>CM057379.1:88205000-98205000 GCA_030015415.1 Cynopterus sphinx | reverse complement strand
ATACATTTATCCAAACCCATAAAATAAACCCTGACGTAAACCATAGACTTTGGGTAACAATGATGTGTCAGTATGGGTTCATGAGTTGCAACAAGTATACAGCTATGATAGGGAATGTTGATAACAGGGGAGGATGTGCATGTGGGCATGGGAGGGGGGAGCAGGTATATGAGAAATCTCTGTACCTCCATGTAATTTTGCTGTGAATCTAAAGCTCAAAAAAAAAAGTTGTTAGCTGAAGATTCATTTGATGAATCCAATTTATGTATACATTTCTGTTACATCAGGATTAGAGACAAGTTCTGTTTGGAACTCCAAGAACAGTTTTTTATTTTATTTCACATCGAAAACCAGTCAGACTTGCTCGTCTTGAAGAGCGTGTTATGTAAAAATTAAATTAACACTGGCAGCGAGCTGCCCTTTTTTCTTCTAAATGGGAAATGGGTTAAAGTATAAAACATCACTGGTCTGGGTTGATGGCTCTCCAATGTCAACATGCACCACAATCACCTGGGAATTGTAGTAAAATTCTAGATTTTTAGCGCCCCTGCTCCCCCAAGCAACATCTGACGGGAGAATGGGTCCTGGATCTTTATTATTAAGTCTCCAGACAGCTGACACTGACTCGAGTTCAAGGACCACAATTTAAGAAACATGGTCCATAGGTTTCCTTATCCACACGAGGATCTTATTAAGGAATCTCGAAGGATATTTCTAGCACTGATGTTCTCAGAGGCGTCCAGGAAACAAACAGCCTCCCAGGGGACTTGTGTGAGAATGTCCTGTCTGCCGCGGGGCCGGGGCCCAGTGTCAGGAGCTGCGAGAATCAGCCGCTCTGTGTGCCAGGAGCCTCTAGGTGGCAGTGCCCAGCCAGAAACAGAGCCAGCTAAAGGCCCAGGGAGGAAGAGGAGGCACACCTGCAACCTTCAACTGGCTCCCACGCCCTTGGGAACACAGTCAACTGAGTGATGAACGAACAAATGAATGATCTTTTGAGGGTCTGAAATTCTCAATGGTGACAGTAGTTGACATTTTTTGAAAACTTGCTGCCTGGCACTGTTCTAGCCAAATTAAGATCATGCTGTTTATATTTCTCATTATATTATGAACACTTCATTTCTTCAGATATTCTTCAAGAGCACACTTCAAGAAGTCGTCATAGTTTTCTACCTAATTAAATTGATATGTTTGATCAGTCCTTTATCATAGGTTTTTATGTTACTTCTGTCTTCTCCTCCCATTAATGCTACATGGCATAATGTTGCATAAGAGTCAGCTTCCACAACTCTGATTATTCTTTATTTTTTAACTAGATTCGAATATCTTTATTGCTATCATTTACTTATGATAATCACCATTCATAAACACACACTATTCCTTTTTTTAAATCTTTTTTTTTTAATTTTATTGTTAGTTTCAAGTATATAGTGCATTGCTTAGACATTTATGTAGTTTATAATTGATCTTTCTCTCCTCTGGTTTCCACCTAGCCATTATATTGGTGCTGACGCATTCCCTATGCCATGCTCCCCATCCCCACAGCTACTAATTTGTACTTCTTTAACCCTTCACCCCATTCTCCTAGCCTTCCCTCGGGCCATCACTAGATGGTCCACTATATTTCCAAGTCTGTTTTTGATTAGCTTGTTCTTTTTGTTCCTTAGATTCCACACATATTTAAAATTATATGGTATTTATCTTTCTCTGTTTTATTCAGCATAATAACTCTAGGTCCATCCATGTCTTTGTGAATGGTAGGACTTTTTTTTAATGACTAATACTCTATGTGTATATGAACCATAACTTCTTTATCCAATCAATCATCTGTTGATGAGCATTTAGGTGGCTTCCTTATCTTGGCTATTGTAAATCGTACTGCCATGAACACAGGGGTGCACAGATCTTTACAAATTATTGTTTTAGTTTTCTTTGGATAAATATCCAGAAGTGCAAGTGCTGGGTCAAAAGGTATATCCATTTTTAATTTGTTGAGAAACCTCCAGACTGTTTTCCACAGTGGCTGTACCAATTTGCAATCCCACCAACAGTACACGAGGGTTCCCTTTTCCTCACCAACACTTGTTCTTTGATTCATCGATGACAGCCATTCTGACAGGTGTGAGGTGATATCTCATTGTGGTTTCTGATTATTCAATACCCTCTTGGTATTAACATTTAGGAATGAAAATACAGAATCAAAAAATACGACTATTTTTAAAGATCTTGGTATGTATGGATAACTTATTTTTCAAAATTTAACAGTTTACCCTCTCAGGAGCATCATCTCAGACTTCCCAAAGAAACAGAATATCCACTTATCTTTTCAAAACGGCATTCAAAACACAGTATCTCTTTCTAAAATCTGAATTTTACAAAGGTTGAATTTTTTATTCATGCATTGATTGGCCATTTGTATGTCTGCTTCTAAAATCTCCTTGTTCATCTTTTATTTTTTCTTTTTGACATATAACTTTATTTACATATGTATTGTGTGTGTGTGTGTGTCTGTGTGTAGTAGATATTAAATGTCATACTTTTTCAATTTTGTTTATATTGAAGTTTAAATTTATACTCATAACCAAGCTTTTATTTTTTTTAAAATTGTCCATTACCTTTATGCTTATACAGATTCACATATTATTGTCTTCCAGTTTTTAATTGTTTTTGTTTTACATCTAATTCTTTAATCTGTCCATATATCTGGGGACATGAAGTAATGCTCTAACAACTTTTTTCCCCAGAGAGTCAATTTTGCTGATACCACTTGATGAATAAGCCATATCTTCCCTGTCACACTGAGCTATTTCCTAGTGGAATACCTAATTCCTAAAAGAAAAAAACAAAAACAAAAAATGGTAATTCCTGAAATGTCCCTCCTGTTTTACTATTAGTGCTGCTAATACCTAACTTATTACTGTTTAAATTATTACTGTTTATTTAAGTTTTAGTTTCTATCTTTTATTTCAAAATTTCCTTCGCTATTCTCAGCCTTGAATTCTTTCAGTTCGACTTAAATATTTCTGATCCGTTTCCAAAAATTCCTTTGGACTTTTATTAGAACTATAAATTCAATTATAAGTTAACTTGGAAAGAAGCAATACTCAAGTATGGAGATGCAAAAATGGGTACTTGTCGACATTGTTGAAGGCTGTATCACCTTGAAGAAGATAACTGGATAGTGTCTATGAAATTTTTAAGTGTCTGTAAACTTTGACCCAGAATTTCTACTTCTTGGTATCTAGAAATCTCATACATACACACAAAAGGTGTCCACTGCACCACTTTTTACAACAGATGACACAGAAATAAACTAAATGACATCACGGAGACTGGCTAATAAATTATGATAGCCAAATTTGAAATCCTAGCAGCAGGTTGTTTGACATGTAGCGAAGGAAGAAGTTCTCAATTTAGTGTTAAATGAAGAAAACTAAACTGATGAACAAATGCCCACGGCATAATTCCTTTTTTTTTTTTTTTTTATGATAAAAAATGGTCCCTAGAGCAGGGATGAGTAAATGCTTTCTATTAAGGACCAGACAGTAAATATGTTGGGCTTTGTGAACCATAGGGTCTCTATCACTGGCAATACGTGAAAAGAGTGTAAATAAAACTTTATTCACAAAACCAGGCTGCAGTTTGCTGACTCCTGGTCCAGAAAGAAAATTACCAAAATTATATCCCAGGTTGCTTCTGTGAAAGAACCAGAATTGAGGTTGGGGGAATGAAGGAGGCTATGGGTCATGGGTCATGGATGAGGACCTTCCATATTGTATTTATCTATCTTACCATTAAATAAACACTTTCATCATGCTTACCATATGGCAAATGCTGTTTTAACTTTATAAATGTTGTCATTAAATTCATTTAAGCTGAAAATAGAAACTACCATTATCCACATATTACAGATGAAGAAACTAAGGCACAGAAAGGTTAAGTAGGTTTGTTCAAGGCCACGCGACTCATCAATGGTAGAGGTGGAATTCAAATCCAGTAGTCTACCCCTAAAGACTCTGTATCAGGATTACTTTTTTTAGTCCTACTGTGTTTTTCTAATTCCTTTAAACAGTGTTTTAATATTCTAAACCAGCCACTTTGATAAAGAATACCATTTTTATATCAAAGCATGAGTAGAAAATGAAGCCATTTTCTCTCTTAAGCCGAGACCATGAACCACCACCATTTAACTGGAGTGAATAAAAAGCAAAGCAAAGTTAAACACATAAATAATACCAAATGTCACACTTCCCACTGGGTCACAAGTTCCAGGAAAACAAGCATTGAGACTTTATCAGGTAAGGGTTATCAAGTTATACATGAGAGTCCAGACTTTAAAAAGGCAAATTCCCAAGTTTGAGGCCCAGCTGGGCATCCCCAGCAAGTCACTCAACCTCTCTGAGCATCAGCCTCTCCACTGGCAAAACAGGCACATCACACACACCCTAGGGGTTGCCAGGGGTTGCCATAACCATGCAATGGGATTTGCATGTAAAGCACCCAAGACAGTTGAGAAATGGGGTTCTCAGCATGACTGTCCTCTGGTCTCCCTGTGGACATTACACAAATTCCTGCACTACTGGCAGACTTCCTGTTTGTCTCATGCAGAGAAACCAGAGCCTGCTTTGCCCACAGCCAAAGGCTGTGATTATAGCCACAACGGGGACCTAGGCTGGGTCTTCTGAGGCAAAGCCCTGAAGGGTAGGCCCAAGACACCACCAGAACGCCATCTGACACAGACCAGGAATGGAGGTGTGTGGGGTGGGGGAGCGGGATCTAAACCTGAGTACCCATCAGCTACAGTTCACTGATTCCTGAGCATCCCAAGCAAGGAGCCCAAATCCAGGACTGGCAAGTGCCTACTAATGAGGTGGGTAAGGAGAGGCCCAGAAAGCTGGCTGGCTGTTTCTAAAGGCATCCACCCATTCTTCCAGGCTTTCTGACCCAAAGGAGGCCAAAGCCAGCCCTATCCACAGAATGTGCTCGATTGGGTCAAGAGGTCTGTCTTTAACACATGTGAATTTAAGTGTCTGTAAATAGATGTGCACTGTGCAATTCACTGTCATTTCAGGGCTGCCCGCTTCAATCATGTATCTGTATCTGACACTGTCAGTATCTGAGTATATATCCCCCAACAAATAGATCTCCAGAGAGTTTTCACGCCCAGCCCGGGGTATGACTGGAGTGTTACACAGATTGATGAGGGAAACAACTAAGGCCCTACACCAGGCACCCTAAAAGTGCATATCCTTGCAAGATGGCCTGGGCATAAGGGTTGAGGATTTGAGGAAAATAAGAGGGCTGCAGGGTCTAGCAGCAGAGTCTGTGTTCAAGTCCTGACCCTGGATTTCTGGGTCCATTCATCAGCACCCCACTGGTTACCAGGGAACCCCAGGACAAACCCGGTTCTGGGAGGACTGTCCCTTTAAGACCTCGGTGGGCAGGTCCAACCGTTTCCATGGAGCCGACTCTGACACATTTGTCTTCCAAATTCCAGGCCCAAGCAGGAAGTGAGTCACCACAGGAGAATGCATGCCTCCCAACCTCAAGGGGATGCTCAAAGCCAACCATGCGGCCCCCTGCGGGGGGTCAGGCCTTTGCAGGGTGCAGACCCTGAGGGTAAAAGAACAAGATTTCAGCATCTACTAGCATCACTGACTAGTGAGCAATTAGAAATCTCAAACTCACTCCAAATTCACCCGAGTTGACTAGGACAAGCAGGTCACGTGGATATGTTTCAGTCACAGGCCAGACCAGGCCCCCAAACAAGAGGTTGTTGAACACAGTATGAGCCAGCTAAACAATGTATGTGTTCACAACCCTAGGAAGCTGTTACTCTACTTGACAGATGAGCAAACTGAGGCTGAGATTAAGGTAACCTGCCCCAGGTCCCACCACCCCACGCTCCCCATTCCCCTTCAATTTGAAGCTACACAGATCTGGGTTTGGAGCCTGGTTTGGCCAAAGCAGTGCCTTTTCAGTGCCTCTGTCTTCTCATCTGTAAATTGGAGTCCCCGCAACCCTTCAACAACTATGTGCTGGATGTTGACTCAGGAACAGGCACAGAGTAAACAACCACCACACAGGGCCTCCAGGAAAGGTCGACCAAAACAGGAGGAAACAAAAACACCACAAGACATAATGAATGAAAAACAAGGGCAGAGAGAAGCATGCAGGAGGGGAGGGTCCGAGAGGATGACAAAGACGACAAACCAAAAAGGAAGGAAGGGGACAGCCTTTTTAAAAAGTGAGCAGGAGGAGATCCCGGAGGGGACAGACATAAATCAAAAGAATTCCAGTATCTGTAAAACTTGCAGCTGGAGTACATGTTTAATAAGAAGCCTCTGGAGAACATTCCAGTGGGGTAGACCCTGCTGGGTCATGCCTGGAAGGGAAATCCTCATTGCTGGCACGGGCTGAGAATGCTAGCTGGGGTGACAGCAGACATGTCCCAGGCCCTGGGCTTCAGACGGGGCTAGCTCCACACCCCAGGGCTGGAAATAACTGACCTTAAAGGGGGCCCCCCCACCCGCAGCTGGGCTGTGAGCCTGTGCAGAGATGTAAACAACTGCCTGGCCAGTGACTCAACTGGCCAGCTACCCATGCCTGGGGACATCTGTCACTGCTCTGGCTTCCTCGGCCAGCAGGAAGTCCACTGCACGGTGGACGCAAGCAGAGCTGAGGCAGGAGTCAGTTTAACACAGGATTTTACTGGGCTGCTTTAGTCTCGCCCATGGTAGGATCTAGGCAGGTCCGCAAGGGCCCACCTCTTGCCCTTGTGCTGCACGTGGCCATGAACTGCCAGGAACAGACCACCGCTTCCCTTAGAGGTGGGCCCCTGCCAGACCCAGAAGGGAACGTCATGTAAGCCATTCTTGGTGACATTCCCTGCACTAAACTGTTGTCTGCCGACCTCAGCACACTCCTCCCCCAGAGCAACCTCTTCTCTACTTCAACCTGGGACAATGTGCCAAGCCCTCGGATTTCTCCTGTGGGAAGATGCAGTGCTCCCTTGTAGCCACGGTACCAGCTCACAGGGAGCCAGGTCCCCTCAGGCATTAGCTCATTCCATCCTCATAAACCACCTTCCTTACAGAGAAACTGAGGCAGGGTGGCTAAAGAACTTGCCACAGTGGTGTTAAGTGACACTGCAACCACGAGGCCCTACACCCTCTGAGCCGCCAGCATGCCCCGCCCCATGCCAGTCAGCAGCCACCAGGCCAGACGCCAAAGCTATAGTCTGGTCATCCAGTCAGTGGAGACAACAGTGCCTGCCCGAAAGGGTGGACACAGGACGAGCACTCAACTGTTACAACGTTCATCACATAATACAAAATGCAAGTCCATACAGGTCAGTAAGAGGAAGAGCTCCAACCTATTTTCCCCAAAAACGACAGTGCAGTTTGGCATGTACGTGACCCCTTTGTACCTGTAAGTAGTTTAAGGGCGCCTGATAACACTACGAGGTAGGCAGTCTTGGGGTCTGTAGGGACGTCGGTAGAGATGGAAGTGCTCCTTCGACAGGATTCTAAGGTGAGTCCATGCAGCAACCGCCACTCTCGAAAACCGAGGTTCTCCCCGTTTTCTGTTGTGTCCATCAGCCTCAATGTTGCCCTCCCACCTTCCCAAGGAGCCACAGGTTACACGACTTTAGGCTCACCTGCACCCAGGATGACATCCAGGAGGAGGCTGTTCAGAATACTTTTCACCTTGAACCTTTCTGTGCCAATTCCCAATTCCCAATTAATTTTTAAAAAGTGTACAGAATTGGTGATAGGACTTAGGATCCATTTTTTTTTTTAATTGGCCTTTGTAATCAAAGATACCCTGTGCCCACCTGGGTTCGGTGTGTGTAGATAGGGAGAGTCCAGGAATCTGTATGTGAAACCTCTGTCCCCCTTCCCGCTCCCACCACCAGGGGAAGCAGGAGCCAGGATTCACCACACCCTGGGGCCTTGTGGGTGTGAACTTCCTCTAGTGGCCAGTAAAACACCCAGCCAGAGGACCTACAGTCACACCCAGACTTCCTCAAAGCCTGGGGGCCTAAGGTGGCCAAGCAGGCAGCAGGAGGGAAGCAACACAGGCCTCTCTCTGGCTATACCAACTGCCCTCTGCCACAGGGCTGGCCCAGAGGAAGCCCAGGGCCGCGGGTCGGTCACCTGCCCAGTAAACAATCTGGGCACTCTTCTCAGGATTGTCTGCAGAACACGGAGGTCCATGGACAGAGGTTCTCTGCTGGTGGAGCTGGGAAGATGTTGGTGCTTGGTCCCAGCCCAAGGAGTCCTTCCTAGTCTGTCTGGGTACAACCTGACCACCACTGATTGTGCGCAGGCAAGCTGAGAACGACAGACCTGGAGGGGACAGGAAATGGGGGGAAGTGGCTAGTGAGGAACCCTGGCAAGCTCCCCACTCACACTGAGAAGGGCACTTATTATTCCAGCCTGATGGCCGATGGTGGTGATTGCATTTAAGGGCCGACACGTCCGTCCCACGCACCAGCTGTCATCCCAGGCAACTCCATCCCAGCGCAGATGTGAGGTAAGGCTCACCTACACCTCACCAAGCCCAAAGCTCTGCTCTTCACAACCTGCTTCTTGACAGGCTGAGAAGGCCCGGGAAAAAAAAATAGAAACTTTTCATGAAAACCTGGAAAACTTCTTCAAGCCACCTTTTATCTACTCACTCATTCCAGGTTATGTCCAAGTACCTACTCTGTGCCAGGTGTTGACAACCAGAAAGCCGGGTTTTCAAATTGGTTGTACCACCAGTGCAAAAGTTCCCATACAGCAGTGGTCCCCAATTTTTTTTGCACCAGAGACTCCATGTCCTATGAGAATCTAATGCCTGATGCTCTGAGGTGGAGCTGAGGTGGTGATGCTAGCGCTGGGGAGCAGCTGCACATACAGATGAAGCTTCACTCGCTTGCCGCCCTCACCTCGTACTGTGCAGCCCAGTTCCTAACAGGCCACGGACCAGGACCAGTCCTCAGCTCAGGGACTGAGGACCCCCACCATACAGCATGTCGTTCACTGCAAAGGCAAGGAATTGTCAAGGGCAGTGCACTAGACAGGTAAGTTAAGAACTGCTCTCTCAACTTGTCTTAGTCATGGCAGACGTGTTGTGTCTCCACTCGAGGTCTTGATGGAAGAGAATACTTACTGTGGATCCCAGTCCATGTTTGAGAAGCACTGAGAGGGGCAAGAGACAAGCCTTAATATACAGAATATAATTGTGTGAGCAAACACAGTTCTGCATGTTTGTTAACCAAAGCAGCCTCAAACAAAAATAATCAAAACTACTTGGCGGCTACTAATTCCTTGACGTACCTTGAAAATCAACACTGCCTTGTGGTTATGAGTCTTCTTGGGAGAAGAGTTGAGGAAAAGCCACCAACCTCCTCCCACACCACTCAAGGACAGTTTGGGAGGTGCTCCTTCTCTCCCATGGGATTCCAGTCCTGGCGCCACCATCACTGAGGAATATCAGTCATCCGAACATCTTCCCCAATCTCGAAGTTGCAGCAGCACATACCTCCGTGGATTTATGGAGAAAGGTACCTGGATTATAAATTCACTGGGGCCCCAGGTGCTGAAAGCGGCCCAGGGAAACCAGGGGTGGCCAGCTCCAAGTACCCCCAAACTCTTAGGCTGCAAAATTGTTCTCAGCCTCCTAGGTCTTCCTCATTGCTAAAGCTGGATGAAACCTAAGACTCCTGAAGCTCTCAAAGGCAACTCCACAAGTGACTGGCGACCTGAACACCTCTGGCAACTTAGAGAACACGCCCACCAGGCCTAAAACGAAGGAATGCCACAGCCCTCCAACTTGGGTTCAAAAGGCGTGACTCCCTGACCGGAAGATCAAGTACTAATGAAGTGAAGCCACCTCTACTTGCCCGCCTGTGGCGGCTCTTTGGCAGGTATTCAACCTGAGAAACAGATCTCACAAGTGAACAAGCCTTCACAGCACGCACATGTCACTGAGTTTGTTACCTACCCCCGTGGTTTCAAACTGCTCCACAACAGGGTGAAATCAGCCCACTTTCAAGACTGGAGCTTCTAAGTTCCTGTCTCCCAGAATGCCTTACACATCACTGAAATGTATTAGCCAGCACTAACGCCTAATTAAACCACCAGCAATCAACCAGCATTTTTAATGGCTATGCACATGAAAGGCTTAAAAACGTATATAAAATTGTCTGGAAGGTTACTCTCCAAACTATTCCATTTTTACCTTTGAGGAGGTGGAGGAGGAGGACAAGTTAAAAGGGCCTTTATACTAATGTCTGACATTTAAATTCACAGAAAGGCATGTATGTTCATTTTTTCAGTGGCATATTAAAAAAAAAAAAAACTACCAGCCATTTCAGAGTTGTCAATGGTTCCACTGATTATAAATGTCGACTTAATTATCCAAGGAATTCAAGTCACTAAGTTTTGTGTCATTTCTTATATGTACTGCACAGGTGATGAAACTGAGCAGAGAGGCAAACTTGCTCAGGTTCCCACACAAAGTAAGTGAAGTCAGCATTCAAATCCGCTTTATTTCAAGCAAAGATTCTTCCTTCATTTAAGGGGCAAAAAGCAAATGAAAATGGTAAGATCACTTCTGCCTGTAAGTAATAGGTACCCAACACTGGCTAAGACATAGGGGAAAAGGCACTCTTGTCACCATGTTGATGGATTAACTGGTATCCTGCAGAAGGTACTTTGATAGGACCTATTAACATTTTAAATGTTTTTCTTTACACCACCAATTCTACCTACAGAAATCTAAAGAAACTAGAATATTCACTACTACTATGCTACTACTAATAAAAAACTGGGACCCCCATAAAGGTTCGCCTGTACGATGGCACATTATTTAGTTGTGAGACATCACCACCACACGTGTTCTGATGTAGAAAGTCCAGCATTCATATAAGCTGTTGTGGGGCTGGACTTTTGCAGTGTTAAATGTTCTTTGAAGCATTAACTCAACACAAATAAAATAAGGGGTCATCAGAAAACTTGGGATAGCAATTATGAAACTTCCGAGTTTTGCCAAGGGCCACAAAATTTGTATAGGACCGTCAAAACTCTCTCCTGTCACAGGCTGCTTGCTGTCTGCTAAACTTAACAGAGAACATGGGGGTCAACATCAGGAAGTGAAACCCTGCATCTCACCATGTCAAATGCATTATTACAACACAGGGAGTGATATCCAAAATACGTCCCCCACCGAAACCTCACACACTTCAGAAACATTCCAGTGTGGAGGCTGGAAGCTGGCCTTAGGAGGTGAGATCATCTGAACTGATCGAATTTATAGCAGCTTTCAAGGTGGGGAAGCAGGCACATTAAACCTAATCTGATCGACACAGCCTTCTTTAATGAATCTTAAGTTTAACTTTAAAATAAACAGATTTTTCTTTCCCGAAGTCACTCCATTCCGGGACAGAATATATTTCTGAAGACTCCCAACCTCATAACTAGACACTTAAGTAACCAATCAAATGGACAAAGTGACAGTTGTATGAAGTAAAATGCAATGAAATTTACTAACATGATCACTACACTTTTCAAAAATCCCAGGCAGTAAATAAGTATGCCAAAAATGTAATGATTCATTCATAATTTTCTAAAATTAACTGTGCTGCCCCTGTCCCCAACTATAAGCCCCATTTCCAAATCATCGCTTAGCATCTTGCACCTTCACTGCACACTCAGGCTGGCTCAGTCTCAGTCAGACCTTGGCCATTCTCTTACCATACAGGAAACTAGCCCAGCTTTCACTTAAGGCCCAAAGCCAGCATTACTCAAGTTTAATGACTTCCAACAGCCCCTAGAAAAAAAAAATGTAGAAGGCTACTTCATTTTTTAAAGCCTGGACTTCATTTGATTGCATCAAAGTTATTCAGATGTGATGACCAAACAAAAGTGCAGACAAGCCCCATAGTTTTTTTGGTTTTTTAAATTATTTATTTGTTGAATGATTTAAGCTGTGTACCACTACTCCAGTTGGGTAAACCACATTGAAGAATTTGACTGCAGGTCTTTAGATTCAGCCAAATGCTTTCCATTAATTTTGCTCTATAAAATACTAAACATTATAATTAAGCTTTTAATGCTTCAGCCATGCTCAGAACACTGCAGTATAAGGATGAATTCAATCCACTCATGCCAAGTTAGGGTGACAGGAACAGAACTAATGAGCTACCAATGTCCAAAAGAATCAGAGAATCTACCCTAAGATAAAAAGAGGTTCTGTTCTCCCAAAGTAAAATGTTAAGTTTTAAAATTCGGCCTACAATGTTCTCAAGAGACTGAAAAAAAATCGTTATTTAAAAGTCCCACACAAACACGCAATCTTCCATGATCTGTTTTGTATCTAAAATGGCACAAAGGCGGCTTCAAAATCTAGCAGTGAGAACTAAATTTTCCTAAGAGAAATCGTTTCCCTTTCTACTCTCAGGTCTCAGGGTTAGTCTGTGCTCAGATGGCACATGAGAGAGCGATGGGACAGAAGAGGAGGAAGGGATTACAATTAGGTGACAAATAGCATTTGAGATTAAATGCAATGGAAAAAAGTAACAAATGCTGAAGTTTTTTAAAAGTTTAATGGAGCCAATAAGGCATATAAATTGTGTTCTGGCAGACATTAAGACCTGCTTTCTTCTCCAAAGAAAATGGCACATGTTTTATCAAAATTTGACAATCAAGAAGTAAAGGGTACTGAGATTAAGGATCAGAGCACCAACTAAAACAAAAACAACCCCAAAAAACTGTCACTCAACTTAGAAAGAGGAACTAGAACCAAGGCATAAGGGGGAGATTAAATATGTGTTCCTCCATCTCAAAATCCTTTCGGATTAGGAGTTCTGGCCACTTGTGAGCAATGCATCACACCACCAAACCCCAGGTCCAGAATCTAAATTTACAACCATAGAAAAAGATAACTTCAAATGCATTTCTTGGTATATTCCAAAGGGAAGCTTGAAAGTATTCATAATACAGAGGCTTGTCCGTTTCAGGTAAAATGACAGATTGCTATAATTATTCCTGCTATCATATTCAAGCAAAAATGACCCACACTTTTGCAAAAATTTAGAAATACCTCACTTTCATTCCTAGTTTTAGCATTGAACTGACTTTTTTAAATAAGGGCTATATCTATAATGAATACAGAACTTCAGTTCACACAACATTTCTAACATTCCATTCACATCCCACCCAGTCAATGAATATTATGGTTAACTTAGCAAAGTTTCTTCACATAAAGGTATTATTAAATGGCTGAAGAAATTGCAAACTTTAACAAAGTGCTGTGAGTAAATTCCTAGAAAAACCCTTACACTGATTTGCAATGGTATTTTAAGGATAAAAACAGAAAGTAACTGATACTGGACTACAAGTTTGCAAGGAAACATTTTTCACTGTCCTACTTGATATATATTATATAATATGATAGAATAAATTACAGTACCTGGCAGGCTGACATCAGTTCTTCATCTAAAAAAAAGACTATCATTCATTTCAAGATATTAAAAATGAAGATGTAACATGCTCTAAAACATTGTAGCTACAAGAGGTCTTATATTTACTCAAAAGAGGAACCTATTGAGAACTTTTATTTAGGTCTACCTAACATCTAGAGAACCTCCATGCGATTCCATCTTCTCCAGAAAGATCCAAACTTTTTTAGAAAGGGATTAGAGTTGGGTTTCACTATTTGTGATAACATTATTGGCAGATTAAAAGACCTTTTTATCTTCCACCCATTCCAATGAAAACTGTGCAAAGTAGGGCACTCGTGAAAAATGTTAAAAGGGACAGAAAGACTGGAACACCTACCCTCCCCACCATCCATCTCCCTTCACAAGTACTAAACCAAAAAGGAAGCCCATTCTCACAGTTCATGACCTCTCTACTTCAGGTCACCTTGAGTGTGCAGTCTACATGTTTACATTTACCCTAAGGATACTACCCTGCATGGGAAGTAGCACTTGTCTTAAAACTGAAGAGTTGAAGCCTACAGGGTGAATCTGGGGGAGGATTTAATAATATTGCTACATTTAGAGCACTAACACACACAAAGTGAATCCAATAGTTCTGTGTATTGGTTCAATAGTATTAATTGCATGACCATCATAGCACCTCTGTACATCACACAATCACCAGAATTAGAAACTGCTTTAAAAACTAAAAACAGGGCACATTCCAATAATTAGAAGTTGCACACCGTTACTATATAGAAACCAGTGCTATACTATATAGAAACAGTGCTGCTGCAAAAATGGAAGTCTGCAGATTTGACAAGGAAGCCAAATCGTGTTTTAGACAATTTTAGGAACCTGGCAATACTGTTGAAGCAAAATATTCAACACAGCAGGAAATGGACCCAAAAAAAAAAAGCATTCTATAACCAAATAAACATCTGGTATTTCCTTTCCCTTTGAGAATAAATACAGTTAAGGTCACTTTTAGCCTTGGAACGAATATATGTTTGCCTATGATGATCTTGCTAACGACTACACGATATCTGATGTCCTCTGCTAGGGTTATAAGTTTTAAGAAAGCCATAGTTACAAGAGGCATCTACTGTAAATACCTAGAACTTCCTTTTATGGCAACCACTATAGAATTCACTTGTCTGAAACAGTGAACAAGGGAAGATGGCCTCATGTTTCCTTTGCAATAGAGTATATGTTGAGGATCAAGTGGCTTTCAAGCAGCATGGTGGGTGTGAAAATGTTTGCGGTTTAGATCATTCTGTTGCGTTTATGGGTTGGTGAGTCTGTAATGACATCGCCACACTGGGCTGAGGTACGCTTTCTAGTTCCACCATTGTCCAAGTGGAGTGCCATTTCTTCTGATATGAAAGTGTTCAAATCGACATCATGGAGTCCATTTCTCCTTCGACTAGCATTCGATCCACTGCTTACATGCGTAGGAGAGCCTGGGGTACTCGAACGCACGCTTATACTAGCCATTGCACCACTAAGACCTAAAAAGAAGAAAAAAGGTTTTAAGAGTTGCTCAATTATTCGACCCTCTTGAAAGTAACCCACTTCACTTTCATTGTTGTTATAGTGTCAAAGGATGTCTGCCTGTTTTCTTTTGAAAGGGGTCCCAGGGAGCAGTTAAGTTTTATTCTGGAAAAATGAATCCTCTGGTTTTGACATTTTATTGGTATTACTACCAATATTTAAAGTATCGGTAACTACTGTTTTTTAAAGCTTATTGTATGCCAAGCACCATGCCAGGTGTACAAACAAATATGAAATCCTCCTATCTACAGTACCTACTCAGGTAGGAACTGTATACAATTTACAGAAGACAGGAGGCACGTGCTGTAAACTGGACATTTTGGTTATCAAAAGTCACCATTCCAACAGGTCCCTGATGTGGGTGCGCATGTGGGTGTGCGCGCGAACGTGCACATAGGAGAACAAGCAATCATATCCAGGCCTCAGTAGGTAAGGTGACTTTATAATTCATCATCCCAAACAATACACTAACAAACCCCAAAAACGGTTAATATTAAAAATTATGCTGGGACATCAAGTACAAAATGAGAATGCCCTGGACAAATCAGGCTGCATGATCACCCAAGGTCTGGACTCTTATTTGGTAGAAATCGCTTAGGACAGCCTAACTCAGCAGTCCCCAAACCCCAGGCTACACAGCAGGAGGTGAGCAAAAGGCAAGTGAGCAAAGCTTCCCCCCCCCTCAGCTTCACCTCAGATCAGGCATTAGATTCTCATAGGGCACCAGCCCCTGGTGCCAAAAAGGTTAGGGACCTCTGGAACTCATTATCACCTATTATCCTTTAGAAAAAGGGTAGGGTAAGGGTGGCATAAAAAATGCTGTTGCTTTGCTTTCCTGGGTAAGTTATTAAATCCAGAACAGACCCAGCACTCATTGCCACACACTCATTCTTTGGACTTTTGAACAGTTAAGGGGCAAACATTTCACTCCTAAATGATCAGAAAATGAGTGAGGCAAGGAAACATAATTCATAGCACTGAATTTAAACACCTAGCATCACTGACAGTGGATTTTCCTTCTTATACATTTCCCCTACGCTATTCTAGCCTTATACAGGGATTTTGTTATTGCTTGACTAAATTTATATAACATGATCTAGGATAACCAATGTTTCCAAAGAACAGGACTTAAAACAAGCTTAGAGGCTGGCTTCATAGCAGCCCATTCTAATTTTATGCTCTGTAAATATGACTTAAACATTAAATTGAAAAAGAATTGTTTCCTACCACATCAAATCCATTTCAGTTCCCTTAGACATTGTTCTCATTCTACAACTACTCTGAACATTCTCAAACCCACAGCATCAACCACCTCCCATATATGCTGATCATGTTCAGCAGCCCACAGCCCCCTTCTCACTACTGTAACCAACTGGTCCCTTCACTGCTCTCCCTGTGGAAGTATGCATCCACCCTTCCTACTGGTGGCCAGAGGAAATTGATCGTGTCCCTCTTTAAGTTCTAAACATCCTTCCAAGGCTAAAACCTATTTAAAAAAAAATAAATAACAGAATGCAAGCATTAATATTGGAGTACTTCCTGTGTCCAGCACATTTTCAATTTCCTCAAAATATAACCCTATGGTATCTGTATTATCTCCATTTAGAGAGGAAAAACCAAGATTAAGTAAACCACGGAGTCACACAGCTAGTAATAAGCAAGAGCTGGGACTCAAACTCAAGCAGATTCTATATTCTTATTCCCTGTTATATTGCCCTGTTATATTTTAGCAGAAGTAGCTTTAGGGCCTAGTGCCTGGCCTGCCTTAGGCCCCACAGTTACTTTCCCTTCCTGCTCTCTTCACTTCTCAGCAAGACAGAACCACGACGACTGCCTCTATCAGGTGATTTGCAGTTCCTTAAAATGGTCGGGCCTGTGCCCGTCCTCATATGTGCTCCCCCTGGTTCCTCCAGCACCTCTTCCCTCTGAAGCTTTTTTCCTGGTTCTCCTACCTCTCCTTTTTAGTTTCTTGCTGGCTCCTCTTCCTTACTGCTTGAAACTCTCCACTCCTTCCCTCAGTGGCCTTTGTGGGTGTCTCTTCTGCCCAACAGGTTGGTGTCACCCAGACTGACACCTTGACCCCTTCGCTTACCCATCATTTCCCAAATCGGTGCCACAGGAATAGTCATTTCTCCTGAGCTTCAAGGACCCATTCATTTTCCTAACTGCCTGCTGAACACCTCAAACTTAACATTTTTAAAAGAAACTACTCTTACCTTTCCCCAGCCCACACAGGTTTATTAAAAGTTTTAAAAGGGAAAGTAGCATCTCGGGCTCATTTTATACAGCACAGTACAATCATTCGACTCTTTCTGTATTTTCTCATCTCTAATGAACTGAACAGTGCTTAACAGAACTTAACATGACACTCACTGATTTCTGGGGAAAAAAAAAAGTTCAAAGTCCTACCCCTTATTTTGAAATCCATCAAATCCAAAGCTGTTGATGCTTATTCACCTCTCCAACACCGGGAAATAAATGGGTGGCTCTCTTCACTTAAAGCTTTGCCATCAAGTTAAAATGCAGTTATTCCCAAATTGCTAGCCTTTTATTAAAGTTCTTTATACAAAAACTGTAAACTCCTGAGACCTGTGCCTTTTTTCCTAATCTCAAAGTTCATATATACTACTAAAAGGTATTCCCGTGCTTTGATAAATCTTCTATTTTTGTTTCATAATGCAGGTTTTAATTACACTGCAAAATTTGGGCCTTCAGCACTAAATTGGGCTACTTCCGTAACTAAGCTCAGGATCTCCTTTATCAGTTGAAACCACAAAAAGAACTCAAGAAACCCCACCTCAATGCCCCTCCTTTTAAGGTAGGATTTCCATGGCAGTGTTTAACACCTAAGGACAAATTATCTAAAGATCACAAGTCATTCCATCAGAAGTGAACAGGCACACCAACTGCCATTCTCCATGAAAGCGAACAGAGAGTAAACATTGATTTGATCAATTTGAAAATTCCCCAGTAACTTTCAGAAAATCACAATCTTTTTTCCACTGAGCATATGACTTGGGGTTTAACAGCTAAATAAAATCATAATGTGCAACATTACCTATTTATTACCTACTCTCAGCAGTGAAAATTCTTTTTAAAGTTTAACTGATCTTCCCCCAAAACTTTTCACAAATGGCAAAAAAAATTAAGAGTAACAACCAAAAAATATGTGTATTTTAAACAGCCCAAATTTTATTTTATAAACCAATGACAGCTACTAGAAGATGCTTTAGGAAACCTTAGCTAAGCCACATCAACAATCAGGCCTATACAAGTACAGAGAATCTAAACATGCTTCAGAACTAAAAAATGAAGTTGTATGGCCCTCAGGCATACAACTTAATTTCTACCAAAAACACACTTTTTCAAAAGGTCTCTGGGAATATCAATTGACAAAAGCAACAGAACAAGTAGTATGATTAGACAGAAAAGTCTCAATTTCTTAATACAAGGTAAAACTTATCAGTTTCAAAGTTTCTGCATCCATTTTAAAAGATTAGTGAAGGGGTGGGGGTGAAAAGATTAGGATGATTTAATCATACTTTGAAAAGAAAGCTCCCACTGGAGCTTAAACAAAGTTACAAGTCCAGGTTAAAGGAATCTAGGTTACATGGTAGATTGTTAAAAAGTAGCACATAACTATTATTTTCATACCAAGTTCATGCTTAAGGTAGGTAATAAGAAAATCCTGTTTTCAGAATTAATTACATGTTGATTCCAGTTTCCCAGCACATAGTTAGGTCACATATAGGCAGAGAAAAAGCAAATGCAAAACCAATCCACCTCCCTTCCTCCGCCCAGAAGCCCCTGGCCTGGAGGCCAGGCCTACACTCTCTACTTGCTTCCCAGCCTCCTTCAGCCCAGAGCAGCCGGCAGGAGAGAAGGCAGACTGTTATTACTGATGATCCACTGGCACAGGTTCAGGACCCTCTGCAGATCTGCTCCACCAGTTTTCTCATCTCCAGTAGAAAAGGGGGGTTTTAAATCCCCACGACTTAAAGTGATTTAACATCCTAACTGGGAACCCTAAGAAATGAATTGCACTATTCAAACAGTTAACACTCCCTTTGCACAAAATTGTGTTCTGACGTTTTAATCAAGAAGCACTCATGTGTAACCGTGGTGTTTTAAATGCACCAGGGGGAGTTCAACCATTAAAAAAGGAATTCTACTAGGAAGATTTTGGTAATTTGAAGTAGATACCACTCCCCACCCCAATCTGTAAATCGTAATACTGAACTTTTATTGAAGCAAAGCACACTAAATCAAACCAATTACAAATATACATGTGTCACACCAAGAAAACATTTTCAGTTATGCTGACAGCCCAAAATGCTTTCAATTTTTCAAAGACAGTTTTAATGCCATGGGAAAATGCTCACGACGTTAAAATAAAAAAGCAAAATACAGTACCATATATGCAGTATGATCTCAACTACGAAATAATTTTAATATTTATACATTGAGAAAAAAGACTGGAAGAAAATGCACCAAACATTTAACTTCAGTTATCTCTGTATAGCTGGATAACAAGATACTGAACTTTTTTTTGAAAATTTTCAAATTCTCCAAGAAATTAGTATTTATAAATCAGGAACCTAGTAAAAATATTAAACTCAAATGTTAAACTGCTTCATCACTACCAATGGATTATTAGTGAGTAAACTGGCTTTGAGTTTTCGGCATGGCTAACATACCCTCCTTTTTCACCTCAATAAAAAAAAAGTCCAACAAAATTTTAAAGTTCAAAACAATTTTGTATCGTTGATGTTAGAAGCTTTAGTTAAGTGCTATACCCCCAGAAACTTCAGTAGCTAATACCTAATCCTAATATACTGAAAATGCCAACTTCCATCAAAAATTTTAATGCTATCTTAATTGCCTTAACTGTTCTTGTTCTCAGAGGCTGAGCAAAGGGCATGATTTAGAAATTCCAGCCTTCAGAGGAATTTTAATTGAAGAAGATTCTTTGAAATAACCCATTTTAAACAAC
Source organism: Cynopterus sphinx (assembly GCA_030015415.1). Lineage (NCBI taxonomy): Eukaryota > Metazoa > Chordata > Mammalia > Chiroptera > Pteropodidae > Cynopterus > Cynopterus sphinx. The sequence continues at coordinate 98,184,985 of CM057379.1, read as the reverse complement.
TAAGAAATGAGACTGCTTTGGTGCATTAATCTCTTACATCTTAAATTTCCAAATAAGTTTTTAAAACATTTTACTGTTAAATAATTGACAGTTCTGTTACTTCAGGAAGATGCAGAACACAACATTCAATAAGCATTTATCAAAAATCTATTTGTTCCACACACTGTGCTAGGAGTGCGGGCAAGGGGAGAAAAAAGGATTTTGAAAGGTGGTTATAGAAATCCCCAACAGGTCAGTTCCAATTAGTCCTCTGCAACAGGAAATTGCGAGGAGTTTTCTTTTATACTATACTATCAGTTTAAAAATACTTAAACCTAGTTGTTTGTGTTAAGCTATCAAAATATGTTTCCTAAACATTTAGCTTTATATATTGAAGGGACAGAGAATGATAGGAAAAGGGACAAGAAGTAGAACCAAGCACAATTACTTAAATTTCTTAAGTGTTCTGGATTCTCAACTGGCTAGGAAATTTTAAGAGTTGTTCTCACCAAAACTTAGTAAATTTTAGTAATTTCTATTATCACTAGCGCACAAAAACAGGTCAAAGAGTAACAAAATGACAAAATAATGAAAGGTACATAAACCTGTGCTCAGAGGAAAAAGAAAATCCTATCAGTTCAGGCTGCCTAGAATCACAGCTTTCCATAAACTCTAGGAGTTATCAATTTTATCAAGTAGACAAATTAAGAACTGCCCTAACATTTTTTTCTAGATAAAAATTCACATCTGATCTCATATTCCTGAATATGATTTCAAATGACTGCCTTTTTCTTCTTAGGCCCAACACCCAATCTCTCCAGATCCAAGAATGTGTCTAGCAATTTAATCATTTAAGAGAATAAGGAACGCCACACAGCCAGGAGACTGTTAGTCAAAAAAGGGAAAGGCAGATAGATACTAAGCATTTAACTCCTAAGGCAATGGCACTGCACCTCAATCTGATTGCCTGGGTTTATGTACTTCAAACTGTCTAACGTAATTCTATTAGGCTAGAACTTGCTTGGGATTATTTTGATTCATCTTTGTATCACCTGCTCCTACCGCTAAGTGCCTCTAATAATATAGTGCATTTTATTTACTGTGTTCAGTAAATGTTAAATAGGAAAGGCTAGAGAATGACAATACAGACTTCAATTTTTAAAGGCTACATTTTCCAGAGAAGCATTTTTATTACAGAAATCACAATTCATAACACTATAGCCACCAAAAAAGTTTTTAAACCAAAAAGAATTCAGACTTCAACACTAAAGAGTCACTCACTGTCTTTCTCCAGTGTCATTTTAAAAACTAGCCTGCCTGTGTTTGCCTAGGTCTCTTTTGGCACTTACACTAGTGAATGCAGTAGCCCATGGTCTTTTTTGAACTTGTTTTAATAAACATGAAGGAACTGAAAATTGGGCAAGATATCGTAAAACCAAATACCAATGACAGCCATGGTTCCCACCAGACATTGTGTGCTGACAAGAGGCCTTTGAGTTTGAACTGATGAATTTTAGAGGGTCAACCCAGGCCCAGTGGGGTTAGTTCCTAGTACTACTGCAGGTTAAGAAGAATGCTGTCAAAGTGACTTCTGGAAGTAAAACCAAATGTCTGATTTTTATGAAACAGTGTAAACCAGAGCCAGAAACCTACAAAGACCACTTATGAGCTGATCTGAGTTGAGAGCAAGGCTTTGAATAAAGTCATCAAATGAGTGAAGTCCGAGTTGACATCCTGCTTCCTCTCCCATCCAGGTCTCCATTATCCCCCTGCATGAAAACATACAGCATTCTTACTCTGGACCCTTTCACCTAATCCCCATGGTAACAAACGAGCTCAGAATAAAGACACCAGACCTCAACCAATGGCTTTCCAAATAGCACTAACTTGGGCAAGCCAACTCAGAATCTCTCTTTATCCAGTAGAAAGAGAACATCACCAACTTCACTGGTTTATTATCTACATAAAACAAGCTCAAGATCTTAGGAAGTAATATAAGTGGCTAACAGTAAATTTTAAATTATCCCTCTCTGTGGAACAATTTCTGCAATTTAAAAAGCCACCCTTGCTGAAAATGGAGGGGAAAAGATATCCTCTAAGGCCAGTGGAGCTGTTCGTCTATTTCTGCAGTTAACACCATCCAGGGGCTAAGAAGGCACTCACAGGACTTAAAAACAGAAATCCTGCTCTCAAGCAAAGAACATTAAGTGTTGTCGAAGGGTAGGTGCTTTGCTTAGTTGCTCATTTAATATTTCACCTTATAAACAAAGCATATCACTTTTCACAAAGAAGAAGACTGCCTTGGAGAGGTTAACCATCTTGCCCAAGGTCATACTGGGAAATTAGCCTATATACAGAGCCTAAATACTCTTACCACTTAAGTAAGCCAGAAATATAGCAGGTTACAAGCCATTTATCTTCAAGAGTACTGATCCCGATTCACTTACGGGGAAAAACACCAGAAAGAGACACAAAACTCACATAGATTCTGATGTCTTTAGGAAAGACAAATAACCCTGGAGACCTTTCTCAAACCAGCCACCAGCCCTACCAAGAGGTGGAGAAACCCCAAAGGTACATATAGAGGCACAGTGGTTAAAAACATGCATTCAGGAGCCAGACAACTCTAGAATATCTTTTCTACCACTTAACTGATCTATCCCATTTTAATCAAACAAGCCTTTCTTCATGGATAAAATGGCAATGACCTAAAGTAAGCGTGAGGATTAAACAAGACCTCATTGGCAAGGTGCTGGCACCAAGTAAACAGCTGTTCTAAATATGAGTTTACTCTGCAGCACTCTTAAGGTATATGTGTTACATTCTACTCTTATTGTCGTCATCTGGGGCTCTGTATCCTCAACTCTAAAGGTTCTCTGCCCACTGTGCTGCATCCATTCACTTAACAGACCTCTGAACCCACATTAAGCTCAAAACGCACCTACACCAGGTTCTATAAAAGCCAGAGGCTGTAAGGTAAGGGCCCTGCCTTAATGGAGCCCAAGTCTACTGGAATGGATAGCCATGAAAATAATTCAGACTGGGAGAGCATACAGTTCAGGGAAAGTTTGAGAGAATGGAGAGAACTAAAGGAAAGCATCTTCATAGAAGAGGTCAGTCTTGAAGGATGACCAGGCTGAGAGAAAAGCTCAGAAAAGAGTATGGAAGTATTCCACAGATTAAACAGTAAGACTAAGAAACTTGACCCAAGGTCAAGACCAAGTCATAGAGCCTTGCAATCCCATGCTGAGTTCCATCTTCACCCTATAGGCCGTAAGAAAACAAAGGCAACTTTTCAGTTAAGTGACAAGATCAAAAGACTGCTCCAGTACCCCCGCACCCCCAAGGAAGATGGACCAGGCAAATGGGTCACTCAGGACTGGAAAACAAGCAGGAAGAAGATTATTCCAAGAGCCCAGAGAGCCTTCTCTAAACCCACAGCCAAGTGGCAGTATGAAATGTCCCTAATGCCCCCACAATATTTACACATAACCACAACCAAGACAAAGAAATAAATTATCCAAGTATGAGTTGGCCTTGACAATGAAGCACTCTACTCCTTTGGATATTCCCAGACACTGCACAGAATCTGCCATGTACACATCTGCTGAATGGGTAAAAATGAGGAAAACCCATGTGTTTGCTCTGGTCTGGGCTAGAGTAAGTCAGGTTTGAAACCTTGTGTGAGCCAAATGCCTGTGTGACACCCGGTTATGTCCACCAGAGGACAATGGGGCACACTTGTTTAGCAGTCAAGAGAGAGCATCTAAACTAGAAGCAAAAATATTAGAAATTAAGACTAAGAAGGCTCTTAAAAGTGCTTGCAAGTCTTAGAAAGTGCTTGAAAGAGCCTGAGGAAAGGTCAGAGGCAGAAGTCACCTAAGGAAAAAAAAAAGAAACTCTCTAAAAGAAAAAAGATAACTAAAAGAAAAAGGTGGAGAATCACAAAATGGTCCAAAGATTTTGGTCTATTTGAATCTGTTTACCAAAAAATGAGGTGCCAGGTAGTAATTCAGTGCCAGTAAATTTTTGATGTTTTTACTGTTAAGACGAAGACTAACAAAGCAAGGACGGAAATCAATTTGGCACATGCTTATGTTTCCTTGATTTCTCTGAGTTTAAATACCTAGATGACTAGAAGTGGTTCCATAGAGTAGTGGTTAGCATGTCTGTTTTACACACAGAAGGTCTTGGGTTTGAGCCCCAGCAGAGACACGGCCCATCATACCCTGGGCATGCCGAAACCTGAGTGGGTCAGGCGCTGGAGGTGTGCCATGAGCGTGACTCCCCCACCTTCAGAGATCCAGTTCTTAAGGGGAGATGGCAACACCCGTAGGTCAGGTCAAAGGTGGAAGGTGGGGGGGGGTAAAAAACAAAACAACAAAACACCTAGATGACTAGATCCCACAGTACACAGAAAATAAGGAACATAGGTCACAGACAAGTCCCAAAAGCAAGCCCTGGATTATATTCCTTAAGCCTCAGAAACCATTATTTGACATTTTTGATTGAAACCGTACTTAAGTCTAAGGCCAATGAGGTTATTAAGCAGATCTTACTCATCATATCCTCAGTGTCTACATGAAACACTCTGCAAATATCTTATATTTTTGCCATTTTTCTTCAAATAAAGGGCATATTTTAGGTATATTTGGGCACATTTGGTGCAGATGAGAATTTAGGAGCTGATAAAAGAAAAAATTATAAAAGTAATTGCCCTGTCTTATAAAAATGGATAAGACATGAAGTTTGTGGAAAATAAACCAACATGACTGCCACTTACCCTCATTTTTGCTTTCATTAGAAACTTAAGTCTGCCTCAATATACCAATTCTCTTCCTACGTCTCCCTCTTGCGCTCCAAAACTTCATGACTTTACACTTCCTCCAATGAAGAAATCCATGAACTTCAATATGACCTCACATTTCGTAGTTTGGCTAAGCAAATTATATGCAAAACCAAATTCTGACAAGTATGTACCCAAATTAAGATGTTTCCAAATACATTTTAAAAGATCTGAAAATTTTCATTTCAATTTACAGACTATTCAAGAAATCAGATTATAAAGGTATAAAGTTAGTCATTAAGTTGCATTACAATTTAGTTAATGCCCTATCATTTAAAATCAAATTATTTAAAATACTCAAATCAGACTAGCATTATCCTCAATACAGTAATGTTGTTTGAAACCACTAGCACACAAAACTCAGTATATGTTTCTATATACTCTTTCAAGGAATCCCTACTACCTTACCACAACATATAGTTTTAACTACGTCTATTCAATGTACGAACCCTGGGAATACAGTACACTGAGTCTCCAATAATGTATTGTGATTGACGCTACTTGGTAAATTTATTGAAGGGAATTGTTTTTCTACACAGCTTTATAATTCAACTTTTTAAACCCTACAACGTAAACATAAACCAAAATTATGGAGAGTACCTTACTAAAATTATATTACTAAAACTCCCCAAGTTCCAGAAAATAAGAAGTCACAAGTGGAACAGTTTCTATTTAACAAAATGTAAGGGGAGTTGGAGGATAAAGCAGTTGTTTGGGAGGGGGGCTGTTTGCCCTTATTATAATGTATATATATAAATGCATTAAGATTTTATAACAAGTGGCATTTATGTTTCTTAAAACTAAAAAAGACATTTTAACAAGAGAAGGAATGAATCATAAATCCACTTGTATAAAAAAGCAGAATACATAAAGGTTACTGCATTAAATACTATCACACATTAAAATTAATTGGACAAAACTATGTATACTTCCAGTAAATTTTCCAAATAATGGTAAAAGATGTAAAACTGTAAGTCAATAGAAATAGAATGATTTGCTTTTTGCCTGTTTCAAAAGTCCTTACTATTCCAGTCAACTAGAAACAGAAAGCTGTCTTAAGTACTGCAACCATACTTCGCAGACTTTCTTGCAATAAATGTTTTTGTATTTAACTTCAAGGGGGTGGTGGGGAAGCAACACTTTTTCCAAACCCAGGTTCTAACTGGGGTGTTAAAGTGAAAAAATCAAGATTGCCAGAGAGAACAAGAATCTCTATAAACATTAAAGTTTCAAGGATATACAAAGCCCTTTGTACAAATCCCACTATTTTTATTACCAGGTTATTTTAGATGACTTACGCTACGACCCAGAAATGTTAATTTTTAAGAGGACTCTTGACCTGACTCACTTATCACTTCTATGTGCTTAGTCAATTGCACAACCCATGTTTTTAGCTTCCACCAAGTCTTACTATTTTGCTATTTTTACAGCAGTATTAAACACTGTCTTATTGAAGTACCTCTCCCAGTTTCTATCTGAAAGTCTGTATCAAAGATCAATAAGCAGTAACAGACTTATTGACTACATACCCCCCAGGTTTTTCCAGTAAACCCCTCAGCTTAGAATGCCTTTTTATGGCAGGTCTGGCCTGGTGAGATAGTAACAGACTGACAGTCCTGACTATCAAAGTAAGGACCCGAGAGACGATAAACGTAAGGAAAGTCAATTATTCTTACATCTCTCCCACTCCCACCTGGGTTTCAACTCTCACCCTCTACAGGCACACTCAGTTACTTATGGTATCAAAGAAAGTTCCCATGAGAGCTAGCCCAATAATTACCTGCCTTACTTGCCTGTCACTGACTAAGCTCTCCAAGCAATTATTAATGTAGAATTCTTAAAACACTGAACTTCCTCTTTGACTCAGAAGAGTAAGAAAACATGTACAATGTAAGTGTAAAGAAATAACTTCTATTCAGTGTTGAAAAAAAAATCTATTGTTGTAACACCAATAAGCTCAAACTAACTTTCAAAAAAAAAATTCAGAATGGGCTAGCTAACATTCAAAAATTGCCCATATATGTTCTGAGCTTACATTCTATTTCAACATTTCTAGAGCAAGTAGTTACTGTAATAGACAAAAACAGACAATATCTGGACCTAAACCTAATGTCAAAATGGGTCCACAGGCACACTCTTAACCATTTTTCCAAAGAAATATGTTTAAACGGCTTTACCATGCAGAGCTATGGCTTCCCGGAAGGGTTGCAAATCAGTCTCTACAGATGAGCTAGTTTCCGTTGAAGTAGCTCGGTTAGGGGACACTACAGTCAGTCTTGGGGGAGCTCTAGAGTTTCGTGGTGGAGGAACTTTTCCACACAGGAAGCTGATCAAATCTTCTCTACGAATAGTTCTTCTGCGCTTTTTAACCCAAGCCAACACATCCTTATTGCGTCGCTGATAGCCAATCTGAATTCCAATATCAAAACTTCGCTGATGGGTATCCACGCTTTCTGTTAGAAAAAAATAAGAGAAAAGATACATGATGATCAGGAGAGCCATGCTGCATTTTCTCCTGAAGAAAACCATTTTACAAGTTAACCAAAATGACTATTATGCAGTATGGGGTTCTCTAAGTCTTTCAGTAATCTATTAAACTGAATTGTATTTCATTCGTGTTTGAAATGTTATACATGACATAATCAAAATGATCTAAATTCAGTTTACAAATCACGGTCCTAGAGCTTCTTCTTTGTTCTTTCAAAAAAATTATTTAAAACTACTTGTTAGCCAGCCAAATTACATTTTTAAAATGCTATGTTCTTAAAAAGCTTGCTTTAATACTAAGGTAGCTTATTCTAATGTTAACAATGGGTAAATTATTAAATGTTTATTTGTACTATCTATTTGGTTTTACCTGAGAAAAAAGGTAATAGGAATACCTGAGAGCTGTTACTACCCTCTTATTGCAAATAAGGAAACAGGTATTGAGCACTGAGAAACTCCACCACCGTCACAGAATAATATATAAGGGCTGGGATTTTACTCCAGAGTCTGTGGTTCTCAAGCACCAAGCTATCTCTATCGTTCTCTCTCAGTAAAGAATGACTTCTCATGAATTCTAAATAGGAATAGCATATCATTCAACAGATGACTAAATATTGTAAATCACTGAGGCCGGGCTCACCAGCATTCACCAAGTCATTTCAGAGATGCACTCCTACTGACAGGTTCAGAATAAAGGATTGGGAACACACTGAAAGCAGCAACATTTTAGAAATAAGAAAAATTATTGACTACTCAACAAAACCCACGGTGGCAACAGAAAAGGCAACATTCATCTCCAGTTATCCACAGTTTTCCTTAACTCATAACCATTCCACTCCCAGAAACATGGCCTTAAAACTTCTGACTGGCCTGAATGTCTTCCTGTAGACATTCTCCCCCACATATACCGAAACCAGGTTTTCAATTAAATGATCCCTGCCCTTTAAGGGTTTTATAACTGAAAAAAATTTTGGAAACTTGAGTCACTGCAATTTATTTTTAGTTGAGCTGCTATATTAGCAAACTATAACCAGTGTATCTTTAATGAAATTAAAGATTATTACTTTCTCTCTGGACCTTTTGTAAAAGCAATAATTCTTGTGTAACACAGAGAGAGTCATTCATTTACTTTTCCTGGTCCTGATTTTTTAAAATTCCTTGTCTGCTATGTCAAAGGTAGACTCTGAAATGAAGAGCAATCATGAATGAAGAGCTGTGTCCTGGAAATAAAGGTAAGAATCCAGATATCACAGAGGCTCCCAAGCTGCATGAATTTGCATTATTAATAAAGATGGCAAGAGGGCAGCACAAACAGAACATTACAAGGTCTATATTCCTTAGCAGATGATCGGTCTGGTCCTTACTGCTAAAAAAAATTAAAAAGAAAAATGAAAGTTGTCCATGGGAGCACTATTAAAATATTAAACTCTATCACAACTTTGAGAACGATTATACTTTTACAGATATATAAACCAGCTCAAGAATTAATTTCTCCAGTGTCTCACTACCAGAAAAATGGCCAAGTTCAACATGAATCAGTGTCTTCTGATTTCTCACTTCACATAAACAAAGAAAGCATGAACTCCATTTTAAAGGTAAGTCACATTTAAGAAAAGAATATAAATAGCTCCTTTCCTATTTCTCAGTCTCAAAGACTTAGATGAAGCCAATCTAAGAGGAAGATAAACTCTTAAGATGACTTTGTCAAACTGTAGCTAGATCTTAAGTGATCTGCAAGAGCTGGGAGCAATTTAACAAAAAGTAACTGAGAAAACTAAGTCCATCCCATGCGACCACAGAAGGGAGTAGAAACATAAAATGTGTGAACCTACAAGCAACCATGTTTCTACAAATCCACCCTACACCTGAAAAAATTGTTATAATCAAGCTTATAACTAGAGAAGTTTGTTTCCAAACAGAATGACTGAGGAAATTTCATTTTTCAAGAACCAAATGGAGGTAGGACCAGAACTGAAAGTACAGAAGTTAAAGAGTTAGAAATATGAAAGGTATATGACACACAAGCCTGAAGCAAGCTTGCACGGTGCAAAATTAGATGAAGCAGGCATGTAAATATGTACACCTGGCAAAGGAGACAGCAAAAAAAAAAACAAAAAAAAAAACAAAAACAGCAGCAGCAGCTAAGCCTGACATAAACTTTCAAAGCCAAAAGGGAAAGGGCTCCACGAGGGTCTTTAAAAACCTGACATTCCAGGGAAGAAAGAGCTTGGCAAAGTTTTGATTTGTTTTGACTGAGGGCACAAAAAGTCTCAAAAGTTACATCTTCAAGGTACTGGTGATTTAATCACAGATCTGAACATTAGAAAACTCAATATTCACTGGGTTAGATGAAGACAGTTATATAATAAATTGTGAATAACTTTTACATTTCATGCAAGTGACCACTCATTTCACCTCAAAAATTCTGCACGATTCTCAACATTAGAACCAAGAGCACACTAAAAAGCTGGCATTTTGTGAACACTGAATTTTATACAAGGTACAGAAAGAGAAAAGCAAATATAACATTTAAGGTCTTCTGGTACATGCTTTTGCACCACACTTAGGCATAATTCGGTTTTATATCATTAACAGTATATCCTGAAAGCCAAGTCCAAATTACTTTACCACCCAGATTAATCCAATCTCAGTTATTTCCTCAAATAAAAAGCCTCATGTTGATGCTAAAGCATTTAAAATAGTCTTTCTATCAGGACTTTAGTTACTTAGTTAAAAATAAAACCCTCAAGTCCTTCCTTGAACTAAGTATCTTATTGGAAATAAGACATGCTTATTAGAGAACTTCAGACAAAACTAGACCAGATTTAATGTAACCGTAAGTTTAGTGTCCCGTTGGATAATAAGCACAGAACACACAGAACCACAGAACGATGGTATCCTGACGGCTGGCTCTCAGCCAAAAACTACTTTGAATAAATCTGGCAACAGACAATCAAATTCTGAATTCTAGAGGTGCAGGGTACAAGAACAGTAGGGAAGGTTTTTGGTCCAACACTATCTTACTGAGACTAAAGCCACTGTGGAAAAGGGCCATAAGCTTGAAATTTAAGTAAACCCCAAGGGCATCAAAATGTCAATCTAACCTTTAATCACAACACACTAACTTGCTCATTCAAAAACAAACTGATTCATGGAAGTCACAGATGTCCTATATTTCCTTTTTTAAAAAAACATTTTTATACAAGCAATTATGAGATTTTGAGAAGTCTAATCTTCCCACCTCGGGTAGAGGGCAGTAAGCAAAGAATCATGATTTCTAAGGTGAAGACCAAATGCAAAACTTTCTTAATGATACTGATAAAATTAATCAGATTTCACTATTTATAGTTTTTCTGATACTCACAAACCTATGTGTCAGCCATAGCAGATATACCAATCTCATAAAAAAGGAACTGACACTGGGCTTCAAAGGGCCTTGCCCAAAGTTAGGTAAGTGGCAGAGCTCCTTCTACAACCTATTTCTTCCTCAAACAAAAGTCTTTTTCCATTCTGCTTAGGCTTGGAGGATCTACACACCAGAAGAGCACACTACTAAATCAAAACACTTCCAAGGAATTCAAATGACTACAAAATATTTGAACTTAAAGAACTGAATCTACATTTTTAAAATATTTAAAATGTTTCATTAGAAACAAAGATTGCAGTCACAGCCAAAATAAAACTTCCAATTGTTTTGAGAAAATAACATATATTTCCTAACAAAGTAATATTAAAAGCAAGCACTAACTTCTAGCTATTTAATCTTTGCTTACCACACAAATCAAAGGAGAGGAACGAAGGAAGAACCACTGTAGCAGCCACAGTTGCCTGGCAGCATCCAACCCTTCTCCCTTTCCTAAAGTTTCTCCCAGTTTTTGTTTGGATAGCTCTAGGGGAAACTTAGCCACATTTGCTCAAGGGGTGGAACGTGGTTTAATCCTAAATTAATCTGCACAACCCCAAATAGTGGCTATGAGAGATACTGGTACTGAGTAAGCATGTGACCCAATTCTGGCCAAGAGACTATAGAAGTCATTTGCTAGTAACTCTTAGGAAAGGAAGCTTCCCGGCTCTTCTAAGTTTCAATGAGTGGCCCTAAGATGCTTCAGTGAGTGAACTTAAGATGTGAGCTGCCAACATACTATAAAATTAGCCTGAAGACAAAGCCATACGCATGTACACGCACACAAAGCAGAGCCAGGGAACCTGAGCCACTAAATTCAACAGACCCCACCCCACCCTCAACCCGCAAGTTAGAGAGGAGCCAATACGTGTCCATACCATTAAAGCCAGCCTGACTTGTATTTTTCTGGTATTTGCAGCCAAAACACGCTTTTAAAACAGAGAACATAAGAAAATGACTTTCTACAAAAACCTGCAATCTAAAAATCATATTAGGAATAAATGAAGCTACCGCTTCTTTTAAGACAAGACTTCTAATTGTGATCTATACTGTTTCAAATAAAGCTCAGTAACAGGTTTTTGCAGCAAGAAGAGTCACAAATCAGCTCCAGAAAATCAAATCATAAGGAGCTGAAACTCCAGTTATCTGTCTCCACGTAGCATATGCTCTCTCTGACCATTTGTTTATACATCACTCACTCACCGCTTGGCCCACAAATTTTCAGTATGTTTAGTTTTTATATAAATCTCCAAATGTCCACTATGAAGTGAGACAATCTATTGTAGAGGATCTGGCAGAAAGATATCTCAAAAATGAGGACTTAAGGGCATCATACTATTTTTCTCACCTGTCATTTCTATTTACATTTAGCCCTTCTAGGGAAAAAAGAAAATACACACCACAAAGCTTATTCCAACACAAGAAAAAAAGTGAAGACAAAAATATAAATTAGAATGTCTTCCTTTCCTTTGAGCACTGACCATATCCAGAAACATCTGAAAAATAGAACCTGACTGACCACCAACAGTCAACACTCACACTTGAATACTCACTATACGCCAGCACTAAACAGAGCTTGTACTCTTTTAAGTTGTGGGTACTTATCCCCACTTAGAGTTGAGAAAATGAAGGAGCACAATGGGAAAATATCTTGCTCCATTATCTATCTCCCGGACCTTACAGCTAGTACCCGTCTAAATTCCAAACTCAGACAAGATAGCAGTGGATTCCACAAGGCTGCTGGTCTCTGACAAGCACTGCTGAGTACAGACATGCCTTGAGGCAAATGCTATTCAGGAACAGACCAGAAACATCTTTGCTATAAACCATACCAAAAAAAAACCTCTCAACGTTTGTGGTAAACTCAGTGTCTGATTAAAATTACAATTTTCAGAAAGTTTTAAAACAAAGACAGTTTAAAGAACAAACATGGAATGAAACAAGAACCAAAGAAAAACATTAGCAACCTGAAAGAACAGAGAAATGGCTCTACGGGGTGGGATCAAACACTAGTGACTCATAGGGGCTGCTGAAGAGCTAGGGCATCAGCATCCTCCACAGGCTAGCCATGTGAGAGGCTCCTTAGGATGGCCTTGTCTTAGAAAAGTCCAACCACTCTACTGAGCAAGTAACCCCAAGCAGAAGGAATTTGGATTCAGATAAGGAGAATATGTACTTGTCCAAAGAAGAGTCGGGAAACTGACTGAAACCAGTCACCCAAGGAAATGGGGGTCCTTAAGAAGGAAAAAGATGGACTTGATCAAGTACTTCCCAGGTAAGTAAGCATCAATGCAGGTTAGATTAAGATGACCTCAGTAACTTTTCACTCTCTTATTGAACAAACATCACCCTCTTTATAGATTTATCAAGTCAGAGTAAACAAGAACAAGTAAGTGATCTGTCATTTTCTTCCCTTCTCAAAAAAGGATGTCACTATCTGACCATGTACTCCATTTTGTTGAATTCTGTCCACATTGAGGTGACACCCCAAATCACTCACCTCCAAATCCTCCTTCCAGCCACATTCCAATCAAACCACATGAATGTTGGATTTTTCAAAAGCACACAGGCAATAAAAAGGGGCCTTCTACTAGGCTTTTACCTCAATTCTGACCTCCCAATATGTTCATTTTAGGGGTTATGAAGAAGCTGGTGAAAGAATTAACCTCTCCCCAGGTTGCAAAACCAACCACTTTTAGCATGCTGTAGATAAGTTCTTAATCATACAAAATACAGAAGCACTGCTCATTTAAAGGGATCCCCAAAAATCTCCCCTGTAAATTAAATATTTAATCAAAACTGTGAACATTGACTTAAATTTACCACTACTTAATGCCACATACACTTGTGACACTATCTTGCTAATTTTATTAATTCTACTTAAGCACCCAACTATTCCTATAGTTGAACTGTTCTCTAAACACCACTCTAAAAAGAATGTGAGATCTGCTGAGCATAATCCACTCTCTCCTTAAATCAGATAAAAAGAAATGCTGTTACACTCCCACATTCCTCAAACCACAACTTACCTTTCCTATCAGGTAAAAAAGGAATGCATCAAATTTAACAAAGTAGGATACAAAATATAAGACTAGTTCAATCTAGCAATTTAATATCTGCAATTATGCAAGAACCTCACACAATATCATTAAGTTTTCTGAACAAAGCACCAAACTAGTATATTACAAAAAACCATTCTCAAATAATCAAATTAGACTTTACTCAAGTTCAGCTTGAGCCCATCCTCTACATGAAAAGTTTAGCATTAAAGAAAACTGCCAACGTTAGTCCTAAAAGGATACATTCTAAGAGTGCATAACAGCACAAAAAATGAACAGAAAAGCAAAAGAATATTCATATTTCTGTATGGCCTAGGGAAACAGCCTAGCACATAGAAGGCACTAAAAATGTGGTCCCTTCCCCTTTAAGCAAAAATTGCAACAAGCAAACAGAAACACATGGTAACCCTATACAACAGAATGCTACTCAGCAAAAAAAAAAAAAAAAAAGGCACTGAAATATTAATACAGGCAATGTGAACTCAATGGATCTATCTCTGAAACATTCTAGGAAGTGAAAACCAGACACAAAAGGCTACATAGTATAAGGTTCCACTTATGACACGATGGTTCCTTGGGGCTGGGATAGGGAGATAGGGCCTATTTCTTAATAGTACATGTCTGTCAAACTCAAACTATATACATCTTAAAAAGGTGACTTTACTGTAAGATATTACCCCAAGAAATTTATTTTTAAATGAGTTTTAAGGATTACTTCAAAATTCCCTGTCTGGATGAAATCAAGAGCCATTCCAGAGAATGCTCAAGACCCTTAAGCACTGATGGTTAAAGCAAATTACTGGAGTCAAAATGTAAGAAACTCCACTGCATAAAATCAAAGATGACCCTTGGGGGCACTGTTTATAATTATGTTTCTCTTTTCTTAGTAAGCCTGGACTATAAATTCCTCCATTCCCTGAAATTAACATTCCACTCACCAGTTTGTTAACATTCTCAAATTACTGCTCCAACAACTGCAAATTCTACCCAAGAAATCTCAAAATAAAGGACTTTTCCTATAGAATGCTACCATTATTGACATTCTTACACAAAAATAATCAGAGAATCAAGTAGCTCCCCAGCCTATGCTTTAACCTATTTTGATAATTTTGAAATGCACAGAATTCCATTTGTTACCAACAGCTTTTGAAAGTTACAAAACATTTAATTACATTTTTACTAAGATTAATCAAACTCAAATCCTTTTTCATAGAAACCTTGCCAAAGACCAAACTCAAATTTCCAAAATCTTTACAGTCTCAGCCCACTGTCACTGAGAGCACAACGGGCAAGAATGCTTACTTAATATGTCTTCATGTCATCACAGAGGGAGAAAATTAACTCCTGAAAAGCACTACCATAGAACACTTTTACTTTGATCACAGATTTCCTGCCAACAACGTACAAGCAGATATAAGGTAGTTTTGAAGACAAATATTTGATGAAGTTTCTCTCAAAGAGCAGCATGTTAATGTGGACTCAAGATTATTCCAATTAACTAGTTTTCGATGCACTCCAATGCTATTTAACTGTCATTTTCCAAGGTGTCTACCTCAAGAAACTTTCCCACGAGGTGCTTACAAATCTCCCAATCTGTCCGAAGCATAAAACCATAAACTCTTCCCTTGGGTGTTTTCAACCATAAGCTCTCACACCTCGTCTTTCATCTCTGGGCTTCTCAACCCGGGCATTACTGACATTTGGGGCAAGGGGATGGGGAGTGGGGGTCTGTCTTGTGCACTGCAAAATATTCAGCCCCGCCCCGCCAGTGATGACATTCAAAAATAACCCCAGACACTGTCAAATGTACCCGCGGGGGGGGGGGGGAACCAAAGTCGCCCCCTGCTAAAGTCGGTCATCCAGCTAGACCACCACCGGAGTTCACGTGTTGCAAAACATTCAGGATTAGTGGTCGAATTCAGAAGCAGAAAACTCCGGGTAAAAGCGGCCAACACGCCTAGAATGCAGGACTTAAAAAACCCCTGACGCAGGCTGCCCTCCCTCCGGAATCGGCAATGCAGCAAGGTTATCTTTACCTTTGTAGAGATTGGTGACGGCGGTGGCCGCGTTTTGGAAAGGGACCCAGAGAGAAAGTCCTGGCTGCTGACACACTCGGTCTGCGAGAGCGGAAAAAAAAAGAGAAAGAGAAACAAAAGACGAGAGAAAAATGTTACTTGGGCGTCAAGCGCTCCGGCACGGCCATATTAGGTTTCGCCATTTTGTTCCAGGGTTTTCGGGATCCCGCAAGGGAGCGGGAGGAATGCAGGAAGGGGGTCGCTGCGGGGGGGGGGGCAAAGAGGGGGAGCCGCCGCGAGGCTCGGAGGCCCGGCCCGGGGCCGAGCCGCGGCGCAGGGAGGCGCCCCTCCTCAGTCCCCGCCCCGAGGCCCGCTCCGGGCACAATGGGGGCCGGCGGCTGCGCCGCCGCCTCCCCTTCGCCATTTTGTGACTGGGGGCTCCTCCCCCGCCCAGGGGGCGCCCGGCAGAGCCGGCCCCGAGGCGCTGACGGGGCCCCCCTCCTCCCCGGGCCGGCCCCCGGAGGGGCGTCGCCCCCGCGCCCGCCCCGGGCCTCCCCACGGGGCCCCCACCCGAGGCCCGGGCCCCGCGCCGCCATCTTGCGGGAAGGGGGGGCCGGCGGGGCGGCGGCCGGGACCGGGCGGGGTGGGGGATGGGGGAGGCCGCCGCGGGGCTCCGGGCCGCGGGTCCGGCCCGAGGCGGCGGCGGCAAGATGGCGGCGGCCGGCCTCACCTTTGTAGAGCTGGGCCACGGCGGTGGCCGAGTTCTGGAAGAGGTGCCACAGCTTCTGCTGCTTGTGCTCGGGCTGCGCCGCGGCCGCCGCCTCGTCCTGCAGCTCCGGCGGCAGCTGCTCGTCCTGCTCGGCCTCGGCCAGGCACTGGCGCTCCCACTTGGAGAACCAGTGCTCGGGCCCGTGCTCCTGGATCTCCGCCTCGCCCTCCTCCTTCCGCTCCTCCATCCCCCGCGGCCTCCCGCGGCCTTGAGGCCGCCGCCGCCGCGTCCTCCTCAGGCGGGGCTCCCGCGGCGGCGTCGTCGTCCAGCGGCCCGGTGGCGGGGCCCGGCGGCCGGCGGCGGCTCCTCGCGGCGGCGACCCAGGCCTCCTGCTCGGCGACGGCCTGCGCGCCCCGCCCCGCGGCCCCGCGCCGCCCGGGACGCCCCCAGCCCCGGGCCTCCCCGCCCCCGGGCCCCGCCGAAAGTCGCCGCGGACCGGATGACCGCCGCCGCCGCCCCGCGCGCCGCACCCGTCCGGGCCCGTCTACCGCCCCGCCATGGCGCCGCGGACCGCCGAGCGAGCCCGCCCCGGACACTGAGGAACGTCGTCGCCGGCGCCGCCGACGCCTCTGCGGCGGCCGGTCCCCGCCCGCCCCCTCCCGCCCCACCCCCACGCCGCCTCGGGAAGCTCCGCCCACCAGGCCCCAGCGGCCTTCCCCGATTGGGCCGCGCCCGCCCCGAGGGCTCCCATTGGTCCTCCCCGGCCGGTTCCGCGTGCCGGCGTCGGAACGCGGCGCCGTGATTGGCCGTCCTGCGTGTCTGCCTGACAACCGAGGGGGCGGGGGGAGAGGAGTCAATGTCAGGGAGGAGGATGTCGAAGGAGAGGGAGGAGCCGGCCTGTGGTCGCGTTCCGGCCAACCAAAAAAAAAAAATTATAAAAAAGTAAAAAAAATACACGGATTGGTGCGCAGGCGCACTTGGCGGCCCCCCAGCTGCAAGGCGTCCGGGGAGTCACGTGGCCCGGCCCCGCGACCGCACCCCGCTGGGCCCCGGGAGACGCAGAGGGGAGGCGGGCCGCGGCGTGGGGGTGATGGAGGGGCGTGTGGCGGGGGGCCAGCCCGCTGCGCCCGGCCCCTCGGGCTTCCGCAGGGAGGAGGGGCGTAGAGAGCGTGGCTGTGGAACGCCCCGCTCGGGGCCCGAGTTGGCACGGCGCTCCCCCCTCCGTGCATTTCGGAGCCCCCTTTCTCAGCCAGGCAAAGCGGGCCTCCGCGCCCCCCACAAACACTTCCCGACTCGCCAGGCCAGCGAGCCTGTCCGCGCGCGGCTCGTCCTGGGGGCGCTCTCCGGCCCGACCCCCGAAGGGCACCCCGGCACCCTCCCGGGCGCCCCCCGCACCTGCCCCTAGAAGCGCCGTCCCGGGCCGCGTGCCGCCGCCCGGGTCACGCGCCCGCCCCCGCCCCCTCCGGCCCGAGCCCGCGCGCCCCCGCGGAGTGGCCTCTCGCTGACCCGCCGTGCGCCTTCGTCCTGTCACCCCTGCGGCGGGCGAGGAGGGGGCTCTGGACCCCGCCGCCCGCCAGATGCGGGGCCGCCCGGCGCCGCCCCCGGCCCAGGACTCCCCCTTGGGCTCGGGATCCGGGGAGGAAGCGGCCACGTAAACGGGCGATGACCGCACAGAGGCCAACCTGGCCCTCTGGGTGACGCGCTGGCGGCAGGGGCTTATTAATCCTTTCGGGGGGCGTAGAGGGGTCGGCCAGGAGCACCATCTCCCACTCCCTGCCGGGGTGCGCTCCTGCAAAGCCGTTTGGCTTTAAATCCACCCCCGCTGGAATACCATCTGACCGCTTCACCCTGACCTACGAGTCCCTGAAGGAGCCGGCCCCGTCCCCTCTGTTTCCTTCTGACCCAGCCTCTGCGCGTGCTGCTCAGCCACTCCGGCCTTCTTTTTTGTTCTCCCCGGGTACTTAGCCCTTTTCTGCCTCAGGGCCTTTGCCCTAGCAGTTTCCTCTCGAAAATATTTCCCCACTCAGTCCTCAGGGCTCTACTCAAATGACCCGTAAACACAGAGCCCTAATCACACCAGCCTCTTTAAAGCGCCCTCCACACTCGCTCCTATTGCTCGTTTTTATTTTTTATTTTTATACCCTGTATCACTCTGAAATGATCTGCTATTGATGTGTTTACTTATGCTCCTCTCACCAAAAAGTTCTCAGAGGACAGGGATCTTGGCAGTCTTGTGCCTGGTTGAGTCTAAAAATCTTAATAAGATTTAGGAAGAAAAAGGGAATGGAGGCCATGGCGGAAAGGGTGTGCCAGGCAAAAGTAAAATCATAGGGGAACCCCAAGTTCATCAGGCCTACCAAAGTGGGAGGGCATAACAGGCAGGGTATTCTGTCCATCCGGTATTAGAGGCACACAGCCTAGAGTCTACATATTTTATATAGGCACACAAATAAAAACCCAATGATTACAATAGAAAAAAATCTAAAAATCTTCAGTTATTTTTTACAGCAAAAAAAAAAGTTTAATCTGAGTTCATTTGAATATATTTTCTGTGATAAGAGATTTTTCTGAGAACTGCCAGAGCATTAAGTCAGTCTCTCTCTCTCTCTCTCTCTCCTCTCTCGTTTCTCTCTCTCACTCTCACACACACACACACACACACACACACACACACACACACACACACACATTCACACACATATACACACATGACTCTGGAGATCAGGCTAACTGACAGATGATTTTTTTTCATTCTGAACTGACCTTTATAAAACCTAAGCAACAACATTATTCCTCATCAACACTTGGTGGGTGCTAATGGTCAACCTGCAAGTGCTGTGGGAGGAGGCTCACAAGAAACAATTGTGAAAAGCAGCATGTGCTAGATGTCCAAGTAGTGAGGTGGATAAAAGGGTACTTCCCAGTGGTGGGAATCTAGGAGGGCTTCCTGGGGAAGGAAGCATTTTTACTAGGCCTTAAAACACAGACAAGGCTTTTGAAAGGGAGAGCCCCTCAGAACAGAAGGACACAAAGGCTCGGAAATAGAAAAAACTTAAGCATCAAGGAATGATCTGGTTTGACTTGAGTCGTATTTTCTTTCTGATGGTGATGAGATGGTGCCATCTAATTAGGCTTTCTAAATAATTGTACAGATACTTCCTAGCTGAATGACTTTGGGCAAATTACTAAGTCTCTCTGGGCATGGTCAATGGAGATGATGACGGAAACTCATAGACTTTGCTCTCACGATTAAATGAGAATAAACGAGAAAAGAACTGAGTACTGTACAAGTACACAAACTCTCTCAATAAAGACTAGCACCCAAAAGCCCAGGGAAAGCACTCCTTGATTAACCTCCAACCTTGTAGTTGGGAGGCCTGTATGAATTAATAAGAATATGACATGTTTCAGCTAAGATCTGGAAACTTCATGTACATTTAATGTCAGGAGAAAGTGGGTTAGTGTATACTTTCGTTTTTGAACATATTTCCAGACTGTTCAATACATGTATGTAAACATTTAATATAAAAGACATAGTATACAGCTTACCATGAAATCTACTTTTTCTTTCCCATTTTAGGATATATCTAGGACATCTTTTCCATGCCAACAATATAGTTGCCTCATTCCTTCCTAGCCACAGTCACATGTCATCCCATGGTATGGGCACATCATAATGTGTTTAACAGTTCTCTACTAAAGGTAATTTGAGTTGTTTTCTGTGTTTTAATACTGTAACATATTCTCATCACCCTTGTACATTCATCTTTGTACACTCATTTCATTGCTTCCTTCGTATAAATCCCACAGAGTAAAATAACTTGGTGAATGCACTGTATTTTTCTGTATTCACTGATTCTGTTATTGTTGTTATTGCAAAAATATTCCATGTTTTAACTGAAGAATTCCAGTTGTACAGAAGAATATGGGAAAAGTAAAAAATCATTCTACCTACCTCATTCCAGATCCTCCTCAATCCTATTCCCAAGAAATAACTTGTTATTTTTAGACACCGTGTCCATGTCTATGCCACATGTGTGTCTGTGTACATGTGTAACTATATACATATATGTCCTCCCTTAAGGAAAAAAAGGTAATCATTTTATTTGTTCTATTACACAAACTTTTTTCCCTTAACGTGATTTAGATATTTTTCCACATAAGGGTATAAATTCTTTTAAAATATTGTGAAGTACTTTGTTGTATGGATCAAATATAAACTATTTACCAGTTTCACTATCGATGGCAACTTAGGTGTGACCAGTCTTTGGCTATTATCAACAATGCTAAAATGAACATCCTTGTATATATGCGTTGCATTGAATATCCTTGTATGTATGTACATGTATGTATGAGCGCAAATATATATCCTCAGAAATAGTATTTTGGGGTCAAAAGATATATGAATTAAATATTTTATGAGACTTCTAAAAATCTTTTCAGAAAGGCAAAGCAATAGACAAGTGTGTTGTTTTTCCAGTGTGTATATAAAAACTTTGCATTTTGCTGACCAAATAAGTGAAAAAAGAGTGTCTCCTTGGGTTGTACTTTGATTAGTCCAATTTCCCAGGTTGTCATAGATTTTTTGTTTTATGTTTTTCCATTTTCCTTGCCTCGCAAAATTTGTTTAAACAGACAAACCTTTGACTTTATAGCTTCAGTGTTTTGCATCACACTTAGAAAGTCTTTCCACACTCCAAGATTATTTGTTAACATAGTTGAATTAAAACTGATGCATTTTCCTCACCTACTTGACTACTGAACAAAAATGTCAAGAGAATACACGCTGCCAATACTTTCTCACAATATATAGTGCATCCATTCATCACAGTAGGCAACAAAAATGGTCTCATAGGTTAATTACTTCCAGAAAAAGTCGAAAATAGACTCAAGGGCATGAATCAAAAGACATGAGAAAAGTCAAATAATATTTTAAGCACAAAAAGACAATACAAATAATAAGATAAAGCGTCTTTTACTTAATATTTAACAGCCTGCGAATAAGGAGGCGTGTTTAAATAAGATCAATATTTTTGTGTGTTTTAATACATTACCTGTCCAACTTTAAGACCATATTAAGAGCACCTTCACCTTTGACAGCCCATATCTGTTCATTTACTTATTGGTCATTGTTTATTTGGAGAAATAGCCATTCAAGTCCTGTGTCCATTTTTTAATTGAGTTATCTTTGTATTATTGAGTTGTCAGATTTCTTTGTATATTCTAGATACCAGTCCCTTCTCAGATCCATCATTTGCAAATATATTCTCCCATCCTGTGGGTCGTCTTTTCACTTCATTGATGACAGCTCGGGAAGCACAAAAGATTTAAACTTCGCAAGAGTGCAATTTTTCTAGTTTTTCTTTTGCTGCTGATGCTCACATACTTTTTCTTAAGTGAGCCAAATGCACATAACATGAAATTCATCATTTTGTCTACATTTAAAAAAATAATTTTGTCACAAAAATGCAAGTCACATCATATAAAAAAAAAGAACACAAGGGAAAAGATTGCTGCAATTTAACAATGTTGCAATCTGAAGAGAGAAAAATAATCATGATTATCATTTACTGAGTGCTAACTAAGCATCATGCACAGACCTAGATCAGTGGTTCTCAACTGGGGGGTGATTTTTCCCCTTGAGAGACATTTTATAATGTCTAGAGATATTTAGTTGTCATAACTGAGGGACAGAGGCAGTGCTACTGGCATATAGTGGGTAGAGACCAGGGATGCTGCTAAACATCCTGCAATGCACAGGACAGCCCTCACACAAAGGATTATCTAGCCCAAATGGGAGTAGTGTTGAGGTTAAGAAACGCTGATCCATATCCATTGATCATCCCCTCTTACAGATGAGGAGACTGAGGTTTAGAAAGATTAAATAAGTCATGTAAAACTCCATGGCTTGTAGGCAGCAGAACCAGGATTGAAGCTCAGGCAGTCTGTCTTCAGGGGCCGCACCCTTTGCCAAAGCAAGGACAGCAGGAAGGAGTTGGCTTTATGAGACGTTTTCTTGCGGAAGAACAAATCAAAATACATTCACTGAGAAGTCACATAATCCTAGTCCACAGTCTGACCTTTCAGTGAACCAGGATGAGGAAACGAACAATAAGGCTTAGCTAACCTGAAGCTGAGCAGAATGCTTCCCTCTGGAAAATTCACCCAAAGACAGGAGAATGGGCTTTATTATAACCTAGAAATAGTTCTAGAATTTGAAAATTGTTGCTCTGCAGAAATGCATGAGGCTTTTTAGAAACATAAGTCCTTGGGGCCAAATCAAAGCTGTGGAATCTAATCTCTAGGAGTGGGATGCTGGTATCTGTATTCCAAAATTCTTCTGGTTTGTCAAGTGCAGTACTCATGCCATTACCACATCATGAAGTAGCCAAGACTATTTTCAGATGTTCTGGACTCAAATGTGATCCTTTTTTTTCTCTCTAGCCTGGCCAATCCGCTTGATTATTTTAATCACAAATAAGAAGCTCCAGGAAACCTAGAGGCAAAAACCAACCAAGAAACCTCTCTGTTCATTTATTTCCTCTCGTAATATTTCATGTCCAGTGTATTAGTTACCTATTGATGTGTAACAAACCAAACTTAGTGGTATAAGCAACAGTAAGCAAGTTCAGGAGCAGCTTAACTGGGTGTTCCGACATGGAGGTCTCTCATGAGGTTATTATCAAGGTGTACTAGGCCCACAGTCACCCAAAGGCTTGACTGGATCTAGATGACCCACTTCCAAGATACGCCCTCACGTGGCTGACACGTTGATGCTGGCTGTTGGTGAGAAACCTCATGTACTCCGCAGGCTACTTGAGTGTCCTCAAGACATGGCGGCTGGCTTCCTTCAGAGTGAGTGAGCTAAGAGAGAGCACCAGGAAGCTATCCTTTTTAAGACCTGGTGTCAGAAGTCATATAGCATCATTCTGCCATGTTCTATTCCTTAGAAGCAAGATACTAAGTCTGAGCTACATTCAAAGAAGAGGGATTAGGCCCCACCTGGTGCAGGGAGGAATGTCATAGAATTTGGGAATATATTTTAAAACCACCACACCCACATCTTACCCATGCTGCATTCAGCTCTCTACTGAAGATGAAATTCTTTGACGACCTTAGACTCCAAAGGCAGCATGGCTCACCTAGAGATGACGGTGGACCCAGAGGGCCCGCTGTTCACATTCCACATTCATCTTCGTGGCAACAAGAAGACTGTTCTGGCAAGTACGAGTCAGGAATGACAAGCTCCTGATTGAATCCAGTCAAAACTCTCTTATTGCATTTGGCAAACCGAAGGACATGTTTCTTTCTGAACTCTTATTTTAAATAAAAACACAGCAAACAAAGCTAAATTTTAAAGAAAGAGAGTTTTAGCAGACATTCGAAGGTTTATATGTTCTCTTCTTATGTGATACAACTTACCTTGGGCAAGTGAATTCTACTTGCCCTAAAAAACAATAAAGAAAAAAATACTGCTGGACTGTTATCTATGAGACAGAAAAATGTTTACCTAAAAGGGTCAAACATTTTTCAGAACTCTTGGGGGAAATTTTCCTCAAGGTCTTTCAAAACTGAGCATATAATTGGATAATATATACATAACAAATTTGGCTAGGTTCTTTCCTAATATCCATTGCATAGCTATTCTTTGCTAACAAAACTGGAGTTGTATAATAGTGGCCCATGTGCCTGGCTTAAGGACTACATTTCCCAGGCTCCTTTGCAACGAAGGGAGGATGGTGAAATAATAAGAGGAAGTCACTGGGTGGGGCTTCCAGGAAAACCATTTAAAGGGAACTGACTTAGCTTGCCTTCTTGCGCTTACTACTTCCTCTTTCCTGTTTCTTGGAACACAAACAAAATGGCAAGGCCTAGAGCAGCCATCTTTGACCATGAGGTAACCTTGAGGAAGGAAGCCACATTTTAAGGGTGGTGGCGCAAAAATGAGGAAGTCTCTGACGACGTCCCTGGGCTACGTCTAGACTTTTTTTCTTAAGTAGAGGAAACCTCTAGTTTATATAAGCAACTGTGGTCAGGTCTCTATACCAGGTCATCACTCTTTACAGTATGCAATGCTCATGGTCACTTGCACCATGCTAAATAAATGTGATTTGAGGAGATCTGAGGGTTTCTTTTTATTTCTTTTTAAATCTGTGCTTTCACTTCGCTTTGACACACTGTTTATGCAACGTTTCCCCCATCAGAACATCATGTTCCTTCCATGGCAGGTCCTCAGCCTGGAACTGTAGCTGCAAGTTGCTGCGGGTTATCAGATAGTGCTCAGGTTAAGAATGTGAGCTGTCATCCTGACTGCCATCCGAGGGGTGAATCACAGGCAATTCGATGCATGTTTAGAAAGACTGCCCATGGCCATCCCGGCTTGACGCCACCGCAGGAGGTAGCAAGAAAAGGCCTCCTGCTTGTGACTGCTGAGTGACTCCTTGATTTTCCTGAGACCTGTTTTCAAAATGGCACGGCTCAGAAAACAAAAAGGCTCAGGTCCATTCGCCAACGCGGGTATCACAAAGGGAACCAGCTTCTCACGGAGGCAGAATGTCGACACAATAAAAGCGCACTGCTGAGGGCAGCCCGCATCCTAAGCAGCAGCAACACAGGGCCTCGAATTCCATCCACTACTCTGATTCTCACACGACTCACCTGGGGCTCATGTTCAGATGCAGAGTCTGGTTCCGTAGGGCTGGGCCCTGAGAGTCTGCATTTCTGACAAGCTCCCAGTGATGCCAAGTTCTGATCCACACGCTGCATCTTGAGTAGGAAAGCACTCAACACACAACACAGGTCCTGGTCTCCATCTGGCTCCTTCTTGTCATTCAGGTCTCCATTCAAATGTCACTTCTTTCAAGCAGCCCTCTCTGACTAGCCAGTCTAATCAGACCCCCATCGCTTTTTACCATTTCACCCAGATTTCTCTTCATGGTACTGACAAATCTGGGGATGAACTAGGCATCGTCATTTCGCCACTTGATCGTTTATTTCTC
Source organism: Cynopterus sphinx (assembly GCA_030015415.1). NCBI lineage: Eukaryota > Metazoa > Chordata > Mammalia > Chiroptera > Pteropodidae > Cynopterus > Cynopterus sphinx. The sequence goes on along the minus strand of CM057379.1, from coordinate 98,159,488 downwards.
CTCACACCCAATAGAATGTTCCATGAGAGCAGAGGCCATGTCTGCCTGCTGCCCTGTTCACCTCTACATGTCTAGTCCCTAGAACAGTGCCTGGAACATAAGCTCTTGATAAATACCTTCAACCTCTCCTTCAGCCAGAATGTTCTTCCAGAGATGAGGTGGTCCCTCTCAGGTATCTCAAGACTTGGGAAAATGTTTATTTTCTGATGAGGAAAGGTCCTGTATCTACTATGAAAATTTTTTTCAAAAAATACAAAGAGACATTTACCTAGGTTGGGTTCTCCAAGAAGCAGAACCTGAGACAAGGAGGAGAGAGCGATAGTTGATTTGGGAAGTGACCCCGGGATAGAGAAGGGAAGCAGGGGAGGAAAGGAGCTGACTCGGGGTACATTGATGAGCAGGTTACCGCTATGGGCAACTGGAGTACAGTCTCTCTGGGGACCTCCAGGAGTGAGGAAGCTGGGGTCCTGCCCGTCATTGGTCGAGATTGGGTAGGTGGTTTAATGGCATGGCATTTCCAGCCACCCCATGAGCAGGTTGAGCCCACTTTCGCAGCCAAAGCCAGACCTGAGCCAAAGAATCGCAGGTACTAACGGAGAGATGACATCCATGGGCATGGTGAGACAGAGGCACACCACCGACGGGGTCTGCCACAGTGTCTATCTAGAATAGAAGCTTACGCCTCTGGGAATTGCTGCCACTACCCCATCCCCAGGTCACCTAGATGAACCCCTACAAATCTTGTTTTGAGGACCACTGTCAACCCATATATTTTCAACCTGCCTATGTGCAAACCAGGACAAAGTGTACCTTCCTCAAATTATTTTTTTATTGAGTTATAATTCACACACCATTATATCTACCATTTTAAAGTGTAAAGGTCAGTGGTTTTAGTACATTCGTTATGTTGTACAACCATCCCCATTATCTAATTCCAGAACATGTTCATGACCCTTATAAGAAACCCCACACCCATTAGCAGTCACTATCCACTCTCCCCTCTCCACACCCCCCAGCCCTTTGCTACCACTAATCTACTTTCTATTTATGGATTTGCCTGTCTGGGATATTTAATACAAATGGAATTACAAAATGTAGCCTTTCACATCTAGCTTCTTTTTACATTAATGTTTTTGAGGTGTGTACACATTGTAGCACATATCAGAACTTCTTTCTTTTTATGGCTGCATAATATTCCATTGTATGGATGGACCACACTTTGTGAATCCATTCATCCACTGATGGAAGTTTGGGTTGTTTCCACTTTGGGGAGTAGGATGAATAAGGCTGCTGTGAATACTTGCGTTCAAGATTTTGTGTGGACATAGGTTTTTAACTTTCTTGAGTATCTCAGACTCTTTTTAAAACTGTTCTAAGTAACTTCCTGTGGCCAGGTGGGCAGCAGCCCTGGCCAAGGGTCAAATATGCCCTCACTTTTATTGACTCAAAGGCATCCTTGGACTTATAGGTCTCACCATCAATGTCAATACCCCAGTGCCCGTTCCCCCAGGAGAAACAATTATGTCAGCTTCAGCATTAGGGTCTGAGGGACAGAACCAGGCCTCTGAGAAACAAGGAGCTCACATGTGCATATATAACAGGACTATGTGTGTCTGTATGCTCTCCAGAATTTGTACATGACTGTTGGTCCACGGGATTTATAAAGAAGGATATTGCCCTGCTGCCTCAGGACTCAGAAGCCCAGAATCCCCAAACCCACTTGCATTCTTCCACGCAAATTCATATGATGTAAATAGGAGCCTCCAGGTGTGCTGCCTTCACACAGTTCAGAACCTGAACAGCCATGCTATGAGGCCCCCGCCCACAACCCGAATGTTTATATGCATCATTCCCCCATTCCTGCCACAATCGGCATCAGATCGTATTCGTTGATTCTCTTTCAAGAATTTGGAAGTTGGGTTGAGACCAGAAGGTGGGAGCTGCATCCTAGTAGTGGCCAGGCTATTCCATTCTGCCTTGGAGGACATAAACCAGCACAGAAGCCATCTCCTCAACCTCATTTCTTATTAAGCCAGATTTTAATGGTTTCTAATATGGGCATGATCCCACGGCTCCACCACTAGCATTGTAGCATTTTCCCTTCCAGCCTTTGTTATTAATGCAATTCTTTCCGCGGTGTGCTGGGGTTGGCTCCTGTGGTCTTAGCTATCCAGCTGTGAACACCTACACAACTCCTCCAGCGACACCATGAAGGAGCTTGAGATCAGCCACTATGGGAGTCCTTACACCGTGGAAATCAACAAGTGCTACCAAAAAAAGGAATTTTCTTTACAGAGAGTCCTTTGTTAAACATTGACCCGCACACCACTGATTCTACTTCCAAGATATCTAGTTTAGTCATTCAGGTGTCCACTCACTGTTTAACATTCTCCTGAAGTACACCAGGAGCTTACATTGGGAGAAATGGAGACAGATGATATATAAGTAAACATAGAAACAAACGAGATAGTTCTAGGTAATGATGTGGTATGAGAAAAATTAAGTGGATCAGCTGACATGTTGACTACACCCCTCTTATCCTTTTTTTTCCCCACATCATAGCAAGAACAATTCCCCAAGTCTTAAAAAGGTCTAAAAAACATTCTTCTTAATGACTGCATAATATTTATTCCATGTGAGAACACTCTTGTAATTTCTTTAAGCATTCCTGTATTGTTCTGGGTTTCTCAACTTTGGCCCTATTGATATTTGGGGTCAAATAATTTCTGTGGGGCGCCATCCTCTGTAATATAGGCGGTCGAGCAGCATCCTGGGATTCTATCTACTAAATGTCAATTGTAGTCCATCCCAACACACAGCCCAGTTATGACAACCAAAATGTGTCCAGATTTGTCCCCTGGGATGGTGGGGGACAAAATGACATTAGTTAAAGATCACTGCCATAGTTGGACTTTAAAATTGAAGCTTCTGATTGGGAAGCGGCTCTCAGAGTGTGGCCCCTGGACCAGCATCAGTATCATCACCTGGGAACTTGTTAGAAATGCGAATTCTCTGGCACTTCTCCAGATGCGTGAAATCAGAATCTCTAGAGGAGGGGACCAGGCAATCTGTGTTTTAACAAGCTCTCCAAGGGGTTCTGATTCACGTTCCAGTTTGACAGGGGGCAAGAGATGAAGGTTTTAGAGATCAAAATAGTATTTGAGCGTGAGTGGCCTCCTGCAACACGTGGCTGTGGTTACATCACACTGATGGTTGCCCTCTGGCTGATTCATGGCTGGTGTCGGTGATTAGTACAAATTAGCTAAGTTCAGGTGTACTTTTGACTTAAGTATAACCTTTCAGTTCAGGATTACCAAACACCACTTATTTTTACCCCAAGGAGGCTCTGGGAGGCTTCAGGGCCAGAAAGAAAGCTAAAAATAGAAAGCAAATGGATCACCTGACTCTGGGTTCTAACCACCCTGTAGCGTTTCACCACTGCATGTAAACTTTGATCCTTTAAATAAGAGCATTTCGGGTTTTTTTTTTTCTGAAACTGAAGAACCACAAAACTCACAGGCACGCCAAGACATACCACCAGCAGTTACCATTTTATGCCTCGGGCTACCATGAATTCAGTTCAGAAATGTGGATTCACTTATTTTCTTCCTTGTTTCCTACATGAGGGTTTATCTCTGCCTGCTGCCAGAATAAGAGAACCTCTGGTGTCGTGATTCTTAATGGTGGCAGCACTGCCCCATCCCAAGAAGCATTTGTAAAAGGGGTGGGGTGGGGTTGGGTTGTCACAGTGACTGGAACCTCTGGCATTTAGTGGGTTAGTGACAGGGTTGTGAAATGTCCTATAGAATGCTCATGGGAATGTAAAATGGTACAATTGCTTAGAAAATAATTTAATAGTTTGGGTTTTTTTTAATTGAGGTAAAATTTGCGTGACATTATACAAGTTTCAGGCGTACAATATTATAATTTGACATCTGTACACACTACAAAGTGATCACCCCCAAAAGTCTAGTCACCCTTCATCCCCATACAGTTGACCCCTTCGTCTTTTTCACCCACCCCCAGCCACCAATTTATTCTCTGTAGCTTTGAATTTATTTTCATTTTGTTTGTTCATTTGTTTTCTTTTGTTTCAATTCCACATGAATGAAATCATATGGTACTATTGTTTTCTGTTTCACTTATTTAATTTAGCATAATATGCTCAAGGGTCCATTTGTGTCATCACTAATGGCAAGATCACATTCTTTTTGTGGCTGAGTAGTATTCCATTGTGTGTGTGTGTGTGTGTGTGTGTGTACACATGTGTGTGAGTGTGTGTGTGCCTCACATCTTTATCCATTTATCCATTGATGGACATTTAGGTTGTCCCCATATCATGGCTCTTTTAATGCTGCAATGAACGTAAGGGTGCATATATCTTCTTCAATTAGTGTTTTGTATTCTTTGGATAAATACATGGAAGTTAAAATCCAACATACACTTAGGATAAGACCCAGTCATTCCACCCTTAGGTATTTACTAAAGAAAGAAAAAAAGCCTATGTGTATAGTTACGCACAAATGCTCACACCACCTCTATTGGTAATAGCCCCAAACTGAAAATAACCTGAATGCCCATCAACAGGTGAACATATGGACTGTGGTACGTCCATAGAGGGGACTGCTTGCTGTGTAGCAATAAGAAGGAATGAGCTACTGCTGCATTACTCGACATGAGGGAATTTCAAAATAAATATGCTGCATGAAAGAAGCCAGATAAAAAAAAGAATATGTGCTTTATGATCGATTCCCTTTACATAAAAACTATATAAAATGCAAATTAATCTATAGTCACAGAAAACAGAACAAAGAGATGCGGGGGAGTGTGAGGAAGGGTTACAAAGGGGACTCCATTGTAATCCTCTTTGGGAAAGAAAAACGTTGGGGTGATATGTTAATTAGCTCTCCGTGGGGCAGCTGGCTTCTTTCACCAAATAGAGAAAGAGTAGTTCATTCCACCTCACATCATTACAAGAAGGGTAAGTACAACTCAGCAGGATATGTGGAGAGAAATAGAGAGCACATTCAGATAACTTTTATTACAGTAGATGTTGTAATTGTTCTATTTTACTATTAGTTATTGTTGCTAATCTCTTATTCTGCTTAATTTATAAATTAAACTTTATCATGGATATGAATATACAGGGGAAAAGAGAATATATAGGGTTCAGTACTATCTGCAGTTTCAGGTGTCCACTAGGGATCTTGAAACATATCCCCCATGATAAGGGACGACAACCGTACTACAGAGGTTAAACGACTCATCCAATGTTACTGTTCTGGCTGTCCTCTGACCAACTGTCCAGATCCACTCTGCATCTTCTCACTGATCTCAGCCCTGGGAGGCTAACCTGTGTGGTCCACATCAGCAGACCTGTCTTTCCTAGTAGCCTGAGGCAATGGGTCGCCCAAAGGAAGAGAAGAGGGAGGTGGGATATTTATTGCCCCAGCTCCTTACCTGCAGGGTTGCAGCAGGTTGGTCTGTGCCTGGACCCAAGCCCTCTCTCCATAGGGTGACCCATCCTGGTGACCACTCCCTCTCCTCACCCTTTTTAACATGGAAGGGGCAATTCAGCTGCCTCTGGCCTCAGCATATGATGTGATCCCTTATACTGCTCTTTACGCAAATCACCCAATTTGAATGGCCACTTCTTTGGTGTAGGAGCCGGGTGGCTGATTCAGGTGATAAGCAGTAGAACAAGCGGGCTTGGCTTAGCATGATGAGGCAATTATTTGTTAGATTTTTTCCTAAAGTTCATGTTGATGTCTAAACACATGGAAATCGTATCATTTAATATAGTAAATAAAAAATAATTTTCAAAATCAAAACTAATTTTTCTTCACAAAATCAAAAGATATTTATTGTAGCAAGATAAAGATAAATAGAAACAATCCAACTTTTGGCCTACCCCCTGAAAAACAAATGTAGCATTTTTATATATATCCCTCCATTTTTTTCTATTCATATGCACTATGACTGTTTTACAAGATTAAAATTTTCATGTAAAGCTGTATTTAATCTTTTTTTCTATTTAATAAATTGTGATCATTTTTTCATGTCTTTACACCCTTTTTAAATGGTTGTTTGGCTTTGGATTGTGGGATTGTGTCATAAATTTTAAAGCTAATTTTCTATTTTGAGTGCTTAAGTTATTTTCAGTTTTTGATGTCTACAAATAATACTGCAATGAGTTGGGTTGCTTTTTTATTTGTTCATTTTTTTTTGGCCAAATTTGGCATTTCTAAATGTAGAATCAATAGATTTGTGTGACACATTTCAAGGTTTTAGATATAAATTGCCAAATCCCCATCTCCACCCTTACCCCATACAGCCTGCCTGTAAAATGTCTATTTCTCTACATCTTTACCAACTCTGAATATTAAATATTTGTTTAAAAATCACTGCAAATCACTGCAGAGTGATATTATTAATGTAATTAAATGTCATCTATATGAAAAAAAATAAAAGTTTTCTATTTAAAGCATAAAGGATTAATCCAAACTAAATAAGTTAAAACTAGCCTTCCCTGGAATAGATTTACGTGGCAAAAAAAAACTTAATATTAGAATTATAACCACACAGTCAAAGCGAAGAAGAAGTTAATGCATCTATTTATTACAGTGGAGAAATCTGACAGACATTACCTCTTTCAGGTGATCAAAGTTCACCTCAAGGGTGAGAAATCGTATTAGAAGCATACATCCTCAATATGAGCAATGAGAAGGGCACTTAACCTCACTAATCTCCCTCCTCCAAACCCATCACCCCAGTCTAACCATGAGAAACACATCAGACATTCCACAAAATACCTAAGTGGTGCTCCTTAAAACTATTAAGAAAGTCATAATAGCCAAAAGTGGCTGCATCCATCAACTAATAAATGTGTAAACAAAATGTGGTACATTCGTTCAATGGAATATTAGTCAGCCATAAGAGGGAATGAAGCCCTGATCCATGCTCCGGCTGGCTGGACCTTGAGAAGAGCACGCTAAATGAAAGAAGCCAGACACAAAAGTCTGCAGACTGTGTGATTGCATTTTGATGAAATGTCCAGAATAGGCAAATCTACAGAGACGGAAAGTAGATTAGTGGTTGCCAGAAGGTAGGGCTTGGAAGAATGAGGAGTGACTGCAACATGGGTATATGGTTTCTTATAGAAGTGAAGAAAATGTTCAGGAATTAGTAGTGATGGCTGCACAATTTTTGAATATACTAAAACCCACTGAACTGTACACTTTAAAAGGGTAGCTATTATAATATATTAATTATATATTAATTTTTTTTTTTAAGTCTGAGAAACTGTCACAACCAAGAGGAGTCTAAAGAGACATGACACCTAAATGTAATGTGGTGTCCTGGATGAGATTCTGAAACAGAAAAAATACATTTGGTAAAAAAATAATAATAAAATAAAGGTATCAGAACGAAACATAGACTTTAGTTAACAGTGTATCAATATTGGTTCATTCATGTGACAAATATGCAATCATAACGTAAGATGTTTGTGATACCTGAAGATCGTAGGGAAAGTAGGTGTGGAAAAGGGAAAACTGTATGTAGTCTTTGTAACTTTTCTTAAATCTAAAACTATTCTAAAATAAAAGGTGGATTAAGAAAACAATCAGGGTACACTCTATCCTGATCATTTGGGCCACTTTAACAAAACACAAGGGTTCTTGCTTCTGGCTGTAAGAACACAAGCTATTCTGACTTTGTCCCCAGGAAAACTGCCCGTCTGGAAACTGAGCCCAGCTGTGGCATGTCGGGTCACCCGGGAAGCTGTTGGGTGAGCTGAGGATAAACAGCAATTCTATTCTCAGTAAGTGGCTCTCACCGCTAACCATTTTTCTTTTTTCCTTCAGTTTGTCTGTATCACGTCTTGGCCTGAATTACCCTGTCTGGCTAAGTCCTCATTCTGGGAGACTTTTGGTGTTGAAAAATACTGGTAAATTTCAGTGGAGCTGCCTGAAAGAAAAGTCCTACTTCTTTTATTTTAAACAAGTGACTAACTCAACATTAACGCCAATGCTTGTGACCAGGAAATCAGATGATGCAAGGCTAAGCAGGAGCGTTGGACTGTCAAATAACATGGGACTCCAGGTGACACCCAGGACACTGGTTTGCAAGCATGCACAAGTACACAGCCTGGAGAAACTGCTCTTGAAGAAACACCTAGGAAAGTGACATATTAAATAAAAAATAACTACTCCACATTTAGGAGTTAGGGTCTTGTGAAAGTTCATAAAAAATTAGAGTTGAAGAACTTAAAACATATGAAAAAACGGGGTAGTAAACATCACAACTTTAAGCATTCTGGGAAATCATTGAAATCCACTAAAGTTATATTTTAACAACAATAAAAATAGTGCTGGGTAACAACATTTTCTGCACATGAAGTAATGCTGTGCTTGTTCCCTTTTTTAAAGAAATACTATGACACCCCCTCTCCCCACAAAACCAAATATCCAGGCCTCTGAAGCCTGAGTCAGTCTGGAGACACCCTGTGGAGAGGCCAGACCCAACCTAATTCAAAAAAGTAGAACATGAAGAGCCAAATTTTTGGCTTTTAGGAGTTCTTAAGCAGGCTTTTGAAATTCATGGCAGAGATAATAATCTTGAAAGGCAAGGCTTTTGATTTGCAAGAGAGGCTTTTTAAATATTTCAAGGTCTCGGAACTTTGGTTTTGAGCATCAAAATTTAGGATTCAAAAGCAAGTTTCTGAAGGAATTCTGGAAAAGTTTTCTGCCCCAACAGAGGATACAATACACAATATGTCTGCAGGGGAAACTGATGAAGAGTCAGATTATCCCATTCTTGAGGCTGAAAATGTTCAAAAAGAGAGAGAGAGAGAGAGAGAGAGAGAGAGAAGAGAAGAGAAGAGAAGAGAAGAGAAGAGAAGAGAAGAGAAGAAAAAAAGAAAAAAAAGAAAAAGAAAAAGAAAAAGAAAAAACCTGGAGAGGAGAAATTAAAAATTTTAGGAGGCTGGAGAGTGGTTGAAACTGTGCCGTGAGCTGATAAGCTGATCATTGCATCGTTGAAATTGTGTTCATATTCTATTCTCTCTACTTTTGTATATTTTGGGGAATTTTCCATATTAATGATCATGTTCTTGTTCATTTTAACATGGAAGCTAGGAGACCAGCAAGAAATGGTGGTGTCTGGACTAGGGTAGCTGTGGTGAAGGGGATAGAAGAGGCTGGAGAGAGGCAGATGAATTCATAATGTATCTGGTGGTATCCCACTGGACTATTCTAAAGTCTCATGCCTTAAATCCCCATGCATTTTCCCTCCTCTTTTGCTTCAGGAGCTCACTGTACCAGCACTTGGTCCTCACAGACAGAAAATGAGTTGAGGGAGGAGAAATATTGGGTTAGCCACTGGAAGCCTTCCTGAGGAGATTCTCTGGCCTTGACACCATCTACAGCCTGAGGGACTTTAGAAACATCTAGATGTCTTCGGGCTTTAGTCTATGGGCATGGGACCCTCAAAGAAGCAGACAGTGGCCTACATTGATTTTAAAAGTCTCCTCTACCCCAGCTACTGTGTGGAGCACAGTTTGGAGGGGGCTTCCTATGGAAATGGACCAATTAGGAGGCGCTGGTAGCATTCCAGTACTTTATATTACTCGTCAAAGCGACCCATGAAATGGGAATTGTTATCTTCATTTTAAACACAGGAAATCTGAGATCAGAGAGGTCAAGGGATGTATCCAAGGTCACAGAGCAATTACCTGTAAGGTTGCTAGATAAAATACAACAAAACGTGGCATGGAACGTACTCATCCTAAAAAATTATTCACTATTTATCCGAAATTCGAGCTTAACTAGGTGACCTATATTTTTACTTGCTAAATCTGAAAACCCTAATTACTGATCATGCCAGGACTGGAGTCCAGAGTCTGGTTCCAAGTTCTCATCCTTCCCTCGAACTGCCCCTGACCACAGGGAGAGGATTTGCTCTATTTTATCTCCATATCCATGCTTGTTACTTCACCACCTTGCTGGCAGACAGTAAACCCCCAGCAAATGTTTGCCAGGTGAATATATAAGAGAGCGTACAGTGTCAGAGAATTTGGGGTGCCCTATTGGACAATCAGAAATTCTGATCTAGTGAGACTAAGAGGAAGAGAGAGAGAGAGAGAGAGAGAGAGAGAGAGAGAGAGAAATACATATGTATTAAGAGTATGGGTTCTGATATCAATTCACCGGGTTCAGATCCTGCTACCGTCAGTTACATACCAGCTGGGTTATCTGGAGCAAGCCACTTCAGCCTCCCGTGCCTCAGTTTCCTCTCCTGTAAGATGGGGATGATAATAATAGCACTAATAAGAGTCCATTCCTCATAGGTCGGTTTTGAGGACTAAGTAAGCCAGTGCAGTGCCATGCTCACATCAAGTAAGACCTCAGAAAATGTTGGCTCTGACTAGGGGTCAAGAGTAAGATAAAGAAGTAACTGAAATGCTGCAAACCCTCCTCACATGGCCAACCATACACAGAGGCTTTTCTTTCAGGGTGGGAACTGTTTTTCATTCTTGGCTGTCCCCCTAGCAAGGCATACAGCGCCCTGCTCCCAGGAGGGGGCGCAGTGCATATCGATTCAATAAATACATGAGCCAGGAGAGGGGTTTCAAATGGACCAGAACAGACCTTTAAAAATAGCCAAAACCAAAAGAAAAAAGAACCCCACAAAAACTATATCAGAGGGAATTAGTTTGAGGGACGACTTCAGAATGTGACGGTGAGTAAGCCAAAGCAACTATTATTGAAAAAATTGGATTCTGGGACAAAAAGCTGATAGCTCAAAAAAAGCCAAAAGGTTTGGGGATGTCAAACCACAACAAATACATTCATTAAAGCAAAATGAGTGCCGGTTTTAAATTCCAGAGGTTACAAACAGGCTAGCTGAGGTCATTCGTGCCTAATTATCATGCCTAACAATTACCTTGACTAATTAAAGCAAAGGTTTTGGAGTATGTTTCTATTTCCAGACACTGCGTCATCAGTGACCCAGAATAAATCATTTCACTCTATTTGTGTCTTGGGTCATTATATGGAAGCACCTCCTCCCAACCTCTCAGGGAAATTCCAAAGGCTTCATTAATTAATATTGGGAAAACAGTATAATTTGTATATGTCAGGTGTACAGGAACATGACATCAGTATGTTTTGTATGTAGAGTTCATTTATTTAATTATTCAACGATACTCCAGGTGCATTTAATAGTTGTCAAGCTCCTACTCTGAGCTGGGCCCTGAGATAAGAACTGGGGGTGCAATAGTGAACAAACTTATAGCCTCGTGGTGGAGACAGACAATAAGTCAAGCAACAAATAAAATAATTACAAACTGTGAAATGCTATGAAGCAAACAAACAGAACTCTGCTATAGATAGATACAGAAGAGGTCTACTTTGGCTTCTTGGAGGAGGCAGTCCCCAACCTGAGACCTGAATGATGGGAAGGAAACAGCTGGGCAGAGTTGGTGCTGGGTCTGCATAGAAAGCATGAAAGGAAGTAAAATAGAGTGGACAAGAGTAGTAAGTGCTTGTGATGAGCGTAGGCTTTCAGGGTTTGAATCCAGCCCCACCACGGACTTACTGTATGCTCTTGGGCAAGTTATTTGCCATTCTCTCGTGCCTCAGTTTCTCCATCTGTAAAATGGGAATAATAACTATACTTGTATCATGGGGCTGTCCTGGGAACTCAGTGAATCGATATTTGTGAAACTCTTAAAGCTTTGCCCAGCATGGATCCAGCATCATGCACATAGGGTCTCAGAGGTTGTGGGTGTGACCCACATCCCCTCGCTCACCGGAGCTCACCTACAGCTGCAGAGATGCTTCCAGTTCACTCAGCACTTCCCAACTCAAGGACCTGCATCTCTCCTCTTGTCCACCTGGGGTCGCTCCTCAACAGCTGCTCTCAACTAGTGAGACTAGAAGTTGGTGATTAAATGTCTCAAGCTTTGCGTCCTCCGACGGGACTCCTCTGACTTGCACTCCACACAGCATCTCAGGGGAGCCCCAGTGAAAGTAAGCCCCAGTTGCCCACCGCAGAAACCTCCTTGTTAATGCACCCTCTATTGGTTTTACCTGTTTCTGTGTTAGTTCCTCTCAGTGCTTCCTGGAATCACATCCAAGGGCTGGGATGAGGCAAACTATGTGTCTAGGATGTAAAATTGAAAGAAGCACTTCAACTGATGGGGAAGATAAACAATGTATCTGTCCCTGTGGTGGAATAGTATGCAGCCATGAAAAAGGAGCAAAGTGCTGGTACTTGCTAAAACGCAGACAATCCTCAAAGTTACAGTAAGTGAAAGAAGCCAGACATAAAAGATCACATATCATATGCTTCCATTTAGATGAAATATCCAGAAGAGACAAATCCGTAGAGCCAGAAAGCAAACTAGTGGTCTTTAGGGAATTGGGGACTGGGAGGGGAATGGGGAGTAGCTGCTCAGGGGGCACAGGGTTTTCTTTTTGGGGTGCTAAAAATGTCTTGGAACTCGATGGAGATGATGATCGCACAACATTGTGAGTAGACTAAATGTCACTGCATCGTTCACTTTTAAATGATTAATGTTGATTTTATATTATGTGAATTTTATCTCAATAAAGAAATATATGTTTAACACACATATGGAAACTGAGCAGCTTTGCTCTCCACTGTCCTGGGGCTGGGAACCCTGCGTGGAAGTCGCCTCACATCTCTTCCAGGAAGGAAAGGTCTCTTCAGTCCTGAGAACCATGTGGCACCTTCTTCTTAAAATGTGAGGAGAAGGCATCACGTTTCTTAATTGAGACCCTACTATGTGCCAGGCCATACACTACACACTTCACAGAAACTGTCTCCATCAACCCTCCCAGGCTTCTCTCTCGCCTCACCTGTTTAATTTTCTTCCCCGTGGTTATCACCAACTGACATTATGATATCTGTACCTATTGGTTCATTGATATAAACTTCATGGGAGCAGGAATTTTGTCTGTTTAGTTTATTTCCATATCCCCTGGGCCTGACACACAGTAGGTGCTCAATAAATATTGATTATGGGGAAGGACCCTAGCAAGACAAACAGTGTCTCCAGGTTACAGATGGGGAAATGAGAGCTCAGCGATTCGCCAAAGTCCCAGTGTCTGGTAAGTAGCAGACACTGAGTACGAACTCACGGCCATCTGAGGGCACAGCCCAAGCTGCAGGGAGTTTTCCTTCGCCCACTTCCTATGCCCTGCCGAGATGAGTGAGAAGTCTAAAAATTAAAGACAAGAAGACGATCACTCATCTCTTAGTCAAAGCAAAGGCAATCATGACCCAGAACTGAGTCATCATCTCCATTTCCTTCCCGGCTTACGCGTTCATTCCTCCAGTTAGTTATTGGCCTCTCCACGCTCTTCGCTGGGCTGACTCCAGAGGCTCCACAGAGTTAGGCTCCTTTCTCATCTCAAGGCCGCCTTCTTGGCTGGGATGGTCTGATCCAGATGAGACCACAGATGTGGGTCCAGGACAGCAGTCCCCAGAGCACTACGCAGATCTGGACACAAGAACTGAGGCTGTTGCAAGGTCTAAATGCTGGCGGTGGTGAGCCTTTGAGGAACACACCCACTATGAGGTTTGGATAGATGGTACCAGCAGTAGCTCCATCCATGCATACTTTATTTAAAGCACTAACTAAATCTAATTTCTTAATAAAGAACACGAGTCTTGACATCAGAAAGTGACAGCCATCGTCCCTTGTGCATATGTCTTTTGGGCGCTAATGGCTATTTTTAGAGATTTCTTAGAAGTGAAGATTTAAACCTTCGAGATATATTGTTAGATGCCCCAGTTTATACCCCATTATCGGTGTAGGAGCATATGATCCCCCACACTCTTGGCAACACTGTGCTAAACTAAAAATCTAAAGGCCTTTCAAAGTGAGAAGCAATGAGCATTTATTCGAGATGAATAAGAACAGCTATTTGGGCAATGACATGGATGGACCTCGAAGGCATTATGCTAAGTGAAATATGTCAGACAGAGAAAGACAAATACCATAGGATTTCATTTACATGAGGAGCCTAAGGAATAAAATAAATGAGCAAACAAAACAGAAAATACTCATAGATACAGAGAACAACTGATGGTTGCCAGATGCAAGGGGGAATTGGGGGCCTAAGTGGAAAAGGTGAAGGGATTAGAAGTACAAATTGGTAGTTACAAAATAGCCATGGGGGCTATCAAGAACAGCATAGGGAATAGAGTCAATACGATTGTAATAGCCATATGTAGTGCCAGGTGGGTCCTGGACTTATTGGGGGAATCACTTTGTAACTTATATAAATGTCTAATCACTCTGTGGTACACCTGAAACTAATATAAAACAATATTGAATGTCAACTCTAATTGAGAAATAAAAATTAAAAAGAAAGAAAGAAAGAAAGAAAGAAAGAAAGAAAGAAAGAAAGAAAGAAAGAAAGAAAGAAAGAAAGAAAGAAAGAAAGAAAGAAAAAAGAAAGAAAGGCTATTTGGGAAGCACTGATTCAGACAAAAGCCCAAATAAGGTTCCGATGAGGAGACAAAGGCAAGGAGTATTTATGAGAGGGGGAAGGGGAACAATTACAGCAACAAAAAGAAGGCCTTTTCTGTCCGTGCAGATAACATCCCATAGCGATGTTTATTCTAAACAGCGTTTTTAATTTTCAGTCTGATCCTCATCAGTCCAGCAGTGATAATAAAGGCTTTCTAGTTATCTTTGCTTTCTTGTTATCTAGATTTTGTTTGTTTTGTTTTGTTTTGTCTGTTTGCAGGGAAACGAGGTTGCTTAGGCCCAGTCCAAAGGTTATTTGGTCCTGTTTAACATTCCAGAGGTATGAGACATAAAACACGAGGTTCCGCGGCATAGCTCCAGCTCCATTTTAAAGCGGCTGTTTGTATTGTTGTTTACCACCGAGTGGATGGAGATAGTTTTTGTATATCACCACTGAATGAGAGAGGTAGGAATGTTACATCTCCTTTGATGTGTTATTTTGCGTTTCCCAAATTACCTGTGAGCTCAAGCGTTTTTCAAATGTTCATAACGACTGACCAACCGTTTCCATTTTATCTTCTCTGAATGCCCTTAGAGTCCATCAGGGCTCTGGCTGTTTCAAGTTTTGCTCTCCGTGCACCCCAGTTTTACCCTGCAGCAGTTGCTTACATTCCGGCTGTCCAAACCCTCTCCCCTTCTCTGTGGGAACAGTCCCGGTGTCCCCATTCTTATCAATCGCCTGCGTAGTCAAATTCACAGCCTTGGACCTAAAGGGAGTCAACAGGCCCTTCCCCACTGCCCAGGCCATGGTGATGGATTTAGGGCAGGACTCATGACTCAGGAAGGACCGGCTAGAGAAAACAAAGCTGCATTCCTTGACTCCTTTAGTGCTATGTGGCCTGGAAACTCCACCTTCTTCTCCATTTGGTTCAATGATACCAGAAAACTAAAGTTGCCAGGAAATTCCCAGGAGAAGCCAGACAATGAAGACACCCCCGAAAGGGTAAGGCTGCAGAATGCAGAGATTCTGACTCTGGATGGGGCTATTACCTGAGTCCCTCAGTGCAGCTTCGTGCGAAGTCAAACTACACCTGAACTACTGGTTGTGAAAGGGAATACATTTTTTGATTTTACTTATGATTATTTTTAAACAGCTTAGATTAAGATCGTTGGGTTTTCGTCTTTGTTTTTCATTTCCCAGCTTGCAATGAGTCCTGATCTATCCACAGGCCCAGAAGGAACAAATTAGAGTCGCATTCATGTGAACTTGGCTCTCCAACCTGAAAGGCGCATGGATGTGCTTCTGGGCCTGCTCAGGAGAAGTCAAGTATGATTCTCATTTATTTATTTTTTTTTTTAATGCTAAACCAAATAGAAGGAATGAGCCCCCACTGCTCCGGAGGCATAGAAAAGACAACACCTGGCCTAGCGGATCCTTAGAGACATTATTTAAAAAAAAAAAAAAAAAAGGAGAAGCCTTTGTGAGCTGAGCAAACAGCATGGGAGGAAGGAATGCACAGCCGTTCATTCTCATTACTTTTTGTTTGACTCGGGTTTTCTTGCACAGGTGTTGGGGCGGGGGGGGTTGCGGGTTTTGATGACTGGGCTGGTGGTTCTCCTTTGTGGAAAGAACCACATCTGTCTCTGAGAGGTTTTTGCACATTCTGTGAACAATTGTCTTTGGGTTCTGATTTCTTCTTTTTTTTTTTTTTTCAAATAGAAAGAACTGCTCTTGAGATGAGTCAGAGGTCCCCAGGCTGGGAGAGAAGAGGCTGCTCACTGCTGTTAATAACTAGAGTTTCACCAGGTAATAAGAGGGGGAAGGGCAGGAGTGAATGGACAGAGCTTGGGACTCTCGGTTTCAAACCCTGACTCCCCCACTTTCCAGGTGCTTCAGTTGCTATGTTGCGACAGAGTGTTTCCAAACATAGCACCTTGAAATTATCGTTTATTATGCTTACAGGTGCCATGGGTCGGGAATTCAGACAGCACATCAAGCACGAAGGCTTGTCTCTGCTTTTCCAAATCTGGGATCTCAGAAGGGAGACTTGAAGACCAGGGGCTGGATTATCTGAAGGCTCCCTTACTCACATGTGCGCTGCTTATAGGCTAGACCTCAGTTTCTCTTTATGCGGTTGGTTTGGGATCCTGACAGCATGGTGGCTCGGTTCCAAGGCCAAGCACCCTGAACGAGAGAGAGGCTGCTGGAAGTTACAGCATCGCTCATGACCTAGTTTTGGAAGTTACCTAGCATCCCTTCCCTCCTATGCTATTAACTGAGGTCCTGCCCGAATTCAGATGGAGAAGAAATGGATTCTGCTTCTCGATGGTGAACGACAAGGTTCTGGAAAGGCGCATGGGACTGAACTATCTCTGTGACCATTTTTGGAAATTACAGTCTGCCACACTAACTGGATGAGATACCAACCACGTTGTATCACTTTTCGGGCCTCAGTTTCCTCATCAGTAAAACGGGGTCAATCACAGTGTCATCTACAGTGCAGAGAGAGAATCCCATGAAATAATGCATATAAAATACTTAGCACAGTGCCTGTGACACAGCACGTGGTCAGTGAAAATCAGAAGTTATTATTAATGATAGCTATTATTGAACAATGAGGCATCTTGGTAAGGATGAAACAGGGTGTTCTAGATTGGATTGTATCCCCCAAAAAGATATGGTCAAGGCTCCACCCCTGGTACCTGTGAATGTAATCTTATTTAGGCCTCTGCAGATGTGATTAAGTTATAAATTGAGATGAAGTCATACTGGATTGTGATGGGCTCTAAATCCATCACTGGTATCCTTATGAAAAGAGACACAGATACCCTCAGGGAGGATGCCCTGTGACAAGGGAGGCAAAAATAGGAGTGATGCATCTATAAATCAAGGAACTCTAAGGACTACCGGCCACTCCCAGAAGCAGGGAGTGGCAAGGAAAGATGCTTTCCAAGAGCCTTCAGAGAGAGCATGGCCCTGTGGACACCTTGATTTCAGGCTTCAGTCCTCCAGAATAATAAGAGAATAAATTTCTACTGTTTGAAGTCACTCAGCTTATGGTACTTTTGAACAGGATTTGCTTGGAAGCCAGAAGGATTTCTAATCCCAGGGTTGCTTCTGATTAGACAAGTGATGTTGGCATCTCCCCTTCCTCTCTCTGAGACTGTTTTCGCATTTGTGAAATGGGGCTGGATTTGCTGGTGTCTACAGTCCCTTCCCTCTCGAGGATGTTTTGATACACGCACATAACAAAACTTCGGAACCCATTGTCTTCTGAATGATCTGGGGCCGACATGTCATTATGAAGCTGATCTGTTCACTTTGGACCCTGGAAGTGGGTCCTAACCTCTGTTTCTAAAGTTTCTTCCAACTAACTTTGTTTTCTGTTTAAATTGATTACTTTCAAATTATTCTGACAGACACAATACAGGGGTTATGGAAACAAAACAGAAAACAATACCAAAGAGTATAAGTGCCCAAGTGCAATCTTCGTGCCATCACCAACCCCACCCTAATGTGAAAAACATCATTAACAGTCTGGTGTAGATCCTTCTCTATATTTTTCTGAACATGTTTGATAATTTTTGTGTGCATAGTACACGTTCTATAAAAATGAACGTGTGCGCTGTGCGTGTTTTTCAACAGTAAGATGATGCTGTCCACGCTTTTTACTACCTGCCTTATTTCGGTGAATGTGTCTGAAGCCAGGGCCGCCGAGTTTCGCAACCCCAGAGGGCCTCTTTGTAGAGAACACAATGTGAATGGGTTGGAGAGGAAGCATCTCAACAAGCACCCAGGCCATGAAGATTCAGCACTGTGGACAGGGGCATGGCTCCCTCCCCGGCACCCCACCCCCAACTCCCACTCCTGGTTGTAAGATGCTCATGTGTATGGTAGATCAAAGATGCCTAAGATAAAGATCGCCCGCAGGGAGCTCACAATTATGGGAGAGACAACGATGTGGTTCAATAATAATAATGACATGTGGATTACTTTCTTATTCAAGGAAAAAATAGCCATAACGATGGTCACTGACATTTATTGCACGGTTATTGCGTGCCCTGTGCTAAGCACTTTTTATGCATTATCTCAGTTAATCCTCAGAACCACACAATGGTGAAGATTAGCTCATAATCCTGTTTCACAGATGAAGAAACCGAAGCTCGGAGAGGTGAATTAACAGGGGTGGATGGTCACGACCTTACAAGTACCCACGCTGCCATCTAGAGAAATCTCTAGACACAGTATAGTATTTAGGTAACAAATGTCTGGGGCTGGGTATCATGTTCAGCCAACTGGCTTTGGGGTTTAAAGTACGTCCTCAGCACAGGTTTGCCTTGTTGTTCGGCTATTTATTTGTTTGTTTATTTGTTTGTTTTTCTCCACAGTGAGGAACTGATGCTGAAACTCACTCACCTTCTACATACTGCAGCACAGGAACAATAAACGTGCGTCTCCTGGCCTGATGTGGCTGGCTGTACGTCCCTGAGGGCTGTGGCCACATCTTGTATGGGCTTTGTGTCTGTGGAAGCATCTAGAGCAGGACAGGGCACTTGTTCAGGGGTGTCCATGGGCTTGCTGGTTTACACCCCAAGATGGCCTCTGCTCTCTTCCTTTCGCCCTCTGCTGTCTGTTTTGCACACTACAGCCAGCGTCATCTTTAACATGCACATCTGACTCCTCTCAGAGACACCTACAGTGCTTAGGGTGCAGTCAAAGCCCTTCCCCCATCACCTGGTTTTCGGGCCCCCCACTACAGCTCCCTATTTTGCCCCTACAACGAGCACTTCATAGTGTGGTGGTGCCAAGCTGTTGTGGGCACCCCCAGCCCACCAAGGTCAGCCTCAACGAGCCAGATTGTCCCCTAAGAGGAAGGCAGTCTCCACAGGAAACAGGTCTGCTCTTTGTGGCTCCTGGCAGGCCTCCCAGCTTAATCCCACTGAGAACCTTTTGTCATCATCACCATCACCATCAACTGTGGCAGCACGTGGCCCCGTGGACACCCTCCCAGAGTGGCAAAGCATCCTCAGAAGGCTCTGAAACAGCCACGCTTCCTCTTCTGAATCCATTCTCTGGAGGGGCTGGGAGGCTTGGGACCCTGGAGACCTCAGCCTCTCACCCCTCCCCCTTTACAAAGTGTCTCCCAACCCTTTTCTACAGATAAACCAAATTCTCGGAGACCTCAGCCTCTCAGCCAGGACCTGCAGAGCAGCTGTGAGGAGCTGAGCTCAAGTAAGTCACAAGGTGAACAGAGCCACAGCCACAGCCACCTCTCTCCCTACTTAAGAGAGAAAACAAGAAGTGGGACAGAATCACAACCATATGCACTTTGTCCATCGCGGACTGGGGGCTTAAAGAACATTTATTTCTCACGGTTCTGGTGTCTGGAAAGACCAAGATCAAAGTTCCAGTAGATCCAGCATCTGACATGGACCTGCTTTCTGGTTTGGAGATGGCCACCTTCTCGTTGTGTCTTCACAGGAGAGCTCTCTGGGGTCTCTCTTATAAGGGCACTAATCCCATTCCTGAGGGCTCCATCCTCATGACCTCAACACCTCCCAGAGGCCCCAGCTCCTCATCCCATCACACTGGGGGGTAGGATTTTAACACACGAACTTGGGGAGGGACACAAACATTCAGTCTGTAACGGGCAGATACATGTTCCTACATTTTTATAACATCATCATTCACAATCACCAAAATAAAAAAACCCAAAGTCCATCAACAGATGAATGGATAAACTAAGCGCGGTCTAGCACAATAAAATATTATTCTGCCATAAAAAGGGATGAAGTTCTGATACATATTACAAAATGGATGTCCTTGAAAACCTTAAGCTAAATGAAATAAGCCTGATGCCAAAGGTCACATATTGTATGATCCTGTTTATATGAAATTTTCAGAATAGCTAAAGCCATAGAGACAGAACATACCCTTGTGGGTGCCAGAAGTTGGGGGTCCAGGGGCATGGAGAGGAACTGCTTCATGAGTACAAAGTTTCCTTTGCGGGGAGGAGTGATTAAAAGGTTTTGGAGCTAAAATAAAGGTGGTGGTTGCACAACATTGTGGATTTGTTCACTTTAAAATGGTTAATTTTATGTTATGTGAATTTTATCTCAATAAAAAGAAAAAAAGAGGGAGGGCTGTGGTTATAAGTGCACTTAACCTTAAGCCTCAGGATAGGGCAAAACCCCTTCCTCCTACCCCACCCTGTGACTCCACCCCCACAAACATCTTCTCTCCACCTGTACAGCCCAAATCCAGATTCCTATCCCAATAGAAATAGGACACACCCCCCACATGTACCTGTAAATCAGTAGCTATAGTTTTAAAAAGTAAGAAGTGAAGTTAATGTTTATATTTTATCGAGCCCAATATATCCCAAATATTAGCATTTCAATAAATGACATATTTTACGTTCATTTTTTCCTATCAAGTCTTAAAATTTTATATGTATTTTACACCATCAGCACCAATCTCAGTTCAGGAACCCCGCCACACACACATTTTAAGGGTGTGTTAGCCACATTAGCTGGTGGCTCCTATATGGGATAGCACAGCTTAGAATACTTGTATTCAACAGGTGGTGAGGGCTCCCAGGTGAACATTTGGGAAATGTGATGGGGCCCTGTTAGTCTCCACAATTACTGGGGAGCTACTGGCATCTAGTAAGGCAATGGCCAAAGATGTTAACTGTCCTGTAATACGGGGCACAAGGCTACAAAATTGTCCCTGTCTGGCATCTGAATCTCCCATCGAACATTCATGACGGTTAGTAAAAAAGAAAAAAAAAAATAGAAAAGCTTGAACTTAACCCCTGTGTTTATGCGTAAGCACAAAGCATCTTTTGTACTATTTTGTTATACACTGAACATTCCAGAAAGTTAACTTGCTAAGTCCATGCAGGGAACATCATGTCTTGTTTTGTCTGGAATTTTGCCAAGTCATCTACCCTCTTGGAAATCCTCCTGCCCAAATGTGACACTTGAGTGGCTACGTGACACACCCCTGTCAGTTGGCATGTTTAGCATCTGCTTGCTTCTTTAAACCTTCTAAAGTAGTAGTTAAGTTTTGGGGATCGGTACCCCCAACCCCCATATTGTCCAAGAGTTGACTGTAGTTGTGCCAAAGCATTTACTTACAGAAATGCGTGTTTTTTTTTTTTTTATTATAAATGGCCTTCTTTTCTTTTTAAAATACAGTTGGGGCATTGTATTTGTCATTGTAAATTGCACGTAGAAAGAGCCTACATGATCCATGAGTTTTCTTTCAGGATAGCAAAGTGAGGTTATGAAGTATTTGTACTGAAAGGGAGCTTCGGGTGTGAGGAGTTATCTATGCCATCCAGCCTCTGACCCAGCCCAACCCGTGCATTGGCCTCAAGGGACTCAACTATTAGCTGTCCTTTCACCACCTGGGTTTTCTAGGGCGTCTACTGATGGCACACTTTGATTATGTGTTCCAAACCCTAAATGATCTGGGAAAAGTCATCAGAGCCACGTCAGGAAGAGCCTTGAAGGCCATCCTAAGGACTTTACGCTTACGCTCGAAGGCAGTGGGGAGCCACTGAAGGGTTGCTATTTGTTCTTTCTTTATTTTGAAACTCCCAAAGTAGCTCTTCAATTTTCCACATTTTCAACAAAGTCTTTATTTTGAAATAATTTTAGACTTAGAAGAGGTTATAAATACAGTCCTGAGAGTTCCCATACACCTTTCCCCCAGCTTCCCCTGATGGTATCATCCTACATAAATAAATATCGTCCATTATCAAAACCAAAAAATTAACAATTGTCTCATGGTATTCACTAAACTACAAACCTCATGCACTTTTGCTAGATTTTGCATGCATTCTGTGTGTGTGTGTGTGTGTGTGTGTGTGCATGCGTGCGCACGTTATTCTATGAAATTTTATCACACGGTATAGATTCAGGTAACCGCCACCACGATTAGGATACATAATTGTCCCGTCACTACAATGTGTGTTTGTGCATTATTTGACAGGTAATCTCAGTGGATCATTGTGTGGATTCTACAGACAAGAAAAGGGGAAAATGATAGGACACTTCCCCTTTTATTTCTTTTTAATTGCGAAGTTGGTCAGATGTATTTTTTCAAGGATTATGAGTATTGTTTTCATAGCTTTGGGCACATAAAGTTTTATTCACTGCTCGGTAACAATAACCTTGTTTCATCAAAGTTCCTTTTCTTTATCAAAGGACCTTAAACTAGAACCCCAACTGTGGAAGATGGCATGATATATCTTGCTCTATCTTTTTAAAAATGAAAATGAATTATAAGGATAATTTGGATAATGAATGATTCAGTACCTAGAACAGTAAACCTCAATCCTGACTGGACACTGGAACACAACACAGGATTATAATTTGTTTTCTAATCCTTATGCTTAGGTCTTAATTTAGACTGATTAAATCAGAATCTTTTGCGATAAGACCCAAGCATCAGTGTTTTCTTAAACTTTTGATTTTGAGATTATTTTAGATTTATAGAGAAGTCGTAAAAAATAGTCCAGAATTCCCGTTTACCCCTCACCAGCTTCCCCTAAAGTTAACACCTTACGTGATCGTAGTGCAATGATCAAAACCGAAAATTAATATCGGTACAATACTGTCATCTAAACTATGGAGTTTGTCTGGATTCTACCAGTTTCCCATCAATGTCCTTTTTCTGTTCTAGAATCTAATCCAAGATCCTACACTGCACTTCGTCATCCTGTTTCCTTAGTCTCTTCTTAGAGATGATGGTTCCTCAGTCTCTCCTTGTCACTTTCCTTTACACTTTGGAGAGTACTGGTCAGATGTTTTGTAGAGTGTGTCTCAATCTCGTGATTCAATTGAGGTTAGGCATTTGGGGCATGAACATCACAGAAGTAATGCTCTGTCCTCCTAAATGCATTGTAACAGAGGTATATGACGTCAATACATCTTCTCCTGGCGATTTAAACCTCGATCACTTTGTTAAGTTGGTGTCTGCTGAGTTTCTCCACTGTGCAGTTGCCATTTTTCCTTTTACAATTAATAAGTGTTTTGGAGGAGAGGCTTTGAGATTAATTCCATCATCCATCAGTGGATATCACCTGCAGTAATCATTTCTCTTTCCCTCATTTCTTCTCCACTTATTAATTAGAATCCCTCTATAAGGAAGAGTAGCATTCCTTTATATCAGCATAAAGGATTTTTTTTTCTGTCCTATGGATTACAATCCAAGACTATCATTGTTGCCCAAATCAATCCCATTTGTGCCACTGGGAGCCCTCTCAGCTTGGTGCCCATGTCTCCATTCTCTTCTGAGCACTTTCTTACCTTTTGGCATCGCAAGGTGCTCCAGGCTCATCTTGTGTTTTCTCTGCCCCAGCTCTGGAGTCCCACTGAAGGTTTAGAGTAGAGGAGTGACATGATTGGGTACGTGTTGTAGAAAAACCACGCTAGCTGCAACGTTGAGGTTGGGTTAGGGGGAGAGAGAGAAAAAGTGTGGCAATCTATCAGGGAGTTGCATCATTGTATTCAAGTATGTATAGTGATAGCCCAACCCAGGAGATGGAGAAGAAGAGATGTGTGTACAAGAGATGCAGACATACATTGATCAGATTCGACGATTGATGAAGAAATATGGAAGAGGGTTAGCTCAAAGGTGAATTAACTGTCAAGCTTGGGTGACCGAAGGCTGGTGCTGCCATTTGAGTTCAAAGACCACTTATGGAGCACCCACTAAGTGTCAGATTCTAGGTGCCAGGTGCTGGAGACACAGAGGTCTCTTCTCCGAGGAGTCCTTAGTTTGGGAGTTGTTATGACATCGGGAAGCACAGGGACCAATGGGAGCACAGGTGAAAGGTGTAGCAGCCAACCTCCAAGATGGCCATAGTGTCTTGTGTGTTCTTCCAGAAATTGCCTCTACAAGCATAAACAAGTTAATAGCCTGCCTTCCTTATAATGTCATGAAAATCAGGTCATTCTGTTAATACCATTCTACAACATGGTGTTCTAACCTGATCTATCTTGGAAGTGGTTCTTTTGGGGGATATTCTCTGCCTCATTCTTTATAAAGACCACATGGCAATCCAGCCATGCTACGGATGTCTCATGATTTATTAACAAGTTCCCTACTTGTAGATTTGTACATTATTTCCAGGCACATTCAAATAACTGTTGGACCAGGGTCAACATGAGAAATGTACTCACTGAATCACAGGGGAGTCTTGTTTTGACTTTTGACAGATACTGCCAATTTGTCCTGCAAAAAAAAAAAAAATTGTGCCAAATAACGGTCTCTTCTTCCAACACAAAGTGTGGATGTCCCTTTCCCCATAACCCTCCCACTCTGGCGCTATGGTTAACAACTTTTTTCATCCTTACCAGTCAAATATGTGGAATATGCTAGTTTGTTATAATTTATATTTCTAAATGATGTTGAATGTTATTTTTATAATAAAAGCGCATGCTCTTTCAAACAAACATTATTGAAATAAATAACACTTAGAAGCTGGAGACAGCAACAGGGGACAGCATCTTTTCTCCAGACCTAAGATGGAGATGGATTTATCCAGGACCGAAGCCTCCAGTGGAAATCCAGCCTTCCAAGTGCAGGATTCTCAACCTTGGATGCACGTTACTTTTACCTGGGTCTTAGAAGACTGATGTGCCCTCTCCACTCTCAATTTTGGATGAGAACTTGAGAGATCCCAATGCTTCTCCTTCACCACCAGAGGGCACCAGTCTAGTGTCTGGATGCCCCGCAAAAGCTTCAAAGACCAAAGAGACTGTTTCACCAGAACAGAACCCTGAAAGTCATTTCAGGTCTAAGGAACCAAACACGACACACAGTCCTGCTTCCCACGCCTGGTGAAGCCAATCCCAAGATCTGAGAATTCCTACCTCTAGAGGAGCTATGTACTGGCTTTTGAACTGTGGGTGGATGAGAGGCTGTAAGAAGAGGAAAAGCATTCCACGTGTGGGCAAAGGCATACGAGAAGTTCCTGGAATCGACCCCAGTTCTAATAAAGATGTTTTCACCTAGCCGGTTCAGACAGACACTGTAGCTCACAATAATCGGAGAGCCACAGTAGCCAGCCTCGAAGACGACTCCCAACGATTCCCTGGTCCTGACATTCACACCTGTGTACAGTCCCCTCCCACACTCTGAAAGTGGACCCGTGTGACCAGTGGGAGACTGAGGAAGTGACAGTGTGTGACTCTATAAAGACATGACAGCTTCTGCCTTGCTGTCTTTTGGGTCACCAGCTCTGGGCGGAAGCCAGCACCCTGTCGTGAGGATACTCAAGCATCGCTGTAGAGAAGCCCACTTGGTGAGGAACTGCCACCTCCTGCCAAGAGCCACTACTAAGTCTCCAGGGATGTGACTGAGCCACCTTGGAAAAGGGTCCAGCAGCCGAAATGGAGCCTTTAGATGACCAAGGCCACAGCCAATATCTTGACTACAACTTCCTGAGGGACCCTGAGCCAGAACCACCCAATGGAGCCACTTTTTAGATTCCTGACCCAAAGGAACTGTGAGATAATAAATGACTATTGTTTTGAGTCACTAAACTTGGGATTCTTTGTTGCACAGCCATCAATAACAAATGCATGTGCCTATCTTACAGTTTCACAAAGATTAAATTTAATAATGTATATAAGGGCTTAGCACAGTGCCTTATATAAGTGTGTGTGTATGCACATTGATAAACATAATATACACATATGCACAGAGACCACAGACTAATAGAGACCCCAGGGACAAAGGCAGAGGGACAGGGGCTATCAGAATAGAAAAGTAAAGTGACTATAGACCAAAGTCCGCAGGGATAACTCAGGATATTAAAGGAAAGAGTATTACAAACTGGTAGCCTGAAATCAGAATTTAACCCAGAAATGTGTTTCTGGTTGGCCACTAAAATGCTTTATTTAAAAAAAAAAATCAAGTCACCATGTGAAACTCAAGAGATCGTTTCAACATCAAATCCCACATTTCCAGTTATTCTTGAAAATCTCTAAGATGTGACAAAACTATGCCCACATTTTCACCCGGCAACAATCACCCGGAGTAATAACTGCCCCTTTAGAAAGGGAAGGCGTAGGATTCCAGTTCACCCCAGTCTCCACTTTTCCCTGCTACCAAAAAGCTGAGGCTGAAATCCAAACACATCTAACATGTGAGCGTTTGAGTTACTGTTTTTCTTTCAGCGGAGCAGTATTTCTCAGTACCAACTTCCTTATCAAAAAGGGCAAAGAAATTTGGATGACAAGGCTTTTCGGCATTTGAAAAGTAACCCTAAGTACTATACTGTGCAAAGAAAGATTACTCAACTTCCTTGGCATTTAGTTCCATGAACTTACCTTTTTGAACCTTAGATTCTTGCTGGCACATGTCAGAAGCTGACAAGATGAGAGGGAGGGGCCGGGCGTGGGGGAGAATGGAGAGCACAGGAGTTCCCGGGACTTCATTTGCATCATCACTACAATCTCAAATGTTAGAGAATAAAAGGAGGCTACAAGAAACAGAAGATGGACAAACTATAGTTTGCTTCAAATTCCCACACAGAGCCAGCCTTCTCGACAAGCCTGGGATCAAGAATGAGACCAAGAGAAGGAATTTCTCAGTGATGTGCCTTAAAATCTAACTACTTCATTTGGTGTATTTTTTTCTCTCTCCGATGAGAAATAGTTGTGATAATAAGAATTACTGAATTGAAAGGATTGTGGGGTTTTTTTCTTTTATGCTAAGAAGAAAGTTCAAATCAGAAAGATGAGGTTAATCACTCATTGGGTTGCCTAGGTAATGTGTTATGCGCTTTGGGGGGCTTTTATTTTCAAAAGTTGAAAGCATTCATGTGGAATGAGATCCGTGACACACTGTGATGTGAAGAAGATGCAGAACGGCTTGACTCATTCACTAAAGTTTGTGTTGAGGGGGAAAGAAAGCTATGTAACCCTACTACCCAGACACTAGTGGCCTGTGGGAGAAATGGCTGATTTCACGTCTGCAGCAGGAAATGTACAAGGTGAGCATGGCAGCTGCCAAAGACTACTAGAGCCACATCAGATGATCTCAGGTACCAAGCTCAAGGGTCTCCCACAGGCCAAAGAGGGATCATTCGAGTATCGATAAGGATAACTGAAATGGGTTGAAACATAGCAAATACATTTAAATCCGTAAACTCACAATCATCCTTTTTAAAAAAGCCTCACTTTGGAGAATGCTAACAAAACAAATCATTATTTTGAAAACTGGTAAATTGAGGGAAAGAAACAAGCATTTGTCCTGCTTCTTTGAATGGTGCCTCCGGATAACCAAAGAGTAGATAACGGGAAGATTCCACCTAATACTGGAAGAAAAAATAGATCAAATCAAAATGACACCGTTCCTCAACTTTTAATGAACTAATAGGCAATGAGCATGATTAGCGTTCAATGTGACACAAAGAGAGACAACCCGAGATTGTAATACACCACCACCCTGCTGAAGCGGTCTTGCCAAAAAAATGGAATCTGATCCTGATCAAGCCATTAGATCTATAGATTGTGAGTGAGCTTAGCATGGATTGCATTATTAGAAGCCTTGTCACCTAGATCAGATCACAAGTGCCAGTTTAATAGAAATACAAGAAACAGAGGGACATCTGAGGTGACATAACCAGCAAAATCTTACAAGGAAAAAGAGAGAGGTGGAAGGGACCAATATTAAAAGGGACTTAGTCACATCAACCAATTGTAATGTATGGAGCTTATTCTTATCTTGATCCAAACAGACAGTAAAACAACCTGAGAAATTTGTACACGACTGGATATTTTATTGTACTGAGGAGCAACTGTTAAAATTATGATAGATGACGATGGCATTATAACTATGACTATTAAAAAGAGTCCTCCCCTGTTCAAGGTCCATTCTGAAATATTTCTGAGTGAAATAAGGAAGGATCTAGGAATGGCTTCAAAATAGTCTATTGGGCTTAGGGGTAGAAATGGCAGGAGACTGGCCATGAGGTGACAGTGGTTGAAGCTGGATGCTGGGCACAAGGGGGGATCGTTATACTGTTCTCTCTACTTTGGCATATGTTTGGAATTATCAAGAAAATTTAAAAACGGTGTGTATGTGGGAAGGGAGAAGATGTACAGAACTAGTTGCTAGGATATGTAGACATCATCTCTGGACGGACAAAGCAGATAGTAACAACACTGACACCTGGGGTGAGGAATTGGAAGGAGAGAGACAAGCGAAGGAGGGGGCCTTTCCACTATATCCTCTTTCGCATCTGTTAAGCTTATACATAAACTAAACGTTTCATCTAAAAAAATAAAATAAAGTGGATTTACTGGTAAGTCAGATTGCCTGAGGCAAAGCAGAAAGGAGGGTGGTGCTTCAATCCATAGAGCAGAAAAAGACTTTTTTTTATTTTTATTTTTTTGGCTGAGGAAAGGCAAAAAGTGACAGCAGCAGAGGTTGTGGTGCCTCTTGGATTCAAGAACTCAGCCACGAGCTGAGTTCCTGAGCGGGGATGCCAGATGCTGGAGAAACAAACCTGGGAATCTTCCATCCCCATCCTCACAGGCGAGGAAGCAAAGGCTCAGAGAGGTGAAGTGGCATTGCAAAGGGCAGAGCTGTGATCGGGCACAGGCTCCCTGGAGCCCTGAGCAGGATGGAGAAGCAGCAGAGAATTCTAGAGCGTCAGAGGCCAGGTAAGCCAAGATGGATGTCTTCATGGCAACCTGTGAAGATTAATGACGGAGGGACACTTTGGCTCTGTTCAAGACATCAGGACCACGGCCCAACCATGGAGAGAGAGGAGTAGGAATTCTGGGAAGAACTAGGGTTTTGGGGTCAACCTGAGTTCTAGGAAACTAAGATAGTGATATTTCTGCACACCTGCATGTGTGGCCTATATATTGTAGCAATGGGCCCTGGAATCATACAAGCCAAGGAATCCACTTTCTGGTCTGAGAAATGGGATTCACGGGCAGCCACTTCCTAAGCTCACTGAGAAAATTCAAAGGTGTAGTATATGTAAAATGCAGGTGTCCCTGGCACACTTAATGGAGGTACAGGTATGAAGGGGGCCCTATTTTAGGTTGAGAAGATGTCTCTGAAAGGGTATTTATATTGAGGTTTGAAGAGTAGGTAGGTATTGGCCAGGTAATGAGTGCTGTGTTGGTTAAGTTACTGGATTGGATGCTGCAATGGCAAGGAACAATGTAAACGCAACCGCTTTGGAATGGAGCCCAAGGAACTGCCTTGCACATCTTGTGTTAAAACAGATCAAAATAACCTGCAGACGGAACCAGTTTGCAAAGAAAACCAGAAAGAAGATATTATGACTGCGGGCCTGATGAGTACCAGACTGAGAATTAAAAACATTGCTTAGAGTGAACATCAACATATTATGTTATCTGCACTAATACAAGTGCCTTCCTCCTATTGGTGTAATTGTTCCCCGTTTCCCTTCACATAAATAGCCATCACTTTTGTCTCCTAATCAGAACACTGGTTGTGTTTCTTCCTACAGCAGTTATTCTTATTGATTTCAAATAAATGCTTATTGCTTCTCACTTTGAAAGCATTTTTTATTTTTAGGTTAACATAACAGGAGATAAAACAGGGTAGACATTTCTCTTATTTATCAGTCCAGGGCTGATAGGCCAACTCCTTGGAGTCAAGGATTCAGATTGTGACCTCATGGTCCAACGTGGCTGATCTAGCACCTGCCATCACATTAACATTCTAGCCAGCAGCAAAGAAAAATGGAGCGTGTGCTTCTTTCCTTCTAAGGTCGTGACCTAGGAGTTGGACACATCACATTCCATTAGCCAGAATTTAATCGAGTGAGAAATACAGGCTTCCTCTGAGTGGCTGCATGCTCAGTTAACACACAGGGAACGAGCGCTGAAAGACTAAGAGAATGGGTTACAGGAGACAGTTAGTGGCCCCTGCCACAAGCAGAAGGAAGACCATCCCAGGCAGATTGTGCACACAAAAGCTTTCAGAGCAAATGATACTCAATCTGGGTATTAAAGATTGATTAGGAGTGAGCCAGTCAGAGGTGGTGACAGCCTGCATAGAAGCACGGAGACCTGAAAGATGCTAGCTTCTGGGGGCATGAAGTCCCGGGTGGCTGGAGAATTAAGAGCAAGGGAAAAGTCTCTGGAGAGCATGCAGCTGCCCTTCCCTCCCACATAACAGCTAATTAAAACCCAGCGAGGTTAAGAGACTTGTCCAAGGTCACAATGAAGTCCAGATGAAGTCAGAACTCAAACCCAGGTTTAGAAGATGCTTACAGGCTTAAAGTTTCCACTTACTCAGTAGTTT
Source organism: Cynopterus sphinx (assembly GCA_030015415.1). Classification (NCBI taxonomy): domain Eukaryota; kingdom Metazoa; phylum Chordata; class Mammalia; order Chiroptera; family Pteropodidae; genus Cynopterus; species Cynopterus sphinx. The sequence goes on along the minus strand of CM057379.1, from coordinate 98,128,670 downwards.
CATTTGCTTTTATTTTCTTCTCTGCGTTAAATCACACCCCCAGACTCTCTGAACATGGAGTCCAGGCACCGCTATTTATGTTTAAGTTCCCAGGTTATTTGCATGCAGGCGGGTTTGGGAATAACTAGATGAGACCATCTTCCTCTAGCCCAGAGCGTGTTCTGAGAAGCCTAAATCCCTTATTCCCGCTGTCTAGGTGGATGCTATTTCATCATATCTGCTTAATACAGTGTGCCAAAGCAAAATGAGGCCTGTGTGATTTATTCCCACGTCTCTGCATCCCACATACAGGAAAAGGAGCCAAGAGTATTCTCCCTCCTTTGTTTTTTCTTTCTTTCTTTTCTTTCTTTCTTTTTTTTCCCCCCCGCTGTGACTCCCACCAGGTAAGAAACAAGAGAGAGGCTTAGTTGCAGGGGCGGGCAGGCAGGCAGGCAAGCAGCTACTGGGGCTACCTCCTCCTCCTTGAGCCCTTTTGGAATCCTGACTCCAGAAGTGGTCCAGCCCCCACTCCCATGCCCCCTCCTCCTCCAGCAATGCAGATGGAGCAGCGTCCCATCCCCCCATCCTCCTGGTCGCCCCCAACCTGCCCCGTGCTGGCAGGGAGGAGAGAACCAGCAAACCAGCTCCTGCCTCCGCACGAGTTCTACATCCTGGGGAATGCAGGTGTCCCCGAAGGCACCCTCTTCTGGAGTCATCTTCTCCCTTCAACATCCAGATAAGTCTGTCCCCATCTCAGGCCAGTTGGGAATCTCACCTCAAATTTAAGGTTTAACAGGCTGCAGACTGCTTCTTCGGGAGCCGCTGGCTCCTTGTCACTCACCCAGGAACCCTGTCTCTGTGTCTTCATTCCCACATTACACCATAAACATAAGATGATTGTGTTAAGCAGGGTAGTAGCCTGGCTTTGGGACTGCTCAGGGGATAATGGCAACCCAATTTCACATTACAGAGCGCCCTTAAACAGTTGGCAATCACTTCTGCGTTAACTAGGAGTCTTTGGGCTACAAGTGAGGGAAACCCACCTGAAACCAGCTTGAGCTAAAAAAAAGGAACTATTGATTCACATAATTAGAAAGTCCAAGAGGGGTGGATTTCAGGTCTGGCTGGATCTAGCACCTACGTGAAGCTTGGCACTTTTCTTCTCCTGTCTCCTCTCTCTTTTCTGTGTCATTTTGTGTCTTTTTTCTTCTCTTGTCTAACTACCCTCTTCCTCCTCCCCTCTCCTATCTTTCTCCCTCCACCCTCCTCCTCTCTCCCATTCACCCCCTCTTCTACCCACTAGATACCAATAACACACACACCCCACTTTTAACAACCCCAAAATATATGTAAACACTACCAAAATGTGTGTGTATGTATATATATAAATCCCCCCTCTCCTCTCATTTCAAAACCACTAGCCTAAAGGAAGAAACCTTTATCTGAGATAATTATGGGTCAGAGCAGGGGAGAAAGGGAGCCTATAGCCCTGAATCTGAATTTATCTGAAGGTAAGATTCCCACTGCCCTGTCTGTTGATTTGGGAGGAGGCTGCATGAAATCACTTTTTACCCATCCCTGAAGCTTTCTGGGTTTCTGTCGCTGTTTGTTTACATTTTAATGCTGTGAGAGGAAAAAAAAAGATTTATCTGAAGATTTGAAGCAAGGCACAAAAAGACAAGATATTTTTCAAGGTCAAGCAAACCAGTTAAGAGAGCTGGGTTTGATTGTCACATCTGCATCAAGTTAGTGGCTCTTAAAGATACATTAAATTATCCCTTTGATCTAATAATTGCCTTTTGCTGGGGTGTTGCCTCCCCTCAGGAACCAAAAGCCACTGCGAACTCCTCTATTTTAAAGAAAAATGTGATTTTCTCAGAGCTGACATCTAGGAGATAACAAGTCACCCAGACTTGGGTTCTAACTTGACCATTTCCTTTCTGGATTTGAGCTGAAGATAACATCTGGCCCTTCTGAACTCAGTTTCTTTCATCCCACAGCAAAAAGCCTACAGTGTTTCCTTTCTTACCCAGATTCCTGGGTACAACTAAACTTAAGTAGAATGGGGACCAAGTGCATTGACTATCTTATCAGTGGTTCCTGGTGCAATTATTCTGGCTTCCTCCTAAGTGGTTAGTGGTAGCTCTTTTTCTTTCTTTTTTTTGGGGGGAGGGGCTGAGGCTACCCTTGGTTGACCTCACAGATTGCAAGAAGCTTGTCAGCTTACAATCCCTTATTTTTTATTTATATTTTACTTCTTCAGCACCTGGTCCTCCTAGGTGGTCTCCCATCCAAGGACTAACCAGGCCTGACCCTGCTTGGCTTCTGAGATCAGACGGGATCGGGCTTGTTCAGGGTGACACAGTCATAGACCTCTTTTTTTTTTTTTTTTAATTATAACATTTTTTACTTGCTCTGGGTCATAATAGCTCACGAAGGACTCCCTGAAGACCTCTTTGGGAAAGTGAACAAATAAATACAATTGTTGAATTTTATGTGGAATCATATAAAATTGACTCTGTGGGTGAAAAATAGCTGAATATTAACAATTTCATATACTACAACCTAGTTTTGATGGGGCCCCTAGTAAAGCCACAGAAAGAACAACTTTCCAGCTTCTGGACACAGGTGGCTGGGAATGTCGTAGGTTAGAACTGGTCCCCAAACCTCAGCAACCAATTCAGCAGCCAATTCAAGTGTGTTTTATTTTCTTCCTTACTGGATGTAGATATCTGTGGTTGCTTGGAAACAGGAAGGAGGGGCCAGGAGGGACACAAAGGGACACAGGAAACTTTGGGGAGTGATGGAGATGTTCACTATCTCGATCGTAGTGATGGTTCTACAAGTGTATATATGTGTCAAAACTCAAAATCAAAATGCACACTTAAAATATATGTGCCATTTACTATATATCAGTTGTTCAACAAAGGTGTAACACATTCTACACTGTTTCAATCAAAGAATATGTATCATTTTTTAATTATAAAATGATTTTGTCATACTGTCAGGATGGCCACTATTAAAAAAGAGAAAATAACAAGTGTTGGTAAGGACATGGTGCTCTGGTGGTAGGAATGTAAAATCGCGCAGCCACTATAAAAAAAAACCTATGGCAGTGCCTCAAAAAATTAAAAATGGAATTACCACACGATTCAGCAATCTCACTTCTGGGCATATGCCAAAAAGAATTGAAAGCAGGATCTCGAAGAGATATTTGCAACTCGTGTTCATCACAACATTATTCACAGTAGCCAAGAGATAGAAGCAACACAAATATCAGTGGACAGAGGAGTGAAAAAGAAAATATGACATATAAATACAATGGAATATTATGCAGCCTTCAAAAAGAGGGAAGTCTGTCACACACTACCATACAGATGAACCATGAGGACATTATACTAAGTTAAATAAGCCAGTCAGAAAAGGACAAATACTTAATTATTCAACTCATATGAAGTATACGAATATTATTCGATGCCAGTAAGAAATGAGCTAAAGAGCCATAAAAAAAAAAATGGAGGAACCTGAAATACATACTACGAAGTGAAAGATACCAGTCTGAAAAGCTACATACTGTGTGATTCAAACTATATGACATTCTGGAAAAAGCAAAACTATGGACACGTTAGAAAGATCAGTGAGTGCCAGGGGTTGTGTCAACAGAGGGTGAATAGACAGAACACAGAGGATTTTTAGAGCAGTGAAAATACTCTGTATGATATCATAATGATAGAGCATGTCTCTATATATTTGTCCAAACCCATAGAATGTACAACACCAAGAGTGAACTATAATGTTAACTATAGACTCTGTGTGCTGACGACTTGTCACCATGAGTTCATCGAGGATAACAAAGGTACCACTCTGGTGGGAATGTCGATAATGGGGGGAGGCCGTGCATGTGGTGGGGGTGGATGTAAGGGAAATCTCTGCATCTTTCCCTCAATTTTGCTGTGAATCTCAAACTGCTCTAAAAAAAAAAGTTTACAAAGAAAACAACGAAGAAACAAGATTCCTTTTATAGCTAACATGGCTGGGGCACATCTATTGGATAAGGTCATGGACACCGGTGTTTATTCAATGCCATCGCCCTTTAAAAAGAGATGTCAGACTGGGGTCTTCCATTCCTCTGAGTTATGTCTTCTGTTTACTTTATCCATCAAGAACAGGAGAGGGTGACTTTTCCATGCCAGCTGGGACCTGCGCCCTAACCTCCACTGACCTGCTAAGAAGTGGCTCTTTCCCCCCTTGTGGCCACTAGAGGGTGCAAGGACCCTGAACAGCTGCTGAACCTCGGAGCAGCCCAGGCAGTTGGAGTCAGGGCTGTGCCTGGTGATTTGGCACAGAAGGCCCTCCCCACTCCCTGGGGGGAAGGCAGCAGGCTCTGAAAACCCCGGCAGGGCTGCATATCAACACCCCCGCATCAGGGCATCTGTTGGCATCTGATCCAGCCAAGCTGACTCCGGGGTGGCAGTTCCAGGAGACTCCAAGGAACATCGTCAGGGGGTCTTTTGCTCCTCCTCAGTTCTGCATTCTTGAGTCTTGACCCCGGTGAGCAAGCCACAGGCTACCTTGGACCCTTCCAGCCCCTGGCCAGACAGTCTGGCTGTGTCTGAGAGCGTGCAGGTACATTACAGGCTAGAATAACCCTGTAATGGATCAGGCTATGCTTCCTGTACAAGTCTTGGTTTTCATTTACTGTAAGTAATCCTGCTTCTCTGATGAGACTTGAGGAGAACAAGGGGAGAAAAAAGCCAGAAATGGAGCTATGAATTTGCTGAAACCAACATGGTGCCAAAGCAGCGAATGGGACCAACCTGAATTTTACCTAGTGAGCTTTAAGGAGACGTGGCCCTGGGGAGCACAAAGGGCCTGGGGCTCCGGAGTTGGACAGACTTAGGTTCAAACCCATCTCTCCCCTCTCTTATCTTCCCTCTCAGGCCCTCAGTTGCTTCATCTTGAAAATGGGAGTGCTATTCAGGACAGCAATATGAGACAATGGTTCCCCAACACCCATCACAGTAGGATCTTAACTCGTGGTAACTAAAATTAGACAGCGTTTTGAAACAAAGCGTTATTATATTATCCCTCCAGGCCTATGGGTAGACTGGGCTTGCTGGGCTGTTCCACAGCTGATCCTGCTTGGGGTCTCATGTGACGCAGTCTGATGTGTTGAGGTCATCTGAAGCCTAATCTGGGACATTGGGGACACTGGGTGGGCCCCTCTCACCCCAAGCTGCCTCAGGATCTCTCCTGTTCACACGGCCTTCTCCTGAGATTTACAGACTGCATCTTGAAACTCCCAAAAGTGCAAGAGTGGAGCCAAGCACTTGTATTGATGCTTGGGTCTGAAGCTGATACCAAGTTACCTCTGTCGTCACCCATCGGTAAGTCCCAGGCAGCAGAGCATGAGAGGGACCTATCCCAGAGAGCAAATACCAGCCGTGAGGCTCACAGGGGACCACTGTTAGGAACGAGACACCATATGTGGAACAAATTGCCACACACTTAATGTCTGAAAACAGCACATGTTTATTATCTTACAGTCTTGGAAGAGGAAAGTCCAAAATAGGCCTCGCTGGGCTGGAATCAGAGGTTCTAATAGAAGATCCCCTTTCTTGCCTTTTTCAGCTTCTAGAGACCACCGGCATTCCTTGGTTTGTGGCTCCTCCCCACTTCCAAAGTGCATCACTCCAACCTCTGCTTTCCTCATCACAGCTCCTTTTTTTCCCTCTATGATTCTCCTGCCTCCTCTTAACAAAGTCTCTTGTGATTACATTGAATCAATTTGGGTAATCCAGCATAACCTCCCCACCTCAAGGTCACATGGTTAACAACCCTAATTCCATCTGCATCCTTAATTCCTCCTCACCATGAAACACAATGTGTTCATACAACTACAACATTTCTGGGGAATATATATTATTCTGCCTGACATAGGTAGAGAGAAAGACATATTATTGATTTCACTATATGTCTTCCCAAAACGTTTTTTAGAGATTCGACTGGTCAGGAATGATATTTCAGGAAAAATGTTCCCCAAGCTTGTGTATAAATACTCTCTTGGGATTTTTTTCATTCAACAAACATTGTCTGACCTGTAAGTTCCTATGCTACAGATCATACAAAACAGATGAACAAAACACCGTCCCCGCCTTTGAGAAGTTCACGATGGTGGCTCTCCCAGAAACCACTTCCCCTTTTTTTCTGATCACAGAATTTGGTGCAGACTGAAATGAGCCCAGTTCCAGTCCATGAATCATGACTGGTTTGAAACAAGGACAAAAAACTGTGGCTTGCTGGCCAAGTCCAGCCTGCCACCTGTCTTTGTAAATAAAGTTTTATTGAAACACAGAAACAGCCATTCACTACAGTATTGTCTGTGGCTGCTTTTGCACCAGAAAGGCAGGGCTGAGTAGTTGCAGGTAAAGCTGTGGACCACAAAGCCGAAATATTTACTATCTGTAAATATTTGCAGAAAAATTTGCTGACCCTGGGTTTAAGTCAGTATTTCTGAACCCTGGTTGTATATTAGAATCATTTGGGGGAAACTATCTTAAAGCCAAGTCTACAGCCATACCACCCTGAACAAGCCTGAGCCTGTCTGATCTTGGAAGCCAAGCAGGGTTGGGCCTGGTTAGTACTTGGATGGGAGACCACCTAGGAAGACCAGGTGCTGTGGGAGTAAAAAATAAATAAAAATAAGAGATAGTAAGCTGACAAGGTCCTTGCAATCTGTGAGGTCAATCAAGGGTTGCCTCACCTAAAAAAATAAATAAAATAAAAATTATTAAATTAAATTAAATTAAATTAAATTAAATTAAATTAAAAAGAGCCAAAACCTTGGGTCCCACTCCCAGAGCTTATAATTTAATTTATTTGTGGGTGGGCTGTGGGTATCAGTATTTCTTAAAAGCCACCCAGGTGATTCTTCTGGGCAGGTAAGAATGAGAACCACTGGTCTAAGACAGTTAGGGCAATTCTGTTTCCCTTTAACAGGATCAACTTGGGGATGAAGTGGGCTGAGAACCAACTCTGGCCAATGAGCCATAATGGAAGTCCTCTTGGTGGGGAGTATTCTAGAAAAGTTTCCCTCCCTGACATAAAGACAAGCGTAAGGAGGAAGCGGTTCTGTGTCACCTTCTCTTCCTTCCTGCTGTGGCTGCTGTTAAGAGTTTGATGGTGGGAGCTGTGGCAGCCATATTATCACTATGAAGGGATGAGCTTGAGGTTGAAAAGCCACAATATTGAAGATGATGAAGAAGCAGAATGGGAAAAGCCTGGGTTCTTGATGACATCACTGAGCTGCCAGACGGACCCTGGATGGCCTCACTCTGCACTTCTTATAAAGAAACAATAAATCCTGCCGGTGGGGTTTTCTATAACTTACAGTCAAATATATTCATAAATGAGACAACATTCTGGTGTTGAGATAAAGAGATGAGCTACTTCCAATTAAGTGGGTGTAGAAAGTTGAATGGTAGCTTCCCAACAGATATGTTTACACCCTAATCCCCAAAACCTGTGAATATGGCCTTTTTTTGCACATGTCATTGAGAGAAGGAGCCTGATATAAGATCACCCTGAATTTTCAAGTGGGCCCTGAATCCAATGTCAAGAGTTTTATACGATACCAACAGAGACAGACATGAAGAGGCAAATGTCATGTGAAGACAGAGGCAGAGACAGGAATGATGTAGTTGCAAGCCCAGGAACACCATGTCAGAAGTCACCAGAAGCTGGAAGAGGCACTGAACATGTGTCTATTCCCCTACAGTGCTGGAAGGAACCTAGCCCCGCTGGATTTCAGACTTCTGGCTTCCAGGACTGTGAGAGAATCAATTTCTATTGTTTTAAACCACCCAATTTGTAGTAATTTGTTACAACAGCCACAGGAAACTAATAGAGTGAGTAAACATTACAGGGGAGCTATGAAGAGGGCATAAAACTCAACCAGGAAGCAATCAGACTGTTTCCATGCAGAGGTCATTTTTAAACTCATCTATTTCTCCAATAAATATTTAATGAACTGCTTGGCCTACCAGTGTGACTGGCCCTACATTGAGTATTTCCGAATTTACAGAGGAAGGCGGAATGTCAGACCAGCAGTTATAAGATCGTAGTGAGTACTGTGATGAGGGGATATGGAACTAACTACACAGAGGGACATCCAATCTGTGGTGATCAGGGAAGTCTTCCTGGAGGAGGTGTCATCTGCACTGAGAAACAAATAAGTAGAAGTCAATTAGCATAGAATAGGCTCTCAAATGATAGCTTCTTGTCTTCATTCACATTGTGTCTGTGCACAGCTTTGACATATGAAAAAGAATGCAACGGGTGGACCAGATTGCAAAACCAAACCATAACGAAGCACAGACTCCTCCAAAAGCCCATGGCAAGCCCTGGGGTCATCCAGAAACCTCCCTGGGACTCATCTGAGATTCAGGGAAACCTGAGTCTAAGTCCCAGCTTTGCCTGACACTTAGCTGGGACTTTGGAAATGTCACTTGACCTCTCTGAATCCCAGTGCTTTCTTTGATTATTCCTTCTTGAGACTATCATGCTCCAAGGTCATATCCTCCAGGGTCTACATACAGACATTGGATTTCATTATCAAGGCCAATGCCCCAGCTTTACAAAGGAGGGAAATAGGCCTAGGGAAAGGAACAGCTTGCACTTAGTGGTGGAGCTGAGGACTTAATCTTACTGCCTTCTAGTACCAGGCTGGTCCAAGACCATTTGCCTTTTGCCCACAAAGGAAGAGCCCAGTGGGTTCAGGATATGATGAAGGTGTAGCATGTTTTTGGATCTTTCTTTCAGAAAAGCTATGTCAGATTGTAGGGAGGCCAGCTTCCTCTTGAGAAATACATCTGCCTAAAAAAGCACTGACAAATATTGAAAACAGCAAAAATGATGGAATAGCCATACTGAAGAATACCATGTAATCATTAAAAAATATTTTTAAAAAAATTAAAAATAAAGTGACGTGGCACAAGATGTCCACAATATATCTTTTAAAATAAAATGTATTTAGATATGCAGAAAAATTGCAAAGATGGGACAGAAAGTTCCCATATACCTGTACTCAGTTTCCTTAATTATTATCTTACATTAGTAAGCTATATTTGTTAAAATTCATGAACCTATATTTGTACATTATGACTAAAATTTAGACTTTATTTAGATTTTATTAGTTTTTATCTAGAGTCCTTTTTTGTTCCAGAGTCCCATCCAGGATTCCACGTTACATGTATTGGTCATGTCTCCTTAGGCAACTCTTGGCTGTGACAGTTTCTAGACTTTCCTTGTTTTTGATGACAGTTTGGAGAAGTACTGGTCAGGTATTTATAGGATGTCCCTCAGTTGGGAGTTGTCTGATATTTTCCTTGTGAGGAGCCTGGAGTGATGGATTTGGGGAGGAAGACCACACAGATGAAGTGCCATACAGATGAAGTTCAAATCAAGGGTGCATGTTATCAGTGTGGCTCCTCACTGTTGATGTTGACCTTGATGATGACCTGGCTAAGTAAATCTATCGGGTTTCTCCACTGTCCCTGATTTAGTTCTTGTCCCTGCTATTTTCTGGTCAAACTTTATTGAGATATAATTGTCCATGATATTTTGATGAAGGAAAAACACTGGTTTCGAAAAAGGATGTATACGCAGTGGAAAAAATACGGGCAGCAAACATGTTTTTTTTAATCTGCCCAGCACTGATTCCCCTTTACTCTGGTAACATTTTCCCCAATTTTGTTTGGAGAATGACCAATCCTTTGTTCTTAGCTCCTAGAGTTTGGCAGGGCGAGGCTGATTCCATTCCTAAATACCTGGGCTGGGCACAGGACCCAGCTTAACCAATCAGAGAATCCCATTCTTTTGATACCTGGTTCAGGAGTAAACACGGGACCTGAGCATGTCCAATGAACGTGAACCCTGGAGATTTTGTCTATCGGCTGGCACTGCTAAGCTGGTAGAAGATGAACTTGGAAACCAACTGAGGAAAGCAGAGATGAGAGACAGAAACAGATTCCAGATTCCTGAAACATTGTTTGAGCCACTGTATCCAACCATGCCTGAAGCTAGTATATCCCTTTTCAGTTGTGTGGGCCACTTCTTCTGTTCCTATTTTTAAAAAAACATTTTACTACATTTTCTTTCAGTTCTCTACCTATAGATATTTATTTCTCCATCTGTTCACACCTCACCTATATCTATCATCTATTTATCTATTGTTTATCTATGTATTGCTGAATCACATCATCTGAGTTACTCTCACCAAACACTTCACCTCTAAATATTTCAGTATTTATCTCTTAAGAACAAGAACAGTATCCTACTGACCTACAATGCAATTGTCATACTTAAGAAATGTAACATTGACATCATACTATACTCTGATACATAGCCCATGTCCAAATCACCTGAGTAATTCTAGTAATATCTGTCTTGGCTCTGATTCAGGGTCATGGTCTACACCACACTCAGTTGTTCGATCTTACTCTTCTTCAACCTAAACCTGTTCTCTGACCATTTTTGCCTTTTATGATATTAATTTTTTCCTTCAAATAGTTATTTTGCAGAATATCTCAATCTGGATTTGTAAAATTGTTTCTTCCTGATTCGATTTCGGTTTAAGTACTTTTGGTGAGAATACTTTGTAGGTGATGTGTCCACCAACAGAAGGCATTTGATGTTGGTTTTTCTCATGAGAGATGTTAAATTTGGTCATCTACATAAGCTTTACCAGATTTACCCACTATAAAGGCACCTTCGAACATTTTTAAGTAATATGCAATCTGTGGGGTGATTCTTTGAGACCGTGCACGCCCCACTCCTCCAAACACACAGCATTTTAAAAAGCAGGTTTGAATTGGGTGTCTGTCATTTGCAGCCAGAAGCATCCTAGTCATGATAGAGTGTGCCAGTTATTGAAATTCACCTTTTTTATCTGCTCTGTTGAAAATAGATCTGGGCCCTTTAAACATTTTTCCCTGTGCCAACTGGTGAAATTTTGCCAGTGGAGGGCACTGGAGAGACGTTTCAGGAGGAAAGGGTTTTACATCTTGGTTCCCTGTGCTTGCTGGGCAGGCTCTTGGAATATGCCTGCTTATTTCTCCCATGCCTACTTCCTCCGTTGTCTAGCAACACCCAACAGCCAGCAGCTGTGCCCAGCACTCTTCTTGGGTGATTTTGTAGCAAAGTGCCTTTAGCTCTTGCATCACTTGCAGCCTCTCCAGTGCCAGGCTCCTGCACTGCCCCATGGCCACCAGCGTCCCCCTGCCATCCACCCTCTGATATTCTGTAGTGGAGAGCATCCCGAGAGACACCTTCTTGTGAATAGCTTTCCCCCCAACACCCAAGAGAGCAGATTTCTAGCAAGTTCTAGAGGGCATATTTCCAGAAAGGTCTACAGCTTCACCAGTAAGGTCTGGATCTCAGCCCTGTGGGGTAGAGGGACTTTCTAATCCCTAGGAGCCAATCCCTCCTTACCGCATCCCCTATTATATTTAATAATACTTTATGTTAAACTTTCCTTATTTCAATTGCCATATGGTTTTCCTCTCCTGGTTGGATCCAGATGTGTGTGTGTGTGTGTGTGTGTACACTCATATCTAGTAGCATAGGAGAGGGGTTGTTTTTCACTTTTAACTTAAAGACTTTTATAATGGTCGAGACTGTTTTTTTTTTTAAAACAGTCACCTATCCCCTTGGCAACATTAAAGGTACTTAGGCTGTAAGGTGAGGCAGTTAAGGGTGCAGGCTCTGGAACTGGTAGTATGTGGTTAATCCCAGCTCTGCCATTTACTCCCTCTGTGATCAGGGACAAGCCACTTAGCCTCTCCGTGCCAGAGTTATCTCATCTGCAAAATGAGGGCAGTAATAGTCCCCATTCCCTAGGGGCATTCTTTATGCATGCAAAGCCCTCAAAAAATGTGAGCTGCTATTATATGTTTTAATGCAAATTAGAGGTAAGAGAGAAGTGGGGAAGTCCAAACAAGAGAGAAAAGAAGAAAATGCTGGCATGGAGGGTTGCAGGGAGCCTGTAGGTGCTTACAGTCCAAATTGGGTTTTGAGAATCATGAGTAACTATGCCTGGGAGAGGAGGAGAGATGAGAAAGGGAGACCTCGACGGGCTAGGGTGATCAGGGAGGAGGCAACATTGAAGCTGGGCCTCAAGGAAGAAATGGAGAAAATGAGAGAGAGCCTGCCAGGACTGGAAGAAGATGGGTGCCAAGACTCAAAGGCTCAGGGAGAGGCTATGTGAGGTGGTTGAGATCTTGGGCTCTGGAGTCAGACAGTCTTGGATAGCCCTAACTCTGAAACAGGTATAATCACATAGTAACGTTTGGAATTTGAGAATCCGAAAAAGCGTGATAGACCACATAGTAATGAAACTTGCTTGGTGCACACGATTCGAAATCATTTGAAATGCCTTCCCTCCGAAATTTAAGTACGTCAGGAATCATGAAATTTCAAAAGATACTAGGTCTGAAGAATGTGAGGCTTGAGATATTGAACACGATTTGATGGCTCCTGCTACATGTCTGTCTGTGGGGAAATAGAAACATTTGCCAATTAAGTCGGCGTGGTGCTGAATTATATAAATTTAAAATTACATCGAGTCTTTAGGAATAAATCCTAGACATAAAGGAAGCTACGTCCTGTCCCTGCTCCATGGGACTTTTGTGACAATTAAATGAGACTGTGTTTAGGACAGTGTCCAGGGCCAAGTTCTCCATTAAACACAACAGGCACAGGGCCTAGGTGCCCTGACACTTCCAGGGGCCCATGGAAATATTTGAGTTAATTTTATTATCAGAAGAAAAAAATAAATTGTCTTTGTGCCAATACAGTTATATATATTTATTATATATATTTATATTATATGTGTGTATTTATTTATTTATCTATTTATCTATTTATTTTTAATGGAAGAAGGACCCACGAGAGTCAGAATGTGGCCCTGACAGTGCCTGGCACAAAATAAGCCTCAATAAACGTGTTATTTTATGTTCCTCCTCATCGTTACTAATATTGTCAAAAATGGGTCACTCCTCCTTGGGGCGTGGTCATCAGACCAGCCTAGCCAGCTGGAAGAGAAAATACATCCAAAGTAATAACAAGGACCAACAGTGCTGAGTGATGAGTGTACACGCCTTGCTTTGTGCCCAAGACAATCATTGTTTCGTCTCATCCTCCCAACATCCCTGAGGTAGTTATTATTAATCCCCATTCTACTGATGAAGGAGTGGAGGCCAGAGCAGTAATTTGCCCAGGATCACAGAGCTAGTAAAGAGGGTTCACAGGATGTGAGTCCAGGTCTCTTCAATGCCACAGCTACAGGCTCCTATGTGCTAAGAGAGGTGACACTGGTCAGAAAAAAAGAGAAATCCTTCAGGGAATTGGATTGGCTCATAAGATGACAACAAAGGGAGGTTTCTGGAAAGGAGCTAAGTGGCGTTTAGGGAGATGAATTTGGCAGCGGTGCTTGGAGTCTCAGTGTGTTGTCATAATAATTCCAGAAACATTCCAAGAGGTGTCTAAGATTGGTCACGGGCCCTAGCCATGCAAAGAGCCATGCAAAGGTAAGACTCATTCCTTCTGGAAACTGTCCACCTGTGGCACACTCTGGTTTAGTATGAAAGGGAAGTTAGATGCACTGCCAGCCAAACCGCCCACTCAACAATCATCTGGAGAAATCTCTCTTTTAATGCCTTGACTCTGTGTTGGGCAAACTGCTATAAACCCACTAATTACCTGCATGATGACTCTGCTAGAAATGATTTGGCTTTAACGAACATTCAAGATCTATTCAAGAAACACTTACTACATGCCTAGTTTGTGTCAGAAAGTATGTCATGTCATGGGACACAGAATTAAAAAGAATTGTCAAGTCTCTACCCTCTCAGAACTTATATTTAAAGGAGAGGGTGTGTCCCAAAGGGAACAGATAATCGAAATAATAACAGATGTGACCAGTGCTAGGAAATAAAGAGGAGGCCGCATATAGGAGATGGAAGAGAGATGACTGGTTGTCCCCACCATATCTCTTATTTCTCTTAAAGTCATAGCTCTCCCAATTTTCACCTGGGCACAAAGCCACATGGCATTTCTCAGGCATAGCTGTACGACCAAGTCCAACCAAATAGGATGGAAGCTGAATTGGCGTGTGCATCTTACAGAAAGGTTCCTGAAAGAGGAGGTGGGTCCTTCTCTGGATGGAAAGGGGAATGTTGGGGTGCTCATCCTAACCATGAAACAAGGCCATGCACAGCGGAGCAATAAAGTAGATGGAGCTTGGGTTCTAGACACTGCGAGGCCCCATCCCAGCTCTGCGATGCCCACTTCCAGACTTTTAAGGGGACAGAGAAATAAATACCTGTGGTTTGAACCCATCTAAGGAAAGAGGGCTTACTCGAGGTGAGGTGGTTTAGGAAGGCTTCCTGGAGGAGGAGACATTACAAGAGTACTGTCCAACAGAAACATATTTAAGCCCTTCTTCTAGTAGCTGCATTTACCAAGTGAGAGGAAACAGGTGAAAATAATTTCAGCAAGGTATTTTATTTAACCTCAAATGTACAAAATATTGTCATTTCAACTAGTACAAAAATTATTGATGAAATACAGTATTTTTTTCACACCAAGTCTTTGCAATCCACTGTGCATTTGACGCTTACAGCAAGTCTCATTTTGGACTTGTCCCATTTCAAGTGATCAGTCACCACGTATGGCTGGTGGCTTCCGTGTTGGACAGGACAGCTCTGGAGGGATGAAAGAACCAAACAGAAAGGCTCCAGAGAGCATGTTAAGCTGAGAAGGTCAGGCTGAGAGCAAAGGGCCAAGGTAGGAAAGATCAAGTTGGAGTAATAAAAGTCCTCATTTGATAGAATTTTCAGCAAACACAGAATCAGCCCAACAGTTAAAGGCATGTTTTAACCAATATTTTGAAAGTGCTGTTTCTACACAGACTTTTCTTCTTCCCTTAGTAAGTGTAATGCCAGGGTCCAGCATAACGAGTGACGAGTCAGACTTCCTACTTTCAAATCTTTGCTGTTTCGTACTGCTGTGTGACCTTGGCAAATTACTTCATCTCTCTGTGCCTCAGGTTTTTTCCATCTCTAAAGGGTGGTCGATAATAACAGAACTTGACTCAGAGGTTGTTGCAAGAGGTGTATGTTAAGCACTTAGGACCGCACTGGGCCTGTGAGAAGCAACCTTTAGACACTGGCTGTAGACTTCGAATTGTTTTCAGCTCCTAAGTTTATGATGTGCAAGAAGAAACAAGTAGGAGATGAACCTATTGCCAGCTGGGTTTGCTGAGCTTCAGTCAGGAGAGGGAAGAAGGAAGGTGGATGTTCCAAGAATGTAATTCATTTAAAGTTGTAACATAAGGAAGTGGGTGGCAGTACAGATACAAGAGCAAACTGGAAGGAGTGAGCCACCAAGAAAAATAAACTAGGAAAGAAATGGAAACAGAAAAATAGTAGCCACTATTTTTTTTACCTCCCCGCTATGCCCCAAGGATGGAATCTCTAATGCCTATCGGAGCTAGACTGGTTTTGCAAATAAATGGAGAAATCTGAGCATAGGACAACAGAGTGTGGTGGAGTCTGTGGGATCAAGTTTTTTTGGCTCGGCCAACTGAAGTTGAGACTAAAGTGCATTTCTCTATTTAGCGAAGAGGATAAAAGCATTTACAGTTGAAACTTCATCAGCTGTGTGACCTTGGCCTCTGTGTCTCAGTTTCCTCATCTGTTAAATGGGGGAAAATAGTAACTGCTTACAAGAATGAATGCAGGTCGAGTTCCTTAGAGCCATACCTGAGGCATAGTAGACATTTAACAAGTATTAGTGATCATTATTATTCTCATTGTTGTTATTGGTTGCATTGCAGAAGTGGGGGTGGTCTAGAGCAGGGATGCTCAAGCTCATTCTCTTAGGAGTGCGGTTAAAGGCATCAAGCATTCAAATCATACAGACCCAGATCTGCCTTACCAGCTGAGGGACTCACTTACATTACATGACATCTTTGAGTTCAGTTTTCTCAAATGAAGGTAAATATCTGCATGCATCAGCCAGATGTTTTTGGCTGTCGGAAATAGAAAGTTACATCAACCATAAGGAAATGTATCATCTGATATAGCAAAAAGCCTGAGGTCGGGTGGCCTTCAAGAATAACTAATCCAGAAGCTGAATCTGCTAGTTAAGGACCCAGAAATTTATCTTATCTTGGGTTCACCTTCAGGCTAAGGATGTGTTTCTTTTGTTTTTACTGGATTGCTCCTTGCTTCTCCTGGTAATCGAGGCCACAGGCCTTAGAGTTTATATCCAAAGAACAATGGAGCCCGCCCCCACCCAATCCCCACCTCCTGCACCTCCCACCACACCCCAACATGGAATAAAATTCCTTCCTTTTTAAATCTCATACCCACCCTTGGACTAAGAACTCATTCACTGGGGGATACCTGGAGCTGATTGGCTTTGGCCTGGATTCCTGAAGCTGATTGGCTTATTCCTGGAATCCAATCACAGGCAGGGAAATGAGATTACCAAGTTTAGACCAATCAGAGCCCATCCCTGCAGCTGAGGATGGGGCTGGCCTGCCCTCAGTCCTGTGGGCTACATGCATCTCTGGATTTCAAGACAATGCAGACTGGATGCTGAGCAGGCAATCAACCGTTCTCCCCACACTGCCTCCCAGGGTTATCAAGAAGATTAAACAAGCAAATGTCTTTAAAAACACTTAACGCAGTGCCTCACACCTATTATTAAGCTTATGTATATTGTTAGTGGGAGCTGAATTGAGTGCACGAAACTGCTAAATTGGTTTCCAAAGGAGAGAACAAAAAGTACTGGCAGAATTGATTTTTTTTTTTCCTGGTACAGTTAAAAGAGAAAGAGTATAAATATTCTTAACCATTTGCCAGCTATTGGGTGCCCTGTAGACAGACTCAGGGCTGAATGCAATCAGGAGGCAGTAGTTGAGCTTAATCTGATATAATTTCCAGAGGAAAGGTAATAGATACACACAAATAAAATCGCTGATCCTAAGTGGGTGCAAACAGAGGTGACTGAAAAGTGAGGGTTGTACAGCTTGAGTTTGCAGGCCCTAACTTATCCTTTCCTAAGCCCTAGTAATTTCTTTGCTTTAGGTGTTATGTTTATAAGTCAGAGGTCCCCTTTGATGCACTAGATTAAGGATCAGCAAACTATACTCCTGGGACAAATCCGGCCTGCTGTTTGTTTCCTCCTAATTTTATAATCATAATTAAACCTTTCTTAAATCACATAAACTGAAGGCCCCACAAAATTCGACTTTCTCATTTGAGTGCAAACCCAAACAAGAGCTTAGCTAGAAGGTAATTGATGGGTAAAAGTCACTGGGAGCTTCAGAAGTGGGTAAGAGCTTTCTCTCTTTCTCTTTGCTTTGCTGTCTATCTCTCTGTTCTGTGAGTTGCTGCCTGGCTTTGTTTGCATGGATAGTGTCTCCCTGTAGCAGAAGCCAAGACCTCCAGAGGCTTCAGACCCCACCTTCTGCCGCTCCGTTAGAAGGAGAATTTCTGCCTCCCGAAGTCTGTCAATCCTAGAGAAGATTCCAATTGTCCCAGCATGGGTCACACGCCCACCTCGTGAACCAATTCAGCAGCCCAGGGGGATGAGCTACTCCTATCCGCCTAAACCACATAGAAGAAAGGGGCAGCCCAGGACCACATGAAGTCCTCCCAGGGGAACTTGGAGAAAGCGAGGTGGAAACATACAGTGGTTAACTACACAATGGGGACCATTTAACCATTTACTCCATCCCATCCTGTTGTCACTGAAGGTACCATGACCCAGAGAGGGGACCGTTTGATTTACAGTAGATCAATTGATATTATAAAATGGACTCGATATAAAATAATCCTACCCCCACATGCCGGGGTGATTTACAGGGAAGGGAGAAAGCGCCCCATTTACCATGATGCTGGCGATGAAGCCATCCTCCTGAGCCTTGTGACCCCCCAAAATGGGAAAAGCCTGGAGTCAGATTGCCTGGCAGGATTCTTTTAGGGCTCATCAAAGGGATTTCTTTTAAAGTCTCGTGGAAGCTGCTCCCACAGCTGCCAGAGCTGCTTTTCTAGAATAACTATGCTTCAGAGGGCAGGGGGAGGAGAAGGTGGGCAAATTCTCATCCATCAACTGCAGAGAACCAACCATCATTTTTCATCATGACCTCCAGGGACACCGGCATCACCACACCCCTCTGTAGGCTGGATACACTCCCTTTCTCACCTCTCCAAGGTGTTTGGCACGTGTCTGCCTGTCAACCCAGGACGACATTGGCTGTGACCAAATGCTCCCTCTGTTGGTAGCTGTCCGCTGGGGCAGGAATGGAGCTGGCTTAAGCAAATGGGAGGACTCACTTATAAGGACATGAGCGGCTCACAGAAGCTAAAGGCCTCGGGAGGCTCCAGAATTGGAAAGCCATCAGAAACGCAGCCTGGATTTGCATTTCTCGGCTCTCTTTCTGTCTGCGGGTTGGATTCATTCTGCTCTCTCTCTCTAGCCTCACTTCCTCTGCTCCTGGACCTCACCAGGGTTGTGACAGCTCAGAGCTCAGTCTTGGCCATACAGTGTCTTTCAAGCTCTCTCTGTGGGGAGTGGTAGAGGATACTGGGTAGCCACAGGTGATCAAGCAGGTTTGGCATTGCACAAGGGCCCCGAGCATCATGCCCAGGGTCGGTGGTCTTCACCAGTGTTAGTTTCCTACAGCTGCCCTAACAAGTCACCCAAAACTCAGTGGCTTTGACAACACAAGCACATCACTTTACAGCACTGGAGGTCACAAGTCTGATGCAGGTCTCATAAAGCTAATGTGAAGTTGTCAGCAGGGCTGTGTGTCTTTCTTGAGGCTCTAGAGAAGCATCTGGTTTTTTGCTTTTTCCAGCTTCTCCAAAAGGCTGCACACATTTCTCGACTCAAGGTCCCCTTCCATCTTTAAAGCCAGCCGTGGCCGCCCGAGGATTTCTCATCATGTCAAATCTCTGGTTCTGACTCTTCTGTCCCCCTCTTCCTTCTTTTAAGAAGCTTTGTGATTACCTTGGTCTCACCGGATGATCTTAGGCTACCAACCCCTGTTTTAAGGTCAGCTGATTAGCAACCTCAATTCCCCTTTGCCCTGTAAGGTAGCATATTCTCACAGGTTCCAGGCATTAGAATGTAGACTCCTTTGAGGGTCTCAATCCTGCCCACCACTGCGCCCCTCTGAGGAAGTAAATAACCAGTGCAACTAAACATCAGGTCTCATTTCTATCATTTTCAGAGAGAGATCAGGCTGTGTTGACTGCCATGAGCCACCCTGCCATACAGAGTGCATATGGCTGTCACAAACTGGAGGAGGCAAAAGTAAGTATGTTCTCCCTGAGACATGGCTGACCCCGGCAGAGGAGAGGGAGGGTCACCAAGTAGCAATCCCGCTGCCCACACTATGTCTCCACTCAGGCTACCTGGATCTGTACGTCTGAACATTCATGGCAGTCAAACCTACCCTCTTCTGGGTGGTGTCATGCTGAAAAGAAACCCGATGCTTTTGGATCCAAACTGTGGTCCTGACCACCCCGGCCCCGTGCATCAAATTCTGAACCAATTCTCCATCCACCTCTGGTCAACAACATCCCAGAAGGTGAAGGGGTATCCCGTAGAGGTCTCTGTCACAGCTGGAGGAAAAGACAAATGAAAACTCGACGCCAGCTCTGTGCCCTGGAGACATCTCATCTCCTACGGGTGTCCATCTGCACACCAGCATCTGCCACCTGTTCAAGATGTCTGGTGAAAGAAGGCAGTGTGGCATGGAGGTTAAGCATTAAAACGGCCTTGAGTTCAAATCCCAGCTTTGCCTCTAACCATCTGGGTGACTTCTGACACGTTATTGGTTTCCTCCTCTGAAAAATGGAGATGATGATTATAGTGCTGTCTCCTAGACCTGTCACCAAGGGTAAAAATGCAAATCTGGATGCAATGTCATGCAAATTTGCCTCGTAGGTCCCAAATAAATGAGGAATGATAGGAAATCTAAAGCTCAGACATTTTCTAGACCTGGGTGATCCCATCTGAACGAGAATGAAAAGAGAGAGAAATCTACATCCAGTGTAGCATTTGAAATAAAAATAACATTTTGTATTCCTAGGGCTTCCCAAAGAGTGACAAAAACCCAGCTCTACCAGTCATTGTATGTGTGAGAAGAAGGAGGATGGATGGAAACTGTAGATGCCCTTAGGAGCCTTAGCCCAGCCTGCCCCAGAGTGGGATGGAGGAATCACTCCCCAGAGTGTCTTGTGCTTACTAAGTTTAAAGTCTGCTCTCTGTAGAGCATCTCAGCAGGGAGAAGAAAAGCACAGTCCACACTGGGATGTCAGTCTCCGCATGAGGCATTTCCAAGGACAGAGGGGACCAGGAGGGATGTCCTCTCACTCATGCAATGCACGTTAATTGAGCCCCTGCTGTATGCTGGGGTATGGAGATAGAGAGGGTAGCAGAGACCTATCCCAATAGGCTCCTAAGGTAAAAACAACGCACGGCTGTTTTCTCACAGCTTGTCTTTAGATTCGCTCATTTATTCCTCAAATTGTGTTTGAGCCCCAATTCTGTGCAGGCCCCAGGGAGGTAGGTGGTGAGGAGGCAGAGGAAGCGCTCTCTGCTTTGGGGAGCTGCTGGGTGAGTGGGGGAGATGGGCATTAACTACGCATCTGGACAAGTTATTATTGTTATTGTTGTTGTTGTTGTTGTTGTTGTTGTTGTTATTGTCTTGGACATTCTGAATAGAGGTGAGTTGACCGCGCTTCCCAGTCTGTGGCCCAATGTCAGAATCTGAAGGGGGCATCCTAGACACACAGGGCTCCCTGCCCAGCCAATGTACTCCCGACAGTGTCAGCCAATGCTCAGGTCCTCTGTGTGCGGTTTCATTCCATCTGAGAGTAACCCCAGGGGCCAGCATCAGTATCTCCATTTCCCAGAATCCAAAGGCTGAGGCCTGGAGAGGCCACCCCAGACAAGTAGCAGAGCTGGTGGTCAGCGACACTGGGGCCATGGGACTCTCACGGCCCCTCCTTAGGGACAGAGACCAGCGTCTCTGTCTCGGAAAGGGCCCCCTCCGCCACTCCCTTCCGTCAGCCTGCCTTCTTGGCATTTCTTGTCTGTCTCTTCCACAAGAATGTGAGGCCAAAGCAACGCTTGTAGATGAATCACCTCCTGCTGGCGGCGGCGTGCACACAGCTGAAAATAATTGGATTTAGAAAGAAATGAGTTCAATTGACTTTGATTAGCCCTTTAAACCCATATCAATTCCCGGAGCTCTCCTATTTCTGGAACTGGTTGCCAGACCTGTTTGCTTCACACTCCTATTCCCAGGGCACAATGCCAGGCACATAGGAGATGCTCAGTAAATAAAATACTCGTTGAAGAAATTAATGAATGAGTGAAACTTTCACTGCTAAATCATACCCATGTGGTCTTCATTCTCTTCATCCTTCCCTTCCCATCTTCCCTCTTTAACTTCCTTTCAGGTGCTTATGCTTTTGAGTCCTTACTAAGTGACACACACTTTTTTAGAGCCTCGGATAATAAACCAAAAGTGACTTGAAGCTCAAAATAGTGGTTACGACAGACATATTGTTTTATATATAATGTGCAAAACACTTTTATTATATGTCTTTATTTTTTCTATCCCTTGATTTTCTTTTTAGCTTTTGTATATTTAACATACAAAAATAGCACCGACTTAATCTATATGATGAGTCTGGGACATGCTCTGATACCTGTGATACCATCACAGGCAATAAAGAAATACATTCATCACTCCCCAAAGATTTCTTGTGTCTCCTTGCCTTTTTTCTTTTTTCATGGTGAGAACACTTAATCTGAGATGTACCCTCCTAACCAGTTTTTAAGGACACAACACCGCGTTAACTGCAGCCTGTGTTCCCAATAGATGTCTAGAACTTACTCTTCTGTAGTTGGAACAAAGCTAGAGGTGGGGATGATGAACTATTTGGGGGTAGGAGTGGGGGGTAGGGTAGAGAGGAAAGGAAGGCCACTGGAGAAGACGTCACGAAGAAGAACGGAAAAGTTTGAACAAGACCCTGAAAAATAACCAGGATTTTACTTCTTGCAGGCATTGGAAATTTCCAGTACACAGGTGTGGAGGTGCGGCTGCACACCTGAGGCCTAGGGTACTTAGGTATGAGGGGTCTGAAGGGAGAGGCAGTTCGTAGAGAGTAGCAGGCCAGAGGGTCCTTTTGTAAGTAGTTATTATTCAAGAAGCGGCATAGTTAATGGTTGTATCTACAGTAGATATTACACATCAATATTAGAAGGCTTTTATTTTTTAACTTTATTGAAGTATAATTTACAGATCATAAAATCAACCTTCTCAGAGTATGCAATTCGATAATTTTTAGTAAGTGTCCTGAGTTGTGCAGCCATCACTATCATCTAATTTTAGCACCCTCCCATCATTCTAAAATTATCTCTTGGGTCCATTTATGGTTAATTCTCTTTGCTCTACTGGCCACTAATCCACTTTCTGGCTGTATGCATTTGCTCATTTACTTATTCTGGATCT
Source organism: Cynopterus sphinx (assembly GCA_030015415.1). Classification (NCBI taxonomy): domain Eukaryota; kingdom Metazoa; phylum Chordata; class Mammalia; order Chiroptera; family Pteropodidae; genus Cynopterus; species Cynopterus sphinx. The sequence goes on along the minus strand of CM057379.1, from coordinate 98,106,091 downwards.
TTCATAGAAATGGAATCCTGCGTTATGTGGCTGTTGCATCTGACCTCTTTCAGTTAGCATCATGTCTTCAAGGTTCACCCAAGTTGGAGCAGGTATCAGAACTTTGTTCCTTTTTATGGCTGAATAATATTCCATTGTATGGATAGACCCTGTTTTAATGACCCGTTCACCAGCCAATGGACCTTGATGGCTTCCAGCCTTTGGCTATTGCGAATGATGCCCGGAGACAAGTTTCAGTGCAAACAAGTCTGTCCATTGTATATTTTCATTTCTTTGGGGTGGGTACTGAGTAGAATGGCCAATTGTATGGTAAATTTACACCTGTTAAGAAACTACAGACACAGTTTGAGAAGTGATTTTTATATTTTTTTTTTCAAAGGATTCAGAGGGTGATGTCTTGCCCAGGCCTCAAGGCTTCATTAGCTACTTGGCAATTTCATCGGGACTTGTCACCCCCAAATCAATACTCACCATGCTAGCAAGGTCATTCCCAGACTTGTGCAGAACAGTAAAAAACTAGTCACTTGACAGGCACGGTCCAGCTGAAGCGGACAAAGAGGCCTGGGACCTGCTTCTGTTTCAGCTCTGGTACTGTGGACAGTGTCCTTTTCGTGGTCTATTTAGCGCCACATTTTTTTTTTTTTTTTTTGCATTTTTGTGATTTTTGTTGATTTTGCTCTTTAAAATGGTCTCCAAGCCAACTTCCACGAATCATAAGAACAGACTTGCAAGTACGGGGCACTCATTTCAAATGTTCTGCTTGATGACTTTGAACACATAAAAGTCCCACAACCATGCAGACCAATGCCAGTTAATAGAACATTCCCAGCACCCAAGTTTCCCTTATGCCCCACCCAAAGCAGCCCCCACTCTCCACTCACTGGTCACCATGATTCCGAGTTCTAGAACCATCGATCAGTTTTGCCTCTTCTGGTATTTCGTGTACGTAGAATCATACATGTTTGTAAGAATCATTCAAGTTGTTGCATGTCTCAGTAGTTTGTTCTTTTTAAATGTCGTAGAGCAGCGGTCCCCAACCGTTTCGGCACCAGAGGTGGTTGCTCCTGTGAGAATCTAATGCCTGATGATGTGAAGTGGAGCTGAGGTGGTGATGCTAGCTCTAGGGAGCGGCTGCAAATACAGATGAAGCTTTGTGGGGTGAGGTGGGGAGGGGGAGTTGGGGACCTCTGCTATAGAGTATTCAATTGTATGATTATACTACAAATAATTTAGCCATTATCCTGTTGATGGCCACTTGGGTTGTTTCAAGTTTTTGGTGTTATTAGTATACCCCACTGTTTTTTTTTTTAAAGAATAATGCATTCTCAGCTTATAATATGTTCCTAAAACATATTATTAAAACATTCCTAAACACCCAAATAACAACCTACTAAGAATTTCTGTAGAAATCATTTTAAATTACCTGACAAATTCCCATTAATGAACTCATTGGTGGGAGCGATGTGAAGTATGCATCAATACTGTATAGCATGTATGGTGTGCAGTGATGGTACATGAAATTGTTTCCTTTAATCGTGCAAAGAGCTTGTACTGTAATGTAATTAAACAGTGAAATAGTATGTTAAAGATTATAGGGATATTATCTAAAGTGGGCCCGATTTGTAGCCACCAAGGTCAATGGCAGAAGCCAACACTAGGATCCAATTAAGGGCTAAGTCTAGGGAAAGGGTAAGATGAAAAACACGTGTTTAAATAGCAGATGTTTATTTGGACTGTTGCTAAATTTATTCTGTCATCATCTATCCCTCATCTACCTATTTAGCCACGTGACATAGTGCATATTTGGAGTGAAGGTCCTAATATGAGCGGTTTTTTTAATTTATTTTTTATTTTTTACCGTGGACTTCAAAAAAAGGTAGAGGCTTCAAAATTTCTGTAGAGTAGCCCATTTGTTGATTCTTTCATCCTGGAGCCACGCCTTAAGTAAACCTCTAAGTTTTACAAATGAAGCAAGGATTGCAGATCTTGCCTTTGGACCTGCTGGGAGGGGGCCTATAAAAGGCTGAGGGTTGTGACTAGGGAGGACCAGATCCCTTTCCTTCCCTTGCTGAGCTCCTCTGAATGGCTCCGCACGTGCGGTGAGGCTCCAGAGAACCCGACTTCATGAGATTCACAGAGCAGTCAAGGCCACCTGGGAAACAGATGCCTGCGTTTAGCTTTAAGCATAGCCAGCGGCGCAAACCCTGGTCTCTCCCCAGATGCCTGATGGAGCTTCCCCCCGGGGTCCCCAGCACCAGCTTCCAATCCAGAGTGTTACTGGCTAGCTTTTCCTGGAGGGACAGCCGCAAGAAACAAGGTAGGTGTTTTTTTAAATTATTTTTTAATTTTATTTACTTTTTTAAATCATGTTTTTCAACTTGAAGGCTGGTTCATAGGAAAGCTGTTGATTTCGGGGTAGGTAGATTTTGCTGTTGCCCACCCTATACCTCCCCGTCGCTGGTTTGTCTTTCCTCCGAAGGGTTTTAGGTATGCAAGCATGTGATTTGCAAATAAGCATTTGATCTCATCCTTTGCAGTTGAACTTGTGTTTTGTTCTCTTGCCTTTGGCCTTGTTTTTTTTGGAAGTTAATTTGGATTGGCCAAAATGGAATTGGGTCTTTGAGCCAATAGTGGAAGGATGCGTGTGGGGACTGAGGCTAGAGCTAAGAAGGTGGGCAGCAAAGTGTGAGCTGTTATCGCGTTCCAAGACGGATATAAATACTGAAGTGTGGGCATAATTACCCTTGAAAATCCCTTAAATCATCTTTGTAATCTTTTTAAATCCTAGTCTCTTCAGAGGTAGGAACCGATCACCTTATTAATAGGGAACTGCTGAATTAACTATTAGATTAAACCAATAAACGTTTGCTCCAGCTCCATAAACTTGCAGAGTGATCTCCTTCCCATGATTTCGATGGGCTTGCAGGCTCTGACTCTCCTGTCGTAATTAACACTCTGAAGGACATTCAAACACCATCTTCAGCTTCCTCCTATACTGTTCTTGTGGTTCCCCAAGCAGAGGATGCACCTTCCTTGCTTTGCTTACAAGGAGAATTCATCCTTCTGAATCCCACAGGATTCAGGGAGAGTGTTGTGTGCGTGAGTGGGATCAAAGGAGGCTGCCAGGTGAGGTAGCTGCCAAGCAAGACATCCTGACTCCAGGAAACCTACAGGTGAATTAGTTTGTTTTCTTCAGGCACTATTTCAGTCTTTCCCGAGGATTCTACCCTGAATGGGAGAAGGGCAAGCCTCCTTACCTTGTGGAGGCGACTTAATAATGGAGGAGACAGATGTATTTTTCTTTTTGAAATCTACTTTAAAAAAAAAATGAACTCAGACATTTATTGAGCACCTGTATGTGCGCACCTCTGGGGGTAGGAGGTCGATGAGGCAGGTGGGGCCCTGCCTCATTTGAGAAAATCTCATCTAGTAGGAGAAAGGCAATAAACGCAAAATAATGCCGTTAACTCAAAGCTTTTAATCAGTTACAAGCAGATGGCTACCAACTGCAAGTGAGGTGCAGAAGTACAAGGTACAGGGATGAGGTGAGACAGGGGACTCTGAGAAAGTGACCCGAGTGAGAAAGCTTGTTGGAGGGAAGAAGCTCAGGCTGTCTCAGGAAAGGCCCTGAGGCCAGGGGTACTTCCAGCTTCTAGGTGGGGAGAAAAGGTAGGCAAGACTGGCGGGTGAAGCAAAGCCAGATCAGGGAGTAAGAAAAGAAGTTAAGCCATCCAATTGCATTTTGAAAGGATGATGCTGACTAGGAGGAATGGCTTAGAGGTGGAAAAAGCGAGAATCTTCCTGGTCCAGGGAGGGTGGAGGGGAAGAGGACTGAAGGATGATAAGAACGGGAGCCTGAACTGGGGCAGGTGGAGACAACCATGGGGGGCGGTGTGCTCGTTGGGGACTTGATAGGAGGCGGAATGTTACAAGGGGGAGGAGAGAGGGGCAGGCATGATGGACAGGCTCCGGCTCTGCCCTGCCTGGGAGATGGACTACCTGGAGGATCCAGCAATGAAATAACTACGTGGTACTGTACTGAGAACTGGACAGGCATAGTGTTAAGCACTCACGTCCATCAATTCCATTAATCCTCGCAATAACCCTGAAAGAGTGCTGCCAACTGAATTTTCTGTGATGATGGAAATAGTCTATATCTGGGCTGCCCAGATCCAGCACCAGCAGCCCCACGTGGCATTTGGGGCTTTGAAATATAAATAGAGTAACTGAGGAGCTAAACTTATAATTGGATTTAAGTTTAATTAATTTAAGTTTAAAAACTGATGCTTGATTCTGTTATTAGGAAACTTTTTAAAGTGTGTTCGGAGCCACTTGGATATGTGGTTCTCCATTTAAAAAATTAATAAATTATGTTCAAAGGAAATTAGAAAAATACATTAAAATACCACTTAAACAGCTCCTGATAACATTTTGACTCTTGGTTTTTAAAGGTAAATTTTATGAAATCTAAATGCAGACCTAAGTAAGGGACAACAGAGATAGACCTAGAGGGTATTATGCTAAGTGAAATAAGTCAGACAGAAAAAGAGATACCATATCACCTTCACTTATATGTGAGATCTAAAAAGCAAAATAAACCAAAAAACAAAACAGAAACTGACTCAGAGATACAGAGGACAAACTGGTGATTGCCAGATGGAAAGGGTTTTGGGGAGCTGGGTGAAAAAGGTAAAGGGAATAAGAAATACAAATTGGTAGTTATAAAATAATCATGGCGATGTAAAATACAGCATAGGGAATATAGTCAATAATATTGTAACAACTAAGTCTAGTGCCAGGTGGGTACTAGACTAATCGTACCCATAAACTATATAGATGTTTAACCACTATGTAATACACCTGAAACTAATATAAAATATTGAATGTCAGCTGTAACCAAAAAAAAAAAATAATAAGTGCAGATGTGGTATTTCTAATGAAATTTTGACATCTCAATTGAGATAATTTGTGTGAAATACAGACCAGATTTTGAAAACTTAGGGAAAAGTAATGTAAAATCTCTCATTAATAACTTTGTCAATTACCTATTAATGATATTTTGGATTAAATGAATATATTATCAAAATTAATATCATCAGTTTCCTTTCACGTATATTTTAAATTGAGATATAACTCACGAACTCAACATTTACCCTTTTAAGGTGTACAATTGTGGGGTTTAGTAAAGTCAGAAAGTTGTGCAACCATTGCCACAATTATAATCCCAGAATATTTTTATCATTCCCGAAAGAAACCCATATTCATTAACGGTCACTTAACATTCTCCCCAGTGCGTGGCAACCACTAACCTATTTTCTGTCTGTGGGTTTGCCTATTCTGGACATAGATGGGAGCATACAGTATGTTGTCCTTTGTAACTGGCTTCTTTGACTTAACACAATGTTTCCTAGATGCATCCATGTTGTAACATGGGTCAGTACTTCGTTCCTTCGTATGGCGGAATTACAGTCTATTTGTAGCTAACTATCACATTTCGTTTATCCGTTTGAGAGTTGATGGACACTTGGGTCGCCTCTACTTTTTGGCCGTTATGAATAAAGCAGGCTGTGAACATTTATATAGAGTTTTCGTGTGGGCAAGTGTTCAGTTTTGGATATATACCTAGTAGTAAAATTGTTGGATCATCTGTCAACTCGACTTTTTGAGGAACTGTGTTTTCCTTTTGAAAATGTGACTCCTAGACGATTAAAAATCACATGTGTGGCTCATGTTACACTGAGATTGTACAGCCAGCCTCGAATGTCTACTTTGGGCCCAAGCATCCTCGTATAAGGCTGGAAAGAAGACACTAGAGGTTGCGATGGGATGGGGGAAGGCTGGGCACTGACATGGCACCCTTCGGTAACCTTCATATTTTCCTTGGTGTACCTTCACTCTCTTGATGATAATTACCAAAGCCTGTTAACTGGTCTCTCTGCTCCAGAGCCAAATCTTCAGCTAGCAGCCAAAGAGATATTTTTAAAAGTGTAAATCTCATCATGCCATTCCCTGCTTAAAACCTTTCAGTGGCTTCCCAGGGCAGTGATATCTTTCCCAAGGCCTGGATGCTCATGAAAAATTTGTCAAATAATTCATAGAAAGTATTTTATTTTGTCCCAAACAAAATTTAAAGACATTTTAAATTTAAAAAGGTGAAACACTTAAAATTACATGCCATTCAGGGAAACATCGTATGTGCATTGTATGTCCATTTTCCTGCATCTTCTCCATCGCCGAGTATCCTTTAATTTCTAACCCCAGCCAATCTTCTGGGTGAGAGAGTATGTTGTATTTAGTTCGGATTTCTTTGTTACCAACTAGGTTGGGCATCTTTTGTTTGTTCACTATTTATTTGATTTTATGACAAATGAATGATTATAAGCTTAGTTTGTCTTTATCTAAAAGTATTCTGTCCACATTAGGAATCTGTCTATTGTCTATGTCATGAGCATTTTTTCCTATTTGTCATTTGTTGGGTTAATGTTTTGAACAATATCTAATAGAAGAAAATGCATGCTTACAAATGAATCAAATAGTTTAAACCTAGAGGAGGTTAAAGAACATTTGGTTTGTATATTAGGAGCATAGTTAATAAGAATAAGTAATAGCTGATATTTATAAGACATGTGCTGTTTTACCAAGAGCATCCTTCTTTATCCAGGGATCAGCAGTCTTTGTTTATAAAGGTTCAGCTAGGAAGTAGTTTGGACTTGGCGGGCCATTCATTCTGTCCCCTGTATTCCCCTCTGCCTCTGTAATAGCCATAGACAATACGTAAATGAATGGGTGTGGCCGTATCCCAACAACACCTTATTAATGGACACCGAACTGTGAAATTTACATAATTTTCACATGTCACAAAATAGTCTTTGATTTTTTTTTTTTTTATCGACCATTGAAAAAAATGTAAAAAACCATTCTTAGCTTCTAGGCTGTACAAAAACAGGAAGTGCACCAGACACAGGGCCCACAGGCTGTGAAGTTTGTCAGACCTTACTTTTATTCCATTTGGCTCAGCGAGGTGGACAGGGAGCCATGATTCTTCACTTTTAGTACATGCAGAGGCAGGTTCAGAGGGGTGAGGAGGGCACAGAGCTCACGTGATCAGGCTGGGGCCTGCCCCTTCTCACCTAGATGTGAAAAAAAAAAAAAAAGAGCAAATGATTTCATGGAGGCCAAAAGTTATTCAAATCCAAAGTGTTCTAGGTTTTTGAAACTTGAAAGTTCCAAAACTCTTAAGTTCTTTTTCTTCTGAAATTAAAAATTTTCAATTACAGTTGACATACAATGTTATATTAGTTTCAGGTGTACGGCATTGTTAGCCATTTACATAACTCACAAAGTGATCCCTTTGATAAGTCTAGTACTCACCTGGCACTAGACATACTTATTACGATATTATTATAATATTGTCCCTATGCTGTATTCACATCCCCATGGCTCTTTTGTAATTGCCAATTTGTATTTTTTAATCCCTTCGCCTTTTTCACCCACCCTCCAACCCCACTCCCATCTGGCAATCATCAGCCTAAATTCTAAATTTTTAATGAATCTAAGGTTTTAACAATTTCACCCTAGACCAAATTTGTGTGTGTGTGTGTGTGTGTTCATAGACCAATGAAATACTTTTAAAAAGGAATACCATGTCCCTTTGAGAGTAGCTATTTCAACATTTTCTTTGCTCAACTGGATCCCATCAATGCTTTCCACTTAAAACTCAGAGAGGATGAGACTTTCAAACAACCAGGAGAACTGGAGGAAAGTGGCACTCCAGGAGGGGGTGGGGTGGAGACATGAGCCCCAGCTTTGGATCTAGACAGTTGGAATCTTGGTTTCATCACTTATTTCTATGTGACGCTGGACAAGTTGCCAACCTTCCCACGGAAGAAAGATAATCATACAGGATTGTCATCATAAGTGAAAATTTGAATCGATGCAACAAAAATACAGGTAAAGTCTCACTTTTCGCCTTAAAATGAAATAATGCAAATTTCTTACATCCCACATTAATTTAAGGATCTAGTAACCTCGGGAGGCCTGCAGAACCCAGACTCTCGCCACTAGGGCAACCCACAAGGCTAAACAGAAATATACGCTCTCCATTGTCAAGGTTAGTCTTGAAAGATTAGCTTGAAATGTTTCTAAGTCTTCAGGGACACAATCTTCCCAGAAAAATTTGTGAGCCTGGAACCCAACCTGCCCGGCTGGTGTGAAAAGTGGAGTTAGTATTAGGAAAGTGGCCGGCACAGAGTGGACCAGACAAAACAATGGCTATTTGTATTAATTCAGGGGCAGAGTATTAATTTAGGAATTCCTTAGATATGGGTGGGTTTCGAAATATCGAGAGACCTGCCTAGGTGAAGGCAGTCTGACATGACTGTCAAGAGTTCCTGTGGAGTGTGTACAGGCTGCCAGAGTGGAAATCCTTTATTTTATTATGATTTTTTTAAATAACAGCTTTATCCAGATAGAAGTCACATACTACACAATTCGCCTGTTTTAAGTGTATAATTAATTCGATGGTTTGTAGTGTATTCAATGAGTTGTACAACCATCACCAAGGTCAATTTCGAATATTTTCATTCCTCTGCCAAATCCTATTCCAGATAGCAGTCACTCCCCATTGTCCGCTCCCCCCCAGCCACTGGCACCCACTAATCTACTTTTGTCTCCGTGGATTTACCTATTCTGGACATTTCATAGAAATAGAATCATACAATATTATGGCTGGATAATATTCCATTGTAGTGTATGCCACTTTAATTTATCCACTTAGCTGTCTCTGGGCATTTTGAATTGTTTCCAGCGGTGAGATCTCGAGGTGTTTGTTCTTGAGCCAGTTAGCCTGCTGCCTTGGCTTCCTCATCTGTAAAGAGGTAATAATAGCTGCCTGATCATAGGCAGGGCTGGCTGGAGCCAACACAGACTCTTTGTGGAAATTGGAGCAAGGTGCCCCTCCTGGAGATACCTACCTGTCTCATCTCATGGTAGGCTGAGCAGGTGGAGCCTTTGTTGCCAGGGATTCTTGGGCTGGATTTCAGCCCCTTCTTTCTTTAAATGGACACCTCTTTGATTTCAGCTTTATAGTTTCCATTCAAAACACCATTTTCCAAAGTCGCTTAACTCAGCTCCTTTTTCCTCCCACCCCCTTCGATGAAAGTCATGTCCTACACTTACAGTACAGTCACATTCATTTGTCGCGGTCTGCATTCCATCCTGGGATTCCCCCAGTGTCCCTCTTGACTTTTTTAAAAAGATGATATACCTTGAAGTTCACCGTGTGTGATGTAAAATTCTGTGGGTTTTTACAAAGGCATCGGGTCATGTGTTCCCCTCCCCCACGACCAAAATGAACACCTTAGAATTCCCTTGCTGGGCTCCCTGACCTCTGACTGATTCGCTGCCCCACTTTTTGTGAAAGGCACAAACTACACAATTATGAGCAAGGCTCTGCTCCTGGGGTTGTGACATTGAAATGAATTCATGAACAGCATTCAGGACAGGGCCTGGCACGTATTAAGTGCCCATCACATGCGAGCTGTTATAACAGACAGCTTAGAGGCCATGGGCAGTGGGGTCCAAGAACTGTGGGGTGAGGGCTGGGGGGCTAGAAACCAGCTGGGTGACCCTGGGGGAAAAGGGGACAAAGGAAGTATCCAATGGTGCTGGCTCTGACAGAACCTGGGGAGCTCACTGTACCTGATGAGGCAGCCAAGAAAAATAGTAATAGGGTGGAGGTCTTAGATAGGGGCCACCTGGATCCTCCTGAAGCCCTGGGTATCTGCTCACCTCCTGGGGTCTTTACCTTCTCATCTCTGAGGTTCCCTGTAGCTCTGCTGTGATACAGGACAGCAGGGGTTGACAAATTTTCCATAAAGGGCCAGATAATAATTATTTTTGGTTTTCTGGGCCATATGGTTTCTGGTCTCTGTTGCAGCTACTCGTCTCTGCCAGAAGACTTTGGGGTGGAAGCAGCCATAGACAATGTATAAAGAAATGAGTACTGTGTTCCAATAAAACTTTATTTTAAAAAATGGCACGTGCAGATTTGGCCCACAAGCTGCCATTTCTCACCCTCACTGACTTGAATATAACGGACATACAAAAATGCTTGTTGTTGAATTGATAAACCAAATCAGAGAGTTGAAAAGTGACAACAGAGATGTTTTCACATACACAGACGCCCCACAAAAATTTAGTTCAATTTAAATTTGGCCCAGGAAATTAAATGCAAAATATGAAGCAGGGCCATAGCAATAACATAGATTAATTGCATATTTGTATTCTATTTCCTCTCCTTGAACTTCTACTCTTAAATATATCTACAGATTTAATTTTATCTTCTTAGTTGTATTTTAGCACTGCTGCCTTTTATTTTCTTTGCAAATGATTTTGAGTCAATAGCAGAATTAACCCCTAAATAAATACGTAAAAAAAAAAGTGGGAAAAATAGGACTCAGCTAACGAGGCCAATCTTTTTAAGGCCTCGTTCGGTCTTTCTTATTGTGAGAAAAAAATAAGTAACACCATCTCCTAAAACATATTGTTCTGTGCCATTTAAAAATATCATTGATGTTGTTTTTAAAAGAAATTCAAAAGGCTCTCTCAAAATGGAGATATTTGGGTTATAGACAAGAATTCTCCTTATGCTTTTGTAGATGTCATAGGGAGATTATTTGTGCACAAAAATTACTTTCGAAAGAAATATGACAGTTATTCACCTGGGACGTTATCTTTCTGTAGTAAATCTTTGGAGGTTCTAGGCTTTTTTTTTTTTCTTTTTTCCTAAAGCCAGGTGAAATACTCAGCTGAGTGCTTGGCACATCGTAAGAGCTAAGTAAACAGACACTGTGTATGGGCGTAATTTTCATGAACACAAAAGGGATCTAGGTGTTCTCAAACTCGTTTGTCTCCCTTAGAACCTGAGACTGACACTGTTTTCCCTATCAACCCCGATATCAAATGCTATTCTTTTAATGAATTTACATTCCCGGAGTTCCCATCTGGCAGATAAAATTCAGTTGCTGCTTGCAACAGTCACTGAGTTTTTACCATGGTGCAAGAAATCTGCCTGAAACTGTTGCCGGCGTGTGTATTAATTGATTCGATTAAAAATATTTCCTGAGTAAGAGCCGTGGGAGGAAGGACCTGCTTGACTGGCATGTAGAGCCTTGCAGCATAGCTGTGTCCCACGTGTGAGTTTCCTGAGAGATGGGAGGAGGGTTTCCAGAATGGCCATTTTCAGCTGGTAGCATGAGCCACAGTCTCACCGGACAGGGGACCTGTCTTCCTTGAAGCAGCATTTCTTTTTTTCTGCCTCACAGTCCCCTTTCTCCTGGGGGAACCACCTCTAATCTAGATCTTGAACATGGGGTCAGAAATAATACTTGTTGAATGAATGAATGAATGAATGTGTGTAAGGTTCAGAACTAATCAATGAATTTTACTTTTAACATTTAGATATTCTCAACCCTCGTTTTCAAATGTCTTTGAACATAATTTTCTAGAACAGCAGTTTATTTTTAGGATTCTCAATGGAAAAGTAAATCAAGTCATTGGATAAGGCAAGGAGCACAGGGTGCCTTGACTTATGCCATGGGCAGAGCTAAGCTTGATTCCCATTTCTACCATTTAAGAGCTGTGCCTCAGTATCCTCTTCTGCAAAATGAGAATAATAACACTTTCTCACAGAAATACACAGCATGGCACATGGGTTAGCAGCATATGTTATGGAGGGAGAGAACACCCTGGTTTGAATCTTCACCTTGCTATTTTTTGGAGTAAAATACATACAACATGAAATTTACCACCCGTGGCATTTCGTAGATTCACCATGTTAATGCACCTATCACTATTTCCAGAACATTCTCATCACCCCCCAAAAGCAGCCACTCACCCCATTCTCATACCCAGCCCCTGGCAACCACAAATCTCTTTTCTGTCTTGATGGATTTGTCCACTCTGGACATTTCATATACACGAAGTCATGCGACATGTGGCCTTTTGTGTCTGGCTTCTTTCATGTACCAGAATGTTTTCTAGGTTTATCCATGTCGTAGCACGTGTCAGAACGTCTTAATAGCTGAATAATATTCCATAGCATGGACACACCACATTTTTTTGTCCATTCACCTGTCCGTGGACATCTGGGCCATTTCTAGCGATTGTGAATAGTGCTGCTACGAACATTCGCGTGCAAGTTTTGTTTGAGACCTCGTTTTCAGTTCCGTTGGGGATATAACCAGGAGTCACTTGTGTGCTAATTCTGTGTTTAACTTCTATTAGAAACCCATCCCCTGAAATCCTGAGCACCTTCCTGCTCTGTGCCTTGGTTTCCTGACAGGGTTCGTGACAGTTTTTTTCATAGGGTTGTTGAGAGGAGTAAATGAACGAGTTACTGTAAAGTACAATAAACATTAGCAATTATTATTGTTCTCACCTGGTTGGGAGGATTAAGTAAAATAGCCACATAGAGTGTGTTACCTGGTTCTGTGAGTAGTTTTTACTCGTTTGGTTTACAATTCATGCTGAGAGAATTCTGTCAAGAAGGGATGTCATGTGGCAAACTTCTAGGCTAATATTGGCCAGTTAAAAATACAGAGAGGATGCCTTTTTTAAGCAAAGGGTGGTTTCTAGAGAAGATTTGGCACGCTTCTAGGGCAGTGCTGCTGAAAATGGCCTGTATCTATTTTCCAGCTAACGCGGATGAGAAAATAATGTAAAGACAGTTGTGAAATTACGGGATTCCTCATTCATGCTTTTAATGAAGGAGGGGTATTTCACATTAGGGGTATAAACCAAGACTCTTATTCATATTTTTCTATGGCGGTATGTGGAGCCAGACAGCCTGAGTTCAAATCTGGGCTTCTCTTTTACTACTTGTGTGGTCTTGAGCTAGTTACTTAGCCTGGAGACTGTGCCTCAGTGACCTTGTCCATAAAATGGGGGTAGTAGCACCTGCCTCATAGGGTCGTTGTGAGAAATAAATGAGGTAACATACAAAGTGCTTTATTAAGTGACTGGCTTCACCATAAGTTCTCTTTAACTGAGCACTTCAAATTTTTTTTTTGGTCAAAAATCACAAAATTGAAAATACACCACTGTTCATATTCTTACCCTTTTAAGAGGGCCTGGCCAAGAGGAGTGGGTAATAATTTGATTAATCTTCCTAAAAAAAAAAAAAAAAGTTAAAGAAGTCACCATTGGCTACTCAGTTTTCACCACCTCTCAGGGTGGCATCCTTGTTTTAAGAATTTGAATCAACCCAGTCACACTACCAAAGCATCTTTTTTTCTTCTTTTTTAATAAACAGGCCCCCAATATCTGCACTGCACACCTGGCCAACCATGAGTAGTCATTTTGGCAAAAAGTTGCAATAACATTTTGCCACCTCACAGCCAAGAAGAATGTTGGTCACGGGACTGTTTTAATTAGCCACCCAGTGCTCATTTTTGCCGTTCATTTAACATTGGGCAGCCCATTCCCTGGTACATAGTAGGTACTCAGCCTATGAGAAGTTTCAAGTGAAAGGATGGTGGGTCAGGAACTGGGAGCTGGAGTTCGTCTCATTCCACCTTTCCTCAGAATAACCGTGTCTCACGTTTGTGAAGTCTTTCAATCAAGCATTAGCATTTCATGTGATTTCCAGAACAGTCCTTTTAGGTAGAAACGTTCCTTCCCATTTGCTTGATAGAGAAGTTAAGTCGGATAAGAGGTTAAGTCACCTCCCCAAGTTCGAGTTTGCTGGACTGCTTCTGAATCCTGAAGCCCCCTTACCTTCCTAAACTGCTTCCAGCTTCGTGACCTTGGCTAAATGCTATTTCCTCTAAGCCCACATCCTCCTCACTAACCCTGTGGTTGGAGAAGTGGTTGGCGGGGTCGGGCGACAGTCAGGTCCTCTTAGATCATCTAAGAACTTAGATATCCTGGGGGGATTAGGGGGACAAGGGAGGGAAGCACCTGCTATTTCCATTTCTTCTCTGACACTTCCATTAAATTATTTCAGACCCTGACCAACATAGCTTCTAGGTAGATAAATGTTTTGGTTCTCGAGAAGAAAAACCAACCCTCTGTTTATGCCAAGTCATGGCACGGGCCCTGGGAGCAGCAAAAATGTGTTTTGCTCCGACAGTAATGATAGGGTGGCCCCTCCCTACCCTGGACTGCCTCTCCTTAATGACATGTCAGCTGCTCCAGCGGTTCCTGCCTTCCCGGTTTTCCCTCTCCTCCTAGGTCTCCAGTTTCTGCACCAGGGTAGGGGTTATGAAATAGTAAAAAAATCCGCAGTGATCAGAAATAGTGCCCTAAGTTTGAAACCCTGCTTTAGAGTGTTCCAGGTCCTTGGAGGCATCTTGGCATCGAGCCTCCCAGGAAGCAGGCATTACTCAGCTGATTCCCGTTTCGTGCGGAGTTCACACACACCCCTCTGTGTGCAAATGGGCTTTATGGCTAATGCAGACATAACTCCACCAGGGAAAGAAGAAAACAGGCTAGTGCAGTCCTCTGGAATAATTGAGGCCAGGCCTTTTTGGTAGGCCTCAAAGCATGCTGATAATGCTTTTCTGGTAGCTGTGGTGGCCTAGAAATGAACTCTACACCTACCAGCTACTCCTTCGTGAAAGATGTGGGCAAGGCAGGGAGAAGCAAAGAAATACTGTTCTGTACTGAATCCGTATGTAAAGCCTTTAAAGCGAGGAGGCACTGTCTTTCCCACCTTTGTTTGCTAGACAACCCTTAGTTCCTGGTGAACAGTTAGTGAACATTGGCTGAAGTGATGTCACTTGTTCAGTCTTTACTGAGCATTGACTTTGTGCCAGGTGTGGTGCTAGTTGCTGAGGACAGCCGTGAAGAAGCCAGCGTCTCCCTCCAAGGTGCTCCTAGGAGGAGAGACAAATTATGTATGTGTATTCATTTTTTTTTTTTATTGTGGCACAGTACATTATTGGAAACTTAGACTTAAAATAAATAAATATACACCCATGTGTGATTTCATAGTTCTGTATGTAGATCAGAAGCACAGGGCAGCTCTGCTGGGTTCACTTAGGATTTCATAAGGCCAGAGTCGAGGGCTGGGCTGCTCTCTCCTGGAAGCTCTGGAGAAGGATCACCTCATTCAGGCTGTTTGCAGAATCCAGTTCTGAGGTCTCTGTTTTCAGGTTGGTGACCCGGGCCTCCCGTGGAGGCCACTCTTAGCCCACGGAGGCCACTCTCAGGTCCTTACATGTGGCCTCTTTCATCTCAATAATGGAGAACCTCCTTTATGTTGAAATCTTGTCATCTTACCCCTGACTGCCTGCTCTGCCACCAGCCAGAGGAAACTCGGTTTTTAAAGGGCCAGTATGATTAGGTTGAACTCAACGGGACAATCTCACAAACTCAACTGATTAGCAACCTTAAATTTATCTGCAAAATTCCTTTAGCCAGGTAATATAACACAGGAATAACAGGGGGTTGAAGATCCTAGGGACCTTTCTAGAACTCTATACCACACTATGCAAACAAATGAGTGCAGTTATTGCAAATACTGGTTAAGTACTTCGAAAAGGTACTGGGATGGAGAGACTGGGTGGGTAGGAGGGGGCCTACTTGAGAGAGTCTATTCACTGGTCCCCTCCTTGTGTCACTCTCTGAATATGGCCCACATCTACTCTATCCCCAGGTCCTTAGGTGGCCTCCAGGCTCTCGTACCATCTCTGCACATCTCTACCTCCAGTCTGGACACCTGATGAACCAATTCTTTGACGCCTTCCTATGGCTGTCTAACAGGCATCTCAAACATAACACAGCTGAGAAAAAAGAAAACAAAACCCCCAGAAACAAAGCCAAAAAACCTCATTCCTAATTTTCCTTCTAAACCTGTGCTCTCCCCCAGGCTTCTTCCCCATGTTAGCAATTGGTGCCATCTTTCGCCCAGTTGCTCAAGCCCAAAATCTGAGAGTGATACTTGATTCTTCTTTCCCTCCCACCCAACTTCAGTCTTCCAGCAAGTCTGGCCAATTCGACCGCCAACATACCTAAACCTGTCCTCTTTTCTCCATCTCCACCACCATAGTCCAACCCATCTTCATCACTTGTCTAGACTATGAACAGCCTCCACTCCTGACTACTTCACTTATTCTTTCCTCTGTTAGATACCCCCTCCTTTTTAATTTTGTTGAAATAGTCACATACCCTACCATCTACCCATTCAATAGTTTTTAACATATTCAGAGTTGTTCACCCATTACCAGAATCAAATTTTAGGGTATTTTCATCACCCCCAAAAGAAATCCTATACCTATCCATAATCACTCCCCCAAATCCTTCACTCCTCAGTCCTCAATCTGCTTTCTGTCCCTATAGATTAATTTTACCTGTTCTGGACATTTCATGTAATTGGAATTGTACACTACATGTTCTTTTGCTTCTGGTTTCTTTCATCACAGTGTTTTCAAGGCTCATCCACACTGTAGTGTGCATCAGTGCCTCATTCTTTTTTATAGCCAAATAATATTTCCTTGTATGGGTGTAACACATGTAATGATCTATGATGCAAGGTATCCTTTTTTTCCTCCTCATAGTTCCGTGGTTGGTTTTGAACCCAGCGGTGAAGGTCAGGTGGGCTGGTGGAACTCCATAGGCTACCTCTTCCTCTGCCAGAAGGGTCCCCCAAGTCTCCAGAGCGCTGGAGAGGATTCCTTCACAATTCAGGAGTATTTAGTAGCATGTGTGAGGATTTGTGTGAATGTCGACACCTCTTCAGAATCTTGGGGGGGTGGGGGGAGGATGGGGTGGTGGTCAGGGCCTGGGATCGCATTCTAGTGAAGTAACTCCTTCCTTTTGTCTGCTCATTTCTTTGCTTCAGCGGGACATTCACTGGTGGGTGACCTTCCAGGGTATGCAGCACTTGCGGGGGGAGGGGATGCGGTCACATCTGAATCTGCATCACGCCTTCGTCCCTTTATTTATCGAGTACTTGCCGTGTCCCAGGCATCGGGGACGCCGCAGTGAACAAAACACATTCTCCTCCGGGGGGCGGGCGATGGACGGACAACTAAGGGGAGAGCACGACTGCAGGGAGGGCAGCCAGGCAGCTCGCAGGTGGGACAGGTGCGACGGGAGGGCTGTGTGGCCTTTTGCAGCAGAACCCCGTCCTTCCCGGGGACGCTGGCTGGGCTGGGCCGGCAGGTGTGCGGTCGACCCGGTGCTCCCTTTCCCGCCTTCTGAGTCCCCGCTCTGCCCCGGGCACCGCGGACGAGTGGAGGGAGACCCTCCAAGCAGACTCCCCGCCCCCCAAGGATCGGGACAGAGACCGACAGCAGGAGGAACACCCGCGGGAGGGCGGGCGACGCCGGCTCGGTGGGCCGGCTGCCGCGGGCTCTTTCCACTCTCCCGGTGCCGGACGGCCGTGAGGAAGCAAACTTTTCTCTCATCTTGGGGGCGGGGGGGCCGCTGCGGGGTGATGCACGACGGCTGGGGGCCGGGGCGTCGCCGTCTCCTCGGGGGGCGCGGGGCGCCGGGGCCACGGGGGCGGGCGGTGGGGGCGGGGCCCCCGGGCCTCTGAGCGCGTCCCCGGGACGGGCGCATCGCGGGGTTGGGGGGATGGGTGGCTCGCCCCGGGGCGCCGCCCCCGGACCCCGCCGCTCTTCGAGGGTCAGGGGCCCGCGCGGGAGGAACCGGCGGGGGCGCGGGGCGGGGACGCGGGCCGAGGCGGCGGCGGCGGCGGCGGCGGGCGGGGCGCTCCCGGCCCCGCCTCCCCGGCGCGGCCCCGCCCCCAGCAGCCGCCCCGCCCCCCGGCCCGGCGCCCGCCCGCCCCTGCACCGCCCGCCCGCCCGCCCGCTCCCTCGCCGCCCGCTGGCTGCTCGCTGCTCGCTGCTCGCTCCGGCCCCCCATGCGGATGTGACATTTCACGCCGCCGCCGCCGCCGCCATTTTGAGAGCGCGCCGCGCCGAGCCGCCGGGGCCGCCGCCGCGCCCGCCGCCCGCGCCGCCGCCGCCGGAGGGGAGGCCCGGGCCGAGCCCGGGGAAGAGGCCGCCGCTGCAGCGCGCCCGGCCCGCAGCCCGCCGCCCGCGCCGCCGCCGGGCCCCGCAGGCCCGCCCAGGCCTCCCGCCCGCCGCGCGCCGCCCGAGGCGGGGCTGAGCGCGCGGCCCGCGCCCCCCGCGCCCGCCCGGCCGCCCGGCGCGTAGCCCCGCGGCCCCGCGGCCCCGGCCCCGGCGGCGGCCCCGGCGGCGGGAGGCGGGCCCCGCGGCGGCGGCGGCGGCGGCGGCGGCCCCGAGCGACGAGGCCGCCCGCCCCGGCCCGCCGGCCGCCCGCCCGCCTCGGCGCCGCGATTGGGCGAATCGCGAGCAAGTACGTGCGCGTCTCCCTGCCGCCGCCGCCGCGGGACGAGGAGGAGGAGGAGCGGGGGGACGCGGAGGCCGCCCCGCCGCCGCCGCCGCCCCGGCTCGCCGCCGCCGCCGCCCGCCCGCCCGGCCCGCAGCCCCGGCCCCCGGCCGCCGGCGAGGCCCAGGCCGCGGCCGCCATGAACCACCAGCAGCAGCAGCAGCAGCAGAAAGCGGGCGAGCAGCAGCTGAGCGAGCCCGAGGACATGGAGATGGAAGGTGAGCGAGGCCCGCGGCGGCGGGGCCGGGGGCGCCGTCCATTGTGGCCGGGGGGAGCCGCGGCGGCGGCCACGCGGGGGGCTCGCCATCTTTAAGCAGGCCCGGCCCGGCTGCACCGTCATGCCGGGCCCCCGGCCCCGCTCATTGTCCGGAGCCCGGGGACCCCCAAACCCCCGCCCCCGCCCGGCGGCCTCCCGGCACAAAGCGCCCGGAGTTGGGAATGAGGGCGCTCACGGGCGCCGAGAGGAGCCGGGCTCGCGGCGTCCCTGGGGCCTGCTGGTCTGGCCTGGTTCTGCCAGGTAAACCCGGGACTCGGCCTCCGTGCACGCGGGCTTCGCCCGCACCTGCGCCTCCCGCGCGCTCCCCCGAGAGGGCCCACCGCGCCCAGCGGCGGTGCCCCGCGAACTCCCAACCCCCCATCACCTCATAACAGCACTCACCAGCGTCGGGCTTCGTGTTGAGACACCTGCCCGGGACGCAGATGTTTTCAAAAGCCTTTGGACTGGCCCAGAGTTCCGAGCCAGGTGCTCGTGGTTAGCGAGTTACCTGCTCTTCGGGGAGTTTGGTCCCCGACTGTGTGCGGTGCCTCAGCATCCGGCCAGGTGTGTGTGTGTGTGTGTGTGTGAAAAGATTGCGAAAGCCCCGCCGCACAGGGCTCCCGACATCCGCACCAAACCTGACCCCGAAGGTGACTTAATTTTCTGCTCCTGGGGCAGCAGTTTTCCGTGTGGCAGGTACTTCACTTGGCGGTGTCCGGCCTAGGTGGCAGGGCGGTGGAAGGAACAGGGTCTTTGCCGTCCATAGCTGAAGCGGTCTCGGTCATTGGAAGCGTGTTTCGTTTCTCTTGGCGCCAAATACTTAAAACGGTAAAGTCAAAGTTGTCTTTCAAGGTCGTTTCCTCGCACCTGGAGGAGTCAGAATGGCAGGAGTCAAAAGGGGGCACCTGGACAAACCTGGGGGGTTGAATGCTTTGTTATTGTTTTGCTTTTAGCAAGCGCTCTTGGGTTGCATAAACGTATGGGGGCACTAAGGAAGCTCAGGGAAAGTAGCATTTGTCCTGTGGGGTGGCGACAGGCATGGGGTGCTGTGCACTGACTGGTTGGTGGGAACACTTTCGTAACTGGTATTCCCCCTGTAAATAACTTACTGCTAATAATTGGATGTTGACTGAAAAATTGGCTTGCCAGATTGCAAAAGGCCAAGTGGCAGAGATGCTTGCAGCAAGCACTTCCCAGTGGTACTTATGATGGCCATAATGGGGGATAGGAGACCAGAGTCCACGCCAAGCACCGGGCTATCAACTTCACTTGGCCCCAGCAAGGCAGTCACTTTGAAGAGCTTTTGGCAAGTGTTATTAAACCAACTAACTGAAGGAATATATTGCTGAAATAATTTTGTACTTGTATATTTCTTTGATGCCACATAACAAAAAGTGTTTCTTTTCAGTTTCCTTTTCGAATATCACCCAGTCAGGACAAAAATCCAGTAGTGCTAGTATATTGACTTCCCATGTACATTGTCTTGGTCACTTAAGTGTTTTTGAACACTAGTGAAAATTAATGAACACGGGCATCACTGAAGAGTGTATTTCTGGTACAGAACTGTGTCTTCGGGGAAACGTTCGTGTCTACAGGGTTTCAAGGACTTTTCCAAGAGAGTAGAGTGTTGGAAGAATTTACAGAAGCCCATGCTTTCAAGACTACTTTCTTCTTTCATGGAGTTTTATTTTCATAATAGGGTTTGCATTGGAAAGGTCACCCCTAAAATCTCCATTTGCAAATTTACTAGAATCTTAAATTACACGGCAAAGTTGCAGCTAGTTATTAATGCTGATTCCTTAAATGTAAGAAACTTGCTTCTTTTGGGTGGGCCTCTGTCCCAGATCCACAAGGTATCTCTCGGGCTTACAGTTGTTGACACTCTGTGAGCACCCATGGGTGTGTGGTTTAGAAAGCTGCCTATGTCTTAGGCAGTCAATTTCAGTCTTTCGTAGCCTTCCCACTCCAAAAATGTGGTGCTGGCTTTTTAGTTTAGGATCAGGAAGAGTGAAAGGATCCTTCCTACTAAACCAGCAGGATGGAGTTCAGTGCATATTTGTTTGGTTGGCGTCCTTTGCCAGGCTGGGATAGTGGCTTGCACCTGTTTGGTGTCTCTGTCTTGATTCCAGTAGAATCAGCTGGGAACCGAGGGTTCTGATCAGCTTGAGGAAGAGAAGGCTTTGTCAGTGAGCATCTTGCCCGCCCCTCCTGGGCATGGTGGTTCCAAAGGACTTGGGAGACTGGTTTGGTAGGTTGTGGGTTTTTTTCCCCCCCCCCATCAGTAGGTCGGTGTTAGTTTGCTCTCCTCCTGCTCTCCTTTATTGGGGTCGCATTTGCTGTTGACTGAATTCTGCACAGTACTTGCATATCTGCTGGAGAATACCGAGCTCGGTATTAGTTACGTTAAAAATGTCTTGTTCCAAGCAGTTAGGGAAGTTATGAAGGGTGAAAGACAGAAAAGGGAAAGATGGGGAAAACATTGGCATTTCGTTGGGGTTGGGACTACATGCTTCCTATAAGGCCTGAAGCAACCAATTGCACATTTCAAGTTGGGGGCCAAATAGAACTGTGGAGGGGGTGATGTTGTTAGGTCTGGCTGAGAATGAATGTGTTTGACAGTTTATTTAGTCACTAATCAGAGGCAGTGCAGGGGGAGAGGCTGAAAGAATGACTTGCACAGGCCTCTCTGCCCTTTGAGTACTTGGAGAGGTGATAATCTGGTCTGTGTAATGCCCTGTCAACAGGAAGTTTTCCCAAGGCCTTGCTGCTTCTGCTGCATAGACTGGTGAGCACAAATGTAAATATCCTCATGTTTGCTCCCTGGTGTGGTTCCTCTGCCCTCGTGAGCAGTCTGTTTAAGAGTGTGATCTCTGAGACTAATGGGCACAGACAGTTTTGTTTGACTTTTGTACAGTACTCAGACCACACTGCTATCAGGAACCAAGCTGGGGGGAGCAAATCAGTGAATCCGTCATCTGCAGTTTCTGAAAAGAATTGACCCCTGCCTTCCATGTTTTTATTTGGGAAGCAGCAGTGGTGGATTTCTTTTTCTATTAAACTTGAAGTTTCAAGTTACTTTTCTGCTAAAGCAGGTTTGAGAGTGGAAAGTGAGATCTCTTGCCTACATGCACCCAGGTAAACCAAACGTGTGCATTTTATTACACCCGAAATGTTTCCTTTTCGAATAGCACCGTAGCAAGACAAATAAATGATATGAGATTATTGGTTTTCCTCTCATATCAGTTTGGGGTGGTAAAAGAACTCTTTGCGAAGCTACAAAGTGAACATCAACTCAACTCAGAAGAAATATTGAAGAAATTAGGCCAAATTTAGAAGCATATCTAATCTGATGTGAGCCTGTCAGATTTTGATAGGATTGAAAGTTACTCCCACAGGCATATCAGCCCTCCTCATTCTTTCAGGCTGCTGATTTTGATTATAAACAGATGAAAGATTGATAACAGTAAACATGAGAAGAAAGCATGTACTTTTCCTCTTTTATTATTATCTTTTCGGAATCAGTTTTGTGGTGAGGGAGAAAAGACCACTGAATGAAAGGAAACTCATGGTATGGGCAGTGCAGACACTGAGGCCTGAGCATGAATGTGCATTTTGCCATTTCATTGTTCTGTGACCTCACGCATGTTGCTCAGGCTCTTGGTACCTCAGCTCTGCATCCTCGAAAAGGAGGTCAGTCCTGTCTTGCAAGGTGTGAGGGTGAAGGCACAAAGCATATGTGAAATGCCAGGCACAGACTGGTGAGCGTGGGAGATGTACAGTCAGTGGCGTTGCTGTGGTGGTAAACCTTTGCACCTGGGGAAGGGATATGCGAACTTAGTTTAGGTTAGCTTGGCAAACGCAGGTGGGCTAAGTTGATTTTTGGTGGTATGCAAAAATGTACAGGTAAAAATTTAGGGTAATTATACCCTCATGTGGATTAGGAAGAAAACATAACTGGCCTCAATCTGAGCAATGTTATTTATGAAATCCTGGGTTGGATGTGCCTAGATAGGTATTTAAGGCTAGTGGTACATATTTTAAGAAAAATTAAATGGATGATAGAGGGCCCGTAGATTTGGTGCATTGTAACCCTGGTGCTGAAGTTGGGTCAGCTCCGTGGTCTCTGGTAGGAATACTTTTGTTCTTGTACTAGTGGTAGAGCATCTCATGGTGAATTTGAGGTTGAGAATCAGGTCATAGCAAGGAAGCTAGGTTTTTGGGAGTCAGCCTTGAATTCTCCGGATCCCCACATCCTGTTCTGAGCCCCTGAGCGAGGCCACTGTTGCCTCATGCCGGGACTTTGCAATAGCCTCTTACTGGTCGCTGCTTCTCCCCTTCCTGAATCCCACACAGTGACGGACACGCACTGCCACAGAACTGCTTGGCCTTGTTACCACCCTGCTTAAAGTAATTCAGGTGTGCTGTCTTCTCTGCAGAGGGAAGGTCACACTGCCCAGTCCTAGGCCATCTCGGGGGTCCTCCGGATGGCCACAGCGTTCTTTGTGCTCCAGGCTTCCAGTGCACACACGCTGGTGCTGCATGGGGCGCAGCTTCAACTCTGGGGCCCCACAGTTGTGTAGATGGCCGTGGTTTCTCTTTCTGGAATGCAGACAGGACAGATACCCCAGGAAAGGGTTCAAAACCCATTTCTGGTCTACTCTCAGCCACTTGCCTTGTATAAGAGCCATGTCAGTTTTCACCCACGTGCTGCTTGTGGAGTGGCCGCCGTGTATCTGTCTTCCTCACTGCTGGATTGTTTGGGGGTGAAGATGACCATCTTATATACCTTTCTGGTTATAAATGTACTTGGGGAGATTCAGGAAACAGCAATTCTAAGGCTAAATGGTAGTATAGGAGGTGGCTGGCTGGCTGGCAAGGTGGCGAGACAGTGCCAAAGCCATAAACCAGTAGTCTTTGATAGCTGCTAATTCAGTTTTATTGCTTTTAACGTAAGTTCTTTCAAATGACATTTTTGATCTTTTTGAAAGGAAAATCTTGTTTTCCAGGCAAGGACATTGATAGACCTTCATAATTACTGGAGGCTGCTTTTAAGTGTTTTCATAATTGTTTTGTTACTGTTTCTGGTTTTTGGATGAGCAGTGTGTAGCCTGGGTACTTTTTAATTTCCAAAGCAAAGAAATTTTACTTTGGAGGAGACCAAGAGTTGTAACAAGGTATTTCTTGATGTGTACTGTGACAGAGTTCAATGTTAAATGTCACCTGATTCATAAACTACTTGCTCTGAACTAATTTGGACTTAGGAAAGTTGGAGGAAGCAGGATTTTAAGTGTCATGCGTAGGCAAGAAAGTTGGTTATGCCATTTTTCTAGTGCGTTAACACATGCCTTGGCTAATGAGAAGTCAGACGTGTTGAAATTCTCTTGAAGAGAAGCAGGCTTACTTCTGAGGGCTGGTGATTTAAGCTTGGAAGTTGGGAATGGAGGTAATTAGGAAGTTTCTCATGTAGGGAAATATATCGACCTAGGCAAGAGCTGAATGCTTCCAGAACTTGATGACACCACGAAGTGTGAGACTAGCAAGAAACAGGGGCCTCTGGGAGAATGCAGCCTGAGAAGTAGTGTCATCGTCTACGCCGTTGGGTAGACCAGAGCTGGGAGCAGAAGACCACACAGGGGTTACACCATGATGGCTCACTGCCTGGTGCCAGCTGGACCGGCACTATGCTGTGTGTACGCTGTGTCACAGTCAGTCCAGCTCTTGGTCAACCACCAGGTGTGCGGACCACTGTCGTGAGGTCACAGCCGTTAGTATCCACAGTGGGGCCTACGTGTCCTTTCAAGGAGCCCAAGTTACCTGATCTATAGGGGCTTTATCTTACTAAATGTTTGAAATGTGAGTGAGTGCTATGTGGAGTGTCAAGGTGGCGGTCCTTCCTTCTTTTAGGGTCATCGAGACTAAAAGCTATAGAGAAGGCAGTTCCCTTGTGTGACCACAATGGTTCTACCTGATTTTCCTGCCTGGCATAGAATGTTTGAAACCCAGGCCCTCCCTCGGTTTTGATTCCATGCCAGTGACTAAATTGGTTCTCCTGACTTCCTAATGCTGGAGGGCAGTGTCCCATGTTGCGTGCCAGCCTCCAGAGTATCAACAGGGGGTGGTCTGACTCTTGCAATAGGTCGTTCCACTGGCCTCTGGTTTGGAAAACAGTTGGGTGCGTTTGTAGGGTGACCTGTATTGCCCAGTGAGATCACACACTCCAGGGTGTAACCACAGGTGTCTGGGTGGTCATCTCCCTTCTCTTGGCCGTCCCTCCTGCCCACTCCACTCATGGCACTTTTAGGAAGAGCTGAGGGGGTCTTTTCCAAGGCAGACTACATGGCATTGCTGTAATGTGGAAGCTGAACAGACCCTGCCGCTCTTCAGCCCCCTATAAAAAGGCTTGCGGGCCATTTACCTAGAGTTGCAAGTACATTCCATCAATATGGCTTTGGGGAATGCATTATATTTCAAGGTTCTTAATTGACCCTGTGCAGTTGCTATTTTAAAACAAGCACATGTAACACTCCTTAACATCTTTACATGGTAACGTAGTCCAGCTCTTTTAAATGGTAGGGTAGGTAATTTTTGAAGTGTGCTCACTCTTCTTACACTTGGTAGTTTATATCAGCTTGAAGGAGAAATTAATCAAATAAGCTGTGTTTGAGGTGACTAAAAACATTCCGCTGTTTTATAACCATCATAGTTAGACACTAATGAGAATTCTCCCAGAGTTGTCTTAGCCTTGAGCTTGTGGGGACTAAACGGGTGAACAGGTAGAGTCTGAAAATGCCTGATTTGCAGAACACCTTCAGAAATAGCTAGTAAAGTGATTATTGCTGTGTCCTCATTGTGAGCCCCAGCCTTTGGGCTGTCCCTCCCCATCCACACTAAAGCAGTGGTAGCCGAGGGCCACTTCTCCTGGTTGGTGTGGTGTCTTGTCTGCTCTAGCAAGAATTAGTCTTTTCATTTCTCAAAGGCACTCCAGGTTTGCTGCTGGTACTGATAAAACAAGTTGGGATTATTTTCCTACTTCAGACCCATCTTTCTCCAGAAAGCCACTCCTTGTCATATGGGGGCAGGTGGTGGGTGGGTAAGAAGACCCTAAGGGTTCAATATGGTAGCCACCAGCTGCATACAGTGATTTTTAGCTTAAAATATTTTTTAAAAACCCATTCCTCAACTAACTAGCCACATTTCAGATGTTCAGTAGCCACACATATTGGTAGCCACCACATTGGATATATGCAAATACAGAACAAGTCCATCAAAACAAAATGTGTTAGTTGCCAGCGCTGGCCTAAACAGTCTGGTTGGATCCTTGGCTAGAAGGTGTTCCCGGTAGCATTAGTGTCACATTGAATGTTGGAAAGTATTCCACAGCGTTTTGGAAAAGCAGAATTAAAAATAAATAAAAGTTTTAGAAACTTGTGGATAAGTTGCTCTTGGGCAAACCCTATAGAGCCTGGCTTCTCCAGGACTTGTGCAAGACCAGGTTTTTTTTGGTCTTTAATTTCCAATCTATTGTGGGCAACTTCTAAACTATTTTGTAGAACTACAGTGTGAACAAATGAAAAAATGAAATAAAATGGACATACAAAATACAAGCCCCAGCTTATTATTAAATTCAACCAAGTTCCATTTCAACGGTTATTCTTAGAACAAACATACACAGGAAGAAAGGGAAGAATTGCAGAAACTGTACATGTTTCTTGAAAGTATGTGTATAGACCATTAATATAAAGAAACACTATTGCAATTTCTATGTTAGAAGCCAGCATGCGTCTACATCCATGCCACCCTGAACAAGCCCAATCCCGTCTGATCTCAGAAACTAAGCAGGGTCGGGCCTGGTTAGTACTTGGATGGGAGATCACCCAGGAAAACCAGGTGCTGTAGGCGTAAAAAATAAAAATTAAGATGTAAGTTGACAAAGTCCTTGAAGTCTGTGAGGTCAACCAAGGGTTGCCTTGTCTTTTAAAACAAACAAACAAACCAGTATGCACACTTTGAAGAATGCAGCTTACCTTACCAGAATAGTTTTTGAAGTAACAAATAATCTTGCTTCCTGCTTGGATGGGGCATCTTGCTCTTCAGGATGATGTTTCTTTAAACCACTTCTGTTTTACTGATACCCACGCAAACCATGTGAATCCACTGCTATAGAGGTAGCAATGAGAATGGGCGAGATCTTTAAAGTGATTTTCCAAAATATTATCTGTAGACAGCTTCTACTATAGCTCACAAACTTATAGCTAAATTATCTTTAATTGAAAGAAATGGATTCTGGATTATATCTACTCTCATGGTACAGTGAACAAACTAACCCTAAAGTCTCCGAAGGTGTAATGTGGTCCTCTGTTGTGACGTGTGCCCTGCAAGTTTGGCAGCACTCAGCTGACCCCAGCCTGCTGGCCCATGCTTGGATGTTGCATGGAAAGTCAAATTGCTAAAATGTTTCTATACGTGTTCTGCTTTTGGGCAGGTCCACAGAGGCATCTATGCAGCCCCCAGCCCCTTTGCTTTCTTGGTTTCCACAGGCACCAGGGGTCACGGCTTCTGACTTTTGCATCCTCATGACAGCAGAGTCATCTTTGCTGTGGCACCTCCAAGGCCTAGCTGCAGGGCTTTTGTTCATCATGCAGACATTATGAAACCTCTCCCAACAGTGGCAGGTACAGTGCTGCCCTCCCCCTTCCCCCCTGGACTTGACAATCTCATAGTGTGAAGGCTCCTGGTAAACATGCAAGGGAGGGGCTCAGTGAAGGGCTCTGATGGAATAGTGGAGAGGATGAGGCTATGCCACAAGGCTGGCCCGTGGTGGGGAAGGGGTGGGTCAGTTGAGGTTTCACAGATAAGGTGACCCAGCTGAGTTTGAAAAGATTGGGGGGCTGGAGTGGTCAGTGGCTAGAGACGTAGGATAGCAAGATGGAATAGGGACCTGTAAGTCTCTGATGGGTGGTTTAGGATCTGTGATCAGCAGAGTAATGGCCCCCAAAGGTGTCCATGTCCTAATCCTCAGAACCTGTGACTACATCACCTTTCACAGCAAGGGGACTGCAGATGTGATTAAAGATACCTAGATGGGGAGATTATCCAGCATTATTCATCCAGGTGGGCCCACTGACTACAAGAGAGTCCTTCCACATGAAAGAAGGGGGTTCAGAGTGTCAGTGGTGTGTGAGAAGGCAAGGCCATGGCTGGCTTCAGAGATGGAAGGAATGCAGATGCCATGAAATGCAGATGGCCTCTAGAAATGGGGGTTCCCACCCCCCGGGCTGTGGACTGTCCGTGGGCTGGCTGCACAGCAGGAGGTGAGCAGCAGGGCCAGCCAGCACTGAGGACTTCTCACTCCGCCAGGCCATGTGACATGCGGGCTGTACTTGGACTAACTTCGCTCCTTACTACAACACTGAAACAGATACATCTCCTGTTTTTTATAGCAGAGCAAAACAAGGCTCTGAGCAAGTTATATTTCTCAGGATCAGTGGTGGGATTTGAACCCACGCAGTCTGGCTTCACAGCCATTTGCGACTCATCATGGCCCGTAGACACCATTGGTCACAAAAATAGTGGTCACTGCCTTTTTGACTTAAGCACCCCTGCCGCCTTCCCCACGTTTCTTCCCTCACCAGCCCACAGTGGTAAGCTGCAGTTGGGCTTCCTGGCCTGAACGTTTTTGTGTGGTTCACCACATGCTTTGAATAGAGAAAGCAGCTCACTGCCAGAATCAGCTGGGGCCACCCCTACATTTCAGCAAGTAGAATACGATGACAGGGGACATAGAACAAAATAGTAGAGTTTTTAAAGGTAGATGTCTCCCTCCTTCCAGAGTCGAGGTAAATGAGTCAGCCGTAAAGCAGACCAGCCAGGGCTCGGTATATGGAGGCCTGAGTCTTGTCAGCTGGGGTTCAGGGCACGGAGTGTCCAGTTCTGTGGACCCACAGAGGTTGCTGGTGAGGTCCTTTAACCCAGATATGGTGCTTGGCCACCCAGGTCCTGTCCCCATGGCTCTGCATTGCAGACGAGCAAGCCCATGCGAATGGCACAAAGCTGGCTGCTCCCCTACTTCTGGGCCATGTTGCATTTTGAAGCCCTGACCAGCTGTTTTTCTCCTCCCTGTCTAAATCAGTGGTCCTCAACCTTTTTGGCACGAGGGACAGTGTTTCCTATGAGAATCTAATGCCTAATCTGAGGTGAAGCTGAGGTGGTGATGCTAGAAGCTTTGCTCTCTGGCCCGGCCACTCACCTCCCTGTGCAGCCTTGTGCCTAACAGGCCACAATCTGGTACCACTCAAGGTTGGAGATCCCTGGTTCAGATCACCTCGTTTCTTTCGAGACGCTTTTCCAGGGTGAAAGGAGCACTGTGTTGGTCCGAGGTGCCATAGCCTGGGGGTTCCTTAACAGGGCAGGGGTTGAAAGGGATGAGGTGACTGACGCCAGAGGCCAGTCTCCCTTCGCTTCTCTAACTCCCAGCTAGCCACTCTTGTTTCTGTGGCATATTTTGAATATTTTTGTTTGCGGCCTCTTTTCCTGACAAGGAATTTTAAAATAGGATACCTGTCTTCCTAGGCGACTTTGGGAAGAAGCATGTTTAGTTTGTAAAGCGATTGCAGCAGTTAGAAACTGTAGCAGAACAGCTTTAAGTATACAGAAATCTTCGCTTGGTTTGATGTCGGTCTTTCTCTGTTAAGTCACAGGTTGACTTAAATGAGAAAGCGTAAATAAACGTGACTTTCTGGTCTTTTTCCGAATGTCCCCTCTGCTCTCACAGTGCAACACAAGACCTATATCTCCCTTGTGTGAGCAGAGGGGACTTCTTACATTTGTGATTTCTTCTAAAAGCATATCTCTTTTTGGACATCAGATCATAGGGATGATTGCAATCACTATGCAGACAGCAGATTTAGAATATTTATTGGGCCATTGGTTTTATGTGAGTTTCTGCAGGGTAAAAATATGAAGGTGGGGGACATAAATTCTGGCCTCAAGGAACTCGGTCTGGAGTGAAGACGTCCACAGAACAAATGATAACACCAAATGATAACTGCTAGTGTATTGAGCAGTGGATGGGCAAAATCTAGACCTCTGCACAAATTGATTTGGGGGCTGTCTGGAGAGGGTGCGAATAAGTGAGGTGATGTGGGCCTCCTAGTAGGGAAGGCGATTGCAAGTGGTCCTTGAAGGACCAGTTCAGCTTCAAGATGCATGGCAGCCAGCTGCACAGCTTCTGAATCCTACACACAGCAGTGCATGACAGGGAGTTGTCACCTCCTTCAGCCCCCCTATTTCATGAGGATTGTGATGTTAAGTAAGTGTGGTCGTTGCTGATCTGTTGAAGTCTTCAGGACTGTTGGAAGTCCTCAGGATTATTCTGATGTTGGTTACTAATTACCTTGGGGGTTGGGAGTATGGGGAGAAGGGAGAATTACTACTGCAAATCCAAACACTTTCATTACAGCCTGTATTTAAAATCTGATTTCTCTTTTGATGAAGTTAAGTCCTATGATATATTTTTTAAGCTCTTTATTTTTCTTAAAGTACTGTTCTTATTTTGGGTCTGTTATGTCAGAAGGCACTTGGTTATATGATTTTGTTAAGAGAGCAGAAGGTGTTTATTTTACCCCATTCTACAGGTGATGAAACCCAGGCCTGGAGGGAAGAAGTAACTTCCAGACCTGCACTGTCCAGTATTGTGGCCATTAGCCACTCTTGGCTGATTAGTTTTATGTTAATTAAAATTAAGTAAAATTAAGTAGTTCCTCACTCAGTCTCCAGCCATATTTCAGGGGCTCAGTCACCGCATGTGATTAGTGGCTTCCATGTTGGACAGTGTAGCTATAGGACCATATTCATGATCAGAGAAAGTCCCATGGCCTGTGCTGCTCTAGTCCCAGCCTGTGCACTGGGTTTTAGCTTTATCTTTTAGGCAGGCTCTTTGCCTTGAACAGGATTGTTTAGAACAATGGAAAACCAAGCATTTTCTTCTGGAAGGAGGTTCCCCAGACAGGCTCAGCACAGTGCATACTTGCTTGTAATCTGGCAATCACTGCTTCAGGCACCAGGGGGAGGGGGTTACAAAGATGAACAAATGATAAGATGTCTTTGCTTAAGGAAACTTAGCAGGATATAGATGGGTCATGAGCATTCATAATTAATGCAGGATAGAAAAGGATGACTGCCACGAGGGGTGAAGAGATCAGGTTCTGGAAGTTGAGAAGAGAGCAGTCACATCATGTTGTGGGGAAGCTGGAAAGCTTGGGGGAAATGGTGTACAGCTGTGTAAGTGATGATTAGGATTTGAATTCAGGGGAATTAGGCGAGAGTGCCTGAGGCAAGGCTACTGGGTAGATGAAAATTGAGGTACTTTCTTTGTGTTTTTTGTGTTTTTGGGCATCCTTTTCTATCCACATAGCCATTATGTTGGAATCAACACAGTGTATTGTATTTCTTTGCAGTTCCTCTCCCCACTTTAGGTCTGGGTCGTAAGAGCCTAGACTCCAGCCAAGGTCAATTGCCACGCCTTGAACAGTATAGTCTCCTCCTGAAGTACCAAATAATTAAATGCATTGCATTTTATAGTTTAGTTTCAGTCAGATTGGAGCACGCCACGATGTTAAATGCCAACTAACCTTAATTTTACCTGCTTTGGTAACAGTTTAAAGGGTTAGTTTTTTACCTGCTCTTCTATAAGTCTTTTTGATAAAGTGTGTTATTAATCATGATTTTTAAAATAGCAACTTATATTGAGTTATAAATCACATATCACAACTCATCCACTTAAAGTGTATAATTCATTGGCTTTTAGCATGGTCACAGTTCTGTAACCATCAACACAATCAAATTTTGAACATTTTCATTACCTCAGAAAGCTGTTCCTTACTTAGGGCACTTCCTGCCCTGCCCCCTTCTCCCCGGCAACCACCAGTCCACTTTCTCCTCAGTTTACCTGTTCTGGACATTTCATATAAATGGGATCATGCAAACGTGGGCTTTCATGTATGGGTCTTTCATTGGCATAATGTTCTCAGGGTTCGTCCGTGTCGCAGCAGGGACCAGCGCTTCATTTCTTTTTAGTACAGAACACTATTCCGTCTGTGGAACCTTGGTTTATATTGGATCAAAAAGATGTGCTGGTTCTTATGATTCTATCTCTGTAATAGGTTTTATTCACTTTTAAAAAGAGACTTGGAACTTTTTCGTGGTTATAAATGTGCTTCACCACTAAATTGAATCAACTGGGCGGCACAGGATGAGGGTATTCATGTCAGTCGAGGGACCATTCAGAGCATCAGTAGCAGTAGAGATGATTAAAGGAATTTACTAGATTTTACCGTGCACAGCTGTGGATGCTGCTGATGTGACAGCCCATGGATTCTGGGCCTGGTGCAGAGGTTTATCAGGTGTACGGTGTGCAGGGGGAGACCCAGATCCACTTCAACGGCTCTCCCAGATTGCTGGCAGTGTCTCTTACGTGGGAACTCCGCAGAGAGAGGAATATAATTCCAACTTAGCTAAGGCAACACCCCACAAATCCACCAGTCTCGTCTTTGGACTGTCAAACTTGGTTGTTAGGATCCTGTTACAGTTTTGAGATAAATGGGAGCCCCAAAGGGCTTTTGGGTTGGTGAGTTATCTCTTATCATTAGTTGTCATATTAAAAATGAAAATTGAGACCATCCTTATTCATTTAAAAAGTATAACTCACTCATAAAAATAACACACTTTTTATAGAAAATGACTTTCAAGACAAATTTAATGAGGAATGGTATTTTTACATTTTGTAAACTTTTTTTGTCTCCTTCATAGATGAATTCTCATATCTGCTTCTGCTGTCAGTTGCAGTGTAATGTTTAGTGGAAATATAAAGAAAACCCAGCTTGCAGAGGCATGTAGTTAGAAGAGGGAGCAGTACTTTTAATAGCCTTTTCAGATACTTGTGGCAGTTCTTTGATGCTACACCAAAGCTTGGTAGCTTCTTAAGGTTAATAGCAGCATGCACTTTGAAATAGTGTGAATTAACTTTTCATGTTCTATTAAAGGTTATTGGTCTATCTTGTCCTTTGAATGGGTCTTTTCTAAATACTATTGGTTAGTCATTTGGAAAATACTTAACTGAGTTATGCAGGTCTTCTAAATGTTGGCATATTTCATTGTCACAGTTACATTTAAAAAAAAAAAAATGAATGTAAGTACCTAAAACATTGCGTTTGTCTGTGTAGCAGACTTGTTAACCTAATTGGGGACAAGGTTGTAGTTCTGACTCCAGAAAGCTCACTGGTATAGAGAGCAGTGACTTGTTTTGTATGGCAGAATGGATGAAGGTGTTTGGATGGTAATTAGTGGCGGTCTAGTCATCCACAGCAGCGGGGTGGCCACTTCTGCATCACCTAGCCATGGCGATGGGGAACAGGCAGTTGGATGGTCCCTGCAGTGGGGAAGTTCCGTGGATTGAGGAATGGAGACCAGAATTTTTTTTTTCCACTTAAAAGGTGTATATCAGATATTCCTTTAAGACGAATAACAGGCATTTTCTTGAGACTCCAAGGAGAGAACTTAAAAGAAAAGTGATTGGTGATTATTTTACTTTCTAATTCTCCATAATAGGCAACGGTCTACTTATTAATATTGTTTGTATCCTCTCGACCTCATTTTCATTTTCCAGTAGCTTGTATGAGACAGTTGGAACTCTTTGGGAAATCAGCCTGAGTTTATGTGTTACTAAACTAATATTTCAGTAGATTTTTTTTTTCCCAATTCAGACCTCCCATTTTCATGGCTTTTTTTTTTTTTTTTTTAACATTTTCAGCTCCTCCCCCCAAAAGCAAATTTAGATGCAAATATTTGTGTACTCTTTTGTACCATACCACCTAATAAAAGTCTTGGGGCAAAAAGATTCAGACCCTACATCTTTTATAATCGTTTAGCTCTCTTTTCCAAAGTAGTTTAAAAAAAGTCAAAACTGTATACCAAGGGAATATTTATCTGAAGAGTAAATCATTCCTTATTTTCTTTGCCCTACAGGTTTTTTTTTTTTATCATCCTTTTTTTTTAAATTACTGAACAGTAAATTTGACTTAAGGGATATGGTTCTCTGAGTTTTAACGTGTGTAGATTTGTTACTAACATTAACACAGAGCAGTTCCCACCCCGTAACCCCCCAAACTCCCTCATGCTGTTCTTGTGTAGTCACATCTTCTACCTGATGCCAGCCCCCGGCAACCACTGATGTGCCTCCATCCCTTACAGTTTTGTCCTTTTGCCAGTGTGATGTAAACGGACTCATTCAGCATGTAAACTTTCTAGACTGGCTCATTTCATTGGGAGCAATGCCTTTGAGAGTCATCAAGTTAGGTGTTTCAGTAGTTTGCCCCATTTTACAGCTGAGGGTATTCCATGGACATAGCACAGTTACTTCTCTCTCTCTCTCTCACTCACATCTGGATTGTCTCCGGGAATAAAACCACTAAATATTTGTGTACAGGTTTTTGTGTGAATACGTGTTTTCATTTCTCTAGAGTAAGATGTAGTTTGTAAGAAACTGCTAAACTGTCTTTCTCAGTGCCTCTGCTGTCTTGAATTCCTCCCATCAAGTTTGAGCCATCCAGGTGATCCACATCCTTGCTAGTAATGGATAGCATCAGTATTTTTAATTTTAGTCATCCTTATAGGTTGGATAATGGTATCTTTTTGTGTTTTTAACTTGCATATATCTAATAGCCAGCAGTCAAACATGTTTTCATGTGTTTACTTGCTATCCCTATATCCTCTTTGAAGTGTCTGTTCAACTGTTGGGTTATTTTTTAACTATCAAGTTTCGAGAGTGCTTATACATTTGGGTTACAAGTCCTGTGTGAGATAGGTAATTCGCACATATTTTCTCCCAATCTGTACCTGTCTGTTCACGTAACACTGTCTTCTGGAGCAAAACCTTGTTAGTGTTAATTAATGAAGTCCAGTCTGTTCAAAGTTTTCTTTCATGGATCTTAGTTTTGATGTTATGACTAAGAATTCTTTGCCCCACCCTATGTGTTTTCTTCTAAAATTCACAGTTTTAAATCTTACATTTATATCTATAATCCATTAAGAGTTAATTTTTGTATAAGGTATGAGGTTGAGGTTCCTTGTTTTGGCCTGTGGCTGTCCAGTTGTTCCTTTACCATTTGTTGAAGATTATTCCTTTCCCATTGAACCGGTTATACCTTTGTCAAAAATCAAATAGTAATCTTTATGTGTGCCTATTTTTGAACTCTCCTGTTCCATTGGTCTGTCTCTTCCTTTGCTGGTGCAACACTGTCATTACTGAAGCTTTATAGTGAGTCAATTAAATTCAGGTGGTATAACTCCTCAAACTGTCCTTTCTTTTCAGAGTTGTTTTACTTTATTTCCTTTACCTTTCCATATAAATTTTAGAATCAGCTTGTCTGTGGGTATAAAAAGTCCTGCTGGAATTTGATTGGAATTGTGTTCAAACATAGAGGTTAATTTGGGGAGAACTGACATCTTTACTGTTGAGTCTCTCAGTTTGTGAACACAGATTTGTTGTTGAATGTCCAGTTTTCACGAGGGCGTTGCTAGTGTACCGAAGGTATTCCAGGTCTTCCTTTACCACTGCTTTGTGGGCTGAATGGTGCCTTCTTCCTCCTTAATTTTTTAAAATAAGACCAGATTTTCTTTGCTACTCCTGGGAAACTAGTCTTCCTTCCAGGACCTTTAAACCATTTCTTGGCCACTGGTTTTTCAAAAGGTTTTGAATCGCAGTGGGTCCCCTGAAAAGGAGGGTAAAACCGCAGTGGAGGTCTGCCTGCACCAACGTGATAGAAACATCAGAAGCAACGTAGTCTTCTGTCCTAGGTTGTTCTGTTTGTGGTTTATTCAAATAAAGGAATTAAGTGGAAATGGGCTGTGTTTGACTTCGTTTTTAATTAGCACAAGAGCTTGCTTAAAATCTTTCTATGGCTTTGGGCTACCCCCCACCCTTCTTGTCTTTTGGAAAAATAGTTCTTAAGGAAAATCCAGGCGTTTAAGAGATCTGCTGCTTTTGCCAAGGTATAAACTGACCTTCCAGGCCACAAGTCGTGTAGGTAGTCCCTTTGTTCTGGAACGGGTCTAGAATTCCCCCTCCCTCCTGACTTGCAGTGGGCAGCTGGGCACCCTCTTTTTCCTTCTCTGGTACAGCTCCTAAAGACTGTTGAGGTGGTATCCTGCTTGGGCAATGTTTTGGTTGAGCTTTTTGCACCTTGTTTTGCTTTGCTTGTGTGTGTTTGCTTTTGTTATAAAGGTAATACATATTCACTGAAACATTCAGACAACATGGACACAAAGAGAGACTGTTCTTCAGAAGTAAACATTTTTTACTTAATGCATTATGGATATTGTCTCAGGCCCATACGTGCAGCTTCATTCATTCTGTATGGACAGCCTAGTGGCGGACATACTCCCTTGTTACAGTTTTACTTTATTTAAAACTACATGAATATGGAGTAAATATGGTAGCTAATTGGTTTAATATTATTTTAAGAGAAATACAGGAGAAAATGGAACATTTATACATGACTCAGTTGCTTAGTATGCACATTATTTACCGTGCAGAGCTCTCAGAAACTTGTGATTTGCGGAGCTGATTGTCCCCACGTGAAATGGCCCATTTCTATTAGGTCACTCCCCTTTTTAACAACCTGCCTTGAATTCACTGTTTTAAGTGTTCAATTCCATGGTTTTAGTTTGTTCCCAGAACTGTGCAACCATCACCTCAGTCAATTTTGGAAGATTCTTATCACACCAAAAAGAAACCCCTGCACCCCTCAGCCATCACCTCTCCAATCTCCCCGCTCCTCCCTTCCCTGCAACTCCAGGCAACCACTGATCTGCATTCTATTTCTGAAGATTGGCCTATTTTAGACACTTAATATAAATGAAGCTATATAACAGGTGGCCTTTGGTATTAATAGGTATTTATGTTTTTAATTTTTTTCTGTAAAAAATGGAACTTTAGTGTAAGAAATTTGCTTGTGTATATTTTTGGGCATGCTAGTT
The DNA here is from genome assembly GCA_030015415.1 of Cynopterus sphinx. Taxonomy (NCBI): domain Eukaryota; kingdom Metazoa; phylum Chordata; class Mammalia; order Chiroptera; family Pteropodidae; genus Cynopterus; species Cynopterus sphinx. The sequence continues at coordinate 98,069,442 of CM057379.1, read as the reverse complement.
TTCTTTGGAATGGATTCCTAGAAATCACACTTGGAGTGAAAGGATATTTGACTTTTAGTTTTAACAAGTTCTGCCTTTGGATTAGCATGATGGCCAAATCATACCAGTCTAAAACTGTGACATTCATTCTTGACTGTGTCAGCCTGTCCTTTGTGGTCATCTTCACAATTGTTTCATCAAAATCTTTGCTTTGAGGCAGTACTACTTTGCCATTGGGTGGGGGTAGGGGGAAAGGGGGTATAAAATATCGCCTTTGGGGAGAAGAATTTGACCGTAAAATGCATCCCAGCCGGCCATTTGACACCATACATTTCGTAAGACCCTCAGTGTCAATGGGCATTTCCAATATTTTTCACTGTTAATCTGGCAGGTGAAAAATGGTATCATGTTATTTAGGGAAGGTGAGCATATTTGCTAGTCTTTTTTTATTTCTTAAGAATTTCTCCTTTGTTGTAGTTGGGTGGTTTCTTCTTGATTTTTAGGACCTCTCTATTCAGGGTATTAATCCTTTGGCTAACATTTTCTACCTTTGTCCTGTAGCTTCCATGAAGCTCTGTCCTTGCCGTGCATGTTGGGACGTCTTTCCTTTCCCATAGTGGACTGTGCTATGCAGCTTAGCAGATAACTGCTGCCCCTTTTTCTTGTGGAACAGGACCAGATGTGTAAGAAAGCAATAGAGATGAAATTGTAAGCTCTGCAGTTGTGCAGGATTGCACACCCCTCAGGGCCCTGCCAGCATTCATGCCAGTCGTCAGTCAGGGTTTGTGAAACAGATATGATTGGCAGTTAGGATGATTCTCCAGGGAACAGATGGTTTTTACATAATCAAGCCAAACTTAAGGCCCTGAACAAATAGTTTTATTTATGGAACACAAATTTATATGTAGCCTTTTGGGGGCTTTATTTTCATAGAACTAATTTAAATTGGGATTATTTTAGCATATAGAACTAACTGTCAGATTTCAACACTGTGTGTCTACTTTGAACATTCAGGCTCTACTACTTAGCAGCTGGTCCACTGACCTCAGGCCCTGCGGTGGCCCACCAAAGGCAGAGGAACAAAGGAGTCCTGGTTTAGTAGGATAGGACTGCCACCCAGAAGTGGGCTCCCAGGCAGCCTCCTGGGGGATACATATGTCCAAATCATGTAAAAATCATAGAAGTAATAGAATAAAATGAGAAGTCTTTAGCATTGTGGTATCCACTGAGGGACAATTTTGTTAATATGACCAAAGGAATTCACAGAGCTAACAGGCTATACACTGTAAATTAGGCAGGCTGGCCCTGAGGGGCACCCATGGCCTCTGCACAACAGCGAGGGAGTGTCTGCCTGTGATTTAGGACAGTCTTCACCAAATGGGTGTATGGCCTTGGCAGCCAAGGTCAAACACGGGGGACCATCTTCGTCTGGCTGCCTGGAGAGCTGTGCTTTGTGCTGTGCTTCCAAGGCCATGGTGGCATCCTCCTCATTTGGCTGCTGGTGGTGGGAGCACATGCCCAGCCAGAGGCATTTGGGAGTGAAATTCAGCGCCCTTCTCATGGCCTTCAGGGCCCTCCATGGCCTTGACCCTGCCCACCTTCCGTCTGAACCTCATCTCCAAGCTTCTCTTTTGCCCACTCTATCTAGAATGTTGTTTTCTAGGATCTCTGCCAAGCTGGCTCCTTTTCATTCATGGTTTCTACCTGAATGTTGCCTCTTCCTTAGTGCCTGACAGATGTGCCCAAGCCCTGTGGCTCTGTCATTATTGTTTTCCCCTCCACTGCAGTTGTCCCCTCCTGTCCTCCCACAAGAAAAAAGCAAGCTCCTGGAGACCAGGGCACTTATCTGTCTATCTCCTCCTCAGCTGCAGGCCCCACCCGGCTCTTGGCACCCACAAGATGCTTGATAAGTAGGTTAACCAACTTCTGAGAGGAGAGTGTGAACTCTGGCTGAGATGCTTGCCTTTCCCTCCCAAGTAACTGGGTTAGAAGAAAATAATTAGAAGTCGTCTTTGTTGTTACTGTGATTACAGGCAAATAGGGAATGCCCTAACCTTTTAGGCCTTGGTAATGGAATGATAATGGATTAGAAATGTTCTTCTTGAAGCATAGTTGAAGGTGTTCCACTTAGGACCACATTTAGAAATTGACTGTTTCTGAGAAGTTTCAGTTTCCTGGTCAGGCATGGAGGGAGTAGGCCTGGAAAGCGTTTGGGTGTTTCCTGGGGGGAGCAATAGGTAGTTTGGCCTTTGTAACTGGAAAGGTGAGCTTGTTGGCAAACGGGCCGTGTTGCCCAATCGGCACCTCCTGCTTTCCACCCAGTGGCCGTACGGGTAGTAAACATGGGAGCCACTGAGTCCCGGAAGAAAGAAAAGACTGATCGTCAGACCCAGGGTGAGAGCAGATAGAGTCGGACCTGTGTCTGACTGCTCACCATGTTTGCACCCTGTAAGGACTTCACCCCCAGGTTACCTCTGGGTTCTGTCCCGGGTCTGGCTGTGTTCCCCGGTCCCATCTAGCATTGCCTTAGAAGACGGGTCCGGAGTTACCTCCACAGCTACTGACTTTTCTCACAGAATTGTGTTTTCTTCGAGTGTCAGGAAGTCAGTTCCCAGCTCTCACTCAGGAGGTTCGGTTTCTTAGGCTCGGTGGCAGCTCACAGGTGGGGAGGGGAGTCCCTGGTTCTGTGGGTGCCTTCAGAGCCACACCCACTCCCCAGAGCAGCAGCGAGTTGGGTCATGACCACCTCACCTCCATCCGGTTGCTCTGTCCCTGTTGTGTCCCTCAGGTCAGCACTGCCCTGGCTTCTAGATGCCCTCCCTTTTTATCAATGGCCCGATTGCTGCGTCCTGCTTCTCAGTCGTGTTTGGTGCCCCTTCTCTCAGTCTGCATGTCAGCTGTCTTTTTGCTCCTCTGGGTGAGCTTGGAGCTAGCTTCCATGCATCGAGGGTTTTTTTCTGGGCCAGAACATCAAGAAATTGATTGTGTTTGCAGTCTTTCTTCAGAATAAATGTAATGGAGCTCTGCGTAGGAGCTGAAAGAGTCCTCTGAACAGCATGTGAACTTTGTGCAGGAGGCGGGTCACGTGACTTAGCTGTTCTGAGCCATTTGGTAGTGTTCTGGTTCTCAGATGCCTTGTTGATAAGTGCCATTGGGAAGAGCCTGGCTAACTTGGGGGGGAGGGGACCAGATCTGTTTGAGAAAGACCTGGTTACAAAATGGATAGTAGAACAAAAACTACAGTACAGTTTGCTGTGGCATCAGTCAAGTGCCCAACACCCCCCTACTCCCCCCCATCCAAATGGAAACCGTCATCTGTAGGGGAATGGTGGGGTGTAAATCATGACATCATGTTGTGGTGCTGCTCACAATTAAATCCATGTACATATTTATGTATATATATAAGTATACTGAATTGGGATAGCTGTAATTGATCCATGTAGCATGAATAGTGTACCATTTTTTGGTTGCTGAGAAGAAGTGAATGCACATTGTGCATATGTGTCTATATGTGAACATTGAGAAAGCCTGGAAAGTGACACATCAGTGGCCTCCTTCACAGGCTAGGAGCGGGGAAGGTCATTATTTCCCCCTATGCATCTCTGCACCCCCCTTGCCTTGCTAGTGTGAGCATTTCATTCTTTAAAATCCTAAAGTAAAAATATTTATGAAACCAGAGCCTGAACAAAAATGTGCATAGCAGCTTTATTCGTATTATCCCCAAACTGGAGCCAACCCATATGTTAACAGGTGGTTGGTCAGAGCGTGGCCTGTGTTTGCTGTGGAGCCCTCGACTGTAGTTGGGGGGAGTTACACTGAGTATCACAGTGGTTCTGGGAGGTGACATACCTATGTCCTTTTCTGTCACATCATTGAAACGACAAATTATGGATGTGGAGAAGATGAGTCATTGCCAGGGGTGGTGAGGGGACACACACAGGGGAGGTGGGTGTGGCTATGAACTGGCACCCCGAGGGTCCTTATGTTGGGACTGTTTGGTATCAGGACTGGTGGACACACACCCTACATAAGTGAGTGCAAGCAAGTAGGAATATCCTGGTTGTGATGCATTGTACTATAATTTCACAAAATGGTGCTGTTGGTGGGGGGGAATTGGGTAAAGGGAAAGGGACCTTATTTCCGTAATAATTGTGAATCTGCAGTTATCACAAAATACATTCAGTAGAAAAATGAGACGGGGGTGGTGTTTGAGAAATGGTGCAGTACAGGTTATGCTGAGAGTAGGCATTTTAAAAAGTATGACATTAACCTCTCACAGCATCTCGCTTCTGTGCTCAGGACTTTTTAATCTTTACTTCCTTCTGACTAGTGCCTCTGGATTCATTTGGCCGCTCCATCTAACTTATACTGTGACTGAGCAGTGAGCATTCCTCCTCTAGGATAGGGGCCACATGGGCAGGTAGTATCTCAGAGAGGAATTGTGTAGAGAAAGACAGACCTGGGGTCCTCCTGTGGCTGTGACCTCACAGCCCAGCTGGGGTCTGGTGACATAACCTAAGTTCAAGGGTCTATCTGGAAACAGGAGAACATTTCAGTCTGCCTCACCCTGGACTGTGGTTACTCTGTGAGACCCAGTAGGCAGCCAGTCAGTGGGAGCTACTGGGAACAAGCTGAAGTGCACCAGCTCTGACACAAGTCCCTCTACCCTGAACCACGAGCTACCCCCCCCTCCCCGAGGCGCTCTGCTGTTGCACCTGCCCCAACATCTGTGAGAAGCAGCATTCTGGGTCTCAGCTCACAGGCTGCCTTTCTTCGTTTTTTTGATTGCATGAGAATTTCACTCATGCTTATGTGGATGCTTTGTGCTGAAAGTTGTCATATATAAATTTAATATCAGTTATATTTCTTGATTCTTAGGTTTGAGGGTTTTTCTGTGTTGACTTTTTAAAAATATACTTTAAATTCTGGATTTATTTTAGATTTACAGGAAAGTTGCAAAGCTAGTGCAGCATGTTCCCAAGTACCCCTCACCCCGCGTCCCACCTTAGTAACAACTAAGAAACTAGGAACCACACTTCTTTTCTTTTTTTTTCCTTCCCATTAGCATCCTCTTTCTGTTTCTGGGCCACTTTGCCTTTTGAAGGTGAATATTTAAGTTGATGAAGTTGCTTGACTGTGGTTTTGGTCTTAATTTTGTGGGGAGCTTTAAAAAAAAAGAATGTTGAGGTGTAGAGCTCCCAGAGATTCTATGCAGTCACTCTGATGTGGACCAGAGAACCCCCCTCATCCGGCCCCAGCACATTCTACTACAGAGCCATGCAGACATGGCGGGGAACCACAGGCTTGGACAAGAAGGTGACTCAGGAGTTCAGATTGGGGTCCTTATGCTGCTGATGGGTTTTGAGAACCAGTGCTGATATTTCTGAACCGTCCTGACATATATTTGGGGTTGCCAATTAAGAAATGAATATGCAGGAAGATACCAGTGTTCTAATTTACCTTGATAATCTCTAGTTTTTGTAATATCTTTAAAATGGGTTCAGTGCCAGGAGAGAGAAGATGAGAGGAGGACCAAGCAGAAGCCGCTAAGGGAGGTGACTTGGAATTCAAAGTGAACTGGTAGAGTTGGGATTAAGATGCGCTGTGTCAGAGGCTCTGCTCTGCTTGACCAATCTAGGGACTAAGAGTTGGTACTTCATGTATTTTGTGGTTTTGCTCACCAGAGTGTATCACTAGTTGGAAAAATCAAGGAGGAATTGGGCGGGGGGGGAGGCTGAGTAGAGAGTGAATCTGAGGTATGGCTGGATGTTTGCGGCCCAGAGTCTTTGTGGTCCTGAAACTTTCTTAGTTGGAAGGAAGGCTGTGAGGTTTTATTGTGGTGTTTGGTCTCCCCCACCCAGTGTTTTTGTGAGATGTTTGAGAAGTCTTTGTGAAGTGACAGAAAATGTCAAAGCCAACAAAGTGGAATAACGTTCTTCATCTGTTAGCTCATCCAAGAGAGATTCAGGTGCTGCATTAGTGCAGTATCATTTCCATAGCAATTGGCAAGTGTTCTCTGGGTTAGTTCTGTTATGACATCACAAATGGAAGTCAGTGGGAAGAAAAGCGGAATATAAGCATAGGCCTTCTCAGTAAAAGAGGAGGATAGAGGCTTTGTAACTAGCCAAGGTATCCTCTTGTGTGTTTCTAAAGTCATTCTTTAAGAAAGGTATTTTATACCTTTTTACACATAAATTAAAATGAGTCCTCTGATACTTGTCACAAGGTTTTTTTGTGAAAAGACTTACCAATCACGAGTAATGGAAACGATTGTCAGTCGTTTTCTGGGTGTCGTGTGTGTGTGTCGTGGATTGATAATCAATCGCCTTGTTTCTCCTGCAGACATTTGGCCTATCCAGGGACGTTTTGTCTGTTTGAGACATTTCGTGTTGTCATTGGTGTTTGTCAGACATATCTCCAGTCTTATTTGAGATTGTTGTGTGGCAGAAAATTAGTGTTGTCATACATATTAGCCAGATGAGAGTTGACACATCTGGGGAAATTCCAGCTATGCAGGACATAAAATTCAGGAGCTGGGATCACTTTCTGTAGTTATAAATATATATCCACGTCAATCTTGCACTTCTTTGATGATGAAGAAGGTAGTTTTATCATTTGGGACATTTCTGGAAGCCTAGTACATATATTTTAGCTATCAGGTACTTTTATCATTTAATTCTGGTCCAGGGATTTACTGTGTCTTAATTAAAATTTTAATCCTCTTGTCTAACTAACTCATTTATGAGAAGCATTTTAAAACTGGATATTCAGTCCCTTAGGAGCTAGACTTGAGTTGCCAGCTTTTTACAAAGGCCCCATGGCATTTGACTGAGATCTTCCTGGGGCCAGAGTCCTCATGTACATGGTGGACCAACCAGGGACTTAGTGCCATTTCACAGCCCCTGGCATTGAGCACCACCTCCATGCTTATGAATGGTGGAAGAGCAGATTGGTCAGCCCATCAGAAAGGTGTACGTTGGTGTGTAAAAGATGGGGTGTTGTTCGGGAGAATTCGGTTCAGCTGTGAAACTCTGCCTGCCTTGCCTTCTGGGGCCAACTGCAGAGACTCCTGTCTTCATTAACTCTGGAACAGGATCCCTCATTTTGCAAAATAATTAGGCTTTCTTCATTCACCACATTGAACTCACTTCTACTGCTGAAAAACTGGTCCAGTTTATTCATTTCTCCACCCTGCACAGTAAGTAAAGTGTTGTGGATGGTGATCCATAGATCTCATGAATTGATCTCAATTTTTATTATTACTGTAACTTCTGGTGAAAAGTGCTCTACCTCAAATCACCAAAACAAACCCTTAAAGATACTTTATTTCATCTGTAATCTTAATTCACTTGGATTTCAGAATCTTCAGAATCACAGATCAGACAAGCTGTGACTTGCCACAGTTTAGACTGCTTTACATTTACATAACATCCTAGTTTTAGGAGCAATGCTTTTTTTTGTATAGAGAATTTTATATTTGTAATTTTTGCATTTGTGAATTATAAGCCATATTTTGAAGCTATTGCAAGTGGGACAGATTTGGACTGAGGAACTAAATTAAAAGTACCAGGCGTGCATCAAGCAAATCACTTGAAGATTTATAGTGCATTCACGTGATGAGTGTGTGTATATAGTGAAGAATACTCGTCTGCTTGTATAGAACCTCTTAATAGTTTCCGTGTATCCTCTCAGTGTTTGTTTTTTCATGTAAAGGGAAATGGGAATTTATATATTCTTAATCCAGTATACTCTTAACTCTTTTATAGCAGAGGTTGCATTTATTGCTTGGTATCTTAATTTTTTTTTTTTATAACATTGAGAACTTTCCACGTAGGTACATTAAGAACCTTTTTAAAAAACGGCTGTATAATAATATTCTGTGGTGGACTGTGCATTTTTTTCAGAGGCCCTCATAGAGCCCGTTCCTCATAAAATATTTTTATGGTGGTTTGATGTGCTTAATTCAGGAGGAGAAATGTGGATGAAAGACATTTTGCTTTTTAAGCACATATGTTTTAGAGTTTGAGCTAATTAAGTAACAGTAAAAGAATTTCTCCTTTCCCCATTTCTGTCCCCCAGTTTTCCTGTCAGGGTCTGGTGGTCAAGGGACCAGTTAAAAAAAAATGTGTGTGTGTGTGTTTTAAATAGCTTTTAACACATTTGTTGATCACGTATGTATATTGATATTTAATAACACATCTTAAAGAGTATCAAGATTAGAAGTGGTCTGTCTAAATGTAGATGGCAGTTCCTATTCTTTGGCTTCCAAGGTTTTCACACGTGTGTGTGAAATGCATAAGAAGGATAAACTGTGGTTTTATATTCTGGAATTATTCGAGAGATGTAATCTGACAGTGGTTTGGGGTTTGAGAGAATCTACCAGGGGAGAGGGGTGCTGTCCATGGTGCTGAATCGAATGAGTGCTGGTCTGCGTGCTGGAAGGGCTCTGAGATAACCCAGCCAGGGACACACCTATGTAGCTATTTTTGCACCACATCTTCGTTTGTAGCTGACACTCAATTTCTGTCCGAGTGGCCAATGCCCCAGAGAAAGCCGAGTGCACAGGCAACAGGCTAGCATTAGTGCAGTGAGCTGTTCTGATACGTGGAAGGACAGGATTTAAGTGTGAAGTACAGCCCTTTCGGCCATTAGAGGCTATTTAAATCCTAAGTCTTGTCATAGCTTTTTTATTTTTCCCCTTTTAAATCATGGACCAAAGTATAAGAAGATTGTTTTTAAATTAATTGAGTGAAAATAGTGATGAGAATGTTGCAGTTGGAGTTCACACCTTGTATTTGCTAGTATTGCTTAAAAGTTTTAAATCATGCTTCTGACTACATGTAAATACTTCAAGCCAGATTTCAGCCAGCATTTAAAATGACAAAGCGATTTTATTAGTTTCTCAATCCTTAGCGGACTCTTTGTACATACCAGCCTCCTAGGGCTCTCCTTTCCATATTCCCTGTACCCCCTAAAACACCAGCTCTGGGTTTTGCATGGATTTTATTTCAGTTATACAATAATTGTCTAGTGACACTTTGAGAATGACAGTTTGATATTTTAAGTCACTGACATGTATCTGCAGTAAAAAGATCTAATGTACACTGTTTTATGTATATTTAGTAAACCCTCGACAATATTTTTTCTAGGATCGATTGAGGTTTAATGAGTAGGAAACCTATTTAAAAAGAAATACCATTGCAGGCAGAGAAGATTATTGTGTGGTATACTCAGTGTTCTAAGTCCCATTTAGCATTTTGGAAGCAGCCCAAGTTCATGTTTAGTAAATATACTAGGGAAGTCCCTTTTGCGTTAGAGTGCATTTATTACGGAATAATTGGAACTTATTCATGACTGGAAATCATCAAAAGTACCAGTATATTTTTATGTATTTAATCTAAGCCATGATGGAAAAAAAAACCGGAATTTCTTTGTTTTTTTTAAAGCTGGAGATACAGATGACCCACCAAGAATTACTCAAAACCCTGTTATCAACGGGAATGTAGCCATGAGCGATGGGCATAACAACACAGAGGAAGATATGGAGGATGGTAAGTACCTGTGGCTTACTTGCACTGGGCAAAAACTCTGTCAGAAACACAAGTATGTTATACATATTCCTTGAGTACTTCTGAGTTTCTTAAGTAGCTAGTTTTTAGGAAATTGTAACTGAAAAAAATTAGAAGCCTCTTCTGGTGTTGAATTTCAAGGTTGCCTACAAAAGTCAAGGTAAGTTGATTTTCCCCAGCCTAGGCGAGAAGGTTTAAATACAGAAGTTTGTAATAGACGGGTGTTTATTCAGGCCTGAAAATTTCCAGCCAAATGTTAGTATTCAGTAGAACAAGTACATATTACTCTCTTTTCCTTCTGGTTTGAAGCTAGATACTTCTAGATATTGGAACTTGACTATCCATTACATTCTTATTGTAGTGTGTATGTATATCAGTTGTCTGTAGCTGATAATCCTGCCCACTCCTGTTAGGTGTGAAGTCAGAACCAAGCTTTGGGCTTCATTCTCCCACATTAACTTTTGGTCTGTATCTTCTGTGCAAATAGTATTTGCATATATACATGGCATGGACCTTTTGTGCCTAGGAAACCGCTTTCTTTTGAGGCAATTTCTTCTTTATAATTTATCAGACTGTGTGACCTATGTACATTTGCAAGGTCAAAATCATGAGCAGGTAGCAGCCAGTAATCACTTTATGCAGCCCCTGGAATCTTGCAGTATAATATGAAACCATGTTCTGTCAAAAGCATGTCCATCAATCCTCATGAGGGTTGTGTCCTTCCCAGGGGTGTAACGGGGCAGTTGAAAGAAACCTCATCAGCCACGGGCTGCACCACCAGAAGGACTGCTGTTCAGACCTCCTGCCAAAAGTTCAGCCTCCATGAGAAACTGCAGCCGTAGTTGAGAGTTCTCTCACAGTGCGGTTTACCCCCTGGCAGCTGGCTGAGGCAATATCTGAGGAAGGTAAAGAGGCGTGGTCTAAATCCCGCTGCTTTGTTACCTGTGGAGTGCGCTTTCCACTGTAGACCCAGGGCATTGGTGTGGGTGCGGTCTCTTTGGTTGCTGGGCTCTTGGTTTTATTTCAGACACCAGAGATACCAAAAGCGATTCAGGGAGCACAGTGGGAAGGCATGGCCAGGTCTGTGTGCCAGGTGTGAGTCAGGGACCGATTTCCTGCCGCTTGTGGAGCAGTAACTGGCTACCCAATCACAGCCCTCCCAGTCTAGTTTCCACAGAGCAGTTCCATACTAATATTTCCATTCATGTTTTTAGGGGGGAGGGCTTGGGAGAAGGCACAGGTGAAGATAAAAGGACAGGGTGTCTCACCCTCAGTGCTGTTTGCCTTTTTGGGTGGGTCATTCTTTGTTGTAGGGGGCTGTCCTGTGCATTATAGGATGCCAGTGTCATCCCATGCTAACTCCAAGTCGTGACAACCAAAAATGTCTCTAGATACTACCAGATATCTCTTGGGGGCCTGAATTGCCTCATTTGTGAACCACCATTAGGAGGGCATAATGTACATAAAATCTCCTCCCTCTCAAGGCAATTTTACTGAATTATTAGTAGTAAATAATGGTGCTGAACCATAGAACCTAAAAGTGGAAATGTTCACTGCCGTTGTGAATTACCAAATGGAAAAAGCATATTCTAGGAGAAAGTAGAGTGGTCTTCAATAGCAGCTCCTTCCTGGTTTGGAATTTAGGTGCTTTTTGAGAGGTGCAGGGGTAAGAGAGTGAAAAGATCCTTTCTCTGTGATGATGAAGGGGGCTGGAGGGAGACGGTTCTAGTACTAGGAGTGGAAGCCTTGCTTTAGGGCAGCTTTTCCCGTCGTGATTTGTTTTCAAAACCCTCTTCTGCAGGATGTGTGTGTTGTGAATTTAAGAAGTCTGAGGAGTAGTACCAGGTTAAAAAGTTTATTACAGTACTTCTAGCTGTCAGTGTCTGAATGTCTTTCTCCAAGGCTTTTAGTTAATGATTCCCCAAGACTCTGAACTTTAGAACCCCTTTTCCCTGAATCTCTTTTTAACATCTTATTCTGGAAGGCACTGGATTTTAATGAGCAATGCCTTGAGTGCACAGAGGGCTTAGTAAGGGAGATTTCTTACACAGAAGTTAAATATCTGACAACAGATTAGAAAAATGTTTAGTGAAGAGGAGAACATTTATAAATACTGATAACATAGAATTATGGGCAAGTATCAGAATCATTTTCTAATTGTATCATCTTACTCTACTTTGATTTTACTTTCTTAACTCAGTTTTTCCTGAGATGACCATGAGAAGTTTTAGAACAAACGCGGCCTCTGCCAACCTAGATGGATCTAGATAAACGTCAGTGGTGCCAGTGAAACAAAAGTAATTTCTTGGGAATTAACTAGGACTTGCAAAGACTTGTATTAGAGTGAATGATTGATGTTTGATTTAAATTACTGCAAGAGTGCCATTTGGGAAAACTTGAGGCTAACCTTTATGATTATAAAACAGAAGTGTACTTTTTCATGCAACTGAAACACAGGCTGGTACATTGTCCTCTGCCCTGGGAATAGAAGATCGTTGTAAGAATGGACACGTGGTAGCTGACTGTGTGAGACCTGCTGCTGCTGCTGCTCAGGGCAGGGTGGGATGGTAGCAGGTTATCAAGTTTTCTGACAGACTGTGTGATGACAGCAGTTTACACAAGTGTTATCGTCCTATCATTTACAATAAAAAGATGCGTGGAGTAATGAAATAGATGCAGTGGCATAAGCAGGTTAGAGTCTCTATTTGGATGAAATACTAATACTGCAAGTATAATCCCACGTATACTGCTTTTTAAACCATTTTTATAATTTTGAAGTAATTATAGACACAGTGGAAGTTGTAAAAACAATACATAGGACCCTGAGTACTTTTTACCCATGTTTTTGGGCAAAGATGTGTTCCATGTAGGGACATATCAGACACTTTATTTGCCAAAGATGAGTTTCCAGTTGCCCACCTCCTTTTTGGTAGACACTTCTGTCTTGACCTTTTGGTATTTAATATAATTATTCAATCAATTAGTGTACAGAATTTCCAGCCGTCGGGTGAGATTCTGTTCACATGCAGTCTCATGTTAAACTTCCTGATTAGCGTGTTTGGAAGATATGTCTGTTCTGAGGATGTGCCTAGAATGTGAGGCAGACTCACCTGGAGTGCATAAATCGGCGAGTGTGAGCAGAATGCTGTGAGCAGTGGTGGTGCCAGGCTAGGGGTGCCCAGCCTCTCTGCCTCTGATGGGCCTGTCGTCTCTGGACTCGGTGCCATGCTGACTCTGCCGACATTTGGTCCTATTTAATATTTCAAGATTAATTCAGGAATTTGATGAAAGCGTGGAGTAGAACAGAAAAGCATTGATAAGGTGTATCAGTTTTTCATCTGTATAAAAATCTAATCCTACAAAGAGTTGTCTCTGAAAGCAAAATAGGGGCGTTAGGAGAGAGGTGGGAGCTGCAGCGTTGGATTCTCTAGGTTCCAGGACTGTGTCCAGTGATGATTTCTCCTTTGCTTCCTTTCAGTTCTTGGGGTCACTATTAAGCAGGCTGGTTTTATTGGGGTTCATGTTTGGTGGAGAGTTAAGCCGGACGCTGGAATGGCATCCTACAAATCAGGCAGGGTCACTGCTTAGTGTTCATGAATCTTGGGCATTGAGACATCCTCTGGTTACTTTGTAAAACACCTTGGATAAAAGAAGCCATTTAGGGACAGGGAGCCCCAGTTTCCTCAGTAAGGTGGAAATTGAGTTATGGCTGCTTGCGGGATTTAAATGCTGCTCACGTGTGATCTGTGTGTCTATGGAAAAGTGGTCTGCTTTTCTCCTAATCCATTCTAGACACCATTTTCTGAGCAAGTTTCTTGCCTTTTTGGTGAACTTTTATTATCCCTCAAAGGGATTAGAGTCGCCTGCCACTGAAAGAGGCTCAAATGCAGACAAATGCATTTCTCAGATGTGACACCCCCTGCTCAGTGCTCTCCTTCCAGAGGGGACTCTGTGGACCGATGAGCAGGGTTATGTGTAGGAAAACGAATGAGGGATGAAGCAAGAGTCTTTAAAAGAAGGTGCTAACTCTCACGCATACATTTGGTTTTTACTTCTTTGGTAAAGAATTACCCTCTCATGAGGACTGATGGACATGTTTTCTTAAGAACAAATTCAGTTAGTCACCAGTTAAGCAGTTTATGTGCCCTGAGAAGTCTGCATCCCGAGCAATCGGCTGTTGCAGCGAAGCTTGGAGACTGACGGGGGAAGGGAACGTGTGCCCCTAACGTGTTCTTCCCCTAGGCCTTCTGTCCCGTTGGGTGCTTCGGGAGCCTGGGGCGCAGGGGTGTCATAGTAGCACCTGTTTCTAAACCGGGAAAAGCTCTTCAGACTTCTATTCCGTAGACCAGCTGTGTCTCCACAAAGTATGGCCTGTGGTCCCCTGGCGCGGCTGTGAGCTGTCCCCGGCCTGCAACAAGACAGGCGCAGAAAGTGAGAGAAAGCATCTAGAAACATGTGCCTTGCTGCAGCAGTCTTAATGATGTTCTGTAAAAGTGCTGGCCGTGATAGATTGGCGGGTGGCCTTGGGAGGGCCACTTCTTCATGAGAGGAGTCTGAGAAGCATCAACATGGACACTGCTGGGTTTGTCACAGCTAATCGGCAGCCTGTGTCACTTGTAAATGAATAGCCACCATCAGGAAAAGGTGGAATTGTGCAGTGTGACTGTGGTTGAAGGTCTGCTGAGGGGCGGGCAGTGTTTCAGCACTTTGCAGTGTCGGAGGACAGCATAATGCCTTCAATTGACCTTCAAGTGCCAGTTTCTTATCTCTTTTTGCTTAATTTCTTTTTCTTTTTCTTTTTTTTTTTTTTTAAGTTATTCCACTTAGAGAGTCCAGGCTTGTGTTTCACACAAATTCTGAACTAATGAAGTTAACGTTTATTTTTAGGCTAACATCTTAGCAGTCTTTTTGTCTCTAAACAGTGCTGCGCTTCGCTGGGAATGGCTGTTCCCACTGCGCCGAAGGCCCTGTGGGCCAGCTCAGCACCCCCTCACCCTCTGCCACCGCGAGCCCTGTCCTCGTACTAAGGCTTACCCTGGGGATTAAGATAGAGTAGAATAGATGTTCTTATCACATTGGACTTCCAAATCTAGGGAAGGCAGGTGCGTGTCAGGATTTCACGCACACACACTGTCATCTCGCCGTTTTGGGTTATTAACAAACTGGAAAGGATACTGTCACTTCCCGGAGAGCTAGGCTTTAGCGGTTAGGTGTGGACTAGCTTTAATCCCACTGGTTGGTGTGTTCAGGACTGTTCGTTTCACTGTCTTTAGGCTCTGACTGACATTGTGTTTTCTTGCAGACACGAGTTGGCGCTCCGAGGCAACCTTTCAGTTCACTGTCGAGCGCTTCAGCAGACTGAGTGAGTCGGTCCTTAGCCCTCCGTGTTTTGTGCGAAATCTGCCATGGAAGATTATGGTGATGCCACGCTTTTATCCAGACAGACCACACCAAAAAAGCGTAGGATTCTTTCTCCAGTGCAATGCTGAATCTGATTCCACGTAAGACAGTTTAAATGATGCAATTACAAATCCACAGATAGTTGTAATACATTATTGGAAGCCAACTTTGATCGGCCTAATTCTTTTTGAATTTTCAACTTCTCCAAAATTTTTTTCTTGATACCGTACGTAGCCCTTTGATTTCAAATTAAATACATTTCCCTCACTAAAGCCCACTGGGTAGGTGTTACAACCAAACTAGAGAAACTATGTATTTTTCTTATAAGTAAATAACTAAACTTCACGTGTCAGAATCTACCAGCCCAGGGGATTGGCTGGCTGCTGGATTACCAGCCATAATTCCTGTACACTGGTAATTGCCCGAGGTGAAAATTGTAGTTAAGGAAAATTCTCAGACTGACCTCTTCCTCATCGTGTGTTAATCAGCTCCTGTGGGTTATTCAGAAAATTCACACTAAAACATTCTTCCAGGCTTTTACAACTTGGGCTGTTTGGCTTATTTGGGGGAGTGGGGGGGTTCATTATAAAAAGTCCTAATATTGAGAAAAGTCTTAGTGGTCCCCTCTCTTCAGATGCAACTAAATATTTAAATAAATAAATAAATGTCATGGTTTCTGATTTTATCCTAAAAGTTTGGCTCTTCCCTTTAATTAAAATCTGTCACTATTCATGGTTTATCAGACACTGGTTGACAGAAATTGAAGGAATTCTGGGTCACTTTGTCCCCAAGTTGCTTCCTTTGGACCATGGCTGTCTAGTGTCGCCGCCATCTCCAGACTGTGGCCCTAGGTGCCCTCAGGGGGAAGGTAGTTCCCCAAAGAGCACAGGCTCTAGATGGTCTGTCAAAGCTCCAGGGAATATGGCACGGTTCATTTTTCTTGAATATTTAAGTGCCAAGCCCATTTTATGGTGCAGCCAGGGCCTCTGTATATAGGTTGATATTTTTCTTCCTGTGTCCACATTATGATCTGATCCAATGAGTACATGGACTAGATTCTCGTCTAATGGACAACTTTAGCCCGAACAGTAGTTTAGAAAAACAGTTAGCGCTCCACACCCAGCTTTAAATAAAGATCCTGATCAAGTGCTGGGGGATACGGTACTGCTCCTCTGGGGGTATTTTGATGGGTCTGCCCTTATTTCAGAGTTCAACTGTGACATCCCTTTATAAGCTCTGCTTTCATTGTAAGCTCTTTGGTGGACTGCTGATGGTGCTGATGGTAGTGTACCTTTCTGGTTTTTAAGAATGGATCCAGAGGCCCTTTGTGGACTGTCCCAGATGTGACTGCATCTGGGGTCATTTCTCTTGTGGTTGTGATCAGCACCCATGCTCAGAGTTTCTCAGGGAACTCCCACTGCCCCCATGCAGCCCTCCAGAAGGCCTGGTGAAAGGATGTTTTTGGGAACTTGGAAGCCACAGTACCTACAAACTATAGGGTGCAGGAGTAGTGTTTAGAAGTGACACCTTGAATAGTAGTAGAACCTAGAGTTTTAAGTCTGTTCATCTAAAAAAAATTACATTATCCCTTTATTTCTACTATTTTTAAAGAATGTTCATATTAGATACTAGAACTATTATCTGACCAAAAAGCTATAGTCTCTTACAGAATCTAAAACATGTATTTTAGAGATAGCATTAAAACACTTGAGTTAAACTTTTTGAAAGTTAAAAAATAAAATAATGATTTTGATCACTACGTAGGGGCATTTCCAAACCCTTTTAGCCTCTTTTCCCACTAAAGGTAGCTATGTTTCTTTACCTATTAAAAAATAAATTTAAAACATGGGAATTTCTCTGTTGCTTTGTTTTTAAAAATATTTAAACATCAATGAACTATGTCAACTAAGGCTTAGATTATTTTCTTTAAACAGGTCGTGGTCTTGCCATGCACAAGCAGTGCTGAAGATAATAAATTACAGAGATGACGAGAAGTCATTCAGTCGTCGTATTAGTCACTTGTTCTTCCATAAAGAAAATGATTGGGGATTTTCCAATTTTATGGCCTGGAGTGTAAGTATCAGTGGATTTAGATTAGGTAATCAAAGCATCATTCTGTGTCACCCTAAGTCTTTTATTCTTCATATCCTTCTGTTGATTTTAGAATCAGAATATTTTTTATTAGTTAATCAGGTATCTATGAAAATGTGTTTTCTCCAGTTTCCCAGCTGAGATTTTTAGCAGCTAATAGGACTCAAATTGCAACTTTTGGTCAAACATCATTAGGTAGTCAGTAGCTTTCCTGATAGGCTAAATTAAAAAAAAAAAAAAATACCTATTAGGGCCCTTCTCAAGTCAGGCGTAGTGGTGGGTTGTTTCATGTAACCTTATTAACTCTCAAGTTCGTCCATTTTGGCTGCTTTTTGCAGAGGTAGAAACTAGTAGAATGGTCCTGACGCTCTGCTCAGTTCTCTAGCATGGGTTTTCTGGGACCTGGGACCTCCCTAGCCCAGCTGATGAGCAGACACTGGTTCTTCCATTTCTGTGGCCAGGCCCCAGTGCTTCTGGCATGCCCCCTAGAGGAACCAGGCTTGTATTACAAGAATACTGCTTAAAGCAACCAAAACATTGCGAAAACCAGAAGGGGCACAATCTGGGTGCTTGAAAAAGTATTATTTTAATCTATTAAGTATGAGGGTAATTGTCTCTTTGGAATGAAGTGAGCATTCGTGTGTTCTTACGCAAGTTGGATGTTCTTATTTTTTATAGGAAGTGACTGATCCTGAGAAAGGATTTATAGATGATGACAAAGTGACTTTCGAAGTCTTTGTACAAGCAGATGCTCCCCATGGAGTTGCGTAAGTTTTTCTTAAGTGGGGTGCTGTTAAGAAATGTTTTTTGTGCTGTAGCAAGAGCATCATTTGCATATTAACAGAGATGCATATATTCCACAGATAACCACCTTCCGTGTACTTGCCCCTCGGTGCACACACACAGCACACAGATGTGTATACCAGTCTCACATTTACTGCTTTCTTTAGCAGATTTGTTGAGCAGTTTCTATATGCCAGGCCCTGCTATGCAGAGGAACATGATTCTGGTCAGTGAGACAGCCTTGGGTGTCTTTGTCATAGACAGAACGTACAGGCTGGTTGAAAGGAGTGAGACCAGTACGTACATGACTATAGCCTGAGCAGCTCTGTTTTTGTTGTGAAGGAAGAGGGCAGGGTTGTAAAGTTGCGGGGCATGTGTGTCTGATGGCAGAACCATGGAGGGGGGTACTCACTAGTGGGGTACACCAGAGCTTAGATGAGGAGGGCCTGTAAGCAGATGCTCCATCACTAGTTTGGAGAGAGGTCTGTGTGCAAGAGGAAGTTTCGGCCTTAAAGAATGTATTAGGTTATTGGCTGATGAGGAGGGATGGTGGGATCAGGGTAGGGAGAACGACAAGGACAGAGGCACCAGGAGAGTGTGGGCTGGGGCAGCACCTCGGGAACGTGTGCAGAGTAGAGCCGAATGCCGGAGTGGTGTAAGCTGGCATCGGGTCACAGAAGACCAGCAAGCTTTCTCTGAGGCCCAGGTTTGAAACAGACACGTTCTGTCTAGGAAGCTCAGTGGCAGCCTGTTGCTCACAGTGTTTTGTTTCCACGTGGCCCTGCCTTCAGGCAAGGGAGCAGTGGGGTGACCACAAAGGACCTCTTACCTATTCTGGGTCCTGGCTGATGTGGTGGGAAGAGAGTGTGCCACTAGGAATTTTTTTTAAACCAAATAAAACTTTTAGCTTTTATGTTAATTGGGCCATACAGGAGGAATCAAGCTTTTCTTGAGTAACCTTTTCAAAACATACACTTGAGTTGTATTCATATATTAAATCAGGGGGCGAAAACAAGGTATTTCACATTAAATATTTTGTGCTTCCCTTGTGTCTCTTGACTAAACAAGTAGATTGGATTTTTCAGCCTGAACCAATCAAAACATTGCTTGGTTCAGTCTCACTTATTGAAACTTATTCAGCCATTATCACCTAAATCTTTATGATAGTTTTCGTTTGTAATTTAGGTTTCTTGGATTTTCTTGCCAAGTGTGAAATTTTCACACACATGTGAGCATTTTTAACCAGGGCCATTAGGTACACGTGAGTGTGTTTGCAAGGTGGACTGCCTGACTCCTGGAATCAGTACTGTGGACCTTGACCGCACAATTATGTCCCCTCTGTGATTGGTCATGCTGGCGGCAGTCGTGCTTGTTCCTGTCTTTGCATTGTATGCAGAGGGAGGTAGGAATGGAGTGGGGAGGATTGTTCTGCTTTGAAGTGGCATTCTCTTTAGCCTCCTGTTGTTACTTGGTGGGGGTGGGGGATCAGTGGGGCCTGTCAACTCTGAGAAAGTCCACCTTTTCTCCTAACCAACCTCCACACGACACATTTATCTTCCTGTGTATATGGCTGCAGGAAAGGGGGATTTCAGCTGCTTCCATTTGTTGCCAACTACATGTGACCTAATATGTATATAATAGGACTACACCAGGAGTCACTTCAGATAAATATATAGGCTTTAATCGAATGTGCGATGCTGATCATGGCGGCTGATGGCTGTGCTGCTGTTAGCAGTGTGTGAGCTGCTTCTCGAGTGCTGGGGTGGAGTTCGTGTGGGCCCGTGCACTGGGGCGGACAGAGTCAGTGACCATTGAAGGGACGTGTGTGCTGAGAACCCTTGGCCTTCATGTCTCATGAGCCTGGCCGTGAGTCATGAATTTGGAGGGCCTCTTGGCCTTTGTGCCTGTGTCCGGATGGTGGGAAGTAGTGAAAAGTCGGCCACCACTGCTGACATCTAGTTGAGTTGCCCCCTGCACGTTGCAGAAGTGAGGAGGTGTCCTGTGCAGTTTTCCCTCAACCTCAAACTGATCTTGTAGGTGGGATTCAAAGAAGCACACGGGCTATGTCGGTTTAAAGAATCAGGGAGCGACTTGTTACATGAACAGCCTGCTGCAGACTTTATTTTTCACAAATCAACTACGAAAGGTAAATGGATGATCTTTCTCTTCCTTAATCTTCCTCCTGCCCTTTTCTCTCAAGTGTTAGGGAACAAGCAAAGTCCTCTGCCAGACTTGACTTTGTCTCCTTCCTGGACCTCGGTGCTGTTTTATACCTGTGCATTTCTTTATTCCTCAGTGTTCGGACACTTTAAAGCTAACTGGGGTGATCAAAAGTTCACTACACCGAATATCCTAACTCTGAGCTAGAAACAGAAAAGGTTTGTTTTAAATTTGAAAGCCATTAGCAACATTTGAAAAGTTTTATCAAAATTGATGAGTTGGAAAACAACTGGCTGCAAAGTCTAATTTTTCACTTATAGATAAAACTTATTTTCATAGAATGTTGAAAAAGAAAAAAGAAAAAAGACTAGACCTTGCTGGAATCTGATGGAGGAGAGCCATTTGTATTTTAGGAAGGTCGTATGAGCAGCACAGCACAGTTAGTGCTGACCTCGGGTGGTGGGGCCTCTGGCTGGCTGCCACTCTCCTTTCACATTCACACTGGTCCTAGACGGTGTCAGTGGCCGTAAGGGAGAGCTGGATGTGGATTGCTTCAGGAGCCTTTAAGTTTCATCAAAGCTGTGGTTCATAAGTAGTTCGAAAATGTTGCTTCAAGAAGGATAAAAGTGTTCTCTCTGGTTGGTGAACTATGGGTAGTTTTTAAAATGCTTTTTTGCCTTCTGTCTTCCAGATTGTCTCAAAAGACTTTCATGATTTAAAAAAAACTTTCTGAACTATTTGGGGAATAATTTAAAAGTCTTGACCATTGTGGTACCTGAAATGATACTTTTGCATCAAATTCCGTTTTTATTTCTAAATCAATTCTTTTAGGCTGTGTACATGATGCCAACGGAGGGCGATGATTCATCCAAAAGTGTCCCTTTAGCATTGCAGAGAGTGTTCTACGAACTACAACACAGCGATAAGCCCGTAGGAACAAAAAAGTTAACGAAGTCCTTCGGGTATGTATGGGAAGTCCACCCTTCTGTTCTGCTGCTTTCACTAAAGGACGAATGAGCGTCTGGAAGGAGAATGATCAGCGTAGTACAGGCATTTGTTTTGACAGAGTGTTTTTATAATTGTATTGTGTTTGACCTCTTTGGCAGAGCAGCTTAATTTTAGAATTTTCCTTGAAAAATAATTCACCACTTAAAGCTTTACCTGTCAAGAAAGGGACATAAATAGTATTTAAACGTGTGTACACTTATTGCAAAGACAACCTCCCCTTGCATAAGTTGTTTAGAATAAGATGAAGTTGTGAACATTTGTGTGTCATGATAAAATTCTATTTATCTTTGAATTATAACCCCAAAATCTGGTCAGAAATGAATAATAATGGCCCATTATACAGTTTAGTCTTTTTAACATAAGTACGGTGCTTGTTGATTTACTTGACATTTGGAAGTTTCCATATAAATGTTCATTTTATCTCTCTCCCAAGGTGGGAAACTTTAGATAGCTTCATGCAACACGATGTTCAAGAGCTGTGTCGAGTGGTAAGTTTTAAGCCATAATCGTATACTGCTGACATCTGATATTCCGAAGCACTGCCATAGGCCGCTACCAAGTAAAGCTCAGGTCTACCTACTTCACGTCACTGTAATTCAGATAGGCCCATCTTTGCTCAGGACCAAAACTTAGTCTAGAAGAAATAAGCAGCATCTCTATAGTTTAAGAGCCAGAAAGAATGAAAAAAAAAAAAAAAAAAACCAAAAAAAAAAAAAAACACGTATTTGAGAGGGAAGTGTGAGGGGAGATTTGAAATGCAGTAGTAGTAGGTAGTATATACTTAAGGTATTAAATTGGCATCTCTGCCTGAGTTACTAATCGAAGACACAGCAGGTTGACTTGAGGAGCCGTCCTGATTACCCTGCTTCACTTTAGAGACCTAACTCCTGTTAGGGTCTGTAGCATCCAGACCCCTTCTTGTTCAGAAATCCCCAGTGAAGCAGACCTCCGTGTGGGTGGTTCCCCCCAAAGCAGCTGTAGCCACTAGCAAGCATGTCCCTATCCTCCAGTTATGATGAAAGATACACACACACACATACACACACAACATGAAATGGCTGTTCAAGGTGATTGGCTGGGCAAGGTGTGTTTTCTTTTTTGCAGCAGTAGCTGGATTGAATCCAGTTCATTAAATACCCATGGACAAACCAGTCAATCCTGTTGACAGGCTCAACCTCATTAATCTCTTGGTGTGGACCAATACGAGTTAAGTTTAGTGCTCAATTTACATGCTTTTCCACAGAGGTAAAACGAATATAAAACATGCTTCTAAAGGCACTTCAGATTACTAATTCATTCCAAAGGCTGTGTAGAGGGTTAATCTCAACTGTTGCATGTAGATATTTTTGTAAATAGCCAACCAAGGAAGAAGAATTTTGTATGTTTTTGATAATTGCATGCCAAAGGTCATAATATTTATAGTCTAGAATTTCTTTGTTGAAATTCCCTAGTCAAGTTGCAAATTACTGTATGTTAATTAAGCATAACATTTTCTTAAAGCGAGAACTTTCTCTTCCAGTTGCTCGATAATGTGGAAAATAAGATGAAAGGCACGTGTGTAGAAGGCACCATACCTAAATTATTCAGAGGCAAAATGGTGGTATGTGATTAATAGTTTTAAAGAACGATTTTAGAAGATTTTAAAATGTGAGCATTTTGCCAATTGATACTTGCACCATGTTTTCCTCGTTTGCAGTCCTATATCCAGTGTAAAGAGGTGGACTATCGATCCGATAGAAGAGAAGATTATTATGATATCCAGCTAAGCATAAAAGGAAAGAAAAACAGTAAGTTCTGTGCACAGACGGGCTTGATGACCTGCTAATAATTTGTTTTGTGGTTTAATGCTTCATTTACACAAGTGGTTTTTATTCTTTTTATTAAAATGTAGCATAGACAGAAAACCACCAAAATGATGAGTGTACAGCTAACTGAGTGAACACAGGCTTGTGACCTGCTGGGGTCAAGGAACAGAAATTTTCTGGCACACCCGGCCTTGCCTCAGCCCTTCTAGTCACTGCCACCCCCTCAGAGGCAACTCCTGTTTAGGCTCTTAACATCCTATCCTAGGTTATATCTGCATGTTGTAAATATCCATGTAGGATGTAGTCTCTTTATTTTGCTCAGCATTGTGTCTGTGCAATTCACCTATATTATAACAATAATTTGATCATTTTCATTGACTTACAGTATTCCACATTAGGAATACACCACAGGAGTTTTGAAAACATCTTTTCTTGATAAGTATTTGGGTTATTTTCAGTGTGAAGCTGTTAGGCACAAGCTCCCTGACCTTTTTTGTGCCTATCTCTAGTGCACACGCATTTGCATTTATGCTGAGTGGAATTGCTGGCTCACAGGGTATACACATGGTCAGCTTAATAGATAAAGCCAGCAAGTTTCCCAAAGTGGTTTATCAGTTTCTCTACCCTAGCAATGTGTGAGTTGCAGTCATCCCACATCCACACCAGAGCTATCAGACTGTTAATTTTTGGGAGGAGTATGGTGCTGTCTTGGTTTAAATTTGCATTTCCCTGGAGGTCAGTGAGGTGCTCAGATGCTTATTGGCAATTTGGATAACTTTCTGAACATAATGGAGTACAGTAAATAATAACATCTTTGTCTGTGAATTGTCTCCTGTGAGATATCTAGATCTGTTTCTGTCGATTGACCTTTGTCTTCACCGTGGGCTCTATTTTCCAGTTTCGTTGCATGTCTAGCAATCTTTTATTGGATGTCAGCTATTGGTGATTTTTATCTTGAGTGTTGTATATTCTTAACTTTTGTTCTGGGTCACAGTTAAGTTACTTGGAAGTAGTTTGGTTCTTTTGAGGCTTACTTTTGAGTTTTGTCAGGTGGGAGCACAACAGTTTATAGTTCAGAGCTAATTTGTTTCCACAACTGAGGCGGCACTTTTCTGTGTGTTTGTATCCAGCCTCAAATCCCATGTCTTATGAGGCTTTTCCACTGTGGCTGGAGAGAGCATGGACTGTTCTCAGGCTGGTGTGAATTCGGGGGCCCTCTCCCCATGCTTTCGGTGGTTTGTCCCACTGGCAGTCACCAGGGCTCTCTGCCGGTGCCGCTTTCTCCTGTCGGGCACTCTGTCCTATAGATCCGAGCTGCCTCGGGCCCCTCGTGTTCTCATGCTGTCTCTTCAGTCTCTCAGGGACACTCGGCCCTTTTTGGGCTTCTCTTTCCTGTGCCACAGCCCAGAAACTGCATAGTAGCTGGGGGCCTTGAAGGTCCCTGTCCAAGGTCACAGCCTTGCACTGCCTCCTCTCTGGATTGTTAGTATTCCTCGTGGGGTCCAGGATCTCACCTGTCAGTGCAGAAGAGGAAGTCCGGCTCCTGTGAGTCCCTCACAATCAGAACAGGAGAAGTGCTGCCTGTTCCCCAGACGCTTGTTCTGGGTGGGTCGCCGAGACTGTCTTCCCCTGTGGGGCTTGCCTTTTCCCTCTTTTAATGTTGCCCTTTGTTAAACATTTTTACAATTTTGGCATATCCTTGCTTTTCATGTTCTAAGGACATCTGCCCTGAAGTCAGAGTCTCTTCTCTGTAATTGTTTTGTCTTTTCTATTTATCTACAATCCATCTGGAATAGGAGTTTTTGCAAGTTTTGTCAAGATTGATTTCCACCTCTGCCCCTTGAGGATGCCAGGTGGACCCATCACATTTCCCTTGTGCTGCTGTGCACCTTTGTCAGCATTCAGCCATTCCTGTTTGTGTAGTCTGTCCTAAACTTGCTCCTGGTCTGTTAATTATCCTTGGGCAGAGTCTGCATGGCCTTTTTTAAAAATTTTAGCTCAAGGTGGTATAATTGACAATTGACAATTAGGAGATATTTGAAGTGTACATCGCGATTATCTGGTGTGCATGTACCTTGTGAAAGGATGACTTTCACCTCGTCAATGACCACATTCATTACATCACATATTCCTTTTTGGGGGGGTGAGAACCTTCAAGTTCTTCTCTCAGCACATTTCATTTGTGATCAACTATAAGGCACCATGTTCTATGTTAGGTCATCAGGCCTTATTCATCTAATAGCTGAAAGTCTGTGCCTTTTTGCCAACCTCTCCCCACTTCCTTCATCCCCCAGGCTCCACGTTCCAGCTCTCTTTCTACACTGTCTTAATAATTATAGCTTTATAGTAAATATTTTGGTCACAGTTCTACCTCAGTGTTACTTTGTCAGTTATTAAAACATGGACTCCGTGTAACCATTTGTAACACCCTTAGGAAGCCATACCAATGTCCTTGGAGTTCGTGCCTTTTCTGGGTCACGTTTAACTAGTCTGGTCAAGGCCGAGGGCTAACGCTCAGCCGCGATTACTTCCCTTTCCTGGCATTCCTGAGTGTACCCGCACTGGCTGTGTTATACTCAAACCTTCACTGGTAACTTTGGCTGACTTTTTTTTTTCTCTCTTTAAAGTATTTGAATCATTTGTGGATTATGTGGCAGTAGAACAACTAGACGGTGACAACAAATATGACGCCGGGGAGCATGGCTTGCAGGTAACTTCGTACTAGTGTCCTGTCGTAGCTTTTCACTTTACTCTCGTATCTTTTACTTAATTGCGAACTAACAATTTAAGTTGTTCCTTTTCATATGCTGCTGGTTTTGTGAACTCAAAAGGATCTTGTTTTTCAGCCCAGACGTTACGTTTTAGAGAGTTCTGGGTGCGTTGCTGGTGGGATTTAACGGGAAGAGTATAGGGGAGGTGTCTGCAGGAAATGGAAGTACAGCTTGTGCATTAGTGTTTATCAGAGGTCGAACTGTTCCCACCACACCTGAGGTGCTCTCCCTGTGTTTGAAGACTTTTTATTCCATTTCATCGATCATTTCTGTTCTTCCCCTTACTGGGGTTAGTGCAGGGGTGCTCCTCACTTGCTCCTAGTTACAAGTAGAATTTCTTAGTCTTGTGGACTCAGGTTTCAGCTGGTGATGTTTCTGCTTTTTGTGTGTGACAGGTACAGCTTTCTAAGAATGAGTTCTAGAATAAGGAATGTATTTTTTGTTATTTGTTAATGACACCGGGTATCCTTGTTTTCCTTTTCACCTTTTGGAGACTCTGGGCTCTGGCAGAGCAGTGAGCGTTGTAAACGAGTGACCAGTCCATGGTTGGACAGAGGGACATAGACTGGCCAATTCCTAGCTGTTGGTCCAGATGGTGGGTGGATCTGCAGCCTCCTCATAGGTCTAGTCATCCAGGGACTATTGCAGCCTTATAACCTTGACTCGTTGGCTCGACTGGTTTATAATTTTTCAGACTGTCCTGTGTCTACTGAGCCTGCTAATTTATAATTCATGGTGGTAATGTTCTATTTCTCAGTGGGCCACAGATCTGTTGTTCTGCTTGGTCAGGACACTCGGGACACCAAGTTGCAGTTCAGAAAGTTACCCTCCAAACAGGCAATTAGATGTGCTAGGAGATACTTCATCAACCAGAAGCATTGCTCTTATCCACACTAGTTATTTGGGGTCTGGGCAAACAGTAGGTATTTTAGAATCATAGTCTCTGTGGGCCACGGTGGAGAAACAGAATTCTTTTATTATTCTTTCAAATTGTATTAAAACTACCATTCCTTTGTGTGGTTTTGCTTCCTGGGATTTGTGTTTTTCTTTCCTCGTGCCCTGTCCTAGTAAATATGCTAATGTACATTGCAGAACATTGCCATATAAATGTACCTTCTCAGCCACCAGGTCCTCTAGCAGGTGCTGAAATGGGCTGTACAGCTCAGAAGGAAGGTCTGAGTTGGAAATACAGCCTTGACGAGGGCCGCCTGTGGTCTGGTAGTGGTCGAGCTTGGCAAACGCTTATTAGTGAAGAAAAAGAGTCGGTTGAGGTGTGAGAGCTGCACAGTCCCAGGTCCCTCCAGAAAGCTGTGTTTGAAAGTTTGGGGTGTCCAGTAGCACAGAGCCTGGCAGTAACTGGGAAACAGTCATGTTGGTGGTAAAAGAGCCTTACTGATAGTGACTCAGACATTCTTTAGAAGTGGGATTGAACAGTAAACACTGTATGTGCTCCAGAATATGTGTTTTAAAGTAAACATCATAAAAGTCCAGGGAAAGGGAGCCGGTCACCGAGAATCCTCCCTCCTATACTGTTGGTCTGTGCTTGTTCTGTGCAGGTGTTCCGTTAGCACTCCAGAAGTTACTTCATTGTAGTCATAGTCTTCTGCTTTTCCATTTAGTGCTTTTTCTGCATTTCTCTGTTTTTCATGGTGTTTAATGACTATGTGATACATCAGCAAGTGACTAAGCCTTAATTACCTATTCCCTGCTGCTGGATATCAAGATAGAATATTATCTTAAAAAGCCATTGCAGCATTATTTAATAACAAACCTGATACAGGTCTAAACAGAAATTCCAAAGGCAGCATTGAGTGATACCTGACCCCCACCAGAAGTCCCTAGCACATTTTAATCTTATTGAAATGCTATTGTTTTTATTGCATCAAGAAATAGGTATCGGAGAACTAACTTTGCATTTCTTTTTCCAATGTTCAGGAAGCAGAGAAAGGTGTGAAATTCCTAACGTTGCCACCAGTGTTACATCTACAGCTGATGAGATTTATGTATGACCCTCAGACGGACCAAAATATCAAGATCAATGACAGGTAATCTGGAGTGGGGTGTAGAAGTTAAGATTTAACAATCGTCTGGACTTTTAGGGGATTAATCTCAGTGCTTCGTGTAGTTTTTGTTTTTTTAGTCTCATCTCTGAGTGGCCGAGGGTCTCCCTTCTGTGTAGGTGTCCGGGAACTAATTTTAAAGGGATAATTTCACTTAGATTTTGAAGCCACTCCTTCTGTGTCCCCCTCTCAAGGAGCCCTCACCCGTCCGTGTGGCAGCCGAGCGAAGGCCATGAGGAGAGTGCTCCTGCTCCACAGACCTTGCTGTCACTTTAGCATAGGTGTTACCTTTGCAGCAGAATTGGATGTTATTGTGTTTGTTTAGATAGGATTCTCCAGTACTTTGTAATCTCTCGGTTGGTGTTGACATCTGCAGTAGTACAGGTTCCAGAAATGCTGAAGAAGGGATGTGTGTTTGTGTGCGCCCGTGCATGTGCGCATGCATGCCCCAGGCCAGGTGTTTTTCAGGTTTTTAAAGTACCAGATACGAGAAAGCTACCACAGACTGCTGTATGTGGTTTAGAATGCAGATATTTATCCTGAATAGTCTGCACTAGCTCCGTACAGGGAGGAGGTCGGGCATCCACCCTTCAAACTTGACCCAGTCACATTTCCTGCCACCAGCTGGGCATTTGCTCATCCACTGTAGTTCTTTACGGTGGACCATGTTAGAAACCGTCTCCACCAGACACAGACGGGCAGTTTGCAGACTGAGTCCAACCTGCTGGTGCATTTCGTTTAGTCCTTATTTGGTTTTATTTCTATTTTTATTGGGAAAAGTTGCCAATCTTCAAAAAATCACATGATTTTACATAAAGGGCCAGATTTCTCACACCTTTAGGAATTCAGAACAATTCAGAACATTTGGCAGCTCTGGGCCAGAATTCCCGGGGCAGCGGGTGCTGGCACTGCTCAGGGGCTGTCCCTTAGCACTCTGCAGACGATCCTCACCCACCCTGCCTCCTTCCTGCTCTGAGGGCACTGCCGGTGACTGTGCACTTAAAACGGTTTGGAGCCAGTGCTGTAAAAGCCAAGGGAGTCCAGGATGTCCATAGGTTACCAGGTGGAGGTCTTTTTTCCACATCTTCCTTCAGATTTGATTCTTCCATGTTTCTCAAACCTGCAGAATTTCCTTAGTGGCCACAGTGCTGCACCTTCAGAATTATTCATCAATATGTTTGGAATCATTTACATCTGAGGAAAGTCACAGTGTACATTTATCACAAGACTGACTGTTGACATGTCCTTAAATTTAAAATCCCATTGAGGTATCTCAGTGCTTCGTAGGCATTTTTCTCATATTTAGCTGCAAATTTTATATTGATATATGAACAGTTAATTTGTTTTAACCGGTAGGAGCCACTTTAAGTAGTCAATAGGGCCTCCCAAGTCAGGTTCCTTTCCAAATAAAGATGAGGCAGTGAATTAGAAGGTCTAGCAATAAATAAAGCCTGAAGGTGAAATTTATATGTGTAAATGAAACTTGGATTTCTTTTAAAATGTTTTTTTTTAAATAGGTTTGAGTTTCCTGAACAGTTACCACTTGATGAATTTTTGCAAAAAACGGATCCTAAGGACCCTGCAAATTACATTCTTCACGCGGTCCTGGTTCATAGTGGAGATAATCATGGTGGACATTATGTGGTTTATCTGAACCCCAAAGGGGATGGCAAGGTGAGTGCTGGGCACAGGGTGGAGTTGGGTGTGATGCTGTGTAGGGAGGGGATTCACATTGATGCTCAGCCTTCGCTTTTCCCTGTTCCCACCTGATGGCTTTGATAGCGAAGGATTCCTTCCTGGCCTCTGGTTTATCTGTGTTCCAATATGTGAGTCAGCTGCCGATGCTTTAAAGGTTAACAGTCAGTTGGCGATTATACTTTCTGCATGTATCACTTTGTTAGTATTGAACGTTGGACTTTATAGAATCACTTCACATCCAATTTGAGTCACTCATTTTCCACTTACAAATAACAGCAGATTGGTTATCCAGGGCCTGGGCCTGTGCAGTACTGATTGCATGGCATTCCGCGGGCCCCACTGTCCACGCTGTGGATCTTTCCCTTGTTTACATGGGCCTCATCACATAATCTTCACCAAAGGGAGCAGATGAGGGTGTTGGGATCAGTGTCAGGACCATGAGCCTAATGAGGAGCACAGCAAAGGCTGAGCCCTCCCAGCACTTGCTCAGGGAACCCCCACAGCATAGATCTGTGTGAATCTTTAACTTTGGGGTTGAGTACCATTTAAAATGACTCGATGTGCGACAGAGATTGGAAGGTAACTGTACAAGCTCTTCCCTTACTCATTGTGATAATGTGTCATGAGATAGGATTGGATATAATGTCCCATTTATTAACCACATCATAAAACTTTAATTTTACTAGTCGAGTTGAGTGTTTTCTATATGGCTTTCTCAATTCTGTAAAGAATTGTGTTGTTAGTAGATTGAACGTCAATTAAAAATGGTCTGAGTAGATTACAAAGATTGCCAATGGATGAATATTAGCAGTTCCTCCAGAATACAGAACTAGACAGGCAAAAAGGACTGGAGAGTTTTATCAGAGGGATGCTTGAGGCAGAGTGCAGTCCGGCACAGATGCTGTGGTTTAGAACCACCGCCTGATGGTTTGCGTGCTCTCAGAGCACTTCCTCTTGGTGACGTCTCTTTGCTCTCCTGTCTAGTGGTGCAAATTTGATGATGACGTGGTGTCGAGGTGTACGAAAGAAGAAGCCATCGAGCACAACTACGGGGGGCACGATGACGACCTCTCCGTCCGGCACTGCACGAATGCGTACATGCTGGTTTATATCAGGGAGTCGAAGCTGAGTGAGTAGAGGTGTTGTTCCGCTCTGTGCGGTGGCGAGCTTTACAGTCGTGCTGTGAGTCACCACTGTGGTATTTTAGGCCACGGTATGGTGGACCTAAGCTGCGTCTCCTGTCCAAACACCTGCTCTGCTTATCCTGCCTTACTTGCAGCATCTAGAAGCAAGCCTGATTGAGCTTGCAGACTTTGATGTAGACTTGTGGCACCAGATGATTTTACGTCACTAGATTGATGTATTAATGATGCTGTAAAATTGGGACCTTCTAAGGAGGGGAAAGGTAGGACCTAACGGAGGTGAACGGAGATGCATTTGTCCCACAGGTGAGGTGTTACAAGCTGTCACCGATCATGATATTCCTCAGCAGCTGGTGGAACGACTACAGGAAGAGAAAAGGATCGAGGCCCAGAAGCGGAAAGAGCGGCAGGAAGCGCATCTCTACATGCAAGTGCAGGTCAGCCTCCGTGACCCTCGGGGGGATGGGTTTCTGGGGCCTGCTGAGAGCGACAGTGAACTTGGCCTGCTTCCAGAGTGACCGTTGATGGATCAGGGACTGTTCGAGCCAGTTCTCTGGCAGTTCGGATTACACTGTACACTCTAGTTCAGGGTGAGGACTTGGATGGGAGAATTACTCAGGCCTCCAGGCAGCAACGTTGGCGTGTTTATAAAGTGCGGAGGGGATGAGGGGTGAGGGCCTCGGTGGGAGGACACGGAACAATGGGGAGCTCCCGGCCAGAGAAGCAGCACAGCCCAGATGGGGCACGGGAGGCAGCTCGCCAGGCCACAGGAAAGCATGACACAGGACAGAGGAGCATGAGAGCTCCAACACAGGAGGCGAGTTTCCAGATGGTCTTGGTTCATGAGTCTGTAGTGATACTAGGAAACAGGCATGATTTTAACAAGCTAACTTCCTGGGAAAAGGTACGTGGTGCATCCTGTCTTTATATTATGTGGAGGTCACCACACAGATGGAGTTCCAGTGAATGCTTATAGATGAGACTGGCTGCATGGAAATGTAGGGTTTTGTCTTTTCTAAATAAATACCTGATCTAGTTCTTAGTCATTTTGATACTTTTCTCCTTGGGTCTTCTGGAGAAGGTTAATGGAAGCAAAAGCCTAGGTGTTTCAGCATCTTACTATTTGAACTGAGTCTTGAGCCGTGTGGTCTCATGTCATTTTGTAAGTCAGTTGCATGTTTCTGCACATTTGCAGATAGTTGCAGAGGACCAGTTTTGTGGCCACCAAGGAAATGATATGTATGATGAGGAAAAAGTGAAGTACACTGTGTTCAAAGTGTTGAAAAACTCCTCGCTTGCTGAGTTCGTCCAGAACCTCTCTCAGACCATGGTGAGTGCCAGTCATTCTGCTGGTGGGTGGTTTGGGTGCCCAGTTCCACCCTCCTCTGTAAGTGGACAGGAGAGAACCTTTTGTGGTAGGTGTGAGTCTGCAAGCTGCCTGAGGAGCGAGTGACCTGGTTCCTCTCGGCTCTGCCTCTTCTGTCCTTTGACTTTATCTTTCAAGAGAATCTGCAATGAAGGAAGTTGAATGTGAATCTTCTTTGTACCTTTTTTCCTCTTTTTTTCTTTTCTTTTTCTTTTTGTAAAATGGGCACTTAAGCCTCAAACTACTAGTGACCCTGACGCAGCCCGATGCCTTTTGTCCTGATTAGTATAAGAGCTATAATTAGGGGCTTTTACAGTCATAGGTTGAGTACACTGACACTGAAATTTAAATATGAACTAATTTTGTTATTAAGTTAAAGTAATTTTTTTCCAGGGATTTCCACAAGATCAAATTCGATTATGGCCTATGCAAGCCAGGAGCAATGGAACCAAACGACCAGCGATGTTAGATAACGAGGCTGATGGCAATAAAACGGTAAGTGTCGCCCAGCATTGACCTTGTGCGCTGCTGTGCATCCCACAACCTGCCTCCTTTTGGTCCAGGTACATGAAAGTGGACGTGCTCTTCAGTACTTGAGTAAAGTTTTCACTCTCACTGAACCATTAACATTTTCTGAGATGGGCATCTCTTTTGGAAATAGATGATTGAGCTCAGTGATAATGAAAACCCTTGGACAATATTCCTGGAAACCGTCGATCCGGAGCTGGCCGCTAGTGGAGCTACATTGCCCAAGTTTGATAAAGATCGTAAGTGACCGTCTTCGGAGCAGTAGAGTTGGATTCCTGGACCATCACTCTAAACACGCAGCGTTAAGCATTCTTCTCTTGCAGAGGAATCTTGTTAATTCCAAAAATGCTCATTACACTCCTGCCGTGGCCAGGCTTCTTGGTGAAGTCCAGTCAGGCTGTCTGGGGTTGTGTGGTGTCCCGGGAGGTGAGGAGACAGCAACAGCACTGAGTTCACCACTGTCGGTCTTTAGTTGTGGCCCCCATGTCTTGCCGATCACATTGGTCTTCCATGTGTCGATGGGTCATGCAGAGCAGGTCCAGTAGTGAATGCATTTGACTCTAGAGCAACATGGGCCCGAGCTGCACACGCCCACTTCTATGCGGGTTTTTGTTTTTAATTTTTTATATCTGGGTTTTTAAAAAGAAGTTTTTTAATGTATTTTCTCTTATGATTTCCTTAATAACCTTTTTGGTCATTGAGCTTGATTTATTGGAAGAATGCAGCGCATAGACACACACACACAAAACACGTAATATACAAAACACGTGCTAATCGACTTACTGTTATCAGTGGGGTCTGGGCAACAGCTGGCTGTTAGTAGGTAAGTTTGTGGGGAGTCAGCGGTTATACACAGGTTTTCAACTGCACCAGGGGTTTGGGCTCCTCACGCCCATGTTGTTCAGGGTCAGCTGTATTGTGCTCTGCAGATCACACAGTCTCCGCCATGGGAGTATGGGAGCAGCTACAGGATTGTGTGAGGGAACATTTTGGCTGCATTCCAGCACCACTTTACAAAACCAGTGTCAGAGTCCACCGACACTTGGTATAAAGTGAAAGATGTTCATTGCTAACGGGGGCCACTTCTCTAGCAAAGGTATAAACAGCCATTAACATGACAGCTCAGCCAGCTAGCTAGTACCAGGTCCTGAAACTGGGATTCCTAAATTCACTGCCCATCTTATCTCCACCGCCTCACCTGTAATGTTTCTCAGGCAGTTGAGGATGGGAATGATGCTGCAATCACAGGGTTAGCCTCTTGAGTAAATCTCATCTGACATAGTAACTTCTTGGTACCATAAGCTATCATTTCAGTGGGTTTTGCTAAGTTTTTTTTTTTTTAACATTTTACTGCATGTCAAGATCCTAATAACAAAACCTGTTTACAAACCTTGTAGATGATGTGATGTTATTTTTGAAGATGTATGATCCCAAAACGAGGAGCTTGAATTACTGTGGGCACATCTACACACCAATATCCTGTAAAATACGTAAGTCCTCCTGCGCTCCCCTTCTGAGTCAGTTTTGCTGACGTCCTAGTGTATTACAGCTTTGGGCGCTCTACTTTTCTTTTTCCCAGGAGATTTGCTCCCAGTTATGTGTGACAGAGCAGGATTTATCCAAGATACTAGCCTTATCCTCTATGAGGTTCGTATGGTTTATTTTTCTATAATCAGTATATCGTTAGTGGTTTGAAGAGGGTTGTTTTGCTAGCCTTGAATTTTTATGTGTGATATCTACAGCTGAGTGGGGGCCTTGGGTGACCTTGAGTTGAGGATCGTATTTATAGATTTGTGATTTTTCCCAATTGAGGATCAGTCAGTGATTGTTAATATCTTTATGGACATGAACATTTCCTGATAGCATTTGAACTTAAAAGTGCAGGGTTGATAGAATTGGGTATAGAGGAGAAGCATTTAGTGGATAGCCTAGTAAATGCTGGACAGACTGCATTGTAACCACCTGACCTCTTTTACTCTAGGAAGTTAAACCGAATTTAACAGAGAGAATTCAGGATTATGATGTGTCTCTTGATAAAGCCCTTGATGAACTCATGGATGGTGACATAATAGTGTTTCAGAAGTACGTACTTCTTGAAGGATTTTATCACTTTGTCCTAATGTCAGATATTTTTATAAGTGCTGTAATAGCAAACAAAATGGCATCAAGTCCCCGAGTCATGTTATGTTTGAGGTACCTCGGAATGCTGACGGAAGTGGCCATCTCTGGGTTTGGGGATTAGGAGTGGTGAGCATTTTTATTATTTAATGCTCTAATTTCCTAAAAATGTCTCTGGGGAGAGTGGTAGCGGGGCAATAGTCTATGGAATAGCAAAATTATTTTTCTTCCCAGAAAACAGGACATTTTTTAGAATGCACCTGCTTAGGTAGCTGGTTTCACTCTGTCTTCGTGTAAAAAAAACCAAGTCTGCAGTCTTAACCTGGGTGTCTGAAGGTAGCCTGGTGGGGCCTTTTCCTTGCTTTCGAAGCCTCTGGCCAGCGTGGTCCTGACACAGGGCATGGGCAGGCGAGGAGTGCAGAGGCCAGGCCTGGCGCACCACTGTTGTGCAGGCCAGGCAGCAGTGTTTTAGGCCTAGTGACTACTGGTCAGAACAGGCTCTGCCGCGAGCCAGCTCTGCGGGCCCTGCACTTCACCTGAGTCCTTGCCCTTACCTGTGCCGGGCGAGGGCACTGGTTTGTTGGTACTGAGCTCAGGAATAGGAAGCAGCTGCAGTGCGCGGCTCAGCACACCTTCAGTACACACTGCCTTCCCCCGTGGTCCCTGGCTTATAAGGGCAACTGGGCAGACCAGACCCCTGACACCTAAAATGTGACCTGAGTTGATATGCACACCGGTTGGCCTCACTGTTGAATGAGAGATGATGACCCTGGCCTGGGCTTTGAGTCAGCCTAGAAACTTTTTTCTCTCCTTAGGGATGACCCTGAAAATGATAACAGTGAATTACCCACCGCAAAAGAATATTTCAGAGACCTCTACCACCGTGTTGATGTCATTTTCTGTGATAAGACAATCCCTAATGATCCTGGATTTGTGGTCACGTTATCAAATAGAATGAATTATTTTCAGGTATTTGATAAATGTTCTACTTGCTTCAAATTCCATTCCAGAAAGACCACGTTCTTATTATAAGGGCTTGCTGATGAGACTGTCCAATGGGTCCGGGTCAGGAGGAGGCCTTAGTCCTGCTGTTTGAGGATGTGCCTGCCCATCGTGGGTGGGCGCTGGGATGGCCATGGGACCATAAGCTGTTCTTTACTCAGCCTCCCCTTCCTGATCCACAACTACATCCACCTGCCCTCTCGTCCCTTGAAATCTTCTCTCCTCTCTGCCCGAGCACGGTTTGGTTTCACAGATAACTGTGGTAATGATTAAAAAGAAATCACAAGAAAATACAAAAACTTAATAGACTTCATCTTTTAAAAGTTGTCTTCATCAGGTTAGCTCCTCCCACAGTGATACTTTACTCCTATTAGATAGTAAATTCTTATGGCATTTAAATTCAGGCTGCTCATACCACCTTTTTAAAGGAACATTCGGCAGATAATTAGTGGTAATGTTCATAAGCAATTAAATTTCAGTTCATTCCCCCAAACGCGAACTGTCCTTTCTGACTCCTGGTCCGTCCCCTTCCCTCAGGTCGCAAAGACAGTCGCACAGAGGCTGAACACCGACCCAATGTTGCTCCAGTTTTTCAAATCGCAAGGGTAAGCCACGCTCACAGACGCTGCGTGCTTTCCACAGTTCGTCCCAACATCGTGGAACTAATTTTAATAGCTAGCTGGCCACTTCACCTGACATGCCATTTCTTGCTTAGTTTCAGATATAGAATTGTCACCACTCTTATGTCTTGACAGCACTACTCCAAGATAAAAAATAATTGGCAGCCTCATCTAAGGCCAGACTTACTTTAGATACATCGTCAGTAAACACATCCCCATGTGTCCTGCTGGGTCCATCCCAGCCAGACTCCTGCGTGCCATGTCACCATTGCGGAGAGCGTTCGGGTGTGACAGCCAGAGGGACTTAGGACTTGGGAAATAGGAGCAGTAGAGTGAAACCCTTTGCCAGGTCCAAATTTCAAGTCTAGATGCAAGGCCAGTGGTTGCTTTTCTGCTCACGCACAGATATTTGTTTTAGGCGAATAAACAAGTCATTTATTTATATGCTGTTTTCTTGTGTAGTTATAGGGATGGCCCAGGTAACCCTCTTAGACATAATTATGAAGGTACTTTAAGAGATCTTCTACAATTCTTCAAGCCTAGACAACCTAAGAAACTATACTATCAGCAGGTATG
Organism: Cynopterus sphinx; assembly: GCA_030015415.1. Lineage (NCBI taxonomy): Eukaryota > Metazoa > Chordata > Mammalia > Chiroptera > Pteropodidae > Cynopterus > Cynopterus sphinx. The sequence goes on along the minus strand of CM057379.1, from coordinate 98,032,766 downwards.
AGTCCGAATTAATGTAACCGTGGGTGATAAAGAGAAGGTGTGGGTTTTGGTGGAAGCACATCTAAAACGAGTCTCTCTTTTCTTAATAGCTTAAGATGAAAATCACAGACTTTGAAAACAGGCGAAGTTTTAAGTGTATATGGTTAAACAGCCAATTTAGGGAAGAGGTAAGTTTTTAAAAATGGTATGCATTTTTATTTTTTTATTGGAGCTTGTTTATTATTTCTGTCTCCTCAGACCTTGAAAACTAAAACAAATGAAAGCATAGTGAATGACAGACAGTATGGTAGAGGTCCTTGGGCCAAGAGTTTGGGAAACCCGGGCATGGTGGCTAGGTGGTAAGCCCTGTGTCGCCTCCCCCACCTCTCGAGTCCTGTGGGGTGAATGACAGTTCGTACCCTGCTTGTGGCCAGGACAGCGGTTCTCTCCAGCTGTTTCTGCCTTGGCCAGGCCTCCGCGGATACTGGCGGAGGCCGCACTAGCGTCTCATGCTTGTCACACACGGTTCACACGTCCAGCCGCACTTCAGATGGTCTTTCTAGAAACTGTGCCTACCAGGATCCCAAGTCTTATCTTTCCTGCTCTGCCAGTTTTTAAGGGAAATCTGAGCCACACGCCTTAGACATTCTCAAGCCAAGTCCGCCTCTGGCCGGCCTGGGTCAGGAGACTCCTTCTCACTAAGCTGAGAGCTGGAGTGGCTTGTGCAGGACCCTTCGGGGCTGGTTCCCAGAGAGGTTGTGCTGTGAATGGCAAGGTTTGCATAAGACGCATATTTTAAAGTCCCCTCAGTACTGGGTGGGGCTGGGGCTGGGGCAGGTAACCTGAGCGACTTCACAGAGCTGGCCACTGGCCATCAGGGCAGGGATGTGAGTGAGGAAGGCGGTGGGAGCTGGAGGCGGTGGGAGCTGGAGGCGGTTGAGAACATCTGTCACAGTGTTGTTGGTTTTTTTTGTTGTTGTTTGTTTGTTTTTAAGCAAAATCGGTTTGTTACAGCAGACCCTTTACGTTTTCTTTAAGGCATGTCTTTCGTCTTGTCGTTTCTTAGGAAATAACACTATATCCAGACAAGCATGGGTGTGTCCGGGACCTGCTAGAAGAATGTAAAAAGGCTGTAGAGCTGGGGGAGAAGGCATCAGGGAAACTTAGGCAAGTATTTCCTGGAGCCGGAAGGCGAGCGGGGTAGGGCGCCAGCCCAGGTCGGCAGCCGCCTTTGTGGAAGTTGAACGCAGCCAGAACCCCCCGCATCGCTGCCGAACTCATCTCAGGCTGTCTTCTGCAGCAATTTTACCGTATTTCACAATGAAGCCATATTTCTTCTTTCCTTCCTCAACTCCTCATCTTAACTGTCTGTAGTAAAAAGCTGTGATTCAAAGCCGAGCAGAGGAAGGATACGCTTCCAGTAGAATGATAACTGAAACCGGGAAAGGCTTCTTTGATTGTATTCGGGGAATCGGGCCACTGGTGATCTGCTTAGCCAATGTTCAGGCTGTAGAAAGAAGCCTCAGATGCGATGACCAGTTATTACTTGAGCGAGTTTGGGCCTTGTCATTAGCACGCTGCGTTTCAGGATGCAGCAGCCCTGGGGGCCGGTGCTTCCCAGAATGTTTTCTTTCTAATGCTAATGAAAGAAGGAGACCTTTATTCTCTAAAAAGTGAGTGAGAAAAACATCACCAGTCCCACCTAGTTTGGGATTGTTGGAGGGAAGTTTCACACACTTACAGGAGACCAGCTCACCCTTTACACCCTGTGCTGCGTCTGCTCCCCTGGATGCCTGCTGTTGACATTTCGGGCCTTTTAAAATGATGACAAGCAAATCTTCCATCATCAGCCTTCTGTTTAGTGTAAATTTCTGTCTTTCACTTTCCCCCTTGTTTTGTACAGGCTGCTAGAAATTGTAAGCTACAAAATTATTGGCGTGCACCAAGAAGATGAACTATTAGAATGTTTATCTCCTGCGACGAGTAGGACGTTTCGAATAGAGGTACCTGCCCCACTCTTGGCCCCAGGGAGAGTTTTGAACTTGTGCAGTTCTATCGTAATAAAATATACATAATGTAAAATTCACTATTTTAACCACTCTTAAGTGTCTGGTTCAGGGGTATTAATTCAGTGCATTCGCACTCTTGAGCAGCCGTCACTTACCCATTCCCACGGCCTTTTCATCTTCCCCAGTGCAAGTCCATACCCATGAAATACCTGCTTCCCCCAGCCCCTGGCACCCACCGTTGTTTATGTGATTTTGACTACTCTAGGAACCTCGTAGGAGTGGGATCATACCGTATTTGTCCAAAGAAATCCATTTTTAAATATGAACCACCAAGCAAATCCAGTCAGAAATTTGGGGTTCCTGTTGATTTTTTAAAAATTTTATTATTTTTTTAGATTGAGGCAACCCTTGGTTGACCTCACAGATTGCAAAGACCTTGTCAGCTTTTTTTTTTTACGCCTACAACACCTGGTCTTCCTAGGTGGTCTCCCATCCAAGTTCTAACCAGGCCTGACCCTGCTTCCAAGATCAGGCAGGATCAGGCTTGTTCAGGGTGGTGTGGCCATAGATGGGTCCCTGTTGATTTTAGAGTTGCTGAAATTTCAGTTAACTGGAAAAATCCATTATTTGGTGTTTTAAAACCCAACATTTTCCTTAAAAACTTACATGTAGTATTGTTCTGAACTCTTATTCTCACAAGACCCAAATATGGCATTTTGGCAAAAATAAGACCTAACTTCATTGTTGCAGGAGCAAGTCAGAACTAAAGCATTTTGTCTGCATCACTGCTTTACTCTCTTTAAAATGTATCCTCAGGAGATACCCCTGGACCAGGTAGACATAGATAAGGAAAATGAGATGCTGATCACGGTGGCACATTTCCACAAAGAAGTGTTTGGAACGTTTGGAATCCCATTTTTGCTGAGGATACACCAGGTGAGGTCTCCTTGGTAGCAGGTTGAGCATCGCGTGCCAGAACTTGAAGCCTCACGTCGTTTACCGATTAAATGGTGTTAAAGCTGATTTTCTGCCTTGGCGGGCGGGTCACGGGCTTCGGTGCTGTCCTGTGGGCCCCGAGGGGCTGTCGTACGGCACATGTGAGTGAGCATCCTGTCCTGTTCCTCATGTTCGTAGGGCGAGCATTTCAGAGAAGTCATGAAGCGGATTCAGAGTCTGCTGGACATCCAGGAGAAGGAGTTTGAGAAGGTGCGCGCGCCCCGGGCGCCTGTGGAGTGGCTCAGCCAGATCTGGACTAGTAAAGTAGGCTGGACTTCTTGGCCAGAGGTGTGAGTGTTGCCGACACCCAGAATTGACGGAGGGGTTTCGTTTCCGTTTTTGTCTTTTAGTTTAAGTTTGCCATTGTGATGATGGGCCGGCACCAGTACATAAATGAAGATGAGTACGAAGTAAACTTGAAAGACTTTGAACCTCAGCCTGGTAAGACGACCGCCCCTCCCGCCTCGATCTTTCTTCCGTGTGTGGGTTTAGCTCTCAGAAGCCAGTGCCACGTGGCTGGAGGGGGGCAGCCCTCACCCATGAGCTCTCTCAAGGAGGAAGCAAGTGGCATGATCGACCACACAGGGTCGATCTGAGATTCAGGGTCGTGGTGTGGGTGGCTCTGTGTGACTTGCAGCCTCTGACAGTGCGGTGTTTGGAAGCTACCGAGACGCCACTCGGTGTGGGGGCTCCTGGGCCCGCAGTGAGCATGCAGCTCAGAGCCCCGGCTTCACTGCAGCCCCACACCTGAGCACCAGCCTGTGTGTGGCCCGGCGTGGGCTCTGTGGTCTCACCGCCCCTCTCTCCCCCCAGGTAACATGTCTCACCCGCGGCCGTGGCTAGGGCTCGACCACTTCAACAAAGCCCCAAAGAGGAGTCGCTACACGTACCTTGAAAAGGCCATTAAAATCCATAACTGACCTCCTCCCCCGAGCGCGCACGGCGAGGCCGCGTGGGGCCGTGCGCCCCTTTTACAGCGAGGACTTTGGTGCGCGTGCGCTCTAGCCGGAGTCGTCAGCAAGAAGATTTGCTGCTGGTGTTAATTTTATTTTGTTGAGGCTGTTCAGTTTGGCTTCTCTGTATCTATTGACTGCCCTTTTTGAGCAAAATGAAGGTGTTTTTATAAAGCTTGGATGCCAATGAGAGTTATTTTATGGTAACCACAATGCAAGGCGACTGTCAGCAAGACGGGAGAAGAGGTTAGTGGGACGCCTGGCGCTGGCACGAGGTCTCTAGTCTGTCTAGTGGCATAAGCTGCCTGGCTGCCTTCCCGGGGGTCCCGCTCACCACCCCGCAGCCAGGAAGTCTTATGTTTAGGCTCGTCTGACGTATTTCCTTCAGTTACACTTTTCAATGACCTTTTGTGCATCTGTAAAGGCAAAACCGAGAAACTCACAAGCTAATAAATAGCGCTCTTTCCTTCACTGCGTGTCCTGTCGCCCCTTCCTCGGTTCTCCCCCCACTGCCTGGGTCTTTTTCACAAACTCGTCCCACGTCCATCAGCCACTACTGTTCTGCAGCCCGTTCGCAAAGTGGACGCACTGAATATGGTCTGGACAGACATGCTGGGGTCTTTTTACTAAAATGAAAGCACTGTTAAACACAATTAAGGTGTACTATGCTGCCTCTCGGCAAACTTCATGATCTTGAGTTTCACACGAGCAGGAGAAAAAATTATAAATAGAATTTCCTTAAAACGGAAGAGATGGAACAAAATAAAGGAGAGCCTTTTAGCAGAGGGCATGCTCACTAGTGGTTAGCAAGCTGTTGACTTTGTAAAAAAAAATAAAGTTAAAATAAAAAAAAAAACAGGAAAAATGAAATTGTATATTTAATGAATGAACATGTACAATTTACCGCTGGGAGGAGGTGACTTTTTGTTGGGTGAATCTGCAAGTGACCCTCACTGATGTTGATATTCATTGTGTGTAGTTTTATTTCAGTCCCGACCTTTTCTTTTCGAGCTAATGCCAGCCGCGTGTCTAGTTTTGAGTGCAGTAAAATAGAATCAGCACATCACACTTATTTTTCATCCTTTTCCAGTATTTTTTGTTTCTGTAGCAGCAGTGTACGCCAACTCTTCCTGTATATTGCCTTTTGCTGGAAAATGTTGTATGTTGAATAAAATTTTCTATAAAAATTATAATTAAGTGAGTGACGTGGACGTTGAGGAGGATTTCCGCCCTCCCCAGAAGCAGGCTCGGGAACCTTTTCATTTACACCAAGGTCTTACTGAGCCGTTTCTCCCTCATCCCAATGTTGCTGATGTACAATTCTGGCTGCCTTTTTTTTTTTTTTTCTTTGTTTGTTTGTTTTCCTTTTGCTAGTCTCATTTCAGCTGAAGAAATGAAAGGTTTTGCAGGTGGGAACCATGTACAAATAAGATGATGGGAAATATTGCTAAAATGGTGAAAGGTGAACGAACGCCAGACTGTCGGCGCTGGAGCAGCTGCAACCCCCTGCAGAGCTCATGTTGGCCGCTTTGCCTCTGGTGCCTGGAGCACTAGTCCTGGCCTCTGCTGGTCTGTGGCCCAGGGTGACCCCCTCCAGGTGTCTGATGTGCTGTGCCCTTGTCCACACCCCAAGAGCTGTCCCTGGCGGTGTGGACGGCTCCGCCCTGTCTCAGTGAACGTCTTGATTTTTTTAAGTTTGGCTCAAGGCTGGTTATAGTCTTAGGTAACGGAAACAGCATTTTCCCTGAAGTTATTAAATGACTGTTTTTACAAAAAACCTTTTTCAGTGTGGATGACGTGTTGCATTTTCTCGTCCACCCACTCCCAGTTACGGTATCGAGTCCGAGTTCATAAAACTGGTTTTGGGGGACAGGGATGGAGATGACCTGCCTTTGAAATGGCCCACTCTGCACCTCCAGGAGTGTTCCGTCTTCTCTAAGACGTGTCACTGTTCCGTGACCGAAGTCTGAGGCCGACAGTGATGGCTCCCTGGAACCCACACTGGCCTGAATAGGCCATCCCACGTGACTACGCAGGAGCAGTGTGCCGGAGGAAACGGGACGTCTTAGAACAGTGTACTGGGTACTGGATCCCATTTCATCTTTTTAAGATCAGTTCTCAGAGCACCTTCCCCAAAATGTCCCTGCCAGCCCAACTTGGGGACTGCCTTAGGAATGAGTTGCTGACCTTCCTCACAAGAGCTTCGCGTCACCTGCTTTGGGGACTGCCACGTCCAGCAAGACGAGGGCCACGTGTCTCCAGCGGTGTTTGTGGGTCTCGCCATGTTAAGGACATAATTCCATCTCTGCGCAAGTGTGAGGGCGAGGCCCCCGCTGTGGAGCCGCGGTGGGAACAGGCTGTGGCCGGAGCCACTTATCCTGAGCAAGACCTGAGCCAGCGCCTCCCTCGTATGTGCTCCCCGCGCCTAGTTTTGCGGCAGGTGATCGTGGCTTGGTTGGTATCTGGGATTGATATTTCCAAGAAGTTTGCTGAAGCCTCACGTTTAAAACCTTGTCTTTGAAGAGAATGTGACAAGCTTTGTGGCTCTGCGTGCTCTGTGTAGGTTTTCACAGGACCACGCTCCAGTGGACGGGTGACACTGAGCTCTGTGACACCTGACAGGTGAAGTTGTCACCAGGTTCGCCCTTTGCTGAAAACATTCACGAACACTGTCTAGTCAGAACCACATGTCCCCATCCTTGTCACACGGCTTATGGTGCAGCGTTTCCACCCAGGCTTGGCCCTGGGTTCTAACCCGACTGTCCGATGTAACCTGCCATGTGACACGCACTGCCCAGTCAGCCCTGGGCCACGTGTGGCTATTGAGCACCTGGGATGTGGCTAACGGAGCTGAGGGAGTGTACTCTTTAAAGTTCTGGTTGTCACATGTGGCGAACATCCCCGTGTTGGATTAAGCCATCGTAACCGAACTTCCCTTGTTTTGTGAATTAAAAGGATCAGCTCTCTCAAGGAGCTGTGGGATTGACATAAAACATTGGGCCTCGTTTTCCTGAGACCTTTTCAGCAATGGAAGCCTTCAGGGACATTCGCATTCCCGAAGATGAGCACAGAGTTCCCCAAGTCCCTGTACTTGCCACTTGTGCAGACTTGTCCTTCCCACCTCCATCTTCCAGTGAGGCTTTGAAGCTGGGCCATGGGGGTCGTCATGAGCGGTTGGGGCAAAGGCAAAGCCGTCAGAGGCCCCAGAAGGGCGGGTGCAAACAGGTGTGAGCTCCGAGGGGCTTCTGACCCACAAGTCAGTGGATGGATCCAGGGCTTGGCGTTCCCACCACGGCCCTTTGGTTGTCTGACCATCTTGCAGTAAAATGGGAGAAAAATTACCTACACTCAGGAGCCCCCATGAAGCCCACCCCCCATGGTAAGGCCGATGCTGGCCTGACCCTTCCCCACCAGTGAAGAGTGGGCCCCCCTCAGCACCTCCAGGCCCCTTGCTGCAAAGTCGGTGTTGCCGTGAGGCGGGCAGCAGAGGTTGGGGTCAGCTGTGTCCATGGGCTGGTTCATGGGTGTGCAGTTGGGGATGTGACAGTCTACACGCCTGTGGTCCCTGCCCCTCACCCCACTGGGCATTGCTTCCTTCTCGAGACGCCTTACTGTCCCCAGCTGCTGGAAACGGGCAGGAGGTGTCCTGGGCTGTGACAGGCTCCCCAGCTACTACCTTTGGCAGTGCAGGGCCGAGAGGCCCGCACCACACCCTCCCGTGTGCCCCTGTGATAACAGGGGAGGGCTCTGTCCCGTCCTGGCTCTGGCCACGTGTCAGCAGTCCTAATGATCATCACCACAGAGCACACCACAGAGCCACCAGCACAGGCTGGAAGGCCGGGCGCTCAGCCTTGCTAAGTGCGGAGCTGGCCTTGGGACAGCCTCACTGCCACGTCTCCCTTCCCATGTCCCCAGCCGGACCCCCCTTTCAGATGACAGCTGCAGGAGCCCCGGACGGGCCGACCTGGCCACACCGCCCAGACAGCCCTGCTGGCAACCTCCAGGAGCTGGTGCAGACAGACTTGAGCCAGGTTGATCCGGGAAGAAGTGTGCATGTGAGAAGGATAAGGCCCCGAGCCCTGTGCGCCCAGGCTGCTGCTACAGTGAGACGCTGCGACAGGAGAGCTAGGCCACCCCGGGACCAGGCCTCGGACACGAAGTAAACGGACGTGGTGGTTCAGGTCAGGGTGTCAAAGCAAGGCGGCCCTGGCACGGTGGGGACCGCAGGGGAAAGCTGCGATTTGTGCCGACTTGCTGAACAAGCGTCCCGTGCAGCCGGACATCGAGAGTTTTTTAAAGAAGCTGAAAAGTCCGGTTTTTCGGTGTGATTCCCAGTTTTTAAAGTTGGCGATGACATTCTCTTAATGCAGAGAAATCAGGCCTGGGATTGACCCGGGGGCCGCGGAAGGGTGCTGCCTGGAGCTAGCTGGTCAGGACCTCGCTGGTTGACAGCACTGGGGTGGAGGGGCCAGACCCGAGAGGGGGGACCCGGGACGCCACCCACACTCGGCGGGCAGAGCCCCAACGCACCACGCCGGCACTGCACCTTCCACGCAAGGCCCTGGGACTCACTCCGGTGTCTGTGGACTCTGGGAATCCGAGTCAAATCCCGCAAGATGCCTGACGAGCCTGGTGTCAGAACGACCGCCCGAAGTCCAGCTCTGTGGTTGGATCTGGTTCTAGCCACAGGCCGGCCTCGGCCTCGCCGACAGGCCCAGGTATGCCCCGTGACTGTCACCCGCCCGGCCGGGGTGCCTCTGCGAAGGCGCGGACCGCCTCTGAACCAGCGATCGGCCTGGCTCGGTGACTCTCCCTCTCAGTAGTGACCCTCGCCCTGTGTGAGACCCACGGGCTCACGTTTAACACGGGTCCGTTCGGCACTCCCGTGTCCTGGTTTATTACAAACGGGAGAGTGACTCCTAGGTGCCGGGCGCCTAGTTTGTGACAGATGCTTCACCTTCTACTGTAACCCCAAAACCTAACTAAAATAGGTTTCCATGTGGAAATTGGGACTGCCAGTCCCACAGCTAGCGCTGACTCAGAAGCTGGCGCTCCCCTGGTCCTCCTCGGCATCTGGTGTCTTTGAGGGGCCGACATTCCTGTCTGGAGAGATCTGCTGTCCCCCCTCCCTACCTCCCTCCCTCCCTCCCAGCTGGTGTGGCAGATTTGCCAGCAGGTGCGGGCAGAGTGGCCCTCACCTGGCCTGGTTGGGCTTCCAGGAATATCTGTGCCTGCCGGTGGCTTGATAAAAGGGACACCTGGCGATGCTTCAGTGCCTCCACGACGTCAGCTCTACACACGCGTGTGCACACGCACGCACGCACCTTCCCGGCACCGCACTTCCTCCGTGCTGCAGTCGTCTGGGGTAGACAGGCCTGAGTTTGCCTGCTGCCGCCCGCCTAGTTCTGTCCGTGGACAGCCCATCTCTGGGCCCGAATTCTGCATCCGCAGGACGGGGGAGCAGTGCCCTCTCGGGGCGGCCGTGAGCATGACAGCCGACGCCTGCCGCCGCTTAGGGAATGAGGAACTCCACAGGCCCGGATCTTCCCGTCACTCCCTTCTGCCCCCTCGTTCTCTCTTTTCCCTTCTCTCTGAAATTCATCTTGTAGAAGACATTTTAATGGAAAGGAAGAGTGGGATTACAGGTTTTATATTTTGCCAAATAGAACAATCCTTTCATTGTGCCCTGGGTTGTCCTTTAGTCCAGGGTTCCCCAACCTTTTTGGCACCAGGGACCAGTGCTCCCGTGAGAATCTGATGATGTGAGGTGGAGGAGCTGAGGCAGTGATGCTGGCGCTGGGGAGCGGCTGCAGATACAGATGAAGCTTTGCTCGCTGGCCTGCCCCTCACCTGCTGTGTGGCCCAGGGGTTGGGGACCCCTAGTCACACCCAAACACATCCCCAGGCAGACCCCACTTCACCCACGAGGGCCCCTGCTCCTAAGCCGACTTCACAGTATAGTATCACAGCTACTGTGCTGTAACCATGAAGGCATTTTAAGGATTAAACCGCTTGGGGGGCTGTGGACAGAGATTTGGGAAGATTTCCTTCCCCCTCCCAGTTCCCATAAACCCACCTGACCCCACCAGGGAACACCAGGGCCTGAGGAAGTGACAGACCCAAGAATTAGCCATGACAGTGGTGAGCCGGGGCCGGGCTGGAAGGAAAAGCCAGAGAGAGGAGGGGCGGGCAGGGCAGCGAGGGGAAGAGTTGGCGCGTGGCAGGTGGACAGCAGCACGGTGGGGGTTGCACAGCTCACAGAGGGCCCCAGGGGGCCCCAAGGTCAAAGGACTTGGTCCCGAGGGCGGGGAGTTCCAGGTAGGTGTCTGGCACGATCAGAGCTGAAGTTACTAATTCTCACCCGTGCTAATGGAGCTTAGTCTGTGCCGGCCACTGGCTGCTGGTGATGACCGGAAGGGACAGGCAAGACTTGGGGCAGGGAGTCCCGTCGGGGACTGTCGGCTCCTTCCAGGAAGACCAGGGTGGGGTAACGGAAACATCATTGCAGAGCAAGAAGGACAGGAGTGCAGGGTGGCACCGAGGGCCTGTAGGGGCCCGGGGCAAGAGGAGGGAGGTGGCCATACCATCCACAGCCACCAAGGCCCCCGAGGTGATGGGAAGAAGGCATCACCTTGAGACCTGGTGGGTTTGGGGGGCCCTGGGACACCCAGCGGGAGGGCTCTGGCTGCAGGTGAGGACGGAAGCCTCAGGACTGACATGAGAAGACTCCCAAGACGGGGACCTGGGGGCGCTGGCTGGACGGGGTGTCCTGACAGGGTGTACAGGAGGTCGCCGGGGGACGGCTGCAGTACAAGTGCACTCAGAGCGAGGGTCAGGGGCTGCAGAGAAGCAGGACAGGTAGGAGAGGGGGCAAAGCGTCGGGTGGGTGTTGGGTTTAGCCCCGGCCAGGGCAGGGGCCCCGAGTGTGGGCCTGGAGGTGGGCTGAGGAGTGGGTGGCAGGTGAGGATGTGGATGACGGGAAGTGCAGGTGCCCTGACACCGGAGTGGCAGAGAGACGCTTCCACAGAGACGCGGAAGCCTGAGCTGGTAGGAAGGAGCTGGGGAAGGGGGAGCCGGCTAGGGTAGTGGTTTTTAAGGGACCAGAAGAGGAGGAACCCTGAGAAAAGAGGGTTAGGCTGCCACTCGGCCATCATTCACTCACCCGGGGCTGACTGAGCACCTACTATGTGCAGCCGATTTGAGGGCCAGCCTGACCTTCCCGGGGACAGGAGGGATGAGGAAAGGATGGGCGAGCACGACCTCAGTCCCTCTACACCCCCTGGGGCAGGGCAAGGTGCGGAAACTCCAGCAGGACAGACGCAGGCGGCGCAAAGGTCACTTAACCGACATTTATTTCGCAGAGGTTCACAAGCGTTTGTAGCGGAAGAGTTCGCTGCGGCACACCGGACACGTGTGCTTCACGTCCATCAAGCTGTCGACACAGAAGGGGACGAGACAGCAGCCCAGGGCACACCTGCAGCCTCGGGAGCAGCAGGCCGTGGGCTGGGGCCCGGCCGGGCCACTCTGGACTCACTGGTGGCCCCGCCAAGCCGGGCACACCCCATCCTCAGCCCCGCCCTGTCCCCCACCCCCAGGCGCCAGCCCCCCAGCCCCAGCAGGCCCTCCACCACCGGTGCTCAGGGTCCCCACGCACCCGCACATGAAGAGGCCCGTACACAGCAGCCAGGTGAGGATCCCCGGGGACGGGGTGGTCACCGTGATGATGTAGTTCCCGCAGTACGGACATGGTAACTGGATGGGGATGGCGGACACTATCGTAGGAATGCCGGTGAACACAGCTTGGGGAACAAGGAGCGGCAGGTCAGACTCCACGGCCCCCTCCGCTTCCTCCCCGGTGTCTGCCACCGGGGGACCCTCCCACACGTAGCCCCTGCCCCACTCTGCGGGGCCTCCGTGCTCCGATGGGCAGCCCAGGCCTTCCAGGTGGGCCCCAGTGTCCCCTGGCAGTCCCTTTCCCTTCCACCTCCAGCCACCAGGGCTCAGGGGCCTTCCTCAGTCCAGACACTGTCCCCCGTGGTCAGGGCAGCCAGCAGATGTGGGAGGACGTCTGCCTTTAAACTTGACGAAGCTCCAGGGAGGTCCCAGCGCGTCCTGCCCACGCATTTATCGTTCCCTTTTGGGTTTTCGTTTGACTCAGCCAGAGCCGGTTTCTAACCCTTCAGCTAAAACGCCCCGACGGACACCCTTACCAAGCAGTTCCATTGAACAAACAAAAACAAACAAAAAACCCCGAAAAAGCAAAAAGGAAATCACCACCACCATCAGGAAAACCCCAGAAACCTTCCCGGTGGCGTTCTTCTCGTCTGTTCCTCCTGCCTTTGTGCAGGGGGGCCCCCGACAGAGTATATGTAGCTCTCTCCAAGGTTGCAGCTGTGTCTCCAGCCGCAGGCGTCCGGACAAGGGTGGCCTTGGGTGCTGGCTGAATTTATTGCCAGGAAGCCCGATTCCGGTGAGCTCTGGTGTCAGGGCCCGGTCTGGACGGCCTGACCCACGGACTGACCGGAGCCATGGGGAGGGGCTACAACCACTACAGACTGTGGCTTCTGGGGTGCAGGGCGAGGGGGTGCTGGGGCTTGGAGAGCTGATATGGAGGGGTGTGGGGCTCCCCGCGTGGCAGAGAACTGAGGACTACATGTGGCTAGAAGGTGGGGGTGGGGAGGGGGTCCGGGGGCTCTGAGGGCCTTTCCCATGGTGAGGATGCCATCTTTATTCTACCCACCCGGAATTTACGGCCCACCTCGGCAGCCTTCCACCTTCCATGTTCCCAAATTCTTTGTCAAGTTTGTTTAAAAAATCATATAGCCCGGGCCCCAGCCCGAGGGCTCTCTGTGGTTTGGGGCAGTGTGTTCGTTTGCAGAGTAGACGACAGGATTTCACTCCACAACCATTTCCTGAGCACCTCCTGTGTACCGGCACCTCCTACCCCAGCACCACTGATTTCTCAGGGAAGAGAAGGGCTCATGGCCACGGCCAGCGTGACCACCGTCACTGCAGGAGGCCCACAGCTGTGGGGCAGGCAAGGAGGGCTTCCCAGAGGAGGTGCCCTTTGTTTGGACCGAGTCTCGGTGGGTGGTCCGGGCAAGGAGAGGAAGCAGGTGGGGGGCACTCACCTTTTTGAACAAGCTGAGGGCCCGGGAAGTACGGTGGAGGAGGTGAGTGAGGAGGTGACTGCCGCGGGGACGGATTCGGAGGCGGCTCTTTGGGGAGAAAAAGGGAAAACGTCCTCAGCTCTGAAGACTCACCGGGCTGAGCACTTGGCCAGCCCGAGGGAGACACCCATTTTACAGGAGAGAAAGCCGAGGCCTAGAGGGACGGGTGAGGTTCCCCGCAGCCGTAGAGCGCGTAGATGGAGGAGAGGGCGGTGGACCCAGGCACTCTGACTCCAGCTGGAAGGATGGAAGCTCTTCCTCGAGGCAGTGCCAGAAAGTCGAGGATGCAGGGGGTGCCCAGGGCCCCGTAACCGTTTTTTTTTTAAATCTCGAGCATTTATTTCCTGCCAGACTCTGCCCTCAACACTGTACATTTCTCACTCCATTTACCCCCGCCACAACGCCAGCCACGGTAGCAGGGTGGCGTCATTCCACTTTCGCAGCTGTGGAGCGTCGCCGCAGAGAGGTGCAGTAACTTGCCCGAGGTCCCCCAGCAAATAAGCATCAGAGTCAGGGTCGGAATTTGATGGGCCCGACTCCAGAGCACACGCTCCTAAGGGTCGGCCCCTTGTCTCTGGTCGTGATGGCTCCAAAAAGGGTCAACGGTCTCTCTGCTCCCCCGGGAAGGGCTGTTTGGACCCACAGGGCCTGCCTCTGTTCTTCCCAAACTTGGCTCCTTCGCAACCCTAAAGGGGCTTCTCACCGTATGTGGACACCCAGCTCTGTCCCTCACCTCCCAGGAGTCAGCTCTTGGCTGACCCTTGGGAACCAGGAGGAGTTTCTGAATGAGCCCTGGGTGCAGGTGGGAGGTTGTTTGGACAAGGAATTCTGGGATCCTGGGTCCCCCGAGTGTTGTCTGGGAGAGGAGCGGTTGGGAACCCCATAATTTTAATGACAGTTTAGGCGAAGGATGGGGGTCCTTGGTGTTTCATTGCTTTGCACGGCAAACTGCCCCTCCCAGGAAAGAAAGGAGCCTCATAGCTTGAGGGGTGCCTGGGTGCTCCCCTCCCCGAGCTGTCCCCCCCCAGAGTCAGAGAAACCAGAAAACAAGGACTCCCCCTCTCCCGCCACTCTTCGCCACAGTCTAGACTCCATGGGACAGGAAGAGGTTTCACGCCCACTTGCTGCCCCCAGCAGCCCTGCCGCAGGCTCGTTTTCGTGCCCATTTTACGGGTGGGAGTCAGAAATTACGTCCCTGGCCCAGGGCTGCCAACTAGAAAGTCATTCTGAGCCCACACCGAGTCGGCAACTGCCCAGCCCTGCGTCTAGCATCTCGTTTAATCCTCTCGACCATCTTTCAGATGAGAAGAAAAAACAGATTCAAGAGATTCGGTGACTTCCCCAAGCTCACATCAGCGTGGCCAGGACCTCCATCCCACCCTGCCCCATCAGTCTAGGTCTCCTTGGCCACATGGGGGGTAGGTCAGGGGAGGGGGGACAGGTCATACCTGATATAGGGGAGTCATTAGCTTTGTCCTGCAACTTTCCTGTGGCACTTTAAAAGAAGGCACAGGATGTCAGAGGCCCCACTTTTGTGCCCACTGGGTCAGGGGATCCCCCAGGTTGGTGGGGTATGGCAGGACTTGGGGTGGGGATTGAGGACAGGAATCAGCCCCCAGCTCAGCCAGGGGGTACATAGTGTCCCGCTTTCTTTGGGTTCCCTGGCCTCTCCCGCCCCGGGCACCTGAGTGGAGAGACCCTTACCCTGGGGACAATTCCATCTTGCTCCCTCGGAGGTGCTTTGTTTCAGCAACGGTATCCGGGCAGCGTCGGGTTCCAAGCTCTGAGCGGACGGGCTCTTGTCCTCAGCTGTCTTCATCGTGGCCTGGTTGCCTGTGGACAGGAATGCAGGCCTCCCCTGGCGCCCGTTGCTGGGCCCGGCTCCAGTGGAACAGCCATTGTGACATGTGTCTTTAGAAGGGCCAGAGGGGTGGGAGGGCCTCAGCTTGAGGGACCTCTGAAGACGGCCTTCCCCACTTGTCCACTGCTCCCCCGCTCCATGGTTTGGGGCAGTGGGGAGAATGGATCCAGACCCTTACAGAATCCGATGAGAGCGAGCGATTCTGCTTTGAGGAACTTCCTGCTGTATGCCAGGCCTAGCTGTGAGGATACCCGTGTCCTCCTATTTAGAAATGTAGGCAGGTATATTCACACCTGTACGTACGCACGTGTGTATATGTATATGCCCGTGTGCACACACGTACCGCAGGTGCATACACACGTTTCTCTGTGTGTGTGCATCCCAAGTCCAGGTGCTTCTCCTGCTTGTATAGCTGTGAGAGTCTGGGTGAGATTTTCACTCTCTCTCATCCTCTATCCCCTGGCTTACGCATCTGTAAAATGGGGAGGATAGTTATAGGGTTGTTAGGAGATCAAAGAACAGAACCCAGGTGATGGGTTTGGCCAAGTGCAGAGAATGATGCCGGCATTGTCATCGTGAAGTCCAGGAGAGAAGTTCCCAATTGCAGAGGGTGGCCTCTGTGCCCGGGCTGGCTCGGTGCCTTCCTCGGGGTCAGAGCCAGGATTTGTGAGAACAAAGGCGCATAGCGAGGTCTATGCGCTTGGCCACTGTAATATTCGGTTTCTCGTGATGCCGCAAAAACACTGGGGAACGTTCGAGAGAGCCTGCTCGTCTGTCAGGCTGGTGGACACCAAAAGTTATGGCCAGTCTGGGGGGAAACGGGATTTGGGGATATCTAGCAGAGTTACAGATGTGGTACTTTTTCAAAAACTCCATCCCGAAGATGAACTAGCAACATCAACTCACCTTGGCACAAGGCTATTCAACGCAGCAGCAAAAAGCTGGACATAAGCCACATGTGTCTATCTGTCTAGCTACTCTGCAGCTACAGAAAATACAGGGAGGAAAGGGAGCAAGGAGGGGAGAGAGAGATGGGGTAGGGGGGAGGAGAGGAAGGAGGAAAAAGAAAAAAAATGATAAAAAGGAAAATCTATATATATTAATATGTGTGGTCTCTCCAGGATATATTAAGAAAAACAAGATTTTATATATATATTATATCATATTATATATCATATATTACATATTATATATTAATTATATATTAATTATTAATTATATTATATATTGATTATATATTAATTATTAATTATATATTATATATTAATTGTATATTATATATTAATTATATTATATATTGTATATTAATTATATATTATATATGTTATATATATATTTGTGTATGTGTGTGTGTATGTGTGTGTGTATATATATATATATATATATATATATATATATATATATAATCATTACTTTCTGTTTAAGGAAACAGGGAGGGAGCTATACCGTTTCCAAGAAATAAAGGAAGAATTAATTAAAAAAAAAATAAAGTGGTTGACGTTGAGGAAGACAGGGATGAAAGCAGGCCCTCTCTAAATATACTTTGTTTTACGAGCTTGACTTTGGAACCATATCATTACGTTCACTAATTAAAAAGGAAGTCCATAAAAAAGAAAAAAAAAGCAACACCGAGAAACGGAAAGCAACCAAAATCAAACAAATGGGATTGCATATCAAGATTTCTCACACGGGACAGAAAGCAGAGCCATCAAAGAGAAACCTGAAACACAACCTCATCAAGGCCGAGAGTCCCCGCTCTTCAAAAGACACCGCAGATAAAACGAAAGGCGAGGCACAGCGTGGAAGATTCGCAGTGTAGGTGTGTGACAAAGCGCAGGCATCCAGGCTATAAACTCTTTCAGCTCAGTGATAGTTATTTTTTAAAAATGCAATATTACAAGTGGGACAAAGAGTGGTACGGATGCTTCAGGAAGGAAAAAACATAGGAACGGCCAATGTACACGTGAGAATATGCCCAGCATCTCTATGCGTCTAGGAAATGCGAATTAAAAACCTTAGGGCCCAGTGGTTAGGTTGTAAAAAAACAGTCTCACGTGTTGACAAGCGTGTGGGACCACCGCCTCGAATCCTGCTGGGGTGAGTGGAAAATGGCACATCCCTTTGGAAAACCGGCTGTTTTTTAAAAAAGCAAACTCACACTCACCTGTGCCCAGCGATCCCACTCCCAGATTTTTACTCAGGAGAAATAAAAGCACGTGTGCAAAAAAAAGACCCGCAGGAGAAAATTCATAGTGGCCAAAATTTCGAACCAATCCAAGTGTTTATCAGCGGGTGAGTGGATAAACAAATAGAATACATTTATACCAAGGCTTGCCGCCGAGCAGTCAAAGGCACGAAGTAAGGATGTGTTTAGCGAGGCGAATGCTCTCAGAAAACGGATTTCCAACAAAAGGACCCTGACCTAAAAGAGCATGTGGCCTGCGGTTCTGCTGATGGGACGTTCTGGCCCAGGCCACGCTGTGACCTGTGGTGAGCGTGAAGGTGCCTTCCATGAGGAGACAGGGTCAGGTGCAGGCCGGTGTGCCCGGCATAGCAGGTGCCACCTACACCACGGGCGCTGTAGGTTTCTGCACGAGTCCAATCGTTTTTCAGCTGATGGGGGGAAAAGAGGTGTCTCGAGGAAGCCCTTTTCTAAGTGCCACAAAGGCGTTTGTTGTCTTCCTGGAAAAAAAGAAACGCCTGGCTCCAGGTGACCGTCCTTACCAACGCCCAGGGCGTCCACGGCCCTGTGGTGTCGGTGTCTGAGAACTGGTGCTGACTGCATCCCCCGGCGCTCATCATGCAGAAGATGCTCCGTCACTATAGGCTGAAGGTGCAAATGGATGACCGAGAGAATGAATGAATGAACGAATAAACACATGCAAGACTGAGTGCATACTCACTCCATTCATCACGGCCTGTCCCATTCGGCTTGAAATCCCCTGGTGGTGACTCCGCTGGACTTGTACGGACTTGAGTTTACACATCTTGGAAAGGGATTGGGGCCTGCCTCCTAGGGGGATTTTGAGGACGAATGTCCCCTTTACAAAGGGTTGGGATCCTGGCGGCATTTCTGGATGGGGCGCTGGGAGGGCGAATGAATGGGAAATGTGCTCAGGTGCCGAGCATCCCAGCGATGGCCATCAGGCGGCAGCACCAGGCTGCAGGGTCCAACTCGCCTCCTCCTCCTGGCCTCTGAGGGTCTGAGAGGTCTCCTTTATGAGAGGTTGCCCCTGCCACCTTCCCTTTAGAACTAGTCTGGTGTCCTCACCCTGCTCTGGGGCTGAGGACTTCTGTCCCACCCCATCTCCTTCAGGCCAGACTGGAAGGAGTGAGGAATCTCAGAGGGCTTGAGGCCAGCCCAAGGTCACACAGCAGGGCTGTGGGGGACTGGCTTAGAGCCCAGTCTCTCTCCACCCAGGCACAGGGCCCCCCTTGGGGAGCCATAAGACCTGGCTGGGCTCTTCCTGGGCCTCTTCTGGGAGGATCAGTTTTCTGTGGGGCTCAGGGCTCCCGGAGGATTGTTTTGTTATTATTTGTTTTTAACCTCCCCAACCCCCAAATAAGGCCTGGCTTAGAGGAGGAAGAACGTGGTTGAAGCGCGGGCTCTGTCACCCGTAGCCGTGTGACCGCAGGCAGCGTGCTCACCGCTCTGAGTCTCAGTTTCCTCCTCTGCAAAACAGATCTAACACAAAAATCCGGTGAGACCGTTTTACCTTGCTGGCTGACCCTTCTTCACCCATGCCTGCTTTCCGTTCGGGCCATCTTGCCCCCTGGGCCTTTGCACTTGCTGTTCCTGTGCTCAGAATGCTCTTTCCCAAGGTATCCCATGGTTTATTTCATCGTCAAACTCTCAGCTGACATGCCAGTCCTCACAGAGAGCGGTTGTGGACCCCTTGGGGGTGGGGGGGGGAGCCAGCCACACTGCACCACACGGCCTGGTTCGACTTTCACAACAGTGACCTCTGGAATTAACCGGTCGTGTATGAGTTTACTTGGCACCGTCCGTGCAAACGTCAGCTCCCTGAGGGCAGGGTCCTGGGTGCTTCTGTTCACAGCTCTCTCTCTCTCCAGTGCCCGGCACAGTGCTTGAGACATGGGAGATGCTCCGTGAAGACTTGTCGCACGAATGACGAACAAAAGAAACCCGTGTGGAATGCTTAGCTCTGTGCCCGGGCACGTTAGCAATTAACGATAATAATAAATTAGATAAGCAGAGGCACAAAAGCCAGGGCGAGGGGCAGGGAGGAGCTTGCGGTTTTGGCAGCCGAGGGCCCTGGGAAGCCCCTATGGTCTCCTCCTGCTGTGTGACCCTGGGCACTTCACTCACCCTCTCTGGGCTATGCTTTCTTTTCTGGCAGTGAGGAAGACTCTGAAGCCTGGGCTGCTTAAGGGGAAAAGGAGACGGGACGTTGTTTCTTTCCTGCTCTTCCTGTCTTCCCAGAAGGGCCCAGATCCCAGGGAGGGGATGAGATAAGGAAGAAGGAATCCAGAAGAATGAGTTGTTTCTGCAAGAGGGTGCTCGTGACTGGGGAGAGGGGCTGGGCCTTGCCCAGAGCCTGCCCTTCCTCTCTCCCTCCCATCAGAGAGGTCCTGTCTGCTCTATGGGTGCCGGGAGCCCGGAGCCTTGGGTGCAGACGTGCTGGGTCATACTGGGTCGTCCCCTAACCTCTCTGAGCAGAATTTCCAGCTCTGCCAAGCACCCTGTCTGCCTTCACTTCCTTCCGGCTTGTGGTGAGCTGGGGGTGGGAGGTGTTTGAGGCCTGTGGGCTGCTGTGGGCGCCCTTACCCTGAGCCCCTTTGCTCACTCAGGGAGAGGGAGTAGAGGACGAGTTCTCATTACCTGGGCACCCCAGGTGGAGGGGTGCCAGGGTTATTTCCTCCCTGACCGCTGCCATCCAGCCCCTGCCCTCAGACCCTCGGACAGATTCCACTGCGCCCCGTTCTGCCTTCCCTGGGGGAAGAAGGGGGGAGTATTTATTCCTAGACTGAGAAAGCTCTTGGGGTTTGGGGTTTGGGGGGGACCCAGGAAGCTGTGTGATGGGAGAGTGTGTGGTTGCATGTTTCAATCTGTGTGTGTTTGCTTGGGGAGGGATATGTGTTTGGGAGATGTTGGTGTTGTGTCTGCGACTTATCTGTCTTATCTGCTCAGGCTGTGTGTGTCCACGAATACCTCATCTTCACGGGGTGTTTGTATGTGGAGTATGTGTGTGTGTGTGTCCATGCATCTTGGGTGGCCTGTGTCTGTGTCCATGTGGGAGGGGTGTGCAGGGGTTGCAGCTGGGTGCGGGGTGTGCTCACACAGCAGGCTGGGTCCATCTTCCCCCTCCACCTTTCAGCCAGTCACCCTTGGACTTAGTCCTGAGCAGGTTCTAGTTTCAAGAGCTGCCTGGGGTGTTGGGGGGTCAGCCCAGGCGAAGCAGGTCAGAAGGCAGGACCCCCCCACTCCACTGGCCTACCCCCCAGGCCCAGGGTGGAGTCTTCTGCAGGATCTTCTGGTGTCATTTTTCAGTTGGGGAAACTGAGTCATCCACCAGGCTCCTCATTCTTGACAGGTGTCTACATCCCACAGCATTGCTGCGGCCCTCATTTCTTCACCATGTAATTTGCTGAGCACCTCCTATGTGTCAGGCATGGAAAACCAAGCCAGGCAGATGAGGTGCCTGTCCTGGGAAGCTTGCATTTTAGTGGGGGAAGCCGACGCCAGACACGCTCATGAGGGGGGAAGGGTGAAATGACAATGAGGAGGATGGGACAGACTGAGTGTGGCAGCACAACCTTTGGTTCAGGGTGGGGGAAGGGTCCCCTTGTTTGAGGCGTTCTGGGAAGATGTGGGGGAGTCCATTCACCTGCTGCCCAACCCTGGAGCCTGCTTGCCAAGCTCAACACAGCCGGCCGGGGGCCCTCCTCACCCCACTCACCAAAATATGCTCCAGAAAGATGTACGACGGCCTTTCAAAATGACGTGGGAGTTAGAAGGAAATAGGAAATGCTGCAGACTATTTATTTGTCTGACCTTAGCTGCAGGGTGAAAACCCCAGAAGCTGAACAGGAAAGGATGTCTGGATTTGACCTCACGGAGGAGGCGGGCCTGCCCGTGGGTGCTGGATGGTAACGCCACATGTCGGGGTGGGTTCATCCAGTCCAACACATGCACCAGCCCGGTGAGGATGCTGACAGTGGGGGAGGCTGTGCACGTGTGGGGGCAGAGGGACAATTCCACGTAGTGCTTCACTGACACGTGTGTAGGGCCCGGGGTGCTGGAAGCTGTTCGTGTGTAGATTCTTCATTAAGCAAGACTGCCCAGGGTTTCGGCACCTCCACGCGTGAGCTGTTGTTCGCTATGCCACATTCATTTTATCCGTTTGTGTAGGCAGTCACTGATTTAAGAATGCTGATCAGGACTCTGTGCAGGGCTGGGCACTGGAGGTAGGCGCTGAGCCCAATGGATCATGTTTTCTGTTCCCAGAGTTATAGTCTACAGGGAGAGACAGAAAATTGACTGATAGACGAAATAATGAAGGCTTTAGGTGAGACCTCTAAGGGGAGCCCAGAGGGAAGTGAGGCTTCTCCAGTCAATGGTGTTGAGACTCAAGAGATGAGAAGACACTCTTTTGCCTCTTCCCATGAAACGAGCGTGCCTATGTGTGATAGCTGGAACTCCAGCAGCTGTTTTGGGCCATAAGGGAACCTCGGGGCTAGAAGCCAAATGTTAATGTTGGAGCAAGAATATGAGACACCCAAGTCTTTGAGGATGATCGACCTGCTGTGTTAACCCCTGTCTTCTTCAACATGGCAGAGATATAAACCTCTCACTTGCATAAGCTTTTTGCTGGAGTTTTCTTATATTCAGTTAAGTCAGGTCTGAAGTGTTACAGGGGAGAGCTGGGATTTTATTTAAGGAGCAGTAAGGAGTTACTGAAGGGTTGTGAGTGTGGGGGGGACGTGAGACAAAGATTCTCTCCTTGACCAGACTTTAGTCAGACTCCTCTGAGCCCTCTGCTTGACTAGACTTGACTCCAGGCTCCTGTCTTTGTCCTTGTAGAGTCCAGTTTTAGCAGGAATCCTGTCAAGTTGGTTTGGCCAGAATCCCATACCCTCATTATCTCTGATCACCCTTGATATTTGACCACATTCCTCATCCCCCACTAACCCCGAAGTAATGTCCCATCACCCTGGCCTGCCTTCTGCAAGAATCCTGCTAAGCTGATTTAGCCAGAATCTCCCCTGACCACTGATATTTCCTCTTAGTGTAATGCCACCCACTGCCCACTGCCCCTGGGCTAGAAATTCCCACTTTTCCTTGTATTTGGAGTTGAGCGCAATCTCTCTTTCATACTGCAAAACCCCACCGCAGTACTTCTTATACCTACGGCAATAGTCCTGAATAAAGTCCGCCTCACCGTTTTAACAAGTGTCACAAGTAATTTTTTTCTTTAACAATGGTTTTGAAAGATCATTCTGGCTTCTGAACAGAAAATTGGAGCGTGGGCATGGGATGAGGGGGAGGCAGAAGAGATGGGTGGAAGCTTCTGTTTCTAGTGACAGTCCAGGCCTAAGTCATGATAAGGAGAAATGAAGACAGGTAGGTTGACGGGAGTTAAACTTTGGAGGGAGAGGTCTCCCTTTCATCCCTGCCTGCCATCACTCTTAAAGGCAAAGCTCCCTGATTGAGAGCCATGCGCTTAGCCCATTCTGGTAGATGCCTGTCTCTTCCCATGCTCTCTCATTTCAGGGCTTTTGCAGTGCTCTTTGTAACCTCGCTTGAGAATGTCCTTTCTTTTAATTCCTGATCTTCTGGAAGATCTCAGATCAATTAGCACCTTCCAGAGAAGCTTCTCCTGGTCCTCCTGTAAGGTGACTATCCCTGCTGTGGACTCAGTGGGATTTTACACCACTGTGTGATTACTGGTTTAATATCTGCCTCAAGGGGCAGAGCCCATGTGAGTTTTATTCAGTCTAGGGCTTGGAACAGAGGTCACGTGCAATAAATATTCGTCAGACGGCTGGCTGGCTGGCTGACTGGTCCTTCCTGGGCAGAACATTTAGGCTAGATCTCTTTCTTAACTGTTGGCTCAAAGTCTTACATTTGGCCAGTGTCATCAGATAGGGCCAAGAGTGTAGGCTGATGTCACGGGCTGCAGGAGGCTTAAGCAGTGGCAATTTGGGAGAGAACTGCCCGGAGAGCAGTCTTGTCTGAGGGCGGGACACTTGCTGAGCCATGGAGGCTTATCCAGCTCACCACATGACATCCTGGTTATTGGTTATGAGTTATCGACCTGCCACCTCGCCAGGCTGCGACTCCTCTGGGGCGGGGACTGGGTGGGCACATTTTTATGTTTTGAGTGCTCAGTGCCCCACACAGAGCCTGGCATGGACAACACATCTAGTGAATGGTAAACTGAGAGACGGAAGATAAAGGGACAGTTTTAGCCATTACAAAGTGCCACAGACTGGGCAGCTTAAACAACAGAAATGGATTTCTTGTGGTTCTGGAGGATGAGAAGTCCAAGATCAAGGTGCTGGCCAGTTTGGACCCTGGCGGACGGCCCTCTTCTGAGCTTGTAGACAACTGTCTCCTCACTGTGTCCTCAGTGGTCTCCCTGTGCTTGGGGAGGGGGGTCATATGAGGAGGGAGAGAGAGTGGTGGGCAGAGCTGATGGGTTCCCACTCTTGGGCTCTGTGGTCCCAGGACAGTTACCAGCTGTCTCCCCTCTCCTGGAGTCTGGGTCCGGGGGTGCCCCCAACCTGCTGTGACGGGGCGGGGCAGAGATGGGGGGGCGGGGCAGGTAGGTCGGTCCCTTCTCTGTGCCTCAGTTTCCTCTCCAGTAAAATGAGTAACATCTTCTACAGCAGACACCGAGGACTCGAGGAGCGAGCGGAAACATAGAAAACGACGGAACCAAACGAACCTTAAGAGACAACGGAATCCACAGCCGTCTCCCCCTTTTCCTTTCTTCCCATTGCCTTTTTTGTTTTCTTCCTCCCTTCCGTTCTTTGTTTCTTTCCCTTCGGCCTCCCTTCACCCCTTCCTGTCGTCACTTCATCTCCGCTAAAACGGAGGCGCCCCGGGCCGGTCCGGATGCTGCAGCGAAGGTCAGCTGGGGGCCGGACCAGGTCGGACCGGGCCCGCGGGCTTAGGAGAGGGACCCGCACCGGCGCGAAGACGGCATCCTCCCACTTTTCAGGGGAGCTCTCTGGCCGTGGGGGCAGCACGGCCGGGCGCAGCGCGGGACGAGGGGCCGTGTCCCCGCCCCCCGTGTCCCTCCCCCGCCCGCAGGGCCGAGCATCCCGCGCGCGGACACAAAGGTCCATCCCGGCGGCTCCCGCCGCGGCTCGTGGGCGGGCCCGGGCTCCGGGCCGCGCCCCCATTGGCTGGGATAGCCCTGGGGGCGGGAAAAGGGGCGTGACCCAGCAGACCACGCCCACGTCGGGCCACGCCCCTCGCCCTCCTCGCTCGCGCAGTCGGAGCCCCGCGGAGCCCGAGGCAGGTAGGGACCGAGTCCCCGGCGCTCGGAAGGGGTGCGGCCCCGAGCCCAGCCCCGAGCCCCGGGCGCCGCCGCCGCGGTGGGCCCTCGGCCTCCGCCGCCCCAGTTGGACCCCGTGGTGCAGGGCTCCCAGCTCGCTGCAGGGGCCCCGGGACCAGCGCCCGCCGCCGGGGCCCGTTTGGGGACAGCGAGTCGCTCCCCGCACCCCCGGGGGAAGGGTGGGTGCGGCCCCGCCGGCGGGATGGGGGTCGGGTAGCGAGCACTTCGCGCCCGATCCGTGCGTGCCGGGGCGTGCGTGCGCCCCCCCTTCTCGCCCCGGCCCCCTCCTCGCTTTCGCCCGGGCGCTGGGTGGGGGGGACCCGGGGTGCGGCGGGGCGAGGCCCGGGGGTGGGACGCCGCTGGAGGAGGTGCAGCCGGGCCGACCGCACCTCCTGTGGGTTCGGCGGCGGGACCCCGGCCGGGCCGGTCGGGGGTGGGGGCCGGCCCGGCGCCCCGCGATCGCTGGGCGCTCGCCGAGGACGTTTGGGGGGCCCTTGGGCGATGCAGGAAACTCACCCCGCGCGCACAGCCTCCGTCTCCGCCGGTCTCGCCGGCAGCCCGATGGGGGGACGCGAGCCCCCGCCCGCCCTTTTTCAGTTTTTACGCAGAAAACCCCCGCCCTCACCGCCTTTCTGAGACGAGAGTGGAGGTGGGCAGGGGAGTGGGGGGGGGGCGCAGGTCACCCCGCTCCAGGCAAGGCCTTCGTGCTCTTCCGCCCGGGCTGTCTCTTTGCAAAAGTAGGAGGCCCCTCGGAGCCTCAGTTTCCCCTTCTGCTGTAGAGTGGGGCTCCAACTTCCCCCAGCGTGAACGGCAGGAGGTGGCAGGGCCAGGGCGGGGACAGGGGTAGCGACTCTGAAATGTTTTCCTTGCTATTTTGTTGCTGTTTCTCAGTCTCCCTCCGCTCCCGCTCTTGCCTCTCCAGTCTGTTCGCCAGGGGGAGCAGCTCGGAGAATAGGAAACAATCGGTTCCATAGAAGCCCTGGCTTGAAATCGTCCACTGATGTCCCCACTGTCCCAAACTTCTCAGCAGAAGGGTGGTCTTGCCCGCCCCTCTCTGCACCTGCCCGCCCTCCCTCCCCCCCGGCCTCTGCGCTTGAGGGTCCCTCTGCCAGGAGTGACTTCCCTACTCCTGAAGTGACCCCGCTCCCACTTTCCAGCCAGGGACCTCCCCACCTCTTTATTATGCTCCCTACTTCCTGGGGTCCTTGATGACCTCAGTGTTCCCCCCACTGGCCCGGGAGCCCCTCCAGGGCCAGAACAGGGTGCTGAAACCCATCTTGGAGGTCGGGAGGTCAGAATGACCAGAGCGGGACCCAGCTTGGGCCCCCCAGGGTCATGGGGCTGGGTTGATGGTAGGTTCCCTTGGGAGGGGACTCGTTTTTCTTTGTCCTGTCGAGTGGCAAAGTCAGGGCATTTTTTGGTTTGTGTCCCATCAGCAGGGACAGGAATGGGAGGGATCATTCTAGATGGCTCTGAGCCTGAGAGTTCCACCAGCAAAGGCTCAACTGTTTGTTGGCCCAGGCCACTGTCGCTGGCACCCTCCGGTCTGTACAAAGTTCCCGGGCCTGGGAGGTTGCGCCATTATCGTCCCCTTCCCCTTTGACAGATGAAGAAGCCGAGGCATGGAGTGGTGAGGTCACTCGCCCCAGGGGTCACAGAGGAAGTGAAGAGCAGAGTCAGGCCTGAAACTCAGTCTGCCACCTGGGTGGTGACTGGGGAGGGGGTAGGACGGAGGCAAGGATGGAGCACCAGAGAGCTTGAGGTGCTGGGGGGGACCGCGTTGGCGAGTTGCCAGCAAGGGCTTGCGCTCCCTTAGGAGGGGCTGTCGGGGCTGAGCGGGGTTAGCGCAGGGTCCCTGGTGGTGGGGGCACTGGGTGACCATCTTTCTGCGGGGCGGGGCCGAGCAGGGTGCTACCGCGGTCAGGTGGCCTGGCCAGAGGGCCGGACTGTGGTTTCCCGCAGCCGGTCCAGGGGTTTCCGGCCTCTTCCCAGCACTCGGAGGCCCCAAGGGGGAGGCTTTGTTTCCGGCTCTGCTCGCCTGGAAAGGGGGCTCAGCCGATCCCCTCCGCCCCCCGGATGCGGGTGTCAGGATTGCACCCTCCTGCCGATTGTATTTCCGATTGTATTTCCGTGAGGGCTCGCTCCGGCCAGGCCACACCTCCCACCTCCATCTCCCTCCTGTCCCCTTTATTTCCTCCTTTTACTCCCTGTTGACTCCCCCATCCCCCTTTGACTCCTCTGGCTTGACTCTTAACCCCTCTCCAAGACTCGCTGCCACATTTTACTGCTCCCTTTCCCGACC
Source organism: Cynopterus sphinx (assembly GCA_030015415.1). Lineage (NCBI taxonomy): Eukaryota > Metazoa > Chordata > Mammalia > Chiroptera > Pteropodidae > Cynopterus > Cynopterus sphinx. Next base: position 98,005,969 of record CM057379.1, on the reverse strand, counting down.
TTCTCCCCCTCCTCCCGCGGAGCCAGGCTCCTGAACAATGAAGAACTGGCCTGGAGGTCTGTCTGCCTGGGGCTCATTGCGGGCCCCTCCGGCTTCCTGGGACCCCTCTGTGCCCAGGATTCACCCTGCCCCTGGCTTTCCTGCCCTCAGTTCTGCCAGGCTAGGTCTCAGCTGGGCTGGAAGCAGGGAGCTGGGGCGGGAGGGCATTTCTGCCTCAATTTACGGACCAGGACCCTGACTGTTCTAGAGCCTCACCCCCCACCCTGTTTCCCTTCCACCCTCTTACACTGCTCATAGGTGAGCAAGTCTCACCAGCCCACGTCAGCCCACACTGTTCTGAGGTTCAACAGCTTCTCCCTGCCCCTTAGAAATGCAGGCTCTCAGGCCTCGCTCCCCAGTTTCAGAACCAGAATCAGCATTTTATCACCATCCCCCTAAAGTGTGAGAAGAGCTGACTTACACCTGTCTGTGCTGCAGTTCCCTCATCTGTCAAATGGGGATGGTGACAATGCCAGCCCTGTGGGGCTGATGAATCCAGTTAACATGTGTAATCGCCAACACAGAGCCTGACACAGAGGTCAGCGTACAGTGGACCTCATGCCCTCGCTGCCCCCACCCCCCAGGTTCTCCAGTGCCCCATTCCCTGCCATTTGTGTAGACTAGGATTCATCCTTGCCCGACAGCAGTGGCCTGGACCTGGGGCTGGGAGGTGTTTGAACATGATGCCCAGCCCTGGCCTCCCCTAGCCAGAAACCCATGGAAGGTTCAAGGCACCCCCACTTTTCAGAGTGGGGAGCTTGGAAATAAAAATAGGCTTGGAGAGGTCTGGCTTTGATGAGAACCACGCTGAGAATGAAGCTCCCAACTTGAACCCAGCTCTCATTCCCCATCTTCCTGCCCTCGAGGGTCTGAAAGCTACCAAGAAAGGAGCCCTGTGAAATGAACGGCAAACTCCCTTTCACTAAAGTGTAAATGACTGACAGCGCTGCCAAGGCTCTCCTCCCTGGAGTAAACCACTTGGCCTTAAAGACAGATTTGTCCTTGATATAATTGGTGGCTTTGAGGCCCAGAGGGCAGGTTGGGGAGTTAACAGGGCCTCTGCATGATTCGGTCTCCACTCCCCAGATATGTGGGTGGACCTAGGACGGGCCAGGAAGACTGGATCCTGCTGTGCTGAACTCTCTGAGGACCTGTGTGGCCTGTGGAAAATTCCCAGCTATTTAGGGCTGAACCCCTCCTCCGCCCTTTCCTGGGTAAAAGGCCCTGCTGACACACCCCTCCCTATGGGATGGCAGGGTGGGAGCTGCTTCCTTCCCACCCCCCAAGCCCTGGGTTCTCCTCCCCTGGCTGGACACTCCTCAGAACCTAGGGGTGCTGACTGGGGAAGGGAGAGCATGGGCAGCTGCTCACCTGGGGCCACCTGCTTTAAAAATGCAGCCCCTCACCCATACTCCCTTTCCCTGCTCCCTGCTTGCTTTTCCACTGTTTGACATGCCATCTGGTTCACCAGTTTGTTCATTAGCTGCAGGAGCCAGGCAAGTTACCTGACACTTTGTGCCTCAGTTTTCCCATCAGTGACATGGGGATGCAACGAACCTAGATGCGTGGAGTGCTGATAACACTGCCAGGCCCCTGTCAGCTGCCCTTCTTGTCCTGGGGGTGTGGGTCTCCCCCTCCCTGCACTGAAGCCCCTGGAGAGCAGGAATTTTGTTGCTGTCGTGGGTTCTGTTTCCTGTACGTAGTAGATGGCCAGTCCCTTAGTTGCACGGGAGGCAGCATTCTTTAAGGTGCTTGGGGCAGCGTGCAGCCCCACCTGGCTCACTGGTGTGCACACACAGGCAGTGACAAGCCTGGTCCGCAGGCCCATGCACGCACACACACGTGCGCATGTGTTCAGATGCACAGATGGCTCCAAAGAGCCATGTCTGTGTGCACACACACGTGCCACACAAGGGCACAAACACACCCACACAGCGTGTGCACACACAGCCACGCGCACACACGGCGCAGCAGCTACGGCCCGCTTTGGGCATGACATTTGGTCTGAGTTTGCTGCAGGCCAGCGGCCCATCCCAGGGGCCCAGGGCCTCTTGACAGCCTGAGTTTCAGGCACCTGTTTGTAAACTCCTCCCAGCAGTAAGAAGTTGAGGGGTTCAGGGGGCTCATCTCATAGTGGACTAGTCACGGAGGGTGGGCCCTGCCTCCTTTTGGGTGCTCCAAGGCCACCCCTGGTGTTTCTGTGGGAGCAGTGGCTGGTTAGAAGCTTGGACTGTGCCAGTGGGTGGTGCTGGGGCTGCCACACTCCCCCTCTGTGTGTGTGTGTGTGTGTGTGTGTGTGAGTGACTGGCCACCCCCTCCCTGAGCTGTTTTCCTTACAGCTGGACTTTGACCTAGGCCTACCCCACACAGAGGCCATTCACTCCTCCTCCTCCTCCTCCTCCTCCTCCTCCTCCTCCTCCTCCTCCTCCTCCTCCTCCTCCTCTCCCCTCCCCCTCCACCCCCTCCCCCTCCCTGCCTGGCCCATGGGGGCGGGCTGGCCTTTGCCCAGGCCTGCGGTGGCTGCCCAGCTGCTCTCGGCTCAGATGGGCCATGAGATGGGGCAGGGGGCTGCTTAGGCCCCTCCTCCCTCCCTCTCGCCCCAGGTCACTCGCTCTTTCAGTGCCTCAGTTTCTGTCAGGGGAGCGCGAACGTAGCTCCCTCCGGCCAGACTGTGCAGACTGTGCAAGGCCCTGAGCACACACACAGTCAAGTGCACAGCGAACACCCCTGGGGGGGCCGTGGGTTCTGATGCTGGTTAAGTGGCCGCCACAGTCAGTGCTGGGCCCTAGGGACACAGAGGGACCCGGTGCCGCCCTCAGCTTGCTCACCTCCCAAGGTCATGGAATTCCCTTGGCATCTCTGAGGGATCGAGTGTTTCTGGGGAGTCAAGTTGGCTGGAGTGACAAGGGCCTGCTTTATTATCCCAGGAGGAGATGGGCATGGCTAGGGCCGTGGGGACAGACGGACAGATGGGTGTGAAGAAAGACTCACAGAGTGATGATGAGCTGGTCCTGCCCTCTTTTCACCTCACCTCTTGTGTCTCACCCCCTCCGTCTCCGGTGCCCACCACACAGTCTCCTTGCTGACCTCAGTTATGCCTGGGCCTTTGTCAAGGTCAGGACCTTTGCACAGGCTGCCCCCCACCCCCGCCTGGAAGAGCCTCCTCCTGTTTTTCACATGGGTGACTCTTTCTCATTGTTTAGGGCCCAGCTTGTACTCTCATTAGTGAAGCCTCGCCTCCCCCCACACCCCGTTACTTTTTATCTCCTGTGTATCTCTTATTGGCCCTTTTGACAATCTGTAATGCTTTTGTTCATGTATCTATTTACCTGTTTATTCTCTGGCTCCAAATTCAGCCTGTGTCTAGTGGCCCTGGGCACAAGTTTGTTGAATGACTTTATGATAACACCCACCGCTCACTTGTTCTGGGCAGGTGGTGAGTGCCCAGCATGTATTATTTCCTTTCAACTTCATGGGAACGGTATGAAGTCAGGATTATTTTAATCGCCATTTTCCAGACATGGAAATCGACGCCCAGAGAGGTTAAGTAACTTGCCCAAGATCACACAGCAATCGGTGTGATTCGGAGTCCGATGTGCCTGAGGGAGGTTATGAGTAGAAGTGGTGAGGGCAGTTCCCCACTTCACCCTGGTGTCTCTGGGGTCACTGTGGTCCCAGCTGCTGTCCTGGAAGGTCTGGGCGGGGCCCTCCTTGCTCTGGGATTCTCCCTTTCCCAGAACCCCATGTGTTAGAACATTCTAGGACTCTATGACCTGTGCCGGTGGGTCATGCTGGAGTCCTGACCCCCAGTGGAGCAGCCGGGGCCTTTTTGAGGTGGGGGCTCCCCAGTCTCACGGTCCTCCCTGGCCGTGGCTGCAGCTGAGAGAAGAGTCAGGAGGTAGTAGCTATGTCACTTCCTCCAGAAGGCCACCGGGCCCTCTTCCTTCCCAGCCAGACAGATCTGAGACCTGACAGTGGGGGCAGGGGTTGAGGGGTTGAGGGAGGGTGTCCTTTTGGGGAGGAGTCAGGCCTGGCTCTTGGTGGTTTGGGTTGGGGGCAGAGGGGACATGGCTGCCCCGAGGCCACGTAGTTACTGTGAATGAGGTAAGCAGATGGCCAACTGGGAGTTCAGGATAGTTAGAACTGCTCGTTTTTTGCAGAATAGCAGAAAACCTGGATTTCGAGGCAAACTCCTGGGACGTTTAAAAGATAGCTCATGTTTTAAACTTGAAAACCCCATGTGGGCCACATAAAGCCTCTCGCTGTGTGAACTTGGGTGAGAACTTGGGTGACATCCTGTCTCAGGCCCCTCCACTTCACCTCGAGTCCCATCGCCAGCCCTGAGCAGGGGCCTGACTGACACCCACGCAGCTGCCCTACTTTGCAGCTGTGGAAATAAGCCCAGAGCGGGAAAAGGACTTAGTCAAGGCCCTCTGGCTCCGGGGCTTTGCCCTTTGCTTTCAACCTTGAGCCAAGGCCACCTTGGAGCTGGCACCCTTGTTGTCTAGTCACACGTCGGGTGTCCGTTGGGTCCAGAGGTCACGTCTGCGTAAAGCGGCTGCTCTGGATGGAGCCCACTCCCCTTCAGCCCTGCTGCTGGCTCTGATCACACCCACCTTTGATGCTTGTTGGGGGCGTCGCTGGCTGATATCACTGCTGCCAGCAACCCCCAGGCTGGGCGGAAATGCACGCGGAGCGTCTGGATCTGAGTGAGGGGCCCGGTGGAGATGCTGCCTTTGAAGAGCCCCTGTCCCTTTAGGTCCCTCTCCTGGATGCAGGCTTGTGGCAGCCCCTGGAATCCAAACTTGGGGTCTGAACCGCTCTTGGGTTTGTGTTGCGGAGGTTCCTGGAGGAGCCCTGGGTGCTGTGCCCTTTTTTACCCCCTCCCCTGTCCCAAGGTGTCTGGCAGTTAGCAGGGGTCAGGAAGCGCCGGCCGAGTAGCTGGAGGCCTGATCTAGGTAGGTGGTGTGGCCTGTCCCCCTGCCCCCTTGCCTGGCTCCTTTCTCCCTTTCACAAAGTGCCCCAGGTGTGTGCTGGGCATGTTGTCATGGGGATCAGGTGGCATTTCTGTGCGCAGCTGTGGTGGGGAGGCCCATGGCTGCTGCAGAACCCAGGGGAGGTGCTCGACCTGGCTACGCGAGCCAGGGTGTTTGTGGGGACGTGACCTCCAGGCTGAGTGAGCCAGAGCCTGCATTTCTCAGCCAGTGAGCCGCAGGTGGCATGCTCTTCGACGTGGGCGTGGAGATGCATCCGGGGGCCTGCTGTGCCAGGCACGAGCCCCTGAGAGCTCCCCATCTCTCTCCAGGTCAGCCATGTCATCTGCACCTCCTCCGCCACCACAGCCCCCCACCCACCAGGCTTCGGTTGGGCTGCTGGACACCCAACGGGTCCGCGACCGCTCACCATCCCCTCTCCGGGGCAATGTGGTCCCCAGCCCGCTGCCCACTCGCCGGACAAGGACGTTCTCTGCGTGAGTCTTGGGCTGGCAGGGGAGTGGGGGGTAAGGGGTGAGGGGTGGGGGAGGGTTCCTGAGCCAGGCCTCTGTCTGAGGCCAGAGAGGCCCTGGTGTCTGGCCTTCTCTGTGCCTCAGTGTCCCTCTCTGTCGAATGGGGAGACTTGGAGTTGGGGTAAGCGTGAGAAACTGGGAAGGTGCCTTGTGAACCCCGAGGGCACTGACCCCAGGCCCGCCCCAGCCTGTCATCATCATTTGGCATTAAGGGGTCAAGGTCACGACAGGTGGGAAGTCTCTGGGGTCTTAACACATCGAGCTTTCACACCGCACCAGCCTCATCTCCTGTGAGACCTTGACTTCCTCAGCTGTAAAATGGGGACAGTAGCGGGGTGGCCACAAAGTGCTACAAAGGGCCCACGTGGTGCCGGCAGATGCAGACCTCAGGCCCAGTGAGTGGAGGCCGCTGCTGTTGTTATTGATGATTTGTCATCAGAAGGATTCTCAGAGAGCTTTTAGTCTAACCCCCTCTTTTCAAATGGGGAAACTGAGGCCTGAGAAAATCCGACTCATTCGGAGAGTCACTCTGACCGGATTCTGTGTGACTGGCTCCCGGAGTTGTGCAGTGCACAACCTGCTCGGTTGTACCTGGTGGCCCTGGCCAGGATGCCCCGGGCACAGCCATGGGCAGGTCCTGCGACGAGCTGGGGGTGCTGCAGGAGAGGAGGTGCTGGCTGTCCCGGAGGGCTGGTGGCGGCCTCTCACACTTTCCCCCTCTCGGTCAGGACGGTGAGGGCCTCGCAGGGCCCCGTCTACAGAGGAGTCTGCAAATGCTTCTGTCGATCCAAGGGCCATGGCTTCATCACCCCGGCCGACGGCGGCCCCGATATCTTCCTGCACATCTCCGAGTGAGTCAGTGGCTGGTCTGCGAGGTCTGGGGCTACGGTGGGCATCGCCCTGTGTGGCTGGGACGGGTGCTGGGGACAAAGGTGTGAGCCCAGGCCCGTGTGACTGGCGTGTGGCTGTGTGCAGGGGCGGGGTTGTGAGACTACTCGGTAGTGCTGTGTGTTGGATGCTGCAGGTGACTGTGTTTGTGACCGTGGAGAACCCCTGGGGTGGGGCCAAGTGCCCGTGGGTATCTGGTGTGTGGGAAGGGGCGCCCCTGGGAATCAGGGGAGCTGTGTTCAGGCTTTGGGCGGTTTCTTACCCTGCCTCGAGGGAAGCAGCCTGGTGAGCCTGGGGGCTGCCGGCTCCTCTGCTCCAGGAAGGAAGTTTGGAGCTGGACCCTTTCCCCGGGCACGGACGTCCTTCCTTCCTGATTGTCAGGAAGCCCTTGGAGGGCCTGGGGTGGGGCCCACCCATCCTAAGCCCCGGGGCTGGAGGATGTGCTGCAGCTGGTGCCTCACTTCCGGTCTTCTAGGTAGCCTTCAGATACGGGGGGACCCGATCTGGTACCCCCACTCCTACCCCACTCTTTGGCCACAGCATGCCCTGATCTTTTATTTTACTCTGTGGGGACATCCTGCCCTGCACAGCAGACCTGGCAAGAGATGGAAATCACATTTTTGAAAATTAGGTCCTACTGCAAATGTGCAAATGTCTCCTGTGATGCAGACATTAGCACCCCCCATACACACATCATTACACATCAGGTATTCAGTAGGCCCCCCGTGCAGCATAGACGTGAGAAAGGTGCTAAAGCAATGCATCTGATGTGTGTATGAATGCTTACGTGGATGTGCGTCCATGTATGTCCATATTGCCTGTTTTCTGAACAGATTTGTAGTGGTTACAAGGGTCCACGTGGGGCACCGTGAAAGAAACCAATTAGCAAGAGAGACATCGGAGTAGGGGCAGATAGGAAAGACCGCAGATGCCGTGAGGCCTGGTTCCCCCGCTGGGAGTGGCTGCACATTTATTCCTGAGCTCCCTGGTGGCCAAACTGAAGAGGGAAACCCCATTTGCTATGCGATTCTTCCTTTGAGACAGACCAGTTCTGGGGAGCTGGCTGACCCTGACATTCAGGATCTGATGAGGACTCCTAGGGTCTCGTCAAGGAGGTGACAAGGTTGGGTCCCTCCCCATCATGGTGGGACGGGGACTCACATCCTATAGAAAGTGAAGGTATTTTCCTGGGGGTGGTCCCAGGGAGAGGACCCTTCCTAGGACTGGCTTTCAGCATGAGAGGGTCTTTCTCGAAGGCTCCCTGGGGAATACTGGGGAGCAGAGGTGCAGCCTGGCTTGGGGAGCGGGCGTGCTGTGGGCGCCTGGGCCATCCCAGCTCCCGTGTGATGGGCTCGTCTCTCCGGCTCACACTGGCTCTCTCTGCTCTTCTGTCCTTGAGGCCCACGTCGCCCACGTTTACCGTGAGGAGTGAGCACCCCCAGATGGCTGAACTTTGTCTTAGCATTAGAGAGGTCCCTTGGGTCAGAGGCTCCTCAGCCACAGGCAGAAGCTGGGGTGGCAGGCCGCCCCTGAAGCTTGGTGGCTCCATCCGATGGCAGGGCAGAAGGGGCGGTTCCTCCGGAGGGGTGGCCCTCTGACCAGCAGGGGGCTGGCGTCCAGGGCTTCACATGGGGCTTTTCTGGGTGCTGGGCACTGAGCGTCCCCTCCATCCCTCTTCTGCAGCGTGGAAGGGGAGTACGTCCCCGTGGAAGGCGACGAGGTCACCTATAAGATGTGCTCCATCCCGCCCAAGAACGAGAAGCTGCAGGCCGTGGAGGTGGTCATCACTCACCTGGCACCGGGCACCAAGCACGAGACCTGGTCCGGCCATGTCGTCAGCTCCTAGGAGAGGCCAGAAGCACAGCACCCCTTCTCCTGGGCTTGTGGGAGACTCTGTGGGGAGGAGGAGGCGGGACCGGACTGGAGATGACATTCTGTTGCCTGAGATGCGCCTTCAAACAAACGGGGGAGTGTGGTCCCTTTCAAGGATCTCCTGGAGGCAGGAGTGTTGGGGACAGGCACGGGGCTGCTCTCAGCCACCAGCACAGCCTCTGACTGGCGCAACCACCTCACCATCTGAAAGTGATTAAAAGCATTGAAAAAGGAGAGGCATGCGGCTGGTGGCTGAGCAGGGGGTCCAAGGCCAACCCCGGGTGGGTCAGGTGGTACTTTTCCAGCCCGCAGAGTCCCTTGTCCATGTCCCCCTGGAGTCAGAGGCTCAAAATTCCGCTGGGTGGGGGGTGACATGGACGCTGTGTGTTCCCCTGGTGTGAATTCCCACCCACGGGCCCCACCCCCCTCTCCTCATGTCTCTCTGGCCCTGGGCAGAGCAGGCTTTTCTGATTCTTGGCTTGGCTGGTTTCGGGGTAGCTGGCTTCAGGGGGCAAGGGGTGGAGAGAGTGGGGGCCTCAGGTGCTCAGAGCTCAATTTTAACCCTTAAAAGTTTGATCTTTTCCATCTGTCTTCAACTGAAGTGATCATGGCTCAGCTGCCATTGTGCCTCCCTGTCGTCTAGGTGCTGGCGGGCAGGTGGGAGAAGGGAGTGCGGAGTGGGAGGCTGTTTGTTTCAAAACAGACCCTTCCCCTGATGCATCCGGAGAAGAGTAGGCACCTCGCTTCCTGACAGCCTGGTAAAGTCAGACATCTGAGGAGAGATATCCCTTGGGTGAAGGGGTTTTCTTGAGAACAGGTGTGAAGAAATGCTTGGGATTTTTTTTTTTAATAACTAAAGCTCTCACTGAGAGCCAGCCCTGTTTGCACTTCGCTGCCGACATTGCGGGCCTCTGTAGATGGTTCCAGTACACAAATCCTTAGGACTTTATTTGCTGTGGTTTGGCTTTAGTTGGGATTCAAAAATAGAAATCGCTGGGTAACATGTTTCAAAATACGTGGCTTAGAGGTAGTCAAGGGTCCATTCGTCAACGCAGGGGAGTGAACCTTCTGGGCAGACAAGGATGCTCCAGACAAGGCGGGACGTTTGGATATGGGAGACAGTGTCAGCCTCATCGAGTGTCTTCCTCCTGGGGACGGGTTTGTCTCGCGGCTTGGGGACGGGACGACTTGATTCGAAGCGGGTGGAAGGCTGGAACTATTTTGCTGATGACCAGCTGGTGCGTTTGTTTTTTAACCTAAGTGTGCTCATGCTGTGTGTGCAGTGAGACATCACGGTTAAGTGAGCTGATCCGCTTTTTCCTGGCCTGTTGTCCGCCTTACTGGGTCCTCTGCCTCCTGCTTCTGCCTTCTGCCAGGTCCAAGGTGGCCTTTCCCTCTCGGGCCTTAGAAGTTTCCCAGGTGGCCCCTGGGGGCCTGTCCCTTGGGTACAGACCACACTTCCAGAGCCACTTCTGCCAGGAGCCTGCGTCTTCACTTCTACTCCCCCAGGCATCCTTGCCTTGGCGCGTGGTCCGGGCTGTGTGTGGCCCCCCAGGCTCTGCCCTCCAGTGGGTGGGAGTTGGATCCGCTGTTCAGAGGTGGCCTCTGGGTGTTCTCACTGGGTAGAAGCCTTCATGAAGGGCTCTTGCGGTCCTTCCTGGGACCATTTCTTCTTCAGCCGATGAGTATTTCAGAACTGCGGGGTGTCAGACCTGGAAGGGGAGCCCTCCCTGCTCTAACAGGCAATTTACAGAAACCCCTGGAGGCTCTGGGAGGACCTGTGGTGTTGGTTATCGAGCTGGGAGTAGCGTCCGGGGTTCCTACATCCAGATCTTTCTCCCCACCCGCCACCTTCCTCTCAATAAAGTTTGCTTTGTGCAAGGCTGCGTGTGTTGTGTTCACAGCGGGGCTGGCTGTGGTGGAGCTTTTCCTTTTAAGCCAGCAGATGAGGGCGTCTCCCCAAGCCGGGCTGACTCAGTCCCGTTGGTTGTTTACGGGGGTGAGTAAGAAAATGGATTGCCCCTTTTTTCCCCCTAAATCATCATTCTCAGTATAGGAGGGCTCAGCAGTAGGATGGAGCTTCCTGACAATAGAAAATGCCACCAGCTCAGTCAGCGGAAAGATGCCCAGTCAGTACATTTACACTCCGGTTGTGTGTGAAGGACCAGTGAGAACAAGGCAGGCCAGGCAGGAAGTTCAGAAGTGGGGGTGTGGAAGCCCGATTCCTGGAGGGCAGGACAGGGAACGGCTGGGGACTGGGCTGGGCTGCCAGAGGCTGGGGTGACAGGCAGGGCTGTCCCCAGAGGGACCTCGCTTCAGGCTGGGAAGGTAGATAATGGGTGGTAGATAATGCCTTCGGTGGCGCAGAGGTGAATGTCTTACAAACACATTGATTTTCACCGTGCATTAGGAAAAATTAGAAGCAGCCCTTCGAACCTATCTAGGGAGAGGCCAAAATCGGCCTTTAGCTCAAAACCATGAGCCATGGACGTGCTACCACTGAGTGACGTCACGTGGGTGGCATGAGGGAGCGCTTGGCAAAACAGGTGGAGCTGGAAATGAGTGAAGGGGGTTGGGATGAGTTCCAGAACGCGACAGTGGGGTGCTGAGGAGGGGATCGAGGTGGAAGGGGGGCGGCCTGGCTGCCTGGCCCAGGTGCCTGCCTGGCTGAGGTCAAGGGGCCTGTGGGAAGAGGAAGAGGAAACAGTTCTTGGGAGAGGAACTGATTCAAGGCCACCTTTGCCCCACCCCAATCCACATCTGCCCCCTCTGCCACTCCCCGCCCAGCCGGCACACAGATCCTGAGCTGCCCGCCTCCAGTTCCCTCCCTCAGGACGGAGTCCCGGCTCCTCACCAGAAGGGCCTTCCTGGTGGCCTTTCCCTCCAGTAGCCACTTGTTCCTCCCATCCCCCTGCCCTCCACTTAGGCCTTTCCCTTGAAGTTTCTTAAGCCCTGAATGACCTTGAGACCAGGGCCTGCTGGCCGGTCAGCTTGTCAGCTTCTGTAGTGCTGGGGTGGGGCTTGCTGGCTCGAACCAGCCCCGGGCTGGCTCAGGGCACCACCTCTGCTTCCCTCTTGCTCAGCACTCAGCCCCTGTGTGTTCCTGGTGACAGTGTCTACCCTGCGAACTCCACGTCGTCATCTGTAAAGAAGAGCTAAAGTCCTGCCCTATTAGGTTCTTGTGGGGTGACCTGAATTAGTAACAGTTCACACACGGTTCAAGGGGTTTACTGAAATTAAGTTACCTATGTGCCAGGGACTGTATGTATCCCATTTGACAGGCAGATGAGCACACGGAGGCCGAGATGAACTCGTCCTCAGTGGCACAGCTGGTGAGCAGCATGACGAGGACTGGAATCCTGGCGGCTCTGCCAAGTACAGAACCTGCTGCTCGGTGAGCATCTGTAAGGTACCACTGAACGCTCCTTTAGCTATTACTCTATGGCCCCGTCACAGTGCCTGGCTGCGGGAGGCCCTGGCAGGGGGCGGTTACTGAATCCCCAAAGAGGAGATGGAATAAACGATGGAGACGGCTGTATCGGGACAGAATGGGGTGATAAGACCAGCAAAAGAAGGATGGGGAGTCGAAAGTGGGCTGGAAGCTGGTCGAATAAATTCTGATGGTGCAGAAGGAGGGAGCGGGGAATGAGAAAAGGGGCCCTTGAAGCAGCCATCGTGGGAATCTGGGAGGCTGGCCAGCCGGCCAGCTTGGTACTTACTTGCCCAGGGCGGCCCATGACGCCCCTTTGTAATTAGGTCTTGAATCCTGGCAGCCCTGCCAAGGGGACCCTCAGTTACACAGATGGTTAGGACAAGCTGCAGTGAAACTCGGTGGTCTTGCTTTGATAAAATGAGTTAGGTGAACTTCCGGGAATCATGGCTCCTTGACCAGCGGGCAGAAAGATGTAGAAGGGCCCACACCAGTCAGGAAGGGTAAGACCCTAAATGTTAGAGACAGAGCCTCAGGCTCTCAGAACCAGAAGGGCTGGGTGTTCCTTCCAGATCCGAGGAGACATCGTAGCTGATCTCACTTCACACTCTCGGAGCAAACAATTAAACAGAGGAGGAAAAAACAATCAGAAATAGGAAACGACAGAATCGCTTCAAATTACTACTTTTCATTTTGAAAAATCATTACAGTATCATTAGCAAAATCCAACAAGGATGCCACCGATGGCACGTCCTGGGAACCGCTGAGAAATGTGACCGTGTGTGTGGTAAAGGGGGTGGGCAGGCCTCACCCACCCTTACCCAGAGCCAGGACCAGCCCCCCGCAGAGGCCACGCTGTGGACTGAAGCTCGCCCCAGCACCAGTCTGGTGGGGTTTGTGGGTCCTGCCATTTCCAGATGCTGAAAGAGACAGGTGAACCGTTGTCCTGGAGAGCTGTCACGTTCTGCACGAGGGCCTGGAGCTGCTGTTTCAGGAACCCTGAGAACGTGGAAGGGAGGAGTGAGGGCCCCAGGCCCAACCACGGCTGCTGCCAGCCCTGCGGTCAGTCTGGGTGATGGCGGGGTGAACATGTTTATTCACTGAAAACTGTTATTATCCAGGCTTTCAGCTGAGAAACGGGAGGTAAATAAAGCCCAGCCAGGTTCAGTGAGAAGGCTCTTTTGGTGAAGTGTGACACCCCACATCAGTGTTTCTGAGACGATGGGAAGGGCTGTGTGTCAGTTCTCCCTGGGGGCTGTTTGTGCCCACTTCCTCCCATCTCGATTCTTCCAGAACCAGCCCTTCGACGTGTAGTGGATACAGAGCTAACCTGCGTTCCAGGCCAGCTAAGGTGCAAACTCCTTGGGGTCAGTTCACGTGGCCACCCAACCATGCTGAGGTCTGTGGCTCTCAAACACGAAGAGGTTGAAAAATGGAGCGCATGTGGTCACTTAGCTTAATACTGTAGCCTCATGACCATGATGCCCCCACCAAGCTGACGCTCAGCAGGGCTTCATTTCAGGAATTGTTTTTAAACTTCTGTCCCGGGTGGGACGGCTGTAAACATCCTGTGGGAATGTGAGGGAGGGATCTGCGTTGGGACACCGAGTGACCATCAGTGACTATCAGGCAAGTATGCTGGGCCTCTCCTCGGGTCCCCTGGGCAGGGGACGTTAGGAGAAGAGTTCTTCGCAGATCCTGCACGTGTCCTCAGGCGTCCTCACGGTGTAGCCCACTGTCCTTGGGTCTGCGAAGATCTCATGGTCGTTCCCACCCTGCAAAGACATGATGACACGAGCAGATGAGCGGATGCAGCCTGGGGCCCTGGGCTGCCCGAGGAACTCGCCATCTTACTGGGCAGGGCGGGTTTCTCCAGTTACCCTATTTCTCTGGAAACTTAAGAGACAGTCATCAGTGAGGAAGGGGTGATCACCTTCCCCTGAACTGCGATTTAGCTGGGAACATGTAATTATGCTGATGAAAGACTCACGATGTTCCTGTGAAAATTGATGGCTTATTTTTCTACAAAGCAAGCAAACCTGGCAGGTGACAGAATTCTCACTGCCGCTGATTGAACTGTGCGCAGACTTCTAACAAGTCACAGGGAACGTGGCGAGGCAGACCTCCAGCGCAGCGCTGACCTCGGAGCTCTGCGATGAGGGACACGTCCATCTCTGAGCAGACGGGGCCACTGGCCACGTGTGACTGTGGAGCACTTGCTGTGTGGCCAGTGGGCAGAGGAAGTGAATTTGATTTTCACTTAAACTGAAGTAGCCCCACGTGGCTGGTCTCTGAGCCAGGTGACCTGGGTTCAGGTCCTGATTCTACCAGTGACCAGGCATGTGCTTGGGCATCTCCCACCCGTCAAAGGAGGACAGCAGTGGAATGTCACCCGCAGCGCCATGGGGATTAGTTGATGAGCCCACGGGATCTGGGTAAAGCCCCTGGAAAGCAATGACTGTTGGAGCGGCACCCACCTCCTGGGTGTTTTCACACTGTTTCATCTGGCGTGCTGCCAGGAGTGGAGGGCTTTGGTGAGGGCACGAACTTTATCTGGGAGGACCTGGGGGGGTGGGGTCCCCTCACTGTGGGTCCGGCCACTCTGGTCTCAGGTGAATGAACCGGGCTTCCTGCTGAGTACTTTTCTCCTCATGGAATTTTCCTCACAAAACTGAGTAAGCAGTCTCACGCAAAATCTTTAAAAAAAAATCAATTCGTTTTTCATACAATGGAAATAACTGCTGAGGAAAAAATTTTTTTTCTCATAAAGATTCTGTAGGAAAATCTAACATCCTTTTAAAGGGCTGACAGACACCCGGAATACTACTGCTCTCATTTTTTAAGAATAACCCATCCCCACGCAGAAGGCTTCCCTGGGTGGAAGCGAAATTTAAGATTTCAGGAGAGACCACCGTGGGGGTCTGAGGCGTCATGCGAGGAGGCCGTGACCTCGGAGCCATGTTCAGGAAAGTCTAGGAATGTCCTTTCCCTGAGCCAGCTGGGAGCCTGCAGGGCCCCTGGTCATTCAGAGGCCCCGAGATTCATGAAAAGCATCTGCTACCTAAGCAAGTAAATGTGAAACCAGTTCCAGTAATTCCTATGAATAAAAAAAAGACCAGCCAGATTTCTTAGAAATGGCATAGCAGGTAAACACTACCACAGAGAAAACAAACTCCTGCACCATCCGGAAAAAGCAAACATCTGTCAGGGCCACGTTCACTCTCTGTCACTCACTGGCTTGGGAGGGAGGGGTCAGCAGTCACCCCTTCACCCGAGAAGCCTGGCAGGGCAAGGGCGCCCTGCCTGGCAGCGTTTCAATGGCTGGAGACACAGTGGTGGCTCACAAAACCACAAAGCAGCAAACTGGCCGCCTTCCAGCTCTGTCAGCCAAGGGAGGGGCTGCGAAGAACAGAAGAGAAACCAGAGTGGCAAGGGAGGGGCTTCTGAGCAGCGACCTGCAGGTGGTGAGGGGACAAGCTGGGTGACTGGCTGTTTATGGGGCAGCTACTGGGAGGGGCTGGAAGGGCCGCGCAGATCCCGGTAAGGAGTTGGGATTTTCTCTGAAGCCACCAGGAAGCTGCAGCCTGGGACACCATGAGCTTCACCTATGGCAGGATCTTTCTGGAGAGTGGATGGGAGGCGGGGTCGCAGAGGCAGAGCAGTGTCAGGAGGCTCCTGCAGCCAGCTGGGGTGCAACTTGAGGACAGAAGCCACTGACTTCTGAAGCTAAAAGGGTTTAGGGCCACCGCACCTGCCCCTCCCAGGAGAGGATGTCACGTGCAGGGACAGATGTGTACGTGACAGATGCCTAATTTGGCATGAGTCTCCTGTGGTCCTGCTGGGGTGGGCGGGGAGCCACTGTGTCATATGCCAACACTTAAGGAAACTGAGTCCTGAGGATCATAGCCTCCCAGGCCCAGGCTGGGCCAAAGGTGGCAGGGGTGCCTGCACCACAAACCCCACCAGCCCCTACTGTCCTTCCCCTCCAGCCAGCAGACCTGCCCTGCTTTGTGACTTTCAAGGCGTGAAGGCTCCTTCCTGGGGCTGCCCAGAGCTTGCAAATGGGAGCGAGTGAAGCCAGGAGCAAGAGCTAACACGGAGCTAGTGAGCTGCACCCTCTAGAACAATGAGGCCTTATCTGCATGTGCACCACAGGTTACCTGACTTGGCTGGGGAAATGGCCTTCCCCAAGATCCAAAACAAACCCAGCTCCTGAGAGAAGAAAAGCGAGTGAAGGGACAGAGAGACGGATAACTGATCGCATTCCCATTAAGAGCGTAGGTGATGGGTCCAAAGGACAGTGCAAACTGCCCATGAATACTTACAGCTGTACCGGGCCAAGGCCTGGGGGTGACACGGAGGCAGTGTCTGCCCTGCTCAGGCACCAGGGGAGGAAGCTGAACGCGGCTCCATCTCCAGCCCACCCTGGCTCTGCACAGTCACAGAGTAAATGCTGATTATCCTGCCACTGGAGCCAGAGGGGACCACGTTCAGTGTCTCTGGCCTGTGCGCCCAGCTTGACAGGAAGCAGGGTGGAGCCTGCTGGACTTGGGGGGAAGGGTGGTTGGTCTCTGCTGTGTGAATACCAGCTTGTGGCACAGACTTCCTAGAGCTTGGAGTCCAGGGTCGAGCTGCCTATAGACATTCACCTGGCATCAGTTTAACAAGTGCTTATGAAATTTCTAGGTGTGATGGGTACGAGGCCAAGGGTACTGCCCTTGAACACCCTGGAGCAGTGGTTCTTCCCCGGCTGCAGGTAACGCAAGTGCCTTGGTAAAACTGGGGAAAGGATAGAAGGTACTGGATCCAGAGGCCCAGGATGTCCTAAGAGCTCCTAAGCAATGACGGCAAGTGCCTCAAGGTGTCCAGTGTCCTATGGCCACCGCAGTGCTGGCACACCAGGGCACGTGTAGGAAATGGTGGAGTCGAGGGCATGCTGCTTGATGTCAGCATGTGGCTGCTTTCTTAATGTGTGACAATTAACTGGGGCTGAAATAAGTCACAGACAACTTTAACACATTTGAAAATGTATGCCCTAAGACAACTGTACTACATTTTCCTAAAAAGCAGCAAACATTTATGCTTTAAAGGGAAACAAGCCTGGGCCAAGGGCCATGATGTTTTGAAAGCGATCTGGAGATTCTAACGTAGTTCGCGGCTGAGAACCAGTGGCTTAGAAGCCAGCGATGAACAAGCTGGAGGTGTGGTGGAAAGCGAGCTGGCTGTCAGGCTACTGTCCATGGGGTGACCCTCAGGGCCTGCTGATGGCTCTGGCTCAAGCCCCTCATGTATAAACAGGGCTCAGCTGCGTGAGGTGCCTTGGCACAGCACTGCACTCAGGAGATGCTGACTCAGTGGGCCTAAGTGACTATGCCGGAGGACTCTGGAAGGCCGGCCACACTCTGGGGGCCTGAGGCCTGTGTCTCCCTGAACTAAAGAGCTGTGCCACATGAGGCTATCTCCTCGGGGTGCGTCCACTCAGCCACTGTCTTGTTCTCAGGACCAATGAGACCACCAGTTTTGGTGTCCAGAGGCAGGCAGGTCAGCAGGGACAGCAGCAAGCACCAGCAGCCCGTGGTCCCCCGCACAGCATCTGCCTCCTGTCCTCCCACAGCAGGGCCAGGGGGGTCTCCTGTCGGGCTGAGAGCCTCTAATCTGGCCCAACCCTAAGTGGAACTGCTGAGTCAGAGTCAATCGGTGATTCACAAAGTGTCAGAATGTTTTCACACTGTAAATGCCTTAAAGCCACAATGTTTTCTACCAAAAGCATTAGACGAGCAGAAGCCGTCTTGCCTGAGAATTAGGGAAGGTTGGAGATGGTTGAAGTGGCCTCTGGAAAGCCAATCTGGGGTCCTGCCCTCTTCCCAAGCTGTACTTGGACCCTGGCTGCAGTGGCTGAGGGGAAGGATGAGGGCGTGTTCAGGACTGACCAGTGTTTAGAAAAGCAAGGGCCGATGCCTTACTTCTTGGCTCTGCTCTCTGGAGGTGCTCAAAGCAGGGGGCGCGCTCTGTGTGACATCAGATCCCATCAGATGGAGGCTGTGTGGCCGGGAGTCAGGTGTGGTTCGGCAGGCCTCTGAACCTGGACTGCTTGGCAGGAAAATGGCATTTTACTGTTAGCTCTTAGCTCAGGTGCTGGTTCCCTGGAAGCCAGCAAAACCGTGTGCCTCAAAAGAGAGAAAGCAGCTTTCAAAACGTCTACCCCTGAATACGAACAAAGGTTTAGAGCTGAGACTTTGGATTGCTTTGTGCCTGAAATTTCAGGAACTGATGTGTTGTGAAAGGTTTAGATGGCTGGACTGTTCACACCCATTACCAGGACACCACGGATGAAAAGGATCAGAGATGAGGGCAGAGATGGATGTGAGAATGTTCACCGGTGTTCGTGACCGCAACAAAAACCCGCAACCCACAGGTATCTCTAGCAGCGAAACGGGTGAGCAAGCGACGCCTGAATGACAGTGTCACGCAGCCGTTGAAACCTTATTTTCAAAGAAGACTCACTAACGTGGGGGAAAGACAATACGGGAAGAACAAAAGCAAAAAATAAAACAATGAGCAAGCGGGGGTAGCATATTTGGGATCATACCTGTGCACAGAGAAAAGGCTGGGAGGTACATCAGCTGTGATTACAAGTGACTTACTTTCTTCTTCAAACTTTTTCTAATTTTCTATGATGAATGCATATTACTTAAGGGGGGGGCGGTTAACTGTTTTTTAAAAGTAGATAGGTTTCAGAAAAACAGAACTATGAATGATAATGCAGTGGTAAAACAGAATAGAAAATTCTGATTCTCAAATAAAAAATTCCCCAAAGAAGCCATTTCCCAGTTTGCTCAGAACTGCATTCCATTATGCCAAGGCCCACCTGAGGCTTCTGACAGCGATTTACACAGAGCAAGAACATCACCCTTATGGAGAACTCGCTTTTCACGGGTCTGATAGCTCTGGTCTTAGCCCGTAAGAAACGGCACCAACGTGCAAGGACTGAAGAAGCTTCTATGGCTGTTGCTTAGACCTTGGGTGTAATTTCATTAGCTTACTTTTTCTAAAGATGTCAAGTCAGAGAGTGGCTTTTTCAAAGCCTACATTCAAAGCACTTCTGCATCCAGAGCATCGCAACAAAAGGACGTGATTAAAAACCATTCTGTCATTAAGAAAAAAGCTGACCGACACACCTCCTGAAAGGCACCTTGTTCATTTAGGAATTAGAACAAGAATCTTTCCCACCCTGCTGGACAGAGGGTGTGTTGACTAGAAAGCAAACTCATTTGAAGAGCAGGTAATTTGTTCTTGTGCCACCAGCCCTGTCATTAGCTGTGTGACTTTGGGCAAGTTACTTACCCTGAGTCCCAGTTTCATAATTCTGAAAAGGGAACATGTGGCTATACTATCCAAAAGTCCCTCTCGTACTGGAAGCTGAGGTGGAGACGATGCTAAAGGCAGGTCGTAGACCTCAGCAGTAAAAAGCGAGTATTCTGGAGTGGACCAGAGAGCAGAGGGATATGCAGCATGTACGACACACCCGCTGGGTGCAGCCTGGCCCAGGATGTCTGATGGCAAGGTAAGCACCCCCACTGGGTGGCCTGCAAGAACTGTAGAAGGGCACAGAGGGTGAGAGGAATTTAAAGGGAGACGCTGAGCCTGAGGCTGGGCAGTGAGCAGTGGATGCTAAGCCTGTTCTTGGGCCTCATGCTGCCAACATCTCTCCAACCTCCTTGGGGATCCACCTGTCCGACTTGGAGAGCCTTGCTCTGCTCCCACGATGGCTGGGTCGTGCCTCCTGAGTCCTCTTGCTGGCACTGGTCTTTAACATTGGGCTCTGCTCAGTTTAGGTTTGGTCCCGGACTAGGGATTTCTGACAACCCCTGGGACAACTCCTGTACACTGTGTGACACTCAGGACTGACGCCTCACCCCTGAATGGTCCCTGGTGCCTGCTCCTGAATTTCTGACTCGTGAGACTCCCTGTCCACCTATCACTTAGGACTCCCACTGCCCAACTGAAATGAATGCCCCTGCAAACAAACTACTGTACTGCAGAAAAAGAAGGTAGAAAGAACAGGGGCTCTGAAACGCAGAAAGGATCTGACAGAGGCACTGTGGCAGGCGTTCTGGAAAGCAATTGAGGAGGGTCATATTTAATTCACAAGCCAAACAAAAAGGCTCCATTTCCCACCGAGGTGTCAGGTATCTGAACGTGGGAGGGGAGGGGGCCTTCATCATACTTCTCTCATAGGACAGAGCATCATTCAGTTGGAGCTAGGCTCGTGGGTAAAGTGTGAGTGAGGGGGAAAAAAAGCCCATCTGTCCATTTCCTCCCTTCAAGCCCAAACTGAACAATAAAACTGCAAAATCACTTCCGTACTCACTGGCATGGTTTTGTCTCCGAAGAAATAAATGGTCTTATAGCCATCATTTTCCACGTGTCCCAGGCAATACCTCTTGTCCCATCCATCAGGAAAGACATCAAAGCTGATCTGGCCTCCTGCCAAGTGGGAAGGGGAAAACAAAAGCTAAAAGTGAAAAGGAAGCTAATGACATGTCACTGAAAAATAATGTGCAATTTACTCTTGTCAGCAACTGGATTGCGCCGGTTGATTTTTAATACTCTCTCGTTTGTTACTAACATGACTTTAGGGATGGGTTCTAGAAATTCATTCCACATTGTGTTTTTCAAACATTATTTCACTTAAAATCTTAAAGTGAGACCTAGAGTGTGTCAGCTCAGAATGAGAAATACATTTGCATCTAAGTGCTCTGTCAAGCGAGTGGGTTCACATGAAGCAAGCTGGGGAAAATCTGATAAGAACCTCATTTGGTTGTGCTCATCTCCAGCTTCAACGCACTCTCAGTGGAAAATGCCTAGCTAGAAGCGGGCTGCACCCAGTTCGTCTTGCAGGAGAAATGAAAATCACATGGGAGGTGATTTACAGGCAGCTTTCACAGACAACAAAAACCCTTTCAGAGCTTTGTCAGAAAGATGTTCATCTCACAGTTCAAGAATACTTAAAAATCCACCCATTCATCTATTATACATAATCCCTTTGCAATTCCAGTTTCCCTACAACCCGCATTAATTCGTGTTAGTAAAATAAGAGGGCTTTAGGAAGTGACTCATGGGCAGTGGCAGGAGGAATCGGCTTGCTGAGAGCATCTGACAGGCGTGTTCCACCAGAAATCAAGCTTGAGCTACTAGGGTTGCGGGAAGAAGTCTGTATCAGCCACTAGAAGGGTTTGCACTGGCCACTGTTAGTAAAAGCTCAGAGAACTCAGATAAGACCTTTTTCCCTTCTGATGCTCAGTTTCTTGATTTGTAAAACCAACCCACAGACTTCCAAGGTTCCCTGCTGTCCAAACAGTATGCGATTCCAGACAACACCGAGGCTGATTTATCTAAGAGGCTCCCATGCCATCTCTCTGCTGTGGAGTTCATTAGCGCACCTGTCTTCTACCTAAACGTGTGAGGATAAGTTCTTATCTGCATTAAGCAAGATGCTCTTATTTTTGACAAGAAGTGCAGGGAAGGAATCCCGCTGGGCAAGGATCTAGAACCAAACTCAGCAGCCCAGAAGTCATTCCCTAGCTGGCAAGTCTCCACCACGGCTGAGTACACACCAGTGGTTTTCCCCTGAAGATGGACTGCCCACCTTCAAATGGCACTGTCTAATGTCAAGCGTGCATGGGCCCAGCACGAACTCCTGGCAAAGTTTGAAGCCTGCATGAGCATACAATACCTATGGAGAATGTGAGGCCTTTTCCTGCAAACTCCTTCTGCAGGTCTTCAACAAATTGTTGTCTTATGTTTTCTTTCTGAGAAAAACAAGAAGATGATTATCTACTGTGTTGTAATTAAGAAAGTACACAAAGTGGCATGTCTTATCTTTGCCAACCTAGTAGATTTCAGAAAGACTCACTTTATCGAGTTCGTAGAACTCAATGCGCTCTTCTTGGCTGCAGCTTCTTCCAATAGGGGACACATTTAACATCCCATTTCGGAATTCAATGAAAGTCCCCCTGGATATGAAAAGAGGTCCCAGAAATACATTATTTATTTGGGCAACATTACAGATGGATAAATAGGCTATAAAGTTTGGCAATTTCAACAGGCAGCAGCTGGTGTGATCTGCATTTTGCAGAGCTATGCTGAACCACACGACAGCCAACAGCCACATGTGGCTATTGATCTTGGGATATGGCTAATCTGAATTGAGATTAGATTTCAGAGATTCAGGAGGAAAAGGAATGTAATCATCATTAATAATGTTTTATATTGCCTACATGTTAAAATGATTATATTCCGAATATATTAGGTTAAATAAAAGATTAAAATTAATTTCACCTGCTCCTTTCTGCCATTTTTTAACATTATGTAACTACAAAAAACTTCAGATTTAATACCAGGGCTGATCAAACCTGGTTTAGTATGGGATTTGGCTTGGGGGCCTCTAGTTTCAGACTTCGGGTCTGGGGTTTAAGTTGCTTTATCACATTGCCTTTTTATGGGCATTTCCTCTGACTGACAGCCTTTGAAAACATATTGTTTTCAATTTCCATCATGCAGGCATGCCACTGTTTACATAATCATTCTTCTACTGCTGGCTTTACAGGTTTCCAGTGATTCTTTACTGAGCACTAGGCTTTGGACTCAAATGAGCACCAATCCACTGGATGACATCACTCCGAATTCCACTGGCGCCTCTTTGCCAAAAGCAAAACCTACCTCTTCTTTGGGAGTTTAATTTTCGCAATGTAGCTCAGACAGTAGTTGATTAAGTCTTGGATTAGGGCCTCACCCAGGTGACCTTGAATATTCTAGATAAAGAAAATACTGGAGTTACTCAATTCAGCGGCAGGCATTTTCAAAATGGCTTTACAACAAACCCAGGTCTCCAGCCACTGTCAGTCGAGGGTCACTAGGCTGATGCAGCAGTGAGGGTGACACGCCTCACTGCCTTTTCCTTCTTTCCCTTTGTTCTGTGGTTGAAAACATTAAGCAAACCGGAAAGGCCTCAGTCAGAAGCATTTTCTGCTTCATTAGACAAGATTTTTATATTCATTACCTCTCAAATGCTTCATGTAAGGCCAAGAGAGTTTATTGTTGCTGCTTTTATTCCATTAAAATATCCACAGATACTGACAGAAATTATATTTGTTCCACTTTGGCATTCTCTTATGTCTGAACAGAATGATCTTAATACTAAGAGCTACACAGTACCTCCTAATATGCTTGCGAGGCAGCCTGCCCTAGTCTCGTCTCTGCTACCATCATAGAAATATTTAACTGTCTTTTAAAAACATTTATAAAAATATCGTTAACAATTTGGAATATGTGGAAGTCCTGTGGTTTGACACTGAAGATGTAAAAAAATACGGGGTGAAGATTTATTCCCAGTCCTGTTCCTCAGCTCCCAAATACACTTCCAAGAGGCATTCAGCATCAATCACCTTTTAAGAAAACATTTTACTAGTAAAATACAGTAGTCTGGATACTTAAGAACCTACCTGTTTACACAAGAGTTTCCCACCTTTGTACGCTACCAGGCCATTTTCTGGAAACACATAATCATATTTTTCAATCACTGCAACCAAAACAAAAGAAAACTTAGAATGCAATAAAATTGAAACTCGTATTTCTATTTCTTGATTAACACTTAACACCAATAAAACTGCTAAACTCCAGCAAGGACTGTGAAAGAACACCTTGTCTTCACAGATGGAAAAAGTGGGAAAAAAAGCACCTTAAAAAAAATGTTTTTTAAAGGCCCTTAATTACAAATTTAAAAGATGATTTCTAGGCTGGAGACTGGAGACCTGTGACAGGTCATTAACTGTCTGCTGAGCCAGTGATGGCTCCCAACGCTCCTGTAAGTTAGCATCGCCAGGGCTGCGATGAAAACGTGCAGATTTCTAGGCTTTGCCTTCTGAATCAGAATCTGCAGGGGCCAGGCTAAAAGGCAGCTTCTTCAAAAAAACTCTATGGTGACTCTTATAATGCAGTCAGATTTGGAGACGATCCATGTAAATCTAAATAGATTCTCAAACTTTAGGTACTTTAAAATGCAGATTCCCAGGCTCTGTGTGTTGGTGGGGCCCCCACTTCTGTATTTTCACAAGCTCCCCAGATGCTTCTGATACGGGTGGGTCTTCAACTTTCTTCTAGCTTGTGAATGTTCTCATTCTCGTTTTGACTCTCACTAATCATCCCGCAGCCACTGATGAACGAGAATAATCAGCCCAAAATGATGCCGACAGCAAATCATAACAGACTTGATATATCAGAATTTAGCTTTTAGTTAAAATTATTAAGTCAGCCCTGCTTAAGAGTCATAGCTGCACTGGAATGCGGTAATTCCTGGGGCCTGCCGGCCTGCTGGTAAGACAAGTTTCACAAGGTGTATTCTGCTTAAGATAACAGAAGAATGCAGCCTGTTAAGCAAGACATGTATAGCTCTGTTCTTTTCTTTCTGCTCTTAAGATAAAGTCACGGACTCACAACCCCAAGATGTCTCACAGTCTCCTCTTTATGTTCAAGACCACCTGGCCACAGCCACACAGACCTGGGCAGGATGCTGCCCAGAGCCGAATACATCAGATTGCTGAAGCCTGCTTAAGAACTGGCCAATCAACACAGCCCACAACCCTGAACTCTTTACTCATGATTACCCATGATTTTTGCTCTATAAAACCCCTTGTCTGTAAACCAACGGGGAGTCTGGGTTTTTCCAGCACAAGCTGCCCGTTCCTCACCGTGCAGTGCTATATAATAAACGCCAATTTCTTTCACTGCACCCTGGTGTCAGCATAATTGGCTGTCTGCAGCGCTTGTGGACGAACTCTCTGCTCAGTTACAAAAATGTCAACAGTGGAGAAAAGAATGATCGATTTATTTATCTCCCTTCCACTCTTTCTCACAGGCCAGGCAGCCTGGAGGCCCTGGGGCTATGGGATGAATAAGCTACAGTCCTAGTCCTCAAGACACACTTACAACCAGACAGTTTCCAATAACGAGAGCGCACCGCTAGCAGGACTGTGTGTTACAATCCCCATGGGGGCAGATGCTAAAATGCGATTCCCAGGTCTTGCAGACATGTTGAGTCAGACTCTCCAGTGAAGGGCCCATAAGAACCTCCAGCTTCCTGGGGTCCTGCGCTGGGGAAGTCTGGCTCAGGAGGTGGGGGAGGAGCCTGGGTGACTCATGACTTAGGGAACTCTGGGAAACAGTGTGTTAGGGCGACAGAGAGACAGCCCCTGGACCTAGAGGGCACCTTGATGCCTGGGTGACAAGGACAATCAGGATCTGGGACTGAAGCTAGTAGGGCAAGAGATGGGGACAAGAGTGTTCCAGGTAAAGACGCAGACACTCACCCTTCTAGCTGAATCTATCCATGTATCTAAGTACCCAGTGCTCCATCAGCAACTCCAGACATTTATTTACAGAATTAAAAAGAGTTAAAGATAAAGGCAGAGGAAATGTTTCCTGAAACAGGGCAGCAGGAAGCCTGCCACACGGGGATGAGGGCTCAGGGCTGCCTGTTACCCTTCATGGCTACGGGTCCCAATATCCTCTTAAGAAATTAATCTTTTACCAGAATGCAATTAGCAATGTGTAGGTTACCGTCACTTCCCAGCTGCTCCTGTACTTTCTCAAAGTCCGAGCCGCCTACTACTCCGATTTTGACCTTCTGCCTCAATTTTTGTAGAAAGTCATCCATTTCCTTGGTAATTTTCTATATTTCAAAAAGGAAAATACAATAGTTACAAGCTAGGAAGTAATGAGGAAACTAAATTCACAAGAATAATACAACCCTTACAATGTCCACTCATGCCAATTCCATTTCTAGGTACATAGGTAAGTCCAAATATTTTGGCTATGATTTTGGGACCTTTCAGAAAAAACCTGTTAAATTTTATGTATTTTTACCTCATTTAAAATATACAATATATTAACAGCTGCTGTCTACTGTTCCAGCTGTTTTTCTATGCATTTACATACTTGGCTATATGTACATATGTAAACCGGTCTTATTTTTTGAAACACAAGTAGACTCATTTCATGTCTTGTGTAGTGACCTGCTTTTTCAGCACTAAGTTGTGGTGATCCATGCCCCATACACACAGATCAGAGCACATTCCTTTCCAATACTACACTATTTGTGGATGTATGTTGTTGATTTTAAAACAAAATCATCATATTAAAAAGGAAGTTCATAATTGGTTTACATAATCATACAAAAACAAAGGCTAAAAGATCACTAGATTTTTTAATTTCTCCTAAAAGAAATGCACCTATCTATAAACAGTGGTTTCAATGGTATAATTTGATGTTCGTTAAATTCCAAACTTTGTGCTAACTCAGAAGAAATTATAAACTAAGAAGAGACCCATATTAAGATAAATCACATTTTAAAAATATTTTATTTCATTACTTTTAGCAATCTTCTCTGTACACTTACATAGAATATCTTCACAAGTAAAGTTACTAGAAATTAAAAATAAAAGCAAAAAAACCCACTTAAGTCAACTTCAGTATGTAGAGTTGTCTTTTCTTTTTTTAAACAAATTTTTTAAGAGTAATACACACGATTAATAAAATAAAATCAAACAGAGGGCCTAATAGAGTGCAACCTTTTTGTCACCTTACAGTGGAATTTCCACCTAGTAGACAACATCTAGAACTTGATGAGTCAATGACCGTGAAATTGGGTCCCTCAGTCCCCCAAGTGGCTTACTCAGATCTGACGTCAGACTGGAAGTGGGCAAGACTTTATTGCAAAATTTTAAAAACGCAATACTAACAGCAGCAGCAGCAATGCTTCCATCTCCAAGCAGAAGTGTGAAGGTAAAATTTTATTTTAACCCCTGCGCACACTGATGAGCTGGAGGGTACTGTGGTCAGCCCTGAGACCCATTCTGCAGTGTGAATGGGCTACAGAAGATGCCTTGTCATTTCCAAGTGGCAGCAAGTACTTTTTAACAGGACATAAGACCTAACTGCTTGTGACCTCAACAGAACATCTAGACCACATCCCACCATAGGAGAGATCATCAGAGCAAAACTGTTGTGATGTTACCACTAACTCTTACACTGATAATTATAAGAAACTCTAAATTCTTTATAGATCAGAAAGATCCAAAAGCTTGAAATCAAGGTGAAAAAATGTTAAAATTCACTTTCTGGAAAAAAAAATTAAAAAACTTTTTTTGGGGGACAATTAAGGAAAACTGGCATAGAGGAAGTCAACAGAATAGGAACTATGGGCCAGAATCAACCACTGCCTGTTTCTGTAAAGTATGACTGGAACACAGTCACGTCCACTCACTCACGTAGTGTCTATGGTTACGACATCAGAGTTGGGTAGTTGTGACAGAAACCACAGAGCCTGTGAGGCCTCAACTACTTACTACCTCACCTTTTATGTAAATAAAAAGTCTGCTGACTCTTGGACTAGGGTATGAAATAATACTAGGGAATTGGTGATAGTTTTCTAGGTATGATGATGATACTATGGTTACGACAGACATCCTTGTCCTCAAGAGATGCAGGCTCAAATATTTAGGGGTAAGTACTGTGATGACTGTGGCTTAGCAAGTGGTATGGGAAAAACTTTAAAAAGTTGGAAAACAATTCACCCAGGTTTATGATACCCTTCTTTTTGAAGGCATCTCTTAGGAAAATATTCAGCACAACACAACTCTACTAAAACAGTGAAATGTGCAAAGCTCAGGCCTCTATTCTAATTAGAATTTACCTGCTTAGGTCATAGCCTGCTGCAGCAGCTGCAAGAAATATAATGCAGTCTTCTGCTACCGGATAGCATTGTGCTTACTGATGTCTGAGAATGCATATATTGAGGAAGAGAAAGGTTGGATAATGAATAGATCTATTCCTAAAATATTTTTATTTTTTACCTAGAGCATTTAGCACATAGAAACAATTCTCCTTTAAATTACAGATCTTTGGGGGTGTTAAACTTATTTTCACTGCTAAGAATGTCATGTTTCAAATGTTTTAAGGGAATAATACATTGCAGGTTGCCTGCTTTCATTGCTATTTCATACCTTATCCTCATATAACCCGATTCCTTCTGGGAATCAGAAACACTTCCCTGAATGGCATATCCAGCAAGCAGAACAACTTCCACTTTAGAACAATGGCAGAAAATGGTAAACTTAGCAAATAACACCCCAATGCCCAGAGACTAGTACCAGATCTGCTGTGTGAAATCAAGACGATGGTGACTTTCAGTTCTCTTATGTTTAAAATGGCAATACCAACTGTCCTACATGGGATGAAAAAAGAGTTTGAGAGGGTCCAATGATATTGTGTATAAAGGCTTGGAATAGAAACCCTACACCATTTCAGCCAATGGGCCAAATTGAGCAGCTGTGTGTCTCTGTAATAGACATTTTTACTGGAACACAGCTACCCTGTGTCTATGGCTGCTTTTGCAGTAAAGTCGAGTAGTTAGTACAGACCATATGGTCAGCCAAGACAAAATTAATTGCTACCTGACTCTTTACAAACAAAAAATTGCTGACCTTGGCTCTAGACCACTATGGGTTTTTAACAACTCACAAGTGGTCACTGAATCTCAGGGGCAAAAGGGTCCTTTGGAGGACCTGCAGTCATCTTCACTAGCTACATCAAAACACGTGGCTCAGAGAGGTAAAATGACGTGTCTAAGGTCACACATATTTGATGCTACTGTTCAGCCCAAACTAAGGGCACAGAACTTGAAGATAGTGAGGCCACTTGGGCCCAGTTTCAAGTTTAAATGGCTGGTGTTCGGGGACCAGTCTGTGCACAGGGGAAGTCAGAGTGAGCTCCATCATACACGTTGGTCTTAAGTGAAACCTAGATGTGCCTGTAGCAGCAAAATCTGGAAGTGGGAAGCAGGTTTCCAGGAGTCCAAGGAGGCTCTCAGCAAGCAACCTCTGACAATTCAGGTTTCCTCAATCTCCCCGGCCCACCGTAGCCCTGCTAATATCTGTGGAATTATTACTGAACACAGGCCACTGTGACCAAGATTCTTTCATGAACCTGTTTGATTTTGATTTCATTCGACCCTCGCAAACAGCATGTGGAAGAGGTCATGCCCCCCTTCGAAGTCGCAGATGCTGAGGCTCCCAGGTACGTGACTTGCTCACGGTCACCCAGCTGTCACGAGGTCAAGCTGCGATTCTACTCGGTCCGTTCCAGCTGGAGTCCTACGTCTTTTCCTATCAGGCTGCGAGGCACACACAGCCCACAGGGGACAGGGCTGAGGCGGGCACACCGCTGGTAAGGAGGCTAGGCTGGGGGGGTCGAGCCCAGGGCTTGCGGTCGGAGTCCAGAACTGCGTTTTCCAGCCCAATCATAACGCGTTTCGTGCTCTCAAGAGTGTTTGGGTCCCGTCCCATCTCCAAGTACCCTGACGTCTTCCGTCTCACTCCTTCGGGCACTCAGAAGAGGGCTCAGGCCCCCGCCAGAGGAGGAGGGGGGCGGGCCCCGGCCGCCCCGCGAGGCCCACCCCGGGCGGGCGGTCGCTGGCCCGGTCCGGGAGCTCCAGCCCACCGGGCGCCGCCTACCTGGCGCGGGGCCGTCAGGGTCCCGTCCACGTCGAAGAGGCAGAGCGCGGGGCCGGGCGCCGCCATGGTCCGGGAGTCCGCGCCGCACACCTGGCCGCCCTCGCTGCCACCTGGCGCTCCGCACGGAACTTCCGGGTTCGGGCCCTGTGCCGCAGAGCACGCCGGGAGGGCGCAGCGTCCGCTTCCACAAGCTCGAGACCGGCCTTCGCGGGTCTCGCTGGACTACAGGCCCCAGAATGCAACGCGCCGCACGCAGGCGCGTTTGCGGCCGCGCATGCGCCCCGGGCGATCCCGGGGGGCGGGGCAGGTGGGATCCGCTTCCGGCCGCGCGCGCCGGGGCCATGGTAAGGAGGCGGGAGGGGGTGGACGCGGAGCCGGGGTTGGGGGGGGTGTCGGAGGCAGACCCGGCGCGGGCAGGTGTGTTATTCCCGGGCTTCCCCCGCGCTCAGGGCACGAGGGCCAAACGACAGCGACCACTGAGCGCTCCCTGAGCGCTTCCCCGAGCGTCAGGTGCACCGAGTCCATCAGGTGGCTCTGAGGGCGTTAAAGCCCTGCGCTCCGGGTCAGGAGAGTCCGGATCCCCCCCCCCCACCCCCACCCCGACCGACGGAGAAAGGAGGGGAGTCACTGGCCCAAGGACGCACAGTCGGTAGTGACTTCAGGGGCCGGGACTGGAACCCAGACCTGGCTTCAAAGCCCGGAGCTCCTTCGTGCGGCTCACGGTGTAGAACCGCGCGCCCGACAAAGCCCTGTGCTTCCGGCTGGCGCCTGCACCTCTCCCTCCTCCTCCATCCCTCCTCGTCCCCAGACTCGGCCAAGAGCACACCAGTTCTCCCGGCAGCATCCCGAGGACACTGTGACCTGGCGAGAAACATTTGTGCTAACTATTTCATGGACTTGTCCGCTGGAGATGTTGTTCAGTTTCCTGCGTGGGGGGAGTCCACACAGACTTCGGGATCCAGTGCCCAGCCCGGAGTTGGCGCTCCCTAGGCATTTACCGAGTGAATGAATGCTGCCCCTCTTTTCCTGTGTACCTGCTTGAACTGCCCGGAAGGAGGAGGACCAGTGTGAGAGTCACATTCTGCCCCACGCACTGGCTGTGTGTCTTTGGGTGAACTTCTTACTTTTTCTGGGCTTACTTTCCTAGTGGTAAAGTGGAAGTGGTGGCCCCTGTCTCCTACAGCTTTTGTGACAGTCACAGGACGTAAAGCATCTGGGTTGACCTTTCTTTCTGTCTTTGGCAGTAGCAGTGACCTTGCAGGGTTGGTGGGAACCTCCGTGTAAGATGCTTTGCCGTCGTCGGTGGTGTGATGAGCATGGTCTCCCGTCTTCCTTCCAGGCTGCTCTCCTCCGAGCCGTGCAGTGGTTGCCGAGGCCAGCTGTGTGGCTGAGGCCTCTCTACGGGCTGCAGTGCTGCAATAGGAAGGAGCCCAGGAGGTGGGTGGGGAGCAGGTTGCCCCCCTCGAAGGAGAAACCACCAGGCGTGGAAGCAGAGAAATTCCACATGGTCTACCGTTTTGATGCCATCAGAGCCTTCAGGTACTTGTCTCAGCTGAAGGTGGCACAGACGGCCCTGACAGTGGTGGCCCTGCCGCCTGGCTTCTACTGGTACTCCCAGGGCCTCATGACTCTCGACTCCCTGTGCCTCATGGGCGGGATATCTGCCTTCGCCCTGGCCATGCTGTGCTGGATGAGCTATTTCTTCCGGAGGCTGGTGGGTATCCTGTACGTGAACGAGACAGGCACCATGCTGCGGGTGGCCCACTTGACCTTCTGGGGTTGGCGGCAGGACACATACTGCCCGGTGGCTGACGTGATCCCCATGACGGAAACCCAGGACCGGCCCCAGGAGCTGTTCATGCGGATCCAGCAGTACAGTGGGAAGCAGACCTTCTACCTCACCCTGCGCTATGGACGCATCCTGGACAGAGAGCGTTTCTCGCAGGTGTTTGGGGTGCTGGACACACTCAAGTGAACACCTGGGTGTTGGGCCTTTGTTTAGTCCCAGGCCACCTGGATCCCCCACAGAGGGCTGAGGATGTGGGTGAGGCTGAAGGAGGAGATCTGGCAGCTGGGGACTTTGCCAGGGCCCCTGGGAACTTGTATTTTGGAATGAGGAAATTCAAGAGGCAGATGCTAGTAACCCAGTTTAGGAAGGAGAACCCCAGTGCCAATTTTTGCTGTGTGTGTATGACATTCATTTAGACAATGGCCAGAAGTTTCTGTTAAGAGCCAGTTCTTGGTGATTTTCCTGTGTAGCTTCGGTTGACAGTCGCTGCCCAGAAGACTCACCGCACTGGGAGGTGAGAGCCTGGATTCTCACCAGCCTTGGCATGAAAGAGCCTTCACTCTGATGCATGGTCTGCTCATGCAGTACCAGCAGAGGGCATACAGAACAAACGCATTACCCATCTCTTTATTCCAGAGCTAAAGTTATAGATCTCCATGTGACGATGGGAATCCAGTTAGGGCTCCTGCAACTTACGCATAGGGTGGCACTGAGGAGCTGTCCATAAAACCCCAAGTCAGCATCAACAAAAACAGCAAAACTCACCTGTTATCAACCGCTAGAAGTTCTCGTAGTGGCTGGGCATCTGTGTTTTCATGTTTCCCAGGTAATTCCAAGGCACCTTGAGTTTTGAGAATCATTGTGTGGGGTTTACCCTTCCCCAAAGTTGTGCAGCAGCTTCTTCGAAAATGGGAATGGTCTTTAGATTCAGGTGGACATCTTGGCAATTCCCTGCTTTGACAACAATTCCAAAATAGTCACCTAAAAGACATACCCAAGCATACATAGGAGGTTCACTGAATGTTTCTAGTAGCAAAACAAACAATGGCACCAACGAAACTGAAGTAAACTAAGTTCCCATTAGTGGCAACACCAATAAATGCTGGCAGATGCATTCTAAGGGACATTTCATGACCCTTGAAAAGAATGAGGTTGGGCTATGCTGATATGAGCTACACGGTAACTGTGGGGTAGTGTTGTGTGGAAAAAAGCCACAGAACAATATAATTTTGTGTGATCATATGAGTTTTCAAAAACGCATAGATTTCAAATTGTTAACAGTGTCACCTCTGTGGATAGAATTGGCGGTAGGAGAGGGCGGATGAGATGAAGGGAAGGCTTCCATTTAACTTTATAACCTAGGTATCGTTTAAAATGTTCATAATGAGCGTTTCATCTGTCGTAACTGATGAAGAAAAATGCTGAAATAAACACAGCTTCTTTTTCCATCCTTTCCTCCTCGTCTCAGCTTTCTAGGTAAAGAGAAAGGTTTCTCAACCGTGACATCCCACTCTGGACTTGGAAGCTGAGTTGACAGTAGGAAACATTTCAGTCAAAAACGTTAGGATGTCGGCATGTTTGTCCCTTGTAGACTGGTTTTCCTTCATGTCTGCTGAGAACCTTCTGGACACCACACTCAGGGCTGTGAATAATCTAAGTGCAGGGCACGGGGTGGCCTGTGGCATGTTGGTTTTCATGTGGTAGTTGCTGTGGACTGAATGTTGGCGTCCTCCCTAAAATTCATGTGTCGAAACCATGATCCCCAATGTGATGCTGTTAGGAGGTGGGAGGGGCCCTTGAGATTAGGGTTAGATGGGATCATGGGGATGGGGCCATCATGAAGGGATTAGTGTCCTTAGAGGCCACGACTCAGCATGCACTGAGGAAGGCCGTGAGTCTCAGAACCAGGAGGAGACCGTCACCCAGAACCTGACTGTGGACTTTCAGCCTCCAGAACTGTCAGAAACAAATGTTTGCTGTTCGGGCTCCCCAGTCCATGGTCTTCTGCTGCAGCAACCCGAGCAAGACGAGGTCCTGCAGGCCAGGGGGATGTCGGCTCTCACTGGGGACCATCATGGTGTGCACGGCTGGCATTGTCCTTCCTGCCCCAGTTACCCCAAAATGAGACTGACCTTGTCTTAGAGCCAGAAACCCCACCCAGCCCATCATTAATGATCATATTTGATGCGCTCCCCAGAACAGATCTGGCGGCTTAGCTCATCGTGGGGGCCACCCTGGGGTGAATTGCCCAAATAACTAGGGTTGGAGCTCTCTTTTTGCAGCTTTGTGACTTCAAGACTTGAGTCCCCAAATGGAAAGCAACAGGATCCCTCAGGCAGAGTCCAACTTTTATGGCATTGTTTTGATTGTGCAGCATTCAACTACAAAATCTTTCCCGATCAGAGTTAATCAGGCAGGGCCAATGCCATCTGGCCATGTTCGTACCGACACTAGTGACAAAACATCCATTTTACTGATTAACAGTGGGAATCTACTCCGGGATTCAGTTGGGCTTACCCGTGTTGGGAAGTAGATTTAATGTCAGTGAGTGGGAACTTGACCCCGACGGAAATATGA
The DNA here is from genome assembly GCA_030015415.1 of Cynopterus sphinx. Classification (NCBI taxonomy): domain Eukaryota; kingdom Metazoa; phylum Chordata; class Mammalia; order Chiroptera; family Pteropodidae; genus Cynopterus; species Cynopterus sphinx. The sequence continues at coordinate 97,972,298 of CM057379.1, read as the reverse complement.
TACGGTTGTTTAGAACTATATCTGAGACACTATGCATGGAGATGAAGCAGCGAAAGGAAGTACCAGGGATTAAGCACCTCCTGTATGCCAGGTGAGCACTGCATGCTTTTATTTAAACCTCTCAGCAACTTTCAAGTTGGAGAGCCAGAGAGAGGGGGTAGATGTGGGGCGGAGCACGTGGCTTTGAAGCAAGACTCCTCGCCTGCTTGAATCCCAGCCCTGGCACTTCCTAGCTGTGACCTTGGGCCAGTTACACAGTCTCCGTTCGGGCCGTGGTTTCTTCACTTGTGAAGCTACAATCATAAAAGCACACCTTGGGGGGTCGAGAGGGCTGACTGACTACATGAAAGACACTTAAAATAGCTCTTGGTCCAGGGAAGCGCTCGATGAGTGTTAGCTAGCATCACGGTTTTCAACCTCATTCTTCCGATGAGGCTCCGAGAGGTGAAGTGACTTGCTCAGGTCATCCAGCTAAAGCACCAAGAGTTGGGTCATTCTACTGCATTATCCTGCCTCCCCAGCGGGGAGGAAGAACAGAAAACAGAAAACAGTGACTTTTCTACAGTATTCAACCTGGAGGTTCTGACACCTTCTACCCACCCACCTCAGGACTGACGTTTAGGATCTCACGCTAATGCTGACCAGTTCAAGTTCACGTTCCTGTGGCCAGGCTGGCTGTGAGAGAGGTCCTTGAGTGGTTAACAGTCCCTGTCCTCAACCAATCCCAAGCTGACTATTCACGTGTGCACGCACACATACATACACACACTCGTTTACACACTAATACATCATCTTTCATCTGTTTGTATCCTGGCTTCCAATCTGTGTGACTTGGGGCAGGTTCCTTTAACCACCTCTGAGCTTGTTTCCTCATCTTAAAAATAGGAATACAAATATATCACTCGCAGGTTTGAGGTGAAAATTATAAAGCACCAGTAGGACATGCTTGCATGTCGCAGATGCTCAATAAATGATAATTCTGTGATTATTTAAAAAATGGGGTTAATGGTCGATGTTGCCTTCCAAGTCAGGTGTTTTCATGGACGTGGTGGCTGTCCGAGCTGGAGGGAGCTTTGGAAATGTGGTCCAAACCATACATTTTATAGGTGAGAAAAATAACGGCCACTGAGGCAGCTGGGAGCAGAAGCCGGAAAGGAGCTGATGATCCCCACTTCCATCCAGGTCAGGGCACCAGGAGGATGAAGAGCCAACTCACTCCCACGGCTGCTCACTAAGTGTCTCCTCTGCGCCTCCCCACGTTGCTTCTGCCGCCCTGTTGATTCATCAACCATCAACTCACCACCCCAGTCGACTGAAAGAACCTGATTTAATCAGTTTGGGGCAGGGCCCAAGCTTTGGGATTGTTTAAGAAGCTCTTTAGGGTGACTCTAAACTGCATCCAGTGTCACAGTTGCTATCCTGGGTGTTTGGATTCTGTGCTTTGCTTTCTGCATCCATCCCATGATTGTCCCTGTCAGGCCTCGAGGTCATCTTGACTGTGACAGAGCCCCCACCGGCCTCCCTGCTGCCCTGTCTGTCACAGTGAACACTCAGGACAATGTAAAATGCATGCTGGAATAGCCCTTGCCCCAAGTCTTTGGTGTCCCCAGCACTGCGGGGAAGGCCCATGCCCCCCACATGGCACAGGAGGCCTCTGCATCGCGTCCTGCCTCTTTGGCCTCATCTCCCAGCTCTTCTGGTCGCCTCCCTGTGTGATCTAGTAATGCTGAACAATGTGGAAAGGCCCCGTGTCTCACCCTGCCACGGGCCTTCAGGTAGCCATTCTCTTGCCTTCCCTCCTCCTCCGATCACTGGAGCACTTCTTGCTCAACCTCAAGGATGCAACTCAGGCTCAACTGTCACCCTGACGTGGGGCCTACCCTTTGTGCATGTCCCGCGTCCAGGGTCCTCCTGTGCCCTGGTCCCTGGGTTAGGTTACTGAGACCTTTGCCCCGCTAGAAGGTGAGCTGAGGGTAAGGACCACACCTTGTTCATCCCTTTCACATGGCACGTCCTTGATGAACTCTGGTGAAGTTAACGCCTTACCGCGCTTCCCAAACCCAGCACGGACTGATGCAGGCGCTGCTCCCCCAAGACATCCCTAAGAGGTATACAACTGGAGCTTAGTAAGTACTCGCCAACTAATTACTTAACAAAACCCATTCCAACCAAAAAGGCCACAGTCACTCAGATGTTTCCATTATAAATATATTTTTTAAATTTAACAATACTGATTAACACAGGAAACATTTAATTCATGGAATTGTGTATATGGTCGTCAATTACACGTTAATTTCTTTATCATTTATTGGCACTGTCAACAGAATACTGTAAACAAGATCACTTTGTATGCGTAAGGTGGCGATGCTCCCTAGCTATGGTTTTCTACCATGAGCTGATATACATAGATAGATACATAGGTATATTAATGTGCACAATTTTGCATGGTTACTGAGTGTCAGTAAAAATTATAAAAAACACCCATTTATAATAAAAGGGAGGATGTGCTAAGACTTGCTATTACTGGACCTTGTTTTCTGTAAAAGTGACAAAACTTGGTAAGAGACATTTACTAAACTCTATGGCACTAATGTAGGATGGATTCATTTCCAGACCGTCGGCCACAGAAGCACTTCTCCCTGGGCACTGCCCTCGTCGGCCACCTGTCTGCTGGACCTCCTGTGTTTTCACCAACCTCTTTCAAGTTCCTCTGATCTTGAGCTCTGCTGAGAATTCGTTTCCTTGAAACCCTTCCAGCTAGACCCCTGCCCCCAAAAGCAGATATCTCAGGAACTCGTTATGCCCTGAGTCAACGAGAACTTGGTAAATGGCTTAAAAAGTTTTACGAGAATAACTTCCCTTGATAAGGAGTAAATAAGTCTGGAAATGATTTTTCCAGATAAAGTGGTTTCATTTCTTGGTCAGTGCCTCGTGGGGAGAGAACAAAATACCGGAGCCACTCTCTCCACCAAAGAGCGCCAAGTGTCTGGTTGTGTCCTGGCTTAAAAACCTTCTGGTCTCCAGAACCTTATTGTATGTTGCAAGAGAAAACACACTCATGCCAATCAACAAATTACGGTTTGGCTTGCATTTGGCTTGTTTGTTATGTAAGGCCTTGGATCTTGGGCTCTGGATCCCCAGTGAAGGGGGTGAGACCGTGAACTGATGTGTCTTTGCATACACTGTTCCCTTTCTGCAACACTGTTCCTTGCCTTGCCTGTTAGGCTGACTCCTGCTCATTCTGCAAAACCTGGCTCAAACGTCACTTTCTCCTCGAAATTGGGGCACTGCCTCTGATTTCCAGAAGCTCCTACACATACCTCGGTTACGGCACTTGCCACTCGGCTTTCATTGTTACTTTAAGAGTTTCTGGTGAGCAAGGGGGATGCGAGTCACTTGGGAGCAGGGACCACGTTTCATTTCAGGTTTGAACTCAGTGATTAGCACTGGGCCTGGGATAGAGCAGGTATTATTCAAGTTTCATGAATGAATGATTGGTGGAATAAATAAACGCATGTACAAATGAGTGAAACTTTGCAGAGAGGTTTAGTCTGCAGCGTAAATGGCCTCGAACACAATAGATCTCCTTTAAAGCAAGGGATTAGCACTGACTGCAAGAATGCAAAGTGACTGGGATTCACTGTTTGTGCCTGCTCGGCAGGTGAGTGCCTTTTGTTCTCAACAAAAACAGGTACGTGACCGTGACCGTGTCTGCTGGAGAATGGAAGCTGAAAAAAAAAACAACCGCTTGGAGATCTTTGGATGATTAGTTATTGAAAGAACAAAGTGCTGAATGGAGAACCTTGACAAGCTCGTCTCCCAAACGGTCAAGCAAGGCACCGGGAGGTCACGTGGCTTCCCTATGGACAGAGAATAGAAGCCAGACTCCCGTCTCCCCGCTAAACGATCCTTTATTGCTGTAAGGTTACCAGAGGCTCCTTTTAGGAGCATCTGAACTCAGATCAGTTCCCAGAATGTCTAGCTTCCAGCAGAGTTTCCTTAGCCTTCGCCATAGTGCAATTAGCCTGTGAGTATCACGTGCCCAGTAACCTCCACACTCACTCATGTCGGGAAAATCTCTCATTTGGCGTGGCAAGGACAAGGGAACCGCCTCGAACCAGCAGGCTGTTCTCTCCTGCGTGGAGTTCTGGCGCCTTTAATTCATGATGTTTCCCTTAGAATAATCCTAGTTTAGCAAGTGACCGCATCTGATGGAACAGCAGTTACCCCTAGGCCTGCTCAGAGATGGCATGAGGGTGGATGAGCCAAAACGAGAAAAGGAGCCTCCCAGGGAGGGGTCCAGAGGCCGACCCCAGATGCCTGGGACACAGGAGAAAGTGACTCTGTTATCCCAGGACCTGGGCTCAGGCTGCTGGGCAACTGGCTTGTGCTTCTGACCCTTCGGCTTAGGTTGTGTCTCTGTGTCCCCTGCTCAGGCTGCAGTTTTCTTTCCAGAGGTCTCGGCTGACATTTAACGAGTGCGGGAGAGGTCGGGGGACAGCAGGTAAGAACCACCAGTGATGCCACCCAGAGGTCCTCCCGTGCTCCAATAAAGACAGAATTCATGGGTTAGAGGAACCCCCAGATGCACTGAGAGGAGTGGCCCAAGCCTTCAGGAGGCCAGAAGACCCCTTCCCACACCCCCTGGCTCGGTCCTAATGTCCCTGCTATGCTGCCTTCATACGATCTGTCCTTCACTGATCTGTGGTGCACGGGACAAGCTCAGAGCTCTGGGGGCTGGGTAAGAGGGGGCAAGTGTGTTCCTTTGCATAGGGCAAGGGAGCCAGCATCCTTGACCACAGAATACAGCGCTTGGGAGGGACCAGGACCCAGGAGTCCCAGCCACCAGTCCTAAGAACAGGTGTCATTCCCTTTACTGGCTTCCAACAAAATTGTTGGGGTCAAGGGCGGGCAGATATCTGGCCAGGACCCTCATGACCCATCATGAGACTCTGTCCAGGGCTTATGCGGAATTTCTGGGCTCAAACCAACGGGCACCATTGGCTCTGCAGGGAGGAAAACCAAAACCAGCCCCTCCCCCTCTCCCTGTCCCCCAAGCCACCAGAGATGTCCCCTCCCCACACACCACCCTTCCGTGTATGCATTCACCTCTGATACTTTGAGTGAAAAACATGAATTAGGCAAACTAATCAATTTGACAACTGTTGAGATTGGGGCTGTCTCAGAGCATAGTGGAAATGGCTTCTTTACTTGAAGTCGGCTAAGATGTCGCTGAAAATATTGAGGAACAGGTGTGCGTGGTGATCCCTGAAGACCAGAGTGGGACGGAAACGAATGGATTTGTCACCGCAGCCCCCCAACACCACACCTGAAAGCAATGGTGGGAGGCTGGTTAGGAGCTTGGGCTCAGGGGGACAGGCCCGGAGACCTGGGAGGGCTCACCCACGTGGCTGCCCCCCCCACCTCCCTCCCACCCACCCCCATTCATCTTCATCCCTTCTCTCTCCCTTCACCTGCCTCGTCCATCCTTTTCTTCCCAGCTTTGAACGCCTACTCTGCCGCCCCTGAACTAGGCCCAGAGAGAGAGAAATCCTGAGATAAAGTCCTTGCTCTCTAGAATTCATGCTGTGGCGGGGAAAGAAAATCAGTAAACAAGTAAATTGCCAGTGGGGGACGGGTCAGAAGCACGCACGCAGGGCAGAGCTGTCAGCGGAGAGGGGTGGGCCCGTTTATTTTAAAGGGTGACTGCCTCCGGCTCGCTGGGTGTCCTTGTCTCGGTTGCTTAGCATCTCTGAGACTCAGTTTTCTCCTGTAAATCACCCTGCCCTTCACGGTTCCATGAGATGGTATAAGCGGAAGACACCGCAAGGGACACGCAGTAGGTGCTCTCATCCCATGACGACATTCCTCCGCTTTAAACTTTCCATGGCTTCTCACAGCTCTCAGGGAAGAAGTCCAGAACCTTGAACCTGATCCACAGGCCGAGGGGATATGGGCCTAGCATCCCCTCCCCCACTATGCCCCCCTCCAGGCCATGGGGCCCTCATCACACCGCATCCTTTTGGTTTCTCCAGCCCTGTAGGCTCCATCCTGCCTCAGCTAATTGCACACGTCCCTCCTTCTGCCTGACATTCTTCACTGGGCCAACCCCTGTCTGTCCATTAAGACTTGAGGTAAAATGCCACTTCCTCAGGGAAGCCTTCCCTGATTTCCTGGGCACTTTCCCCAGTGATTCTGCTCTCTTAGCTCCTTTTCCTCCTTCCTAAGATTTGTCATTGCAATCAGCTATTTACAAAATAGTCTCTTCAATGTCACCCCTTCTTGCTAGACTGTAAGGTCCTTGAGAGAAGGGACCCGATGGCCTTGTTTATCATCACGACTCTCCGGTGTCGACGCCACTCACCTTCTCAGGGAGGGTTTGTTGAATGAGTAAGTGTAGAAGGAACCCCTCTGGTAACTTTCTCTTCACTTGAGAGAGAACATTCCGACTAGTTTTAGTCCTGTGTACCCCTGTCCCCCCACACCAGGTACCGTGAGGCACTGACGAAGCCTAGCCCCCACTCCGAGCCATCTTACCTTTGTTTCTGGCTATTAAAATGAGTTTATTCCGTATGGATTCATCTGGAGTGTCGAAGGAGCAGAAGGTGCCTCGTCCTCTCACTCTGCTGATGAACTGGGGGTACCGGGCCTGCAGTGGGGGAGACGAGGCTGGATCAAAGCCTGTCACCTGTGTATCAGCCAGTGGCTATGGTTCCTCGGATACCACCCGAGGGTCCACCCCTTGGGCCTCTGTGTGGACTGGCAGGGGTTCAGGGCTCTGGTTCTGGAGACAGACATCCAGTCCTGGGTTCAAAGCCCAATTCAGCCTCTTTCTCACACTATGACCTTGGGGGAGTCACTTGGGTGACCTGTGCCTCAGTTTCCTCTTATATAAACTGAAGGATATACATGGTGTTAACCTCAATGCACGCTGATGAGAATCCGGTGAGACAAGATTTCTATGTCCTCCAAATCCCAGGGCCTGGCACTTGGTAGGTGCTTTACAGATGTCAGCTATCTTCATTTATTAACTCTTTTTCTAGAACAGTGGTGATTCTAGGAGGAAAAATAAAGCTCCTCTGTACTCAGGGCTTTGGGGTCGGGAGTGGTCCTGGGACGAAGCGTGGCCCCTTCCCAAGTTTAAATCTACCCAGAACCTGTGAATGTGGCCTTGTTTGGACGCAGGGTCTTTGCCGGTACCTGGTCATAGCAGCCCCAGGAAGCAAATACAGTCACTTCCTTCCCCACTCTCCATCGTCCCTGAGAAGGGCGGCAAACGGGGCTGGGATAACCCCAAATAATTTCAGGTACTGGGGGCAGAGATGGGGGGGATATGCCATTTCGTTACAGTGTCTTGGGAGAAATGGGAGATACAGTCCTATTCTGCCGATAACGAAGGCCCCATGTCTTATGCCAGGCACTGGGCTAGGCGCGCACACACACGACCTTGAATCCTCACTCCACTAGCCAAGGGCCCATTTTGGTCTCCACAGGTGAGGAAACTGAGGCACGGAAGTCACTCCAGCACTCATTCTGTTTGCTCTTGCACTTGCCGATTGGCTGGGAGCCAGTGATTTGGACACACTCCCCTGTCCCACCAGAGTGTGGAGGCAGGAACAAGGTCACGTGCATTCGGACACCCCTTGGGACCCTGTGGCACACACATGTGCATGCGCACGCACACACACACACACACACACATGCACACGGGCTTAGTAACAGTCGACTTGATTAATATGCGACCGTGGGAACTCCCCGTGTCCCCTCCTCACCACGGGGCTTCGATGGCTGTTTCTAGGCCTGTGTCCTTTTGCCTCACCCATCTGTGTAGCTCATTGGTTTGGGGTGGTCCTGTAGTCTTACCTCCTTCCTGCCTAGAGCTTCGGAAGACCCTCATAAGGATTCCTAAGTGTTCCCTAAGGATACCTAAGTGGCTCTTAAACGAGCCGGCTCGGGGCTCCTAAAAGCAAGATGCCAGCCTTGGCTGGGGGATGTGTCATGGAAACCTTTCTGGTGGCTCCAGAACCTGCTTTGGGGAACACTGTCTTCCACACTCCTCGGAGCCAGGCTGCCTCGGCCAGGGACTTTCAAGTTGCCTTGTCCCCCAGGACCCACCCTTGTAACCAAGGATGGTGGCATCAACTGGGACATTTAAGAGACCAAGGGGAAAAATATTCCTGGCATCCTTTCTGCCCCGCCCCCCCCTTGTTCTTCTGGTGTAGGGTGACATCACTCACTGTCCCCTGGCCCATTTCAGCTGTTTATTCCTGCCCCACTCAGCTATCTTGCAATCTGAGACTCTCCCATTGTTCTCTTTTCCACGCCTATCAAGGGACTTCTCAGAGATCTGAACACTTTTGCTTCTCTTTTGTCCCAGTGTCCCGCCTTCTTTGAGTCTCAACCCTGCCCCCTGCCAGGCTGTGATCTTGGCTTGTCTGTCACTCCTTATCCTGAGAGCGTGGCCTGATGCCCGGCCCACCAGGAAGGTGGCCACAGGTCCCTGTCGACCTCGTGAGAAGGCTGCTCAGGAGCAGCCATATATGAGACAGACCAGAACAACCAGACCCCTGCCAAGCCCCTGCCCAGCTGCAGCTGTGTCAACACCGGCGAGCAGGGCCCAGGTGGCTCCCAGGGAAATAAAAGACACCTGGCACTTCTCTTCCCCACTGGTGACCTGAAGGAGCACCCCAGCAGGAAGGAAGGGCCTGCCCCCACCCGACCTCAGTTTAAATGCAAATCCAGTCTAAGAAAAGAAAAAGAAATTCCAGCCGCAGGGTCATAGCTATCTTAACAGCCACTCGTAACCCTTTCAGAGTCTCTGCAGTCAGGTGGCTCCCGGTTTAAAACCCGGCTCCCTTGTCGCTGCTCACCTTGCCAGGCCTCCCTTTTCTCATCCAGAAAAGGAAGATAATCATATTTTCCTAATTTCAAGTTGTTCTGAGTTAGGGTTGCCAGATAAAATACAGGACACCCAGAGAAACCTGAATTTCAGATAAACAACTTATAGCTTTGTCATATAAGTATGTCCCGAATGTTGCATGTGGTATACTTTTTAAGCTAAAAATAAAGCCGCTGATCTTCAAACTAAACGGCGTTCTGTGTTGTAATTTGCTAAATCTGGTACCCCCGCCTGGAGGTGGGGGGTGGTACCCAAAGCTCCAGTCCGCGAGCCTCCTGGAGCAGCAGGTGTGATGTGATGCCATGCTGGAGAGCTCAGCTGTGCTCTGGGGGCCGTGGGGGCCATGGCTGGGGCTTCAGGAGAGCTGGGGTAGGGCAGGGCCGAGTGGGGGTACCTGGAGGTCCAGCAGCCCCGTGACCAGGACCTTCCCGGCGTGGGCTGCATTACTCAGCAGGTCCTCTCGCTTGATGACGTTGATGACCTCGGCCAGCAGCAGGTTCTTGGATGGGTCCCCCAGCCAGGTGTTGAAGATCCGGTAAGGCTGGAACGAGGCATGGGGTGTCGGAGGGGTTCTCACACAGGTACACCCTGACAGGGCCCACTTCCCTCAGACACACCCTGTCCCCCTTTAAGAGGAAAGAAAGTAAGCCAGAGAGCATCTACTATGGGCTGGGAGAATGACACCTGTTATCCCATTGAATTATTTCGGTAGCAACAACCCTATGGGGAAGTAAGACTCTTAGGGAGACCGGCTGGCCCGTTGCTGGGAAATCCTGGGGAAATCGAGACAGTTGGCCCTTAATCTGAATCTTCCTTTCATAGAGGAGGAAGCTGAGGTTCTGAGAGGTTATGTGACTTGTTCGGGGAAAATACAGCTCAGAGGCGGTGGACTCAGGAGTGGATGGATGGCACTCTGACCCTCAAGGACCAGCCAGTTTTTTCCTCCATGAACTATTTAGGGTGTCCACATAGCCAACGCAAGCATACTTCTCAGCCTGTCTTGCAGTTAGCCTGGCCATGTGACCACATCTGAGTGGAAGTGCTAGAAGTAGAAGTATTGTGGGATTTCTGGGAAGGCTGCTAAAGACAAGGAAGCGGCCACTCTGTGCTTCCTTTCTTTTCCTTTCTACTGTCTAGAACCGAGATGTCATAGCTAGAGCTCCAGTCACCATTTTGGACCACGAGGCACCCCTGAGGGTGGAAATTCCATGCAGGGATGGTAGACAGATCCTGAGCCCCGATGACTGTGTGTGTGTGTGTGTGTGTGTGTGTGTGTGTGTGTGTGTGTGTGTATGAGAATCCATATGCACACATGGTAGTACAGTGTGAGCATGTGCTCTGGGTTTGAATCCTGACTTTGTCACTTAACAGGCTATGTGACCGACCGCTTAACCAATCCGTGCTTGATTCTTCATCGGTAAAATGGGAGAGAAAATTAACACCTACTTGGGTAGATTGTTGTAAGGATTAAACATCCACGAGGAGTACTTAGAACTAGGCCAGGCACAGAGCAAATGCCCAGTTCACGACAGCAGCTGCTAACAATACTGTATGGGTTAGTGGTTGATAGTTGGGGATCATGGCAGAGGGAATGCAATGAAGGACCAGGGGAGGGAGGGAGCAATTGGGGGGATTGTTTTGTGAACATTATTTATGTCTAACCAATGTACTGTAGACTTGAAACTAATTTAAATAAATAAATTTATTTAAAAAAATACTATATAGGCACAGAGGGAAAAATCAGAAACCTGACAATGAACTGCTATGAAGTCAGCCCTGCAGAGAGCATGGGGGTGATCATTACTATTGGCTAATTAAGATGATAAGAATTGGGCCTTAGAAAACCTCTGTGACATGTTTCATGTCCACCCAGTTCCTGGTGTGTGAGAAAAGAGCAGTTATGTGCTCTTTCCCTAGTCCTGGAAAGGGGAGGCGGGTGGCGTTAGCACTCACAGCATTGGGCCTGAACTCCTCCTTGTGGAAGAAGCCCCCAGTCATCATCTTCTTGCTGAAGGTCATCACGTCCGCAGGGTCATCCAAGCCCCAGTGCTCGTGGGCCCAGAACTTGCCGGTGCAGCCCCCTCCCGTCTGGACCTCATCCACCAAGAAGGCACAGCCATGCTGGAGAGAGGGGAGGGAGAAATGAACACCCACCATGGTCGACCAGCCTCGGACCCCTCTGTCTAGCCAGAGAGTCCTTGCTTCTGAACGGCAAGCCAAGGCCGTGGTCTCGGGGAAAACGAAACAAATCCTTAAGGAGGCAGTTCTACCAGAGCTGCGTCTGCCTGCTTCCTCCAGCTGCTGAGCTAGAACCAAACTGGAACGCCGAATATATCCCAAACCAAAGCCGGGAGCACTGCATGTGGCTTTGGTCCCAGAGCAAGGCGACTTACTCGGGAGGAAATGCAGCCTCAGAGAGGCCTAGAGCTGTTTCCCAGATTCTATCACCACGTTTCCCAACTGCTCATCACACAGACTGTTATGCACTTAGTATTTGTGTGTAAATCGACTCATGTCGTATAACCTTTACCTGTGAACTTGCTGGTTGGATGTGCTGACTGTGCATGCAAGACGCATTAAAATAAATACCCGATAGTAACATCAAGTCTGTTCGTGTTGCATCTGTTGAGAGTGGACCCCGCTGGGCTGAAAGATGAGCTAGGGGTCTCCGGAAAGGAAAGGGTGGAGGCTGAGGTCTTCCCAGGAATCCCTTGATTACAAAAGTCCCCGACTCCGTGGCAGATGGCTGGTTTTGCGAGAAGAGGTGAGGGAGGGGTTCCCTGTCCTGCCCTCACCCCCAGCTTTTCTACCTGTGAGGCTGGAACACCTGGAAGTTTACAAGGACCCCAAAGCTAACCCTAAGCTCCGGGAAACCAGCTGGAAACAGCCGGTGACCCTGTCCAACCCCAGCCCCATGGGCTAACCTTCCTGGAGATGTCTCTCAGCTTCCGAAAGAAGTCGTCAGAGGCGTGGTTGTCCCCGCCCTCAGACTGGATGGGCTCCACGATGATCCCGGCCACCGTCTTCTTCTTTTTCCGATATTTCACAATCAGATCTTCCACCTGTAAATAAAAAAATATATCATCATTAATTTGTAAGTATTAATTACGTGGTGACGTGATGATATATAAAATGTTAATAAAATGTTATTAAAATTAATTTCATTCATTTCTTTTTACTTAAAAGAAAAGTGCGCACATCTACGGCCATGCCACCCTGGACAAACCCGATCCCATCTGATTGCGAAAAGCTAAGCAGGGTCAGGCCTGGTTAGTACTTGGATGGGATACCAGCTAGGAAGACCAGGTGCTGTAGGAGTAAAAACTAAAAAAAAAAAATAAGGGATTGTAAGCTGACAAGATCCTTGCAATCTGTGAGGTCAACCAAGGGTTGCCTCGCCTTAAAAAAAAAGTGCTCGCTAGAAAAGCTATAACGACACAGGTGGCTTGCCTTGTCTTTCCATAGGACAGGGTGTACTAGATTCCATCATCTCGTCTCTTTTCTTTATCATGAAATACCCACCACTCAGCATCCTGCGTCATACCTCGTAGGCGTTAACTATTAATTGCTTGAAAAGAATGATGTGCCTAAGAGGCAGACTCAGATTAGCTTTATTTCAGCTCAAGTCCCAACCTGAAGAGCAAAAGCCATTTCCCCTCCCCTGCCCCTCACAACTGAATCTTTCCAGTGTCTTAACTGGAACCCCAATATATGGAACAGATCGAAGGAGGGACTCTTGGTTGAAGTGGAGACAGCGTGACAGAGGCTGCCTGTCCTCAGTCTCTCCCGAGCCTCAAGATTTGGAAGAAGGCTGAAAAACAGTGGACCCCATATTCTTCCTATAAATTCATTCTCTCTTGCTCTAGAGTCAGTGAAGCTTGCCCCCAAAGAAACCTGAATGATGCTGAAATCAGTGCCGGAGGTGGGGTGATGGACACAAGGCAATTAAACCAACGTGTCATCACCTTTCCCAACGTGGAACACTGAGACGGGAGGCCTCTCTGTCCCAGTGTCCCTCCCAGGAGGTGCCACCCAGGTCCCAGATAAACTCTTTGTTCCTGTTCTCCAGGCGAAGTCTTGGGGTGTCTAGGGTAAGGGGATGGGGCGTGGGGATGTGTGTGGGAGGGCCGGGTGGTACCTCTTCCAGGCAGCGGGCCTCTTCCTGTTGGTTCTCCTTCACGAACTCTTCCAGAGGGTACTTCAGCCGGGGGAACGGTGCGATCGGCCAGTCGAAGGAAGGGATGTCGATCTTGTGAATAGCTTTGGAGTGCGTGGTCGCTAAGCAACCTAGGACCCCCCAAAACAGAAGAGCAGATGGTTGGCTGGGGGAGCAGAGTCAACGGTTTTTGAGAAGATGATGATGGGCATTCCAGGCCGAGTGCCTCCTACACTTAATTCCTCTTTCCCTATTACCAGATATATGGACGGTCACCAGCTTTTCTGGGGATCGCTGCTCTGCACACCAAGGGGGTGAACGCCCTTGTACATACGTTTGTGTCGACCTTTCAGATTTTTCTAGAGGATACATTAACAGTTCCCTTATATGGGTCCAATTCAACCTGCAGGCTTGTACTATTGGGTAGTACAATAGTTCTTGTAACAGGCTGGAGCTGAAGCAGAACCCGTGAACCCTTAGTGTGTGTGTGTGTGAGCACGTGTGGGTTCTGCTTTCTCAGTCATCACAGACGAAGCACAGGCTTCGAGAGCAGAGGGACAAGGGACCAGATCTTGGCTCTGCCACTGAATGGCGGTAGGAGGTCTATTCCCCTGCCGAGCTTCGATTTCTGTACCTGCAAAGTGGGAATCATCACCCCCACTCTGCAGAGGCACCAACGAGACAAGGTGGCGAAACTGCCATCACGAGGTCAAAGGCAGCTGTCGCTACTGCTGCTGCTGCTATTTCTCTAACTGCCGCCTCGGGACGCCGGCGACCCCTCCTTACCCATGGTCCTCCCGTGGAACGCGCCCATGAAGGAGAGGATGCTGTAGTCAGGGCAGCCGGGGGCCTAGGAGCAAGAAACAGTGGTCATCGGTCATGATCGGGGGACACTACAGCTGGCCCCTGAACATGGCAGAGCACCGAAGTCTATCAGAAGAGCCGGGTGTCCCTTCTCAGGCCGAAGTTACAAACGGCACCCCCAAGTCCATGCCCAGCCAACAGCTGCTTTGCCTACATAGCCTCAAATTATTTTTAATCAAGAGATGTCAGACAAATAGCTGAACTTCTGTCTTTTCTCAAGTTCCACATCATTTGGGCCCGTTTTTCTTGGCCAAGCCTAAAGTCTGGGCAGGCGTGAGACCCCAGGGCCCACTGCCCGCCTTTCTCCTTTATACCACTTGCTCACAGGTGCCAGGTTACTGAGACGTTTGAATTTCCAGCCCCAGTCTGCAGGCTCTCCCAACTCCTACAGGCTCTCCCGGCTCCAGACTGCTCTGGCTTCCATAGCAAACAAGTGGGCCAGGCGCTGACAGGTGCATACCTGCCTCCAGAGATGTGAGGCCGAGCTGGGCACCTCCCGGGAGACGCCCAGGCCTTTGGACCAGGTCTGCTGGGCCAGGGTGGGAGGTGGGAGGGGAGGAGCCCTGCAGTCCCTCTCTCTAGGGTGCACACACACACACACACACACACACACACACACACACACACTTCATCCACATCTCTGGCTGCAGCCACTGAACAAGAGGAATGAGATCTAAAAACATGAGTGGCCTAGGATGTCCATGGATATCAAATGGGAAAGAGGCAGGGCACGATCCATCTCTTTAAAAAAAAAAAAAGGCTGGAAGTGAAAAGAAAAAGCTTAAGTTCGTGCCGGTTTGTATGAATATGGGGAAGGGTATGGGTCTACTGCTGGCGAGAGGTGGGGTTAGCAATGAAAAAAAGTAAGAAGCACGAGAGGAAAAGGAGTAAAGCAATCTCACCACCCACAGGCATCCCATTGTGAACGTGTTAGTGGAGTTTCCACTGTGACGTCCTGCTCCGGTGGTCGCTGGCTGGGGAGCTTGTAATCTACCCGCTTGGTTTTCCTTGTGGTCCCCACCACCACTGCCCCCCAACAGCGGCCTTCTTGGTGCCACCGTAATTCCTCCTACACTTAATTCCTCTTTCCCTATTACCAGATATATGGACGGTCACCAGCCTTTCTGGGGATCGCTGCTCTGCACACCAAGAGGGCGAACACCCTTGTATATACATTTGTGTCGACCTTTCAGATTTTTCTAGAGGATACATTAACAGTTCCCTTAGACGGGTCCAATTCAGGCAGCTGTTCTGGGGAACTGCTGAAGAGCCCCACTCAGCCTTGATGCCCAGGGAAGGGACCAGGGAGTAGGAATGCTTGGGGACCTCTTGTTGGGAACTGAATATTTGTGTCCCCACCAAATTTGTATGTTGAAGCCCAACTAACCCCCCATGTGATGGCACCTGAACACGAGGCCTTGAGGAGGTGACTAGGGTAGGCTAAGGTCATGAGGGAGGCCCCCCGATAGGGTTAGTGTCTTCACAGAAAAAAGAAGTATCAGAGAACTCTCTCTCTCTCTCTCTCTCTCTCAATCTCTCTCTCCCTCCCTCCCTCCCAGACGCACTGAGAAGGTGGCTGTCTGCAGCCAGGAAGCGAGCCTGCCCCGGGGAGCCAAAGGCACCTTGACCTTGGTCTTCTGGCCCCCAGTCTATGGTATCTGTTATGGCAGCCTGAGCTGAGAAGGGCAGGGTCTGTCACCTCACGTCAGCTTGAGGGGGGCCGTGGCAGCTCCCTCTTAGGGGAGGCGCAGGGGTTCGCTCCACTTACCTGGTTGACCATGCATGTCTCCAGCTCCTCTTTGGAGAAACCTGTTTGGCCCCTTTCCTTGCTCTGACGAAACAAAACAGAACAAAATCTCAGAGACGTTCTGGGGTTGGAGGGGCTTCTACTTCCACTCAAACCCATAGTTAGCCCAGACCGCTGGAGAATGCTCGCTCGAGAGCCCATCTCATGTGTAGATTGAGAAATAAAGTGAAGAAACACAATGGAGTTGCTGTGGTCAAGCTGCTAAATTATTAACTGCAAGTGGGCTGAGGCCTGAGGAAACGGTTATTCTTGTTTTAACTGAGTCTGGGAACTTAAACTTTTGAACTTCCCAGTCCCATGTCAATGCCTGGATGATGTACATCAGTGCGGCTGCTGTGTGCCAGAGCCTGGATACACACTGAACCTCCAGAACGACCTCCAGAAGGACAGGTTCCATTGTCTAGACCACCAGACACCTGACAATGACCTCCTTGGACCAACCCGGGGGCTAAGAGCGCAGAACTGACCCTTCTGAAGAATGTACTTATTTCCATGAAAGCCCCAAACTTTTCTTTCTCCTTCAGACGCTCTAGTAGTGTTTCTGGATTGCCAACCTTAAGACCCTTGAACAAATCTTTGTGATTTTTTTTCTGGTCAAAGCCTCCTCGCTCTCTCTGAGTACGTGCGACATGATCATTACACTTACGTACTAAAGCAAGAGATTGTTAATTGTGCTGGTGACGAAATGAATAGAATACACAGGGCACATTACTCTCCTGTCAGCAACCACCAAGCTCTGCTGAGATGGTGTGTGTTAGTCCAGGTAAAACAGTGTAATTACGCAGAGGAAGTTTGGTGCCAAAGCCTCGGCTCTGCACCATACCCCACTAGGATGTTTGGAAAGCCCCATCCGGGCAGTGGCCCTCTCTGGGTTTTGAGCGTGGTCACTCATGTCCAATACCCTGGCCAGCTGGGATGAACAGTCAGACAAGGGCTGAGTCTGGCTGGATGCTGGGGAGCCTGTGTGTGCGTGCTCATGCCTCAAATCTCACCCGGTACCACATGAAGATGGTCTTGAAGGCGTTTTCATTGGAGCAAGAGCCGCAGGCCATGGTGATGAGCTGGGACATCCCTTTGGGAGCCACCTGCAGGGAGAGGAACAGCTGTGGGGTCAGCTTCATCTCGAGTCCGCCTCCCGCAGCTGGTGTGGTGCCTCTGTGGGCTGCAGGCTGGCCTTGGGAGCTGTGGGAGGCAGAGGGAGACTGGGAGGGAACCAGGGATGTCCCAGAACCAGACTGGTCCCAGAACCAGTGGACTCAGGGCTCATCCAGGGGTGGCGGAGGAGCCCTGAAACCCCGAGGCTGGAGGGAGGACAGAAAAAAGGGCAAAAGAAAGCCCAGTCTGTCCCTCCTGACGCACCTGCCACCCCTTGAGACATCCACATTTTGCAGGTGGGAAGCTGAGGTTCTGAATGATTTTAACCATTGTAACAACTGAAATCCAAATGTTGAATAACATGTGCAAGCCTCCTGTCATAGGACAAATAATAATTTCTCCTGAGTTCCCTTTTTCTTGCACACAAGGAGCCCTTTCTTTTCTTCAAAAGGACAAGTAGAAACACTCTTCGTGAAAGAAACGGCACAAAGAGTTAAGAGTGAAGTAGAAACATCCTGTTCTTTGTCCTTATGGATCTCGGTCTCGTTCTTTCCCAGCTGGTGCCGCCTGCGAGAGATGAGAACAGCCTTTCCTGCAGGGGCGATGGCGGGAAGGTGGGAAGGTGGAGGTGGGTCCTAGCAGCACGGTGGAGGGTTTGTTCCCACGGGACTCACCGAGATCAGGGACTCCCGTAGCTTCTCCACAAAGTTCTCTGGAGGCAGGATACCCAAGGCAGGTCTGTTGATGAATGTGCTCTGCAAAAAGGCCAGGAAGCAAACAGTGACTACGCGGGCTGACCCAGCTCCCTGCCCGCCGAGCCCACAGTTCCCAGGGGGATGGGGTCCAACAGGCCGATGGTGCTCAGTTGGTGCTGGAAGCACTTTTAGAGACATCCGCTAGGATCGCTCTGGGTTTGCAGAAGAAGTGGCAACGTCTTGGTTGTGACAGGGTTTGATAGTTAAGACACGATGCTACCGCTGGGAAAAACTGGGTGAAGGGTAACGGGGCCTCTTTGTACTATTTTTTGCAACTTCCTGTGAATCTATAATTTAAAGAAACTCCATCGGTATGGCTAAAAAAATAAAAAAGACAATAACAAGTACTGATGAGGATGTGGAGCATCTAGAGCTCTGATTCGCAGCTGGTGGGAAGGTAGCAGGGTGCAGCCACTTTGAAAGGAAGTGTGGCAGTGTCTCTTCCTGTTAAACACACACACATCCTATGCGCCAGCGATCCCATTCCTCAGTATTTATCCAAGTGAAACAAAGACGTGATTGGATGTGAATGTTTATAGTGGTTTTCATTTTTATTTGCCCAAATCTGGGCTCAACCCAAATGTCCCCGCACTGGGGAGAGGATAAATAAACTGATCAATACACGCATACCATGGAATACTACTCAGCAATAAAGAGGAACAATCTACTGACACATGTAAGGGCAAGAAAAAGAGGGGGGGAAATATCTCAAAGTCATGGTACTGAGTGAAAGAGGAAAAATCAAAGGGTTACACACACTATGGCTCCATTTATATGGCAAAACTATAGGGACAGAAAACAGCTCACGGTTCTCAGGGGCTGAGCTTAGGAGATGTTTGAGGTGATGAATTGCACCATGTCTGAATTTTAAAAATGTGGCAAAAAAAATATAACATAAACTTTACCATCTGAACTAGTTCTAAGTATACAGTTCAGTAGTTTTGAGTATATTCGCATTGTTATGCAACCGTGACCACCATCCGTCATCTCCAGAACTGTTTTTATTTTGCAAAACTGAGAGACACTAACTCCCCATTCCTTTTCTCCCAGGCCCTGGCAACCATCATGCTAGTTCTGTCTCTGAATTTGATGACTCAAGGAACTTCATGTAAGTGGAATCACATTTATATGTCCTTTTGTGTCTGGCTTATTTCATTTAGCACAATGTCCTCCAGGTTCATCCACGTTGTAGCATGTGACAGAAGTTCCTTCCTTTTTAAGGCTGCATAATATTCCATTGTATGGATATACCACCGTATGTTTATCCATTCAGCGTTTGGCTCTTCTGAATAGAGCTGCGATGAATACGTGCAAATGTGCCTGGATTTCGAAATGACTATGTGACTGCATTTAGCAAAATTCATACAATGATACGCTACAAAGAATGGATTTTACTGCAAGTAAGTTATACTTTAATTAAAAAAAAACATGGGAAAAAAGGCATTAAGAGGCAATAGCAGCTCTAGAATTTCTAAGTGGAGCAGGGCTTAGGAGAGCAATGTGATGAGGCTAAATGCTGGCTAAATAAACAGGATGGGCTGAATATGAGAAAAGCAAAGTTGGAAAAATTACTCGACTCTCTCTGTTGATTCCCTCCCACTAATTTCGATAGACAGGGGTCCGGAGAAGTATTTCCCTCTGCAAGGAAATCAATAGTGCAAGCTTGATGCTAAACAGACCCTTGCTTCTGACACGCAGGAAACGAGGGGGCATGGTGGTCGCCAAGAACTTGCTTGTCCACAAGTCAGTCAGCCCTGCCCTGTGACTACAGATGCAGGCGGAGAGAGCCAGTGTCTCCAAGTTTCAAAAGGAAAGAGAAATGCGGATTTTAACGAGAAATCGCCCCACTTTAAAATGCTGGCCAAAATTATCTTAGAACAGTCTCAGGTGGAGGGACAGTCGCACGCTCATGTAGCTGCATTCATGAACCAAACCAGGCCCTGCCTTGCAGGCTTCAAAACACAGGCATGGGTGCTAGTCGCCCACATGACAGGATTGGAGACACACGCACAGGGCCAGTGGTCCCAGATCTCCCCACTGGCGTGGCCTCAAATACTTTCCTTAAAGATAACACTCCAGTTCTGGAAGGGCACGGACCACGGTAGAAGTTTCAACCATGGTATCAGTTTTTCAACCATTAATACTCTGATCTGGCAATCTCACTTAGTCTAGACCCCCTCCAAAGAAACCGTTTCAAACGTGAATGAAGGCTGTGCATTTACTTATTCACGTAGCGAAATTCATAACAACAAAAAGAAGAAACGCTCTAAACGCCAACATCGGGTTAGGTAAACCATAGCACTTTACCTCAAGGCGATGTCACGTGGCTAGCCAAACGGCGTTCAAAAAGGAGGTTACAATTTCACATCAGAGTTCACTCTTGGTGTGGTACATCTTATGGGTTGTGACAAATGTTTAGTGACGTGTCCACCAATGTAGAAAATGCAGATGGAAAAAGAGCACACCGTCCCGTCCCTTGAGGCCCAGCCCGTCCCTCTGGATGGCTAGGGAAGTGTCTGGGAGGGATCTATCTGCACAGTGGATAAACAATGTGATCGCCAGGAATTGGGTTTGTGTTATTAAAAGGGATCATACTCGGTGCAATGTGACATCCTGGGTTGGATCCTGGAACAACAACAACAACAAAAATGAACCCGAGTGGGAAAACTGGGGACATCTGAACGAAGTCTGGAGGACGTAATGCAGCAGTGTTGCTTTCTCAGTTTTGACAAGGGTACCGTGTGTTGACATTGGGGTGAACTGGGTGGAAGGTAGATGGGAACTGTACTTACAACTTGTATGAAAATCTAAGATTAGTCAAAAAGAAAAATATTTAATTTTTAAAAAAGGGGAGGATTGACCGAGTCTGGGATTTGGGTACATCTCTCTCAGACACAATCGGCAGAATTAACTCAATGCAAACCCGAATAGTGGCCTCACTGCATAGCCTGCTAGTGGCTTGGGAGCTTGGCTCTGACTGCTAGACATGGGGGCAGGTTCACACTCCGTTGCACCTAGGATAAGTCGTGGGGGGTGTTAGCCTTCCTTGCTGCAGTCGGGGCAAATGAGGACCTCAGAAATCAAGCAACTTGCCCCAAATAATCACACAGATGGGTTTGCTGACTTCAGATTCCATTCCCCACGAGTTCGCTCAGTGCAAGCTGGAGACCTTGGCTGGACAGCAAGGGTGCCAGGGGGCGATTCCTCTTGGCTCCCATCTGAGTGGGGTTCCTCAGAAATCAAGCCCATCATGAGATTAGGGTAGAGGGGAACTGCCATCACTGGCAGCAGGGCAAGCGACTCACCCTGGGGACGGCTGGGCTGGCTGGCAGCCTGGCTGCCTATCTGGGCCCAGGGAAGATGTGTGGGTGATGTTCCTGTTTGATAAAGCGTGACATTAGGAACAGACGATATCTAGGACATTGGGTAGCAGCATTAAACGAGGACGGGTTTCAGGAATCCTTGCTGTCAGACTCAGCGGCCCTAACGTGCGGCGTGAAGAGAACGGGCTTTGGTTTAAGCAGCTGCGCAACCTGGAGCAAGTTACGTAACCTCTCTGGACTTCATCAGCCAAAACAGGGACCCCTACCTGGGTGCTCGTAAGGAGCCAATGAGACGACACAGCACACAGATGAGGCAGGTGCTCAGTCTTGGACAGAGTCACGCAGGTGGACAGGCCTGGAGGTCACAGGGAGGCGCGTGTCTTACCTACCAGGAGGCTGCCCTATGACTGTCCCAGGTGCCCCGGATGTCAGATCGCTCTCATCTTTCATTGCAATGTGACTATGCAATGCCCAACACTCATTGTGTAACTGGCGGGCATTAAATGAGGTGGCCCTGGAGACACTGTAACTGGAGCCCAGATATTGGATCCTGAAGACACGGCTTCATTTGTTTTGCGGCCTCGTAAAGTAATTGTGTGGGAGTTTCAGGGTGATGTTGTTTAGCTACAAAAAGATTGATTGGTCCCTTCTCAGGACTTTGGTGACTCTGCAGAAACGCTGCCTAGGACAGGTAAAACACCATAACCATCAGCTCAGCGCACCTCCAGCCGAGTTTGGAAGGCTCGCCCCCTGCTCCCCCCCAACGTCAGTTGATGGTCCCCCAGCCTGGTGCCCTGAATGTACCCGCTGAGCATAGGGCAGTCAGCTGTTACCTCTCTGAGACTGTGCCAGTCCCCCTGCCCCAAACCCAGTCGTCTGCAGACTGTCAGCACAGACTGACCAGTCTGTGACCCCGTCTGTTATCTGAGCTGACCTAGACCCTTCCACATTGTAATCGAGACGGTGACCTCACCATCCGATCCCAGCACCGTGAGCAGCGCCCGGCACACAGTAAGTGCTCAATCAGTAATTAGTAAATAAACAAATGTCAAAAAATAAGGCTGAAAAGCAGGAGGCACATCTCAAACGGTTTTGTCCTTGAAGTGGAGGAGTTCGGGGTGCATCCTGAGGCAGTGGGTACTGGGGGAAAGGGTTCCTGGCACAGCGCTGTTTGGAGAGGATGATAATGTAGGGGGAGGGAGAGTTGGAGAGGGGTCACTGGAAAAAATCCAAGTGACAGATGCAGAGCTAGGGTTGGTTCTGCCTGGCTGAGAGGTGAGAGGTGAGAGGTGAGAGGTGAGGGGGACATCCAGGTTCTCGGTAGGAGCAGTGGAGGCAGGGCCGCCCTCAAAATCAGAATCCCTGGGCCTTGAAGTCATGTGTTGTTGGGGACGATTCTGCCTCCTGAGGCAACTGACACAGCAAATGTGTGTGGCGTGTTTGTTGACACGTTTTTTTCTTCCGGCACCAACTGCTGAGGCATCTGGGATCTGCGCAGCGTTTGGAAACAAAGTTGGGCTTTGAACATAAACACTCGCCGAGCTGCGCCCGGACACCCTCAGGAGTCCTGCAGCAGCCCCTGGACTTGTCAGCTAATCGGAGGGGAGAAGCGTCCCATGCCCCTTGCCCACGCCCCAGGCGGGGTGCAACCACTGGAAACATCCCCAGGTCCCTATGCCCCTATGTCCCAGGGAGGGCGCACCCATTGGTTCTTTCCTATTGTCTCCCCCTGGGGTGCTAAAAGGGGAGAAGGTTTGAGGCCAGGAGTTGGTCCCTAACGAGGTCGGGCTCTCCGCCCTCCCTCGCCTTACTTCAATATTTTTTTTGGAGGGGTGAGGGGGCGAGGAGAATCACACAGCTGTCTGGTCTCTTGAGATCTAGCCTGTCCCTCTGGATGGATTGGGAAGTGTCTGGGAGGGATCTGCACAGTGGATAGACAGTGCGATCTGCCAGGAATTGGGTTTGCATTACTAAAAGGGGTTGTACTAGATGCAATGTGACATCCTGGATTGGATCCTGGGACAACAACAAAATGAACACTCTCTGGGGAAACGAAAGCTCCTCCTCCCCCAGCCCCACGACAAGGGTCAGTGAGGATGTGGAGCACCCTGCACGCGCACATGGTGCTGGGGGAGTGGAACTGACTACCAGTTTAAAAGCTGACTATGTGCGCACATGACACCACCCGTGGCCCCACTAGGTGCCCTGTAATCACAGAAACCGTGACTGCGTCGGTGAGCATCCCAGGCCGCGGTCCTCGTGGAAAACGGCCGATTGGAACGGATGCACGAACAGCAGCGTTCCACACTGGCACGCTCTACACCCCGGGAAGGGGTGATGGGCGGCTCCCCCAAAACGAGGACGAGTCCCGCAGACGGGCTGTGAGTGCATGAGCCAGACACGATGGAGAGAGCTGCGCCCAATCCAGTGATGAACCGATGAAGAAGGAAAGAAACGCACCTGTGCTGTTAGAATAAGGCGCGTGGTCCACCTGACGTGGTCTGGGGGAGACTTTACTGAGCAGAGGCACGTTGTAGGGACCATTTCTAATTCTCAACAGCCCACCCTGATATAGAGACCACAGGCAGCTTACATGGCACACATACCCCACATCGTATATACATTTTCTGTAGCGTATAGATGTGTGGTCGGTGCACTTATGGGTCCCTAAAAAGGAACCACAGCCTCATCCTCAAGACAGTGAATATGTTACAGGGCAAAAGGGACTCTGTAGATGTAATTAAGGCTCCTAATCGGTTCAGATAGGAAGACCAATTCTGGATTTTCTGGGCAGGCTTAGTGCAACCACACGAGCCCTTTGCTAAGAGCAGAAACGGGAGGAAGACAGGGAGACGGCTGGACCGGTTTTGCTGGCGTGGAGATGGAGCAACCTCGTGGAAAGGATGAAATGAATTCTGCCAACAACCTGACCAAGCCCCAAAGCAGATTCTCGCATCCAAGCCTCCAGCTAAGGGCTGGGTTCAGCCTTCTGAGACCCTCAGTGGAGCGCTCAGCTGAGCCCACAAGGTTTCTGACCCACAAAATCACAGCATCAGGGAGCCAGTCAGTGGGTGTTGTTTTAAACCATTGAGCCGGTGGTGGTCGGTGACGGCAGCAATAGGAAACTAACACACGGTGAGATGGGGGCACAGGTAGGAAAATAGTGTCTAAAAAATCTCCTTTAGGAAGGGATAATGGATAAGAAGTCGAGAAACGCTGTTTGGCTTAGGAAGACACACTGAGCGATGCACTTAGGACATCTGCCCGTCTCCACGTGAGTTGCATCCGAGGCTTCCCACTGCTCTCACGGCAGAAACGGGAGCCTTCTCTGCAGGGGCTCTCACCTGGGGGTGGGGGGACTCTACTTTCAGAGGCCACTTGACAATGTCTGCAGACGTGTTTGGTTCTCACGGTTTCGGGGCGGGGGAGAGGGGTGCTCTTGGCATTGAGAGGCCAGAGGCCAGGGAGGCTGCTACCCGTCCTGCAGTGCGCAGGAGGCTCCCCACCACAGAGGATGCTCTGGCTCCCAGTCGCCTGTGCAGAGGCTGGGAAACCCTGGTGTACGTGGCACCTAACACCGGATGCCATCAGGCCTGCCTGCATCCCTCCCGGCTCTCTCTGCTCCTGCTTCACTGTCCTGTGCTGTTCATCTCTCTTGTTGCTGTTCTCCTTCCCACTCTCTCCCTCCTTCACAGCTCAGTTCAAATGCCACTTCCCTGGGGACTCTTCCCTGATGTCAGCCCCTCCATCCCTGGATAGCCCCGTTCCTGTGGGTTTTACTTCTGGCACCTCTTCTGGCTGTGTGCCCTTGAACAAATAGTTAACCTCTCTGTGCCTCAGTTTCCTCCTCTGTACAACAGTGACTTTCAACGTTAGAGCTGAAGTGCCGAACACAATGTTTATCCAGAAGTCCCCCTTTATCCACGGAGGATACGTTCCAAGCCCCCCAGTGGATGCCTGAAACCGTGGAGGGTACCGCACTCTGTACATACCGTGCTGTGTTTTCTCCCTATATGTATTTACCTATGATAAAGTTTAATTTCTAAATTAAGCACTGTAAGAGGCTGACAACAATAATAATAAAATAGGTCTACGGCCATGCCACCCTGGACAAGCTCGATCCCGTCTGATCTCAGAAGCTAAGCAAGATTGGGCCTGGTTAGAATTTGGATGGGAGACCACCTAGGAAGACCAGGTGCTGTGGGAGTAAAAAATAGAAAATAAGGGATTGTAAGATGACAAGGTCCTTGCCATCTGTGAGGTCGACTATGGGTTGCCTCGCCCCCCCCCAAAATAAATAAAATAGAACAATTATGATAATGTGCTCTAATAAAAGTTCCATAAATGTGCATGATTAAGTAAAATAAGGGTTCCTTGAACCTCGCTCTGTGATAACCTAGCCCATCTGATAACTGAGATGGCTACTAAGTGGCTAATGGGCAGGAAGCGTCTATAGTGTGGACACGCTGGACAAAGGGAGGAGTCACATCCCAGGTGGGTGGAGCGGGACAGGGCGAGGTGTCACCGCACTACTCAGAATGGCATGCCTTCTTGAAACCCAATGAATTGTTTATTTCTGGAATTTCTCATTTGTTATTTTTGGGCCACAGGTGACTGAAACCATGGAAAGCAAGGCTGTCACTAAAGGGGGAATATAGTATATATCGTGCTCTTTCTTAATTGTCGTTATCGTTATCATTGTTTTATGCCCACACAGCACTACCTGACTCACTCTGTAGCTCCTTGTATGGCTCCCCTTATGTGTGTGGTTCATCGACTGCCTGCATGGCAGCAGGGCGGTGTGCTTTGCTCACAAGGCATTCTAAGTGCCTTAGTGCATCGTATGTATTCAGAAAATACTCATGGAATAAATGAATGGACTTCCTCCAAAGGCTGCTCCAATGAGCCCCTGAATCACCCTGTATACGGTTGGTCTTTGCCACGTATAGCCCGGGGACTTACCACATTTTGAGGCTGTTGGAGGAGTTTCACAAGAGCAGGATGGCTGTAACCTGGGGATGGGGAATATGGTTAGAGATCAGCATCCCATCTGAGGGTCCACATGCCTCTCCCCCACGGCCTGCCCCGTCCCTCCTTTCCAACCCTGCAACTCTCCTCTTAGGCCAGAAGGTCTTTTCATCCTTTGCAGATAAAAGTCTCATTCCTGGGCCCACCCAGACCCGCCCCGGACTGGGAATCTCTCAGGGTGCTGCCCAGACATCTTCCGCAAATTTTTTAGGTGCTTCTGGGGTTCAGGTTTGAGACTGACTGGACTAGACAGACATAAGAGGAAGTGAATACAAGGTCAGAGCGAATCAAGACCATCTCTGAGAGTGCTTCCCCAGGCCGGCATGATGTGGTCCTCGCTTTCTCCCACTGGTTGAGTCAAATCTCAACAAGTGTTTGCTCAGGGGCCGAGTGAGTGACTGGTACAGCCTGCACCCTGTGACCGGCATACCTGGGCCTGCCTTCACGCATTTGCTTATTCTGAGTCTGCTGCATTTCCTGTCCAGCCTGGGCCTGAGGTTCCACAGCCAGGTTCAGGATACTCTGCGATCCAGCGATTGCTCTCCTATGAATTTATCTCATACATTTGTATAAAGACCGGTGTACACGTGTCTTAATTGTGCCACTTCAATATCTCCAAGCTCGAAAGCAATGTAAAGCCCATTAATCGCAGACCAGTGGTTGCCAGGATGTGCACCGATGAAGGGAAAGCCCCTGCACATAGTAGGTGCTCAATAAATGAAAGCATTTCCTGTAAAGGAGGGAGGAGCAAGACAGAACCACACAGCACTCGAGCCAGATGTCCTGCATCCAAAGACTTCATTTATTGAGCATTGACTTTGGGTAGGAGGCTTTCTGTTCATTCTTGGCAACAACTCGACAGAAAGGCCATGTTGGTAGAAGGCACCGAGGTCAGGAGCCCAGACTGTAAGACCTTAAAGGTCGGTGGCAAGTGTTCGACTCAACAGATATTAGTTGAATGAATGAATAACGCAGAGATCCAGTGACATGGCAAGAACTCAAAACTGCCACGTATGAGAAAAGGCTCATCAATGAATCTTGAAGAAAAACTCCTGGGCTTTAAGCATCCCCATTTTTCTCATGCATAACTTGTACTTATTTTGTTTTAATCGATTTGCTTTTCAATTTAAATACATTTACTTCAAAAGGAGACTTTATGTCACTGTGGCGAGAGGCTTGCTCATGGCTCTGAGCTGGGGGCCTGCTGCCTCCAGAATAAGAGATTAGTGAGTGTACACAGGTATCAAAGACCCAGCATCACCCAGGGTAGGTTTTCTCCTCAACAGCGACTGGACTTGAATAACCTGTGGTTTCACTCTGTCTGCTGCAGGGAACATGGACTGCGGGGGGCGATGTATGGGGACTAAGGGGAGAGGGTTGTTAATGGTCTTTCCCCACCGTCCCCGCATGTCCCCTTGCCAATCCAAGGATGCTCATTACTCAAGGAAGGAACGCTGTGGGCTTTTTCCAACTCTTCTCACTCTGCCTGGTGTTGATGACTTTTCTGCCTCAGTAGATAAGCCAGTTAAGGGAAATCTCATTAAGCCACAGATTCGGCTTGTCTTACTCGTTTCAGAAGGGCAGATGAAAGAAGAGACAGCCCCTCTGATGAGGAAAACCCCTCCTCTGGGCTTTCGATGCTGTGGAACCCCCACATTGCAGGGCAGGGCAGGGGACAGCTGTCTGGGAAGCTGCTCTCATAGAAGGAAGCTTAGGAGGGAGAGAGTCATTGGTTAAAATCTGTGGGAGTCATTGGTTAAAAACACGCTTGGCAAACCCTGCAACCTCTTGAAAGCTGGCTCCCCAACAATAAACCGGGGGGGGGGTGATGTTAAAAGACCTAATATTGTAGGACTGTAGTAGGGGTTTAATGAGATAGTATGTGAGGCACTTAGCAATATGCCAGGCACATAATAAATAAAATAATTATTATTTAAAAAAAAATCATCCCAAAGACTATAGATATGGGAGAAAAGGTGGCCAGGGAGAGAAATTTAGAACTTCTAGCTCTTTAACGACTGCTGCCAGCCTGGCCCCACAAACTCCTATGCATATGCTGGTTGTGGATTTGAACTGAGGGAGCCCTGGGTGGGAGGATGCAGGAGTTAGCTGGGAAGATGTTGGTCCAGTTTCATAGCTAATATATGGTGGATCCAGGATCCAAACCCAGAATGACTCTAGATGTGATCCCTTTCACTCCAACACAAAATGGAGATAGAGGTTTGTAAATCGTAGCATCCGAAACACCTTCGGAGGCCAAGGCACCTCCGGATGACGGGACTTTCCAAAAAGAATGAGTCATTCACTTACGGTCTAATTGCGTCTTAATGGGAAATAAATAGGTTCTAGGGGAGGAATGGAGACCTAATTCGGGGTCTCAGGGGAAAGGCCCCAGGCTGCTGGGGGTGGGAAGCTGCTGATGGGATGCAGGGGGCCGCTCTGGCACCATCCACGAAGGGACAGGCTTCATTGGACACTCGGCCTACAGACCAGTGAAGGTAATGAGAACGCCACTGAGCAAAGAAGCATGAACCATCTAAGCTGCAAATAGCAGCTCCTGCATCCAAATCAGCCGTTGTCTGTATGCTCTCTGATAGCAGCGAGTCACACTCTGTGTGGCAGGGAGGTGGGTGAGGCAGATGCTATTGGTGCCCTACCAGGTCACCTTTACTGGACAGGCCATCCCTCTCCCGAGGGCTGTGCGTGTGTGCGACTGATAGTGGCTCCAGCCACTTCCTTCTCTGGGAAATTACCTTTGGTGAATAGAAGCTACTTTACCGAAGAGATGACATGTCCTTCCTCTGGCAGCTAATGGGTGATGACTGACTGGTATCAGGGTACAAAAAGGCGAGTCTCTGCCTCAGTCTGGGACCAACTCTGGGGTATAATGTGTATTCCAGAGCCCCCTGGGGATCAGGCCACAGCTAGCCTCTAGCTGACAGCTCATCCTTTTTAGCTTTTCTCCCTGCCCTGTGTCATTTCCCTCCCTCCCCTTTCTTCTGAGAGCTCTCTCTCAATAAACTACTTGCACAGAGTTCCTGCCTCAGGCTCTTTTTCCAGGAAACCCAACCTAAGACAGCTGACATTAAATGTGGTGGTCACACAGACCTGGGTTTACATCCTGGCTATGCTTCCTCTGCAAGCTGCTAAACCTCTCCAAGCTTTGCTTATCTATCCACAAAACAGGGATATTAATATATACTCACCTTGTAGGGTTTGGGGGAGGAGTAAATGAGAGGAGACATGTAAAGACTCTAGTAATACACCCTGTATGAATTATTTGTCCCTTTTCTTTGCCCTGGAGGGAAGTGTCTGGCAACACAGAGGGATGTGCTTGCTGGAAGGGACATCTCAAGTCTGGATAGCCACGACTGAGAGAGAGGAAGCTTCAGCTCTTACCAATGGGGACAGAGGAGATCTGAGAATAGAGATCCAACATCCGATTGCCATCCACATCGACCAGGTAATTGCCTCGGCTCTCTTCATAATTGCAGAAGAAATGCACAGCATCTGCATTCTTGGGGAAAGAGAGACTGATTCAGACTTGCTGCAACTCCCTAGAATTTAAATCTTTTAGGATTAACTTTGAATTGATGAAATAAACCATGACCTGCCCAATCTATGGACACATGAAGGATCTCTGTGGGTGCTGGCAATGTAGGATTTCTTGCCCTGAGGGTATTCCATGGGTGATTTGCTTTATAATAGTTTATTAAGCTATAAATTATATTTCATAAAGTTTTCTCTGTGTGTTTCCTATATCACAACAAAATAGGTTGAGCTATAACTCTGAGAAAGATTCTGATAAGATGTATAGAATAAGCCTTAGAGCACCCATTAGAAAAATTTAAAAAATATAGTAATTATGAAAGAAATGAAAATGTTACACTAGAAGATACTCAATGCAAAAAAAAAAAAGTAAAAGAGAAACAGAGGAACAAAAAGATGTGAGCCATAGAGAACAAAAAGTAAAATGGAAGATGTAAATACAACCATAGCAACAATAATATTAACGTGGATGAATTAAACAACCCAATCAAAAAATCAGACACTGTCAGACTGAATAAAAAGATTCAATTATAAGCTGTTAACATGTGACACACTGTAGATTCAAGAATACAAATAGGTTGAAAGTAAAAAGATGAAAAAAGATAAATGATTCTCACAGCAATCATAAGAAAGCTGGAATGATTTATACTAATATCAAAATCTACTGTAAAACCAAAAAACAAATGTTACTAGAGGTAAAGAGAGGCATTTTATGATGACAAAAGGGTCAGTCCATTAAGGAGATATGATAATTATAAACATATAAGTACCTAATAACAGAGCGTCAAAAAATATGAAGCAAAGATGGATGGAATTGAAGGGAAAAACAGTTTTACAAGAATAGCTGGAGACTGCAGTGATAGCTTTCATAATGGCTTTTAAGAACAGTTAGGCAGAAGATTAACTAGGAAATAGACTTAAATAACGCTCTAAATGAATAGGTCTCATAAACAGTTAAACTCCACCCAAAGCTGCCCTTGACTCTGGACTTACAGCTGACCTTGTGACTTGCTTTGCCCAACAGAACGAGGCAGAAGTGATGGTGGCCAGTATGGAGCCTGGGCCTCAGGAGGCCCATAGCATGCTCTTCTCTTCCATCACCATGAAAACAAGCCCAGCCTAGCTTGCTGGAGGATGAGAGACACATGGAGCAGAGCCAAGTCACTGCAGTGACCAAGAAAGGCCTAGCCTAGACCAGCCGGTGGCCAGTCATTCCCCAGGCGTGTAGATGGACCCACATTCTTCTTAAGCATATACAGAACATTCTCCAGAGCACACCCTATGCTAGGCCATAAAAAAGGCCCAGTAAGTTTAAAAGGATTGAAATCACACAAAATATGTTTTCTAACGACAATGCAATGCAACTAGAAATCGATAACAGGAAGAAATTTAGAAAGTTCAACCGAAATGTGGAAACGAAACAGCACATAAATAACCAATGAGTTAAAGAAGAAATCACAAAGAAAATTAGAAAAAAAGATCTGGAATAAAAGTCAGCTGTATTTTTTTTTAAAGAGCCAGCACAGAGTAAGTGTCTGTGTCTTTTGGCTAAATTGTCACAGAGAAGCCACACTTACCTGAATTATGTTCAGCTGTTTCATTAACTCCTGTGGGCCAGAAGAGCAAAAATATTATAGCAAAGACACACTCTTCCAAAGTAGCATAAAATATTTCATGTCTTTCCAAGTCTTGGGACTATCTTCCTGCTCATGTTAATGACTTAACAGTTAATTAGTCAACAACATGATGAATATTTTTAAATTGCTTAATATAAATAGTTGGTGGGAAACTACTCCTGACAGTTAAATTACTACTATAAGAGGCAGACTTGAGATATAGACACTTGGAAGATAACAATCAAACTAAAATATTTAACAAAAAAATTTTAAGCTGAAGGCATTTACCAGTGGCCATAAACGCATGGATTCTCTTTTTATTTAGGAAAAAAGGCTTTAATACCCTATTATGAAAATAAATTCAACTGAAAATATCAATTTTCACAAAAGACCCATTTATAATTATAACCTGAATACTCCGTAAATCATTGTGCAATTCTATATAGAAACTGAGAATTATAAACCAGCTTGCTTTATTTTTATTATTTATTTATTTATTTATATTATTTTATTTTATTTTTCCAGCTTGCTTTAATATTAAAGTCTTCATCTCTAAAAATGATTTAATGTGAAATAAACTTTAGCAATTAGTGTCCTAAAATTAGGTATTTTCACAAAAATAGAATACATTAATGACGACAATATAAAAAAATATTCCAAATATTTCACTACTATCACATTAAAATCCACCACTCTTCAATAGAAATATTCATGAAAAAGTTCCCTTTGGTTAGAAAACACAATAAGTACAATCACCAGTACAAAGATTTCTGGATTTATAAAATAGTTGCAGTGACCAAAGGGGTATCTTTGACACTAAGAAAAATGACAACAGATACAATCTGCAAAGTATGCAAAGAAAAAAGATTCACATGTATTAAAAAGGTTTACACTGTTATTTTTTAGGTGTAAACATTAGCAATGGCTTGCACATCCTGGTGCAGAGTCAAGGGAAGTCAGCCTTCCAAATCGTGCTATGAGCAGGTTTGGCAGCATCTTTGAGAAGCTCCAGCATCCTTCATCTGACTGACTTGTGTCTCTTCCATCGAACACTAGCATCTACTCAGGGATTCAGAGCTACCCGATGCCTTCACATGCCACGTTCTGTCACCCTGCCTGCCTCTCCACATACCATTCCCCTTGCCTAGAACAGAATGCATGCCTTTGGCAAATTCCTCCTTTTTATCCTTCAAGGTCAAGCTCAAGGGCATTTGCTATCCGTGACCTGGGCCATATATCATTGCCATGTTCTTTCACTGTTGGTGGCATGTTCTGCCCCTGCTCTTGACTCTAGACTCACAGCCAGCCATGTGCCTTGCTTTGGCCAACAGAACGAGGCAGAAGCAATGGTGACCAGTGTGGAGCTTAGGCCTCAAGAGGCGCTTAGCATGCTCTCCTCTTCCATCACCATGAGAACAAGCCCAGCCCAGTTTGCTGGAGGATGAGAGACACGTGGAGCAGAGCAGACACTTGGTCACTGCAGTGACCAAGACAAATCTTGCCTTGTGTGGTCAGTCATTCTCCAGGCGTGTAGATGGACCCAACAGAGGTGCCTCCATAACTCCCAGTTAAGAAGATGCTACTGAGACTTTGGGATTATTTGTTACACAGCATTATTGTAGCAACAGATAACATATCTCCTCTTACAAAGACTTCTTTGACTTCTTATGGCACAATGGCCTAGTTTAATATCCTGGATCTCTAGTGACACGCACTCTCTAGAAAGCAGCTAAGTATACCGTTCCTAAGCCTGGCTGAGTTCTTGCCTCATGGACCCCTTTTGCTCTTTTCTAAAACACACCACTCAGGTGTGCTCGACTCACCCGAGATCTGGGCCCTGGGACTTCCGTCTTCATCAGAGGCCCGTCATAATCAAATTCAACGTCGACTTTGGCTGCAGCCTGACTGATGTGTCTGGATCCTGCAGTAAACAAAGATGATAAAAAAAAAAAAAAACTCCTGGTGATATCAGATATAAGAAGAATAATTCTGCCCTAACAGACACCCAATGTCCCCAATAGAGGCAGTATAAGAACCTCGACCCTGTCCCAGCCAGATCACCCTAGGACCCTACGTCTGGCCAGATGTGGGTGCCACAAAAACACTTAAGATTTAAAAATGAAAAAGCCCAGTGCCAGTGATGTAGGCAAGCAGGCATGTTCATGTCCTGCTGGTGTGAGTGTAAGCTGATGCTGGCTTCTTATTCCTTTTAACTGAATAATGTCATATTTTAGGATTCATTTTAAGAAAATAATGGGACCAGTGTGCAAAGATGTAGGTTCAAAATATTCATAACCGAATTGTCTCAATCAACAACAAAGAGAAAACAATCTAAATGCCCAACAATGGAAGGTAGCTAAATGAAATATGACACAGTCCACCAATTCATGGAAATGGAATATTATGCAGCTGTTAAGAGTTTTAGGATAGACATTTTGAATGTCTATGGACATGGAAAGATGGTAATGGTATGACTATGTGGAAGATCAGATTATAAAAATCATCCAAAATTTTGTAAAACTTTAAGCTATATACAAATGTACACAGAGACCAGAGTTTCTTAGCCTTGGCACTATTGATACTTTGGGCCAGATAATTCTTTGTTGTAGGACTGTCCTGTGCACTGTAGGATGTTCACTTGCATCCCTGGCCTCTACCCACTAGATGCCAGTAGCAACTCCCCCGAGTTGTGCTTCTGGTTGGAACAATCAAAAGTCACCCATGAGAAAATAATCAAATGTCTAAATTCAGGTGGTCCCCGCTTATAGTTATTTTTTTTTATTGCTAAAGAAAGGTTTTGTCACATTTTTTTTACACAGTAATAATCTTATAGAGGGTGTCTGAGTTCTCAGGCTAACCTCAAAAGGCTTTTTAGTTTAGCATGTGGCTGAGTCAAAAAGGGCAGCCTCGCGTCTCATTGATGACAGACAGTGTGGAGAATCCAAGAGAAGCATGTAATGATTTACAGTCAGTAACTCCCCCAAACCCCTTTAATGTCCCTGGTCATCTTTTATCTTCCTGGTACATATTTGGTGGTTGGGAAATGTTGGTCCTTTCACTTGGGTCGCTAAAATCACATCACACTAGGAAATCACCAGACACTTGATATAATCCTTTATGTGATCTCATTTCATCTTTACACAACCCTGAGGGGGAGTTGTTGTTGCTTCTATTACATAGGAGAGGAAATTAAAACTCAGAGAGGTGAAGAAACATGCTAGTCTGTCTGTCTGTGTGTCTCTCTCACACACACTGAGCTTGCCAAACCATAAAAGCCATGCTATTAGAAAACATTTTTAAATTCATACTTAATTTCCCACAATTGCTTTGGATATCAAAGGTTTCTGAATTAATCATGTAATGTACTTAATGACGTAGCCCTTTGAATGTAACGTCCAGTTCAAACCCAACACTACCCTGATTTTAAGGCACGAAGAAACCAGCGTTTGATGTCTTCTGTTTGATCTTGTAATAAAAAAGGAATTCCTAAGGAGTCAATCCTCTTAGCAGAGAGCTAAAGGTCAAGAAACATACTGATCACTTTTTTTTTTTTCACACTCAACTGTTTATTTCTTCCTTGGCCAGAACTTGGAGCCACTGGTTAAGACTGAGTCCAACTAGACCTGAGTAAAACAAGGAGGCAAACCTGGATAAAAATAACTCTCAACCGGTGCTGATCTTGCTTCGTTTCAGCAAAGGAAGAAAGTAAAAAAATTCAAAATTAGCAAGCTGTCCTCTAAGTGAGAACACCAAGTCCTCCCCTCCTTTCTCCAGAAGATGTCTTGACAAGATATTGTCACAACCAGAGTTCTTGGGCATGGAAAAGTGGGAATACCATAAATGGAGGCAGTTAGCAATGAGAGCTGCAGCTCTGAGGATGTCACAGCCAAGACCATGAGTAAACAGGAGCGGGGAGATGGGGGAGGGACAGGCGGTGGAGAGAGGGCGGGGAAGTGTCCCCTGGGGGCAGAGATCAACAGGGCACGGGCCTGGGATGCCCTAGGTCAGGTGCAAGACAGATGGGACTGTTTGGGGAACTTCGTCAGTTCCCACCCTGTGCCAAGTCTTTGTGGGTGTGGATGGAAGAGACCCAAGACCGCTGGGCAGAGATCCCGCAAACCAGCGCCTGGCAAGTTTGTTGGCAACTGTGCTATCGGAAAAAGAAAGATGGCAAAGCTAACACGTATTGGAATAGTAGGTGTTTGGTTGTAAAGTTGGGATTTGAACCCAGGTCCAGTACTTCTGCTTTTCCTACTACGTCTCTTTGTAGAGAAGAATAAGCAAATACCAATAAAACAAATACCGATACAATACCAATGATGATTGATACATAACGTCTCCTTAATTCTCCTAGTGATGATATACAACACCATTACTCCACAAGAGAAAAGAACAAGATTTAAACGGTCAAGGAAGCCTTTCTTGAGATCTCTTCTATTAAGTCACAAGAGCACAGATGTCCATTTATCAAGCACTTATGGTGAACACAGTAGGCACTGTCCTGAGTCCTTGACACAAATCACCTCATTTATCCCTCGCAACCCTCGAGGAGGTAAATATTATTATTCCCATCTTGCAGAAGAAGACACTAAAGCTCAGAAAAGTCAGTTAATTTGCCCAACGTCACCTCACACTGTTGGTAAGTGGCTAAGCTGGAAATTCGTCCATCTGACCTCTCCTTTCTCAGACACTGTGAATAGGACCGATGCTATTTTCAATGTCATCTAGTGTGAATCCTCGAAACGAAACATTCACAGCCAAACAGCTCACTTCCCCAAAGGCAAACTACTATCAGAAGCATAAGGAAGCAAAAAAAGAGTTTGAACAAATATCTGGATGATCCAGCACTTTCATTCATGAATAAAAGAGCACACCCAGAAGGCAGGAGCGTGTCCTGACCCACACGACCCGGCACAGCGGGTAAGGCCAGCCCAGACCTTGGGTTTGATAATGAAACTCACCACCCTCAGTGCCCATGCCAAGCCAGAGTCAATTTTTAACTCCAAACTACAAAAACAGCTATCAAACGTCTTTAACGTCCTCTTGATCTTTATGCCGAGAGTAATAAATGAATGTAATTTCCCCAAACAGCAAGGGTGTGAGCCTGGCCAAAGTCACGTTCACCTGGAGTCGTTTGCTCTGCTTCTCTTTTCAACAATTTTATCTTCCCCGTAACTGTCCACTCCACTTATTTTTGATAAATGCTCGTTGAGGAAAATATCAATAAGCGACGATGAAAAAAATAAAAACAACCACTAAACATGTCTAATTTTACCACCCAGAGATAAACATTTTGCTGTCCAGTCTCCCGGACTCTTGTACTCTATTTGTCAATATATAGGATTGTAAACTTTATGTGGGGAGGTGCATGAAACGATGCCATTGAGAACACTGTCTCGGGCCATGAACTGTCATCGTGTTTAATGGCTTCACAGTGATCTGATGAGTGGAGACACACACAGAAACACCTGAACACAGCAGGTGTGGTAGCAGGCTGCGACTACCGACTTGGGTGTTCTCCTGCTCTCTCTGGCTCCCGGGAAGCACCTGCCATGGGGTGAGCTGGTCTAGGAAGAGGTTCACATGGCCCTGAAGCTGGCACGACCATGTGAGTGAACTTGGAAGTGGACCCCAACCCTGCTGGTGAGCTGCAGACGACACCACAGCCCTGACTAACAGCTCGGCTGCCCCCTCCTTGAGAAACTCGAAGCTGGGGGATTCAGCTAAACCACAAAAACTATGAGATAATAAACATACGATTTTAACCTGCTGGCTTTGGGGGTATTTGTTACACGGCAAAAAGCAACTGATACAGTGGTTAAGTGTGTGAGTTCTGAGGCCAGACCGGCTCAAAGCCTAGTTCAGGCCCTTGCTAGCTTAGGGCAAGTTACTCAGTCTCTCCGAGTCTCAGTTTCTCTGTTTTATGGAGTTGTGGTGAGGACTAGATGGGTGAAGGACAAGCTGTTGTTCCTATCATTTAAAAACCACTCTGGACTTGGTTCCATAGTGTAACAGTTAGCACGTCTGCTTTACATGCAGAAGGTCTTGGGTTTGCGCCCTAGTGGAGCCACGATCCATGGTCTACGGCCATGCCACCCTGAACAAGCCCGATGTCTGATCTCGGAAGCTAAGCAGGGTTGGGTCTGGTTAGTACTTGGATGAGAGACCACCTAGGAAGACCAGGGGCTGCAGGCATAAATACTAATAAAAAATAAATAAATAAATAACAACCATTCCCCTGCCCATCAGCTGTGTATGAGAGAGCATATGGTCCTGTATCTTTGCCAGCACCATTTTAGTATTAAAAAAACTCTCTCTCTCTCTCTCTCTCTCTCTCTCTCTCTCTCTCTCTATCTTACTAGATGTGCCAGATTGATAGGCCGAAAGAAAAGAAAAACATCTCCCTGTATGGTTTTCTAAATCTGGCACAGGTGTGCCAGAAAAGATCCAACTCCAGCCAAGACAAGGCAGAGCTGAGTAACGCTGACTGAGATACTTTTGTTTTTCACATTGTGTCTTCAGATCCATGCTTGAGGAATGAAAGTTAGGACACTCCCCTCCTTGTTGTAAATATAAATGAAGCGCCTTCACGTGGACCATTTCTCTGATATAAGAAGTAGGGAGGATATCGTTATTATCCCCACTTTTACTAGGCTTGGAGGAGTTTTGCCCACTGGTTAGGCTCCCTTGGCTAACAGATGCTAGATGAAGCCAGTGGCCCAGTCTTATGAGGCCCAACCCATTGCTCTTTCCTTGTTGTGTCCTTGGGAAGACCTTCAGAGGCTGAGCGACGTGTGCCACCGGGCTGGAGCCCCTGTGGGCCACACCCTCTTTTCACTGGTGTATCCTCAGCACCAGTACAGCACCTAGTAGGACGTTCGACAGTACTAATTAAGTAACGAAGGAACCTTCCACACCCACGACTCTGGCTCCTACCTGGGAGCACACCAGACCAGCATCGTTCTGGTTTCGGTTTATTTTTTAACATGATAGTGGGTAAGCAGTGATATGCTTCTCTTATAGTGGAATAAAACAGAACCAAATCTCAAAAGCTGTTAATAGCCCCTCAAGGCTGTCAAGGCAACGAGGGAAGACTGAGACGCCAACACAGAACAGAGGAGTCTGGGGAGATGTGATGACTAAAATGCAACGTGGAGACTTGGATTGGATCCCGGGACAGAAGGAGGTATTAAGGGGAAAACCGGTGAAATACCAAGAGAAGCCTGGAGTTCAGGGAACGGTGATGTGCCAGGGTCAGTGTGTGTGTTTGGATGAGAGCATCCTTGTGATGATGTAAGATGTTGGCAGCGGGGGAAAGTGGGTAAGGGGCATTTGGGGTCTCTCTGTGCTATCTTTGTAATTTCTCTGTACGTCTAAAATCGTCCCGAAATAAAACATTTATTTTAAAATAATGCCTGCTCCTATTCCCTGGAGAGGAGTCACCATTCTTGCTTTTTATCCTACCCGGGAGACAAACACCAGTATTGAACATGCAAACCGGGGACATGGCCAAAGGTTCGTCTTCAGAAGGCAGAGGGGACCGGCAATGAGAAGGGATCACCGTGATGACAAGCATGGGGTGCTGAGACAACTGGGGACAGACCGGAGGCACAGGGTGTCCAAAGGGAGGCCACCGCCAGCTTCTCCCTGTCCCAGAGCCACGTGGGGGTGACAATCACAGGACGGATGATAACTCAGTGTTGGGAGACGGACTCGCTCGTGTTCATGTGACTGTGTGACCCTGGGCAAATGACTCTGCTTCCCTGAGCCTTGCTTTTCTCATCTGTAAAATGGAGTTCATTCATGCCTTCCTCCCGGGGGCGGGGGGGAGGTCTCGTGAGGGCCATGCTCGCGAGATGCTCACTGATGAAGCTCACTTGGCTCAGCTGCCTGAACTCAGTGAGGCCGAGAGAACGGGAGCATCGGAGAGAGACGTCAGGGAGAGGGTGGAGGGCGTTCCTGGGAGGTCACTTCCTGTCCAGGGCCCTTGATGCACAGTTGGCTTTTGCGTTAATTGCAAGAACTTTTGTTCCTTTTTTTTTTTTTCTGCATCAGCTTGAGCTACCTGTTTTGCCAAACAGTCCCTGTGGGGACAGCCTGGGCCCTTCTAGCTGCTGGGGCCGCCACCTTGGTGCAGGCCATGTGCCTCCAGGGTGTATTGGCTCCCTGCTCACTGCAGAGCTGCCTGCCTGGGGACAGAAGATGTGGCTAAGATGGGGGAATAGAAGGAGGTGGTGATGGGGACCGTTTTGTGGGGGGCGGTGGGACAGCCCCAGAAGCACTGGCTGGCCTGTCCCTTTATCCCCAGTGA
The DNA here is from genome assembly GCA_030015415.1 of Cynopterus sphinx. Classification (NCBI taxonomy): domain Eukaryota; kingdom Metazoa; phylum Chordata; class Mammalia; order Chiroptera; family Pteropodidae; genus Cynopterus; species Cynopterus sphinx. The sequence goes on along the minus strand of CM057379.1, from coordinate 97,932,895 downwards.
CGCTTCTATCCCAGAATCCCTAGTCTGCACTGCATCTTCTGCTAGAACCAGTTCTTGCCAAGACCCCCAGGGCTTACCGGGCACAAGCAGGTGGTAGTTGCGCTGGAGGCTGCAGGCCAGACGCTGGGTGAGCAGCATGGAGGCCATGGTCCCCGCCTTCGGGAGCAGAGACCCCCTTCACAGGCTCCCACCCTGAAAGAAGCAGAAACGCAGTTAGGTCTGTGAAGACCACTCTCCCCCTGGCCAGGTATCCCACCCCCCAGCATTTCCCCACAGAGTGGAGAAGGTTCTTTGGACATCAAATCCTTTGATTTCACACTGCAGGTGCACTTTCGGTCAAAGCCCATTCACGTGCATTTTCATTTGACCTTGACCATACTTTGGGGTCAAAAAAATAATAAACGGAGCCACTGGGAAACGGAGGCAAAGCTGCCACGGCAGAGGGACTAACTGCCTTGCATGTCTTATGCCTCAGACCTTGGAATGTTAAAACAGGACAAAGTAACCTTTGAACTGGGACTAAAGCAATCCGGTTTCCCAAACAACAACAACAACAACAACAAAATCCGCTCACAGAAATAACAAGAAAGCAGATATAACTCCCAGATGGGAAATGAAAAACATTCTTTAGAATACGCGTCACTATCTGTACCACTAGAAAGGCTTTCTCTCTGTTGATGTAGCTCTTCCCCTTCCCCTCTCATAAATATCCGCCACCCTCGTGTCTACTAATTGGAACAGTGTCTGGGCTTCTGCCTGAATCAGTGCGTCCCGATTAGCTGTTCACATTCATCTCAAATAAATGCTTATTTGCCTCTCACTTGGAAAGGCCATTTCGTTTTTAAGTTAACACCAGGTAGGATGACGATGCCCATTTTCTGGATGGAAAAACAGGGAGAGGGGATAGAGTCGGCTTGGGAGATCCCTCTGCAGGCGAGCTCAGAGTGTCACCCACCTCACGCAAGCGAAGCAAGTCCGTGTTGTGCGTGATGGGAGGAGCAAGGAGGAAACTTCAGAGCAGACGTCAGTGTGGGGAGCTGGGAGCTCCCTTTGCCCTGTTCCCACACAGAATTTGGGGGTTCGGCTGTCTGGGAATCCTGTAGCCCCAGGGGAGTATCCGCTGGCTCGTTTTGGGGGGTGCCCATCTCCAGCACGACCAAGCATCCCAAGTGTGCTTGAGAAAGAGGGTTCCCAGGATGTGGGATTTTCTATTTTGAAACTGGAACAGTCTTGGCAAACTGGGTGGTTCCCCTACACAGCACCGGGGAGTCAGGCTTCACCGGAGTGTTGGCTGATTCTCTCCAGACTGTTCCTGGGTCCTGCCCCTGGACCCCGGGGCCTGGCCTGGCTAGTTGCCTTTTGTATCATCGATGGAGCAAAGCTCCCCTCCCCGCCTCCCCCTGGCCTTGTTTGTTCCTTTTTATCACTTCTTCTCCCTCCCTTCAACCTCTCCCCGCTCAGATGTGCTCTCTGTGTATCTCCTTGCTGGTGGGCCTTCTTGCTTTGTTATTGGGCATGTGTATTTATTAAATATATTATGATTTACACCCACAACAATGCTATGCGTCCCCCTTTTACAGACGAGAAAACGGGGGCACAGAGAAGTTAACGGTGCATCTGAAATCGGAACTCAGATCCATCCGGCCCCAGAGTCAGCACACTTCACCATTTATGCAACACTGAGTCCACGCACCCCACAGATGTCCTATTCACTTTGCAACGAAGGATTCTACTGAGCACCGGCTCGATGACAGACAGCATGAAGCAAGAACCAACTAGAGGTGACGGACACAGATCCAGAGATTCCATAGCGCAGAATGGAACAGGGAGGGATGTCGGGTGCATTCAGAAAGCCAAGTGCATGTGGGCTGAGCAGCAGGGGGGAGAAAACGTGTGGGTGTTTGGCACTGGCTCCGAATGATGGGTTGGCAAACCCCCAACCCAGCGCTCCCACAGCTAATGGAATGTCGGGCCGTATTATTAGAAGCAAAGAGTGAATAAGGGAAGGAGGTGGTTGGCATTGGCTCGAGGATTCACCTGGCCCATGAACATTCAGGATGCACGTACTATGTGCGGGCCCCTCCACTGGGCACTGGGGTACAGGGATCAATGGGATGCAGCTATTAGCATGTATTGAGCCCTTACTATGTGGAGATACCATCCCACGTCATCCTCGGGGCCCTAGGAGGTGGCTATGTTGTTAACCTGTCTTCACAGATGAGGCGGCTAAGGCTCCTGCGGGTGGGTGCAGGAGGCACACTTTGGGGTTTCAGCTCAGCACACCACACCACACCACCCTGTTCTCACAAACATCCCCTTCCATCTACAGGGGTGCAGACCTGGCAGCCACGTCTGCTCTGTGTGACCCACTGGCCTGGGCTGACTGGACCGGGCCAGGCCTGAGCCGTGGGAGCTGTAGGGTCAGCCACCCTCTATCTACCCCGTGAGAAGCCAGCATTCAAACACGGTCTTTGGATAGAGGAAGAGAGAAGCAGCTGCAAGACAAAGGGGGTCCTGGATGTGGGGGACTGTCTGGTTTCACCATCATCAGCCTGCTGCCCAGCCTAACACGGGGCGCAATCCTCACGGCTGAACATGGTGGGGCCAACCTGAGGCCTCCTTTCCGTGGAGGGGAGTGGCTGGGGGTCGGGGAGAGTCAGGCTATGAAGAGCAGTTGCTGTCGCTCACTTAAAACCAGGTCTCAAACGGGAGCACTTCAGATTCCACGTGACTCAGTTTCCATAAAACGCGTTTTTTTAAAAAAATGGGAGACTCTCAGAGAACTCGCCTATGAACGTTCGAACGCTCTGGAGGAGGGCCAGTCACACCCGCATACTTCCAATTACAAAATGTCACAGTGTGACATATTATCGCGGTGACAATGTGGTAGCCCCGCAGTTGAAACTGACCTTATAACAAACTCTCCTCTCTCTCAGACGTGGATGCCTCGCACGGCGCATTTCCGACAATCAGCGCAGTTAATGTCTTTTGTTCACTTTCTCTAGTCCATTAATTCAATCAACAAAAATTAATTAGGTTCCTGTCACAGGCAAGACGCTGCGTTATTCGGGTCCAGGAGAAACTAAGATGGATAAAATGCTTCTCTTTGCCGAAGCTCCTAATTTAGTGGTGGAGGGATGAGCGGGGTGGGGTGGGGGGAATGTACTAGGCTGCCTTACCCATCACGTCCATAAATTCTTAAAATAACCCGGCAAGATATGTACAGTATATAGAAGTGTTCCTGTTCCCTGTCAACGCCTGACGCTATACAAGACGGCACAGAATAATGGCATCATGACTATTCGCTGGGAAGAGCAAGGTGCCATGGGAACACAGAGAGATTAATCCTGGGAGGGGGGAGTTAGGATGCCAGTAAGGTATCACCTGAGCTGCACCTCGAAAGCCTGGGAGGTGTCCGAAGCCACAGAAGAAAGGGGAGACAAGGCATGAACCGATGCTCGGAGGCGTGAGAGGATGAGGGATGGTCAAGGATTCAGGCATGAAATCCTGAGTACTGGAAGGGGAGATAAGGGGTCACCAAGGAAAGGGGCCCAGCACACAGGCAGACTTGCTCTGCAGGCCCTCGGATGCTAGCTGGCCACAAGGGAAGGCTCCGTATCCTTGGCAGAGATGCCTGGAGCATGAGGCGGGTGCCCAGAGGCCTGGAGGTCCCCTGCTTGGGGGACAAGTCCCCAACCAGGCTGGTGTGAGTTGCCACATCTCTGGCTTGGACGAGGCCACGACAGCCTCGGTGGCCTCCTGGCTGCCTCTCTGGCTCTCCTCCCACCCGTTTGTCTATTCCGTCCCCGATCTTTTAAAGGCTAATTCATCTCACAACACTCTCATGTTGACCATGCTCCAAGAATGTTTAGAAAACTGTAAACCCCGAGAGAGTGGGGGTCGAGTTTTCCGGGTTCCCCACGGTGTTCGAAGCTCAGCACGGCTCCTGGAGTCACACACTGACGTGGTAAATGAACTCAACACACCTGAGCTGTGACATGGGGGCAGTGCCACCCGCTTTTCAAGGTGGGTCTGAGGAGTCACATGAAAATCAGCGAGCAGGTCGGATATGCGTGCTAAAACACCTTAATAGTCCCCACCTGTCCCCAGTCATTGGGTGTACTGGACACAAGACTCCTACCCCCAAAGTGACAGCGGCCTCACCCCCTTCTTTCCACTGTGCCCTTTGCAACCTGCTTGGACCTTGGATTGTGCATCTGGGACAAGGAGGGGGTGGCCCGAGGGATGCTTCTGGGGGCACCCCCCAAACCTGAAGGGCAACAGGCTGGTGGCCGGCACTCTTGGGCCCTGAAAGTCCCAGTCCCCCCTTCTCTTGTCCAAACCACGGCTCCCCCCAACAACCGTGACTTCTCACGCTCTTAATTCTCACAGGACGTGCGTTCACGTACACGTGTTTATTTGAAATCGACTTGCTTTTAAGATTTCCATCAAGTGAATTTCCTAGAATCTTCTCTAATCATTACCCAGTCCCCCTTCCTCCAAGTTTCATCCGCTGCCAATGACGGTGATTGGGAAAAGGACGGTGTGAAATCGAAGCAGGTTTTAAATTAAAAGCTGGGTACAGCCGGCTGCCCAAGGCTCCGGGCCTCGGCTCAGTTCTTGTTTTTTTTGTTTTTTGTTTTTTGGTTTTTTGCCGGAATGGGAGATGGGCAGGTATTAGACAGCCATTCAAGGCAGGCTAGCAGCAAACAGAGACTTTTTTTGTTTGTTTTTTTTCTCGACACGACACAATCAGAACTGAAAGAGAAATTTAAATCAATCGATAACTTAAGTATAAGGGACCAGCAGAGTCCATGGCAAGCGAGGGTGATTTCTGTTTCTCAGGCATGTGGTGGACCTGGAATGGACGCTGTTCCTTCCTGCAGGTCTCGGTCAAAACGAGATGAACACCCTGGTCCAACCAGACGGCCATCCCTCCAGGGGTTACCTCTCCTCATCCCTCCTCCTTGAATCAAAATGCCAATTAGTCCCTCTGCTCCCTCTCATCTGCCGGGAGCACTTGGAGGGTGGGATGGGATGGCCGAATGCTTACATCGATAGGGTGAGAGGATTCAGAGGTGAAAAGGCAGAAGTAAATATATTTAAAAACCCTTCCATGTTGCTCTCGGGGGAGAATGACAGTCAGAGGAGGATCGGCCGCTGTTTATTGCTCACTTACTACGTGCCATGCACCTCCCACGTGTAATTTTGGTCATCCTGTCACGTTTGCCTGGGATGACTGGTTCAGAGGTGAATGGGCTTTCCTAAGGTCTCAGAGCTCAAAGGTCAGCGATCAGGCTGGGCGTTCTGCACCTAGGACAAGGCCCCACCCAGAACCAGTAAAGCCCAGGCTCACGGGTGTGACCTGGGCCTAGGGGAAGCTCCCGAGTGAGCTGAGAACAAACCATCATTGGGGCTGGACAGTAATCCCTGGCCTTGACCCAGGTCTGACCCTATGGCCCTGGAAATGAAGTGTTCTCACTTTAAAAGTTAAACATTGGAAAGATACGGGGAGAGAGAAGCCATGGTGGCCACTGGAGGGGGTGGTGCTCAGGGCGTTAAACACGAAACCAGCCTCTTCCACCTGCTGTGTGACCACGGGCATGTTAAGCAACCTCTCTGTGCCTCATCTGTAACATGGAGATTAAACCCAACTGAACCTACCTCGTGGGCTAGCAGAGGGTAAACCGGGACCGGGGACCTGGGGCCTTGCTGTATCCCCAGCCCCACAGCACCGCCTGGCTGCAAGCAGTCCGTGAATAAACAGTAAGCGCTCTACAAACGTCCTGTGAAGATGGTGTCTGACTCATCTCTCCGCTACGCTGCCCCGTGAACGTGGAAGTTTTGCACGCGTCCTTGGCCAGCAATGTACCCCTCAACCGCTCTGGGGCCCCAGGGATTCTCTCTCTCATTCTCCAATCTGCGTTAGGCGCTGGGGACAAACAAAAGGGCTGGCAGGGGCTGGGGACATTCCTTTCCCCTCTGCAGTCCCAGCCGTTGGCGTTCTCTGCAGACTCAATGGGACACAATGACACACTCAGCCCAGTTGTCGGGGCCAGGGGTCGCCATGGCAACCAATAAAGCCGGAGCCCGGGCTTCTGCAGATGGGGAACAGGGCCCCCATTCAGGGGCTGTGACGGGATGGCGGATGGCGTTGGAACAGAGGCTTCCTCTCGGTCCTGGTTCCCCTCCTCTTACCCTGGCTCCTGCAGCCTCCCTAGGCTCTCTCCACAGCGCGGTCCCAGCCTCCCCTCCTGCATTCCTAATCTCCTATAATCCGCCTCTTGGGGGCATCTGTCCTCAGTGACTTGTGTAAGGAGAAGGGGCAAATACTGGGGACAGGCAAGTGCTGACTGGAAAGACAGAGGGTGCAGTGGAGGAAGTCACGAGAACCAGAAATTGGGCTCTAGCGTGCCGTCTATTAGCTGAATGACCCTGGGCAAGTCGTTCATTCTGACTCATCAGGGCCTCGGTTTCCTCATCCATCAAATGGGAAGAATGAAACGGACCCGTGAGATCACGAGACACCATTTGCCTAGGGCCAGGACACAGAAGAGATGGCTTCCTTAGGCCAGTCTCAGTTTCGAGCGAACCCTCTGCCCTGAAGGGAAGGTGTTTCTTCTTTAGCCTGAAGGGCTAGAAAGGGCCGTTTGTCCGCGTGGTGGCCCTGCTGTGAGCCTGAACATCCAGGTGCCACGAGAGAGGAGCTGGTCCGCTCCAACCCCTCCCTCCATCCTCATGCACCTGTGTCCCAGCTCACCTGGCCACCCCCGCCCTGTCCCTGCCTGCCAGGCTCCATCAGGAAGGATGGGGTGAACTTAAATTATGCAGGCCCGGAGTGTGAACACTGCACCGGCCGGTGAGCAAAGCGAAGGGAGAGAAGGACAGACAAGTCTCCTGATGCAAGTCCTCTGAGTTGGTGACACGGAACCTTTGTTCTGGGGCAGGAAGGATTCGGAAAGGAGCATCTGTGAACGGATGAGCTAGTGTTGAAATTCTAACCCTACAAGAGGGAAGGAGGGGAAGTACAGAGCCTGGTTTAGGAAGGACGCTTGTGACAAGGCAGAAGAGGCTCTCCCCCCAGGCCAGAGCCACAGAAGGTCCGGCCTTTCGAATCGGTTTGTTCCGTTCCACACACGTTTACGGAGCACCTGCGCTAAACCCCACAAATACCGCGCCGAAGGAGGACACGACCTTGTGTCCCTACGATCTCCTGTCCCTGTAGGGAGGGCCGACAACAAACAAACAAGGTCCGAATGACAGGGAGACAGTGTCCTGTTCGGAGAAAACAAGCCATCCCAAGGACACCAGGAACTGCGGGGTATGCAAATACCACAGGGTATAACAAACGAACCCCTTTCTTCCTCTGAGGTCTGCAATGCTGAGCTGCAAACGCGGAGTTTGGGCGTGTGCGTGACGGCCTTTCTGTAGTTCCTGGGAAACACCTGAACTTCTCAGTGATTCAAAGGATCTTTCGTGGAGATCTGCTACAAGTTAATGACTGAAGGCCTGTCGCATCAACACACCTAATCCAAGACGGCAAGTACTATACCATCCCCACTTCTCAGGTGACGGGATCGGCTCAGAGAGGTTTCGCCACTTGCACAAGGACACTCAGCTGGGGAGAGTGGAGCTAACTTAGGGCCATCCGGGCGTGGAGACCAAGATCTGGGCACGTCACCAGGCTGGTGGTTTTGTTTCTTACCCAGACACCGCATCGAATAGCTCGGACCATCACGTGTCTCTCTTCTGGGAACAAAGAACTTCAAACCAACCGTGAACACTGTCTGCTGTCTTCCTAAGACGCTCCTCTTTTGACCACACAGTCATCATTCGTGGTGGCCTAGGATGGCTCTAAACGAGCAACTCTGACCTCAGCCCACGCTTGGCACATCCCCGACACCCCAACTCTTGTCCCCACTGTCCCTGCCAGGGTGGAGAGGCCCAAACTCCACGAGGAGCCCTGTCCCGCCTAATGGGATGCAAGGTCCTGCAGGTGGAAGAACTGGCATCTGTATGGCCGCATGGCATTTAGGACGGCTCCGGGTCATGGAGGATGTTTTCTGGGTTTTATAAACGTTAGAGGGTTGGCTAAAAGAATTAGGAAGCGAGAAAGAGTTTGCCTACCCTTTCTCGCTTCCTATTCTTCTAGCCCACCCTTTAAACATTTTGGTGCAGGAGAGCTAGCAAAGCGGAGGTCCAGGGATAAAAACAATGACAAAGCACATCAATTTGTCACCTTCCAAAATATATATATATGTTCCCATTATACAAGGAGGCTCATCCTTGTTTTGGATGTGGCCATCATGGCTGTTGACCATAGGACCTGGCCAAACAGGCCTTCTGGATGGCACTTGTGTGTCGATTTCGAAGATCGTCATGCCCAGTCCTACCTCCCCATCTGGCGACTCGTTTTTCCCGAGACGTAAATCGTAATCTGTCCACTCGAGAGCACTCAGGGTCTTCCCACAGAACGCCAGAGGGCAGATGGCTGGAGCCGTTAGCCGTGAAGCTGACAATGCCCGGAGGACAAAATACGGTACCGAAGAAAGAGCCGGGACATGAACCGGGGGAGGAGGCCGATGGCAGGATGCTCGCAATCACCGAGCACTGATCAATGGCAAAACCTCAGTTGTTTTATGAATGTTCTGTCCTCCCAGAGACAACTATTCAGAGTAAATAAAACTGTGAGAGAGTCCGTCCGGTTGCCATCCTCGGTGGAGGAGAAGCCACACAGGCGTCCAAACGTCCCTGGTCCCTCAACTCTCACCGAAAGGCATTCTCTACTTCCTTCCCTTTGAGAAAAAGGCCTCTATCTTATGACCTTTTGATTCTTTTAGGGAAAAACAAACTTGCTAAGTAAAAAAAAAAAAGACAAAAACAAAAACCCAACTCTCTAAAATGATGTTCCTTAGAAAAGCCAGCCGTCCTCTGGACGAAAAGATAAGGGTTGAAGGCCTGAAGTTTGAACCATTTATTTTTTCACATAACAAGGCTGACGCAGTTGCTCCCTTGCTGGAGCACTCCCTGGCTCCCCACTCCCCCTGGGTTATAAAACCCAGATGCCCAGCTGGGCACACAGCTCCCCCACCTGTATCTCTCTGCCGTTCCCCACCCTCTTAACACTCACCTGCACACACTCTGCTCCCTCCTGCCCCCAGGTCATCCCTCCTGTGGTAATGTCTGTGGGAACAGCCTCTCTGCCCCCGCTTCCTGTTTACATTCCTTTAACTCTTATGCACCTTTTCATGGTGCACTTCCCGCCACTTCCTCCAGGAAGCCTTCCTGACTCTCAGTTCAGGGTTAGATGCCACTCATCTGTATTTATCCAGCAATTTACCTTTTTTTTTTTAATGAATGTTTTCAAACACAGAAGGTGAACTTGACTATACCTACAGCCTAGTTTCGACTGTCAACATTTGTCATTTTTAGAGTATTTACATATTCTTTGCCAGTTCACCTAGAATGTGACAATCTGTGCACATCTCCGCCTCTCTCTTTAGCCTGTGAAATTCATCTATTCACTCATTTGCTCACTTGGGTGCTATTTCCCGATGGTGCCCATGGCCTGAAGATACAGCTCGGAACCCCAGTGACCCAGGTGGGGGTGATGGGAGCGGGCCACAGTCTCTGCATTCCGTTCCAGGGGATGAGACAGACATCATGTAAGTAAACAAACAAGAGCATCTCACATCGTGATGAGGGTCCTTGGCATAACCTGATAGCGACTGATTCATCTCGGCACCCCCCACCCCGTCACAGGGAGAGAAGGCACAAAAACTGTTTGCTGCACTCCTGGGGCTGAATGCTCCGACCACAGGGTCCCACTGAGGCGGTCTGAGTTCTGTGGTCACTGTGGTGACGGTCCTTTCCTGTCCACTCCCCAGGAAGGGGGATGGGAGGGGGACCAAGATGATGGAGAATATGCCCCATCTGCTCAGGACGGAGACCACCCCCCTTCCGCCGTCAGTGCTCACGCTGGCTTTTCATGCGTGCGAACATCTGGCTGGCAGAACCAGAGAGCCCGTGAGTGGATTGATAAACACTTCCCGTCTGGGTTCTCTCTTGATCACCCTGAGGAGCTATGATGCATGTCATGCAGAAGGACAGAAGCAACGCAACAAAACAAACAATTACAAGAGGTTGGTTCTGGTGGTCTGGGCCGGATCTCAGAGGTTCTGGCGAGCTCGCCCTTCCTTGTCCCTCCCCGTCCCACACTGAGACATCTGGAGCACCCACCCATTCAGGGGCCAGGGCGACCCAGGGCCCAGCTCAGGAAGGCAGAAGAGAAAGATCTTCCAGGTTTACCCACCAAGGGGACGCCGGGAATGCAAGAACAAGAATCACAATAACAACATCGACAAACATTTACTGATCACTCACTATGGGCCAAACCCTGTTTTAAGCGTTTCCATTAATGGTGCCTTTAATTTCCAGAACAACCCTCTGAACTTCTGAAGCAGTTACTATTCTCTCTCTCTCTCTCTCTCTGTCTCTCTCTCTCTCTCTCTCTCTCTCTCTCTCTCTCTCTCTCTCTTTCTCTCTCACACACACACACACACACAAAAGGGGCGGGAGAGGGGATGGAAGCACAGAGAGGTTAGGTGACTTGCCTGGCAACACACAGCCATTAGGTAGCTGAGCCAGGATACAAACCCAGGCTGGCTCGAGGTCCGGTGCTCTTAACCTCCACATCACAGTAAAGAGTTGGAAGTCGCTCAGGCCCAAACCAGAGGCACAAGACTGTGGAGTTATCCTTGGTAATTTCGCAAACACCGTGGACAGTGGGGCCGTGGAATTCATGTGGGGTTTGGCTTTGTCTCTGTTTTCTCAACTGGAAAGTGGATATGATAAAAAAAAAAAAATCCCTCATTCCCAGGCTGCTCTGAGGATGACATGAGGCAAACCACGTTCAAAACCAGGCACGGCGCCCAGCACGGAGTGGGCACTCGAAACATTTTAAACCTACAGAAAAGTTGCACACATGGCCCAACAGTGAACCGTAATCCTAGAACCACCGGTTGTTAATACTCTGCCTGCCACATTCCTACTCACCCTCTATCATCTACCTACCTGCCTGCCTGCCTGCCTACCTACCTACCTACCTACCTACCTATCTTCTATCATCATTAACTTCTGACTTATTTAGGAGTTAGTTGCAGACATTGTGATATTCCAGCCCTAAATCCTTCAGCTTATATCTCCTAAAACAAGGATATTCTTCTCCTATATAACCTCTGTATATAGTGTGTGTGTGAGTCTGTGGCCATGCCCCACTGAACAAGCCCGATCCCATCTGATCTTGGAAGCCAAGCAGGGTCGGGGCCTGGTTAGTACTTGGATGGGAGACCACCTAGAAAGACCAGGTGCTGTAGGCGTTAAAAATAAAAAGTAAAAATAAATGTCTGAGATACAAGGTATTTCACGCTCAGGGAATTTATCATCAACATAATACTATTACCTAATATACAGTCTACGTTCACATTTCCCATCTTGTCCCCAAGACGCCTTTTGTGGCTGATTTTTGTTGCCTGAATCCAGGCTCCACCCGGGACCACTCATCGCATTCGTCTACATGGCTCTTTCTTCTCTTTTAAACCTGGAACCATTTCTCAGCTGCTTTGCCTTTTGTGACATTGACATTTTACGAGTCTAGGCTGGTGGCTCTGCATGTATGTCACCTTCATCAACATTTTTCTTCAAGTTTCTTATAAAATAAACTGCAGCTCACAGCCAAATAGAGAAAGGAGGAGAGGATGCCTAAAGGAGGTTAGAGCAAGGTGGCAGGGCTGCTGCAGACAGAGGTCACGGCGTAAGGGAATGGAGGTGGCATCCTGGAGGAACTGCAAGTGGCAGCAATGGCTGAGAGCGAGGGTACCGCATTGAGGGATCAGGACTGTTCCTACTTGGACCAGAACCTTCTCGAGGCTGGTCTTCATTTCTGGGTCTGTGCTCTCTGCTAAGGTGCCCACGGCATGCCCAGCCCACAGTCAGCATTCACCGGGAGTGACCGGCCACCCAGTCTCCCCAGTACTCTGGGACAGGTGATTCTCTCCCACGGGTGACGTGGCTGCCGTCTCTCGCACACCAATTGCAGGATCCTGAACAGCGAGTCGTCAGAGTCGCCACGTCTTGCCCTGCAGATGAAATCTGGCTTTCTAACTGCCCCCCTTCCTGCTGCCTCTCGGGCTGCTTCCGTGAAGAAATTCCAAACGAACTTCTAAATGACCACAGAAGTAAAAGACGCGAGGGAGTCACCACCCCAAGTTTCCTCGCACCTGCCCTTGGTATCGGCCAACCAGGTTGTCGAGCAAGAGATTCTCACAGCAGATGTCCCCAGCCGTGTCCTCCTGACTGAGCTTTCCATTCTCCTGAGTTTCAAGAGAAAGGGGTGTGTGTGTGCACCCGCGCGCACCTGCTATTCCAGTCCTTAGAAAGGAAAGGAAGGATTTATTTTGGGGCCCGAGTAAAAATGCCTTTTCAAGGTGACCCTTGCTTCCTTTCCCGGGGCCAGAAGGCAGATGTCTGACAAACGCAAATTCCTTATCTGTCATTTTCATCCCCACCTTTATTTTGCTCCCGCTTAAAGAGGGGCTCATCCCGCTCTGTTCTCTCCACAAAGTACCCTTGAAAAATCTGTCATTCACGATTGTGTGTCCTTCAGACCGCAAGCAACACACGGGTGCACGTGCACACGTGTGCAAGGACACACACACACACACACACACACACACTTGCACACCCAACATCACACATAAGTCACTGCCACACATGGAGACACACCTCCACACGCCAGGAGACACGGACACACGCATGCATGCACACACACACACACACACACACCTGCACACTCACGGTGCCTGGTTGTCAGGGTCCCACAGCAAGCCCGGCTCCGCCTGCTCAAAATGCCTCTTCTAGGCCATTCTGCAGAGTCTCAGGGACATGATGGGCTGATCCATCCTACGAGGCGCCGCCGGGTCCCAGCTTCCCCCGGGAAGGGTGCTCTGGACTTCCAGGCGGTCCCCAGAACATGGGCTCGGGTACAGGAGGGAGGAGAGGACGATGAGGGAGCAAAGCCGATTTGGGAAAAGGATGCGCTCGGCTGGGTCCCAGAAAGTGTCGGCGGCAGAGGGATGGGGGTGGGGGAGGGGAAGGAAGAGGGGAAGGAGGAGGGGAAGAGAGAGAGCAAGAGGCTGAAAGGCAGGAGGAGGAGGGAGGTGATATTTTCAGAGAGAAACAGGAAGGAAAAATCCACACAAAAACAAAGAGGGAAGGAAAAAGAAGAGATAAACAGAAAAAACAGAACACGGATTTCTAAAAAGGATGTTTTAAGCCCAGCTCTGCTTAAGCCGGAGGAGAGATGATCTGGGGCCTTCTGAAACAGGGGTCTCTGCCTTCCCTGTCCTCTTCCAGGCTCCTCTTTCCAGATTTTCTCTAAGAGGCTCGGGAACTCATAGAGCTCCCAGGCGGAGATCCGAGGCTACGGATTCCTACATGGCTCTCCGGGACTCTGGTGGCGGTGGCAGTGGTGGCGGGTGCAGCAGATCCAGCCTATGACAGCCACAGCCATGAAGGGGCTCTGCGGGGCACCAACCCATCCCCAAGACCCGGTGGGAGGGGGCCCGGGGCGAGCTCTGGCTCCGAAGACCCACCTGACGCCCTGGGGTGGTTGGGGAACCTATTACTCAAGCCCCTTCCTACGGTAGCCCCCCCATTGCAGCCCAAGGTGGGGGTCACTGCCTGTCCACAGGGGCCAGAAGAGGAAGTAGGGACGGTCACAAGATGGGGAAGGGGAGTGGGAGGGAGGGAGGGGGGAACACAGAGCTTTGGGTCACATGCAGCTCATCAGTTGTCATGACGACGGCCAGGGGGTGGGGGGCCCCCAGACTGGAGAGACGTGTTGGTTCTAAATCATCGTGACAGAGCTTCAGCTGAGCTATTACGCCGTTGCTGTGGCAACCAATGGGATCAAATCGCAGAGAAACATCTATAATTATTACGAGCCAGATAGCGGCAAACGCAGCGCAGTCATCATCAGCACGCTAGGGCCATTTGACCCGAACCCCGGGGGGAGGAGACGCCCCCCCCAGCCCCCAGCTCTGGGGGGAAGAAGGCCAAAGGAGACTCGGTAGCTCTGTGGATGCTACAGGATGGGAACCTGGAAGGCTCTGTCGGCCAAGTAAAGAGTAAATATCGGGGGAAGCCACACAAAACTGCCAACATTCAACCACTGAAAAACACTCCCCATAAATTGATTATGGACATTTCCAGGGAAGAGCAAAGTTGAATTTGACAGTGAGCCCCGCACACCCGCCGCCTCGCTCCTGCTCTTAACATCCGTACCATGCTTGCTTTATCACAGAACTGCCCTTCTACTCGTCCATTAACCTCATTTTTTGATGATGCATTTCAAAGTAAACCGCGGATATCGGTTATCCCTCTCCTCAAATACGGCAGCCTGTGTGAAATGGAGTATTTGATCATTTTTGAACAAAATAGCAATTTCATGTGGTTCAGTCTAAGTAGAATAAAATCTAGATTTCTGTGTGTCATTGTCCGTCCGTCCGTCCATCCATCCATCCATCCCTCCATCCATCCATCCTCTCACTCACCCACCCATCCATCCATCCATCCGTGCATCGCTGGGAAATCTCACGCACATTCACGGTCTCCATGAACAATTCGCCATCCCTGGATCTTCCTCCCTGGTCCAGCTGATACCTCCAACATCTTGCACAAGAAACTCGATGCGCTCTCGGCTAAAACCATCGTTTTCCCTTCACCACACCTATCCCCTTCCTTGTGTTCAGTATCTTGGTAAACAGGACCACTGCCTGCCCACTGGTTCAAGACAGAAACCCAAGACCTGGCCTCGCTTCCTCTCTCCCATTACCTTCACTCGCGACCATGCCCCAGGATTTTTCTTCTGCACTAGCTCTAGTCCTCCTCCTCCGCCTCCTTCCCCTTCTTCCTCGTCCTCCTCCTCTTCCTCCTCCTCCTTCTTCTTCTCCTCCTTCCTTCTTCTCTTTCTCCTCCTCCTCCTCCTCCTCCTCCTCCTTCTTCTTTTCTCTCTCTCTCTCTCTCTCTCTCTCTCTCTCTCTCTTTCTCATCCTGGTTTGGGTACCCATCATTTCTTAGCCTCCCAACTGGTCTGGTCTCCCAGCTGCCATCTTACCCTCCCTCTGCGTTCTCCGTGCTGACTTATTATCACAAAATATCTGGCCATCTTGACGGTGTGGGGGAACTGGTGCCTCGTACCTTGCTGGTGGGGGTGCAAATTCGTACAAACACCTTGGAGAGCGATTTATCAGAATCTACAAAAGTTTGCACCGCCCATTTCTTCTCAGCATTAAGTCTACTGAAGGAGTTTGCCTCATTGATATGAACTGAAAGCGACCGAAATGTCCATCATTGGAAACAGGCTAGATACATTTTGGTACGACCATAACACAGACTAACATTCATCCAATGAAGAGAATGATGCGGAGTGTTTATCGTGTGAAGTTAAAGAAGCTGGGGAGGAGCCCGTGTGGTATGATGTCTGCTGTGTGCCCAGTAGCTCCTATACTTGGGTCGAGACCTGTGTGGGTACCAAGGTGTCCAGGAAACATGGCTTTATGAGCTGCCTCTTCTCTGTTTTAGGTGTCACCAGCTCTCCACCAGGCTGGGGAACAAAAGGGGTCCAGGAACACCTTTCTCGTCTTCCAAGTGTCCCTGGATAACACACAGCACAGTATTGGGCGAGGGCGGCCCTGCAGGCTGCTGGCTTGCACGAGCTGTTGGTCTTCTCCCTCATTCAGGGAGCAGCCATGCATGCTGCCTAACCAGAGGGAGAAGCAAAACCTGAAACACACCTCGGAGGCTGACGTGTTTCAGGGAACACAACAGGGCTGATGGGAAAACGCCTGGTTCTAGCTCCTCCTGCTCAGACCGCGAAGGGCTCCTGTGTCTCGGTCTCCCCAGCTCAATAAGGGGCTGACTGTACCTCCCAGGGTCATTCTGAAGGTCAAGTGTGACGATGCAAACGGCACGCCAAAGTCATCTTGCTAAATAAATGAGAGTTTTTGTTAGTAATTTGTTTCCAGGATCAGCGCAGCCCACTTCTGAATGTAAAACACTCCTAGCGCCCGCAACAAAAGCTGGAACCTTCGTTTTGGTCTGAGCATGTCCTGGGACTGAGCTAAGCATTTCCCATACATGATCTCATATAAGCCTCGAAACAGCATGTTTTTCTTCGGATTCTTGCTCCCATTTTACAGATGAGAAAGCTGAGGCACGCGAATTAAGCGGCTTTCCTGATGGCATGAGAGCGATGCTCCTCAGAAAACCCCCAAATCTTTCTGATTCAAAGTCCATCTTTTCCTAGTTCTTGATCATTCCTGTTCCTTAAATCAGGCCTTCGGACCAGTGCTGTCAAACAGAAGTATCAATGCGAGTCACGAACGCAATTGAATTTTTTTTTCTAGTGGCCGCATTTTAAAACATGACGACATTAATGTTAGTTGCATGTGCTATTGAACCTGATATATTCAAAACGTTATTTCAACACGTCATCAATACAAAAACGAATTAAATTAAAAAAATTTTTTTTGTTATATGTTCTCAAATTTTGGTAAGTATTTGATGTTTATAGCACAGTTCAGTTCAGACTAGCTATATTTCAGGGCTTAGTAGTCGTGTGTGGTTTGCTGGTGAATGCAGCTTAGGCGGTACTGATATATACATATATATAAGTATATATATATATATTTATAAAAATAAATAAATAAATAAATAAATGTATGTATATATGAATGAGTCTAAAACTTAAATAATGTTGTTGGCCACCATTTATCGAGCACCTGCTATATGCCCGGCCCTGTTCTGTTTCACATATCTTAACTCCTTCCATTTGCATGACGCTGGAAAGCGGATGCTCTTACATGCTACAGAGGAGAAAAACGGAGCTCAGGGAGTTTTGGCGACTTGCCCAAGATCACAGAGCTAATTACCTGAGGAGCTGAAATTTGAACTAAAGTCCATCCAGAAACCTGGCCCTTCAGGGAGCCACCAAAGCCGGACGTCCTATTATGACATGTCAGTCACACGGGTCTCTCAAATTTAAACTCCGGAGAAAAGGGTTTGATTTGTGGCACTCAATTTTAAACAATCTGATTAACCAATACGTGAGATCAAAGAAGCATCCGTGAGAAAGCACGGAACTCACGGTGAACTTCGTACTCGTGTGGGACCTCAAGGCTTGATAACAAACCAGACAATGAATGAACTTCCCCACCAGTGGGCCTCTCTTGTCTTGGTGGGGTGCAAACTACAGGGAATGGCCAAGCTCCGGTTTCACATCCCCAGAATAGGTCCCCGTTGGGCACAATGCTGGCTTCGTTCTCTCACGGGGTCTGTGTGGGAAGGCGGGCTGGCTCCAGGCCAAATGTGACCAGTGATTTTAATCGTGACATGTGAGTCCCGGCTATGTTCTGTTGGGGACGGGAATGGTGGTGGAGATTTTATGACTGGTTCTGGGATGCTTCTGTTCAAAGCCTGAGAGCCAGGATCTGGGGCCGCCAACATCCCTCCCTAACTCCTGGAGAGGACGCACCGGGGTTGAGTTCAGCCAGCTTTTTGGTTCTGCGAGTGTGGAGGCTTCTCTCCTGCCTCTTGCAAACTGGCATGAAAGTCGACCACCCTTCGGCCCGACTTCTCGAAACACGACTAGAATTACCCGGTCATCAGCTTGAGGATGAAACCAGAGAAGGGAGGAAGAAAAGGGACCCTCGTCTGCCTCTAAAATCTGTCTCTAATTCATCTGCTTCTCTCTCTCCCTTCCATCAGCAGCTCCAGTCCGGCATGGTCATCTCTCACCGAGACTGCTGCAGGGTCATCGTCCTGCAGGGGCATTGTCCTGCTTCCGCACTCTTAGCTTCACACGTCAAAGCGAGTTCTCGGTCTTTCGTGAGATCTCTGAGACTCTGCCCACGCCATGCCTGCCTGCCCAGCGCTCCTAACTCGTGGCACGTGACTCCGCCTTTTGCTCACTCTGGCCATTCGGCCTCTGATTCCTGGAAAGCGCAGAGCTCTGCGGCCTTGGGGCCTTTGCACTGGCCATTTTGGCTGCCTGGACTGCTTTCCTCACCCTCCCTCAACCAATTTCTATGCATCCCTCAGGTCTCAAACATCTCTTTGTATCTCTTCAGAGCAGTTATTTTTTTTAACCTCGGGGAAATATATTGGTCCTGCTCTCATTTCTTACAGCTCCCTGTGTTATTGTTTCTTTCCACTTGTCACTGTTTGCACTTATGCACTTATTTGGGTGAGTATCTTTTTAATGCATGCCTTCCGTGCTACTCCTTACTCCCCAGAGATAAAGTACATCCCCAAAAGTTTAGGTCAGGGATCCCCAACCTCTTTGGCACCAGGTACCGGTGCTCCTAAGAGAATCTAATGCCTGATGATCTGAGGTGGAGCTGAGGTGGTGATGCTGGCACTGGGGAGCGGCTGCAAATACAGATGGAGCTTCGCTCACTCCTCTGCCGCTCACCTCCTGCTGTGCGGCCTGGTTCCTAACAGGCCATAGACCGGAACTGGGTCCGCGGACTGGGGTCTGGGGACCCCTAGTTGAGAAGTTCCACTGAGAAATGTGGTCAATTTGCTAGCACACGGTTATACTCTGAGAAACAGCATCACTTGCCACGAGAACTAGGAAGCCTGCCTTCTCTCGTAACTGCTTGGTGAAAGTGGGGGTGTGTGTTAGATGCGGACTCATGTTGCTCTCTTTGAAATGAGACTGGAAAGAAAATGCAACCAACCAACCCACCCAGCCCACCGGCAGTCAGCCACTTGCATTTCCGAGGTCAGACCTGAGAGTCAGAACCTGACCCCGACCCCCTCTCCAAACCCACACTCTGGGTCCACCCTCCTGCCCTTGGAAAACAATGTAGCCACAAGGAATGGAGAGACAGTAAATATCTGAACCCCAAATAACGCCACCTCCAGAAATTTAAGTTGTCCAGGTCATCTTAATCAAGAATAGTTCTGTGCTCAGAGATACTGAGAGCAACGTCCTTTGGCAGCGTGCACAGCCGAGAACACCATGAAGGACCAACGAAAACCGATTGCTCAGATAAGCCGTAATACAACAACTTAATGATCTACCAAAAATGACGTCGACAAGCAGAGAAATGATTTCTGAAGCAACGTCAGGGGAGAGAAAAGGCCATAATATTTAAGAGGCGGTCTGGTTATCACTTCATAAAAGCACAAAGACAACATCAACTAGTGCAAGAGAGTGGAAGGCTGGAAAGAAACGCATTTTCTGTTCAACACTGTTTTATCTTGGATACGGGGCTACGGGGTGACAGGCCACTTTTTTCTATCTTTTTGTGTTTCGTGAGTCATCACTAAGGACCTACAATATGAATTCATTCAAACGTTTGGAGGAAGGAAGCCTCTCCAGTCTTCTCGAATAATATGCAGTTGACCCTCGGATGATGTGGGTTTGAACTGTGTGGGGCCGCTCATGCAGAGATCCTTTTCAATAAATACCCTAAATGTATTTTCTCTTCCTTATGATTTTCTTAATCACATTTTCTTTTCTCTAGCTTGCTTTATTGGAAGAATACAGCACATAAAACATATAACGCACAAAGTATGTGCCAATCGACTGTATTGTCAGTAAGGCTTCTGGTCAACAGGAGGCTATTAATGGTTAAGTTTTTGGGGGAGTCAAAAGTTATACTTGGATTTTTGACTGTGCAGTGGGGCCAGATCCCCTATCCCCCACACTGTTCAGGGCTCAACTGTGTGG
The DNA here is from genome assembly GCA_030015415.1 of Cynopterus sphinx. Classification (NCBI taxonomy): domain Eukaryota; kingdom Metazoa; phylum Chordata; class Mammalia; order Chiroptera; family Pteropodidae; genus Cynopterus; species Cynopterus sphinx. Next base: position 97,913,097 of record CM057379.1, on the reverse strand, counting down.
AGAAGACCTATAACAGGTGTCAGTGCAACCACAGTTGGTGGCAGTAGGTGTGTCCAGGCACTTAATTACAGGAGGACAGCCACTGAATTCACTAGACGTTAACCGAGAGCCCAGAGGCATTTGCAAAATTGATCCGTGTTCGGTTTGGTTTCCGAAGGTGTGCGGAGAGGCGATGAGCTTCCAAACAGACTGTAAAAAGGACATGAGTGTCCCGGCAGGGAACCAGGTCAAACTGGATTCCAATCCCCAGGCAGGACTACTTAAACGTTGGAAGTAGGTCGATGGAGTCAGGGAATGTAAATGCCGTCGGAGTCGACACAAAGCCAAACTGCTCAGCTCGTCCCAAGCCAGTGGAGGAAAGGGAAGGTCAGAGTTGGGGAGCCTGGAGCTTCTGGAAGTCCAGGACAGAGGACCTTCTGGGGCTTCGCTGCTCTGGGAATTCTCCTTCTGGTCCAGGGGTCTGCAAACTCGGGCCTGATTTTGTAAATGACGATGTATGGGAACACAGCTACGCCTGTTCGTTTATTAATATGAAGGGCTACAGTGGAACGGTAAAGTCGCCGTGGCAGACACTGCTTGGCTGACAATCTCACCCATCTGGCGCTTCATGGGAAAAGTCTGCTGAACTTTGATCTCGGTGTTCCAAGCCCTGAAACCGCAGGTCGGTCCTGTCTTCCGGATAACAAACCGGGGATCCATGTCGCTGTGTTTTAAGGGGAGTTCCGTTTTGAGAGGAAGCATGCTTGGTAAAGCCGCTTTCCACATCAGACACCTCCTTTTCCTGCTACCACTGGCAACAAACACCAGAGGTACCTGCCCCTCCAGAGTCAGCATTCATAGTCCGTCTAGTTTTCTGTATTTAACTATTATTTATAAGACTTTTCCCTTGGGATTATATTGCTGCTGAACAGAAATAAATTCGAGTGAAAGGTTTCACATCATTATTCTATCTGGAAATAACTAGAAGGTCCCCCTAAAAGTAATGTGACAACAGAGCCGTGTGGGTCCATTTCACCTGAATTCTGGCACTGCACAAGGCTCTAGGCCCCTCTGCCCTGCCAGGCCCCCTTTCTCGTGCGTCCCACTGAACCCATCATCAGTAAATCCCGTTGGCTCCATCTCAGAAACAGATCCAGAGCCTGCCCCTTCTCCTCGCTCCACCATTGCCACTTTCATGCAGGTCCCCAGAGTCCTTGCCGTAGCCTCCTAGGCATCCATGCCCTCCCCATTTTCCGGTGGTCTGCATGTAATCAGCATGGGAGCCAGAGTGGACCATGTAAAGTGAGATCCGATCATACCAGTTGTCCTACTGCTGAAACCCCGCAGTGGGGCGCATCCCAGGGAAAAAGTCAAGGCCATTGCAATGGCCTCCAGGAGGCCCTGGATGGCCCTGCCACCCTCCACCTCTCTGTCCTTGTCTCCTCTCCTCTCTGCCCACCCCTCCTGTTCTGCTGCAGCCTCCCTGGCCCTTCACCCCTCCTCAGATGTGCCAGGTGAGGCCCCCTTGAAAGCTTTGCTCTTGCCCTTTTCATTGCCACAGTCTCTTCCCCAGAGACCCACACGTCTCCCTCCCATTTTGACCCCTGACATATGTGAAGCGACGCAGCGACTGTTATTATTCTAAGTTTACAAAGGGGAAGCTAAGGCATGGACAAAAGAGAAATTACCAGCTCGGGCTGATTTGGGCTCAATAACTAAGACAGTTCCTTGCATTGGTGCGGTTTCATCCAGGATGCAGGAGGTGAGCTCCAAGCATCAGGGAAGGGGCTCGGTTAGAGCAGGCCGCCTGGGACACCCCTCCTGGCCCAGGTTCTGAGCTTCTGTGCACTGACTGTCCTCTCCCCTGGGTCCACTGCCCTGCCCAACGGACGGCAGGTAGTGGAGCTGGTGTCCCAGGAGGCAAAAGCCACTGTGTTCAGTCAGTGCTGATAACCATTCTGTGTCTCTGCATGCCCCAAGTGTCATTCATTCTGAGACTCAGTATTGTTCCATCAGAGAGGACTTCTTCCCATTTTGCAGATGAGAAACACCAAGGTGAAGAAAGCCGAAGAAGGGCCCTTGGGTGGGTCAGGCTTTATCTGTGCTCACTCCGTGCTGATTTCCAGATATCACAGATACTCTTAAACATCCTGTGATGCCACCCATGGTGATGCCATTTTGCAGATGGGGAAACTGAGGCTCAGAGGAGGCTGCGAAAAACTCACCCTCACTCTTGCAGCAAATAAGAGTCTGGCTGGCTGCCTAGATTTTCTGCGGAATCACGAGCACGGAGCTGCGGGGTGGTCCCACGGAGGTGGAGAAATGCAACCTTTACAATCCTTTGGCTCCCACAGAAAATGAAAACTACAGCAAGGCACCGGCCTCTCACCCCAGCCAGGACGAACCATCCGCCTCTCATTCCGGTCTTTAAACAGACATCTCTGAGGAGTTCTCCTCTCTCCAGTGACGCCGGCTCAAATGGGGACAGGATCCTGTAGACTCAGCAGCTTTCTCCCCAAACCGTGTGGCATCGACATGCCTCTCTTCCTTCCAAAGGACGTCCCCGAATGAAGCTGGGGCTTCATTTCACGGGCTCGGAACAAAACGCTGAGCTCACGGAGACAGGGGTGTTGGCCAGATGAGGAAGGATCCAGTGTCACCTGCACCATTGGCTCAAGCTCGATGCTTGGGGTTCCTGGCCTGGCGGTTTCCACAGAACACGGCCTGCCAGGCCTTGTGTTCATGTGAAATACATTGTGAATTGGGGTGGGGGGTCGGGGAAGGACAATGTGTGGGTGGGGAGGGGAGCACAGAGCAGTGTTCCCCACACTGGACCTGGGATGCCCCTAATAGGACGTGGTGGGCTGCCGGAGCTGCTTCTTTCTGCTTCCTTCTCGTGAGCTCCTGCCCAGACACAGGCCACAGCCAGGGTCCCACCATTCCACTTTTGGAACCCAAGCTCCCCTTTTAGCAAAGTGGCAGGGGCAATCAGGAATCGGGAATCTGAAATGAAAAACATTTACAGTGCGATAAAAACCTCGGAGGACTTGTCCAACTCTCCCGCATAACAGAGAGGAAAATCAAGGCTCGGAGAAGACAGGCCATGTGTCTGGTGCCTCATCGGAGCCTCTCAGCAAGGGCCCCATTTCTTGAGCCACTGCTATGAGCCTTGACAAACAGAATCTCACAACAGATTCCGTGAGGCGGGACCTATCATCCCACCCAACCTCTCTCTCTATGAGGAGACAGAGGCTCAGGGTCCTGTGGCTTGCCCAGCACATACAGGTAGATGGCATCCACTGAGCCACCCAGATCCTAGGATCTCAAACCGTATTTTCCAGGAGATGATAATAATAGCACAAAGGTAAACATTTTTCTTAATGGTGACCTTTTCGTTTTAATGTACATTAAGGCCAAACACTCACATAACTATTAAGGCACAGATGTGGTCGCTTAGGAAAACAAAGCATTGGGGACTGCACGTCAATTTCTTGGTTGTGATCTCGTACTGGGGGAAACTGGGGGAAATGCACGTGGAATCTCCATGCTATTTCTTACAACTGGGTGAGACTAAAATGCTCTCACAATAAAAAGTTTACTTGAAAAAAAAATGGGCAAAACAAAACAAAGAAATGCCTCCAAGCAACTGTGGGAACTAAATACACACCAAACCTTCTCAAGAAAGAGTTAATGCATACATTCATTCGACAAGCACCGGCCACGTGTTCGCTTTACGCCAGGTCCTGGGATGATGCTGGGGACACAGAAAGGACATGGAAAGCCTCTATCCTCACGGGATTCACAGCCCAGTGCTGGAGACAGAGAAACAGAATGACAACAGTGCGTGGCCAGCCCATGAGAGGAGGCCCCTGGCAATGACTTCCCCAAAGAGAGGTGGGACGACCCAGCCTGGGTGTCAAGAAGGCTTCCTCTGTGAATGACAGGACACCTGCGCCAAACCGGAAGGGGCTGACTCTCTGGGCCGGACTGCCCTTGAACTCTTTTAATCACGTAAGATGGAAATTTCAGCCGCAGAGAATTTTGGGCCGGTTATTTAACCGCTCTGTGCCTCCGTTTTCTCACTTGTAAAATGTCGACGAGAACAGGACCAGTCTTGAGGGTTAAACAGTAACACCTGTCAAGTGCTCAGAACACAGCCCGGTGCCTTTTTTGTCCCTGTTGAGCATCCCCGACCCCAGGCAGCCCTCTGTCGTCGGCATTGCTGGAACATTCTATCCTCAGGAGCGAGTGTGGCAAGCTCTGAATAAGGACATCCTGAGCCTGCAGCTGGCCTTGCTCGTTAAAGCTGGGGTGCAGGATGCAGAGGGGGTGCCCGCGGCCCCAGCTGAGCCGTGGCAGAGATGTTCCCAGCAACCCTGGCACCCGCCAGGGGAGCAGGCACCGTTTTACAACCTTCTCCAGGTTAAAGATTGCCAGCCCAGGTGAAGTTCAGTGACAATCTTTCTTCTACCGTCTCCTGCATAGCTTTGGATCCTTCAAAGGCCTGAGCCAAGCAAATCTCCCCTTAATCGTGTCGGGGGAAGAGTTTATTCTGTTGGACAAGGGAGCAAAATGCTGACACAAAGGGCAGGACATTTGCACATTTTCTCATTCCTTCAAGATGAACATGCAGATAGCTCACCTGGACAACTGCGGTGACCTTTGGCACACCAGGTGAGCAGCAATGGCATGGATTTTGTTAACGTTCTCCATTCCCAGAAGGAGAAAAAGAATGTCACGTGACAACTGTTCAGAATTTCAGGCCCCTGGGTGGGGAGGGGTGCCTCTCCACCCCTCCACCAACACAGGGGTGAACCCGCAGTATCAGAAATGCCCCGAATTGCTCCAGAGTGGTGAGTTGTTAAAATCCATGAACCAGACATCACAGGTTCAGCCGTCCCTCCTTAACGATGTTACCTAAGGCATTTTACTGATTCCAGTGGGGAGCGAAAGGCCTGCTGCCCAGCGGAAAAAAAAACCGCAGAGGCCTGGGAAGAACCAGTTGGAAGGGACAAGGCATTGGAGACTTGCTCCCTGACAGCAACTTCCTCTGCAAATGGTGGGAAAGGTGTAGAAAGGGCAGGATGCTTTCAGGTGGGGTCTTCCAGCGTCGGTGCTGTTGACTTTTGGGGCCAGGTAATTAATTCTCTGTCGCTTGTGGGTGGGGGCCGTCCTGTGCTCTGTAGGACATTTGGCAGCAGCACCTACTAGATGCCAGTAATACCACCTCCCCGACCAGTTGTAACGACCCCACATATCATCAGACCCTGCTGAAAGCCCCCTGGGGAGGTGGGCACAATTGTGCCGGCAAACATATCCTGTTCTTAAGGAAGAGTGGCAGGTCTCCTGCTTCTAGGTGACGAGGAGGTGGTGATGAATGAGGAGGAACAGTTTGAGTCCACAGCAAGGTGTCTGGTGCCAGGCCCATCCCAGGAGTGACCCAGCAGGCAGGCTGGGGACAGAAGGCTCTGGCCCTGATGTGGAGCTGGGCAGATGCCGCTGCCCGCGGAGAGGAACTGTCACTTCTATCCCTAGCAAAACTGAAAGGCTCGATGCCAGAAGCTGAGGGATGAGGCCGATGTGTCACAACAGAGGCTGTCACACACATTCTCCCATGAAGAGGCAGGCCTAGGTGTGCCGAGAAGGCTCTCAGAGCCGCCCTTAATCTGGAAGATTTCAGGAAATGCTTGCTGTTTCTTAGGACAGTTGTTCTTGGTATTAAAAACTAGTCCTTCAAGCTGGTTCGAAAGCCTTGAGGTCCAATCCCTCTCACCTTTCCCCTCCTACTAGGTTCCACCACGTGGGTCTGGCGTCCATCCTATGTGGGCTTCTACCCCAGAGCCTTCACCAGTGCCGTTCTTACAACCCCTTGCTTCTGATTTTTTAATGCCTACTCACCCCTCTGACTTTGACTCATGATGCCCCTCCTCCAGGAAGCCTTCCCTGACTCTCTCCCACCAGATTAAATCTTCCTCTCAACACGCTCTTACCTCTTCCCTTTGTGGCGCCATCACATTCATGTGGCACCTCTGTTTGCATAATCATCCAGTTCACATCTGGCTCCTTACAAGACCGTAAACCTCTTTAAGCTGTGTTTGAACTTAAAACTATACTATCTGGCACCATACTGGGCACACAGTGAGTTTTGTTGACTTGTTAGTATGAGCGTTGACTGATGCAGTCTCTTTAGAGGGCGATCCAGCATGTTCTATCATTTCTAAGGCTAAGTGGTTAAGATGAGGTGGGGTGGGGGCAAAGATAAACCCACTTACCAAAGAGAACAGAAAAACAGACCTACACTTACAGGGACAATTGATTTTTGACAAAGTGGCAGTGGTATTGGGTCAACTGGATTATGTACATGGAGAGGAAAACTAGTCCTGATCCTACCTAATCCAATATATAAAAATCAGCCCCAGGTGGTTATAGAGATAAATCTGAAAGGCAAAACGTGAAAGCTTCTAGGAGATAACAGAGGGGGCAATATGAATGACCTTGGATTTCTAAAATAGGACACAAATGGCACTAACTATTAAAAAAATCAATAATAAGAACTCCATAAAAATTAAAAATTCTAATCATCGAAAGTCAGCCTCGAAAATGAAAACCACGCCACAGAGCAGAAGATATTTGCAAAACACAAAACTGGCAAAAGAACCATTATCCAGCATACTAAAACTCCCGCGGAGCAACGAAAAAACAGACAAAAGAAGAATGGGTGACAGATCTGAACAGACACTTCATGAAAGAGGAAATCGGCACGACTGGCAAACATAGAAAAAATGATCAAATTCAGTCAGTAAGCAGAGAAATTTTAAAAACCAGCACACAACCCCCCAAATGGTTAAAATTGCAAAATACAGCAGCAAGTCGAAGCACTGGAGCGAGAGGGGATATAGAGCAACTGGAACTCTCATCCACGCTGCCAGGTGTGTCTAAATCAGGCAACGATTTTGTTCTAGACTGTTCATCGTGACACTACAGGTGTACCTCAGAGACAGGGCGTGCGGGTTTGGTTCCAGGCCACCACAAAAAAGTGAACGTCGAAATAAAGCGAGCCACACAAATTTCTTGGTTTCCCGGTTCGTGCACTGTACTGTAGTCTATTACGTGTGCAGAGCATTAATGTCTAAAAAAAGTACTGTCCACACCTTCATTAAAAAATAAGCTATTGCTAAAAAACGCTAACCATCATCTGAGCCTCCAGCGAGTCCTAACCCTTTTGCTGGCCTGGATCTTGGTGGCCGCTGAACCATCAGGGTGGTGGCTGCTGAAGGCTGGGGTGGATGCGGCAATTTCTTAAAATAAAACAACAGTGAAGTTTGCTACTTGCTACGTCAACTGACCCTTTCACGAGCAATTTCTCGGCAGCATGTGATGCTATTTGATGTCATTTTACCCACGGCAGAACTTCTTTCAAAATTGGAGTCAGTCCTGTGAAAGCCCACGGCTGTTTTGTCAACTAAGTTTATGAATTATTTGAAATCCTTTGCTGCTTCACCATGTATTTTTATGTTATAGAAATGGCATCTTTCCTTAAACCTTATGAACCAAGCTCTGCTTTTCTTCGGCGGCCTCCTCACCTCTCCCAGCCTTCGTGAAACTGGAGAGAGTTAGGGCCTTGTTCTGGATGAGCCTTTGGCTCTGGGGAATGTTGTGGCTGGTTTGATCTTCTACTGAAACCAATAAAACTCTCTCCATATCAGCAATATTTGATTTCTTATCATTTCTGGGTTCACTGGAGTAGCACCTTTAATTTCCCTCAAGACTCCTCCTTTGCACTCACAGCTTGGCTAATTGGCTCAAGGGGCTTAGCTTTCAGCCTTTCTCGGCTTTTGACACAGCTTCCTTGCTAAGCTTCATCATTTCTAGCTGTTGATGTAAAGTGAGAGTCTTGAACACTTAGAGGCCATTTGTAGGGTTGTTAATTGGCCTAATTTTAATATTGTTGTGTCTCAGAGAGCAGGAAAGGCCAAGGGGAGAGAGAGGGAGAGAGAGAGAGAGAGAGAGAGAGAGAGAGAGAGAGAGAGAGAGAGAGAGAGAGAAATGTTCAGCTAATAGAGCAGCCAGAACACCCAACATTTGCCAGTGAAGTTCGTTGTCTATATGGGAGCAGTTTGTGGTGCCCCCCAAAACAATTACAGGAGTAATATCGAAGATCGCCAATCACAGATCATAATAACAAGTGTGAAAGTAATAAAAAGTCTGAAATACTGTGAGGATTATCAAAATGTGACAGAGACACTAAGTGAGCAAATGCTGTTGGAAAAATGGCATTGATGGTCTTGTTCAATGTAGGGTTGCCACAAACCTATTTGTATATAAAAAAAAAAGCAATATCTGTGAAGTGCAGTAAAATGAAGCACAGTAAAATGAGGCATGCCTGTATTTATTAGTCTTGTTACAGACTGAATTGTTTCCTCAAAATTCGTACGTTGAAGCCCTAACCCCCGATGTGATGTTGTTTGGAGATGGAGCCTTTGGGAGGTGATTAGGTTTCAATGAGGCCATGAGGGTGCAGCCCTCGGGATGGAATTAGTGCCCTTAGAATAGGGAAGAGATGCCAGAGAACTTTCTCTGCCGCGTGAGGACACGGTGAGAAGGCAGCCACCTGCAGGTCAGGAGGAGAGCCCTCTCCAGAACCTGACCACGCTGGCACTGTGATCTAGACTTCCAGCTCCAGGATGATGAGAACTAAATTTCTGTTATTTAAGCCACTCGGTCAATAGTGTTTCATTGTGGCAGCATGACCAGACTGAGACAGACTCCAAACTGCAGACAGTGTCCATCAGCAATGGAGTTGATGATAAATAAATTAAAGCCTATTCAGGAAATGGACCACTATGAAAATGCAACAATGAAAATGCAACAATGAAAACGGATGGACCAAGCTACAGGGAGGGACGAGGATAAGTTGCACAGATGTCACAGTCTGCAAAGGCAGCTAGGCACCAAAGAATACAGTGAAAAAAGCCCAGGCGAAGAGAATCTGTAATAAAGGATGCATCCTCAGGTAGTATACCTGTAACTGTAAAGAGAGCAAAAAAAGCAGAATAAATACGTACATGCAGACTGAATGAAAAAGTCAAGAAAAGGAGGAGGAGGGATTCCAGCTCTGGCAGTTAAAAGTCCCTGGCAAAAACTGTTTGGAGAGTTGGGTTTCGGAGCTGGGCAGGTCTCAGTTCAAGTTCAGCTTCGGGCTCTTCCTACCTCTGTGACCTTGACCAAGAAACTGAAAGCTGACTCTGTGTCCTCATCCACAGAAGAGGACCTTCCCACCTGGGTTATTGAGAGCGTTACCCTAATAGGGCCCAGCGGCTGCCAGGTGGAAAGCATTCTACCATGCTCACTCTCATCCAACCTAATATCCACCAAAATGACGTTGCCACTTCAGAGGTGAGAAAACTGAGGTCCAGAAGTCACAATCTCTCGGGCACTCAGGGAGCCAGTGATACATCTGGTTTACAAATATAGAACTTTCCCCTTGACTCCACAGAAGCCGACCCCCACATGAGCCCCCAGCAGGACCGTGAGGGGTTGCACAGGGTTTAAGGTGATCGATTCCTGTAAATGATTTGAGTTGGTGGACGGCTGCTGCTGGAGGAAGTGCTTTGGACTTTCTCCACCTACCACTGGTTTTATTCAGCCTCTTTGACTTTTTAACCTTGCTTTCTCACTTGCTGTGGCAGCTGGTCCTCCCAAACTCTGCTGTGATCCCCAAGGGATAAGACAGTATCATTCCCATTGATTGATGAGTAAACTGAGGCCGGGCCAGGCAGTCAGCCCTTCTGAGTCTCCATTTCCCACCTCTCCCATCTGATCAGTCTTTCCTCCTTGGGTTGCTGTGAGCTATGAGACGACCGAATATACAAAAACCCTCAGAACAGCCCTAACACCCACCGAGCGTTTGGCAAATATGAACTGCCACTATTTATGGGCCACTGTCATTTAGGATGGGCAGAGTCTGAGTTGCAGTTCCATTCAAGGTCTTCTGAATGTTTCATTCTGTCCCTATAGCTTTTCATTATCCTGAGAGCCCAGCTCTGGATCCCCCCTGGACCCCGTCTCTGGGTCAGAGACATCCCTGCTCTGCCATGTGTGGTTCTTCTTCGAGCCCTGCTCTCAGCCCCTGGGAAGACTGTGTACTCAGGGCCGGGGCAGGATGCCAGCATGCAAATCCGCATGCAGGCAGTCATTTGCACAAACGCGCCTTGGTGTGCTCATTTCCAGCCTGTCCCCAGAACGTCGCTCAGCCTGCAAAAAGCAAGCAGAGAGCTATTTACAGCTCTGGGCAAGGAGAGGGGAGGCAGGCTCTGTTCCCGCAAGTCCTGCGAGGTGGTGGCTTGCTCTTTTGGCTACTGTTAAGAGGATGTTTGGCCAACCTTGACCCAAAGGAGCTTTGAGGTCCTAAAAGCTTTATCTGAAAGGCCAGTGATCCACCCCAGGGACAGTCTGGTTCCCTTGTGGAACCCGTGCTCAAAGGTGGGTGGGAGTAGGTGTCCCTGGGCTCTGACCCATAGCTGCCAATGGATTCTAAACATATAGGAGGAGGAAGGGATACAGGAAGCCTGTCAAAACCATGGACAGCTCTAGGCTCTCTGCCGCTGCTCTAGGTCAAGGGCTGACAAAGTATTGTTGGGTGAGGGGGATATCAGAGCCCCCCAGCCTATTTTTGTAAATAAAGTTTTATTAGAACACAGACCCACCCATTCATTTACAGGCCCGTGGCTGCTTTCCTGGTATACGTAGCGTAGTTGAGCCATTGCGATCTCAACCGTATGGCCCACAAAGCCTCAAATATTTACCCTCTGTTCCTTTATAGAAAAAAAATTTGCCCAGTTCCACCTTAGGTGAAGCCCCTACCATCTTACCTTTTAACAGGTTTCTCTGATCCTCTACTCTTTACCCAGCTTCCGGAAGGACATTTTTCAAGTCCTAATCAAGTCAGGTCACCTGGCTGTCCACGAACTCAACCTCTTGTAGCTTTCACTCTCCTCACTCAACCCATCCTGTGCTCCTGCAAATGTCTCTCCCATTCTCTGAACGATGGTTTTATAGCAAAACAAGTGGATCTCAGTGGAAAATGATATATACTGTCTACATACAATATGAACGTTCAGGTTATCTGAGTCTAGCTCTGTTCATGATCTTTGAGCTATCTTTCCCCAGCTCTTGGTAAGTTGTAGGAGACACACAGCCATGCAAATCCGGTTGTCCAACTAGTTTGCCCCGTTTGCCACTCAGTTCAACATTCCTTGACTCCACAGATAATTGTGTTTTATTTGACTTTTCTTTTGAACCAGTTCTACCATCTGCATGGTTCCCTCCCTGAATGAGCTTCCTATATCATTAAAAAGTGTTTGTTTTTGCATCTGTATGGTAATCATGATGTTATCCTTTTTTTTTCTGGAGATTTTCTTTTAACAGTTTTCCATCAAATCTCTGAGCCTCTCTGTTCACGTTCTCTCTGTCAAGATCTTTTCTGCCTTTTGCTCCTGAAATTTCTTCCCCAGCATCCCCAGGGGCAGGGACAGGCAACTTCTTTCTTCTCTCAGCTTGAATCTCTAGCAACTCCCACCCTCCCCCAGGCCTTACCTAATTGAATGGCAGTTGTTTTGGGGGCCTGTCCGTAACCTCTCTCCCCTCCAACAGCTAGCCTAGGAGATCCTCTGGTATACCAGGGTCTTTATTTCTCCCTCATTCATTCATCCATTCTCTCTCTCTCTCTCTCTCTCTCTCACACACACACACACACACACACACACACACACACACACACCCCTAGTGCTATATACAGGACACAAAGAAGTTCTGCAATAAATGTACACAGCCAGAAATGAATGAATGAATGAATGAATGAATGAATGTGAGATGACTGGATCGTCCACCTAGACGGAGAAGCCACTCAGAGTAAGACCTTAATTTCCTTGTTCAGCACCATTTACTTGATGCCAATGTCTGGCATCTACTAAGTACCTGATAAATACATGTTGAATAAATAAAAGCATGCCACTCAAGCTCCTGTTCTTGGTCTACTTCCAAGTCATCTTTCCTCCTCCACTTTTGAAGAGCAAACCTAGCAGTTTCAGAATGCAACCTCCCACTCCATATTTTCATGTATCGCCACTGGGACATTTCAACCCCCCTGGATTCCACTCCCCATTTGGGGGTGGACGACAACCTCCATTCTGCTTCATGGTCATTGTGTGACCTTGAGCGAGGCAGTGTCCCAGTGGGTCTCTGTTTTCCCATGGGGTCAAACCAGGTCAGTTCAGACATTCCAAGAGATAAAGTGCACCAGGCCAAGCAAGATACAAATAACCAATAATGTCCTGATGATGATATAGCCCAGACAGAACTTACATTGTAACTGATGCTGTCACTGTAACTCCGCAAAGTGACACAGGGTTAGTTCTGAGTCGTGAGGGCTATAGAGATGTCCTAGGATGGGCTTCCAAACTTGAATGTGCACATGAACCCCCTCCAGAGTATTGTTAAAATGCAGATTCACATTCAGTGTGTCCAGGCAGGGCCCAAGAGGCTGCCTTTCTAACCAGCTCCTGGGTGATGTGGTGCTGCTGGCTGCTGAATCCCACTTCCAGTAGCGAGGTGCTAGGACACTGTGGGCCCCAGCTTCGAAGGAATTCTCAGTGAAGCCAAGTGACAGATTTCCAGCATGGTGCCGGGAGTCCTGAGTGGGAGAGGCTGGCAGTTAAGCCCATGGGACCTCTGAGAATGGACACAGGGAAGTCTGGCAGGTTCCCAAAAACATGGCAATTAGGTGGGAGCATTCTGCCAGGCCAGTGATTCTACCGAAGCACAAATTCTGGTGGTGGGGCCCACCGACCTATGTGTTAATACATCCTCTAGGGGGTTCTTATGCTAAAGCATTAGAACCACAATGCCAGGCAGAGAGAAAGGGGTGGAATATTCTAGTTGGAAGGTTAGTGCTTTATTTTCCCATAGCAGGGTTTCAGGCACATGTCTAGATGCTGTACATGACATTCACTTATTCATCCATCTGTTCACATACTCATCCCCCAATTTATCCAAGCAACAAAGGGGTCATGCCCATCTATCCATGCATCCATCATCCATCCATGATCCTTCCATTCATCCATCTAACCACCCATCAAACATCCAACAAATATGTCCTCAATGTTCACTGTGTACCCTCTTGAGCACAAGAAATATGACTGAAACTGTAGATATACACACTGTGTCAGCCTATAAACCAGTGATTCTCAATCAAGGGCAAGTTTACTCCCCAGGGGATATTTGGCAATGTCTAGAGACATTTTTGGTTGTTACAATTTTGGGGGAACTTTACCACTGCATTGAGTAGGTGGAGACCAGGGACACTGCTAAACATCCTACAATACACAGGACAGCCCCCCACAGCAATGGCAACAGTCACGAGGCTGAGAAACTTTGCTCTAGACTGTGAGCCCCTTATGGGCAGGAACCATATTGTAGTCACCTTTATATTCCGATGTCACCAGACAGTGCCTGACCTAGAGGAACTGAGCAAATGTCCCAATACAAGAAGAAATGGCAACACAAAAATACATTTAAGTATTTAAAGAACTCTTACAACTCAACAACACAATGACAAACAACCCAGTTCAAAAATGGGCAAGGAACTTGAACGGTCATTCTCCAAAGAAGACATGCAAATGGCTAACAAGCTCATGAAAAGATGCCCAACAACATCAGTCATTAGGAAAACACAAATCAAAACCACTTCCCACCTGCTAGAATGGTATAGTAATGATAGCACGTTTGGGCACAGATGTGGAAAAACTGGAACCTTCACACATGGCTGGTGGGAGTATAAAATGGTACTGTTTGGCAGTTTCTCAAAATGTTAAACAAAGAATTACCATATGACCAAGGAGTCCAGGGCATGATCCACTCCTGGGCATGTACCCCAACGTTGAAAACAGGTCTTCATACCAAAACATACCTGTACGTACCTGTTCATAGCAGCATTATTCACAATAGCAAAAAATTGAGAAAAACCCAAATGTCCATCAACTGACAAAAGGATAAACAAATTTCCGTATAGCCATACAATAGAATATATTATTCAGCATTAAAAGGAATGAAGTAGTGACGCATGCTATGACATAGAGAAGCCAGACACAACAGGACACATCCTGTGTGGTTCCATTTATATAAAGTATTCACAATAGGCAAATCCATCAAGTCAGAAAGTGGTCGCCAGGGGCTGAGGGGAGGGAGAGTGACTGCTTAATGGGTATACATGGTTCTTTTTGGGGTGATGAAGCAATTCGGGACCTAGATAGTGGTTGCACAACGTGTGAATATACTTAATGTCACTGAGTTGTACACTTTAAAATGATTAAAACGGTTAAATTTTATGTTATCTGTATTTTACCACCATAAAAAATACATTTATGCATGCACTAAATGCTCACTGAGTCCCTGCTGTACGCCACAAACTGTGCTATGCGTTTGAGACACAGGAGCACATGAGACCAGTGTAATCTCTACCCTCCAAGGAATTACAGGAGAGAAAAGCCAGCAAACAGTCCTGGACCCAAAGAAGCCTTGGATGTGGGTGACGGGAGTTCAGAGGAGAAGAATTTGGCTCCAGGTGGGGGGTGGGAAGGGAAGGATCGGAGATACCTGCTACGAAAGATAGAATGGGGGGTAGCTTTTGAAGGAGGAGGGAAATGGGGAGAGCTGGTCTTACTGAAGGAATGTGTAATTAGAGGCCGCATCAGGCCATCCCATCCCTCTGATGGGTAAGACAGTTGAATGCATGGAGCATCTAGAAAGCACAGATAATTGGATACAAGGGAGAAGGGAGGGGAGCAGTTACGCTCAGAACCCCCAGCCCTGGAGTTCCTGCTGGGAGAAGGGGAGAGTGGGGGTTGTTGATTCAGCCAATGGCTGTCACTCATGAGGCTTTTGTCCTCTGCCAGGGGCTGTCACCCATGAGGCTTTTGTCCTCTGCCTCCTGGGAAGGGGGCGGGCAAGCGGAGAGATGGGGAGAGGCAGGGCTCACGGCATCTGAGCAGGCTGTATACCAAGTGTCTGAACATGGTTTCAGTTCATCCTCATAACCTGATGATGTAGGTTCTTCTGTTGCCCCTCCTTCTCCTCCCGTTTTAAAACTAAACTTTCTATGATTCTCTTTTTAATGATGGGGAAAATGGGACACTGAGGGGTAAAATGGCCGTGACCTGAGGCCCTCATGCTGGTGGGAGCCCAGTTCAGCTCCAGTTGGTCATCCCCCAAGACCCACCGAGATGCCAGGGGAGTGAGTTCCCCAAGGCCAGGACCGAGGCTTGAACAGTGAAGGTGGGGCCTCAGACTCCTATATCCTGAGCTCTCAAGGAAGCAGAAAGACCTGAGTTTCTGGCATGACCACAACCCAGGATGACTTTGCCCCCCAAGAAGACATCTGGCAATGCCTGGAGGCAGCTCTAGTTGCATAACAGAGGGGGCTGCGACTTGCTTCCAATGCGTAGAGGGAAGAAATGATGCTCAACCTCCTACAGTGTGCAGGACATCCCCCACGACCCAGGACGCTCCAGCCCGAAAGGTCAACAGTGCCGAGGATGAGAAACACTGCCCTAGACCTACCTCTTCTCTGACGCCTGCCTGACAACAAACCTTAGTCAGAGAAAAGGAAACTGAGGCTCAGAGAGTGGAATGACTTGCCCTGGGTCCCCCAGCCAGTGGTGGTCAGGAGTCAACTTTTGGCCCCATCTGCCTTTAGGGTCCACAGTCTGTGCCACAAACTGCAGTCTCCCTAGGAAGTCGTCACCCTTGTCTCCGAGTGCCAGCCGACTGTTCACTGGTTTGGCTCCTGGCAGATTATCTACAGGGCAGATTATAAATTTTACCTAAAAGCACACCCTCCCTACCATTTTACAGGTTTTGTGACTGCACTGGTGATCAAAATCATCATTTCCATCTACTATGTGCTACATGCTTTATGAGAATTCCCTTGTTTTATCCTGATAAGGACACCTAGGGAACCGAGTCACAGAGAGGTTAATTATTTTCCTCAAGATCACTAGCAGGTTTGGGCTCTAGACCCACTCAGATAAGAGGGGTCAGAGGCCAATCTCTCATCCCCTGTGCACTATGGTTCCCCGACAAGCTCTAAATGCTCTGTTCACCTTGGACTTCGTTCTTGCTCTAAATTGGAGTACGACAGGCCATTGTTTCAGCTCTTGTCCTGTCCAACGCCTCAGGAAAAGAAGCCACCCTCTGAGGAGTCATGGGACATCGCTGCAGGGGACTCGGGGGCTGGAGGGTGGAGGGAACATCTACGGATGGAGAGGAAAGGCGCCCTGAAAGAATGGGATAGGACTTCTTCGGACCCTGTCCGAAGTTCCTGGAGCAAACCCAGCCATGCAGCTGAGGTTCCTGCAGCAGTCCTGGCTCCAGCATATTTGCTGTCCTGGGTCATTTTGGATTTTGGCAAGCCTAATGAACAGTGGGCTCAATAAAAAGATCACATGGGGTGAGAGGTGAAGTGTAAACTCCCAGGAATGGTTTCTACAAGGTGGCGTTCCAGCTCTGCCCCTTCCTAGCTGCGTGACATTGGCAGAGCCTCGGCACCCTTCCGACAAGTGGGGACAGCAGCATCCGGCAGTCTAGGTTGTAAATGTGAGGCCTGAAGGTAGCGTATGGGACTCTGGCACCCCGTAAGCCCTGGAGAAACTGTGACCAGCTTTGCCACCCTTTGGCTGGGTGACCTTGAGCAAGTCTCTTCCCCTCTTCGTGCCTCTGTTTGTTTAACTATCCAAGGAAGGGGCAGGGTCTTTAATCTAGAAGCCTTTTGAGGTCTGAGGGTTCCAGAATGGGCCATTCCTCTCTCCCCAGGGCTGACATTTATGGGCACCTAGGATGCATATTTCTTCACACTCCAGTTATAAGGCACAGCTCCAAAGAGCAAGGCAGAGCTTCTTGCCTTTCTTTTTCTCTTCCCTGCTTTGCCAGCCCCCACCCCCACTCCCCAACCAACCTGGCCTGCCCCAGAAGAGCTGCCCTCTATCACTATCATCCTCTCCCTTAGTCCAGCTTCATCAAAACCAACAACACAGTCTCCAGCCAAGGTGGATGGTTCCTGCAGCATCCATTTCCTTTAGCCACTGGGGAATTCCACTGGGCAGTGCCCATGGGAGCTGGGGAGGGGGGGGTAGGGGGCAGCCCCAGGGGGCCTTCTCTCTGCATGGACACCCCCTTCTCCAGGAGAGGGGTTGGACTGCCTCAGGGTATTCTGAACACAGCCCTTTGTGTGTGTGGGGGGGGGGGGATGGGGAGGTGGGACGTCCCTGCTAGTTCTGCTGCCCGAGAGGCCATCTCTACTGGCAAGAGTTTGGAGGCTCCTAGAAGGGTCTCTAGACTTAGGATCCCAGCTTTAAGGGCATCAGTCTTCCTAAACGGTCTTCCTCAACCTCTCCCTTGGTCTAATCTCTGGCTAGGGTGAGGAAAGGTGAGATGGAATTAGGTGGAGCAGCAGGGTGTGGGAGTACAGTTAGGGGAGGGTGGGATGGGAGAGGTGGCGCAGGGTGGGTGTGGGTTGTTAACAGGATGGGGTTTGTGTGAAAGGGTTAGATAGGGGTGAAAAGAGGGGAGTGACTTGGTCTGGACGGGTACCCCAGACCCTTGCCCTGTTTCTGAGTATGAAAGCCCCTCACCTTACATCTTTCCTGGAGGAAGAGGGGAAAGCCCCCCAATGCCTTGGTGTCTGAGGGAGGAACCACGTCTTTCTTGTGGGTGGGGAGGGGGCCTTACGGGGAGGGGGAGGGGGAAGGGGCCTTACAGGGAGGGGGAGGGGTCTTACAGGGAGAGGGAGAGAGTTACATCTAAAGGCAAAGATTGGAGTCTAGTTTCTGAGGAAGCGGATGTAGGGAGGTCCACGTTGGGTGTGAGGGTGACAAGCAGAGTCTCTGTCCTGGGATCTCCTTGTCTTAAGGAGAAGCTTATTTAGCAGATGAGCGGGGGGGGGGGGCATTTTCCATGGAGGGAGCACACCGTGTTACCGTTCTCTGGGAGCCGGGAAGACCCCCATCATTCCGCAGGGAGGGTGGGGAGAAGAAATCCAAACTTAGTTTTTAGGGAGAGGGAGAGGTAAGCGGGCCCTAGATGCCTGGGGAGGCCGGACCCCACTTTTGGGGGGCACACTTCATTTCAAGGGGGCGAATCAGGGAGCGGAATCCTGTCCCTCGAGCCTAGGGCCAAGAGGAAGGGCCGATTCTGAGGAGCAGAGACCCTCTCTGTCCTCGGGAGGACGGGGGCCGTGTTTCCGGGGGAAGATGCCCCGTTTTCTGCTCTCGGGGAGGGGGCAGGGCTAGAGGACTTCGTCCCAGTTCCCCGCGCACGGGCGCGCCCCGCGCCCCCCGGCGCCTGGCGCTTACCTGCAGCCCCGGGGCGGACGAGCGGGATCCGATCGGCGTCGCCCCGACTCGCGGGTCGCGGTCTGCGCCCCGGGTCTCTGCCCCGCGTCCCCCAGCGACTCGCGGGGCGCCCTGGCTCCGCCGCGCCGCGCAGGCCAATCAGCGCGGCCCTCGCCGGCGCTGCAGCCAATCAGCGCGTCCGGCCGCGGCCCTCGCCGGCGCCGCAGCCTATCAGCGCGCCCGTCTCGGACCACCGCCCCCGGGGGGCGGGGCGAGGCGGGGCGGGGGCAGAGTCCGGCCTCCGCGGGGGGCGGGGGGCCTGCAGGAGGCCCCGCGAGGGCCGGGAGCGAAGCCGGGGGCGGTGGGAGGAGGCGGCCCATCAAGCCCCGAGGGGAGCCTGTCTCAGGAGGGTGGGGAGCCGGTCTTTAAAAGGGAGGGGGGAGGCTCTATTGGTCGATTTCACCCAGCCCTGAATTACTCCCTGCCCCCCTTCCCTTTCTGGACCATGGGGGCTGTGGCTGAGTGTAGCCTCCCCCACTGCACCCCACGCCCCAGAACCCGGGTCTGGAAGCCTAGTGCCAAAGGCAGACAAGGTTTTATATGAAAAGGGGAGGAAAGATGCATCACGCCCCGCCCCCTCCACCCCCACTCCCCAATGCGGGTCTCAGGGACCCTCTCGTTCACCCTTCAAGCTGCCATTCATTCACTTAACCCCTCCTGGCCCACCCGCTCCAGAAGACAAATAGCTCGTGCATCCTGGGTGCAATGCAAAGAGCACTGGACTAGGAGTCCGTGGTTCCTGCTGCCAGATCTAGGGCAGGTCACTCCATCTCCCTGATTCTCAATTTCCTCAACAGCAAGCGGAGACACCAGTGATAAGTACCTCCTTCATGGGCATAAATGAGAGCAGAGATTGATTAGGGTGCTTTAATAGAAATTCAAATGCCACAGGAAAACTAGTGAATACTGAAGTGTGAATGACTGATAGCCCCGTAGCTGGCTAAAGGTATTTGGAAAGAGGATACATTTATTCAAGGGTAAAATCAAAGACACAAGAGACTGCCGTCAGAACAAGAGGGCATCAACAAATACGCATAATAAATAGAGGAATGGAGATTCCAGATCTTGAAAGGCCAAAAAACTACAGCTTGGTTTTCCCCAATAAGCCTCATCAGGGAACTATTCTCTTAGTCTGCTGGAATCTTGCAAAGCCCTGAGGTCCCTCTTTTCTGCTTTTAGGAATCCAAACTGCTTTATCTTTAATTAGGCATGAAGGACTGTAGTCCTAGGAATTAAGATAATTATAATGCAAACAAATAAATAAAAACTTTCAACAAACCACCTGCCCCTAATATGATCTGTGACTGTGGGGACCAACCAGAAACAATAAATAAGAATAAATAACTCAAAGTAACAGACCGAAAATATAATTGATCCACAGTTCTGCTGTTAAACCTAGAGAGCTGTGGCAATCTCTTTGGTATATTAACTCTGTCACCTAGCTTGCAGAATTTTATGAGGCCTGGGTTATAAATCTAGCAATTTTTCCTTAAAACCTAAGCCATGTGGACAGTACTCCTTATTGCCCAAGACCCAATCAAAGAAATCAAATGGTCAATAAACATGAGAGGAAATAAAGTTTGTCAAAGAAGGCAAATGAAAGTGATGAAAAAATTTCTTCTATCAAACTGGCCTCATTTTTATTATTATAATTAGTATTATTTGTGGAGGTTTTAAGGAAGTAGACAATTTCATGAATTGCTGATGGGAGTATAAATGATCAAAGCTTTTCTGGAGAGAAAATAGATACTCTTGTTTTAAAAATCTTAAAAGTGAGCTTACCCTTAGACCTAAAATTTAACCTCTATGAATTTTCCTAAAACAATGAATGATGTAAAAGTTTAGTAATAAAGTAGTTCACTCTCATTTTGTTTATTGTAGCAAAAAAAAAAAATGGAAACAATTTAAATGTACGACAACAGAGATTCTGAAGGGACATCTGTTACATGAGACAGAATGCTTCCGATAAAACATAGGGGCTGAATATTGAGTGATATTGAAATATCAACTCAAAATATTAAGTGAACAAAGATATTCACTCACAAAGTTTGTCCTATTTTTGTTAAATCTCTACAAATATAGATGGATCAGTGCTGTCCAAGAGAACTTTCTGTGATGGTAGAAATGTTCTGTATCTGTGCTGTCCAGTATAGTAGCCACTGACCATATGTAGGTATTGGACACTTGTCATGTTACTAGTAGACTGAGAAACTAAAGTTTTAAATTTTACCTAGTTTTAGTTTGAAGTTAAGCAGTTACACGTGGCTAGTGGCAATGACATTGGACAGTACTGATATAGATAGATGATAGGTAGGTAGATAGATAGATAGACAGACAGACAAAAAAAAAAACACCCATTAGTAGAAGTAGAGAAGTTATCTCTTTAGGTTAAAATTATGAATGATTCTAATTTTACTTTATTTGCATGTTACCAATATCTAATTACTCTGTCATGAATGTATATTGCTCCTGTACTATGAAAGATATATTTTAAATGAAAAACAAAAGTATAAACAAGGCATAGGACTTGAATAGACATTTCTTCAAAGAGGACATACAGATGGCCAACAGATATGAAAAGATGCTCTACATAACTCATCATCAAGGTGATGCAAATTCAAACTACAATGAGATATCACCTCACACCTGTCAGAATGACTATCATCAACAAATCAAAAAACAACAAGTGTTGGCAAGAATGTGGAGAAAAGGGAACCCTCATACACCATTGGTAGGATTACAAATTGGTGGTGTAGCCACTATAGAAAATGGTATGGAAATTCTTCAAAAAACTAAAAATAGAGCTAATACATGACCCAGCGATTTTACTTCTGGGTATTTATCCAAAGAAAACAAAAACACTAACTTGAAAAGACACATGCACACCTATGCTCATTGGTGCATTACTAGTAATAGTCAAGATATGGAAGCAATCTAGATTAGGGTCCCCAAACCCCAGGCTGTGGACCACTACTGGTCTGTGGCCTGCTAGGAACCAGGCTGTGCAGCAGGAGGTGAGCAACAGGGAAGCGACCGAAGCTTCCATCTGTTTTTGCAGCTGCTCTCCAGTGCTAGCATCACTGCCTCAGCTCCACCTCAGATCATCAGGCATTAGACTCTCAGTCTCTGGTCCCCAAAAGGTTGGGAACTGCTGACCTAGATGTCCATCAATAAATGGATGCACGCACGCACGCACACACACACACACACACACATACATTGGAATATTATTCAGTAATAAAAAAAAAACGTCATTTGTATCAACATGGATGGACTTCCTAGAGGGTATTATGCTAAGTGAAATAGGTCAGACAGAGAAAGACAAATATCATATGATCTCACTTATATGTGAAATCTAAAAAGACAAAAAAAAAGAAAAAGAAAAAGAAAAAAAGAAACAGATCCATCAATACAGAGAACAGGCTGGTAGTTGCTGAAGGGGAGTAGGGTGGGGGATGGGAATAAAAAATAAAATAAAATAAAATAAAAAACAAAAAAGCAAAACTCTAAACCAAATGCAGCTCACCTTTTGTTGTGTATGACCCACAAGCTATGGTACAAAATGGGTTTTATATTTTAAATGGTAGAAAAAAATCAAAAGGAGAATATTTTGTATCACATGAAAATTATATGAAGTTCAAATTTCAGTGTGCATAAATGAAGTTTATTTTGGAACACAGCCATACCCACTCACTTATGCCTCATCTATGGCTGTCTTTGTGCTACCATGGCAGAGTCGAGTAGTTGAGACAGAAACTGTATATAGCTTGCAAAGCCAAAGTTATTTGCCATCTGGCCTTTTTAGAAAAAGCTGACCAAGCCCTGGTCTAAGGCAATCAGGGGAAGCAAAGCATGTGGCGTCATCATCATCATCTGTTCATTCATTCATTCAGCTACATACTGAGTCCCCACTGTGGGTTAGGCCCTGGTCCTGGGCTGCACTGTCTCTGGTTGAGGAGGGGTGTGAGAGAGATATTTAGAGCCAGGTGCTTTGCCAGCCAATTCTCAAATAGCTTCATTGTGACACTTGTGAAGAAAACCGTCAGCAGGTAGAGAAAGCCTTTCTCACATTAGCTTCACCTGCATTTCTACAGTTCCACAGTTTTTCTCTGGGGTTGTCTGGGGCTTCAGGTGTCTTCTGAGGGAGGCTGAGAATGTTTCCAGAGGCTGCTGAGGCCTAGGATGGAGGCTTCTTCCAGAGGAGCAGTTCTGGCTGTGAGGGCTCCCACTGCACCCCCCAAAAGGAGAAATGAGGCAACGGGGTGGGAAGCTCTGGGTGCCAGTGGTGTGAGCAAGAAAGACCCTTAGAGGTCAAGTCAACAGCCTCTTGTACAGAAGAGGAAACTGATGCCTAGAGACAAGGATGAACTTGCTCAAAGAGAAAAGAAAAGGACGTGTGTCTTATTTTTAAGGTCTGTGCCTTCCACTCTCCTCACAAAGTAAAGGGACATCATAGAGGGCATTTAAGTGTGATGGAAAGGGGACCGGTTTGGGATGTGATACTGGATTCCAGTTTCATCTCCAAATGGCCATGCACCATTGGAAAAGTCATTTACCCCCTCTCAGCCTCTGTGTTCTCATCTGTAAACTGCATAATTAGAATCTCTATCACAATATCCACATGTAAAAAAATGAAGTTGGACCCTTACCTCACACCATATACAGACATGAACTCATAAGGGATCAAAGACCTAAGTATAAGATTTAAAACTATAAAACTCTTAGAAGAAAACACAAGGATAAATCTTCATGATCTTGGATTTGGCAATGGCTTCTTAAGTATGACACCAGAAGCATAAGAAAACAAACAAACAAAAAATAGATAAATTGGAATTCATAAAAATTAAAACCTTTCGTGCATCCAAAGGCACAATCAAGAATGAAAATACAAGCCACATCATGGGAGAAAATATTTGGAAATCATGTATTAGAAAAGAGTCTCATATCTAGAATATATAAAGAACTCGTACAATTCAACAACAAAAAGACAAACAACCCAACTCAAAAGTAGGCAAAGATTTGAATGGCCATTTCTGCAAAGAAGAAATCCAAATAAATGCCCAACAGGCACATGAAAAGATGTTCAGCATCATTAGTCATTAGGGAAATGCAAATGAAAACTGCAATGAGGTACCACGTCACACAATAGAATATGGAAAATAATAGGAAGGATGTGGAGATACTGGCACCCTCACACATTGCTGATGGGAATGCAAAATGGTGCAGCCGCTATGGAAACCAGTTTGGTGGCTTCTCAATAAGTTAAACATAAAATTACTTGATTATCCAGAAATTCCAGTGCTTGGTAAACATCTAAAAGAATCAAAAACAGGTGTTCAAACAAGACCTTGTATATAAATGTTCATAGCCGCAGTACAGCAGCCAAAAAGTGGGCACAATTGAAATGTCCGTTAACTGACATCTGGAGAGACAAATGGTGGTATGTCCATACAACGGAATAGTATTCAGTCATACAAAGTGCTGACGCACGGTACACCACAGACGAATTTTAAAAACAAAAGAGCACACACCGTATCATTCCATTTATATGAAATCTCCAGAATAAGGAAATCCACAGAGACAGAAAGCAGATTAGAGGCTGGGGTGAGGGGGCCTGGGGAGTAATTGCTTAATGGGTATGGGGTTTTCTTTTGGGGTGATGAAAAAAAGTTCTGGCAGTAGACAATGGTGATGGTTGCACAGCATGTGGATGTACGCAATGCCCCTGACTTGTACACTTTAAAATAGTTAAAATGGTAAAGGCTGTGTTATGTGTATTTTACCACAATAAGAACAAAATATCTACCACAGTGGGTTGCTGTTGGGGTAAATGCAAGGTGTACAGTCCTGTTGCTGGGTGTGTTTCTACACACTGGCAGCTGTCGTCATTACCTGCTTAGTTTTACCAAGTTACCTACTCGATTGTGAGAGGTTGACCAGAACTCATTCACTCACTCACCATTCACTCACTCCCTTAGTAACTTATCTGTTCATTCACTCACTCATTCATTCATTCATTCATTCGACAAATATGCATTTATCACCTACTATGTCCAGATGCTGAGCTGTTCTGGGCATTGGGGACTTGGGGTCCCACCCGCATGGAGCTTCCATTCTGGGGCTGGCAGACAGTGTGTAAGGAAGGCAAACATGTAACTAAGGCAG
Organism: Cynopterus sphinx; assembly: GCA_030015415.1. Taxonomy (NCBI): domain Eukaryota; kingdom Metazoa; phylum Chordata; class Mammalia; order Chiroptera; family Pteropodidae; genus Cynopterus; species Cynopterus sphinx. Next base: position 97,888,510 of record CM057379.1, on the reverse strand, counting down.
CTCATGTCTGATAGGATGATGTACCCAGCGTCAGAGCGGACACATCAGCCATGACAGTCAAGAGGTCTCCTGGAAGGCTGTGACACTGAAGCTGAGGCCCAAATGCTAACAGGCAGTCTAGGTGGGATTTCCTTGTGCTCATTCCCATGAGTTTGTCCCTCGAAGACCCAGGGCCTACCTCCAGCTTTCCTTACCTGAATGTCCCCAGTAAGATGGGGACAGCGTGGGTAGGTGTGCCATGCCCAGCAGAAGCAGCTGTTGCATGCGACATGTCACAGACATGGCACAGCTTTATTCTGCTGTCACCGTGTTGACTGAGTCCTTTAGAGCTGCCAGTCCGAAAGAGAGATGACTGTGCAGTTCCCTTTCCTGCTCAGGACACATTGAAGTGACAGGGGAACTGTGTCGTCCTCCATGCCCTGCAGGGCTTTTCGGAAGCAGAGAACGCAGAAGGCAGCCCTTGACGGCAGGCAATTATCCTGCTCAAAACGTCAGTGGGGCTGAGGTTGCATCAGACAGTGCGGATGTAGTTCCAAGAGCGTGGTAGAGGTCTAACACACACGAGGGCCCTTCCTCTTGTGGCTAGAGATGCCCTCATAGTCACCCCAATTCTTCTTGTCTGGGCCTCTCATGGGGTCAGACGGCGGGGTGCGGCTCCCGCTGTCATCTCCGGTGCTGGAGAAAACGCCCCGATCTGTCTTTTCTGAGATCCGTGAAGACTCGGTTGGCGTGTCTGAGGTCTCTGAGGACAGTACTTGGCATGCGGTAGGGGCTCTCGTAATTCTAATCAGCTTCACTGCAGGCAAAGGGCACTGTCAAGCAGGACGCTGAGGGAGGGCGCTGACTCCTCTCGCCTCTCCCCAGGGGAGCACGGGGGCCCTAGGAGCTGTCCAGCAACTCCCGGCTGAAACTTCACAGGGGAGGAAAAAACCCAAACTGAGAGGAAATTCTTCCCCCAGGGGCAGCAAATCCATTGCCCTTTCTCCTTCCCCCACCTCCTTCTTACAGACAATAGAAGATAAAACCAGGAGACAGTATGGCAGAGAGGTCACACCCACAAACTCTGGAGCTGCAGAAATCTGGGTTCGTATCCTGGCTGTGACAATTAAGGGTTGTACGACTGTACACAGAGGACTTAAACTCTCCGGGTTTCAGGTCTTCATCTGTAAAACGGGGATGATGATGATAACGCCCACGTGGCGGGGCTCTCCTGAGAGTTAAATGGGAGAGGCAGGTAGGAAGCACCCCACAAACGCTAGCCCTTACTATGAACATTATCATAATTGTCACTCTCATAGGGTGGGCTCCCCCAGAAACAGACCCTGAGACAAAGATCCCATTGCTTTTCTGTGAAGTGATCCCAGGAGACACCCGAAGGGGCGCGGGGTAGTGGACAGGGAGGGGGAGGTAGATCATAAAGTGATGGCTGTGGCAACGGGAGATGCAGGCCATTGGGGGAAGCCGGGAGGCAACATGGAGCATCCCTTTGGGGGTAATCCCACTTAGGGGCAAGGGAGCTGGGGCGCTTATACACCGGGTACCGCCACCGGGCATTGGTCTAGGGCTGCCTGCCCAGGGATGAGCTGTGACCGGAAGGCACCAGACATTGTGTGACTCTCAGGAGTGGCTGCTGGGATGGAGTCAACATGGCTCTTGTCCCAGACTGGCTGTTGCTCCCCAGTTGTGTGACTCTGGGGGTGTCACTGACTCTCTGAGCCTCAGCTTTCTAAATGCAGACAGTCACTTACCCTTGCGGGTTGCTGAGAGGATTAAGTGTGGTGGTTCATGCAGGGAGCTTGGGCAATCAAAGCTCAAGCCACGTGAGGCCCCCATCTCCTTGTGGAGGCCACCGACTGCATCGAAGCTGCTCTCGAAATATTCTTCACTCTCCTCTGTAATTGTAGGACAATGACAGCCCCCCCCCCTGCCACTTTCCCTCATCTAGGGCCTGACATCTGCCATGCTGGGTCCTGAGTGCTGGGGGTAGGGGCATGACTCCAGGCTGCCTTGGCCCCGCCTCACATCTGCGATGCAGCACAGTAAGCTGAGCTGGGTGGTCGTGTGTGAATGAATAGATGCCTTTGGATCAGGGGTCCTGACAGGCTGCAGTGGAAACCACTGGCTTCCAGTCAGACCCACTTGAGTTCCCATGCAGCCTCACAGGCTGCAGGACCCCTCGCCCACAAACCAAGGTGATACTGAGACACGTCTGCCCAACAAGGAGGTTAGAGGGTTGGGTTTCACCCTGATTTCTGAGCACCTAGAGGCCCTGACTCACCTGCTGGGCTTGTCCCAGGGTCACAGGATCCCAAACCACATGACCACATGCAGATCCCATGAGACAGGGCCCGTGAAAGAGCTTTATAAAGACAGAGTGCTGAACAAGTGTAAGAAATGCCTACACGGCGGTGACCCACTGGGCACATCTGGCCACGTCCAGAGAGTTTCGGTTGTCACGACGGGGAGGAGGACGAAGATGCTACTGCCATCTAGCGCGTAGAGGCCAGGGGTGCTGCTGAACGTCTAAGTGCACAGGACAGCCCCCCGCGACAAAGGATTCTCCAGCCCAAAACGTCGATAGTGCCAACGTTGAGAGACGGTGTAAATCCTCTAGTCTGGTAAGACTGCCCTTGGGCAAGTTTAAACCTCTCCGAGTCTCAGTTTCTTCATCCGTAAAACGGGGGTAAGAGTGATGGTCCTTACCCCACAGGGCTGTGGTGAGGCTCAAAAGAGGCGACCTATGTCAAGGGTCCTGCCCGGGGCTGTGCAAACAGGCAGAGAAACAGGACGAGTGAGGGGACCCCCTCCCAGTCTCCTGATTTCAGTCCTGACTCTTTTGTGCACGACTTCGCTCCACCTGCAGCAGCACCCAGGGGTGTGTTGTCGTGGAAACCTTTCAGGAATGGCACTCGTAAGAGCTCGGCTGATATTTTTTTCTCTCTAAAATAACCCATCCTATCAGTCACGTAACACTTAGGCGAAGTGGTTAGGCAAGTGAGACTGTTTAACTGTCATTAACCACTGAGCATGGTGCCTGCTTGAAGAGTTTCCATCTCTCCCCGCCGCTCCCACAGCTGCCCAGACAGGCAGTCAATGGAAATGCAACAGCGACGATGGGGATGGGGGTGGTGGTGGTGGCCGCTGTCATCCCTCGCGCCTCTCCCCTGAGCCAGGTGATGGGTCAGGTGCTTCATCTGCATCGCGCACAACCTTGAGAGGGAAGTGCTAGCAGTGTGCCCACTTTACAGACGTGGGTGCTGAGGCTCCGAGAGGTGATGCTGGGGCTGGTTTGAGCCCCATTCAGACACTAGGCACCCTGCCCTATAACCATCAAGCTTTATTGCCTCTCCGGAACCTCCAGCGGAAGACGTGGGAGAAAGCCCAGCTCCTTTTGTCCCTGACCCCAGCGTCCAAGCCATCAGCTCCAGGCCCCCTCCATGGTAAGCCAGCCCTGGAGCCGGGGACTCCACTGCCAGCCCTTAGAGCCCATTTCTGAGCTGGCTCCTTCCGGTCCAGATGCCCTTACTCCGAAGAGATGCTCTTGCGTGACTCCAATGTCCGTTGCTTCCTAAAGCCCGAGGCAGAATCACGGCTTGGCCCTGGCTCGTCGAACCCTGGGGTCTAATCCAGGATAAGGGCACAGCACAGTCTCCAGTCCACATGGCTCCCTGCCCTCAGACGAACCGTCCCTACTCGGGGCAGGTAAGAGCACCGGCTACCGAGTCAGGCCGACCGGGGTGCAGACCCCACCCTTGTTACTTGCGAGTCCCGCGACCTTGGACGGCCTACGGTACTCGTTTGGAGACTGGCTCATCCAGCTCTCACATGGGTGCCAGGGCGGCGTGCTGGTAAACGAAACCAGTGGTAGATGCTTGACAAACGTGGGTTTGATCTGAATTAGGGTGAGGGGCTGCCTGGGTGCCAGTGGCTCTCAGAACGAGTGTAGCACCGTACTACAGGTTGGTTAGGGCCCCGTAGGGTCACTGAGGACCCACACTCGGGAGCAGGTGCCCGTGGCCGAGGGGGCTGAGGACTGACTATGCCTGGGATGCCTGGCCGCGCGTCTGTTGTCCATTCACGAGGCTGGGGCGCCGCCTCGTGGCAAGAGGCCTCCAGCGAGCCAGCCCCACGGTGAGGTGCCCTGCCCGGCTTCCAGGGGGAGAAAACGGTCTCCAGGTTGGCTGGGTCTCCACAAGGCCAAGGACAAGCTCCGCACCTGTCCTCACGATGGGCTGGTTGAGCTGGAGTAAGGAGCCCTAGAAGCTCTGGGTTCCATTCGGTTCATTCATCCACTCATCCCTTCATTCACCCTGCACAGCGGGGTCCCCCTCAGTCTTCAGGACCTGTCACCTCCCCTCCCCCTCATCGACACTCAGCCAGCTCCCTGGACGGCATCTGTTTCCACTTAACGCTGATCCACCCTGTCGAGGTTCTACTTCTGAAACCAGTAAAAAACCCCATTCTCTTAAAACCGACAGTGAGTATGTGACCAGGCCTGACTTCCTTCCCCAGTGAGGGGCTATGCGGGATGACAGAGCTGGTGCCAAAGGGAATACGAGACACGGGGATTTTTATAGTAAGTGGGTGGACGAGATGAAATCGCCGTATTAGACACAAATTTGGTTCACGTCCTATAGGGCAGAAATGCTGTACCCCTTGGAGTTACCTTCGTACTGGACAAAAGTGACACCTTAGGTATCAGGGGGGCAGTGGAGCTATCAGACATGGACAGGACTTAGCCTGGGGGTGCCCCAGGGCCCAGGGGCGGCACCCACAGCGGGTGAAGGTAAGAAACAGGGGCTGGCGGCTTCTCCTTCTAGAACTTCCAGAGTTTCCTCCCCATCTCCCCAGCCCGCAGACCTGTTTTCGCTGAAGCCGAGAATCTCTCTCTGTAAGTTCGGATCAGAATTCCCCTGTCTGGCCGGTGGCTGTGTTAGAGCCTAATCTTCGCAGCCCCAGGGGCTGGTTCTGCAGTTGGCCCCTGAGGTCCACCTGTACAGGCCTGGGGTAGAGGGGGAGGGGGAAGAGGCCCTCGGGATATAAATAATTTGGGGAGCTGGGGCGGTGGATTGATCCCTGGAGAGAGCATCCTGCTACATACGTATCAAGAGGATGAACTTAACAAGTTTAATTATTTATTTTTATTTTAAATTTTTTTTTAACTTGACACGTTTTACTTAAAACTTCCCAGGTACCGCAGGTGCCATCACCTGCCACACTTTGGGAAACACCGTATTAAAGCAAAGATGTGGTCATCAGGAGAACGGCCCTGGTGGAGGGGTGCTGATGGCTCTCCCTATGCTACGTCTCGTCAGTCGCCCAAGCCAGAAAGCTGGGTGTCACCCTCGGTCCCGCCCCTTTCTGTGCGGCCCCCAAATGACTTGGAAATGAGCCTCGATCCTCGCCGTTCGGTGGGTGAGACAACGAGCAGGGTGGGGTGGGCCGGAACCTGCATGGGAGCTGGAGCTCAGAGGACGTTGGCTGTGACTATTAGGACTCCATGAGGCTGTGTGTCCCCTTTGGTGGGCCTGCCCCCTCCCTTCCGGATCAGACAGCCTCTGAGACACCCCTGGGGATCCCACCTTCGGGTGAGTCCCTCAAGTGAGGGCTGGACTTCGTGACTCACTTCTAAAGCACTGAAGACGACAAAAGTGATGGACGTCGTGTCTGAGGTGGGGTTACAGGAGGACCCGCTCTGACCCGCTGGGACCCTCTGCCCCGCGCCTGTGCTGGCTCCCACAAAGCCGCCGTCGCGTCACCCGTGGCCCTCTGGACGGCCCCACGTGGCAGGTGAGTTAGTCTGGGACGGCTGCCACGGCAATACGCCATAGGGTAGGTGGCTTTAAAAACAGAATCTGGGACGTCTTCGATCAAAGTGTCAGCAGGGTTGGTGTCTGCTGGTTTGTTTTTATCAAAACATTTTCAAAAAAATGTTTAAATTTATTCAGGTTTGATTTTAACGAATGCACCAGGGAGAGAGCCTGCAGGAAAGGGTGAGGCCCACGCGGGCAATGCCTTCCCAGATGCCCAAGGAGGGGGCAGGTCGCCCCCCCGATCTCTGCCTCTTCCCTCCCCATCGGAAGGGATCTGGGGAGAGACACAGGCAGGGGCGGGGGCTGGCCCCCAGGCCCCTAGGTGGCAGATGGCCTTTCTTACATGCAGAGGATAAGTGAGCTCTTTGGTGCCTTTAAAAGGGTGCTAATCCTTCTGGATCGGGATCCCACCCTTACGCCCTCATTTGTCCTTACTTCCTTAGAAGCTGCATCTCCTACTACAGCCATACTGGGGGTCAGGGCTTCAACGTATGACATCGGGGGGAACACACACGTTCAGTTGATAACAGCAGGAAAAGGAGAGATGTCTCCGGTCAACCTCCCATGGAGAACCAAGGCCCGAGGCCCGGTGGCCAGCGAGGAGCTTAGAAGTGGGTCCTCCCTCAGTCGAACCCCCAGATGTGAGCACGGCCCCAGCCCACGCCCCGGCTGCAGCCTGGGGGAGCTTGAGAAGCACCCACTTAAGCCAAGTCCAGATTCCCCACCCACAGAAATCGTGAGAGAACAAATGTTATTTTTAAGCCTCTAAGTTTTTGGCGGGGGGGGGGGTCCAGTAGTCAGTCCCTCTCCAGCCACGGTTTCAGTCGGAAAATACTAAATGGAAAATTCCAGAAGTGAACAATTCATGTTTTATACGGCACATCATCCTGAGTAGCGTGATGCAATCTCACGCCATCCCCCCTGGGGCATGAACCACCCCTTGGTCCAGGGGCTCCACACTGCGGACGCTCCCCGTGTCCAGGCTATCGGCTCGGCAGTCGCCTGTCACGTTGCAGTGCCTGTGGTCAAGTCGCCCTCATTTCACTTAGCAACGGCCCCGAAGCGCAAGAGCGACGATGCTGGCAATTCGGGGGCCCAGAGAGGTGCTGGAAAGTGCTCCCCGTAAGGGAAAGGACTGCGTACAGCCCAATCCTGAATTTGCGTTGCTTTTTTGACGGTAAATTAAATTATTATAACGGTCTTATTTTATTATTAGTTATTGTTCATCTCTTCCTGTGTCTAATTTGCAAATTGAACTCCGTCGCAGGCGTGCACCTGTAGGAAAACACGGTATATACAGGTTTGGTGCTACCCGTGGTTCCGGACATCCACGGGGCATCGTAGGACACAGGCCCCGCAGATGAGGGGGGTGACTGTTTTGCTACATGGCAAACAGGTAACTGATACGCTCTCTTTCCCCAGTGCCCCCCGCACGGCCTTGCTCATGTGAGGGTTCTCTAGCCACTGGGAAGGGTCAGCAGGCGTCCCCTCGCCCCACCCCTGTGCTGGCCGGATTCATGTTCAGCTAGAAACGTGGAGAAAATGTATGCGTTTGCTACAGACTGTGGCTGCACTGTCCTCGAGGGCTTGCACACGGCCAGCCCCCGACCGGGAAAACGAGACACGACGTGGGGCTCTGAGGGGTCTGGGTCTCTTTGGAGCGGCGCCGGGCACCGGTCTCGCAGCCCGGTCCGGCTGGAAGGATGAGCTGCCCTCCGCACAGGAAGATGGTTCCTCTAAGTCTTCCAGAGCCTTTGCGCCAGACTTGATTTTATTTTCCCAAATTGGCTACTTGAGCCACATTCCAACAGCTTCGTCTGACCCACTTGCATTCATATGTGTCTCTTGGTAGAGAGAGGTACGGAGAGGTACCAGGCGACAAAACGTGTGTGCACTGCAAGAGGCAGAAGCCTCTCATCAACCCCCGTCCCCAGGCCCCTGTCCCCACGTTAACCCCACGTTAACCCAGTGCAGCGTGGGGCGTCTGTGCGACACACACCCCTTAGAGCTGCCGTCTGTACATCTGTACGCTGTGCCACGGTGGGGGTGGGGGAGCTGCGTGGAGGGGACGGCCTGGTGGGGAAGTGCTCACACTCTAGGGTCAGGTTCGAATCCTGGCTCCATCCGTTACCACTTACGTGACATTGGAGAATCAGCGGGCCTGCCGCATGCCTTAGTTTACCCACCCATAAAAGGGGGTCAATGCCCCCCCCCCTTGGTAGGTGTTGGAGGGTTGACTGAGCTGACACACGCGGAGTGTCTGGGACAGTTGCCTGTTGCCATGCCGACTCCCCAGGATCTCCCACCGAGCGTGCCATTCGAGCCTGGTTCCAAACTGCTCCCGAAGTCGTGTCTAAGGGGCTCCTCACTGCCCTGGGGTTAGGCCTAGGGACGGTGCGGACGTGATCCCGCATCCAGCTCGGGTCCTACGCTTACCTCCCGGTGCCTTGAGCCTCGGGATGGGTGGGGAAGCAGGTTTCATTGACCAAGTTCTCACTAACTTAATTAAAGCTTTACTGCAAATGGCAGCCCCCAAATAAAGTTATAGTTTAATCATTTTCAATCTGCCACTTACAGCCACCACGTCCTGCCCGCGGAAAACGATTCTGCTTCGATCAGGCATTTACCCATCGATAGAGACTGACTTTTATGTCAGTTTATGTGCACACTGCACCTCGGTGGGCTTTATTCCCTGTGGCCTACAGTCACGGACGGTGGCACCGTTCCTCCCTCCACTTCCATCCTCTCCGGTCATCTATCCCACCGTTAGCTGTCAGCACGCACGTCCTATTTACCGAATGCAGACGGTCTGGCCGGAATGAGTGCCCATGTGGGGACAGAGACTGGGGCTGTCCCCGAGAGTCTGGGCGTTTTTCCCCACCCAAACCCACGGTCTGGGGTGCTGACACCAGGTCGATTTCTATCTGTCGGGAGAGACTAAAGCATCACTGGATAGTTCACCGATCTGGAAAGGAGCAGTCGGGCACCCCAGAGTTGCTGGCAGTCGCTGAGCAATGCTGGGTGAGCAGAGCCCTCCTGACGGCCGCTTTGAGGCACGGTCCTGGGCTGCTGGGTGAGAAGCAGGCACCCTGAGGGTCTCCCTGGTTCACACGGGGACCCAGAACGGAAACCCCTGCTTGCTGCCTGGCACGTGCACTGGGTAAGTGGCGGAGGTGGGTTTGAATCTGCAATCACACTCCCAGACTTCGGTCTAATACCACGCTTCCGGGGCTTTCTAGGAGGATGCAGGACAGCGAACCTTCCCATTGGGAGGACCGGAGGCCTGCACACAGCTTCTCTGCCCCTGAATCCAATGGGGACACGTGTAGCTGCTGCGGCTGAGGTGGGTGGATCACCCTGATGCAGCACAGACGTGGCAAGCTGGTTCCCGCCAACAATTTATATCGGTCACGTAGGGCCAGGGTCTGCCACCTGCTCCTGGCTCCGAGTCTAGGTCAGTCCGCACACGCGGGTTTCGTCACAGATGGTGGACACGACAGCCCCCGTCGATCTTCCTCTGTATGAAGAACCTGGACTCCAGGGCTGACTCCCGGGCATCTCCCCCTCTCGGCAGCTTGTTGGACGTGAGGGGTCAGCATTGTGGAGGATGACTTGTCCGTTCCTCTGTGGGCTGCCCAGGTCCCCCTACGTGACCCTCGGGTATACCATGGAGCCTGGAATTTAAGACAGGCCTGCGCAATGGGACTTTTCCTGTGGGCTCCTCGCCCCTCTATGGCCTCAGGATAGGGTAACAGAGAGGACCCGTTTTATTTATAGAGAGGTGGAGATGGCTCACGATGCTTTTCTAGCAGGTGACAGCCAACGTGACCTTTATAAGTCACGTGGGCCACGATATCCAAATTGAAGATGCTCCCAAACCAAAAAAATTCTATAAGGACACTCTGTGTAATCTATTGAAAATGTCCCCATGCGTCTTAGGCAGATTCGCTAATACAATCTAGACAGTCATTCAGGGAAGAGAGGAGTCTCACCGTTTCACAGGTGAGGCAGCCGAGGCTCACAGGGTCACCTGTCCGAGGTCATCTGGCTGGTCCGTGGCCGAGCCAGGATTGGAACTCGGGCCTGCTCTTAACCAGGAACGACCTGCCACAGCCTCCCTCTTCAGTGTGGTTTCTGGACCAGCAGCACCACGTCACTGGCGAGCTTGGTAAACTGCTGCACTGAGCCTACCCCCCACCCCCCGGACTGAGTCCGAATCTGCATTTCGGGGGGGACGACGTTCGCGCAGCCCTCTGAGAACTGTGGAGGGCCGTGGCATCCTTCCTGTGCAGGCTCGGATAACCAAGCCTCCCGCTTGGGCCATATATTTCTTTGAAAATGTCAGACCGTATCAAAAAAAAAAAAAAAAAAATTGAGTCCAATGGCCTGGGCTAATTCTCCAAAAGGACATCTCGATGGGGCGATGATTTTGAAATATCGCCGCTGCACAGGCGCCTACTTATGGAGGCTCGAGCCAAGCCGTACAGCACGGTGATAAGGGTGCGTTTCGACTCCGAGGAGTGAAAATCTGACGACGCTGTCAGTTACGGTGGATCAAGACTAATTCTGGGCTCCACTTAGAGGCAGTGTTCAGGCCGAGTGGTTTAGATATAAAAGCATCCGCCCTGATGCGCCAGGCGCAAAGCGCGACAACTCTATCGCTCGGTGCCGATCACACGCATGGGCTTGTCCCCCGGAGCGCTAGGGAGATGTCACCGGCAGTGCTGACCTGTCGCCAGCTGGGGCTCTGCCTGGCGGGTTCTGTGTTGAAGGCTCGTGATTAATGCATCCGGGCAGGACCTGCAGCTCTGCTGGATTATGGCGGGTGTGTCAGGGGGGCTTGTGCGTGGGAGCCTCGTGAAACACGAACGGCGCAAAGGCCACGCTTCTCAAAACCACGGAGCACGCGAGTCGCCTGACGTCCTGTCAGAATGCAGGCTCTGGCTGGGGTCTGGGCTGGGGCTCCTGCCCTTGGGACAGGCTCCCAGGTGATGGTGGGAAGGTGGGCGGCGTGTGGGGGTCGGGGGCAGACAGGCGCAGGCTCTGACCCCGACTCTGCCACTTGGCAGCTGTGGGATGTCGGGCAAGTTGCTTACCCTCTCTGGACTTCGGGTTTCTCGTGTATAAAATGGGGGATTGCTTCTCCCTTTTAGAGTCTTTGTAAGATTTAGAGTAATATGTGCTGATGTCCTTCCCACTCCCAGAGTGGGGACTCATTCTCCTGGGTCGCCTTTACTCAGGATTCAGCCGAGACCCATTTGTTTTCCCCTAAATTAGCTTATACTCTTCTTCCAGGTCACAGTATCTCAGCCTTAGCATGTTAACATCTGGGTTGGGTCAGGCGTAGTTGCGGGGGGCTTTCCTGTGCACTGCAGGACGTTTAACACCAGGTCCCTGGGCTGTAACCACTACCAATGTCTGCGAACATGGCCACGTGTCCCTGGAGCCTGTACCTGGGCAGCACTGTCCCAGGAGTAACTGCTGCAGTGATTCATTCAACATTACGTGCCGGGCCATATGCCAGGAACACGCAGACGAGGTCCTTGACCTCATGGAGACTGTTTTCCTTTTAGGGCCTCAGCCTTCTCAACTGTTAAATAGGTCTAACCAGGCCACTCATCTGGAGTTGTTGGGAAAATGAAATGGGTTAAGACCTGCCAATGCCTGGTCCTCGGCGTCCAGATAAGCCAATGTCCGTGGGTCTATCAGGCCTGGGAAATGGACCGGGGTGCTTGGGGAGACAGGGGCGTGGGTGGGGGCTGCTGGAACTGCACGGGGAGAGAAGCCAGGAAGGTCTCTGGACTACGAGGGGCAGGCGGGGAGGAGCCATGCCAGGCGGGTTCCTGCCTCCTTCTCCCAAGGGGCCCAGACAACCAGGGACGGGGCACCCACAGCCTTGACCAAAACAAGGTTCCTGTGGCGATGGCATGAAATGCATCTGTAAACGGGGGTGACACCCTTCCCTGGCTGCTACTGGGGGGCCGTGACAGACTCCAGAACTGTCGTTATCATAAAAGGCCCATTTGCCACACTAAAAAAAAAAATGACAACCGCTCAGGCACGTCACTGTGGGAGCCTCTGGTTTTATTGGACGGTCACAGGGACAGCCGAGGAGTGCGGCCCTGCAGACGCGACGTGCCGCGGTGCTGGTTCCATACGCACCTTCCAGAGCTCCTGCAGCAGACAGAGAAAGAAGCCCAGGTGTGCAAACGAGGCTTCGCAGCTCCACAAGGGGACGTGACTAGTGACAGAAGGAAGGACACAGTAGCCACAGCAGCCCGCAGACCACCGCAGGAGTGGGGAGCCTGCTCTGGTGTCTCTGTGGTTCCGGGCTGTTCTTTCTGCCTCACTGTGGAGGAGAAGCTGATGGACAAGTCCCGGCATCAATGCCGGAGGCATTGGGATGCCACACGATCGAAAGGGACCGGAAGGAAGGTGGCGAGTGGCCACGGTTCCTCCGTTTGGGGAGGTCTCTAGCGCCCTGTACCACGGCTGCTGGAGTTGGAGGGAGCTGACTTTTTTGGTCACGGGAAGCTGCTCGTAAGGCTGGCAGCTGGAGCAGGTACGAAAGCCAGGTTCTTGGTGGCAGCCCTGTGTCCTCACCCGCAGAAGCGGCCTCCGTCCACCATCTACCGGGAGGCGACGCTGCCCAGAGGTGGCGCAGGAATAAACGGAAGGGGGAGTGGGCAGTGAAGGCTGATGATAGGAGAAAACGGGCTCGTTGGAAGTATGGTGTTGGGACAAAGCTGCAGGGACGGCCTGGACCACCACAGAGACCAACGGGTGGGTCCTAGAGCAAATTGAGACTGGAATGTCACTGGTGGTGAAAAGGACACACCTGAGACTGTCCTACTTCGGGCAGACCACGAGGAGGCAGGGTATCTTTGGAAAGGACAATATTGCTGGGATTAACAGAAGGCCGCAGGAAAAGAGGAAGACCGAAGGGGAGACGGACCAGCTCTCCATCTACAGGAGCTGAGCAGGGCTGTGGGGGACGGACACTGCGGACGCTGCTCAGCCACAGGGTCACCAGGAGTCGGAGCGACTCAGTGGCACGGAACACATGTCCTCGCACGCACGCAGAGCCCAGCTAGCTCTGAGAGAGGGGGCCCTGCGTCACCCCCTCCCCGTTCCTCTCAGAACCGGGCACGGGTCTCCACAGGCCCCGAGAAGGGAGGCCACAGCCGAAAGGAGGAGACGACGAGAGACGTGAGTTCTCGACCTCGGGATGTCTACGAATCCAGCTCCTGGAGATGTTCGGGATTTTTAAGGGTTAATTTTGGCTTTTCAAAATTCTCCCAAGTGCTGGGTTTAAAAACAGAGATAGGAAGTGCTGTGGCTGTAGGACGAGGTCCCAGCTCTGCCATTTCCCAGCCGGTGACACACTGTGGCATGAGCCGAGACGGTGGACGAAGAGAGCTTAGCACGGCACCTGGCACAGGTGTCATCGGGAGGATTACGCAGAGGCCTAACATGCCGGAATCCCCCGGGTACGGTCAGAAGGGTCACCGGTCACTGGACAGGCCTGCCTAGTCTGAGAGGCCAGCGTATTTGCCCAGTGAAGATGCCACCCTCTGCCCCGAAGTCCCTGCATCAGATCAACCTGCCACCCTTGGTCCTGCCTCCTCTGGGTCTGCACTGCCCACCGGGGAAGCACGTGCTATCAAGTCAACGAGTCGCCTGGCAGGCCCGGCCTGGACACGGCGACCTGTGAGAGCAGGGTGAGATCCCCCCGCAGGCTTCGCTGAGAAGAGTGCTTTGCCCCGGGAGTTGAGGGCGTCGCAGCAGAATGACACATGCCCCCCCCAACCCCACCCCAGGGCGGGCGGCCACACCTACCAGCTGCTGGATGCGCTCGTACACGAGGTGCTGCGGGAAGGAGGCGTCCACCGGCTCCACCGCGAAGCGCACCTGGCCGTCCCCCAGCCTCTCCAGCTGCTGCAGGCAGGAGCGGAAGTGGTCGTAGGCCTCGCACGTGACGTCCAGGTGACTCAGCGTGAAGTTCAGCCTAGAATGAGCAGACAATGCGCTGCCCGTCACCATGTGGGTTTGGGTGCGCTCTCGTGGCTCGCCCTCCTGCGGCCCCCACCTCCCTCCCTCACATGGGTGGGTCTCCACTGAGCGCCCACTGTGCACTGAGCATCAGTGAGCACACTGAATGCCTGAGAGGCGGGGAGGCTACCACCTCCCTTTTACAGATGTGGAAACTGAGGCTCGAGAGGTGGAGTCACGTGCCCGAGGGAACACCACTGCCCCGAGGAGCTGTGAATGAGTGCAAGAGGTGGCCGCAGACCAACGCCCAAGGCCGGGGCTCCGCGTGCCTGCATGGACATGGCGCGTGGCTTGCACAGGACTCCGTGTGTCACGCACAGACAACGGGCAGTAGACGAGGGCGGTGCAGAGGCCTGAGAGCCCCATGGCCAGAGAGAAGGCCCCAGGGAAGCTGGGCGAGGTGGCCGATTCGGAGGTGGTGACTTCGGAATGGAGCCCTCCCAGAGCGACCCCGGCCGGGCCACTCACACTGCTCTACGCTCTAATCAGCAACAGGATCCAACGTGAAATTCAAACTCTTCACCGTTTTTTCCCCCCTTTTCCCCAAAATCTTTTATCATGAAAAATTTCAAACATATAGAAGGAACATATAGTGTGACAAACGGCCAAGCTTCAAGCACTGTCAGCTCACGGCCACTCTGTCCCCCCGCCCTTCCTCCGGCACCAGATGAAAAAGCCAACGCCAGGCCTCGCAGCACTCCTTCTGCAACCACGTCTGCGTGTATCTTGACAGATAAAAAAGACTCTTTGCACTTAAAATAAATTTAACAATAAGTCTTCAACATAAAACATCCAGTCGGTGTTTAACTTTTTCCGACTTTTCGATTTTTCCCCTGATGGTCTATAAAACCAAAATCCAAGCGAGGCCCACATGCGGCCCTTGGTCACGTGGGCCCCGAGGGAAGTCCTACACACCATCCACGCAAACGAAGGGCGGCCCGTACGGGTGGCTGTGTGCAGACCCGAGACCGCTTCCTCGCTTCCACAGGGTACACTTCTAGAACTTCTAGAATGCTGAATTACTGGATGCCAGTAAGTATGTTCAGTTTTATGGCTTTTGCTACGTATTCCAAACTGCCTACAGAAAAGCTGACGATCCTAAGAATCAGCGAAAACGGTGCACAGTGTCAAGTACTACGTCTCTCACAAGATGGACGCTCCACCAGTGGGGGCCCTAAAGTGTAGGATGCTCACTCAGAAGCGTCCTGGAGGGGCTGTGTCTGCATCAGGGAGAGGACGGGGACCTGGGGACCTGGATCAGGGAGAGGACGGGGACCTGGATCAGAGAGAGGACGGGGACTTGGGGACCTGGATCAGGGAGAGGACGGGGACCTGGGGACCTGGATCAGGGAGAGGACAGGGACCTGGATCAGAGAGAGGACGGGGACCTGGATCAGAGAGAGGACGGGGACCTGGGGACCTGGATCAGAGAGAGGATGGGGACCTGGGTGCCTGCAGGGACTGATGGTGTCTGGATGGAGAGGAGAGCCCCCACCCCTGCCCCACAGAGTGTGGTGGCCATGTGTCTCGCCTCTGGCGCACGACCTGCCCTCACGTCCCCATTGGCCCGCTGACTTGCCACGGAAGGACCCCTGCCTCTTGGCCTTCCTCTCTGCATCCGAGGAGTGGTGGTGCGGCGCCCACACACGGGTGGGGCGGGTATGTGGACTGATGGAGGCCTTGTGTGTAAAGGACGTGCGACAGGTGGTCGCTGAGTGAGCGATGACGACACAGATGAGAACGCGTTTGGGAGGTGGGTCCGGCCCTCGGGCCTCCAGCGTGGCTGTCCCCACCCTCCCGGTGTGGGCCTCACCTCTTCTCCACGGAGAGGATGGCGGTGCAGGCGTTCTTCAGCTTGTGAGCGAGCCGGTAGAGCGTCTTAAACAGGGCGTCGGTTACGTCGTCGTCGTAAAACACTGCGGGGAAGGAAAAAAGGCATCAGCGGAAAACACGCAAACACCGGAGGCGCCTCTTCCTCGGACGACCCCCACAGACGCTAACAGCTGAACCCCCACAAATGTGGCAGCGAGTCAGAATTTTTTCCATCTTTTTTTTTGGGGGTTTAGCAACAGTTAGAATTAACACTGCATCGTGGAAGTGGCAGGGACGTCTTGGAAAGATGCTTCTAGAACGGAGGGCCCTCTGTGGAGGACTGGGGCTGTGTGCTCGGCTACAGGTGACAGCGACGCCGCTGTGAGGGGAGGGCGTCCTTGCCTTCGGCCGCGAGCAGTATGGTGGTGTGGTTGTACAGGTCGGAGATGTCCTCTTCGGACCAGCTGAAGGGGACCTTAGGGTCTGCGAAAGAGGGAAAAGTTTTGTGCTCCTTCTTTTGTCCGCAGGCCACCCACTGGCTGAGACCGACTGAGAGGGGCTTCAGGAGAAATGGGGCTGGAGGGTGTGCAGTGGAGTGGGCACCGCCAGGCGGCCCCGGATACCAGTGTCCTGGCCTCGGGGACGCCGCTGCCTGTGGGGAGACCCACGCACTTTCTGCCAGGGGTGGCCTCGCCAGTGAGTGGCGGGTGCGGTTTGGCCACCTGCTGCCTTGGCGGATAGCCTGGGCAGAGCACGATCTGTACCTGCCTCCACGGCTCCTGCCCCGAACCTGCCGTGTGACCCCGAGGAAGGGCCCTCACCTCTCTGGGACTTCGTACTAGAATGGACATGATCGTGGCTCCCTCAGATTCTGCCTGGGGAGGTGGCAGAACCTAGAGTATGCTACGTGGTTAGTAGGTGACAGGCCCTCAACGAGCAGGGATTCTCCTCACCTGACATCTCACAGGGAAAAGGTTTTGCACAAAAGAAAGAGCACGCAAGCAGGTCTGAAATAGTTGGGACAAGGAATTTAGAAAACCCTGCCGTCCAGGGCCCCGGACCCACGTGGCTGACTCCCCGCGGAGGACAGAGGACAGGGCGCTGGTGGGAGGCTGCCGCCTGGCACCACTGCCTGCAGGAAAAGGGTCCAAGCCCTGGATGCCAACAGGCCGGGGTTCACACCCTGACCCTGCCGAGTACCAGCCGTGGGACCCTGGGCGGACACTTAAGCCGAGCGTCAGTCTTCACTCATGACACAGGGACCATGGCAGCTACTGGACAGTGACACTGTGAGGGCTGATAACAGTGATCGCAAGGTGCCTGGGACGCAGCAGGTGCTCCAAGAATGACACCTGCCACTCTTCAGCCGCCGGGGAGAGCCTGCCGTGAGCCGTGGATGTGACAGCAGCCGGGGTTGTGCTGTCGGTCAAGGCCACGGGGCCCAAGTCCCAGAGGTACTACTAGGAACCACTGAATCTAGCGCGACGGGGGGAGGCAGACACGCACCTGTGCAGAGCCCGTCTTTCAGCCAGTCCAGTTCTCTGACCTTGACTACACAGTCTGTAAAAACACAAGCAGAACTCCCCAAATTCTATGATCCATCAGGGAAAGGAGGAAGTTTCACATCGCACACATCCACCCTCCTACCCTCTGTTACCCTCCCTCCCTCCCCGCTTCCTATACATCCATCTTCCCGCTCATCCATGTACATCCTCTGTCTTCTCTCCTTCCTGCCACCCATCCAGCACGTTTTGAGTGCTAAGTATTGGGTCCTGTGCCAGACACAGGGAAGACAAAGATTCAGGAGACATGCGCCTGTCCTCGGGGACCCGTGGCCGAGGAGACACTGGCAGGTTGGCAGACACCGACGAGGCAGTGTGGTCAGGTGCAGAGGCCGAGAGAGGGGCCGCTGGGGGTGTCAGGGAAGGCTTGGGGGAGGCGAGGCACACCCGCTCTTTCCTCCCGGTCCTTGCAGACTGCCTACTGCACGCTGGGCGTTCAGTAAACTCCGGGGCAGAGGGGGCCAAACCCAGACAGGGCCCCTGCCCTCATGGAGCGTGTGGTCTGGCGGGCTGGCAGACACCAATCAAGCAGTTGCGCACACAAATGTCAAATGCAATGGTTCAAGGTGTCATGGTATCTGTTAGGGGACTGTGACCTCGCAGTCTGGGGACCTGAGCATAATTAGCAACTGACAGGAGGAAGAGGGAGGGAAGACTGTTCCAGGAAGAGGGAACAGCAAGTGCACAGACCCTAAGGGGAAGGGGACCTCCAGCAGGGCCAGGATGGCCGGAGGGGAGGGGCCGCTGTGGGGGAGGGGCCATAGACGGGCAAGGTTGGCACCTGCAGGATCCAGGACAAGCCCAGGAACTGGGGTGGGGGTGGGGGGAGGGGAACCTCTGAAGGGTCTGGTGACCCGAAGTGACCTGATCTGAGTCTGGAAAAAGTGCCCTAGGCGCTTGGCCAGCTGAGGACAGTCTGGACAGGCAGCTCAGTGAGGAGTCGGCTGTCACATACGCTTATGCCTGGGGCAGTGCAGGAACCTGATGACCAGGCAGATGGCGGGGTGGGGGGCGGCGCGGGTGAGATGACATTCTGGGCAGAGGGAGGGAAGCACAGGTAAAACGAGTCCTTGGCTCTCTGGCTATAGTGCTGGACGGCGGGACTGTCAGGCGAGGGGGCCAGACCCAGAGGTGTGGGAGTCAAGAGGGAGAGCTGGGACTTTACTTCTGGAAAGGGTCAGTCCTGCATCTAGAAAGGCCACTGTGGTTGCTGCACGGAAAGGAAGCTTGGGCGGGTCAGACGAGGAGCTGGGGTGACCAGGCAGTGGGCCACTGCGAGGTCCGGCAGGGAGAGAGCTGAAGCAGGACGCAGCGGTGGGCGTGGGAAGATGATGCAAGGACAATCGTCTCGGGTCTGAAGGGCCGGTAGCTAAGGGCAGCTGGGACTGGTCTGCTGCCCACGTTCACCGGGGTGCACGTGGGTGGAGGCAGGCGGAAGCCCGTCGCCCAGGGTCACAGTCCTGGGTGTTTGTCCCGCCTGCCAAGCAGAGACTCCCCCCGCCCTCCCGGGCAGCAGACCCGCTGGGCCTCACCTCCAGACGCAGTCAGGTGGCTGTTGAGGGCAATGTTTTGTTGGCACATGGCCAAGAGATCGGCGCCAACATCTGGAACGACAGAAGGGCGTGCATAAAGTGCCAGCCACTGTGACACTTTTACCTCCGTGTTTTTGCCCGGGAGAGCTGCATCAACGGTGTGACTGCAGAAACGTGCGCAACTGAAACTAGAGTCTCCCGTGCGTTTTACGGCCCAAATCAAACACATTCGCCGTGAGGCTCTTTTTAACGATGCTTTCTTCAAATAAGAGGATCACCCTGGTGGGCACGGATTCTGCGTGCACTCTGGAGGGAAGGGGTGGCAGCTCCCCTTTTACACGTTTTTCACTCCACGATGAGCCGGTATCATGGTTCCCATTTCACAAGTGGAGAGACTGGAGCAAAGTCACGTGTAACTAACGAGAGCAAGGGCTGGGATTTGAACCTAAGCGTCTCATCGGAGCAGAGTCCGACAGGCTGGAGGTACGCTCTCCTGTGCACGACTCACTGTCACTGCTGCCTGTGTCTCCCCGAGCCCCCTGCTGCTCTGACCAGGTGGGGCTCCCTATCCTTCTATCAAGCAGTGGAACCTTGCTTGGGGGTGGGGGAGTGGGGAAGAGTATATAGCACTTAGCCAAAAATTAATTTTCCTTCAGGAGAACGTGTGTGTGGAAGGTACTGGAAGTCACTCGTTAATGACACCTGCCTGGCCCACTGTGGCTGTGCATGCCCCCCGCGCCACCCACTGCGGACTCCCTGGGGCCTAGACCATTGTCTCCATCCCAGGGACCGTGCAGAGCCTGGTAAATGGTGGGGAGCTCCCTGCTCATGGAGGGGACACCCCTGTCCCTTCTGCCAGGCCCCTGGGTGAAGAGAATGCTGGTGGCGTGTGCCTAACAGCACACAGCTGGTTCAGAAGTTTTGAAGCCTGTGATAGATTTTGTCAAAACGAATCTCGTGCAAGATCCTAACACATGAAACAGATGAGAGAGGGAAGCTCTGGCTGGGTGACGGTGGGAGACCCGGAGCCCTGGGGCTGTTCTTCCCCCCTCAGTGCCTATGACCTTAGCCAGTCACTTGACCTTAGCTTCAGTCTGCTCACTTGGACAAAGGGATGGGAACACGCTCCCTGGTGACCGCAACGGTCACTGCGAAGTTACGACCAGGCGCTCACGCATGCGAAAGCCTGCACCGCCTGTGAGGTGCCACCTAAACACAAGCTCTCTTCTTCGCATTGGCGAATCTCTCTCCCGGTGAGACGACAGGATCATATCCTATTAGGCCACAGGCACGGAACACAGCTCTTGGGTGCTGCATTACGGCTTGACACTTCCAAGTGCTCGCTGGTTATCTACACCACATTGTCAAGGAGCATCTGATAGGGTGGCGGCCTGCGGACTCCTGACCAGGGATTCACTCGGGAAATCCGAAAAGTCTGCCTGAATCCAGGCGATCCCAGCTTCCCCCTTTCTATCTCAGGAGCAAGAGACCCAGGGCATGACGACATGAACTAGGAATCAATGAAATGCAAAACTCATCAGCAGATGCCATTTCAACTAGCAAATTACCTGAAGACTTAAAACACAATAATACTACCCGAGGAGACGTTACCCTCCTAAACCAGCACGTTGGCAAGTCCGGGGTATGTAGCTGACGGCACTGCACTCATCAGTTTGCTAGTTTTCATTAACTACGGTTATGAGGCTATCACTGGAGGGAGCTGGTGAAGGGTGGGTAGCACTTTCTGTACTACTTTGGCAACTTCTGTGTGAATCTAATATTATTTCAAAATTAAAAAAAATCATTTGGCAATGTGTATTAAAAGCTTGAAAAAGGCCATACCCGTTTTTAGCGTCAAGATTAACTGACAGAGATGCATGAAGGTGCTCCCTGCAGTGCAACTGACAAATGTAAAACAAAAAAACCCAATACCCCACCAAAAAAACATGGGAACAACCAAAATGTGGTTAAAAAAAAAAAAAAAGAAAGAAACAATACCTGGGCGTTTCATATTTATAAATAATTTTTAACGACATGGGAAAATGGTCTTAAAAACGCTTTCCAATATTTTTGGCAGGAAACAGCACGAAACATATATAATTTGCTCCGAGATGTTGTTTGGGAGTATAAACACTCGAAGAAAAGGAAAAAGATTATAAATGAAGTACATAGTTAAAAGACAGATTCTAAAACGCAAGCTGCTCGAGGACGGCAACCTGATCTGCTTTATTCACTCCCGGAACTCCTGCATCTGGGGCCATGTCCGGCCCATAGTAGGTGCTCGATAAACTGCATGTGGGTGAATGAATCTGGGGATTCTACAGTCATGAGCAATTTTTATTTGCTGATCTATGAGCAAATAGTGAGCAAGGTTCCTATAACTGGAAAAAAAACAACAAAGTTGTTTTTAAGCCTTACAGAAGGCACATCTCATGGTTTCCTGAGGTGTTTGCTCTTTCACGGACATGTGAGCAGAGATACCAGCAGGGCTGCCGGAACGTTCTGAAGCCAAAGTGGGCCCTGCACCTGCTGGGTGCCGCTGGGTCATCCTGACATGACTGGAAACACAGGGAGGGTGGAGAAGACCAGTGGAGCAGGATGGCAGAGCCAGGGGCAGTCGCTGGCCCATTTCTGGTTTCACCCCCTCACACGGCCAGGCCAGCGCACGCTGAGGTGGCGGGCATTACCTGTACAGTACACCGTCCGCGCCACGGTGGCTGCAACGAGGCTGGTGAGTCCCGTGCCCGCCCCAAGCTCCAGCACGGTGCGGCCCTGGAAGAGGTCCCACTGGAACAGGATGTAGTCAGCCAGGAACAGGGCACCCCGCCACACCTGGAGGGAGAGGGGCAAGGGAGGACAGGCCACGTGAGGCTTGGGAAGGACCCGTCGGGGCCACGGGAAGTGGATGGGGCCTACCCACCTGCTTGCCAACATCCTCCAGGGGCGTGGCCATGGTGTGTTCTGGACAGGATGGAAACCGAGAGAGAGAGGGCCACTGTGAAAACGGGGATGGACAGAACACGGACAGACAGGACACACGGCAACCTGCACGCACAACGGGCACTGGAGTCGGGAGTATCAAGGGAAGCAGGAACCCAGGCCGTGCTGCCAGTCGGGGGGGCACATCTGAGCGTCACTCGCAGACCTTTGTCGTCAAGAAAGAACTGGCTCTTGTATTTTTAAGCGAGATGGCGGTGGCCAGCAAATTAAAACACACAACACATGGGGGGCAGGGTAACCTTGCACGCTCACAGGGCTGGCACGTGCCAAACCACAGGCTCACGACAAACCAGAAGGGACCGAGGGGTAAGAGCAAGGTCGGAAGTAGTGCGGTGATGCTGCCCGCACTCCCCTCCACGAGGCCTTGCCCTAGGAGGCGAGGCGGCAGCCCGCATGTCCCTTCTTTGCTTTTGGTCCCCTCGAGCACTCCAGGCATGAGCATCTCACTGTGCTAAGACGGGTGCTTAGTGGTGAATGCTATCCGTACAGCTGGGGTCCAGAACGTCAGCCGACCGCTCTGTCTGGTGCTCGGCTGAGGCGGCAGCTGTCTGTCCCCAGGCCGGGTAAGGAGCTGGCCGAGGGCTGTCCTCCCGGGGACCTGGGCTGCCGCTCTGAGGGGCTCTCCAGGATAGATGTGACCAGACTTCTGCCCTTCACACAGACTTAGAATCTGATCCCTGACTAAAGGGGGACTAAATATTGCCACCAGCTCCTTGCCTGGACTTGATCTTGTCGTCTGGAGAAAGGCCCTTTTAGTAAGTGTTTTCGGAAGGACTTCAGGTTGCTAAAGCCCAACACGTGCCCACTCACGTTTGAGACTAGAACCAAGTATGTCCACTGACCACCGACCAGTGGGCCCTCACTGAACCAGGCCTGGGGCTGGGAGCACTGAGATTTTACGCGATCCTCACGACAGCCTGTGAAGCAGTGAGTGTCACCCCATTTCACAGATGGGGACCCTGAGACTGAGGCCTGGCATCATGTTTGTCAGAGTTAAGGGAAAAGTGCATGTTCTCTGAGCCAGGTGCTGTGCTAAAGGCTTTGCAAATAACACCTCGTTTATCCTCAAAACTACCCAACGCAACAAGTTAGCTTAAAAGTGAGGAAAACGAGGCTGGGGAAGTGGAGCAGGCTGCCCAAGGTCACAGAGTTGGCACATGGCAGACGTAAGAGTCCAGGTCAGGTTGTCTGCTGTTGGCCTGCCTCTCCCCTAAGGGGGGAGAGATGTTCCCCTTAAAGTGGGGAAGGCCCCAAACAGGTGCCCAGGGACCCAGTTTCACAGGCACAGGCAGAGGCTCCCTGAGTGAAGGGCGCAGGGACGCACCTGGCAGGCTGAAGACTCCTGGTGTGTGTGTGTGTGTGTGTGTGTAGTGAAAAAACGGGGTGCTCATTTCTACAGCCCTGCTCCAGACCCTGGGTGTCAGTTGCCATGCCCCATGCCCCACCCTTCCCAGACTCTGCAGGCCCCGTGAGTGGCTTGAGTCTCCCCTCACGTGGGCCTCTCGCCTTCCACCTCTTCCCTGTAGTCTGCCTGGATGAGCCTTCCCAGCGCCCTCGGCTCCCTGACCCCATCCCCTCCAACAGGATCTTGGTCAAATTTGGTCATTTTCTCCAAGGGGTTTTGGGGCCACAAGCTTTGCCCCCTCACCAGCTGTATTCAAAGGGTGTCTGGCTTCCCCTGAGAGAACATGGACCGAGCTCAGACAGACCTGCGTGGGAACCAGGTTTTGTCACGTTCCAGCTGGGCGACCTGAGTCAACGCCTCACAGCTAGAGCCACGGTTTGCGTTTTTACAAAACCCAGAAATAACATCATCACCTCATTCATGGGCCTCCCTAACTGGCGTCAGGCTGGGGTAGTCGGGGGAGGGATGCTCCGGCCCCAGTGGAAAGTCACCTTTTATATTTAAGCAATTCCAGGGGCATCATAGGAACATGAAAGCCTGGCCCGAGGAGCACACCCATGAGGAACTCTGGGGTTAGCAAATTGGGTGAGATGAGCTGTTTTAGAATCTGACCTGTATCCTGCCGGGATCAGGGCAGAGTCTCTAGAGCTGCAGGGACCTGGACTCTTCCCCGGCCAGTCTCCCTGTCCCCACTCAGGCCAGTTCCCAGGAATGAAAGCCATCGGCAGCTCATGTTTGTTGAACAGTTACTTGCACCAGGCGCTGTGTTAAAAGCTTCACGTGAGCCACCTCTCTCAGATCCTCGCGACCAGAGGTTATGCCCATTTTACAGACAAGGGAACTGAGGTCTGAGAGGTTGAGGAACTCGCTCAATTCACAGGGCCAGTGGAAAAGGCATGGGGCTCAAATCCCACACCCCAAGTCCCAGCCCTGTCCCTTCCGAATTCTCACTGGGTCTCAATTCCTTTATAAAATGCGAATGGAACTGCCCATGTTCTGACCACACAATGTGGATGAGATTGGTGGTGGCATCAGACAGACCTGGGTGTGAATCGTGGCTCTGCCACTGACCAGCTGTGTGACCTTGGGCAAGTTCCTCAATGTCTCTGAGCCTCAGTTTCCTCCTCTGTGAAACGGGAATACTCATCCTTGGAAAGGGCCTGGGGTTAATCCACAGAATGCATGGAGTATGGTTCTGGTGTGACTTCCACGTCGCCCCACTGGAATGGTCTAGAACACAGCCTGCCTGCACCAGCAGGCACTCAGTAACAGCTTCAAAGAAGAGATGGGCGGCTGAATATCAGAGCTGCTGTTCTCTGTCTGCTTCTGAGTGTCCCAACTGACCCCCCAACCCAGACCAGTGCCCAGGTTTACTTGGAACCTCAGGCACCATCAGGACCCTGGGTCCCAATGAACGAACTTAAACCAGAGCTCTCCTTCCCCAGACGAGCACTGCCAGGGGTGGCAAACATCCGGGCCATGGAGACGAACCACATGGACTTGGAACCATCCTTACTTTCAAGCTGCATGGCTCTGGGCCTGTCACCTCCTCATCTGTACCCCCACACAGAGGGGCTGTGAAGACTACGCGAGGTGATGAAGGTAAGTTATCAGAACATAACTGGTGGTTCTCCAGCACTGGCTCATGTCCTGCCTTAGATCCTTGCCACTCCTGGCATTTCTAGGGAGCGCCAAACCCTATGCCTGGGTGGTGGACATTCCTGACCCTGCCTAGTGCAGCCTCTGTCCCATTCCACTTCTGCTGCTTCATCTCCTCCCCTCCTCCACTTGGCTCCCAGCCCCCAGGTCCTGGTCTACTTGACTGGCCCACAAGACTCCTCCAGATTCACTCTGGCTCCGGAATCTCTCATGGTTCCCTGCTGCCAGTCAGGCTGGCTGACTGTTCCACGCCCCCTGCCTCTGACACACACCCCCAGCAGGCTGAGCTGGGTCAGACATCGATGTGGGAGGCAGTAGCAGCAAGGCTTCGTGGAGGAGGTGATGGCTAATGGCTACGACACCCTGGCCTGGGCCTGAACACACAGCCAATGCTCAAACACATTGTTCCCTGATCAACACTGTGGTGCTGGCTTGGTGGCAGGTGAGGGGGGCCAATATTTACCTATTTTGATGACATCGTGGGTGCTGTTCTCTTGTGCTTTGTCTCCCGGGACGTCATCTTCTTCCTGCATTAGAATCATGGGGTGTACCTTGTCTCTCGGGGGCACAGTGGGGTCGGGGTCAGAGGAAGCCCGTGGTCTCCTCACGACATCCAAATCCCCATCCTCGTCCAGCTGAGCTCTGGCCCCCTCCTGGCTGGCGGTGTCAGCACAGGCCTGGAGGGAAAAACCCTCACTGCTGCAGCCTCTCGGGCCTCTCCGGGGAGGAGACCCGGGGCAGTCTGTCCCAGCAGGAGTCTCCTCTGTGAGAACAGCTCTGTGATCACCACCCTTAGCCCCTGAGTCTGTCCGAGAGTCTTGGCTCCACACAAACTTGAACTGGGACAGGAAAACTGAAAGGCAAGACAAAACGTAAAAGGACACTATTTCTAGCTGTCTTTTCTTTCCCTTCCTCTCTCAGAAAATTTTGATTTCCACCTGGAAAGAGTTTTAAAGGCCAGGTGGAGAGATGCTAATGCCAGCTGAAAAGGCCTATTTGATTCAGCCACCAAACAAGGGCCACCAAAGCAGCCAAAACCACCACCAAGAGCAACTACCATTTAACAAGCACCTGCAATGCAGGTGCTTGGCCCACTCACATTATCTCGCTTCATCCTCAGTCACTACGAAGATGATACTATCAGCTGTTACAGATGGGGAAACTGAGGCTTAGAAGTTAAGTGAGCTGACAAAGTCACACAGCTTTGAAGGTGGCTGAGGCAAGACTCAAACCTAGTCTGCCTGACTCCTAAGCTGATCCTCCTCTCACTACACTGTTCTGCTTCTCAAGGTCTAGAGGACGGGAAAAGGAAACCAAATGTCCCTTACATCTGGTAGCTGGGACAAGTTTCTGTAAGAGTATGTGTGCCAGGAGAGGCGGGCTGGAGGTGGGAGGTACAAGGACTTGAGCAGACAGTCCTAGGCTGGATTCCTCCATCTCTCCATGCTGTCTGACCCTGGGCAAGTCACTTACTTGTTCTGAGCCTCAGTTTCTGGAATCCAGGTAACCAAATTGAGACATGAGAGAAAGGGGAGTTATCAGTCACACCAGAACAAGTTAATACTTGATGGGACCTGGGGAAGGTGGCCAGGGAAGGCCTGACTAAGGTGACATCTGAGGAGCCAGGGCTAAGAGGGAAGGATATTCTGGGTGGAGTGAATGGCTAAAGCAAATGCACAAAGGGAGGAAGGCGTATGCACTGTGTAAGGGACAGAAAGGAGCAGAAAGTGGCTGCAGAGCAGTGAGCGGAGAAGGAAATAAGTGTGGACACACAGGCAGGGGCTGGGTCAGGCCAGGCTTCACAGGCCCAAGCGAGGAGTCTGAATTTATTCTAAGAGCAAGGGGAACCCACTGGAGGGCCTAAACCAGGGCAGTGATGTGATATGCATTTTCAAGAGATACTCTTGGCTTTTGGGGAGATGGGTTGGGGAAACCTCAGGAGAAAACCCAGGAAGCTCTGGTGGAGGCAGCCGGCAAGGGATGAAGGCCATTGGACTGAGTAGGGGCAGAGGAAATGAAGGGCAGTGGGCAGATGGAGCCCCAGTGTCCTGTTTTCCCTACTGGACCTTGGGCTCCCTGTGGGAGCTCAGAGGTTCATTCACTTTTGCATCAAGTCCTGTGGGCCGGGCACACAGCAGGTGCTCAGGAGCGCACAGGGGTGTACTCGATGCAAGAAAGGCACTTAAGAAATGGTGTGAAGACAACAGTTAAGCAATCCAGTCTTCCCTCCTTTTCCCCCCTAAAATGAGTATGAGAAATCAGAAAACCAAATGGAATCCATGAGGGGCTGGGCCCCTCCCCAGGACCTTCCTTACCCGGCTGCCCCGTGCTGTTTAGCCGCACCATGAGGTGTCTCTGGTTCGGAGTGTAGAGGTGAACGTCTGACAGCACAGTGTCGCTTCTGAAAGTGACCTCGTCCATGGCCGGGGTGTGAGCCATCGACCGTGGCCCGGGCTCCACATGAATCTTGGGACGGCAGCACCTGAGAGGTGAGAAGTGTCCTTCGTCCTGTGGGTCCCCCCCGAAAGGGGACAGGGTACACACCCCCCAGCCAGGTTGCAAATAGCTCTGTATCCCCTGGGGCTGAAGGACTTCCCTTTCCCATTCTCTTTTAATTTTTCCTAAAAAAGAAAGTCTCCAAGCCCGGGGAAGGGCGAAGAATCCAGCTGGACTGTGTGGTTTTGCGTGCTGGCCCTGTGTTCGCTTTCATGCTAGTCTTTGATTTATGGCAAGAAATCTGAATTTCCGTATATGCCGGTAAAGTGCTTTTCCCCCTCCTTTTTATGTTTTCCAACTTTCTCACGGGAAACTTCAAGCACACAAGGAAGGTGAGAGCGCAGCACAGAACCCACCCTCGACCCGCACCGATGCCAGGATCGATATCATCGATGATCAATATGCTCGCTCCAGCTGAGGCTGTGAGGGGTCGGGTTGCAAGCCCGTGGGAGCCCGGGGTGCCACACGGGCCCCCCCCCCGTGTTGAAGGGAGCACCCTGCTCCCCACCAGGAGCTCACCCCCGCACCGGCCGCCCGTCCGAACCCGCCGGCGGCTCTCGTGCTGGGCTCAGGGGGCCGCCATTATGGGCGGCGTGCGCAGGCGCGGCCCCGCCCCCGTGCGTGCCTACGGTGGCCCCGCCCCGCCCCGTGGCCACGCCCACCCGCCGAGGCCCGCGCATGCGTAGTGGGGCCACGGCCTGATCCATGCGCTCCTATGTCTGGGCTCTGGGAGGCCCTGGGGTGGGGGCTGAGGGGAGCTGCTCCTGCCACCTGCTGCCTGGGTTTGCTGGGCTGGCAGGCCTGGGTGGGACGGGTCTGCACTTGGGGAGCCCTCAGATAACTCACCCCAGGTCACTCCGCTACTGTTGCGGCGCGACCACAACCCACGAAACAAATTGAGATTAATTATACGCCTTTATTAGCTGCTGGCCGGTGACCGACCCTCTACCACGCAGGGTTAGAAGGGACCAGTCCCGGGTTCTTAGGGGAGGCAGTTTCTAAAGCGTCCCCCACCACTGCATTCTGGAACAAAGCAAGTTAAAAAAAAACAAACCGAAGTTAGTCCTTCACAAGCTAGCAAGAGTTAGTCATTACAAAGATACATGTAGTCAGGGAATTTGCTGGTTTTAAACACGGCCTTGCAGATGTTCTTGTTATGTGTACCCAAATGTTGCACTCTTCTCTCTTCCAGCTCTCTTTGTGACTGATTTACTGCCTAGAGATATCTATCACCTCCTTGTGGCTGGTTCACTGGGAAGTTTTAACCCTTACACTACTAAGTAGTGAGGGTTGGATTCGACGTGGGTTAATAGGATGCTGGAGCCTGTGCCGTTAACCCGCCTGCAGGTGTTTGTTAACTCTTTGCCCATTGAGGAAAGAAAAAAGTGCAGCTCGCTGCCAGTGTTCACATTGCACGCAGGGATGCTGTGTTATCTAGGATTTGACATTTTCAGCGTTGGGGGATGACCAAATTTTGTAAATGGAAATACCGCGACTGGAAACAGAATGCTGTAAATTGGAATGATGTCATTTGTTTCCAAAGACAATTGACATACAGGAGCAATGCGAAAATAATAAAAGTGAGATATTTCATGGCGAACTTTGAGGGTAGGGTAAGTGCTATAATCCATGAGTTTTCTTGGGGTGAACTCTGCGGCTGCAAGGGCTGCTGGCGAGGATTCTCCAGGCAAATGGGAAATGGGTTAATTATTGTTGTCATCTTTGCTCTTAGTACTCATTAATAATAGCTGGTAGTTACTTCATTCATCCACTCATCAAGACCCCAATGCCAGGCTAATAAAGAATCTAAGTCTTAATTGGAGTATAACAGCAAATGAAATCCAAAACAAATGCTCACGGATGTAAAATGGATGTGCACATGGGCCTGCATCTCACACGCACACGCACACGTACACACAAACATGCATGAACACAGCACCTCACTGGCACCCTTTGTCTTAATTATTTTTAAGTGGATTTTCTCTTTTCAAGATAAAAGAGGGTCAACATCAATTTCGTAGTTATCGTTGATAAAACATGAAGTGTTGATAGGGTAACTAAGCAACACAGATTTTTTTTCTTTAAAAGTGTTTTTCAAGGAAGCAGATTGTGTTTCTTGAACTCGCCAGGACAGTACACAGAGAGCCAGCTGGCCATCTTGGGATCCCATTGTAGTCCTGGTCCAGTTATCCCCAGGGGATGTAGCTGCCAGAAGGGCTTCGAAGAAGGTGGCTCTATACGTCTCTGAGTCTCAGTTATTTACAAGCCACTCTGCTGGTCCCTCTGCCTTTTAAGTTCTTTCTCTGCCCACACATCCACCCCTGAGGCTCACAGAGGTGAAGTGACTTACTCAGAGTCATCCAGCTCCTGAGTGGCAGGGATGGGATGCAGACTCAGGTCTCTGAAGTGTCTGAGTGAGTCTGCCGCATGAAGCCATAGAGTGAAAGACCCTGTTAGCACCCCAAGCACGTCTCTTTCTCAGAGTCTCCTTCAAGGCTTGGAAATGCTAGAGTTACGGTGCTAACTCATGTGTGCTGGAGTGTACGTTACCCGGGACTAATGACATTATGTATGCAACAAAGGGAAGACAGACTGCACTGCCAGATGTGTGATAAGAAGCCGGCTTGCAGGAAATTGCTATCAGGTGATTAGTGTTAGCATGAGTATTCAAAACACCCCCTTTCCAAACGTTGTGTGTTTATCAAATGCTTGATGTGTTTTTTCAATCGGTCCTAGAAGAGTTTGTCCTCCTGGAGAGAGATCTCTTCCCTTAGGACTGCTGAAAGCAGGTAATTATAATTCTGCCCCCTTGGCTCCCACCAGCTTCTCACAGCAGCTGTTACAAATGCCCAGGGATCACCTCTCTGGTTCCTGGCTCTGTGCGGACAGACACCGAGCTAACCTTCGGTTGGACAGAGCTGGCTTCATATCCCTAGCTCGGCCACTGATGAATCATAGTCTCTCATTCAGCACATAATCATGGGGAGCTTTTCACATGCTTCGTACACGGGCAAGTTAACTTCTCTGAAACTTAATTTTACTTAAATTTACTGATAATAATACCTGCCTTGAAATGTTGTGCGAATGAGTGAGATACAACATGCGGAATGTTCCAGGTGCAACTCTCTTCCACTTCCTGAGGTGATCTGACAGGATCTGGTGTATTTTAAAGAACCCACCAATTTCATTAATTTTACCAAGTCATATTGTTAGATAAAAAAAGGCAAGTTACAGTGTCATATGTCCTGTATAATATCAGTTATGTAAGAAGAAAAAACTCACAAAATACTGTTTTCTCAGGACTTGCGTGTTATGTAAATGCACAGAGAAAAGTCTGGAAGGATGGGCTAGGGGTAGGTCCAAGGGGGTTTTGTCTTAATTTTTAAAGAACTGCATCATGTATTACTTGGATAGTTAGAAATTTATTTAAACATGAAAATACAAAGGGGCTTTCACTGGTCAAATGTGAGACATTATGAGCATTGAAACAAATAGTGGAAAGAATAAAATAATAATTATTACCTATGTAAGTGGCACTCAGACAAATAGGCCTTTATCCCTTTGGACTGCTCCAAAAAAATCTCATAGATTGTGTGGTTTATAAACAACAAACATTTACTTCTCACGGTTCTGGAGGCCGGAAGTCTGAGATCAGGGTGCCAGGATGGTCAGATTGTGGTGAAGACCCTTTTGGGGTGACACAGATATTCGGACCATAGCGAAATGCTTGTGCACACATGTTTATGAGAACCCTGTAATAGCAAAAAAAAAAAAAAAAAAAAAAAAAAAGTCCAAATGCCGATCAACTGGAAAATGGAAAAATAGCAGGTGGTAATCCATATAATGGGGCATTTTCCAGCCACAAAATGGCACCAAGTTCTGATGACGTTACAGTGTGGATGGACCTTGAGAACACGATGCTCACTGAAGTAAGACCCAAAAGGCCACATATAGTATGATTGCTCTTATGAAATATCTAGAAAAGGCAAAACCAGGGAGACAATAAGCAGATGAGACCAGAGGCTGTGGGGATTGGATAGTGGGAAGGAGACTGACTGTTCAGTGGGTAAGAAGTCTTCTCCTGGGAGACACAAACGTCTTGGAACTTGATAGAAATGATGGTTAAACGCTGTGATTATACGAGGTGCCACTGATTGTCTACTCTTATGTGAATTTTACTTCAAGAAAAAAAACCCCACAAGTTCATAATGGTACCAAAATTTAAAAAATGTAAACGGAATGAATGAATAACTGTAGAAGAAAAGATGGATAGAAATTTAAAACACTCTTTAAAGTCACCATAATAGTGACTGATGCAGACAAAAATCTCCAATGATGTTAAAACTGTTGCGAAAAGGGCTGTTGTGGGACAGATACCATAAAAGTCACCATTCGAAAGTGAACAAATCAGTGCATTTAGTGAATTCACAAGGTTGTATAACCACCATCATTCTCTAATTCCAGAACATTCTCATCACCCCACAAAGAAACCGCATGCCCTTTAGCATTCACTCCCCATTGCCTTCTCCTCTAGCAACCCCTACTTTCTCTCTGTATGGATTTTCCTCTTTTGATATTTCCTATATATGGGATCTTACCGTATGTGCTATTTTGCTGGCTTCTTTCTCTCAGCTTAACTTGTTTTCAAGGTTCATCTATGTTGTAGCAGGTATCAGTACTTCATTCCTTTTTTTTTTTTTTAAATATTAAATTTATCGGAGTGGCATTGGTTAATAAAATTATACAGGTTTCAGGTGTACAGGTCTATGATACATCGTCTGTATACTGCATTGTGTATTCACCACCCAAAGTCAAATCTTCCGTTAGTGTCAAATAACATTCCATTGTATGGAGAGACCACATTTATTTATCCATTCATCATCAGTGGATGCACATTTGCATTATTTTAACTTTTTGACTATTATGAATAATAGCACTATGAACGAACATTCATGTAACTAACGTTTTGCACGAACACAAGTTTTCATTTCTCTTTGGCTGCATACCTAGGGGTGGAATTGCTGGGTCCTATGGTAAATACGTTTAACTTTTTGAAAAACAGCCAGGTCGCTTTCTGAAGTGGCTGCATGCACATTTTGACATCCCTTTAGCCGAGTATGAAATTTCCAGTTGCCTGAAATTTAATCTCCTCGGGGAACTCCTGGACCCAGTGTAGAATATGCACCTCTGGGTGGCCTTGGTGGAGACACTGGGGCATTTATACATCGTGCCCCACAGTCATTCTGGATTGAGGGTGGGCCCCCCATCCAGTGACAAGTGTCCTTATAAAAAGAGGAGAGAGCGCAGAGAGATGAAGGCGACGTGAAGACGGACACGGAATTGGAGTGATGGCTCTACAAGCCAGGAAACACCTAAGACTGCAGGGGACTCCAGGGGTCGGGGACAGGCGTGAAACCGATTCTCCGTCAGAGCCTCCCGTGGGTGCCAACCCAGCCGACACCTCGATTTCAGACTTCGGGTGTCCAGACCTGTAGGAGAATAAATTCCTGTTGTTTTAAGGCACCCTGTGTCCGGTCCTCAGGGGTACTGGAGTTTCAGTTGGTCTGTGCCCCCAGGCTTTGCTGTCCCCGGCTCGGAGTGCCAGTCCAACCCGGTTTCCATGCCCGTGGCCAGGTCTTCTCCTCCTGCAGTTCATTGCTTAAAGTCCCCTGCTCAGGTAGCTCCCAGCCCAGCCTATCATACGTCACACCCTGCCATCTGCCCAGGTACCTTTCTGTCACACCCCTGTTTTAGTTTCTGCACAGGCTTGTCGCTCTCTGGAATGACCTGTTACTTATTTTTTACTTATTTACCTCCCATTGCTTGGGCTATAGTGTGAGTGCCTGACAGCAGGGCTTTGTCTGGGTCGTTATCACAAGGTGCTCACCTGTGCACGACAGGTCTCAGGGACTATTTTGCAGAATGAACAAGAGGCTGGAGACCCTTGGAACGTCACCGGAAGTGCTGTTGCCCCTGATGTCCTCAGAAAAGCTGGCTGTGACACTCCACCCACTTCCTCTGCGTGGTGGGGAGAAGAGGTTTTAGGATCCACTTAGAGCTGGATCAGAATGTTCTCTTTTGAGATGAGCTTAAAAAGTCACCCTGTTCTTTCCTGTGTCTGGCTTCGGGAGAATAATGAATGTTTCCCATTGTCGCAAGCCCGCTCTGATTTTCTTCTCCTTAGTAGGTTAGCCCAGGACCTAGGATGCTGGTGGAGGATTTAGAGCAGCCATGTGTCTTCCCAGCCAGGCTCCTTCCCTCCTTTGATTGCAGCCGTCTCCTAGCACGGCGTCCTGTCATCGTATCCTGGCACTTATTGCCGGCTCCCAGTGCACTCACTGGGGAGCTACGGAGTGGGGTGTGTCACCTCCGATACCCAGAGCAGCATGAGTATGATAGGTTGGGGAGGGGTGAGGCTAATGCACTGTCTTCTCAGGGGAGGATTAGCCACTTTTCAACTGTCTCACCACCCAATGGCCCTTTTGGGTCTCTCATCTGATTTCTGTTTTGTTTTGTTTTATTGGAGCTTGAGCTTGGATCGATCCTTTCTGGCTGACTCTGGGATACGAAGCCACGTCCTGGTTATTAACACCCAGATGAATGGAGAATGTGCCAGGCATCTCGCAGATTTCCCTATAACAGTCCTGTGACTGAAGTACTCTCCCCATTTTATGGATGAGGTCAGAGAGGTTAAGCCATGGGCCCAATGTCCTTCCTTCCCTTCCCTTTTCTTTATTTCTTAAAACATTTTTAAAAGTCAGTAAACTTCATTTTTTAAGAGCAGTTTTAGGTTCACAACAAAATTGATTGGAAAGTACAGGGATTTCCTATGTACCCTCTGTCCTTACTCACGCACAGCCTCCTCCACTAGCAATACCCACCCCACCTCACCCACTGCTTCACTCGTTACAGTTGATGAACCTGGAATTGACCCTCGACCTGTTCAGACTTTGGGCGACCTCTCTGAGCGGCTTCCTTCTGGGTAACCTGGGACAGGATTACTTGGTGCCTTCCCCCTGCAATACCTCCCCCCACCCCGCCCCCAATGTCAGCAGCCATCCCCTAAGAAGGGGAGTAGGGGCTCTTGTTGGAGAGGCAGAATGCAGGAGGACCCTTTCATGCCCCTTTCATTCTGTTCCCTGCTTTTGTCATGTGTTTTTTTCCCTCTAATTTGCATTTTCCTCTTTTCAGCCCATAATAATCCAAGAGCCTTCAGAGCTCCTAAATACACTTTGGGAACACTCTGCAAACCAAATGTAGTCCCTAGAGAGCAGCCAGTGGGCTCAGGGGATCAGGTTGGGGAGGGTCTGTATCTTCAAGAGCACTGCTGGGAGGGGGCAGGGGCGAGGCCCCATTGCCTGAGAATTGGCACCTCCTGGACATACCCTCCTGCCCCTACCCAGCAGTGCGGGACCCAGCGCCCACAGCTCTGGTGTCTGCTGCATGGTAGCACACATCACCTCGAATTCTCCAGGCTACCTTAAGAGGGGGTTACTAAGGCTAGCTCCGCTTTGCAGATTAGCAAACCAAGGCTCAGAGATGTGAAGTGACTTCCCTGCAGTTGCTCAGCTCCTAGTGGGCTGGCCCAGGTGCTTCCGACTCTGAAAAGTGGCTCAGAAAAGTGAAGAGGGTCTTCTAGAATGCGCTCCCAACTGTCTCGGGTCGGGCAGCCTCAGTGCCCATCTTGGCCCTGTCCAAGATGCAGACCCAGAGGTTGGAATTCACGGACAAGTGATTTATCAAGGAAAGGCTTTCGGGAGAAACTGGAAAGGGAGTGAGGGAGGGAGGACAGGGAAGGCGAGAAAAACAGCGTGAAAGAGCCAGCTCGGTGGCATCTGAGCCTCAGCGTGATCCCGTGGGGGACTCGGGAGCATAACATGACATCGCAGCATTTTTGAGGCAAGCGTAGGAGTTTCCTAGGGCTGTCGTAAGAAATGACCAAACTGGGTGGCTTAACACACTGGAAGTTGGCTCTCTCACAGTCCTGGAGACCAGATGTCTGAAGTCAAGGTGGGGCAGGAGGCAGGCAGCCTCAGCGCCTCTAGGGAAGGGTCTGTACCAGGCCTCTTTTGTGGCTTCTGGTGGCCGCTGGCCGTCCTGGTGGTCCCTGGCTTGTGGATCCGTCACTCCATTTTCTGCCTCCATTTTCACACGGCCATCTCCCCTGAGTGTCTGCGTCTTCTCTTCTTCTAAGGACGTGTCCTTAGATTGAGGACATTTACAGATAATCCTGGGTGATCTTCTGAGGCCAGACTCACTTCCCTGATGTCTAATCCATCCTCCACTCTTTCCTGATTACTGTTTGACCCCTTGCAGCTCTGCTGTCTGTTTGGATGGCTTGGCCACAGCCCCTGAAACCAGCAATGACTAATTTATGCTAAAAAAATAAAAATGTCATTCTGCACGTGGGGAACTCTCACAGCCATTGGAAGGAAAAGCTAAAAAGGCCAGGCCTTGAAAGGGGGCAGAGTCCAGAGAGGCTCAGGCAATTTAGGGCAGAAGCAAAGGGACCTTCTTGAAGGCATTAGAAATGAGTTAACTCCGCACACTCTGAGCGCTCTCGCTCATGATGTTCCCGCTTCTCGGTGCAGATTCCAGAAAGGGGAGCATCTGACTGGTCTGCCTCAGCTGTGAGTGGACGGGCACCTGGACTGACAGCCCCATACAGCCCCTTCTCACTCCTTGTGCGCCAGCCACACCAGGCCGCTGGTGGTTTTGCAAAAACCACGCTACACTCCCCCTGGGTCTTTGCGCCCAGAGTGTTTTTCCTCCTAACTTGCCCTCAATCGGTCCCATCGCATCCTCCAATGTCTCCATCCTCTGGCGTTTTTCCCATTCCCTCTACCAGGCTGAATTAAGGGGACTCTGCGCTCTGCAGGGGGCCTGTGTTTACTTCTCAGCTCCTCCAGGTCACTCTGCCTTTTTCCTCCTCATCTCTCCAGCCCCTGGCCTGTTGCTGGCTCAGGGAGCCAGCTCAATCGATAGCAACTTTTTGTATGACTTTTGGATATTGTTCCTGTTCTGTGGGGGAATTTTAGCTGCAGGCGAAAAGGTTGGCTCGTACAGAAACAAAATTTTCGATCGGGAAAGTGTCGATCGGGAAAGTGTGCCGCAGTCAGAGCAGCCCCGAGGTTTGTGGGGGAGAGAGCAAGCTGGCTTGGAGGGTTTCAGGGAGGTGGGGCTGGCGGGAGCGAATAGCGGGCAAACCAGAGGCGTGTCGCATGCTCTGGGACAAGAGCTGGATGGGGGAGGCTGGAATGCCAGGCGAGGAGGGGGTACACAGGAGCCAAGGGACCTAAAATGGGATGACCAGCAGTGACAGGCACCCCCAGGGGTGCCCGCATGATGTGGCACCAAGGACTGGGCTCTGGAGTCTTGGCTTCAAGTCCCAATTCTTTTGCTAATGAGCTATTACCTGAGTGTGGGCGAGTTATTAGTGTCTCCGAGCCTCCGTTCCTTTCATCTGTAAAGTGGGGATGATAGTGCCCACCGGACAGAGTTATTCCGTCTTAGGGACTCAAGGGAACAGCCCAGAACGGGATCTGGTATGTAATAGCTGCTCAGTAAACACACATTCCTCTCTTCAGCCCCCAAAGAGTTCATATACAACGAGGGACAGCAAATTATGGCCTCAGGCTAAACCCAGCCCGACTGCCTGCTTTTGTAGGTAAAGTTTCATACTGCAAGGGCAGAGTCCAACAGTTGCGACAGGAAGCGTGTCGCCCGGAATGCACTAAATATTTCCTAGTCTGGTTCCTTAAGAAGAAAATTGGCCGACTCCTTATGTATGTATAAGATGAGCATCTTTTTTATTTTAAATTTATTTTTTATTAAGTTTATTGGGGTACCATTGGTTCATACAATTCTATAATTTTCAGGTGTACGTTATCATTTGACGTCTGTATATTTTTATTGTGTGTTTACTACCCAAAGCCGAATTTCCTTCAGCTACCATGTATTTGATCTCCTTTATCGACTCCGATTCCCCTCTCTCCCCTATATTTGACCCTCTTTATCCTGTCTATCTCCTTCCTCTTTCCCAACGCCCCACCCTTTGGTAACCACTTGTCCATTGCCCATCTCCATGAGTCAAGATGAGTATCTTTCATAGAGAGCCTCACCTCTCTCTCGATTGTCACTGACATGTGGCTACAGACTTAGGGGACCTGAGCTCAAGTGCTCACAGGGGTCTGGCCAGTCACGACAGTCTGTGATTTGCTTATATAAATATTTCTGTAGACGAATACGCTATTGTCTGTTTTTGTTTGAACACAAGATCTTCTGTGTCTTCTTGTGTTTGATAGAGACTGGATACTAAGAAATTTATTTATTCATTCTGTAAGTGATTGTCCAGTGCATGCTACGTGTCAGGATGCCTTCTCTAAATTGGGAATAGATCAGTGGACAACCATTCCTGCTCTCTGGGAGCTTGTGTCTAGTGGGAGGGAGAGATTCACCAATTAACTTACAACGTGGGGTGCTGGTAAGCGTCCCATGAATGGCAAGGCCTGGCCACGGAACGGAGAGAGGTGGGGGCTACGCTGAATTGCGTGGTCAGCAAAAGTCATTCTGAGTGGGTGGTCTTTCTCCTTGAGGGCAGGCACAAATTTCTGTACTCGAAGAATAAGTCAGCACAGTGAGAGAGGGATGATAACACCCCATCGGCGCTGGATGTAGAATGGGAACATTTGGAGACCTCGTCCTTTTTCCTCACGGAGTTCATGCTCAAGAGGGGAGACAGATAATTAATGATAATAATAATAATAATAATAATAAACAATAATAATAAATGGAAAGTCCTTACTTAGCCCTTTCTGCACGCCTGACATTGTTCGAATTGCTTTATGTGTATGAACTTGTCTAATCCAGTGAACTTGAGGGATGCAAAGGAGAAGCGTATGGTGGTGTCCTGAGAACTCGTGGTGGAAATGGTCCCATGGCTGAGATGTCTCACGTGTCCTGCCTACACTTGTCTTGGACATCAGAGGGTCTATATGGTGGCACTGTCTAATAAAGCTCCACGTGATGACACCGTCTAATAAAGTAGTCACTGGTTCCACGCGACTATTGAGCACTTGAAATGTGGCCAGTGCAGTGGAGGAACTTCATCTTTAACTCTTAAAATTTAAATTAATTTAAAATTAAATAGCCGCCTGTGACTAGGGGCTACGATTTTGGAGGGCATAGCTCTAACACATAGACTTCATAAAATATGTTCTACACCTACTGTCTCCTTCGTGTCTCTTTTGCCAAAACCCAGCTCTCCAGTTACTTAATGTTTTCGTTTCGGTCGACTTACCAGGTTAAAATGATCTTGACAAGAACTCTGCGTGCTACGGCTGGGATGGAGAGGGTTCGTTTCTTGCCACGAAGGGAAGGTAGCTGTGAAAGTGAAGGTTATGGAAATGAGGCAGGGACACTTGAGTGTCACCTGGAACTGCCCACGTCTGAGCCTGGAGCTTGCTCCCTCTTGGTTCAAGAGGAAGCGACACGCGTTAGGTACGAAGGCCTTTGTTCCAGCACCAGATCTATGCCGCTTCCTTGGAGCGAGCGGGAGGACCGGGGGAGAGTTGGAGAGAAATTGTCTGCCTCTCCGTGTGGCCAGAGGTCACGCTGTCCTTGATGTGCCCCATCTGAAAACACTCTCCCATTGCACCCACCTGCAGACAAGGCAGCCCAGCTTGGGAAATTGGTCCACGTGCAAGCGCACGAAGGGCGGCCGTGCCTGTGTTGTTCCGCATTCTCTCCCCAGAGCCCGGCACACAGTAGATGCTCAATAAACAAACGTCGAGGATGCTGCATTCTGCCTCGCCCCGCTGGCTCTTCCACATCCCTCGTCACCTTTACGGTCATGGCTCTTGGTTTGGGGTACGACGAAGAGGCTGGGCACAAAGGCAGTGCGTCCACATCTTCTCCTATCTATAGCTCCACAAAGAATCCCTCAGTAGGGGTCAGGAACGGTCTTGGCGAGCAGATGATGGAGAGACTGCTCGAGTTAGTGCAGAACTGGGGACAGGTCCCATCAGCATCTTCGTTACCTATAATAACGTGCTAGGATGTAATGTCCAAGGCTAGACAGGGAGACCCATCACCAAATGAGGCGGGGAGAGCATCACTGGAAATACCTCCGGAAATATCGTTGACTTTAAATGCAAGGCTTTCTGGGGCACGTGGCTCGCCTGTGGGCTCCAAGCACCTTGTTCTACTTTGCGACAGAGTTCGGAGTGATTAGGCAAGTTTCTTCACCACTGTGCGTGCCTCCGTTTCCCTATCTGTAGAATGAGAGTAACGTTAGTACATTCCCCTCTGTGAGGATTAAGTGTGTCAATGTGGGTAAAGTCTTAACGGGGCTTGGCACACAGTAAGTGCTCAACCGACATCAGGCATTTCTATCATTGTTTTCCTCGTCTGAGTGGGGCCACGGAGAAGCTACCAGCGCCTCAGCCTTCTTGAGAGCCTCCCCTGGGCTTTCTGTGTCGCTGACGACGTTGGCAGCACTCAGGCTCTTGTGTGCAAGGACCAGGCGGGGCATGTCAGCTCCGTGCATCTTTGACCTTTGCATGCAGCAGGCTCTCATTCACTGAGGCTCTTTTATGAGTGGCTTTTCGCCTCACGCTGTCGGCCAGGGCACTTGTTTTCCAGGCCTCCTGTCAGCAGGCTTCAGTTCTCATCTCCTTAGCTGCCGTGAAGTTTGAAAAGGTTAGAGAGGGAAGTGGGAGGTGAGGCGCGCATAGTGGAAAAATGTAAGCTGGACCGTCGTGGCCTGACTGACTGCGCTCTGCCCCTCTCGGTATCCGTGCTGGAGGGATAATTGCTAAACGGGGGTGGCTATGCCCGTTCTGTCTACATCACTCCTTCCTTGCAGGAACCACCCTGCTCCAGCTTTGTGGTTCTGGGAGAGACTGTCAGTTACGACACTCACACCCCTGGAAGAGGGTCATGTGATCCCAGATGGCCAGCCATAGAGCCTCCACCTCCTGGTGGCATAAGTCTAGAAAGGGGCATGTGACCCAAGGTGGACCAATCAGATTCTTCTTTGGGATTAGCCTATGGATTTTGGGAGAAGGGTGCCCTCGTTCTCCCAGGCGTGCTGGGCCAGGAGGAAATAAGCTTGGGACCTTTGCCTGTTACGTGGCTAGAGACTGAAAAACAGAAGCAAGCCAAGCTAATCAGTTGGTAAAGGCCGTCTTGATGATAGATAACCTTTCAGCTCCAGGACACAGCCATGCCCAGAGCCAGTCTTTGGACTCTTCATTTGGTGATACCTTTTCACTTAGGCTTTTTGGGTTAGGTTTCTGCAACTCGAACTGAATGAGTCTAACGCTGTAAGATTTATCAAGCATTTTCCTTGTGTGGACACTAAGAGTTTTGTATGCATTGACTGATGGATCTTGGGTGGGTCACTTCACCTCTTGGAGACTTCGTGTGCTGATAAGTAGCATGAGCATAATGTTATCAGAATAGGATTGTTGTGAGGGTTAAGTAAAGGAAAGCATACAAGGTGCCTGGCCCCTAGTAGGTCCTTACTCAGTG
Source organism: Cynopterus sphinx (assembly GCA_030015415.1). Taxonomy (NCBI): domain Eukaryota; kingdom Metazoa; phylum Chordata; class Mammalia; order Chiroptera; family Pteropodidae; genus Cynopterus; species Cynopterus sphinx. The sequence goes on along the minus strand of CM057379.1, from coordinate 97,847,646 downwards.
TTAGCTACTTTTCTTGGACCAGGGAGCTCTGTGATGGATATCTTTGTGGGTGCTTTTGGGAGCAATCGCCTCGGTACTTCCCAAAATGGAGTTGCAGAATCAAAGGGTATGCACACACAGCACCTAACTGCTCTCCAAAAACATGCCTGTTGTATTAGTTCCCTGTTGCTGTGTAACGGGTCACCGCAAATTCAGTGTCTTTAAAGAACATTCATCTGTTATGTCGCCATTTCTGTGGGTCGGGAACCCAGGCATGGCTTGATAGATCCTCTGCTTCACAGGCTGCAGTGAAGCTGTCAGCTGGGGCTGGGGTCTCATTCGAAAGCTTGACTGGGGAAGGATCTGATCCCAAGCTAACTCAGGTTGTTGGCAGAATTCGTTTTCCAGGGCTGTTTACTGAGAGCATCCCTTCTTCACTGGTGTTGGTTAGAGGGCCGTATGTAGTTTCTTTTTTAATCACATTTTTTTTTTAACCATGAACTGTGCAAGCCGAGAAGGCAACTAGAGAAAGTCTGCCAGCAAGATGGGAATCACCATCTCACGTAATATAATCCCAGAAATGACATCCCATCACCTTCACTATGTTCTGTTAGTTAGAAGCAAGTCATGGGTCCCGTCCACACTCGCAAAGAAGGAGGTGGTTACACAAGGGTGTGATTGCCAGGAGGTGGGAGGATTGGGGACCAGCACTTTTTCCTTTTATAAGTTGTGCTTTTTGTGTCCCGACTCAGGAATCTTGCTTAACCCAAGACCACAAGGACTTCCTCCCATGTTCTCTGGTTTTATAGCTTTCGTTTTTACGCTTTGGTCTGTGATCCACTTAGAGTTACAGTGGTCACCTTTTATCTGCAGGGGATACGTTCCTAGACCCCTAGTGGACACCTGAAAATGTAGGTGGTACCAAACTATATATATTATGATTTTTTTCTTAGACATACATCCTTGTGATAAAGTTGAAGCTACTTTTGCTCTTTGAGGCCATTGTTAGTAAAATAAGGGTTTCCTGAACACAAAGGCTGTGCTACTGATAGCCAAGACTAAGCGACTAATGGGCGGGGAGCGTATCAGCATGGATAGGTGTGAGATTTCATCCCGCTATTCAGAATGGCATATTCCATTTACAAGTTACAAATTGTTTATTTCTGGAATTGTCCATTTGACATTTTCAGACTGCCGTTGACCACGGGTAATTGAAACCGTGGGAAAAGCAACTGCAGACAAGCGGGGGAGGTAGGCTATGGTAATTTTTATATGTGGTGCGAAGTAAAGATAGACGTTTATTTTTAATTTTTTGTGTATGATGGTCACTCGAGTGATGGAATTACAGTTGAAAACTACATGCATCATGATTGCAGTTCTGATAGTAACATCCTTCGCGGTGTGAGTGCTTAGTATGTGCAAGACTCTGGCTCAGAGTTTCATCTACGTTGTTTTATCCGCTTCTCACGATGACAAGGTGAAGGAGGAACTAATTTAAATCCTCTCAATGCTACGCATCTGATAAGTTAGTACCCACTCACCCATCCGTGACATGTTTTGTTACATTAACAAAGCAAGATGTCGAGTGTACTGCTTGCGATTTGTGTAAAAAGTGATGTGTGCACGGACACAAACACACGTGTACGAAAGCGTATTTGCTCGCACAAGATAGCTCCGGAAAGACAAAGAAATCACGAAGTGTGATGACCTCTAGGCCAAGGAATTGGTGACCGGGCTGAGGAGAGGAAGGGAGATTTTTCACGGTGCGCCATTCTGCACCTTTTGAATTTTAAAGTTTGTGTATTTCACAACCTGTGCCAACATTTCCTACACGAGGAATAAATATGTCAAGTTGGAGAAAAATGAAAGAGATCTGATGGTCTGCTTTCAGAGCCTACACTCCTGTTCACCATTCTGGCTCTATTGATCCTTTATTGCTTCATTTATCTTTGCCTCTTCCTCTCACCTGTTAATTGGGGGTTATAATAGCACCTGCCTCATAGAATTGCTGTGAGGGCTGAGGCAATGCAACCAAAACATTCAGAAAAAGACCCCGCACCAGAGAAAGCTTAATCAATGCTATTATTATTTCATTCATAGAAAAAAAAAGATTAGAAATAAATGTACCTTTTTTATTAGTATTTTCTTCATTACATTATACATATTAATTTTATTATATTAATACATATTAATAGAGATTTCTCTGGCTGTGGGGTAATAGGCAATTTTTGTTTTTTTATCCTTTTTCCCCAAAGTTTTTTTTTTTTTTTAAGTTGCGTACTATTTTTATACTAAATATTTCCACTCCTCAGCACAGACCATCCCAGGAGTCTCTGGTTGCAGGTCCTCTAGGAGGCTGGGGTGGAGGGGTATGTTCTGTGCAGACTTTAAGTAATGGCCAAGGTTGCATAAGGCCAGGCTCGTCTGGCCTGTGTCTAGACGCCTTATTTCCCTTGGTTCTTGTAGAATCGAGGTACTTCTGAACACTGGAAAAATGTTTCTGAACCAAACTGCAGCTCCAGGGGGGAGCGGAAGGAGGTGAAGTGGGTGGTTAATACATTTATACATGAATAGGCATCAATTATGCCCACTTTTCAGAGGCAGACAGACACTCAGAGAGGTTTCAGACATGCAAATGAGTTGGGGCATGGAGATGACTAGCTGAATTGTTGAAGCTTCCAGTTAAACTACTATTTTTGTCTCGATGATCAGAGACAGGGCACACTGGCCTGGATTGTCGTGCGGACAGCCACTTCCAGTTTCGGTCCCCCGCATCACATGCCCCGATGTCGCTCTGGGGAGGAGGTGAACAGTGGAGTCCGATGTCCTGCACTTTGGCCCCAGTATGCCCTATTTCTGCCCCATTCGCAAGAGCAGTTTGGCTTGGGGTCCCCTCCTTTGGGAAGTCTTCTCTGTTGCTGGCCTTCTCTTGACCTTCTTCCCACAGGGTTTTTTTTTTTTTTTTTTTATGTAGCAGAAGGGAGACCAGACCCCACTTTGGGGACCAGGTAATCCCGGGTTCAAATCCCCACTCATTCTGTGACTTTTGTTACTTTACTTTTCCTCATCCCTAAGTTGGAGGTGATAGCAAGTTCCTACTTCATTATGGTTTGTGCTGGGCGGAATCATGGCACCCCAAAGGTGTTTACATCCTAATTCCCAAAACGGGCAACGGTGTGAACTTCACATGGCAAAGGGGACTTGGCAGATGTGATTAAGTTAAGAATCTCAAGATGGGGAGATTTTCCTGGGTGGGCTCAATGCGATCACAGGGTCTTTACCAGCAGGAGGCATGAGGCTCAGAGAGACAAGGAATAAGGAGATCAGAGAGGAGAGAAGATGCTACACGGCTGCCCATGAAGGTGGAAGAAGGGGCCACAGCCAGTGAAAGCAGGTGGACTCCAGAGACTGGAAAAGGCAAGGAGATGGGTTCTTCTTGGAGCTCCCGAATGAATCAGCCCTGCCCACACCTCAACGTCAGCCCAGGGAGACTGACTTCAGACTTCTGACCTCCAGGACTGAAAGAGAATAAATGTGTGTTGTTTTAAGCCACTCTGTGGTACTTCGGCATAGTGGCCATGGGAAACTCCTGCAGAGCCGCTATGTAGATGAGATCCTACCATCAGGACAAGGGGGTGAAGGTCAGTGATTGGGGTGGAGGCGGGTGTGGGAAGAGCTTTTGAAGTCAGCCCGCCCCAAACGGTGGTTGTCATCAAATGGTATGATTTTGACCATGACTGGATGTGCCACACCATGTGTTGCATGGATTCTCTTCCTTTTCTGTGTCCCCCAGGACCCTGTGACATCCTCGGAGGAGAAAGAGACCGGGTCCTATTCCTGTTGGATCCTTAGTGCCTGACATACAAAAGCTGCTCAATTAAATTAGTGCTTGTCAGGCTGAACAGAGATGGTCCTCTTCTCGTGTTCAGTGAGGGCTCGAGTGACGGTACCCTTTCTATTTCGGGGTCTCACTTTCCTGCTCTGTAAGATGACGGGGCCGATGCTATGGCTTCTCCCGGCTCTTCGTGCCTCTGGCCCTTCCCCAGCCTCTACTGAGCTGTGGTAGGGAGAGAAGGAGCAAATCTTTCACAGTCTTTGGTTACAGGTTCTGGCTGAGGAGCAGGGTGACAGTGTCCCCAACGACAGGCAGTTACAGGGAACATGACCCTGAAGACCTGGCTGGCTCTGGACTCACTCCTTGTCATGTTCAGAATCTCAATCAGTGAATTTCCAGCACAGCCTTTGCCTGCTCCAGCCTCAGAGGGCTGTGGGGAGGTGGCTGCAGGCTGGCGCTGGACACCGACGTGGTAATTCTGGCACTAGCTCTCCGGTGCTACGCTGTCTCTGGGGAGCCATAAACACTTTTAGGGGGAGAACTGGGGTGGGCTGGCTGCTGTCTGGGGCGTTGTATCTAATCGTTCACATTCATACCTGGTACTGGCAACGGCTCTGTATTTGGAGCCAGGTCTGTCTGGGTTTGAATGCCAAGTCCATGACCTTGCTGGGTCAGACTCTGAGCCGCTATTGGGTTTTGTAAAAACAGGGACACACGCTAAGAGCCGGAGCTAATGTTTTCTGGCTGTTTCCATGGGCTATGTGGACTCTGCTCAGGGCTTCACAGGTGAGATTTCAGGTCATGCCCTCACAATCCCAAGGTCAGGATCATCTCAGACCTTTGCACAGAGGGAGAAACTGAGGCTTGGTGAGGCTCTGGACTTTGCCAGAGGTCTTAGGCTAGCATTGCTAAGAGGGGAGAGGTCAGGTTGAGTGTACTTACCACGAAACCACAACAACAAAAACAAAAAACAGAGGGATACAAAGAGACTTTTGAAGGTGACAAATATGTTCATCATCTTGTTTGCGGTGATGGTAACACAAGTTTCTACATATGTCCAGACTCACCAAACTGCATACGCTGATTTTGTGCGTTTATTGTTCTGTCTACCAATGGTACTGATTATAAGGCTTGGTGGGGGAGCATATTTTTCTTGGAGGATTGACGTGAAGATTCATAAAAGGAAATATGTGCCTGCCACGTTGTGACACTTCAGCATGTGAGCTGTCCCCAGAACAGATTCCCAGAAGAGGACTTTTACCAGCCCCTTTCTCAGACGAGGAAACTGAGGCTCGGAATGGGGAAGCGATCGCTTCCGAATCTTTCTGCGGGCTAGAGGTGCTGGAACCCAGGGGTGCAGGCTCCCGGTCCTCGCTCTTTCTCTACGACGTTGCTTCTGGAAGCAAACTCTCTCCGGCCAGTCGAGTTTTATTCCATTTTGGGAAGAGGTTCCTTGAAATGAAGAGAATGCAGCTCAGCCTTCATCTCTTGTCATCGTGCCAGACACGTAATGGGAAAATTAGACCCGTGGGCTACTGATCCCTTTTTGTTCTAAGATAATGATGTCGTGTAGGATATGAAGAATGACCGTCAGCTACTCTAGATGTATCCAGTATACGGATGGAGGCTTTGCACGTAAATGGCCATGCACAGGCCAAATCCGTGGAGCTTAGCTGGCCAGTCAGAACATGATGACACCATGAGACTTAATAAAAAGAGACCATTATCTCTCTAGTGAAGCAATCTTAGTAGCTGTACAGTTATCCTGGCTGTATGTCTAAAGCCTGGAGTGGGTCCCTTACGGGCTTGCCGCGTAAAATCAGCTCTGTGCTTGCAAAAGGAGACTTTGGGGCAGGATTCATTTATTAAATCAACAAATCTTTGTTACACATCTACTGTGTATCAGGCACTAACCTAAAAGCCAATGATATGCATGGGATAGGACCAACAAAATCCCTTGTCTGCAGTTGTTCACACTGCGTTCAGTGTGAACCCAAAGATGGTGGCTTAAACAGAGAGGGGTTTATTTTTATCTTCTAAGAAGGATTCTGGAGGCAGGCAATTCAAGGATGGACACTATTAGAAACTCAGATGCAGTATCTTTCGTTTTTGCCACCTAAAAGAGGGTTTATCCTCGTGGTTGAAAGATGGCTGCTATACTTCCAGATGTCACATCTCTATTCCAAGTGCACCCAAAGCCTTTACCTCCTAAGGAGGAGCTCCCCTTTTTTTCCCTTTGGGGGAGGCCTTCCCAATAGGATCTGCTTACTACCTCATTGGTCAGAATTATGCCACATGGCCACCACTGGCTTGAAGGTGTCTCGAAATGTGAAGAGGGAGATGAATCAGAATGATGTTAAATAAAGCATCCTATAATATCTACCATATTGCCTAAATGTCCAAAAGGGCAGACAAGCAGGTAGCAAATAACCTCATCATTACATAATAATTTATTACTATTAAGAGAGTCTCAGCGCTAAGACAGAATATGTCTTAGGTTGGGTTTCTTTTGGGTTAGACCCTGTGATAAGAATTTGAGAAAAAGCAGCTTTATTTGGGCGTGAGCCTCGGACAAACTGGTACAGGGGTGGGGAATTGAGATGGACAGGGGAAGGAAATCAGTATGACATGTGCTTTTGAGCATGGGGCTCAGCCCCAGTGGGGACATTTGGGGACAAAGTAGAGCACACCTCAGAGCTCTCCCCTAAGGGCTGAGATAGATGGGGCTATTTGTCCTCCAACTCCATCCATCCTTGTGCTTTCCTGGGTGCAGGAAATCTCTGATAATTCCTAGCTTTCTCGCTGGAGGTGGGGTAGGGTGTGGCGGTCCCTATGTGGAGAGCCATAAGTGTGTGTAGTAGGATGCTGTAGCATGAGCTGAAAAGTTAAGCGCCTGAGGTGGGGCTTCAACTACACCTGAATCAGCCTTTAATTAAAGTATGGTGTTAGCCAAAACTTTTATGAAGAATTTTAAAGTTGAGACCGAAAAAAAAAAAAAAAGGGATAAGAGTGTTCAAGTTAAAGGGAATAGCATGGATGAGAGCCCAGAGGCAGGAAAGAACTTCGCTTGTTCAAGGCCTGAGTATGTGAGGCTGGCGAGGCAAGTAGGGCCTTGGGGATGCAGAGTTGCACAAATCCAGATCTCACTGATTAAAAAATAGCGTTTTTTGTTTTTTTTTGCATGATACCCCTATGCTTCATAATGAACGGTAGATAACCTTTCTTCTTGATATTCTGACATCTTTCCCTTCCGCCCTCGGTTTCTTTATTTTACAATATTTCCTCTTTACATTCTTGAAATGCACTGCCCCGTCCACCATTTCTGAAAACATTTTCCATGTATTTTAAAAGTACCATAGGTAAGATTCTGCATAAGAAATACAGTACTTTTATGCCCATCATCTCATCCTCACAGTGCCCTTTTGGGATTGGTAGGTATGAGCACCCCCATTTCACAGCTGAGGAAACAGGCTCAGAGGAGGGAGGCAGCTTCTCTGGGATCACACAGCCTGCAAGATGCTGACTTAAGACTCAAAGGCAGCCTCTGTAATCCCTGTTGAATGTTGTTCTCCACCGCTTTGGTACCCAGCAAGGCACCTAGTGTGGCTATCGTGATGGATGCTGTGGCTTGTTTGGATTCTGCCTCAGGATTTTTCTTCCCTGCCTCTTCGGTCGACTGGCTGAGTAATAGCATTCGATATTTGATGTGCTCTACCCTTTCCCAGATTTATTGAAAAAGATTACTTGCTGTTCTTTTTAGAGTGAGTGAGCACGATTCAGGTAGATTATATTAAAATCCTTGGGAAAGATAGAACAACCAGAACCTACAAGGTTATTTAGGCAGAGGGTGAGTGGAAGCGGGTCTCCTTACGTAGATGAGGAAAGGGACCCAGTGAAGGGACATGTGTATGCTGGGCGTAGGGGGCATCTGCTGTTTTTGTCTGCCATAGTCTCTCTCCTGGATTGGAGACCGATTCCTTGGTTTTCTTTGGAAAGCCAGATAGGTTTTCCAGACAAAATACAGGGCGCTCAGTTAAATTTGCACTTAACATTAAACAACAACAAAATAAACATTTTTTTGTGTGTTTAAGTATATCCCAAATATTGCATGGGACATTCTTATACTCAAAAGTGATTCATCGTTTATCTGAAATTCACATTTAACTGGGGTCCTGTATTTTTATTTGCCTGCCCCTCCCCCACCCCCAGCAGCCATGACATGTCTTAGCTCAAAATGTTAGGACGGGACTAAGTTCCAGGAGTGGGAAGGTGGTTCGAGACTGGCCCATCATAGCATTCTATCCCTCTTAGCCATGGAAATCGGTTCAGAGATGGGGACATGACCAAAGGCAGGCGGATGGGCGTCAATTCTGGAAATCTGGCTAGCGCTACTGAAGAAGAGATTCCTGCTTTTCGCTGAGGTTGCTAAGCCATGAAAGGTAGCTCCTGGGGTCCAACAATTGAAGAATGAAACCAAGGGAGGGAAAAGCAACTGAGAGGTGGAGAGAACGAGAGAGAAGAGATTAGCTCTTAAAGACATTATTGGGGGTCCTGGGACTAGCCTCATTGAATTTTACTTTCATCTCAGTGCCCCGATGTTGATGGAACAGTTGAGGGCTGTTAATGGTGGTGCAAGTGAAGATAACAGCCATAGTGTGATGGAGCTGAAAGCAAAGCCATCCGTGGTGATGAGTCCAAGATCAGTCTTAGTCGAGATGGTGGCTGAAGGGGTGATGGAGTAGAATGGTGTGCAGAATCAAGGGGGGGGGAATGTGTTCTTGCTGGTCATAGCTCTGTTGAGGGTGCTGCCACCGCCACCGATAATGAAGATGAGGATGTGATAATGAAGATTAAGATGGTGTTGATAAGGGAGAATGAAGTAATCAGGAAGAGGATAATTCTCAGCCCATGTCTATCCCCAAGTCCTATCACCGTTACCCAACTTGGTTAAAAAAAATATTATTCACTTTTCTTCCTGTCCACTATGGGCACCACCTAGGCCAGGCCACCAGCATCTACTGCCACACCTTCCCAAATGGCATCCTTGCTTCCTGAAGCTGGTATGGAGACCAACTTTTTTTCGAATATAAATGAGAACATTTCACTTCTCCGCTCAAAACCATTTAGTGGCTTAGACTAGAATCCAAATTCTTGACCACGACCTCAAGACCCACATGACTTGGCCCTGACCTGTACCTCAATATCACTTCTCTCTACTTGCTCCTCTGTCACTATGTTCTAGCCTGATTTCTCTTCTTTCAGTTACTTTAGAATGTACCAAATCCTTAGTATAAGCCATCGCCTAGACATGAAATGCCTTGACATTTGGCATGTCTCAAGGTCACTTTCCTGGATTCTGAATCTAAATGAAACTTCTCCTTTGTCATTTTCTTGCATAGCTCCCTATACTAAGCACATTTTGGTTAATAATTATTTTCGATTCATTAACTTTTGGGTCTTGGCACAATGTGTGTGTGTGTGTGTGTGTGTGTGTGTGTGTGTGTGTGTGTGCGCGCGCGCTTTAGAATGTATCTCAGGAGTACCGAGATTTTGATCTCTTGGCCATAAGGGCTGACTCCAGTAGCCTTTGGTAGCCACAGCCCCTGAGGCTGATCATCTCCAGCATCTAGAAGCTTCTTCCAGTTACCCCTGTGTCATACAAATATGATTATTTTCTCTGTGTGCCTTGAAAAGCCTGGAAGGCCTGCACCATACTCTTCTTAAGAGCAGGGGCAGTGTTTGGACTGTTCTCACCGCATACTATTCAGTGTCTGGCACAATGTGGCACTCAAGAAATATGTCTTGAAAGTATTAAAGAGTGATAAAGATGATGGAATTGATAAGGGTAATGGTGATGGTAAAGAGGAGAATGGTGATGGTGGTGGTGACAGTGGTGATGACAGTGATGGTAGTGAGGGTGATGGTGGCAGTGGTGATGGTGATGATGGTGGTGATGGTGGTGGTGATGGTGATGGTGATGGTGATGATGGTGATGGTGGTGATGGTGGTGGTGATGGTGGCAGTGATGATGTTGATGATGGTGATGATGATGGTGATGATGGCGGTGATGATGATAGTGGTGGTAGTGATGATGGTGATGATGCTGGTGGTGATGATGATGGTGATGGTGGTGAAGATGGTGGTGATGGTGGTGGTGATGGTGGTGGCGATGCTCGTGGTGGTGATGGGAGTGCTGTTGGTGGCAAGAAGGGTGATGAAGAAAGACTTTGGCGATAGACACCACAGCCAAGAGGACCTGGCCTAGCCCATCGCTTTAAAGAACTTTGATAAAAATTGGATCTGCCTTTCCCCTTAGGAGCTAGCCTAGAAAGATCAAGGGCGGGCGAAGTTTGGAGCAGGGGCAATCAGAGCTGGACGCAGAGGGGCCGTCGAAAGTCATCCGCAAGCTCGGGGAGGGGCTGTTTGGCCCGCAGCGCCCCTTCTTCTTACACCCCAGTTTGTGGGAAAGCCGCCCTCCCGCGCCCCAAACACAGCCCAGCCTCTGCACACCCAGGGGAGGGAGCACGGTCCCAAGAGGCAGCCGTGGGCAGTGCGATGAGAGGGTGCGCTGGGGCCGGGTCTGAGCGCGCAGGTGACGCGGGGGGTGCGGGGGTCTCTGGGGGGAGCGCGCGGGTCGGGTCTCAGGGCGCAGGTGGGACGCGGCGGGGCGGAGCCAGGGGCGGGGCGGGACCGGGGTCTGGACCCGGGGTTCCGGACCTGGACTCGGGGTTCCGGACCCGGAGCCCGCAGGGCGGCGCGGCGCGGGCAGCGCGGGCGGCAGGTCGGGGTCCCCGCGATGGGGGCGCCCCTGGGCGCGCTGGCGGGCGCCGCGGCGCTGTCCGGGGCGCTCAGCTTCGCGCTCCTGGCCGCGGCCATCGGCACCGACTTCTGGTACATCATCGACACCGAGCGCTGGGAGCAAGCGGGGGGCGCCGGCCGCGGCCCGCCCGAGCCCCTCAGCTCGCACTCCGGCCTCTGGCGCACCTGCCGGGGTGAGCGGCCCGCGGGGACCCGGCCGGGGGACCCTCCCAACCTCTGCGCTCCGTACGCCGCGTCTGGGGGTTGCGGAGGGAGGTGGAGGGGGGTGCCGCACCCTGCTGATGCTGCCGGCGGGGCACCTGGGGGCGGGCGTGGGCGGGGCACCCTCGGGCTGGGGTCCCACCTCCAGGTCCCGTCCTCTGCTCCCTCTGCCCCCCCGCAGTCCGGAGCCCCTGCGCGCCCCTGATGAACCCCTTCTGGCAGGAGAACGTGACCGTCAGCGACTCGAGTCGACGACTTCTCGGTGAGTCCGGGGTGGGGAGGCTGGGAGGGGACCCCGAGGGCGGGCCACCCGTTTTGGAGCATTTCTCCTCACGGCAGCCGCTTGGCTGGGGGCCTCTGACCCCCGCGGGAGAGGGGTCCCGAGCTGGGAGCAGCGGGAGGGGCCCCTCTGGCTCTACCTGTGACGTGGTGCGGTTGAGGAGTCAGTCGACAAACGGTCGAGCGCAGGCTGTCTGTGTGCCGAGCACGGTGCTGACGATTAAGACCCAGGCCTTGCCTTCGAGGACCTCCCAGACCAGCTGTGGAGACAGATGTGGGAATTTGGTTCCATTTCAGAGTGACAGCAGCATGAGGGAGGGACGGTGGGTGGGATCCCAGGGAGACACCTGGGGATCCCAGGTCGAAAAATGGGGAGGTCTGATCCGGAAAGTCAGAAGGCACATCCAGGTCAGCCTTGCTTGCTCTTTACTGTAGCAGGGATGTAATAAACATCTGTTGAATGATCGATCCAAGAAAGGCCACCCTGAGGCAGGGGACATGCCCTCCCTCCAGGGGCCACTGACTGACCTGGTGGTGGCTGATTTTCCAAGTGCCTAGCACGGTATTTGGAAGTCAACAAACTACGAGGCCTGAACGCAGGGAGGCAAAGGCGTGGAATGAATGCTTGTGGAAGGAGGGGAATGAATGTAATAGTCCAGTTCACTGAGGCTCGCTGCGAGCTAGACGTGGAGCTAAATGCTTTTCATCTGCCTGAGTTTAATCCTCACAGCCTCAGTTTTTATCTTCGTTTTTTTCCAATGAGGAAACTGAGGCCCGAGGAAATGAAGACTGAGTTCTGTAGACGGTGAAAAATATGGGCAGCTTTGGATAGACTTACTGAGGCTTGTTCCTGACGTGGCCCACTAAGGCTGCCAGGGACCCTCTCCAAGTCCATTGTCCCCTTTGCTCTTTCTTCTCTGACTATGCTGGCCTTGGGCCAGGTCCTGGAACATGCCAAGTTTCCTCTTGCCACAGGGACTTTGCACATGCCATTCTCTCTACCCAGAGTCTGCCCGCTCCCACCAGCTGGCTTGACTTGCTCAGCTCCTACTCATAGGACAGGTTGCATGACGTTTTGGGGGTTAAAATCTGATACCCTCATTAAACTGGGAGCGCCATGAGAGCAGGAGCCGTATCTACCTAGCCACTGCTGAGATCCCAATATTTAGCACAGAGCCTGGCAGAGTGTAGGCCAGGAGCCAAGGTTTGCTGCACAGGTATGAGCATGAATGCAGACTATATTATGTTCCAGGTGGAGCTCAATATATATTTGCTGAATGAATGAATGAATGAATGAGTAAATGAATGAACCAGAGTTGTTTCTGTGAAGTCCAGTGGTATGCTGGCAAATATTTAACAGCTGGCTCTCTGGGCGGGAAGTGGGGAGGAAGGGAGGGGTCAGGGGAGTCTTGATTTGTAGCATTTGCTGATTTCTGTGGTATAAATATTCTCCCTGTGGTCAATTTCAAGGTATTAACATGATGTCAGCTGGCTCACAAAATTCCCAAAACTTAAATGGTTCTTGTGAGCTGATACAATCCACGGTATAAGGTCTCACTGAAGGACACATCCCTCAGACATCTGGAACATGTGGAAGGTAGAGGAAAGGTAGAGATACCCTGGACTCTATCCTCAGCATCACGCTGGACTGGGAGGAACTTGGATGTTCTCAGAATGTTGTTTCAAGAATAATCAAAGAGTTCTCACCCTTGAAGTAAGGGAAATGGGGGTCAAATCCCAGCTCAGACCTTCATCAGGATCCTCTGTGATCCTGGGACAGGTGTCTTAAGTGCTCTGAATCTCATTTCCCACATCTATTGAAATGAGATGCCAAAACCATGAGGAAGTGTGGTCAGGATTCTAACAACCAGCTGGAGAAAAAAAATTGACTTTACCTGGGACCTCCCATAGTGCTGCTTGCTGTGGGACCTCTACTCTGCATGAAAGAATTTGCTATAAAAGTGCTAGACACATAAGTGCTCGATCAACACGAGTCCCCTGACCATTCCTTCCAGGCTCTTTTAGATGCAGGCCCATCTATGCAGTGTCGACCCTTTGCTGGGCTGGGTGCTGGCATCCAGATTACTCATCACATCAATGGGGGAATTAGATGGCTAACTACCCTATAGCTCTCATGGGCAAAATGAGAATAGCTGTCATCTCTCTTCACAAGGATGTTGTGAGGATGCAGGGGGGGCGGGGGAGCGTATTTAAAAAGCTTTTGCCAGGGCCTGGCCCTGTAAGTGCGCCTTAAGTGGTAGCTGCTATTATTACCATTATATCATCTGCAGCAGAGAGCAGTCTGCCCCTTCAGACCCGCATGCTTGCTGCAAATCACCCCTGGAGAGAGCTTTTTTTCCCCCAGAATGTTTTTATCCCTAGAATGAATTTCGAATCTTATCCAAGCTCTTCTGTCGTGTGGAGATGTTTCTTTCCATAAAGGGGAGAGGCAAGCTGTCAAGGCATCATGTCCTCTGAGTCACCCTCCTAGATCCATCCTGATAGGGGTGTATTAGGTGAACCTTGGATTTTTCCTCCAAGAAAACCCAAGCAGGCAGACCACTTCAGTGCCCCAGAAAAATCCACTTTATCTTTCAGGTTAGCTCTGGGGATGTTGTGGCTTTAGTTCCCTGGCTAGGCACTGGACTCATCTGGGGGCAAGAGAGGTCATCTAATTCAGCACAGGGCAGATGAGAGCACAGTCTGGAACAGTGTCAGCCAGGAGCCTTTTGGTGGCAAGTGACGGAAATTCAAATCATACCTGTTTAAACAAGAAAAGGAATTCTTGGTCCATGTAACTGCAAAGCTCCAGCCTGTTGAGCTCAGAGAACTGAGCTCAAGTTTTCTTCTCCTCTCTGGGCTTTACCTCTGTTTGGGTTCTGTTTTCAACTAAATCCTGTCCAGTCTTAACAACCCAAGCAGGAGGAGACTTGCTCTTTACCAATAATTCTTAAAACTTTCAGGTAGGCTTCTCGCTGGACCAGAGTGGATCACATGTCCAGATCTGGGCTAATCCCTGTGGCAGAAGGGATGGGACATGTGGATCTGCCAGGCTGAGTTATGTGCCACTAGTGACAAAGGACTGGGTCATCCCCATGATAAATATAATAAGGACCCACCTCTTACCAGCAGTCTGACTTCTGGAAAGTCACCTTCCATAAACAGGCTGCTTTGAGAGGAAATGAGGCCACAGGAGCAAAGCTTTCAACACAGACGGCACTGTGTGCAGTCGGAGCTCAATTAATGTCTCCTCCTCCTGCTTTAAGTCATATGGCTTCCTTGAGCCTCAGGCTTCTCACCGGTAAAATGGAGCTGATCCTCACAACGACCCCACGAGACGGGTACTGTTATCACCATCCTCACTCTTTGAATGAGGGAACTGAGGCACAGAGAGGCTCGGTAAGTTACTAAAGTTTGCACAGTAACTGGTAGGTCTGGGATTTGAACCCAGGCAATGTCTACCCTTTTAGAATGATGCTACACTGAGTATAATTTCAGTGTAATGTGAGCCACGAGGCAGGACTGAACTTGGCCGTCCTCTGAGGAGGAAAGGTTGGAAAATCACAAATTGGCTTCCAGTCTTTCTGGGTGCTGGGCTGTTGCAGGGGTGTAAAAATTAAATCCCGTGATGCCTGGTGCAAGTCGCAGGAGAGGAGGTGGTGGGGACAGGCTCGGAGAAGGGACTGGGGGTGTTAAGACGCTGCCCCGGCCCCCAGGGGAACTTTGAGTTGCAAGGTATGCATAGCTGTACTCTCTTCCAGGCATAAAGCCCCAGGCTTCGGGGAGCCCATGGAAAGTCAAGTACACATTAAAAAATTTATATTCAAAGTAATTCCACTCCTTGGTATTTACCACGTTTGGCTTCTGAGAAGAGGTTCACCAAACCATATTTGCAACAGTGAAAAACAAGACGCAGCCCACGCACTGCGATATGGCTAAACGTTTATGTGTGATATATCCATTCCGAGGAATATTATGTAGCCTGTAAAAATGGTATACTAACCTGGATAGAATGCCAAGTTTTACTATGAAATGAAAAAAAAAAAAATTACAGGGTGTTATAGGCAGTCTGATTCCATTTGTTATTTTTCCCCCCATCCCAACCCCTCCAGGTTGTACCTTTTCTGTGGGTATATGCCAAAAATTTAAGGTGCATCTTTATTTTATATGCCATTCAGAAAGAAAACAACCCTGCCAATTATAAGTGTGAGATGCTGTGGATGGTCAAATGTATCCTATTTTTTAGATATGTTAAAGTGTGACTAAATGCACACCTTGGGGAAATAAGTAAATATATGTAGGACAAAACATGTAAATATATGGAAAAAAGACGGGAAGGATGTGCTCTAAGCATTCCTGGAGGTTCACTGTGGGAGGGGAGGAAGAAAAAGAGCTGGGGGTGACCAAATGAGTCTTGTTGAAAAATTTCCCAAAAGAGTGTTATAGTTTGTTAACAAATACGCCCCAAGAGGATGCCCTAGGGGGTGAATTTTGCCTGAATGTAGTTCACGGAGCTATTTGTGGTCCCTGCTTATATCTCTGGCTGCCAGAACCGAGGTATGTGTGTGCTTCTGGAGTGTCTCCTGCGTTGGGGTCTTGGCACATTCTGTCCCCTCTTCCAGGAACATCCACCCCCTCCTCTGGGTCCACTTAAGGCCTCTTCATCTGACCTCCAGGTCTTAGCTAAGATCCCCACTCCAAAGCCTTCCTCACTCCCAGGCTGGGTTAAGCAAGCACCCCTGTCTGCAGTCCCATCACCCCTTTGCCAGCCCCCCTTTCTTGTTCCATGTCAGTTCTGACACCTCATAGCTGTTCTGTCTTGAGCAACTGACATAGGTACCTTGAACCTCAGTTTCCTCATCTGTGAAGTGGGAGTTAAAATAAAAAGTCTTACCTGGAAGAGATTAAGGTACTCGAGGACAAGAAAGGAACAATTATCCCAACCTTCAAAGCCTACAAGGGTTTGGCAAAGTCGGAAGGTAATCCATGGTCCAGTTTGACGGGAGAGGGAACGGGCTTTCAAAAGATGCTATTGTTTTCTCGGTAAGAGACAGAGTCAGGATCTGAACCCAAGTCTTTGCTTGCGGAGTATGTTCTTCCCATAGCACCACGACGCACCTTGGAGACCATGAAGGTAACCGAGAGGCGGCTCAGGGCCTCAAGGGGGCTATGTTCTGCTAACAGCAGACTCAAGGACAAATATTTACAAAAATTTTTTAAAATTCACTTTCTTATCAGGCACAATAGGATTGAATGTGTCTGGGCCCATCCTGGAGTCTCCAAGTCACACTGACAAGGTTTAAAACTAAAGACGGTGACATCGCCCCCTTTGGGAAATGGTTCCTGAGACTTTTTCCAACCTCGCCTCCTCAGAGGATGGCCAAGTTCAGTCCTGCCAGAGCTTCTGATGTATTTGGAGAAAAGCGTGTCCCTTCTGTCTTTAAGAGCAGAACTGTTACTTCACTAACCCCCTCGGGGGGTTCCTGATCCCATGAGCATTGTGGGAACCTGGTTTTCCCACCCAGGGGAGCTTTGCACCGTGTGACAACAGAGCAGTCAGTTTTCCTCGGGGGGAGCATCTTTACTGCTTTCTGAGTCTGCATTTGTTCTCCTCGCGACAGAGCGTGTTTGAGCTGAAAATCTCTTATCCTTGGGCCCATATTTATTATCCTTGATGAAACCGTGACCTTGATGAAATAATGGCACCATGATTATAACCACTTCTACGGAGCTATCGGCTGTGGAGCTTCGACTGCGGATTCTACAGCGGCGTGAAAGGTGTCACTCCATCACTCCGCCAAAAGGCAGATGCACATCCTAACCCTGGCACCCGGGGATGTGACATTATTTGGTAGGAGTGTCTCTGTGGATGTAATTAAATTAAGGATCTTAGGATGAGATCATTTTCGATTCGCCAGAGGGGCCCTAAATCCTATGACAAGTCTCTTTATAAGAAAAGGACCATCTCAGAGGAGAGAAAAGCAGGCCACGCGAAGACGGAGGTGGACGTTAACAGTGAGGCTGCCACAAGCCAAGGGACATCAAGGATTGTCAGCATCCGTCGGAAGCTGGAAGAGGAGGGGAAGGGTTCTCCGCTGGAGACTTTGGAGGGAGTGCGGTCCTGCTCACACCTTGATTTTGGACTCGAGGCCTCCAGAACCGTTGAGAGAAGAAATTCCAGCTGTGTTTAAGTCTCCAAGTTTGCAGTCATTTGTTAGTGCCCGGAAGAACCTAATACGGCCCCACTCACTGCCCACCCCGGTTTTCCGTGTCATCATGCTTATTTCCTTCGTGGCACATCATATCGGTAATTATCTCCTCTGTTTCCTTGCTAGTCTCTCTCCAGTTCTGGGGCAGGGTCCTTGTCCACGGCGGTGTCCCCGCCTCTGTGGCAGAGCCTGGCCCTTATCAGGGGCCCGGAGACGTTTGTTCCTGGATAAGATGTGGTTGGAGACGGGTGCATTTCCAAAGAGAACGGAACTCGTGTTCCAGGTCCACAGCCTAGGAAAATCAAAAAATAATAAAGACGAAGGCACATGCCAAAAAAAAAAAAAAAAAAAAAGAGCTAAAACCACATTTCAGCAGGAGACTTTACAACGCTCCCCACGGGGACTGTTCTTACCCAGGCTTTTAATTGAATTCGTACATCAAGTCCGTTTGCAACGTGTCTGGGGAGCTCACACGTGGGCTGCCAGGGCTCAACCGACTCCAGGAAACCTTATTATTAATTTCTAAATGAGGAATGATTTTACTTTTCAGCCATTGTTCGGAGACAGTGCCATGCTGGGGCCCGATCTACAGGACCAGGGTTTCACACCAGCAGTTGTGCTTCCTTGCCCAAGATTTTTTCCTTAGGAAAGGAAGGAAAGAAGGAAGGAAGGAAGGAAGGAAGGAAGGAAGGAGGGAAGGAAGGAGGGAGGGAAGGAAGGAAGGGAGGAAGGAAAGACGGGAGGGAGGGAGGGAGGGAGAGAGGAAGGAGGACCACAGGTCTCGTCGTCCCCTGTAATCGCGTTTTCTCCTGTGATAGGCCTGGGAGGGAGATCGGTCTTGTTTCCTTGACGTCCCGAGGTTGGTGGCATTTAGGGGGGTGAGAACAAAGTGATTTGGTCACAGTGGCAGTCAGACTGAATTATTACCACTTCATCATTACCGCTTTATCAGTGGCAGGTTATGATTTGCTTGGTGCTTTTCCTACGGGAGATGAATCGGACGACTCCCCCATGTCGCGCCATTGTTTTTACTCGTATTGTTCTTGTGGTAATACTGTGGGCCACATATGATTACCGCCATGTCATGGATGTGGAAATGGAGCTTCTGAGGAATTAAGGGACCTGCCCAAGGCCCCCAGTCAGACCCCCCACTTTAAATGGCAGATCATCCAGCTCCAAAGTCCATATTTTTAACTGTCGTGAGGCCATCTCTGAAGCTTCCTTGGATTCTTTTTTGAATTCTTAGCAACTGCCATATTTTTACTGCCAGAGAGCCATACTGTCTAGCTTTTAATGAATTAATTACGTCAGCAAATACCTGTTGAATACTCACCATCTCCTAAGAGTGTCACTAGAAATTCAGGGGTGCAGTTGTACAAGAGGAGACAAGATCTGCCTCATCAAGGGACTCACAGCTTAACAGGTGAGACAGAAAAGTGACTAAGATGCCTTCAACACTAGGAAGCAAACGCCAGGACAGCGTGACGATGGGGAGTCAAGGGGGCACAGAGCAGGGCCACCTGACCATGTGGACAGTGGCAGATGTGGGTAGAAAGAAAGACTCCTGGACAAAATGATGCTTTGATTATTCCAAAGGATGAAAATATTCATTTTCATGCCCATCTTGTTGCCAAAAGGATGCAACGAGGCTCAGTGCCCAGCTCACAGTGAATGACCAGTAAATATGACCGGTGAGAAAGAACTTTGCACTTGTTTCCCTTTCTGCATTGGTCGCCGGGAAGCTCAGAGCCAAAGTGGCGGCAATTGTTTAGACCTCGAGATCTCGAGACCCTCGCCTTCCTCCATCCCTCTCCCACCCCACCTCACCATGGGTCTTGACTTTCATGTAATTCATTCCTTGCTATTTTCCGATTTTGTAATGCAAGTTCTCATCACGCCTCGGAATGTAATAACGTGCCGCTCTTTTCCCTCGCCCCATGCCACCCTCGCTGGCTTTCCCTAGGGGGCCCCACCTCCCAGGCACCCTCCCGTCTCAGACTCTGCACCTGCTCTGCCTGTGACTCCTGCCCTCTGGCCCTTCCTTCTGCACAGAAGCCTCCCTTACCTCCCTCAGGTCTTCGCTCCATCGAATGTCATTTCCTCAGTGGACCCCCCCGCTGTATTCACTCCCCTCCCCATGCATGGGTCACCACCTCTGAACTTCGTCATTTGTTTATTTGTTCGCTACTTGATTCCCCTCGCTACATGGCAGCCCCACGAGGGAAGAAGTCTTGGGGCGTTTGCCACCGACTCAGCCGTTTCAGTGTGCCTGGCACAAAGCACGCACTCCATAAACATGGCAGAGTGAATTAGTGAATGAATGGTAAATGCCTACCTTGCAATGGGCATGAGAATTACGAGGGACAGTGTTTATGCAACACAAAGCCTGGCGGAGATGAGCCCCAGGAAAGTGTTCTCAGTGTTAGTATTGCTATCATGAGAAGTAGTAATGGTCATCGTAAAGGCGGTGCTGATTCCGCCCCCAGCATTTGGGCGTGGCCCCATAGCAGATGATCAGGAGGTGTTTGTTGATTGACTGAAGGATGTTCATCACCTGCTGTCCTCTCTCTTCTCAGCCATGCACGGGACTTTCGTGATTCTGCTGCCGCTCAGCCTGATCCTGATGGTGTTTGGGGGGATGACAGGGTTTCTGAGCTTCCTCCTCCGAGCGTCCCTCCTCCTTCTGCTCACCGGAACCCTCTTTCTCTTTGGAGGTAGGTGTCTACCCAGCCAGGGGCTTGGACTCCAGCAGGAAGGGCTGCACAAGGACCCTCAGCAGGGGAGGGGACAGGGGCCTGCTATCCCTCTGGGCTCAGTTTCCCCATCTGTGATATCCCAGGTGGAAGGGATGAGAGGTTTCTGGCCCAGGGTCCCTCATTCCCTGGGTCTGTGGTCCCAAGGGTGAGCCACAGGGGCGATGCTCTCTGACCTGCGCTGTGCAGTGAGGGAGCCAGGACCTCAGTTAAGGAGCACGCGACCCATGGCACATGCCAATGAGGGGCTCAGCCTTTCGTGTAAATTAAGTGTAAGAAGCCACGTGTGGCCAGTGGCTCTAGGCCTGGACAGCGCAGCTTTAATGACATGCCTTGGAAGACCCACTGTGTGCGGGGGTCGTTCTGGGTGTTGGGGAGTCCAGGGGCAAGGCCCCTGGAGCTCATGGCCCGATGGGGGCAGACAGACACATACATTATTTCACAAATAAATACAAAGTCGCGGTTCTGACCTGGGCAGTGACAGGGGGCTGCCTGGTGCTGTGAGGCCACAGGGGGATTTGACCAGAGTGGACACACGAGCCGAGGCACAGGGATGGATAGATGGATAGGCATTACCAATGGCAGGAAGAAGGGAAGGAGGGTGCACCGGGCAGAGGGCCCAGTGTGTGTGGGTCCTGGGGTGGGAAGGAGCACGGACGCCTGATAAGGCCAGGGTGGTTTGACAAGGTGACAAGGAGGAGGCGGGCAGTGCCAGGGGGGTTGATCAGCTCTCCTTGGCCTCCCTGCAGCTCTGGTCACCCTCGCCGGCATCAGCCTCTACATCGCGTATTCTGCCGCCGCCTTCCAGGAGGCGCTGTGTCTCCTGGAGGAGAAGGCCCTCCTGGACCAGGTGGACATCCGCTTCGGCTGGTCCCTGGCCCTGGGCTGGATCAGTTTCATCGCGGAGCTGCTCACCGGGGCCGCCTTCCTGGCGGCGGCCCGCATGCTCAGACTGAGACGGCGGCAGGAGCAGGCCATCTGAACCCGGAGGCCTGGTCGTGGTGGGAGGCAGGCTGGTCCGGGGCCTCGTGGACCCATCTTGGTAGGCCGTGGCCTCCTGTTCCTCCAAGGCCACGAGTGGAGGCCAGGGGGTGCCCAACCCGAGAACCACTGCGGACTGAGCTTGGGGCCTGGCTGTTGTCTCAGCGCCTGTGCTGCCCGGTGGTGTGTGCTGCGTGTCCACACATGTGTGTCTATTCGGGCTGCAGGAGGCCGAGGGGGTGCACAACCCCTGAAATAACAAAACAACCCCTTAATCATAGACAGAACATTACAGAACGCGGCCTCCGCGTGCCTGCTCTGGCTTCGTTTCATCCTCATCCCTGCCCTCTGCATCAGCTCTTCTTCTTCGTTAAGGAGATGGGGGACCCGAGAGGTTAGGTACGTTGCACAAAGGGGCACAGCGAGCTAGTGGCATCTTCCTAGCTCCCAAACAGCGCTCAATCCTTCACCACAACTTTTCTGAGCAGGTTCATGGCCGGCTGGCTGCAGTGTGGCCCCTGCTTGTCACCCAGACGGGTTACGTTAACTGGCTGAGGGCACAAAGGAGAGAAAAGGGTACAGCTGGGACTGAAATTCAGATCTGCCCGATTCCAGCATGATTTTCTACCAACACTTGCAGCGCTTGACTTTCCGTCTGTGCTCAGGTTAGGACGGGGCTATTGCTCCCTTTCTGTCTAGTCTGGAAACGCACGAATTGAGGGCATTGCTCACAAGATCCCACGGGGGTGAGTAAGAAAGAACGGTTGCAAAATCAGACCGTAGGCTGGGGAAAAAGAAAGAAAATGGTCCCCGAGCGAGGGCAACCATGCTGGGGAAAAGGCAGTCTTTGCTGTCACCTGCTGGTCACACGGTGGAACTGTGTCCCGGGCAGGACTTCATTAACCGGAGCGAAAACATTTGTTTTCATTCCTCCGGGGTCCAGGCACGGGGTCCAACACTGCCAGGCAGAGACGTTGGGCAATGGATAGGGACATTTTTAGCTGTTACTGGCAGCTAGTGGTGGAGGCCAGGGAGGCTGCCGAACACGCTGCTTGCACAGGACGCCCGGCAACAGGGAATCATCCGGTCCCACATGACAATAGGGCCGACGCTGAGAGATCCTGCGAGGGGAAGGAAAACAAGTGAAAGAAAGCACGTGTGTACTCAAGGAGCTGATGACATCGTCAAACAGAACCTCACTCATTCAATAAATGTTTACCAAGCGGCTCTTATGTGTTCAGGACTGTAACTGGGCCTGGGGGCGCCTTCGTGGGGAGGGATGACGAGACCCCTGCCCTCACTAGCTCACACGGTCATGGGTGATAAACACGCGAACTAATAATACACATGAGCAATTCAGGTGCTAATTATGCGTTTTGAAGAACATAAAGCGGGCTCATGAGGTGGAGCGTGGCTGGGGAAGAGGCTGCCTTCAGGAGGACAATCAGGGAGGGCCTCTTGGAGTAGGTGGCATTGCGCTGAGCCTCCGAATGAGGAAGCTGCTGGGGCGGGAAGCAGCCGACCAGGCGGGTGACAGTACGTGCAAAGGCCCTGAGGTTTGTGTCTGAGGAAAAGCAAGGAAAAGAGTTGAGGGAGATTTGGGGGGTCAAGTGAGGGAGGTGAGGAGTGGGGAGAGAAGGGGGTCCGTGGTGAGGAGGCGCTGATGATTAAGCGAGGTTAGGATCATTCCTGTTCTGTTCCGCTCCATTCCACTCTGGTCCTATTTTGAGCACGATGGGGCAGGTTTTTGGCCGCTGGTGAGAATTTGCCCGGGCTGAAAGACAGCGCTTCTCAACTCTGACTTCCCTTGGGGACTTAAAACAAAACCCCAAAACCTTCTAACACTTGGGCCTCAACTGAGTCCATACAATCAAAACCCTCAGAAGCGGACCTGGGCACTGGCACTGTATCGATGTTCGCCAGGTGATCTGTTGCTTATCACTTCATTCATTCATTCATTCACTCATTTATTCACTCATCTGTCCATCAGTCCGTCCGTCCGTCCGTCCATCCATCCATCCATCCATCCATCCATCCATCCATCCATCCATCCATATATTCACTCAATTAAAACTACTTGTTGGATACCTGATGTGCCAGGTGCTGTTTGGGGCCCTGGGGATGCAGCAGTGAATGAAAGTGACAAAAATGCCCTCGAGGAGCTGATGTGTGTGTGTGTGTGTGTGTGTGTGTGTGTGTGTGTGTGTGAGGGAGGGAGGAAGGGAGGGAGAGATCACACATTATGAGTAGGCTCGGGGCATGTCGCCTGGGAGGAAGCTCTACACAAGAGCAGAGAAGGGCTCAGGGACGCACGTGGGGAGTGTGGACTGTGTGGTGACTATAACGTCCCATCGAGTACCCTGCTGAGCAGGATTCCAGAGACCGCACAGCCCCCTTCACTCTAATTTCCCACTGATTAATCAACAAGCGTTTTCCGGGGCGGTGTTGTCGGGTGTGGGGTGGGGTATGGGAGTCTCCTGGGATGCTGGGTGGTTGGGGCCTGAGTCAGGGCTCAGCCTCGTCTCCCACGTGACTCTGGTACCTTTTCCTGGAGACGAACCTCAGAGCTGCGATGGGATCCCAGACCCTCGCGGGAAGCCCGTGAGCTCGCACGGGAGGCACGGTCACCCCTGTTTCATAGGTGAGCCCCCATGAGGAAAGGACTCGCTCTGGGGACGCTGCAGGCGAAAGGACTGGGATGGGGACCAGGCTCCCGAGACATCATGGCCCCTCCCTGCGACATCCCTGTGTCTCGCTCCCTCCCCACCAGAGTCGACGCCTGGATTTAATTTACAGTGAAAACAGGGAGGCATCGCAGACTTGGCTTGTCCCCTCAGGGACGGTCACTTGTCATTTCCCCAGCACATGAGGCCCCACAGCTGGGACCCTGATATTAGGCCTCGATGAACAATGGAGAAAGACGTGTAATCTCTACCCTGTTCCAACAAGAGCCTGTGCTTCCCCCCCCCCAAATATTTACAAGTTAGGTCCCTCTGGAGCATATGGAGGATGGGGCAGGTGGGGGCGGGGGGAGAGTAGAGGGGAAGAGGGAGAATGAATGAGAGATGAAGACACCCCCCACCCCACACACACACATAAGAGAGACCCAGAGAAATATGTAAAGACAGAGATAAAGACAGAGGTAGAGGTGGAGGGGATGGAGGGAAGGCAGAGGAGAAAAGAGCTGCCCACGAAAGAAGAGAGGGAACCAGGTAGAGGCAACACCAGGCAGAGGGAGAGACCGAAGGAGCTTCAGAGAGAGAGGTGGGAAGGAACAGAATCTGAGACAGAAACACAAAGAAGAGAGAGAAAAACCCGAAAAACAGACATGAAAGCAGAGACCCAGAGAAACGAGGCAGTGGGAGGAGAGAACCTCGGAGCCAGAGCCAGCGGGGGACACAACCAGGGTCCTGCGTGGACTTTTCTGGGGCTTCACACGCTGCCCAGGGTGACAGTTCTGGGCACCGTTTAGGGCTGAGGGAGTCGGGTCTCTTGGGAGGGTGCCCTGAGTCCCTGTAGAGCTGGGGGACGTTCTGGGGGCTTGGATGGCTTCCTGGTGGGGGAAGCCAGCCCGGAGGCAGCAGCGGTTCCTTTTCCTAGGAGCAGGCTGGCCTGGGGACCATGGATGTTGCGTGGGTAAGTCTTGCCTCAGTTTCCTTCTCTGTAAAACAGGGACAACCATTCATCTCTCACTTTCCCTCTGCACTGTCTTCAGACAAGGATGCTCAGTGTCCTGCAAGGGCTCCCATCTCACCCCGAGGGAAAGTTGAAACCTCACGATGACCTCCGAGGCTCTCTACTGCTCAGATGTCCCCGCTTGTCTCTAGGAGGCCTCTCCCCGGCTCTCAGCCACAGGTCATTGTCATCTGCTCCGGCCTTTTCTAGAAGACCCCTGGGGAACACGGTTCGGGATGGGTCACCCTGGCATGCGTTTCTTTCTCACACTGGCAGAGCCCTTTGGAGTTTCCGAAGCGGGCTTATTGCCACCGTCCTGCAAAGAGGGACGTCCACCCTGTTCCCACCGATGGACTGCTTGCAGAAGCTCAGCAAGGCCAAGGACGCGACCAAGGTCATTAGCCAGAAAAAAAGCTTAAACCTCATCTTCTGGCTGCTAAGCCAAGGCCCACCACCCACCATCCCCAGGGTCTGAAAACCCTGGATGGTGCTGATGGCATTGTGCCTGGGTGGGGGTGAGGTGGGGGAGGCTGGTCGCACACACAGGCAGCCTTCTCATCAGCCACTGTGCCAAAGCGACGGTATTGCCATGGCCGCGTGCTGGGCCTCTCCTTGCGAGGGAGGCATGGGGATTCTGTCAGAACCTCTGCGTTTGCTCCATACTCGTTTCTATTTCCTCACTTAGAAATGCATAATTTAATGAATTACTCGGAGTCTCAGAGGGGAAAGGAGCCTGCGAGGACTAATAAAATATTTATGCATCCCCTGTTCCCCTGCCACCTCGTTTCTTCATGGGGTTGGCTCCTCCTGCAACCCCCAGGGGTTGGCTCCTCCTACACCCCCAGAGTTGTTGGGTGCTTGCCTGGAAGGCAGAGATGTCAGGGAGCCCTGGAGGAGAGCTGACAGCTCTCGCCTGTCATTCCCGGAGCCGGTGCTGGTTTTTCTCATCGCCTGAGTGTGTCCTCATTCTGTACAGTGGAGCCGCTAGTGTCCCTCGGGTCAGACCTGGATGGGGTAACATCCACCAGGGAGGCCCCTGGAGGGGACGTGCATGCTCAGGGCGCTGGAGTCGCCTACCTAAAAAGGGAGGCTGTCATGGGTTCAAGCGCGTACCCCCAAAGATGCAGCGAAGTCGCAATTCTGGAACCTGTGACTGTGACTGTGTGTGGAGAAAGGGTCTTTGCAGGTGTGAACAGGTAAATGGAGATGGGGTCATCCTGGGAGAGGGTGGACCCTAACGCTGGCGATTGGATGGAGCACCCTTGTCACACTGGAGGAAGAGGCGGCGATTGGAGGCAGCGTCCAAGCCATCTGTGTAGCAAATATGTCCTGTGGCCTTCTCTCCAACAGCAGCCTGCTCCCTCAGCCCTGGGCCATTGGTCATTCATCCCTTCCAGCTGCAGGATCTCAGCCGCCCCCTGCTGCGGTCCCCAGCAAAGTCGGATTTATTTGAGTTCAGGACTAGAGCGGAGATTGTGGGCCCAGCAGGGGACCGATGGGGTCGGGGAGCCACAGAGAGGAGCCTGGAGGCCACAGGGAAGGTTTCGTGTGTCTGTTGTTTGATTCGTAGTGAAATGCCTACAGAATAACATTCGCCGTTTGACCAAACACACAATTCAGCGGCCTTTAGTCCGTTCATAACGTTGTCCCACTCTCCAGTCCCGGAACATTTCATCGTCCCGAAAGGAAAACGTATGAGGCTTTTATGGAAGAGGTGACACTTCTGTGCTCTAGAAGGATCTCTCTGCTTGCTGCTTGGGGGCTGGGCTGCAAAGGGGGTGTTATGAGCATAGAGGAGAGAAAATGACAGCTCATGGTGGCGGGGAGAGAGCTCACAACTGGACATTTAAGTGTCGGGATTGCCGGACTTGGTGAGAGTGTGACACCAACTCCCCAGGCGAACTATTAGCGTGAGAGGTGTTGCGATTTGCAGACCCGGAAAGTGCCAGAAGGCAAGCCCACGGGTGGTGTCGGGGAAGAAGAGCAGATGACACGTTCATTCTGGAGAATATCGAGTTTGGGACTCGGTGGGACATCCGAGTGGACATATCCAGGAGGTAGGTGGAAATACGTCTTGGGACAGAGGGTTGGGTCAACCAGGACTTCTTGATCTCGGCGCTCGTGACTTTCGAGGCCAGATAATTCTGCGCTGTGGGGGGCCGTCCTGTGCCTTGTGGGGTGTATAGCAGCACCCCTGGACTCTGTATGGGAGATGCCAACTGCACCCCTTTGCCAGACACGACAATCACATCTGTCTCCAGACGTTGACAGACGTCCCTGTTTGGGGGGGGACACAATCGCCCTGTAGAGAACTACCAGGTCCCAGGCATCGGAGAGGCATCGGTGTGTGGAGAGGGTAGCATAAGCCTTATGATGCTCAAGACGCTCAGAGAATCGGTGAGAACAGGACAGAACCAGGATGTGTCCATTGGGGCAAAACCAGAGGAGACCATGGAGGAGGTGGGAAGAAAGAACCTCAGAAACGGGGGAGATTGTCGTGCTGAATGCTACGTGTACCCTCCTTTATCCCACGAGCACCCCATTTCTACTTTTACTTGGGGGGGCCTGCAGAGCATCACGGCTCGGAGCACAGGCTCTTTGTGGTACCGCGGGCAAACCGCTGAAGCTCCCTCACCCACGTGACGGGGCTAATCTCAGTGCCCGCCTTTGGGGTTGCTGAGGTGCCAACATCCATCGTTGCGGGCACAGTGCTCAGAACAGGGCTTCCTGTATGTACGTTACGATTCTTAACATTCCACTCGTTTCCAGACCGCAGCCCTCGCCCCACTTCATACATTTAATTAGCTCCATCAGTTATACATTTAGCATTACCCCGGGGGTAGACCAGTGAGCAGAATGGAAGCAGACCTCGCCCCACAGAGAGCCTGGTTCGGGGTGAGATGTGGGAGACAGACATTAATCAAGTGTCACACACGTAATTACAGACGGAGACGAGCCCTGAGCTGGAGAAAGGCGTAGGGCTATGGCAGACCAAGATGGAGACGCTCTCTCTGCCCAGCGAAAATGCAGCTTCTTCATCTGTTTGTGCGGCCCCAGCACTCGTCAAAGGGATCAGGTAAAGGGCGAAGGCCCCCTCAAACGCCTCTCTTATTGTCCCAGAGAAAGGATTCCTGGGAAACAGGCTTAGAGCCTGTTATTTCTACTGAAGGAAAATCAACCCCTTTAAGTTTAGCTTTGGCTTGAAATGCCAGGTACCCAAAGTGTGGACGACAAGGCAGAAAAATCAGAATAGAATGAAGATGTGTCCTGCACCGCTCTGCTTTTCCGGAGAAAACAACTTGCTCATATAGGTTGATATTTGGATTGACAGTGGGGGCCAGGGGACACACACAAACAAACCTTCCCAAAGCTCCTCCCTGCGGGGGCTGACAGCATCCAGTGTGACAGGAAGGATGCGTCATTAAAGGCTCTGAGATTTGGGCCCTGGTCCACGCTTGACCTCTAAACCCATAGAATGACCTTGATCGCAGGCCATTCCCTTCCTGGCCACTTCGAGTACAATGACTCCTGTGCTGGAGTCTAGGCCTTGGGCCTAAGACCAGGGTGAGGAGAACGAGTCGGGTTTGCAGACATACAGGGTCAGATCCCGTCTTTGTTTACGAATGCTGGTATTCTGGGGATTTGGAGCATTCGCTGTGATTCTTTTAAAAAAACGTATTGCACTGTAATATTATTTATCTGGGTGACTGAGTCACTCCATGTGCCGGGCAAAGGCCTCACTTGCTTTGCCCTAGTCCCACCCAGGGACCAACCCTTTATTTTGGGAATATTTGGATTAAAATATCCTTCTTACTTCCATAACAACCAAGAGCTTCCAAAGTGAGTTCCTTCCTGAGCTCTGTTTTGAGCCTTTCAATGCTCGAGAAAACACCCAGGGCAAGGGGTGTTGGTCACTCATTCACAGATGGAGAAACTGAGGCACAGGAGAAAGGAAATAGTTTGCCAAGGTTCTCAAATCGAGCTACTAAATATCAGAACTGAGGACCAAAATCCCAGTTCAGGGGATTTTTTCTGCTGCATCTCCCAGACAGCTCGACAGGCACAGAGAAACAGAATGGTCAGACCACTTTAAAAATATTATCATTAGTATTATTCATAATGATGGTGCATGTTCCTTGCAGAAAATTTGAAAAAGCAACAGAAAGAGAATAAAAGTATCCCATGGTTCCACCACTCAGGGATGACGCCTGTTCATATTTTGGTGCACTCCTTTCTAACCAGCTAAATGGTTGTTCCTCATTCTTCCAGCATCTGTGTGTTCCCCTTCCCTCCTTAGGCGTGTCTTTTTAGCTTCACTAAAGTCTCTGCTTATATAAACAAGGCCACCACCAGCCCATGTGGCACCAGCACCTTCGTGTAAGTTAGTAGGAGATGCCCCCTCCAGGAAGAGGGCACCTGGCTTAGCAGGGGCAACCAGAAAAGGTCCTTTTGCAAAGCAGCCCTGCACCGGACAACACAGTCTAGGGAGCAGGTGCGGTTTAGATGTCACCCCCACCTTGGCTCCTCGGAGGGGTGTCCTCGTGCAGTGGTTAGCCTGCCTGACTGGGTGGCCCCGTGCACAAAAGCATTCTAGAACAATGTAGGCGTTTCTGAATCTTCTCTTTTCTTTTTTTTTTTGAGAAATAGGCATTAATCAAAGATTCATGCAAAATTCATGCAAATGATAAAAATGACAGGATAAGTAGGACGATAAGCCCAAACGCTCTGACTCCTCCAGACTTGTGCTTTACCTGTCTCTTCCGAGTGAACTGTCCTTTTCTGTCTCCCCGGTATCCCGCAAAGGACTTGGCACAGAGGAAACGCTCTGTATGCACAAAACTGGATTGGAACGCGTCGTGTGGTGGCTTTAAATGATGTCTGCAGGTTCTTGGACACTCCTGCTATGAAAAAGGCGGAATCCAAGTCCTTTTTCTGAAACACGGGCCGGCTTTGGTGTTCGCCTTAAACCGACAGGCGCTGGAATTACTGCCGCAAACTCCAAGGGTCGTAGAGATAATGCAGCTTCTGCCCAGTCGCCCCACCTGGCCTTCTCTCAACATGCGCCCCTGGACAGACCCTGGGTTAGAGTTCCAGCCCCAACCCCAGCCCCAGCTGAGGCCGCACCGCCAACCATGCGAGGGAGTGAGCTTCCAGATGATTCCAGAACCTTCGAGTGGCACTGGCTGAGGCCAAGTGGATTGGAGATCAGCTGTCTGCACCAAGCCTTGTCTGCCTACAGGTTCGTGAACAAAAGCAATATTGTTGGTGTGTTAAGTCGCTCAGTTTTGGGGTGGTTTTTGATGTAGGGAGGAGGCAAGAGAACTAAAATGTTAAATCAAGCCACATTGAGGGACTGAGATGTGCTGCTCAGCCCCACAGCCGGGCCTGGACACCTGCAGAACAAAGGAAGATTTCTGCTGGGATTGCTGACCACCCATTCCCCACACTGTGAAGGGGAAACAGGAAAAACAGAGTCTTTAAGGGTTGCCCTATGCAAAATAAAATCGTTCATTCTCTATGGCTAAAACCAGGGGAACCTATGGACTATAAAGGCTGGGGACTGCCAGTAGGCCTTTCACGCTACACAGTCTTCCCTTTTCATGCTACATACTCTTCCCCTTCCTCTCTGTATGTCCATATCAAAAGAAACGGGTACACAAAGTCATCAAACTGTAACTCGCAGGAACTAAAGTATGGTATGTAAACTGAATTCCCCGGAACACCCTGAGTCCCTCTCAGCGCCTTTACTCTGAGGTCCCTCTCACTGTCCTTGTCCTTTCTGTCTCTGTCCCCGAAGGTCTCACTGTCCCACTCACTCTCTGCCTCTGAGAGGAGACCACACTCTGTCTGTGGAGTGTTAGCCCTTTTCTAATAAGCTTCCCCTTTGACTCTAACGTAGGCGTGTGCATTGACCATGTGCTGATGGCTTTCCACCACAAGCATCTGCGCCCCTCGGCCTGAGGGCATTCTTTGACTTTGGGGGTCTCTTGGCTAACACTTGGGGCAGGCTGGAAGTGCTGGGCACCTAGGACTCCTGGGAGCAGCTCTTAATCCATCTTGGGTGGAGCTCGTAGGTGCTCAGGCTCCCTTGCCTTCAGATGGGACAACGTTGGGTGTGTCTAAGGACAGATTCCATTGGTGGGATGGCGAATGAGGCAGCCCAAAAAGTGTTCTTGGAGGAGGAAGAGGATGAAACTAGGTAAGGACGTTTTAATTCTATTTGCAAAGCGCTGTCCTAGTTGCAAACACCTTTCCCACCTTTATCTCGTCAGATGCTTGGAGCACATCTGTAGACAAGGAGACCATCATTTCTGTCTCCAGGAGGGAAAAAGAGACTTGTAGGTTACGGTGATGCTGCTGCTTGAATCCCCCACCCCCAATCCCCCACATCCTGATTCTTTAAACTCTGTGGACTTTTTCATTTTCCTGAATGAGTTCTCTGGCTACAGATATCCACAGAAGGGACCCCCCGTGGCTGGATTTTTCCAGAACTCCAATTTCAAAGTATTGGGAAGTGATGCCAATTAAATCGCAGGTCTTGGTTTGGAAAGTGGGACCACTGAGCTGATGCCCCAGGGTCAGCTCGGTGATTCTTCCACCTGAGGATGAAAAGGGGGCGGTCAGCACCCCTGGGCTCCCATGGTGCTTCCATCCTGGCCTTCCAGCTCAGCAAAGGGCCAGCAACAAAGGACAGGATGAGAAGCCGAAGAAAACCTGGCAGGAAGCAGGAACCTCGGATGGATTAGCAAGTGACCAGAACTAAGTCATCAAAGGGCCTGGATGAAAGCACGGAGATCACTCAGGGAGAGTTTAAACACAGACAGCTTAACTGGGAAGAGACCTAAAGTGAGGGATCAAAGAGGACCTCAGCATCACAGCTCAGCCGGCCCTGCGTGCCTCTTAAGCTTGCGAATCAAGGACGCAGGTGAGCCAGGAGGGGGTGTGCTGTCACAGCACGGCTTCACCTTCCACAGGAGGGAGGTAGAGGCCTCTGAGGTGGACGACTTGGCTGCAGGTAGGACTATAGATAACGACTATTATCTTTTTCTTTTTTTTAAATTTGTATTTTGAAGTAATTACAGACTCACACAGAAAATTGCAAACATAGCGCAGAGTCCTGTGACCTCTTCTCCCAGCCTCTCCCAGCTTCCCCCACGGGTGGCATCCTGTGCAACTGCAATTGATATAATTGATGTTGATATAATATCAAAGTCTGGAAATCAACGCCGGTGCAGTTAGGTTAACTCACTACAGACCTTATTTGTGTGCGTGTGTGTGTGCGTGTGTGTGCACGCGTGCTTCTATGCAGTTTTCTCCTATATAGAGATCCGTGTAACCACCACCGTAATTAAGATACAGAACTTTCCATCACCACAGTGATTCTTCCTTGTGCTGCCTGCCGACTCTCCCCATGCCTGACCCCTGGCAGCCACCGATGTGTTTTCCATCTCCACAGGTGTGTCATTTTGAGGATTTTCCCTGAATGGCATGTTTGGTGTGGAACCTCTGGAGTCTGGCTTTTTCTTCACTTGGCGTGATGCCTATGATATCCATCCAGGTTGTCGCAGGCCTCGGTTGCTCATTCCTTTGCATTCTGCAGCAGTGTTTGTGGCGCGAACGTCATTTAGTTTGTTTATTCATTCACCCATTGAAGGACATTCGAGCGGTTTCCAGCTGTTAGCAATACGGTTTTCACTGTCACATGGGCTTGAATGGGGAAGCCCCCCAAACATCCCTAAGGAGTTTGCTGCGACATAAGATTTAAGGGGGTTGACTTAGATGCCCCCAACATGTCAGCTGTGCTAGTCTTTGTAAGAGTTATCAAGGAAAATTTAATGCCTCGGGGACAGAAAGGCAATGCTTTTCTCTCAGCCTTTAGTAGGGTTTTATCCAAGGAAACTGCGGATCTCATCACTTATTAAGTTTCTCTCTTTCCTTCGGCCACCAGGAAGCTGAGTTTGGGGCGAGTTTGAGACAGGCGAGGAAGCAGGAAGGTGAGAACGATCGGACACCTGTGCTAGACTTTGGGCACCTGGAGTGTCAGAACTGGGAAGTGTCCATCTTTGTGCCCCCACCTGCCACGCACAAGGCAAGGGGCAGAGTAGCTGTGCCCATCTGTGTTGAGTCCGCCCTACGAATACTACGGTTCCCCGCTGGGGAGGCAGTCGACACTCTATCCACTGGACCCGGCTAAGGCCACAGGGAGACGGAGAGGCCATGGGAGCAGGAGCAGGGTGAACCTTCAGAGCTCTGAGATCCAGAATAGAAAGAGAAACCCAGATTTTAGATTTCATAGATGAAGGACAAAAATTCTTGGGACCAAGTGTTTTTTTTTTTACCCATTTTTTCATCTTGCCAAGTAAGTTCATTAATTAAACAACTCTCCAGCAGACACACACAAACCCACATACAACAAGACAATCACGACCATTTCCCGTCACAAATGTGCAGGCACACACACACACACACACACACACACACATACATGGAAAGAGAAATATTTTGGAATCATAGGGTGAGTGCTTAACTGAATATGTGTGAACTTTCTTATTTTTCAGTTCATTCACTCTGAGATCATCATGCATTCTTAACCTGAATGAAAATTGGCTCTTAATAAAATAAAATAAAATAAAATAAAATAAAATAAAAGATGCTGTGTTTCTTCTAACTCTAGTTTCTGTACTGACTATGTAAAATGTAGATATTTTATATCGTCACACCCATCAATTAAAGTAAAACTAACCATAGTCCGTGTGTGTGTAAATCTTTTATACACATATAGACACAGGGAATTTTAGCTCACTTCCCTCTGGGTGGAGAAAAAGAATGCAAATTGGCCTTTGAGGAGTGAAGAAAAATCTTGGCTCTTACTGTGGCTTTTGGCTCTCTGATGGACCATATTACATAAACAGACATACAGCGTCCCTGAGCTATCAAAATTTCATGGGTGGGGTTGGCAATTAAGAAAAACAAAAATCTTAAAGGCCCTTAACAATTTTAAAGGAGGTGGTAATGAATACAAGGTCATGAACCACAGCTGTAGATCTCCATGGACTTGGGGTTGACATCTGGGGATTGCTGACCCCGACTGCAGGGCACAATCTAAGTGTCACCGGAGCTCGAGAGGTGTGTGTCATCATTGCTGGAGGTCGCTGTGCTTCAGGCGTGCAGCCAAGTTCTTCAAATGCATCGCTTTGCCCTGAAAAGCAGACGCCTGGCTCTGCATCCTTTTTATGCCTGGGGAAATCGAGGGGCGGAGAGGGTAAGGCACTCACACTGTCAAGGTCTCACTGTCACCAAGCACTGGGCCTTGGCTCCCACTCAGGCCGTCTGACTGGCTTGTTTGAAGATCGGGTTTTCTGTCTGGAGGTCTCGCCCCTTCCTCATGAAATTTAAAAAGTCTTGGCCAAGTGTTCTGGCCAGAGTCTCCTTCCTGGGATTCCTGTCACCCAGATCAGGAACCGTTTTAATGGCTCCAGCAAGTCCAGATGCTGGAGGTCAAAAGAGTGAGCTGCGGGGCCTGTGGAAGGCATGATGGGTCTCACAGACCCAGCATGGAGAGGGGACTCTTCGCTGCAAATGTGCCCCTTGGCTGCCTGAGGAAAGTCTCTCATGCTAATTAAATCACCGTGCCTGTGGCCTGCCGCTGCACGCACCTTCACACGGAGACCATGAGGGACCCTCTTGGGATAACAACGAGGCCATGCTCTGTGATCAGGAAGGGAAACCTGGCTCTTCAAAGGCAGAGGGAATGCATTTCAGACAAGGAATATCTCCACCACGGAGGCGGGATCAGGTCTGGAGCGCTGGGTCAGTCCCCTTGAAGAAACACTGGTCAACTCCATGCTGTCCTTCCTGACTCCCCCATTTTCCACGCGGCTGCCCGAATGATGGTCTTAATGCACAGGTCAGGATACATCTCAGTTCAAAAATCTCTAGAGAGCTTCCCCCTTGCCCACATCACTGAGGCCACGTGGTCCTTCAACCCAATTATGGACAAGGGACTGAGAACACGTATGTTCAGCAACCACGATCTCTAGAGTGGATAAATATCCTAATGGGTCTTGTGCCTGTAAGTCTTTCTACTTAAAGGCCCTTAGAGACATCTCCGTGAGGGTCAGTGGGCTGTGGCTTTCCTCTGGTTCCTCCAGCTAGCTGTGGAAATAAATAAAAACTAACCGATGGAGAACAAGCAAAGGCTGTTATTCAGAGCCTGCCAAGGTGTGCGATGGTGGCTGACTCTGCTGCATTTGGCAGAGCCTCAAAGGCAGGCAGAGGAGAGGGAAAGCTTTGTAGGAACAAAAAGGGAAGACTTCAGATCCGCCCTGATTGGAGGTTGTTGGCCCGGGGAAGCTGGACACGGGCCAACTAGAAGTGGGGATCCTATGTGTTTGGTTAGAGATGTGTATTTAGCTTTCTCGGATTGGTCCCAAACTGGCAAAAAGGACAAAAAGTAGGAAGGCTGTCAGTTAATAATTGAGTCCTGATCATTTGGGGCCAATCGTTACAAAGGTTTGGCTTTCTGGACCGGTTGCTAGAGATGGTGGTATAATTTCCATGTCCTAACTGATAGATAGCAGGCTGACTTCCTGGGCTGGTTAGTGCAGATGATGGGTTGGTTTCCTGGACGGGTTCTGTAGATCGTAGGTCAAAATTCTATTGTTATATATGGTCTGAATATTGTCTGTTTGTATATTCAGTTTCTCATGATGAAGCTATAAATGTAGCGTGATCACACGAAAGTCTCGACTCTTAATTTATGAATGTTTACACTGACTGGCCGGTGACAGAGGAAACGCAAGGTATGAGCATTTGCTTCCTTATCAGTTTGAAATGAGTTAAGAATTCCCACAACATGGACACTCTTCTTCTTAAACATCATGCAGGCGTAAGAGTGTTTGTAGGGATTGTATGCATTTCTGGACATTTATTTCTGAATCTAATTATTTTACTTATTTCTAGCATTTCTTTATGAAATCAAGGGTTGGAAAATTTTAAGAAAGGAAAAAAAAATATGTGAAAAGTCAAGAAACCTTAGATGATCTGCTAAGAAATCGGGAGAAGAGAGAGAATGTGAATCCATGGTTCTCAAACTGTGGTCACGGGGTCAGCGGCATTGCAATCACCTGGGAATTCTTAGACATGCAATGCTCAGGCCCCAGCCAGACCTCCTGAGCTGAATCAGTGGGGACAGCCCCTCAGCAATCTGTTTTCACAAGCCCTCTGGGTGATGCTACGAGCATGAAAATCTGAGGACCACCAAATCAGATGAATGCATTAGAATGTGACTCAGCAACAGATATTGATAAAGTACTTTGAAGAAGAAAGAAAAACAATTAGAAAGAGAAGGAGAAAGGTACAGCATGGGCCTAACTAAAGAAAAGAGAGAAGCGTTTGATAAAAAACAGTCCACCCGTTGGTACCACAGCGGAAATACACAAACAGACGCCCTACCTCAACGCCCACCATCACAATGTAAGATGCTGAAAAGAGTAGCCACGTGGAGTCGACACAGTCGTATTTTATTTATCGCCATGAGAATGGTGCTTGTTTTGCTCAGTGCAGCTATTTTACAACTGTCTGGATTTGACCGGGCCGAACAAAATACAAGTTAATTTAGATGCATCACTGAACTTACCATAACTTTTGCTGTGCTGTGTTTTGTTCAGACAATTTGCCCTGGATCTCCCGCCACGCGATTTCTGAGCATTGAAATGGAGTTCTCAGTGCAAAATGGTTATAGACCAGTGGCCTCTAGGATAAGATCTAAACTCGTCAGCAGGGTCTGCCTCTGTGTGGTTCATGAACTGGCCTTCCTTATCTTGACAGGTTGGTTGTCCACTCATCCTTCATGCCGCACAGGATCCTCTAGAACATCAAATCACTCCACGCTCTAGAACTTCAGCATGTGTTGTTTCTTCCATTGGCGAACTCCTGTGTACCTTTATGACCCTGCTCAAACACCACCTCTTCTAGGATCCTCTTCCCACCTTCCCCAGGAAGCCTTGGGTTTTCTCTCTCTGTTCCCATGGCACCCAGGACATACCTCCATCCCGACAGGTGGACCACACTGGGCTGTAATTTTGTCTGCTTCAAGACCGGGAACTCCTTGAGCGAGGGAACCATGCTTTTTCTCTGTTTTGTATGCGTAGGCCCTCGCTTAATGCCTGGCTCACAGCTAATGCTCAGCAAATATTTGCTGTTTGTTTGCTGCTTAGACAAATTGTGCCCGTTATTTATCTAAAAGACGTGCTGAACCGTTAAGTCAGACATAAAGCAAGCGCTAGAGAGTATCACCTTTGCTTATCCTCTGCAGCCCACCTATGCGAAGTCGTTGGCAATACCAGTGATGAATAAAAGGAGAAAGCAGGGCTCACAGATTGGAAATAGAAAACAACAACAAGAATAAAATCACAGAGAAAAGAGAAAATTAATCGGTAAAATCCCAGGCTAATACCACTGCGACGGTCGAGCACGGCTCTTAATTCTGAGCATCCTGACAGTCTACACCAAAAGGGTTATATAAGTTGGTTTAACCGATAAGTAATAATAATAGTTCATCAAGAGACAGGAGAGGTTTCATCCCGGGGATTTACTGTATAGTTTCTATATAATGGGACTCAACAAAGCGTTAGATTGCTCTAATAGTTACAAAGCACTTTTATTTGTTCGCTCTTCAAACATTCTCTGAGATATAGTCTATCCTGGATACTGTATGTGCTGCTTTACAGAGATGACTAAGGTACCGTTGTGGAGGAGAGAGATAAACCGACTCACACTATAGAGTGTGATCTGTTCGGTGTCAGAGTGGAGATGGAGAAGCTTTGGGAACCCAGCACAGACCCCTGGGCTGCAGGTGAGGAGGAAGGCTTCCAGACGGAGGTGACATCTGGGCTGAGTATTAGAGGCTGAGTTTGGGTTGGCTAGATAAAGGCGTGGGTGGGGAAAGGGCGTAGAAGGGTGTCCTGGCATTTGGAGCATCAAATGCGAGCGTTTGGAGAAATGAAGGTGTAAATGGAACGAATGTTTGTTTCTCTCCAGATTTATTTGTTGAAATCGTAAACCCAAAGTGATGGTTTTGGGAGGCGGGGCCTTTGGGAGGCTGGGCCTTTGGAAGGTGATGAGGTCATGAGGGTGGAGCCCTCACGAATGGGGTTAGTGCTCCTAATCTGACCAGGCTGGCATCCTGATCTCTGACTTCCAGCCTGTGGAACCATGAGAAATAAGTGTCTGTTGTTTGTGAGCCACCCAGTCTCTGATGCTTTGTTTCAAAAGCCCAAATGGGCTAAGACAGGTGCATCGGAGAGATGACAAGCAATTTGGCAAGGACACGTGGGGAGGGGGCAAGAGGTGAAGTGGACAAGGTAGGCAAGCAGGTGGCCTACCGTGGAGGATCGTACTGACACCAGAGGACCTTGGTTTTGGGGTTCGGTAGGGCAGAAAATGGGGGAGCCATGAAAGAATTTTAAACGGAGGAAGTGATGCCGTCCAAGCGATGTGTTTAAAAGATGGAGTAAGGCTCCCTAGTCCCCCACCAGGGCCCAGCTCTGCTTTACCGTCAGGCGGCAGTGGCCCCAGACTTCTTTGCGACGAGGCCGAGCACTTTGAGAACGCTGAAGCCTGAACTGACATCAATTATGTTGAAAGGGGGAAAAATTAATTAAAAGTTTTCTAAGGGTTCTGTTCTGTATTCTCCGCTACGTTCGTGTTATCAGCAGTGCTGCCTTTTCTTGCGGCTCAGAGTTATTACAGTGTAACATTTTCATGTTGCTTGTAGGGTAATTATGTCAAATATACGGGAGATGATAAGCGGCAGTTTGTATTATTCTGTGATTAATCTCCATACATTCTGGCATTTCAATCTGGCCTCAGAAGACTAGGTTTGCTAAACTCGGGTGGAGGAGGCGGGGGTGGGGAAGAGCCAGGAGGATGATGCTGAGGGGGTTCTGGCTGGAGAGGTCCCATTTCTCCTTCCCCAAACCTCCATGCCCAGCTCCACTGCTCACTTTCTTTCCAAGGCTCATTCAGCCGGTGCCTCTGAAAGCCTGGTCCTCAGACTACCTGTGCTAGGCTTACGTGGGATGCTTGTGTAGAAGGCACACCCCTCTCTCAACCCACGAATCAGCATTTACAGGACCCCCGCCCAGAATCTGCTTCTTCAATCCCCTTCTCCCCACAGATCATTCTTACATACTTAACGTTTTTTTGGAACAGCTTATCCAGCTCCCAGAGAATTGCCTGTATCCTCCGTAAACCCCACACCTGATACAAACACGATGTGGAAGGGAAGAGCAGACTTCGGGATTACACGCTAGCATGGATGACTCAGGGCGGTCATAGCATCTCCTTGTCTAGATTTCTTTGAAACAATGGAATCGATGAGATGGCTACCCACGAAAAAGATAAGGCATCGCTTGTAAGACCTCGAGAAAGAGAAAACAAAATTTCCCTGGAGATTAAAATTTGGGGTAGCGCCCTGCAGTTGGAACAGAGTCTGCAGCAGGGGGACCATGATGGAAGAGGGGAGAGGGGGCTGGCTTCGCATCCTCCACAGGCAAGGGGCTTCTGACGGGGCCAGTCCCCGACATCTCCACCAGGAAGGGTGAGCATGGACGACCACTGCTGGGCGATGCTGTCGTCTTGCTGTATTTCAGCTTAATGTGAGGGACATTTCCCAGCAGAGGCTGCCCTGGTCAGTGAGGTCCACGTCATGTCCACCTCCATGTGGGCCAGCTCCCTGCCCCTTCCCAAGTCTGGCCTCTCGGGTTCTGCATAATTCCAGAACCTTCCCAGTTCCCAAGCCGAACGCTTCTGCCAAGTTAACTCAGGCCGACTGCAGTCAGCCCTCCGCTGACAGGCGAGAAATATTGTGGCCCACGTTGAGCTCTCTTTAGTCTGTGATTTATTGATGGAGAGTATGAGATTTTCATTAAATCAGACGGCTGTTTCTCACTCATTTGTCACACTTTTAATTTATATTTTAAAACATTAATAAAACCAACAATTAATTATTTTTCGAAATGTCAGCCATATTTAAGATGTGAGGCTGGTAGACGGGGTTTCCTGTTGTCACAGAGGGAGGAGACAGTTCAAGAAAGCGGCCCCCTGTTGACACAGAGATCTCTCCTCTCCCTGAAATCCATGGTCAGCTCAACTGTCTCTGGTCTCTTCCTAGGTGTCGTCTTTTTACAAAGTACTTTCATGTTCTTTATCCTGAGGCATTGATTATCCTGGGATGGTCTTGACTTATGCCTGGGGTCCAGGCATTCTCAGTAATGTCCCCTTGCACTGCTCCTGTTTGGGGGACGACCTGTGTGGTGTTCCGCGTCCAAGACTACGATGGCTATTGAGCTAGACATAACTGGTTCAAGTTCTTGTTAACCCCCTCACCCTTCCTCAGCCTGTTCCCTCATTTGTAAAGGAAGGAGAATAATGGCCACAAGTTCATGATATTGTAATGAGTTTAGATGAGATAACGTAACAAGCCCAGCACGGTGCCTGGCACACAGCAAGTGATGAACATGTGACAGCTACCATCCTCTCTGTGGCTATTATTATCATTAGACCCTACAAGGGGATGGCCCGTCCTTCAGCTCACCCCACACTCCTCTTTGCAGCCTCTCTCCGGCAACTTTAGACTTTTCTTAGTTCTTTTTGCAGGTAGAGTTCCCTTTGGCCGCAGGACTTTGCACCTGCTGCTTCCTCTTTCCGCTGAAATAATCCTTAGTCGTCCTTCAGATCTTGACTAAAACATCACCGCGAAGGAAGCCTGCTCTGACTCGTCTGCTTAGTTCAAATCTCCTGTTTTCAGCTCTTGAAATATCTTCCATCTCCCTTTTGTAGCCCTTGTCACAGTAGCAATCTGGCATCCATCTGTGTAAGCCTTTGGCTCATGCCGGTTTCTCTCAGCAGACTGCAAGCTCCAAGGGGAATGGAACTGTGTTCACCTTTGCTTGTCGCTGGTTCCCGGTACCTAGTGTGATGCTGAGGCATAGGGAGAGGCCAGTGAGAACTGCCCGAATGAGAGAATTGAATCTCACTGCTCCTCCACTCTTTCAGTTCTGCTGCCTTGGTTCCTGTCAACTCCCAAGGCTCCCCGTCTTCTTCTGAATCTTTCATTAACCCACGGACCTTGGATAAAATGGATGCCACTGTAGCAAGAATAACAGCTGAGGCTCTTTTTTTGAGCATCTACTACATGCTAGGCATTTTACTTGCATCATCCCCTCCAAGATTTAAAACAATCCAATGTGTTCGGTGCAATCATGATCTCTCCCATTTTACGGATAAGGAAACTGAGGCTAAGGTGACAACTCCTAGCGGGGAAACGATGAAATAAATTTTGCCAGAGGCGAGTGGACCCCAAAGCTCCTGCTTCTTACTGAGTAAATTTCACCCCTGGAGCGATGGAGAATCTGGAAGTAGAGTTACAACATGAGACTTATTTACCCAGAGCCTCTGCCCCGGTGTCCTGGGACTGCTTCGTCTGTGTCGAGGCTCCTCTCTCGACCTCTGCCTCTTAGGCTCTGGGCGCTGGGCAAAGCTTCCTCCACCAGCCTCCCCCATCCTCCCGCCCACCCACCCACGCCCTGATTCCCTTCTCAGAGGGACATGATGCCTGAATCTCATGAATTCCAGATCCTGTCTCGGACTTCTGGATCGTATCGGCCAGAAGCATCCTGAGCAAAATTGGCCCAGGGACTTGCAAACATCTGCTCTCACCATATACAAGGTGGATGTGATGCGCTGCCATGGCGATGCCCAGACTGTGACAAAAACTCCCCAAACTGAAAAAGAATGGAAGCAACTATGGAAAAAAACCCATAACTCCCAAATATATTTTAATAATCAATATATTTATTGGATTCATATTTATCAAACTCTTTTTTGTATTCCAAGTACTTGGCTGGGGACTGGGGATACGGTGATAAAGTATTTTTTAAAAAAAGTTATAAATGCATGCATTAAAAATTAAATAATTTAAACAGAACACAAATGTATCTATTATATTAAAAATGTACACACACAGAGTGAAGTATAAAGAACATAAAAACACACACACACACGTATTTTGTACTGGGTTTACACAGTCACACGAGGCTCCAGGTTCCACAGGCAGAGCAGAGCATGCAACGAGCTGTCTCGCTCCTGTCTCGGGTCCCTGCCCCCGGGTCTTTCCACAGATATGACCAGCACCCACCTGTTCTTTGGCTTCTCTCCAGAGCACATGTGTTTATATATTCTTCCCCTTCCATTTTACTTTCTCTTCCTTCCTTCCTTCCTTCCTTCCTTCCTTCCTTCCTTCCTTCCTTCCTTCCTTCCTTCCTTCCTTTTTGTTCTAACAAACAAGATCGAAGCAAACAGAGTTCTAAGTACTGTTGCTGTGTACACTTTCCCTATCTTGGAGATTGTTCTGTATCAGTACACAAACAGCTTTCTTGTCCCTTTTTACAGCTGCTTTGTATAGCGATATGGATGTCAATGGTGAATTATTAACCGTAAATCAATACGATGGAAAAGTTCTGCAGGGCTTCGCAGTGATGGAAAGAAGTGCCTGGCATAGAATCAAATAAGGGAAAAGGAACACAAAACAGGTTATAGTTTAGCACATACATCATCATGTTTATGTGAAGTTGAATCTACATGCACAGAGGGATAGCTCTATGAACTGAGAAGCGCGTTTATTAACATAGTAGCATCAGCGTCTCAGTCCTTTTGGGTTACGGTGCCATCGACTGAGTGGCTTATAAACAACAAGAATTTATTTCTCACAGTTTTAGAGGCTGGACGTCCAAGGTCAAGGTGCCGACAGACTCAGGGTCTGATGAGGGCTGCTTCCCGGTTCGTATGGCTGCCTTTTAGCTGTGTCCTCACATTACAGAAAGGACAGGAGAACCTTCTGGGGGGGCCTCTTTCATAACTGCACTAATCCCATTCACGAGAGCTCCGCCCTCATGGCCTAATCACCTCCCAAAGGCGTCACCTCCTAACACCATCCCATTGGGGTTTGGATGTCAACAAGTGAATTTAGGAGGACGCCTACATTCAGTTTATAGTGTTCTGCCCACCCCCTCCCAAAGTCATGCCTTTCTCACAAGCCAAATACACTCATCGCATTCCAGCCACCCCCAAATCTTAACTTGTTCCAGCGTCGACTCTAAAGTCTGAAATCCAAAGTCTCATCTAAACATCATCTACATCAATCATGGGTCAGACTTGGGGGATGATTCATCCCGAGGCAAATGCCCTTCCAGCTGCGAACCTGTGAAACCAGACGAGTTATGCGCTTCCGAAATACAGTGGTGGGACGGTCCTTCCGTAGACACGTTCATTCCAAGACAAAGAAACAGGAAAGAAGGAAGAGCAATGGGTCCCAAGTGACTCCAAACTACAAGGCAAACTCCACGAGATCTTAAGGGTGAAGGACGTTCCTCTTTGGCTTAATGGTCTACCCTCCAGGCCCACCGCGCTTGCCTTTTCCTGCAGGCTGAGGATGGATGAGGTGGACCACGAATGGTGGCGATGCCCAGAACCTTAGCTGCACGTCCACGTCTTTCCTGCTACTCCTTTCCCCAGCTCGGCGGCCAGCATATGGCAGCACATTAAAGGAAATGGGTCTGAACACGAGGGAGCGATGATGGCTTTGTCAGAGGGACCTGGACTCCCTCTGATTTGTTGTAGAGACTCATCTGCAGATTTCATTACTTTAGTTGATTCTGGCAATAAATTAGTCGTGACTCTCTCCGTTGCCGGCTGTGGTTCGCCAAAGTTGAGATGCCGGCGTTGAAAGCTGCTGCCCACACCCACCTTCCCATTTCCCAGATGGTGATGTTTAGCCCCTGCACTCTGCCTGGGGACAGGTACCAAGAGCGGTAAATTTATGTTCAAATTAGTATACGATGCTCTTTCAAAACGGGCAGTCCCTGGGGGAAAAAAATAACAAAATGGGTTCTTAGAGAGATGAAAGGTTGGGATTCAGGATCTCCTCCAACCCCTTCATCCTATTTTCATGTTTTTGCCTTTCACTTTGCAGTGAGGACCACGAGGACGTGTGAGCAGAAGGGACTTGCCCAAGGTCAAACCAAAGAGCCAGGACTCAAACCCGGGCATTTTTATTCCTAGCTCTGAAAAACTCTCCTGACGCCATGTTCCACACACCCCAAGAAGCGCATAAAAAGACGGCAGGCTGTCTATGTGTCGAGCCTTCTATACCTTCACCTATATTTACCGGGATGAGAATTCTGCAGGAACCAAACTTTGCAGGTGATATCCCCACGATGAGGGATTCAGTGCAATGCCGCATTCATCACTGAACTCACGGGAACAGTGCCTACAGCTTGGAAATCCTTTTTCCTTGACAAATGATATATTTCATTTATTTCCCAGGATCTTCTCGCATTATTTCAATATTATTAATACTCGGCAAATATATTAAAAAAGTAATAAACTGGCAATTATGATTGTGCTATGGACCCCAAACTGCAATTATTCATTACGTTTCAATTATTAACTTCACTTCAGATGTCTCTCAGCAAAGATTACAAAAAGGAAAAGGAAAAAAGAAAAGCCGATGAAGCTCAGTCCTCGGGTTTCGAGAAATCCACGTTTCACTCTGACTTGACGCTTCTCTGATTTATCTGCTATCTCAGGGCTGGAGGAACCCAAATGACAACAAAAAGTCTTCCTCTCTACTTAATAAACAATAACCACCAACAC
Organism: Cynopterus sphinx; assembly: GCA_030015415.1. Classification (NCBI taxonomy): domain Eukaryota; kingdom Metazoa; phylum Chordata; class Mammalia; order Chiroptera; family Pteropodidae; genus Cynopterus; species Cynopterus sphinx. The sequence continues at coordinate 97,803,199 of CM057379.1, read as the reverse complement.
CTTATACGTCTAGAGAGCTTTTTAACTCTTCTTAGTGCCTTCGTATCTGTTAATTGCATTTTATTGGAAAATAATGCTGATGAAGAGTGCAGGTTCAATATGACCCCTGACTTGTTGATCGGGCACAGAGAGGCTCCAGGGTGAGGCAGAGCAGACACCTCGATGATGGGACTTCCTGCGGCAACACCTCAGCGCCAGCCCCAGTTCCAAGACGCATCCAGACCCGAGGGCGAAGTCAGTTATTGAAGATGAGATGGTGAAGCCGCTGTTTACTGGGCCCGTGTTATCTTGTCTAATCTTCCCCAGAAACCGATGACGAAGGGACCATCACAGCCCCATGTTATGGGAAGGTTAGGAGATGCACCAAAGGCCCACAGCCAACATCCAGCAGCATAACCCTAGCAATGGCAATAATGACGGCGGTGATGACAACTGCGTGGATCCGGTGCTGATCCTGTGCCAAGCCCAGGACTCTGCACGTTGCATGCGCCTCTGTCCCTTCCTCACCACAGCCCATGACACTGAGTTTCCTCTCACCTCTGATTTTAAAACTAATAAGGGTCCTGAGACTTAGAGGAGACTAAGGGTCAAGGTCAGTCACGAGTACGAGCTCGCCCGCCTCATGCACGTCTCCCACCTGCTCCTCTACCTCCAACACCCCTACTAAACATGCGAGCGCATCATCCCATCCTCCCCAAAGGGAAAAACAGTGACGGACGTGACAGAGGACCTTCTGCAAACGTGGATGTCTTCGGGATACCCTTTCTCTGGAGTTTGGTTCAAGACTCACTCCCTAAGCAGTCCTACGCCCTCCACTCTCACTCTCCCTCCCATTTCCCCCGTAGGATTAATGATAGCTGGAAAGGACAGGAGGAATTCCATTTTTTTTTAAATAAGCAAATCGTATTAAATTTTAATGGTGGTCATTACGGGCCGGTTGGTGTCTGGCGCTTACGCGAGTCCTGAGGAGTTCCGTTCGCACAGATTAATTGTCTTCGATCTCGTCCGGCCCGTCCTCATCCCAGTCATCAGACCGCGAAGCCTTGTCCCCGTCTGGGCAGAGTTCGATGATGTAACGCTTTGGCCTTTAACGTGTGCCCAATACATATTTTAGATTTGCTGATGAATGGCTTGCTCTCATTCCAAGGCTGGTGAGCTTGCAGGGACGGGACGACGATGCTGAGTAAGCGACAAAACGAGAGGCACTTTAGGCTTCATAAAGAGGGGCTGGGTGCCAGGCAGGTGGAGTGGCTTTTGGGGTCAGTCGTCACTGTATCAGGGGTCACGCTGGCTTTCCAAAACGCCTGGCTTTGTCGTTCTCCTGGGTGGGCGTCACCCTCCCGGGCTGACTCCCTTCCAAGGTGCACAGAGCAGGTACTTTGTACTGCATTAGTTCAATTAATTTAATTTTCCATGAAGCATCCAGGGGGATCCTTAGTGCTATGGACCAGACGATGCCACTCATCTGCTTAAAACATCCCAGAGTTTTCTGTCACACTTAGACTGAAATCCCAACTCTCGCCCATGACCTTGTGAAGTGTACAAATCCACGCCCACAGCTCCTCTGACCACTTCCCATACCCATCACCTCTGCTAACGACATTCCTTCCCTCCACATGGGCTGCTGCTCATCTTCTATTAACCCACAAAGCATGTTTCTGCCTCAGGACCTTTGCACTTGCGACTCCCTCTTCCCAGGATGCTCTGCTTCCGCATCTTTCCATAGTTGGCTTCTTCTGGCCATCCACCTCTCAACTCAGATGTTCCATCGAATGTCAAACAGGAGCTACTCGAGACCCTAATCTAAAGTAGGCCTTCCTTTCAACCATTCTCCTACTATGACCTTTTTTATCAGCTCTAATCCCCATTCGAACTGGTTTTGTTTTATTGACTTACGTGTGTTTTACATGATTGCCATCTGCCTCTTCACCCTAATGTAATGCTCAAAAAGGTGGGGAATTTATCTATGTAGTTCATCACTGCCATGCTGCCTAGAGGGAAGCTCATCACGTGGTCAGTGCTCAGACACATCCATTGAATGGATGAGTGATTATTTCTCGGACACAGTCTTTGACCTTTTATAACCTGCTTTCAGGAAGATGTATCCGGCCAGGAGTAACCAGTGTCTAATTTTGGTCACGATACTAGAGTCGGTTCCTGAAGTCCTAGAGGTTTCAGTGTCCGAAGAGCTTTGAAGGACCATGCCATGCAAATCTCCCTATTTACACGATCAAGAGAGAGGACGTGGCTTGGACAAGTTCACGCAGCAGGTTGGAGGCAGAGCGAGAAGGAACCTGCGGGTCTCCTAACTCCAGGAACTGTGCTGGTTCCATCCCATGGTCTTGACCCTTAGGTCTGGGTTCTGGAAAGTTCTGGTTTGGCCTACATATTGTTTCATAAAGAAAAAAATTTATGTAGCACATTCCCATCAATGCTATGAAGTCAAGAGAGATGTGCGGAAGCTGAACCTGTGGTAGAATCCCAAAAGACCCGCTCTCGAGGGGTACCTGAGCCAGGTAAGCATTCCCATGGGCTCTTCCACAAACAGCCTCTCCTTTCTTCCAACAATTTTCAATGCCAACCCTGTACTAGGAGCGAAAGTAGCTAGGCAGGCTGTGAATCCCGCTTGGTCCTTCGTGTAGAGGAGGCAAGTTTCCTCTCGCAGGAGATGTCTCTGCTAAAGGAACATTCTCCACGTCCGATTCTCCCTTTCCATTCACTGTCCGAAAGACAATATTTGGACCATGGACCATGCCATTGGACGTTACATCGATCATTTATTTCACTGACTTTCCCAGTGACTATTTCACCGAAAACTGCACATCCGTTTCAGCAGGAATTCGAGTCTCCGATGGGCTTCCTGAGATCGGGAAGGTTAAATGAGCGCGCGCTCGACAAAGGTCCTCTACCTCTCTTACCTAACTGTGGCCGAATCCCTCAGGGCGGGCTCCTGAAGGAACAGCAGCGTGGCTTCCCCTGGTGATGACACGGAGCCGCTGCGAACGCGGCCATCAGAAGCAGGACTTGATCTCCTGGCTGAACCACTTCTTCTCCCCGTGTCCCAAGGAGGGGGCGGGCATGGGATAAGTTATGTGTTGTGGTTTTAGGCATTAATGAATATGAGAAACTAAATTATTGGGTTTTGCAATGCAAATTATAGTTGGAACACAAATTCTTCATTCCTGAATGCGAAGGACTCATAAAGAATGTCAATGGTTTATGAATTAGGCCATTAGCATGCAATTTGTGATTCAAACAGCACACCAGCACTGTGTGATAAGTAACTATATAAAGAGTAATATTGTCTAAATTTTCAAAATATTTTGCTTGATACAGTAGAAAGCTCTCAAAGGTTCCAGTGGCCCACTCTTTCTTTCTTTCTTTCTTTCTTTCTTTCTTTCTTTCTTTCTTTCTTTCTTTCTTTCTTTCTTTCTTTCTTTCTTTCTTTCTCTCTCTCTCTCTCTCTCTCTCTCTCTCTCTCTCTCTCTCTCTCTCTCTCCCCCTCTCTCCCTCCCTCTCTCCCTCCCTCCCTCCCTCCCTCCCTTCCTTCCTTCCTTCCTTCCTTCCTTCCTTCCTTCCTTCGTTCCTTCCCCCATTCTCTTTCTCCTCCCCCTTACATCCTCCATTGTCTGGCTACATTCCCCTCTCCTCCTTCCCTCCCGCCCTCCCTCCAGTCTCCTTCCTCTGGCTGACTACATAGCCTTTATTCCTACCCTTCCCAATCCTTTCCCAGGTTAGACTGCGGGAGTTAGAAGAGTCCGAAGAATGAATCTAGAACTGATCTAAGCTGCACCTGAGAATCATCTCGGAAGCTTTTAAAGCTCTCCACACCCAAGCCACATTGCGTAGGGACTACACTGGGATTGCTGGGGGGTGGGTTCTGGGGTAGCAGTACTTTTTAAAGTTCCCTTCTACAAATTCTCATGTTCAGAGAGGGTTCTAGGATAGCCCAGAGGTTCTACAATTTTAGCGTGCATGAGAGCCACCTCGGAAGTCAATTATAAATGCAGGTTCCCGGGCTCCTCTTCCCAAATATTGTGATTCGGTTTATCTGGGAGGGGCCTGGTGCACCTCTCCACGGGGATAGTCCTCGCTCTTCAACAAACACCCCTACCTGCTGTCCAGCACCCGCTTCACTTCTCCCAGGGATGGGGAGGAACTAGCTCTAGTGATGGAGTAACTTTCTCGCACTAGAGCTTCGACCCGAGGTCCGCGGTCCCAGACGGCCTTTGGGAGTCCTGGTCAGAACCATTTAGGGCTGGCGGTCCTCAGTATTTAGCTCCAGGCGTGGGAACGTGATCTTAGTCTTGAAGAGGAGGTTAGGGACATGGAGACAAAAAACAACCATCTTCCAAGTGGAGCCTTTTTCTCTCCCCAGGCTGATTGAGTCTTTGGCTGTCTTTGCTCTCACCCCGGCCAGGTGCGATCGCTTCCAGGTGGCAGAGATGCGCAGGGCGCTACTGTTTTCCCCGTGTGCTCTGAAAAGTGCCCATCAAAGAGTTTTTCTGCTTCCTTCCCCCCCCCACTCCCTGCAGATTTTCTTTTTTCTTCTAGAAACCCTGGCCAGGGAGACGCTCAATGTACATCGTCTCTTGCTCGGTTCTAACTCGACTTCATCTGCTGGAGATGCCCTCAGCAGCCATTTTCCAGGAGATGGTGAACAAAACCACCATTCAAATGACCAGAGGCAAAAGAAACCAGGCTGTGCCCCGTTGGGGACCAGCGGGTGTTCAGAAACCATGCCCCATTCTCTGGCCACAAGGCGAACAGCTCACCTTGGGGGATAAAATATTCAGAAGGTAACTTAGCACCCCCATGCTTTCTAAAGAAGGAGGTTCATGCATTTTTAAGTTATTTGGTAAATCGTGCTGAAGGCTGGCAATGCAGATTTACCACTTGGGCTGTGTTGTAAATATCGGGTTATTCCCTCATGATGTTAACAGAGTGACGAGTGCCAGAGTGTTCCCTCCGAGCTGCCAAATGCCTGTGGTGCTCCCCCTCGAGGAAGCATCGACCCCCTTGGCTTTTGCAAGACGCTCCCCACCTCCCCTGTGGCGTGAGAGGCTGAGCGAGGTGACGGTTGGATGATTGGATACTTTGGGAAAGCTGGCTGCGTTTGGGGGAACAGGTCAGACGGGGCGGCAGGGTGCCCAGTGCCCATTAACTGGAACAGCATGGGGGTATCTGTGGGAGAGGGGATGGTGGGTTGGAGCAAGATGCATCTTTTTTTTTTTTTTAAATCAGAATTTAAGGATTCCTTCAAATGAGAAAGTGTGTGTGTGTGTGTGAGTGTGTGTGTGTGAGTGTGAGTGTGTGTGTGTGAGTGTGAGTGTGTGTGTGTGAGTGTGAGTGTGAGTGTGTTTTAGGTAAACAAATTCCTATCAGAAACTGTCCGGAAAAAGAGACTTGGCTGGGCAGATACCACTGAGGTAAGGGGAGTGGGTGTAATGAGTCGTTAGAGCATAGCTCACGGACCTCCCACCCCTTACTGGGAAGACAGGATAACGTGGAGGGCTTGGGGTTGATCCTATTTATTAGCAGCTTACAGCTGTGTGACTTTAGTCAAGTTACTTAACCTCCTTGGGGCAAACCTGCTACCTCTTGTGAGGTTCAAAAGAGGCAGCTCAAGAGAGGGGCTGGCAATGCTGGTTGGGTGAAAACACATAAAATTCTGTGATTAAAAAAAAAAAAATCTTATCTCAGACCAGGCATCTCGTTTTAAGGCTTTATCCACCTTATGTTTTGTGCTCACAACAAACCTGGGGGAAATGTCCATTTCATGCTCATGTCACAGACGAGGGGCCTAAAGCTCAGATCAATACCGAGCCCTAAATTTTGCAGGTACTTGTAGGCAGACTTGGGATTTGACCTGGGGTCCCCCTGACGTCAAAGATGGGGCATTTCTGTTTTCCCGTGCCACGGCCCTGAGCAAGCACTGAAGAGCCGCAGTCTCCTCACTAATTCACTTGGCAAATGGCCTTGACTTCGTGCCTGGCTCTGGGGATACAGACTGAGAGAGGATGTCTGCTGCCCTGGAGGGCCCCCCGGGGTCATGGGTGTGGGGGCTATGAGGGCCTATGAAACGAGCAGCGAGAGATGAACATTGATGAAACACCATTCGTGCGTCTGTCTGAATTAAATGCAGTGCTGACTGTGAGGCTAGGTCATTCTTCATTCTTTTTATATTTTATTTTATTTTATTTTATTTTATTATTTTATTTTATTATTTTATTTTATTTTAATTTATTTTAATTTTATATTTTTGCTTTGTGCAAGGGTGAGCTAGCTCTGCCCCAGGACTTTTGCACTTGTGGAAAAGCTCTTTCCCACTGTCTGGGCACCCTGGCCCTTTCTCACTTTTCAGCTATCACTCTCTAGAGTCACCTCCTGGGAGGGGCCACCTGACGAGAGCAGTCCTCCCGTCCTGCCAGTCTGCGATGCCACCCTCTTGCCTTCCCTGTGGTTCATGCAATCTGTGATGACCGTGTTTCATGATTTATTGCCTGTTTATTGTCTCTTTTCCTCTGGGAGAATGTAAATGACTGTCTTGTCCCTGCTGTATCCACAGCCCTAGAGATGTCCTCTGACTCAATAAATATTGTTGAATGGATGAATAAAAGGATCGATAAGCTCTTTAACCTCCCTGAGCCCTGGTTTCCTCCTCTGCGCAAACAGGAGTGACTACCTGCATCACAGGGTCAAGCTGGGGTGGCTGTACCCCACAGTCATACACATGGAGGCACCCAGCACAGTGACAGCTCAGTAAGCACAGTGGCCTTCTCCTCTTTCGACCTCTGGCCTGGCTGTGTCCTAGGAGAGAGAGAGAGGACAGACGTCCTGTGTTCCTGGTCGGCCCGGGCAGTGGAGGGTTAGGAAACACAAACCACACTGAGAGGCTGTGGTCCTCGATGATTTCATTCAAGCAGGGGACAGGAAGGAAGAGCTTGGAGTGCAGTTTCCTGGCCGGGCCTGCCCTGACGTCTCCTGGGTGTGTCACCTGCCTCCTTTCCTCGAGCAGGCTTCTTCCCCAGGCCATCCCTGCATCTGGGAGAGAGCCCCGACCCCAGACACGACTGCCTCGCCTCCTCCCTCCTGTGCTTCCACCTCCTCGACCTGCCTCTCCTGTCTTTCCACCCCAATTCTCCCCTCCCTTTCACTCAATGTCGCTCAATGTTAGTACCCTTTCCTAAGGACACTAACGCACATTTACTGAGCCCTGAGTATGTGCCAAGTACCATGCTAAGCACTTTACATGGATTATCCAGGTTTATCCTCAAAACAATCACCGTATCCTCCCTTACCTTATGGGAGAGTGAGGCCCGAAGAAGAGAAAGGCTGATTGATAAGCAGAAGAGCTGAGACTCGAACCCAGGCAGCCTGACTTCAGAATTCACACTCTCAATCACCCTTAATTCACCCTTACCATCTCTGATGCTTCCTAAGGGTTAGCTCCACCTGTTTCTTCCTTTAGTTTTCTCTTCCCTCTTATTTTCCATTTCCCACTCTTTTCCTTTCATTTTTTTTTGGATCGACATAGAATTTGCATATCACAACATTCACCCCTTTAAAGTGTACAGTTCAGTGGATTTTAGCACATTCACAGAGCCGAGGTCCCCTCATACCTATTTAAGTCCTGGACATCTTCACCACCCCCAAAAGAAACCCTGTGCCCATCAGCTATCACTTCCCATTCTCTCCTTCCTCCAGACCTGGCAACTTTCTGTGTTTATGGATTTTCCCTTTCTGGTTATTTCATACACAAAGAATCATACAGCGTTTGTCCTGTTGTATCTGGCTCCTTTCCCGAGTCTAAAGTGTTGTGCCGGAGTCCAGCTCCGGCTGAACCAGAGTCCCGGAGGGAGGTACAGGTGCGGCGAAAAAGTGATGAGCATTCAGACGAGTTGGAGAGGAATGCTACAATCTTTATTTTACAAAGCCATTATATAGTGTAAAAAACAAATTATCACCCAGGGTAAGCTGTCAGACATATTAATCACAATGGTTGACTTATGGGTTTAACTGATCATATCTCTGGCCCTTCCTTATCCAGCGGGTATGTTAATACATTCTGTGGTTAACTATTCCCTGGTTAACTATTCCCTGGGACATTGTCTGCTCCTGCATTCTTTAGATAGCATACAGGTTTGTTAACAGCCAGGTTCTATGCCGGGGGGCTGGGCGGTCAGGATGAGGGTCTTTTGGCTTCCAACATAGATTTTTACTAATGTTTCTCTTTTCCAGTCCCCTATTTCATCGTTGTAAAAATTCCATTCCTTCACTATTCCATATTAATAGCAAGGTTACAAAACATGTAAGAAGAGATAGGAAAGCCAGCCCACATATCTCGCTGCTCTGCAGCCGAGACTGTCTCCCGGTGACTCCAGCTCCAGCCGCAGGGGTGTTTTGGCTCCCGACAGTGTTGATCTGAAAACGTTCATGGGTTGGTGGGAAACTATCTCAACTCACAGCCATTAGCTGTGCTTGTACACCAAAGGATGGGTGAGTGTTATCTTGGTGTGGCCGGAGGGAGGGTGTCCTGGGAAATGGAGTGATGAAGAGACTAAAAATGTGGGTTTCAGGCTTTGAACGTGTGTGGTGACTTGGGACCCATCGCCCCAGTTCATCCTTCTGCTTTTGGTCCTCACTCAGAGGGGTCCTCAGATTTCCTTTTACGAGGGACGCCTGGGTGGTTGGGGTTAACATACTCCCTTTCTGAACATCGGTTATGCCATTCCCTGGAGGAATAACCTTTCCAAGAGGAGGCTTTTTTAGGTACCATTTCCCTTCGTTTTTAGGTAGGTTGAAGTAGATTAGGTAGATTCAGGCTGCACCAGTCTCCTTCCTGCAGCCACTGAGACCGGTCCTGGCTCCAGGGAGATCTGGGGAGGATGATCCCGACTCTGTCTCAGGCTTCCCACTTGGAGAGTAATTATCGATTACCCACAGTGTGCCCACACCGTGCTTTACATGGGGCGTGTTGCGGACTCTTCGAAATAGCTCCGAGAGATCTGCAGTTTCATCCCCATTTTACAGACCAGGAAATCAAGGCACAGAAACATGAGGTAACTAACTGACTCTCCAATATTTTTGGCACCAGGGACCGGTGCTCCCATGAGAATCTAACGCCTGATGGTCTGAGGTGGAGCTGAGGCGGTGATGCTAGCCCTGGGGAGCGGCTGCAAATACAGATGAGGCTTCGCTCGCTGGCCCGCCCCTCACCTCCTGCTGTGTGGCCCTGTTCCTAACAGGCCACGGACCGGTACTGTCTGCAGCCTGAAGGTTGGGGACCCCAGGTCTAGACTATTCCGCCATCGTGTGGCTGAGCTAAAATTCTAACCTGGGTCTGATTTCAAAACACAGACCCTTTCCACTTGCACAGAAACAATGTGGAAAACCATTGGTCGTATTTCTCAGGCGTCAATTGCTCTTACCCTCTCCAAATGTTATCATAGTGAGAAAGTTACTTGGTTTGCAAGCAATAGAAATAGACAGTGGTGAACTTAACTTTAAAAAGTAGGGCTTGATTGAGAAGGAGCCCCAGAAGCTAGTGGATAACCAAGAATTAATAAAAGCAGGCACCAAGTTTGCTCTGGGGATGTCAGCTCAGGAGTCCATGATGCTCCTCTTTGGAGCGCCCTGACTCAGCCTCAGTGACATGTGTCTTCCAAAGGTCAGATTCTCAGTAGGGAACCCGATTTGCTCAGCTTTAGCCAAGGGGTCATGCCTGGGGGTCACCCAGCTGTGGCTGGGCTGGCAGAGGGGGAGGGCATATTACACACCCATTTTCAGAGATTCCATTATCGTGACCCAGACAGACACCCCAAGAGGTCTCACTAGGCTCACGTCGTGGCTTTCGTCCTCATGACTGTTTTCCTGTCTCCCTTCTCACCGAGGACCACCTTAAGCGGAGCTTCTTGCTTTGAGACACATCAAAACATAATCCCCAAAGGCAGGAGCTCCAAGGAAGGGTTATATTGGGATCATTATATCTTTTAGGGTTTGGTGATCCTTTCTTCCAATAACCTTGGCTCAGAAAGCGGATTCATACCACACTAAAGGGAAAGAGAAGCAAAAAACAGGGTATCAGAACGAAGTGATGAGAAGGACTAAAAACTCTCCCCACGCCCAAAGAGCCTGGATAATAAATAGTCCGTTCCCAAAGCATTGTGTCCAGAGAGGAGACAGCATGGCGAGCTCATTCGGAACGGTCACACGCTCATCTTTATCATGACACAGAATGGATGTCGGGTCTGTCAGAACGACCGGATCATCTGGTTTTCATCCGTCACACACGGTGCGTTCAGCCCCCGTGTCAATTTGTTGGTGGTCAAATCCGCGATCACCAAGACAAAGCACCCTGAGCGGACGAGACGATTTCAAAGGACAAAATCTGACAAATGATGCGTTGCTGTTTGTCGCCGAGACGCTTAACACACAGCGGCCGCTCCCCGAGCTCTCAGAATCAGTTTCTGCGAATTTGCCAATTCTCTGGCTCGGCGAGGGTGCTGGTCATTTCATATTTTCCACCCCCACAGAGGCTACGGTCATTGATTCGGTTCTCCAAAGGGTCGCGGCGACTTTGAATGAACTTGAAAGGTTTCGCATTTGTTTTCAGGAGCCACACGGGCACCATCGGTCAAGGTGGGATGTGGAAACGACGGATCCGCTCTTCTCAGACACAGCGATCTTCTCGCTATAAGCTCCCTGCTCACGACACGAGGCAGGCTGGGCTTGCCCCAGAAACACCCGGCTTCCTTTCGATCTGGATCTCGATGGTGGACGAAAACTCTCTGAACCTCTTGAGGAAAAAAAAAAAAAGGCAATTATTGAGAAATCCTCCCGGAATGACGTGCCTTTCCGAATCCTACGTCCTTAACAAACACTCAAGAAGTCAGTTGGCAGAGACGGAGGTTGTAGAAACTTTCCCTTTGACTTCGGCACTTCTAAAACGAGATATAAATATAAAAACAAACGTACACATCGGCTTTGTTTTGCTCCTGAGTTACGCGTCCTGTCCTGAATGTCTCCTTCCAGTGGGTCATTCATGACTGTGAAGGGGACCACGGGGAAAAGGAACCTTTATCCCTCGTGCAGTGTCCCCGGTGGATTGGTTATCGTAACAGAATTATCGGAGAGTATTTCCCGCATGCTTGACAGTGGGCTGCATGAAGGTCCTTTATGCAGGTTACGACGTCGAGGCTCAGCAAGGTTTAATCACCTGTTCGTGTTTCCCGCTCTGCCCGGTTGCATTCGGGTTTTTAGCCACTCTGCCCCTCGTCGTGCTACCTATGCTGGTAAACGTTTCAGGACCAGCTTTTTGCAAAACCGAGTCCCCCCAAACTCAACGGAAATCTGATTGTGGAGTTTGTCGGTCACTGTGCTTGGACCATGGCTGACGTCGAGCTGCCAGTGGGATGTCATGGCGTCAGGGAGCGACGGGCACAGCGATGCCACCACCTACACCGCTCCGTGAACCGTTCACCCAACCCGCCTGATGCTCGCGATCTCACCTGTTTCCACCATTTCAGCCCAGACTGCTCGCTTACAGCCTCGTTTTGCTCCCAGGTTAACTGTCAGCTCTCATGTTTGGCTCCATCTTCCCATTTTCACGATTCGTATTCGTGTCCAGGGTAAACGCCTTGCTCACCTCTCGTCTGACAGCCCTGCTGGGCTCACCTTGACTCTGAAAACCGGACCCGCACAGAACCCGACTTTTCAGAATCACGTTAACATCTCTCTCTACCAGCTGCATTATTGGAGGAGGGAGGTGTTCATTCATGAGCGTGTGTGGGGACATTTAAAATATCAGGGGGTTCTGGTTAGTTTCATGGTGAGCTGCAAACCTACTCAAACAAGACCAGGTCAGAACCAATAGGGGTGGGTGTGCCCCGGCCGGCGGGGCAGGACAAAGCGGGTCGAAGAGGATCCTGTGGAGGATGGGGGGAGGGGAGAGACAGGAGATACGAAGAAATGGAGACAAGACAAAATTCTGATCAAGCCTCAAATTTTTTATTTTAGAGCAGGTATATTTATACAGAAGAACAAAGGGGGGCAGGACTGACTAGGCAGGGGGATACTTGTTACAATTTCATTGGTCCTTGGTTGAAGGGGTTAGGGGGTGCAAAGGTTAGAAGTGAAAAGAGGAACAAGGAGGAGAGGGGCTCCTTGGGCAGGTCCACAGCCATTCAGTAGGTCCTTCCTTATCCGGCGGGTATGTTAATACATTCTGTGGTTAACTATTCCCTGGAGCATTATCTGCTCCTGCATTCTTTAGATAGCATACAGGTTTGTTAACGGCCAGGTTCTATGCCCGGGGGCTGGGCGGTCAGGATGAGGGTCTTGGCTCCCAACATGGGTGGAGACAGCACAAAAACCCCTTACAGAAATCATGTGACACTGGTACCTGGCTTGCAGGGTGGAGAGGGAGCCACTCTCTGGACTCGACAAGAGCGGGGGTTTCCGGGAGAAATTCAGGAGTCACTGTTTGTCAGTAAGGAGTAAGGCAGGGCTGGGACTCCAGGCGAGACTCCCCAGAGTGCTATTAGGTCATATTGAACACAAGCTAATGTCTTGGAGGGGCCTCTGGGACTGCCCTGGGGAGAGGTGGCGGGTGGGATTTAATAAGGGGGAAGTGAGCCAAAGGGAAAGAGCGAAGCCTCGGTCTCAAGGGAACCTGGTGAGTTTGGCGGGAGGAGCGTGGCGGCCAGGCCTGGGGCCTTGGGATGCTAGTGGAGGCTGGGGGAGGGCTGCCGAGGAGACAGAGAGCATCAAGGAGGAAACAGCTCTGGCTTCCTGAAGGGCGATGGCAAGTCTCCTGCACCCACTGCTGAACTCAAGGCGATGGATGCCGCCGGATGGAGAGAAAGATGCCCCAGGTTTTTCTGAGCTCCCTGCTCTGGGCTGGATTCTTCACAGGCGGTACTTTATGTTATCCTCGTGAGAGTTCTTTAATAACAGTGAAGCCGAGAGCAGGTGTCCCTGAGCTCCCGGTCCTATGGCTGGTGTGGTCCCACCAGGAACAAAGCAATGCTTTCCTCCAGGCCCTCCCATTCGGTCCCAGCTGGGCATTTCCTCCCTATGCTGGGGCTCCCGGCTTTTTGAAGCTACACCCACTGCTTCATTAAATACTCACGACAGTGCAGTGAGATCAGCGTGACCTTGTCACCCGTTTCCCAAATGGGAATGCTCATTCTGGGAAGGGTAAAGCCACCTGCCCAGGTTTGCACTGCGAGTCGGAGGCAGAGCTGGGCTCCCGCTGAACCCTGTCTCATAGCCAAGCCATGCTCTTCACAGCTATGGCATCTTGTCTCCTGTCCTTCTGATGCTTTTAGAACAAACGTATCTCAAGACCTGGGGTAGGCAACAGTCTTCGTGCAAGAGGACGGAATGGTGCTTTGACTGGCAGCCTAGAAAGTTCTTCTTCTTCTTCTTCTTCTTCTTCTTCTTCTTCTTCTTCTTCTTCTTCTTCTTCTTCTTCTTCTTCTTCTTCTTCTTCTTCTTCTTCTTCTTCTTCTCCTCCTCCTCCTCCTCCTCCTCCTCCTCCTCCTCCTCCTCCTCCTCCTTCTTCTTCTCCTCCTTCTTCTCCTTCTCCTCCTCCTCCTCCTCCTCCTCCTCCTCCTCCTCCTCCTCCTCCTCCTCCTCCTCCTCCTCCTCCTCCTCCTCCTCCTCCTCCTCCTTCTTCTTCTTCTTCTTCTTCTTCTTCTTCTTCTTCTTCTTCCTCTTCTTCTTCTTTCTTCTTCTTCCCCTAGGGTCTTCACTGCCGACCCCAGAGAATGTGCCTTCACCTGCCATTCCATCATGTTTGCCGTTCAGCGAAAATGTGACCGGTATCAAGAAAATACCTGATGGTTGTGAATTATTTCATCCCAAACCCAACGTTTCAGCCCAATGATTCAATTCCAGGGTTAGAAATGAGGCCTCAACCTCAAGTTAACGTCCAGCAGTGAGGTTTTAGAATAGCTGGATTTTTGGCCCCTGCGGGAGATGCTGTGCTGATGGGAAAAGCCGGGGTCACAGTGCTGTGTCCTTATCCCTTACCTCCATGCCCCTTAGGTTAAAACCCACCAGTCGAGATAAGCTATCGTTTTACTTACCGTTGAGTAACTCTTGGTGTTGGGTCAGTTACTTTATCCTGCTGGGCCTCGATTTTTCCATCTGTGAAACTGGTCTGATAGAGAAGAGAGAATAATTCTTCTTTATCTGGGTGATTATGAAGCTTGGTTGAGAAAATAAGACCTGAGCAAACACAGAGGGCACAGCGGGCGGATTTTGTCATCTGGGTGCTTGCACTGTGGTGGTCACGACGTGGGTGCTGGGGACGGTCCAGGGCTTTGAGGCCCAGCTATGCCATTTACTAACTGGGCAGCTTGGGGGAAGGGTTTCAGCTCTTCTGAGCCTGTTTTCTTATTTGTAAAATGGGGATATTAATAGCTCTTGTCTCGTGGGGTAGGTATGATGAGGATAATGTAGGTTAATGCATGGAAAATGCTGGACACAGTGCCCCGTGCACTGTTCCCACTTAATAAACGTAAGCCGTTTTTCTAACAGGGAACTTGTTAATCAGCCATCAGGTGGTCTCGGTAGCGGCCATGAGGGCTGGTGTTGGCACATGGGGACAGGAGACCCTCCTCACCGGAGAGTCTGGGGATTCGTGGGGTTCGAACTGGGTGCCAGGGCAAAGAAAGCGTTTTAAGCATGGCTCCCTCCAAAGTGGGGGACGAAAGGAACCGTAGTTATTGGACATTCCAGGGACACTTCTGAGTACTTTCACACACGTGAAATTCCTTCAACCTTGAACAAAACGGGCCAGGTAGCCTCATGACCTCCATTTTACAGATGGGGAAACAGAGGTTCGGGAAAGTGAACTAGGTCAAGCCGCAGTCTTGGGGAGCTGATCTCAGGACCTCTGTAGCTTCTTGAAGCACGTGCTCTGTTCGTTACACCCCGTGAGGGCCAATGGAGAAGAGAGTCAGAGGCAAGGGGGCTCTAGGGAGAAGGAATCAGAGAGGGCACCGTCGCTCCCAGCAGTCAGGTAGCTCTGTTTCCTACCCCGACCCCCACCCCTAGGGGACCGAAGGCAGCCCTTGGCCCCAGTGGAGTTGCTGATGACCACGACACCCCCTGCTTGGTTCATTCTGTCTCTCTGCATGCCCCAGCCCAGCAAGACGCCAGTAGCCACAGCTAATGGTCCCGAACAGGCCATTCCCACAGACCCAGACAACAGCCCAATTATCTCCTGCCAATCGCAGGCCTGCTCCCCGCTTGGGGTCTACATCTCGAGGCGATCTCTCTTTTTCAGGAGAGTCAGCCAGGGACCTGAGAGCCGAGGTGAAGGTAATTAGGGGAGTTTGGACACAGAAACCCATCTCTCCCTCCTCCCGTGGAAAAGAAGGGAGGGGGCTGTGACAGCCAGGGGGATGGTTTTTCCAGGCAGCTGTCTGCCCCGAGCAGCTTGGGAGTCAAATCGAGGTGTCAGGATCAGAAGAGAGGGGACAGAAAACCCGGAGTCTGTGTGTGTGCAGAACCCTGGACCATAGTTATTTTTCATTGTGTCTCCAAAACAGGTTTGAGACAGGCCTTCCCCTTCCTCCTCCAGCCACAATTCCTCCCCTCTCCTGTCTCCTCCTCCACCCAAAGCCCGAGCCAGCAACGGGTGATCAATAGTAATTAAGACGGTAATTATGGCTCCTTCTCCATTCACCACCGGGAGCCCTCTCCGCGTCCTCTCTTTTCCTTCCTTTTCCCCAAGTCTCGCTCCTCAGCAAGTTCTGTTGGCTTGCCTCCAACATACGCACACACCACAGATCGGGTAATTTTCCTTCATCTGTGCTGCTGCCTTTGCCCAAGCCACCCCACCTCTTGCTCGCACCAGAGTGACGTTTTCTTAACTCCGGATGATCCATTAGAAATGCAAATGAGGTTCCTCATTGTTGTCCTGGTTCAACCCACCAAGGACTTCTTTGCTTTTAGAATAAAAGTCCAGCGCCTTCCCTTGAGCCGACCTCTGCCTGCCTCTCTGAGGTCCTAACCTCATCTCTCCCCAGCGCCCACCCCCTTCCATCCACCTGGGCTTCACCACGTGCCTTAAAAATGCCACACTTTGGGCCTGTGCCCTCGCGGTTCCCCTTTCTGGTTACCTCTCCCTCAGGTTATCACATGTCTGGCTCCTTTTAGGTTTAAATATCATCTTTATTACTATGAGGCCTTCCTGAATATCTTTGCTAAAGTACCGCCCTGCCCCACTCCCACATAAGCTATGCTCCCGTGCCCTCGTTGATTTTCTTCACAGCATTGATCACTGACTGGAAATGTTTTGTTTAGTTGTTGTTTGCTGCTTCATGGCTGCATATTGCTACTAGAAGAGACCGTTCCTGTTTGCCCAACACAATGTCTTCATCGCCATGTAAAGGTGTTTGCAGAACACTTGTGGAATGAAGAATGAATGAATGTCAGGCCTGATGGCAAATGATTCTTATATCATGTGTTATTTTTCTCTCTACAGTCCTATGAATTAGGGATCATTTCTATCCCCATTTTATCAGTGAGGAAATTAAGAGACTGAATCTATAAATGGACAGTGGCCGGATCATGCACGGCAACAGAACTCCGACCCACGCCTCTGTAGCCACCAACCTGGGACACCAAACCACAGTTTCTGCAACCCCCGGCCCCAAATAGTCAGAACATAGCCCCAAATTGCCATCTCCTCTCATTTTTGCTCCTGCTTCCAACTTTGGACCAGCCAGAGAAAGCCGAATAGAGTCCCCTAACCAGTCACACAGGACATCCCACTTCAAAGGAGCCTGCCTTCCCCTTTTTATTTCATATGACGGTCTCCCATTCCCCTGCCAAATGCCAGCGATGGAGATGAGCTCTCTCGCTACAGCCAGCTCTGAATAAATAGGCTTTTTTGGTTCGGATTTGGGTGGTCTTTGTTATTTCCATGACACTGAGGCAGCTTTGAGGGGCCGGCGACTTCTCAAGGTCGCGCAGCTAACGAAGAAGTGCGTAGGATGTGTTTGATGCCATGGCCCCTTTTCTTCCTCAGCACAGCGCTTTATTTCAAAGAGATGTCTCCCTTTCTCTGTCCCCAAACGAAGGAACAAATGGTGCGGTCACAGGAGTGAGAGAACAAGGGAAGAGGGACAGGCAGAGAGAGGGTGACGCCTCTGAGGGCGGTGGGCGGGAGAACGGAAGGGCAGAGGGTCCCAGGCTGCAGCAGGCGGATTGGCACGGGCAGCCCCATCACAGAATTTCAGCGTCACTGCCCTCTTCCTTAACCACTTAAGAAAACGAGTATTAAATACCGAGAGTCAATCATTTGTCCTCAGATTGTTATTTGTCTGAAGATAAGTATGACTATGGAGAGATTCATGGGAAAGGAGCAATTAGTATTCCCATCCATCTCAATGAAAGATAGTAATAACATTAATTAATAGCCAAACCAGGGTGCAGCAGAAAATTTTAAAGTCTACAAGCACGAGATCTTCAGAGGCCACGTCTCTTCCTAAGTGCCTCTCTGACAGGTGCCCATTTGTCACGGGGAAAAGCCGAGACTGTGCCTCTTCCCTCACCAGCAGCGGCCCATTCCCAGTTCCTCATCCTGTCAGGCCAGGTGTGGGCAAATTCAGGGACAGGATGTGGAGACCCAGGAACCAGGGAGGCAAAGCCTGGGGATGGGGTTGGGGGTTCGGAATGGAGTCGTGATCCCTGGAAGTAATAGGGTGACCTGGCTGGATTTAGGAAGAGAGAGAACGAGAGAGAGAGAGAGAGAGAGACCTCTAAAGACGACATCTGGTAGGGCTAGCTGTAATCCTCACCTTCCTCCGATGATGGTAAGGGGTTTTCCTTTGGGGAACTAAGCCTGCCTGGCTCCTGGTCTCTGTGGTTGGGTTAGGACTCGCCCTGCCTCCTCTTCTAAGCCCCAGGGGTGAAACATGATCCAGGTAGGGGCGAGGTGGTATCACACTATGGTTTTTTTTTTTTTTTCTGATAATCAGTGACATGGGGCATCTTTTAATATACTTGTTCGCTGTTTGCATGTTTTCTTTAAAAAAACATGTATATTTGGATCCTTGGTCATTTTTAAAAATTAAATATATTAGGGTGACATTGGATAAAAACACTATGTAGGTTTCAGGGTGTACAGCTTTGTCAGGCAACATCTGTGTACTCCATCGTGTGCTCACCGCTGCAAGCCTAGTCTCCTTCTGTCCCCGTCCCTGTGCGTTTATCCCTGTTACCCACCCCCCCTTTCCCTTCTGGTAAACACCATTCTGTTTTACGTATCTATGAGGTTTTTTTAGTCGTTGTTGTTGCTTTTTTTTTTTTTTATATCCCACATATGAATGTAATCATGAGGTTCTTGTCCTTTCCCATCTGACTTATTTCATTCAGCATGATCCTCTCAAGACCCATCCATGTTAGCACAAATCCTTTGCAAGTTTTAAATCGGTCTTTTTTTTTTTTTTTTTTGCTTTTAAGTTGTATGGGTTCTTTATATATTTCAGCTATTGACCCCTTATCAGATATATCGTTTGCAAGTATTTTGCCCCGTTCCATTAAGATGACTACTAAGATTATCATTCAGATTGACAGGTGTTGGCGAGGGCGTGGAGAAAAGGGAACCCCCGTACACTATTGGTGGGACTGTGATTTGCAACATGGATGAACCGGGAGGACATTGTGCTAAGCAGAGTTAGCCAGACACAGAAGACAAATATTATGTGATCTGACTTAAACGTGGAATCACCGTTTAAACGTGAATTCACCGATGTCAGAGAGTAGAATGGTGGTTACCAGAGGCTGGGGGGTTGGAGAAATTGGGGAGAGAGTGATCAGAGAGAGGTACAAACTCTCAGTTCTAAGATGAATAAGTTCTGGAAAGTTAACTTACAGCATGGTAATTATAGCTAATAATAGTGTATTTAATATTTGGAATTAAAAACAAAAAAGAAAAAAGAAGAAAAACAAAACAAAACAAAACATGACCCAGACCTGACATTTCACTACTTTGGTCTCCATAATTTGTTCAAAGAGGAGAGTTTTATGTTGTTGAATTAAGGTTTTGGAGAGGCCAGCAAGGAGAAATAAGTTAGACCGTGGCTCTTAGTGGAGTACAGGCGTTCTTCCTCTCTTCTGTCGCACAGGATGGTTGCTTTATCACCTGCTGTTAGTCAGCCTCCCAGGGGACCAGTTCAACTATCTAATTGATAAATTTTTTAATTTTCTGTTTTTCTGGATTCCCAGGGCACTCTTGCCTGGTGCAATGCTGGGACGGCGAAAATTCGGTAGATAGTAGTTGGATGAGTGAATGGACCCTGGGCGTTCCCTCTTGTGCACCATGTTTATAAATTAGATAGCTCTGATCATACGGATGATCTATTTGTGGTATCTATTCATGGTTTGTCACCTTAAATAGCTGGTTAAAATAGCTCAGGTGTGGCTACTTGAGTGAAAGGAGACAAATTTTAGGCAAATTTCTTAATTATGCTATTTATAGAAAGCTGAGCTCTCACAATGACACCATTTAATAGTAATTGTACAAAACTAAGTAAGAAACAGATTGGATGTTAAATAAACGATGGAGGGAAATGTAAAGAAATATTACCCCTGGGTACATATTGCAACTTTCTCCTTAATGCCAACTCCTGTGTACCCAGGCTCAGGCCGATACTGTCACAGGCTGAAATTTAAGATTTACCTTGACTTCGGTTCTAGAGCGATGTTTCTTAGTGTGTGGTCCATGGACCCACCACCTGTATGAATCTATGGGGTGGGGCCAGAACCTGTATTTTAAACAAACGTCTAGGTGAGCTCATGCATCTCGATGTTCGAGGACACATGTCCTGGATTCGTGGGAATGATGGGCATACGGTTTTCATGGGCCATGCACATCTGGACTCAGTGTGACTCTGCATTAACAAGCTGCAAAAGTGGAGGACACAGACGGGGTCACAGTGAAGCTTAGAACGAGAGAAACAGAGATGAGCTTACAAAAAGGAGGTGCTTTGGGGAGCATTGGAGGTGAGGTGAATTCTTGATTCCAAGAGAAATCAAGTGAGTGTTAAAGAAGAAAGGTGGGTTTAGGGTAAGACATGCAGGATTTTGAGGTCACATGGAGGGAGAGAGGAGTCCCCAAAGGAAAGAAGAAGGGGGGAAGAGTATATACCTTCTGCAAAAAAAAAAAAAAAAAAAAAAAAAAATAAAAATATATATATATATATATATATATATATATATATATATATATATCCCCCACACTCCACTGCCTAGGCCAGGGACACAGCCTGAGTGGGAATGGTGATAAAAATAAACACGGCATGCGTCTTGGGAAAGTAACCTGTGGCAGGAGCATTAAAGCCATGAAAAATATGGGAGAATAAAACTGGAATTATGGATGGAACGGTAGAGGGACGACATATCACCCTGGCAAGGTAAGGTCATTTACTTTTTAAAAAAATACACAACATAAAACTTACTTCCTAAGGTATTTTAAAGTGTCCAATTCAGGGCCATTAAGTACGTTCACGTTATTGTGCAAACATCACCACCGTCCACCTCCAAAACTGAAACCCAGTAAGCATTAAGTATGCAACCCCTCTCCCCTCTATCCCATTCTACTTTCTGTGTAAATGAATTTCTAAGTGCCTCGTATAAGTGGGAATCATACAACTATCTGTCCTTTCGTGACTGGCTTATTTTGCACAGCATGATATTTTCAAGGTTTATCCATGTCGCAGCGAGTGTTAGGATGTCCTTCCCTTTTAAAGGCCGAAAAATATCCTGTTGAATGTATATACCATGTTTTGTTTATCCGTTCATCCTTTCATCGATGGGCATCTGGTTTGTCATTTAATGTTTTTGAACAAGGGACTGTTACGTCCGGGCATCGATGGAGGAAGTCAGGGTGGAGGTGGGTAGGGTTGGGGCAAGGTTTTGGAATGGGGAGGGATTGCAGGTTCTTCGTGGCCAGACGAGGAGTCTGGGTTCTGGAAAGAGAGATAGGTTTAATGGTGCTTCTACCAGCTGGTGGTGAGTGCATGACGGCTGCGTTGAACACAGGGGAAATAACTCTGTGATGGATTAGCGGTGTCTTTCATGCTCAGGGAGGCAGGGAGGAGTGCCCTGTATTTATATTTCTGTTTGGCTAGTCACCTAGCCCCACAGGGTAAAGAGTTAGTTTTAGAGCTGAGGGGGGCTGGGGCAGTGCCTGAGGTGTTTTTTCCAGTTTCAGATTATAGGTCTGGTTTACGAGGTCTGAACGATTCAGCCTTCCCTCTTGGTAATATCTCACACTGAAGGATCGATCATGTTTTCTTTTCTTTCCTTTGTTCCTCTGTTGAGTCATCAGTGGTGAGAACGAGACAGCCCTGGAATTTTTTATTTTATTTTATTATTTTTTATTGTTGTCGTTATCATTCTTAGCCCTGGAATTCTTGATCACAGGAATCTGTGTTCGTCCTAAGCATCTGCACATTGACCCGAACCATGTCAAAGTGAATGGTCAGGGACCGGATGCTCTGAAAGACAAGGAGTCTCTCATTTGTGCCTATTACCCATCTCTTGATTCACTCGCATCTTTGAAATAGGCTTCTCTTGTTTTTGCCCGCCCAGCATACCTTCCTTCTTCCTCTGGCGACAGTCCTCATCTTTCCCCCAGGAGAAGCGCCCCTCTCCTGTTCCCTGTGGCCTCAGTGGGGCTTTCAGTCAAGGTGCTCTGCCCCGAGCCATAGGGACAGGCATGTGGCGAAGGCTGGTCAGTCCGAGGTGGTTACATCCCTGGTCACAGTAAGTGATGCAGGGAGAGAACCAGGACCCAAACACGACCCTCGAGAGTTTAGACCTGCACAAAGCAAAAATAAGAATTCTTTTAGATCAGAGATTGACAAGAATTTTCTGTAAAGATCCAGCTGGTAAATACTTTAGGCTTGAGGGTCTGTTGAGACTACTCATCTCTGCTGTCGTGGTGTGAAAATAGCCCTGGGCAATACGTAAATAGATAGACGTGGCCGTGTTCCAATAAAACTTTATATATAAAAACAGGTTGGGGGCCTGAGTTAGCCCGTTGCTAACCGCTGTTTTAAATGAAAACCATGGGAATGTAGGTATTTAGGACCCACCTTGTGAAGAGAGACATCGTAAAACCAACTCAGAGGGAAAGCAGAATTAAAAGGCAGAGAGGTCTACGGCCATGCTGCCCTGAACAAACCCGATCCCATCTGATCTTGGAAACTAAGCAGGGTTGGGCCTGGTTAGTACTTGGATGGGAGACCACCCAGGAAGACCAGGTGCTGTAGGCGTAAAAAATAAACAATAAGGGATTATAAGACAAAGTCCTTGCAATCTGTGAGGTCAACCAAAGGTTTCCCCATCTTAAAAAAAAAAAAAAAAGGCAGAGAGAGCAAGTTATGGCAACAGCCATTAACCCCTGGATTCAGTCACGCCTGAAGGTAGCTTACTCTTTCTCTCTCTCCTCGGAAGGCCACTTATGTAATCCAGAATCACCCTTTATTGCTGAAGGTAATTTGATGCAAGCTTTTGTCATCAAAGACAGTGCTGACTCATATGGATCTTCTCCGGCGGTCTGTTCTGGGAGCCCTAAAATTGTAAAATTCACAAGGGAGAAAGACCTGTCAATGACCTGGGAAGTAGAAAAAGGAAAAGAGCTTAAAAAAAATCTTAGCTCAGAGGCCTCAATGGAGCCCGACCTCTAGCCGGAAGTGGGGAGGTTGGTCCCATTCATCCGCAGCCCAATCGAGCCCCACCCCACATTCTTTTAATTGTTTATTGAGCAGCTAACATTTGCCAGAGCCCGCGTCCTCATGCGGAAGGAAGAGAACGGACATTTACTGCTTTGTACTGTATGTGTACAATGGGTGTGCTGTGTACATATGACATTTCGTGCTTTCCTTACAACAGCCTGAGAAATAGGATTGCCATCCCTATTTTGCACTTAAGGAATCAACAGTAAAACCCAGAAGGGTTAAGTGATTTGCCCAAAGTAGCCAAGACAGTGAGTGAGGAAGTTAGGATGGAATCCCTGCTCTGGGAGGCTCCAAAATCCAATTTTTTCCTTCCAGTACCATTGCTATCTACCCTCACAAGAGGCCAAAAGTGGGGGCTCTGGTCTCTGTCATAGAAGCAGCACGTTTATGACAAGCTGCGTGTTACACGGATGAGGGATAGAACGAAGAGAAGCCAGTGGCGTCTGTCAGCTGTTCACCAGGAGTGTTAGAAGCAAACCCAGGCCTGTTAGCTGTAAATACAGACTCTTCTTTCAAGCAAATCGGTGGTGGTGTTGTATCAGAGAACTTCTCTCTGCAAAGTGCTAACCATGCAGAGGTGCTTAAATTTTATGCGTGCACGATTATGACTAGATACATAAAACGGGAGGAAAATTATCTGCAACCGACAAGACTCGGGCACACAATTATTATTTCCCCTCTTCTTTTAGGCTCCTTCCCAAAGCAGTTCCGGAGTGTCCTTAAGGAGAAAGTTAACACTGAAAGTGCTGACTGCAAGCCGGTACGGGGCACTCGCAGGGCGACGCGGAGAAGCTGGCACCCTCTACTTTTCTGGAGAAGCATCAAAGGCTGTCGCTGAGAACATTGCAGCCTATTTTAAAACAGTGACGGTCCCACCAAATGCGCTGGCATTTGGGATGTGGAAGGGCAGGCTCTGCTTTACTTATGTCTGGGCCTGACGTGGTCCCCGGCGTTCGCACTGTAGGGTCCCGTGTGGGCAGAGCCTGGGACGTGAGCTCAGGTTCCTGGACTGATGGAGGGAGAAGAAAATGAAAAGAGAAAATGTCTGTCTCTGTCTCTGTCTCTGTCTCAGTCTCAGTCTCTGTCTCTGTCTCAGTCTCAGTCTCTGTCTCTGTCTCTTTGACATACAATGGAAGAATGAGAGGAGGATCGAAGAGAAATGCAAGAGAGAGGGAGGCTGAAGGAGAATGACAGAATGGGGCAAGGGGAATTAAGGGGAAAAATAAAAAAAAAGAGAAAGTTGAGAGATAGCCCCAATAGGAGGCTCGAGGACAAGCCACAGAGACATAGAGATGTCAAGGGTGAAACAGACACGCATGTGTACGTGCACAGATGTTCGGAGAGAAACGTGTGTGCGTGCATGTACACATGCAATTGAGGAGAGAGAGAGAATTTGGGAGAAATGTATCCTTTGGGGAGAACTGAGAGGAGCCTTTCTTGGTGACTTTAATTCTGACATTAACCTCAGAGAAGAAGGGAATTCAACTCCATTTTTGAGCCTTTTCAAACTGATTATGTGCCCAGAACTTGAGCTGACTGAGAGGACACTTGAACACTCACCCACTCATGACCCTCTGGCGATCTGGGTTGTGTCCCGTAGCATCCGCCTGTCGGGGACACATCGAAACCCCCACAGCCACTCTCCCATCAGTGTGACTAACCAGTGAAGCGTTTCCACAGGTCCAATGTCCCCTGGTCGTGTCAGATGGCGTCTTGTGGGTGGACAATGATGTCGTTTCCATTGTTCTTTCTGCTACTGTAACTGCTGCAACAGACGTCCGTGTGCCTGCTTCTGTGTCCACATACGTGAGTATTTCTCCACATCACGACGAGTGGACGTACTGCACTGAAGGGCAGGGCAGGGCACACATCGCCAAGCTAATTTCTGAGTCTCCCGCTCCAGTCTTTCCGTCTCTGGAAGCGGCAGGGCAAGGACGTTAAATGTGTCACTAACAATTTTGCTAAAACCCCGGTGGCCAGCAGAGTAACGGCCATCACCCCAGATGTCCATGTCCCATTCTCCGGAGCCTGGGAACACGTTCGGTTACGTGGCAAAGAGGAATTGAGATTGCTAACCGGCTGACCTTGAGGTGGAAGAGCATTCTGGATTATCCTCCCAGTGATCCCAGTAGTCCTTGTAAGCAGAACAGGGAGACAGAAGAGAGAGTCACAGAGATGGCGGCATCAGAACTTGACCCAATGTCGCTGACTTTGAAGATGGAGGAAGGGGCCACGAGCCAAGGAACGCTGGTGACCTCTAGAAGCTGGAAAAGGCAAGGAAATGGATCCTTCCGTGGAGTCTCCAGAAAGGAATGCAACCCTGCTGACATCGAGATTTGGGCCCAGTGAGACTCATTTCAGACTCCAGAGCTGTGAGATAATAAATGTGTGTTGCGTTAAGCCTCTGTGTTTGTGGTGATGCGTTTCAGCAGCAACAGGAAGGGGATATAGCCCTGTCCCCGAGCCCAGTCTCACAGCTCGGGGCTGAGAGGAGGCTATCTCTGAAAGGAGTTTTATGGAACTGGTGGGTGGGAGGCAGGAGGAGGCTGAGGCTGGGGAGAGGCTGCCGGGACCACCGGATTGGCAGAGGTCATGTTGATATCTGCTGCCAGAAGACTCACATTTCGACCCCAGACACCAGTCATGCTAGGATCTCATGGTCATTGCTAGGAAAGCCACCTCCTCCCACTGCAAAGACGCTCCTTGCAGACGTGTATGAATAGGCAGCTTTCTTAGCCCTCTTAAGAGACGGGGTCTGATGGAGAGGGAAGGAATTCTCCGCAGACAGAGCCCACTGCCGGGCCCAATCTGGAAGGCGAAGGAAGCATCCTTGTGGCACAAGGTCACCTTGTGGATCAAATCCACATTTTCAAAAACAACCCCAAATGTCCGCCAGGCCAGGAAGCCAGTGGGGAAATGAGCAATCGTGGTATTGGTTTCCTTTGGACTGCTGCTTTACAGAAGTGCTATTTCATCTCACCTTGCCCTTCTCTCTCCTTGTCTCTCTGCCTTCCTCTTTGTTTCGCACATCCAGATGCTCTTGCTCACTCTCAAAATTAAAAGGGACTAGCAAATGCCTAGGCAGCTCTGACAGCCTCCGGCGGCATCAAACACTCTGGTCAGTCTGGGGCTGCTTCTGCCAGGGGCAATCAGCCCCGTCGGTTTGGAACGGTTGCATAACAGGCATTTTCAGTCCTCGCCATCTGTGGGCTGGGGCGCTGCCGTTGAGAATAACATCAGGCAGCACGGATCCTCTTTAGATTCAGCCGAAGAAGAAAACACAATAAAGATATTTCCATTTGTAGAAATAAAAAGAGATCGGCTCGGGGCTGCAACCTGACGAAGCATCTGAGCAGGTCCAACAGGAAGAGTTTATCTTGAGGGTCATGGAGTGTAGGCTTTGAGAGCGTTAGCTCTGAGCTGGGTCCGGATCTTAGACCCACCACATTGGGACTCTTCGACGCTGAGACTTGTTTTCCCCATCCGTGACATGGAGCACCCAGTCCCTCTCCCACAGCTGGCAAATCAGCATCGCTCAAAGAGAACCATACAAGTTCCACAGTTTTCACTTTTGGAGCTCGAGGTTTCTGACCTTGGGCGAGTCACTTTAATAGCTCTGTGCCTCAGTTTCCTTACATGTAAAATGGGCGTGCCATTGGCACCGATCTCATAAAATCGTGAGGATTTAATACAGACGAAGCCCTGAGATTAGTGCCTGGCGTAGAGTATGTGTTCCATAAAAATTAGGTATGGCAAGGAGGCTGTCACCGGGATTTTTGTTTGCAAACGACAGGGACCCATCTTGACTGACCTCCTCTAGAGCAAAAGAGGGTGGTGGGTTAGGATTGACGTTACCAAACTATGGACAGGAGGCGATCATGGCCAGGGAGAGAGGGACTCTTTCTCTCCATCTCTCAGATTCCTCCTCTGGGCTTGCTAAGATTTTTGTTTGTTTTTGTTTTCTGAGCATGGCTTTCACCAGCCTCCATGCCCACCAATGGGTAAAAGTTCCATTTTTTTCTGGCTTCTCCACTAGGGAAAGTCAAACTCTACCTCCAGCTCCAGGTAGAAAGGTCCTGGGGAAGAAATGTGATCCGTTGGACTTTCATCACGGTCCCTTCCCCTTGTAGCCCGTGTGGGGAGAGCCTGTGACTGGATCAGCTTTGATCACATGACGGCTCTTAAAGCTCGTATGTGTGGTTGGAAGAAAAGAAGTGGCATTTCCTTAAAGATGGGACTAAATAAATAAATAAATAAATAAATAAATAAATAATAATAAAAAATCTCAGCCCATTTTCTGGCCCAGAAACAGATCTTCAGGGAATCATCCTCCATTTGCTAGGCCTCACCTCAAGGATCCTTATCTGTGAAACGGGATTCTCAGAGTGCTACGAGGGAGGATTGAGTAACACATTTTAGAATCTAACAGGGCAGGTCTATAATAGGAGCTTCATCAATCCTTTGCCCTGCCCCTCTCCGTAGCCACGGATGCAGCAAGACCAGCACGCAAATAACACGATGCTTTCTGAGCGAATCCACCGGAGAGCTGGACCCCTCCAGGACCCGGGGAACCCTGAAGCAAATGGAACTCCAGAAACTCCACTCGCACCACTCTGTAATTAGGCCGTGATTGTTGTGTATCTGTGCGCTGTACTGTAACTCCCTCTGCCCGAGGCTGGTGCTAGAGCTGAGAAAATACAATTTCCTTCAAACTAATTTAGTTTTAAGAGGAAAATGAAAGTTTAAAGTAGTTTAATGTTTCGGCAAAACCATAATGGCTGGGGCAGATTGGACGATGTGAACCAATAAAGGCCCCTAATTCTGATAATAACTCAAAGCTTAACTCTTTCCCACATCGAAACTCATCCCCGTGCTGACATTCTGCCCAGGCCAACAGGATCCAGTGGACAGGAGAACCATTATTCTTCTGTAACTATTTTATTAAAAAAAAAAATAAACAGCATTACTTTGGACTAGAGTAGAGCTGTAAGGACACCGTTATTAAGATTATTTATGTAGCCTGGTAGTTATACCCTAAGAGATTCCCCCAGGATTTATGCATTTCCATTCTATTCACGTTTTCCTTAGGCCTGGGCTTCTCAGGTAAGAGTCCCATCCTCGGGTTTTACGTATAAAACAGTTGTTGAAAAGGCCCGAGTTAAAACATTAGCTCTAAAGTGTGAACGCTGAGAGCCTCAGTTTCTCACTTATTAAAAAAAGAGAAGGAAAAAGGCTTGTAGGGCTGTTGTGAGAATTAAATAGGATAGTGATTTAAAGTGCTTGACCAATGGGGTGTGCGTGCACGCGCACGACAGAGAGAGAGAGGGCGGGGGAAGCACAGAAAACAACATTTATTTATTTGCTGTCTTTCTTGAGTACCTACTGTGGTGTGGCTGGCGTTGGTATGGAGGTCTAAGGGTTCATAAAGACATAAGATGTGGAGGATAGCTCTTGGCGCCCAGATGAACTTTGTAGCTTTGCCTCCTCCCACTTGCCCGGGTTATTCCATGTTTCAGCCAATTAACTTTTTATTTTCAACCAAATTCCAGAAACCTTTTCCCTCTTTTATGTATGTTAGCTTAGATGTGTTTTCCCCCTTCTTTTACTTGCAAAACTCCTATTCATTCTCTAAGATCAGGCTCGAATCTCATTTGTTCTGCAGGGTCTTCTCTGATCACCCAGGCCTAATCCCCTGCACCCTTCACTGTCCTGTCACCGCACTGTGCCGACATCTCTGTGATAAACCATATTTTAGTTTTATAATGTATTTTCTCACAAGTTTAACTGCAGCATGAGCTGGATAGGTCTTAATCTTCCTGGTGTCTAGACGCTTGATCCATGTGTGCTCAAGGAATGGTTAGAGTATGGATGAAAGATACACGATGTGCCTATTACAACTCTCAATTCACTGCTCGTGACAGACATCACTAATCGACAGGCTTGGGCTCATGGTTTGCCTCAATCTAAGGCTCCAGCAGACACTCTCACTCAATTATAGTTACCAGGTGAGTGGAAGCTTACTGGCCATACCTGAATCAGAGGATCTTTCTAATTAGTGTTTCCCAAATACTGTTCTTCAGACAACTTGCGTCAGGGACTTGGATGTTTAGAGGCGGTGCCCAATAACCTGTTTTTAGAAAGAAAAGGTCGAGGTGATTTGGGGGCATGCTGCATACTGAGACTCCCCAGTCTAGGTGTCACGGCTTTGAATTACTGAAACGAGGTAAAGGCTGCATAATTTAGTGTTTCGTGCACTCTTTTGAAAAATATTACAAAAAAGAGAGACGAGAAAGAACGGCTCAGGCAGCATCCTTTCTCCTGACTCCACAGGCCTCTCAGCTTGACAGAGGTTATACTTCAGACTTCTGATCTGAACTGATCCCACACGCCAAACCCTCTGTCTTGAGAATTCCTCTATTTCTTCGTCGTCTTTATTTTTAAAGTCGTATCACATTGCAACAACCTCTTTCTACAAGGACAAATTTAAAATCTCAGAACGTCTCTCGCCTCCCTCTTTGCATGCCCGTGGTCACTGAGGATGCGAATTATAATTGAGCCAAGAAAAAAGTTGGCGTTGGATGGCAGCCAAAGAGTTGGCTTTGGATGGAGAAATTCTGTGGCAAATACATAACTATTTTCGAAGTTGGGAAGCTGCTTCTTTAAGAGAGTGAATCCACAAAGAGTTCCACCCACTTATCTTCCCTTCCCTTCCATGGATTCCGGGTTTCTTTGTACAGAATCAGAATGACAGTCCCCAGCTCCTTTCGCTTGTCGTGTCCTCTCTTCGCTCACTCCAGGTGCACCACACCCGTGGTTCCTGCTGTGCCTCTGCTTCTCTCCCTCTCTCATCCCAACCTCTAATAATATCTTTGTCCAATTATAGTGAATAGATGATAGTAAGGGGTGCCCGATGGGTTTTGGGCAAAGGGTTGAGTATGAATGAAGGTTGAGCAAGAGTCTCAGGCAGGCAGTGGCGTGAGTGACTCAGGGAAAGCAGAAGAAGGAAATGGATTCTTTTTCATTATTCATCTTGTTATCTCCCCACCCCCCAGCCCTAAGTGCAACCAGCCAGCTGGGCTACCTGATAAGCAAGAAGAGAACTAATGTTTGTGAAATAGCATTGCATTATTTGAAGCCTTGACATACCCCATTTCACCATTTCATTTACCCCTTATAACCACCTCCCCGTGACATCAGTTACTATCTTTATTTTGTTTTTATAGCTGAAGAAACTAGGCATGGGAGAATTTCATTCCTCAATTTTTTTTATTTCTTCAAAAACAGCGTTGATGGAGTATTGACAGGGGCCTTGTCTCCATGCTGGGTCTTGGGGACAATGAACTAAAAAGATGCTTTTCTGTGGCTTCATGGTACTTACAATCCAGCGGTGGAAAAGATAGTAATCCAACAATCACAGGGACACATGTATGATGGCAGCTGCAGGAAGTGCCTCAGAGGAAAGGCACACATCAGCCCTGTGAAGTGTAATTTGTCACGTCTAGGGGAACTTCTTAAAGAATGTCGAGTCTGGGCTGAGTCAGAGGTGACCAGGGAAAGGTGAGGAAAAATTCTACAGCCGGGGGTGGGGGCGGGGGTGGGAGAGGGCTCTGCACATGTAACTTGCACGTATAACTTCATATGTTTTAAAGAAAATACTTAAAGGAGGCCAGTTAACTAGAGAATGGTGAGTGAGGAGGGTCCTATATGGAGGTTACACCAGAGATATTTGTAGGACTCAGGCCATGCAGAGCCTTGTATATCTTTGTTCTGGTTGACTTTATAATGTAAAAATGTTCTCCAGGCAAAAGTCTCATGGCCTAAAACTTGGGTGTGGGGCAGAAAACTGACTTGCTGGTCCCTCCAAGCCCCCAAAACTGGCCCTTAACCAGAAGGGCCTGGCCTGGGGACAATGCTGGGAATTCATATAACTAGTGGCTGGTGCTGTTAGCCCATTCCTTCCCCAGCTTCCCTAATGGTGACACCACGGCATGTCCTCCCTGGCTGCCTCTGAGACCTAGTTCTCCTCTGCCCCTGTCACCCCATTCCAACATCGCTTCTCCTGATTAGGCCAGGCTCACCCAGGATCATCTCCCTTTTTACTAACTCAGAGTTCACTGATTAGAGACCTCGAATGTATTTGCCAAATCTCTTCACTTTAGCTATACAATGTAACCTAATCATGGGGATGACATTTGCAAGAAGCTGAATGTTTGTGTCCCTTTAAATTCATGTGTCAAAACCCTAATCCCAATGTGGAGATGGAGTCTTTGGGAATTAATTAGCTCATGAGGGTGGAGCCCTCACAAATGGGATGAAGGCCCTTATAAGCAGAGGTCAGAGAGCTCGCTAGCTGTCTGCCATATGAGGATGCAAAAGAAATTGACTATCTGCAAACCAAGAAATGGGCTCTCACCAGGCCCCAGATCTGCCAGTACCTTGAACTTGGACTTTGTGGCCTCCAGAACTGTGATACATAAATGTTTGTTATTTTAGCCACCCAGTTTATGGTAGTTTGTTATCGCGGCTTGAACTAGGATAACATCCCATCATATCTCTAGGTACCACATATATTTAAGACAAGAAAATTATACAGGGGTCTACACGAGGGGGCTTGAATTTGGGGGGCCATCTTAGAATTCTGTTTACCACTAATTAGTACAGTGGTTCTCGACCATGAACAATTTTTATCCCTAGGGAGCATTTGACAATGGCTGTCTCAAATGAGGTGGGTGCTACTGGCATCTAGTTGGTAGAGCCCAGGGACACTTACAAACATCTCACAACGCACAGAACATCTCCCCAAGACCAAGAGTTGTCTGGCTTTACCTGTCAATAGTACTGAGAAATGTTGAAGTAGAAACAGAAGGAGAAATTTTGGGTGTAGGGCTGGGAGAGTATTGGAGAATGGTGAGCTATGCAGATGCTATCTCTTATCTGGCTTTCTAAAAGGTCTTTCATTCAAGGAAGGATGATCAGCAGCATAGGGAACATTTCTTTAGATCATTTTAAGACTGGGCAGAGCTGAGCTTGGCCCTAGAATTGGGTTAATGTGACTCTTTGTCTTTTAATGGAAGGGAGCAGCATTCTGCCCCCTCCACCTGACTCCAGCTGGGTTGCAAACTCTGGGGGCTGTTGGAAAGGGAATTCTTGGCGTGGACCCTGGTAGTGTGGGTGTGGACCAGTGTGACCTGCAGAAGGAGAGGCGGACTAGGTATGTTTAGTTTGATAACTGTGGCTGATAGGCTGGTTTGTGGGCTCAGGTGGCATTATAAGAAGTTCATAATTGTTGAAGCCTTTAAGTGGGGCTAATTTCCGATAATCAGGGTACACGAGCACCACAATTTGGTTATTAAAGGAAATGTGTTAGTTGTTAGGAAAATGCAAATCAAAACCACAATGAGACACTACTTTGCACCCACCAGGATGGCTACAATAAAAAAGATGGACAGTAACAAGTGTTGGTGAGATGTTGAAAAACTGGAGCTCTCCTAGGTTGCTGGTGGAAATGTGAAATGGTACAGCTGCTTTGGAAAATAGTCTGGCAGTTCTATACATATGATGGAATAGTATACAGCCATAAAAAAGAATAAAGTGCTGATGTGTGCCACAACATGGGGGAAGCTTGAATACATTATGTTAAGTGAATGAAGCCAGACACTAAAGGCCACGTGTTTTATGATTCCATTTATAATAGTCAAATCCATAGAAATTGAAAATACATTAGTAATTGCTAAGGATCAGAAGAAGGGGAGAATGGAGAATGACTTCTGAAGGCTACAGGGGTTTTTGGAGGGCGATGAAAAACAGTTCTGAAATTAGACAGTGAGGTTGGTTGCATAATATTGTGAATCTACTAAGAACCATGGAATTGTAAATTTTGAGAGAGTGAATTTTATGGTATGTGAATTATATCTTAACAAAAAAAAAATTAAAAAAGTAAATGTGGCCTTATTTTGTGATCTAAGATGCTGAGGCCTGAGACAGCTCAGTCGCATATGGGAAGTATGATTTCTAGGGGAGTTCTTGACCCTTCCTATGACAATCTTGTTAGAAGTAAGGACGTACTCCACCATGTGTCCCTGGATCCTACTGTTCCTTTCTTGTGCAGGTCCTTTCCCCTAATGCCTTTATAACCAAATCTTCCTACTCTAGTGAGGTGCAGAGCAAACTGTCTCTACTGGGGCATCTTTAACGTTTCCTCTTCCTTCTGAACTTGAAACATCTACATATAGGTAGCTATAGAGATAGATAAATAGTGCGTGTGTGTCTCTGTGTGTGTCGCATGTCTGTGCATATTTACCTATGGCACTTACTGTATACCTGTTACATAATATTTTGCATGATAAACAGATGACCTTGTCGGATTGTGAAATCCGCAAGGACAGGATATCCATTAAGACTCTTTCTGTTGCAAGAGATACCAACCCAGTTTCACTCTCATGAGAGAGAGAGAGAGAAAAAAGATAGTCTAGAGACCAGGCTACGTTCAGGTGTGGCTTCACATAGGGCTCAGTTTGCTCTTTCCTTACTTTGGCTCCACTTTCTCAGTCTTTGTTGCAGATTTGCCCTCAGGTTCAACTCCAGTGGTGAGTGAAAGCGTGGTTCTCTCTCCCCACAGGTCTGGCTCAGCTCCAAGCTTCGCCCTGAATGGCTCTTCCCTGATACTGGCCTTTGTGGACGACGGAAGGATGAGGTGCACCGAGTGGCTGGGATTACGTCACTCATCCATCCCCAGTGCTGATGGGATTCAGGTTGATCCCAGAGGCCAAGATTTAGGAGTAAAAAAGGAGTGATTTTCTGAAGGAAATTGGTGTAGTATTGCTCAAGGGATAGGAGATGGATATTGAACGGCAAAAATGAACAAGTATCCGCTGTGGTTCATTTCTGTATCCCTGGTACTTAGAACAGGACAGGCACTCAGCCAACATCTATTGAATTACTTAGGACCCTGAAATACCAGCTTCCAAATCACATTCTGTAGGAAAGAATGAAATGCTTTACAAGTTGGGCTGAACGGGGAGAACATGTGATATTAAACCCTCAGAGCACTTGGGATTTACATCAAAAAAGGCCATGCTCTGATGGCCATTTCTGACATTTCTTTTACGCCGGTGAAGGTGTTTGAGGTATTCTGAAAGTCCAAATTGGCGGATCCCCACCTTTTGTTTAGTGACAGCTGTGGTTACTCTTTTCAAAGTCAATGGAAGCTGTAGACTTTTTAAAATAAAATTTTATGCGACACAATTTTACGTGACACGATAATCTACCTGGAAATTTTGGAATCCCTGGACCTGTAGGAGTCTCAAGATAAGCAGCTTTGCTCTAAATAATTACCGGTGTTGGATTTTGTATATTTTCATGATTTCCCATTGTTTTCAAAATCTTTCCTCTTGCAGCTACCCTGACTCAGGACTAGAGGACGCTGTGTACCCAGAAACCACATCAGACACAGTGTGAGCGAGCTCCTTAGATTTTCATACAAAAAGGCTTGTTCACCGCTCAGTTAACAAGTAAGTCCTTCCCTGCTCCCAGGAGGGGACAAGCCAGCCCCCTGTGAAGAAAGGGATGGGGAGCAGAGAGAGGAGCGGCCTAAATGTTTCCCTCATTTGTATGTTGATGAAATGTCGGCATTCTCCCCAGAGTTCAAGTGCCTGGTTGGCATTGATTTCCCAGCCAGGATCCTGGGGTGTTGGGATGTGCAGCATATTGGGAGCATCTGAGGTTCAAAGTCCCAGTCTTGCCTCTGGCTTCCTGGGGGATCTCAGGGAGGCCCCTTCCTTCCCTGAGCCTCCGCGTTCTTATTTGCAAAAACCAGGGAATTGGATTAGCTGCTCCCAGACAATTAGGGTAGGTGATGCCTCTCAGATTCAAATGCTTCCAGAGGGGTGGAGGAATGTGAGGCAAAAGCATGCAGCCCAGGAAGACTGTGGCTAGCCTCGGAAATGGACAGATCAGGAGATCCTGTGAGAACTGGGGTAAAACAAATCCAGAGAATGAATGTGGAGAGCTGAAAAAGTCCCCTCCATGATTTGAAGAAGTGGTTTGTGTGTGAATGCGGTCTGCTTATATCTGCAAGGACAGCATTACAGTAGGCAGCCTCTGAGATGCCCCCAGTGTCTCCACGACCTTCTGTAATAACCTCACAGTGAATAGGATCGACCCTGTAGCTTCATCTTAACCAATAGAATAAGGAAAAAGTGCTGGTCTGTCCCTTTGGAGACTAGGTTACAAGAAGCTGGTAACTCCCATTCTTCTTTCCCTCTGCTTTCTGCTCTAAGCCAGCTGCCCTGTGGAGAGGCCCTACAGGCAAGGGACTAAGAAAGGTTTTTGGCCAACAGTCAGTGAGAAAATGAGACCCTCAAGTAAACAGCTCCTGTGAAAATGAGTCCTCCAGCAACCACAGGAATGAGCTTAGAAACTGCTTCTCCCTCCTTTAAGCCTTCAGATCCGACTGCAGCCTCAGAGTCTATAGACTTCCATCCAGGAGCCATGCTTGGATCCTGGCCTGCAGAAACGGAGATAATAAATCTTTGTTGCCTTAAGTTGCTAAGTTTTGGGGGGTAATTTGCCATCTAGTAATAGATAACTTATGCTAATAATCAAGAAGTGGTTTTGAAAATAGTTCTTTTTCCTAGCAGTGTGAGTTTGGTATGTCCTTTCACTTCCCTAAGCTTTGGTTTTGTCGTCTGTAAATGGCCCTCACGTCGCAGGATTGTTGGGAGGTCTACATGAGATCATTCACAAAAAGTGCTTGCATAGTGTTTGGTACATGAGCAATACATGGCAGCTGCCATCACTGTCCTCGACGTCACTGTCATCATCAAAGGAATCCAATAATAGAGGGGTGGAAGCTAGGAGCTATTTAAAATATAGTGGTCCAAAGATCTTTCCTATCCTTCCTCCAATAACACACATTACAATTACGTACAAGTGACTGCCCAATCAGAGAGCCGCATCCTCTGGCAACAATGATTGGTCCAGGGAGAAGGCACTGATCTAAAAGGACCAATGAGTCTATAGCCATGCTACCCTGAACAAGCCTGATCTCCTCTGATCTCGGATGGGAGACCACCTAGGAAGACCAGGTGCTATAGGAGCAAACAAATAAAAAATAAGGGATTGTAAAATGACAAGGTCTGTGCAATCTGTGAAGTCAACCAAGGGTTGCCTCACCTGAATAAAATAAATAAATAAAAAATAAAATAAAAAATAAAATAAAACAAAATAAAAAAAATAAAAATAAAAATAAAATAATAAAATAAAATAAAATAAAATAAAAACTAAAAGGACCAATGAGAGTTTTTTCCTGAGATTTACATAGAATTGCTGGGGGAGAGACTGGGCAGCTTCTGGAAGAGGCCAGAATTTCTAGCGGTTCAAACGTTAGAGAGAAATCCTCTCACTTTTTCTCCAAACCAGAGGCCCTCAGTAATTTCCAGCAAAGCTCATGAAGATTTATTTTATTTCCATTAGAGTTAAATTCCAGTGATTAATGAAGCCTAAGAAAGCATCCCCAAAGTAACAAACACAACGAAAGCAAAGGAACCCTACTAACAAAGTCCAAAGTCCGTCTGCAAATAATCTTTCGTGGTTTAATTGGTCCTTTTCGGTAAAACCTCTCACTGTTGCAACAGAAATTGGTTCTTTTTACTTTAGAGAGTGCTCAGGGCTGATTACCTCTGAGGAGTGAGGCCTGAGGGCAGATCATAGAGCAAGCCCTTTGATCTATCCCATCCTCGTGGGTATGAAATTCTAGGGATGGGTGGGTAGGAAAGGACTCAACCTCCCAGATGGATTTCCTGAGTGTCTCCTGGAAACCTTAGTGATCCTCCCAACTCTCAGACACTAAAGTCTTCCTCCTGGTGGCCAAAACGGGTGATGGCAGATTGCCAGGAAACACACTGATTTATAGACTAATCCAAGTGTACATTCCCTCTCTGGAAATTAGAAACGATTTGCTTGTGTGCAGTTTTTTTGTTTGAAGGGTAAAGCAGGAGTGTGCTTTGGGACATGTTGGACTTGAGACACCCAAAAGACATCCAGGGGAAACCTGGCTGGGTGAGTCTACAGGCCCAGGAAGGTCCTGGCTGGACGTGTACATTTGGGAGTGACCAATGCGTGGAGGGCATATGGAGCCACGGTACTGGGTGAGATCGTGGAGGGAAAAAAAATTCTGCTCCTCTTGACCTTGGTGTAGGCACCTCTCCTTTGGCAGGTGAGCTGAGCGGAATCCCAGTAATGTAGGGAGGAGGCAAGAGAATTAAAATGTTAATCAAGCCACATTCAGAGACTGCAATATGCTGATCAGCCCTGCAGCCAGGCCTGGAGGACACCTGCAGAACAAAGGGAGCTTTCTTCTGGGATTGCTAACAACTGGCTTTCGTGAAGGGGAAACAGGAACAGCGGAGTCTTTAAGTGGCTGCCCTACTACACAAGTAAAATCGTTCATTCCCTATGGCTAAAACCATGGAAACCTATGGATTAAAGGCTGGGGACTGCCAGTGGGCCTTTCAGGCTAGGCTCTCTTCCCTTTCCTCACTGTCTGCCCATATCAAAGGAGATAGAAACTAAAGAATGATATATAAACCGAATTCCCTGAACACTCTGGGATGCCTCTCACTCTCTGCCCCTGAGAGGAGACCAACTCTGTCTGTGGAGTGTTACCCATTTTCTAACAAACTTTCCCTTTGACTCTAACTTTGTGTATGTATTAGATTCTGTCTACACTCTCTGCCAAGGGACCCTCTTCTTCTCTCCATGCAGGGCTTGTTCTCCCCCAATCGGAGATATTTGCCCCGTCCTGCATCACCAGAACGTCTCATGGAGACTGATTAGCTGCTTTTCTTGGGTGACTGGAAAATTGTCCCAGTCTCCTAGTCTCCGTTGTGCTTCTGACTCTTGTAAGGGAGCGTGTCCCAACATCAGGAACTGTGGAGGGAAGAGATGAGGAAGGGCTCATCATTGCTCGCGATGGATGGTTAATTTTGTGCATCAACTTGTGTGGGCGAAAGGATGCCCAAGTAGCTGGTAAAGCATTGTGTGTGGGTGTGTTCACAGAGGTGTTTCTGGAAGATTAGTATTTGATTCAGTAGACTGAATAAAAGAGATCATCCATGTGGGCGGGTGTCATCCAATCTATTGAGGGCAAAGGGGTGGAAAAAGGGTGAATGTTCTCTCTTCTGGAGCTGGGTGTCCATCTTTTCCTGCCCTTGAACACTGGAGCTCCTGTTTCTCGAGCTTTCAGATTCTGGGACTTATGCTAGTGACAACCCCTTCTCCTAGGTTCTTAGGCCTTTGGCCTTGAACTGGGAATTATACCCACTAGCTCCCCTGGTTCTCAGGCCTTGAGATTTGGGCTGAAATATACCTCGAGCTTTCCTGGTTCTTCAGTTTGCAGATGACATGTTGTGGTATATCTCAGGCTCCATAACTGTGTGAGCCAATTCCATCCTTTCCATCCCTCTCCCTCTCTCTCTTCCTCTCCCATTTCCTTCCTTCCTTCCTTCCTTCCTTCCTTCCTTCCTTCCTTCCTTCCTTCCTTCCTTCTCTCTCTCTCTCTCTCTCTCTCTCTCTCTCTCTCTCTCTCCCTCCCTCCCTCCCTATTTCCCTATATCCTATTGGCTCTTTTCCTCTGGGGGACCATGACTAATACAGATTCTAGTACTGAGAGTAGTTCTAGAGGAACAGAATTTTAAGGATGAGTTTTCTGAATTGGTTCTGGGGTTTCTGGAACTGATCCTCTACTCTAATTAGATTTAAAGACACCACTATTTTTCAGTGGTAAAGAGGACACTGAGAGTTCAGAAGTTCATGTTTGTAGAGAGACACTGAATTTCTGCAGTGGATATTTCTAATCAAACACTAACAGGAAGTAAGAAGCTAGGTAACTCTGTATGTAATATCTTCAAATATTTTTGGAAAACTAATGAATATAATGACATTGGTTGGCTGCTCCTAATGTTGCTGAACAAATTAGTGAGAGAGAAGGATGAGCTCGGGGATTGCAGTTTTATATACATGGCCCAGGAGCTTCTAGGTGCCCCAAGGGAAAGGCTTCTCTTCATTAGCTGTAGGGCTGAACTTACAAAAAATCAAGTGCAGGACCTCAATGCGGAAGAATGGGATCCTATATGTTGGGATGGGGACATGTGGGAAGACCCTGATAAAGCTGGGGATATTGAGCCTCTAAATTCTGATGAGTCTTCTTTGCCAGTGGAAGAGGTCTCTGCTAGCACAGTGGCACCTGCAGTGGTGTCAGACTTCTCACCTCATCCAAGGGGATTAACCCTGTACTTTCTGAGGAAATGGTAATGGGACCCCTGAGGCAGTTGCCATGCAAGATAATACTGATTCTCCTCAGGACCCCATCCCCACCATCCCTCTTGGCTTCTAGATTTATAACTAGACTCAGCCCAACAGGTGCACAAAGGTGAGGTTCAAAGTGTGACCCGTGAGGAAGTGTGTTACACACCAAAAGAGCTACGTGAGTTTTCTCATTTATACAAGCAGAAATCTGGGGACTACGTTAAGGAACAGATAAGGGATGGGATGACGGTGGAAGGAAGATAAAGTTGGATCAGGCCGAATTGATTGATATGAGCCCACGAAGCAGAGATTCTGCAGTTAGTGCTGTGGCTCAGAAGTTAGGACTCTTAACAGTTTGTTTGGTTAGTTGGTTGGTTGTTGGTTGGTTGGCTGAAACATGGATTAAAAGACGGCTCACTAGGAACGAACTGGAAATGAATCTCTTTGGATTCGGAAGCCTAGAGAGATGAGAATTTTAGCGTGAATTCGACATGTAAGACCTACTCAACCACACTGGGAGTGCCCAGAAGACATAGATTTTACTAATATTTTGAGAAATAAATTTGTAAGGGAAACCTGGCATCCTTGAAGGGCTTTGTTCTTGTTCTTCTCTGTAGGCCGGACCTTACAGAGGGAACCACAGCCACTCAACCGGGAAAACTAAATGCAGTGGGAGTAATTGGATCTTGGGGTGATAGGGGGCTCTCAACCACCAAGGGCAAGGTGGGCACAGTTGCCATAATGGACAGCAGCAATTGGAATAATCCAACCCATACAGACCTATGGAGTTGGCTAGTTAATCATGGTATCTTAGAAGTAAGGTAGACAGGAAGTCTACTAAATTCTTACTCGATCTGTATTAGAAAAGTTCTTGGTTAAGTAAACAAAAGTCTAACTTAAATCATAAAAACAGAGTCACAGTCCTCAATCAAGCCCCAGCCTCGAGTTGATTTGCAGACCTTGGGCCCCTCAATGAGAAGGAGGCTGGGTCCTCTTGAAAATTTACAATGTAAATCTATCTGCCAGCCTTCCTGCAAGGCACTGATAGACTTGTCCAGGATCGCTATGTATTGGAGAAAAGGAAGCAATCGGACCTTTTGGAGACTACTGGACACTGGCTTGGAAATGGCACTGATTTTAGGAGAATCGAAGCATCTCTGTGGCCCTGCAGTCGGAGTAGGTATTATAGAGGGTCAGGTGATCTACGGAAGTCTGTCTCACAGTGGGTCCACAGTGTGGTTATTCCCCCACTTCCAGAATGCATAGATAGGACGTAATTAGGATGGACATACTTAGCAGTTGGCAGAATCCCCACTTTGGTTCTCTGACCTGTAGAGTGAGGGCTATGACAGTGGGAAAGGCCACGTGGGCTAAGTCACT
This sequence comes from Cynopterus sphinx, assembly GCA_030015415.1. Lineage (NCBI taxonomy): Eukaryota > Metazoa > Chordata > Mammalia > Chiroptera > Pteropodidae > Cynopterus > Cynopterus sphinx. Next base: position 97,762,748 of record CM057379.1, on the reverse strand, counting down.
TCGTGTCCTTGAGCTTCAGTGTTCCATCTACACAATAATAGGTGGACCAGATGATTTCCGCGGATCCATTTCGCTGTAACACTCGCTTTCTATCAATTTCATCAGGTTAAAAACCAGCAAATTGTGGTATGTGCTTGAGCTATGGCCGAGTGCTAAAAAATTATAGCAAGTACCATCTGGCTCCAATCTTCAGTCATTCTCCAGAGGCTTCTGGAAGCTGCCACCCTCTGCCTTCTCCCTGCAACCAGGAGACAAGGGTGGCACTGAATCCTGTCATCTCTATTCACCAACCCTTTATGGTGGATCATTAGGATGCATTTGTTATGAATAATTGAGAAAGAGAGGAGATTATAGTCAGGCATTAACAAAATTAGTGCATCAGTGACCACATAAATTCCACTGGAATATTTTATGTCAGGCAATATAATGTACTGAGAGAGCTTCTAAGGGTTGGTGGGGGTTGCTGAGACGCTGCATCTGACCCAGAAGAAAGACAGGATGGCTTATTTAACAAAGATTTAATGAGTGTCTACTGTGTCCTGAACACTATCTTCATGACTCCGAACTTCTCAGGCAAGAAAATCACTCTGGAGTAGAAGACTGAGTCCCCAGACCCAATTTTGCCTCTTGGCAGCTGAGTGAATGGGGGGCGAATTGCTTAAATCCACTAATCCTGTTTGCAGATCTGTAAAGAGGGAATGATAATATCGTCTCCTGCTTAGGGTTATGACGAGGTCTAGGGAAGGCAGTGTTTGCAAAGCTCCCTGTGCCTAGACAGCTCTCTCTAACTGGTGTTACTGTTACTTATTACCATGCGCCAGACAGAACGTTTGATGCTTTGCTTATGCTGCTGCGTCGTGTTTACTTATTCCATCTCGTGGCCATCTGATCCAGCTCTGCTATTTGATAAATGAGAAAACAGTCTTTCTCAAAATTATACACTGCATGATATTTGGCCACAAGAATTGTTAGATGCCAAATTCAGGTAAGCTCTTGGGGCCACCTATAAATCCTTTTTTATTTGCTTACTATAGATTATCTCATTTACTCTCCATAATAGACCTAAGTAGTAGGTGCTACTATTATCTCCGTCATATAGATAAGAAAATGGGAGGTGTTAAAAGGTCAGGTGGCCTCGTCTTCATCTCTGTCATTCTGCATCCTCTCAACAGTCCTGTCACAGGGGATATTTTCATTTGGAAGACTGAGAAGTTGAGGCTTGGGAGATTAAGCAAATTGCCTCAAATTTCAAGGAGAGTACAATGTAGAGATGAGATTCAAAGCATAGCTTTCTCTGCCCCCTAAACAATGCAGCAGTTCCAGTTCTGGAAACGGATGCCCTGTGTATTAATCTACCAAAAGCGACAATGACGAAAATTGCAGTATCCCACCTCCTGCCTTCCCACCTCCCGTTCTCTATCGGCCTTCTCTGCTTTATTTTTCTCCTAAACACTTATCGTCTTCCTACAGGTTGCATATAGTATTACTTATTTTGTTTATAATTTTCATCCTTTCCTCTAGAACATAAGCTCTGTGAATATGGGGATTTTTTTTTTTTTCTTTTCTGTTTTCTCCATCGCTGTGTCCCCACTCCTGGAATGTGCCTGGCCCAGGTAGGCATATCCATGGTCCCTGAATAATCTCAGCCCCACCACTCTATGACTTAGGAGATGCTAGCTTGCTTTGGTAAATTACTTCTTCTCTCTGTACTTTAGTTTCCTCCACAGCGACATGGAGAAAATGGTGATACCCACTTCCCACAGTGCACGTGAGGATGAAGGAGTCAATATGTATGAAGAGCTTAAAACAGGGGCAGGAACACAGTAGGTGCCCAATAACTGTTGACTATTACATAATCTATTGCATGCCAGTAATTTAATGATGCTAACTACCCCTTAATGACAGTCTTCTGTGTCAATATCGACTTTACGTGTGTTATCTGGTTGACATCTTTAAACGACTGTCATCCTTACTTCAAAGATGAGGAAATGGAGGGAGAAAATGGATTGTCTTTTGCCCTCATGTCCTTGATCGGCATCCAGGGAAGGCATTTTCATCTTACCCAAGAAAGTCAACCTCTCCAGTTTTCCGATTATGGAAGCTAGTCACACTGCCACATCGGCACTTCAAGTTTCCATTTATTAAACTTAAAAGCTTTACAGTATCAGTGTTGGTTTGCAAAATGCCTGGTCGGCATCCTTCGTTAATTAATGCCAGTCTTAATGGAAAGCTGCATTAATAGGACCATCGCATCTTGAAGTCCTGGGCGATGCAATGCCCAGGACAATCTATTTATACCCAAAATATTTAAAATAGTTTCTCAACTTAAAGAAAAATCAATTTGTACTCAATGCTGTTACAAAATTGGATTTATCACCCAGGGGATTAAGAAAAATGAAGGGCCAATTTAATGACAGAGTTTAGTTTATTATTTATCTTCTAGCGTGTAAATTATAAAGTGTCATAAATTCTTCATTCTTTGGTGCCTACTACCTAATTCCATAAAACAACAACAACAACAGCAACAAAAGCAAAAGAGCGTATTACAAAGAGCAAGTGTCTCCTCTCTGGGCACAAGAGCCATCTCCTCTGCCTTCCGATGGATGATAATCTGTCAAAATGAAAAATTAATGGCCACTCCCTTAATTCATCATTGCCTGCCTCTATTCTATTAATGCCTTCCCCCATCTTACTACCTTCCTTCCTCCCTCTGCTTCCCACACCCCCCTCCACCTCCACCTACCCCCGCGGCATGACTCCGTTCACCAGCAGTGAACTGGAGGCAGAGAATTGGACTAGTGGTGGGAACAAAAAAAAGAGAATCAAATTCATTGACCTCTGGACTCATGGAGCATCTATTCCAGTGGGAGAGCAATGGTTTTCCTTTACTTGTTAAATACAGCAGGACCCCATGATATAAATGCTGATACGGCCTGTGGGTACCACCAAAGGCATCTTGGACACTCTCCTCCCCTATTAGACCTGTTCTGGGCTTTGGGTGGGGCAGTTAAGCTGAGTGGTATTTCAATAGCATCAGATTCACTGTCCAAATGATGAAACTTGGAATTGGGTAAGGAAACTTATAAGCCATTTGATCCAACCCCCTCTGTGTTACAGATCAGAAGACAGCTTCAGAGACAAGATGGGTTTTGCTAAAGGTCATGCAACTAGTGAGATTGGCAGCACTGCAAATTACGGATGTCAAACTCAGCTGGGCTATCCAGGTAACCTATCGATCCTTTCATTTGTTTTAAATCATCTCTCTTCTAATTCCCGTAAAGACTTCCAAATCCCATTGAACTTCCCTGACTATGTAGAAATCACACGTCATTGTAATAACCATTTATGCCGTTGACCAAATATTTCTAGCTTTCCACTTAATAGACTTACATGTTAGGGTTGTATGTCTCCATTCACTCGCTCACATGGTTTGCTTAGGTCAATGAAATGTGAGTAGCAGCTTTAGGAAGAGATGTGGAATTTACTCTATGTCCTTCTCACTGCAGTGGCAATTAATTGCTTGGGATTGGACCGACCCATTGACCTAGGTCCTCAAGTGACCACATGGGGACATCCTGCTAACCCAATCACCACATTCACTGTGAGTGAGAGAGAAGTTTTGTTGTGTTAAGCTACTGAGATACTGAGGTCATTTTTTTTCCTTTTTCTTTTTTACTTTTCCTGGAGCTAAATTTAGCTTATTCTGACTCTTAAAACTCATTGGAAAAAAAATGAGGTCACCGCATTCTTCCTCCCTCAGCTTTCTTCAAATGTATTTACATCTGCATCCAAAATCCCCTCATCTCTTCCAGGATGAATATATGTGCTCTCTTTCCTGTAAGACATACCATTTCCCCCTAGATTTTGTCTCTTTTGTTTCTGCCTTGTTAATGTACCCTTCCATTAGCTTCGCCCCACTTAAGCGTTCATCTGTTCACCTTTTCATTTCTCATCCAATATCTTTATACTTTGGAAATGTTTTCTACTCTTATTGTTTTCATTTCTCACCTCTATTCCCTCTCGGTCCATTGCAGTTTCTTCTCTGAACGATCCAATGAAGCCTTCTATGATATTTAATAATGTCTTCTTCTTTGTGAGGTCCAGTTTACTTACCACATTAGACTCTACTTCCATTGCCACCTTCCATCTTAGTTCAAAAACCCTCAGGCAGCCAAGTGAGAGACAATGTACCATGATACTCAAGAACATGGGCTTTAGAGATATGTGGGGTCTAGATTTGTATCCTGGTCTTAGCATGTGAGGGCTGTGTGATTTTGGGAAAGTTACTTTATCTCTTCAGCTCAACACCAATTCTAGTCTCCATCATCTATGATATCAACTGTCCTCCAGAACAAGTTTCCCCCTCTTCATTTAAGGCTGCTCAAACTCTCAGGCAGCTTAGGTACCGCCTGCCCTTTCCCCAGTTGCATCTGCCATCTGTGACCCTCCTTTTTGAATCTGCTGTTCTAATAGCTTCACCCTTTTTTATACTTTGAAAGGCAGCATGGAAATATGGAAGTAGAGAAAGAGCATAGACCGTGGAATGTGAATCTAGTTTCCCTTTCTAGCTATATGACAGGTCATGTAATCTAGCTGAAATTGTCCCTAAAATCTGTTCCCCTATTTTAAATTAAAATTTTAAATTAAAAGTTAAATTTAAATTAAATTAAAAAATCAGTAATATCTTTGTATGAGGGTTTTTCTAAGAATTACATGGGATATGTTTTGGGCTTCATCCATCTGTGGGTACCAAGTGAAGTCACATTAAAATTAAAATCTGAGTTCTTGACTATGGAAAGCCCTACCTTCCCCAAATAATTTAATGAATCCTTATGGGATCCATGTTTGTCTAGCGATCAGACTTGATTTTTTTCTATGCCAACGCAGTCAGAATGTGATAAAATGCTGCTTCCAGTGGCCCATGTTCTCTGCTCTAGCTTTGCACCATCTAGGCTTCCAAGAGTTGGAACTCTGTCACTCCTCAAGGCCATTGAAACTGAAAATGTCACTTTTAAATTCTGATGCTCAAGATCCAAGTCATAACTCCTGGAAAGTGAGAGGGAGAATGTTCCTGTGCTATGCTCATTTAGGTGGCCCCACAGTTTGGTTGCTTGGGCCCTAAATATGACAGAGTTTGGTAACAAAGCTTTTCCACTCTCTTCTATGCTTCGCTAGTCCAGGAATCCATTGTTTTGGGCCAAAGAGTTCGCTGAGGTGTCACATGGAGGCTGGAGCTGTGTTCTCATCCCATCACTGGTGCTCAGGTGCAGTGACACTAGAGTCTAGACACATCCAGTGTTGGTGGATTATAGATGTTAGCACTGTGCCTCATCCCTGGAGACTTTTGTGTTATGCTTGATTGGGATGTCACACTATCAAGTTACTTGAGACTCAGTGTATGACAGCAGGTAGTGATGTCCACATTTCAAGTTACTTTCCTGAAGTGCACAGAAAGGGCACATCTTATTCCCCTCTGCGGCTGGAATTCTCCTTCCTTTTGATGTTTATCCCTTGCTGTTGAATCTGACTTGCAATGCTAGTCTCTGTCTTCTCTTTTCGTGATTCTCCCAGGAGTCTCTTGTTCCTTCTTTCTAATATGACCTCTGGTAGGACACTCTCACCCATCACATAAGTCTGAAATATGCTGAATCCCTATACTGCTCAGGGCCCTCTTCCCCAATTTCTCCTCTGCCTCTATGGAGTTACAAACGAGTAGTACCTCCGTGCACCAGAAAGCAAGTTGAAGCTTAGCTTCTCTGATCAACTAAGAACCCAGTTACAAAGCTCAGAACATCACACAGATGCTCAGAGATGAATCTTCTTTCCTACCTTTATTCCATTATGACTTTTCTATCAGAACATCAGCACTTGTGGATGTTGCATCCTTTCTCATCTCCATCTATTTCACCAGTGCTTCCTCTTCTCTCACTTGAATAAAACAACGTTAAAAAATAGATTGGCTTGATTTCACAACAAATTGCCATTGCATAAGTGTCTGGTGCTTTGCTGGAATATTCAGGGGGAATTAATAATATCGTTGAGTGGCTACTATGAAGATTTATGTGTGGATCCAGGGAGGCTGCTTTCTGTGTTTTTTTTTTTTTTCTCCTTAAAGTAATAATAAAGATTACAAAAGAGAAATAAGCAGAGAAAGTTAATTTGAAATGAATCTTTAATCAGGTTTCATCTGTTCGAAGCCTTTGTTTGAGGGTGGCTGCAGATGTATCTGCAAAGTCAAAGCCATTCTGACAGAAATCAAACGAGAAATAATTTCTCCCTCAAGGCATTCTGTTTTAGCTTAATGACAGCGGAGTGTTCCTGTTGAAATGGCATAATGGGGGTTTTTAATTACGACTCATACTGTCCGGTTTAATGGTGAGACTTGTACTTATTTATTTTTTTCCTTGAGCTCAGAAGCTCATATGTCGACTGTGAATTGCCAAATGCAGAATTTACTCCAAGGTGAAGAAGTGAATTAACCCCGAAAAGCTGACCCATGCCCAAATTTCCTGCTTTATAGAAGAGGAGAGGGAGCCTGACCCAGCCAATGAGACTCTATAGGGTCAAGCTGGAGATGAAAATTTATTTCCCAAGACCACTGGGTACTCACTAATGAGAGGAACAGGCTGAGCCAGTAGGGTAAGATACTCCAGACCAAGAATCCAGAAATGAATCTAAAACAGCCATAAGGACCATGGTTTAGGTTGGGCATCCAACCATTCAAAACAATTAAGAACGTTCTGGTGTTGCATAGTAGAAAAAACACTCGCCATCATACGACTGGATTTGTTGTAGCCTCCATGGAACACGGTCACTTAACCACCCCGCACTTTGTACTCCAATGCCTTAGATGGAGACTTAAGAGAGAGAGCTATCATAGCAGAAAAAGACATTTAGGCTTGAGTTAGAATCCGCTCCTTGCCCTTTGCCTGTCTGCAGGGTTAATTACATTTTCTGAGTGTCCATTGTCATGGAGAAAATAAGGATGCAGAGAATCTTATAAATCATTCAATGTTCTCATATTAAATTAGAAAGAGTACAAATTGTTCAAACCCAGCTCTGTTCCCCATTTGCGGTTAAAAAGAAGGCTGACATTATTTGAGGGTCTCTTGGCTTTTAATGGCTAGACGTCTACATAATGACTTTTCTTTGTTTCCTGGCTGCTTAATTAATTGAGTTAGAGCATTCCTGTTAATGAATAGGCCTCAAGACCTTGGGCCTGGTCATTGCTATCTTATAGCAAGACTGTAGGTGGACAGCGTGAGCATGTTGGTGTTTTCTGATTTGGTATATAGAAGATGTAGAATCCAGAATCGTTTGGCTTATTTAGGTGTTTAAAGGACAAAGTAGGGCCTCGCAAGCAAGTAGGAAGAGAAATTGGCTGCCTTTTTTTTTTTTTTTAACTGTTAGGGTTCTGTCTTTCTCCTCACCTTGTAATTCTATATTAATGTATGTGATTACCAAGGAGGATGGGAATGGTTGTTGAGTTAGTGTAAGACATTGCTGTAATTTTGGTATTGAAAAAATCTTTGTGAAAACCTCCCTGTGTCAAGGTTGGCTTAGAAGGTTATCTGCCTTCAGTGCATTAGTGAGCTGGTCAATAATGACCTACACTTCAGTGCCAAGTCATCTCCATCCTAGTCATTTCCAGGATCCTAGGACTACAGCAAAGGTAGGTGAAGAACCTGAAGCAGTAACAAATATTACCTTAATCCTGATCCATATAGTAGGTGCTTAATTAAGTGTGTATTGAATGAAAACAAAATTTATCAAGCAACACAATGTGGATCTAGTGGACATTCTATAAATACTTACTGAACAACATATTTTTTATAGCTTTTGGTGATGTGATTAACCTCACCAAACTTTCTTTATAATGTCTCTTCTCTCTCCCATTTTATGAATTTATAACCCATTAGAGTCCATAGCTTTTTCTTTTTATGAGTTAGGTATATTCATCTTACATTTTTTCTAGAGTGAGGTAAGGAAAATGAAGAAAAAAAAAAAAAAGAAAGGAAGTGAGAGTAAGTATCTTGCATGCCATGAGTGGCAGCTAAGAAGAAGGGATTGGACTTGATCATATGATCATTTATTGGATAAAATGCCAAGGAAATGATTGCAGCAGCAGAGATGGTGTTGAAGAGGTCACATACTTGGGATCCAGGCCTTGTGATGTTCACCTTTCATCTTGGAGGCAGCGGCTCAGGCTTCTATTACAAGAACCTGACTTAAGCAGATAGTTCGAACACCTAGAGCATGGGGAATTTGTATCTCTGATCCAGGTGGAAGCAACTCTTCCAAAAGTCTTGAAAAAGACATGGAAACTATCCTACTTCCTTCTCACATCCCTAGAAAAGCTTTGTTATATTATAATGCATTTTAGAATCATTGAAACAATCTCTGATTTACCAGTGATATAATGCTCGACTATTGTAAATGTGGATGCATATTTTTTTCCTGTTTGCTCTTTTAAAGTATTAAGTAGCTCTTCCTTGTTGGTATCTGCTGGGAAAGGAAGACATATGGTACACAGTTGGGGCTCCACTGTGCTCGTCTAAGTTTCTGGGACATGGGCTATGCAATGTTTAATGGTAATTCTTAGTCCTCTTCTCCCACAGTCATCACCCAATTACCTAGCGTGCCTGGAACACCTTTGATTTAAGGCCTGAGTTTACAAGCCTGCATAAGAGGCAGTGCAGGAGTCCTGGTTATTTGCTTGACAATCACTTCCAGGCCTTTCCTGGTTGTGTGACTTTGGGTGACTCAGTTTACCCCTTTAAGTCCTTGTTTACTTGTCTGTAAAATGGAGATCAGTATCCTGTCTCTTCCACATCATCAGGTTTCTGGGAGAATCATATGAGCTCTGAAACCCAGTGAAAAATTTTACAGCTTTATAACTGTATGAGAGATTACTGGGTATAGTTAAAACACAATTGATGCTTCTGAGTTAATGAAGTTACCCTCTCATAGTACCAGAGTCCTCCTGTTTGCACTACTTATAATTATAAAATTACATTTGTATGATAATTTAATCCATATCTTTTTCTTCGACTACACTGTAAGCTCTTTGAGAACTGGGTCCTATATTTGGGGCCTCTCACACAATGTTGTACTAAATAGAAGTGGGTGGATGTGATGGTTAAGTTATGTGTCAACTTGAGTGGGCCACAAAGTGTCCAGACTTTTCACTAAACATTATTCTGGGTGTGTCTGGATGAGACTAACATTTGAGTCAGTAGACTAAATCAAACAGGTTACCTTCCACAATGTGGGTGGGCCTTACTCAATTTATTCAAGGCCTGAATAGAATAAAAGGCTGAGTAAGAATTTTTTCACTCTGACTGTCTTGACTGTGGATGGGACATCAGTCTTCTTCTGCCTTTGGACTTAAACTTGAACTTGAACTATACCATCAGCTTTCCTCATTCTCCAGCTTGCTAATTGCAGATCTCTGACTTTTTAGCCTCTAGAATTGTGTGAGCCAATTCCTTATAGTAAAATCTCTCTCTCTCTCTCTCTCTCTCTCTCTCTCTCTCTCTCTCTCTCTCTCTCCAATCTTTATATATGATATATAATTATCATATATACAGTGAGACTTGCTCTAAAAAACATATATATTTCTCTGGAGAACCTAGCCTAATATAGTGGGTATCAGTGACTTCCATCAGGGTGACAGCCATGGGGATGGCAAGACATAGTAAGATTCCAGATGTATGTGAAGGTAGAACCCGTAGGATTTCCTGGCACATTGAATATGGGGTAGAAAGACTTAAATGAGGATTCCAAAGTTTTTGTCCTGAGCAACTGGAAGGACTGAGTTCTGTTAACTGATATGGGAAAGAAATATTAAGAATCTTGTTCTGAGTCTACGACCATGCTACCCTGAGCAAGCCCGATCCTATCTGATCTCAGAAGCTAAGCAGGGTCGGGCCTGGTTAGCACTTGGATGGGAGACCACCTAGGAAGACCAGATGCTGTAGGTGCAAAAATGAAAAATAAGGGATTGTAAACTGACAAGGTTCATGCAATCTGTGAGGTCAACCAAGGGTTGCCTTGCCTAAAAAAAAAAAAAGAATCTTGTTCTGAACTTAACATTAAGAATGTGATCATAAAATAATAGGTTCTAAGGGTCTAAAAGATCCACTCAAAAAGTTTCAATTAGTGACCAGCTAGTCTTTGCTTAAATACCACCAATGATGATGAGCTCACTACCTCATGAAGAAGACCCTTTCATTGTTAGGCAGCTCTGAGTAGTGTTGAAACTGATGTTCTATAACTCTTACCCCATAAGAAGTCTGAGCTCTCTTTTCTCAGCCATTCACAAATTTGAAGTCATTGATCATACATGAGTTTCTCTTCTCCAGGAGAAGAATGCACAGTTTCTCCAGCCATTTCTCGTGTGTTCTTGGTATCAGTCATTCACACTTAAGTGTGAAAGTTGCTTCTCTCAGGAGATTGGCTCTGGGAACTGGCTTGTACATACATCTGATCCAGGGATAGTTGATTATGGTTAGGAATACGACTTAATGTCAATCAACTCTGGGAGGTGAGATGATAGAAGAATATACATGGGAGCCCAGCCATGGCAATTGGGTAGGACAGAAATTAGGAGTCAAATATGGTGAACATATAAAACCATCATGGTGGGAGTTTTTTTTTTTTTTCCAAGCAATATCTCTAGTGCCTTGCATAGGACCTCGTATGCGGTACTCGTTGAATGACTGACTAAATGAGTCAATGTGGGGATAAAAAGATCATGCAGTGCTCTCCCAACTCAAAGGATCCCTTCCTTAGGGAAGGCTTCCCTGCCTCCACTGCCAGGCCAATTCCTTGTTTTGTAAGTTCTCATTCCTCCCAGTAACCATGAACTCTGTGAGGCTGAGGCCATCTCTGGTTTTGCTCTCCAATGAATCTATGTGCCCGGCACATAAAATGCACTCAAAATACCTATTAAATGAACAAATGGTTTGGACCTCAAGGGTTCATTTCTAGCAATTATAGAGCTTGAATCTTAGATACCCTGGAAATAATACCCCTTACAAAATAACTAAGGCTTATTCTCCCCTTTAAATCAAAGGAGCTGGTTTTCATCAGCCCAGCTCTTACTTGTCTTATAAGGAAAATGTCCCTGGGTATTTGTAGGAGCTTTAAAAATAAGAGCTGGTTACATGTGATTTGAGGGCTTCTGCTCATAGTTTGCTTTCCTTGCTATGTGATTTTGCCAAGCTTTCTCATCTCTGGACCTCAGTTTCCTCATCTGTATTATGAAGGGGCTAGAAGAGATGTTCTAATAGGGACCTTTCAAGACTATCAGTCGAGGATTCTATCTATTCCGCACATTTTAATTTTTACTGCGTTAAGCTGAGCTGCCAGTGAACTCTCACAGTGACCTGTAAGGAAATCCTGCAAAGTTGTGTGAGCTCCACTTGGCTTCCGGAAAGCAGTGATAAAGAGAAATCAGCAAAGATTTCTGAGCCTTGGGGGGATAGCCATGCTAGAACAAAGAGATCAATTGTCTGGCTGCCACTGTGGACAATGGAGATGCAGAATTCTGTGTCAGAGATGAACAAGCCTCATCTTCATTGTAATTTTCAAGGAAAAGAAAAAACAGCTGTGGAGCAGATCTTGGGGAAGGGAGGTGGGAGGAGGGCATAATCAGAGACTTGAGTCCTGTGGGGACATGGCTTGAGCCAGAGTAGTGGACAGAATGACACACTCATTGAGCCTCTTCTCAAGGAGTGCTGGGCCTCTCGTTGATGTCAACTCACTTATTTCTCATGAGAACCATGGTAGGAGGAAGAAATTCTTCCTTACAGATGAAGAATCTGAAATATATGGAAGTTAAAATATTTGCCAAACTGCTTTACTTAGAGCAGGCTAAACTGGTATTACAAAGAAATCCCCCGATTCCAAAGCTTAAAAAACAAAGAAGTTTAATTCTCTCTGCCGATAGAGCCCAGTGTGACTATTCCAGGCAGATAGGTGGCTTGGGTCATGTGGTCATTCGTGGTCTCAAATTCTTTACAGTTAGTGGCTGTGCCATCTCCTGGGGCCATAGGGCCATTCCCATTAGTAGTAAATCATAAATACAGGAAGGTCACACATGCAAGGTTTATTGGCCAGGTTTGGAAGTCACACATGCACACATATGCAGTTCTATTATTTTGGCAGATGTTCTATCTATTTTCAAGAAGGGCTAGGAGACATAGTGTGTGAGTCCCAAGCTAGGCAGCTGCTGCTTTGCTACAAATCTACTGCTATTGCAGGTGGGGATGATGGTTTTGGTGGACGCCTAGTAATTTTTGCCCCATAAAGTGGGGGCACAGGGATGCATGCTCAGACTCTGAGCTCAAAGCCATTGTGTCTTCCCTCAGTTTCCCCTTAGCTCTGAGTTTCTCCAGTATCATTTCCTTTCACTCTCACAACTGTCTGCTCACACTGTCCACGTCCAAGTCCTCAGACGTGCCAGGCCATTTCCAGCATATAGGTCTCTATATGCTGTACCCTCATCCTTTTACATGATTTTTTCCTTTAGTCTTTGACTGACCAGTCCTTTCCTCACCTTCTGTGCCAGGTCACATTTCATCTCACAGAGCTGGCCCCTGTCCAGGCAGGGACTTCACTTGGGGTTTTCTGTCTTCAATCTCAACCATGTTAAGGTTCATCTGTCAGAACCAGGAAACTTCCTGAGATGGTTTTCTGGTTTGATTTTCTCGCTGGGCTTGGGGAGGCCAGGGGAGGAGAGAGGAATGCAACCAGCCGTCTTGCACATATTGTTACAGAAGACAAAGAAAAGCAAGAGGCCTCTGGCTGGGAGCAGCGCTCCAGCTATCGATTGGGTAATTGGAAGCCCTTGGTGTGAGTGCTCATTAAGGCTGAGGGATATGAATCATTTTCTAATGACACCTCTTCGATCCCAGCATCTCAGCATGCAACCTGCCTCCACAGTAGGGCTGCAGTCAGGAGAGCTGGCAGGTCCGCAGCCAGGCTACCTGCCATATGCTGTTTCTTACAATTAGCAGGTGCTGGGAGTATGGGCTGGGTATCCAGGGGGCAAGGTGGCTGCCTGAGCCAGGGAGGCTCTCATGAGCCATACCCAGAGCTCGTGAAAAGAAAGGAGGTGGCTGGGGGGTGATGTGTAGCTTCCTGTGACATTATAATGTGATGGTCAGGAGGGAAACCTCTGTCTACTGGCAGGTTTGTTCCTGTATTTATGACTTGCGAATTGATGAATCTTCATTCCTGGAATTGTACTCATTCTGTTAGGTCTGCAGAAAAAGATATTTTGGAATAGTCTTTTTGATGTCTGTTATCACACCATGAAAAGAGCTGTAAATATATTAGCCTTCCTCTGAGTAATCAGTCATTAGCTGTATTGATTATATTATTCTTTCCCCATTTTTTTTTTACAGATTTTTCTTCCGAAGCACACACTGAAATGCACAAATCTTAAATGTAAATTCATCCAATTTTGGTAAATGTGTACACCTATGTGTAACCCAAAACTTATCATAATATAGAATGTTATCATCACCCCAGAGAATTCCCTCAAGCCCCTTCCCAGTAAGTCCCATCCCCTACTGCCCAGAGGCAAATACTGTTCTGATTTTTCCATCATAGGATAGTTCTTTCTGTTCTAATATTTCACATGAATGGAATCATGCAGTGTACACTGTTTTGCCTATGTGTATTTTCCTCAGTGTAATGTTGTAAAGACTCATCCATGTTGCTGCATGTATCAGCAGGTCATTCCTTTTTTCTTGCTGAGTAGTATTCCATTGTAGAGATGTACCACAGTTTGCTTGTACAGTCTTCTACTGAGAGGCCCTTGGCATGTTCTAGTTATCACCTATTATGAATAAAACCGCTATGAAAAATTTATGCACAATTCCTTTTGTGATTATGTGTTTTCTTTATCATGGGTAAATATTTTGGATGGAATTGATAGGTCATAGGATAAGTATATGTTTAGTTTTATAAGAAGTATCTAGACTTTTTCCCCAAAGGGGTTGTATAAACCAGTGGTTCCCCAACGTTTTTGGCACCAGGGACTAGTGCTCTTGTGATCATCTAAAGCCTGATGATCTGAAGTGGAGCTGAGGCAGGCTGCTAGTACTGGGGAGCAGATGCAAATGCAGATAAAGCTTCCTTGCTGGCCAGTTGCTCACCTCCTGCTGTGGTGCCTGGTTCCTAACAGGCCACAGAGCGCCCAGTGGTTGGGGCCCCCTGGTGTAACCACTGTATTTTCAAAATAACATGAGTTTCAGTTCACCACAGTTTCACTAAGATTTGGTGTTGTCAGCTTTTTTTTTTTTTTTTTTAATTTAGACATTCTGGTGGGTATGAAGTAGCATTTAATTTTCAATGTGTATTTCTCTGATGACGTTTGATGTTGAGCACTTTTCTTATGCTTATTGGCCATTCAAATATATGAAGTGTTCAGAAAAAAAAAATCTTTGGCCCATTTTTTTTTTTTTTTTGTGGGAGGGCTGTTTATCTTTTTATTTTGGCCCGTGGTTAAGAGCACCCACTCTGGCTAGAGTGAGATCAGCCGTCCCCTTTGGCTCCTCCACTTCTCTGTGTGGCCTTGGGAGAGTCACTTTAACTCTCCGGGGTTTGATTTTCTCCTCAGGAAAAAGGGGATAAATAATTGAACACAGTTAATAGGGTTGGTGTGGGGAAGAAAGGAGACCATGTATTGAACGCACAAGTCACTGGGCCTGGAACATTTCAGGAGATCAATACACGGTCGCTTTTAATACTGTTGCTATTTGTGGTCCGTGTGGCGAAGCAGGAGCTGGGAACGTCGCAAAGACGGTTGACAATACCTGAAAGCCTTGGCGCTGGCTGGTGCGACAATAAGGAAAATCGATGTTGGACGGGGTCCCTGAGTGGATGTGACGGCGGGGAGATCTGCGAGCTGGATCCGGGCAATTGAAACTGAGCCAGGTCCCACCCCGCCCTGCCTGGGCCCCTGTGGGGTGTAAGCCCTGCCCGGTGGGATGTAAGCCCCGCCCCATGGGAATGTAAACCCCGCCCACGTGGGTGTAAACCCGCCCCCATGGGAATGTAAGCCCCACCCACCGGGATTTAAGCCCCGCCCAGTGGGGGGTATAAAGCCCCACCCACCATGGAATGTAAAGCCCCGCCCCATGGGATGCAAGCCCCGCCCACCACGGGATGTAAGCCCCACCCACATGGATGTAAGCCCCACCCACCGGGATGTAAGCCAACCCCCTGAGGAATGTTAGCCCCGCCCACCACGGGATGTAAAGTCCCGCCCACGGGATGTAAACCCCACCCCTGAGGGATGTAAGCCCCGCCCACCAAGATGTAAACCCCACCCCTGAGGGATTTAACCCCGCCCACCGGGATGTAAACCCCACCCCCTGAGGGATGCAAGCCCCGCCCACCACGGGATGTAAGCCCCGCCTACCGGGATGTAAACCCTACCCCTGAGGGATTTAGCCCCGCCCACCACCCTCACCGCCGGAGCCCTCTCCAAGGCCGCAGCCGTGAGGGTCTCTGTGGTGCTGACCCCCAGAGTGCAGGGTTCGTGACCGGACCCAGTTAAGGCCTCGGTAGGAACTCCTAGGACCCTGGCGGGCGAGCCGGGAGACAAGCCTGGTCAGTCAGTTCCGCGCTCGTTAAAACTGCCCCTGCCCGCCCGGAGCGGTCGGCTTCAGTCCCTCCTGCCCCCGCTCCCCCCCCCCCCGTGTACTGGGGCCCGGTTTGTGAACCCACGAATGTGCAGACTTCAGAGGTGTCAGATGTTGTCACGGGCCGGATGCCACGTTCCTTCCGGTGGGTGCTGTCTTCCCCATTTTAATAGATCAGGAAGGCGAGGCTCAGAGAGGTGAAGCAGTGACCTGCTCAAGGTCACCCGGAGCCTCAGCGGTACAGCCCAGGTCGGGACGCCTGATCCACGTGGCTCGGAGCCAGGCCTCACTTGTCCCACCTGCAATGCGAAGGTGGATTCTGAAGCCCGTTCCTGCCCTTGTATGCCTGGGAGAGCATGAATGGGTTTCATGATGGGGGGGATACAGTAGGGAAGGCAAATCTTCATCCATGGCAGGGAAGAAGTTTCCCAAATCCCTAAGGACCAAATGTCTCTTTATGCCTGTTTGGTTGGAAGAGTGGGATTTGCCATTGACCCAGTGGCGAAGATCTGGTAATCCACTCATTTATTTATTCACTATGTATATTTTTCATGCTCCTGTGTACCAGGTACAGTGTTGGCCTCTGGTAGTTTGACAATGAAAAAGAAAAATAAAGGGCCTGATGTCATGAGGTGTTGTCCCTCCTAGTGGCCAAGGAGTGGGTAGAGTGGTGAGGGAAATTACACAGGTCTCTAGGGCCACTGGCAAATTACCCAAAGAAAGGACAATTGACAAGAAAGTGAAAGTTAACTGCTTTTTCCTGAGCTGACAGCTCAGAGGAAGAGGATAAGGTGATGTTGCAGTGGCACCTGAGTTGCATCTACTCAGATGTAATTATGTCGTTGGGTATTTTTTTTTTTTTTTTCATGTTTGACTTTTCTCTCTGGGCTTTTCCATCCCCCCTCCTTTCAGTGCGCCACACGTTGAGGATTCAACAATGAAGAAAACACAAGTTATGCGGCTCTCCTGCAGTTTATGATCTTTGGGAGAGAAGAGCAACCCCTTGGTCATGCCATGATAGAGGTATCATTACAGCTGTGATAAGAGCTGTAAGAACGCGTGGCAGGCATTGCCCTGGATCATCAGGGAAGGCTTCCTGGAGGAGCAAGGCATGCATGAACTGAACTCACAGGGAATGATGCCCTCCTGTGTGTCAACAGTGTAAAGAAAGGAAAAAAGACCACTCATTCCAGGCAGAGGGAACCCATGTGCTTCCATGGCTGGAGGGCTCACGGTGTGTTCAGAGACTTGTTGGCTATCTCGGCTTACCCGAATTTCTGTGCCGAGAGTGGATGGCATCCATGGACCTTAGTAGGCACCTAGTGATGGTCTTGTTTGTTTAAATGAAGCTGGCCCTTCCATTTCCTCCCGATGGGAAAAATGAGAACACCAGGCAGTATTTTGGAAGAAGAGATGGCCTCATCTTGGTAAATCCGTTAAATCTTTTTTCATTCGATTTATACTAATTAAAAATACTGATAGGTGTCATTTATTGGTGCTAAATTCTGTGCCAAAGACCATGTCAGATATTTTAGCAAATGTTTCGAACCTTAATAGCAATGCTCTAAAGAGGATCGTGCTACCTGTTTTTGCATATTAGGAAGCTGGGACTCAAAAGATGTGAGGTGGCACCTTCAGTGCAATAGGATTGGGGAGTAGCTATGCCAGGATGTAAGTGTATGCATTTTCAAAGGCCGCATTCTTTTCCACCTGTCCCTAGCTGTCTGCACCTTGGCTGGAGGTAGCAGGTGGTGGTTGTGGTCCCAGTTTATCTGCTCAAGTTAAATCTGGTTCAGATTACTTCCTAATGAAAGCTATCCAGCCACGATCTCAGCAAGATCCTTTATGGAGTAACTGACAGCCAGAGATTGCCAATACAAAGTAATTAATATGGAGTAATGATGAGTGATAAGAGATGAAGATCTAAAGTGAACTATTAAACGACAATATCATTTTCTTGTCTTCTTCCCTTATGCACACTGACAGGAAGAGAATTGACATGATAATTTTATAAAACTCTCTGACACTTCCTGTTAACTCCCTTCCATTAGCTTAGTGTGATAATTGGCAAGAACAGACACACGGGCATAGGAAACACAGGAGAGATGGAGAGGTACTTCAACACGAGGCATGGTATCCTTGTGTCTCTTAGGGTTCCAGATTCCAAATTAGAGTTTGAAGGGTGCACTCAAAACTAGGGCATCTCTTTTGGCAAATCTGAAGTAGAGACGTGTACATTGGAATCTCAAAAGGAGAAAGGAAAAAAAATGGGCCTTCTGCCTTCTAGCCTTTATGTTTTAGCCCCAGGCTTGCACCTTGTGCCTCCTTCTCTTGGCTCACCTATCTTTTACCCCTCCTTCTAAGCCCAGCTGATGTAGCCAAGATTCCTCCATTATATTCTCACTTCTCCTGATTTTAGAATTTGTCCATGACTGTGGGTAGTCTAAGAGCATGGGATTTCTATTTCCCTAAGAAATACCATAGCCCAGACTCTTTGTTTTCATATGGTGGTCCTCCCTCTTATCTGCAGGAGTTATGCTCTAAGACCCCCAGTAGGGTATCAAACCCTATATATACTATGTTTTTTCCTTTATATGCATACCTATGATAAAGTTTAATTTGCAAGTTAGGCACAGTAAGGGGTTAACAACAATAATTAATAATACAATAGGACAATTGTAACCATCTACTTAACAAGTTATGAGAACATGGTCTCTCTCAAAATATCCTATTGTACTGAACTCACCTTTCTTCATCTGATCGTGTGAGGTGATACAATGCCTATGTGACGACATGAAGTGAGGTGGATGACGTAGATATATTTGGACCATAGTTGACCAAGGGTAATTGAAACTTTCCTTTCCATGGAAACCATAGAAAGGACAAAGAGAGGTGGCTATATAGGGAACTCTGAGCCCAGAGAGGCTCAGAGCTTAAAATGAATGAAGTAAAAGTTTGTTGAGTCACTGGAATTGTTTGGTAAAATTGATTTTAAAAACTTTGCCTTAAGTCCCTGTATCTAAAGTAGAAGCATCAGTGTTATGAGATGAATTGTGTCTCCTCCAGCTCCTGACGTTTATATATTGGAATTCTAAGTTCTAGGAGCTCAGGATGTTACTGTATTTGGAGGTAGGTCTTTACAGAGGTGATTAAATTGAGGTCGTTAGGGTGGGCCCTAATCCAGTATGACGTGTGTCCTTCTAAGAAGAGGACATTTGGACACAGCCATAAACAGAGGGAAGGCTCAGGGAGAAGACAGCCATCTATAAGCCCAGGAGAGAGGCCTGGAATACATCCCTTCTTCACACTCCCCAGAAGGAATGAACCAGCCCCTTGATCTCAGACTTCCAGCCTCCAGAACCGTGAGAAGATAAATTTTTGTGGAGCCACCCAGTCTGTGGTACTTTGTTATGGCAGCCCTAGGAAACTAATACGGCCAGCCAATAAATGGTAATAATAGTGCCACACGAATACTAATACTTTGACTGCTATTAATAGAATTATTTTTTATTGAGGCCGGCTCTATGAGACACATGAGCCCACCGTACTACACCCATTAGCCCATTTATTAATAGTCTTTTCCCTCGATGGCAGCCCGGGTATCTCGGGTCCTAAAAGTAGAATATTACTGTGGACCAGCCACAGTGGATGGATGACAAGGAGCAAATTAGATGAGTCACGGGGCAAAGCTGAGCCCCAGTGTCTGTTTGGGGGAGAAGAAGGTGATAGGACAAAAGGTCTGATTTTTAATCAGGTGGCTTGACATTTGAAGAGATTGGGTCCTTGGTCAGAGCATTGTGATTGCATTTCTGCCAAGCTCTCCAGGAAGCACTGGAGACCACTTCACATGTGACTGGATAGTTCCTCCAGTCACTCACTCACTCACTCACTCACTCACTCACTCACTCACTCACTCATTCACTCATTTATTCATTCATTGAAACAGACAGAAACAGGCATAATGGAAAGAAAATCTTCGGATTAAATTCTTGGCTCTGCCATAGGCGAGCAGTGTGAATGTGGTTAAGCCACTTAAAGTCTCTGAGCCTTAGCTGGGGTGAATTAAGGTAACCAGCACCCATTACTGCCATTTATCCCTTCAGTGACCCTGACCTGGGATTGTAAGGTAGCACTAAGTAGTCAAAGACCTATGTGACTTGACAAGTTAGAGGATATTTTATCGACTTAATGATCTGCTTGGTGGAAATACATGAATCATCAAAAAGTAGTAAATGACCACAAAATTTTATATAAATGAAGTTCCCTTCCATGTTGCAATATCTTTTCCTTCTGTCCTCCTTCCTTTCCTCCCTCTCTCCTTCTCTCTTTTTGTTTTCTCTCCCCTTCTCCTCCTCCTCCTCCTCCTCCTCCTCCTCCTCCTCCTCCTCCTCCTCCTCCTCCTCCTCCTCCTCCTCCTCCTCCTCCTCCTCCTCCTCTTCTTCTTCTTCTTCTTCTTCTTCTTCTTCTTCTTCTTCTTCTTCTTCTTCATTTTTCTTCTTCTTCCTCCTCCTCCTCTCCTCCTCCTCCTCTCCTCCTCCTCCTCTTCCTCCTCCTCCTCCTCCTCCTCCTCCTCCTCCTCCTCCTCCTCCTCCTCCTTCTTCTTTTTGGTACTAGCCTTTTTTACCCCTCACCATAGCAATTCATTTCCTTTGTGGGTTGAAATGTGTTCACTCTGAAAGATACGTTGAAATCTTAACTCCTGGTACCTGTGAATTTCCTTATTTGGAAATAAGGCTTTTGTAGATGTAATTAAGATGTAAAATTAGAACAAGATCACGCTGGAGTAGGGTAGACCCTTAACCCAGTGCAACTGGTGTCCTTACAAGGAAAGAGGAGACACAGAGATAGACATATAAAGAGGACCTCTCCACGTAAATACACAGGCACACAGAAGAAGAACGGCCATGTGACAAAAGATGCAGGGGTTGGGGTCATGAGCTGCAAGCCAAGGAATGCCAAGGATTGCTGACGACCACTCAAAGCTCGAAGAGAGAGCATGGCTCTGTGGCTGTTGGCTTTCAGAATCATGAAAGAAAAAATTTCTGCTGTTTTGAGTTACTTGGTTTGTGTTACTTTGTGATGGAAGCTCTAGGGAACTAATACACCTCCCTCAGGTGGAGTTTCACTGGGGCCCACAAAACGCTGGTTCTGGAGTCTTGCCACCTTGGTTCTAGTGTTGGTCTCTTACCTACCTGCTTTACCACCAGCTCCAAAACTTCCCACCACTGAGAACATCTTCAGAATATCTAGAGGAGACCCTTGCAGTAGGTTACTATGCTCATGCCTTGCTTCAGGGATACTAACAAACCAGGAAAAAGACTTTCCAAGCACCCTTTGCTTGGCATAGTTCTTCAACCAAAGAGCTACCATAAGGAAAAGCCAGCCCAGTGCTCCCTCATTCTTTTGAGGAATTGCTTGATGCCAGAGTGGAAGAAATTTACTTAAGCCTTCTATCTCAAACACTCAAAAAATCACCTTTTAGTGCCTGTCCCAGTAGTGGTTCCTTCTGTCCAGAGCCTGCCCCGGCCTCCAGCAGTCTTGATTCCAAATCGTTTGTGGGACAAGGCAAGGTTGTACCTTGTCTCTAGTCTTATTTATTAGCACATTACGACCACTAATCACAATTAAAAATAACGATGCCATCAAGATTATTTAAATCAGGGACAACCAATTTCAGCTACCATTACTTCTAGATGGAATTATGGGTCTTGTTCTCTCTTCAGCACTTTTAGAGGACTCGTGTCTTTCCATTATTCCTCCATCCCCCATCAGACTCTTGAATTATACTGGGAATTAACTTAACATGTAAAGTCACTTCTAAATGAACTCTGTTCTTCTACTTTTGCTCTGCCTGCCCGCAAGTCCCCATATCTCCCTTGGTAGCCTTCAAATGTTAAGGCAGGAGATTCTGTGTCCAACATCTGGTATTGTTCTTATAAATAACATTTTTTTTTCCCCAGGTGGATGCTTCTTGGGGTGAGTCAGTGCTTTGCTCATCTGGGTCATTTACATGGAAATGACATTCTGCACTTGGTGCTTCTAAGATGTAGGACATTTATTCTTAAAGCATTCAGAATTTTCTCATAGTATCAGATACGGAAGACAAAGTTGCTCTCTCTCTCTCTCTCTCTCTCTCTCTCTCTCTCTCTCTCTCTCTCTCTCTCTCCAGGTCTCAGGGGTGTGGGTAAGACTCAAAGAGAAGCTTCTCTATAGAGGTGAAATTTTAGCTGAGCCCTGAAGGATGAGAAGGGAGCAGTTTTTAAGGAACTTTGCAATTGCATTTGAGGCAGAAGGAAGAGCAAAGGGTGAAATCCATGAGGCTGGAGCATGCTCACTGTCCTTGAGTAGTAGGCTGGTGGCGCTGGGGCACGGTGAGAGAGCGGTGGGCTGGTTAAAGACCCGGGCAGATAGGTGAGCAGGGCAGCTCGTGTCAGGCTTTGAAGGTATGCGGAGAGCTTTTGGTATTGGTTCCTGGAATATGGAGTGTTGGAGAACCCATTGTGTGAAACTGACATGCATTCGTGGATCACCCTTCTGCTGATGAGGTGACACATGTTGGCACAGTTGAGGAAAAGTGTCCCCTGTGGGAGTGGAGGAGTATTCATAGAAGGTCACTTTGTCTTTGTCTTCCTCACCCCCAGCAGTCACTTACCACATTTGCCAGTGACATGAGTAGTGACTCCTGCACCTGTTCCCTTCTCCCCGTAACCACTACTGCCACTGACGACATAACGAAATCCTCTCCGACCTGGTGTTTCCGGCCCCCTGGGATGGGAGCACATCTCCCTCCATTACCTCCTGGCTCCCTCTACACATAACCTCCTCCCTTCCTTCGATATTCAACCTCTTCTGATTCTGTCACCTCAGGCAGAACCCGTTCATCCCCACCCACTCCATTTTCTGCCAGTAAACTTTATCCCATTTGCAGTGTGCAATGGAAGGATCAGGGAGCCAGGAAACTGGAGTTTGAATCCTTGCTCTGACACTGTTAAATAACCCCTGTGTGTCTCAGTGTCCTCATCTATGAAATGTGGACAGTGACACTGTGTCGTTTAGGATGCTACTCACTGCAAATAATGCAAATGTATTTAAAAGTGGCTTGCACATAAAATCTGGGTTATGGTGGTCCCATGGGTGGTTAATGCAGCAGCTCAGTGAGGTTATCAACTACTCAGGATTTTCTCTTCATCTGTCTTTTCCTGATTTGACATGTATAGGATATTGGCTTCCCTTCTTAGGCTGACTCCCACAAGCTCTAAGATGGATCCTGCTTATTAGGTTTTATGTGCAGATGACAATACCCAAAGGCAGTGAAGAAAACATCCCTGCCTCATGTCTTGGCGAGTGAGTGAGTAAACCTTTCCCAGAAACTCTGCAGTAGACTTTCCTTTGTATTTTGACAGACAGAACTGAATCACGTGCTTGCACTTTGCCAGTTGCATAAGCCCACTGTCACTCTCTTAGAGAAACTGAGACTCACAGCTTGGGCTAGGAAAGGGCCTGCATGTCACATGGCTACATGGAGGATGGTGAACAAGACGGTGGCTCTCATAGCAAAGAGGAAGGGGGCGGGTGACTGTTGGGTAGGAAACCAAGTGTCTAACATGGGAAATTGCCTGAGAGGGTTGTATGGACCAAATGAGAGGACACATTAGAGCCTAGTACAGCATTAGGCCATGATAGGTGTTCATTAAATGCTAAATATTATTATTAGGGCTAATCTTGAGTGCTTTCTCTTCCTGAAAGCCTTCTCTAGTCCTTCTGGATGAAATGATTGAAGCCTCCTTTGAGGTTCTCACACAACCCTGAACACATCTTTATGTTGGGTGGAGTGAGACAGTATCGGAGTTCATGCCATACAGTGGCCTTCAACCTAATTCCCAAATAGTACAAGAGCTTAATGATTAATTACACGTTTCTCTGATTTCCCAGTACTTGGCATGCCGTTGGTGCTCAATTAATGTAACCTGACCTGCATATTACTGTGTTTAGTTTTGAAAGGTGCAGTGGAGGAGAGAAGGGGAGGAATATTCTAAATCGAGTGAGGGCCCAGCCACAAAGTGACTATGATCGGGTCAGGTTCCCCAGCAATAATCTAGCTAGCTTAACATCATTTCCTTCAACTTTGCGCTTCCATCGCCCAAGACTTTCTGATGTTTATTCCTCCTCTGAGTGCAAAGAGGAGACAAGGCTGCCTCTTGACCACAATATAGGAGAAGGCCATGCCATCTCTTAGTCCCCTCTTTCCTTGCCCCACTTGCTGGTTTTTACATTTTTGCCTTAATGTGATCAAATCACAAAATCCAATAAAGAAACGTAAAAAATAGGAATTTATGAAAAAAGGTGACAAGTGACAAAATATCAGGAAAGAAAAATGGATAGATGGGGGCCTCCAAGATGAGCGAGTTGCATCTCTGATCACCCACACCCCTGCTGTCACTTGGACCATACCAGGCTGCAAAGGAGGGTCTAGGGACCTTTCATGCATTCCGGTGGTAGATGTGTAGGAAAAGAGCCTCTCTGAAGCCGCCACATTTTCTGTTTGTATTTTTGTTTTCCACCACACGAATAACCTTTCTGTACTTGGCAGGCTGGGAGTTCCACTCTCTTTCCAGGACGTCAAATTGAGGTCCATGAAGCATGTTATTTATTTACTTTTTTTTTAAAACATTGTATGAATGAGCTCAATAAACCTGGTTGTAATCCAAGGTCTCTAACATGACGTGAGAGGGATGCTTTTTCGTCTTAGTACCCACAATTTTGTATGCTCAGCACATGAAAGAGCCATAATGAACATTTTTCTGCTCTCTCTCACCTCTGTGTCCTCCTGCACTTGTTGACACTTCCACCAGGAACACATTGCTCAACATCTCCCACGTGTGTGCACTTCACACACACATACACATGCACACATACATGCATGCACACACACACACACACACGGCCACATGTTATATCACCTTGTAGTTGCCTTTGGCTCTCCTGCTAACTAAACTTTCAAGGGCAGGGTCTGGGTTTTATTCTTTGTCATATCTCCAGCACCCGACACAGGGCATGACATTTAGCTGGAGTCCAGTAAACGTTTGTTGAGTGAATGGATGAATGATGCCATCAGCAGGACTAATGGGTATGGCTATGGGAAAATCCCTCTGAGAATATCTGGTTATTTTCAAGGTGGAATCTCAGCACCTTCTTTGCCCTCATTCTTTCATTCTTCCATTTTTTTGTGTCATGTGGATTCTGAACACCTGCTCTGTAGTAGGTGCTATGCTGGTTGCAGAGACACAGCAAACAGGACAGGTTTGGTGCCTGGCTTCATAGAACTTAAAATCCAGCGGCCTTACTTTGGAAGTTAGTTTCTATTCACTATGCTATCACCAGTGCCTCTCATGGTTTCTGGCATTCAATAAATGTGCTAAATAAAATAAAGAAAGGACACACACGTATCATAGTGGACTTATAACAGGAAAAATGCAAATGGTCTTCTTTGACCTAGAGAAAGAGTTGGGGTTTTCAAGGGTGAGACAGGAGGCCAAGAGACATAGGTGAGAAGGTGGCACAGTCACTGAGGTTATGATCCCAGATGTGCACCTTGGCATTGACCTTGACATTCGTTTTAATCCGTTTTGACCTCATGTTTTCTATGCTGGGGACTTGGCTGGCTTCAGTGAGGAGTAAGAGGGTTATATATGGGGGAGTGGCATGGTTATGCTTCTCCACATGAGGGACGAGGAGTACCTGACTCTACACAGTGACAGCAGGAGTTCCTTGAGAAGGAGGAAGGGAAGAAGAGAAGGGAGGAGGAAAAGAGTCAGAAAGAAAAGAGTCAGAAAGAAAAGAGAAAGGCAACTGGAGGACGGGGAAGAGAAAGAGGGAAGGGAAAGCAAGAAAAATGGCTGGAGCATCTGTTCGGTGCCAGGCTCTAGGGTTTGCATTTAGATTAGTGAGGCGTCTCAGGGTGGGTATCAAGGCCTGAGGAGGAGGGAGGGGAGTTGTCAACGTGATTTAGAGGTCTCCATCTCAGGGGCCTGGTTTAAGGGGGAAGAATGAGCTCTCAAAGTTGCTCTCCCCCAGACCAGACAGTCAGGGCCTCTTTGTCTCAGGGCGCACCCGAGGCTGCAGGCTGCCTGTGTCTATCATGAGGGGGTCAAAGCTCAAGAACAGCTTGCCCTGGGGTGCACTTTGCAACCTCTGGACCCCCAGCCAATCTTGCACGAGAATGTCCCTGCAGTGTCACAGCCAGGCTGATCAGCAGCACAGCCCCCCTCCCCTCACCTTCCCTTCTGGCAGTAAATCCAAGGATAGTTTTCTTGCTTTAATTTATTTTTTAGAGTTGCTTTATGAGCCTGTTAATAAAAGGAAAACTTGCTCCTTGCCCGACTGTCACTCAGCCTCCGCTTGTCTCCTCTCGCCTGGGAACCTCGCTGGCAACAGTGCCGGCTCCTTTCTGCCCGCACATAAAAAGGTTTATAGATCTCCAGTTCCCTACAACTCAGCCCAAAGTAGCTCTCACTTGACAGTCTTCAGAAATCAACACTGTCCCCGCTTCCACCGAGCTGCCACCCCTGCAAGGTCAGGCTTTGCTCTGGGAAGGTACTGCTGTTTGAATCACACTGACCTGGGCTGCCTGGGCCCCTCGCTGGGATGTTTCTCCTTCAGATGACACCTCGTCTCGGAGAGGCTTTGAAACCTTTAACAGCACAGACAAGAAGCTTACACTTGTCAAACAGACTCAGCTCCCTGCTGAACTGCAGCAGGGGCTTGGATGTGAGAAAGGGGTCTGGCCTGTTGGTGGCCCCCCCCTCCATTTTGTTTCAGTGAGCGATTTTGGGAAAGATGGCCCTTTTCTGTCCAGGCTGACTGCCTGGTGGTCATTCCCTGAGCCACAGGACCTCAGTGGACAATACAGTAGCCATGGGATACGTACACCCTTCGTACAGTTTCCATGGTTATGATGTGCGTCTGTGACTGGAGGACTCATAAGTTTTGAGTGCTGGCCAAACTGGTCATTTGGTGTATCATTTGATATTTTTTTTTTTTAAAAAGAATGTATTGACCTAAATCTCAACCTTCACAGCATAGACATTTGGGTCCAGGTCATTCTTTGTAGTAGGGACTGTCCTGTGCATTATAGGTTGTTAACATCCACCCACTAGATGCCAGTAGTATCCTCTTTCCAGATGTGAAAACCACAGATGTCTCCAGATATTGCCAAGTGTCACCTGAGAGGGGGAGGATCAGCCCCAGTTGAGAACCACTAGATTAAATTATACATTCTTAATGAAGTAATATGGTGCCCAGCAAGGCAAAACTGGGTCCTTGGGTGGTGAAAAATCTTGTTCTTTTTATGTATAAAGTGCAGATATGCATACAATACACCAACAGCTACACAGGATATCTGTGGTGTTAAAATTTCACAGGGATTTTATTAAAATTCAAAAGGAGTGGTGATTAGGAAAAAGAAAGCGCCTTTTAAAAAGGCTCATTAGGGGAGTGATCATGAAAGAAGGTTGAGAAACACAGTCTAGAGAGATACAAATGGATGCAAGAGTAGGTTTATTTTCCCACCTCTCTAGAAAGCTGCCTTCACCGTAGGAATTCTCTCTGTTCAGTTTTGAACTCATGGAAGTTACGTGGATTCTTGCCTCAGAAGTCATTATCAGAAGCTATAGGAATGATTGCACCTGCACCTACGTTTTCGATGTCCTTGGTCACATTCCATCTCCTTTTAGGTCCCACTTGCTGATTTCTGGCATCACCTTGGGTGAGGGCGAGAAGTGAGCACTTATTGAGTGTCTGCAAAGTGCCAAGCTCTGTGTGGGGAACTTTACATCAGACCCCAAACCAACACTCTGTGGAAGGAGTTGTCACCATCCCCATCCTATTAGAGGCTCTGAAAGGCTTGCGGCTATTAGTGGTGAGGGTAGACATGGAGATGGAGATGGGATCAGCTACGTGGCTGAGAGGTCTAGCAGAGGACCAAGTCTCTGACTCTGAGTAGATGCTCCATTAATCTTGGATTTTCTCTTTTTCAGTATACCAGCTGAACCGGCTATAATTAAAAGAAGAATAACAAAGTTTTGATAGGTTTGTTTAAGGCTGTCTCTTTCTTCCTCTATTCCTCAGATATTTATTGAGCACCTAATATATTTTATGCTCTCTGTTGGGTGAATAAGACAAATAGATTTCTGCCTATGTGATGCTTACAGTCTAGATCTGCTCTTTCCAGTAGAGTAGCCACAAGCCACATGTGGCTCTTGATAACTTAAAATGAGGCTCATGTGATGGAGGAAATGAATCTTTAATTTTACTTAAATTAAATTAAAAAAACCTGATAGTTCAGTTATTGAAAAAAATTTAAGTGTGTTTGCAGCAACTTGTGAACCTATCTTTTCAGCCATACATTTTATTAAACCTTACTGCAGATCAGTTATTTCCAGTGAAAATTTAGTGTTTGAATGGAGATACCTATACATGTAAAATGTGCACTGCATTTTTGGAGACTTAGGACAAAAAATAATGTAAACGTTTTAATTAATAATTTTCTAAATTCTGATTACATGTTGAAATGATAATATTTTGGAGGTGTTAGGTTACATAAAATGTATTGATATGAATTTCACCTATTTCTTTTCAACTTTTTAAGTGTGGCTATGAGAAAGTTTGGAATTATACCTTTGGCTCATGTTATATTTCTACTTCATAATGCTAGGCTGGAGAGTCGTGGGTTCATTTCCCTCCTTACCAGAGCTTTCCTATATGGATTTGGCCAAGCTACTTCTTTAAGTTTTAATTTCTACATCTGTAAAATATAGATAATCATAAGACAGTACAGAAATATTGTGCAAATTAAATGAGATAATGCATGCAAACTGATTCTTGGCATACTGATTGGTTCATAGAAGGAACTCCATAAATACTTGTTAAATGTATAAATTAGGCCTCCGGTCTAATTGAGGGGGAGCCAAGTAATATTTTAGTTTTTCCAATTGAGCAAGTAGTTCATAACCATCATAAAATATTTGAAAAAATACATGAAAGTCCATGCAAAAGTAAAAATGGCCCCGGAATCCCACCACCCCCCTTCATGTAGACAACAGACACAGTGCTTGTGAGCCCAGAGGCTGGTGTCACATTTCAGTTCTACCACTTGCTCAGCTTGCCCAAGTGGTTACTTAATTCTCTTCCTCAGTTTCCCCTCCTGTAGAGCGGGGATAATAAAGGACCAATATCAGGTAGTTGTTAGGAGATTAAGTAAGTTAATATTTATAAACACACACAATAATGTCCAGCACATAATAAGCATTGTGTAAATAAATGTTAAATCTTAAATAAAATATATATATATTGTTCATCCCCACATCCACACCAGCATCAGCCAATAATAAGATCTGTTGTGGATCCTTCCATGCCTGTATCCTGGCCCATATAATCATGTGTGGTTATGCGTAATTGCTTGTTTTATAAAAATGTGTTCATATTGTAAACACTTCTGTAACCTGGCTTTTTACTTGCAATACCTAGCTTGTGGAATCTACTTGGCCAAGTTAATTGATGTCAACAAATGACTCTATGATAATTCCATGGCAGAGACGTAAATCCTTTTATATAGCCATTCCCCTATTGATAGCCATTTTCTTCATTTGCTGAAAATTTCTGAGCATTACAATGTTATGTTAGAAAGGCAGGGGAGAGGCCAACCTGATTAATTATACTTCCAAACTTGAATAAGCTTTGAGGGCTGAACTATGGATTCGATGGATATGCCGAGTGGTTCATTTTGAGTTAAGTAACTATCTGAAATCACCCAACAGTTAGATAATTGGCCCAATTTAATTTTCCTATAGAAGGATGACTCCGGTTTGTCTGCTTGATCTATAGGTATGTCACCATGAGTATTACAAACCAGTCGGCTAAGTATGAAACTATTATTACTAATTAAAATCACTTCCCTGTAGAGACCTCACCTTGTCTGACCCGCTAGCCCACCTTCCCACATTACCCAGGATTCATCCCTTCAGGAATGGTCAATGTGAGGCAAAAATCAATAGCTCAATTAACAATTGAGATTGGGGCTTCCAGGCAGCAGAGATCAGGATCAATAACTTATGTTCGGTGAAATTAAAGGCAGTTGTTAAGTCAAGTGTTTAAAAGCTGTAGACACAGACTATGGGGATATCCATCAAAACCCGCTGGGCTCTTTCTCTGGAGAGAATAGGAAGTACATCTTTCTTTGGCCCATCTTCCACATGGATGGGCACCTAATGAAGCAGGTACGTCCTCACTGATTCTTTTCTGAAATAAATCCCCCAGCCCTGGGACTGCCGTGGGCACCTGAGCTGACTTGAGAGAGATTCTTCTGTCATCAAGAATAATGCAGCAAAAGCAGAACTCCAACATCATCTCTCAGTGTCCTCTGCAACACCTTTGGGAGGGTAGAGTGAGTAGAGTTGCCCCATGCCTCAATTTGTTTGATCTGCCCAGCATCATAACCATTTAATCATTGAATCAGCATTTAATGAGCACTTACTCTGTTCTCCTAAGCTTGACTTGCACAATTTTCATGAGTTGAACCCTATTTATGGTTCTAGTGTCATTGCCTGTATTAATTAAAATAGACCAGACTAAAGTAACAAACAGCCCCAGTCATGTAATGGACCAACACAGCAGAAGGCTGTGTCTTTTATGTAACTGTCCTTGGTAGATTTTCAAGTTGGAGGGGCTTCTCTAAGTGGAGGCTGAGGCTGCTTTTACCTTATAGCTCCTCCATCCTTTAGGACCTAATTAACATCTTCATCCAGCTGATGAAAGGAACAAGACAGCATAGAAAAGACAGACACACATCGCTTCTTAAAGGCCTGGGCTCTGAAGGGCATTCAATATTTTTGCCTCCATTATATGGCCTAGATATTAATCACCATCCAAGCTGCAAAAGAGGTTGGGAAGTATAGTCTAGCTGTTATGCTCAGGAAATAAAAAAGGGAGGACAAATTTTGAGGATCAGCTAGTTGTATCTGCCTCGTTATCATTACCTCCCATTGTGGATATCTGTAATTTTACCTGCCTATCATGCCTTCTTCTTTCTGTTGGCACTCGAAATGCTCTTTCCTTTTGAGAACTCATTCCATCTGCAGGCATGGGATTGTTCATGTGACCCAATCGGGCTAATTACAGCCCCCTTGGGATATTTCTGTTGAATCCACCCATAAAAGGCCACCTCTTTCTGCTGGAGTCACTAAGTTGGTAGGATATGGTCTCGGTTGGCCTAGTACACTGTATTTGCAGTTCAAATAACACTGGCCTAAGTGATAGATGGTTGTGCCATTATATCTCCTATGTTTGCTTGAGTCTTGGATTCAGTTGTCCCGGAAGCCAATTATCTCTGAACTTTTCCAGAGAAAAACAGCAACAAAGGTTCATAAATTCCTTGGCCTGCATGGGCAGCAATGCTGACTGAAGACAGACCCTCCCCCTTTTTTTTTTTATCACAAATCATTTCTATTCAGCAAGAACAGAAATATCAAATTAATGGAACCGACTCTTCCTCCTTAAGATTGTTTTTATTTTGGTTTCTACCACTAGGGACTGAAAGAATATTAATCAATATACTTCTTCTCATCATACACCATTATAAACATGGGACATTCTCTGTTTTCACAACAGACCTCTCCCTATCCTCTGTTTTACACATGCTACTTCCTTTGCTTGGAATCTCTTCCCCTCTTCTCTGTTGGGCTTATGTGCACCTTAAATACCAATCTAATTCTGTTTTCTTCAATTCAATAAATATATATGGGCTGTCTTTCATGTGCAGGAGACGTTGCTGGGCACTGGGAAGCAGAGATGAGTAAGAGAGGAGCTCATGGTCCAGAGTGACAGTCATAGACACAGATAGTTACAATACAGAGACTTAATAGTCATAACAATTCGTATTTGTTGAGTGCTACGTACCAGGCAATTGTTTCAAAGTTTTATGTTTATTCACAATGGCGTGTGTTCTACTATTGTCCATATTTCACATATGATGAAACAGAGGCACAGGGGAATTTATTTTGAAACTTGCCTGGGTCACTCACATAGCAAGGGGTGGAGCTGGAATTTGAACCTAGGCAGTCTGGCTACAAGGTTCTCGCTCTTACCCCTGTGGACGACTGCCTCTGGGCATGCAAGTGCAGGTGCATGTAGCAGAGTGACTACCTGGTGAGGGGTGAGGGTGATCAGTGAAGGAGGTGAGGCTGTTTATGCTGTCCCCTGCTTCCTCATGAGCTTCTTGAGTTTAGGTACAGATTTTATTATTTCGATTTTCCTAACACTAGTACATAGTAATCCCCTCTACCCAGCGTTATTGAGCAGAAGTTCCAAAAATCTCAGATTGGCAAAATGAATACATAGTGGAAGACAGGAAGATTCATACACATGAGTGGTCTTCCTTGACCACTATTAGCTCAACTGCTTTGAAATCTTCAGGTTTAAGAGGAATGGGGTTGGTGGGTATTAAAATATGGCACCACTTGCTTCTGAAGGTAACTGTGATTGTGATATGGACACCCAGGATGACAGTCTACTGGTGGGTTGAGGATCAGCCAAGTGACATGTCCTGTTCATCCATCAGCCATCCTAGAAACAATGCATTTGGCCTGTGGCCATGTGACTAAACACAATGAGAACAAGCATTCATTAATGGATAAGTACTTTACTTGATTCTATTATTTAATCATCAAAAAAACTTGTGGTAGGCATTTTTATTCTTTCATTACTTTCTGGTCAGTGCTTGGAGAAGTGGCTAGCATGCAGTGGATGCCGGCATTGACACAATAATGCTGTACAACAAACCCCACAAAACCTCGGCAGCAGACAAAGAAAAGGATTTAGTTCTCAGAAATCTGGGGATAAACTAGGAGTTGGCTAGGTGGCTCTGCTGATATTTGCTGGGGATCAGCTGGCCATAGGCTGATAGGCCGGCCTTGGCAAAGGACTCTTGAGGCTCCACGTGCCTCTCATTCTCTGATGGGCTGCCCCAGGCATGTTCTCATGGTGATGACACAGGCATACGCCTATTTCAAGACTCTCCATTGCATCATATTTACTAACATCCTATTGACCAAAGCAAATTGCATGACTGAGTTCAGGATCAAAGGGCAATGTGGGAGGACATTGCAAAATTAGGTAGCAAAGGGTGTGCCTAAAAGAAGGGGTGAAGAAAGGGGTGTAGAATTGAGGCCATCAGTGCAGTTGACCACAATCAACTGCAAAATGAACAAGGCTCTGAGAAGCTACAGGAAGAGCTGTGGGTTACACAGTGAGTGCAACACACAGCTGTGCTTATAACGCAGGGTGAATTCTCTGAGAGGGTGATTTTGGAGGGTGATAGAGGTCTCCTAGTCTCCTGTCACTCAAGGTCTTTTCCCTATTAGCTGAGGCCCAGAGTTTCGTATCCAGGGACCAGAACCATTCATGTCCCAAACTGTAATCAGACGGTGAAAATCTTTGTCCCCGGGAGAGAGGACACAGTAATACTTACCAAGGTAACAGTGACTGGTTTGAAAGCCTCAAATGAGTCCAGCTTTTTCCTTCTCAGATTAAAAAAAAGTTTTAAAAAACATAAGTGATGTGTGTTCATTATATATAAGATGGCAAGAGAGAAATGCACAAGTAAAATGAAAATCATTTATAACCTATAGATAACAACTGGTCACACTTGGGTTATTTTCCTCTAAATATTTTTATAATTGTTATTATTATTTACAAAATTGGGAGATGTATTTGATATGAAATTTTGGCTTAAACACATGCTATGAATATTTTTCTCCATCATTAAAAACCCATTGTGAACATTATTTTTAGAGACTGTAAAGGTAACACCATAATTCATCAACCAATCTTCAATTGAATCTTTGTTGTTTTTGACTTTTCACTGTTATAAATAATACTGGGATTACTAATTTTTAATTTCACAAAAGTGACAAACTGCTATACATAAAATTTTGAAAAAGAAACAAAACTTTCAACCACCCACCATCTTCATAACCACTGCTAACATTTTTTTCTATAGTTTCTTCTAGTCTTTTCAACCATACAGTAATTTTATACTCACCTCTTTCTGACTATAAAAGTAACATATGATGACTTTCTTAGGATTCTAAAGCATGGCGACCAAGAAGCAAGAACAAAAAAATCATTCATAATTCTGTCGCCTAGAAGAAAGCACTATTAACTCTCCGAC
This sequence comes from Cynopterus sphinx, assembly GCA_030015415.1. Classification (NCBI taxonomy): domain Eukaryota; kingdom Metazoa; phylum Chordata; class Mammalia; order Chiroptera; family Pteropodidae; genus Cynopterus; species Cynopterus sphinx. The sequence continues at coordinate 97,728,866 of CM057379.1, read as the reverse complement.
CTATTTTCTCTCATTGCTATTATTATTATAATTTGCATTATTTCTTATTATTTTACATGATGGAGATCATGCTAAACGTGCAATCTTTTTTTCTTGTTTTGCTGAATACTATATCTTGAGCATTTCTCCTTGTGATTAAAAGCTTTAAAAGATATTTTAAAAAGATATTTAAAAAGGCATCAAGTATTACAACAAACTATTTTAGTGATTGTACAATATCTCTTCAAGTAGATGTGTCACAATTAATTCAATAACCCCGCTGGGGGACAACTTTAGCTATCGCGCTTTGCTGCAAGAAGTATCTCTGCACATACACTTAAATCACATTCCTTATGGATTCTTTAGGAAAGATTTCTAGAAATGGAATTATTGACCATGAACTGGAAGTACATGAATATTTTACAGACTTCTTAGTGCACATGTTTTTATACAGGTCACATGCAGGTTACACAGCTAACACACAGGACACGCCATGCCGTATCCCGATTTTAACTCACCTTGTTAGCATAAGTACATCCCCCTGAACATCGATCTCCTTGAAAGAAGGCACAGTCTCATACATTGTGTATCTCCAACCCAGTGACTGGCACAAAAACAGGCACACCTTGCATGTAGGGGCAACGTAGGTTAGTAGTAAGGTCACCAGTTGTGGAGTCAGACAGCCTGGGTGTGCACCCTGGATGCATCACTTAGCAGCAAGTTCATTAACCTCCCTGTCCTCTAGTTGCCTCATTCTTAAAGGGGGACCAAGAAAGTACCAACCTCACAGGGTTGTTTTGAAGATTCGGTTCATAACTCCTGGCATGTGCTAAGCCCTCAGTGAGCGAAAACTTCATTCTTTCTGAATTGGAGGGGTCCATGTGTTGGTTAAAAGCGTGGGCCTTTGGAATCACGCAGCCCTAAGTTTCATGCCCTTTTCTGCCATGAGAACTTCAGATGTTTTACCTCCAAGCCTTACTCTCTTCATTGGTAAAATGAACTGATAATCCTACTTTATGGTGTGAGCGATATGTGAGGCTGAAATAAGGTGATATAAGTGTTCACCATGCTGCCCAGAAGCTAGGAAATGTTCAATAAATGGAACCATAATAATCACTGTAGAGGCAATACTGGCTTGCTGTAATGTGTCCTGACTCTATTCTCAGTGGTAGCCAGCGTTAGCCATTTGATGTGTCCTTGTAGACATTTTTTTCTCTTACAGTCATAAACATCTCTGTGCGGGTACAGTCGCCATCGCTCCTCTGATCCTATATTTCTTGTTCTCTCTCTCTCTCTCTCCTTTTTTTTTTTTTTTAGCTCACTGGGGGCTGAAAGGTCTTTGTTTTATTTTTCTCCTGGAAGCAGGTCTTGGTAGTAGGATGAGAAGTGATGTTTTCATAGCCACTTTTCACCTGCATGTTGGCCCTGTGCAAGATGGGGTGTTTTATACAGGTTACAGCAGAAGGCTGGTGAGATCTCCATGAGGAGCACACAGCCTCCTTTGACATCTAGTTCATTTGTGTGTGTTTCACATTTCCAGATGGAGGTTTCTTCTATTGGTTATTGAGAAAGGGGTATTTAAGTCTTTGTATATAATTATGGATTTGCCTATTTCTCCTAGATATTCTAGTATGTTTTGCTTTATATATTTTGCAACTCTATTAGGTGAATAAACAGGATTGTCGTGGTTTTTAGATAATCTGACTTCTTTATCATCATGAAATGACTTCCTTTTTCTTTCATATTTTTTCCTCTAACATTTACTTTGATATTAGTACAGCCACTCCACCTTTCTTTTGATTAGTGTTATCATGATATGTCTTTTTTCATTCATTTACTTTAAGCCTAATTGTGTCTTAATATTAAAACATCTTTATTGTTGGCAGCATATAGTTGGCTCCTCCTTTTTTTTTTATCCAGTTTGATAATCTCTGCCTTTTAATTGGGGATGTTTAGCCCACTTAAATATAATGTGACATTTTGATGCAATTTGGTATGAGTATTTCATTTTGCTACTTGTTTTCTGTCTGTCCTGTATATTATTTCCTTTTATCTTTTTTTCTGACTTCTTTTAGATAATTAAATTTTTTTTATTATTTAATTTTATCTCCCTTGTTGGCTGATTAGCTATGACTGTTTTGTTTTTTAGTGGCTGTTTTAGGGTTGTAGTTTATATCTTTAGCTTATCACAGTCTATCTTCAAGCGACACTATACCACTTCTCATATAGTGGTGGCCCCTCTGGCATTTATACTATGTTTATCAGATAATATACTTCCATATATAAGTGAAACATCAAAATATGTATTTTTTAGTTAGGAGGCAGTTATCTTTCAAAAATATTTAAATAATAAGAGAAAATGTTTTATATTTTCTTCTAGGACTTTACATTCTTTTGGGTGTATCTGTATTTCTAACTAATGTCATTTTCCTTTTTTCCTGAAGGTACTTCTTTTAACATTTTTTGGAGGTAAGCTCTACTGGAGATAATATTTTTTTTCAGTTATTGTTTACTGTCAGAAAACATCTTTATTTTTGCCTTCATTTTGAAAAACATTTTTTGAAAAATATTCTTTGAGAAATATTTTTGCTGGGTATAGAAGTCTAGCTTGATCTTTTTCCTTTCATGACTCTAAAGATGTTGCTCTGTTATCTCTTTGCATTGTTTCTGAAGATAAATCTGTTGTCATTCCTATCTTTGTTCCTCTTTATATCATGTGTCATTTTGCACTGGCTGCTTTTAAGATTTTTCTCTTTATCATTGGTTCTGAGAAATTTGATTTAGATGTCTTTTGTGGTAGTTTACTTTTTTTATCTTGAACTTTATTTTTGGTACTTATGTTTTGTTAAACTTTTCATTGACTTTTTACCCTGTGTACATTTCACTTCAGAAATTGTAGTTCTCATCTCTAGAAGTTCTGTTTTGGTCTAGTAAAAATATCTTCCATATTTTTACTTAACTTTTTGAACCTATACTTATAATAGCAGTTTTAATGTCCATGTCTATTAATTCTACATCTGTGCCTGTTTTGGGTCAGTTTTGATTAATTAATTTTTCTCCTCACAGGTTGTATTTTTATTCTTTGCATGCCTGGGTAATCTTTGATAGGATGTCAGACATTGTTGGTTATGGAATATTTTTGTAATCCTATAAATCTTCTTGAGCTGTATTCTGAAATGTAGTTGTTACTTGTAAACAATAGATTCTTTTGGGTCTTGCTTTTTAAAATTTGTTAGGTGAGACCAGAGTAGTGCTTAGTGTGGGAATAATTGTTTCCCATACTGAGAAAAGATCCTTCTGAGTATTTTGAATTGTGAAGTCTTCAGTCTGGCTTGTAGCAACAGCCATTATTCCCTGCCTTATATGAACACCTGCTATTGTTGCTTCTAAACCATCAAATGGTTCTTTCTTGGGCCTTGGGAAGGTTTCTCATGCTGACCTATGTAACAGTCAGTGCTCTGTTGAATACTAGGGAGGACTTCTTACAAATCTTCATGGTTCTCCCTTTATGCAGTTCTCTATTCTTCAGCACTCTATCCTATAAATCCTACCTGCTTTGGTCTCCCTGGAAATAAGCTTTTCAACATAGGAAGCCCACTGGATTCTCCCTTCTTGTGTCACGGCCTGTGACATCCCTGAAGCAGTATTCATGGGAAGTCCTATGGCTCACCTCATTTGTTTTCAGTCTCTCAGAGATCATTGTCCTTTGCTGCCTGATGTCTGATGTCCTGAAAATTGTTGTTTTATATATTTTGTCTTTTTTGTTCTGGTGTTCTTATTTCAGGTAAGAGAATAAATCAAGTCCCTATTATTCCTACTTGGCCAGAAGCAGATGTCCACAAGCTAAATAATTTTCCAAGGCCACACAGTTCATTTGTTTTTCAGCTTGGAATCAAATCTTTGTATACCATCTAATATTTTGGTTTTCATTCTAACATTTTTGAAGATTTCTGCTAATATGAATACTCTATGGTTTTTGTTGTTCAGATTTTTAGAGAAACCTATTTTTCTGAGAAAAATTTTGTTTTTAGGTGAGGATGTATTCCATTCTGTTTTATAAATATGAGACAATGCAAATGGGAAGAACCGAGTAAAATATCAATGTGGTAATTTTAGCAGTCCAGGGACTTGAGAGCTCTCTGAAACATTTTAGAAAATGTGCTGCATTATCAGCAGCCATTCCATGTTCCACGTTGCATCATTCTTTTCATAATTACATTCTTAAAATATATGCTTGATGAATAATAAGCTTCATCTCCCACTTTCAATTATATTTACAGTATAGCATTTCCCAGGGGAACTATTAAAAACACACACTCATTAGCTCTATCAAGCATTTTCACAAAATAAAATTGATGTCTCTTTTCCCTGAGATTTTTAACTTAGGGACAAGAGTCGTACCAGAAATATGGTGGAGGCAATAAAGGAGTTTGCTGAACAATCTAAGAGTGATAAAAATGTTCCTCTTTTAATTAGTTTTCTCCTTAAACAGAGACTGATTTTGCGGAGTTTAAATTGAAAACTTTTAAACATTTTCCACTGAAGGGTTAATTACCCATTTTCAAATGCATCATCTTGCGGTATTTCTTCAGGAAAATTTATAGCTTTAATGATTACTTAAATTATTTTTTTTCTTAATAACAGCCTTAAACTGCTAACTTGTAAAGCGATTTCATCTATTTCAGTGGTTCTCAACTCTGTCTTCACATTAGAATCACCTGGGAGCATTTAAAAGATGTCAGTGCCAAGAGCCCCCACTCAGACCAATTAAATCAGTATCTCTGGGCATAGAGCCTGGGCAACTGTATATTTTAAAACTCCCCTGGTGATTTTAGTTTGCAGGCAGGATTGAAAATCACTGATGTAGTGAAAAAGCCCTCATTTCACAGATGAGAAAATGGAAGCTCAGAAGGATTAGCTGATTGTCTAATGTTATACCAAGAAAGGGGCACACTATGTCAAGTGCATGCAAGGCACTGTAGTAGTGCTTCAAACACACCATCTTATTCAGCCCTTATAATGACCAAGTGATTGTTTCTATTTCATTTTATAGCTAAGGAAACCAAGGTAGTAACTTATCCAAGGTCATATTCGTAGCAACTTGGACACACATCTGTTTCCTGGTCCTTAGCGTAATGATTTTCTCGTTAAACCTCTCTGCATATACTATCACTGGAATTTCTTTGTAACCCTATTCACAGAGAGGCATCTCAGGATTTTACACGTTGGGTTTAGCTAGTGATGCAGTAGTGGCTGGAGGCTCTCAGAGTGCCTGTTTATAGCAGGTGCTTGAAATGTTTGTTAAATAAACAAATAAGTGCAGACTATGTTCATCAGACTTGTTGGTTTTAAATAAAAAAGAACCTAGATCTGATTGGCTTGAGCATAAAAGAAGTATGTTGACTTAACATCATTTTAAAGTCTGAGTATTCTGAATCTAGGCACTCAAATTCTATGTTCAGAATTTCTTACTTTGGTTTTCCTGTGTTTTGCCTGTGGGCTCATGACTGACATTCATGGGTTCTGTTTGTCTCAGTTCAAATTGTGCATTTGCTCTTGAAGCAATCATTTTGTGGAAAGAAATTCAGCAGTCTTATTGGCTAGGTTTGGAGCGCTGGGCTGCCTCTAGAGCCAAAGAGATGGTGGACCAAAGAAAGGGGAGGAGAACCTCATTTTCAAGAGAGTAGGGGTTAGGATAGTGTCAGCAGAAGCAAATATATTCTGGTGAGGCAGACCAAGAGGTGCCCATGACATTGGACTAGGAGGGATATGACTAAGCTTTGAAACTTGTCTCTTGAGAAAACTGAATGTCAGAGAAGAGTCCAAACAATTGCAAGGTCCCACCTTCTCCCAACTTACCTTCTAGAGCCCACAGAAACACTTCATGAGGCCTAGAAAGCTGTTCGCATCAGACTAGAAGCCAGTCACCCCATTCTTTCTGTGCCAAGATAGAGATAAAGAGCCACAGGGAGATCACTTTCTGATGAGGTTTCAAATATTACAAGAACAAGGTTTGCTACCATGTGCAGGTGTATAATGAGGGGGTGGGACCTGGGCTTGTCCTTGGGCTGAGTGTCAGAGACTCAGGCTTCCTTTGGAAAGAAGCAAAGGATTTGGAGAACAGAGCATATCCTACAGGTCAAGCAAAAAAGTTCCACTGACAATGGGTTTAAAGCCATAGGCTGATCTGTCAGATGAGCAAACTTGGACCAGTTTTGTCAAGATTAGTTCTGTCTTCTGAGGATTTTTGGACTCTCCTAATGGAAGGAATAGAGCCTGTGGGGAGTGTGTGTGTGTGTGTGTGTGTGTGTGTGTGTGTGTGTGTGTGTAGGTCCCCATATCCCCATAACACCACAATTGTCCATCTCCCATATGACCTATTGGGAATGCTATTGGTTCATATGGATCTTAGAAAAAAAAAGATAGAGATAGGGAAAGAAATAGAGATAGATAGAAAGAATAGATAGAGATAGAGGTAGAGATAGAGGTAGATAGAGATAGAAATAGAGAGAATGAAGAAGGTGGGGGTGGAGAGAGAGAGAAGGGTAGGGAGAGAGAAAGCAGGAGTGAGCGGGAAAGATAGGTAGAGGTATTGAGGCTGACTTCTGAGGAATCATTAGGGACTTGGGAGCACCTGATGACATAATTACTCTGAACATTTGATGAATAACACCAGCATCATCGTTTATGGTTCCAGTGATAAACGGGTGCAGATGCTAGACGTGTTTTTTATGAGGCAGTGTCTTAAGAGAAATGAGCAGTGTGGTGACAATGCTGTTTTGAGCTGGAGTACTGGAAGGGTGGACCTTTTAGATGCTGGCTGGTGCTGGAAGGGACTCCAGCTCAGGATTCAGACCACGGTAATAGGCAGAGATAGTGATGGAAAGCAGGTGGGTAAGCAAATGCATCAGGGGTATTTAGCTTTCAGTTATGGAGTCTTCCCAAAAATGAGAAATGTAAAGAGTGAGACATTCAGATAATCTGTCCGGGCATATAAAAATGTTGATGGGGTGGATGAGATTTATGTACAAAAATGTTCAGCACAGTTACCACTAATAGTATGAAAAATGGAAATACCTCAATTATTTCTCAATTATATAATGACAGAGGATTAAATCAATTATGATTCATTCATTTATATGCTGTTCCATAGCCATCACTAATGACACTGCGAAGAAATTACAATACAATGAGGGAAATACTCTTGATCTGTGAAAAATGAGCAGGATCACAAACATTACCTTGATCATACTCTGGGTTCCATTTTGTAGTCCCACTGGCTTCTTTGTTTCTTGTGCACTTAATAAAAATATATTTTGTTTTTCTGCTTATGAAGTCAGTATATCTACATCGTGGAAACTTTGGAAAGCATAGAAAAGTATAAAAATATAAAAACGACCCATAATTCCATTACCTAGTGATAACTACTGCCAATGTTTTGGTGCATTTCCTTTTAGTTTTTATTTCTTCTTGCTTATGTTACCTTAGGTCCTCAGAATTTTTGGAAACACTCTTGCCTTTGCAATTAACATAGCGTGAGCCTCTATTTCTTAATCTATGGATGGTCTGGCTCTTAGAAAGATATCTGTGGATTTAGTGAATTCCCTAGGTTTTCTCTCATTCTGTCTCCTGGAATCTATCACCCCAAATAAGGCACACTGGCTCCTTTCCATATGTTTTCTCAAAAGGGCTAGGGTGTGCAAAAGGGCTATGGTAAGCTGGGGTTAATTGCAGAAAATGTTAAACATCACTCTTGGAATTCATTGACTACGCCCCTTTATTGGGAACTGCTTACTGTCACGCTTCTCTGTAAGTTCTAGCTTCCCACCATCCCGACTGCTGTCTCAAGTAACTACATTCAGTTAAATAATTCCTCTTAGTGTATTCAGCAATTTAACTTTGTTTCATTTCTTTGTTTCTTTCTTTGTTTCATTTCATCTAGACATAGATAAAGAACCTTGAATTTTAAATTAAAAAATTACTACCCAGTTGTTCTCCCAAACTAAAGAGAAATTATTTCCCTAATATATATTCTTATGTCTTCTCGAATAACCAAATTCTACCTTTTCAAATTACATATATGAATAAATATACATATATATATGCATATACATGCATATATGCACATGTAAAATATCTATAAAGAATATACCTGTGTGAGAGTGTATGCATATATATGAATTTTAATGGACAAGTACTGTATCTATTAATTTATAATTGATTTTTCACCTACTGGTTTTCATAGAATCTAGGATGCTATCAAATAAAGACCATTCTTTTACATACCACTAAGAAAGTAAACAAAAAACTTTGCCGAAATAAGGGATGTCATTGATTATAAGACATATCTTTGTTTGTTTGTTTGTTTGTTTATTTATTTATTTAACGCCTACGGCACCCTGATTTTCCAAGGTGGTCTCCCATCCAAGTACTAACCAGACCTGACCCTACTTAGCTTCTGAGGTCAGGCGTATAAGACACATCTTGACTTCAGTGGTGTCTATGTAAAAATGTGTGACTTAAGTGGAACAGTGCATGTGTCAGTCAGCTACAGTAAAACTACACGAAAACCACCCCAAACTCAATTCAGTAGCATGTAATAATAAACTGTACACTGCTCTAGCATCTGCCCATTTGCTTATGGGCGGGGACAAGTCTGGCCATATGTGCCATTTTGGGGCCCAAGCTGAAGGGGCAGTGGCCTGGCCTCCCCATTGTGTTATTCCCTTGACAGAGTATAAGAGGGCAAGCCCAACAAAGCAAGTTTGTTTTGTGTCTCTGTATTATGCATAGCTAACACCCCATTAGCCAATTACATGGCCAGTACCAAAGTCTAGGGGTATGTGGGCGTGTGTGTGTGTGTGTGTGTGTGTGTGTGTGTGTGTGAGAATATATATTTCATTCACATGTCAAGGATGTATGTACACTACTGGAGAGCAAAGCACTGAGACCAATAACTCAATTCACAGGGTATTTCAAAATCATATGCCTTGTTTTATATGCCCTTTTGCAACCTCATATATTTGTTGGAACAAAGTAGATTATGACATACATAAAATGCAAGGGAAAAAAAGGAAGTAAACACACCAAAATGTTAGCAATGATTGTTTCAGAGCAGTGGGATGAAAGATGGCTTTTATTTTCTTCTTTGTCCCTTTGAGTTCTCTAAGTTTTCTATAATGAGTAGGTGTTACTTTTTAAAGTCAGACAATAAAACTACACCTACAGGATTCATTATTTCCTTTAAAAAAGTCCACATAGGAAAGTAGTTAGGGAGAGAAATAAGTAGTTATTTCAGAGGAAACTCAGAGGAAGGCATTGGTCTTTGGGGAGGGTAGCATAGGAATACACAATTAAGTTTCCCAACATTAGAGCGATTAGGGGTTTGAGGCAGTTGATTCAGGTAAGAAATTCTGATCCTGGGGAAAGACAACAGCTCGTTTGTCAGAATGGGTAGGCCAGATTGGAACTGGGTCTGTGAAACTAGGCCCAATTAGATATGGGCATGAGGGGGTCAGAGGAAAATGAGTTCTACCCTCAGTCTCGGAGTATTGAGCCTGGATGCCTAACATCTTTTCTCTCTCAGGTGAGAATTAGGGGTTGAGATGAAGGTGAGGCTGAAAACAGGTGTGGAGCAAAGATTTGGTAGTTGTTAGCACAGTCAGTAGGAAGAAGCTGATCAGGGCCTGAGTGCTATGAACCCAACACCGAAGACCACCAGGTCAGGGGTTTTTAAACTTTATTGTGAATCAGAATCACCTGCAGAGCATGCAAAATACAGATTTTTGGGCCCTACCTGCAAAGATTCTGATTCACTAGATCTGGGATGGGTCTGAGAATGGGTCTGAGAGTGTGCATTTCAAGTAAGCACCCTTGGTAATGTTGATGCTGTTGGTCTGGAGACCACACTTTGAGAACCACTGCACTAAGGCAACTGTTCTCAACTTGCTTGCAACTTATACCATCGAGAGAGCTTTGAATACCCCGAATGCCTAGGCTGCACCCCAGACCAATTAAACCAGAATCTAGGGGTGGGATTCAGTCACCAGAATTTTTTTTTTAAAGCTCCCAAGATGAATACAATGTGCAGCCAAGGCTGAAAACTGCTGCTCTAAGGAGAATTAATTTAATCTGTTTAACTACTGAGTACATTGGCAGCAGGTACTAAATTAGCTCATCACCAGCTACCACTCCTTTCTCTGTGGACGAAGGAGTTGAAATTGTGCCTGCGGAGGTCTTCTGGAAGAGTAAAGCTTAAAACTTGGAACTCAACTGCCTTCCTGGATCCCAAGAAATTAGACAAAAACTCTTGACACTTGATTGAGGTGAGAAGGAAGATAAACATGGTGAATCTTGGCCTGGTTATATCTTCTTTAGACAGGGACAAAGGTCATGGTCAAATGCAGGCTGCTTTTGTTGACAAGTAGTGTTGTGAAAGATGCTGAGGGCAGAATACAATGTGACATGTGATTTGAGGTAAAAGGACTTAGTCAGCCTTCTAGGTCATCCACGCCTTTTTGATTTGCCACAGAAGGGGTCAAGGCTATGCCATACGAGACATGTCTAGAGCTACCGCTTGAAGGAAGCAGAATTTGTCCCAGGTCTAGTCTCCTTTATCTTTCTCTTCTGATTCTCTGAGACTTTATTTTTTCTAACTCAGACATCCACCAAGTCCTGTTCTCTTGAGTGTTTTTTTTCTTTTTCTTTTTTTTAAATCTGAGAAGACGACCAGCTCTTTTTCAATGAGACAGTAGCTGAAAGCATACATCCTTTGTAGGAGAGGCCATACACCCTTAGGCCTTCCACCTTGATAAAGTATGCCCTGGAAACCAAAGAGACTGTCATGCACGAAATGGCTCTCTGAGGGCGAGAGCACAGGGTTGGCAGCAGAAGAGGACTGGTCCACAAAGACTTTTTATGGACTGAATTTTGTCCCCTTAAAATCCAGATGTTGAGGTCCTAACCTCCCGTACCTCAGAATGTACTGTATTTGGAGATAGGCTCATAATAAAGAGGTAATTAAGGTAAAAGGAGGTCATATGGGTGAACCCTAACCCAACATGACTGGTGTCCTTATGAGAAGAGGAAATTTGGACATAGACACGTACAGACAGAAGACCACGTGAAGACGCTGGGAGAAGATGGTTATCAACAAGCTAAGGAGAGAGGCCTCAGAGGAAACCACCCCTGCAGACACCTTGATATCAGACTTATAACCTCCAGAACTATGAAAAATCATATTTCTGTTGTTTAAGCCACCCAGTCTGTGGTACTTTGTATGGCTTCCTTTGTAAAATGGGATTCTGAGTGTCCTTAGAATCATAGACTCAGTTTCCAAGCCATATGTAGAGTAGAAGTCACTTTATTTGGCCTAGGAGGCTAATTAACCTTAATTTGTCATTTATTCCAATCTATAAAGTTTGATTCCCCAACCTGACCTCACAGCTGGATGCTCTGAAACTTTAATTCATCCTGGTGCCAATTAGCAACTTCCTCATAGAAATACCTTTCGGGTGGCTGACTTACACATGACGAATCACAGGATGTTCACTGGGTTGACTCTGGTTGTTTTCTAGTCTCTAACATGAGGCTATGATGTTCTTGGAACAGAATGAGGTTTTGGACACACAGAGGTGAGCATGGTGCTCAGCGAATGGTAAGAGCTAAATTTTAGAGTCGTTATTACATTAACTTGGGGAAGACCACAAAGTGAAACCCAAGGTCAGTCACAACGGGGCATTCTTCCCCACACTTGACAGGAGGAAGCACAGACAATTGATGAATGGACCAGGCTGATAGATTTTGCCTGTCGCTTTTCCAAAGCTGAGGATTAACTGGACCCACAAGTTGGCACCTGACATGAGGCTTTATATCTCCTCGCCTAGGGTGGTGGTCATATATTTAAGCCTCTGGCCAAGGAATCTTTCAAGGCCAATTATGTGGCTACTCCCTGTTGAGCTGAATCAGCTATGATTAGGGCAAACTGGCCCGGCTGATGGATTTGTAAGAAAAGTGTGCTCGTATCTGCATATGTCTCTCAATTCGTTTCTCTCTTCTTCTGTCCTCATCTGTGTGTGTGTCTGTTTTGTTTTTTCTCTTTGCCTCTTGTTTTCATTTGGTGGGCTCACGAATATTGAGTGTGTCCACATCTATGTATATATATCTATGTGTGAGATTCTTTGTCTACCTATGGGGATCACATCAAATTCGGAAAAATAAGACCCTATCCAAAATGGGAAAATAGTACTCTCCCTATTTCTTTTTTAAGCAACTCATTTGTTTTGAATTTTGCCTCCTCCCCCCCACCTTTTTTTTTTTTTTTAAAGATTAAATAAAGTAGCCACTGCTTTGCTATGGAAGAGATTTTGATAATGATTTTTAATAATCACTTTCCCTAAAATTCCTTTAGAAGAATACTTTGATTCTGTCCATTCTAGGGTTTTCCTTACAGCCAGGAATTAAACACCTTGCTCACGATTCCATAAAAACACACATCACATCAATTAACAGATATCGCCAGGGGCAGGCTCCTTGTTCAACATCTGCTACTTTATTACCAAGAGCACCAGCAGAATATATTAAAGGGAGTGTGTCCATGGATTTACACTGGCCTCCAAGAGTGCATAGAGGTTTCCACTAGGCCTGCTCACTTTTCTAACGAGCCACATTAACACTCCATACTGAATTTGTGGGATGACACTCTTTCCTCCCCATTCTGGCAAAACCACAAAGACTGTGGTGATTATGCGGGGGAACTTGATCTCTAACCTCAAGGAGTTTGTTTTCACAAAAAGCATCAAGAACAATAAGTAATGATCACCAGTGATAGGAGCTATATTTCTTGAGCATTTACCGTATGTCAGTCACTGTGTTAGGCACGTCACATGCATCATCTCATTTAATCCTAAACCAGTCCTTTAGGGAGGCATTATTCTTCACATTTAGAAGATGAGGTCGCCGAGATACGAAGAGTTCAGATATGCTGCTCAAGGTCACAAGTAGTAAAGTGGCCACAGAGGACAATGATAGCTCTTTGTTCCCATCCCCACTTCTTCTGAGAATGACCCTGACCTTCTGACTATACGATTGGACCTGTGATGCAGGCCAAACCAGTCATCTTCTAGACATTTCTGGGCAGTCATGATTGATCGTGGGTGGACACTGACCCAGCATATCCAGTGAGAATCTGTCTTTGGGATTAAGGTTCAGATGCTGAGACAAAGAAGGTATATTTTCCCTGTGTGGTTGCTAAGCTGATCGCCAGTGGCTGTTTTTTTTTTTTTTTAATTAATTAATTTTTTATGGTGACATTGGTTAATGAAATCCAATAAGTTTCAGCTGTAGACTTTAATAGTAAGGCATATATATATTTACACTGTGTGTTCACATCCCATAGTTAGATTTCTTTCTGTCACCACATACTTGACTCCCTTTACCCCATCTTCCTCCCCCTACTCCCCTCCCCCCACCCTCTGGTAACCACTAGTCTATAGTCTGTGTCTATGACTCTCTGTTTGTCCTGTTCATTTGTTGCTTTTAGATTTATATCCCATATGTAAGTGATATCATGTGATTTTCAACATTTTCTCTCTGGCTTATTTCACTCAGCATGATTTTCTTGAGGTCCATCCATGTTGTCTCAAATGGTAGTATTTCAAAGAAGCTGTGGTACATATATACAATGGAATATTACTCAGCCATAAGAAAAGATGAAATACTGCCAGTGGCTATTTTGCTGCCTATAGGAGATGTTCTTCTCTCTGCCTTAGGAAAAGAATGAGACCAACATGCAAAGAAAATCAGAAGAAGCAAAGATGAGAAATAGATGGAGAGAACATCTGAGCAGTGTTCAGTCCCCATTCTTGATTTGTGCAGTTCTCCATTCTTGATTTGTGCAGCATTTCCATGTATACAGAGAGTTGCCATATTATCTTTCCCTACTCTGAAGCCCAGAAATCCCTCTTGTGGTTTAAACATGTGTGCGATAGGTCTGGTGGTTTAAAAATATCCACAAGTGGATACTCCTCCATTCAAGACGTGGTTTTCCTTTCCTTGCCTGTGTACTGGACTTAGTGACTCACCTCTAACAAGTAGAATAAAGTGAAAGTGATGGTGTGCAACCTTGGAGACTGCGTCATAAAGCCAGTGCAACCTCCTCCCTGCTGATTCTCTCTCAGACCGCTCGCTTTGGGGGGAAGCCAGCTGCCATGCTGTGAGGACATTCAAGCAGCTCTGCAGAGGCCTCCAGCCAAGAGCCATGGGAAGGAGCCCTTTTGAAAGTGTGTCCTCCCACCTTGAAATGCATGTTGCCCCAAGGACACCCTCATGGCAACCTCATGAGGGACCCTTGTTTCCAATCCATAAAACTGTGAAATAATAAATGCTTGTCGTGCTAAGCTGCTACATTTGAGGGTAATTGGTTATGCAGGAGTAGCGAATACCATGGGTTTCTGTCACTTAGAACTGACAGAATCCAGACAAGTTGAGAGGTGGAGGTATCACTCATATCAAGTGGGTGCTTCTTGTTTGCCGCACCCATACTCACCCCACCCCCTTCTAACCATGAAGCTATAATTTTAAGTAAATCAGCATCTTGTCTGGTCTCGGTTTTGCACTTTAGGTGGGACTAACTCTAGTGTTCGGGGTTGTCTGCGACTGGTTTAAGCCAATACATCCCATTTCCCAGCTACAGTGACTGGTTTGGGGATGAACACCTCATCCCAAAAGAGTCACTGAGATGCAAGGAGATACTTTTTGAAACTTTGAGGGAAAATTTTCATCTCTTCTGGAGAATTCTTCAGAAAATTGTTATTTCCTTTCTTGGAACATGTAATGTGAGGGTGTGAGGGAGGGTGTTCCTACAGCCATTTTGCTGCCATGAGACAATGTCCAGTACAGGGTACTGCTGTGTTTGAAAGGGAAGAGAGACTGATAGATACCAGGTCTTTGGTGATATTATTAGTCTCATTAGCACAAGCCTTACCTGAGGTTTTCCTATAGAAATTGCTTTATTCAGGTGGATCTATGAGTTCTATTTATTGCTTAAGCTACTTTAATCTAGGTCTCCTATTCTGCAAAATACAAAGATTCTTAACTGATACACAAACCCTGAACTGTCTGAATCTAGTGCTCATACTCTTTTAAACTGCCAAAAATTATTTAGTACCTCACTGGACGTGATCAATGAAATTCTGTCTTTTTCAACTTCATATTTTAAAAAACACCAAGAAGACATAAAAAAATGGAAACTCACACAACTCTAAAAACCAAAACTGATACTGAAACTGTTTTTGAAATCTATAAGAGCATCCGTTAATCATAAGACTGATGGAGTTGAATCGAGAACTACAAAATTATGGTTGACACATATTTTGATGTCTAGAACAGGGCAAGCTTCATGTCTATAAACAGCAAAGGATAAATGATCTCCCATTTTGCAGCCTAGTGATTTCATGCCAATGGCTTTGTGGATGCCAATTGCCAAGACAGAGCATTGCTGAAAAAAATTTAAAAAATGTTTTAAAAAACATTTTAATATTTTATGTTTAGGTAATGGATTATTTTAGGTAGTTGGTTATGCAGTGGCCTAGAAAAAAATAAATTTAACTATTCTTTAAAAACAATGATTCAAGATACATTCCAGCCAGCTGGGAGAGTAATTAAAACAGAAAACTCAAGAATATGACAATATTTTGGCATAAAGGAATTGGCAACACAATTAATTATGAATGTTGAAACACTTTTTGAAAGTTAAGATGTATATTGGAGAAAACAAAAAGAAGCATAATAGGAAAGAAAAGCATACTAATTCTTTCTCTTGTGTAGAATTACGTATATCAGCAGCTACCATTTCATTTTAGTCTTCGATAAATAATATTAATGATAATAGTAATTTAAAAATAAAAATGATCAAGTTCTTAATATATTTAGGTACTATGCTAAGTATTTGACAAGAAAAATCTTATTTGAGCAGCATGTTAAAGTATGTTTGTAGCTAACTTAACTGTAGTGTATCACATAATTAAGTCCAATAAGTACTATGGTAGACCCAAATTGACAGAGGGACATATTTGAAAGAATATGTCATTTTAAAATGAGAAGATTAAATCTTATCAAAGTGTCAATTATTTGAAAATTTGGATATAAGTTTACAATATGCCAATCAGAGTACTATGGGACTTTTGAGAATCTTTCAAAATCATTCTAAAGTTTATCTGGAAGAATTAGTAAGTGAGGTTATCTAAAGGCATTTTGAAAAAAGAATAACGGTAACCCAAAGACATTTTGAAAATGAAAGTACTTGCCTGAACAAATCACAAAATGTTTTATAAGGCTGAAACAATGTGATATGGTACAAGAAACAATCAATGGAATAAAAGAAATACAACTGACTAAAACCTGAGCATATATATCATATCAAAATGTGACAAAGAAAACATCATAAGTCAACAGGAAACAAGTAAATTCAGAAGCCATATTAGAAGAACTGGTTGTTTAGGGGAAAAGAAGCAGTTAGATCTTCACAATTATATTATGCCCCCGAATATGTTCCACATGAAATAAAGAGATGAATGTGAAAAAAACCCTGTAAAAACTAAAAGTAAAAAGTATAAAATGTGGATAAATATTTATCTCATTCAGGATAGAATTTTTGTTAGGACTGAAATGCATAGAAGAGATTATAAGAAAAATACGAATAGATTCTATTTAAAAAAAATGAGAACTTTGAATAATTTCTGGAGAGCTAATATAAGCATTGTAAAAAAAAATCTGAAAGCTTTGTGCAACAAAGCACAATGAACAAAATTAAAGGGCAAGTGGCAATAGGGAGGGTGTTACAAGAAATATGGTAAAGATGAATTGAATTATAATGCTAAGAAATCTTTAAAGATTCAAAAGAAAAATGTGCAAAGGGCATGAAAAGTTGATTTCCAAAGTGAGACATACAAATGGTCTATAAGCATATAAAGAAAATGTTCATCTTTAATAGGCATCAGAGAAATGGGAACTGGGAGGACAATGAAACATAATTTTACCTATCAAATTGCCCAATTAAAACATTGTAAGATGTAGTGCCGGCTGGGGTGTGATGAGCAGACACACTTATGTACTGCTGGTTGTTATATAAATTTGTGCAAATTGACTTTAGGGTCTACCGTTATTCCTATATTATGAAATTGGGATGATTGTACCTCCCCGTTAAGGCAAGGGTCAGATGAGATAATAAATGTAAAATACCTCAAATGGTGTGAATGTTAATTACCAACATTGGAGATGATGACTGTGGAGTGAAGAAAGATTTCAGAGGACTGAAGAGCTAAGTATTAGTGTGAGTACTAGGCCACCAGTTAGTATGAGCCGCAAGGAATCATGCGTGCAAGAGAAAGGAGAGTGCTCCTTCCGTTTGGCCTCCTGGATTTATGGGCTTGGAAAGAGAAGCTGTGTTACAAACGCTCGAGGAGGAGGGATTTATTGGGCTTTTCCCATGATGGATGACACATGCAGGCTGCATCCCAAGACAGCATCACCAATCAGGTTCCTGTGCGACAACTGACCGCTTTCAACATCCCCTGCTCCAAACTGAGAGACCTGTACTTCCCTTTCCGCTTCTCTCTTACTCTCCTTCCTCACCCACTGACTCGGTTTATCCAGGAGCCATCCAAGAAACACATGGATGAAGAGGACAGCACTGTTTACACGTCATACCTGGTTCCAAAGGTCTGAGTCGAATCCACTGGCTTAGGACTCTCTCAACTCTAGAGGAAAGGTCTGACATTTCCTTTCACTCTTAGCATTGGATTCTGTACAGCACTGGCAACTGTCTTGGTTGGAAACATAGAAAATATACCCTCACCAACTGTGGCTGCCAATATCCTGTCCAGAGAAGAAAGACTTTAAAACATTGTCCAGTAATGCACTGGGCATCAAAAGGCGCTGGCGTTCAGGACCCAGGTGAAGTGACTGTTGGTGACTCATGGTCTCTGAAGTGGTCAAAGTAGTCAAGTTGCTTTTGCACCTCCAGAAATTAACTAGACACCCCACACCCTTCTTGTATAGACGAACTGAGAAAGCGGCGCCTCAGAATGTTTTCCAGATGTGGCAAAAGTCAGCCATCTGCAGAGATGTGCAGGCAAACAACTGAGCTTGCTTGATACCTGTTCTCATTAGCATATTGGCGCCTGACTTTAGAGTGACGGGGTGTCAGGTGAGAAGGAGAGCTTACATTTTGAAACCGGGAAGGAATTGCCGATTTAGAGGTGGTAATCAGTTTTTATTCTTTAGGAGGGTTTCAAAATTTGCTTAATGGACAGTCCTTATGTTTCTTTTGGAAGGGCTGTTCTGGAGGGCACATCGGATGTGCGGATGCCAGGC
Organism: Cynopterus sphinx; assembly: GCA_030015415.1. Taxonomy (NCBI): domain Eukaryota; kingdom Metazoa; phylum Chordata; class Mammalia; order Chiroptera; family Pteropodidae; genus Cynopterus; species Cynopterus sphinx. The sequence continues at coordinate 97,710,515 of CM057379.1, read as the reverse complement.
ACGTCCTTCCCCGCAGTCTTGGAGCGTCTCCAAGTACAGCAGAGTAACCATAATGCAGATGCTTCAGACTGAGATGCTGAGTTTACGTTCAGCAATATAAAATTGATATAGTGGCAGAACTGAACCGTATTCAAGTTAAAATTTTATTCTAAGCCTGAGTATAGACTGCCGTGTGCTTGGAAGTTGTTACTGGGTCTTGGGCAGTGCATGGATGCGTGTGATCTTGTTTGTGTCCTTGTTCACGGTACATGGTAGGTAGAGAATGACTGGCTGGGAAGCCTGGCATATTACTTTAGAGGAAAAAAGATTGGAGTTTGACGCAGCACTCCCCAACTTTGCCGATGCCCTAGATGGGATCTTGATAAAGTGATATTTGTTTTTTGTGTACAATTTAGCAGGTAACCAGTTGGCTAGTTCAATATCCTTCTTACTGGTCCCCGGCTTCACCCTTATAGCTGCCTCTTCTGAATCCATTCTCCATAGCAGCTAAAATGATCTGTATATTGAGGTTAGTAAGATGGTGATACCACGGCCCCTCATCCCCATTAAAATTCTTTCAAGGCTTTCATCACATTTGTAATGGAATCTAACTTTTCCTCAATATTCTTGTATTTTTAAAATATTTTATAATTGGAAATCTATTCAAATTACATGCATGATTAAAGTACAAAGAGAAGGATGATGAATTACGTAGTTTCCTGCTGCTGAGACTTGAAGAAATGGCTCGTGATGGGACCCAGTGAATGGGCCCGTAACAACATGGGCATCTGTGTCATCACATGCATGTGTCAAGTTCACTTGGGCCCGTATCAACATGGGTGCCTGTGTCATCACACACGTCTATCAAGTTCACTTGGTCACTTTAAGTCAGAGAAGAACAAAAATTGCAGTGATAGATCACTTTGGGGATGTAGATGTCAAGGCAGTGGCCCCGTGGTGACTCAGGTTATTCTATTCTGTGTCCTGAGGGTCAGGTGAACCTTTGCTTTGAACCCTGAAAATCTCCAACAGTGGAGTTTCTCAAAGTGTGTGCTGCAGGTCACTCTCATTGGAGTGACCTGGGAGCACTTATTAGAAATTCAGATCCTGGGGCCTGTTGCCGATTTTCTGAATCAGAATCTCTTAAGAATGGGCCCCGGGAGTTTGTGTTTTAAATGAAGGTTTCCAGTTTATTCCAATGCGCACTGAATTCTAACCTGTACTTGCGCTGTCCACTGCAGCATCCACGATGATAGCCACCAGCCCCATGTGGCTTCTGAGTGCTCAAAATGTGGTTAGTGCCACATATTGAGAGGATAATATTTCGGATCACTTGGGCTAAATAAAATATAATTAAAAAATGTATATTTCCCATTTCCTTTTACCTGTTTAATATGGTTGCTAGAAAATTTAAAATGACACACGTGGCCTCCATGACAGTTCCGTTAGAGCTGCTGCTATAGAATGTCAGTAGCTTACCGACAGAAGGGTGTTTGGGAAAGTTCTGAGAATGGAGTGAATGAGAGGAGTCACCATCAGAACTTGGGAGGGAAGTCTGGTTCCCTCCCTAGATATAAGACTCAAATTAAGTTGGGAATGGCAACCAAAGGTCTCTGCAGACTGAGATGACTTACGTGGTGTTCAAGAGCTTGCATTGTCCTTTCAGCAGGTCACGTTCAAACACTTCCCCACAGTGGCCTTGACCAAGCCCCCCCCCTTCTCGGATTTCAGTGCTTTCATCCTTAAAATGAATGATTCTAATAATGATAACAGTAATACCAATACATCAACATAGGATTAAAATGGAATAGCTCATGATTCCTGGTGCAGAGCTTGGGGCATTCCAACAACCACCTGGTGTGTTTGTGGTGTTCACTGTTGTCGTTACCGAAATGACATCCAGGCCAGCCCTGCTCTTTTGTGGCCCTCCCTTGGGTTTTTTGGGTTGTGAGTCAGTGGAACTGGAAACCCCAGCTGGCCTGCAGGCTATTACTGATGAGCAAATGGATGAGACAGGTGTTATAGGCTGAATGCTTGGTTCCACCAGAATTCCCATGTTGAGATCCTAACCTCCAATGCGATGGTGTTAGGAGGTGGGGCCTTGGGGAGGTGGTTAGGTCATGAGGGTGGAGCCCTCAGGAATGGGATTAGTGCCCTTATAAAAGAGACCCCCTCAGAGCTGTCTGGCTGACTTTCTACTATGTGAGGATTAAAGATTTTGGCAGCCTGCAGCCAGGAAGAGGGCTCTCATCAGAACCTGACCGTGCTTGCACCTTGATCTTGGACTTCCAGCCTCTAGAACTGTGATAAATAAATATGGGTTGTTCACAGCACCCAGTTTATGGCACTTTGTTATGGCAGCTCGTGTTGGCTAAGACAGTTGGATTTCTACTTACGTCATTCACTGAAGTTAAGAGGGTCAATCACTAAGGATCCCTTCGTTTCAGTCACCCGCAGTTAAAATGGCCATGGTCACTTAAAAATAATAGAGCCACCTCAGTGCACAACTCCAGGGGGCAGCATTCACAAAGAACACAAATGCAGTCTCGGAGACACCCTAATTGTAATAACATTACCTCTAGACAATGGAATACTCTGGTCATTAAAAGGTCACATTTTCAAGGCGCGTTTGATGGCGTGAGGAAACACCACAGCCAAGAATTGAGAAGAAAAGCAGGATGGAAATTCATACATAGCATGATTCCAATTTTGTTTAAAAATAATTGAGATTAGAAGGAGCATCCAAATGCGAACAGTGTGCCACGGAGTGGTGAATTAATGGCGTCTTTCCTGCTTCTCTGCATTTTGCACATTTTTAGTAGTAAACATGTGGAAAGAGAGGGTTCTCTGTTTCTCTTCATTCTTGTCACTGATGGGTGGGCTCTGTAGCATAATAGCCTGATGCCATTACTCTTTGAGAGGTGGGCGATCGCTGACACCAAGGGAGAGACTAATCGTTGTATTTGCTTTGATCTGGACAGGGGCATATGGAATTTGCTGGCCCCAGATGGAGGGGCAAATGTGTTTCCCAGGACAGAGAAGGAGGAGGTGGTGGAAGGAGGGGCTTTAACAGGGAAAGTGGATTTTACCTGCTTTGGCTTCCAGGAACAAAACTGATTTCTATGCCAACGCACCAATGGGATGAGAGCCAGAAGCAGATGTGGCAGAATGGTACAGGAAGGAGGAGGAGGGAGATGGGAGCAAGGGCTTTTTGGTTCCTTTAGAGATGGATGTTAGGACTGAAAGGAGACCTGATGGAGAAGGAAAGGTGTGTTTTGCACACCGGCTGTGTTTGCGATGGCCTCAGGGTCAGACCTGGTTCCGTTCTGTCTGCCTGTGTCTACATTCCCTTCCCGGCAGCATGGCCCAGCATGGCCGCATTGTGTATGTGCTGTCTTACACAAGGAAACAAATAAAACTGTCATGCAAATAATGATCCCTGCCCTCCCTACCTGACAGGGTTGTTGACGAACCAAAATGAGATAATAGCACCGGCTGGCTTTCTGTAAAATGCAAATGGATATAACTGTTAGCAATGCACTCCTGGGTCTGTGCAGCATTTCAGCCTCGCAGCTAAGCCCAGGGTGGCAGAACGCCTTTGTCTTAGCGGGGCCAGGTCCCTTGTTAGTGTTCTCTCTTTCTAACAGGGCTGTACTCATTCTTGGCTGTTGACCTGGGGGTCAGTCCTTTGTCACTCTGAGTACTGCCGCCTCGGGGAGATGGAAACTCTCACTTCTCAGCTAAGCTTTGCAAAATTCTCTGAGTTAAACAGACCCTGCCTGCCATAGGATTGAGCCCCTAGCTGGGGGTGAGGGGTGGGGGTGGAGCTCTCTGACGACCATCAGTGCCGTAGGCAGAAGGATGAACAAACATCTGATTATGGAGACTTTGGGTCTGGAGATGAATCAACAGGGTCAGGCTCTGCCCAAATACACTCTTGGAAACTGATCTCTATTCCGACATTGGCGTTTCTTCTGTAGCATTTCTTCTGACATAAGATTCCAGTTCATCTGAATTTAGTACATTTCAAGGTTTTTTTTTCAATAGCAATCATGTGGAGGAACGGGTTGACCTTTAATTTATAATCCTTGTGTCATGGAGTTTAGCAGAGCTTAACCTATGTCGGCTGTGGTTCAAAACCGTCTGCCTTGCTTTGGAAAAGGCAGGCCGTGCTTTCAGTGTCAGTTTGAAAAAAAAAATGGGAACGAGGTAGGATAACAGGTTTCCCTTGCAAAAAGCAGAGAAGGACTAGATAGGAAAGGAAGAAATGTCCAGAAAGAAGAAGGAAACCTGAGATACGAATCAGGTTCTGGAAAATGGACAAGAGGCCAATGGGGTAAATAAAAGTGTGTGTGTCTCTTGAGAGCAGCCAAACAAAGCCCAAGTGACATCAAAGGCCAGAAACAGAAATGAAAAGGCAGATGAGAGAGGCTGAGTGGGTTCATTAAGAAGAGAGTCGGTATGAGACTTTGTATTTAGCATTAGTTAAGATGTATTTTGTCTTCCAGGTAGGTGCAGATGCTGTGACCCCACTTCGGGGTGAGGCCTTGTTCCCCTGGTGGCTGGGAGCATTGCCCAGGATGGCCTCAGCTGAAGAAAACCCGCCTTGCCCAAGGTGACAGCCACTCCCTGGGCACTCTCGTCCAGTGGCTGATATCAGGGCCCAGTGCCCTCCCCCAGCTTGGAACAAACCTGACAGGCATTCCAGCTCCATAGCGGAGCTTCCTCGGGCCTTTGTGAAGCCTGTGTCACAGCCTCAGGTTTCCCTCTGGCCAAGTCCTGCCTCTTTCCCCACCTTTCAGCAGGTGCTTGTTCCCTAGCTCACCCCTGATCTATGTCTTGCTCACTAATCCCCATCACCACCTGTGATAGGTGCGGTTTGGTACCTAGTTTCTAAATCCTTTAAAAAGAGATGCCAAGCTTTTGGTGAATGCATCGCCTTTGTATTCTTACAGATGGAACTCATAAGTGGTGTGGTAGGCACACTAATGGTCCCCTGAATGTGTTACCTTACATATGTTACTTTACAAAGGGGAATCAAGGTTGCTGATTAGCTGAACATAAAATGGAGAGGTTATCCGGGATTATCTGGGCAGGCCCTGAGTACTCACAAGTGCCCTTAAAGTTGAAACAGAGAGGCAGAAGAGGAGGGTCAGAGAAGGACATGTGATGATAGAAGCCGGGTCAGGGAGATGCTACATCAGCGGCTTTGACTAGGCGGGGCCACTAGCCAAGGAATGCGGGTGGCCTCTAGAAGCTAAATAAATAAATAAATAAATAAATAAATAAATAAATAAATAAATAAATAAAATCAAGAAAATGGATTCTCCCTTGGAGCCTCCAGAAGGAATGCAGCTCTGCCAGCACCCCGACTTCAGTCCAGTGAGATCTCTATAAAAACATAAGATAATAAATTTGTGCTGTTTTAAGCCACTCGATGGGTAGCAATTTGTTACAACGGCGATAGAAAATCGCTACCAGCGGGGGGACGGCTGTTGGAAAGCTAAAGAGCAATATGCATCAAAAGCCATGAAATATTTCTAACTTCTTCCTCCCCAAGCACCCAAGTAAGGCCCACCCCTGATGTTTATCATAAGGAAATGACTGAAGAAAAACCTACGTAGTTGATAATAATTACAACATTGTTTTGATACTGCCTCTGGGTGGAATATTAGATAGCCGAATTTTGTTAATTGTGAAAGTCAAGTTGAATGTGATGTCATCAAGCATTGCAGAACCAATAGGGCGGGGAGGGGAGGCTTGTGGGTGGGGAATACTCTCCAGGACTTCTCAAATTATACCATGAACACACCAACACAGGTCTATACAGGTCTGTGTATTTACAAAGAGAAGGTCCTGGAGGTAGCAAAGGGACCGAAGAAGACGGCCTTTGTGCCTCTTAGGAGTTTAAGGACTCTGGCTCATCCGAGGAATTTTCGTCAGCTTTCTGTCTTGTGGTTTCCTTCTCTAGACCAGACTGCTCCTGAAATAGGTTCCTCGTTTTTGAAAATGCAGAGTACCTTCTGGCCTTAAGATCAACAGGAATAATAACTGAAATGATGCATAATTAATTACTTTGCACATCAATATCGGTCTGCAATATTGATTGCTTAAATGTTTCAAAATCAATGTTTTGATTTATCTATAGATGTGCGTGTGTGTGTACGTATGCATCATATAAATATGCATTAAAAAAAAAATCCTGAACCACTAAGTCTTTTCCCTGAGTCTTGTGTCCGACTTTAGAGAAAGCTAAGTTTCCACAAAGTGGAAAAGTTCTTTCAAAATTCACCCTCAAGACAGAAGGTCTGGAATGTAATGAAGACAGGAAGAAATGGGGTAAATTAAAGGAGAAATTCCGTTTGGAAGGAGAAAAGTATCTTCATGCTGGTGTGTAGTGCTCTATGTAGCCCAGTGTCTGCTGGGGTACCAAGTATTTCCTTTTTTCTTTTCAAATTTCATCCAACAAACTTCTACCTTGGGGCCTCCCTCTCCTCACTCCCCAGTATCTTAACTGAAGAGCACTAAAATTTGAGGACCACTGCCTTACTGTTAAAGCAGTAGGCTCTCAGGTCCAATCCACAAGAGATCTGGGTTCAGTAGGCCTGAGATTGAGCATAGGAATCTGCCTTTCTCTCCAGCACTCTGGGAAAGTCTGGTTTAGGTGGTGGGTGGCCTACACTTTATGAGACTCTGTCCTGCTGGAATCCCAAAACGATTTCACATGCAGGATTCCTTTGTGAAAGCAGCTGACGAACTGACCTCCACCCTAGGTGGGCATTGGAGACCTTCCCCACTAGGGAGTGGCATGGGTCAGTCTTCTTCATAAATAAAGTCTCGGCTGCAAGTCATGTATTTATCTCCTCTGTGGAATTGTAGAGAGCCCCTTTTCTGTCAGGCCTCGTCATGCCACGAACTGGAATGGTGCCGATGAAAAGTGATTGCACTCGGGGAGATTTTTATTATGTGATTTCAGCTAACAAAGGGAATGGAAAAATCCAATTAAATTCCAGGAAGGAATGACAGAGAGGGAGCATAATGGAGCCCTGTCGTTCCACGCAGGTTCCCCTGCCAGAGCTGAGGCCCCAGGCAGAGCTAGCTCATCAGCAGACATTTGGGGATGGAGGGAAAGTGGCCAGGAGGCCACAGAGCAGGGATGTGGTCACTCACAGAAGGGCGTGACTGAGTTCTGAAAGACACCAGCAAGGGGTCACCATGTTTCAGAAAATGCACAAGATTCAGAAACTCAGTTGTGAAAATGATTTTCCCATAATACAGGCCGTAGAGATTCCGCCCTTTCAGCCTAGAAAGACAAGCGCTAAGCACGGAGGGCACTGAACTATGTAAACTCATCGTAACAGGAAAACAAGTGGTTGCTGAGCACTGGCAGAGGGATCTGTGCGGGTGGGGTTGGCTTTCCGACCTGTTAAGGAGAGGAATTGTTAATGAGGATGATGATGGAGGTGGCGCAGAGCAAGAACGTGATGGCAACGTTTACACCTGTGATAGCTGTGCAGGGACCTGGGTGTCAAGTGAGGTCAGGTCTCGTTGCTTCCATTGAATGAGAATCAGGAGGCATCCGAGCCTGTGGTGGGTCGTGACTTTGTGACTTTAGAGAGGAGAGGACTGGGCCATATTTGCTTCCTAGAGGCCGGGTCTGTGGAACTGCTTTGTGGTCATCGATGGTTCTGCAGCCGTAGAGGCTGAGCAGACCCTCAGGCTCATTGAAAGATGCACTTCTACGTCCAGGTCTAGGGTCACCTTGAGTAACAGTTAGCATCTCTCTAGTGCCTTGGGGTGTGTACCCTTTATCTCATTTGTTTTGTATTTATAATAAATAGCACATTTCTATTCAAAGTAGTAGTAGATGCACATTGCACAACAATCCAAATCGTACACAGGGCTTATAATGAAAAGCAATTATCCTCTCCCCAGCCCTTCCCACTGCTGAATGTTTATCTTCAGAGCCAGCCATTCCTTTGGCTGTCTCGAGGTCTGGAGTATCACCTGATATTCACACACGGCAGTTGCAATGGCATACGTTATATGGAAACACTAGGCCTGGCACAGGACACTGTATCCTCTCTCTGACAGGAAAAGAAAGAATGGGTCTTAGAAAAGCAAGGGCTCTACACTTAATACAAATTTCTGATTTCAGGGCTTAGCAAAATTTTTCTTGATTGTGACGGTAACGACATACCCAGTAATAATAAGAGTAATAATAATAATAGAACAACTAGCATTGAATGAGCACTTAAGAGTCAGGCTAAGTAATTTACAGAGATGACCCTCCCTGACCCCCCGTCTCTTTTGAGCTTCTAAGAACTGCTAGAGGCTGTCATCATATTTTTCAGATGAGAGGATCCCAGCACAGACGGATTAGGTATATGCCCCTGATCACTCCGGTAGATTACAGAGTCAGGATCTGAGCCCCAGAATCCTGCTTCTAAACCCATGCTTTCATCTTTCTTTTACCAATCCTCCGTGACAAATGGAGAAACTGGAAGTCTGAGAAATCGGATGATGAACCCATGGTCGTATCCTTGGCAGGTGACGATGGAGCTCATTCTAGGACCAGGGTCTTCAAGCTCCATATCCCGGGGCCTTTCCGACAGGCTACCTCCCTTCTCGTAGCCCAATCTCTGAGCCACTTCCTTTGACGCAGAAGAATTTTGGAGAATCCAAGGAAATTAGAGAAGGAAGTCTGAGCCACTGGCCCCTCCCTGGTGGACTTAAGTAAGCTGCAGAGAAGGCCAGGCCATTTATTTTCAGGAACAGCCTAATAATCACCCAGCAAGTCTCGTTACAGATGTGGTTCATCAGGCCACCTGGATATACTAGTGCAAAAAGCTCACAGTCCGTCTCGGGCTGATGGATTGCCCGAGTTATTAATACGGAAAAGGAGAGAGATTTACTTTCAGCAGTGGAATTAAGGTGCTTCAGTGCACCCTGGACCGGTTGTTTTAAAATAACAGGGGACCGAGTTTCTCTTGGAAAAGGACTTAATTTTTATTGAAAACCTACCACCTTCAAATGGCTGGGAAGTTGAAGAACTATAAAACTGTCAAACAGACCCATTATTAAAAGCTTTATTTGACAAATCTTCCACTGCCGGGGTAACTCGTGCGTTTTCCCTCCTCTCTCACAAGAAATAAAACCACTCACTTATGCAAACTGCTGACAAGGAATGGAAACAAATGGACTTCTAAACACGGATGGAGACACCCCTAGCCCCTTCCCGAGGCCTAATGGACGTTAGAGCCATTCATAAATCTGGGGCCCCTCGGACGGAATGGTGGTTCCACAACTTCTCATCTTATCGGGTTCGGAGCCGAAAAAAAAAATATATCCTTGTTTCTGGAAAGCTCCGTGTCAGTGGGAGGGATTAAAGGGCAGGAAGCAGTGCTTGGCTAATACTGTCCTCCCATAGCAGTTTCCTGTCGCTGCATCACAACTTACAACTAGTGTAGAGACCGCAAACACTCCCGTTAGTTATCTCACGGTCCCTGTGGGTCAGGGATGCAGGAACAGCTTGGACGGGTGCTTTGCTTAAGATCTCATGAGGCTGCATTCAAGACGGCAGCCAGGGCTGGGTTCCCGTCTGGAGGTGTAGCTGGAGAAGGGTTCATTTCTGTGGTGGTCGGCAGCATTCGGTTCAATTCTTTGGTATTGTAGCTTGTCATTATTATTATTATTATTGTTATTGTTATTATTGTTGTTGTTGCTGGTGTTATTATTATTTATTGCTGACTGTTGTCCAGAGGCCACTCTCACCACACAGTTTCTCACCACATCAACTTCTCCGACACGTCTACCTACTTTATCAAGCTGGAAGGAAGCTTCTCTAGTGAGTCAGTTAGCAACGCAAAGTGTCACGTAATGTGATGTAGTTATGGAGGGGACAGCCCATGCCTTTGCCATATTCAGTTGGTTAGAAGCAAGTCATCATCTTGCCCATACTCAAAGAGAGGGGCTTATGCAAAGGTGTGAATACCAGAAGGTAGGGATCATGGGGACTCACCTTATGGTCTACCCACCGCACCTCCCTAACCCACCTCCACGGGCTGATCAAGTTGAGGATGCTTAACATGAACTGCTGGAAGAGAAGAAGGAAGGATGGAAGGAAAGAAGAAAGGGAGGGAGGGAAGAAGGGAGGGAGGGAGGGAGGAAGGGAGGCAGGCTCGCTTATGGGGTGCTTTGGATAAATAAGAAAACAGTAGTCCTGTTTTAGAATATCATCAAAAAAAGAAAAGAAAGCCTTTTCTTGGCCAGGTCTAATTCTGATTTGATATAATAACACATGCTGTATAAGTTTTAGGTCTCCAAGCCAACCTCATAAGATTCACTGAGTTCAGGGGTGCTGATGTGCACCCTTGAAGCAGAGTTTTTATCATTCTGACTTCCATATAGTTTACGTGGTTCAGAAAATTGTGTCTACCAATCCATGTTTTTGAATAACTGGTCTTCCTATCAAACATGGACGTTCTTCTCGACAGTCCTGTTTGCACGCCCATTCTGCACGTTTGCTCAGAAGCCCCGACGGACACTTAGAACATTGCAGCTTCTAAACAAGTGTTCGGTGCATTAGCATGGGTAGGTTTTTTTTGGGGGGGGTTCGGGGTCAGTGAGTGAACAGATGAATAGGAAGGAGACAAGCGGGGAAGGTGAAGGCAGGGATGAAGGGAGATGCATAGCCAACCTTCTCACGCTCAGTGGAGATATATATAGTTGAGGGTTTCTCAGCCTGGACACTGGTTAACATTGGAGGCCAGACAATTCTTTGTTGTGGGGAGGGGGGTCAGAATGCTTAGCTGCACCTCTGATTCTGCCCCTGGATGCCGTAGCACGCATACCCCAACTCTCTCTAGACATTGCCAAAAGCTCCCTGGGGAGGAGAACAAAATCCCCGTCAGTGGAGAAGCACCGGTATAATTCCTGAATCAAGTAAATGACATTGATTTATTATTAGGTGGCTTGAACGTTTTACCCGGGCCCATATATAATTGTCTAGGTTTTACAAAGGCTGCGGCAATCGCAGGGGCTCTGAAGGTGGGCTTTCTAGTGTTTGCATCCTGGCTTTTCCGCTTGCTGGCTGGGTCACTGGGGGCAGCTTTCAAGCAATGGCCTCTTTTCCGGTCTCCGTATTTGCAAAGAGGAGATAATAACTCATCTCGCTGCTGTGAGTACATGTAGCATGCGTAAGATACTCAGCGCAGGGTTCACGTGCAAAAATACAAACACACACCGTGTTAGTTTGCTTGCCGCCTTTGGAATATTTAGACACCTGGGCTGTCTTAGGTTGGCCATATTTTTCCTTTCCTTCCTCCTGATTTGGGATCTGGTTCAGATGGAACAGTGGGAAGAGAAGAGCTGTAACTGCGGTGAAGATGATGGGTAGGTATTGCGACGTAGGGCAGGCCAGCTGTGTGTGGGGGAATCACCGTGACACCCAGATGTCCTCTATCCCTGGGCGTTACGTTTCTAAGATCTCCCCCCTTTCTTCCTAGGGGATCTTGCTCTCTGCTGGCTGCAAACTAATCTTCATGATCCCATTGATAGAGGAGTATTTCCATGTACTGACTCCTCCTGCAGTGTATGTGTATTGTTGTAGTTAAATGTACATAATGTAAAATTTACCGTTTTTAACCATGTTTAAGTGCGCAGTTCTGTAGCTTTCAGGATATTCACATCAGTGGGCAAACATCACCACCCCCCATCTCCAGAACTCTTTAATCACCCCAAACTGAAACTCTGTCCCCATTAAACATGAACTTCCATTTCTCCTTCCCCAGTCCCTGGCAACCACCATGTGACTTTCCGTCTCTATGATTTTGACTATTTTGTAGGTGCCGCACCTACGTGGAATCATACGGTATCTTTCCATTTGTGACTGGCTTTTCACTTTGCGTAATTTCTTCAAGGTTCATCCATGTTGCAGTACGTGCCAACATTCCCTTTGAAAGCTGAATAATTCCATTTTATACAATGAAATTTTTATATATGTATACATACCTAGATTTTTATGTATTTACGTATTTATAAACATGAACGTATTTCTATTTACACATGTCTATGTGCATATCACACTTTGCTTATTCGTTCATCTGTCAGTGGTCACCTTTGGGCTCTTGTGAATAATGTTGTTGAGATCATTGGTGCACAGATATCTGTGTGGGTCCCGGCTTTCACGTCCTTTGGGTGTAATTGCTGGATTATAGGACGATTCCATGTTTAATTTTTTTTTGAGGAACGCCATACCACTTCCTGCAGCAGCTGTACCATTTTAAATTCCCACCGGCAATGCACGAGGGTTTAAATTTCTCCACATCCTTGTGGCTTTGATTCGCATTTCCCTAGTGACTAGTCACACTGCTTGTGTTTTCATGTGTGTATTTACTTTTTCATGAAGGGTTTTGGAAGGCTCTGAAACTTCCTAGCTGCTGTGAGGAAGAGACCAATTGAGACAGTGGGACCACCCCCGATTCAAATACCCCAGTGTCCAGAAGTGCAGGCGACGCTCATCTCCTGCCCGCGTGAGGTCGTTCCTGACGCTCCAGGCCCTGAACACTCCGCGGTGTAAACTCTGCTCATTCATCTTGGTTATCAGGCGATATCCCGCCTACAAAGTCTGCTGGGGAAAGCACGGCCAGCTGCCGTCTCTTTCATATTTAGAAACCCGCCTTAATAAATCCCAGCTCTTCCTGCACGCTGCTATCAGCACGCGTGGTCTCCGGTTTTCCGGGAATTCAGTGGGATGGTTTCTTATCTGTTAGCTTGTCAGAAGCAGGCGCGAGGACAATCAAATGTTCATCTATTCACATCTGGCGTTCTGCGGGGAGCAGCGTTTAGACCCCTACCGCGTTTAACTGTATAAATGGTTTCTATCTATCATCTAAATCAGAACTGCTTACGTGCGGAGCAAACTGCATCAGATAGAGAGCCACAGAGGAGGATCAACGTCGGGAGGGGGCAGAGCATCCAGCTTCCTTGAACGTTGGGAACTCGTAGACGCGTCACCATCCTCTTTTCTTACTTTTTCGGTCCTGATTCCGAGTTGAAGTTTAGCTGTTAATCGTTGCCCTGTGTGAGGCACATGTGTGTCTGTGTGCATACGTGTGCACATGCGTGCCCTGCATGCACATGGGTGCATCTTTGGGTCAACGCGTGCCTGTATCTTGTGTTTCTCACCAGGCCTGTCTGCATTTGCATTTGTGTGTATCTGTGTCAGACATCGTCTCCTGCACGTGTTCGTGTGTTTCTCGGTGGACATGCCTGTGCATGGCTTCATGGTGTCTGTCTGTCACGCTGTGCTTCTTTGTGGTGTCTGTCTGCTTGCCTTTGTGTCTCTCTGTGCTGGCCCTGGTCTGCATATCCGTGTGCGCCTGTGATTGGCCGGGTCTGTGGGTCTCCCTCAGTATGGGTTCAGTGTGTGTGTGTCCGTGTCACGTGAATCCTTTCCCTTTCCACGTTACCCCGCTTTTTCTGTGGACGGAGGCAGACCCTCCATTTTCAAGCTGCAGGACAATCATCGGCCTGGGCTGTGCTGGTAAGGGGTGAGCTGTCCTTGTGATGCATCTGAGGCCTGGCTCACAGGGCCTCCTGGGACAGCTCCCACCCTCAGCTCTGTGCAGTGTGGGCTGAAAACACTCTAATGGGGCAGAATTACCTCTGTTGAAACCAGCGCCTCCTTTTCTCTCCGCTGCTACCGAGGCCTGCACACAGGCACCCCCACAACTACATTTACTGGTCCCCACAAAGGAGGGTGGTTAGAGGCAGTAGGACTGAAACAATTCATATTCTCCTGCAAGCTCCAGGTGGCTCCCTGCTCTGAAATTTCCTTGTTTCCAGGATAAACAGCACTACTCACTCAGTTGGCCAAGTTCCCGTCTCTTCATTAACCAGCTTGCCCTTTTCTATACCCTGGTTTTCCTCCGAGCTCCTAAGGAGGCCTGATCCTCACTTCTTGTTATCAAGGGTCGAGGGGATGGTGACAGCATTAATCATTATCATCATCATTATCTGCTGCTTTGGTTTACATAGCACTTTATAGAGCAGGGGTCCCCAACCTTTTTGGCACCAGGAACCAGTGCTCCTATGAGAATCTAATGCCTGATGATCAGAGGTGGAGCTGAGGTGGTGAAGCTAGCCCTGGGGAGCGGCAGCAAATACAGATGAAGCTTTTTCACTCCTCGGCCGCTCACCTCTGGCACTGAGGCCCAGTTCCTAGTGGGCCCTGGGCTGGTAGCAGTCCAGGACCCCGCGGGTTAGGGACCCCTGCTATAGAGTACAAAGGCCTAGGGCTTTGCAAACATTACCTCCTTCAGCCCATGACACAAGTAAAATAATTTCCATTTTCCCAGAAGCAGCTGGAATTGATTGAGCAAACACAGAGCCAGATGTGATGCTAAACGCATTACATGAGTTAAACCACTTACCACAACCCCAGGAAGTAGGTGTTGTTATTACCATTTAACAGATAGGAAAGTGGATGCCAGAGAGGTTGATAATCTGTCTGAGGTCACAGCTCAGAAGTGGTAGGGCTAGGAAAAGGACACGGATGTCCTGGAGAAGGAGCCCATGTTCTCAGCTGCCAGGCAGTGCAGAAGCTGGGATCCGGACAAGCTCCATGTGCATCCTCCCAGAGATCGAGGTCAAGAATTTGAGTGTCATTTTTGACTCCTTTTATTCTTAGTCACCCCACCTGACATGTTATTGAATCCCGCCAGCTCTGCTGTCACGTCCCATCTAGAACGGGCCGCATCGCCACCGCCCTGCCGCTCCCTGTCATCATCTTCTGGAAGTGGCCAGAGCCTCCTCACTGGTTCCTTTGGTTCCCCCCGTCACCCACTCTCCACACAGAAGCCAGAGCGACCTTTAATATTGAAGCGTTAAGTCACGTCACTCCATCACTTCTCTCCTCCAAGCCCTCGGTGGCTCCTGTCTCACTCAGATGAAGAGCCAAACTCCTGCCCGCAAGACTCAAACGATCTGACCACATCACCTGTCTGACTCATCAGCCGTCATCTCCCCATCTGTGTCCTTGCCCCGGCCACATTCATCTCACTTGTCCTCAGATGCCTGGAACGCACACGCACTGGGCTTCCGGCTCTCCCTTCGGCAGACACTGCCCTTCCCTGTGCCCACTCGACCGGCTCCCTCCTCCTCCTCCTGTGCTCGACAGGAACCCGCCCTAAAATTTCAACCACTCTTCACCAGTTCATAGCCCACTACTTTTCTTTCTTTCTTTTTTCTCTTAGTACTTATGACTGGCATATATGACTATATATTGTATTTATTTATTTATCTTGTGTATTTTTCACCTCCCTGACAGCAGGGGCGCAGGGATGGCTGCGTGTTGATTACTGCTATGCACCCAGCACAGAGTAGGCACTAAGTTTATATTTGATGAATGACATATCTGTGGTAATGCATGTAGCCAAAAATTCAAAAGATACTGGAGGGAAAAAATTCTTTCTACGGCTGGCTTTTAGCCATGCATTTTCACTCTTAGGAAGCTCCTGCTGTCTCTGATTGTCTGGTACCCTTCCAGAGATATTCTTCTCAGACAAATGTCTGGTGTCTCCTCCCACCCCCACCATCTCTCTCTCTCTCTCTCTCTCTCTCTCTCTCTCTCTCTCTCTCTCTCTCTCTCTCTCGCTCTCTCTCGTTCTCTGTAGCAGCATCTTATGCAGACTGTTTTATGCCCTTCTCTCTTTACTCGATGTCTTGGCAATCCTTTCGCATCAGGATGTGAAGAATAGTTCAGTCTCTCGAATGCCCGCCCGCCTGTTATGTAATTGTACGAGCTTGAACATATTGTTTCACCAGTCCCCTCGTGATGGACTTTTGGCCAGTTCCCAATGTTTGGCTCTTGCAGACACGGCCACAGTGAATAACACAGTGCTTGCATCATTTCTCACAAATGCACGTTTATCGGTGGGATGGATTCCTAGAAGTGCAATGGCGCTGGCTTACTTAAAAACAAAAATCGATGCTTGGCAAGTTGGGCTTTCTCGAGGAGAGTTTCATGGCAATGCTGATCGAGAGGGTAATGGCGCTAGTGTGTGTTTCATAATGTTAGCATTTAGAATGGACTCATTATGCAGCTCATGGAGAACTCACAGTGACTGCCACGTCGGAAGCCCAGCCCTACACCTTCCTTCCCCCCCCTCCACCTTGAGAAGGTGCCGGGGGTCTGAGGCCGTAAATGGCAGAGAGTTAGTTACATGGGATGCTTTTCTGTTAACAGTAGCTCAAGATGAATTATCTTTAACACCAGCCCTGAGGTCAGGACTCACCTCCCATACTCTAAACGTCTCCAAGTTTGACTTCGGCTATTGTCTCAGAGGTTATTTTCCCTCTTCTCATGCTGCTGGATTTGGGGGCCGGCATGGGGTGTGGTTAGTCGGGCTGCTTCTGCAGTAAGAGACGGAGGAGAGAGAGGGGAGACTTGGACTGTCAGCCGTGCGTAAGTGTGAACCTCTGACTATTCCAGTTCCCTTTCTGTGAAATGGGACAATAATATCAACCCCTTCCTGGGACTGTTTTGAGGATTTAATTAGCTCGTTTGTTGAAAAGTTTTTACTAAATACCAACCATGTGTGATGGCATGGATGCTATGAGCATGTGAAGAGCTCTGTGTTGGGCCTGACGCCTGCAAGGGCTCCATGCAGGAGGGCTCTGGCATTTATCCTCCTCGGAAGGTACAGAGGGGTTCAGTCTGTTTGGGAGAATTGGCGTGGAGTGGGCGGTATTTGAGTTTATCTTGAAGGATGAGGGCATGGGTTTTCAGGAATGGAAACAGGTTGGGTGATGAAGCTTTCCTGGCAGAGGGGACAGCATGAGAAAAGTATGAAGAATGGAGGACACTGAGAGTATTTGCAAAAGTGAAGGATTGCTGGTCCAAATGATGCGTAGGGGCCACTTGTCCCACGCTGATGCCGTGCCGGTTCCCAGATCTCTAGGCTGGCCCTGGCCGTAGATCGGGGCAGATCCCAGGGCCCACAGCCTGACTCCTTGTTCCCCCGTGTGCAGTTCTTTCTTTGCTGGGACTTCAACCTGAGACTCTCTGGTCCATTGTTCCCACATCCTACTGTGCTTCGTTCTCCGTAAGACCCCATGTACTTCCTTCACCCCCCCCATCCTCCCTTTAGTCTATGACCTGGAATTTCAGTTGAATAATCCATGATGGGCCAACTTTGGCTCATGTGTGTTCTTTGTCTGTTTCCTTACGGTTTTTAATCATTCTTTTTTTGATTTGATAAATGAGTCTTGGCTGCTTACCACTTTCCCGAAGACCCAGGGTAAAAAAACATCCTCTCTGGTAGCAATTGCAGTTGTGAGGGAAAAATGAGCCTCCTCTATAGTCAATAAATCACTTTGTCACCTTAATCTTTTATTGATCTCAATAAAAGTTGTATTTTGTTTCTTAACAAAAATCCACCAGGGAAGACATCCCGTACAGGTGGGGGCATGATGGAAGTGCTGGTCCGGCCATCACCTCCCGTCATTATTTATGGGAGAGCAATGGATTCGAGGGCACCAACGGGGGGGGGGGGAGGCAAGAGACTAAGAAACCATTCTTGCGAGTGATGCATCATATTTTAAAAGACACACTTGACTCCAGGTAGCCTACTCACAGACAAGACTCTGAAGCTATGTTTTATGCAGACTTTTATAAACAGGTCATAAACATCCTGCTTCTCCAAAGTCAGGAAGGGAGAGGCTTTTTCCTGCTGGCATGTCACGCATCTATGCAGTCAGTTAAATGCAGAATATGGCAATCATTGTCCTCAGACATAGCCAGATCTCTAGGGGAGGATTATCAAAACAGGTTACTCATGGAGGAATGAGTAGCGTTTCATCAAGGCTTGGAGTCGAGCTTTTGTTAAGGCTTGAGATAAATAAATAAAAACAAATAAACAAACAAATAAATAATATATATATATATATATATATATATATATATATATATATATATGTATATTTCCCCCTCAGTGCAGAGCGAAAGGCATACTAATAAAAAATGATCTCCAATGTTAATGTTTGTGTCTTGCTCATGTCCCCCCAGGGTATGCGTAAAGGGAGGGTTTGGTGATTCGGGCTTAAAAAAAAAGAAGCAGCAAAATAGAGGAGTGCACACACACCATACTTTTCTTGCTTGCCTACTTTTTCTGTAAACCTCACCTCATTGTCACCTCTGTCTGGATGGTCTTCATCGCTGGGACCTCAATTTTTATTCTCATCAAATATCCTATGATTTTCCTCTGTCTTCGTGCTGTCTGTCCCACTCTGCTGTACGAATCCGGCGAGGACCCTGACTTCATGGAGTTTACATTTTCCAGTGAAGCAATATACAACTGAAACACCAAGCTTGGCACATAGTGGGTGCTCAAGCCGTAGAAGTTCAGGTTTGTCTGTTTTCTTCATCTGGTTGATGGTTGTCACAACACCTCTAGGTGCACATTTTTTTTTTTTTTGGTGTAGAGATGAAGGGTGTAGAGATGAAAGGAAATATATGAATCAAATGATCCCTGAAGAACAATTTAAACTCTTGGTGTAATAATAAGTAGCATCATCCGAGCGCTTTCACTGTGCCAGGCATCATGGGATCTCATTCATGATAAATGGAAATTATTGTGTGCTTACTACGTGCCAAGCACTTTGCTAAGGACTTTTCACGTATTCGTCTTTTAATCTTCACAACATTCCTAAGACGTAGGTACTACTATTATTCCTGTTTTACCAAAGAGCAAACCACACCGAGGTTAAGAAGCGTGTCCAAGGTCCCCACCAGAAATGGCAGCGTCAGATGGCCCCCACGATCCCTGCTCCTCATCAATTCACTTTTATTCATCCTTTTAAATTTTTATTAGGCTAATTCTCCTAAAGGTAAAATCCTCATAAATATTAGTTCAAATACTCGCCTTTCATCTTTCATACTCAAACCAGGATGGGATACGTTCCGGCATCAATTGGGCCAATCTAGGACACGAGATAGGAACATGTTTACAACTTAAAGTTTGATCTCCTTTGAACAACTGGACCTCAGAGTCCGTATGCAGCAGATACATCCTTATGACTGGGTTTCCACGTGGATGTTACTTAAGTGTGTTTGACCGTGAGGAGGAATGAGTCTCCAGAAGGACCTACCCAAACGCCAATAAAAGAGAAGCTTCAGCAGGCCCCCAAGTACAGTGCTCTCACTGGACAGCATAATCTCCTCTTATCTCTTCTCTGATCTACTGGAAGTAGGATGGGATGTTTAAACTAATGAGCACACTCAGCCTGGGATCTCCCACAGAACAGGGAAATGATACGAGAAGACTTTTGGTTGTCTTTTCTCCCCATCTATCTGCAGCAATTTATCCGCTTGCAGCCTGTGGACAGCCCGGGCCTGCACACTTCGGAGAAATATAAAGCTCTACATAAAACAAAGGGAATTGTTAGTAAAACAGATGCAGTGTTAATTGTACTTGTGAGAGCGGCATAAATAAAACAATCCATGCACTAGGAAATCCTTTTACGATGCTCGGATTTTACAAAACCGTCTTTTCTGTAAAAGTAAAGAAAAAAATAATAACGGCAGAATTGCTAGAATTACATCTTTTAAAAAATTATTCAGAGCGATGCTAATGGAGTCAGTGATTTTCAGTCTCTTATTCACTTATTTCATTCAACAAATATTTGCCGAAGGCTTGCTCTGTGCTAACCCCTGTGCTCGGTGCTGGTGGTAATGAAGAAGACTCTGTAGCTCTTGTCCTCGAGGGGCTACAGTTTAAATGCCCGAGTCAGCATTCAGGGCCATGGCTCTCACTGGGTGGGTGGGTGGGGGGTGTGGGCAAAAGGGAATTGGGCAGTGTCTGCAGGCATTTTCGGCTGTTGCTGTGGGGAGACTGTGCTATCAGCATCTAGTAGGCAGATGCCTGGGATGTCGCTAAACATCCTACTGTGTGCAGGACGGCCCTCACCATGGTGATTCGTCTGCTAATGCCAGCCACTCTAAGGTTGGACAACCCTAGCCCAGAATATTAATGAGTTCCATAATAAGCCATGTGCGAGTTCTCTGGGAACCCAGAAAGAACAACTAAACAAGCTTCTGGCGTTGGGAAAATTTTTATGAAGAACGTGACATTTGAAACACAGAATTGATAGATTAACCAGAGCTTGCTTGGTCTGGAAGAAGAGGAAGGGCATTCACAGTGGAAGGACCAGGGCGCGCAAAGGCCAGGGGGCACACAAGGTAGAGTCAGCGAATGATGACAGCTTCAAGAAGACTGAAGGGGTGTGTGTGAGTGTGTGTCTGTGTGTGTGTGTGTGTGTAAAGGCCATTGGGGCAAAATTGTGAAGGGCTTTTGGTGCCATGCTCAGGGCTCACCTAGATTAGGGCTAGATTACAGGTAGGCAAACCATAGCCTGAGGGCCAAAGCCAGGCCACTGCCTGTTTTTTTCTTTTTAAATGACACATTAGCTATGAATGGTTTTCACAAATGTCAATGTTAAGAAAAAATCTAAAGAAGAATATTAGTTTGTGACATGTGAAAATGATATGGAACATAAATTTCAGAGTCCATAACTAAAGCTTATTGGCACACGGCCACACTCATTTGTTTATCGTCTATGGTTGCTTCCACACCACAATAGCAGGGTTGAGTAGGTGGTGGCAGAGACCGTGCGGCCTGCAAAACCTAAAATATTTGCTATCTGGCTCTTTACGAAAAAAAGTTTGCTAATGCCTGAGTTAGAGACTAGAGAATGATGTGATCACACTCCGGAAGTCACTGTCACATCTTCCAGGTTTCGAAGATGACCTGGAAGTTTAGAAACCTAGGTGGAAGCTATTGTTAATTAAGTAAGATGCTTATTAAAGTAATATATCAGTCAGGATGTGCTAGGTTGTGCTCTGGTAGCAAGTGAGCCCTCCATCTCAGTGGCCTTCAAGGCTAGCTTCTCATTCAAAACACATGTCCGTTGTAGGCTGGGGTTCTTCTCCATCTCATCCTCCCTGCAGGATCCAGGCGGAGAGGGGAACCTCTATCTGGAACACTTCAGCTGTTGTGGTAGAAGGAAAAATAGACACAGTGATTCACAGACTGGCTCTTAAAGGTTCTGAGGGAGACACGAAGCTTCTGCTCATAATCAATTAGCTAAAGCAGGTGTTATGGGAGGTACCTCCTCGGCTCCACAGGGCAGGGATGCATAATCCTCCCGAGGCATGGGACCAAAGGCAGTGGCAGCATTAACAGAGATGAGGAGAAAGAGGAGGGAGGGGGCAGGGTCCAGGGGACATGCTGTTGTCCACCTTTGATGTTTTGGTACATGGTGATCGCGTTCGCTGCGGTGGGCAACCCCAGAGGAGAGGCTCGGGAATAAGACCGTGGACAGCGGATTCATTCGTGGCCAGGTGAACCTGGGCCGCCTGTGGGACACTGAGGTGAGGGTGCCCCGTGAGGTGGTTGGGAACGTGTGGTCTGAATAATCACGAGACAGGTGTAAGAAACTGAAGGTTACCATTACATCTTCTTCTTCCTCGTGGTTGTAGGAAACGATTCCCTTCCTCAGACAGATGACAAGGTGAGTGACGTGCTTAGCACGGTGCCTGTCGTTAAGAGATCATCAACGACATCAGCAATTCTTTTTCTTACAGACTGTGATTTGTCTTGCCTGCCCTGGGCCACGTGGTCATTCTAATAAAATGGCTGGGCGAGACACACTTTTTGATGATTTTTCTCCTGACCCGGAGCTGGTGCCATCAGGCACACACTTTGTTAGCCTACATAGTCATACTCAGCCCGCAGCCGTTCCCGTGTTTGGGTGTATGAACCTAGAGTGAATTTCTGAATTAATTATTTGAATTCTGTTAGGATTTGTATCTTTCTAGGAAACAGTGGGTCAACCATTGCCATCACGTGTTTGAGAAGTCCAAAGTCTGGGGATAGTCAGTATTCAGGACGGATTACAGAGGCCTTCTATACCAGTGGTCCCCAACCAACCTTTTTGGCACCAGGGACCGGTGCTCCTAAGAGAATCTAATGCCTGATGATCTGAGGCAGAGCTGAGGTGGTGATGCTAGCACTGGGGAGCGGCTGCAAATACAGGTGAAGCTTTGCTCACTGGTCCACCACTCACCTCCTGTTGTGCAGCCTGGCTCCTGTAGGCTATGGACTGGAAACAGTCCATGGCCTGGCAGTTGGGAGCCCTTGATCTGTACTTTGTTCTCCTCAACAAAGGAGGGAGAGAAATACACAGAAGCCCAAATTGTACTACTGTTCGGTGACCCTGGGAGGGGCAGGTTTTCTCTCATGATGGAAATAAGCAGGCTTAGTGGAATCTGAGTTAAGCGGAACAAAGTTAAAATTAGAAATGTAGATACATACACACTCACACATCGCTATTCATTTTAGTTTTCTAAAGCTAGTCAGTTTTGGGAAACAACATTTATTCATTCATTCATTCATTTATTCATTCAATAAATATTTGAATTCCCACTCTATCCCCGGCCACTGTTCTAGGGTTTGAAGAAGGAGTGGGAAATGAGAAAAATTCCCTATCCTTACTTTCTGGAGGGGTAGATAAACACCAACAGATAAACAAATAAATATGCAATATAATGTCAGGTTATGATAACTTTAATGAAGAAGAAAAGCAAAGAAGGGCTAAGGGTTTGCGTGATGTGCAAAGTGGTATTTGTCCGAATGTGGTTATTTGTCCAGATGTCTCCATGTTATTTTAGACAGGATAATCGGGAAAGTCTGAATGGAGAAGGATTGAACCACCCTGAAATTTGGGGGAGAATTGTTGCAATCAGAGGGAAGAAAATGTGCAAAGGTCCTGGGGTAGAAAGTTACTTGGCATGATCGGCGAGTAACAGAGAGGCCTGCGTGCCTGGAACAGACTGCCCTGAAGGAGAGAGCTGTCCTGAAACCTTACATGTCTCTGGATAATTAAATGGGTTCATGACAAATGCCAGGGAGCAGGTCGAGGGAAGGAGCCTGGTTCAATGAAGGCCGATGGGAAGTGATGTGAGCGCTCAGAGCAGGGGAGTGACATGCCCTGATTCTTACTGCCGTGGCCGCAGCGTGGGGAGGAGACTGCAGGATGGCAAAGGTGGAAACAGGGGGGCCAGTTCTGTGGCCGTCGTGGCTGTCCAGCGATGAAGGTTACTGTGGAGGAGGCGCGAAGTGTACTATTCGGGGACGTGTTTTGAAGTTAGAATACGTGGAATTTTCTGAAGGATTGCACGTGGCATGTGGGAGAATAAGAGGCATCAAAAATGACTCCATGATTTTCCCATATTGCAACCAGGCCCTGTCATCTACTGAAATGAGGACCATGGAGGGCTTTGCTGGGTCAGG
The DNA here is from genome assembly GCA_030015415.1 of Cynopterus sphinx. Taxonomy (NCBI): domain Eukaryota; kingdom Metazoa; phylum Chordata; class Mammalia; order Chiroptera; family Pteropodidae; genus Cynopterus; species Cynopterus sphinx. The sequence continues at coordinate 97,687,182 of CM057379.1, read as the reverse complement.
AGGCCTGGAGCCCTCTACATGACCAGGACCATGTCTCCAGGAATGACTTATATCCTTCTAACACTTGACATTTTCAAAACCAATTTCACGTCAGCCTTATGAGCTAGGCAGGACTGATGGTCTTTGTTTCCATTTTTGTGAAGGAAAATAACCACGTCTCAGGAAAAGTAAGCCCGAGGTGGTGTAATAGATAGGACTATTTTGAAGCACGAGGGAGAAAACAACTGGAACTAACATGGGCACAGAAGAAAATGTATTGGCTCCGGCAAATGAGGTATCGAAGGACGTAGCAGGCATGAGTCGTGGCTCGGACCGAGGGGAAGTACTATCCATCTGTTTCTGTCTCTCTGTCCATCCAATATGTTACCTCTGCAGGCCAGATGCACATTCTGAGTCCTCAGAAGACTCGTGCATGTTTTCTTCCAGGATGACCTCCCTTTCATTTGCTGAAAGTCTCCTGCAATAATGTCAGGGCCAGACCCATAAAGAGGGAAGATTGAGTGTTCAGGGGCTTGGCTGACAGGCTTTAGTTTCATTCCGGTCTGGGAGAGGGAAATTCATTGGAACCCTGTCACCTTACTGCCAGAAGAGATTGCCTTTCTCCCTGCTTGGGAAAGATGAACTCCCCGCCTCCTAGAGAAGCATTTTCCCTGAATCTGGTCACTGCGAGACCTTCTGGGACAGACACTCCCACCCCGCACCCAGGACTCCGCTGCAGCTGCAGTTAGGCTTGTGGGGAGACCACTGTCGCGTCGTGAAAAGAAAGGTTCCTGGCCAGGTGGCTCCACACTTGGAATTCGACCAGTCAGCAGTTATCCCTTAGGTCTGCAGCTCTTACTGTTCTCTCTGCCTGATCCTCTTGAAACACAGAAATGTCCTATGCATCTGCCATTTGAAGTTATGTATGCCTTCCTGTGGCTGACAATCTCATCTCACTCCCCTTCTTTTTCACTCCTTGGGTCTTCACACGACACCACGGCCTGTTTACTATGTTCCTACTTCATCGGCTCTTTGGTTTCAGGCTTCTCTGCTGATATCTCCTCCCTTCCACTTCAAAATAGTGCTAATCTTCAGGCATCTGTGCTGGGTCTTCTTCTCGGCTCTATCTGGACTCCCCCCAAGGAGATGTCATCCGTTCTTCATGGCAGAGACTTCGGGCTGCCCACTGATGGTCTCCCTCCCATCTTCTCTGTCAACAGCATTCCATTTGGTTGAAATCTGGGCAGGCACGTGTTCGGGGAAAATGTACAACTCTTCCATCCCTAGTGGATGACCCACAAAGGCATCTAAGCCAATCACAGGAACCTCATTACCCTTTGGCAATGATTGGTTGGGGGATGAGCATGTGACTGAGTTCTGGCCAAGGGGACTTCAAAGGAGGTAGGGATTCAGAGAGAGGCATGTTCCACTCTAATAAACAGGGAGAGTTACCCATACTCATTCAGTAGTTTTGGCCATCTGAAATCTTTTCTGTCTCTGGACAGTTAAATGGGTTCTTCCCCAGGCCTTGAATGTTGTCCCCCATGTTCTAGAGCTGGTGGAGCTTTGACCCATGCATCAAGATCCCATGCAAATGTCACTTCTTTGTAGCCCTGCTCTGCCCTTTCTCCCTCTCTCCTCTCCTTCTCTCATTCCCTCCTCCTCCTCTTTCTTTCTCCTTCCCTCCCTTTCTCTCTCCCTCTTTCTTTTCTTTCTTCATATGCCTAGGCCTTCTCCCCTCTGTTCTTTCATTGTCCCACACTTATCATGTGTCATGAGACCCTTAGGTTGCCCTCTGATTGTGTGTCTTTCCTCCCCAAAATTGAGCATTTCCCGGATGGAGATGCTGGTTTACTTATTTGAGAAGCCATCCCGGTGAATGGTGTACTCTACTGGACACGCAGAAAGAAGTGCCCAGTTAAAGAGTGATGAAGGAAAGTCTGATGTAGCGTTGAATGTCAACTGTAATTTAAAAAATATAAACAAATAAATAAATATTGCAGAGAAAGTGTTTAAAAATCATTATCCTCCACCCACCTGCCCCACAAAGAAAGAATGACCCAGTGCAAAATAAAGGATTGGTGATATTGAGACATCAAGGAAGGGAACTAACTGGGGAATCTGGAGGTGACCTGTTGTTTACAGGATGCCCAGAACTCCCTATTCAGGGCCCCTCATGCTCTTGTCCCTAAGTACCTTTCTACCTCTAACTTCTTGCCCCAAGCCCACACCCATGCTGAAAGCATGCAGTTTTGTAGATACACGTATGCTGTGTTCCTGCAGACCGTTGTGCCTTTTCACTCGCTATCACCTCGCCTGGAATGTCTCCCCATCTTACTCACCTTGCCAAACTCCTGTTCATCTTTCAAAACCCTGTTCCAATATCACCCTTATAGAATTTTTGCAGACCATTCTGGAACAGGCTTTATTACTCCCTGTTCTCGGCTGCCTTTGCACTTCGAGCGTAATTTCGAGTGTGGCATTTGGGTGTGTGCCATGCGTTTTGTGTGGTTGTCTCCTCTTGGGGACTGCAGATTCCTCCAGCGCAGGAGCCATGTTTCCTTCCTATGTGTATCCCCAGTGCTTAGCTGAGAGCCATGCATGTCATGGGCTTTGTAACTGTTTGTCTGGTTGAGCTGAATCCTTTGCATCTCAGTTCCACTGAGGCTACTTCCGCCGTATCAGTTTGGAGCCGGCCAGACTCAAACAAGATTGAGTTGGTTTTGCAAAGGGTAAGTATAATCATCGTAATAACCTGGCATTTTGAGTATTTATTACGTGCCAAAATTTGGCATGTTATGTAATTTGACGTACACCTCTACCCTATGGTGTAGGTACTATAGCTATCTGTATTTTGCAGATGAGGAACCAGAGGCCCAGAAAGGTTACGTAACTTGCCCCAAGGTCACAGAGCCAGTATTCAAAGTCAGACAACGTGACCCTGAGCTGGAGACACTTTAGAGATTGATAGCTCATGCTGACCTGTTATCACTCCGGTCTGCCATACATCCTCTGGCCCTGTCCCAAATCTGTGCAGCAGAGCTTTTAAATTCAGAAACCTGCTACAATTACTCCTCCTCCAGCTGCATGGAGCACGCCAGTGATCATCCCCGAGAACCCGTGGCTCGGTCTTCAATCTTTTCCACACTCAGCCACTTCCAACCTTGACCTTAGCGCTGTGAAGACAATCCTTATGGAGCTGTTACTCATAGGAAAATTGAAATGGTCCCTGTGGGGAGACTGCAGGATTCAGCTTCAGCCTTCCGATTTCAGATCCGCCTAGAGAAAAGAACGGTGCTAGATGCCCGATCTGCAAAATTAGGTGAGCTCCATTCTTTGCCTCTCTTAAGAAATATGGGCGCTGCTTTAAAAATCTTTTTTTAATCTCCTCTCTGGTCCATGTAACAGGAAATTGGTCTCTGCCATAGGCCGATAAATCTCCCAACTTTTTATTGAATATTAAAGAAAGACCTCAAATCAAGTTCAAGTCTCTTTGCTCGGAGTTTCTTACGTAACGCTGCAGCTCCAATACCTCGGGTCACAAAGCTTTAAAAAAGAAGGAGAAAAATGGAAAAGCTCTTCAGGTTAGTGGCGCCCAGGGATGATGATTTCTTTTTAGAAATAATAGCCTGTTACTCTAAAAAATCTTAAGCAAGGTATTCCCTCTCTGGTTTGCGCATTATAATGGAGACAGGGGGATTAAAAACTTTTGGAAGTCTCTGGCTGCATCTAAAATGAGCTTGCAGCAACTTCTCTTGCAAGTGAAGGAATAGAACTGAATGGAAGGGGGTCTGGGAGGTAGCACCGAGCTGGCCAGTCCAGGACTCTAAAAGAACCAGGACCTGTGATAGCCGGTGGTGGCACTGCCCAAATGTCCCGATGTCCTTTCAGAAGTGAGGTTCTTGTCATCCTTGCGAGCACTGGTGGCTGATGCGGCTCAGCCAACTTGCTCTTCTGGAAATACCTTGGTCCTGAAAAAGCTGCTTCACCCAAGGTCACACCCTCTCTCCAGGAGCAGCCCAAATTCATCAACTAGACAATGCAGGAATAAAGGTTTAGCCTTGCCTCCACTTGGGACAACCCTGAAGGCCACCCCAGCTGCAGAACTCCCCAGGGGTCAGCCGAGGACTTTGTTACAAATGTGTTGTTCTTGAATCCTGCCTTTCTCACTCTCCGGCAAGGGGCGATTCTGCCAGCGCTCCCCAATAAACCCCGTACATGTGAATCTCAGAGTCTGTTTCCGGGGGAGCCCACCTGAGATAGACCTTTGTGCACCACCGTCTTTGACAAACTTAGTAAATTTTGTCTGGAAAAACCTTTAGAAGAATATATACAGAATGACCCTGTTTTTATAATATTTAAAACCACACGAAAGCATACATATACTTCTTTGAAAATGCGAAAGTAAAGGCATGGGAAAGGTAAATACCAAATTCAGAATATTTACCTTTTGGGTGGGGGCAGAGAGCAGTTAAGAGGAAGAGAAATGGGGTCTGGGAAGTGCACACAGGGTTTTCACCCCTCTTGGTGAGATTTCATTTCATGGTCTGGGTTGTAGGTAGATAGGTGTTTATTTTATTATTCACTATGTTTTGGGGGATAAAATTATTTCATAATAAGTGTAAAAAACAAGGCTTTTTTTTTTTAAACAAGAGATGTGTATCTGAGATCTGCCTTTCTCACTTAAGAGCTGTGTAACTATAGACAAGTGACAACCTCTCTGAGTCCTCAACGTTGTAAGGTACAGAAACCCACTCAAATAAATTCTCATGATTTTGTAAGGTTTTGAAGATCAAGCTTAAAGACCAACTGAAAGAAAATCTCTCTCTGAGGATTTCAGGATTTCTCCCTTTTACGTGTGTGTGTGTGTGTTCCTTCCTTCCTTCCTTCCTTCCTTCCTTCCTTCCTTCCTTCCTTCCTTCCTTCCTTCCTTCCTTCCTCTCTCTCTCTCTCTCTCTCTCTCTCTCTCTCTTCTTTTCTTTTTTTTTCTTTTCTTTTTCTTTCTTTCAACATGTGTCTGTCTTATTCGCCTTGTCCTGAGATGAGCATGCTCTGTTTCCTCATCGGCTGACATATTTTGATCGTTCATACTCTCTCCACTCTACATCATGACCTTTCTGCTCCCAGTTCCAGCTGTGGGTGTCCTAATTCCACATTCCGAGGAGATGAGCTATCTTTGCATTGAGTACTTACTTATCGTCCAGTCAGCTGAGTGGCCGCTCTCGTGGGCAGGATTGGGGGTAGATCATATTATTGTAAAAAACTCAAGCGTCCATCCCCTACCAGCCCCTTGTTACTGAGTGTCTGAGGTTCTTCTTTTATCCCCTATAGATACCATCAACCTGGCCATGTGACTTGTATTGTGAGTGAAGTAACATGAGTGACTTCTGAGTAGACATTCTGAGCCATCTGACATCACTCTTTTTCCTCTGTCATGAGAATGGTAATGCCCTAGACAGGCCTGCTCCTTCAGACAAGGAAGCAGAGCCACAGCTAACTCTCTACCAACTTATAATGCGAATGAGAACTAAACCTTTGTTGTCGTAAGTTGTTAAGATTCAGGGTGTTTTGTCACTTCAGCATAACCTAGATAAAGCTGACTAGTACAAGGGCATCACATAGATATCAGAGGCTGTCATGGGGGAAGGTTCTTAGGCAAGAAAGAGGGCAAGGGTGAGCAAATACCTCCAAACACATTTCAACATAGCCGCTAACCATTTCCTCGTAGAGACTTTGCATAGTTGAATTAGAATAATAAATATAGTTTAAAATAAGACTTGGCATTAAGATGCACTCGATAAATTTTAGTACCCGTCTTCCAGCGTGTCATGTCAGTATACTTTATAGTCACCGTTATACAGAGCCAGACTTCTCCGACTTAGCCAGCCTTCAGATGGTTCTGCAAGGTTGATTGTTCTAGAATCTATTTGTAATTTTAATGTGGTCATGGGTGGGAGTGAGTACAGCTTCGCCTTCTCTGCCATCCTGACCAGAGCCTCCTACAACCTAAACTTGTCGGACTTAAATTCTGGCTTCGTTCCTCACCCTCTGGTCAAGTAGTTTAACCTCTTCATGCTATGGGTTTCCCATTTGTAAAACAAAGACAAGAATACTCTCTCTCCAATAGGGCTCTTGGGAGGAATAAGTGAGATGATTTATATAATATGTTTTGTTGGTGCCTGGCACAAATAAAGTACTATACTATTGAGCCATTATGTTTACTATTATCAATAAACTTGTGAATCACGAAAACAGTCTTGGATAAAGAATCCACATGTTGATGAAATTTGGCCACTGCAGCCGTGGTCCACCAAGTCCACCAGGGACACGTTCCCTAGAAATGTCTCGGGCAAGGTACGGGCCCTTTAACTCAATCCAACTCTCATTTAATTACTGGCCTCCACATGCCGGATCGTTGGTGAGGCTCAGTTTCCACTATCCAATTTAAATACTTGCCAGGAAATGGCCCCTTCTTGAAGCCAGACTGAATGACGCACCCATCATTCTCACTGGTTTCTCAAGAAAAGTGTCAAAGATGGAATTGCTAAAGATAGGTTAGCATCTTTAGGTTGGTGAAGATAGAACATACAGCATGTAAATCTCTTGAAACAGTGCCCAGAACGTATTAATTGCAATAGTATTGCTATTACTGCTATTATTGTTACTATTGCTATTGTTATTAGTCGTCTTATTGCTATTACATCACAATTATGATTACTCTATGGTTATTATTACTATTACTACTGCTATTAATATTATGTTCCCTCATGGTCTTGCTTCATAATCTGCTTTTTTCATCTTCTCCTCCTGCTTTTTAAAACATGTCATCTTCCAGGTTGCGTCTCCCCGGTTGCTTCTGAATTTAGTATCCACTGTTTCCCTAGGTCTTGAGTCCCTCTCTCTTGGTTGCCTCTGTGCTTCCCTGTTGTCTGATTTCTCCCCGTTCCGGTGCCCAGTCTGGCAGAACCCTCCCTCATCTCAGTTCCTAGACCTGAGATCTGGACTCTCCCAGGGGGAGGCAGGCGGGGATTAGGATCCACTCATATTACATCGGATTCCTATAAACCCTTTTATTGGAGGGGAGAGGCGCTTCTCAACACTGTCTTCACCAAGGCAGGAGCTCAAAGAGAAAGTTAATTTCCAGGAAGCTTTCTGAAGATACTATTTCACCGTCCCCTCTCCAAAGTGTAATCTGCAGAAGACATCACTGCAATATTAGAGTGACCTAGATTGGTGGCAAACTTCCCTCCCCTCCCAGGAGAGGGATGCTGAGCAATGAGACTCCCCCCATACAGATGGCTTTGTAGGATGCCGCCCCCATCCCTCAAAAAAAGCAGTGCCTTGTTTGATACCACTCGAACTCCAAAGTAATATTCCACTTACAACCCTCTCCCCTCCCCCCAAAGCGAGTTATTTGCCAGTTCCCAAATGGTCCTCGGTTGATGGATGGCGGGTGATTTCTACATCAGCACACCTTGGAGCCCCAGAGCTAACCCTCTGACAGCGTTAGCATAAAAGATTTACATTTATGTTACGAGGGCCACACAAGAATAATAATTTTAAGATACATTGCCTTGGCTGCTGGTGCACCCTGGGAAATCTAGTAGCGGCAGGCGCTCAGCCGCACTGTAATTACAAATGGCAGTGCAGGAGAGGTTTTCTGGAGACAAGCAGCTAGAGACCAAAGCCATCTGCATGCCTTGGTGGAGTGAAATTATAGTAATATATGAAGACATTACCTGAAAAACCCGGCACCATTTAAATGATTTACTCTTCAGCCCCAGCAAGCTTTAATTTAAGGATAAAGTCATTCAGAAAGCTAATCTGATAGGGGAGGCATTATTTCACACAGTTAAGTTAATTTACAGTAGCTGATTGTTGTGGTTGCTTTCGGTATTATTATCTTCCTACAAACAGCTGATCTGCCAGACAGAAGCAATATACTGCTTAACACAGTGTCTTAATTCAGCAGGCAAGCTATCTGTGATAAAGGTTTTGTTTATAAGCAATAATAGGAAAGTCGTTTTGAGGCCATGCTGATAACACTGACGGGAAATATTTTTTAAGGGGAAACAGCACAATTAAATAATTAAATGAATCAGCAAGCCCTGGCACTTACGGGTCTGTGCGTCTAGAATCACGGTCCAGTGTGGTCATTTTCCGTCGGCGTGGCCCTTTTTCCCTCCTTCAAGAGTGTCCCGTCCTGTGGCCCTCTGCACCCTGGCTCCGAGTCATCCTCGCGCCTGGCAACACCTTCTTCCCTGTTGCCAGTTTGACTTCTCTGCCAAGCTTTGGAGAAAAATCACGTCTTGGGAGCCCAGTGAATTCAGCTGCCTTGTCAGCCTCCTGCTTTCCAAGGAAAAACTGAGCTTTGACATTTGTCTTTCATGAGATTTTCACCTTTGAGAGACCCGGAGCATGGTCACCTGCGGATGGTGAGGTAGAAACACATCAGGCAGTGGGCATTTGAAGCGGAGCTAAGAGATTAGGGGGTGGGCGAGACTGGAGACTTCAGAAGAGTTGGATTAAGAACTGACTTGCTGTTTCCTTGGTGAAACGAGGAATGGTGATCATGTTTTACATTGACTCAGGATGCTGAGATGATCCGACAGCTGTTAGCATGAGCGGGAACATGCGTCTAGTGGATTTGTCCTTATCTGTTTAGAGATGTTTTCTTTCAAGACCGACGTTCTCTTGTCACCCCGTGAGTTTATCTCAATAGGAGAGGCATGGCTTTTGGAAAGGGGCAGAGGGAATGCTAGCCAAGGAATTAGGAAATCACTTGCCGGTGATCTAAGAAAGGAGTTCATAAGATAAGCAGCTGTCCCAAGGGACCAGGGAAGTCACAGACTCATCAAGTGAAAGGGGCTTCGTCCAGCCCACTGGCAGGTGGCTATTGCTTTTTGAGTTCTTATTAGGGACCAGACACTGTACTAGATGGATATCGTTCCATTTTATGTCCAGTGTATAGACGAATAATACCAATTCAGGGGTGCACAAACAGCAGGGTCAGTCTCTTCATGTGTACAGCAGATCCTCAAATAATGTCATTTTCACTGTTTTTTTTTTTTTCATTATGTTTCCTTCAATGTCATTTTGTTATAATGATGGTGAGATGTCAGAGGAACGTAACTCTTGTTTGTATCAATTCGCTTATGGTAAAATTGGGTTCGTGATAGTCCCAGAACCTATTGGGCTGTTAACTTGAGGACTTACTGTCTACGACAGGGAGCTTCCAAGGGTGACCTCAATGATCTCAGCCACGTGGTGGTCACACCTATGTGTGATTCTCTGTCCTTGAGTGTACGCTTGACCTGCTGACTCACTGCTTATGAGTAGAAGACAGAAAAAGTGATGGGCTGTCATTCCTGTGATTAGCTTATGAAAGACCGGGTCTCCCTTCTTGCTCATCCTCTGTCCTCCTGCCTTCTTGGCTTGCATGCTTCGATGAAGTGGACTGCGCTGTTGGGGAACCCCACTTGGCAGAGAACCGAGGGTGGCCTCTGGCTAACAGCCAGTGAGGAACTGAATTCTGCCAATGACCACGCGAGTGGGCCTGAAGGTAAATCTTTCCCCAGTTGAAACGTGAGGTGACTGCAGCCCTCACAGATGCACCTTGATTACAGCTTGGCGAGAGACCCTGAAGCAGAGGCCCCAGGAAAGCCACACCTGGGTTCCCGACCCACAGAAACTGTGAGATAATAGATACCGTTTAAAGCCACTCAGCTCGGGGGTCATTTATTAGTCAACAAGAGGCAACTAAAACAACATACATTTTCCAGTAGGCGGTGTAGCACCATGCAAGGAATTTGACGGACCTGGATAAAAATCCTAACCTCAACACGTTGAGCAAAATGCTTCACGTCTCTTAGTCTTACCTGTAAAACGAAGACGGCAAATTGTACTTGGCAACGTTGCTGTAAGAATGGAATTTTTCTCTCGATCTCCGATTTCTCTATAATGCCTGGCTCGTTCAGAGCAGCTTCTCAATCAATGATCAGTCATTATTGTGATTTTGTATATAACTTGTGACCACAAATTAAAGTCCATTCCCCAGTCCTTTATTATAGTCAAACTTGTACATTAATCGCTCCTACTTCTAGTAATTTTATCCCATGATTAGCAACTTCTCCTCTGTCTGGAATTTCGTCTCCACCTTTTAGAAGTCTACCCATCCGTCAAGGTTTGGTTGAAATCCTGCCTCTTCTGGGAAGTCCTCTTCTCCTGCTAGCACATTCTGTGAGCTTTCCCTCCTCTGTCATCTTCAGCTGTTGGGACCAGTTCTTGGTCCTTGTTTCTTGCATAAGGGGTGTATGTGTGTGTGTGTGTGTGTGTGTGTGTGTGTGTGTGTGTGTGTGTGTGTGTGTGTGGCGTGGGAGATGTGTTGCTTCAACGATCATAACTTAGAGAATTGGCTGGTTCAAAAAACTCGTTGTTTCATGTTACAGACAATACTTTAAAGTCAGACAGGTCTGGATGTGACGTCAGCGCTGAACCCTGCTCACTGGGCGAGCTTTGTAGTGATATTTAACTTCTTTAAGTATGGCAAATGTGACCGTGTTAGGATCACGTTTGGGGCTTTTCCATGATTTCCTATGATGCTTGGGTGAAGTTCACAGTCTTTCCTCCAACGTATAGGACTTTGCATGATCCTCACCCTCTGTTCTTATCTGGGATCATCCTCTCTTTCACGCACAGCGTCAGCTGGCTTACCAGTGCCTTGAGCTTATCTGGCTTCTTCCTGTCCTGCCTCAGGGACTTTGCATGTGCTGTTCCCTCTGCTAGGTAGGTGCATTCTTCATTTTCCTCTTTAGTTGGCTAACCCTATCCAGCATTGAGGTCCTAGACTGATTGAATGTTGAATGCATAAATAAATAAATGGGTTTCCTTAGCTGCATGTAAGAAAGTCTTGTTGGGGGGAGTTAGTGGATAAATGTTGGCAAATTTAGGAGAGATGTCAATGAAGCTTTTCCGTTGTTCCTTCTGCAGCCTCACAAACGGGATGGACTCCTCAGCTTCTCCCAAGGATTCTCCTTTGTGATGTCTCACAGAGTAGCGTTGCCTTTTTAAAAAAAGATTTTACATGGGATTCAGGGAGTAATCGACACTGTACATATTGTAGCACACAGTTTATTACTCATCTGCTATTTCCCTTCAGCTCAAGATCTCCCTTCAGTAAGGCTGTCAGGAGAGACTCTCTCCAGTCTCCTCTGTGGAGTGAGCAGAGCCGTGCTCCGATTTCTCCCGGAGTGTGAAACCTTTCCTCCACTGTCAAATGCAGTTACCTTCCCGCTTCCTTGTTATACCCGTGCAGGTGTGTAGACACGTGCATCTGACCTACAGCAGGCTTATCAAATAATGTCAATGAAGGCGACTCCCTCTCTAAGATGCCTATCCGCTCCTTCTGCTGAACAAGGCAGTGTCTTCAGGTAAATGCCCAAATCACCAAGCAAAAAAGGTCTGGCGCATGTTAAGTATGCATACACATCAGCTCTCTTATCCCGTATATGAAGGCATACAGTAGAAAGAAAAATATTAAAAATAGGTGTTAGAGAAAGGGTTAGAAAGCAGTGGAGACCCCTTCCATCCTGGGATGGAGAAGGAAATTGCTTGCTTGGCACATGAACAGCTGTCACTCCTGTATGATTTCTTTCAGTGGGGGTTACACACAGGCTTTAAAATTAGATTTGGTTCCATTTCAAGCACCTCTCTTCAGACTTGGGGTCAGGGGAAATGGATCTGGGGAAGAAAGGATGATGGAAATGGCCCGCACTGGAGGGCAGAGACCCTGCCACATACATTCTGAGACTGGTTTATCTTCTAGTTGCACACCCTTTGTCCAAGAGCAGCCTGACTTTATTTCTGGCCAGTTACCTAAGAAGGGGAAGAAAGCAGCTGACACAGCTTGGAGAGAGGTTAGGATGACCATGTTTTTCCTGGAAAAGCCCTGTTCTCCTCCTGGGACAGAGACACAGGTGCCCAGGGACATGGGGACACAGCAGAACATCCTTTCCCAACCTGTTCTTCTTCCAGTCTGATGTCAGCCAGCATGTGCTACATACCAGAAAGTATGCTTTGTAAATCGATGGTCGCTGTGCTGGACCGCAGCCTCTGTGAGCGCAGGCCCTCTGTCACATACACCATCGCTTCTCCAGGGCCCAGCACCATCCCTGGCATGTAATGAGCAGTCACTCCTCTCCACTCCCAAGCACTCTTCTGTAGTGACAGCTCAGAAGCTCTGAGAAGGATGCATTTGGCTATCCCTGGCTCCCCCTTTCACCTCCCCGGCGCCCCATCATACTTCTCCAAAAGTTCTGCAAGCCACATCCACTTTCCTTTGGGCAGTGTTCCTACTCTGAAAGGCTGTGATGGTCTCCTCAGACAAGTCCTGTTAAACAGGGGACCCCGATACATTCAGAAGCACCAACTTGCGTTCCACATACCACGTCCATTTGACAAGAGCGAAGTGGATTAATTAAGGTGGCGGGTCTATCTTCCTCCCAGCTGTCTTGTGCTGCAATGGAGACCAAGAAAAACCCATTAGATTATACTGAGAGATAGCTGAAAGAGAGCTTAGATTAGGTTTATCTCCGGAGGCAATTTTATTAGACAGATTAAGTTTCTGCTCTTTTCTCCAAAGACCGTCGTAATAACCAGTGTCATGACTTTCAAATCCTTCGGATCGCAGAGGATAATCAAACATGGTTGCCTTTTTATCCCACTCGTTTACTTCTTAGTATTCCACAATCCTGCCTCGTTCATCTGTCAAAGAGATAGCATTAAGGGGATCAATGTTGACAAGTGATAGTACAAATTATGTAATGCCGGTGACATTTCACTGTTTCCTTTTGATCTGCAATTCCCACTCTCAATCACTCCTTATTCTACAAAAAGCATTGAAAGAGGAAGGCAGCTGTGGAAGCCCTCAGCTCATGTCCCTGAGCCCCAGGGGCAGAACAGGGTGAATCTGAAGTGTGCAGAATGCTCTGAACTAGACACGGGGCCTGGGAAGATGGCCTGACTGACAGAGATGGAAATCGGGTCGTCTTCCTACAGCAGGCCTCTGGCAGCTGTTACCTGGGACAGCAGTGCAGCTTTGGTCATGCGTAGTCCCCAGAAATACTTGATGTGTCAGCCCACGCAAGCCATGAGTTTCTACTCCAGGCATCCTCCCTTTGACTTCTTCATGGGGCATTCTGTCCTTTCTTTTGGGGGAATCAATGGCAGATCATTTAAAAGGAAGAACTGAGCTGGATTAGTAAGAGGAGGAGAAGGCTAAGATGACAGGTAAAGGCACAAGAAGGGCTGTCTTTCTTGGGGTGGGGGAGGGGTTAGGTTTTGGCTCAGGTAACCAGGGGCCGAATAAAAGGAAACGGGTCCAAAACACAGCAGAAGAGATGTTTTGGGGGAGGGGTACATCTTTTCTCATAACTTTTCCACTCAGGTGGCAAAATCTCTGTTAGTGTAACACTCCTGGCCTTTCCTCTCACTCTCTCCCTCCATCCCCCCTGAACAGACCTCGAGAAGGACTGCTATTCATGACCATGGGCTCCAAAGTGAGGCAGACGTGCCACTTTCAAGTCATGACCTTAGATGGCTGCTCTGCCTCTGAATCATGGTTTCCTCATCTGTGAAATAACAACAGCAGCGCCAGGCTTGCAGGACGACTGCAAGTGATGAAAGGAGAATAGTCCAGTGCCTTTCGCCTGACGAAGTGCTCGTTAGCTGGGAGAGTTCACAGATCTTTATGAAAACCTGTCTTGTGGAGACAGATTTGGTTCGGGTTGTACCTGATTCCCATGAGCTGATGCATGTCATGTGACCAGTAAAATCTTTTATAATTTTCCTAGCCGAATGAGATTTGCTTTCAGACCTCACGTCCCAGAATAACGAGTGAGTGGGAAAAGGTTGGATGGTTCTAGCTTGGTTTATTGCCTAACTGTTCCAGGAGATTCATTGATTTCACAAACGTTTATTAATCACGTACTGTGTATTAGGTGATTTTTTAGGCGTTTACCGATGGTAAACAACACACATGAAGTCTTGATTTTCAGCCGTTCGTCTGTTCATTGACAGAAGGATCCGTGTCTCACTCCGGTTGGCATTTCCATGGCCTGTCATGGCATCTGGAACACAGTGGTATTCGAATGATGTTTTCTGAGTAAGTGAGTGGATGATTGCACACAGACCTCTCATAGCCTTCCTAACCACTAACACAGCGTTGCTGCTGAGAGGTTGAGTCATTACCGGAGAAGTTTCTCGAGACGTGAGAAAACCCCTCTCACTTGAGACTAGCAGTCCAGGCTAGGAAGAAGAAATAGGATTCAAGACCACATTTCGCGTGAAGTGTTCTTCAGAATGTAAAATAAAAAGAAATAGAATTTTATTAATCTATTTTCGCCTCCAGCCTGGAAAAGCCCTTATGTCAAAAATACCCGCCTCTAAATTATGCTTTGTCTTCCCATTATAAATTTTATTAACCACTCTTTTATTAGCAATCTTATTACAGCTGATCTGCACATGAATAGAAACAATTTGCAAATGATCAGGGTTGGATTAGAGAAACCATAAACTCAATGCAAATTGTTACAAATTATTTACTGGCTTTGCACAAATCTGCATATAGATTGAGGAAGTCAATCAGAAAGGTACCTTCAGGTATTCTTCACAAGATATGATTGTGAAGGTAGTTGCAGGCCGGTACGCGTGGTGTGGAATAGAAATGAAAAGAAATAGATTCGTTTGTCAAATACACTTAGGTGTGGATCTCCTCATGTAATCAGAACTTTGGCACACTGGATATCCGGGGAAATCGAAAGGGGTAAGAAAGTGGGGGTGGGGGCTGGGCTCACTCTAAATATAAGGTCAAAAAATCAGAGGGATATAAAGGGATTTTGCAAAAAAGAGAAAGGGGGAACCCAGCACATTAGAGGCCGACAGAATATTTCTCATGCTTCATCTCGTTAATCTTCCAGCAACTCTATGAAATAATGGAGTGCTGTCACTGCAGTTTCTCGGTTGAGGGAACTGAAGTTTTGTAACTTGGCTATGAGGTCACACAGCCTTCAGGACTTGGATCTGCAACCTTCACCTCCATGTCTCAGGAGCCATCAATGGAAGCATTGCCTATGTCCTTGGAGCTGCTTTTTGAGGGGGCTTGGGGACAGCCTTGAAGTCCTAACTCTCTGCCAACACTGCAGGACTTGAATTAATTAATCTAGCTCGTTCCTTTACTTCTCCTCTATTTGGAGGGGGGAGTGCTTATATCCAATTGCTAAGTGACCTCGGATAGTTCTTTTACCTTTTCTGAGACTTAGTTTACCCAGGGGGTAGGAATATGTTTCTCCAAATTCTCTGCAAATTGACTGAATTTAAGCCCAGGACCAAAAGATGTGAATACTAGTATATATTCTCTACAGATCCATACCATTCCTTGGCACGGGGGAAATGGGGCAAAATTGGAGTGCCCATGCCTTATGCTCACCTTTTATTGATGCATTTACTCATTTCCCCTCTCTAATATTTCATAATTTTCCTTTTCTAGTCAAACATTACTTTTAGATTATTTTTCATTCTTAGTAACTCAACTCTCCTCCCATGGACATTTGGCTTTTAATGGAAGGTGAAACCCTTAATGGGGACATTTCAGATATTTCCATTAAATGGGAAAAGTTTTTGAGGACTTGGGGACTTCTCAGAGCCCTGAAAATTCAGCTCCACGTGCAGTTACTTATTCCTTTAGGTTTAATGGTTAGCATTGTGCAGCGAGGGGCTGAGGATGGAGATGGGGACAGTACCATTTCACCTCTTTCGTGGAGGAAATTTTCTTTTTAATTAAGTTTATTGGGGTAACATTGGTTAATACAATTATATAATATTCAGATGTACATTATAATTTGACATCTGTATATTCTACTGTGTGTTTACCATCATAGAGGAAACTTTAGTTGCCCTTCTTGCTGCCATTTCACAGCAGTGGCAAGCTCAGTAAATACGTTTTCCCCCTTATATCTCCTTACCAACAGTGGGACCCATATCACTTCATATGAAAAATGAGCATACTCGTGTTAATGATAACAGTCGCATCTACTAGATGCTGAGTTCATAGCTTATGTGCTTTATTTTACTGAATGGTCACAATAGCTCTATGACCTGGGATTACATTATTATCCACTTCTACATACAAGACAATGGATATTTGATTGGGGAGGAGGATAACTTATTTAATGACATACAGCTAGAAATTGGAAGAGATGGGACTCTATCTCGGTTTGTCTGACTCTAAAATCTACGTTCTTAACCAATAGACTATATTAATTTTACGAGGTTGAAGTCTGTGGGACTGGACCAGACAGACTTTATAGATCTTTTCCATCTCAACAATATAACTGGAAAATACCTAGAGTCAAACAGTTCCTCTGAGAACTTCTGGTCCAACACCCTGTGTTATAGATAAAGAAACTGGGCAGTAAGACAGGAAGTTTTTACAAACACGTATGAGGATAGGACATTGGGAATGACATTGGGAGCAACCGGGGAATAGGCAGGCAGGAAATCTTGGCCCTCCACACCCCATTAGGGATGTTAGGCCCTGCACGATTCTGTCGGCTGCCATTTTTTGGCTGTGTAGGGATAGGCTGCCCCTTTCTTTTTTCAGTTCTCCTGCCCTGTCACATATGGCTAGGACATTGTCTTAACTTCTCATAATTTTATTTCATAACCATTTTCGAGCCAGAGGAAGGCTAGCATTCCTCTGTGTTTTCTTTTCCCTTTTTCCTGAAAGAAAAGCTGAGAGCTTGCAGAGACTGGGATTGCTAGCATCACCGACTTTGGAGGTTGCTCGCTAATCAATCAGAAACTGCATTGTGAATGCTGGGCATGGATTTTTCTCTTTTCATTCTTTGGTGTGTGTGTGTGTGTGTGTGTGTGTGTGTGTGTGTGTGAGAGAGAGAGAGAGAGAGAGAGAGAGAACGAGAGAGAAAGTGAGAGAGCGTGCGCACACGTGTGTGTGTGCATGCATGCAAACTTCAGTGCCTTTCCACCAGCAGAGGACTTGAGAACTGGATGTGATTAGACAGCAGCGATGTACCGTATTCAGCCTTGCTCTGTATACAGATCTTCCCCGTCACTCCACTTACAGATGCCCCACTAGCGCTGTGCTCAGCATTCATTAAACATCTCTGCACCTGGAATGTTTCAGAGCCTGGTGAAATGGTCCCCCAAGACAGCCATCCAGAGTCTTGGGCCCATAAGGGAACTCCATGAGGCAGTTAGCAATCTTCTAGGCCGCTCTGAGGTTATGCAGAATGAACTGAGCAAGTCAATAGGATCTCTGCAGGGACTTCTGGTAGTGACACCAATGGCTAAGACTTTGTTCCTCTCAGAGTGCTCAGCCGAAGTCCTCAGGAGTTGAATTTGGATAAAATTGAAAGATAAACTAATTATAATGGGGCCATTTGTGCTTTTGTGGTTCACCTTATGTCAGCATTTCCAGGCTAAACCGAATTCTTTGGGATTTCAAAATCTCCTTTAAATGTAAATGCCTTTTTTAAAAAACCCTTATTACTATTTTCCCTGGTTTTGAATCTAGTTCCTTTACAGGTTCTGGCATTTAGACAAATGGATTTTATCACCACTCTTATATGTGGCTCAAGTGCAAATTTCTGTCTCTCTCTCTCTTTCAAAAACAAATTCATATGGATGCTATATTCATTCAAGATGGTTTCAATTGTGACATAAACTCAAATCAAACTGGCCAAAGGGATATTTATAGATTGTATAAATGAGAAGCCGAAGGGCAAATGTAGTTTTCAGACTGTCTGATCCTGGGACTCAAATGTGTTGTTAGGACTTTTGTCTCTCTGGCTCTGCATTTCTCACGTCTGTCTTCTCAGAGGACATCTTTCTTCACCGGGTAAATCACTCACGGTAGGCGAGATGACGGTCAGCAGCCATGGAGTGGAAAGGGCCCTTTTCCCAACGTTAATGTCAGAAGATAATGATTGGCCTTGAGGGTTCATGTGCCCAACTCCGAGCCAATCACAATAGCTGTGGGAAGGATTAGGACTGGTCAGCCTGAGTGATGCAC
This sequence comes from Cynopterus sphinx, assembly GCA_030015415.1. Lineage (NCBI taxonomy): Eukaryota > Metazoa > Chordata > Mammalia > Chiroptera > Pteropodidae > Cynopterus > Cynopterus sphinx. Next base: position 97,669,115 of record CM057379.1, on the reverse strand, counting down.
CCAGGCAGTGTGACTGGCAGCCCAGGTCATGTGCACTTCCTTGAGCCAATCACAGTAACTCTGAGAGACCTGGAGGTCAGTGTCACGCACTCAGGGAGTGCGATCGACAACCCTGCTGGGACCACGGGAAGTGTAGAAATGAGGGCCCTACTGCTTCCTGATGGTGGGACTGTCCAATGGCCTTAACTTCTCTGCTTTTCAGTTTCTCCAACTTTGGAAGGGGTGGCACACCATTCATTTTAAAGGAATTATTAAGTATAACATGAAATGATACACATAATAACCAATCATTGGGGAGTGACTGGTGGTAGACGTGAGACACTTAATGAGCACTTTTTTGTCGAGCTGGTCATCCCCAGACTGTACAGCATGGGATGTGGATTAAAAAGGCCCTGTGCTCATAAATATGTGCAAAATAAGCAAGCTTCCTCATGAGGAGACTACTCAGAGTCTTTAGCATGAGTATCTCAGACCAGTTGCCAAACCATTTTTGACCTGAATGGTTTTCGGTCGTGGATCCTCTTAGGGATAACAGTGTTCTGCACGGTCCCATTTTAGAAAAGTGCTCTTTATTCTCTAAATCTAAATTCTAACTAAGGCAGACCCAGGGAACATTGTACCTGGTTTGTCTTGTTTTGTCCCCTCCTCACTATTTATACTGAATTTTTCTTTGACAGATTTCACTGTAAGATAATATAAAACTCAGAACCAATAGCAGTGAATACTCTTTTTGGGGGATTTGTGATTGAGGTCATAAAATAGTGTTTTCATCAGGACAAACTGCTCTCAGGTTTCATTATCTAGAAGTTGTGCACCTCACCCACAACTGCATCTAATTTTCAATTTTCTGGAGACTTTGCTGCATTGCTTTGGCTGCCAGGAAGCTCAAAGTCAAATGTAAAGTCTCCTCCTTCTGGCATGTGCACAGAACTTCCTTCATGCATTTTGTGTATAACTCTAACCTTGACTGTATTATCTTTTCTAACTCCTGATAGTATGTTCACTCTGATTAAAAATAAAAAAACCCAAAACACTTATATTTATCTTCTTTTATATCTGTGACTCGGTTCTTCATGGGGTTGAGATGGGGCTAAATGCACAAAGAAAGAAATAAAATAAATGTGGGAGGGATCTCAGGGGCCTTTTATTTCCGGCAGAGATAATGCTGGCTGTGCTAGCGCCCTCTCTCCTTCACTGCTGATGCATTGGCTCTGCTCAGATCCGCGTGTTCCATGACAGCGCCATGCTCCCGTGTTACAAGGCTTCCTCTGAGCACATCTAATCAGGGAGTGCTCCTCACTGCGGTCTCCTTCTTCACTGACCGGATCCTGGGGAATGCTTCTCTTTGCCTAAGGAATAACCCAGGGGCTCAGACATGGCCTTAGGCTTTGTTTAGAAAATGGACGTGGCACAGCTCTTAAGCATGCAGGAAACCAAGGCCGTGAGGAGGTCATGCATCTCCCAGGCACCTAAGGAAGGTCATATACTGCTCTGTTTCCCCACATTTATTGGACAGTTTTTTTTTTTTTGTATTGAGCCCTTTATGTTTGCTCCTGTCTTGGCACGGACAGTGTTGGGTAAATCTCCCGGTGTAGGGGTTACTTGGTGACTCGTTATTTCTACTGTTGGGTGTAGATGCAAAAGTTAATGCTGGCTATGTTTGGGACTGCGTTAGGTCTAAGTAACCATCTGTGAAATCTTTATTATTGTCATCCCCTTGAAAGGTAGATGACAATTATCCAAGAGATCTGAAACAGCATGTGACATCTGTCAGAAAGAGGCCACGATCTGAAACTGGCCCCATGCTGGCTCCAGACCGTGACCAAATCCTAGCTTCGCTGTTATGAGTAGTGCAGTCTTGGATGAATTACCATGTATCCATGTTTCAATTTCTACACCTATCAAGTACCACCCTTGTTGTGTTGTGAAATTAACTGAGACTCTGTGTCCTCTCCTGCCCCTGTTTACCTAACTCCTTCCTGCTCTCTCTTGACCTACTGGTTTAGGAGATGCCACCTTGAGGGAGGATTTTCTTGAGCTTTGTGACTGGGCATATCCCTCACTATAAGTTCCCATCTTACTGAGTAGCCTTTCTCCTGATACCTGTTGCGGTGGCACTGTGACATTTGCTTATGGATTATTTGAGTCTGCCTCCCCCATCATACTGTAAGCTCTGTGAGGCACTGGGGTTGTTTCTGTTCACCATTGTATCCTCAGGGCTTGCTCCTATGATGGGCTCAATGAAGAGTGAACAGTGAATGAATGAATGAAGATGGTAGGGTGGTAATTTCAGCCAGAGTCTGCAGAAGGAATAGAAGAAAGTATTAATTTGGGCATCTACCTATGCAAACCAGGCACAGGACTATATGCTTCACCCAGGCCAACACATTTAAAATTAAACACAATCCATGTTGTGCTCATCTCAGATCCCAGAACTGTGTTGAATGCCAGTGTTAGACCCGATAAATGTTGTCTGAATCCAAACACTAAGTCAATGAGCAGACACACCTCTATTACATGTGTGGAGCCAGAAAGTCACCTACAAAAGAGCTTCGACATTGCTAGGATGGAGGTTTGGGTCCTCCCAACACCTCGTTTTTTGGAGTTAGCAGGCTTAAAATCCAGCTTTTAATTCAAAATGCTGCTGCCCCCAACCCCTGGCCTAACCCAGCTCGGGTGAGGTGGTGTGCTCTTTGTTTATTACACATGTCTGTGTACTGAGATAATTGGGTTGTGTAATATGGCATACTGACTAATCTAAGAATGATTTCTGCCGAAGAGAAATTACTTATTTTGATTCCTTGGGGGTTTGTTTTGTCAAAACTCATGTAGTATTTAGCAAAGTAATCATTGTTCAATTGCAGAGCACAGGAAGTATAAAATTAACCTAATAAGAAGGAAAAGAATGAAGAGAACGGGTATTGCTGACCTCGTCAGCCTGATTAATGATGATGTTTCATCACGTTCTCAAGGCTTAACCTCAAACGCTGCCTGTGAAGAGCACCATGTATATACCTCTTTATCTCACCGGCCTTAATTAGATGTGCAGTTTCTCACATGATTGTTCAACCAGAATGGAAACAAACAAAAAATACAGAAGAAGAAGGAGGATATTGCTGAAATTCTTAAGAAAACTGCTCAATAGCAAGTCAGTACCCAAACTGGAAAGGAGAGTTTTGAAAGCAAGGAGACTGGGTTTCCAGATACATAACATGTTGTGTGACCTTAAATTACTTCCCTGAATCCAAATTCCTCATCAGTCATGTGGGGTCGGTAATGATACGTGCCTTATGTTAGCTTCCTATAGTCAGAAACCTGTCTCGTTCACCTCTCTCATTCCTGAGGGCTGTTGACTGGGTGGCCCATTCTTGCTTTGAGGACATCTTTGAAGTAAAACACATCCTTGGGAACCTCTTGAGGCACCATATAAAAAAAAATCCATGGAAAATAATGACGTTTTCTTTTGACTTCTTCATGTGTAAATAAAAACAGCATTGCATTTAATAAAAGCACTGTGAGCTCTCATTTGACGCATGTGATATTTTGAGATAGGTTACAGGACAGGCTCAAGGTCACACAAGGAGAAAAAAGTGGGATTCAGACATAGGTCTCAAATCTTCTGTTTCTGTCTGTTCTCCTGACTGGCGCTGATCACATGGGGCCCTTACGATGGTCCAGAGCTCCGAAAGGTGAGACATGGGCTCCCTGTTTTCTTTCCCTTAAATTTTGGTAGATTCAGGTACTACAGTGTAGTGGAAGTGATGCATGTGACCTTCGAGGTGAGGTCGTAAAAGGCCAAATACCTTCCGATGATCTATTTAGAAGTTGCCATTTTGTGCTTGGTTCACATGATTTGGCCAAATGTTGTTGCCACAGTTGACAACCCCAGCGCAGCCCATGTCATATGTGAGTGAAGATACCTCCAGTTTTTTTCAGATACCAACCATTGGAGTCATCTCAATCAGGTGTTCCCAGCTGGGTGCCCCAATGTGACGGAGCAGAGAAAACCATCTCTGTTGTGCTTCGTCTGAGTTCCTGACCCATCAAATCTATGTGGTTTGCAAAAAATGGTTGCTGTATCACACGATAAGTTTCAGGATTGTTTGTCAGGCAGCAATAGTAACTCAAATCCCACCTAAGCCTCAATATCCTCATCTGCATTATAGAGATAATAGTAATGCCTTTTTAATAAGATAGTTGAAAATTGGAAGTTAAGGAGCTTAAAATCAATCTTACCCATAGTAAGTGCTCAATAAATGTTAACGACAGTGTTACTGTTGATATTGTTGTTATCGTCATCTGTCCTGTGGGGAAATAATTTTCAGGCCGTTGAGGATAGGAGTTAGGAGACCTGGAATACCACAAGGCTGGTGTATGGTCAGTGAATTGGGACTGCAGCCAGTGGGCCAAAAAGCAATATCAAATACCAGCCATCGGAGGCCTTTGTTATCTTGCCTGGACCTCCTGGGAAATAACGGGGCCTCCACAAATGCCCAGGGCCAGCAAAACCAGAGTATTTGCTGCGACTTCAAAAGTTTTCTGAGGAGGCAGCCTGATTCATCTACAAACCACACAATCCTGAAAGATTACTAGCTTGCTGCTGAGTGGAGGGGCTTGGTTTTACGTCTCCAGGTTTCACCCCAGAAGCCATGGTAACAAGTTCCAGTAGGTTGGCATGTTGCTCCCTGGCAGTGGGAAACTCAGGTGGGGAATGGTCATTGCACCACCTACTCCCTCTCTCCCTCCACAGACTCCTTGGCCTCCTCACGGAGTCTTCCGATGCTTCTCAGCTTTAGCAATGGGATTTGAGCTTTCTCGCCCCTTCAGGCCAGCTAGCTGCTGGGTTGTCCAGAAGGGCCGTGAGGTCTCATGATGGAGCCCAGAATCTTCCAAGTTTGTATCAGGCGGTGTTTCTTGGCATCTCTTTGCAGAGGAGGTATTGGTCACCTCTGCAACCCAGTTACATTACCTGCTTCTTCCTTAGTATATGGATGCTTCGATTCTTGCCAGGCCGTGGCTGGCCCAATATTTCTCCCCACACTAAATACAGGCTGGAGAATGAGCCAGCATGAAATGCTTCAAGCTGAGCCCTGGACACCTTCCCTTGTTACCAGCTTTCGATCCATGTGATCCCCTGCACTTCGAGAACATGCGGTTACCATTCTCAATTTTCTTCCTGGGGTGACAGCACTTAAGATGTGATAACCGTAGGTCAAAAAAAAAAAAAAAAAGCCAGTCATCTTCTTTATCTGTTACAAGGATACCAAGGCACCTTTCTATCAAGAGGTAGGACCAAAAGCTTCAAGGTGTTTTTCTTTCCCCCTCCCCCGGGCTAGCATTTCCTAATTGTTTATTGTCAGACACTGTTCTAAGCATGTTCCATGAGTTCCCTCGTTGAATCTTTGTAATAATTCGTCCTTTCTGGGTCCATTTTAAAGATGAGGAAGCTGAGGTTTAGAGAGGAAAAGTAACTTGCAAAAGCTAGGAGTTTGTGGAGTTAGGAATCGCGTGCAGGTAACCTAGCTGCAGAGACTGGAATTGTTTTCTACTTTGCATGCTGCCTCATGATTTGAGACACTTAAACCTGCTTTATCCCAGTTCCCTGATGGTGGTGGCTTTTGGTTAAATAATGGTGTTATTCATATCTGGATTCTTTGTGTATAGTCTGGACCCACAGAAGGCATTGGATAAGCGTTCGTTGAATGAATAGGTGGCTGTGGGGGGTCAACACAGTGATGTGACAGAAAGAAGGATTCCTAGTTGAATACATGAGTTATCCTTAGGGTCCAGGGCTTTTAAAGAGTCCTCTTAGTCGCTAGTACAATCCTAGTGGGACTGGAATAAGGAGATAAGAGGCGAGGGGCTGGGGAATCACCGAAAGGTGTGAGCACCTCTCATGGAGTCCAGAGTGCCAGGCCTGAGTGAGAGTTCAGGGCCAGGACCTGGAAAGCCAACAAAACTTCCTGGTCTCTTGTTTATGATTTTCTCCGCATATCTGATCAATTTTTTTTCCTCCTTCTGTAAGGAAGAATAATTTTCTGTGTTTTTGCAAAATTATTTAATTATTATTATTATTTTTTGCTGTTTTTGCCCATGCTGTAGGCAGAGGATGCCCTCCAGAGTTTTCCTTGTCTTAGCTCAAGTCCTAATGCCAAATTCCCAGGGGAGAAAATCCGGTTTCCTCAGATTGGTTGAGCCGTTCATCACTGCCTGAGGAATGAGGGGTGCGATGTCCAGTACAAACACGGTTGCCAAAAACCCTGCCTCCCCAGGTTGAGGAATAATTGGGGGAGGGCGGTTTGCGGGAGGAAGACAGGTCCAAATATGAAGCTGCTGCGCCAGCTTCAAAGTAGATCTGACTTAGGATGTCTGAGTTAGGGAGTGAGAAAGTGGTTTGCTTCAATCAGCCTTTCTTTGCAACAGAAATGTGCCAACGCGCCCTGGGAAATATGGTGCCCAAGAGAGAAGGCCCTTTAGAATGTGCCGAGATCAGCCGAGAAACTGGGGGCTTTGGGGGCCGTCTTTAAAATTAGTTGCGCACCGCAGGGAGATACAGTGATGTGTCAACGGTTTCCAACCACTACTCTGAGAGAAACCTCTGGGAGACCGGGTCTTTGATGGCTGGGACCGCGCTTGCCACTGTAATTGCGGTCTTCCCCACCCTGGACTCCAGCAGGGGCGTGTACTAGACACACAGGAATTCATTTGTGAGGTCATGCTGCACTTCAGGCTCTAATACCAGGCACATTTTCATTTCACCTTCATCAAAGGGCCCTATGAGTCCTAGTTAGTATTCTCTTCCCATTTTATTGATGAGGAATTGGACGCTCAGTGAAATTAAGCAACTTGACCAAGATCAGGGTTAGTGCATTATGGGGTTTAAATGTAGGTTTATCTGAATGCATACCCTGGCCTCTTTTCACTACTCCGTAAAATCTCTCTAATCTAAAATGAGTGTCTTGAAGGAAAAAAAAAAAGAGAGAGTAATTTATCTTCCATGAGAGTTGCTGGAGGAGGCAAGGGGCCTCCAGGTACCGGAGCACCGAGCATATGGGAGGAAGTGTTGATAGAGGTCTGGACTAATTAAGCTTACGTCTAATCAGTGACACTTTGGTGCTTTGGCTCTGGGAGTGAAAAGCCATGCATACTTAAGGACTCGGTAAACAGGGAAGATGCCAGGGCTGGCTCAGCTGTCAGCAGGAAATCTAAAAAAGCAAGTTTAATTCCGATGAAGGCAAAACACCCAGAGGACAGAGAGAGCTCATTTGCAAATGATCAGTACCATATCAGAGGACGGAAGGATGGTAAGAAAGGATGCCAGGGACTAATTGGGAAAACAATGCACTCATTTCAATGTCTAGATTCCAGGGAAAGCCAAACGTGGGTGGATGTGATGAGAATTAAAACCATGAACCTGTGTCTTTGAGAACGTCTCAAGGTGCCGGCTCTGCAGTTCCTCTATGCTATTCCTGTTCTCAGAGCTTTTCCCGTTTCTTTGTAGCATCCTAAGAGAGGCAAGAGTGGATTTGCCCTGGGCCTCTTCCTCAAGAAGAACCTGATTCCTCAATGGCTTCTGAATGACTCTTTAGAAGTCATTATCAAACCAATTCATCACTCAAGGAGTCGTCTTTACGCAATTATTCTGGCTGGCTGAGTAATTATTACCAAAGTTACATGGGGCAGGAATCATCAGGGAGGTAATATTTATTGGTCTCCTATAAAGCTGAATGTTTGCATAAGTGCTCTGTTTGGTATGCTGCGGATCCAGTTGCTTAAATAAGGCAGGGTATGTGGCTTTTGAGAGTCAGTCTCTATGAATGAAAAATCATGAGTCACCCGTAGCTCAAAAAATGGTCGCAGAGATTCTATCACCCAGCTTAATAAATGGTTCCTGATGGTTCTCTACTTAGTGGGCTTCTCCCGAGGTGCACTTATTTTTACTGAGCGCTTATATCACGTTTAGTAGGCATTAGGCGCATTGTGGATATTAACCCACACAGCACTCATCCCAGCCCTTGGAAGTAGGCGTTGTGATTGCCTTTGTTTTGCAAATGAAGACACAGAGGAACAAGGATGTTAAGTAATTTATATACACAGCACGTAAGTAGCAGGCCTGAGATTTGAACCTGGACACTCTGGTTCTCCAGTTCATGCTCTTCCCCACCCCGCTAAGCCATCTGGATGAACTGTGCTGCTGTGATGCCCACAGGCCTAGGAAGAGTGCCTTGCACAGTGCTGGGGAAACTCTAACGGGGATACCCAAAGAGAAACTGGGTGAGGTATTCTTGGGGTTTAGCTCCATGGATGCTCCAAGTTCTAAGCAGTGTCTGATGGTGCAAGAGTGGCATGATGGCCGAAGACCGGAAATGCTCTACAGCAGGTCCTGCCTGTATGCCCTGTGTCGTCTCATTGCCGTGTGCTCCGGATGACTTAGAGCTGCCACTGTCTGCATCTCTACCTTTTGGCATTTTCTGGAAAGCCATTCTGCTCCTGTGCAAGGCAGACTGGATGTGCCGGGGAATTAAGCCCCACCGGAGCAGCCCTCACCCAGTGTCTGATGGGAGTGGGTGTACGTATAACCCAGATCCCCAATACTGAGACACGTGTTTACACCTTTTCCCCGAAGTTTTCCTGTGGGATTAAACGTCAGTCGCCTGCTGTGGAAACTGGCTCCTTAATGGACCTTTTATTGGCTGCCTTTCCTTCCAATGGTCCATGAACTTCCAGAGAAACAACTTGCACTCAGGTTATTGTCTCAGGGGTCTGCTTCTGGGGGCACCCAAACAAAGACATGCTCCAATTCTGCCCCGACAGTCTTTCTCTCCCAAGGATTCCTGAGTAAGGAAAGTACACTACGTGCAGAAAGCAACAGCTAAATGGGAAAGAAAGTATTGCTTTTTTAAATAGCTGGGTAAGCACCCAATACTCCCCAGTGCGTGGAGGTAAAACACGAGATGGGGAATGTGGATTAAGCCTGGAGGAGGGTTCATTGAGGTCCCCAGCTTGCTGCATCCTGTCTAGATGTGCTGACAGTATGGGGGTGGAAAACCAGAGAGAGGTCACTCAAGGATGCAGACCATTAAGGCACAGTAACGACATCCGGCCGAGAATGTGGTTCAGAGGAGGTACAGGGCTGGGAACAATCAGATTGGCAACTCTTCCTTATTAGGGGAGCCAGTTAAGTGTGTGAACAGGCGGTCTGAGATGTGAGGAGAAAGATGGATGTTCTCATCCCGTAAGGGAGACGCTCACGCCTGCCTTGGTTTGTCTCCTTCCTTTGTTCTTTGCTTCACGATGCTCATTGATTTGCTGCTGCCCAGTGAGATGCTGAGTTCAGTTTCTCTAACAGCATTTCTTGGGTGTCGCAATTAGGAAGGAGTCACATAGTGTTCTCAGGATTCAGGCAATTTGGTCCATCTTGTACATCGGTCAAGCGTTTGGAGCACAGGTGGAGTTTTTTTTCGTATTGATGGGTTGGCTCTGCGTGCTATGAATTTTGAAGGTGCCACAAACATAGAAATGATGATGACAATGATGACGATGACAACGACGATCCAGAAATGGCAAAGGATAAGCATTTGTGGCACGCTTGCTCTGTCCCAGGCAGAGCGACAAACCATGTGTGTGGATCGCATGAATACTCAGAGCAAGCCTGCGAAGTGTGTCATGGTGACGTCATTGTGCGGACGAGGAAGGGGATAGCTGGAGAGGCTGAATAAGTTGCGTCCTGTCACTGGGGTCATCCTATGAGGCTCCTGAAACGTTCCGGAATGTTTTCAGGCTTTTTCTCCATAACATTCTTGCTTGTGGCATATTTAGGCATCGGCAAGGAAGCCAAATGGAGAAGGGGCTGGCAGAGGTGCTGCGGTGTGAGCGGCTGCGGGGAGAGCTGTGCGAACTTGTATGAAAAGTAGTCTGTGTGGTATGGCATGAGATAGTTCACCAACCACTCCCTTCACGAGAGAATTTTTGAAGAACTGTCATTGTTTTGTTAGCCTCCCCACCATGGATTCGATGAATACCAGGGTGGTCATCTACAGAACTGGGGCGTGTCACTTATAGAATGAATGAATGAATGAATGAATGTGTCACTATTCTCTCATTTAATCAAAATATGTCTTAAAATCAGAATTTCCTGAGGGCAGAGAAATATGTCTCTGAACAGCGGGTGGCATCACTGGCCCTTCTTCAAGGGTGGAGAGGGTAGGGCTGGGTGAGGGATGTGCTTGAGAGGACTCAACTGAATCCTGGCCTTTTGGACCAGTCTTTGCAGAGGCACGCTGGCTCCATCAAATTCGTCTCTCTGCTTGCTCTTAAATGCTCTGATCTTGGTTATTTCTCCTCCCTTTTATGGCTTATATGAACTTTAGAAGAAGACCATGGCATTTTCATTTCCAAAAAATTTCTGGGAAATACAGAAAGGGGGATGGACACCTTGGAGGTGGAATTCCAGGCTTGGCATCGTAGAGTGCGTTGCTACTGGTCCTAGGGGCAAAGGGCAGTTCTCATGCCCCTTGCTGCACTGGCACAGCCTGTCATCCTGGCTTCTTCACCCCTGTTTGAAGCTGAGATCTGGAATCCTGAAATGCCATGAGGCTTATGAGCCCGTAACAATGAAAACAAGCAAACTATCTGCGGAAGAGCTGGGGCTGGAGCTGAATTCTCTCATTTATCAGCGTCTTTGCCAAGGAGCCCTTGTCTTCCCAGGTCACTTAGACAGCTCCCTGAGCCGTTCCAGGCCCCACCATGGCAGCTTGCTGAGCCCTGGATGCTGATTAAAAACCTGGTGAGTAATAGGGAACAACACTCGCCTCTCTATTCCTTGGGTAGATCTAAGCAAGTTAATAACCTTCTTTACAGCAAAAGGGAATCAAGTCCTATTTTAAACATTTTATTGACAAGCACAAAAAGACTGCTGTCTGCGGCCCAGGTACATTTATCACTTGGTTTTGTTACTTGTTGCTGATTCATGCAATGGAGAAGAACATTTAAATCGTCCAGAGCTTCCCATTATTGGGAAGATGGGGGAAATGTTGGAGCAGGGAAAATGGGGTGGGGTGGGGCATGTGCGTTTCCTGAGTCCCTCCCATCGGACCAGGCCTTCTCTGGGCACAGTTGACTCGCCTGAAGCTCAGATTGTCCTTCATGGTGATATAATTTCATTCCCATTTTACAGTTGAGGACACTGAGATACAAGGTGTGAAGCGCCTTGCCTCAGAGCATCATATGGTAGTGGTGGAGCCAGGATCCAGAGCTTCACCTGGCATTTGCAATCAGTCAGGGTCCTAAGACATGATAGATGACACGTCCACATTAGGGGCATCCCAGGAGATTTACTGAAGGGACCACTTCCCTGAGTGAGAGCGAGGGTTAGGAAGCCGCAAGGATTGCGCCATAACCCAGGACTAGGAATGGCAGAATTGTCCCCCATTCTAACCTTTGAGAATAAGGGAAGGAAGCAGTTACTGCAGCCCTGGAAAGCGGCATATAAGGGAGGCTGCTCTGAGAGGAACAGTGACTCTGGTCACAAGAAAGGGCCCGTCCAATGTGATTTTCTATGTAGGAGCCCCATTGGCTGACCCAACTGGAAGCCAGGCATCCCTCTGAAGAGGTCCATCCCTGTCAGCTTCCCAGGGCAGAGGGTAGGGTGACAAGGATTCAGCATGTTGCCCACTCTTCCGTTTTTTCTCAGAAGGCAATAGCCATCAAGCTGTAGCAGCAAAAGTCACTCCTCTCAGGAAAGCTGATACATATCAAAGCCTTTCTCCTTACATGTAATCAAAATCATTTCGAACCACATTACTTGGATTTTGGCCATGACCTAGAACCTGTAAAGAGCCCATCTCAGGTAACAAGTTATATTTATAAAGATGGACACCCAGCAGAGAGGAGGCAACAGACAGGCCGGCAGCTGCCTGGGTCACTGAAACTCACCCCTTCCGTTATTTAATATGGCTTCACGACACCCTGCGGCAGGCCGGGGGAGAGTTTCTATAAACTGTGTCCCCTTTACAAGTAGGTCTTCAGAGGAGAAAATAAATGCTATTCTTCTTTTTCAAAAGGGAGTCATTTTTGCTGTATTGGATCAGCTGTGCTGCTTATTGGGTGGCTTTGGGAAGCTCCTGGCCTCTAGTCCAGAGGATCTGGGGAGAAAAACCCTCAGGATTTCCCTGGCAGTCTCTACCACGTTGCCCCTTCCTACTTCTACCATCCCATTAATACCACACATCTCGGGAATAACGGCCTGGCTCCTTATTTTACAATCGAGAACCTAGAATTCAAAGCACCAGTATGAGTCACAGCATTTTGCATCTAAAATCAGTGTTTGGGGTGTATCTTGTGTTTCAGGCCCCGTGATAGGATTTGTAGGTGCAAAAATAAATACAGCACAGTCTGCGCACTTACGGAGAGAGATCATGGGCTAACGAAGGAGAGAGACTTGTCTAAATTACAGATGAACACGATTGGGGAGGCTAGGCATAACGTGCTCTGGGGAAATGGAAGGAAGAACAGTGGCATTTATCCTCGGTGGGTGGGGAGGTTCCACGGTTCAGGTGATGCTGGGGGAGGAATTCCTGAGGTAGGGATGGAGGAGGGACATTGTAGCATAAGCAGAGGCGGAGATGGGGCATTAAAACATTGGGGTGCAACCAGTCAAAAGCTGTGTCTCAAGCCAGGACACGCAAAGTAGACTTAGCAAGAGGCGCTCTGCCTCCAAAGCTTGTTAAGGTCGGATTTCGAATGGCGTCGATGCTACCCCAACGGTTATGGCCTTCGGGCAGTGGGAATCACGCAAAGTTTTTAAAGCAGGGAAGTGATGCAGTTAGGTATGTGTTTAGAGAGATGACTGTGGCATTACTGTTTAGGGCAGGCTGGAAAAGAAGCACCCGAATGCAAGGAAGTCAGTCAGGAGACTGTTGAGGCAGAAGCGAGGTGAGCTGAGAGTAGATTGTGAAAGGCCTTGAATGTCCGCAAGATTCTCCAATTCTGTTTCTATGTAGGAGGAACTTTTATGTTGGGCTCCACTGACTGATTTCAGCATAGCCCCCATAATCATCCATATCTGCTTTGGCACAGGGCATCCACCCACTCCCCTCCAGCTGCTGTGAGCGTTGGGTGCTAACAGTTAAAGGATGCACCCTGTGCTGCATTGGTAACTGGTCACAACCAGTTTTCTAAGAGAATGAAAAAATCCCTGACTTGTAGTCTTGGCTGATTTCTGTGGTAAAAATACTCCCACTATGGCTGATTCCAGACTACTAAGGCCATGCCACCGCATGCGGCGTTGGGACGAGACGCATACAGACGTCGGCTCCTGTGAGCCAGTGAGCTGGTCGCAGCCACCACTGGATTATCCTTCTGTGGAGAATTGCCTTTGGCCAGTGGCTGCCGCCCGGCCTGAAAGTGCCTGGAAGAGAAAGAGAAAGACATCCCTGTGGGGCAGCCCGTAGCCAGTGGCAGATGAAGGGGGACTCAGAAGCTCACCCGTCTGCTTCATGGTGGCACCATTCTCTGGCCGTAAACACATTCCAGAGGCCCTCGTGGGTTCTTTGCTTAGGTTGTGTCCCTGCCTCATCCTACTTCTTTCATTTCCTTTTAAATTTGTCCCATGAGCTCTTCATCAATAAAACACACAAGGACCCTCCACCTTATTCTGCTTTTAGGGAGTCCAAGCACAGACAGAAACCCTAGGAATTGCGTACAAGTCTTGCATGCATTCTCACATCTATGTCTATGTCTGGGATAAGGTCAGTGGCTTTCATCAGATCCTCCCAAGGATTTATGACCCAGAAAATGTTGGAAACCTCTGCCGCAGATGATAATCTGCATTTGGCCTCTAGCCTGTGGCTGATGCTCCTGGAGGACTGAAGAAGGTTTCCATTTACTAGGGCCGCCCTGTAGAGGGCAGGCTTATTTGCTTGCATTCCTAGCTCAGATCCCCTGAAAAGTGAGAGAGAGAATTCAGGGAGAGGGAAGATGCTTGAATCGACAGAGACCTGTTTGGAACGGAGAGGGAAATCCCAGTTCCAGGCACGACAGAAAGCCTTAAGCCTCATTTTAAAGTCCTCCTCAAATGCGAGCAAAAGCATTTTCAAAAGCAGGAGGCATTGGTGGTAGAACAAAGCTGCCTTTTAAGCCACAAATGTTTTCCCGCACCCAGGGACGGATGACAGGTGTTCTTTGTTCCAGTCTCCTCGAGGAGAGTCACTGAAAGCTTCGGAACCATTCCTTCAACGGCACCTAGTCGAGGCGTGAAACTTACAATTGTGAATTCGGGGCAGGTCCCTGGTGAATCTTGGGTTGTTTTGGGGGATCGGTGGTGTCACAGGGTTGGCTGAGGAGGCTGGGATGCTGGCTGCGTCTCAGAAGTCAACACACACACACACACACACACACACACACACACACACACACACACACACACAGCATATAAGTGTGGACATTCATGCTGCCATCCTTGAACACGTCACGAATAATTTTTCTTCGGCCGGGCTCACCAGCCCCGTGGGGAGCTGGTCTCAGTGCTTCTCCTTCTCCTGGGACAGGGAACCCTCTGTTCATCCCATTGCTTGAGTCTATTTTTGTGGGGGTGGGGTGGGGGGCGTCTTTCATGACAAGGACTACCTCTATTTATCGTGTGATGGCAAGGTCCTGGGGGTTGTGCTGAACTAGCGCCCCAGTCTTCACAGCCATCCTGTAATGTAGACATGGTCAATATTCCCATTTCTAAGACAAGGGTATGGAGGCCAAGATGAGGATAAAGCACCTCTCCCTGGTCAGACAAGTAGTAAGTGGCAAAGTGGGGAATCCAGAACTGTAAGTGCTGATGACATTTGGGCTGAAGGGACTGATGGACAAGGGGCAGAGGGTCAAAGGCAGACACACACACACACATACACACACACACACACACAGTGGTGACTTTGGTGCTAGACTCATGGGTCATCTTCCCTACTCATATTCCCCCCTCCTCTCTTCACTGGGCTAACTTCCCCTTCGGCCCATGATGAGTTTATGGGCAGTTTGATGCGTTACAGATCTTGTCACTATTCTGCCATTCTGACTCTTCATGAACGATACAGAACAGCCCTGCGTATCACCGTCTCAGTCAGACCCAGCTCTCCTATTGATCCCATTTTGCTCTCAGGACACAAGGTGGGGGGACGCTAAAGGCAGTGCCTCTCAGAGACGTCAACTGGCAGACGTGGAGTCAGGCCATCAGAGCACCTGCAGCACCTGCCTTCCAATCCTGGCCTCGCACAGCTGTCACTGCTCTCCCGTGTTTTCACACTCGGCTCCCAGCCCCTCCATGTCTTTCCCTGGGAACATAGATTGGTAGACAAGAACAGAGCTTCAGACGTCCAGAAGACCAGGTTTGAAACCTCAGCTCTTCCACTGACCAGCTATGGTTTTGGACAAGTCCCCATCAACCCTTTAGTTCCTTAGTTTTTAGTCTATAAAATGGAATAATAACAAGAATAAAATCATCATCATCATCATCATCATCATCATCATCAATCATCATCATCATCATAAATAACAACGCCTACCTGCTACTGAGTTGTTTTAAATGTAACATGATCATGCGCAAATGGTATTTTTATCATACTTTCACCTGACTTAGCAGTGGAGATAACAATATAAAGGTCTTTGCCCTGAAAAGATGGGTGCGGCGTGGTCTGCCTTCTGACCAGCAGGCCCAGGACTCTGAGACCCCCCACCGGGAAGCTGGGTGCTGCCAGCAAGCCTGCCAGAGAGAACAAACCACTCCACTTGGCTGACGAGGAAGGGAGAGGCCCATGAGTTTAAAGAGGATTGTTCGGGACCTCTCAGAAAATTGATGGGAAAGCAAGACTGCTCCCAGCTCAGCCTCGCAGGGTGGTTCCAGAAGTGTTGAACAGCTGGGCTTTGATTATAAAAGCAAAAATCACAGTTGCAATCACAGCCCCTCCTTTTTTTGAATGAACATTTTGTCCATGTCAAACCCCGTGCTCATGTTCATGGGCATTACCTCATTTAATTGTCATAGCTCTCGGGCGCGGAAGGGTGAGGGTCTAATATTTTCTTCTTTCTTGTCTGCCACCCATCATCTCCTTCCTCCTTTTCTTCTCCTTGTCCTAGTTCTTCATGTACACACAATGAACTTGGTCATGCCTCTCAATCTGCAACATACAGTTATAATCAGATTGCGCATGACTCCTATTTTATTTTAAATTTTTTATTTGGTTATTCTCCTCTTTATCTACCATCCCCACCATCCTCTCCTTCCCTCAGTTCATAGGCACGTTCTGTACTGTCTCAGTGTATTTATTTAGATATGTGTGTATCATCGGACATTGCTCTGGGTGAGCGTATTTGAAATTTTGCATAAAAAGTATTGTGTTTCGATTCTCCACTTCTGTTTCTGCTCCGGGTAGGAATTTGAGATCCATCCTTGTTACAGTATGTCAGTCTGCTTCGTACTGAACGCTTCATGGTCTTGCACGGTCTCTCATACCACATTTGTCTGTTGCACGAGTTGATGGACATCTAGGGTCTGGCCAACTCTTTGCTGTTGCATGCAAGGCTCGATGACTTTCCTCTTACTTGTTTCCTTGTGGACCTTAGTGAGAATTTCTCTAGGATATGTATTCACGAGGTGGTTTGCTAGGTCATAGGTATCAAAGTCTGTGTAACTTCTCTGATCCTGCCCATTTGGAGAGCTGTAAGGATTTATAGTGTCATTAGTGATACAGAGGCAGTTGTATTTTCTCCATATAGAGAAATAGGATAACTTCCCCAGTTTTGTAGCACCTCATTGTTGCTTTCGCTTTTATTTCTCTAGATACTGGAAGTGGGAGCCTCCTATCATATACTTCCTAGTCGTCGATTTGCTTTCTCATTCTGTGATATTGCAGATACTATCTTCCAGTCTGCTCCTGCCAATGATATCTGTTATTGAAAACACTTCTTAAATTTGTCATAAAGTAAATAAGCCCATTAATTCTCTCCCTAAAATTTATGCTTTTGAGGTCCTATCTAAGAAATCACTTTGTCACCCTAAGGTCACAAAGCCATTTAAAAGTTCCTTTTGTTTAAATATGAGATGAATACTTTTAATGTAGTTAGAGCCTGTTTTTGTATGTGATATGTAGGGGCGCTTCAACCTTATCTATAGATAAATTTGTTATATGTGTAATAGTTGCCAAATATGCTCAATATTTATAAAATAATCTATTATTTTTCTCTATAAATTTGTGATTCTACTTCTATTATATGTCAAATTTCTTCCTCTTTCTCTCTGTCTCTGTCTCTCACTTCTCACTATCTCATGCAATATATTCTGTTCCGTTGACCTATTTGCTTTTGCACCACCAGCACCACGTCGATTTTGTTTCCATGGTTTTGTAAGATATCATGATATCTAGTTAGATGAGTCACCCTTTCTACTCTCTCCCCTCTCTTTTTTAACTTCCAAAATTGCCTTAGCTATTTTTGGAATTTTATCCTTACATATACATTTTAACCAGTTTTTCAAGTTTCTTATAAAGTCTTGCTGTGAGAAAGTCTCCCCCATGGGGCTGGTTGGGCAACAGACTGAGATAATGGATAAAAAGGGCTTTGCAAACAGTGAAAAAGTCTAGAAAAGTTAGTACAGTGTTGAGATAAGAGCAGGGCTGTGGGGTCAGCCAGAAGCGAGTTGAAGTTTCTTGGAACTTGGATAGATCATCTTATTTTTCTGATTCTCAGTGTCTTTATCTATATGTTTGAAGTCGCTATTGACTTGCCCCCAGGCTTGAACATGGCGGGAAACAGTACCATGGGGCATCACAGCCTGGTGCATTGTAGGGCTGGAGGTCTGGGGATGGGGTGGGAGTATCATGGGGGTTGAGGGAAGAAGAATGAGGATGCTGAGCCAGGCCTCTCACAAAAGATCAGGGCTGCTGTTGACGTGGTACAGGCTGCCAGGTTAATGAGATCATTCATCAACATTATGTTCAGGGCCATGATGGATTTATCCAGATCCCCTGCCTGAATCTTCTGGGGGAAAGGACATTAATGGTGACATCTGTGAGCACAGGGATGTGTGTCGGGCTCCCGGAGTGGTGGTGGGGAGAGGACTTGCCTCTCTGCTTCAAACTCTTTCTGCTGCAGCATCTGAAACGCAGCAATGCCTGGTGGGCCCTGCTGGGTTATTACTTATCTGCCCTAGAATCAACCAGCTATGGGAGAAGTAGCTGCTATTAAATGTTCCAACAGTGCTGGGAGGCAAAAACATAAAGTGGAAAGGGCACCAGGTTTGGAGGAAAATGCAATTGGGTCTGAGCCTGAGCTCTTCCATGTAGTGGCCAGCTATGTGACCTTGGGCAAGTCATTTTGCCTAGTAATTATACCCAGCACGTAGAATGGTTGAGAGGGCCATGTGACCTAATGAGTGCCAGAGGGGTATGATAAATGCTAATGTGTCACATAGATGCAAGTCATCACAAGCATTTTAAACAATAATTCTGCCTTGCCTTTCAGCTGACAGTTTCATTGCAGTTTTAACTTCAGCCCTGCCACAAACTTGCTGCAGTAATGCCTACCTGGAAAATATTGAGGACTAAGAAATGGCTTAGACAATATGATCTAATTATACCTACAAGTTGGCATGTGTGAGCATGTTTGTATACGTGTGTGTGTTTACTGGGGGAAGGAGTATTATAAGACGAGAGATCATTAGGGGTAAGAAGAATTATAGCCAAACCCAAAGGTTTAAGGGATAATCAAATTAATTTGGCCTTTTCATTTAAGTAAAAGTGCAGTTGACGATTGTGACTCTAGAATGGTCTTATGTCTGATATGATAATGTTAATTAGCAATAACAACAATAGCTCAATATGTTCCAAATACTTAATCAATTATTGTATATTTCTCATTTATATTTGTACAAAGTTCAAGTGAATCTCTACTTTAGAGATGAGGAAACTGAGGCTTCTAAAGTTTAAGTGACACAGCTGCTAGGTTGTTGGATCCAGGAACCAAATACCCAGGCTCTTAATAATATGAAAAGGCCTGCCAGTTACCATGGGAGATTCATGTGGGGTTCTTTTCTGTGTCTAAGGCACAATATTCCAACCATGTCACTTCTGAAAACAGCAATTTCTGGAACTGAAGCTTCAATTTTTCAGATTGGGAGGCTGACACTTGAGATGAGGCATCATACTAGAGCGTGTCATCCCGCATCACAATTATGGAGGTGCTTGTTGTGAAGAAAGCAGCGAGTGAGACAGCCAGCTAGAAAATCAGAAAAAAAAACCCCCACCAAAAAAGCATGGCTTCACTTGGCAGACAATTTGTACTTTCTTTGGTTCACTGGAGCCCTGTCCTTTTCCTGGTAACTTCCCACTCAACTCCCATTGGAAGACAGCTTTCCTCTCAGGCCACTGGACCTTGTGACACCCCTAACCCCACCTCTCCACCACAGGCTTAGACCACAGAATTGGACAGGCTCTTGTCACATGACCAATAGTCTATTTTACTATTTAAGAAAGTATTTTCATCATTACCCAATATTAAAAACCTTCCTTGGGATAAAAGAAAGTGATGAAAAATAATCCAACTATCTTAACTGCCAGAGGCATCTTGGCTCAGTATTGAGGGCAATACTGAGCCACATTCTGCCACTCCTTAGCTAAGTCATCTTAGGAAAGCGAGAAAGACTAACATATCACACAACTGTAGGTGGCACCACTCACCCCGAATTCCTGGGAGTGCTCTCACATAGAATATTCTGTTCATGGCTCCTAGTAGAGCTGTGTAGCATAATTCCTTGTCTCTGAACATCATAGCCTTCATTTATAAAGTGAGGGTGATAAAATAATATCTTCTTCATAAGGGTTGTTTTCCAAATTAGGTGGGATAATGACTGCAAAGAGGTTAACGGTGGCTGGCACCATAGTAAGTGTTCAACAGTATTCATTCTCTTCTCACATTATTTTTCAGAAATTGGAGGATAAATGGAGATAAATAAGATCCAGCACAATCCACTGCTTGGGAAATCAAGCATAAAGATAAATGATGATATCAAAGTTGGTGAAACAATATGAAACAGGAGATTACAAAGTGATACTTGTCTAAATATTAGATAAGTGACATAGTGAATAAGTATTAACCTCCTAAGAGGGAGGTTGTCTTAGGTGAAGTTCCCCAGAGGCTGATTCTGAGACGAGGATCCATGTGCAAGCGATTAAGGAGGTGCTCCCAGTAGGAACTGGTAGAGGAGTTCAGATAGCAGGATGGGGCAGGTGGAGGAGCCAAATAAGGGCATGATTTCAGCAAAGCCCCAGCCTTGGCCCAGTCCCGCCGAGATGCTCCGGAATATAAATTGCATCTCCAAGTTTGCCTCTCCTTACACCAAGGAGCTCCCATCCTTCTGCCCAGTAGGTCACTGGCTAGGGCTGCCCCAGGCGGGCTACACTCCTAGGCACTTCTGGGTCTCTCTGAAGTTTTTTTAGAGAGTCAAGTATCAACCCAGTAAAAATAGCACACAGAAGTTAATGAAGGGGTGAATGTTCCCAAACTGTTTTTTTCTTTTTCTTTTTTTTTATGAAAATGGCCACAGCAGTATTTCCCATTTCATAAGCTCTCCAAGGACTTTACCACTCCCCTACTACAGTCTGTTGTCTGGAGGCACTGGTGACAGCTATGGTGACTAGACAACAGCAGAAGGAATGCTATGTGATGTATGAGGCTAGTTCACAAAAGGTTCCACAGCTCTCTCTTAAAGCACTGGCCCTTAGAACCCAGTCATAATATGTTAAAGAAGGTCAGGCCGTGTGAGGATCCATGGAGGGAGGAATCAGAAACTCCAGCCCTTGGCCCTGGCTGAGCTCCTGCTGACAGTCAGCACTACTTTCCCGACCATATCGGTGAGCAGATCTACTTAGAAGTGTACCGTCCAGTTGTGCCACCCCCCACCTAGTGTTGTATGGAACCAGAATGAGCCTCCCTTGCTGGGCCCTGCCCACGCTGCAGAACTATGAGCACAGTAAATGCTTGTTCTTGTTTTAAACCAGTAAGTTTTGGAGGCAACTTGTTTTGCAGCAGTTCCCTGGAATAGAGAACAAGGAAATGGTCTTTAAAAATATATTTTATATAAAACACGAAGCGAGGTGGTGATGCTTCTGTCACCTGAGAAGATGTCTCAGCAGAAATAGTGTCAGGGTGTATTTAAAATACTCTAAGGGGTAGAGGATGAATGTCTTTGTAGCTGAGAAAGAGCAGTCGTCTCCGTGTCCTCAGGCGGGGCTGGGCAGTGGCAGATTTAGCGACTTCTGGTTCAGCACCACAGTTTATGGACAGCACCACGGCTCGGGGCTTGTGGACAAGACACACGCAGCTAAAGTGACTTCCTTCAGCCCCGCAACATGCGAGAAGCGGATGCCTCAATTAAAGGACAATTGTTCATAGTAAGTCTTGGTTGTAAGGTCTTATGCTGTTTTTCACATATCAAGCCCCTGTCCCTTGACACCATCAGGATATTAGAAAAATCCCAGGGCCTGCCAGGGGATTACTCTGTTTATTAAATTTAGCTTCACAAACAGAGATGCTCTGCACTTTGTATCACCCTTGAGAACTTGAGCATTAAGGCATTCTATTGGCTTGAAACCTAGCAATTTCACGAGACAATAAAACAATGTATGTTCTTTTCAGTTTTTTTCCCCCCGTATACTTTATTTGCTAGGGGAAGTAAAATGCAGCGCAATGATACACCATTATGTGATATGGAAGCTCTCTGCTGAAATTAAATCTCACCATTACAGGGTGAATATCCAAATCCGTGACGTTAGCGTTTTTACTTTGTGCATTCCAGTGGCTGAGACTTGATGTGACGCTTTATTCCACTAGTCTTTGGTATCTTTTGTTCTAGTCTGGAACTTTGCAAATGAGGTGAGTGCACAGCTTAATGTTCAGGGAAACACAGAATGCAGAATTGGAGGATGCCTCAGAAGACAGTTCAGCTTAGATATTTCCTTTTTAAAGATTGGGAGGCAGATGCCCTGAGAAATGAAAGTGTTTTGCCTATGCTCCCAAGGCTGGTTAGTGAGTCAGTATGCTAAGTATTTGGACTCCAAGTGCCACAATCTTTTTGCAGGTCAGATAGCTTTCTGCCACTCCTATCCTTCATAAGTAAGTAGCTGCAAAAGGAAGGTTTCTCTAGTTTATTTATTGTCAGGCTGCTATTGCAGTTGGGCAACCCATACCTTGTTTCATGTAGGAGCAAACTGATGGGCTCTATAAGTTCTAAGAAAGGTGAGGAGTCTGAACACTGTAAGAATACTTCTCCCACATACTATAATATGCTCTTCCTCCATTACAATCAGTGTTCAATTGTGTACTGGTCATAATGAAATCAAGCCCTAGCACAGTCTCTTAACTTACATTGGGAGTGGGGGGTTATAATAACATACTGGTTTAGCCTTTGGGCTTCGAAGTCTGGCACCTGATGTTTGAACAAGTATGCCACATACTTGTTCTTGTGCAAATCATTTAGCTTTTTTAAGCCTCAGTTTCCTATATGTACGTTGATGATGATCTTAATAATGTCTATGTCATTTGGTAAGTTTGTGAATTAAATAAGCTCATGGATGTAAAGCCCTTTAGTCCAGTGCCTCACTCCTTAGCAGTACTCAGTAAATGTTGGTTCATTTTTATCAATAATAAGAGCTATCAATTAGTGATCATAAGTTACCTTCAAGCAGAGTACTGGCAATGTCCATGTAATTCCCATAGCAGCCCTGGGCTGAAGATCATCTCCCTGGAACTGCAAATGTCTATGCGATGGTATAGGGAGGTGAAATGGCTTGCTCGGGCTTATCAAGTTCATATTTAGAGGTTCCAGGTTTTGATCCAAGTCTGTCAACTCCCAAAGCCTGTGTTCGTGTCTCTCTCTACATTTCCGGAAGTGAAAGGGATCTTGGATACCATTGAATTCAGTGTTACTACAGAATAATGAGTTTATGTGGATCATGTAAAAATAAGTATTTCATGGTCAAATGCTTTGAAGACAAGGGACTCAGTGTATGTCCCATTAGGGAGAAACTCTCAACATCAACATATATCTATTTTTTATGAAGTTGCAGAGCAAATAAACCTTTGTACATATGTTAACTTCAGAATCTCCATAGACCATCTCATAGGACTAGCACGCTATGGAACAGTCTTTAAAATATACCGATTTGGGCTTTGTTTTGTAGATGAGGAGAAAAGGTCACAAGGGCTTAGTAGGAGTCATAAGATGAGCCATGATCGGATCCCAAGGCTCCACATCTCCAAGCTAATCCTCATCCACTGCAGTCCTCTGCCATGTTACCTGTCTCTGTGCCACTCTTAGCACTTATCAGCTAGAAGGTTGGGATGCTTTGTGTTTCGCTGTGAGGACCTCATCCTCATCAAGCAGAGGACTTCCCTTCCTCCTCCACACTCTTCTCCTTCCCTTTTACGACAGCCCCATCCGTTGATGAATCCGTCACCAGAGTGACAGTGTTCTGATGATGCACTCACATAATACATTATCAAAGTGCCAGTCCTGATGGCCCTGTGATGTATGAGGCTGGCGTTTGTCAGTGCCCTGCAGTTCCAGCAGAACCATTTATCACAATAGCGTCCTCTTCATGGGGGCACTACATGGAGACACCTTCCCAGGGAAATGAGGCACGGTGGGGGACTGAGAAGCCAGGTGAATGTAACAGCAGGGAGGCATCCAGAGAGCTGGGCAGAATGCATACATTAATTCTGGAGTGGAAAAGTGCTCCATGCTACCCTTGCGGAGCCTATCGTTCATTCAAATGCATTCATTTAAATATATCAAGCCAGGCACTCTTCTAGGTGTCGCGGGTTCAAATGTAGTATCAATAACAATCCATATTACTTGAGCTCTTCCTATGTATCAGACGCTGTGGTAAGTGCTCTATAGATGTTATTGCACTGAGTGCCCCCTAGCATCCCACTTACAGAATGTCTCCATTTTTAGAAGAGAAAACTGGGGCACAGAGATTCTAAGCAACCACATGTGGTGGATCCAGCATTTGAACCTTAAATATTGACCTCAGAGCTTTCCCCTTATCCACTAAGCTTATACTGCCTACCAGGAGGCACGGGTCCTCATATAGCCTAAGTGCTCAGTACCAGATGTGCAATGTATGTGCTCTAATGCTAATAGCAACCTGCAAAGACTTTATTAATGCAGATTTGCAGATGAGGAAACTCAGAGAGGTCACACTGCTATGAAATGATAGAACCAGGGATAGAGCTCAGGATGGTCTGACTCAATCCACTCATCTTATGTCCCCAGGCAGAGTAGGTGAGCCAGCGTGAGGGGTCTAGATTTAGATCTGGGTTCAGAGCCAACTCCACCACTTACCAGCTGTGTGACAGCAGAAAAAATAACAAAGGCCTCTGGGCCTGTTTTTTTTTTTTTTCCCACTGATAAAATGGGGATAAGTACTAGAATATACCTTTTAGGATTTGTTAGAGATTGAAGGAGACAATGCATGTCTTTATATCAAAGATTAGCACCAGGCCTGGTGTTGGCTAGTGTTTTAGGTAGCAATTTTACTGGAAGAGAGAAATATATCAGGGATTATTAGAAATAGATTCATTAAAATATAACTAAGGCTCAGATCTAAGTTCCATTCTCTGATTAAGGGAACCAAGCTTCCTTAGAGAAATGCCTGAATCTAGGGCTGGGGAAGAAATCACAGAAATTGAACCTGAAGCATCTCAGCATCAGAAAGTAGGAAACTGCTAAAAAAAGAAGAAAACAAAAAGATAAAGATATACCAAAGGGAACTAATAGACAATCTGATAGAGCTTCTGGGTTGCTAAGTTGGAAAAATTTAAGCAACAAAATAAATAATGATAATGTTGGCTTGTAATCTAAAGAATAAAATAAGTATCCATGAATCCCCACTGATACAGTTGCTACTGAGCATCCTGTAGTTTTGCTCGAGTTTTGGTCCTCGTTAGTGCCAGTAAGTACAGTGTCCATGAATCCTTGCTGCCCTTCTCGTTCTGAGTCCACACTATTACCTGGTAGGGATTTGGATCGGGGTGCAGTGGAGCTCATTGTCTTGTCGCCTGCATGTTGGCATGGAGTCGGAGCAGTGGCTGAGCGTGCTGTAATGTCAGTTCTGGATGTCCCTGTGATTGCCCAGTAGGGTGAAGTTGGCCCTGTGGGCATAGACAAGAGAGAACCAGGCACATAATAAGTACCTGATAAACTAAGCTGTGGTTGCCATTGCTATTAACAGAACAAACGGGATGCCCCACATCAAAGGCTCTGGACTCAGATGGCCTGTGTTCAAATTCAAGCCCCACCACTCAGTAGGTTTGTGATGTTGGGCAAATCATCTCACTTCTTTCGCCTTAAGTTCTTCACCTGAAAAATGGAGAGTTAATCATATCTGTATCGTAGGATCGTTGTGATCATCAAATGGGTTAAAATGTTAGTTAATGAGAATAGTATCTGGCATATAGCAAGCACTGAAAGGAAGTTGTTCTGCTGCTGCTGCGATTCCTGCCACCACCACTGCTGCTCATATGGCCATTACTGCTACAGGTACACAGCACCACTTCCCTGTAGACTGGTTGGTTTGCTGATTGACTGATTGACTGATTGATTCAAACATCGAAAAGCAAGAGAAACTGATACAAGAGGAAATAAAAGGGTTTATGATTAGAAGAGAAAATGAAGCGTGGGTCGTGGTTTCTCACCGGAAGAATAAAGTTCCGTTGACATCTCTCCATCCTGCCTTTGGTGTGAACTATGGATCTGATGGGACATCGCAGGCTGATCTATTTTCCATTGACCAGGTTCTCTTAGGCCCAGTGACCCAATAAAGCTTTCTCTTGTCCAGGACCCAGAATGATTAAATAACTTTCAAAATAAATAAACCAGATGGAAATTAGACATTCCTTTCCATTGGTAATGAGTCCTGGCAGATAGATCACTTGGAGCTTCAGTCACTTTCTTCCTTGTGATGCTAGATTACCTACAAGACAAAATACAAATCTTTTTTTTTTCAATGATTAGGCTCTTGCCAACCTTATCATGTAGTAGTCTGCCCACGTATTATCTGAGGTTACTCATGAGGAGCTTTCTTATGTTGTACCTAAGGAGGGATCCTGGCTTCTAAAATGTAACCACTCAATAGGTATCCTTTTAGGTGCTATCTTTAAGCACCTCCTTGCAAATGCAAATACCTCATTAGAGGGGCTTTTAACTTAGTCTATTGTCACAACAATTCCATTTTGCAGATGAGAAAACCGATGTAGAGAAGTTAAGAGATTTGCACCCAGGTATTAGTCCAGGGGGTACTTGGACATGAGTTTATTTAAGTACAGAGCCTTTCCTATTCTTCCTCATGGATTTGGAGGGAGAAACTTCTGGGCAAGTCTAGGCAGAATTAAAGGTTGTTGAGATTTTGAGGTGATCAAGGGCATGGGAATGAAAGTCAGATTTAGATTTTAGATGTAGCCCTTCTAGCCGTTTGACCTTGATGAGGAAACTTAACTCTTGGGATTATAATTGCTCCCTTGCAAAATGGTGACAAGGATAATTGCTCCATGGGGTCGCTGGAGAGATTAAGTGGCTTGTTATGTGATTGTGTTTATTCCAAGGCTTAGCCTATAGGAGGCGATCACTAAACATTCCTTTCTCTCCTTTAACTGTTTTTCTGCCTGCCTCTCATTCTACAAGGACAGATTCTGAACCAGTTCCGTAATAAAGATCGGCCTTGCGGCATCCCAGAAAGCTACTCTCAGCCCTGAGGTATTTTGTTGGTGGAAGATACTCACAGCTTCTTTTTTACCTAGAGCAAAGACAGAGCTGACACGCCATTGTTTATTTCACCTTTCACTAAAGCCCCTGAATCTGCCTGCCTCTGCACCGGTCACGGCTGAGAACCACACACTGCCTCAAGAGGAGAGCTGGCCTCTGAGAAAGTCTCCAGTGTCATGGGGCCACAGCTGGTGAGACACCTCTTACCTGGGCAAGATGCAATGATTTATACCTGATCTGTCAGGGGTCACCATGCAGCTCAAAGCTAAACTGAAAGATTAAGAATTGATCCAGATGTAATAACACCCCAGACTAGACATCCAGGCTTCCAGTACAGGCTTCTACTTGGTGCCTGTGAGGCACCGTGCAAGCAGCGTCTGTTTGCTGGGGTTGAAGGGGATGCTCTGGTTCTGTCCTGGGGTGCACATAGCATCTGGGGCTGAATTATACATCCTGGGCTCATCGTGTGACAGTGTGGTATATTTCGAGGTAAAGGAAGCTCTGAAGGGACTTGTATCTTTATTCATTTATTCAAGCGTATGCTGAGACTCACATGCCTCATCTGGTACTAGACTCACCATCCAGTGCAGAATTATGTACCTGAAGTCTCTGGAATCCTGAGTGGAGGGTAGTCGGTAGCTATCTCCCCCCAAAAGTAGTGCCAAGTGAAGCGTCCCCTTCACTGGCTCTGCCATCCTGCCGTCCTGTTACTTCGGTTCTGATCCCAGTTTGGCCTCAATTCCTTAATTTAAAAAATGAGATTAATAGTGATAACTATCTCAGGACTCGAATAGATATTTTTTTTCAAAGAAAATATACAAATGGCCAAAAAGCACATGCAAAGACGTTAATTTTCATTAGTTATTAAGAAAATGCAAATCAAAACCACAACGAGATGCCATACCATACTCACTAGGATGGCTATAACAAAACAACAGCTCCAGAAAATAACAAGTGTTGGTAAGAATGTGGAGAAATAAGAACCCTAGTAGGATGCTGGAGGGAATGTAAGATGGTACGGCCAATGTGGGAAACAGTTTGGTAGTTCTTCAGAAATTACCCCACAATCTCGATCCTAGAGAAATGACAACCTATGTCCACATAGAAACCTGTTAGCGAATGTTTATTCATAACAGCCAAAAGGTAGAAACAACCCAAGTGTCCATCACCAGATGAATGCATAAACAAATGGTGCGGTGTACATAAAACGGAATATTGTTCAGACATAAAAAGAGACAAAATACCGTTACATGCTACAACTTGGATGAAGCTCGAGAACATTATGCTAAGTACAAGGAGCCAGACATGAAAGGTCACGTATTGTATGATTCCTTTGATATGAAATGTCCAGAATAGTCAAATCCATAGGGGCAGAAGGCTGCCAGGGGCTGGGGAAATGGGAGCGGTGACTTAAAAGGGTGCAGTGTTCATCTGGGATGATGAAAAAGTTAAATGAGAGAGAGCTGGTGGTTGCACGATAATATGACCATGTCAGTGCCACTGAATTGTACACTTTTAAATGGTTGGTCATGTGTTAACTCAATTAAAAAGCAGCAATACTTCCCTATAACGGCTGCTGTAAAAATTAAATCAACTCATACATGTATCTTAGATAAATAAATAGCAATATTATTTTTCTCAGACATTATCGTGTATGATTATTATGGTAATGTTTACTTTTTCTGCAGAAAAGCTTCCAGATATCTCTTCAGATTCTCAGAGAGCTCCTTGAGCCCCAGGACACTGGACTAGACAAAGGAAACATTAGCCCTAGGAGTCCTGACTGGTGTAGGCATTCTAGAGAGCAGCTTGATAATGTTTGGTCTGCCAAAACGGAAATACAGATGCCCCATTTCCTAACAATTGCATTTCTGGGCAATGTATATTGAAGAGACTCTCAGCTGGGCTCGTAGAAGGCTTTATGTATGGTGATATTTTCCCTGATACTGTTTAGGTGGGGGTTGGAGGTGGAGGCAGGGTGCATATGGTCCCTGGGGGAGGAGGCAGGTAAAGGTGAGGGATGTCCACAGTGGAATTTGGTAAACCTTAGAACAATGGTCAGCTCCTTTTTCTAATTTTAATTAAAAAATTTTGTTTGTTATAGTTTGCATACAATATTATATTAGTTTTAGGTGTGTAACAGTGATATAATGATTAAACATTTATATCCTTATATTGTGATCACCAAACTAAGTCTAGTAACCATCTGTCACCATATAAAGTTATTACGATATTGTTGACTATTGCTTGTATTGTATACGACATCTCTGTGCCTTATTTATTTTGTAACCGGCAGTTTGTGCTTCTTATTCCCCTTCACATTTTCACCCATTGCCTTACTCTCTCCCCTTTGGCAACCATTAACTTGTTCTTTATTTCTATGAGTCCGTTTTTGTTTTGTTTTGTTTGTTCACTCATTCAGTTCTTTTAGATCTCACATTTAAGTGAAAGCATATAGCATTTGTCTTTCTATGTCTGGTGTTTTAGACTTGGCATAATACCTACTAGGTCCTTCCGTATTGTCACAGATGGCAAGATTTCATTCTTTTTCATTGCTGAGTAATATTCTGTTGCATAAACCATTATTTTAATAGCAAACAGTGTGTTCTTAAAAACATAGTGCTGGGTGCAAAAAGAAAAGGTGCAGAGGTATGTTCATGGCCCTCTATAAGCAATTAAAAATGGTGTACACAAACCAATATATGCAACTTACAGGGCCACAAGCAAATGAAATGCTACACATAGCAAGTACAGTGAAATGCTTGTCTAAGGAGAGGGGTGGGGGTGACATTGGAACTAGTAAGAAAAGGAGTAAATAAAGAAAGCATAAAAGGAACTTGCCCAAACACATTGATGGCACTGTGTCATGAACTGAGGAGTCTGAATAACTCAAACTAATGTGCCCAACAGCCAACAACACAGAAAACATAGAATGAAAACACACTGGTTGGGTAGCCAGTTCATTAGAGAGCAGTTACAATCTGGTGACAGGTTCCACCTTCAACCCTGGCTGCTAATTATCTTCCCCTGGGTGTCCCAGACCGAGGACATCAGACTCTCCATGAGGTCGGGTTAGGCACTGCTGTCTTTAGTTGGGGACCCTGGGTTGTGTGTCCTGGGTCAAGGTAAGAGGGGGAGCTGCAAGGTCGCAGCAGCAGGATAAGCCATGGGAGAGGAGAAGGCAGAGGGACAGGTGAGGCTGAGGGGTGAGCAGGGGCCTCTGGACTCTTTCCCAGAAGTTGGGTGGCACGGGGCGGGGGGACCGAGGGGAATGTTGGGAGAGTTAGCTGGGGAGTGACACGACCAGATTTGCACATTAGAACATTCTGGTGCATTATATAGATGGATGGGAGGTGGGTAGCTGAGGAGTGAGGGATCCCATTGAGGAAACAGCCAAAATGCTTCAGGTAAGATCATGAGAGTCTAGACAAGGGTGTGGAAG
The DNA here is from genome assembly GCA_030015415.1 of Cynopterus sphinx. Taxonomy (NCBI): domain Eukaryota; kingdom Metazoa; phylum Chordata; class Mammalia; order Chiroptera; family Pteropodidae; genus Cynopterus; species Cynopterus sphinx. The sequence continues at coordinate 97,638,870 of CM057379.1, read as the reverse complement.
ACAAGGTGGTAAATATAAGTTCAAAGTAGGGATCAGCTATTTCCTTTTATTGATAGGCAAACAAGGGCAGATGGGAATTAAACAGCTCTCACCCCATAGTCTACAGTGGGCTAAATACAGGCCTTCTGCCCTTGAGTTTGCAGCGCTCGTTCCAGTCTGAGCGATGGCTCAGTGGGCAGTTTTATATTGAGATGCACCGTTCAGGTCCAGGAAATGACTGGAATATTACTGCTTGGGCCGCCATGTAGGACAAGCTTCCCAGTACATTCTGCAGTAGCCCAGGATTGCGCTGGGGCTAGTGTAGCATGCAGATTCGTGGAGCGACGTGCATCAGGCAGGGTGCCTCTGGTCACAGGCAGCTTGCGGGTTCACCCTGCACCTGCTTACACCTGGGCCTGCATTTATCTCTATCGACATGCAAACCCATTGATAAAGGTTGGACAGTTGATAGTACTGAGTGATGGCTGGAGGGCAGATGGGCCTGTTGGACCATCTGTTAGGGTGATGGGATAATCCTAGCTAACATTTATGGGTGGCTTATAAAGTGCCTGGTACCGTTCTTTACATACATTATCCCATTCTAATCATTTTAACGCCCGATAAAGTCAGGAGGAGGTCCCGTCAAACCCAAAGTCAGTGTGATGACCAAAACAAGTCTCTGAAGCATTCATGTTTGCTCAGAGTTGGTGGCAGAGCCGGCACCAGAACTGGGCTCTTCTGGAGCTGGCCCGACTTCGCCACAGAGTCACACGACCTGATATCACCAGCCATTGCAGCGTGTTATTCCTTGTAAGGCTTTGTCTCTTCTGATCCAACAGGAAAGACGAGCCTCATTTTACTTAGCTTTGCCAAGGTCCGTAATGGATGCTTTGTGCACTTTTGCAAATTACTAAGCTGAACCATCAAGCTGGCAAACCTGGGAATGTGCCATTTGGTCCTCTCCAAATAGAGGCAGAGGAGAGAGCGTGGGGGACAATTTAAGAGCTTCCAGAAAAACAGAAAAGAACAGTTCCCAGAAGAACACTGGGGTTCTCACTGTCACAACGGGGCTGCCCGAAAGACCCCGCATTGCTATGGAAACGGCGCATTTCCTTTTTTATGGAGCAGGCACATAAAACTCCCAGAATGTGTCACGAAATAAGTTACTACTGTCCCGAGGCTGCTAAAGATGTACGCCCTCATTAGGGGAGCAATGTGACAGTTGGGGTTTATAATGAACGGTTTGCAGGCTCTGGAGCTGAGCTAAGCTTGCCCTGTTGGGATCACGCCCTCTTGGTTTTGGGGTCTAAAGGGGGTCTCCTTCCTCAAAGTGTCCGTAGGCCAAAGACCCATCAGCTTCTGTGTCGAAGCAAGACAACCAGGTGATGTAATTATGGTGCCTGCGCATCTCATTTGCATGCGACTAGTGAACAAATTCTGGCGTTTCCATAAAGACACTCCTGCTGCAATGAAGCGTTTTATCACCTTCTTTTCACCTGGAGCCCTTAATTGGGTAGCTCTGCTTCCATCAAAGTTTTATTTACCTGGTAATATGCAGATGTTAGCTGGCCAGCTTAGAAATAGAGAGGAATTCCAAAGGAAAGGGGATGAAGCAGCCACACAGGTGTGTTTCCCCCTTCAACCTGGAACGATGCAGCCCTTGATTGTACATCCCACCCCGAATCCTGGAAGTCTTTTCCACCAGCTTTCAAAGTCTGCTGTGTCTCCTGTTGACTGACAGTGTTTCTGATAGTGCTTTTGAGAAAGGCGAGGTTGTTTTGGGAAACAGACAATTAGATTGTGCAGTGAAGGAGACGAAACGGAAGGGGGCGGAACAATAAAACTCAGGAAACACCTGGACTATTATCCATACATCCTGGATAGCCATTAAGGGTTTGTCATTGAAGAGATGACCACTGATGCTCAACACTGATGAAGATGGGCCCAGGGCACCGCAGGGGAAGACTTCTGTGGCTGTAGAAATAGCTGCTTTAATAAGAATAATACCCGGGCACTCCAAAGATGACAATTTAACATCTCCTTTGGGGGATTTCTCACTAAGCAGGGGGCAGCACCACAAAATGGTTATGAGCTTGGGCTCTGGAGGTGAAATGCCTGGGTGCAGTTCTCTACCTTGCTCTACCAGTATTTTTGAGCGCCTTCTTTGTGTGCCAGGCACCGTCTTTGCTAGCGTTATGACCTTGAGTAAGTTCTTGAACCTCCTTAAGCCCTGGTTTCCAAGTTTGTAAAAGAGAATAGCAATCGTAAGTTTCTCACGGGGTTATTGTGATAGTTAAATGAACACATGTGTGCTAAGCGCCTGTTACGAAGTAAACAGATAATGTACTATCAAACAGACCGATAGACAAGCTTGCAGCATTCAGCAAATTGGTCACCATGCTGGATGAAGCACCTGCTGAGGGTTAGGGGGCTGCCTCACTGTGGCTGTCAGCAGAGTTAGGGCATTCCGGCGAACGGTAAACCATTTACTGACTGTGAGTACACTGCTACCAGTGGCAGTCATAGTCTACAGAGGGAGTGGAAAGGGAAAGAGGTGGAGGGAAGAGAGTTCATCTACTGAGAACTTACTAAGGAAAGCACTTTCCCCATGTGCTCTGGTTGAAGTTGTGATTTACTCAAGGTCACACAGCCACCAGAGTGGCTAGGCTAAGGTTCAAATGTGACTTTAATGTATGCGTCACTCTGAATTCCCTTCCAATTTGGATAATTAGAAATGATCACGAACGCCAGATCATTTTGGTCCAAATTAGAAAGCTCCTTCATAAATTAACTAAAACTAAACCAATTATTAAGTATGGCTGAGAGCTTAACTTAGTACTCTATAGAACAATGACTATAACCTCTATAAATGTTCTAAGATATTCAATTATGCGACTTTAAGCTCCTACTCAGTTTTGCAGAAAGCGTTTTTCTTCTTCTTAGACCAGTGGTTCTCAGCTGGGGGTGATTTTGCGCCCCACCCACACCCCAGGGGACATTTGACAATGTCTGGAGACAACTGTGTTTGTTACCACAGGGGTGAGTGTGTTACTGGCATCTAGTAGGCGGAGGCCAGGGATGCTGCTGAACTTCCTATGATGCACATGTCAGCCTCTCACCATAGAGAATTATCCAGCCCCAAATTCTGAGAGTGCCAAGGGCGGGAAATCCTGGTTTCAACACATCTAAGGTGAACTTAATGTTGAACTGGGCATCTCAGTTCTAGAACAGGGTTTTCTTTTCATAAAATAGAATTATTTCTCCACCGTTAAAATACACAGTGATGCTAACGTGATGACCTGGGTCCTGGAATCTAAAAAAAAGCTCTTGTCCTGCCCTTACCAGCTGAGCATCCTTCAGCAAGTTGCTGAATCACTCTAAACTTTACTTTCTTATCTGTAAAGTAGGGTATTTCAGTACTGACATTGCTGGATCTGTGAGGATTAAATGAGAGGAAGTACATAAATCTATCCTACAAGGTACAATATACAATAGGTGATTCATTATTTTTGTACCTTCCTGCCTTTCCCCTTGAGAGAGAAACTATAACATCCTCATTCAATTAAAAAAATGCATTGCTTTGGTAGGCACCCACTAAGTATCTGAATAAAATAAAATTGTAGACTTCAGTTCTAACTTGGTTAGGGGAAATGGAGTTAAAAACTCACAGGGTGAAGTTGTAACCTGACCAGAATCAGGCAGGTTCCAGCTTGTCTCATCACATTGTGCCCAATTCTGTACTAGACTGAAGGGAGATAAGAGGAGGAAAGAAGTCACGATTATGGTCATCAGACACCCGAGTATGAAAGGACAGTGAAAGCTGAGGGAGAGGACATCGGAGGTCTGAGTTAAATTGATTTTTGGAAGAAGCTAGAATCCAACTAGGGGGAAGAAAAAAATCCATTCATTCAGAAACCAAGTAGAATTATTTCACTGTGAAAGTGAATCTATATAATTTATGAAGCTCCCATTTTATTTTTTCTGGTTAAACAACAAAAACAGAGAGCACTGAATTGTTTTAAATCCCAGTTGGGCTGAAAATATGATCAAAAGTGGAGAAATCAAATAAACTTAATGGTGAGGTTGTTTCTAATCCAGGCAGGGAACTTGAGCCTCTTCTTGATGCCCCATCAGCATGAAGGACATTTCTAACATTTTGGTAAGCATTCTGAGAAAAAATATTGTTTATGACGGCTGGATTGGAAATATCTCACCATTACATTTACTTTTTTATTTTTATTCTTTGTGCTTAAATGCTTACATAATTTGGATCAAAGAGGACTTTCCATTTCTTGCCTCCCTCTCACTGTAAAGCACATTCTATTATAATGGAAGTTCCATAGTTTAGTTTCATCTCTTCCCTTATTGAGAAGTGATTGGGTTATTTCCAATATGGGGGCTATTATAAACAGCAAGTAATGAACATTTGTGTGCATATATCTTTTCATTTTGTCTAGGCAACCTCCAGGATGACCCCCCGTGATTCTTGCCTCCTAATAGTCATGGTTTTATATAATGTTCTTCCCTTGAGTAAAACTTGTTCTTTTTAAGCATTTTTTTCAAAAATATTTCAATTACAGTTGGCATCCAATATTATTTTAGTTTCAGGTGAACAACATAGTGATTAGACATTTATATAACTTACAAAGTGATCACCCTGATTAGTCTAGTACCCGTCGGATGCCATACATAATTATTACAATTATTATTGACTATATTCCTTATGCTCTACTTAACATCCCTGTTACTATTTTGAAACTACCAATTCATATTTCTTAATTCCTTTTCACCCATCCCCCAACCCTCCTCCCATCTGGCTACCATCAAATTATTGTTCGTATCAATGAATTTTTTTTTTTTTTTTGCTCTTTGGATGTCACATGTAAGTGAAATCATATGGAGTTTGTCTTTCTCTATTTGACTTACTCCACTCAGCACAATAGCCTCTAGGTTCATCCATGTTGTTGCAGATGGCGAGATTTCATTCTTTTTTTTTATGGCTGAGTAATATTCCATCATATATTTGTACTGCCTCTTCTTTATCCATTCATCCACCGTTGGGTTCCCGCGTTGCCTCCACACCTTGGCTATTGTAAATAATGCTGCAGTGAGTATATGCATTCACATGTCCCTTCAAAGTAGTGTTTTGTGTTTCTGCAGGTAAATACCCAGAAGTGGGATTCCTGGGTCCCTTTTTGTCTCTTGTTATATAGCCTTTGCTTTAAAGTCTATTTTGTCTGGTGTAAGTATGGCTAACCCAGCTTTTTTTGTTTGTTTCCAATTTCATGAAATATCTTTTCTTATCCCTTTACTTTCAGTCTGTGTGTGTCTTTTGATCTGAAGCGAGCCTCTCGTGGGCAGCGTATGGAAGGGCGTTGTTTTCCTGTCCATTCAGCCTCCTGATCTTTTGATTATTTACTCCACTTACACTTAAAGTAATCGTTGGTAGGTATGTAGTTATTGCCATTTTATTATTCATATTTTTGATCTTTTTCTCTTCTTCTGTGTAAAGAAGTCCTTCCAAACATCTTCTGTTATACTCGCTTGGTGGTGATGAACTCCTTTAGCTTTTTCTTGTCTGGGAAGCTCTTTAGCTGTCCTTTCATTCTAAATGATAGCTTTGTGGGGCAGAGTCATCTTGGTTGTAGGTGCTTACTTTGCATCACTTTGACTATCTCGTGCCATTCCCTTCTGGCCTGCAAAGTTTCTGTTGAGAAATCAGCTGACAGTCTTATGAGAGCTCCCTCGTAGGAAACTAATTGCTTTTCTCTTGACGCTTTTGAGATTCTGTCTTTGTCTTGAAACTTTGGCGTTTTACTTATGATGTGCCTTGGTGTGGGCCTCTTTGGATTCATCTTGTTTGGGACTCTCTGTGCTTCCTGGGCTTGTATGTCTATTTCCTTGGCCAGGTTAGGGAAGTTTTCCGTCATGATTTCTTCAAATCCGTTTTCAGTTCCTTGCTCTCTCTCTTCTCCTTCTGGTGTCACTATGATGAATATGTTGGTACTTGATGTTGTCCCAGAGGCCGCGTAAACCATCTTCATTTTTTAGGATTTTTTTTTCTTGCTGCTGTTCTGATTGGGTGTTTTCTGCTACCGTATTTTCTAAACTGCTGATTGGATCGTTTGCTTTATTTAATCTACTGCTATTCCCTCTAATGTATTCTTCATTTCAGTTATTGCATTCTCCATTTTTGACTGATTCTTTTTTATGTCTTTTATCTCTTTGTTTAAGTTCTCACTGAGTTCATCTACTCTTCCCCTAAGTTCGTTGAGTGCCCTTTTAATCAGCGTTTTGGACTCTTGCACCTGGTGGATTGGTTGTCTCCACTTTGTTTGCTTAGTTGATTTTCTGGAGCTTTGTTCTGTTCTTTCATTTGGGACACGTTTCTTCATCTCCACATTTTGGCTGCCTCCCTGCGTTTGTTTCTATTGAAAAACTTGCTTTTAACCAATAAAATGTGACAAAGTAGAGAGTGGATGTCACTTCTGTTATTAGGGTATGAGAGTATCTAAGTTGTTTTGCAAGAGGACCCTCGCTGTTGCTCTCTTGGTTTGCATGCTTTGTTGAAGCCCAATGCTCATTGGAGAGGTCCACATGGCAGGGAACCAAGGCCCCAGTCCAATAGCTCTAGGGGTACTGAATGCTGACAGCAACCACTGGAATAAGTGGGGAGCAGACCATTCCCCAGTCGAACCTTCACACGAGGCCCCAGATCTGGCTGATACTTTGCAGCCTCATGAGAGTTTATAAAACAGAGCACCCGGCTAAGTCATACCCAGATTCCTGACCCATAGAAACTATGAGATAATCAACGTTTATGGTTTAAAGCCCTTACGTGTAGGCATAACTTGTTACACAGCAACAGGTAGCTAATACAGGTAACTACCAACTTAGTACAGAAACTGAGAGATGTAAACAAATAAATTCACTGCAGGGTAGACTGTTACAAGAGCCAACTGAGTTTTAGGGATAGAGCTATGGGGATTCTTGGGATGAGAAGGCACCTTTAGCTAAGAGTACTGAGAAGTTTGTGAAGAAACTCATTCATTTATTCAGAAACTATTTATTAATCATTTTTTCCCTGCATGCCAGGCATTGTCCTAGGCTCAGGGGCCAAAAGCTAAAGATGACAAAGTCCTTTTTCTCTTGATGTTTATACTCTCTAGGGATAGAGACAGAAAATGGAGATAAATAAACAAATGGACAAGATAATTTCTAGTAGACACAGAGAGTGGAAGGGAACATGATAATGAGTAATCAATAAAGCCAGGTGCGTTCTTTTCTTCTGATGGTCGAAGACATCTCATTGAGGATGTGATAGAGGCCAAAAATCATCTTTGGGCTATATCCCACATAGGTGAGGTTTCCATAAACTCAGATGGGTAGGGGTCCTGCCCGCCCACCCCAGGGTCGGCTGCTGTGCTCCCCTGTTCCGGGCAGCTGGTGACAACAGGAGGTGGGCTCAGCCCAACAAAGGCAGTATATTGGTTCAGGCTTCTGCGGCTTCTAACGGCTGGATGATGGATGCCACGGAGGAAAGGGGGACCTGCTTTGATGTACGCGGCCCGGTTTGATTAATGAGTGGCTCTGCCGGGAGGCTATGCTGGGAGTAAATTACTCTTTTCAGAAATGGCTAGATCGGCACTATTGTACTAATTATTTCACAAGCTTGGGGTCAGTTCCAAATTCCCTGACACACACAAGGGAACAAACACCCAGGCTAACTGAAGCCGACAGAGCTCTAATTAAAGAAGAGATTGTTTGTGACTCCCCTCTCCCCCTACCCTCTACCCTACCAACCCTATTTTCCCACAGGAGGAAGCTGTCAGACACATTTCCTTCCCGCCCCAGGCATGGCCCAGCATGAACCCCCAGAGTTCCAGGAAACAGCCTGTGGTACCCCAGCACATATGCTGAGCGCTGGCAAAGAGGGGAGGTCTTGATGGTGGTTCCAGTGTCCTGATTTCTGGTTTCTTTCTCCTAATCACATGCGATGGTGTTATAATCATTCATTCATTCATTCGCTCATTCATTTCTCTGTTTATCCATTTGTTTGTTCATTCTATACATATTTATTAAATGCATTTTATGGGTCAGGCACTGTGCTGAGAACTCGCAGGGTCCCAGCCTCCAAGAGCTCACTGCCTGGTGGAAGAGATGCATTAGTCAGATAATCACACAGATAAATATAAAGATGCAACGATGAGGAGTGCTATCATAAGGGGACTGTGGTTTTGAGGGTGTGGGTAAGGGGATTAGACTTGACTGGGGGCTCAGATACTTGAGGAGGTGGCACCAGTGCCAAAAAAGCAAGTAAATGGTATGGGGAGGTGAGGCTGCATCTTCTAGGTGGTGGAGGCAGTACGTGCAAAGGCCCTGTGGTAGAAACCAAGGTGATGATGCTCTGGAGGCACAAACAGAGTGGCAGTGTGGCTGGAGCTCCAAGATGGAAGCTGACTGACCAGCGTCCATGCTTTTGCTATGTGTGGGTCCTTGACCTGTCTGCACCCAGTTCCCTCACCTGAAAAGTGACAATTAAACTTGTTAAGTTTTTCATAAACATTGCGGTGGCCTTCCCAACAGATATGCATAAGTACTGTCCTTGACCTTCCTTGGCAGTCTTTTCTCCCACCAATCCCAGCCACCGTGCTCCAGGTAAACTGCACTGTTTACTCTTGCCCGTGGGTTCCTCATACTGTTCAACCTCAGGGCCTCCCCTGCTGCTCCCCATCAGCCTCAGAAAGGCTGGCTTTCTCTCAACCCACCCAACAGGGGCAGAAATGAGATAAAAGCTTGGATGTGCATCTGCGAACGTCACGTAACTTTATGTCTTACTACTGCTGATCTCCACCAATTAGTTTGCCTTAGCCATGCACATTTAATTCTCCTGACGAACCTTCCTGGTAGATATCACCTCTGTCACTGGAAAATGAATAAGCCTAAGGTCCAGCAATACTGAATAACTTGCCCAAACAGAGTATGTGTCAGCCCTGGGGCTGGACCTTTATCAATGCCTTCTGTTTTTTTTTTCCCACTACTAAATGTGTTTGTTTTAAAAATAATAACAGTGAACGTTGCTATATTGAAGCTTATTATGGTGTAGGCATTGTGCCAGACACTTTCCATAAGTTAACTTATACCCATCCTGTCAGGTAGAAACCATGGTTCTTCCCATTTTATAGGTGAGTAAACTGAGGCACAGAGGGACTCAGGAATTTGCCCAAGATTATACAGCTAGTAAATCATGGAGACTGGATTTATGCCTGGGAATAAGATGCTAGAACCATCATCACCTCCTTGTCAGTTTTGATGCTCAGTAAGCATCTTTCTCCTGATGGACCACAAAGCGACCCCTGAAGGTGTCAGCATGGCTGTTTCAGATAGGCCCAGAAAGGGTGTAGTAAGGCAGTGTTCACTTAGATTCCTTTACTTAGGGAGTCGGGGATTTTTTAGCTCAAAGCTCCTGTGCACCATCTAAAAAGAATGGGCTAAATGGGAAAATCAATAATGCACACAGATGGTCCCGATGATGTTTACACTATTTAAGAGAACAAATTATTCTCAAGCACCTGGGATTCATTCTCCCATACAAAAGGAGAAAGGCAGGGGAATTACAGGTCACTCTTATCTATTCCTTGAAGCAGGCTCCCTGAGAGGCAATTATTCTGTGGTTATATTAGTTTGCTTTGGTCATTTTTTTTTTAACCACTGCTACTAATGCCAATTAAGAAAGTTTCACTTTACTGCAATTTCCAGTATAGATGCTATGTGTAAAGGAATAGAATTCATGCAACAAACATTTATCGAGTGACTACTATATGCCAGAAACTAAGCCAGGGGCTGGGGCTCAGGAGAAACAGCTGTAAATGCAGCAACAGCCACGAAAAACGATGCTTAAAGCAGTTTACTCTGTGCCAAGTTCTCTTCTAAGATTTCATTTTATCTTTACACAGACCCATAAGGTAGGTGCTGTTATTATTGTCTTTTTGTAGAAGAAGAAACAAGGGCCCAAAGTCATGCACTTAGGACATGAAAAAAGCAGGGTTTGAACCCAGGTAGCCTGATAAAGAAGGCAAAAACAGTCCCTGCTCTGCAGTTTCTTTCTTATTTGGTGGGTGAGGCAGACATTAAATACACACATACCAAAAAATACCAAAAAAATAAAAGATAAAAAATAAAAAAGCAAACAAAATACACAACCCACAAGCAAACAAAACAAAACAAAACTGCAAAATTGTAGTATATTGTAAATAAATAAAGATAAACCATAATGAAGGTGAGGGGTCCTGGAAGACCTGAGAAGTTATGCTGAAACTAAGGGGGTGAGAAGGAGCAAGAGATGAGGTGTTGGTGGAGATGTGAGTGGTGATGGGATGGAAAATTCCAGAAAGGAAGAACGAGGTAGGTGAGTAGTCTGAGGTGGGAATAAGCTTGGAGTGTCCAGGGAAGAAGACCCATGTGGCTAGGATTTTGTGACTTCGGGTGAGGGGAGGGACAGAAATGACCCAGGAGAGGGTGGTGCAGACCAGAGCATGTAGGATCTTAAATCCAACATGTTGGGGAGGATAAAATGAGAGAATCTGTGTCATTTGCATATTATGGTACCTGGAACATAATAAGCACTCAATTTAATGTTCATTTTTATGATCATTGTGGTTATTCTGTATCATGCCCCATTGATGTTGATCTCTTTTTGATTATGTAAAGGAAAAAAAGTTTCTTTTTAAGTTTTTTTCCCTTTCTCCATAGAGTTTAGGCTTATGGGATTCTGAAAGAATTCTATCTAGGAAGGCTTCAGGCTCATCCCAGGGGCAGTGACCCTGGAGCATGACAGAGGTGATGCTGAGATATGTGTATCTGGAAGCAACCTAAATGTCTACTGATGGACGAACAGATAAGACAAGTGTGGTATGTACACAGAATGGAATACTATTAAGCCTTGAAAAAGGAGGAAATTCTGCACTGTGAGACAACATGGGTGAACCTTGAAGCTGTTCATTACATTAAGCGAAATAAGTCAGTCACAGAAGGGCTAACACTGCATCGTTCCATTTACAAGAGGAATCTAAAAGAGTCAAATTCACAGACTTGAAGTGTAGAAGGGTGGTTGCCAGGGTCCGGGGGGAGATGAAATGGACCCTTGCTAATCCATGGGTATAAAGTTTCAGTCAAGCAAGATGAATATGCTCTGAAGGTCTGTTGTGCCTGTGATCAAGCAGAATACAGTGTTCACACAGAAGAGTGTTAAGAGAGTCAATCCCGTATTAAGCGTTCTTCCCACAATGAAATAAAATTAAAAATGAAATAAAGCAAATGGGCGTATCAAGGCTGCAGTGGAGGGGGTGGAGTCAGGCCAGGGGCTGCTTCTGGTTCACACATGTGTACTTACACTGTCTGCTAAGCCTCTCGCCAGAGATGACAGGAGGTTTGTGTGGGAAAAAAAATAAAAAAACCTAAGGGCTTTATTTTAAGGCCTTCTGCCAGGAAAAGGCCTTTGGAGCAAATTCAACCACTGGATCACGTTCCTGAAGGTCGAACAGCAGCTACGTGATCCGCTGGATTTGAGGAAACATTTAAAAAAGACAAAGAAGAAGGGAAAAAATCATACCCTTTCTGAGGGATCATTTTTGTTTTTACCGAGAGCCCGGGAAACACGTGAGAAAGTTCTGGTAGGAAGGAGTGAGAGGGAGATGAAAACCTGCCTCTTCAGCTGCTGCCGAAATTGCCCTTAAATCAAGCGGTGGTTTTTGGACAGGGCCACGTAATTGATTATAAATGTTGGAATTTATTTCAATAAGCCCTGTCGTTGCTTAGCAGCTGTTTTGCTTTATAGCAAACCAACAAACAGACGGAGGTTTTGGATGCAGCCTGTCTTTTGTTTTTACCTTTGATGAGTCGGAATTGTTTTGCTGGTGAGATGCTTCTGGCTGAGGCTTGAAAGAGGAGAGGCCCCCGTTTTCTCTCAATGGCCAAGGGCAGAGGGAACTGGGAGTGGGAAGGCTGCCATCGAGCAGCGTGTTTTCTGGGGACCCCGAGACACCGTGCTTGGGTACCATTCGCTGTATCTCCTGGTCCAGAGCTAGGAGAAAATGATTATGTCTTTACTCCACATCTATCAGCCCAGGGACGCCATCCAGGCGTCCTGAGAGGAGGCCCATCTTTCATTCTCGTAAAAGCAGTGAGAGGCAGTGGGAAGAATGACGTTTTTAAGGTTTCGGGATGTTTCTGTTGTACTAGGTGAGGGTTTTCCCACTCAAAGCTGGAGGGAATAACTCCTGCACCCAGAACTGCTGAGAAGATCACATTCATTGACTTAGAGACAAAAGCCCTCAGTGAGGTGCCTGGTGAACAGTAGGCGCTCAATAAATATCTAGCCGCCCTCAGTTTAAAAGCCGCCTTCCCTCTCTTCTGGCTCGCGTTGGTCACTCCCTCTCCTAAACCTCTGCGCCACCTTGCTCGCTCACTGCTTAGCAGGGGGCGGCAAAGAGACCCAAGTTCAAGTCTTGATTCTGACACCTTATTCCGGACTGTCCGCTCATCTCTCTTTCTCTGATTGCAAAATGGTGAAACAGTCACTACTCACCTCCCAGGGTGGTTGTTCGGTTTCAAAGATGTAATAGAAGAAGGGCCGGCATGTTGGGGTCTTCGAAAACACGGAATGGGTTATGTTATAAGCTCTCTGGTGCTGCTGCGTTTCCTTCTGTTTCTTCAAAGCTAGTTTCCCGTCCAGGTCGTGAGATTATTTAAGGCAGGCACCACCTCGTTGGCCTCCTTTGTGCTCTGAATCCAGCTCCCTGATTTGCTCCTTTGGTGAAGATCATAAAGGGATTGGGGAGTAGGGAGCTCAGAGGTCCAGGTTCTCCTAATGTCTCCTTCTCCTCTGAATCCCAGACTCCCATATTTCTTTGCGCACTCTCCCCATTTCCTTCTCTGCTTGTTACTTCTGGCCTTAGGACCTGTGAACACACTGCTCTCTCTTCTGGGAGACTCTTTTTTGGGTTTTTCCTGAGTAGTCCTTCTGGCCATTAGGTCTCATAAAAAAGGTCCTTCCCAGTCTAGTGTCCTTCTCTTCACTCTAACCTCTTCTAGGTGGTGCACTGTCCTATTTTAATTTAATTTAATTTAATTTAATTTAATTTAATTTAATTTTTTTATCACTATGTGAAATGATCTCATTCCATTATTGTGTACAACTTCCCCCCCCCTCCACTGGATTATAAGTGCCATGAGATTAGAGATTTTTTTTTTTTAAATCACCATATTCCTCATGTCTAGGACGGTTCCTGGTACATAGTAGGTACCCAGCAAGTGATCGCTTAATTAATTAGTTACCTTTCTTACATAGTCTTAGGTTTTCTTCCTAAGCCTTCCAGGATTGTCCCAGTACTTGCTCCGATTTTTCCTGTTCCAAGATTTTCTGCTTTTCGAGTTCACGGTGCTCCATGATTTGATTTGATTTTCTTCAGAGGTGATGGTCTGAGGTGGTCTTATCTTCCTCTCCTTTGTATTGGAGGTGGGCCTGGAGGAGATCCACAGAAAATGTCTGCTTGGCTAAGAGGAATCTTTATGCTCAGCGGGGGTGGAGAGTAGGAAGCAGAGAACTCCAGAGCATCTGCAAGACAGAGGGGGACGCAGGGGAGCAGGCAGGTCTCCCACATCCATGCCTCGGGCCTTCCATTTCTGGACAAATAGCGAGTCAAGAAGTAAGGATGTCCTTATGTTTTTTAGACCAGTGAAATCTGGAATGACTCTCAGATAGGGCAGAGTCCAACTCCTTCATTTTTTCTTTTTTTAGGTGAGGAAATAGGAGACGATCGAAGGCAATGAAACATAGGAGAGGCATACAAAGATTATGAAATGTCTGTGTTTCAGGTTATTTTCTCATCCATCATCTCTTTTAATCCTCATAGTATATCAGTGAAACCAGTGATATTATTCCCATTTTACAGAAGAGAAAATCGAGGCTCACAGAAACCGAGCATCTGGCTAAAGCCACACAGCTAGCAAAAAAGCTAGGACTTGAATCCGGGTCTTCTGTGCTATTTTCTCACCACATTTAGGGCTTTGGAATAAATCTCCCACCTTCCCCAATGGGGTCTCTGTCCCTCAAGCCCCTGCCTTAAATAGCCTCACGATTCGCAGGTGGTGGAGGTGATATCTTTTCACCTTTTCGAGGCTGGGTGCTGAGTTCCAGAGAGGGACCTCTAGCTGCCACAGAGCTCTGTTGTGAAATCTGCCTTTTTGAGCTTAATTAAATTAATATTCTTGTGTAAAGGGCTGCTGGGAGCTGGGCTCCATGAGGCTCATCTGACTTTCACACGGAGGGGAATGTTTCTGAGTTCCCTCTCCGGAGGCCGCATGAAAAATGCATGACTGAAGTCGCATTGCCGCGGGTGCTGGTGACAGTGGCATCTTCGTGCACTGGAACCTTTTAAAGGCCCCCCCCTTCCTAGCTGCTCACAGGAAACAATGCAAACCAGAGAGTTTGCAAGTGAGACCGGCTGAGTTTTAACTTACCCCGGTCTGCCTGGCAAAGCAGCCTGGAGACAAAATTAACACCTACCTGGAAAGCAGTGTCTGAGACGCCTGGTGACCACCTTCGAGGAAGAACAATGCTTGAATGAAAGAATAGACGAAGGCAATAGGGGGAAGCATAATGCAACAGAACTGCTCCGGGGGGTCGTTCATAAGACAGAGCTTACATACCCTGTCCGTGAGCTTCTTGCCAGGATTCATGGGAGAATGCATGCAAAATACTCAGTGAATGACGTCACGTGAGACTCAGTGCTATTAACTGCTTACAGTATGCCAGACACTATGCTAAGCCCTATGAACCAACTGAATCCTTACATCAGTCCCCTGAGTTGGACACACGGTTGTTAGATGCATTGGGTGGGGGCTCCCCAAAGATGCATTCTTTCAGTACCCACGAGCGGGACCTTATCTGGAAAAAGGGTCTCACAGACATAATTAAGTTAAGGGTCTCAAGGTGGCTTCTCTGCGTAGGCCCTAAATCCAATGACAGGTTGTCCTTATAAGAAGAAGTGAAGACACAGACAGAGGAGAGAAGACACGGAGGAGAAGGCCACGCGAAGAAGGAAGCAGAGGCTGGAGTGATGCAGCCCCGAGCCAAGGAATGCTGGAAGAGGTGAGATTAATTCACCTCCAAGGCCTCCAGAGGGAGCGTGGCCCTGCTGCCATCTTGCTCTCAAACTTCTGGCCTCTAGAGTTGTGAGAGAGGACATTTCTGTTGGTGTAAGCCACTGAGTTTGTGACGATCTGTTGTGGGGACCCTAGGAAAACGAATACAGTGACCACGGTCCCAGTTTGACTGATGGACGGATTCATGCACAGAGAGGTTCAGTTAGTTCTCACAGTCACACATCTGGAGAGCAATAAATTCTGTGATGAACACCAGGCGGTTTGGCTCCTGGGATAAATAGCGTTACTAGGATGCAGGGAAGATGAAGATGCAAACGTGCCGTGCAGCTTTGTCCAGGTCACTGAACTACTCTGGCCTCTGGTTATATCACCTGTGAATGGAGGCTGATTGGTGGATTGTCTCCTGGCTGTAGGAGTCCAAGGAGGGGTCGACAGCATATGGCCTATGGGCCAAGGATGGTTTTTGCATTTTTAAGTGGTTATATTTAACAGCCTTCATTTTGCCTCCTGGTGTATAAGCTGAAATTGTTTTTTTAAAAAAAGTTTGCTGGTCCCTGTTGTAAAGAATAAGGGATAATGGTACTTTCCATTCAAAGGATGGTTGTCAAAATACTTTACTCATCCGTTTATCATTTATTGGGCACCTCCGGTCAGGAACTCTTGAAGGGGCTGGCTAAACAAAGCTGCCAGTCCAGTGGGGGAGACCGCCGTGTAAGCAAGCCGACAACAGCGTGCCAGAGAAGTTATCGATGGAGGTGCGGGAGGCCCTGACGGCAGGAAGTGGGGGATCCCCAGGTGGGAGCCTTCAGGGGAGGGGATTGTGATTCCTGCATTATTTCAGCCCTTGACCCAAGACAGCACCCATCTCTGTGCAGAATAGGAGCTCTGCAAACTCGTGTTGAACAAGCAGAGAATGAACTTTCCCTACTACCCTCAGAGAAGACCTTCCTCGAAGAGCCGAGTTCTGAACCAAGTCTTAAAGGGTTGGAGAAGACAGAGGACAAGGGTGAGCAGCGCTCCCGGCCCAGGAAACATCCTTCTCAAAGGCCTGGCCGTGGGAGGGGGCATGAGCTTTTGAGGACTTTCGTGCAACTCGGTTGGTTTCCATGGGGTGAAAGCAGGAGGAGAGGAAGGATGGAGAGGCCTGGACCTGAGCGGAAGACCTTGGATGTTGTCTGGGAGGCGGTGGGAGCCAGCAGAGCTCGCCCCCCGCCTGCGCCTTCTGAGTCTGTGCCAGGGCCCTGCCCACTGCCTCCCTCACTCTCGCCGCTCTGGCCTCAGATGGGCTTGCGTGAACGGTCACGCTCTTTCCAGTCCTAGAAACTTCTATGGGCTTTCTCTAGTGTAAAACTTCCTTTACAGACCTTTAGAGGGAGGCCACCCTTGACTCGGCCAGACCAGCGCAGTTCTCCCTGGTGTACCTGTCTGTATCCACACCCACACCCGCATCCGTATGCCCACCCGTGTTCGTGTCCGACCTACGTCCATATCCCAGTCCGCACCCGCATCTCTGTGCCAGCGTCACCATCTACGTCTGCGTCCGTGTCCGCATCTGTATCTCCACTCATCACTCGTACACATTCAGGTGTGTTACCATTTGACTAATCATTATCTCCTTCACCAAATCGTCTTTTTCTTTCTTTCTTTCTTTCTTTCTTTCTTTCTTTCTTTCTTTCTTTCTTTCTTTCTTTCTTTCTTTCTTTCTTTCTTTCTTTCTTTCTTTCTTTCTTTCTTTCTTTCTCTCTCTCTCTCTCTCTCTCTCTCTCTCTCTCTCTCTTTCTTTCTTTCTTTCTTTCTTTCTTTCTTTTCTCCTTCCTTCCTTCCTTCCTTCCTTCCTTCCTTCCTTCCTTCCTTCCTTCCTTCCTTCCTTCCTTCCTTTTTACAATTTCTTCTTCCGATGTCAAGCATAGTGCCTGGCACGTAGTAGGTGCTCAGCAAATATCTGAGGACAGAAGATGCTACCATCCTGAGGAAATGGTCTTGGGATAGGTTGGGGGAGGGGAGGCAGATGCAGCGAGCAAGTGGGCAATGACGATAGCTCTTGAGAGGTGACAATGGAACGTGTTGGAGCAGCGGCTGTGGGGGCGGAGGGCGGTGTGTGGTTTGAGAGACTGTAGGGGCAGAGGGTGAATTGAACTTAGTGCTTGCCTGCAGAGGGCGGAAGAAGTGAGAATGCAGAATTAGTTCAGTTTAATTGTCCCCGTGTGCGATCACCTTGCGGGTGCCCACTGTGCCCACACTGACAGTCCCCTAGGTCCGAATTCACCAGCAATGCTCTGCGTCTAGCTTTTCCAGTCCCAGCAAGGCAGATACCTCTCCTCGGTGATTCCTTTTCTTCCCCTTCTCCCAGCTTCCCTTTCCTACAAACGCGAGACTATTACCTGCTGGTAGTTCACCGTAAGCCTCTAAGGGCGACGATGCTGGGCTCCTGAGCGTTTTATTCAGGGGGAACAGGAGGATAAAAGATGAACGCCAGGGAACATGAGTTCACGGGATTTAAGTCAGAAGGAACTAGACCCTGAAATTTAGACCTCAAAGCAGAGGCAGGGAATCTGAACTCCGAGGCTGTCGCGGCCGACCTGAGACTTTCGGTCATATCTTGTTAGGCCTAATCTGACTTCCCCTGGTCACACTGGTGTCTCCACGAGCCGACTCAGAACCGCGGGCTCTGCAGACCGAAGATTAGGAGCGCCCTGGGATGGTACATTCACCTTTCACAAGCTTTGCTGCTCCAGACGCTTAGAAAATAATTTTCTCCTTTATCTGAAGGCAGAAGGGCTTTTCTTCCCCCAGCTAGTGTTCTCGCTTTTTTTTTTTTTCTTCCTCCCTCTTTCCACCTAATAAAAATCCTCAGCGCGGCACTGGCTGGTGTAATCAGGGCTGTGCAGACTGCTCTCAGAGCTTGCTTCTCAGGCCTCGCTGCAGAAGCACGGTGGAGGCAGGGAGACAACTCTGGGAAGTAATGATGTCTCAAACACCAGCTGGCTCCCGCAGGTGAGAGTCTGACTGAGCTCCTTCTGGCCTCCGCGCACCCCCCCACCCCCAGAAAAAGAAGGCTGGCTTATTTACCATTTTAGAAAGTTAGACCTTTTCAAAGAGATGCCCCAGGCAAAACATCCTTCCTTTCCCGTGTCTCTGAAACTAATGACTCTTCTCAGAAAGTTTTGACAGCGAGAGCTGTTCCGACAGCTGAGGGAGGATGCTGGGAGCCGGGCTGGCACGCGGCCCACGAAAGTAGCTGGTCTGCATGCCTATAGATTGGGGATGCTTGATTCTAACACGCAACAAGTTTTGACTTTCTGGAATGGAAATGGGGATGTAGGGAAGACGCGGTGAGCGGGGGAAGTCTCTAGACTCGCGTCACGCTCTGGAAGTCAGATTACGGATGGGGGCTGCATGTTTCGGCCCCTGAAATACTTGAATTAATTATTACAACAATAACAGTGGTGACGGTGATGTCCGAGATTTGAAAGAAGACAGAATGACACTGCTTGCTCACACGATATCTCATCGTCTCTCTGGAATGAGGACAATGGGTAAACGTTTTAATGCTTCCTTTTACCTTGGAGGTGAAAAGAGGCTCAGAGGAGACGATGCAAACAGGTTTTGCAGCTTGTGTCCCATCAGAGAGTCAAACTCAGGTCTTTCTAACTCTAGCTCCACCATGCTGGTTATCATCGACTCCTGAGGACACTGGGTGGGGGGAATTCACAGGTTGGAGATGGAGAACGTGATGCCAGCAAACACTGTGACCCCGTCCGATGGGCAGAGCAGTCACTAAATAGACCGTCCCGGGATAGAGAGAACAATGAAGCTACAGTTACAACCCACACCCTATCCCACATCCATTATATCTGTGGTTTCCACAAGGATCTGGTGAGTTAGCGGGGCCAGGATGAGAGTGCCTCGCGTTTGTGTAGGTGAGGAGGCCGAAGTGCAGGTTGCTTAGGAGATTCGAGTGAGAGCGTAACCCTGGGGAGCCGAGAAGCGGCCACGCCTTGCTGCAATAGAAATCTGAGGACGCTGTTTCAAAGACAGACTCCTGGGCTCCACGCCAGACCTGCCAGATCGGAATATCTGGATCTTGAAATCATTCCTCCAGGGGGTCCTACTGCAACGGGTCCCTGGCTAGGTCGTTGGGACTAATTCATCATGCCACGCTTCTTCAATCAAGTCCCAAGTAAGGGTGGCGGGGAGGCGGGGTGGGGAAGGAGGAGTAAGAAGTGTCAGAGGATGGGACAGGCTTCCTCACTATCCAGGTGTGTTGTAAATCTTCATCGTCTTAGCTCCGTTGGGGATCCGCACATGTCTCGTGAAGTCAGACCCTCATCTCTCTTGGTACTACCTGATACCGGAGATGTGCCTAGCCAATCTTATATACTTTAGCCAAATAAAAATACTAGAAAACATTTCCCCCACTAACACACACGTTTGACAAAATGAACTCGAGCCTTCGATTCTTCCAAGAGATGAACAGCTCCGATGATAACCGGATGCCACCTTGCCACCACGAACGTGGCTGCCTTCCTGTAGTAGCAAATTCGTGCCCTATAGATACAGTTCCCTTTGCCCACCCCTGTCTGCAGGTCCATCTGCTTCCCAGAGGCAAAGGCTGTGGTCAGCGTCAAGGGTGCCCTTTCAGAATTCGTCTTTTCATTGAAATACTAAGATGCACTTATAGAATTATAGAATTATAAATTTTGGGTGTATACGTCTTTCCTTATCTATGTTGCCAAAAGCACGCTGCTCGTGTTCGCCTGCGGTTGAGCTTGCCCTTGGCAGCGTGTCTGAGGCACTGTTTTGGGGCCAGTTTGTCCGGACCTGTCACGTTCTGTGACCTGGCTGCCGGTACCGGAAAGACCGACTTTATTTAACCAGCCTCTTTTGCTGGACATGTACACCGTTTCCAGTTTTGAGAACTGATCATCGTTGAGTGTGCTTCTTTTTGCACTAATGTGCGTTTCTCTCGGCGGTGGCACAGAGAAGCCAGTTTTCTGGGTCGTAGATGTGTGCATGTTAAAATTTTTAGATATCATCTGAGATTTCCTCCCAAGCGATGTTACCAGTTTTTACCCCCCTCGTCCTGGTAGGGTTTGAGAATACCCATTTCCTACAACTCATCGACCCTTGATGTTGTCAGACTGTGACATGTGAGATCTATGATTTTAAGAGAGTGAGGGCTTTCTAAAGGCTGTCACCAGTGCAGACTGTCCACCTGGTCCAGAGAACTTTCTGGACAGCAGAGACTGTCTTGCTGTGGCCATGTCTGATTCCATCCCCGCTTCACCTGAGTTCCTGACACCATCTGTGTCAGGGTGAACTCTCTTCCCGGATATTCTGAGAAGGGACTTGCCGGTTTTATTTGCTATGGAGGTAGAGGGAAGGTGTTCACGTAGTTCACCTTTGCAAAAATATACTTGTTGCTCCGACTGTGTGTGTTTCCTGAAACTGGCTGGTCTTTGTAATTGACTGAGAAGCTTAAGACAAAAACAGAAATGACAGAAACTCCCTTTGTATTCCCGGGCACTGATCCAGACAAACAGAATCCAAGTCCCAGAGATGGGTCAGAGGAATCTGTGCTTTGAGAAGCTTCCCACGTGATTCCGACGCCGCTGGTTTGTCAGCTGCCGGTTTGAGAGCTGCTGTTGTACGTGGAAGGCCGAGATCCGTGATAGCGCTTTATACGAAAGGCATGAAGCAGGGAAGCTTTGCAGCCAGGAATACGTGAGTTCAGTTCCCTCGTGGGCCTCTGCTGAAGTTGGTGGCCTTGGGCAAGTCCCTTCACCTCTCTAAATCTCTAGAGGTTGTCCCAAGTGGTTGTGGTTGGTGTACGATGGGAGACACCGGTTTATCTCCAGCCATTCAAATTAAAATAGAGTCAAAACAGTACAAACCAGGCAGTTCTCACCTGTTTCCATGGTACCCCTGCTCCACACTGAGGCTCTGGGAAGTTATCGCTCCTGTCATCCCACCATCTGCAAAATCTGAACCAGTTTTTATAAAAAAAAAAAAAAACAACACTCAGGTCTCCAGGAAACAGAAGGAGATTCAGACCTGCCAAGGTGAGAGGTGAGCAGCTACGAGAGTTAGGAAGGAGCACGCACAGGTGGGGACACAGCGTGGAGCTATGCAACCTGGTGGTGCATTAATCCATAGGACGTGGAGTCTGACGGACCAAGGATCTGAACACCTCTCAGGTTTGGGACTCGATACCACACCTTTCCCGTCTGTGAGATGGGATAACTATGCTCACCCTGGAGCATGGTTGTCTGGATTAACACAGATAACCTATGTAAAAGAGCAGTGTCTATCATGACATGTGTTGTGATTATTATTATGACAACGTGGGATCAGACCTGGACGACTCAATGGGAGTAAAGTGAAAGAGAAAAGAAAAACAGCGTGCAATTCGGGCTGGCTGAATTTCAGGAAAAAGGTTAGATCTGCACTAGAGTGAGTCTGGACGCAGCGCAGTGTGAGTGTCCACGGCTGTTGGCAGGGCTGCGTTCCTCCTGGAGACTCTAGGGGGAAACCCATTTTCCTGCCTTTTCCAGCTTCTAGAGGCTCCTGTGTTCGCTCCTTGGCCCATGACCCCTTCCTCCATCTTCGAAGCCAGTAGTATCACAAGCATCACCTCCTAAAATTTCCTCACGTCACGACAACGTAAGCCAGGTCGTGTGATACGAGATGACACGGGGGACCCAAACCAATTACTTGTGTACCAAGGGACAGAGACACTGAGTTGAGCGGCATTCTGTCTCAGCCTTAGATTTGCTCTGCTGCCCTAGCGAGAAATATATTTTAGATAATTTTGTAGAATTGATTAATTGTGAAGAATTGATTAATCTCTAAAGCTGAAATGGATACGCTGAACGAGAAGAGTCCCCTGCAAGACCACACTGGACTTCACACTGGGTGGGGAGGCTGAGGAAAGAATTAAAGGGCTCTTCTGACCCGAAGGTTGATGATCAATACACTGTGGCTTCTCTGAGGCATTTTGTGAGCTCTGGGCTAGAGAGTGAGGCCTCCAGGCTCAGGACAAGGGCAGAGAGGTACATGGACCTTATGGTGGTGACTCCAGGGGGCCCGGATGGCCATGGTTCCATATCCTGGAGGAAAAGGTGGGGCTGGCTGGTGAGGGGGACATGGCCTCGAGCTGGGTGCTGAGGGTGGGCCTGTGGAAGAAGGCAGTGGTCCTCGAGGTAGAAGGCCTGCTAGGAGAGGCATGCAGGAACTCCGGGCGTTGTGGCAGCCTCTTAATATGCTCTGCGGCTCTGTGCAAGGAACACTAATTTGCTGCTAATGGCATGGTGTTTAAGCTCCCCTTAAGTCTCCTGGAGCTAATCTAGCATGTCTGGCTGTCTAGCAGCGGTGTGTGTGTGTGTGTGTGTGTGTGTGTGTGTGTGTGTGTAATAGCATGGGTGGCAGAGACGGGGAGAAATGGGGCACCAAGAGCGCCCCATTTGAGGAGAGGAGAGAGCATTCAGGTATTGAAGACAAAGCCCATCCTCTGGGCAAGGAGCCCCTTTTCAAAAACCCCCGAGCATAGGACAGAAGGCTAGCCCGGTGCAATACGATTTCTGTGCCTTATCCTAGCGAGTCCTTCGTGAGCTTTAGCCAGGATCATCTTTACGTTACAGGCGAGGAAACCGCCACTTAGGCTCAGAAACGCTCTCGGAGAGACCGGTGAGAGGGGACTGGGTGCGATTATCCAAGGACGTTAGGGCCAATTCAGGAGTTTGGATTTCCAATGAAGTGCAATGGGAACTACTGACGAGTCTCGAGCAATGGGGTGACCAAGCGGGGCTCTGGCTACTGTGCGGTGATCAAATGGCATGGGGACAGGGCGTACACGGGGAGGCCAGGGGAAGCGCTACGCACTATTCCGCAGGAAGCATAGCTGCAGCGAAGGGGTTTTAGATCTGTTTCGAAGGCAGACCTCTCATGGAGGTTTCTTCCCAAATGAAGAACAACCCAGAGCTAGTCACTGGGTGAATAAAGTGGTGGACGTGAGTGCAGAGAAAGCGTCAGCCATTGGGGGTTGGACAGACTCAAGGGCTGTGGGGCCACCATGAGTCTCCGGTGCAGATGACCTGTGGTCAGCGATATCCCAGGAGGCGCTTGTCTTACAAGAGACCTTCCCCGTCCACCAAGGACCTCACCTTTCAAGGACGGAAATCGACCCCTTGCACGTGTTGTGGCTCTTCTCCAGAGCCCTACAGACTCCGAGCCCTTTCAAGAGCAGGAAGCTCTGTGGGGCCATGAGGATTTAGGAGACGAGTGGCAAAAACTCGAGGTGTACTGAGCGCCTCCTACCCGCCGCACACTGGTCTAGACACTCACATACGACTTCTGACTTAATCCTCACGCTCCGCACGGGGCCCTGGCACACTTACCCCACTCTGCAGGCCAGGAAACTGGAACTCAGCGATTCTAAGAACTCGCCTAAGGTCAGACAGCAGGTAAGTGGCAGAGCCGAGATCTGAACCTGCATCTGTGTCCAACGCGCAGTTATTCCCCCAACATGTTGGGATATGCCAGAGGCGACGGGTTCTGGGGTGCCCATGTGTGGGGGTGCTGGCTGTGGGTGGCCTGGGGGATCATCAGGGACTATAGTTATTGACCAAACCATCCCCCGCCTTCCCTGCATGTGGCCCCGGTTTAGGTGACACTGACTGACTGAGACCCAAAGGTAGATCAGAGCTGACACACTTCTCATCAGCACCAACGTGCTTTAACGTGGGCAGGATGATTCTGGGGGGCTTTCGGGAGGATACAGGAAGGAGGGAAGAAAGATGCCATCGCTGCACCGTTTTGGAGACTTTTGGCAATCGCATTTGCTGGTGCCTGCGATCTTCCCTGGGACAAGGGCATTTTGGGGTCTCGCTGGGCCTGAGAGAGGGGTGAGATGAGGATGCTCGGAGCAGGTGGTCACGGGAGGAGGGAACTTGGCTGGCCCGGGAGCAGAGCTGCCCCGCACTGCCTGCAGCCCCTCTCTCTCTGGAATTACAGGTAATAAGGTAGAGCTGACGTTAATGGTTTATGACACGAATTCATTTTGAGAACTCTATGGTTCACCCATCGCTTTTATTTTTCAATTTGGATCTGTTGGGTATTAATAGCTCTGGGGCTGTGTTTTCCATTTTAATCTTGCTTTTTCTCATTTCCAAGTAGATTCCTTCTTTCAATTTACACAAACATTAAACCTTCATTTCCTTCGCCCCACACTCCCTGCACGCTCTCTCTCTCTCTCTCTCTCTCTCTCTCTCTCTCTCTCTCTCTCCTGACCTTGTAATAAAGTTTCTCTTTAATGCGTGAACTTCTGTCAGACCAGGCCTACCTTCCCACCCCCACTGGCCACCATTCCTGACGCTTGAGCTGCATGTTGTCGCTTGTCGTTTCGCATCGACATGACGCTTTGGGCTATAAGGAAGAGGTGATTCAGATCATTTTATCTCGATCTCACATGATAAAGTGTCCGGAGGTGGACAGTTCTAGGCCGGTTCATTTGGAGGCACGACGACCTCATCCCACCTCCCTGTCCTGCTCTTTTTAGGGTCCCGGTCTTTTCCTTCCCAGTGGTCTTCTCATCACTGTAAGAAACCTGGACAGCTTCAGGTACCTGTCCTCCACAGGAAGGAAGGGAACTTTTCCCTCATCGATTTCATTTCCAGGGGTAGAATATTTTCCCCGGAAGCTCCCCCATTTGCTAACACTGGACCCCATGCCTAAACCAATCACTGCATGACATGGCCTGTATCTTTCCAGATAAATCATAATTAATGTTCTGGGGCTGAGACTGTGCTCCTTGAGCACATCGTTGGAAGATACCTGAATAAGGGCTAAGGGGAGGGTGGCTATGGTGCCAGCAGAGGCTTGCTGCCCACGGCGGCTCTTTCTCATCTGTATGTCTTTGTGCTTTTCTGCCGCTTCTTTTTCCTCTGTGGCCTCTTGACCTCCACCGTGGGTAACACCTGGTTACTCCTGGTGGGCTCCACCTCGGAACACGTACCACGTTCTGCGGGTTGTCCTGATGTAGTTCCTTCTCACCTGCCTCCCTCTCTCCCCCACCGCCAGGCATGTGTCCAGCACTGCGTTTGCAATGTCACCCTTGTAACAATCATCTGTTTGGTTGCACCCGACTGGGGGCTCTTAGAAGGCAGGGGCCGAGTCTTATTTATCTCTGTCACCTCAGAGCCAGGTACAGAGTAAGTGCTGAAGGGACCAAGGAGGGAGAAGTTGGAAGATGCTCTCAGCTAGGGCGTCTCCTAGGGCATTAGGCCTCGGCAACGTGGTGATACCAGTGGTTCCCCCCAAAAGGTGTGCTCTCTCATGCCTGAGTGTCTTAAAACTTTCCTGTGTCTGTCGTCTGCATACCCTCATCTGGGTTTCCACTCCCAAGGCTTAACCGTTTTTTTTGGCAAATTCTTTCTTCCTCCTCCACTACTACTACTACTACTACTACTACTACTACTACTACTACTACTACTACTACTTCCTCTTCTTCCTCCTCTTCCTCCTCCTCTTCCTCCTCCTCCTACTCCTCCTCTACCTCCTCCTCCTCCTCCTCCTCCTCCTCCTCCTCCTCCTCCTCCTCCTCCTCCTCTTCTTCTTCTTCTTCTTCTTCTTCTTTTCTTCTCCTTCTTCTCCTCCTTCTCTCCTCCTCCTCCTCCTCCTCCTCTTCCTCCTCCTCCTCCTCCTCCTCCTCTTCTTCTTGTTCTTCGTCTTCTTCTTCGTCTTCTTCTTCTTCTTCTTCCTCTCCTCCTCCTCCTCCTCCTCCTCCTCCTCCTATTCCTTCTTCTTCTTCTTTAAAAAATGAATTATATCTAACATGATTCCTTCTGGAAATCCCTCTCACACTTGGACACTATTTCTTTTATGGTCCTATTGTATTTTACATGTACCTCCATTAACTAAGGAACGCTTTTAAAGCCTTTCTGTGCATTACTTTTCTCATCTGGTAAAAGGAACGATGAACCACTCGTCTCTGGTTTTGAGGAGTGAGTAACACTTAACACACAATTAGGCACTCGCAGCGTGTTGTCGGTGGGGTGGCTACAGCAGACGTCCTTTCTGTTGTCCGTATCTGGTTACTGTTCTTTCTTCCCAGTGCATTACGGGAACCCTGCACATTTGAGACTAAGGTTCAGATAAGTTAAGTCACTTGACCAAGGTCACACAACTCGTACGTAGCTGAGCTGAGACTGGGATGCTCTGTTCCAGACCTCCTACATTCCATCTCTGTAAGAGCCTGAGAAAAGCCTCGATGAGTCGGCTGACAACTCTGAATACTCAGCAGGCACCGTGTGGAGGCCTTTAAAGGGCAGCAGAGCTCGTCCAGGAGTGGAGCCGGGCTCCAGATTCCCTTGTCCAGTGAGAAAGGGCAGCTTAGCCCTCTCAGCTCACTCCCTACTTCCGGAAGCCTCTACGAGGCCTGGGGTGCCTGATGGCTGAGCCACAGCTCTCATGATCCCGGCTGGCAAATTGGAAACGCCCTTAATTGGATGCTGAAAAAAAAAAAAAATAACCCCGCCCGCTGCACAATGGCTCCAGCAGAAGAGTTATAGCTGTTTACTGTAACACACAGACAGTCCCATTAGCAAGAATGATGGGAGGCTGCTCCGCGGCATTACTCTTAGCAAAAGACTTGACAAATATGCTTTGTAAATGAAGGCGCTCCAACAGAGAAAACATATAACACTCCGTCTCCCCACCCCACCCACCCCTCCCCTTCCTAGGGAGACTTTGCATGTTGAATCCTTTATGCATTATTCAAGGCTCCATATTCCGACGACGTTCATCAATAGTGGTGCCTATGGCAGGGAGAGGCTTGTATCAACTGACAAATGTAGACAAAGCAGGCTACTTAACCCAGGAACAGTGGGTCAGAGAACAAACAGGGAAATTGATTGTGCCCGCCATATTTCTGCGGGAACGGAAGAGTAAATGAACACCATACGTCACAGCTTATCACATGCGGTAGGAGGCGATCGTCAATGGAGCAGCCTGGCCTACTTAGGGAATGCTGATGGATCATTCGCAGACAGCTTTTGTTCTAGGCTGGGGTTTGTCTTGTCTACGGAGGGTCTGAGGCATCTGCAGGATGAGAGCTGTAGGAAGCATGCCTCCCCAGGCATCGGAGGTGGCCTCTGCTGTGCGGGGAGAGATGGAGATGTCCAGTCACCATGGCCACTGGGTACAGGGCTGAGTGTGGTGGTGCGCCCCCTGGACTCTCGTGGATCCCTATAGGCATATGGGATCCTAAGGGGCAAGAGGGTGCAGTGGTTATGCTCTGGGCTTGGCCGTTTGTTACAGCAGGTGCCAATCTGTCACTTAGTAGCTTGTGGACAAGTTAGGGAACCCGATACCTCACCTGGGAAGTGGACAGTAGTAGCACCTGCCTCCCATGCATGGAATCTGGATCGATTGGGTTTGTGAGCAGGAGCCCTTGGAAGCACATGGGCATCCAGCCCTACCCAGTAAATGTCTTGTGAGGTCTGAGTTTGCCATAACTGGAGTTTCTGAGCAGAGGGCAAACTGCTCTTCTGGGGAGATTCTGGGAGGTAGAAGGGTAATGTTTAGGATGCTTGCTTTGGAGTCCCGGTTCTTCTGCTTTGCTCTTCACGGGAACTTGTCAAGAGTTATGGTCTCCGAGACTTAGTTTCCTCTTCTGTGAAAGGGAGAAATAAATAGATATCGCCTGTAAAGCACAGGAACAAGGGTTCCCCCCACAGAAGGAAGGTTCTTTGGAGCCTGGTGGCTTTTGATATTTTCTGTCTGAGGAATGGGGTTTAGGGCAGAACCTTCAGAGTTGTCTTCAGCCCCGAGGGCCCGTGATGCTAAGGAGAAAAACTGTGGGTTTCCCTTTGCTCCCATCCCTGAGAATATGAAGCAGTTAGTGAGCAAATCAAATAAAAATACAATGATTGAGTGCCGATTGTTCATTAAGCACCTTCAGTCGCCTCCTTCAAACTCACCACAACCCTGTCAGCTGTTGTTATAATCCCCATTTTACCCACTGCCACGACCACCAAAGGCTCTCTAGCAGATAAGACCATGAAGGCCGCTGTACCCTGTCCCCTGTCCCCGCCTCCGCCCCTTTTGGAAATAGAGCCTCCCAAAGCCTCTCCGTGGAACTATCCTTTTCCTCATCTATCAGCCGGGTCCCAGCAGCCAATTTCAAGCGAGGCTGGACAAGCTCATTCAATTCCCAGCTAGACACCGATGCAACAGTAAAATCTCCCAAGTTTGCATGAGGGAAATTGGCTTTTGTCTCGTTCAGTGAGCTCACACCTAGAAAGAGCCACGACAGCTGGAAAAGGGGGGTGCTGATACCGGAGGTGGGGCCCAGGGAGGAGGTACAGGTCTGTTCCTGGCAGCTTGGAGGTGGGGTGGACGAAGGGAACACACCTGCCCCATTGGCTGAGGGGGACATGGGCCATGGGCCGATGGCCCTGCAAGACTCCCTGGGTTACTGAGGACACTCACATTCTCCAGAGGGAGAGGGCATCCATGGCCATGAGGACCATCAAGGTAGATTCACTCATTCCTTTCATGCCCACAGAAGGAAAGGGCCATTAACACCCTGCCAGGTTCACACAGCCACAGGCCACACCTCCAGGTATGGAGCAGCTTTGTCCAGTGGAAAGAGAACGTGACCCACAAATGCATGCCACGTGGGCGATTTTAAATTTTGTCATGGCCACATTGAAAAATAAAAAGAAAATAAATTAATTTTAGCAGTGTGTTTTATTTAACCCTAATTATAGCAACTATCACCTCGACCTCTGGTCAGTATTCAAGAACTATTGGTGAGACACTTTACAGGCTTTCCTCCATGCTCAGTCTTCGAAAGCCCGTGTGGATTCTGCACCGATGGCGACCTAATTAGGACTGGCCATGCTTCACATGCTCAGTGGCTACATGTGGCCAGTTAGCACAGATCTGGAGAGCAGCCTCTCAGCTCCCTAGTCACCCCCTCAGAGAGACCTCCCTGTGCCCCCTAGCTGGAGTGGTACCCCATTCTCTTCCCATGTCCTCCATCACATCCTCCTGTTTGTTATTTTTAAAAATAAAATATGTTTTATTTTTCAATTACAGTTGACATTCAATATTGTTAGTTTCAGGTGTACAGCACAGTGGTTAGACGTTTCTATAATTTACCAGGCGATTCCCTCCCTCCACTCCATAAGTCTAGTACCCGCCTGGCACCATACAATGTTATGTGTAATTGACTACGTGGGTGCATTTCACTGCCTATTGGTCTTGCTATTGTTTATTTTTATTTTTATTGCCTGCCTTCCCTAACAGAATGTAAGTCCCCAAAGACGGTGTCCCTGGCATAGAGAACAGTGCATGGGACACAGGAGACACTCAGAGACATAACTACATGTGGAACAGATGAGTGAACGGGCATCTGAGTAGAGGGATGTCTGAATCCAAGGCTAATAATAAAGGCTATGACGGGACCCACCACACCCGTGAGTACATCTTTTGCCCCCTCCCCACCAAGGTAGCATTTCTCCTTATTTTGGGAGTCGATAGCCTGTTGCCTAGTCTCTTTCTTCCTAGGCAGGTACTTAAAAAGAAAGATCCAGAGCTCACCTGCCTCTATTCCTCATCTATGCTAATTTGCCCATTCTTATGTAATTTGTAAGGTGGCAAAACCCTGACATATGATCACAGTCTGAGAAGCCGGGGCTGTTTATCAGCTGCCGCCTTCTGCAGCCATTGAATAATTCTTGGCTGCCTGTAAACAGCAATGTACCAGATTCATTAAGTCCGACGCACACAAGCCATTCGCCATACAGATGGACTGGTGCCGTAGCCTGGGATGCGGGATCCTACACATTCAAGATCCCTGAAGTCTCTCTTTGCTTTGTCTTGAGAAAAGGAAAGATAAACTTCTCCAGGGTGGGTGACAACCTCTGTTGTCAGAGCTTGAATTAGAGGCGAGTCCTGTTGTTATTGCCAGGATCCCAGGGTGCTGGTATGTGATAGGTATATCTCTCTGGGTTGCCATCTAGTTTAGCTTGTATGTGGAAGCTTGTGCCTGTCTTTTACTTTGGACCCTGAACGTCTCATGGGATGAAAACAGGCCCCGTTCATCTTTGTAACCCCAGCTTCCAGCCCAGGGCCTGATACATAGTATATGTTTGTTGGAAGAATGAATGAACCGAGTCTACAAACCATTCGTTAAAAACTCTTTATTGAGCATTTATTATGTGCTGAATCCTGTTCCACGTGTCTGAGACAAGTCCCCAGCCCTTGTGGAGCTTACCTGCAGCAGAGTCGAACTAATTTTGTGATTTTTTTTTCTTCTCCAAAATCTCAAGGCTGTTTTGTTCCTCTTATTTCATTGTTTCTGACATCCCTGATATCATTTAGCATGGTGGTAAGAAAGTGGATTCTGGAGTCAGATGCTCTTGGGGTCAGATGCTTGCTCTGTCCCTTACCTTCTGACCGCTTTCCTTTTGTAAAGGAGGATAATGACAGTCCTTACATCAAAAGTGGCTGGGGGCACTGAATAAGACCGTGCTTATATGCTGCGGACATGGCTCCTAGCCCAGAGGTCATAAGCATGTGATACTAGTGTTTAGCACTAGGTAGGACAGCGTTTGGTAGAAAGGAGGCCGAAGGGTGATTTTGAGACTGGGTCAAAGGAACTACAGACTGGTCCAGGTGGGAGATATTTGGAGGCCTGGATTGCTGTGTGCGTCTTGGATGATGGTAGGAAAGGGTCAGGGAGGTACTGTGGTGACCGCTGCAGAATTTCTGGTGTTAAGCAATTAACACTTGGATGCCATGAAGATGCAGAATTGTCAAGAAATGGGACAGCAGGCCACCGTGACCAAAAAGAGCCACAGGGAGAGCTGCTGTCTCCATACCCCCAGAAACGGCAGTCAGCTAGCTTCTGATTGGGAAGGAGGACGGGTGGTACACCACCTACCAAAGCTTGGCCCTCTCCCCAGAGCACGTGGATTTCCAGAATCCTGATGGGCCTAGGAGGGCTGCCCCAGGACAGGGAGAGCAAAGGTGTCTCCTAGTGAGAATGCAGCGTGGCACCGAAGGTTCTGGAGCATTCTGGACTCTTCAGAGCTTGCACTTGGGATCCAGTCAGATTACCCAGGTTGGATTCCTGGCTCTGTCACTCACAACTTATAGCTGGATGACTTCGGCAAGTCACTTACCCGTGATCACTCAGTTTTCTCCTCTGCAAAATGGAGATAATATTAACACTCATCTCAATAATCTCAGTATTTTTTTTTTTGTGAGTTTAAATGGGATAATTTGTGTCACATACTTAGGACAGTGCCTAGTACATAGGGACCCTGCCCCCACAACAAATCCTCTCCAGAAGTCCCTTTTCCCTTAATCTTTCACCTCCTTTCTTTTGTATTCGCACCCCTCCAGGACTCTCACTTAATCCTCATGCCCTGTCTAGGATTCAGGCCGGTGAGTCTCACTGCTATCTATAATGTTCTGAGCTTCTTCAGGCAGGTACAAATACAAGATGGATAAATCTTTATCTTACTAATATTGGTAACTGCTCATAGCATGACCTGGCACTATTATAGCTCCCCTTCCCCACTTGGCGGAAGTGGGGGTGGTGGTGAAGAAGATGAAAGAAAAATCAGGGGAAAAATGGATCTCCATCGCAAATAAAAAATAAGGAATTACAACTCTGTCTATTTTTACGTACTCTTTAGTATTTTGTGCCATACAGTTACTAAGAGCTTTAGCTAAATTGGAAATGAGAGTGACGTATGTGTGGGTATTCTCTTTATCAAGTTAGTTTTGAAGCATTCAAGAAATCATATTTTAGGAAAGAAAAAAATGATATTAGTAAAAAATTCTCAGGAAAGAATTTCAACTGAAAGTAAGAAGCTGATGATTTTCTTTTAATTAAAGAGAAAACAGTAAAGAAATGAAAAGGAAAAAGTGAGCCTGGTACCTTAAAATAAAAAGGAATGATAAACTTTTTGCTGGCAAAGTTGCAATTTCTCTGTTGGATTTTGGATCTGGCTTTTATTATTAAGGCTGGTGCTGAAAGCTGGCATTTTGACAGGAACATGGAGCGTTTGTCACTATCTGGGAAAGAGATAGATATTGAATGACATTTTGGAAGAAATGTATACATTTTGGGTCTAAATACTCTTTCTCCTTAGTAGGAAAATTCCACTA
Source organism: Cynopterus sphinx (assembly GCA_030015415.1). NCBI lineage: Eukaryota > Metazoa > Chordata > Mammalia > Chiroptera > Pteropodidae > Cynopterus > Cynopterus sphinx. The sequence continues at coordinate 97,606,542 of CM057379.1, read as the reverse complement.
GCAAAGGACTGATTGGTTATCTTGAGTTCCCTATTCTCATGGCTATTTAAATAAAAACAAATTAAAAGATTTTTTTCCCCCTCTTTAACTGTCGGGGAAAATGGAAAGGAGTTTTCTCCATGGGCAGCATCCTTCCCAGATAAGAGCATCATTCTTGGCTAGAAGAATTCAGTGGCATCTTCTTTGTTCCCAGAGGTGAAATAATTGGGGGGCATAGAATACACGCCCGGAGGAGTAGCTGAAGTCCACGTGCAGAGAAAAGATCGTGTCTGTCTCCAAGCCCTGCTTATTAACGCAAATAATTCAAGGGAGGAACATGGCAAAGAAGAGGAAAAAAAAATCTCAGGAATGTCACCCAGGAGACCTGGGTTTCTCTAGCTCAGCGGCTCACCAGCTGTGTGATACTGGGCAAGTCACTCACCATTCCCGGCTTCTATCTTCAAAATAGACAGAATGGCATAGACATCTCTCCCTCGCTCTGAGGATCAAGAGTGACGAAAGGCTGGGGACGACTCTAGAATGCTATACAAATACGTGCTGCTGTAACGAAGAAGCTCAATCTGTGGTCCTATAGGGCCGAGAGAACGGGCCTGCAATTAGAAGGAGGATGAAGGCCAGCCTGGAGATGCAAGTCGGCTGCACCTGACGACTAACAAGTAGACAGGTGGCCGTGTCTCCTGTGATACGGAGTCAGGCTGAGTTTCTTTCCTTGGATTCTCCTCCACCAATGGCTCAGACACTGCCCTCCTTAGATTGCCGGAGTTGTCAGAAGTAACTGACCTGCCACATGTAAGAGGTCAACATTTCTGCTTAGGAAGCCAGAGTCCAAGTTCACGGTAGCCTGACTCCAGCGGGTGGTAGTTTTGCATCATGGCCACCCTTGCTTGGCCTCTCTCACATGGTTTCTCTCTGACTGCCCTGCACTTCTCTCCCCTTAGTCAAGGTTTTAGATAGTTCCCAGTTGGGCCCATAAAAGCTGTAGCCAAAGCTGTTGACACCTGGGGGAGGTCATTCTTATGCAAAAAGCAAGAGTCTCCAGGGGAAAAAAAAAATCAAGTGAGGACTCCAGCTCTTCCCAAAGGAGGGAGTTTTAACTCTGGATGGATGACAGGAATCCCCTTTCTTCGATGTTCAGCGGTGGTTTTGAGGTTTGGATGTTAATATTTTCTTGCTTCACTATCCGTGGCTAAAGTCCCTTCAAGCATTTTTGGAATCACTTCCAACTTTCTGGGCCTAATTTCCGCATCACGTTTATGAAAATCCTGACGACGTCTGACTCTCCCTGAGTCTTGCACTCCACAGAAAACAGTGGTGCTTATGAAACACCCTCACCCTTTTGTTTCCCAGGAAAATGACTGCCCATAAAGGACCACATGGCTCCTGGGTATTCAAATGTAAGATCCACCTCCACTTTCCTCAGTGACTCAGATAAGAGTCTCCATCCTTTCTCGTGATTCCCAGAAGACATGTCCATGACTTCCTTGCCTACCTGCCTCTATAAAATTCCAGACCCCTTCCTTTTTATTGACATAGTCTCGTTAATGAGTGTTCTCCCTATTTCAATAGTCTGAATAAAATCACCTCCTCCGTCGTCTGGTGCATTTTGCCTTTGACAATTCCAACTTGAATAATTTCTCCAGAGCAGAGGAAGAGGCAGGTCCCCATCACAGTCATAAAAGACTAAATGCAAGAAGGTTATGGGGAATCTGCAGGAATATCTTTTTTAAATGAGCTAGAGCTAGACTGAATAAAGAATAAAAGGAAAATTTATATGCCAATGGACGAGCATCAAATTTTTCTGCTTTAAGGCAAGCATCACCTCCTTGGCAAAGGGAAGAGAAAGGGTGTGGGGTGATGAAGGATGCTCTGTTGGCCCATAAGCTTTTTCTATTTTATTATAATCGTCGGTCCTGTAATATACGTTAACGTTCTGGGGACCCCAGACACCAGCGCGAACACAAGGGCTGAACAAGAGCATCAGACTGGGAAGTGTGGAATGTCTCCAGACTTTTTGACTTTCAGAGACGTGCCCTTGGATGCTGGACCCCGTTCTTAAGGCTGTAAGTGTCTGGGAGTGTCACCCCTCACGCTGCTGCTGTGGCCAGAGACGGCGGGAAAGTACAGAATGTAGTAGCAGTGCCTTTGCCTCAAGGGCTAGAGATAAGGTTTTATCCAGAGGTGGTCATGGATTCCGGCTGAATTTGGAGCTTCACTGCAACTGTTTCTTGGTTGGCTTCTACCCCTTCTTCTCTATTCTAATTTCTGCATCTGTTATCGGTTTAGCTGGGACCCTTTCCTTAATGAATCAGTTGCACTTGAATCCTTGATTCAGGGTCTGCCTCTGAGTGACAAGAGCTACTGTGTTGACCCACCCCGGTGAAGGAAGGGAGGAAGGAAGGAAAAAAGGAAGGAAGGAACAAATGAATGAATGAAAAAAAGAGAAGAAGGAGGAAGGAAGGAGTAAATGCTTTCTTTGTAGGAAGACAACTGAGGGACGATGAGAAGAATCCTTGGTTTGTGGTTGGCAGCTCTGTATCTGACCGCCGGCTTAGCCACTTTCCAGCTGTTTGATTATGGACGTGTTACTTCTCTGACTTGAGTCCCAACGCCCTCTCAGTAAAGATCACTGATTCGAGGTCGATGCAGTAGTTGAGTAAGGCGGTGCTTTTGAGTGGACCCAGCGTACGGCAGACCAGCCCATTCGAACAGGCTCTGGTGTTTCGAGTGCAGTCCGTAAGAAAACCTGTCTTCTCTGCTCTGAGTCGGTCCCAGCATTTCCCCCGCTAGTTCCAACGAGAAGAGCTTGCTAACGTCTTCGTCCTTTCTCGCCGTTGTCTGTGGGCTTAGGTGGTATAAACTGAAGTAGAGAGAAGTAGTATGTATGGTCTTTGTGCAGTAGATTCCAGATTCTCAGGGACACAAAAATCCCTTGGTGCCTTTGTCTAAAACATCGATTTCCAGGTTTCCCCAAGAGATTCTGGTTCAGTAGATATGGGATGATGGCTCCAGAAATCTAAGTTTTTTAAAAATATACTCTGTGACCCTAAGTCTGGCAAGCCACAGACTTTATTTTTAGAGATATAGGGTTATATTCAAGGCCAACCATTCACTGGTGCTGTTTCTGGTGTCCTCGATGCTCAGCAGTCTGTTCGCCAGTGTGCATCAGAGTTCCTGCCAGTTCTTTCCAGCTCAGGCTGGACACTAAGTGCCATTCCCCAGACCCCTGCTGCTTAGCAGAGCTCGCAGATCCGACTGCCTCTTGGTGCACCTTGCCCCTTTGGGTTAACACTCTGCTCCGCACGTCGATGAATTCACTCATGGATGCCAATGAGCGCTTGTCCATTTAGTGCAAAACAAATGGGCCGAGATGACACAGGCGATCAATCACAGCACACCGTGGGCCCACCTAGCCCCGGAAGGTGACAGATCTATTATGGCTGATTAAGACCAAGAATGAAAAGAAGCCAAGGCTCTGCCTTGTCTGTGGCGCTTATGACGAGGCTGGAGTTCAGCCTCTGACCTTGACCTTAAATGCTGCCACCACTAGTCCTCATATTCGTGTTTCTAGTCACTTAACGCCTCAACGTATTGGCTCATTATATTTAGTGCAAACTTCAGCTTGGCCAACAGTGCCTTCCCAGGCCTGTCCAATGGCTCCCCCTCAACCCCTACATACCTCTCGAGTTCCTGAAGTTTCCAAAACACAGCTTTCTTTCCCATTTATGCCCTCCTCTTGGAGATAGGATGGGTCTGGGAAGAAATGCATTTATTGTTCATGAGACTTTCTCGTTTTCGTGGTACCCGTTTTACCTCTCGAGAAACACTGAAATCTAGTTCAGGGGTCAGCAGATTTTTTCCTTAAAGAGCTAAATAGTTTAGGTTTTGTGGGCCAGATGGCCTCTGTGACAGTTACTCAACTTTGCCACTGTAGCCCTCTTAGACAACAGGCGAACCCAGTGGGCGTGGCTGTGTTCCAATAAAACTTTAGATAGTGGACCCGATTTGCCTCATGGGCCGTTGTTTATGACTGGTCCATCTTTACCCATCTTTATTCACTCCACAGATATTAACTGTGCATCTCCCTGTGCCAGGCCCTGGGGATACAGCAATGGGGCAGATACAGGCCCTGCCCTCTGGGGCCTGTAGTTTAATAGCGGGGAACAGATGATAAATAACTAATAATACAATCAAATGCTTGATTGCCATTGGTACAGGTGCTCTGTAGGAGAAGTGTAAGCTGCGATGGAAGGAATAACAGGAGGCATGGGAGTTTGGAGAAGTGGGGGTGAAGAGGTGGGGCAAGGAGGGGGTGGAGCATCCAGCAGAAAGAGAAACAAGAAAAGGTCCTGAGTTTAAAGGAGCTTGGCATCTCGTGAGAGCCAGGGTAACTGTCACCCAGAGAGGAAGAGAGGGAAGCATCAGATCCAGAATTTGCTGCTTCTAATGAAGTATTTTAGACTCGCTCCTAGGAGCTATGGGATGTCTCTCTGAAGCAGGAGAACGACACGAGTAGATTTAGGTTTCAGAACAATTTATTTGGCCACAGTTAGGAGAACAGACAGGAGGCAGGAATAAATCCAAGACAGAAGGTTCCTGCAGGTGAAAGGCTGAAAGAGGAACTGGGCCCTTTCTGAAGAGAGGCATGCTCTCGTGCTGGCCCCTCGATTTTGTCATAACACAGACTCTCGCTCTACCTCTCTGTTATGCCAACCTCACCCACAAAGTTAGGGATTTGATGGAATGTCCATGCCTGAGGTCGCCGTGTTGAGGCAAGGCTGCCCACTGTGGGCACATGTCGCCGGTGACGACTCTCTTCTTGAGAGACAGTGTTTCAGGGCTGTGCTGGGCACAGGCCTTCAATGGAGGAAGGCACTGCTGGAGCTAGAGAGCTGGGGTGGGGTCAGATTGTGCAGCGCCTGTTATAACAAGGGATGCAGACTTCTAGTAACCAGAGCCCTCCCCTCTCACCACCGTGAGGATCTGCGTTTCAAGGCCACCTGGACCTTCTGAAGCTTTGCTGATAGCCAATCCCAGTAATGATCATTTCCCTGATATCCTTCGAAGACGCTATAACGTGGCAGAGTGTCTGCATATTCTGAAGGCATTTAATCCCATTGCTCGGGATGCACTGATACGTAGATCATTAAGCAGAAGAGACCTTCCTGGTGAAAGGAGTACTAATTGCAGTTTTCAAATGCCATTTTCATTAGCTATTTGGCAGGACACTGCAGTCACGGTCTTCCTATTTCTATTAACCACAAGGGCTGGGACAAAGTCATCCCATCTCCTTGTTGGCAGGCCTCCACTTCAGCCTGTCAGCGCTGCGAAGAGAGAGATGGGAAGCCAGCCTCGGAGATGGTCCCTGACGATCGCACCTCCGTCTGCTCACACGCTTCTGGAGTGCCCTCTCACCAAGGTGGATCTGTGTGACCAGTAGCGTTGGGCAGAGGTGATGATGTATCAGTCTTCTGTTGTTGGATAACACGTCACCACAAAGTTAGTGTCTTAACACAACGCTTTTATTATCTCACCATCTCCGTGGGTCAGGAGTCTGGGCATGGCTTAGTTGGGTCCTCTGCTCAGGGTTTGACGAAGCTGGGACCAAGGTGTCAATCAGGGCTGCATTCTCATACCTAGCTCAGGGTCCTCTTCTGAGCTCCCCCAAAATGTTGGCAGGAGCTACTTCCTTGCAATTGTATGACTGAAGCCCTCAGCTCCCGGATGCAGTCCCTCCAGTAAGGAGTTCACGACGTGGCTCTTTGATGCTTCAAGGCCAGCACGAGAGCATGCCTCTCTTCAGAAAGGGCCCGGTTCCTCGTTCAGCCTTTCACCTGATTAGTCCAGGCTCATCAGGATGACACCCCTTTTGATTTACTCAAAATCAGCCTACTGCGAATCTTCACTAGATCTTCAGAATCCTCCAGACTTTGCCACGTGATGTCACCTAATCATGGGAGTAGCTCCCAGTCACAGTCACAGGTCTTGCCCACACTCAAGCTTGGGGGGAATAATCCAGAACATTAATTGGAGGTCAAATGTGAGGTAAACCTTTGGCCTATCTTAGAATTCTCACTACCACAGACATGTAACTAGGAATACGGTCAAACCGGAATTCAAATTCCGGTCTGTTTTGACTCCCATGTTCATGTTTTAAGCCTCTGGCCATAAATTTTTGACTGGAGAGCTCTTCAAGGGCAGGGATTAGTGCTTAATAACAGCTCCAGTGTTATCTCAGGCCTGGGCAGGATGCTTCAGATTGCCAGTGACAGAAATCCAACTCAGTCTAGCTTAAGAAAGCAGGAGAACTTGCCCATGAATCGGGAAGCCTGAGGCTGGACACAGGGCCATAAGCAATACTCCAAGGCTCTGTTGTTGTCACGTAAGTGCTCTGTGGCTGCATTCTCAGGCAGCCTCTCCTCACATGGTGATAAAAAGGGCCGCTCGCAGCTATAATCTTACATCCTCATGATTTAGAATCCAAAGGGAAAGGAGTTGCCTCTCCCTGCTGTAGCCATGTATCAAAATTTAAGGAAGACTAATTGGCTGGCATCCCGTGCTTTCTAAATCCAGACTCTGCCTGGAGGGAGTCCTCCGAATGGTCAGCCAGAGTCACGTGACCACCTAGTGGGAGAAGGACGTCGGGATAAGCAGCATCCTTAGTACAACGTGGAATATCTAAAGTGTGGTTCCCGAAAGAAGAGTTGGGCATTGCTACCACGAGGAAGTAGCGCCGAGCGGATAAGAACATTGGTTACACACAAAGCTTAGGGATACAAGTCTTCCTCTCTCTGCATGGGGCCAAATAGTTCTATACATACTTTTGAAGGTATAAGGAGTTTTACCTTTCAGTTGCACGGAGCTGAGAAAGTTCACACACATTCCTAGTTCTGTTTTTCAATCCTCGAGCATCCAAATTACTGAGATGGGGGCGGGGAGGGGGCCCAATGAAGTGAATGAACCCATGACGCCCTTCCCAGAGCTAATTATTTCAGAAACGTTGGAGGTGAGCTCATTGTTGAGATTGAAATTCATTAACCTCATCTTAGCCTGGGGAACTTGCTCCACAGTAGTCTAGAGTTTTAAATGAGCCACATTAGCACACATTCTTCCCGGGTGTGGTGGCCTCACTCCAAGGGGCTGATACAGCTTACTAGCATGGTTTGGAAAGGTGGAGGATATCCTTAGGATGGGACTAAGCTTAATTGTACGAGCATTTCAGTAATGTAATGGGGGAATCCATTGAGACAGTCGATGGCAGGGTCGGGGTACTAAATTCTGTCCTTACTAGGGACAGTTCCCTTTGGAACTGGGGACCATGTCATTTCTCTCTGTTTTCTTGTGTCTCTCGCTCTGCGTCTTTATTTCCACTTTATACAAATTGGGTGGATATGTTCTCATTTTGCTCTCCAAAGCTTTTAACCTCATTTCAGCTGATTTCGAGGCCTTGAATTTGGGAACCTCTAGAGGAGAGACTCAGGCTTCCTCCAAAATCTTGCCTGAAAACGATTCAACAGTTGGGACAAGTCAGAGATCTTTCCATCTTTTGCTTCTAGAGGGAAAAAGGGCATGGAACCGTGGCCAACTTTCTATGAAATTTAATTTTCCAAAGTGGTGGCTTCATCTTGCGACTGTGCATGTGAAATGGGAGGTTATGAGGACCGCTAAGGGCTTACGTCTCCTTTGTTAATTATCCAAAGTTCACTGCCTCCTTTATTTCCTGCTGTGCACTTTCCCAATCCTGCCTCACCCACCCTACCCCAAAGCCATAGGAAACAAGCATGGGTGGGAACAAATAAAATATGTAATTACAGCGGGGAGATATATAAGAACGAGCCATCTTAGCAGGTGAGCTCGGTGGGTTTGGTTGAGTAATGCAGGCTTTGTCATGTCCCGTGGTTTAGTGGTGGGCAGCCTTCAAGTTCCCCCCATGACCTCTACCTCCTGGTATTCGTGCCCTTATGTAGACTCCTGCCCTTACGTGTGCACTTGACCTAGTGACTCGCTTCTGAGTAGAATATGGCAGAAACGATGGGATGTTACTTCTAAGAATAGATGTCACAGGGACTATGGCTTCCACTTGAACACACATTGTCTCTCACATGTCCTCCACAATGGAAGCAACCCGCGAGGTTGGGAGCTGCCCCAGGGGAGACCCCTTCCGCTGGGCTCTGGGGCCAGGCTCTGGCTAGAGGGCATGTGGAGCCGATGGCTTCCGTCCAGCAATCCGGAAGGGACTGCATCCTGGCAACACCATGTTACAGAGTTTGGAAGTGACTCATCCCTCGGGGGAGCCTTTGGATAAGACCGCAGCCCAGCCCCAAACATTGGCTGAAGTCTTGTGAGGAATCTCGAGGCAGAAGCACCCAGCTGAGCTGTACCCAGATTCCTGAGTGACAGAGATGGAGAAAGCGTGATTACTGTTTGAAGCCACTAAATTTTGGGATCATTTGTTAAGCAGATATAGATAATGTCTCTCTTTTCATCTTTATCTGTCTGTCTATCTGCCTATCTACCTACTTTATCTCTCTCTCTGTCTCTCTATGGCTATCTCAAAATTTCTGTCTCTATATCTCTATCTGTATTTCTATCATCTGCATCTATCTATCTATCATCTATCTATCTATCTATCATCTATCTATCTATCTATCTATCTATCTATCTATCATCTATCTATCTATCTATCATCTATCTATCTATCTATCTATCTATCTATCTATCTATCTATCATCTATCTATCTATCTATCTATCTATCTATCTATCTATCTATCTATCATCTATCTATCTAATCTAATCTATCATCTGTCTATCTTTCTGTGTATTATCTATTTTTCATCTCCACCCCACCCCAGTCTATATACTTGTCATGTAGAGATGCTTCCTTTTCAGAGAAACTGAGGCTCAGAGAACTGAATAACTTGTTCCATATCATATAGAAGGTAGGGCTGTTATTGACTCCCCTATTTACCTGGCACTATATTCTGTGCCTCCATTACATGTTATTCTTGACTCTTTATCTCATCCCTGTGAAACAGGTTTTTTATCCTCCATTTCAAAGTGAGGACACTGGAGATCGAGAGGTTCAGCATCCTCCTGAGGCCACACAATTAGTAAGCAGAGTAGCTGGGAGTCGCCGTTTTTATTTATTTATTGTTTGAGAGGGAGGGTGTTGTACCAGTTATAATCTTTCTTCCATAAAGAGACTGCCTCGTTAGCCATTTCTTTTTGGTGCTTTCTCTCCCTCCTCTTCATGCTGTAAGTCAGAATCGAGAGACTCAGAAACCTTTCATTTCAGAAAGTGCTAAGAGGAGTGTCGCTGTCTTAAGTCACAGTCTACATCTTCTCTTCTAATGCAAAATGAAACCAGCATTTGAGCACCTACTGTGTGCCAAGTATTATTATTATCCCCAATTTACAGATGAAAAAACCAAGACTCAGAAGTTTGTTTCATTCTATATAGCTAGTGAGTGGCAGAGTCAGAATTCAAGCCAGACTCCGGCACTGCCATGCTGTGTAGCCTCTTTCCTTTTCCTCCTCCTCTCTCCTGAGCATCCTGATCCCAGTGTCCAGATGGTTGTGACCCTCAAGGAGCGGACTCTGTGAAGACCCTCATTATTTACCCCCATTCCCGCAGTCTGGATAAAAATACGACATCTGTCAGATGTCTGCGTTCAGACAAGGGCTATGAGACATATCATTTAGGAGCGTTCCTGCAAAGAATAATCACCTGGTGCAATGTGACCTCTTCTGAAGACTATCATTCTGTGAAGAGGAGCTTGCAACAGGAATTTCAGGCTGACATTTCACAGACAGGCACGAAATAATAACTGCAATAAATATGAGGTCCCTGCAGGCAAACCAGATCCAATTATGGTTGACTAGACACATGTGAACATGGCATCCCTAATGAATTTACTTCCAAAGCCCGGTCCACATTGGGAACAGGGAACCTATTACGTATATGCCACTGGTGTGGGTAGAGGACAGAGAGCATACTGTAGGGGGTCAGAGGGTGCTGGGCAGCTGGCAGATGCATATGTCAGCAATTTAACATAACGTGCTCAAAACCATGTAAGACAGAGCTATAAAGGTAAGTATATAAAGGCTAGTTCCCCCTCCTTCATCCACCCTCTGCCTGTTACCCCATCTGAGTAACTGGAATACTCACTACTCTTCTGCCTGGGAGATTCCTGTTTAAGTGCTGTTCTCGTCCGTGAACTTGAATTGGTTTCTGTTTCCTTTTTCAGGCCCTTCCCTGGCCCCCCTCCCACCCCCCCACCACCGAGGGTCACTTGGTAATGTCTGGAGACCTTCTCAGGAAGCATGATCTGGCCTCAAATGTGGATAACGCCAGGGTCGAGAGACCCTGATCTAGACGTACATCTGAGGCAGGAGAGAAGGAGAGATGGTGTATTAAAGAAAGAATGGCCCAAGACTGGGTGCTCGTCCGGCTCAAATACTAGCTCACTGTGTGACTTTTCTAAATCACTAACCTTCTCTGGACCTCAGGGTTCTCACCTGAGAACCTGTCATCTCTGAGAAGACTGGAGCTTCTCCTAGATCCTCAGTTCTCTTCCAGTTCTGATAAGCTATGAATTTGCGACTGCCCTCAGGGTCTTCTCATTGTGTCTAAGAAGTTAGTTTTCAGTCTTGCCCTTAGGTCGTTTTAGAGATTATGCCAGTTCCCTCCCCTCTATAGATGGCTTGACCCTCAAATTATTTTGATAAGTTTTCCATCGTTCAGAAGGACACTGGATGCAAGGGTTGTAAGCTCTTTCTTTGGAGAAAGTATCGTTTCACATTTTTTTCTTCTGAAATTCAAGAGCCTAAACTCAACCTCACTATTTGGGAGAAAATGGGGAAGAGAGACTAGAAGTTAGAACTAAAATTTGTGAATCGAGGTTTCATAATCCAAGGACTCTTCAGTTCATGTTTTCATGCCAAATAGGGAATTTAAAGTTTGTTGTTTACCACCATCCACAGTTGCTGTAAGGTTCGACGAGATATTACTCCAATAATTCCGTTCAAATAGTTTCAGTGAACATTTATTGTTCAAGGGCTACATCCCAGGCATGACTTGAATATCGAGAAGCATTTCGGATAGTGCAAAATATTGAATAAATATAGAAATCGTTATTAACAGCTCATAAAATAATGTGCAGAGTAGGTGAGGAAATGCCAAATGATGGGCAAATTAGTTACAGTGCCATTTACAGTCCTCTTGTTCTCCTGGGGTCACCTCATACTGGGATGTCTGATCATTAAATATGACCCTCGAAGGCACTACGTCGAGAGTAGTGGAAATTTCTCAATTTTAAGACAAGATTTTAAACAAGGACCGAACTGTTTTATCGACTTGGATCTGGGTCGCTAATTACACCCGCTGATCTTCAGGTAATGAATCTGACAACGACCTCATAAATTGTGCAGTGACAATGAGTTTCCTTTCTGTCCTTTTTCATCATAAAATGAGACTGATACCTTTTCTCATTTGTTATGGCAATTATATGTCTACCAAAGAGGTGGGACAAAGGAGAGGAGTCGGTGCCGTGCCACCAGGGGACTTGGGTGTGGTGTGGTTTCTTTCTCACTCTGCTCTTCACCATATGATGATGATGCAACAAGATAGCCCATTGGCCAGTCAGGAAGCAAGTTCTCAGGGACACCTGATCTGCCAGCTCCCTGTGAAAAGTAAATTTCCGTTGTGTCAGCCACCCAATCTACGGTATTTTTGTTGTAACAGCCTGACCTGACACAGCACATTTCTTTGTAGGAGGAAGAGGGTTGGCCCTAGACCGGAATGTGCAAGTGCTTCCGTGGCAGGCCCAGCCCAAGGACACGGACGCTGGCTCCTCCCATCAGGTGAGCTGCGTTTGAGGACCAGACTCAGTTAGATCTCTACTCGCTTTCATTTTCTCCAAGAACTTGACTTCGTGACTTGGATATCTATTCTGGAGTTGTGCTTCTTGGAACCTGGATCTTATATGTCCACCATTTGTGAATCTTAGTTCTTTCCATGTCTCTAATCTCACGCATGCCAGTTGGAATACGAGACAGGCCGTGGTTTCCTGGAACCCAACCATTCATTGCTCTTGACATTGGGTCACAGAAGAAAAGTAGAGCAGGTTAATAGTATTAATCTTAGGGTTCTCCAGAGAAACAGAGCAATAGGATATTGTGGCTGCTCCTCAAAAGGAGAATTATTATTTGCAGACAATGTCAGGCCTTGCTTTCAAATCCTAAAGGCCTTCCCTGAGATTTACCTATGGGGACCTCCAAAGTCTGCAAATAGAATTCCTATCTGCCACTGCCACGCATGCACCAAAGAGTTTTTTTTAACTCTTTGACCCTAAAATTTATTTACAGATTTTCCTTAATGAAATAAAAATTGCACAGTGTGTAAAGGGGTTGTCAAAGATGTCCTTTGCAGCGTTGTTTATAATGAGCAACGAGAAACAACCTAATACACGTAACATGAGTGTGGTAAGGGATTATATAAACCATAGTATGTATGTAATCAAATACTTACATTAAAATGATATAGATCTATATTTATTGCAATAGAAAAGTTGCCTTGATAAGGTTTTGGCTGAAACATAAGCAAATCAACAACAACAACAAAACCAGGTAACAGAAGCATATGAGTGGTATGAGACCGTTTCGACCATATTTTAGTCACGTCTTTAATGCGTTATAGTATTGAGAGAGGTACCTGGAGAGGTGGAGGCATCTCTCTGCAGTGGAGCAGGTTTTCCAACGGCTCCTTAATTCCTAGAGGCAGAGGGGAGATGCCCAGTGCACATCCGTGAAATTTATGATCAAAGGATGGCAAAAAGCATACGACCGGAACAGGAGTGAGCTGGTTTGGGTTGTTTCTGAGGTCTGGACCTGCCCCAGTTTCACGTTGAGAAAACAGCCTTGGTTGGCACAGCACTTAATCCCAGACGAAGTCCTTCAAAGTGGATATTTTCACTGTGATTTATTTTTTTTCCAGATGTAAATATATAGCGATAATGCAGTTATAAAACTGGCATTGTATTAAACCATAAATTACATTTGACACATAATAACGTTGAATTACTATAGAAGTCCATCAACGTGCGGCGGCTTGGCCAACACACAGGCCGACGCTGCTTGCGCCAGGCCTGCTGTTCGTTGTGCAGTGAACAAACTGGTGGGATCTTTGCTCACAGGGTCAAAATGGAACAGACTCTGGCTGAGAAAAGATGCGTCAGAGTCAAACCAGGGCCGAGGGCCCCAGAACGTCGGGGTTCATTCCTTTGCTTATTTGTTCATTCACTACATCTTTACTGAGGACCTAATTGGGCAGTGCTAGGCTCTGATGGTGGATAAGACAGACGCGGTTGGCCTCTGCCCTTAAGCAGAAAACACAGAGATTTAAAAATAAAATGCACAACTCGTTACTTAATTATGCTGAATTCCTGTAGTAATTCCTTGGACATTTGGTCTCTTCTCATGGTGCTGTCACTGTCAATGGTAAAGTGAGGTTATGGGGCCGGTCCAGATGCGGGGAGGGGGTGTGAAATTAACCAGGGTGGATGGAACTAGAGTTCAAGCACAGGAACTTTGTCTACAGAGCTGCATGTAGGGCCCGGTCAAAGAGTCTGAACTTGTCAACAGAATGAAGAGTCAGGACGAGTTAAGAGATGCTTCTACACCAAGGGTTTTAAACCAGTTCGTGATAGCCCACCAGTCCACCCCCATGTTTGTGTGTTTGTTCTTAATTGCTGATTTTCTGTGGTCAAGGCCCATGCCTTGCTTGGGGAGCATTCATTCAATAAATAGTTATTAAAAAAATGAACCAAATATGCAGTAACATGGGAGCGTTGAGTAGTAGTCGTATTATAATGAGGGTCACTGTGGGGGCCTAACCTGCACGGTGGGGAGATGGGGACAAATGGTCTAGAGGTCTGTTCATATGACTGTCACTAAGCCTGCTGGGGAAGGGGTGCAGGAAACTTTGCGGCTGGCATCCAGATTTCCTAGATGGTGAATTAACAGCTCTTTTATAGAGAGAACTGAGGGCTCTGAAACCCTGGGGGACAGTGGAGCGAATGAGTGAACATTCGTGCTGAGGCAGGAGGATGGTGAGACAAAGCTGATGGTTCATGACATTCAGTGATGAGGCAGGGTTGGTGCGGGGGGCATGTTAAAGGGTTTTAGCTTTCGGGGGAAAACACGATGCTCTTTTGAGAAGGAAAGCTATGACATAGAAGGACCAGGCCACCCTTTGGAGAATATGAATACAAGTAATTTGAGAGGAAATTCTTCTCTTCGACCATCTCTTCAGAAACAGAGTGTTGAAGTAGCAACTAAGGAACATGGGGAAGCACCACAGGGTACTTTGCAGCAGAAACTCGGGGTGTATGCCAGGACTGCTCATCAGATGCCAGGGAAACAGAAATGGGGGAGGCACAGGTGCTCCCCGCCTTCAAGCTGGGTCTGGTCCTGTATCTTCACGTTGCGCTCAGGATGCAGGGAATGAGGGGTCTCTAAGTCGATGTGGCGTTGGGCCTTGGGGGGAGGAATGACCAGGGATGCTTCCAACAGGAGGTGCCGACTGGGAATTAGCAGTGAGCAGATGCTCGCTGAGAGTGGGGGTAAGGGCACTGCAGGCAGGGAGGCGTTAAACACAAAGTTCAACTGAGTGAATTTTAAAGACCTTACTGCCTTTATTCAGTGATTCACAATCAGGCCGCCTCCCATCTAGCAGACAGAAAGGAGCTCCAAGGAGCTGTAGAAAATGAAAGATTTTATAGGCAGAAGGAGTGGGAACGAGGAAGATATACTAGCAGAAAGTGCATTTGTCGCGTGGCAAGGTCACCTTCCTTTAGGAGGTGGTAGGGGCCTGTCAGGGAATGGGCTTTGCTAGTGCAGACCAGGTGATTCCTTACCGACTGGTTTAAGATTTCATTCCCGGGGAAGCAGAAACTGTACTTAAGTCTCGCTTTAGTGACATGGTGCTTAGCATAAGTGACTCCATGTTGGGACTGTTGTCTTTTTTTTTTAACAGAATGACATTTATATAAAAAACGGGGGGTGGGTAGCAGGTGAGGACCGGGAAGGTTTGTGGGAGAGATTCTAAAAAGTTGGCATTGCTGAGAATCAAATGGGAAGTAGGAGGAGAAGAGGTGACGGCCATGTTTGGGTCTGGGTTTTCGCCTCTGGGCTATGGGGAGCTGCTGATGGTTTTAAGCTGGAGAGCTGTGTGAGGTCACATTTGCATTTTGGAATCCTGCCTCTGGCTGCCATATGGAAATCGGGTTTGAGGGGGAGAGATGGAGGCGGGAGGCAGAGTCACAAGAAACAAGGAGAGAGGTGATGAGGGCTTGAGCCAGGAGGAAGGTCTCCCCACGCCCCTGGCTCCCTCAGGTGGGTGCTGATCGGAGAAACATGGCTGTTAGGGTGATGGGATGAAGTCCCATCATTCAGTGCAGTAGGAGCGACAATTAGGTGCCGAGGAAGAGGGAAAACGTTTATCTGCCCCATCTCCTCGGCTGTGCTTTTGTGCAGCGAAAAGTCGATAAGTAGGAGGCGTGATTTATTTCATCCAGGACTCCCCAAGCCGAGGGTGGTCAGGGCAGCGATGCAGACCACAGGCTGGCTGGGGGAGATGAGAAAACCAAACCCAATTTGGGAGGCAGGCCGTTCCTAATTGAACTGTTGAGGGAATTTTGATAAATGACCCCGCCAAAGCAGTGAAATTAATAAATCATGCTCCAGGCTGAACGACTGGTTCCTGAGGGACCCACATGACCCAATCCCGCGGACGCTGCTGGTTCAGAAGGTGGCAGGAGACTCACGCGCCTCCTCAGCTCTCTCCAGGTGGGCTGCAGGAGCAATAACCCCAGTTAGCGTGGTCACCATTCAATTCTTTTTCAAAAGCAGAAGAAAGTTATATTCTGTGAGCACAGGGAGGAAGGACTGAGCTGCTACCTTCAAATCGCACGCCCCTGGCAGGAAAATGCAGGCATGGCACTTCGCTACCTGCGATGATTCTCTGTTTCTTCTAAGGCGTAGGGCCCCTAGGATTGTTGTCTTTTCAGGTATCTTCTCCAGGTTCCTGGGCTTGGAGTGGGTGCACCCTGCTCCACCAAGTCACAGCAACTTGGCACACGACCTTTTATGACCCTTGGGACCAATTAATTCCAGCTTCACACTTTTAGCATCTGTCTTTTTGAAGAGAAGAACAGAATAAGGTCTTTGGGAAAAAGGAGGTGGAATGTGATCCTCGGAAGGTCAGCAGTTCCAACCCCATTTGCCAAATGAGGAAATCGAGGCTGTGATATTGTGATTTATAATAAACATACAGTTGGTTTTTGTCCTGTTTCTGGCACAGAACCTTTGGAATTTTCCTAAGTCAGAGGGAATAAAAGTGTCTTTTGTTATGTTAATGACGTGACTTTTGGACCACACCGAAGGAGGGGGCTGGTTGTCAGTGGAGCCCATCTTGTGATTAGAGGATTGGAACTTTCAGTCCCACCCCCTGCCGCCGGGGGAGAGGAGAGGGACTGGAGATGGAGTTCAGTCTCCAATGATCTAGTCAACCAGGACACTGTAATGAAGCCTACATAAAAACCCCAAAGGACAGGGTCTGGAGAGCTCCGGGTTGGTAGCGCGTGGAGATCCGGGGAGAGCGCCATGCCTGCAGAGAGTACGGAGACTCTGAGCCCTCTCCCCATACCTCACCCTGTGCAGCTCTTCCATCTGGCTCTTCCCGAGAATTATATCTTTTTACACTCCCATCGGTACCCAGCTGATCAGAAGCACAGGGGACAATCTGGACCTGCAGTTGGTGGTGGGGTGGCCTTGTAGTCCAGCTCTTAACCTGTGGGATCTGACGTTATCTGCAGATATATAGTGTCAGAAGCGAGCTGAATCTTAGGGCAGCCGGCTGGTGTCTGAGAATCGCTTGGTGGTGGTGGTGGTGGGGGAGGAAAAACCCCTACACACACTGGAATTGGTCCCAGAATCTTAGCTGGTGATCAGAAACGGGATCAGAGTCAGAATCTTAGAGGCTGAGAGAGGCCAACTTCCTCCATGTGGATGTGAGATGCTGACAAAGCCAGGGGCTGATAACTTCGAGCACTTTAGTATCGACCTAGGTTTTGGAAGGCAAGGGGGGGGGGTCTCGTGTGAGCCTCTTACCGACCACCCCAGAGAGCAGACTGCCTCCTTCACAAATAGGGACACCTTTGCCCACCACTTTCCAGCGACATTATCAAGACCCCAGGGCAAAGCAAACCCTGAAAAGAGCGTTTTGACTTAAAAAATTAATGAGCACGGTGTTTGCTCAGGAAAATTCCTCGATGGCCGGCTCTGGTTTGGGGCAGAGAGGACTTGTGGGAAGGAAGACCTGCCGTTCTTGTAAGGGAAGAATTTCTGTAGCGCCAAGACAAGAGGAGGGGTGAGAGGGAGGGGCCGGCGAGTCAGGTTTGCTTATTGCCCTGAACAGAAGTGGTGAAAAGCGGACCTTCCCTGTGCACCCCCATGTCTTCCAGAGCTCACGCCGGGAACTGGCATGGGATGCTGGTCGTGTGTCACCAGAAGAGGGGCTGTCATTTGTGTAGGATGGATGCAGTGAAATGGTATCTGAAACTCTCAGGAATTGAGGGGGAGACATTTGAGCTATCATAGCTGTTGTATTGGGGATCCACCCAAACATAAACACATCCGTGAAGGAGCAGAGAGGCTTCAGCCTCTGGCCGGCTTATATAAATTATTAAACTCGTCGTTAGGCAGGTGAGTTATGGATAAGGAGGGATCTGACCCAGCGTAGGTGCGAAGGTCAGGAAAAGCGTTCTGAGGACTGGACCATTCGCCGAAATGCAGTGAATGAGCCAGAGTTGGGAGACGTGGAGCAGGGCTTCGGGGCGGGGATGCACGCAGAGGACACCCGTGCAGAGCGTGGTGGGATGGGAGGAGGAAGAGCGTAGTCCATCCTGGGAACTCTGAACACAAACTCAGGAACGTGAAGCTTGCCTTTCAGCCCACGTTCGACTCCCGTTCTACAAGTCAGGTGACGTATGTAAGGACAGATACATTTGCGTTCGAGCGCGGGGAGGACCTCTGCCATCCATTAGCTCCTCTGTGCTTAGAGATAACAGGCAGGTAATTTAGTGTAATTACGTGGGCTAAAGTCGGAGTGCCTGTGTGTGTGTGTGTGTGTGTGTGTGTGTGTGTGTGTGTGCACGTGCGCACATGTGTGATAACGACTCTATGAATTTGTCTTCACGAGTTGTACTTCCAGACTTCGCTGCAGCGTTGGAGGCAACAGATACAATGCCGTAGATGAACAGTATTTTATCGCTGTATTTAAGAGCTCGGGATGGTTTTAGTTAATGCTTTTTGCTTGTGTAGGTATATCCGATTCTCAGGCGGAGGCTGGGAGAAAATCCTAATTTGTTGGTTCCTTTCATACCACAGTAAAAAGATCGTTGTCTTGTGAGACACTCTTGGCGGCCCTGTGAGGTGTGTAATTCATTAACGCATGAATTCATTCATGTGTTCATCCAACAAGCATTCTTTGAGGGACTACGACATGCTAGGCACGTTTTCAAGTTCTGGAATTGGGGTGCCTATGAGAGAAAAGGTCCTCGTTGTGGTGGAGCTAGAAATCTAGGCTGGGGAATCCAGGTGACTAACCTGTAAACGAATGAGTAAATACGTCAGGCGGCGGAATGGATGGTGTGAGACGATGGCCAGTGGGCGGAGGAGTGGGTGATCGGGGCTGCGATGCAGTGGAAACCTCTCTGAGGAGGCGACATCTGAGCGGATATTTGAAAGATGAGGAAGAGCTGGCCCCGGGAAGCAGGCTGGTGCCAGCACGAGTGTTTCAGGTATGGATGGGGAATCTCGGAGGGGACGAATGGCTCCCCCAAGTTCGCGCAGCTAAGTGCCGGGTCTGCTGGAGAGTCGACACCGTGTCTTTGACTCCAGGTCAAGGGCTTCCGCCAGGCGCCACTCTCCCAGCGCTCACTTCCCATGATGTCTGGTCGAATCTTGATATTGTAGAGTATCCACCAATATTTATTCTATCTTTCATTGTTCAAACTGTAGTGGATGTCATTCCAGGTGGTGCATCTGATATTTAAAGCATATACCACTCATTTAATAGTGCAGTTATGGAAATTCACGGAGAGGAGGACGTAGAGAGGACATAACTTTCTCCCAGGGGGGACTAACGGCTTCCCCAGCACCTAAAAGTTCCCTGTGGGGGATTCTGGCAGCATGAGAAAGCCCCTTTTCCATTCTCAAAAAATGTACTTTTATTATTCCTTTGACCCCTCCCACCTAACTTTTCTGGAAGATGTGGACAACTATCTGTTGTAAGTATCTAATGCCACCAAACCCCGGAATGTTCTGGAGTGTTTGCCGAGCGATCAGATGACGCAAAGGCAAAATTTCCCACAGCGCCTTAAATCATCGGTCAGCAAGCGTTTTCTGTTCAGGGCCAGATAGGAGATATTTTCAGCTTTGCAGGCCACGCGGTCTCTGTCGTAATTCCTCAACTCTGACACTGTAATGGGAAAACAGCCACGGTCAATTTGCAAATGATGGAAATGGCCGTGTTCCGATAAAATTTAATTTACAAAACAGGTGGCGGACTGGATTCGGCCTGTGGGCTGTCGTTTGCTGACCCTTGCTCTGAGGGATACAACTATTCTATGGAACAGGTACGGGTGAGGAAACTGGATAGCTAGGACGCTAAAGCATGAGCTAAAAATCGGATAAACCGCGTTATACTAGAAAGAGTGTTAAATTAGGAAGTAGGAGACCTGCTTGCTCTGCCTTCAATGTCCTGTGGGGTCTTGGGCAGGTTTTTTAACCCCTTGGGTCCCAGTTTTTTTCCCTGGCGATGTGGCTGTTGAATTCCCTGAATTCGAAAACCCACTTCTGGCCGCGGCTTCTGTGAGCCCATTTCACACTGAGAGCCTCAGGCTTCGGGGGGCGTTGGCATTACTGAAACGTTTCCCCGCATTCACCTGCCACACACATCGTCATCTCAGTGTTGGTTTATTTAGTTCCAGCAAATATGCCACGTGGATGTCCCTACGCCGATGCTGCTGTGATGAGCAAAACGCGAACTCATTTAAACATTCGCAGAATCCATAGCCACTTTCTGCGACTGTGCGTTTTTTCAGTCGACGAACACTGAACACACAACAACTACTACGTGAGGGTCTGCTCAAGTTTAGTGGGGTCCTCATCCTCCATCCCAGGCATTGTGGGATGGGCACCGTACTTGGAGTTGGGCAAACCTGGGCTGGTGGCCAGCACTGCTGTGCCTGTGATCAAGATATCCCCTGTGAGCCTCCATTATTCTTCAGTGAAATGGGGATAATGGTAGTTTCCAGTTTTACTTTTAGAATTAAATGAGAGAATATTAATAAAACAGTTAACACAGCGCCCGACAGGCAGGAAGCACACATTAACGTTAGCTGTTATTTTTGAGGTGATTATCAACACTAAGTCATTCCTATGGTACAGCAACAGTGGCAGCTGTAGGTCACAGGCGAGTTCTCCCAGCACTGGGTGACTCAAATGAGACACTACCAGTCGCTGTCACCTTTTCCAGAGACCATTTTCTTATGAGCACTTGAACTCAGGCCTCTAGAATCATGAGATTTCTCTGAAAGTCCTTACCTGCCATGCTGAAATCCAGGAATTGGAGAAGGATTGTTGAAACTAATTCCACCTGTTGTGCAGCACTGCTTTCATAGGACAAAACTGTCAGTACACTGAGTTTTAGGGAAAAATGAATACGTTACATTTTAGTCCAACAGGGAGCGCAGCAGGGACTCCAAAGGCTGACTGCTGACTTCTTCAGGATACAAAGAAAATAAATTATGGGCAATGGTGATAAATGAGCAGCAGAGGGAGGCCGGCCGCCCGAGTGACCCTGTGTGCGGGTGTTTGGTTGGAGGTGGGGATGTCTCTGCGCCACTCACTTAAAGCCTGGAAAAGTGGACTCTAGTCTTGGAAAACCTGACCCGTGAGTTTTCTGTGTCTGCGGAGCATGAAGGTCGTGTGATTTTCTTACGTATTTTATATAAGTAAAAGGTCTAATTGGGTGGGAGTTGGCGTGAGCAGGTGTGTTTATTACGAGTAGCCTGGTATTTATGGTGTGTCTCTGTGTTAAGCGCTTCATTTTCCATAGCTTTGTGTCATCTTTGCGACGAGCCGTCGAGCCGTATTCATACCCCACTGTGTGGATGAGGAACTGATCGGGAGGCACAGAGACACGAGAGGTGACTCTCAGCGTCCGTGTGTGACTGACCGCATGGCTCTGGGCGCCTCCTGCATTCTTCCAGTTATTAACACTTGATTTGATGACCACTTGTGCCAAATCCTTGGGATTTCTAGCAAAAATGCAGATTATCGCACCCCACCTTGGCTTTACTGATTAAAAGTCTCTACCAGGCAGGGATCGGTGTTTTTAGTAAATTCCCTAGGAGATTCTTGAGCACACTGACATTTGAGAGTTACTGTGCTACTTTCTTACCTTGCACCCAGTACTCTAAACCCATGCTCAGGCCTCTGGGAGTGGCAGAGTTCCTTAGGTTTTCAGTTAATCTTCCTCCAAACCCAGGAAGTGGAAAACAGGACACTTTCTTTTTCTCTACCCTGGAGGATTTCTAATAGTATATCAGTGCCTCTATGACATGGCATGGCCAAGAATATCCTAAGCATTTATAGTGTATGGTGCTATAGGATATCTCCTATAAACCATGAAAAATATTATAACTTGGAGGTAATCTCAAAATAGTAGGGATTTGCCTGAAGCAAAAGGCTGAACAATTTGCTATTGAATTTGGAGTGAATAAAGTGAGGATGACTCCCTTCGAATACTATGCTTGCAATTTAAGTCAGTTGTCCCCAGGGGTCAGTGACATCTTTTTTTATATATGATTTGATGGTCAGCTTAAGTTTTTCCCCTGATCAATTAAACTGAGAAGCACAGATTGGAATAATAGAATTGCAGGTGGCTGGTGCTCGATGGGGGTCAAGGAATATGACAGTTGATGGAAATCAGCACCAGTTTTGGGGTTGCAAATAAGACTATGAAATCTGTTGCCTGAGCAGACAAAAGAGTGGGACCCCAACTAAAAGCAACTTCAAAATTTATTCCTTTTTAGTTTTGCCTCCCTTTAGACTTTCCCTCTTTGAGTCGCCTTACCTGGACCTCTTAGTTTGTTTTTGGGCTGAATTGTGTCCGTTCCAGAGCCATAACCCTCAGTACCTCAGGATGGGACTGTATTTGGAGACAGCATCTTTACAGAGCTAACATGAGGACACTGGGTTTGGTCTTAATGCAATATGACCGATGTCCTTGTAAGCAGAGGAAATTTGAGCATAAATAGAGACAGAGGGAAGATGATGTGAAGACAGGTTCTGCGAGACGAGGAGAGAGGAAGAAACCAACCCTCGGAAGGCGTCAACTATGCCGACCCCTTGACCTCAGGTTTCCAGCCCCCAGAACTGTGAGAAAATAAATTTCTGCTGTTGAAGCCGCCCAGTCTGTGGCACTTCGTTATGGCAGCCCGAGTTGACTGATAACAGTATTTCTCTGTACAGTCCCTCTCTCTGGATGGCTATGGCTCTTGATTCCCCTCTGTATCTTCTCTAACGCTGTCTGTATTTCTGTTTCCCTGTCTTTTTCGGTGTCCCCCGCCCCTATATATCTGTTTATCACATCCTCTATTTGTATCTCTATTTCTCCCTACCTCTATCTCTCCCTCTGTTTTATCTCTCTATCCTATCATACTCTTTCTTCCTTGGATAAAACAGGTGTCCCATGTGGAATGCTTAGAACTACACCTGTCATAGAAATAACTCAAAAAAGCTAATTTCTTTCTGTTCCCTGCCCCTTTCTCTCTCTCTCTCTTTACTATTTCCCTCATATCCTCTTTTGCTCCTTTCCTAACTCGACGAACACTAAAACTGGAAATTTATTTCTCAGGAGTTTACATCTTTACTGCATAAAGTTATTTGCCCCCAATTCTAATTTTAAAGCAACTCACTTGACTGTTTCACATTCTTCAAAGGGTTGAGAAAGGAGATTAAATTGAATTGCCTTTTGTAAGTGACTCCAATTTAATTTTTTTGTTGTTTTTTCTTTTGGGTAAAAATCTTTAGATTAGTCCATCCCAAATTTACTAGGCCTAGACTCATCCAGGAGCAAAAATGTACACACTGGTACATTTGCATTGGGGCTTGGAATTATATAATTTAAAAGATTTCCGAGTAAGTTTTTCAGCATGCTTTGAGAATCACGGTCTTGGAAAATAAAAAAAGACTTACCCTTTGAGCCCTGCCTAACCTTTGTACATTCTAAGCAAAGAATAAAATAAAGCCAAGCTTCATTTCAAGAGGAGGTTTTAAAATATTCTGAGTATCAAGTTGTGGATTTTTCCCCTTTTTTTGTTTCTGACGCAGGGAGCCTATAGCCTCGAATCGGTTGAGCAGAGAGCTGACAATTCATTTCCAAACAATTTAAGTAGATGGGAAGGAAGAGCAGGATTTGGAAAATTAGCAGTCATACATTTGCTTCTTGGCACCTGTTTTGATTATTGAATTAAGAAAGCTCTGGCAGCTACAACTGGCTCTGCCAGATGTTGAAGAGTACATTTCAGGGAGAACGGAACGGATGTCAGGAGATGTGAGGATCATTCATTTAAAGAATAAACTGTCCAGATCGAGTTCGGTTTAGGCTGTCAGAACTGATCGCAAGAGTAATGGAACATCAAGAACAAAGGAGCGAGGAGACATTGATAGAGCCCAGACACACTGTGAAAAATAAAAATCTGCTGATCTTTAAGTCGACACCCCCGAGTACCAGCTTATCAGTTTGTGGAAACCACCGGCATGTTGAGAGGAGGCCGTTGCCCCCACCGTTTGGTGCGGATTTTGTCCACTGCTTTTATGGAGGCTGTAGAAAACGCCCTTGGGGCGGAGGGGACTTACCTGTCAGCATCAGAACACAGGGAGGGCCACCGCACCCGAGAAATCTATGGGAGATGGATAGTGATGGGAGACGAGGCGAGCACCCTGTCAGTGACAAAATCCCTCAGCATCACTCTAGAATAAACAGGCATTTGCTTCTCTGCATCCTGAGCATCCATGAGAAACGCACGCGCACGTGCTCACAAACATGCACATCTGAATCGCACGCACACATGCGCGCACATACGTGAAACGTGCACACAGGTATGTGCACGCATACACAGATGTACATGCTGCACACCACGTGCACACACATTATACCCGCTTTTTATTTCTTCCGTTATTATTGCCTTGGATAGGACCCCCTACATAATGGAATAGGAGGAAAGGGTTTAATATCTCACCAGTAAGAATGATAGTCATACTAAGGATCGTTTTTTGTGGTTGTTATGTGTATGTTTTTGTAGATGCGTTTTATTGGGTGAAATTCCCTTCTAGTCCCCATTTGCTGAAAATTTTTATCATAAATGGACACGAATTTCATTAAATGCTCCTGTATCATTTGGGAGCTTTGTATAACTTTTCATAATATTGTTAATATGTTATTAGTTAATAACTTTCCACATGTTAAATAAACCTCAAACTTTGGAGTGAACCTCACCTGATTACGATATGTTACACTTCTAAAATATTTAATTTGCTAGATTTAATTTGCTAATATTTAGTAAGGAGTTTCTACTTTTATGTTCATGAGGAATATTATGCGTAATCTTTTTTTCCTGTTTTGGTAGTGTCTTTATGAAATTTTGATATCAGTATTAAAATTGTGTTGACTTCATAAAAGCAGACAAGAATTGTCGCCTGCCTTCTATATTCTGAAAAGAATTTTTGTTGAACTGGTATTATTTCTTTCTTAAATGTTCGATATAATTCACCAGTGAAGTCGTCTGGGCCTAGAGTTTTATTTGTGAAAAGGTTAGTTAAGTTAGAAATTCAACTTCTGTAGTAGATAAAGTACTAATCAAGTTTTAAAATTTCTTCTTAAGTCGGTTTTGTTTATTAGTATCTTTCCGGAAATGTGTTCACATCATCTGAAGTGTCAAACTTATGGTCACGAAAATATTTATAATATTCTCATCATTCTTTTAATATCTGTGGGATCTGTAGTCATGTCTTCTCTTTCATTCCTGATATTTATCATTTTTGTTTCTTCTATTTTTGATCAGGCTTGGTAGGGACTTATCCATTTTTATTCATCTTCTTCAAAGATCAATTTCGGTCTCTTAATTTTCGTTATTTTGAAACATTTTCTATTATATTATGTTTAACATTTCTTTGTCTTTCATTTCTTTGGCTTATTTTGCATTTAATTTCATTTTCTTTTCCTAGCTTTTTTTATGTCGAGTTATAGATCATTGATTTTCTGCTGAAAGAAATCTTGCTATGCCTTGACCCGACATTCCCTCAGGTTGTGATCCTAATTTTTACCCTCAGGCCTTATTCTCTGCTAGCGTAGGCGAGAGTCATTCTCTTTGCTTCTGACCCTGGCTTAGCAGCTCCAACCCCCTTTGCCTCCTGGGCAAAAAAGGGGTATCAGAGAGTCTCTAGCTGGCCCCTTTATAAGCATTTGTTTTGTGTTACCATGTTTAATCTTTACAAATCTACATGACAAGCATACTACT
This sequence comes from Cynopterus sphinx, assembly GCA_030015415.1. NCBI lineage: Eukaryota > Metazoa > Chordata > Mammalia > Chiroptera > Pteropodidae > Cynopterus > Cynopterus sphinx. Next base: position 97,580,895 of record CM057379.1, on the reverse strand, counting down.
CTCATTTCTTTTTAGGTTTTAAAAAAGAAATTCTACTGAGTCATTTGCCTAAGAGTATGACATTGCTGAAACTCAGATGCAGCCCTTCCTGCCTCCAAGTGCGATGTGACCTGCTGAGAGACTCTGCTAGGCGCTACACTGTGGTAGGTGGATTGTAGATGGTACAGCGTTTGGTCCACACAATAGCGGATGAGGCAGGTACTATTTATACCTATTTAAAAATAAGGAAATAGAGTCAGGGACTTGAGGTGTCCTGCCCACACTGAATGTAATACACCTAGGACTCAATACTTGGTATTCTTTTTAAAATTCCAAATCCCATTTTCTTGACCACTACCTGAGATTGTACGTTCTGCACACCGAGCAGACGTCTTTGGTATCAAGGCCTCGTGACTTTACTGAGTGACCGTCCCCTTTACAGACAGGCAGAAAGAGATGAGATTTCACATCTCATAGGGTAGAGAGCTTGCGCTTTACATGGATTCAAATAGTTTAGTTTAAAATTGACCCCCTAGATCTGAGGGTCTTACAAAGTCCAGACCTCTTTTAAGAGAGTATGTTCAACCTCAGACGCTGAAGGAACTTAACCCAATTTCACCAGCTAGTCGGTGTCAGAGCTGGTATTTGAACCGGGGTCCTCCTGACTGCAATACAAAAAAAGAAAGCAAGAAAACCAAATGTTCAAAGAATAACAAAGAACTCTTCTACCCCCATGCAGGTGATGGGTGGTACATCTCTGAAACATGGTGATCAGTTTCCAATATTTTGAAAGTATTGATCACACATTCTCAGCATTGAACGGAGATAGAAATGACAAGGAAAGTTGATCGTCTGAATAGATTCCTGAACGAGTTTGTGTTGTCATGCTGTCAGAACGTATAAGATCTGGAAGAAAAGTGAAGCCATCGTGCTTAGCCCCTTCTTTATGCAGATGAAGATACCGAGGCTTCGATGGAGGTTCCTCTCTCTTCTCCTGGGGTTATGGGATGTGGCGGCTCACGATGTTAGGTGCATAAATGCCGCTTCATTTCAGTTCCCAGGAGAACCGTGGGAGGTGAGTGGGGCCAACACCTTTACTCTGAATTGACAGCCGAGACACTGAGAGCCCGAGAAAGGACTAACTCCTTGTCCTGATCCGGTAGCAGCATCTGCACTTTAACTTGGGACTTCAAGTCCACGTTCACGGAGACCTTAGAACCGAACGCGATTGGTGGTGTGGCGTCGGGGGAAGGAGAGCACCTCGTTAAGGAAGTCTAGGAAAACTCGGTTGGAAGCAAACGAGGCAAGTTCAGCCCGAACCCACCCTGTTTGAGGCTTGTTTTCCATTTGAGATAAAGCAGGCGAGACTGTAGAACATCTTCACAGCTGTTTATGTCTTCCAGTAACTTCTTCTAACCTTTTCCCCATCTGCTGTTGCAGTGGGGAAAATCATTTTCTCCGTGTGATGGGTCTTCAATATCCCCTTTCCTCCTCCTCGATACTGTACTCCGAGATACTATACTAAATTACAGTGATTCATTATTCCTATTAAAACAAACAATATCCTCAAATTACCCAGCAAACTAAACAATTGTGAACAGTAAATTCAAACAGTAAAACATGGGCACATATTGGGTAAATGTTATTTTCCTGAGCAAGAAAAGCTTTCGGCAGTGTTTAACTTGAATACAACAAAAGGCAATTTAATTTAGTAATACAGCTGGGTGAAAAATGGAGACCTCGGGTTTAATAAGAAGGGGAAAAAGACACGCATATATCATCCAAAAGGATAATTATGAGAAACTATTTTGTATGATCCAGCTAAATCAAAGCTTCTAATGCTTTCTTACTCCTGTCAAAATAGGGAGATTTAAGGCCTTAAAAATGGGAATTTTGCAGACTTCACTGCCAAGAAAAAATGATTTGTCTCTTGATAAATTACTATTGGGCTTTAGACTTGGGGAAAAATACACTTACATTGAAATAAATGCCAAGGAATGGCTAGAGAATTTATATTATTTGTTCATATCTGTCAGTGGATCGGTGGGAGGACAGCAGTTCCATTTAAAACATCTCCCAGCTTGCTGACAGTGTGTGCCACAGGGGCGAGAGGAAAACTTCCGGTGAAGGGGGCAGACACAGACCCCCAGGAGGCTGCACGAATCTGCGGGGTACTGGGACTTTTACTTTCTCCCTAGAAACGCAAACTTTCTTCCCTCTCTGGAGTCCACATTTCAGGAAGAACCCTCCGATATGGATGCAAGGACTGTGAGAGCGTGGGTCCTCACCGCCTCCACCAGGGGCTTGCCGGAAAGGTCAGTGAGGTCAGCCGTGGAGAAAACACACTGGCCGTCAAGGCAGGGACCCAGACTCCAGTTTCAAGCCTTTCAGACCCCGTGTCACCTCTGGCAAAACAACTAACAGCTCTGGGCCTCACCTTCTCCACCTGTAAGATGACTAGTTTGGACGAGAAATTTTTCTTCGCAAGTATTTGTGCAAAATACTTCATTTCAAACACATTGATATAAAATGGCACGATAGAGTTCAGATTAAAGAGGGACTGATTTAGTCAAAGCAGTGCGTAGCCTTTTCTTATATTTCCCCACCTCCCGGGGACCCCTAAGCCACTCTGTGGGTCTCTAGGGCTTCATGGAATCTACCCTGAAAATCACAAAATTAGGTCATATCTAAGGACCAGCTGTGGTTCTGAGCTGATCTGCTGCCAAAAGAATTAACTTAGGTTGTGAAACTGCTCAGACCGCTTTGCTTGGTTTTCTTTTCTTCTGGGGTAGTGATGTGTGTGTGTGTGTGTATCGGGTGCCCAAGGTGTCGTTGCTATGGCTTACCACAGGATACTTTCCACAGGACACCCTAGGCTGAGACAAAAACCTAAAATGGAATCTTGGGAGCTGTTTGAAAAATTCAGACGAGAATTTCCATCTAAATATCTGTCTTCAGAAATGTGGAAGCTCTAGCTCTTGCTAAAGATGGATTTATGAGTGTTCATCAGTCTCATATTCCAGTATGTTCTAGAGCAGGTACTTTTCCAAATGAAACAGTGCAAAAACATAATGCTTGAGTCTTCTAATGGCTGGATTGTGACTCACCTGCTATAAAAATAAATAAATGAAAGAACTAAATAAGCGCTTTGGGAAAAGAAGGTTGTAGCTAATTCACTTTCATTTAATTTAATTTTATTTTTGTCTCTCTTGGTGCTAAAAAGAAAAGCACCTTTAAGTTCAAAATCTTTCTAAAATGTCTGAATCAGTTTTCTGCGTAATACCTATTTAAAGTGTTTTCATCCTAAATCTTTTTGTGTTTACAGAGCACTACAGATTCCACAAAGCATTTTTTAGTTTATAAGCTTGGTTTACAATGGCCTTTATAGTTTATAAGGTGCTGTACCCTTTTCCAGGTACTTTACAGTTTACAAAACCTTTTATGGTGTACACATTCTTTTATATGAGCCGCTTTATCATTGCAAAAGTATTTGGCGCTTTATAAAGCCCTCTTACCATTACGAAGCACTTTGTAGCTTACCAAATGCCTTGCAATTTGTAAAATGATTCCAAGCCTATAACCATATTTAGTTAGCAGACGGGAGTGACATGATTGCATCTTTCTTTGATGATTATAAGGATCATGCTGGGAGTGAGAATCATAATTGCGAACTTGCCTTTACTGAACAGAGCCTGGGTGTCCCATAGATGCTTGTTATTGCCTGATTGATTAAGAATATTATTGCCTGAAAGCTATATAACTGATGAAGGCCCAGAAGTTTGGTCTTTATCAGTGGTATTCCATCGGGGATTTTACTCTTCCTCCCCAGGGACATTTGGCAATATGTGGAGACAACATTTGGTTGTCACGACTGGGGGAAGGACTTCTTATTGCATCTAGTGGGTGGAGGCCAGGGATGCTGTTAAGGCATTAGACAAGGCCCATCACAGCTTCCACAGCAAAGAAATATCCAGCCCATTCTGTCAATACTGCCAAGGTTCAGAAGCCCTGGTCTCGATAAAGGTCAAGCTATGGGATAATTTCGTCCTATTTCTCTCTTTCATTATGAGGATGCTTTGAGTTGAAAGTCATAGAGAACAGACTTAAACTGGCTTAAACGGTACATCCATTTATCATCTTCTCTAACTGGAAGTCAAGAGGGAGTTCAGGCTACAAGCCTGGGTGATTCAGACGCCAACCATGGCACCGAGAACCCTGATTCCCCTCTTTTCTCCATTCTGTTTCTTCTCAGCTACTCCTCAGGCTGATCCACAGCTGTCAGCAGCCACTGGGGCAACCCATCCTAGTTTATAATCAAAGACAAGGAACTGGACTTCTCTTTCCCAGAATCCCTGACAGAGCCTATGTGTGTGAATAAACACTCACATCCTACAATAATATGCATGATTAGACAAGGTTTACGGAAGTACCAAAGACAGAGGCTGTTACATCGCTGGTGCTCACTAAATGTTCTCCCTGCATCTCCCTTCTTCTTGGGACTAACGCTTGGCTGATGACTAGACTAGGGCTTTGGTGAGAACAAAAACTCGTTGGTCCCATTGGAAACTGGTCCCGTGAAACGTCAGAGTAGATTTATGCACAGAAATTCAGTGTTTCTCAACCTGCAATTCCGAACCGTAAATTCTCCTCCAACACATCACACATGCACACATACACAGACTCTACCCCTTGCACATTAGAAGTCATATATATCTTGCCAAAGCATTTCTGACACGGCTGCAGCATTCAGAGGCTGAGGTGAGCACGTTGTCGACCGTGGCAACGTGTCCCTGGCTGCGGAGGTTGTGCAGCCCAGAATTCAATGACTGGTCAACAAGCCTGCAGGGACGCCGGGCCAAGCTTGCTCTCTCCTGTCTAAAAATTCCTATCTGCAGGAAGGATCTTACCTAGGGACATATGGCTGAGTCCAACGGCCCATGTTAAAGGTGAAAAATGATTCGTATTGTAGAATCCTCGTGTTGTCGGTTTCTTGTTTAACTTAACCACTTTCACATTTTCTTAGCGGACACTGCTAAGCTCCAGAGGCTGGTCATCAGGCCATCGCTGCGACATGAATGGGGCTATCAGATCCTCATCAGCAAGGGCCTTCACTGGTTCTCCGTGACATGTCAGACAAACTCAGACCCCTTGGCCTGACTTTCACAGTCTGGCCCCAGTGTATTGCTTTCAGCATTATCTTTTTTGATTACCATTTCCCTATAAGTGTCATCTACTCCAATCAGACCAATCCCTTAGTTATATTTCAAATAAATGTTACGAGTTTCTGAATTACAGAACCTGGAATAGAACAGGTATTAAAAAGCAATGTAACAGGTCTTAATTGTGACTCTATTGCATATAGACCACATGACCATGGGAAAATGGCATGCTTAGTGAGATTCAGTTTACTACTCCCCAAAATTGAGGATAATATTTCCTGGTGGGGTAGATGTGAATGTTAAATAAGATAATTACTCAGCACAGTGCCTGCCATGTAGAAAGGTGTTTAATAAAGTTATTATTTTTCCTTTACTTTCTTACCTGCCCATATTGACTTCCCTTGTATTTCTGTGTTATATTAAAGAAGATGCCCTTTATTTCTTTGTAAATCACTCAAAGTCTACAATATGTCCAATTCTATATCCTCCTAGCTCTAGCTCACTCTATTTTTCCTTCAGCACTAACTGATAGGACTCTGTGGAACTAATTATGTAGTATTTGTTCCCCATGAAGAGCAGAGAACATGTCTGTCTTGCTCCTGCATATCGCCCCTCTCTATTCCTCCACCTAGGACAGTTTCTGACACATGGTATGTACTAAGTAGATGCTGAGTGAATGAATGATTGAGTGGACAGTTAAGATGAATGGAGTGCTTCGTAGTACCAGGCTCTGTGCTCGGTCCTTCGTGCACGTAATCTCACAGCAACCCAAAACCCTAGGTGCTTTTATTTTCCTTCCTATTTCCTAATGCAGAGATGGGGACTTAGGGGGGTAAAGTAGCACAAGGAGATCGCACATCTTGAAAGAAGCAGAGTCAGGACATGACTGTCTGTCATCTGACTCCAAGCCCGACCTCCTAACCTTCTAAGTATTGTGATGCCTGCTCTCCAAAGATAGTGACAAGGGAAGAGTATGGTGGATTCAGGGCTTGGGTAATTGGAGTACTGGGTAATCCCATATGAGATCAGTGTGAGTTGCCCAAACAGGATTCAGAAAACATGAACTGCTTTTCTTCTTTTCAGTAGCTTTTCTGGTCACGACGTACTTTGATCTTCACATGAGACTTTGTTCTGTCAATGAAAAAGAAGAGACACGGCAGACGTAAGTGATTTGCTCAAGGTCGCTCTTGCAGCCACTGATGTGGAAACACACAGCAGGAGACGCCTAGAACAATCAGTGGAGTCATCGCACCAGGTCACGGCAGCCAGCCAGGCCTCCCCTCCCACCTCCCGCTGTTCTGGCCCGGAGCACGGTGTTGCTTTGGCCCGGAGTCAGCTGAGGACGGGCCTGGTGCTGTGGAAAAAGCCACAGACCTGGAGTCAGGGAGCCTACTTTCTGGAGGTGGCCGTGGCACATGGAACTGTGCTCGTGGCCCCTGTCTGCTGAGTTCTCGTTTTCCACGTGAACGTTGAGAAGGTTAGCTCAGACGTTTTCTAAAAGCTCCAGTAGACGCGTTCATTCAACAGATATCTACTGAGGGCCTGCGAAGACCAGATCTATCTTACTCACCTCGGTATTCTTTGTCCCTAGAATAGTTCCCGATGCCTAGTAAGTGACAAATAGATATCAAGTGAATGGAAGATTGTGAACGAAGGTGATAAGATAAAACAGCGGCAACACCTGGGCAGTCCCTGCCCTTTAGTTGATGGAGATAAATAAGTCAAATGCTAATGAGCCTCCACGCAAGCTGCTGAATACTGTGACTAAAGTAGATTCAGAATGCCTGGTGATTCAGATGGAGGATGGATGGGAATTTAGGGAGGGCTTCTTGAAGGAGGTGAGCTCTAATTGCGGATGCTGTAAGGATGTGCAGGAGTAAGAAGGGAAAGGAGGTGTCTAAGTGCCTGGGCAGAGCCACGAGGTGGAGAGGGACTTGGAAGGTTTGACTGATTGTTCGAGACAGGAGGAAGAGTTCGGGGAACTAAATAAAGTGCAGTAGGGCAGGAGGCTTAATGTTCAGGTGGGAGAGGTGAGTCTGGACAGGTGAGTAGAGGACAGATAAGGGGTAAACCATTTTGAGGGGCTAGAGCTTTGTCCTCAGGTTCATGGGAACTGTGGACACATCCTAAACAGGGAGGGTTTTAAAGAGATCGCCCTGGTTTCCAGGCATGACATTCTTTAGGGAGGGGGCCGTGGAGGCAGGAAGACCGTCTGCACGCTGTCGATGTGGTCTGGGAGAAGGGTCTTCATGTCTGCACATATCAGCAGGGGTGCCGGGCTTGGAGAGGAGAGTGCTGAATGGGATAAGGGGACAGAGTGGGGCTTTGGCCTCCGGAACTCACTTTGCCATGTTCAAAGTTTCTAAGACCCTGATCAGAGAAAGGCGAAGACTGATTCGAGGGTGGGAGCAGAGCTAATACTCCGAATTCCTGTCACTTATTCCTACCTACAGCCATGGGAAAGGGAGCGCCTGAGAGAGGCAGGTGGTTCTGCACAGTCTGAGGTCCCTCTCTACTCCCTCCCCACCCATCCTGAGCGTTGGCTGGCATGGCGTCCCACCTACTGCCAGCGAGGCTCCATCCCGTGCCGTTATCCGTGGAGTCCACGGCCCCTCTGATCCTCACCCTGCTGGACTGGTAGGCACTGTTCATCCTGTCACTGCCCCTCTGACCAGCGTGGCTGATGTCAGCATTGCCTTAAGTGGTGGCTTTGCTGTTTAATTTATTTCCTTGACTCCTCCAGTTCTAAGGCACACTCAGTCAATAGAGAGTGTTCCCAGGGATTAGCTCTGGCTCTTCCTGATCGGGTTGGAAGTAAAAGGCCCCAAAGCCTTTTCAATACTGAGAAGACAGGGTAATACGCATAGGAAAGAGCCCTGTGGTGGCAGGTGGGACACTCGGTGTACCTCTGACCTTGAGCAAGTAGGTCAAGCCTCATCTGTTCTATGGATAGAGAAAGGGATATAACATTTACTGAGCCCTCACATGTGGCCAGTACTGTCTTCCTTCCTCTCTGATGTCATTGCATCTTAAACATGTTTCTGTTATAGCGTGAATTTATTGATTCATTGATTCATTGATTGATTCATTGATTCATTCTTCATTTAAGAGACTTTTAAGGTCAGTTGTTCTGTGGTTGCCTGACTCTTCCATCAGTCTACAAAAGCGGACTTTGAGGGACAGGACCATTTGAAAAAAAAGTTAACCATTGTATTTCTGACACAAAGACTAGCACACAGTAGGTACTTAACATATGGCGAATAAACGATGTTGTTGCTAGATGCTATATTCTGGAGTCCAACAGCCTGGGTTCAAACAGAAACAACTGCGTTTAGCTCTGAGACCTTGAACAAGTCCTCGAACCTCTCTGAGCCTCAGTTTTCTCATCTTCGAAAAAGAGGGATGTGACTGGTGCCTACTTATGTGTCCACGCAAAATAGACAAATGGATGGAGAAGAAGAAGGGTATTTTAGCATTGTAATGCATGAGATCGTGCTAGGAGAGGCGGTCAGCTCTGAAGAGATGAACCTTATTTGCTAGTGGACCCTCCACTGTGAAGAATCTGAACGACCGGGCCATACTCTCGTCAAGGAGTCTGGGGAGCTTATTTAAGCAAGGACCCTCTCCCTGGGGTGAAGGTCCCGTGGCTTTGGTATGTGGCACGTGGATGACAGAAAAAAAGAAAGACGCAAATGGGACACCTCATTGGAGGCTGTTCCTCTGTGAACTCCAAGGAGCTTTGAGAGAAAAGTAGAGACAGTGGCGCACATGGCCCCTGGATTTCATGTGCGTTTCTGATCCGGTTGGTTCGACAGTTTCTTTCTGTTTTGGAAATGGCTATCTACGTAAAATGTCTACAACGATAACCCAGAGTTATTGTTATCCTTGGAGCATTAAGCTGCGAAGAGTATCTCGTGGGCCCTTTTAGTGTGAACATATGCAGAGACCCTCAAAGATGCCCCTCCCCCCATCTTGGGATGACTTTGGAGACCTAAGCCCTTCTTATGGAATGCCATTAGGATCGATCGTTTGTAGGAAAATCAATGATAGATATGACTTAAGTGTTTCCAGGAACACACTGTATTAGCTTCTCTAGGGAAACAGAACCAATGTGATATCTGTATCTATCTATGTATCTATATAAGATGTATAGACAGATAGGTATGGCCCTGCAAGAGAAGGTTTATTGTAGGAACAGGCTCGCATGATTACGGAGGCTGAGAAGTCCTACGATTTGGGGTCTGCAAGCCGGAGACCCAGCAGAGCCTGTGGTGTCATTCAGCCTGAGGCTGAAGGCCCGAGAACAGGAGAACCAGTGTTTGAGGCCAGGAGAAGGTGGATGGCTCAGCTCCAGCAGGGAGAGCAAATTTTTTCCTGTTCTTTGCCTTTTTCTTCTATTCAGGTCCTCAGTGGGTTGGATGACGTCCACCTGCCTTGGTGAGGATGATCCTTCCTCAGTCTACTGTCTAAAACCCTAATCTGTGTGGAGAAACACCCTCACAGATACACCCAGAAAGAGTGTTTTACCAGCTCTCCGGGCGTCCCTTAACCCAATCGATCCGATACACTAAATGAACCACCATACTCACGTGCCGCAAAGGGAAATGCATCGTGAAATTGTGATGGGGGATCTGGGAAGGCAGGGAAGTGATCACGCAATGAAAAAATAAGAAACAGGCCTTCCCCACTTCACGTTAGCCCCTCGGAAGAAAGCCCAAGTCCTCCGCCTGGAGAGTCTTTCGTTGCTATCTCAAATGACATGCACACAGCAACGGCAAAGCGGAGGGAAACTTCTCTGTGGCTGACACATTTCACAGACAGAAATGGATTTTAAAACTGTTTTCAACTAACAAATTGACAGTCTTAGCCTTGCCTCACCCAGGACTCACTCCCTGGAGTGAAGCAGCTGGGAGGAGGTGGATGAGGGCTGATAAAATCTAATCCTCTGCTTACAGAATTTGGGAGAGAGTTTTTCTAATCACCCACTGGAGGGTTCCCCCTCCCGACCCAGTTCCCTCCTCAATCCATACTAGAGGTCAGAAGAAGGGGTGATAAGCTGTCCTTCACGAGGTGGGTTGAAAAGGCCTGATTTCATCCCATCAGAGCGGTGTCAGAGTTTATAAATCGTCGTGTCTGTCTTTACGAAAAGGGATAAAGTCTGCCGTGTCACACAAAATGATGTTTTCAGCTTAGATTTATCATGTTTAATATTCCAGAAGGGTGGGAGGGAGGCAGAGACAGAGAAAGGTGAGGGTAAAGGCGGGAGTTGTAGGGGTCAGTGGGTGAGGACAACTGACAGGTATAAAATAGGGTCTGCCGTTCCTTCTGCAAAGCGGGAATGATGGCAGGAAAAGGGAAGCACGGCGTTTATGAGGAGTGCAGACGCTGGTGTCCGACTGCATAGGTTCAGATTCAGACTTTGCCACTCGGTGAGTTTAGGTGAGTGACCTCATCTCTCTGAACTTCCTCTTGCAAACAGGGGTAATGATAGGGTGGATGTACCTTTGTAGAGTTTTCCGAGAATGACGTGAGTTGATACCAACAGGCGTTTCATGTAATGCCTGTCACACAGCTAGCGCTCATTCAAGATTGGCTTGGTTGTGCAAAGCCCACAGAAAGGGTTTCAATAGACAGAGCATTGTCATGAAGAAGTAGGATTAGGGGGCTTCCGTGGACAGAATTTGAGGGACAGAAAGTGTCACTACGTTTTACTGGGAAACGCTGACTCTGGGAACTGAAAAGCTGTGTTGGAACTAAGTTTCTCTCTCTCTCTCTCTCTCTCTCTCTCTCTCTCTCTCTCTCTCTCTCTCTCATTAAGTTTATCTGCTTTATTCTTCTTTCCTAGAGGATGGCTGTTTCCCTCTCTGAGCCATTAAAAGGCCCATCATGATGATCTCAAAATGGCAATGAGCTAGGCCCAGCGTCCCATCCCAGATTTCCAGGAGCAATAATCTGGCTCAGCTGAGGTTAGCTAGCTATCCACCTCCGACCCAATCTCAAATTTCAAGAAAAAAAGCCAAAACATTGGAGGATCGAGGGTTATGGTTAAATAATAAGCTTACACTCATCTCTGGTGGTGGCTCAGCATTCTCAACATCCTAATAACCCCGATGGAAACAGATCAACACGGTGGTTCGATCAACGTCTCTGGAGTTAGTCTCTCTGGGTTCGAGTCTCAGCTCTACCGTTCCCTCAGTGCACGTCCTTGAGAAACGAACTTAATTTCTCTGTGCCTCAGTTTCCCCGTGTGTCAAACACAAATGGTAGAAACCCCTACCCTCTCGGTTATTCTTCTGTTTAAATGGGACCCTCCAGGCACATGACAGGCACTCGATAGGAAGCACTGAATCGTCACTCTTATTTTTCTCGTTACTATGAAAGCAACGTGGCTGGGAAAGGCAGCTCTGTAGAATGAGGGACAACACAACATGTGGACTCTTATTGCACAGAAACTGTACATCAGCTTCGAAGCCATATTGTCCAGCCTCCTGGGCAGGCTTTCGATTTGCGTCGGTGCTAAATCTGAGCTTCCTGTCGACGGGCACCCAGAGCGCCTTTCCCCTCTGGGGGCCCGTGTGGCGCGGGGAAGCATCCTCAATCTGTCCTACCCACATGCAGTCTGACGCCGCCACCTCCCTCCCCGCACCCTCTCCGCGTCCCCCTGCTGTGGTATGTATGTCAGTGGTGGGTGGTGATGGAGAATCAGGAGAGACAGAGCCCATTAGACGGAACTGCAGGCGGATAAGGTTTGCCAATTATGTTTTGTTTCTTTCTTCTTTCTCCGTGACTTTAGGATATACAGATTCTTCCTGGCACTCCCCCTGGTTCTGTGCCTATAAAATAAGTTTAATGGCTGAATTTTCTTTAAGATAATCAGAGGCGGTATAATTTATGCATATGAATAGTATTGTAGCCAGATGTAATTTTGCTCCAAGTTGTGGCATTACAGTTAGAAATGGCTCTGCTGGCTGTGTTTTGTAGAAATTGCAATTTATTTAACAGTTGACTGAGCAGTGACCCCAGATAAAATAACCATAATCAGAGTAGTTTTTTAAAAAGAGATCTAAACAACAAAGGTGGGAGTGGGCTTTGGAGGAAGACTCGGCTCAGTGCTGACGGGAGGGAAAAGCAGGTGGCGAGGATGACAAGGCAGGTGACTGCCGTCGAGTTAGTGCCAATGGCAGAGGGGTCTTCGATGGAGGGAGGGGCCTGGCATCTTCGATTTGGAAACCCTTTCTCCATTCCAGGGCTTCCCGTTTGATTGAAAAACAACAGATTATTTTTGCGTTGCTCACGGAAACCGTGATGTTTCTCGTTTCTGGTGTCCTAGGGTCGTAGGGAGAGGTCGAGAGGACATTCAAAGGGGGTCCCAGCAGGGTAAGTCTGTGGCTCCTGTTAGCAACAACCCCAACTTTTCCAAAAACCTGACATTTCTATAGTTGGCTTCATTCCTTTGGAGGAGAAGAAGACCCCCTTCTCTGCACACCAAGCCTGTCTTTGCCCACCCCACTGCCTCTGTCCTCACTCCCAAGCCTTTTGAAAATGGAAGAATGCCCGGAAGCGTCAGGACAGATGGCGGGCCTCGTTCTGCTAGGGCATGATGTTAGAGTCGGTGCACCCGGCTGCATCCCTCGGCGTGGATGGTCCATCTTCTCCGTCTTCCAGGGCCAGGGAGAGTAGGGGACCTGCTCTTGACTGCAGCCATGCCGAATGCTTCAGCTGGCCTCCACCGTTGGGATTTGTGTAGCTGTCGATGGAGGTAAGTCCCATTCTCTGTCGCTCGCGTGTCCTGCTCCCTCATGGGAATGGTGGGGCAAAGGGGTATTAGGCAAAGAAGACTGTTTGCCCCTGGCCCTGGAACTATCAACGTGACCACCAGCCTGTCAGCCTGCAGCCGCGACGTAGTCCACATTCTCATTCTTAATCTGAGCAGGTCACTGCTTTGACTGAATCCTTCAGAGGCCTCCCTCCCTCTTAGGGTCAAGCTAAAAATAGTTTAGCCTGGCATCCGAGATCCTTTGTGATCTGGCTCTGGCTTTCATTCCATTTTCATTCCCTGCGAACTCTGGACCACTATGTCCCCTCCCAAGGACATACTGCATTTCCATGATCCCAAAGTTCTCGGTCTAACTTTTTTCACCGAGATAAAATCTGTTCTTTGCTCAAAGTTCAGCTCAACTGTTTATTCTCTGCCTTAGGAAAGTGCTCTTTACTTTCCTAAGAGGTCCCGTCCTCTGTGATGTCATCACCCGTCATTTGGGTTCCTTCATGAGCAGCTGCTCTGTTCCCTGTGTATCTTCCAAACCCAGGATGGGCTTGCTCACAAAAGTGGCTCAATGTGCTTTTGTTAAGTGAAGGCGTAAGTAAACGTCCTCTAAAAGTTGTCACTGAGACTAACATGTAGGGGGAGACAGGAGGGGGGACAGCATGGAAAGGAAAAGAGAAAAATCTCACACCAGTAGTCAAACTACTTCAAGGTCAAAGAGGACAAAAAAGGAACTATGCCAGCTAGGATATGTTGTATAAACATTAGACATAGCGCATGCTGCCTGTCTCTAGGCTGAGAACTCTACCTGTATCAGTTCACAAATCCACATAGTGATGCTACAATAGGGCAACTATGGTTTTCTCAATGTAACCCATGAGGACGTTGAGACTTAGAAAAGTTGCATAGTGACTATGTATCACGCCTGAGAGGCAAACCTTTAGGTTCTGGGATTTATACTTATTATTATTATTTTTTTACCATTTGGCATTTAAAAAAATACATTTTAAAAACCTCTGGAATATTTTATACTTCAAAGTACAGAGAATAGAATAATAAAGTCCCAAACACCCACCAAACAAATTTTGGCAACGATTGCCTATTTTTTAAAAAGTTGGTTTCACACCCCCTTTTTTGTGGTTTTATAACTTGGTTATTCTTTTAGTGTGTAATAAACATTTTTTTATTAAATTAATTTAATTTAACGGAACTATACATGGTTAATTTTTAAAATATTAATTAATTAATTATTATGGTGACCTTGGTTAATGAAATCTAGTAAATTTTCAAATGTACAGTTCAACAGTAAGGCTTACATATGTTGTATTGTATGTTTACCACCCATAGTTAGATTTCTTTCTGTCACCATGCATTTGACTGGTTAAGTCTTTTAAAAAGTTAGAACTTTATCGGTAACGATAAAGTCTCCTTTGGCCACCACTTCTAATCCTAGTCTCCTCCCCAGTGCCCTGAGATAACTACCATTTGAGTTTAGTGCGTGTCCTTCCAGATCTTTCTTTAACGACCTCCGCACGTATGTGCGCATACCTATAGTAAATGTATAGTGCTGTTTGTGTCCATGGTCCTACGTAAATTGTGGCACACCATAAGGACTGTTCTTAACCTTGACATCGTATTTCTGAGATCTGTCTACACGTGTGAACTTATATTTGATTTATTCCTTTGGACTGCTGAATTGCATTCTGTCCTGTGGATAAATTCCACTTTATTGTTGATGGAGCTTTAGGTCATTTTAACTTCTTGCTATTCTAATGCTTCAGCCGTCTTCCTTGTCCAGTCTTCTTGCACAGAGGGGAAAGTGGTTCTCTGGGGTAATCATCTAGAAGAGAGAGGCTGGGTCATAGAATACGCACATGTATGGTTTTAATCGACTCTGTCAAAGAAGCTTCTAACATGATGTCCTCACTTAGATTTCTTTCAACCGTGTACGAGAGTGAGTGATCTTTTTCTATAGCATCATCCACATTTGATTTTGTTAGTATTTTGATTTTTGTAGCTCAGATGAGCAACGTTTCATTCTTTTTTTTTAATTGGATAAATTTAACATGTTATAGTTTGTAAATTTAAGGTGCACAGCATGTTACTTTGATGCGTTTATATATTGTAATATTTACCACATTACATTGCTGTAGCACATTATTGTCTATATTCATTACACCTCATTTTAACTCCCTCCTTCTCCCTCAAAAATAGTATCCTCAGATTATTTCATACTCCCCTCCTTTCATTCTTTTTGCTTTTATATTTTCACTACTTGAGTATGTGCCCATTAAGAGTAAATGGTATATTTGAGTGTTCTTAGATATTTACATAAATGGAATCATACTATATGCATACCTTTGTGGCTTACTCACATTCTTCCCTTGAATTAAATAAGCTTTTTATTTTGAAGTAATTTTAAATTTACAGGAAAGTTAATAAGATAGCGCAGAGAGTTCTCACACACCCTTCACCTGGATTTCTACTCTCTTAACCCCTTATATCACCAGGGTGCAGGGTCAAAACCAAAACGACAGCCTGGGCATGTTATTATTAATTAAACTTCAGGCTTTCTTCGAATTTTCTTAGTTTTTCTCTTAACGTCCTCTTTCTGTCCCAGGATCCAGTCCAGGGTATATATTTAGCTGTCACGTCTCCCGGTCTCCTCTCGGTTATAACCGTTTCTCGGGCTTTCCTCAGTTTTCCTGACCTTGACAGCCTTGAGGAGTCAGACTTCCTGTAGTGTAGAATGTCCCCTAGTCTGAGCTGTCCCGTGCTTAATCACAATGACACTGGGATTATGGGCTCTTGGGGAAAACCAGGGGGCAAAGTGTCCTTCTCATCCCCTTCTATCAGGGCGCTCATGGCATCCATGTGACGTCTCAGGCAATGTAACCCATCACATGGTAAAGGTGTTGTTGGCCAGGTGTCCCCACTGTAGGGTGACAGCTCTTCCTTCCCATATTCTAATTCTTTGGGAGCCAGTCAGGAAGTCCAGCCCACTCTCAAGGGGTGGGGCTTTCAAAGTCCACCACCTGGAGAGGGGATATCAATATGTAATAAATGGGATTCTCCTAAAGGCAAATTTCTCTCTTCTCCCCCATTAATTAATTAATTAATTAATCTATTTATTTATTTATTTATTTATTTATCTACTCAGTCATTTATATCAATACAGACTCACAGATTTTAATTTTATTTCATTTTATTTTTTCAGTGATATTTATTTTAGCCTTTGGGTTCTAATCCAGTGCTACATTTTTTTGTTTTCTTGCCCACATTGTCCCAACTATGGCCACGGGGAACTCTTTCAGTTGACTCTGGTATCCCTTTGACATGACCCCATTCTTTAATTTTTTGAGCATTTACTTTCTGCTACTACAAGCTGCTCCATCTCATCTTTTGTTTTTCCTTTTCAGTCCTTTCTACGTGGATCATGATTCCAAGCTGTCACTGTTTCAGGCAATGCTAGCTTCGGACATCTTTTTACCTGCTTCCAAAAGTATATGATCAGGAGCTTCTCTAGAATGTATTTCTAGACGCACTAGATGCAGGGATGTAGGAAATGCCTACCTTCACATATTTCAGGCATCGCGAAAGCAGTCTCTAAGTGGTATGTAGTTTATATTCCCACCAGCAGCAGAGTCTGTGTTTTTATATCTCCTTGTCGACCTCTGATATTACCTTGCCACTCTGATAGGCGGGTATCTTGTTTTAATCTGCATTTTTCTGCTTACATAGCAGGATGAGCTCTTTTTCACAAATTTACTGGCCACTCAGGATTCCTCCTCTGTGAATTGCCTTTTCTCATGTTGGGTTGTTCATCTTTTCTTATTGATCTGTAGGACTTCTTTATATTCTGGAAACGAATCCACTCTTGGTTTTATGTGTTGCAAATATCTTCTCCCAGCTGTGGCTTGTCTTTGAACTTTTTTCTTTTGGTATTTTATTATTTTTTTTTCTTGCCATACAAAATATTTTAAAGATTTTCTTTTTGCTTATAGGCTTTTAATCCATTCAGAGTATAACTTTCTATATGGTGGGAATTAGGGTTCTAACTTTATTAGTCTTCCACACTATTCTTACTATATGTCATTGATTCTAAGATGTACTTCTCACCCCCACATTTTGCCACCTCTGAAATTATGGTAAATATTACTATCTATGTAATATAGCATTTTCCCTCTCTTTATAGTATGAAAAATAGTATGTATCTTATAATCAGTGGCATCTTAGCTTCAATGAAAGGTAGAAACGTTCAAGGTTTATTCTAGTTCTTGATACCTAGCAAGACTAACCTGTTTCCCTCATCCTAGCAATTATTAGTCTTTCAATATTTCATACGAGTATTAGAATCACTTTGTCAAATCACTCCTGAAAATTATTCATAGTTTTCTTTTTTTTAATTGGGATTGCATTGACTGTAGAGACGAGTTCTCTGGAGAGGAAATAGACATGGTTAAGATACTCTGTTAGGCCTAAGTTAGTGAAAAGGTTGAGGTCCCCAGATTCAGTAACTGGATCAACTGACAAGGTGAATAGTTCCAGACCCAGAGTTCTGTTTTCTTTTTCCCTTTCTTCAATGGCATATCCCACGAGCTGGAGTAAGCCGCCTCCCGGAAGTACGAGACCTCTGTCGCTGATGGTGTCCGTGTTGTGGCTAAGTGGCCACCTCATGGAGAGGGGGTTCTTCATGCAGGATGGAAATTAACTCCTGGGCCCTTCTGAGAACAAAACTCCATGACTTCAGGGAGCACAGTATGATTTGGAAAGCTGAACTGTGAGGCAGAAGCAAGATGCTTCCGCTTTATCATCTTGCCTATGTCCAGCCCTGAGCTAGGAGGAAAAGAGTGACATTTGCCCACTGCTTTACTCACTGCTCTTAGCTCCTGCAGGGGCCAGTGGATGTCCCCCATTCCTCTTCAATCTGGGTCTCCTTTCCTCTTCTCTTTTTCTTTTCACTCCAAGTGTTGAGACAGTTTAAAGTAGGAGTAAGCAAACCATAGCCAGCAGGCGAAATCCATAGGCTGCTTGTTTTCGTAAATAAAATTTTATGGGAACGTAGCCACCTCATTGGTTAACATATTGTCTATGGCTTCTTTAAGACCACAACTGCAGAGCTGAGTGAATGCAACAGACACCATATGACCTGGAAAGTCTAAATTATTTACTATCTAAGCCTTTTTGTTCCCCAGATTTGGGTTGCCTTTGTGGTTTGATTCTGTTCATGGTATAGAGTTTCCTTTTCTTTGAAAAAGGTTAGATGGCTCACTTACACCTCTGAACAGAAATATGAAAATGTAGAAAAGAATGCAAACCCACTTTGGGGAGAAACGTAGACCAACAAAATGTGCTCTCTGTTTTGAGGCTGTCCTGGGGAAATTATCTCTGAAAGGAGTGACAGGTACAAAGGCTGGGAATAGAATGGGGGAGAGAGAATTTCCGAAAAAGTTTCCGGCAGAGCTAATTTTCTCTTCCCCAGCCTCAATGTGGAGAGGATGGCCATGAAGTGTCCTTACAGTCCTTTATCAGAAGCTTCTTTAGGCCAACTAAGCCATCAGGTGAAACCTGATACTTTACATTATTTATGACCAGATTATCGGTTTTTGACAAGAACTCTCTCTTGGATCTGGAGTTCTGGCTGCCTTTCTCAGCTCTTCTTCCTGCCTCAGCCCACTTTACTTCCTTCTCCCCCACAACCAGCCTTGTCTATGTCATCTGCCTGCTCTCTCCTGATTTGAAGAGTCTGAGGTTGATGGACAATGAACCTTGAACCTTCCCCTCCATGTGACAGCCACGGTTATATGGGTATCCCCGTGGACAAGGATCGCTAGCAGAACGCAGGTCTCTTGTTGGTGGCACGCCAATAGACTTAAAAAGGGATAAATCATACACATAAATAAAAGGTAGACATGAAATTTTAAGATCACAGAAATTTAAAAAATAACCTTAGCATCTTGAACCCAGATTTCTTGAGCGGTGCTCCTGGGGTAAAGTCAACGACAAACCCAACAAAATAATAACAGCTGTAGCAGGTTGAGTGATGCCTTCTTCTTCTCCCCTTGTTAAATATGTCCACATCCTAATCCTTGGGACCTTCCATGGCAAAAGGGACTCAACAGATATAAGTAAGTAAAGGATGTGGAGATGGGGAGATGGCCCGGGATTATCCCAGTAGGCCCAGTGTAATCATGAACGAAGGTCCTTATAAGAGAAAGGCAGGAGGGTCCGAGTCTGAGGGGAGGAAATGTGATAATGGAACTGGAAGTGAGAGAGCCAGAGGGTAGGGCAGGGGAGAGAGAGGGATTTTACGATGCACGTGGCCAGCTTTGAAGATGGAGGAAGGAGCCATGAGCCAAGGAATGCAAGCACCTCTAGAAGCTGAAAGAGACAAAACAAAACAAAACAAAACAGAACAAAACATGAATTTTCCCTTAGAGCCTGTAGCAGGAACACAGCCCCGCCAGCACCTTGATTTCGGCCAGGTGAATCTCATTGCAGACTTCTGACCCCCAGAACTGCCGGATAATAAGTTTGTGCTCTTTTAAGCCCATCCGTGTGTGGTCGTTTGTCCTAGCAGCCGTAGGAAACTAATGCAACGGGTCACAAATGTCAAGCACTTCCGGTGTTCCTGGCCCTGTGTTGAGTGCGTCATCCCATTTACAATAACACTCACCTGACAAATGAGGAATTATTATTTCCATTTTAGGATGGGGAGGCTGAAACTCAGAGAAGTAACGGAGCTGTGATTCAATGCAGGTCTGTCTTGCTCCAAAGTTTATGTTGTCCTTCGGGCTACGTTCTTATAGGAAACCTCAGTCCTGAGTGGTTTGCTCAAAACCTGACATTTACCAAGGCGTGTGGCCTCTCAGATATTTCCTGTTACTGACTCATGGCATGGCAGAAAATTTGCAAGAGTGGTGATGGACGATCAGGCACTGTCCTAGATGGGGTGACCGTTCACTATCCCCCTTTTTCTTGGCTGCAGTCTCCTGAGCAGAAGGCCGTGGCTGTCGTTTGTCTACATGTTCATCGATCTCTCTGAGACTCAGGCATGATATTTCTAGCTCCCTCATATTTGTGAACACAAACAGGGGGCCGAGTTGCCACGTCTGTCTCTCCCTTGGACTTTGCACATCCAACATGGGCTCTCCGGTTGGAGAAAAATGACTTTAAAACTTGAGCCACAATGTGTTTCCTTTAGAGGCAAAGAGCGAAGAGGAACCTGCACAAATAAAACCGCGACGGAGAAGACTTGGTATCTCACAGAAATATTTTTATCTTGTTAGTGTTCCTGGAGAATATTTGCATAGCAGGAAAAAGAACTTTTAACTCGTTTCCTTATCTTGCCTCCTTACCGTAGAGAATATTTTCTCCCTGCAGGTGTATCTCCCTATTGAATCTGGCGTTTAAAGGAAATGTCATCAGGACCTGTGATGAAAATTGAATTTTCCCCCTGCCTAAGGTTGACTTTCTTTAACTAACTTAGCCGACTCCCAGTCTGAGATGGAGGCAGGCCTTCTGGTCTCTGCTTTGACGCCGGTATTCTCTTCCCGTTTCAACTTCTTTGATGGGCTTCCCCGTCCACCCTCCCCGCCTCCGCTGCCCCGCGGTTTGCCTATCTCGCCTTTCCTCTGTGTTCATCTCTCTCCTTCTTGAATTGAAAAGTCCCTAATCTTTTTCTTCCTGTAGCTGGGTTCAAAGTCTGGGAAGTTGGCAGTTCCTCTTCTCTTATTGACTCTGTGCCTCTCTGTTTCATCCTGATACCGGATTTCCCTTCCGCACAGGTAAGAGAGTAAGGGGAGATGTAGAAAGAGAAGGGCTGGTGGGTTTTTTGCTTAAATAACTGGAATGCATAATCGGAGACTGTGAGTGAGAACAGAGGGCCCTGTGTATGGGCCGCTGGGAGCACCCCACCCTCAGGGCCGAATAAACAGCCAGGAAGCATGGTGTCTGCTCAGGGTTTTGGTTGAAAATAGTCTCCTTCGAATAAAAGGACCGTATAATTTATTGACACTTTTTCTTAAGGTAAAATTTCTACGGAGTAAATGCACAAATCTCAATGGTGCATCTTGATATGTTTTTACGTATGTTTGCACCAGATGCATGTGTGTCTGGGTGTAGCTGCCACCCAGATTAATATAGAAGATGTTTTAATCACCCCAGAAAGCTCCGTCATGACCCTTTCCAGTCACTAGCTACCTTCCGTATCCCCCGCAAGGGTAGCTGCCTTTCTGATTTCTGTCATCAGAACTTAATTTTGCCTATATGAAGTCACATAGGCTGCATGTCAACAAAGAATGAACAATTTTCGACAACAAGGATGGATCTCACAAACACCGTATTGAGTGACATAAACTGGGGTCCACTGGGGCGTCTGGGGAGAGCAGGTATAAAGGGGACTGTTCTGGGGAGTCAGGACAAATGCTCACTTGATCTTTAGGGCATTAAAACCTCAAGCTTGTGCTTGGAATAGCACAGGTACAGTGTCTGCAAAACCCAGCTCATGAAATAAGGTTTTATTCTTTCCATAGACAGTTCGGACTCTGTCCCCGCTGTGGGTTACCTGCCTTTTCAGCGATTCTACCTTCCCTTTGGAGATCCACCTGTTTGGCCAGGGAGCCGTGGGATTGAGAGGGGAGTGAATGTGAGGCCCTTCTCATGCCTTAGGAATATCTTTCTCCCCCTTCTCTCGGGTGGACCCCCCATTCGCTCCACATTCAAGCCCCTTGTCCTCTCAGCTCCTGCAGAATTGATCCAGAGTGACAGCAGCTTTCTGCTCACATGCACCCTTTCGGAAGCCATTGTTTCTCACCTGCTTCCATGCCCCTAGCAGAATCCAGGAATCATTAGCGTTTGATGATCTCCTGTTTCAAGGCTCCAATCTCTTGTACTTTGAAATTGAAATTCCTGAGCCTGCAAGGGACCCGTCCCTGACAGCTGCTGCCGTATTGAACTTTCTCCCGCTTCCACAGCCTAGAAAGTCAATCTCTCTCTCTCTCTCTCTCTCTCTCTCTCTCTCTCTCTCTCTCTCTCTCAATCTTTTCCTTCCTGCAGTGCACAATCTGTCAGGAAGCTTCAGTCCAGGGCGTATTTGTGAAACTGGTAGCTCTGTCCATTCCCCCTGTCCTTTCCCTATGTCAGAGATCAGATGACATTAACTTGCAAATGTATTAACAAATAGCGGGGTGGCGAAATGCCACACGACTATACATGCCTAGACTCTGCCTCTGAGGGTGGCATCAGGGGTACAACTACCCTTCCTGAAGTCCGTTTTCTAATTCCTGCTCTCCAGAACAACTCATCCTGCACTCAGAAATCGCTCTGGCTCCCTTGCCCCATGTAGAATATTTGTTGTCTCTGTGTGGCATTTGCTTAGTCAGCCAAGTGGTCATAAGTACTTCACTCAGAGGTGAATATTCAATAATCTAACGTCAGTGCTTAGCATAGTTCCTGACACATAGTAAGACTGGAATAAACGATAGCAGTCACCATTATGATACGTGGAAAACCAAGATGCTCTTCACTCCACTAATTGCTTCATTATCATCTCCTGCCTCTATTGTTCTATGAGCACCCTACTTGAATTTCTGCTTCCATCTGCCAAAAATGCCATTTCAGCTCCTCTCATCTGGCGAATCCTGCTTTCCCCACGAGCTCCTTCAGTGGAAAGATCCTGGTTCTTCAGGGAGAGTGAATTGGCACCTCATCTGGGCTACAATTCCCGACGTTCCTCCTTCTGTACTTGTCTCATATTTCTGTCTACGGACCTGCCTCTGCTGTGTGAGCTCCTGCGGACTGAGAGTTCTGGAATTGCTGGGGAGAGTCGTCAGCCTTCTCTCTATAAATCAGTCCTCGCTGTCACAGAGGCATCGCTGGAGTCGTCCTGGTGTGAAGCAGCGGAGTCATACATCAGTTCCCATAGTCAAAATCGTCTTTCCTGGCACTTTTGATTTGGGAGTCATATTTGAAGCCCACATTTGTTCTCTCTTTTCCTTCCTGGCGTGTTTCTCTTGACAGATAGTCACATGCATCTCTCACTGTACATCAGTTTCATCTAATGCCTCCCTTTCCTCTTGGCCTTCGAAGTAAAATTCATGTTGAACCAACAGGCAGTATGTTTACTCAGAATCTTTAAAATTTGGTGACAATCTATTTAGATGTTTTCATCTGGCGAGGCAGCAATAAATGAATAATGATAATACAAATAATTACATTTTATAATATAATTATGTAATAATATAATTGTACATAATTTAATAACGGTATGACTTCAGTGATTAGCCTAATTCCTGGTTCATTCTTCCAATCAATATGCTAACTATAAATGATTCTACCAAATGCTGAAACACAAACACGCAAAAATGTTTATCAACATCTTTCTCCCTCCTTTTGATCTCTAGGCCTGGAACACGGCTATCATCATCTGTCTTCTTTCTTCTTCAGTCCTGTTTTGGGTCTCTTATTTATTGAGCTCCATATAATCTTCTTTTTTGATTTATTTCTTCATTTTATTATAGGTTATCTTCTGACAGTTTCCTGAATAAGGATATATATATATATTTTTTCATACTTGCATATCTGAAAAATTATTCTGCCTTGTCACTTGGTTGGTAGTTTAGCTAGGTATAGAAAGTTAAGTTGAAAATCACTTTTATCAAAAATTTTGATACTGGATCCATGGTCTTCCAGCACTTGATGTTTCCATTGAGATGTCTAGTGCCGTTCTGGTTCTTCTTTGTAGATTACATGTTGCTTCCTTCCCCACTTCTATTCTGAAAATTTTTTAGTCACTATCCTGTGTCCCAGCTGTTCTGAAGTTCCACAATGATGCATCTTGGTGTAGAATTCTTCCTCTTCCTCCCTCTCGCTCCCTCTCTCTCTCCTTTTCTTACTAACTGAATACAGACATACTTGATATAAAAACACATCCTTCAGTTCTAGAAAGCGTGTTTATCATTATTTTTGGATAGTTCTTTCCTGTTTTTATTTTCTCTTCTTCATTTTTTGAACATTAATATTCAGATATTAGACTTCTTTGTGATTTTAAAAATATACGTAACTCTAGTTGTCTGTCTTTTTGTTTTGCATTCTGGAGATTTATTAGACTCTATTCTTTAAAAAGTCTTTTACTTAATTTTTACTATAATACTAAAAATTTTTTCGGTTTATTCTGTTATTTGATTTCCCCACTCTCTCTCTCTCTTTTTTTTTCTTTGCTTTACAATTGCAGTGGCTTCTCTCTTATCTTTTGAAGAGGATTTATTTTAGGCTTTTAGTGATTGTCTCTGGATTATCTATTCCTTTCAAAAAAAATCTTGGACCCATTTTTAGGGTCTTGTGCTTCATTTTGAAGGCTTTCCTCTAATGTCTGGAGGTCCTTGATGGATGATAGTTCACAACATTTAGCAATGCACTAAAAGTCTCTGTGTGCACAGTGGAGAGAGGGTGACTGTTATCTGGTACAGTTCACTTTGAAGCAGTCATCGAATGCTGCCTCTTTTGCATCAGAGGACCCAAAATGTTAGCAGTGGAGATCTGGATTTCATTCCTTGTGATTCTCCAGCCCTTAACTATTCCAGATGTTCCTTCATCTATAGGCTCTCTGTAAAAAAAAATTTTTTTTTTCAGAAAATAAACCTTTATGCCCTTGTAGTGGCCACAAGGGTCTATGGAAGAAAACAGAGGGTCTAACTCTTCTCCATCAAATCTATCTCCTTTCGCCTAAATCTTTACTCCTTCCATTTTAGGTGGCTGATTCATCCCAGGGGGTAAGTCTCACGGGTTCTGGAGGAGGAATCAGCTGCTCCACACATCATCCTTATCCCTCTCCAAACACTTTGGTTGTAACTTCCTCCATTTTTACATCCCATCTTCTATTGTCTTCTATCCCATATTCTTTGTCCTTTTAAAAAATACCTTGTCATCTTTCACTGTCATTTTGTCATTTTTTGAGTGAAAGAACAGGTGTATATGGTCAATTGGCCATTTTCCACCAATAATTTTTGAGTATTTATCTTTCATGTTTGGGAGCCATCCCTTTGAAGTCTCCAAGTGAAACACAAGTCCATGTTTGCAATACTAAGCGTAGGTCAGTGTGAATCTTCTCTGGCTGTTGGATCACTTTTACGATAACATAAAATTCCTTTCCACAAAGCTCTTTCTCTCCCAAAGGACACAGTCCAAGAAGACCAAGTGTGGGATGAGGCAGCAGGCTTGACAGGACTGCTTTTATTGTTTTTTTCTCTTTGTTCTTGAATAGCATGATACATGTTTGTTGGGTGGATGAGTGAATTATTGAATAAAGGTCTTGCCTGTTTGAAATGGTAGATAAAGCACATGAGGAAATCAGAACCTTACTTGGTAAAAATGATATTGATATTTGACCTAGAAAAAATAATGGGACTGCTGTCTCCTCGATTCAACATTAGTGTAGATATTTATGGGTAATCTACCTCGTTCCAGGACTGTGCAAGTGCTCCTGTCACCAATTCGTAAGAAAATAAGTTGATAGTTTTATTGTAATTTGGTTTGTAATGTACAGATATATATAGAGAGATATTTTCCTTTTGTATGTGTTTATATAATAATGCATATGTGATTAAAATATACAGAAATATATACATATAATTTTAAGTTAAAAACAAAAATCCATAACCCCATCACTTAAGTAAGGCATGCTATGATTGTTTTTAAATAATAGTAAAGTTATTTAAAAAGCAAAGACCCTTCAATCCCTTGTCACAGTGCCTCTCAGTGATTATAGTCGACAGGATTGTGTGTGTGTCTGCGTACAGCTGTCTTTCTTATGTACAAATAGAGACATCTTATACAGAATTTTGAACCTCTTTTCCACTTAATAAATCTTAGAGATCTCATTCTTTTTAAATAGCGGCATACTAGTTCACTCTATAAATGAAGCATATTTTAACCAATCTGCATTAGACAATTTCCTTCCACATTTTTACTATTACAAAGTCATCACGATAAGCTTCCTTATACTTATACTTTGCATGGCAACTCACGATGGGTTAAAGGCAGAACTTCAACGACCTCTCCAGTTTGGTTTGAGATTTGGTATCCAGACAGTGTCATCCTCTGCCTGGTGCCTGCATGGCATCCAAACATAAAGCAAACATGCAAAAGTTGTAAAAAGCCCAGCTTTCCGAGAACTCTGAATGCCTGAGATGGAAATCCATTTGCCAGCCCCATGTCCCAAACTCTCCTCTCGCTTGGATGCAACAACGCCCCCTTTTAATTAATAAAATGGACCATTATCACCACCCCCTCTCTGCCTTCTGGGAATGATCCGTTCAGGTCCATAGTCCTCTTGTTGAGTGAGGGATAATGCTTTCCTCACATCCTGGTAAAGCGGAATGAACCAGCTCCTCTGTTGTGCTCCCATGACACTTATTCCCACTCGCTTGGGAGGCCAAGGATATCTAGAACTTTCTCCATCTATATCAGAGAGGACGGGGAGTATGGTGATAGAACCTTCTTCTGTATTGATTCTTATGAGGCAGAATGCCTTTCCTACTCAGCCAGAGTGAAACTTTGAGTGGAAAATTCCAGAGGGCTCTCAAGGTGGGAGCCCATGCTCAGAAGCGTGGAACCAGGCGTGGGGTGAGGCGAAGCCATAACGAAGGAAGCAGATAATGAAAACGGAAGCTGAGCAGTTTGGAGACTACGTGATTCGAGAAGCAGAGCACCAAGGGGCAGTCATTGTATGGTCTGGGGCATCTCGTTGGTGTAAACAAGCGGGGTAAACCCAGATGATCCCATCCCACACGTCACCAGAGTCATTTTGTCTGCGTGTTTGTTTTACAATTGCTCTGTGAGGTCCTCGAGGTCAGGGGCTGTGTTTTATCTGTTTCAGTCTCAGCACCCAGCGGAAGGGTCTGACTCACAGTAGGTACTCCAGTTGGTTGGTTCAATGACAACATGCATTTCACCAGCGGAATTGCTGCTTAAAGCAAAAACCCTGCATCTCTGGGCTTTACTCCAGATTGAAATTAGACTCTGTTTGGGGTGAGTCCTGAGAATCGGTTGTTTCGACAAGATCACGGGATGGTTCTTCTGCATCTACCTCTTCTGCTTTGTGGTCCGGGGTGTGGACATCATCACTTTTTATTCACTATGCTTCTCATCGTTCCAGTGTCCTGTGAGTGGCAAATATGACATAGCACTATGGAAGGACCCTGTCTTCCTGTCTTCAGATTGTCCCAATCAGTTCCCCCTTGCCAGAGACTACAGAGGAATGTGTAACATTTCTCCATGCAAAGCAAGGAGAGGGTGTGTTTCTTTCTTTCCCAGGAGTCCAGGCTATACGGACAGACTGCAGCCTGGATGTGCTTGGGTATTCCACCCTGAAAGTCACATTCCTTCCGAGATATTTACAATGGCAGAGATAATGGGTTATTGATGAACCAATCAACTGGGATGGCCCCTGGTGAATTAGCTGTTGGCCACTGGCCTGCCTGGATAAGGAACTATTGCTGAGCTCAGCGGCAGCTGGGAAAGGTCTAAATCTCGCCCATCACCTCCTGCAATGCCAGTAATCTCTGTTAAAGCCGCTACTCCAGCCAATTGCTCATACAGGGAAGCAACTATTTAATTTATAGTTAATTGAAGGCTTGGAGCCTTGGAATCAGACAGATGAGGCTTTCACTCCTGGCTCCTCCTCTCCTTCCTAGCTGTGTGACAAATGCGAGTTATTCAACATCCCCAAGTTTCGGCTTCCTCTCCTGAGAAATGATAACCCTGTTACTGATTTTGCGGTGTCGCTGTAAACAGGACATGAGGTGATGGATGTAGAGCATTTCACAGTTTACAAAGCACTCTCGCATCTACTACCTCATTTAATTTTCACAGTAATCCTATGAGGTATGTATCATGAACTCGTTTTTATACATAAATGCTACAAGTTTCAGAGGGTTTGAGTAACTTAATCACGAGTGAGTCCCTCCCTCATCTGTATTACTCACACATTTTATAGACGAGGAAACAAATATTCAAGAGGGCACGTGATTTGCACATGGTCATATGATCAATAAATGGTCAGCTTAGTAGTGTCTGTAGTCCTTAGAATAAAATATAAACTATGTATATTGACTTTTAAGGACCCAGTTGAACTGGTTTCTATCTACCTCTGTCTTTAATTGTAAAAGGTTGAAAAAAAATGGCCCCAATTCTTCACCGCACCTGGTATTCAGGCCCTTTGCAATGTAATTTCATAGCATTCCTCTATTCTGACTCTGAGCTCAGCCATATGACGTGCTTTGTCTAATAAAATTAGGGTGCGACAGCTCTGAGCCTTGCCTTAATGGACATTGCATGCGTTCATGCATACCTGTGCCTTGGTCATTGTCATGAGAACAAATCTGGGCGAGTCTGCTAGAGGTGAGAGACACGTGGAGCAGAACTTAGAGCTGACCTTGAGTTGACCCCTAATTTACGCACAATAGACATGCTGTGTATATCGCCAAAGTCTGTGGTGGTTTGTTAGGCGGCATTGCCGTGCCAAAAGTAGCCGATACACTAACCTCATCTCCCTCCCTCTCTACCCTCCATTCTCCCTGGCTTTCCTTCAGTCCCTCACACAAGCCAAGCTCCTTCTCGGCTGCTCTGCCTGGAATGCACCCTCACTGCTGTGCAGACTTCACTTCTCATACTTTAAGTCTCAGCTTTTGAATGTTACCTCCTTGGAGAGAACTTACCTGGCTGTTCTGTCTGAATTAAGATGTAATGTGACATTCTGCCTGTTTTCTATTACAGTACCCTGTTCTTTTCCATCCTAGCTTTTATTACAATTTATAATCGTGAATTGTTTTTAGCTTCATGAAGTCCATGATGACAGGACTGGTGGACGTTGTATTCATCGCTCTCTTCTTAGCACTGTACACAAGGCCTGGTAAGGAGCATACCCTCAGTACGTAACGGGTGAATTAATGGATACAATAATGAATGAATTAGCCAAACCAAGATTTCAGCTCTTCTCTCTTTCCTCCCTTCCTTTCATGCCACAGTCATAGCGTTATTGGAGATTTAGGGCTTCTCTTTTTTGGAGAACCCTATCTAAAATGCACAATTAGCTGATAATGTTTCGTCTGTTTAGCTAGCATCTTTTTTTTTTTTTAAATCATTTTACACTCAAGTGAGTAACTTAACACTTTAAGGGATTATCTGACAGTCGGCTGAGAGAAGAGATAGAAAATAACTCAGGGTAGATCAGAACATGGGGATAAAAGCTACAGGAGAAAAGAAAGGGAGTCTGACACTGAGGCAAGAGCAGTCTTGGTTTCAGCCATGGCCCCCTTCTACATGGGGTAATTCTGACTCCTGCTGTCAGCTGTTATTACAACAAGTGGCTGCCGTGTCGAGGTCTCCAGATTTAATTCGGATGCAGAAATGGTTTCCATCTTCGTGCAGACAGGCTTTACAACCTGGGCAACTAGTCACCACCCTCTAGGACCCAGAGCTTGGCATACCTGCGGTCTTGCCGCCCCAGGTGCTCTGCCAGAGTATCTTCTCTGGACCAATATCCAGAAGGATCAAAGCCTTGGGGACTCAGTCGTTTTGAGGTTTCTTATACTACAAAGAGACAGAGACCGGGAAGGTGGATGTGCCTGTGGACAAGTCAGAATCTCGAGCAAACAGCCCACTCAGCACTGGTGTGGGAGACCAAGTGCAAGGAATGCAGAAGTCAAGGTGAAAAGTTAGCCTTTTGTAATAGGCCTGGGGGAACCTAACAAAAATAAACTCCCTGTTGGTCCCCAAAGTTAGATGGCTTTCAGGGAACCGAAAGGAGTAGTGATAGAGAATAAAACAAATCACAAACAGATTCTACTCGCTGCTCTAGTTGTGTGAAACACTGCCTCAAATGACCAGGAATTTCTGGTGGAGAATGTCTGATTGAGCTCTGATAATCCGATAGCAATGGTTTTCTAAAGTATTTTCCTGAAAGCAGGGTTTTTTTCCCTCTTTTTTTCTTTTTTATTTTTCTTTTTGTAAAATATTAACATGAATCTTAGGAAGGGGAAAAAGAACTCTGTAGAAATAAATTGTGAAAACATTGTATACTTTATCTTCTCTTGGAGAGTCACATGCACGTTTGCATATTAAAGGCTCTGAAAAGTCCTGCAAAGAAAAAGAAAACATTAAAAAATTCTTCATCTAAATTTTCATCTCTATCTAAACTTATTTCACTAAGGAACTGCCTTCCTTCCTTCCTTCCTTCCTTCCTTCCTTCCTTCCTTCCTTCCTTCCTTCCTTCCTTCCTTCCTCTGTCTATTCTCCTCCCTCCCCTTCTTTCTCACTTCCTCCTTCTCTCCCTCCCTTCCTTTCTAGTCAATGCCAGTTAACATAATTCCGCAAATCACAATTTGTGACATAACCTCGAGAAATTCTTTCCAGCATGTTCTATTTTGTGTTTATGGTTAAAATGATATGAACAAAAAGAAGCAGAATGGTGATTCATCGAGCCCCTTCTGTGTGTTAATCACTGAGCTGAGCAGGTTTTGTATACCTGAATTCATCTTATTCTCAAAACCACACTGAAACAGGGAATATTATTAATTTCTCAGATGAAGAAACTGAGGCACAGAAAGGTTGAGTTACTTGTTCAGGGTCGCACAAACAGTAAAATGAACTGGCCAGGTGCAAACCCAGACGATCCACCTCCAAGTCTGTCTTTTTAGGCATCTAGCTATTAAAGTCTGGGAACTAAAAGGTCGTCTCCTGACTAGCCAGAACAAAAACCATTCATTCTGTGTTTTAAAGAATTTGTGGTCGTACCTTTATTTCAACTGAAGTACGCTGACCAAGGGATCTCCACGTTTCCCGGAGACACACATGTTAAACTGTCAGCCAGTGGCATCAAAAGGGACACACCGAGTCTGCTTGCAAGCTCGGTGGGCTGGGAAGCCCGCGCCCGAACCATTTCCATTTCCTCTGCGATGCGTGGATGAACGTGATCAATAATTATATCCCGTGGTTGCATGCAATGTATAATTATATCTATTTACCAGTTAGTTCCATTTTCCGAAGGGGAAGTACACAGCCTGCTGAGATTTAGATGAAGAATAAATAGATCTGTCCTCGACTGCATTACAGATATCGCAACATCCTCCAGACATCTTCACACAGCGTGGGGCTGGCTCCGGCCCTCGGCCCGAAATCTTGTCAAATGCGATGCGCTCATCCCTGTCCTGTTCACAGAAGGAGGAAATCCCGCTCGGCTCCTCCAACCTCATGTCCACCTTACTTCTTATTCCACATCCTGTTTCTACACTACCGCACAGTAGGAAATGCAAGGATTTGGAGCCAGACAGAATCCTTGACTGGTTTCCAGTTCTATTTTTGATGCTTTTGTTCCCTGCGCTGAGCGTTTTCTTTGTATTACTTTATCCTATTTCCCAACAACCCTGTATAGCAGATTCTATTGTGGCCCCCATTTTGAAGAAGAAAAGGTTGAGTTTTAGGGTAGTTAAGTAACCTGATCACTCAGGTCATCCTATTTGCATGGTTCATGCTAGGTAGAGTGGTGTCGTATTAGTTATCCATCACTGACAAATCACCTTAATACGAAGCAGCTTAAAACAGCGGCATTCATTACTTCACAGTTTCGGGGGATCAGGAATCCAGGCATGGCTTAGCTGGTGTCCTTGTCTTAGGGTCTCTTAACGCTGTCATTGGGTGCCAGGTGAGGCTGCATTCTCATCTGAAGGTCTGACAGGAGGACTTAATTCTAAGCTGACTGATGTGCTCATTGGCGATTCATTTCCTCAGGCTGTTGGACTGAGCTCTCAGTTCGGGCTGTCGGCCAGGGGCCTTGTCATGTGGGCCATCCCCAGAGTACCTGAAAACATGGTGGTTTCATTAGGGTGAGCGAGAGAGCACAGGAGAGAGAATACCAGCGAGACAGAAATCACCGTCGTCTGCAACCTAATCACAGACGGGATGTCTCATCATCTTTGTTGTGTCCTATTTATTAGAAGCAAGTCACTCGCTCCAGTCTGCATCCAAGGGGAGGGGTTACACAGGACCATGGATACAGGAGGTGGGGAGCACTGGGGACCGTGTCGGGAGCTGCCTACTGCGAGTGGTTTAGGACCTGGGCATTAAAGCATGGTTTTACCTGCTCCGCCACTTGGTAAGTCCATCTCCTCAGGAAAGCTTTGCACCTCCTCTAAGCCTCCATTTTCTTATCTTCAAAAAGGTATAATAATACCTCCTCACACAATTGTTGTTAGGATTAAAAAAGATGTTAAGTACCTGACAAGGTTCGGGCTTCCTTCTCCAAACCACTGTTGGCCGAGTGGCTGTAGAATCCTCTGGAATCTGTCCTTTCCCATGCAGCCTCTGGAGAGGTGTTGGGCAGAGGAAGGAACCGGGGAGCTGGGGATGGGTGTTCCAGCTGTCTAATTTGCTCTGTTATTCTGTACATATTTCCCCTCTTTCTCTGGGACTTTGTTTATTCATCTGTAGAAGTCGGGAGTTTCATAAAGATAGCAAAATGAATTTTCTTTCTGTGCCAATTCTAAATGGTTGGCCATGGATTTCTAGAGCTTTGTATTGCCCACTGGTGTGCAGGAGCCGGTTCCCACAGGCTCACGAGGGCTGACTAGGCATGTCCCTTACCGACTCTGTGTTCAGTGATGTCATGGCGAAGTCAGCCATGATAGGAATATTTCTACCATGGACATAAGCAGATGCTACAAACCAGATCTCGCTCCCCTACCCACAGTCCCCAACCTGAAGCAAGTCATTAAACATTTACCATTGCACGACTGTTTTCCAAGCTCTGTGGGGAAGAGGACAATAATTGATTGCAACGCCCACCAAAAACTCAGGAAAGGGATGTGGAAGAATGCGTATTTGCTATCTCTGGCTCGTTAATTTCTATCGTCCTCCACGCACGGACATTCTTGGAGTGTGTACATTTTCAGGAGGGATAATTACTGGAGCAGGGGAAAGGTGGCTAGCACAGGCTCTGCCTCTGAAATAAAAGACGTAATAAAGCTCAGTTTATCACCCGCTGATGGTGTTCCCTCATTTTAGTTTCTTTGAATTGTCCAAGAAACTAGAATCTGGGTAATGCCCAGATAGGCTCCTTAGAAATGTTGGGCTCTTTCCTCCTTTCTCTGAATGGACGGAATGGAAGCGTTTTAAATAATACATGTGCTCTGCAGTTAGTGCTGTACACAATTGCATACCTGGCTCTTCTCAAAGACAACTACTGTTACATGGTAGGTAGGTGTGTCGATCAGGGCATGCCAGAGAAATAGAACCAATAGGATATATATTTATTACGAGCAATTGGCTCACGCAGTTACGAAGGCAGAGAAGTCCTGTGACCTGCCATCTGCAACCTGGAGACCCAGGAAAGTCAGAGATGTGATTGAGCTTAAAGGCCTGGGAACCAGAGTAGCTGAAGACGTAAGTCCCAGTTCGGGGGCAGGAGAAGATGAGCTGAGAGGTCCCAGCTCAAACAGGATGGCAGGAAGAAAGGGGCACATTCCTCCTTCCTCCGCCTTTTGTTCTCTTTGAGCCCTCCACAGGCTGGGCGAGGCCCGCCCACACCGGGGAGGGCAATCTGCTTTGCTGACCTCATCCGGAAATACCTTCATGGTTACACACAGAAATAGGTTTTAATCTGGGCAGCCTGTGGCCCGGTGAATTCGACACATAAAATTAACCGTGATGGTAGCCGAGGGGTTATTCCTAGTTCCCCCACACCCTGACCCTGAGACCTGAAGATCAGAGATGCGTGAGTTAAAAAGGTTTGCCAACAAACGGCCAGGCTGAAGCTAGAATTTCCCAGGTCTTCTTACTACAGCCCTCGCTCGTTAGACACTAGAGTGAGAAAACCTGGGGTGCGTTGGGAATCAGGGGGAGGGACAAACTCTCCTGGGTGTCCTTTGATGTGATTTCAATGGTCTCCAAAGCAGTGAGATGTGGCCACAATCACGACGTGTTACTCAGAGAGGAGCTAATGACATAATCATGGACTTTCAACAGTCAATTATTGCAATTACTGGAAACCACTCTCTTGTCATATTTCATTTAGCATAAAACAGCACAAAGGAGGCGAGTGACACCAAGGGTCCTGGGCCCATTGTCACTGCCCTCACTGGAGCAGGCACCTAAAAAGGAGAATGCCAACCCCAATAAACTATTTCTGCAGAAGCCATTAGGCTGGGTGACATGTTCACTTAGGGTGACATGTATTGATCATGTAAAACACGCACACTGTATAATATGATTAAACAAACTCAGCCAGTTGCGGAGAGAGCCAGCTGAACCGTCTGGGGTGGCTGGCTCTGTAGCAAGGACTTCGTGGCGCGGGTTGGGAGCACCTAGCTCTGGGTAGGAACTACGTATAATGTGTTTCTGTCAGTGATCATTCATTCATTCATTCATTCAACAGGTATTTCTCGAGTGTCCGCTATATGAGGGCAACTGTGGTAAGTACTAGGGATAAAATGATGAATGAGACCCACAGTTGTCCCTATCCCCATGAAGCTCGTAGTCTAGTGAGCAACACAGGTATCAGCAGAGAGGTCAGAGCCAATCACAAACAGAAATAAATGCTCCAAAAGAAGGCTCATGGTTCGAAGTGAGTGCATAATGAGGGAATCTGACTAGGCGATCGGACTAGGAACACTGAATAATCACGACATTTGCTATTTGTTGCCCACCTACTGGAGCAGGTTGAATAGCACCCCCTGAAAATTCATCATCGCCTGGAACTTCAGAACGTGACCTTCTCTGGCATGGGGTCTTTGAAGATATAATTGACACTCTTCAGGTGATTTGTGCTGGGTTTGGGGCGGGCCTTAAAGCCAACGATTGCAATGACTGGTGTCCTCACAAGAAGAGGAGAGGGCACAGAGACACACAGAGAAACACAAGGAAGAAGGACATGGGAAGACAGAGGCAGAGACTGGAGTGAGGCTGCCACAAGCCAGGAAACGCCTGGAGCCCCAAGACTCCGGAAGAGGGCGGGAACATGGCCATTCAGACAACTTAACTCAGGACAGCTGGCCTCCATGACTGTTGGAGAGTGGATGTCTGTGTTTTGTAAGCCACCTGGTGAGTGGACATTTGTTACAGCAGCCCTAGCCAACTAACGCACTAGCCCTAGCCAACTAACACGCCCATTAAATGGCTCAGATCAGGGGGCACAAGGAGAGAGCTCTAGCTCAGGCTTGGGCATCCTCAATACCCAGAGAGAAGGCTAACCCCACAGTATTCATTACCCCCATCACACGTCCCCTGAGCCCTGGCTTACATCCCCAGGGAAACATGTAACTCTGGAGTTCATCTTTGTCATCCTTAACTAATAATGTCCCATGTGTAAGGGTCTCTGGCTGCATTCCCATTTCCTGGGTGTTTGGAAGCATCCGATTTCTGCTGCTTCATTTCTTATTTAATTTTTTTTTTTATTTCATACCCTAGAACTTCCATGCCCACGGCAAAGAAACTCACCATAGGTCACTCACCTGTACCTTCCAGGCCCCTAGCTATTAGGGAGATGAAATTGGTCAGACTTGGGATTTGGGTGGTAAAGAGGAGGTGGGGGCAAGGATATCCCCCTGGTTTCTGCTTTGGGGCACTGTCGCTTCCTAGAGTAGAAAATACAGGAGGTCAAATAGGCATGCCTGGGGACCAAGGAGCTCAGACTTGGTTTTGCTGAATTTGAAATATTTGGGGAACATCCAGCTAGAGATAGCTGATAAGCCGCTGCCTGTATGACTCTGTCTGGAGTAATAAGAGGTGTCTGAGCATTTTGAATTCCGTTGTGGTCATCTCTGATGACGCGTCTCTGTCTGAAAATCAGACTAAGCTAATAAAATTTAATTGTACTTAAGATAGTGGAAAGGCGGGGCTCACGCCTCCCATATTATATCATATACTCCACAGACTCCAAGGGAAAGAAGAGGTAGGGGTCCTGACGCGCTGCTGCATTCATCCACCAGACTCCTGGTAGCTGTTGTATTAGAGTGAACATAGCCGGGAACCCATAGGGTATGAAGATTTGCAATAATGCGATTCCCACAGGAAGCTGGAAAGTTTGGTCCTTAGAGGTCCAATTTATCTTCTTCACATGGTGGCAGTCTAAAAGTATTTTCTGGACTATCAATACTACTTGCCTTTGGTGATGGGGGTTGCTATTATTTTAAAGAGAGAAATGTCTCCTTCAGTGTTCATGGCCATGCCACCCTAAACATGCCCAATCTCGTCTGATCTCGGAAGCCAAGCAGGTTCGGGCCTGGTTAGTACCTGGATGGGAGACCACCTAGGAAGACAGATGCTGTAGGCATAAACAAAATGTCTCCTTCGAGGAAGGGCTCACAAATCTTGGCCTTCCCGATGTGAATGTGCAACCAGCAAGAACTCGATGGAAATTTACTCTTCTCCATTGCGGTGTTTTCACAATGCTTTTTGGTTCACAGACAAAAGATAGAGAAAGTGGACATGTGTACATACCTATAGATAACACAGATATATGTGGAAGGGAAGGGGGAAAACAACCTTACCTCTCAAATATAAAAGATCAGGGCACGGGGGGAATGAAGTTGGAGGGAAAAATGAAGTTGGAGGGAGAAACACAGGAATTTTAAGCTAGGGATTTAACTGCTTTTCTCTATTTTCTCATCTGTAAATGGAGCTAATAAGACGCTTCCCCCACTGGGATGCTCTAAGGATTAAATGAACTATTACTGCAAAGCCCCTTTCACAGAGACTGGCATATAGTAGATGATCAATAAATGCAGCCTTTACTTAAATTTTAAGTAAATGGAGAGCCCACTCCCAAAAAGAGCAGGGGCCACTGATTGCAATTTCAGAGTCTACTCATGGATATTATCCTGTAACATTAGATTTAGCTTGTGTGCTCCATGAGGGGTAGAAGCATGACTTAATAATCATAATGATAATAATTATAATAATCATAACAATAACAGTAATCATCATAGTAACAAGCATATATTGAGCAAGTCCTGTTTGGAATACATGATGTGCTTGTATTATCTCATTTAATCCTCTCATCAAGGTAGTGATGTTTGCCTTAATTTTTCCATTTTCAGGAGTAGAAAGGGGACAGGGTGAGAGAGAGAGAGGGAGAGAGAGATCAAGGCTATCGTATTTACCTTGATATTCCCCGTATTCTGAAAATCACTGGCAGAGTCAAGCTTTACGAAGGTGGGTGAATTAATGACTGAACAAATACATGAAAATTCTGGGCGAATGAAGATAAAGAAATAAGCCATAGGGACCTAAAATCCTGGCGGGCTTGACTCCTCACTCCTTTGGGACCTACCTCTTAGGCCTCAAGGACCTGGGCATTTTTAGGGCATCCTTTGGGTTTTTCTCCCCTTAAGAGCTGAGCCAGGCAGTCTCTGCACCACCTTTCCTCTTTGGGGCTCTAATTACCTGCTCATTGGCATGCAAAGACCTCCCCAGTCCTGTCCTTGATGAGGAGTAGAAATTTGGTGAGAATCATGCCCATTAGGGCTTTTTACGATTACCATTATGTAACAAAGAGCATCTGCAGCCTGGGGAATTATTGCAAGCTTTTATTTTGTTTTCAGTGTAACTGTGTCCTCACGCCCTTCTTCCTTGAATGAGTTTAGTAAGAGTCATAACTGTGCCCTCTTTCTCTCAGGTCAGAGCCTGTGGTGGAAGCTTTCAACTCCCTTCCGGTTTCTCAATAGAAACCCAGTTTTGTTCTGGTCTCTAGGCTTCCCCCGTGCGGCATGTCCCTCCAGGTCAGCTGACCTCACTCTCAGTCTTGGATGGACCTGATGGTCTAAGAACTGTGAAAGACAAGATTTCTCCTCCTCTTTTTTCTCTTCCTCCCTTCTCTCCTTCTTCTCTTCGCTCAGTAGACCAGTAAGAAGAAGAATTTTTTGATCATTCGGTAGAACAGTAAAAGGAAGAGTTTTTGAAAGGGCTAGGGTAGGTTTATTTATAGGAAAGGGAATGGTTGGCCTGGGTAGGAAGGCTGCAGCTTCTTGGTGTCCATCTTGTAGGAGAAAATCATGTCTCTGCTTCCCCCAAAAGAGAGAGGAAAGGTCTGGATGAAATGTAAGCAGCCCAGAGACAGGACAGTTCTAGGAGTCTTTGTAAAGAAACAAACAAAAATGAGCAATCATTCAAATATAAATACCCTTATGTACAGGCCGGGCAATACCCCTTTGAACAACTTTCTTAAAATGTTAGGACTTTGGATCCCTATTTCTTCTTTCAAGCCTGAACATTGGTACCATGTTTGCGAGCCACTGAAACGAGAGACCAAAAAAGCCCAGTGATTTTTCTCTTTAATTTTCTAGCAGGTTTCTATATTAGAATATTCGCCATGAGGAACAGACCCCAAGTGAACAAGATCCAGGAGCTACCACGCTAGTGAGTCGATAGACCACCGGGCAGGGCCACCTATACAAAAAAGCTATGGTGTTTCGAGACACTAAAAAAGCATCCCAGCCACCTCTGGTACATAAACCAGGGGCTGTAAATCAACTGTTCGTCAGTGCTCACATGTCCTTTTAAGAGAGAGAGAGAGATAGAGAGAGAGAGAGAGAGAGAGAGAGAGAGAGAGAGGAAAGGTCGAAGCAAAGTTCCTGAGTAGTGAAGGCTGAGGTCTGACAGTCTCAGGCTGGAACCAGGAGTCGGCCGGCCCCTCTAGTGCCCCGAGATGCTCTACAAAGATGCACTTGAATGCCACACCTGTTGGCCAGGTGACCGTCCCAAGGATATTTATTTGGCCAATGCCAAAGACAGGGTTGAAACTCAGCTTTTCTGATTCTGATCTTAGCGCATTTTTCTATTTCGTTTCCCCTATTCTTTCCAGAGTCAACTCCTAAGAACTTAGAAGAAATTGTCTGAACGCTCCATGTTTCATAGAACAAGTTATTTGCGAAATATCTTGAATCCGATCACTGCTTTCAAGATCCTGAGAATCGCTATTTTAGGGTCTGCTGTAATTAGGGATGTGTCCCAATTTTGGGACTTGATAACATTTTCAATTTTCCAAATGAGCAAGAGACGGCCGACGTTGAACAGTGAGTGAGAGACAGCTCAGGGGACTCAAACAGCAACAAGCTCAGCATTCATTATCAGCCCCAGGGTGTCGCTGTCCGTGGACAGGGTCGTCTAAGCAATTCCAGCCTCTGGATCTGGCGTGGCTTACTTGGTGCTGGGAGTAAATCAAAAGGACTTTACCCACAGTCCAGAGTAAAACCACGAATGGAACAACCCAGCAACTCCTCGGTAAATCCGTGGGTGTTTTTATCCCATTTATTATCTTTCTCGGATTAGAAATCGTGAGCACACGCTGACACTCCATCACGGCTTTTCTTCAAAAAGCAGAGAATGAGTTCTTTTCTTCTCTGGAAAAAAGGGGTTCGAGATTTAAATATAAAAGAGCAAGCAACAGGATTTCTTTTATTTATTTTAATTGTATATATTTAAGGCGTAAAACAATTGATTTGATATATGTGTACGTTGTGGAATAATCACACAATCAAGCTAATTAAACTAATTAACTCACAGTTACCTTTTTTCGTGAAGACACTTAGTATCAAGTGTACATTACGCTTTTGATACCCATACCTTTTTGTTGCTACACGTATATACCGTTCTATACGTCAGACCTCCAGAACACTCTCATCTGGAACTTCGTTCCCTTTGACCAGTGTCATCCCATTTCCCCTCCTCTCAGCCTCTGGTAACCAGTATTCTACCTTCTGCTTCTATGATTTCGCCTCTTCAGATTGCACGAATAAGTGAGACCGTACAGTCTTTCTCTTTCCGGGTCTGGCTTATCTCACTCACCATAATGTCCTCCAGGCCCAGCAATCCCGTTCTGGATATTTATCCCGAGGAATTAAAATCGGGATCTTGAAGAGATACTTGCACTCTTGTGTTCACGGCAGCATGAATCACAGCAGCGATTAATGTGATACGGAAACAGTTGCAATGTCCAACAACAGATATCGGGTAAAGCCAATGTGAAATATATATATATATAAAATAAAATAGCAAATGTGATATATATATTATATATAATGTCACATTTGTGTGTATATTTATATATATGTCATATGTGTGTGTGTGTGTGTATACACACACACATAAAGGAATATTATTCAGCCTCAAAAATAAGGAAGCAAGGATTTTTAAACACCGTGTCCTTAATCAGAGGACTGATGGTATTTTCCCTTAACTTATGTTTTTTGTGTGATATCTTCTTTATTCAAATGTGCAGCTTATCTTTCCAGAAGGACACAAGCCTTAGCTTGCTTTGTGTTAAAACAACAGACCTTTACAGCTTAATCCTCTTTTCAACAAAAGGGAACAGTGGTGGCACCAGGAGTTTTCAGATTCTGTTTAAATTAGTCCCCAAGTCCCCAAGTCCTCTATAACTACAGGCTAAGAGACTAAGATCTGGGACAGAGAAAGCCGGGTTTAAGTGTGGGCGCTGCTAAATTTTAACAGAGTGAACTCGGATAACTCATCTAACCCGTTGAAACGACCATTTCCTCATCTGTAAAATGGGAGCAATAATTGCACCTCATGGGTTTTTGGGACACCTGTGTGTGACAAAGTATGTGAAATTTCTGTCATAGCATCTTCCAAAGAATGAACGAATGCTCCACAAATGTTAACTTTTACTGATTGTATTCACCCCCTGCAGCCCAGGCCCTGGGCATAGCCGGGCTGGCTTATCACCTCAACCATGATCCTTCACCGTTACGAAGTCCTCAACTCGATTATTGGCGTGACACCAGACTCACTTGGGAGCTCTGAAGCAGTGAGATGTTATAAAGGGTTAAAGTGGGATCGGTGTTTTGGAGAAAGCCTGTAGTACTGCCTGGTGCCAGAGAGGGGCAGCACACCGCCACCAGCACTGAGGGTCCAGGCGCCGCTGACAGGAGCTCTCTTTAGGAGCGAGGGCTCAGGAGTCCAGCCGGGAGGCTGGAGCCTCAAGAAAACTCGTTAAGGAATCTCAGGTGAAATGGAAGCTAAGATGAAAATAGCACAGGAGCTGAGGCAGCAGCAAATGCACGTAGAAACAAAGCTGGAATGTGAGTGTTGAAGCCAGTGTGCCCAGGCCACAAGGACATACCCGCTACGCACGAGCTCAGTCACACCCACTGACTCTGGCATTTGTTCTCCAAATCGTGCATTCAATCACTGTCAAGGATGGCGTAACTGCCTTTCGGGGCCCTTGGATCTGACGAGGGGCCAGGCTCTCAGGAGAAGCATCACAGGTCTACTGGACTTGAAGTCGGCACCCTGCCCTGGAAGGCGAAGCAGACGTCAGGGCCTGGGGGGTCAGACAGGTTAGAGCACCTGCTGGGCGTGCTACGGGGTAAGGGGGAGTGCACGTCTTTTGGGTGCACTTTCTGTTCCACCAGAAGCAGGTCCTGAGTAGCTAATTAAGTATAGCTCAACGCCAGGGTCCCTTTCACTCCAGGGCCATTACAGATCCTTACGGTATGGTTCCTAACCGTTTACAGGACAAGGCAGTGAGGCGTGCTAAGGATGGGGCACCAATTTGTAATTTCCTTGTAGAATCCCAGAGGAAGTGGCTGAACTCGGGCAGGAAATAGAGTGTCTACCTTGATGGACAGCAACGTGGGCCCTCACAGGAAGTAGTAAGGGTCCTGAACACAAGTAAAACCGGCCCAGGCAGGAAGTCGTGCGGACTGTCACAGGACACTTGACCTGACAAAAGGAAAATTTAATATGTATATGTTTCCACCACATTTCTTAATTTTATGCCACCCATAGATGGAGCAGAAATGAACAGTATTTCCAAATTTCATACCAGTATCTAAATATTACATAGTTATCGGGTCACAAGCAGATTAGGGCAAGGTATAGTCTTATTTACTATTAAAAATTGTGATGTCATTGAACTTCATAATCTTTGAAGTGAGTTTTCCATTCCCCCTCGACTGTGGTCGGTTGAATACAAAGTGGTAGAAACGGACTGACTTCAGGTAGTTTTGAGCGGAGTTGAGAGTAGAAAACTTTCAACACAGACCAAGTGTCAACTATGTTTTGTTTTGTTGTTTAACAACAAGAAATAAGCTACTGCTGTTGTTTTTATTACTATTGTTGTTTTAGAGAGGAAAACTTCTCCTAGTTAATTGCGTCTTCACAATGAATCATTGTCACAACATCCTTGTGTCTGAAAGAAGGGTTGTCAGAAGTGCTAATAAAATTCTGTGTTGTCAATAAACTCATACTGTCAACGGCAGGATTAGCTCGACGAAGAATCATTCAAATCAGCGGAATCTTGA
This sequence comes from Cynopterus sphinx, assembly GCA_030015415.1. NCBI lineage: Eukaryota > Metazoa > Chordata > Mammalia > Chiroptera > Pteropodidae > Cynopterus > Cynopterus sphinx. The sequence goes on along the minus strand of CM057379.1, from coordinate 97,538,680 downwards.
ATATATGGGCCTATCACGATGTCTCTCTCTCGTACACAAGCGTATACACAGATGCACCATAAGTCTTCTTGGGAGGGTGAGGCCTGCATTGATATATCACTGTAACCAGCCGTCTTCTTGCAGTGGACTTACGTTCTCTTTATTTGCCTGTGTTAGTTTTGGGTGCTTTTCTTCAAAATATTTCTAATATTTATCCACTCCAGGCACATGGTAGGGACACTTTCCTGCCCCATGAAGTTAGGTATGGCCACATAACTTAGTTTAGGAAAACAAAAATAAGTGAAAGTGAAATGTCTGGTTCCCAAGTAAAAGCTTTGAACAGCCACATGAAGTTCACCATGCTCATTTTTCCCTAGCTCAGAAATCTTGGAATGTCAGAGATGCATCCTCCTCCGTCAGCTTGAGTCTAGATGATGAAAAGCAGGGTCCCCCCTCCAGCCCCAATGCACGCATGTGATGAGAAGTAAACCGGCGTTGTTTTACGCGACCGAGGTTTGGGGGTTATTTGTTGCTGCAGCATAACCTGTCTTAGCTGACTAATGCACACCCCCTCATCCATTCCTCTTGTACAGAACCAAGCCCCACTCCGCTTCCCCTCTATGTGGTTGGGGGAACAGCGACGGGCTGATGGCCTCTCTCTCTCTCCATTTCAGAGGTGATCACCTAGCCCCATTGTAGCCAAACGAAGCATCCCATCCTTCTGTCCTCAATTACTCATTCAAAAACAGGCAAATGATCCAAGCCAGGGAAATGAGAATCAATGCTCAGTTAAGGAAGGAGCTCTCTTTTTGCACAGGGGTCTCATTAAGCAGGTAGGATGTCAGCCCAGAGGTCCTGGTGGCCATTTTTGCTGCCACTGGGATCAAGCCCCACGGAGAATAAAGCCTCCTCAGAGAAGCGAGAGCTGAAATATGGAGAGGCACAAATTGAAGATAACATTATTTAAGCATTCAGAACATTCTCGATGTCCAGTGATGCTAACCGCAACTTCCTTAAAAATATATTTTTTGGGGGGGAGGGGCTAAGTTTTATGTCATTTGCAATAGAAAAACCTTAACTAATCTGCTTCCTGAAACACACTGGGTGAAACAAGTTGGCTTTTCAGCCCTAGTCACCTGCATAATAAGGTTGAAATCTCTCGGCCTGGTCTTCAGTGCCTCTCCTGTTTTAGATCCAGTGTACATTTCCAGCTTTACATCTGGGCCACATTCTCCACCCCACTTCCTGGTGTTACCCTGAATTGCACCATTCTTGGCCATTCTGCAAGTCCAATCCGGACTTTCCTGCAGCCATGCTCGTGCTGCTCTGGGCTCTCTGGTGACTCGGGCACGGGACTGTCCTCCCCACTTGAATGTCAGCTCCATTAAATGGGGAGGGGGCAGCTTGTCATTTCACATGTATTTTCTTTATCGTGTCAAACGCTGAACCTTGCGCAGTGGTAGGCACGGAGGAGATAGTTGCAGAACTGAACCAAATTCTGCATTCCAAGAAATCTCGTTACACACCATATGTGCTCACACCCCTGCTAAATAAATCCCGTATTTGGTTGAGCTTTTGAGAAAACTGCATTGGCCTCCGTTTCTAGTTCTTTGGACATCATATTTTAGGGCTCCCGTGAAAACGGAATTTGTTCTTTAGATAGATCTTTAAATACAAATCTCCACCTTGTGTTAAAAACGTACATTTGACACACCAACAGTCATCGATGAATACTTTCTTTAATTCCATTTTACAGACAGGACATAAAATCCAGAGAAGTTAAGTAACTTGCATAATGTCACACAGCCTGGCAGCTCAGATTGGAACTTAGGCTTTTTGATGCCGTAACCTTCGCTATCTTCCCTTCGTGTCCATTCCTGAGTTCAGCATTGAAGAGTGAGTGAGCTCCCGTCTTGGCTCTTCTTAAGAAGATGCTGTTTTTATACCATTGAGACCTTCGTTCGTCCTAATCCAAACTGGAACTTGACACCCTTCAAAGAGGGTGGTGCAGTGTCACACAGGAAGGAGCGTGCATCCTGAAATCACGTGTTCCCCCTTTCGAGCCATGTGACCTTTGGCAAGCCACCGAAGTGTGCTGAGTCTTGGATTAGTCATTTGCAAAGTGGAGATAAGAACCCCCGTGTGGAGATGTGAGGATTCGGAGTGAAAAAGAATGAAATGATCTCAGTAGAGGACCTGGCAGTAAGTCAGCAGTGCTGTGCCAGTTAGAACTATAGGTAATGGCATGCCGATTTCTCATTCGAGTGTTGCCTCTGCCCCGTGTCACCATAACCATTTCGCCGTGGAGACTCTGCCTTGCCTGTTCCACATCCTCACTGCCTAGCCGGGTGCCTGGCCTCAGGGCATGCTCTGAAATCTTCAGGGAGGTCTTCTGGTATCCTAGACTTCGTTTTCCTGATTTTTAAAGTGGGGTAATCATTTTTCTACCACGCGGGGTTGTTAGGGCCAACGTGTGAAGTCATAAGCGTAGGGACTGCCACCTAGTAAGTAAATATAAACACGTTTCGAGGTGACCAGCAACACTTGACCCATGAGAGAAGTTTCCCCAAATGCTTTCTAAGGCCCCCGTGCTCACCGCCCCTCCTTTGTGTCCTCTAGGCTCTTGGAGCTAACAAGGTGATCTCTAGGATGTGCTCAGAGCCGTGCCTGCCCCGTCGCGGGGACACAGAGACAGGGCAATGCCAGACACAGGCATGCGCCTATCGATAGGGCCCAGGCAGCCCCTGGAGAAGGGGCTGGGGCGGGAGGTGGGAAGAAGAGGGGCCCCTCTTATTAAATGCCTACTTCCATTCTGCAGAGTGGTGAGAGGGGCTCAGTCTCCTAGTCCCTTACCAAAGGCAAGATGCAGGTTGTCGCTGTTTGCAGCATATGCACAGAAGCTCTGGTCATAAAGAGGACGGCTGATGAGGACATATGCTACGTGCCCAGAAGCAATGCCAGGCCTGAACGCTGTTCCTTGGCGACACCACGATTATATCTCCGTCGAGTCCAGGCAAGCCTCTCAGGCCTGCGAGGCTGCAATTTTGAAATGGATTTCACAGCTGCAAACTATAAGATGACCCAATTTGTCTTTTCCATTTCTGCCTCCTCTCCTATAACTATGGAAATCTGCATCCGCATCTCGGTGATGGCTCGCATAAAATATGCAGCGGGACTGAGTGCTCAGATTTAAGAGCTGCGAAATGTGAGGACAGCTGGGAAAGTGGTCCTGGGATAGGTGGCGGGTGTGAGCAGACCCTTGGAGAGACGTCCGCACGTTTCTGCTCCTCCAGGCACAAAGGCCTCCCCTTGCCTAACGCGCTCGTCCCAAAGGCAAAAGGAAAGGATATATGTGCCCCCTCATCTTTGCAGAGGAACCTGGGGCTACCCATCCTGCAAAGAACATCCCAGATGGTAAACGGAACTGAAGTTTGCACATAAATTCTCCCCAGGGAATTGGTGGTTGGCGATCGCAGGCCTAATGAAATTTTTTATTGTGGTTATTACATACAATTTGTACAGTATATCATGCACGGAAATTTTTTTCTGTTCCTATAAATCTGGAATTGCCGGCGTAACTGCCCAGGCTTACGAAGCGCCGCGGAACACAATTACCTCGAGATGCAAACTCTCTTTAGGACATAAAAATCGTCGCTACTGAGAAGGCTGAATTGCACCGGCAATTTTGTAAATATCTGAGTGATATATTTCTTTTTGGATAAGTTTTCATAGCCTTGGAAAGCTGTCTCATTTCTTAATGCTTGTGTTGTTGTCAGGTTTTTATTTATTTATTTATTTTTGTTCTGAGTATCACTTGTGGCCGGATTGTTGCTTTCAATCATGCTTAGTAAATCAGACTATTGGACAAATGTCATTTATAAAAGGTAAAAGGCTCGAGACTGCAAGGCCTTCTGCTGGCATTAAGAGGACTGTCTTCCTGGCATGCTTCTTAGAGATGTGAGAGGAAAGAAAAAACAAAAAGACAAGTCAGGCCCATCCTGTACTTCTTCCCACTACATAGTCCGTTTTTCAAGTTAGAAGTTGCAGGCGAGGATTCCATTTTTAATGAGGGCTGATGCCCAGCGCCTTCCTCTTCATGTGTGAGCCAGCGAGGGAATCGTTCCTGGGTATATTGGGTTGATTTTCATACCGGCAAAATGCACCAGACGCCAGACGTGTCTGCGCCTTTTCTAGTTAGACTTTATTACCAAGTATGATAGTGAGGGATGTTATACCCTCGGATCGATTTTCTGCAAGTTCTAATATTGGAGATAAGGAGAGTTCTTCCATCAGCTTCCAGCAAATGGGACGGAGGTTGTTAAAACTCCTCATAACGGTTTCCAAAGGAAGACAACAGTGATGGATTATCGAATGCCCTGGAAGTGAGGAAACACGCTCCTGAGCAAAGAGAAAGTGTTCCAATACAAGGTACACTAATGGAAACGGAAAAACGCCCTTTCTCGCCCTCCTTCCCTGCCCTCTCTCCCCTTTCTCTTCCTTCCTTCCTTCCTTCCTTCCTTCCTTCCTTCCTTCCTTCCTTCCTTCCTTCCTCCCTCCCTCCCTCCCTCCCTCATTTCTTTCTTTCTTTCTTTCTTTCTTTCTTTCTTTCTTTCTTTCTTTCTTTCTTTCTTTCTTTCTTTCTTTCTTTCTTTCTTTCTTTCTTTCTTTCTTTCTCTCTCTCTCTCTCTCTCTCTCTCTCTCACTCACTATCTCTCTCTCTCACTTCCTTCCTTCCTTCCTTCCTTCCTTCCTCCCTCCCTCCCTCCCTCCCTCCCTCCCTCATTTCTTTCTTTCTTTCTTTCTTTCTATCTTTCTTTCTTTCTTTCTTTCTTTCTTTCTTTCTTTCTTTCTTCTCTCTCTCTCTCTCTCTCTCTCTCTCTCTCTCTCTCTCTCTCTCTCTCTTTCTTCTTTCTACCTTGCCTTGCCTTTCTTCTTTTTTTCTTCTTTCTTCTTTTTTTCTTCTTTCTTCTTTCTTCTTTTTTTCCCATAACAGCCTATGAGTTGTCTTAACTAAGGATCAGGTCCCTTGCTGGGGTCATGCAGGATCTGAACCCAGGTCAAATCAGAGTCTGATAAACAACCATCAGAAGCAGTCAGCTGCCTGCTTCTCCCAACTTTCTTTTTCCATGTCCGTCCCGAGACTGGGACGTTCACAGGACTGTAGAACAGCACCAGACACACTCTAGCACCACGACATAGATATTTGAGAAATGAAAAGAAGATCGATATACTTTCCCTATGCTAATCACATGAGAAGTTAACGTTTATGTGGGAGACTCAAAATGAATTTTATTAAAGGCAGATAAACACATCAAGGAGAGTTTGGGGCTCAATATGGAGATCCTCAGTTAATGTGGACTGAATTTGTGTTAGATAAATTGGGCAAAGAACATGAATTAGTATTTACCAAAAAGTAGTAAATAGTAAATAAGAATAAGAAAAATTTTAATGTTCTTGTAATTAAAGAAATGCAAAATTCATGTGAATTAGCTCAAGGATGCTACTGTAATTATTACTCAGTAAAACCAGGGTGGGGAAAAATGCAAAATAAAATAATAGGATCTCAATTTTCATTGATTAAAATAACTGTTTTTCTAATCTTAATTCCTGCTGTGTTGAGGGGTAAGGTGAATTTGCCGTGACTGATAAACTTATATTTTCATGCAACAATAGTAGGAGTGAATGTGGATAAAAACTCGACTGGAGATTTCTCTCTTCATGCCTCTAGCACTATTTCCTGAGCACAGACTATGCGCCAGACTTTACTGGATGCTGAAATCCATAAAAATAGTTGGGCCCAGTTCTTACCCTTGTGAGATTTATATTCCAATGGGGGTAGAGAGGCATGAATCAGATAATTTCACCAGCTAATGTAGAATGGCAAGCTAAGAGTTTTTTTTTTTTTTAACATGTATTAAATGTGAATATAACAAAGAAACCTGGTCCAAACCAGGCAAAGGAAAATAGAACCATTTAAAAAATTTTAAAAATCTCTGAAGAGGTAGTGCTATACAAAAGTATTTTAAAATATACACCTTCAATTCAGGAATTCCATTGCAATCATCATTTTGGAAATAATCATTGATTTATAGAAAACTTTGCATTGTTGCATTGTTTATAATCCCAGAAACTTGGAAATGACACTTAGCAATGGGAGAATGCTGAAAATATGGTATAAACACACAACAGAACCCTACGCTTTATTTAGGAATAGGGATTTTAAAGACTTTAACTGACATGGAATTATATGCTAATATAATGTTCAGTGGAAAATAAATCCAGGCTAGAAAACCTCACACGTGTTATGGTTTTAATTGCGTAAAACAGAGAAGGGACGTGCGAGAGAAGCGACGGTGTGGGATTACAGGTGAGTCTGTTATACTCACCTGTGTTTGCTCAGCTCTCTGCAATGAACCTGTGTTAGTGCATTATAAAGGAAGCGATGAATTTTTAAAGAGACGATAGATTGAATCCTCGAGTAGGTGTCGAGCAGGTGTGTATGTGGAGCTGTGAATCACAGGAAGCGGCCCCTCTGGCTGAGCGCAGTTTGACTTTGGGGAGAGGGGTGCCCATCTTCTCTTTTGTGTCAGGCCCACCTGTGCCCCTGCCTCACCTACACTGTTCGTGAGCTTTTCTCCCGTGAGTAGGAAAGAATTGAGCTCAGCAGCCAGCACTGGCAGTGTGACCCATTTAATTAATTTAATTAACAGTAAATAACACCAGTACCGTCCTAAGTGCCCCATGGGTATGAACTTCCCTGTCGTGTAACCTCCGAGGTAGCAAAATGGTGTAGCTGCTTCAGGAGGCTGTTCAGTGGTTCCTTAGAAAGCTATATAGACTTACCGTAGGACCCAGCCATTCTACGCCAGTGCCACATGGATTCTGTACTGGCAAATTCACCTTTTCATAAAAGTTTTTTTGTAACCCCCAGATTAATACTCATGGCAATTTGGGGGTCATCTGCACAGACATGTACATATTGGCAGAAATTCGAGTTGCTCATCTGGCATACTCCCGTCTGAGGATAGACAAGGTGACAGCTCTGTCCTCTCGTTTCAGCTCTGCTGTAGAGATGGCCAGAGGATGGAGACAGCAGGGGTGGTACCACGTGGAGCAGGAGCTCCAGCTCTGAGGTCAGTTGGATGGGGTGAGTGGGGCGGCTTCAGACAAGTCACTAAGCACTTCTGAATCCCATTTTGTCTTTTGTGAAGCAAAGAAAATAGAATCTCCCAAGATAAATTGTTTTTAGGATTTCAGATTATAATCTGCGTGATATATATCTTTATATTTCCCCTAAGAGCAAGGACTTAGTATCTGCTAATCTGCTCATTCACTCTGTGCTGCAACTTCGCTGAACGTAACTCCAGCAAGTAATGAGAAATGACTGTATATACCCAAAAGAATTGCAGAGTCTTCGAATACTTATATGTGAATGTTCGCAACAGCTGAAAGACGGAAAAACTCAAATATCTATTAATGGATGAACAGTTCAATAAAATGTGATATTTCCATTTAATGAAATATTATTCAGCCATAAAAAGGATGAAAGTCCTTAATGTTTGTGACAATGTGCGTGAACCTCGAAAACTTATATAGCTAAGTGAAAGAAGCTAGACACAAAAGGTCACGTGTTATATGATTTTGTTTATATGAAATGTCCAGAAAAGGTAGATTCATAGAGGCTGAAAGCCAGTAGTGGTTGGCAGGGGCTGGGGCAAGTGGGAAGTGGGGAGTGACTGTTTCACGGGTGTGGGATTTTCTGCTGGGGTGATTAAAATAGTTTGGAGCTAAATAAAGGTGATGATCGCACAACTTTCTGAATGTACTAAAATGCTACTTAATTGTACTTTTAAAAATGGTTAATTGCATGTTGTGTGAATTTAATCTCACCGAAGAAACAAAAACCCTACGAGGTAGAAATGAGTATTATGTGCATTTCGCAGGTGCGGAAATCACATTATTTGGCCCAGGGCCCCAAGTGCAAGAGGAGGAGCTGGGATCTGAACCCAGGCACTCTGAGTTGCAGTGTACATGCCCTTGACCACTGTGGCGTGCTTTCGCCTTTGTAGAGCAAAGCATGGATATTGGCCCATGGTAGGCTCTTATCAGATGCCTCCTTTGCAAGCAGGAGCTGTGTATGACTCCATTTGACTTCCACATTGCCATTGGTAGAGAGAAGAAATGCATGCATTTGCTCATTCTCTTCATCTTCCATTGTGTCGGGCTCCATAAACATGCTCAGTTGTAAAAATCCAATATGTAGAACAAAATGTGGCGCGGAGCTGAAGAAAACATCTAGGAACCAAAAAACCCCCAAAACCAAAAACCAAAACAAACAAAAAAACCCCACAAAAAGTCGAGACCTGCACTTTTTGAAATGATGCGGGAGAAAAATAATGGGCCAGAGGAGAGAAGCCCCCAATTTGTTCCCCTGGGTCCCTGAGATTTATCACCTGCACATGCAGGATGCTACAGAAAGGAGATCTGGTGACCACGGCAATAACTCACAAGCCAGTCGTGCGGCCTGCTACTTCCTGATAGGACCTGTGACTTGTAGCCCCATCATCTGGAGCTGCCAGTGTGGGTGGGGCCTCATCCCTAGCACCTTCCCACTCACTGTTTGTCCGTAACAGTAGTTCAGCACGTTGGAAATTGGAAGATAAATGTTTCAGTTGCAGGTTTGATGCTCAGAAAAATGCATCCTCTTTCACAGTAGGGGTTGGGGAGACAAAGCAAAAATAACAAAATCGACCTAAACTGTGAGCCTTATATCTAGGGAAATAGTTCACTCTCTTCAGAGAAAGAAAAGAGGCTCAAATAATCAGAGAGGTTGGGCTGGAGGATCCCTGTAAGACTTGGCACTGTGTTTGCAGGCATTTTTGATGCATTTACACAAGTATCTAAAAATTACCCTTCATCCAAGGTGCCCAGAGTTTGAATGGATTACAGAGAATCAGACTCACATAAAATAATGGTTTGTTTTTTATTGCTGGAAAGAAATGTGTATCCTTTCGTATAAACATAATTATATTAGCATAAGCAAAATAATGTTTTCATGTAAACTCAATTGAAAATCACTCTGAACTCATAATGCAATGTGTTTTCTACCCTCCTTTCTTCCTTTTCGAAAAGTCCTCAGAAAATGAGAATATTTTTTCCTCGACCTCTGCATCTTGTATATGGTAGTTCAATTTCTGATCTGTTTTTTGACCCTTCTTAATAACAGCGTCTGCAATCATTCATTCACTCGCTCATTCATTCATTCATTCATTCAGTATTTACCTTATATTAACAGGACTACAGGAGTTTATAATTTAGTGGGAGAGGCAGAGATCCGCAAGTTCCAGCGTGTGCTGGGTCCAGCTACACGGATTTCACTATTATTCTCCCTCGCAAGTCCTGTTCCCCAGTCACAGAGAGGTCACACAGTTCGGAGTGGATTGGGGTAGATGCTAGAATCTCAGTCTTCTGGCAACTGTAACTACTATAAGCACTGGTGAAGTTTCTGGAACCTTTTAGAGAGGAGACAATTTATTTTTACTGAGAATTTCTGTTGGAAATGCTCTTTGCCTTCACCTGAAGCACTTTGAAGACCCTGAATAACTTGTTCAGCTTAAAGGGGAATAATTTCTATTCTAAGGGTTGGGTGGCATCTCTCTCTAATTTCTTCTGTGGTGTGATTTGAGGAACCCAGTAAGGTCCCTCAGAATATCAACCATGATGACCTATGCCTGAAATTCCACCAGTACCTATAGATCTCTTTGGGATATTTGTTGTCTTTGTTTCTTCGACCCAAGAAAAAACTATGATGTGAAAAAATATTCATTCTAGCTTTTAAATTGTGCTATAATTGGCTGCCACCAGAGGCAAAGTAAACAGGACCAGAGCCCTTGCTGTGGGCTCCGAGAGGCCAGGTCTGAATTCTGGAACCGTCACTTAGTAGGCACATGATGCTATGTAGGCCCCATTACTACTGAAATTCAGAGGTCCCTGTAATGCCCACTTTTTAGAATTATTCTGTGGGTTGCAGTAGCTAATGGTTATGGCCACAGAGCAGTAGAGTGGGACAAGGAAGAAAGCAGTGGGGATCCACGTTCTAGCATGGACATCTCGGCTTTATCTCTTAACAGCAGGATCATCTTGGGCAAATCCCCTTTCTGTACCGAGGGGTTCTGGTGAGTGCTGGATGTGGCTTGCACTGGCTCGGAAGGCTGAGTCTAGAATGTTCATGAATTTTCTGAGCAGGTTGTTAAATTCTTGGTAACTTAAAATCAGCCATGGTGGGAATATTTACCTCTTCTTCCCCACTTCAGAGAAGTGGAACTCTGAGAAGAGGTGTTTGGGTAGGATATGGACATTGCCAGCACACCACAGCTCAGTTCCTTCATAACTCTATTGAAACCATTATTGCTAATTTTTGTAAAGGGCTCAGCACAGTGCCTGGAATTTATGAAGCTCATTATCAGAAGTTATTTACTACTGCTACTACTACCAACAGTAATATAATAATAAAATAATAATAATAATAATAATAATAATAATAATAATAATAATAAAGTAACAACAATAAAAACTATAATAATGCTATTATTGTGCTTTGGACACAGTCAGTACTTGAAAAATCTTAATCTCTTATCCATTTATAACTTCAGTTTCTACAAAGGGAAATTAAAGTGGATCTGTGCAAATGTACAGATTCCAAGGGAACAATCTGTCTCTACCGGTCACATTTGACCTTTCAGTGAAGTGGAAACTCCTTTCCTTCTCGCTGACCACAGGTCAGGGCAGAGACACTTAGACATGCAGACAGCACATGAATCGAAGCCACGTCTCAGCTCCATCCCCACTTTCTCCATCCCATTAAGTTTCCCTCTTGGCTGCCACCGTGGCTGAGTGACTGGGGGTTCTCTTCTTACCACATGAAGCTGTCAGCACCCACGGTGGGCCCTTGCAAAGTATAAAGGACAATTTATCCACAGAGCAGTGGCAGCATCATTGCTTATGAAATGATAACTGCTTCAGGTAGCAGCAAGTTCCAGCATTAGCACAACAAAAGCTTTGAGCTGGACCATCTGTTGCCATGTGGACAATCTGGTTGGCTTGCCAAAGCCATTTATCCGCGTCGAGTGCATATCCACACTGGCCAGTCCCCATGCCGAGCAGAAAGGAAATTGAAAGAAAGGCCCATCATTTATCACTGTAGACAGCTGGGCTGGAGTGTGGGCTGAACATACTTTTTTTTTTTTCCTTGAGAAAAACAAAGACCCTGAAGATGGCTAATGCTTGCTCAGCTCCAAGCGTCTGTTAGTTGCAGTTCTCCTAGCTCACTTTTTATTCCTGCTTTTCCAGATTGTAGAAGGGAAGCTGTAGCCATGGATGTTCGCTTCTTTACCCCAAAATCTCCTGATCTGGTGGCCCCTGGAATTCATTGGTTTTGAGATGGGGTTGGCACATTTCTTCGTGCCCCCTGAAAGGGATCTCTGGAACACATTTTTTTTTTTCTTCTACGGAGACATCAGCAGCAAAGTCCGTTGACCTTGGAGCTCACAGCCTGTGGGTGCAGAGGCACTGGCTGCTGGGTATGGGAAACTGGGGTGTGAGAGCTCAGCTTCCTAAACCTCATGTCCTGTAACGTGGGAGTGCTCACTTCTCTCCATAGTCTTGTTTGTGCGTGCCACGCCCTATTGTGACCTTGCTGGCCAACCCCCCGCCCCCATAAAAATATTAAACAATGTATTATGTGGCTGTGTTAGTATAAGGACAAAGTTATTAATATTATCCATTGGGACTTTTTTTTTAACTGAGAAGTTCTCTTTTTTCCTTCTGTTTTTAAGATATTAAAACATTTTCATGGACCCAGAAAATGATCATGGGTCCTAGAGACTATGTTTACTGTGTCAGATCAATGAGTTGGCTGTGTGTATGTGTGCGTGCGTGCGTGTGTGAAATGAAATACCAAGGGTGGAAATATTTAATATAATTGTTAGCAACAGCATAACAAGGTCGTTCAACAGCCTAAGAACCGCAATTTCTGAGCTCAAATCTTTCCTGCTTCTTTTGCTTACAAGCTAAATGAGTTTGGACAAGCTATTTGATTCCATATACATATATATGTATGTATATACACATACATATGAAATATGTAAAGAATATATGTCTTATTTTCATATATATATGAAATGGTCACAAAACCACTACTACAACTACCTACCTCAAAGAATGGTTGCAAAGTCCTATCAATTGATTAACATAATGCCCCTAAGGCAGTTGCGTGGCGCAGACTAAATCTTTGGTGAAATGTTAGCTTCGTATCTGCTCTCTTTGCTAACTGTCTTCTAAGACCGGAAGCATTTTGGGAAGCCATAGACGTACTGGTTAAGAATAGAGCCTCTAGAGTGAGAAAACCTTTATGAATGAGAAATAAATACCTAAGAAAATACCGTTACTGCACTGAGGTCCCAACTCAAGCCATTGCTCTTTGCAGCATTTTTTTTTTTTTTTTTTACCAAATCCCATTGAAATGCCCAGCATTGCACATACACAAAATTGGATAGGTGGTTAATGACGCGTGAGCACATTTCATAGGAATCCACTTGACCTGAGAGGGATCAACTCTGCGACTTGATTAAAGGCTTGACCTTTCAGAGTCTGGCTGTGACCCCATGTTCGTAGATAAATCTCCAAAGCTGATAGATCCTGACATTTAAGAGTTTGGCCCAAGGAAAGGTGATATTCCATTTTCCATTTTCCTAATAGAGATGAAATAGGCCCAGGCATGCCATTAATTAGCTGCATCGTTTTAGACAACGCTCATATGCTCGTTTGGTCTCAGTTTCTCCAGTGGTAAAATAACAGAGTCGGGCGAAAGAGGCATAACCACAACCACTCTTCTCCTCAAATTGTAGGCATTTTCTAAAGCACTCCGGTGGCCGCTAGGGAAGTCCAGGGGCAAGACCCTGCCTTCTTCCAGAAAGTTTCACTGCCATCCCTACAGCTTCTTGGATTTCACATGGAAGAGAGTTTTATTCCTCTCCCCTCCACAAAAATAAATAAACAAGTGTGTAAAACACTGGACTAGATGACATCTCTATTCAATCCTAATTATGATATTTGGAAGCAGTGGGCCAAATCTGAGATAACACTGAGTAAGGAATACACATAAGATTCCACACAGAATTCCCCAAAGCACAGCATCTGACTACAGAGTGAAGGGATACGCTTAGGAAAATACAGGCGAACGCTCCTTGTGCATTCTGGCTGGTGGAAATCCACGTGAGAATTGAGACTGTGATGTTATCATACGACAATAAGTCCACGGAACTATTAGTCACAAAAATGACCACCATCACCATGGCAAATGAATGTGTTTGGGGGCTAAATGAACAAAAAGGACATCTTTGGAACCAGAAAGATGAACTTCCCTTTGTGCTTCTTGCTGGTACTACCACACTATTGTGTTTTTAGGGCTGTAAGTATCAATAGGATGGTATTTCATGGTTTCAATTAGAAGTTCCAGGAATGTCCATATCCTACCCAAACACCTCTTCTCAGAGTTCCCTGAGAAATTACAAGTCGATGGAAATATATCAAAATCAAAATCATCATAAGCATATATTTACAAGGTTAAGAGAGGTTCAGAGTTCATTGGATATGTTATCTTATTAAATCCCATTTAATTTTCATACACACTGTGTGAAGTAAGTTCTTTTAACTCCATTATTTTTTTGCCCAGAGGAGGAAATTAATGCACAAGATATTGAGTAATTGGCGCGTCACAGGGCAAGAGGCAGAGCAAATGGGAGTCCAAATACAATTTTGCCACTGGCTAGGTGCAGGCCGAGGACCCTCCATGAAGTTGCTATAGGAGAACTGGCTTCCACTTGAACCCTAGGCAAGCTCTCTACCTCCTCTTTCAAGCGAGAATACGAATAGTCGGATCTTCCCATATCTGACCAGCCACAGAACTTAGAGCAGCGACCCTCAAGTTTATGCAAGAAAACAGAGTACCGTTTGAATGCTCCAATGAAATTAGGAAGCCACTGACTCTTTTACTTCCTATCAACATGATGGGAGAAAAGCAAATGAGAGAATGATGCCAGGGTGCATGCCTTTAACTCCAAAACACCCACTGTTGACCTGGCCAGGCAATGTCTGCATCCTGAACCATCCGCTCACTCTCCCTGCCCTTCTGGATGAGCCAGAGAAGCAAGACAATGGGGCAGAAGCTTTCATTGTCGCCCTCTGTTGCAACCAGTTCTGAAAACTGGACTCTAAGCGGGCTATTGAACACTCCGGTATGTGGCCCCAGGAGAGGAGAAGTCAGAACTTGTCATGAAGCAGTTATCCTCACATGTCTGCAAAGCTGTGATTGGAAAGAAAGAATCGAGTCTTGGTGAATGTGGGTCAGAGGTAGAACCGTGGCCAGTGAGTACAGAGAAGCAGACTTGGTGTCCGGTCATCAGAGGAGTCCAGCAATGGGACGAGTTGCTTGGTGGAGTAGGGAGTCCCTTCAGATGCTCAGAAACTGGACGATGCTTGGCAAGAATTGTCAAGGTCAGTTCTACTCACTGTGTGGCCTGAGGATCAGTTCCCACCCACGTGCTGTTACTCATTTGTATCTGATTAAATGTGGAAATTGAGAATAAGCATTTAGAAAATATATAGGAATTTGGCAGAGTAATTTTTATATCTGTCGACTCTAATGACAATAAAAATAGATAAAATTGGATATATTTTTTACTAACATTCTTTGAAATAAAACCATTGGTCTGTGGATGCAGAAAAAAATTAAAAAGGAAGTCCTTCTCCATAAATTATTTAAGAAATATCAATGTAGAGGAGGGCTTTCGGGTATTGGGTACAGATTGGGTTGTACAGACATCAAAGTCCCTCGTAAACCCGAGTCTTATGCACACTGATGAACAACATATGCAAATTACCTAGCACAGTTCCAAGCGTGGAATAGGCACTCGACACATTCTTTCGTGTCCTAATTTCATGATTATTACTGTGCATACATTGGGAGGCCACCCATTTGTTCACAAAAAATAAAATATTATATTTACATAAGAGGAAAGCTGGAAACTTAACTGCAATTACAAAGTATTTGCCCCTGTGGCCTTTGAAGCATGCTTGCAAACGCACGCACACACACACGCGTACACGTTCTCGGCACCGTGAGCCTCTGAAAAGACCCCCTTTCTTTCCTTTTTCTGCCTCAGTTTTGCTTTTTTGTTTGTATAGCATGCCTTAAATGAGGTCAAGCAATCACCACTTATAAATATCCCAAGATTTTTTTCCTTCGAAACCTTTCTGTTTGAACTGAAACTTGGGAAGGAAACGTTGATATTTGAGCCCTGGCATGATAACGGCTCGTGAAAAATGGGGCTATTCCAGCCCCAGTTTGGGATGGCTAAATGGGAACGCGCGTGGCCGCATCGCTGGCCACTAGGTGGCGAAGCCACACGCTCACAGCTTTGACTGTAGGAAATGTTCAAACACCCCGGTCAGGATCCGTTTAGCACACACAAAAGATGATCGACAAGAAGTGAAATGTAGACCAGGGCAAGGTGGAGTGAATTATCCTGTGCACACCTGACAAAGGACTTTATCATTTCTTCCGGGGAGGCCTGAAAATGATGTTTGCGCCCACTCCATAATAAATGATTTCTGCTTTCCATTGTATAGGGTGGGCTGTTATGGAATGAATGTTCAGCCAACCCTGTACCCCCCTCCCATCCCCCATAAAATACTAAATTTAAGAATCCCGTCAGATAGCTCACGTCATGAGTTTAGCCACCATTCAGGTGACCAGAATGGGAGAATGAGATGTCAGGCCACCTTTCAGAATGCTGCTTTAAAGAACAAGGAACGTTTCTGCCCAGGTGTGTGAGATACTGCACGTGCGGCCAGTGGCTCAAATACAGCAGACATCAAAATGAACGCGGGCGCCGTGTGCGGACAGATGAGACCTCAACCTGCCATGCTGTCGCAGAGTGATGACTGTCATTTGAAGGGAGCCGTTCCCCACCATAAAGCTGGAAGGCAGCAGTGAGCCCATCCACTTTTGGCAGGTTTGAGGAGTCCAGATGTCCGTCATGAAATGGGTTATTTAATGTATCTGTGGGCTGTTTGCAAAATGGAAATGCCTCCGTTTTTGCAAACACCAAGTGGGCAAATGCCAAATGTATTGGCCACCAACCTCACGTGTACTTGGGTACCAAACACGCAGAAAGGCCCCTTTCTATTCAATCCTATGCAAATCAAACATTTTGCATTTCAATCCGTGTCTACTTAATTCTATTTCCTACAGAGAGGCAGCTCCATTAGGATACTCTGCCAAACTCTGGTGACAGAGGTGTCTCTGCGAAGCTCCTCCCTATGGGGCAATTATCAAACTTATCTGTCTGTGTAAGGCTCGAATGTGGAATGACGCTGACCCTTACTCACCTTCGTCGCAGCTCATCAAATCCCGTTTCCCCAAAAGGAAAATGGAAAAAAAATTCTGGTGTAGCTAGCTAATACCTGATTCTGGAGAAAATAATTCATTTTGGACAGAAACCAAAGTACAGGCATTGTCAGGCTGCCAACATGCAAAGCTTTACTCAGTTCTGTACCCCGGATCTATACCTTTAACCTGAGTGCGTGTGTGTGTGCGTGCGCGTGTGCACAGGCGTCTGAGACTTAGACGTCTTTGAGAATGTGTTTACAGAAATGGATCCATTCCCAGAGGGTTGAGGAATTGTATATGTATATGTACTTGACATTCTGTAACCATTTTAGGGGGCTCATGGACCTTGGAGATCTGCGGATTAAGAATCTGCTCTGTATTTTCTACACAAGCTTCAAATTACTTTGAAAGCCTATTAAAATCAAAGATGGTAGCTGTCTGAACACCCATCTTTTGTTCTCACTGAACATGGTAGAGTGGATTCCATTAATCACACGGCTGTCATTTAAAGTGAATATTACTAAGGAAGTCACCTCTAAAGGGCCTGATGGATCAAATGAAAGTGTTAAAGAGTCCAATGGGAAAAGGAAGATTATTTTGATCAAATGCAATGATCCAAGTATGCAGCTAATCGGTAGCGTCTTCTGTGCTCAAAGATACCTTGGCCCCTTGGGAGATCATTGCTCAGGAAAGGGCTTTTTGGGACATGCTGTGTCCCAGGTGTGCCTAATAATATGAACCCATCCTCAGGTGAACCGGTCCCAGGATCTCAGCATCCAAGAAGACAGTGGGATCAGATACACTGACCAGCCACACTGTCTCTGGCCTCTACGGTCTGACCAGGATAAAAATCAGCTCCTCCTCTGGGTTACAGCTGATTCACCTTCGCTGACCATTCTTGCCTGCCATTACTCTCTTCTGAGGCCTACAGCTTGTGCCATCCATTGTCGTGTAATCATTACACTTGTGGTGCTTGAAATACTCTGCTTTCCCAATTGCCTCTCATGTGGGTTCACTGAGGCTTTCTTCTTGCTGCCTTCTACCCCCCAAACACATGGCGTTAATCTTATCTGAGTGCTCAAGTTAACTTTGGATGAGGCTAGAAATTTACAAAAGTCTCATTTCTCCCGTTGTGAGGTCTTCGAATATGTCCTGATTTTTTTTTCTCTCAGCCTAACTCCAATTGAAAATGAAACAGCTCGGAGATCACCTCCTCCGGGAAGCCTTTCTTGGCTTACCTTTGCTGGGTTAGATGTGCTTCTTTTGCACTCGCATCGCTTGTTTTCTTTTTCTTTTTTTTTTTTCTGCAGCACAGCACCATGCCTGTTTGTTTGTTAAGTCCATCCCCCAACCAGACTGGTGAGATCTGTCTTATTTTCTTGGAAACCCTAGCACAGAGCCTGACATACAGTTGCTGCTTTGTAGTGATTATGGACTTTTCAGAGGAAGCTTTTCATTGAGTCCCAACCTAGTCTTTTCTGCACTACAAGGTCAGCCATGGCTGCTTCTCTCCTTCTTCCTAGAGTCTCCCCACCCCCGTGGGCCTGCCTCCTGCTCAGTTGACTTAACAATTTCTGGGTTGACTGAACAAACCTCCGGGGTCATTTCTACACCTGAGTTATTTTCCCAAGTCCCTTCCTTTGCCCGACTTGACAAGCTTCCGGTTCTACCGGCATCGGGGATCCTAGTTTTCATCCTGCCAGTGGCATCTGCTACCATTTTAACTTCAAGAGATTGATTCTTGCGAGTCTCACAAACTGACCTCTTCCTGGGCCACTGACCTTTGCTTCCATGGCTCGGTACTGGGCACCTTTTCAAACGGACTGGTCCATCTCACTGACCAGGAGGGTTTTCTGTCTTCGCCCCAGTGCTGCCTCTGTGTGGAGGCCGCTGAGAAGGGAGCGTTGTACTCCCTGCAGAGGCCACACGGGGCTCATAAATAGCCTAACTTTGAACTGTCCCGCAAGCCCATGCAGACATGCAGCAGTGTCTCCCACGCATCTGCGTGAATGAGGATCACCTGGAGATGCTCCGTGAGCCCATATCCCCAAGACCCCCCTTAGAGGTTCTGTGTCAATGCTTCTCAGGTGGGGTTCGGGAAGCTGTATGTTGGACAAACACACCCATAACACCGATCCCAGTATTACGTAGCTCGTAAGTTCACCAAAATCACTGAGGAATAGTGATACTCTTCATTTCTGGATGAAGAAAGGGCGACGGGACATGTCCCAGAGAAGCTCTGTCTATGTGGACTAGGGAAGGGTCCCTCTGGGCAACGGGCATGTCACATGGGAGATGGCACGGCACACTGGCACGAGCTCAGATGATAGATTTTATTGGTGAGAATCCTGACTGGACCACCTGCTATGCTCACTGGAGAATACCACTTAACACTCTTGAGCACCCATTTCCTGATATGCAAACTGGGGTTTACTTTTCGGGGTTTTTGATGGACTCAGAGAGACTGTATTTGAGTAGTTTCCATGGTGCCTAGCATGTGGTAGGCACTCGATAAATGGTGACTTGATTTTCGTATTAGTATGGTTAACATCCCTTTAAATTCTAACGCTCAGATCCCAGTCGAAAATGAACTGGAACAAGGTGGGTCTTCTAGAATGCCGTTTTCCCGCTCCACTCTCTGCTTCTCTCTTCCAGTTTCTCTTTAAGTGGTTGCTGGTTTCAGAAGTTCCCTTCATTTTATTTTAAATGCTATAGGAAGTCAGATTTTGACAGCTCTTGTCTGGACGAATGTGATGCCGGCAGGGGGATGAGGAGGAACGCCGAGACTCTTGCTTTTGCCCGCGTGGAGAGCTGCAAAGTGGCTGCCTAGCCGGATATTTTTAAAGTTTCATAGGTGTGAGGCAGCCTCCGCTAATGAGAATTTTAAGGGATTTTTAAAATCTAAAGTGAAGGGTGCCAAGAGTGGAACATGACCTTGGGGCTTTCCTGTACATGTTAACTAATATTACAAAGAATGCTCAGAAAACCCTCTGAAGTCAACTTCTGCGGGAGGAGGGTGGGTGCAGGTGAGGCTCTGGGGACCAGCAGTGGAGAGTTAATGATGGCTGCTATAAATAGATTCCTCGCGAAGGTTGGGGCAGGATGTCTCGGGCACCCTGCTAAGAGCAGGAGGTGGAGGAGGGTTCTGAGCCAGAAACTGGGTCAAGGGTCCCCACGACAAGGTTTTATTTGGAGGAAAAAGTTAAAGACATCCATGGATAGAGGCGCCAAAGCACAAGGCCGGACCTCCCTAGGGACACCCGTCACCAGCATTTTCAAGATCTCACATCTGTCCTAAGTGAAGATTCATCTTTTGGGATGTCAGTTCCCTGAGAGTGGGTGGGCCTGGTGTGGGGACCAAGGCCTTTCGAGCACCTATAATGTGCCAATCCCCATGCCGGGCAGTGCATAGGAGCTAGTTCCATTCTCCCCATGGGACTGTGCAGGAGGTCTCCTGTTCCTATTTTATAAGCAGTGGTGCAACTGACATCTTGGAGAAGCTGAGAAATGTCCCGAAGTTCACAGCAATACTAAGTGGTGTTCAGGGTTTGGACTCAGGACTCCTTGTTCTCATAGCAGCTGACTTATTAGGACACAGGGTGTGAAAAGAGGTAAGTGGGCTGCCAATAGGGCCCTTGTGGGGGAAAAAAAAAAAAGGAGGATGCAATAGCCTCTAATAGAATGAAAAAACAAAGCTGGGATTTCAACAGGAGTCAGATTTCTCCTAATGGGGTGGAGAAATGCAGATACAAATAGCCACACTGTGTCCTGCAATTGGAGATCCAGGTAGCAGGTGAGTCACTGGAGGTGGGAGGGGAAGGCGCGATTACTGCACATCCTTTTCTCACAGTAGAATCTGTTCTTCTAGGCAAGGAACTGTGTCCCAGCGAAGCAGGTGCATGGCAGAGCTTAAAGTCCAGTGAGAAGTTCTGTTGCCTTGTAGGGAAACAGAGGCAGAAACTAAGGCCAATGAACTGGATCATTGTGGGGCTGGGGAAGGAAGTGTTAATGAAAGGCATGACCTAGAGACAGAGTCAATTCAATGCCAGGTATTATTCCAGGCCCGCCAGATGTTGAAGTTGAGGGGGTTTCCAGGTTTCCATCTTTCTAGACCCTCTTGCTCACCACTGCATCCCCCAGCACTCAGCACAGAGCCTGGCTCACGGTGTCAGTCGGGCCTGTCGCTGCCCCTGCCTAACTGGGAGCGCCACGCACCCACGCACAGAGGACGCTCGCAATTGAGGTTTAAGGATTCATTCTGCACAGCTGACTTTTGGGTTGCCTGGAGCAAAAGGATCAACTTTTTTTCTCAGAGTTTCTTCATCTGCAGAATTTGTAAAAATTCCTTCCCCACACACTTCGCAAGGGGTCTGTGCCGAATAGATGTATCCGTGATCCTTATAGCACAGCCATCTGGGGCCCAGACCAAAGTGGTGGATCTCAACCTTGAAATGTCTTTAAAGTCTCAGACATCATCTTTAAAAAAAAATCACACAATTTTTCATTCAGCTTCACAATATATTCAAGTTTGTCTTAATAAAAAATAACGTGTTTTTTCCCCAAACTGAGTACAGTTGATACCCTAGAAAGATGTCTCTCCCTTGCATCTCCACATGCCTCCTGGTACCCCATGTGCCCCAGTTTTAAAAGGCCCTTTGAAAAGAATAAAGTAAGAATAAAAGAAAACTATAAAGCACCGAACAAGTGCATTCTTAAAGTCCTTATTTATTAATAAATAATTGTTTTTAATAATTAATGCCAATCAAATCCACGTAAATGGCCCACGTCCTTTAGGAATTAAAGGCAGCCTCAGCCGCAGCTACAGAAAAGCACGAATGGAAAGCAAACATCGTCAATTCCTGGCTCGAAGCTGGGGAACGTTTTTTTGTTTTTTTTTCCAGTGCTACTGGCTCTTAGGTTGTGTTTTATTTTCCATGACCTGATAGGGATAAGCCACGGTCCACACACACACACACACACACACACACACACACACACACACACACACACACACACACACACACCAGCGGCGACAGCAAAATGGCCACCCCCACAATGCCACTTACTCCACGTGATGCATGGTACTAAATGTTTGACAAGCCTTATCTCATCCTTCACAGCGGTTCCTTGGTGGGTATTAAGTGCCATTGGCAGAAGAGGAAACGGATTAGGGAGGCCAGGTATTCCTCCAAGGGCACACAGTGAGGTGGGGGTGCAAGCAGGGTTCAAGTGGAGTTCTAAAGCAGAGGTCTGTCTGTAGACTACAGAAGACACCCCGTGTGGTCTGGCCCGCCACCTGGTTTTGTCACTAAAGTTTTATTGGAACACGGCCATGCCCATTCATGCGTGTACTGTCTATGGCTGCTTTCAGGCCAAAATGGCAGAGTCGAGTTGTTGTAATGAAGGCCGAATGGTGCACAAAGTCTAAAATATTTACCATCTGACTCCTTTCAGGAGAAGTTGGCCGACCCCCGCCACATTCTCTCACTATCTGACACAATCCTTATCTTTAAGGCCTGAGGTTCTCATTCTTCGTGGGGAGCCTGACCCTGAAGTCCCACAGAATGCAGGCCCACTCATGAGCTGGGTCCTCACCTGCTTTGCTTCCAAACGGGGCCCTGCCGGGCCCTGCCCTAAATACCGCACAGCTTACCCAGTGACTGTTTGAACACTCACGTCCGGCTCCTCCCGTTTGCTGTGGCCTCATAGTCACATCCAAATTCCTTAACGTGGCATCAGAAGGTGTTTCGTGAGCAAGTCCATTCACATCTCCTTAGTCTTGGTGCCTGACATTTGTTTTTGAGGACGAGATTTCTATCTCTACGCCACATTTCCATGCATCTGAGCATCCTCCTAAAATATGTCTCTCTTACCTTAGGGATGAACTGTGGATATGGTTAGCTGGACCCCGGGCTAGTGTGCATTGGTGAATAGGACTCCTGTGCCTCTAAGGAGCAGACCCCTGTGTGGTCTGCCTCTTGCAATTACCACTCCCAGGTAGGAGTGCTCACCTTACTTCTTTCTGTTCCATTTCCTCTCCTCCTCCCTGCACAGGTCCATAGGGATGGGTTCTCTTCTCTTCTGCCATTGTAGCGTTGAAGGAGAAAGCATTTGCTCGTCTGTTCACTGCTGGGCTCACCAGAGTTTGTTTCAGTGGCCAGCGTGTATAGAATTTGCTCTGTCTGGGAAACTCAGACCCGAGAAGGGATCAGTGGTAGGATTTGGTAGTTGCTGTGCCCCTGGATGAATAACCCCCAAACTCAGTCTTTCCTCTGTTATCTTCACACCAGACACACAAAACCTTATTCAGCTACCCTAGGACTCATGAAACTCTACATACTCTCCTTTTTTAAAAAAAAGAAATATCCCCATCTCTAATTCATACTCTTTCTTAAGGGCTCAATGAAAGATTTATGAGGGTTTTTTGGGGGGTGTCTTCTATGAAACCCTCATTTGGGTTTGTATGTCTTTCCCCAGACTCGAAAGTGTTCCACGCCTGCTCCTGGCACAGATCATATCCTCTTGCAACTGTGGCTTCCCTTCTCAGTACTCTCCTTAGATGGGAGCTCTCTCAGGGTGGATATTGTCTTATTCATTCACTCATCTCCTGGTTCCCCTAATTAGCCCACCATCTGGCACAGAGTGTGTATATCAGTTAGGGTCTACTTGGCTGCAAGTAACAACTCCTGAACACCAGAAACGAGACCCAGCCACATGTCATGTTTCCTGGAATGGAAGTCCAGTTTTGAGTGGCCCAAGGGTTGGGTCAGGCTCTCAGCAATGCCAACTAAGATACGGGCTTCTTTAGTCCTCCTATGTGGCCACCTTCTGCATTGACAGCTCCCCCTTCATGGCCACGAGGTGAATGTCTCAGCTCTGGGCATCACATCCTCACGTGGCTACTTTTGAAGGGAGTAGCAGGAGGCGTGAAGGAGTCCCCAAAAGGCTTTCTATATGTGTGGCTTTTCTTACATTTCTGGGAGGTCGTTCCTGGAAGCCACTTCCGGCAAATTTTTTCTTCTATCTTACAGGCCAGGTGAGGTTCCATGGCTTCTGCTAAAACAATCTCTGGGAAAGGGGGAATCTTTCCCTGATGATTGGCTTGTAAGTTCATCGATGGAGAAAACTCAAAGCCCTATTCACGCCATAAATTCTGTATGTAGGGGGGCAATTTACGTTCAAAGAGTCATTGTCATTTTTTAAAAATGGGGGCTTCCCCAGCCAACTTGCACAAGGGGGTAATTTCCTGGTCAGAGGGAGGTGGGAAAAGCCACACTCTTCAATACTCTATATTCCCCCATCACGCCAGACACAGGATGAGAAAAAGCAATGGAATAAAACTTTGCTGGACCCCCACTGACCGCACCAATTCTTCTGGAACACATTTGAGTTCTCTTCAGTTCAGTCATCAATTATTAGGACCTACTAATTGCCATCTCCAGTTGCAGACACTGGGTTAGAGCTACACACAAAACAACGAATTGCCCTTCACGAAACTTAACATCAGGGGAGATCCACAGTGGACAAAGAAGATGAACTTAGCTCCATCAGGGTTTGTGTACTGTCATTCATTCATTCATCCATCCATTTGTTCATTCATTCATTCATTCAAATGTTTATTGCAAACCTACCGTGCGCCAGCCACTAGTATCCATGTTGGAGATCCAGCCATGAACAAGACAGAAAGGAAGTTCGTGTTGCTTCCATGAAGTTCACATTCTACTTGGGGGAGACAGATGCTAAAGACGGGAAATGCACCGGGGAGGATCCTGTTATACGAAGGTATGCGTGCATGTACCCTGAGAAGAGGGACCGTGAGGGTAGGAAATTATTTTGCCTGTTCAAGGCAGGTCCAGGATAACTGGTCAGAGTGAGTGAGGGTGAGGGTACCCAGACAAGGGGGCGTTTCGGGGGAAGACAGGGCTTTGTAGGCCATGCTAAGGAGCTCCTTTAAAATCCATTTGCCCTGCGTATTCTTGTGCTAGCATGAGCAACATAGATAAGAAATGCATAAAATGCCTCAAATAGCAGCCGTGGGGCTTGCTTGAGCACATTATTTGTTATTATGTTCTTTGAATTGTAGGATGCAGCTAGCATGAATGCTGCTGTTTGCATAGCATTATTTGCTTGGTATGCCGTGGTCCTGGTTAAATGCAGGCGTCTGTGCAATCTTCCTGTGTTCTATGGCTTCCCGAGAGAAGCACCATCGTGGATTCAATAAAGCTAGCAATAAAGCCCATATTAATAATGTATGCAGTGCTATATATGTCTATTTATAAGGTGCAGAATTGCAGTCCAAATGCATCCCTTCTCTCTTCTCAGATGAATGTAAGTGGCCCGAACTATGTTAGATGAGGTTTCTCTCTCGACCTGACACCCCTTTTCACCACACTGCATATTAAGAGCTGAGCTAAGTGCTGTGCCAGCTCTGGGACCATTGCATACACATTGCCCCTTGGATCCAGGGCGATTATTTATGCAGGAAATAGGAGATAAAGCATGCCTAGAAACATGCTATATGACTCACAGCTGAAAACAGGAATCAGGAACTGGAAAACCATAGGAATAAGGAGATGGATAAGTTTTCTCAGGAGATATTCTTTATAGGAAATGAGTTTAGCGAGGCAGGAGAATGAGGGAAAGAAGGCATCTAGTAGATGTGCACCTACTATGGGTCAGGATATGCTAAGATGTGTGCGTGTGTGAGCATGCACTATAGACTGAATGTTTGCATCTCCCCCAAATTGATACGTTAAAACCTACCCCCGCATGTGATGGGAATCGGAGGTGGAGCCTTTGGGAGGTGATTAGATCATGAAGGCAGAGCCCTCATGAGGGATTTGGGGTGATATGTTAGTTTGCAGAGAACACATTCTTTTTCTTCACAGAGCCTCCCCAAGTAGAATTACTCTGAATATATTTACCGTTAGTGTTTTTCATCTATGAAAGCAATCCTATCTTTTGAGATCTTCTGTGAATATTTAATACACGTAAACTGCTTCAGACATTCACTAAGGCCATCAATTGATTTAAAAAAAAAAATACCTGGCACACAGCAAGCACTAAAAATGCTGGCAATTATTACTAAGAAAACACAGTGTAGGCAATTAGTCAAGAGAAAGAAATATAAGGCATCTCGTTTGGAAATAAGGATGTAAAACTATCTCTATTTTTAGATGACATAATCTTGTCTAGACAAAATACTAAGGAATCCATATACACGCGAAAATTATTAGAGCTAATAAATGAATTCAGGATACACTATCACCACATAAAAACCGTTGTATTTTTATACACTAGCAATGCACAGTCTGGAAATGAAATTAAGAAAACAATTTTGTTTACAACAGCATCAGAAACATAAAATACTTAGGAATAAATGAACAAAAGAAGGGCAAAACTTATACACCAAACCCTGCAAATCATTGTCGGAAGAAATTAAAGATGACACGTAAATAAAAAGACATCCTGTGTTCACGGCTTGGAAGACTTAATAGTGTTTAGATAGCAATCCTTGCTATCAAAATTCCAGGTGCCCTTTTTTTTCTTTTTTGCAGAAATTGGCAAGCCGATCCCAAAATTAATATGAAAATGCAAGAGACCCAGAGCAGCCAAAACCACCTAGAAAAAAAAAAAAAGTTGGCAGACTCACATTAACTATGGGAAACAATCCAATTATCTATTAACTGATGAATGGACAAACAAAATATAGTATTTCCACACAACGTAATAAATAACATTCAGCCATAAAAAGGAATGGAGTATTGATACTTGCTACAACAGGGATGCACCTTGAAAAGCTGCTAAATAAAAGAAGCCCGATATAAAAATCCATATGTTGTATGATTCCACTTGACACATCCAGAAAAGGCACGTCCATGGAGGCAGAAAATATACAAATTGTTGGCAGCAGCTGGGGGGCGTGAGGAATGGGAGTGAACTGTTAATTGGTGTGGCGTCCGCGGGGAGATGTTGAAAATATGCTGAGATTAGACAGTGGCGATGGTTGTACCTTGTGACTGAACAAAAAGCCACTGAATTAATACACTTTAAGAGGGTTAATTTTATTTGTGAATCACATCTCATTAAAAAAAAGAAAATTTAGTGTAGGATGACCCAGACTTCTCCAGTCAATTGCGTCTATGTTCAGATCTCAGCTTGGACATTGGTCGTGAGACCCTGCACGTGACGTCTGACTTTTAAGTGCCTCAGTGTCTTAATTTATATAAATAAGGGACAAAAGGGTTTCTAAGCTGTAAGATACATGGGAAATGCCTGGGACAGGCCTCGGCATGAAGGAAGAACTCAATAAACATTTGTCCTTGGGCAGGAGGAGTTATAATCGAGACAGAGTGTTGACACACAAATGAACAGACATGACAATACAGTGTGTTGTGTGCTGTGATGCTGAGAACCACCAGGTGTTTTTGGAGCAGTCGGGTAGGTTGTCTCTCTCAGCCTGGGGCAGCAGTGAGGTCTTCCCGAAGGAGACGATATGTGAGGCGAGCTTGAAAGACAAGAAGGAATCAAGCAGACACAGGAGATTTTAGTACTTCCAGACAGGGTGGTACATCCAGGACCTGGATTTGCGAGGAAGAACATGTCACCTTCTGGGAAGAGAGAACAAGAGGTGAGAAAGGAACTAGACATAGGGCTGGGACAGCAAGCAGGTGTCACACCACAGACAGCCTCATACAAAAATTTTTTTTTTAAATCGGATTTTATCTTGGCGACAATAGGAAGCCATGGAGGGGTTTTAAGCAAGGAATATAGGATTAGATTTGCATTTTATAAAGCTCCCTATGGCCATGGGTTGAGAACATTTTAGCAATGGGGCAAAAAAAAAGATGTGGAAAGGTTTGTTTGGAGCTTAGGCTAACCTTCTGGGCTGTGAGGATTCAGAGCCAGCCAAGTCGAAAGAGAGTGACGATGTGGTGACTCACAAAGGGTGAGTGGGGAGCGAGTGTGAAGACGAGGGTGGCTTCGGAGTCCTTCGTTTGGCTGAGAGGGGAAGGTGGTAGCTTCCGTTGAGACAGAGTCAGGGGCGATGAGGAAATAAAATGATTTTCATTCTGAGCTGGTGAGAAGCGGGTGTCTGTGGGCCTCCGGGTGCTGGCTCCAGTTCTGCAAGACCACACCAGCGACCCCTCCGGTAAAGTCAGTCGTCCATCGCTTTTCTAAAGCCAGCATCTCATGAGTACTCGAAGCTACTCTCACTCACGGCAGCTTTGTGTGAGCTTGGCCAAACCACTTCGCTCTCTGAACTTGGGTTTGATCACAGGTAAATTTGGGCAAATGGCAATTCCTCCCCATCTTTCACGAGGGGATTTGCGGGCATGAAACGAAATCCACGCATAAACGTGATGTATGTTTTGTAAAGTGTTACATGCGCAGAAGATGTTATCATTATAACATATAAATAATAATTCTATGACAACTGAAGGGTTTTCAGTGAGTTTCCTTAAAAACCCTAAATGCGTGGATTGATCATAATAATGTTAATTAATCCCTGGCATCTATCTGACACTTTCTGTTTGACACAACATTTCCGCACTTACTGTCTGAGCAGATACTTCTCCGTGTAGACAACTAGGCTGAGAACATCACTCAGTAGATGAGGAAATAGAGATGCAGGAGGCTTAAATGTATCACTCAAGGCTGTCTACCTAGTAAGTACCTGGGATGGTCTGACTTCTAACCCATATGCTTCCCTCCATACTGCATGTTCTGCTGAAAAGTCACCTGAAGATCTGGTTCTCTAGATTTTAGGCCATAGGTGCTATTTTATGCCAATTGCAGAGACTGCTATAGCCTACCTAACGTCTGTTCTCCCACTTGTTACTTAGTAGCAAAACTCTGATTATATTTGGTGTGACAAAACACTCATCTACCACCGAACATATGCCAACCTTCCTTGTGGCAAGGTGTGCTATGTGTCTAAGTCCTCATCAAGTACAGGGAAGTGGAAACCTATGGGATTATGAGAAAGATTTTTAGAAGGAACTGACTTCATTGGGAAGTGGATCGTTTTTGCCTTTGTGCTATCTGGAATGGGAATGTGATGGCTGGAGTTCCAGCAACCATCTCAGACCATGAAGTGACCTTGAAGATGAAAGCTTGTATCATCCCTGATACTGCCCACCTGATATCACCTTATCAGCCTGAACTGCCTACCTCTAAATTTTATTTGTTTTCAGCTTTATTGAAATATAATTGACAAATATAAATTTTATATATTTAAGGTATCTAACTTGGTGTGTTTATAAGCATATTTATTGCAAAATAATCACCACAGTCAAGCTAATTAACATATCCATCACCTCACAAAGTTGCTGTTTCCTTCCATTTCCTTCCTTCCTTCCTTCCTTCCTTCTTTCCTTCCTTCCTTCCTTCCTTCCTTCTTTCCTTCCTTCCTTCCTTCCCTGCCTCCCTCTCTCCCTCCCTCCCTCCCTCCCTCCCTCCCTCCCTCCTTCCTTCCTTCCTTCCTTCCTTCCTTCCTTCCTTCCTTCCTTCCTTCCTTCCTTCCTTCCTTCCTTCTTTTGTGGTGAGAATACACAATATCTACCCTCTTAGCAAATTTCAGGTACACACTATAGTACTATTAACTAGTTACAATGCTGTACTTAGAGTTCTGGAATTTATTAAGCCTGCATAAGTGAAACTTTGTACTTTTTAATCAATATCCCCCATTTTCTCCTCCCCACAGCCCCTGGCAACCACCATTCTACATTCTGTTTCTATGAGCTAAACTTTATTTTTAATATGAGGGAGAAAATTTTTTTACCTCATTTAAGCCCCCATCCTCTTGGATTTCTCGTTAAACACATACAATGGCTTCAAGAAAATATATCTCTTTATTCAGCATCCACAGTCAAGTCTCCCTAACTTCTAGAAATGGGGAGAGATGGGGTTTTCCTGCACCGGTCACTTAAATCAAGATCCCAACGAGAAGTCGGTTTGCATTAGAGAGGATGTCACAGGAGGACAGGGACGGAAGGCAAGCGTCTTCTCGGTCTGTGATCTCCCTTTGCAGCATCCTTAGGCGGAGGAATCACCACGTGTGTTTCCTCAGGTCTGATGGAGAGAGTTCTCCTTACCTTGCTTTTTCACTGCTAGCCCAGCAGAGAGCCTCATGCATCTAAATACACTCCATTATCATAAAGGCAAATGGGTGGCTGGAACCCCTCGGCCAGGCAAGTCAGCTGGAGCAAATTGATGTTTCACTGGAGCAAACTGGAGACCTAACGAGCAATCTGGGTGAGTCTGGGGACAGCTGACGCCGCTGCACAGCTTGGATTTCCAGAGACAGTTCAATGTCAGCGTTAGTGGATTCCACACTGGCAGCCTCCTACCTTCAACTTCAACTCCACACCCGCTGACATTTTCCTTCCTTTCAAATTGGCAGTGGAGCCAGGAAGAAAAAAAACCTAAATTTAACCTCCAGAGAATATACCACATGACATTTGTGGGCCTTGCATGTTCGGTTTAAGACTTTGAAAGCTAATTTAGCCATGCGATGCCTCCGTAAGTGATGAGGGTTGATACACCTGAACTTCTGTCATTGTTAGCCACTGTGGTTTCATTCTGTCTCTGGAGACTTCATTCCTTAATAACTGCTATCTTAAGCCCCAGAAGATAGCACTAATGAGTATTGGAAAATGCCAGGTTCCTGGCACTATGTGCTGATTAAAAAAAAAAAATGAAATAACACCCATCAGTGTAATGGTCACTCAGCGAGGGGTGTGGGGATGTATTATGCATGACTTGTCTCGTCATTTCCATCTCTCCCTTGAATTCCCACATTCTAAGTACAAGCAATTAAGTGGCTCCTGGACCAAATCTTAATTAATTTGAGGTTCTGTGACCAAGGACCTAAAATAAAATGCCATGAAAGCAATATATTTATATCCCACTAAGCCACGGAGGGGACAATAATACAAGGATTAGCTTTGGAGGGATCAGTGATGGCCACTTAGTGACAAATCTCTCGTCTTTAGCTTGGGCTTCCCAGCACGCCACGTTGATGCTCAAGTTTGAAATCTTTGTTGGGAGTTCCCCGAATCTACCATAAAATATCGGAGACTGAACAGATCTATTAGATGGAAATTCCCCCACACGTTGACCTGCTTGTCCCATGACGTCCAGTCCAGCTGGTGTCTTTGAAGCTGGGGGACCTGTTGGTTTGGGGATTGTTGCCCCTAGAAAATGCTATCTATTTTGAACAGTTAGAAACTCTTTCTATATTTGATTTGATCTTCATACATTGCTCTGAAAAAGCACAGTGACATTACTCTTTCCTCCGCAGCATTTAAAGTCCTTGAAGTGACAAAGTAATTTTGAGCACAAATAGTAAGATTCCCATCTGGCGGGCATGTGACCGCTGCCAGCTATGGGGCTGTGAACATCATCGAAGTATGTCTGTCCATTTAAGTCTCTGCTGGGCATATTGATTTTCATCTTTTTAAATCGCTTGGCTAATGTCAGTATTAACCAGTATCAGAAATTAACCAGAAACCAGCCCATACAACAGGTCTAGCTGGCTCACTCACTCGAGGCATTGTGTGTGTTCAGTTAGTAAAGAACACTCCCAGTTGTCTTTGTGTTCATTTGTGTTTGTTATAGCATCGTTGTTTTGTGTTAGCCTAAGACCTTGGAGACCCACCAAGGCTCCTTTTTCTTTTTATAGACGTACATCTCTCCAGTTAAAAAAAAATTGCAAAAAAAGGGAGGAGGTGAAGGAGGAGGAACTTTCGATACAACAGTAGAAAAGGAGCCATCAGAAGAAAACGAATAATAGCTTTACATCCAGTGTATGTAGCACTAAACTCAGACATGACTCTTCCAGAGGGGAGGCAAAAATATGGGAACAATTTAAAAGAACATCCTCAAAGAAGACATAGAGATGGCCAACAGGTACATGAAAAGATGCTCAGCATCGCTAATCATCAGGGAAACGCCAGTTAAATCCACAGTGAGATATTACCTCATACCTGTTAGGATGGCTATTATCAAAAAGATAAGAAGTAGCAAGTGCTGGTGAGGTGGCAGAGAGACGGGAACCCTCATGCACAGTTGGTGAGAACGTAAATTGGTGCAGCCACTATGGAAAACAGTATGGAGGTTCCTCAAAGAATTAAAATTGGAAATACCATGTGATCCAGCAATTTCACCTTGGGGCATATATCTGAGGAAATGAAATCGCTGTCTCAAAGCGATATCTGTATCCCCACCACGGCATTATTCACCAAAGCCAAGACAGAAAAAACCCCAGTGCCTGTCAATGGATGAATGGGTAAAGAAAATGTGATGCGCGCGCGCGCGCACATACACACACACACACACACACACACACACACACACACACACACACACACAATGGAATATTATTCAACCACAAAAAGAAGGCAATCCTGCCATTTGCAACAACATGGATGAAACTTGAGGGCATTATGCTAAGTGAGATAAGTCAGGCAGAGAAAGATAAACACTGCGTGATCTGACTTACATGCGGAATCTAAAAACACTGAAGTCAGAGACAGAGAGAAGCTTGGTGGTTGCCAGAGGCAGGGGGCTGTGGGGTGGTATAGGGCAGGGGTGAAGGCATTGGGGTGTACAAACTTCCAGCTACAAGAGGAGAAAGTTCTAGGGATGTAATGTACAGCATGGTGACTGTAGTCCATGACATGGTATCGTAGACTTGAAATTTGCTGAGAGGGTAGGTCTTAGAAGTTCTCTCTCTCTCTCTCTCTCTCTCTCTCTCTCTCTCTCTCTCTCTCACACACACACACACACAAATGGTAACTACATGAGATGATGGATGGATTACCGAACCCTGTCGTAGTGATCATCTACAACATATATGCATATCAAATCATCACGTGTCATATGCCTCAAATGTACGCAGTGTTATATGTCAATTACATCCCAGTAAAGCTGGGGACGGGGGAGGGAGAAAGAAAGAGCATCCTCCCTAGAGGGAAACGCCATGTCACGGGGAAGGAGACTTTGACTTTGGCATTTCAAACAGCTGCAGAAAGGAAACAAAGTAGGGTTTCCAGAGGCTGCAGCAGTGGTGCAATTCAGGTCAGGGAGGAAAAAAACCACAGAACAGTCTTGATCCCTAACTCCCGCTGTGGGGTGATCTGCTCCCTGAATTGCTGGAACACCTCACGTCAGCTTGAGCCGACGGCCTTAATGTGCAATTGTAGGCAGTTTTCAGAGCAGCAGCTATTAAGACGTGGCAACCTCACAAATTGAGAGTTTTCAAAAATCTACTCTGCATCGACATGTATCTGTTCTGCATGGCTAAGAGGTTTCTGGGACCCAAGACCACAGTTAACAAACTTTGTGAGGGAACAGTATTGTGCCTCTGACGGTTTCAAACGCGGCCAACTGCTTCCTTTTCCTTTCACATTATTGGCAAGAACCCAGTTGGCATAGCTTTATTTTGAGCTCAACCCATCAACAATTCAAGAGAATTAATAATGTATTTATATCACATGCTAGTAGTAGCACAAAATTATCTATAAATGTTTCATAAATATTCTGTAATGCTTTTGGAACACATGTTATAAATGATAAATAAATAACCGCGGATTCCTTATGAAATATTTATTCCCCGTATGGTTATTGTTATGTTATAACTTCTTGGGAAGCCATTACTAACAAAGTGAACCGAGTTATCAAAGTTAAAGATATGTGCGGTCTGCCATTCGTAATGAAACATGCAACACTTCGAATGCAGTAAAGACACTGGAAACGGTTGTTGACAAATTGTAACTGTCAGAGTCACCACCAGTCATACTTAGCGGTTCCTAGACGTAAAAGATTGGCAATTGTTGAGAAAACCATGTCTCCTGAGAAACTGGGTCGTGGCATCTTGTCCATTTTCTGGACTCTTTATGGATTCTTCTCCGTGAATGGTAACACTGGAGCATGGAGTCTTCCCCAGGTTGTCACAGGTTGGACAGGTCATGGAGCAAAAAAGTTCAACAGATGACCTTGCATTAGATGCAAAAGAGACACTGCCTTGGCGAGAGCAATCCACATCGGACAGCTAGAGGTGAATATCTAAGATGAGGTCCGTATTTTGAACACTAAGTTTTTGAAAGCCAACAAGATTTTTAGAGACAGTAAAATTCATTCTTTGTGTTCCACGAGCTATGAAAAATGCTCTTTCATGTTAGCACCACCAAATTCAGTTCTCTCCCCCCAATTTTTCCCATGCCCCTTGTGTTCAACCCCTGCTCCCACCCTAGCGCTTGGAAACCAGTGATCTATTCTCTACCCCTATAATTTTGCCTTTTCAAGAATATAATTATAAATGAGATTGTAATTTTATATTCTTTTGAATCGGGCTTCTTTCAGCACAATGCACTTGGAATTTATCCATGTTCTTGTGTGTATCAGTTATTTATTCCTTTTTATTGCTTAATATTCCACTGTATGGATACACCATAGTTTGTTTATTCATTCACCAGTTGAAGGACATTTGGGTTTGGGAAATTGTCAGTTTTTGGCAATTATGAATAGAACTGCATTTGGTTGCAGGGTATGATGTAAATATAAATTTTTGTTTTTATAGAGTAGACACCTAGGAGTGGGGGCTGCTGAGTCATGTTGTAAATATGAGTTTAATTTTACAAGAAAATGCCAACCTGATTTCCATCATGGCTGCATCATTTTGGATTCCGTCAGCAATGCATGAGTGCTGGTTGCTTCGCATCATCATTAGCACATGGTATTGCCTTTTTTTTTCTTTTTTAATTAACAAGAGGATTTTGGTTATGCCAATCAATGCAAACATTTTTTTATGTAGCCACATCAAATGGAAAAGCATTTTGTTATCATGTAATATGAACCATAAACATCCCTGAGTTTTATATCTTTGCTTTTATTTTTTAATTAAATTTATTGGGGTGACTTTAGTTAATAAAATTATATAGGTTTCAAGTGTACAATTCTATGATACATCATCTGTATGTTGCATTCTGTGCTCACCACCCAAAGTCAAATCTCCTTACATCACCTTTATTTGACCCCCTTTACCCTTTTCTGCCCCTCCCCCCTTTCCCTCTGGTAACCACCATTCTGTTGTCTGCATCTATGAGTTTCTGTTTGTCTTGTTTATTTGTTGTGTTTAGTTTTATATCTCACATATGCATGAAACCGTATAGTTTTAGGCTTTCTCTGTCCAACTTATTTCACTTAGCATGATATTCTCAAAATCCATCCACGTTGATGCAAATGGCAGGATTTTATCTTTTTTTATGGCTGAGTAATATTCCATTGTATGTATATGCCACATCTTCTTTATCCAGTCATGTATTGAAGCACGGTTTGGTTGTGTCCCTGAGTTTTAAACCTTGCTGGTTGGGCATGAAAAGTGTCAGATTTGGCAAAGGATGGGGTAAATCTCAGAGATGAAATGCAACTGTCAACTATTCATGATGCTTGTTAATGAAATACAAGAGCAAATTATCTAAGAGTTGCCTTTTAAGCTGTATTCCAGTTCAAACTAGCCATGCCAATATGGCAAATATTCTTAGCGTTGGCATATTGACAGATTTCTTTCTTTTCCCATCCTTACTAACCAGTAAACTGGGTTTTAAATGGAAAGTGTTTGTTTCCTCATTATGCAGACAGGAAATAAGAGCTTAGAGAGGCTTTAAATATAGCAGTCATTTAATGAACACATTAATTCATGTAACCTTCACAGCAATGTTAAGACACAGGCATCACAATACCCATTTTACAGATGAGAAAAATCATCTCAGGGAGGGTGAATAACTTATCCAAGCTTGCTCAGCTAAGAAATAGCACAGTTCTGATTTAAACCCAGGTTTGTCTGAACACAAAACCCATGCATTTTTTTTCCCCAAAGCAGTGTATGTTACCAAAAGTACATTAAAACTCTAAAATGACCTCTGCATGTATGGTCAAATGGTTTTAGAGAAGGATGCCAAGATGATTTAATGGAGGAAAAACAGTTTTTCAATAAATGTTGTTGAGAAAACCGCATATCCACAAACAAAAGAATGAAGTTGGACCCTTACTACATCGTATACAAAAGTTAACTCAAAATGAATTAAAGGCATAAACATAAGAGTGAAAAGTATAAAACTCTTAAAAGAAAAGATAGAAGTAAAGCTTCACAACATTGGCTTTGGCAGTGATTCCTCAGGTACGACATTACAGGCAACAACAACAACAACAAAAAACAGATCAACTGGATTTCATCAAAATTAGAAACTTGTTGCATCAAAGGACCCTATCAACTGTGAAAAGCAACCCACAGAATGGAAGAAAATATTTGCAAATCATCTATCTGATAAGGTATTAATATCCAGAATATATAAGAACTTTTTACAACCAAAATAACCCCCCCAAAACCTAAGGTATAAAACAGGCAAAAGACTTTAACGGTCACTTCTTCAAGAAGTTTTACAACTGGCTGATAAGTACATGAATAGATGTTCGGTATCACCAATCGTTAGATACATGTAGATCAAGACCATGATGAGATAACACTTGATGCCCATTACGATGGCTACTATCAAAAAACAAAAACAAAAATGAAAACAAATATTCAGGGTGTAGAGAAATTAGAATCTTTGTGCCTCTCTGGAGGGAATGTAAAATGGTGCTGCTGCTGTGGAAAACAGTATGGCAGGTCCTCAGAAAATTAAACATAGGGTTACCATATGATCCAGCAATTCTGGAAGCAGGGACTGAGAGCAGGGACTCAGAGAGATACTTGTGAACCAAATTCATGGCATCATTACTTACAATAACCAAAAAGATGGAAATAACTCAAATGTCCACTGACACATGAGTAGATAAACAAAATGTGACACATACACATACACACGATGGAAAATGATGAAATTCCAATGCGTGCCCCAACATGGGTGAACCTTGAAGACATTATGCTAGTTAAAATAAACCAGCCATAAAAGGATGAATATGACACGATTCTACTTTTATAAGATACCTGCATACCTAGAACAGTCAAATTCATAGAGATAGAGAGTAGAGTAGTGGTTACCAGGGCCGGGGGCCAGGAGTTGTGGGGAGCCATTGTTTAGCAGATACAGAGTTTTGTTTGGGGATGATGAAAACCTTCTGGAGACAGAAGGTGGTGATGGTTGTATAACAATGTCCATGGATTTAATGCTGCCGAACTGTGAACTTTTAAAAATGGCTAAACTAGTAAATTCGATGTAACACACACACACACACACACACACACACACACACACACACACACACACACACAATTTTTAAAAATCTTCTAAAATAAAGATTTTAGAAAGAGGACGGAATAAGATTTTTTTAAGGTCCTAAGAGCCCTTATATTTACCATAGGGTAAGCTCTCTGTCCCATCCATGTCCCTTTAACCCTAAAAAGATGTAGTCATCAAACTCCTTCCAGCCCATGCAGTCTCAAAGATTATCTGACATCTAGGCCAGGAGCTTAAAGATTAACATATAAAGTTCAAATGTGAGTCACACAGGGTCCCATGAAAAAGCAACAAAAATATAAGCCTGAAGATGCTTGATAAAATGTCTCTAAGAAGCCAGAGATCAGAGCAGCAGACAGGTCCTAGGTGTTCCTTGGGACTCAAAATATTTGCAAACTCTGCACTCTTACGGTTTTCCAAGAGAAAAATCATTCCCATTCTAAAAATGCCAAGAGATAACATTTCCCTTTGATTATGCCAACCACCAGCCAATCCTGAGGTCCATATTCATCAGCTCTTATAATTAAACAGGGACAAGTTGAAAAGACGGCACATTAATTAAAGATGAATTACCCTGGACCACTGCAGGGTTCGTCATGTAAGCGTTACATGAACAGTAAAAATTGACTTCTCATTATTAGGGAGGAAAGAGAGAACTTAGAAAAAGAGCTTCGTTTTTGCTCGATGTTATTGCTGAGTCAATTTAACATCACGGATCTGAAGCTCTCCTTGAGTTCAGTGAAGCTTCACAACTATTAAAATACCCAGGATTCAACTGATACACCAAAAATAAAATAGAAACTCATCTGCATAACAAAGGCTGGGAGAAAGCAAGCATCACAGCAGCCTCTGCCAGATCTTGGCTTTTCGACAAGCATGGAGTGTCACAGAATGAAAGCAATACAATAAGCTGCATCATTTGAAGGGAAGCGCCTGCTTTGGGCCACCAGGATAAAGTGAGGCGCATAAGATATAAACATTTTGGTCGTGAGTGTACGTGCGTGAGGGAGAGGAGTGAGTTGGATGTCTTTCATTTGTGAGGTCTTAAGAGCTCCTATATTTACCATAGTGTAAGCTCACTGTTCCACTCATGTTCCTTTAACCCGAAAAAGGCATAGTCACCAAACTCCTCCTTCTGGCCCGTGCAATCCAGTCCGGGGGGCGGGGTCCCATAAATTGGAAAAGTGGGTCAAGCATGATAAAACAGGAAGTTGGTAAGTCTGAAACATATTAAGCATTCCATAAATTTTAACAGCCTTTTTTTTGGGATTGTGATTTGGACATCATAATGTGGTGTAAAGGGGAGTGCTTTGGAAATCTCTTCTTCGTGTTTACATTTATCTCATTACTATTCATATCTACCTTGGAAAAAAAAACGAGTTTATTTTGAAAGCACACAGGCACATAGAATAAAGGACAAAAGGGAAGAAGTGGTAATTGCATTGAGTGATGCATCTAGCTCTGAGCTCTCTGATAGCCAAAAGAAAGTAGGGGAATGATGCATTAAAACTGAAGCCATGATGTTAAGTTGGAACTATACATGACCTGGAAAAAAATACCATTTAGAAGGAAGAGAGAACAAAGATCCAGGAGAACTACAGTCTTGGGCTGGTAATGATGACATCGATATTGACATATACTTGAAAGACAAATACTTATTCAGTGCCTACTCTATGCTGGAGACAGTTCTGGATTAATGAGTAAAGTAGGTAAAGATTTCTACCGTTATTCTGGCAGAAGAGAGAAACTATGCAAACCTATGTAACAAACAAGTAGATTCAGATTTACGTGAGAAACGATGTATGCTATAGAACAAGAAAAGAAAATGCGAAGCAGAGTAAAGGGAAATCAAGTATGAGATGGAAATTGTGCAAACTACTCTGCTTTGATCTCAAGATTGCTCTGAAAATCAAGTGAAATGTAACTGAAAAAATTTTGCGAGTAATTTTGTTAAAGTCAGTAGGTACAATAATTAGAAGGTTGTTTTAAAAATCCACACACACACACACGCACACGCATACACACATGCACACAGAAATATTTAGCTTTTGGGGTATTCCAAAGGACACATTTATCCTGCTGTTTCTTCTAGTAAATGATCATCTGTTACTAGGGGAATATTCTTGGTTCTTGGCCAGTAGTAATTAGGAGATGACATTTCAGAAGATGAAAAGGAACAGAGATACGACCCCTGTGTCTTGGCTTGTATTTCTCCAGTTCCCAATCCATTGGTGACACCACATGGGCCACAATTATAGCCTCTCCACAGTCCACCAGGAGCTGACTTCTCCCTCCACTTGGTAATGACTAAAGGGGAAACAGTTTCACCACTCTTTTCCTCTGTCAAAACAGGCACATGATGATTACACACTCACACTGGTTAATCTAGAACCCATCACAACCAGTGAGCAAAAGTTATATGATCATCTGGTGACCGAGTTAACCCAACAGCCAAAGACATCATGTAAAGTTTCTTTTGAATTTCTTGTTTCTTTATAGACCTACTCCATCCTTAGTCCATCAAGTTCTAGGCTGACAAGATGGTGGAGCCCTTAGGATTTCCTGGTGGATTGGATGTGGGGTGCCTGAAGGAGAAAGGAAGTAAGGGTGCCTCTAAGGTTTCTGTTCTGAGCAGTTACAAAGATTGGGCTCCCTTGGCTGAAATGGGGAAGGCTGTGAATGCAGAAGGATTTGTGGGAAGGATCCAGAGCTCAGTTTTGGATAGACTGAGTTTGAGATATCGATTTGACTTACAGATAGAGATATGGAGAAGGGAGGTATATTTATGAGTCCGGCGTTTGGGAAAGAGTTCTAGGCTGGAGGTCTAAATCCGAGTTATCAGCATATATATGGTGTTGCATGCTGGAGAAGCTCTTCAAGAGGGTGAGTGTAGGTGGAGAAGAGAGAAAAGTGTCAAGAACTGTCTTGGATCACTCAAATACTAAGAGGGAAAGAGAGGGGAGACGGGAGGACGTGGTGAAGGAGACTGAGCAGAGTGTATGGTGAGGTGGGAGGAAAACCAGGAGTCAGATATCCTGGAAGGCAAACCAGAAGGATTTTCAAGGAGGAGGGCCTGAACTCTGCCAAATACGGCAACGTGAAAATTAATAATTTAGTGGGTGCCTACCGTATTTCCCATTTTATAGGAGAAGTCATACTTTAACCCCAGTTCCTCCAGGAAACTTGTAAGTACCAATCATGGTCCTGATTTTGCTGATGAAGGGCAAGGTGAGACTGGGTGGCTCCCAAGGTCACGTCACTTGTGCCTGACCTTGGATTCAAACCCAAGACCCTCAAAATGCCATGTACTACTCAATCGTTTGTGTGTCTTCCTACCACTACCCCTCCCCCAACCTTTGAGGAGGGTGGGAGGTGAGGGAAAGAGAGCTTGAAGGGTTTTCATATTCATTTTATGTTATCTTTCACAAATTAATTCAGTGGAAAAAGTGAGATGAGCTCGATACCATATTGTGTTTGAATTATTGACAACCATTTTTATTCTAACCAGGAAAAAATATCATTCAGTAGAAATAAAGCCCCTTGCTGCCACTCTACCTTGCTATTATTAAAAAAGCCTTGCAATTCTGTGCCTATTATTTTACGCTGTAAAGTGATGAGGAATTAGAAAATTGTTAGGTAGCAGGTGACAAATTGCAATCTGATGGGCCAACATGAACCTATAAAAATGTTATCAAGATGGTATTAAACAGTCTATTCCTTACTTAGCATCCAGGCAGGAAATTGGAGCTATTCTTGCTGGCTATCTCACACTTTGATATTTTTCATTTAGATAATGCTATTTAAAATTTAACTGGATTACTGGCAATTTGTCTTTCAAAATCATGTACCTGAGCACTTGCCTCAGAATATCCTTTTCCCAGTTTTCAGTAAAAGGTCTTTGGTACTTTCTGGAATTTCTGGATTTTAATTTTTATTTATTTATTTTTGCAATGATTTTTTGCTTCATCTGCCTCCAGGCTCTTTTTTTTTAAAGGGAGAAAATTATGATTTTATATTTTGTTATGTGATAATTGGTACAATGAAACCTGTGAGCATCTTATGATGTGAAGTATGTCTATGTAGTTTGTTGTTAAGTCTCCAGTGCTCAGCAGAGTGCACGTCACATAGTAAGTAGGGACCCGATTCACATTTGTTGAACGGATGTTTTATTTATCTATATATTAATCGTGCACTTATTGCGACATCCAGCACAGAAAAGGTTCAGAATTATCATCTATTGCATCGAACTACTCAGGCTATAGGGGGCTAACAACTCCTTGTAGCACAGAATCACTTTAATTAGATGTTACCTCATACTCCTTTCCTCATAGGTCTTATGGGGTCTGAGATGGATCTTTCTAAGACTAGGCTTTTTCCTGCAAAAAGAGAACACCTGTTCTCATCTAAAAGTAGAATTAGAGGTAGTGAAATTTCGGGTGGCGTTTGGTAAGTGGGAGAAGGATCCTTATAAATATGGTCACACAGTTGTACGGAAAGGCCGAAAATAATTCTTAAGAGAAAAACTATATCGTGAAAACAACAGCATAAAAACCATCTGGGTCTGACTCTCAGATCGAAGTTACAAAGCCTGAGAAAAAAGGAAGAGGGGATGAAGATGTTTTTTCTTTTACTCAGAAAAGTTTTGAGCATGTGTTGTGTGCAGAGCTCTTCGCTTGGTGCTATATCTACAGTGGGGACAAGACCAAGTTCCTGACCTCATGAGGCTTAAATCTTATCGAGCAAGATGGACTTTAAAGAAGTTTAAATATATACAGTTGTACAGATGAGTCACACACGATAATATAATTTAAATGATGTTCTTGAGAAAATGATTAGACAAAAATAGAGTAAAAACGAAGATGTATGCTTGTCACGTGGTTGGAAAAATTACATGATATGTAGGTTCCAGCACCAGTTCCAAGAAGGGCATGGTTTCCAACACAAACAAGCGATTCTCGGACGCAAGCTGGGTGTCCTACAATTCAACTGGATTCTGACACTGCGTATTCGAAGACAGCATCGGATCTCACAGGTTAGGGGCGCAGTCCCATAAGATCTCATTCTCTCTCCCTCCAGACACCAGCCCCAAGTTCAGGTTGTCACCTGTGTCTCTGACCCTGACTGGCCGGCTAAAATTCAGAGGTTCCCAAGACCTTCCTCCTTGGGTTTGATTAATTTGCTAGAACGGCTCACAGAACTCTGAGAGACATTTTAGCTATGAATCCCCAAGTTATTAGAAAAGGATATAACTCAGGAATAACCAGACAGAAGATGTGCAGAGGGCGAGGTGTGAGGTTAGAGGTCAGGGCTCAAAGACACGCTTTCCAAGTGCCACTCTCCCCAAATCTCCTCAGTCATGGTCACTGACCTGGAGGCTCTCTGAGCCCCATCCATTTGGGTTTTCAGTGAGGAGGCTTCAATTACATCAGTATAATTGATTAGCTCATTGGCCCCTGGTGATTGATTCAACTCCCAGGGCTTATCTTCTTCCTTGTAGGTGGGCGTGGGACCGAAAGTTCAACCTTTTAATCACCTGATTGGGTTTCCCTGGAATCAGCCCCCATCCTTAGGTTACCTAAGAGCTTTCCAAAAGTTACCTTACTTATGCGACAAAAATACCTTTATTACTCTTATCACTTAGGAAATTATATGGGTTTTAGGAGCTCTGTGCAGAAACTAGGACTCGTTTTGTAAATCGCAATATCACTGTGGGTAACCAAATGTAATCCATATGGGAAAAGTCAGAAAAACAAACAAGCAAACAAAAA
This sequence comes from Cynopterus sphinx, assembly GCA_030015415.1. Taxonomy (NCBI): domain Eukaryota; kingdom Metazoa; phylum Chordata; class Mammalia; order Chiroptera; family Pteropodidae; genus Cynopterus; species Cynopterus sphinx. Next base: position 97,496,240 of record CM057379.1, on the reverse strand, counting down.
ATTAAGGAAGTGCAAAAAAAAAAAAAAAAGCAATAACAAAAATCAGATGGAAAGTATCAGATAGAATGACACACGAAGGAGTTAAATAGGTAAGTAATAAGTCTCCATGGTTTAGAGTCCCCTATTAAAAGAAAGGAAAAGATTCTCATGCGATGAAAAAAAGAAATTAAAAAGAAATCAAATCCAAATAAATGTAAAGGAAAGTAACATAAAATGTTAAAAATTGGTAAGACAAGCAAAGCTTTATCTGAAAAAAAAAAGAGAGAGAGTGAGAGACAGAATTGGAAATCTCTCTTTTATATCAAGCAAGATTCAAAGCAAAAATTCAGGAAATGCGACAAGGATCATCTCACACTGGTAAAACATGCAATCTGCAATAAAAATATCTACCGAATAACGTATTTAAATATTTAAAATAACCGAAGGCTTTAAAAATTGTTTGTTTTCTGTTTTGCATTTTTATTTTTAGCAAATGGGAAAACGGCGTGACCATCACTTGAGGTGGGGAGAAGTGTGGGTGGAGGGTTTCAGAGTGAGGGCCGGGGGGTTCAGCGTGGAACATACTGCATTGGAGATACCTGTCACACTTCCAAACACGTGCCCAGTGAATTCACAGAGGCAAAGTCTAGAGTATCTTTTCGAATGGCACCAATGTGAAGCTAAAGATGTGTGAAGAGAAAACATTTAGTAAGTAGCAGGAATTCAGCAAGGCCTTTTATAAAATCGGTTGTCTCATAGGATACAACACCTGATTATTTACCACTCAATAATGAAGCACCTACTACGTCCAGTCGCTGCATTTAGGGAGATAAATAAGAGATAGTTGGTGCCTTCAAAGGCTTACGATTGCCAATTAACAGGAGACGGGACTGAGTCTAAGAGAAGCGAAGTGACTCGTTCACTTGTCGTACAGCTGGTAAATGCCATAATTGGATAGCGCAGTCATATGTGTGGATGTGTCTTTGCAGCCACTGCTCATTTCAGTCTCCTATCTTGTGTCTGTCAGCCCTTTCCTGCGTCTTTGAGAGGGGAACGCTGCCAATACACAGAAAAACACCAAAGATGGAACGCACAGGCTCCTGAGTATGCGCGCAGGTTTTAACATTTCTAAACAGGCACTGATCGTTTCCTTACAAATCGCTCTCGACACTTATTTAAAGCAGATTTTCTAAAGGACTCATATCCAGACCCACATTATGGGATCTTGATTCATCTCCGTTTCTACCAAAGACTTGGTATTCCACTTTCCATCTTTTTAGGATATCTTTGCCACACGGGCATGGTGTGCTAATGGGGGCAGAAAGGCCAGGCCACACTGGCACCCCGGAGTTGCCTCCACGAAGCCCGATGTCTGTGGGCGGGTGATGGAGAGCCAGCTTGCTTCTTCCCCCTCATTCCCCAGGTGACAGCCCAGAAACCCAGAAGGCTGTGCAAAGCGCTATCGCTTTGCATAATTTCCTCATGGAAAAGGTTATAATGCTTTTGGAGAATGCAGACCAGAGAAGTTTGGCCTTTAGAAATGAGGGCTTCCGGGTAATTTAACCTCTTAAAGTGAATGTTAATATTTACATTATCTTGTTAACATCTTTTGTGCTTTCTCCTCTGACTGAGGTAGGAGCCCAAGGGCTCAAATATTTGAAACGAATGTTCCTTGAGGGAAACTGGTCTATCACAGGATTTTCGAGAGGAAAGAGCATAGCCTCTGAATTTGTCCATTTGAGTTTGAATCCTCTGTAATCTGCCCATTTGAATTTGAATCCCATCACGGCCATTTATTTTGCTGGATCCCCTAGGAATGTTAGTTACCCTGGGCCTTAAGTCTCTCATCTGTGAAATGGGACTTGTGTCCCCTTACTCAGTTACTGGGGTGATAAATTCAGATCACAGACTGAAACTCTGCTGTTGCCTGGCATAGAGTGGGTACTCAACAGCGTGGGACCATTAATGGTTATTGTTGCTGTTGTCACAGGTCATTTAAAATTGTCACACAAACAAGCAGATCCACTCCGGTTTGGTTCCCTCTCTCTTTTTAAAGAAGTCCCAAAACAAGTCCCAAAGTTGTCGTTGCTAACACGTGACATATTTACTAAGCCTGAAAACTTTTCATAACACCACGGTGTCCGTCGTGAGAGGTGGCTTTTGTGATGATTGTGAATTTAGACACCAGATATGGACCAAGTTCAGACCTTGACATTGGCGCATTCTAACCTTATGAACTCGAGGAAGCTATTTGGCCTCTCTGTGCCTCAATTCCTCCTTCTCTTAATAGTCAGAATTCTGGTGTGTTTTAAGTCCGTTAACGCAGGTAGTACATGTTCAAAAAAGTAATGCTTTTTAGTTCGTCAGACTTTGATTGCTTAGGATGTGATACTGTGAGCAATGGAATGCGTGGGGTATTATTCTCACTTAAAAAGTGGAGAAACTGAGTCATAGAACAGTCTGTAGGCATGGCCAAGGTCACACAATGAAATTGCTGCCGGCCAGGGCCAGCACTGACTCCTTCGGACTCCCAAGGCTGTTCTATCGCCTGGGAAAAGCCCCCGCTGCTGGAGGTCCCACGAGGATTTATTTCGATGGCAGCTTTCCCGCACGCCCACTCCCCACACCCCACCACCACTGCGGGAAACCACACTGTGAGCCATGTATCTTCTTCGACGCGCTCCCGAAGAAACACTCCCAATTACTGTGGCTGTGTTCTCCGTGATTGCAATGTGTCATGACATTTCCAAGCTGTAAGTTTCTTCGAAAAAGGCATTAGCACCAGGCGAGTGGAGCGGCTCATTTTTCAAACTTGGAAACTGTCGTTTGCCCTGCTCGGTGTCGGTGAAGCCTGAACGTGCTGTTTAGTGGGCGACCCACGTTCACCCCCAGGACACGTCCGGTTGCTGTCCCTCTGGAGACCTGTGGCTGAAAACATGCACATGTGCATGCATGTCCACCCATGCTCACACACACACTTTACACTAGGCCCCCTCATTCTCTTTCAGGCTCTCCCCTATTCCCAATTCCCATCCATCCCCCTGGAGCCACCTGACACCACTCACAGACTATACCTGGCCCCTGTCCGCCACTGACCACTTCAGAGATGGATGGCATTCTCCACGCTTCCCCAATCTGTCTCAGCCCAGGTTTTCAGTTGCAAGGAAAAGAAACTGTCGCGTGCTGATTCAAGCAGCAGTGGAATTTGCTGGAAGAATCTCCATCAGCACACAGAATGGCCGGCTTCAAGAAACAGTCAGGAACAAAGGAAGGTGACACAGTTGGAGCCACGGGCAGGTTCCTGCCAGTGAGGGCGTTTGGTGCCCAGGGGGGCATAATTCTCATGCACAGGTAGATGTTACTGCTGTGCCCCTTTGTGCGATTGGGGTCCTAGCTGGATGCACCTGATTGGCTAAGCCTCAGTCACGTGCCTCAACTATAGCTGCAAGGGAGGCTGAGAAAGTGAGTGTTGGCTGTATTCCCTTCCCACAACTACTGTAACAAAGCTCTGCGGGTGGGTGGCTTAGAACTACGGAAACGTATTGTCTCACAGTTCTGGATGCAAATCCGATGTTAAGGTGTCAGCATGGCCATTGCTCCCACTGACGGCACCAGAGAAGGGTCTGTTCCAGGCCCCCTCCCCTCGGCTTCCAGTGGCCCCAGGTGTCCCTAAGCTAGTAGCCGGCCATCTTCTCCTTGAGTCTCTTCACATTGTCTTCCCTCTCTTCACGTTTGTCTCTGGGTCCAGATTTCCTCCTCATAAAAGCGCCAGTCATATTGGATTAGGAACCAACCTAAGGACCTCACGTTAACGTAACCATGTCTGCAAAATCTAACTTCAAGTGAGGCTGCATGATGAGCTACTGGGAGTAAGATTTCAACATATCTTTCTCGGGGGGACATAAGTCAACCCATAACTCCCTCCTTCGAGTTTATTTGGTAGGAGGGAGATTTTGGTGGCCACCGAAGCTTACACAGTGGGGAATCTTTTATGTATGCCAGGGGGTTCAGATGCAGGCAGCCAAAGTTGCTAACAAGAAGCCTAAAATATGCGAGATGCCATCACCCCAAGCTTCTTAACATAGCATTTAAAGTTCTCCTTGTCCTGGCTCCTTCCTCCTCCCTCTCTATTTTCTGCCACTGCCTAAGATATTCCCAGGCCTGTTACATAGAACTGCCTACCATTTCCTGAATAATTAAAAAATAATTCTCGACATACAAAAAGCTGTGCATAATTAATGTATACAACTAGGTAAGTTTGGTGTTAAGTGTACGCCTGTGAAACAATCATCACAATCAATGTCATAAACCTACTCATCGCCCCCAAAAGCCTTCTCCTTCTCTTTGCTATTCTTGTTGTTATTTCATGATAAGAACACTTAGCATAGACATTTGTTGTCTCACAGTTCTGGAGGCCACAAGTCCAAAGTTAAGGCTTACATATGCGATCCAGTAGACACTCTGCAGTGCAGCAGAGTTCCAGGACTGATTCACCTCCTGGGTGTTTGGTAACAGATGAATTACTAAAAAAAAATTCTCATGGTTTGAGCATTTCACACCCTCATCCCTAGGACCAATACTGGCTGTCGCAGGGCCTGCTGGTGAGAAATAATGTACATTATCCTCCCTGATCAAAAGGTGATGGGAGAAAGCATTGACATTTGAGGAAGACAAGAAAGCTTTGCCATGATGAATAAGGTAATGGGGGATTTAGGTAGAAAGGATGAGGGGACAGCATCGTTGCCTTGGACCAGAGGAGACTGTCTGCAAAGGGCAAGGAGGGATGTTAGACCCAGGGCCCTGGGCTTTAGGTCTTGAGAAACAGGGTACTTTGCAGGATAAATAAGCATGTTAATAGTAACCAGTGTGGCACATAGACTACAGGGCCTTGGTTGAAGGTTCTAGAAGAGTCCCTGAAAGAACCCTGGAACGTTGCTTGACCTTGGGTGACCCTGAAAGAACAGGCACGGCAATAACAGAGATTAAATTTCCTGCCAGCCTGGAAAGAGAGTTATATTCAGATATATCTAGATTTAGCTAGAAGAAAATATATTCTTTTCAAGTAATGTTTTTTTTTTCTTGCACCATGTGTGATTGAAAATACAAGGCTCTGTACAACTCCACATTTTCTTATGTCACGATGCCTTTGCACAGGCCCATCCTTCTTCCTAGAATCACCTCCTCCCACCCTGGTCAGTTCTTTTTTCATTCTCTTGTTCCAGGAGCCGTCCTCACTGCCCCTTCCTAGACCTAATGAGAAGGCCGTCATCACCGCTCTCTCAGAACCCCATTCTCCAAATCCATCATGGAACCGCTGGGTTGTAATTGCCTCTTTGCTAGCCTGTCATCCCCACTGATCTGTGAGTTCTGGGGCCATCACTTTACTTGACTTCTCAGTATCTAGCACAGGGCTAGGTGCATAATAGATACTCACTCACTGACGGACAAATGAAGGGAATGATGAAAAACAATGAGATAGATGCCCAGTCCTCCTGGTCCTTGAGAACAGCCCAGCAAATCACTGTGCTGAGCCAACTTTCTCTGTAGGGTAAGAGCTCAACTGCGGACTGGGATGAACATAGGGTAGCACTATCTAGTATGTTGGCCACTAGCCACCTGCAGCTATTTAAAATTAAATTATTTAAAATCAAGTAAAATTACAAATACGGTTCTACTGTTGCACTAGCCACGTTTCAAGTACTTAACAGCTCCATGTGGCTAGTAGCTGCCATGTCGGATGACACACATATAGGATAGTCATTGCCACAGAAAGTTCTATGGGAGAGTGCTGACGTAGGGTTCCGTGTCTGTAGAATTACATCCTGAGTAACTGGTTCATTCCCCCCACGCCACGTTTATTTTTAACTCATAAAAATCACAACATATACACACAGAATTAACTATTCAAACCACCCATTGTTATATAAAAATCAAAAAATATTTTGATTTTCACTAAGGAGACATTTGCTTCAAGAGGAATCCCACATATGGCAATAAAAATGTCCCTTTATGGGGTAACTTTAAGAGAGTCCCTGAGGACAGCAACTATGACAATTTCTAAGAGTGGGTGAGTTTTTTTTTTTTAAATGTATTTCCCAGTTACAGTTGACAAACAATATTATATTAGTTTCAGGTGTGCGTCATAGAGATGTGACATTTACCTACCTTGTGAAGTGAGGGCGAATCGTATAGTTTCTGCAGAACTAGGAGGCTATCATTCAAAATGGCATCTAGGCATGGCGTTCGTTGGCTGAGTCAACCCTGTGACATGCAAGCTCTTCCAAAAGTTCTCAAGCCGGGAATGGGTGCTGAAGTTAACTGGACTAGACTCTATACAGAAATGGAAGCCTGGAGACAGAGATAGGAAGGGGGGGGGGGCTTGTGCATAGGCACCTACTGCTCCTTTGAATTTTTATGGAGGCTTCATGACGTAGGCATGATTGATTAAATCACTGCCCATTGGCAGTTGACTCACCCTCCAGCTCCTCTCCCTCCCGGGAGGTCAGGGGGCTGGGACTGAAAGTCCCAACCTTCTAATCACATAGTTGGTTCTTCTAGCAACGAGGCTTCCCCCACCCATCCTTAGGGGAGATCCAGCATTTACCTCATTTACATAACAGGTGCCACCTTCTTCGCTCTTATCGCTGGAAATTCGAAGGGCTTTATGAGCTTTGTGCCCAAGATGGGGACTAGGACCAAACACGGTATCACAGTACCACAACTGAGTACATACTCTATGCCAGAATCTGTGTTGATGTCATTTAAAACTCATGGTCACTATCATGAGCCATCTCATTTTTACATTTGAGGAAACCGAGGCTTGGAGCAGATAAGCAATTTGTCCACAGTGGCACAGCCACTAAGAGATCAATGCTGGGATGCTACGGCCCGGATGTCCAGTCTCATGATTATTTTACAGCACTTCAGCTGTCTTAGCTCAGGCCGCTCTAATAAAGTGCCGCAGACTGGGGGCCTTACAAACAACAGACAGTTATTTCTCACAGTTCTGGAGGCCGGAAGTCTGGGGTCAGGGCTCCCACCTGGTTGAGATCAGGTGCAGGCCGTCTTCTTGCAGACTGCCAACTCACGGCTGTATCTTCACGTGGCAGAGAGCAGGGACAGGAAGCAAGCTCTGTTGTGACACGTAAGCTAGCACTGATCCCCTTCGCGAGGGCTCCACCCTCACAACCTCATCCAATCGTAATCGCCTCCTGAAGACCCTACTTCCTAGTACCATCATATTGAGGGACAGGCTCGCAATATAAAAGCTGTGGGGTGGGGCACAAACATTCAGACCATAGCACCCCCTTTATACCTTCTACGATCCGACCTGAGGGCCATAGAAACATTTGTTCTAGCTAATCCACTAGACCAGTAGGATTGCTTAGCGTCCCTGACCCTAGCCTCATGCCCCACTCCTTTCCTTACCAGCCCCAAGTTCAGAAGCAGTAGACAAGGTGGCCATCTCTTTGGGCATCACTGTTCATCTCCTGGAGCCCAGAGAAAATCCCCCTTTGGTGCTTACTCCTCAAAGTCATCTGCAGGCTCTGCCTTGGATCACCCAGAAGACTGCGTTTGGCTTCTCTACGATGAGTTTAGCAGGTCAACCCAACAACCCCCCACCCTTCCTGTAGGTATTTCCTCATTGCCCATCTCCTAAACATCTTTCTCACATCTGTGGGCTAAGAACATATTACTGTATCCTTTTAGAAACCTAGAGAGTTTGTGGGTCACTGAAAAATAACTGCACGTGAATTGCAAGGTATGGCTACAGATGTGACGGAGAAGGGAAAAAAAGGACTCTGAACTGGAAAAGAACTTTAAACGGAAGCTGACAAAGAGCAGGATGGGGAAAGAAAAACAAGGAGGACCTTGTTTTGAGGTACGTGGGGGGCCTCCATTTGGGGCACTCGTGCTGATCTTATGTTTAACATTAATAATTGCTAAATTATATTAAATGATATATCAATCAGATTAATAAAGCTTACGCTATTTAGGGCATTTAGTTTGCTACAATCACTGGCATCTGTGCTTATTAAAAATGACAGATGATTAGGATATTCAAAGTTTGGTGGGATCTGCTAGCTAACAAGGTAGAATTAAAATTTACATCTTGTTCCGGCATAATGAAGATAATTAAAAAGAGTGATAAAACCCTCTGATTAACCCTCATCTTCTCTTGCATAGCATTTTATTATGCAAATGAAACCTCCAACACTGTAAACTTAATACCAGTTAAGAACATGAAGATGTTCTCATTTTCAAAGCACAAAGATATATGTGTACGTACGAAACATTTGATTGAGGTTGGAGACGGGGCCCGTTTCGCAATAAAGCCGAGCTCAGGAGTGTGAGCAGTTACGTGGAACAGTTACGTCTCCATTGTCTGCTTTGGGCTTGAGTTCCGGCCCCATTGTGCCACCCACACCGTTTTCTCAATAGCTCGTGTTTTGTAATTTATTACCTGCCCACCCACGAGTATCATTGAGGATGCCAGGCCCCTAGAACAAGAATGGCTGGGTCACCCCATGAAAGGCATCTGCCTAGTTCTGCTTTAGTTTACTTGAATTTAAGGCACATCACACTGACTTTAAAAAGCAGAAAATCCCTTGTCCACCCATCTCTTAGGTTTGAGAAAAAAAAAAAAGAGATTAGAAAGCCTTAGGGAAGGGAGGTTTTTTCTTTTCTTTCTTTCTTTCTTTTTTTTTTTAAAAATGATTTACTGTTTGAATGTGGAATTTCCTCCCCAATAATTATTTTTCCTCTCCAGCGGTATTAAAGGGAATCCTGGGATAGCAGGACCCCCTAGAAGGTGCCGAGATGGTTTAATGAATTTTCCCTTGGCCGATTGAGTTAATCGGTAGGAAAATGAGAATTTCTTTTCCTTTTGCCGGATTTCTCTGCCTCCCTTTGCACTCTTCATTTATCATTCCCCATCTTCGCTCTAGAAAGCTAAAGAGGCTTTTTAGAAAGAAGCAACCAACATTAGCAAGAGAAGTCTGAGTCTGCTTTTGAGAGTCACTCTCGGACCATTTGTTAAGATGCAGAGGTCACTGTAAGGCAAGGCGGATTGCAGGAGTGGACGCAGAAAATGGGACTTAGAGGTTCAAGGATGTGGGCAGGATGAAGCGAGAAGATGAGAGGCGGGGACTAGAAATGCTAGGAGAAAGGGAGAGTGATGGAGAGATGTTTTGGGGGCTCCCACAGAGAAGAAGGAAACGGGAAAATGGAGCCGAGAGGGATGCAGCCAGGAGCCCAGGAGTGAGGACAGCCATCGGGAGCTGGAAGAAGCAAGGGCTGGCTCCTCCCTGAGTTCCCCAGAGAGTGCGTGGCCCTGCCGACACCTCGATTTTTGACTTCCAGCCACCAGAACTTGAGAGAACACATTACTGTTGTTTAAAGCTGCCCAGGAAGTGGTAATGCGTTAGGGCAGCCACAGGAACATAGCACAGCTTTTGGTGTGAGAAAGTGGGATGCGAATGAAAGACAAGCCGGGGAAGGGTGGGAACACTTTCATCGTCCTCCAGACCTCACGTGCGTTCCCGGGCGGCTCCAGGTGCAGCCAGTCATTCTTGGGGATGGTCCTGCTGTCGGTGTGTCCTCATCCTGCAAACGAGAAGGATGACAGTAACCGCCTCATGAGATTGTTGAGCGGATTCAAACGAGTTCATCCATGTGAAGGTCTCAGAACAGCATCTGGCATCAAATCTCTGTACTCTTTCAGTGTCAGCTTTAATTTCTGCTATTGTTGCTGCTACTCACTCTGTTTTTTATTATCAATTGATGGAATTTACGTGCCTCCTTGATTATTGCGGGGCCTGTTAGAATAATTTCATTTGCAGATGTATTTATGGAAGAAAAGACGAGAAGCTCATCCTCCAAACTACGATAAACGGTTATCTCTGGGTGATGGGTTCGCCACAGAATTTTATTTGCTTCTGTTTCTTTCTATTTTCTAAATTTTCAACAATGAACCCACATTACTTTGGTAATAAGAACATTAAAGATCTGTTTTTCTTCTGGGTTTGAAAGACTGCTTTGTGTTAACTCCTGACACAATCGAAGAAACCCATATCGAGGCATTTCTAATGTCAGTGCATGGGCAGAAAACGTGGTATATAATGTTTTTGATGAAACCCTAAGATATATAAGAATTTTCATCTAATAACCAGGAGGAGAGCGGGAAGTGAGCAGGTGCAGAAAACAGACCTAGGAGCTAATTTTAAAGGGTTGTAAGTGAAGTAAGATTCAAAATTTCCAAATATGTCCCCAGTTTGCACCTGAAACCCCACTACTGTGTGCTGGGTGGGTCAGTACTGTCCTCTCCAGGGAGACCATTTCTGGGTTGAGAAACTCATGTGGTCACTATAGACCAGGGGTTAGCAACCTGGACACGACTGACATCTGGGGCCAGGTGATGCTTTGTGGTGGGGGCCGCCCTTTGGATTGTAGGGTGTTCAGCAGCATCCCTGTTCTCTTCCCTCAAGCCCAGTAGCACCTCCCCTCTTCAGCTGTGGCAACCCAGAATGTCTGCAGACACTGTGAAGTATCCCCCAGGGGGACAGGGGGCAAACTCACCCCCACCCCCAGCAGAGGACCACTGCCTGGACCAAAGTCCAAAGTTATTGCTTCCAGATTCTTTATGGAGAAACCCCTCACTCAGACTCTGAGTCATCACAGACCACCTTCTTGTAAAGAGACACCAGTGAGGCAAAACCGTGTGAGCTGTGGATTCAGAATGCCCAGGTCACGTGACACGTCCCGCCACTCACTAGCCACATGACCTCGCACAATATGCTTGGCTCCTCCAAGGACAATCCGCGCCTATTAAAGACGACAGGTGGCGAGGCCATCCAAAGTTTGGAGGAATCTGCCAGCTAACAACATGGAATTTAAATTTTTCTTCACTGATAAATGTGGTTAATAACATTAACCTTTGCACATTTTTATGTGAATAAGAGATAATATGTAGGCCACATTGCATTATGCCTGGCACGCAGTAGGGCTTCATGAATAGCTGGTTCCTTCCATGCAAGGTGGTTGGCGTGTCTCAAAAGTAAGAGGAATCAATTGATAATACTATATAAGTGATGCTCCTCCCACAAAAAAGCTCATCACCCAAATTATAGACACGCTTCCTTTTCCAGACCCGGTTTTCCAAACCCCTACCCTTCCAGTAAGAATAAAATAAAATCTAGAACCGGAGTTGATGCAAAATTCTGATTTATGCTCTCTTTTGTAGTGTAGGAGGGTCTAAACAGAAAACCCTTATCACCAAGCCTCAGCTGCGGAAGAAATCCTTTAACCATGACTGTCCTCCCGGAAGAATAATATGGATTTAGGGCCAGCCTCGGGTTGCTGAACAAGGAGGAAATGTTGCCAGCCCCTTCGTAGCTCCAAATGGCTTTAATCTGCTTCCACAGTCTTCTTGAAGTCTGGAGATATTTGGGTACAGCCTCATCAGGAAGCTGCAGGCTGAGAGAGAATTTATTTTTGCCCAACACACGGCCAAGAGGAAAACGTGTCGATGATGCTTAAGAAGCAAGGTGGCCTCTGGTTCCTGTCCACCCCGAGGTCTTCTGTGCAGTGACACCCCTCAGAGTCTTTTCGGAAGGATGATTGAAATGTCTGAGGGACGCTCTACCCTTTTCGCTGTGGCCATATAAAGCTCAGGTCTAAATTCGAAGTGAACTGGGTTTAAATCTTGGTTTAGTTGGTCACGAGCTGGACAACCTTAAGCAAGTGACAACCTCTCTGAGCCTCAGCATTCCCAGCTGTACGATGGGCACATTAAACTTAGCTAATCAATTAGGTGAACATTTGTTAAATACTCGCTATGTGCAAGGTACTGTTCTAAGTGCTAGGGTGAGAAAAACAAGCACCCCCATGCCACGTCCCCATTATCACGCACCTTATATTCAGTGACGTGCAGTAATATGTAACAAATGGGTCGCACACGCACAAAAAGGCCTTGTTTGTGATATTTGCCAGTTCCTGTTGTGTGAATACTCCCATGATGGCTGATCTGTATCATCGTGTTAGAGTGTTGTTATCTTTACATCATGGTGTTCGAGTACCGTTAACTATTTAGTAGAGCATTAAAGTTACAGCATTTCAAAGAGAAGAGTGAGTGTCATGAAAAGACCTCGCACCCTCGTCTGCAGAAAGGGTTAGTGTGTTTCCAGGTGCAGCAGGAGAGCTGCATTTCGTTAGAGGGAAGTACACCTTCGTTATCGTCTTCGTGCGGAGATTAGACGTATTTAAGGAGACATGTATGAATCAGCTGGAGGTTTCTTGAAGTAGGACTCCTGTTTCCAGATTGCAGTGTTGGGATTTGGCCTGGATTTCCAGCTGTCAGGCTCCCGGCTGCAGCATCAACACACACTCACGTCTCCAACCTTGCCCATGGACCTCAGACTCACCGACCCTGTAATCATGCAAGCCAATTCCTTAAAATCTCTCTCTCTCTCTCAAAAAGGGACCCTCATACACTGCTGGTGGGACTGCAAATTGGTACAGCCACTATGGAAAACAGTCTGGAGATTCCTCAGGAAACTAAGAATTGATCTACCATGTGATCCAGCAATCCCTCTACTGGGTGTTTACCCCAAAGACTTGAAAACCCATATCCAAAAAGGTATCGGCACACCGATGTTCATAACAGCATTATTCATGGTGGCCGGGACATGGAAGCAACTGAAGTGTCCTACGATAGATGATTGATTAGATAGAGAAGATGTGGTACATATATGCAATGGAATATCACTCAACCATAAGAAGAGATGAAATGCTGCCATTTGTGACAACATGGATGGACCTCGGGATAATCATGCTGAGCAAAATAAGGCAGACAGAAAAAGTAGAAAATCACTTGATATCACTTATATGTGGGATATAAACCTAAAAGCAACAAATGAGCAGGACAAAGAGACGCAGGGACATGGACAATGGACTAGTGGTTACCAGGGGGTAGGGGTTGGGGGAGGAGGGAGGAGGTAGATGGGTAAAGGGGGTTAAATATATGGGGGTTAGGGGAAAGGTGAAGTGGGTAACGGGGATCAAATATGTGATAGCTGAAGGAAACTGGACTCTGGGGGGTAATCATACAATAGGATATGCAGATGTTAAGTTATAATGTACACCTGAAAATCATATAATTGTAATAGCCAATGTTACCCCAATAAACTTAAAAAAAAATCCTTCTCTCTCTCTCCTCTCTCTCCCTTTCTCTGTCTCTCTCCATTTCCCTCCCTCCCTTTCTCTCTCTCTCTTCTCGGTTTTGTTTTTCTGGGGAACTAAGACAGATTTTGGTATTTTTCTGACCTTGCAATATAGTCAACTTGTAGATTAAGTAAGAAAACATTTGTCAGGAATTGGGGTGGGGAGGACTGTGAAGTGACGTTTGCTCCTTTGAGCTTTCTCTTTATTTACAACGGAGCCTGTGTGAGGATGCTTAACATATCTCAACCCGAGGGACCACAACCCTGGGACCTCAGAGGTTGGACGTCCCCCATAATCTAGATGGCCTCCAGCGGGCCACTTGGTTAGATACTGTGTTTCTAATCAGGAAGTGGGGAAAGGCTGGACCTGGCATGAAATGGAGCAGCGTGTCTGTACACTCCCCACCCACCACCACCCTGGTGTTGCCGATGGCCATGATGGTCGAGAATGTTTTCCTAAAGCAGGTGCACAGACAGCAGCAAGGGGCGGGGAGGAGCAAGGGCAACAGGGATGAGAAGGAGAGCTCGGGGACATGGGAGACAGGACCAGGGCGAGGAGGGCAGGAGGCGCACCGTGCCAGCCCCTTACACACGTCGCCGCTGTCGCTCCAACACCTACGATGCGGTTATGACCGTTTCGGTTTCTCTGAGGACGCCACACGCTCAGGTGGGTTAAGGAGTTTGTACGAAGCTGCTCCAATGGGATTGGAACTTGATTCTCTCTGATTCCCAAACTGGTATGAGGGATGGAGAGAGGAAAACAGTGTAAACAAAGCTCTGTGCGTGTCTGGGCACCTCAAGTGATACTCGCAGCCCAGATGACTAGGTACCCCGAGATAGCAAAGGAGGAAGAATGATGAGGACTCCCCCCGGGGCCCTGCTGCACTGGGTCTTGGGCACAGTTTCTGCACCTGGGCATACGGCACTGAGAAAACAGACCCTGTCCCCCTCCCTTGATTCCAATTACACGTAGGTGACGCTGTTTGATATTGCCCCAGAGGTCTCTGATGCCGCTTTTATTTCCCCCTCGATGAGTCAGTACACATCATTTTACAGACTTTTACTTTTCTACGATATATTTTCTATGTCCAGCCTACGAATAAGCCCATTAGCTAAATTCTTTCTTAGAGATATTCTATTTTTTTTTTCCAGTTCTAACATTTCCATGCGTTTCTTCGGTCATCTCACATTTCTCTGTTGAAATTCCCCTTCGGTTCCGGCCTATCGCCCACTTTTTCACTTGCTGGTTTAGCATACAGATAGTAGCTATTTTAAAGTGATTTCATGCTAATCTAACACTTGGGTCATCTGTGAGTTTACCGATGGTCCCTTTTCTCTAATCTGTAGGTTCTATTTTCCTGTTTTTTGTTTTTTTTTTTTTTGGTTAATACCTTATAATTGTGTATAAAAGACATTGCATTCGAACAGAGAGCAGAGCCTGCATTCAATACCATCTACCCCGTAAACGGGGTTCGCTCCTTCCTCTCTCAGCCCACCAGAGCCAGCAGGCTCATTCTGTTTTATCTCTTCTCAGCCATAGTGGGTCTGGCTGGGGTTGCAGCCGCTGTTGGCTTCAGTTCGCCATGGGTTTTAAATGTTTTACGGGTCAGATCAGGATTTTCCCTTCAGCGGGGCTTGGAATCTGAGCCTCAGCAAGACTTCTTAGATCTCTCCCTCTCTGCTCTGCTATCAAGGCTCCAGCTCTGTGGACCTTCGGAGGATGCTCTCTGCTCTCCAGCCTACCTGCATCCTTTCAAGTTTTTGAAGATGTGTCTGAGTCCTTGTGCCCTCCAGCCTTCAGTGAGCTGCATCACGAATTCCTTGAAGGCCCAGGCAGGGAAGACTTAGCAGGTGAGCATGCCTCAGGTGACTGCCTGCCCTCGCATCCTGCCCCCAGCCACCTGTGTGTGCAGCTCTGCGGCTCACAGATCGATAGGAAGGCTGGAGAGCGCGCTTCTAAAAGCGATCAAGAAGCAGTTGCTAAACTAGGGGAAAAACAGATGTCACGAAGCCAGTGAGTCCTTGCTACATAGTTATCGCCGGACTCCACGCATGTTAAAAAAGTAACTTTGATTAACCTGGCCCAGACTCGCCTCTCCGAGCATCTTCTTCCCCTCCCCTCCAGTTTCCATCCGCCATTCCAGTTGTGCTGGATTCATGTGTCTTCTGGGCGCTTTGTTATTTGCGCTAAAAGGAACACGTTTAACATTTGCCTTTCACGGGCCCATTGATTCTTCTTTATCCTGCAAGATTCCACGTCAAGTTCACCTCCTCGAGCATGCCTCCCCTCCGTCGAATTCAAAAGGCCAACCTGGAAGTTCTCACAGGCTCCCCTTTCTCAAAGCCCCGATCATACTTGATTATTTGGATTATTCGTGTGCAAACGTGTTTCCCACACTGGACGCTGTGTTTCGTCTGGGGTGCACCCAGCCTGATGTCGGCGAGCACCCCCCACATTCTGTCAGAGCACGAGGAACTCAGTAACTCGTGCAAAGCACCGCCGACCAGACACCACTTGGTTTCCTCTTCTTCACGGTCATTGCAACCACATCTGTCATCACTTTAAGCGGGCCCTACTTCTCTCAGTTGACGATATCAGCATCTATTGAGTACTTATCGGTTCCAAGAACTTTCCAGTTATTATTACACGCTTCCTCCACGATCCAGACATCTCAGTGCCATCGCTACACCCTTCATTTGCAGATAAGGAAACTGAGGCCGAGACTGTCTCAGTGACTGGCCAGAAAGGGCTGACTCCAGCCCACATCTCTGCCAGCCTAGATCCCATGCTCTTAAGGCGAGACTCAAGTTTTTGTGTCTGCTTCCTCCCCCCTGTGCCTTTATTCCCCTCCCCTTCCCGCATCTGACATGGGACTCTGAGCAGTTGATCAGCGGCGCCCATCCATCTGGCAGTTGACACGCGGCGCCTCGGAGCTCTGCTTCCTCCCACTTTCTGCTTCTGTATCATTCAGCACTTCTGTTTTCCTCCGGGGTCACCCTTAAAGGTCCACGTGTCATGTTTCTCATTTCTGCCTTGTCGAGGAAATCTCGCCAGTGCATCTATCAAAGTAATCATCACAAGCCTGATGTAAGAGTATGGTTCCTCTCACATTTTTCATTACTAGATAATTTATTAATATCCTTCCCGAGCAGCACTAGATTTATCTTGATAAAACTGCTATCAGCAGCGACACAGGCAATGCCACTGGGATGCACTGGGAGGAGTGGTGAGCTCACCTCCTTCACCCCTTAACGCCACGGGAAGCCCAACCCAGAGCCGGCCCAGGGGGGCTGCTGAAACCTGAAACATTTTATCATTTTGATAAAGTTGACCTGAGGCAGCCTCGAAGGGATCGCTACCTATCTCGCTTTTCTTCCCTGCTCGTGGCAAACGCAGGATTGCCCATGTACAGGAAAGGCAGGTGGCAGGGGTGGATAAATTACCTCTGACGAGTTCGCAATTTATCTCGTTTTCCTCCCCAGCATCTGCAGTGAATGACTTCACTGCTCGGCTCAAGTGGGCTTTCGGGGAGGCCCTGTGCCTGCAATTGGCGATGGACCTTTGGATTACTTCTGTGACAGGTTCAGGGCATGGATCCTTCAGGTACGTGAGCCGAGTGGCCTCTGCCGTCCGCACCTTCTCCTCCTCCTCCCTATGACAGCAGAGACAGCCCCCTCCCCGTCTGCTGATCATTCGCAGCTGCCTTCACAGGCTTCATTCTAGCTGAGGTGGGAGCAGTATCACTATATTTCTATATTGGCCACAATTCAGAGTAACTCTTATAAATTGGGTTTCGTGGTTCATTTATCTCAACATCACCGAGAAGGGGTGATCCCTTCTTGCCAAAAATAAGTAAATAAATAAAAACATCCACACTCAAAGGGAAAAGTGAGCTCTCTTAGTGCTTTGTGCGGGTGCTGCTGTGTGCAGATCACACACGTGCTTCGCTGGTGGAAAGGGCTGACTGGTCCAGCAGATCAAGCACAAATGTGTACATCTGACTCGCAGACTTGTATCTAATTCTTTACCTACATGTGCACCAAGAATGATTTTTGTTATTCGTTTGGTCTGCTGCAGTGTTTATAATAGCAAAATATTTGTTGTTGCTGGTAAAATAAATGATCTGCATAGTGGAATATTACACGGTCAGGCAAAGGAGGAGGCAGATGCATACGTTCTGATATGGAACAAGAGATATTCAGTGATGAAAAGTAAAGCGGGAGTTGCTTTTGTAGACTGCTCCCCTCGTCTGTTGTGTGAAGGGATCCTGATCAACTAGCCACAGCGATTTCTTGTGCGAGGGACACATGGTCGTTTGAGGAGGCTAAGGAAGATGTGCTTATTATTGTGTACTCTTGCAGTCTGTTTTAATTTTCTCAGATAATGTGCTCCGTTTTCAGTGGAAAGTTAAAGCTCTTCATATGCCTTTTTCACATGTCTCTATGAATATTTCTGAGGCTCTTGCTGCTTTTTTCCCTTCTCTCTTAAAATAAGCTTGAGCCATGCCATTTGGTCCCCCAGGTCATCCCCTTCATAACTAATAAAATCCATGTCATGCAAGGGACCCTGGATGACTGCACCAAGGCTGGTCCTCACCCCGGCAGATCACTCCCTAGTTGGCAAAGCCAGTTTTCCTGCCAATTATGTCCATAATCGTCTGGGAAGGAGGAAGGAAAGACTCTTGTTATTTTCCTGTGGCAGAAACTGGGTCTCTAGGAAAAGTGACTTGTTCAGGATCATGCATCCCATAAGGGATAAGGGTAAGATTCAACCCCAAATTTGACTGAATCCATCAAACCAATGTGGCCTTTCCTCTTTGCCCTACTCATGCTTGGGGAAATCCCTTCTCCTGGGGGCTTACAGAGGTGAGGCTGTGAGCGCTCACCCCTTTTGCCCAGCCCCTTCTGCTCCCCCTGCTAAACTGGGGGCCTTCCCAGTGGCCATCTGGGCTGTGTCTATGAGCCCGTGGCTCCAGGTGCTGTTGGAGAAGAGCCGGGTCTTGCAATTGCTCATTCAAAGCTGAGGATGGCTCCAGCCTCCTGGACAGATGGCCAATTGCACTAGAGCTCTCAGAGTGCACATATGTCACCAGTGACATGGAGTTTCAGCTGTGACCGGAGCTGGGATAGCCGTCCAAATGTGGGGCCATTTGTCACTGTGGTAGATTGCTTGGAATCAACAATGAGGGGGCGGATGGGGGATGCAGCCTCAGCTCTCTGTGACCTGGCCACCCCAGGAGAACCCAGCATGCACCAGCTCAATGAATAGTGAGACTGCAGGTCTTGTAAAGATTCAAGATCCACAGGAAATGGCTTTTCTGGCTTTAACAGCCACACCCAGTGACCCGGAGATAGCTTTAAAATATATCGCTGCTACTAATACCACTAAAACCTAACAGAAACTTCATGCCTCATTCATTTGCTGCCTTCATCAAAGAGAGTGCTCAGAGAAGAGGGCCTCTCTTCCCTCCCAGCCCTCGCCTTTCCTGATTCTGTTCCTTTCTTTCTTTGTTGTTTCTCTTTGCCTGCCAATACTGGCTTCTCCAGGATCCAGAAGAGAAATCCCCGCAGAGGGAGAGGGAGTGAAAATCCTGGCTCCACTGTTCCTTGGCTGGGTGACCTCGTCGAGGGGGAGTTACTGACCAGGCCTTAGTTGCAATCTCCTTTATGAGGCTTATGAGGATTAAAGGGCTTGTCGTGTGTCAGATAACACGACGCCCCGTACAGAGGTGGGGATCCAGCCTGCTCTGTGCCATTCCCAGGGTCACCCTGGAGACCAGAAGCGGGGTTTTCATAGTCCTCACTGCAGTGGCTCCCCACAAGGCAGTGTTATCTCCGCCCAGGGAACAATTGGCACTGTCTGGGGACATTTTGGCTTGTCATGAGTGGGGTCGGGGGCCAGTGCTACCAGTGGGTTGAAGGCTGAAGGAAGAGGGGTTTTAGATTATATCTAGAATCAGTCGTCAATACCCTGGTAATAAACAATTTGGACTCGAGAATTAAATAAGGGAGCTGCTCAAATGTGGACTTGGCTATTTATATCATAAAGCAGAGGATCTCAACTGGGGCAGTTGGGTCCTCCAGGGGACAATCTAACAACGTCTGAAGACATTTTTGATCTTTACGACTGGGGAAGGGGTACAGATGAGAGATGCTGGAGATAGCACCATCCCCATCACAACAGAGAATTATCCAGCCTGAAATACGAACAGTATCAAGGTTGAGAAACCTAGGCCTACAGCATGCTATTTGTTTGTTTATTTTTTTTATTACCATAGTCACATTGTCTTTCAGTTTTACAAACATTTTGGAGATTCTTAAAAAGATATTTTGTTGGTGAGGTGGTCCACTCATGCCGCTTATTAAACCCTTATGGAGAAGTCGAATCCATAGATTGCTCTGGGATAGTGGGAGGTAGGACGCTGGAACGGAAGGAGATGAGGTCCTCAGATTGTTGAAATGTCTATGCTTGGATTGAGCTGCATCTTTAAAAGCCTGATTAGCTTTGAGGAAAACACTAAGCAGCAAACATGCGGGGTTTGGATGCTCCTTAGACAAGAGGGAAAGAAAAACGAGCAGAGATCAGACGCCTAGGTTTAGAAACAGGCATAGGGAGAGGCTGCAGCAGGAGGAGCAGCAAGATTTGTTGGGAACCAGTGAGAACCGGGGGCTTCTGATACTCTGAGTGAATAACTCCAATGTGCTAATAAAATCTTTAACTCCTGCGTGCTGAGAACCAGCTGAGGAAACGCTGCTGGAGACAGCCAGGAGCAATCAATATGGCCTGGGAAACACACAAGTGGGAGGGAGAGAAGCCCATTTATAGAGTAGGAGTTGCTGGGGGCAGTTTGCAGAAACTCACTTTATTCAGTGTGATGGTTAATTTTATATGGCAACTTGACTTGGACCATGCAATACCTAAATATTTGCTCAATGATTATTCTGATTATTCCTGTGAGGGTGCTTTTGGTGAGGTTAACATTGAAATCAGTAAACTGGACAAAGCAGATTGCTCTCCTTAATGTGGATGGGCCTTGTCCAATCAGTTGAAGACATGAATAAGAACCAAAAGGTTGACCCTCCCGTGAGTAAGGGGGAACTCCTCCTACCTGATTGTTTTAGCTGGGATATTGGTCTTTTCTAGATTTAGGCTCAAATGGAAACTTTGGCTCTCCTGGGCCTCCAGCTTGCTAACTTACCCTGCAGATCTTGAGATGTGTCAGCCTCTACAGTCATGTGAGCCAACTTCTTATAAATTAACCTCTCTTTGTCTCTGTCTGTCTATCTCCCATTGGTTTTGTGTGTCTATAACTTGAACTCAAAAAGAGAACAGATATGTATGTTATCTATGTGTGTGCATTTAAGAGAGGAGGGGAGCAGGCATGCAACAGGCAGAGTTAGGGGTACACACCCCAAACTCAGACATATTTAATAAAATAATAAAGTCAGTTGGAAACTCCAAATCCACTTCTTCCATCAGTAAGTAGATGCTTTAGATCAACACTGGTGCTAGAAAACCTGGACTAACACATTCAATGACGACTTTTTACTATATGCCTGGCACTAGTTCTATGCATAACACAGGGGGAGATTGCCAGGTTCTATAAGGTAGGGGGAGTGAACGTCTGTGGGAGTTCAGAGGGTGACGGATGAGACAGTTTGCTACACGAGAGGCAAGGGGCATTTGATGCTAAGCTGTGAGGAGAGTCCAATATTTATTGAGCAAATATTTCACAATATTGGTGCCTTTAATTCCCTATAAAATTCCAGAAGCTAAAGTTACTTCTCATTTTCTAGACATGTTGAGAAAGGATGAGCCAAGATTCAAATTCATACCTGTTGGTTCCAGGGCCTTTTTTTTTGTTGTTGAATTTTTGGTGCTCCCAGGATTAAGATCGGTATCACCAGACAGTCTCAAGAGCAGAATTGCTCCAATTAGCCTCAACACACTTGAACCCCAGCTGAATTCAAGCCATCCTCCCAACATCTAGAAAGTAAAAAGTCAAGCTTCTCCCTCAGGAGCTAAAAAATTCAAAGACATCTAGAATGGTATGAGAGTCCTTTTCGGCATCTGAAAAGTGGGTAGAAGGTAGCCAGTCATGGAGACGTTGCGAGAACGTAAGCATAACTTATGTAAAGCATCTTTATTACAGAAATTTTGCCACATTTTGGATACTAACTTCTGTCCACATTGCTGTTCCATGCCAGCATGATCTTCCTGGATGTTTCCTGTCTTGCTTACATTAATTACTCCTTTGGTTGCTTGCAACCACTCCTTATAAACTCAAACCCCTTGTGACTCTGACATATCTGATATCTGTTTGGAGTGGTGGGTTTATGGCCAAGTATTCTTACACTCACAGGTTCCAGAGTGACCCCCTAGGAGGGTGAAGACTTACAATTTCCCTCTAGTTTCTCCTATGGAGTAACACAACTTGTGAAAAATTCTTCAAAGCTAAAATTTTATCAGTCGATTTTTAAAGTATAGTGTCCTTAAACCATAGTGATTCAGAGTAATCAACAGGAGCTTACTGGGTGATGAGGGATTTAAGAGTCAGACCTTGGAACCATGTGTCTATGACTCAAACTCTGCAAGGGGATAACCACGGATGTCATCTATGTGTGTGCATTGAAGGGAGAAGAGGGGCAGGTATGTGACAGGTTGGCATGCACTCCAAATTTGGACACCTTTTAATGACAATGAAGTTATAAAGTCAGTTATAAAGTCCAAATAGATTTCTTTCATCATTAAATAAATGCTTTATGTCAACAATGGTGCCAGATCCTCAGGAGATAGTTGATGTCAGAGAATGTAGCTCCCACCCCAGGTAGCTGGGGTCAGGGGTGGGGGGTTGGAGAGGGGTGGAGCGATGAGTCAGGAAGCCAATAACTAAACTCTTCTTAAGGTTATTCAGCAGATGGAAGAGTTTCCATAAAATGCCAGTGGCCCCCTCTGGAACCCTTTGACTAGGCTAATACTTAGAAGGAGTCTTCAGTTCTGATGGGGGTTATAAAAGAGACAAATAATGATGATAGAAGAGGCTCCACAACGTTCACCAAAGATTGAGCCTCATGAGGGAGATAGAAGGCTTTTGCCTGTGAGTGCCAATGGGGCTTTCCTACCCATCATGGGGAGAAGCAAATGGCTGAGGGAGGCAGAAAGGCTTAGAAAACTTAGCTTGTCCTGGGTTCTTTTTCCCATGAGTAGAGGCCGATTGCATTGGGAGAGCACCCATGTGAGACCAGGTATGGCCAGATAAGAAGAGATGTCCTGGTAGACTAAAAAGAACATCTTTACATTAGACACATTGATACGGAACTTCAATTTTGATGCTCTACTGTTATGTCTTGGTGTCCTCTTCTGAGAAATGTGGGCAATAATACATCCTTTACAGTGTCACTTGCTGACTCAATGGAATAATGTGGTCAGATTACCTAGCGCTGTGCTGAGTACAGATTAAGTGCTCAGAAAATGGTGAGTTTTCTGACCCATCACTTTGCAGATCTAGAGAAACTATATCACTGAACAGACGTAGATTTTTGACCCAGATCTTAAAAACTGCAGATGGATCTGGACCTGCCCATCTCTCTCATATTCAGTTCTGTTTCCCGTCTTCCTGCCTGCCTTCCCCCATTTGATATTCCAACTTAACTTCAGCCCAACTTCTTTTTTTAAATTAAATTAATTGGGGTGTCATTGGTTAATAAAATGATATGAGTTTCAAGTATCATCTTGAAATTATATGTTCACCACCCAAAGTCAAACCTTCCATCACCATACATTTGACCCACTTTACCCTTTCCTCCCTCCCCCTCCCCCTTTTTCTCTGGCAACCAGTAACCTGCTGTGTCTATGAGGTTTTCTGTTTGTTTATCTTCATCTGTTGCTTCCAGTTTTATATCCCACCTATGAGTGAAGTCATATGGTTCTCAACTTTTTCTGTCTGACTTATTTTGCCTAGAGTGATATTCTCAAGATCCATCCATGTTGTCGCAAATGGCAGTATTTCATCTTTTTGTAGCAGCCCAACTTCCGATGCTGTTTTCTCTCTACTCCGGCATCCCCAAACCAAGTTTGGCTTCATTGCAAAGCCCCCTGAGATGGTCCTGTGATTAGGACAATCCCTGCCCACTTCTTCAGTCCCTTGCATGAAGTCTCGTTGGCCAACTCCTATGAGCTGTTGCTCTGCTAAAAAAAGATGGAAGACTGTTTACAAAAATGCTCATGGTGGAACATCAAGGGTGCCTGCCTCCCTCACCCTACCACATGCAGATTAGGAGACATATTTCAAAATAGAAAGTCTCATGATGGAGAAGAAAGTGGTGTGGCTCATGTATTGGAGCTTTCTAGAGCAAAGGGAACAAAGACAGCTTCACATCTCAATAGATGATCCCAGGACAGATAAAAAAAAAGTGCTGTGAGCAGATGTCAGGCTTCATGGCGAAGGCAGGTTTCTGAATGCTGAAGGGTGAGTTTGCCTAGGGCAGGAGGGGAGAAAAGTCATTCTGCTCGAAATGGAAAGGCTATCCAAACGTATGGAGACGGGTTTAAAAACGTTCTTTGTGGCTGAAGCACTGAACGTCTGATAGGGGATGAGGCCAGGGAAGAAACGTGGCACCCGAGGAAAACAGATAGAAGAAAGGGAGACGAGAAAGAAGCAAGAAGACGAGACAGGAAATTGCAGTGGACATTTTCTGCATCCTTCTGTGGGAATTCAAAAAGGACGTCAAGAACGTTTGATTAATGACTCCAGGGTCGGGGATGAGGACTTATATAAACATATAATCAAAACACACCCCATTGCTGCAGATCGGGGCTTCCTCAGTCACTCGGGATCATGAGGAAAAATTACCCTAGAACAGGATTTTTGGCTAAGGGTAAAAACAAGCCAAAGTCCTCAAGTTCTTATTATTCTACTTAAAAGGCAAAATTCAACGTGAGTCCAAGGCATATCCATATTCAAGATGACAACCCTGACAGTGAATTCCGAGAGACATTAACAGGAAGTGTTATGAAGGAACAGAGTAGAGCTGTTAAAATTTGCAGGAAAGAAAGGATTGGGGATTATATGGACTTGAACTATGGAAAAAGTTGAAATGCATTCAAGAAAAGCAATAAAGACTAGTGAACCAGAAACTCCCTGCTCACTTATGATAAAATATCTTGTTAATACCAAATAAAAGATTCAAATAGACTTGTTATGGTTCCTTAGAAAGTCTCTCTAAAATAATGCCACTGTCTGTCCCCACACCCCCAACCCCGTTTTAGAGGCACTTTCACAAAAAAAGTTTTGCATTTAGTAAGTAAGATTGGCTACGGGGAATAAGCAGCATAGTTTGGAGGAAAAAAGTACAAGAGGCACATAATTTCTGAACTTGGAACTGTTCTCAGACACTGTTTCAAGAATCCCTCCTTGCACACAAGATCCACCGTTTCTCCTATGCGGGTATGTGTGGGTTTCTGATTGCACACACTCACCTCACACATTAAAATACACGCTGGTTTAGTGGAAAATTACATTGATGATTTCAGTAAAGGGTGACTGGTCCTCTCAAAGAGAATGCATCTGTTACTTTATGAGCACAGAGCGGGAAATGACTTGCAGTGGCTGGGGAAACCAGGAGGACGTCATAGAAGAGGTGATAACTGAGCTTGTTCTCAAAAGGCGAATGGGAGTTCCCTAGGTTGGAGAATGCCTTTCGTTTGGAGCGTGCAGGTCTGCCCCACTGTAGAGGACAGCGAGAAAGCCTCAGTGAAGTAGACAGTTAGGCTTAAGGACAGTGACCATGGCTAGGCAACAACTGGGGGTGTATGTACCAAGTCGCAGGCCAAAGAGTCTTCACCTTCTTGCTTGGTCTGTGAATGAACCCATGTTGCTTAGGAGAAGAAATGCATATCTGAAAAGAGACCTGGGGGATGTTTAGTCGCGGTTATTTTTCCAAATCTAAAGGGAAACCTGAGTCAAGTCAAGCCCAATGCTTCTCCTCTTGGGAAACAAAGCTAACTAAAATTTTGTTCTCTCTGTATTCCTTTTCTAGAGCTGCTGCAATGAAGAACCACAGACTGGGTGACGTAAAACAACAGACGTTTGTTCTACTTTAGTTCTGGAGGCCAGATGTCCAAAACCCAAATGTTGTCAGGGTTGGTTCTTTCTGCAGGCTCTGAAGAAGAATCGGTTTCATGCCTTTATCCTGCCTTCTGGAGGCTGCCAGCAATTTTTGGAGCTCCTTGCCTTGTAGATGCATCACTCTGGCTCTGGCCTTGTCTTCACATGGCCCTTCCCTCTGTGTGTCTCTGTTTCCCATAAGAAGACTCATCATCAGATTTAGGGGCCACTCTAAATCTAGGATTAACTTATCTCAAGGTCTTAATTTAATTTCATCTGCGAAGACCCTATTTCTTAACAAGGTCACATTCACAGATACCAGAGGGTAGGCCTTGGACATAGACCTTTGGGGGTCACTATTTGACCTACTATGCTCCTTTCCATTTTCCCCAAAGTTTTCTCTTCTAGAGAGAAGGTGACCCTATAATTTTTCAGGATGATAGGGGAAAGTATCAGTAATTATACTGTCCAAGGTAGATGGTAGCCCATCAAGAAAGCAGAGCTTGAGGCAAGAGTTAAGTACTGATGCTTCATCTGAGAGTCAAAAACTCAGGACAGTGAAAGTAGAAGATACAAAGAGATGCCATGCACTGCATTTCAGCGATGGCCACTGCTTCGTAACAAGCTACAAAGAGACTTGTCAGATCTGCTCAGCATATCTTCCGTGGTGGCTCATGGAAGGGATGGTTTCCAAAGGAGACTCTATAACGGAACTACGAGTTACTCCACAAGAAGGAACTACACCTAGGGAGAGACTCATAATGGAGAAAGGAGAAATTCACTTGCCCAGGTCCTTCTATACCTACCACCCTTTGGTCAAGTTTCTCTCTATGAAACTGACCCTCCACCCTTCAAGGTTATAACATCTGTCCTTGACTATCCCTCAGGAGGCTGGCTCTCATACCCCATGGTGTGGTGTTCCATCTGAGACCAGAAGAAGAGGGTGGACTTGTGATGCTCAAGTTTCAGCATATTGGGAATGGGGGGCCCTCCAGCCCCAGGTCTTCAGATTTGACCCCAGCCAGCTCAGGGAATTTGGCAAGGGCACCAGCAAAGACAGCATTGGAGTGGTCCAGAAGGCGAATGGTACTTTCCCCGAAAAAGGAAGCTATTGAGGGAAATCTGAGGAAGCTTGTATTTGTGTCTGATACAAGTATCAAGGCACAGTGTTAATAGGGACAGTTTTTACCTCTAGAGTTTACTTTCTAAGGCTGTGGGAAAGTAGGAGTTAGTATGGGTAAGAAACGGGATAGTGACTATAAACTAGCAGCATAGATGCTAATCTAAAAACAAAACGAACAAAAACAAAACAAAAAAAACAACCCTTGACTACATGGTTTCGGGGAATGTATAATCATTTGTACTGCAATACAAAAAGTAAGCAATCAAATGATATGTGTATCTTTCACCTGAATTATTATTTACTTTTTTTTACTTAACCGAGAGGGAAGAAAGAGAGAGAAATAGCACCTACTCGCCTCAAGCTTTTTATTATTATTATTTTTTAATGGTGAATCTTGCTAGAACCATAATGAAGAGTTGGAAGAGATAAAAACTTATGATCAGAACTAGCATTACAGACATTTATGTAAAACTGGAAGCGCATAGTACTTTCCCATCTGTTACTAATTCATAACCGGATCCTCTCTGGTATTGTGACTGAAGTTCATTTTTATAATTCATTTCTTGGTTTCGACTGTCGGAGAGTTCTCGTCTCTGTTAATTTCACAACATCAGATGTTCCTGAGGAAGTTACCGTTATGACTCTGAGTCAACACGCTATCAATTCCAAAAGGACAGGATGCAGCCAGACAAAGTGGGTTTAAAACAGAGCTGTATTTCTAAACACTCTATGCTCCAGCAACCTATTGGGAAAAATAGGAAACGGCTCAGGGGCTGGATCTGAAGATCCCAGATTTGCAATTACAGTATGCCAGGCCATCCCATGATCCAACAGCCCTGTTTGTGCTTGTGCCTCCAAAGATGCCAAAACTCATTAACGGCTCATTAGCAAAGGTGAACATTTGATGGGATAGAAATGAGGAGTGATCTGCCTGTTTAGGAGAGAGATGAGGGAGGGAGGGGGAGAGAGAGAGTTGAGGGTAGGGCTGAACCTAGAGAGTTGTGTACTTAGACATTTACTCTAGAAAACTTCATTACTAAGAGTAGAGGAAAGCCACTGTTTTATTATTATTGTTGTTGTTGTTGTTGTTGTTTATGCCTATAGCACCTGGTCCTCCTAGGTGGTCTCCCATCCAAGTACTAACCAGGCCCGACCTTGCTTAGCTTCCGAGATCAGACATCGGGCTTGTTTGGGGTGGCATGGCCGTAGACCATGGACCATGGCTCCCTTGGGGCATGAAGCGAGGATCTTCTGTGTGTAAAGCAGATGTGCTAAGCGCTACACTATGGAACCGCATCTAAGCCACCGTTTCTTAACACCCTCTAACAAACATTTTCCCGAACCAAAGAATTTAAGCAGTGTATCATTTAAAGCCATCAACAATGGTCACCGTTTTTGAGATAGATGACATTATACTGAACCTGATCAAGATTAATTGTACTCTAGCCCAATCTATGGCATTTTTAGCAAAGTAAATGTCCTCGTCATTTTCCCCATCATAACATCGCTTTCCAGGTTAATTGACGTCTTCGTTTATATGTTGTATAAGTTACAGTATTTTTTACTATGGACACAATATTTATTTGGTTATTTCATATACCAACAGAGTCCGAAACAACAGAATGTAAAAAGAAATGTCTATGGCATCTCCCCGAACATGAATCTTATATTATTGAACTAGCTGAGTTGGTTTCTTTGAGGCTTTTCTACTGTCTTCCCTCTAGCATCATATTACTAAACCTAAGAGGGCTGAGCAGGTATAAAAAAAATTAGTACAATATTTTAGGAAAACATAAAAATTTTAAAACAAATCAGGTTTAAAGTGTTGATATTGTCTGCATAGTATTTCCAAATGCAGGAATTCATTCTAAGGAGATAATACTGACTTAAAGAAAATGTTTTATACTAAAAGTTACTGACCACGATGTGATTTACAATAGTAAAAACTTCAAAACCATCTCTATGAATCATCATGGTTACAAAAAGTGTGAAATACCCATTCACTGGGAGCAACTGTTGCCATTTATTCTAAACTTTATTTTTTTATGAATATCATGTAATAACGTGGGAAGAAATCTCAGAGAAAGATTACTATGGTTCATTAAGTATAGACACCCTATAATTGGTCTATTGCCAGCACAGTGCTCTGTATGGTTATTTAAATAAAAAGTAGGAAGAAAACAAGCAGACAAATAACCAAACCAAACCAAACCAGAAAATCTCCAGTACAATATTTAGACCTTCTCTTACTCTTTTTGAGTTCAACCTCTTAAGCCTAGTCAAATAAAAATGATAATAAAAATATGAAGAGTAATAACAAAAGTTTCTTGAAGTTTGCTTTATAATAAAACTCTAATGTAGATATTGTTCTCATTTTGCAGATGAGAACATTAAAGGCTAAAAATATTTAATCACCTCCTCTAGTCCTCACAGCTATTAAGTGGTGGA
Source organism: Cynopterus sphinx (assembly GCA_030015415.1). NCBI lineage: Eukaryota > Metazoa > Chordata > Mammalia > Chiroptera > Pteropodidae > Cynopterus > Cynopterus sphinx. Next base: position 97,467,363 of record CM057379.1, on the reverse strand, counting down.
TGGAGCATTTAAATTCAGGTTGGCTTGACTCCAAATCTGTGTTACTGTGAAAACAGCATTTAATATGTTTCTTAAGGTTAAAGCTAGAGAAAGGAGGGGGGATTACAAAATATTAAGAAGCAACCAATAGGTGTGAAAACTGTGAAAAAAGAAAATGAAAATAGAAATTAAGGCCATAATGAGCTCTGAGATAATCAGATACTCTTTGGAGAAGGGAAAAATAGATGAGAAATTTTAATCAGACTTTCTATATTCAACATCTCTTATTAGTCTTTGCAGCATTAGCTCCAACGACAACAATGGCAACAAAAACATAGAGATAATAAAAATGTCCATCCATAGGGGAACGATGAACTAAACGAAATTCTATCAACATCATAGGATATTTTGCAGATATTAAAAATTATCATTATGAAGGCTGGAAAAATGTTTCAATCAACTCTGAAATGAACACAAAATGACCTGGGAAATATTAATGAAATTCTGTGAAAATCTGGGTCTGTGCTCTTGGACTGGGGTGGGGTGTACAGAAATGAAAATAACTTTGTTTAGGATAATACATGTTTGTATTGAAATGTAACTGGCTATTATATCTTCCTTTCAATAATAGACATAAACATGCATATATATTTCAGATATGTTCCACACCTTTGCTTATTACAATATATAGAGCTCAACCAGATAAAAGAAAAAATTCCATGTATTCATGCAAATAGAATTAAATAATGAACCCATTATTTCAGCCAGCTTTGAAAATTATTGACTTTTTTTTCTATAAGGCATTTGTATTATTGCAAAACTAATACAAGGTTTGGGAGTAGTTGACTTTGGAGATCATCACCAAACCTGGGGAGACGTCTCACGTTAGAAGTTGAAAATCTATTGACTGACTCAGCTCACAATGGATCACTCATCTGAGCCTTCCATTTGAGCCAAGAACTGTGGCCATCTTTAGTTAAGAGGTGCTAAGGGTTGACACCAAAGAAAATAGATGTTTGGGAATAGAAAAAAGCTAAGAATCTTGTGCCTGGTTGTCAGAGAGAGATGATTGTTACATGACTCCGAGAAAATGGTGTCCACCATCAGGACCTCAGGGGTCCCCAGAAGCTAAACCAAGATGGCAGGGTAGATCTATGAGTAAGGTTAATTCACCAAAGGGCATACATAACACCTCAGGACCCAGTGAATAAATACGATTTAGACACACCAACATTTCTGAGATGCAGAATAGAGACGAATGTGTTAGAGCAAGGGAAGATATTTTAGGGATTAGGGCTAAGTACATCTACGAATGAGAAAAAAATTAATTCATTAATTAATCTATTCATCAATCTATCTGCCCTCTCTTTTATACATTTATTCTTGTATCCATCTACCTATTCATCCATCCCTTCATCTGTTCATCCATCTATTTATCTATCTATCCATCCATCCACCCACCCATCCATTCATCCAGTTAGCCAGCCAATAAATCATAATTTTGCAGAAAGTTTGGAACATATATTATGGGAGAGTATTGACAAGAGTCTGAAGTGTTAAGGAGATGCTTTACCTAAAAGTTTAGACTATCTCGAGCATAATGGGAAGCCATCGAAGAATCTGGAACAGCCAAGTGACAAGATGAGATTTGCCTTTTAGGAGAAGTGGCTAGTAATTAGCGTATTGTCACAAAAGGGCTGCTAACTTTGATTTCCAGGAGAGGCAAACAGGAAAGGGGAATTTCTGAGTTGTCTGGCTAAGCCAGGAGAGAGACATTCTAGCAGGTGTTCTGACACTAGGCTTCAGAACCTTCAATCATTCCAGGAAACCACACCTTTCCTTTTTAATCATACATAACCATCATCTATCAATCAGGCAAGTAATCTAGCAGGTCCTGCTGAGTTGAAATCTCTATTTTCCACAGTCAGTCTTAACTATCATTGTAGATTCACACCAAACTTGCACTGGGGGCAATATGATAGCATATAAGAGCTGGGAAAATGCTAAAAAATAATGGAAGTCTCAATTTTTTCTCACTATAATACCATCACACCCTTGCAATGTGTATCTGGTTAAGAAATAAATAGGGTCTACCCTGAACAAGCCCGATCCTGCCAGATCTTGGAAGCTAAGCAGAGTCAGGCCTGGATAGTACTCAGATGGGAGACCACCTAGGAAGACCAGGTGCTGTAAGCATAAAAAATAAAATAAAATAAATACGGGATTGTAAGCTGACAAGGTCCTTGCAACCTGTGAGGTCAACCAAGGGTTGCCTCACCTAAAAAATAGAAATTAAAAAAAATTTTAAAATTAAAAAAGAAATAAATAGAGAAAATGCCAGTTGACTATTTTTTAAAGGTGGGACCAAACCATCTAATTTCAGCTCTGCTGAGTTCTTTCAGACAGGTGTAGGAGTTTCACTCTGCCATTGTCTCTTTCCTCTCCACTCACCAAACTCTCCCTTGCAGTAACCCAAAATTATGACAGCCAAATACCATCTATGTTAAATTACTTTTTCAATAGTAGATGATTTATAGTTGATTAGGTAATTAAATCAAATACAAGTGGCTGAAAGTAAATCTATTTTTATCATCCCTGTAAATTAAAAGTTCCGCATCATAAAAAATCATGACCATCTTGAAAATGACTAGTCAAGTGCCTTTTAGAGGCAAGCAGGATTTATTGTCAATTAACGTATTGAACTGTATAGTCAGCATAACCCTGTGCTCAAGACTTTTAAAATTATTGGCTTCCGCTTCTGAGTTTTTCCCTATCATGGTAATGAAATGTATCCAGCTATTCTCATATTGAACAATTCCGTAGGTTGGGTTTATATCTCACTATAACAACATTTCATTTTATTATTATCTCCAAGCCCTTGTAATGAATACAAATACGTTCCTTTTTTCCCGTCAAGAGTTTATCAATTTTCATTGATTTGGCTATAATGAATACAGTCAGGAAAAAGAAAGGCAGACAGATCATATCCATTAAAGTGTCTTTAGCTTCAAAAGTTTGTTTGTGGCATTGTTTAATTAAACAGAAAAAGAAAGTCGTTGGGAAACTAATTAAAAAGAGACATTACTTTCAGGCCTGCTTATAAACAAGAAGTCAATAATTATTACATAAAAGAGCTTGGGGGCTGTGGCACTTATAGAAATTTGGTATTTGTACCCGCTCACTTGAAAAAATAGAAGGATTAATTCTCATCAGATATTTAGTGCCTGTGGATAATTCTACATTATCTAGTTATAATGTTCTACATTTTCTTTCTAATTCTCCTGTACCACTTAAGAGTTGCATTTGGCCACCAGAAATTCATTTGCAGTGGCTTGAACACACAAGGATTTATTCATTAATATAGAATAGTCTGAACATCGATAGTTCAGGGCTCTTATGGTGACTCCATAGGGTCAGCCTGGACATCGATTACCTTTCATATTCCTATTTTGCTAACCTTAACACTGATATCCATCCTCAGATTCTCCTCAGAGTCCAGGAATGGCTGCTGAACTTCCAGCCATTGCATCCACATTACTAGAAGCCAAAAGGAGGAAGTGTGGTGATGACAGAAAAAGAACTTACCTCCAAGCCCAGGCAGTTCTTAGAAGTAACTTTTTCCAAAATGACCCACAGCACTTCCGCTTATATCTCATTGACTGGAACTATAAATGCGGCTGAAAAATGTAATCTTTGTGCTTGACACAACGATGCTCTAAATAGAATCATATTCTGCTACTAAGAAAGAATGGGTATGAGGGAGACAGTGTCTGTCAGTCTTTTCCAAATGGTGTGGATCCTCTTAGTTTGGGGAGACTCAGACCACACCATCATCTTCTCAACCCCGAATGGTGGGAAGTTTAGAGAAATTATTTTTCCCCATAATAGCTGAAAAGGGGGTTTAAATAAGCATGTGGGAGCACAGAGGAATGGCCCTCGGTATGGGCTGGTCAGAAACAATCTGGGGGAGGATATGCTGGAGCTAAACCTTAAAGGAGGAACCCAGAGACACATTTCCTGGTCCAGAGGCCACAAACTCTGTAAGGGGAAGTCAACACAAGCAAGTTTTCGGAGCATTTTTCTTAAACAGACCCTTTTGGCCGCCATTGTCCTAGAACAGAGTTGACAAAAACTGTTACATAAGAGGGGCAGAGTAGATATTTTCGACTCCGAAGTCATATTTTTTCTGTTACAGGTCCTCAACTTTGTCTCCCCATGGCAGGAAAGGAGCCATCAATAATAGGTAAATAAGCATGACCGCATTCCAATAAAACTTTATTTACAAAAACAGCGTCTGAGCTCAGTTTACCGACCTCTGCCCTTGAAGAAAGGCGGATTATCTTTCCATTCTCCTTGTGGGAAATGACATCGCAAAACTTGGAGCAAGTGAAAAAGCGATCAATGAGTGCAAACACACAAAAAAATGTAAGAACACCCTATTACGGACATATATGTCAGAAGGAAGACTACAGAAACAGTCCGTTTCTGGATTTTTAAAACTTTGTAGTGTTTTTTGGCATCCAACAATTTGTAACTTGCCATCGTTTTATTACTTGAAATGACTATTTCCTTTAATACCTAAATTTGTACTAGTACTTTTAAAAATTTTCTCTCTTAAAAGAAGGTTTCCAAAACTGTAGAAGCTTTCAGCCTTACAAAAAAAAAAAAAAAAAAAAAGAAAAAGAAAAACAGATCCATTCCCGCCCAGAGGCATGAGAGAATTGCACGTTGGGGGGAACTGCAAGTGATTTGGTATTGCTCGTGCGAAATTGTGGAGTGATTAAAATCACAGCCGGACTGCCTGGGTTGAAATGCGGGTGTTACTAGTTATTAGCTCTAAGACTTCAGGAAGTTATTTCAGCCCCATTTTTTTTTCGGCTGTAGAATGGAGATAAGGACATTCCCAGCCTCAGAGGGCCTTTGGGAAGATGAGATGAGATAAGTCGTGCACAGGGATAAGTGCCACGTGTAGTATCTTGTAAGGATGCGTTAGTGCCCACGGCAGAGAAGAGGATGGTGGTGCAGTTAGGGATGCAGCCGGTGGGGAAGAGGCAAACAGGGCTGGATTCAAAGGGCTGTGTATATGACAGGAGGCATTTGGAATCCATCCTGGAGACAATGGGGCAATGCAGGAATTCCTGCCCCAGACTGGCCTGCTCAGATTTTCATGAGCTCCAGCAGCCTTGAATCACCAGCTCGGGGAAAGAAGGCTCAGCTCACAGACAATTCTTGCAGCATCAGCGAAGTCGGAGGTTTAGTTCTCGAAATCCCACCCGGGGAAATCTTGTGTTGAGTCCTATCAGCCGGCATCGGGGGCTCACAGCCAGAAGGAAATGAAATGCATGGGCGAAGGCCTGGAAGTGTCCTACAGGACCTGAGTGATGAAAGCTCTCTAGCCGCATTTCCAGGCCCTAGAAGGTGGAAGTGGTGGTTAGTATTGTAGGATGATGGCAGAGCCAACAGCTTGGATGTTTCTCGGTGCCCCAGGATGGTGGTGGCGGTGTGGGGGGCCTGTCCATCCCAGCAGTGGTATCAGGTACGAAAATGGCCTGTTCTCCAGGGTCCTGTTCAGATCGGACAAGCAACAATATTCTTATCCTCCGTCGTGTTGCTTCAGATCTTTTTCCTGTCTGGCTTTTAACGCAGCTGCAATAACATCATTGACAACAGCAATAATAAAAATAGTAATAAATCTCTTTGGGTAAAACTTTGTTAAATACCAGGCTATCATTCTCAGCAATTAGCTCTGGGATGATAGAGAATATTTCTGTTCGATTCACTTCTGCATCCCCAGGAACTGGCACGGTGAAGGCATAGAATAAACCTGATGTTTGTTGTATAAATAACTCGATAATTTAGGGAGTCAGGTGAGAGAGATTTTGTTTTTTCTTTTTTCACCTGCTGAGCTGACTCATTAGCCCATAGTAACCTGGTTCATGAGTCACTCCTTCATTCTCTCATTCTTTCCATTTTCAATTTTTTAAACAGCTTTAATGAGATTTAATTTACATACCAAACAATTTACTCATTCAAAGTGTATGATTTAATGGGTTTTCATATATTTACAGAGTAGTGCTTCCATCACCACAATCTACTTTTAGAATGTTTTCATTTCTGAAAAGAAACTTCACCCCCCTTGATGGCCACCACCTCCCCCACCCCAGCTCCAACCCTAGACACTCACCAATTTACTTTCTATAGCTATGGATTTTCCCATTCTGGACATTTCGTACAAATGAAATCATATAATATGTGGTCCTTTTTGATTTACTTTTTTCTCTTAGCATAATGATTTCGAGGTTTGTCCACACCGCAATATGTATTTGGTAGTTCACGTCTTTTTATTGCCAACTAACATTCGGTTTCATGGATGCACCATGATTTATTTATTCATTCATCCATTGATGGGCATCTGGGCTGTTTCATTTCTGGGCTTTTATGAAACTCATTCATTCTGAAACATCGATTGGCACCTACTGTTTGCCGAGCTCCTTATGTGAAGATAAGAATTGGCATTTGTCCAGGTAGAATCTTGCAGCCTTTAGGGGGAGAGTTATAGATAAGGTCTAGATAACTTGAGCAGTGCTAAAGAAAAGGACTAAAAAAATTCAGAGGAAGGAATAAGTATATTTGGAACTAAGGGGCTGGGGTCAGTGATTAAGGCTGGACAAGAGGAAAGGGCTGAGAAGGTTGCCCAAGGCAGAGGAAACAGAGTGAGCAGATGTGTCCCACTCTGCACACGCTCTGAATTGGGGTGGCCAGAGGTCAGAGTTCATGGTAGGGGAATGGCAAATGAGGCTGATAAGAGCTTCTCCACTCTAGGATATGTAGGAAAAGAATGAAAAGCAAGTCTCTCTCTCACCAGACCCCAATCACCCAGGTACTTTTCTCTGATACACTAAACAACAAATTTTAATGAGCACTTATTATTTCTAGATACCGGAGATAGAATAGGGAAAAAAGACTGAGTCTTTGCATTCATGGAGATCATGGTTTAGTGTGGAAACACAGATGATACATCAATGAAGAACTTTATAACATGTTTTCCTGTCACTTAAAAAAAAAAGATATAAAAGATTATCTTATTAACATTCTTCTGTTCTACAACTTGCCTTTTTATTTTTTCACTTAAAAAGATGTCTTGGCAGATTGCTCCATAAAAGCACTTAGGTGTCCATCTTATGCTTTTTTTTTTTTTTAAAGAGCCACATGGTATTTCTGCTTGAGTCAGCGGAATTTATTTAAACAGCATCAATTAATGATCATTTAGTTTTTTTCCAGTCTTTATTGTAAATTATGTTGCAATAAATATTCCTGACCAGTATATCTGAAGGGAAATTAGTAGAATTGGAATTTCAGGATTAGGCGTATGTGCATTTTTTAAGAATATATATATATATATATATATATATATAAAATATATTACATATATATAATATATATACACACACACACATATATATGTGTATCTATATGTGCATTTTTAAAGGATATATATATACATATATACATATATACACGCATATATACACATATATACATACAAAGATACATATATACAAATATTTACAAATTATTCCTTAGAGGGGGTGCGTTGAGTCCATGCCTCCACGAATAAAATATAAGAGTTTGCATATTACATTGAAACATTTTAAATAGGGGCACCAGCAACACACGTGATGCAGTGGGTGCTTCAGAAATATTACGTAGAAGCTGGTTTGACTCTGAGGGATGGGTTTGAGGTGGGAGAAACTACATGAAAGAAACACCAGGCTGCATTTACCTAGAGTGAGAGATGATGTGTCCAGGCAGAGAGCTGGGTCTGAATTTAGGCAAGAGAACTCAGCCCGGATGATGGTGGAAAATGAGGAAATGGAAGGTTTTGAATACGTGACCTTGGAAGTGACAGGGACCAGAATGGTGGCTGCATCTGAAAAATGGGGAAACCGAGGTCTCAAGGGACACAGCCACACCTGGCATTTGGAATGCTAGCATCGTGTATCCCAAAAGCACAGACTTCAAAACAGCAAGGAGAGGTGACCTTGAATGGCTCACAGGAGAGCCTGAGACACCAAATGCCCAAACTACCCATGTGGGAAATCGCGCTTTCTTTTGGGAAGAGGTCCTGGATGGAGCTCACCATCTGGGGAAGCATATGGGACAAGGCGTTGCCTCCGAAGAGGCCCGAGGGTGATGCAAAGCTGTCAGGGGACCAGACGCTGTTCTTGAAAATCAGAGGCTTCCTGCATGTTTCCACCACTGCAACAAAGTGGGGCCTCATTCGAGGGGTCCCCAAGTAAAACCATGAGACTGGGAAGAACATTGCCTTTAGGTTTCTGGGGCTCCGTTTGCAGACCCATGTCCTTGTTAGACACTTGAGGTTCTAGTAAATTCCACAGCTTGAAATGTAGACCTGAATATTCATTTTCAATCCTGACAAATTTAAATTAGATCGACATTCCCTCCAGGATCAACTAAAAATATTGTGTTGTAACAGAAAGTATTCGCTAGTTATCAGGGCAGTTATGACTTGGGTGCAGGGAGGCAAAGTTCTAGAAAGAAAAGAAAACTGCTGAGCCCAATAAGCTCGAGAATCTGAGCAGAAAGCATCTGTTAAGAGTCAGAAAAATTGACTTGTCAGTCTCATAGGGAGGCCAAACAGAAAAGCAAATGCAAAACTCAGAATTATTCAGAAAACCAGGACTCAGGTGGCAAGATCTCAGAAAGGAGGTAAATACAGGAATGGAGCCTAAGAATCTAAGCTGGTTTTTCCCTTGACTTCTTTGTTGATTTGAAAGAGAAGGACAGGATGAGAGGCAGAAAGACCCTGCTAGGAAGCTAAAAAGTCAAAATGAGATAAGGACAGGGTTGCAGAATACATCAGAGTGAAAAAAGCCTGATAAACACGGCAGGTCTTTCATTGGGGCAGTTGAAGGATCACACCCCAAAAGAGAGCTCAAATGAAATAGAAATGTTCTTACAAGGTTAAAACATACTTTGAACCGTATTCATTCCGGATTGCATTTTGATGATTTGCTCCCACTTGAACTTCCTTCCCTCAAGAAGCCAAAGAAATACATCCAGAAGAAAGACAATAGCAACCAGAGACTCTACAGTTTTTTTTTTCAAATATATGTCACATAGTGTTCATCTAAAAAACTTACTATGCATATTAAGAGATGAAGCCAGTAGAAAAAATAGGTAATAGAAATGAACCAGGAGGGAGCCATGTATTGGAGAGAGTACATCAAATATGGACTGAAAAACCACTGTGATTAGACTCAAAGATAAGACAGAAAATCTAGAAAAAGAATTGAAATATGGAAAAACTAGTTTAAGGAAAACCTTAGAATAATAAATTCACATTGCAATAATGTTTAGCTCACAGAGCCATCATACACGAAGAGACCATTAATGAACTGGATGATAAATCAGTGGAAAATGCCTAGACAGAAGCTCAAAAAGGGAAAAGAAAAGTAGCATATGGGACACAATGTTGTTTTTTTTAATCATGGTTTTTTAAATTTATTTTTATTTCTTTTCAATTACAGTTGACATTAAAATTTATTTTATTTTAGTTTCAGCTGTGGAGCACAGTGGTTAGACATTTATGTAATTTACAAAGTGATCCCCTGAGAAGTCTAGTACCCACCTGGCTCCATACAGAGTTATTACAATATTATTGACTATATTCCCTATGCTGTACTTTACATCCTCGTGACTATTCTGTAAATACCAATTTGTACTTCTAATCCCTTCACCTTTTCCACCCAGCCCCACAATGGCGGCTTCCCATCTGGTAACCATCAGTTTGTTCTGTTCCTGTTTTGTTTGCTTATGTTTTTTTTTTTTTTTTAGAATCCATATACAAGTGAAATCATATATTTGTCTTTCTCTACCTTACTTATTTCACTTAATATAACACCCTCTGGGTCCATTCAAGATGTTGCAAATGGTAGGATTTCATTCTTTTCTATGGCTGAGTATTACTCCATTGCATACATGTACCATAACTTCTTTATCCAATTGTCTGTTGATGGGCACTTAGGTTGCTTCCATAGTTTGGCTACAGTACATAATTTGAACACAGTGTTTTGAGCTAACATGCATATATATCTGGAATATCAGATTTGAGTGACAGACACAAAAGGACAGAAGCAATATTTGAATAGACGATGACAATTTTCTAAAATGATGAAAAACATCAACTCCCAGATTGAAGAAGCACTACAAACTGCGGTAAGATATATACAGAGAAAACCACACCGGATGACATTATGTTGAAACTGTTGCAAACCAAAGACAGAAAATCTCAAAAGCAGAGAGGCAAAAAAGTTATATTCAGAGAAATTACAATAAGTATGTAGGTGATTCTCAGAAAAAGGTGGAACCAGAACACAATCACTGAATAAAAGTAACCGTCAACTTGGAGTTCCATACAGCAAAAGTATATTTCAAAAGGGAAGGCAAAATAAGAATATTTCCAGGAAAACAAAACCTTAGATAATTTATAACAGACCTACGCTAAAAGAAATGCTTAAAAATTTGAGTTCTTTAGGCTCAGGAAAAATTATTCTAGATGGAAACACGGAAATCCTAGAAGGAATGAAGAATGATGGAAAAATCTGAATATACTTAAATAGATATATCTACAAAATGTGTATCTATTGACTAGAAAGAAAAATAACATTGACTTATGTGATCCAAAATATATGTAGAATTAACAACATATGTCAACAAAAAGCAAAGAGTACATAGAGTTAAAGTTGTAATGTTAGAATCCAATCCAATCCAATCCAATCCAATCCAATCCAATCCAATCCAATCCAATCTAATCTAATCTAAAAGGTTCTAATATCAGGAAAAGAGTGAAAGCAGTATCTCATACTATAGTTAAGGACTTAGGCTTTAATGTCTAACTATTAAAAGAATTGCAAAATTACACATAATTACTAAGTCAGTAGAAGGGGACATGAATAAAAAAAATATGCCAAATATTCCAAAGAAGTGAAATAAAGGAATGAAAAGAGAGAGAAAAATGAAATAGAGAAAATAGTGAAATGGTGAAGTTATACCTAAATCTATCACAAATTATATTAAATGTAAATAGGTGAATGACTCCAATTAAAAGACAGAGATTGTCAGAACTGAAAACAGATAGATATGGATATATAGATATATTCTGCTTACAAAAATCTTCCTTAGATGGCAGGGTAAGTCGATATTGAAAATAAGCCATGGACAGATGTGCCATGCAAACATTATCCAAAAGAAAACACATACAGCTGTGCTAATATAAATGTGGAGCCAAGGGAGACTGCTCACTGTGGATGATGGCATCGGCCCAAGAAGAATCTGGGATTTATTCATTTATTCAACATGTGGTTGCTGCATATTTACCATAGGACAAGGAAGAAGAGCAGCTGTCAGAATCAGGAATTTCAGGCACCAAGAAAACGTGCTGAGGGAGATATTTTAAAATAAAAAAGGGCAGTTCAGAAGTCCTTTTTTTGTTTTTCAACTAAAAAAGGTTGAAATTACTAAACTGGGACAAATGGATGAATAATCGTTTGTCTTGTACTTTCATTTTTAATAGGATAATCTTAAAAAGAAGGGTTTCTTTTTTTTCTTTTTTCTTTTTTCTTTTTTTTGTGTGTGTTGTTTTGGGATACTTGCTCTGTGTTATCATAAATAAAATAAACTCCAGCCCACTTAAACCATTCTCTGTTGCCATTGAATTTCTGTTTCTCTCTAGACAAGACACTGCCTTTTTCTAGGCTAATTGCAGTGAAATAGCAGGATAAGACTAAAAGGTTCCAGAAATTTCCAAAATGCTAGTATTTAAAAATGTCAGAGGGCAATCTCAGATGCTCAATTTGAGAAAGGTTGGCCCTCTGAGAACTTCTCTGTGTATTCTAAACTTTAAGAATAATAATTATTATAATGATAAAGTAGTAAATATTTTACATTAATAAATGCAATTATTATATTAATATAATTGTTATGGTTGATTTAAATTAGCTAACATATATTGAGTGCACACCCTCATGCAAAGCATTGTGCCAAACTCTTTCAATGTTTTGTTTTATTTGACCATCACGACCCTATTCCAATCCTAAAGGAGAAAACCAAATCTTAGCTTAAGCAACCTGCCAAGGTGATTTGCCTTTGTCAGCGTCAGGTGGATGGGTGTGGATCTGTGTAGAAGGGACATCTTTATGATCCTCTTCTCTCCTCGTCTATGCCCATTTCTTTCTCAGAGACCACCAGTTAACTAGCTGTGCACCCTCACCCCAACCATCCCACACGCAAGCAGGGCTGTGCTTCGGGGGGTTGAGTGTGCCTCAGTGTGAGATTACAGCTTATTCTCCAATTAATTATGCAGCAGCCTCTTTGACTAATAAGGTCTAAACAAAGAGCATTTAATCCAATTCATGTTTTTTTCCTCCATCGCGAGCAGCCTGTCAAACACAATCAGATTCCGCATGCAAAGCAGAGAGGAGGCAGGCGGCGGCCACACCTGCTTAGCGGGGTTGCAAGAAGGAAGCTCGCAGAGAACAGTTGGCTGTGCAGATGGTGGAGATGGGAAAACTTGGGGAAAAGCCGCTCTCTGTCTCCGGCTCAGCATAGGGAAGGGGCTGTTTGGTGTTTGCAGGCAGAGAAGCACATCCTCAGGCCTCCTGACTTAGTCCAGCCTTCGGATGGTGAGAAGGCTCAGTAAGAAAAGGCACACATATTTACTAGGAGCCTCTCATGTGACAGACACTGACCTTGTGTGGTCTCTATCACACAATCATCAGAGATAGAGCTTGGCTTTCTTTTTATTCCTAGAAGAGAAAAATGAAGACTTGATGGGTAAAGCTACTTACTTAAGGCCTCACAGCTAGTAAGCAGAGCTGTGGATGGTGGGGGTCGGGGGGAGAGGGGAGGAACTCCTATCTCCCAGATTGTCTTCTCCATCCCAGGCTTGTGGAAGGAAGTTCAGAAACATCCACTGAGCAATTGGTCTATGCCCACTCTTGGACGGAGTGCTAGGTAGACAGGCTGGAAATGCAGAAAGCGCTATTCTTGCTTTAAGGAGCACTTGATGCAAATGGAGAGATAAGAATTAATATACGGGGACTAATTCAAAACCAGTGACGGCCACGATTCTGGGTGAGTGAGAAAAAGGCAGGTAACCACAATCTCAACATCTGAAGCCTCCATGGTAACTACATGGGGACACATTGTTGGTACCTCTAGTGGGAGACCATGTCGGACTCACCCCTCATCACTGTTAAGAATTAGCTCTTGACTATATAAATAAAAACTAACCTTAAGAAACAGAGAATCACAGACATGATCTATTATTGATTTTTTTTTCTGGGTCATGGACTCTTTGGAGAAATTTATAAAAGCAATGATCTTGCTTCTGGCGGTGGGGGGAGACCCCACATATAATTTCTGAGGGTCCAGGTTTTCCTCGAAGCCAATTAATATGACCTTGGGCATGAGAAGATGATTCAGGATATTATGTTACATCCCTCCAGTGGAAAAGTAAGCTATTTCAAGTAATAATAATGCTTATAATAACATCAAGGAAACCACTTGGTTATAGAATTAAAAGAAGCAAAACCAGGAGGCAACAATTTTACATACTTTGTGATCTCCATTAGCTACAAAATCCTGATTAAAAGCTAACAAGACTACTTAGGTCCAACCCTAGCTCCTCATAAGCCCTGTGGCCTCATTTCTAAATAGTACTTTCTGCCGAAGGTTATTGTGAAAATTAAGTGATAAAATATGCCATAGATAAGGCACTTAGCACGGTGCCTGACACGGAGAAAAATCTTTAATAAATATTATTATTATATTTTATTTACTTCTAAAATTAGTCATAATTTAGTCTCACGGTTTTATATGTGTCACATACTTAAACACACAATTCATGAAATCGACCTTCAGGGAGGCAAAGAATTGATTTTGGAAAGGCCTTCAAATATTTTTTCAGTAAGAATATGTGCGTACATTCCTGTAAATCACATTAGAGACTGCTGTACAAGTGTGAATATTACTACGAATGTGAACTGCTCTTTGCACACCCCGTCCATAGCATGGGGCATTTTGTATATAATGGAATTAATCTTTTGCAGGCTAGAAATCAAGACTGGGTCCCAATATTTACCTTGACTTCTCCAAGGAAAGAGAACACACAGGCCACTGACGATTGCAAAAGCCTCACCGGAAGACAGACAGAAGCCTGATGGACTAGTCCTCACCAGTCTTATACGCCTTCAGTTACAGCGATATTTTGATGCAAATGGCTCCATCCATTCCCAGGGGGTCAAATCAAGCAGGTGAAATTACCCCGTGGCCATTTAATTAAGAAATGGGATGAAAAGCAGAAGCTATTAAAGATCTTCTTTGAATGTTAAGTTCTCTATTGTGTAAGAATGCTGCAACGTCCAAAAAGTACTTGGGTATGGAATATTTGCATCTACTTTCCCCTCCCTAGAGACTTGGAGTGGGGGGTGGGGAGACAATTAGCAATCCCTGGCAAGGTGCCAATCAAAAGAGAGTGAGGGGAAGCCTGATAGTCTAAGAATCAAGTAGAAGTTATTCTGAGACACGCATTTTTTGAGAAGTAACTGAAGCAAAGTTTCGAAATTCATGAAGTTTAAATTACCCAAACAACAGAACTCCTATGAGAAATTTTGTGACTGATGAAGACAAGATGAAATCAGCAGAGAGGAGAACATATGTTTCCTGATGAAGAGGAAATTTCCAAACCATCAGGAGAGAGGAGGGGAAAGCGTATCTCTGTCAGAAAACACAGCCCCTATAGGGCCTCAGATGCTAAGGGAAGGTATAGCAATAATCTCACAAACGGTCTGGTGTTTTCAGGAGGACAGACTCTAAGTTCTCAGTCAAAGGCGGGATGGGGGACAGTGATATACCCTTCAGCAGTAATAGGAAAGAAAATGTGTCTCTTAATCTCATCTTTATTATCAACTAAATATTTATTGAGCATCTTCTGTCCGTCAGCCCTGTTCTAGGCCCTGTCTTTTTTCTAGCAGCGAACGAGCTAGACAGGAGCTGTCTTGGGCACACAGATGACTAACGAGGAAACATATATATAAACAACACAGATGCAGTTAGTACTAAATTCCATGAAAGACATAAAACAGGGTGAAATGATGGGGCCTGGGTTGATCAGTGAGGACCTGTCTGAAATATGTATAGAGGTTAGATAATGAGAAGAAACCACCTATTTCAATATTTAAAGGGGACAGGCTTCATTCAGGTAGAAGGATCAGCGAGTGCAAAGGCTCAGAGGGTGAGCTTGGTTTGTCAGAGGGGCAGGGAGAAGCCCAAGGTGACTGCAATGTTTAAGAAGGAGGAGCAACCCTCGGCCCAGGGTGGGAAAGCCCTGGGACACTGATGGTGACAAGCTTGTGGTCAGATATTTAGATTGTAATTCTCTTGGGGGGAGGGGAACCTATAAATGAAATCCAGGACTAGCCTTAATAATCTGTATTTTCTTTATTCTCTGCCAAAAAATCCCTCTTCCCAATGACTCGTTTGTTTTTATGCCACACACATGATGGACGGGACTGTAGCACAGTAACGCCACAAAAAGGAGTCCTTCAAACAGTTTTCCCCCAGTTCTTTTATATGGAAGAGTGTATCTCCGCAGAGATGTAGAGTGAAATTACATATTTTAAAGTCATGATATGGTTTTCCTCTCCGTGTGTTTGTCCCCAATCTGATACGCAGTTAGGCTGATTTATGTTTTAGGAATTGTTTTTAAAAATATAAATTTGTTTTGTGATTGTGTTAACATATTTACGTGGTTTCACAGTCAAAGAAGTTCACAGTTAAAGAAATGGATTCCATGCTGTTCCTTCCCACTGTTTTCTCCTTCCTTTTCTCTCTTGATTTTAAATCATTTTTAATATAAGCTACAACACTCATGCTCCTTCTCTCGTAAGTGGTAGCAGCATGCTATAAACACCACTCTCTATTTTAGATTTTTCATTTTGAAATGGATCCTGGTGATCACCCCATAGCAACTCATGGCCATCACCCGTAACAACAGATGGAGGTACTACTCTTCCTTTTCACTGCTGCATTGTATTCCCCCACATGGGTGATCTGTAGTTTAGCAACCAGTCTTTGATAGGCAGATACCAAGATGGAAACTAGCTGCCATTTTTCACTAGATAAGAGCTAACGTTATCATCAGCATTATCCGCAGATTCAAAATTTGTGATTTCTCTGTTTATGGGCACACGCTATGTCATAATCTATTCTTACTAAATGCGACTGCAGGGCGAGTGCCCAGTGCAGTGAGCAAAGCTAAACGTTCTCTATGTGCATGCCACTCTCGTGCCCACCAGGTCATCACATACTCGAAGCTCTCTGGAAGTGACCACAACTTGTTACTTTGTGAACTAAGTGGCCCCCGTGGGACAGCCACTGCTCATGGCGGGCAGGGAAAGGACCAGGAACGGCTGGGATGTAAGGAACTGGGGAGGCTTAGAAACGAGCCTCATGCAGAAACACCATTTTGTATTTACAGACTCATTCTTTTTCTGCAAGAGCCATTTGCTTTTCTTCAGCCAAGCTCTGGGGCATTCATCCGGAACCTTGCATGTTGTTCTGGTGGCACTTGGGAACTTGAGGATTTCTGAAGGTCTCGGACCTTTCTATGTCACAGCCACGGAGGGATCACCTGGAGCCACTACGTTGCATTTTAGAAAGCATGGACTTTGGAGTCGGGCAGATTTAGGTTTGATTCCTGGCTCTAATTCCCCCTTTGCCTCCCTGAGATCTTGTGCAAATTACGTAGCTTCTCTTATCCTCATTGTGTACCACTGTGAAACGGGGATAAAACCATGAGCGACTGGTGTTGCTGAAGCAGAATAAATGAAATGAAGCAGACAGAGCCCTTTGCAAAATGAGGCATCGTTATCCTCTCTTCCTCATCGTGTACCTTGTCATTATCTGCAGGGGGCCACGTAGTCTGGTGGTTAGAGCACAGGTCTGGAACTGTCCACTTTGGTTTGAACCCTGGCTCTCCCTCTCCCAGATATGTGACTTCATGCAAATTTCTGTATCCATGCCTTAGTTTCCCCAGCCACATCAGGGGATAAAAATAGCACGTACCTCAGGGGATTGTGGTAAGGACTAACTGCCTGGGAAGTGCCTGAGACAAGGGGTGGTCAGGCCGACAGTTTTCACTAGAAGGAAGGCAGGTCTGTGTATATGTCGTTTAATACTGGACTGCCTGTGTTTTCATTTAAAAACCCTGCTCCTGAGACTGGAAGCCAGATGTATCTGGATAGTAACCCACTCACATCTTGCTTCCCAACGTCAAAATAAACGCGGTGCCTCAAATCCTCAGCTGCCCCCTGCTCGATGCCATTCGGCATAGGCCCAGGAGGCAGCTCCCATGTGAGACACGAAGGCTGCAGGCCATCTGGTGTCAGAAAGGGGGAAGGGATTCCCATTCCAGCTGCGGCCTTCACTCCAGCCCCGTCGGCCCCGTGACACGCTCCTCTCAGCGAACCCTCCAAGGTCTCGATAATTCATTGCGGTCACCATGCCTGGGCGCATTGCTTGGGGAAGCGAGTTCTGAACCCGGGGTTTTGGCAGGTCTTAAAATATTTCCTTCTGTGCAAGTGCAATCGCATCTCCATCACGGGCACCTGGGAGTTCAGCAAGGCATAAAGGGGAGAGGAATGAGCAGCACATGCAGCTTCTGGTTTATAACTCACCCTTGTCACAGAGAGGCCCGGGCACAGCCGGTCTGGCTTGCAGTGTGAGAGCTGGGGCCAACGATGTCTTTTTGGTTGTATCTATTTTAATTTTCCCAGGTAAACAAGGTGTGGATCTTCACTCCCAGAGACAGCTACTGATTGCTTCTACAATTCCAATGGCCAAAGCTTAGCAAATGCATGCATCTGTGTCCCTACTCCACTAGCTCATACAGGTTTGTTACTTCCTTTTTTTTTTTTCCCTAGAAAATGCTGGAAGGGAAGATGGTGAGCATTGATAACACAGATCAATGCTTGAGAAGAGCTCAGTCGGCATGCCCTGAGACAAAGCCATGTCTGTGGTTGTTCTGAGGCAGACCATCACAGAGGCCACATTAAGCATTAAGGTCCAAGAGGAAAAAAGAAGTGTATATTTTTGCTATTTTATACTTCATTCTTAGGAAAATGGTTGGTGCCTTGTATAGGTTCAATATATTGTTGAGTAAAAGGAAGGGAAAAAAGAAAGCAAAAAAGAAAGAGAAATATTCTGATCAATCAAAAAAATCTTACAATGATTGTGTCAAGGATGGGATTCAATATACAAGCTGAACGTTATGAATATATTAGACATGGCCGTCACTCTCTCTGTCTCTCTGTCTCTACCACGAACACGTATACACACACAAAATGGCTGGGCTCATGCATATAACATCTGCTAAGCTGATTATTTATTGATTCCTCCAAATCTCAGTAAAGTAATAACATTAGCTAACATGTATAGAGATACACTATGTACTAGACATCATGCTAAATACACGATTTTTTTTACGCTCTGTAAGATATTATTTTCATCTTTATTTTTATAGATGAAGAATCTGAAATGTGGAATTTTTTATTGGGGGGGGGGTGTTGTTCACTGTCGTTTAGCTTTAACATGTAGAAGCCAAGTTTTGAAATACTATGCCTGATTAGAGTCCCCACTATTACAATCTATTTACAAGTAAAGGGTGACGTGACCTGGGGTGAAAGGAGGCCCTTAGAGGTATAGCAGCCTCCACAATGACACGATGAGTCTGTAGCACAGCAGGACTTAGAGCTCTACTTTCTGGACTGCGAGGCTGGTGGCCTTCCCTCTCCACTCCTGAAGCTTAGCTGTCAGTCAGTCACTGATGTTTGAGAGAGCAGGTGACTTCAACCTATGTCTGGCCTTGCAGTGAGATTTGGGGAAGATGATGCCTGACCATACACTTAACAGAAATGTTTGGCAAATTCTACTGCAGATGCAATTTTTTTGGACAAGATGACATTAAATCTGTTCAGGTTCTTAGCTGCAAGTGACAGAAAGCCAGCTCAGACTAGATTAAGCAAGGACAATAAATGGAGTGGCTTGGGAATGAGGATATTTGGCTGACTTGTGCAACCGAAATTTTTTTTTGTATGGAAATGGGTTCATTGTAACTTATGCAGGGGCTCAAATGATGTTTTCTCTGTCTCTGTCTGTCTGTCTGTCTGTCTGTTTCTCTGCCGTCTCTTAGATTTATTTCTCTCTTCGTTGGTTTATATTTCTCAACCACACTCTCTCTGAGTGCAAGCTTTTGGATTTACAGACCTCACAGTCTTAGGAGAAGAAGAATCCTCTCTTTCCCAGTGGGCCGATCAATCCCTGACTGGCCCTTTTGGGGTCACGTCCATGGCCCTGGATCAAGGTTATATCCGGGAGGAGAGCATGCTGTAATCCACTAGCTGTGGTCACATGGCCATTTTATTGGTTCAGAAGGCAAATGGGTCAGCGCGGAGAATTTTGCAAAGGAAAAAGAAATATCCTGTAACCAGAAGGAAGAGAAGAGATTCTGGGCAGGACAGCAGGTGAGCTGGCCATTACCTACCTACACCAAAGCTGTAGGTCAGCTCATTAAAATCCTAATGTTCTGCCCAAGTGGCTTATGAAGTATCATGGATTTGTCCCACTCCAGTGTGACAGGGGTGTTTGCTAAAAAAAAAAAAAAAAAAATGTCCACACTGCCTACTGAACTATTCTCCCAGAATTGTCTCATTACAGAAAGATTTAATCATTTATCACTTGAAAATCACTTCTTGACTTCTGAAATGCCGACAGTAACGGAAGTTGAAAATACATGGGATGTTGAGTTGGCAAAGAGTCGGGTAAGGCAGAGCCCTTCTCGGCTCGTCTTAGCATCAAGCGAGGTGATGCTTATTGATGATCTCCTCGAGCAGGATGGATGTCTTCATAAGCCCAAGAAGGAGAGAAAGCAGCAAAAATGACAGAAAGAAGCCGAGGAGAAAATGTGACAAATATTGAAGTGGGTAGGAAATTGCTTTAAAAAACCAGAAATCCATGGAGAATATTGAACTATCTTTGTAGATGAGTGGACGAGTGCAATTCTGCACAGCAGGTTAAGGGGCCCCGGCATGAGCTCGGATACCCATTCACTATTGTTTGAAGAATGATGGGCCTCTTTGGGCCAGGGAGACCTCATTAGGCTCCCGAACTAAGTTACGGAGCTCTGTGATCAACCCCCTCTCAGCCACGACACAGAAAGATCCAGCATTTCTTACGATTTGTATTCTTTCTTGGCCTCTGCCATATCCCCACTTACCCCACCCCCACTTTTTTTAATTTATTTATTTTTTTGCATCTGAGCAGGAGACAATGAAGGTCTCTGACATGTAAATTCTCATCCTGGAAACTGCACGTTGGGTTTTTATTTAAGGCGACTTCTGTCGACTATCAGAAAAATAAATGAAGAGAGAACGGAACGTGAAAAAGGAGCAGGAAAGAGGGAACCTTCTGAGAAACTTGATATTGGGAAACGCAGAGCAAGAGAATCATGTCCTTTTTAATCAAGCTTGGTCACTTTGCCTGTGGTGATAAGAAGTTGCTGAACTCATTTTGTCTGGCTATCGGAGGTGCTTCTGTGAATGAAGACTGAGGGCTGGGAGCACACACGAGCAGGTTATTTTGCCTGAAATATTATGTGAGGCAGTGGAGAGACCCCTGGACTTAAGTTGAAGAGATCTGGGTGAATTAAAATAATACAATTACAACAATCCTACCAGTAACAACAGAGATGGTCCAACTAGGCAATGGACCCTTATAACAACCTTTATAACAACCTGTGAGATCGATTCAATGTTATACCCATTTTAAAAATGAGAAAACGGACACTGAGGATAGATCAGCAAGACTGCTCCAGCCTACAGGACTAATGAGTGACTGAGCTGGGATTTAAATGTAGCTGTCTCTGTCTCAAAGCCTATACATATTGATATTTTTCTACACTGTCTGGGCCCTAAGTCAGGTTCTGTTCCCATTTTCCTTAGGAATCCTGGGAAAGTCTCTTTCTCTCTAAATTTATTCACCTATAAAATGAGATTGTTCTAAAATCTATAGAAACCAATCTTTTTGAGCATGAGAGTCCCCCTTTTTTTCCTCTAAGGCCAAAGTGTTTTTTTTTTTGTTTTTTTGTTTTTTTTTTTTAGGCACTCAGGCAATTCTTTAAAAAAATTAGACATTGAGGAAAAAAAAAAGAAAATATAACTTCTGTATATTCAGTCATTTTATTTATTTATAAATAATGGTTCAAAACAGGGTCTCCAGAGTCATACTCTTTGGGTCCACATCTAGTGTCTGCCACTTACTGGCTTTGGGTCACCGGCAAAACAACCCCAAGTCTTACTTCCCTTGTCTAAACGGTAGGGCCAGTATCTCCCTCAGAAGATGGTTGCAAAGACCAAGTGAGTTTCTATTAGAAAAGCCCTTGGAAAAATTGCCAGAGAACAAGAATGCAACGTAAGTCTTAGCTATTATTATTAACCTGTCGTTCACGAATCGTAGCTACAGTAACCATTTAATATTATCACAAATCTACTCATTTTTCAGACAAAACCAGATCTATACTCAGAAGATCACAGGGTTCCGAAGCATAACGAGAAAAACCAAAAAAAGTCATTTCTGAGCTTTCTTCCAATGTGAGCATTCTGTATTAAAAAAAAAAAATCTCTTAGGTCCCAATTTCCTGACAGCATAGAGTGACTTCTCAGGACTTCTCTGATGACGGGAAGGTAAATTTTTTTTCCTGCCGGACCAGAAGCTCTCGGAGGAGGGAATTTCCAGGTGATTCACATTTGTAACTACCAGCCCCACACCTTCATGTCTGCTCCACCATAACGAAACACGGGACCTTGTAAATAGTAGGTGCCTACTCAGTGTGTGAGGGAAGGCAGGAGAGAAAGGAAGAAGGGTGGAAGGAATGTGACCGATACACAGTACTTGTTCTAAAACGGGGTGGTCTGGACGTTGTCTGGATGGGAAAAGTTCAGAAAAACAGCCCAAGAAGTGAGAGGCACGATTGGGATGGGCTGTCACCTGCATCAAGGGGACATTTGAGAGCAGGAACCAGAGGAGCACCACATGTAGCCCGCAGTAACATTTGAATGTTCATTTCAGGTATCACCTCCTTTTCTTACCGCTCACTTCTTCCCCGAGCCTCCGCTTCTCAGGGGCGTCCATGGAATGGCCACTCTGTCCTCCTGCCCTGAGATGTTCCTCACTCCTCCCTTCCCCTCTCACTCTCTGGCTTTTCCTACCAAGAAACCCTACTGAGCATGAGATGGGATACAGGCTGCTCTGTGTGCTAAACTGGGTGTCAGTCATCACAGTGAGCGGTAGTTTAGAGCTGGGATTGAGACCCTGGTCCCCAGCCCTGACGCCAGGGTCTACTTTCTCACTGTGTCACTTACTAGGTGTGTGACATCAGGCAAATGCTTTATTGTCTCTGTGCCTCCCTTTAGTCCTCCAGAAAATGGGGATACTAGTGACACTGCTACTTACCTTACGGGGCTACAGTGAGGATGAAAGACATCTTGAATGACGTCTGGCAAATGGTAACTCTTCGTCCTCATCAATAATCCTGAAAATTGTTTCTTCTGCCTGGAGTGTGGTTGAACCCACGTTTACTCTTTCCCTGGTTTCACCCAACTTGTCCTTTAGTCTCAGCAGAAATGGCATCATCTTAGAAATACCCCTTCACTTTCATGGAATGTGCCCATTCCACGCTGGGCGCAGACAATATGCGTTTTTGATCTGTGTCACAAAGTCACTACGTTTCCCTCTCCCACTGGACTTCTTACATCCACCGGACTTCTTGGGAGCAGGCGCTGTGGGGTGTGCACTATTTCATCCCAAACATCTGGTGTCTTCACAGAGCAACGCTTCATGTCTCCGGATTGCATGCGGGTTGGCTTGGGGGTCAAGCAGAGGTTTGAGGGAAAGATGGGAGAGAGGTCACTTCCCACCTCTGCCACCCTCATGTGTCAGCTATAGGCCCCTTGTCCATATAATTTCTCACGTATTCACCACTGCTTTAATTTAGACTCCTTCAGCGCCTCATCCAGACTCTGCAGATCATTACAGACCATTTCTATCTTGTTCCCTTGTCCCCAACTACTCTTTCCCATATGCCCTACATACTGCAAGATTAATCTTCCTAAAATGCAAATTCAATTATTGCTATTTCCCTGTCTCTCCCACTAGACTGTATATGTATTATATCTTTCCTTATGTCCACAGTCCCAGAATAATGTCTGATGCAAAACAGTGCTCAAATTACCTAATGTTACTTTTTCTCCTTTTCTATGTTTATATCCTAAACCCTTTAAAAAAAAAAGCAATTCATATGCCCACCAGGATGGTAACAGATAAATATATAGTGGCGTATTCACAGAATGGAAAAGCGAACAGAAGATGAAATCAGAGAACTAGATCTGCTTGTTAATTAGCAGGGATAGTTCTTAAAAAACAGACTCTCAAGTGAACAAAGTCAGTTTCAGAATGATGCACATAGTATGCACACTTTCTCTAAAGTAATAACACTCTAGAACTCTGTGTTTTTATGGTTATTCAAACTATGTAAGAAAGGGACCATATATGCAAAAAAAAAAAATCATTACCTCTCAGGGAAAGGTAGAAAAATGTCATTGAGGAGAGCAATGTGTAGAATTTGGCTTTATTTATGAGAGAGAGAGGGAGAGGGGGAGAGAAAGACAGAGACAAAGACAGATAAGGAAAGAAGAGGGGAGAGAGAAGAAGAAGAGATGGCAAGAAATCCAAATAAACTAAAATACAGAAAGAGCTGAGCTATATATAGCAGAGAAGGAACTTGTGGCTTCTTTTGTCCCCGGGCAAGGCGAGAGAAGGAGAAAAGCTGCTCTAGATTGAAAGGAGAAATCAGCCAGACTTTTACCAGACCTTGAGGTCAGCATGCTGGATCCGAATCTGTGGCACTCCAACCAACCCATCAGAGGGCGAGGCTTCACCCACCTGAGGACCCTTTACCTGGGGAGCTTCACGCGCGGTATGCAGAGGTAGACATTGGAGGCTGGAGGTCAGAGGGCTTAGAGGGAATCAGAGCGTGTGGACTTTTCAGAGAGCAAGGCAGAGAGTGGAGAAAAGACTCAAGGCAACAGGTATTTGTCAGCGGCTGACGGAAGGCTGAGATCTGAGACATACCCCCCAAGACATGAGGGGACTTCATCCTCGAGACCTGCGGGCTAGTGTGGCCAGATAGGGAGAAAACGCCTCAGGCCCAGAGAACCAGAATGCAGTGCCCCTGAAAGCTGGTGGCGGGTCCCCAAAGTAGAGTGAGATCTCTAGAGGCCGCTCAGAGCTTAGAACCCTAACCCCGTTGAAGGCAAAGTCCTGATTCTGCCCTTAAACTATTTGAATCCAGTGGTGAATTGAATCTACTTACAGCTGTGATGAAGATCTGGGATGTCTTAACCCAGATATTATTGGTCTGCCTCGACTCTAGCAACCTGACAGAGAAAGAGACATGCACTTTCTCGGGGCAAATAAGATCTTCAGTCTCCACTGTTCTTTTACACAGTGTCTATGTAGCCTGTACACACACACACACACACACACACACACACACACACACACACACAGAGTTTAAGAAATATTGCCGAATGAATGGGTCAAAAATCTTTGCCATTCATCCATCTCCCGGGTCATCTTGCTGGTGGAAAATAAGTTATCATTTTGGGGTCAAAAGCTCTACAGTGGTCGGAGACACACTTTTAAGTAAATGTAAGAAAAACGAAGTATATATTTTATAACACTGAATTTATTCCTAAATTTATTCATCGTAAAGGGCTGACATTCGTTTAATGGTATCTCCTTATTTTCCCGGTGTTAAAATGTTCTTCCGCCCATGAAATTATGATATTAAATAGCTGCTTTAAACGACGTGCTTAATCAACAAAATGAAAATTTGGCTTCTCGTACCGGGCCCCCTAGACAGGCCGAACTTATTTTTATTCTTCCAGTGAATTCAGCCTTTTCCTCTCCTCACCACTGAGGTGAATGAACTCATTATTCAGGGCTCGGATTAAAATAATCACCCACTCGGAGAAATATTCCCTGACTCTACAGACCTTGTTGGATCTCCCTGTAATAGACACCCATTGTGTTTGTCACTTTTCAAAACCCTCAGTGCATGTGTTTTACGAAGTCAAGGTGCGTCTTGTCCATCCCAGAAGGCTCTAAGCTCAATGAGCACAAAAGATGACGTGTGTCTTTCTCACCCATGAATCCACAGGGATAATACCATGCCTGGCATATGGTAGCTACTCAACAGAAATATTTTCTAAATAAATGAAAAAAAAAATGTGTGCCTTAGCAAATTTAGGAAAAGGGTCTGGTTTCTTTGCCTTAGTTACCCCCAGGTCTACACAAAGCACCCTTTTGTAATTCTAAGCCCCATCGTCCCTGCAAATGACAATATGCGGGTGAGCTGGTGACAAAGGCAGGCCCCTGGTTCACTCCTGCCCCTCTTAATTTATAAAAGAAGGAGAGGAACCAAACAGATGTTTTATGGACAATTACTTTAAGTTATCTCAGTCTTTTCTCATCAGGGTCTCGTGAATTGTTATTTTATTAAACTCATTTTATTCATGAGGAGGGTGAGGCTTTAAAAAGATTAAATCATTTATTCACTTCTTTACATAACAGTACATGGCAGGGCCGGCATCTGAGCTTGGCTCTGCCTGATTGCAAAGACCACACTACTTTCCACTATGTTTTATGTGGCCTTCATTATTTTGTAAGGGCCCAGGGCAGGCCACCCCGAAATCTCCCATAATGGTATATTGATTACTTTGAATTAAAGTCACTGGACAAGCAGCTGGTGCCAGAGTGTACCTTTATTTTTCTCCCTTCCCCCATCTCCTTGAACGCAGGAAATAAATCTCCTTTTTGAAAGATGCCCTCCTTGCCGCATGGGGGCTAAGAGAATCACCCTGATCACTACAGAGAAGGGACCCAGGGCCAAAAAGCGTACCTAAACAAACCTCGTTACCCTTTTACTAATTTACTACCCAAGCCTGAACTTTGTTAAGATTCCTCATTCATGGACACCCAACCCTCAAGGTCTTTGTCCTGTAAATGCTTCACAAATTCATTGTTTCCTTGTCTGAGAAGTGTAAAAAGCCTGGCCGGTTCGTCTCTTCTGAGAGCATCATTTATGACCTCCCGTGTGCACATACTAAATTTTTTTTGTTCCCCCAGTTAATCTGCTCTTGTGTCAGTTTTATTACTGTCCAGCCATAAGAACTCAAGAAGGGTAGAGGCAGGAATGTCCCATTCCCAGACGAGAAGCACCCAGTCCCCATCCACGCTTTTGATCTGTGCAAGAACGCATCAAGGCCAACAGTGATCCTTTTCTGGGTGTCGCCTGCCCCTCCGGGAACTGGCACACGAGTCTCCTCCTTACCACTGGAGCAGGCACGCGTTGGCACCCTTTCCCACTCAATCAGTAGGAAATCATTACCGCATCGCTAGGAAAAAGAAACAGTGCAGGTTATACAAGATCCACGGTGACACTGAGAAATGAGCTGCCACAAGTGCCGCAGAGCCAGATTTGTACGCCTGCCAGCCAGATCACAAAGAGGCCCTCTCACATTTGTCTTGGGAGACAGGGAGCTTTAATTGTGGTGCATAATCAACACTCAGGCATCCAAGAGCAGACCAGTCGAGTGTACCAGGAGCCTCGGTCATGGGGCCGGGTGGAGAGGCCAAGCCCATATTCTCTATAGCAAAGCCCAACTCAGTAAATGATGGGATCATCACTGCCCTGAGCCAAGAGGATTCTGGATGCTTTGTAGCCAGGTGACCTTCTCAGCAACATCCCTGCTGACTCTTTGGAGGTCCCTTTGGAATATTTCTTTGGCTCAGAGCTCCCTATTTGCCAAATGACCCATTGCTGCACATCCTGGTCAGTGTTTCCTAAGTGTGGGATCCCCTCGGGGATTTTTGACAGAGAGGATGAAACATTAAATGGCATTAATGAGTCTTAGAGTCACTGACAGTCTCCTTCTTAGCTGTTTTGCATTTCAGGCAGCAAGAAGACCCCAACATTCTCTGTCTTACTTCCTAATCTTCCCCTTTGACAGAAGTAGCAACCTCTAGACCATCTGGGATTCCATAACTTTTTTTTTATCCTATTTGTTTTTATTTTTGACTTTTTAAATAATGAATGGTGCATAATTTCCATTTATGATGATGTTGGAAGGTATCTTTTAAAAATGCATGTGTTTCTATTTAATAAGAGAGCCAATTTAAAGAAAAGGAGACAGAAACATAACACGGGCTTTCTGAAGATGGCACATAAATAACAGATTTGGGAAACACAGCTTCTGATTATTTCAGCATTATTCTCATCTGGTTTCTCAGTTTGTTCCCCTAAAAGTCTATCCACAGGTTCCAGTAACAAGAACGGAGCTTCAATGTTTATCTTCTCTTCCAATAAACCGAGGTTCTGATATTAAATAGGATAATTACATTCCTAAGAGCCTCCTCTCTCTCTCTCTCAAAAAAATTCACATTACCTTTGATTATCTTATTTATGGTGAGCTTCCAGTGTTCTCCCCACTCTGCTTACCTTCTAATGACTGATTTTAGTTTTCACCTTCTCTCTTGAAAGTACTGTGCAGAATTGAATGTGTAATACCAGGTTTTGGGGGTCAATGAACACACAGTACCTCATTTCTCTCATCGGAGTCATCTTCCCACTTAACACAGCTCATGATCACCTTGAAGTCTTTTGTTTTTTGTTGTTTGCATGCTGTCATCCCACACTCTTATAGATACTGCCACACAACATGGTGTCTCTGAAAATTCCTAGGTACTCGCAGACGTATCTAACAGCTTCTTGACCATTTTGTTTAGCACAGAATAATATCTTACTCAAGCTTCAAAGGCAGATTAAAAAAAGAGTTGAATCCTGACTGCTTTTTGCCGGCCGAGTGCGAGACCCAAGCAAGACCCAAGATCTGGGATCACGAAACTGTAGCCCACGAGGCTCGAATGCTGGCTAACAATTTCCAAATATGGAAAAAAAAATCTTATTCATGCTTTTAAGTAAGAAAGAAGGCAGAGAACAGTAGTGATTTGAATTTATTAATGATCAAAAGATGAAGTCAATATTCAAAATTCGCAATAAATATCAAAATGCTGTTTGCCCACTTCTCCACAAAAATGCACTGAGGCACTACTCTGTGCAAGATGAGGTAGCACTGCATGATTCAAGACCCTTCTCTTCTCAGCAGGTGCAGACGAAGATGAGAAAACCATGGATATAGCCAGACCCCAAGGGACTCCAGTTGGGAACTGGAGGGCAATGTCTGCTGAGGTGGCCTCTCCATTTCTGCGCGTTTCCATGGATGTATGTTCAGGTTGCTCCGTGTCTGCACATCTGTTTCATTTTACTCTCTCAGAAGTCATATTTATTTTCACAGCTCCTCAGCTCCAGCCGCTCCCTCCCCACTCCCCGATTCAAAATATTAAGGATTGACAAACTTACTGGCTTCCACTGGGTGGAATGTTATCCCCAAATAGCCAAGTCTGGGGGGCGGGGGATGGTAATCAAGGTCATTTTATATACATGTGGCAACAGAAGCTCACTCCTGGCAGAAAGTCATTAGAGAAGAAGAACAGTAGGATGACCAGACACATTCAAAAGTTGTGTGTTACCAAGAAATATAGACCTTGTTGCTTTGAGACTGTCTTTTTTTATGTCTCCCCACGATAGAAAAGTAGAAATACAATCATAGAAAAAGGTTTGACTGAGGCCCACTATCTCATTTCTATACATTCACGCTCTACGGTTAGGACTTTTTTTTCCTGACATGGTGATTTTTATATTCTTACTGTAGCCAGCTGTATCTACCCACAACTTCCCCTGCACTAAAATCCTGTCTTCACTCAGTTCTAAAATATATTATTTTACCAATCCAAATATGTCAGGGATTTTATTGCATTTGCATTTCAAACCTGATAAAATCATTTTCCGGGTTGACATTTTTCCTTGAAGGCAACTTCAAATTGAATATTTTTTCCCCTTGTTATCTCTTTCTCCCTTTTCAGTCCAACTTCACTTTCGAATTGCAAATCTCTCAATGTTGAGAGAAAGGCAATGACCCATTGTTACCATTTTTTCCTCCCTGGCACATGGAGAGGCTCAGCTTTGAATTTCTAAGTCGAGTCTATACTTACAGAAAACCTTTTGCGAGCACCTTAAAATATCTTGCCCATATCTCACAAATTGATCTTTGTTTTTTGCCAGGTGCTGCAAGTGGATGTCTCGCATGTTGCCCCAAAGGAAGATGAGGTTAAGAGATACACTCATAATTGGGTTTGCGGAGTCCACTTTTCACCTATGACCCTCATTTTTTAATTTCCTTTAAGCGCTTGTAATAAACACTACAAGCATGGCGTCAGATGGTTCTGGATGTGGAACCCGTTATGTATGTGATAAAAAAGAAGAGTAAAACGTAAAATGTATGGGACTTGGGAAGATTCAATTAAGAAACACCTAGTATAGTGCATTGCATGAGTGTGAACTGTTGTGAGTTACTTTTGATCTGTTTCACATTAATTTTTCATTAAACCTGTTCTTAGGAAGATCTCTGAGATGAACCATTTATTCAGTAAGGAAAAACGTGACACATGGAATCAGAAGCGCTGGCTTCGGTTTGGAGCCCCTTGAACGTGAGCGACACAGAGTGTGTTACTTGACCTCTTAGAGCTTCAGCTTTCCTTTACTGGGAAAATAATCTGAAAATGGCAGGGCTGGCGTGAAGATGCAGTTAGATGTGCTTCCCAGAACAGCTTTGCAGTCCGCAAAACGTTGTTCTCTCCAACGTTAATAAAGAATATTATGTTTAGGACTTCTTCTATGGGCCAAGCACTATGCCAGAATTTCATACTCTTTGTCATATCATATCTTTACTATGACGCTATGTAATATGTATCCTTTTCGGTTTGATACATAAAGAAATGGAGGCACCAAGAAATCAAACTCTTACCTATGTAAGTAGCACATCCAGTGTTCATTCTCAAGTTGTTGACTCAGTTGTTACCATTCGTGTGTTCACTCTGCCCGAGGTACAGGTCTTTTAAACCCTAAAATTAAAAGGGAAAACAAACGGAAATTATTATGAAAGAAGGGAAAGAAATTTAACACTCAGAGAAAATTTTTCTTGGCACTTCCTCAAAACACTAATTGAAAACTTGTTTAAACACCCAGGACTGCCATCCAGATGGTGAAACATATAATTAAAATAATTACCCTAAATCTGGCGATCTAGAATTATCATTTATTATTATTAATATAGCAACTATTCAGGCAAAATTAACTTTTTTTTTTTTTTTTACGTCAAAAATTTTTCTTTACTATTTAGCACAGCTCCACAGACAGGAGGGTTACCTGGCTTTTGGATTATCTTTTATTTACATTCAACTTCACCATAAGAGTCTGTACCCCACCACACTGTACAGAACAATTTACCTAATAATACAATAATATCGCAATGGATGGCAGTCACATTCTCATGACAAAGATGGGGCGAGTATGCCACACGACCACTAAGTGACAAGACAGGGGTTTGGTTTCTGAATGTCTAACTCTGACTAGACAAAACCTTTTAAATTCTGAAGATAAAAGAAATAAAATGGAATTAATGTGTGAGGGTGTGAATATCTGCCTTATTCATTAGAACAAAACATTGGAAAATACCTACATTCCCAACTTGAGAAGGAGGGTGTATACGCTTTTGCTCACCAACTTGATGGAGTACTGGGTATTGATTTGAAATGTTTATAAAAAGCATATGATATCATGTAATATCATATGATATCATGTAATATCATATTTATCATGTACTTAGAGGTTGTATTTGTTGTGTAATGTTGAGCAAAACAAAAGCTAGAATTTAAAATTATATACATAATTATAATATTCAGAAAATTAACAAAAAATTTATTGAGTTATTAACTGAACTTGTGCTCAGTAAGAGAAAATTACTTTTTGCCTTTTCAGGTTTTAATATTTTTACATTTTATGTGATGATCATACCAATTTTACCATAACATTGATCACTGAAGTATTTTTTAAATGTTCTGCAGGTATAGAAGTGAAAATCAGAATGGTTACTGGATTCCAAGATAGCTTTCGTAATAATGACTAAAAAAATAGAAATAACAGGCCTTTGGGAATTCTTATTTACTTTCTTAGATGCTTCACAGTTTAGTAAGCTATATGGTCATGTGGATTTCATCGGCTGCTTCACCACTGTATTAATTTTGTTTCTCTCTGCCAGAAACATCAACTGCTGAGGGATTGGGGCTATTTGCCTATTAGTTCTGATTGGAGAGGAGAGTGTTATTATGCCATCTCAAATAATCAGGGTTGACTTACTCAAGAAGATAAATGAGTTGAGGGACACGGCGGGCTGGCTACCCAGGGAGAAGGTGATTTCAGGCATGAGAAGGGCATACAAAGTTGGAAGACACCTGCTCACCGCTGCAGGGTTAATATTGCTTAAAAACAAAAATGAAAAACAAACAAAAGAATATAAAAACCTCCTATCAGTTTCCTTCTTTGCTCAACCACAATGAATAGCTCCCCTTGTTCAAGTCCAAATTCCTCAGCCTGGGGAGTGGCACAGATAAAAAGGTAATTGGCTTTGAAAATGGAATAAATAGGTTCAAATCTCAGGGTGGTCAACTGCTAGCTGTTAGAACTCAGATAAGATGCTCCACGTTCCTGAATGTCAAACGCCCTGTTTGTAAAATGAGGATGGTGTGAAGTGGAAAGAAATGTTGGGGGAATTATAGGCTGAGGAGGTTTGGGATGCAGGCTTGCCACTTCCATCCTGTATGGCCCATCCCTGCTCCCACCTGTGGTGCTTTCTTTATACCCCCCCAAATAGCCCTGCTCTTTTCTCATATGGGGTTTTGGAAACATGTTTGCTCTGTTGGGAATGACCCCCACTTTTCCTCCAGTACGCCACATTTTGGACACTCCACCTCCCCTTAAGGTAGGTATGAACTCTTTGCCTCCATGCCAGACTAACTTTACATGAGTCTCAGACTAGGCAAGACCCCCACCCCAGCCATAGACTCTCATAACCCCAGTTATCATCCACTGGAGAATTTATCGCAGTGAATAACTCTGCGTTCGTGTGATTATTTGATTGGTGACTTTCCCTCTACTAGAATGCAGTTTCGAAGTCAAACTGGGTTATTTGATCCCAATTTACTTCCTAATATCTATTATGGTGCCTGATCAAGTGGGTATTGAATATGTATTTGTAAAAGGAATGAACAAATAAATGAAGTAAAAGGGATATATTTTTTTTTGTCTTCATTACTCACTGGATCTTGAAAGTAAGACTTCCAGAGGAAGGAATGATGATCAGAAAAAAACAGTAAACAGATGAACAGTATTGTTATGAAATTTTACAAATAATATCCTTTTGTAGGGTTAAAAAATGAGCAAGAAAGAACTAAAATACTGAAAGAAGATAAACTAATATTCTATAAATTGGGAGGAGAGTGATTCAAGTTAAAGCATTCTAACTTTTGTATAATATTCAGTAAAGTGAAAGAGATAAACTTTAGACTTTGTCAAGTATGTCTGCTACAATTTTTAGAGTAACCACTAGAACATTTGAAACTGAGATTATAACTTACAAAATAAGAAAGAACAACAACAAAAAAAATGGAGTTGGGTGGTAGGGGAGCTCAATTAATGGTAGAAAAGAAGGGACAAAGAATAGAAAAACAGAAAAAATAAGCAAAACTCCAAAGATTAAGTCTAACTAAATAAGAACAAGATCTTTTTGGAGCACATTTAAACTTTATGGGAAGATTTTAAAGAAGGTTCAAATAAATGAATAGATACCCCGTGTTCCAGAAAGACTTATTAATGCCAAAAATGCAAATTGTCCCCAAAATTGATCAAAAGATCCAATTCAATAGCTAGTAAAGTATGTGCAGTGTCTTTTGTGGGCCTTGACATATGTTTCTAAAATTTATATAAAAGAATGAAGGGCCAAAAATAGCCAAGACATTAAAAAAAATTGATAATATAATTGCCAAACCCAATTAGAGTTAATATAAAAGTATAATAATTAAAGCAGCATGGGGATGATACTGGGATTCACAGAGCAATGGATCAGAATAAACAAGAGAAAAACAGTGTCCGTGTAGAAACAGGACTACACAGATATGAACACTTCATCTCTGACAGAGAATAGCAACTGCTTATCAGTAAGAAAGGGGAGCCTCTTTAATAAACCATGTCAGCTTGTCTGATCTTAGAAGCTAAACAGGGTCAGGCCTGGTTAGCACTTGGATGGGAGACCACCTAGGAAGACCAGGTGCTGTAGGCTGTAAAAAAAAAAAATCTTATCAGTGCAACAGATCACACACGGAGAATGAGAATGAGCAAGAGAAAGGGGTTGGGGGAAGAGAGAGAGAGAAAGAGAGAGAGAATCTTCACCCAGTCCCCTGGAGAATTAAATATGTAAATATGAAAGAGTAGATTTTAAAACTTTAAGAGTGAAAAATAAAAAAGAATGTCTTCATAACATAAATAAATTAGAATTTCTTAAGACACAAAAACCATAGCTGCAGAGGAAAAGCTGGTAAGTTTAAGAACCTCCAAATTTAGAACTTTTGTTTAGCAAAACACAAAATTAATACACAAAACCCAAAGCAAACCACAAAATGGGAGTTGTCAGCATCACATAAAAGTGACCAGAAAATTCTGTAAGACCCAGTAGAGAATACTAAAAGATGAATAATAAAATAAACAAAATCCTTGAGCTGGCATATTCAAAAGAAAAAGACAACTGACCAATAAAATAGGAAAAAGATGCTCATCTTCATTGGTAATCAGAAAAATGCAAATTAAAGCCACCATAAAATAAATATGTTGACCAGTCTGACAAAATTAAAAAGTTTGAAAATAAAAATACTAAGTATGGCACTCACATACACTTGCAAATTGGGAACATGAATATTTGCAACCACTTTAGAATACAATAGACACGATTTAATACAGTTTTAAAAATTTATACCTTAGAGAACCTCTTAAACATTGTTAGCAGCATTATTTCCAGATGGACATTTAAAAAGAAACTAGAAACATCCTACAAATCCAACAGTAGGTGAACAGGTAAATAAACTGTGGCATATTCATATGTTGGAGTATCACGCAGAGGTAAAATAAATATACAAACTATATACTCATCGTAGATAAATTGACCGCATAAATTACTTTGAGCAAAAAGAAAAACAAAAACAGGTATTGAAAGAATGTATGTGGTACGGTTTCATTTATGTAAGATTCCCAAGCTTGAAAAGTAAACAATACATTGAATTAGCAGTACCTGGTAGAACTTTATAGAAAAGCTGTGACATGATAATCACAAAATTCAGGAGATCGTATCTCTACGCTGCTGTAGGAAGGGGCCTTCATGACAGGAAATGCAAGGAAGTCTTCAAAATATTGGTGACATTTTTTCTCTTTCGTTGGTTGATCAGCAAACTGTTATATATTATATTATTGTTTCATAATTTATAAATTCATAATATATTCATGAAACATTGCACAATTCATTTAAATGGAGAAAGAACTAGTTAAGTAATTCTGTTGCCTTTTCATGGCATTATTTTCCAATTAATTACATTGTTAATAAATATTAGAACACCAAAACCAAGTCAATTTTTCTATTCTGGTTTTATGAGGCTATGGGATGACTAATGAATGGACAACTTACCTTGTCCTTTAGATGTCTTTTATTTAGATTTAAATCTGTTTAATCAAAGCATGTTCTCCATGAATTGAACTCCCTTGAAGGCCACGCTCATTATAAAAATGGGCAATGAATAGTCCCTTTGAACAAAGTGTCATCCGTAACGATCTATAGAACTGTCACTTGTCCTTGACTGTCCTTTGATAATGAAGCAGACCTTTCTCGGTCAACTGATTAAAGCTGGGTGATGGAATAATCTTGCAGGTATGATGTCTGTTGCCCTATAGAAATGGACAACTTTTCTTACCGGAATGGTTAATATAAAAATTGTTCTTTTCTTCTGGTGAGTCCTTTAAAGGTGGGATTAGTTATTTTACAGAGCAAATGGTTAGGTATTTATGGTCTCTGCTTGTTCTAATGGTGAAGATGGTTTCAGGCTTGAAATGAGGTCAGAGTGTTGCATTTTATCAGTGACAGAAAATCTCCCTCTTGGCTGCTTGGGTGGATCTTCCTCAATGTTCCTGGAAGAATGTTGGATGGCTCTGAAATACAAGGGAATGACTGAGATATCGTATTGCTTCTTGTGTAGGCTGAAGAGTAGAAGTAAACATTAGAGCTTAGCTGCTAGTTACAATTCAGCAAGTCTTCATCGATGAGGAGATTTAGACCTACTGATGATTGTAAGAGAGTTTCTTGGTACATAGAGGATTAGGCAGGTAAATGCCATTACTGTGCTTCTTCACCATTTCAGTGAGCTTTGCTTGTTGATGCGAGGTATTCATTCACAAGCTTCTTGTTGTGGTTTCTTTGGGTACCCATGAGAATCATTTGGGGCATTTTTTTAAATGATGCTCATACCCGATCACTAAGATTAGATTTGGGAGTGTGAGTTTTAGGTACTGGTGTATTTTAATTTTTCTATAGATGATTCAAATATGCAATGAGGATTGAAAACAACCTCTGAAGTCAAACCAGATCTGAATTTGAATCTCAACGTTAGCAATTAGCTGCTTTTTCTTTTTATAATTAAGTCTTTCTAAATGACTGGTTTTCTTACTTGGAAAAAGTAGCTAATAATGGTATCAACCTTTTCAGTTTGTTTCAAAGAATAAACGAGATAATCCATGTAAATGCACTTAAGACAGTGCTTGGCACATAAAAAAGGTTCAGTGCACAGTGGCTATGGTTGTCATGATGGTTTGTTTTATGAATATTTACTGCAAAGATGCAGAGAAAAGAGATTGACACTAGAATCAGCCAGTCAAGACAGCTTTAGAGAATATTTAAGTTCCTACTTTTTGATGAAAGCAAAGCCTTTCTGTTTTATTCTTCCTATGCTGGGATCGCTTTTATAAGAAGTGTGGGCGACATCACATTCTTCAAATCCATATTGAGTTCTAACAGTTCGATATTCTTTCCACACCAACAAGCTTTCCTGAGGAGACTCTGAAATGGACTGACCCAAAAGGGTGAGTGGAAAAGTTCAGCTGGCCCTGGAATCTTGCCAATCCAGACAGAACTCCTGGAAATATTTTATCTCTGAAGATAAAAATCAATTTAGTGGACCTGAAGATAATGTAGTATTCACAGACATGCCATTTTTCTTCCAACGTAATTCCCCCTGATACTGCTAACGGGTTCGGTTGTCAGCAGCAAGATAGAGGGAGCATTTTTTTTTCCCCGAGATAAATTATGAATTGGCTCCCACTCCATCAGCCCAGTGCTAATATGTCACCAGCCATCAAGGTCAGGCACAGCTTCAGCTCACTTACCCCCAAGGTGATGGAATGGCTAACAGCACAGGATTTTGATTACAGAGGTTCAACTTCTGGCTGTGCCCCCATCTTAATAACATGACAAATGGCAAGTGACTCCATCTCTTGGTGCTTCCTTCTTCTTATCTGTAAAATGGGAATAATATTATCCACTTCATTACCCATGATCTTTGTAAGAATTCAATGAACTAATGTTTTTTAGGGTGTTTTTCACAGTACGTAGTGTTTAAAAAGGACTCCATGCATTGTTGCTGTTAGAATTGCTGTAGTGATTTTGAGAACACAACTCTGAGTTAAGTTGTATGTGCTTTATCCCTGGAATGCACATGTGCATTGCAGCTTTCATTGGTACTTGAAGAAATACACTAAAAATGACAAAGAAAAACTGGATGCAAGGCACTTTTTTCCCCCTTCCTGGCAACCAAAATAAAATGCCCACATTTACATGTTTAAGATTATATGCTGGTTAGGTGAGATGCAGAAAAGCTGGTTCCAATCCTGGTTCTCATGATGACTATCAATATAACTCTAAGCAAGTAATTTTCATTTTTCTCAGCCTGTTTCCGTGGTTATGAAGAATATCTGGGCTGGTGTACGTGTCAAGGTCAAACCCTGCTTGACTATGCATTGAAAATGCTCATATTTAGGGAACCAATTCTGGTTTTACAGAATAGCTCAAGAGATCATCCCTCTCTACAGGATGAGGTGAACGGTTGCTGACAAGGACCTGGCCTATTGCCCTGTTATTTAACTGGTAAATAGTTGGAGTCATTGAAGTCGGTTAAATTGCAAATGCAAAGAATAGGGACTTTGTGTGCTCTGCTCTGGCTATCTCCCATTTGTTGCCAAGAACCACCCTTTATCCATTGTCACCTCATTCTATGTGCTAAATTGCCAAACAGCTGTGTGCACCAAAGGGCTGCATCATTAGAGTCAATGGGGAGATGCTGATAGGAGATCAGTAGGGGACAACACGGGGATAGGAGAGAGAGAGATCACAGGATTTATTCCCGGGTTTCCTTTTTGCTAGACTATGGGGTAGTATGGTTTAATGCTCAGTGGTGTGGCACAGTCCCCTGTCCACCTCATGCCTTCCATCAGGCAATCTTGATATACATCTGTAGATCTCACCAAGCTTGGCAACTTCTTTCTTCGCTTACCCCCTAGGGGAGTGATCTAAGGGTGATGATGGCATTTTCCTTGTTGGTAGCTTCAGATACTTCCCCACCCATTGTTGATGCCCATAACTTATAAGGAGTCCATTCATTAAACTCTAATCGCCTTTTTCAAATGTGTCATCTGTTTCATGCTCAATATCACCATTTATTTAAGACCCATAAAGTCCTGCACATTTAGTAGACATCCAAGACTTGTTTTGGAAATGACTCTTTGGCTTATCATGAAATCACCATGTCTGAGTTCGAATAATACACTCGCATTAGAATCCAAGTGGCCAAGGTCACACAAATTTATGCCTCTTCAATGAAACTCTTCCTTCATCCTCCCCCATTTTTTCATTCAACCTCAAATTGTTAAGCATCTGTTATCTTTCAAAACTAGATAAAGTGTTGAAATAGGCACTTTTCAGAAATTAAAGTAAAATTGTATTTTAGATTCACGCAAATATTTATTATTTCCAGTGTTTTTCCTTCCCGAGGAACTTCCTATAGCACTACTTATAAGGCACATCTGCTGTCAATGAATGCTTTTAGTTTTCTTTTATCTGAAAATATATCTATTTACCTTAAGTTTTAAAGAATATTTTTAGAGAATTCTGGATTGATATTGATAGGTATTTTTTCTTTGAATGCCTTAAAAATGTTGCTTTACCATCTTCTGAATTTCATTGTTTCTGATAAAAAATCAACAGCAATTTCCCTGCAGATAATGTGGTGCTTTCAAGATTCCCCCTTTATCTTTTCTGTTCACAGTTTGATTACAATGTGTCCAGATGTGGTATTCTTTATTTTCAATTTGAATTGGTTTTACTAAATCCTTTACTCTTTAAATTCATATTTTCCTCCAAATTCAGAAAGTTTCTAGACTTCATTTCTTACAAAAAATCATGCCCCATTTCTTTTCTCTCCTTCTTCTTGCACTCCTATTATACATATATTAGATCTTTTGGTATTGTCCAACAGATGCCTGAGGCTCTGTTCATTTTTTCAGCCTTTCTTCTTCCTGTTTTTTAGATAAGTCCCCGCAGTGAACTGTAATCTCAAATATTGTACATTTAGTCCTAAAATATCAATTTTGTTTCTTTTTAAAGCTTTATAAATCTTTGTTGCATTTCTTATTTTTTCAGTTATTATCAACAATTTTCTTTACATCATTAAAATTTTTGGGTTTAATTATAATAGGTACTTTAAAATATTTTTCTGCTATTTCCAATTTATTGCTCATCTCAGGTTGGTCTCCATTGATTGCCTTTCTTTTTAAAGAATCACTCACAGTTTCCTTTTTGGTATGTGTAAATGCTGTCTAGCTGAGACTCTAAATTCTGTTATATTCCTCCCAAACTTGTTGATGTGTAGATTTTTTTGTTTTAGCAGAAAATTAACTTACTTGGACTCAGACTTAAAACTCTACCTGTTAAGAGGCAACTCAAATTTCAGTTCACTTATTTCATATTTGTCTTGGTTGTTTATAGCCTGCCTTGTACATGGGTGGTTTGGTGGTCAGTCTGATAGCCAGGAAACGTTATACACAGGATCTGATGTCCCTCCTTTCATTTCTGCTCTTTTTCAGGAACACCACCCTCACTTCAGTAGCTGTGATTGCCTCAAACTCAGTCCTCCAATATTCTAGGTATACTATGGGTTTAGTACCCAACAGAGCATGGAAGGATGCCTGCCCTCAGCCATATGTCATGAAGATGGGAAACTCACCCAGTGCATTTCCCTTCTTTTAAGTAATGACTCCTTTCAAGAACCTGTCTGCTTTATGCTTCTAAGTGATTTAATATAACTGTGTTTTAGTTTTGTCTAGAATTTCTAATTATGATGTGTAGGAAGGTTTGCAGAGGAGAAAGAAGTCTTCTTTCTAAGTCATCCTGGAAGCCAAACTGAAGTAAAGCTTCTTTAAAATTTAATGTGACCTGGCCAGTGTTAAGAAGTACTAATGGGGATAGTGGATTCAACCAAAATGCAAACCAAAAATTATAACCTCACATGATAAAGGCATAGTGACCACCCCTGAAAGCATGTTTGAAATAGAAAGGTAGCATTTCATTTTTTTTGCATTTGTAATTTAGAAACTTAATGACAATGATTCTCAATTTCTCTCTATTCTATACCTCTAAATTTCAAGAAAACAAATTTGTGTGTCAACATCTCCACTCCTTCCAAGGGAAGCTGGAAGAGTCATCTAATGCAGTTTCTTCATTGGAAGGTGGTTTTGAAAAGTTTGTTTGAAAACTTCAACAACAGTAAGTCATAGCAAGCACAACATTACTACCCTGTACTACTACTAATGCTTGCTTACCAGGACCTCTGCCATAGTAGGTATCACTATAACCCTCATCTTACAGATAAGGCAACAGCCAAAAGTCACCCAGCTTGTCAGTGGTGCACCCTGGATCCAAATCTCGGTTCTTAGGTGGATAATGTTGTCTTATGTTCTAGACTGATACCAATTCTCTTTTTTTTTTTAAATTGTCTAAAACTTTAATGCTAGAGGAACTAATGAACTTCTATCAAAGAAAGATCAATTGACGTTTGTACCCAGGAGAGTTACTGAATGCACCACTAATTTTCAGATTTTTTGACACGAACTAAACTGCAAGCCTGTATATCCGTAGAGTAGTAAACAGAAGTTGCTTTTCAGAAGTAAATTTGGTTCACAAGGAGGTGGAGGAACTTGCTGTTGAAAGCCTATCAGACCTTTTCATAGACCTCATAAGAAATTCCATTATTCCAGAATTCTAACATGATTGAAAACCCAGGGCATCAGTCACTTTCAGAAGCTAATCATATTCTTAACAGCCAGAACAGTGTGACTTTGGCCCAAGACAGGTCAAACTTGTTTCTTTCCCTTTCAGTAAGGGTTGGTGGGGGGCACAGGCACATTTAACTAGGCTGAAAACAGCTCTGAATCTGAAAGGCGCTTGAATAAAACTTTGCTACCAGTCCAACCTATGACTTCATTAAGAAGGTCATTTTCAAAGTGTTTGCACATTTTGTTTCAGCAGTATGAAGAGAGAGCAGGCTGAGGTTTTGCTTTAGTGTTGTCTTGTGATAGAGGCAACAAATAACATTTCTTAGCGAGAATGTGGAGAAAAGGAGACCCTTGTGCACTGTCAGTGGGACTGTAAACTGATGCAACCCCTATGGAGATTCCTCAAAAAACTAAAAATAGAACTACCAAATGACCCAGCAATTCTATTTCTGGGTATTTATCCAAAGAAATCCAAAACACTAATTCAAAAAGATACATGCACCCTTAATGCAGCTTTATTTACAAAGGCCGGGATATGAAAGCGACCTAGGTGTCCATTGAATGGATAAAGAAGATTGTGTGTGTGTGTGTGTGTGTGTGTGTGCACGTGCGCACACACGTGTGTGCATCATACAGCAATAGACAAGAATGAAATCTTGCCATTTGTGACAACATGGATGGATCTAGAGCTTAATACACTAAGTGGTATAAGCCAGTCAGAGAAAGACAAATACCTTATGGTTTCACTTATATGTGGAATCTAAGACAAACAAATAAAACAAAAAGATGCATACAAACAGAGACTAAATGCATACTTACCAGAATGGAGGGGTGAGTGATGGGTGAGATGGGGAAGAAGAATATACTCAATACTATTCTTATAAGTTTACACGGTGACAGATGGTTACTAGAATTAGTGGGGTGATACATTGTAAGGTATAAAAATGTTGAATCACTGGATCGTACACCTGAAACTAAAATGACCAATATAAGATTGCATACCATAATAAATACATAAATAAATACATATACAGAGGGTATTTGCTTAATCTAATTGAGTTT
Source organism: Cynopterus sphinx (assembly GCA_030015415.1). Classification (NCBI taxonomy): domain Eukaryota; kingdom Metazoa; phylum Chordata; class Mammalia; order Chiroptera; family Pteropodidae; genus Cynopterus; species Cynopterus sphinx. The sequence goes on along the minus strand of CM057379.1, from coordinate 97,425,752 downwards.
GTTGCTTAGAAATTCCAGACCAGTACATTCAAAATGAGCTGTCCAAGCCCTATGTGCTGGAACCAGGAGAGGAGATCCTAAAATGCTCACCAATTTTTCAACATATCTGCAGCTGTGACATCACGCTCTGGGCCATCTGTACACACAACCACTTCTATTATTTCTTTATAGGATAAATTAGCCTGGAAAATGCCTGAGCCATTTCTTGAGTCATTGTACTTCTTGTGATGACCATCACGGTCAAATGTTACAGTAGTACAAGAGGACACAGAAGAAAAGAGACATTGTACTTAGATCTGGTGACATCCTTTCTTTTTTGGAGTCTAGGTGCAAAAGCAATTGACTATATACATGACAGTTTAGATGTAATATAATGCATGCAACACACGTGTCTGGCCCGTATTTCCTTTCCTTTCCTTTCATAGTAATAGCGCTGGATATTTCTTTTCTCCATTTCTTCCCCAATTTACTTCTTGTTCTGAATTCAACCTTGTTTCTTCCTGGCTCTTACCTCTGTGTCACTAGACACCACCCTAAGACCGTGTTTATTGCACCGTGTCAGGTGCTAGGAATATAATAGTAAACTCCCTTCATGGAATTTATTCTCTGATAGTACAAGCTGCATAATGAATACCTACACAAGTAAGTGTGTAATTGTAGTTACCTATGCGATGACTGCTCTGCCAATGACATTAAAGTTGCAAGTTATAATTTACATGGTTGCCCCCCTAGATTTTATATAGTTAGAACTTATAAAGTTGTTATTTTAAAAATCCATATTGCCTTTAGCTTGATGACATCTTTCTTCCAATATAATTTTTCATACACAAAACATGTAAATAAGTACTCTGCTATAAGAACACATATTTAGATATCATAGACATTTTGCTTTCCACAAGAGTTTCTAGTCAGAGAATATCATGTGTATCTAATATGAATTGTGTTCCATGTTCAAATAAATGCCAAACATTTTGCATATGCTAAATAAGAGGGATGAAGTAGCATTTGAGATTAATTCATCTTTGGTCCATGAGTGCTATCTCTATGCGTTACAAAGCACTTTTGTGTTTAGTTTTTATGTTGCTTTATGTGCATTGTACATAGTTATCACTCTCTCTTATCATCGTTAACTTAAAGACAGAAGGAGCAAGAAAAATGCAGGTTCATATTCTAAGGATAAAGTTCAAACCCTAGGGAAAGTAAATATATATGTCTCCTTCTCTGTCTTCATATGTAATTAGTTGGAAATTTATGTCGATGAGACATCAAAATGCATCTTTTATAACCGTGGGGAAAACTGGGTGAAAGGTACTAGAGAATTTCTTATCCTATCTGTAACTTCCTTTGAACCTATAATCATTTCAAAAGAAAAAAGCTTTTAAAAAGCCAAAAAAGTTGCATCTTCTGATCTCACAGAGTTTTCTCCATCACCTCTGTCACCAATCTAGTCTGAGCCACCATCACCTCTACCCCATTCCTCTCTTCCAATTTTCTAAACAGAGTAGTCAAAGTGGCCTTAGGAAAAGTAAATCCGATCATTATATTTTGCCCCGTGAAGCCCTTAATGAGCTCTCCACTGCTCTTATCGTGGGGTCAACAAGACCATGAGTAACTCAGCTTTCACTGTCCCTCAAGGCACATCATGGGCCAACTTGACATTTACTTATCATACTTGCTATATGCCATACTCTCAATTCCATAGGCCAGCCAAGCCCTCTTCTGCTGAATGACCTAAAACATCTTACTCATTACTTAAGTCTCAGCTTAAAAGGTCCTTCTTCCAAGGACCCTCCATTTTTACTCCAAAGCTTCAATTTCTATACATCTATTTCTTACTCAACGACTTTAGCTTCTGAAACTATGTCGTTCACTGAAAAAAGTCAAATAACATGTCTCCATTAATTTAAAAGGGAAAATTATTTTGAGCTTTGTATCAATATATACGATCCATGCAAACCAATATATACAAATAAGTTTGATGCCTAAATTTTTAAAATATGTAGTTATTTTCGATCTGCGCTTGGGAATCTGGGTATGTGGAGGACCAATTTAGGTCATATCCAGATTTTTGACTGGATAGGAAGAGAACTGCCTGTTTTTTAAGCATCAGCTATATATTCATATGTATGTATGTATATATGTACGTATGTATGTATGTACACATGTAAATTGAATGATATAAATGGGAGAAATAAACAGTAGTTTAAAAATAAATAGTTTGAATGTAACCTGATGTAATCTAATGAAGATTTCACTGGTCAAAGGAGAAAAAATATTTGACAGTGGGTAATAGCTGGTAGAGTGCATTCTTTGGAAGATTATTCTCCATTCTGTATCAATGTCCTAATATTTGGGGGGAACTCAAAGCCATCTTTCACTCAAACTGCATTTTTTAGGCTCCTTTTGTCTTTAAGTTAACGATGATAAGAGAGAGTGTTAACTATATACTAGGTGCTGTCCCAAGTGCTTTGTATGTCTTCTATCAAATAATCTTCACTACAAGTCTCTGTGCTTTATTAAAATTTCTATTTCATAGATAAGTCAAATAACTTGGATGAGGTCACATGGTCGATTAATGGGTGAATATCAATTTGAACCCAGGCAATTTGATTTCAGAAACCACCCATTTAACTCCAACTAGTAATATAGCTCCCTCTCTCTAATCTTACATCCAATTAAAAACCTTATTATTATGTCCTACTGCTTCCAGTAAGACTAAAATACGGACGGGGAGTTTTCTATATTTTTCAATTATCCATGTGTTCCCTGACTTTCACAATCAAAGGTAACAATATGTCGGCTGCACCTCCTAATGCTGCAGTGCCAAGGAATCCCCAAATCCTTAAATGTCATCTTTTTTAAAGACTCTGGGAAGCTAATTGCAGAGTGGGAATCCTTTGCTTATGAGTAGAATGTTAAACTAATTCTTAGAGGAGTTTCTTGCAACTTCAAATAACTTCCAGCTGAAGGAAATCCCAAACATCCTGTTTCCTCCTTGACAAATTCAGCTGCAGAAAAAGAGAGGAATGTGCAAACCTCCACGGCGACACTTTATCTTTATGACAGACACCAACGAGACGCACCGGTGACAATGACGATGACCAAGTGGAAATATTGGTCCACAGCAAGTTCAGTATAAACCATGAATTTCGTGTACTGGAATGTTCAGACAAAATATTCCGATGTTTCCAACATAAAGAAAAACTTCACATGGCAGAACTGGGACACTTTTGGGCCACTAACTGGATGGGAAAAACAGATATTAACCAGGACTATTTCAGAGAAACCAGAATGCATAGACACTCATGAATGAATATAGTTACTTCATGCCAAAGCACCATTTGTACTAAGTTCTCAGTTCTTACCAGTAACTTTTGTCTCTAATTATCAGAATAAGAATCTTTTTTTTATTCCTGCTTCTTCTAGACATAATCTCAAATGATCTATCTCATCATCTCAGAATGAGTTTCTTCATCAGGTAAGGCATTGTATCATTCATTGTGAAGATGAGGTGGGGAACAGGTGAGTGGTAGAGAGGATGGAAAAGTCTTAGGAGGAGGAGTGTGGGGGTTGAAGGCTGACAAACGTGTCACAAATACCGCTCCCACCACTAATTTACTGGGTGATCTAAATGAGACAGAACTCAACATTGGGTGAGTTTCTTAAGCTATAATCATGCCCCCAGTTGCCCGATTAGTATATTAAACATGATAGGTCTAAAGCATCTGACACTTATAGGGCTCTCGGTAATGATGTAAAGATTATTACCAACATCTTTCTTTCACACATAATCATTCCTCGTGACAGTGATCAAAAGTATATTCTTTCCTCCTCTTCATTGATATAAATTAAGTGAGATATCTTACTTAATTTCAGGACAATTATAAATATTCAAGGATTATTGAGCCACATGTCAATTTGCTACCTGTGGGTTTATATAGAACAAAAGATCCCGCTAACAATATCTTTGAGAGACATGGATGTATTTGTCTCATGAAACGAGAGTTCCAGAGCTGACGCACTACCTCTATATGCTAAGGACATGAGGATTTTACAACTGTACACTCCACCACCCTTAGCAGGAAATAAGTCAAGTTCAAAGGCCTCCTTAGAAGGAGCTTCTAATCCTGAGTTCCCACCAATATCTGAAATAATCTATATGCCTGTGGAGGTAGTGCTTATCATTAGGTAATTAATTGGCCTTTTAGATCATTCTCCAGTTCTCTTAGACATCGTTCTTTGTGTTTTTCCTTATCGAGAGTTCTCAAAACACATCTGATTCATTAGTGGAATGAAGCGTTAACTGAGTCCTCGATATGTCCACTCAGGGACTGCAATGTCCAGTGCTTCTGTATCAGTCACTTCCAGACTAGAGAAGACTTACCACAGTAACTTACTACTGAATAAAATGAAAGTATTGTCATTTTAATGAGTTCCATGACATGAAAAAACAAAACAAAACAAAACAAAACATATGAAGTGCATCAATGCAAATCCAGTCTCAGTAAGGGTAATATTTACACCAAACAGACTGGCAAAAAGTAAAAGTCTAACAGTTATGAGGATAGAAAAAGGTACGGACAAGCAGGATTATTTCATACTCTCTGACTGAAATATAATTTTGTCCATACATTTTGGAACACAAGTTGTCATTAGACTAACATCTGCATAAAGTCCACAACTTAGCAATTTTACATCTAACCTTTTTATTCCAGGGAAATATTTCCACATGTCTCCCAAGAAACATGTGTAAGAATGTCCAAAGCAGGGTTAGCCATGGTGAAACAAACCTAGGAACAACCTAAATTTTAGAAAAAGGAAACAAATAATTTGTGGTGTATTCATACAATGGAATAATGAAAATGAATGTTAAACGAATTGCCACATGTTCGACCTTAATGTGTAAGTTCGGGGAGAAAGTCCCTGAAGCAAGATACCATTAAAAAAATATATGTTGGCAAATAAAATTAAACTGTGTATGTGTGTGTGTTGGTGTGTAGAAGAACCCTTTTTTTAAATCAAGAAAAATAATTTCTGTGATTGTTTACTATCCAGAGTCATCAGATAGTTTCTTTATGTATTCTATTTGGAGTTTTTAGTTCTAATCAGTGAGGTAGGGTAGGTAGATTGCAGTGTGCTTACTCTATCTTAGCCAGAACTGGAAGTCTTTAGTTCTTTTTTAAAACAGAGACAGACAGACTGTGGTGCTTCTAATGGAGAGTAAATAAACAGGAATTAGGACAGTTGAGTCTATTTTTCCCCTTGAGCAAGTTTCAGATGACTTCTTTCCATAGTATTACTGGAAGAGTACTCTCTGAGAAGTGCTGAGTACTTGATCAGGTTCAATATCGATAAATTGGTCTGTAGAGAGAGTACACAGAGCACTTGACAGAAATCACCCTCTTGTGTTTAGGGTAAGTGGAAAGATGGGCTTTATCCACCAATGATGGAGCATCTCTTGATGCTTCTTAATACTTTGTCTGCCATGCTGGTTGCTCTGTTTACTAAGAATATTTCACCTATGAGTAGGGTGACCTTATAATTTATTGTCTAAATCAGGACTCTTTCGAGAGTAAAAACGAAGGGTAACCACATGCTGCATTAGAAAAAAAGTTGTAAACCGGAACTAATTTTGGAAGAAGCAGAGCATGTGGTCAACCTACAACATTATTCCATGGTTAGCTCAGAACTAACCCCACCAGCAGATGGGCCAGAAAGTTGCTCCTCACACCACAACAGCTTTAAAACCAGCTGGAGGTCAAATAAGAGACCGAGGACAGTAAAAAACCTGAGCTAGCCGCTTCCTTATTTCCTTCTCAGCAGCAAGGGCTGACAATGGGTGGCTCCTTCGCACCCAATTCTATTTCCTTCGATTCTTTACCCAGACATGTTCCAAAGAGTTGACTCCCTCTCTTTTATTTCCATAATTACAACTCTCAACGCATTCTATTCTTCCGATTCTCACCAGTTTTCATATTTTTCACCCTAAACCATTGAGAGGTGACATAATTGAATCAATGCTTGAATTTGAAACCAAGAAAAAAAAAAAAAAGCAAAACTAAACAACGCTGCTTATTCTGAATGAAACAAAGATTTCTCTTTCTCTTTCTCTCACAATTAAAATGAAGATAAAATCTAGGGATAAATTGGGGGGCGGGGAGAGGGAATGCCGGGCTTTAGAATATATCTCTTTGCTGAACGAGTGACAAAAGTTAAAAAGCAGTAATTTAGGAAACTTAAATGTGACAGTGGATGATAGATGGTAGCTGGCAAGACTTCAAAATGAGAAACATTAAAACGGTATATTAGAATAGATCAAACTCTGTACTCCAGTTTGTGTCAGCAAGTTTCTTTTGATACGTCAAGTCTTCACAGGCCTGGAACTTAAGTCGACTTTGAAGGTGGATTTTAAAAGGAATCTGTTTATATTTAGGAACTTAATCATGCCATGTGCACCAAAAAGCCAGGGAAAAAATCAAACTGAATGCGTTCCAGTCGATTTGCTGTGGGATCTTCCTACTGCCGGCACCCCAAGTCTCTGTGTGTGCTTAGAAGTTCTGGAGATGCTTTCAGAACCAGATCAAATATCACGTCCTCCTGGAAGGCCTTCTGATTTCCCCAGCAGAGTACATTTCTGCTTCTCCAGAATCCTCAGCTCCCTGTTTGGCCCTTTTCTGTGGCACCTTTCATGATCTCCCTTGCAATAGGTTTACTTCTATCGCTGTCCTATCTTCCCTGCTAACCTGAACATGGGCAATGGTTGTTTCATCTCTGCACAGAGTCTGGAGGACATTAGGCTTATAAGTGTGTCTGGAGGTTTCACCGCCACCCCATCTGTGCTACTGCCTCATGAAGCTACAACACTGCACTCATGTTTCTATTAGGATCTTTATTCATCATCAAGTGGTCATTCACTTGGGGGCCTTTCTCCCTTCCATACGAGAATTTCTTGAGGATAGAAAATACATACAATTATCCTGGGAACATCAGTGACCAGAACTGGGTCTGAGCCATATGAGATATTTGTCAGATGCATGGATCGGTGGATCAATGAGTCAATAAGTAAATTCTAAGAATTTTACCTCTATTGTAGCTGAGTGTCTATGTGTCCTAGAGCAAATCAATTCCCTCTCTCTGAAGGCTAAATCACATGACTTCCAAGATCCTTCTACCACTAATATCAAACAACTGTGTTTGCCAAATTCTTTATCTTTGATAGCAAAGATTATACTAGTACAGTTTTTCCCTTGTGTTTTATTTGTGTAAGCACATTCATCATCATGTGGGGACTTAGGCTGGGATAGAGGGACGAAAGCCCATTCTATGGGGAAGGTCTCAGCGGTTTATTCTTTTCTATGGTCTCAGAGATAGATCGAGAAGAAGTCGAACCTTTAATCCATCCATGAGTGCGCCTCTCTCTCTCCTCCATCAAGCTTCCTGCAAGAAGATGTGAAATGGAGAGAGGGAGTTGGAGAAGAAAGGGAAAGGGAGAACAACTATTTCACTCCCCACAGTTGCCTAATCTACTCCATCTCAGGACTGTGGTTTTAGGTTCACTGCCTATCTTTGGTATAACTTCTCAACATGTCCCATCATCCTTCAATTAATCCTAGATTTAATATTTTGAAAATTATTACTTAAATTTTAAATATCTCTGTTATTTGTATAGTTCTATTTCAAAGGTGGTCAATATCTTTTAGAAAGCTACCTGATTGAGGTTCGATTAACCTACAAAATGATGTACCTATTTAATGTAGACAACTTGATGAGTTTGGATATATGTGAAACCGTCATCATAATTTATGCCATGAACATATCCGTCACCTCCCGAAGTCTCCTTCTGCCCCGATAGTTCTTACACTACGTAGTCAATGTCTTTTGAGGCCAGGCTAGTAGTTAAGATATTGGGTTCTGGGAAATGACTTGTGTGTTTTGAAAGTATAACCCACTTCTATCTAGAAACTCTAGTAGAGTACAAATAATGACAATATTAGAGGCAAATAATTTACATTTTTAGAGCATTTTATGGATCAGCATTTTCTCTCCTGTCCATTGTGAGTATCAGTATTTCAGAGCTCATGATCTAGAATCTGGACTTGAATCCACATACAAACCAAAGAAGCCATTCCACCTCTTTGGACCTCTGCTTCTTCACCTTTTAAACGGAAACAGTGAAAGCAGGCATTTCCTAGTATAGTCGTGAGGATCAAGAGAAAAAAAGTAAAAAAAGCTTTTCTAATAATCCTTAGTATATAAGATGCCATCTTAATTATTATTAATTATATTTGATTTCCCCCTAACAACTGTGCCCAGAAGATAGATTTTCGTCTCTGCACAGAATGGCTCAGGATACTGAGTTTAAGAGGGTATGAAAGTTGTCTGCTGTGACACAGAGAGTAAGGAACTAATCCAAGGCCCAGCATAAGGTTTGCTTTTTTCTCCATCTTGAGCTTTCACTGCACCCATAACAGCCTCAAGCTATATCATGTTCACACTGAGAAAACATTGTGGGATTGATGATCTGGAATAAGAGAATTTAGTGAGATATCTGGGTCAGGGATGCTGATCAGTGCGGTAGAGACTAAAAACTGCACATTGCCTGTATCAGTTCAGAGTTAGGTTGCGGTACGAACTATGTTCCAATCTGCCCTCTCTGAGAACACATCCAAAAGTCCTGAGATTTTAAATTCCCCTCTCAATGCGAGCCAGATATCGAGAGGGATCTGGGTCCCTATCAGGCGCCCACGTTCCATCATACTGGTGAACAGAAGGTCACTCAGCTCTGAATAAATAGATTTGTTCATTGAAATTGTGCCATCACGCCATTTTAAACAGCGATGGGTGGCCAACTCGATGGCCGAAGAGGGAGACATTGGTGGTTTGTCTGAAGTTCCATAATTAAAGTCGGAACTGAATGCCTGCTCCATTCAGCCGGATTCCTGCAGCTACACTTCCAGCCGCCACTGTTATTGAGGCTCCGAGTCCTTTCTGCCTGGCTATGTGGGTTAGGTAAGCTCCCGTTTACACCTGGGACCCTGTTCCGTAAAAGTTTTCTTAATTCTAGCTGAGGGAGCAGGTAAAACCATCTCAAACATATACTGAGACCTATTTTTATTTGTTTGGTTTTGCTTTGCTTTTATTTGTTTATCCCTAAAGACATCACATTTTTATCCAGGATTATTTAAAGGGCAGCACTCTTTTTAAATATGCTCAGGAGAAAACAAACTGTTGGAATGACATTTCTTTCAGATCAACACATTTTTTTTCTCCCCCCTCCCCCTTAATGCAAAGGGCTTGAAAATCTCTTTTGGCCTACCAGAAGCTCTGGCATATATTGTACACAGTCATGGAGATGGCACATGAAAATTTCATTTATTTATTTATTTATTTATTTATTTATTTATTTATTTATTTATTTATTTATTTATTTTTTAAAGGGATGATCGAAGACATATAAGGTCTTGATGAAAAATGGATGGAGGAAGAAACCTCCAAATGGAGAGAAAACCTTCCCATAACTGGGTTGAAGGTGAACTAAGGAAAACGATTTCCGGAGAGAGGGAGCAACTCGGAACTTGTCATTAGCCAGAAAATCCCACCCGCCTCTGTCCACGAATTTGAGAGGATTTGCCAGAAGTCCAGATGCTGCTTTGGGGAAATAAAAGCTGAATGCCTGTCATTCAGAGATGGCCTTGTCTGTCCAGGTAATACATTAACAAGAGGAAATGTTTCTTTTGTTCGATGACACTTCCTCCTACACCCACGATTTGCCACTTTCAACACACGCACACGTACCTAGACAAAGGACACCTCCCAGGCCCTGGGAGGAAGATAAGCCAAGGAGAAAAGGAAGAGAGAGTAAATAGCAGAGGCTTCCATTACATTTCCTTTGCTGCAGAACCTCTGTGTATGCGGCGGGTCCTTGAAGCATAACGTGCTCTGAGAATGGAGTCCTTTTTAAGGAGCTAATTATAAAAACATGGTCTGGCATGTAAAGGCTGAGGTGGTTCCAAAGCAGGATGCCAGGCTCCTTGTAGCTTTCAATGTGTATATTAAAGTTGCCAAGCCCTTTCTGCTCACCGTTTCTATACTCTAGACCTTCCTGGTTGCAAAGGACAGTGATTTGTGGAGAGCGGAGAGGAAAGACGGGGGTTCCCCGGTGAAGAGGAAAGTGAGAGAGCTGGAAACTTGCCTAAAGTGGAATTTGCTCTTCATTGATTCAAACAGGTGTCCTTCTTTGTTTATATTATTTCATCTTCGTTTTCAGTGAAATGACCTATATGATGCAGACGCAAGAGCATTTGAGGTTTCTCTCTTTTATTGATTCTCTCAATTTTATTAAATCCTACTGTTGTTTTAATTCACCTGCATTTTAACTTAAGTGGGTCAGTGAAGGGGTGTTGGCCAAGTATTTTAATCCTATTATTCCCATCACTGCCTGTGAAAAGATAACACAATTTGAAGTGTTAAGTGTATGTATGTTGGTTTAGACCAACCAGTAGAAATCTTAGTGATGGTGGAAATGTTTTTATATCTGTACTGATTAATATGGAATCACCTAGGTGAGCTTTTGAGCCTTTCAAATGTGGCCAGTACGACTCAGGCATTGAATGTAAAGGAAACACTCAGTTTTCCACCTGCCTATGTAGGGAAAAACCCAGTTCTCTCTTACATGTATTTCTTCTCTGTGATTCTCTTTTACTATTCACACAGAACAGTGCTGGTCACCAAACATGTGGGTGTTCTTTTCCCAACAAGCAATTCTCTTTGACAGCAGCCGGGCGTTCTACAATTTAATTCATTTCTGATGCTACCTACCCAGAGATGGCATCAGGTCCCACAGGTTTAGGGCTCAGTTCTACAAGCCTGTCCCCCATCCCAACACACATACTTCAGGTGCTTGTTGCAAGTTCAGGTTATCTATCACCTGTGCTTCTGACCAATTGATCGGAGGTTCCAGTGACCCCTCCTTGGGCTTGCTTAATTAGCTAGAGTAGCTCACAGAACCCAGGTGAAAACGTACTTACATTTGCAAATTCATTCCAGGATGTGCTAAAGGTTATAGATGAGCCTTCAGATGCGAGAGATTCGTAGGACAAAGTGTGTGGGAAGGGGCTTAGAGCTCATCGTGCCCCTCTCCCAGCACCTCCACGTGTTCACTTTGAACCCCAGACTTTTGGGATTTTTTATGGAGGTGCCATTGCATAGGTGTGAGGGATCCTTATTGCCATTTTCAGCCATTTTCCCTTCTCAAAAGAATGGAGGGCAGGGTTGAAAATTTTAAGCTTCTCATCATGACTCGGTCTTTCAGGGAGTTCACCCAGAGTCGCTTCATGAGAACAAAAGACACTCGCATCACCCAGTAAATTACAACGGAGCCCTATTCAGGAACTGGGGCCAAAGAGCGATTATTAGAATAAAAGATGCTCCTAGTGCGAATGTGATCACTCGGGCTATTCCAAAGTTTTATGAATGCTGTGCCACAAACGGTGACAACATCACATTAAAGTTTAAACTTTTGTAAAGTCTTAACTAATGCAAATTTAAGTAGTTCCATATGGTTTGTGGACACTAGTGAACAGCGTAAATTTAGAACCATGAAAAAACAAGTTGAGAACTCAAACACACCCACTCCTAATGGAAAGGGCTCTAAATCCAGATTGATTTTGTCACTGGACTGGTATATTCAACTCTGGAAATTTACTGATTGACTCAAAGCCCATGCAGACTCCACCGTGGCTTCTCCAGCATCCATTCCTCTTTTCTCACTCTGTTGCCTCAAAGTTTGAACCAGAGGTTATCTTTAAGGAATCTGCACATCTCCTACCCCTGATCACATGACATAGATGTGCACACGATGCACTTCAGGCCAATGAGACTAAGACTTTTACTGGGACCTTTGGCTGGAGAAGTTTCTTCTCTTGCTTGTTCTAAACTGGGAAACTTATGATCCTGGTTACTGCTGGCAAATATTTTGAAACCAATATTGTGCCTAAGGTAAGTCTAGAACGAACATTACGGAGGGCAGAGAGGAGAGGTAAAAAAAGTTGGTCCTTCATGATATGAGTGATCTGCTTGATCCAGCCTCACCTATACTTCCACTCTATTGCTGTTCTTTTCAGTTATGTGGAATTATTTTTTTAAACTCTATGTATTTTTGTTATTGTCACTACAGTTACAACTAGCAGGGAAAGCAACCCAAAACTGACTAACGTAGTCGCGCCTTAAACAAACTCGAAATTTCACCACCAGAAAATCACGCTCGTCACTCGAAAGTCAATGTTTGAAACTAACAAACGCACAAAGGAAGAGTGACTCTTAGCTCAGAGCCACGATTCTCTGCTCTGGCATTTGAAATGAGGTCTCCCTAACAAGGGATAACAGATTAGCTCTGCAGCAAGCAATGGCAGTACATTAAAAGAATATTAAGGTTTGTGACAGGAAATGATATCAGTAAAAGCAATTCCTCGGGAAGGAAGAGGTGCCATATGTGCAACCAATGCTGAAATGCAAGGGCAAGGGGGGGCTAGAATTAGCAAAGTCATTAAAGAGACTCCCCATTGTGCCCAGGAGTTAGAAGACATATGGTGCCTTTGCCCTGACTTAGGAGGTTTTATTTCTCTTCGCTTCCAACTTCACACTCATCCTGGGTGGCTTAGGAAGAAGACAGGAATAACAGCTATAAAAGAATCAGTGATGTGGGTCCTTATCTTACGATGGTTCAGTAGGATCAGGGAGGTGGGTGATGTAGTGGAAAGAACATTGGGTTATAAGTTCAAAGGTCAAGGTTCTATGCATTATCAGCCCTGTGACCTTGGTCAATTTTGAACTTCTTAGCTCTAGCTTCTCCACCTAAAAAGTAGAGGAAGGATAATGCTTTAGCCACAATGAAACACTTCTCCTTACCCTAAAAATCATGTGTTGTCTTGCTTCTGGGTTTTCGCCCCTGTGGTCCCCATGTCTGCATACCTTCCCACTATCCCTTTTTGTCTGTTGTTTTCAGCTTCAGTGTCACCTTCTGTATGAAGTCCTCTCTCACCTGTACGAAATCTCTCCCCCTTCTACTCCTGCCTGCCCTAAGAGTTATCACACAATCCTGGGACTGCCTGTTCCTTCTCAACAGAAGTTAAAGCCCGCCCAGACCTCCACTTTCCACCCTACACACGGGCTAAGCACAAAGCTCCTTGAGGTCACAAACTGTGTCTGTGTGTCACTGGTGCCTTTGCCTAGTCTCTGTCTCATCCTCCGCAGTGAGGCTGGAAAGAACCTCCCTTTCTTCACATGCCTTTTGACCTTCCCCTTGTCTCTCAGGAGAGGCTTTGTCTCCTTTAGAGGATTTTAGAATGGAAATGTATTACCTCACTTTGCCTTTGTTCGTTTTTCAACAGAAATAAATAGATTTGCAAGAAGCTATTAGGTATATTATTAGACGCTGTCCTGGGGGATAGGGGAGGGAGTAGATAAGTGTTAAACATATTTGCTCCACCCAATCAAGACACATGGGACGATCATCATGAATACTTTTCCCTCACTGATCGGGCAGCCTCTTCTCCTGCCTTGAGAAGGAGTGAAGGCATTGTACAAGTTTCCTTGTGGAATATCTATAAGGAAAATAGATAGTTTCTCTTTCTGTCTTTTTTTCCCCCCATAGGGAAAATATCTACATTTGCATGAAGTCTTTCTCACCCTTTTCATTCTCGCCTTCTATAACAACTGAAGGAAATTGTCCTCTGCCTAGGGCTGTTCTCCAAATCCCATCACCTCCAGGGGCTTTGCTCTCCCCACCTTTTATGCTTTACTGGTTCCCATGCACCCTCAATTCACAAGGTCTGTTTCAAAACAGAATTTAGAGCCTGCACGCTAAGCTTTCATTTGCCATCCTTGATAACTACGATGACACTCACATCCTGCCTTTGTAATCAAGGGAACACACCTGATTCTCAGATAAAGTGGCATTATAGGATGGACTAGGAAGATGAATAAATGCATTTTATCCCTAACATACAATCTCCTGGATCATATTGATCTCTTGCTTTTCCTGCTCTTTTGTGACTTCGAGTGATGTTAAAATATCAGTGACCAGTTCCAAACTTCTCTTTTCTCCTAAAGCCCAGCAAACCCACCTCTGCTTCTTTCCATCAACAGTCTTATCATGTGCCTGAACTGACAAATGGCGAGAGACCATTTATGTGATCGTCTTCTAGTTCTGAGGAAGTTACAACTGTTCAACCTAGGTGAATATCTGGGTTGTGAGGATCACAGATATAGCCATTGTCAACCCACTGCCATAACATCAGCCTTTAAAGGCCCTTTCTGAGCCACATGCTGAGGGGCTACATGCTAGACTCCACAATTCATGGACAAAGCCATGTAGACAATGGTAAAAGAAGACAATGCAGTGTGTGGCAGTCTTAATTCTATTAAAGAATGAAATTCATCTCTGCTGATGAATATTTTATTTGCCATAGACATATCCATTTGGTTAGGGGTCAAACATCTAGTCATACATATCCTTGTTTTTAAGACAAGCTGCAAAGTTTTTTCTTTTTCCTTCAGCAAACATGTAAGAGGGAAAAAAGAGCCCAAAGAATAATTAAAGGAGTTGGTAAAATAACAAGATTGGTGGGCACTTGGAGATTAATCTCCCTGGAAACTCTGATGGCCAGTGTAGGAGACACATCTCCACATTACCCCATCCAAGGGGTGAAGGATCTGGGATATGCATACACCAACTCTCTTTCGTCATTGGCTCCGTTTCTCAGAAGCTTGGGTGTGCTTGTGTGCCACACACACAGCAATTTCTCTAGAAACTTGCAGGTCTAACTACTGGATAACTTTGAAGACCTTCTTCACCTTTTTGATTGAGATGTAATATTCATCAATACCTCTCCCTGGATTAAAATTTCTGACGCATTCTGCAGCCTCGCAAAATTGCTCTTGAAAGCAGTGAGATGAGCATCAAACTATTTTCCCCACATAGCATCATTTTTTTTTTCAGATGTAATCACCAAGTTAATCATGTTCAGGTTTGGGAAGGGAGAGCTTTTGGTGGGTAATGCACTTTAAGAATTTGAAGAAAAGATAAACCCAGATGGAAATATGTTATCTCAGCCCTCGGCCGTGTTGCACCTCATTATTGTTATGTTAGCGTTTGTGGGAATGGTTATCTGCCTTATAACTCATGCGTTAAGGTGGGGACAACAAAGTTGAAAATTGGAGTAAGCGAAACACGGGAATGACAAAGCTGCTGTCTCCAGTCGTAAGTGGCAACTGAATCTTTGAAAACACCAGCAGTCCTCTTTCACCTTGTTTCATCATATCTTGCAAGTATTCCAGCCGCCATCAGGATCAACTGAGTAGAATCTCCAAGAGTCCACCAGGGTAACTGACTTGAAAATGCTCTCCTTATGGTCTAACTTCCCTTGTCTGTCTTAGTTCCTCACTTTGCTCTCTGGCATCTGATACTTACTTCAACTCCCAACTAAACTACTTGCCCTTGAAGCTTTTTCTTAAGGTCTTCTTTTGGGAGATTCCCAATTGAGACGGTTCTATCTATGTTAGACTCTACAGACACAATGACGACCCATGCTCACTAAATAAGTCCCAATTTCTGTTTCATTTTTCTCCCCGATGCACCACCTAGAGTTCGATTCCCAAATGGATGGAAGACCATGGCAGGACTTAGCTATGGTGTTCTCTGAACAGAAGGGCAAGGGTCTGGATGAGAATAAAATCCTGCATTTCATTGACTAGTAGGGGTACAGACAGTAAAGATGAGCAGGAAAATGGGTTGTTTTGAGGACCTGTTTCCTCATTGTCTTTAAGTGACTCACATTTCTATTTGGAAACTTGAAAGGGACTCACATGGCAACCAATCAGATGATGCCAAATATCAGATGAAGACAATTAGAGACTTATGTCACTGAATTGTGAAAAAATTCCCCTGGAGATTTTATTTTCACAAAAATAGCATTTTGGATGTGCTCAGAGAAGAAAATCCTTCAATGGTTTGCTTTAGAAGTTCTATCTACACTAGACAAACTGTAAAAGTATTTTTAATCTACTGTCCTAAAACAGGGGTCAGAAATTAAGTCCTGAATGTGACACATTCTTCTTTGTGATCTGGTCTCCAAGCATGGCTAACCAAAGGGTGTTTAATATTTAGTTGCTTTTCTTCAGAAGGAATAAGGTTAATCATTATTAGGTTTACAGTATTCAAACCTAATTACTACCCTAAATTCTCCATTAGATTAGTAGAGTAAACATGATAATCCCTACTTGTAATATTTCCTTAGGCATTCTGAGAGAGGGATGCAATCACCAGAAAGTCAGATTTCAGAATAAAATCACTCTAATTCACATATAGAAACAATTTAGTGCTGTGCCTAACTCATTTTACCTGCTTGAGACTTGGTGACTGTTTTCCTTAGTTTCACTCAAGCACTAAAAAAAAAACAGTGTCAACCTCAAATTTGGCAGCATCGTTAATAAACGTTGATTTGCATACTGCATTCGGGAAGTGCTAATAGGAGGGCGAATACATTCTAGAAACTGGGTAGAGTCATTTGCGAGCAGAAGCTACACGTCTACACTGATTTTCCGAGAATTGTTTCAGAAAGCCACCCTTGAGAGAGTTTTAGGTCAAGGCGATGATGGCGTTATTGTTTGGTTCTATACCTTAGAATTATAATAATGACACTCAGCTGACAAGAAAAACCTGATACCCATTCTGTGTAAATATTTTTAGAGGTTAAAGAAATCTGCCACTGAAAATAAAATTATGAAGATAAAAAAGGGCAGTTTAACCAAAACCACTAAATTCAACTTTATATCTAATGCACCAAGACAACACTGAAGTTAGTGAAGCATTTTCTCCTCCCTTCTTTCTTCCTTCCCTCCATGTCTCCCTCCCTTCCTCCGCTGGCCCACATCTATACCTCTCTTAAGTAAAACAATCTTCATTATCAGTAAAATATGTTACCCAGGTAAGATTGTGACTTGCTACTATAAGGAGTTATCCTTTGTACGATAAAATTTCTCGTATAATTTTCAGAGTTTTGAGGAATCATGTAATTGACTTTTACCCTTTTACCTCACCTTTTTAATTTCACAGAAAGTTTCAAGATGTCAAGAGCTGTCAGAACTGACTGGTTCACTCTCACATTTTAGACTAGAATCTGTCCTATGACATCTCCACCAAAGGATCAGGATTTCTCCTTGAATACCTTTAGTGACAGGAAGCTCACTTCTGTAAAATTCTCACCCAACTATCAGAGGGCTGTAGTTCTAACATGTCCTTCTCTTGCTTGAGTCCATTGCTTCATGCCCCAAGTACAGAGCTTAGAGTCAAATCAGTAAGTCTGAGGTTAAAACTCTGGTAGAGATAAGATGGATAAAGAAAAAAAAATGCAAATGACAAATGAGCCCATGTCAAAGAGGTCAGCCTCATTAGAAAGTGTGTACAAATTAAGCAAAATGAGATGAGATTTTCTACTGCTAAATTAGGTAAAGAAAAACCAAAATGCTGACAATGGTGCTAGTTAAGTTAATCCTGTCTAATGCCTTTAATACGTGTACATTCTTCGATGTATAATTTATGTTTGTAGAAATAAGACTTAAGGACATAAATGGGTAAAAAAATTTAGCTACCCACACATGGTTTTATTCAAAATAACAAAATGGCAAATATCGACATCACCTCTGGCTTATCCATACTCTACTATTCTTTCATTAGGATGGTGATTAATAATTATTGGCACTGAAATATATTCATGGTATATTTTTAAATTTAAAAAGCACTAAATTTAAAAAGCACTAAATTTAAAAATCAAAAGCACTATGGCTAGAAAAAAATGTATAACACAATTGGGGTACAGTGGGTGAAATTTGAATACTGATTAAATGTTTAATGACGTTAAGGAATTATTGTTACATTTTTAGTGCAATTATAACACTATTGATTTTATTTAAAACACTATATTAAGAACTATTGGTTAAATAGTTGGGTTGGCCATACATGTATTGAGTTTTCCTCTGGAAATACCTTCAAATGAGATGAAAGAAATAAACTGAGTTCAAGACTCATAGAAATAAAGGTATTGAAAGCGAATGAAAGGTTTTAACATTCTGTAGAACATGGAAAATGGATGGCATGGAGAGTGGTGTGGCCAAGTAGAGAGGGGGTTGATACTCTTAAGTACCCACCGAGAGATGTTGTAGTGAGAAGTAACACATTATAGCCCACCACACCCAGGCAGTCTTGAAACTTGAAGGCACCAGGCACAGCAGAGAGAGAGAGAGTGAGAATAGACACCGAAAATGGGATTAGTTACCGATTTTGTCAGTAGTCAGATCCCATGAGGCAAGGTGGTCACATCCCTTTTTTCCCAGAGCCAGAAGGGTTAGTATCTATTTCTGGCTGATGTTTGATCAAAATGAGATTAGTCTTTGCTATCTTTGGAAGTGTTTGCTAGCAATGTTATGGTGAGTTCAGAACAAGAATTTGGAAGGCTTCAACCCCTGTCGCCTCCCCCCCGTCCCACCCCTCCAGCTCTAGAAGAGGTTAAATAGCATGAGAGTTATTTGATCCTTTAGCTTTTGGTAAAATTGTCTTTTTGTGGAGCGTTTTTGTGGAGAGATTTTTTTTTTGACTCTGTAATGACTTTCACTGGTAGTCTGTTTGCTTAAATTTACTTTCCCAGAATGAGCTTTGGTAATTCTCTTTCTCTCTCTTTTTTTAATCCAATAACCAAGATCAGTACCTTCAGAATTTCTTTTATTACAAAGCTTCTCTCCTCATCTGGCCTCATTTATAGATAGCTTTCTACAAATATGGTGTGTGCATGTGTATGTATATATACATGTGTGTTTCATTTGGTCTTCTGTCTGTCTGTCTGTCTCTCTATACACACACACACACACACACATGTATATATATATATAGAGAGAGTTGTCTTTGGATGACATCTGAGAGGGGAATGAGGTAGAATATCTTTACTTTGACATTGTAAAACTAGAAGTCTTCTGGATTTAAAAAATACTTTAAAAAATATATCTCCCCTGCTGAATGTCTCCATGAGCTCAATGACAATATCTGTCTTCTCCAAGTCTGTACCCTAAGCATCTGACTCACAATAGGGGCTGAGTAAATATTTGTTGTATGAATTAAAAAATAGATTAATATATACAGCATAATCTTATTTTGAGGAAAAAAGATAATATAGAACTTGTTGAGGAGAATATGCACAATGAAGTTAATGGCAGTTATCTCTAGATGGAATGAGATGTGTTTTCTCATCATTTCCTGCTTCAGGCTATGATAAACATGTTTCTTCTGTAATAAAACATAATAATTAAAAGGCATTTTAACAAGGGATTGTATTTAAATACAGCGATCACTTATACTGGATCTTCAAAAATGGTCTAGATTCCAGCTTCTTTGAAATTCCTGTGAATAAACTTGAACTTACTGAATCAAGGCTCAGAGTTTGGTCTCACAAATGATGCTCATTATAATCATCATTTGAGTAAAAATTTTGCCCAACTCAGACCTCCCACAACATTATAAACGCTCATGTTCGTTTTCAACGTGAATCAAATGAACACATCTTCAGGTTGAGCTTGCAGATCGAGAAAGATGTTTAAGAAGAGGCCACCCAAGAAAATAGCCAGTCCCTTAATTGCCTTCACCTTTTTAAAGATGATTTGTTGGTTTTGAGAATTTCAGGGAGACTAATCAGTGTTGCTCAGATTCACTCTGTACAAATAGCAATTTCAGAACATGAGAGCAAGAGTTTCCTTGGTATGCCAACACCCTCTCTCATTTACCTCTTCCCAGCCATTCTGGCCTTCTGTCTGTTTTTCAAATTCATCAAAATCATCCACATCATCTCTTCTGTTTCAGCCATTGCTTAAAATGCTATTCCTTCCAGGATCCTGTTTCTCCTTAGAGTTATTCCCTTTACCTTTCAGAAGTCTAATGTAGCCACTGGTCACTCTTAGCCCCAGTTTCCTATTTTATTTTTCTCTTTGCTGTTAGATATTCTACTTTTTAAGATTATTAATTTACTTTCCTTTCCCCATTAGGAATGCAGGGTTTCTGAGCTCCTTGTTTGCCTGATTCACTGTTTTATTCTCAACACCTCTAAGAACTTGTATTTTAACATGTGAAAAGCTCAATGCATATTTGTGAATGGGAGAGGAGGAGAGAAGAAAGAATAAAGAAAGGAGAGAAAGAGAAAGAGAGGGAGGAGGGAAATTCAACATATCCTTTAGCTGTAAATCCTATTTCTAATACCAATCAAAATACCCTGGGAAATAAAGTCTCAATAAAGACTCTTCCATTTCCCACCATCTTCCTTCTTTAGAAGGCAGTTGAAGTTCTAAATAGCAATTTTCCCATTTTATACATATTGTAAATTAACATAAACGTGTAGTCAAAACTAGAATGCAAATATCATAATTTACACTTAGCTTTTCTTTGTTCACGCATCACCGATAGTAAACTCCATTACACAATTGAAGAGGAAATGCACAGAAATACTAGGACCTTGACATTTTTCTGAATCCCCGGCTTGAGAAAGTTACAGATTTCACCTTAGATTATTTCCTCTGAATCCGAAACACGAAAGAAAAAAAATGACTATCAGTGTTTTTATTCTCTAAGAATCACATGGATAGTTGCATAACAATGTGACTAAATAATCACACTGTACACATAAAAATGGCTAAGGGAGAAAAGAAAAAAAAAAAGGAGAGACTGGCTATTTCCACGCCCCTTTCTCCTGGCCACCCCCATCATCAAAGCACTTGTTAAGATGGAGTCTCCATCAATCCCATTCCATGAACAACTAGAATAAAAAGAGTCCTGGATGACCCTGGTGGACCTCTAGCAGGAGCAAGGAGAAACCTATGTTGTGATAAGACACAAGATTGTTTTATTGCTTTTGCAGCAAAGCTTAGTGCGTCCTGACGAATACATGGTGGTCACTCAGGGATGAGAGAGTAGGGAGAGAAAAAGGAGAAAGTGATTAAAGACTTGAGTATGTTTGTAAAATTAAGGGGAAAAGCCGAGAAAAGAGAGAAACTGCAGAGGTAAGAGAGGACGTAGTTTGTTGGTTGGTCTAGGGAAAGCAAAGGGCTGTGGTACCCCTGTGCTTGGTGGATATGTGGTGAACACACCTCACTGAAATGCTCATGACAGGCATCATCACTGTCATGGGCATGTTTCTACCAGTGGAATTCCTTCTGGAGAAAGCGTAAGAGTTGATGGTCATGGATTTATTGAGACCATTTAGCATCAGACCTTCCTCAACAAGCAGAGGATTGAGAGAAGTAGCTACTCAGTGCCTTGGTTTCCTCATCTGTGAAATTGGGATATTAATAGAATCTACTTCATATTGCTGCTATAAGAAAGAAACAAGTTACTATATGTAAATCACTTAGAGCAAGATCTGGCAGAAAGTGAGTTCTGTTTAAGTGTGATCTCATAACACTCGGGTTTTAGGGAAAAGTTTTGAATATGATGGCAAAATGTGCTAATGGCTTCTTGTTGGGACAGCAAGAAGAATAATTGTTAAGGAGAGCAAAGCCCTGCTGTCCTGTGGAATGCACAGGCAGAATGAGAAATGACTATAAGTGACACTTCTACCAGCCTTATAGCTAGTGTTGCTAAATAAAAATCAATCTTGATGTATCTTAGATAAAAAAGAATTACATGAAGAAATTATCATAGACTTAATATTGGCTAAGTTTTAATTAATGAGAAAGATTTGTAACAGCTTACTGCCACTGCAAAGAAAGCAGTGAAGACGTAAAGGAAAAGGGGTGGAGGATACAAGGACTTAGGGATGAGAGAGAGAGAGAGAGAGAGAGAGAGAGAGAGAGAGAGAGAGAGGGAGAGAAAGTGAGTGACACACAAAAAGAAACAGGGAGAACAGAAAGATGATAGGAACTCCGAAGAGCTGAGGCAGGGAGCGAGAAAAAAAGAAAATCTGGGGAAAAGCAAGGTTTATTGACTAGTTGACAAAACAGACTAAAAAATCAATAATGTTTTCTCTGACACTTTAGATAACTTCCCAATAATGCTGGGCAGCGTGCTGAAGTTGAAAGGGGTCTCTATGCTCTCAGCTTCACTCGGAACAAGCTGAATTTTCTTTCTTTCACATCTCCCCAGGTGGGAAGCAGTGCAGGCTGTCACCTCCCAAAAAGATGAAAGTGAACCTTCTTCATTGGGAAGGGGACTTTGGCACTGGGAACAAGGGGTGGTTGGTTTTTGTGTGTGTATCTAGGGGCTCTGTCAGACACTGATTCTGACTTCCTGGTGGCAGGAACCTGAAAATGCAACATTACTTTTGAAGCTTGTTGCCAAAACTAGGCCCAAAGAGAAAAAACTGACAGTAGTCTCCAAACTTTAGTATCGTTGGGGCAACTTTTGAAGAGGAAAAACAATGAAAATCTTCAGTGTTGGCACCTTATTTTTATAGTATCTTTGATTAAACATGTGTAACCACTGACGCGGGCATAAACTCTCATGCTTGTGGCTCTTACACAACTATAAAAATAAAAATAACTTTACAAATTAAATGCACACAAGCTTCGATACTAACAAAATCCAAATGAGCTCATATTCATTTAAAGTGAGGGATTTTCAAAAATAAATTGCCATGATGGGTTTAATAGTAGAAAACCGTGGCCTCAGGAACCATTCTGTGTTTCATCTCTCTTAGTGTTGTGACTTTGGTGATGGTCACAGAGAACATTTGTACTCCCTGATAAACACATAGTGACAATTACTATCTCCTAAATCTTTATTTGCTAGTTTGGACTAATCAGGTCTAAAGACTTCACATGTAACCAAAATTCTGCTATTGAGTGAGACCAATTTCTGAGGGGGCCACTGGATTTTTGATAAGTCTGGCTTATTCACTTGAAGATGAGGTTATCATTACAGCTTTTTGAAACCTCAATTAGATGGACACATAGTCCTGTTATTACTGGCTTCTTGTGAACCATTGCAAAGTTTGTACAACCGAAGATGATGTGCGTGAAATGCATCCACTCCCAGAATATTCTGGTGCAATGCATTTGCAAATTGGTCTTCCTACACTTCTTGTGTGCCGTAAGTACAGTTACCTTCTATTCATTGCAAAACCTTTATTCTTACACTATGTCATAATTGCAGTTTGGTCCAAATTTGAGTAGAAACACAAAAATTCGTGTGAAAGTATAAGTTGATTAGTATGTTTTTATTTTACTCAGATTATCAGCAAGATAGAAATGAAAATTTTCCTTAAGAATTTCCAGACCTCATGATGAACCCTTGATTGAGAAGAAAGGATGAAAACAGGCTCTTTTAAAAGAGTCTAAAACCTCAGACTGTAGAATTACCTGAGTTTGGTGATAGTCAAGTTCAAGGTGTTAAGATACCAGCTTTAGAAGGAAGGGAGTTGTGCTAGATGTCTTCTGTTCATACCTCCAGATTCATTTTCTTCCTTCTCCCTCCTTCTCAGTTTGCCAGAAGACTGGCCTGTATAAACCGCACCTTGCCTTTGCCTTTGAACTTCAGGGTTGGTTCATCGAATGGGCACCAGCAGAACTGGATGGAAGGGGAGAATGCAGCCAGGTTACTTAGTCTCCTGAACCCTTTTCTCCAGGTCACCAAGGCTCACTGCAACAACAGACCTGAAATCCATACTTGTTGAGACATCTCCTTCCCTTCACACTATTACTAGTGCCCTAACTGTAACACTACACTAATCTTTGTAGCATTCCCTAACCTTATCCTGATTTTGGTAACTAGGCTCTTTTACAGATGCTTTTCAAATAACTCAGTTTGATTGTGTAGGTTTCCCCTGCCGGAACTTTGATTAACATAGGTGCCTACCGAGTCAACATCTACAGTCTCCAAGACCACAGGACGAGGTTCGTGCAACACACACTTTACATATACGTGATCTATACATGTTTCTTGGTGGAGGAGATGAAAAGAGAATTCTCTTTTGTAATGAATTTACGATGTTCTGGAAACTTAGCTAGGCACCTGAATGTACATTTTCTTTTTAAAGCTTCTTGATCACATTTGGAAAGAGGATTTATATTCCCACTCTACAGATAAAGAGATGAAGTCTCATTGAATGGAGGTTTCCAACCCAATCAACAAAGCTGGAAAGTGACTATGCTGAGTTGCAAATACAGACCTATCCAGACTCAAAGCAGGTGTTCTTACTCAGTCAAGCTGCAAGTTTGAAGAGGACTGGGTGTGATTTTAACCTGACTTTAATCATAAACCAGTGTTGAAGGTGGGGATGACCAGGAGCAGCCAGAGACCTGCTTCCATCGGAATCACATCAGCCAATTGGATGGCTCAGAATGTTTGTGCTATGTTACAGGATTCTAAAAAAGCAAGATAAAAACCATAGAGGTGGATGAAGGAAAGAGAGGCTTCAAAATGTATGGGTGTTGCGTCTTTAGTGGATGAAGCAAAGATAGAAATGAACAAGTGAATTTTATCCCGAGGACATGATTGTAGATGAAATTGTTTAACTATAGAAGAGAAGGAAATAACCAAATGATTTTTTTAAAAAATAGGGAGGTATTTAAATGAGTTATGGTAAATCTATTTGAAAGAACAGACATGTCTTAAATCTTGAGTTCTTTCCATTTATCTATGATTTACAGAACATAAAATTCCTTCATGAGGATTTTTTTTTTCTTTTACTACACTGAGGAGTTATTTGGTCTTAGGAGGATAAAGGCTTAGAAAAATACCTAAATAAAGTACTCCTTTATCTTCCCCTAATTCTCATGCACAAAACAGATGCATTCCCTATTCCAAACTCTCACTTATAGAAAAACATGCTTTGAGTCAGCAAAAATTAATTCCCATCATGAAAACAAACAGAATGAAGTGAACAACAGGCTGAGATAGTAAAGCTTATGTGATAAAGAGTTCCTTGCAACAGGGAATTCATAATATACATTAACAATTTTTATCTAACAGTCAATTCATTTCAAAATACTGCCAAGCCCCACTTACACAGATAATATGTAAATGACAGTCCTGATGGGCAAATAATCGTAACGTAAATGGTAAAAGAAAAAGGTCTTTGGAGTTCAAAAGAAAGCCATAATTCTATGCATCGAAACTCAGAAACTTGGCTTCCAGAAGATCTTGATAAACTCCCATTCAATGTTCTAGAGTCAATTTTAACAGCTGATGTGGGAACCAGTTTTCAAAGATGGCCCCCAGTGAACCACAATATTTTACACCTGTGTTGTGTCCTCCTAGGTTTGGCCAATAGAATGAGGGGTAGGCTTTTAGAAGTCTTACACCCACTTGGATCTTTTGGGCTGTTTGCTAGTGGGTTATTCTTCTGGGGAACCCAGCTGTGAGAAACCCAAGCCATAAGGAGAGGCCATGTGTTGGTGCTCCTGTCCACCAACCAAGCTGAGCATCCGGTGGCAAAAAGCCAGCTTCAATCATCAGCCATGTGATGAGCTATATTGGACATCTAGCAAATGTCAGGCAACTGCAGTCCCAGCTGCCATCTGATTAAGCCACGGGAGATACCCCAATTGAAAGCCATCCATCTCAGCCAACATACAGAAATATGAGATACTAATGAATTTTTTCAAACCAAGGCATTTGGAATTGTGCAGTGACAGATAGCTGAAATATTTGCTAACCAGGTTTTCAGTTCTGAACAGCAATTAAGAGAACTAATGAAAGGTAAGACCTGTCAGCAGTAGGAATTGAACGTTAAATTTAAGGAAAATAACAGAAATCGTGAAAGTCAAGAGAAAACACAACAGTTGGAGACTGTTTAGTGGGAAGAGGTTAGCAATCCCAGCCCCAGATCCCTTCCAAAAACCATCACTAAGTCATATCACTTTAGACTTTTGTATTCATGAGAACTTGGAATTAGGAAGAAAGATTACATTCTCATCAGCAAATTTGAGAACCCACGGAGGTGAGGAATCATTTTTTAAAGAAGGTTTTGATTGTCTAAGATTAAACTGTGACAATGTCTTGGAGTTGGAGGAGGCAAGCTTTGGTTTTCTGGAGGACCACTTAATTTCCCCCAACAATCTCAAATATGGGAAGTATTCTTGCCTCATAACTCTTCCTGACAGCTGGACTTCCACCGCGGCTAATTAAAAGCATGAAAACACGTCCATTGATTCACTGATTCATTCAGCAAGGATGCTAACTACCAGCCCTAACTCAGGCATCATGCATGAAAACATAAATAAAAGGTGGGTTATTCTTCCAACAACTTACCATCCGCTGAAGGAGCTATAAAGAAGAAGCCAAAATTAACATTTGTTGAGTGCCAACTGCACTGTATTAGTTGCTTTTGCAATTTTTATTATTAGTTTTAAACCTTCCCAGCAATCCTATCTAATGGACCAAATTCATCTCATTTTTAGATGAAGAGGCAGGTTGTACCACCTGCAGGAGGACTCAAAAATAAGTGAACAGGCTTTCAGCCTTCATCAGTGACAGCTCTCCGATCTCCATGAATCTTATATGAACTTCATGGCAAAGTGTAAGGTGGAATGCCATCCTCGATTTATTTCACTCATTTTGACCATTTTAAAGGCCTTCGTAATAACCTGAGGTCACAGCAGAGTCAGGAAAATTCCTTTTCAACATCTTTGCATCTCCATTTAAGCCGGTCCCCCTCTCTCACGCTATTGTTTAATCCGATAACTCCTGAAGTTTCCCAAGAGTGCCAGTCATTTTTATAACAGCCATTTTTCTTTGACTCGGGGAACAAAATATATTAAATCAAATCAGGGTTTGCATTTGTGCCCGTTACTTAAAGTGCTACCAAATAAGTTGATTCCCAATGAACTTAAGATTTTAATTCATTTTACCCCATCGCTGTTGCAGAAGGAGTCACATTTTTAAATGTGTGATGACATATGGCTGTTCATTATTTATACATTCTGTAGCAGACTATAAATTTTACTTTGGACATATATCGAGGCACTGAAACCATTTGGGTTGCAAACACATAAATCATGGTTACAGTTATTAGTCTAAATGTAACACCACCGGGTTCTAGATCAAAACCTTTAAAATCCATTGTAATTGATGCCCGCTGCATAACTTATGTCGAGTTTTATTAAGGGTTCTCATTATTATTTATATATTTGGAACATTATGCTCCTAGCTCTGCTACTCCATCCAGAGTAAATTATTTTGAGGTGTAGGATTCAGAGAGGGTGTAGAAGCATCAGGAATTGAAGGGAGGCTCTGTGTAAAATGTTAAGAAGTAAAAAGTAGGGATAGAAAGGGGGCATTGTATTTTAGGGCAGTCTAATTAATTCATGTGATTATTTTGTCAATTTAACTCCCAAACACCTCGTCCTTGGTACTGACTGACATACATTTGAGGCAAATACAAAAGCAGCGAGTTGTATCAGCTAAATTATAAATTAGCAAAAGGGTGACGGAACGAGCCGGCTTCCTAGGGCTGCCATGGGACCAGGCCTTTCAAAGACCAGAAGCACTTAGATTGATCCATACATCACAGCAGCAGAGATATATCAGCGAAATGGGGACTAAGGACCGATGATACTTCACAGGCTCATTAGAAAGCTTCAGGTTGATGAGCTGGTTCTCCCAAAAAGCTTGGCTGCAGAAATGCCAGTGGCAGGGGGGACCCAGGGGGACCTGGCTGTGTCTAAATGGTAGAGCAGGTGAAGGAGCAACACAACTTACCATGGAGGAAGGCAGGCAGGACAGGGAGGCAGGAGGCCCATACAGAGGCCAGAGAGATGGCACGATGAAAGGACCACGAGTTTCAGGGCCGTACAAACCAGAGTCCTCCTCCCTGCAATGCCATCAAAAAGCTATGTGACCCTGAGACCCCTTACCTTCTTCCTCCATAACAAGCAGGTAATAACGGCCACCTTAAAGGGTCTGTTGCAGTTTTTCTTTTTTTTGATTAATAAATTTTATTTTTAGTTTTATGTTTACAGAAAATGGAGCAGGAAGTACAGTGCTGCCACATGCCCCGTCCCTCCCCTGATAGTGTCTCTTGTTAATAATGTCCTACATCAGTGTTACTTTTCATTACAATTGATGAACCAATATCAATGCCGACTTACAAGTAAAAACTATAGCTTACATTAGAGTTCGTTATTTGCATTGTACATGTCTATGAATTCTGATGAATCTATAACCTCATGAACCTACTATTATTACAGTATTATACTGTTTCTCTTCCCTAAAATTCCCCTGTGCTCTACTTGTTCCACCCTCCCTCTTACCCCCCATCCATGGAAACCATAAAAACTTTAACCGTCTCCCTGGTTTTGCTTTTGTTGTAAAGTGTTGAGCTAATACATGGGACGAGTCTAGCAGAGGGTTCAGTCGAGGGCTGAACTACAAGGTGGCTCTTACGGCAACAGCACCCCACTCTATTTATGTCTGAATTTCCAATGTCACACATTTAAAATGCAGATTTCAGATCAACAACCTAAGATGTTATAAGACGGGAAGTAGCTATATGATAAGGTCTCTAACCAGGTTTTCCCCAGTTGCAAGCAACCAAAGGCATGGAGAGCCCAGCCAACTTCCCTTCTGCAGCTTTGGTTGCTGGGTTGCTGCAGGCTCCCATCATTCTCTAGGACCCTCTTCTAAGCTTTCCTTAGGAGAGAATCAGGAAGTTCAACTGATTTTTCTACAAACTTCTATCCTGGGGCCAGATAGGTTTCTAGAGGAGAGATGGAGAAGAATCTTAGCCTCACCACCAAAGCAACAAGTGACTTGCATCTGGTGGTTCCTGATACAGCTACTTGTGCTCACGCCCTGTATCTTTCTTGGCCCCTTGAAGGATGTGAAGAACAAAGAACATTGCTGGAACTTGAGAGGGGACTGGTCATTGGCCATCAACAGCAGGTGTGAGAGACACTTTTGTGCCCCAGTCATAGCCCCCTGGCTGGTCTCTGACTATTTAATGTGCCCACCTTGGTAGACATTTCCTGTGCACATGATAGCATTCCTCCGTAAGCTCCTGACTATGACCCAAGGAGGTGTGTGCAGCCTTCAGTCTGGGTAGCCTGGAATCACAGAGGAGCTGATATCCCTAGATGATGCCTGGAACCAATGGGTGCTGATGGCTAATGTCTCACCCTGCTGTCTTTAAAAAGATTATTCTGAGGCATGTCGCTCAGTGGGTCCCCAGCAGGACTGAGCTCCAGCTTCTCACATAGAGGAAAAAAGCATCCTTTTCTCCTTTCCTCCCCTTCATGTCTCTGTTTCTCTCTGCTTTTTCATTCTTTCTTTTATAAGTCTGTCTACAAAAACTACCTGCTCTACATCTCCTCTCAGGCTCTGCCTTCAGAAGAACCCAAACCCAGCCAGTGGGGCTGCAGGCAAGCCGCTAGCAGAAGGTAACGTCAGGTAGAAGCTGAACATTTCATTCAGCTAATGAATGAAATGCAATTTACAGTGTCAATTACAATAGCTCACATCACCAGATTGTTTACCAAAGACTAGATGTTATACATAGAAGGGTACGCTAGATAATGTCATTTAATCCTCACACAACCGTGAGGTAGGAATTATTCTAATAACCATGTTATAGAGGAGAAAATGGAGGTTCAGAGGTGTCAAGTGCTGTGCCTGGTTTCACTCGTCTAATTAATGGTGTGGCCAGGTGACAAACTAAAACAATCTAATTCCAGGCCCTAGTTCTCTACTTCCTGACCCAGCATAGAATTTTCATTGTGTATATGTTTAATATAGAAATTCTTAAAGATGTAATTTTTATAGAGTCATGACTCATGTACAAAAATATAAAATGAAAATATGTCAAAGATTTTAGATGGATCTCATTAGTTAATGAAGGAACCACTAAGATGTTATGACCCATTCAAAGAAAAATTCTAAAAACCATTATTTTATAGGCTAATCAAAAATGCTGAAATGAATTTACAAGTGACTCAAACCTGGAAACGAAAGTGGTCAGTATCTATAGGGCAAAAATCAAGTGCATTCCACTGGACACAATTTGTTTGCTTTTCTATAGATCAGCATCACTTACATTAGTGTTGGTTTTCTGCAACTTACAGAATTTGTAAAAGAGGTCAAAGACAGTGAAAGCAGACATAACCCAGAAGGGTACGCTAGATAAGATACCCCATGATCTTCTTTGCCCAAATCTTGACAAAATATATGGATCTTAATGAGTGCCAGTTTTTTATAATGGCAACGATAATAAAATAGAACAAGGGGCAGCAAGCTGTTTTTATAAAGGATCAGAGAAAACAGTAATTAATTCCCATTTATACGTGGGGGATATGTTCCAAGACCCCCAGTGGATGCTTGAAACCATGAATGATACCAAGCCCTGTATATACTATGATTTTCTTAGACATACATACCTGAAATAAAGTTTAATTTATAAATTAGGCACAGTGAAGAGATTAACAACAATAACTAATAATAAAATAGAACAATTATAACAAACAATACACCATAATAAAAGTTATATATATGTGATATATCTCAAAAGTACCTTATCATGAGATCCTTTATTGTTATCTTATGTTCTTGTAAAGAGGACCCGGAAGGATGTATCAGTACAGACAGAATTTATAAAAAAGAGCAGTTAGTGGGTGGTTGATGATTAGGTCTTGTGTTTGCTTCCAACACTCTCTGCATTGATTCAACGTTTCACCAGAGAGTTGGGATTCATTTTCTGGTGCTTCTAAGAGGAGAGGCATGAAGGAATCTAAGTGCCTCAGATTGGGAGACCAGATGTTTTGACAAAAAGTCTCCATCCGGCTACAGTGAGAGAGGGAAGGGTTGTTTTTTCCCACACTCAGCAGAAAAGCAAGGCAGGGCCAAAAGTCACTCTTTGCTTGGGGGACAGTAAGTCTCAAATGTGCACACAAGAGCTAATTAAGCATGCATGATGTTCTACCTGAGGGTAACAGGGCCACGAGTCAAACGGCCTTGGGGACTCCAAATTAGAAACTAAAAAACAAATTTTTTCCTGTGGCATAATGGCTTTTTGTAAGACAATCACTTCTACACTGATCTCATCTGCTAATTTTTTGTCTATACTCTTTTTTCTCCTATCAGTCAAAATCTACATCTTTGAGGACCAGTTTACACAGACGCTACCGCTAAAATCTCCTAACCCTCTTTCTGCAAACTTTAATGGATTTCTGGGAGCCACAGAATAGCTTGAAATGTGAACACCCAAGGTTTTTTTCATCGTGGCCTGGCTCCCTCTTCCTTTCTGGCCATTTGTGCTTTCTTTCCTCTGTTTTGTTTTTTTTTTTTCTTATTTGTCCTCTCTTTGCTCACACTCATCTGTCTTTTAAAATCCACATCATTGAATACTTGTGTAAACCATGATTTGGCTGAGTTGATGAAGGATTTAACACTTTTACTAAGAGTAGTACACATGAAATCTTGCATAACAACATGGACACATATATACTGATTAAAGGTAGCAACGTTTTGTGTTATAAGCACAGGGAAGGTTTCGGCTATGTTAGAGAGACACAAAAAAACTGAATGCAGATCACGAACACTCATAGTTCTATAGAAATGAAACCACTGGTCTGTTCACTCAGTCTTTCTTTTCCAAAAGTTAATTTATATTATGATTTCAATCTCATTATTTGAAAACTGAAAGTCATTTAATCAGTGAAGCCTATGCCCAAACTCCAATTTTTTCTACAGCCTCTACCTATTGTCACTGTGAAAAGCAAGACAAGAAGCCCCAAATGGAGTTGTTTGTGCTAAGTCTCAAGTCACCAAACCCTAAGTTGACTTCATTAGTTTCAGCTCTCCAAGATGTGGAATCTTAAACCAGCCGATCAGGAGTCACCACCTTAACACTAGTTAGAGAACCTGCTTGATAAACTCCTGCTGTCCTCTAAAGTAGAGTGACCTGGGACTATTCGATTGCTATTTTGCTAAGTGTCACTTCCTTTTTTCTTCTCCCTTCTGCCTACAAAAGTCTTTCATTTTGTACAGCTCTTCAGAGCTCCCTTCTGTCTGCTAGGATGGATGCTTCCTGATTTAAATTAATTTTTGCTCGAATAAACTCAAAATTTTAAAGATATTTCAGTTTATCTTTTCACAGAATCATCCTCCTTTCCCTCTCGAATCTGTGTTAGCTTTTATATCTATTTTACTAATTCATTCATTCAACAATTATTTATTTACCTATTTGTTTTTAGTAAGACTTTATTTCTTTAGAGCAGTTTCAGCTTCACTGCAAAATTTAGGGGAAGGTACAGAGATTTCCCACATGCACCCCGATCCCCCCAACACAAAGCCTCCCCCATTGTTAATATCAGGGCAAGAATAGACTTACTTAATTTCGTTCCCCAGAGCATGTGAATCAGTGATTAGTGTACATCAAAGTCTCAATCTATTTTTGCAGGCATGAAATGAAGCCTTCCAATTTTATCTTCCTACTTCCCCCACCACGTACTGCTCAGATTAGAAAAACTTGACATTAGCAGTCACTGTTTGGGCTTAAAGTGCTGACAGTAGAGACTGGGCCAATTCTATCCCATTCACCTGCTAGAAAGACTGGGGTCCCAGGCTTTTCATCGTGAACATAAATTCCAATCCCCAAGGCTCAGCTTTCAAACACTCAGGGCGAAAAGAAAATGCGAGGCCGGTATTTCCAGATGTTCTGTATTCCTTTAGCCCCTGTTAATCTCTTTTCAAACTCTGTGGATACCAAACAAAGCTCTTCGGCCTTCTTGTCATGAAGCTGAGCATTCATTATTGAATGGCATAAGGGACACATCTGAGGTTTAGGAGGCAAAATAAAAAAAAACAAAACATGTCTTCACAGAGGCAGGGCTGGAATAAGTTCTTCGCTTTCCCAAGAATATCCATAAAACTGTACTGGCTACCAGCTTTCTGACTGTAGTGCACATTTGAATTTTCTCCCCGAGTGTAAGTGTCCCTCTATATACAAAGCAGAAACCTACTGCTCCCCCGTTCGCTCTCTTGTTTATTTGTCATTAGTCTCCTTCTCTTCGTGTTTTGTAATCTGAGGTGCTCTGTCAGTTGGAGAGTATTAAACCGCACAGGTTTCGCTTCTCTTCCTGGTGGAGCTGTATTTATTTATTTACTGGGGTTATCATGGGAAACTATAGACACTCAGAGCAAAGAATATAACCATTCTGCAAGAACACCATTCGACTCAGGGAAAAAAGAATAAGAAGAATAATTCTATTCCTCAAGTGCCGTTGTGAAAATACAGCGTCTTGCATAATTGGAAGCACAGCAATCACTTCTTTATTTCTGAAACCCGCCTGGTAAGAGTGATTTTTTTTTTGTGTCAAGGAAGCGAGGATTTCCTTTTGAAAATTGCCTTGAAGACTGAACTTTCGGGAATCACTTCCCCGTCGAGAACTCTGAGCAAGCATTCATTTTAGACTGTGGTTTTAGTGTTTCAGAAAGTTCGGTTAGTAAGAAGGAAGAGATACAAGAAAAGAGAGGAAGGAAGAAAAAGAAGGACACCCTGGAGAGGCTGCTGTCTTTAATCCCATAGATGTCACTTTTCTTACAAGAATGATAGGGACCAAAATGATCTGTTTTTACATTTTATCATCTAGAAAACAGAAGTGTTTTCTAGGCTGGCGACCGTAAATTTGACCTAATAGCATTACAATAAAAAAGACTCTATTTCTTCCTTAATTGTCATGAAATCCTCAGAAAGTTTGAAAATAGAGATTATTAAAAATTTGAATTTTGTTTTGTCTGAAGAATCAGGCAGCAGCTACATGCTGGAGTTGGGAAAGTAGTGGCATCAATTAAGAGTGAGGTTTCTACTCCTAAAAAGTTGAAGATGACCAAATATTTCGTAAGATTGTTCTAAAGAAGGAAACTGCAGATATAGAGATAGATGTCAGTATATTTACAGGTGTAGTTACAGGTATATAGATTTTTTAAAAAGGGTGAAAAGCAGCAGTACTATTTAGGAGGCAGATACTGCATTCTCCTAAAATTCATTATGTTGACACCTGAATCCCCAGTGTGATGATGGTATTTGGAGATGGGGCCTTTGGGAGGTAATTAAGTTTACGTGAGGCCTTGAGAGTAGAATTCTTATGATGAGGTTAGTTGCTTTATAAGATGAGGGAGAGAGAGAGAGAGAGAGAGAGAGAGAGAGAGAGAGAGAGAGAGAGAGAGAGAGAATTACTCGTCTCTCCACCGTGGGGTGACACAGCGAGAGGACAGCTGTCTGCAAGCCTTCTCAGAGCCTGACCAGGTTGGCATCCTGATCTCAGACAACCCAGCCTCCAGTACCATGAGACATAAATTTCTATTGTTTAAGCCACTCAGTCTATGATATCTTTTTCAACAGCCCAGTCTTACTAAGACAGGTATCAAGTTCAAGATGTTCTTGATTTAAAAAATTATTCACATGCAAATAAAGGTGCATTTTATTTATTCACTAATTCAGCACATATTAATTAAGCATCTCTTATTCGAAAGACCCTGTTCTAAATACTGGGGAGAGGGTTGTGAATAAAACACTCCTGGAGACTGCAGCCTGTGGCAAGAGGAACAAAAATGAAAACGAATCAAACGCCCCTGTCAGAAAGCTATTTCAGAGGCTGATAATTATGAAGAGAAAAGCAAAACAAGGTAATGTGAGGGAAAGCGTGGGCAACTGTGGATCTAGTCAGCATGGGAAGCTTCTCTGAGAAGGTGACTTCTGAGGTGAAGCTTAAAGGATGGGAAGAACTCCATTAGAGATGAACCAAAGGGAGGACATTGAAGACAGAGAGGACAGGCAAGAAACTGCAAGGAGGATGAAGCATCACGTTCAGTGAACAGAAGAAGGCTACCATGGCTCGAAGAAGTGAACAAAGAAAAGAGGTCAGAAAATGTAAAGATGAGGCTTGGCATAGGTATGGCCTGGAGCTTACTCAGAGCTGTGTACGTCTAGGAAAGGAAGTGGGGTTTTATTCCAAGTGTCCAGACAAAGGCTCATGAACAATGAGGCAGCCAGTATGTGATTGATCTGGGAGAAAAAATCAGACGTGACCAGAAGTTGGGAGAACCACGTTTTCTCTCCTCTCCGTGGGATTTTAGAGATGTCACTTTCCTGCTTAGGTTCTCAGTGTTGACACTTGCCAAGTGAGAGAGTTGGGCACAGTTATGGGATGCAGTCCGTGTTGATGTGTCACATTTGCTTCCAGCAGATAATGCAGCCAACAGGTGCTTGACTTTAATGTAGGTTCCAGGCACTTAGATTTTTCTTTCTTTAATGGGACCAGCCTGGCCTGACCATACATCCACTGGAGAGGAGAAAGGACTTTGGACTTGCCATAAAACTCAAGAGACTACTTATGTTCAAGCCCACCTTCATCACCTTGGCCCTTTGGGCATGATCCCAGCTTCAAGACCTATGACCTATAACACAGGTGCTGTAAGGCGAGGCAAGGTAAGAGAGCATCTGTGGTGCTTTCTATGCACGATTCCTCCTGCCCCTTTAACGAGTTGCATCTGTGAAAACAAAGAAAAGTCACTACTATAAAATATACCAATTTCATCAGGCCATGGGTTAGGCAGCACTTCTTGTGGACTCCGTCACAAGCCAGCCTTCAGACCCATCAGGGTTGGATGTCACCAAGGTTGGGAGGAAAGAAAACAAAAGGGTAGATTTTCCTTTAGAGGCCTGGTCACTGCAGTCAGACAGCATAATTGAAAGTGTTCTCTCTCTTCCTGTGTGGCTGGCCAACTAGGGCTTGAAAAGTGAAAATGATGCCTGATTCCCACTCATTTCTGCAGACAGATTGGAAACATATGTTCTGCGGGAGTCTTCTCACTGTCCCTCACTACAGCCATTTCCAGGAGCCTGTGGTCAGGCCAGAATTTCTTCTCAAAAACATAGTTTTAGGCAAAGCTTAGAAATCTAAGAAAGAACAGGTATATATGAGAATCTAATCTTCTCCAAGAAGGTATCAGCAAGAGGTAGTAGAAAGAAGACCAACACATGTGTAATTAATAGACCAGCATCCTCACCTTGGCTGTGACACCAAATAGTTTTGTGATTTCACATTTAACACGCCAGCGCTCCTTGTCCTTATCTATGAGGTGGTTCTACTATTACTGGTTGTTTTCAACCTCGGGAATGTTTAAAGGGTCAGAAAGATAATATATGTGGAAATATTTCCTGAATCGTGAGGTACTTCCTAAAAGTAACAACACCAAGAACACCGAGCTTCATAGTTGTTCAAATCTATGTCATATATACAAACACATGAGATTACGAACTGTTTATAAGTGAGGATGCATTATGAAATGCTGGGTCTGCTATTGAGAAGGAGGAGGAAAAAGAGGAGGAGTAGAAGGAGGTGGAGGAGGAGGAAGTTAGGCTATTTTTGGCTATTTAATTTTAGTGAAGAACTTTTTGGTAGGGTTAAGGAAGCACGTAAAGATGAAATGAACAGGTGGAAGAATAAGGATTGGATGTTCATAGTAATTGCCACAATTATTGAGGCAATTAGCCATTGAAGAGCTAAGAGATGGAAATATTTCTCAACTATCCCTTGACCCTGAGTGGCTTTTATCTGTGCCATTCCCCCGTGGACCTTAGTCATATATCATCATCCTCTCTGGAGGGCTCTGTTCTATCTTTCATAAATGCCCTCTGAGAAGGGGTCTTTCTCTTGGATTCTACAATAACCTAATTCGAGTGGACAGGCCAGGGACAAGTATAGAATGTGGGAAATACTTGTTGGGATTAAATCTGGACAACCCCAAATTTCTAACCATTTTCCACATTATACATGAAACCACACTGTGAGGTGAAGGTAGACTGTGGAGAATGTAATGTTCTGATCAGAAAGGCAGATGGGGAACTGCTCCCATTCTCCCTTTTACACCCTCCTGCCCCAAGCATGGAGGGTCACAGGGAGAACATGGTGACAGGCTTGTGTGTTCCCTTAGGCAGCATCGCAAAGCTCTGGCTGCTTCTACAACAACTTCTTAAAAATTAAAAAGAGGACTTGTTACAAAGACAGATACAAACGGAGTCAGAATCAAAGAGTAGAGATTGTAAATCTGCATTTTTATAAGCATCTTGGTGATTCTTGTACACATAAATGTCCCAGGGACACTGCTCTATGCTTGTCCCTCTCTTTCCACAGGGTGCTTCTGATTGGAGGATGGAGAGTGAAAGAGCTGGGCCGGCTTGAGTGGTTTCCCTTGGTCTCGAATTTTTTTGTCAAGTTTCCCAATGGAGAGGATCCCATTCACTCAGGACCACAGTCACCAGGTGGATGAAGTTTTTAAGGCTGGCCATTACCAAAGGTCTTGCTGTTTCTAGTTTTGTACCTTTTAGGTCACAAGATGTCAAATCTGTCTCACGAAGCTGGCGAGAGTTATGCAGGGACTGTATTAGAACCTATGCAGTGTACATCGGTTTTCTTAAATGAGTTTTTATAGGTGTAAATGGCTCAGAATGGAACTGGGGACACAGTCTAGGCCTGTGTGGTCCAATATGGTAACCACCATCACCAGGTGTATCTGAAATGTGGCTCATTTAAATGAAAGGAAGGCTGCAAGTGTAGAATGCGTACTGAATTTCACGCAGCACCAGAAAAGAAAAAGATGTGAAATGTGTCATTAATTATTTTTATATTGAAATCATAATATTTTGGATATTTTGGTTAAATAAAACATATCAAATAATTTTACCTTTTTCTTTTTCCTTTTATCATGTGGCTACTAGAAAAAATTTAAATTACATATGAGTTTCACATTGTATTTCCATTGGCAACACAGGGCTAGACTCTTCTGAAGCTATCTAAAACCCTAGTGCCAAGTGATCAAAATAGGATTTAAATGGATATATTCTGTACAATCTCAGTTTCACACACACACACAGTATTCAAAATCAATACCTTTTGGGTTCTTTAAAACTTTCATTCAGCTAGTACCACACATCAAGTTTGGGATGTCAATTGTTTCCATGCACCAATCAAGGACATCTCAGATGTAAGCCTCAGGAAAATGACACATGACTAGCATGACCCTTGATTCTTCTAAACTCCAGAACAGAGGATACTATTTACAAAGGTGCTAAGTGACTACTTTGAATCCAAAGGTCAACAGTGGCCATCACTGGAGAGTGAGATACTTGTTTTTAACAATAATAAAGCAATCGTTTTTGTCCAAACTTTGTGTACAAAACTTGGTCTGTTATGACAACCAGAATAAGATACAGGGGGTTAGAGAAACTAGGATGCTTATATAAACCAAATTCCTTAGCCCAACTCAAGTCAGAATGAGACGCTCAATTTTAAGTAAATAAGAAAGTTGAAACAGTAGCTGTACTACTGCCCTGAGCCCCAGGCATTAGTAAGGCTCAGAATATTCCTTCCTTCTTTGCCCCCTAGTCGTGCTTGTTTTCCTTTGAAGAATAATTAAGATTTAATGGCATATTTTCACAGTTTTTTGTCTGCCTGCTTTCCGACTGCCTACTGTGCAGAATGCTTGCTTTTGATCCCGGTCATTACAAGAACTGTACAGTAATTGCCTATCTGGTGACTCGCTAATGGAGGTCCCCAGAGAGCAGAGACGCTGTTCTTTTGAAGTTCATCTTGTTTACTGTTGGCCCTTCTGGTTTAATCTATGTCATCAGAGAGCCTTGCTCAATTATTGGCAGCTCGATTTCTTCTCATCAGGATACAGACACTGGGTAAACAAGTTTTAGCTCTTCCTTTTCTTTTCTTTCCTTCTTTTCTCTTTTTATTGGTCCCCTTTCATTCTCCTTTACTTACCCAGATAAGCCCAGGTTGATCAGCCATGTGGTCAGTGGGCCTCTGAAAAAGCTGCTCTTCAGACCTTCCCAATAGGGCACAGGTTGGAGAGTAACTAACAGATAAAATAGTTCCGCTCTTTGTTTCAAAATGGGATGACTTTTACTCATCTCATAGAACCCAGATCATGGAGTGGCTCCTTTATGAAAAGTCAGACTCTACAAACATGGCTTCAGCTGGTTTATCTGTCCCTCCACTGCCTGCTGTCATGACACTCATCACAATTAACTTTGATTATTTGCATAACTTCTACCACTCTAGCCATGGGGACCCTACACAGTCAAATGTTATGATATCTTTATTCCTCAATCTCTAGAACTGAGAACGTTACTCAGTGCATCTGAGGCGATGAAAATGTGTTTGCAGAATAAATGGACATCCTCTAGGTTGTGCTAACATTGCTCTGTCTTTCCCAAGGAAGGAAAAATTCAGCACTAGATATCAGAGTTTTTTCTGTTTCTTTCTTAACTCCCAATGTCAGAAAACATGAAATTAGAGAAAATTTCTAAAATAGGAGTTTGCTAATCATAAGGGTAGGAGATCTTGCTTCTGCTTGGATTAGCACAGGCAGAGGTCAGGAACTATTGTGCGACTTAGAGACAATTTAGGTCAGAATGCCTGTAAGGGCTTTCAGCCCCATAGATGGGGACAGCAACCCCAGCTGACACAACAGAATTAAAAAAAAAAAAAAAGAAAAAAAAAGAAAAGAAAAGAAAAGAAAAAAGAAAAGGATTTAGGCTTAGCTAATCAGAGTCTTTCCTGGGATTAATATCTGAGAACTGGAAGAAGAAATCTTCCTTTTCACATGGAGTGCAAAGGCACACTTGAAGATATACAATCAAAGATGAAGAGAGAAAAGAGATGAAGGGACAGATTTTAGTTAATGAGGTTTGAGCTCCAGGATCCAGAAGTGTAAGAATATGGCTTTCATTCTACGCTTAACCATCCTATGACACAAGAACTTATTCTTAAACTAACTTGATTTAATTATTTCTAAATTAACCTTAAAACACAGAATTATGCATCACATGAATAGTCCCACGGCCCCAAAGTTGACATGGCTTGTATATCTAGACAACTTTGAACTGGAAAATTTGCAACACCAATTAATTTCAAGTTCAACTGCAAATAATTATCTCCATAATACTTTGGTCCAGTCAGTAACAGGAAGTTACTTTCCTGAGCAGGCGGGTGGTAAATGCATTTCATGTATTAGTTCGTTTAATCTTCACAACAGTGTTAGGAGACATAACTACTCTTGTTATTATTTTTATTATTATTTAAAGAGAGAGAAACCAAGGTCAAGAGTAGTCAGCATTTGTCAATGTGGGGATTGAGATTTCATTGTAGGTCAGTCTGTCTCCGATGATCTCCAAGATTATGAGATACTTCTAATAATAATAACATAATTATATTTGTATTATTTATTATGTAGCATGGTCGAGTAGCTGTGTTTAAAGTTAAGGATAAGATAAACTCATACAAAATGTCAAATGCTGTGCCATTTTTAACTCATTTAATTGCCGTCACAATCTTTGCAGGTGGGTGGAAATTCATATTGCCAATTTCCAGACAGGACAGAAGACTCTGAGAAATTAAATGGCTTGCCTGAGGTTAAATAGCTAATAAGTGGCAGAAATCGAGTATGAACCCACTTATTCCTGGCTCCAAAGCTCACTCCAGTTCATCCAAGGTGAATATTCATGCTTAGGTAAACTCACTTTACATAGTTGGACAACTTCTCTCAGGAATAGTCACGCCACCGAGAAATGAGAGCCCCAAGTCCACTTTAGAAAAACTTATTAGTCTAATAAGACTTCAGTTCCATCAGCATAATTGGCAGCCACCTCAATCGCATACTGTCTCATTACTTTATGCTAGATTCCTCATTACTGGATTTTGAGGAGAGGCAAAATGTGAAGAGAGAAGAAATGCACATCAAGGAGGTGACAGTGTAGTCCAAGACCTTTCTGTGAGGCTAAGAGCGGCCCAAGGTCACGGGGGACTGGAAATATGGATGAGCATGTTAGC
The DNA here is from genome assembly GCA_030015415.1 of Cynopterus sphinx. NCBI lineage: Eukaryota > Metazoa > Chordata > Mammalia > Chiroptera > Pteropodidae > Cynopterus > Cynopterus sphinx. Next base: position 97,384,889 of record CM057379.1, on the reverse strand, counting down.
GTGCAGTTAGCTGCCTACATTTCTATTGGAGCAGAGGCAAAACAGCCAAGAGCAGTTAATATCCAAATCGTATTACAGACATTAAAAGACTTTTAACTAGCGTCTATGGCAAGGAAAACCTCAGAATTTGGTGGCATTGCTAACGCTTAAATGACTTTCTTTTAGAGGTCACCTTTCATTTCTTTTTAGGACTAAAAACAATAACAATAAACAAATGCACAATTGACACTGTATATATTTTTTAAAAATTGAATCTTTTTTCTGTAAAATATCATTTATGTTTTCTTTTCCACCTTCAAAACTAATATGACATTTCCAGTGATTTTTCTTAGGAAACATGTCTAGAAATAGACATGATAATTTATAAATTATGTACATTTTAAAGTAATAAGCACTTTATTAAGGCCAGTATAAGGAACTATGACATTATTTTTTATATTTGTGTCATTAAAGACTGTTCTCAGCATAGCCACGTGATGGCAGGTGTCAATCAACATCTGGAAGATACAAACTCAAAGAAGATGTTTCTCTACTGAGCAGTATGAGACAGAATAAACCATACCCTCAAAAGATTCCAAAATAGATTTCTCAGTACTTTCTCTGAGTCACATTTTCACCCCCCTAGCATTTTTGAGGGGTATTTAACAAATAAGAATTGTATATATTTAAGAATTGTACAATGTGATGTTTTGATATGTGTATATTTTGTGAAATGATTACCAAAATCCAGTTAATCAACATATCCATCACCTCAGTTATTTTGTTTATTTATTTTTTGTGGAGAGACTATTTAAGGACTACTCTCTTCAAGTTATGCAGATTGTAAAGTTTTTGACACACATTGCTAAATTGTCAACTACCTACCAATCTTTAGCTCTCTGAATTTCCCCTTATTTCCATAACTTTTCTTTGGCATTAATTGTAGCTGGAAAAAAACTCTAAGTTTGAATTCCCTTTTATATTTACTTGGTATGTGGCTTAAGAAGCCACTGAAAGACAACACGTTTGCAAAAACGATGATCATAAAATGATCATAATAAAACAATAACAATACTACCTAATACGATCACAGCGAAGGTTGACTACACACTGTGATCTAACAGGAATACTCTCAGTGTGCCTGGGAGCACGTGGGAAGGTCAGATAAACATGACTCGAGCATAGGAAGGCAGGCTTTCTCAAAGAGGTAACATCTTCACCGAGTGGGTTCCAATTCACTCATTGTTTTCCACATTTAATGAACTTGGGAAACTCACATGCTAGTTCTCCAGCCCACATTCTAAGTCAGTCAGACACCTGCTTCTCCAGGATGATATTGCCAACAGTGCCCTGACTCCAAAAAGATACCAACAACAAAAAGTAGTTAATTTTATTTTTTCATATGAAACCAATTAACATCGAGTTCAATATTTTTATCTATTGACCTTTACCACACATACAGGTCCCAGTATAGAAACCATTTCATGCTTTGAAAATGAAATGCCTAAATACAGTGAAAGTGTCACCATGGTACAAAAAGAAGATCGACTTATAGTAAAAACAGATGACTGTGTGGACACATCCAGGAGGGCTATTCTGATCCTGATTTCTGTAGATTCAGCTTCTAAGGAATTTTTTCTCTAAAAGCAACATTATGAACCTAATTCCACTTTACAAATATTCATGCCTCTGGGACTCTAACAAAACAAAGTTATTCTACCTCATTTCAACTCAAAACGTGTTATATCAACCAGCCAGTAGGTGTAATTGTTTGAGGCCAGCCATTTTCAAGAAAATCAATATTGGCTGGTGGATTCATCTCTCAATTTGTCTTCATTCTTTTTTTAAAAAGGAGGGATGAGAAGAAAATTTACTAATTTGCAGATATCCACTAGCTCCAGAACATCCATAATATATTACCCATTTCTGCAATTTATATCTCACATGTCCAATATTTCCTACTTTACACCTGACTCAGAATTAACAACAGGCAGCTTGAAATTATTGGAAGAGATTTGTACTCCAAGTCACGAAAGCTGAATTCTAGTCACAGTCCCATCACTGGGACCTTTGATGAAGTCACATGACCTCTCTGGGACTGTGTTTTTTTTTTTATAAGCATGGACCTAGAAAGTATTATGTTAAGGAAAATAAGTCAGACAGAGAAATACAAATACCATATAATTTCACTTATATTGTGGAATCTAAATATCAAAATAAATGAACAAACAAAACAAACAAACTCAGATACAGAGAACAAATTGATGGTGGCCAGATGGGGGAAGAAGTGGGGGTGGGATGAAAAAGGGGATGGGATTAAGAAGTACAAATTGACAGTTACAAAATAGTCACAGGGATGTAAAGTACAGCATGGGGACTAAAGTCAATAGTATTGTAATAACTACATATTGTGCCAGGTGGGTACTAGACTAATTGGGGGGGGTGGAATCACTTCATAAATTATATAAATGTCTAACCACTATGCTGTACGCCTGAAACTAATATAATCTTGAATATCAACTCTAGTTGAAAAAAATAATAAAAATTTTAAAAAAGAATGTATTGAGTGATTCAGCTGTACATAACAATACAAAAGGAAAAAAGGAAGGAAGGAGATCAGCTTATTTCCATCTCATGTAAATTCATCACAGAGGTTGGTAAGTTAAGACTGGTAAAACAAAACAAAAATAAACTCATAGATACAGAGAACGAATTAGTGATTACCTGAGGGGAATAGGGGAAGGCAAAATGGGTGCAGGAACAGTGGCAGATGGTAACTAGACTTACGTGGTGAACACTACACAGTGTACACAAACATGAAATTATAATGCGGTACAACAGAAATACGTATATCATATACCAATTCTACCACCACCACAACAAAAGACTAGCATAGCAGCTGTATGGTTTCCGAGACCCAGGTTCTTTCTACATTGTTGTTCTACCATCCTTGACATGTAGACCTCATGGGAGCAGAAAGCTTTCTCAGCTCCTGCCATCACAGTCAGGTTCCAGCAAATAAGAAGGAGGACGAATCACTCTCTCTTTTTCAAGGAATCTTTCCAGAAGACCCTCAGGATACTTCTGCCTTCAGCTAGAATTTAGTCCCAGGCCATATCTAGTTGCAAGGGAAGTTGAAAAGGTAAACTTCTGGTTCCCTGAGTTTAATGTGGAATGTTTTACTATTTGTATCCCATGCAAAATTACAAGAGTGACCAGTAGTACAATTCTTCACATCTGTTTCTCAGTGTATTTTTGAACACATTAATATGGGTTTCAAGAAGGCTCCCTCTTATCCAAAATTTTCCAATTTTCTACCAATTCTCTCTTCTAACTCTATACATAACTATCTACATACTATGAAAAGGAAGCAAGGTGGAGATATCAAGAGAAAGAAGAAAAAATGACTTCCCTCAGGATTGTCTCTCTCTTCCCTCTACATCCCCTACCTTCTCTTTGGAAAGCTTCTGATGACCAAATTTCTGTTCATAAAACACACAAAAAAATCAGAATTTCCTAGCTACCTCAGAGCATAAATCTACAAGGTTGAGTGGACTACAAGCCAACATAGCATACAGCTAACGCATCAACCAACAGGAGAAGTTAGGTGCACCCTGTGACAAATATGATAAGAATGCCACTTGAGGAAAAAATAAGAAAATGAGGACCAACTTGACCCGCCTTGCTTACACAGGGAACTTGTCCTATGCCCCACGTTTGTTTGAAATCTCCCTGAGCTGCACAGATTGGAAAACAAGGTCAGGAAGGTTAAGTAGCTTGGTTAATATGAAAACCGCGGCCAGTGAAACCGAGGGCCTTTATGACTTTGATTAAATTTAGCTTTGAATCCTAGTTATAGAAATAATCTCTCTCTACATATTTCTATATACCCATCAGAGACCTAAAACTTCCCCTGGATAATCAGCAACCCCCAAGGGAATAGAAGCCAGGAGCTTGGACCTGACTAATGGTCACACAGTCCAGACCCCTGGCTAGCTAAGGTAACATCTCGACATAGTTATATTTCAGCTCCTGTGCCCTAAGGTAGCATGACCTCTTGGCTTTCTTGTGAGACCGGAAAGAGGGACACTAGAACTGACCTCAGAACTGTCCTCAAGACCTGAAGAAATGACTTTACTTCATCTCTGACCAATCAGCTGTGAACACAACCTTGAACCCTAACCCACAGTATCTTGTGATTTTATCCTGTAGAATCTGTAACTTACACGTTAATGGGGAGTGCAGGCTTTTGAGTATTAACTTCCTGTTGTTCTGGGTGGCGCCATTCATAATAATATAGCTAATATTTCTCCCCTGCAGTTCTTGGCATTTTCAGTGTCTGGCTCTGCTAGACAAATGCTTTCTGTTTGCTAGCACCAGGAGCAGAGGCAGCATTAGCACACGCCCCAAAGTCAGAGCCCATCGTTATCTGGCCTTCTGTCCCTGGCACCGAGCTGAGTGTCCAGCATAAGTGATTGATTAGTATTATTTGATTGAACGAATGAGTGAACGGATTACTCCAAATCTCAGCTTCGTTTCCTGGCCCGGCCACCCACCAAGATGAGAGTCCTGCTCTCCCTGCTAGAAATGCTTGGCAAATCGGAAGGTGATAAAACCTACAGTGGAGCAGACTCCCACAGTGCTGCAGAATTAGAAACCGCATCTTATCACTGCATAATGGCCCTGAGTCTACTTCCCACACCCCAGAGAAGGCAGCCCAAAAGAAATTGAGTTATTTCACACAAAGACTTCATGGGAGGAAGAAAAAACATGTTGTTTGGATTCACTGCTTCTTCTTCTTTTTTTGTCATTTCAAGCGCAATAATGTACATTTTCATCAGAAGCTAAATGATAGTGCTTACAGTATTTAATATCTGAATTCAATTATGCTTTTGAAGGCTTATTACCATAGTAAAAGGAAACGTATTTCAGAGAATTTCCAAAAGCATCAGGGTACGATTATTAGGGGGAAAAAGTACACATTGTTAAGGAAACTATATATCCAGATAAAAGAGAGAAACAGAGACATGGACACACACACACACACACACACACACACACACACACACACACACACGTGTGCGCGCATGTGTGCATGACAGAAACACAAAAAACAAAGACACACACGAATAAGAAGTTCGATGAAGAGATAGAAAACCTGCAGTATGATCCTCCAACACTCTTGAAAGCTACCCCCAACTCATTCTTCATGCTTCAGCTGGAGTTATTTGTCAAAAAGCAAATCTGATCATTTTGCCCTAAAAAAAAAAGCAAATCTGATCATCTGCCTAAAGCCCTATAATACGTTTCCCATTACCCATCGGATAAATGTCAAAGCCCTTTAAACTGGCTCCTACTGGCTAAATCTGGGACAATTGGAACATATAAGTACGTAATTATAGAAACAGACTATGATTCATTAATTAAATAAAAATTTACGAGTCCACAACATTTATATATTTATGAATAGGGAGATGGAGAAGCATTTTCTTACACTATATTGACAAATAATAAATACTGAAAAAATAGCAGACTTAGAAAAATCACCAACGGATGGTAAAGTTAGTGAGTGAAAGATTGATCACCAACAGGAGACTCCCCATAAACCACTTACTAATTACAAAGGGAAAAATGGTAACTATACAGTGAGGTCACCTGGCAGACACTGCCTTAACTGAGTGGTTATGGTCAATTTCACCAATATTGGGGCAAACTGCCAGGTGCCTCCTGATATACTGCCCCGACAAGAACCAAATGTGTTCATGCAAAAAAAAAAAAAAAAAAGAAGAAGAAAAAAAAAAGCAAAAAGAGCATGACATCAATTTATTAATGAAAAAGATATCAGATCAAAGGAAATTGAGAAATATTTGACAAAACAAACCACTAATACTCTTTAGCATGATTGCGAATTTCATACTAAAGAAGACATAGCTGTAATGGGCAATATTTGGATTACTCTAAAAATTTGAATGTGGTCTGTGGATTAAATAATAGTGCATCAGAGTTATATTCCTTTTTCATAGTTGTTATGTTCGTTTAAGAACTATCTTTGCTTTTAAGAAATAAACACAGAAGAATCTAAGAGTAAAGGGGCAGAGCAGCCTAACTTATCCCCAATTATTTAGGCAAAATATATAAATACTACAATAAATAAATATAGTCACATATACGTATATGTATGTTGTGTATGTGTATATACACATAGACATGCATGCATATGGATAAACACATCCACATACATGAATACATGCATATACACACAGATATAGCAAATAAGACAACAATCTCAATGATTCATAAAGGAAATACTTGTACCAAATATATCCAATTTGGTTAAGAGTATACTTTTATTTTCTTCCAGTAACTGTTCCATAAATTTGATGTAATATAAAAATAAAGAGTTATCCATTATCTCTAATACACAAGGTCTGTGAGAATTGGTGCACACCTGCCTCTTCACCTCCTCCTTACATAGTGATGACTCTCATCCTGAAATCCAGACATCTGCCTTTTCATCTCTCAAGTTCACCAGGCTACATCCTGCCACCAGGCCCCACGTGAATGATTCCCTCTCTATGGCACTGCCTTCCACACTCTCCCACCTTCACCTCTGCTAGTTAAGGTCTCCACTATCAAGCTCTCAGGGGATTAGAGAGCCAGGTTTGACACTTTCATAGCCATGATTAAAAGTATTCTTTGCATCCAACTATTTTTACAATCTAATATCATCTTGTCCCTTGATATATTTCTTCTGATGAAAACATGTTAGTTCAAGGATTCTCAAAGTTTTAGAAATAATAGTTATCTTTGCAGTAGTTGACATCTATTCTTCATGAAAAATTGGAAAACTACAGGAAAAGAAAAGTAGATCAACAGTTTATCATTTTGTGCTGGCTATGGTTAACTTGTTTTTATTTTGTTTGTTTTGTTTCATTTTGTTTTTGTTTGGTTTTGTTTTTTGCTAATAGAGAGAGAGGAAGAGAAAGAAGGTGAAAGGTAGGGGGAGAGTGGCCCACTAATCACACTGTATGAATTACATCATGTCACACTCTTCTTTGCCGATCATGCAACTAGACAATATTTACAGGCCACCCCACCAACTTCCTGCATTGGGTCAAAATATTGTCTTTTAATTTTTGATTTAAATATTGCTGGAAAAACCTTCACGGAGTGTTTTCCTCTTTGTACGCCATGCAAACCATGGTCTATTCATTATAATCCAAGAGGGAGTCATGTGTCTTGGACTCTTCTGGCTCAGCACAGCCCTGCATCAGCAGAATCTACAGGCCACATTAATTATTTAATAGTCACAGAGGAAGATTCCTCACAAGAAGTGAGCTGGAGCCCAGTGATTAAGAAATCTGGGGACTCAAGGCTCCTCTCCATCTTTGTTTGGCTCTGAGGACATTCTTCAGTCTCCATGTCTTTGCTTTACCATGTTTAAAATGGGAAGGAGAAATCTAATTGTATGCTCACATTTATTCTTGCAGTCTTTTGACTAGGCAACATTCATTGAGCACCTTTCTTAAGCGAGACACTCTGTTACTAAGCAGAATAGAGCAACTTCCCCCAGGTGTTCTCCATGTGGTAGGAGATATGGGAATTAGATATGTGAACAACAACAACAACAACAGCAACAACAACAACAACAACAAAAAATGCTACCTTGGCAGGCATGACAAGCTCAGTAACTGAAAGTAGATGCATGGTATGTTTTGATCACCAAAGAATTCCTAATTGATTGGGTGATGGTGGGAAGTCATGTCCTAAGGCTTATACAATAGATGCGTCTCCACCACGAATGAGCTCTGTCCATTGCTTCTAGGATAACACACTTAAAATGTCAGAATGATCTCTCCACCAGATGCCCGAAGATAAACATCCCTCGATGTTATCTTTCACCTGCATACCTCTGTAAACTATGAATGTTAAATGTTAACTATCCCGCACCTACCAATGTAAAAGAAACATGTATCTCTCCATTTTACTTTTTATCCAGTCCCAGAGATCTCTCTGCTTTACCTCCTCCCACCACCTTACTCTGTCACCAATGAATTTCATGTGTCGATTCTTACGTGTTCTCTTTTCATTCTAATGTATAAAATAAATGGCCAAACTCTGGAGCATTATCTCAATCCTTTGAGATTTTGCTTCTGGAACTAGTCTCACAAAAACTTGGCTTAAACTTTTTAAACCTTCTCTTAGTTTTGGGATTTCTTTCATTTACAAATGGCAAATTATAATATAATGTATTGAGTTTCATGGTAAGGAAATGTTCCCATGGTGGAGGAGTTGAGAAGAAAATTATACACAAATAATCTTATATCTAGTCTGAAGCAATGGTGGTGAAGAATCAAGGGAGAAATCCCATAGACTTTCAGAGAGTAAGGACAAATGCTCCAGTCTAGTGATGGCAAAAGGCAGCAAAGTTGTCATCAGACCTTGACTGCACCCTTCGCAGACATTATTAATTGATCCTTGTTTCTCTTTGAAATCAGATATGAAAGCTCTCCTTTACGGTATGCTTGAAAATCCTGGAGCCACAGCATTAGAGAGAGAGAGAGAGAAATGCTTTAGAATCAGTCAAATCTGGGTAAAAACTCAGCCTCTGCAATTATGGGATGCATAACCTTGGGCAAGACAATCCAACTCTCTTTCTTCATCTAATTTCTACATGATAATTAAGTGAAATAAGACAGGTAAATCCAACTTTAGACACTGCTGGTAGGATGGAAAATGATGCAGCAACTTTGGGAGACAGTTTCTTTGAAAGTTGAACACCAGTTTACCATATGCCCTAGCAATTCTACTCTTAAGTACCTATTCGAGAGAAATGAGAACATATATTCATGTGAAAACTCATATGTGAGAATGTTTATAGCAGCAGTATTCGTAACAGACAGAGAGTGAAAATAAACCAAATGCCCATCAACCGATGCCTTGATAAATAAGATTTGGTCTCTCCACACAATGAAATTTTATTCAGAAATAAAAATATGGACAAAAAAACATAACATAGATGGACCTCAAAAGTTAAGTGAAAAAAGCTAGATACAAAACACTACATATTGTGTGCTTTTATTTATCCACCAGGCAAGAAAAGGCAACTTATAGACAGAAAATAGGTTACTGGTTGACTGGGGCTAGGAATGGGAACAAGGATTAACTGAAAATAAGCTTCAGGGACACTTTTAGCATGATGGAAATGTTATAACATTCCATTGTGGTGACGATTGCATGATTCTATAGATTTACTAAAAATCATTCAATTGGAGACTTAAAATAAGTGGATATTAAATTATATATATAATGTCTCAATGAAACTGTTTGAAAAAGGTCCAGGAAGTTTTATTAGCGTGGAACCTGGGCCTGTGGGATACATACAAAGTTGTTATTCCAATTCTCCCCTTTCAAAAGGTCTTCTCAGACTAATTTTTTCCTTCAACATGAATGACTTTCTACATAATTCTATTAGTTCTTTCTTGGCAATGAAAACCGTCTTGCCTCACAGCATTGCTTGTGGTTTAATATTGCATCATTTAACTTTTGGTAGACATATTTTAATACTCCAATAAAATGTAAATTTCTCCAAGGATAGGAGTCATCTCTTATTTATTTTCACATTTGATATTGCATCATTTAACTTTTGGTAGACATATTTTAATACTCTAATAAAATGCAAATTTCTCCAAAGATAAGGGTTATCTCTTATTTATTTTCACATCCTCATCACATTGCATCTAACTAGGATGTTCGTGGCAGGTAGCCTTTGGTTTGGCCACTGGCACAAAATCCAAATTTCACTATTTATTAATGAATTATTCGCTTTGACCCTAAAAAAAAGAAGAAGAAAAAAGAATTTCTTGCCAAATGTGTTTCCTGATTGAGAAAGGAAAGTAATCATTATAGTGGCTACTTGCAAGGGTGAGCACTTTTTAGAAAACAGAGCGGCATAAAAGCGAGATCAATTTAGAGATGCTGATTCAGACTCAGCGTGGCTAATTAATTTACACCGCCTTGATCACTGCAGACACATCTAAATTTTAGATTATTTTTATCTTGGCAAAGAAGCTCTTACTCAAGCCAGCTTTTTGTTGCTAAGCATTCAACAAAACAGGCATTAAAAGAACTGGAGAAAAAAAATTAAAGCTACCGCACAGTGTTTTTTTTTCTATGACAAATTGATGTCTTTTAAAATAATCTAAACAGTAGCATTTTATGTGAGAACAACACTTAAGTCAATTAAATTAATTGATGTGTGAGTTAAGATCAGCCAATGCACTCACTGTGTTTCATCTAAACAGGAAAAGGGAGTTGGAACCGCTTTATAGACTCTCTCATGTGAATGCTGCTTTGAACTCACGAAGTGCTGCTCAAAGTTTAATGCTAGTTTCAGGCAAACATTAAAGATAATGCTTCAGAATTTTGAAGTTTTGTTCTACAATGAAAGGAAGATAAGAGTGAGCAAGATACCTGCTATTTAGCCTATCAGTGTCCTCTTCCTCTTATTCTGAAGATGAGGCCTCACTTTTCCTTCAAGAATGCAATGATTGTTCAGATACCCTTCTCCTGCATTCACAATTGTTAATATTTAACACTTCAACATTCTCTTTCTCACTCTTACTCTCTCAATGTATATGTGCATGTACACATATGTGCCTATGTGTATCTAGATACAAATATTTTTCCGTATCATTTGAAAATGAGTCACAGCTATCATGATCTTTATCACCAAAGACCTCAGGATGTATCTTATAAGAAAAAGGACTTTCTGTTACGTAACCATAATGGAATTATCAAAATCAAGAACTTTAAACATTTGGTACAATATCATTATTTAATTACAGCTCATATTTAAATTTAGACAATTGTCCTAATAGTGTATCTTATAGCTTTTTTAAAATCCAGGTCCACACATTGCATCTAACTGGCATGCTAATGGCAGACTTTAACAAAGTATTCAGAAAATAAGTCAAAAATAGTATTTCTGTACTGGAGGAGGTTTGAAGGAGTAGACAGACCTAGAAATATAAATCATGGGATAATTAATGCTCGTTTATTAGCTAGGAGAAACTAGTAACCACAGGAAGCAGTAGCTATTTCTCTAAGAGTTTCACAGGTTTTGTTGACTGGACAGCCAGAGCGAGATCCTTTGTTGGTGACCCATGCAGGATTTAACACGGTAACTTTCCATCCCAAGTCAGCCAGCCTTCTAGTAAGTGGCTAAGAAGATTCCTGCAAACCCAAGGCCAGTTTATTGAGAAATTGCAAAACATGACAAAATTGATATTTATTCTCTCTGGCTTCCCTTTTCTATCCCTTTTCTACTTCTCTTGATACCTGCTCAACACCAGAATCCTTTATTTCTGTTGTATAAAGGTAGATACGGCACCATTAGCTCCTCTGCTGCCACAAAACTCATGAAAGAGCCTACAATGACCCTGAATCTAGATGAAAGAAGGATCAGAATGAAGAAAGAAAGGAAGCAAAATACTATAAGTAACATGTGCTATAAGGGTTTATACTCCCCAATGATTTGTAAGACAGCCATCTTGGAGGAAGATGCATTTTTAATGAGATTTTGGACCCACTTCTATCTGGGTGTTAGGGAGAGTCTTAGCCATCCTAATGCCTTTCAAAACAAGGTGAAGATGGCTTTTGCACACTCTCCAAAAATCTTCCAGTAGATAATACAATCTCTCTCTGCATCACACGCCTTCTCTCTCTGACTGGAGTTTCTTCACCTGTCTTCCTCTCTGTTAAAAGTCAGAGGTTTGACACATACATGAATATAAATAAACAAAACAAAACAAATGCTACACCTATTAAAATTCCAGGGTTGCTAATTTTTTTGCCCATCCTTGTCTTCTCTGTGCAATGACTCCAGTCCTCAGTCACCGCAAGGAACAAAACATGGATTCAGGGTTCAGAGTAACAAGAGACTAGGCCAGAAAAGGGACCCTCTGGAATCCAAGAGCTTTGATCTAGTAGCCTGGACCAATACTTTTACCTAGAGTCTATTCACTTTGGCAATAGTAGCAATTATAATAAGACTTTATAATCTGATTGTATCCAGGGAAGCAGATTAAAAGCCACACAATGGAAGATGAAGAAAATGAAGAGTGAAATCAGATGCCAGCCTTACACGGTGGGAGGAGAACAACTCGATAATCTCACAAAAAGCAGACTAAACGTTGAGAATATCTAGGGGCCAGTAGTGTAAGGACAAGCCTGCCTCTTACCTGAATCAACTTCAGAGCACCCTTTTGTCATATCACATTTCAACACAAAAATGTGCCAGACATTTGGCCTTGAATTCTTAGAGAAAAATTATATTATGTCAGATGGACGTGGCTTAAGGAAGCAGAAGGGAAAGTCTGATGTTTATTTTAAATGTTTCTAGAAATAAAAAGGGACAATAAAAACAAATAGCTTGGGCACAAAAAGGGCATACTTGAGTTACTTAGAAATTAATTTTTGTGGAATAGTTTGTTCCCTTGAGCTGCCTGATAAATGAGTAACCAGGGCAGGAGAAGCCATAAGTGGCTAGATGCTATCATGGAAGAAAGAAGAAAAACCTAACCTTAATGGAACCAAGAATTTTAAGGTAATATTGCAAGGCTTTGTCTGCCATTGAGACCTCTTCACCTTATGTCTAAAGCTTCTGAAATTGAAATTGAAAAAAAAGTTACCAACATTGGCATCCACTGCCTACTGGGGCACATTGGCCATTTCTGGCATGCCTGTCAAATTTATTCTGGTCCAGAGCTCTGAGCAACATCAAAGGGAAGATGTGTCAGCCCTGTCCATATATTAGAGAGATGGCCACCAGGAGTTAGTGCCCAAGGACTGGTTCTTAGGAGCACATTTAGGCTCTGAGGCTGGAGGTGTTTGTCAGGCCACATTTTTAGCCATCTCCGGCTAATAACTTTTTAAGGTGAGCTGCCTTGAAGTCTGTTTTAACTTTAATAAGTGCTGTAAAGAATCCTTTAAGGCTCTCCCTCAGATTTACAGGTCAAAATCCAAGGTCACATAAGACATAGAAGTACCAGAAAGAAGTAGAGCAAAAGTGAATATCTCTGTCTGTCTCTCAATTTTTCTCTCTCTTGCTCTCCCTCTCTCCTTTACTCCCTCCCTCCTTCTCTCTGTCTCTGTCTCTGTCTCTGACTCTCTCTTACAAAAAACATATTAGGGTATTACCAATATGAAACAAATCTATGAGATGCATAATACTATCTTGATTTTGATAGGTGAGAAAAAAAGAAGACAAAAAAAGATTTTCTTACTTCTTCCCTACCCCCAAATCAAACAAACAAACAATAAACAAATAGATAAATAAATAAATAAAATCAAAACTCCAGTGAACTGAAATAACATGCAAATCTATCACCACATAACCTCAAACCAGAGTTCTTTTCACAGTATTAAGAATAGGTAGAAATAAAGGCAAGATCTAAAAAAAAAAAAAAGCAGAAAGAAAGCACACGAGGTGCAAGGCAGACAATCAGTTACACATTCAGAGGTTGTTCAGAAATTAGAAACTGAAGGCAGTATCTCCATCAGGTGGTGATCCGTGGAGGAGATGCACAGCCCTTCTTTCCTGCACTATTTCAGCCTAGACATGAGAGGCTCTCTCTGGATGTTTTCTTAGTCTCTCTCTCTCTCTCTCTCTCTCTCTCTCTCTCTCTCTCTCTCTCTCTCTCTCTCTCTCTCATGTATTCACCTATCAAGGCTTCTCTCTGAGCTGGTCTTTAAATGAGTAAAACCCACCTTCTCTTAACAAAGCAATGTGGACACCTTAACTACCATCAGTAGTTGAGTGCTCAGTGGCTTCCTACAGCCTGACTAAGCGCTTTGTGCACATCGTCACTTTTTATCTTCAAGGTCTCCATTGGGCCATTGGGTGGATTAAAGGAGATAAATACTTTATAACCTGAACAGCACAATGGACATATCAACCAATGCCATTGTCATTGTTATTTACCTAAATCTAGCTCCAGAGTATAAATGTCTGAATTTCTCTTTCCTCAAAAGTCTTGCTAATTTGTTGCTTTACCCGCCTCCTAAATTCACCTCCTTTCCCATCACCAGGGCCACTAACTTGAGGAAGAGCCTGTCCATCTGTCACAAGACCTCTTTCCAAATGACCTTCCTAACTTCAGCCTCCTTCTGCCCCAATCCACCCCCCTCCCCCACCTCGGGAGCCAGGTTGAGATTTTAATGTGAAACTCAGATCTCACATTCCTCCATAAATCCATCCAGTGGATTTATGATCTACCAGGTACACCCAAACATCCCCTTTACTTACTAGACTCTAGGACCTTGTTCTTACCTGACCCTACAGATTCATTACCTGTGGTTGGTCCCCCAATTCCCCCCAAACAAGCCAGATCATTCAAAATCCAGTGCTTTACCCAAACACATCCTCTGTCTGAGACACCCTCCCTCTTCTTGGGGGCCAATTGTATATCTATCCATAATAAACCATGCAGCCTAGTGCCATCCATTCTGTCAATTATATTCTGATATTTCCTTCCTTGCTCACTCCAATTACAGCACAGATAATTGCTCTCAGCTCAAAGACCTCGAAGCAACTCGGGCATTCTCTGATTACCAAAATACTTGTGAAGATGACATTTTTAATAATAATAGTGTTAGTATTTTATCAAAATTTTTTAAACTCTATGAAGAGCTTTATGTAGAATATCTCACACTCATGGCAATCCTATCAGTTTTTATCATAATTGTCTCCATTTTACAGATGCATACTCAGGGCTCAGATAAATTATTTAACTTTCCCAAGGTCACAGAGCTAGCGATGGTGAAGATGGAGGGCTCCGGCACCTACTACGAACCCTTAAGGTTACGGCCTTCGTCATTGTCATTGGTTTATTCCCCTTCCTCAGCTCCCAGGCCTGTGTCATCCAATATGGTAGCCACGAGCCCTGTATGTCTGGCTAACCCTAAACTTCAAGTAATGAAACAAAACAACACATTAGTTCATTAGTTACATTGGCTGCATGTGAAGAGCTCCAGGGCTGTAGTGGGCAATGCAGATAAAAGGCATTTCCGTCCTCACAGAAAACACTGCCCCAGACTGGGAAACCACTCAGAGCAAAAACCTGGTCTCTATGTTGGAATTACTGCAACTTATCACCACGCAGCTCAATGAAGACATGTACAGAGAACCGGACACTTGCTACATTGACTAGATGTTTTGACACTTCATGTACAAGGTAAGTGATGCTTCTCTTTAGAAAACAAGCAACTCTGGCATAGATCTGTCAGCCTCCATTACGGCCAGTCTCATTTTGGAGCATGTGGCTTCTACATGGATGGTTCTCCTTAACCTTCATCCCAATGCCAAAAGCACATCCTCAGTCTCCCCGTAATGAGAGCTACCCACACAATGGTCATAAAGCATTTCGTGTCCTGAATTCTGAATTCTAATGTGAAATTGCTGAGCTCAAAATCTATTTTGTTTCTTTACTGTTTGCAACGTGGATGGGATCTTCGCTCTGGTAAACATTTCATTGGTACTGAATCTCCCAAGAGTGTGATGGATTTGAATGGTTCAATTTCATCCTCTACTCCCTCAAACATCGCAAGTGTGAGTTTTCCAATTATTATCATCTTTCCTTCTCTTATTAATTACAACAGTGCTTGGCATTTATTTGCAAATGTAGAACATGTCCTTGACTTAGGCAGCTCGAGATTTGAATCCTGGCTCCACAGGCCTTGGAAATATTTAGGCGAAATATTTACTTCTCTAAGCCTTTGTTTTTCTTCCAGCTGTAAGTGGGAATACTAATGGTACTCATCACATAGGATTTGGGTGAGGCTAAAACAAGAAAATGCATATGAATTGCTCAGCACCCTGTGTAATACATGGAAAGTGCCTAATTTGACTTTTAATAGTTGTTGTCTTTCTATATTTTTATTTCATTATTGGCAATGTTTTGGAAACTTTTTACAGCTCTATCCTCTTCAATCTTTTCAAAGTCCTGATGAAGTAGGTCTTAGTCCCTCGGCTTTTCAGATGAGGGGGAGGTTCAGAGAGTTATTAAGAGAGTGGCAGAGGCAGGCATCCAACCCAGGTCTGATGAACAAGCAGAACCCAAGCTCTTTCAGCTCCAATTTGCAAGAATGGCTAGAAAGAAACTGAGACCCAGACACAGGTGTGGCCCCAGACGTCTGTAGATAGTGGCTTGACTTGCATAGAAAGTACCAGGCTATCTGGAGCCTCTGCCAACTCTGGAGTATCCACTAGGGAGGGTTCAGCTGCAGGCCTTCCTGACACAGCCTGAAAACCATTAGCAGAGAAAGCATTTCATTCTCTGCTACCAGAGACACTTAGATGAACACTTTGGAAGAGAACCAAGAAGGTACATATCAAGGAGAGCAATTTTCTCCTGGCGATGCAGAGCGGGTAAAAACAAAAACAACAAAAATCACAGTCATTTCTCCACTTTTACACCCTCGATATAGATGTTACTCAAATGGCACTGAAACAGCACAACATTTACAATCGGGTAAAGGTGTTTCTACCGGGACTCCTGGAATTCAGCAGGCTGATGACACTGCAGATTATAAATCACCCAAAATCGTACTTTATGAGAATACACCGGCAAACCCTGAGCTTTGTGCTCCCTTCGGTGTGTTGCTGCGTTTGCACTTCAGCTCAAGAAATACACGTTGTTTCGTACATCATTTAGAAATCTCAGTAATTGTGTAGGTTTAAGGGAAAAAAAAAGCTCAGAATATCCTAACAAACCCACATCAAAATGTAAGATCACAGTGGGAGGAAGATAAAACTCCACGTACATCTTTAAATATATTTAAATAAAATAAATAAATCACCCACATACACAACTTTTTACCCGCAAGCATGCTGTTTTTTTGTTTGTTTGTTTTCCATAAAAATTTTGTGGTTGGTACTGATGAAGGCAGTTGCACATTTTATTGCTAATAAATGACATCAGGGGCATTATTACAAAATATTTCTAAATATGTAAAATTATGTAATGGGACTCCCAGGGGCCAGGCCCACAAAGTGCGTACTCTCTGTTCCTTATACGCACAGCCATGTGTCCCCACAGTAACTGGGGCACCGTACACCAGTGGTTCAGAATCGCTGGCACACAGAAACCTCAAAGCCTGCTGACTTTATTTTTAGTGTGAGCTGTTCGGTTTTTCATTTCATCAGTGTTTAGCTTGCTTCTGTTTCCTAACAAACACCACACGCACATGCAAACTCCACCAGATGTCTACGGTTTATTATGCAAATATTACATAGAAGCGGTAATCATTATTAACACACATAATCACCCAAAGTCGGGAGAGATATCACTCACTGCCAGTTTGTACTCCATCCCTTCTGTCCCAGAGTCAAAAAGGAAAAGAAGAAAGAAAAAAAAGAGAAACTGTCAGCGATCAGATGATCAGATGTGTGCTTTAACGCAGGACGTAGCTCACTTCCTGCCAGGGGATTGGTCTGCCATTCCTTTCTGTTTTGACAACAGTTTTTCTCTCCAAGAACAGAATCTACAAAGTCAAAAGTTGCCAGGATAGGTCACTGGTTATTCTTTGTCTACAAGTTTCTGAAGGTCTCCCCAGCCCTATCTCAGACCCTCCTTCAGTGGTGATACCAGCGAGACTTTCAGTTGCAAGTTGTAAGGTGAGAGGAAAATCAAGCAACGGCCTCTTGATTTCTCTTCCCTTTGTTCTTCTTTGTCTTAGCAGTTGGTCCTTTGCAGTCTGGCCACCTCCTGTCCTTTTGTTTCTCTACAACAGAGACTACAAACACGCAGCCTGTGGGACATGCCAAGTTTGCAGACATGTTTGGCTCAGCCCACATAGTGTTTAAAAAATAACTGTCAACTTTTAAAAATTGGGAGGTTGCACATAAAAATTTAGATTTTCATCTTCTTAAAAAAAGAAAAGAAAAGAAAAGAAAAGAAGATCTGTAATACTGAGCCAGCCTACCTGTTGCCTACAATGGGCTGAGCAGAGTAGAGCTGACCTTCTTTCAATGGGACAAGTGTGCTTCAGATTGCTAGAATCGTCATGTTTCTTAAGGAATGCTTTGCTAGGCCCACAGTGCAAACCTGTGACCTGTGATACCTCTCCACTCCACCCTGGGGCAAATAGATCTCTTCATTGCCCCTACTCCAGGTTCTGACTTAAGGATAGTCTTAGAGTTTTCAGATATTTCTTTCTTTTCCCCTCTTCTTTCCACTCCTCCCATTCCTTTCTTTCTTCATTCATTCATTCATTTGTTCATTCGTTCGTCCATTCCTTCCTCCCTCCCTTCCTTCTTTCCAGAATTCCTAAACACTTTCTATGTGCATAGCCTATTTCCCATCACTGTGAATGACCTAGAAAAGGGTTACGTGACTTATCATCTCAAGGATGTGGCCAGTTTTGTTGTATGATGAAATTTCCCAAATGATAAATAAGAACAGGAAACTTGGCCCTTATTTCCAATGTTGCCATCTCCTTGCACATAAAACAACCTTCACAGTGGCGTAGGTCAGATCTGATAATGCACATGAAAGGCTTGTCTAAGGGGGTGGCAAATAACCATAAACAGTTTTAGCAGTAAGGTGATCTGGCACAGTAGTTAAGAACATGGGCCATTGACTCAGGCCAAATTAAACCCCAATTCTGTCCCCTACCCCCACTTATTGGTTATATGATCTTTGGTAATAAAGTCTTCCTGAGCCCCCATTTTCTCATCTGAAAAGTAGTTTCTTTAAGAGCAGCTAACTTTGTCGAGTTGCAGAGAAGATGAATAAGAGTATCTAAAAAACATGAAACACGGCGGCACACAGTAAATAAATGAATGGCACTTTAAAGGTTTTCTTTCCCAGCAGTCTTAGAGACATGTGATTGGACAGTTGCACAGAAAATTAGAAATCGAAACTGTCCCTCCCGATTCAGAACACATAATACCAGCTACCTATTGCCGAATAAGAAAATATCCCCTAAACTTGGTGATTCGGAAACAATAAACATTTACTTTTCTTCTCACATTTTCTGTGGATCGGGATTTGGGGAGTAGCTTAGGTAGGTTGTTCTCCCTTGGGTTCTCTCCTGGGTTTTCAGTCAAGCTGTCAGCAGGAGTTGTGGGCATGGGAAGGTGTGATGAGGCTACAGAAGCCACTCCCGAGATGGTGCTCTCTATGGCTGGCAGCTGGCTTTAGTCAGAGCTAATGATCCAAGAAACAAAGGAGGAAGCCACAATGCCTTTATGACCCAGGCTTGGAAGCCACAGCCCCCTGTTGTGCTATACTCTGTTGGTCACATGACCTCACCTGATTCGGTGTGGGAGGACACTATGCACAGCACAAATATCAGGAAGGGAATAGCCCTGGGGCCATCTTGTAAGTTAAGTGTCATGCTGTGATCTTCTTACGTATCTGTATTAACAGTCTAATAATATTAAAGATGATGCACTTTGTTTTTGATGATTGTATGATTGATAGAGACTGGAAGTAACAAACACATATATATTTGAGACCTTGGGAAAAGTTGAAAATAGAGCTCAGCTATTTCTAGAAAGAACCTGAAACCTGGATTGAGTTTTAAAAGGTGGGATAAACAACATACACCTGGTATTAGCATCTGTGGGCAAAGACCATATGCAAGAATCTTCGTAATGGAGAAGTAGAACAGCAGGGTAAAAAAGATTTAGTTCTGGGAAACACTGCCATGGAAGAAGCAGGGCTGAGCTAACTTAATTCACTTTCTTTTACTCTAGCCTCGGTTTAGGGCTAAGAAAATATTAAGATGCTGCATAATATGATGGAACTTTTTATGGAGAAATAGGCTGTAACACTCACATCCAAAACTCAGCCTGTGACATGTCTTTTTCTAGACTAAAATGTGAAGTCTGGCAAGCCTCGGAGACCTCTGTGAAAGGCGACTCCAATCCTTTTGGTTTCATTTAATGAATGAGTCATTCATCATCCCTTGTCCATGCATCCAGGAGATAATCACCCCTTCTTATAGAAAATACTTCAATGATGAAGATATAAATTTCCTCCCCATAAATCAACATAAAGAGTGTCACCCCAAAAATAGACTGTCAGGGACACAGAAGAGCATGGTGGCCAAAAAAAGGGGAATCTGAAGCCACAGTCTTTTATTATTATTATTATTATTATTATTAATCCCAACTCTGTTACATAACAATTGTGTGAGACATCTAGACTACTTAGCACTCTGTGACTCAGTTTCCCCATCAATATAAAGAGGTTAATAATGATACTCACTTCAGGAGATAGTATTAAGATTAAATAAGTCATTATACATAAAGTGCCTAGAAAGCGATCAGAGGAATCTCAATAAATGTTAGATTGTTTTTATGACTTCTAAAATAAGTAAAAATTCACTTGGGAAATGGAACAAGATGGGTAGACAAGAAACCAATGCACTGATTGAGCTGAGAGGGAAAACTTTGATTTGATTTGATTTTTTTCCGAGTTGAAAGAGGAAGAGAAAGATCCAGCACAAACTTCCCTCCTAAACCAAGCTGGCAAATCTTGTTTTTATCTTTCATGTCTGGAGCCTGTGTCTCCACAGACAATAGTGAAGGGATTGCGTTTGACTGATCCGTCAAAGCAGCTCCCTTCCATGTCTTCTGAGACTGAATTAAAACCTCCAGGCAGGATGCTGAGGAGGACAGGACCGGCAAGGGGGGCGGGCAGCTACTCAACATTGAGTGGGCTTTGATGGTGAGTAGCAACCAAGATAAAAGCTCCTCCCAGCAGAGCTGAAATTAAAGTGGGAAACATTTCATTAGGCCCAGTCCCAGGAAAGGAGCCCTAGGCAATGACAGAAAGCAGAGAGGAGGAGTGCAATAAGCCAGCTCTGTGGACAGGCCACCTGCAAGGACAGTTCCTCCACTTGCCCTGGTGGGGTTACCACTGCTCCAGGTACCATGAGGCCCCTTTTCTGCTGAAACACCAGGAAGTCGGCTACTTCCAGAATCTGGCACTCAGGACGCATGACAACCTGATTCCCACCTGCTTGGCTTCAGTCTCTTCCTCCCTTTGCTATTCATCCCATGCCTGAGGTCCACACACACTTCCGCCAGTCTGGGCACTGACCACCTTCAAACAGACCTTCATTTTGTCAGCCTCCAGCAATGTTATTTCTTCTGCCGAGACTGCTTTTTCTCTGCCTGTCAAGATCCTATCTATCCTTCAAAACCCAGCTTAAATATCCCCTCTTCCAAAATGCCTTATAGCTTCCATCAGCAACACCTCTCTCAGATCTGTCTAGAGTTACTCATCCTTGTACTTGCTCTTTAGAACACTTAATGGACCTAGTAAGTTATGTGTAGGTCAACAACCCACCCTGCTCCCCAACCACATTCGATTAGTAGGGAGGAGTAGGAGAATTTAATTCATCTTATTTCTCACATTAAAATGAATCAGAGAATGTTGGAGTTGAAAATGACTTTAGGCTCCCTTTAGCTCCGAGATGTCAAATGTACAGCACATGGATTACTGCTTCTCCCATCTGCGTTCATGGCAGACATCATGAATCATTTAGAGTATTCTTCACTTCTGTGGCCCCTGGCTTCAGAATCCTTATCAACAGGCACCCACAATCAACACTGATTGACATACAAAATAAGACCTATGTGTTATCTCTGAATGAATTCAGTACCTCTTCCCCACCTCCCATTATTTATAATGAAACCAACATCCAGGGAAGAAAAACATTCTACATGTGTCCAAGAACCAGTGTTCCTTCTTAAGCTTGTACCACTGTGGGTACGCCATGCTGCTCCCCTAAACAGTGCTTCAGACAGAACAGCACAGATTATGTGCACGGGTGTGGGCGTAAAATTAAATTACAAATTGAAAATGGAAATGTTGTGAGAAAGAAACATTTCCCAAGATTTGTTTTTGTTAATTGTGTGGAATGTGAATATGTGTAATGAAAATGCAGGATTCTTTCATCTAATGGGTCTAATTGGTCTTTTTAAAACAAGACTTCTCATGTGCTCTGAGTATTCTAATAGGCATTGTGACTTTTTCTTCCAAGAGGAAAACATGAGATTTAGAATTCCTCAAGCGTTTTAGCTCATGGAGCTGTTTTGGCCAGGATCATGTCGCAGGAATGGTGTATGACAAAGCCCAGTCTGAATAATGCTGATACAGAGAAAAGGATGTGGATATTCGAATCTGTCTCTGATTTGCATACTGGCACTGTACCTGTCAGCTGTGTGTGCACAAACTAATATCTTGAAGTTTCTGGTTCTCAGTTACCTCATCTATGAGACAGGTATAATAACTATCTCACAGGTGTAATGAGCTAACTAACACACTCCAAATGACTGACAATGGTGGGTGCTTAATAAATATTAATCCTGTTGCCTAAATCCTGATGCATGGGCTTGAGAACTATTTTCTCAACTAGAATGCACATTTCTTAAATAAAAATTATGTTTTGCCACTGTTTAATTGCTGTATAAACATGAAGGCTATTGTGCCTTATTTATTCAGCATTTATTCAAAACGAACTTTCTGTGTGTGTCAGTGATGATACAAGGTATTCATCAAAACATTTCATTTTCCTTCTGAGAATGCAGGAGCGTTATTTCTGAGGCCCACATTACTGAGTTCTGGCTATCAGAATGTAGGCAAAAAGGATGTACTGTATCTCTGGGCCTAGACCCTAAATGACCTGGATAATCATCCATCCTCCTTCACTTGTAAGCATGGCTGGTGAGTATGGCTTCTAAGACAAAGAAGCCACACGATGGGAGAAGTTTGGAAGCCTGCATCCTTCAGGTACCACTGGAAGGAGCATTTCTCAGGAAGGTCATTAAATTACAAACATTAGCCTTAGATCTTGTGTAAATGGATAAACAATAACAACGAGAAAAACTTACATTGTGTTAAGACCTTGAGCTCCATAGGGCTTATGTGTCATCTCCACATAGTCTAGCTCAAGCCTTCCCAACTTTGACACTATTGGCATTTCGGGCTGGATAATTGCTTGTTCTGGGGATTGTCCTGTGAACTGTAGGATAAGTAGTTGCACACAACAGACAGCAGTAGCATACCTCCCAACTGGGACAACCACGACTGTCTGCAGACATTGCTCGATGTCCCCTGGTGGGCAAAGACCTAATCAAACCCAACCAGCACACTTGGCACCAACAACCCTAATGACTTGCAAATTTATTGGCATTCCAAACAAAACAGAGCTGCAGACTTCATAAAATTGTTTCAAAAACAGATGCAGATGCAACTACTTATCAGTCCTCTAGCTCCTAAAAGAGTCACCAATATGAGCACCGTGCCAAATGTCCCTCAGGATGATAAGTCCATGGAGAGAATAAAAATGAGTCAAGTCAATCTAATAATTATGATTTGATTTTCAAGAAAACCAAACATCTTATATGTCTACATCAGGCCAATTCTTCGACTGTATCATTGTCTGTGAAGTTGTAGCAGAGGTGCCCAAAGCCAGTTTGTTCCTTTACCACACTCAGGATGTTAACTATTGTTTTAGGAAGAAACCAACAGACATACCAACAAACTGAACGGTTGGCTCCAGAATCAAATAATTTTTATGGCATTTGTAAAATAGACTTATACTAGATTCTTCCTTATAGGATGTCTTAGAACCTTGAGGAGGGTCACATGCATGTGAATCCCAAAGTGAAGGTCAAGAGCAAGCAACACTTCTTCCAACTTGCTTGATCTTGAAGCATGATGATGTTGTGGGGATTTAGTGGATGTGGAGACAGCATTTATTAAGAAATACAGGCTTTGAAGTGAAACAGACCCTGATGGAAGCTCTGATCTTGACTGGGGAACTCTCTAAACCTCAGTTCCTCGTCTGTAGAATGGAGATAACAGTATCTTATTTGAGGGGTGGAAACAGTGCATGTAAATTGCTTAGCGTGGTTGTTGACACAAGAAGAACTAGATAAATGCTGGCTTTCATCATTATCACCAGCACTGTTAGGATGCTATGTGGGATTCTCTTAAGGAAAGAGTTTTCTTATCTAATTTGCCTAGTAATCAATCAAAAATCCAAAGGGACTGTCTAGTAAAATGTTAAATAAATCCTGAGGAATAACGATGAAACATTCATAATATATGCTCTGCACTAAAACATCTTTACAACCCTCCAAGGAATTCATCTTTTTACTGTAATATGTGAGGAAATGCTGCGGGGGTGATAATATTGATCTGAGGGGCCCTTGGCAGTGACTTTTAAATATGGGCATTCTATGCCACAGAGCTCATTGTGGCAGAGTTCGAGGGGAAGGGAGTTGTAACTGAGCCCCAGGCAACACTCCAGGTTGGCATCTATCCTTTGTTGTAATTTTATTACCCAAAAAGCACTGAAACCTTCCTGGACTTACAAAGCTTAATCCCCACAGAGTTGGAGAACCATAAAGTGCTAAAGAGAAGTGCAAGTGTCATTGTGAAAGTGTTAGAAGCTCAAATCTTTCCCCAAAGATTTTCACTGCCCTAAATCTATAGTCTTGACAAATAGAAATTCATCATCCCCTATCCTGACACTGTGCTTCATTGACATTGTGCTTCATGCATTTGGGCGATTTAACCCCAACCTGATGCACACCTATCAATGTCTCCTATACTAGATGCTGAGTGCAAAATTAAAAAATAAAACAAAATAAAACCAAAACAAACAAACAAACAAACAAACAAACAAAAGAACGACCATCAGGATTAGCTCTTCAAACTTTTATTATAGTTTTATTGCTGGTACCGATGTGGTGAACGCTTACCACATGCTAGGAGGTAATGCGAGTCAGCCTCTCTTTGTTTCAAGAGACAGGGAAATGTGTTGAGAAATCAAAGCTAGATCCGGCTTCAGGCATAGCTGGATCCAGAGCCTAAAATACTGTTATCAGAACTGTTTCACTCTTTTCTCTCTGCAGCACTTTCCTCTTGAGCTACCCATCTTTGGATTGATCCTTCTTCCCAGTGGCAATATGGATGCTAGCAACTCGAGGCATGCATTTACAGTTTTTAGGAACTAACATAGAATAGTAACCCTTTCTTAATGCTTGCTTCAGTGAACATCCACAAGCTGACTCTGATTAGACCAATTTGAGTTGTGAAACCACCCCTAAACTCATCACTGTGGTCCAACATATAGAAAATGTTGACAGATAGGTTTGGGTCAGTTTCCTACTCTTGAATCTAGGAGGTTGAATCCCTTCCTTCCCCATGGAAACCATAGACACTGAGGTGATTTCCCTAAGGGAAAAAATTGGCATGGTGTAATTAAAGACAAGGGAAAAATAGATGATAAGTGGCCAAAACATTAGTCTTTGCACAGTTTTTTTTTATACATCATCTTTAGTACCGGAAGCCTTGCCTGCATTTTGTAGAGGAGAAGACTGAAGCATCTGGTGGTTTGGGTTCCAAACTCATCAGCTATCACATGCCTGGATGTCACCCCAGGAAGCCAGCCTCCAAATGCACTCTTAAACATTTCCACCAAGAGAGCCTAAACACCATTTTTCTTATGGGTCAGAGGTAGAGTGAGGCAGAAGTGAGCATGGGAGAAAATCCCTGGGACATTATTAGTTTCATTCTAAATCTTTTGACCTTAGGTTGGATTCTAGCTAGGCGACTTTTGTTCCATCATGCATCTGAATTGACCTCCATTACTATCCTTGGATGTCGATACTTTCTAGGAAAGTGTAATAGCTAATATAACAGTGTGGTTCTTAGTTTAAACAACAGAAATGACTCATTTAAACACAAAAGTGTTTTACTGAAAGAGTATTTGGGTTGTTCACAGTCACCAGAAAAGATGGAGGGCTAGGCTTAAAAGCCAGGAAACACAAAAGGTAGGCTATGTCCCAGCCAAAATCATGGTCCAGAATTAGTATGGTGACATCATTGACAAAATTCTAGCCAGCTCTACTCATCTGGCACACTGGTCGATGTCTCCACAAAGAAACCTGTAACTGGTTCTAATATCAGAACTGGATTCTGCTGGTTCTGATGGTGGTGCTGCTGTTCCTGTGGGTTGGGGTGAACTGCCCAGTGTCTGTTTCACAGACTTTCTAGATCTTAGTTCTGGAGAACATGCATCCAATTGGCTAAGTCTAGATCTTAGGCCATACTCTAGACTGGTGATCCTCAACTGGGACCAGTTTACCTCCAGGGGACAGTTGGCCATATCTAGAGGCAGTTTTGGTTGTCATGGCCAGGGGGAGGAGTTCTTCAGGCATCTCAACCAGAGAAGCCAAGGATACTGCTAAACATCCTACAGTGAGAAGTGTGCTCTGCTCCCCTCCCCCAAATTATAAGATGGAAAATTCCTTAAACAAAGGAATAGAGTTCTTATGGTAAAAAATAAGTCCACTGTTAACAAATGCCACAGAGCCTTGAATGGTGGTCTCTTGGGACCCTCCTCACTTGCTTCTGACTTCTGCAACCTCCAATCCTGTCTCAACCCTTCTCAAAATCCTTCATCCTGAGCTATACATCTGTATATTGACCTTCAGATTTAGTGTACTTTGGTTTCTTGATTCTCCCTACGTATTTTAGTTTGATTATGCCAGCTCTGTCTTTCAGCTGTTCTACCAAAGCCCCGTGGCTCTTGAAATCTTACCCTAAATCTTACCTTTCAAAAAAGAGCAAAGTTTCAATATCCCTTTACCTTCCTTCGTGACTTCTTCAACAAGACTGCAGATTGCACAGAGAGGGAACACAGCCCCATGGCAGCATCCAGGACGCTTACCATGTCATTTCCAACTCTCGAAGATCCTGAGTAGAATCCAACGAAGACACAACTATCTGGAGACAAATCGCCATCCAAGTGTGCAAGACTTTGAATGACCTTGATGGCCCCAGGTGAGAGGAAGGGCTGAAACCACTCACGTCTTGGCCCTCGAGAATTCCACGAAGAATGAGATGACCTGTTAGCCCAAATAAACAGTATACTTGGGAGCATTAGGAAGGAATTACAATTCCAGTGAGAATGAGTGACTCCATTTCACTGGGTGCCTAAGAGTAGTCTCCAGGCACAAGTGGTAAAATCAGAGAGGAATTGGAAGAAGAAATAAAAACCACCCCATGCACGAAGTGCTTGCCTCTCAACCCATAAAAGACCTTACAGCTCAGGCACCTCGTACCAGAAAATCATCCTTAAGATGAAATTACAGTTCAGACAGCATGGAAACCCAACAAATGAAGCACTTTTTCAGCCCAGCAAGCCTCTTTATGTCATCTCAAAATTGTAGCTGACACTTTAATATTTAAACAGAACAGAAGAGATATGGATTATTTATTTTCTTTTACTTTAATTTTACTTCTGTACCAGCTCCCAAGTTTTTTTAAAAACTTTAAAACAACAAAGCCCTACATTTTAACAGCAGTTTCTGCTCGATTCATCTGGTTGTGAATGTTCGCCTGACACTTGCAATCCACCAAAGCCTTTTTTAATGCTGTTCTCCCATCATCTGCTTCCATATTGCTATGAAATTACACTGAAAATATTTTTTGCTCTAGGCTAAACTAGTCATATAGAATTTGACTATGATCTATATATTTATGGAAGAAAATTAATCTTCAATGCTTCAAACTTTTTATGCCTCATAATTTTATCAAAAATGTCCAAATGCATCATAATGGAGCTGCCATAGACATGAAAAATGTCCCACTTTCTCCCTGAGCTTTAAAAAAAACATGTTTTCAGGATGTCTTTTGAAGGTATTGTCTGGTTATACTGTTTTATGGGCCACTCAACAACTGTAGCAGATTCTGATGAAAATCTAAAACGTGAGAGAAACTATGTAATAGCCTGTTTTAGATCAGTCATGGTAGGCCTACAAAACTGTTCTATTAACCTCTGCAATTGTAAAACACTACTTATCTAGCTCAAGAAATGTTTTAGATTCACATTAACATGAAATAAACTATAGATGTTTTAATGTCAGAAGTGACAAAAGCCCGATTCAAGCAAAATGGAAGAAAAAGGTGCATTGACTGGCACAAATAACTAAGAAGCCCCAGGAAAATACTGACTCTGGACCCAAAGGCCCAAATAATGCAATCGGGCATATATTTATTTCCATTTCTACTGGTGTGTCCTACCCATCACAATGAGAGTGGCCTCTTCTTAGTTTTGGCAGAGACGTCCCTGAGAAGACTCTGATTGGCTCAGCTCAGGTCACATATCCATCTCAGGACCAATAACTGACCAATGAAAGAAATCCTGATGTGGGCTCCATTTCCTGTGGTAGGTGAGAAGGCAGGACCAGGGTCAATTGTAGGGTAGGGGTTCCCCATCGGAAAGAGCCACTGTTCTGGCAGGAGAAGGTGTGCTGGGAATGCGAATAGAGACCTCTCTACGACCAATGGTACTGAGTTTCCATCCACAACCTACTAACTTATTTCATTCCGTTCTCCAGTGAAAATGTCAGAAACAGTTGTTTCTTGGATGACTCTTACATTGATCTGACTTAAGAGTTCTGTTTTCATATGCAGCAAAACCACAATTTTTGTTTTTCTACATTAGAGCATGTTGTCAGAATTCTCTACCAATCGAGTCTCTTCCGACTATCCTTTTTCTACCATCTCCAGGAGTCTCCTTCTATCACCTCTGATGGTTTTCAGTGCTTTCTTCTGAATGCACTTTAAAAACAAAACCAAAATTGCGTATGAACTAGGAAGATGTTGTCACCCACTATAACCTTTTAGCACCCATTTTTTAGAGATCACCAGAATGTGGGCACTTCGTCTTCTAATTTTGTATGTTGTGAGAAGAAATTAGATTTGACCCTGCGATTACCCTTGGGTGTTTACGCACTTATTGATTCATTCACTCATTTAGCAAATATCCAGTCCCTACGTTAGGGACCAGGGCTAAAATAAGGTTCAGTCTTGTTCTCCTGGCATTGAGAGTCTTTTAGAAAAGATGGAATGTTCAAATAAAGCACACGGATAACTGTGCTATACACGAGGGTATGTATTGTAGATGGGTGCACAGTAATAGAAGAGAGACAATAAAAAGAAAATAGACCAGGTTGTAGAATTTAGAAGGTTTCCCACAGATGTAGTGTTTGCACTGCAATATGAAGGAGTAAACAAGGATTAATCAGACAAAAGGAGGGTGAATGGTCACAAAGACAGACAAGGAGTCTTTCTTTGAACTTCACGTTTTTAGTCCCAATCTAGGCAATTGAGTTTAAGGCAATAATCCCACATTTGCATCCACACTGAACTTGCACTGGAAAAATTCACCCACCAAAAAGCCCAAATATATAGTTTTAAATGCTGTATTTCTGCCCTTTGTAAGTATTGCATAAGAAGATTTTTTTAAAGAAGTTCTACTGGTTATTGGCCACTGATTGAGAAAACTCATAAAGGTAAAACATTACTATAAGTTTGATGTTTTAAATGACTTTGCATTATATTCTTTATAAGTAGATTTATGCCGATTTGAAAATTAAACATATATGTACATATATGTGTGTGTGTATATATATACATATGCACACATACACACACATACACACTGAGATATTAGTCGCCTATTCTCAAAGCAGTGTCTGGCTGGTTCACTTAAGGATTGAAGAACTCTCTGGGACAAATTCACACAGCTCATGCCCACACTTGGGAAGCTGTAGCTCACAGGCTGTGAACAAGAGGAGACATCTGTTACTTGTTCTGCTCCCCATCCGTTCATTTTGTGAACTACTCCCACCCCCTGTGATAATAAGGTACCTGTCAATCAAGGCATCCCCTTCTACTGTCCCAGGTGCTGGCTGGCCAAGTATTTTGAGGAACTGGCAGGGATGATTGGAGTGAAGGGTTGCTCTCTTGTGTTCCCTGAGACCAAGCACTCTAAGTGTCATGGAAACCTAAGTTGCTAGGGGTTATCCTCCCACCACCTGAAGGATGGACCTATCTGGGGATAAAGCTGAGAGTTGATGATGGAAAGAGACATAGAGCCCCGAGGACCTCATGCAAATTCATGGATTCAGTCAGGCTTGAGGCCAATCAGCCTCTGCACTTCCCAGGTGTGTCAGCTAACAATTTCCTCCTCTTCCTCCTGCCATTTAAGCCAGTTTGAGTGCATTTTTCTATCACGTTGTAACTGGAAGTGGCTTGATAATTACTGTAATTGCAACTAGTCCAAGCATTTGCAGGTTTGTGACATGGTCAGAGATTCCTTTATTGCATAAGGAGCTCACCATTACATAGGAAGTCTATTATTACACAGAGAGTCAATTATTACACAGAGTCAATTATTATGCAGAGAGACAGTTATTACACTGAGAGTCAATTATTACCCAGAGTCAGTTATCACACAGGAATCAATTACACTAAGTCAATTATTACACTGAGAGTCAATTTTTACACAGTCAATTAAGGCACAAAGAGATAATTATTATGCAAAGAGACAACTATTACAGAGTCAATTATTACACAGGGATTTTATTACACAGAGTCATTTATTACACTGAGAGTCAGTTGTTAAGCACAGAGCCAATTATCAGACAGGCAGTCTATTATCATACTGAGATTATGGCATAGGTTCCCTGATTACACAGAGCATCAATTACTACACAGAGTCACAATTATCCGTTATCATGTGTGGTCACAATACATTGGAAAATACTGTTCGTTTAATCAGATCAACTATCATGTCATGTCACTCTAATTCTAGATTCTAGTAATTTCTGAAAACCAGCCACAGTGGCTTCTAAGAAAGAGGTTCCACAGTGCCTCAAGAGGGATGCATCATCCAGACACAAGTTGCAGAGACTGTTTCAAAGAATTAAAAGACACACCGGGAGGTCTGACAAGGTATTGTTTATGGAGAAAAATTAGGAAACAAAACTGCGTGCATGTATAGTATGTGTTTTACCACATAAAACACAGATTTGTGAATACAATGATTTCATCCGCCATAAACACATATACGTAGGTAAGTACGGACAGACACACACACGAACACACACAGCAATCAAACCTGGAAAGATATAATAACTATGCTTTATAGAAATCTTGCCCTATGCCAGACACTCCGTGAGGCCTTCTTTATACATATTGCTCTATGAGGCTCACAGACTCTGTGTAAACACTGTCTAATAGAGTTCTTATCATGCGGGAATGTTCTATAGTCCTCGCTGACCAAAATGGCAGCCACTAGCCACTTAAGGCGATGGAGTCTTTGCAATGTTGCTGTCAGGGCTGAGGGACTGAATTTTAAAACTTTAATTTGGTAATTTAAACCGAAACTTAAATAGGTGCATGTGAATAGCGGCTTCCATATTGAAAAGCATGGTTCTAGAGGCTGTATACCTGGGTCCAAATCTCTTACTAGCACCACCACTTACTAGATATTTCACTTTGACAAATTGCTTAATTTCTCAATGCCTCAGCTTCTTTATCCATAAAATAGAGCTCCTAATAGTACCTACCTCCTATACCATATCTGTCTCACATTGAGGCCAATCATATTTTTCTCCAGTTGATAGACATACAAATCCTATTCGTTTTCTAAAGATGCCATAAAAATAACCACCAAATTGGTAAAACAACAGAAACATATTATCTCACAGATCTGGAGACAAGAAGTGAGAAATTAAGGTGTCAGAAAATTGGTTCATTTTGAGGGAGCTTTGGAGGAGAATCCGCTCCATGTCTCTCGCCTGGCTTCTGGTGGCTGCTGGTAATCCTTGGCATTCCTTGACACGTAGACCCATCACTCCAATTTCTGCTTGTGTCTTCACATAACCCTACTCCCTGTTTCTCTTTCTCACTTTTGTGTTGTACTGGGCAATATTTCCATAGAGTCTATGAGTCTAACCACGAGTCTGTTCTCTGTGTCTCAAATCTTTCTCTTACCTGTCATCGGCTATGAGGCCTACCTCTCAAGATTCTTAACTTAATGACATCAGCAAAGACCCTTTCTCCAAATAAGGTCACATTCAAAGGTCCTGTAGGTTAGGATTTGGGCTTTTTTCCCCCGCCAGGGGTCACTATTCAAGCCACTTTGTGGATGGCTTTCATTTTTGTGATTTTACCATTGCCCAGTTTCACCAAATCTTGAAATGCAAAAATTACTTTTATAAACAGGAGGTATTTAATATCTCCTGCCCACTGTTTTTGTAAAACCACTTCCCATTGCAAAAAGCCCTGAGGTATCCATGTTTCTGCTTGTGGCACGATATGTAAATCTATAGCAATTATTACCTTGATGAAAAGAGTACATGATAAGTCTTAATACAATTGCAAGCTCTGAAACCAAGGACTAATTTTAAGCAGTAGATGACATTAACCTGTGTTCCCATGAGTACATTAAGATTTTCAAAATACAGCACTTTCTCTTTGTGCTGCATGCATACAAATGGGACTCAATTTATTGCAAATGGTATTCCTGAGCACAACGCCAGTGACATAATTAAGAAATGTATTCAGGCTATTACTAATTTAACACCGTTCAAGGTTCTTATCAAAAAGCCTTGTGTTGCCCCACAATGTTGCCATCAAATTTATGCACTGTAAATACAAATATATTTTATTTATAGTGGATTTTTGCAACTTCAATTATGCAATAAGTATTTATTTGAAATTCACCCCCCCCCATTTGATAGCAATCATTAATTCATAGGAAACTGATTAAGGCTCTTGTAAAGCTCTGGCAAACACCTTAAAAGACAAACCCAGTTTGTAAGGGTGTAGCTATTGTGATGATTCTTTCAAAGAAAGAAAAAATAGCCTCTAAACCGAATAACTTCAGGGCTGATGCTTAGCAAACATGGTGAAGTGGAATTAGTTGACTTTTGTGGCTCCAATTGCTTTTATTATTTTTTTATAATTAGCATCCTTCTCCTCTTCCACAGCATTTTCAACTCCTGTTACTAGGTGTCCAAATTGGTGTAATGTCCCCCAATATGCTCTTCACCTTCAGGCCCCCTTGGTACATTAAATGGAGCCACAACCATCTGATCTGATACCCCAATCTAGGGATTATCCAGATCCTCTGCCTCTGACCATAACCAAATCAGCAAGTTCTGTTGGCTCTGTCTCCTATGTGTAACTGCAAGTCGCTCACTCTTCTCTAAGGTGACCAACTCATCTAGGGTGGCTTGGGATTTTCCCAACCTTAGCAACCAACATCTCACATCCCAAGACTACGTCAGTCCAAGGCCATCCTGAGTGGTTTGATAGGACTGTCTCCATTTTAGAGTAGAAATCTCTGTATCCTGAACCCCCTCGATCCTTAGCAAATGGCATGGGTTGGCACTAAGCTTGCTTCACCTTCACTTCTACACCCATGCCCACGACCACCTCCCCTCTGGGTTTCTGCAGTAGTATCTGCTTCTACTCTTCCATAGCTACAGTCAAGTTTCAATACATACTACATTATCGCCTTGCTTAAAACCTTCTGATGATTCCATTACACTTCGATTTAACTCCTTACCATGGCACACAATGCCCCATGGTGTTAGTTTCCCATTGTTGCTACAATATAATGCCACAAACTTAGTGGTTTAAAACAACACAAATTTATTATCTTATAGTTCTCAAGATTGAAAGTCCAAAATCAGTTTTGTTCAGCCGAAGTGAAGATGTTGATGGGGGTACTTCTTTTTGGAGGCTCTCAAAGAGCATCTGTTTCTCAGCCTTCTCCAGCTGTCATCACTCCTTGGTTTGTGACCCCACATCATATAGCCTTTTCTCCTCTGCTTCTGTCATCATGTCATCTTTTTTTTTCTCATCCCACTTCTTATAAGAATCGTTATAGAGACCCTTGAGATTATCCTGGGTTTACCAGATAATCCAGGATAATCTCATCCTCTCAAAATATTTGACTTAATCACATCTGCAAAGTCCCTTTTTTCATGGAAGGTAACATTCATAGGTTCTGGGAATTAGGCTGTGACCATCCTTGGGAAGGGGAATTAGTCAGCATACCACCCATTTAGTTTGGATCCTGACTTCATTTTTGGGATCTTAAATGGATCCATACTCTCCACCTATGCTGGCCTACTTTCAAGCTTTTGAACACACCAAGTTCATTAGCAGTTTAGAGCCTTTGTCCTCAAAGTTCTCTTTGCCTGAAGTCATTGCTCCCAGGTATTCAGAGGACTGGTTCCTTCTCATCACGTAAGTCTCCAGGTCAAATGTCACCTCATCAGAGGGGTCCGCTTTAGACTACCTCTATTCCCTGTCCACCTAGCATACTCTATTTCATTGTATCACTCAAGGTGGTTTAGGTTCAAGTAGAGATAACTCGATTTGAACCAGTTTCATAAGTAAAGAAGATTTATCACACCACATAATAGAAGTAAATCTCCCTACCATTGATAAATTCAGCTACACAGTGATGTCATCAGGTACCCAGGTCTATCCATCATTGTCCTTCTGCTCCTCCTTGTGGCCATAAAATGGCCACAATACTCTAGCATCTTATCCAAACAGGACAGTGCCCATGAGAAGAGAACCCCATTGTTCTTACGTGTATTTTATTTTTAAAAGTGAAGTAACTCTTCATATAAGCTGTGACCTGGCAGCAGACTTAGCCTCATCTCTCATTAGCCAGAACCGGCTCACTTGCCCACCTCCAAGCTGACCAATGCCAAGGAGAATGAGATTACATAGCTAGTTACTAATCAGAGTGTGTCTACTCAGTGGTTAGATATCCAAACAAAACCAAAATTGGGAAATAGATGTCAGAGATGGAGCCCACTTGCTTTCTATGCCAATGCTCTATTTTATTTTATTTTTCCAAGATGCCTATCACTTTAAAAAACAAACCTATTATATGTATGACCTGCCTTTTCCTAAAAAAAAATATTGATTTAATAAGAGTAGAGACTGTTCCCATCTTGGCAACAGTATCTTCACCTCATAACATTGTCTGGCACACAATAAATGCAGAATAAATTTTATTTGTTGAAAGAATCTCATTTGCCGAACGACTCTTATCCCACATTGACTTTCATTGTTTCATATTTCTCTTTGCGAATATCCAGCAAATGTCTACTGAATACTGTGATATTCTGGGCACTGTGTTAGTAAAAATAGAATAGTGAACAAGGTAGACACACTCTTTAATGGGTCTCATTCTAACGGAGAATAAAACAGACAATATTGCAATAAGTCGTAAGTTTCTCCTGCCTTTATACACTTAAAAATTAGGCCCAAAAGTTCCATACAAAAGCAAAGTTTTTTTTTCTTCGACATAGATGTTCAAACCTCAGCATGCATTAGAATTGCCTAAATTGCTGATTAAAAGTGCAGATTACTGTCTAAATCCCCTGCCTCCAAATTTTAAGGTTCCGATTCATTAAATCTAGATGAGTTTCAGGAATCTTTGTTTTAATGAGTTAAACAGTTGCTATCTATTGTAATTTTTTGTTGTTGTTTTACACAGTTATAAGTTGGTAACATGGTTCTATGACGTCTCATTCTTTTAGGATAATTTTAATGGTATCATGGGATTAGAAGAACATAGAGAGCTTTAAAAAGACCTTTCCCATATCTGAAAGGCTTCTGGTAGAGTTTCCAGGTTAAATACAGTTAAATCTGATTATTATGTTTTTATTTTAGTAAAAGTATCTCTCTTTCAATAATTGAGATATACTTATACTAAAAAAAAATTTGCTTACCTGCAATTCAAATTTAAATGAGTATCCTATATTTTTATTTGCTAAATTGTACAATTCTACTTTATAGTGAAATATAAGCAAATACAGAATGCCTTTGAGGGTCACTGAAATATAGTATAACAAGTACTATGGTAGAAGGAAGTATACGATATTGCATAGACCGAGAGATAGGCAGAGGCGGTAAATCCAGGTTGGACTGTCAAGGGAGCCTTCCTATAGGGCCTGATATATAAGTTAAAGCCTAATTGATGAGCAGAAACCAGCCTGGTGAATGGAAGGAGTACATGTTCTACAAACTGAGGATGGGCTATCACCTGGAGACCAGATTGATGATGCCCTCTTAGGAGGCACTACAAGCATTTCCCTATGGATAGAACACTACAGGTCAAGGAGACGATGGTGACAGGTGATACGAGTGGTGGTCCCAGGCCAGACTTATCAAGAGACCCATGCCAAGTATGGGCAAGCCACCAAACTCCAGCTGGGCTCTGAATCTCTGCTCTTTGGTTGTTGCCCAAGGATTTTAACTCAAGGATTTTGAGTCAAAAATTCCATCTTTGCCTAAGGAGATTAAACACAGTGGTTCTTAATCTCAGCTGAATGGGGATGCTTGAAAAATATGTATGCGTGAGTGGTCAGGCCTTACCTAGAAAAAGTAAACCAGAATCTCTTAATGGGGAATAGGCCCGGACATAGCTTTTTATTTATTTTTAAAGCTTTCATTATTCTACTATACAGATAGGGTTGAGAATCAGTTTTTATAACTTAAAACAATGTGAGTGATACCACCCCCTTACAGCATTAACTGTGCAACTTAACCAAGAATAGGAATAGCAAAACACTTCCTGACTTGCCGATAGTGGATGCTGGGGTCAGACTGCTTTGGTTGAAAACCTGGCTCTCATCCTCATTGTGACTGGGCTCTAATCACTTAACCTCTCTGGGCCAACTTCCTCCTATTAATGAAAGCAGTAAAACCTATTTCACAGGGCATTTGGGCAGAATAAATGAGACAATCATGTGAGTGCTTGCAGTGATGGCTGGCATATGGACTTCAAAAACGTAGGATGTTTTTATTATTGGGGTTACCAACTATGTGACCAATGTAGTCTCCTATTGTCAGGGGACTTTCGAGTTGCTGACGACCTGATGATCTCACTCATACCTGGATGTGAATACCTGGTAAAGCCAAAACAGTGAACTTTCTGAAGTCAGATGTCAAGTTGTGCAAGTCAACATATTTCTCTGAGACAATTTTATTTGACAAAGAGCCCGTGAAAACTAATGATTGATTGAATTTGCAGCTTTATCAATGACCTGTGAGGGAGATTCTTTGGGCCTGAGAGAGCCCTCACCAGAGCCACAGAAACAAATTTTTACAAATAAATATGCAACTGTTAGAGTTGTCAAAATCTTTTACTTGAATTTCCTCACTGGAGTTGTGTTTTTTTTTTTTTTTTTTGAATAAATCTAAATCAACTTGAGTGGGTTTCTTAGACAAGAACCACTATACACCAAAAATAGACAGGAATCGACGGAAAGGTTTTGTTTTGTTTTCAAGGAACACGAGGAGGCATTTTAATTGGTGTTTCACCCTCTTCCCTGATCTCAGCTAAAATTTTCTTGGAACTGGAGGAGAATGGCGACTGGAGGGGAGATGGCAGCTGTTGCTACTTTGGGGTAAGATGATAGAGGTTAAGGGAGGGCTGCTATTTCAGATGGAGTCATCTGGAAAGGCCATTCTGAGGAGATGACACTGGGATGGAGAAGTAAATGAAGAGCATGAATGCACAGGTGCCTGGAGGATGGGCCTTCCTGTAAAAGTGTCTGCACAGGAAATCGCCTGAAGATAAGTTCCAGAATATAATGGTCAGGAAACTATAAAATGCTGCTAATTAAATATCCATGGGTTTGATGAAAATAGATTTCAAGACCTGCGCTGGTCACAGAGAAAAGCCAGGTTCTTTCTTTCTTAATGATCTTACCATTTTCTGAAATGTGGCATCGTAGGCAGGGCCTGGGGTGAATGCATTTCAAAGGAGACTGTTTGACTGATCATCAAAGCAAGTGTCTGGACCACTCATCTAAGGAAAAGGAGGTGAGAGACAGCCAGCCCCCAGGTCTGGCCTCCCATCTCTCCAAACTCCTGGCCCCATCCCATTTGAAGATCTCTCACTGGCAGGCTGTCTTATCGTGAAGCACAGACAATGGCAGCTGCCAAACTTCCCAGCTTCCCTGAATCATTGTCCAAAGATTAGTCTCCCCGAGGACTACAAAACTGGGAGAAAGTGTGGTTTTCATGACAGGCTGGCTCCCTCCTAAATTCCTCTCTTCTCCTATACACACCTTGTAAACTCCTACTTGATCGATTGAAATGTCACTTTCCCGTGTTGTGTTGCTAAAGGGTAAGTGTTTATAAATGATAACATCGTGACTCTCTTACCAGTGTAACCTGAACGGACGCCAAAAACTTTTATTTAACTCTTTCATTAATGAGAGAACCAGTATGATGTCAACGAATGGTGGAAAGAAGCATCCAAAAGGGCAGAGAAACATACAAGCATCAAAAATGTTGAAAAAAAATTACAAATAGAAGCAAAACTGGCAAAACCGGTCAATACCCACAGGGTAAGAATCAGTTGCATTCCTTAGGATGCAATTTGCATTTCTACGCACAAGAGTCATTTGCATTGCTATCAGTTTCCTACAATTTAGAGAGCTGTAAAATAGCTCAAAGACAGGGAAAAAGACTGAGATAAGGCGGAGGAGACTGCCAGTCAGGACACCCACGAATCTTTTTGGTTCTTGTCAAAAACCTCTCACAATTTTTTTCAATTTTGCTCATCGTTATCTTCCAACTGCTTTGCAGAGTGCCCCCAAACAGAGTGGGTACTCAGTGAATGCTTGTTAAATGATGGGCAGTTTTGCGGGTGTATGTATTTATGGAAAATAGAATGGTTTGTGTCTCCTGGGTGGGTCTCAGTTACAACTTATGGATATTTCCTAAGAAAGCAGGTCTGCTCTTGCCTAAGAGACAGGTGAAGAAGTCCCACCCGGATCTTGGGTGAAAGTCCACCCTGAAATAATTTTTTACTGGTCACAGAGCCAAGTGTCACAGAGCCAAATCCTCACGCACCTGTGCACGACCCTGCACCCCTCCCCACCTGCTTTCATTGTGAGTGCCTTAAATAGGCGAGATGCTATGAGCAAGCTTAAGGAAACAGCTTTCTAATGAGCTCCTTAATGTGAAAATGTTTTGAGAATGGTAAAATGCCAAAGTATTGGAGAACGAGAGAATAATGTATCCATTCTAGATCTGTGTCATATGGATTTTGATGCAGGAAAACTTTCGCTCAGCCAGTACATTACTTGACCCCCACGAACTTTCAGTTAATCCTATAATTCAAGAAACAAAAGCCTCATCCTCTTTCCTCCCTTTTATCACAGAGAGGATGTCACTGGTTTTGAATCTCATGTCCCTGCATCAAGGCCTCTTCACTCATCTTAGCTCTTTTGAAGACCCTGGAAAGAAGCTTGGCGATGTGTTTATGTGGCCATGCAAATTTTTTTTTTTTTAATTTCAAAGGCAAAATATTTTTCCTGTTATTAGGTTAAAACTTGATTATATTCCACTACCCCTTCCATCAATCACATTTCCCTTGTGTTAAGTGGCACCCCGGTAGCATAGGCATTTAAAGGAATCTATCCATGAGAATTTGAGTTGGGGATGCATTTAGTTTGGACTGAGTGTGATATATTGATGTCGTTTTCAGTCACTGCCATCAAGAATTAAATTATTGCTACAACCCAGTGTAGGAATGGCTTCAAAGGATATGTGTATACTCACTCCACAGTATGTACTTGACAGGAGTCATGATACAAAAATGCCAAGAAGAACTATATCATGATATACCTGGGTTATATAGCTCCCAGCTTTGGAAATACAGAGTAGAGAGGGAGAAACAAGATTTGAAGTGTAAGGAGGTCAGAGTTGATCTGTGGGAAATTCTTCCCATGATCAGATATATAAAATTGTATGTCACTGATTTGACTCTCATTGATAATGACTCCAAATGGAATTGACTACCAATAAGCATATGCTAAAATAATATACAACATATAATTTTTAAATGCTGCATGCTTTCTTTCTTAAAAATAAGAATTATCTTAAATAGACCATCAAGATTCTTATGTTTTTAGGGCACAAATTTGTAGCAGTAATATAGTAAGACTGTATATAAAATCACGTTTTATGAAATACAACCATCGACAGTAATAAAACATCCCAATCAACAAAACAATTATCTTTCTTTCCTCTCTATGAAAAATATTATAAAATTGTTGTCCTGTGAAAAAGCTACCAAAGAATATGCAGCTAAATGGAGTAAGAAAATAGTATTCCTAGGTGTGTCATAGGTACTAAAGAGAATGTATTACATCATTTTTCTGGATTTTGTGATGTTTGTGCTTTTTGTCATTTATAAAAATTTGTAATTTTCTGTGATTTATATTCTCATTCTAAATAAATATCCACTTTTGTAGCATACTTTTGCTCGTAATTTTATATACTTTTCCATAAAGAGGGCCTTGAAAATTGCGTACCCACCAGGCCCCACATAGCCTGGACCTGCCCATGCTTATGGAGGGGGTGTCACCCCATTATCCTCACCTCATCACGGGTTCCCTCATCTCCATCCCATCCCTCATCCCAAGAGAAGGAGATGAGGTGGAGGCCAGAGCTGTCATATAACACACTGCTTGATATTTAAAAAAAAAAAATTAAAAAACCAATATTTACATAAATACTGCAATATAGACATGTAAAAATGGCGATGTCAAAATACCAGACTTCATAAGAAATAGATCTAACAAACTCCATCTGACTCCAAATCTCTACAACTTCAGTCAACATAGACACAGCTTGTGTGTCATGGAGGAAGTTCCCAAACACAGTAGTTCCCCTTCCCACAGCGTCACTTTTCACAGTTTTAGTTATCCACAGTCAAAAAATGGTCTAAAAATATTAAATATGAAATCTAGAAATAAGCAATTCATAAGTTTTAAGTTGTACATTATTCTAAGTAGCAAGATAAAATCTGTGCCAATCTGCTCCAACCAACCAGGGACCAGTATCATCCCTTTATCCAACATCTCCACACTGTATATGCTCCCTGCTCATTAGTCACTTGGCAGCTGTCTTGCTTATCAGATTGGTTATCAGAGAGAGAGAGAAAGAGAGAAAGAAACCATAGTCATATAACTTTTATCACAGTAGATAGTTATAATTGTTCTATTTCATTAGCAGTTATTGTTGTGACTCAGAATGTGCCTAATTTATAAATCATAAATCCTATCATAGGAATGTATGCATGGGAAAAACATAGTATATATAATGTTTGGTACTATTCGTGGTTTTAGGCATCCACTGGGGGGTCTTGGGACATATGTCTCATGGATAAAGGGGGGACGACTGTAACTTAAACGTGGCAGGCAGAATGACATCCCCCAAATGCCCATGTTCTAATCCGCAGAACCTGTGGACATGTCACCTTGCGTGGCAGGTGAAATTGC
Organism: Cynopterus sphinx; assembly: GCA_030015415.1. Taxonomy (NCBI): domain Eukaryota; kingdom Metazoa; phylum Chordata; class Mammalia; order Chiroptera; family Pteropodidae; genus Cynopterus; species Cynopterus sphinx. The sequence goes on along the minus strand of CM057379.1, from coordinate 97,343,692 downwards.
TCATTAAACAACTGATCTTGTGATAAGGAGAGTAGCCTCAATTATACAGGTGGGCCCAATGTAACCACGAGAATCCTTAAAGTGGAAATGAAAGGCAGAAGAAGCAAGTCAAAGAATGAGATGTGACCATGAAGGAGGGTCAGAGAGATGCTGTGTTGCTGACTTTGAAGATGAAGGGTCCACAAATGTGGGCAGCCTCTAGAACAAGGGTCCCCATCTCCCAGCCTGTAGACTGGTACCGGTCCATGTCCTGTAAGGAACTGGGCTGCGCAGCAGGAGGTGAGCGGTGGGCAAGCAAGGGAAGCTTCATTTGTATTTGCAGCCGCTCTCCAGCACTAGCATCACCATCTCATCTCCACCTCAGATCATCAGGTATTAGAATCTCATGGGAGCACTGGTCCTTGGTACCTAAAAGGTTGGGGATTGCTGCTCTAGAAGACAGAAAACTCAAAAAAATAGTTTTTCTCAGAGAGCCTCCAGAAGGGAATGCAGTCCTGCCAACACCTTGATTTTAGCCCAGTGAGATGGGTGTCACATTTCTGACCTACAGAACCGTAAGATAATACACTTGTAAGCCACTTGGTTTGTGGTTACGTGTTACAGCAGCCACAGGAAATTAATACACTAAACGTCTGAGTCACCGCCACACTGAGATATGAGACTGCTACGTGAGTTGAGATTCTTTTGGTTATAAATGAATAGAAAACCTATTAGAACTGATTTAAAAATGAGGAAACTGTATTGATTGGCATAACGAAACAGATCAGATTAGATGTCACTCCACTGGTGACCCAATCACTGTGGCAAGAGGGGAGAATGACCCAATCAGCTTAGCCTGAGTCATATGCTCCACCCACAGCCTTCCCACTGAGGGGTAAACTCAGAATCACATGGGTCCCTAAATAAAAACCAGGTGGTGTTGGACAAGAGGAAGGAAAAGGAAATTCTGAAAAGACGGCCACAGAAACCCATGACACAGAGCATATCTTTTTGTTTTTCTTTTACCTAGGCTGTGAAAGACAGATGTTAAATCTGACCAGTGCAGAGACATGAAAACAAGGCAGGAGAAAAAAAAAAAAAGATTTCTTGATGCTGGCACCCTCATCCTCTGGATGACTGATGGACTATTTTTCCGTTATTTGCTTTTACCTCTATTCCAGTTAAAATAGTCTGGGATTCTGCCCGAGAGCTGATTAATAAGCCTTCAAAAGCTGGTTGTCTTTAAAGGATGCATCTGAGTCCATTTTGGTGTTCTTTTGTGTGTTTCTGTAGCTGAAAGGCCACCGAGTCAAAATTCCTCATGGTTGATTCTCTCTTCTGCTAAATGTTCAGTCGCTATTGTTTTATTGCAATCTATTTACAAAAAATGGGTGATTTTTTTCCCCCCATGATGCCAGGAGCCCTGGGCTGTGTTTGTTTATTGGTCCTCTATAGGAACCCGTCCTTTAGATTCGACTGCCAATGTAAGGGATTAAGGGGCTAAGTGAGTCTGACTAGAGTAGGAATCTTTCAGATGTGCCTCTCTCACCCAGCTCTTTTGCAGGCAATTTTGTACTTAATACACACACACACACACACACACACACACACACACACACACACACACACACACACAGAGAGAGAGAGAGAGAGAGAGAGAGAGAGAGAGAGAGAGAGAGAAGGAACTTATTCTAGCCTGGTAACAAAACAATTACATTGCCCAAGATCTTTTCAATTTCTGTGCCATCTTAGGAAAAAAAAAAGTATATGTACAGGTATAACAAATGTAATTATCCAAATATACATATTTTCATTCTTTAATAATCTGTTTTCCTTCCTTTAATTGAAAGGACCCCAAAGGAATATCTACCCATTTGTTCTGCCACAAAGCATTGCACCTTCAGCAGCAACAGAACAGAATTTGCTCGATTGCCTGGAAACCATTTCTGTCAGAAGTGTTTTGTTTCCGATCCAGGTGACAGTCAGCGTCACTTCTTCCTACTCGGGAAGTCCCTACTGCAGCCAGTGTTTCTATATCTGATGCCAAGACATCCAGTGGGAAAAAATGTACCCATCTCTAAGGGTAACCTTCACTGTCCCCTTTGCCCTGACTGCTCTCTGCAGAGGAAGACTTGGAAATCAAACCCCAACAAACACTCACAAAAGCCAACAGCTTTGTATGAGGCCCTGCACTCATACCTGGTGTAAATCAACATCTTCGCTCATCACACACAAAAAGTGAAAATAACAGTGATGTCGATTTTCCTGCATACTCACTAGCACCATGAACTTCGTGTGTGTTAGCTCATTAAGCACCCAAGTGCCCTGGAGACAAGTATTTCTGCTTTCCGGTGGAGGAAACCTCATTCTAAAGAGCTTAGGAATGTTCCTGTTATGACTCGGTTTCTCAGTCTCTACACGGTCGACATCCTGGCCTGATTTATACTACAGGGAAGTTGCCCTGTGCATTGCAAGATGCTGAGCAGCACCCTGCCTCTACCTGCACAGGTACATGCCAGTAGCACCTGTCCCCCTAGTCATGACAATAAAAATGTCTCCAGACATTGCTACATGTCCCCAGAAGACACAACCTCCCCAGTTGAGATCCCCTGCTTTCTGGCCTAGCTAAATAGCGGAATCTAGATTTAATTTCAGAGCTCAAATCCTATTATCAACATAATATCAATTATTGATTCTCGATCATTATATATCTAAAATACCTCTCTCTTCAACCCATTGTCCAGTCAAAGTGTTATCATTTCTTTTTCCATAGAGCCAGTTTCCATAAAATTTCTTTTTCTATTCTTTTACTGTCATTTATCTTCCTTTATAATCTGGCTTCTCTTCTCTCATTAAACGCCATCTCTCATCCCCATCACATGATTTGGTACTCTCGATGATGACCAATGGGGTTTCTAGGCTCCTACCTTCCTCTGTGAGACAATGATTTAATAGAAAGAGCAGGGCCGTTGGAACTGGAGAGCCCAGATTGCTTATTAGCTGTGGATCATAGTATTGTCTCTCTGAGTTTCAATTTTCCCTGTTACAAAATCATCTTCATCTCTGTCATCATTCTTTTCACCTCCCTCTCCTCTCTTGACTCCTAGGAGACTATATTCTCCTGGCAGTCCTCTCTCTTCTTAATCTCCCCTTCTAAGGCTCCTCTGCCTCCTCTCCTTCAGCTCTTGGCTCCCTCCCTTCTCACCTATTTCCCATCCCCTCTCTCTGAAGCCACCTCCATTTCATAGCTCTGATGATAAGCCCTGAACCCAGTTTCTCAGGCCTGAAACCTGACCGTCATGCTTCAGTCCTCCTTCTTTCTTAACTGTTTTAAGCCCATATTCTGTGGCTGTATCCTCACAACCCTATTATCCCTTCCTTTCTCACCACGAGATTATACTCACATTGTGTACATGCCCTTGATCTTTCCTTGGGGTAGGTAGTTTGTTCACTTTTAGGACCTTGTGCCACGTTTGATGGTTCACAGACGAGGCATAGAGATCTCTAATCTAAGGTGAGTGTTACCTTGTGTGGCAGATGTCCCCAAAGTAAATGACAACCACATGGAACACTTATTTTAGAGTGTTCATCTTCTCCTCAACATGGGTGGATGTGAGAATTGAGGACAGGCTGACAAGACAGCTGACTGTTCTATTAAAACGGCAAACCATGACCATAACTCTTGTTTCAAAATGTAATTTTCTCAGGTGTCAGTGGCATGAAAGTGATGATATTAGTGTGGTCATAATTATTGGGGGCTCTCTTTGAACTTTAGGAGTTTTAAAGTACAAGACATACTCCTAGCCTACCTTAGTTTCAAGGTTGTTAATATGACAGTTGCCAGAATATTGGAGAAGTCCAAGTTCTCCATTTTTTAAAATCTCTAATTGCTAAAATAATAATAAGGAAAAAAATTACTCAGCTCCAAAACCCTTCATTAGTAACTAAAAGCCATCATTTCACCTGTCTGTCAGAGGCAAATATTTAGATTTAATTAATGGAAAAACATCTATCAAATCTCAAAACCTGTACCTACTTTGGGCCGATTCATTAGTAAAAGCTTTTGGTTGCAAATGTCAGAAACCCAATTCAGTTCAAGTTCTGTAAAAAGAAGGAATTGATCACCCCACAGAAGCAACTATTCCCAGAGGCTGGATCAGGAGCTATAGTGCAAATTATATCTTTAGGGTTTTCTGTATCTCTATTTCTGTCTCCTCTTGGCTCCTGTCTCAGACAAACAGTAAGGTGATCACTGGCAACTCCAAAACCATAGTATTTTTGGTTTTTATTTTATTTATTTATATTTTTTATTGAAAAAGACATTCTTTATTTAGTGTACTGCAGTGTCACTTTTGCAATAATTAGATGACAACATAAAATATACATGATTTTGTTATTGGTTTAACTATATCTTTTTTACTATAACCTTGTATCTTGTCATTGGATATTTTAGTCTCTAGATTTGTACTTCTTTTTCAAGATTACCTTAGCTATTATTTACTCTTTGAATGTTTTTTTTTTTTTTTGCTTTTTTGAAAAAATTATTTTAATTAGTTTCAAGTATACAGTCCATTGGTTAGACATTTATATAGTTTATAAAACAATCTCACTAATTGCTCCTTCTCTTCTCTGGTTTTCCACCTAGACAATATATTAATGCTGACTATATTCCCTATGCCGTGCTCCCCATCCCCGTGACCATCTATCAATTATTAATTTGTACTTCTTTAACCCTTTACCCCATTCTCCCATCCTCCCAATGCCCCCTCCCCTCTGTCCTTCACCAAATTGTCCATTGTTTTTGTGAGTCTGTTTTTTGATTAGTTTGTTCTTTTTGTTTTTTTTGATTCTGCATATAAGAGAAATCATATGGTATTTATCTTTCTCTGACTTATTTCTCTCAGCATAATAACCTCTAGGTCCATCCATTTCATTGCAAATGGTAGGATTTCGTTTTTTTTTTTTTTAATGGCTAAGTAATAGTCTATTGTATATATGAATCATAACTTCTTTATCTAATTGTCTGTTGATGGGCATTTAGGTTGCTCCCATGTCTTGGCTATTGTAAATTGTGCTGCCATGAGCATAGGGGTGCAGAGATCTTTATGAATTATTGTTTTTGTTTCCTTTGGATAAATACCTAGAAGTGCAATTATTAGGTCAAAAGTAAGATCCAGTTTTAATTTTTTGAGAAACATCCAGACTGTTTCACAGTATTTTTAGATTTTATTTTCAGAGAAGCATCTGGGATCTAGAATGGGTTCCAAGGAAGCTTCTGGTTAGCATGGCTGGTTCATCCCTCAGTGACCAATCATTGAGTCTAGGGTGGAGAAGAACTCTTATTGACCAGTCCTTGGCCATGTATTAAGCTCAGGGTTTGAGATATAAGGCTCCGTAGAACGCCACTTGGAATGTGAAAATGGCAGATACTCAAAAAAGAAGTGTGGTCCTGGTACGAGAAGAACAGGAAGGGGTGCAGGAGATTTTTGCTTCTTAAGTATCCTGGACTGTGTACATCTTTTTATTAGAGGTCGATATACTTGCATTAAGGTGAAGCTTTAAGCTTTGTCTTAAAATGTACTGTTTCATGTCTGCTGCTTTCAAAACCCTTCAATGTTCAACTTGGCTCTTTCAATGATTCTAACAAGTAGAAAATTAATTCTAAGAAGACAGAAATCTCAGTCTCTTTCTCTCTCTCCTTCTCCATGTCCCTTCCAGAAAGAAATCAACGGCATGCCCACTTGACACAGTTCTTTGCAGTGAGTTGTCTCACTTGTTCATTCTTACAGTGGTGCTCTGTGTTTATTTCTGCCAAATTTTGTATCTCAGATATTCATTTATTCACTTTGTATAGACCTGTAGTATTCAATATGGTAGCCATCTGCCATATCTGGCGACTCAAGTAAAAATAAGCCTAATGAAACATCCAGTTGTATTAACCACATTTCAAATACTTTATAACCACATCTACCGAGAGAATGCCATATCATATTACACAGTACAGGACATTTAGGTCATCACAGTAAATTTTCTTGGACAGCTCTGGTCTAGATTACAAAAGGTTTCAATATTAAAGATAAAATTCCATTTTGTTACATATATATTCTATGCATACGGCCTCTCCATACAAAGTGGAAACTTAACTGACCTTAAAATTATGAGGAGTAATATATGTGGAGAGCTGATTATACACTGCACATTAAGGACAATTTAAAATGGGCACCGAATATTAGCGCGATCAAACATTCTCCATTGCAATTTTTTTAAAAAAAAGTTATAATTCACTTTGCAATGAGTTAAGCATTCCTTTTTTTCTTCATTCATTCAGATTAACCACAGCTTTCTAGTCTTGAATTCCATCACTTGTCTCCCCTCGACCACCAATTTAGTCTACATTTTGTCTGTCCTGCATTTGTCACAATTTCATAAAACATGTTAGAATCTATCACAATTCCATGTTTTTGCTTATGCCATTCTCCGTGCCTGGAAAAACCTTCCACCCCGTCTGCCATTTCTTTGTCCGTACTTTTTCTATCCTACCCACTAGATATTAGATATTTGCTCTAATACTCCTCTATATATCTGCATTAGAGAAGTCATTACACATTTTATTGCAGTTAGCACTTTGTATGCGATCCTACTTTCTTACAGTCCCTTGAGGGTGAAGACCCTGTGTTGTCTTCCATCTCAGCCTATGGACCCCTGTCTGTTACATATTTGGTTTTTCAATATCTGCTTTGTAAAAGGAAGTAAGATTGTTCTCAAGACCCTTGAAATTCTGATCTCAGTGTAAATCCCACCTCCATTCCCATTGCAGTTACATACAAACTTTATATTCCTGCCACCCTGAAACATTCATCCATTGTTCTCCAGACACCCCTAATCTTGCATTTTTGCAAATGTTGGCTATTTGCTGTGGAAAATAGCTTTTTTCCCCGCTCCTAGCAGCCATCCTTCACTGCCAAATTCAGATAGCTTCTCTGGAAACTGACCCAAAGCCTACTCATCGAGAACATATTTTACTCTGTTCCCTCCTCTCTTAGTTTTCTGTTTTTGAATACTTCTTTTTAAGTACTTATCACAGCCTTATTTTTATTACCATAGTGGTGTCCAAGTCTCCTTCCTGAGCTGGCGACCCTTTCAAGGACACAAGACTGTCTTATTCATCTTTGTTTTTCTCTTGCACTTAGCACAGGGAGTTAACCACAACTGACACGAGAGAGTGTCTGTTGAATGGAATTGCTGTGCAAAGAAGTCCTTTAAAAGATAAAAGGAGGAGAACAGTGACGGCTGAGCTGAGGAGAATACAATGAACTGAAAAGCCACCAGCTTCGATAAAAACCCTGACCCAGGAACACTCTGGCAGCTCAGACATGGGCTTCTGGCATCTGTGGGAGGCTATGGACTCTCAGAAAGGAGCAATGTAACCAGAGCTGAGGGAGGAAGAAAAATACTAGCAAAGCAAAGGCAGCGATTTTACACGTTGTCATTTATTAACGTACAGCCAAATTCACTTACTGGAACATGCAGTGCGGGGAAGCTGAAAACCTTGGCAAATGAAATGTTTGTGTTCTGTGTTTTATATATATTTTGAAATTTCATTCCCATAAACTGCTTACGATCCTGTATTTTTGTAGAAGATTGGTGTGGGGTAACTTTTAAAATGATTGCAAGGGGTTAAAAATAACGATTTAGTCTCAAACATCAAGGAAAATATTAAAGTATTTCCCATCTAGAAAGGATTCTGGGTATCATATTCTCCAAGGATGGCAAATAAAAAAAAAAAAAAGCCTTTCCCATGATCATAGCAAATAATTTCAATTCAGTTGCCTAATTATTTCTTGAAGAGTAAGCTACGACCTCAGCATCCTTCTCAACACAGTGCCAACAACCCTAGGAGCAGACCTGTGAGATGAGATTATTTGCTGACCCAAATCTAGTCTGACTTTCTTCCTTGTAAAATGAAGAAAGTGAAGCCCAGAGAGGGAAGGAGAATTCTCCCAGGCGAGTCAGTGAATGGGTGAAAATTGAGATCTGCATCCCAGTTTAGTTAACTTTCTGTACACTCCGTGCTTTTCTTGGTCACGACTCCTACAATGATTGATGCATCACAAACAAAACAGGCAGGCCAACTATTCAGACCATGTATCATAACATCCAACCCAGCAAGAAGTCTCATAGTGTGTCTATCCCCACAAGCTGAGGAGATAGCAACCTTCTCTCAGTCACCATAAAATGTTTTAGACCACCCGACCATTGTCCTAAACCAAACCACAGTCTTCCTTGGATATCAGACTTACAATGCCAGCAAGGGGCATTCCATGGCAGGCATCCAATCAGAAACAAGCTTTGCTGAAAGTCTTTGGGCCACTAACTGCCCCGGCCTGCTGCCGCTCCCACCTCAAGGTTGCCCAGATCAAGCCCAAATTGCTGAGAGGTACATATCCCGAGTTCCTAGTGCTTTAGTGCTTCCTCCCTCTTCCTTTCAGTGCAGCTGTTTGTGGAGTTTCCCAGAGGGAGAACTTGAAAGGGTCTCTTAATAACCTTGTTCAGAGCTCCGGAGGAGAAATTAAACCTTTCTGCAAATTCAGCATGTAACTTTTTTTTTTTTTCGCAAGACAAAGATCTAAGAGGCCTTGCTGGCACTGGGGCTATTTGGGAATTAACCTTTTGTCCCTGAGGGTCAGGAAGTGTATCACTTAGAGGAGGGACAGAGAGAGGAAGAGGGAAAGGAAGAGGGAAAAGAAGAAAGTGAGGGAGAGAGGAAGGAAGGAAAGAAGGAAGGAAGGAAGGAAGGAAGGAAGGAAGGAAGGAAGGAAGGAAGGAAGGAAAGAAAAAAGGAAGGGAGGAAAGAAAATGTCTTCTTCAGCATCTATTTTCTTTGGGAAATAGTCTCTTGAATGCTTGGTTTTCTTGGGGGCATCATCCCCACTAAGATTTTTTGCTCATCTGACATAAATTGGACCAATCAAAACATCACATGTTTCCATTATTCTCATCACGGTGACAGTGTCCAACCTGGGTGACTGAGAGGACACCCTGACACCTTTCCTAAAATTTATCTTAAAAATTAAAACTTTATTTCTTCTCTTCTGAAGATTTCTAGTCTCATAGAACGCTTAGAGCTGATATTGTCCATGTTTTAACCACTTGGGGAGAGCCTTCCTGAAAGTGAACTGCATGCAAAGATGAGCGATGTTATTTGGTTACTGGAATCAACCACGCCTGAACCTCAGCATTGTTAAATGCAACTACTTGTTTGATTAAGTATGTTTGAGTTAGATTTCTGTTCCTCGCAGTTTCCAGGGTCTGAATTAATAAATATAAATATGCTTACAAAAACAAAGTTTAGGGAGCCAAAAGTCATTGGGTAAATTGGGTACAACAAAATTAAACACTGGAACGTTTTTTTTTTTCTCACTAGAATAGGATTTCTCAGATAACAGGTCATGCTAATGCTTTCTGAGAGAATATCTAAAGAAACACTGCCTAGACATCTGGTACCACATTCTCATTTATTTCTTTTTTATTTTATTTTTAACAGGACATCAAAAGTTGGCTAAGGCTTGTATGTAGCCATGCCTTGGGAGATTATATAGTTTATGACTTAAAATAACAGCAGACTGAAAAATCATTGGTAATATTAAGACTTATACATGAAACTATCTGATTTAGCTTGCTATCTTAAAGATTCTTTACTCCTTCCAAAATTTTCTCACTGAGCCATTTATCATTATCTTGAAAATGATGTTCAATTAGATGTGTCACGGGATACGATCAATTTTCTTTTTCTTTCCTTACCTCTTTCCTTCTTTCTAGCCCGACTACTTGCCTCCTGGCTGCCTTTCTTTGTCGCTCTCTCCAGGTTTAAGCAAACATATTACACACAAAAAGATTCCTTTATTCACTCATCAAGTACTTAGTGAGAACCTGCTGTATGCCAGACTCTAGCAAAGGCTGGGGTTGGTGTGCCAGTGGGGGGTGATTCAATCATAACTGAGATGAGCCCCCTGGCATCAAGGGGCACAGAAGTGATGTTGGAGATGGGCATGTGAGAAAAGAGTTGTGAAATATTGCGACAGATGCCATCATAGAAGTAGCAGGAGAGCGCTGTGGGGAGAAGGAGTAGAGAGAATGAGCTACTGTCCATGTGGAGTGAGCATAAAGAAAAAAAAAAACGCTTCTAAGAAGAGATCACGTTTAAGCTGAGCTTCACAACACAAGTCAGGGAGTCCTGGAACCATGTTGGGAAGAATGAGATTCCAATTCTACATGAGACTTCTTCATGACTTCTTTAGTTAAAAACATCTCAGCCCACTTCCCACAAAACATATCATCATCCCAAATTTCCAGTGGCATTAATAAGACTTGTTCAGCTCTACATATAATTTTCTCCCTGGAAACACGACTGGAAGATGATTATGAGGGGGTTAATGAAAAAAAGAAGCCAGCCAAAAAAGTCAGAAGATGGAGAAAGAGAATCCTTTAAATCTAATTTAAATGAAAAAGATGTTTGTGAAACCCCAAATAAATCTTGCTCCAGAGTGATTACCAGATGAAACATTTTAGTTAGTGGATGGTGAACTGGCCCATATTTCATGTTTCTAGTCAATGTTCCCTCTTTGCATTACCTGAAGGGCCTGAGTGCTAAGTGATGAATGTTTTGTAAGCTTAAAAGACCATTAATCACCACTGCAGCTAATGCCATTTTCTGAAATATAATCCAAAGGCACTTTATGAAAAGCATTTTCTGCCTGGAAGTGTCCCCACCATCACCTTCTAGGTAGCTGGTGGGGGCCACCCAACTTTTTGCAGCCTGATAATTATGTGCTAGGATGTGACATTCTCTGCTCCTTCACCTCTTCGTTCTGGCTTAATGCCCCAGGCTTCCTGTCTCCATCCTCTTTTCTCGTAACCCTCCTCCTCACCCCAGGTAGGGATGGGGACCCATGGGACCCTGTTATGATCTATATTCAGAAGAGGGGTTAACGTCTTGGAAATTCTCCATAGAAAGCTCTTTTCAGAAGAATAGGTGAGAGGGAAGAGCAATAATTAAGTAAAAATGGCACCTTGGTCAGATGGAGGCATAGGGGAGATGGAAAGGTAAGAAGGAAAGAAGGTGGAGGAGAAAGGGACTTGGGAGCCTCCTGGGTAGAGTTCAGCAGTGCCAGGAAAGCAAAACCACAAAGAGAGATTTGCATCACCAAAGGGGCCACCTTGTCAGCTCTAGATAAGGTTGATTCATTCCCTCTTATTGAATCATTAAGAGGTTTCAGAGGAATGGTAAACTATTAGTATCTTTTAGTAGAAAAGGATTTTATCACCATGATGAAGCCCATGTGCACATCTTGAGATAATAAGAAATACTTTTATCATCTGAGTTGTTGAGTTGACTTATATTGCATAAAGCTGTGAATTTTATTTTTTAAAGTAGTTTAAGCATAAGAAAGGTATACAGAATATTATACAGATCACACATGTTCTTGTAACTCACATTTACCAAACCAACACTATATTGTACTTGCCTTAGATATTCTACTTTTTTAAGAAATAAAATATTGTAGGTAGATCCAGAAATTCTACTCCTGGGGAACTGCCCAAGTGAAATGAAATTTTAGAGTCTCACAAAATTATATGCATAAATGTTTACAGGGATTTTATTTATAATTGCCCACATGTGGGGAGAATGCAAATGTCTTTCAATGAGTGAACAGATAATAAACTATGGTACATCCATTCAATGGAATACTATTCAGCAATAAAAACGAATAAACTGCTGATACACTAAAAGCATGGATGAATCTCAAATGCATTATTCAGTGAGAGAAGCCATACTTAAAAGGCTACATAAAAATGCAGTCCAGTTTTGAAAGAGCTTTTTTTAAAAGCTAACAATATAGCCAGAAAACATTAGTGGTTGGCAGAGGTTGGGGTTGGGGTTGGGGAGAAGGGTTGACATGAAGAAAGTTTCTATATCTTGATTTTGGTGGTGGTAAATTTATCGTGTTTGTCAAAACTCATGGAACTACCTGGTGATGATGGACGTTTATTGTATTATGTATATTTCAATAAAAAAGAGAAAATACAGTACATTAAACATTTGATTAAGTAGATTGTGTGTATGTGTAATAAGAATAAAAGTGCTGGGTTTTCTGAGAATATGGGTTGGGACATTCACAAATATGGGACTGAGGTTCAGGTGTACGTGGGCGGTAAGGGGCAGTGCAGTGTAAGTTTTCTTTGGGCAAGTGATGTTTGAGCCAATATCTGTGAACTGAATAGAAATACCTTAGTCAAAAGGTCTACTGGGACCTAAGTAATAATTATAACAATAATAACACCTTTGTTTTAAATGCTTTCCTGGTGTGGATATCGAGTTAGGCATTCAACATATTTTGTTCACAATCCTTAGGGTCCTTCCATGAAAGTATCATCACATCATTTTACTAATGGACAAAAACAGTTCAGAGAATGAGGTCCCTTGCCCAAGGTCAGAGAGATAAATAAAACAGTAAAACACGGATTCAAAGTCAAATCTAGGTGACTCCAACTTTCATGGTCTTTCATCCTGCTGTGCTGCTTTATGTCCCTTCTCAGAGTCCCAGCTCCTCCGATGAACAGTATAGGAGAAGAGCTTTCTCAGTTCTGGAATGTAAATATAAAAAAGCATCATCTACTGGCTAAGCAGACCCAGAAGGGCCAGGATTTCCATTTCCAGCACCTCCTTCCAGCCTGCTTTTCAAAGCTAGATTTCTCTCTCCGTTGCTGCAGGTGATGTTTCTGCTGAGCTAAATGACGTTCTTCTTGAACAAGTTTTATAGCAATAGCAGGGAGAGAGGACTATAAAAAAGGGTGGGTATGCATGAGTTCCATGAAAAGATGAGCGATTTTAGTGCGGAATTAATTTAATAACTATTATATGGAAAGTTCTCCAATCTGCACCATTTTGCCCATCTTCAGCTGTATCAAAGAGTGCAGTTATCAGGTTGGAGTTCCATTGTTTTCCAGGTATAAATCTAAATGATTCTGATCTTTGGAAAAGTATATGTGCACACACACACATGCATACACACACATACGTATGAGTGTATATATGTATATGGAAGTGGGTTTACTTGCTTGTGTTCATATCAAAAACTATATCTGCTGTATATACTTCTCCTACTCTATAAGAAAATTGAGGAGATTCTACAAAAGTAAATTCAGAGAATTTTTGATAAGAGTGCCCAGACCATTCATTGGGTGAAAGAATAACTTTTTCAATAAATAGTGCTGGGGCAACTGGATTCCACATACAAATAAATTAATTTGGACCCTGATATCATACCACATACAAAATTAACTCAAAATGCATCAAAGACCTAAATGTAAGAGCTAAAACACTAAAACATTAAACCTTTTAAAAGACAATGTATGTGTATATCTTCATAAAAAATAGAATGAATAAATTGGACTTCATCAAAAAATAAAGATTTTTGTGCATCAAAAGACACTATTAAGAAAGTGAAAAGCCACAGAATGAGAGAAAATATCTGAGAATCATATCTCTGATAAGGGTATATAGAATATACAAAGAACTTTTAAACTCCATAAAGTTTAGATCACCTAATTAAAAACGACAAAGGATTTGAATTGACATTTCTCCAAAGAAGATATACAAATGACCAACGAGCACACGGAAAGACACTCAACAACATTAGTCGTTAAGAAAATGTAAATTAAAATCACAATGAGCTACTGCTTCACACTCACTAAAATGATTATAATCAAAAGACACAATTATAAATGTTGGCAAGAATATAGAGCAGTGCCTTCGTGCACTGCTGATGGGAATGTAAAATAGTGAAGCTGTTGTGGGAATCAATTTGGCAGTTTCTCAAAAAGTTAAACATAGAGTTACCAGTTGACCCAGCAATCCCACTCCTATGTATATACCCAAAAGAATTGAAAACATATGCTCACATAAAATCTTGTACATAAATGTTCATAACAGCATAATTCATAATAGCCACAATGTCCATCAACAGACAAATGCATAAACAGAAATGTTTAGGATGGGAATATGAGAAAGAAAGGGAAAGAAAGCTTGCAGTCCACAATTTCTGAATTCCCTTTTCACACCTGAGGGCTCAGGCTCTGGAGTCCAAAAGACTCTTGTGAAGATTCAGTTGTGCCACTAACTAGCTGTGTGATTAAGCAAATTACTCAAACCTCTGAGCCTCCATTTCTGTACCTTTGACATTAGGATGACTCCATTAACCTTAAAGCATTGTTATGAAAATTAAGTGAATCCGCAAATATTTTGTAGAACTTCTTCTGGTCAAGGTCTTTCCCAATGATAAGATCTCAGATCTCAGTGATAGGGGACTCAGTGCCACCACCATCAGCAGACACAGATGTGTTCAGAGAAGTAACTCTCTTAAGAAATAAGTTGCTAAAATAACCATTATTCTCATTCCATTTCCATTTGCAGGATCTGTATCCTTCTTCCTACTCAACTGTGTCCTCCTCTCTGAGGAGTGACACCGAAGTGCCTGTCTGGTTGGTTGATTCTGACATGTCTTGCCTCACTCACAGCAATATCCCCCATGAAGTGTCATTTCTTTAAACATCTTCCAATAGTTTTTCAGTAATCAGGTTTTCTCAAATGTTCCACTTCATGATCTTGATTGGGTCAAACACTTGAAAATTATGTTAAGAAGCTTGGATCAAAGTGAGCTAAATTGAGTCAGATCTAATTTCATGTAACTTCTAGGCCACCATCACTAAATGCAAAGTCGTTTTATAGCAGCCTAGTGAGGGGAAAGTTACAGACATTCCCATCCTAATGAGAAATTGAGTGTTGGATGGGCTTAATCTCAGAGGCTAGAGATGGTTTTGATTTATTAAATAAGACATCAGTGAAAAGAAACAGTGAAAGGAAGCCTACTCTTGTTAAATGTAAAATTATATTAAAAGCGGAAGGCAAATGCATGTTCTAGGAGAAGAGAGTTGGACAAAATGGTTATAAGAGCATAAAAAAATAAAATACAAAATATAACTGGATGGTGGAAAGAGGCGCTAGTGAAAATGTTTCACACATCAAAATGGTTAAAGTCAATATAGCAGAAGAAAGGAAGAGAGCAAATACTCCTTTGGATATATAACATGGAATCAAGAAGCAGCCCAAATTTCTGTCCAATGTTATAGTATGAAAATTTTCCAACATAGAGAAACATCAAAAGACTAGTTTAATGCCTATACCTACAACTCAGAGACAACAATTGTTAAAATTTGACCAAATTTGCTTTATGTATACCTACCTCCACCTACGTCTATGCATATACACTTTCTGCTCTCAGTGAAAAGTAGGTTGCAGATGTTGTGACCCTTCATTTCTAAATTCTTCAGCATACATCTAAGAATCAGGACATTCTTCCACATGACTCAAACAGTCACGGTTCATAAATCTTTCAGATTACAAAACAAAAGGGAAAATATTCATTTCACTGTCTGTGAGTTGTGTTCCGTATAGAATGACTTTGGGAAAAACACATTTTGGCTTTGAATTTGTAACTGCACCAGGTCTATTCAGTAGGTGTGTGATTTTTGTTTTTTAGATGGGACAGAATGGCAGGTACAAGGGGCCCCCTTTCCGGAAAGAACGGGAAATAAGGTCACCCCTTGAGGTTAAAATATAGCATCAATACATGAAAAAGTAGGGTAGGAGGTATAATATTGTTCTATTGAGAAAGAATGGTGGTGATATCTGCAAGGCTGGGTAGATGGGGTAAAAGGGGTCAAATATGCGGTGACAGAAAGAAATCTAACTATGGGAGGTGAACACACAATGTAAATATATATATATATAGGCCTTACTGTTAAAATGTTCAGCTGAAACTTACCAGATTTCATTAACCAATGTCACCATAAAAAATTAATTAATTAAAAATATATGTTCGGATAAAATCTAAGCTCCTCAAAAGGGATTGGTGATGGTTAACAAAAGAAGAGTTACAGACTCAACTGTTGGTATCTGGTCAGTACCTATGCCAAGGAGATAGGATGTTAGCAAGGCAATTGAAGGAACTGGACATCTGGGCTCGTTGAACCTGAGTGTGATGATAGATGTATCTGGAGATCACAGATTGGTGATATGAAGCAGCCAGTTCTTCTATTAAAACAAAACAAAACAAAACAAAACAAAACAAAGCAAAACTCCTGTTGCCCTTGTTCAGGATCTCATGCTTACCAAGCAACTTTTGGAAATAACTTGGCATCTCCTCCTGCTCCCTTGGTCAGGCCAAGATCATTATCCCAAGTACTTGGCATTTTCAAGTCCTCATAAATTGACCTCTGATGTCATCATCAGGCCTGTTCATTCGTTTGTTCATTCATTTGTTCACTTAACAGAGAACCCCTACTATGTGTGTGCTATTTTGATTAATTCTCCTCTTCCTCACTGATCTATAATGTGAACATTTTCTAATGTTCAACATTATTCTAAGTGACTTATGAAAAATCACTTCATTTAATCACCCCATCCTGGGTGCTTGGACACCTTTAATAGACTCCATCACTCAGTGAATAAAGTTTAAGTGCTTTGCAAGACAGACTCACCACCTCGTCCCACCTCCCCTGGCCAACTTCTTACCTCTTGCTTCTCTGTTAATTATTATTATGGTTTTGGATTTGGTACTTAATTCAAAGCGTAGCTGATATTAAAGAGAGAGGCACTGCAAGAATCATACACTGCTGAGAGTACTGCAAACTGGTATACCCACTATGGAAAACAGTATGAAGTTTCCTCAGAAAACTAAGAATTGATCTACCACATGATCTAGCAATCCCCCAAAGACTTGAAAACTCATATCCAAAAAGATATTTGCACACTGATGTTCACAGCAGCATTATTCATGGTGGCCAAGACATGGAAGCAACCAAAATGTCCTATGATAGATGACTGGCTAAAGAAGCCATGGTACATATATACAATGGAATAATACTCAGCAATAAAGAGTGATGAAATACTGCCTTTTGCGACAACATGGATGGACCTTGAGATAATCTTGCTAAGTGAAATAAGCCAGACAGAAAAAGTAGAAAATCACATGATATTACTTATATGTGGGATATAAACCTAAAAGCAATGAAAGAACAGAATAAACAAACTGAGACTCCTGGACATGGACAATGGACTAGGGGTTACCAGAGGGTAGGAGGGTGGGGGAAAGGAGGAGGTACATGGGTAAAGGGGGTTAACTATGTGGTGACAGAAAGAAATCTATCTATGGGAAGTGAACATATAATGTAAATATACAACACCTTATTGTTAAAATGTACAGCTGAAACTTAACCAATGTCACCATGAAAAATTAATTAATTAGTTGATTATTTTAAAAAGGAATAGTTTCAAATAATGTTTAATGATTGGGCAGGCTAAATATCTGCACGAACTGTTGAGCACATGGGTATTCCAAATCCCTTGAATGTCCCAAATAATCCCATAACAGAAAGAAAGAAAAAAAAAACAGTTCACATTCTAAATTATATAATGAGAGCCAAACTCATTAGCTGTTCTGAGAATCTGGCTTGATGAGAGAGTGCTCAGAGAGGTCAGGGAGCGAGCTGCCCACCAGCGTTGCTCCCTGCAGGAAAGTGAGCACACATGGCCCCCCCGGAGGCGGCTTCACTTCCCAACCGACTACAAAATTAGATTCACTCGGTTCCAAATTGTACATGTTAAATGAACAAAACTATGAAACGAGGAGGCTTGCTGGGCTAAATAGCTGAGCATTTAACGGTTTCCCATGGCATTTACATTTTTATGGTCTATTAAGGCAATTGGAAGAATATCAGCGGAATGAGGAAGCAGGTAATTGATGGACATGATTTATAAATTACTGCACGCCCGTGTAGAGAGCCGAGTCCCCTTCTCATCTAATAACATTCGAGACAGAGACACTTGAAAGAAGTCAGTTTGTATCAGACACAGGGCTTTTGCTAATGATCGTGAGTGCAGAATTTCCTTCTCTTCTCTTCCTCAGCTGATGCTTTAGAGAATTACAATATCCTGGGTCCTGGCCTTCAGTGTTTCCCCTCCCCCTGATCTATTCTCAATCAGATAGAGGAAGGCAGATAGCCATTATTAAGAATTAGAAGAACCATTTTCTAAGTTGCTGCTTAACTCTTGCGATTTAAAATTGAAATAAGGCAGCTTCTGAGTCGCTCCATCTGCAGTGTCGACCTCCCCTTCATCTGATTTTCCCCCTGAATTGAAAATTTCAAGGAAAGAAGATATGTAAGTCTGTTTTAGCCTGCATTCACGTGTTTCTGGGAATTTAAAAGATAAATAAAAGGGGGAGGGGATGAAACAACACTCCTCCTTGCTTTATAGCCATTTAGAAATACCTGACTCTGTGAGTTATACTAAGAGTAAAATCACTCTCCAGGTAGGAGAACAGCTTTTCACAAACGGCTGCGTTATCACAACAGGGGATATGTAGAAGATGTCACAGCCAGAGTCACAATGCTGGATCCCATGATCCCCAAGAAGCCATATTTTGCATTGCGGCTTCGGGGGAGAAGGCATGGGGCGGGCAAATGGTCCCGGAGACACCCAAGAAGTCAGTGCTGCATTTTCACTCGGAGAATTCCACCCTGAGAATGGAACCCTTGGGATTTGTACAAAGAAAAAGATGAGGTAAGGGGAACACTCAGATTCCCAAACACATAAGGCAGCCTTACAGAATAAGGAAAGCCAAGGTTTCTACAGATCTGCAAATCTGGAAAATTTTGCTTTGGCACTGCCTACGGTTTGAACAGATGCTGGAAACGTCAAGAGAGTAAACTTCAGCTACAAAGAGACTCCTTCTTTAAGGCTGAGCTCAATGCTTTTATTTTATTTTATTTTTTCATCTTTTTTTGTGAAGACTCACCTTACCTCTATGTAGCAACGACCTCTATTTTTGTGCCTCCATGGAAGAAATCAATTAAATTACCAGCTACACTTGGAGAGGCACTCGAACATTCTAGTACAGTTATTCGTGTACGTGCCTGTTGTTCCTGGAGAGCAGGGTAGTGTCCTAATGCTTAGGTAAGATCTGATTCGGCGACTCTCCTAGCGTTTGAATGCTGAGGTGACTGACTGTTTGATAAATGACATCCATACTCAGTGCTACGTAGGAGCTGGTATTTATTAAGCTCATATGCTGCACCGACTCTGCTGAGGGATAGACACCTTCTAACATCTGCATTTATTGGGAGGCTTTGTATATACACCAGGCTTTACATATCTTACTTCATTTCTTTCTTCCGAGAAACCTGTGAGGTGGGTACCATCATCTTTAGTCTGCAGACGTGACAACTGAGGCTTAGAGGGATGAAGACAGGTGCTCAAGTTCAGATAGGTAGATATTATAAAGTCAGACATCAGACCTACTTAGGTTCAACTCTAAGCCTCGTTTATATCCTGACTGAATTAATTAATCGATAGTAAGGGACTACATGCTGCCATCGGATCATGCGCATTTAAATATCGGTTCTCTCCTATGCGGCTGGGCACCATGAGTAATTCATTAACCTCTCGAGCCTCAGTTTCCTCACTGCAGGGTGAGGGTGGTGACAGGATGTATCTCATGAGGAAGAAGAGTGAAATAATGACAAATCTACGGAAAAACTGGGTTTGGCAACTAGTCCATAGGCTCAGTAATTTTTTGCCATCATCCTTACATTTACTACCATCATCACCATCGTTCATTATTTGTCTACGTTGCTCCCTCATTTCATCATTATATTATCAGTACTTCAGGAATGTGTAACAGCTTTTGTGAAATTTAATTTACATACCATGAAATTCACCCTAAATATACTGTTTGATGAGCTTTAGCAGAGAGATACAGATTTCCAACCTTCCCCACAATCCAGTATTAGAACATTTTCATCAGCTCAAAAAATTCCCTCATGTCCATTTGCAGTCAACTCCTGAACCCACTGCCAGGCCCAGGCAACCACTGATCTGCTTTCTGACCTTATAGTTCACCTTTTCTAGAAATTTCTCCATTGATTTTCTTTTCTTTTCTTTTTTTTTTCTCTCAAACTCTGGTCTATCCATATTAAACACTCACAATTAACAGGCTACACCGAGGATGTCCTGGTACGGTTACAGGTGAGAAGCCTCACCTGCACATTCTGGTGTTGCCTCTGGCGAGACGAACTCAGATCATAGCTAACAGAGCAGAGACAGGAGGGAAGGCTTATTCTCCCTGGAGTGTTAATCTGGGTAATGACCCTCATCATTGCTCTTCTGGAGCACATCCCTCAGAGGAGGCAGCCCTGCAGCCCCTTCCTCAGGAGGCACCCCCACTGGACCCTGAGGACAGGACTTCCTGGGCTCTCATTGACTCTTTCTCCCTGGAGAGAAAACAAACTCCCAGACACAAGCCTCATCTCTCCTTGCATCTTCCCTAGAGACCAGAGTCTCAACTCAGAGCCGTTCCTGCAAGATTTGCAAAGCACCATCCCCATCGCTGCCTTTACAGAGGCTGTTGAGGAGACATTAAGTCCTAGCTGAATAAAGTGACACTTTCAGACTCTGAGGTAGGGCCGAAGGAATCCTTAGGGACGTTGTTCTGTGTCAGGGAGGCCTCTTGTGACCATACTGTAATCAGGACTGGGATCCCCTAAAGATGGGAGATTTTTTTAACCTGATGCACCTCCACTGTGTGCATTCTGGTAGGGCAAAAGGCCTGGGTCAAGTTTCACCTGAGTCAGGCCTGCAAATTCAAATGCCTATGGAAGCTAAGCATGTAAAGAGCATAGATAGAAAGAGAGAGCTGTGGTGACTTGCAGAGGGTGTGTGTTATCTAATAGGCAAGACAGCTATCCAGTCATTATCAATTGTCCCTGTGAAGTTCTCAGTCCCCATGTTGCTGGGGCTTCTAATTTCTTAAGACATGGCACAACCTAGTTTACACATAAATCTTTTACAATTGACGATTCATGGTTTTGTTTTCTAATGTCCAGGATATCCTAAGCATTCACAGGCTGTATCCAGCCCTTGGGCCAGTCAGTATATCACATATAAACGGGGTCGTCCTTTTTGGTATTTTCCCACTTTTCCCAGGTAGTCAGGACTGTGTCGCAATGTAAGGACAGAGATGATAGCTTCATAATGACCTGCATTTGACACCTAGCTCTTCCATTACTGTCTACATTGACCAAATCGCAAAGTCTTTATACACATGAGTATCCTCATCTGAAAGGCAAAAATAGGAACACCCATTTATCACTGGTTCTTGAAAAAATTTAAAGACATGTCTATTTCATGCTAGCTGCTCAGTGGATCTCCCTCTCTCTCCCTGCTCCTTTTATTAATTCAGCAAACATTTCTGAGTACCTACTGTCAGCCAGGAATGAATATAAGAGCTGAAAGAGGACTAGAGCTGTTTAACCTGGTGTACCTTTGGTGGACATACAGGGGAGAAAGACAGAACGCCAAGCAAATAATACCATTATGAGACACCAACACCATGGGGATCTTTCATCTTAAAACAGCAGATTGTAACTTCCGGATGAACATCCCTGTTCTAAAATTTGATTAAAATATAAAATGTAATCGAGAGCAAAAAGGTTCACCTTCAAGCATCCAGTCAAGGTAAAATCACAACCCAGTGCTATACAAACCAAAAAATGGTTTTTTTAACTAGAACATTCTGGTTTAGCCAGCCTCTTGTCCTCACCAGGACCTCCTAGAAGCTGCCTGGTGGACAGTTCTCACTAATTCTCTCAATATCTGGGGAGGAGCAAACTGAGTGGGTATCCTTAACTATTCCCTCTTTTCAATTCAAAGTAAATTGTGCACTTATTATAACAAATATAACCTGATGAACATTTTTGATAAAATAAATATTTAAACATACCTCTTGTCCTCATTGATAAATTTCTTACCTCAAACAACCTTTAATACAACAAATCCTTTTGAAAAAAAGTAAGATCTCAAAATCAAAACATTGTTTATAGGAACTGCACATGTGAACTACATAAATGAACATGCGTTGCTGGTGGGAATATAAAATGGTAAAATTGCTTTGGAAAACAGGTTGGCAATTTCTTATAAAGTTAAATATGCACTGACCATATAATACAGTGATTATACTAGGTATTTACTCAAGAGAAATTAAAGCATACATCCATACAAAAGCTTAAACACAAATAATCATAGCTGGTTTATTCATAATAGACCCTCACTGGAAATACAAATTTCCATCAAAAGTTGAATGAATAAACAAATTGTGTGACATACATACAATGAAATACAACTCAGCAATAAAAAATAGTGACTGCTGATACAAGAAGCAGCATAGACGGCTCACAAAGACATTCTCAGTAAAATCAGCCAGACACAAAAGAATGTATACTGTAGAATTATATATATATTTTATGTATACGCATAATTTTATATAAATATAATTCTATAAAAGAGAAATCTAATCTATAGTGATGAAGAAAAGGAGATCAATGATAACCTGGAGCCAGTGGTGGGGATGGAAGAAAATTAACTACAGAGGGACAGTGGACATTTTCTGTAATTTTTCCTCTTTTGTTGGGAAAAATGTAGTAAGGGTTTCTGGGAGGAAATGAGTGAAGCAAGGGAAGCAAAAAATGAGTATGACCACGCATGAGGAAAGTGAATCGGATGATGTGCATAAATCTGAATGCACCTCTACATGGGAATAAGATGTAGCCCGGGCTACTTTGCAGAACCAAGGAGTCTATACAGAGCTCTGTTTCACACTAAAAAGGTGCTTTTTTTCAGGCGAGCATTCTTCCCAGACTACAACCTTGATTTGCAGGAAAAGCAGACATAATACTCGATACTCTGCCTTCAACTGTGGCTCAGTGGGCAGCTTCTTCCATAGTGAGAAAGGTGTCAAGAAATCATATGTGTGTTATGGGAACAGAAGAAGAAAAAAATGTGTAAAGTAAAGCCAGGAGTGGAGGAATAAAAGAATGGCTAAATGTAAAAGACTGGAGGAAAAAATGAGCTCGACCAGTATGAATATCTAGCACTACAGCAAAAAAAAAAAAAAAAAAAAAGATAGAAAAGATTTAAAGAAATGTTCAAGCACAAGATCAACTTAACCAGAACACATAAATAATAATAATAACTCAAAGACAAGATGAAATGACAACTAAAAATATAAGTGAGAGATAGCACATACAAAGAAAAAAAATGAGAAACAGTGAGAAATTGGAATGATACTGTGGAAAGATAAGTATCATTTAGATCTGATACAAAAGAAATGTTTCGTGTAAACTAGGTGGATGCAGATAAAAATACAAAAGTTTCAAGCTGCCAGAGAAAAGATATTAGTTGAGGGAAACAAATATTTGTTTCCTGGTATATCCTTCCAGGAGACAGATAAAAATGATTTAAAATTAAGAGAATGATTGTCTCTCTAGGAAAGAACTCAATGAGTGAAACAGAAAAAATAAAAGCTTTCAAAGATATAACACAAGACAAATTTTTTGAAAGGGAAAAATAAAACTAAATCTATACAATCAAAGGATATAGACATTTTGGAAGAAAATGTGAAACTGAATGATCTATATGAGAAATGTTTTGCTTACGTTATTGAACTGTAAAGATTTTTTTAAACAATTTTTTCCCCTAAGTCTTTAAGGAGACAAAAGATATCATCTACAAAGAGTGAAACTCTGGCTGGTCTCGGATTTCTCCAAAATCAAATGTAATGCAAGAAGAAAATGGACTAGTATGTATATAAATATGATTCAGGAATAAATGCAGCTAAGGCATTAGTTTGTTCTAAAGGAAGCAAATAGTGAGTCTCCGCAAAGAACTCAGAGAACAGAGGTCTTTGGAAAATTAGGCCTCACTACAAAATCATGGTGCATCAGTGCTACCTAAAAACAAAGGCAGACTATCAGGCCACACTTCAAAACTCCTAAATCATAATCTGCATTTTCACTAGCTTCTCAGATGGTTCACTTACACATTAATGTTCGACAATGCTTAAGAGAGGCATTAAAACAAAGAATTCGGGAATGAAAAAATTGTGGTCAAAGGACTATGAACATTATCTCTATTTTGATATGGTCCTAATATTTGACAATTATGAAAATCATGGTTACAGAACAAAATGTGAGTATCACCATCCTTGGCAATGTCAAAATTCATAACGATATAACTGAAAAATCTGGAAGTTGTGGAGAAGTGAGGTTGGGAGAAATTTGCGTTAAGAGTTTCATCTTCTATAGCAGAGAGCCAAATAACATCATCTAAAAAAGCAAAAGTAGTTTAAAACATAATAATGATTTCAATTTCTTAATGTTTATATAACACTTTTTCTTTATATTAGACAGACCTTTTAGGAAATTGTATTTTCTGCAATGAAAAAAAAAGCATTTATTTGAATCTTAACTATGCCATCAAATTCATGTTAGTTTATCTTTCCCTTTTTAACTCCAAATACTATAAAATGTGATCCTTTTAATAAAAAAAAAACCATGTTAGCATAAAGTATTTCTCTATTCTTAAATCTAGTTTATGCACAAAATAATATTTAGTATGATATTCACCTAATATGAATGATGGTTCTTTAGGATGGCCATATATGGGGGTAATTTGCAAAGTTCTTCTTTCTGTATTCATCACTTAGCTTGTTTTATAGTAAACATGCATATTTTGTAAAAAGAATAAAATTATAAGTAACCTTAAGGGAGAGAGAAAGGACAGAAGTCTTATTTCTACTACAGTCTGCTGCTTTCTTTCTTCCAAAAATCTCTTCTCTAAGGTTTCCGTATGACCACGTTCAGTCTTTTTTTTTTTTTATCATCATCCAGTCTCCTGAAACCTCATTAAATGGCCACATTCAAGAGGCAGGAAGCAGACTGGTCTTCATTATCGGTGTACATTCCTCGTGCCGAATACACAATATGGCACAGCATGCTCAGTATGTATTTGTTACATGAATGAATGAATCCTACTTTCTTCATGAAGGCTTCATGATAAACCAAGTGTCCTTTTAAACATCTGACCATGGTTTTGCTGGCTGACTTGAATTTTAAGTAACTAAAGACTGAAAAATCGGGTGACCTTTTCTCAGCAAGAATCAGGATGTGGCTAATTGAGACTAATCCATACCATCTAGGTGCTCGGCAGTTGTAAATCTGATCCTTAAGTTTGTATGAACATGACTTTTTCATGTTTGAATGTGGCTTAATTAAGCAAAATGTCTTACGTGAGGATTCAAATCCCCGTGTAGATTAAACGAGTCTATTTAGGATCCACTAAGACTTTGAAAGTTTTTCTCATATTGTAGCACATTGCATTACATCCCACACCACAGGGGAATAAAAGAAAAGTTCAGAGAGAAAGAGAGAGAGAATCACTGAATGTGAGAGCTGTGTGGGACCTCGGAGACCGTCAAGAACAACCTCTCATTTTACCCGTGAAATCGACTCTCTGTCAAAGAAAAATAGGCCATAGAGAAGAAAACGCCTGATTCTTGCTTCCT
This sequence comes from Cynopterus sphinx, assembly GCA_030015415.1. Classification (NCBI taxonomy): domain Eukaryota; kingdom Metazoa; phylum Chordata; class Mammalia; order Chiroptera; family Pteropodidae; genus Cynopterus; species Cynopterus sphinx. The sequence continues at coordinate 97,318,196 of CM057379.1, read as the reverse complement.
CATTTCTAAGTAGCCTCCGTCGCAGTCTTAGGGTATAGTGGATAGGAGTTGCAGAAGGGTTCAGTCTAAGTTCCGGCTTTGCCTATCACATCACATGTCTAAATGGGCAAGTCTATTAGTTTCTTTTGGGTCATCAGTGTCCACTTTTTTAAAAAATAAAAAATCGTATTAGGTACACACACATCGACTTTGTTCTTGAAGACATGGAATACTGATTTAATAATAACAACATAATTCACTTACTTGGAAAATGGGCATATAAAGGAAAACTGAACTATTTGGGTTGGATGGAGCGGGGACACATGATCACTTGCCCCCTTCCATTTCCAACCGAGATCCCTTACAGTGCTGACATTCAGAATGACTTCCAGGGAAAACCAAGGTTTTTAAAGTATCTAATTATCATAACAAAAGGAGTGAGACCCACAAAGCTGTGACCAAACTGTTTTATTTCTGTTTGAAAGAATAAGTGATAGAACCTCAATCCACCACAAGTTTCATTGTAAGGCAGGAAAGGGCCTTCCTTCACCAATAAAATGATTTTTCAGCAGTGCTCAGGGGAGTGAGGCCTATTTATATTTCTAGTAAAATTGATTAATGTTGCCTGAAGAGGTGACAGTTGGAGAAGAATAATACAGCTAGGTGTGAGGTACCTGCACACTCTGATGAAAGAAAGTTAAAATGGATCAAGAACTGAGTTGGAGATGGTGAGATATAAAAAGCAGTATAACTTAGATCATAACAGGAAGAATAACAGAGTCAGACAAAACTGTGTTTTACCTGAATGACCCCAGAAAATTTTGTTTGTCTATTTACTTTTATGCAACTGTAATGATTAGGACTCTCCAGCTGTGCCTTTCTTCCCAGTTCCCCCAAATAAGCACATGAGCATTATTTTGCTTATCTTATAATGTCTATGGAATAAGGGTAAAGAGAAAAAAAAATACAATAAACATGGGAAGCCATAAAACTCAAAAAAACTTATAAGGTTCTTGCAGTTCTTGTTCTAAAATTTCTGACACTTTTTGAGTTGGCAAATGAAAAAAGTGGTGAGGAACATGAGGTTTTGAAGTAGCCATTTGATTATTGGGCCAGTCCCTTGGTTAAATCAAAAACTGATCTCAAATACCTTGCTGCTGAAAACGAGGCTAAATTTTATTAAGAAAAAACTAATAAATAATCATTCAGGTGAGACATGGACATAGCATAAGAGATAACCGTTCCGTCAAAATAACTCAAATTTGGCAAACGTTGGCTTCGTGGATGAGTTAACCTACATTTGAACATCAGCCAGGTAGCTTAGTTTTGGGACTTTGGATAATTTCTATAACCCTTCTCTGTCTCCTTTCCTTCTAGATAATGGGCAAATAATACTATCTACTTGGACTCAGTATTATAATAACACCAGTACATCTCCTGGCAGAAAGCATGGCAGTAATGATGCTCAGTAAACGGGAATGGATTAATGTCTATTTCCTCCACTTGACTTTCAGGTTTTTGGAAGCCCAAATACTGTCGGTTTGTTTCTTCCTTAAAATTATTCCAATAGTAAGTACCGAAGAAATATTGTTGAATTAATTAATTAATTAGAAGAATATACAAGCCCTCCCTAGGACTCACCAGGAATAAATTCTGCTCCCGTGGATTTGCAGTATTATTTTCCCCCTAATGGTTGTTGTGACGCCATTATTAAACTCTCAAGGAAAAGCCAACAGAGGGCCATTTTAAAGTCTCGAGTTACACTTCCAGAGGATAGATTGTGACAAAATCTTCTAGCTGGTAACTACAGATGGTGCCTCTTTCACCATAAAGGTGTCTCATCTGTTTTTCTTGCCACTTCTTAGGCTATTTGCCACAATTAAGTACGTACAGCAGCAGAAAGGCCCACAGGCTGGTTTATGTTGTGTTTAAAAAGTTAATTAAATTGCCAAGTGGTTAAGTTGTTAAATTTAAGGTTAAAAAAGAAATCGATTAGCAAGTTTCCTCCTGATTAAAGTCTTGAGATCCATGTGTTTGATTTTCTACTTGGTCTTCTTTAGCAATAAACATTAAAAATAAGAAAAAAATTTCATTTTATCACCAAGCCCTCTATGATGTCTTTTGTGTGATGTGTTAGCTGGGGAAAAGGCAGTTAAAATTACAATTCATCTACACACAAAACTTCCAAAGAACATTTTTCTTCTGGCAGGGTAGAGTGAGGGGTAGGGTGAGTTAAAACTAAACATCTGTCAGAATTATTGTATGCCATTTTCTATTTTATAATCTGATCTCGTGCAGTAATAAAAAACAAGATGCCCTTTCTAGTCTTAGGAGGCTAGAGAAACTGACAGGGCTTTGACATAGGGGGAAAATACCAGTTAATAGTTTCAGGAGGCAGACAAGTCTGCCTCAATTTCTGCCTTCACACACGTGATGGTAGACCAGTGGGTTTCCATTTCTCACTGGTTCAATGAGGATATATAATATATCCTTCAAAGGATTGTGCAGAGAATTAATGAAATAATGGCCCACAGTAACACTTGTTTAAAATAATAGCTTATGGTAACCATTACTTAAAAATTGCCCTACCAAGAAAGACTATATAATATAGCGAACACACTTGAGAAACTGTAGGGTTGAGCATAGAGTCCAGCCTCTGGGGGCAAAGGTCAGATGTTAACTCAGTCAATAGTGTGAATGTAGATGAATCACTTGCTCAGCTTCTCTGCCATGGGTTTCAGGTCTGTGAAGTGGGTTTGATGACATCAGATAATGCATAGGGCTAATGTGAAAATTAAATGAGATAAAAAAAAATTTTAAACAATACTCCCATGCTCTCTTAGCCAGTTCTTCATCACCTCTTTTAGCTCAATTACTGTCATTACATTTGGTATTCATTTGCCTCCCCAACTAACCTGTGATCTAGAAGGCTCATGGCTGATTCGTACCTGTATCCTCCTGGTGGTGCATGTTTACAGCTGGAAAAAAGTATAGAGGTTCCTCAAAAATTAAAAGTAGAGTAGCCATATGATCTAATGGTTCCACGTCTGGATATACACCCAAAAGAAATAAAAGCAGGGTCTCGAAGAGAAATCTGTACACCCATGTTCATAGAGCATTAATCACCATAGCCAAAAGATGGGAGCGACCCACCATTTGTCCATCGGCAGATGAGTCGATAAACCAAATGAAGTATGTATAATCAATGGAATATTATTCAGCCTTAAAAAGGAAGGCAGTCCTGTTATATGCTACAACATGGGTGAACTTAGGGGTTATTATGTTAAGTAAAATAAACCAGTCATAAAAAAAAACAAATAAATACTGTATGGTTCTACTTCTATTCCACCAGAGTGGTCAAAATTCATAGAGACAGATGTAGCATGGTAGTTATCTGAAACTTGGAGGATGGGAAATGAGGAGTTAGGGTTTAAAAAGTACAGTTTCAGTGTGTAAGTTGAAAAATCTTCTGGAGATGGATGGCAGTTACACAACAATACTTACTACCACAGAATGATGTGCTCGGAAACAGTTGAAATGGTAAATTTTACGTATGTGTACTTTATCACAAGTAAATTATTTAACAAAATAGCTACTGCAAATGAGTGAATAAATGCATATATGTTTTAACTAAAAAGAGCAATGCCTGATAATCTTTGCAGACACTATGACTGAGCAATAGAAGGTAACTTGGGGAGGGCAATGATACTTCTGGTACTTCTCAAATCATACCATTTAGGCAGCTGCTTATTCTGTATCCATTCAGAGCCTGTTTTAATGAGAACAAAGGTGACTTACACTGATTCAAGAGGTCAGTACAAACCCTACTGTTTCTTTTGTTAACATTCTCTTTTTGAAAACCAATGCTATCTATTCAACAATACCATAGGTTTGGAGAGCAATGTTGTCAACTTTTCTCTAGAGTTAGTAGAAGACACTCCGAGGGGCACACTTTCCCAGTGAATTTTTGGCCTCATCTGTAGATTTATAGAGAATTTATAGAGAACAATTTCACAAAGAGATCCAGGTTTTAATCTCAACTGCCGATAAGTCAATGTGTCCTTTGACAAGTCCTGCCATCTCTCATTGAATAGCATCATCTAAAAATAGGAAGTCAAATTTTGATCAGTAAAACAAGATTTTCAAGAGTTTGGGTTTACAGTCAAGCAGACTCTAAACAAGTCTAGTACTTGAATAATAGTAAAACTTGGCTATATCAGTTAGTCCTTCTGAATCTCAGTTTTTTCCTTCTTTAAAATGGGGATAGTCATAGAAATGACCATAGATAGGATTTCAAAACCAGTGAGGTCATACCAAAAACTCTTATCATGATACGCAGTAAGAACTCACTGTATTTTAACCTCTGCTTCAATTGTTTCTCCCTGTTCTAATGTTCTCAGTCAGAAGACAGCAATTCTTCCAACAGTTTCCTGGAGTCTAAGACTAAGAACCCGAGACGTGAGTAACGGCCTTGTTGCACCAGGCCGTTCTGAAAGAGGGCCAGAGGTGTCCTTCATTTACAGGGCCAATGCAATGTCGTCATAGATCTTAGGACAGACAGACACTCAGGAGCCAGGCTGCATTTACAGGCTGTCTAAATTATTCTACAATCTTTTCCAAAGACGTCGCAAAACACTCAGCCAGTTCCAATAATTCAAATGTAGCGTATGCACCCAAATTTACATTTCTGTACTCTTTCAAGTTTGCATCTCCTTGGGTATAACTTAGGGATTACAGATTTCAAAAATGTAGAACATTTTGTTATCCACCTTGTTACACAGAGTCTCCCCAGCTAACAAAGCCCAGGGCCCATAAGACCAATTTTCCCCTGTATCTTTATGCTGTTCTATCAAGGTTTGAAGACATAATTGGTTAATTCAAACCAACAAACAACTTAGCGAATGTGTCCTGAAGTATGGCAGTCAAACATCAAGGCCATCAGCCTCTTGGCAGTATATCTTTTCCCAATAGTAACTCACAAAATCTTCAGGGTTTTTCATAATGGTAATTCCCCAGGAAAGTCGTTTTTCTCCCTGGGTCTTTTTTTCATTGAAAACCATCTTCCATTCTCCATTTCCCAGAAGCCAGGTGCACAATACGTTCCCAAAAGCCACTAGGTTTCACCAAACCAAACCTCAGGTGACAATCCTCCAACGCCAGGTGAGTGTCACAGGTGGGTCTCTCCCACTCTGCTTTGCCACGATGTCGTACATGAAGGAAATGTTTGCTCTTCATTTTTGTGAACAGTCAGCTGTGGCAACGTGGATGCCTGTAACTGGATTTCATTATGGAAAGCGTGCTAAAGAGTGCCACAGGCTCCAAAATCCATTAAACTGTTTTCTATTGCTTTACATATTCTTCTATGATAAAAATAGCCTGATATTGGAATTTAAGAAGCCTCTGCCTAAAGGCAAACAGATGGTTATTAAGAAGATTATAACAAAGAGGGGGATTATCAAAAAATAAAATGTGGGTTGGAGGAGGGAGGCTCGTCCTTACACTTCAGGCAAATTGGTTTTGGGGGGTGACGTGCTTCCCAGAATCTGACACTTCCCTCTTTGCCAGTAAAACCTCTCAGCACCTCATCACACTGAAGAGATATGCAGCTGTGGGTTGTTGGGTTTTATTTTGCAGCAGTCTTCTCTGACTGCCCAGGGGGTATCTTTGCAACTTTTCCTCTCTGAAAATGCAATTTGTGTTCCAACGTCCACTCACCATAGCTCTCAACACAAGAGATGCTGTCTTTTTTTTGAAGAGATGCTGTCCTATTTCCTTCCTACACCTCCTCCCTTCCAGAGATAGTGAAGGGACCACCCCCATGTTCTGCAAACATGCCTGCTTATTCACTGGCATTTCCACCCATCCTCACACTAGGGTCTGGGCAACAACTGACCTTGATTCAAGATGTGATTGACTTTTGCCTTTGTATCCTTCTGAGTACTTTGTAACTGCTGCTCTGAAGTACCTCCCACTAGCTTTTCCTTTCTGAACAGCTATATTTTACCTCAAGCACTGGTAGTAGTATTTTCTCATCATGTTGCTTGTTCTACTTGTACATTAACTGTCACCTTCCAAGGCCTTGCAACATGCTCCCCCTAACCCCCACCCCTACCCTGACACTCTCAACCCCTGCTTTTTGCTGAGGTCATTTAAAAATTCAACTCCCAGTTATCATTATATGTTTCCAGATTATCAAAACAGAGGTGTGTGCTTCCGTTTGAGAATTTTTTTCTAAGCACAGATTTTAATTCCTACTCATAGTATCATCAACCCATTAGGCATAATTACATCCCAAGACTCGTTGCTCTATTTGTTGAATACATTACCTTTTCCTATCTAGCGATATTCACTTTTCTTCTCATTTTCTTCTGGTTAAGGTACATCTTCAGTGAGTTTCTTCAAACAGGCTCTCCTCTGCTCTTGAATAGGTTGTATTTTGGCTAGATGTAAAATATTTTCATCATTGTTTATTTCTGCTAGCTATTTCCATAGGCTATTAAGTGTGGTAGATGAAGAGTTGGAAACCTAACTCTCTCCTGTGTTTGTAATCTGTCCTTTTCAACAAAACGTGTGTAAAAAATTATTTTTTCTTTGAGATTTGGATATTTCACTAGGATTGACCATGTGCTGAGAAGTTGCAAGTCTTTTTGACCTGACCATTCATGTTTTTCTTTAGTCAGAGAGTTTTCTTCTTTTATTTCTGTGATTCCTTTCTCCTCAGTCTGTCTGTTTATCAGTTAAGAATTTCAAATGTTGCATTTTAAGACTTGTGGATTTGTAGTCAAGTCTTTCAGTTTTATACTGGAGCTTTACAGCTAGCTGGCTTGATGAGTATAACTCTTATGCATAGAAAGTTTAGATTGAGAAACAGAGAGTATTCATAATACCCAAAGCCATCTTCACTCTAACAGTTACTAGCTCTCATTCCTTCAGTGATTACCAATATTTTTATTTCTAACAGCATACATTTGTTTTTGTCTCCTTTTCTGCTTTATGTAAATAAAATAATAAGGTATGCATTATTTTGTGTCTAGCTCCTTCCATTCATATTGGTGAATACAATTGCAGATCATTTCATTTCTGTGTATTATCCCATTGCCTGAATAGGCCACAATTTCTTTACTCATTCTACTATTGATGGGAATGTGGGTAGTTTCTAATTTTCTCCTAGAATTTTTAAAGACATGACTCCATTTTCTTCTGGACTTCACTGAGGTGAATAAGTTTGGACTCAATCTATACAACGTTACTCATACATTACTATCTTTTTTTTCCTGTGGGGATTTAAATTTGTTCTCTGAATATTTGCTATTTTGACTTTTTTTCACTATGGTATGTCTTGGTATGGATTCATCTTTGTTTAGCCTACTTACCGCTCCACTGCTCAAACTTTTCAAAAATGACAATGAATTTTATTGACATCATCTACGCTTCCTTACAGGTAGCCACATTTCATAATTACCTCATTTACTTTTCATGACATTCCTGCAAGAAAAGATCATATTACACAATTTACAGGTGAGCAAACTCTTCTTAAAAATATGAAAACATCTCTGCCCAATTTAGAAAGAACTCGGATTCTAATAACAACCACATCTTACATTCTTATGGAATACCTGATTCTGTACATTAATGTTGCATTCTGATGGGGTAGTATGCCTTTAAAAGGTAGTAAAGAACAAAAGATGCACTACTAATACAAACAAAAAGAATAAATAAAACCAAGAGTTTCATAATCAACTATGTTCAGAAAATATTAGGCTAAATAAGTTTATTTACTTTGTTTTAACTACATGATTTAAAGCCTTTAATATATTTCTGAGCTCTAAAAACCCCTGAGGGGAAGTGTTAGAAATAAATAACATGTGGCATTTCCTAAATATAAAACCGTTACTAATATTATGATCTGTTTATTTTTACCCACTATTTTACTATGAAAATTTGCAAACAAGTGGAAGATATATTCATCACCTAGATTCTGCAATTTAGACTTTGATTTATTTGTTTTATCATCTGTCCATTTGTCCATCTGTCCATCCATCCATCTATCCATTCACCCAACTTTTTATCTATTTGTCTGTCTATCTATCTATCTATCTATCTATCTATCTATCTATCTATCTATCTATCTATCATCTATCATCTATCTATCATCTATCTATCTGTCTATCATCTATCTATCATCTATCTACTTATCCCTCCATAAATCAATTTATCCTTTTATGCATTTATTAGCCCATCTTATATTTGGAGGCCCTTCAAAATAAATTGCAGCACCTCAAAATTCTTCAAAGAGAAACACTTTTGCATGGATGTTATTAAGCAGACTTAATCATATTGTATGATTCTGTTATTTATTGAGGTAAAACTTGCTCAAAGTACAATGCACATATTTTAAAGATTTTAAAAAATTTTAAGCTAAAGTTAAATTTAAAATTTAAATTAAATTTTCAAATTTGAATTTTTAAAGAATTTTGACAAATGCATAGATCTCTATGACCCAAATTTGTCACCCTAGGTTTCTGAATTCCCCTTTCCAGTCAATCCCTACTCCCACTCACAAACCCAGAAGAAATTATTTTTTCTGATTTTTTTGTTTTACCACCAACCAACCAGTGAAGATCATCATTGGCATTTTTTCTCATCACAGATCAGTTTTGCCTCTTTGAAAATGAATCTGCTCTTTCACCCGTGATGATGTTTTGAGATTCATCCATGTTGTTAAATTAAATGTACCTGTAGTTAGTATAGAGCTTTCCTCTCTTTTTTTTTCTGTAGCACCTTGCTGAAGTGGTATGCTCTGGGATGCACTTTAGGGGATGCTGGGCTGTAGATTTGGGGAGGAGAAGAGAACCGATTGAATAAAATAAATAGTCTTTTCTTCAACACAAAGGCCCAATAAGCCACTTTTAAGTTTAGAGATTTTCAAATATATTTTGCCTCCATTAAAATGCACAAAGTATGGAGCACTAGGTAACTGGAATGGGCAAGAGAGAAATGTCTATGGTTTTAACTTATGACTGGATTTATTTTTCATGCAGTTTGCTTTAAAATTTTTCTATAACAACTCCAAATTAATGAGTGTTACTTTTCTCTACATAACAGTTAAAAGCTTGCCTATATCTCAAGAATGCATAAGAATACAATTAGACAATGAAATATAAAGTACTCTAAACACTTCAAAGTACTCTATGAACATTGGTTACTATCACTAATGACAATTTTTCCCCATTTGAAATCATAAAAGTTTGAAGTTGCAAGACAATGTAGAGATTGATCACTTCATCAATCACATCAATTTCTAGACAAGAAATTGACCTGGAGAAGAAAATGACAAACATGGGCACAGTAATCCAAATCATCCCAAATGTCATCTATTTACTACATCCCTGCCTCTCAGTTATTTCCCTGATGATTACAGTTTGGATTTAAATCTGGTAATAACGTCACCCAAACGTACATTGGGTTTTAAATTAAGAAAACCTGGATAAACTTTTATCTTATACCTATTAGGGTGACCAGCCATCTGACTTGCCTAGAACTGTTCTAATTTAAGTATTAAATTTCTGTCTGCCCCCAAGAAACACCTCAGACCCAGAAAACAACATCTAGTCATCCCCAAACTTTCTGGAGGCCAGAGAACTTCATACAAGACAGCTGGTCCTACTCAAGGACAATCAGAAAATCACTTAAGTATGTTCACTCCTTCTCTACAGGAAGCAGGTGTCACACAAGAATGCTTCATGTAGTACTTGACCAACAAACCTCCCTTATTTGGGGAGCCGTACAATGTCATTGTTATGAGCTAAGATATTAGATATCCTGCATTTAAATCTCAAATCTGCTCCTTGTTAGCTTCATGACCTTGAGCAAGCCACTTTGCCCTTTAAGTTTCAAATGTCTTGCTTTTGAAATGGGGAGAATACCTATCTTCCAAGTTATTTTGGAGATGAAATGAGATCACGTCTGCCAAGCGCTTAGCAGGGTGCCAGGCATATGCTAGAGTCCTATAAAGAGTCACTCCTTTTATGATTCACTCTGCAAGCCCTACAGGAGAAGCTTCAAGACCGAGCTAGGAACAACTTCCACAGGGACCCCACCTGTGAACACGCCTACTGTTTAGTTTCCATCGGTGGGGAGTTCATTTCCACGGAATGGAAAGCAGAAGAAATAGCTGAAGCAGCAGGCATTCACCCTAGCTCTAAGGGTTAAACAAAGAGGCAACTGCTTTAACATCGGAATGTTTCTGTCACCCCCTTTTAATGTGAAACCTTTTCATCTGCGCTAAAGCTTCAGAAGTCAGATTTCACTGAACTCACTCTGAGACTTGTGCTAGCATGGGGCTTTAATTACCTTTCTCAGACACAGGGATAGCTTTTGTCTTTAAGAAAGAAAGAAAAGAATGAACGCACTCTTTTTTTCTTCTCTCTTCGTTCATCTTTTTTTTTTTTTTTTGATTGAAATCTTTTGTTCCTGGCACTTTCCATATGCCATCCTTTAATATTTAATCAGCCCCCACCTCATCAGAAGACTGCTGGCCTCATTAGATAATTAATGGTTGCCGGCATCGCATTTGCTTCAGTTAATACATCTGCAGCCAGCAATTAGAGACTGAGTTTATTAGTTGCTCTGGCTTCATTCATCGGGGAAGTGATTCAGCCTTTGATCAAAACCGCTGGGATCTGCATATGTGGACAGCTTGCCCCCTGTTCTGTGGGATTCTTTTGTTTACATTTTTTTTCTTCAGTTTTGAAACACTGTGTGCATCCTGGCCCTGCCACGAACAGTTGGTGGGGAAGATTTTCCTTCTATAATTTAGAAGGTAATTGGGTAATTCCACGCAGGAGAGAGAGAGAGAGAGACTGCAGAGTGATTCTCTAACTTGGGGAGGGTGAGGGGAGAAGGGGAGGGAGAAGCTGCTAGCTAATTTGTTCTTTTGGAAATGTCTATTTTTCTTAAAAAAAAAAAAAGGAGCCATAGATGCAAAAACTGCTCATTCAGAAGGAATGCTTGCTAAGAAATGAGATCTTGTATATTAAGTAGCTGCCTAGGTCTAGTTGTTTGGAGCTGGGAAGTCGCAGGAAAATGGGATCTTTTGCCATCTTTCTTCTCTTAACTGGACTTTAATACTTCAGGCCCATCCCTTACCTTGGTTCTTATCACTACATGGAATAGTGTCATTGTCACCTGTTTTTCAGGTGTCCTTTCCTGGCGACTCCCTTCACTGCCAGTTTCTTCCTGGTGATTAAAATCTTGGCATACCACCAAGATTATTTCCCTATTCAAATCCCTCTTCCCCTTTCTTGTTGCAAGAAATTGGAGGAAAGGATCATTAAGAACACAATAATGATGTGATGTCAGAATGAAATGAGGGTGATGTTTTGTAGGGCCATCAGAGAAAAGGAGAAAACAAAGAAAATACAACTTTATGAATGGGAGGAAATAAAAAGGAAAAGTGGAAAAGACAAGCAATGAAGGTTTCTTTGAGGCCAAATTACTAAGTCAAGACCAACTCAAATGTATATGTCATAAATGATGAGGATAACAAATGTTTATTCAGCATTTTCCAGGTGCTGGGCATCTATCTCCGCTTCTAAAAAAAAGTGCGTTTTCTCATTTAATACTGAGGCATCTCTACCACCTTTCTCCTCATTTTAAGGATGTGGAAAAAAAGATTTCCATAGATTTTAAACATGTTTTCTCAACATCACACTACTCATAGCATCTGAGCTATCATTCACCGAGCTCTAGTCATGCATGAGCCAATTTACATACAAGTTGGTTTCATTCCCATCAGTGAAGTCCACTGAAGTTAGGTCACTTACCCAAGATCATACAGCAAGTATGGAGGCTGTTTAATTCTCAAGCCTTTCCCCACTATTACGAAGCCCAATACTGTCTGGGATCCCGTTGGCTTCCTCAAAACTATGTGCTAAATTTCATAATGTTCTACCATGACATTCAGAGCCTTTGGAAGAGTCATCGGGGATCATATATGTTTCTTTACACCTAAATGGTAAGACCATTATGTTGCTTTACTTATTAATTGTTTTCTGCATGGTCAGTTGAGTTCTCAACCTCAGGTTGAGTGTGGTCAGAGATGATCCACATCTAAAAAGGAACAAGGTAGACATCTGCCCTTATAGTGCAGTGCTTCTCAAACTTTGATGCACACACAAATACTACGGTGACATTGTCATGCAGATGCTGACTGTGAAAGGTGCAGGGGACTGAGATACTGAATTTATAACAGGATTTCAGGTCACCCCGATGCTGGCAAAGCAGTGTTTCTCATACCAGGACATGTTTCTAAATACCAATTTCTAGGCACCATCCCAAGCAATTAAACTAGCATCTCGTCGTGGGGAGGGGCATATTTTAAAGCACCTCAAATGATTTTAACACACATTCAGGACTACTGATTTAAAGAGAAAAAAATCTGAGCTGGATAAGTCAACCGAGTGTCACATGAGTGATACAAACCACGGGAGCAGAAGGAGGTGGACAGAAGGCATTCCGGTTCGTAAGACTAGTTTAATGACATCTCGGGATTATAAATCATCTGATTCTCCCATTGCTCCTCAGTAAAAAGCACACAATGCTATTACAGAGAAATGTGACTTACCGTCTTAGCTCCATGACAAGTGTTCTGGGCGAACAAGCTGTCACACGTCCATGGTCTCAACATTCTCCTCTGTGAAATGAATCTAACACTTCACCTGCTGTTGGAGGTGGTCACAGGGGGAGAATGTGACTGCAGGTTGAGCTGCGAGCTGGGCACGGGCACTGCGGATCCTCACTGCCTAATCCCGTCCTTGGAATGTACATTCCAACCTTTTTTTCCATAGTGTGAGCTGTGTCAATGAGGTGGCTCTGAGAGAGTAAGATGATGTTGAGACCACCTGGACTGCGCACGTGGCTGAGCCCCTCCATTAAGGCCTCTACAGAAACGTTTAAGATTCTGGAGGGCGGGTACAGAGATCTGCTTGTCTTTCAGCTGCCCCAAGGCAAGCTTCCTAAGAAGTTCTACCTCTTAAACGTGCCACCTACCCATCTGGAGTGGTTGGTGTCTGTTTTCTGTTTCTCCTCACCCTTCTAGTACGGAGGCCAGTTTTCCAAACAGCAATTGACCCACCAGTTAGGAGACAGAAGAAATAAGTTTTGGGAAGGAGGCATCCACAGGGCATCTCAAGTTGGCCATGGCCTCTATGTGGGGGAGTGATGGCCAATCTTTCAGGTGCTTACAGACTTCCCTGTGAGGTCTAGGCCACCTGGTCAACGCCTGCTGGTCTGATGCGCTTGTTGACAGAGCTGTGTGGGGCGCACATACTGTAGCAGAGAAGGGACCTGGGTGGCTGGAGTGGGCTGGCCTGACTGTGGGCAATCAGGTTGACAGGAATGGTAAGCTAGAAGCTGAAGCTCACCTTACATAGCTGGAGGAAGAGCCGAGGTTAGACGACACACGGGTGCCCACTCTGCTAACTTTGGGGGCTACAGACCAAGGTGGCACAGCAGAATAAACAGCTGGAGACCTTTGTGCATGGTTTTGCAAAGCTGAAGGGCACAAGCTGATGAGAATTGAGATCCCTGATCCTGTGACAGAGCCTGACTAGGATACTCAGAGTTGGAATTCTGGAAAAGTGCTAGAAGAGGTCATCGGGAGGATGTGACCTTGGGTTGACCAGCAAGCTGGCCCCAGGCAATGGGAGGCTCCTCCCTGCTTGGAATATACTCTGCTCACTGTGTTTAGGGCCAGAACCATTTTCATTCGCAGTCTTGAGAAAGAAAGGTGCTGTGGACACCATCTGGCCTGGATACGTGAGAGAATGCAATTGAGGCCTCTTGAGAAACTTTTGAGAGTCTGGAGGTGGCGTGGAGACCACTCGTCTTGTGGCTGACCCCAGACAAGCCTCATTGGTAAGTTCCCTGTTAAGCCTACCACCTGCGCATCTGGAGTGACCTTCCTTCCTTTGATGTCTCCCTGTCCTCCTTATCTTGGGCCAGTTTGTGAACCAACATCTACCTGCATGTGTAAGAATGAAAGGAGATAACCAATATGTGGATGCGATAATTAAGAAAGTTTTACCCTTGGGAAGCACAAGGTTTCCCAAGCTGGAGCAGATTCTAACACAATGACTGTACTTGCCATTCAGTTCTAAATACGTGTAGTGTGCAGTTATGTTGAAACAAAAACTATGTTTATCGAATCTTATTTTTTCTCATAGGCTAGAAGGAGATGAAAAAGAGACCTCAGAATATCTTTGAATATCATATTTACCAGAATCTGCCATGTACCGTTAATAAATAACATGGTTTTTGGTGGCCTATGGATAAAATTAAAAATATAATAATGTTTAAAGATATATGAGAAAACAGTGGAATTGGGTGGGGATAGGGATTATAGTTTTGAATGAATTTATTTAAAGAAAAACAGCAAAACAGTTTAAAGACATTGTTTTGCCCTCTCTGCCCTCTAACTTAAGTAACAGATATTAATTAATAAATGGGTGAAGCTGGAATGGAATTATATGCTTGCAATCAGAAGAATCTCATTCTGACTCAGCATTTTAGGGTCACAGGGTGATCCAACCGTGCCCTTTCTCCATGGCCTTGCCCCCAAATTTTGGTCACAGATGCCCATACTTGCCTCCATCAGGTATGCATTTTTGGCAGGAAGATCAGGTGGTTTTATTTGTTTTAAAGTTGGTACATGGGGCATGGAAGGACTGTGTTTATATTGAAAGAGGTGACTTAGTGAGTCATTGTCCATGGTATTCTGTTAGTTGTCCCCAGCTCTGAACACGTCATCGAGCGTCACAGATGGCTTTTCCTTTTCTATTCTGAGCAAGGCTAACATAACAGATCCCCTCCAGCACCAAAATCTGATGATTTGTCCTTAAGATTAAAATTTATCCTTAAATTAGTAAATTCACTTTTAGAAAATTTCCCGAAGGAAATAACCATGAAAATAGACAAACCATACCCCAAGAATGCACATTGCATTAGCCTTACATAAGATTTTTGAGTTTTATTAGGTTTGGGTTGAAGCAAATGTGTCATTAAGTTGAATCATTGGAAATGGCCATGTGTATAGGTCAAAAATGGCTGAATATTAGCAATCAGATGTGAAACAATAAGAGAGCTGTTAAGCAAATTTGGGCATATTCTAGGTAATAATAGACTCTGCATCCATCCACAATAAAGCTGTAGAATAGTATTTAATGACAGAAATATTATTCAAAATGTAGTCTTTTGAACAAAAGGAAAAACAAGAGGTTGGCAAATGCTGTACACAGTGTTATTTGTTTCGAATACATTTATGCATAGAAAAAAGGCCATAACATAGTCTCTGTCAAACTTTTGTGTTTTCCCATTTTTCTCCATTGATTGTGAATGCTTCTAGCTTATTTAGTAAGAGTTTTTAAAAGTTAATTTTAAATTAACTTTTTAATAAATGGTCATTGTATTCAATTCTTGGTCAATTTTCTCTGTCTCTGTCTTTCTCTCTCAGCAGTGTACTTGATACTATCATTTTTCAAAGTGTTTATCATTCACATTTCTTTTGTTAAATAGCTTCAGAATTCTCAACACATTACTCCAGGTGGCCATTTCCAATCAATCAGAATTGTCACCCAGAGCGATATTGATTTTCCTTCCGTGCTTCAGACCCCATCAGTTAGTTACCCCTCACCCACAGCCTCACCTCAACACAGAGCACTCTATACCTTTCTCACCCCCTCATTCTCTCCTCTGAGTCTCACTTAGATTTGTACAACTGCTAATTGAAGTTCCGTATCTCAGCCACTCCTGGTAATTCGGGGTCACTCACACATCATAGTTTGTTAAAAATTTCCTGAATGTAAAATTGAAAGTCCCATATCCTGGGAAGTCTCTCAGTTCCAGGGAAGCTGGGAGGTTGTGTCGTCCTAGACCTAGTTTGAGTTAAGAGGGGTAAGGGTAGACAGAAGCGTGAGTGATCTGCCAAAGCTGCTTGTGGAGAGGGAAACCAGATAACTGGGTCAAGGCGAAGGGGGACGATCTTCAGGTCGGTGGAAGTCCTTGGAGAAAATTAGGAGAGTATAAATAGTGTCCCAGGGCCTCCAGGAATCCAGGCACAAGCAACCTGTGGAAATTCAGGCTCTGACATCTGCCAAGGAACATCTACTGATTTAAACTGGAGAACTTGGGCACCTGAACTCAGATCAGACAGTCTCTCCAGCCCCCAGCCAAGGTACTTGAGATGTTCTGGCTGGTCAACCCCAAATGATGCCAGACTTGCAGATGTAATGCTAGGTTCAACTCTTACTTTCTGGAATGGATCCTCTTAACGCTTATTCTTTGCAAGGTGGCTTCAGCCAATACGTCAAGCCCTTCCTTTCCTCTATGAATTCAAGGCACCTTATCTTTTAAAGACCAGGGAAGCACCATGTTCTAAATTAACATTCTAAGTCACTGGTACTTTCCTCATGTTCCATATGCAAAAAGTGAAAACACTTCGATTTCTCTTTCTGAGGGGCCATTAATAGAAAACTTTTAAAAAGACAGTTTCTTAGCACTGGAAGTATTAAGCTGTTATTATGGCAAATGAGCTTATTTTTACTTTCAAATGAAAATATAAATAAGTAATAAGTAAATATTAGCAATTTCGGTTCCATAATGGATAAGGATGGAATTGAGAGCTGAAAGAGTGCGCACCCATTAGAGATTCTGGGGAATTAACATTTGTTGACATTTTACTGCTTTTAGCTTTAATGTAAACTGGAGGCAATTAAGTTACGTTCAACACATTTCCCTTGTAAATATTTTTTGTTACTTGATATAGTAACCAGGATGTCTTACAACAGTGCCATATTAGGCCCCAAACTGGGGGGAAGCCTTACCTGTCATCTGCCAGTATAAAAATAGAAAGCCCAAATGCTTGAATAATTCAGTGTTTCTCTTCGATTTCTCATCCACATCATGACTATGCCATTCACCATTCAGGGTGCCTTCTGTTGTTTTTATTTTTTTTTTATTTTTTTATTTTACACAGTTGTTCTCTAGGTAAATCTATAAATCCTCACTCAGAAGAACATAAATTATCCTATGCTTGAATGAAATGAAGACAAAAACAAGCTTGAATATTTAAACTTGAGGCAAGTATCTTCGATGATAGATCCTTTTCACACTCCAACTCATTTTTTTCTTTGATATCTACTACTGCTATAAAGTCCCAGTTTATCATATAACATTACAATTTATGGTGTAACCAGCTTGTGTACTTACTATAAACCCTTCATCAATGCCACCGTAAAGAGTTTATAGTCCATAAATAGAAGAGCAAGACTGTCTTCCCTCCTTGTTTCGCCCATGACACAGCACTTCAGACATGTCAGCTTAGTTATTTGTTTTACATGCTGGGTGAGTTACGGGAAAATAAGTGAATACATTGTTTCCCTCTCCAAAATCCAGAGACAATTCAGGGTCATGGGGGAGATTAACGATTTGATGTTGGCTGGAAAGATGCAAGAGAATATTTCTGTTCTTATGACATCATTAATCTATAGGTGGGGAATTTTTTAAAAATCTCAAAATTCAAGTTATTAGGAACACACTCTTTCTTTTGAAAACAATCATGTAGTAACGCCATATCTTAAATTAATGGTGACATATTATCATATGGTATTTACTGTCGTTCATTTACTATTTCATATACGCCTTGCTGTATATCAACTCTCTTTTAGAAAGAGCATTAAATTTTAGTACATGAAAGAACTGGGTTCAAATTCTAGGCTCTGTCTTGACTGGCTGACTGTGTGGTCTCAAGCAAGTCACTACTTCTGATCATTGCTTTCTTCATCCTCTTGGTGGAGTGGACAATGACAGTATAATCTTAACTTCCTCAGTCCTCATCATTCTACAGGTGCTATTACTGACAGTGATGATAATAATAATGATGATGGTGATGATGGTGGTGAAGTGATGATGGTAAAGATTGTAAAGATGATTGTAATCCTGATGATAGTGATGCTGCTGGTGATGCTGATGCTGCTGATGCTGATGCTGGTGATGCTGATGGTTTTAATAGTGATAATAACGATGATGGTGGTGATGATTATAATGACGAGGTCCTGATAATAATGACTTATAATGATTATAATGGTGAAAATGAATGCTTATTTAGTGACTTAACAGCCAGGTACAGTTTTATGTGAGTTATGCATATTGTCCCATTTAATCAAAACAACCCCACTTTGCAAATGAGAATAATGAGACCCAAGAGTGGTTAAATGGCTTTCTCATAGTCACATAACTTGTGTAGAGAGCTAGGTTTTGAACCCAGCACTTAGATTTTATAGTCTTCAGTTTTAATCATGCATGCCGCAATTCTGTTACCTTCATTGAACGGGTCATTCAGACGAATAGGAATGGTTCATATTTTGTTCTCTCTTCCATTCCCTACGTAATGAAGCTGCCAGTTTCTCCAAAATCAACTTAAAACAATTCTACAGGTTCCTGTGCAGGGTATTTCTTCTCTTCTGTGTCTGTTTTGCTTTGCTGATCACGATGCCTCAAGCCTAGAGCTGGAATCTTCTGTGGTGTTGATGTTTTCTTTGACAACTCTAAGAATCCAAGTGCTCTTGAGGCTGAAAATCTCTGAGGTTACAAACATGGCTGTTCTCACAGTATTGAAGACACAATGTGGTGTGGAGAAAGGGTAAAGAGAAACTCTACTTTTTCTTTTAAACCCCAAATCAATTCTGCTAGTGTGTCCCAATCTCACAATTACGTGTGCCAACAGTTTCATTGGCCCTAGCTAGAGGCCTTCTCATCTTAGGCCAGAGACGAATTTCCGGGGTCACCTCAAGGACAAGGTCAGCTCCCCATCATGCCCAAGTACTCCAACTTTGCCATGATGAGCAACAATGGGAATGGACACAACCAACTGTATTGCTGGCAGGAATTTAGAATTTTGGAAGGCCCAATAGTAATATTCCAGAATATTCCAGAACTAACTAGATTAAAAGAAAAACCTTTCTGGTAAATGCAAAGACCCAGTGGAAAGTCTCCTCACTTCATGGGATGCCAAAGGAGAGAAAAGGTCCCAACTTTAATTATGAACGCATTTGAATATCTTCATTCTGAACAAGACACAACTAAGCTCAGGTGAGCCCTGAGGGATTTCTAGCCAAAAGCTGGCTAATCTCCAGTTAAACAGGGCCATTATCTCTCACTCCCTGGGAGAAAGTCAAGCAGAACTGATTTGATTAACAGCAGATTAACCTCTCTAACACGGCCATCCTGGGTTTTACACCTGTCACTTTAGTATGACAATTTATATTTATTCAAAAAGCCATGAGACAGTAAATTAAACATTGCCCTAATTAGAAAAGTGTCATATGTTCCAATGAGAAAGCCACCTGATCTAATTTTCCAACAGGCCCTGTGCAAAGAACATGTCAGCGTGGCGTTAGTAAATGCCCTACAAACACCAACACTCTTGGGAGGAGAAAAATCTGGGATGCTGATGCCACATCTTTGTTTCTGAGAGGAGAGATTCAGAATTCAATGCAATGAGCATTGATTGTGCCCCTGAAAAGTGCCTAGTGACATCTTATATGTAAGCTGAGACTCAGCTGAGAACCAGAGTGGATCCCTGCCCATCGCGACTTCAGAATCTAGCCGGAGAGACAGTTTAGAACAGGAACAGTTTTGATTTAGCTTGAACTCAGAGTAAATACTCAATGTGCAAAGTCAAAAAGAAGCACACCAGGCTAATGCAGGTTGGGGGTGGGTGTCAGAGATAATCCTGAAAAGTAATAAGGTCTTAAATGGCACCTGAAGATTATAGAGTAGTTTTTCTGGCTTAAAGGAGTAGTTAGGAGGAAATAGAACACACAAGATCCTTATAGGGATACAGTACTTGGTATATTCAGTGACTTATTAGTCAGAGTAAAGTACAGCAAAATTTGAGCATTGAGGGAGGTAAGAGTCAGGATCATGAAAAGCTGGACTGCCGTATGAAGAAACTCACTTTTTAAAAATTGAGATATAACTAATACACAGCAAAACATATCAATCTAAGTGCATAGTTTTATGAATTTTTGTTTATGCATGTATCCGTGGAAATAACACTCAAATGAATGTATGGACCACCTTCACCTATGGAGTCTTGCCCAATGCCAGTCAATATCCACCCCCAGAGTTTACCTGTCAGGGTCTCTATCACTAGATATTGTGTTTGCCTGTCTTTAAATTTCATATCTATGAGATAACACAACATATACATTTTGTGTGTATGTGTGTGTGTGACCTCTTTTATACAGTATTGTCTTTATGATGATATTTTCATGTCATATTTAATTCTATTCTTATTTTTGGGTAGCCTCCCATTATTTGAATGCACCACGATGTACCTACCTTATTTTACTGTTGATAAAGATTATTTAGTAGTTTCAGATATTATAAATAACATCATGATATATATTCTCACGCATGTCTTTTGAAACACAGCTGTGCTCATTTCTTTTAGGTATATATCTATGAGTGAAATTGTTATGTCAAGAAATACTCCATTCGCTGGTATTAAGTCTATTAAGAACCTTCACATGCATGGTCCTGTTCACTCAACCACATTTCTAGAGCATGTGCTCTGTGCTGAGAGTTAGGTAATCAATAACACTGCGTCCTACCCTCCTGGCACTCACTTCTGGTGTAACCTCAATGGACGGCATAAACCGTAAATCATAGCTAATGTAAACTGGCCATCATAATGCCTTCAAGACTGCAGGATAACAATGAAAATTCTTATAACTGACCTTTGGCCCCATCTGTCTGCCTGAACTCTTTAAGAAGAGCTAAGTCATGGAGAGCTAGAGTTTGATTACTAAACAAAAAGAGAGAAGGAGTTTAGCAGGAGAAATCTGATGGGAACATTGCCCATCACTCTACCCATGGATGTGATGTGTAATAGTCTTGTTCAGACCATGCAGTCTAGGATGAGAGGGGCTTGGGGCTTGACTCAGAATTGGCCATAATTTTTGGAAACTGGAATTGAAACCAGAGCATGCAATATGGTATGAGAGGAAGCCATCTGACTGTCCTTGGATGACCCATGTTCCTCATTTGGGTGCAGCAGCTTCTCTTACCATCTTTTCTGTTTGTTTCTGATTGTTTGGAGAAGCAGGACACTGAGATGAGCACACCTTCTCTTCCATGAGAAAGAGGCTGGCTTTATTCACTATGCCTTATTCCCTTCCTGCATCCTCCTAAGAGCATGCTCACCAGTCCTGGGATTTGAGCTATTTTACTACCTTTTGAGGGATATTTTTAGGACTAAGAACTTAGCAAATGTCAAGGAAACAAAGGAGAAATAATATCCTTGACATTTTAAATAGAAAAAACAAAACAAGTTAATTTATGTGATAAACCAAGCAAGAACTTCCAAGGGGGTCATATAAACCCCAAGGGTTAAATCAAAACTTAAGAAATCACTGGTCTTTTTGGCATCTCAAGAGAAAGCTGAGGTGTCAACAGCTTGGATCTCCATCCATCAGAAAGATGGGACAAAATCTAAAGTTATCCTGAGACTACTCTAGTGATGCATGGAAAGACTCAAAAACCTTTTACTCTTTGATCCACTTCTAAGATATAGCAATACATAACATTATTTATCATAGAAGTAAACCAGAGGATAATTATATATTCAAAATAGGTAAATGGTTAAATTATAATGTGTTCATACAATGAAATATTAGAGACCATTAAAATTATTTTATGAAGAATGCTTAATCCGTGCTTACAAATTTAACTGAAGAAAAATCAACACACAGAACTTTATATATTAAGCATGGTAAATCAATTTCATCCTTCTTGTCATCACCAATAAGTTGTTAACAGCTGCTAGCAACTCTGCATTGAACAAGATTCTGAGGCCTGTGTGCACCCAGCAGAAATGATTCGCAAGGTCTGTGTGGGCATACGAATGCAGAGCATTCCACCTGTGCCAGCAATTTGCTGTGCCAGGTTTATTCAGAAAGACTTAAACTATGACACATGCAATATGTATTCATACACATGAGTATGTTAATGGAGAGAAGAGAAAAGAAAAAGAAGCAAGCCAAAAAAAAAAAAAAAATAAGCAAAATTGTGTTGAAAAGTAGAAAGGCATGACTTGTTTACTTATGCAATAAGATGGATAAGAATTTCTGAATCTTTTATCTTTATGATTCTTTGAATTAAATAAAGTCATATAGAGATACAAATAGATTTCACACCCACAAGAATGGCTACTGATCCAAAAGGCAGACAATAACAAGTTTGTTGAGGAGGTGGAGAAAAAGGAAATTTCATATGTTGCTGGTGAGAATATAAAGTAATAAAGTCTCTTTGCAAAAACAGTTTGGCAAATTTATTAAAAAGTGAAACATAAATTCACCAAATGGCCCAGCATTTCCGTGCTTAACTATGTATTCTGGAGCAGGGGTCCCCAACCCCTCGGCTGCAGACTGGTAGCGATCCATGGCCTGTTAAGAACTGCGTTGCACAGCAGGAGGTGAGCGATGGGTGGGCGAGTGGAACTTCATCTGTATTTGCAGCCTCTCCCCAGCGCTAGCATCACCGCCTCATCTCCACTTCAGATCACCGGACATTAGATGCTCATAGGAGCACTGGTCCCTGGTGCCAAAAGGTTAGGGACCACTGCCCTAGAGAAATGAAAACCAGTGACTAGCTCATAAATGTTCTTATCATTGTTCATAATAACCACAAACTGGGAACAGCTAGAATGCCTATCAGTGGGTAAATTGATGAACGAAATGTGGTGTCTCCATACAATGGATTATTATTCAACCATAAAAAGGAACAAAGGCCGATACCTGTTACAGTGGGCGTGAATCTTAATCACATTATGTGAAGTGAAAGAAGCCAGACATGAAAGACCACATATAATTCTATTTGCATGAAATTCTTTATAGAAGACAGGTCTACAGAGATAGAAAGGAAGTCTGTAGTTACTTGAGATTGGGAAGGAAATAGACATTAATTACAAACGACCAAGAAGGACCTTATTGGAGTGATAGCAATGCTCAGAAACTGGATTACGATGGTGGCTGCACAGCTCAGTAAATGTACTAAAAATCACTGAACTGTACAATTTTAAAAGATGATATTTATGATGTAGACCTCCATAAAGTGTTTTAAAAGGCAAAAAACGGAGAGAGAAAGGAGGAAAGTCACAACAGGATGTTATCAGTTATTGATTCTTGGTGGTAGGATTATGAAAAATTATCTTCTTTCTTACATCTCTCCCTGTTTTCCTCTTTTATTTGAATATACATTTTTTTTTAATATTCAGAAGAAAAACTACTGTCACTTACACCCCACTCAAACCCCTTTCAGAATCAACACACATTGAAGGTGTAGGGTAAGGACCGACTACCCTCAGCTTCATTCCCAAAAGCTGATACAATTAGACCAAAAAAGCCAAGGAAACTTGCTGGGTACACTAAGCAAATCCATGTGGATGCTAAAGACTGTACTCCTGGCAGACATTTTTCTCTCTTCTCCTAATAATCAGATGAAGCTTTTTCACCTTTTGAATGCTTGTTTTCCAAGCATTCCAATTTCCTGGGGCCATGGCCTCCAGGTCTTATCCGAAGTGTGCAGCCATGCTTCATGCTGGAGAAAAATCGTGCCGTTGCTATGTAGGGTCAAGACTGTGCTCCTTTTTGAATCCTCTAGAGCCCCCGGAGAAATAGCCTTGCCAAGGTTTTCTCGACATCTCAGACTTCATGTGTTAGAATTGCTTGCAGTGCCTGGCACAATGCTTTAAAGCTATTCAGTAGGCGAAGGCCCTTAGAAGAAGGCCATTTTTCTACTTGCATCAAAAAAAAAATGTCACCCAATACATGGGAGTCTCACCCTATTACATGTCCTGGTCACTGTATACATGAGGTACATATCAATGAAGTGGGGAAATATAGGGCATTAAATAATGCAGCAAATAATAATGGTATTACCACTGAGCTGTTACTTTGGCCAGATACTATGCCAAACATTTTATATACATTATTTTGCATAACCCTCACGACAGCAGCTATAAATTGTTCTCCGTATTGCTATATTGAGGAAACGATGCAGAGCCAAGGTTAAGACCTAGCTGGCTTATTCTAAAGCCTGTGGTTTTGTTTTAACACTGCAGTGCCATTATTATTTACATTCAGGACCATGGCAGGAACTCACCTAACCTAGAAATCAGATGAGAGCAAGATTAACAAAAATCTGCACATAGATGTTAATTTAAATTTTCTTTAAGGAAATCACTCAGGTTGTTTGCAAATGTGTGATTGATGAGAACTGGGAAATGTTCAAAGTCCAGGTTGATTAGATTACAGGACTTCGCTGGTGAAAAACTTTCATCAGAGCAAAATACATCACCACTATGCCGTAGTATGAAAGGTGGGCAGCATAAGCACGAGAAATGGCTCCTAATAGTGTTGATGCTGTTATAAAAAATCTAGAAGGAGCTGGATCTAAGGATATAGGTGATTGTCCAATGGTAAAATAGTCTTTAGAGTTTTAAGCTCTAGGGTTTTCTTTTCTGAAATTAAATTTTTGTCCCTCTCGCTTCACTTAGACCAGGCCTTCACTGCCCAAGGAGAGAAAGGTCATAGAAAATGTGAGATTTAATTCTAAACTTTTTAGAATTAAAGGCTGAGGCCTCAGCAGTTTATTTAATTAAATTAAATGTCCCAAAACTGACAGAGGAGAAATGGAAAGGAAGGAGTTCTGTTCGATGAAAGGATTTCTGCACAATGGAAAACACCGTGGACAAAATTATTAAGTCAGTCCATAACCAAAGTATTTATATAGATTAAAATGCACACGCACAAAAACAATCATACACGTCTTGCAAGGAAACTTACCAATCGAAAAGCACACAATGACTCCATTGGATGGTGGTTCATTATAAAGGAATGCACATGGAGAATGAATGGATGGAGGGATGAACTAATATTTGAGAGAAGAAATAAAAACTTCAGATACATGTGATCATGGGCCGGGAACTGAGGAGAGAGATTATTTCTCAGCAGCTCAGTCTGAAAAAGGAAGAAGTGAATCGAATTAGAATGAGAGGCGTCTGTGAGTCTCCCAGGAGGGGCCCTGCACTGTTCACCTCCCGACATCAACAAACCCGCTTGTAGGAAGAAAAACTCCCAGGTAAGGGAGGGGATTCAAGGCCATAGGGAACCTGAAAATTATTTCCTTGGTGAAATTCGAGGAGGCATGAAGCCTCATACAGAGGTTGCTGTGATGGCTTAATTTGTCATCAGTACAGTAGAAAAAGCACCAGGGCATGCAAGGCAGAAAGCTTAAGAGAAACCCACTGAACCCGCTGTGGTCCTTGGGAGGAGAGCAAAAAGAGCTGGGAAACAGATGGCTGACCCGATGGACCATCAACTTTGGGACAGACAAGACACAGTCACCTGGAAACTGGGAACCAGATGCAAAGAAAGTATTCACTACCCAGCGATTGCCAGTTGGATAGATGCATGCAGCCAGCCATAGTAGTGGAAGAGTCCACCTAAGCAAATTGCAGATAAATAGACAATCATGAATGAGCAACACCAATCTCTTCCGTCTAAGGGGTGTTAAAAATCATCTTTAAAAATACATAGAAACAACCCTTGAGTTGTCTTAAATAACAGCTATTTAACTCAGATACCCTTAAATTGATTTGGATTAAGTTTGTCATAAGACAATTTGGAGACTTCTGATAAAAATTCATTTTTGTTATAAAATAATAAGAATGTGTACATCTCCTGCAAATGAATTAGTGTCCACTGACACTATTTAATTGTTCCACTTGTGAGATACTTTTCTTTCTGATAAAAGATTGTCCTTGAGTGAGCTTGCAGGCAATGTGACCTGATGGATGGGATTTCTTAGGAAAAGGCAGGTTTTAAAAATGTGTCCTTCTGAATTGGGACTTTGGGACATGGGGGAGGCTGAGGGCTCAATTTTGAGTGGTGTGTATGTCCCTGAGAGTTTGCCCCTACTCATCTATATATTGTGGGAAGATGGGGAGCAGGCACCAGCCCTCACCCACATTTTTTATCTCTCTGCCTCTGCAATAGCTGACAAATGGACCACGGCTGTTTTAGACATCAGAAAGATTTCTCTCTTTGGATTTCTGCTTTTCACTCTTGTGTACAGGAAGGATAAATAATGTTGGAACATAATAAAAATGCTTTCAGTCCCCTGAAGCTAAGAAAACATTTTAATGTAGTGAGCGATGTTGCAAAACCTTCTTTATCAAGAAACATGAAGGAAGAGAGCTTTTCAAATACCAGCCGTGTGCACAGTCCCGCTACGTTGGAGGTACCCTCCCTCCCCCAGAGGTGGTAAGCATGGGGGCTTCGATAGAAGCCAGCTCTGGTCGTTTCTCATGTAGCCAAGTATTCAAGACGAAGGCACACAGGGCTTTTTATGAGCTGCCTCTTCAGCCTCATTTCTTGCTAGAAATTTTGCTCCTTAGGCAGATTAAACAAATTTCAGGTCCCCAATTTCTGCTACTTCTTGCCTCTGTGCCTTTGTCCGTGCGGTTCTCTCTGCCTGGTATTTATTTTCTCTCTTCTGATTTATTCTCATGTTGAACTCAGGAACTCACTTCAGCTGTTATCTCCTGAAGATGTTCAGTCATTCTCTGAGCCCTCAGTGTTGTCCTCTTTTTATATGCACCCATCGGCACCTTGAGTTTTCTTCTGACAAATATTTTATATCTATATCTAATCTATATCTATATCTATCTATATCTATATCTAATCTGTATCTATCTATCTATCTATCTATCTATCTATCTATCTATCTATCATCATCTATCTATCTATCTATCTATCTATCTATCTATGTCAATATATCTCTAGCTATATAATCTTTATGCTTCTCTCCCTCTCTTTAAGTGAGATCAGGGGCAAGCCATATAAACTAAGAAAAGGTGATATGTTTTACTTAAAAGTATATGTAATACTTCTTACAGAGAAGGATCACCCAAGTCAAGATCTCAAAAAATTGAGGTTGACTGAGTGTAGAATGGTGGTTGCCAAGGGCCAGGCAAACAAGGAGAAATGGGGTGATGTTGCTACAAAGTCTTAGTTTCAAGATGAATTAAGTCCTGAGTACCTAGTGTGATAATTAGAGTGTGGTGATTATAATTATTAATAACACCTTGTAGACTTGAAATTTGCCAAGAGAATAGATCTCAAGTGTTCTTCATCCCCCTCCACATGCAAATGGTCTCTTTGTGAGCTGATGGATACTCCTTAAATATACAATGTTTTTATTGTTCATCACACCTTGATAAATCTGGAAAAATAATTTTTAATGAAAATTTTTAATTCAAGTTGGTGCCTAACCAAAATACTGAATTCTGAAACCAAGTTCAGCATTCCTGGACTCAGAGGGTCATAGTAACGATCAGTTTTCTAGACTAGATGACACCTGGCTTGGTGACAGGAATGTCATGCCCTCAACTCCCTCCACCCCCATTATATGGGAATCGCATCTTTTTCATTCTTTAATGTTTAAAGTAATTTCCAACTTCCCATCTAATAAATTAAGGAACTCAGTCTTCAATCTCTTCCCACTATTTCAAGGAATTCAGAGGTTCCTTGAAAATTACAGAGATTCCTTTTTTAAATTACTCTTATAAGTTTCTCATCAAAGTCTCATTTTTTCATTAACTATAAAATTACATTACTGTCAATTCCCCCACCATGAATATTTTTCAAGACATGTAGTGGTAAAATGGGTAGGAAATGAGTAGTGAGGTTCACATATTGAATCCAAGGTCAATTGATTAGGTAAGTTGTTGGCTCATCAAACCGAGTGAGAAATCAAGAAACAAAATATAAAATGAGGGCAAGGATGGTATAATTTTACCTCCCCTATAATGTGTATTTGAAGGTTAAATGAATCAATACATGTGAAGCATTTAGAACAGTTCTTGGGCATAGCAAGCACTTAATACATATTATCCCTTCTCACTATAAGTCATTGTCAGGTGTTGGGTTGGGTAGTGGAGAACTCAAGATGGAAAAAAATACAAAGAGGTTACTGGGAATAATGTAGTTATATTTACTATTTTAGTATTTAAAGCATAGCCTAAAGTGCTATTGATGAAGTGACTCCTGTGTAATGAGAAGAATAAATACGAAAAAGATAATGAGTTCAAACCACTTCCCAAAAACAAAATTTTTAACTCAATTATTGTAAATTGCTTATGTAGCTCTTACAGATGATGAGTTAAGTCTGCTTTTTCAAGCATAGGGCGGTATATGTGGATATACTTATATTTGCATTGCTTTTCTTTCTTTTTATTAACAATAATAATAAGGTTTGTAATATTTCTTGAATTAAGACTTTATTTTTGGGCTAAGTGAAGAAAACTTATAGCAGATCACCAGCTTATGACTTGAAACAGTAGGGACTTGATAACTATCATTTTTTTTTGTGTGTGGCAACAATTTGTGATTAAATCATCTGTGGATCTCATCTTCTTGTACCACACCTGCTGAATGAGAAACTCTGGGGAAGACCCTAGCCATCGTGTTTTCACAAATCCTCCTGGTGACAGTGATGAATTCTGCAGTGAAGCCCTATATTCTGGGAGGTGATACTGGAAACTATTAATTATTGAGCCAGAGGAAAAAACATCACCTCAAACAACAGAAAGGGAAGGGAATTTTACCATTGGTGACCAGGGACATCCAAGTCCTAAACCGTGTATAACCAGGAACTTCAATGTGGAACTAACTGTGAAATGATGAGACATATTGTGTTTAGGAAAATAAAGCAATTCTATTATTATTTCAAATTATGAAACCAAAATCATTTATTGTAAAAACCTAAAAATAAGAAAATTTTAACAGAAAATGGAATTGTCCAAATCCTACCACTTATCCAAAATAATTTAAAATATTTTGTTCTGAATTCTTTTCTTTTACTCTTTACTCTGTGTAGGTAAGGGTAGGTGTCTTTACTATAAATGATGAGACCAAATTTTATATTGTTTCATATTCTGATTACCAGGCTTAGAGCGATGGCATCATTCTCCATATTATTTTTAATCAAATTTGAGATAAGATTTACAGACATAAAATACACTCATAAAATATATGCATGAATGTAATAATGACTATAATCAATATCTAGATATCTTCATAACCACAATAACTCCAATTGTGACCCTTCTCAGTAATTCTCCCATCCCCACCCTCATTTTCAGAAAACCACTGATATTCCCTTTGTTAGCAAAGATTGTTTGTCCTTTTTAAGGTTTCATATACTTCGATTTGTTTATTTTGTAGTCTTTTAGTCGGTGTAGTGTTTTGATATTTCTGAGCTTATCTGTAGTTCATTCCATATTTATAGCTGTATAGTATTCCATTGCACGAATATACAATTGTCTATCCATTCATATGCTAATGGGCCATTGGATTGTTTCTAGTGTTAGGGTATTGTGAATAAAGGTGCTGTGGAGATTCATATACAAGTCTTTGTGTGTACATATGTTTCCATTCCTTTTGGATGAATTTCTATAAATATCTGATGAAGACATATTTGTATATATTAAAATATTTTCAATTTGTGAATATGACAAATATATAAACAATATGTCCTTGAACCATGTGGAGGTTAGGGGCGCTGACCTTTCACACAGTTGAAAATCTGAATATAGCTTCAGTCCACTGTTCACGTAGTGAAGTTCCAACCATGTCGTTGACTCTTGAAAAATGCTGCTTTCAACTGTGCAGGTCAATTGAGCTGCAGTCAGTTGAAAAAAATCCACATATACATGAACACAGCAGTTCAAACCTGTGTTGCTAAAAAATCTAGTCTACCTCACAGCCATAAAAAAAATTATTCTATCTTTTCTTTTAGAAAGTTTATATGTAGTGCCAGGTGGGTACCTGGCTAATCAGGGGAATCGCTTCATAAATTATATAAAATATGTCCAACCTTTATGCTGTATACCCGAAACTAATATAAAATAACATTGAATGTCAACTCTAATTGAAAAATAAAAATAAAAAAAAATGTATAATGTTAGCTTTGAGATTCTGGTGTAGGATCCACTTTTAGTTAATTTTTATGTAGTGCAAAGTTTATCTTTTTCTGGATGGATATCTAGTTGTTCCAGTAACAACTACTGAAACTATTATTATTCCCCATGCTGAATTTCCTCAGCACATTTGTTGAAAATCAGTTGACGTGCACTATATTTATGAGTGTTCTATTTGGTTCCATTGACCCATACAATCAGCCTCATACTGATTTCCATTCTATTTTTATTTCTACTCACTGCCTCAATTGGCATAGCTTAATAATAAAACTAAGTAGTGAAAGTTCGTATGCTTGGTTCTTCATCTCCAAAGTTGTTAAAATTATTTTAGATTCTTTAGATTCTTCCACATAAGTTTTAAAATCAACTTGTCAATTTCTATGAAAATGCCAACAGGGCTTCATTTATCATATTGTCACATCTGTGCATTCCAATCTTTATACATTTGCGGATACTTATTTGATGGCACAGCTTACCTGGGGTGAGTATTGGAAAAGCTTAACTTCAGAGATACGTCACCTTTATCACTAAAGTGTGACCCTTCTAGTATCTTTACTAAGTTCTCCAGATCATCACCAAAGACTCTCCTTTTTTCTTCTGGTTAAAACTTGGACATCTCCCCATACTCTTTGCTCATTGGAAATCGTTCTGCTTACAGTCTTCTCAGAGGGACACATACATAGATATGAGACATTCTTTTATAGCATAACTCTCTTCTGTTTTTGAAAGGAGGAAAATATTTTACTACAAATTTCCAGCAAATTTATTTGGAGGAAAAAATCAGTTTTAGAATAGATTTTTACTTTCGATATCTAAATATATTTATTTTTTACTGTTTTTATAAAGATTATGTATGTAAGGTGTACGATATGATGTTGTGATATACATATACATTGTGAAATGATTGCTATAGTCAAACTCATTTACATATCCATGACCTCACGTGGTCACCTTTGTGCATATGTGCATGTGTGATAAGAACACTTAAGATCTACTCTCTTAACAAAGTCCACGTACACAGTATAGTACTGTTAACTGTATATAGATAGATACATTAGGTCTTCAGAATTTACTCATTCTGCATAACTGAAACTTTGCTTAGATCAACAGCATAACATCCTTCTTCCCAAAACTGTTCTTCACAACCTCCAGGCTCATCAGCTTCCTCCAATTATTTGCTAATCTCCGTCTCCTCAAATCAGTGAGGCCACTAGAGATTTTTAGGGTTCTGTCTCCCTGTGTCCATGATCTATACGTTTCTTTCGTGGAGAATGGAGAAAGCTGGGGCTCAACTCCTATTTTTCCCTTCTGTCTAGGATCCCAGACCTGTATAATTTATTGCTTGACATCGGAACATCTGAACATAGTTGTGGTAATGATATAGATATAATATAAATATATATTTCTATAGTTGTGATATATATATATATAATTATATATAATGTGGATATATATAATTATATATAATGTGTGTGCGTATATATATACATTATACATATATACATATATACATATATATACACACATATATACATATATATATCTATCTATATATATATATATTCTAACCTTCTTACTGTTTATCATACAGTGGGAGACTAAGGCTTGTCTCTCTTATGCCTTCATGTTCAGAAGCAGAAGACAGAGTTTCTTTTTATCATGTAAAAAGATACTTGGGTTTGGGCAGTGCATGGCTAATATAGCATAATCCCCAGTGTCATAAGGAGCAAGGTTACTTCTATATTTCTTTTATTCATCTTTAGAACATAACTCATCCTTATGGTCACAGAATGGTTGCTCTGCCTCAAAGCACCGCAGCATCATTCCAGGAATAAAGTCAGGGATAGGGCCATCAATTTTTTTTCATAAATATTATTGAAAGCTCTTAAGAATTGTGGATTAAAATTCTGAATATAATTTTACCTTATTCTGATACATTTAGTCAGTTCTCAGTCTTTAGATGTAATGAACATTGGAGAAAGATGACTTCTTAAAATATCTTTCTAAATAGAATTCTTGCAACATTTCTCCTCTAAATAAATGATGTTTCCATTGAAAGGACAAAGGCATTCCCAGATCTCATTAAGAAATTTAAATTACAACTTCTGCAAGAAGAATATGACATAGTTTTTTTAAAATAAACATTATCTTAATGTTCAATGCTTATCTTAAGAAGATGTTTCTTAGAGTTGGTTTTTAAAAGAGAACCCAGTGATTTCCCCATCTCTTCTACTCTTTTTTTTCCTACAGTTTCTCTTCACACCTTTTATTTTCATTTTCTTATTCCTCATTCTTTTTCCCCTTCTATCTTTTTCTGCTGTCTTCCCTTGCTCTCCCTTATCTTCCTCTCATTGTCTTCTTCACCCTTTTCTCTCCCTTTATCTTTTAATCCATCTCCTTTTCTTTCATATTAAAGCAGTTTAATAACATTATTTTCCAACTAGTGACATTTCCAGCTGGTGATATTTTTCAAGTGATATATACACTTAAAACATTTTAAATTTTGTTTACATTTTAATTTGAATTTTATTTCCTTGAAAATATTAAGGCCCTTAAATATAGGATGTGTAAAATATATTATAAAATTTTCCTTTGGTGTTTCTTTGAACACAGCTATAATGATTCCCATGTGATTTTAATTTGGTATTGATCTATGTAATGTCAAATCTCGAAATAGATCACAGCGTTATTGATATATCGCTTCAGGAGAAAGGCATGTGTGTATACGATTCTTAGGCATTTTTTAAAGGCATATATGAAAAAGATCTCCTAGAGGCTTAATAATTTTATAAAAGAGGTTTTATTTTGAAGCTTGGCTCTCCTAAATGGGAAATTTACCATTATTTTCATATCAAGAGAAAAGGATATCGTTTTTTCTTTATGATAGCATTAAATGATCCATAACAAAGGGGAAAAATTCGGGAGATATGAACTTAGGGAAGGGCAATCAACCAATCCTGTTTGCTCAGAACTTTTCCAGTTTTTAGTATTGAAAGCCCTACATTCAGGAATACCCCTTAGTCCTGGCCAAATTGGGTGAATTTATCACTAATCATTCATGCCCCAAGAAATCTTTCAGTCACAGACAAGCCAGGACAGATGGTCACTCTAATTAGTGGAGAGAAAATAGGTCTAGTGGATCCAAAATTAAGGGAATGTCTGTAAGGCCTGGATTGCCTCACTGTAGGTGACATTTTGTTTTATAGCTTGGAGCTCACTTAATCATTGCACCTGCTCTATGATGTGGCCATTATTTCTTTGCCTTATAGGTGAGTATTCACCTTCTGCAGCACAATGAATGTTCAAAGGAGAGGATGCCAAGCCAAGCGCGGGGAATCACTGAGCCTCCCCAGGACTGTATCTTTCTAAGTTTTGATAAGGGTAGCCTGTGGCTCTCTGAAACGGGGTTCAGATCTTGGTAGAAGCCCTTTTAAAAGAAGAAGGAGAAAAGTCAAGACCGAGAACTGGGAGGAGGAGGGAGAGCAGCAGAGAAGACACAAAAGAAGAGATAAGTGGGTGAAACCAGTCTGAACTTCATATACTTAGTGACACCATTGGAATTCCATCCAATCTCTCCAGTTGATGGTGCTGTTATTCCTTCCAGCTAAATTGAGGTTTTTTATTTATTTATTTTTTATTTTTTATTTTATTTTTTTTATTCCATCTTAGAGATAAATATTTCCTGACCAATACACTATCTTAAATTGGGGATATACGAGACCTTGCATCTGTGGTATGTCATTTTTCATATGTAGAACTTAAAGGTTTTAGAAACATTTTTACACATACCTGCTGTGATTTTTTCACTTATAATAAGATTTGGTCTTTATTCTGTTTCTAAAGGAGAGATCCTAAAACCCTTGGAATTTTCTAAGCAATAAGAATCTTAATATTCATAACAAACTCTTTGCAACCACACCCAAGTTTATATTAATGAGGTGACACAGAAGCATATCTAAGGATGGAGGCAGGTTTGCAGGGAAGCCAACTATGCGATTGGATTATTGGAACGGTCAATTTCACCCCCTGAGGAGAGGAGAGAGAGACTGGAGGCCGAATCAATTGTCAATGGCCAATGATTTAATCAGTCGTGCCTATGTCATGAAGTCCCCGTAAAAATCCAAAGGATGAGGTTGGTGAATGTATGGAGATTCGAAAAGAGTGGCTGGCCTGGCGAGGAAGCTACTTGCCCTTCTCCCATACCTCGCCCTGTGTATTGCCTCAATCTGGTTCTTCCTGAATTACATCCCCTAAATTAAAGTAGTAATCTATTCAGTAAAAAATTTTTCTGAGTTCTGTGAGCCATTCTAGCAAATTCATTGAACCCTAGAAGGGGATCATTGGGTCTTCACTGGTATAGGTCAGAAGGACAAGTGACAACCTGGACTGCAATTGGTGTTGTCTAAAGTCTGTGTGTGTGTGTGTGTGTGTGTGTGTGTGTGTGTGTGTGTGTGTGTGGCTGGCTGGCTGGAAGAGGTGGGGCTCAGACTTGTGGGACTGAGCCCTTCATCTGTGGGATCTGATGCTGTCTCTGGGTAGATAGTGTCAGAATTCAGTTAAATTGTCAGACACCCAGCTGGGGTCTGAGAATTGCTCAATGGTGTGTGTGTGGGGGGAAAAACCCACCCGTTGGAATTGGTAGCAGAACGATTACAGGTACATGCCCTCCACATGTCATTTCTGCTTAACCTACAAAAATACTAATCAAAACTCCTTAGGGACGTGAGGGAGGCCAATGCTACTCTCCAAGGTAAGCGTAGAAAAAGAGGCTTGGTTCCAGCAATTCCCTCCAGCCCTTCTTCCAGCTCCGGCCAAGTGGGAGAGGTGTTCTCTCCCATCTTCTTTTCTGTCTGATTGGAGTTTTGGCAGAAATGCCTTCGGTGTGTTTGTTTTTGAGATTTGTTGTCTTGCCTGAGTAAGCCTTCAACAGAAGGAAACCTCTCTCTCTCAAGGTGAAAAATTACTTTGAAATTTTCCACTTAGAAATCCGCATCTTGGCGCCTACATTGGAGAATAACATGAAATCTAACCTCAGCAGCTCGCTCTCCGTGGAGCCAAGACAGATCCCGGCTGGGGCTGTCTGCAGACAGGCATCTCGCTTGTGTCACCAGCCCCAATACAACTTGCTCTGTTCTTGTCTTGTTTTTTCTTTCTTTCTTTCTCCCCATGAAGGTCTAAATGACTTTGAAAGCCTTTAGATAAACAGATATATCCTCTGCGATGCCAATTTGCATGGTTCTTTCCTATTGATTAAGCTTGTAATTTATTTCTTTATTTCTGACACATTTCACTTACATTCTCAGGTAAGGGCGAAGTGCTGAAGCTAGAAAACTGTAATTAAATAATCGGGGGGCTGGCAGGTCGGGAGAGGCTGCAAAACCACTCTTTGTTATCACCTCTCTGAGTGGTCATCCATAAAAAGACAGATGTGGGAGTGGCCAGAGATGGGAAAACTCAGTGATGGTAGGCACAGGCAGTCTTTATTTTTGTAAATAATAATCAAAGCGGATTTTCATGCTGAATTATGGACGTTCCTTCAAAGTGCTGTGGAATGATGTGTTATCGCCCCTTGCATGACTGATTCACTCAGCTGGGAGCTGGAAAGAAACAGGCTCACCGTTATCCATAGCGCAGTCTTTAATGAGATGATGAGACGTGCAAACTGTACACTGTGCAATATTTTTCTTCTCAACTCAATCTATATTAAGTCGATAGCCCACTGAAACCCGAGGTTTGGTGCATTTTTCCAATTTAGTTGCTGTCGATGTCTCTGAAAGTGCTGATTCCATCAAACCACCCCTCTTCCACACAGACTTCAATAACTAGGGAGAGAGAAATGCCATTAGCTGGGATGGCGCTTTAAACAAACAGCATGGCTTCCTTCTCCATTCGCTTTACCTCTGATCAGCTTGTCCTCACATCTGGAAGGAGAATGGTGGGTGAAACCACCTCCCCAAGGAAGGCCGTGAGAGGGTATTTATTTACTCATGAAACAGCAGGTGAAATAATTGGTAGCAGTGACTATTTATGAAGGATATGAGCCAAGTATTTTAAACAACAGTAACAATGACACACTATAGACAAATGGATTGCTCAAACACTGCAAGTCAGGGGTAGACAAACTTTTCCTTTAAAGGATCAGATAGTAA
Source organism: Cynopterus sphinx (assembly GCA_030015415.1). NCBI lineage: Eukaryota > Metazoa > Chordata > Mammalia > Chiroptera > Pteropodidae > Cynopterus > Cynopterus sphinx. The sequence continues at coordinate 97,281,965 of CM057379.1, read as the reverse complement.
ATATTTTGTGTTTTGTAAGGCCACATACATGTATGTTGCATACTTCTTTTTTATTGTTTTTATTGTTGCTTTTGCTGTTTCATAATCCTTTAAACATGGAAAACAACATTCTTAGCTCAAGGGGCCATGTGAAGAGAGGCTATAGCTCTAGTTTGCCCTGCTCCAAAGGATGTTCCATTTGAACTTAAGCCTCAGCATTAACTTTCAAGAAAGTATAAAAAGCATTTGTGTGTCATTGAGAAATCTCAGGTGTAAAGATAGTTGACTCCAAGTTCCATCTTTGCTGTGACTGATCTCAGTTGGGTCATTTTGGACTAGTTCTTGACTTCTCCGAGCTATGTTGTTCTCATCTGAAAAAAGGGAACAATACTTACCTTACACAGCAGATGATAATTAGTTTAGAAGGCCGTGACCTTTTTTTTAAAGCTATAATTCTAATGCTTACAACAGTCACTAGATCACGATAGACATTTAATAAATGCTTAATGACAAGATCAATGTTAATAAGACATTATCTATGCAAGAATCTTAACAAAATCATACTTCTTGTAAGCTTGGAAGATATGGTGAATTAATACAATAAAAGTAACAGATATTTGTATATTAGGGTTTCCAGAGAAGCAGAACCAATAGGATATATAAAAATATATAAAAATGTATTAATTATGCGGGATTTACTCATGTGATTATGGGAGGCAGGAGAAGACAGATGTTCAATTCACCCTTCCTTCACTTTTTTATTCTATTCCAAAGATTGGGTGATGCCCACCCACGTTGGTTTAGGCCATCTTCTTTACTCAGTCTACTGATTCAAATGCTAATCTCTCTCAGAAACACCCTGACAGACATACCCAGAAATAATGTGCCAGCTATCTGAACATCCCTTGGCCCAGTCAAGTTGACACCTGAAGTTAAAAATCGCAGGATTGTGTAGCCCAAGGCAAAAATAGTCTACATTGGCTTTGAGAATATATAGAAATAATAGTGTAAGAATATAACTCTGGCTCAGTCCTGAGGGAAATTAAATGTTAGCCCCGAAAGGAATTTTAATGTTGCAGTCTTTCGCGTTTGGCCCATCCGGGTCTTGCAGAGTGCAGTGGGTAAAGGGAATTTTCTTAATTCCAGCAAAACAATACAGAATAGATAGGGAGAAAGAGAAAAGGATAAAGCTGGCTGGAAGTGTGAAGGGAAGGGAGGAGAAGCATAAACATCATATATGATCAACATGCAGAACGGAAATAGTGAAAAGACTATGGTTGCTTTCAAGATAGTCACTTTAGGAAGCTATATGCTTGTTCCCAAGATGCTGACAATACTCTCTCTATTAATGAAAGTTCCATTTGCAGAGTTATCTGGCATTATGACACACACAGATGCTTTAGTAATAGTAAATCTTTCTGTTTGGGTGTGGTAGAGAGAGCATGGAATTTATCGTTCATAGAATATAAATTCAAATTTTTATTCTCTAGTTAAGTGATGAAGCAAATATAGTAAAATATGTATTTTACCATCTAAGTGGTATATTTCTGAAATTCGCTTTACAATTTTTTTCAAATTTTTCATAAATTTTAAAATTTTAACAATTTAATGTTATAAAATAGTAGAAAAGAGTCAGTCTTCATTCTCTACTTTAGCCATGTGTATGGCGCTTGCTAAACCTTGAATTCAACACCCACAAAACGGGAATAGTGAAATCTGTCTCACAGGGTCATTATGAGGACAGGTCATAATGAACGTTTGCATTCAAATCCTTGTAAAGGAAAAATTGCTATGCAATGCTGTTTATAAAATCTCCTTTTATTAATTCTACTTTGTAATGGGCAATGGACATAGGTGGCATTTAAACAGTACAAAGGAGCTTAAGGTGAAGAAACATTCTTCTGTTTTTTCTTTTTTTGATTCCCACAATTTTCTTTCCTAGTGGTGACCACAGTCTTTATGAATAATGGCAACATATTAAACATCTCTTGTATCTGTAGTGATGTCTCTCTTTAATTCTAATATTATGTATTTGTGACATCTTTCTTCCCCCTTCTTTTTAATCAGTTTCGGAGGAGTTTCATCAATTTGATTAGTCTTTCTAAAAGAATCTACTTTTGCCTTTGTAATTCCCGCATGGTAATTCGTTTCCTATTTCTTTAATTTCTGCTTTCAATTGTGTTGTCTCCCCTTTTTCTAATTCCTTTTGGATTATTCTGCTGAGTTTTTTTTCCCCCAAATTTCTTAAGTTAGATGCCAAGCTCACTTATTAGATATATATTTAATGTAAATATTCAAAGCTATATATTTCCCTCTGGATATCACTTTAGCTTCACCCTCATCCTTTGATGTCTAGCGTTTTAATTACATTTCAGTTCCAAACATTTTGAAAATACCCATGGGTGGTTTAGAAGAATTTTTTAAATGTTTTGATCTATGTTTATTTTGATTAACTTTGGTAACAGATTTCTAATTTAATTACATGATAGTCTGAAAAATGGGGTTTGTATAAGGCCAATTATTTGGACTTTGGTGATGCTTACTTTATGGCCAGTGCCTAGTTGCTTTTGTTGTAAAAGTTGTGTGTGTACCAGCAACTCTCCAGTTGCTGGACGAGTTTAGACCCTTAGGTCCAAGATCTTAATAATTAAGAATGTGAGAATCATGATATCGTCTTTTATCTTCGATTTAGAGATATAAATGCAATGGCTCTGAATACAGAGATGGGTGAAAAAAATGGGTGCTCAGTAAATGTTTGCTATGACCTTTTTCACATGTTACTTTGATGGAGTGATTATTTTTGGGCTTCTCTATTAGAAGAGTGTTTTGAGGTTATAAGTGTCTGTACTATTGTATCCTCATAGACAGATAATAGGTACTCAAATGATGTATCTGGAAAAAAACAATGGTGACAGATTTTTTTTTTTTGATAAAAAATTAATCTATAAAAAATAGAGAGATTGAAACTTCAGATCACTTTATAGATAGTAAAACAGGTTATATTAGATTTGTCCTAAAATCCCCTTTTACTAAATTTCTTTATGTAGAGAAATCAATGTCCCACTTTCAGGTACGATTTTTGTGAGAACTGCCTGGTGATATGGGGTGAGGATGGTCCTGCTGAGATTACATATCCTCAGGACATACCCCTTAAATGCACCAATACTTTTTCTGGTTGCTGGAACCAGGAGGCATTTAGTTTTCAACAAGCAGAATAATGCATTTACCACCCATTGATAGTTAAACATCTTAAACTAATGATCGACAAATCAGATTAAATAAGATTAGGGGTCTCTGAGGGCTGAAAATTTCATGACTGGCATGGAGTGCGCTCTGTCCTTCCAGCTGTTGTCACATTGGTGGATTAATCTAGCCATTAATACTCATCCTTTCGCAATTCAGAGTGAATGAGAATGAGGACGGACAGAAGGAAACGGTGTGTCCTGCATGTATCTGCACTTCAGTGAGGTGAAATGAATAGAGGACTTGGGATGAGACAGCTCTGACTTTGTCATGTTCATCCTCAACTGATTCAAATTTTTAATGAACGATAATGATAATAGCTAAAACATATAGCTTTACATATATCAATTTATTTAATCTTCTTAATAGCCCCATATGGTAAGTATTATTATTAGCCCTAGTAGGTAAATGGAAAAACAAAACAAAACTGAATACATTGATGTTAAATAATTTGCCAATGGATATAGTAGCTAATAAGCTGTAGCTATCATCATTGCAATTTTAGTAACTGTGATACAGTGTTCTGGCAGATAAAGTGTCTCCCAGCTGTTGAGTGAAGGGGGATTACATTGTCCTTGGAATTCAGATAGCTTCTGTAGCTGAAGATGCCATCCTCTACAGCAGGGCTAATGTGTTCCTTCACCGCAGGAACTATAGTTTTACTCAACTTGGAACACAGCACATTTGTGGTTAACTGAGCGAGTTCTTTGCATTTTGCTGGTGGTCTTGGGTACCGTGATGTGATCTTGTGTGTCTCCTTCCTCCTTACAAAACAATGAGCCCACAGATTTCTAGACTGAAGGGGAACTTAGAGATCAACAAACACAGGATTCTTAAATCATGGCATCACTCATTGTAAAAGCAGATTCTACCCATTCTTGGAGAGCGAAGGGATTGCTTCTGGGGAGAACTGTGGATCTGCTCTGTACAAACCCCATTTTAAATATGTATTCATGGAGGTCCAGAAAGAGTGGATTTCTTTTCTTAAGGGCATTCAGTTTCCTCAGGCCAATATCAGAATCTGAGCTAACTCCTGACAAAAGCTGAAGTTATGCTTAAAGTATAAATTCTCAATTCAATGTCTCATTTCAGTGACGCATCCCAACAACAAAAAAAGTGAAATTTAAAATTTCTAAAGATAAAAGCCACAGTAAAAGTAGTTGCTGCTAACTTCACTTCCTAAATCATCTCTGTTATGGGTAGGTTTGTTTTTAAATGTTTAGAAGTGGAGGTAGGGAGCGAAAATTCAGACTCTGTAAGTGGTTTCTGAAAGGAACTCTGAGATAACTATCGGGTGAGAAAAGGAGTCAGATAAAGTGAAATTCAAGAAGAAAGAATAGGTGTCTCAGGCCAACATAAGAACTAAAATCATTTTCACACTTTGTTTTAAGCCTCAAGGTGGGTAAATGCCACTAAGTAACAACAACACAAAATCACGAAACCAAACTGTGTGGCTGAGGGAAGGACATTCCTGTGTTGATTTCTCATTGTGCAAAATGAGACCCTGAAACGGCAGGCAGAGAGAGCTGTGATGAGTTGGAGGGAGGCTACATGGAAGTCAGTGAGAACCTCACTCTGCTAAGCACCATTAAGAAGAAAGAAGAATGTGGGTGGAGGCAGTCACCCTTTAACTGTTCCCTGATTCCAGGTGGGAACATGTTTATTAAGTGACCAGGAATTTGATAACAATGAAGTTGAGTTGCCAAGACAGTCAAGAGGTATGGAGCCGTCATATTGATTTGAATCTTGCTCTAAATGGCACATTATGTTGTTAGAGGAGAAAGTTAAAAATCAAAACATGGGCAGGATTTTAACTAAGATCAATTTTTTTTTTGCCTGAAAAGTGTGCCACAGGTTACATTACCTACTTTTTCAGTTATCCACTGGCAGCCTACTGCTAAGACATAGCCACATATAATGAAAATCTCTCATCTAGTTTAGGTTACAAACCTAATTGCCTAATGTCAACTGAAGTAGTGAGTGGGGTTTCAGGTACAATTCAAAACCATAATAGAAGTTACTAGAGTGTCATAGAATGGTGAATAAAAGGGACTTTAGGTCAGAAAGAACTAGGCTTAGTTTTGGTCCTCAATTCAGGCAAATTCTGAATCTTCCTTCATCTGTAAAATAGAACTAGTATTAATTTCCTTGCAAGAAGTGTTTGAATGGCATTTTAAGCTCATGCCAAAGTAGAAACTCAATGACTGGTGGCTATCGATTTTATTATCAGTAGTAGTAGTGGCATTAAACAGTATCCTGAAAAATAGCATCCTTCTGTAAGATGATTTGCTGTCAAGAGTCTCATACGGCTTATTATGTAATCTACTTAAGTAATACAGATATAAACTCACATATCAAAGTGCTTTGCCATTTTTGGATCCCCTTGAATCTCTGTCTCAGCCTCTCATTAGGGAAAGCCATCTGTGTTGGCAAAGAGACAAATTTCTCATTCTCCTCCTTAAGTTCTAACCTAAGGCAAATACAGCAGAGCCTGCTGTACCACGATGGCCCTGGAGGTTATGTAAAGTGTCCCTTTCAATAAAGACAGTTTGGCCATTAGGCAGCTGTACCCCTGGAAAAGACTAAGGTAAACCTGGAAGGTGAGATTACTACTGAGGTAGGTAGAAACACTATTGAGTGACAGGCGTGGGCCCAGGGACTCAATCTTGAAACAAGGGCAGGACCTTTATCTTGACTTCTAAGGAGAGCACCTTTGCTCTAGCTATTTATATAGCATCCATGTGCTCAGGCATAAATACATGAGGTGAGAGGATGAACTGAACTGCTGTCTCTCTGAGTTTCAGGACCTCAAATCTGGTTTCTGACTACTGAAGAAATCCTGCAGGGGAGGTCCATGACATTTGTGAATGACATGTTAACAAAACCTTCACAGATCCCTATATTTGTGTCTGTCCCTCTAAGACATAATGAAACCTCCCCTCCCCCATTCTCTCATTTGCTCTGACTTCCTTGTCTTCTATACACTTTCCATCACAGCACTAGCAATTGAATTTTTTGTGGACTCTTCTAAATGAAGAAGCAAGGTCTGTAATCTGTGATGAATAAAGACAAGCAAAGCCACAGTGAGAAAGGAGAAGCTGAGTTAAGGGGGAATCACTCGCTTGCTCCCTGAGTCTCTTCTTCCCATTCCCCCCTCCCCCCGATGTTTCTGATTTTTTAAATCTCAGCAAAAGGGCAAATGACTACATAGCTGTGTCAGGGGAGTTTGGAGATCTTGGAAAAGAGTCGAAGTTGGAACAATACAATCTATAAATGACAGACCACCCCTGCCTTTACCATGAAGACACACATAACTGGATTTATCCCCTACGGCATGCTCTCTCTCCAACAAGGCTCTGAAAGCTACAGGCTACAAAAAAATTGACCATGACAAACAAACAAACACCTACATGCTCCAAACTATTTATCGCAGCACTAGTTGCAGTATCAAAAGACTAGACAAAAACAACCCAAAAATTTATCCATGAGAAGCTGATTGAATTACCCACATATATTCACACAATAGAGTTCTATGCAGCTATAAAAAAAATAAGAAATATCTCATTACATTGCAATGGAATTATCTCAAGAATACATGGTTATCTAAAAAAAAAAGGCAATGGAGGTAAGTATGTATAGCATGCTGTGTTTTATCTCAGCATAAGTAAATAGTTATGAAAAAATGTTTCATTTCGTTCTATTCTACATTCTAGTGAAGAGAGAAAGTATACTTAAACTATCACCACTTTGAAACCTAATAAATTGTTGAATCTCATCTATAATCATATATGGCTGCTCATCACAAAAAACCGGACATCATATGCCTTCTAATATAAGTATACAGGCCATCTATGTACTGAATATGATCAAACATCTAAATATAAAGATAAATTTATAGGACACATAAGAGACAGAGAAACAGGTTTAAACACACTATAAGATTCTAATCAGTAAAACCTAAACTGTGAGAAATCCTTCATGACAAATGATCTTATTTACTAAAAAACAAAATAGAGTAAATGGAGGAGGAATCAATCCTTGGATCAAAAGGGATATTTGATAATATTAGAAATTTCTGTTAATTTTTAAGTGTGAAAATGAGATGTTATTTATTTTTAAGGTTGTATTTTTTAGCATATTTCATTAATATACTGAAATATGTACAGATGAAATATACACTATCTGGCATTTACAACAAAATAATCTAGAGAGAGGAGTAGAAGAGGGGAGAGAAGAACAAAATTAGTTGTGCATTGATGCTTATTGAGCTTCAGTGACAGTTAAATCTGGTTCTTATATTGTTTTTCTTGTGTATATATTCACAAATAATTTCCATAATACAAATTTTAGAAAAATATTCATACTCTTGGTCCTGAAGATCCAGAAGATAAATATTATGGTCAAAGATTTGTCCACATAGATGTATAGAGAGAACTATAAGCTACATATATTTTTATTATTAATAATAATTAATTACACTTATTCAGCATCTAAAATATGCCATTAGAATCTAAGTGTTTATCTATTGTAACTGACTTAATCATCCCAACAATCCTCTGAGGTAGGTACTATCATTATTTCCATTTTACAGATGAGGTCACGTAGGTATAGAAGTTTTAAGCAAGCTGTTTAAGGTCACACAGTAATGACTGAGCCAAAAATACGGTGGTGACAGCCTCGCTCCAGAGCTCATGGTCCTAACCACTAATTGAAATATTCGTATATATGTCATGGAAATGGACTATGATGGCATCATCAGCAATAACAGCTAACATTTATTCTGAGCACTTCTCTGTGGCATGCACTGTACCAAATGGTTTATATCTATTATCTTTCATTTGAGACTGTCATGTAGGATAATCTTCATGTTTTCATTCTATAGTGAGGAAAAACAAAACTCAGAGGTTAGTAAGCTCATCCATGGTCATTCGGAGAGATTGGGGCAGAAGGAGGGTATTATATAAGTTATCTGTTGCTGTGTGGCAAACGAGCTAACACTTACTGACTTAAATGAAAGCCTTTTCTTCAGCTCATGACTGCAGGTGGTCAAGATAGGCTGAGCTCTGTTGAGTGGTTTTTCTAATCCTGTCTTGTCCCTTTATGACTGTGTTATCGCTTGCATTTTGGCTGCGCGTCTCTCCTGGTGTTGGTTGCCTTGTTATTGGGTGGGTACTTGGGTTTCCCCCCACAGAGTTTTGGGCCAGCTTGGGCTTATTTTCATGATAGAGGCATGAGTCTAACAGCAAGTTGAATTTATGTGAGGCATCACTCCTGCCGCTTTCTGTTGGCCAAGGCCAATGACAAGGCTAGCTCAGATTCAAGGAGTGGAAAACATGTTCCTTCTCTAGACAGGAAAATCTTCTCATTTACATTGTTAATGGGGTGGATACAGTGAAAGAGAGAAAACTGAAGCCATGTTTGCAATTAATCTGCCACATTTAAAAGCTACTGCTCTCCCTTTTTTCATTTTAGGTTTTACTGCAAATTTGAATGACTTCTACTACCAGCCTGGTCTGAACTTATCTAAATCGAAATTCTCCACCTGGCTAAATCTAAGTGCTGAGCCAATGCACACTTGAAGCAAGATACCAAAGGTTTGCTGCTGTGACTTGCCTGCCAGAGAACGAGATTACACCCCAGGCAGGCAGAAGACTGGACTCCGTGGGAAAGAAGATCATTAACAAAAAGCCCCAGTTACCAGGTAATGGGAGATTCCCGACAAGTAACATCAGCCATGAAGCCCTAATAGAATTTCAATGAGACAAATTCCACTTTCTGCCCAAGTTTAGTCACTCAGGGAAGAAACAATTACCTTGTGAAAATGGAGCACTCTCCCTATATTATCCCTTCATTAAAATATTCAAATGAAGGTAACAACACTGTTATAAGCTCATTTATATATATATAAAAATAACGTTAATGCATTTAACGCTGATACATTTACCTCAGAGCGCTTCCCAGAGATGTTAAAATGTGAAGTTTATAAAATGTTCAGTGATGTTGAACTTGAATTGCAACCTAATGCTTGAATTGCTACATTTACCATTAAAAGCATGTTATTAATCTTCAATTTAGGAGAGAATAATTTTCACTCACTATGCCAAAAAAAAAATAACAGTTATGATGGGATTTTATTCAGATCAAATTTGTTTTAATTGCAATTCTATTAAATTAGAAATAGACATTTTATCCTGATATAATTCTTTGATATCTTTAGTTTTAATGCTAATAAAAGCATTATCACCACAGGTGTGAGCTGCATTATGTGCAATAATTAGGACTTAAATTAAAGTTGTGTCAAGCTACCAGAAAGTAATTTGGAAAACTAATGCAAAAGAAATAAACCAGGTGAAACTTTGGGGGCAGTTTAGTTCCCCACACTTTTGCCAGCATCAGTTTCTCATTATTGTATATCCTTTTAAGAACGATAATACCAGTAAGAACAATAACTTCAAGAGATGGTTAAATCAAGCACAGCAGAGCAATTAAGTAGAACACTTTGAAAACAAAGAAAGGCATTGTAGAAGAATTTTAATAAAATAAAAAATATAAACAGTACGTATTAAGTAAAGAAAAAGTCATAAATTAGTATGTATAGCACACTGTATTTATAAAATATGCATGGAAAAGTCTGGGAAGAAATACAAGCAAATGATAGTTATTAATCTTTAAGTGGGTGATTACAAAGAATTCTTCTTTTAATGTTTTGATTTTGTGTTTTATAGTCATTTGTTATAATTAGCAAATGTTATTTTTGTATTAGGGGAAAATCTTATAAAAGAACAAAATGTATTCAGTGTGACTGAGCTTGTCATAATCAAAGATTGTGTTATGTTTCTTCTTCAGATCTAAACACTGAAGTCCATTCAGGCAGATATTCTCTGGGGGAAATGAATGAATGAACGAACATGTGAATTCCAGGTATTGAAATTCAAAATGTAGCTTATAGGAAAGTGGCCATAAATTAAGACTTTGCCTTTTATTTTTCCTGTGAAAACCTCTCTTAAGAATATAAATCTCTTTTTTTTTTTTTTTTTACTGAAACCTATTAGGAAAGAGATGGCCAGTATGACTCAATTTTGCTCTTCGAAATGAATGACATTTAGGGGCAGAACCAGAAGATATGAACTCATCCTCAGTACCTCAGGTAAGAGATGAAAATATCCCTCTATTCACACAGAAGTAAATTGACCTAGATATGATGATGTCACATTAAACTTGTGGATTTCTTTTTCGTTAACTTTTGTTAAATATTTTATTTATGTTGCACACACTGTGTCAGGGAACAGACCATATGGTGTTATGAAGGCAACAATAAATAAAGACATGTTTTCTGCCCTTGGGGCGGCTTGGAGTAGAGAAAAGGGAACAGGCTGTGAAACCCAACTTTCCTGTGGTCCAATCCCAGTGCCACCAGCTGCTATCTGAGTAGTAAGTGACTTATTTCCCAGTCCAATATCCTCATCTCTAAAATGCAAAAAATAATAATACGCCACTGGTTTTGTAAGAATTGAACCAGGTACTATAAAAATAAGCCGAAACATAGTAAGCACTCAGAAAACGGTAATCATTCCCTTGAAATAAAAAGTTAGATGATAAAATATGACAAAACTGCAGAGTAAACGTGCATCGCATTTAATTTTGGTTGGATCTAACTGATTCTCACATCTGCCTGGTCCCGTGTTCCCCAATTACTAGGGACAAAGCGACTTCTGTGCTTATAGGAATTTATATCAAGAGCAGTTGCAATTATTAGCAATGACATTTAGGTTCTACTGTGATGGTGTTATGCCAGGGACTCTGAAATTCCTTATCCAGGCCCAGCCTGTTACCCCACATCCTCTCTGAATTTTCAAGAGAACTCTTTAATGATTGGATGTTATAGAGTGTATTAGTCATCTATTGCTGCTTAGCAAGTCATTCGAAACCTTAGATGCTCAAAACAGCACACATTTATTAACCCTCCGTCTCTGTGGGTCAGGAATTAGGACTCAGCTAAGCTGAGTCTTCTGATTCTGTTCCTGCAGACTGTGTGATTCAGAGCGTTGGCCGCGGGCTGGAGTCTCATCTCAAGTTTTGACTGGGAAACGGTCCACTTCCGATCTCACTCCCATGCTGTGAACGGCAGGATTCAGTCCTTGTGGCTGGTGGTTGAAGGCACCTTAGTTTCTTGCTCTGTGGACTCTTTATAAGGCAGCTCACAGTGTGAAAACTGATGGCTTATCAGAGGGAGAGGGGGAAGGAGAAAGAGAGATAGAGATAGATAGATAGATAGATAGATAGATAGATAGATAGATAGATAGATAGATAGATGATAGATAGAGAGAGAGAGAGAGACCAAGAGAAGACTCTCTTTGTAATTTCATCTTTTAAGTGATATTAAATCATTTTGTCATATTCTACCCAATAACAGCCCATCTCTATACCCAGCTCACACTCGGGAACAGGGTAACAGGGAGATGGGATTATGTAAGGACATGCATATTAGGAGTTAGGTATTATTAGAGGCCATTTTAGATAGCTGCCTTTCACAACAGAAGTTCAAAGAATCCCTCTGGTAATATTTGCACCTGTGCCTTAAAAATCCCAGGTTTGGAATCCCAAGAAAAGTTGAGTCGGATCCTGAAGTCTAAATGGTGACTTCTACATTTCCCCCTGTGCTTTAGAGTCTGGGAGCCAACATGCTTGGACATACTGAAGGAAAAGAGGAGAGAAAGAAAGCTAGGTCATCAAGAATGAACTTGGCAAGCCAGTGCAACAGCTGCATGTTCAGGAAAGGATGGAAAAATATCAAGAGCCAGTCTTGACTCAGTATTCTCAGTGTTCACATAATGCAGAAACACACACACACACACACACACACACACACACACACACACACACACACACACACACAATGTGCCAGCCACTGTTCTATGTGCTTTGCAACTATTCTCTGAAGTCATTACTATTATTATCATCATCTCCATCCTACAGATGAGGAAACTGAGTCACAGGAAGGATGAGTCTCATGGTCCAAGGGCACATAACTAATTTTGTGTTGGGCTGAGGCATAAACTGAAGCCCCCTCTTGACTGCTATTGGTATAAAATTTCTGTAAAGTTTCCTCTCACTCAATTCAGTGTCCATTGAAAGTGCTGGGCTATGATTCCTAAAATGAGTGGCTTCCCCTTCAGCAGAGAACTAGAAAGTGGTAAGATAGAGGCAGAAATCCCTGGGGAAGGAAGATGCTATCCGTGTCTCCAATCTACCATCACCTCCTACAGTCCTGAAAATATTTAAAGACAACACCATATTCTGGGTGGCTTTTTATTTATTTGTTTGTTTATTTTTGTCTCGTAACACCTCACACTGTGGCTTGGACACAAAAATCTCAATATATGACAATTCAGTGATTATGCCTTTTTTTTTTTAAACCTATATTAGCCAGAAGCATTGGGATAGCATTTCTCAGCAGGGTGGTCTGGATAGGTATCTTTTTTGGCATCTGACACAGCCAGGTTCAAATTCTGCAATTCCTGCTTAGTTAGTGTGACTTTGACCTTCCTTATTGTTCCCAAGTACTCCTGTCATTGGAATGATAATGTCTTCTCCTGGTGCTGTCACGATGATTCCACGTAATTGTGTCGGCTGCCTTTAACGAAGCTATGCATTTCATCAAAGGTAGCTCTAGGTTATATTCTCAGCTACCATCCAGGTTTTAAATGGGGGCACTTTGCTTCCCCATCAGAATTCAACGTGCCCAGCATGATTTTCAAAAAAATGCATTTGAAAAGGCACAACAGTTGTGCACAGCATTGAAAGAGCATAACATTTGAATCTATTATTGAAAGTAGGTTAACACTAACTACTTAAACTCCCCCTCCCACATCTCGTTCTCTTTACCTGTAAGTCAGAAGTGAGTAGGGGCCATCCCGAGCACCCGCCCTCTGTGGGGACCCAGCCTCCTTTATGTTGTGGCTTCATCACAGTGGGGTCTTTGCTTCCAGCCAGGTGGATGGGATTAAGAGGGCTCGGCAGCTTACATCCAACACTTTATGAACCGGCTTCAAAGCAACTTCCGCCCTTCTGCTCATATGCCTTTGGCCAAAACTGCTCATGTGGTTTTACCTAAATTGACAGCAACTGAGGAATGATCTTTTGGGGTGTGCCTAGGAGAAAAATAAAAATGGCCTTGTCCTTGACATCCGACTTTACAGAAAACTGGACAGATAGAAAGTAAGAAAAGTACCAATGAATATTGCCTTGATAACCCCACACAGATCACCACATTTACCATTTTCTTTCATCCTTATTATATGGTTTTATGAGTCTCATTTTAAAGGCTGCGTAAATAGTCTAGACCGTGTTAGCATTTTCTCAATCATTCCCTCGTCACTGGGCAAATATTGAGGGTTGTTCTAATCCTTTTCCCTAGAATGTCACAGTTTCATACTGTAATATCTGATATCATTGAAGCGGCTACCTCCAATATGGGAGCATTGTTGGGCAGTTGCAAGCAGAATGCCAGAATCGGCCAATATAACGCTTGTGGCTCCTTAAGCAAAGGAATAGCCATAGTCCCAGAGGCCAGCTCGACAGCCCTTACCACTAGGTTCACTGCCTCTGAATTAGAAGGGGACAGAAAAGGGGACACTTAGGTATGTGCCTGAGTCAAATTACTCTCGACTTCGGATTATATGTTCTTTCATGGAAGCAAACCATCTATATTGTAATGTTCAGCAGCCAATGGCCAGGAAGAACTGTGCCGTTTCAAATGATAGCATGGCTAAAAATCAAAGTATGGTAATGCTTCCCAGAAAATTCACCGTTTTCAGCAGTGATGCGCAAACCATAACTGCAGTCTGGACGGCATGGGATTGCAGACAGAGCGCAAATAAAATGCAGATTTGTTTCCATTCCATTCCATTCCAACAGTGGTTATTCATAACCGTTTAATGTGCAACCACTGCATTTCCCAAATGCAATGTGCTGAGGGTTTTGTGCAGTTAAAATTGGTTTTATAGGCAAGGGAAATGCCACCAGCACTGCGAAATTGTCGCTACACTTTTGCTATCCTGGATTTAGCTGTCTAGTATGAGTATTCAGCTCCTGGAATAGTTGTTGCCTTCATAATGCAAAATCTAAACGACCAGAGTCAGGATTATGCTGGGAAATTCACGCACACGCAGAGCGGCTTATATAACGTTATAAATTAAATATGAAGCCTCTTTGTGCTTTCAAAAAAATCAGAGAGAATCAAAGGCTTGTACAAATTCTCCTTCCTCTGCTTGGAGACACCGCTGTCCTTGTAAGCTTCTGCATCCTGGATCCTGGCGCTATTCACGTACCTTTTTAGTTCTTTGCAGTTTTCTGCATGCAAAGGGTTCATCTCGGTCGACCCCAGTGGCTTTTAACCTTGTTTTATGACCCTTTAAGACAGATGTGTCCATCATAACCTAAATGAAATGGCATGGCAAGCATGGGCAAAGGAGGGAGTAAGAGGAAAGATCACAGCTCCTTTTTTTTTCCCCCTTTGGTGGAGCTCTTCACAACTGGTTTATTGTTAGGACTCCTCCAATTTACAGCGATGAGAAAACAGGCACCAAACAGAGAGACAAGCAGAGTCATTGCCAGGTGGTACTGATGACTCACTGGTTCAAGTGCCATCTTTATACATGAGGAATTGACACACAAAACGTGTATACACAGGGATACATACATATTCTTCCCATGTGAAGGTGATGTTCTGACCCACAGAGCTTACATCGGTTTTCCAGGACTGTACCCAGATTTAATCAAATTAATTTTTCTTGATCTTCACTCTTTTTAATCCAATGGCCCCCGTTTACCTTCCATTGGTTTGCTAGTTGAAGTTTCAGGTTTTGGGGCATGCCTATGTTTTTCTGACATTTGCCTCTGTAATTTGGCATCCATTTTAGAATTCAACAGCTCACCGAATTAGTGTTTTTGGGTGAAAGCTCCACCCAAGCTAATGTGATGAGAAAGGAGCCTTCCACAAAGGATGTATGTTCAACCCACCACAACCTGGCGGCATGGCACTCGGTCAGCATCCATACTGGGGTGAAGACAGATGGGATTGTTATCCCCATAGTCACCACAAAGCCAGTTTTGCCGAAAACAGCTCAAATCATGAGTGGCAGCTTTCCCCTCATTCTCTGACCAGGACATTAAAGCAAGATGTGCATAATCAAGTAATTCTGATTTATTTTTTGGGAAGTGATGGCATTTAGCGAAATCCAGTAAATTGTCCCTTTCAGCACTAATAACATGTTCTGAGCTTTCCCCACCAGACTTTGTGTAATGGTGATATAATAGGATTGCTATGGCAATTAAGTGGTTGCATATTTTGGGGCAGGGGAGGGCATCCACCAGGACACAAACCATTAGTGAAATGGAAACACTGTTATAGGATTGGCTGGGATCTGGCTCAGAAGTTGGGGACACATGCCACCAACCATTTTAATTTTTCAAGAAACTTGGGGTTATAACATCCCTGCACTCCACCACTCACACTGGGATTGTACTGGGAAAGGTCCAAAAAGTCCCTCCCCATAACAAATGATTATCATTTAACAAATGTTTATTTACCCAGATGCTGGACAAACTGGATATCAGATTTGCTTTCTGGTGGCAAAGATGTAGTATGGACGAGGGCATTCAACACCTTGTAAACATCAGTAATTTTTTATTTGCAGATAATTTTGTGGTTTCCATATAAGGAAGTTTCTTGGGATTTTTTTTGTTTATCCCCCTATGCTTGTGTTATACCTACACACCAACAACTCACGATGTGAGATTAATAAATAAGAAAACATTATTCCCATTTCACAGATGAGGATATTGATTTCCAATGGCAAGTCCCAGGTCGGCTTAAGTCCACAGAACTGTACAATCCTGAAGAGGGGACATTGTGGCTTGGAAGGTGTGAACTGTCACATCCCCTTCTCTATCCCAGGCAGCCTGGCATCAGGCTGTAATCTCATTTCTCCCTTTTTAATTTTTCAACTGGCATCGCAAGCATTTTTTAAGTCTGGATTTTAGGACATGGCTGACATTGTTCTGTGCTCTTTGCTATGTTTGAAATGTTTCATAATGACAGATGACCAAAAAGAAATTGATTGAGTGCCTAAAATGGAGATAATAACACCAAAATATCTTTTGGGGTATTGATTTTAGGACATGAATAGTATATATTGTGACAATGAGTGTTCATTTCTGTGTCCCCCTTTTTGTTATTGTTACTTGTATTATAATCTTGGGAAGGAGTGGGCATAAGACAATGGTCTCATAGGATCTTAACACCTGTCTTGTTGCATTAAGATTTAGTGCCATCTGGAAGATTAGAGCTAGTAAGCAGAATTAAAGCAGTGGACTTGGCAGTTGCAGTGCAAAGTAAGAAAGGGAGTGGGCACTTTGCACATGATGTCCACGCTACACAGAGCTTTCCTTCTCCACAAAGTGACCTCGTCCTTTCTCCAAGAGCCTTCAACAGGTTCATGATCAGCTGTCAACAGCTCAAGAACTATGACACAAGGAAGCTCTCCTTTGGACACCAGACAGAGCTGGGGGCTCTATTTATGCCCTCAATATAACTTAGGCCTTTCTATTTTTATTTCAGTAAAATACACATAACATGAAATTCCCTTTCGAACCAATGCAGTGGCATTTAGTACATTTGTAATGTGCAACCATCACCATTGAATTTTCTGAGTTCAGAAAGAAACCTCATGATCACAAAGCAGTTCCTTCTCGTTCCCCATCCTCTAGCCTCTGGCAACCACTAATCTACTTTCCCTCACTGTGAATTTGCCTATTATGGGTATTTCCCTATAAATGGAATCATGTGATTTCATATCTGGATTTTTTTCCTTAGCATACTGTTTTCAAGGTGCCTCCATGTTACAGCACAGATCGGTACTTTATTCTTTTCCAAGAACACTAACAAGAAAGTAAGAAAACAAACCACAGAATTGGAGAAAATATTTGAAAAGTGTGTAATTGATAGAAATAGAGTCTTCTGAATATATAAAAAATTCTTATGGTTCAACAACAAAAAGACAACACCAAATTAAAAGATGGACAAAGGACTTGGATAGATGTTTCTCCCAAGAAGATACACAAGTGGCCAACAAGCAGGTGAAAAGATTCTCGACCTCATTAGAAAAACGAGAATCAAACCTTCCTTTTAAAAACTCATTTTGTATTTATTGGTGTATTGTTCTTTGATCAATACCTGTGTTGTTTAAAGAGCTGAAGATTCTAAGAGGACTAGAACCACGTCTCCATTTATGGTTGTAATCCTAGCACAATGTTTGGCACACGATAAACCTTCAATAAATATTTGTTAAATAAATGAAAGGATGGACAAGGGGAAACAAAAAAACTTCAGAGGGAACAATATCACCTCTTTCAAATTATGAGAATACTGCATGCAGTTGATGGATGCTATGTAGAAAGAAAATCGCTGTCTTCCCTCTGACTTATAGGTCGCATCTCCAGACCTATGAGGCATCATGATTTTGTTGATTTTGCTGGTGGTGATGATGGTGTTGAGCTGTGCTTTTGTTTGTTGACTGCTGTAAGTCAGGCATTGTGTGCACCGCTGAGGATATGACTGTGAATTAATAAAATCATGGCTTAAGCCTCACAGGAGCTCTTTGGCACAGATTTCGCTCTCCCAGTTTGCATATGAAGGAACTAAGGCTCAGAGAGTCCTTTAAATAAATGATTCAAGGACACTCAGATGGGAACCAAGCAGTCGTACATTCAAGCCGTCTTACCGCACTTGCTCATGCTCTTGAACTATGTCCTCATTGCCTCTGCATCCTTCTCACTGCAGACAGGGCCAGGGGAATGGGAAATGTCAAAAGATTCTTAATAATGCGCGGTTGTTAGTCACAAAAGAAGGGAGAAGGGCAGGGGAAAAAAAAAGAAAGAGTGATTAAAGTTTGGACTCACATCACTTCTTAGGATGAATAAAATGATAACGATATAGCTAATATCTCCTGAGTCTTTATTATATGCCAAGTTCTGTGCTAAGCACTTTAGTTCTATTGTCTTGTTGAATCTAAAGATCCCCTATAGGATGTAGGTACTATTTAATTATCAGGACTCCTACTTTAAGTAGGAAGACAGTGAAGCACAGAGAGATTGTTTAACTGGTTCAAGGCCACCCAGAAGACAACCCAGGATTCAAACTCAGTAATGCCACATTCAGTGACCATATCCCTAGCCACTGGGCTATGGGTGCTTCCAAAGCAAGAGTAAACCCTGGGAGCTCAGACCAGCATAGGAGGGATTCCTCTCCTTCATTCACATCTCTAGGGAGTAATATTTTGTAGAAACAAGGGTTTATTGTTCCAAATGCCCTTAGCACAAATTACCAGCTGCATGTGGGGAAGGTATGGGTTACCTGGTCCCAAAGAGCTGGAAGAAAGAAACTTCTGCTCACTGAGAATTCCCTTCCATCTCATGAGAGAGCTACATATCATGCCCATCCTTCACCAGTTGCTCCGGAGGCTCCAACAGCACAGCCTAGTACCAGGAGTACCCAAGGGGGCACAGTCTCTGGAGAGCTGGCAATTGTGTGGGCTACAGAGTTCTTTCATTGAGATGCTGCCTGGGAGAGCCGAAAGACCACATGGCTGGAAAGCTGGATTGCAAGCCCAGTTCTATGCCTCCATCCAAGATGGTCACAGCTGAGCAACGTCACAAGCTAGGGCTCACTTCAAGGGCTGTTGTCACAGCTCTGGCCATGGACTTGCTCTTCCCCCAGATCTTTGTATCTCCAGCCCCTCTTGCCCCCCCCAGATCTAGAATAAAATATCGCATCCTTTTAGAGGCCTTGCCACCCGATCAACTGCTACCCTGTCTCTCCATCACTCATTATCCCATGGACGTATTTTATGTTTTTTTTTTTTTTTGTAGCATTAATCCTCATCTGAAATTCTCTCTTTTATTTTCTCGTTAACTTGTTCACTGGATTACTCTGCTGCATGTAACCTCTGCAGTTGCTTTTCATGGTCTTTACTGGTACCTAGCACAATAATTGACACCCATTGAGGAAAGAAATGAAGAAAGGAAGAAAAGGAACTTTAGTGTTCATCAATTCTTTAATGTTTGGAGGAGGTGACTGAGGCACAGAGACGTTAACTGTCATGTTCAAAGTCACACAGCGAGTGAGAAAGCCAAGGTTTAAATGCATGTCTGCTTGACTCAACAACCTGCACCTTTGCCTACAATTTCTCTCTGCCTTTACAGTTATTATGCTCACATGTACGAAGGTTTCCTGAAATAATATTTATACTTTCTGCATTTGAAAGCAATCCAGCCATTCCGCTGGCATCTACTCTCTTCTTGAAATTTTCTTTGTTATATCAGCTTGAGTCTTTTTTGTGTTCTTACAAAGCTTTTTCTACGAGTGTTTGAAAATAACAGAAGGGGGATGTCTCTTGTTCCAAACCATCTCTTATCCCACATCCAAAACAGTCTTTTTAAAAAATAGATGACTAACTGAAGTTCTCACTCTGCACACCCAACTGCTCTCTATATTAGTTTCACAAATGGATGTTGTTATTTTAAGGATGAACAGTAAATAAAAGGAGGAAGCAAGGGCATTTTAAAGAATTAACATCCAGACGATTTCCGTCTCCTTTAGATGGGTTTTTGTTTTATTCCAAACATCCAAAACATTCAAGTAAGAAAATCATTCCACTTTTGATCATTTTAAAATACTCATTTTAAAAAACAAAACAAAACGAAACTTAATTGAAGAAAAAACATGAAGCCCTCTTGATCTCTATGTAAGCACAGCCAATTACCAAGACAATTTTCAAATAACCCAAAAGCTTGTATAAATGTCTTTTAGCACTGGGAGAGTAAAACTAAATATTTACTACATGCCAAACAAAATTAAGATTTATCTGGCACCAAAGGAAAAAAAGAGCACGCTACTTTTGCATGTCGAAATCCCACCGCTACAGAGAGAAACAGGGCCTTTTGAAAGGAAAACGTTTTAACCGTGTTTACAAGGGTCATTTCAGTGTTTTTGAAACTCTGCTACTAAATAATGCATGTTGCTCGAGTGGAAAAATAAACCAGCCAAAGTACTGTCTCCTCAAAGAAAGCAAAGACGTCCAGGTGAATGAGAGCAGTCAGCTCACCAGGCCACTCTGATTGCTTTCTACCCAAGAGAGAGTGGTAAGGTGCAGAGTACGGGGCCTGGGGGTCTTGTACAAGATTTGGAGTTATTTTTGGTCTCATCCAGAAATTGGTCTGCAGGGAGGTAGAGATAGAGCTGTAGAGCAGGGAGAATATTCAGGAGCTAGGCACTGTGGGGCCAACTCCCAGCTCCGTCATTTTCTAGCTCTCTTGAGTCTTGGGGGAGATTAAGTTAAGCACGGTGCCTGGCACACAGTAACCACTCAATCCATTTTAACTCTGTCAGTAGTGGTAGTGGGGTAGTTTGGGCAGAGACAGCCACATCACCAAATATCCCGTGATCCTCTGTGTTTACCAGCTTCCCTTGCAGGTAGGTTGGGGCCATGTGACTCATCCTGGCCAATGAGCTGCTAGCAGAAGGGTCATGGGTCACCTCCAGGCAGAGGCAGGCGGGCAGATAGAAGTGGGTTCCAGTTCTTAAATCTCCCTTTATCTCCTTCTGTGACAATTATGGTGGAATCGCAAGTCAATAGAGTCTCCATGAGTCTGATTTCTGAGGGATGATAAAGAGAGAAGCCCATGCACCTTCCGACCCAGACCACATGGGACATAGTGGGAAATGCATCATTGTTTTTAGGCTACTAGGACTCTAGATTAGTTTGTACTGATGCATGCCTGCTTTATCCTGCCTAATATGGTTCATTATAATTTTTTCTACCATTTCTTGATCAAAACAGATTCAAGGGGTCCAGAAGAATCCCTCATGGGAAGGAGAGAGCAGTCTGAAGATGGTTGTCATACAAAGACACATTTTTATCAATTGATATCTTCTGTCTTTATGATAGATAGATACTCATATACTTACATACCTGTATGTAGAGAGAATGCTATATATATATATATATATATATATATATATATATATATATATATATATATTCCCTAGATATGTATATGTTTACTCTTACTCAGCTTTTAATTCCTGCTGGTTTATGGGTTTTATCAATCCCTGTGGGTGACCTTAAACAATTTATGAAATCAGAAACGAATGTATACATTTCCTTCCAATATATTCTTACTATGGCTGCTTTTCTGTGTTTATAAAGTACCATCCTGCCCCCCAAACTTCCACTGTTCTCATTTCTGCCATGCTAAAATACAAATCCCAGCAATTGAGTCTCTGAGACCTGGCCCCTTCATTTTCATTCCTTTCTAGATACTCTGCCACTGTCAGGCTGCTGTTCACTCTCTTCCCCATCGCTGAATGATTCCGGAAACTCTGAGTGTCAACATCTTTGCTTTTATCATAGCTCCTTCCTGAAATGTTTCTCTGGCCTCCTTTTCAGCTCTTTAAAAAATAATAACAAAAACAGTTATTAAGTACTTAGCTAGAGTCTGCTATTCTTGAGGGAAGAAACTCTAACATAGGAGATTGAGACAACTGCTTTTAAAAAACTGTCTTCAAGATCCCATGGACTTTCCTTTTGTTGTTTTTCTTTTAATAGCAGCTTTATTGCAATATAATTGACACTACATAATTGATCTATTTAAGGTATACATTTAAATAGTTTTTAATACAGTCATGGAGTTATGCAAATGTCATCACAATCAATTTTAGAACATTTTTATCACTACTTTCCCTGCCAAAAATATCCATACCCATTAGCTGTCACTCCCTTTTTTGCCAACCTCCAGACCCTCGCAACCATTAATCTACTTTCTGTCTCTATAGACTTGCCTATTCTGGTCATTTAGTGTAAATGAAGTCAAAATACGTGGTCTTTTGTAACTGGCTTATATCATTTAGCATAATGTTTTCAAGGATCACCCATGTTATAACATATATCAGTTCTTTTTTTTCAGGCTGAGTAATGCTCCATTGAATAGATATATTTTATTTAGTCGTTCATCATTTGATGGACATTAGGCTTCATTTCCTTTTCTATTTATTATTTTGAATAATGTTAATATGAACATTTGTGGATAAGTTTTTATATAGATGTGTGTTTTCATTTTTGGAGGCAGGTATATACCTAAGAGTGGATTGCTACGTTATATATGAAAAGGAAAGAAAAGAGTCCTTGGGCCAGTGCTTACACATACTGTGCTTACTGATGGAAGATAAGGGAGAAGATCATTTTATCCCAGAAGCCCTCAAGGATTCCATGATAAAAAACGGATAACTGTGCCAAAGGTGTATTTTGTTGCTGTCTCCATCTGCTGCCTCTTGTGCCCTCAAGGCCCTGCATGGTACAAGTGCATACCCACTCCTGAGAGAAGAAGAAAGACATGAGTGCTTAATGCTCACGAGGCCAATATTTACATTTGGAGTGCAGGTGAAATGACCCCTTTTACTCTGCACCAGGATCATAATGATAAGCGTGATGATGAAAATAACTGTCATCATTACCATTCCTCATGTAACCAGTCTGTACAATATAAATACATTTGAACTTCTGAACAATCTTATTAAATAGGTATTAATTTTCTTCTTTACACATGAGAAGGCTCAGAAGTTTTAAAGAACATACTTAAGGTCACTCAAATGGTGCATGACAAAAGATATCCTGGTTTTAGAACCCTAACTACCTAAGAGGATTTAAATTAGGGGTTTTGCACCTAATTAGAGATTGGTTACCAGTGATAACCTTTTTGACCCATCTATATGATAGGGCAAGCTACTAATTACTGAACACCAGTCCTTCTTATCATTCTGAAATGACCTTCCACACCTCTGAAGCTCCAAGGTACATTACCTCATCCTCAGAATGTCATACCTACCTCCTTTTAACTTTCTGTACCTGAACCTCTTACGTGTGTGGGGGTCTCTGACTCTCTCACATATGTGGGATTCCCATATGTACGTATGTAGCTAAATGTGGTTATTTTTTTCTTGTTAATCTGTCTCATGTAGATTTAATTATTAGACCAGCCAAAAGAGCTTAAAGATTAAAGTTTCTTCCTTCTTTACATAGCCCAGGCTGAACCCATCAATACAACTGTGACCTGAAATAGTGTTTTGTGTTACATCCCTGGGTCATATGGGTCCCCAAATCTGTCCCTTTTACTGAAGCATCACCCTAAACATGGCCTGTTTGTTTAGTCTATGAAGGTGACAACAGTTATAACTAGAACTGTTTATACAATTTTTAAAGTACATAGATTATTTTTCAATTTATCAAACTGATGTGACTGAAATCACAAATCGCCACTTTGTAATCAGAGATTGAAAACATAAAATAATAGAAATTAAACAGCGTTTTAAACCAAGCTTTTTTTTTTTTTTTGATTCTCTGTAATATTTTTCAGATTATGGAAAATTTATGTTTTTATTGTAGAATATATATGAAGAATTTTTAAAAACCAAGGGGGGGGTGAGGACTCAAAGAAATCGTTTTTAATTCTACCACCCAGAAACAATCCCCACTTCCATCTCTATTTATTTTAAATTCATCAAAAGTAAAATTAAGATTATAGCATAAGGAAGAAAGCCCCTAATTCTGAAATGAAACAGGCCTGAATTTGATTCCTGGTGCCACCACCAGCTGATTGTTTGACCTTGGGCCACATACAAAATTTGGGGACATTGCACCTACCTCTCTGGTTGTGAATACCGTGATGCACATACAGTGTTTAATGGAGTGTCTGGCTCGTGGTGACAATTCACTCACTGGTAGCTGTTATGTTTAATAATAATGCTATTGTTTTTATTTTACTACGGCTTTTGTTACTAAACTCAAGGGGTTCATCTTTCCTGTGTGCGTCTAAGCCCAAAGAGACATGAACAGGAGTTTGCAGGCAAAAAAAAGTAGAGATTTATTTAAGGAAATGGCACCAAGCCCGGAGACACAGATGAGCTGGTGCTCAAAGACCTGGCTCCCTGATGGTTTCTACAGGACAGGTTGTACAGGGGAAAACTCATTAGTAGCTTAGGGCATTGGGCTTGTGGCATTACTGATTAGTTGAGGCTAGGGTATGAGGCAGTTGACATTGCATCAGGTCCTTATCTCTGGTTTCAAGGCGGGGAGTAGGGGGTTGGTCCACCTTCAGGGGTGTGGAGCTACAAGGTGTAATCTTTAGTTTGACCAAAACTGTGTTCCTATGGTCTACAGACCTGAAGGTTTTTTCCTAAGACTGATGCTGACTTAAGGGCTTAATGGTTAAGGAAGTGGCTGTGTAGTATGCAGAAGGATAAGGAAAGAAAAGAAGCAAGTGAGCCCAAGGCCGGTTTTGATGCAGAACAGGGCAATTTCCCCAGGTGATCAGGAGACCAAATCCTGTACTGAGAGAAGAAGAGGACCCTTTGGCAGAGAGTGAAGAGAGTTTAACACACACACCAAAGTTAGAGTCAAAAGGAAAGTTTATTAGAAAAGGGGTCGACACTCCACAGACAGAGTGTGGTCTCCTCTCAGAGACAGAGTGAGAAGGACCAAGAGAGGCTTGGAAAGATAGTAGGTAGAGGAAATTCAGCTTATATATTATCCTTTCGTTCCTGTGAGTTATTGTTTAAAAGGCTTTGTTAACCCATTTCCTCTGATATGGGCATACAGTGAAGAAGAGGAAGCGAAGAGTATTAGTGTGAAAAGGGAAGAATATATAGAGTGAAAGGCTTGTTGCCAGTTCCCAGCCTTTAATCCATAGGTTCTCATGGTTTTGGCCATAGGGAATGACTCTTGGTTCCTGGTTCCCCTTCACAGTGTTGGGAATGGGTTGTCATCAATCCCAGCAGAAATCCTCCTTTGTTCTTCAGGTATCCTCCAGGCCTGGCTGCAAGGCTGATCAGCACATTAGCAGTCTCTTGCCTGCTCCCTACATTAGCTTGAAGGGAAAAGAAAAGAGAAAAAGTCATTTTAAAGAAGCAAAGATTTGCACAATTACCCCCTCTCCCCATATTATTCAATATGCTTTAAAAACACCATGACTTTGTTTGGGTTGCCTCCTCTCTCTCATCGATAAACCATAATTTATTTAGCCACTTTCCTAATTAGGCCATGGATACTTTTGATCTCCAATCAATTAAATAAATGATGCTGCAATTTCCATCTTACTCGTAAGGTCGCTTTATGTTCACGTCAATGTCCTCTGACACTCCCCATCAGTGGCCATGTCTGGGATATCCCCATCCAATG
Source organism: Cynopterus sphinx (assembly GCA_030015415.1). Taxonomy (NCBI): domain Eukaryota; kingdom Metazoa; phylum Chordata; class Mammalia; order Chiroptera; family Pteropodidae; genus Cynopterus; species Cynopterus sphinx. Next base: position 97,256,451 of record CM057379.1, on the reverse strand, counting down.
CAGTATGTCCTCATGGGGAAGACAAACTGCTCCCATCACCTCGCTTCCCTGGACACACATCCTCCAACAGAAATCAAATCAACTTTTTTTTTTTTTTCTAAGCAGAAGCCATGGTGTTTGCTCACTCGCCATTCCTTCCCTAACATGGGGGTAATTTGTAGCTTGAACGATTGAGACAAACACTTGGCGTGAGACGGAGGGAAGTAGGATGAGTCTGTAATTGGAATATTTTGTCTCATTTATTCTTGATAATGTGCCATATTCCACTCCATCGGCCAGAGGCGATTGTTCACGGAATGCCTTACACCTGGTACTGGTGCTTATGAAAACCAGATGTGGTTCATACTGCTGCACTATTTTAAAGCAAGGGCAAGCCATCTCTCTAACCACCCTCCTCCCCTTCTCATTTCCTTTCTGTTTTTCCTACAATTTTTTTTGACCTCCCTGGGGTCCTTGTTACATTAATTTAGAGTCCAGGGATGCCAGCTCATTTTCACCAAGGCCGCAGGTGATCCATTCTGAATTTCCTGCAGGTAGTGATAGAACAAGGTGGGTTGGAGAGGGAGCAAAGTTGTCCAGAATGATCGGGAAGGATTACAGCCTAGCTCTGGCAGCCACACGGGTTCAGGCACTTCTTTCTGGGGTGGGGGAGCAGACACTAATTTGTAGTGAGATCAGAAAGTCCAAATCAAAAAGCTCCTGCTCTTTGTCATTTTACAAAACAATTTTGCTTGAAGTCTCTGCAGGTTACAGAAGGAATAAGTGAACTGCCTAGGCTGGGTTCTCCAGGGAGCTTTGTGAAAATGCAATCTGCAAATTAGATATTTAGGAGAATCCACTGAGGAACCTGTGAAACACCATTTCCCGGTCCCCATTCCAAGTATCCTGAATCAGAATTTTCAGGGGAGGGCTCTGGGCATCTGCATTTTGTGGCTTCTGGAGATCATTTTAGAGTCAAGTTGGGAAACAGTGGCAGGGAGCAATGCAGTTCAGTCTCTTAGGTATATCACCTGGGGGGCCTAATTTAAATGCAGATTATGATCCGTTGGGAGGGAGAGGGGCACTGAGACCATTTCTAAAACTCTCCCAGGTATAGGTGCTATTGATCAGACCAAATACCAAATAGCAAAACTATACAGTAGAGGTCAGCTAACTCTACTCGCTGCCTGATTTTGTACTGCCCTTGACTCAAGAACGTTTGAGAAAAGTGAATAAAATAGTATATTTCATTTCTCACGAGCATTTTATGAAATGTCGGTGTCCATGAATGAAATTTGATTGACACACAGCCACACCCATTCATATACAAATCAACTATGGCTACTTTAGCATAACAAGCCGCAGAGTTGGGTATTGCTGGTAAAGAGATCACACAGCCCGAAAACCTAAAATATTTGCTAGTTGACTCTCTACAGAAAATGTTTGCCAGTCTCTGGTCTGGATCTGGAAGCAAACAGGCAGGTGTCTTTTAACAAAATTTATCACTCAGTACAGCTGGAATGTGGGAGATAAGACTGATGATCCAGTACGTTGAGTTTAAATAGCAATACTATTCAAAAAATAATATTACAAAAAACAGGAGACAAACTCAAACAAAAAAACATTCTCCAAATCTGTATTCTTCCCAACCTCCATCTCCTGACCCCAATTTCTGACTTTGAAGGTTCAAATATTTGCATAATGGCTTTCTTTTGTGCTTTTCACTCTCTACTAATTGAATTAGAATAGCTAAAGAAATAATACCTCCAGGCTCCAACCCAGTTCCAGACTCCTGTAAATAAAGGCATAGGTGAAAAGGGTGAAGAGTGTTTCATCCTCAGCAGACAGCCAGAATCTAGAAGCTAAGCTTTTAGTTGTGTTTTTGCTTTTGTTTTTGCTAGTTATATTTACTTATGGACAGGAGGGGAGTTAGATGAGTCTTTTCAGATGTTAAAGAGAAAAACCACAGGCCCAAGATGGCGTCACTTGTGCTAAAAGCCTATGCTCCCAAATTGAGATTTACTATCTCACCTAATTGCTGTTTCAACCCCTCCTAGAAATATAATTTTAATCAACCAGTGTGGAATTCTCTGTTCAGGACTGATGAGCTAATCTGTCACTTGGGCCCACTCTACTTCCCCCGACTTCATAGAAGGAATAAGTAATCTGCATGATAAAAATCCTTTTCTTCCTTCCCCAATGTCCTGGTAGGAAACTCTCCCTGCTCTCTCTCTCTCTCTCTCTCTCTCTCTCTCTCTCTCTCTCTCTCTCTCTCAGTGTGTAGGGTTGCGTTAGCAGCATAGAATGTTTGGAGTTTTGCAAGAAAGTTTTGCAAATTTATACATTTTACAATCTGAAAAAAGACCTCTCACTTAGAGGCCACTGTTTCCTGATACTAAATCGATTCCTTCTTTATTCCGTTGGCCCAGGATTCTAGTAGCGGACCTTGGAAGCACGTGGAAGTGACAAGCTTATGTTTAACCTGAAAATATCGTGGAAGGGATGAGCTTCCACACAATGGGGTCTACAAAGATCAAAACTCCTCTGGCCAGTTGGAACTCTTGGCTTGGATGCTCGAAATCAGAAACTATTTGGCCATTCTTTATATTGATTTGACCTCTTATTGATAAAAAGTATCTCTTCGTGTGTAAAAAGTTTATTTATTTCATCATGGTTATATTTGTTTAACTCTTACTCATATTTGACCAGAACTCAGAACTCATAAAAGCTCTGTTCTTTTCGCCCAGACAGAAATGTCATTTCTTGCTCTTTCTTCAAGTTCTACTACAAGACTAAAAATAAACAGAAAAAAAAAAAAATCAAAAAGAAACTCTACCTGAGCTTTTCTCTTTGTGATTATGACAGTGACTGCTTCTGTCAAGTCTCAAGGCTGGAAGAGCTGAACTCCAAAGCCTCCTTCCACATCTTCTTCTCAAAGCTCTCTCTTCCATACTTTTATTTTGCCAGACTTGATCTGTGTTCGCTTCTTCCTGCAAAGGCCCAGCATCCCATGCCCCTTGCTTAGGCTATGAGAGAGGCTCCAGCAATGAAAAAAAAAAAATCAGGGGCAAGAGGCCACTTATTTTGGAAGAGTCTTTCAAACAGAGGTGACATATTCTAGCAATGAGAGAATCTTTGCACTTCCCTGTAATGATCCCTGAAACCTTGAACTGCAAAATATTGCTGAAAAATCTATTCCTTGTTTCTTTCTCATTCTCTCTTTTACCACCACAATCTTTTTCTGTTTCAGGAACAAAGGAAATGTTTTAAAATGCTAGAGGAGGAGTTCTTAATTTTTTTACGTGTCTACTGAGCCCAAAACTCTAATAAAGGTGAAGTGAGGGTGGGGGTGGGGCCAGTTGGAAAAGGAAGCAGTACCTAGGAGGAGCTGACATCAGTCATTCTTTTAGAAGGGAGAAAAAAAAAACCCTGTCACCTGTAATTACGTGGCATGGCTTTTGCTGAATGTACCCCAGAACTGGAATACCTTGTTACAAAGAAATAGTAACTCACCTTTTCCCGTTTAGACCAGTGCAGTAACTAGGGAAGGAAGCTGTCAACTTTGAACTTGAATCATTTCACTAATCCTCTCTGAAATTATGTAAATTCCATGTTTCTTCATCTATTAGGCATCTTTTTCATTCTTTTCATAACCGGAAAACTCTGATCAGTTACAGATGTCTGTGATTATTTTCCTACTGTCACTGTAACGAATTATCACAAATTTAGTAGCTTAAAAAAAAAAACCATCTCTGAATTAGGAAGAAATATCGTGAGTTTTATTTTCTTCTTTGCTGCTTTCCACACAATAAGCAGCATTTCTTGAGTAATCCAGGAAATAATATAAAAGGGCAAGGTAAAAATTCTTTAAAATAAATGTAATGTAGATATGCACGACACTTTCATAAGCTGTCCCCATAGATTCACCTGCAAGTTAAGCAGTTTTGTACCCACCTTACAGATTTGAGATTTACAAGGAAAACTTGACTTGCCCATGGCCACAGATAATGCGTGTGTACAGATCAGATAGTTACACCAGGCATAGGGGATATGCCAGGGATGTCATGGGATCAAAACAAGCATCATCACTGTCCTCAAAGAGAAATATAAGCAGATTATCACAAATATGTGCTTGTAAATGACAATATATATTATAATGGCAAAGTGCTGCAAAATTAGATTGAAGAGTCAAAGAAAACTTTTTGAGAAAGTGCTACTGAGCCTTGAACACATCTTACATAAGAATTAATGAGAGACAGAGACAGAAAACAAGTTCATTCACAAAGACCCCAAATACGAACATTTTCTAATTTCTAGTTGAGCTGTGTTCAACTGACCTACGTAAGTCCCTTCTCCTGGTTAGCGAATACTTAAATAAATAACCTCCAAAGGGGCCAGGGCTAATGCTATCTCTAAGATTTTCCATTTTGTTTTGTTTTCAACTCATAAATCAATTTTCCTGCAGGTGGTTCCTGAAAATATATGAGTGGAGAAAATCCAGATAAATTATTTTTCACTTTATTATTAAAAGAACAAAATAAACAAATGAACAGTAACTACTGCTACAACAACAAAATCCAAAATGCCCTGAATATGGCTTAAGGAATCTCTCAGAACCAATCTCTCCATTTATATCAGTCCCTGGATCCCCCGAGTGGATGGCCTCAAGCCAGCCCTGCCACTCTGGGAATGCATAGACTTGATGAGACCTGATTCTAAAAGAATACAGTGGCGTGCTGGTGGTTAGCTTCTTTCTTTTGTTTTTATCTCTATTTTTTATTTTTAAAAGTATCAGCAAGGGTGTCCTAAAAGCTGAGGCAGCAGTGCGGTGCAGAAACACACACCCAGGGGTCTGCACCGTTACTAAAATGCATTCTCATTGGGAAGAAGGCAGCTGAGGTCTGAGCCCTTCAGCTTAAAGGACTTGCATGGAAATGTGTCAGCGGTGGAGGCTGAAAAGTTCACACAGCCACGCGATTTGCAACATTGTGTTCTCAAGTCACAGTTCAAATCCAGTTGTCTAAAGTTGATTCAATTCAATAGAGTGAGACTTTTCAAGCAGTCGGGGCGAGCCGACCCCATTATTCTTCCCCAGCAAAGTGGGCACGCCAGGTTTGGAAACTTTTGAACTGTGTCCTCAACACTCAAAATCCAATTTCCTAGCTTCTTCACTGAAAAAAAAAAATAGGACCAGAAGCCAAGGGCTGCAGAGGGGGAGACCAAGAGGATGTTTTTCTTTTTATGTTCTTGCCTTTAAAAAGGCAAATGACTTTTATCAGGTTGCAGGGTTTAAACTTTGTTCAGCTACTGAAGAATTGCAAGAAATATTTACCTGGAGTGACCAGCAATTATAGAATTGTGTTTCTCCCCTGATTAATGTCATTTTCCTGCTCCCCACAGTAACACACCCTCCATGCTGTTTTTTAAACTTTATTTATTTATTTTAATTCATTTCAAGTCTATGGGTTTCTGCCTCCCGATATCTTCAACTTGTTCCCACAAGCTTTCATTAATAAGGTCCGAGATGCAAGGCACATTGTATAGATGAATGCAGACATGCCAGAGCTGCCCAGCCTTGCCTTCATGACATTCTCTCTCTTGGCCTCCATGACACTATGTTCCTTTAATTATTATTCTTTACTCATTCAGCCAGACCTCCTAACCCCCTGCTAATTGCCCTCATTGATTCCCTTTTACCTGCATCTTACACGTCACTGTAGGTTCTGTCCTGGATTATCTAATGACACCCCATGTACTTGCAGCCATACAAGTCAACCCATCTATTCCCGGCTTCTAGCTGGACACCTCCACCTGGATATACCATGGATACTGCCAAGTCAGGACATCCCCATCTGAAGCCTCTACCCTTTCACTTCCTTAATAAAGTGTAAACAAGTAGACCATCAAAATCTGGTGATACAGTATCAAGAAAAAGAGCAATGTTTGACCACCTTCATGGCTAGTAGACCTGACAGATATTTTAGGGCAAGAGTGGCTTGAATTCCCCAAACATTTGGGTGCGAATTCTACATGGTTCCTTCTCTTAGTGCAGTTAACCAATTCAGGTCATCCCTGATGGTTTCCTTCTTGCCTCTAGTCTCTGAATCAGTGGCAGATTGATTTACCCTCTACTGCAGGGGTCCCCAACCCTTAGGAAGTGGGTTGCATAGCAAGAGTGGTGGGCAAGCAAGTGAAGCTTCATCTGTATTTGCAGCTGCTCCCCAGAGCTAGCATCACTGCCTCAGCTCCACCTCAGGCATTAGACTCTCATAGGAGCACCGGTCCCTAGTGCCATAAAGATTGGGGACTGCTGCTCTAGTGCACAAATGTTAGACTGCTTGGCATCTTCAAGATTGGAATGCCAAGAGTGTGACATATCACAGACAACTCTGCAGGTGTTTTTGGTGTTGGATGCCAGAAAACTTGATGTTAGTGATTTGGGTCATCTTTGGGAACCAGGAGCAAAATGAGTCCCCTTGAGACGCAGCCTGGATCTCTCCCATGAAGTTTGTTGACTTCTTTTCTAGGATATCTTGGAATCTACAGGAAGATATAGCCATAACACTTATCCTAATTGTTTTGCATGTAGGGAGTTGGAGGCTTAGATCTACAGAGCTGGTGAGTGGTAGAGCTGAGATCCAAATACACATTTAACTGAACCCCACATCTTAGCTGCTGTTTATTCTATAATTACTTATCCTAATGATCCTTTCTCATACAAGTATCTTTTAAATCAACTTGTTTCTCTCTATCCTCACTGTTGTTGCTTTAAATCAAGATCAAACCATACCCTTTCCCTTTGGCTGTAGTGCTTTTCCAAACCAAGGTCATTGTTTTTTTTTCTTTTTTCCCCCTTTTCATATTGAGGTAAAACTCACATCATGTGAAATTAACTGTTTTAAATTATACCATTCAGTAGACTTTAGCATGTTTACAATGTTGTGCAATCAACACCTCTGTCTTGATCCAAAGCATTTTTATCATCCCAAAAAGAAACTCCATACCCATTAGGCAGTTTTTTGAATTATCCCCTGCCCTCAGCCCCCGGCACCATTAAATCTGCTTTATGTCTCTATAGATTTACTTACTCTGGTTATTTCATATAATGGAATCGCATAACATGTGATCTTTTGTGTGACTTCTTTAGTTTTTCAGGGTTCATCCACTTTGTATCATTTATCAGTACTTTATTCATTTTTATAGCCAAATAACATCCCGTTACAGATATACACCATATTTTGCTTATCCATTTATCAATTTGAGTTGTTTCTACTGTTTGAAGATTATAAATTGTGCAATTAGGAACATCCCTGCACTGGTTTGTGTTTGAATAGCTATTTTCAGTTTTTTGGGGTATAAACCTGGGCATGGAATTGCCGGCTAAGTTGTTGATCAGATGGTAATTCTATGTTTTACCTATCAAGTATCCACCAAACTAATCTCCATAGTAGCTGTACCATTCCACGTTCCTACTAACAGTGCACAAGAGTTCCAACTTCTCCACATACTCATCAACATTTATTTTTTATGTTTGTTTGGCTTCTTAAATTATAGCCATATTCATTTCTCAGGGTTGCCATAATGAAGTGCCACAAATTGAGTGGCTTATGGCTTTGGGTATGTCCTTTGCCTCCTACAAACTCATGTGTCTTCTTGGGCAAAAAGGCAGACCATGGATAGCAGCATTTCGTAGGGTATCTTTCAGGTTCCACAGTCTATGATACTAAATTCTACCCCTGACGTCACACACACACACGCACACACACACAGCTTATGGTAGGTCTTCTGCTCTTAGATAAAATTGTCTGCTGTAGGATTTCCCATCTAAGATCCTGGGATAATAATCCCTCAGGGCAGAGGGATTGGACTCAGGGGACTATACCCCATGGGCCATTTATCTCTGGATAAAAGCAACTCCTTTCACTTAGCTCACTGTGCTGGATAAATATCATCATTTTTCTCATGTTCCATATATCAGAAAGTTGGGAAGCCCTTGCTGTTGGAAAGGCAGTGTGGTCAAATTGAAATGAAATCCTTTTGGACCCAAACCAAAGTTCTCCTTGTGCCTTTCATCTTCCCTCCTTCAAGTTTTGGCTTGAACTCTTCTCATTTGGGTATCTACTTATCCTTTAAAACTCTGTAAGCAAAACTTCTTTGGAAGCCATATCAATAGGGCCTGGTCAGGAAACAGAACTCACACTAGTTATCTTAACAGGGAGAATTTAATAGAAAGAATTATTAAGTAGGTATTGAACTAAAAAGGCCAAAAGAACACTGAAATATCACAGGTGAGCGGCTACCACCCGTAGGGCTGGTGGAACAAAGAGAAGAGGTTGGAATTATTAAAATTTAAAGGTTTGGACAGGGAGTCCTGCAGAGCTGGGATATATATCCCAGAGCTGAAATCAATGGGTCTCCTCCCTGCTCCTGCAGCCCCTCATATGATGCTTTTTACGAATAAACTTTATCCTTCTCTCTTTCCCTTTAGACAATGAACCACTTGAGAATAAGGGTTATACTTTCCTTATCTCTGTGTCCTCGAATATTTCAGCGTTTGTGTCATAGTAGTTGTTTACTAGAGGTTTGTCAAATGAGTGCATGGTTGGATGAATAGCCAGAGCAAGCAAAGAAAAAAAGGGAGCCCAAGAGAATGGCCCTTATCAGAACTTGCAAAGAAAGCATTGGAATGAGGCCAAGATGAAAGATGATGGCAAATGAGACCCGCGGCAACACTATTTGATATCTTGGATCTACTCTTGTTCTTCCCAGTTGGGTTTTCGTAACTTGTGGCAAAAGATACAGTGCTACCACGGCAAGTGAGCAGCCAGGCAGAGAAAGAAGGTGGAGATGCACAAAGAAATCCGCTGTAGGTGGGAGGATAATCGGACACCCGCTAGGACCAAGGTGCTGAGCAAATGATTTGCAACTGTCAAGCAGATTACAGGGACTGTGAACGTAGGTATTAGGGGAGAGGCCAAGACTGGTACCCCTTCGCCTGGAACACAAAACCCTTTATCTATAGTCCTGCCTATTCATCCAGCTTCATTGTTGAACAGTCAAATCCTGTTTGGCTCAGTTCATGAGTTCCTTACTCCCCACAGCTTTCCTCTGCCAGAAACTCCAGCCTCCACCCACCTGATTAATTTTTAATCACCCAGAAAAACTCAAACCAGTTGTCTCTTCTTCCAGCAATTTTTGCTTCCCAAGCAGCTCCTTACCTTATGCTTCTGTGGCTCCTTATTAGTTTTCCCCAAAGATAGCAGACTGCAGTAATTAATTCAGGTCCCAGCGCCTGGAATTGGGGCCTGACACCATCACATCCAGCTGGGCATATTTCTTAACTCTGCTGCCTCAGTTTCTGCATTTGTACAATAGTTATAGTGGTGCTTCCTACTAAATATTTGTGACCATGACAGCAGGGTAGGCATTTTAATTGCTTAGAACATTGGCTAACACACAGAATGTGATCATAAGCATCTATCTAGTGTTAATGTCACACTGTATGGCAATTGTTGTTTTAAGTGGTCTCTGTTACCAAATCCAAGCAGGGGTTTTGACCTGTTCATTGTCGTTGCACCAGGGCCTGGGACATAGTAGGGTGTTCAAGAAGCACCAAAAATGAACCACAAAGAATGCATAAATTAGAATGTTGACTAAGTAGCTTGCCCAAGGCATAATGTGTTCCCTTAGTGGAACTGCCTGTCTAATAAGGAATTCACAGAAAATTCCTGTTTTTGCTCAAAATGCATCAGAGAAGCACGTTTTCCTGTATGAACAGTCTATTTAGGGGACACATCATTAAGACTTTCTTGAGAAACTGCCTCCAGGTTGACTCAGCAAACATCAGAGCTCCTATAGGATCATAAACACAGATTATATTAGGCAGGGCTCTTTTTTTTTGGCATGGATAGAAACTCAACTGAAAAAAAACTTGGAAAAAAATGATATTTGTAAAATGATAGTGGGATAGTGTTGCAGTAAAATAGCTAAGCCTAGGGATCAACTGAAATGAGGGGCTTTTACTTTCACCAACTCTTATCAATTTATTTATCAATCACTGGACTTCTGTTATTTTTGTTTGACTTGTTTACAAATGTCCTGGTAGTTTCCTCTACCTGAACCTCAGTGATTCTAGCTCAGGGACTTTGTATTCATTTCCTACAGCTGCTATACAAACAGTGACTTAAAACAACACAGATTTATTTTTACGGTTCTGGAGATCAAAAGTCAGATGAGTCTACAGTGGCAGTAGGACTGTAATAGAGGTGTTGGCAAGGCAGGGTTCTTTCTGGAGATGCTAAGAGGAAATCAGTTTGCTTGCCTTTTCCAGTCTAGAGGCCACCCGCATTCTTTGGCTTGTGGTCCTTTTGTCATCTTCAAAGCTGGTAGTTTTAATGCCAGTGTCTTCAAATCTCTCTGCTTTTGAAATTCCCGTCTCCTTAAGAACCTCTATAATTACACTGGATCCATTTGGATAATCCAAGATAATCTCTCCATCATGACATTTAAAAAGTAATCACATCTGCCAAGTCCCTTCTGCCACAAAAAGTAACATTTACAAGTTTCTGGGGATTCTCATATGGGTAAAGGGAGGCATTATTTATCCCACCACAGGTGTTATTTATCTCCAGAGTCAGCATGATGTCTAATAAGTAGTAGTATGAAAAATACCGCAGATTGAATGAATTAATAAAGAAGTGAATATACCCTTTTATATATCACTCTCAGTCTTTCTTTTCAAGCAGGCTTTCTCTCTCTGCAGGAAAACATGGCTGTCAATACTCTTGAACCTATGACACCACCTGACCCACACTACTACTCCTGGGAAGATGCTTAATTCTCTTCTCAGTTCCCTTTGAAAAATCCTGGAGCATGATTCTGATCAGCCCTCAGCAGTTCAGGCCTGTGGACAAGCCAACTGTGTGGAATAGAGTGGTTATTCACAGTGGTTCTCTAACCTGGTTAAAACAATAATACAAGTAGCCCCATAAACACTAGGGATATTTCTCCTTAGAATAGAAAAGGTTATTGGTGTACAGCTACTAAGTCCATATCCACTACCAAGATGATAAGGGAAGGTATGAGAAGGATGTTCCTACCCAGGAAGACTATCTTACCTGATAGTGGCTACTTAAAAAAAATCATGCCCATTATTCCCTGAAGGAATTTATTTTTTAATGATGATCACTTTTGCCTAAAAATTGATCATTGCACAAGAATGCCAGCTACATTTTGGTGCTGGTTATGAAAGTTCTCCGTCAGTGGTTTTTGATCCTATCAGACCCAATGCCTCCTCTCATTAAAAATAATGTCTAACTCCCCTTTTACAATCCTGAAGTGAATTCATAAATAATATATATGCCTGTACAATTTTGGATACAGCAAATGCTCAAGATACAACATAAAAGAGAATAAAAAGTTGATTTATAATAAAATAATTTGTATTTCAACATGTCAATTATCTGGCACAGCTGCACTATAAAATAGCAAACTCCCTTACAAAATTCTAAAATGTCAGTAGGGAGAGCTTCTACCCCTGTTAAAAATCACTTCTCTTGATTAATAGGTATCGTACACTTAATGCATGACTAACCCTAACCCTTATCCATGCTGTCAGATCATGCTCTTATGATCTTTCATGGCACTTTCACTCACCTGAAGCCATCTTGTTCAGTTATTTGTTGACTCATTTACTAGCTCGTCTTGAACATCAGCTCCATATCAGGAACCTTGTCTGTCTTTTTCAGTGCTCAGCACATAGCAGAAGCTCAATATATATGTCTGTTGAACAAATGAACAAATGAATGCTCCTTTTGACAAGTCAAAGCACTTCAGAGATGGAAAGACCCCTTTCTATCTGATGTGATGACACTGAAACCAAAGGAGGGTGGGACTGACTTGCTCATGATTACAGAGTGATTAAGTGGGTGGTCTCAGGTCTCCTTCTTCCTGCTCTGCCCTCACATACAGGCATTGTGCCTATGTAGCTTAAGTTTATTCTTCAATAGCCAAATGGAGAGATTTTCATGTAATGGCACTGTTGCTTCTTCTCTTTATCTTCATTAAGCAGGCAAAGGGATTTAAATATGATCATTTCTAATGAAAATGAAAAATGCTTAGTATACCCTAGCTGGCATGTGATAACTCCCACTTCTTACTTTTTATACCAACCTCCCACATCTGTCCTATATAAACTCTGGGATGCTAAGGTAGCACTTTCTCTATAGTGATTAACCAATCTGGCAAGTGCTTTCTATTTTTTTTTTTTTTGATCAACCTTCCAGAGAGACGAATTACTTGTTGAGAAGAAAGCCAGGGTATGCTTTACAGATGGCATGGAAAGAGAAATAGTGACAGAGAGTACAAATTGCTGAAAATAACATGTGCCAAAGGCTACTTTACAATATTAGTTTATGAATTCCGCCAGCTCAGTAATATGTTAGCAGCAGCAAACCACTTGGAAATTCTCCTTGTTTATTCCATTCGAAGAGATGTTGCACTTTAGCATACAAAGCAATATCCCACAGCAGTTGGGTCTGCTTAGATTTAGAACTGAGCCTAGAGAGCCTTTATATTTGCTTTTTTCCTCTCTGTGAGACAAATGCAATGATTACTTCCAGCAACTTTCAAAGTCAGATTCTAAAAACCAGAAAAATATAAATGAAAAAGCAATGCAGGTGCATTTAAGAGAGAACAAGAATGAGAGTCAATGATTTGCTTCTGGAAGCCACTGACCCATTTACATTTTACTTCAAGCTCAGAAATAAAGCTCACAAACTCACACCAAACTCATGTGGATCTGAGTTAGTACAGGAAATATTTCAGGTGTAGCTTCAGCTTGGGTCTTAAGAAATCAGGTTCCGGTTTCTTCCTGACCTGAATGTATTCATCTAGCCTCGCAAAGATCTGGACTTCTTTCTTGACTCAAAAGGGAGACTTCCTGCTGTACTAGAAAATAGCATCATGTTCCACGTGATTCACATATGGTGCAGGGATCCAAAATTTTAAATAAAGGACTGTTTCTTAACATCTAATGATCACGCTAGATCACTCAGGAAGATGGAAAGATTTTAAGTTTGGTGACAGCACACCTATGTTGCATCACAAAACTGAAAGAAACCCTAAATCATCATTTGTCATAAGTGGAAGGGACACTAGCCGACTATTGGGGTAACATTGGTTAATAGCATTATATAAATTTCCTGTGTTTCCCTTTATAATAAGACATCCGTATACTCCATCGTGCAGTCACCACACGAAGTCTAGTCTCCTTTCCTCACCATATTTGATCCCCTTTACCCTCTTCATTCTACTTCCAACACCCAGTTCCCTTTCCGTAATCACATATTCCGCTGTCAGTGTTTGTGAGCCATACTTCTTTTTACCTATTAGGACACCATCACTCTAGGGGAGTGACCTGTCCTTGGTCCTGAAGTGAACTAACAACAAGTCTTCCCTTGGGAATCCGTGTAGAGGTTCAAATCCCCGCCTTTTTACTTACTTAGTAGCATTCTTTTGAACAAGTTACTTGACCTCTTTTTGAATTCGTTTTCTCATCTGTCAGATGAAGGTGACCATAATAGTGCCTACTTCACAGGGTTGGCGAAGGCCAAAACTTCTGAAAGCGTCACACAAATAACATGCTGGGTAAACAGCAGCTTTTATTACCTTTATAGTCATCATCATCATTATATTTATTTCCAGTTCTATGCATTGGTCTTGCCCTGGCTGCAAACACATCAATCCCAAATTTTGAAACACAGAGGTCTCCTAATGGGGAAATGGACTTAAAACAAAATCACTTGTTTACAATACATCATAATGTAGCCAAAATTTATTTATTTATTTAACCATAATATATGTAGGACTTAAATTTAATCCTTCAATAACTAAATAGCGTCTTTTTCATGACAAGTATTTGGTTCATTTCTTTTTTTTAAATCTCAGGAGAGAGGCACCTTTTTATCCTATTGATCCAATTGATTTTAGCCCTTTTCTTCTTTTTTTAATTACTAAGAGAAATTTCAATGGAGGAGCTACCCTTCTTGGCTGCCTGGAATTGAATTGTAAAATTAAAACATTTATTTTACTCGAATTGCCAGTAGTGCAGCTGAGGTGAGGTGATCAATCCCACTGGGGTTTATCTAAACCACAGTGAAATAATGAAGAGATAATTTGAGGTTAGATCTTCAAATAGCTAGACACCCAGTCAACCCAACCAGTTTGTTCTCTATTGTTCTGAGCCTTGCTTGCCGACTAAAAAGTTGGAAATAGAAGAGTTGTCAGATTCACACCAGAGAATCAGAATAAAAGGATGATGCCTAACTGTTCTCATTGTCGAGACAAGCTTGCTAATAAATTGTGCGAAGTTTTTGCATGTGGACAATTTGAACATAACCAGCCAGCGCAGAGGGTCTCATGAACCCTCACAGAATAGGGCCTGGACCGAGGCTCAGAGAGGTGATGTCACTTCCTCACGGGCACTCAGCTACAAAGTAGCAGATGCAGAATTTGAATTCAGGTCTGAGTGCACAGTCTGGATTTCTTTCTTTATGGATGCTCCCACCCCAACTATGTTGCTGTCATGACAGCAGTTCACCTCGATAGAACTTTAGAGCAGAGGTCATCTCAGAATGAGTGGCTATATGCTAGCAGAGGGTGTATTGGAAGGAGGCTTTCAAGGACTGGAATTGCCAGGGGGTGTTGGACAGGATGACTTTTAATGTCTTTGTCATGTATGACACACCAACTGCTTATTAATTAATGACAGTCATTTATTCATCCATTATTCAGTTTTCCTCTGGATAAATATGCACGATTTAAAAAAAATGCTCTGAGTCGTTGGGGTCAGAAGAAACTGTTTCTTCTAAACACCTGATTTGGTTTTATCCAGTGAATAATATAAATCATGAACTGATTATATGTGTGCATGTATGCACATGAATATAGATGTTTCTATGTTTGTGAGTAGGTGGGTTCAGAGGAAAACTTACAGTCCATCCGTCTCTAAAAAGCCACACAGGTGAAGGTATATTATATTAACCAGTCACTATTATTTCTCTATCTCTTTTTTTATTTGATCCCAATTTCATTAATTTTTCCACCTCATGTTTCTGTGTATATGAAAATCCCCCTTTGGGGAAAATGGTGCAAATGTATATATGCCTTTGTGTGCATCCACAAAAAGTACCTGCATGCTCCTCGTTGCTATTCCATCTTGCACCTTTGAACTTCAGCCAGTACAAAGGAATAGAAACATTGCTGGCACTTACTTCAATTAGAGCCAGCCAAAACAAGCAGGCAGACTGAATGTCTGTTTTTCCCATCCCTGACTCCAAGGGCAGCCCATGACAGGATTCTATCCCAACCTTACCCTCTCTGGAACAAGAGCCATTTCTCTCTTGCAAGCTTGGGAGTCCTAAATCTGACTTCCTTGGAACAGAGGACAGTTTCTGTCTGCCAAGGGTAACTGAGGCCCCTGCATCTGTCACGCTGATCCATCCAGAACCCTTGCCAGCTCTGGTATGCTGATCCATTACACTGACCTGCTAATACTAACATTAGTGCGAGCGTGCTTGGGGCCAAAGGCTGGAAACCAAATCTATAGCAAGGAGCTGCTCAGGCCAGACAAAATGAACCAAGACTTATTCTATTAGGGAGAATATTCTGTTTGCTCCAATAACGAGAACTCTATTGAGATTGGTTAATTCAATTCTGCCCATCTTATCAGATTTATTTTTAATGAAACTGAACAATAGTTTCATTTGTTATGTTATTAGTTTTCCCAGTAGAAGCAACGGGACTTTAACACCGAAAACGAAGCAGACGAGCTTTGCCAATGTCTTTGGCTTATCAGTGATGTCTGCCAGTTTGGATATTGCACAGTGAAATGCCTCTCTCCCTTTCTGGGTCTATTTTCTTGCTCGTGGGACTTGGAACTGTGAGGCCATCTTTTCCCTCACATAACCTCTCTGTGCCTCATCTAATCCTGTCATTTCCTTGTTACTAAACCCTCCAGTGCTACCGATTGCCACATTCCTACCAGTTGCTAGCTGAGTGACATTAGCTGAGTGGCTTTACCTCTGGAAGCCTAATTTATTTTTTTTCACGTGCAAAGTGGTGAGAATGTAAGTCACTGCATAGCATTTTCATAAGAATTAAATGTGATAGTGTCTTACAAATGAGTAATATGTGGCATGCAGTAGGTGCTCAATAAATGTCATTGTTATCTCATTTTCTTGTGTGTCTGTCTCCCTCAGTAGAGAATGGATTTCTTCAGTGGCAGGAGCTATGCTTTGCACGCCTGACTTGACTTACTCTAAGTACGGAATAAATACTTGCATAGTTGAGCTGATTTCTATGTCCCAAGATGTTGAGTTCCTGTCGTCATTCTACTTTAGTGTCTTCTTTTGTCCTCTGAAACTTCTCTTATCCTTTCCGAGCTCAGTGCAGGTTATCTTTTCCTTGGAATAATCCTCACTCTTCAGACTCAATAGATGTAACCTACAAGCAAAGGCCACTTTCTGTTGCATTTTTGTAAATGTGCACCCCGATGAAAAACAAAATGAAATAAAATCTTCCATACTCAGTTCAAACCTTGACTTTAAGATATGAGTCATCTGAAGTTGGGTCCCCTTCTCTTTCTGGGGAGCAGTTTATTGAATGAAGAAACTCAGAGAAACCTGTAAAAGAATGGGGGAAGAAGAAGGCAGGACAAGGCAGTAGGCACAGATGGGGTTTCTGGAGAAGTCCAGCCCCAGCTGTATCCCACAGGGATCTCTGGAGTGTCAGCTGCACGAGGCTCCCCCCACCACTAGGACAGGGCCTGAGCTGATGGACATGCATCTCACTCAGGCATTGAGCTGGCATCACACCAGTGAGGAGGCATGCATAGTCTCCTATGCACAATGCAGCTCAATTTTCAGCGGCGGGATGGGTGGGTGGTTCCAGATATGAGTGATAATCAGTCAAAACCTTCAGAAGCTGGGGGATTAGGCACTGACCCAGTAGAGGAGATTGTGAGCACCCCTCCCCTAACATGTGGTATGATAAGAGGCTTTTGGTCCAGCAACTCAGAACTTCCCAGAAACAGTGGCAGCTGCAGGTCTGGAGCCAAGAGGTGCTTAGAAATAGCTTGGTGACATTCAAGAGTTGAGCCATTTATTATTTCTTAGAAAAAAAATTGGGAGGATTTTGGCCATGCGGCTGTGATGCCTTATCTCCCCTCATCCCCCATTTTCACTTTGAACATGTTTGATTGGAGTGTTGTGTAATTAATTGCATGTCTATTGCAATATGGTGTTTACTTACAAAGCACTGTGGGCCATGTCAGCGATTAGCCATTTCTCTGACGCCTGTCGGAGTGCTAATTACAAGCAGACGTGGCACACTCTCTCTGACAATGACACGAGAGTGTGGCACTGAGGTTTCTCCGGTGTCTGTGCCTGTTGCCGTCCTATGGATGGAGCTGTGGTTGGCTTCTGCAGTGCTGATGCAGCAACCCATAAGAAGTGCTGCCAGGAATCAGACAAAGGCGGTATAAGTGTGTGACTTTCTAACCGTCATCCAAGTGCATGGCTGTCTCAGGGGCAAGCCCCCACCTTCCACCTCCACCCCCACCCCAGAATGTGTTCCTGGACCTGGAGATGCTCAAGAATCAGACCACCTGTGACCAATAAATCACAGAGCTGGAACTCCTCTGCATCTTCACGGGCCCTGCCAAACAATTATGCAGTGAAATGTTCTAATTGTGCTCTGATTTTAATGTTAATACCCATTTCCATAATTTCTCTGGATCTTTACAGGGCTGTTTAATACTTGCCAATGAAGCAAATGAACTAGAAGGAACACCCACAGATGGCTCATGTTTCCCATTAAGCCGTGGCACTGAGATCTGCTTTGTTTTCCATTTGGTTTGGGCAGCCAGGCTGCTCACAAGGAAGCCAGCCTGAAAACTTGCCCAGCTCTCTAAATAGCCACCTTGAAACCAACTCGTCCTGAGTGAGCAGGGAACAGAATGGGGTGTCTTTCGCTCTGTCAAGTGGGGGCCCCTGCTATCACCCTGGCTCAGTTTCTTCCTCCCCAGGCCCTACCCTTTGTGCCCTGGGACAAATCTATTACCCTATATGGATGCTGTTCACACTCACACTTTTACTGTTGCTGTTGCACCTCTGGAATGCTCTACTTACATTTCATTATCCTCCAAGGCCCAGAAACTCTTTAAAGACATCCCTTTGCCCCCAAATAGGCAGAGTCGAACAAAATTATGGATTTATCTCCCCAGCATTAGCATGCAGCCAGTTCTCAGTGAGTACCTGGGAGTGGAGCAAGGCATGGAGGTTATACCCAATGGGTTTGCCTCTTCTGTTTAATCACAGCAACCTGAGCTTACATCAGTCGGCACACACATCACGTGACACCGCCATCCTCTGCTTGCCTTCTCTCCACATGGACCTAGAACTTCTAAAGAGTTTACTTAAGCCCTATGGTTCTCTCTCATGGCATCGTATTTCCCTCTGATTCTACTAGTCACTCCTTATTTAAAAAGAACATCTGAGTTAGCAGAAACTTAACTACTTACATTCAGTTTAAAGGAAGACTGGGTGGCTTATGTAATAAGGAGAATGAGGATAGCCAACAAGGAGTAAAACAGGTTAGCAATATTCTCTCTTCCTTTCCCATTGTTCATCATTCTCTGAATGAGCACTGGATCTCTCACACAAGTTTCTCCTTGAGCTGGAACCACAGCTGCCTAATTCTTAGGTGGGAAAGGAAAGAAACCTCTTACCCAGCTCCAGCTCCCCGAACCCAGAAAAAGGACTGAGAAGCTCACCTTTGGGTCACATGACCACCTCTGGACTAATCACAAGGGTCAAGTGTGTGGAGCATTCTGATTGGTCTGTTTGTGTCGGGTGTCTGCACCTGTGGTGGGCAGGTGGGCACCTGCAGCCATCCTCTGCTTTGCTTTCTCTCCAAGTGGACCTAGAACCTTCCCTTCAAAGAAGTGGGGAAGCCAGTACAGGTACAATTACTGGGGAGCATTTGGGAGCCGAGCTGTCATCCCAATCACAGTTGCTACTACAGATGCCTGCACGATTTCTAATTGTAGTCTTACTTTTACATTTATTTGTTTCTCTGTTTCTACCACAAGACTGAAAGCTGGTTATTCACCATAGAAAATCCAGCTTGCAGGAAATGAACGCTGGTTACGTGAATGAATGACTTAAGAGTGTTTCCAAATTTATGACAGATATTCATTTTCAGAATTTAAGAATAAGAAGGTTGAATTTATGGGACTCCTCAGGAATTTTCCACAAGCCATCTGTACTTTTTATAACACTATTATTTATGTGTTTTTAAAATAATAATATGTAACCATAATGATAAAATTAATAATTTTTTCTGGGCTAGCATTATAGTAATTAGTATAGAGGTTTTCTGTAACAAAAATTCATTTATTATGGCAATATATTGTGTGAAAAGATTAGATATTTCAGTAACATGTAAGAATTACTTCTATCTGTAGACATTTGATCATAGAAAAGATGACTAAAAATAAAGTCCAAGTAAAAACCACTTTAAAAATAGAAATACAGTTTCACAGATGTCGAATATTTTTAAGTAACCATTCTTAGATTGAAATTTTAAAACACAAGACATTAATGGCTCTATTCAATACCCTGATCTTTGTTTTGTGACAGAGTCCAGACACGAAAAATGCCTTTTATTTTGCATTGTTGTTGGTTGAATTGCTAAGAAAGAATCCAAAAACATCTTCAAGTCAGGCACTGAGGCTTATGTTGCTTCATATACGAACTCCTGTCCTTTTTAACTCGATTTTTCTTCCTTTTTTCTTCCTCTTTCCCTCCCCCTCTCCCTCCTTCCCTTCCCTTTTTTTTTCTTCTTTCATCTATCGATTATCTATCTAATTATATTTTGCAAACTCCTGTGGCTTATAATGAATATTCAAACCCTGGGGTACACTTATAAACATCATTGAGTAGTATTTGAAAAATGGAATGTTTGTAACTCTCAGCAAGATAAACAGCACTATGCAGAATTACATGTTGAAACAGAGTATTTAATGACTTCCTTTGCTTCTAAGATTTGCTATTTCCTGGAACATCGCTCAAAGTATTTACATATACTGTGCACACAAACTCATTAGTGCTTATTTTACTTTTGCAAATGACTTACCCTAAGCCGCAGAAAAGGCTGCAAACACACCCTGTAACATGGCCCCAATAACCAGCAAGACTGACCCATTGGTTTGTAACCCTTTCTCTCCTATATACGCCTGTTCCAGTTCCAGAAATGTCCATTTTTGACCGCCTCTCAGTGTTTCCTGTTCTTGATTTTTATCAACATCAGTGGATTCCTTCTGTGATACCTCTATGCCAGGAAGACGTTCCCACGTGGACACACTAAGCCATATCTGGCGTCAGGACCGACAGCAGCAGGCTGTAGTACTTCCATGAGACTAAGTACTTGGCTTCCATACAGGCCATGCCTCCAATATGATGAGCACCCAATGGCTATTTGGTGCTTGCAGTATGTGACATTGGCCTAGTTTTGCAAATAGGGAAACTGAGGCTCGCAGGAAACTCACCTAAGGTCACAGAGCAATGAAGTGACAAAACTGGGTTCAGTTTGGCTACATTTTATCATACTACCTGTCATCCCTTTAAGCATCAGTATTTATATTTTCTAGAATTCTATATTTCATTTCTGTTTGGAATGCACTAACAATTATTTCTTTTGGCAATGCTACCACTGCTATTATTATTAATTTATTTTTAATCATTTATGGAATGCTTAAAATTCACCATGCTAAATATTTTATACATTCATGCATATAAAATGTAATTCTCCAACAACCCCTGATGCCCAAGCTATTGTTATTTTCATTTAACCAAAGGGGGAATCCTGAGACTATGAGATGCTTTCCCAGAATTTCTTGATAAATGACGAAGCTGATAAATAAATGCAGATCTGTCTTGCTCCAAATCTCACATTTTTAAAACAATGATGTAATGCTTTTGCAAAAAGGAAAGGATGCCAGTTGCATCCTGGAGTGGCTGGTTTGATCTTTTATTCAGAGAAGTGGACTCTTATAAATTTACAAGTGTGAGGTTAGGGGTGGGGATGGTAGAAGTGAATGGTGCAGTGGTACTGTGATGCCAGAGCTGGTGGCCTTGTAGCAGCCATCTAGGTTACTAAGCAAGCGGGGAGTTGGGCATAGAGGACAGTAGAAGTTAACCACATAATTGCACCATGTTTCAGGCAGGTCTAAGCATTTCACACAGATTTACTCACGTCATCTTCACAACAACCCTTACTTACAAATGACACAACTAGGTACAGGGAGATTAGCTAGCTTGTCCAAAGTCACTCAACTAGCTAGTGATGAAAGGAGGCCTAGATTTTACTATTCTTTCTCTGCCCAGCATCATCTTTGGAGGCTTCTTCCCCCAGATGCCTCGAGTGAGAGGTACAATTTTACTGCTGAGAACAACCCTTGGCAATCCAGCTACCTGGCCACCTTATTTTTAAGGGGAGGGAAGAGTAGGAAATGATAATGACCTTTACTGTTGCTCTTATAGGTTTTTAAACTCACATCATGCATATTTGCCACAGATGGGCTAGGGGAGTGGGTTGCTGTGCCCAGAGATTTCATTTAGGACCTTCATTTGATATTTCCCCTGGAGAGATTGTGAGGGCAGGTGACAGACTCATTTCCACAACCTCAGGCTAAAACTAAAATCTCAAGCCAGACACCTAGACTGCTTTTAGACCCAGAGATACATGCATGTCATTGTGCCATTATGTGCAGAAATGTTTGGTTCAACAGTAAAGGGACCATCTCATTCAGTTCTGTTTAAAATCACATAGCCAGGAATGAAAAAATCGTTTGGCTCTGGGAGAAAGGATCCTCAGTAATTTACACCCTTCCATTATTATAAAGCTGCGTGTGTGAGTGTTTATGTGTAGGTCTGTATGTGTGTGTGTGTTGTATATACATCACATTTTGGGGGACAAGTAATGCATTTAATTAATCTGTGTGTGTGGAGTGTTAGTACAACACAGTTGATTAGCATGGTAGACACAGTGCCTTTTTAATATAACAAATCTACTGAGAAATATCCTTAGTTAATGAGCTACGTCATTTTGGGAAAGTTTGTCTTATAAGTAATGTATGAAAATAGCACCATAGTTTTTATGGTGCCTGCTCAGAGCCAAATAAGTCATGCTGGTACGAATAGAGTTCTTAATCTTATATAATCTGTATCTCCTCAGTCTATTGTGGGTTTTTAAAAACCTTTATGGCTCGATTTCTCTTCTGTATGACTGCTTGACAAAGGGGCAGGGCCAGAAAATTCTCACAGACTTTCAGAAAAGGTTTGTTATAAGTCATCTGCAGGCAGATGGAATAATTACAATAGACAAGGTATATGAATTGTCTGAAGACAATTGAGGCCTTTTGAGAATTTGGGGGCACATTGAGTTCATGTGTCACAGCCCTGTAAGAGTGCTCACTGACAGTCACGGCGTCTAGCCCTATTCCCTAGTGTCACACAGAATGACTGTAGCTCTGAAAGGGTAATCTCTTTCCCCCTCATCTCGTCCCAGGCATGGCATTCCGACCTCTGGCTGTATTTTATGATTCTAAACACCAACTACCTTGTCCAGACCTTCAGCTGGTAAAAGGGTTTAGAAACATGAACCAATGCTCAGAAATTCCATTTTGATTCTTATGAGAATCGATGACCTGTAGATCATTGAAATACTGTGTAAATATATACCAAGGTCTTTTTTTTATTGAGGCATAATTTATATACAGTGAAATTCAGTTTGTGATCATACAGATCAGCCAAATTTGACAGATTCATATACCAGGGTAACGCATATGCCTATAAACACATAAAATATATTCATCTTTCTAGAAAGTTCCTTCATTCACCTTCCTTGTTATTGCCTATACCACACCCCATACCTCCAAAACACCACTGGCTTGATTTCTATCATCATAGATTTGCTTACCTTTTTTAAAAACAATATAAATGGAATCATATCGTCTGTACTCTTTTGTGTGCAGCTTCTTTTACTTAACATATTTTTGAGAATCATCCTTGTTTTTGTATCAGTTCTTTGTATCTTTTTATTGCTGAGTAGTATCCTATTATATGCCAAATTCCATTGAATTCATTTGTTGTTGATGGCTTTTTTTTAGTTTGGGACTTTTATGAGTAAAGCTATTTGTGCAAGCAATCTGTGCTATGCACTGGATGTTTGTATGTCCTCTCCCTCCCAATTTGTGTATTTATACATTGAAGGCCTAATACCCAGTGTGATTATTTTTGGAGGTGGGGCTTTTGGGAGGTATACAGGTTTAGAAGAGGTCATAAGGGTAGACTCCCATGATGCACTTAGAAAAAGTGGAAAAGGTAGGAGATTGAGAGCCACTTCAACCCACCCTACCTCTCTCTCTCTCTCTCCCTGTCCTCTCCCTGACCTCTGTCTCTCAGAGCTTCCAGGCTGGCACCCTGATCTCAGACTTCCTTTCTAAAGAATGGTGAGAAATAAATGTTTAAGTCTATGTTATTTCTTGTAACAGCCCAGACTGATTAAAATAATGTGACAAAAAAGCATTTTGTGAACAAACGTGTTTATTTCTTTTGGTTAAATGCCTAGGAAAAAAATTGCTTGATCATACAGTATATAAATATTTGTTTGTTTGTTTGTTTGAAAAAATTGCCACACAGGTGTCCAAAATGTTTTATGATTTTATTCTCCTACTAGTTATTTATGAGAATTAGTTCACAGCGTCACTGTCATGTGGTGGTGTTCGTCTTTCTCTATTGCAGCTATTCTAGGGATGTCTCGTGTTGGTGTTAGTTTGTGTTCCTCTGATGGCTAATGATGTTACTTTTTATTGAGAACATTGATGTACCTTCTTTTGTGAAGTATATATGGGATTACACCTTTTGCCCATTTGAAAAAAATGGGTTATAGGAGCTTCTTTTCATATTTAATATGTCTAGGATACAAGTCTTTTGTCAAACATATTTGTTGTGAATATTTTCTCCCAGTCTACATCTTGCTTATTTATTTTATTTTTAGTGCCTTTTGATAAACAGAAATTTGAAATTTGCATCAGGCCTATTTTTTTTCATTTGTAGTTAGTATTTTTTGTCTTCTAAGAAGCAGTGCTTACTGCAAGGTCAGAAAGAGATTCTCTTACACTTTCTTCTAGAATGTTGTTTTGCTTTTCAGTTAGGCCTATGATCTATCTCAACCAATAAGAATAGGGGGTTGAAGATATTTTGATTTTTAATTTTAATATTTGTTGAAATGCTCTTTTCTACTGAATTGCCTTGGTACTTATGTCAAAAATCATCTGATCATATATGTGTTTTTAGACTTTTATTATCTTCTGTTGATCTATATTTTCGTCTTCTTACTGTCACTCCTTGTTAAATCCAAGTAGAGTACACCCTCTAACTTTTTACCCCTCTAAATTGTTCTTGTTCAAAATTACTTAAGCTCTTCTTGGCTTTTCACATTTCAAAATATAAAAAATTTAGAATCATAGGTGAACTTCTACAAAAGCCTTTAGGAATACTGAATGGGATTGCACTAAATCAGTATAAATCTAAATAAATCTAAATCTAATAAATCTAAAAAGAATTGATATCTTAATACTATTGAGTATTCTAACACATGAACGTTGCATAGGTTTCTGTATTTTAAGTCATCTATAATCTTTCCCAGCAATACATTACAGTTTTCAGTGCATATTTTTTGTTAAGTTTGCCTGTAGTTTGCATTTTGCATGACTTCGTAAGTAATATTCACTCTAATATTTTTTCCAATTGTTCTTTGTTAGTTTTCGAAGACACAATTGATTTTGTATATTAGCTTTGTCTTCTGTAACTTGCAAAATATAATCATTAGTTCTAGCAGTTTTTTTTTTTTTTGGTAGATTCTTCTGGGATTTTTACATGTAAAATCCTGTCATCTATGATAGAGTTTTACTTCTTCCTTTCAGACTTTATAAATTTTATTTTATTTTATTTTCCTGCATGTGTTAGGACCTTGAATACCATGTTGAGTAGAAGTAATAAAAGTAGACATCTTTTTCGTTTGCCTAATCTTAGGAGAAAAGCATTGAATTTTATTCTTAACTTTAATGTTGGTTATTTATTTTTTGGTGAGATGTCCATTGTCATTCATCAAAACACATAGGCTACCAACATTGTCATTTTAAATATTAACATACTTCCTTGAGAAACACAGAAACACCAGAAAGCAGTTTACACCATCAACTGGAGTTAGACATCTTCCTGGCGCCTGGGGGAGGCATATGCAATGCCATCATGATGGCTGCTTTGTGTACATTCCCAGGAAAATTTGTGATGTCTTATTGGTGGATCAGTTTATCTGTGAAGGTGTCCAGAAAATTTGACAAGTGAACAACATAGTTTTGACCTGTTAGACCCACGGATCAGCTTCAGGTGGCTGGAAATCCTTCAAAACTATGCATTCACAACCAACCTGCTATCTCTCATTTTTAACGCTTACACATGCGTAATTGACATAAAATGCACTACACACAAAATATACTATTTGATGAGTTCTGACGTGTGTGTGTATGTGTGTGTGTGTATCCCTAAAATGATCACCCAAATTAGGATAGTGAACTTATCCAACATCCCACCCCCAAAGTGTTTCCTGGTGTCCCTTCCTGTTCTCTCACTACCCCACCCTGGTTCTAGTCATCACCGATCTGCTTTCTCTTTGTATGGTCAATCCCACATCCTGCTGGGTCTTCCTGTACCCCACTGTATTTTATTTCCTGTATTTTGTTTTTCTTAATGCACATGTGGAGGACAAGTAAACAACAGCCAGAAGTTCCACTGGATACTTTCCCGGCCCTCTGAGCAGCCTCTACATGCAAAGAGTCCCTTGAGTGGCATCTGGACATTCA
Source organism: Cynopterus sphinx (assembly GCA_030015415.1). Lineage (NCBI taxonomy): Eukaryota > Metazoa > Chordata > Mammalia > Chiroptera > Pteropodidae > Cynopterus > Cynopterus sphinx. The sequence goes on along the minus strand of CM057379.1, from coordinate 97,230,485 downwards.
CACACCAAACTCCTTTATGTGGCACTTTCTCTTATTGACAGTTTCTAAATCCCCAAGAGTCAACTGACTGAGCTTCCAGAGCAGAGAGGAGAGTGATGTGAAGTCTTCGAGAGCTGGGCCTCCTGAGGATGGTAGCACAGATGTTTGGCGGAGGTGTTTCTGGAACCCACATGATACTACAGTACATACTTTGGCATGAATAATTTATCTCTGTGCTTGCAAAAAGGATTAAAAAAAAAGCAGAACATACATATGACATGTCACTCTTTCCCCATGCTACCATCTTCCTTTATTTCAAGAAAGCAATTTCTCCAGAAGTGACGAGAGCTTGGATGTAGTGAATTTAGACAGTTTGGCATTGGATTAGGCCCTGATTTAAAGTTTTATTTTTAATATTAAAAAGATGAGTGTTACTTTTACATCCCAGAGTAGCAATGGGTAAACAAATAAAAAATTCATTAGAGACAGACTGCTCTCTCTGAGATGAAAGTTTGATGTTAGAATTCGGTTTTCAAAAGCCTACAACCCAGTCAGTGGGTCATTAGCTCAGCAGGAAGCCAAACTAAAGAAGAGTGATTTCGGGATGGGCGATGTCTATGGTCTTCATTTCTTCAAGGTTTCAAAAATTAGCTTAGCACTTTCCCAGATAGGGAGAAGAAAACTTACTCTTAACAGCTACAGTCATGGTTATGTTGAGAAAATTAAATTCCAACTATGCTTTGGAGTCTTACTTGTGGTGTTTCTTCCCCCATTTTACAAGCTCAGATGTGGCAGAGCAAAGTTTGGAGAGGAAGTGAGGTATTCTAGCATGATTCCCTTCACACCTGGGATGAAGTTTGTGTTTTAATAATGCCATCAAACCCCAGAGCTGAAATTCAATGTCATGGGCCACAGCGTGCATACACCTGTGGTTTTCATCAACATAGAAACATTCCTTTTTTTTTTTTTTTTTTTTTGTATATTTTGGCAATGCCACACTCACATCTCATGGAGGGGCATCTCTTGTCTTATGGGATAAAGATGGAAGCTTCTAATAGGATGCTAATCCCAAGCTGACTAACCAGAGTGCTCCCAGGCAGTGATTGGTCCAAGGAAGTCCATCAGAACCTTTCCCTGACGTGTGTTAGGTCTTTGCAAATTAGTCCCTGAGAAAAGAATCCATTATTTTAGCTGGTTTTCTAAACTAAAGCAATATAAGCTGAAGGCTACCAGATGGCAACTACACCAGCAAATGAAGGGAGCCAATTTGAAGTACGTTAAATACATGCAAGTTAAACATTAAGTGAAGCAGAGCCAAGAGGTGAAGAAAGAGAGAGCTCCGACAACATCGGATACTCGTAGAATCAGGCAGGCCTTAAACATGGGGACCGGTGACTCCCCGCCCCTCACATTGGTTGTTGCTATGGGGGAGCCCATTTGAGTCCCTATAACTGAAAGAATCTGCACTAATCCTAACATAACAGGGCAAGTCCTTCCACCCTGTAGGCTGAGTATGGGATGAAAGATGGACCACATAAGGCAAATCGTGCTCCACTTTCTACTTTTTGGTACTTTAGTTTGCCCAACTTTTGTGCTTCCAAAATTGGAAGTATATGTATGTGTGTGTGTGTGTGTGTGTGTGTGTGTGTGTGTGTGTGTGTGTGTGTGTGTGTGTATGTATGTATACACCATCAGACTGAGTTTATAGGCCAGTAGAAAGAGCAGGGACCTTGGAATCCTTTCCACCTGGGTTGGAATCCCGGCTTTTTAATTTCAATGCTTGGCCCCATTGCTTCACCTCCTTCCATCTCATTTTCCTCACGTGCAAAATGAGGACAGGACAGTAGCAGTTCCCAGAGTATGACAGCCCAGGCCCACCTAGACACATTAAAACAAATGCCTCGGGAATGAAATTCAGGCATGGATAAATTTCCAAAAACATCCCATCTGATTCTAATGGGCAGCCAGGTTTGAGAATCTCTTGAGTTGAGATCTAAGGCAGTAGTAGCTCTCAGGGTTGAGGCTGCATGCAAATCACCTGGACTCATCACTTAGCACCCCCAGATCCAGAGATCTGTAGAAGGACTCAGAGACCTGCCTTGTTAACAGGCTTTCCAGGCAATTCCAAAGCAGACATTCCACAGGCCACACATTGAGAAAATAAAACATGCCTTAAGCTCTCTTTCGTCTTTGATGTGCTCAGAACCTGCTGGGAGAGGTATCGAGTGGGCAGCATTGATCAGAAAGGGAGTCTTCACTTGAGCAATGGAAAGTATCAAGGTTAGTTTTTAGAACCAGTACAATTAAATCAGGCAGAGGTATATTGGTCAGCAGGGCAGTGTCCAGAAAAGGAGGAGGAGGCAGCAAAATATGCGGGACCACAGGAGCAGGGGAAGCTGGGGGCGGCGTGTGATGGTGCAGGTTTGATGTCACTTCCAAGTCTGGACTTCTTCACTGCACTCGTGTTTCCCCCAGCACCTGTCACTCCTCCTTGTGAAAGTTGTGGAAGTGAGGGCGGGGGTTGAGGGGTTTATAAAAAATAAAGCACAAACTCTTCATAAATGGGGGAATTCCCCCAAAGAATGCTCTATCTAGGGAGGCATTTGGAAGGACGAGGTCAGGGAACAGATGAAAGATGAGACAGTAAAGAGTGAAATTTGTATTATAAATAAAAAGTGTTCCCCTGGGCATTTATTGACTTAGGTAGGGGTCATTGTAAACATGGCAAATGTCTCATGTCTGACCAGATGTGCCCATCCACACTGCCGCTGAGCTGGAACTTAGAACTGGGACATGCTAGGGCCGACCCTCCTACAGGGCTGTGCAGGATGGCTGGGGGTCATGGGGAGCATCACTGTCTGCTTCACGTGCTCTTCCTGCCTCAGTTTATCACATCGAACCAAGTTTGACTGTGGGACTGGAAGCCAAGACATCGCATATCTTTCTCACATGGCACTTTAAGGGGGAAGAGTTCCCTCGGTGGCTTCACTTAATTTTATTTTGTTGTGTCCAGTGTGGTTTTATAATGATACTGCTTAATTCACTGAGAAAAGAGGGAAAATACAATCCCTGGAGACCCTCAAAACGTTGACGACCTGTGGTTGGTTGGGACCATCCCAGCTTTGGGGGATGATGCTAGGCAGCTCCTTAAATATGCTCGCACCAGGACCCCTGACTTCCGATATTCACACTTCCTGTGTCACCCTGTCCCCATGAGTGTGATTTGGACCTAGTGACTTTCGTCTAAGAATGAAATATGTCAAAGGCGGGTGGAGGCCATTTCTGAGAACGGGTTACAAAATATTGAGGTCCCTTTCTCTCAGGCACTTTCTCTCATTCCTCTTTTCTATTGTCTTTGGAAATAAAAAAGGCCACTGTGTTGTGAGTTTTTCTCTGGACAGGCTCATATGACTAGGCATGAGATAGGCTTCTGAGCAATAACCAGCATAAAACTCAGGCCCTCAAGTTCCTCAGGCCTCCAGGAGCAGAATCCTGTTCAGAACCTGAGGAGCGATCTGGGAAGTGAACCCTTCCCCAGCCAGACCTTGAGATGACTGTGGCCCCACCTGGCACTGTGTCTTGCGACTCGTGAGAGACCCTGAGCCAGACCACACCTGGACTTCTGACCTATGAAGCCGTCAGAAAATAAGCGTTTGTTATTTTAAGTAGCTAAATCTGGTGGTGATTGGTTAGGGAGCAATAGACACCTAATATGGGGACTTTTATTTATTGTGTCTCTGAAGTTCAGGCAACACATTACGAAAGTCCTGGGACCACCGCACCAGTGACAATTTAATGTGGCATCAGAGGCGGTGCCAAGGCTTTGCTTCTCAAAAAGACCAACTTCTCACGGGGCTTCACCAACTTCCAAGAGCTGCACAACTTCCTCTCACTTCTCTGAGTCTTGACTTTCTTATCTGGAAAATAGGAGACCTTGAAAGGTCAGAATTACTGGTAAAAAATGGTTCTTATCACAAAAACCATGCTACTTCTATATATGTTTTTTTCTGTGTCTCTTGAAACTTTAATTTGCAGCCTAAAATCAAGTTAGGTGTAAAAACATTTCTTTTTACATCAAGAATTTTTTTTTAATTAAAATTATCAGGGTGACATTGGTTAATAAAATCATATAGGTTTCATGAGTACCATTCAGTAATATGTCATATGTATATTGCGTTGCGTGTTTACCACCCAAAGTTAAATTTCCTTCTGTATATTTGACCTTCTTTACCCCTATTTACTTCCCCCCTCTCCCTGTCCCTCTGGTAACCACCGATGTTTCAATGTGACCATGCTTCGAGTCCTATTTTGATGTCCCTAGTACTCAAAGCACTCTGATGCAGTGGAGTGGGACACTAGATAAATGAAGGGATGAGTGAAAGAACCAATAAAAAGAGGGATCTCCCACCTTTGTGGGGAGGGACAGGGACTTCTGCTGCTGAGATTCTGCTCCTCAGCCACCCTCTTGCTTCATTGTCTGTCCCCTCTGGGACTTAGAATTGGCTCACTTGGCCAGTACGGTCCTCCAAAGACAAGCTTTCCTAAACATTGGGTTATGTCTCAAGAATCTGAGCATCAATGACAATGAGTAGAGTGAAATAAGTGAGTAGTCAGCTTCCTCGGAGGGTGGCGGGGTGGCCGGTGGTGCAGATGAGCCTGCATTCGCCTTTCTGAGATGTGCAGGGACTGTCAGCTCAGTGATCCCTGGGACAAAGCCAGGGGCATTTCAGCATCGCCCGTGGGATCAGCCGGACTTACCTGGATCTCACTGGGGCTTGGCTCACGGTGAGATTGGAGACAAAAAGTGCCCAAGAGGGTTTGTCAGTGGTCTGAGGCCGTGCTGTCTAGTAAGGTAGTCAGTCACATACTACGTGTGGCAAGTGAGCCCTTGACATGTGACTGGTCCAGAGTGATATAGGCCATGAGTGTAAGATTCGCAACAGATGCCAAAGATTTAGCACGAGGAAGAGAATGCAAAACATCTCCTCCACTTATTTTTAATAGATAATTCATTGAAATGATGTTATTTTTGATGTCCTCAGTTAAATAAAATATATAATCAAAATGATATAATATATTAATTATTGTATTATCATTAAATTAATTTCATCTGTATCTTTTTATTTTGTGGCATGGTTGTTAGACCATTTAAAATTACATATGTACCTTGCAGTTTTGGACAGCGCCAGTTTAAAGCAAGAGGAAATCTATATCAGAGAAGGTAAGGGAGAAAAAACCCACAAGCTTGGATAAAAAATTAAAATGCATTAAATCCATATCAAATCACCAGAGAAGAAGTAGATCATGAATTTGTTATGCACCCAAATCTGTAATATTAGATGGAGAATTTTGAATTTTCTTATCTTTCTTTTCCTTGCTTTTTTCTTTTTTTCTTCTTTCTCTCACCTTCCTTCCTTCCTTTCTTCCTTCCTTCCTTCCTTCCTTCCTTCCTTCCTTCCTGCCTTCCTGCCTTCCTGCCTTCCTGCCTTCCTGCCTTCCTGCCTTCCTCCTTCTCTCTCTCTCTCTGTCTCCTCCACCCCCACTGCTCTCCTTTGCACTTTCTAGATAATTGTCTTTCAGTGACTATATATCTACGAGATGACTTTCCTTGACCTTTTCCTCTCCCGGCCGATGGGCTTACACTATCTGTGCAATAAACTTGCTCCAGACCTCAGGGTTCTCAGCTCAATGCCTGGGTGAGTCCTCAGCTGGTTTCCATTAAGTGCGTGAGGCTTTAGGAGAACCGAAGCACTATCTATTGTTCCATCTTAAGGACGTACACACTTCTCAGTTTCCTCTGATCATCATCGGGAGGGAATGTGGGCTCAGTGCTGCCACAGCTTCCAGTTCAGTGAAGTCTCCTTTTCCTCAGTGTTGGAAGTGAACTCATTTCTATCTTGTAAAAACCTGTACAGACCCTAAAATGACGACTTAAAGAAGAGAAGCAGTCTCTAAAGACTCTAAAAGTGAAGTTTCAGCCTACATCCTAGACTCACTTCCAGCATCCTGGTACACGATGAGGGAGAAATAAAGAGTCTGCCTCTTTCATGGGACCAGCATCCGGAAATTTAGAGGTTAGGGCTGAGGTACTAAGGAAAATGATTTGCAGCCTATTGATTGGAAAGTCTTAGGGATGAGACGTGACCTCTTACCCCAGTGGTGAGGTTCTGAAGTTCGTTGGCATTTTGGAACTTATCAAATATTCATGGAAGTCCTCTGGGTCCAGGTTGCTTGGAATATCGTTTTTCTTTCCTGGCATAAGGGTCCCTAAGATTTCTCTTAATTCAGCTAACCCTATGTCCATGGAGAAAAGGGTGGGAAAGTACCTATAAGAGTCCACTGGGTTGTTGTTGGTGGTAATGGCATTTGACACAGAGTATTTTGTTTTATTTTAAACCCTCTGAATCAAGATGTGACAAATTTCCAGAGAAGCATTATCTTGAGGCTAGCAAAGGGGTGAGGCGAGACGAGGGGTTCAAGTTCAAAGTCGTTTACATGCAAACATGTTCTCATCACTTTCTTACAATCACGCTTCAGGGTAATCACATTTCCCTCTATTGTACTAATGAGGAAGTGGGGACTTCCTGTGTTTAAATACCTTGACCTGGAACTGGGGTGTGTGTGGGGGACGGTGGGGGACAGGGTGGGGGGTAGGGTGGGGGTAGGATGGGAGTTGGTGCTGAGATTCACTCCACGTCACTGTGTACTTGGGGGCTACACTTGCATGGACCTGCGAACCCAGAGCAAAGACCCCCACCAGGCTGTTGCTTTGGGAGTGGGGTGGGAGTGAAGGTGGAGGTAGGGGGTGGAGGCGGGTTGCAGCTGAGCACACGCAGATGCCCCAGCTCCATGAAGTTGTTTTCAAGACCAGCCTTAACAGGTGAGTCTCCTTCCTGGTTTTCCAAATTCAACCTCCCCTGGAACTCCCACCTGTTACTAAAATGTCTCCCTTTTTAACATAGGATTTCATTTTTGACCCCAGGCGGAAGGTGAGTGACTTTTCTGGAACCAGACGCCTCAGTGCTCCACAATCTCATTGAATTCTCACCAAAACCCAATGAGACACTTTGTCTGCTTGAAAACCGAGCCCAGAAAGGCTAAGTAAGTTTCACAGCTGGGAAAACTATTTCTGTCCAATAAACCTGCAGAGGCAGCATCAAAACTCATAGGTTCATCTAGAAAAATTTTAAAAGAGGAAAACCTCTAACCAGTGAATTTTGCTGTTTTCCATTTTAGCTACTGCCTAAGTCTTTGATGGTTAATGGAAATTGCAATTGTCTATTGTCTTTCTACCAGCCTGGGTGAGTCATTCTGCTTTGTGTTTAAACGACGAAAAAATGATCAAAAAGGAAGAGGATTTTATGTTTTCCTTCTATTTGCGGGACATATACATTTATGAATTGCAATATCAGAATGTTGCAACGTACACTGAAAGTTTTGTGGGTTTTCCCCCTCTTCTTACCTCCTTTTCTCATAAAGCACATTCTCTCTCTCTCTCTCTCTCTCTCTCTCTCTCTCTCTCTCCCCACTCTTTCACACACACACACACACACACACACACACACACACACACACACACACACACTCTTTAGAATGAGAGGGGAAGAACAGGGCTTTGAAAAACTGGAAAGCAGTTAAAAGGACAATACATCATCTAGTCACGCAGTTTGGGAAAACAACAAAGGAAGAAGGCCAGTGACGCTGACAGCCCTGTCCCCAGTTCCACGGGAGCTGAAACCCTACGAACAGTAATGAATTTCAGTACCGATCCCAGTCTGGGAGTGTTTGGGGGAGATAAAAGTTGAGCTGTATGCAGCCCCTCTGACCTGTTTTTCTGTTCTAGACAACTTCCTGGCATGGCTGTGGAAAGTTTGCCTTTCTAGACGTGAGCATGAAGGTTTTATTTGCCTGCCTGCAGTTACTGCTGTCTGCTTTTAGGCAGGGTGTTTTCTGTTTTTTGTTTTTTTCCTTTTGGGTCATTGTTACCTGTTCTCGTAAGGCTTGCTGGCGTCTGCATCCTTTCCAACTGCCATTTTGCATCCTGCACCCTCCCCGCCCTCACCTGCTCACACACCACCATCGACCGCCCTCTCGGTCTCTGCTCTTCAATTTTCCACCCGAAGCCCTTCCATTTTCTTCTTCTTCTTCTTTTTCTTTTTTCCTTTTTGAGCCTGGGGAATGCGCTTGCTCTCTCTGACTTTTTGCCTCATTCGGGCAATGCACCATCTGTGTGTTTCAGTCAGAGGGCTTGGGTGTCAACGTCGCAGCACCCGTTCCATGTCATCAGGAACAACTGTGCCAGGGGGTGGTCTGTGTTCTCAGAGGCAGACCCTGGAACCTCCTGACATCCCACCCTCTAAACAGGAGCTTGCTTGATAGTTGTTAAAGCAAAACCTTCAAGCACAGTGTGCCTGAAAGCCAAACACACTAGGGTTGGCCCTTAGCTCCAACAAGTACAAGCTCAGGGGCATGGGGCAGCGTACTTACCTGGGCTTCCATGAAGATTGAGTGCTAAGGTGTGTGTAAAGGATTGTGTAGGGAAGAGCTTTGCGGTCACACAGCTGATGCCCACATCACAGCTCTGCCACTCAGAGCATTGTGCCTTGGGTGTGTGGGCAGGCCTCTTTAGGTTTCTGCCTCCAGGTGGGTAGACTTGGGCAATGATAGTACTTGCCTTGCCAGTTTATGAGGATTATATGAAATAATAATAATAATAATAATAATAATAGTGATAGTCTCTTTCACTGATTGTTTACTCTGTTCGTATCCAAAAGCTTTATAAGAATTAGGGCATTTATTTGTGGTCCACTAATAGATGCATTGTAGTTATGCTAATGCATTAAAATAAAAATATATATTAAAAGGCATTTGGAATCCACATGTGTATACAGAGATTTATTTCTGATGTGTTATTGTATAGATCTGTATGTGTAACCATGTTATGTAATGTATATCATCTAGATAAGAAACATCTATTATTTTAATCTTTAAAATGTATATGGATTCATTGACATTATATATAGAAATTTAAAAAGGAAAAATGCTATGTGTCTGGCTAAGTGCTTTACACGTTTTAACACATCACATTCTCATAAGCAGTAGGTAGTGCTATCATCCACATTTATAGATGAAGTAAGTGAAGTACAGAGGCTAAGAGACTTTCTAGTTGGCTCGTGTATGTATGTATATATAGACAGTTATGCATATGTAAGTTTACTGATGAAATACATATGTTTGGTAGAATGCCCGACATTGTATTTAAATCTGAGTTAGTCTTCTTATTATTTGTTTTATTCTCAATACAAGCTACAACACTGGTGCTTTTTTGGGAAATGACACCATTACTTTTAAGAAAATCCTTGATGTTTTCTTCAGAATACCAACTCGCCGTCCAGAAAATACTTCCCTTTTGAGATGGTTGGTCAGTTCCCTTTGCCACCCCAGATGTCTGTGATCAAAGGACCGTGATTATGTAGGCCACAGAGTTGGGGAAACCCCTTGGTGGCCCACCTCCAACTTTCCAGGAGGGCAAAAAGGATGCAGCATGTGAGGTAAGACTGGGCTCCCCCCAGACATACCTCAAAAGTGCAAAGGGGCCCACTGCTCCCATTTGACCCCAAACCTGCCTCCCTTAGGACTTTGAATTATAGCAATGAGAAACACTGTTTTTACCCATGAGTTGAAGGACTGCCTTGGGCTGTGAGAGGAGCTAGCCTTTGGGCCAATGTCAGACATCAGATGGTGTCCTCAGCAATTGCACAATGAGAATTTCATAGCCTTCAGAAAAGATTGCAACTTGCGAATTTACAAATCTCCCAAATATATAATACATATTTATGTGTGTGAGCACACTTTTATTCAATAGTGAATAATGCCCCCCCCAACCCCATCTTTTTTGTTTTCCAACCAAAATGACTATTTCATCTCTTTCCATATATGGATATTATTTTGGGTTCTAATTCATGACTTTATTGATGAGAAAATAATTAAAGGCTGTCATAGCAAGGCTGAGAATGTGTATCGATATGTAGGTGCGTGAAGGTAGGTAGGTGCTTGTACATGTGCACACGCTCACACACGTGCTCACACACATCGATCAGCTCTCCTGATGTCATAAAGGTCACATCTGCAGGGAGACTCAAACACGCATGCCATCATGAAATTCACTGAAGGATGGTCCCTCACATGCTGTGTGGTCCTCGAGCCTGGCAGTGATGAAAGCAGGTGGGGCCCAGGACTCTGCCTTTTCCACAAGCCCAGCAGGTAGCCCTGAGAGAGAAGGTCACTGGATGGCATGTCGGAGGGACACTATCATGGCACTAAAGGGTTTTGTGCATGAGTGTGTGGGTATGTGCACATGTGTGTGACTGCATGAGTATGTGCATGTGTGTGTGTGCATGCCTGGGAGAGGAAAGTGCTCACCAGACCTTCCTTATGTAAGAAGTGGCCTCTTCCCAAAAGTAGAGCCTTCAGATGCCACCATATTTCATCCAGGCTTCAGGCTATTGAGTGGGAAAATGGGACTGAGATGGCCATCTAGGAGATTGAATTGCAGCTGTACTGTTCTATTTTTTTTTCAAACATGGGGAAGGTTTTACTATTTAATTAAAATATTGTTTTCAGAAAAATATTATGAGGGCGTTGTCCATAAAAAAAATGACCTGCCTTCATTATACACAAAGCGTGTGTATCACATGTGGCCTCTTTGGGGCTTATTTACTCACCTCTGTCCACATTCCAGGGGACAAGCATTTGCATCTGTTGATGCAGTCTTTAAAAAAATGCTTTTGCTTCCGCCATCATTTTATTCACTTCACATGAAATTTATATACTTATCTCCATTTTAGAGAAGAACTGGGTTTTAGAGATACTAATGTAAATGAATCCTTTTTAAATCTATATTTACATCCTCAGATTTGGATGGGGTAGCGACTCAGTTATAAACCAGCATTTTAGGAGATAACTACATCTCTCCTTGCCATGTGCCAGGAAAAAGCTAGTGGCTTCTTCATTTTAATTAATGATTTTGTAAGGAGAGGACTAGAAGCCCAGCTGGTTTAACATGACCACCACCACCATCTTCACCATCAGCATAAATAAGGGAACAGCATTTTTGCAAAAGGGTCCAAGTTCAGGCTCACACGGAGCCTCACAGGGAGCCTGCTTCCAATAGCTGCTAGACACGACTTTAGGCAAATCATATGACCTTATCCGTCCCTACCATCTTCATTTATAAACGAGGATAATACTGTCTTTGAGGATCTATTGACACAGGGCAATGGAAGTTGATTATAATCTGCACAGTTCACAGTGTAAGGAGTTTACAGAGAAGGGAACATTGAATATACTGAAATGGTATAATAATTGCTATTAAGACGACCTGCATTGTGCCATCATGTGTGGCACTCAGGGAAAGACTTCTGAAGCTAAATGCCAAAAGTTCTCATTATAAGAGAGAAGAAGAGGCATCTGAAAGGGTGTAGGGGAAAGGGTTGCAGAAATGACCAACTCAGCTAGTTAAGGCCCATTCCTAACTGCCCTCCCCACCCATTTCCCAACCCCAGGACTCTCCAGCGAACATGTTTTCCCATAGCTACCTCCCCAACCTCAAGTATGCTCCGCTCACATCTCTTAATTCGTGGCTTGCCAACCAACTAATGTCCTTCCTTATCTCTGCAGCTGTGTAGGAATAACAAGACTGTATAAAACTGCTTGTTATGTTACAATCGGGGCTCAGTCTTTGGATAGGAATCCGCTGCGCAGGTCCTGGCATTAATAGGTGTGCTTCCTCCTTATAGCCTCAATGCCCCGTCTCTCTGCTCGAGAATCCTGCAAGAGTGCTGATAATGCCAAGGTCGCAAGACAAACAACCTGTTAGGTCTGTGGTCTGGAAATTCCTTCCCCCTTACATCCCCCCACCTGAAGCTCCCTCTCTCATCCTAAGTCTTGAGGCACATGTGAAACCTCAGACAAAGGAATCATATGCCCCTTGCATGGACACTGCAAGGGTATAAAATCTAACCAAAGTGAGATCGTAATTTGGGTCTGTTGAAAGCCCCACACTCTCCACTGACATTAAATTCTCTTTCCTCTAATAAAGTTGTCTGAATGGCCAATTTCCTCCGTTGGGTGTCGCTTCCTGCAACAGTTGAACCAAGAGAGAACATGCCCTATTAGCTAAGGATGCTCATTTTAGAAAATCCGGGCCGGTTGCTTGAGATGTGACAGCAGATAAATTAAGTCCTTTGTGCCTCAGTTTCCCCACTGTAAATAATAATAGCTTACGATTTATGAAGAACGGCTGCAAGCCTGTCACATAAATTGTTTTATTTATTTATTAAGGGATAGGTGGTATTATCACCCGGAATTACTTATGGATGAGGAGATGAAGGCAGAGCTTCGGTTTAACTCGCCCTGCATTGCAGCTAACAAGTGACAGAATCGGGATTCAAACTCAGGACATCAGCTTCCAGACCCTACATTTTTTTAACCCTTACATAAGTTACCAGCTTGTCAGGAATATTAAGATAATTAAATGAAATGGGACCAAGATAGTATTAAGATAACTAAATGGGGACAGATAACTCAACCCTGATGGGGGTACTTAATCATTAAATTAAATAAAAAAAAACAAACAAACATGAGTGCCTGACAGAACTTTGGCTCATAGAAAGCACTCGGTAAATGTAAACCTAGCACTTATCATTTTTTTTTCGTCTTCATCATCCAAGGCTGCACCCCTCTCCCCACTAAATGGCATTAATAACTTGATTAATAACAGATGTTTCAGGGAAATGCACAGTTTGTTTCTGTTGTTGTATTGTTTTAATCTGGAGTCTCGCATTTCCATGCTGGGGAATGAAGTTAAGCTTAGTTCTGTTCCTTTCTTAAACATCCATACCTAGCCTCCCTGATGTGTTTGGCAAGATGAATGAAGATATAAAGACATCCGCACCAGAAGGACCGCGCACCCACCTGCAGGAGGCACCGCCAGTGGCTACGCGGCTGCACACCTGGGCAGCCCCATCCCGCATCCCCTGGTGGACACAAGTGCAACCATGTGTGTGGATAAAGAAAGGACGCGCGAAGGAAACGTACAGAAGCCAAAGGACTCAGAGCACCAACGCACAAGGACCTTTTCAGACTAAGCTTTTATTTTTTTGATATTACAAACCAGTTTTCTTTATTCACAAACCACTGTAAGTGATATAAACACTAATTTCTAAAGACAGATATACACATTTTCTGGGTTTGCAGATTGCGTGATGTGTGTGTTAAAGAAGTCACTATATGCCACACATGATAGTAATCTTTTTTTTCATAATTCATAATAGCAATAGTTATTTAGATAAATGAAAACATTCCAAATAAATACTGTTTAAAAAATCCAAAATGTTTGTTTACATCTCTGACATACATTTTAAAATGACTTATTGGCATCTTGGAGGAGTGCCTGGACAAAAGATTCTGCAACATCAGTTGGCACCCACTTGCTCTAAATGATTTCATTAAAACTACAGACAATCATGGGGGGAAAGTACAGCTCATCGATGAAAATCAAAACCGCAAATTAATTTTACTTTAACCAACACAGTAAGAATTCCATGTTTGTGATTCCGAACACGATGCAAATTCTGGATTGTGAAATCTGAGGCCATTGGGAGAAGTCGATTTGTTCTCCCGAGCCCCCTGTCCTTTCTAACTTTCTCCCCTGTGGGGTGGGACACCAGTATCATTTTTAGTAATTGTTGCCTTTAAAGACATCAACCTGGCACCCATCATCAAAACCACTGCTTCCCAGGCAGGGAATGAGAACAAAGTCTTAGTGATGCTATGATGCTCCCAGCCCGCCCCGCCCCCACCCGAAGAAGTCTGGTGCAAAGCTTTCTACACGTTGGGCTGCTAAGCAGTTTCCCCCACCCCCATTTCTGTAATTTTTTTTTCGAGACAGCAGTCCTCTGCCTTAGATATCGAAGCTACAGAAACTTGGTTTTCAAATCTCGTGAAACTTTATTGATGGTTTAATATCCAACCGATCTTACTGCATGCACATAGGATGACAAGAATGCTGGATCACAAACACTTTTTTTTTTTTTAAGTTTTGTTTGGTTTTGTTTGAAAGCAGAGTTGTTACAGCGGATTTGGCAGGTTCACAGCGGTGAGTTGATAACTTACTATAAAGTGCTTGCCCGGAGGCCTGCACTGTACACATGAAGATTTAACTATGACAGCAAACTACTGGGGACAGCTTGCTGCTGTTTGTTTAATTTAAATACAAAAACAGGAAGACCTGTGACAGATACCCCAACTTAGATTAACTTGTAAACAGGACAACGTGGAAAGGGGGCAAACAGAAGTAATACAGACAAACTGCAATTTTTCAGCCGTGTCGCTCTGGCCCCGCTTCTGAGATGGGGGATGCGATTCTCTGGGGGATGAAGAGGGCGGGCTCCCCCCCTTTTTTTTTGCTTCCTCTGACAAAATGTCCTTGGAGATGGAACTAAAGATACTGGTTTGAGATAATCCCTGGGGACCAGGCAGGATGGGCAGGTGGACTCACTGAAAAATTGCAGCTTGTTTACATAACACAGTCATGTTTCAAAAAGTACCAAGCTGATGAAAATACCATGATTATCTCTACTCAATGATTGCAATACTTGTAAAATGCTTCTATAAATCCGAATATGATTATCATGTAATTCCATAAAAATTATACGTCTGTCTCTAACGGTTGTTCTACTAGGCTAAAACTAAAGCTTCGTAGGCTGTTTCTAGAACTCCACAACTCCACTGCACAGATGTAAATTTTATACATTTTTTTTAACTGGTACAAAGAATTTAAGTTTTTATTACTTTCTTTTTTTGGAAAAAAAGAAAAAAATAGAAACAGTGCTTTTTATCACCTTTTTATTAATGTTATTTTTTCCCTCCCATAATATAAAAGTCAGCAATGATATCAATAATTTATTATACTGGAAGAAATATAAAAAGAATGTTTGTCGATGGCCTAACTAGCAGTTTTTGCCTAAATAACTAGCGGCTGGTTAAGAAGCTGAATACTGCCGGGTGGAATGGTTTAAAGGGTGGGTTTGAACAGCTTCATTCAATTTGGATGCATATGTGCTACTAGAAGCACTCTCTTAACAAAACCTTTGGCTCGTATTGACAATGAGTAACTTAGAACCGTTGATAATATGATCGTTGGTGCAGTGGGTCGTTTAGATTCATCAGTTACTATATATTTTTTTTTCTTTCAGCCAAACCCCAGTCCCAATCCCCTAGGTCCCTCCCACCCTTCCCCTTTCATAAAATAAAATAATGCAGATGCAGAAAAAAAAATGACTACTGTAGTCACTTATACTCTTCCCGAACAGCTGATAACCCCAGTAGCTTAATATTCAGCATATATAATTCATTTACATGATAAAGCACTCTGGATATGGCGCTAAACCAGTTTTTATTCATAGCTAGCATCTCTCTAGATCAACCACAAAAAAAAAAAGAAGAAGAAAGAAAGAAATTCCTACAGCCAGCAACCAAACTACGGAACCTCCAGAAATTAAAGACCCACAATATTAAAATACACAGAACAAAATATCTGAGGTATAAGATAAAAAATGTAACTTTTTTCCCTCTTTTTAGTTTTTAGAGTTTCTAAAATGATGCACTACTGCATGTATTGCAAGACCCAGGCCTCGGAAAGCTTCCTTTCTCCCCACATTGGAAGGTTTTTATGGTTTTGTCATTTAGTATGGAGCAAAACGGTTGTATCCCCCTCGGTATATACTAGCCTGCAATGAAGAAAGAACGAGACCCACATCATCAGCATGGCTCCTAGTCTTGGCATCAGTCAAGGGTGCAAAAGCATTCTGAAACAAAGCAATTTGAGGGGTGTGTTTTTTACATTGTCCTTTTGCAACACGTGGATCATCAAAAAAGACTAATGTGAAAAAAATAGACACTCAAAATCAACAGAAATGGAGGCACCCCCTACCCCTCCCAGGTCATTCTTGGAGAACTAAAGATAGGGCTGATCCTGACCTTCCCCAATGTCTCCTTATCAAGAAAATCCCTGTAAAATGAAATTCTGTCGGCCAGAACTGGTACCTGAAAGGACTCTGAGACAAAATGGACAGCTGAAGGATTTGCACTGTCTCATGCTGTTTGCTCGTTTGATTCATTAATGCTATATGTTCCGTCGAGAAAAGCTCAATCTACACTCAAGAGGTTGAATGTGAACGACTGATCAAGTGCAGTAATTCAACTCTCCTTTCCAACACGTTCCTCAAGTGGACTAGGTGTGGAAGCGGAGTTGCTGAATGCAAAATCAGGATGAAAATTTAAATCGACTTCTTACTTGACTTGGCTCCATGAGCTGTATGGATTTGCTCTTAACAGGGGAGCTGTACAGATGAATCGCTTGATGGGACTGAGCTTGGGTGACGGGACAGGTTTCTCAAATCGTGGCTGAATTTCTGTGACCACGCTCCAGTGAATTGTCTGGCCATGGCTTTAGATGGCTACGAGGTGACCCTGAACTATTTTCATTTTTCTAAGAGTATTGGCAATTCAAACGAATGAATGCCTATTGGGGATTGAGTTTTAGGATAAGGACTGATATTCTTGATCCCGAGCAGAAAGCTACATGCCAAAAGCTTTGTCATGATTGCATACGCTCTCACGTGATGGGCACATCTTACTGTACTCAAGAGTTTTAGTGCATAGAAGTTTGAACAAGTACAGGCAAATTCACCCCACCCTCACCTCCCATTTTTGCCCACCCCCCACCCCTCCCAAAACAAAAAGCCCAACCCACCCCCGCAAAAAAAAACCAAAACAAAAGACAACCCCCAAACCCAGCTGATTCCTTCTAATTCTTTATGTACTAGGCACACGCACAAAGTGTGCCCCTCTCTATTTTCTTTCCTGTGCGACTATGACTTTAAACATGAATTGTAATAGGGGAGGAGAGGCAGTCAGATTCTCAGCTGCCTGACAGCAGAGGCCTGGAAGTGTGCAGCTTAGTTCCTCTGAAGTCTGTGCTGGGGCTGGAACCTTGGGGCTATGTGAATGAGCAGCAAGGGAGGGAAAAAAAAAAGAAAAAAAAGTTCTGCATTGACACTGCATTCTGTTAGTGATGGATTTAATTATCAAAATGACTAATTATTCCATTAAGGTAAGTGCTCTGCTAGGTGAGACTTGCAAAATTAGAAATATAATAACTTACATGCACTACATTGCCAAGAAATTAAGACATTTATCAAGTTTACTGGGAGGATTAATGTGGCATTTTAGCTGCTGTTAGCACAAGAGACAAATTCAATTAAGGGAAAGTGAGAGGACGTCAACCGTCAACCCAAACGAAGGTCCCAGCTGCGGGGTGGGAAGGGAGGCAGGAAGAAGTGAGGAAGAGGAGAAGCTGTTACTCACCATGGCACCAACGCCGTAGGTGGGGGCTGGAGCAAGTGTGTGGTGGTAGGGGTCGGCAGCATAAACTCGTCCGTAACTGAAAGGAACACAGAGGGGAAGATTAATCTGTAATATGCAGTTACAAACTAATGATAACAACCACACAACACAAAATACCAAGACAGTGTGGAGGGGCCCTGTTCGCTTTGGAAATAAGAAACATTCCCATCTTTCACATAAAACGGGAAAGGTCCATCTGTGCATAACATATATATTTTTTTTGTCCATTTAACATGGCTGATCACATACACACACACACATATATGTATATTACATATATATATATGTAATATATATATATATATTTTTTTTTTCTTCTCTCATAGGACCATTTCTATGCTGCTCATGTAGCTACCTCAGACACTGAGGTAGGCAGAAGAAACAACTTGAAAGAGTGGTTTAAAGAAGCCCAGGACCCCCAGGAATCTACTCAAGAGAGATTGCCCTTTCCCCCCTAATTCAGTGGTCAACAACCAAGTGAGATAGGGTGGATAAAAGTGTGAAGTGACAGGGGCTGGGCAGTTACAGTCCAACATCTTAGAATAGGAAAGAGCAAATGCATCAAGTAGAAGCATCCTTGAAGTGTCTGTGGGACCTGTCCCCACCCAAATGAAGAATTAGAGCTTATCTAATTTCAATCCTATCACCCCAGAACGTCTATCTCATCGATCCATGGCCAGGTTCTGAGAAGTGACGCGTTTTAAACAATATTTCTTGATGACATTTCCTTATCTTTGAGTTTTTCTCTACCATCCTCCTCCCTCCATTGCCATGACACCAAGTACAGGTTTCTAAATAAAAATGAAGAAGGGATGGAAGCCTGTTGCATTGGGTATCTAATGTCTAAGATACTAAGTGTCTGGAACTGAACAATGCAACACATCAGAAATTAGAGTTCATAGAGGTTAAGTCCCTTACTCAAGGTCACAGAGCTAGACAGAGTCAGAGCTGATCTTTGAATTTCTCAGGGTACCTTGAATGCTCTTTCCATGGTGGCATGTGCCCTTACTTGAAAGACCTGCCAGCTATTTTCTTGCAGATAGTTTAAACACATCTTTGGGTAATGATGAAAGCTGAGATGCAATCTTAAGCTAGGTTTCTAGGAAGCGAAGCCTGAAATGGAGAGTCTTATGCATATGAAGGAGGAGGAGAGGCAAGCAGGTCAAGGGTGAGGGGAAAAAGAGAAGCAAGAATGAGGTCTGAGATAGAGACTAACTTTTAAACAATCTCGTAAGTTGTACCCCCAGTTTACCCCACCGAGAGGCAAGTGGGTTTTATTTTCTTTTCTTGCTTGTGTTAGTTAAGCATTAGCTGTGGGATTCCCTAGGGGTGGAGAGTACTTTCTGAGTTGAAGTGACTTTCTTTGGTAGAGAGTAATTCTTTGAAGAAGGGAGAAGCTATGTACTAACAACCAAAACTCACAGCAGCTGGGGATGGGATATATGTGGGTTATTGATAGCTTTTGATGCTTGGACTTCCCTTTAAGAGTGAAGGACCAAGACAGGCAGGAATGGCTTGTCTGTACTAACAACCTAAAGCTTGCCTTCTATCCCTTGGAGTCTAATTTGCATTCGTATGCACTTTATTCTTCTCCTTCCCTAACTTTTCTTCATTTTTATTTCAATCTCCTTCCTCAAAGTCGGTGGATAAGAACATATTAGATGGGTCTGACAAGACTGCTCACAGCATGGAGCCTGAGTAGGTTGGAAGAAACTAGGGGAAGGACCTGCTAACTCTCAGGTCTAAGTTAGACTCCAGATGGAAAATAAATGATTATACTAAGTTCTCACTGGACATGTCTCATTCCCATGCCCTCCTCACCTATTTTGAAGGGCCCTGAGCTCAAATAATCGAGATGAGGCTTTCAGCCTCAAAACCCAGTTTTCCTGCTTCTCAAAAGCAGTGACGTGAATGGATGGTTCTTTTCTGAGGGGAATCTCAGTGAAACAAAGAGTCAATGTCCCCCTTGCTTTTCATTCCTTGGGACACCATTTGGTCCTCTGGCTCATCAAAAAAAAAAAAAAAAAGCCTTTAATCAAAGATTCTCCTTCTCTCTGGGAGGAAAAACAGATGTAAGTCCAAGACACAGAGTGTGTTAAAACGAGAATGATGATGTTTTTGAAGAAATCATTTATTCAGGGAGGTCACGCATGAAAGTTGGGCCTTGACCCCTGTAACTAGAAGTAGATACTAATAGCGGTCAAAGAACATGACAGATAACTGTGTCACTGATTTTTATTTTTCATGAGAAAGTAAAGTTTGTCATCAGTCTGGGAACAAAAAAAAAGTAAAGTCTGTCATTAGTCTAGGAAAGAGAAAAAGAAACTGCTAATAGGATTATTTTTAATGCACTTCCACCGGCAAAGCTGATTCTCTGAACAAGACATCAAGTGCAAAAGTCAACTGAAAATCCTTGCAAATGTATTAAGATGGCATATTGGTAGTGAATGCATTCCATGAAGACACAGCTCCCAGCATTTCTTTCTGCACCCTTTAATGGTAAATTCTCATTTGTCTATAACATTAAGCAGAGCTTCAACCTTTGTGGAAAACCCAGGGTAACCATTTGACAGTGCTCTCTTCCAAGGAAGAAGAAAAACACAGCAGCACTGAACTATTCCTCGCCAATGAGCAGGAGCCTTTTCTCCTCAGGGTGACCTATACCTTCAGAATCCGATGGTTTTATTATGATTAATAAATTTCATTTCCACAGAGGAAAAGGGACCATGTCAGCTTGAACTGAAAGCAGGGAGGCTTCTTTTCAAATGCTAATTTCTAAACACGCCCTTGCGTGACACTACAATTTAGACACAAGGTTATTAGGGAAGATGTGGGTTTGAGCTCTACTTTTGCAGCGGATATGCGAGGCACGTCAGCAGCCGCATGTCCTCAATGCTGGCTAAGCATAGCCTGAAGGGAGTGGCCATTCCTGGGGATCTCAACAGAGTGATGGGCAAATGTCTTGTGACTGCCATATTATTATGACTGACCTGTGCATATGGTTACCCTCCAGGCCACCTATCTCTGGCCAAAGTGGACAACCAGGTCATAATGCTCCCTAGTATCCCACATCCCAGCCATCCCAGGGATTGCAGACAAAATCTTAAATGTGTCCACTTTATTTCACCCATACCATTGCTGTCCTAACATAACCAACCAGTATTTCATGAGAACCAAATCAACAACAGCTTTAAAATCTTATCTCTTTGGTTCAACTCCTGCCTCTTCAAACCACCAGCCACTTATATCTACATCTATCAAATCTATCTATGTCTATGAAATCTCTATCTATCTATCTATCTATCTATCTATCTATCTATCTATCTATCAATCAATCATCTATCATGATATGTCATCTATTTATCCAACCATAAATCTATGTATCTATATATCTCTTTGTCCGTCCATCCGTCCGTCCGTCCGTCCATCCATCCATCCATCCATCCATCCATCCATCCATCCATCCATCCATCTAGTTAATAATAAATCTATATAAATCTAATTATATCACTTTGCTTAAAACCCTCCTATGGTTTCCCATTGATTCTAGAATAAAACTCAAACTTGCATGAACACCTAGCCTGTCTTTCAGTCCTGCCTCACTCCTCCCTAGTCCTAACACACTGGCCTCCTCAGTACTCCCTGGATACCTGCAAAGTCATTCTCTGCTTAGGGCCTTGGCAGTTGCTCATCCTCCACGTGAACTGTTTCCTTTCCTCCTTTATGTGACAGGTCAAACATCACCTCCCCAGAGAGACGTCCCCTTCCCTGACCACTCTTTTGCAATGCCCTCTGGTCCCCTCCTTGCCTCTCATGTGGTGCAACCGTCATTATTCATTGTGTTTACTCACCTCTCTATCTGATTATTTACTTGTTCCCCTTCCTGGGTTGTCAACACCACAGGGGCTGGGACTGAGTCTCTTTCATTTGTTTTTTTGTTCCAGGGTCTAGCACAGTACTGGCCACAGTGCAGGGGAACAAGGGGCCAAGCCAATGCCAACTAGTGAGTGAAAACGGCAAGGGGGAGGAGTAAAGAAGAGAGAAGCAGGTCCAGGAAGACCCTTGTCCCCACGACTCTGTGTAATTTCACATCACCCCTGACAGTTCACAAAACACTGGCCATAGTGCCATAAAGCTCATCAAAACTCTTTAGGGACAAACCAGACAAATGAAGAAATAAAAGATAACTGCTTTGCTGGCTGAGTCACCATAGCCTTCAGCCATCATGAGTTCTTGTCTATTTTGGGCTTAAGAAACAAGTTAAAACCAGGAGCCCCACCCCTCCCCACCCCTGGTCCTAGGAAGGGCAATGGGCTTGGGGCAAGAACATCCCAGTTCAAGTTCTGCCTTTGCAGTGACCTTGCTCAATGGCTTAGGCAAATCACTCTTCCCTGAGCCTCATTTTCCTTGTTCGTAAAAGGGTATTGTTCTGTCTGAGCCCTGCCTGTATCACAGAAAAAGTGCTTGGAAAGCAACTGGACATTTTAAAGCAGTCTATACATATGGGAGATTGGGATACAAGGATTATTATGTAGAATTTCACTAGCCAATCTCTCATTCATGCCCCAACTTTTGGTCTATAGAAGCAACCGAAAGACTCTGTGCTAGTATGATCTTGTGTAGTTCTAGCAATCAACTCGCAGATGCTTTTGGAGTCGAGATCTAATTTGTGAGTTACAGATGTAGTTTAAATTGCTATATTTGAACTTAGGTTTTGATGGAGTAAAATGAACAAGTATGTCAGCTGATGAATGGGAAATATGAACCTGTGTTTGTAAAGTTCTTTGCTCTACTGAGAAATGTAAATTTTACTTATTATTAAAATCTAAGTCTAGTTGAAACAAGCTAGTTGCTAATAAAATACAATAGGACCACATTGGTACCACAAAGCAGGGTTTATAACAAGTGATTTTCTTGTAGGAATATAGTAAGAATGCTATAATTAACTTTATTCTATAGGTTTTGCTCTATATATTTTGATTATGGACCTTTATGCCCCTGGGACCTTTTATTCTTACTGTAGCCTCGCCTCTCCATGCCATGTGTCCCAGAGATAGCTGGGGGAATCCCGGTGGGGCAGAAAGATGAATAAATATATGCTCTCCACCCAGATGAAATTCACAATGTGATATGTCTCCTAGGCAGCCCAGCTGCAGCAAGAAGGTGCAAAGACTTGCACACCTATCACACAGAGGAGCCCTATAGGGTAGGCATTCAAAATAGGATGCCTCACCAGGGATGAGTCTGTGTTGCCCTCTGGCTCTGCAGTGCCATTAGGGGTACAAGGCCCTCCTAATTATATCCAAGATATAGTCTGCAAGGTATTGTGAAAATGAGTGCATGCGAGGCACACACTAACCACACTGTCTACGACCTGGGTACCTACTACGCCATGGCCCCGTGGTTCTAAAAGCCTGTTATCTGGGGAGTGACAGGTTAGAGCATGTCCCCGCTTACTTTCCTGTGGTCTCAGACCTCGGTGGCTCACTTTGCTTTAGTGAGTGTATTCACCAAGGAAACATCCCTCTATGGTAACTGTGGCCTCCCCCTAACTTGAATCTCTCCAGTGACTTAGTCATGTATAGACCATAGGGGTGACCAAGCTTTATTCTAAAAACTTCTCAAAATATATAAGTCAGAGCAAGTAGGCCAGCCCCGCAACTCCAGCAAGAAAACTGCTCCACGTGCAGCAAAGTCTCCAAGAAAGACGCCAGCAGACATGGAAGAAATCCTTCAGGAGGAATGACAAGGAGTTATCTAGACTTTACTGACATTTTGGAATTCTGTGACTGCTTGTTCCTTTGCTTGGGTTCGAAATAACAATCTTTACAGATCACCCAGCAACGTTTTCAGTCTCATGATTTTTCTTTTCCTTAAAAGGAGAAGAAGTGTTTTCTGGGCTCTTTAGCTTCTCAGATGGAAGCCATAGAGTTTGCTGTCACCCATGGGTGCTGATCACACATCGGAACAGTGTGTCCATAAGCATGCCCGTAAATGCAACACCTGTAGAATCTGAGAACCAGATCATGCTAACCATGACAAATCAGATGGCATGATCCTTTCTATGCCGTCTTGGTGCAGTTCAAAACCTCTTTCTATTCTGAATCCCAACTAAGCAGGTTTGAGGTAGGAACCTTGATTCTGATTTATCAAAGCTCAGTAGCAGCCACTGTCTGTGTGTTGAGAAGACACCCTAAGTCCTGCCTTTGGCTATACAGTTCATCCACTCCAGAATGTCTCCTCCAACGAACGACCCATAGCCACAGTCTCTTTCATGCCAAGTCTATCCTCCTTTTAGAAAGTCCATTTCACCTCCTTTAGGTATTGACTACTTTGCTATCAAAATCACAAAGAATATTCCATCATGCTTTGAAATCAACTTGGCACCCCAGCTCTGGCTTAATCCACTGGGGGAACCATGAAAGCCCTTCTGTGTTTGTATCGCTCATGGGAACTTCAATACTTCTGTAGAGAAGCAGTGCTGAAGCTAAGGATTCCTCAGGGGCAGAAATTCTAGAGTCAAATCCTACTTCCTTGCTAAGGAATCTCAGAAAGTTTATATCTTCCCTGAGCCAGTTTCTCTATCCCTGAGTGGAGATGTAATGGTGCATACTGACTGTACGAAACTGTAGTGAGGTTGGGATGAGGCTGGTGGGTACCAGTTAGTCAGAAACCTAACAAGGGTCAGGTACTGATGCTCATAAGATCTAGAGGATCACGACTCTTGCCTTTTCTCCCTCTTCTTCTCTCTTATGTGGGATCACTAAAGTAGACTTCGTGGAGAACGTGAATCAGAACTACTCCTGAATCGAGTTGTTCATCGTGTACTAGCATTTGCTCATGCCACTTATAAGTGGATCAAAGTTTCTGAGAGGTTAGCAAGCAGGGTGAGAAGGAGGCAGGTTACTTGGAGACAAAATTAAAACACAAAAAAGCCAAGAAACACTAACAATGTCCAGATTATTTGTCAAAATATTTTAACTCCAGGTGAGTATCTCTCCCTCACTTCTAAGAGACCAGTGTTGGAGCACATGAACTCTTTTGATATTTGTTTGAGCAAAATGCATGAAAATGTGGCGTTAGAACAATAATACTGTTAAATAGGAATATAATCAGAACTACAAGCACGAGCCACATGTGACATTTTAAGTTTTGTAGTAGCTGCATTAAAATGTAAAAACAGGTGAAATTCATTCGTATATTTTTATTTACCCAATATATTAAAAATATTACCATTTCAATGTGTAGTTGACATAAAATTATTCATAATGTTTTACGTAGTTCTTCTACTAAGGCTTTGAAATCTAGTGATCTGAGGACTCCTCTGTTAGAATTACTTGGAGGAACTTGTAAGAATGCAGATTTTCATAATCCCTCTCCAGACCCCTGAATGAGAATCTCGGAGGATGAAATGGAATCTGTGTTGTTAATAAATTCTGCAGGCAATTTTCATGCACTCTTACCATCTGATAACCACTCTTCTATTTTTTCTTTAATTTTGCAGATATAGAACTCCCTTACTCAAGCTAATTCAGAACTGTCTAGATATCTTTAATTTTCATATGTAAACCAATAAAGACATTTTATTTATCAAGTATTATTATTGCATGTAGCAAGCTTCGAACATGCCTAGTACACAGTAAGGTATCCGTAAATGCTATAATTATTTTTACTACGTCCCCTGATCCCCCTGTATTTCATCTCTTATAATACACATCACATTTTATTGGAAACAGACCAATTAACTCCAAATCAATTCACTGTCTGACAACTTCACTGAATAATCCAAACACCAAAATGGAAGAAAGACAATTAGACAAAACTTACTGAAGGATCGCAATTCGAGGAATTGCCAATTTGGAAATTTCTTCTAAATAAGATCAGAAGTTTTAGTGCGGTTGCATGCCATGTGTGTTATATGTGTGTGTGTTTGTAAGTGTGTGCAGGTTGGGGGGGATAAAAGGATGGAAGGGGTGATGACACCCCTTCTTGTGGCCCTGGACTTGCCAAATATTGTTTCTAATAATTACTTAATAAAGGGTATATCAACCTGACTCACCAGGGCTTGTTTCAAAGCTTTCACATATGTGTTCATTTGGCCAAGGCCATTTCACAGAGGCCCACATTTACCTGTCTCCAGTACTCACAAAGACTGGGAGTGTGTCCTCAGGTTGGTTTCCCATGCTATCACATGATGGTCCCTTGCACGGTAGCGGGGGCAAGACTTGCTGCTAGACCAAGACCCAGCCTCCACCTGTACCCCATAAACCCACAAGCTCCCCTCCACTCCCTCAGGCAGGGAGCAGTTGGGAGCCTAGACCTAGCAGGCAAAACAACTAGCTTAAAGTGTTTGGTAGCTTTTGGGGAATGAAAACTGTTGGCTGATTTTTAGCCATCGATTTTCAGCAAAAGAAAGATTTTTGGAGAACTGACCAGGACTACACCTTGCACATTTAACCCTCTGCCTCCCTGAATACATGGAGTACCCCCTGGCAAGGCAGCCACTTTTTTCGTCACTTCATCCCCACACCTAGATCACTGCCCAGCACATCCGAGACTCAGTACACCTGTTGTGTGCAGGAGACGGACCAGGTTACATAAACTCTCAGTGAAACAACCATTTAAAAAACCTTTTGGTTCCCTTGGGTTCTCTCAAAATTTTCAGAACTATATCTTCCCCACCCCAACTATAACTCATAAATACCAATTTTCTAGGAGCAAGATAGTATAGCTGAAGAAGGCATGAGAATTCCACTTGGAGGTGAAAGTCAACATTCCAAAGTCAAGGTAAAAAGAGCACGTGGGGGGCAGTGGGGGCAGTGTGGCTCGGTGGCTAGAGCTTTGGCATCAGATGGACTCCTGTGTGACTCTGAGCTTGAGAGGTTTTTGTCTTGTTTAATGTGCAAATGAGGATGATAGTAACATTGACCTCACTGAGCTGTTGTAATAAATTATATATGCATGCCTATATGTGCATATACACATATATGTATATATGCACACACATATATGTAATTGATCATACTTGGTAGCATACAGAATTTGCTCAATAAATGACAGTAAGTTATTACTATACCCTGGAGAATTCAGCAAAGCTCACATGAGAGACAATTACTACAGAGATGAAGGGCTTGCTTTCTATGGTGACAAAAAGCCTTAGCCCTCCATGGAAATAACTGATACACCCTTGGAGCAAGAGGTAGGACTTGGACATTTAACTAATCAGCCAGCATATCCTGTTGGTTCGCCTGTCAAAATACAGCCCAAAGATGGCCATTTCTCAACTCCTCTGTAGGCACTGTCACCCCTCCCTGGCGTGCTGTTAAGGGAGTGACTCACAGCTAGGGTCTTTTCTCCTGCTTTTGCCAAATTGCAACCTGTTCTCCACAATGCAATCTAACTCATCATTAAAAATTAAGTCAGATCATAGCCAAGCCTCCAACACCTCCTGTCACACTTAAAATCTCAAATGGTTTTTGCAGCCTTCAAGTCCTAAGTCCTATTATTATCTCTACAATCCTCAGTGGTACTCATGCTCTGGCCACGCTGAATATCTTACTGTGCTTACAGCACCTCTAACAGCCTCGACCTCAGGGCTTTGGCACTTGCTGTTTATTCAGCCTGAAATGCTTTTAATTCCACAATGACTTACCTGGCTCACACCCTCACTTGGTTAAGGTAGGTCCCTGCTCAAAGGTCACAGTCTCAGAGAGGCCTCCTCGGATCAGTGAATATAACGTAGCATCACATCATACTTTCTATCCTCTCCCTTGCCTTTTGATTTGTTACAGCTATTGCATAACTTTAGATACAAGTGCATGATATGCTTATTCATCAACATGGTTGGGGCCTGGTCTGCACTAGAATGGAGACTCGAAGGAAGGGCTTCTCCCGACTTATTTGATACTATGCCCTGAGGGCCGAGAACAGTTGCTGATCTGCGGCAATGACTCAATACATATTAAGTCTCTGAAATGAATTTCTAGCTGCTCTGTCAAAATTAGTAACTTGTTTTTAAACCTCCATGCTTGTAAAAGATTCACACTCGACAACTGCAGTTACCACTAGCCAATGCTGAAAAAGCTCCAATGAATCATAGCAGCAAGGAGACCTCAAATATAAGAAGAAGGGAAAATTATCTTGTCTCTGTGATCATCTTTGGCAGAATTCAACTCATCAAAGGTTCTTGATGTCATAGTACGAGAAGCTATGAGAATGTTCAAGGTGGAGGTACTAGGTGGGACACCCTCATAAGCACATGTCTTTCGGGAACAACAAAAACCAAACAGCTAATACCATTTTTGGAGCCACTGAGTATGAAAACCAATTTCCTTGTAAATACAGTCTCATAAAACACAAATGCTAATAAAAAATGTTTCTTCTACATGGCTAGCAAAAGTAGAATTGACATTTTGGCATCTTCTACAAAAGACTCACTTTTCCTTCGGGAACTGAAAGAAAAATCCTTCAGTGCTACGGTTGCTACTGTTTCATGATTTTCATCTCACTATTTCTACCCAGAGACACAGACAAAACTGTCTGGCCAACTCTGTCCAATGGACAGCCATGTAAGAATAATACATCTTTAGAAAAAAAAAAAAAGAATTTCAGTTATAATATTCATTAAGCCCTCAAAACTGAGATTTTTAAGCTTCTTGACATCTTTCTTCAGATAAGGAGAGAGAAACTGCCTTTTGTCAACACTGAAATCTAGGAGACCCCAGGATTGAACAGAACCACCCTAAAGGGTGTTGTTTTAGATATGGAGATAAGAGCTCCCAAGAGCTGCAATGTTTAGAATGTGGGTGGGTGTCCTGGGTTTTTCCGCATGAGGGAGATAAGGCTCTGGAAGACTTCATTGAAATTGTGAGTCACCACCTTTATTGACTGAGCAGTTCTGATTTTTCATTTTCATTCTTATGAGGAGGGTGAACTAGCTGGGAGATAATTTGACTTTTGATTGATATGGGTGTCTCCTTTTTCATGCTTGATTCAAACTTCAGAGTTCCAATAGAAACTTATGAAGCATACAGCATATTATTAATATGGCCATCAAAGCCACCGGGACATCTCTCTCAATTTGAAATGTGATCGATAGCAATTCATTAAGAATTTACTGAGCAGCCATCCTAAATTAGATAAGGTAGGTGAAAACATCTACTCTATTCAGGGCAAACTTTCATTATCTGTAGCTTCTTTTAAGAATATTGTGTGTGGACCACTTGCTTACAAGGCAGGGTTTGTTAGGTCGTGGGACAAAAATCAATGTCTACCTCTTGGGTCATAACTTTGCAATGTTTGATCTATGATGTCAGAGCATAACTTAAGACACACTGGGACATAAATACAGCTTAGCAAAAAAAGCAAAGGCTCTGGAAGACCAGTGTATCCACAAATAATGTCTATTAACAGTTTAAACCAACAATCTTCCCTACCCAAAGCAGTGTCCCCTTCAGTGGCATGCATCACTCTCAAGGTTTTGAAAATGTGAAATGATTTGTATCCTAGGGTCATTCCCCTTGCCATCCCTAGCAATGCAACTATCAATCTTATACTATTAGGCAGTCTGTGAAGTGTTCTGGGTGTCATCACCTCTCAAAGGAAGAAACAGAGATATTCGAAGCTAATAGTTGAGGAGGACCATTATCAAAGGGGTTTTATAGAAATGGAGGAAACTGCCCCTTTAAAATACGAGCATGCAATTCCCAGGGTGAGACTTCGACCTACTAAAAACGTTAAGACTGACTACATTGATGAAATTGATGCAGAGTTTTCTGTGGCCCTGCTTTTTAGAACAGAAAGGGCTGGGGACATGTTTCTAGCTGTCAGTTTTTTTAGCTCTTTCTCTCTCTCCAAATACTGTAAGTAGGTAGTGAAACAAACACGCCTCTGTTTATTACCCCATTGATCAAATGTGATTGGTTGAAGATTAGCATCTAATTATAAGGCTGGTTCATGTATGCTTTGGAAGGACATGGCATACTCAGCTACATGTGGATTAGTTGTGACATGCATCCTCATTGGGTAAAAGTAACACAGTGGTAAGATCTAGTAATTGTTGTGGTCATGGTTTAGGCTCAAAAGCAATAAATAAACAAACAAACAAATAAATAAATAAATAATCTGTTGTTAATTAAGGCACTCAATCTTGACATTTAATCAAGTAATTCCATGCTACTGAAAGTCCATTTTAACTGTTCTGAACCACATCAAGCAAAAAGAAAAGTGTTATTGTGATGGACACAGCATGCAAGTGAATTTCCATTTGCCAATGTCCTGATTTCTAAAACAGAAGACCTCATTCCTCTAAGTCCTGCTACTTGTAACATGTTTTCGAAGAAAGGAAATAGGGGATCTTTAACTAATGGAATGAAGATCCCCTTCTTATAAGACAAAAGGAATTATATTCCCTAATGTTTCTAGTTTTATAGAGTCAGTCTTTTGGGGCCTATAATATATACCGGTTCATCCCATAAAGATCCCAAATAATTCACATATAAATCTGTGTGAACCCATATGTAATATGTCAAATAAAAGTACAGAAGTCACATGACTGTGTCCCTCATCTTCCTTCCTCAGTATTTTAATGTAAGAGGACTGATCATACCATAAGATTTTATTGTGGTTTCATTCAACATAGTCTTACGTTTCTGGATCAATCTATTACTAAAACTGGAAATAGAATATCAAAGTTAGCAAAATTTCTCACAGCTTTTTAGATAGCAGTGAATAAAGGCTTCAGCGATACTCCAAAGATATACGAACTTTGTTTTTTTTAAACTAAACTTTCTAGAGTGAACCAACCGCAGCATGTGAAGGAAAAGAAAAAAAAAAAAAAAAGGATACTGAAACGTGGACGGATGCATCAAGAAGTAGCAATGTTCGTTACCTGCAGAGGTGTTACAAGAAATTTCATCTGCTGCAACGAAGACGAACTGATTTCTGGAAGAGAAGATAAAATTCACAATACTGCTCGCTCAGGGGGGATGTGCTCTCTTGCCAATCTGTGTGACGGATTCAGATGCGGGGAAGGGAGGGTGCTGAGTTTGAATGATGTATTCAGATGAGGAGAGGAAAGGGTGGGGCGTTTGAATGAACATATTCAAATGAGGGGAGAGGGGGCGCTAAGTTTCAATGGGTGTTGCAAGGAATGTGTCGATCTATCTTGGACTTAAAGAGAGTTTACAAAGATCATGAAATGGGCATGCGGGTCTTCTTCAACGAAATCATGATGGTGTCAGAATATGGAACATGTACAAGCTGTTGCACCGGAATATTAATGCTCTGTGTTTACCAACATGTCATGCCAGGAGATGTTTCTAAGCCTAGGGCATTTCAAACTGTGCTTATATGGATTTCTATGCTGAATAGAGATTACGTTCTAAACAATATGGACTATTTATTAGGGATAAAAAGGAGAATACTGCAACTAGCTAAGAAAATCATAAAATTTCAGGCTTTATTATTATGAATATAATATCAAAAAGCTATTTTTTTTAAAAAAGTAAAGGAAAAGAAATGCTGTCATTTTAGAAGATATTATATGGTGTAACATTATGGATAATAATTTCTTCACCAAACTAGGCTAGCTACATAAAGAAGGTAAGAGAACTCATCAATTAAAATAAACCCTGTCTTGCCAAATTATTTCTAATGATGCACTAAAAGAAAATAAAAATGGAAAATACAATTTTACTTTGATTTAGTAAATCCAGAAAGATGATAAAACTCTCTTAAGATGTTTTTGACTGTGGCATTTCCACAATGTAATGCATTCTAATTCAGAGGTACTGTTTACTTCTCTAGAAAAAAAGAATTCCTGTGTCAGGTAGATTATAAAAATGTCCCAATTAGATTGGCTAGGCTCTTAAATCCCTCAGAAGCAGCAGTGTAGAACCTACTAGTTCCCATTTGTTAGATTTTACTATGCATATGGATCATCAAAAACCAAGATAAATGTTTTTTTTTTTTTTTTTTTTGGTCTTAGTTTGATTGGTCTCCTTCAAATGTTTTGAATGCTTCAAAAAAGTACCTAGTGATTGAGCATTTCTTTTAAACATCTTAAGAAAGTTTTACTGTTGCAAGAGGTATGCCCTGGAATATAAATAGAGCTACCATTTGAAAATTCACTAGAATTTAACATTCAGTTGCAAATTCTAGTCATTTCCACACCAATGAAATCTAAACTAAATTATACATGCTCTGAGAATAGTATTTTTTATACTTCTCTTTCGCATAACAAATGTCATAGCTTAGTTCATTTATCACCTCTCAAAATAATAAAAGTTATTGTCTTTGGATTTTTGCTATCTTTTCACTCTGGCACAAACTTTTGAGCCCCATCAATATCTGGCAACAGAATTCCAAAGCTTCAGGAGCAGTCAATTTAATGTCCCTGAAAATAAGCATTTTGGTGAATATTTGTTTTTGACTTGTTCATCTTTGACTTACTCAAGGGGCCATAATATATGGGTACCTCACATTATAGGTATGATAGTCTCAAGAAAACTAAATAAGCTCTGGAAAGGTCATCTATTTATAATATGTCCACAAGAAGAACATTATAACAAGGAATGGTGATCTGGCTTATCCACAGGGGCAACCTTTTTGGAAGAGCCATTCATTTATCTATGAGGGAGGCCTCATTTGTTAGGTGGCTCTATGTAGCTTATGCTCCCCAATCTTAGAAGACACTACTGCCTTGCATTCCACTTCTGTGTTTTCTCTAAGGAACTATCCAGCCTGCCAGACATGAAGAAAGCCTTAGGAGGCAACCAACACAAATGCAAAATGGTGATTGAATGAATAGGGAAAAGTTTTAAAATGCAACTTATAAGTATGATTACAAAGAAATTTAGCCCTTTTCTTTAATAGCTTCAGATTTTTAGAAAATGTGATGGTTGTCCACCATGCTCTTCTTTTTAACACTATGTACTCACTCTTAAAAATGCCACCATTTCTCTATTTCCTTCTTTCTTTCCTTCCTTTTTTCCTTCTTATATTTTTCTTTTTAGGTAACCTATGCGTTTTTAATTTTTTTCAGAGTTTCTTTATGATTCCTGAGCAAATTTCTCAACAAAGAGTAATGATCACTTCCTTTGATAACTCAGTTTCTTTGAAAGCGTTGGTTCAGATGACTTCTATCAAATCAAATTTACCTCAAAAAATAAAGAGTTATCACCAATAGTAACATTTTAAAGAATATGTCATGGACTCTGCAGCAATCTTGAAAAGGAATTACAAAAATATTTGTAAAAAATGATAGTCATTGCGATGTACCAATTCTGTGCTGATTTTTTTTTAATCCACATGTGTAATCTCACTACATCTGAGGTTACCCCAACAAAGGTATATAGCCAAAATTATGCTTTACTGAGAAAAAGCTTACCCTAATATCTCATAAAAGTGGTTTTCTAAAAAGCTCATTTGTTCCATTTCCTGTGAGACCCTTTCATCAAGTGATTATAAGGAAAATAAATAGAAAACACCTGTTGAATAAAAGCCTGGTGAAAGGTGGCCCGTATGTCAGGCCAACGGAATAATTTGGGTAGAATTGTTAGGGGCAGGTTTCACGGTGGTGTCTTTGTCCACTGTGTTATGCCATTTTTATCTGTGGTTCTGTTTCTCCCCACTTGATATGCAATCTATCTCAGCCCATAAATAGATCACCTAGGATCCTTGCTGTGAAAACATTTACACCAAATGACCAGAGAGAGGTGTGATTAATGAGACTAATGGTGTACCTGAGAAGTTGGCTATCCCCAAAGGAACATTAAGTGATCAAAGCCACACAGGTGTTCTCTGGACAGTGGCGTCACCTCTCGACTTCAGCCTCAGAAAGGAGGCTGTCACAAGGGTCTGTCCCTTATGCTAATTCTAGCCTGCTCATCACTCTCAACACTGACCTATGGACTTAAACTTCAAAAGTAGTTGCACTTGATTTTCAGCAAACTGGTTTGTTCAGTGATTTTAGATGATTGAGAAAGTCTGGCCAAGTAATTTACAACCTGGGCTGCCCATGGTCAACACCAAGTATGCTTCTAAAATTTCTAGCGACCAAGCTATACCTAAGACCAATGAAATGGGGATCTTGGCGAATGGTTCTCAGGAATCGGTAGTTTCTAAAGACCTCCAGATGATTCTAAAATGCAACCAAGTTTAAGAATCACTTGTCTAGTTGAATGGTTCTCACCTTGGCTGCTCCTTAGAGTCATAGAAAGAGGTCAAGAGTGCTAATACTGGAGCCCTGCTCCTGTGGGTCTTGCTTTCATTGGTCTGGGACAGGGTCTGGAAAGAGGTAGTAAAATGCTTGACAGGTGATTCTAATGTCAGCTATAGCTAAGATGCACAGGGCATGGTACAAATATAGAGTGGAAAAGGGAACTGAATCACTACCTCTCTTGTATCTTTGTTTCTTCTTGCAACTTTGCTGTCATGCTGGCCCCCGGGGCAACCTAGCCCTACGGCTGCCAAGGATGCAACCACGGAAACCACCATACCTAGCTCAGAATGGTTACTTCTAGTTTCTGCAGGTCTTCTGACTGAATAGACTTAACCTTCATTTCTGAAAGAGAAGCTGGTCTACAGTGGCCATAACGCCATGTTCTCTGTGTTTGCTTCTTCCCTGGTTCCTCTTATTCTGTCTTCCTGCATTTACTCCAAGATCATCTCTGCTAAATCTTTTCATTTTCCCTCTGAGTCTGCCTCTAATTCTCTACCAACTTTTCCCTCTAGAATTTCCTCTCTATTTTCAACCCTTCCCTCTACTCCAGAATTTCTCATACTTCAGGTTTCAACCCTGACCACCTGAATCAGAATTTCCAGGAGAGAGGTCTGATAATATGAACATTTAACAAGAAGCCATATCTGCCTATTGGCCAGTTTCAGGGCAAACCATTCATACCCTTCTAAGTGACTGGTGATCCTGGGACAAAGTCATGGTTATGGGAAATTCTTACTGTGGCAAACCTTGCTGAGTAACCTCCTGTAAGTTCATTCTTATTTTCATTTCAAAGCCCAACTTTTCCAGGAAGACTATTAGAGGGAATCTTTGTGGAAGAAAGGAGGATTACTAATTAAATAATAATAATAAAAATAATAATAATAAATGGTAAATTACTGGGTGCAAAAGAGAGGGCACTGTCTGTCTTGACTCTAGAATGTTGACACCTAAGAGCCACTACCTTAACGCTGATGGCATTTATAAACCATAGGTAGCTGCCAAGTGCCGTATCTATGTATTAATTCATTTATACATAGTAATCTCTCTTACTATCTCTACCTTTGCAATTGAGGAAACAGGCATAGAAAGGTTATATAGCATGAACAAGCTGTTAAGTGGTGGAGGTGAAATCTGAATATAGTTGAACTGGTCAAGGTTTCAACTCCCCTTCACTCTAAGGTTCTGCTCAGGGGGACTTCTATGGCAGGGGGCATGGGGTGATGTCTCTGTGGAGGAACTTCCTAATATTATTCCAAATCTTCAGTGCCACTGAGTCAGAATAATAGGATTTTGTAATTCCCCTCTGAACATAGTGTAACTGAGGCTGAAGAGGGATAATTATATTTTGGTTTGCCAACAACGTGGGATGGTGAAATGGCATGGGCCCTGGCCCTCCTCTCTTTTTATTTTATTATCAGACTTTATTATGTTTTACAATGGTTTTCACAGACCAACCACCCAGAATCTCGATCTGACTCAGTCTTGTGACCTGCCACATCATCTTCATATCCCATTTTTCTTTAGTTAAATCTCATCTCTTTGTGATTTTCTTTCTTCTAAAAATCATCCATGGCTGAATCCTAAGAGTCAAAAGAGTTGCCAGCCAGAATCACTGGAGGGGATGTGAGAATCCAGATATCAAGATGCAGAATAATAATCTTCTGCATAGGCAGGGATGGGGAAGAGGCTAGAAATGTTCTCCCATCAAATAATATCAGTTTTATGTTTTCTTGTTTAAAATTTCAGCCATTTCTCCTTCTTGGCCTCTTAATTCTGTTATGTTGCAATTGTTATACAAAAGTTGGGGTTGATATCACTCTTAGCAAGTTTCTCCTTGTATCCAGTGCTATGAATGCTGATCTAACATATACACACATATACACACAAACATAATTAAAACTCTCCAAGGCTAGCTACTGGAAAATCCCACAATCTGAAAAGTTGGTCTTCTGGTCTGGCAGATGGCAGCCAAGATGCTCCAAGACAACAGAGGGACAAAGTCAAATTAGTTCCATCTGTAGGTTCTGGGGCATCCATTGGTTATAAGGCAGAGGTTTTTAACTCTCTGCCTATTATAATCAGCTATCATTTTAAAAAATACTAATGACCATGCCCATTCCCTAATCATATGTTAGAATCTTTCAGAACTGTTCCTAGGCACGGGTATGCCCCAAAAGCCACTCAAGTGATTCTAATGTGTTAGCCAGCACTGAGAACTCACCTGTCACTGTATAAATATTTCTTTGAACATATGTGCTCTGTCTTTGCAGAAATAGAGGTGTCTTCTGGTCTTTTAATTAAATTGCACTAGTGTTGATATAGTACAATTTATAATTATTAATGTTTTAATGATTGATAATTATATTATAATAGCTATATACATGTTTACTCTATCATTTATAATTATTAATTTTTATAACTATGCTTACCAGATGCTTCCCTTTAGACACATAAAATTAAGGTGAAATGAATTATAACTAGGTATTCTTGTTGCTCATCTTAAAAAGTTGCTGGAAGGCTCATATAGAACCCAGTCATGAGCATTTTCTCAATAGTTGAATATAGCATGCAGAAATAAAGTGGTCTTATTAAAATTCTTATTGCTGACTTTACTAAATAGTTTACTCATGTCATTTATTCAGTCCTCAGATGGTTAATGATGGCCTGTTAAGTGACAGGCACCCAACTAAGCCTAAGGGCTGTGACGCTGTGTTCATGGCTTTTAAATCACTGTGGAATATTTATA
This sequence comes from Cynopterus sphinx, assembly GCA_030015415.1. Taxonomy (NCBI): domain Eukaryota; kingdom Metazoa; phylum Chordata; class Mammalia; order Chiroptera; family Pteropodidae; genus Cynopterus; species Cynopterus sphinx. The sequence goes on along the minus strand of CM057379.1, from coordinate 97,194,069 downwards.
CTGGGTTTAGATATCCCGAAGCACCTTACCTAATTTATACTTCAGTTTTATCACCTAGAAAGGGGGACTTATTTGCTTTTGATCAGTATTTTACCTCCCTTCCCCCATCTCAGTCCTAAAACTCTACTCTAGAATTGTACAAATCTCATTCAGATTAATATTTTCCCCTTCCCTGCTATTATTTTTATTTGTATTTTGGTATTGTATCACTCTTACTTCAAGAGGCCGTGGCTAATTGTAAAATGAGATGGGGTGTAAACCAACAAACAAGCCACAAATAAACAGGTAGATGGACTACAGAACCTTCTGTAGGAGTCTATCCTTATTTTTACATTTTAAAAGGGGAATTCATTAGCATACATTTAAAAACATTTCCTTTAGTCACAGTTCCTAGCACTAACACTGCATAGAGAAAAAGTTTTAAATGGAAAAAGAGATAAGTTCTATGAATCTGTCCCCTACTTGAACATTCCACTAAATAACCTCTGGGTTTGGGAAATTTAAATCCAAGTGCATCTATATTACCCAGAGACCTTGAGAACAGTCAACGTTTCTAAGTGTAGTTTTTCCAACATTTAATGATGTCTCCAGTTCCTACTACATTTTTCCCCTCTCTCTGCTACAGTGCAAAGGAATGAACGTGAATCTGGAAGTCTGGCTTGTTGTGGACAAGCTGCATTCCACTAGAAAAATTATTTCACCGTTCTGGGTCTCAGTTTCCTCGTCTGGAAAATGGGAAGAAAAATAACACTTGCACCTCTTAGATTTTTTGTTGTTATTGTTCAGACCAATGAATGTAAAAGCACTTTCTTTGGGGGAATATATTGCCTTTTCTTTTTTCTTTTTCTTTCTTTCTTTCTTTCTTTCTTTCTTTCTTTCTTTCTTTCTTTCTTTCTTTCTTTCTTTTTTTCTTTCTTTCTTTCTTTCTTTTTTTTTGGTGGTGTGGTCTCTTCTCTACCCACTCAGAGATGCCAGGCATCTGTTTATAAGTCCTGGGCTTCCATAGTTTTAGGAGGACAGGGAGATAATAAAGAGCCTTATTGTACATTGGTTTGATATGGTTTCAAGCCCTCTTCTCCATGACAAAAATGAAGCTGTTTTTGAGAGTAAAGCCATCTTGATATAAGAATGAAGTAAGTAGGGTCAGTAAGTCATCATCTCACCTGTTGTCACTGAGCTGCTGAGGGGCAAGGGGTGGGTACTTATCAAATAAAACATGTGGGGAGATGACCATGTCAAGAAGACATTCAGACTTAATGGCAAAAGTTTGTGAGCGCTATCACAAACTTTGGTGCTAGGGCCTGGGCAAGGCAACATTTTGCTCATCTAAATAGCTCTTCAAAGCCCTGAAGGATTACAGGCTATAGTGAAAACCACTGCAGTGGCCCCTCAAAAGAGATCGGCTTGCCGGCCATCATGGAGCCCTAGTTCCCTAGAGAACAACACTCTCTAGCAACAGGGAACATATACTTTTGTGCTGGCAACTGGACACCTGCTCTGAGTTGGCTAGGCCATCTCTCCCAAGTACCAACTCATACAAAGGTACATCCTAACTAAATTTGAACTCGATTTCTTTTCTATCTTCCTTTGACTGGACCAAAGTATGATTAATTTATCATTGTTTTGGAGTATGTTATTTATGGGCTTATTAAGAGACATTATCCTGTATGCTACTACTGGCTTGAGAAATTATTATAATTCTTGCAGCGAACCTATGTTAAATAAACTATAGGCCAAGACAATTTCAATCTCTGAGCGTAATTTGCCACAAAACCAAACAAGCCCTTTCAGGTTTTGGCTTTTTTAAAAAGTGGGCTGGGGCCTCCAGGAAGATGAAATCCCATATCTGCTTTGGTTGGGCAGGGCAAAGGAGTGCACAGAAGGTACTTCTAATGAGAATGAGTATTTAGTACAGGGTTGGGAATCGTTCTGGCAGGTTCTCTGAACAGCATCCGTGCTTCCCCATGGGAGCAGTATCCATCTGAGGGAGAGGAGTCTTATGATTATGGAGAGGAAGGAGAAACACGAGATGTCCAGGCTGAGGCTCTGGAGTATGAAGAGGCCACAAAGAGAAGGTCTGAGAATTTATGTGTAAATGAAGTGAACATGTTGGTAGAAAGTTCCAGAACCTTACTGTTTCCAGGGAAGATTCTGACAACCCACTGGACTTCTCACCAGTCACAATGGGACAGGGGCCCCACAGGTGGATTTGGCTTGAGTTTTTGGAAAGTAACTGTTAGTGGAGATGATTTTACAGAAGTCTAAAGCAGTGATGGTTTGGGGGTTGGGTTTACACTGTGGGAACTGGTTGTTTTTCTTACAAAGCTGATGATATCTGGTAGCCTGAGTTTCTCCATGGATAGAAAAGAGAATAAAAGTCCAGGAGAAGAATGAACAGAAGAATGGGCTGTTTGATCTTGTGGTTCCTACTTGCTTCTTCCTCCAGAATTTTGTTGCTCAAACTATTTTTCCCCTAGTTTTATTGAGTTGTGATCCACAAATAAAAATTATATATAATTAGGTTGTGCAGCATGCTTTTTTAAAAGATATACAAAGTGGTAATATAACATATGTATGCATTGTTAAATGATTAACATGGTCAAGCTAATTAATGCATCCCTCACCTCACATAGTTACTTTGTGTGTGTGTGGTCAGCACATGTAAGTTCTACTCTTAGCAGATTTCAAGTATATCTATTTCTCTATTTCTAGAATAGAAGTAAAAAAAAACAAAACAGAAAAACTTCTATAGTCAAGAAATTATTCTAAGAAAATCTCCTTCATAGGAAACTACCTATATTTTGACTTAAAAACAAAACAAAAAAATCCCCATAGTTTAGTGATGACGATGATGAGGATGATGATGATGACATCCTGAGTGTCATTTAGTGTCAGGTGCTATTTAAGGAAAATTTTTTCATGACCACTATTCTCACAACAACCCAATGAGGCTGGCATCGCTCAGTAGCCCCATTAAAGATGTGGAAGTAGATGATAAAAAAGGTCAGTTAGCTGGCCTGTGTCTCAAGTAGTCAGCAACTATCCTGAATTCAGAACCTAGTCTACATCTAAATCTCTGATCATATTCTATAGATGAATAGCAAAGATTCGCTAATGCATGCATCTATCAAAGAATAGGTACCATGAGTATGTCACTGTGCAATAAGCAGATCTGCTTCAAATCTGATCAAGCCAATTTTAAGTTGTGGGCTGTTGAGCAACATGCAGGTTCCAAGAATGTTAGTGTTACAAAGAGTCCTGGAGATTGCACAGTCTAAAATTGATTTGCACTTTTAAAAGGATTTAATTTCATTTGCTTGCTCTTGCCTGCATAGAGTTAATGCTTTCAAAGAATAATATACACGCTCAAGTATCTGTCCATTTGCAACTGAGTTATTGATAACTCTATGCATTTTTGCCATCTCAATTTATGAAGTATGTTCATTTTTGTCTCTCTCTCATTCTAATTGGTATTATGCTCCCTGCTTAGCAGATAAAAAAACTGAGGCTCAAAAAGATGAGAAATCAGATGGGACTTTTCCAGGGTCCAGCTTACATTACTGTGTCTATTTCACAATCGATGAGAAGATATTAGCATGAAATCAAATTCATTACCCATGGGTCTTTGGGGTAAAGTAAATGATTAGTTGTGGCCCTAGGCTAGTTGGGGGAAGAAGTCACAGCAGAATGGGTTGTGAGGGATGATGACTCTTTTCTCATTGAAGAGGAGAAAGTAGAAAGAAGATGGTTATAAACCAATGATTTACAAAGCCAAATTTTCTTACATCTTACAAGGTTTGTGTTGACATTATTTTCTGCATACTGGGGTAGAATTGAAGCTTGCCCTCTAGGGTGGTACTTCTCAGACTTCTTACAAATCACTTTAGGATCTTAAAAAGGCAGATTCCGATAGAGCAGAGTGGGGTGGGGCTTCAGATTTGCATATTTCACCAAGTCTTGGTAAGGCCAATTTCATTGGTCTGGGGACTTTGCAGAGCTGGGGTCTGAGAACTCTCAAAATGGGTCACTCCAGCCTTCCCAATAGAGTAAGGTCACCACTTCTTTCCTTTGTGTTTGCTTGTTTTAAGTTTGAGATGGAGAAATAGAAGTGAATGACAAAAAGAAGAGTGTAGAAACTCATTTGGAGGAAGCTGTGGTGCTCTCACAGTTTAGGACCCATTTTCAAAGTGGCCCTACCACCTGGGTTCATCTTCTGTTTAATGGAATGAGTCCACCAACCCTTTCATGATGCAGAAGTGGTGAAGAAAACAAATCCTCATCTTGTAATGCAATCTGAAATTTCAAGCTACAGCAGCAGACCGCGAAAGGAGACAGGGATTGAGAGGATGCTAGAAGCATTCAACAATGTTCATTTTCTTTTTAAAGGAATTTCAGGACTGCAAAAGAGCAATGGGAACCACCAATGCAAGTTATTGGATGTGTGGCATCTATCTGTAATCTCAGGCCAAAACAGTTCCATCTAAATGATTAAGATAATGAAGGGAAAAAGGGTGTTTGACTTTGATTATGTCTCAACTCCCCACAATCTATTTATTGATCTAGTTGAACATTCACACATTATAATGCAGCCAGAATAAGACAGGAAACAATAACAAAACTGATGCATTAGTTATTCTTTATAGAGATTTCCTCAAGCTCTCACCTACCAAACTACCATCCCCCTAAACCCTGAGAGTGATCTCTACTCTAAATGTTTTGTATGTTAATTAAATATGAAATAAATGTACTGTGGCTCTGAGGAGAATCTAATTCCAGAGGAATCAATCATTGCATTCTCAGGCTAGAGGGAAAAAATCACAAGAAGTTGTTTATTTCTGTCCAATGACTGTTCATATGCAGATGTTACACACAAATACAGAAATAATGTATAGGCCACATTTAAATAGAAATCAGTTCTTCTGGAAAAGAATTCAAAGGATCAGATAATTTTCTTTGATACATTTAAAAGTAATACTAGAAATTTTTAGTGAAAAGTTCTTTCTTAACCCAAAAGATAGAGTCTATAGTATATCTTATAGTGACAATTAAAGAAAAGACAAAGAAATGGAGTGGGTTTAATTTTTGTCACATTCATGAATGTGTCATGAGCTAAGATTCCACTGTGTATGTATCCCTTTGTACTTTACCAGAGTACTGTCTACTATGAGGAAAATTCTTTATCTGCAATGGAAATGGCTCTTGTGGAAGCCTCTAGGTCTCTGTGTACATATTCTCATCACAGGTTTCTCACCTGCCTCTAGGAAGCATCAGACTTCCTCACCTGCCTCTAAACCCTTCACAGCTGAAAGACCCTGATGGTGCTATTTAAAAGATAGGTTTTATTTGCTTTTTTTGTGGTCTATCAAGTTAATGATCTGCAACCTAAAAGCATGTAATTAGGCCATGACATGACCAAAGGAGTTGTTACATCTTGTCTTGTCACTGGCAAAAGTGTCTGCCCACATGGCTGTGACAGCCATGGTCTATTGGGTTTGGAATTTTCTTTAATATCTCCCCAACTCCTTGTTGGTCCAGTCTGTTGACTACTACAGACTTCGTTCTTTTTTTTTTTTTTAACTGCTTCAATTATATATTTATCCAATAGTGCATAACAATTTTTGAGAAGCTATTATAGATTATGGACCAAAGGCAATTAGTTTTTGAAATAAAAACTTGAGCACTTTTTCTTTTAAAGTGTATGTTTGCGTGCACATGTCTGTACACTTAAAATAAGAGAAACTTGGGGAATCTATCAGCAATAGCCATATTCCTATTTAGCGCTGAGAGCTTTGAGTCCATAAATACGAGTTTCAAAAATCACATAGATGCTACTATCAAGAACTATATATTCTCATCTCCACTATTTCTGAGCCATTTCAATTGTTAGAAATGAAATAATTATTATTCTACAGAGCAATTTGGTAGAAAATAGTTATCTTAGTTATTGTCATTTTTTTTTAATGAATTTCCAGTAGAACTATTTGACCCATAGGGAAGATAGAGAAATTATTGGTGGTTTTGACAAGAATAAAATTTCACTCACTTTTTAATCATTAAGTCACATATTAGTTATGACTGTTTGAAGCTGAAAATGTGCCTTCGCCCTGACTTCATCAAGGCATGGAAACAGTCCAGGACCTGAACTAATAGATTTTGGACTGAAAGGCTAGTCCTTGGACATCCAGGGCACATATCACCCTATCTGGTCCCACTTCTCCCATCTGCACAGTGAAGACTCTGCTTAGGATGAGCACATGTGTTCTGGTTATTTTGGAACAATCATACTTGAAGCCTGGTGCCCTGGGGTAATTAAAGGTACGTCCCATCTCTGTCACAAGTGTCACATTTTGGATGATCATTTTAGCCTCACCCTAACTCTACCACTTACCTCACTGGGTTGTATTACTCAATGGCTTACAGTAGCACCTGACACATAAGAGACACTACCAAAAAAATTAACTTCAAAATAGAAATCTACATGGTGAACCGAAAAAGAAGTAGCAGAAGTAATAATGTAAGCCTGCTCTCTTTAAGAAAACCTGACATATCAAATTTGAAACTTTGGAGAACTGATAAATTAAAGGGTTGATGTAGACTCTCTGCCAACAAATTTTTCCATAAAGAAACAAAAACAAAGCAAGAAACAAACATAAATTATTCCTGGAACTCAGTGGATTTAAAAGAATTAGGTTTGTACATAACCATATTACACTTTATTTTTTTTTTTCCTATTACACTTTAAAAGGCTTGTCTACACTGTGCTCAATTTAGTAGGCTTGGCCACTGTTCTACCTGAACATTTCAAATGACTCCAGAAATGATTAGAGAAACAACAGATCCCAAATGCTAAGTTTTAGAGATCCAGGTGAAATGGAAATAACCTAGATATTTTTGGTTTCCTCAAAGCTCATTCTTTCTCTCTAGAATTAAAGCTCTTAATCTTATGAGAATAGATGAAAATAAAACAAGAATATTTCATGTATTGCCCTTTGTGTGCTAGATATTTCATAAATATTGTCTTGAAATGTCCAAATCACTCTGTAAGGTGAGGTTAATACACTTATAACTGATAAGGTGACGGGGCACAAAGAAATTACTTCTCAAGGTTACACACAAAGGTGCAATAGAGTCTAGAGATTAAGGGCATAGGATTTAAGCTTTTGAGCTGAGCTGGGCAACTTGTTTAACTTTTCCAAGCTTGCATTTCCCACCTGTAAAATGGAGGTGACAACATTAGTTTTACAGGGTTGGCGTGTCAGCTCAATGACACTGTGTTTGCAAAGCACTCAGAACAGTGTCTATTACATGGTAAGGACTCCATAAATAGCCATTGTTTTTATTGCTATTATCCTATTTTATTGTTATCGTTATCACAGGAATCTACTACGTCAAACATCCTCACCTGATGTCCTACTTCGAAAAGTCTTAATGGCGCGAATAATAAAGTCCTCAATTTCCATCTAATGAGCATTAATAGAAGATTTTTTTAACTAGAAATTTTCCTAGTTACCCTCAAGCTGTCTAGAATAACTAGCTCTGCTTTCTCTTCCTGAATGAGCTTTAAACTAAAAAGAAGAATAAGAATGTAAATAAAAATAGGAATATATTATATACTTATGTGTTATATGTATGGGCTATGAAAGGGCGTAAATAAAGGTACTAATGACTCATTTCTGCTACTTTTCTATCACAAGTTGACAGGGCATCTTTTGTAAAACCACAGAACCCAAATGAGCTCATTGGGATGAGTGAAAATAGCAGAAAAGATAAAAAATTGAATTTAACAACAACTTAAAAAAAGGCTCAGAGTGGTGATTGCTGCTTGCTGCCATGTTTCGATTCAACAGGTTACAATCTGAATCAAAAATGGCTTCCTCCTACCCCAGGTCCTTGTCTCCCATGAGGAGATGGCACAGAATTGGCTTCAATCCACTTTGAGCCTTTACGCAATTAAGCCCTCATTTCCTGTTAATTTGAGACTACTGTACTTGGCATCACCAAGTTCAATGATATTCTTGCTCTGATTTTTTCAACAGTGGATGTCTCAAAAACAAGATTGAAAAAATACAAACAAAATATTATAGAGAAGTTACCATAGAGTTGCCAACTTTTATTTGCCAAGTCAGAAATATTAAAAACAAAAGTGGATGAGAAAAAAAAGTTACTGTTGGCTGTCGTCATCATTTCGTAAAAGAAAAGCTATTTTTTTAATATAAAAAAGAAGCCTGAATAAAGCCTAAGCATTCCCCAGATGAGCTGACAGCCATATTACATTATCCCTGTCCTTTTCCTGTCCTGGTAACCCAGTAAATATGTCATCAGAGGCTGTCATCAGGTCTTGAAATGGCCTTGAGAGAGGGAGTACCTTAAACAAAGCACTAGAATAAAATCTTGAGATCTCTCCTTGCACACACATCACAGAGAAGAGGTGCAGGGGCTTGCTACTGCTTCGGAACAAGAAACACTTTCAACTTTTATGGAATGTGATTCAGATAAGAGGAATGGAAAAAACAATGAGAGTCCTCTCTTTTGTCTGCTTTGTATTGTCGGCCCTCATTTAGGAGTCATATTAGCCGCAGATGAAGCTTTCTCTATTCTATCCCACAATAAGAAAAAGTAAAATCATTAAGACTCTAAAGTACAACAATATTTTAAAAATTAACCTTTCTACAAAAAGAAAAGCAAAAAAATCCCTGTAAAATGGTAAATTAAATTTTTCATTCACATTGTTCATATGCTTTATAGATTGACAATCTCTTTTTAGTCTATATCATTTGATAAGGACTCCAAATCAAATGGTCTCTCATTCTAAATGCAGTCATCAGCTTTATTTTAATGACAGCATCTCTCTACATTTATTCCGAGTCCAGGAAGTAAACAATCTTCAAATAGAGAAGAAATAGCTTGCACTCAAAGAATGAAACTCAAATCTCTTTAGTTCATCAGTTTAGGTCAAACTAAGGTTGTGTATAAGAATTTAGTCCTATTTCATGTAGCTAAAGTTTATGGGAGATATTACAAGATGGTAGAGTAATGGCCTTTCGCTTCTTTCCTTCCTTCCTTCCTTCCTTCCTTCCTTCCTTCCTTCCTTCCTTCCCTTCTCTTTCCTTCCCTTCCCTTCCTTCCTTCCATTTCCTTCCTTCTCTGTCTCTTTCTTTCTTCCCTCCCAACCTTCTCTCTTTCTTTTTCTTCCTTACCTACTTTCCTTCCTCCTTTCCTTCTTTCTTCCCTTTCCTCTCTCCCATCTTTCTTTCCTTTCACTTTCTTTTTCTTTTTTTTCTCTCTTTCCATTCATTCACCTGACCACCTATACATCTATGTATCTATTTATCTATCATCTATCTACCTTTCCCTCTATCCATTCATCCATTTGTCTATCCATGCATTTATTTATCCACCCATATATGTATGTACTTATGTATGTCTGTATGTATGTATGATCTATATCTATCTATTATCGTCTATTTATCTATCTCTATCACCTATATAATTTAAAATAGTAGACCAGTTTCTCCATAATCCCACAGACATGCCTACTTCTCCTTATTGAGTTTTAAAAAAGAACTACTCATCTACTTCTCTGAAACACAACATTTTATTCATAGGTTATGAGTATCAGAATTAAATCATAGCATAGCAAGTGGCTTGTGACTTCCTGAACTTGACAAGTCTTGGCCTCCTTGTATTAAGATTTAACTAGATACTCTAATTAGTCCTTTACGTGGTCCTAAATCGCATGTGTGTATGTGTGTGTATGTATTGTACATATATGTGCATGTATATATGTCAACACATATATATGTATGAGTATACATATATATATTTCAAATGCATGGAGGAAGATAATTGATATTACAGCATTTCAATTGGATGTCTATTAAATTGAGCTATATAAAGTTGCCAATATTCCACCACTTTTGTCACACAAAAAAAGCAATTTTATATATACGGTCTAATACTACCAATAAAACTTTAAGGTCTCACAAAAACAAACAAAGAAAAAGAGGTAGAAAATAAAATAAAGCCCTGTTGCCTGTCTCTTGCTCAGCCTGGGGTCATCTGTATGGCTAGGCCTACGATTGTATGTCAAAAGCTACTGACCTTCGGGGATCTGTAAAGGAAATGCATGTCTCATATGAAAGAAGTGGCCACTGGTAATCAGAGCGATGGGGTGGTTTTTGAAATTTTTGAGTGAACTGCCTTATATTACTTTCTCCTGGAGCTGGTCCATATGTACTTCTCTCTGTACTAATGTGGAAGGATGTTCTCATGCACCGGTTGTTAGATGTTAGAACGTCAACAAGCAGGACAAACGTGACAAATGTCTGCCTTTCTGGTGAGCTAACATTTTCATCCAAACTATGTACACATCATACGTATTTCCCCCAATACTTGTGGCACAATCTGCTGAACGGGGAATCTTACCCCCTTCCCCACCTCCTGGTCTGGCCGCTCAAAGATGCAACAAAGACCAACTCATAATACACAAAGAAACCAAGAGCCAATCAGTAAAGAGAAGGCTGCCCCCCAGGCTAAGTCAAGCAAGCCATTCATTGAGCTAATGTGATGATGGACCTGTCCAATCCAGAACGTTTCACGGACACATCAGCAACACCAAGTGGCATGCAATGACCAGATGACCATCGGCCCCACTGCCATGCTTTGATTGGTTCAAGCTCAGGAAATAATCTTTGAGAGTTTGGATAGTTGGTTTTTCGTAAATCAAAGTGAGATTACAAATAAAGATTTGGTGAGGTCAAGTGCTTACCAAATGTTTCCTAAATGCCAAGAAAAGATGTTTGCCTATTCCCATTAAATTTGTCAGTGAAACTATAAAATCACCTAGTCCAGTCAGGTCTTTTTCTTTTGGGGAGATCTCTGCCCACACCAGATGGTCTTCATTCTGGAGGTTGGCATTCAGAAACCCTCAGGTGCTTCGAGATAATCAGCATGTGATCATTTAACTAAAAAGATGATTGGCAGGGAGTTGCAAGATGCCCAACAAGGACCTTCTGGACAGTCCTGAGGTCACCGGAGTTCAATATTTTCCAAAGGTCCCTGAATCTTTAATTTGATGAGGGCTTAATTTGTGCCAATAAACGGTAAAATTCTACCAACTGGGGACACCAAATTTCTTTCATTTTCAATATATCTGAAGAGTGACTCACAATTACAGGGAAAGTCTGCTGCAGTTTCTCTTTTGATCAAGTTGACAACTAGTAGGCATTACCAAAACATTCCCACTTTCTGCTGATTTTGCTTCCTGTTTTGGAGGAGTATCTTTGGGTTAAGAAGTTTTTCTTCTTCAATATCCTGCTTGTCTTCTAGAACAGGAACTAAGAATCTATCACCACTATTACACTGTAATCCCATAAAAATAAATTATTACACAGCTGCCCTAAGATAAATTCTAGATACTTGGTATCTTTAGTCTAGATGCAAAAACTATTCTGGTAATTTTATATTTCCCCAAATATGTGTCTTCTATAAAATGGTCTTCCTTCTCTTTTCCTGCTTACTTACTGGAAGTAATAAGAAGGACCACCATTTCATAAACACGTTTTACAAATCAAACCAGAAATAACATTTTAAAGATTGTTTTCTGGTAATTTACCTATTGCTGCATTTACCTCAATGCAATATTTCCATATGTGGCAAGTATCTTGCTTATAATAAAATTAAATAGGGCTAGTAATTAATTTCCACAGCAACCAGGAAGACCTAATGTGCAAATTTCTTTAATGAACAGCAAGAGGCCAATTACATGGACAAGTCTATAGTTAGTTGGTTTCTTCAACTGAAACTATTACACTCAAGTGGGAATTGCAGAGTTATTCAAGATTTACCAATCCAAGAGTGAGGGCAGTTTTTCAGTAGGACATGTTGTCAATGAGAATCTTAATAATGTTAAAACAACACACTTTATACATATATTTGCATAGATGGTGCTCCCAAATGCGGCAAAATGTTAACTTAATTTTTAGATGAATGCAAATGGAGATGGCCAGATTCTCAAGTAATTCTATTTAAGAATAGTATTCAACATTATTTTATTTTCAAATGTCTAGATTGGCTTTATTACAGAAAGCAATTTAAATTACATCTCTGTAATTAACCTTGCTTTCGACTTGGGGGTACATGCACTGATACTGAGAAGCAAGATGAAAATCCAATGAAATAAATCTGTCGAAGATTCCTATAATTATACGGCAGGCTAAAGTTACTGGGATTATAATTATGTACAAAGTGGGTGCTTGAGAATTTAGTATCTAGAGATAGTTTCATAAGAATAATTAAGGGTTGTAGATGAACCACATTACAATTGGTACTCGGTGAATCTTCGGCGTACAGAGCTTAATAGCATTAAACCTTTTCATTTGTAGAATGATCTTGAGCATTTCAAGATGGCCTGCATTTTTATTAGCCCTATCGACCCTCTCCATTTTCCTGATCCAGTGTCAGAGTGTATTGAAGACAGCAACTTACATAAAACATATTTAGCATTTTGACAGCTGATTACGGGGTAACTGGATAATTTGTGTGTTTATAACTGAAACTTGACAATTGTTTAGATCTCTCTGGAGGTTCTCTCTGGCCTTGAAATTCTTTATGACTGTTTAAAAAAATGTAGTAACCATAACCTGCATACAACCAGACAGGAGATCTCTATGCTACCTTGCCAAAGAGCCATTTATTACGAGTTTATGCATGGGGTCTTCAAAGTGCAGCTTTTAGAGGTTCAGCCATTTATTTCCCTTCATTACACCTCAGAAGAATTCTGTAGCTACAAGGAGCTAACGACACATTCGTGAGAAATGGAATGGAACTGCAGAGAAAGCACACCACAGCAAACCGAGATAGGAACCAGGTCACGACAGGCCAGGTGGGAGAACCAGTGGCTGCTGACACCTCCCCTTCAGGGGTCAGATCCATTGCCTTGCTTACCTGTCTGACCCAGCATGCCTCAGCCATACATGCAAATTGTTATCATCGCTGCTTTATTCGTGAAACATGTTCTTTAAATTAAAGGAGTCATTACCCAAAGTAAGCAATCTCCATGACATTTGAGCATGCACAGCATCTGAACATTCACATTTACGTCCTCAAGAAACAGAGCCAACGAGTTGCATTCAGTGTGGAAACGCATACTTTCTTTCTTCAAGGCACCTATACAAAAATATCTGTGGCTTGCCATTTCAGGAACCGAGTCATCTGTTAAGCCTGGGTAATCAGCATCCCCCACCCCTGCCATCCGTTCTGACTTCCACATTTCTTAAACCCACTTCCATCCCTTTCACTGCCAGTCTTCATGTGTGGCGTGTGTTACAAATATGAGTTGGCTTATCTTGGTAGGATCAGACACTGGATACACCTTTATTTTGGATTAAAAAAAAATGCTCTCCTGGTGTAAAAATTTGTTTTAAAAAAAAGGAGGAAATGGGGTACTTGAAATTGAGGTAACCCTGCAGGGTCACCTTCTGGTTGTCTTCCTATGAGTTAGACGAGACCATAGCCTCACGGAAAAGACCATGAGAAGCTTGCACGGAGAGTGTACGTGTGAACATGCAAGGTGTTCTGTTGCAGGGATTACGAGAGCTATGCACAAACAAAGTTTATCAGTTTCTTTATGTCTTAGCAGAGAAGGGTGAGAGGTTAGCGTGAACTACTCTTAACTGTTGATCCTCTCTCTACGTGGCCCCGTGTTTTGCTTCATCATGGGACTTGACTTTTTGGGCACCACCTACCCAGTAGTCATGCATGTACACCAAGACTGGACCAGAATCTTGTCTCCCACCAGCTAAGTTAAATTCCAAGTAGCCATAAAGCAAGAGAAGAAAGACCCTTACCTGTCACTGTAGGCAGCGGCAGTGGCAGGGGTAGGCTGGGCGTAGCGGTATGCAGCATAACCACCCTAAAACACAAGGAGAACTGGACTTAGTAATGCCAAGGAGGCCGACTTGGGGACACTCGACTGTGAAACCACACTAGTACAGCAATTACCCAAATCTAACCATCTAAAGTGGAAGTTAATGAAAGCTTAGTATCAAAGCAGAAGTACAAAACACACCAGAAAGACAGGGGGTTGAGTACCAACCCCAGCTGGATGTTAAAGGTTAGCCGGTATAAGCATGTCCCCAACGGAGAACCCAGACACCTGTGAAGGACGTGAACCTAAGTGTTAATGGTGATTGTCCTAGGCTGGGCAGGATTATGAGAGATCATTTAAACGCTCTCGATACTTGGCTGAACTTTCCAGATTTTCCAAACTGATTATACCTTACCTTTACTTATTAGCAATTAACTTATATTTTAGTCAAACAATCATTGATTACTTTCTTAAAAATCCAATATAGGTCAAGCTAATGTCCTCTTGTTGTCTTACTCTTATATTTATTTAAAAATAATCCTTGGACTGAAAGTTTATTAGTAATCTCTTGCATATATAGTTGTTTGAGCACTAAAGCAATTGAAGACAGTCCTTAGTTTTCTACATGTTATATAATTGTTTTGAAAAAGAATGGAAAATGCTTCTTAAAAATGCTGTCTTTGGGCTAAAGATATCACACTGATTCAGATGGGAAATTTGTTTGGTGTGGAAAATATGATAAAGTATTCCAATTTGTAAATAAAATCATTAAGAGAGAAAAAAACTGAAAAAAAATTAACATTTAGTTGTATGTACCAGTAATTGCAATTGTTCAATTAAGCAGAGGACAAGCAAATGGGCATATTTGAAAGGAATTGTGTTCAGTGGAGCATTGATTATCAAACTGTGAAAATAACAGAGCTTCTTGCTCAGCCAGCCACAGCAATACATCAACCACTGTGGAATGATCTCGGCACAATTAACAAACAGGATCCCGTCTCTACCGATAACATAGGGACCATTCAGGTTCTAATTAGAATACAAAGCCCCATACTCCTCTGAGCGAAAGGTTCTCACCCCCACTGAAAGGGGCAACTCAGGACAGACTACTGTGTTGGAGGGCCTCTGACAGTAAATTACAAGTATGTTAGTGGGTACCTAAGAGCAGAATTGCAATTGGAGGGGTTCATTACATTTGGCTCCATAGACTATAGGGAAAAACCACGTAGTAGGATGTAAGATAGATGAATGGGAAACTACAAAAGGCATCTTTCAAAATGTAGATTAAAACTGATCTTAATAGTTTATATCTACCAACCACAGCTAATTTTCACAGTAAGCTTATTGTCACTTACATAGTAATTCTAAGAAGCTAATTTATCTCCAAGCAAGTTTGTTCTTTGGCTCAGTCCTGGAGAAGACATATCCAAGACATCCTGACAGATAATCACCAATAATTTGGAGCCAGTTAAAAAAGAAAAAGTTTCCCTTGAAAAACAATAATAATAATAAAAAAGAGGTCTTAGCCAGACAGCACCTGGTGTTCCAAACACCGTGTTCTCTAATTAGGAAGGGGGACGATAAATGTGCTGAGGCATTTATGTAAAAGCAAAGCAGTTGTCATACCAGCACCAAGCTCAGATACCGACTGATGGGCTGAGGGGAAAGTAGGTCACCGGATTTCTGGAGCCATTCTTTTCATCTGCTTGTCCTTGGCTCTCCTGATGCATCCAGAAAAACCCAGGTATGCAGGTTTGTATAAGAAACTTAATGAGGGAAGAGGGGGCTGGAACTGGCTAGTTGATTGCTAGGAGGGAGGCATCAGCTGCACCCAGCTGAAAGCTTTGAGTGGAGAAAGCGTGTGTGTGTGTGTGTGTGTGTGTGTGTGTGTGTGTGTGTGTGTGTGTGTGTGTGTTTTCTCTCACTCCCAGAAGAAAAAAAGAAAACAGAGTTATTGCCAAGATATTTGCATCAAATGCCATGCCAGTAAATCATGATTGGGTGATTGAATCTGGTCCCAGCAAAGATGTCTAGCAGCGTCCCAATTGCGAACTCTGTTTGAACTCTGTAGGTTTTGCTCAGCTTGCGCAGTAATTTTTGTCAACGAAATTAGATAGCAAGTTTGATATGTGGGGAAAACAGGAGCAGTGCAAATAGAAGGTAACTAAAATGAACCTCCCTCACTCCCAGGTCGATAGGGATCTGCTGTGCACCTGGGATCCGTCTGCACAACAGATGTGCTCATCTCTGGAGCTTTGAGAAGGATGCATCTTCTACCCATTTGCATAAGACTTAGCCATTTAGAGACCTTGGTGTGTGTTTCCATGTAGGACAGGCACAAGTGGTCAGTGCCCTGTTGCTTATCTTTGTTAGCAAAGAATTTGTTCACAAGCATTCCCAATTCAAGAGTCAAGGTCATAGTTTGCTAAAGTCTGAAGAGCCAGTGGAAAGATTTTGACCTTGATCAGCCGTCTCCTTGCTATCCAGTAGCCATATGTCCTAAGCGACTACTAAACGCTTGAAATGTGGCTGGTACAGCAAACTGAATTTTTAATTTATTGAATTTGAGTTCATTTGAATTTAAATGTGAATAGCCACATGGGGTTGGTGGCTACTCTGTTGGAGTCTCGGTCTATGAGATCCCTAAAACATGTAACAATTGAGAAAAGAGAAGGATTAGGTGGCCTGATATCATCACATCTATATATTGCATTGTCTTCCTGTGCTATTTTTCTTCTGTATGAAATCCATATTAGGGGACTAACAGAGTTGTGTTGTAACTCAGTGTATGTGTGCATTCACTGTAAAATGATCAAAATAATACAAATTGCTTTAATTTGCCTTTCTAACAGGTAACTGTAATCAATTTTATTGCTCCGCATTTTGCAGCTCGCTGAGCATAGCCAGAGCTTCTGCAAGGTTCTGTGGTAATGTCTGCAAAAGGAATGCTCCTTTCCATTTGCTGTCATCAAACCGTGTTCATGTTGAAGCTGGTCCCCTTAGATCTTAGGACAAAAATGTGTCCTTGACAGTTAGATTTTCCCCACCTCCAAACCAAAGGAAAAAGGGGAGACAAACACAACACAGTTCTACTCTCCCTGCTCATAAAACATACTTTTTTTTTTTTTACATGCTGGGAAGCAAAATATAAATGTGACCTTGTAGAAAATAAAAATTTTAAATGGGCATTATAGATTGCATCTTCAACCCCTGCCACCGTCACCAGACTGGGCCATCAACAGTATCACCTCTCCTGGTCTGAAATGGTTCCTTTATTAGCGAGGTCCTTTGGGGGGAAATTACTAATGAATGACCTCTAATGAGTCTCCAATAAAGCATTTTCGAAAGTGTGGTTATTGGGATCCCAACAATGGCAGGGAAAGGAAAAGTTCCATGACCAAGAGAACTTTGGGAAATGCTGAGTTCAACAAAACGGAGTTAGTTGGTTACTTTATTTGTGAAAACTCCTCATGCGATGTCGATGACAGTTATAGGTCTTGATCACATGTCCAAGTCATGTGACAAGGGAAATTACATTCAAACTTTAGAGAATACTTTCGGAAAATGAATCTCCAAAATCCAAATGGTGACTGACTTAGGAAGAGAGGTAGAACGTGTGTGTGTGGCAGGGATGTGGGGGCGGGTGGGATTGTGTGTGTGTGTCTTCTGTTAGCAACGTGGTGATGGGGCTTAATCACAGATAGAGGCCTTCTTTCTGAGAATATTCAAGGATCCCACTTGAATATTGCAAAACAGGTGGATCAGTGAATATGTAATTAACTCAACATTTCATTTATGAAAACAACATTTATAAGAACATTTGCAAAATGAAAAACTTAAATAGAAATCATTACTCCCTAATTTATCTGCATCACCCATTCGGCTCTTTTCGAAGCGTGGCAAGTTTTCTTGAAATGTGAAAATAAAAGTTCAGCTCAGGAATTTTAATTATTTTGTTCCCTCTTCGGTGCAAGTACCCTTTTTTCATAGTAGATTCCTTATTAAAACTTGATTAATTTTCACAGTAAAAAAATGTATTTTCTTAATTGAATTAATACTGAACAAAAATGATAATTGCAGGTTATAAGGAAACCCATGTAATAAAACTCCCACTGCTCATCCTTAGTTTTACATTCTCCTTTCATTTTATTTGACAGTTTTAATGTTGGCTATAGACCAAATTTGGAGACTCAGCCAGCTATACTCCAATGGATGTGTAGATCTTTTTCCTCCTGCAAATTTGTTCATTTGGGAGTTGCTTCGGCAGTGAAAAATAGGTTTGAAAGCGATAGCAGTCGGTGTGAAACAAATTTATAAGAAGCTACGATGACACCAGGGAAAGATATATTAGTTATGCTGGCCCTCAATGCTAGATGCAGACGAGGTATTTTTTTTTTTTTTAATTTAACCATTCCAGTTGACTCCTGGATCCTATTCAGATTTTTCTTAGACAATTGGTTCAAAGAAACCCTAGAATTCTTTTTTCATGAACATATATTAATTGAGTCCGGATACATTTTAAGCCAAGAAATTTATAGTCAAGTCAGATCCCCATTTGGATATACTCAAGATCTAGCAAAGAGGGGACATTGGAGGATGAGCATATCTATTCTAGAAGAATTCACATCAAAACTGGAAAATTCAGTTAAGTCTTTCTTCCTTCTATGTTAGAGGACATCTCGCTCCCCCAAAACAGCCTTGTTAGTAGGACTTCACAGCAAACCCACAACCAGAGTGATGACTTTCTCCACCAGTCCGGATTTCATACCTGCAGCAATTTATTGCCATACACAGGCTCTTG
Source organism: Cynopterus sphinx (assembly GCA_030015415.1). NCBI lineage: Eukaryota > Metazoa > Chordata > Mammalia > Chiroptera > Pteropodidae > Cynopterus > Cynopterus sphinx. Next base: position 97,175,401 of record CM057379.1, on the reverse strand, counting down.
ATACACTACTCTATAAGGAAACAGAAATGTAATGTTTTCAATGCAAAAATGAAATAAATAAAATAAAATGCATAAGTCAGACAGAAATTCTGGAGCCATTAATTAACAAGTTTGCTTCTCTTCACTCAAGACCCAAGAGTGACCCACTGACCGATCATAGCTGCAAATCTCTGTAACTGAGGGCATCAAGGAGGTGGCACTGGGATCAATCAGCAGTTGATGGATTTGTGTCATAACCTGTGTTTTTATTTTTAAAGGAGGAAAGAAAAGATACTTTCATGGCTTCTTACCCTTCCAAGCATAGTCCAATGGTTCGAGTTAACTATTTCAAATTTCTTTCTTGAGCTCATGATTGGAATTCTCTAGAATACAGGAGCATTTAACCTGAATTTCTAATCATTGAGGTCGTTAAGATAAAAGGTCTGTAGCAGCTGTATTTTTAAAATTTAGTTGCGACTAACAACAGAGAGAGCACAATCGTATTTCATGAATTGAAGCACATGGTGCTACCGAAGCTATGCTGAGTGGATATGACTAGAAAAAGTGTGCGTGTGTGTGCATGTGTGTGTGTGTGTGAGTGCATGTGCAGGTGCACATGCATGGGTCCAGAAAAGCTACTTAACGTGTCATCACTTCACTCTAGTCTAAAACTGACAAGATCTCAACAGAACCCAGGGATGGCCTGGGAGACAATCTGGACCTGGGAGTGATTCATGGGTGCGGCTAACCTGTTGGAGGGATGGTTCTCGTTTGAAGTGAAAATTGCCAGTTCCAAGGCAGATCTCCAGGTGAACACTGAAAGAGATTCAGGGACCTGCCTTATGAAGGTATCAATTTAAATTTTTTTTTTACTGCTTGCATATTATATATTTTGTCTTATGCAGTCTAGCTTTCTTTTCTCATTCAGTTTCACTTAACCTTCCTCTTTAAGTTAAAATCTAAAAGTTCTAGTCCCCTCTGTCTCCACTCTCCTAGTTCCCTTTGCTCATTTGAATGCTTCGAGTACAGATATTACTCTTCAGTGGCCTGCCACCCATTACTCTGTCACTTCTCACCATCCTCCTTTCCTTCTCTTACCGTCTTCCTTCAAGTTTGTTGGGCGAGGGCCACAGCATTATCCTGTTGGCTTGGGGCTTGACCTCTGTCGCTAGATTATGAGGGTGCAAACCCCAGTGTCAGTGAAAATTTCTGGACAAATTTTATCACTTCTTTTCTAAAAAAAAAGTTTTCTATTCTAAAAATAAAAATGATGAGACCCCTTCCTTCTAAGGCTGTTTTGAGGGACGTAAGGGCTAAGTGTCTGGTCTCACATGGTGGGTGCTTAACCTCTAGATGGGCTGTCACCTCCCACCATGGTGACTGAGCGGCCTGATGCTGACCTTCGGCTGGCTCACACTGAAAGCAGAATCTCTGGAATAAGGACATGGAGAATTTTTGCTTTGAAGCTTTCTGTGTTCCCCAAGCTCCTGACACTTCCTCCTGAGCGCAAGAGTGGGTGAGATGAGGACACCGCTTTGTTTTAAGATCCACGGATGGCAGAGTGACATGAATTCAGAAATAATTGTTTTGCCATGGTGTCAACCAAGAACTTGTTATGACAGAATTTAGGAATGATGTAAAAATTGCACCGGAATCTCGTCGAGGTTTTATTTGCTAGGCAGACTGAAGGCTGCACTGACTGCTAAGGGACCTTAGGGATCTCTGGATACAAGAGAATGGGTTAATGTTTGTCTTGTCTATCATTTCCTCCCTTATCTCTCTTTCCCTGTCTCCTCTTCCCTCTTCCCTTTGCCCAGAACTCCACTGTCTTACCCCAGTTTTACTGATAGTTTATCTATTAATTTTTTATAGCCCTATTATAAATTTCCTACTTTCCATTTTCAAAGGTTACCTTTTAATATAATGCCTTATCTTTTGAAATCTCCCAGCGTGGGTGAAGATAAGTGTCTTGCCTAAGTTCAGTTAAACAACACTTATTTTCAGCTTCCCGATCAATTTCTGGCCTCATGAGATATCTACAGTTTTGGCCCTAAATTAAATGGATTGTTCTGTAGGTACATGGAACTTAAGACTTTCTACTTCAGTTTTCTTTTTCTTTTTCTTTCTATTTTTTTTTTTAACACCTACAGCACCTGGTCTTCCTAGGTAGCCCGACCCTTCTTAGGAGCTTCTGTAGTTCTTACCTTAGTTTCTGGCTCACAGCATCTCCTAACAAGTCTCCTTGAGCAATGAGCCCACTCCAGCAATTTTAGTGCATCTATGCTCGCCTCTCCCTCTCTCCTCCATCCTCTCTTCTCTGTACAACTTAAGAAGGAATTTGGGGCAGGGATCCTGCAGACCTTTCAAATCAGAAATGCCTGAGGGCTCTCGCATAAGGTGGGAGGGATAGAAAGACCTTGGACAACAAAAAGAGGAAGGGATGGGAGAGGAGGGGGGCAACTTCTACTTCCTGCTATTCAAAAATCTATGGGGCAAGGAAAATGATGCCAGTTTGAAATCTCCATAGGACAGAACAAATTAATAATCAGAGCCATTGTTGTCATTTGAGAAATAATGCGACAAATGATTGCCATTTCACAGAGAGGTTAACAGTCAATAAATGGTAGCTAATGCTATGTTTCTTTTTAGCTAGGTTTGGTGACATCCATATTTTCCCTTGGGTGGGTGTTGATGGTGATAGTTTTCTTTTTGGTGGACTTCCTTGTTTCTAATTTCTTCACCCCTTCTCTACTCCCCTCCATGTCCAAATTAAAAGTAAAAGATCCTTAAACTTAGTAATGCCGACTATAGTTCCTCCATATGCACAGCCCACCCAGAGGTTACACAGGGGGAGCGTGCAGCCACTGTTAGGGTTCACTGGACATCTAGCATGAATGAGAACCAGATTGCTCAGCCCCAGCCTGCCTCTCCAGTTAAAATGGTGTAAACTGAAAGTTTGAAAAAAGAGGACATGAAAGCTACATGAAAAAGGTAATTAGTTGTTCATTGGGTAGATAAAGGACACACAGGTTGTTTGTTCACTTTTTTATGGAAAAAAAAAAAAGCTAACCTATGGATTGTCATAAATGTACTTGATGCAGTAACAATATAACCCAACAAAATTCATCACCAATGATTAATACTATGTCTCAAAATGTAATTATTTGAAATTTAAAGGGAAGAAAAGTAAATGACTAGTGTCCCATTTTCTAGTAAATAACATCAATTTGATCAGAAATATGTTTTTTTTTTTCTTGTTGTCTAGTCTTTAAAACAGTAAGTATGATTCTAGTGAACTTATTTGAGGTTGCCTTATAAGGAAAAGTATGGGATTTAGAAAATGTCCTCTATCTTGACCATTTATTTTAAATTGTGTTTATTCCAAGTCATTTTCATAACATTGCTGCTAATATCATAAAGTGAGAGAATAACTACTTCTAGATCAACCTAGGTAAATTTGATTATGATCCCTATAATGAGAAACATCCTATTTTTTCTAAAAGTGAACAGGTTAACAAAGTGGTCCCATTTAACAAATAATCCCAAATTTAGCCAACAGCTTTAAGTCAAGTAACTGTTCTAGGGTAATGGAGAAATAAGGAGTTGAAGAAAATAAAGGTTTAAAGCTCAAGTTGGCATAGATTTTGTTAGGAGATGATTCTTGCTGAAATCATTGATTCATTGATAGAGAGAGAAAAAGAGAGAGAGAGAGATTTTTCTAGGACTTTTCTATATATATATAAGAAAACAATGGAAACATCAGCCATGAAAATATCTTTTAACCCTCTGCAGCAGGTAACTACAGCTGTTATCTTAAATATTATACTGAAAACATGTAGACCATACTGAGAACTTTAGAGAGATTTTTTTTTTTTTTTGCATGGGAGCAGTTCTTAATATGACATGAGAGAAATGCCACCTTTTTGGGGGGCAGGGTGCTTGCATCTATTCTAAAGTTGATCAAGGAGTTAATTCCGCTCACTCAGTGGTGCGTGATGCTGTCGTGAGCAGAAGGCCTGCTGGCTTGTGAGTCTCCTTCCCACAGCCCAGGAAGAGGAAATGGATGGCCCGGAGTAGAGAGCTTCCCAGCAAACTTGTAAAAGGAATGACTCCAGAAGGAAACAGGGATGGCATGCACGTTAATGGATACTTACATAAATGTCTGCACCATAAAATCCATCCTGGTAAACAACACTGCAAGGGCGCACACACAAAGAGAAACGTCCATATTAGTGCATTTCCCCATGCAGACACACCAACCCCTGCACTGGCGAAGTTAGTCTGGTCACGAGATCCAAAACACAGGAACCGAGGACAGTTGGAGGTTAAGGAGGTTGGAGACAACGGCAGTCGATCAGGCTGAGAAAATTAGACTGGGGTTCGGTGTTGGCCCCGAATCAGGACGTGGAGGTGTGCTGGGTACCAGGCTTCCCACCCTTTCGGGAGCGGGCGCAGAAATGCAAAGAGGGTTGAGGTTTAATTTAAGTGAACAGAGATGAGAGTCAGAGTTTGCATTCAGTGGAACCACATGGCCCTCTCTGCCCTGGGGGGTGGGCGGGGTGAAATCAGCTGCTTAAAATATATGATGGATAAGGGTAGGGGCACAGATTGTCGCATTTTCAATCTAGGTTCTGGCCGAATGACCTTAGGGGAACTGGACAACACAAACGATTTCAGAAGAGTTCTTCTATATACTTGGTAATTCTCTGTGCTGCTCGTTCACGGTACATGTAGGAGAATATTTCTAATTACACATGTGCATATATGTGCAAAAATATGTATGTGCAAAAATACATGTGTGCAAAAACGTGTGTATTCATGTGTGTTTTGTGTGTGTTAATGTGTATGTGTGTGTTAGTGTCTATTTGTCATGCATATGTGTGTGTACATGTGTCCCTGTGTACTCCATGCCCACGTGCATCAGTGCATGTGTACATGAATATATATGTGTGACGCATGCATTAGTGTGTGTTTGCACATGTCTGTGCTCATGTGTGCACATGCATGCATCTCTGTGTAATGTGCATGAATTATATTTAGCTTTCTGGTCACTGTCCATAGAGTTATTCCAGAGAGGAGAGACTTCACAGGGGGAGAGAAAAAAGATCCTAGAATTCTCCAGAAGTTTCTTGGTATGTTCTTTGAGTGAAATAGCTAGGAAAAAAAGCTCACAGCTATGTGATCATGGGAAACTAACTTAAAGTCCCTAAGCATTAAAATAGGCATAAATGAGGGATCATGTGTAGCCTGCACACCTCACAGGCTTCTGTGAGGGTCACAGGAGACCTCGAATATAAAAATGCGTGTTTCTGAATGCATGTTTTCCAAAGGATGGTAGCTGTAATTAATAACCTTCCCTAATGTCTCCCCATGGAGTTTACAGATGATTCATGATTCTGGCAAAGGACCAATGAACTCCTCCATTGAATGGAGCTGTGGTTCTGACAACAGAAGCACAACTTTGATTACCAAAGGATGCCAGCAGGTTTCAGCAGCAGAGTGGGCCCACACATAAGCCAAGCATATTGAGCCAAGGGAAGACACTTCACAACACACATGCACACGCACACACAAGCGCGCGCGCACTGCGGTGACACTGGTTTGCTGGAGAACACTGCGGTGTGCTTCTCAGAGCATTTCAGCGTTGATTGGCGAAACCCCAAGTACCATCGTCCTTAAAACGGTGGCACAGATTTCACACGCTAAGGAGGCTGGGAGGAGTTGCTTCCAGCTGTTTTTGCTTTGATCCGAGGGGCTACAGCTCACATAAAGCCTTAATCCCAGAGACCGAGGTGTGTGGCATCCTGAGCTGTGCTTCTAATTCTCTTTCAACATTTCCAACATAAAAAGAAAATGTCTGTTGGGGGTTAGACGGCAGGGCCGGCCTCTGCCATCAGGAATTGGAACAGAGCTGATGCAATGGGGGATAGGGGATGAGCAACCAGTATTTAGTTCAGGCCTGGAACCACCCACGGGGCTGATCACTCAGCCATACCAAAAAGCTCTGCCTTGTTCTTTCATGCCATCATGCCTCTGCGCATGCTATTCTGTATGTCTTTTTTCCCGACACCTTCAGCCAAAAGCAGATCACCATTCAAGAGCCAAGTTAGATGGGACCCACAATGGCATCCAGGTCACATTTCAGCCTCACCAACCAGCACCTATGTACCCTTGGACTAATTACTTAAGCTATCTGAGCATCATTGACTCATCTGTAAAATGGGGAAAGCAGTGCCCACCTCTAGGGAGGATTTGGCGAGATGATGGCTGTAAGGTAAGGAGCAATGTACTTGACATCATAGCTCTAACTGAATGTCACCATGGCTATGAGCTTTATGCAGTGATCAACTGAAGTGGAGTTATTTTTCCCCCTGTAAACACCAGCATCACAATCTTTTGAGCCTCACTTGGTCAAATATTAACTACTCATCAAATATTAAAGGTATTTGTGTATGGGGTTCATTTTGCCTCGAAAGTTGCACCCTAAAATGCTTACTCACTGTTCTATCCTGCTTATGTCTGGCATATGACTCGTTACCCAGAAAAATGTCAAACGAATACCTATTGAGTAAATATTGCCCATATTTTAAAAGGGATGTTGGGCATGAGAAGGTGACAGAAGGTCATACAGAGTAATTTATTTATCAACTCCAGGTAGAATTCAACAGCAAATTAGGAGGACGGATCCTGCAGTCTCATCTGTTTCTGATCTAGTTTATTCAGCATCAGTGGTTGTTGCCAGTGGATGAGGAGAAGGCGAATAAAATTTAAAAAATTGGACCTTGACTCAGGAGACCAGCAGTGCAAGAGTCTAGTAGAACATGATTCAGTTTGGCAATAAGTAGTATTGATCCAAATATTAATATATATTTAAATATGCTAAAGAATACCTTTTTCTAAATATTTGTAGACGGAGACCCTGTCTGTGAGTCCCCTTCCCCACCCCTGCCATACCTGCCCTCAGGGAGCCTACGGGAATAGGGCACACTGTCACAAAGCCATGCACCTAAATGTGAAATGGCCTTTGTGATTGATGCTGCAGAGGACAGCAGCTAGGGTGCTCTGAACACGAAATGGGAAAGAGGGCTAGCCACAGAGGTGAGGGGACTGATGCCACGGAAGCCTCAAAGGCATGGCCAGGTATAGGCAAAGGGACCAAGCTCCTTAGAGGGGCCTGCAGGAAGGGCATCATGTCCAGTTTTGGGAGGCTCGGAGGCCAAGCAGAAGGTGATGGCTTCACCAAGGAAGGAAATCAAGGATTCTGGCTACTATGATAAACCACACTGGCGGGGACTGCCCATATTCACAGAGTGCAACACCTGCACATCCTGGAGAGAAATGAATGAGAGGCCGACTGATGCATCTGCCTGATAACTCTAAAAAACCCAGAACCGATATAGTCATCCTCATTAGTGGTGTGAAATGAAGGCACTTTTTGGGCCATCAGTTTCACCCAAGTGCTGTGTGTGTGTGTGTGTGTGTGTGTGTGTGTGTGTGTGTGTCCCTAAGCTATAAGTAATAGCACAAGTACAAATACTACTATTCTTCATATCAATAGAGTGATGACTCTGTCAGTCCCCAATCTAGACGTTTTGCACTCATTATCCCATTTAATCCTCATAATACCCCTTTGGGATGGATAATACTATTCTCGCCTCTTTAGGTATACAGAAACTGAAAAAAAGAGGGCTAGGTAGTGACAAAGCTGGCATTCTAGCCCAAGTAGCCTTGGCTTCATAACCTCGACTTTAGATGGCTATGGCGGGTGGCAGTGGTCAAGTCTCAGCACGCATCCGAACCGCTCGGAGGGCTTGTTAAAACGCAGATGGCTGGGCCCCACGCCCAGCCCTCAGGTTCTGAACAGACAGATCTGAATGGAGGTCTAAGAATTTGCATTTTTAACAAGTAACAGGTGATGCTGCTTCTGCTGGTCTGAAAAATAATAGACTCACTGCTCTATGAAAGGCCACCTTCTGCGTGTTTATGTTTAAGACGACACCGAAGGTCAGCTTCCTAGATCCTATTCAAAACGGGCTCTGGTGATGGGAAATTTCTTACAAAGTCTCATGCTGGTTTCCATGAATATATCCAAATGTTTTTTTTTTTTTTGTTGTTGTTGTTAAAGCTGCATGAAACAGGCACACTTACAATACCAGGTTTGTAAGGAAAAGGGGACAGGGACAAGTTCCAGTATGCAGCTATAGATAAATTAACCACAGCCCAGTCACGAGAGAAAGGGGTCGCTTGCATGCAGTGAACAGGTGCAGCCAATTTTAATGCAAAGATGGTCTGTGTAGCCATGCAAAGGTAATTGCATTGCTTGTCACTCACTTTGGAACTGCAATATGCTTTTGCAAGAACATAATGCAAATGCACATCTCATTTTCTTAGAAAGGTAATAACTGCAGTTAAATATTTGGATGAATGCAAGTAGGGAATGACTGCACTATAGCAAATTAGTTTACTTAGAAAAAAAAAAAGGAAAGAGAATAGGATGCCCAAAGTATATGATCTGTTTGTGTAATATAATATACCCCGACCACACACATATTTTTGAGGAAAAGATTATTTAAAGCTGTTCTACTTTTCTGCCCCTTTCAAGTGGAAATAAATTAAATTATTTAATGTGTGTGAATCTCGCTGTTTTTGAATAGATGTTAGGTGGTTCTATGAAATTCTAGATGTGTGTGTGTGTGTGTGTGTGTGTGTGTGTGTGTGTGTGTGTTGGTGTGCACCATTTTCCTAGGAAAAATACATATTTTAATTATACAAAGGAATCCATTACATCTCACCCCCCCCAAAAAAATTTAAGAAATGCTTATTTATGATATTTGTCTATTAACGCACCCAATTAAGGGCTTTTCTTTTTTTTTTTTTTAATGTAAGAGGTTACATTTAAAAACTGGCTGAGAATCTGAATAAAAATTTACATCCAAAGCAAACAAAAAGCTAGAGAGATTTCTGGAAAGTATTCTGAGAATGGGTGATCATGACTTTAGTTCCCAGTGTTTAGATTAAATTGGAAGATTCGGATAATATGATCTGAGGATTAAATAAAACTCAAAGAGCATGGGTGATTTATAGACAGAAAGGTGCATACATACAGTCCTAGAGGCTGGTTATCAGAGGCCTTTTTTCGGACCAAAAGCATTCCTTAAATGATCTGCATATGAATTTTATTCTTGCACTAGGCAACTTTAAGAAGTTTGCTCCTCGGATACCACTGTATCTTTCCTATACACAAAGTAGCACAGAGTCTCCTCAAAACACTCTTCAAGCTAACTCAGAGAAGTCATGCATAGATGTGTCATAATTAATTACCCGAGAAAGTACAGAACATATTGCTCAAAGATATTCAGAGAACCAAGACCCAAATCCTACAGCAGATGCTGAGTGCTTAGTTTGAAATACTAATAATTTAAAAAAATCTCCTATGACTCTCCATTAGACTACCACACTATAGCTGCATACAAATGCATGGTATATAGTAGGCATTTGATAATTAATTAGCGGTTTCATAATTAATTAATGAATTAATTAAGAACAAGAATTAGCTGAGGCCAATCTCATGAGATCCCTTTGGGAGGGGACTGGGGTTTAACTGCTGCCTTTCTAACATCAGATGTTGGATTAAGTCATCTGCAAATCAATCATCTGCATCCACAAATCATCATCCATCTGCATGATCCGATAGATGGCAATTACCCAAGGGGTGGTTTCTTCCAAATACAAGTCATAGGAACACAGACTGGACATTGTGGCTTCTCTATCAAAACTGACTCTATGATCACAAGCAAGGAGGAGAATGGAAAACCTGGTCTATTTAACTCTCTTTAAGACTGTTCGAGAGTTAATATTTCATTTGTGATCTATATATTCCATGATCTATTGAAGCGCTCTATCCAGAGCCCTCTCTGTGGCTTGTGGGCAAAGGGGCATGTGATGCTTACAGGGAGACATAGGACCAATAGCTATGTCAGCCTCAACAACAGCTGCCACTGTTCACTAAATAGGCATCATATGATGGACCTTAATAAGTTGTAACCTTACATGGACCTCCCTATTTCATCCTCTATCAAGCCGATGGAAACAGGCTTGCCTTCGCTCTGCTGTCAAGAAGACTGTGCCTATAGAGGTTCAGTCAGCTGCCCAGGCGAGTATGGGATTGCATAGCAGGGGCTAATCTCATCTGCCCCAAAGTCAATGCCTCTATTGAGTTGTAACCATCCTGCAGACTGTGTAGACACTAGCTTTCTAACTCATCACCCATTCTCATTCAGATCATGTTGAAGGGCTCAGTCTAGGATTTTGCACTCATTTCTATGATCCCTCCATGGTCCAAGCAGAGCCCCTGCACCCCTACCACCTGAAGGAATAATTGTGTGTTAGTGTCCTAAGAAGTTTCTATTTAGTTATGTGAGAATGAGAGATGGGGCCTCTCCATAACCCATGCTCTTTACTTGCTGGGAGGAGCTTTGGAAAATATCAGGATGTGAAGGGAAAATCCAAATCAGTGAAAGAGAGTGAATGAATGTAAGGATCCTCAGAGGATACTGCTGGGTGACTATCTTTGTGCTGGACACCTCCAAGGGTCACCTACGGCTCCACAAAAGCCGCCATGGAGGTGCTGTGGGATTTTTTTCTTTCAATATCTCATTAAAAAAAAAATATATATATATATAAACCATGCATGACAAATTCGTGGTTTGAATTTTAATAACAAAGTCTATTCTTATTGGATATTTCATGAAGAATAGAGGTTTAGATACGTCTCCTGCTGGTGACAATGGTAAAAAAAAGATTCTTTCTGGATAGATACACTTAGCCAGGTGACATCGTAGAAAAGGTGGGGATCACTGAGTGTGAGGGGGTATTGCAGAATGAGATCTTAGCGTGTCAATTTAGGAAATAATTGGACATGAATGTGTCATATATTTCTTCTCTTTTCTAAACACCCAAGCTGGGCAATGGGTCCTTCCTTGGTAGTCACACAACACCTTATCACCTATCACATTTATTAAAATTTTCAGCTTATATGGCACCCTCTGTCCCCAACTGGAAGAAATCCCTCCAAAGGTGCCATTTGCCTCCATGTCCTTAGTGCACGGAGCCGAGAAAAGGGATGTTAAGCTGAACCAGACTGGAGTGAAGACTAAATCAGATCTAGAAATCTTCCTCCCAAGGACTTTAGAGACACACAGATCTAGGAAATACATGCTATCTCCTGGGCCACCTGAATCCTGATAATGTCACTTCCTGGAAACAGGAGTGAGTTCCTAATTTCTACGCAACATAAGATCAGGGCCCTCTCTGGTTCAGCCAATCTCTGCTCCTCTTTCCAAGATGTGCCATCTCCCTATGGTCTCCTACAGCCTAAGCCAAGGGAGCCAGAGAAAAAGGGAAACCTCCTTTGAAGATGCTCCGTTCACACTTGTTTGTTCGGTGCCAATGCACTCCAGGCAGTTTGTACTCCATCAAAACACCCAGGCAACTGGCTGAATCGCCTCCTTTTCGACCAGCACTTTGCTCTTATAGAACCTGCAGACATGGACACACACACATACCCCTAACTATTCTGTCTTAAAAATTTCATCTTAGTCCAAAATGTGGACTCAGAATCCCAGTCAATATTGTTAGCAAAGAGGCATAATCGACCATGATAACCCAAACGATGAGGAATGTTTCTGGAAGAGTAATATTAAATCACATCTGAAGCAGTCACAAACACATTGTTTCGCCGTTTGGAGATGCCTATGTTTCTCCCTGGCGAACGTGGCATTAATTAGTTATGCATGGTTATTCCCAGCAAAGAGCAAGTTCATTATAAGTCAGCAAATTTCAATTTTATAGCAGGTGTGTTATTCTGAGATTTTTACAAATTGTTCATGTGAGGATAAGCCATATAATTTTACTTCATTTTTTTCTGTTCAATATAGTGCTGAGATACTAAGGGTATATACACTGGAAAGCTGCAATTACCAGCTACTAAGATAGGATAATGATTTTCAGACAAACTAATGTGGTATAAACATGCAATTTTGCCTTTATGGCTTATGAATCTTGCCTTAGTAATTACATGAACCTAGCGGGTAACTTTTTTTTTTTTTGTCTTCATGACTTGTTATGTGACCTTGGAAAGAAGAAGTCTTTATTTCTTTTTTTCTGGATCTATAAAATGGGCTCAGTTCTGTGGGTCTAAAAACAATGATTATACCCTCAGTGATTCCTCATATCACATGGTCAGGTACATGCGCTTAGGACATTCAGATACATTATTTTGGAGGGTGGGGGGAATTTAGGGCCAATTCATCCTTGCTTTGCGATTACCTGCCATCTTTTCAATACATTTTTTTCCCTCTTTTTTCAGTGTTTTGTCCACTAAGAAGCTTGGAATTGACCTAAGTCTAATGTCAACACCAGAAACGTTGGACTTTGTCTTATTTCTCTGTTTTTATTTTCCCTTCCTAATGATTCCAACCAACTCATTTCAAATTTTCAAAGTCTTAACTTTGCCTCACTGTATTTTTTTTGAAACACTTCAAGTGCTCTCCTTTGGATTAGGTGAGACATAAATAAATAATGAAAAAAAGAGTGTTTCCCTTTGTCATCAGTATAATCGAGAGGTGATCTAGGCTAAATTGGGTTTTTCTAAAAGATTTATAAGCAGCAGAGCTATAAAAAATGCTAAAGTTTAACCATTTTCGTGGAGTTCTGAATTACAGTCATGTTCTTCCTAGAGGCAAGAAAGCCAGTGACAAGAGAGGGAGGTCTCCTGCCAGGCTGTTGTGGGCATAGCTGTGTGTTCCTTAGAGCAGGTAACTCTCTAAGAAGCAACTGATATTTGGCAGGTAACTTTTTGTGTTAGGGGAAGGGATGTCCTAGGCCCTGGAGGATGTCTAGCAGCGTCCCTGGCCTCCACCCACTAGATGCCATCGTACTTCCCTGCTCATGTTGTGACACCAAAAATGTCTCCAGAAACTCCAAATGTTCTTTGAGGTTCACTGCCTTAGAGGCAGCTCTCTCCCCCTGACTCCCAGTGTGCTGGAATGTTCTAGGAGGATCCCATTGTTGGAAGGCAGCTTGAGGTGTCAGCCCACAGTACCAGTATCACATTCTATTTATTTATTTATTTATTTATTTATTTATTTATTTATTTATTTATTTATTTATTTATGAGCATTCACCATCGTTCCTTGCTATTCACTGGGCAGTACTGAGGTCCATGCACAGAAACACCAAACTAGCAATGGGGAACGCATTAATCTGCATTTCCCTACAGATGGGAGAAAGAAAGGCAAATGCCATTTTGGAAAATCCAGCTAAAACGAGGCTGAATTCTGATTCCACTGAACCCTTGAATGTTTGCATCTCGCTCCACACCTAATTTTCTCTTCCCAGCCAAGGGGTGGGAAACCTTAAGGCACAAGGTATCTCTGGGGAGGGGAGCAAGACCACCCCGGTGATGCTCACGTTTGAAACCCTCACGTCCCTCCGTGGACGGATGGACAAGAGGGGACAAATGGGATCCAACCTCCTTAACTGCCAGATGTTTGCAACCGTCAGGAATCCGTCTTTGGCTGGAACCGTTTCTCTGTTCTCCAGCATTCAGTCTCCGAGAGCATTTACATAACAACGTGTGACATGTCGAATGCTTTCAAGGCACCAACCATGACAGGACAAATGACACTCATTTTTCAATGCTCTTTGCAAGGTGCTCCGCGGAGGCAGGTGCGCGGGGCTGCATGCGGGGACGTCGCGGTGGGGCAGTCAGACCCGCATGCATTCGAAGACAGGACCCGGCAGGTGCAGGGGGGCCCCCGAGGGTCGGCCCGCTTACCCGCCGTAGGCCGGGATGGGCGGCGGGGGCGCCGCGGCCCGGAAGGTGTTGTACACGGTGCGCCCGCGGCCTCGCAGGTGCGCCCCTCGGTAGGCGGCCGCCGCTGTGGCTGCTGGATACGGGAAGCCGGGCACTGCGGGGCGACAGGACAGAGCAAGGCAAAGGCTTTCAGACGCAGGCTGCCATTGGGGGGATCAAAGGCACTCCCGCCCCATGCCTCCCCTTCTTCCTGAAGCCCAAGGCTAGACACCTGCTCCTCTGTTCCCTCCGCCAATTTCCAGGAGTCAGGGGTGTAAAGGAGGCAGCAGGGCAGGAGGAGCTGATATCTCATTGCAGAGAGGATGGGCTGCTTAAGAGGGTGGCCCCTGTGCCCGAGAGAATGCGGGAAATGACAGACGGTGCCCAAGAATTCTTAAAGAGCTCACTGCACAGTTTTCTTTTAAAAAGGTGGATTGCAATGTGTATAGGCAATGTGTTCTCCACACCTGTCTATCCATCCAGGTATCCACATGCATAATTTGCACACACGTCTAGTGTGCAATCTATGTTTATGCATGTCTGAGCACACAGTATGCACGTGGATGTGTGTACATGCATGTCTGTGTGTCTGTGCATGTGTGTACACACGCATATTTATATGTGAGTGTACAAAATTGTACATACATATACACACGTATGTCAATGCGTTCACACTCATCTTTGTGGTTGAACTATGTGTCAGTCGTCTGCGCACAGCTTTTCCATATCCTGTTTTCAGTTATTTCCCACATTTTCCTTATGTGCATATACGGCTTGTTAAAAATTTTTAACTGAAATACAGCGTTCCTACAGACATGTGTACACCTCATGAGTGTACCTAACTCCTCCTGCTCAAGAAACACATCCTTACCAACATCCTGTCAGCCCCCTAACCATTTAGGCAGCACTTCAAACACACATGACCACCTTAATGACAGAGAGGTCTGGGGACTCACTCTTAAGAAGACTGGCGTGGGCAGAATTTTCTGCCCCAATGGAAAATTCCCTGAGCAGGATAACTTGGTAGAGAGTCAGGAGGGAAATTAAGCCTGATGCTCTCGAACCCCTGATAATTAACCCCTTTGCTTCTGCCTGGGATGTCCTTCTCCCAACTGTGTGCAAACTTGAACCCATGGGGCCTTTGTGTTCCCCCTCTGCCTTCCTGTTTGGTGCATTCTGTTCCTAGAATGCATGTGAGGAGCCACTGTTTCTCGAGACATATGTCAAAGGCTCAGAAAGTCCTGCGGTGAGGGAAGCGCTTTAATGGGGTGAACCCAGCAGACCCAGACTCCACTTTTCCAGTTACTCTTTGTTTGGGGGAGCACTCCTCCCACCTCCTGCCACTCATAGGCATAGGTTTTTAGAAGAGGAAAGTCAGTCACTTGTTAGTTATACTTTCTCTCTCCTATGAATCTGCAAGCTCCTTGAGGCCTCCCCCATATTCTATCTGTCTTTGTGTCTTCTCTCATCTCCCCAACAGCAGAAGCCCTTCGATTTTATCTACAGTAGGTTTTAAACATGGGGAACCAGGATGAATGGATGGATGGCTTTGGTATGAGAACAAATGAATGAAGTTGCAGGCTGTGGTCAGGCCATAGGACAGACAGACTATCCAGCAAACCCTCTCTCTCAGTCCCATTTTCTTCTCTCATCCTGCTGACATATCAGGAGCTTTGAGGAATTTCAGAGAAAGGGGGACAGGCGAGATGAACCAAGGCGAGATGGGTTTCCTCCCCCAACAGCCCTTTCTCCCTACTCCATCCTGCCTGGGAATGGACATAGTGTTTGTGATGGCATTCAAGGCTTGGAAGGACAACCACAAACCATTAGACATCCCAGCAATGCCATAGTCCCTCCCGGCATCATGTAAACATAAAGGCTCAGAAAGGCCTTACTGAAAAGGAAGCTCTTTGATTCAGTTCACCCCAAACATCCAAACTTCGCCCTCCCAGGAACTCTGATTTTGTGGAACATGGAACCTCTCACAGGGCGTTATAATTTTACATACCCAATATCTAAACTGCCACCAGGCACTTTCCCTACTCCTATCATCACATTCAGAAAGAAACAGTCCACCCCATCTCTTCCCATTTCTCCCAGTCCTTGGAGGGTCTGTTTTTACCTGCATGGTAGGGGGCAGGGAGAGGAAAGGAATGGGACTGCCCCTGGAAATCACTCCCAGCTCTATACCACCTTGGGGAACTGCAGGGGTGTGAACAGATCCCTGGACCCCGAAGTGATGCGGGCAAAATGCTAGGATCAGCGAATCAAGCCAGGATGATTTTTATCTTTCTATTTGTGTCTGAGAAGACCATAGATAGGTTATGTGTAACCTTCTTAAAAAAGTACTGCTTGAGACAAATCATGCAGCTGTACTTGACTCTTGGCTCACCAGCCTCTAGCACCCCGCATTTCCTGGCTCCCATTTCCAGTAATTGTGCTAGAAATTGCAGAGAGGTGTCAATCTTAATGGGGAAAGCAGGTAAATCCTAATATCCTAAAAAGCCCAGGAGTAATGAGATAGGAGATGTTTGCTTCAGGACCAGGGAGAAAAATGAGGGAGTGTGGCTTTGACTCCAACTCTGTCTTGCCACAGTTCAAATATTAAGTTTTCATAGGAACGCCCTGGATTTGGAAATAAAGAAAATGAAAAATTCACAATCTGGCAGAGCAGCTGGCTGCCTGTGTGAGCAAACCTGGTAATTATGCTGACCCATTCATTATCGCTGGCTACAGCGCGGAGTGAGCGAGACAAGATCCCTCTCGGCGACAAGCAGGTTTTACAATAATTCTTGGAGGATTTAGATGTTGAGATGTAACGTGAAACAGAAGTTCGGCAGTAGAGCGAGGGGAACACAAGCTGCTAAAAGTGCAGAGCCAGGATCCCATTTTTCAGCCCCTCTGCTACAGAGAGAAAATGTCCCTCCCAATGCAGGATGACATATTTATAGGTTAAGGCAAGGCTCTTTGGGGTCCTCTACCCAGGGAAGATTAGAGGGGTTCTTATTTTGATTAAAAAAAAAAAAAAAAACAACAGCACAGGAAGGACTACACATCAACTCCTGGGTTAATGTGATGCTTTTCTGGGAGGCCAAGTACCCTCAGATATAATCAGATGGTTTCATAGTTCATGCTTTGGACCAGAAGGTTCATGGAGAAAGTACGTGGATTTGCTTGGCTTTCTCTTTTCTGTGGCCAGTCTAGAGCTGGCAAGTGTCTCCCTGCCTCTAGTTAGTCCTCAAGATAACTAGGCATTTTCTTCTTCTTCCTCTCCTTATTGGTCATCCTTTCTTCCTTTCTATCCTGGCTTCCTCCTCTTCACCTCTCCCTTCCTTCCTCCTTTCACACCATTATTTATTTTTTAATCTCCTTCTGGAGGAGACCCACAAACCTCCCTTGGTATGTAGAAAGTCATGACTTAACATCCTCCATAGCCTCTGCGACTTTAAGGGAAATGACACATAACAAAACCGGTTATGTTCCCACGGCATCTCATTGATGTTATAACAAAACAACACAATGAAATGACGTTATTGAAGGGCCTGCTGGACTAGCGATCGAGTGGCCGGGATCACAGAAGTGAAGACCTGTCGCTATTGCCAGAATACAAGCTCCACCAGGATGGCCCATGTGCTCTGCCCACTGATTTACAAGGCTGCCCTGGCACCGAACAGCCTCACGTACTTGACATCATGCCTGGCCACCTGGTGGATAACTAGCGCTAGTCTCTTTCCTTCTGGGTGAAAAGAGCCCCTTCCTTTCCATCTCCCACCTTTCATGAACACTGTTCCCTACACAAAGCATCTCTCCCAGTATCCGCAAGACAAACAGTATGCAAACGCCACAATGGAGTGTCAGTTATGATCCTTACAAAAATAATTTCTATGTACACACCTTTAGGTGCTGCTGCATGGGTGCGGAAATAGCAATCAGATTTGGAATATGTATGAATCAAAAGGGAGAAGATTTGGATGACTGTATTGGACTTGGTATTATTGCAAACCCTTCATTCATGTAAATTCACTTTTATTGCTGTGTGAAGTCAGGATTTAAAGATCGGTTTCTTTTTATAGGGACGAGCAGGACTCAAACTTTTAGCCCAGACAGGTGATGACTTATTAGACATTCCTGCCTTCAGATAGCCCCAGATGATGTTTTCTGGCAGCCTAGCAAATCAGTCTCTGGATGCAATAAATGTGTGCGGCAAGGAACACTGGAAAACAATATTTATAATCCCTAACTCTTCTGATTTATACCTCTGTTCTCTGCGTTTTTCCCCATAGAAAATTTTCCCACTATGGCTGTTTTAAGACACCATGGCTCTCTTCTCTTGCCACTAAGACAAATGGTCAATTTCAAGGGCAAAGAACCCCACAACTGTTTGTCAAGCTTCTTTCAGATTCAACGTGGGATGGGGATGGGATGGACTGCCTTTTTTTTTTTTTCCTTAACTTCCCTCTTAGGTGTGCTGGCTTGTAGATACTGGTGCATGGTTAACAGCACATTTGAAGCAATTATTTGAGTGGATGATTTAGATGCAGACTAAACAAAACCAAAATGGTTTTACCTCTGAATCCTATAGAAAGAAGACATCTGACTTCTGCCCATACGTGGTGGCACGATATCTATCTTTTGTTGAGGGAAAGTTATGTCATCTTTGCTGCCCAAGTTTAGAAGTTTGGATCCAGTAAGTAGGCAATAAATGCTTAATAAATCCACTGCAAAATGCCAAATGGAAACTCACAATGTCCTCTCTGTTTTTAAATTGGAGTGAATCACTGTCCTAAATGTCATAAACCTGTCACCCTGTCCAATATTTGTAAACGTAAGTTAAAGGACAATGTTAGAAAGAAAAGACACCAAGTTAGAGGCATTTCTGAACCCTGATGCTGGAGTTTTGTTTTTTTTTTCCTAGTTGAACTTCAAGTTAATAAACATGTGAACAGACTATCAATGGGGACAATGGAAAGAAAGCATTCTGGTTGCTTTGTGGATGCAGGATAAATCCTTGGTTCTTGGCAAGAGAGAAGAGAGACAAGAGAAAAAACAAAAACCCGTAGGTTCATTATACTGGAAAGGTTCCCTCTGAAACCTTATCCAGCATGAATCAAAGTGAAAAATCTGGTATAACTGAAACGAAAATTGGATTTAGCTCATAAGCTAAAAATGAGTTTCTCTCAAAGAAAACAGGGCAAGAGCTTTCGAAGCAAATACCAGTTGAGCATCTTGTTGACACATCGACAGTCTTGGCCCACCCACTCCCAACCTTCAGCTAGATTTATGGCCAGAGTCGATTCCGGGGGAGGTTAGTGGAGTAACCATCTCAGTTCTTGGGAATAAGGAGTTCTGTATCTTGAAACTCAATGAAACAGAAACTTTAGGGATATAACAAGGGGCAAACTATGATGGGCTTGAGTATCGAGGCCAAAGGACAGTTTTAAACAGAAAATGTGTGGGTGTATCAACCAGCCAAATGGACCATTTACTGAAGTGTCAACTGCTTGCTGTCTCGCCTTCAAAGGACCATCCCCCACCTCCCACCTTCTATGAGCTTTGCATCTAATGTATTTACAGTGACAAACACATGCTCTCCCCCTCATCTCTTTTACGAACATGGTGCTTACCTTCGAAAACAAACACAAATGATATCATCTCACCAGCCCAGAAATCCCAAGAGGAGAAACACAAAACCAGTGGAAAATACTTGAGGGTTATAAACTGCATATTAAAGTTTTAGAGCGCTGGGAGAGATGAAGAGTAGCAGATGCAAAAGCCGACAGGGGGGCAGATTCTGCATCTAAGCCATAAAAATATACAACCGCTTTAATGGGCAATTATTCTTTGCATTCGTGCGCGGGTTTGAATTTGCATGAGGTTGCCAGATGCCCTGGAAAAGGTGATGCCATCAGAATGGTGGCGGGGCTCTCTCTTTGTGGTGTTTTTCCTCTTCCTCTGCCTCCCTAATTCAGTCTTCCCTCCACCCTTGGAATGTTTCAGGACTGAGAAATGGTTATGCTAATTTGGGGACGAATGATCATGTGGGTAATTTATGGTGGGAAATATTCACTTACATAATTTTGTGGGTGCGGACACATTTTGAACGGTTCTGAGGGATTTCCCTTGGGGAATCTCCGGTACCACACACTGGACCATAAATTAAGAAGTGTCATAATAGGTAACATACCAAGGTGAAATAAACAGCCAGCTATAGCTCGATTTCAGAGGCACAGTGTTGTGTGGTAAACATCACAATGAAGAGCCAAAAAAAAAAAAAAACTAATAAAAGAAAATCTGATGATTTTTTTTCCAAATGGCAAACATGTTTGCTTAAAACAGGATCTCAAATAAAGGAACATCAAATTGGTTTATAACATAATTTATATACAACTAGGTCACTATCTTTAAATGACATTACAGGGTAAATTTAATATAATGGGACATATTTAGTTCTAGGTCATAGTAAAAGTAGAAAAGCGTTCTTTCTATCTTTTTTTTTTTTTTTTAAGTCAGTCATTTCAAGGTTTGGGTGGAAAACAGGAGGGTTCCAACCATTCAGTCATTTACAGAAAGATCAAAAGAGCTATTTAGTTTGTTGGAACCTCTGGTTCTCATATTCACGTATATTTATCCCTGAAACACACATTTGGGAGCGACTCTAGTTTCTTTTTAAAATGCATGTTGATATTAAATACTGCTGTTTAGAAGTGAATAAATCCACATTTTGGACAAACAGTTCCTTATAGGACACCCTCATTTGAAATGCATTGAATGGGAAAACAAAAAATTCTAATTAATGTACAAGTCTAATCACCATTCTCCACATGGAGGAGTAATTTTTCACTGTTCATTTGCTCGGTTTAATCTCAAAACTGACATAACAGAAATGCGATGTCCTATAAATCTCCGCTCATTTGTTTCTTTAATATTCATATTCCATTGAACTGCAGCTGCTTGTTGCTTCAGTCTATTACAACTTGCAAAAGTGTCGATAAAAATATTATGAAAGACAAGATGTGTTTCTTCCTGGCTACGCGTGCCATTTATTTGGAAAAAGACAATAAATGGCTTGTGGATTGTCCCCCGGCCTGCTGCTGGGTGGGTGATTAGTGATTAATTACCTGGCAGCAAATGGACATGGCACGAGGAAATTGACACAGCCCTGATTAATTAACTTTTTATGGGCGGTAGTTACTCACAAAACATTGTGCACCATAATTGAATCTCTTTTTATAACGTCATGGTACAAAAGTTTTAGTCAAATCCAAATTAGCCCAAAGTTTCTAAGCTGTTATAAGTCTGATCAGGATGTGTGAAAGGGATTGGTGAAAACTTGAACTTGGAGGGAAATGTATATCTTTTGAAGGGCAAGAAAGATGGCGACATCGTACTGGCCCAACTGCCCAAGCTGAATTGTTTGACTTAAATCTTTACTGTAGGAGGCTAAAATGCCTCGTTTACCTCCAGCCTCTGGCTGCTGCTCCTCACTTGCTTCTGGTGGTTTTCTGTCTTTTGTTCAGTCTCTACCAGTTGAGCTGATTTTCTCGTTCAAATCTCGATTCCAACATCACCTCCTCTAAGTCTTTCCTCTCAGTTTTACCCTACAGCTCTTGTCATCACTGTCACTCTCGTATCACTCCCTTTTGACCCTCTCTGCTCACCAGTCCTTTACAACCTCATTTGATTATAACTTCATTATATCTCCCTCTGTTGGGCCGTCCCAAGGACTTTATTTTGGTCAATACTATGTCTCGTGTGCCTAAAGGGTTACCTGGCCCAAGGTAATCCCTGAAATGTTCATTGATTACATGTCAGATAAACTCAGAATGGGTCAGTTACAGAGGAAAAATGGGTGACCTTCCTGGAACCTGTAGGGCTCGCTAAGATGCTGCTAAGGAAGGACACGTATTCTAAGAGAACCTGGTTTAGCTGGGACATGAGTGATGAAGGACCCTGGACCTCACTTATCTAAAAGTTCGGGCAGCAATAACTGAATAATCAGGCAGTAATAACTGGAATAATCCAAGCAAAGTTGCAAATACGGTTGGCAAAGTCCCAACTCCCATACTCCATTATCAATGGAGATGGTGCAGCTGTATGACATGACAGCTACTATTTACGAATGCCAGTTGACTCACTACATCTCCACAAGACCATGGGGACCAGGCACTTTCTTGGGGAGGAAAGGAAGAGATACAGCAGCTCAGAAACTCACCCAAGGATCTGAACTCAGGCACCTTGACAGCTAGATACTATCATCTTATCTATTACCCCAAAGGCATCGAGGATGAAGGCATCCCAGGTCAACCTGGGGCCAAGACTGTCTCCATTTTCCTTCTCTCTTATTACCTGTACAAGCTGCTATATCATTTCCCTAAAGCTGTACCACATCCAAGAGAACCTGCCCCAATTCATTAAGGACTGAGCTAATTTTCAGGAGATTCTGTGGATGGCACACCTCCTGAGACCTCAGTATGCTCCCAGTTGTAGGCAGCAGGTAGAAGTGGAGGAGAAGGCAGGTACCATTTCTTACATTCCATATTTATATTCTGAGATTTCAAGATACCTGAGAGGTTTGCTCCTTTTCTACTAATTGGACATGGGCCACAGGGATCACTACTGATTTATGTTCCCGATAAGAGTCTAAGGAGAGCTGTTTCCCTTCTCCACTGGGGTTTATCTCCACATCTGGATATGAGGGGGTGGGGTGAAGAGGGTTGAATATAATCCAACAATATTAGGAAAATGGACCCTCCCAGTGATGGTGTCCTGGGTTATAACAGTATGGTACTATACGCACAAACCTAATTACTGTCAAAGTAATGAGCTCCTTATGACTAAATTCAGCTAGAAGTTTCTCCAACATTTGGAAGGTCTGAGTAAGAAACTGCCATAATATTTGGAATTGTTACTTTTTTTCTGACTACATTTGATTTAATATTATTATCAATTGTCACTTACTCACAACTGTTAGAAAGATACCACTTCATTAGAAAGAAACAAGTCGTCTACACAAAAACAAAAAACTAAACGTGATAGACACAGAGATTTACTCTGAAGAGTGATTCCAGTGTTATCAAAGCAGAAATGTTTTCTTACCTCAAAACAAAATCAAAAAGCCACAGCAAAACCTACATGCAATGCTCATGCAAGTGGATATGCTTTCATCATTTGAGTCTTTGCAACTTTGAATGAGGACAGAAGCCTTGGTTTTGAACTAACGGCCCCATTCTTTCTGCTCGCCTAAGTTAGCGGCTGCCTTTTTTCTCCCAGGTTACAAATGGTTAGATTAATCCAACAGACCCACGTGTTGAACGCCATGGCGACCAAATGTGCAGTGATAGGCTTTTACTGCTCAGAGGACATATCTGTGGTCTGTCTACTCTCAGGTATTGACATTCCCCCCAGGGCAGGACTTTTGTAACGTTTCATTCAGCAAAATGAGAATAAATCTCAATCTTGGAGCATTTAACTTGGCAGGACCACAGAAGGCATGTGCCAGGATGCTCTTTGTTGTTCAAAGGAATGAGGCAAACAAAGCTGTGAGATGTGGATGCCTATTTTAATTTGGATGAAAGGATTTGCCATAGTCTATTCGTTTGACAAAACCTGTACTCGTGTCAATTCAACTTTTTTTTTTTTTCAGGCAGCCATGGGAAAAAAAGCAAATAATTTATATAAATAATCACTTTATTGAGTGTGTAGATACAGTAAATTTTCAATTGTTAAATCATTCATGACCTAGCTGACAGCTGGCTCAAAGAGCAAGTTGGTGAATTGACTCTCCAGGTAGGAAACAGGGTAAGTGAGAGACATTAGCTTCCCTATGCTGGGCTGGATTTTCCAGGCTTCTCCAGGGCTGCTGTAGCTCCTGAGCCCGAGGCCCTCAGAGGGGTTGGCATGGCTCATGGGATAGGGGATGTGATGCCAGTGCATCATCATTCATTTTACTTCCAGCCATCGCTGTGGATATAGGTGGTCAGTCTTTGCTGAGACCATCTGATTTTCAGAGTCAGCTTCCAGACTTGAAAGACTGAGTCTGGTTCTTTGAGAGATACCCTAAGTGAACCAGGAGGACAGGTGCCATCTGGACCTAGAAATCACCTTCCTGGTACCCAAACTGGAACCCTAAACCCCACATGAAACAGACTGAAAGAGAACCATTCAGAAAGTGGTCCAGCTGTCCAGTCACTAGACTAACACAAACCATCCAAATCAGCTTCTTTGGTGAACTTTCAAGGAGTCCTGGGGAAGATGGCTTCTCAGAAAGAAAGGGAAAGGATCATCCATTTGGAGAACTGCCATGCTTCAAGTAGCCTGAAAGGCTTTTCACTCAAGGCTCTTATTTAATGGTCACAGGTAAGTAGGCACTCATAAATATTCATGAATACGTCCATGGCAAAGAGACTTGGCCATGGTCGTCCTGCTAATGTAACCATGATGATTTAGACCCAGCTCTGCCTGAATCCAGCTCTTCTCACTAAGTCATGTTGATGGTCAAAGAGAACTATGTAAAACCAATACTGGAGTCTAACAATTATCTTTGTGAAATGCTTCTTAGATTCCCATAGCAATAACCAAGGCCGGGGATGATAAAGATCCTTGCTCGGGCAGGTGTGCCCATAGATGTGGCTCTTGTAGGTTTATTTTTACATAAAAAGCAACTGGATGTCAAGAGCCCAGGCTGCATGCTAACAAAACCCAAGGAGACAGATCCAAAATGTGTGGTGTGTTATTTGGTCCTGAAAAACTACATTTTGTTCATGTTTCCTCCCATGCCCACACACACATCAAGTTTTTTGGCAACAATAAAATAGCTTTGGGCAGGACAGTACTTTTACATAAAAGAGAACATAATTTAAGAAATGGTGGTTTTGGAATTCTCAGTGAAGCGACAGTTTAAATTATCACGTTGAAATGAGGTATACCCATTTCTTTTCCCCTCAATGGATGGCAAACTCAGCTTCCTATCCTGTGTCTTTGCACTGAGCAGGGAGAGTCACTTTTGAAGGCCAGGGGAGAAGGGGGCCACCTCTATGGTTGGACACAGTCCTATGTAAGCGGCAACAAGAACCCCCATTCTAGCGCCTGAATCACATGAGTGCCATTCAATGTTTTCACTCCCTTCCTAAGACTCACTCCCAGCTCTGCAGCCTTCCGAGAGGGCTCAGCTCCATTTGCAAAGCCTGGTCCCCTAGGAACTCACAGCTGCTCCCTTTTGTCTCGCTGCCTCTCTTTATACACCAGGAATCAAACAGGACCTTATCTTCGGGCTCCTGCAAATTTCGCTTTCAGAGCTCTGAACTCAGAATAGTACATTTTTCTTCTTTCCACATCAGTCTGAGAAAGCAAAGGAGGGCTTAAACACAAACTCTTAAAATAAGCTTCTCCATCCATGGGAGGATGTCCTTCTCACCTTGGCCAGGGGCCGGTGCAAAGGGGCCTGATCGAGGACTTGAACGTGGGAGCTGAAACAGGCTCCCTTCCTGCTTATCCTCTTAAAAACATGAGCATTAAAAAGTACTTCCTGTCAGCGCAATTGCAGGACTCGGGGCATCCAGGGAATTCCCCCAGAACAACTGCCTCGCTGCCTTTCAGAAACATCTCATCTCGGCCTTGTTCTCCGGCTGTGCGCACACTGGGATCCCAGGACGACGTAGTTTATTGTTTTAATATCTGTCTGACACAAGGCAAACCATTCTCCAGTGACTCCTTATCTGTCATATGTATTTCTGGGAAAGAAATATCAAGACAAATAAGATGTTTGGGGGCACACCATGGGATGAGACTTTCTGCAATCGGCGGCCTTTTGCAGGAGTGAGACCCTCATCTGAAAAAGACAAAGCCACTATTCTGCATTGAGATTAATAGCTAAAGTGCCTGGAAAGCTACATAGCGGCTGCCTGCAATGTGGCTTCTTTGCAGATTCTTGCCTATAAACAACTGAGGCTGTTCGATAAGGTTTTTTCTCCCCGCTGAAATCAGTTAAAAAAAAAATAGGACAAAACAGTAAAAATAGAGTGGTCTATAATTATTATGATTCAGACAATGTGACCACAGATGTTGATGAAGGCGCTAACCCAGTTGGGGTGATAATGAAGGGAACTGAAAATACAGAAGAACCTGATCTGAAAACTAGTGCTCAGGTAGAATAACTATGTTAACATGAAAGCTAGAAGCTTCCTAAAAGTCACCTGTTAATAAATGAGAGACGTGCTCTGGGTCACGGGGAGGCTGGGCAGATGGAATGAAGTGAAGAGATGGTATTTCAGTGAGGGAGGGAGCATGGTTTCTGAAGTTTATCCATCAGTAGTAGTATCTGGACATCTGTGTCCAACCATGAACCACCACCATTCAATCCATCAGGCATATGCTACGTTAGAGGGGACTGGCAGAGCTTGGCACATAGTAGGTATCTCATACAGCTCTCCTTCTGTGGGGTCAATGGGGGAAACAGGACCTTAAAAGCCAAGTATTTCTTTCTATAGTGTGGAATGATGGTGAAAGCAGTGACATTTAGTTTAGTGCACCTACCAAGAGGTGTCAACAGTGGGTAAGTGTCCTTCCTGTTGGGGAGGGCCTTTCAAATATCCTTATGAGTAATTAGTTTGCAATTCTGAGAACTTAGCATTATATATC
The DNA here is from genome assembly GCA_030015415.1 of Cynopterus sphinx. NCBI lineage: Eukaryota > Metazoa > Chordata > Mammalia > Chiroptera > Pteropodidae > Cynopterus > Cynopterus sphinx. The sequence goes on along the minus strand of CM057379.1, from coordinate 97,148,931 downwards.
TATTTGATCTCTCTCATCCACAATAACGTAGGCATCGTAGAGGCCGACTTGTGGCTATCTAGTTCATTGAGTATTCACAGTACATAGAATGGTACTTGGCATATAGAAATAACTTGACAAAGACTGGAGGGACAAAGTGATGGCACTTTCAACCTATTCCCCATCAAAGGACTGATAAGTAAAGAAGAGGAATTATTTCAGAGAAGGTGATAGAAGGGACATAGCATGTTGTCACCTTAAATGTGGAGCCCTGGACAAAGCCATTTATGATTCTTAATTCGAAGGGTCTGGAGGCTGCTAAAGACCCAGTGCTGCTGGGGGTGTGCAGGCAGAGTGTGAGGGATCCTGGGTAAGTGGAGAAGTCTCACTATTTACCTCAGAAAAACTGGAGCAGGTCATAGAGAAGGTCCAAGGGACCAAAACCAATCTCTCCCAACCCAGATGTTTTTGTTTATTATTTCTTGTGAGAGCAAAACTAAGTCAATCCACTGTATCTAGATGAATTAATGTCTATATCCTCTTTGGATATCTACTGAGGAGGATCTCCTCTTTCTGTTCCTACCTTAAATAATTTGTTTTAAAAAGTGATAAAATGATACAAATTGCCAAGGGCACATGAGGGTGCACATTGAAAAGAAGGCTCCTTTTTATCTCTACACCCATGTAGCCAGCTACCCTGCCTCCCACCTTTTCAAATGAGGGCCTGACAAAAGGGTTTGGAACTCTATGGCCACCAGGCCAAATCTGGCCTAAAGACTTTCTGCAAATATTTCCTGGAAATGCAACCACACCTTTTCAATTCTATATTGTTTATTTCTACTTTCATACTCTAAGGACAAAGCTGAGCAGTCACAACAGAGACCAGATGGCCTGGAAGCCTTGAATTGCTATCTGGCCTTTTAAAGAACAATTTTGCCAACCCCTGGTCAGACAAATCAGATAGGGAAGAACGGCCCCTCCGGAAAGCCAGGGATGGGAAGGATAACCTTGGCCTGAATGCAGAGGCCAGACAGCTGCTTAGAGGTTTGACTTGGCCACTCTGTGCTCAGACTTTTCTGGAAGCACAGCACAAGGCTGTTTGTACCCAATGGTGGGTAAATTTAGGGACTAGTGAGATGGAAGGCTTGGAATTCAGTTAGGCTGGGTTCAGGGTTGATCTAGCTGTGTGACACTGGAGTAGCTCCTTAATCCCTCCGATCCTAAAGTTTCTCATATGAAAGAGGGCATAACAATCAGACCTATTTCACAGTTTTGTGACTATTAAGTGAAAATGTTCATATGAAGGGCTGGTAGAATGCCTGACATAGAGTAAATTCTCAATAACCCATTATTATTATTATTATTATTATTATTATTATTTATTATTATTATTATTTTGTTATTAATTATTTATTGTATCAGGGCTGGAACTAGGGTAGACCAGTTAACCATTCACCTTGGGCACAAAATTTAAGGGAGGGGGCCACTTGAAAAACCTAGTTATCAAGATAAATCATATTATAATACAATTTTTTAAAAAATTAAAATTACTGTAAAAAATTCCATGAAGAATGAACGAATCATCAAAATTTAATAAAGAGGTGCTATGCTGAGTCACACTGGAGCCTAAGGCAAAAATTAATAATACTCATGCTGTCTTTATAGAAAAATTTGATACTTGTTCATCATGGATTTTACTTCCATTAACTTCAATTTTTGGAAATATTGTGTTAAAAGATTTTTTATCTTGATGACTAAGTTTTCTGGTGCCTCTTTAAATTCTGTCTGAGTGAGTTCTTACTTTCCTCATCTAGTCCCAGCACTGGTTATTAGTCTTTTAAGCAATCTTCCCAGAAACTGTTAGAAACAGCCTTCTGGGAGGCCACTGCGAGTCTCTGAGTTACTAGAGAGAGGAGAAAAAAAGACAGGCTTTTTAAAAAAGCACTGTATCAGTAACACGATGCCCTGTATGTGCACATTCTATTATCTGAACTTAGTCTACTGCCGTTTTCTGTATTGGGCAGAAGAAAGAGGATGCCATAAATTAATCAAGGCCGATGTTTTAATTACAGAAACGGATGGAAGTTCTATCCATTACCTAAAAGGAGAACAGTGCAGTCCTGATTTATGCATGTTTCTGCCACTTAAATCATTGTTTTATGAATTCCACACAATTACTTCCATAAAATCTGCAATCAATATATCAATTAAAACTGTGCCACTACCACTTGCCCTTGAGTTTCATAAAAGTGAATAAAGAAGGAGATGATTTTGCATTTTGATAACATTTAGGTTCCAGAGTATTCACTTATGATATCAGATTTTTTCCCCCCCAGTTGTCAGAAGTGAAAATTTGGGGGGAATTAATACTCATCTTTCTTTTATATTTGTCCCCTCATGAATGGCAAGTTTCACCATGCCTTACATGCTAACTGTGTGAAAATACACTTGTTTGCATTGATAAGCATATGAAACCATACAGAAACTGTTGCTGGAAAATGCTTTTCTGGCCCTTGACAAGTGAAACTGGCACTTCCATGTCAAGGTATTTGCTATGAACTGAATTGTGTCCCCTCCTGCTCCAAACTCACATATTGATGCCCTACCCTCTAACTAGTACTTTGAGATAGGGTCTTTGGGAGATAATTGAGCTTAAATGAGGTCATGAGGGTGAGATCTTACGGAGGGATTAGAGCCCTTAGAAAGCCATGTAGAGACATCATGAGAAACTGACCATCTATGAGCCAAGAAGAGAATTCTCACCAGAACTGACAGTGTTGGCAACTTGATCTCAGCAACAAAAGAAAAGACAAATATATTTGCCAATATATTAAAACTGTATACTGAAGCAAGCAAAATCAAATGGCCACAGTGGGAAATATGTCAACAGGTTATTCTCCCTAATGTATAGTTATCTCTCAATGTGAATGAAAAATAAAATGAGAAAACTCACACGAGAAATGGGCAGATGTGTATCAGAAATTCACAAGGGGTCACATGTAGACGAAAATTAAATTTAGGAGGGTGATGCCTTTCGCTAGGAGAAAGGCAAACACTAACTAGAGACAACTCAGATGTTACTTGCCATCCATCTACTTTGCATTAAAGAGCAAAATACATGGGTGTTGGTGAGAATGCTGGGACGGAACCAACAACCCCACGTTTAGGAAACTGGAAGTGGCATTTGAGGCGCTGGTACATCAGGGTATGTGTAAAATGGTTATGGCTGCAGCCTTTATGGAAGATATATGAAAATGAAATTGGTTAAACTACTGTAAAAAGAGAATGGTTGAATAAACCATGGACCATCCACACCCATCCACATGTGTGGAACGGTAAGAGGCTTAATGGGATAAGGTCACAATGTGTTGTGAAGTGAAACAAAATATGATTAAGATGTGTAATGTGAACATATTATGTATGTGTATACTCCCTTTTGTATAAAATTGAGCTAACCACCCTCCCATTGCATGTGTGCATGTCCTTCTTTGCATTATTATGCAATAAATGTGGACAGATACTTACCAGAGAGTTAATAGGGAATACTTTAAGGGTTCGTGTTCCTGGATAAAGTGGGGATATTATTACCATGTTATTCCATATGTATGTGTGTTTGTTTATTTATGTGATTATAGTGAGCACGTGTCACCTTGGTAATTTAAAATCAAGTCATAAAGTTATAAAGAAAACAAAATAAAGCTGGTAACGTACACCTGCTTTTGGAAAATGTACTCCATGTGGAAATAGGGATGAGCGATAGCTGGCTTTGCTAATCCAATTTAGAAGTAGACTTTCCCATTTCTGGAACCAATGATTCACCTTTTGATATTTCAAGGAATCAAAATGGAAGTAATGTCTCAACTTAGAAGAGAGGTGATGTGTTCTTGGCCTTCTTATTTCTCCCTGGAGCCATTTTGGATATCATGCATTCACGGTATGTGAATGGCACTAACAATAACGCAGTGGTGCCTTTCGCCCAGAACAGGACAACCCTACAAACGACTGGCCCTCAAGTTGGTAGACAGTGAACAGGCCACCAGCCCTACCTGCTCTTTCTCCAAACCTCTTTGTTCAGGGGTTGTATTTTCTACTCAAAGCAAACACGTGGTTAATTTATTAATAGGAATTATTCAAAAACAAAATGATTTTATGAGTTCAATTTAGTTGACTAAAATTAACGTTTTAAGACAGCAACATTAATATGGTTTTGCATTTAGGACAAGGTAATTTTGCAGAATTCTCTGGAGATTTGCTCTGACTTTAAGTTTGATAGAAAGTGGGTCTATTTTACCATCTGGATGAGGGTGGTTTATTAGAACATGTAAGAGGATATGTGATGTCTCATGATACACTTGACCTAGGCCTTCACGGCAGGATAAAGTGCAGGGTAGAAGGAGGAACTGGAGTCAACGGGGTGAGATGGGAGAATCTATGGGGTTAGGTTGTATTGACCGAGATTCCTGAGTGAAAATCTTTCTCTTAATGAGTTCATGTCCTGGGTCATATCATTAGGTTGTTTCACTTAAAGGGAGAAAACCCATTATGCAAAAACACATCTTAAAAAAGCAGATAACTTCAGTAGGAGTTATTTTCATTACTGACTAATTCAGCAGGGTTCCTTTAAAAACCATCTCCCCTACTGCATTTAAGGGCGTTATTTACAGATGATTAGCTATTTGGCTAGGGAGAGGGACAATTTAAGTCTAAACATTCAAGGCCAGTTAAAGATGTGTGAAAAAAAATACAAACTCAGGAGTAATCATGGAAGTCAGTAAATACATAGGATCTAATTTACAAAAGTGTTGTTTATACACACCTTTCCTCAAGGGCACAACTGTTCCCCCAAAGTGAGAAACATGCATTTTCAAACTAAAGACCAGGAGATTCCTAAACAATTGCTGAGAAGGAAGAGAGCCTCAGTTTTGGGAGAGAAGCCTGGATTCTTGGAGAAAAAGCAATCACACCATTCTTATGTCAAAGGAAAGACCTTTGGCTCTTAGCCATGTGTATGTCAGACCTGATGGAGAAAAAGTATCTTAGGTGACTGTGTGTACATCCCATGTGTGTGTGTATGTGTGTGTGTGCATGTGCACGCACAAAAATGACCCTTTATGTGCTGGCCCAATTGGCTCAAATTGGATGTGATTTTACATAAAATATGCACCTTAATCTGGATGAGAAAACCCATGCGAATGTGGCCAGAAGCCAGCTAACTGCGCGCAGCTGGGCTCCCAAAGGCATTGCTGACTTGGAGAAGTGTAGGAGAAAGGAAGCCTCAGCCATTTGTCTTAGGAGAGATGGATCATCTTTACACTCAGCACCAGTGCATGGCCTCAGATGGAAATAATCTAAGGGACCTCAGCTATTCAAATGGAGTGGGGTGGGGATGGTCTCAGGTTGGTTGCCATTCTCTAATACTAACTGAGCTTGTCAGTCTGAATACCATTGCTTAATGGGTCCACCATGAAGACCCTTATTGTAAAAAACTAGTTTTTGTTTTATTTTTCTATGGGACAGGAAGATTAGCTATTAATTGTTGTTTTCTTTAAAATTACTATCTACAGGAACACTTATTTTCTTTATAATTTTTAAAAAATTGTTATCAACCTGAGTACCCAACAATGGAGGGATAGATTAAAATATAATATCATTAAACAGTAGACTATTATGAGGTCATTGACACATTTTCCTAAAGTGCACACAGCATGATAATAAGTGAAAATAATAGGATGAAAAATGTGTAGATAATATGGATCCTTTAAATCAGAGATCAGCATGCCTTTTTCAGAAACAGCCAGATCATCAAGATTCCTAGGCTTTGCAGGCCACCTAGGTCCCTTTCACATGTTATTTTTGTTTTTTGTTTTTGTTTTTATAATGCTTTGAAGAATCTAAGTGCATTCTTAGCTCTTAAGCCTTATAAAAAAAGGAGGTGGCCTGGATTTGGCCCTTGGGCTATAATTTGTTGATAACCATCTTAGATGATTTCATTTTCTCTATATGCTTCACCTATTATAGTATGGAGAACTTGTGGCATATTTCCATGTTTGCCATTTATGACACGCACTGTCTTCGAGTCACTTTAGAAGAGCTGTACCAATTAAAACTAGTCCTTTTTTGCACTTAAATTATTTTGTTCTCTACTGAAAAGGAAACTGAAATATAAATACCGCCTAGGATTATAGAAAGCCACGCTGTCCAATATGGTGGCCCTTCACCTCATGAGGCTAATTAGAATAACAATAATTAAAATTAAATACAATAAAAAAGTCAGCACTTTGGTCCCAGGAGTACACCTACTGGATTGCACAGATACAGGACATTTCATCCGAGATGTTTCCACAGGATAATAATATTAGATAAAAACAAAAATAATACTCTGGAACTCAACCCAAATATTTTTCACAAAATATTATTTATAGAAGAGTAGGAGGGACTGGCACAATGGGATGACAATGAGATGAGGAGTCAAATGGAGCCAGAAAAGAAGTAGAAGGTTGAATAATTTCCCCAAGTTTGAAATTTAAAAGACAAATCTACCGTCTACTGACTGTGTGATCCTGGGTGAATCACCCAATGCTCAGTACCCTGCATTTTCTTGGCTGTAAAGCAAACATTATAATACCTACCTGGAACAGATTTTGAGAGGATTAAAGAGGCTGAGCGTGTGAAAATGCACCATGGCATTCTAATCTAGACAATATAAGTGCGTGCATTTACACTGACCAAAATGGAACAATTTTCAGAAATTCAGAAAGAACCCCTTCTGGCCAGTAGGGCTAGATTTTGGCTTCCTGGGGACCTTGCATTTCATGAACATCTAAATTGCTCTTGGGATTGTGGTGTGGCTGGAAGAAGCAACCAGTTTGCCTCTATGACCCGAAGCCTTCAGGGCCCCTCATGTTTCCCATAGTGATCTTTCGGGGTCCCTGTCATTGCTTCTAACTTTTGCCCCACCTCGAAGACTTTGGTTTGTCTCAGCCTTTGAGAATCAAGATGTTTGGTCTTAGTATATGATGAAGCTTCTCCTTTTAACTATACTGAGCCTGTGGCCTCTGCTGTCCACCCCCTTGCTCTGGCTGGTCTCACAAGCAGCCCATCTCTCCCCTGGTCCACAGCCTCACTTTTGAGGCCTGATCCCCAGTGAAGAACCATTGGCAGTTATGGAGATGTCACAGGGTGTACACACACTGTATGAAATAAGGGACAAGGTCTGGGCTGTGTCACGAGACTCTGAGGAAGGGTGAACCAGCTGGGAAAGCATGATGTAATCAGCAAGCACTTTCATCCCTGCTCTGGGGAGCAGAGTGGGTGTGGGGTATTCTCTAGAACCCATCCCAGGCAGTGCAATCTTTGGTTTTCCACCTCAACATTGTGATTTAGCATCCATATTTCCTTTTGGTTTTCTCCCCATAGCACCTAGTGACTAGAACAGCCTTGCAAATAAGTCACTAGCCACAGGCCAGGGTGAAAACTGCGCTCCTGGTAACCCATCAAACACCCTTTTGCAAGGTGAGGGTGCCAGTTGGATGGCCTGCCCATTTTACTTCAGTTTTTCTCATATTAATTTGCAGAGCTGTGATAGAAGGCAGGCAATGAACTATGGCTTACCCTCCTCCCACTCTCCCCGCCCCCCATCTCGTCATCCCATGTCCCATTCATTGGACCCGGTCCTGACGGGTCTTAACCAAGAATGGCTGGGATGCCCAGGAAGTGAGGATTCAGACGTAATGAGCGGAGGGATCAGATGCTAAGGCAACAGGGGAAAACAGAGACATGCTTATGAGAATCGACTTGACCTCGTAGAGAGAGCCACAAGGGAGGGTGGTGCAGAGGGAGGGGGAGGGAACTTACATGGCAGGGAAGGTGATTGGACTCAGATTTATGTCACAAAACAGAAAGGGAGCCACAACATGGGCTTACTTGCGGAAGTATATACAAGTGAACTGGGGGCAGTGTACATGGAAGATCCCTCCTGGTTTGCCTGGCACAACAGCACCGTGCCTACGAAAGAGAGAGAGATAGATGGCATCTGGTTTGGGAACAGGCACACTACACCTGAGAGATCACGCAATATAAAAGAGAAAGGCAGAGAAACGAAAACATAGCCACACCCCAGAGCACGTGGTGGGGACACCCACATAAGCCCCCTGCCTTAGCCAAAGGACATTGGTGGAAGCCCAGCCATCTCCTCCCCATCCCAGCCCACCAAAACACGCATCATTTCTTTTCACTTGAGGCTGGAGTAGTGGGATCCAGCTGCTCCGGGACCCCAGTTTCAGATCAGTAATGAAGGCAGCAGGCCATGCTCAGAAGGGCACTTTAGACATTTCAGAGAGGATGAGCCAACAAGCACGATGCAGACGCTACTTAGCTGTGTGATCGTGGTAAGTCACTGTACCTCTCTGTGCCTTGGGATTCTCATCCGGAATATGGGGTGCATATACCTACCTCCGGGAAGAATGGTCAATCGTGTGCCTGGGGATGTTCCCAACACAGGGGCTGGTGTGTAATCATCACTCAATAAATGATGAGCACACGCAATGAGAGGCTTACAGAAGTGATTTCCTCCCCCCGACTTTAGTCTTTCTAAACCAGCTCTTCCTAGGAAGAACAGAAGTCAGGCGAGGAAGACACACAGGCAACCTCTGCCATCTCTGTGACTGGCCCTGGACCCACTCTGCACTCAGGGCCTTTGATCACCTTTGATTTCTGCCCTCTCCAGGGCTCCCTGTCTTCCAGCAGAAGAGTTCTCAAGGCTGAGTGTATGGACTGACTATGGCTGCACCACAGTGACCACTGTCCTCTGTCTGATTTAAAGCAAAGGGCACTGAGCTTATCCTTTGGCCAAATGGAATTTTACAGCAGGGAAGAATGGTGGAATCCTGAGATATAGCCTCAATCTCTGCCATGTTTCGCACATCCACCTACTCCAAGGGTGACCGGGGTCAGGAGTCTTTGGGTATCAATCCTGTTCTGCTGAAGCTGCAGGGCTCATACTCAAAGGCTTTGAAAAGAGTGAGAGAGAGACATCTGGGGATTTTTGGGACCATTACTGATGATGAAAATGCATTCTTAGGGTTTCTGCTCACTTCCCAGGCTGGGCAAGGTCAGCTGCCTCCGTTTGTTTCTGTATCCCCCTGTCATCACCACAACTAGAAAGCAATTGCCCATGGAAGAAAGAAAGAAAGAAAGAAAGAAAGAAAGAAAGAAAGAAAGAAAGAAAGAAAGAAAGAAAGAAAGAAAGAAAGAAAGAAAGAAAGAAAGAAAGAAGCAGCAGCCTGCACCCCCAAGGGAACTGGGACCTCACCTATATCTTTGGAGACTCACCCTTGAAGGAGAGGGGGGCTTATGATTCTCTCATATCTTGCCCACATTCAACAAGAGTGTAGTTAAAATTTCTAGAGTGAGTGGGGGTTCACCAACTAGAGAAGGACTGCCACACGATGCCTTTGAGCCCAGACTCAGTTCCAGAGGTATTCCTTCTGCCTCCTCCACTCCACTAGCCTTCAGGCACACCAAAGTTGAGGGGTCCTATGTGGAGGCCTGAGAAGCCGTCCCCAAATTCCACTGTTCCCTGTGCTTCTCTAGGTTTTGTACATTATTTTCAGGTAACACAAAGATTCTGTTAAAATCCCTGACTTATCTCACCCTCTCCCAGCACCAGGTCTGCCAAGTTCATCCTATGTCTGACAAGCAGAACTAGGTCCTGGGCAGAAGTTCTACCTGAAGGAATGTGCCCTAGTCCTGCTCATGTGTCCCCTGTTGTCCCACATTGGAGGAGAGAGAGCTGGCCCTTCCCCTCTCTCCAAAAAAAGCCTGGATGTAAAAGAGTGAAATTCACCAACCTGGCTGTTGGTAATAAATACGTTAAGCATCTGGATGGGCCTGATTCATGATCAACCTTGGCTAAAATGTGACTGTTTTCTTCTTTCTAGCTTATTTAAAACAATGTATCACAACATATAGATGAGACTTCATGTGGTCTAATTTCTTCTCAGTCAGGATTTCCAGTTCTGACAGGAATCTGGACTAGTGTGAGCTTTAACAGGAAACAAAAAGAACACACCAGATCTGGGGCATGGGGTCTAAAATCAACCAATAGGAGGCAGGATACCGACCAGGAAAGATAGACCCTAAGCTCCCCACACTGCTTTATCCGTAAAACAGCCTGAGTTTGCAGGGGGCACCTGCACACTTCTGCTCATTGCTAGAAATCTTAGGGAGAAACAAATGTTTCTATGGGATAGAGAGCTACCAAATCAGAACCTTCTAGAGTGGGACTCAGGTGCATCATGAAACAGTTCCTCAAAGGATCCCTTACCTGCACCTTTAGTCAAAAACTACTTTTAAAATGTGATCTGAAGTTTTTTGAGATGCTTAGCTTCCAAAATTATATATATACAATTGTAGCAAAAATATATCTAGAAGGGCACTTCATTATTGTGCACTTAAAATCATAGGGTCAATTTTCAATAACCTTGATGCAATCTGGAGCGTCCCACTGGGACTCGACACAGATTCCCTGTAGAAAGCTCAATCCTGGCATAGCACAATGAAGCTCTCCTAATTGTCTTAGGCTGTGGCTCCTGAGAAACTGGACTGAAATAACTTCCTTGGATGCCCTCTTAATGGTAAAAAAAATATAAATTCTTTATGTAATGACTTTGACCTTTGTAAAACAAAATCTATAGAGTCACAAGACTTGGTTTTTATTTTACCTAAAAACAACCTCCAATTTAATTTGCAAAGTACTTATCGTATGCTCTCTTAGCTCACTGTGACCTTTTCTTAAAGGAAAGCTTTGAATTGCAAAGCGGCAGAGAACAGTCACCTCCAGTGCATTTTTTTTTGGGTGGGGTGGGGCGAGTAATGTGGGTTTGTTTTTAAGTAAGTCAAAGAAATACAGGGTACAAGCAGCAGTATGAGGTGTGTTGACAAGGTCATCTGATGCTCTTTGTGATACGCCATCAATTCAGCTTTCCAATGGTCTCCCAAAATGAGTCTTCCATCTGCCCCCGTCCCCAAAACCTCCAACATAGACCATCTATCTACCTCTGCCCACCTGACATCCCGTAATTCTGTGCCTTTGCTTATAAAGCTCCTTATGATTTATACATGGTAACTGCATTCCATTGACACCCATTCCTCAGTCAGGACAGACCATTAATCAATTTCAATATTATCCTTTCCTGTTAGCTGGGGATCCTTGGAATTGTTATGAACACAGCTCTGGGCTGCTGCTAGTATTCGATCACTTGGTGGAAGGGGTGAAACCTCTGTGCTAGTCCTGCCCCTACTGTTAACTTACGCCATATGAAATTGACTTGTTTGTTTTTATGTCAAGTAGGGTTGAATGTTGGCCATTTCGCCTGGTTCAGTTGTTTTTTAATATGACTTCCCCTCTCCCTTCTATGTCTTTTAAAAGTCACGTCCTCTCTTCTGAGTCCCCAGGAGTTAATTACTCTTTCTTCTATGTTTTTATTACTATATCTATCTATATCTATATCGGCCATATCTATATCTATCTATATTCATATCCATATCTATATCTACCTATATCATCTATCTATATCATCTACATCTATATCTAATCTATCTATATCTGTAGCTATATCGATATTGATATCGATATAGATAGATACAGATACATATAGATATCTATATTAAGTCCTTTGTTATGCTGTATGATGACTTTTTATTTAGATATTGGTCTTAGCTACAGGGAATCCACTGGGTCAGAGGCAAATCATTCTCATCTTTTTTTCCTAAGCCCCTAGTGAAATACTTAGCCCTAGAGGAATTAAGGAATATGATCAAATTATTATATGTGTAAACACTAATACAAACAGAGCCCCCTTAAAATGGAGCCAGAGCTGCCATGACAGAGGAAGTGCCTTGCACATCTTATACCTCAAACCTTGGAATGTTAAAACAGGACAAAATAACCTCTGGACTGGGCCAAGGGCCACATTATGTTCAAAGAGCTATTTACAAAGATAACAAGAAAGCAGATATTACGACTGCAGGTCTGATGAGTACCAGACTGAAAAATAAAAATATGGGTTTGAATTCGAGTCACACTCTGTTATGTTATTGGCACCAATGGAAACACTCTCCTTCTGTGATGTAATTGTTCTCCCTTTCCCTTCTCTTCTAATCAGAACACTCTCTGGGCTTCTGCCTGAATCAGTGCATCTGGAAGAGCAGTTCTTATGGATCTCAAATTATGCTTGTTTCCTCTAACTTTAAAAGGCCGTTTCATTTTTAAGTTAACATACGTTTTTAAAGATTCCCCCGCCCCACCTCCACCACCACACACGCATTTCTATTATCTTTGCTAAAAATAGTGCTTTGTCCAACCAATCTTTCTCTTGGCCCTTGTTTTTGGTTAGAGATTTGCATGCCTGAAGTTGGCATATAGTTACAAGTTATATTGATGGGATTCATTTATTTCTTCTTTTCTGTGGTTTTTCTTCCTCCTTCCCTTCCCTTCCCTTCCCTTCTCTTCCCTTCCCTCCCCTTCCCTTCCCTTCCCTTTCCTTTTTGAAGACTGATTCATCCGGTTTAACAGGAAACCTGGGCAGCCTGGTCATTCAGTACCTAGAACATCGATGACTATATCTGCAACTGGCATGAAAGGGACTTCACATGACAAATCACAATCTCAAATAATCAGAGCCTTTTCCAAAGCCTGTCACACTCAGTCACTCAGAGTGCCACATTCATCAGCACCCCAAATTCTGGCAAGACATCCCCCAGGGCCACTCTCAAGGAAGACTCAGAATCCTCCAGCTGGGAGATGGTGAGCCAGGGTTTGTATCTCATGTGGAGCAACCTGACCCTTTTTCTGCTCACAAACAAACAAACAAACAAGCAAAAAAACCCACATAAAGACACAAAAAATAACAACAAACATTATAAAATAGCTAAAAGCCAATGGGAATTCTGGAGAATGCACTGCCTGAGGTTCTGTGTCATGTGCTGTCTGTACCTCCACAAACATCTACTGTGTGATAGTCCAGAGTCACTTGAAAACAGAGCCCTTGGCTGGGGTCTGGCTTTCCTAATGTCCAGAGCCTAGTAGCTTTGAAAGAGGATTGAGAAGAAAGCCCCAAGGACAAGTGGTGAGTGAAGGCAGGAAGCCATTACAGAGCTTCTTCCCTTTGTCTCTAGAGCTCATCTAGGAGGAGATGGGGGCTACGAGCACTACCATTCATTCAGCACCTACTGTGTGGCTTCTGGGGTGCACCCACTAACCCCATAAGCTTTTCGAAAGGACAACATGCCATCTCTTTTCCTACTCAGATGTTCAGGGACAAATACATGAGAAAAGGAACAAAGGAATGATTCTGAACATCAATCCACAAGCCTAAGACTACATGGTTAGTTATTTTGCTTGCTGAGATAAATAAAATTTAAAAGTACTTTTGGAATAAATTTTGTTAGCTGCCATGGCTTTGGCAAAATGTTCATTCCACATTGCTGTTATATACTTCAGTCATAACTGAAAATGTTCAATAGTAATTGTCATCACTACTAGAAACAATACTTTGGTTTCATATTAAAAAGAAACTTTTATTCAATGATCACCAGAGAATGTTTAGACTGTATTTGTCCCTCTTTAATAAGAAGGGTCAGATAGTATTGGTTCCCTTTTGCAGATGAGGAAAAAAGGCATAACATAAGGATGTTATTTACAGAAAGCCTCATTGTTGATCAGAGGCAAATCTGAGTGAGAAACAAGCTATCTAGCATCTTAGACCATGACTCAAGTTATTAATGACTTCTTCCTGCTTCCATTGCAGCAGCATAATTTTTTAAAAAAAAAATTAAGATATTTTAAAATTTTCAAATTACGGTTGACATATGACATTCTGCTCTTCCATCTTAACCAGAAACTCACTGCAGAATAATTTGTTGAAAAACTTTTTTATAAATTAGAATAAAAGTAGGAAAATAGAAAGAATGAGCTCTGAACAACAAGTTCTCGTGTTGTCTGGGGACTACACTTTGAGGACTACTGGAGAAGGTCCAGTCCCTCAAATCTCAATGACGTGAGTTCTTCCCTTCCTTAAATCAGAGGCATTTGAAGACTATGATAGTTTAAGAACCACTTGGGGAGAATGTTATTTACGGAAAGCCTCATTGTTGATCAGAGGCAAATGCTGGGTGAGAAACAAGCTATCTAGCATCCTAGATGTCCTAGACCATTAGACTGGGTGACCTTTCCCAGGTCTCACTCCAAGAGTGTGATTCAGCCCGTGATAAATCTGTATTTCCAATCAACAACCTAGGTTATTCTGCTGCTCCCAGGGAAGTGATTGAGGCCTGAGGCCATCTCCATGTATTTAGGAGAAAAGTAAAAGTAGCTAAATATATCTGGTCCAAGTACTTCTGTGGGCAAAGAGGCAACATTGCTTCAGTTCTTATCTTTACCATTTGTACGTTGACAAATTGTGCCTTTTCTTTGTAGCATTTGGAACAAAGAGTTATTCACTTCTGGTACTAAGTCTTTTGTCAAATTCTCTGGAGGCAGGCTAGCAAAGAAGATGCATAAAATCACTAGCTGTATCATCCTAGAGAGGTCACTCTTGGTTTCCCACCCTGAAGAAGACACTCATTCTTGCCCTTACTGTTACAGACTGAATGTTTCCCCCTAAATTCATACATTGAAGCACCTCAGAATATGACTGTTTTTGGAGACAGGGTCTTTAGTGAGGTAATTAAGTTAAAATGAGGCCATTAGGGTGACCCTAATTCTATGACTGATGTCCTTATAAGAAGAGAATAGGACACGGAAAAGCAAAGAGGAAGAACCATGTGAGGACACAGAGTAAAGATAGCCACCTCTGAGCCCAAGAGAGAGGCCTCAGGAGAAGCCAGTCCTGCTGACACCATAAACTTCCAGTGTTCAGAACTATGAGAAAATTAATGTCTGTTGTTTAAGGCCTCCAGTCTGTAGTAGTCTGTTATGGCAGCTTGCACTGACTAATACATCCACCTACGTCATAATGAACCCTACCCTGAGAATCAGTGAGGCACCTTATGTGTGGACGCACCATGAAGTATCAGACTTTGGTTAGATACTGGGACTAGGCAGGTTGCCATATCATCCCTGCCAATGGAGGTAATTCCTTCTAATTGACAAACTTATTCAAACCCCAGATGGGCTGTGAATGCTTTTGCAGTTATGCGTTTTTGAGCATACACTAGCATTGAGCTAATCCATGTAAAAATATTTTCACAGCTAATACCTAAAGCTTTTATACATGCCTGAAAGATGAGATTCTCTAAAGGGTTATGGTAGAGTTATAAGTGCAGAGGTATTTCCATTTAGGCACAGATGTTGCAGAAAAATGTATGTATATTTAATTCTTATAAGTCAAATCATGTTTTAAATCATGGGGGATTCCATAATGAAAGACACTCTGAAGTGAATCTACGTACAGTGTAAATAATCTCTCATGTCCATTTATTGAATGTTTTGATTTTTATAATATTTAAAAAGAAAATATATATTACTTTTTTTTTTCACTTTTCTTTTGACATAATTTCAGACTGCCCCCCAAAGTTGCAAGATTACTATGAAGAATCTCTGTACAACTTTCTCGCTGATTATGTATTATTTTAAAAATGTAATGATTCCCTCCAACTGTCCTCTCTTGCTTTCCTGCCTCCAAAATTTAGGCTAATAGTGCCTCTAACAGAAAATATTCAAATGACTCCATATGACAATAAACATGTCATCAGTAACAAGTACAAAAATTGCTGACTGAGTATCTGGTAAGTACCAGGCAAACCTGCTCAGTGTTTAACTTGGATTATCTTCTACTTTTGACAATCTTATATGAGAGGTACTATTATTACACCCATTTAATAGAGAGGATATAGAGACATAGAGTTTTAGGATCTTGCCCAAGTTCATGCAGTTAGAAATCTTGTAGTGCTGAATGCAAGTCAAATTAAGCAAATACCTAAACCCATGGTTTTAAGGCCAATCTTCTAAATCAGGTACAGGCAAACAAGTCTTTTGGCTAAATCTGGCTACCACAACTTCTATATGATCTATAAGCTAAGAATGGCTTTTGCATTTTTATATGATTGAGAAAAAAATCAACAGAAGAATAAGATTAGATGATGTGAAAAAATACAGAAAATTCAAATTTCAGTATTTATAAATAAAGTTTTGTTGGAACACAGCCATATTAATTTACCTATTATTTATGTCTGCTATCATGAATCAAGAAAGAGCTGAGTACTTGCACTACAGAGACCTTCGGTTTACAAAGGCTAAATTATTTACTATCTGTACCTGTACAGAAAAAAAATTTGTCCTCTGTTCCAATGTCCCCTTTCAGTTTGGAAAGATACTAATAATAGTTGTCTTTCAGGACAGCATTAGCCCCTATCCAGCCAGCTGACATTAAATATTTCAGAGGGTATCAATAGCTGCCAAAATTTTAATTCTGTTTCATTTTTATTAAAAAACAAGCAACCAGAAATTTTTAAAGACATTTTTTTTAACACTTGTCCTCAAATTTCTTTTTAATTTACCAGTTATTCACCACAATGAAACAAGGGGAGCCCATAGGGTATTTGTGAAAGGCTAACAATTCAGCCACAACAAAAGCAATGGAAGTTTTATCTTGTAAGGTATTTAACCTTTAGAGTTACAGTTGTCAATATATAGATAAGGGCTAGCCTAGAGCCTTGCTCCTCAGATTGTAACACAAGGAATCACCAGGTGACCCTTTTAAAATGCTGATTCTTATCTAGTAGGTCTGAGTGGGGGCTAAGAATCTGCTTTACTAATAAGCTCTCTGGGGATTCCTGGGCTGCTAACAACAATAAAATCTTGGGGACAACATAAGCTACCTCAGTAAAGCCAATATTCATGAGAGTGACCATTGAGATATCATTGAATTTCCAGTACTGGACCATGTATGTTCTACATGCATTCTCTCTCTCTCTCTCTCTCTCTCTCTCTCTCTCTCTCTCTCTCTCTCTCTCTCTTTTATTAAATTCCCAAGAAAACTAAGGAGGAAAGAGAAAAACTTAGGAAACAAAACTTAAACCTGAGCCAGCTTTGCATGATTCTAAAGCTCAGACACTCTCAGAAAGCTATTAATGGCGATACGTGGTCCCAAACTGATTAAACATCCATTCTAACCTTTGAACGATAACTGTCCACCAACTCCATTTCAACTCAGCCATGTCTAGAGATTCTGCAGTGGCCTTCTGGTTGAAAACACCTGACTCCTCCAAGCTAAAAATGTTAGGTAGAACCTCGTGATCACCTATTAAGACTCTGTGATAGGGTTTTAAAGTCAAGGAAAGAAGGCTCTGGGCAGGATATATCTGCTTCAGATAAGAAAATCTAACTTGCAAGATAGAAATACGATAGGTAGGAAGGGAGCAGAGAAGAGAAGTGATGAGCTCTTAAGGTTTCCATGTCGTTGGAAAAGCATGGACTTCAGAAACTTTTCAACTTAGTTCTGTTTTCTGGTCTCTGTAACCGTGAGTTTCCTTGACCTTGGGTAAGGCACTTTACATTCCTGAGTCTCAGTTTTAATGTCTGCAAAACAGGGACAAAATTATCTACTTCGCTGAGTACTGTTGTAAAGATGAGAACTATTACAGAAAAGGGTTTGGCTAATAATTGATAAATAATAAGTGACCTTAGTAATAAATAATAATGGAAATAATTATTATTATTTGGAATCTCAAAATATGGCACTTTGGGGGACTTATTTGTTCCTTTGTTTCCTTTAAGGAAGGAGTGGCAAGTTGATAAGTAGTGTACTCTTTTCTTTGGCCCCTAACATAATGCTAAACATAATGGAGTTAGTAGAAAACATTTTAAGATTGGAAAGATATTCAAAACATTTAAGTTTGGGAGGTTTACTGTTATGAGACAGAATCTGGTTTCTTCTGAGGGATCAGGAGATAAGGCCATGAGGACTTGGGTCAGTATTCTTGCCTGGCAGGGCTACTTAGGGTGATGGGGAGATGTCACACTATCTTATAATTGAGACATGTCCCCTCTGATTGGCATATTCCACTCACTTATCTCACAGCCTGATCCTAAAGACATCTTAGTTTATATCTGCTCAGGGAAGTGGGGGAGGGGAGTTAGAAATTATGTTCTAGCTGAAATCGGTGGTTTAGAATTTCTGCAAAGATCCTACATCGCTTCTTCACTCTCTCTCTCTCTTCTTCTGAGGAACAAGAGCCTCGAAGATGCTCCAAGAGTCCAAAAAGCCATCTGTAGAGCTTTCTCTAGCAACCCACTCTTGTATTTCACTTACTGTAACAGAACTTCGTTTTAGGAGAGACTGGATATATTTGTGGAATGAAGGCAGAGATTCCTTTTGGCTTTTCTTCTTGTCCTAGATAAAGTTTATAATCCTGACCCCACCCTTCTGGTGACAGCAGAAAATATACTTCAACTTGGAGCCTCTCAAAGAGTAATCAGATACATTTGTCTAAATATGCCTAACATACACACAGACACACACGCACACACGCACACACGCACGCATGCACGCACGCACACACACATCCCTTTGGGCTGAAAGCAAATGGAAAATTTTGACTAATGGACATATATCCAAAAATTACAGAGAAGTAATATAGACAGTTTCAATCTTTACAACACCACAGACATATCAAACAAACACTAGGAACATACAAATAGGTTTGGGTTTTTTTTTTTTCCAGAGAAAATATCAGTGATATGGGGGTGTTCATGTTTTTTAAATGATGCTGGGTTTAATACAATGAGAAGTGTACATCAATTAACCTTTGCATCAGATTTAAATGTATAACTCATTAACTAATTTAATCTCTCAAAAAAATAACAGCCCTTGGCATTATTCTTTGAATAATCCTTGTTTAGTTTCCATAATAGTAGACAGTTTAATGAAAAACTCATTAGAATGTAGCATACAGCATAATTAATTCTGGCTGATTCTTTTGGTGTAAATAGCAAATGCAGATGCTGGATTCCATTTCCACCGGCTTTATTAATTTTTCATAAACCAATATTTCGGCTGTAATGGGTTGTAACAGTTCCATAGAAGTTCAGGAACTGTATTAACTGTCGTCAACGTAGTTCATCTAAGTAGGATTAGCCATTTGTGTGTTGATTCTTCATCACTACATTTTAAAAAAGACAACAGGACAGCTTTGTTTTACACTTGGAGAATGAAGATCTACATGTAATTAACATACTGGGTATTAATATTTGGCCAATTCGTCTCTATTAACAACTTAATTGGTTGGGCTACTTGCAGTGAACTATACATTTTGAAAAAAATGCTAGAAGTGGGAAGCAAAAACTCTTTTAAATGAAATGGTTTATAATAGAATGGTAACACAAGTTAAAATGTAAAGAAGAAAGATCACCTCATTTTGGAAATCTCTGAGAATTTACTTTTCTAGTAAAAGATTTGGGCAAAACTAGGAAACAAGTTGTATAATGGTCTTGGGGTTGGGTACCAGTTTAATAATTCTGGGGTCTGCAAAGACCCCAATCTCTGGGATTGGTTGCTGATGTGATTGTACTATTTTCAGCCTTCAGGGCTTAACCCAATATTTATAATAGTTCTCATGAGATTTATTTATTTCAAGTGTAGATATGGGTCCTACCTCATTCCCAAGTGTTTTACTTTATTTTTATTTTTTATTACATTATTATTTTTATCAGAGCTTTCAATGGTTGCCTGGTACTCAAAGGATAAATTTCAGAATCCAGGTTCCTTTGTATGGTATTATCGGGTATTTAGAAACTTTTTTCTAGATCTGATATCAACTGATCAATATTCCTCAGCCTTCAGGGGAAATCTGATTTTGCCTCAGAAATTTCCATCTCAGGTGAAAATCAAGCACCTGTATTTATTTTTGTTTGTTTTAATCTTTCTCAATGGATTCTGAAGAGAAAGGTTGAGAAACCCTTTGGCCTCTACCAAACTCCCCGTTGCTCAGCTCTGCAACGATCTTACCCCACTTTCATTCTAGGCAAACTCTTACTTAACCTTCAAAAACCCAATTTATATGACCCTCTGACTCCTAACACAGAGGGTGGTGATTTTTCAGTGTCCAGAAGTATCATCATTTATTATACATTGCGTTTCTTTGTCTGCATCTTTTATTGCCTTACCAAATTCTGGAGGGATGTTCTCTACCCCAGTGCCCATCACAGGGTCTGGCACTTCGCAGGCCCTCGATGCTGTAACTCTGAGCTAAAGAATGAATTAATGGAAGCCAGTGGTACGTGTTCATTCATACATGGCCTCTCTCTTTGACCCTTCCTTGATGAATCTCACACAACTGAGTGACAGCCAGCCAACCTTATGGGTTCACGCAGTGTGTGATTGCTAAGCCAGTGCAATGGTAAAACAACAACAAAACTTCCCAAGGTATAAACTAGTGCCTTTGTGTTTATTAGAACTTGACTTTCTAAGCTAGGGTCAGCAGAAGAGGGCCATGGCTCTCTATTGCTATATAGTTGGGGGAGAGAGACAAAGATGACTAATTCATGACACATGAAAATGATAAGACATCTAAATACCGGTGTCTTCAAATAAAAAAGTTTTCTTGGAACACAGGCAAGCCCATTCATTATGTATTGTCTGTGGCTGCCTTTGTATTACATTGGCAGAGCTGAGTTACTGTGAGAGACCACATGGCACACAAAAATTTTTACTAACTAGTCCTTTACTGAAAAGATTTGCTGACCCTGCTCTAACAGAAAAAGGCACACATTCTTTTTGCATTCAGCACTAAATTCAGCTTGGTCTTTTCTTCTAGAATTAACCAACACATGGTATATCCTGTCTTACATCATCATCATCATGCCAATCATTACCATCGTTATCACCACTGAACTTTTCATCTTCATGTTTTTCTTCACTGTTGTGCAGGAAAGGGTTAACTTGGAGGATGTAGGCTGGTCAAACCCTACACATTTCCCAAAAAAGGCTTGTCTTCAGGACTGGCCCTCCATTACAAGGTCTGAGTCCTTGGAAGACTCTGCCTGATAAGACAGTTTGGGGATGCCTGAGGCCTTGGGCCACACGGTACCAGACTGAGTAGATGGTTCACTGTGGAGACTTATGGCGAATGCTTGCTTTTGCTCTGGGGGCTAAGTTTAAAGTAGCTTAGGTAAGTCACATGGGTGCTCCATGTCTGTGTGACTGGATTCTCAATAAAAACCCTGGGAACCTATTCTCAGGTGAGCTTCCCAGACTGAGAACACTTTGCATGTCATAACTGGGACAATCAAGCAAATCCTTGTAACTCCACTGAAAGACCACATCAGGAAGCTTTTGTCTGATCTTCTGGGCTTCACCCCCATGTACCATTTGCTGGTTTTTAATCTGAATCCTTTGGCTGTGAGTATAACAGCTGTTCTGATTCCTATGAGTCCTCTAGCCAATCGCAGACCCTAAGGATGGTCTTGGAGACCCCCCACATGGCTCTGCTGTATGTAATCAAACTTGATGTTTTTCCCTCTGGAGTCAAAAATCACAAAAAAGGCCCTGAAGAGGAAACATTTGGGTGAAGGTCCCTCTCTAAATTCTTCAATTGCCATTGATAACTACAGCTGTCATATATCGTTAGCTGTAGCAATTGGTAGAGCATGAGTTATTGAATATTTAGTGCACATGTGATGTCTTTATTAATATGCTTCTATCAGGACAGGGTTTCTCAACCTTAGCCCTATCAACATTTTGGGTCAGATCATTTTTTGCTGTGGGGGCAGTCTTGTGCCACTGTAGACTGTTTTCTAACATCCCTGGCCTCCAGCCACTAGGTGTCAGTGGTGAACACCCATCTTTCCATCTATCTCCAGAAGTTCCCCAATGGCCCTGGGAGGAGAGCAAATCTCTCTGAGTTCAGAACCATTAATCCAGGATACTGGATTCACTATAGCATTACTGTGTAGCAGGGATAACTTGTTTAAGTTTAAAAAAAAAATGAGTTTTGGAATCAGAAAGATACAGGTTTCTATCCAGCTCTTTAGCTTTTGAAGCCAGCAATCGTGGGCAGCTTAACTTCGTTGGATTTCTAATTCTTCTGCAACAGGAAGATTATGACATCGATCCTGTGGAGTTGCAATCTATGTAAATATATGTAAAGACCTCAGTATGGAGTTTGGCATGCAGTGGGTAATATTAAGTGGAAAGCCATTTTTATTAATTATTATATCCTACGATCTGATGAATAGAAGACATCGAGGGCAGGCTTTTGTCTAGAAACTGCAGAGCGAGGTTATGAAAACATGAGCTCTGAGTTTAGATAAAAGACCCTTATAGAGTAAACTTATTTTTCACATGCTAGTTCTGGGTTTTGGGATATGAGATAATTCTCCACAAAGCCTTGGTTTCATTGTTTCTATAAGGAAGAAGATCATGTTATAAAGTTTTTACGAGGATGCAAGGAGATGCAAAGTGTTTAGCACAGTGCCTGGCACAATGCAAGTGCCCAAAGCTGCCTCATGTTTTGAGTTGTTCAATATGCTGATGACACAGCCTAGAATTTGCCCTACAAAATTTATCCAGAGCCAGATATTCAGACCTCAATCTTTCTCCCATGGCCGAAAGGTGGGGCTTCTCCTGCAAGGGCTGTCCTGTCACTCTCCCTGCTTTTGAGGAAGCTCTCTTGGATAGACTTGAAATGCAAAAGAAGGAGAACTAACTTATTAGAATATGCAGTTTTCAGCACATAAGCAAGTTCTGATCCTATTTGAAGATCAAAAGCCCCCACAGGCTCCATCAAAGCTGAGCTGCATTCCATCTGTGGGACAGGGAAGGATGCAGATAAAAATTAAGGCCAAACTTGGGCAAGAATGGGATGAAATCTGAAAAGACAGATGAGGGGAGGAGAGGAGAGAAGGAAAGTGAATTGCCACCAAAGGAAGAGGCAAAGGTAGACAGATGTATGAGATAAAGTCTTTGAAGTGGAACATTTCGAGGCTGGAAATCCTTTGCTTGGGGACTTAAATTGGGCCCCTTCTGTTCCAGTCCACCGAAGTGCACTGCATTTAATTTGGCAGATGTGTAAATTATACAAAACATTGCAGAGCCAAAGGTCATTGTTTATAAGGAAATGTTCCTCACTGCTATTGCTCTGTGTCTAGATAAGTTTGGTCCTCTGCATGGATGTGGGAAATATTAACCATGAGGGCTGCCTGAAGATCAGCTGTTTTGAGGGGCTCAGAGCAGTAACAGGATCCTTTCAAAACCACATTCCACTCTTTTAAGAGGCTAAGGCAGTCACCCCAAATAGGCATGCTTTGTCTCCAATATTTTGGCGGGTCATCCTGACCCCAAAGTCTAGGACTGTGGCCCATCAAAGAAAAACAGCTTGTGTCAGGGACCATAGTTATCACAGGTTCTGGATAATCTGTTTTTCTAGTGCTATTTTATACAAATTTCAGGAAGGAAATTAGAAAGAAGTCCATCCAAAAGTGTGGCCAAAGGTCATTGTCTTAACTGTGATGGACTCAATGAAGTGGAGTGAGGGGAGCAACTGGAAGGGAGACCTATATCTATCTTCTTCTAAACTAATTCTTAGATGAATCATGGTCTGCCATGCCCAAGAGCCCATAGAAAACCAGTACCTTCGTAAAGGTAACTGAAGGTCACACACAGCTGCCCTTTTGAGACAAACGATTACAGTGCTACATCCACTGTCTTCATTTTTAAACTTTATATTGAGATCCCAGTTTACTTTGCCATCACCTTGCCTGATATCTACTCATGTGGCTTGTGGCCAGGCTCAGACCAATGTGGACGTAATCGAGGTAACTTCAGTGATCACACTAATTGCTCCTATTTTTATTTTACTTTACAGCCTCTAAAGTTGTTTTATACTCATTATCTTACCTGATTCTCCCTACAACCCCAGGATAACCTAGTTTCAAGGCCCAATCACCTTTCAAAAGTGATTTTGCAGCCAGGTATGCTTTTCTTTAAGTATCTGTCATTAAAAAAAATTTTTTTCCCCTCTCAAAACCAGAAAATTTTTTGTTTTTGGGAGTATCTATTCAAAAACTCTTCTTATTCTCCAAAAAAAAATCTGCTTATAATAATAGTGTCACCAACATCATTTTTCATCATCATCTTCAAAGTTTTTGAGTTGATTTATTCTGCATCTCTCTCTGTTTGACTTTAATTATGTGTTTCTTGTCATCAGGACCTAACTATATCTTAGATTTGCATTGCATGGGAAAATCTTTTTTCTTTCCCTATTGATCACAACTCATGGAGTAATTTAACTCGAGTCCAATTTTCCTTTGCAAGCGGGGTGCTTTCCAACCATGGAAGTGAGTTATGTGTGTTCAAGTGGTTCATCTTATGAATCTTGTTAAGCTTTGCCGCCTTAAAGCCCCACTGATGGAATATTTAATCACAGAAATGAGTTGGCAGATATGATATCGAGTGTGGTTAAGCTTTGCAATGATCTTAGCCGCAACTGAGAAACAGATGAATCTGCCGTTTGTCAGTACCATGTTGACATCTTTGTATAACCTCCTGTTATTTATTTTCATTTTGTTTTACTTGTTTATGAAGATTAAAGGTGCTCCTGATCAACAGTTTTAAAGGCTAGATATCACAATTATCTCTAAAGACATTAATTTAAAAAAATCTTTTTATTAGAGGGTGAAAGGACTGTCTCATAATGGTGGGAAAATGGTAAGACTCCCCATTGAGTTGTCTTCATCGAGATTCTTAGAAACACTTTCTAATTACACGAAATAACTTGAGGCATGCTACTAGAAACAGATATTTGTAGAGATTGTACTTCCAGTTGGAAAGTTCAATTTTCTCCAAACTCTAAAATGGCCATAGATACTGGCTGAAGTCTTGGAGACTCACTTAGACTTTTTTTTTTTTATTGACTTATCAATCTTTTGTCGGGAGAATAAGCCTCAAGGAGTCCGAAGATGATGGGACTTAGGAAAAATAATCGATACTGTTTAGTGTTATAGGAAAGCACCCACTTGTCTTGGGGGAAGATTTATATATGTTCATGAAGATAAACTAATTTATGTATATCTGCTTCTGGAGACTGGGCTGGATAAGCATTTAAAAGAGTTCTTCCTGTTATGATCTGATCCCCCAAAATGAAAGGCCTTCCATAACCACTTTCTTAATGCTTCCCCTGGAATGTGTGAGCAAGGGAGAGTGCACGTCATAATTTATCAAAGCAAATTAATACTGTTCAGCTAGTAATTAAAGATCCTCATTAAGAGGTGTGACTGTTCTCCCCACCCCCACCCTGCATTAGCAATAAAAATGCACTCAGGGTGTCAAGAGGTTATATAGGAAAATCAATAACCTGCCATTTTATAATTAAAAGACAAAATAAATGTTAGGGAAAAGTCCACTAAATTAGGAAAACTACCTTTAGGAGAGATTGAAAATATCGATTTTAATTTATAAAATATGTGAACTTTTCATGCCCCATTCTGAGAGACAATTGGAGGCTGGATTGTTAATTCTGCATAAGCTTCAGAAAATCAATAATTATACTATGGGAATGCTATGATATGTGTCATTAACACAGAATATTATATATAGAAATGACTAATGAGTCTAGCTTTCTAGTACATATAAGGCAGACACAGGGTTGGCCTGCTAAATATTTAGAGCAAATCAATGATGAGGTCTTCATTTCAGCTTTGAGGCATATTCAAAATTGCAAGATAAAACCAGACTCTTTTTATTCTTGGGGAAATTTAAAATGCCTCCTACATTTTTAGTCATGGGTATTTAAATGGATAACCTTAGCAATTACACCTGCCTATGGAAATGAAAGCATTCTACATCTATATATTTATATGCATTCCATAGGTAGAGGTACCTACGACTTTAGATTAAGCTAGCTGGAGTCTCAGTGTTTATGGGTCTTCAGATATTTCAGAGGAACTGTTCTGGAGTATTGAATCTACAGCAACATTTCCCCCCATTTCTAAATATCATGAACCCTGTCTACCTTCACACACAAATATACAGGCAGAAAGAAGGAGCTTCTGATCAAGGAGAGGCCATATACTGGCAACTTGGAGTGTAAATATTCAGATTTCTCAAGGAACACTTACTTATCCATGCCTCAATTTTGTTAAGATTTTAGACTAGCTGAGCAACTCATAGAAATAATCATTTGGCTGTCCAGATTCCCTGTCACTACTGGTTAACACATCTGAATATGATGGTGGTTAGAATAATTCAAAATTATCATCCTTTGTTTTTCAGTTTGTCTGGTTTGGCCATAGAGCAGCAGCAGCATGATCTACTATCGTAGGGCACGGTCAAAGAGAATTATAACTTTTAATATTCATAAAAATCAAGTAGTATAATTCAGTTATTAAAAACACAGGCTCTTGATTTCAAATTCCTTGTCTCTTAGTCTCCTCATGGGAATTTAAGTACAATGCTGAGAATAGGGCTTAGCATGGTGCCTGACCATAGAAGCTACTCAGCCCATGTGAACCCTTATGTAACTCATTCTTTTTCTATAGCCCCAAAAAGGTCTAACTCGTTTTTTAAAGTGTTTTTCATTTTTCAATTACCATTGACACTCTATGTTATTTTATATTAGTGCCAGGTGCACAGCAGAGTGGTTACACATTTATGTAACTCACGAAGTGATTCCCCCCAATAAGTCTAGGACCCACCTGGCTCTCTAACAGTTATTATTACAATATTATTGACTACATTCCCTATGCTGTACTTTATATCCTCATGACTATTTTGTAACTACCAATTTGTATTTATTAATCCCTTCATCTTTTTCACCCAGGCCCCCAGTCCCTCTCCCATCTGGTACCCATCACTTTGTTTGCTGTATGTATGAGTCTGTTTCTGTTCTGTTTGGTTATTTTGTTCTTTAGATTCCACAGAGAAGTGAAATCACATGGCATTTGTCTTTCTCTGTCTGACTTACTTCACTCAGCACAATACACTCTAGGTCCATCCATGTTGTTGCAAATGTCAAGATTTCATTCTTTCTATGGCTGAGTAATGTTCCATTGCATATAGGTCCCACCTCTTCTTAATCCAATCCTCTATTGAGGGATACTTAGGTTGTTTCCACATCTGGGCTATTGTAAATAATCCTGCAATGAATGTAGGGGTGCATGTGTCTTTTTGAATTAGTGTTTTGGATCCAATGATCTAATTTCTGAGGGTGGACCCAGGGCTAATTTGAATGGCCACTCTAATGTTCTAAATGTTGTGTAGATTCATTTAGTTTGGTATGTATAAGTCAGTTTGAATTATTTCTCCTGTCTTAATGTTCTCCTTAACATCCGTAGATATGCATATAGGTTTGAAATCACACATATAAAAGATATTTGGTGTGTTTTCCTGGTTTCTTGACACAAAGATGACTGCCTACTTTGCATGGGACCAGAAGATGCACATCCTTTCTATTATAAAGCACGAATTTACACCCGACCTCCTCATCAAGTGATATCTCTCTTCCTGTTGTTCACCCCACTATTTTGGGGGAGAAAATGTACACTTAGATGTGCATGTACACACGTGAGTACTCACTCACACGTGCACACGCACATACACATATGTGCACAATCTGCCATCTCTTTATTCTAGCTACTCCATTTCACCTGGTAGCACCATCAGATGCATGGAAGCTGCCATCCAGCTGTTTCCTTGCACCTTTGGGGCAATTTCATCTTAGCAGCTTTGGACAAGGATGTACCCCAGCAATACCTGTGCCTTCTGAACAGACAGCCTTACCCCGATCCCAGAAATTAACTTCCTCTAAATGAACATGCTGAGAATGGAAGGACTAGTTCTCTCATGAGTTAAGTAGAGAATCCCTTAGTCTAGTGGCACACTCAGAATTCAGCTCTCAGTGAACCTTCTCCTTAGAGCAAAGGGGTGGAATATTAACTTATTTATTTGTATTAACCCAATGCTTATATGGTGCTGACTATGCACTGAACATTTTTCACATATTAACCCATGTGATTCCTATAAATACCCGTGAATTTGTTATTATGTTCATCTCCCATTTAACAGATGAAGACACTGAGGCACAGAGAGGTTAAGTAACTTGCCTAGAGTCACACAGCTGGCAAGCAGAGGGGCCAAGAATCGAACCCGGG
The DNA here is from genome assembly GCA_030015415.1 of Cynopterus sphinx. Lineage (NCBI taxonomy): Eukaryota > Metazoa > Chordata > Mammalia > Chiroptera > Pteropodidae > Cynopterus > Cynopterus sphinx. The sequence goes on along the minus strand of CM057379.1, from coordinate 97,120,808 downwards.
CTGTCTGAGTGCAGTGTCCACGTTGCTCACTCCTCTACTACATGTCCTCTCAGGAGATGGGTTTTACCATATGGTCGTGGGAAGGCCTATAGCTAAGTCTCTCCTCCCTCGTAAGAGATGACACAGCTGCTTCACAGCCATAGAGTCCCTGGACTTTCACCAAAGCTTGTGGTTGGTAAAATTCACCCATGAAGAACCACCACAAGCACTGCATACCTAAAATCCAAAACTCATAATGGGCCTTACCAGATTTACCTTTTTTAAAAAAAAATTTAAATCAAGTTGGTTATTGTGTTAAAATAGCTAAGATTCCTACATTCCTTTGTCATCCACTAGGGTGGATGCTTAGTATCAGGACAATGACAGACGTGCGATACCCCAGAAGAGACAAAGCGAGGAGTATGACTTACCGTCGAGAAAGCACTAAGGGAGTGAATCTAGACCAACTGGTTATTTATTTCTCCTTATTAACAAGCAAGGGCCACCTTGAAGAGAGACTTCTTTTCCAACATCCATGGGGCAAAGCTCCCAGGTGTTCAATGCAGCCTCATTAATGAGCAAGGACACAACAGGCAGAAGGGTCAGGCCAAGCCTGGCAAAAATCTCAGCCGCTGTGGCTTCCAGGTGACTCTCTTCCCAAATTTGATGATCAAGTTTTCTATAACAGTAGCTTTCCTAATGAAGTGGTATTTCAGGGAATGGGGGCCAGGCAGGGAAGGGGTGAAAAGGGGGCTATATCTTTGAAGGCAAAGCAGAGAGAAATGGAATTTCTAATGGAAATTGATTAATGGAGAAAAAAAGACAACTCAGTTTTTTTCTGGTTTTCTACATAGTCCTTCTCTGGCCAATTCCAACTCGCTGCCACATTATTGGAATAAGTGATCCAAGTCTCTGCTTTGCCAAGAAAAATAAATGCAACCCCAAATGGAAATGTATGGCTAAAAAAACCCATATACAGGCATTTAGGAATAAAATGGGCGTTAACAGCTCTACGTTTGTTTAATAAGCTCTTGAACAAAGACTTAATGCTTTTTTAAGGCAAAATCAATGAAAAATGTCAAAAGGGGCAGTGGCTCCATGCTGATTCCACAGTGGAATTTACATGAGACCTCTTCATTTTTTAAAAAGGGTTTTAAATGCTTTTGGTTTTGCAAAAAAGAAAAAAAAATCATTCAGAACATCTTAGAATAAGGATTTACTTGGTTCAGATGTTTTTATGAAACCCATTTTTTATTGGCAGGCAAAGCACAGATAGAAAAGACTAAGAAGATATCATGCAAAGAGAAATTCTTTACCTGCATAGAATTCGGGGCTGTAGACTGCACCCACAACCGGATTCAATTTCCAGCCTTAAAACAAATATACAAAAAATCATTATTATCACCTTTGGTTCAATGATTGATATTATTGCAGATTAACTGCAAAACTAATGGGTTTGAGTTTTTTTTTTAATTTTAAAATTCAGAGGATATATAGTTTAAGCATGCATTAAAAACTGCTTGAAAACTATACATAGAAAAATAGATTTATTCCCTTCTTTGACTTTTCTGCCAATACAAGTTAATAGTATGAAAACTACTGACCAGCTACAGGTAAACCTTTCGAAAATGATATGGTAATGAATTTTCTCCCATGTCCACATTATCTGAGACCATAATAAACATTTCTATTTTTGGTCTTCTTAAACAGGCCACCACTAAATAATCCATCACGTCTTTCTGTGTTAAGTTCACAAAAATTTGGAAGCTCACATGGACAGAATTTTTTGCAGTGACATATTCTGATAATTGTCATTCCTAATTATAACCTGGATACTCTACAGAATTCCAAAGTGCCCAAAGAAAGTGACATTTATCTAGTAGAGATTTGCTGTGGAATACATTTCAGTGCCTTCAGGAACCATCAAAAATTATAATCAATGCATGATATCTGAGGTAACTTTAAGTAACCTGTATATAAGATATACAGAATCCCGTAATTTTTCAAATGTTCTAGATGGAGCATTTTCTGTAAAATGAAATCCTGGACCTTCAGAAACTTTTACTCAAGAAGAGGGCATAGAAGAATATCTGCAAATTGAGAAGCCACCCATATTAGAGACGCATAGGGCCTTCTCCAGGGAAAAATCTCTGAAGAATGATCATGTTTCAGGGTTTACTGATCATCTCCTTTCCTGCTGGCACGTCTTTATGAAAAAATCCATTATATAGAATTCCTGAAAAACAATGAAGTATAGGTGTGCTTGCTTTTTGTGGAAAATCTTGTGTCCTGAGAGTCAAACCCTGGGGGCCCTTTATTAATAAATTCTTCTGAGAAAAGGCCATCGTGAAAGTTGAGATGTGAAGGAAGGTATTTCTGATGAAAACTCTCTGAGCTCCTCCCAGAAGGGAGAGGTGTGACATCCTGTTGTCCGACACGCGTGTTACAACAGCTGAGAGGTGGTCACAATCTATTGATCCACTAAGAAAGACGGAGGCTCAATAAAGTAACAGATATGCCCTTAGATGGACCTAAGAACTTTCTAGAATATTCTAGTAATGTTTTGTTCTAAGAACTTTCAGTTCCAACTTGATAAGCTGGCTGGTTTACTGCTCCTAGATGTTCTTAATATAGGGTTTTTCAAAGGGTTATTTTTGTATTACTTGGAGCCTTCTTAATGGAAAACCTCTAGACATCTTTAGACCTACAAAGTGAGACATGAAATTCTGATATTGTCCCAATGGTTTCTTAAACTTCACACTGACAGCTTACTCCCTTATGCTAACCATATCTTGTCTTATAGGAATTTCTGTGGCAATAGAAAATGAATATTACCCCAAACATTTCATAATATGTGTCATCTGAATGTGGAAGATGACTTCAATCTGACCAACTGAAATTCCACTGCTTCTCAAATCAGAAAACACCCAGTTCCTGAGGACATGGGAGCTAATGTCTGCATTTTGAGTTATTTGAATTCTAAGAGAAAATAAGGCAAACTAGTTGAAAATAAAGCTTCGGGGTTATCTGAACATATTGAACATTCTCTTTCTAGTCCTTCATAGAAATCTAGAGCGTGTGAAAGAACTCAGTATAGAGCTATAGTCAATGAATAATTAGTTTATTAGTCTTCGACTCCTTCTTCCCCCTGTTTCCTGTTGTACACCCTTCGTGTGCCCTACCTTTTACTGGAGGTGAGGACATAGTCTTTTGAACACTATTCAAGTAAACCTCTGTTTCTTGTGTACATCCTTTTTTGTTCTCTTAAATTGCTCCTTTGCATGCAAGGCTGGAGCATACCATTCACTGAATGTGGACCCATCAATTAATTTTGATGTAACTGTCAGAGAGTGTAAGTTATGCCAATGATCTTTCACATCCTCAAAGAAAAAGATGTTTCGGAGGTGTCTAAGACTGCCTTAGAAATCACGTTTCTCTCGTCCACCTTTGTCTTCCCCATTTCCTTAAGTGAATTTTTTCTTCTCTCTCACACTCTCATCTAACATCTATTATCTAATTGATATTGATCAATAGATTGATCAATTAACTCTTGACAAAGCTGACCTGATGTTATCTAGGTCCCCAGTGTCTTCCCAGGGGAAACCATTTAATGCCTGGCATACCCCCTTCTCAGAGCTACTCCAAATCAATTCCCGGCTTTGTTTCCTGTATAGCTGTTAACAGGACCTGGGTTATTCATTCCTCTTTCTTTGCTTGTTCTTAATTGTTTTTTATAACCATCTCCTTCATTAAAATTAATGGTAAAGTGAGCAGGGCTGCCATTCGATGTGAATTCCCAGCATTGAAAACTGCATTTGGCAAATAGTCGGAGCTCCATAAATATTTATTTTGTTTTGCTCTAAAGAAACAGAAGGAATATACAGCTTTTTTTTTTTTTAATGGACTCATTCCCTTTTGGCTAGGATTCTATCTCCTTCCCATCTCCAATGACTTGCTTCCTGATATATATCTAATAAAGAAGGACCCTGTTAGGGGTGACTGTCTTCAAAGGAAAGGCAATCAGAATTCAGCCCTTGAAAATCACCTCTTCTCAGACTTAAAGCTCATGTGGGCTTATGTTAATGTATGCAAATCACATGTAAATGGACTCCTAGTCCCTGTGACTCCTCTAGTACCTGGAAGAGACCCTTGGGAGAGCCCTGCTGGAGACATGAGCATGCCCTGTCAGGAAGACGGACAAAATGATCTCAGTTTTAATTTCTCAGGCAGTTTGTGTACATCCCCAGGCCTTGCAAATTCACAGATTTTGATCAAGGACATTAAACCGAACAATGAGGCTTACAACAAAAGAACAGCTGATAAAGCCCACAGCTCCCGGCCTCCTAGGGCCGCCTACACAGCAAGGCAGTGGAGCAGAGACCAGACCCGTGGGGGTCTCACTCCAGATCAGACACAGGAGCTGTTTAGAGAGACCCCTCTGTGGCTGGGCCTGTAGGGGCTGCATCTAACTCAGAGCTCCCATTCTTAAATTTAGCTTCTCAAAGGTCATCATCTGCCAGCCTTCTGTAAACGTGCTGGCCGAGATCCCTGGCCTTGACTATGGCTCCATTAGGTGTTAAAAGGCAAGTCTGAATGTGCACACAAAAAAATCTGCACTCACCTTCTCTAGGCCTTTACTGGGTTAGATATCAAAGAAACTCATTTAAGAGAGTACCCTGAAAAACTCCATGGGGGGTTCCAAAACTGCATATGGATGCTTTCTGCAGCAAGGATGCCAGCAGCCTGGTAGTCGAGATGGTGCATGAGGCAATGGCTGAAATGAAGAGTTAGTGGCACACTGTATTTGGTTCGCCCAGTAATTGTTTTTTTTTTTTTTTTTTTGGTCACGTGTTCATTGCTGACACTTAAAGTTCATCTGTAATACAGGATTTCTGTTTCTCTTGAAACATTAATGGAAATGGAAACTTTAGATTAAGAATCCCCCACAGAGTAATTTTTTTGGAGGTGACCAACGAGCACCCCACTTAACCTTTCAGTTAGCCATAGTCACCACTGCTCCCTGTTGTGTACCTGGCTTGGGGGCCAGACATCGGCAATCTTTTGTTGTTACCCTGTGATGTTTTCTTCTCTTCTAGCAGAGAAATATCTTGCTTTTCTCAGTATGAAAGTTCAAAATAGTCCCCTGACAAAACTGTGAATTTGCTAGACCATCTCCATTTGCTCATTTATTTTACCTGCCCAGCCACTGCTAGCATCTATTTGACCCTTAAACTAGTACATCTGTCAGGAAGTTCAACCCACTACCTATAGCAAAAAAGTAATGAGATGGCTACATTATTTTAGACTATTATATAATTAAAATTTTAGGGCACTTTGCACCATAGCACTGTGGTAAGTACTTTATCTCCTGTAATAGTTAATAATATTCTGTGGAGTAGGTCCCATTATGTCTACAGTTTTCATTTGAGTAAAGTGAAGTGTGGAGAGTTTAAACAATTTGCCTACCATTCACTAGCCAGTGAAAGGGAGCGCTGATACAAAATCCACCTCTCTCTATAGTCTATAGTTGGGGATCTTTTTGTTCAGTTTCATTCTTCCTAAGATCTCTAAGAAAATAAAAGAGCTCCATCCAGCACCTATACTCCTCCAGCATCCAGGAAATCCCCAGAAATCTGGTCCTTAACTTGTTTTGCAGAACAAACATTTGCTCTCCAGTGGGCACACGAAACCCCAATTCCTGTCTAAATACTGATGTCCAAAGGAAAAATCACAGCATGGAAGTAGCTCAATTCTCTCCTTGTGGGACTTTCTGAATGGACAGAGTCTCCAGACCCCCATATGTCATCCTACAGTCTTTTATATATATATCCAAGTTCAAACATTGTGTGAAATGGAATCCACATGTTCCCCGATAGAATTAACTGTAGCCCTCCATAGTACAGCCTCCTAGTCATGTGTCTCATTGCCTTCAGGGTCTGATCTTATTATAACATTGCTAGAAAGTTTGCAGCTGCTCAAATATTTGTTGGACACTCGATTGAAGGATTGCATGACTGTGATGTTGGGATCAATAGTTCTATTTCAACATTTGAAGATGACCTCAAAAATGTGATGACTCTAGTGTTAGATAATTTGGCCAAAATGTAAGTTCGGTGGTTTGTGAGAGCGAATTAGGCAGCTAATGAATCTTACTCGGCACTTAATTTTCACATTTCAATGTGACTTCATTGGTTCTGATTATCTTCTCTTTTTGTTCCTAGTTTTACTGAGGTATAATCGACCACTAAAATTTGTACAGATTTAACTTGTTGATTCGATATACAAATACTTTGTAAAATATTTGCCACAATCAAGCTAATTGACATATCCATCGTCTCACATAGTTACAACTTCCTTTTTTTGTTCCCTGGTGATAATATCTCCCATAACATAATCACTCCTGCTAAGAATCTGAGAGGCCCTCGTATATTGTTGGTTATGTCAGATTGCAATTTCTGGGACCATTTCTTTGCAGCGATGACACTCATGAGCTAAAGAGAAGAAAAGCTTTGATAATGGATTTTCTTTGAATATCCAAGTCTCCATGATCTCCTCTGTAGAAGCCAACTGTCTTTATGTAATTAGGATTTGCATTTGATTTTTTTTTAAGTCAGTTTTACTGTGACTGTCCATTGACTTCGTAGATACCATACTCGGTTCATGTGACAGGATAAGTTTCTGAGTGCCCCATTTCAGGGGTATAGATAAGAGACCCACGTGACTTATCTGGGAAACTAAGAGTGCATGGCTACCTAGAATGAAATGTGAGGTGTTTATGCCAACATCTGGAAGGAATTTGGGGGTCTCCACTTAACAATCTTTTTGTTACTGTAGCTGGTGGTCATTTAAGTGCAGTTCTATAAGGTGATGGGGGAAAGTGATGCACACACACACACTGGCACAGCCAGAAGATTTCATTACTGTGCAATAAAAGACTTCACTAATTACTTCATCTTGTCTGGCCTCAGTTTTTGCATCCTTAAAACAGGGATAACTATGTCTTCTCTATAAGGCTTTGTGTGGGCCCACTGCATTTATCCATTTATTTTTATTTTTTCGATGGCTAATTTATTTTTTATTTTTATTTTTTAGGGGCCCACTGTATTTAATATGCTTAACATATGGCACACGGGCAGTGTTCCAGAAATGTTGGCTGTTAATGAATTGTGTGCAAAAATCCCACAGGTCCATTTTTCAGCCTCTGGGTATGACATTGATCAATAACCCTTTCTTTAAAATAAATATGTGTATATATGGCTTAAGGAATAATATTTGGCTTCCCTACTTCATTTTCTCACATAAACAGTACACATGAACATCTATGCATACGCATGAAAACATGCACGCACGTAGGCAGGCACACACATGCTTGCTACTTCATAGTTGTTTAAAATGCCCAATTGTCAGATTGATGTCCTCATGTATCAACTCTGGCAGGTGGCAGAGCCATCATTTTTACCCAAGTAGAAAGGTTCCATGACACGGAAATCAGAGGTAGCTTCGTTTCAGCTCTGGGCATTCAAAATCTGTTGTAGAAAATTTCTATTCCCTTTAAGATATGCCTTGGGTTGCTGGAGCTGAGAAAATGGGTCAGCAGAATAAATGATTTTTCTGCAACTCAGAGCCTGATCGTACTGAGGGTTATATCTCTGTTTAATGGTGCCCCTTTTAAAAATAAGAACAAACTGACTTAGCCAACTTGATAGCTAGTGGCACAAGATAGAAAAAAAGAGAACAAAACTGCCAAATACTGATATTAAAAAACAAAATTTAAATATCAATCAGGTTGGGAGGTCGAAATAAACCCACATACCATTTTATGGTATATTACATAACCACTAAAAAGAATGAATGTGGCCTGCATGTGTTAACATTGAAAGAGCTCCATATTGACTTGTAAGAGCCACTTAAAAATGATATGTACATTATAATGCCATTTATATAAAAAAATGTATACGATACTGTGAATGCAGTAAATATATGCTTACTCCATAAGTATGCATGAAAATCCAAAATAAAGGTGTAGACAATAATCTGCAACAGTGCCATCCTCTGAGGGACAGATACCAAGCTGGCCATGGCTCTATTCAAAATATATTTTAGACTTTTCTTTAATGTTTCTTTCTTCTTAGAAAATGAATCTGTACTTCCATATATCATGTAAAATAAAAATGTTAAAAATGGTAAATCCCATTCATTTCCCCTTATGACAGTAAAAAAAAAATTATATTATTCTTAAAAATCTATGAAACAAAGGAAAAATATCTTCCGGTAACACGATTCAACTCAATTATGAGCATTTTGGTGAAGTTCCCATTCTAATTTCATTCGAATCATGCTATACATATAATTTTTTATTTGAAAAATTTTCATTCATTATGGGGCCCTTTCAGTCTTTGTCCTGCTAATTTTAATGGGTATAATATTCCACTAAGCATATATATCCTATTACGTTACTTTCCTGTGAATTTTCAGTACAATTAAGTAAGTAATTAGCATATTACCAGCTTTTCTCCCTATGTAGTTTAAGAGAGAGTTACCCTAAGGACGATTAAAGAATCAAAATGTTTGAACATTTTAAATGACTCTCCATATACACATGTGAATTCTTAGTGTGCAGAGTGTCAAGACACTTTCTTGGTTACTAAAGGCAGAAATGCATTGTCCTGAGGGGTATGCCACAAACGGCAACAGCCTTACCTGGCCCAAATGGCACAGTAAATAATACACTCACACATGCTGCTCTCACTATGGACTTCATCACGAGGCACCTTCTAAGGCACTTCCAAAGCCTAGTAACTCCAGAGAAGGCCCTAAGCTGGAACCAAATTCTGCAGTCACACATCCCCAAATGATTAGTGACCCATGATGAGGAGGTGGTGCTTAAAAAAAACAAACAAAACCTCCATCCTCCCTCAAGCAACTATCATAACAACAAATTAAATTACCCAACTAATTCCCAAATAATTACTGTGTCTCCCCTGACCCCCAAGTGGGAGTTACTCAGGGGAGACTGAGAGAAGGGCATGCACAGCTAACCTGAAAACTAAATTCGCCTCTGTTGAGGAAATTATCTTATTGATTCAGGTGGTTCACTGTAGCAGGTCAGCAGTGAGGACACAGTCGCCATGCTAAGGCAAATATGGCTTGTTGAAACAGAATCCCTAGTTAAATTACTTAATAGATTCAGAGGTAGAGGCGATTCCTTGTGAAAGGCCAATCTGTACTTACCATTTGTATAAGGGTTGACAGTCTTTTTATTTGTCATTACACGTGCTGTGGCATTATTTACCTATGTACATAGAAAACTCAAATGAGCATTTATTCCAGGGCCAGCCCACAGTTCAATTAGTTGCATGCATTATGACTGTGATTACTTATTAAAAAAAAAAACTAAAATGCATTTTAATTTATAAAAGGCAGTAGGTGCATAACAAAATCATACATTTTTATAATTACATTTACTTCATAACCATTTTAACTTATAAATCATTTCAATAAAGCAATGTCATATCATTTAAAAGTTTAATAAGGAGACAGTAAAAGCAAATTAAAAGGAAACTGCATAATTGAAGATTTAAAAGCATGCGTGTACTCCATGGTAACACAGAAACAATATTTTTTAAACATAAAATAAAATTCATATGAAGGAACATGCAGTGGAGTAGAATCGGGGAGAGACAAGGTACAAGGGAACATAAATGTCAAAAAAAGGGACAAACAAGTTTTAGCCGTGTGCAACACTTTGGGAGGGAAGAACCATGGGGGAAGCCACATCTAGCATTCAACACTTGGAACAAGAGCCTTTTACATCGCAAGAATTAACAAAACCATTCAAGCTTTAAAGTCACAGCTAACAAAAGGAGAAAAGAGAGGGTGCATTGTTTAACACAATATGGAGTTAACGATCTGAGTAAGATGTGCACCGGTCATATCTCAATCAAGTCAGTGCCTCCCAGGCTAGCTTAGAACGTACACTCAATTACAGGCGTACCAATATCCAAAAGAATAGAGCATCAAGAAAACTTAATACGACAAGTCAAAAAAATTCACGTGGTATATATATATGTATATAGATATATCAGCACTAAATACGTGTAACGGCAGATGGACTTCACCACTTACCATTCACCACCATCGCCAGCATGGGTTTGTATACAGTTACCATGGTTACTGAGAGTTTGGTGAGGGGCCTAAGCGTTACCGTCGAGGGGGGGAAAATGAAAGGCAAAATATGCAACATCTTACTCCAAAGACTAAAGCATTTGTAACTGGTTTTTTTTTTTTTTTTTAAGTTTTTAACAAATATGACCCTGTGGCCATGTTGAGGGAGATCCAGTGGTAAAAAACAGGAGATTCTGAATATCAGAATTCTAGCATCGATTTTATTGATGGAGGGGGACCAGATAGCAAACAGGAAATCCCATTTGCTTATTCATTATGTTATCAAAAGAATGCAAAATTTCAAACTGGCTTCTTAAAAAAAAAAAAGAAAGGTTTAAAGACAAAAACCTCTCTTTTTTTTTTTTTTAATATTGTTCTTTCAAATGCTATTCCTTTCACAATTTGGCTTAATTTGCACACCACTGTGGATCCCTCATCAACCCTGCAGTGGAAAGAAAAAGAAAAGAAGAAAAAAAAACAAAACTGCTCTGATTTTGTTTTGTTTTGCGACACTGTCTCCACTGTTTGGAACCTAACGCACCCATTTACACTAAAACATGGAAAATAAAAAAATAAATAAAATAAAAAAAAACTTTCAGATTAACCTTTCTTTTGTCTCACATTTGCCATCCACCTTTCAGCAGTTATCAGAGTAACATAATAAAGTAAAATTAAAAAAAAAAAGTAAGGCCAGTTTTCCTTTTTATATATAAATATATATATATAGAGATAAACAATGAGAAGGGAACAGGGTCACATACAAGACACAATGATGCATCTGAAACAACGAATGAGCGTGAAGCAGACATTTATAAAAAAGATGTAAAGGAAAATATTTTGAACATGCACCTCGATTTTACGGCCCTCTACCACGGTGCCGTGTAATTTCTCCCTCGCCCTGTCCGCATCGGCACTATTTTCGAAAGTTACGAAACCAAATCCCTGCATGCAGGAGGGAGAAGGGAAAACAACATGCAGATTATTATTTCAGTCAACGACCACTGTGTAACGTTCTCTCGCTTTAATTTCTATGTCTTGTCCTGGCTTCCGTTCTGCAACATGCAAATTAGAGAAATTATAAAAGTACTAAGATGTGCAATCAGTAAGCAACCAATGTGAACAAGATATTTTTTTTTTCTGTCACCAGTTAGCTGTAACCCCTGAAGAATTCAAAGAATGATACCCGAAATACCTTTCTAAATGTCACTACAGAAGAAAATAAATCTAACGGAAAGAAAATGAGATCAAAATAAATTTACGGTGTCTTCACAGAATAAAATGAAATAACGAGGAAAAAAAAGGGAACCACTTTCTTGACATGCAAATTAAGAATAAAATAAAATAAAACATGTGCACGAAATTCAACAATGAATGCCAAAATCTTCTAACATTGCCTACAGAGTCATGCTGTGTTGTTTTAAGAACATCTCTTCTTCATGCAGTTTTAGGGTTATTCAGATTTGTCAATTCTATAGCCTTTACTTCTCAAAAAACAAAACTTAGAAGCCTAAAAAAAAGGAAAGACCTTTTTCTGTAATAAGGCTTAAACATTTTGATCTAATAAACAAAATAATCACATGAAATGAATAGAAATAAACATCAATTGATCGATAAATGCAAACGGTTCAAGTAACGGTTTTGTATTAACACTTCCCTCTCCCCTACTGAAAAATAACATACGTGCTTCTGAATCTGTCAACTTTCCAGACTACTGGACTAACCAAAAAGGGAAATGAGTAAACATATTATAAAGTTCTGAGACATTATACAGATATTCATTTGTCATATTATCGGATAGGCAAAAAAGAAGCTTCGTGAATAGAATGTTATTTACGATAACACTCTGGGTACTTCCGCTGTCACTGACATAACATGTAGACCCTTTACGTCACCACTGGCATATTTTGTGTTAATATTTCAGCTCAAAAAACAACCCCACTAAATGTCATACTGTCAAAATCCATCTTTTTTTTTTCTTCACTGACACTGTTCCTAAGAAGAGTACAGAAAATATGACACATTATTTTTAAAACCCCTAAAAATATGCGTACATCTTGTTCAGACATATACACCAACCTTTTGAAACCGTTCCAGTGTCAATTTGCCCAGCTCGTTCTGGTTTTCACGGTGTAAACTAGGTACAATCGTTCTGTGTGGGACTGTCCGAACTGTCCACGAAGGTAAATGCTGGTTTTATATTTACTTGGAGTAGCAGGATATTTTGTTTTACTGATAAAATAGACAGTAATTACAAGGAAGGGGTACTCACAACCAACTAGTGTTAATAGCCAATCGATTGCTCCCTAGGCCACTGAAGCGCTTGCCAAAGCTCGGGGTATTTGAGAGGTATGCCTGATGGTCTACCTAAGAGAGAAGAACCTTTCCATGTTAATATGGGTTCATCTATATGGCCACCTGCTGTGAATGCATTCAGGCTAGAGTGGATGACTACTTGACTGTTCCATAGAGAAAACAAATGAATTTTTTTACTTTGTGGGTTGGACTAAATTATTTTTCATAATAATCCCCATAGTGAGGTTCTGTGACTGTCTGGATAGGTCTGGATTATTTGATTAATATAAGATTATATGTTTCATAACAGGAGGGCTACATTTAGGTAGTACGCCCAGGTTAGAAAGTCAAACATACTTACTTGCTAATTCAATAGTTTTGAAATAACTTAGCTTTAATAAATAGCTTTTCAATGAGCAAAAGATGCAATTTGGGAGGGTGGCTCTATCTGATAGCTCTGACTGTTGGCCAGTGGGTCTCAAACGTAGTTGCGCATCAGAAGGGACTGGGAGCATGTGAAACTCTTAGATTCTGAGCCCTGCCACGTATCTACCAGATCGGAATCCCTGAGTGGAGCCCAGAAATCTGTTTGTTGGAAAAGCTACTGTGTGGCTTGCTCAGTCATTGGATTCCCACAGCTTCTCATCTCACTAAGCACCACCAAAAGAAGGTTTTGGTTTTCTGTATCAAGTAGAAATTATATTGCCAATTTCAGCAGAGCAACCTATCGAGTAAGGTGAATTTTTGAGGTGGCTATCTACTTGACATGGTTACCAGGATCTCAGACATAGGAGTGCAGACAAAATCATAGAGCGATGTTCTCTTCCTCATCCCTAAGCCAAATTTCCTAGCATTGATACATTTAATCATGCTATACGTTCATTAAGTAATAAGGGAAGCTAGGATGCTGGCTGTATTGGGGCAATTCTGTCATTGAGAAAAGAGAGAAAGTCCATAGGCCAAGTTTTATAAATGGTGACATCACTGGTATCTATGGGAACTAGCATTCCTTGTCATCAAAGTACTGAGAAGAATGTAGCCATGTGAAACTAAACATTCAACCCACCTGTCTAACATCATCCCGAAGAACTAAGTCACCACATATCTACTCTGAACCCAAGGCAAACCATCCTGGCATTATGTATGTCAGGAAGAGATGAAGGCAGGGATGGAAATATATTTCTGAATCCCATAAAAGTTCATAAATTACAAAGGAAGCACTCCATGCCATTCTCAAGTTCTCCTTTTGTTTTGAGGTAAAGATAATATGTCAATTCCTTTTATTATTATTCTTACTCTCATAATTTTCTGCTAAATTTCTTTTTTTTCCTGAGCTGCTCAAGACTTCTCGATCCAAGCTTCTGAGGTGACTGGTAGAGACTAGGCAAAGCTGAGCTCCCAAAAGACTTTTCTAATGGGCTTTCCCACCTGCCTTCCTGGACCATCGTACCAGATTAGAAGTGACATGGCCTCCTGGGTCAGAAGACTGCCTGAATTCTCATCTGGGAAAGGATGACACAATCAGACAGACTGTTACCTGGCCATTTTCTGGTACCCTCTCCATCAAGCACAGGTGCCAGCCAACTGTCAAGAGCAGGTGTCGAGATCGTTTCTTTCGATCATCTCATAGCCAGAATTCTACCTCGAGGAAACAGCCACTTGAAGTTCTCAAAAATATTCTGAATATTTTTATCTCACTCTTAAAAAGGGGAAGAAAAGCAGCACATTCTGGACTGAGGAGCATAGGGACTGAGAGCGGTGCTAATGTGGAATGTCTCACAGGTCAAGAGTGCACGAAGGGTCTGCATGAAGGGGCTACATGATGATGCTAGATGACAGGATTTGAGTCCCGTGCCACCCCTGATGAGAAGGCATGATCATCAGGCCAGATAATGGCAACCTTAAGATAGACTGCTGGACCAGTGTGACTTGATTATTTTAACATCTTTTCGTGAATCATGAATACTGACCTCCCTGTATCCCAGTTATGTTTCTACTTAGACTTTGTAATACACATTTAAGTGATAGTTTCCTTTTCTGAATTAAAGTAAATACAACATCTTATATTTCAAATAAAGGCTCTGAAGCCCTCAGGATGAATGAGTGCGATGATTTTTCACCTTATATGAGTACGATTCTTCTAGTTTAGGGTGCAGAGACCTTCCTGTCTCTGTAAGGGGAATTGCTGACAAGAGTCTGAAGGTTCATTTTTCTGGCACTAAGAGCTTCACACACCTTGCTTCTTCTCAATGACCTTGGTAAATGGGGCTCGTTCACCTCGAAGGGACGTCTTTCCCCCTTTCCTTCCCTGGGAAATTCTTACACCTTTTTCCATCTCAGCTTATATGCCCCTTCTTCCCAGAAGCCTTCTCACCTTCTAATGACATTGGTCTGTCTGCCTGGACTCTGGACAGCCTCTCTTTGCCCACAGAACACAGCGTACTATATCACAGTTGTTTGTCTGCGTGGTCTGTCTTTCCTGCTACTTGGGAAAATCTGTGAGGATGACAGGAAGCATTTCTTGTCGCTCACAGCTGATTCATCATCTCGTACCTGGAATGTAACCCATACTTATCTACTGATCCAAGATCGGTCCATATTCTTCCTAGGTATATTAAAAGCAGCTATATTGGGCTGTATCTTCTAAATAAAGCATTCCAGAGCTAAACAAAAATGCTTTTAAATCTCTCAGAAAGAAAAAATTATTTATAAGCTCTCTCATTATCAAATTCTGGCATGCCTTTTTAAAATGTGGTTTCCTTATATACTTGCTATCCATATATGAATGCATCAATTATGTGATACAGTCCTAGGATAATGGAGATACTGCCTGTGCATGTATAAGTGTATATGTGAACACACTTACACACCCCGAAAACCCACAGAACACACAGCCATACTCACTTTGCATTAAGTGGTTGGCCTTGGGGACTATTTACAGAAAGAATGGCCAGGAGGTGAGCTCCTCGCTCTTAGGGGCCCATCTACTTCCTGGCTGAGTCTCCATCACTAAATGATGAAAATGAGGTCATGACAGCAGTTCAAGTTTTTCAGCCATTAAAATGGAAATCTTCCTTTAAACAGGCCCTTTCCCGTAAAGGATAATGTCAAATATGGAAAATATCCCTGTGTGAGCCTCTGCCCCATTCGGCAGCTCCCAAATGAATGGTCTCAGTGACACTCCAGTCATTCCTGCCTAAACAAGCCAGCCCCAACACCTGCACGGTTCTCTGAGAGGGCATGCCCCTTGGCGAGAGGCTATTTCTGATGTTTCCAAATCAAAGGGGAAAAGAAAAAGAAAAACAGCATCAGAAAGTCAGTCTCTGGATGAAGCAAAGTTATGAGGTCTTATTCCTAAAGCCCCAGAGACAGGCTAATCATGAGAATGACGGAAGAAGTCTTAAAAATAGCACCACCATTGTACTTTGAAAATAGCAAGCGATATTCTTCTAATGTCCCAAAACAGCTCTTGGAAGGAATTAAAGAGCTTTTCTTCAGCTGGCAAAAGTTACAAAACAAAATATAAATTAAATAGAATTTTTTTAAAAAGCAGTAGTGTTACAGACTTAGATTGGAGAAACACTGGCCAGTGTTTTGCCGCCCACTGTAATTTGCCAAGAATACCTCAGGCCTGAGTGAAAAGGGTTAGATGGGATGTGATGTTTTCCCTCTTAGCGCACTTTGCTTTACCTGTATAGAAGGAGTCCCTTAATGATTTTCATACCATAAGGGGAAAGAGAGTTCACTTCTTTTCCCCTAGCCTAGAGGCCAAACTGCTGACATAGGACAAGGATGACTGTAAAATATCTGAAATTATAAAATGACGAGGTCCCTGAGATAGCAGGATCAGAGACCATCATGGATTGAGTATTTTTTTAAAAGCTCGTTTGGCATTATCACAACATCGTTTGGGCTGTGGAGAGGAGAATACAAGAATTTCCTTGCCTCAGTGCAATCGGCACTATCCTATTCAATTAATACTAAACCTACTTAGGAAGAGAGGTACAGACTGACTGAGAAATGATAAATTCAAATGTTTGCTTCGTGGGGAGGATATGGTTGCTATATTCAAGGGGCTAGCACTTGCTACCTTAGATAAAACCGGTTCTTCCTAGTAACCCCTGACTTGTCCCAAATTCCCCACGTAAGGAAAGTTACGGGGCTAAAATCCGTATCTGGATCTGGTGGTATGCAGCAACTCTTAATATCCACTTGCACAGTCTGGGTATGCAAGGCAAAGGGAGCTTAAATGTCCTGACCACCAGGGGAGCGGTGCTCTGGTGAGAAGGCAGAGCTACAGAGCGTGCCCTTTCTAGTCGCTTCCAGGAGCCTGGTTACAGCACCGGACCCTGGAGTCACTCAGTGGCTGCTATGGCTGAGGGAACAGTTTCCGAGTGGGATTCTTGAGTGTTCCGTGGGTGCAGGTGGAAGGAGGACGCTTTAGCAACCGTAAAACACCAACCAGCAGGCAAAGGGGCATTTTCCTTTCAGATGAAGCATTGGCACTTGCTGAAAACAAGAGGACACAGTGTCTGTAACTTTAGCGATGGCCCTGGAAGTTTTGTGGAAACACAGATGTCTGGGCTCCATTTTCGGGGTTTCTGATTAGGTAGACGTGGACTGGACTGTGAGAATTTGCATGTCTCATAAGGTCCTGGGTGACACTGGACACCACACCTAGATGACTGCTGATACAGAGAATGTTTGGGAAGAGTTTGTCCTGCTTCTTTTTCTCCTCTCCGACATAAGTCCATTTTGAAAGTGCTGGAGCCTCTCTATACAACTACTGGTTTGTACTAACATTGTTGGCTCTAAGAAAAGCTACGTAAAAATTGCTTTCCTAGGGAAAAAGAAACCTCAAAGCAGTGGCAAATTGCAAAATGTGAACTGATAAACACACATATGATATAAAACTATATTCAAAAGGTTGGTGTATATGTGATTTTCTCCCCTACAACCCAGGAAAAGAACTGCACTTTATTAATACAGAATAATCACATATTTACCTGCTCATGAGACTATCAACTCACTTTTTAATATAAAGAACATAATTATCACTGAAAAACAAAAATGTAGCAACAACATTATTTTTTTAAGCATGGGTAATTTTCCTCTGGAAACTTGATATATACAGAGAGATAGATACAAAACAGCAAGTTAAATTACCCCCTTATATCTTGTAAACTGAACCTAGCGTATGCCCCACCACTTTGTAAACTGGAAGTGGTTGCTAAAGGAAACCCCACTGAAGTCTATTGTCGCAGTGTGCTAATTAAAACAGTGCAGTTGTTTCCCATTATTCGTAACAAGAGTTTAAAATGAGCTAAACCATTCTAAAGTGAATTAAGTTGCTTACCTTTGAGCCTCGCTCATTAAAAATAATTTCAACATCTAAGATTTTACCAAATTGCTGCAAAGAAACAGAAATATTTTATAAGCAAGAAGAGAAATGGAATACATCATATTATGCACATCGATAACTGTACCCCAAGTCAGGATCTTTTTTTTTCTCTTTTCATACGAGGACATACATTTCATGTTGTTCTAGCTTTAAACAATGTGCTTACACCAAAAGAAAACACAGCCATATATATTATGTCCATATTATAGCCTTCCCCACTGAGTGAAATATTGTAGTAAGGACCCAGAACAGTAGGTAATCAAGGGGTTAATTCCACTTTCCTTTCTTTATGTGTTCATGATTGCTTTCCCAGGCACTGAGCAGCAGAGATTAAAAATGGCTAGTGTGTATGCAGACTCTCCTTGGCTACTCCATTAATCTCTGGAGAAATACTCTTGATGAAGTGGGATATTAGAAGTAAAATGTCCATATAGAATATGATGTTGAGGATTTTGGTCCCTGGCTCCCATAAAAGCTATGCACAGCCAGGCCATGTAAGACAAGTAAAGTACAAAATGACAAAAGCCAGATTCACTAAATGAACACCCATCGCATAGACACTGGCATAGCTGTGATTAGTCCTCGAGCTGAAGTGTACTTCTCTCAGGAGGATTCTCCACATTGTTGGAAAAAAAAACAAATGGATTTTAGACAATTAGTATGAATAGGCTCTATGGAAAAGTGAAGGCGACTCAATGTTTTGATGTTTGGAAACATGGTTTCAGATGACAAATAAAGTGGGCAGCCAGAGAAGATACAGATGCCTCGTTAAATTTAAATTTAAAAAAATTTCAGGATAATTATACCCTGTGTAATACTGGGGCATACCTACACTTAATATTTGTTATCCAAAGTTCAAATTCAACTACTGAATCTGATATATATATATATATATATATATATATATATATATATATATATATATATATATTTGCTAAAACTGGTAGTTCTCTTGAGAAATGATAGAAAGCAATTTTTGATTCATCTTGAATCGAAAATCCTTTTCCCTGACCTTAGAATCCTGTTGGTTTTCTTTGGTCACGTGACGTGGAGTGGGCATGTTTGAGTGGGGTCTCTTCTACCTAAGTGCAGGTGAGAGAAGGTCACATAAAAGTATGCGACATGGCGCAGGCACAAATCAGATGCAAAGTCTACCCTGATGCAGAGTGAGAGCAAATGCTTCTGTTAGTGAGGAGAAATTAAATAGACAACATAAAATAATGTTCTCACCCTCTTCTTCCTTTATTTTGAGCTTTCCTATTGTTTCATTCATCTGCTTCTGTAGCCTGGATTTTATTGCATCCTTTATTACTTTAGGAGAGTCTATATTCTGTCTCTTTCCCCTGACTGGAAAGCATTAGGCAGCCTCCATGGAGCAGAGGACAGAGTAGTCAGGAGGGAGAGATACGACAGGAAAGGAAGAATTTCAACACAGATTATTGAGGGCACTTGCCTGACCAATGAGTTTTAGTCCTAGATTGCTGGAAGGCCCTGATAGCAAGTGTCAAGAGGGTTCTACTAAGATTTAAGAAAAAAAGTAATTTGGAACATAGAGAGGCTATCCTCTGGAACATTCAAATAAATCTACCTTCCTTGGAAAGACAGAAAAACATATGCATCCTCTAGTTGAATATAAATAGCTCCAAACCTTGGAATAGCTCTGACTACAAGAAAAAGAAACCCAAAGCTTATGTCATCCTGTGCCTCTGAAACGTGGCTGTTGCTCAAATATGTACCCACCAAGGGGACTATAGACTTAAATCATTTTTTTTTGTTGTTGTTGTTGTTCAGCCAAAGTACTTCTCTACTTCCCAGAGAGGCAGAAGGCCAGAAAGAAATCAAGAAGAGGAGGCTCAAAACTAGGAGAGGAGATGGAAGGGGCTACATTGCTAGCACGTACAGGCACATCTCGAAGGTTTTGTGGATTCAGGTCCAGATCTGTGTAACAGGGCAAGTATCACATAATGCAAGTCATGCAATTTTGGGGTTTCCCAGTACATACAGAAGTCATCTTATACTGTGGTCTGCTGAGTGTGCAATAGCACATCCGATAAATAATGTATGTACTTTAATTTAAAAAGACTTCACTGCTCAAAAATGCTGTCATCTGAGCCTCTAGAGAGTTGTAATCTTTTTGATGGTGGAGGGTCTTACCTTCAATTTGTCAAATAATGCCATGTCTGCAAAGTGCAATAAAGCAAAGTGTGATAAAACAAAGGTCTGCCTGCACAATGGGAATAGCAAGAAACACGCAGCTAACTCATCTTACGATTTGTGGACACTCAAAGAATCTTTTGGTCGAGAGAATATTTTTCTACAGAGTGTTTTCCGTGCCCTAGATTTGGGCAGAGAAAATCATTAAAAATAGAAGAAAACTGAGATTTGGGAAATGAAGCATTTGCCATTGAAAGGTGAACTAAATTTCATAGTAAAAGAAAAAAAATCCTCCAGCTTTGTCAACTCCTCAGAAGCAGTAATTTTGATATAACCTTAGAAAAGTCAGTCCACACAGATGATGCCACATTTATTTCAGGCATAAGAGCCTGGAAACACACATATTTGTGGATAGGGATGCTTGCAAAGGACTCCTTCTCAAACCATGCAGCAAATGTCATCTATAGAACATTCTCTAAGTAGTCGACACAAAAACACTTCCTTAAAAATAAGATCTGGCTGAGACAGAACCGATCAAAAAGTAATCTTAGCATGTGTCCTTCCCCAAATGAAATGATGGCACCATATGCCCCGAAATGGTTTCGAATGCTTGCCTCTTTGGCAGCTGCCATTGGGGCTGATGATTCTCAAAGACGGGGAAAGGAGCGCTATAAGAAGAATGCTGATGTAAGCCCCATTTCTAAGACAGTTGTATACTATATTTATAGTATCAACAGTTTAATTGGGGAGTTTGGTACTAATGATGTAAACACAGCTGGCTCGTTTTCAATTTAAATAGACACGACTCATTCGCAGACATCACTAGCGTTTGTTTGCTCAACACCAACGTACAGCGGCGTTCAACAACGTCTCGGAATCCACACGAGGTGTCTCGGTGGCTGTATCGTGAACACAATCTGGAAGCTGACAGGCGCACACGTGGGCAAATATGTAGCGGGCCTTTTTAGACATTCTCAGATCGAGTAACGTTTCACTGTGAAACTGTGAAAAGATGTACAACGGATACAGCACGAAACGCCAAAGTACAGACTCGTTCAAAGAATGTACAGAGAGGCTGAAAAAAGACATCATTTGGGGTTTCTCGGGGTTGGCTTCATGTTTAGGATGCAGAATTAGGAGGCACGATGCCATGTCCAAAAAATGGCTCGACTCCTTATAATGTCACGGTAGATGGAAACCTGGCATTAATGTCGAAGGTGCAGACATCTCCATTTTACTACTAAAAAGGTGATCACGGAAGCTTCTTTTGCATGTTCTAAGAGTCACGTAATCTATTTGTTGGTGGCTATAAAGGAAAACTTTAGTAGATTACATGCATGCTCAGAGTGTTTGTGCTTTGACAACGAGGGTACTATGCAAATTTGAAACCTGTACTCACTGAGCAGCTATTTCTGAAAACAATTCTGTGACAGAATATGTTGAATTCGTGGTCTGGATATAATATAACCATCTCTCACACTCCAAATCCAGAAATGCTTAAATTTTGAACATTAGGGGAAATTACGCTTTGTATTCATGAGCAAGTTATTGTAATTAATTTGGTGGAAATCTACACATTCTTTTAATGGGATCATCAAGAATTCCACTTAAAGGAAGTACAGGCTTGTGAATGATTCCTGGAATGAAGACAGAGCTCAAGAAGAAAGTAGCCAGGCCGGGACCAACGTTCTTTCCATTGAAGCATCCAGAACCAATGCCCCTGGATCTAATACGTTAGAGCCATTCACTCGCACCTCAACTGGTGTTTGGAAAAGATTCCACTTTGGATATTGTGGCCACAGAACTCCTCAACCAAGGAAAAGTTCCATCTTAAAAAGAAAAAGGAAAAAGAAACCTATAACGAGCTAGAAGATTTAATGACAAGCACTGAAACAAATGCCTACCAAAGAGGAGAGAGTAAGGAACGTGAAGTGCACGAAGTGTGTGGTGGAAGAAAGACAACCAGAATTGCAATGATGAGGCACCGAAGCCACAGAGTCAACAGAAAATGTGAGGCACCTGCTGTAATCATGAGGCCTGCAGAGGCTGCAAACTTCAAGATTGAATTATTCATGGCTACAGAATTTATGCCAGGGTTTTAGGCAGGTTGAGAAAGAAGGATGCTTTTGTTGCCTTGTTGTGTGTTCCATTTGAAATCCCCATGGCCGTATTGAACAAAAGAGACAAAGAAGAAAAGCACGCAGATCTTCGTAAGGGTCTTTTTTTTTTCTCTGTAATTGCCCTTATTGTAATTTCTGCTAAAGTGAAGGGACCAAGGGAAAATAGAGGATTGAGAGGAGAGAGGACATCTCATGTACGAATGGCTTAGAAAATACCTGATTGGGGTTAATATGTAATTTCTCCAAGTAACTATGACCCGAAAGAGGAAACCCTTCTCAACTGAAGTATGGGAAGGTAATAAGAATGTTGACAGATTGATACCTTTCCATGTGATTTATGCCACTAAATGCAGCACATAACAAGAATGGGTTTGCCATCACCCACGTTTGGTCAGGAAGAATTTATATATTACTATATACTACATATATACACATATATACATGTGCATATATATATATTTAACATGTATATGTGTATTTTAGTATTAAAATTCCATTCCTCAGAATGATGGTTGTAAGCCAAAGAGGCCTCAGAGTTATCGCTGAGCCCAGGAATTTGTATTCTGCCCAATAAATTTTATGGGAGTAACCCACGAAAAAGATCTTGCATATTTTTCTAAATGGATGCAGATGTTGTTTGTGATAAATGAAATTTATTTCTGCATTTTTGAATGCATGCTGTGCTTTCGTAATTCATAGATAGTAAGTGTAACTATCATCTCATCAGATTGGCATCTTGTCAGTTGATGGACAATTCTGACTTTAACAAAAAGTGGCTCTGAAACCAGTAGATTTTTATCACATTTTGACAACTAGTCGTACGATCAATCTTTTGGTAAGATTTTGCTCTGTGCCACCTGCCCTATGCCTGTGACAGTAGAGAAGCTAAGATATTCATGCATGAAGAATCCCTTCTTCAGGAGCCCTAGCCGTGAATACTTCGAATGCCTCTCTGACTTCGCCATGCAGTTGTCTGATAACTTTCAAGATAACCCAGATGACCAGGGAGGAAGCAGCATCCTCTGCGGTGGGAATTGGGGTGTGCTGTGATGAGTGACACCTTGAAAGAGCAGGAGATGGTCATTAAGAGGACCAAATTCAAAGCCAACATCCCAGTGACACTTGATGCGTAAAGATGGATACAAGTGCCAGACATCTTCCTAACCTGATGTGGCAAAAGGAATCTAATTCCTCTGGCTGCCCATCACTCAAACCTGGTCTCACTGCTTCACACACACTTAACCTCCACTTTCACTTTGAATGCTCTGCACTTTTCAAAGTCATCTTTGACCTGAAAGTGCCCGAGGGTATCTCTGCTCTGCAAGAGTTAGAGGGCTCAACTCAAGGTTATTACCAAATGAGAGAGATGAAAGAGCAGAAGCTGACCTTTTCCTCTGAAATGTCAGGATTCAAGCTTGGGTGTCTTAAATATGAGGACGCTTGTTCTGCTTTTGTGTCAGGTGTGGACTTGATAAACATCATGCATGTTAAAGAAATAAAAGGTGTGATCAAACCCCACAACTACAGAGCAGTAAGCCAGAGCTCCCTTTTTTTTAATTTGGAGAATGAGATCTACTATGCCTGGGACGAGGCATTAAAGTTGGGTTTTTCCTTATTCTTTTTTGTCATATTTGCATCCCTCCAAAAACTCTTAGAAGAAGAAGCTCCAGGCAGCCAACCTTTACTCTAAGTCGAATGTTAAAGATGCCATTCTGTTCATGGAACCCACAGGTACGTCCCACCAATGCTGAGACGTCATGGATAAACAAATAAACTACATTTGCAAACAGGAATGATACCCAAGCCCATCACAGCTTTTTCCTTTGGTGGAACTGAGCCCAAAGAAATGGCAAACTCATCCCTTCCCAAGATGGATAGTGTAGATTTCATCCAGAAAAAGGATTTAGGTCATGAAGTCCATGAGGAATCAGACCCTATCATTTATTTCCACTGGTTGATGATGGCTTCCAGCTTCTCTGCATTTCATGGTGGTACCTGGGAGAGACAGTCATTTGTGGCATGCAACATCACAATAAGAACCTCTGGATCCTCGTCATTCATTCCAGGAGAATGTACACTGCAGGATGCAAGTCGGACTTAGAAATCTCTAGATATTTTTGTTCAGTTCTTTTGAAATAAATTTTTTTGCAGAATTGAATAAATGCACAGTGCCTGGGAAAGAGTAAGGTATGAAGGCATATGTCATGACAATTTGGCAATTGCAATAGCAAGAAGAACCAGGATGACACATGACGTTTATTTGAGCCATGACAAGGGGTCCAGGGTCCCTCAATTTGGAATCATCAATGGGCTTGTTTCAACAGTGTGTTACCTGGGAGTTCATTTTCCATTTGATGGTCGAGTTACTCATTAAGAGGAGACCATTGGCAAAATGAAAACATGGTAGACATAAGCAAAGAATTTATACGAAAATCACAAAGCGATCCCAGCTGCAATATACCCACAGACTAGAGTTTAAAAATCCTCCTTGTTTTTCCCATGTGTAAACGTCTCACCTTTGTATTATTGTAAATACCAAGAACTTACATGGAGGGAAGGGCTCCTGGGTACCCCACAGTGCACACTGCAGAGGAGAAAAGGGGGTACTTACACCAAACATTTGTCGGAGGTCCGGATCTCGAAACCGGAAGGGGATGTTGGAGACATGCAGCCTCTTGGGCTGGGACTTGTTTTCTGTGTTTTCCGAAGTTTGCGTCTGGGGCTGGCCATCCGTTGGCGCTGCGTCATCTGTCTGCTAAAAGAACGAGAGCAAAGCGAAGATGCTCTGAGTGCACCCTAGCGCTGTTTTCCAATGTGCTCTCACAACCCTGACATGCTAGGAACACGCCACATCGAGAAGGAGTTGCTGAGTCATTCATTCTTTCATTCATTCATTCTTCATTCAACAAGTATTCATTAAACATCCAACAGTGCCCATCATGGATCTGGTATTCAGCAGTAATTGAGCAAAGATCCCCACCCCTAGGGAGAATAATTCTCATGGGCGATGTCAGACAATAAACTCATTAGAAAAAACACATATGGAGTTGACAGAGGGAATAAATATCATGGAGAAAATAAAGCAAGAAAAGGGGCTAGTTGAAGCAGGGGCGGCGGAGGGAGCAGACTTTTATTAACCATTAATCAGAGAAAATCCCATCAAGAAGAGGCTAATGTAAAGGTAGGAGAGGGTGAACCCTTTAATTGAGGTTGTTCAAAATCTTAAAATGTACCTACATAATTGTTGAGGTTCTGCAGATAAAATATTAATAAACATAGCAAAACATTTGAAAAGGCTGCTTGGTAGTCCGCAGGCCAAATAACCAACCGATTGCCTTAAATTTTTTATGGCTTGCACTTTTTATTCCTGGATCATGTAGACCTGTGTTCTCCATCATGGTTGGCCCCATATGGCTATTTAAATATAAACAAATTAAAATTAAATTAAATATTTCCCATTCACACTGGCCACATTTCAAGTGCTCAGTGGCCACACATGGCCAGTGGCTTCTGTACTGAACAAATAGATCTAGGACATCTCTGTCACTGCTGAAGGTTCTATCGCACAAGCTGGTAGAGACAACATTACATCACCGGTATCACTCATGACTCTGCTTCCCACTCCACCCCTCCCAAATATAAGCCTGGATAACATGCTATTGCATTGATGTCCACATATAGGCAGGAACTAGAAGAAAAGTCACAGTAACTTTGGTATCTTTATAGTCATCCCCACGCTCTGGGTTCTAGAGTTTTGGCATTTCAGAGATGCTTCTCGTCTGGATACTTTCTCTGCAATTAGCACTTGCTGCCTCCAGGTGGCAGTAGATGCCATCTGCATCAGATACCTGCCTCTCTGAAATCAAGATGGAAAACCCAGGTGGAAGCCCATCAAATTTATGAGCAAGGATTTTTCTTCACCTACTTATAAGGAGTTTAGAAGCATATAACTGGGATAAAACTATCAATGCAGGCAGCCAGGTGTAAAATAATAAAATCTTACAGAGTGGAACATAATAATAATTATATATGATAATAATTATATATATAAATATAATATAATAATATATTATAATATGATATGATTGATATGATATGATATGATATAATATAATAAATATAATATAATAATGTATAATTAATATAATATAATTAATATATCTAATAATTATCTATCATCTATCTATCTATCTATCTATCTATTTACACACACCAAAATAGCATCAGCATAATTAGTGACTTTCTCGTTAACCCGTGTTAACTGGCAGACTTCATTTGCATTCTCCATCCAAACACACCCTGAATTGCATTTCGAAGTCTACACCTCCTTGTGGCTGGCACACGACTGTTGCAAGCGGTTTGGTACCAAAAGTCCTATCAGATGACTTCATCGACTTTCAGGTGCAATGTCATGACAACAACGACATACTTGGCTGTTTTGCTCATGCTATTGGTGTGAATAAGGAGGATGGGGATAGTTTTCTAGTCTGGAAAATGAGCAATAACAATAGTGCTCACTTTATAGGGCCCTGTGAAGACTGAACACAATAACACACAGCAACTTGGCCGAGTTTTGGGCACATGGTATATAGTCAATAAGTGAAACATAATACGTTTTGTAGAGTGATAATTTTTGTTAATGTCAAAATAGAGAGGTGTAAAATGCCCCTCTCAGGAAACATAAAAAACATTCTCATTTGCTTATTAAACACCTTTTTACTGAGCAACTACTGTACACAGGACACAGAAGTCAGTCCTCCAAATCACTTGTTGTTCCCAGTTTAGTGGATGATAAAGAGTTAGAAAAAGATATCCTGTTTTGTCTGTAAGGTACACTGTTCAGTGTTGGGATGAGAATGAATCACAGAGGGCTGAGTAAACTCCAATCCGGGACACACGGCAAAGCTGGAGGTTTCACAAGGCTTGGCAGCTCTGCAGGTTAAATCTTAAGCGGGGGTGTCTCAGAGAAGGGGTGAAGGGGATTGAGGTGGAGAAGCACAAGCAAAGACGCAGAGAGGTGAAACTGTGTTCGGGATTCGGGCAGTGGGTCTGTGTGGACCTTGGTGTCACCGTCAGGGGAGGAGCGTGGATGAAGGGGGGACAGGAGCCCACTTTGCAGAGGTGGGCGAGGGATCATGAAGAGCCCTATGTGCAGAGCGAGTGTGTACGATTCATCCTTCAAGGTGTGTGGAGCCACGGAAGGGTGACAGCGAGTGTGGTTTGACCAGCACGTGACACAGAGGGTGAGCTGAGCTCCACGACCAATGCCTGTTTAACGTAACAGCTGGCTGACTCACTGGCTGAATGGGGGAACGAATTACAAATGTATGAATAAAGGGTGAAGGAACGAGTGATCAACTCATCACCTTCAAGGGACAGCCGAAGAATAACACGAGACCCAAAGAGAACCGGAACTGCGTTTTCTCTGCTGGTAACGAACGTGAGGTTTGCTTACATGTCCATGAGATGTAAATGCCCTTGAATCATGCGACTGTCACTTTTTAGAGGGGTCAGCGGTCTTAGTACTCTGAGTTAGTAGAAGCAGAAACTGAGACTGAAGTTTCTAGTCCACTTTTCCCTTCCTGTTAAAAATTGCTGTTTAAATGCAAATCGTCACCAGCTCCTTCTCGTCCCAAGAAGGAAACTTAGATTTGGATTTGTGCAGAACTGCTGGATGTTTCAGCTTAATAAACCTAATTAGGAATTACAGAGATTATGATTAAACATATTAAATGATTAATAGCATTACGCCGCTCATGTGAAAATTAAAATTAATCATCTTTAGTCAAACAGGACTTTGGAGAAATCTTTGTGTTGTTTCCTTTGATAAAAACACACAACGCTCAATTAATCATTTTGTAGCATGCCCATATACACAAACACCCATAAATTGTTATGTCGGAATACCTGTGTGTTAAAAGTAATTTTTAAAGATAATGCGTAAAATAAAAAAAATAAAAACATCAAAAGAGTTTCAGACATTTGTGGGTGAATAGAAAGGATATGATGTCAGGATCCAATGGTTGAAAAAGAAAAACAGAAAAGAATTTTTTTTTTTTTCAGGTGGAGCATTCCTATTTCTATGGTGTGATGGAACATAAAGGACAAGACCATGGTGGGGACACACGAGATGGGAGGTGAACAGAGCAGCTTCTACAGATCTGCAGGCACGTGATGGGGTTATGCACTGGGGAGTGACCCTTCTTGGCTCGCATCCTGAGTATGTTGGGGTGTGAGCTTTCTCTTTCCCCTTTTCTGGGAACTTTCAGGGACAGCATATTCAGAACACATCCACGTTCTCCATCCCTCGATTGGTCTCCTAGGGAAATGACTGCAAACTTGGTAGCTGAAGGCAACAGAAAGGTACTCTCTCACAGGTGTGCAGGGCACGAAATCTGTAATGACGGTGCCATGCTCCCTCAGGGGATTCTAGGAGGGGACCCGGCCTTGCCTCTTCCTATTTCTGGCGACATCTGGACTGTGTCTCTCCGCTCTCTGTCTCCGTGCCCATGTGGCCTCCTTCCTTTGGTGCATCTGGAGCTCAAATCTCCGTCTGCCTTTTCCTTCTTACAAGGACCTTACTCATCGGTTCTAGAGCTCGCCGTAAATCCAGGGTGATCCGTCCTGCAATCCTGAACTGCATCACATCTGCAAAGACTCTTTTCCCAAATGAGTTCACATTCCCAGGTTTACCAAGGTCGGGACATGGCCACACTCTTTGAAAGTTATCATTTAACCCACCACAGACCCTTTATAAACAAACAAAGAAACCACAAGTGGGTGTGGAATGAGTAGCTGTTTCTCGAGAAGTAAATGCATTTCCTACAGCTTCAGGCTGCGTGGGGCTCTCAGAAGGGTGGGCCTCCAACCAGGTCCAGAAGAAGGGAGAACGTCCACCCCTGCCGGAGCTTCCCTAGGCTCCCATCTGTCACACCGGGCACTTGAATGAGGTCCCAAATTAGACAGGAGACTTGAGTCTTCCCTTCACCTGCCCAGGCTCACAGACTGCTTTCTTCTGCACCTGCCACTGGATTCAAAAATTCTGGCTGAGAGGTCCCCCAGCAGACCCCCAAAGCCGTCAACACTCACAAAGGTCAAGGACCTGACTGAAGGTTCCCCAAGCCTAGCGCTGTATGTCACATGGATGGATTAAGCCATCCCAGTCTCCCCGAGAGGTTCATCGAAGCTGATGGCAAAGACACAGAATAAAATTTCGAAGGACGAGAATAAAATGATATGGAAGCTGCCCATAAAATGATATGGGACTAAACTTCTAGAATGTGTGTTTCCGGAAGGCGGAGACTACCTGGTCTGCAGTCGCCAACCCCAAGGCTGGGCCATGTCAAGGCTTAAGTGGGAAGTCACTACTGAGGGAACAACTCTTGGCCTGGGTCTGATTTTAAAAGTCATTTTGGCTCCTAAGTGGGCCCCAGCTGAATTGGAAAGCACCTCATACCCAGGTTTGGAAGCTCAGAAAGTGAGTGAGCAGGTGTCTGCCCAGACATCCTATCGGAAAAGTCGTCTCTGGCCCTGGTAGCTAAACCGACTGCATCAGCATCTCAGCTGCCCTCACCCATTGATTTTCTTCCATGGCGCATGCCACTTTCTTATCTTTATGTTACATGTTTCCATTCATTTGTACAGTGTCTGTTTTCTCCACTGGAATATATGCTGCAGGAGAGTCGAGACTGTGGAACTCTTCGCTGTCTTATCCCTGCGTCCTAGAAAGGAATTTCTCATCGATGGAACTAGGGACACTGCGGGTTGGTTAATTCTTCGAGGTGGGGCTGTCCTGTGCACTGTAGGGTGTTCAGAAACATCCCTCGCCTCCACCTACTGGATGCCAATGGTCTAAAACCCGAGTTGAGACAACCAAAAATACCTTCTGAGGTTCAAATGTCCCCAGGGACTGGGGACAAGATTGCACCACTCAAATCTGCTGAGCACTGAGCACACGGTAAGCTCTCAGTACGTATCTGTGGCATGAATAAATAGGCTTGGTTTTGCAAGGACTGAGCTGCATGACTGCCAACTTCGTGTCTCTGGGTCTCAGTCTGCATATGCATAAAACGATAAGTGTGAATCTGTCTCAGCCCATTTAAAGTGGGGTAATGGCCTCAAAGTCTTTGTGACCATTAAGTCCTATGTGTAAACAGGGGCCATCAGAGTTACTATCAGCATTATCAACAGTATCCGTAATCATCGGCTTCTGTTCTTTATTTCTCAGCCCCTGGGTTTGGACGACTCTGAGATGCAGCCTCCCCAGGAGGCGAGAAAGGCTGCAGGACCCTACGTGGATGGACGGTCCATTAACCTCAAGAGGTGGGTTTTTGGGCAGTGCTTGGCAGTTTCCCCAACAAGCTCATCAGGGTGGCTCGTGCTCAGGCCCTGTCCGAAGGCCCTGGGAGGAGGCAGGATGTGCATTGCAGAATTTTTCCTAATAAACAAACTCCCCAGCTATCGGCGTGGGGTATAAATGTTAAGAAAACACCACTGGCACTTTAATCTCCTGAAGATCACTTAGTGCTTCCGCAAAGACCTTAATAAAGAACCGCGGGGCTCCCTCTGCTCTAATCGTTCCTAATTCAATGAATAGCTCCCAGCAACCCAAAGCTAATCCTGGCGAAATTGGATTTCGATATCGACCAATCCAGGGATGACTGTTAGAGAGACTATGCAGAGTTGTGTAGAAGGATCCGCCTTTCAGGATCTGGCCCCGCCCCCACGGCTTCCTCTCTCAGCCTGTGTAGACAACACTGAGTTTGCATGCTGCTCAGTTCGGTCTTCTGGGGGTGATGGAGTATCTGGGAGTGGAAGCGCAGGTGAGGGATTTTGTAGCCAGATATCTCTGAGTTAAACTCCAGTTCCATCCCTTACTAGCCCTCTGAGCTTCAGTTTCCTCAGATGCAAGCAAAGAGAGAAAGATTTCCATTGCAGAGTTCTCTGTGGTTCCAGGTCGCTTGCTGTGACATAGGTGACCATCGTGAGGATGGATGAGTAAAATGTGGTGAAGTTGTCGACAGAAATCAGAATTCAGGGAGAAATGAGAGATTTGGAAGCAGTATTGATTATATGAGGAGGTAATGGGGGATGACGATTAGAAATAAAATGAGAACTGTATCAAATTATGTTTGACGACAGGTAGCAAATTATGCCACCCCAAAACATGCTTCTTTGGCATAAGAATTACTTTGAGCTGATTATTTTTGAGAAACAGCAGACACAGGGGAAGCTCTGAGAACAGAGCAGAAGCCGCACTTTTATGAGGGACGTTTACATGGATAAGGGAACTCTACACTTGTAAGAGCTTCCCCCTTCTCTGTACAGAAGAGAACTGGGACCCTAAATCACAAGAAACTCATGAATGGAGAAGGTAACTGACTTAAGTGTGCATGACAACCTTCCCCTCATCCACTGTGCCTTTCTTGGCAGCCTCCCATCACTGGCCTCGCCTCAGCATCCTTGTGCCTTTTGTTGCTGATGGTATTTAAGGTGATGGCTTGGGCTGTTTGGGGAATCACTCAGTTTTCCTGGGTATCTCCCACATGTACAGGAGGAATACATGTTACTAAACTTCTGTTAGTTTTCTCTTGTTACAAGGGGCTCAGCCAGGAACCTAAAAGGGTAGAGGGAAAATTATCTTTCCTCTTTATATAATGGAAATTTAAAATGCATGTACTCACAACGCAGCACTAGATACAGGTCAAGGACGGTGGTCAAGCACTTTTGAGCAGTCCTGTCTGATAAAATAAAATGGGAGCCATATATGTAATTTTAAAATTTCTAGAAGCCCCATTTCAAAAAAATAAGAAGAAATTAGTAGAGTGAATCTTAAGAATGTATTTATTTCAACCCAATTTATCGAAAATATTATTTCAATATGTAATCAATGTAAATGATATCTTACATTTTTTATGTACTAAGTCTTCAAAATCTTATGCAAAATTTGCACTTATGGCTCATTATCTCAATATGGATGTTAGCTTTTCAGTGGAAATACTTGATTTATATTTAGGCTTTGAAATATTGACAGTTGAATGTCCAAGATTTTCAAAACACACCTCAAAGGTTTTTAATAACTGAATTAAGTATCTTATCGGTGTGTTTAATTTTAAATTAAAGTTGACTCAAACTAATATTCACACCATCTACGTGTCAAAGGCTCAGGAGACACCTTCGGCTGGCAGAATAATGAACCCTTAACAATGTTAATGTCCTAATTCCCAAAACTGTGTTGTGTCACTCTACAATCCAGTGGTCTCCAACTTTGGGGCACCAGGGACTGGTGCTCCTATGAGAGCTTAATGCCTGATGATCTCAGGTGGAGCTGAGGTGGTGATGCTAGCACTGGGGAGTGGCTGCAAACACAGAGGAAGCTTCACGAGCTCCCCTGTCGCTTACCTCCTGCTGTGTGGTTCCTAACAGGCCACAGACCAGTACCATCTATGGCCTGGCGGTTGGGGATCCCTGAGCTACATGGCAAAGGAGAATTAAGGTTGCAGTTGGAATTTAGGTGGCCAATCATCTGACCTTAAAACCGGGAGATGATGCTGGATTATCTAGTGGGCTCAATATAATCACAAGGGTCTTTCAAAGTAGAAGAGGGAGACAGAAGAGCAGCAGGTGTCAGAGTGATGTGACAGGACTGAATCCACCGCTGCTGGCTTCCAGGTGAGAGGAAGCAGACCGTGAGGCATAGAATGAGGGTGGCTTCTACGAGACGTAAAAGGTAAGAAAGAGGTCTCACCCAGAGCCCATAGAAATAAATATAATCCCAAAGATATCTTAACATTGGCCTGGGGAGACCATTGCCAGGCTTCTGACTTCCAGAGCTATAAGGTAACACATGTTTAATTCGCTAAGCCTATGGTGACGTCTTAGGGCAGCGATGGAAAGCAAACACACTCCCTCATTAGAACGCAAAGGTACAGAATGATGCTTCCATTCTTGCAGAAAGTTCTACCGGACCAGACCACTTTACAGCAACGTCATCTTAGGGGGATGGGGGTAGAGAATGGGTTCTAAAGGAAAGAAAGTCAAGAAAGAGAGGAAGAAAAGGTCTGCTCTAAGCCAATGGTGGTGATAGAGTGCTTCCAAATGAGGAATGTGATTATTTGGGCATCAACTCTAAGTAGCTGAGTTTTAAGTAAAAAAAAAAAAAAAAAAAAAAAAAAATCATGAACTAATTTGGGATATTAACGCCCTTGCGTGGGATTGTGAGAATTAAAGCCTGGGCCTGTCATGCACTTGGCTCCACCAGTGGCAGCTGCAAATGCTGTTGCTATTGCTTTTATTGTTGTTATTACTGTTACTGGTCGTATTTCTCTTTAGCCTGTAGATAAATGTTTCTTAAGCAATCTCTGTGCTCCCAGACACACTCAAGTTTTCATGGAAGTTGTGGACGCATTCCCTGGGATGGGGGAAATGCATATGCACTTGAATTTTGCGTAGGGCTTCAGGAAGTTCACACAAGCCCTGAAAGACACGGAGACATCCATGGACCCCTGGATAAGCATTACTGCTATGGAAGGGCATTTGCCTCTCCCCAGTTTCGAGTTGAATACCTGATACTGAACACTACCATCCACTGGTAGCTTATAAGCCAAGTGTGGAATTGACTCAAGGGTCTGAGATAGGAGGTTGAAAATAAAAACTTGCTGAGGTCC
Source organism: Cynopterus sphinx (assembly GCA_030015415.1). Taxonomy (NCBI): domain Eukaryota; kingdom Metazoa; phylum Chordata; class Mammalia; order Chiroptera; family Pteropodidae; genus Cynopterus; species Cynopterus sphinx. The sequence continues at coordinate 97,087,032 of CM057379.1, read as the reverse complement.
TACTGTGACCCAGGCATCTTGCTAGGTGTTTTTCATACTTTATCCCACTGAATCACTACAACAATTTGAAAAACCAAGGCTCAGAGGGGTTAAGTGACCTGTCCAAAATCACACAAAGAGACGGCAGAGACAGGACTGAACCTAGGATATCTACCTTCATTTTCTGAACTCTTTTCATCCCTTAGAGGCTTCTCAATGTCAAGGTTAACGATGCTCTGGAAAGTCCAAATAGCCTGGCCTTAGAAGTCAACTGCAAAGCACTCTAACAGAGGAGTAAAGATTTGCCAACATGCTAACTGCATGTCTCCGGTCTGGACTAGAGCTAGTGATGAGCTCTGTGAGTAGGGCCCCATCATGACCAACCCACCAAAAAGCAGACCAAACCAGGTTGCTTCAGATGCCTCCTCGGATGTCCTAGAATCCCTCATTTTCTCCTGCCGAACTCTTATTAACTATAGATTTTTTTAAACTGGCTATTTACTTACCTCTCTATCCTACTAAAATATGAACATACAAAGACACTCTATGAATGCATTTTTGAAGCCCTTTACCAAGGCACACAGTAGACACTCTGCAAATCTTCACTGCAGCCATCCAGAAAACCTCTCTGGGTGCAGCTTGTTTGTCCACGAGCATCCCCAGTTCCACCATCCAGGTACTGAAAACCAACACTCGGGACATGATGCTTATGCAGCACAATTTCCCCCCAAGTCAGCCTATTGAATCTTCAGCATCTTCCCTCTCCTATAGGTTTCCCGCTCTCCATGCACACAGCTCTTAATAGTGATAAATAAAAAGTGTACTTCTGAATAGCTTGCTGCTTCTCCCTTCTCCACCAATCAAGTTATTTCTCCGAGAGAAAAGCTTGTGAGTGTCTTCGAGGCATTATTTGATTAAGTTGACAATATTATGTGAGCGATGGTTGAGTACCCACTGCGATGTACTTTGGCCCAAATTGATTTGTGTAACGAACACTTGCTCTGTCTCTTCTTGCAGCCTGAATAGCGGTCTTGATTTAGCCAGTAATGCTGGGCGCCAAGTGAATTTACAGGGCCCACATTCCCTCTCTCTCAATCTGCAGAGAATAGTAGAAGCAGAGCGTGGACTGGCATAATTCAATACATTGTACTATAAGCTCAGAAAATAATATCACAGAGCTCTGCAATATACCTATTTTATTTGATTTGTAAACCTGATAAAAAAGCAATCGAGAAAAGTTCAGGGGGAAAATATATATGTTCTAAGCAAAAATGTAACTATATTGAATGTGTACAAAGAACCAAAGAAAGGGGTGGGGGAGACAATCGTGCATAGTAAATCGACTTCATACCCCGAGGTAGACAATATTGCACATTCTCCATTTAAAATGGAGCAAGATTGTGCAAAGTTCTTTTCCATTAAAAGTAATAATAACGGTAAGCCCGGGGAATGTGAATTAAAACCCGCGTCTCTGGTTTGCTCGCAATCCTACTTCAAAACGGGGCTTGGGCAGATTCACTCGGCTTCCCGCTTTCTCATTTTAGCTCTGTAGGCAAACAAATAAGTTAATCACACAGCTTTAGATGTCGTTAATGCCTCCTTCCAGGCTTGGCAGGGCTGATTCCACAGCCAGGTGACACAGATTTAAGAAAAACATCACATTTCCCTCAACTTGAATAAATACAGTGCTCTGCTAGAATGGTGAAATGCCACAGAAAGGGATAAGGCTGACATGATGGAGAAGGGCTGACACTCAATTCTTTGGCTATTTTGTTCACCCTTCGGAAGTACAGGATGGGCATGCAAGGGGCCAAGTGTTTAACATGTCGGTAAGGGAAATGGACTGCCAAGGTATCTGTGGTTCCTGGCAAGATCCCCGTTTTGGGCTTGCTACCTTTACACATGGTGGAGGGAGAGTGGTCTCTCTCAATTCTTCTTCTTTTAAGGATGCTAATCCCATCATGAGGATCCTGCCCTCATGACCTTATCTAACTCGAATTACTTCCCAACATCCCCACTTCCAGGTACTATCACATTGGAGGTTAATATTATATTATATAAAATTATATAATATAATATAATATAATATTATAATATAATATTATATAAAATTAATATATAAAGTTAATATATAAAGTTAATATAATATTAAATAAAATTAATATTAATTTTTTTTTGGCGGGGGGTTTGGACACAATTCTGTTTATCGCAGTGTCATTGAAGCGGAGCTTGCAAGCACCAGGGAATTAAAAAAATGTGTTTTGTACTGGAGGCTGACAGGGGTTTCACTGAGCTGGAAACCAGGTGTGCTCTTATCCAAACATTCGAAATATATTTACGGAGCATCTCTGACGTATCAGTCCCTGGGGATTCAGCAGGTGGGTTTGGGGATTGGTGTTTGCTGATCAGAGAGCAGAATAATAAGACCATATAATATGCTCTTTTTCTACTTTGTATTCACAGCTTTAGTTTCTAGTTCCAGGAACAAGGAGTTGAACATAACCACTACTACCCCTAACAATAAACATTTACAGACTCTGGAACCAAAGGATCTGGGTTTGACTTCCAGCCCTACCACTTCCTGCCTTGCGACCTTGAGGAAGTTACTTAACCTCTCTGGGCCACAGTTCCTTCATCCAGAAAAAAAAGGAATGATGTTATTAGCACTACCCCAAATGAGTCAATACAGGTAAGTGCCCTTCTCGGCCTGTAGTTATTATGATGATCAACATCTAGAACACCTGGTAGCCATTTAATAAACATCCGTTGGACGATTAGCACTCTGCTGAGCCCTCTGCATGCATTATATTTCACTGCAGCACCTGATGACTCAGAGGAAGATTCCGTTATTTGTCCCCACTTTATGACAAGGGAGCTGAGGTGCACAGGGGCTAGGAGCTTCTTTAGGATGCTCGGTTAGTAAATGGTGGGCAGTGGGTCAGAGCGGTTGAGAGAGCAGCATTGCCATTTCCTGAGTCAAATGCCTTCATGACATCTAAAGAAGATGCAACCGTTTCCTGACCACTCGGTTCTTAAAAGCTCAGGCCGGTCCACTTTAAAGCTTCCAGAGTCAACGAGATTCAAACTCTTTTCCTCATGCTGCAGACCTGCAGTGGGCAGAGGCCCCTCTGTTCATTTCTCCCCTAATGCTCCAGCACTCTGGGTCTGTGGGAGGCAGTCCATTCCAGGACCCTCTCACTTCTTCCCTCTCTCGGGTCTTTTTCTTTTGGGGCTGGGGCTGAGAAAAGGGACGAAGAAACCAAGGAGGCAGAGGGCATCCAGTGACATGAGATCCTTCCTGGGGGTGAGAGGCAAGTGCCCCTCTGCTTTCTCGCTTATTCGGCTGGGGCTCTTGTGCCTGATGTGGCTTCTGGGGATTTGGGGCAGCCTGAGGTGTCCATCCACATGCTTGGGTTTCTCGGGGCTGTGATCAGCCATCCCATCATCCACCATTGTTACTCAGGGTCCTACACTTTCAGGGTTAGTACTCAATGCTCCCAACTCGCTTTGCAGATAGGGATCCCTCCTTTATCACCTGGTTTCCCAACAGCCTTAGAACTCCCACCCCGTCCTCTGAATTTCAGGCTCTTTCAAGAGCCAGGTTAAGCCTAGGGAATGGATGGTTGAACCCTAACACAGCCTCCATGACATCTCTCTCCCACCCTGCCATTTCGGACTACGTCAGCAAGCCTCCACCTTGGTAAACCCCTAGGGAAGAAGCAGGCACGCACGAGGCTCTCTATTAATGACATCCCTATACCCAACGAATTTAAGGAACTCTCCAAAACTCTGTCACTACCTGCTTTGATGGCTTCATTACAATGAGCTTTCTTGTTTTCTAGCTCAGCGAGCACCCAGCCTGAAGGAGCCGGCAGCTTCTTCTTCCTATCAGCAACCCCGTTCTCCTTCTCCCTCTCCAGGAGTGACTCTTAGAGCTTTCTCCAGACCCCACCTCAGCCCCCTGGTTTTCTTTACTGCCCCGTCCCACTCAGCAATCAAGGCCGATTTAAACATCAATTCAGAAAGAAAAAAAGTTACTATTTTGTAGTGAATCCTCAAATCCACCTAGCTCAGAGACATTTTTCCCTCTAACATAGTATGCAGGATTTAATTTAACCAAATGGCAAATCTAGACATTATGCTAATTTTCTGGCCCTGAGAAAACTGCTGACCGCATAATTTGGTTGTGGAAAATGGGTGATGAATTTAAGGTGGAACTGATCTTAGCCAAAATCCCTGGATTTTCCTTACTAATTATTTCTTCCTTTGTATAAATGCTTGGAACAAAGAGACAAGCACTCTGAGGGGTTTGTTCTAGGACTCCTGGGCTTTGTCCACTGTATGCCAAGACATGTGTAGGCATCGTTCTTTGTGATGTCTGTTCACAGACGTTTGACAAAGAATCCTGTCTCATAAAATACATGATTTCTGTAAACTGACATGATTCAGCTCCTTTTTTCCTTCCTTCCTTCCTTCCTTCCTTCCTTCCTTCCTTCCTTCCTTCCTTCCTTCCTTCCTTCCTCCTTCTCTCTCTGTCTCTCTCTATCTCTCTGTCTCTGTCTTTTTTTCTCTCTCTCTTTCTTTCTTTTATTAAATTTATTGGGGTGACACTGGCTAATAAAATTATATAAGTTTCAAGTGTACAATTCAATACAACATCATCTGTATATTGCATTGTATGTTTACCACCCAAAGTCGAATCTCCTTCTGTCACCATATATTTGACCCCTTTACTCTTATTTACCTTTTCCTCTGCCCTTATTTCCCTCTGGTGACAACTGAGTTCCAAATTCTATTCATTTCTCCTGCACTGGTGTGTGGCAGAGGTATAAATATATGTTAGGAAATGAAAATATTAAGAAAAGCACTCTGAAAATAGAAATGCCTGCACCTCCTTTCCAGTTTGTTCTTTACCTAGACAGACAGCAGCCTTTTGTCTTAAAGGGCTATACAGTAAATAATTTTAATTTGTGGACTATTGCATCTGAAAGCAGCCATAGGCATATGTAAACAAACAATTAGCTTGGCCATGTTCCAATAAAACTTTATTTACAAAAACAGGCAGTGGGCCAGATTTGGCCCATAGGTCATAGTTTGCCATGTTTGTTCTTAGAGGAACAAACTCTGGGTGTAAACTGTTCTATTCAGTACCCTTTAAAATCCTCCTTCTTACTATAAAGAGCATTTTCTAGATGTGAGGGATAAAGGATGGAAAAGACCTACTCAGAGTCTCTGGGATCTCCTACCCTATAGGGGAAAAGATAAGGAGCCATATAATTACAAGACATGGGTGAGTCCTCTGATTGAAGGACACATCATTTGGATACATTATTTAATAAGAAAATATGGAAAACTTCTTGGAGAAAGTCTAATTCATCTAGATGCTTGGCAGTTGTACGTTAGCAGCAGAGCACAGCAGCCATTCACGGCTGTAATGAAAAGTGGATGAGAGTTCACATGATAAGGTTTGGGTGGTAGACATGATGCCCTGTGAGTTTGGACGAGTCACTCACCTTCTGAGTCTCCATTCTTCATTTATAAAAGAGGAATGGCAAAACCAGCCCACTCTTGAGTCAGAGAGAAAAACAAATGGGATCATACTCCAGAAAGTTCTTTGGCTCTTTCAAGGTGGTGTACAACTGTAGTCAACCACTTTTCTGGGTTATTCTACTTAATAAGTGAGATTTGCTCCCATAGAAAATGAAAATATGGAAATCAATGTAGCAAACAGAAGACTTTCACTCAGTGGAAGTCTTTCAATTCAGGAGACTTGGACTCTAGTCCAACTTTTGTCAATTTCTCACCATGTCATGTTGCTGGGATGAAATTTACTACACCTGAGTCACTGAAAGCACTGAATTTGGTTGCCTTAAAGGTGACTAAAAATCCAAGGCTCTGAGACTTCAGGGCAGTGGGTATGGTGGAGGGGGGTGAGGGGCTCTCCCTTGATAATGAGGGTGGTCTGCGGTCACCTTAGCAAAATGCAGGTTTTATAGTCTGAAAATTAGATGGATTTGCTTATGTTTTGAGGTTTAGAGAGATTTGGATGTACTAAATCAGTCTCTCTCCAGATATAACCTCAGATTACCTTGTTTAAATTACATGGGGAAGCCCGTCGAAAATGCAGATTCCTTGGCTGCATGCCAAAACTAACCATTCATTATAATGAACCTAAAATATATCATTTTAGATAATACTCATGGGTGACTCTGATATGCTCTAATATCTTAGAAGCCAGGTTTTATACCCTTAAGAAGCAACAGTGTGAGTTTATTGTTTGGATTAAGAAAATGGTTAGAACTAGAGTCTCTAAAACCCAGTTGTCTGACCTTGGACATATTACTCCTCCCCTCTATACCTTAACTCCCATGATTTTAAAATGAGGATAGGTGAATTCATTCATTCAAAAAATACTGATTGACTACGTTCAATGAGACTGGATAAAAACTCAAATATAGAAAGAGGATTAAAAATAGCAACACATGCAAAGTGCTTACCCATGACTTGAGGTATTTTGTAAGCACTGAGTGCACATTAGTCACAGATATCCATGAACTAACTTCCATATGCGCCCTCCAAAAGCAAAACCACTGTTTAGAGGACAAATCCCAACCCATGGATTGGATATCTTGTGTATCAGGGTTTGCACACAGCTACTGCAGAGGTCCCCAACCTTTTTGGTACCAGGGACCATTGCTCCCATGAGAATCTAATGCCTGATGATCTGAGGTGGAGCTGAGGTGGTGATGCTAGCTCTGGGGAGCAGCTGCAAATACAGGTGGAATTTCACTCACTCAGCAACCACTCACCTCCTGCTGTGCGGCCTGGTTCCTAACAGGCCACAGAACCATACTGGTCTGTGGCCCAGGGTTTGGGTACTCCTGAGCTATTAGACTCCCCTTGCTTTTGAGGGGCATGCTTTATCTCTGAATTACAACCTTTACCTACAAAAGAGACATTTTTATTTTTAAAGTGGGTGGGGTAGGGTGGGGGTAGTGAATAGAGGCCGATGATGTTTCAAATGGTCTTCCTACTGAGCCAAGCGAGACTTTCTTATGAGCTTCAGATGTGCCTGGGTTTTTCTATGTGGTTATATATACGAAGGGAGAGAGAAAGATGTATAACATACACATCATAATACAATCACGAGGTTGAATTCCAAGACAGGTGGAACATTCTGATGGGGAGGCTCACCGCTGACTATCCGATGCTTTCAATCTTGTATATTGAATTTGAGATTACAAGCCTCTCTCTCCATTCGGCCCTGCCCTGCGACTTTCCCAGCATTTCATTCTCTTTGCCTAAACATTTCAGAAAGGGCCTCTGAACTGTCCTCCTATGTTGGCTGCAAGGTCAACAGAATCACTGTCTATTCTCCATACTTCATCAAAAGGCAAAATAAAATAAACATTTTCAACTTTGTATTCAATTTATTAAAAAAAACTCTTTTAAGATGAGTAACAACAGAGTTCATTTATCATAATTGCCCATGAGTATTGGCTAGGAGTATGAGTGCCCTCTACATATTTTTTTAGATGCTTATTATATTTTATGTTATTTTCAAGCACTTACTTCAAATGTGCTCTAAAAATGGCTTATGGCCCTGGCTCAATAATTGGAGTGTGCCCCAGGATCACAGGGAGAATGCTCTAGAAATGCGGATTCCAGGGTGCCAGCATTTTCAGCGTCGATTTTGTCAGGCTGGGGTGCTGCAGCCTGCTCATACCTATCTGTGACAGTGGACTGTTGACTAGCCAGGGACATTGTAAGCCTGTTGTTAAACACAACCTTTAATAGAAATGAAGTGATATAAACCCACAATGAAATACCATGGTTAAAAAGAAATGTGTTTCAAAATTCATCACTCTCTAATTCTTTGACTATATTTTGCTATTCTTTGAGGTTTATTCATAGTTTGTGTACTGGAACGGTAAGAATACCATACCTTGTTGTGTTGCTACACATCTTTGGCCAACTCTGCATCCAGTGACCAGGCACTGGTGCCCTGACATTGGCTATGGTGGGAGTATGTATACCATGGAAACTGGCAAATGATTCAATCTATCTCCCCCACCCCGCCACCCACGCTGGTTGGATCTGGCAGTATGTATTTGTAATAAGCATACTAGGCAATTCTAATGGAAGTTGTTTCTGGCCTATGGTGTAAGGAAATGCTCATGGAGATTTAGAAAAGCCAGTCCCTGGAAAAGTCTTATTCTGGTTATTTTGCCAGCTGCTTTAAAAGCTCTCCTTGGCAATAAGGCAGTGGCAAGTACTGCTGAAGGGTTTGGCTGTGGGATCAGAAATGCCTGGTCCAGGTCTGGCCCCATGACTTCCAAGTGGCACTGGGCAAAGTACTTAACCTTCGTGAAACCTTCATTCCCTCATCTGTAAAATGGGTTTTTAATAATTGCTGTGCAGACTCATGATAAACAATAAAGATAATGTTATTGCAAGTGTAGCATGGAGCCTGGCTCCTAATAATTGTTCAATAAATAATAGGTGTTTGATGATGACCACGATGATAATGATGACGATGATGTGTTAATAATGGTATTTGGGAGAAATCTCTTGAAATCATGGAAATAGTTGATGGATATTAAGCTAACTTAGTAATCTGAAACTAAGAAGGCTCTAGGAAAAAATACTTAACGTCTATTTCAAAGTCTTCATTTATACTATTATATCCAAACAATAATAGCAAATGCTAAGATTATAATAGCTGTGCATACCACTTCCCTTAGAATCTATCACTTATCCTCATGACTCTTCCCAGAGGTTGCTGCTAAAATTATGCCCATTTCATAGATGAGGAAACTAAAGCTCAAGAGGAGGTCCACACACTAAATAGGAGAGTGGGCCCTAGAACTAAGGCTTTGAACTTCTAAGCCAGTGGCCAACCTGTGATGTCACACAGCCTTCTTGGGAATGAAACTCTTTATCCATAAGGATTGTTGAAGCTGAAAACAAAAATAGGCCCATGAAGAAGAAACTGAAGGTAAAGTTTCATATAAAATTATTTGTGAAAAACCCATAATATTCCAGAATTATCTATGGCCTTTATGGGAAATAATATGTTCCATATTTTACCTTGAATGGTATTGCCCCAGGAGAAAAAGATTAGAATTACATGAACCATAGACTCCATGAGTTACACTATTTCTAATCCATGAGTCCCACAGTTTTTATGAAAGGAGGGAAAACATGTCATTTTGGCTGACAGGAGATGTGCAAGAAACAAGACAGGATGAGCATCGGGACATCCAGGTCTGAATCCTGGGATGAGAGCAGTCTGACTTGAGACAAAACTTGAGATTCTAGAGCCTCAAACATTATGGTAACAACATTTAAATTTCAGGGTGTAATGAGAATTCTACAGAACCGCATGCTTAGGTGCTTAGCACTATTCCCGAGTTCTCCAAGTGACCAGCACATATTACTTTCTTCTTTTAGCTCAGAATTTAATACTTAGGTTCAGTAAATATCCATCAAGCACTAAGGAGTGAGGTACAATTCTAAGTGATGGAAATGCATGGTGGAGAAAGTAAATGAAAATCTCTCTTCTCAAGCAGCTTAACTTGTAGTAGGGGAGGAAAAAAACAAACACTCGCATCATAAATAAGAACATTGCTGAGTATGTCAGAAGTGTGTGTACCGGGAGATAAAACCCTGCATTTGAGGACTGGGGGTTTTAAAAAGTCTTTGATGTTTCGATGAATGCTTTTTGAGAAGGTGACAAGAGGATTGAGCCATGGGGAAAGCTCAGGCAAGAATGGCCAAGACACAGGGATGGATAGCACAAAGGTCCTAGGGTAGAAACACGAGTTATAGTGAGGCTGTTGCAGTAAGATTAAGCATAAGAGGACAGGTGATGACATCAGCGATATATTGAGGGGGCAGGAACAGGTCATGTAAGGCCTTATAGGCTGCTGTAAGAACTTTATTATTATTATTATTATTATTATTATTATTATTTATTTATTTATTTATGTCTATAGCACTTGGTATTCCTAGGTGGTCTCTCATCCAAGAACTAATAGGCCTGACCCTGCTTAGCTTCCGAGATCAGACATCAGGCTTGTTCAGGGTGGCACAAACGTAGACCATGGACTGTGGCTCCACTGGGGCTTGAAACCAGGACCTTCTGCATGTAAAGCAGACATGCTAACCACTCTATTATGGAACCTCATCCAAACTTTGGCTTTAAAAAAAAACTTTTTAATTTTTGAAATAATTTTGGATGTATAGAAGTATTGCAAAAATAGTAACTACCCTTCACCTACCCTTTACTCTGTCCCCTAAAATTGACATCTTAACTAATTGCATACATTTGTCCAAATGAAGAAGTTAACAACAGTATATTATTATTAACTAAACTACTCATTTAATTAAAATGCCCCAGTTTTTCTACTGATACCCTTTTTCTGTTGTGGGATCCAATCTAGGATATCAAATTGCATTTATGGGATTTTGGCTTTTACTCTGAGAGAAATAAAGGAGCCTCTAGTGGGTTTTTAACAAAGGAGGGAGACGAAATGACTTACATTTTAGCAGGATTTCTGGGTGTTTTCTTTCTCTACTCAAATCTGAGTTGAGAGCAAGAGGATAGGAAGATTATGTGAATTGCAATTTAAAGAGCTCTTACTTAAACCTCTCTCAAGCCCACAAGAATAGCAAATATCCTTTATCACAGTTATACCAAAAGAAACATCCCAAAACAATTATCGGGCATTTAATTAATACAAAATGCTATGTAAATGCTAAATAATAAACATAATATTCATTTACTTAGTGGTCTCCTTGATTTTTATTGCCGCAAATGCTAATTGTCCCAACATCTTGGATTTATGTTACTCCTTTCTCCCTAATAAACAAGTATTTTCAACATGTATTTTCTTAATTGTCTAAACTAATAAGTTTGCTTGGTTAGAACGTGGTGATAATGTGGCCTAAATTACAGGTCTGATGTCATGCATTTGGCTTTGTATAAGAAAGGAAAACACAATATGAACACCCAGTAGTCATTAAAATTGTTCTCAATCGGGGCTCCTTAAGTTATAGGTGCCAGAGTCTGGGGGTTAAAGGTGCCTGAGTTAGTTACCTGAATTCATTGACATTCAAAGTCCGCTGCTCACCTTTATCTTCATGTTTCTGCTGCACACAGCATCCAGAGTGGCCGAATTTGTGAAACTCTGGCTACATGTTAGAAGAGCTAATGATCAAGAGGCCAAGCTCAAGAATCTGATTTTGGAATCTTTTCTCTGCCACATGCTGTGCAACCACAAGTCTTTTAGCTAACCTTTCTGTGCTCAGGTTGCAAATCAATAAAATGAATATTAAAATAATTCATGGAAAGGCCTTAGTATGGTGCCTAGAAGATAATACTTGGTGACTAACTGTTTCTTGGATGACTAAAAGTTCCTGTGAGGTTATTTGGCTGGCACTTTTCCTTCTCCTAGCCTTATCCTAGAATATACCCCATTAAACTGAAACTATCTGTTAATTTTCCCATTATCCATGAGCTCTGAAAGAATAGGACCTGAGCCTTTTATTCTTCATCTTCAATGCCTAACACAGACCTGGCAAACACTGATGACCCTAGACTCTTCAAAAACACCTCCTAGGCCAACAGCCTAGGCTATAGCCAAGGCAGGATGTCACCATCTACCAGGAATCTTGTCTCTTCTTGGCCTCTAGAACCAGCCTCCTTGTCTCATGGATTCATCAAGATTGAGCTGTGACTGTCCAAATACATGGAGTCAGCCAACTCCATCCTGTGTAAGAACTCCCTTACAGCTGGGGCTTATGACACAGCCCCACCTGAGCAATAGCCAACAGCACCTTCTGCAATGAGTTCCACACCCTAACCCTCATGCATGGGCCACTCGGAGACCTTTGTTTGATTTGTGGACTTTGCCATATGCTCCTCCTTCCCTTCTGAGTGAGCACCAATGTTCGGTAGTGCTTCTCAGCCCTGTGAGTCTAAATAACCACATGTAATTGTTATGCAAGATTTTAGGCTATCTATCCTTCAAAAATTGTAGCTATTGAAAAATTTAAAGAGAAAAAAAGAAAGAACTTTGTTTTTCCTGGAATATCTTATTTGTTCAGTGAGAGAACAGAGGGGATATGCCAGAGAATATTTAAGAGTGGTGGATAGATCATGCAAAATAAAACAAAGCAAAAGGATGAGGCCTTGAAAATGCTCGAGACATAAATCTTACAGGGTCATGAACTATGGATTTCTCTACTCTGCTTCTGCAGCGCATATTAAAAATGGAGTTAAGGTTTGGTTCATATTTTGCTATAAAAAAGCATCATTATCAATTAACATTGACCTGCTGGTCACATAGGCCATTGGTCCACTGGGGTCATTCCTTCAGGCTCAGTTCTTCAGCTTCTCTGAAGACACCCTGGTGCTCAAGAAAATGCTTCTGGAAAATGTCTTCCAAAGTCTTTTCACCTTCCAGTGCTGAAGTTCTGCATCTCCAGGTGTTAAAGAAATAGTCCTATTTTTGTTTTTTAATCTCTTCTAACTGTAAAATAATGTCACAGACTACATAAAAACCTATAACTACAGACCAACATTTTCTCTGGCAAAGACATAAAAAAGCATTCCTGGGAATAAGTAGTAAAATTTAACAATGGAAAAAAACCCCCAAAACACAAAGATACAGACCCAGAATGAAGAAGACAGTCTGGGAACAAAATTAAGGATCGCAGTATGACAATTATGTAAAGATACTTCCCAGTGTGCTGTCATGAGATTAAAAAGTCAGGGGGATAAAATGGCTGATACGCAAGTAGAATGAAAACTCATTAAAGATTGTAGGGAAAAGTGAAGCTTCCACACTGAACATTAGAAAGGATCCAAGACAGCAGGATGTGGACGCAGGACCTTTACACATGCTAAGTCCTCTGCCAGAACATTCCTCTGAGGATTTGCCCATGAAGGGTTGGCTCTTTGTCCTCATGTCCTAACAGAAATGACAATTCCCTTACCAAGCCTTCCCTGACCATTCTATCTAAAAGGTATGTTGGTCAGAAAACTCCTCAAAAAGCAAATAAATGAATGAACTAACAATAACAAAAAACAAGCTCTGGTGTCAATATTCTCATCCTGGCCAATTTCAAGCTACCATCATGATGTCAATGACACACAAAGTTGGAAAGAAATGCTCACGATTGGCTCTTGCTGGCCTGTTCACATAGCCCATGGAGCTAGCCGAGATGATCCCATTTATTTATAGAAACTCAGCAGAGAGGCGTCTTATCTGTCTCAATTGATGTGGTGTCCCCAGCATCTCATAGCTGATACCTAGCAAGTGCACCCTAAATATTCACTACTTGGGTTCCTGCTCCTTGTCCTGGGACCTGGCAACCTACTCTACACAGTGAACTGGGGATGCTGTAGGGTTCACCCTTATTTCTCTTCTCTCAGTGCTTCCTATTGTCCAATATCTGAAAACATTATTCCTTATATATTGACTGATCTATCTATCATCTATCTATCTATCTATCTATCTATCTATCTATCTATCATCATCTATCTATCATCATCACCTATCATCTATCATCTATCTATCTATCTATCTATCTATCTATCATCATCATCATTATCTATCTATCTATCTATCTATCTATCATCATCATCATCATCTATCATCATCACCTATCATCTATCTATCTATCATCATCATCATCATCATCATCATCATCATCATCATCTATCATCTATCTATCTATCTATCTATCTATCTATCTATCTATCTATCTATCATCATCATCATCTATCATCATCACCTATCATCTATCTATCATCTATCTATCTATCTATCATCTATCTATCTATCTATCTATCTATCTATCTATCTATCTATCTAATCTATCTATTTTTTAGTTACTTAAGGTGGGAATGTAAACCCAGCCCCTGTTATTCCACCATAGCTAAAAGCAGAATGCCCCTAAGTATTTCTTGTTTAGATCAATGACATGTCTGATTTTGGGTGAAAGGGGGCAGTCATCATGGTTCCCAAGAATGATAAAATACAGGAAACTATCCAAAAACTCACCATCTGTGCCCTCCAGTGAGTCCAGGGGGCATCGTGCATGCTCTAGAAATTTCTAAGCCTTCCGACTTCTGTTAGGTAGGGATTAAATACTGGAATCCTTTTTCGAGCACTGCTTGTTAATATGAAAAGCATCATTTAATTAGGACTAATATAAGATGTCCTGTAGAGTGATAATTTAATAATTTGGCCGTTTTATTTATACAGTGCCTCCAGGCTCCTCATTAAAAATGGAAGAGACATTCAATGGGACAACGTGGCTTTGCAGCTACAAACATTCCAAGTGCTCTCAGATCATAAAGTCTACCCTCTGGGCATCGTAAGAGCCATCTCCCCAGCCTGGGAGCAGATATTTGTAGCGTCAAATTAATCTTCATGGACAGGGGAGTCCCAGAAACCACTTGTGGATGCTGGCACTTAAGGGTATTCTCCAGCCCAGATCATTGCCCTTCCCCAATCCCCCCGCCCCACACATGCACACACAAAAGACAAGACTCAAGAGAAGGTACTCTTGCTGCTTCAGAACTCTCTGGTAGCCTCCCCTTGCTCTTGGAATTAAATTTAAACTCCTGGCTTAGCTAGCCAGTCTCCACCTCTCAAGCACCTCCTTGCTCATTCACATCCTAAGAGCCGCACCTCTGTCCTCCACCCTTCTGCCATCACCAGGGTCTTGACCAACTCGAGGCCTCAGCTTTGCCTATCCGACTCCTCTCCCTGGAGCCTCCTGCTTCCATCATTTACCAAACTGGACCTTCTCATCCTTAGTCATCAGCTTAAATGTCACCTCTTCAGAGAATCCTGCCCGTCCACCCTGTATTACTCAGCGCTCTCTATGTCTCAGCATCGAGGCTAGTGAGTACTTTCTTTGATGTATTTCTTTGGTCCCCTGGAACATAAGCTCTGTGATGGCAGTGTCTTCCTTGAGCTTGTTTAACTCAAGTCCAGAACCCGGAGAGGTAGGTTCTTAAGAGTGAATACTTTGCTAATAATTCCTGCATAATGAAGGGGGGTTCTAATTAATAGTTGTAGCATAAAAGTGCCACCACGCCTGGAATTTCCCCTCTGTTTTTCTGCCACTTGGTAGCCAGGGTGATACTCAAGATAGAGATGTACATGGAGGTGTCAAGTATAGAAGAAACCACAGAGGGAAATGGTCCCCTCTCCCTTGGGATGTAATGGGCAACAGGGAAATGTGGATGACAGAGGCAGATGCTGTGACTGGAAAGAAGGAGCTTCTGTGCCTCCCTTGTCTGGGCTCCCATAGCATCCTGCTCGCAAGCCTCGTGAATGCCTTTGACAGCCACATGGGTCCCACTAGACTGGGATGCGCTCCTTGAGGGCATAGAGTATGTTTCATTCACCTCTGCATTCCCAGTGCTCAGCACCAGGTTTAAAAGTTGTTTTCTGACTAATAACTAAGTGTGTGCATGTGTGTGTGTGTGTGTGTGTGTGTGTGTGTGTGTGCGCGCGCGCATGTGCATGAGACAGAGACAGAGAGAGAGAGAGAGAGAGACAGACAGACAGACAGACAGAGAGACAGACACAGAGAGAGAGAGAGATGGAGAGAGAGAATATGAGAATATAAAGAGCCTTGTTTCAGAATCTTTTACATGGTGAATAGTCACTGAAAATGAACGGAATAAATTGCTCGAAATGCACAGATCCTGTTTATTTCTGTTGTACAGAGTGTGCTCTTTTACAAAACTCCAAAACAGGGAGAGTACTGTGCATGAGCAAATGCTGGGCTGGGCGAAGACGTCAGGGGGATGTCCACAACCCCTGGGATTTGCTCCATCGCCAGGGGAGCGACAAGCAAAACAGGCACGTGGCTGGTGGTATCATCCAATTCGTTTTGTCTCCGACCAGAATAGATTACTCTTCTGCTTTAAAATACACACAAACTTCACGTTCATTAATCACGGTAACAGGTTGCAACTTCATACCAGCCAATCCAAGAACAATTTTAAGGAAGCATGAAACCTGCTTCTACCGGCATAAAAAATGAAATGAGCAAGGGATCTGAATGGCAAACTTCGAAACATGAACGAAACCATGTAAATGTCTAATTTCTAAAAGTACGTGCTTTCTAAGGATGCAGCTATTTGTCATACCTGCCCCAATTCTGATTCCAAAACGGCCAACCTTGTGGTAAGTTCACTGTTCATACATGAAGAAGACGATCTGCTTTCTTTTTGCTCCAAAACATTCTAAGTAACTCTGGCTTGCAAAAAATTAAAAATAAAAAAAAATAAACGCGCAGTGAGATCCACTATTTTCTTCTTAACTCTTCTCTCCTCTTTTTTTTTTTCGTTGTTGGCATATCATGGAAGGCAAGGTGCTCACTTAATAAATTCTGTTTGCAGAAACAGTGGTGCCAGCCGACACAATTACGCACTTGTTGAGTTAGTGGCCACTTATAAACAGACTTTGTGTAAGTCATCGCACTTCACAGTGAAAGGCGCTAATGCATCATTATGATCTAGCAGGTTGCCTGCTGAATTTCACAGCGCTGCACACTACATTAACCTTTGCTACCGCCGATATTTATGACCTTATAAGAAAGTATTTATCAAGCTGAAAGCCAATATGCAGCACTGGCGTTCTAGCTACCGCTGTTTAGAAACCGTTATCGCTCCTTCCTGCAGGCACTTTAAATCACTCGGAGATAATGCTCTGGACTGCCGAAAGTTCGGGAAATGGGGCACTCCCATGCTGCGCTGGTGGGAGTTTAAATTGGTATGATGTTTCCGGAGGGTGATTTTTTTTTTCTTTTTAGTTTTATCTGACTATCAAAAGCCTTAAAAAAATGTGCATTTTTACTCTCTGACCCGGCAATTCTACTTCTGGGAATTTATTCTACGGAAACCATCATGAAAGTGTGCAAAGATGTGGGCAAGAGGAAATCCATCACGATAATATTTGCCACGGTGAAAAATGGGAGACTACCTACGTGTTCAGCAGCGAGGGACCCGCTAAATGAATGGCAAGTGGTTGAAATGTGGCTGGAAATACAATGTGAAGAGGCCACTGGAGGAAAAAAAAATGCTAACATACATGAAATGACTTGGGAAGACATGTATGATGCTTTAAACAAGAAAGCAAGTCACAAAACAGTATGGTGTGTGCCATCTTTGTATTTGTATTTATTTTTTATTTTTTCTTTTTGGGGGTGGGGGTAACATGTAAATACTCTGAGGATGAAAGACCAGGTGGCCAATGAAGTGATAGAATAATTGTGATGCTGATGGTGATGGTGATGATGATGATGATGATGATGATGATGATGATGATGGTGATGATGATGATAACGACTTGCTTATTTGGGTTTTCTATCTTTTCTGTAATAAATAGGACTTATTTGCATAGTTACAACAAAGTAATAAGGATGGGGTCTTGTTTACCTCTCATTCTGCAGAGAATAACATGGGATCAGTAACTGATCTTTTTTTAATGAGCCCAGAGTCACGGAATGACGGTAATCGCTGCTTCTACTTTTTATAATGCTTCCTGATTTCTAAAGAGTGCTTCCGTCTTATTTCTCATGTGAGTTTCAAACAGCTCTGTCGGGTAGGCAGAGCTGACATTTGTGGTTCTGTTTCCAGACGCCAAGACTGGAGAAGGCCCCTGACTTGCTGCTGGTCACACAGTCTTCAAAGGCACAGCTAAGACCTTTTACCAAGTTTTCTAGCTCCTGGACCTATAGACCTCCCCCCTCCATGGGTTGTCTCTATCCAGAAAGCTAGGAAGAATACAGCGGCCACAGGTAAATGGAGTCACCATGAAGTCCAGCTCTTCCACTCGGGGTACTTGGCTTATTTCTAAATTCACTGAGTCAGTGGCAAACAGAAGTGAAGGCAGAGCTGTGCTGAGTGAAACGTGTAGCCTTAGCACCCTAAGCCCCAGGAAACAGAGCAGGCCCATCCAGGGCCCGTCAACGTGGCTTGCAGCTTCTGGAGGCCGCAGAGGGTGGGGGTGGGGGACTCTGGTGCTGGGGTTTTGATGTCTCCCAGAATTATTGACCTACATGTGTCTATTGAGCAGGGAGTTGAGATCAAAGCCTCCTGCAGGATGGTTAAGGGGTCAGGAGGCTGTAAGCACTCATTGCCTTCCCTACTCTCCACTGCCTGGATTCTGCCTCCCTCTCAGGTGGGCTTCAACCCTTCAAGGGAAACTGCAGCTCCAGCAGAGGAGGTGGGGGCTCCCATCCCATCCATCTCTGCAGAAACAGCCTTCACTTTGACTGGTTCTCTCCATCCATGTAACTGTCGAGTTCCTGGTGCCGTTCAGCATGGCGGAGGGGCCCCAGGAAAGATCACTGTGGCCTTGGATAACAATCAACACAGCTTTAATTTGGCATGCCTGCCCTCAGCCAAACACTGTTGGATGCAATTTTAATTTATATTACCCTGCTTCATCTTCACAGCAACCTTATTCAATCATTCATTCGTTCATTCAATCAGCACATTATTCCTGACCACCTACTTCGAGCAGAGCATCAGGGAAACAGGGATGATGAACAAAATGCAACATAGAACTGACATTCTAGTGTGGCTGGCAGTCCAGCACGAGGTAGTAAACTTAAAAGAAAATTATTGCAAGTTGCAATTACGTGCCATAAAGAAAACAAATTCAAGAAACAAATATTCACATGTATTGATCCTAGGGATGCTATACCGAATTACCATAGACTGGGTGGCCAAAACCAGAGAACTTTATTCTCTTGATGTTTTGAAGGCCAGAAGTCCAAGGTCAAGGTGTTGGCTTGAGCCACGCTCCCTCCAAAGGCCCTAGGGAAGGAGCCTTCCCTGCCTCTTTCTGGTAGCTCCTGGCTTTCTTGGACACTCCCTGGCTTGTAGCGGCATCACTCCCAACTCTGCCTCTGCCATCATGTGCCTTTCCCTCTGTGAGTCTCACACGGCCTCCTTATAAGGACACCGGTCATTGGACTTAGGGACACCCTGATCTGATATGACCTCATAGTACCTACTTAAATATATCTGCAAAGACTATTTCCTAACAAGGTCACATTCTGAAGTTTCAGGTGGACATGACTTGTGGGGGACACTATTCAACCTGCTCCAGTGTATGGAGCCCATTTTGCAAACTTGGAAGCACAGTGAGCAAGTGTTTGGACATATGGTTCTCGATTTTAACGTGCGTAAAGCTGCGTTCAACTGACTGCGTTACTGTGGGCATAAAGGACCATTTAACCCCTCTGAGACTCTCATCCAATAAAGGGACAGATAGCTTTAAGCAGGGTTCTTTACATCAGGTGATACACGGGACAGTGCCTGGAGTCTGATGGGTCCTTGGCAATGACAGCTGCCGGCACTACCATTATCATGATCAGAAGCAGGTCTGAAAGAAATCTCGTATCTTACATCAGATCCCAAATGTCTCCTAGTGTTTGACCCTCTGGTAAGCAAGGAGACCATTCAAAACACTGGCTCTTAAATCCTTGTGTGAAGTTATGTCTGGCTGGTTGTGTAAGACTCTTCTGGAATGTATTCATGCTAGGTTCCCACTGGCCTCAGTCCCACGCCCCAAGGTGCACATCCGGTAGCTCAGGGCTTGTGCTCCTTCAACATTGTTTCTAGGGTGTAGCTGGAGGCAGGAACAGTAGGAGGAAGGGTCCTGTGACAGTCTTGTACTTGGCTTTCCTGCCCTGTTCCTTCTTCTGAAGAATGACAACTGCCTATACGATTGTTCAGAATATTCACTGGGACTCGACCTGTGGAAGGCAGGGTCACCGAGTCTCAGATGTCAGTACCTGCAGTGGCAATGCTACTTGAATTCCTTGCAGTTTGTGTTTTTTGTTTTAAAAGAAGACAGAAATGATAGGCTAAGTCTAGCTTTTCTCTCTGTTTCCATTGGTCTGTCTGTCTGTCTCTCACTCTCCACTTCCTTTCCCTTGCACGTTTTCGCTTTTTTTTCTCTCTTTTTCTTTTATTTTGTCCCTTTTCTCCATTCTTCCTCTTCTGTGCTTGTAGCTGTGTGGAAACATCTGCAGACCTGCAATCCAGGATGGAAGATGAGGTGGCAAGTCAGGAGAGAGTCACATGTCTGCTTATTCCTTCAGGCCTAAGTGACATGCTCTTGTTATAAGTCCCTGTATCTGGATATTTGTTGCTTGCCTAGATAGCTAAAAAGGGAGTATTTGGTCTCCCCTTTGGCCAACTTTCCTGTGTGTATCTCTCTGGGATAGTACTGCATAGAGGTAGAAGCAGGTGAAAAAGTAGGTACAGCATATTCTGGGTTCCAGCTTTTGTTACATTTAATATCATCAAAATCTGTTCTGCCATTTCTAACAGGGAACTGCTGCTCTAGGTAGTTCAGGGACACCCTTGAGGAGGACCCCAAGGCCCACACTCCTCTCTAGCTCAGGTCTAGACAGAAGGAACATCTCAGATACTAGCCAAGTCCCACTTCCTGACCTCAAACAGCTGCACTGCCCCTTAGGGATCTCTCTTTGCTGGGAAACGGAGCATCCATTCAACCCAAGACATCTTTGCAAGCACTTGCTCTATGAGTGACTCGGGAGATTTCTTGAGCACCCAAGTCACTCATATCATTCCACTTAATCCCCGTGACAATCAACAAGATCATTTGCCAAAGAACCCAAGACTCTGAAAAAGTGCTGTGCTCACAGGCCACATGGTCAGTCAGAAGGAGAGGATGGTGACTTGGCCCACATGGCCCATATTATTTTCCATTCTGATGTGTATTTCAGAAAATAGATTGCTAACCCTTTACATCATAAATCAATTAAGGAGTAACCCCAAAATATTGATTAATATAACCCAAGGTGGAATGAACTAGATTTTAATAGTAAATTGAGATGTATTTTCTCTACCCTAATTGAGAATGACCACTTGATTTTAAGTAAGATACATGTCAGAAAAAAGAAGATGAAACAAACCCTTATGGTATAATTTGATACAGGATAACGTAGTAACAGGAGGTAAGAACCTTGTCCCAGTAAGTCTCCTTCTGGGCTAACCTGGAGTGAAGGGAAGAGCGCCACAGGTGAGCCTAGGCTTTTGACTTGAATTTGCAGCCAACAATGGGGAAAGGTTCCCTTTTAGAATTGTCAGCAATAAACTCTCCTTTCTGAGGGAATTTGCCTCGTGCAATGTTGCTGAATCATTTATTTTTAACCTCGGAGTTCTTTGTACTTGTCCTTAAACACGCATTCTGGGTAATTAGGGTGAATTATCTTTCTTTCCAGGGCATGTGCATTGGTAGGGGCTAGACAGGGGCTTTCATCAACTGTCAGAGCCTTGGACTTTCAGGTAGGGGGCTTCTTCTGAACGAGAACACCCTGGGCCTGGGGCAAGGTGGACTCCGATGTGTCTCTCTCTCATCTGACCCTCTGAGAGACGCAGCCAGTCAACTCATGGAATTAAGCAGAGTTTGCTAAGTGAAGGCCCCTCACTTCACTTAGGGCACATTATAAGGCTTCTCTGAGCCTCAGATTTCTAATCTGCTAAAATGGAAATAGTCATACTAGCTGTTACGTCTCTCTGTAAAGTGTCTTATAGGTGTTTACTGATCTGCCTCATAGAACTTTCAAGAAGGGACAGGAATAGGTACTAACAGCCAGTCTAAAGAGGTCTTGGCTGTCATGAGCAGGTTTATATATGTCTTTTGTGTCCATGACAACTACCAAAGAGACAGCGGGGACAAAAGCAACCAACGGTTGTTGAATAAATCTTGTGTGCCTAGCCTATGTTAAGAACTTTGCAGTCATTGACTTGTGTCATCTTCACATCCACCCACTGAGAGGAGTACTTTAATTACCCTAATTTTATGGTTCATGATAAATACCATGAAACAGGTAGGTTACTTGCCGAGTCTTGTAGGAGTGATGGGGGGAAATCTGTATAGGAGCCCACTCTCTGAGCCATATCACTCACATGGTGTCATGTTTGTCTTATCTTGAATTCCTTGAGTTATGAAAAAATTGTTATAGGTAGAGACTAAGGAGTTCCATGCAAGGCTGATGGTGGGGTCTGGAGAAAACCAAAAGAGATGAAGGGACATGCCAAGGCTGGAGAGTGACATGCAAGCTCTAGACTGGCAAAATGAGGCTTTGTAAGTAGGAGACAGGAGTTAGAAGAATTTTCGCCAGTGAGGTACCTGCCACCCTAAGCACTGACCATAATAAAAAATTCCACAAAGTAGAAACAATAATGGCATCCGTGACAATAACAGAAGTAGTAGCAGCTATAGATTATGGAGTACTTTCCATGCTTCAGGGCTTAGGGAGATTTAATAGTTTTCCCCAAGTCATGCCGTGAATTATTGACAAGATCTGAACCAGAAATACTTAACACCAAGGATGGCCTTTTCTACAGAGGAGAGATAGGCCAGTGTGGGGAAGGAGTCATCATTTTGTTTCTTATCTATTTATATGCTAAATTCCTACAGTTCTGAGAAAAAGTCCTCTTCTACCTTTCATTCCCTGGTCCCCACGTGAAGTGTACTGGGGAGTGCAGAAGCAACACACTGGGTATGACCATGGACTTAGTTATCAGGCATCAGGCTACTCTGCCTGGTCCTTTGTGGATGGACACAGTCCCCAAGTCCTCTGTGTGCCCTGCATCTCCCCTCGCCCTGGCCGCCAATGGCTGGTAGCACCATCTCGTAACTGACTGTAAGTCATCAAGTGTGGTATTTGGGGTGATCCCAGTGTGAAATACATAAAAATATAATTGCCATCATGGAGCACCTACTGAGATCAGCAGATTTCTGTACATTAACTCTTGCCTCAGATCACACAACAGGGACGGGGTTTTACCTGGGCTTCTCCGATGTCCAAAAACTCTGTATAGTCTGCCTTATTCCCACCATCAAGAAGAGACTCCTACGTGGGGGAAAAGGCAGAGGCTTCCATGACCTGACATCCCTCTATCACGCTCTTTCTCAACCTAGTGGCTGTCTATTTCCAAAAACATCATCATGGCAGATTAAAGACAATTGCACATTCTTTGCCATTCCTCCTGGTCAAAGACAGAGTCTCTTCCCTTCTCTTTGAAACTGGGCTGACTTTAGCCAATAGACTGGGGAGAAGTGGCCCAGTGCAAATGTCAAGGTTGAGTTTTAAGAGATATGTAGCTTCCACTTTCATTCCTGGGACTCTCCCTTCTTAAACCAAGCATCATGTGAGCATGTATCTGTGAGGATGCCTATATAAAAAGTCTGATTAAGTAGAGACCACCATGCTGTGGGGAAACTCAAGCTAGTTAAGTAGAAAGGGGCCATATTGACAGCCACCAAGGACTAGACATCTTAGAGAAACCTTGGAACTTACTGCCCAGCCCAACCACCGGCAAACATGGCTGAGTGAATGACCGCAGCTGATCTGTCTCACTGAGCCTTACCCAAATTCTTGGAGGATGCAAATGAGAGCAAATAAAGTGGTGGTGAAGTCCCTGAGTTTGGGGATGGCTTGTTAGGTGGCAATACATAACTAAAGCAAGCATTATGGTTTTGAATGATTTACTGATATTGTTTACTTCTTTCACCTGTTTCTCCTAATAGAACATAATCACTCGGAGGGCAGAAACCATGCCCAATTTGTTGGTTCTTGAATCCCCAGTACCCATTATGTAGGAAGCACTTAACGAATAATCATAAATGAATGCTCTACCATGAAACTAGTAATAACAACAACAGTGCAAATGATAATAGCAGAAATAATAGAGTTGGGGTAGTTGAAGTAGCAGTAATAGTGGTGATCACATCGTAGCAGTACAGTACAGAACACACCTCTCAAAATGATTGTCATTTTCAAGGCTATTGTTGTCAACATGGTCATCACAGCAACTCCCATCAATGCATTAGCATAACATGCAAACTACTGCCATCAAGGCTTCTATACATTATCTCTAACATTCACTCACAATAA
This sequence comes from Cynopterus sphinx, assembly GCA_030015415.1. Classification (NCBI taxonomy): domain Eukaryota; kingdom Metazoa; phylum Chordata; class Mammalia; order Chiroptera; family Pteropodidae; genus Cynopterus; species Cynopterus sphinx. Next base: position 97,063,074 of record CM057379.1, on the reverse strand, counting down.
CCCTGACATGTAGTGATGGTAGTGTTATCTTCAGAAACTCAAGTGATGTGTCCATGATTGAAGGTGCTCAAAGATTTAAGAAGTGTTTAGGTGGCTTTTGGGGATGCATATCCTCATTGGTTGATTCTTGCATCGGGGGGATAGAAGGAAGAAGGACTTAAAGAAGGAACTTACTGATGAGGTGAAGGACAAATGGGAGAAAATGTTACAACTGGACCCCCAGGCAGAGACACACTTTCCCGGCAGACAAGCACTCTCGGATCCTCTTGTTCTTTTCTGCTAGGAGGTGTGCCCCTCCATGACAATCCTCATCTCCCAATCTCAAGGTCTGACCCAGCGCTGATCATCAGCAGGCACCACCATTGATTTCTCACTTTTCCTGGGCACAGACTGTGTCTGATTCATCTCTGTTTCCCAGCAAGGACCTGGCACACAGTAGGTGTTGATAAATGTTTTCTGAGTTAAATGCAATTGGGATCAATGCCCAAAAGGCAGATTCTCTCATTTCCATTGTTTAAAAATATCCTGGATTTCTCTTCATGCATTATGTATCACAGAAATTAATTTATCCGGAACTGTTTTCCAATGCATACTTTCCAAAGGCTCTTTTCTACGTCCAACTGGAAATGTGCAGTGGGGTGGGGGGTGTTCTGGCTAGTCTCTGGCTCTCTCTGGGAATCCCATATACCATTCCAGGGGTGGGTGCAAGGATAAGGGCGAAATCATGTCAGAAGCTAACATTTCCTGGTTCTTAATTCCCTTGGCAAGGTCAGGATGGATGGATCACATAGAATCAGCAACTTATTTCCTTAACCCCTCATCCCAAACCCAGTGGCTTCTCCATTCTTTTATCCCCTTAGGCGAGGACTACAGGGTGTGGATTCAGTCACACAACTTATTAGCAGTGTGACCTTGGGAAAGCACCACGTCATGTTGACTCTCCAAGCCTCAATTTGCACCTCATGACATTTATATGTGATATCCATTCTGAGGATTAAATTACAAAGAACTACAGCACCCCAAACTTGTCACATGTGTGCATGGGACATATTACAAAGAGCTGTTGTAGATTTTTGGGTAATTCGTTAGTTATCTAACTGCAGGAGTCAGGCACAGCATTACTGTGCCCATTACTGTTCCCATTTGAATGATGGGAAAACCAAGGCTCAAAGTGATACCTCATCATAGCTCCCACTGACTGTCAATCATATACCAGATACACTAACGAGCGCTTTGCTTGAAATACCTTCTTTGTGTTCACAAAAGCCATATAAGTAGACAGTTACAGCCTGAAAATCAAGGCTCAAGGAGATTAAGTCACTTGCTTAACTTGTTAGGAAGTGGTGAAGCAAGGTTTGAACCAAGACAGTCTGGCACCATAATTGGTGATCTTATCCACTGCTCTGAATGACTTGCTTAAGCAAATGCTCAAGCTGAAACCGAAACTGAGGACTTTAAGCTTTAACATTTGTCTCCCAGTGACACTATACACTGTGACTCAATTATAGAAAACTCTGCATTTCAGACCAAACTTAAATTAACAATTAACTCTAGTTTGGCTGGCCGACTTTTTAAAGGATAGATTCTATATGTCAGAAATTCAGGATTAATTAAATTTTATCACTTGATTCTTAAATGCCAAGTGCTTCCATATATATCAGTCCATTTAAGAATCATAGCTACCATGTGAGATATTATTCTGTCCATTTTAAAGATAACAAAATAGAGATTTGCTTAATAATATATCATGGTGTCCCACAAGCATCTCAAAGTTAATACACACACAGACAGACACATACATTACATATATTAAAATTTTGATCTCGATCCCTTCTACTCCATGGAACATGATCCTCATCTCCACCAGAATTCAGCTTTACAAGAGTGGACATTGACTCATGCCTAAACTTGGAGTCGTCCTGTCCTCTTTCATACGTCCTACAGTCAATTCATTGCCCACACCACACTAGTTCGTGCTATCTTCTCTTATCTGGATCATTGCTATAGTTTACTAACTGCTCTTTCTGCCACTTCCTCCCATCCCATTATTGTGTCCCTCTCATCCATTTTCTTCACTATTGTTAGATCATTCCTAGAATCAAAATTTAATCATGACATTACCTTCTTTAAACTCCACCATCAGCCTCCTGTTGTACAAAGAATGATTATGGGACCCCCAAATGGCATACAAGGCCCTTTGTGAGTGTTCTCTGTCCACTTCTCATCTTGGGCCATCTTCTCCTTGTATCCCCAAACCCGTGAGACACACTGACTTTCTTTCATTTGAAATGGTAAGTTCCCTCCTACTGTGGGTACAGGGGTAACTGGTCAACAACCAACTGCTACACAGAAAACAAAATAAAAAAAACTTTGATTTATATCTTTGCCAATTTCCATGGTGTAAATACTCTCACCGCGCGACCATTTCAAACTACAACCACAGTGGCCCTGTCAAGCTCGGGATACATATGCCTTCTTGCATAGCACCTATACCTTTCCTTTATGGTATTTTCCACAAAAGTGATTATTTAATTATGCAAGTAATTTTCTTTGTTTGCTTATGTCTTATGTTTGGTACTAGATTATAATTTACTTGAAAGAGAATCCATGTCTGTCATTCACTCCCGTACCTCCAAGGCTAGCACTGTGCCTCTCCAAAAGTAAACACTCAAGAAATATTCACGAATAAATAAATGACACATGATTATTGACTATCTACCTGGTGCCAGGCACTGTGCCTGACAATAATAAAAAAGTATGGTATCATCCTTGAGGAGATTATAACTTCCCTGAAAAAATAAAGTTTTAAATTATTATAAAATTGTTGGATGTGCATTGAATATATTAAGGTATATTGTGACATATCGTAAGAGTTCAAAAATAATTTTTTTTAGATGCTAAAGGGGTGAATTTTCAAGGCACATGCAGCATGTAAAGGGAGTACCAGCTCTAGCTTTGAGACAGTGTCAGGAAAGGGTGTAAAAATGAAAAGAAGCTGAGGGTAAGAGTAAAGATGTGATAGAATCTCCAGCAAAGGCAATTGCAAATACTTTAGAATTTAATTCCAGCACAGAGGGCCTCTCTTTTAACTAGCTACTTCCTTCCTGATGCCATCTAACCTGGTTCATTTTAAAAGTATGCTGAGGTCTCAAAACCCGTTTGCATTTCTGAGCTGCAGCATACAGTGAGATGTCTGGCATTTGGCTCGTCCATATCCCCACCATGAATAAAAATGATATGGGCCAAGTGCTTACGGCTATGAAAACCTAAGTGACTGTGAAGGTAGGCTCCAGGCTCCCGGCCACGGGAAGGGCCTGCGAGCCCAGCAGCCCTGAGCTAGCCCAGGGAAGTGATGGGAATTTCAATTTCACAAGAGCTGTTTGCAAAGTAATCCAATACATTACAGTGTGTGCATTATTATTGTATTATATTGAGTAATATCACATTTAAGGAGATTTCATAGCATCATAGCCATGCACAGGGGAATATAAAAGTGGTTAATAAAATAGAGAAGTACAATTTCCCTTCAGTGTTAGTTATGCTCCTATTACACTCAGAATAATAATCAGAGGTCCACTTAGCTTGACTTGGGAAATAACAGATCTGTAATTACCCCGTGTCTATGGTGTCATTACTAAGGGCTTAGCACCGATGTCAGGCCACTGCAATTCCTCAGAAAGCCTGCAGGACTCAGTATCCAAGCTGCAGAAGGACAATCACAGGGCTCCCTAAAGACACACACACACACACACACACACACACACACACACACACACACACACAAGGGTAGGTCGAGATGCCTGTGCCTCCCAGGCTGAGCTCCATGCTACAATCAGGCTGCCACGTGAGACATGATTCTATTCAGGCTTCCTTTTACCGTGGGCATTTTCCCACCCTCTGAACTCTTATTTTGAAAAGGAAACATGTGATTTTCCTGACCCACTCATTCACCCTAAATTCTCCCTCTGCTGAGCTTGCTAAGGCTAGAGGAAAAAGAATTCTCTGCAGATTTGTCGAGAGCAGTGGAAGATGCTTAGAGGACTGTGTACCAGAACCTGACCTTCAGTGGATCTGGCTTTCGGAGGCTTTTCATGGCATCAGTTGTTCCAGCTATAGGACAGTGATGCAGGGGCTTACTACTATCTGCATGTCAACTCCAGAGCTGGGCATTCGTTGCCTATTTGAGGGGTAGTTCCATTGTCTGTGCCTAGGTATTCACAGAGCTGCCCTCGAGTGGTGTATCTGAGTTCCACGCTCATCACTTTCTGGTGGTGCCTCCAGGGACAATTTATTTACATAACCTCTTCGAGTCTCTGTGTTCCCTTATCTGTGACATAGGGTTAATACCACCTGCCACTAAGTTTAGCATTAAGGAACATAAAGCCTGGACACGTTACCCAACACTGTTATTACTTATTCTATTAATAACAACAATTGTGATAGAACACAACATTTACTAATCCTGCTTTGATTTAAATCAAAGCCAATAGTGACTTATATAGGTTTTGACTCTGAAGAAGGATTTTTGAGAAAACATGGTGTGTGTGTGTGTGTGTGTGTATTTGGAGGTTGAAGGGGATGTTTTATTCCTAATATAACAACTCTTATATTCACTGTTATATTCTGGCATTATACGTTTATTTTCTTGCCAGAGTCCCAAAGGGAAGTCCAATTTAATGGAGAAGAAAGAATAAAGAAATGTAATTCATCAGCCAGTGGAAAAATTGCAAATATTTTATCCAAAAATAATCCAAAAGACCCAGGTGACATGGCCAAACTCAAATGCTTATGAGGGGCAGTCCATGCAGTTGGGGAAGTGAGCTTGGAGAAATGCTATAGGGAGTGGTGGGGACGATGGCAAATAGACTTGGTGACAGCCTGTCGTCAACACATCATTGTCATGTTTTACTAGATTTTCCTGTTTTTTAATAAAAGCCAAATTTTATAATAAAACCTCCCATTTTAAAATATAGGCAATTAATTCCATTCATGAGCTCAAATAAATAAAACAACAAAACAAAACAGGCCCGAGTCTGAATAAAGCCACAAGAGCAATACTATGTAAAGTTTGGCCTAGATCAAGAGTTGGCAAACTTATTCTGCAGGGGACCAAATAGTAAGTACTTTTAGTTTAGTGGGCTACATATCTCTAGCACAACTACTCAATTCTGCAAAAGCAAAAGCAGCAGCAGCATAGATAATTCATGAATGGATTGGTGTGCCTGTGTTCTTATAAAACTTTATCGACAAAAAATAGACTGTAGGCCAGAATTGACCTACTGGTCATAGTTTACCAACCCTTGGCCTAGCTAGTAACGGCTTGGAGAAAGCTGGAGAGAAGAGAGAAAAAGGAGTGCTGGTGAGGGGTTCTGGGTGCCATGGACAACTGGACCAAGCAGGAGGACAGCTGAGTTTCTGAGGTCCAGGCACTGCTTCTAACTCCCCTCTCCAGCCTTTGACCAGGTCCCCTCTAGTGTTCACTGCTAAGATCAGTGACTCAAACAGGAGAAGGACCCTAAATCCAACTAACCTAACTTGCCTCTCTCTTGTCTCCAAACTGTCATCACCTAGAATCAAGAAGACTCTTCTGGGCTCATTCCTCCAACCCCTAAGCTTGCCTCACCCCCATCATCTCATTCTCTTTTGTGAAGCCACCAGATGAGTGTCACGCAGAGACACCGCCTGGAACCCCAGGCGACTCCTTGCATAATTGCTAACCTCGCTCCCACTTGCAAGCCAATTAGAGGGAAAAGGGGGAGGGGGCGGAACCCACCTCCTGTCATTGCCACTACCACCGCTTTTCTTAGTGAAAAAAAAAAAAAGGTAGTTAATTTCTTCCCTGAAAAAAGGCCAGGGAACAATCTCTTTAAATTACAATGTTACATTGTGAGGCAAAGATGCAGAAGTCAAATACAATTTGGGTTATAATTAGCAATTTCCGTGTAGCAAGTTTCTCTGGGAGATCCAGGCTTCCTACAGTCAGCTTGCCAAAGTGGTTCCAAGGCCCCTTTCACTCCATGGGGTCACTGGATGCCAGAAAGGGTGAGGCAGGGGTGGTTGGAGGATGGGAGGGGTTTGTGTGTGTGTACGTGTGAACTGAGGCAGTTTTGAGTTAAACACAGAATTATGGGAACAAAGATTGTTAAGATATTCATCTGTCATTATATGATCATGATTAAAATAGCAGGGGATGCCATTTAGGTAAAACAAACTACTTCTGATGGGAAGTCGCATGATTTGGCTTTAGAAATCTGCCAGACCTCTGCGTAATAAATTGTCAGGTTGGTGTATCATAGTCCAATCTCCCAGAGGTGCAGAGGCTCGAAGATGGATTATCCCCTCTAGGAGAGTACCGAACCCTTGTGAGACAGGTGAGCTTGACAGGTGAGCTCTCTGTTAACATCAGTGCTTCTGTTTCCTCATCTGTAATTTTGGCATCTTCACATCCATCCTGTGATAGGTTGTGGGAGGTTGTGAACAAAATGTGTAGCATCGTGTGTGGTCTGAGGAGTGCATTAAGGAGCAGATCTTGGGGTCAGACAGGATGCCTTTGAATTCCAGCTCTGACCTTACTAGTTTTGTTCACAATCCTTGAGCAAACTCCTTGTTTTCTCTACACTCTAGTTTTCTAGGTAACGAGGGATTAATCATGGCATCCACTTCCTCTGGATGCTGTAAGTTTCACTCAGATCATGCACATAAAGCTTGTAGCATCACTGTGTTGGGCATCTAATATGTGCTCACTAAATGCTAGTTACACTTATCTATATATTATTAATAAATGATAGTTGCTTCTTCTTTACTTTCTTCATTTCAATCCAAGAAATTTCCATTTGTTTTTCTGCACCTACCAATCAGGGTGCGCATTTAAATTTTCCTCCTTTTAAAACACGACGGAGGACCAAATTCTTTGAATTGTATTACTTGCAACTACAATTTTTTTTTTCAAGGAGGAAAATTTCCTTTTTCCTTCTAAAACGTGTCTGCCCTTTAGCCTTCAAATGACCTTGATCCTCATGGCCTGGTTTGTTTTAAACCATCTTTTGGCAAACCTTGGTTTATTGGAGAATCACTTTGCCGTGTAGCCTTGTCCCAAGGATACAGAGATCAAATTAAAGTCAGGTCCTCAACCTGGATACATTCCATTCCTGATGCCAGAGGAGTGGCCTATTGTCTGTGTTATAGTGACCTCGCCAAAGTCCAGGAGTTGGAGAGACCATGAGTGTGTCAGTGGAATTTCCATGCTGCAGGTTTACCTGTCAGACTCACCTGTCTGTACTATGGGGGCAAAACCCAGCCTTCGAGCTTCTGCATCTCTGGGTGCTTGTGCAGTGACTTGGATCTAGCTCTACACTGAGGCTATGATTTAACAACCTGACAGCCTCCATGTTCTTCAGGGATGAAATGGTGGAAACTCAGACACTAGTTAGAGTGTTTTGACCCAGGAGTGGCTGGCACTGAAGCTGGTAGGAATACATAACACTGTAGAATGAGTACAGCCAAACACCAGGATCGGCAGGAGAGAGCTAGATAAAATAAATAATTTTTTAGGCATCTGGAAGCCTTTGTGTTCATAAGGCCCACTAGTGGTTGAAAACTCTGGTCAGGAATCAAAACAGGATATCAAAGAGAACCGAAGCCTCAAATCAAACAGCCCGACTCACTGCTAAAGACAGGGTCCTGGGCTTTGTCTAATTCCCTGAGTTAGTGGATTTTGAAAACTGCTACAGAATCCAGGAGATTGGCGGGTGAGAGGAAGTAGGGTCACAGCAAGTAGAAACACAGGGAGGGGCACGGCTCAGTGGAAATTTTCTTTCAGGACGTCCTTGTTCTGGATTTTGCTGTGATATTCACTGTGTGACTCAGGCGAGTCACATTCCTCTCTGAGCCCCAGCATCGTTCATAAATAAAACAGGTGGACAAGACGGTCATTTTGAGCTCTAACGTTCTATGAGTCTCTGCATAGTCACACTGCAGTGTCTGATGTGCCTCTCTCTCTATATATATATATAAACCTGAAATGCAGTCTCACTGAAAGGGTTAAAGTTCCAAATTTCACATTGTGTTAAAAAGATTAATCTCATACGAGATTAAATCAGGGGTTAGAAATGTAGTATCTTCAGAGGCTTGCAGATGCAAAGATGAATGAATTAGGAGCAAACAGGAGAGTAAATAAAAATCCAAACTGCTCCTAACGCTTAAAAAAAATCAAAAGATGTTGTAACACTGGGTCAGGAATCCAGTACGATGGATCCAATATGGTGGACTGGATGGACTGATAGGGGCATCTCCTTAGGATGGACCATGTGTCCTCTAGACTACCACAGGGTCCCCTCTAAGGGGCTACATAGCATCATGCCTGTGGTTTTGTCATTCCCATATTATTGGGGAAAATTAATTCTTTTACCTTTGTCTCCATCATAAACCAATCTCTTTCAAACATGTATGTTACCTGCCTGGACCCGAAAGTATTTGAGTTTAAGCCCTTAACTTATGTGATCTTCTTACATCTTTACAATCAGAAGGCTGAACTAAGTGAACTCTGTGGTTCCCTCCAGTTCTAGTACTCACGGGTCTGGAGAATCCAAATAGAGTACAGAAGTCATCTCATTATAAACTTGTACAATGTATGGCCATGAATTAAGAGCATGCACTGATGGCTGGCTACTGATTCAAATATTGCCCACAGAATAGACTAACCCCTGCTTCTAAATTCATTTAAAAACAAACAAAAATGACAAAACCAGCTTACAAGGCTACGAGCTGTGCAAAGACAGTTCTTCAAACACCTAGATCAGTCCTTTGAATAGCTCACAGGCAACTCACTTCATCTTCAAATTATCCAATCAGTATCCCAACACCAAAATTACACTGTGTGCTAAAACTTGCTCACAGATTGACATCTTAATCAAGGATAGAGACTGCTTAGTCATACTGAGAGGGTAAAACTAATGACAGTGAATACAGGTATGAATAAGCACAAAACATAAAAGAGAAAACCAAGAGGAAACTTCAGATGGTTGCAAGACTTATAATTGAAATAGGACAATGAAGTCGCCTCCAAGGAAACATGAACTTGAACTCAGAACATGTCAGCTCTTTCCTCAAAAGCAAGATGTCTTTGGACCTTATACACAACACTTCAGTTATATATTTCTTCTAACAGATCTTAACCTCATTTGTCCATGACCTAGATTTAGGTCAATGAGCAGATGTACCAATCAGCTATCCTTAGGCATGAGTGACCGTAAACTATCCATATGGAGATCATTAACTATAAGAATTACTTTTAAAATAAATGTGGGAATTTGAGTCTTCATTTGACTGTCTTAACATAGAAACTTTCACAGTTCTTAGGATGGATTTATTCTCCTGCAAAAAAATTTAGAGTGAGGAATTCAGGATGGAGGAGAACACTCTGATTCTTCGTTATGAATGATGTAATAATCTCATACTTATAATGGTTCATACGGTAGAGTGTCTACTACATGCCCACCGCTCTATTAAACCCTTCATCGCTACCATTTCATTAGAACTTCATGATCACTTACACGAAGGAACAAAGCGAGGCTCATGAGGTTATATCACATGCCAGAGGCCCCGCTCTGGGTCAGAACTAAACCAGAAACTCCTGCTCCTTGCCTTGATTCTTCACTGCTTCTCCTGATCATATCTAAGAGTGTTTACCCAGTGACGTAAATTCTGACCTTTCATGAGAACTTTCAATCCTACCAGAGTCCAAGGCTGTAGCCTCAGTACTCTAATGGGGCATTAGATGCATGGGTCCCTAATGCTCATGGCTATGCCTGTTCCTCTCTGGGTTATCCTTCTTTGGGCTCAATTGTGCCTTACAGCTCACCAGGACTGGGCACTCTGCTGAACAGGGGCTTTAGAACAGTAAAATGGCCTAGGATTGGGTAACATAGGCTTTTAATTCATCCTGAAAGCTATGGGCCATTTATTCCAAAGCATATGCAGGAGACAGCAGCATAACACTCATCCTTGTGAGAGAACAAGGGACAGCACCTGTGTTCTTAAAGTCACTGTGAACCTTAGGAAAATAGAATGGGTGTTGACAAAACAGCTCAGCCACACTGTCATCTGAAAAGACAATTTTGAAGCCATCGGAACATGTTATTAGAATTTGCTCAAGGCACAGGTCTCAAATAAGAGCACGCTCTAAGCCTGTGATATTGCACATGCTTGGGTCCACTGGGGCCCTCCCGGGGCAAAATGAGTAGTTTCTGGGCAAAGCAGTCCTTTCCTCAGCAGCAACCTATTCAGAGGCAAGCCGCCTGGCCTGCCTGTGGGATGCCTCTGGGTTTCTGTCCCTTGAGAGTTTCAGTCTTGAGTCTGACACATCTGGTTTGGAGCTCCAGCTCCTACCTATTACTTACAATGACCTTCAGGAAGTTACTGGCTTCAGATTCCTCAACTATAAACATGGGGATAATAGTGTCTTATACATACGTACATACATACATACGTACATATATATATATATATGTATGTATATATATATACACACACACATACATACACACACATATATGTGTGTGTGTATATATATATATATATATATATATATTTATTTAGCTAGTTAGTTAGTTAGTTAGTTAGTTAGTTATTGATGATAGAGACTTGAGAATATTGGAGATTTTGCATGGAAAGTATTTGGAACATAATTTGATGCTCACTGAGCAAAAAACTATTTTTTTGAGATGGTTCTTCCCTGATTTCTGTTTTAACATAGCTACTTGCTCTGGTCTTAGGCATGGTGTCCCTCAACGATTTTGCCAAGCTTTTAACATAAGCACATGAGGCCACGATCCTCCACTGGGGAGAGGTGCTCTCGGTATTTCATAATTCATCTCTGATAGTTGTTTAGAAGGGAGGAGGATTGCAATTTGGAGGAGGGCAGAAGTACAGTGGAGGAAGGGAACAGTAGGAATAATATAGGAGAGGTCAAATGACCAGCCCGAGGGCCTTCTGCTTGTAAATGGTGGAGCAGAGGGTCAAACGCTAAGGAATCCTGAGCTCAGCTTCTTAACTAAACTGCTTCCCTACACTGGCCTAAGAGCTGAAGAAACCAGCCTTGGGGAGAATTCTAGTGTGTGGTCATTTAAGCAGTCAGGCAGGGGACCTCTTGAGGCTTAGACCTCAGACAGATCTGGATGAGGATCTAGACTCTGACACTCCCCAACTCCAGCAGCTTTCGATTCTTTGTCCTCCTGTTTCCCAGGTGTTGAATGGGGAAGACTAATACCAGATCAAAGGCTTGGTGGAAGGACAAAATGAGATGAAGGATGAAAGAGAGCCTCCCATGGTCTGTGGACCATAGGGGCCTTGGTCAGTGTCAGCATGCCTTCCCCTTTCTTCTCCCTGACACCAGACAACTCTCACTCTCAAATTACCTTAGGGGTAGCCACAGCGAGTACACACAGAGTTGCCATGAGCCAAGACTTGGAGAGTAAGCTGTGTTGGGCAGGGGTGAGGGCAGCAGGCCTTTGCAGAAACGTTTTGTGGGGGGCACAAAGGAGCTCTCTGTAGGATAAGTGAGCGGCGTCTCCATTTTAAATCTATACTTCTTTAACCATCCACACAGGGACATCCAGAGGCAGAGAGCGATATTTGAGCCCAACTGTTCACTACGGCCTGATTGGGAATAGCCAGACTATAAGATAAAACCCAGAACAACCTGAAATCTGAGGCAAACATGAAAAAGAATGAGTTTGAGAATGGAACAAGTGAGAAGATAGATTGATTTAGAGACAGAGAAAGATAGAGATGATAGAGCCAGAGCTAGAGCTAGAGCTTGAGCTAGAGCTAGATAAGCAGGTTGCTATAGACTGGATGCGTGTATGCCCCCCAAATGCATATGCTGAAATCTTAGTCTGCAAGATGATGGCATTAGGAGGTGGGGCCTTTGGGAGGTGATGAGGTCATGAGGGGGGAGCCCCTATATAAAGGCTTCAGAGAGCTCCCTCACCCCTCCACTCACACATGAGGACACAGAAAAAAGATGATCCAGGAAGTGGGTCCTCACCAGACACCGAGTCTGCTGGTGCCAAGATCTTGGCCTTCCCAGCCCCCAGACTACGAGGCATAAATGTTTGTTGTTTACAAGCTACCCAGTCTATAATATTTTTGGTATAGCAGGAAGAACAGACTAAGACACAGGCATATACTTGCATTTGCATAAAATCCTTCTGGGGAGAGATATAAGGAGTTGGTAACTGTTGTTTCTAGCAGGGTGATCAAGAACTGGGGTTGTGGGCATTAGTAAATTTTAGTTTCAACTGTATGGCCTTTTCTACTGTGGAACTTTTAAAATCACAAACCTGAATTACTTTAGTAGTAGTATTAGTAATAATAATAACAACTAATAAAAATAATGATTAGTTAACAACAACGACTAAAGGAATGCATCGAGTTTTCCTCACACTTTAGCTACAAAATTGGCTTCCAAAGCTGAGCCAGCATGTCAGTGGTTAAAAACGACAAGTCATCCCCAACCAATGTCTTATCTCCTTGAAGATATTAATGAAATCTGGAGACACAGTTAGCACTCCAGAGAAAGCAGCTGAGGATTAAAAAGTGGTTTCTTAAATGACTCTTCTCTCTATCAATAGAGCTTGGGGAACAAGCTCAGGGACCCACATTCTTTCTCCCATCAGATCCCAAAGCTGGTGGAAGACTTTTAAACAGACTGCAGAGATCTTAAAAATAGAAGTGAAGTTGCTATTGGAGATACATGGAGAATTCACCACTTGCAAATCTCTAATTATAATATGTCAAGAGTAAAATACCTTGTCAGGAGCAGTATCTAATATAATACAGTATTGGCTCTGTCAGCACAGTGATCCATGATGTGTTTGGAGGCCTACGTTAAATAGATAGTCAGCAGAAAAATGTCCTGCAGGGACTCATCACAGCCCCTGGCGCACCGACAGGATGACCTGGTAAGTCTTTGCTGTCTGTACTTTCTCAGCCCTGGCTGGGAGCTCTGGGTGCATCCCTCTTCCCTTTTACAGATTCTGCACTTTGTGTTAAATCATGTGCATATATTAGAAGTGCTTGGAGCCTAGCAGATGGATGGATCTTTTCTCTAACCCAAAACTATTTGGTTTTTCAAAGAAAGTATGACCTCGATAGTGCCATCACTGGCATTAAACATTGTGCCTGTATGTCGGAGGACAGAGGTATTCCAGGGATGACGCTAACCTATGGAGAGCAGCTTAAGTGTGCTAAGGCAGGGGCCATGCCTTCCGGGGTTTGGAGAATCATGGGTCTGACCCACTTTGAGATTAAATTCTTTCCTTGAGAAACGCAGAACTTGGAGGGAAGAGAAGGTGCCCTCGGTAGATGCGTCAGGATGCAGAGACGATTTGAAGCCAACTTGCCATAGACCATGCCCTCTCTGCAGGCCAGGGAACTACAGCTCAGAAGTAGGTCACAGATGGCCAGAGCATCTTCTTTTTTGTCCAAAGAAGGAAAAAACATCTGCATGTAATTCTTTGTAGCAGAAAACAAGATGGCCTCTTTTACAAGCCTTCAGATTCAGCCACGGAGCCCACCTGCTTCAGCTGATACTATTCTTTTCCCTTGAAAACTTCCTGTAAGAGGGTGCACCACCCAAACATTGCGACAGGAGGCAAAGTAAGCTGCTCACCAGCCCCACCACAAATGCACACCCTCCCAACCATGAGGGGCACGCACTGCCATTCAAATACCCTAGGCATTGCTTGTCTGAGCCTGATTCCTTGGTCGTTTGTCCAATTCCTGGAATTATTCTATTGCTTCCATGTCTTGGAACTTGCCACATCACAATAATTAACAGAACACATGCCCTATATTCTCTAGTGGACCAGAAGCTTTCTCATGGCTGCTTCTCAGTTCATCCGAGGGCCCGGTGACATGTGGACACCCCACACGCTACTCAAATTTAACAGTGTTGGTCTCCACAGAGTTTTCTCTGTGAGAGGAGGATGTTGAGCATCTTGACTCCCCAACTGGACTAAGATTTCCTTTTAGGTAGGCATAGTTAACCCTTCCTTTCAAGCTTTCATTTTCTAACTCTCCCACCTTACACACTTTTCTACGGCTTCTCATTGCTCCTAATGTGGAATCCCACCTCCTCACTGAACCTGCCAGGCCTGCGGGAGGTGAGCCCTACTGATCGTTCCTGCTTTGTCCTTTCTACCTTGCTATTCTTTCTGCCTGGAAAGCTTTGTCTTTTCACCTTAAATATCATCTCCTTGAAGAAAGGTTCCCAGGCTGCTCATTTGCAGGCAGCACCTCTGCTCTTTTTTATTCTTGCCTAGCACCTGTCTTTTTCTTGAGAGCATGGGTCAAATTTGTGTTTATATAGCTTGATCGGCACGTTCTCCTCTGCCTCTCACATTAAGTATGGGAAAGGACTCTGTGTGTTGGTTCAATTACAGCAGCTAGTATGTGCCCTAGCCCTAGGGGAGGTTTAATAAATATCTGTAAGTGAATAAATGAATGAATGAATGAATGACTCTTCCCAAACAGTTAGTATAGTTGGCACATGCTGAGGCTTAATAAATAATATCTGATTGGACTTTTTTTCAGGTCAATACACCCTCCTCAAGCCCTACCACCATTGATTATCACAAAATAACCTACAAGCAAATAAGCAACAGCATCACTACCACCTGGTGGTCAACACAACAGAAATACCTGAAAAATCAATGAACCCACTTAATAGACTGACCCCTACGTTATAGCAGCAAGATACGGAAAGGCAATAGCAGCACTTGTCACGTGAGTCAAAGGTGGAAACAACCCAAGTGCCCATACACGAATGGATGGATAAACGAATGTGGTCTGTCCACACAACCGAATGGTGTCCAGTCATAAAGAGGAGTGAGTACTGATCCATGTTACAACACGGATGATCCTTGAAAACGTTTTATTATTAGAAGGAAGCTGGACAGGAAAAGTCATATGTTATATGATTTCATCTTTATGAAATACCCAGAGGATACAAATCCATAGAGACAGAAAGCAGATTGGTGGGTGACATGGACTGGGGGGTTGAGTGGGTGGGGTGTCTGCTTAATGGACATACGGTTTCCCTTTGGGTGATGAAAATGTCCTTGAACTAGACGGTGGCGATGGTTGCGCTACCCTGTGAATGTACATAATGCCACTGAATTGTATCCATTAAAATGGTAAAAATGTTAACTCTTATGTTTTTCACAATACAATAAGGGGGGGGGAATCAGTAGAAGATTTTAGAATGTATATTATTTTTAAAATCTCCTAACCTAACATCCAGGTCAGGTATCAGGTAGTGAAGTTAGTCAATGGTTGCTTTTAGCTACCCCAAACAGCTTGCTTCAAGCCAAACTAATTTCTCCACAGATACTGGTTTTCTAGAGGCCTGAGGGCAGGAGTAAGAGGTACAATTGCCTCTCACTTACAGAATGTTCTGGACTAGACAACTGGGTACCTCAGGAGTCTAGTGTGCCCAGGTGTCTAAAGAATTCTGCAGGGCAAGATTTTCCAGTTCCTTGTGGTATGCACGATTATCTTAGGTCGTAAACAAATGAACATTAATTTTAATAATTATTTTTGTTGAGGGTTATTTTTGAATGGCTAAAGACATTAGTTTTTATTGATCATGGCATTAAAATATTTCTTTTTTGTTTGTTTTTAACTCATTGAACTCATTCACTAGCAATAAAATGTATTATTTTTTGGGGGAACATGGAGTCGTGCAACCAATATCAAAATAAAGAACAATTTCACCACCCTGCAGAATTCTCTCTGCCTTTTTGCAGTCTAGGCCTCTCCTTTCCCTTCCTCCGACCCCCTACCTCCACACCCAACCCCGGTCTCAGCAATAAAACAGAAGAGAAAGGGACATACATAACAACATGGTTGAATGTCAAATGCATGAGGCTAAGTTAAGGAGGGCTGGGGCAGAAATGCAGCGTGGCTGCAAGTGAACACACACGATTTGTCTTGGGGGTGACAGAAATATTCCCAAATTGAATTATGGTGATGCTTTCATAACTCTTTAAATACACTAAACATCAGTGAATGAATCGTACATGTAAAATTGGTGAATTTTACAGTGTGTAAATTACCTCTACCCAAAGCTGTTTTTTTTTTTAAAAAGGTTACCCTAGTGCACGATCCCATTGAGATGACATCATTGCAGAAAAGGCGAGCCTGTAGGACCAGACAGTAGATGAACATTTCCCTTTACAAATGAACAAAGTTAAGGAAAAATGTGTCAATTTAAGTAACAGGCAAGGTTGCCTATGGGTCAGGAACCCTTGGCAGAGCTGAAAGGACAAGGACCCGCTGGGGTGCCACTTTGTGGGCAGGACAGTTGGATGTGGGTGTGCCTCGTAATCACTTCTAGAAAACCAGGGGGACCCTGCCTGTCCCCCTGGTGCCCCCACCCCAGAGGCTGGAGTCCACTTACTGTGGCGGTGCCCGAGACGGTCTGAGCGCTGGTGTCCGTTGCACTCTGCTCCGAGTGGGACTGGGCCGGAGGGTACAGGTTTAACGTGTGCTCGGGGACCGTGGTCTGGCCGGTGTACTCTGGCGCGGGGTGCGGGTGGGGGGTCGTGTATTCCGCGGGGATGCCGTTCTGAGGGGGGGCGAACTGGGCCGAAGCGTAAGGCTGAGCCATTGTGTCAGGGGCCGCTGCTGCTTCCTGATTACCCTGTGGGGTCACAAAGGTGGAGAGAGGGAGAGAGAAAAAGCGTGAGTGGACACCAAGCAGACCCTTTCCCCAGGGCCCAAGGACACTCTGGAAGGGACCAGCACTGTGCCAGGAGCCCGCGATGGAGGCGTCCAGGTTCATCCTCACCAGACCCTACAAGGAAGCGGTACCCCTCATTTACAGTGACTCCGTTGTACAGACACAGAAAGCAAAGCTCAGAGGGAGTCGCTTTCTCCATGTCATCGGTGGGATGGCCACAGACTGCACCGGGCCGTGTCCACTGGACTGGTCTTTGCTGGCTGAGCATCCTGATTTCATTCCCGTCTGGAGACATGTGAGCATGTAATTGACTCCAGTGATAGCAGAGCCCCGATTTGATACTTAAAATGCCAAGAGAGATTAAATGGAACGTGTGTGTTCTTGAGAGACAATTCATCTAAGCAACTGAATTTAATCAAAGTTTTATGTGACTTGGCTCACAGAATGGGATGGGGAGGTCCTTTTAATGGTCACAGTGTGTGTGTGTGTGTGTGCGTGTGTGTGCGTGTGTGTGTGTGTATGCATAATGTGCCCAGTGCCGATACGAAACAGACAATGAAAACTCAGGGACTAATTTGGACAAAGATGGCACTCTGCGATATTCCCATTTTAAGTAATTCTGCAAAGTACTGGACTTAACTCAGCCTCATTAGTCAATGCCTTCCCCCACCTCCTGCCTTATTTATTTATTTTTTATAAGCACAGGGGATTACATAACAATTCACCCTTCAGATCTAGGCAAAACATGCAGTGTGATAATTACAGTCAAGGCAAAAGAATAAAAAAAAAAAAAAACCTGAATTCAAATGCTTCCATTTCAGGAAACATCTATCTCTCTCCACCTCCACCCCCACCCTCATAACTCTACTACCCTACCCTGTACACACATACACACATGCACACATGCACATACACACACACCAGAAACAGTAACCCAGAGGTCCAAATTTTCCATGGTGTCGAGAGATGCAGTCAGAAAGAGATAAAAAAAAAAAAAAAAAAGGCTTAGCAATTAAGCACACCAAATAGCTGCCTCTCCTGTTGTCTGAAGTCAATTAGATGTGACTTCGGCATTCACACAATGATAGGAGGGTAAGAGTGTCAGAACTGCTCGAATCTCCTTCGTCCTCGCCACCAACATTCCATAGCCTCTCCGACTAACGTGACTGGATCACAACAAAACCCTCATGACAAGGAGCAGGGAAAAGCAGCACGCAGAGCGGGTGCACTTGTTTAGAGGGGCCCTTAATTAGACTGTTAAAGATGACATGTTGAAGAGAACTCAGCTTCCGAGAGTTTAAAACGTTTCACACGTGAAAACATTCCCACCAGGCCTATTCCTCCCCCAGACTAATTTATCCGAAGGTCTGTGCTGTTGGAAGCCATTTCTTTCTTTCGAGCATGTTTTCAGAGCATTTGGAGTCTGTTCAGGGTCTTCGGTCTGTGCTGTGGTTTAGTCGCTAGACATGATGAGTTAACCCTGTCCGTCCCTAGGAACCCCCAGATACAGTCATGTGACCTGGCCCAGCTAATCGGAGGGCTCCACTCTCAGTCCCGGGGTTGTGGGTTCATGTTCATCTATCTAAAGCAGCTAGTGGTTAAACCCTAAGAACTTCACTGAGGCTTAATCCTGAGCCTCTGCTGGCTTTGGGGGAGAAAGTTCTCTTTCAACTGTGATTGGCAGCTGTAAAAATAATGGAAGCCTGGGGCTGCCGAAAACTGTCTCTTGCCAGTCTGGAGCAATAAGGAGCTCAGAAGTTGAGAAACAGATCAACTGAGTCCCGGTGACATCATTTGAAGTCTTGGGTTCAGCTTTACCTGTAGCTAATAATGCCACTGTTCGTTTTAGTTACGTGAGTCAGGAGATGTCTTGTTTTGTTGAAGCCAGTTCTTTTGTTACTTACAACCCAAAATCTCCACTGTGTATGAGCCAATGGGCATCCTTCTCTTCTACAGGGCTGTGCGAGAAACATATTCTCATCTATAGCAGTTCCATTCGGATGCCTTTTCTTTCTGGCTGAGAAGAAGGCCCAGAAAATTTAGGACCTCAAGAACCCTCCAGAGAGAAATTTCATTGTGACAGATTCTACTTCTGCCCAAAGGTCTGTTTCAGCCTCTGCTACTTTCCACCTGGTTTATCTCTGAGTTGACAGACTTGTGAGAACTCCAGGTATGGCCTCGTAGGAGGCGGGGAGATGACCACAGGAGCAATGGCAGAGAGAGATGGTCACGAAGCTCAAAGGTTTCTCTGCGCCTCCTCCAGCAGAAAACACTTTCGCATGCCTGGGTGGCCTGTCCTCACTACAGAGCAATCTCAGAAAGACCCAGTCCAACAAGGTCCTGAAACACTGTAAAGGCCCCCAGCTAGGATCTGAGCTCTCCCTGTCTTGGAGAGAGAGGCCTGCCTTCAGGAAGCCGATGGTCGCTCTATCCTCCAAGCTCCATCAAGTCTTCCCATCCACGGGCCCCTCTGCATGAGAAACCCTCCCCTGCTCTCTGCCTGTTAGTCCTTAGTGTCCTTCATGACCCTCAAGAGCTCTCTGCCCCACCACCAAGCCTTCATGGACACTTAAACCACGTCAGTTACCTGCCTTCTATATCTCGCTGCCGCTGGTGGCCACATCGCATGTAACTCCAAGTACTGCCATTGCCTGCTTGTCTGTGAGCATCCTGAGAGCAGGCGACTGTGTCACATTCTCTGTTTTGTCTCCAGTCTTCAGCAGCATGCTAGCTGCAAAGCAGGCATTTAGGAGGGTTTGCTAAGTGAATGCATGATTGACGAATGAATTATGGGCTCTGTAAAGCTTAATTTGGCAGCCAGAGATAGTTGGCAGGAAGGGTAGTAGGTGAAAAATTGGCAAATGACCCACGGGAGAGATCTGACCCACTACTTGTTTTTGTAAATAAAGTTTTATTGGGACACAGTCATGCTCATTTTTCTACAACGGTAGAGTCACGCAGCTCGGATAGACCCCCAATGGCCCAGAAAGCCTAACTATTTAACTATGTGGCCCTTTTCTAAAAAAATTTTTCTACTTTCTGTAGCAGGGTATCATTAACTATGGAGTTGCCTACTAAGAAGTCATGCTTGCATGAATAGGGCAGGAAATAAAGCTGGCCGTAAAGCAGGGAGAGAGAGGGGGCGTACTCGGACAAAACTGAGGAGGGTGGCTCAGCCCAACCTGGAGGTCGGCACTGCTGAGGACGATGCAAAAAGCATGAGTCAGAACCTTTGTCCGAATTTGCTTTGCAGCACGGACCCTCTGGATTGTAAAGGCACGTGCACACATACAGGCTGCAAGCTCAGCAGCAGTGGGCCTAGGAGGGGAAGACCTAGGATGGCTTCCGTGCTCCATCAGAAAGGCATCCCCCTCTTCGCTAGTGGGTTCAGAAGACAAACCAAGGTACATCTTCCTTTAGGCCTAGTAGGTACCAGGCATTGTCTTGGGTACTTTGCATCTGTTCTTAAATAAAGGTGACGATTCCCCAGGGGACATTAAGCAATGATTGGAGACATTTTTGGTTGTCATGACTGGGCACCTAGTGGGAAGAGGCCAGGGATGGTGCAACAACAGCCTACAGGGCACAAGGCATCCCCCTCACCCCCCACACTTACAAAGATTATCTGGCCCCAGATGCAACCGCGTGCGGGGTGGGATGCCTGCCTCACATGCATCCCATCTCCAATCCCGCTTTATGTTGTTGCTACTGCCACCCAGAACTGGTAAATAACTTTGCAAGGCTGCAGCCACAGGTAGCTCTTCGGAAAGCCAGGAGCTGATCCAAAGTCCAAGTCATCCTGTGCCCAGGTGTCTCTCACCTGGCAAGACTATCACCTGGCAGGGAGGTTCATTCCCAGTTTAAAATAAACAAACCTCTCTGCGTTACTTACACACCATGGCCACCCCAAGGCCTATTTCCCTCCAGGGGTGTGTTACACCCTGTGGGGAAGCCAGGTGCTGGGGTATCTGACTCAGATGCTGGAATTCCATTACCTCATGAGGGTGTTTACCCTTGGTGAGGGTTCGAGTCCCCGTCTGGATAACTTGTGCCATCTCGAGCCCAAGGCCTTGCTCCAGAAGGCTCTGAGGCCACTCTAGGAAAGGTAAAGGCCCACTAGGGGCCCCACTGGAGCTAGGATAAAGCACCAACCCCTACCAAACCTTGTGGCATTTTGGCCAAGCCAGGGCACCAAGCTTGAGGACCCGTGTCCGTGTTTGCAAGTAGCCTGCAGTAGTGCTCAGGTCCACAGGGTGCCGGGCTGCACTCCTGTTCCTGGAGTTCTCAAACAGATGTTGGTGGGACCCCCCACAGTTTCTTATTAACACTGACATCCGTTCCAGAGAGACCCTAATTAATATTCCCAACATTTGCACTTTGGGCTAATTACAGCTAATATTTAATTAAGATCGTTGTGCTTCCTATGGAATTATTTTTCACCATCGAATGGCTTTGAGATGTCTTAGTTTCTTCCCTCATGATCTTCCTGGAGTCTTAGCTTGGCCGAAATGCATTTTCTGGAAAAATACATTCACCTTAAGGGCACCTCTACCATTCCAGGCCAAGGTACATCTCGGGCACGTGAAGCTGAAGCCAACTTCAGGTAGGTGACAGTGACAGGCAGAAATTACTCGGAGCAGTCTGGCTAGACATTCCCTCATTTGCAGAAGCTGCCTTCTTTCCTCTCCTCCAAAGCGAAACCCCCACCTTTCCCTAAATAAATGGAACGATCACAGAGATCTTGATATTTACAGAGTGAGGGTGTCTGTGGGTGTTCTGAGCTGATGGGATGGTGACTCTGATTTGCACGTATCCCCCACATCACTGAGCAAGTGCTTCGAGAGATTTTTGCAAACCGAACATCTAATTTTCAGAGCCTAGGCTTCCTTGGGTTGCTGCTAAATATACAAAAGTGGGGGGAAAAGCCAAGACCCGATGTTTTCAAACCCTCTAGAGCTGGATAGAAACTTGAAATAAGAACATCATATAGTACAAATGAAGAAGAAACTTCTTTGTCCTCATACACGAAACCTGCATCAGAGCAACTCGGCAACAGCCAGACGAGGTGGAGCCCCCCTCACTGCCAGAGAAACCCCAATGAGTAGTGTGCACCCCAACAGCTAGCGTGCACCCCAATGGGTAGTTTGCACTCGTTACTGAGAGCAAGAGGATATTAAAATGCAACCAAGTCTGATTCACCAAAGCAAAAAAAAGAAATGCCATTTCAATTTAAATATTTTACTGAAGCATGAAATAGCCAGGATATTATTGCTATTTTAAGACAAACACCATAATCTGTCTATTAGCATAGTGTGTCGACCCTGTTGCATGCAGACATCCAGAGAGCCATTCCTCAAATACACGGAGAAAGTCTTCGGTCACCGAAACATCCTGCAACCTTAATGTTCTCTCCAAGGTGGGCTCAGGAGACAGAGTCAGAAAATGAGAGGGTTTCCCTCGCCGCCACCCCGGACATCTCTCCTCTCCCATTCATTGCCCCGCGTGGTTTAATAAAGTAGTGTTTTGGGGAAACTAAAAAGAGAACAAAGGGTGGCAACCCATCAGACTCTGCCAAATATTTTGGCTCAACATCTAATGCAAACCACATTTCAGCTGAGAAACAGTCCTTACGTGGCAGAGCATGAAACGGGTTTATTCTTTTCAGTGTCACTTCCTTTCCCTGAAGGGGCGAAAGCGGCTGTTTTTGTAGCTGCCAAGATGGACTTTAAAATAATCAAGGATTTTTTCTGTGCGCGCACGTGTGTGTGTGTGTGTGTGTGTGTGTGTGTGTGTGCGCGCGCACGTGTGTCCTCAGCTTTAATAGTCAAACTTTCTGAGCATCTTTTCCCCTTTTGCTTCTTGATTTTTTTTTGTCTCCTTTACATTTCCTGTGCAAAAAAAAAAAAAAAGGAAAAAAAAAAGAAAGAAAGAAAAGAAAAGAAAAGAAAAAACGCTCTGTTGGCCTAAACGCAGCCCTTATAATGAAGACATGCACAGAAATGATCCAACCCTGATAAAGCGGCTGATGACATCTATCCTCACAGCCAGAGGAAGCAGCTAGCCACTCCAGCCATGGGACCCCGCACCAGCTCGGACTCGCTGGAGGACACGATCCATTCTTGGTTGCCTGCTGTCTCCGGGCTTGCTGACAGTTTGTTTTACTTTAGTTTAGTGGCTGGTCTGTTCGACTTCTCTGGCAAGAAATCACGTCTATTCAGAGAAAGATTCCAGTGCTGGACTAAGAGCTAAGCTGCATCATGCCCCCCGGGGCATTGAAACAAAGAAGGAAAATGCAAAATTACACCATAAACCTGCTGGTTCTAAGACCAGCTCAGTTCCACACGTCAAGCAGAAAGCCGACACACACACACACACACACACACACACACACACACACGCACGCACGCACTCTGGGCTGAAATCCTCGCCTTCCCTGGCGTGATGCATCGCGCAGACAGCAACAGAGACCCAACGCAAGGAAAGCCTGCCGCTTCATTCAAATCACAATTCCGAGTGAAAAATAAAATGGGGGAAAAAAAATACCTGCTCCACCATCCTGCTTCCTTTCTCCTCCATAAACTTAGCAGATGTTCTAGACCCACACCACAAAGCATCTGCTCAAAGCAAGCCTCAGTGACGAGCCAGGGTGTGTGTGCGCTGTGCAACGTGTGGATGGCTGGGGTGTTGCAGGAGGGGGAGCCGAGGCCGCCTGGCTGACCTCCCCCTCAACATCTGACTGCTCCCCAAACCAACCCCAGATGGGACTCTTTCCTCCAGCCAGGCCTGGACCATCAATCACAGCTTGCTCCGCCTCTGGTTCCTGCTCTGTTTCAGAGAGCACACTGAGCAGATGATTATATAGAGGAGGAAGAAAAAAAACTACACACACACACACACACACACACACACACACACACACACACACAGCACACAGCACTCGACTACATTAATAGCTGTTTAAAAAACATTAGAAATGCTAGCCTATGCATCGCCTGGAGCTCGAATTTTTCATTACTAAACTAAATATATGGTATGCAAAGTTACGAAATCCACTGGGAGCTTGCTCCTCTCCTATTTTGTTTTACATTTTTAAGAGAGGGGACGTTGGGGATAGTAGGGGACGAGGCAGAGGAGGGATGAAGAAAGAGCTCAAAGAGAGAAAGGGATGGCGAGAGGTAGATTTAAAGAAAAAATACTGCGAGAACATGGGAGATGAATTTATAACAAAGCCACGTGACTGACTGCAAAGTGATCTTAATATTCTGTAAGTGACGACCATTTGGACGGGATGGTATGGAGGCCCCGCTCTTTTGCAGACTAGCTGTGCGATCTTAAGCAAATTGTCACAATACACCGGGCTCCAGCTTTTGCTTCTGTTTAATGAGAACATTGATGAGTGTGTTCATGGGGGTAGATGTGAAGATCGAAAGAAAAATCAGATCACAGCAAAACAAACACACACCGGGGGCTGGCGCATAGTATGCATTATATAAACAGACTCATTCATCACATTCAATAAAATTGTGAGCAAAATCTAAGATGATTTTGGTCCCTATAAACTGCATAGTCAAAGAGGCAGCTGACTTTCGAAATAGGAGCCCACCGATGACCCCAAAACCCCAGGGTGATCAATGCCAGGAAGGAAACACACAGGGGTCTTGCTTTCTCCTTTCCTTGAACTTCTGTCTCTTCCTAGCTCATTCTTTTTTCTTCTCTACCAACAAGCAAAAATACAACCTTGCACAAAAAAAAAAAAAATCCCCAGTGATTTCAATGCCAAATGCTGCCTCTTTATTTAAAGCTACAAATACTTTGTTCTTCCTTTATTATTAAAAGTACAACAACCAGAGTGAAATGTCAAAACAATTTCGGTTTTTATTTGGTCGTGTCTTTCTTGTTCATCGAGGGAGAGGTTTCAAGAGTCCCATCCACCCTTCCCGTGGACAGCGGCTTATCGCCGAGACGCCAAGCTAGGAACGGAGAGATCTTGCTACCCTGGAGGGGATGGATGGGGTTTCTGAAGTGATTAAACTTGTAATTAAATTGTGTAACAGAAGAGGAGGTGAGGGCGAAGGAGGCTGCCTGAGAAAATTCAACTTTCCTGCTGGTCTTGTCGGTGGTGCTAGTTTAGGTAGTTCCTGGGGGATTTTTTCTCTTTTTTTTCTTTTTAATTCCAGCTCTCCAGGGTTGGAAAGAAAATCTGGATAAATGGTATTTGTGCCATCCTTATACTTCTGTTTCTGATCACGCTCGGGATAACTCTCATGCAGGATTAAATCAGCACTTTTAAGGGTCCTCTGCAAGGGGTGTGTCGGCTCCCTCTCGGAGCCGCATAACCCTGGACCCCACAGCCCTTTCCTCCCACAACTCCAGCCCAATGTGTGGACTCAACAGCCACTCTCACAAGGTATAAGCACCTTTCCTGTCCTTACTGAGAATGAAAAAGCCAAATTTCTGTTTTTCAACCAAAATCCTAGAAAGCCAGAGGGACCAGATCAAGGCAAATTTCCTGAAGAAGGATGTTCTGGGGAGTGTCAGAGAAAATACTAAAACAAACAACCAACCAAAACAAAACAACAACAACAAAAAAACAAAAAACAAAACCCACAAAAGGGAGGAGAGCTTGTCAGGTAGGAAGAATCAGAGATGCAATAGGACATTGGTCCAGGTGACTTGGAACATTCTCTTAAAACAATCAGGCTCCGGGACTTCAGCCCAGACCCACTAGCTTAAATTATCTGAGGGTGGGTTCCAGGCATGGGCTCCATGTAAAGGTGCCCCAGCTCATTCTGATCCACTGTCCCGGGGCTGGGGGGATTTGGCTGTGTTTTTCAAATTTGGTATGATTTAAAGCTCACAGCAGCATTCTTTAAATGAGATAAACTGCACCACACTGGGAAAAAATGGGATAGAATAGTAAGAGAACTGTTTTATGAAACTTTTATGTGGGCGAATTGGGTTGCAACATAAAATCGCTTATGGATTGTAGTAAAACAAATTAAAAGAACACTATGCTAGGCCATCCCCTGTGTTTGTTGTCATCCAATCTTCTGTTAGTGCAGTGACTGAAATCAAAGTCAAATATTAGGGCGTCAGGGACATAATGGTAGAGCGACTGGCAAGTCACTCAACCTCATGAACCCCAATTTCCTCATTTTTGAATATAAATAATGATATGTAGTCTTCTTTCCAATAAAGCTAGCTCCTTGATGCTTTAGGGAGAAAATCTACAGGAAGGTATTTTATAATCTAGAAAGTCCTGTGAGGACATATGTCCTATTGTGACGATGAAATTAGTTTCCCGTCTAGTCCAGCAAGTGCTCCCTCTGAGGAACACTTGGGGAGGGTGTTGGATCCTGTGGCACTGTGCTAGGCATGTCTCACAACCTCCTTAAGAGGTGGATATTATGTTCCCTTTTAACAAAAGAAACTAAGACTCTAAAAAAGTGAAAAACTTTCCCAATGGGACTTCATAAATTAGTTAAGTGGCCTAATCAGAATTAGAACCTAATATACTCTTATTGCAGAATTCCTGCCATTAAATCTATACTAAGGTGATGATGATGATGATGATGATGATGAAGATGATGATGATAATGAAGATGAAGATGATGATGGTGGTGATGACGATAAAGATGGAGATGTTAGTGGTGATGAAGATCGTGGTGGTGACAATAATGGTGATGACAATAAAGTGATAACAAATATGGAGGTGATGATAGTAATGATGATGGTGATGATGATTGTGGTGGTGGTGATGGTGATAAGGATAAGAAAAAGTATCTTAAGCACTAACTGTATACCAGTCATTTTTCTAAGCACTGAGAATGCAAAATTCAACAAAGCAGTTTTGCCTATGTGACCTAATTTAATAAGAAACCCAATATGGTACATAATACCATTCCCTTTTCAAGGGAGTTAGTTACTTCCTCATATTCACACATCTTAAGTGCTAGTTACCCAAACCCATCAGTTACCCTAGCCTCTATATTCTTAAATACTTGGAGATGGGTTCAAATTTGACCTCAAAAAGGTAAATAGTCACACCTTTGTTTCCTACCGAGAACTCTGAAATCGCTCTGAAGCCATAAATCACAAAAACAAACTACAAAGATAATAAGAATCCATGTCACAGATTCAAGTGAAAGCAATTTGTTTCTTTTCACTTTCCTGGCCTCTGCCGAGAAGCAGAGAGAGAGGCCAGAAGCCATCTTGCTGTGGCTGACAAACACCAGCCCCAGAAATACAAACCAGCCGAGTGGGTGGCGGGCTTGCAATGACGAGGTGTCATGTTTGCAAAATGTTCCATCCTGATTTTCCATTTGGAGTCACAGAAGGCAATGTAGAGGTTGTTTTTCTCAACTCCCTAAAAGTTAGTGACAATCAAATATTTATGGCACTTTGTGCAAGTCAGGAGCCTTGATATGGTTGCTTACGAGGTGATATTTCCAAAGGGAAATAAATGTGCTTGTCTCTTAAAAAATTAGCGGCCTCTGGAGCAAGTGCAATTCCCGGGCTACAGTATCAGGCACTTAAGAAGATGGGTTTCCTTATCTTGCTCAGCACTGTCCCAGGAGCTTTGGGGGCCCTGACTTGTCCTTTAAAATACTTGTCAAAGTTCAACACTAATACACATTTTTATTTTGAAAAAGATATATATATATGTGTGTGTGTGTGTGTGTGTGTGTGTGTGTGTGTGTGTCTACGTATGTATACACACACACACACACACATATATATATATATGTGTGTATATAAATATACATATATATATATTTACATTACCTATATTTTGATGTCTGCCTCCAACTAGACTGTCAACTCCATGAGAACAGGAACCTCATCTCTTTTTCTCATCGCTGTTGCCTCAAGCGTTTCGACGAGTGGCATGCACACATACACACACAATTAAAACGTTCTATCGAATGAAAAAGGAATCCTCAAGCTAGTCCCTTTATCCATATTTGTACCAAGACACACTCCTACTCACCTAGCACCTTGAGGTACTGAGAAAGAAGGTCAAACCATCAAATGGCACTATAGGAAGGTTTCCCCTATTGAAACACCACAATGTTGTATGGAAGGACTTCTTGTTGGGAAGTCATGGATCATAGGACTCCACTTGTCTGTAGGTGAAATAGCTACCAATGCTGTCTTAGGGCCTATTATTAACAAAAAGCAACAGCCAGAACAGCTGTTAGTCACTGAGCTCATTCTAATCATCAGCCAGTACTGGTCACTTTATATATAATATACATAAAGTCTAACTTCATCTCTACAGAAACTATATTTTTAATAAACTTATTTTTACCACATCCATTGCACAGATAAAGAAGAAAAAGGTCTTAAAGCTAGTAAGTGACAGACATAGGCCTTGAGCCCAAGTCTTTCTCCAAAGCTGAGATCCTTTCAAGTATGCTATGATTGATCTCTATGTTGTTTAAGATGTGGAGTGATATCTGTAAGGGTTATACTAAAACAATTCAATCACAAAATATTTTTGGATGAATCCATGAAGTAACACAGCCAAAGTTGGAGATGATCAAAAATAGCACAGGACCTTGTTCCTGCAATTCTGAGATCCAGAACTCAAGCATTCATGATGACGATGATGATTATAATATTATTGATAATGACAATAGTATAATTGGACAGGCTCTCTACATGTGCTTTCCACTGCCCTAAATGTTCTATAAATGTAATTTCCTCGATGCACCCAACAACCCATAATGAAGACAGTCATTATCTTCATTTTTATAGATGGGCGGCTGTGAAAGGATAAGCAAATAAGTTGAAGTCATCCTAATAGTATATGATGAAACTCATATTTGTACCAATCCGATACTGACCCCAAAGCAGGAAGTTGAAAAAAGTTTACAGGCAGTTCCTGCTTACTCTTCATGCAGCTTCCCTCGGTGAAAATGTACTGCCTAACTAGAGTACACCAAAAAACAAAACAAAACAAAACAAACAAACAAACAAACAAAAACAGGAAATTGACATTGTATGACCACATTTCTACATTGCTGTGAACACGATGAGGAGTCTGGGCAGTAACAGTCCAGTTGTTGTGATTATCATCACATCATCGCCATTGCCTTCTATCTATCCCCCAGTGACAGCTGGAACTTCCCACGACTGTCACAAATATAGTGGTGTGGAAAGAAGGGTAGATGAGCAAGTGGACACTTGAACTGAGCAAACAAATATTAGCAAAAACTGTTGTCAGAAGGGAAGGAACAGGTAGATCTGTTTTAAATTACATTTCGGCAAGGAGTCTTCACCTCCTGGATGTGGAGGAAGCCTACGACCCTGAGCAAACTTCCACTTTCACAATCTATCTCTTTTCACAGCCAGCTACTTTCTGAAAAAGGGAAAATGTTCTCACCAGCACCAGCACCATCACCACCAGGGTAACATCAATGTCAAATTTATATTCAAGATGAATTGCGATGACTTACACCATTGCTAATATGACTACATTTAGCCAGATCCACAAAAGGAGAAGAATGGATTTTTTCCCCCTTTAAAAGCTTGCTTTCAGTTACCCTGCAGATATGATTTTGGATAATATCGCCATGTTACTATTCCATCATAGCTATCCAGAGGGTTTTCTGCCTGATTCTAAAATAGGAAAAGGATAGATTTAGCATGAAGCAATTTTTTCTTTTTGTAAGAGAGGAGGTCACTACACATACAAACAGCACCAAGGCACCTAGTGAGGTACTGGCCCCACTGTGGATGTTGCTAAGAACACCAAGGGTCTGCCACGATATATAAACAATTGGAGCCTTAAGTCATACTGCTAGAAAGAGAATCTTATTCTCTCCCTGTGGAATGACCTTATAGATAATGAAATGTTACAGTGAAGGGAGAAGCAAACATCCAAGATACGAATCAGTATAAGGAGTAGATACCATTGTCTTGTATATGGAGGGAATCAGCATAGTTTCCTCTCATGCCACATTATGAAAGCTGAGCTTTCTACCCATCAGGAAAGTTTATGTCCCAGTGTCACTAGTGACAGGTCTTCTCTTTCTTCTTCTGTCCCTTCTTAAAGCTGGATGCCTAAACATAGCTGAAATAACCCCATGGGCTTGAGGAGACATAATACATTTACAGAAACTACAAGTTTAAAATGAATTTATAGAACCAAATATTTAAGTTGTAGTTTCAATTATCCAATTTCCTCACGTAACCATGAATAGGTCTCTTGTAAGATAGTAAACTCCTCAAGGGCAGGTACTTAGGACATTCACCTTTCATATTTCCCTCTTTTCCTTCTTCTGTAATTAGATTTTTGACATGATAAATATCTGTTGGCAGGCATTCACCTCACTTGTAGAAAGATGTCTAATCTGGTTACTGCAACAGGCAAAGATGATAAACTATGACCTTGTCTTTCATTGTGTGTTGCATAAGTTTTAGCTTCTCATAGTTTGCCAACTGGAAAAAAAAAGGTTGTCATAGAATGAATAATACTTGAATGTGTAGAAGATGAAATTAGGAGAGACTGCCAGGAAGCAAGGGCAATGAACTATTCAGATAGGCAAGAATTTGGGAGTCATGCAATTTTTTCAGCAGCTAAGTATTGAGCATCTTATGGGTGGCAAGTTTAGGGGATATGGTGGTGCCAAGAATGGATGTAGCCCAGGTACCACTGTAGCTACTGGCTGGCAGGAGCCAAAGGATAGACCAGGATTTACAGTGCTGTGGATATGTGCTATGAAAAGAGAAATATAAGGAGCTCAAGGGCTCACCATCCTATATGGTTTACCAAGGGGGACTTTAAAAAAGTGATGTCTAAAGTGAGAGTTAGAGAGTGAGCAGGAAAAATCAGGTGGTGTAAAACTGGTTGACAAAACAATATTTGGGAAGGCCAGGTGTCATGCTGTAGCAAGAGGAAATATCTTGTACCCAGGTGGCAGCATCAATGAAAAAGGAATAAATGAAAGTGATGATGTTATTTTCTGAGCCACAGGACCTATACAAACTAAAGATGAGCTACAGACCAGGATCATAAGGCTCCTGAGGGCAGAAACCCAGGTCTGTCTTATTTAGCACCGTATTCCAGCATGAGAATGGTGTGCACAGAGTAGATGCTCAGAAATGTTTTGCTTAAACCAAAGAGTAAATGCAATGACAATACAGGCCAGGATGAAGCCAGTCAAGGGAAGAAAGAAAAAATGTAAGAGAGAGAGAGAAAAAGAGAGAGATCTTTTAACCTGTATACTTGGCATTACCTTTCCTCTTAAAGCAACTCAATGCTTGAAACAGAAAAAATAAATAGAAAGAACAAGTGGTCAGTTTAGGTAAGTAAATAGGACAGAGGCTCACCACCCTCTTCATCAGCATCACAATAGCTTAGCCAAGGATAGGATGTAAAGTTTTACTGGGAGTATTTACACATTATCTATTTGAGTCACAGGTACTATATTGGAAGGTAGGTAGGATGGGTACCATTCATACCCATTCAACATAAGAGAAGGCTGAAGCCCAGGTAACTCAGTGACATACTCAAGTTCAAAGAGCTAATACATCTTCTAGCTGTAATCTAAACTCTAGATATAATCCCATTGCACTCAACTGCTTCCTACATTTTCCATTTATATGACCCAACAAGTCTAGCTATACCAATAATTGGGCTTGATTGCCTGATGTATTTCTGGGTTTCTTCTATCCCCATTTCATAAACTTTTACATGGAGAATAAGAAAAACAAATGTGAACATTACGACAGTTGAAATTCTCAGCAGAACAAAGGGAAAATAAAACTTTATTGGCCTTATAAATTCAACACAACCCAACTAAGCATAAGCACGCCAGTATTGAAGTTATTATTCTTTAAAAAACATTAAGCCGAGAGGGACTGGAACCAAAGAGTTCTGTCTTTCTAAGTGAAGAGCCAAGTTCAGTAACTCTCCTTGTCCCACTGCAAGGATTTCTGAGCCCGTGGTCCTCAACTAAAGTGCCACTTGAGACTGGAGGACCTTGACTTCTGCACGTATGTTTGATCGGTACATAAGTATTATTTTCCTGTAGCTTAGGATGTGTGATATTTTAAGGATATCTGCCTGAGTGAATGCTGAGCTGAGAGGATTACACAGCTTGAAGTAAAACAGGGTCAGACTCACTGACAAAAGGAGAATTTTCATGAGATTCCAGGTGGATCCAAGCAAGACAGTGGGTTTTCAGAAATATGGAAGACGTTTGCCTTACTTGTATGTAAGAGAGAACTAGCCAAATGTTGAGAAATTTTATTCGGATACTAATAGTGTGGGGGTCTAGCCAAATAAATTTCGTGCTTACTCTGTAGGCAATTTAAGGCATTCCCATTAATTTATCCAAACAACTCCAAGGCAGCTACAGCTAAGAATACTGAGGCTGGTGGAAGTGAAGTGAGTTTAATTCCAAAGGCCTTCAAGGAATAGCCTTGCAATGTTTTCAAGTTTGACTGTGTAGCTTGTGCTTTTTGCAGCGTGTTAAGTGCCCGTTGGCAGCCTTTATCCCCTTCACTAAGCACTTTTCCTTATTTGATTTTTAACATGTCTATCTTTTTCACACAGAATGGAATATTCTTGGAACCTGAAGCAGACAAAAGGTTGTCCTTAGATTCAAGCATTATTTATTGATTCATGGATCTGACTTAAGTTTATTGGATACCTACTGTTATCAGTTGAATTATGCCCCCTCCTAAATTCAAATATCGAAGTTCTGGCCCCCCTGTATCTCAGAATGTGGTCTTATTTGGAAATTGAGTAATTGCTAATGTAATTAGGTAAGTAAAAATGAGGTTATACTGGAGTAGGTTAGGTCCCTAATCCCATATGTCCATTCTTCTAAAAAGGAGACATTTGGTGGACACAAACATGCACGCAAGAACCCCACATGAAGACTTGGGTGATGCTTCTACAGCCAAGGAATGCCAAAGATTTCCAGCAAACATGAGGAGCTAGGAGAGAGGCTTGGAACAGATTCATCCTCACTGTCTTTAGAAAGAACCCATACTGCAAACACATTTATCTTAGACTTTTGTCCTCAAGAACTCTGAGACAGAACATTTCTGCTATGCAAGCTATTCAGATTGCGGTACTTTGTTACAGCAGCCATGGAAGAATGATGCACCTACTATGTGTTAGTCACTGGAGACACAGCATTAAGTGAAGTCACTTCCTACCTCATGGAGAACAGGGTCGAGTGACAGAAATCCAACAAGCCAGTAAACCATCTAAGAATGATGCAATATTTTGTCCTCTATGTCACCCTTCAAAGTTGGGGCACAGAGCAATTTTAATGCAATTTCATTTGATCTCTGTGAAGCAGATCTTATAATCCCATTTGGAGAGTTTAAGAATTTGAGATACCTGCCCAGGCACTGCGGTTCCACCCTGTGCTATCCTAATGTGGTGGCCATTAGCTGTGTGTGGTCACTGAGAAGTTGAAATGAAACTCATCCAAAATGATGTGCGCTATTTGTGTAAAATGCACACTGGAGATGCAGAATAAGAAAAATGATGAAAAATATCTCTTTAAGAGTCTTATTTTGATTACACGTTGAAATGATGATAGCTTGGACTTCTTGATATTGGGTTAAATAAAACATTATTGGTTGTAGACTGCGACATATTGGGTTGAATAAAACCTTGAAATAAAATTCGTCTGTTTCCTTTTTCCTTTGTTTAACATGACTACTAGAAATGGTTTTTTTTAAACCTACACCATGGCTCATACTGTGACCCTTCATTATGTTTGTGTTGGGCAGTGCTGGTGACACCCAGTGGTTCAAGGGTCCTAGAGATACACTGAATTCATGTTGAAGGTTGACTGACTGATTGGTGGGTAGAACTGGGATCGAACTCAGGCCATTGAAATTTGAAGTCCCCATTCCTTTGCAATATCAAGCTACCATCTCAGCACCCAAAGCAAAAAATCTTTAGAAATTCTTTCATGGAGATAAACACAAAAGAAGAAGATTGATTCCCACACCAACCCTCAGCCAGTCTTTGTGATGTTAAAATTCTTCACTTTACCTGACCCTTTCTGTACAATTTCAGCATCAACCCCAAGACAGCCTTCACAGAAGGTCGCTTCTGAACAGAACATAACTTTCACTTTACTGCATCTGACTAAGCTTCCAGGGCTCTGAGAAGCTGTCCAAAGTACCCATTTGAGGACAGGAGAGGTAAGAGGCTTTTAAAAGCTTGTTTTAACTGTGAGTGGAATCAACTGACTAATATTTATACTGGGCAGCTTTCTGCAAAGATGAAATAAAAACTCTCTACAAATAGCCTGCAGAACTCAGACATTCACTGTGTGTGAGGTCAGGAAAGAGCCCTTGAACACACCCCAATACACAGGATGCTTAAGGCATCGGCAGACATTCTGAGCTAGATCTTGTTCTGCAAGTTTATTCATTGGATTTGGTCAGGAAGAAACTAGTTCTTTTTTAAATCTCACAGACACAAAGTAGGACTGCTTTCTTTTATTTAGTCATCCATTCACGTATTCACTCACTCAAGATAGATAGATTTTTTGACTATGTTTTAGGGATCAGGAGACACTGGGGATACCTTTGTCTACCAAGCCGGGCCCCTAGGAGGCTCAGCATCAGCATTTGTTTTTGAATTAATATAAAATACATTCAGACATGTTCAAAGAGAGATTTAATTATCAATGAAGAGAGATACGAAAAATCAATGATCAAAGCAAGTGTCACAGGTGTTATAAGTTTAAGTGCCAATTATTATGGGAGCCAAGAAGGTGGCCTTTCAAATCGAAGATTGAAGGTGTATTTAATGCTTTCTAAAGGATACGGTAGTCAAGATGAGTCTTAAAGGAGAAGCTGGAGTGAGTTGGGTGAAAATCCACAGCAGAGGACAAGTGTGAACAGCAGTGTCAGGGCATCCAGGAACACAGAGAGCAGAGTTATATGGCTCTATGTGTGTGTAGTGGGGATTTAGTAGGAACTGGAGCTAGAAGCAAGGCTGAGGGCATATAGAGAAGAACAGGGAATGACATATAAAGTAGTTTGCATTTGATCCTTTAAGTTATGGGAGACCATTGAAGAGTTCCAGAAATGAGAATGGCATGGTCAGATTTGTGTTATAGAGGGACCAATCTGGCCAGCAAATGGCTAATGCCTTAGAAGGAGAAAATACTGGTGATGAGCAAAGATGACAAGTCATCTATGGAGGAATGACAAAGCAGGGGCAGAGATGGGACCAGCAGCCTACTCTTAAGGCTATTTCTTTGTATCGATAAGGATACCAATGGCTCTAATCTTATCTTTTGCATTATTTCCTGTGTCCAGCACAAAAAAAATAATTAAAAAATTTTTATCATAATAAGATTCTAATGAACACCTGCCTCCCCACAAGATATCTGGAACAATTACATAAAATAAAAAAATTGTTTTTATGTTCTGTAGTTTTTTGTGTGAGAATGCAGAAGTGGTCAAATTAAAAAGGAAAGCCGTTTTAAGGATTACATTGTTGGAATACTATTTCATTCGAGCAAACCAAGGCCTACTTTGACCTTTAAATGTGACAAGTTCTTGAATAGAGAAAAAAGAATGATGATGATGGTGGTGATGATGATGATAACAATGGTGATGGTGATGATGACGATCATGATGGTGATGATGCTGGTGATGATGATGATGATGGGGACACATCAGACCATGGACCAGTATCTGTTTGTAGCTTGTTAGGAACGAGGTTACACAGTAGGAGGTGAGTGGTGGGAAAGCAAACAAAGCTTCATCTGTATTTGTGGCCATCCCCAGTGCTGGCATCACTGCCTCAGCTTCACCTCAGACCATCAAGCATTAGCTTCATCATAGAAGCATCAGTTCTTGGCACCAAAAAAGTTTGGGACTGCTGCCTTAAGTGACTTATGCCCATTATCTCATCAAATCCTTACATGGACTCTGAGTTAGATATTCTGATCCCCATTTAATAGATGAAAAACCTGAGGCTCAAATCAAGCAGTGACTTGCTCACTAAGAAGAGCTAGAGCCAGAATATGGAGCCAGCCTTGTGTCTTCCCATCACACTATGTTTTATAGGATTTCTCCTGGATGTCCTCCTTATTGGTCTCCCTTCCATTTGGGAGCCCTTATTGATCATGTAGAGAGTATAAAAATGAATTTAAATAAGCAACTTCCAGGATTTTCTGCTGGTTTTCCAAGAAAAGATCTAGGCTCTCCAAGAGGACAGGAATAACAAACAAACAAAAAAAAATAGAAGAAAAAAAAAAAAAAGCATCATCCCTGACATCATGGAGTTTAACGTCTGGAAAGAGGACCCTTTTACTTGGGCCTAAAATGCAAGCCATTTCCAGAGTTGGAGCCTTGCATTCCAAATTCTAGTTCTCCCTCTTACTGGGAGCATGACCTTGAGTAAGTAGCATGACTTCTCTGTGCTTTGGTTTCTCTCAATTATAAGGGGGTTACTAACAGCATACTATTACAGGGTTATTTATGGAATAAATTAACAATGCATATAAATTTCCTACCACCATACTGAAAATAAATATTCAGACTCTATTTGTTATAATAGTTATTGTATCTGTGCTATTGTTGTTGTTGTTTAAAAGGAAAATAACTTAGATGACAGTGGACAGTGGGTGAAGAAAAATTTCCCAGAAAAAAATTTTAAAAACATCCATCAAAACTTAGCCTGGGAGGAAAGGAGCAGGTTGAAGGAGCAGAGAATAAGTTTGACTCATCACACCCACAATGCACAATAGGTTTGGAAAATAACACACTAGCCTGAAGTGGTAGGAAGGGCAGAAAAGATTTCTCCTTGAACGGTGTCTTCTGAGTATTGAACTGAGCTTTGATTCTGTTTCACCTAAAAGAATTTAGTAGGATGATCACCTGTGTTTTCAGCCCTGTCAGTTTCAGGAGGACATGGTGCTCAAAATCAGAAGTGGAATTCTCAATCACCTCAGCCCCAAAAAGCAGAAAGCAAGGCTAAATAGATAATCTGTTCTCACCTTTGACTAGCTCCACCACACTCATTTAAATTGCTAACCCATGACTACTGCTTAAGCCTTCATTAACAACTCTCAGAGAAGACATCATTCATGAGCTGAAATAAACATTTTACAGGAGAAAGGTACCATTGGTTATGAGATTGGTTTTTCAAATACCCGAGGGAGAATGCAAAATACAGGAATCCAAACTAAATGCAAGAGTCTAGTGAAATGAAGATGATGATTGTATTGGTTTTATTTTGCTGCTGTAATAAAGAATCAGAAATTTGGTGGCTTACAATGACACAATTGTTTTATCTTACAGTTCTGGTGGCCAGATATCTGAAATCAATTTCATTGACAAAAAGTTAAGGTGTCAGGGGGCATGGTTCTTTCTGGAGGCTCTGGGAGAGTCTGTTTCCTCATCTCTTGCAGCTTCTAGTAGCCACCTGAATCTGTTACTTGTGGTCCCTTTCTCCATCTTGAAAAAGCATCACTTCAATCTCTTCTTCAGCCATCACATTGCCACCTCTTCTTACCCTGACTCTGTCACCTCTGCCTCCCTCTTATTGTAAGAACCCTTGTGATTACATCAAGTCCATTGGGATAGTGCCAGATAATCCCTCCATGCCACAACTGTCACCTAGTCACATCTGTAAAGTCCATTTTGCCATACAAAATAACACTCACAGCACTCACAGCTTCCAGTGATTGGAATATGGATATATTTGGGGGGTCATCATTGAGTCCACCACAATAATGTTATTCTAGGGGAACACCACCTCCCAAAAACATGCTCAGATAGGAAAATATTCCATGTCTGTCTAATATAGTGCTGTCCAATACAGGAACCACCAGCCATATGTGGCTACTGAGCATCTGAAAGATGAAGAGTATGATTAAGAAAATAAATTTTAATTTTATTCAGTTTTAATCAATTTAGCCACATGTGGCTAGTGACTGCTGTCTGGATCAGGGTAGTTCTGGTGTAGGCACTAGTCAACTCCCATTGTCATTAATAGCATTATTGTCCTAGGAAAATAAGATTAAATGATTATTATAAAGAAAAGCATGATCTCTTATACATAGTCATTTAAGTCAGTCACATCATTACATTTACTAAGGAAGAAAAGTTGACCTCAAATTTTTTTTTTGTTATTTTTCAGCACCAAGGACAGAAATACAGACTTGGTCTTAGACTCCTTCTTCTCTGGTAATCTGCATTCCTTTTACTTGAATTTCTACATATAACTTCTACAGTATTCCGATTCGTGAATGAATCCCAAAGAACTGAATGTTATGCCTGTTTAGATTCCCTTCGGAATTAGTGCCAAATGCAGAATGCAGACAAAATCATGCTAAGTAATCAGTTTACTGTAGAGCCTTTATCCACCTTTTGGCATGGTAAATTTAATGCTGAAAATTGAGGTGGTTCCATAATATATAGGCATGAAACATGGGGTTCCAATGTTAGGAAAGTGAAATAAGTATATCGGGTAGAGTTTTCTTAGCGTAGGGATTAGTTATATAGACTAAATTTATCACATTCAGGATGACAAAGAAGAGACACAAAAAAGAGTGGCAGGATGAAAATTAACTAGCTATGGAAGATTGACCAGAAAATTACTAAATTTAAATTATTAAAATTCATATTTTTTCTGTAATTTACACTGAATAAAAACAATATGATTCTATTTCTTGTAAAACTTTGAATGGAAGAAAGCATAAGATTGTTACCTGTTTGGGATATGTCACTTTGGGGTGAGGGGAGAGCCACAGACCCAAATATAGTAATAATGAAATTACCTGTTGAGAATACAGAGTCCAACAGAGGTATGTCAATACTTCATAAAGCAAAAAACTTAGAGTGAGAGAAATGCCATTCAAAGTCTTACCTTGAGCCTAGCCCAGTGATTGAGAAGAAAGGCTAATGTGATCTCTCAAAGGAATTCAGAAAATCAGATTGACCATACCACCTGTCTGATATTCAGTGTGTCTGGTCCTCCCTCCCTGGCTGCATATACTTATAATGGTGACACATCCTGTGAGCAGACTGAATCTCAAGGTAAAACCCAAGGAGAATCTCTTACCAGGATATCAAGTTAAATGAAGATCAGGAAGAGGATGACAAGTTATAGTAAAGCAGAATTGAAGGATTTGGAGTCAATTGAATGGTCACAGACAAGAAACGGTAGAATAGATGAAACTCAAGGACAAAGGAATGTGGTATTACTAGGCAAGCAAAGGTGGGGTGGCAGGTGGCTTAGGAACTGACTTCAAAATAAACCTAATGATTTAAATATCTTGTTACAGTTAAAAGGCTCATCATCTTATTTCATGGCCAAATGGAGGTCAGGGGAGAAGAAAAGTGTGGGCCACGCCTCGGTCTGCTTGGAATATGCAGTTGATAGATCTCTAAGCCAATGAAAGCAGAGTAATTCAACAGAGCTTGTTGAATCTTTGAACCTTCAAATAGATTTTTATTTTCATTGCCTATTAAACCAGGTTGGCATTATATTTTTAGACTTTTCCAAATGTGTGGTGATCACGAGATTTGAAGTATTCTTTCTTAGGCTACCACAAACAAGAAGGGACTGAAATGATCTATGTTTTCATGGGCTTTTAGGATAGTGAAGATGCCTTGGTGTCAGAGAAAAACAACCCAAGAATGACAGGAGGGGTTGCCTCTGAATGAGGTGGGATTTGAATGTATTTACTATGGCTTCTTTTCTTTGAGACATACAAAAGCTCCTCTTAGCAAGCCTAGGAGGTCATGAACGATCCAGGTTCACCAAAGGCCGTCAAAACTCTGCCTTCATCCTGATACAGATTTGGTCTTGGAAACTAGTATGGACCATGCTTTCAAATTGCTTTTCTGCTCATGGCTTCTTCTCCAAAGTAGAACTTGCTAACCCAAGTAAATTTGGGAACTGAAAGTCATAATTTAATTTATTTTAATTCCTCCTTATTGGTAGATAAAAATGGACAGTGGGGGGTGCATTATTCATTCCTTCCCATTGTACTCAACTCCTCCAATTCAGAAGGCAGTCTGGCTGGCTAAAAGAACTTGAACTGCACACAATGGAACCAGAATCATAGGCCTGTCCACCCTAGGGAGTGCCTACAAGTTCTAACAGACACTGCACAAACCTAATCTCGTTGGGGATGGAGCATGACAGAGCACTGCAGCCTCCCCAAGCCCATCAGGTCTGAAAACCCCAAGATCAGAAAATGCACAGCGATTATTACGAATGTCTGGGCCCTTGGAGAGACAAAGTGTCATTCTTTTCTCAGTAATGAGAAAAGCATCTGCCTTGCAGAATGAGAAAAAGTCAAATCAGACATTTCTGCCAATTTATTCTGGCTCTGATGACTGACAAAAGTTCTGCAGCCTCCAGCATTCAGAAGCCAGTCCCATTGGCCACATGGCAGGGATGCTCAGCAAACACAACCAGGACACAGATTTAAAAGGGGAGAGAAAACAGAGAAATGTTGGAAGACACAAACCTGCCTTCTGGTCTATTCATAGGAGTGTTTTGGAGAGAGACATCTGGAGTGAGATCCTAAAAGTTTCATTCTTCAAGATCTTGGATCTTGGACAGTTCATCTTACCTTTCAAACCACCATATCTGTATCATTAAATGGTGAAAACTAAGTCGCATCTTGGTGTGCTCAGGTGTGGATTAAAGACAGTATGCATAATTCTCTCTCATGTTTCAGTTTTTTCATCTACAAAATGGGACTAGTGAGAGTAGCTACTACAAAGGATTATTTTGAAGATTAAATGAGGTTTAAGTAAGAAAACCATATTTAGCATTAGGGCCTGGCACACATTAAGAGATTAATCAATGTTAGCTATCATGGGAACAAATATTAAATAATTATCCAAAGGTACCTCAGGCATTTCCTGGCATCTAATAGATGCTTAACCAAAGGTAGCTTCTAAATTACTCAAACATTAATACTGCTGAATAAAAAAGATCTCAGTTAGAAGCTCTCTAATATTACCTCATAGGGCAGTCTTAGGAGAGACAAAAGGACAAAAAAGTAAGACAAAGACAGACAGAGGCAGACCAACAGAGAGATCCGGACAGAGTGAGAAAAGTAGACACAAAGACAGACAAATGTGGAGCGGCAGAGAAACTGAGATTCACAGCCAGATTTTAGACAGACAGATATACAGCTATATGGAGATATGCACACACATATGTATGTCTGTATATATGTATATATGTATGTATGTATGTATGTATGTATGTATGTATGTATGTATCCTATCTAATCTATCTATCTATGTATCTAATCTAACTATCTCTATCTAAACATAATGAAGAGAAAGCAAGAGGGGGAAAAAAGGCAGAGAGGGGGAAAAAGAACCACACAGGCAGCCCTGCTGCCACTCAGAGCTCCATCAGGCTAAGTGCACGTGCTGAGCGAGCTGGAGCCCCTGAGCCTGCGGGTATTAGCACCGGCCACAGATAAAGATGTAAGGGGGACTAGCTCATCAATCACAATCACGCAGGGACACGGGAGTAAGGCAAGAGGATTAGCACAGCAGCCTGCTCAGGTCTCTTCCCTCTCACAGCCTTGCTTTAATTAAACATCACCTCGAGTGCTTACTTCTGGCCAAGGTGCCCCTCCATTCCCAAGGCTAGCCTCCTGGAATCTAGGTTCCAGAGTTAATTAGAAAAGAGGCTCTTAGAAAAAAAAAGTAAAGAAAAATAGAGAGAGAAAATAAAAACTATCCATTCCAAGGGGTGGAATCCCCACACAGAAATTATCGGATGCTGGTAATAAAGATTTGCTTTTCCTTGGAATTGAGATTGACTGCTAAATAGCCTTCATTTAAGCGGCAGCTTTTTTCTACCCAGGACCTCTACAATAAAGCTATTCAGTGTCTTACTAAAGAGGCTGTTAGCTCCTCTGAGTGGTGAATGAGGAGGAACTTTTAAAAGCTGCATCCAGATAGTTTAAGGGAATGCTTGTGTCTGTTAGGAGAGGTATGAGGGCATGTACATGTTTGCATGCATGGTGTTTGGTCTGGGCATGTGTTTTCACACGGACATGCATGGGACTGAGAATGGGTTCTTGTGTGCTGTCTTTGTGCCTGGGAAAGGGGAGGGAGGGAGAGAAGACAGGTGAGAATCCTGCAGTACTGAAGGAAATTCTCACTTTCGGGAATGTCCATCTATTTATTCATTGACTCAACCAATATTTATTGATCTCCTGTTTCATGCCGGGTGTGGGTCTCTGGGCTGGGCATAGAACAAGATAAATTCCTCAACTGCATGGGGAGTGGTTTGGAGAGACAAGAAACTGACACACTAACACACAGATAGACAATACAATGGCCTATAAATGTGGTGAGGGCAAGGATGTGGAGCTAGCTAGAGAGTGATGCAGACTGAAAGCTCAGATAAAAGAGTCAGGCAAGGAGCGAGCCATGTGGACATCTTAGGGAGAACAAGGCATAGGGAACTGCCAGTTCAATGCCGTGAAGTGGGGAAAATGTTTGGAATGACAGCAGCAGCAGCGAGGAGGCAGAACAAAGCTGAAGCAGTAGCCTGAGCATCTCCATGTTGGCATCTTGACCCTTGCCTGGCTTGTCTCTCAGTAACAATCCTGGTACCTGTCCAGGACCCTAGGCCTCAGATTTATGGTCGGTATCTTAGTTTCTGCTCCGTAATAGCAGAGAATACCACCCAGAACATGACAGATGCCTTACACATGAATATCAGGTCTGGCTGCCATGCAAAGAGCTTGTTTGGTATGAACTGGACCCCATGTGCACGAGGCACTTCACTTGTTTCCCCCCGCCCCCAAAATCCTCAGAACGACTCTGCAGGGGAGATGCTGTTATTATGCTCAATTTATGGATTTGGACATGAAACTCAGAGAACTTAAGATGACTGGCTTGAGTTAAGACTACTTGGACAAATATAAATTGCTCACACACAAAAAAGAGACACATAGGAACCCACAAATAGTACAATGAATTTGGAGACATATTAAGTGATACCACAAAGCAAAGGTTGGTGAATGTTTCCTATAAGAGACAGAGAGGAAACAGTTTCAGCTTTTCCAGGCATATATCATCTCTGCTACAACTATTCAAGACTGCCAAGCATTATGGACTATTTGAAAATAAATGGGTGTGGTCATGCGCCAATAAAACTTTATTTACAAAAGGAAGTGGCAGGCCACAGGCTATAGTCTGCTGATATTTGTTATTGCATGCTTATACATGGAGAACCAAACTGATTTGGAAAACCACAGATGATAGTCAAAGATTTAATATTCACATAATGAAAAAGCAGGCACCAGTTAGAAGCATGCAATCAAAAGAGTAGTCTTCTACCTATTTAAAACCTCTCCATATAATCCCTTACCTAGGGGAGTGGGGACAACTCATTTGGGGGTTGAGAGCTGTTTCACCCCAAGATGAAGGCCACATCCTCAGTTCATTCACTTCATTCCTTGCCATGTTTTAAAACTATAAAAAGCACATGGGAGGCTGAAGCATCCACTCCTATGGGAGGAAAACCTATCAAGGATGTTAATCCATTTGTAATTCAACAAGAAGAAAATTAAAGTACAAGGCAAAGTGCTGAAGACGGGGAAACATCTTCAGGAAATGTACGAGCAATGGTGCACGGCCAGCCAAACAGTTAACAGATCACTGTGAGTCTGCCTGGCAAAACGGTAGGGGTGGGAAACACCACGCAGGTGTGCATTTGTGTGTGTGTGTGTGTGTGTGTGTGTTGTCATTATAGCTGTAAACTAGATCTCCGTGAGCATCACATGCAACTCAGCAACATACATGTCCTTTGTTCATTAACAAATCCGTCTAACAGCGTGTGGGGACACTTTCCTACATGAATGAATTAGGCTTCTCTTTAAATATCTAGGGTGGAGTCTCTGTATTAAAAAGAAAAAGTGATGATTTAATGCTAGGGAACTTAAACCTGCATACAAATCTTGATACACAAGACAGATAAAAGTGCACCTTGATTATAGAAATCCAGACAGTATCTCACTCCCCAAAAGCTTTGAGCAAGTCAGAACATATCAGCTGGAACAACCGTCTTTTCTGTTGTCCTGATACTAGCATCATCCTTTTTCATAAGAGTCCAAAGGTGGCCATTAAACCAGAGAAAGCAAAGAAGAGTGTGTCTCAATGCTGGACCTATATTAGGGAAACCTGGGAGCTGTTATAAGAATTATCTGGTGCCACATTGCTGGTGGGAATGCAAAACAATACAATCAGTTTAGAAAACAATAAGTTAGTGCCTTACAATGTTAAACCTACACTCGCCGTGTCCCACGGCAATTCCATTTCTAAGGATTTACCCAGGGCAAACGAAAATGTGTCCTCACAGAGACATGTGCTCAAATTTAACAGCATTTCTAACAGTCACAAGCTACACAAAAAATGTCTATGAGCTGTTGAGTGGATAAACCATAGTATATTTCCATCATGAAATACTACCCAGCAATAAAAAGGAACAGTATATTAATACACACCACATCATGGTTGAATCTCAAAGAGAGAATGCTAAGTGAAGAAAGTCAAACACAAAAGACTATGTACAGCATGATTCCATTTAGATGAAATTAAAAACGATAGTGAGAGAAAGCAAATCGGTAGTTGTCAGGTGTTGAGAATGGGGGGCAGAAGAGATTAAAAATGAGCATAATGAAACGTTTTAGGATAAAGGACTTGTTCTATATTTTTATTGTAGCAGAGGTTATAAGATGTATGCATCTTATACACTTAACTGGACAAATCTTATTGTATATAAATATTAGCTTAATAATAATAATAATAATAATAATAATAAT
Organism: Cynopterus sphinx; assembly: GCA_030015415.1. Taxonomy (NCBI): domain Eukaryota; kingdom Metazoa; phylum Chordata; class Mammalia; order Chiroptera; family Pteropodidae; genus Cynopterus; species Cynopterus sphinx. Next base: position 97,018,512 of record CM057379.1, on the reverse strand, counting down.
AATAATAATAATTTAAAAAACCCTATGTGCAGCCTCCTCTACAAACCAGTTAAAGTAGAATCTCTTGAATTGAAAAGTAATTATTTTAATTATCCCCAGGCCTATTTCTTAACCCTGGCTACACAACTAGATAGCCCCAGTAACCTGTTTTCCTGGGTAGTTGGGCTTATATCCAACTCCAGAAAAAAACCTTTAAAATATCAACACTTCCCAACCTGTAAGGCACTAAACAAATGCTCTAATACCAGTCGTCCCAGTAAGACTGCTGTCTTCCTAGACTCCTAACCCAGAAAGTATATAAGTACATGCCCAAGACGGCATTGTTGGCATAGCCTGGATATAAATGATATGGACACAATGTCTACTATCTACTGGCTGTTTCCTCAGTCCCAGGCACTGTGCTAAGTTGTTGTCTATTGCAACATACTTTTATTTTCACAAGAACTTTGTGAGATACATATTACTTTTCCCCTTTCACAGATGAGGGAACTGAAGCTCACAGAAGATAAACAACTTGTCCAAATTCACATGTTCAGTAAGGTTGAGCAAGGATACGAAGTTAGGTCTCCAGATTCTAACTAAAATCGACGCTCTTAGTCAATGTTGCCCCGTTTGACTTCCAGACTCTTGCAGGACCCCGGAGAGACTCAAAATAGTCTGACAGGTCAACGCCAGAGGCATATAGTAGATGATGAATAAGTGCTGTGCATTGTTCTTCTGGAATAACAACACAGCCCTTAATACTTGGAGGAGCTCACTCCACTGACTCAGAGAGGATGACTCAAAGCATAGCACTCCTCAGTACAGGATGGTTTCCTTCCCCTCCCACTGGGTTCCAGGCAGAGGACCCAAGTTCATGACCTGAGAAAGCCAACGTATAGGGGAAAATATGGTAGCAGATCTCATATCCAGGTGAAGACATTTTCCAACCCTGGATAAACCCTACAAAGAGATAATTGCAGGCAAAAGCTGTTTCTCTCCCAGATATTGTATCTGTGGCAGCCAAGCACATCTCCCATGCTTGGTGTTCGGGATTTGGGGACAGAACATCTCGAGCATGTGGGAGGACTCATTTGCATAGAGGTGGGTAGGCAGGGGCTCACCAGCACATCCAAGAACATAAGCAAATATACCCAGAAAGGAAAATTCCTTCATTGCTGTGGGCTCTCATCCCAAGTAGAGGCGTCCTTCCCTGACCAGGGGTGCCTGTCTCAGAATCTTCCCCGTCCTGGTTCCCTAGTACATCAGATTCAGAATTTGTGTCCCTAGTGATCAGCATTGTCTTTTATTCTTAATTTGAATTTTAAAAAATGTCTTTGTTATTAAAGTATAGTTGACATATAATTGTATATCAGTACAGGTGTATAACGTAGCAATTTGACATTTACAGATTTTACGATGTGGTCACCACAGTAAGGCTCAGCACTGCCTTTACTAGTTCTCAAAACAAACCCCAGGCAATCAGAGGGAAGAGACAAGTAATGCTAGTAGCTGACCTTTGATTTAAAAGAAGAGAGAGGAAACTCGAGGAAGAGGCTGAAGAAGTACAAGGAGAAGGTCAAGAATGAGGCTACTGTTGGCTTTGACACCAACATCTGCATTAGCTGTGTGGACTGAACAACTTTGATCCCCATATTCCTCACTTGTAAAGTGGGAATGTAACCTTACTTGATGCACCTGGAAAGGTTGCTAAAAAGACAGAATTAAGAATAATTGTAGCCAACATCTTTTGGGCTCTTGGAATGGACTAGCACTCTACCCAACATTTTGCATGGATTAATTAGATTATGTAACTGTCTGCTACACTAAGAGATAGATGCTAGGAAGTGTTGTTCTTATCATAAAGCAGAAGGCCTTGCTACTATTGTGACCATTAGTAGTAGCCTCTGCTATGTGAAGATACTGTGACCACTGACTTACAAGCTCTTTTTCACGTAATAGTTACAGTACTCTCATAAGGTTGGGACTTTTCAATAGGAGATATTTTCAGTTGCTGCTGTATACAGGATTTCATTCAAGGATTTAACAGCCTATAGGCATTTCAGGGGGGTAAGTTAATTTCCAAAACAACCCAGCAGCAAGCAGGATCAACTTAAAGTATGACTGATTCTTGCTGATTCACCAAAAGACAGTAAATTTTCATAAAAAGGCATCTCAATATTTCACCAAAGAAGAGCAATTTATATTACAAGATATAAATATCTGGATAATTCAGCAGCTACTTATATCTAATATCTCTAGAAATATGTGCATAAATTCTATAGAAGTATCTATAGAAACATCCACAGGTCTACATATTATATAGATAATGCGACTTCCATTATCCACAAAGCTTTCAACACCCTGAAGATGGGGGCTATGTCTGTCTTATTCAATATTTTATCCCTAACACTTTTGAGGCTGTGTTCCATTTACATCTTTATTTAATTTCTAGTCCCAAGAGCCTTGCAAAGTATGTGGCATGATCTCTGTCTTACAGAGAAGCAAAGCTGAGGCTCAGAGGGGGAGTTAACATGCCCAGGTGTCACTGAGAGTAAGAGCATCCAGGACTTTTTGTCTCAACAGCCAGGGTTCTCTGTCCACATCACAATATGCATGCATGACAAGCATACAGGTTACAACCCTGAAAACTGTGGTGAGAATAGGAGCCTCCTGTATCTCCTCCTGCTCCCCCCAAGATCTGCTACCTCCCCAGGGAGAGACAGCCCCAGGAGGATAAGTTTTACCCAAGAGGCTCCTCCAATTCCCAGCGGCTTTCTGCTTCCCTGATAAGTGACAAGACCCAGCAGACCATTAATTACAACTTCTCACAAATGGTTTCCCACATCCCTTTGCAAGCAAGCTTGTGCCCTCAGAGAAAAGAGGATTTCACAGCAGCAAAAAGTGGCTTGCGCTTCTGGCTCCACATGCAGCCCTCAGTGCCGAATCTGCTCAAGCGGCACCAAGGCCTTCAGGCAAGAGAGACCCACGACTGAAAATGAGTCTGTGCTTGAAACGAGGAGGGCGATGGAAACACGGCTTGCAGCTTTCAAGAAGTAAATATCATAGAATTTAAAAAAAAATGACCTGGTGATTAGAACAAAGGACTAATGCCTGTATCCCATATATTTTATTTTTTTCTCCCAAAAGTATTGGCCTCGCTTTCAGATAAATATTTTGCCGAGTGCCTATACTACATATGAGGCATTTCTTCCCTTACACCTCTAAACAGTACAAAGTGGTTGGTATGGCTGGTCCTAGTTTACAGAGAGGGAAACTGAGGTCCACAGGAAACACAAAAGAAATGAATTTTGGATCCGTCATGCACCAAATTTCTTGCTCTAGCCATGGCCCTGTGCCGCTTCACCAGGCCACCATGTGGCAGACAGCACAGTTGAATGCTGCCACCAGAAACTCAGAAGACTAAAACTCAGCAAGTCCGTGTGGTCCTCCCAAGACACACAGCCTTAGCCTGTAGTCAAAGACCCAAGGTACAATAAGCAGCTTAATGCATAGATCAAGCAAAAGGCTGTGTTTTCTGAGAGGGTCATCAAGGGAATAACATCAGGCTACAACTGGTATTTACTCATGAACCTGACTTCTGATCATGCCCCAGCCCCAGCCCCTGCATTTTCCATGTTGATTGAATAAACCTCTGTCGGCACAAGTTGGGGAGGGGAAAAATCTCAGATAAAATTCAAACATGAAGCCAAAAATGTCCACGATATTCATGAGGGCTGTCTCAGTAAATACTATTCACACAGAGCTCTATTAAAACTCAGGTGTGCTGGGAGAAAAGGTGGAGTGATAGACACTATTCTAACACTGCAGGACAGACCTGAGGTGGAAATCAGAGTGCCACATCCTGTCATCAATCAGCTAGGATCAGAGGCACAGGGCTAGTTTTATACTCCAGACCTCAGAAGCAAGACAATAGCTCAAAGACTGCTCGTATGTCCTAGGGCAGGGGCATGTCAAAGACAGGGCAAACGTTGTCAGGTTGAATAAATGGGCTTGCATCAGCTTTTTCCACCACTACATGGGTGGGGTAATGCCTATTACATCATTTCCCTGTCTTAAGTTGGCAATAATCAGATTATTCTCTTCTAGGTTTCCATGGTGGCTGTACAGTTTCATTGAGATAGCACATGTGAAAAGGCTAATGCAATGCTTGGCATAGTATAAAGACCAAGTAAATGATGGCACTCTTCACCTTTGCTCATTGAATGAACAGATTAGAACATCGCAAGATGCAACGGGGAGCTATTTCAAGGTGTTGGTTCCAGGGATGGGGAATCACACAAAGAAAGTTTTCAGAATCCCTAGGATGTCTTTGGAATTTACATGGAAGCCATTTACTTGGCAAGTAGGACACAAATAAATACAATATCATGGGAGCAAACTCTTTTCCATACCCCCTTTTTACAGATAGAAAAGTGGAGGTTCAGAGACTTGAGGACACTGGCCAACATTTGTGCAGTTGATCAGTTTTGAAAGCCAACCCAGTTATAACTTAGCGACCCCAAGATGATACAACTTCAGCCAATCTTACTTTCTTCTCCTTGAGACATTTATACTTCATACCAAATAACTCTTGAAGATAGATACCCCAGGGAGACCCCACTGTTTTCCCCTATCCACCTATTCAGCCCTCTCCTTCCAATCATGTTGAGAAAAGTAATGCTGCCATTTTCCTCTACACTCCCCACCTTTCTTCACATAATCTCCCTACTTAGAAACACTCTATCCTTCTCTACTCCCACTGTCAATCAAATTGATAAGCTCTTCAAATTATAAGGCTAAACTTAATTAAAACATTCCCTACGAAGCCTTTCCTATTTCTCACCCCCTTTCACCTCAATAGTATTGAGAGTCCATTCATACTTTAATCCTGGCACCAGCAAATCTATGTTGCACTTAATTGTCCCTTGACCTTTATCCTTGGCTGGGTAAATCCTAGATAGGTGGAACTGTGTCTTGTATAATTGGAGATCTTTTTCTTAAAACATGATAAAGGGCGGGAGAGGGAAGTACATAATAGATGCTAAATTTATGAATAAATGCATAAATAAATAATCAACAGGCATTGTTTTCCCTGAGAAAAGAAAATTTTGAAAATATGAAGCTTTGTTCTTGATGGACATTTTTCCTACCCATTTTACTGACAGTCTCCTCCACATATGCCTCCCCACTGATCCATCAGAGGTTACTCAATTTATAAACATGCAACCTCTAAAAATGGACATGTTAAAGGGGCTAAACAAATGAGACACCCAGAAGCACAAGAGGAAACTAAAGTGAGAGCTAATTTGAACAGGAGCTTGAGACTGAGGTTGTCAACCCCTACAACCAAAGATTCCATGAGAAAATTTTGGTGGCAGCTGTCTTTACATATGAGCCTGGGAGAAATATTATAGATGGGAAAAGAGCTCATTTTCAAATGCTAAAGCTCAGAATCCCAGAGCCTTCTCACTTCTTACCACAGGAAGCCATCACCAAGGGCAGCCTGCCATCTTCTCAAATCCTCATTTCTAAATGCCTCTATAAACAAGAGGATAATTATGAGGGTAGTAGTCAGAGTAGTATTGTTTTACAAAGTATATAAATGTCTAACCAATGTACTATACATGTAAAACTAATAAAATAGAATTTAAGAAAATGAGTTGCTATATGAGAATTTAATATTTAAAGTAAAATGCTCAATTAAATTGTTACTGTCAAACTCTAAAACAAACAAAAAATGGACTGGGTTGAATCTAGTCATCTCATAGCTCAGATTTTACCTCATTGAGACATTAGAGTAATAGTAATCCTTGGCCCTCTCCCCGCAAGAAATAAGACTGTTGCAATGATTTGATGAATAACTCTATATAAAATATTTTACACAAGCATTCATAAAAAAATGATAGTTTAATTATCCTGATTACCTTGATCCATCAAAAACTTCAAGCCGCAGGGAAAAGTCATTGTCATTTTTAAAAAGGGAAACCCCAAAGTCTGAAAACATATTCACATGAAAGAGGGGGCTATATCTTGTCCCTTGAGCACATAAGTTAAGGTCTGAGCATATGACTCCCAGGAGAGCATTGATTGGGGGGAAAAAGGCATTTTGTTGAAATCTGAGACAAGAGCTGTATCATATAAATTGGATGGGTTTATACTTCAAATAGATGCTATCTACCCAGCATCCACTCCACTGTTAACTTACTAATAGAACTGTAGTTTATTCAGGTAAAGAAGCAATAGATACTATTGGATCTCAGGGAGGGTGGGTCCACTAACCCATCTTGAGGGGATGAACAACGATCCTTCTAAGCTGGTCAGGGCCATCCAATTAGCTTTTGCACATATGTCATCCAGGTCTAGCAAAAAAGATATGACTTAATGTTTCCTTGATGGTTGTCCTTCTTAGATTAAAAAGGCCAAAACTTGCAAAAAAAAGTTAGTGCTTTATTTCTGTCCTCATGTGCTTGAGACAGGGATGTGATAACATGATGCATGGAACTTTAGCAAGCATCTTGTGATCATGAGAAGGAGTGAGGGCTAAATACAACACATGTAGATGGGAAAAATAACAGAATGTCAAAAACCTGAGTATTAAATGATGGCACTAAGCTAATTAACCAACCCTAATACCACTTATTTTGAGGCTTCTTGTTAAATATAAACAAATGTTTATTATTATTATTATTTATTGAAGCCACTCACCAGTAGACAGTTTTGGGTTATTTTTAGCTAAAAGAGACACAAACTGATTCAACTCCCCAAATTCAGAGTCTGAGGATTGGGTTGCACTTAGTGAGAATGTCTTCTGGAATCACCCATAGCATTTATAACTACAACCAATTCAGCTTGCACTGGAGATTGTCTCACCATGGGTGTGCCAAGGCCCAGAATCTGGGAACCTCAGAACTGCAGGAAACTTTAGACAAGAGCCTTCTCGCTCTTTATCTGCTGTAAGCCGTACCCATGTCATGAACACTTCAGCACCTTCTCCAGTTGGACAGCTCCAGTTGCAAGACCATTTCAGAAGAGGACCTCTCCCTTCTTCTCACACCCTTCCCTCTAGAAGGGCCTTTAGCTATAGTCTTCTCCTTGAGCCACCTAGAGTGCATTCTATCCTTCTTCCTATGGCTACCCCTTTGAGTTATTTGAATAAAGTGATTCTTTGCCTTTTCAGTGTTCTCTTCTCCATTCTACACAATAATCATGCTCTCAGATTGCAGAGAACTGTTTTATAAAGGTAACAAAACTTCCATATATCCTGGGTAAAGTGAAAAGCCATCAAAGAATCTTCTTGTATGGACTCTTTCTATCGTTTAAAAAAATTTTTTTTTAAGTAAAACTCAACAACTCAACTCCAGCCCTTAATCATTGAGTTGTTAAGGGCTCATCCATTTGAAATGAAACGTATTTGATTCAGAGTTAGTTTTTCCATGTCTTTACAACCATGTGGAGAGAGGGAAGAGTGCAAATTATGTACTTGTAAATCAAAGTCAAAGTCTGAATTATGTGTGGGAGTCCAAAAAGGTTCAAACAGTACAGATCAAGCAGTAAACACAGACCTGATACTGAGATGTCTTTGTTAACCTCTGCTGGCAGCGCTAAGACAGCCCTCTAATCTCACCTCCACATTTTCCTAAGACTTTTCTGAGTTCTGGGTCCATTTTTTCACTTGACCTTCCTTCCAGAGGTGGATTGGGAAGGGAAGGAAAAGGTCAAATTTGCAATGGGGGATGCTGCATCCAATTCCACCTTGAAATCTGAGGCTTGTCTCCAGGGCCCAGAGAATTAAACCCAAAGCAGTGAACTTGACTTGCATGTAGTTACTGCCATCTTAATAAGGTGAGAGCACCTTGGGGATCCCAGCAACATCTAACTCAGACCTTGCCATATGGAGCCAGCCTGGAATCTGTCAGGTTCACTTAGCACATTTTCTCTTTGGGGAGTCAGCCAGGCATTTGCGTTCAGGGGGCAGGAGGGAGAGGCAAAGAACATGGGGAGAAAGAGCTGTTGAAATATTGAAGCTGATGATAATATAAAAGCCAGATGCATAACTATCCTCCCGCCCCCCACCACCAGTAAACACACTTCTCATAGACCCAAGCTGGAGCTCAGGCACTGACAATGATTTAGGGCTGTTTGGGGAAAGGAATTGAAATAGCTGGTATGAATATATGTATTTCAGAAAGAAGTAATAAGCGTGTTTCTCATTGTCGGTGGATGAACCGCATTTGCATCAATGTCTTATTTTTGCCCTGAACAACCCGAGAGACAGATATAACAATTTTAGCATCCACAAAAATGCCATTTTTTCATGGTTGATTTTGTGATCCTCAGGGGTGATAGATCCTAAGAACAAAAAGGAGTGAGAAAAAGGCAGAGATTTAGGGAAAAGGGGAATAAAGGAACTAGCTGTTAAGGAGTGTTACCCACTGCAACAGTGTGACAGCAAGTGCTGGAGACACTTTGCAGCAAAAGAAGGAGAATCTGAGACTCCATACCAATGCAATTCTGCTCTGATGGATAGGGATGAGGGCATCTCTGCAGAGCTTTGGGGAAAAGAAAAAGCCCGAATTGAAAATGTAATCTCCATTTCATACTTTTCAGAGATATTCAGCAGAAAAGCAATGCTAGCCCATGGCTGGCCAGATTCAATGCAATTTATATGCAGCCTCATACATCTTTATAGGGATTTTGTAGGGAGACCAAATTCTACTGACATTCTCTCGCCTCTGCAATTTGTGGGGGTACCGGGCAATGCTTCAGAGGGTCTTTTCCAGAAAAATGAAGTGAGGGATTTAATTTTGTATATTTTATAGAATATGCCTTAAAAGGTGGCATTTTTGGAGACAACTGGGCATCATTATCCCTTGGAGATGAGAAAGACTTGGTTTTCAGAATGTCACTCATTTAGCCTCTGTTCCCACAAGGAACCAACAACATTAACTCAAGTTTGCTTCTTGCATCCTTTGAGTCAGCTGATCCTGGACAGGTCCTTGATTGCTACCAGTTACTCTGGGTTGACTTGGTGAGGACAACAGCCTCTGCTGGCTGTGATGGTTATATAGGGAAAGAATAACCAACATTTATTAAGTGTTCCATACATGGCAGGTATTTTCCAAAGTGCTTTACACGCATAATCTCATTGAATTCTCACATATGAAAGATGAAAGATCTGAAGAAAAGGAAGGGTTAATGGGATTGATGAAGATCGAAGTTTGGAATTGTTGAGGTGAGGAGTCAAACTGAAACGTTTTGACCTCAGGGCCTCTTTTATGAGTTACTATCCTGCAGCTGCCTCTCTACTGTGAAGTTCTCAACACTGTTTCTGGCATACACTAAGTGCTCAACAAACACTACCTCATAACTCTATAAGCAATCACTGGAATTTACGGATATTAACATGTTTCAGGTGCTGTATCAGCTGCTTTGTTTTCATGTGGGGAAATTGAGGCCCAAATAGTTTAAATAACTTGTCCAAGTTCACTTGGGTCAAAGCCAAGCCAAGCCAGGACTATAACCACGTGCTCAGAGTCCAGACACATGATCTTAGTGACATCTGTACACCAGAAGGCTCATCAACAAGGCATTTTCCAAGTCCATTATTCAGTAGTCCCCAGGGAAAATGGAACCAAAAATCTTTTCCTCCCTATCTTGAGCAATCCCCCGCCTGAATTCCTGTGAGCTAAAAGAAGACGGCAGAAAGAAATACAGAAACCTCCTAGGTCTCTGCAAGAAGTACAACCTCTTGAGAGGAGCCCGTGGTCATTCAGGAGGCATCGACCTGTCTTTCCTAAGCTCTTACAAACTCTCGAAGAATGCCTGGCTTAGTGAACAATCTTTTCCAGCCATGAACACCTGGACAGTGTGAAAACCATTTGGAGCACAATCCTGGGACATGCGAGCATCACAGGGGAAGATTTTGGCTCAGCAGCGGAGTCCTGAATGGCACTGGCATGTGTCACCAACGAGCGGATGCATAAGAGGCAGTAAGTGAATGGGTTTCGCTAACTAAACAGCATTAACGGTAATGACTGGCACACAAAGAATGCTTACTGGGCTAAATGCTTTATGCTCATTGTCTCATCTCATCCTCCTCAGAAATCCAAGGAGTTCATTTCTACTATCATGCCCATTTTACAGATGTGAACATTAATCACTGTAAAGATAAAGCATTTTCATTTGCCCATAGTTACAAAAGTAATAGGGAACAGAGACAGTCTAACTCAGGAGTCAGGGGCCTTGGAGCTGGCTGTTCACTAGCTAACCCAGGGCACTGTCAAGAGACAGTAAATTAGCCTAAAGGTAGGACCCGCCCTTAACTGTAAAGCATTAGAGACATAAATAGATTATCTTCAGAGTGAAATTGAAATGTACTAAGAAACCCAAAGAAGTGAGCAGAGGCCATCTGTTCACTAGCAAGAATAAACTACTCTCTTGGATTACACAGCTCTTTTCTCTCTCTCTCTCTCTCTCTCTCTCTCTCTCTCTCTCTCTCTCCCTCCCTCCCTCTCTCTCTCTCTCTCTCTCTCTCTCTCTCTCTCTCTCTCTCTGTTTCTCTCTCTCCCTGCACATACACATGCACACACACACACATACACACACACACATTTAGCAAAATACAGCATAAAAATATATTATTGCTTGAGGAGTATTCCCAGTAAATCATAATATTAGGAGGCAAAGAGGAAAATAAGCCAATCACTGTCATTGATTATTTACTATGTCCCAAGTCCTTTATAACTTATCTTGTTCACCTTTGGCATAACCCCTTGGACAGAGGCAATCTTCTTCTCATTAGCCAATGAGGAATGTGAGGTTGAGAAGAGTGAAGAACTCACCAGGGCGGTGAAACACATAGCCAAACCTATGTTTCCTTTCATACCTCCAAGCCTGTGATCTTAATACTGTGCTTGCTGTAAATAAAGTAGTATAAACTTAAGAGAAGTATTGATCCTACCATTTTAAAGTTTTTACCTAATAATATTTATATCTAGTAAACTCTGTAGGACAAATAATCCTTCCTGTGTCTTTTATTTTTATTGAAATAATTTTACCATGACCCTGAACTTGGTTTTAATGTAATACGACTATGTGCTATTATTATATGTGAATATGCTTGTATATCAATCAACTATCTCTGGAATGATACAGAAAAATAAAAATGGCAAAACCTCTGGGGTGTAGAACTGATGCTGGGGAGAGGATGGAAGGAGGTATTTTGTAGTAAAACCTTAATTTGTATGTTTGCCTTCCATGCTGCATAAATGTAATGCTCCAAAAATAAAGTATTTTATATCAAAATAATGTAATGTATTCTTTGCAAGTCTTATGACACCGATTTCCAGACTTGTAATGCAGCAATGGTGGAGAATATTGACTTCCAAATGAGTTAACTCATAAAGAATCAAGAGTGACAGTTGAGAAAAGGTGTTATGTTAATGGAAGGTTTATGTTGTTTACATAGATCTCATCCCTTTAAACCATGTATTTAGACTGAGATTTTGTACAAGATGAGCCACATTTTACTCTAAAGAAGAAGATAGCATATGTCTATGTCTATACATAAATCTATGTCTATGGCTATATGTATATGTCTACATCTATATCTTCCTACCTCAGAGTTAAAAGAGAAGCTACTTTTATCCCATTGCACTATGGAGAAAAAGAAGATACCAGAAACGTGTTAAATGTTTTCTAATTTTTTTTGTAATGTCAAATATTGGGCAGGATGTGCCAAAGGAGAGATGTCAGGCACCGTAGTTAAGTTGTGTCTAACATACACTAAACTATTTTTTGTCACTTTTCCTACTACTGCATGATCTGTACTCTTGGAAAAACCCTTTTCATTAGCTCCTGCAGCCCATACTGAATGGGATTGACATTTGACCCACAGAAACAGGAAATAGCATGGTATTAGGGCATGCCAAATCAGTGACACCTCTTCCCAGCAGTAGTGACAGCCAAGCTGTAGGTCAGACCCTGGAGCTCCCAGCCAGAAGAGAAGCACACATCACTCTTAAAGGAACGAGACTGAAGGTCTTAACCTATTTTGTCTCTCCCACTTTAAAATACATCCATTGTGGACAAGTAAATGGGCAGAACTTCAAATCACGTTTGAGTTCAACATTTCTGGATCCTTCTCTCTTTTGGTCTGATCCTCCCCTTTTGATCTGATGTGGACAGCTCATGTGTAAAAAAGCCACCCCTGCCCCCTTTCCAGGATTTATTATAAATCAGGAATAGCATGACTCATTCCTTGAAAAGTCCTAGTAATGTTCAGAAGTAAACTAGACTGTATGCTCCAACTTTATGTCTTTTAAGTAGGGCGTCTCACTCATGTCAATGTGACCGATAGAAATAAAACCAAAACACAGTAACATAAGCTAGTTCCAACTTTGTAGAGGATTCTGGCAACATCTAACAAAATGTGAAGTGTATATACTTTTACAACTTTAGCCTAGCAGTTCTCCTTCAAAAAATTTAGCTCACGAGTATAGAGATGAAAGCGTACCAAGGGACCACAGTTCTGTTGGCCATAGACAAAGTTCAATGTCCTCCCTACCGAGGAACCCTTAAATGATGGCACCTCCAGGCGATGGGTGAATAGGCACCCATTAAAAAGAGCATGGCAGATGTTCGCTCACTGATTAGGGAAAGCCCTCTACCCAGAAGGGTATAAACACATAAGGTGTAGTTACTATAGTCACCTGTTCAGAGACAAATACCAGAAAGAAAATATATAATTCTCATTTTATTCTTTCCTTTCCCTTATGAATTATCTGTTTATGTATTATTATTAGGTTTTTTTTACATAAAAAACAGGTAGAATTCATTTTGGCAGTAAGACCATGGGAAAGTTTGTCACTGATTTATTTCATGAAAGTATGAGCAGATATTTTTAAAGTAAAAACTGTAAAGCAGAATACACTCCCCAGCCTCAGCCCAGACTCCACTCTTGCACTCTGCTTGAGGCCAGTTGGACCTGATGTCTTCCCTTCACCCAGAGCTCTCTTTTGACAATCACAAGTTGGCCTACTGGATTTGACAGTAGGAATCAAACTGTGCTCCTTGAAGCATCTATTTAAGCCCATACTCTGGATATCCTCATCTTTTTATCCACCTTTCTACCCATTCACCCATCCATCTATCAATGCATCTACTCATACACTCACCTGCCCATCCATCCATCCATCCATCCATCCATCCATCCATCCATCCACCCACCCACCCATCTGCCTACCCATCCGCCTACCCATTTACCCATCCATCTACCCATCTAACCACTCATTCACCCATCAATTTCAAATGTCACTCATTTAGAATATTTGCTGTGTACATCATGTGAGCAAGGCACACTTCTATGTCATGGAAAATCAATGGCGAACAACTAACTGACAATGTATCTGTACGTAAGGAGTTAGGAGTCTGGCGTGAAAGGCAGACAGGGAAATAAGCTCTTACTCTCCTGTGAGATAAGCTCCATAACAGAGGTGACTGCAGGATGCAGCTGGGTAGCACAGGTGAAGAGAGACTTTGTGAGCAGCACAATTCACGAACACTAAAAGGTGGAAGCAACACAAGTTCCCATCAACGGATAAACAGATAAGCAAAATGTGGTACACACATATAACGGGATAATGCTCATCTTCAAAAAAGAATAGAAATTCTGACACATGCCACAGTGTAGATAAATCTTGAGGACATTCTGCTGAACAAAATGAGCTAATCGTGAAAGGACAAATCATGTACAATTCCACTTAGGTGAGATACTTAGAGTAGGTCAATTCATAGAGCTGATGGTTGTCTGGGTCTGCTCAGAAGAGGGGAGGGGGCATTAGTGTTAAATCAATCTAGACGGCATTTCAGTCCTGCAAGGTAGAAAGCCCTTGGAGATGGTTGGTGGCAGTGGTTGCACAACATGAATATATTTAATACCAGTGAACTTCACATTTAAAAAAAAAATAGTTCGAATGGTAATTATCTGTTCAATATTGGTTAATTTGTTGTAAAAAATGCAGCACAATAATGCAAGACATTGACAATTAATAATATTAACAAAAATATTACCTGGGTAGAGGGTCTATGGGGACCCTATCATATTCATAATGTTCTTGAAAATTTAAAACTATTTTAAAAATAAATGCTTCCTTTAAAAAAAAAAGGCTTCATGGAGGAAGTTACCTCTAACGGAGGTGTGAAGGATGAACTGGGGTTGCTCAAGGGAATAGTAAAAGACAGGATCATTTCAGGTGATGGGGCCTCACGCAAAGGTCCAAGAGTGAGGCGAACATAGCCTCTCAGATGTGGGAACTGAAAATGATTCAACCTGGCTGGGACCATGCTCTCCAGGCCATGAATTCCCCTGAATCCCTGAGTTAGGTCATTTGGTATGAACCCTGTGCCTGCAGCGACATCCCCAATGCCTCACGTTGACTTGAACAGCAATAGGGTCCACCAAAGGAAAGGGTTGACTCATGACAGTTGGAGAAACAAGAGTGGGAAGCCAGACAGCCTGACACCCCTGCTCAGGAGCCGGCCTGATAGCACTTGCCACAGTTTACGCCGAGTCATCATCGTTGGGGGGAGTGTAAAGCCTCCTATGCACGCATGCATGTGTCATCCGACATTTCGACTGACAGACAAGTTCTCTGGATTCCTAAGTGGTTCACGCTGGGACCCGCATCGCACAGCAGGATGAACGCGCTCACACCCTGAAAGTTCCATGAGTATCAATGTTAATAACTTGATAGAGAAATAGAAGGAAAGAACCTCCAGCGTGTTATTTGCAAGTCCCCATGTGAAACAACACCATCAGAGGGATTCGGAAATAAGCAGTGTGGTGAGTACATGTAGCAGTGTGAGGTTATCTCCCTAACAGCGTGACACAGTGTCAACAATGTAATCAGGATACTTGCAGGGGAGAAGAATTTATTGTTTTAATTATAATCTAAAGCGCAGTCTTATTTTTGGATAAGGCGCCAAGGCATACACTCTTTGGGGTGTCCCCAACGGGAAAGATTGGGCGGGTGGGCAGAGGGTGTGCTCATTGTCTCTCTCCCCTTGCAGTTCTTTTGATCCTGTGCACCGAGCAATTTTGCTGTGGAGATTTAATCCCAGGGTTTTCGTACACAGCTTGTTACCTTCCTGCCAGCTCAACCAAGTTCTGTGATGCTCGCTTATTTGCAAGCGGCTAAGCTGATTCTGTTCTCAGAAGCTCAGCGGCTAACAAGCCGGAATTAGGCATTTTCCTCCTGCTTCGCGTGCTGTGAATGTATTGGATTCAGCTAAAGGTTTTCCCTCTTAGCAATAACCTGTTATCCAAAAGGCACAAATTATGGACATACCAAGTCAAGTTCAACGACCAGAATTCTTGGACTGAAACAGAGCAGGTTCATTGCTTTGGCTGTCACTTGAACTCTCCAGAAACAAAGGAGAACTAAAGAGTGGAGTGAGGCAGGACAGCAGTGGTTTCCAGAGCATGCAGTGGGGTGGGAAGGAGGTCGCACTGTGGAGATGGTGTGGGGTGCAGCGGACTCAGACCCGAGTGCGTACCCCCACTTTTCTGTCAGTGCGCAATCTCATGTAATCTTCAAATACCCAAGCTAGCTCCCTCCTTTCATCACATCACATTTTTACTGATGAATTATCTTGCCCCAGGTCCCACCACTAGTAAAAGACGGAACTGGGATTTGAACGAGCATTTATTTCATTCCAAAATCCATGTTCTAACCCATTATATTATATTGCCTTCTCTAACATCCTAAAGGTTGAATGTCCTCTCTGGGCATTTGGGTTTTTTCACCACTGTGGTGGTAGTTATGTCCCATCATCTTCTCCTTTCAAAGTGCATGCCTTTAAGAAAGCACTGGAAGGCAGACACAAAATCTCCAGGGTCAGGGATTGACCCTGGGTTCACCAAGCTGGTGACACTTGAGATGTATGAGGTCCCCTACAATGGTGGTATACAACAGTGGTCTGTCTTTAGCATTTGCTTCTACTTTGAGGTAGCCTAGCAGATGATGGCAGGGTCATTAAAAAGGTCTTCTTGCCTTTCTAATTATGCCTAATGTTAGAATTCTTCTATCAGCACTTAGGGGTTTGAAGAAGTCTGATTTCTCCCTCTCGGAGAT
Organism: Cynopterus sphinx; assembly: GCA_030015415.1. NCBI lineage: Eukaryota > Metazoa > Chordata > Mammalia > Chiroptera > Pteropodidae > Cynopterus > Cynopterus sphinx. The sequence continues at coordinate 97,002,397 of CM057379.1, read as the reverse complement.
GCTCCTTCAGTTGCCACTCTTATACACTTCTGTTGCTTATCCTTCATGTTGCAACTTTAAATCATCTACATGCTTATTTGTGTTGATTGCTACGCATGCTGAAGCTACAGAGAAACCACATCTACCTTGTCCACTTCTGTTTTCCAAGGGCCTTACACTCTCTCAGAGCACTGTCACTTTGTAAATACTGGGTGACTGAATAAGTCACTTCTGCAGCCCTGCCAGGGTGGACATAAGTTCTCATCATTCAGCCATCATGGTCTTTCTCCATTTCAACCTGTCCTCATTCCTTGGAAGTGTGGTGTCTCCAGCTGAATACTCTGTGCACACACAGTCCAGCTCAGCATCACGACGCAATTCCCTTGACTGAGCACTGCTGCTCGTGCATTTGGTGGTTGCTTAACTCTCATCCCTTAACTGCTCCCATAGGTAAGTCTCACTGTTGCCCAGTCATAGATGTGGACACTGAGATTCAGAAGGTAACATGCCTCGTTCAGGATGCACAGCCAGTGTGTGCAGAACTGGGACCCAAAGCAACAAGACTTCCTGAATAATCCTGAACAATCCGGGCCCCAGCTTTGTGAGGCTCACATGAAAGCAAGACAGACAGAGAGCTAAAGTGAACTTCATATCTGGCTCCCCCACCCACCAAAGGACTCGGGGTGACATTTCTTAAACTAAGCCCTTCTCCCCTTATCCATAAATTGGAACCATTAGTGCCTGCCTCATAGGGCTGCGTGTGAATTAAATGAGATGATGCAGTTAGAATAGTTAGGCTGGCGAAATAAGCACTCACTGAATTAAATCTTGTTAAATTATCAGATTGCATAGGTCTGCATATCATTATTAGATTGCACAGGTCTGGTAAACCATGAATAGCAATGGGCATTTTTTTTCTATAAGTTTTACTGCAGAGTGGAGCTGTTAGAGGTTTTGTTCTACAAACTCTACTTTTCTTAGATGCAAATTACAACTGTGCTAGTTTTGGGGGAGTTTGATTCTATTCCTGACCCAGACAGTGTTCACTACAGACCCAAACCAGAGACTTTGGGCCCTGAGCTCAGTTCCAGGGCTAGCCAAGCCAGGTTTCCTCCAACTTGAGCTCAGGATCAGAATACAGGAGCCCAAACATTTTCTGCTTAAAATGGGAACAATAAGGTTTGTTAGAGAGGTGTCTATTTCCTGTTATTCATTCTGTCATCTTTTCAAATAACAAAACTGCTTAGATGAGCACTGAGAGATGCCTGCATTGAGCAAGCGGGTGTATTTATAGACAGATAACAGGTAACATTAAACACTCTACATCTGTGATGCCAACACCTCTTCATAGATAAGAATTGCCTGGGTTCCCTGTCACCAAGGCCTATTGGGGCAGCTCAGCATCAGAGATTCTGAGTCATTGGCCTGAAGAGGGACCTAAGAATCTGCATTTAGTGAGTGCTCCAAGTGACTCTGAAGCAGGTGGTTCCCAGGACATACTTGAAGAATCTAGTTAATGAGCTGGCTGTATACAAAGAATAGAATATTCCTGATGAATCTTGGAAGCAGTTAAGTATAATATCACTATTAGCGTTGTCTTATTTTCCTGAGCTAACGCAGTTAGTCTGACAGTGCTTGCCATGGAGCCAAGAACAGAGTACACACTAATCTCTGCATGAGATTTATTGCGGGGAAGTAGAGATAAGGGTGTTATTCAGAAGTCATTTCTCAAACACCCAAGCTTACTATATGCCTGTCCCCGCGAGAGGCATTGAGACAAGAGCAAAACAAGGCAGGCAGGATCACTGCCCTTTGGGGCATAAGGACTTATAGAAGATCCCACCCAACACAAGATAGGCAACAAAGAAAAAATTACAGATTGTGATGAGTTTATACCTCAATTAGGATTGGCAGAGAAGAATACTCTGAGGACAGAACATATTAGTTGAGAGTTTATTGAAAGAATTGAGCTAGGTTTGTAAAGAATGTTAAAAGAAAGATTCCAGGCAGAAAGGAACAAATCTTTCAAAGGCCCTGAGGTTGGAAAGAGTTTGGGTTCCTGAAGAAATTGAAAGGAAACCACTGGCTTAGGTAAGAAGTGAGCAGGGGTCCGATCTGCCCTGGAAGAGAGAACATTCTAGTCCAAGGCAATCCCAAGGGACAGAAAAGAGAAGGCACAAGATGTATTTTGGGGAACAAACCAACAGGAGGGAGAAGACATTATGAATATTGCCTCTTTTAACAGAAGAGGAAATAGAGAACCAGTCCTATAACAATAGTTTTAGCATCTCTTCATTACATGTACCCCCGAAAGTAGATGCCTATCTCAAATGCCATTCCACCAGGTGACATTCAAAAGCCTATTGATCGACTTTCTGGAAGTGGCCATCATCTTCCAGCAGCCCATGTCTTATTTGAACTTGAATGTTGCTGCTTCCCAGCAATCTTCCTCCCCACCCCCACCCCCCGCCCCTGCAAAAAAAGAGTCAGTGTTCAATAGTGGTGGACATTTCACTGCATTTCTAAGTCACTTCAGAGGCTCCCGCCAGTGGAACTCCAGGTGCTGGGTGAGGTGTGTTTGAGAAGAAGGCATCGTAGAAGCCAGCAGAAGCAAAGCTGAGGAAAACCTTTAGAGCTGATTGGGGCTGTCTCACCCAGCCTTTACTGTGCCTGATGCACGCACCCAGCTGTGTGCATGTACAACGTACACTGACATCTGTCCAGGAGACATGGGCCCAGCCTCTTTCAGGGTGGGTGACCCCAGTACCTAAACTGTCTGTCATTATAGGTATTCGCATGGGCACGTGTATATGGACAATTCATTGAGTACTGATGATGCATCTTAGACTTAGACTCAATGAACAATGGAATCAGAGCCTACAAGGCTCAGGAAGGGGGTGATGATAGACCTGTAAGCAGATCATAATAGGGAATGTGGAGCAGAGATGGCTTGGGCAGTGCAACGTAAGGGTTAACGGCCGGGACCCTGTACTGAGACTTCCTACACAGAATCTCAGTTTCACACTTAACCTTCTGAGTGGTCCAGAATGAGATGCTGCTGAGTCTTGTGTCTCAGCTTGATATATATATATATATATATATATATATATATATATATATATATATATATATATATATAATGAGGATCATAATAGTCCCTACTTTGTTGCTTTGTAATGAGGATTAAACGAGCCAATCAATATAAAGGATCTATCACAGTGCCTGGCAGCAACATTCTTTAAACATCAGCAATTGTTGTTATTAGGGCAACGCCTGATAATGTTTACAATGGCGAGATCATTTTAGTAGGCAGAATGCCCGCCCCTCCCCAGAAATGCCCATATCCTAATCTCTGGAACCCATGAAATAGTTACATTTTGTGACAAAAGAGACTTTGCCCGTGTGATTAAGGTTACATATCTTGAGATGGGAGACTATCCTGGGCTACCTACCTGGGCCCAATCAAATCAAAGGCGCCCTCAAAAGCAGAGAACTATCTCCTCTCCCTGTAACATGGCAAAAAGGAACTTGGGAGAGATTCAAAGAATGAAAGGGACTTGAGCCACTGTTGCTGGAGGACAGTAGGGCACAAAGAAAGCCTGAGAAAGAATGGAGGCAGCTTCTCAGAGCAAGGACCAGTTGACCTTCGGCAAGTAAATGGGATTCTGTCTTACACCCGCCAGGAACTGAAACAGACCAATGATTCACATGAGCTTGGAAGTGAGCTCAGTTTCAGATTCTCTAGAAAGGAACACGGCCTCTGAGCATCCTGATTTCATCCTGGTGAAACTCTAAGCAGAGGACATAGCTGAGCCACACTAACCTGCGCTGCTAATGCACAGAAAAGTGAAATAATCGGTGAGTGTTTTATCCTACAAGCTCTGCTGTGATTGGTTATGGCAGCAACTCATGCAATTGTACAAACATGGGAAACTCACTATGTGACCAGTCGCTTCCTTGCTGAAGGTCCTGAGAGAAAGTCCACAGTTCCATTTTTCCCATGGCTCAAAGGCCTCTCTTTTGGGGCATGTAAATGAAGAAAACCACACTGCTATTCTAATCCTCTTGGACAGCCACCCCCTCACAGGTGGCTCAAGATAATGAGAAGACTATAAGGAAGCAGGAGACGCTTTGGGGCAGGTCTGAGGGTTCTATGATGCTGAGAGCACTCCTGGAAACTGCCAAATGCTTGTGTTCCCTCGACCGTGGACGCTTGCTAAGAAACAAAAGACAGTGCAAATTTAAATGCCAACACAAACAGTTCCAAATTGTGAGGACGCAGGTAAACTCTTAACTTCTGTGAACCCCCTTGATTTCTCCCCTGCTAGATGTGCATTATCATACCATCTTTCCAAAATATCTGGTCAGGCCAACGGATACGGTGGCTGCGAGATCAAATAAAATTTACCAATCTTAGAAATATAAAAACAGGTGAACAAACAAATACATAAAATGGAAATTCTATAGTGAGTTGACTGTGAGTTAGTTGCAAGTCCTTGGGTGGTGGCAGATTCACGTTTGGACACAATTCAGTCTCCAAATTCAAGTTTGCCATCAGTCAGCTCTTACTAACCACATGAATTATTACAGTATTGCCAGAAGATATCAGTGGTGTCAGCTGCCATTGGCTAACTAAACAACAGGTAATTTTCTGGCTGACAGAAACCCAAGTATTCCACTCATCTCTGACACCCATGCCCTTCAAGGAAGCTGACCTTCTCCCCAGCGCCAAAGGGTCAAATCTGGATCGCTCTATGTCTGTGGGTCTCAAATTGTTATTCTGGGACCAGCAGCATCTGTACCATCTGAGGACTCAGGTGTGTAGAATCTAGGCCCCAACCTAGATCTATTGAATCAGAAAATCTGGGAAGTGGGGCCCAGCATTCTGTGTTTTCTCAAGCACTCTCAAGTATGAGAATTACTGCTCTAAATAAGTCTCAGAGATGTCATTACTTTTGCTAAGCAATTAAAGCAAATGATGTAATCTGGCCAATGTGATGTCAGCAGAAGTCTTTGGGAGGGATGGGCTGCTAGGGAGTTTTTCTTAAGAAGGAAAATTCAAAAGGGGCATTTCCTGTTTTGTTTTGTTTTTTTTTTTTTGAGTGCTGTCATCTTTGTGTGATGTTTGGAGCAATGGCAGCTATCTTGGGACCAGGAGAAATGCTAAGAGGATAAGTAAACACAATGAGAATAGCATAATGGCAGAACAGAAATACAGCAAAAAACGGAAAGCTTACTGATGTCGTTGAGTTGCTAAATTACCTGAATTAGCTAACATTAGCATTGCCTCGCCCCCTGAAGTCTTAAATGAGATCATAGACATCCTTCTTGTTGAAGTTATTTTTCATCCAGTCTTCAACTACTTGCTGCCAAAAGGATCCGACCAACATACCGTTTAGCATAAGTCCCACCTTTAATGAGCTTCCAGTAGAAAGTTATTCAGTGGGTTGATAAAAGTAATAACAAATGTGTGTTGCCCGTAATATTTTTAAAGAAGATGGGCTAGAATAAAAGGTAAGTCCTCAAACTATGCTGATTATATTTTCCAAACCAAATTGCATTTGGAAAGATGCTTTTGTGTGTGCTATTTCCAGGTGCAAGCAATCATTTGGAATGCCAAAATATTGCGGTTTGCAGGCTATTTCCATGATTTACAGACACAACATAGTAGAATACTTGAAACTGGAACTGTCCCCTCAAATCCAAACTGAATGGCTGCCATATCAATAACTTTTCCAATTAACAGCTGAAATTTTAAATGGTTCCACAAACTAGATGCAATGTTTTAATCTGGCAAGATAAAATGTACAATAATCTGTGGCTTGGTTTTTATATGTTCTTCCACTCCAAAAGGTCTTTGAAAATTCTAACTTCAATCATAATATTGAACTTGCCAGAGTTGGAAGGAAGAACAGAAACAAATATCTTTTTGCACAAAAAGGTAAGTACAAGGTAATTGCCAACATCAAGTGAAACAAAAGGATCTCTGGGCTTGCTCTCAGAAAGTTTGTCCTAAAATATAGTAATTATTGGTGTCTATCCCAAAATCCAAGGTGTAGAAAACAGAGATTGTACTCAAGCCTAAATCCATCCATTCATCTGTCCATCCGTCCATCCATCCATCCATCCATCCATCACTCATCCATTTATTCATTCATTCATTCATTCATTCATCCATCCATCCATCCATCCATCCATCCATCCATTTATCCACCCATCCATCTACCCACATACTCATCCATTCATCCAGCTACTCATGCACCATTTTTTGAATCATTCAACAATTATTTAGCAAATGCCTCCTCTGTCACAGGCATCCCAAAGGATACAGCACTAACAAAACAGACTACAATACCTATCCTAGTGGAGCTTACATACTAGTGGGGAGAAGCAGACACAATCAAACAAAAGAATGAAACCTATAGCGTGTCTGACAGTAATAAGTGACATGGTAAAATGTCAGATAGAGAAGAGAAATCGAGTGTGTTGGAGTGAGGGGGTCTGATGTTAATGGAAGGGCCGGGGTAGTCCTGTCTGAAAAGATGGTGTATGTGCACAGCTCAGAGGGAGGGAAAGGAGTGAACCTGGGTAGAAGACACTATTCTTCCTCAGAAGATTGACAGGGGAAGATTTGAAGAACTGATGTTCCAGGACATTATGGGGAAGTGAGCAGCTGAGCACAGAGTGAACTAGGCCAGTGGCACAGCAGGCTCCAGAGGAAAGTGGCAAACAACAGAATCAGAAAATTCACATGACTGTTGGAGGCAGCCGTGTGCAGGCTCTGAGGAGGTTAAAGACCTGGGCCAGGTGGGAAACAGCTGCTGTGCACACCAGAAAGCAAAGTACAGAAAGTCAGTTCCTAGAACAGACAGTCTTGATCTAAGTTGGAGTTAATCAGAGGGTCTATTCCTAGAAAAGCGACATCCGAGCCAAAGCAGGTTGAATACAAGCACCAGCCTGGGAGCCAGGTGGGGACTGGAGGGTGTGGCATCCCAGGTAGAGGAAATACCATGTGAAGATGCCCTACAGCAGAAAAATCATGATCGCTGGAGGGACTAAGGAGAATCTGCTTGGATGGCCATGAGAAAGTTGAGAGAGGAAGTGATGGAGCCATAGGGGACACTGGATCAGAGCAAAGATGTCACTCTTAACCAATAACAGTTTTTGTTTGTTTGTTTTTTTTCTTGGTTTTGTTTTTAAGGAAGATCATTTTGGCTGCTGGGTGGGGGGCCACATGCTCACAAAGAGAACCATCTGGACTGCAGCCAGGAAGAGAGGGGTGTGCTTTCAGATGTCCCCAGGGGGACTGGGAGGGGCCCTCCTGGGTTGAAAGGATGAGAGAAACAGAGACAAGTCCCTGGAACCAGGGGAAGAAGATCTAATCGCTGCTGCTGAAAACTCTAGAGAGAATGTTCATAATGAACAACAGGTTGAAGGTGAAGTAACAGAGGCCCAGAGATCTCTAGGGACTTCCCCAAGTCATGGCACCAGTATATCCGGTCATCTTTCCATTTAAACCAGAGGGAAGAATACACAGTAATGGGATATTTATACACAAATAGATGTGCGTGTGTGTGTGTGTGTGTGTGTGTGTGTGTTTTCACTCATGCAATACTAATGCCATGAAAATGAAACCCACAAGCAAACTCTCTTTTGAAATTGTCATTTTGGAACTAAGACTAGTTCACTACTTTTGGGGGGCCCAGGGCCCAGGATGTGGACCTGAAGACCCTGCATTTGTCATTTGATCATTCAACAGCCTCTTGCTTGGCCTCCTGGGTATCCAAGGCTACTGCTTGTGTGCATGGCACCATGGTTGGAGTTATAAAAAGGCATACTGTCCCAGTGGATGAATTATTGAAAGATGCCCCTTCCACCAGGACAGTGTAGCCCTGTTCCAGGATGGGGACTACTACTTCTGTGGGTCCCACGAGCAAAGCACCACCATAGGTGGTGGCCCTATGGACACCCACCACACTCTGGATGGTGGGCACCTCTGGATGACTACCCAATGGTACCAAAGAGTCAAAGAAGGTGAAATGCATATTGTGATGTATTCCTCCTTGCCTACAAACCTTAAAATCAATATGGCAATTATTGCTCAGAGCAGATGACACAAAGATTTTGTAACGGCAAACAGGATAAAGCACGAAGGGACTCAGGCCCTTGGCAAACGATGCTGGGAGCTAGAGAGACACGTCATGTCTTGTGTTTACAGCTTTTCGGCTGAGTACTTAGTGTTTACTTTGGCATTCATCCAGGCCCATAAAATGCGTGATCTATCAACACAGCAGCTGCACTTGAGCGAGTATTCGTGAAAAGGTGATTCACTTCATAAGGAGAATCCCCCCCCCCACAGCCTGGAGACTGAGGCAAGCACCTTCCTTGTTTCCCTAAGAGGCCCTTCTTTGATACAGAATTGGTGGCGAAAAGGCTAACGTAGGAGAGCCATTAAAGGATCACATTTCATGTTTAGATCAACCCTGCATAGAAACATAAAGTCAGGATCAGCTACATAATCCCCAAGGCCAGTGCAAAGGAATAATATGGGACCCCTGATATAATTCAAAAGGTATTAAGAATATATAAATTATTTGAATTATGAAGACTAATTCAAAAATTATTAAGAATCCCAAGCAGAGCATTAGACCATGTCAGGGCCCTTGAAAACATGGGTCCCATGTGACTGTACAGGACACATGCCCATGAAGCTGGCCCTGCCCTTAATTAAAGGGATTCGATTTGACATTTCCCAAATAGGGATGTTAATAAGACTGACTTAAAAGAATTGCTGTAAGAATCAAAGTAGAGAATGAAATTTAGATTCCACCCTGGCTCCTCAGTCTCTATGATGCTAGTTATTATTACCGGATAAAGTGTGAATAAGATTTCTTGCATCATCCCAACGAAGCACCTCTATCTGTATAAATACTTAATATTGCCTCGCCAACAGCTCTGGCGTCTGTGAAATTCTTGCACAGAAAACAATACACATTCCAAAGAACTGGGGAAGAATAAAGCTGTTGAACTGTCAAGTACCTGAAAATGAAGAGGGGAGAGTATCTGAGAAAAGCAATTTTGGGTATTCCAAAGGAAAAAAAGCAATATATTTCTGCTAAAAGCAAATTGTTTGGTGGGTTGAGGGACTCAGAATAGAGTATTTCCAATCAAAATCTGACTGCTTCTAATAATGTTCCATTCCAGCTGTTATTTTAAAAGACACTCCCCCCTCCCCCATTTCTATTAGAGGCTAAACTTTCCCTTCTAGTTCTTTAGCTGCAAGATGGCAGAGATTACAACTGTCTTGTTCACCATCAAATGCCTTGTGCCTAGTATCACACATGTCACATAATCAGTGTCTCACAAACAGCTGTTGAATGAATGAGTGAACCCATGACCAAAACATGGAAAGGTGGGTTTTATTATGGGAAAAGAGATTGGCCAACATTGGGTCACATCTAGAGAGTATTCGGAGAGGACCCTGAACCCTCACTCTACAGCACTGTCATCCCTGGTGTAACTGTCCTGGGTCCACCTTGTCCTGAGGGCTTCCTCACAACTCTGAAGGTCAGAATGAAAAGTCAAAAAGAAAAGATAATACAGTTCAGGAACTACATGTGTTCACGGTAGAAATGTCAAATGTGGCCGGCTGTCACTTGTGGCAAAAATCCATCCCTCGATCATACCCTTTCTGAAGTTCTATCCAAATGTCTGCTATTACACAGCCAGAGTTTGGAATGATATTTTGTCACTTTTTAAATTTCTTGACCCAATCAGTTCATTTTGTACATCTCAGCGCAGTTTGCCTTCATGCACCAATGCAGAGAGAAAAACCCCAAAGGTGGCTTCAGTTCCCATGCCTGAAAATTCTGTATTGTATCAAGCCAACTTGATCATATATCTATAATAGTCTATAACACACCTAGGACAGAGAAATAGGGCAAGGGGCAAAGGATGAAAGAAGAGTTTGATGTAAAAGCTTGGAAGATAATTTCCCAGGGATATGATGCAATTTTAGGGAGACTCCACCAAGACACTGGCTAGGAGGAACATCCATCCATCCTGGGAGTGGCAGGTCCCCTAGAGCAGCATGCTGTCTGTTGATCCCGAGGCTGTCCTCAATTGCCCTCAATGGTTGTTTTCTCAACTGTGCCATTCTCCCTGTCAAGACCCAACAACTTCTGTCCTTTGCAGACTTGTTCCGAGGACAGCCACGCTAGAAAGTGGTCTGTGCGGCGAAAGCTCCTCCTCAAGTGCTTGAAACAGACCTCTGGCTAATATGACTTTCTCCTCATTAGCTTGTGCATTTCTCAAGGGCAGAGATGCTGTCTTACCTGCATGCATCCTAAGCGCCTTGAATAGTGCTTGGCAAAAAGCAGACGTCTATAACACGTGGATCAAACCACAGGCGGTACTTGTGCAACAAAACAGTGTGTGTCTTCCTGGTGCTCCTGGCAGATGGCAAGGAAGCTAAACACATAGCTCCTAAGGGATTGACTTCAGTGCTAGGGCTATACTGCTTAATATCCTTCGATGGGTCTCTATCCTTAGGGTAAATCCATAATTCCTGAAGTTGGCTTGGAAGGGCTGCCCCTAGCTACATGCCCTAATTGACTTAGGCCACTGTCTGCCTCACCAACTCCACTCCTTGCATTTCTAACTCTAATCAATGTCCTTCCTACCACCGGCCCTTTGCACATGACAATCTCACTGCCCGAGATGCTAGTCTCATCCCTTTTTACTTGCTTAATCTCTTTTCATCCTTTGAAGTCAACTTGAACATCAGTTCCTTCAGAAAGCCCTCCGGGACCCACACGACCGAAACGTGAAGCACGTATCACTATTGGGATTTTAACATCTATTTTTGTGATGGTTTTAGTGAGGTCCTTTTTTCTCACCAGACTATCAGATCCATGTAGTCCAAGATTATACATATTTTTGCTCACTTTTAGATGCTCGGCAACAGAGAAAGTGCTCGATACATTTTGTTGCGTGAACAAATAAAGAAATCGATCCATACTTTTCCACAGGTGAGACTGTACGTCTGGGACATTGACAATTTATTTATTGTGTGTGTGTAACTGATTACATAGAGTAACAGGAAAAACAAACATTTACATCCCCATGCCAGAAAATCAAGTTAAGCCCCATAGAATAGGAAGCAACTGGCCATTCTAGGTTGAATGGGGACACACAGGGCCCTCCTCTTGTCCTAAGTGCACTTCAGGTCACCTACACACTGATGTGGGCCGATTCATTCTCAAACGATGTATTTTTTTTTTCGTGGAAATTGTCAAGTGCCATTGTTACCCTAAATAGAATATTACTAAAGTACTTTAACCAAGCCAGCTGGAAAGCCTGACATTTCATCCATATTGTTATTTATATACATATTTACAGCTGCCACCTGCCTGTGGCTTGGCGGTATCATAAAGCAGGGCTGTTCCCCTGTTTCATTATACTTTGACATTTTACTATAACTACATTGCTTCCCATTCCTTAGTTTCCAGTAGCTCTGCAGCCACTCTTGAATTACACTGCCTGGGTAACAGAATAAAAATCTTGCTCTGTGGTAGTACTAGTCTCTCTCTTTCTCTCATCCTCTCTCTGTTCCTCTCTCTCCCCGCCCCCTCCCCTACCCAGATGGTACAAATCGTTGCTGGCACATGAAGCAATTATAACACAGCTTCTGTTGCTTAAATGAACCCCCACAAACCCCACTGAGTTGGATTAGATTAGGGAATTGGGAAGCAAGCAGGAGGGCTGGCCACTTGTCTCAGCTGAAGCCGGTGGCTATTTGGTCATGCCTATTCGAGATGAGAAATAAATGTTTTCTTCCCCAGAATGGATCTGGGAGCCCCCTGCCTCAGAAAAAGAACACAGGAAGGAAAGCCAACAACTCCATCAAAGGTAGGTAGGACTCATTTCAGATGTGATCTCAGAGATGATTTGCAGCTCACTCAGAAATTAAAAGCTGAATTTCCACGAGCAAAAGGGTAAGAATGAGTTTGGGGATCTCCTCCACCATTGCTCATAAGTCAACACGCTTTGTGGTGCCATACGCTGTGCTCACACTGTGGTTCCCAGCGGAAGACACAAAGAGAGGTGCCCTTCTTAAGTTAACTTCTCCACCACCTCAGCTAGCCAGGTGGAGGGAACAGGGTGTTCCCTGCTCCCCAATTCTCCAAACTATCTCTGTCAAAAGAAAGAACTTCTTGCATTCTTTGCAAGAAAGAAGCATGCTTTCAAGACATGCCCTGCAGGATTTGCACAAAATAAGTGAATAGCAAAAGCTCTTAGGATTGAGTAGAATTTCAGTTTAATTTGAATATCCAAAGTCCCACACAAAGAGCCTCTTTAGAAATCTGGGAAATCTGGTGTCTCTCACTGGGTGGGTGCATCCCCAGACCCCAGGAAGCTGGCTGCTCTCTCTGTGTGATTCTCCTCCCTCCAGCCTTATCCCTCAGCCTGTCCTTCCGGGCAGACCAGTGTCCTCTTTGCCACTTAGGGACTCTCAGCTGCCTCTGTGTTTCTACTCAGGAGCAAAGCCCAGGTCCCATCACTTCAGAGCAGTCACTGAAAGAGGCAGTTGCCTCCCAAGTTCATGTGGAAGACCTTCCTCTCATGCTGGCCTTTGGGTTAGGAAGCCACATTCTGGGTTCTCACTGTCGTGCTTTCTCACCACTGATGTCACCCACTACCCCTACGACCAGATCCCTGAACCCCGCTGCTGTCATTGAGCCCCATCACGTTCTAGCTGGATCAGTCTCTCCCTGCAAAACCTACTCCAACAGCCCGAAGGCCTAATCATTAGCATCCAAGGCTGGTACCCCTAGGCAATTAATTAGTAGATGCCTAGGTCCTTCTCCTCACTTTAACCCATTTCCCGTTTAGAAAAAAAAAAAGTGCAGTGCAGCTCAATTTAATATCATGGGTAGAAATCCCACGTTTTCTAGGAGTTGACATTTTCGGCGATCGAGTATTACTGTATTTTATAAATGGAAATATCACTACTGAAAACAGAATGCTGTAAGTAGAATGATGTCATTTGTGTCCAAAGACTGTCGATATACTAGAGCGATGAGAGAATAATAATAAAGCAAGCTATTTCATGGCGACCTTTGGGGGTAAGGTTAGGACTGTAATCTCCATGTTATCTTGGGGTTAACACTGTAGCCACAAGAGCCGCTGGTGAGTATTCTCGGGGCAAACAGGATATAGCATAAATGCCTGAGAAGCAAAAAAGAAGAGTAGGTTGGGAATGAGCATTCCAGCTCCAGACAGGCCAGCAATTCCCGTTTTCACCACAAGAAACTCCCCCAGGCTTTGATATGGACTGAGCATTTGTGTTTCTGCCTCCATATCAAACCATGTGTTAAATCTAACCCCCAAGGTGACCGTATGGGGGGCGTGGAACTTTGGGAGGTGATTAGGTCATGAGGATGGAGCCCTCAGGAATGGGATTAGTGCCCTTCGCACTAATGTAGGGAGGAGGCAAAAGAATTAAGAATGTTAAATCAAGCTACATTGAGAGACTGCGATGTGCTGATCAGTCCTGCAGCCAGGGCCAGAGGACACCTGCAGAGCAAAGGAAGGTTTCTGCTGGGATTGATGACAACTCACTCATTCCCCACACTGTGAAGAAGAAAGAGGAACCAAAAGTCATTCCCTACGGCCAAAACCAGGGGAACCTATGGATTAAAGGCTGGGAACCACCAGCAGGCCTTTCACTCTCTCTACATATTCCTTTCTTTTCATACTACATACTCTTCCCTTTCCCTTCCTCATTGTGTGTCCATATCAAGGAAATGGGTTAACAAAATCTTTTAAACTATAACTTACAGGAACTAAAAGATGATATATAATTCTCTGAACACTACACCCGCTACTCAGTGTCTTTCACGTCTCTCACTGTCCCTCTCACTCTGCCTCCGAGAGGAGAATGAGAGGACACTCTGTGGAGTGTTACCCCTTTTCTAATGAACTTTCCCTTTGACTCTAACTTTGGCGTGTATGTTGGATTCTGTCTACACTCCCTTTCTCCCTCCCTCCCTCCCTCCAACCTGTTTTTGGTAGTTCCCTCAGAGTTCTCCAAACACAATAATCTCTGCTCTCAATTTTCCTTCTTTCATCTTTCACCCCAATATTACTACCACCGTGTCAGCAACTGGGACGACAGGTCTGAAACTGACACTTAGAAAGTCTCTTGCTGTCCCTCTGTGACTTGAACCCCTCTCCCACAGGCCTTTCCACTCTGATGTTACACTGTCCTTGTCTTCAAACCAGAAATACAATTATTCTTTTCTCTCTGCTCTCATATTTTGATAGCTTTCCTCCTCAGATGCCTTGAAACCCCTTACATTTCAAACTTACGATCTCAGATGTCATCAGAACAATCCTCCTGAAGCATTTCTTTTTATGGCACAGAGGCACTGTTTCTATTTGCTGGATGTAAAAGAAATAATAATAAAAAAAAAAAACCACATTTCTTTCTCCCCAGCTAAAAGGTATCCATTCAGCAAACTATCAATGAGAATCTACTATGTAGCAGCCACTGTTCTAGGTATGGGCAGATGCAGGCCTGAATCTAGTAGAGATTTAAAGTCACTCATGAGGTTGAAGAGGTGGTGATCAATAAGCAAATAAACAGAGAAATTTAGAAACATGACAAAACTACAGGATAGGATAATGGAAGAGATCGTGACTCAGGGGGCTACGTCCTTTTGACAGGAGGCATTTTAGTGAAATCTGACAATGAAGTTGTCAGTTGATGACAACCAAAAAGAAAGACAAAACTCACTCCTTGTAATATCTGAGTTTAGAGCAAGCACTCCGGGAAGAGAAAACAGCCAGAGTGCAAAGACCCATAATATTAAATTTGGGAAAGTAAGCATTTCCCCCAGAATACAGAATTTCATGACTTCACTAACACAGTCAGCTCATCCTGAGCACTGAGCAGGCAAAGGAAGACGGAAGGGTCAGTTCCCCAAGGATGGTCTCCAAATCTCAAGACAACTTCCTTTTTTAAAATCTGCAAATATTTTCTCCTCTACTTTCAACTTCGATTACCTTCCCAAATGTTTGGCGCGGGACTCTCCTGGCTGAGAGCATTCTCCAAAACTGTGTGGAAACCCTGAGACAAACCAATCTCCCTTGCACCATTACATCCCTCCTTTGTCTTCTGATCAATAGTTGAGGCATCCCTTCCTTACAACTCTTTCCACATTGCACAGTCCCAGGCTGCCCCTCCCACAGACCTTAAGATCCCTTTCTGCAGCCCAGTGATTGGCACAGGAAAGCATTCTGGACATTCTAAGTCTGGGGAAATAACCCATCTGTCCTCGCAGCAAACTCTTTGAGCTTTTAATTGGTTCCAAGTTGATCCATCTCTTTCCACTGCCCTTCTCCACCTTGACTGGGTGTAGGAGGTTGAAGACCATACTCTGCAAACTTCATATCCACCTAGAACCTTAGAGTGTGAGTTTATTTGAAAGTAGGGTCTTTGTAGATGTAATTAAGGTGAGACCATACTGGCTTAGGGTGGGCTCTAAATCCAAAGATAATGTTATAAGAAGATCATGTGAAGATCGAGACATAAGAGAAGGAAAAGAGCCATGTGGAGATGGAAGTAGAGACTGGCCTGAGGCAGCTATAAGCCAAGGAGCACTATTGATTGCCAGTAACCACTAGGAGCTCGGACCAGACCCTCCCTCAGGGCCCCCAGAAGGGACCAGCCCTCTTCACACCTTGATTTCAGACTCCTGGCTTCCAGGATGGATAGAGAATACATTTCTCTTATCCTAAGCCACTCCTTAAGAAATGGATACACTTGGCTACCTCCATTCTTCCTCTATTTCGCAGGTAAATGTCTCATCTTAAGAGTGGCTCATAGTGGCCATGAAAACTGTAGTTTTCAAAGTTTGTGCCTCAGAATCATAGGATGTTTGAGGTTCTTAACAGTGAAAATACCTGCATCCAAGCCTGAGATTCTAAGGCAGTGGTCCCCAACCTTTTTGGTACCATGGACCGGTACTCCCATGAGAATCTAATGCCTGATGATCTGAGGTGGAGCTGAGGCAGTGATGCTAGCGCTGGGGAGTGGCTACAAATACAGGTGAAGTTTTGCTCGCTCACCTGCCTATCACTGGCTGTTATGCAACCTATTTCCTAATAGGCATGGACCAGTGCCAGTCCATAGCCCAGGGGCTGGGGACCCCTGCTCTAAAGGGCCTAGAACCTAAATATTCAACAAGCTGATGGTCAGCTCTGTTTCCAAGTGATGCTAAGATAGGTAATAATAGAAGATACATTGAGACATCCATTATGAACTAGGTCAATTCAACTACATCCCCCCTAAGAAGCACTATGACCTTGAACTAATGTATTTAGCTCTCATTAAACTTGGCTTTTAATCAAATATTTAATTTTTTAAATATAGTAGGAAGAGTATGAAAAGATTTGTCAAATGGAGACAGAGGGTCATAGAGAGAAAAAGGAGGAGTTACGAGGTGGAGTGTGGAGCACAGTTCATTCACTCATTACTGCCCAATTTCATCTGAAAACACGTGGATAATAGAAAGGTGATGGAGCTTACATTTCAGAAACCATCACCTACAGTAGTGTATTTTCATGGCCACACCTCACTTTTTCTCGAGTAGTTTTGCCATTTTTTCCTAAAGGGGATTCCCACATTGTCTAAAGCTCACATTTTATCAAAACTTAGATCCGGCTCTGCTTGGGAATTAGGAAAAGTTGAGGTTAGGTTGACAGGGGAGGGTTTTGATTACCAGGGTGGGACTTCCAAAGTTTCTGGACTTTATTCTGTGAGACTGACCAATGGAGAGCTACTGAGTTTTCAGGTGTAAAGGAAGCATGCTTCAGGAGGCTTGGTCTGATAAATGGGGGCAAAGTTTAATAACAGGAAAAGACTGCTTAGGGAGACTGCTCAGATGATGTCTGGAAACCACTTAGAGTAGGTTCACAATGTAATAAATACCAATCTTCTCTTTCCAACTCAATTATAGCTCGACTATGGGCAAACGTGGGTACTGATCTCAGACCATTCAGGAAAAACCTGCTGAAAACCTTTGGTTATACAAGTAAAATGTGTGCTCCTTTGTTTCTCTCTTCTTGAACTTCAACCAGGATCACACGATTGCCCAGAGCAGGACAACTGGATAAAGCAACTCCATTTATGAACGTGAGTGACAAGCAACTCAGTCCCAGAGGGGGTGACAAAAGTCCTCTCTCCCCTGACTTCACATAGGTCTAGGGAGATTCAAATGCTGCACAAACATTTCCAGGAGAACGGTGGGTTACTAAAAGCTCTATCTGTCAATGACAATTCTCTCCCCCAGTGCTGTTAATTAGTCATTTCACAAAGCATCTCTGACAAGGAGTTAAGTCCCAGTTAACCCAGATTTCAGACAAGATGGAAGAGCAAAGCAGGAAAGTGGTTTTAGTGCGACCATGCTACAAATCGTCGGCAAGACTGAGATTACAACCGGAAGATTTCCGCTTCCTGGGCGGGACTTGTTTAGGCAGGAAGAGGAAAAATGTAAGAAGGAAAAGGAAGCCCAACAGCTAAGTAATACAGTGAACTAAAATAGAAAATACCCACCATCCAACGGAGAGTATTCCTTCAACAAGTGTTTATTAAACCACTTTCTGTATGAGTGAGGACTGCAGTAAAATGCTCAGTGGATGTTTGTGGTTTTAGACTATGTATCTTTGAGCATCTTCAAAAGTCACTCCACATTCAAGGACAGGGAAAGAACCATGTTAAGTGGTCTCCTGATAGTCTGAATTGCTAAGAGGCCAGAGGGAAAGGCCCTGTGTTTTCTGTGAAGGGCTTCATGGGTGTGAGCGTGCTTGAGAGAAGGCCATTTCCATTCTGAATCCGACGGCCACGATCTCACTTGATTTATGGACCTGTCACTATTATTTGATGCTGTATCAAATGCATTGTGAGAAGTTCGTTTCATTTGATGAGCCTCTTCAAATTCTCAAAAGTGTGTCCTAATTATGCAGATCTGGGGAAAATATTGTGATTCCTGCTTTCATTTCCTATGATGGAGCTGATGCTGGGGATATCAGAAACCTTGGGCCTCCAGATGAGTGAGAAAGGAGAAGTGGGGAGTTGTGTTAATCAAAGGTTAAGGCTATAGAGACCCAATCCATATTGAAGCACGTGCTCCTTCTACTGTTTACCATACTCATTCTAATATTGGCTCCAACACTAATGTCTTCCCTTTAATGCTTGTTAACTTCCAGGCACAATGTTTAACCATTTGCAAGGAGCTCTCCTCTCTCTCCTCAGCACATTCCTCAAACCCAAAACCACCTTCCACAACTGACAGGGTAATTATTTCTCTAGTAGTAGTAAAGAACTTGGCTTGTTCATAGTCCTAAGAGGAAAAACTTCCATGCCAGCCTCAGCAGTTGAGTTTGAAAAGTTCTTTATGTGACACATCATGACTACAGATTTGCCGAGACTGAATTCATGGTGAACTTTCATGGGTAGTGAAGTGGTTAGTTTTTTGTGTCAACTTGACTGGCCACGGGGGGCCCAGATTAAACCTTATTTCTGGGTGTATGTTTGGGTGTTTCTGGATGAGATTGGCATTTGAACCCGTGGATCCAGTAAGGTAAATGGCCTTCTTCAATATGAGTAAGCAAGAACCAAATGTGTCAGCTCATGGAGGAACATTTCCATGAGACATAACACTGAATAGCTGGGTAACTATAATCTGAAGCCACCACCCTGGCTGGTGTTGGTTTAGTATGACGTGAGTCATCAAACATTTTGCACGTTTGGTCTTGTTTGACATAAATACATATGAACCCAATTCATGGCGGGTCTGAATAGAACAAAAGGTGGAAGAAGAAAGGATTTGTCCCCTGCCTGACCCCGTGAGCTGGGACATCTCATCTTCTCCTGCTTTTGGACTGGGACTTACATTATTGACCCCCTGATTCTCAGACCTTCAGACTAGACTTGAACTACACCACCAACACTCCTTGACCTCCAGCTTGTGTGTTTGCAGACTATGGGAGCCAGTTCATTATCTTACTTAATATATACATACAATCTCCTATCGGTCTGTTTCTCCAGAGAATGGTGACTCATCAGTCAGTGGCACTGCTGTCTTACTATCTACATTCACCCCTTCAAATACAGGCCAGGATACAGAGTAAAAAGCCCCCCTTGGCCAATCAGAACCTGATCAGAGGCATTTTTTCAGAATATCTTCATTATGTATAGCCACTGACTTTGATTTTCATTTTACCCCCAGGTCTTTAGGTCCCTGTCATCTGTTCCCAATACTGCCACTGATGTCCCTTATTAGAGCCTTTTCCCTGGACTATAGAATCTAAATAACTCACTCTGAAAGATGTACATCTCCTAAAAATACTGAGCTGCCCCAACCCCAGGGTCTCTATCCCAGCCAGATGACACCCACTTTTGTAAGATCTTCCTTTATAAGAAAGGACAGAATTTAGGGAAGTGCATGTGTCAGCTCCCAGAGAGACATTTCCATGAGACCTAACACCGAACACCTGCATAACTATAATCTGAGATCATCACTCTGGCCGACGTTGGTTTAGTATGATGCGATTTTGCACATCAAGCATTTTGCACATGTGCGATCCTGCTTGACTTAAATATATACAAACACATCTAACTTTAATACAGCCACAGAAAACAATTCTATTTCCCAGTAGATGAACTGAAAGTATTCTCTTGAAGATAAATATGTATAGTTTTTATTTCAACTCAGTGAAAGGGTTGCCTTGGGCAACAAAGGAACATGGAAACAACAGCATCTTATCGCAGAGAATCTGGAAACCAACATTTTCACCCATGCATGTCACTAACTAGTTACAAGGTCACCAGCAAGTGGGTTCATCTCTCTGCACATCAGCTTCCTTATTTATAAAATAGGGGTAATATATTTGTCTTGGCTAATTCTCAGAGTTTTAGTTTTGGAGAGGTTGAAATAAAATATCACATGGGACGTATATGGGAACAGATTGCATACTTTATGACACTTAAACTTTATTAATGCAATGACTTTAAAAAAATAAGCTAAGAGGGCCACAAGAATACAAGATAAGGGCATTTGTTGCACGGACTTGGTTGCTGGATCTCACGCATGGCAAAATTCAAGGGCCTTTGCCTATCAGTCAAAACGCTGAACTGAAACCTTATGGGGAGAAGGGAAAGAGGGGAGGGAAAAAAAAAAAGCTCTTGAAGCCAGAGCTTATTAAATCAATTACATGATTAATGTGAAAGAGAGTGTGTGAGAGCTAGAAAAAAGAGGTGGGCAATAGTTCACTCAGCATAGAAAAGGCTGCTGATCAAGCATTTTTTTTGTAACCTTCTAAGCCACCAAGAAAATTGCCTCTTGGTGGATGAATCAAACCGGAGAGATATATTTGTTGGCAGCTTTTCATATTAAAAAAAAAAGTGGCAGTATATAAAATCTCCTGTACCGCTCAATCCCAGAATTGACAAATACTAGAAACATTAGCAACATCTTCATATAAATCAAGCATGACATGCATCCTTGGTCAGAGTTCTCCCATGCAACAGAAGGAAGAAGGATGCTAATTAAAGTGTTTGATGGAGTTTTCTTCCCAGTGCACTATGGGAGAAATGTGAAAACCCCCAAGATGACTTGAGTTCCACAAAAGATCATTAGCAGAGAATGGGCAATGACTCAAGTCATCTCCTTGATAGAGTCTGAAGATGGATTCTTCTTGGAGGCCATGGGCCAGGTCCTGAATCAGAAAAACACAGATCACCCAGCCACTTTGACCAAATTAGTTGATCCGGTGGTGACTGCAAAGGGCAGAGGCCAGGGTTTCCATTAGCAACCAGGTCTTTCCCGCTCAGGTTGACAAGGTGGACAACCATCCACACCCTCGTAAAAGATTCATGACCCAACTTTGCACTCTCCACTGCTTGCTTTCTCATAAAACCAGTGCAAATCCTATCAAAAATTTAGCAGAATCCCTGCCTCATCTGTTTAGGCCTGAAGCTAGTTACAGGGACAACTCATTAGGGACAGGCTCATTAAAACCAGCCCTTGGGCAAAAGCAGTTTGCGGGCCTGCTCATTTTTATTCACTCTCACCTCCCTTGCTCAACCTCCATGAGCCCTCAGACACAGGGCTTTTAATGATTTTGTACAGTGTGCAGGTCTGTTTGCAGAGTTGCAGGGCCTAGGGTTCGACAAATGCTGCTTCTTACGTCTGCTGGAGATGATCTGCGTCTTCTCCTTTGTGTAGGTCAGGAGGGCTGTGCGGGTGAGGGAGATGTGGCAAAGCAAGGGAGGAGAGAATTCTGAAAGCCAGCCAACTTCTCACCTGGAGATGGCTGGGAATAACACCTGGCATTGGAGCGGTCACAGGTGCCCTGAAGACGAAACCAGGGCTCTGGCAGAACCAGGGCCAAAAGGTAAAATCTTTTGGGTCCCATTCATGCATCCTGTTCAGCCCAGGACTCAGACCCTTGGGCACCTGGAGCCTGAGCAACAGTCTGGCTAATGGATTCACTACCAGATGTTTCCTGCTCTGTGCCAGGGATGCCAGTCTCTGCATGAACTTGGGAAGAGGCTGATTTGTGCTGAGAAAGAGCTGTTCAATTCTCCAGGCGTGGCTGCAGAGAACAGGCAGCCCCAATGCAGATGCAAAGCTTTCCTGTTGCCAATTTCTTTGGGCAAGTTTATTTTTGGAGGGGCAGGAGGGTATGCACATGCTTGTGGTGGCCAGTGGAGAGTGAAGCAGGCTGAGTCAAGGTCAGCAGTGAGTAACAGGGATGGCACTGAATTGGAAGGCTTATGCCCCACTTAAGCAGATGCTGCAGAGCTCCAGTTGATGGTCAAAATGTGGTAAACTTGCCCGATATGCCAACAGTCTGATTTTTCACAAGAAGCCAGAAATGTGGACTTTAAATGAGATCTTTGGGCATTTAAAGTGCTGGCAGCTACTAACAAAAAAAAGCAAAATAACGGTATGGACCAAAGAAAAATCTAGATTTCAGGTTTACAACACCTGATCTGAGAAAGATACTGAATTAGGAGGGATCTTAGTTTTACCACCACCTGGTGACGTCAGCACATCAGTACACATTGAAGTCTTTTGGACCCCTTTTCTGCTTTTGGTAAAGTGAGGGGCTGGTGGATGTGATCTCTCAGACTAAAGTTCTATGACTCTGTTTTAAAATAAACTTTATTAGGTAGGGCTTCTAGTTTCCAAAAGCATTTAGCCACCTCAAATGGAACTAATATGCTACTACCTTCACCATGGCCAAACCCATCGATGATGATTGTTCTTAAAACATAGACTATTAGCCTAATAGAGCTTCCAGAATTGCCAAGTCACATGCATGCAGCATCAATTCTATAACTGCCTTGGGCTTCGATAAAACAAGTGAAGTTGGTTTCTGGGGCCTCTGGCAGAGGGGAAGAGCCCTGCTCTAAGTCATCCCGTGAGATCACTTCTTTCATTTCCCCCTTAAAAGCATGTAGTTGAACTTGATTATAGGTTGGTGCACTAGGCCCTCTCGGACCCTGACAGTTCCTTGCAAACACCTTACGGGAGGCTAAAGGTAGAGAAAAGAGAGGAAGGGGTGAAGTTGAGGAGGCAAAGCCCTGGAATTCACGTTTCTTCTTTCTGTTCTACCAAGCCACAGAGATGCTACACTCGGCCTGCATCATTTCCTGTGTGTTTAACTCGAGACTTTGAGCAAAATGTGTGAAATAAAAATGAATGAATGAATGAATGAATGAATTTTAAAAACTCTCCAAATGAAAAGTATGAATATGACATCACAATAGGTTCTCAAAGCCCTGATTTTCTAGGTGCCTGAGGACTTGCTGACCCAGTTCACCCCCTGACTGCCCAGTGCTGGCTGTACCACTCTGGCGTCCCGGGCCACCATCTTACCCATCATCTATTGGGGTCAGGGGCATACAAGGAGAGTATGCTTGGGGGAGATCACCTTCCCTAAAATCATCATATTCAATTTCTCTCACTTTCTCCTACCTGCAGAAACAATCTTGCTTTTGTCCCCTGTTTACTCTCTTTGCCCACCTCCCCCTCATCTCAATATCCTACAGCTGCAGAGAACACACTCTGAGCTGTTTATTTGGGAGACCACAAAGGCCACGGTGGCTTGGTTTACCTTATCAGAGATGATTTGATTGTTTCGCAGTCAAGGGAAGCGGAAGTCTACGCCGCGAATCTATTCTAGCGCAACAATTTTCTATTAGCTCTTAACACATCGCCACTTCTCTTTTTCCATCTACCTTATTGCCACCTCTTCGCAGACCCCGATTTGACAAGCAAGAAATCTGTAAATCTGGGGTGGCTGCTCAGGAAAAACTATGCATGAGGAAGAGACATGTCCATTAGCAATGCAAATACAGTCACAAATGAGACAGCACTTGCATGACTAGTGCCTTTAAAACAGTTACTCAATCCGGAGAAAATTTATCTTCAGGAAAAAAGTGAGCAGCGCTGGGACTCAAGACATTTTGCATTTAAAACATGGATTACATGCTCTCCTTGTGGCCTTTTTATTTTATTTTATTTTATTTTATTTTGAGGGACATATTTGCAAATCTCATCTACGCCATCTTTCAGAGGTTGGAGACATCAGGGCTGAGGTAGATAATTCTGGGTTGAAAATCATACCCAGACTGGAAGAATGCAAATAATTTGTTCTTTTCCTTGTCTTTCTTTCTCTTTCTCTTTCTCTTTCTCCCTCTTTCTCTCTTTCTCTTTCTCTTCTTTCTTTTTTTTACTTTCTCTTCCTTCCTTCCTTCCTTCCTTCCTTCCTTCCTTCCTTCCTTCCTTCCTTCCTTCCTTCCTTCCTCTCTCTCTCTCTTTATTTCTCCCTCTCTATCTCTCTCTCCCTCCCTCCCTCCCTCCCTCCTTTCTTTTCTTTCTTTCTTTCTTTCTTTCTTTCTTTCTTTCTTTCTTTCTTTCTTTCTTTCTTTCTTTCTTTCTTTCTTTCTTTCTTTCTTTCTTTCTTTCTTTCTTTCTTTCTTTCTTTCTTTCTTTCTTTCTTTCTTTCTTTCTTTCTTTCTTTCTTTCTTTCTTGTTTCTTCCTTTCTCTTTCTCTCTCTTTTTCTCCCTTCTTTCATTTTTTATTTATTTTTCTTTCTCTTCTTTTTCTTTCTTTCTTTTTCTTTTTCTTCCTTTCTCTTTCTCTCTTTCTCCCTTCTTTCATTATTTATTTTTCTTTCTCTTCTTTCTTTTTCTTTTTCTTTCTTTCTCTTTCTCTCTCTCTTTCTCCCTTCTTTCATTCTTTCTTTATTTTTCT
This sequence comes from Cynopterus sphinx, assembly GCA_030015415.1. NCBI lineage: Eukaryota > Metazoa > Chordata > Mammalia > Chiroptera > Pteropodidae > Cynopterus > Cynopterus sphinx. The sequence goes on along the minus strand of CM057379.1, from coordinate 96,978,085 downwards.
TTCTCTTTCTTTCTTTCTTTCTTTCTTTCTTTCTTTCTTTCTTTCATTCTCCTTCCTTCCTTCCTTCCTTCCTTCCTTCCTTCCTTCCTTCCTTCCTTCCTTCCTTCCTTCCTTCCTTTTCTTCCTTCTCTTCCTTTCTGTCATTTAAAGAACAAACAAGTGTGTTCTCTATCCAAGCCATAAGGCAGAACTGTAGGTTTTCATCTGCCTTTCATGGATTTCTCCAGCCAGAAAAGAAGTATGCTTCATGAAGGATGGAACAAGTAGCTCTGAATTGCTGTCACTGGAGATGTCACTGGGGAAGGCCAGTCCGTGGCAGATTCATGTGATTCTTTTGCAGAATCTTTTTGCCCCCTGAACTGGGTCTGTGTGAAGATGACCGCAGCACCAAAGGCCTGCTTCAAGGAGAGTCAAGCAAGAGGACATCTGACCGCCCGCCTAAGTGCATGGAGAGACCCACATTGGCTCAGCAAACACACAGCACGGTGGCTTTAGCCAAACTGCTCTCCACCACCATGCGACCTGCCCTCATTAAAGATTCTCTACAAACAGGTGCTTCTCACTGGGCTGACTTCTGAAATGGCTTTCTTTTTATTCCCAGGGACACATCAAGAGTTGAGGGGGGAATTCATGCAGTATAGATCAGTAGGCCATTGACAGCGCATCAGGCTTTGACAAGCTGCTTGGCTCTGTTGAAAGTCGAGGCTGGGCTTGGGTCCGTCAAGGCTATGCTATTGAATTATTGACAGGCGCTCACCGTGGTGCAAGGGATGAGCAAAGCACAGCCTCAGCTCAATAAAGATGAAATGGAAACCCTCTCTGAAGCTGACTTTAGCACGTTAAAGGAGTTTTAATGGGCTGGTTTAAAATTCAGTAAGAGAATGCATTAGGCTGATTATATTTTCAATGGATAAATGCAGGCACGCACACAAGTTTGGGATTCTGAAGGGCTTACAAATGAGTGGGGAGGCTGTCAGGATAAATTAAGCCCTTCGAAAGTCAAGCAAGAGTCCGTGTACATTCCAAACTTGTCGGAAGAGCAGCTGTTTTCCTGCCTCCTCTCCTCCATTCTCTTCTTCTGCCATCCCAGCATAGGGCTAACTTGCTAGTTCAGATGTGACAGAAGGAACCTGCAGTGTTATCCTGGCCACTCTGGCCTCCAAGAATGCAAACTACTGGCCATGTGTGCCATCCACGGCTGCACTTTTCACCTTTTCCTATCCCATTCACAACCTTCATCCCATCCCCACCACGAATAAGGCATTCCTCAGATCAGCATCCAACCAGAGGACACAAAGAACCATTGGCAGCCAGCGTCCCCCCGTTAGCAAATTAATATTAACAATTCTGATTTTTCTTATATAATCCCTTTTCTTCTTTAAATTTCCACCTGCCAAGATTTACTTGTATTTTAATAGCTGATGTCAGACAAGCAGCGTGGAGCAAGTCCCACCTCAGAACTATAATTTTAAATACAATGAGACGCACATCAACTGTCGCATTGACATGCAGCGAATTATTCCACGTGGACTTCTAAAGTGCATCCTAAAAGCTTCAAAGACCGAGCACATTTTAAAAGAATTTAAATAGATGATCACGGGGTGCTTTTTTTTTCTTTAAAGCAATTTGTATAATGTGACCCTATATTCATTTTTTTTTTTTTCTGACTTGGCTTCCAATGGGCTTGCCTCCTGTCAAATTGCAGACGGGGCCAACCAGCACATCTAAATCTGTGTTCATTTGCCTTCCGCAGGATTATCTTTGCCACGTTGAGCAGTATAAGTAAATCAAAGATGCTTCTCGGGGCTGCAGGAGTCGGCTAATCTCCAGACAAATATTTAGAAGGCAGCTTTGCCTACTCTGGCCTTAATCGTTTCCAACTGATTTGACTTATTCTAATTACAGCCTTTATGTTATAAAAGCCATTTTTATGTTGCCGGGGAGCAGTTTCATTGCAAATACATGAAATTTTGCTGAGTTTCCATTCCCATGTTGATTATAGAAATGGTACTCTGCAGCTTGGCTCTAATTAGAAAAACACACTGCATGGAACGTCAACAATTTTTAACATTAATAACGCCCCGACAGTGTCCTTTTGTCTCTCTTAACATCCTTTCCACAAAGGCTGACACCAGAAAGCCTGAGATCCATTCTGCTACAGAAGTAACACTTCTTTGCCCAGGTTTGATGGGCAGGAACGCCTACCCCACTCTCTCCCACCCCAACCCCCCCAGAAGTTGGAACTGCCTCTTTGGAGAAGAAGGATACTAATTTAATATAACAGAAAAGTGAAGGGAAAAACAGATAATTAAATTCTAGCACAGTTTAGGGTAATGCCTTCATTTCATGACTGTGAACTTGGAAAATTCTAGCAAGTGTCATAATGTAAATTAAACCAGTCCTATAGCAAATCAGAGTGATGCATCTGTGTCAGAGCTTCCTTTGGTCTTTTGAGGGAGGATCACAGCACAGAGACCAAATGATTTTCTAGATATCTCACTTAGATTGAAGATAACCCAGGGCCAGTGCCTCCACTTCCCTGAGCTTCAGTTTCCTCATCCGGGAATGAATCATGCCTGCCTTGCAAGGTTATAGTGAGAACGAGGTGTAATGCAGCACTTTTTGCACCGTGTTGCAAGCACACTTTCACCCAGAGGTTTTAGAAAATGACCTGACAGACCCTGTGCCAATTTCAAATGTTCTTAACTTTTGAACAGGCAATTGCACTTATAAATTATCTGACATGAAGCCCTACACGTTCGTTCAAGTTTGCCTACAAAAATACTTAGGGAGGTGAACACATTCGTTCAAGTCTGCCTGCCAACATACTCTGAGATACAAATAAAGAACATGGAAAAACAAACTGAGAAATAACATAAACATCTGCCGTTAGAAAAGATGTCCATGATCCAGTAAATGGAAAAAAAAAAGAATATGTCTACTGAATACACGTGTGTGTGTGTGTGTGTGTGCGCGCGCGCACGTGCGCGTGTGTGCCCGTGCATGGGTATTTTGGCTTGGCCAAAAGATAGGAACATTTTCAATTGGAAAGGTATTGTCAACATGCAACTCCTGGAGATAAAAATGCAGCCTTCTGAAAGGAAGAATGAAACAACTCTGGCTTTTTTTTAGATAAGATCTGAAGTAGTTGTTGTGGCTGTGATTTTTGCCTGGATGATTGAGATCTTTAAAGAATCTTACTTATTCTTGTGCTGAACCCACTTGAATAATAAAACCCCACATGAAACAGTTTTAAGGGATAGGAATTTTTCCTGGTAGTGAGCCAAATATTCCAGTGGGCTTGCAAGAATTCTCCTTGCACTTCCCATCCCATAGCCCTTAAATCAGGTCCTTCTTATGCATAAAAATCTCCCATGGATACATATGCTTCTTTTTCTCTTGAAGGCGGAGCATACCTACCTACCCCTTAAGTGTGAGATGCACATAGTTGCTTCCTTCCAAAGAGCGCAATATGAAAAGGAAGAATAAAAGAGTAATGCTGGAGAAACCTGAAAAACACTTCCTCAGTCAGGTGATCAAGGTCAACATCAACGGTGATAAATCTGATAGCATGTGCCTTTGATAGAATGTGATGAAAACGGCACTCTGCATCTGTGGTTTTCCTTCCCAAACCCATAACCTCTGTCTAACCACAAGAAACGCATCAGACAAACCTAAATTGAAACACACAATTCAAAATAAGTCCTCCTCAAAAACAAGAAAAGTCTAAGAAATTGTTCACAGACCAGAGGGGACTAAGGAGACATAATGACTAAATATAATGTGGGATCCTGGATGAGATCCAGGAAAAAAAAAGACATTAGATAAAAATTAAGGAAATATGAATAAAATATGGACTGTCGTTAATAATGCATCAGTATTGGTTTATTAGTTGTCATAAATGTACCACAGCAATGTAAGATGTTAGCAACAGGGAAAACTGGGTGAGGATCCATGGGAACTCTCTGTTCTATCTTAACAATTTTTCTATAAATCTAAAACTATTCTAAAATAAGATATTTTTTAATACTAAACTTCAAGAACTCTCTTGGATGGATGCAGTCTAGTAAAACACTGGCCCTTTCATTTTCGCCTGTCTCACTTCCCAAGTTCATCCACTGCCTCATCTCCTAAAACACTGAGTTTCAAGGTGTTTCGCACTCTTACCTGGTTCACAGTCTTTGCTCCTGTGCTCTCTTCTATCAGAAGCATCCCTGGTCTTTCTTCCTTTTTAACCTGGCTAATGCATTTTAGCATCCTTAATGTCATTCAGCCTTGACCTCTCCAAGAGTATTAATTGTTCATCCTAAACCCTCTCATTAATACCCGGTCCAAAATTCCACTTACCTCTTGGCTTTAGGATTGTCTAACATACCTGTCTACCACACATCTATGAATTCCTTCAAAATTGGCCCTTTTTATCTTTTTCTCTCTGTTACTTGGATTAGTGTATGGTACTCAGACAATGTTAAGTATTTTTAGGATGGATGAATGGATGAATAGATGAATGAGTTATTCCAACTCTGCTCTTTTGGAAGCCGAATTGATGGTCCTTCTCTCTCTCTCTCTCAGGCAACTCCCTAAGCATCTGAAGTCAGATAGGATTCACTTATAGCACATGAACCTCATGGGACCCAACTCAGATGATGTCTTCTTTGGGCAGTCTTTTAATGAGATTGCATCACCTATTAGTCTGGCTCCCACAGAGCATTATGCATGTATTCTACTGTTTTATAATTGCCCTAAATGGTGTATATTTCCTATGAGACTTTAAGATCCTAGAAACAAAGGCCATGCCATCTCTGTATAATGAGATAGAGTCGGGGAAACAAGTATTAGTCAGAATTCCTTTAAGGGAGACTATTGCCTTTATTGTGGAGAATGCCTGGGTAAGAGCTGGGTGACTGAAGAAGAATTGGACTCTTACCTATCACTGTTCCCTCCTCTTCAAAGAGCTCTATGTTGATTCATGCCTGGCTCAGAAGATGCTGGAAACCTTTCTGAATGCCAAAGGCACAAACATATAAAATTCCCAGTGAAGTCTCAGAAGGAAAGAGAGAGGTACCAGCAAAGTTGCCCACTTAGGTGGGGAAAGGCTAGAGGTACTTGCAACCCCCCACCCCCACTCCACTCCTCTAGACACTGCCATGACTGCCTGAGGAAAAATGTGGGAAAGATAGGAATGACCCCTTGGAATGTTTGCATATTGCCGGCTGAGGGGTATGAGACCCCACTGTCCTCCAAAGAAGTTGCAAAGACGTCTACACTGTTCATCAAGGCGCTTGAAAGAATAGGTTCTTGGGGAGAGAGTCAACAAAGCTGTTGGTTCTGAATTGATATGACCATAAAATAGAGGTGGCCATGCCTGCAAATTCAGAGATTGAGCAGGGCCAGAGTGGGCAGGAGAGCAGTAATTCCTGGAATTCAGCAGAAATCTCAGGGGAGGCTCCACACTTTACTTTAGCTGTGGATCGAAGCTGTGGCCCATGAGCCAAACTCAACCAAACCCTGGTAAATAAAGTTTTATTGGAACACAGGTCTGCCCATTTGTTTATATATTGTCTACAGCTGCTTTCACACTAAAACTGTGGAGTTGAGTAGTTGTGACAGGGGCCAGATGGCCTGAAAATCCTAAAATAGTTACTATCTGGTCCTTTACAGAAAATGCTTATGGGTCCCTGGTCTGCGATGAAGAATACTTTATCTTTATTAAGCAATGTGCCCTGGGTGATCGTTTCCCCAGACAGCTTTGGTGTGAGACAGAAGGGCAACTTCCTGCTTTTGACTTAGCCAGAATGGGCTGGTGCTGAAACCTGATAAGTCTCACCAAAACATCCGCCCTAGGGTACCACTGATCAGCATGGAGGGGCTTTGGGAGGTGTGAGAGCAGCAAGAGACTTTCCCTACCACCACGCATGGGTAGGAAGGCCAAGAGTGTCCCTAAGGTGACCTTTCTCTAATTTAATACTAGAAATCATGCCCAAGGGTGGAGATTGAACGTGCTAAGAAGACATGGAAAAGCATGTAGTTGCACTGTGCGAGCGCCAAGAAAGCCCTGTGGACACATGTAAACGTAGCTTTTACCCAACCTCGCTCCCTTTAAAACCCTACCCTGACTTCTGTCACCACCTGAACCTTTCCTGTCTTTGTGCTTAATAAACCTCTGCCTCTTGCCTGAACTTTTTTGTGGTCACCCCTCTCTTAAGTTCCATCCTGGTACATCATAAGGACCCAGGGCTCCGGTAACAAGTAGGCATGCAGAACATTAGCTGAATTCACAAAAATTCTGTTCTTTGGCACAGAGATCCTAAATAGTACTAAAGATAAAAAAAAAAAAAAAGGGCAACAGATCAGTTTTTGCTGGGAGTCATTCATGCAGAGGTTTTTAGCAGAACCCCAAAGTTCACCCCTTGCCCAGAGTTCTGTCCTGCCTGAGACTCCCACCCCACTTTAAGACAAGAACCAAAGTTAAGAAAAATCAACATGCCATCTGAGAAACTCATCGTTGCCCTAGGTAAAGGCCCTGGAGAGGCCTACAGCATCCTTTTCAGCCTGGCCATTTCCTTAAGGACCAACACACTATGGGGACCTCTTGCCAGGGTCTCAGGACTCATCTTCTCCCATATACTAGAGGGACACCCTTCCCTTTACTGGGTTGGGTGTAGGAAAAGCAGGTGGAGGGAGAGAGCGAGGACCTCCAGGTGACGCAGGCTTCCCGTTGGTAGGAATGGTGCAGATTCTCTAGTGAGGCCTCAGAGAAAGTCACCCTTTATGTCAAATAGAAACGACCCCTGCAGAGAAGGTGTGAACTGGCTGGGATGGGAAAGGTGTCTCTAATGGGCACTTACTCACTAAGCAAACAAGTGTTCTGCACTGGGGTGGCTGGGTTCCTGGACTCGAGAACCAGCTCTGCCACTTAATAAGGCAGGTCTAACACAGGCCAATTAACCTCTGTATCTTTGCTCCATGGATTTTGACCAAGGCTAAGGATAGGGGTGAAAGGAGAGAGACTGCGGAATGGGCCGGCATTTCCCTCCGGGGTTACAGAAGTGTTTGGGACTAGAGAGTGACGGTGACACACCATTGTGAAGGTACTCAATGTCACCAATGGTAAACTTACGTTATGTGCATTTCACCAGAATTTGTTTAAAAAGACATTTAAAAAACATAGGGTTCCTTGTTGGAGATGAGGAAAGGGATTCAATGAGATAGTCATGCAAAATACCAGCACGGCACACAGGTAATCGGTCAATGCCCTTTTGGGGTTGCTGTGAATGCCTGAGCCTGCTGGTGCCTTGGGAGTCCAGTAGAGCCACATGGGTGGGAAAGACTCCTGGGTGATGATGGTGAAAGCAGACCCTCCACCCAGCATAGATTCAAGCGCACGTGCTTCTCTTTATCTGAGTAGACATAAGAGACAAGCAAGCTAAGATTCGTTGGCACATACACTCTCCAGGGTCTTTCCCAGTCATCGCCGCACACATATTACTCTGTTTAATGCTCACGACATCTCAGTGCCATTATCACCACCTTGCACATGAGCTTCTAGCAAATGAGCAGGCTGGACTTCGAATGTGGACCTGGCTTGCTGGACCTGCAGCCCAAGGCCCTGTACCACAGCATGCTGTCAGCTGTTATGGGGAGAGAAATGGTTGAGAGCCATTTTTCATCCAAGAGGGAAGTTGTTCTGAATTGTTCTCAGCAGCTTTGTTTTTGGAAATAAACAACAACAACAACAACAACAACAAACAATAAACATCTTTCCAAAAAGAGAATAGGTGTGTGCAAAGATTTGAGACTGGAAATATATATACAGTGAGCCCATGGAACATTATTTATTCAAAATATTTAAGTGTGCTAGATTCATGGTGAGCAAATTTGGCTGGAATTAAATAATCCATTCATTCAGTCAATCTCCTCTTTGTAAAGAATCAAGTTAGGAGCTGGGACAAAATATAATAACAAAGTAACTAGGTCAGTAAAACACTGTAACCTAAGTTCCACAAAGGCAAAGCTTTTGTATATTTTGTCTATTTCTATTCCCCAACTTCTAGAAGAGTGTCTAACATATAGTAGGTCTTGGTTAATTAATGAAGGAAGGAAGGAAGGAAGGAAGGACTGAAGGAAGGAAGGAAGGAAAGTATGAGGCTGTGGTGAGAATAGGGTCGTGAGAAGCATGGATGAGAGGTGTCTGACCAACGCACTATGTCCTTTTTCTCAACGATGAAGTTTGTAAGTTCCCCAAGGGTAAAGATATATTAGCTTTTACCTTGACCCACAATGGTTAAACAGCATCTTTGATCACTTCTTCCCATGACTAGTTCATCCATTTGATAACTATTTCCTTCTCACCTACATATGTCAGTTATTGTGCTAGGGTTTGAGGATGTAAGAGAGGACACGATAGGTGGTTTCCTATCTTCATGGAGTATTTCATAGAGTAAGAGACACACTGAATGTACATGAAGTCATCACAGGATGCTACAAGTGCCATGAAAGAAAGGTAGAGGGTGCTAGCAGAGAAAACACGAGTGATCTGGGGCTATTTTTGATGGGCTGGCCAGAGAAAACTTCCCTGAGGATGTGACCTTTAAAGCAATAGCAGATGAATGAGAAGGGTGTGAAGGAAAGACAGGCAAGATGGTTTGAGCAACATCTTCAAGATCTCAGAGTCTCCAGCATGAGAAACAGGCAGGGTGACTGGGGTTCAGGCAATAGGGCACTGAATGGCCAGAGAGGAATGCAGCTTTGCCTCTGTCTACTGGCAATTAGCGTCTCCAGCTATTCCAACTCACAAGATTATATTCACAATGTTAGCATCAGGGGATGCCAGGGGGGAAGAAAAAGCATTATTCTGCTCAATTACCTTACTCTCCTTCCACCCACATATTCCCACATGTCTGATCAGCATCCCAGCAGTGTGGGTGTCCCAGAGTGGGACAAAAAAAATAAGATAAACCTTCCTATGGACTGAATGTTTGCTACGTGTCAGGCATGTGCTGCACATTTTATTACCTATATGTGAAAGACACAGTAGGATAGCAATTACTGATGCTACTACTATTGCAATCGGTATTAAGATTCCCAGTATAAAGATGAGTAAGACAGAGTCTCTGCGAGGGGAAGTGAGTTGCCCCCAAAACAAAAACACCTCAATGATGTTGAGTGAAAACTCAAACACATATCATCTGACTACAAAGCTTGATCTTTACCATCAGATAATAAGTCCCATTAGGCATATTTGTCTCATGCACGACTTAATTTATTCAGCATAAATGATATTGTGCCATGGCCATGTATTAGGCACCGTGTCAGGTGTTGGAGACATAAAAATAAATAAAAGAGACCCCTGGCTTCGAGGGGAAAGACACATCAACACCGCCATGCCAGGCGATGTATCCCTCAGGCAGGTAAATATAAGGAGCTATGGGAATTCAGATTTGGAGGAAGAAACGAACTCAAACTCAGCTGGGGCCTCCAGAAGAGGTGATAGTTTGCCTGGATAAGACTTTTCCAGGTGAAAACAGGGGAGGAAAGAACATTGTTGAACTGTAAACACAGGTCAGTGGTGGGCAGAGGAGGTAAGACTGGAGGGGGAGTGGCCACGTGATAAAGGGTCTCAGATGTTGGTTAAGGATTTGGGACTTTCTCCTGAAGATAATAGGGAGCCATGCATGCATAGGTGCTGAGCAGAGAGGTTGGGGGTACACTGCACAGTTAGCGGAGCCCAAGCCTGTCAAAGCACACCAGGGGTCCCCAAAGCGAGGACTGGACCAAAAGCAGCAGCAGCAGCAGCAGCAGCAGCAGCAGCAGCAGCAGCAGCAGCAGCAGCAGCAGCAGCAACTCCTGGGAATTCGTTAGAATGCAAATCCTCCGGCTGCATCCCAGGCCTCCTGAATCAGAAACCCAGAGATTTTAACAAGCCCCCAGGGGATGCTGATGCGTCTCAAACTGGAGAGCTTCGGACCCACCCCATGCTCTGCCTGCTTCTCCTTACACTTCCACAGTACACGGTCCCTGCGGGCTCTGCTTTACACTAGCTTTGACCTGAGATGTGATCCTTACAAGGGCCAGGTAAATATGCGATGCGTCTTGTGCCCTTTGTGGTGTCAATACACAAGCCCCCCAGATGGTCATCCAGCACAGAGCCTGCCTGACTTTCTTGGGAGAGACCCTCCACCCTCTCCTGGCTTATCCCTTTGGCCTTGGCTCGAAGGACAGCAGGTATCTGGCTCATCCTTCCTGGCCTCTCTCCCTACATGGGGAGCCAGATAACTGATAAGTGATGCTGTTCAGGAACTCTGGCTGGTGCCCGGAAACCATCATTAGCTGAGTGCCGGGCTAATAATGCCTTCAGAGGTGGTGAGTTAAGAGGAAAACAGGCCCGATCCTGTGGCCTGTGCCCAGGGCGACCCAGAGCTGGGTGTTAAGTGGTGACTGGCAAGCCCCGTAGGCTCACCTCTCGTTAGCTACAACTATAGGCAAACTGCTAGTGAGGATTGAAGTGGGGAGCCCATGCCAGGATCACTGTCGGGCAGAAAAAAAGACTCAATTTGTAGCGCAATCATGATTTTGTAATCACTTCCTTAAGAGTTCTTTTTGGCCGTGTTTGCCTTTGGAAGGGACGGATCCTGCCCCTGTGAGGTGGGCCGAGAGCTGCATGCTGGTGTTTTCTGGAGTGTACTAAAGTGATTACACCCCCAGACGAGATAAGCTTCACTGTTAATAGCGCTCTGCCTCCATGGGGCTCTGCCGACATCCGAGGCCCAGACGTCGCTTTGAACAAATGAACACCAGTGTGCACGAACAATTGATCCCAGCTTTGAATAGAGTACAGTTCTGTCAACACAGAGGAGATTCTGGGAGGAATGTTTTTGGGGAGTAAGGGAGGGAGATACATCTCATATATCACTGTTACCATAATGTCCATCTAAAATAGAGACAAATTAACAAGGCAGTGCATTAAGCATTGTTGCACAACACTGATGACTTTTTTTCCTCCCAAATGTTTGGAGTTTTATCCAAGGTAGGATAACAGCTCTTTCCAAAGTCTATTCTTCGGGGCTTAACAACTTTATTCTTTATCGGGAGAAGTTTGGAAACAGAGTAAAAGAGGGGAATTCCAACGTCATCTCAGAAGGAACATCCCAGAACTTGGGAGACAAAGGAGATCGCCAGAAGTGAGCTGATATTTAAAACTGAAATGTGATTCATTCAGATACAAATGCTATTTTAAGTCCTTCGAAGAAGGGTTCCTATCCTCAGGAATTTCCTAAGTCGGAATGGGTTTCAAGAAGGTTTCCTATCACAGGATTCACTGGAAAAGGCTGCTGTAAGGAAAATGAAGGGGCAGGGGAGAAGGCACAAAGGAAGGGATGAAGAAGAGAAAAGCCACCTTCTATATTACTCATCAAATATTACTCCGCCCCCCTTTGTTAATAAAAAGTCACAGCTAAATAAATAAATAGATAGATAGATAGATAGATAGATAGATAGATAGATAGATAGATAGAAGATAGATAGATAGATAAAATAAACACCACATTAAATCTGTGGTTTGACTTTGTGATCTAAGTGAAACATTGAGTGAAGTTGGGATTTTAGAGTGTGACCTCGAAAATGACTTCAAAACATAACTTTTAAATTTTTCTCTAACTGTCCAAATGAAATTATTTACCTTTCCCTAAAAAAAAATTAATAATAAAAAATCAGCTTTTTCCATAGACAATACACCAAGATTTTTTTAAAAGTTCCCTTATATATTTCAAAATATTATAACATAAGAATTACATTCAAAAATTAAATACTATGTCTATGACAGATATCATTCTTCTTAGTGCCCAAATGTCTCGGCATCCTATCAGCTCTGGAGCATAATCTGTTTCAGTTCCTTTCCAAATTTATCTCTCTATTGGATATTCAGTCAATATACCTGTTATCCCCAAGAGAGGCCAAGGAACTGAAAAACAATTAATTAGAAATTCAAGGTGATAATCAGGTTGCTCCAACTGGCACTGTGTTTTTCTTTTTTTCTTTTTGCTTGCTTGCTTGCTTGTTTTTAATTTCGTTTTCATTTTAGGATAATACCATGGCCCCAAACTGTGAAAGTTGAAATGCTGTCCCCTGCTATGTGTACTTTGCATTTTCTTATGCTGGGTGCTGTGTAATAGATAAAATAAACATGAGGTCAATATATATGTGGGGGTGGGTATGAGGTAAACATGAAGGTCTCATCAGTGATCTAACATTTGATAAAACATAAGTGAATGCATGTAAAGTACATAAATAAAACCCACAGCTGCTCTATTTGTGCGTTGCTTCAAAATACCATGACCAAAACCTGCTACTGGAACTACAGTCATCGCCTAGTTCCTTTCCCTCAAAATTCACTACTTAAGAAGCTCCAAATGCTTTTTAAAAATGACTCAGAATAAACCAAAGGAATAATCAGCTTGGAAGATTTTTCCTGCCTCGTGCTTAAGTTATATAAATAAAGAGAACAATTAACATTAACTGCCTTTAGATCTGCATCCTATTAGCTTTTGGGGACTTCTAAGTAATCTTCACCAAGGGTGAACTTCTGGGGATTAAAACACAAAGTTTTCTTCGGAAAAATGAGCATGGCAGTAAAGACAGCTCATGGAAATAATACAGATCACTCCTCCCACCCTTCTGCTATTTAATCTTGTGGCTTTTCAGGAGGGGAGAGATTTAAGGAGGAAAGAAATCCTTCAAGGCAGGTGAAAAGAGATTGGGCAGAGCTGTACAGAAATGGAATGTACAAGAAGAAGTGGCCCAGCCTCTAACTCTTCTCTATTTTTTATACTAACTGGACACATGCGCAGGTCAGTGAGTGCAAACCCAGAAGTCCTCCAGACCACATGCACAGCATAAACACCCCGAGCCACAGCTACACTGTCTTCTGCCACAGTCAGCATGAAACTCCCCTTTCCAGTGGCCTGAAGGTATGGCTGGCAAATTGAGGCTACAGATGGTGACAGGAGTTTTGACACGAAGTACCCCTAACTCACGAGGTACCCCCAGAAACCTCCTAAGTCTCTCCCTCATGGCCTTCCACAATTCCGCTGTCAGATGAACCTCTAGCACCCCCAAATATCTTTTAGTACGACAGCTGTGCAATTACCTGTCCTTATTCCACCCCCCCCCCCCGCTTTTTTTCTTTCAATGTACACTCTTTGTGTCTAGAAGTGGTAAGAAAAGATGTAATTAATTCACTAAGAGAAACCATGTTTTTTTCCTGTAGCAGCTGGGGTGGGGTTGGGCGCAGTTACTCTGTGAACTGGTCTGGCATTTTAGGTCACTCTTTGAACAGAAGGCCAAGGCTGTGCTTAAAATAGAGCAGACTCAAACTCCCCCAAATCCATTCATATTCTTTCTGTCTCTCTCTTTTCCCGCTCACCGTCTCTCTCTCCCTCTCCATCTCTCCCTCTCTCTTCTGCCTTCAGACACAGAATCCCCAAATGGGAAGAGAAAACTCACCCCAGGCGTGAAGCCAGCCAGCACGAGGTGGGGGTGGCCAGGCGTCAGTGTGACATGCGAGTGGCTAGCTCCATGGGCGGAAAGGTGGCCCAGAGGAGAGAAAGCGAGGGATGAAGGGGTTTGGCAAAAGGCACGGAGAAAAAAGGCAAAAGGAAAAGCATCAGGAATGTGTGCAAGGGAAAAAAAAATAAGGCAAAGGGGAAGGGAAATTAATAATCCAACAAGCAGGCTCCCTCCGTGCTATTAATCACAGCGCTTTGCCCAAGCTGCAGAGGCACCAGCATTGCACATGGGAGGGGTGGGGTTGGCACACCATTGGCCGCCTCTGCTCACTCCTATACATCTCAGCCAATCCTCCCTGTGCTTTAAGGTACAGATAGATCTGGCTGCAGTTACAAACCCCTGGAAGAGGAAAAAACTGTGCTCTGTGGGTAAGGCACCACTCCGTCCAGGTAATGCACTATAAACTTTATTTGAGCTGACTTCTCATTTGATCCCCCAGTGACGAGGTCAGGGAGCGCAAGCAATTCCACCCCAAATCATGCCCTAATCGAATTGCTGCCTATTTCCCGAACCTATAATGAAAAAGGCAACCGAAATAATGCAGGTAATGTTGGCGGCCTCCCTTGCCTGTCGGACGTTATTACCTGCGATTGCTGGTCGCCATTTCTCTAACAATGAATATATTTCACAGCTCACTTGCTCTCCTGTGTGGGTGGCATGGTGTAGACGCCTACATGATATGAAGGAAATCTAAAACAATAGGGCTGTTGCAGAGAGCTGTGCCTCACAGCCTACTGGTGGGAGAGGCAGTTTTGTCGGAGTGCTTCCCCTGTGCACGCACACATACACACACACACACACACACACACACACACACACACACAAGCACACATGGCAACCTGGTGGGGTCCAGTGTCACAGACGCCGCCAAAGCCACCTCAATTTCTCTTTGTCTCGTTAAGTCCCGGCTTCATCACCTACAGCATAATAACTGTGAGGGTGATTCTTTTATCAGTCAGATGCTCTGAAGGTCTTTATTCCATTTTCTCCTTCTGAATAAAATGGGACAGGTATGGCTTTAGGGACCGAGTATGAAATCAAATAATGTGCGTACATACTTTGCCTGAAAATGTTCTTTAAGTGCTTGCTTCTCCTTAAAAAAAAAAAAGGTTAAAAAAAAAAAGGCAACACTTTCTATTTGCATGCCCTTAAAAGGCATACTTCAGCGTCCCATCGTATTTTTGCTTCTCTGAAAGGTGCTGACGACAGCGCGATTCGGCGGTACAGATCCTGAGGTGCAGAAGCAGCATCCTGGGCAGCATTATCAGCTGTTATTTGTGAGGCTGTCCTTTGAGGAAGGCCACCTCCTGGTCAGCGGAAATGTGACGTGGGACATCGAGTGTGCCTGTGTTCCCAGAAAGCGGTGTCCAATTTAGCACCTCAGTGGGCTCCCAACCCTACTTTTCATCTCTCTCACTTGCAGGTTGAGTTCACACAAAGCAGTGACTTTTGAAATGATCAGACTTAAGATGTCCGCCTCAGAAAACCTGGCCGTGCCTAGATGTCGCTACCTGCAAGCCATTAGCCCCAAACACTGGGGCTAGCTCGTGTTGGACCTTGGAAACAGGTGTATTTATGGAGGTGTGAGGATGGACAGTCACATATGTGAAATATGCATTCAGCTGACAAACGAACAGACCACGTCTAGGTGACAAATCATAAACAGGAATGCTTAGACAGAACTGGAAACACATAATGTCTAAGGAAAATGTTTTCTTAAACTCAAACTATAATACAGATTACTTCTCTCTTTCTCTTTGCCCCCTCTTCCTTTCGACTTTGTCTTCATTTTGTTTCCTTTCTGCTTCTTCTATTCTTAAAACAAAACAAAACAAACAAAACAAAACAAAAAAAACAGGAACTGGCCTCTACTTTTTTTTTTCATTACACACAAATTGATTTTCTGGTATAGAAAACCACCTTCCCTACTTTAGCCCTTCCATTAACAAAAAAAAATCAGGCTATGAAAACTACACTGTGCCAGACGAGGCCAGGTGGTCAGGTGAAAAGAGTCTATGAGAGTTTATCAGGGGGAAGGCCTCAAAAGGTCCCCTCCTGGGTCTGTCCAGACTGATGGAATGGCAGGACCACATTTTTAAAAAAGATACATGGGTTTCAGAGTACATTCCAGCACCCAAACAAAGAATCATTCTTGAAAATACTCAGCACTATAGGCTACAGAGAAAAGATCTTATAAGGAGGGCAGGGTTGGGGGGGAGATCAATATAAAGGAAAAAATGCTCTGGATGTAATTGAAGTCATACATTTGTACATGACTTCTGCTATACGCCCAATTAGTGCTATTTATCAAAGCATAGACAACATTGAACCTGGCAGCATGAAAAACAAATTTTACTAAGTCAGAAGGAAAAAAAAAATCATCAGAAAGAGAAGGGGGAAAAAAAGATACAAATAATAAATAATTCAATATTCTCAAGGAAAGCTCTTGGAGAAAAGGCCTGGTTGATTCAAACATCAGACATGGGTCTGACAAGAGATGTATCGATTTAGACAATTCTATCATCATTATTCCAGCCGGAGTCCTTCACAAAAGCTGCTCTTTTTGCTCCTGTTTTTATTGCTGTAACTACCAACCTCCTCCTCATACCTCGATCTCTTTGAACCTGTGTTCATTACAGCTTAAATCTTAAGCCTAAGCACAAGATGATAAGCAGATTCCGTATGTCATGTTTGGCGGAGGCGAGGACTCAGCTTCCCTAAAATGTAATAGGGTGGGAGGCTGCATACACTCTGATGAGGATTTCCACACTCGACGGAATAGGTCTTGTGCCCCATCTGTATAATTACCAAGGCAGAATATTTAAATTTGAGCGAGAGCATATATCCAAAGCAAATACTGCCACATCCTACAAAGACTTGCCAAATGCCGATGGCTGACAACAAATATATCTCATTTGTTACTTTAAAGGGTATGAAAAGAAACACGGACAAGAAATGCAGGTAATAATTTTATCCTCTTCTGCCTAAACTGGGTTCCCAAACTGTACTTGTTCTTCCAACCAAAACAATTAGGGGGAAAACAAAACAAAACAAAAAATCCCGATCCTTTTAGGTCAATGCTGATCGCTAAAATACAGCGGTATAATTAGTGGAGGAAGAAAACACCTCCATTAGTTCTGCAAAAAGCAGAACTATGTCTTCAGCGTTCGATGTGTTAATTACAACCAGATAGGAGGTGCCACGGAAAATTAACAGCCTGGCAAAGGCATGAGAGGTAAACAGGCAAACAGGGGCCGCTGTGTGAGGGTTTGGGAGAGCAAGTCGATTCTGAAGACAGATAAAAGAACTGTCAAGTCCGACCGTGATGGCTTCGGAGAGGGGAAAGGGCAGTGGGCCCTGGGATCATCAGTTAATGAGGCAGGAGGTCTGAGCTTGCATACACCACATTTGCCATGGTAATCAGATGTATTATTCAAATGTGCAAAAAGACAAAAGCCATGGCAGGCCTGACAAGGCGCAATAAAGTCTGCCCACTCAAAGATG
Organism: Cynopterus sphinx; assembly: GCA_030015415.1. Lineage (NCBI taxonomy): Eukaryota > Metazoa > Chordata > Mammalia > Chiroptera > Pteropodidae > Cynopterus > Cynopterus sphinx. Next base: position 96,961,018 of record CM057379.1, on the reverse strand, counting down.
CCGGATGCAAGGAACCAAAGGAGTGAGCAGGATCCCGCCCCTTGACAGCAACTAAGTCTTCTTTAAATTAAATGGAAGAATGAGGATGGCAGGCAGAGGGTCTCAAAATTAAGTACCCTCCAGGTCTATGCAGGATGCCCAGCCAAGGGGAGGGCCCCTGAAGGAAAATCTGGGGAGCAGCATCAGCTGGTTGGGGACAAGACAGCGTCCAATTAGGCTGAAGATGCAATATAAATGATACTTAGTGGGTCTGAGAAGGGGCTGCAATACCTGGTTTACAGGTTTATAGGGGAAAGAAGGAGGAGGATGGAAAGAGATAGACAGACAGACAGACAGAGACAGAGAGAGAGAGAGTCAGGGTGAGCTCTGGAGAGCACTTTTTCCTGGGCTTGCAAGAGTAAGGGGGTAAAATACCCCAAAATATAAGGTCCAGTCCAATCTAACCATGCTCTGTGGCAACACACAGTTCAGTCCAGCCTGTCCTTCATCCCCAGTGCACACTGACCATTCACAGGCTCCAACCTCAATGGCATCAGGTACAAAATTAGGAAAATAGAACAGCCATGTGTTGGGCAGAGGTGTGTGGTGCCTAGGCCCCCACCCCTGAGCCTCGACTTGCACTCAAGAGGGGTGGCGGTCATTCCATTTGATGAGAAGGCTTCCAGACACTCTGGGGCATGGGCGAGAGCCAAGGTTGTTTGCCACACAAGATTTCCGCCATGCTTCATCCTGTGAAAGCTGGGTGTGATGCCCCTTCCCCCTGCAACCCCCACCAGTTCTGACCACAGACAACACAGATTTCTGTCTGGCACACCCCGGAAGACCTGAGCCAATCCCTTTTGGTGCTACAACTTTTTAACCAGTATGGGGCAGGCAGGCTTTTGGAGGTGAACATCATTCTGAGTGTGCGTATGGACAGAAGAACTGAAGGGGACTTAGAAGCCACGTGGAAATAAAATTCTGTCCTTGGACTGATTCTGTGGCCACACACATGCATGCAGATGGGCGACCCAAAGTGCAAGCTTTTCATCAACTTTCTACCTAGCAGTCTTGAAATGAGAAAATCATAGAAATGGGGGACAGATAAGTGGTTGGGAGGGGGAAGACAGATAGGTGTGGCCACAAAGGACAGGGCCAGGGAACCTCGCGATAGAACTTCTCTGTACATTGACTGTGCTGACTGTCACAGTGAACTACCCAGGTGATACAATTACAGAGAAGTAAATACACACACATAACTGAGTGCATGTAAAACCGGTGAAGTCTGCATAAGGTGGATGGATGTATCAGATGTGAATTTTCTGGTTGTCATATTGTATTAGAGGTAGGCAGGCTGTTACCATTGGGGGCAACTGGGTAAAGGGAATATGGAATCATCTCTTTTTGTTATTTCTTACAACTTCACGCGAATTGACAATAATTTCCATAATTTAAAAAAAAGTTTTGAGCAAAGTACAAGTTTAGGGGTCATGCATTGGATTGGGGACCTTATCTGCCAGCCATTGGCCCTTGGACAAGTTACTTCTGTGAGCCCCAACCGTCTGCTATAAAGTGTGGGTAAATAATAATGCCTCCTTCAAAGGCTCGTTGTGGGGATTAAGTGAGGTCGTCTGTCTCATTTGTTTAGACAATCCTTGCTTTTTAGTAAAGGTTTGATAGGCGTTAGCTACTCCTCTTAATGTCGTCAGTACCATTATTATTTACAAGTGTCCAAATACATGTGATAAATAAAAATATGTCTACAATCTGAGTTGCTTTTACTCAAGAGATTAAGGTTCATCTGTTGTCACATAGATCCTCTGACTTTCAATGAGTGGGAATGGTGAGTGCTTTCTGTAAGTCATCATTGACAAGAAAGACGAGAAGGCTATCTCCAGAATGGGACCTTGTTTTTCCTCTCTACAGCCTTCATCTGTTTGCAATTTCCCTGTCTGGTCTACAGGATACACATCTCCAGCACGGCATGGACCCAGGTTCTTCCACATCCTTCCTTCCCTCAGACCAATCATCAGAGGTCTGTGGTGATCCCCAGGTACTCAGTCACATCAGCTAAGAGCTACTGAGAGGAACGATGGGCAATAAAAGTCTCTATTCTAATCAAATTAGTTGGACATGGATCAATAGGAAGCTGCAGTGTGTCCGTAAGCTTGGAGTCTGCAGATTCCCGGCACAGAGTCACTGAGAGAAAGAGAAAAAGGAAGAGCGAGGGGAGAAAGAATATCTGTTTCCTTGGCACAGACATTTCCTTTTATTGAATCTGTCACTTCCCATTTTGGTTAACAAACCGCTGAATGGAACTCATCGTTGGGCAAATATCACAGCTGCATGGAATACAAAGCGGGAGCAATTGTTTCCGATGGGGGTTTAATAAGAAAGAAAGGGCCCAGAGAGAAAGAAGAGATCTGGGGGACTCTGCATGCTGGAGGGGAGACCAGCTCTGCAGGGACAAGGTTCAGGAAAGAAGAGAGAAGGTGTCTTAGGCATCCCGTGTGTGTGTGTGTGTGTGTGTGTGTGTGTGTGTGTGTGTGTCCCTTCCTCTCTCTTAAACCACTACTAGCCCCAGACTCTTAGCAAGCATTGTTGGGTTCAAAGTTATCACAGCAAATGCATAAAAAAGACAGCTCTATTTTTCCCAGGAGAGTATGCTAAATTTCTATTTGAATAACTGGGGGGGAAAAAAAGAGCCTGGAAAGAGGTTTTTGTTTGTTTGCTTGTTTTTTTAAATGCACTCTTTTTTTTTTCTTCCACTTCCCTGTACTGGAAAAGTTGGGCAGTCGTTGATGGTCCGGTGGAGGGGAAATTGTTGCTCTTTTCTCATCTTCTGGTGGTTCAGCTGGTATTCTTTGGTTGGGGGTGGTGCATTTGAGAGAGAAATAGAGAATACGGTGTTGGGAAGCCCTTGAGTTCTTAACGATGTTAGATATAATACAGGGAGGTTTAGTCCATCACCTGAAATCACAGGCCCAGAGAAGAGCAGAGCTGGATGTGAAGCCCCAGTTGGATGCCAAGGCCTGTGTTTATTACACGATGCCATTCCATCTGCCTGCTCGATGGGCTGGTTTGTTTCTTATTTCCCAGAGATTCATCACCCTGGTGATCATGAACCTCAAGTGTATTGTTGGCTCAAAGCTACCTTCCAGATTTATACTGTGAACCAGGGCTCCACTGGTTATACAGCCAGGAAATATTTACTAATCTTGGATGATAACACTAGCCGGTGGTACCCAGCAGAGGCTGCACATCAGATTCATCTAAGATGACTTTGAAATCCTGGATACCCAGCCCCTACTGCCAGGGGATTTCAGTGTGCAGCCAGGACTGTCAACTACTGCGCAGGGCAATGTAATCAATTTGGAAAATGGCAACAAAATAATTGGTTCCTTAAGAGAATTAGGACAATATAGCTGACATCACTGTGGATTTTGAAAATAAAGTTTGGATTTTTATCTGTTGGAGGCTATAAGGTCTAGTAGTGAAAGGCCCAGGATGAGCCTTTACTACCGTGTGACCATACAACTTCAAGGATCCTTCATCTATAATATGGAAATGAGATGCTAACCCTCACAGAATTGTTATGGGGGATGGAAATAATAATTGCAAAATTCTGAGCATTGTGCTCGGGATATGGTGGACACTTGATCAGGTCTCTCAAGTGGGCTGGGAAATGAATGTTTTCTATTAAAAAAAAATCCAAACCTCAAAGATGACTATAATACATCTGTGTTAAACTGTACAATTCAAATTGAAGAAAAGCAGAATCAAATGGAAGGTTTTTGTTTTCTCCCTTTATTCAGTCTTTCCTCCAAAGTTATCTTCTCAGAAAGACCTTCTCTGACCATCCAGTCTCTACCATACTATTCTGCGTTGACTCCCACTTGATAAGTCTTCTCGCAACCTGGGCACTCACTGTATACTTATTCACACAGAGTGTGGTATCTATTGTGCCACTGCTGTATCCTTCACACCTGGAATTCCACCAGGCACCTGGACACCCACCACAAACACTTGTGGAATAACTGAGCAAGTGCCTAATGGAATGGATGGCTCAATCGCCTGAAGCCTGCTGAATTGTGACTATCCCTATTGCTTGTTAAATGTACTGATGCCTTACCAGACTTGAGGAGTTAAGAATCTCCAGAGGCGAGCCTGGAACTCTATATTTCCACCAGCTCAGCAGTGTTTCTGTTGGACACCAAAGTGTGAGAATAACTTTTCAGGCACCAGGGAAGTAATTGTTATCAAGTTGCTGCAACGTGCCAGGCTCTGTGCACATAGACATGTGTGCCACCAATTAATCCTCACGCAAGCCAAAGAGGTGAACATTATTCCCGTTTGCTAGTAGAGAAACCAAGCTCTTGGACTTTATGAAATATGCCTGAAGTAAATAATGACGCTGAACATGGGGCTCAGGTCTACTGTTAAGAAGAAAAATATTTTTTTTTCTTAAACTGTGCTACTCTCAACTCAAATAGTCCCTATTTCATATTTGAATCCTACCCATTTCTGGATCCTACACCCACTGGAGAATATTTCACTGACCTGTGTTTTAGATATTAGGTAACCAGTCCATTGAGAATGGCAAGATCAAATGTGTCAGAGTGAGATGAAGTCTGGAATCTAAGGAGGGCTGTGAGCTGACCTCACAACCAGGGAGAACGAACCTCAGTGGTTTGCAAAGCATGGCTCCAGGCCAGGAGCCGTGAGGTCAGCTGGGATCTTCTGAGAAATGTAGACCCTCCAGATCCCATCCCAGACCCACTGAATCGGGAACTCTGGAGCTAGGAAGACAGCTACTAGGGTTTATCCAGCCCTCCTGGGGAGGGTGAGACCCACTTCCTCAGAGGCGGAGTGGAGGGGGAAAGGAGGGCATCTCAGGTGCAGTGGGGTTCCCAGGGAAGAGAAGTGAATTGAGAGTGAGAACTGGTGTGCAGCAAAGAGTCACTGCAGGCTCTGGGCAGCAGTAATGGGAGCATGGCCTAATGGTGCTTCCTGAAAGCATCATGCTTACAGTACAGTTTTAGGTTACAAGGGAGGCTTGTGACCGAAGGTTTGTTTCCTATAACTGTTTTTTAAGTAAAAGGATTCCACGATTAAATCAGTTTGGGAAAAGCTGGGTTAAAGCAAATCACGCAGACATGTTGATATTTATGGTGGGACTTTTCGAAGCCTTTAACTGCCTGATATACACTGTGAAAAATCTAAAATAGAGTATTTTGTGTTACTCCATGAGAAGACCAAAGTCTAGAAAATTTTTGGTTATTCTATATTTTGTGTGTTTTTTTCCTTAAAGTTTTTTCCCTTTTCTTAAAATAAAGTTTTTATTTTAGAATAGTTTCAGATTTGCAGAAGTGTTACAAAGATGGTACAGAGTTTGCATAGACTCAATACCCAGTTCCCCCTGCTAACATCTTAAAGTAGTTTGGTACACCTTGCACAACAAGTAAATGCATATTAATGCATTATTATTATTAACTAGAGTCCATACTGATATACACTGTGATATACACTCATATTTCCTTCGTTTGCATCTAATAGTTCCAGGGTCCCAGCAAAGGCATTTAAGTATCACGTCTCATTAGACTCCTCTTGGCTATGACCGTTTCTCAGACTTTCCTTGTTTTTGTTTTGTTTTGTTTCTATCATCTCGCCAGTGTATTTTTCGGACATTTTGTGGGATATCTTTCAATTGAGATCTGTCTGATGTTTTTCTCAGACTAAGAAAGATTATAGGTTTTTGAAAGAAGACCACAATTATCTATTTTTTTTGACAGTACTTATTGTTCTCACATGTTCAGCATCTTTGCTAAAACAGTTAAGGGTTTTGTTTCCTTTCCTAAAGATAGGATGAGATTTCAAGAAGGAAGATTTTACAACTGAAATCTCAGAAATTGTCAGGAAAAAAAAAACTAACGTAGAGGTTGGGCTGAGATGATGAGGATGAAATCTGACTCTTACTGCTGGACACATAACCCTCAAGGCAGTGCTGTCTGTGGGTCACTCTTAGAATTCCAATTTTATGGCAACTCGCCCATTACAAGGTTGTGAGCAGTTCTCTGGGGCCTATTAGTATGTCTCATAATTAAAGGGATTTGCATGCAAATAAAAAAAGTCAAACAAACTGACTTTCCCCAAGCCTGATGAGAAGGCAGCATTTTCTAGTGGAAAGTAAGAACTTCTGTCTTGGCTGTTATCCAGCCAGGAGTGTAGAGTGGGGGCTAATAACATAGACTGTAGTATTAACCTTCTGAGTGTAAATTTCAGCTTCACTATGAAGTGGCTTTGGGCAAGTTATCCCCACAACCTCAGTGTCCTCATCTGTCAAGTGATGGTAAGAACAGCATCTCCAATGGACAGTTGCTGTGTTGGTCCAACAAGCTAATGGCGATGCTTATAGCCCTGTGCCTGGACAACAGCAGTCACCCAATACCAATTAGTGATTATTCTTATAATTATGAAATTGAACTTTATACAAGTGGCATTTAAGAAGGTAAACGATAAACAAATGCCAGCAATTTCATATGGTTCGATGTATGACTCTTATCATCATCTTCATCATCCAAAGACACCACAAGATGCGGCTTTAACTAACGGAAGTGACCATGGAATAAGAGCCACCCCATTGTGCCCTGGTCCTCCTTGAGGGCCCACTTTTAGAGAGCTATCAGCTCAGACGACACACAGCACACCTCCTCATTTCTAACCTGGCTGCGCTGGGCAGACCCCTCCTCCAGCTTAAGTCATTGCCGTGACTCCATTTTTCCACACTTCATTTTCTTCATTGCCTGGCCTGTGCCATATCAAAGCCGTGGGACTAAAGAGAAATTTCACAGCTCCTGCCCTTCAGCGAGGAAGGCCCAGGAGCAAAGAATGAGTGAAACATGATGAAATTTCATGAATTTTTCTAGAAAATCTCACTTTCGATGAAATTGGGGTGGGGGACGGGTTCAAGGGGACAGCCAGAGAGAGATCGAGGGCCAGACCTGTGCTGATTGGATTACGTTCACTGGCCTGTGGTTCCTTATTAAGGATCATCCAAACGAATGTAATATATATCACCCACACATACATATTCAATGCACACACATATACTACTTAGGATAGTGAAAAATAATTGAAACAAGAAACAACAGGCGATATCTTTTCAATGGAATTGTGTCTAGAGTTTTTTTTTCCCCTTGTTTTCTGCATTCTGTGACAAGGCAGAAAGGGAAAAAAAATGCGATTCTGCAATCATTAAAAATAAATACTTGCATTATATTCTGTTGCTTCCTCAATGAATAAAACAGGCATGCGGGTATATAATATCAATTCACAGGGCTCTTTCTGCTCCAGTGAACTGTTACTGAGCGGTTCAGAACAAAGCTACAGGCAGATCGGACAAAGCCCTCCTAACAGGGTTGACGTTAGGCTCAGCCTGATAAGACCACATCAGAGAGACACTTATTCTCCAGCCCCTCTGATCACAGCAGCCGGCGACCAAGCCGTACTCTGGCTCCCAGAACCTGATCACAGACCTGGTCATGCTGATCTGGCTTGGAGCGACAAGGCGGCTCAGGGTTATCAGGCGACACTGGAGGAATTCAAGGCAATCGTGCCTCTGCAGCCATTTAGATTTTAATAAGAGCCCAGACCGAGGGGAAGGGGTGAGGAGAGTTGGGGAAGGGGGCAGGGATGCAAAAGGAAAAGAACATTCTTCCGAGATAACAGCATGCAATGGACGATTCACATGTGAGAGTGCCACATGCTTCCTAAGTCCCTTCTAAAACCATCCCTCTAGAACAATTGTTCTCAACCAGATTGGCCCCAATTCTTCTGGAATGTTTGGCAACGTCTGCAGGCATTTTTACTTGTCACAAGGGGAGGGGAAGCTTCTATTGGCATCTAGCGGGTAAAGGCCAGGGATGCTGCTGAACATCCTACCATGCACTGGCCAGTCCTCCCACAAAAATGACTCACAGGACACAAAACTCCTGTGGTGGAAAACTCTGCTCCAGGAGATAGGAACTGGATGGCCCATCTAGACAAAGATAAAGCCTTATTAGATTAGATTATCAGGTTAGGTACCGGCAACAGTGATCTCAATCCTCAGTACCATAGATGGATGGGCAGTCTGGAGAGGTAAGAGCATCAGGCATCAGTTACTTCTCAGCAAATCACACAGATGGTTATAGTTTAAGGATTTTTACGGGATATTTTTGGAGACCCACTGTTTACTTCCATTCATCTCAATGTGGCAATACTTTCAAATCATTGACTATATTCGGCTTCTTGCAGAAGAAACACTTTAACTTTTTAAAAAAATTTCAAAATGAATGTCGCTATATTAAAATTTGCTTTAGTGTCATCTGCAAGTCACCACAGCGAAGCACAGTTTATCTCACTAAACGTATCCAGGGCGGGGGGGGGGGCGGAAATCTAAACAATTTGAGTGCCTGCATCAATTAACTTGAGACTTTTATTATTTGCAGTAATGTCATCCTTAGTGTGATGCTACAAATACTATAATCCAAAGAATGAGATTGGCCTGACATCCAAGGTAGACAGAGAGTGGTGTATTCAGATTAATCGAAGTTTGTGTTATAACAAGGGAAGTTTGCCAGTATTCGACTGCCTACAGCAAAGGTCTCCAAACTTTTTCCATAAATGGCCAGAGAGTAAATATTTTAGTCATTATGGGCCACACATTCTGTTACATCTACTCGATTCTGCCATTGTATCACAGATGTAGCCATCGATTGTTCACAAACAAATACACACATGGCTGCGTTCCAGTAGAATTGTTTACAGGCCAGATTTGGCCCATCCCTGGGGAACCAGGAAAACTCGTACAGCAATGAATATGTGGAGATGCGGAAGGCACTTGAAAACTTGTACAGTAGTCTCCCCTTATCCATACCCCTGATTCCAAGACCCCTGATGGATTTCTGAAATCATGGATAGTACCGAATCCTACACACACACACACACACACACACACACACACACACACACACACACACACACTATGTTTGTTCATATACATACATGCCTATGATAAAATTTAACATAAAAGTTAGGCAAATAAGAGATTAACAGTAATAACATAATAAAATAGAATAATTATAAAAATGTACTGTAATAAAAGTAATGTGACTGTGGCCTTTCTTGCTCTCAAAATTTCTCATCTTACTGTACTCACCCTTCTTCTGATGATGATGTGAGGTGATGTAAAGCCTACGTGATGAGATGAAGTGATGTGAATGACATCGGCATTGGGATGTAGCATTAGGGTACCATAAAGGTGACTTGAACATAGCACTGTGATACCTCAACAGTCAATCTGATAACCTAGACTGCTACGAAGTGACTAATAGGCAGCTGCATATGCAACATGGATAAGTCGGGCCAAGAAATGATTCATGGGCGTTCTGGACACAATGGCAGAGAAAGGAAATGCTTTGTTGTCTCCTCTCACAACCACATTAAAATTACAACTAAACTACAAAATGACCACCATCACTGAGAACCACTTAAAATCTAGCCGAACAGAAGTCCTACAAGTAAGGACAAAGAAGAAAGAACCTCGAGACTGGTAGGAGGAGCAGAGATGTGAAATGGGCTGGTCTTAGGCCTGCATGTGGCGGTTGATAATCAGAAAGGATACCTTGGCTGTGGAGGTTCCTCCTTGAGGAAAGAGGGGTCCCGACCCCACAATGGGATCCTCAGCCCAGGGTTCCTGTGCAGAGAAGTCCCCACAACTCCTGGCTGTGAAAACCAGCAGGGATTGTGGCTGAGTGAGACAGAGGGCTGTGGGAGTCGCAGACTTTCCTTTGAAGGGGCCAGCGCGCGGACTTGCCACTGACAGGCTTACTAGCTCTGGGCTCTTGCAGTGGGGCAGCACATGCACCATGGACACATGGGGGGGGAGCTAAATTGTCTGGTGTCTGGGTGAGGGCTAGAGGGGCAGCTTTCTCCCAGGGAGAAGTACTGCCAGGATCTGTTGTTCCTTTATTGAGCCCTCCTTCATCCCCATGTGCAAAAGGAGGCAGGCGCCATGTCTCAGTCCCCATTGACCTGGCTGATACCCTTTGCCCCACCCACATGATTCCCTGAGGCCCCAACCCTCTCTCCAATGTGCCAGCCCCCCGAGCCACTTGCAGTGGCTTTTCCATACAAATAGCCTGTCTTGGCTCTTGCTACAGACTTTCCTACACTCTTGCAAAGGTTCACAAAATCAAGGTAAGAAGCATCTGGCCTTGGCATACCCTGTACCTCTTGTTGAGCAGCCCTAAGCCTGGGACTAGTGGCAGCCAGCTTCAGTTCGTGGCTTGACCTCTTGAAGCCCCTTGAAGTGCAATGTGGGTGGCAACCATCTGGGTGGCTCATGTCAGGTGGCCCCAGGCAGGGGATAGGCTATAGCTGAACTTGGCCTATGGCAGGGCCCCTCCCAGGAGGCCCTGGGCCAGCATGCACAATGGCCCGTCTGAACCATACCAAGCTAGAGCACCACCTAGGGCTGCGTCAGAGGATGGCACACCCATCTGCAACAACATGGATGGACCTAGAGGGTATTATGCTGAGTGGAATAAGTCAGACAGAAAAAGACAAGTGCCATATGATTTCACTTCCATGTGGAATCTAAGGAATAAAATAAACAGACAAAACAAGAATAAACTCATAGATTCAGAGAACATTTTGATGGGTGCCAGATGGAAGAGAGGTTTGGGGGGCTGGGTGAAAAGGGGGAAAGAATTAATAAGTACGAATTTGTAGTTACAAAATAGTCATAGAGACGTAAAGTACAGCATAGGGAAAATAGTCAATAATATTGTAATAACTATGCATGGTGTCAGATGGGAACTGGTTTTATCAAGGTGATCGCTTTGTAAGTTGTATGAATGTCTAATCACTATGTTTCTCACTTAAAACAAATACAATATTGCATGCTGCTATAATTGAAAAATTAAAAAAATATTTAAAAAGAAAGAGAAACAATTTATACCCCTAGTGGGACAGAGCAAGATGGCTTGAGATGTCATAACCCTACTCAGAACAGCACGTAAATTAAAATGTATGAATTGCTTATTTCTGGAATTTTCCATTTAGTAATTCTGGACTGCAGCTGACTATAGGTAACTGAATCCATGGACAGGGAAATCGCTAATAAAAGGGAACGACTGTACATTCTCTAGGTTATGTGTATCAACTAACGTTGTGCTAAGGGGGATCTCAACAGCAATTAATATAATGGATTTGTTGTCATATTTGGGTGGCTGTAATATGCAGTCTTTCTTCTGTATTTTTATTGAACCTGATACACACATTTCTTAGAAAAACTAATGCATGAAACTACCATGTCATACCGCAGGCACCACGGCAGTCTCTGAGGATACAAAGATGAATACAAATTATAATAATCAGGTCTGCCCTGGAGGGATTATAAGAGTGTCATGTTTTCATTTTTGCACTACTCTTCTCTAAAGTGCTCACACACGCACACACACGCACATACACATACCCAATGCGAGTCACTTGAAGGCACTGTACGTGATTTTATCACTCTATTTCCAGTAACTAGCAATGGTGGCCGTAAAGCAGGTGTGGAAGGCAAAATATTGTCCTCACCCTCCAAAAATGTCCAGGTCCCAATGCCCAGAACCTATGACTATGCCACCTCATATTGCACAAGAGACTTTGCCGATGCGATTAAGTAAAGGATCATGAGAGAGGGAGGTTATCCTGCATGACCCAGGTAGAACCAACGTAATCACGAGGTTCTTAAAAAAGCAGAGGAGGAGATAGGAGCATGGCGGCAGAGTCAGAGAGAGCTTTGGAATTGTGGCTCTGTTGGCTCTGAAGCTCGTAGAAAAAGTCATGGGCCAAGGAATGCAGGTGGCCTCTAGCAGCTGGGATGGACTGAGAAACAGATTCTTTCCTGGGACCTCTAAAAGGATCAGAGCCCAGCTGACACCTCGACTTTAGCCCAGTGTAACCATGTGATCTTTCTGATCTCCAGTACTGGAAGAAAATAAATTTGTATTGTTTTCAAACACAAAGTTTGTGGTCATTTGTTACAGCAGCTGCAGGACACTGACACTGTAGGTGTTGAGTAACAGTTTGTCACTTGGCTGAATGGTTACACTGGGAAAGAGGAAATTTGGGGGAAGGGCAGCTCTGGATTCTGGAAAGGCTTTATTTATTTATTTTTTTCCCCCAAGTATTTTTGCATCACTCTAATTTATTGCTGACGGAAAAATAAGATTCAAAAGTGGGTTTCCTTTTTGGGTTTAGGCCTCTTTATTTAGTGAAAACCAGTGTTCCTGAAGGATTTGGATCTGAGTTCAAGAGTGGCTCCGCACGTAGCAGCTGGGTGACTCTGAGCGAGGAACCCATTTTTGCTTCCTCTCCTATGAAATAGAGCAACGATCCCATTCTTGATATCACCTCTGCAATGTTAGAAACGGCATGAGCAATGTATTTGGCACATGGTTGGCCCGCAATCTACATCATCTCCTTCTTATCCCTTTCTGGGGTGTTGCCTCGGCCAGGCATCAGGTCTAGTTGTAATCAGTGGAGCTTGTCTGGGCCACTTACAATGGGAAAGATCGATCTCTGCGTGTGCTTTGTAGAATGCTGTCATCTTGACGATAAAGCCTTGTCTCTAGAACAGGGTTTCTCAACCTCAGCCCTGTTGGCATTTGAATCATCCCTTGTTCTGGCTCCATCCTGTGTATTGAGGGGTTGCTTAGCAGCATCCCTGGCCTCCACTCACTCGATGTCCACAGCGATTCTCCCTTCTTCCCCAGGCATGGCCACCAGAAGTCTCTCTGTACATGGCCAAATGAACTTGAGGGACTTGATCACACCTGGCTGAGAATCACTGGTCCAGGACTGTGACCTCATTGCTCCAGATGTGGTAGAGTGGGAAGGGTTACAGATGCTGAGGTGCAATCTCCTGCAGTTTATAGGCAATGACCCTGGCAGAGAGAACTCCCCTCGTGCGCCTCCAACATGACTGCCCCCTTCCTGGTAAAAATGCAGGTGCCATTGGGGGTTGGGCTTGTGCCCCGGATCAGCACAGTCAGGCCTGGCCTCTTTCCTCCAGTGTGTGAGCATGTATGAGCTGACCCACATGTGCAACGGAATGTGTCAATGTGAACCGTGAGGCTCGAGGCCGACACAGAGGCCGGTTTCAGTGGGAGAGTGCTCTTGGAGTCAGCATAACCCATGGGACCGCTGTGTTTCATACAGTCTGTGTGCTCAGAGCAGCTGCAGACACCCTTTGCCCGGAGCTCGGCGGTGCTCAATGTTCTCTGGCAACACCTGCTGGAACAGGGGGAAAATGCACAGTGCCCTGGCATGAGCGGCTGCATCTGTTCATCTTGTCACAGCCAGAGGCTTCCCAGCAGCTAAGGTCTGTGGCAGGGGAGTGTACCAGCACAGTCTCCACCTCTGGGCTGGCACTGATGCTGTGCCCTGTTCTTTTCTGCTGTTTTCCTTTCCACTTTACCGAGTGGAGAGCAAATACTGCTGTATCATTAGGAGCTTTCCGAGTGGCAAAAAAATTGCAAGTGTGGCCTCACAAACGGCTTTTCTGCAGGAAGTTTCCAGAAAAGGCCCCTCTGTGATCAACCTGCCACCTAGCCAGCATGAACCGCCCAACTGTAAAGAGACACCCTTGCAGGTCATTACCATATCTGAAGGGATGCACTTTGCAGGGATCTCACCAACTGCAGAGTGCAGTCATCTCTCCTCAAAGGAGTGGAGATGGGAAGGCGTGACACATGCCCGAAAATCTACTCACTGGGGAAACGATGCACTGACTCAGGTACAAAGTCCTCCCTGAGTGTCACCTCTTTGCCAACACCCACACCAGCATCCCAGGGGAGCTTGCGTGCATTTCCTCCTCAGTGAACAGGAAAGGCTAACCCATCGTGCATGCCACCCGACAAAGTCATGGCAGGAGACAATCAAAGAGTTAGAGACTATGTTTGGGATTTCATTCCTTTTATGAAGCTGAATGATACGTGTGTGTGTGTGTGTGTGTGTGTGTGTGTGTGTGTGTGTGTGTTTCCATTTTCTTCATTCATCTGCTGACAGACATTTGTGTTGTATCCATGTCTTGGCTATCGAGTGAATGTGAGAGTGCAGATACCCTTTACAATATCGATTTCATCTCTTGGAGATATAGACCTAGAAATGAGATTGCTGAATCATAAAGCAGTTCTGTGTTTAATTCTTTGACACATATCCATTCTGTTTTCTGTAGTGGCCGTACCAATTTACATGCCCACCAACAGTATATAAGGGTTCCCTTTGCTCTGCACTCTCACTGGATTATTTCACAATGCACACATATATTGAAACAGCAAGTTCTACAGCTTAAATGTATATAATTTTTATTTGTAAATAAATGGGGAGCATTCAACTTTTTGGAAGAATGTTTTCTTAAAATCCACAGATTCACTACACAGTTCCAAGGGAGCCAGCATAGCCAGCATGGAAGACAGGCTGGCTTGGAGGTTTAAGTGCTAGCCATTCATTTGTGTGACATACGGCGAGTTATTCTATAAGACTAGATTTCCTTCAGTTGTACAATGGGGCAGATGATAGCACTTTTCCTTGGATGCTGTGAATGCTAACTGCTTCACGTAATGTCCGAAGCCTAGAAGTGCTTCGAAAATGTTAGCTGGAACCATAACTGTTCACGTGTAAGACACCACCACTAGATGTCACAAGTTTGGGGACCTGTCCCAGGTAGGTCAGTGACTTGCAAAGGGACCCTAAAGAAATTCCCATCTTTTGCATCTATTGCTCACAACCATTTAAAATGCATGTAGCCAACGTCATGATTTGGGCATCTTCTAGAAGACACTGGGGAATTATTAAAAGTGTCTCAAAATGTGTGTCTTAGTCACCTACCCAACCAAATGGGAGCTGAGTGTACAAAGTGGTCGGAAAATCCAAAAAAAATGAAGCCCCATCTCATGACAAAATGGCATCATGAACATGGGCCTCTGCGCTCACCATTTCCTTTAAGATCAGATCTGCAAATGACCTGCCATGTTCCTGGAATGGACTCAGGTCCTGCTGTCTTTGCTGTTGATGCTGAGATTCTAAGTTGTAACGTCCTATCCCATGGGTTTCTCAAGGGTGGTGGTGGTGAGGGGGCTCCCTTCTTTTTGAGTCACATTATATGAAATATTTAGTATATTGTGTGCCAGTGGCTGTCAAATTAGGCTCATGTGAAATACTATAATTAAGACAAGCACTTCACATACTTAGTGTTGGAAGCCAGTCATATTCAAATTACGCATAAGGACTTGGAAAAGAACAACATCTTTCTATAACTATCAGTTCGGGGACGTTGAAGTACCCTTCTCCTCACCACCACCCGCTTTGAACAGCAAGGAATCTCTATTTTTCCTATCCCATGACAGAAATTCTCATTGCAAGGGGATTAGATATTATTTTTTAAATTTTGTTTAAGACAACATTTTAAAAATGATATTCATTGGGACACAAAGACAATGCCTTAACCTGAAACTGAAAGACTGATGACAGGGCTTAGGGACACGCATACTATTTTTCACGTCAAAAGAAAATTGCTAGTCACCACTACAGGGTACTTATCAGTGTCCAGAACTGAATAAGTTAGTTCATCCTTCCTCACAGGTTAGTCTTCAGACAAGACTTGGTGAATTTTTAAATGTATTTTCAAAGCATTGCTCATCACAGCTAGCATTCTGAAATAGAGCTATATTATATGTATGTGTATGTATGTACATATGTATATTCAATTTGGCAAAAATTCATTCAATTTTTAATTAAATTGTTAGTTTAGAATATAGTCTGAACATGTGGTCTATGTCACTCTATATGTTTAAAATCTAAAAACAAACAAACAAACAAACAAATAAATAACTTTTTAAAGACAAGAAAAAAGAACACCAATCTGCTGCGTGTCCTTGTCTTTGATATTTGATCTCACTGACATGAATGTGGGCATGCAACTTCTCGAGAACCATTTTTACAGGATAACCTAGTTTCCTTTATGCAATTTACCAACCCTTTTGGCCTGTGCTAATTTATACCATGTGAAAGGTACTGGGCTTGTTACATCTCTTGGTGGTACCAATAGGTCTGTTGAGCCTGTGATGCTTTTAAATACATTATCATTAGAGCCTCACTCCCATCTTCCATTCTGGAGACAACACAGATATCCCTTCCCGCAACTTTATAGATAATGAACACTGGGACTGAAGAAGTTAATGATTTTTCCAGTCCCCAGTACCATGCAGGGAGTAAGCAGCCAAGTCAAAAATTTTGCCTGCCCAGATTTTTAGATTCTAAACTATGTTTTAATCTATCTTTTCTGTTTTTCAACATGTCTAATCTGTTTGCCTACTTAGAATATATTTGGCTACGTATCTATTCATCAATCTGTCTACCTGTCTCTGGTTTCACCAAAGCCATTATTTTAAGCTGGGTTTGAGAATTTATCAGAGAAAAGTCTAGAATAACTGCTAACTGCTTACAAGGTTACCCCTTTGAGGAAAGCAATGATATTTGGAGGCTATTCAAAATATGGCAACCTTCACCTTTTGCTCTCTACTTTTGCATATTTATGTAGAGTTTGAGTTGTTTCACAGATTGAATGGATTTATGCCAACTACTCCATGGTTGAAAATAAATGCACTGAAGATACAATATTTAAAAATAACTACATCGGGCAGCTCAACTCTTCGTGATTTTCTAATACCCTTGCTTGTTTCCTCTATTCAGGTAGGTTCTCCTGGGAAGTCTTGGGGCCATATTTTGAATAAACCCTCTCCAATCAGCTGCATCAAGCCAGATTTTATACTTTTATCCCTTCGCATGCCCAGGTTTCACACATGGCTCCAAGGTTGGCAGGGCGACATATTAGAAATAAAATGCAATTGTGCTACGTGACACTTTGGTTTTGCTACTTCAGCAGCAACGATCATCAACCACACAGCCTTCTGCTATGACAGAAGATCCTTTAAATATCACTTAACAGGCCCGAGCCCCAATGGCAGCGTGGATGACTCCCCACCACCCTTGAAGTCAATTTTTAATTGACTGGATTATTGCAAGACTATGGCTTCCCTGCCACGCTTTGCTGAAGGCCTTCTCCCCTCTAGTTCATGAAAAGTGCACTTGAGTGACCAGGAAAGGCATGTGCTTGGTCTGTCACTTTTGAGAATTTATGTCTTTAGGGAGTATCTGAGTATTTCTGCTAGACCCCGTGCTGAGGTCACAGTCACCTGATAAATGGGCTCAGTGGGAGCAGAGAAGGGGCAGAATTACATAATGGGGTTATTTTTAATGTAGGTCACTGCTTTTTCCCTAAACACGCAAGATCAGACTGTCTAGAGATGGAGTTTGGGGGAAAGGTGCAATTATAACAATCCCCAGGAGATTCCCATGCAGATCAAAGTTGGAGAATTTCTGGCATGATGGGTCACATGGGCTTTGGGCTTAGAAAAAAAAACAAATTAGAAAATCTGCTGTGCAACTTTCCTGCTATCGTGACTAAGAAAAATGACCTCCCCCTCTTAAGTCTCGATTTTCTCATCCATAAATCAAGGAAGAGCATATTAACTAACTTATAGGATCAATAAGATGAATAAGAAAGGTAATGCATATAATCAATGAGCACAATGCCTGGTATATAGATAGGGCCCAAGAATGTTTCTTAGTTCTTTTTATTGTATCATTGTTGGTGAATGGTCTAAGTTAAACTGAATTGTCTCTTCACACAAGTATTTTTTCAAAAATGGTAGTAGACTAAATTGCGATCCCCCAAAAAGATATGTCCAAGTCTTAAGCCCCAGTACCCAGAAATGTGATGCTATTTAGAAAAGGGGTCTTTGCAGACATAATTATGGATTTTGAGATGAGATCACCTTGCATGAGGGTGAGTCTTAAATCCAATGACATCTTTGTAAGAAACAGGAGGGCAGGAGGCACAAGGGAGAAGGCCATGTGAAGATGGAGACAGAAACTAACATCAGGTGTCTACAGCCCAATGAATGCCCTGGATTGCCAGAAGCCACCAGAAGCTAACGTAGAATGCATGAAATGAAGTTGTCATAATTTTCTGTCCTCATGTTACAAATGAAAAAACTGAGGCCCAGTAAGCTTAAGGATTCCATAAATGTCACCCAGAGGAGAAGGAAAACACACAGGATTTGACCTTATGTTCCTTCCGCTGCCTGGTAATCATGGTTGTGTGTTAAGTATGAACAACTGAGACAGCAATGCTCTGGCTTGTATAAAATGGGTCCACAATAGGCATTTCCTGTCTCCACGTGCAGTCCTGCTGGAGCACACCCTATCTCAAATACACATGAATGGTACCAGAAATAGAGTAACTGGGGAGGGGGCGGGGAATGAAATCACCACACATTTGCTTTGAGATCAGTCCACTGAGGACCATAAGAGAAGCCAGGATGCCTGGGAAGCTTAAAAAATACATCTTTCCTTGTTCATTGAGCTGGAAAATTTTAGAGCTAAGTGGACCCCCACTAAATTGGGCAGTTTTACAGATGAGAAAACCAAGGCTCAAACAGGCTAATTCAGGGTTTCATAGCTTGCGACACAGACAAGACTTGAACCCAGAACTCTTTGCCCCACCATAAATCTATCTATATATCTATATCTATCTATATCTATATCTATATCATCTATATCTATATCTATATCTATCATCTATATCATCTCTATCTATCTATCTATCTATCTATCTATCTATCTATCTATCTAATCAAGATCATTCCAGGACAGTTTTCACGTGTCGATGTCACTTTACCTTTGAGTCATCCACCATAAAGTTCATCTGTAGAGTCTCGATAATTGGGACACTACATTGAAAACATTGATTTTAATGTCCTTCCACTCGCTGCTATCCCTCTTTGGAATTTCAAAGTTCATAAGGGGATGCAAGGCTGTGAGGACCCCTCTGTCACCAGTAGGTTCTAGTCACTTCTGCGTTGACCTACGTTTCTAGTTGTCTCAAGAAGACTCCGCGATGCCCTCCATCAGTCATAAGAAATTAACTCAATGCCCAATGTTGACAGGCTGGTGTGTTCTACAGCCTGTGGATAAGTGGTCCTGAACAGTCACTTACAAAATGAATGACAGCTTAAATGCATTGTGACTTGACTCACGTTTTATATACATACTAGATTTAAATACAGTGCAAGCAATTGTATCTTACCATAGTCTTCAGTTTAAGAAACTTCCTGGCACCATATTCAAATATTCAATACCAGAGATGGAAGACAGAGAAGATGACATTTTTTTTCTTTTTCTTTTTTTTTCTTTTTTCTTTTACTTTTTTTTCTTTCTTTTTCTTTCTTTTTTTTTTTTTTTTTTTTTTTTGGTGCAAGATCTTACAGTTCAGTGTGCTTTTATTTCAACAAATAATCATTTCTTTGCTCCTTAAAAAAGTAAGCTCACCTTCCATATACTGGGTTTCCTCAAAGCAATGCAGGCCTCAGAGTTTCCCCAAAGCTCGTGGGAGCCCCTATGCTACAAGCTTCCCATTCTTTGTTTTCCACCACTGGCTTTTTGCTATACTTTGAAAAGCACTGCCCTTATTTCTGTAGACGGAATCAAGGAAGGGGGCTTACAGAAGGAGCTGGAACTAATGGTAGGTCCAGAATGTGAACTCCTGGTAACTAGCCCCCGGGCAGCCACCTGAGAATAGGGGCAGATGGGGAAAGGCAGAAATGGTCGTGACAGCCTTTGGGGTGGGAGTCTGTGATGATGGACTTTGAGTCATTCAGGAAGGAAAAAAAAGGGAAAAATGCATAGCCCTGAAACGGCTCTCACTAAATCCCCATGTGTTTGCTTCAGAGACATGCCTGTGTCTGCTCTTCTCCATCTGATTTTCTCAGATGCAAGTGTTTAGAGCCATCCTCCTCTCAAAGGCAAGAACGAGCAACAAGTACAGACAGGTGGAGAGCTGGACCACTGCAGCCTTGCTAGCGAAGGGCCGCTATCATCGGGGCAGAGATGGCATTGTCTTCTTCTCCTCCTCCTCCTTGTCCCATGCTGGTTACTGGCAAAGGAACAATTTTCCTGTCCTTCTATTGACATTTACAGGCTGGGGACAGCCAATAGGACCCACAACCCACCACTCTCAAACCCAGGGCCCCTCTCCATCCTGAAAAAGACCCCCTCCCTTCCACGCCCTGCTGATGGATGTTTCCAACACACAATTATCTTAATTTAGGTGTGTATTTTGTGACAATATTTTGGATAAACCTGGCACTTACTCTTCTCTATTACAAACATTTATGTAACCATGCCAGCCGATTAATCTAAAGGATGTGGCAAAGAGACGGGGAAATTTCGCCCACAGGAAACAAAAACCCAGCCTTTGAGGATAAATATGTACTCCAAAATTCATAACTTATTGTAGATTGCTATTGATATTTCAGGAATGTATCTGTCCCTTGGACATATTCATAGAGCGTTTGCGAGTCTATAGACACGTCTCTTTAATAACGGTACCGCATAATTCTTCCGTGCTACATATACATGAGAACCTGCAAGCACCCCAATCCCCACAACAAAGGTAATAAGCTTTTGTCTCGCCTTTTTTTTTTCTGCTTTAAGCATCCCCCTTAATGAGCTCTGCTTCTTTGTAACTCAAGAGATTTAGTATTCTGTTCAACAAAACAATTTATTGCCCAAAATGTTCCTACCGCAGATAAAATCTTAGCTTCCCCAATACTCTTGGCTCCACAGTTAATACCCTAATGTTTCATTTACAGCTGAACAAAGAGGCTTATCTCCACTAAAAGGAGAATTAGTAGTAAGAAATAATTTCAATCATCTGCTGAGTTTCTAAGTAAAGTGATGACTTCTGCATTCTCGCTTCTATCTGATGACAGGTGTGTTGGGGGCTCCCAGAAAATAGAGCAGTTCTGTCACCCGAGCTTTGTAATTTGAACAATGCAGCTACATAGATCAGGCAGGAGTTAGGTCTTAGCTGTCAGGGGTAAAAAAAAAAAATCTACACTCAGAAATATGCTGTAGTCAGCAGTTCTTAGCTACAGATTGGGCACTAACTCAAGGGAAAAAAAATTGGTTTGAATCAACAAATGGCTCCATTTTTTCCCCCTAGTCTGCGGCAAACTTATTATATACCTACAAACACACAACCACAGTCAATTACATTTCCTCAGCACGTACACATGCCTACACAGGGCCGTGATGGCTATATATTCTCACACGGGTGCATACAGACTTATTTATGTGTGCGCAGACGTGAAGGCTGCTGGAGATGGCGTCGGGGGTGGGGAGGGAGGACTGTGGGGGTCGCCGTATTGGAAAACAGTTCAGGCAGAGGAATCATGGGCGAGTCTGCTGCAAGGATCAGATCATTTACATTAGAAGGAGAGGAGAGGCAGAATTTCAATTTGTCATCATTCATGTTTCAATCTTGGCACGGGAAAGCCTGGTGATGGCCCCTAAAACTGCCTAATAGTAAACCAAAAAGGGGAGGCAACTGAGATCCTACAGAATGGACTGACCCCCATTTGAAGGAGAGTAGAGAGGCTATGACCTGAGACCTCATAAGAGATGGGTAAGCAGAAATGCCAGGGGATGCGAGGCGTGGGTTAATTCCTCTCCTTGTGTATCTAAAGGTGTGGTGGTTCAGCTTCTATGTCCACCCTTTTGATGGAAAATGTTCCTTAAATGTGGAAGTCCCTTGGGGCCAGGGGATGCAAACAGGAAGTTTAGGTAGGAGACCAAGAGATGGAGGGTATCAGAACTAATTGGAAAATAAAAATAGGGTTTATCACTGATAAATCAACCCTTCTGGTTTTATATATCCTTTTTTTTTATTCTAAGCTTTTTTTAAGCTGGAGCCTCACAAACCCTTCCAAACTTGATGAAACATCTCCCAGTGGCTGTGGGTATTGGCTGCTAACTTGCTTACCACCTACGTGTTTTCTCTGAAGGGTTGAACTTGACTGAGAGGAGATGCCTTTGCTAGAGATAGCCTAAGGTTGCCATGGGGCATGAGGCGGGGGGATAGTGGTAGGAGGGAGCTAACATCCCTTCCTGGGAGACAGCTTGAGCCTATGGCCAAAGCAAGACCAACATAAAGGAAAGAGCATAAGACTGTGGATGGAATCATCTTTGGTGCAATGAGGGCCCCATAGGGTCAGGCTGAGGCTGTTTCTTCCTGAAACCACACTTTCTCTATCAAGTCTTCCCCTGTCCTACCCTGACCTTTCCTCTCATTCCCCATGGGTTTCCCCTAAGGGCATACCCCATCTCAGGCATTATCCCTGTGGAATCTGACCTAGGATCAATGGGGGTAGGAAAATCATGTATAGATCCATGTAAGACATACGCTTCTATAAATATACACTTGAGTTACAATAGTCGAGTCTAGAATGCTGATGAAAATGTTGATTGGCATCAGAGGCAGGCAAGAAGTGATACACGTCTTACCTTTAAAAGATTCCATCTTTCCAGCCGGAGTTAAGATTTAGGGACGGATGTGTGATCCAGCATGGGATATAGCTCTCCAGCCACCCATCCCCAGATCCAGATTTTGGAAGAGCCATTGACTATATGCAAGAAGCTATGGCTAATAAAAAACCAAGATGGCAAAGAGAGCCAAGCTACACAGTGGACAAGGAGAGACCCTTGCTATGGCTCAAACCTCTATATTCAGCAATGACTCATGGCAGCCAGAACTATGCGTGGACTTCTAGTTTTTCCAGATCATCAATGCCCTTTGGGCGTATGCCAATATGAGCTGGGTTCTGTAACCTATTAATCTGTGGCATATCAGGAGGAAGAGGCCCCAGCCCAGCCAGAGAAAAGGGTCTTTGTACCTTCACAGGAGGGAGAGGAATATGGCTGACCTTAAATACTTCCCAACAGAGTCCCTGGCTCTGATAGGACCATAACAGGTGTGGTGTCCGTGTTTTACAACTTTATGTGTTTTACACTCGTGGAGTACCTACTAAGGGCTGGCCACACTGAGTGACTACCAAGGCTGACCTAATAATACATTTCATCTAGGAGTTTACTCCTCAGTGGAAGACACAGGCCATTGTCCAAATGCAAATGTTGTGCTATTGTGATGCGCTTTGAAGGGAAATACAAAGTGCTGTGCAAGGGAGTGACAGTGGGACCTGGTGTAGCCTCCAGGACTCAGAGAAAGCTTTCATGAAAAAAGTGACAAGCAGACAGAGAGATGTAACGAATGATTATGAAAATGCAACATGAAGAAGCAGAGGAAAACATTTTTGATGGAGGGAAAGTGCGTCCATGAGGAAGAAGGAGTCAAACAAGCCTCAAAACCAGAAAATAACTCCAGCCCGGCTGAGGTCTTGGGGTTAGACATGAGGAAGGTGAAAGGACACGTCAGAGAACAGAAAGGGAGGGCAGTATAGGGCACTTGCATTCTAAGAGCATCCAGATGGATGACGAGGTTTAAGCTGGGATGGGGTGCACTGAGTAAGCAAATGGAAGTTCACATCTTCATCCCTTACACCAGGGGTCTCAGCCTACTTCAAAGAATAGATGTCCTGATGGGCTGGCCCTTCACTCATTCGTTCATTCATTCATTCACTCATTCAGTTAGCCATTGTCAAAAGTCTACTGTACATAACGCATGCACAAAAGGACCACACATGGTCTTCCTCCCTGTAGTATTACAGTCTTTCAGGAAAGAGAGACAGGAATCAGCAAACCATCATGTCAAAAGATGCAAGACTGGAATGACATTACAAGTTACATGAAGGTACATGAAGCTAAGAAATAATACAGTAGAAGTGTTTGACCTAGTCAGTGAGGCCAAGAAAACTCTCCATAAAAAAAGGACAAAGTAATTGGGTTTGAAAGTACACGTGAAGTTAACGGGAACAGAAGGGAGCGAACAGGAAGTCCATAGAGAGAAAACCCTGACAGACCACGGGGTGGGGGACAGGTACCCACCTGGCCCCACATCTGGTGTCCTTGGAGCTCCTGGGACCCAAAACTTCCCTCCACTGGCATGAGGGCTCCTCTTTTACAAACCAGGACACATAACCTGACAAGCACTTAGAGGGACATCAGCAAACACGGTTCTAAAAAGGGACTGGCCTAGAAAATCCAAGCCACCAGATCAACACGAGGGTGGGGCTGTCTTGGGGGTGGCCATCTACAGAAGAGACAGTGCCTGGGCACACCGCCCCATCCAAAACCTCACGGTGGATTAACTTTCACTAAATTAGTTCAAGAGGTCAACTGAGGATAAGAGGCATGTTGTTAAGGGCCGGGAGCAGAAGAATTAGCTATAACATGGAGCGCCAATAAACCTGCAAAAATAAGGGATGGCCAAGACCCAAGACCCCCTGGGAAGGTCCCTGTCCTGCACCACACACAACCGAAGCAGGAAGTAAAAACTTTCTCCATGGACTTTGTATTCCATGTTAGCAATTTTCTTACATTCCTGACTCCCCACATCCCCAGGGCGTATAAATCATAGCAAACAACCGATTGTTGACTCTGTCTTCCCCGAAGCACACACATATTCTTATAAATGAAAAGAAAACAGTTTCATTGCATGCGATTGAGAAGCACAAATCTCTAAATGGATTGTCAGTTCTTATAACCACTAATTCCTTTTTAAAGAGACAGCATATTGATTCTTTTCATCAAAAGTTGCCAAACTTGTAAATTCGAAGTCCTGAAATTGATCCAAAAAATGATGTATTGTTGAGCGATAATGCAAAATGGGGCACCTTACGCTTGCATAATCCTTATAAGGGACAAAGGCATTTTAGGTGCATTTTCTCATTAGATCTTTACCAGTTTTGTGAGAAGGTATTAATGGTCCAGGTTTGCAGAAGAGAGAAGTAAGGCTCTGAAGAAGCTAATAGATGTAAACAAGCCCCAGAAAGCTAAACTTGAATCAAGTCTTTGGACTCCAAACTCTGAGGTCTTATAGGTAAGAGCATTGAGTTTGGGTTCATACGGACTTGAATAGAGCTCTATTACTGGAAATTTTTGTTTCTATGATTTTAGGCAAATTACTTAAGGTTCCTGAGCTTTAATTTTCTTAATTGGAAGATGATGATGATATCATGTATCTAAAAGGGTGGCATAAAGATTATATGCATATAAAGCATTTTGCCCAATATCAGGTACATTCTATATACTCAAGAAATGGTAAAAAACATTTTATGATATCATGGGGAAGCATACCTGTTTTTCTGTATATTGGAAACTCTGGCCAGATCATCCTCTGAATTCCCCTCTAGAGTTCAAATATATTTTGTTGACAATTCTGCCCATTACCTGTTTTAGGTGCTGTTTTATCTCACTTCTGGATTTAGTTAATGCAAGCCATTGTCTAGGGCTCTTGTTCTAGAATAAAGATCAAGAATCAACCTTTAGGGGGAAGTGGGTATATGCCAATTAACATCGCATTATATAGTTAGACTGACTTTTAATTCACTTAACAATGGTGCTGTATTCCTCGCATAACATATCGCCACTCCTCAAATTTATTCGGGCTTTTCAGAAAACTCACATCCTAGCATAAAAGCTATTTTTCAAAGCACTCGCTCTGTCTCAGGCACTGAACTAAGCTCTCCATACAGATCATACTATTTTATCCTCCCTATAACAGTATGAGGTGAGGACTATTATTACCTTCTTTTACAGTTGAGGGGACATAAGTTCAGGCTGGTGGTACAAATTAAAGAGTAGGCAGATGATAAAGAGTAGAGTTAGAATTTGAACTCAAATTTTTTGGCTTTCAAAGCTCATGCTTTACACACCTCAATCCACAGTTTTTGAATTATACACCTCAGCGGTAATGAAGTCGATACGATGTCAGTTCAAAATTACTTTCATACGTGTCTTCTCATTTCTGCTTGCATTCAAATCCTCACAGTGTCTGAATTCCCCCAGAAAGAGGCAAAACATACATCTGAGGATGATCCCAAATACATCTCAGATACCTAGTGCAGTATCACACCTAACTTGCATGCTCCACAGAATCTTTCCAGGTTGGGAACAACGAGGTTCATCTTTTACAGCTCCAAACAATCTAAGCTCAGATGTCTGCCCAGTAATTACTGAAAATATCACCTTCCTCATATGGTAAACGCTGATTATGTTCACTCAATTTTGATAAAAGGCAATGAAATGGCAAATAAAAAAGGATATTATGTTTTGTCTCATTCGTTTGCTTTGTCTCTCCCCCACTCCATTCCCCAATATAACAGCTGAAGAACAAGAAGACTCTTAAGCTTTGGGATGCGTTCACCATGGCAATGATGGTATCATATAAGGAGTCAAAGACAGCACAGAGACAGAGCATGTGGAACTCATACATTCAACCAACCAAGAGATGCTGGAGATCTCCTAAGCTGATGGTGAAGCCCAATGTACCCTCTGCTCTTTTGAGCATTTGAGGGCTCAGATATGAGGAGCTTTGCTTTATATCCGAGAAGTTGTGGGGAGGCGGGAGGCTGATGTGTGGTGTGAATCATGGCAGCTGCAGGTACAGTGCCTACTGGCACCCTGTGCTGAAGACCGTGCGGTATCAGTTTTCTTCAAAACACCTCACTGTTTCCATGGAGCTTGGCCAGACATTCCAGGAGCCTCTCTCAAGGTGTGTGTGCATCTCACAGTTTGGGATCAAAGCACCACTCTCTTCTTGACAGCAAATGTGCAATTCTGATAGGAAACAAGATTGGGGAAGATACACTTTTGACAGCTACTATATATGTCTATGCAGCCAGAGGACAAGAATATATGAATGACTATTATGTCAGTCCGGCATAATGACTAAAGGCTCCAGATCTGCAGCACCTCTCTCTATCGGCTGTGTGATATTAGTCAACGTATTTAACTTCCAAGCTTCAGTTTTCTTACCAAGAAAATGAGAATGATAATGGAATATGTTACAGGATTATTATAGTAATATAGAAAGATAATGTATGGGAGGGGCTTGATGGAAGCAATGCGTACTTAATGGTAATATGTACATCTCTGTTAATATCTCAAAGTTCTCTGGTCATTGGGTGGTCTGCGGGGTGCAGAAGGGACACTGGCAGAGTATGTAAGTGTTTTTGGTAGGATAGGTGGTGGTGGCTGAGTTTAGGGTGGTGGAGAACTTCTAGAAGTTGTGGATGATGGGTTTATTTTCAATGAATAGATTCCTCTGTGATGAATGAACCAATTAATGATAAATTAATTAAACAAACATATTTGGGGCAAAGATTATATTAGGCATCCTAGGCACTCTAGGGCAGCGGTCTTCAACATTTTTGGCACCAGGGACTGGTGCTCCTATGAGAATCTAATGCTGATGATCTGAGGTGAAGCTGAGGTGGTGGTGATGCCATCACTGGGTACTGGCTACAAATACAGATGAAACTTTGCTCACTCCCTGCTCGCCTCCTGCTGTGCGGCCCAGTTCCTAACAAGCCAAGGATTGATACTGGTCCATGGCCTGGGGTTTGGGGACCCCTGCTCTATGAGACTGTGTAGAAGGTGGGAATGTCATTTTAGTACTTATGGGGTTGTCAGAAACACTTAAGGAGCTTGATAAAATGAAGATGCCCCAGCTCCAGAGGCTAATGATTCTTACTCAGTTGATCTGGGGTGGGACAGGGAGCATCCCAGGTATACTTGTTAAGAGTGATCCAGGATCTATACTTTAAGGGATTTTGCTTTAGGGGACCAAGGAGAGATGGAATCTGGTCCCTCGCCTGTCCTGCCTACACAAAGGCCACCAGTGAGAGGAGGGAGTGTGGTATAAGGGAGAGACTCTGTCCTAGGCTCAGCGGATCTAAACGCTGCCTTTGTCCTAATCCTCTTTGTGATTTTGGATAAGTCAGGTGTGTTCTCTCTGAGCTTTGATTTCCTCCTCTGCAAATACAGATGAAATTTTGCTCACTCCCTGCTCTGCAAAATGACAGGCGTGATCGCTACCATCTCTTTTAGCAAGAATGTTGGGGATGTGATGGAGAGATCTCTGTAGAACACCAACCACCCTTATGATGCTTTTTTGGGGAGAGATGAGAACTTAAAAGCTCAAAGTCTGACACTAACCTAATATCCAACACAAAACAACCAACTTAATGAGGTTATTTTCACCAGTTGAGTCTCTCCCCAGGAATGAAAACCAGCCTTACTGAGATGGCCACCATATCATCTATCTTTCATCTCACTTGATAACTGCTGTCTGTTGGATTTCTCCTAGGACTTATGAGAGGTGATTCCACTGCTTTTGATTTGTGATTTCTCCATCACTGTCCATGATGCCATCATCTCCAGGCCCCAATCTCTCCTTCCGAGTCATTTGTATTCACTTCCTCCCACATCCAGTTGGTTTCTAAACACTGCCTGTTATTCTTCTGCGACGGAGCTTTCATTCCCATCACCTTTCCTTTCGTAGCCATCGTAGCCCCAGCCCTGGACTCTTAGACAGCTTCCTAGCTATTGTCCCAGTCTCCTTCCCTGGGACCCACTGACCATCTACTGAAATGCACATCTCCGCATTGCCGTTTAAATAAAACAAAAATCTCTCCCACTCATTTCCAAAGTCCCTCTCTATCTGGCTTTTGTCCATTTCTCAGGGCCGTCTCGTGCTGCTCTCAAGCATTCCAGGTTCTTCCCCTCTGAGGACATTTGCCTAGAACATTCTTCCTTCCTGTCTTGGCATGCTCAGATTAAATTTCACCTCTTCATAAGGGCCTTCCTGGAGCACCCATCACTCTCTAATTACTTGACTAGCACCAATCACTGATCATTTTCTCATTTGTTTAAACAGTTATTTGTCTGCCTCTTCTCAACTAGAATGTAAGCTCCATGAGCACAGAATTCTGTTTGTCCTATTTATCACCCATGATCCATAAAATCATTCTGCCTTCCCTAGTCTCTACATGCTACAAGCTTTCTAAGACAAGGTGGCGAGTATGGGATTGTCTTATTCATCTTATTTCCTCTCCACAGATTCCAAACTTGGATAAATGACATTGTCCAAGCTTCCACAGATAAGAAGTGGCACAGACAACATTCAAACTGTTACGTCTGATGCCAAAACCCATTGCAACACACAGCTCTTCATTTTCAGCTCTAAGTCTAAGTTCAGAAACCAAAATAATAAACCAGCCATGTGTTTGCAATGGTCTGAAAATGCAGGTGCCTGTTGAGCCCATTTTCCCCTCATTTTTGATACTGAAGCTTCTATCAGGAATGCCCAAAATGACTGCTTCTTTTCCTGCTTTTCCAATAAAGATATATATTTTATTTCACTCTTTATACTGATGCTTGCCTTACTTGGGGGCACCATAACAGGCTTTGTAAGCTCTTGTTTGGATCTGAGAATATCCTGCGAACAAGATTTTAACACACATAATAGAAACTGAGCAAAATTCTAGATTACTTAATCTTAAAAGGGTTTTTTTGTTTGTTTTTTTTTTGTTTGTTTGTTAGTTTGTCATAAAGGTCTCATAGTCTCAGCCCTCAAATCAGAAACAGCATGGAGAATTGGAAATAGAGAAGAATGAGTCCAAAGTGTCAGAGAAAGTATTTACTGATGCTCCCTGGAACCTCAAAACATAATTATGTGCATTATTGCAAGTTTCACCTTGGCTCTGGCCAGCATGAAATTCAGCTCGTTCTAGAGATGATTTCAATGGCAAGGGTCTCTGACCCCAAACACTTAAAATACTGCCACTTGCATATTTGCCATCAGCGACTTTTATCTCCCCTGAGGAATATGACTGTCTAAGGCAGCGAAGTTATACTATCTTATAAAAAGCACACTGGTGTTGTAACTTTTTTTTTAAATAATAATTTTCAGTTCTTGAATAAATCATAGATGAAGAACCCAAATCAAGAAGAGCTGCTGGGATCAGAGAATTGGAGGGCACCTTACCTCACAATGGTTATCTTAAGATCAACTCGAATGCGGAATTTTATTTTCATTTGGATGCCAAAGACAACCTTTTATTCCTTAGGCATCTTCCGGGCTTGCTGACCATAAGTCAACCCTAATGAACAGCTCATTGCCTAGATGTCCATTCCTTTCTCCTCACTGTGGAGCCCTTCACAGGGAGATGTCTCAAGACAAATATCTAAACTAAACTTACTCGATTTAGGCAGCTTCCAGCTCCTTGATTTAATTGCGTTACACGTCTATAAGGAGAGAGCAATTTACTCTGAAGTGGTGCTTAGGCTTTATTTCTCTTGGCTTCTCCAGGAAGCACTCGGGCTCAATTTCTATTTAATGTATGCTGGCTTTGGAACATACTACAAATAGTGGGATGTGTATTAACGTTTTAATTATGTGGCGATCCTCTGTTAGAAAATGAATCCGGGATGGACACCGACTTTAATTCCTTTTAGCAACGAAGAACACTTTTCTGACCATGATGTACATTCATTAGTCTCTTGAAATGCACATCTACTTCAGCTTGTAGCAAGAAAACGGAATCAATGTGGTGAGTTATGCCTTTTCCGGCACTGCGCTATCTTTGTAACGTTCTCAGAGCTTAGTAAGTGGTAACAAGAAGGCAAACACTCTCATTTAATTAAAGTAATATATCATTTTTAATAATTAGTTATAATTAAGGTGAATGATTAGTGAGGAAAGATATGAAAAATAGACATTCTAGATAAAGCTTCAAGTCACATTTTAAAAGTCCAAAATAAACTCCTGAGGGCCACGCAGAGCTTAAGTGTGATATAATTTATGTAAGAAAATAAATCTAGAGTGTTAAAATATTTAGAGAAACCGAGAATAATGAGTCGAGATTGGGTTAGTTTAATTAGTTTACTGAAGTGGAGTCTTCATAGTGGCTAAGTGTGATATATTGGCTTTTGTCACTTGAAATAAAAAAGAGGTAATTAGTCCCTACTCAGATATATTTTTTATTCAGAATAGGTTGGATTTTATTTTAGGTGCTAATCCAGGCCCAGCTTTCCACTGAATTATAAGTGCTACGAGACAAGACCGTCCTTTAGACAACTCGAGAACCTGATGGCTTGAAAGCAGTGGTTCTCAAAGTGGGAGGCTGTTATCCCCCCAGCGAACATTTAGCAAAGTCTGGAGAAATTTTGGGGTTTCACAATGAAGGAAGCTGTGCAAATGGCGACTAGCTGCTGAAGGCCACCAATGCTGCTGAACACTCACCAAAGCAGAAGATAGTCACCCACACAGAGATTTAGCCATTCCAAAGTGTCGACACCGCCAAGAGTGGAAACCCTATTGTAAATAGTAAATTCAGCACTGAACTGTCCATGCCAGTCATCGGTGGGATGCATGCCCGCTGTCCAGTGCAAATTCCCAATCTGTATCGCATTACATTGCATTTCTCCTACTAAAAACTACAGAAATTTAAAAAATAATAAAATAAAATATAACAATGAGAAAAAAAGGGGTTTGCACTCAAAATCACATCCCCTATTTCTGGAATATTCATTCCATAGAATGCTGTGAAGTTATTTTTTTAAGTAAGTGTAATAGAATGAAATATGCTTTTATGTATCATTTTATGACTAAATCAATATTTACAAAACAAAGTGTACTGTATCAAACCATTTTGTAGCTAGATGTTTTACAAGTATGTGCACTCTGAAAAAAGTCAGAAATTTCTGAAATGAGAGCAGAGTTATTTTTATCTAGCCCAAAGACTTTTGATTTCAATTTTTGTTTTTTTTCTTAATTGCTTATTGTATTTCACCACTTTTCTCACAAGTTATGTGTGCATTGCTAGTGGAATAAAGCAATAATACAAGTTGAAAAGAGGCAGAAGAGGAAATACGGAAGTTGGACTCCAGCTCAATCTCTCTGAAGGGCACCTGAAAATGGGGTTTCTGAGGAAGGGGTTCAGTGTGGGAGAAGTTCAAGTTCCCAGGACTATCTCCATTCTCTCTGACGTGAAGCCCAAGTACCGGGCCTGTTTGATGAAGTCTGACCCCCTGAAAGTTCCCATCAACTATGACCTAAGTGTTCAACAGAGAGAGAAAATACCTTGAAAGCACTTCAAACTGGAAAGACCATGGAACATACCTAACTGTATTTCCACCAGGAAGCGTGGAAATTCAAAACCTCACATTCCAAACACCGCTCTTTCTATTTTTTCCTTTCATGCTTTTATGATGACAGTTGATAAAGTCTGTGATTCTTGAAAATCACTAGCATCTTGGAAAAAAAGGCTGGCAAGAGTGAGGAGACCCCCATGCTTCCATTAATCTGAATTTCTTATGAGAGATGTAAATTATTTTTCCTTTTTCCCCCGCCAGAGAATAAATTTCTAGCGGTAGCTACACAGTAACTGAATACTTAGATAAAAACCAAAACAACTCCATGAAACATATGGGTGTTTGCCCCAGTGAAGACAAAACATTTGGATGACCAATGGTGTCAGCTGAAGCTGATGTACTTGACTTGAAAGCAGCCTAGGATTTGTAAAGTGTTTTTTTTAATTATTTTATTTTTTTAAATACACATGTCTATCAATAGGGGAACCGGTTAAACAAATCATCTAGAAATATGATTACTCGGCAGGTGTTATTAGATTGAGTTAGATAATTTATATGTGCTGACATGAAAAGGTTTGCATGTTATTTTTAAGTGTTGACAGAAAGTCATGAATTATTATATTAATTACGTGTGTATGTTCTAAATGTGTGTATTTCGGATATGCACAGAAAATATCTTGAAAGATGTACTAACAATTATTAAATGACAAAGGGAGGGAGAGAGGGGGAGTGAGAGGGAGAGAGAAAGAGAGGTTTGTGTTTTTACTTTATGCAATTTTATGCTGTGAATATGGTTACTGTATATCTGTATATGTATTTTTTAACTCAAAGTGTGTTACTTTAAAAATATACCACAATATATATATATATATGTATATATATATATATATATGTATATATGTGTATATATATATACATTTTTACATATATATGTATATATACACATACATATATATACACATACACACACGCGCACGTGTGTGTGTGTGTGTTTCAGACATGCCCAAAGGTATACAGAAGAACACAAAACCTTCCATGTAAACACTACCCAGCTTAAGTAGTAAAACATTTAGTGCAGTTATACCCTTTTTAAGTGTATCTCTCTCCCTAATCTCTACAAGAAATCAGTATTCTGCATTTTGAGGTTTTTTATTTTGTATGTGTACCACATATACATGCATTCCTAAATGACATAGAATACTAGGACTATCGCATGTATAAAGGTCTGAGTAAATCCTCTTTTTGGCCTTGCATTATTCGCACAAGGTAATACCAGCTAGAGTCATGTTTCCCGTTATCTCTAGCTTTGATCCAGTCATTTCCACTGCTTTGTGGGATTGCATTGTGCACAAGTGCTCTATTTTCTCATTCTCTTCAGTTAGGCTATTTCTGATTTTGTTTTTGCTTGCTGAAATACTATTTTCATGACTTAAAAACAGTCTAAAAATAAGGTACATTTCGGATAGGAAGAGGCAAGACACAGTCATCGTTGAAGCTCCTTAGTTTTATCATGAACTAGGAGCTAAATCTCATTCAGTCTCTGCTTCCTCTCTTCCGAACTCTCCTTTTAACCCTAGAGAACTCACTAACCCTACTAACCACAATTTTGGCTACTGTCGACTGAATGCTTATGGCGTGCTAGGAACATACCCGGTCTACGGTTCCATGCAGTAAGTACTTTTAATATTTACATTTCATAGATAAGGACACAGGGCTCAGGGAATAATTACCTAGATCTGAGTCTATTCAATTCTAATTACTGGTGGGATTTTTCTAAGGTCTGCTTGCTCCTCTGTCGTGTATCTCGGGGGTAACTAATGCTAACCTGCAGCAACTGCTACTTAACAGTAACCCATGCCACTGCTTTGGGAGCGTCTGTCCTATCCCACAAGATGGATGGTCAGGAATGAGGCTGAATCAGTTGCTGGCCCAGAACTGGTTCCCGCACCTCGCTGTGTCAACCAGCCACGAGAAAAGCAGCTAAGAACTCCGTAGAGAATGATCGGATGCTGGTAAGAGAGGAGGTGCCTGAAAAATAAAAGGCTATTGCAAGGTGGTCCAAAATGAACTTCTACCGAGTATTCCTCACAAAATAAAAGACACTGAGCCTGGTGCTGCTCCCACCACCCTGTCCCAGAGTAAATGCATCCTCAGGTTGGAATTGCCACTAGCTTGGTACACATGCCACATCCAGTTGGAAAATCACCCAAGAGGAAAATGTCACCACCCAGCTCAGAATTCCGGAATGAATCTGGACTTGGCCATCAGTGTCACACCTCTTCCTTGTCAAGGACTCTCCAGTGAACTTCGAGGTATGGCTGGCAAACATAGATTCCCATTTCCTCAATCTCTGAACCTGAACTATCTCATTACCTCTCTGCCACCTTAGGAGGTGTTTTGTGCACACCCATCAAACCTTACCATGGTGGGTTGTAACTTTCTTTCCTAACCCAAGTCCCCTGGCTACTCAAGCCTTTTTCTTCTTCTTCAGACATGTCAAGCTGGCTCCAACCTTGAGAACCTTGCATGGTCTGTTCCTGCTACCTAGAATGCTCTTCCTCTACCTTTTCACCTGATCAGCTCCTCCTCATCTCAGCTGAAATGTCTCCTCCTTAAACCTTCCCTGAATCTCCAAACCAATTTCCTAATCGATCTTTCATCATCTGGTTGTATTTCTTTACACTGCCCTTGCTATTCTCTGTTTCCTTCTTTCCCTCTCTTGCCCCAAATTTAAGTTCCGTAAGCAGAAACCTGGATTTCTTATTTTTATCCATGGTGGCTAAAATGGTTTATAGAGCAAAGATAGCTTCTCAATGAAGTAATTAGAATGAATTAATAAAACACACAAATAATAAATCGCCTTTCATACATTTAAGCACTATAAAATTCTACTGATCCAAAACAATGCCACCGACAATCCTTAAACATTTTTTTTTCCACTCTGCAAATATGGATCCTAGAGCAAAAGGGTTTATATCTTCCTTAGGTTCTTACTATAGTATTTTTCCCCATATGATTGATTTACAAGCATAACTGTCATATTCAATATGTCTTAATGATGAAATGATTCTTCAGAAATGCTTCCTGTGTGTCACCTACAGTGACATGCAAAGAATGTAAACAGGCCTGCTTTCTGTGAATGAGCTGTCTAGTGATTGATTCAGTCCAGAAATGCACACTGCCACAACCCTGATGTGATATGGGTCCCTCATGTCCCAATATCTTTAGCCCTAGTAGCCACTGGAGGTCATCACTATACACAAGAGCCGTATAATTGTTTTAAAGAATTCTTCACAAGCCGAATAGAACAAAGTCAAGAATTTCTTTTCAACACTTAAGCTGGTATAAAAAGGTCATTTTCATCACTTCTGTAGGAACCTTTATAAGACCTATGAAAATCACTATTTTTTCTAAGGAATCAAATGATGCCTAGAAATGTAAAGGGATGCTATCTATGCCTATTTCATGGACAGTGCCCATCTGTCACACAACACATGTGTGCTGGGGGCCTCCTTGTGCCTGGCCCCTTGCAAGGAGCTCAAACTCTAGTGGAAAAAAAGCCTTTATGTTCCAAGAAAGACAACTGCTGCTTTCAGTGATTCTGAAGTCTTTTATACTCCTCCACTGCAAGGCACCCCAGCTAAGACAAACTTGGTCTCTACATTGATGTTTGAACTTTTGCACGACTTAAGAGTCTACAAACTGGGTTAATTATACTTGAACTTCAGGAAAAAAATTCTCTGCTGCAAGAACCATGAAAACAAAATGCACTGGATGATCTTTCAATGACCCAGAAACCAAGGTAATTATAGTTGTAATTAATTACATAACATTGCGTCCCATGGTAGTCAGCTAGAGGTCTAACCCAGAAATTTCCCGAGGTTGGAAATTTTGAATTTAGGTACTTATCGCAAGCCCAGCTCCCAGGTGAGCACACACCAAGTCCTAATCTTCCTGCCAGCCAGTCTGACCTGAGGCGAAAATCACTTAACCCGTTCTTATCATCGTGCTCATCTGTAAAATGGGGATGAAAGCCCTGGATCACCTCACAGGGGATGCTGTGTTGAGCCATCTAGTAATGATTTCAAATAAAATAATTTCACACAGAACACAGTTGAGAAATTTTAATGAAGCTGAGTTGCTAATAACATCTAACAGTATTAAGAGCCGGTTCACACGTGCCAGGAGGATGCTCTATTTATTGGAATTTTGTCTAAAACAGCTTTTTCTCTTACCTCATCAACTGGGTGTGTTTCTTGACAACTTAGACTGCACGATTACACACACACATGTGTGTACATATGTGTATATGTACATATATATATATATATATATATATATATATATATATACATATACATATTCCAAAAATGCAATGACCGCTTGCTAATTGAATATCTGTATTATCTCATTCAGTTTTAGAAAGTGCCTTAAAAACACACCCCACTTTTGCGATGCACTTCTTTACGACAATGAAAACTAAAACCGAACTTCACGTTTGAGTCCAGGGTACAGCATTTCTAGGTGTGGGATGCTTGCTAAGACTGCTAGCTCTTGGTCTCAACTGTAGAAAGCTTATCCTTTGCTTTGTTTTGAAGCCAGGACACATGCACGAGATTTTCTCTTTGCAAGTCCCCTGTATCAAAGAACATCTGTCCAAAAATGGTACTAGATCATC
The DNA here is from genome assembly GCA_030015415.1 of Cynopterus sphinx. Classification (NCBI taxonomy): domain Eukaryota; kingdom Metazoa; phylum Chordata; class Mammalia; order Chiroptera; family Pteropodidae; genus Cynopterus; species Cynopterus sphinx. The sequence goes on along the minus strand of CM057379.1, from coordinate 96,924,312 downwards.
GTAAAAATGTTGCTAGTATCATAATTACAAAGTTGATTAGAATAACTCCTAAAAGCATGAGGAGACAGTAATGGAGTAAAAGAGGGACAGTGAGAGAGAAAGAAAGCCAAATGATTCATCTGATTTGTCACTTCGTGTGTTTGCAGACAAGGTGTTCTCAGGACAAACTTTATCAGACCATCCAGGAATACAGAATTTCAACCCAGAATAATTAATGCTCAGTTACTGTTTATGCTAAGTGCCCTTCTGGAAGGAACTGGGGGATCAAGAAGAGTAGATATACTTTTGCCAAAGGCATGAGAGAATAAATGAACACACACCCCAAGAGTTTGACAGTAATTTTTACCTCTCATAACAGAGACACTCAAGTCATGTCTCACTTCTATGGAATAGGGATTTGCTGGCTACTGAAGTCATCTTTGTACTCCTAACCCCATTTTGGGGTTCCTGACTATTGGGTTTTAATTTACCCTAAGCAGACATTACTCTACCTATCAGAACTAAAAATATTTTTGATGCCCCATCGTATCCTGAGACTGGTAAGACAGGGTAGTAGAAAGATTTCAAGTTTTGGAATGAAGCAGTGCTGGCTTTGAAGACAGAGTCAATCATTTCGTAGTTAGCCATTTGGCCACAGAAGCATTTTTGTTTCTCTGAGCTTCGATGTCTTTAATGTCGGGTGTGGATAATGATACTTTTCTCTTAAGGATATTAAAAAGATTAAATAAATAGGATGATACATACAGATGTCTGGCATGATGCTTGAAACCTAAGTAGGAACCAGAATATTCTTTTTCCCTTCCTGAACACACACATATGCATATTTACTCTAGTAAAATGACAAGGGCATGTCTTGAGAATATCTGTCACCCCATCCTGCCTCTACATACATAGCATATGCTAATTTCAATTAGCCCAGATTGGTGGATGCGGAGGCCTTCGAAAGCAAGTCGTGGCAAGTTATGGTTGGAGAGGCCCTCCAGAGGGAATGAAAAGAATGCAGCCATGCCGCCCCTTCCAAATCCAGATGGGTGAAATTTCATGGCAGCAACTGTAGAGCTCTCCAGGCTATCAGATGCTGTGCAAACAAAACCATTAAAAGATGGCTGGGGGCAAAAGAGCAGGACTACATACATGTCGGGAACAAGAGAGTGAAATGTATATGTATTTCCAGAAGATACCCATGGTTTTTGTTATTATTTGTTATTCTATATGACATTACCCCCTTTGTCCCACGCAAACTCATCTTCCTGGCAGGTTAATGTTATGGCAATCACGTGGAGGTGGGATTAGGGTCGGGAGGAGGTAGGTCTATGCCTTGAGTGAAAAAGCATTAATATACATATTGGCTTAAGGCTAGAGTCTGCTGGATACAGTGGTGTCATATCTTGGAACCCAAGCCCTTATGAATTATTCAGCTCAGCAGAATAATCCAGCAAAACTAGGAATAAGCAACACATCCATTTGAGGGGAAAGTTCTATGGAAGACGGACAGGGATAGGCGATAATAAGTTACACTGTGCCAAACGTTGTGCCAAATTAACTCCCTGAAGCACCTGGGAATTCTGAAGGACATGCTATCAGCCTCTTTTTATAAGGAAAACACTGAGATTCCAAAAAAGATAAGGAATAGGCTTTCATAGCATGGTAAAGGCTTAAGCCTCTATAGAAACCCAGCTCTGTCTGTCCCCCAGATCTCCTGTTCCATGATATGTCCACTGCTCCCTGTCATCTGTGGTCACCCATGTTGCACTAAAATGCCCAGCATCAGTCCTCCTTGTCCCTCCTTTGAGCTATGAGAGAGCTTCTGCCGTGTCTGGGTCTGTATCTGCTTCTCCATGTGTGTCTCAGAAAGATACTTTATCTTTCAAGTTTTATGGCTCATATCGGTGACTAAAATATCATTTATGACAACTCCCATCTGCTAAGCTTCAAAAGTGATATAGTTTCATTGCAAAGGGCTGCTACTGGGGGCCTAAGATACAAGGCAAGAGTTGAGTGGAATCAGAATGTACCCGAGCTCCATCTCGCAGGAAGGCTGAGCCTCTTTAAAATATGTCCATTTCCTTGACCGAAGCTGCTCTGTGAATGTGCCGAGGCCTCAAAGGGCAGGGCATCTTGGCTTGTCCTGGCTCAGGGCAGAGAGCTGGGCTCCTGCAGCCCACGCAGGTCATGTGTGTTTCTTATTCTGAGCAGAAAGGCAGAAGGCCTGCTTCCCCACTCATTCATTCTCTTGACAGTTACAGACTAGCTGTGCACCTTATTAAAAATTAAGTCTTGCGCAAGTACTCTCCTTTGGCCATCTCCTATTCACAGCCTGGCATTTATTACAAAGGGACCAGAGATTAACACTGTCCATTCTGCCAGGAGAGAAGGCACATCACCTAGTGGTCCCACAAGACCAAGAAAATGCAGAACAATGCCGAACCACCTTCCACCTCCTGTCCCAGGAACTTTGCGCCTCCTAATGCTATGTGCTACATTTCTTTTAAGATCGTCTTTATTTTATTTTGTCATGGCGCTTACTGAGATGTTTTATTTTCTAATTTTGAATGTCAACACATGTCCCCTGTAGTAAATTTCAAAAAAAAGCAGATAAACTAAAATAAAGATCAGCCTAGAAATAGGATACTTTTTATATTCTTCAGTAAATCTTTCTGTTCTGTCTCTGTCTCTCTCCCTTCTTTCTTCTTCCTTCTTCCCTCCCTCTTTCTCTTTTCCTTCCCCCTCCCCAAAGTTGCTTTTATATGTTGATAAGTTTTCTGTAAACCCCAGAGGACCATAATAAATAACCTAGATTTATTACAGAAGGATGGACAAAGAATTCCTAGTTTGCAGACTCTCATTCCCCTATTCGTTACCCACAGGAGACATTGCCAATCAATTATGAACCTCCCTGATCCTTCTCCAAATGAAGCTCCCAGCAGCCAGTACTAATCAATCGGGGCTGGCTCAAGACGTGAGTCTCTTTCTGTAGATGATCCCTGCTCTCAAGGAATATGTACTCTAACTTAAAGTTAAATAAAGAAACATATTTCAAGCAAAATACTATTCCAAAGGCATGTATCAGATGCCTGACAGACTCAGTAGCTGTCAGCTTTTCCCAAGGAGAGTGAAGACTGTCTCTTTTTGAGTCGGTGAGCATCTGACTAATTCCTTCATCATGGGACTGCGAGTCCACAGTGGTTGGTCTTTTTCACACGATTCCTGGTGTTGAGGCCCTGTCTCCAACACTCTGTGGTGAACCTAGCACACAGTCAGTGGTCAAGGCAACGGCCAGTGAATCCCTGAAGAGTAGACACTCAGTCAACAAATTTTTGTCTTTCTTTTTGTGTATCTTAAAATAGGATGTCTGTGTCAATGTCGAGAAAGCGATTTGAACTGGGTAGCACTATACACAGTGGGAGGTGAGCTTTGAATCACATTTTTAAAAAACCAAGTTATGGGATAGCAACTTGTGACCCGACAAACACACTGCTAAGAAATTAACATGCCCATAAAATTTAGCCAAGGTATATAGCTATGTTTTTATACATCTCTATCCACACAGGTAACTCAGTGTGTGTACATGGTGTCGATGTTTATAATAGAAAAACAAACAATTAAAGAGTCCATTAAGAGGATCGATTAAATAAGGTAAGTCACAAAAATATAATGGAGGACAATCGAAGGAGTGATAAAAACCAGCGTGTGCTAATATGATAAACTAACTCTCCATGGCACTTCATCAAGTAAATTAAAGCAAGGTAAAAGAAAAACGGGCATATTAGTGTGATGTTTTTGTGAAAATAAAATACATCTGTATGCGCACACACATCTCATATAGAAAAATGTGTCCTTCCCCAACTCCCAATGGGTATATACCAGAAGCCACTGAGAATGACAAGCTTTAATTAGAACTGAAATTCAGAGATGGGCTTTATTTTTCCTTTTCCTTTGCAGTCATGTATTTTTTTAGCTTAACAACCAAAAAAAAAGTATTTATTAGTTAGTCTGGATGGTGGAATTGTGGTCCATTTGTTTCTTTCTTGATCCTTCATGAAAAACATGTAACACATAAATGTTTTCTTAAAGAAGCAAATTATGAGCTTCGAGTGATGGCATGTGATCTGAGAGAGAGAGGAATAAGGCAGGCCTTGGGATTTATTAAAACATCAGAGAGGCTTCTGAAAACCTGCTTAAAACTAAAGGTTTTTGGAGGAAAGGAGAAAAAATAGTCAAGTCAAAAATACAGAGACATCTGTCCGAATATAATACCTATCCTACTGGTGCAGAAATTCCCTTTTTGGGGGTTTGCTTCTGGGGTCACTGTGCATTAGTATTCCACTCACCATTGCTGCGGTCACCATTTCTCTCCATTTCTTTTTGACCTCAAGCGTTTTATGCATAAATGTCAGTGTTCCTTGCAATTAATCATGCCTACCACAGACTAATTGTGGACAACAGTCATGCAATTAGCCAAAATGTGTTTCAAATATGCATAAATGTTCAGAAAGCACACATTCCAAAACCTCGGGTACCTAAACAGGAAAATTGGGCACTCTGTCACAAGTCCCTTTCGAATTCAATGTGAACTAGCAAGATAATCAGATCATAGCTGATGGCACCCATGCCTAGTGTCTGCTAATGAGAAAATGGCATCCTGAAATGCATTCTATAACAAAATGGTACATCTGAAAGTATCAAGCATGCCCTTTACAGAAGTTACAGAGAGCAGGAAAGAGAGGGGAGAGGGAGGGAGAGAGGGAGAGAGACAGAGACAGAGACAGACAGAGAGATCTTATCACAGTTGATCAAAACAAAGATGCCTTATATAATAGAAAGACTCTGAATCAGGTACATGGGTCACATACAACACAAATCTACCTGCAAACAGCTAAATATGGTTGCAGTGTCATTACCGTAAACACAGCTAGCTACTACTCATCAGCAGTAGACCATCTTAGACAACATGTTTGCGTGTTAGTATTTTCCTATAAGAAAAGAAGCTAACCTAGAGAAGTAGTTCTCAGTCAAGGGCGAGTCTCCCCAGGGTACATCTGGCAACATCTGGAGGCATTTTGGTTATTACAAATGGGGATGGGGTTTCTGCTGTCATCTGATGGGGAGAGGCCAGGGATGCTGCTAAGTCCTCCACTAAAAAATAAATCATTTTCTGGCCAACATGTTATTAGTGCCACGGTTGAGAAACTATGGCTTAGAGTAATTGAGAAGCGTGGGTTCAGGGATGAAGAAGATCTCGGATGGTTGGTGACTCTCACACGTAACAGCACAGTGGCTCCAGCCAAGTCCCTTAATTTCTGACAGCCTCGGTGTCTGCCTCTGGAAAGTGGGGATAAGCCTTTGTACTTTGTAAGGTGGCTGCAAGAATTTGAGATTATGGATGAGAAAGCACCTGCTACAGAATAAACAGGAGCTCTCAGGATCATTGCGATCATAATTTTTATTTACGCATTTTTCAATCACGTTACCAAACAGAAACAAAACAAACTTCTCTAAGAGTTGTACTGTTGCTAATGCAGCACCACGGCGAACATCGCCCCCCCTTCCAGGAATAAACTAGTTTCACTTCAAACAATTGTTACAGTTTGAATCCAATTGACTCCAGACAAAAGTATTGAGATAATCAGCATATTAAAGCCAACACTATAACCATATGTTAATTATGTAAATGATTCATTTTAATCAGCTAGAACCATGTAAAGAGTAACTAGGAATGCAAATGCTGGGAGTTATTAAAAACCTCATTATTATTCATCTTGGTTCCATGCGTGAACGTATCCGTCCAAACAGATGAATTAATAGTGAGAGGAGAGATGAAAGGCTGGAGGGAGAGTCTGTGGGACACCATCTGTCCGCCTCTGCTTCTTGCTCAGGTCTCTACTTTGCAGAAAAGCTGCAAGAGGCACAGGAGAAGGTGCTTTGGGCTTCCTGGTTAGCCTTTTGGAGCTGAAGGAACATCGTGGTTTCTGTTTATTTGGATGCGCTTGCTTTTTAAGGTTGGGTTAATAGTGTGGAAGCTACTCCTCTGTATTAAGTAGGCTGTGGGTCTGGATGGATGGGGTCCCCAAATTCATTCTTGAGTGGTGAAAACCCTCTTCCCCTTATTTTTCTCCTTTTTCTTTCACTTTATAAATTCCACCACCACCACACTATTTTCTTCATCATCAAGAGAGTTTACTAATATTATATTACTATTATTAATAATTACTATTTATGACATTACTATATTTTTATTATTCTGAAGAGCTTTCTATATGTGCGGCTCCTGTTGAGTTCTTCTCTCATTTGACCTTGACATAACATGAGTCGTAGAGAGGGAAACAGTTGCCTAAGGGTGCACAACTAGTAATTTCCTGGGGAGGGCTACCAACCAAGGTCACTGGACTCAAGGTTATTAAGTAGTAATGGGCTCGACTCTCAGATTAGCTGCATCTCAGTTTATTGGCTAATTAGATGATGGCAGTAGAATTTTATTTTTGAAACTTCGAGAAGGAGGGAGTACGTAGAATTGCCAGAATATCTATAATTTGCATCAGCGTGGGCATTAAAGACATGGGCTTGGTATGGCTTACCCACCCTGACTCATTTTATTTCCCCCCAAATTTCAATGATCTGGCTTATTATTCCATTTTGTAAAGATGAGAGAACTCAGCTTGAAGCAAACCGATGAAGCCATTAGGCACATTAGAGGCAGAAATGGATTTGCACTTAGATCTGATTTTTTTTCAATTGATTTAATTTCAATTAAATGGATATCTAGCCATCACCCAGATATGAGTAGTGGCTGCCATACTGGACAGCATAGTTCTAGATTTTCACAAATGTTATCACACCATTTCATGCTCAAAGATCCTCACATATATTAGAAAAGGCATTTCAAAGATGAAGACTATGAGGGCTGTTCTACTGAATGGGTAGGTGGAAGGTTACACGGGTAAGTCATGCTTGAGCCAGGCACTTCCTCCCCAGCTCCAATCTCTTCATGTTGGAAAGATGATTCACTTCTCGTTCCTTAAAGAATGAGTGGAATTTCCTGGGTAATTGGGATACCCCTTCTTTAATGGTTTAATGTGAGCATAATGGTCTAAGGGATAACTTCTCTTCTCATATCAATCCCTTAAACTGTACGAGGACATCTGTTCCATTTTAAAATAAAGGGAATTTAAATTAATGATGTTTTGACACCTTCAGGAAACCTTTTTTAAGTATGTAAAGATTCTTGATCAATGATGCTGGTCTCTTGGTAATGCTTAAGCTTTTCAAAGTGGGTCCTTTCAAGATAAATGGGGGAAAAACTGATGGAATATAAACTACTACTTTGGGAAATACTTATGGTCTTCCTTTTCTCTTAGGAGTAGAGATTACAAATGGTGACTCAGGCTAATAATGTGCTTAGTTATGTGAGATATACAAAACATATATCATAAGAATGCATAGTTAGTTATGTGTAACACACATATATGTAGTATATATTACACATAACTAGACATACACACATATAACATATACATATGCATTTATGATTAATATATGTTTAAATTAGTTGCTATCATTCAAAATTCATGACTATTCCTATAAAATTCTGTTTCTTTTTTGTTTTATTTTCTTTTTAGTTTTTTGGAGGTTTTTTAAGTATATCAAGAAATCTGGTAATGCAGAGCTTGTGTTATGGCAGGGGGAAAAATGGCTGTAGTTAAGTTGAAGCTGCCTCCTTCAGGTGGAACATATGTGACGGGACATTTGTTCTCTGGTTCTTTCCCATCCCCATTGTCCTGACTGATGTGCTCCTGTTGAATTATGTGAGATCTGAGTCTGGAGCTGGAGACTGTTGCAAGTGGGGGAGATTTTCATCTTTTTCATCAACTCCCATTGCACAAACCTCAAAAAGATGCCTCATGATGAGACAGGCAGAGGAATCTCTGCTCTTTCTTATGAGGTCACATATATATTTTCTTTGCAAGTAACTAAGGACAAATCAAGCATTTGGATAAGGATTTGTCAGAGAATCCACCAAAAGCAGAGAGACTAGAGTAAGAACACACCACGGTGACTGATTCATAGCTGGTTCAGTGCAGCTATGTTGTGACAGGACTTCATCAGGGCTGACGAGGTGATGGCTACAAAATGAAGGACAGACAACTCCCTATCTCAAAATGGCAAATCTCAAATGTACCACCTCCCTTGCCCCCTCATACTGTCTCTTCTCTGAAAAGAGTAAAATGAGGGCTGGGGGCCTCAACTACTGCTCAGGTGTTGCTTCCAGCATCACCCAGCCCAGAAGTAGCTCTGTCAGCTCAGTAAGTGTGCTCACCAGCAGCGATTTCATGATTCACTGACACCAGATTGTCTAAGACCAAGAGGAGAAAAAAAGGATCAAGCCAGAAAACCCATCTGCAATTCATTTCACACCAGACTTTGAAAACACGTCCACCTGACAAAAGTACAATCGATCATTTCATTTCGTTTTTAAAAGAGTAAACATGCTCAAAATTAAATGGTTTTGGGGGGGGGTGAAAAGTAAGGACATCCAAAAAGCTCTGTGTGGCTTTGTTCTTCATATTCTAATTCTTTCATGTTGCTCTGCCTGATGTCTCCTAATGTTCTTTCGCTAGAATCCGATTTTGGATCTTTTAATCTCTTTATGTGTTTTTCTGTGCTTACTCTTGAATGCCTTTGTAGCTGCCATAATTGGGTCTCTGGCACCATTTTAATAGGGCTTAGCATAATGCAGGCTTGACAAATTTCATCTAAGTGGGAATATATATATATATATATCGATATAATCTGAGAAACTGACCAGAGTTTCAAATACACTGCCACAAACATATCGAATAAAAGTTCGGCTGGCAAAGGCTCTCTGGGATCGGGCTGGGCAGAGATGACAGGAGCCACCTCAGATTGTGCTGCGACAGCCTGTCTGTCCTAGAGGTTTACAAATTTGTGAGTCTTGAGGCAGAAAGCTGGGCCAGATAATTTTTCAGGGTCCAACGTGGTTCAGCAATCTCACAATAAATGCCAGGGCCCGGCTTCCTTGGACACACACACAGACATCGTTCCCTCTCCAGGTGCCCCCGCTGGTGCGGTTTTCAGCCAAGGTGCTCAACAATCTGGCTATGTCTGAGTGACATTCTCCGACATAGCTCTGCTGGAAACAACATCGGATTTACAAATGTCCTGGCAATAAGGAAACACGCAATGGAAGCGGATCTGAATGGGGGTGGTGGCCCGGCTCAGAACAACCTTAGTGTCTCAGGGAAGGGCCTCGAAACACCTGAATGGTACATCCGTGGCCCTGTTTGCATCACGTGACCTGACCCTGCACCTAGGCTGTCACTGACTGAGCCCTTGGTGAGCACCTGACTTGTGCAGGCCAATCAAAAATTCCCAATGGGGAATTTCTGAGTCAAAACCAAAAGAAAGTCTCAACCATCTTCTGATGCCAAAACAGAGAGGCTCAGGAGCTATTCACGGCCACGGTTCCCACCATGTGCAGGAGGCGGATTTGTGGAAGTAAAAGTGAGGCGAAGAAAGGAGACGAGGAAAGAGAGTCTTATTGGTTCTAACATTTTTCCTGAGTCACAGCTGCCCTGGCTACAATTATATCCGATACACCTGTATCCTCTTGATGGTCATTGCTTTGCATTGCTGATTCGAGTGGCACTCTCATCTCTTACATGAAAACAGGGTTTCTCAGTCTCTTCACTCTTGGTATTTTGAGTGCTGTTCATCTTTGTTGTGGGAGGTTGGCTCGTTCACAATAGGATGTTTAACAGCATCCCTGATCTGTACCCACTAGATGCCAGTAGCATTCCTCCACCCATTTGTGGCAACCAAAACTGTCTCCAGACAATGCCAACTGTCCCCTGCAGGAAAAACTCCCCATTGAGAGCCACTGCACTAAAGGAATCTAATGCAGCAATTTCACATTAGTAACCAGGAAGGTCGTCTGGCCCTCCCTGTTGATGGCAAGTAAGGTTTGGTAGATGAATTGAGACTATAAAAATTGGTGAGTCCCAATTTAGACTCTCAGTCTTGGATATACTCTAAATTCTTCCTTGCTACAAGATATCTGGCAAGGTTCTTCTCATATATTATTGCCCTGTGGAGGGTTTCATCTGTTTCTCTGGTTTCTGGTGACATCTCACAATGATGTTTATGGTTACAAGGGGGAAAAAGTCCCTTGTACTTATGACACTGTTCTTGAAACATAGTCCATCACAAAATTGTGTATGTATCACATATGTATATGTATACAGATGTACACACACACACACACACACACATGTTACCCATAGGAGTCATTCTGATCATTTGATCTTTGCAGGACTATCCTGTCACATTAATAGTAATCAGAATGCTTGTCATTTAATGGGCACATTTAGTAGTGCCCATTACATCATCCAAACAGCACCTTGAAGTCCTTTTACGTAAATTGCCTTTTCTCTGTTTATATGCAGAAAAACACAAATTTTGTACCCTTATTGTGAGAGTCCCAGAGATTTCTTCAGATTTCTTCAAAGAGATTTTCTCAAGACATGGAATTTCAGCTAGAGAGAGGCAATGACAAAGAAAGTAGCTAGAGGGTCATTTGCATAAAATAAAGGGCGCTCGTTCTAGAGCTAGTTGCCCTTGGCTGAATAGTCCTGCTGGGTCTGCCCCAGGTCCAAGCCTTTTTCTCCAGCCTTCCTGTCTACTCTGGGACCTACTCAGTATCCACCCAGTAAATGCTCCCTCTTGCCTAAGGTCATCAAAAGAAATATCTAGTAAATATCTAGTGCTCAAAACCAGGGAACTTGACCTAAGACTACCAAGAAAGGCCAATGAAAAATGTGGGCATCTCAAGATCTATGGATTAGCACTGGAATATAGTCAAAGATTTTTCTATTAAAATGTTCTGTTCGATAATCTACATTTAATCCCAAAGCCCTGTCTCCAGAGTAATTACAAAATAAGTGAATCTCACACTTAAAAGGGCTTTCTTTCCTGGTAGCCAAGCCTTCAGAAGATAGGAAGCCCACTTGCCACCGATGTAAGGACAACAGTTTGTCACATGCAAGCTGTCATAGACTCGTGAACCACAAAATCACTAATAGGCAGTGCCAGGTGGGTTTCTAATCTCTAAAGTGCTTTGAAAAGATGTGGCCTTTACATAGGACTTAGGACTTCCAGAGCTGACTGGCTGTTCTACTTTTCCATCACACCTACAAGTATAATCTTTCTCTGTCTTCCAGTTCCAAAATATGTCCCCTCAAATGTCCTCTTTTCCTCCCCACGAGATTCCAGGAAGGCCATATGCCTCCTCCCACTTCTGCTGAAGTGTCAACAATGAAACGCAGAAGCCGACATGTGCTAACTGGCCCCAATGATAAATAGCAAGGACAGGGAACTTCTCAGTGTGGATTCAGGCCTTGAAACGGAAACAAAACTATTCCAGCTTCTACAGAAGAGTCATCAAATGCTCCATAAAGGTTACTTCGCCTTAAGTGAAAAAGTTTTGTCTTCCAAAAAAAAAAAAAAATCTTAAATAGTGCCAACAAAAGGATCCAATAGCATAAGTCCCTGTGTGTTTAAAAGTTCTATGAACTCCTGGTGACCTTTGTCCAACTGCTCGGCACCCTGCCTTAAAGGACATGTGACCCACTTTATGCCAAGCACTTTGCCCAGATGAGATGCCTAAAAGAGAATAGTCTTTTTTTGTTTTTTCTAACTCCAGTGTGATCTCTTAAGAATCCAGTTCAGGCCAGACACTACTCTATGTGCCCTAATGCTTGTCATTTCCTTGGCTGCATGTGGTAGCAGAACAGAGCTGGATTTGTTTTCTCCCTCTTACCGAAGAAGTCATGAGCCTCCCTAATTATAAGTAACACAAAGGCAGTGAGATGGGAGGCCAGCTTTCTCAGCAGCTTAATATATTCACCAGAAGGCTCCCCTCCAATATTGCAGCAGACAAGGAGTCCAGACCAGGTAAAATCAGGATCTGGGTTTATTGCAATGTTCTCTGTGGTTCTATCCAAAGTCATCATCATCATCAACAACAACAACAGCAGCAATAATGGCAGCAACAACAATAATAATAATGACCATGACAAGCAGCTGCTTTACCCACTAGGATCAAGAAATCATTTCAACTATCTGTTAGGACCCAGGCTAGATGATTTCGAAAGCATCCTGTTTAAGCCTCAGGAAACACTTATTTATTATTTTTTTTCTACAGACTGATTAAAAAACTGAGGTTCAGAGAGAATAAGAGACTTACCGAAGATCACAAAGCCAGTGTATAGCTGAGTTAGATATGAGCCTCAACTGCATCTGATTCCCACTGCTGGGCTCTGAACGTACACATTATGAAACATACAGATTGATTTCTGCCTCAGTGTTAAGCCACTTCACATGACAGTAAGCCCTCAAAATGCTCATGCACACACACATGCACACACGCACAAACATACACACACACAATTTGCCTTCCGATTCAGCCTCTGGAACGTGTCTGTGTTTTGTACCATTTTCATGAGCATATCTCATGCTTCCTCAAGTTCTCGAACTATATCAGGCAGAAAATGGGCATGATTGAATCCGGGTCACCTTCCCTTCCTCCTCTGGGTTCGAGAAGCTGATCCCCAGGTGTTTTGGTTGCTTTAGTCATCTTTATGAGTAGAAGTAAAACCAAAGCAGTTGCAAAGGAAATATTCCCCGTTGTCACCTGCTTCCCTCAGACTCACCTGGTCTAACTTGGATTTACTCTACTTTCAGGGACCACTAGGGTGTCAAGCAGAGGATGGAGTGAGTCTCAGTCAAACAAAATAAACAATTCTTTCACACTTTGGGGAAGTGCCACTGCCTCTTTGATGCAAAATGGTTTTTAATCTTTCCCAATAGTAAACATCTGCTCAATGCAAAGCTTTCTAAGTCAATTTAGGCTTCCTGGAAGTGCCGCCTAGAAGCTCTGCGGCTATTATGGGCAGGCCTGGCAAGATGGAACTGCTATAAAATGTGCACCGACACAAATGGGTCTCCCAGCCCAGAACCTGCGCAAGACCGAACGGGTCTTTCCAGCCCAGGCTGGAAGGCAGGTCAGAGGCAGAGACCTGGAAGGCAGGCTCTGGGGTAAAAATGCGAGCTCTTTCCATCCACAGGCTTGTGGCCTTTTCCCACATGGTCCAGAAACTCCCAGCAGATGGAGAGTTTGGAAATGTCCATGGAGCCACAAAGCCAGGTTCTTTCTTTGGTTGGTTTGGATTCATTCCTTCAACTGATGGCTCACAGAGAATTAGGACTGAGGTCGTCCTTGGAATGAAAGAGGAAGAATTTACACCCAGTGGATGTGACTCTCCATGGACAAAGATAAATTAAGAAACAGTAAATATATACTCAATGACTTCAAGGTGACCTGGATGAGATCTCTGGGAGGCAATGTGAGAATACGAAAGTTAATTAATGGCACCGTCTGAAGAAAGGGAATGAGAAAAGAAGGGACTTAGCCAACATGGGTAGGGAGAATGGAAGCCCAGAGTGTGGGACGCTGGCAGTGTGTCCATGGCATCGTCCAAGAAAGATTTACAATGAATCCCAGGGACATGAGCTTTCTAAATACTGGAGAGACATGAGGCGTCATGGGGACGCTAAATCCTCTGGCTTAACTGTGGCTGACATGAAAAGTCCTTCAAAACAACCCACTCTCCTGTGCACAGGCCTATGCTTGCTCCTCTAGCAGAATTCCCTACATGCACACATGCATGTATGCACACACGCACACACATGCACACACACGCACACACACACGCATGCACACACACACTGCAGACCACTCCATTTATTTTAGCCATGTGGGAGGTGGCAGAGTCACTGTTTCAGATCGTCTCTGAGACACTGTTAAGTAACCACAGTTTTACTGCTATCTGACACATCTCAACACTCTTCTAACAATTCCCTGACTCCTTATTTAACCCATGAACCTCAGAAATCTCTACCCATAAAAACAAGCTAATATTTCGAGGTTTATCACATGTAGTATCCAACATAACACCATGCTGTGTAGTGTGTGGTATCTAATATGCAGAATACATATACTGTATTAGATAATATATAAATTCAGTGAAAATTCAGTCCATCTGTTTGTTGGCTAGATTATGTTTTTATCATATCTGGAGGGAATATTTAAGATGACCCAAGCACATAAAGACTACTTGGCATATGAAAAAATGGATGTTCAGAGTGGCTGAATTTGATGTTTACCACAAAGTTCTTGAGATTGGGAATGGAGAGACATGTCACACACAGTAAGGTGTTGTGAACACAGAAAGTAAACAGTGGTTTTGCACCTGAGCCCCTCATCAAGACACAGGGACAGATGCTTCAAACTGCAGGTGACCATTCTCTATCAAGTTACTACTCCTTTTGTGGGCAGTTCTATGTGTCAAGTTCCATGGGGAGCAGAGAAATAATTTAGTTATTTAACAAAAGCCAGTTATTTCCCTAGAAACATGCACACACACATAATTAACTGGCATATATGTCGACAACTATGTGGTATTTTAAACATGCTACCTCATCTAATTCCCATAGTGACACTCTTAGTTCAAGATTAGGCAGTGAGGCTCGGAGAGATTCTGAGGCTTACCAAAGGTCATACAGCATGTATGAATGGCTTGGAGTTGGACCCAAAGTCTGTGAGTTTAATTAACACACATTTTCCTGTAATTTCTTAGATGGCTACATGGTAATTGGCAATTTCCATGTGGATCAAGATGGAAGAAAAGTAGAAGCAGCAAAGAGCTTAACCAAAATCATACTATCTACCTCTAAAACATAATTAATCTAATTTTTTTTGTTTGTTTTGCTTTTTGGATCTGAAATTCTAATAATCAAGAATAAAGAAATAAGAGTCAAGGGCTAAATTCTCTCATGTTCTGTCCTCAGAAATCTAGTTCTCTATAGCCACACAGTTATACTCCATTATGTACACATATCCATCCTTCTCTCTGCTACTCTCTGGATTTTGTCAACGTAATATCACTGTACTACCTGCCGCCCTTGGCTATTCTTTTCCCATCCAAAACTACTGAAGAAATAGCTGAGCTTTTTCTTGAAAAAATGTAGATGCTGACTATAGAGTTATTTGTCATTGTGCATCAAATAATTTAGCAATTATTCTCTTGGATGCTGCTATGACATGCCTCCTTCAGTGGTGTGGCCATACATCCCTTTGCTCTCTCATGGTTTATTTGCAGAAAAAGCTGACTTGGCTCTTAATTCCTCCAAAGGTTTATCAGCCTCTCAGGACAATTTGTGCATGTCCAATGCGATGACAACAGATACATAATTTATTTCCTGGAGTGAGTTATGAAAGTTAATCAATAAGAAGTGGAAGTCTTGTAAATTATATACCAGAGAGCAGCCTATGAAATATTCTGCTTCTACAAGGCTGGTTTGAGTTGAGGTCTTAGGCTACACTATTTATTAGCCCACGTGCAAGATAATGGGATTCTCAAGCGGACGAAAGCAGACCTTAATATTTAGACTGAGATGGTCAAAATAAAAGCGAAATGTGTTTTGCTACAAGAGCAAATCCAGCTCCCATGATTGCCAGAAAAAAAAAATAAATTCACAAGCAAATGGTGATCGAAATAAGGTGAGAAACTCTTTCTCCATGAACAGAGTAGGAAGCGTAGAGGAGAGCAGAGACATGGGTAGGAGAAGTGACACTTCACAATGGTTACAGCACCACTTTGCCATGGGAAGCATGTCTAATTGCCTGTTATCCTCTAAAGCATCCTGGCCAAGGCAAGAGCAACGTTAGCATCTTCAGGGCTGCACATAAGCCCCATGCAAGAGGCAGAGAACCAGTTCTTCTAAGAAACAGGGTTCCAGGCTTGGTTCGGCATCCAAGAACATGGGTCAAAGGTGCCAATGCACATTTAGGGGTCAGCACAAGGTAGGTCAGTATGAAAAGAGGGAGGTGGGTGATTCATTCCTTCAATCAATGGGAATCAGGAAATTTGCAGGAGAAAGGCATGACTGAAGGGAGAAGGAAACCTACGACAGCTCTGCTTGCAGATACCTCTGCCCCACCACCATTCTGCTCTCTATCAAGTTCAACTGATGATGCTGACTCACCAGAAATAGTTGTTGTTGTTTTTAACAATTTCTCTATTTAAAATATTATTTGGAATAAAAACTGGGAGTCTAATGACAATAACCATGAGTGTTTTTTACCCACTGGGTTGAGAACAACTAAAGGAATTTCTTCATGCCTCTCAACTGCTGCACTCAGTGTGATTTCAAAGCAGTGTCTGGGCCTATGAAATCCCAAATGCTTGTTCTGAATGCAGGTGCCCAGACGCTGAGTGCAGGGTTACTTTCCCCATCTCCACTTACCCACCGTTTTCAGTAAGCTCATTTACTGGGATGCAGGAGGCTCCAAGGGAGGCCCCTAGATGTCTGAGGCAAGAAAAGCTTTCTGCTGGTATGAAATGGTCATGCAGGTAGGGGTCCTCAGCGTTTGCATAGAGATGACAAACTAGAGGCCCCAGGAGTTAGTCTCAATGTTCTTTCGAGTCAGCCTTGCTAGAGGCTCTTGCCATGCTTTGATTATGAACTTTGATTGAGTTACCGCTGACAGAAGGCTATGCATAATCCCAAATCCATTAGAGCTGGGTCCAATCCCTTTCCTCTGCCATTCAAGAAGACATTGCAAAACACTTTCAAAATCAGTCCTCTTATAAGAGAAACTCTTTAACTCTTCTTTCAAGTTTCCATATTATTTAAAAAGCAAAGTATTCATAAATGTCAGATTTTTTTGAGTGCCATTGATCTAGAACTCTCAGAATAAGCCAGATTAGGCTGTTGCCCTGCTCCACTTATCACAACTTGCTAAAAATCCCAATTAATTGCCGTGCCTCACCAGCCCCTGTCCATATCTCCAATATAATCTCTTACCAGCCTTTCCCTTTATCACAGGCTCTGACCATACTGGCTTCCTCTGAATGCTCAGTAATCGTTGGTCCCTCTGGTGAGATGTTCTTCTTGAATTCAGTTCTTGTCCTCAGTGTCACTGCTCAGAGAACGCTACCTGACCACCCTTTCTATGACAGGCCCTCACACCAAGGCCCCTGTATCATGAATCATCCCTCTCCTTTCTGTCTCTTCTTTCTTCTCTGTATAAGAAATATAAATCTATTCATTTGACTTAATCCCTGGCCATTAGAACCTAAATCCCATAAGAATAGAGGCCTTGACTCTGTTCTGTGTTGTATCTTCCTTGCCTAAAACTATACCTGGCATTGAATTAATGCCCCATTGGTATTGGATGAAAAAATGATTGGATGAGCACATTACACAACATAACTGATTATAATGCATCAATTAATGCAAGGGTGCACCAGGGTTCAGAAACAAAACCACGCAGGGGACTTCTTGGATCTTGCTTCTTCACCTTTCAAACCAACGAGACACTTTACTTGTACCACATTTACCCAAGTAAACACCCTTCCCACTGAAAAGGAAATATGCCATTTTGGCCTTGACCTCATTTTGCCTCCAGCAGATTGTCTTTGGCTGTCAGCAGCTAGAAGCCTGAGCAGAGCAGGTGGAGGGAGGTGTAAATGACCCTGAAGGTTGAAAGAAAAAGAAATTATCACCCAACAGATTGGCAGAAATGTAAAAGATTGATGAAGTCCAGCACTGGCCTGGATGCAAAGAAACTGGTCTCTCATACCCCCTTGGAGGGAGCGAGAACTGGCAAAGCCATTTTTTAAATGGGCATTTGGCAGTATTTATCAGAGTGTAAAAACGGCCTACCCTGGGACCTGGCAAACCCAGTTCTAGGATTCTAGCCTCAACATATCTTCAGACATGCGCACAAACACAGGAGTTCAAGGGCATTCATGCGGCAGCATTTTTGTAAAAGCAAAAGAAAACCAGAAGCTATCTAAAAGTGTGTAAGAGAGATGACAACCAAACGCACTGTGGTATGACCATATATGAAATTTTCTGCAGTGTGTCAAGAATAACAGGGCACGCCTACATGTACCGACATTGGGCGATGACCAAAGCATGTTGTCGGATGAATAAAAGAAAGGTGCAGAACAACGTGGGTGATGAGATACCATTTACCATGTACACACGCCTACATGAGTAATTACATAGGAAAGGTATGGGAGGATTTTGGACTAATTAACACTCCAACCTGTGGGTGTGCATTATGTGTTGTGGGGGGCAGGTAGGAGGGGATGAAGAAAGTGATAAGCAGACTCATATGTTCTACTCTGCTTTCTTATTTATTTCTTGAAAGTATTCTAAGGAAAACACAGCCATCACATGATAATTTTAAAACTAAAAGGAAGAGGACTGACAGATCTTGAAAGGATCCCAGCTGGGACCAGAGATGAGATTTGTGCCTCTGTCAGAAACTCCAGGCTCTAGAAGAGGGAGGTGAAAGGGTGAAGCTGACAGAGTCAATTGACTTGGAATCAAATCCTAGGCTTCCCCATTCAACTTGGACTTGAACTTAAACAAATGACATAACTTCTCTGATGTTTACTTTTCTCAGCTCTAATGCTGGGATAATAACCATACCAGCCTGTTAGGATTTTTGTGTGGATTAACTGAGATAATGCGCCTTAAGTGCTAGGCACACCACGTGGCACAGAGCAAGTGTAAATATTAACTATTAATTTTATTGCATTATTCCTCAGGTTTCAGGATTCATATCTGCTTAAATGAGGGCAAGAGAAAGGAGAGAAAAGAGACTATAGCATAACAAATTAATCAATCTAAACTTCTGGAACAGTGCTGTTCCGTAGAACTTTAAGCAATGAAAAAAAAATGTTCTGTAGCATGCTATCCAACATAATAAAGACAAACTACATGAAATATCAATAGTATGACTTTAACTTGAATTTAAATAGGTACATGTGGCTGGTGGCTCCCATAGGTATAGCATGTTTCTAGGGAATTTTATTTTTCCAGGTAAAATACCCTCGATGGTGTGCTGATAGTCCTCAGTACCGAAGGTTGGCACAATAAGTCACAGTACTTAAAATATGAAATCCCAAGCTTTTCATCCCAGTCATGGTAGAAGAGATGATTTTAGAAGGTTTTCGGGAACAGTTTCCTTTTCAAGTTTTGTTTTGTATTCCTGATTCCTTGAAGGACAGAGCCTCAGCTGATGCTACTTACTGCCTGAAACGTCATCTTTAGAACAGTTTCCAATCTCCCATTGTTCCTCAGAGAGAACAGGCCTTCGACACAGCTAACTTCTTCAGCAAACAGAGGAAATGGAGAATGTGATAACACTGCTTATTTTCAATGCATTTTTTAGTGAGATATAATTCACATACCATAACTGTACTCTTTCTAAGTATGCAATTCAGTGTTTTCTTAATACAGTCACAAAATTTTGCAACTATTACCAAACCCCACAACGTATTCATCAACCAAAAGAGAAATCCCATACCCATTAGCAGCCACTCCAATTTCTCATTTCCTAGCCCCTGGTGACCATTTAAATCTGATATAAACTAAATCATATGATATATGGTCTTTTGCATCTGGCTTCTTTTATTTAGCATAATATTTTCAAAGTTCATTCATGTTGCAGCATGTATTAGTACTTCATTCTATTTTACGGTTGACTAATCCCCCAGTGTAGTATGTCACATTTTGTTCACCCATTTATTAGTTGATGGGCATTTAGGCTGCTCCTATTATTTGGCTATTATGAATAATGCTGCTATAAACATTTGTGTGCAAGTTTTGTCTGGGCATGTGTTATTTTCAACTCTCTAGGGGATCTACCTTAGAGTGGAATTGCTAGGTCATGTGGTAACTCTGTCATGTGGAATTGCTAGGTCATGTGGTAACTATTTTGCAGAGTGGCTGCAAAATTTTACATTCCCACCAGTGACATATGCAGGTTCCAATTTCTCCATATCCTAGCTAAAGCTCATTATTGTCCATCTCTATATCACAGCCATTCTAGTTGGTGCAATGAATGTACATTTAGGAGGTACCATTTATTTATACCTTTTGATGGTGAATGTCCAGATGAGAGAGAGATGAAAAGTCTCCTTTTGTGAATTAAATTGTATGATTTTTAAAAATGAAGTTGATTTTAATACAATTATTAAATCGATGGTACTATTGGTGCAACAAAGCATTTGAATATTTGTAAGTTAGGAAACGCTGGGCAAAGCCAAGCCAAAGCAGAGACAGGAGCTCAAAGCAACAATTTGGTGACAGATGGATTCGTATGAGTTCTCCTATTCCCTAGCTGACATTCACTTGTGAAAGGGAAGAGCTAGATAGCCCCAGTTTGGCACATTATGACCTTCATGGTGGGGTATGCAAACTTCAGGCCCAGAGAGGGAAATGGGGCCAGGCCTTTCTGCCCTGTTTGGGAACACAAGCAAAGAGCTTGGTTGCACTGTTGTGCTGTGTCCAGTTGAGCTCCTCTGAAAGCCTGGAAGACGTTCTCCACCCAGAAGTCACAAAATCATGGCCATTTCTAGGGCAGAGATTCTTAAGTAAGTTTCTGCCATGGGGTTTTTTGACAATCAATCGGAAGTTAAAAACCCTTCCATTGCAAGACCATATGCTTATAGTTTGACATACTTTTAGGGGAAATCCCCACCACCCTAAATAAAAACCTATACCCACAAATCTCTCTGTGGGAGCTCCTCTTTCTTTCTCAGCTTCAGGGAGTGGCATCAGAGTCACTGAAGAGGATCACGATGGGGCTTTTCCTGGGGTTGGAAAGTTCCAGGCAGTGGATCAGAAAAAACAGCTGCTGACAGCTGAAAATTCCCTTCTTGGACCTGAAGATCGAGTGACAGAATGTATGTTTCCATGGCACTCCCAGAAACAGGTGGCTCCCAAACTCTGAAAAAGCACATTCCCTACTCCCCAGTAAATCAGCTGCTGCCCGTGGATGTGTATTTCAGGCGTGGAAGAATGCGGTGTCAGGCATCCCCAAGAAAAACCCAGGAAGCTCAGAAAAGTAGAGGAAGGACCTGATAGAAGAAAGCTCTCAAGACACCATGGAACGTGATCTCAAAGACAAAACAGCATGATCACTCTCAACATCACCGACTCTTCCTTCCTTCCTTCCGACGCTGTTTTCTTCACAACACTTACTGCCACTGTCATTCATGAATTCATGAGCTGCTGTGGCTGTCCTAGTCTTTTTTTTTTTTTTTTTTTTTTTTGACTTTCCCTTTCCCACACGATCACAAACTCCACTAAGGAACGAATCATATCTGACTTCTTCAGCATCATTCTGCTAATGTCCAGGATTGTGCCTTGTATGTATCAGGTGCTCATTAAATGTCTGAAGAATTATCTAAGGGATCAATTTACCAGTCACACGTAACAATCCTTTTTGCTGCTCCTTGGCGCGCAAATATTTCCTTTTATTTTACACATGAGTAAATCAAGGATCTGAGAGGTAATCTATTCGACATCGATCTAATAAACAGGGTGCAAAGCTGAGTCTGTAACCCAAGTCTGTCTGAATCCAAACCCTGAAGTTGTTTCTGTTGTCGCAAATTACAAAAGCGAGGCATCTACCCACCAGGGGCCATCCCTGCTTCTGCTGGAATGGAATAAAGGGACAATCAGCCAGCCCAAAGGCAGAACTGTCCTGTGATGGAAAATGCAGTCCATGAGCACAGGGCTCGCCATATGTTGCTCACTGCCTTGGTACAGCAAGGCTTAATAAAGCACCCAAGACTGATCCCCCATGCTCCACCATGGTTGCTTGCAGGCCTTGGACACACTTTTTGGGTCATTAACAATTAAACACACATGCCGCAGTCCCCTGAAGCGACACAAGTTACCAGACCTTCAGACACAGACACATTTCTGTAATTCCAGCTCCCTCCACCCCTCTTCCATAACCGCTGTGATTTCCTGTTCCACTCTGCCCTGGAAACTAGCCATCCTTTCAGGGAAGAACTTTCTAGTCAAGAAAGATTAAAAACAAAAATGGGGGCATGAAGAGTGGACAACCTCAGGTACCTTGGCATTGGTGGTTTCCACCCAAATACATGCTCATCATCCTACCCATTTCCCTTCTTGACTCACTAAGGACCATTTGTCCACCCTGCCTGCCCAAGGAATCTTTCTAAAATGTTAAAGCAGATCATGGTGTTTCCTGCTGGAAACCCTCTAGCAGTTTTCCATGTGTCTTAGACCAAACCCTAAACTCCCCTCAATGTCCGAAAAGGCTGAACGAGATCTGGTGACTGACCACATGTCTGATTGTAACTCCTCCCTCCTCCCTCTTTGGCCATCACATCCCAGTCATACTGACCATCCTTAATAGTCCTCGAAGCTGCCTTAGGGCTTCTACATGTTCCCTTTGCCCGAACTCTCTTCCCTACACCAGGCCATTACACAGCTGGCTCCTGCTTGTCAATCAGGCCTAAGCTCAGATTGCCCACCAGCCCTCCTTCCACTCTCCAAAATAACTCTCTCATCTGGTCACAATCATGTAACTTGTTAGATGGTCTTCATAGCGCTTAGCGCCATCAAATGTTCTCCTGCTTACTCCTACATTCCTCTGTGAAATCTAAGTGATCTTAATCACCCCTGTGACCTTATTGTCCAGTACTGCCATTCTATAAGTATTTCATAAATTAATAAACACACATGGAAATCAAACAAGAGCCATCTGAATTTCCAAACCAAGCCCTTCCTGGCCTATAAAATGTATCTCATCATCTTCATTTTGATTTTGAGGGTCAGATATAAAGACAGGAAAGGGAGATCATTAACTGGGACACTACTGATTGAGAAAAGGTGATTAGGATTTTTTGGGCACATCCAGACGATAGGTGGCTGGCTCACCTCACCCTAGTGTCATGGACAAGGCCAGGCTGTGACTCCTTTCTCCAATTTATAAAGGGAAAATGTTATATGTTTAGGACTTAAGGGAATTAGGAGAAGGATTTAGTTTCTAAGAGAGACAGTGAAGTCATTTAAATTGAAAACCCGAGCTTGCGCCTTAGATATGCATTTGGTTTGCAAGAGAAATACTCAGGCGGGAGTGATGAAAGCTGACAAGGCACGTCTGTCCCGGCTGCAGGCCTCAGCTGCTGAACGAAGTCTGCCTGGAAGAGATCTCCTTCTCTTGAGCTGTTTGGTTTTCAAGTTGTGGTCCTGAAATGACCGTGAACTGTGGCCAGGTCTGAGATAGCTCTGTGTCCCACAATTTGTAAAGGCACTCACCGAATTTTTCTTTTCCTCTCAGGGGCGTGTTATCTTTCAGTGCTCCCATTTCATAGACCTAAGGAGGAAGGCTGGAAGCAGAAGCCAACACCTGGTAGGTTGGAGCCTTAGGCAATTCTCTAATCCCTGGAATTATTTGGTCATCCCTCTCCTTTGCCTCAATCCTCCTCTCCCCATCTGACTTCAATACTATCATTTTCAGATAATGCATTTACTTGGGAACTCAGCTACTGCCTTTTCGCAGATTAAGAAAGAGAAAAAAACATAGGATCTGTGTTTTAAGATCCACCTTAATCTTTATGCATCTAACAAATAGGATTAAAAATTCATTGGTTTTAAAAGAAATCATTAATTCTATTTTAAAAGGCTTTTTATTGGTGGTGGGGGGAAAGCTGGCTGCAATTGATACAAATTTTATATATAGGATGAGAGTATGAGAATTTTTTGAGGAAGAAAATATGTCTATAGGAAAAAGGCCAGAGATACATACAGCAGTTTGAAGTTGTTATATCTGGGTGGCAGATTATGCCTTACACATGTATGTGTTGTGTTGTGTGTGTATATGTCTGTTGTGTGTGTGTGTGTGTGTTCGTTCGTTTGTGATTTTCTGATTGCCACAACTTATTTAGCATGCATCCTAAATTAATTTTATAATTAGAAAAACAAGTGACCATTATTTTTAATGAATTTCTGTGGGAAAAGGGGCCTGAGAAGGAAGCCATAAGCTTAAATCAAAGACCAAACAAATTGGCCACTTGCCAAGACCGGCATTAAGGTGTGACACCCTTCCTGCAGCAGATAGCTCTCTGTGAGAAGTGCTGGCTGGACAAGACCTCAGCTGCAGGCGAGGTCCACCAAAGGCTATCAGTAAACCCTGTGAGATACATTTCTAGGGGAGGCTCTTGGCTCCTGTCATTCCCCACCAACCCTCCCTTCCAAGTTCGTGGGGACATGGTTCTTTGATTCAAAGGCTGAGAGATCCCCCAGCCTGGATCCATCCAACCCTTTCCTGGGATAGAGACACGCAGAGGCTGCTGGTCTTTGCAGCCGAATCACTGTGCTGCCGCAGCCTGCAGTAGGTTTCTCTACCTCGGCATGGCTGACATTTTGAGCCAGGTAATTCTGGACAATTCTGAAAGATTCTGGTTTTTGTATGCATTGTAGGGTGCCAGTAGCAACCTCCCTCTAGCTGTGACCACTAAAAATGTCTCTAGACAGGGCCAAAATGTCCCCACAGGGCAAGATCACCCCTGGTTGAGAACCCCTCACCTGGAGAGAATGTCCACAAATTCTGCCTTCTGAGGTCCCTAGGCCAGCCCTAACTCCCGAAATTCCCTTCACTTGGTTTTCTCTTTTTCCCCCTTTAATCCAAGATTTCCTGTGGATTCAATTGTTTATGCATTAAAATTCAAAAAAAATTGTAAAAATATAAATAACTCTCCTAGCTCATTTTTGTTAAGCTAGCCAGGATTGGGTTCTGTTCTTTCAACCAACGGGATATTAATAAAAACATCCATATTCTAGAATCATCTCTGGTTACTGTTTCTCTCCCTCCCTCCTTCCCTCCCTCCCTCTCTTCCTTCCTTCCCTCCTTCCTTCCTTCCTTCCTTCCTTCCTTCCTTCCTTCCTTCCTTCCTTCCTTCCTTCCTTCTATATTTCCTTTCTTCCTTTTTTTGACTCTCACCCTGCCCTCCAGCACCAGGTACTCTGCTTATCCTTGATTTCTTGACATCCAAAATGAAGGCAATCCTCTGTCCTCTTTCAACTCAGTAAGTCAAACAGTCCTCAGCACAACTTATTTCTGTCATCTGAGCAGATATGAACACAAAGACATGAATGAAACGGAAACTCTTGGGCCATATGGAACACTGGAATAACACGACGATGTGTCAGCGACAAGGCCCTTACAAAGTAAACCAACATGGCAGAGGTTTACTCACCTGTCCAGGGAGGGGAGGGGGCTTGGTCACATCAGCAACTGAGTGATTAGAACTAATGCCCGCGTGTGAGGAATCTGGGAGGCCAGGAAGCAGGGATGTCATCAAACACATGGCCCTGTCCATCCCTGGATGAAACTACAAAGTGTTCCTTATTGAGACTCTGACTCTCTGGAACCAAACACTGAAGAAAATGCACATGCAGACACTATCACACACTCAAATGCCACCACTGTTTAAACAGATAAGCATCCCATATGCTCTGCATTGCCCACAGCAGTGGGAGGCGTTTCATCTGTCCCCAGGCCACCCCATCACCATGCCGCCAGTGGGATCTCAGGTCCCTTACAACAGAGACAGAGGCGGAACTCGGCGGCTGGTGACTGGCATTCTGCATGATGGGTGAACACGTCCAACATCTGCTCAGCCCCCGCATAAATTGTAGGCCCTCTGGCAGGCAGTACCAAGTCCCTCGGCTGAGTCACAACGGGAACTGCCTGCCAAAACGTCAGGTGTGAAACTAGCCCCCACCCAAATTCCTGGAAAAGGCTCCAGGCAAATCCAGGGGTGCTCGTGTGGCCAGTCTCTACGTGGCCCAAGGAGCCCGCCTTATTAAGATGGTCATTGGACAGGCCATGTCAATTTCACCTTTTCTGTCAAAACCTCGCAGATAGTAGGCACCTCGGTGTGTATACCTCTCACCAGAACAAATGCGGAGCTGTCGAAGGGAGAAATAACACAGCATCACGGTAACAATAGAAGACATCACTCGCAAGCTGTCCACGGCCCCTGGAGTAACTGACATATTTGACAGAGAATGTGTGTTGGTAACATTGCTTGATTTGTGTTTAAAGAGGAAACAGAAAGTGGATTTCCAGAAGGGTTAGACATTGATGACCAAAAAGAAGTTTTTGTAAGCAAAGCCCCAAGAAGCCTGTCCCAGCATTCGCCTCCCCGTCCGCCCTTTGTCACTGCCCCACCTCCCCGTTTTGATCTTCTCCCCTAGCAATGAGGTTCCTTCCACAGGGGATACAGGACCTGCCGGCAGAGAGCAGCAGACAGAGCGCTGATCAGAAATGACAGCAGCACAAACCCGCGTTAGCCTTCTGCTCAGAACAGGTTATGCGGGGAAGGGAAAAGGCTGTCTCCCGTCGGAGCACGAGGAGAAGGCACCGAGGCTGCAGAGAGCCGCACGGTCCTCGCTAGCCCGGGCTTCGGAGCCTGGATGCCTGCGTGGGAAGCCCAGGCCTGCCATCTCCCAGCGCGGAGAGCGAGGGCAGGTGTGCCACCTCACTGAGCCTCAGTTTCCTTTCAGAATCAGTCTTTCCAGGATGGTTCAGAGTAGTAGAAATGTTGTATAGACAGTACCCAAGGGAGCGATGACCAGCCGTAGCAATAACAAAAATTAATAATAATAAAAAAAATAATAATAATATAACCATTCTTACATAAATAATTATATCATAATTATCACCTTGTATAACTATATCATTTATAGTTATACAATATAATAATGATTATTATATATTATATAATCATATATGATCTAATAATTATTATATAATATATAACGGTATATACATTACATGTTATATTTAATGATGTCTAAAAATAAATATGCATAATGTAATAATTATATTATTTACAATGCTCTGTATTACTATGTAATTATACATATTACATGTAATTCATATAATGTTTTATTTTTTCATTATAGAATCCATAGCGTATCATTATATAATTAAATATACTAATATGTTATAATTATAAATTGTTATATAATTATAGATAATATGTATTTTACATATGAATTATATATAATACATATCTTTACACATAATAACATAAATATTCAATAATTATGTAACACTTATTATATGATTATTTCTGTCTTTTATTGAGCCCTCACTATATCCCAAGTACCACTGTAAGTGCTTTATAAGAATTAGCTCATCTGATCCTCAAAAGCAACTTTAGTATTGTCCCCATCCAATGGAGAAGAACCTAAAGCATGGATCGAAGTGCTTTTAATATACCCATTTCACAGATGAGGAAACTGTAGCACAGAGTGGTTTAGAAACTTCCCCAAGAAGGTACAGCTGAGATTCTACCCAGGCAGTCTGGCTCCAAGGCTCACACTCTCAGCCAATATACAATACAGCTCCCATATATGTCCAACGCTCAGTATTTTTTGTTTGGTTTTTGTGTCAGTCTGCTCAGAAATCAACTCAATAGGTTTATTGAGTATTTTTCATATGCCGGGCACTGTGATGTGGACTTTATAGGCTTCGGTTCTTTTAACTACCTTCTAACAAGGTGAATGCTGCCCAGAGAGCGCAAGAACTTTGCCGAAGGTCACAGAGGTAAGTAAGTGGAGCCCGAGGTCACACAGATGCAGACAGAAGATGAACCCGGGAGTCCGCACCAGAGCCCATGGCCCTAATCCCAACAAGTTCACCTGCTTTTTCCTCCCGAAAATACAATCCTTCAATTAGATACCGGAGGTGAAATGCCTTACACACAGCCTGGTAAATAGTAAATATCTGAAAACCAGCAGCTGCTCTTGTTTTTGTTATAACTAAATGCGAAAAGCCGGTAGGCATTTTCTTCCAAGAAGATGACGGAAGTATGGATTTATGACACCGTCTGTTCAGAGGGCAGAGCCTTCACCCCTCTTAAACCTCAACAAAGTCCCTGCATTGTTGGTGAATGCCATCCACTTGTGCATGGGAAAGCCAGGACTGCCCCAGAAGCCCTCAGTTCACTGGGCCCTGGTCCCCGCAGTGCTGATGCAGAAGATCTGGGGTTCAGGGCAGATGTTGTTAATGAACTTGCCCAGATTCTGACCACAGGACTGGTGAACACTCTGATGCAGGAGGTCCTCTAAGCCAATGGTCCCCAACCTTTTTGGAGCCAGGGACCAGTGCTCCTATGAGAATCTAATGCGTGGCGATCTGAGGTGGAGCTGAGGCAGTGATGCTTACTTGCCTGAAGCTCACCTCCTACTGTGCAGCCTGGTTTCTAACAGGCCATGGACCAGTACTGAGGGGTTGGGGACCCCTGGTCTAAGTGGCTCGAGCGGTGTTTTTCCCTGAAGGCTCCCACAAGCTGCCTAGTGCCAGTCGGCAGTCGTGCGCTCACACATCCTCCCTGCCACCGGGCACTGACAGATGGAAGCTATTCTTATTATTTAACATTTATTAAGCTCTCACAGTGTCCCAGGAGCTGCATGGAACAGGGGTGTGGGTGGTCCTGAAGAGTCTTTTCCCAGAAGGCTGTGGCCACATGGAGGGAGGGGATGGGCATCTCTTTGCCTCTTCAAAGCCCACCCATCCCCTCCTCCTGCCTGGCTTCAGTTACAGCCCCAAATGCCCTGCTGGAACACAGAGACAAAGATTTGGGCAAGGATTCAACATGACTGAGACCTGTGCATCCTCTTTCATGAGTGTCTAGCAGCCTCAGTTTCCCAGGCTATTGACTTAGGAAGTAGGAGGGGATAGAGTTCACGTCATCCAAGGCCATGGGCTGAGGACGGCAAAGCCCATCCCTTTCTCCCTCATCGCGTCCCTGATTGCTCCCACCCAGTCCAGCTGCACCAGAAATGTGTATCTAATCATTATCAGGTATCCCCATTGAGGGTGGAAACAAAGAACTACAAACATGCCCACCCTCCCTCAAGCCTGGGGCATCTTCACCTGAAAAAGAAAGTTGCAGCGACCCAGGATATTTTTTAAAAAAAGCATGACAGCAGCAAAGTTTGCCATCCTTTACAGAGTTCCTACAATGGGCAGGAGCTGCTCTCAGTGCTTCACAAACAACATCTCATCACAACCTCAGGGCTCCCATTGGAAGTGGCTGCGACTGTCCCCACTGTCAAACTGAGACAACGAGAGCTCAAGAGGTGAGATCCTATGTCACACAGGGACCAAATGCTGGTCTGTGGAATGCCTAGCCCTTGGCATTTTGTCACATTGTCCAAATAACGTCATGGCTATACTGCAAAGGCCCTGGGGATGGTCATATTTGAGCATTTTTGTCCTTGACATCGATTTGGTGAGGCAGAGCATATAGGATAGCACTTCCATTTTACAGATGAAGAAGCAGCAGCTCAGAGAGGGCAAGAAAGTTCCACAAAACCACCAGGAGAGGGTCATGGCCAGACACAGGTGTCCCTGTTCTAAATCCTTAGCACTAAACTCTCTGGTCTAAATCTTAAACTACCCTGCCTCCTAAAAAAAGAAGAAGAGATAGGTCTTAGTAAGCAGTTTGTGAGAACACTGCAGCATGACAAACTGACTGCATCTTCGGTCCCCAAAGTCTCTCTACTCAAGGAGCCGATACAGCTTAGAGGGTGGAAGAAAAGGTGACAACTGAGGGACGACACCTTTAACCACATGGAATGTGCTGGACCCCACTGTGTTACTCTGAGCCAGATGCAAGGTAGGACGTTGCAGAGCTGGCCGCCGCTTCAGAGACAGAGCTCTGGCTGTCATCCTTCTTCCTTAAAATATAAACAAAACAAAGCAAACAAAAAACACAAGAAACAAACAAAAACGCCATGCTTTGTCTTCTGGAAAATGTCAGAAACCACGACATTTGGGAAAGATGGAGAACCTGTCTACAGAAAGCCAACTTCCTGGGATGGTGGAAAAAAACCCATCTTGGTTAAGATTTATACTGTGTTGGGGTGAGGGGGGCTGAGACTCTATAGAGTGCCACCTTCAAGCAGTTGTGTTTCATTTCTGACTCTACTGCCAGTGGCCTGGCTATCTAAATGACCTCTGAGGACAGAGACTGGGTCTTAGTCATCTCAGTGTCTCCAGAGCTTAGCAGAGGACCCTGCATGGCACCCAGGATCCGTAAATAATTATTTCGTGATGCTTCTGCTTCCTACTTTTACGAGGCTGAAGAGCTCAAGTTAGAATTTGGGCATTGCAGAAAACAACGGTCTCAACTGCCCAGAGGAAAAGACCTTCGGGGTATTGAGTTCAATATTTCTGGACACCTCACAGGGTTCAACAGTTAATCAAGTGGACGTGCTGGCTGCTTCCGTGCTGGTGGGATGCATGTGTGATGGGTCTATCTTTAGACAGGAGAGAAACATAAACAGGGTGAGTATCTCCATAATAAATCAGCTGAGGAAAGCGCTTACCCAAAACAACCTTTAAGAGACAGGGAGTGGGGGCTCTGTCTCACCCCCGAAGGCTCAGATTGCTGAACGCCAGAGCAGCAAAGCGGAGTGTGAAATCCACAAGCCTCTCCATCCCAGCGTGGCCTGTGCCAACGTCTTATAAAAAGCATACTTGCTGATATAGCATGCCTTTAAAATGATCAAAATGACAGATGGCTGCTACAGAAACACATCTTTTTTATAGGACTGATATTCATCAGAAGAGATTGACAGTGTCCCTTTAATCTTTTAATTAAAAGAAGTGCATTTCTACAAAACAGAACAGGATCTCTTTATTTATATATTTCTTCAGGTATGTCTTGCCAATACGAAGAGAAGAGCTGAGAAACCCAATCTGGCCTCATTTATGCTGTTCCTGGATGTCCTTCTCAGGCTGTCTTTACTTCCCTAGACCATGATGTTCTCACCTGCAGAAACGTCCAACACATACTCTGGTGGGAGACATGGCTGTAATTAATTTAACTGGGAAGATATTGACCGAAATTGCCATATCCGCCTTTGACACACCGGATCACGATCAAAGATGCACTAGATGATGCTTAATTGCCCGGTGAATACGATCAGTGGCCAAAAAGCGATTAGGATAAGTAGGATCAGAAATACACCACTTTCTTCCCTGGGGAGGGTGTGTACCAGATTTGGGGGAGGAAAAAAGCATATTTGGTGTTTGTCATAACTTCAATTATGATTATTATTGATAACGAGAACCTAGTTTTTGCCTCATTTTTTTCCCCACTCATAGCCACACAGCTCAGCTGGAACTGACTCCACTCTCAAGCTCTACTGTGAATGGTCAGAGTCAAGACGATTGGTTTGGGTATGGGCATGGATGGCAAGACAGGCCAAGGCGACAGTTCTCTGGAATTGTTGCAGAAATAGCTGGGAAAGAGACTTGCTAAGATGGGTTGGGATGTAAGCCTCGCATGGCGGGGGACCATCTCTGCCACCAGTTGGACACAGTGTGCTTGTCAACAAAGATCAAGTAGGGACAGCCAAGGCAGGGTGTAAGAAGAGACACACCTTGGGTTGTCAGAGTCTCGGAATTCAACTGTGCCTGAAATTGGACATTTTTCTTTTCCTTTCTAACCAACACGAGTTAGACTTCTGTCACTTGCAGATAATAGAATCCTGAATAAACACCTATCATCCCTCTCTCTCCAGAATAATACATAATACAAAATAAACATCGTATACATCAGACATATATTAGGATGCAAGCTCCATGTTTACAGTGATCTTGTGTGTTTTCCATTCTGTTTCATCGCCCTCTCCTAGTTCAGAGCCTGACATATAGTAGATGCTTAATATATAATTGCTGAATTGAGAGATGAATCACATCTAAAGCTCACAGCCACTCTGCGAGACAGGTTTTCCTGCTTTCATTTTGTCACTGAGATTTGAAGAGGTTAATTGACAAGCCCAAGGCCACACGCTTAGTAAATGCCAGAACCAATATATCAACCTGGACCTCTTTGACTCCAAACTCTCTTTGGAGAATTTGCCACCTCCCTGACTCTTTAATTTAGTCTGCTGTTGACACGGCCTCTTTGGCAGGACAGAAAAGTCACTTAGTGACTAAGATGGAGCAGCCTCAGAGTAAATGACACCACTGGCATTTATAGCCAGTGTACGTTTTTATTTCTTTCCCAATCAACAGACACTCAGAAAACGTAGATAACACTGCACCAGCCATAGAGAAAAACAAGTTTATTTCTTTTAAGTTCACCCAGAAATGTATCCCAATGATCAGCAAGTTCCCTACCTGTCAGGGTGCTTACTCTTAGTCCACCATTAAAACCAGCACTTTGGTAATTTCCAGTATCACTACATACGTGTAGGCAGATCTTTCATAATATGCATTGCCCGATTCGATGACACTAATTTCTGCTTCAAAATCCAGATGGCAGGGTTTGCTTATGTCATTGCTGGTCACATTTGATAGGCATTAATCAGCGATTCTCTGCCACTATCCAGCTCTGTGGAGTTTAAGTTGGAAAACACTCAGCTTTCAGAGACCTCATTGCCTCAGAGAGAAATGATGGCAAAGAGTGATCAGGACTCAATTCTAGGTAACTCCACATTCACCTGCTGGGTCATAGGAAGGTACTGTGGAGCCCATGTCTACATGGGGCACACAGAGATTCATGGCCCTATGTCTTTTAACTTTTGAGACTGATGTTTAATCAGTGTCAACTCCCACAGAACCGATGCGTTGGGGAAGATACTGAAGGTCTGTTTTGATGTGCCGGCCACATGCCATGAATTCACCCAAGTTCTCCACTCTGCTAAGAAGGGCCTTCTCCTTCGCTTGCCTTCTTTCCTATCCTAGGAGACAGTGACCTGCTCCCTCTCTTGTGTTTTTACATGTATTTCTATGGATACGCCTCATCAGTGGACTGGTAATTAAGAAGGAAGCTTATAGTCCAGTGGACCCCACCCAACACTCAGCTTTGTCTTGGACATTCCTTCTGACCTTGGGAAAGTTACTTTTCCCTAAGTCTCAGTTTCAGGCTTTCCATGTGCGAAAAGGGGTGTCACAATTATGACTGTGATCCCTTATCTGAGACCCTTGGGGTCACCTGTATTATGAAATTCAATTTTTTTTTCAGAAAGGCATTTCAGTGGAAACACTGGTTATGTAATGCCTTTAGCAGGATCTGAGATAACACCTTGAAATCAAACACATAAATATATGAATATTTACTTTAAGTGGGATAAAGAAAGTCTACAAATAGCCACTTATCATTTCAGGTCAAGTTTTCTTCCTAAGTGGGTTTTTGTGCCAAACTCTCCATCCACCAAAAACCACTGATTTTTCAGAGCTTTTTGGAATTTAAAATTACAGATGAGGTGGGGTAGAACAATACCAAAAGTATTCAATAATTGCTATCTATCATTCTTTCCTGCTTTTATTAAATTTTTACAGTTTTGTGTTTATCTAGTATTCTCTTCCACTAGGCTGTGAACCCACAAGCCAATGTCTATAACTGTCACTCTTCTTTCCTGGTGCCTAGAACAATGCTTGATACAGATTATGTGGACATTGAATGAATAGCTAAGTGAGCAAATGCACATTGAGGTAGAGGTGGTGGTTACGTTGTCTTCCAACTAGAATTTCTCTCTTCTGACTCATTTTCTATGATACCTGAATAAGACGGGAATTATTTGTCCCAGTATGAAGAATGATTGAGCTATGCATAGACAAAGGTCTTATTTGTAGGACAGGTATTTAGAGAGAGGGTACAGCCCTGAACTTGCAACCTAGAGCCAACAGTTCATTAGACTCCGAAACGAATCAGTTGCAATGCCATTGTTTTGATTCTAGCTTTTGGCATTGCGCAGCCATGGTCCATGGCTTGGGTAAGTCCACTTGGTAGCTTATAGACTCAAGACTGACATTAACAATTGACTTGTCAGACCTCCTTTGTTCTCAGGCCAGACAACTCATTGATCATACAAGATATCACTAGGGATGCAGAAATAAAGAAGTTCAATAGGAGCATGCATTGGTTCTTCCTATCCCAAAATGCCAAGTCTGAGGTCCATGCAACAGAAAGAGGAACACACGTTTAGACAATTCACTTGGTAATATTGCCCCTTTCACCTTCTCTTCTGCTTGTTACATCCCATGAAAAAGTCCAAATGGGTTTAACTCAATAAGCCAAATTGTAGGCATTCTGGAATTCTCTACACAGCTACAAAGAAAGGCTACCCACCTTGCTACATATATTTAACAAGCTTAGACATCAGATGATGGGTTCAAGGAATCCAATATGGTAAAGATTCTGGTTTTCCTAGGAAATTTCAGTGGTAACTACTGAATCTACTGACAGAACAGAAAAGCCTGGTGAGTGACTCTCCCAGATCAGTTAGAAAACACCTCCATTTGCTGACTTTGCAGGATAACATGATGCTCTCCTAAATTCCCTTACCACATCTGGTCAATCATTTATATTTTTCTTAACTGAATAGACAAAAACTAGGTAATGCTGGGCTGAATTTTTTAAAGTGGCTCTTGAAAAAATATGGAAAGCAAGTTCTTCTGCCATAGAATAATTGGCTCTGGAGGATGGAGAGACCTTGAGAAGAATCTCAAACTCTGATATAGCAACATGGCCAAGTAAGTGGCCAGCATGGCTCTGCTTGAACATATCTAGTCAAAGAGTACTCACTACTGATGATGGAGCACATGGGCTATTTCAGATTGTTTCAACATCTTGCTGATGGCATTATGAAAGGGGTAGGTGGCACTTTAATTTCCTATAGGAAAAGCCCTTGCACCTTGAAAGGCTGGGAAGAAACCCAGAAGATCAAGGACTGGTAAGCAGTCGATCGTCTGCTGGGATGCAGGGCAGCTGATATCAGAGCATCAGCTGAAAGGTGAGTGTGTGTATGTGTGAATGTTACCATGTTTCTCTCTCTGAGTTGCTTTCCTTCCCTTGCACATGTTACTGCAATGGGGTGATGGGATTCTGTGATGCCAATAGGCAAATACCATGGGGCTGTCTCAGCAAGGCGGAAATAAAGCTAGTCTCTCCCTGTCCACAGCATTTGTGTGTGTTCTGATGGGGCAGGAGAGGAAGAAGATAAAGCATGTCATAGCAGCTGGTCTACAAGCTCCCCGTTGCACTTCTGGTTACCAGAAGTGTCACTTGGGAAAGCAAAGTATGATCCGGCTAAGATTTTGCAAGTGAAATCACTTGTTTCTTCCAAAAATAACTAGATACATTTCTTGAACACCCTGCAAAGGAGGAAGAAATAGGGTCTCCCCAATTTCTCAGCTGGCTTGTGCATCTTCTCATCCATCACTGGGGTAATATGTCCAGAGTGGCATTTCGTAATGACAGCAACATTCCAGCAAATCGATAGTTATTTAATTCCCAACAAGCTCTAGAGTCCATTAAGCCTGATTACATTCACCCATTTCAGTGGGTGCCGTTATTTTTCCTACACCGGCACTTAATCTATAACAGGAACTTATGAGAACTTTCAAAAGCAATTTCAGCATCAATCAGCATAGAGTGAAGGGCACGATTTGCTTGTAATTATTTATCAGATGGGGCGGCAGAGGGTCTGACAAAATTCCAATGGCCGACCTTCACCCCAAATTTCCAACAGAGGCAAAAGGTTATCCAATTTGCTGTCGAGTACCACTTCGGACTCCGAGCATGCCCCACTGGCCTGGTTATGCCGGGAAATGTGGCCCCCTCACCCCGCTCCTTGTTCAGAAATATTCTCCAGGCAGTCCGTTTATTTCTCACATTCAATACAAAGCCTCCAAATTGAGCAACAACCACAAACCTGGGATGACAAAATGTTTTGTTATTATTTAGAATCCCCCTTGAATGTCTTAAATCAGCAAAGTTCTTACAGCTAACAAGCAACATTCAGAAAAGCAGGAAAAGGGGGTTTGGCCAGAACTCTCCCCAGAAATTTTAATTAATACGCCAGGGTGTCACCAAAATTTTAAACTATCACAAGGTTGAAGGTGGAAGGACATACTAAATACATTTAGTTTTCCTTTCCTGTGGAAACAAGATACAGAATGCATTACCGGAAAAGCTGGTTGTTCTAAAACAAACAAAAACAGAAACAAACAAACAAACAAAAAAAAAAAAACAAGAAAACCCAGCTGGGTTTCCTATGATTAGGCTCCATCACTCGTCAATGTTAGCTTTCCACAGAGAACTTCAGACATCCACCCAGAATCCAATGCTTGTTTTAAAAGACAAGCTTCTGATAAGGGAGCAAAGGCCAGAAATATCTTATTCAGAGATGATTCTCCCCATACAGAATTAACTGTTTTAAAAGCAAAACCAACACACATTTCAGCCCTCCGCTTTCTTGCCGTCATTAAGATAGAAGAGCCAGTAAGGGATTTCTAGAATAATCTCTGAACTTCATAAATTAACTATTGATAGAGTGTTCTTTTTTTGCCTTCGTGCCACCCCTCAACCCAGCTGCGGGAGCGGGGGACCCTCTGTGAAAATAGACAAACCATGTGAAGGAGAACACACGAGTAATGCATATTTCATGCTCTTTCTATTTCCCGGGTTAAAGCTCTGAACCAAGTCACCTCGTGATAAGTTACTCTGCCTCATGATCTGCTCTGGGAGACTGAGTCCCCCAGAAAGCTGGGAAGGAGAGCAAATCCTTTGCCCCGTGGTCAACCTTCTGGAGCAAAGGCATGAATGTTAAGCAGCGGCTGGATCAATACAAGCAAATATAGCTCAACTACACCATTTATTCAGCCATGAGAGATGTCAATAGCCAGATTAGGGTGATCCATCTTTTTGATTTCCCACTGTCTTCCCACTGACTACACGAGGGCTTTTTCCTGTATTAAAAGTGTTTGCTTTCTCAACCATAAAAATTCCAATTATTACTCTGAGCGCTCTGGAGTTAAGTTGCTTGCTGGCAGTGGCCTTGAATTACCTGGATCAGTCCGGGGAAGTAGGGGGTGGCTGGAACGATCATAGGCACTCCATAGGGATGCAGGAGGACTCCTTGAGAAGGCAACATGCTTTACGTGAAGGTGTTATTCCCTCTGAAGCTCAACACATCAATGGAGTTAGGGGAAAATCTATAAACCCAACTTCTTCCGAACTACAAAGCAGAGAGCCAAATCGCTTCTGTCAGGAGCCAGGCGCTCATCACCGCGGAGAGGGGAAAGGAAGAAAATCCGAATCAGCAACTCTTAATGTGAAAGTTTTCTTCCCAGACGACGAAGAGACACAGCAGCTGCAAAGTTGAAGCTACCAAAATGGAAGGTGCTATTTTGGGAATGGCTTGCCTAACATGACTAACCAAACACTCCGCGTTAATTTAGTTCTCAGAGAGACTTAGGGAGAAGTAGTCAGGCAACGGGATCTGGGCTCTTCCTAATATTTGGGGTGGGGAGGCAAAAGGCAAGGGACGAAATCTGCATGGGTTTTTCAGAGGGAGGAAAATGAGACATGTAAATTAATATGATTATCGGTTGCCACTTAAAACTCGAATAGGTTAATATGCTCAGCCTTCAATCCTGGTCAGGAAGACACTAAGAAGATGGTCTTGCTTGTTATTCTCCCTCTCTTTCTCGTTTTAATTTTAAAGAGGCAATTTGTACAAATAATATAATACCACTAGCTAATATTTGCAATATGTGCTATGCACGGAGAATGAGCTTATTTACCTGTGTTATGTAATTTCACTCTCACAACTCCCCAAGGTAGGTGCTGTTATTAGTTCCAGGTAACAAATGGGAAATGAGGCTCACACTAGGAGAACTGTTTGCTCACAGTCGCATACTTGGAAGAGGCAGTGACAGGCTACAAGCAACATCTCTAACCAGGCCACTGCAGTCAGTACAGTATTTCACTCTGCAATAGAACATCACATGCCTGTTGCATGTGTGTGTATTTGAAAAACATTCTTTGTCTTTGAGCTTTCAATTGTTAATTATTAATATGCAGTATATTATTGAGACGTCTCCTTGTTCCCAGAGTTTAAAGGCATAGTTCATGTGTAGCAAACCTATGGATGAGAAGTACATTTGAACCCATATTTGAAATATTTCCAGTGTGTGGAAATACCAAATGATTGTTGAAAATATCCTACATAGTAATAGATAAATCCCCAACGAGATTACATGCATTCAAATTATGCTGACTTGGGTGACCCACATACTAGCTGTGTGACCTTCAACGAGTTACCTAGAGTCTCTGAACCTTAGTTTCTTCATTTGGAAAACGCAGGTAGTAGACCCTACCTCAAAGGGTCGTATGACAAAATAAGGTCCTTGGTACAGGAGGCTCTTAGCCATTCTTATCGTGTGTTTCCTGTTCTCCTGATGATTGGTACAGACACTTCTGTGGCTTGAAAAAGAAGGCACAGATAACATTCAGATTGTCACTTCTTCTCATCTGTACACTGGGAGAGCACATGGCGTGTTTGGAGTTCCGCAATTTTGAGAGCAATGATGTGAAACTGACAAAACACATCCACTCAGCTTACACTCAAGGCCCAGGGATCACTGAAAATCACCTTCAAACCAAACATTTGCTTGCCATATTCCACCTCTCACTCCAAACAGGACACAGGGTATAGATTTTGTGGAAACTGGGAGAGCTTCAGACGCCACAAAAAACCTATTCAACTATTGGCTTTTTCTAAATCCAAATGTCAATTTCTCCACTTTTACACAGCCAAGGTGTTTTTACACTACACTAATTTTAGTTGCTTGATTTAGCTGCATAATTACATTTCCAGATAACGATAGTGGACAGTGTTTGGCAGAGAATTCAATTATTTAAGGCTGAATTTTGGCCATCTTGACAAGGTTTCTCTGTAATTGATTCTCGGGTGTCCAAGTGGCCACGTCGTTACACGTTGGACCGCCCCAGTAACAGCTGCAAGTTGACCCCTCTTACTTAACAGCCTGATACTGTTTCTAACTTTAGCTTTTGACTCTGACTTTCAACACTGCTCTTCTGAGAAGTTACCAGTGAGGACAGCAGCATGGCCATGAGACAGCTTCTCAGGAGGGGAGAGCTATCTGTTACTTTGGTAAGGTCTGGGTCAGAAGGAATTATGTCTCTTTCATGTTATAGGGTGGTAAGGCCATTAGACTAGGAGGCAGGAGACTGAGTTCAGTCACAGAAGCTAAAAATGTACCCATTTAGACTCTTGGTTTCCTGAACAAAGGACAGAGGTAATGACATACACATGCTCTTCAACAAGAGTGAGCCAATGAGCAAAACTATGAATGTTTTGGAAACTGTAAAATTATATAGATACAAAAGATCATAATCTTTATAACTATATATGTTGTTTTTATTAAAGAGCCTGATAATCTCAGTCACAGAGAAATGAGAAACATATTACATATGGGACATATATACATATATATGGCTAGAGAAAAATGAGAAATATATATGTGATATATAGCTATATTCTTTGCAGAGGATATTTTCTTTTTTTCTTTCTAAGAACTACGTAATACAAAAACATTTGCTGCTCCCCAGTAATGAGTATTATTTTTCTTCCCTCTGAAAATAAAGGTTAATTGTTTATGACCCTCTTCACGCTGACTGCCAGGAAGCTCAGAGCCAAATAAGAGGTTCGACTCTCCTGTTAGCCTTCACTGACTGTGTATCTGTGTTCTTGTCATCCTTTCCCCACCACTTCCCATCCTAACTCACATTTCTCTGATTCTGACTTTAGCTATAATTTTTCTTCTTGGATCCATTTCCTCCACTGGAAGTCAGGTACCACATTCTTTGCACCTCTGCTCCACAGTGGCTGGTACACAGCTCATGGTAAATGGTTGGCCATCTGCTGTCTAATGTGCAGTATTAAGTTCACGGTCTATTGCAGGAACTTAAAAA
Source organism: Cynopterus sphinx (assembly GCA_030015415.1). Lineage (NCBI taxonomy): Eukaryota > Metazoa > Chordata > Mammalia > Chiroptera > Pteropodidae > Cynopterus > Cynopterus sphinx. The sequence continues at coordinate 96,884,584 of CM057379.1, read as the reverse complement.
AATATAAAATAAAAAAAATAAGGTAAAGAACATGGACTGGCTAGGAAACATAGGAAGTCTTGAGAAACGAACTGAATTCAACCTAAGGTTAAGGCATCATCTCTCCGGCCATCACAGACAGGATGGCAAAACTCTTTCTGTACATGGGCAGATGATAAATATTTCAAGTGTTTTGGACTTTATTCTCTCTGCTGCAACTACCCCAAACTCTGCTGTTCTTGCATGAAAGAAGCTGAAGACAAGATAAACAAATACCAAAATCAGCATTTTCTATCATTCTGACCTGTCATGAGATATTCTTTTGATTTTTTTTTTTGTCAATTGTTTAAATAGGTAAAAACCATGGTGAACTTGGGGGTCACACAAAAATAAACAATGGGCCAGGTTTGGCTCACAGGTCATGGCTTGATGACCCTAATTTAGAGCATTATATTTTATCCAAACCTCTGGAAGTCAAGATTTCGACACAATGGCAAATATATATGCTTTATGTTCCCTCCTGCTTCTTCACTTGCTTCTTGTTTTTCCTGTCACTTCCTCGGTGCCAGTTCTGTTGACCTTTTCTGTATTAGAGATTTCCACCAAGATATTTATTTTTTATTAGCTAGCTTTTGGTAGTTCAATCTCATCCCTCCTCCTTAAAACAAACAAACAAACAAACAATTCTCCCGTCCTTCTATACTTTTCATGATGACACTTTCTTCTTAGTTATTAACTTCTCTTTTCCTTTCCTAGATTAAAATCATTCCTCTCCCACCAGCCCTTCTGAGTGGTAGCCACTCAAAGTTTAAACATCCATGTAAGAGAAAGAAAGAGGACAGAAACACAAGTGTTGGATGGAGGCTTAGAGAGAAGAGAATTCAGAGAAGACCAATTTTGCCTCATGGATTCTCTTGGCCTACAGACCAACTGAAGCCTCATAAACCAAATCTAGTCCATAGATTAGGAGAATGACAACGACGACGACGACGATGATGATGATGATGATGATGATGACTCTGCTTTATGCAAAAAATAGTTAGCATTTTTTAAATGGGGGCATCTCACATAAAATTCAAATCTACATTATCTCTTGAAAGACTGGAAGATCTAGAAACTTTGGGCCATATTTCTTTGTACCAATAATCACTGAATTTTGGGAGAGATCTGCCTTATCCACAGATCAGAAGAATCAGGTTCTATGGGACTGCCTCTGCTATTTTTCCTGCTTCCTGGAAAGAGGTCATATGTCAGTTTCCACCTGTTGAGCATTAAAGCAAAACAAAACAAAACAAAATATAAAACAGAGTGTTCCTTTGACAGTGTTAATTATATTCCATATCTTTTGGATATTGACAGTGGTTAACTCAAAATACAATATGGATGCATGCAGACGATTTAATGACTCATGCCACCTATTTCTAGGCCAAGGTGGGTGACAGAGAACTTCCTACAGTATTTAAAGCCCTTCACAATATTCCTCAGCTTTACTTTTCCAGAGTCGTCATTCAATACACACTGCCCTTCCTTCCATAAATCATTCTTTCTGAAAACCACACCTGGAAAATTGCCTTTGCAATTTCCCCCCTCCTTCCTTCCCTCCCTTCCTCTATCTCTTCCTTCCATCATTCTAACTCAGCCTGGCTAAATTAAATCAAATGTCACATTTTCTGCAAATCCTTTCTCACTACCCCATGGAGAACTAACTGCACCATTACCTGTGTTCTAGAATCATTTAGCACTGTATAATAATTCCTTTAAGCATGATGACTCCTTTTAGAATGTAGACTGTCTTGAGTAAAGAAGCATGCCATTTATCCTTGTTCATCCAATGATTAAAATGGTGAATAGACAAATGAAGTTTCCCAAAATGTTACCTGAGAGAATGACTGACCAAATGAGTGCTTTGGAAGAGGGTGAGTAAAGCTAAGAGTAAAGCTAGAAGGATTATCTCTGGATAATTGAGAGTTTCATTCCAAGTGACCTGGATGCATCTTGGCACAGTAGAAAAAGCTTGAGTTTCATAGTTCGGAAAGCTGGGTTGGGATCCTGGCTCTTTTATCCTTTTATGCATTTGATCTAAAATGAAAAACTCATCCTGGAGCCCTAGTGTCTTCAAGGGTAAGATGGGACAACATCTGTATCTTCTCCTGTGTTCTTGGTACTTGGAAAGTGTTCAAAAAGTGCTCATTTATTTATTTTTCTTCAGAATGGCTTTAATGTACCCATTTTAAAACTGTTTTCCAATCATCCTTGTCCTCATGTCAATACCCAGCAGTGATGCCTTCCTTCTTTCTGTTCCTTACTTGACTGTTTGCATGAACAGCAATCCTTTGACAAGTACCCTCCCCACCCCACCCCCATCCCCAGCACTCATGACCCACTCTTCTAAGCCCCTGAAAGATCAATGGTAATTCATCCCAGGATGGTAAAGACCAGGCTGGTACTCACATCCATGTCTGCTCCCATATTATCTCCTCCATCTCTTCCTCAGTTGTTTTGCTTTTCTGTCTTCCTCACAGGACTGAGCATTAAACAGATGATCAGGAAGCACTTGAGAATCACTTGTGCTATCCACAGGATGAGATGGAGGTTCAGAGGGGTTAAGTGACTTGTCTGAGGTTAAACACCAAAATGTGTGCTTTGTCAGTTGCCAAGAGCCAGTTTTCCTTTCCACATGCCCCTCATATCTACTAAGTCATCACAAATGACCTGAATACTCTAGGGCAGCAACCTAAACCAAGACTGATAAACTCTACTCACCACCAGACATGCCCAACCCAACCTACTCCAAAACAAGTGAGAATACCACATGGAAGGGCTTTATTTAACATGGACCTCAAAGAGAAAATCCCATGATGCTTATGTTCCTGATGCCAGGATTGACAGATGAGTTCCTGGAAGAGGGGCAACTAGAAGCATCCAATAGTTTCCCGGGGAGGCAAGACCTTCCACTGGAAAAGCTTCCATAGTCTGCGAGTGAGACATACTGGGCCATGACCAGCCACTTTCCAAACTGTATCCAGCCAGGGAAGTCACATCCTGAGAAGAGAAGCCACATCCCAAACTTCTCTTGCAGACTGGTTCAGTTAATACGAGTAAATGAGTTGATGTATGGAAAGCCATTGCAAGAATGACAGTACCTTGCAAGCCTCCATTCTCACCATGGCTTTACTAATCCCTGACTGTCTGACATTTCCCTTCACTACCCCAGCTCCCTCCCAGCAAGAGCACCGTAGAATAGAAATCCAATGCTTGCAATAGGCCATGCTATTCGATTTATTAAGTCCCAGTCTCCACCTGATTGCTAGCTGTGTGTTCTTTTGCAAATTACTTAACCTCTCTGTGCCTCAAATATCTTATCTGTAAAATAAGAATATAATTAGTAACCACGCCTCATGGGGTGGTCTAGAGATTTGAATGAGAACAGTATGTAGACGTGTTTAGCTGAGGGACTGGCTCATGGCAGACACTCATAGTAAGCAGGTGCTGGGTGGTTGTTATCCTTATAAACAGCCTTAGCAGCAGCTGGTTTGGGGCTAAACCAGCTCAAATCAGACTTCCCCCAAATCGGCAATAGCAAAGCTCTTCCTCCCTTCAGCAGCTAATTGGTTACAAATGAGAGCTGTGATGTGCCTTCTTGCATAGCTCCATGTTCCAAACCAAAAATTAAGAGACAGAGGTGAAACAGGATGTGTGTGTGTGTGTGTGTGTGTGTGTGTGTGTGTGTGTGTGTGTGTGTGTCTCCTATATGTGGAAGATACAGTTTCGAAACTAAACAATGAGAACTACAAATCCAAATGTGGGTTTATAGGAATGATGGAGACAGCACCTTTGAACCAGGAGCAATCCAAAAGAACCCGGGACGCTGGGGCCCCCCACTTCCAAAACTGGTTATAAAGAAGAATGAAGAAAACTCTCCTAAGTCTTGTAAGGGAGGAGGCTGCCGATGACCATCAGAAACCCAAACCCGCAGTGGCAGACGCAGCGCTGTGCTCCTCTTGGTTCGTTAAGTGTTTCTTGACCTGATTCTCCTCTGAAAGCCAGACGGACAGGCTGAATGAGCAAATCTAAGAATATCAACCCCGCACATCATCTCTGCTGAGATTGACAATGCTTCAGGAGCTGACCCCTGACCTGTCTGGAGATGAATGGCAACTGGGTTTGAGAATGTGTTGACCTTGCGGGAGGCAAACAAATACTCCCTGGGGACTCTCAGAATGAGAGATGAGTAACTGGCTGCTCCCCTCGATGTCACTGCTTGCCCTCCCTACTGTCTTCTGCCTTCCGTGCCCCAGGTCCCTGCAAGAGCTGGATACAGAGACCACACCAGACAGCATGATCTCCAGGACTCGTAACTGGGCCTTTCTTCCCAAATCCCATGAGCACCCTGTACCCCAGTGAACCGGCCGGACTACCTAACCTCTATATACGTCCTTTTCCTCTTAAGAGACTAAAGGCCTAGCCTGGAATCTTCCAAAGTGTACTCTGCACAATAGAAACCTCATGTGATGCTTTGTTGTAAAAAGAACTTGTAACCAAGGAAATGGGAGAAAATCAGCTTGCTCTCTCTCCCTCTTGGGAATTCATAACACCTACTAGCATAGTAAAGCCCTTGAGAAATCTTGCAAGGAAAAAAATTGAAACATGTTTGACCTTGTTTGATCCAGACATTCTCAGACTTATTTCATAACCAACTGGCTGGCCATCCATCCATCCATCCATCCATCCATCCATCCATCCATCTTGCTATCTATTTGAATATCTGGCTATTAAGAATTATGTGATAATTCCTGCAAAGATCATTGCTCCTTGTTCCTCTTTTCTTACTTCTTCAACAGAATATCTATGAGCACCATCATCATCATTACCATCACGGTTGTTACCATTTATTTAATACTTGCTTTGTGCCAGGCTTTGTACTAATTTCATCACCTGTGTTATCTCCGTTTATCATATCTACATCCCTATAAAGTAAATTCTGTTAAATTCATTGCTTTACAGACAGGAACACTGACAGAGGAAGTGAATTGGCCAAGAAAATAGAGCTAGCAAATGATAGAACTGTACCTTGAATGAAGGTTGCAGAGCCCTGGTTGTTAATTACTATGAGAAGTCCTATTTTGGCAGGTGACAATCATTAAAACACTCTGAGAAATGCTGGCCTGAAGCTAAGTGGCTTCCATATCTCCTGACCCTCAATCCCTCACTCAATATCAATATTCTAATAGCTATTAGAGGCCAAGGAAGACAAAATCAAAGCCAATAAAGACAGTTGAACAAGGCCTCAAGGCTTGGGAAAGGTCTGGCCTTTACCTCGCTCCACTGAGTCTTCAGGAAGTGGAGAACCCCTCTCAAGCAAGAATATGTCCAAGGCCCATGAAAATGGGCTGATCAAATGGGAATACCAGCAAAGAATAACCACAGGAGGAGAAAAAAAGGAGAGGGGTGATCCAGAAGGAGTGATAAAGAGATTATCCTGTGACCTTTCTTTGGGATTTTGAAGCACCAATCTCAACCTCCAGGGCTATCTTGCCATTGGCAATTTCTCCTATCAAGGCTTCTTCCCGGGTTGAAGCAGTGATTCTTAACTCTTATATTTGATTCCCAGACCACTCTGAGAATTTTATCCTCATCCCAGAATACCACACTGCTCAGAATTTTCCATATCATCGCTGAGAGTTAACAGCACCTCTGAAATTCATCTGTGGACCTATGAGGGGCCTCTGGGTCTCTATCAGATTTTGAAGTATGTAGCCAATATGTGCTGCTTTCGTCAAAGGTGTTGATAGAGTCAGAATCTCCAACACCAGGCTCATATTAACAGTTCAAATGACCATTCCTGCACAGAGTCATGTTCCCATGCTTACTGCCACTGTGACTTTGAGGATGTGTAGCTGCCACTCAAAGGACTTTCATCATAGCTTGGCAGGCATGAGGTTTATAGGAAGGCAAGAAGGTCAGATAATCTGGGGAGTGCTAAGACATTCCACATTGTCCAACCAAGTCGGACACCAAGAGATCCAAACATATATCCTTAACCCTCTTGTCCAAGACTGAGCAATCCCCCTAAGACAGGGCCTGGCTTGTCACTGGTGAAGCTTCATCTCCAACTTCAGGCCAGAGAACAGACACCATCATGGGTGTTGGGTATGACAGGGCACCCATGAAAGACAGTACTGTGGGAGAGCGAAAGTAGAAAACATATCCTTGTGTTTTCAGAGCTTATGCAGCCTGGACTCACAGATAAGATAGAGATAGGGGGCACCAGATAGAGCCAGGCTCTGCTGAGCTGTGCAGCCGAGCATCTGGGAGGGTGAGCCAAGGGGCTGACCACTGCAAATGGTTTTGCCACGATGTCATGGCCAGGCAGCTGGTGGCAACAGAGAACCTCTGACAGGTGGGCTTTTCAACTTCCCAGATTAGCAGTACCCTTCTGGGACACTCTGGGGACATCGAAAGAAGAACCACCCCAAGTGATCTCATTTCCTTTCTGATTCTTACATTACCAGCTATTTTTAAATGTTTTTTTTTTTTCAACAACCCATAGATACCATTTACTATTGACCAGACACCTTCTAACCCCTTTATTTATTAACTCATTTAATCTTCATCGTAATCCTCTAAGGCAATTGTCGTTATTATCCCTGTGTTACTGATAGGCAACCTGAAGCACAGGGAGGCTAGGCAACCTGCCCAAGATCACACAGCTTATGAGCGGTGCACCTGGCTACAGAGTCAAGTATTTCTCTAATATTCTGCCTCTCTAGGAAAGACGTTTTTTAAAAAACTTATAGGTCTTTTGGTTTCCAATTAACTAATAAAAATTATTTTAATTTTTATTATAATAGATATATATCATATTGTCTAAGACTTTGGGCACTGGAGCCATACTAAGTAAGCTAAGGTGCAGGTGCTGACTCTGACAATTTCTGGCTCTGTTGTCTTGAGCAAGTTACTTAACCTCTCTGAATTTCCATTAGTTCATTTATATATTTAGAGGCAACAATACTCTCCTCACAGCGTTGTTGTGGAGAGTACTCTAAATAATGCAGCAATGCACTTAAAATATCCCTTGGGCTTGGGTCTGCTTTTATGTGTGGGGGCTTTATTCGAGGTGGTGATGTCTTAGCATGACCATCTCCTTTGACATGTCTCCTTTTCCATAAATGTCGGGCATTTAAGTAACTGCTCACTTATCACTGGTTGATTCCAAATATCACAGCTTCTTGAATCAATAAACCCTCATATTTGCTCAAGCTAGTTTGAGGTGAGTTTCTGTCCCTTGTAAGTGATAGATTATGAACTGAGTCAATAGTGATGGTAAGAATAATAGATACACACACAGGCATGTGCATAAAATGAAGTCAGAGAAGACACCTTTTGTTTATTTGTTTTTAAAAAACACAGAAGTCACTAAGAGCCAAACACCATTCTAAACATTTTAGAGACTGCAACTCATTTAATGTTTTCAACAGTTCTCTGGTATTGGTACTCACAAAGCTCCATTCTACAAACGACAAAGTATAACTCAGAGTTCATGTCCTTGGATAGCTGAGTGGGAGGACCTTAGCCAAAGCCATGGCCACCTGATTCTAAACCCTACTTCTTTTCCTCTGTATGCTTTGCATTACCAAGGATGTTGATGCATTTGCTAAGTAAGGAACCCTGGACCTCTACTCAGGAGCCTGCATCGACACTCAGGTGCCCACATTACAACCTTGCCTCTCTGTTGAACCCTTTTCTAAGTGAGTGTTATGAAAAAATGTCTAGGTGATGAATAAGAATTCCAAACTTTCCTTCCAGAGAAATCCCTCTGCTTCAGAGCCACACATTGCACAATCTCTAAACTACATCCAGACCCAGCCACAGAAACTCCAGGCTGAAATCAACCTACCACTGTCCACATCTTCTCTTTAAACAACGTGAGCCAGAGAGAGCCATTTGTCTCTACAAATGTTTATAAACTTATTGGTCTGCTTGATTTTTAGGTACTCATTTTCCTGCACTCCCACCTATCACAGATCTGAACTCAACAAGTCCTCATTCCCTGAAATACTTACTGTGTTCGTTTGCATCTCCCCCAACAATACTGAATAGAGCTCAGTGTGGAAATTCAAATTGTAGGGTGGCCGTTTGTTTTAGGATTACTACCCAGCCCTCACTTCCTTGGAGACTGGTGGCTGGCCTCAAAGAGAATGTTCCTTTTAGGACCGAAATAGAACAAAGGGACGAAAGGGAACTGAAGGATTTAAAATTAGGATAAAAAACAGAAAAAAAAAACTTGGCGCTAGAGTGGCCTTTCTTAAAACTTACCAATGATGCCCAACTTTCTGTGGTTTATCCCCATATGTTCCCACACTCCCACTGGGATCTAACATTTGCAGGCGCTATTTATCATTCTGGCTAGTGGTGTGCTCATCTGCCTACCTCGCTAAGCAGCCGTCGTTGTTATTTTTATAATTACTGGGAGTCTTTTTCATGTTGCACTCTGCCAGAACTCCGGCTCACCACACACCTGTTATACTCAGAACACATGGAGAGATGGGGGTGGGTCTACAGTGGAGGGATTGGTGGGGGAGACAGCCTTCCTGCCCGCTATGAAAAGCGAAGTCAAGAAGAAAGAAGTGGACTGACTGTAAGCCACTACGTCGATGCTTTAAGGCCACATTCTGTGCCACTTTATCATTTAATGAACACTCTCTATGTTCACTGGAGGATTTGTTTATTAGCACAAATGATGTATTATTTCTTTTACAAATAGTAATTCATTTAGTCATTATAACGTCTAACAACCAAGAGCATCGCCCCCATTTTACAGATGAGAAAACTGAAACAAAGGAAGTTTAAGTCACTTGCCAAGGGGCACACAAGGTGGCAACCAGCAGATCTGAATGAAATTTAAATCCAGGGACTCATGTGTGAGGCTACTTGGCCACAATGCATTCTAGTCAGCATAGCCATCATCACCAAACATCATCATCTGCACCACCACACTGCCACCACCATCGCTACCATTACCACAAGCAGCACTATCACCAGCACCAATATCAGTAGCAATACTACTGCCATCGCCATTGCCATTGTCATTGCCATCACCACTGCCATCACCATCAGCATTCACCATCGCCATCACCACCATCACCACCATCACCATCATCGTCATCTCCATCTCCATCTCCATCACCATTATCATTCATCATCACCACCTCCATCACCATTGCCATCACCATCACCATCACCAAGTGAAAATGCATTTAATGAGCTCTTTCCATTTGCTGGGGGCTGTGCTGGGTGCTATACAATCTCATGCCATACTCATGACAACCCTATGCTCCTGACCATACTATCACCTCTATTTCATAAATTTAGAAATTAAGGCCTCAGAGAGATTAAGACACACACCCATGAACTGGTCAGTGTCTGTAAGATTAGTGATGCTTTTAAGATCCAAAGCCAGTTTTGCCTGATGCTGAAGAGAATGCTCTTAACTCCTGGGCTCCTTTGACAGACACATTGCTCACTGTCCATTTCGTCAAGCTTGCTCTCCACTCCTCACTGACCATATTAGAAGCTGGATGCTAAGATGTGAGGGGAGGTCACCCTTCTGAGCTGGGGTATAACTTTATGTGCCAACTTTGCCATGACCCAATATGCAAGACCAACCACTGGGATTCTGTGCCCTGGCCAAGTATTGTCTAGGGAGCTTTGGCCTGAAATATGCTGAAAAGGGCCTGTAATGTTGTCTGGCAAATCCCCACACACCCCAGCTCAGCGTCACCTGAGACACCAGCCTCCTCACTACAGCCCTCGGAAGTCCCCCTCCAGCGTGTTACATTTGTTCTCTTGGGCTGAACCCCGGCTTTAAGGAATGAAGAGGTGTCACAAAGAGTATCAGGCTTGTTTTTCAAAATCCTCACTCCTGTTCATCTCTTCTGTCAACTCCTTGTCGGAGGGACCGTCATCTCACACCTGAATTATTGCAGTGGTCTCCTACCTGAGCTTCCTCTTTCAATCTTGTCGCCCTCCCATCTATCCTCCACAGAACAGCCAGACTGGTCTTTTAAAAGGCTAAATTTAGTCTATTTCTCCCCTGCTCAAATCCCCTTAGTCTTTTTCTTCCCCTTTTAATTTTTTTCTGGAGTGAAATCCAATCCCCACAGCAGTGCTTCCAAAAATTGTGGATTCTGTTTCCTTTACACCTCTTTTCCCCTCATTCACCCTATTCCAGGCCCCTGGGCCTTGCTCAGTCCTCTGAGACCAGCAAGGCATGGGACGGCTGTGACACATCCTCTTGGCCTCAGGAGGAATGGTCTCCTCGGAGCCAGTCCCTATCTCTTTCCTCACCGTCCCACTTCATTTAAATTTTCATGTCACTTCCTCAGAGAGAGCTTTCTCCACGCCTAAGTTCACCCCCCACTATTTTCCATGGACCCCCTTCTTTGCTTTCAGAGCATTTATCCCAACTTGCAATACAGATTTCTCTGGTGATCACTTGCTTATTACCTGTCATCCCCACAAAACTCGTAACCTCCATGAAGAAAAATGAAGTCAGTTTCCTTGTCTATGTATCTGCAGTGACTAACCCAATTTCCGAGGCAGAGCAGAGACTAAATAAATATTTTTTGAATGAATGAGCCAGCGAATTAATTATTAACCAATTACTTATGTGAGGGGATGAGGTCTCATTTAATCATTATAGATGTCATGTGCTTTGCTGCAGACGACTTGGTAAGTCTTTCATAAATAGATCATGGAGTACTGGGAATATTCCACAAACAGTTAAAAACATAGCATTTCTCTTCTCCGAAAGCATCATATTAACTCTCAAAATCTGTCTTAAGTGTAAGGCGATAGTTATGTGATATAGTAATTGCTGGCTTGAATTAAAGACATCATTATTTTGGAGAGTGGAGAGTTGCTCTTTTTCTGATATAAAAAGTGAAGGATCTATCTCTCATATTAACACATCATCTTTTTGGCATGCTACATGATTAAGGAGGAAATGTGATTTTATTTTGTGGGAAATTGATATTTTTCACAAAGCCAAGAAGAGCTATTGGAATAAAGGGATGTTTATTTGAGTGAATCACCAGCTTTGCACAAATCCCAAGTGCTAATTGCATAATGGGTCTTTACAAAATGCCATAATATGGGTTCGGCTGGTTTCTCTGTTTTCCGTTTGAAAAATAGATTGTTTAATAACCCATCAAAGCTATATGTAAACCAAGTAAACAATAGAGCAGATGTTGACTGCTGTCTTGTGCCTCGTAGACATAATTAAAGACAATGAGACACTCATGGATTCATATAATAGAGGACAAATGCAAACAGAAAAATCCGCACAATATGAATGTAAGCTGTTTGCTGGACACCTGCTTTCTCAGTCCAAGATGCTGTCTCATATTTCCTGTGATGAAAAATTTTTGTAAGGCTCCTTTTCATTTTACTTACATAAATGTGTACATTCTGTACCCTACTTTTCAGGAAGACAATGCTACAAAAGGTAGTCTTTTCAACTGGATACCTGTTTCAATTTCATTTCCACTGAGTAAGGCCCTGGATAGCTTCAAAAGATGTTTTTAATTTTCACATAAGCATAAATGCTCGTTCATAAACACCAGTTAGCCCAAACTTTCACATTTATCAAAGAAATTCAAGCCCTGGTTTGGGTGGGAGTAGGTTGGGGCTTTATTCATTTTTCTTTGCATTCGTTCATTTGTGCATTTTTAAGGAATTCTACTAAATTGAGAGGCTTATTTACTAAAAGCCTTACAAATCTTTTTCTAAGTCAGCTTATTTCCTAAAATGAAGATTTCACCTTATACAAAAATAATCCTGCTGGATAGGGTATTTAAAGTATCATTCCGATTTTCCAAATATCCTGTTTTTCCCCTGAAACTCCTACTCAGAGATCTGTTAGTTTTCAGTTCTTAGTTCTATAGGGGAAGAAATATAACCACACACAAAATGAAACACATGATATAATTAAGAGAACATGAATGCAATGAAAACAAAACAAAACAAAATAAAACAACAGGCCTTTTCTCTGCAGATATCCTGAAAGAGAAACTAATTATATCATTTTCCCCCTTCCAATGGGGGGCGGGAGGAGCTGAGGTTAAATCAGCTTTCTATAGCTTACTGGACAGGAGAAAGTTTCCTAGATTCAGAATTCTCAGCTTGGAAAATAAATGTCTTCACTCATTGTCAAAACAAAGCAGAATTCTTTTACCTATGAATAATTGAATTAAAACCAACAAACAAAATGCCTCAAAAATCTCATTGTTTAAAGAGCATGTAACACTCCTGTTGACTTGTAGGGAAAGGTGATGTTGCTCACAGTGCACTCCCTGTCTCTCTGGTCTGCTGTTTTTGATGGTTTGGAAGGAAGGGGGGCCCTAATATGATCTGAATCTCCTTATGCTAATAAAAACGGTGTCAGCCCATTTTCACAGACAACACCATAAAGCACAAACACCAAATGGGAAAACAAATAGGGCTGTGAGGACACTGTGAAGCAAACCAATCAACTCTGAAGCACCTAAGACAGATCGCATCCCCTCCTTCATTCATTCTTTATAGAAAGGCAATGAAAATGTCCCTAGGTGGACCTGATTAAACACACACAGACACACTACACACACACACACACACACACACACTCACACACTCACACACACACACACGTGCGCACGCGCACATACACACACAGGGTCTCAGAAGCTCAAGGAGGTTGTACAGCACTAAATTCTTTTGATTTATGGAGCAGCCTGCACTGCATTGAGCAAAACAGCATGGCAAGCCCGGACCCCGCTCCCAGAAATTCCTTTATTAACACGACCGGGCCCCTCGAGTGAACAAAAGCAGCAGTGCAGGGTGCATAAATCATTAATACAGAGAGCATGGACAGCTTTTCCTGACTGACTTGGAGGGTGCCTCGGTACAGTGGGGTGTTGGGGGTTGAAACTGGCTGCAAGAGATGCATGATCTGCTTCCCATCCTTCTCCCTCTCTTTCCATCTCTGTCCCCCACCCACCTTCTACCCTACACTCCAAGTCTGACAGCCTCACTGTGTGTTGTAATTTATTCAACAGTCATCATGAAGCCTTAAAAATAAAATCATGAGAAGCCTCAAAGTTGAAAGCACTGCTGATCCTTTTTCCCTTCTTGACAAGTTTTGCTTTGGAAAAGAAAGAGGAATGAGGACTGTGTTAGGAGCTGTTTTTCCATAATGATGGCCTAGCAGGGGGCCTCAGTAAATCTTGCTGAGCCATCGGCCTGCATGGGACAGAGAAGAGCATGGGATCTGGAAGGAGACCTGGTTTTAAATATTGGCTCTGCCACTCACCTGCCTCATCAGCATCTAAAAACCAGAAAAGATTCCTATCAATTCCCTGAAGGCTTTTTGTGGGGGATTAAATGAGGTAATCCACTAAAAGTGCTGCCTAGTGTGCTTGTCACAGAGTACTCCATAAAAGTTATTGATCATTTCATTATTTTAATTATTTTATTGTCATTTCATTATTTTAATTATTTCATTGTCATCATCATCGTTGCTGAGGCTGGCTGGATTCTCTGGTTCCCTAAATGATCTTACAGGCAGCATCTTCAACTGCTTACAGAGCAATCTCACTTTTTGAATGGAACCAAAAGGAGACTAAAAAGAAAAAAAAAAGGAAGAGTTCTCAAGACTCCTGAGTCACATGTCCCAAACGGAGACCCCCAGTGGAAAGCTTGGTCATTGCACCATGAAGAAAGCATCACTTTACTTCCTTCCATTCTAACTGCTCGTTGCAAACACTTAAGGAAAAAAGAAAAAAAAAAAAGAATATAAAAAGGAAGAAAGGGAGAAAAACACAAAGAAAAATTGAATAGTTTTATGCAGATTATTTGGATGAGAGAATCTGCCAGATAGTTTAAATAGAAACAACAGATAGATCCAAAGCAAACTCATTTGCAGGCGGAGCTTCTGGGTTTCTAGAAATTCTAGGAGTGTTCCAGAGGAAAAGAAAAATGAAACTTGGAGGCCCACAACCTTTTTTTTTTTTTGCTTCAGCATAAAGAGAACAATTGATCAGGCAGCAGGACACATGCTCCCTCTCATGTGGACAGATCCAGGGCCTGAGAAGACATGTCAGCAGGGCAGTCCATTGTCAAACAGGGACATTTGCCCAGGCATCAATACCAAGTGCCCACTCACCACCACATCCCAGAAAAACATCCCCAGCCTCTCCTGGATGACAACCTGCACGTTAGCAGGCACCTGCCACATTCCAGCTCATAGGAGTAAACTTCATTGTGTGCCCAAGTCCCCGGCATCACAGAATAATGACATTCCGAATAGAAATAAATGAAGCCCCTGCAGTGTGATTCTGTCAGCTTTTGAAAGTAAATAACTTTGCTACTGACAAGAGCAAGACAATTTTTATTTTCCCTCCTCCTGTCACAGAGCATTAATTGAGATGTGCAGCCACGGTACAATCTGGCACAGCGAGCAGGACTGACAGTTGACAGGAAACGAGCAAAGCGGCCTAGAGCAGGTAGAAGGGACCACAGGAACCCGAGAGGGACTGCCACATTCCATGTATCTGTGTCCTTGGCAGACTGCGCTGATTTGGTTGAAAGAAAAATTTATGTTCGGCTTCCACGGACAGATGCTACTTTTCTTTAACACAATCATTCGTTCATTCATTCTTTCGTTACTTTAGCAAACATCAACTGGCTGCTCACTGAATCCTAAGCACCATGCTAAGTGTTTCCATCCATATCGTACTTAATCTTACGTAGAACAGTAATAAAATGGTCATTCTTCACCCTGTTTTCCCAAAGAAGCAATTAAAGCCCCAAGTTCAGTAAAGCAACTTGCTGGATGCAGTTGAGTCTGCTAATTGAATAACGGAGTTGGGATCAAGCCTTCGGCTCATGACTTCTGGCCTATGTAGGACTTCGGAGATAGGAATTGTTTGTTAAACTACGTTTTGGGGAGACTTGACACCAACTGGTTCTAAAATGATGTAGATTTCTGATCAGAATTTTGTTAAGATCCTTGAGTGTGATAAGGCAAAGTGTGGGCCTCAGCACTCATTCTGTTTTTTTATGCCAATATTGCTCGCTGCTCAGCAAAGACTCATCTTGGGGATGCGGGTGGGGGGGGGCAGGAAACCTCCTCTGCTCTCACCCTTACAGGAGCAGGACCACCTAAAAGAGGAGTTTGGTGCTCGCTACTGTTTTTTGATAAGGGGAGGAATCTAGTCCTGGAGGCAAAGTCTGGGCAAACATCAAATGCCAAAAAAAGAAAAGTCTCATTAGGACCAGACTTTTGTGCATTCGCTCATCAGGACAGGGAAATCCAAGGCACTTAAATCCTACAGCTGCCTGTACTTTGTTCCATCGCCGCAATGGAAAAAAAAAAGTCATTATGTCTCTGGGAATAAACACTAACCTTCGGAATGCTTTCTGCTCTGGCTCCAATTCCTAATTTTGATTCTGTGTGTGTTTAAACACAACATAAAGAACAGAAGCAAAATAGCGTGAGACTGCTCCTTGCCCAGGGCCTGGTGGGGTGTTAGAGACCACGGCAACCCCCTACCCCACAACCCCATCATCTAAAAGCCCCCCGCCCCTGCCACACTGTAGATGTTGAATGTGTGACTGTTTTTTTTTCCCTGTGTACCCCCACTGCTGCCTCCCCAGAGGGGACAAGGTAGGACGCAGAGCAGAGAATTAGAGTCTTCTCTTTGCAAAATGAGTCAGAGAAGGAACAACAGATTCCATGCTAGGCAAGGAAGCAGAGCCCCAGGAACCCAATGGAACCAGCCAACGCTTCCCAAAGCCTGGTACTACATTGATGGTCACGAAGTGGCACAGGGATGAACAATTTAATGGCCTTCCATGAGGACAGAGACCGTCACTTACTGAGAAAGTCTGGAAGAGCACCTGGCACCTAATACGAGTTTGATAAACATAGAATGAATGAACAAACATGTGCATAAATAGTTATTTCGATGTGTATTTGGGGAAAAAAATAATATCACAGCTGTGGTTCTGTGACATTTATTTATTTATGTAGGTTCAGGTAAATCTACCTTGAAGTTCAAAATATAAGTGAATTCTAAAGATATTAAGTGGATCTCCACCACGATGATGGGTGAATTGGTAAAAATTAAGAAGCGGATGCTTGAATGCCTGAAATTAGCAAAATGGTGGACCCCATTCACAGTTTTCAATGTAATAAGCCCATGGTATGAGCACCTTGATGAGGTTCTGACAGCAGGTATCAACAGGACTCTTGGTGTTTTTCTTAAGGCCCCATCACAAACATCCCTCCACCACTGGCTCCTAAACTTATTTTTCCAAAGGCTACTGGGTCTCTCCATGACACGGGAATAGTCTTCTCTCATTTGTTCAAAGAGCATTCATTTCCATCTTTTCTCCTTTCCAATATGTCCCTAGAGGACAACAGAAAGCCTACATTCTACCCACAGAGACTAACACTCAACGCAGAAGCCAACTCCACTGCTTACAGTGTCCCTACGCCTCCAGGCCTCATACACCCTCTTTGGTGGATGAGGGAGCATGCACTTCCCTACCCCATTCTTGGAACATCTTTCTCAACTGTCCATATGCTTGATGCTCCCTTATTCTGAGGCCAGAAAAATCATCGCCTTCTTGGTGAGATCCACACTGACCCACCCATCAGATGAAGCCCAACAAACTACAACAACCCACTAACCCTTTATCCCAGTACCTATCCCTACGTGGCACTCAATCTGAAAATATCTTCTTGGTTCACTAACATTTGCATCATCTCTTTTTCTCTTACTGGAATGTCAGCTCCATGGGACCTTTTCTGACAGATTTGCTACAATATTCTCAATGCCGGGAAACAATTTTTTGCATGACAAAATGAAAAAAGGAATAAGTGATGGAATGAGTAATCACATAAATCTCAGGTTCTGGAAAGTCCAAATGTATCCATTTATTCATTCATTTATTTATTCATTCGTTCGTTTTGACTGTTTTTTTATTGAACAACTACTGTGTATGAGACTTATTCTAGGCATTGTGGGTAGAATCACAGAATGAAGAAGTCTCTGCCGTCATGTTGCTCATAGTCTAGCAGGTCAAGAAAAAGCAAAGCAAAGGTGCTCTGTAAACTATCTGGTGCTTAACAAATATAAGAAGTGTAAATTAAGAGAGGGATCAGATTGAGATCTGAGGCCATAAAAAGTAATCATTTTTGCTCTTTTTCAGCCAGGACCAATCAATCAAGGCCATGGTATACTGGGGTCAGAAAAAACATCCAAATCCCTTTTCCTCAAATGCTTTCAGTGGCCGGAAAGTTCCAACCCTATAAGCTTTTTCCTAACCCTATGCCAGGCCCAGAGATTGCATGTATAGATCCTTCAGAAAGCATCTTCTGTCACAGTTTCTGTGCATACAGCTCGCAGGTTCGTTGCTCAATTCCCCAGCTCGCTTGCACTCAGCATGGTGGAGGGGCCAGGGCCAGGGCCCTCCTGAGCTATTGTGTATGAGAGTTGACCTTATTGGACACAGCCCCTCTCAATGGGACAAGCCACATCACGCAGACAGCCACAGGCCAATGCTCAGCCCTGTAAAGTTCTTTTGGACAGCTCCCGGAAATAGGAAACTTTATTGATGAATGGAACTTTCTTTTGCTTTCCTTAATTGAATTAAACAGCACACTGGGACACCTCTCCTGGTCCATTAGAAAGGTCTCTGCAGATGGGGCAATTACGCCCACACTCTGTCAGCTCTGTCTCATTCACAGGATGGCACCTCCTGCATGTGTCCCAGCCCCTTTAGGCACACACACACCGACCTGATTTTTGTTTACAATGCTGCCATTTCTTTCTCTTCCAGAAGACTATTATTTGCCTGACAAACTACACTGTTTTTACTGGGCCAATATGAATAAACAAGCATTCTGTTTCCTCTTGCAGCAGAGAGCCTGGTTAAATGAATCAGAAAACCCGAGATAAAAGGGTGTCTACCCTCAGTCCATCAGCTACTGGACAGCGACTCAAGGGTCAGCTGTAAGGGAAGCAGATAGCCTGCAAGTACTGATAAAAGGGGCATCCTGCGCTTGGCAAAGGCAGAAGTGGCCGGTCCTATGTTCTCACACAGAAACCACCATGAAACATCGGGCAGAGCTGGTGAAGGGCACAGGACTCGTCTATGGACTAACAGATGCTCACGACTGTCATGGGTGAATGTTGGATTAAATCATCTTAAGTCAGAAGCAACCCAAGTAACCCTGTAGTCAAGGCCCACCCTCCTCACAGATTCCTGAAATGGGAGAAATGCAGGAAGAACTGCAGCCCACCTGAAATATGAGCCTTATCGGACCCAAAGATGCCCAGTCATTGATGCCTTCTCCCCTGCCTTGGAAAATCAGAGCCACCAGGAAGACTGGTTAATTAACCAGTATAGAGATAGAGGAACTTGGGTTCTATGCAACAGTCACCCAAGCCTGGGAATGTCCTCATTCAGGCCACTTACAGTTCTTAAACAATTCAGACATGAAGATAATCTACCCTGATTCTTTTCTGTGTTATTGACACTATTGACTACACCCAATCCACAGCACAATCTAATAAATCAACACGGGATTAAGCCAGGAAGAAAGAAGGTGATAAAATGCCATTTGGTCCACAATAAATCATCAGACTGAGCAGCACACGGTAAGTAACTGGAATGAGAATTGAACTTGTCGACGCAGCCATAATCGTTATGACCTACCTAACGTTTCCCAATTTTATAACTGTGGCGGGTGCACAGGGGCGACTCCTGCTCCTACAGCCAACGTGTGCGAGCCCATCTTCCCATCTTCCCATCTTCCTGGAGTGTCTGCATCGAGCACTGCTGTCTAATTAAAGACAGACAGGGTGGATATGCAGGTTTCGGTTCAATTGCTTTCGATCTGAAGAATCCACAGTGAGCAATGGCTTCATTTACCAGGAATTACCCTTTGTACAAACCACTTCACTATTTAAAACAAACCACATGGATCATCATTAAGTGGGAAAAATGACCAATCCTCAGATATTGACAGTGGCATGGCTAACATTAGAGTTCCTTGTCTTTCCTCCCTGTTAATGTGGATTTTAAGCATTTGGTTTGTTTTTAAATTCAGGTTGATAAAAAGGTTCTGGGTGAATAGGATCTGACAGATGAGAAGCTTTCTTAGAAGGGTTCTGGGAGAAACTGATGGGTGCTTAGAAAAGGGAAAGCTGAGTTAATATGCTCCTTCAGGGGGTTAGAAATTAGTGTGAATCATAGCTCTGGGGAAAACCCAGCACTCTGTGTGCGTGGGAAAACAAATCTTGTCAGCTCTGTCCATGGCTTCGCCAGAACTTCCCATGTGATGGATGCTCTTTGGTGTACTCCCTGTGACTTAGATGGGCATTGAGAATCTCTAGATTTTTGCATTATGTGTGTATGTCTGTCTGTCTGTCCATTTTCTATTTTTCTCTCTGAGGGAAACAAAATACATTTCTCTTTGGACCTTCCTCATCACAAACTCTGAAATCTGAATTTGTATTCAGAAATCCCCCTTGAGGCAAGAATGTTTGCAGACGTGCCACTTTGGACCTCTGGGGAGCTCCATGTGAGTTTGACGTTGACCTGGAAGAAGACGATTCACCAGCCAAGATGATCCTGAATAAAACTTCTGTGGTGTGTTCAGAACGGAAGCTGAAGCAGGGACCTTTCCTGGACAGCGAGAACGAAGCCAGCTGCTCCAATGCTCACCTGTCCCTTCCGTCTGAGAATGGTCTTCAATCACAAGATGCATACTGCATACCAGAGGGATGCAGATGTGTGCATACTGACACCTGTACCTAGGGAAGCGATGACATCACTGGATTCGGTATCTAGGTGCCAAAGTATTGGACTATGCAATGTTATCCCACCTTGCAATTCTAAACCGTAGTAATATCCCCAATGTTAAAAGAAAGAATCTTAAACAAAAGAAGTGGAAAAAAGGAATTATAACTGTAGGAAAATACCTATCTAAGGTCGAGTTACTGGGAAACCTGAATACATGAAACGGATTAAGACAAAGAATTTAAGCACCAAAGTTGCCTCTTCTTTGGCCTAAATAAATCAGTTCTTTGTGACAAAAGAATTATGTCGTTTTCACGTGGTCATTCAGAGCAGACTCAGATGCTGATTTTTGTTTTTATGAGTTGTCTTAGGAACAAATCTGGGAGGGTTTAAGAAGAAAGGTTGGCTGTCAGGGCTAATGCAAAGAAAGCAAATGATGAAGTAATTTTCCTTTGACATTAGATGAGAAATAAGCACCATATGAAACTTCATTCCAGGAAATTATATTTCAGTGAAGACTCAGTAGCCCTTGATCAGAGTTTGTGCATTTATAAACCAGAATGATAAAGGCTCCAAAATAAGATAGTTGTGTCTTAATTAATCTCTTATGTAATTGGCGGTCTGAATGACAAAGACCCCTGAAATATGTTTATCACAAAATACTATAGGTTTCCAAAGAAGATGTCATTAATCAGAGATGCTGCCTGATTCACACATTTGATCAACTTACTCTGAGAGTTCAGGTCAGCCCTCTGATCAACAAAATTAGAGGTAGAATATAGAATAGTGGCAGATAGAAAACACAGTGGCCCTATATAGATAAAAAGTGTATAGATTGTATCAGTAAGTGGTTTGTGGTGACTGAAGTGAACTATTTCACACCCTTAATCAGCCACTTGTCCAGACTATTAAATAAAAGCAATGACATGAGACTTCTATACAAACTATCGTGACAGCAATAGCTCGGCGAGATGACCTGAAGGTATGGCTCTGCCCATACTGATAGGAAACCTTTAAGAAGGGTGGGTAGTACAGCTAGAAAACCTGATTCTTAATAAGGCAGGCAGAAATAAGCGGCTGCTTGTATTATACTTCAGGCATTTAGTATAACTCAGGGAAAATACACGCACGCACACCGCATTCTGACATTGTGTCACAGCATCATTTTATCAACAGTTCCACTCAAAGCATTACATGCCCTTTCAAGAGGGGAGTGCATTCTGTAGCCCATTTCAAAACCCACCTCGATCTATCTTCAGATGGGACCACGATACTGATGTAGCCACTTCTAAATATTTGTTATGGCTGCCGATGTTCTCTGTGAGTCTCCCCTTCCAGAGCGAGAGTGTTTTTCCTCTTAGGAAAGACTGGCAGATGTTGAGAATTCCTGCATTTATCCTATATACTTGACCTTTTCATGGCAAGAATAACCTCCCATTTGGAGTCAGTGTCTTCTTTCTTAAGTTGTGCCTAAATGGGCAAACCATTCTAACCAATCTAGAAGGAAAAAGCATCACTTAAAAAGAATAATGCATAAAGAAACTGTGAGAACACTGAGTACCTACAGCACTCTACTTGTTAGGTGATGCTGTTCTAATGGATTAAATAAATAACATGAAATAAATGAATATAGGATGGAAAAGATCAACTCATATTAATAATCAGATTTAATTCAACTGAGGCTTAGCTTCTGTAGAAATGCTCACTGGGATACTCTTCTGCTGGGTAAATGGTCTAACACACACAGACACACACACCCGTGCACACACATGCACACACACACACATACACACAGCACTCACAGAAAGGCACAGAAATGGAAGAAGCAGATGAATCGTATATTGCCGATAGGCTTTTGGGAAAAGTCTCCTGGCATAATTTACTTAGTGAGAAATGAAATAAAGTAATATTTAAAAGGAAATACCAATTTGTTCCCAAGATCTTTAAACAACACATACGTACACACAAAAAGGCTGTTCCCAAAAAGATTTTCAACAGAAAATACGGCTAAGATATATTTTCTGGAGGCAACTAACCTCCTCACCAATTACCCAAATGTTCAAAAGAGAATCTCTACGTTGTATGGCTACATATATGCCTCCAACACAGACTGACATCGAGGGTTTTGGGAGGAGGGCCCCCTGATCGCGTGTAAAGGAAGTTTAGTGGACCACCACCATGCGTACTTCACAAATGGCACTCTTGAAGGAAGTCCATCGAAAACCAGTTAAAATGACTACAATCACTGTTAACTCTTCTAACAGCAGGGTGGCGAGTCCAGGACGGAAGAGGATTCTTCTCTACATGACAAAATCCTTCTAACCCCGCCAGTCACATCCGCAACCCCTGCCCAGCACAAGAAAGCTGGGCATGTCGCCCACCCCCCTCCCCAGGGGGTTTTGAACTGTTCCCCAAATTCAGGAACCAACTTAGGTGGCAGCTCTCCGAGTAAAGAAGAAAAGAGAGACAGAGAAGGTCCGAGGGAAACACCCAGAGAAAGAGAGAGGAACACAATGAAAATTCTAAAATGTACACGGAATGGAAAATAAACACAGAATCCCACAGCAAGACCATTAAGGGAGAGTGGAGGAGGGGGGGGGGGACAAGCCTTTACACATAGCAACAAAGACAGCATCTTAAACAGCTCGCCTTCATCACAGCATAGCCAGGGAGTTCGGAGGCTGATTCTGGGGCTGACCCTCCAAAAACCCAAAGGCTCCGGTTCCAAAGCGACTGAAGATAGCCCCCAAACCCAGACAAACTTAAGAAAACAAATCCTGAACACACACACGTATATATATATATATACATAGGTGCTTTCCCCCTCCCTATGAAAAGCCACTGAATGAAAACTCCGAGCACCCCCCCCCCCGAATGCCTCTGCAAAGATCCAAACTCTTAGTTAGCATTCGAGGGGGTTAGACTCAGATATTCGCCACCGCCGCCACCGGAGCAGCGACGAGAAAGATGCTCCTTGGTCCGGAGAGGGCGGTTTTGCAATTCTAAACTCCAGGTACCGAAGCGCTGGCATCCAAAGTAGTCACCGAGGTGCAAACACAGTTGGGCGCAGGGGCATCAGGGACCCTCGGAGAACGAGGGGCTCCGAGGCACCCCTCCCATCCAAGCGCGCGAGCCCCCCTCCCGGGTCCCCCACCCCCCGAAGCGCAGCCCAGCGATGCGCGGACCGAGCCCGGGAGCCCCGAAAAAGCCGCCATCAAGGGAAGCCGCACGCCTTACCTGCTGTAAGTACATAAAAGTCAAGGCACACGAGAGCTGGGGACACATGCCCACGTTGGGGAGCGCCACGCAGGTGGCCCCCGTCAGAGGATGCTGCATTTCGTCTCTCTGGCGCCCGCCGAGCACGAGTGGGCACGCTCGCATGCAATCACGCGGTCTCTGCCTGGTCGCTATGATTTTTCTTTTTCTTTTTTTTTTTCTTTTTAATTTTGCTGATTATCTAAGTCAAACCCCGTGGCCGTCTCTCTTCTTCTTCTTCTCTCTCTCTCTCTCTTTCTCTCTCTCTCTCCCCACCCCCCGCCGCACCCCGCGTCCCTCCCTCCCTCCCTCTCTCTTTCTCCCTCCCTCCCTCAATCGCTCTCTCTCCTTCTTCCTTCCCTTCGGGTTTGCTAGATCCCAGTGTTCATCTGCCTCCAACTAAGACACTTGAGAGGGGCAGGAAACTAACTAGTCCCTTTCCTTCGTGACCCTATCGAGTGCGTGTGGGTGTAGGGCCTGATTTCTGATGCCCCTCAAAGTGGCAGGTACCCCGCTCCACGCCGTGTCCCCCCACCCCGCGCGAGGATGACAAGAACAAGCAAAGGCAACTTCTATGAAAGGGAGAGGGGGTGGCTGCCCTCCTGTAGATGCTGAGTTGGTTGGGGGGAGGTATAGAGCTAAGAGAGAGAGGGAGGAGGAGAAAGAGAGAGAGAGAGAGAGAGAGAGAGAGAGAGAGAGAGAGAGAGAGAAGAATTTTTGACTCTCACCGAGGCTCACTCCGTTGGTCCTGATGCTGCGTGCCTCCTCATTTGTCAAATGGGTCCAAGGCAGGGTTGGGTTTTTAAATTTTTTTTTTCTTTTTCCCTCCCCTTTGCCTTTTTTTTTTTTTTTTTTAACGACTCACCAAAATTCAAACTGTGTCTGCTAAAAATCTCCACGGGGCGGGAGAGGCAGCGAGCGAGCGCCCCACATCGCCAGCATGCAGGCCAGCCGGACGGTTCATGTGATCGCCCAGCTGGGACCCCGAGGCTTAGATTTGGGTGGCGGTTTGTTTGCCCAACTCGCTGGCAAATAAACACAGAAAGGGGATTCTCTCTCGTAAAGTGCTGGGATGACACTAGGGACTGGGGCCACTACTGGATGCAGGGGCTGCTGGTGCCTCACGTCCCGGTGGTTTCTGGGGGCCCCCACCAGGCGTTTGGGGTGCAGATTTCCCGGGTGCCTTGCTTCCGCTGGGCTGGCAGCAGCCAGCACACCAACCAGCCCCCAGCAGCTGAGTAAGAGAAGCCGCCCTGGCTGATGTGCAAATGAAGCCTGTTGGACTAACACGCGCCACTCCGGGTGAATGCAAGGTGTGGGGCGGGGGCTTCTCTCAGCCTAGAATCCCCACTCTTCTCAGATTATAAATGCACCGGGCGGGGAAGTCCGTGTCTGATAAGAGATTACTCTATGGGCTGTGGCGGGCAAATGACAATGGTTTATTTAATTTTTTTTCTTGCCTGGCCAGATCTTCCTTGGCTAAATTAGCATTCTGCTCTTGCAGAGGGGTCTACTCCCTCCCCTTTACTTTATGAAGTAATAATTATTCATTAGTAGATTTCGTTAGTCCTTATGCAATAAAATAGGATGTGATCTGCAAATCAAAGGAAAATATTAAGACTCTAACACATCTTGGTCCCCACAGGAAAAAAACATTTAAAAAGCACATTCTTGGCAGCAGGAAAATCATGATCAGGGATAATGCCATATTTTGTGATACAGATTCTGACCCAGTGATCGGATTTTCTTTTTCTTTCTCAGAGGAGGAGTCTGTCTGAACAGAATCTTTTTCAGAGGTTTGGTCCTCTGCAAGCAACTCGGCAGCATGGCTTATCACACTGCCTTGCAGGACAGAGACACCCGACATGCTGGGGACACACTGAGAAAGGAGCACTTAGGGCAGGAATCAGGGACTGGCCACCAGGGGCGTCCCCTGCTGACCCCTCTGTGAGGCTTACAGGGAACACTCCTAGCTAATCGCAGCTCCTGAACGAAGCCATCGGCTCACAAGGCACAACTCACTTTGCAGGCTAATCAAAATGCTTTCTGAAGAAAAGGAAATTAATGATTCTGCAGCTCCATTTCTTGTTGTTCTGTTTGGAAATGCCATCAATATCTATAAAGTCTTCGCTACGGCAAGCGCTAGGCCCCGACCAGGTGGCTTGCGGCTTTCTACTCTTCACCTGGCAAAATCAGTCTCTCCATTCCCCAGGGACCTGCACATGCTATCAATTTAGAGGAAACACAGTAACATGTTTAAACATGAGCGAAAGTTGATATAGAGGGTTAGAGAAGTACAGGCTCATACTTTATGCTGGATTTTTTTTTGGTGGGGGGCAAGGATTAGTTTGAAAAATCCTTGCTCTAGATGTGGTCTCAGAAAGTACGTTCATCGGACAAAGTCTGATTTACAGATAAAACGATTCTTCTTTTCTCACTCTCTGCCTGTCATTCATTTTTTTAAAGTTTGCAATTTACAAAATCAGAGGAAAAGCCACTCCATAAAACACAGATGGAAAAAAAGTTTGAAGCTTCTGCCTTTCTGGTCCTTACTCTCCCTCTCTTTTCTTGCTGGCACTGGAAAAACCCTCCAAATGCCCCCAAAAGGAGGACAGAATTTTCCCTACAGCTCATTTTCATAAGAAGCACGATAAATAATAATGGCACTTTAATAAGACCTTATCTGAATGGTATAATGAAAAACAAATACATTACATAAGGAGCCAATGACCGTTCTTGGCTGCCCTGAGCCAATCCTGGTTTTCCAGTCTATTTTCTCCCCAAAGTTGTAAACCCTCAGTGGGGACTGGATTCCAACAGACCCATTTTGCAATCGTGGCTCAGACTCCTGCTTAAACTTAGGTTTTCACAGTTAGGTGCATTGGAAGTCTGCCAAGTGAGACAATGCGATCCAGACCTTCTAAATGCACCTCAAAATGACTGGGAGCCAGCCTCCATTCTCTAAACAGCCAAGTCCCAACATTCCTGCACAAGTGCCTGCAAACACAATAACGCACAGAGGTAAATCCACAAGGCAACTGCATGCAAGATTGGGCAAGAAAGATTTCACAGGGGCTAATATCAGTGCACGTTATTCACGAACTGAGCACTGGATGACCCCAGATCAAGGGATAATGCCGTATCTGCAACGATGGCTCACTCAATGACAAAACTCTGCCAGCCTTCTTGCAGTGTCTGGGGATGATGAATTTAAATTCTATCTCAACAGAGACTGAGAAAGAGTCACATCAATGCTGCTAGCTCCCAAATGATTCTTCCTCATCAATAAATGGGAGAAGTAAGGGAAAAATACCCTTCTCTCTCTCTCCAAAGAGTCTCTGGGCACTCAAGATCACTTGGGTGTATAGATCGCATGCATATTCAAGGACCCTTAATTAAATGTTTGTGCATACCCAGTAGGGAGCAGAAAGAGTGCCGGAAAACCTGCAATGAACGATGCCACCTCCAAAGGACACTTCCTTAGGCAGAAGGCCACTGCTCCCATTTTAATTTGATTCACAGAAGTGTTCCAGAAGTAACTTTTGCTTTACTCAAATTTTCCAGCTATCTAAATGAATACAGAAAATTGTTTTTGTGGCTGTTTTTCTTTGTTTTCTTTTATAATTCCTTATTATGACTTCCCAATGCTGTCAACAAGGCAGACGGTCAGCTGAAAGAAGATTTTACTATGGGATTTGCCTTGGAGCAGCTCTGTGACAATGTCGAGGAGTGGCTTAGAAGTGTGCTACTCTCACTTCCAAATTTTGATACGGCCAGCTACCACTTCTCAATCTTTGGTAAAGTGAGAATGGAAGTACCTGTACAGAACGTTATTGTTTATTGTCTCTATCACAAACACTTGGTGTCACTGACTTGTTGAAACACCAGACGGTGCTCGATTAACGTTGATTACCTTCCAGCCACAGTTCTAGTCCCTAGGGCGGTCATATTGGGGGAAAGCAAAGATTCCTGCCAGGATAGAGCTCACGTTTTCAGAGCAAGGGGAAGAAAACAAAGATAAGAAGTAAACAGGAAAATGATGAGTGCTGTGGAAGAAATAAAAGGAGGAACAGGGTGATGAGGACACCTGAGATACGGAAGATTGGGCAGGTGTTTGCAGTAAACGCTGTAGAAAGTATGCTCGCTCTGCAATCGCATCTTTGGCTTAAAGAAAAGCCTCCAGCACCCTGTCCCATTCCAGTCTGTTTGCCAAGCCTCAGATTTGTCTAACATATTAATTCTGGCACTCTCCTGGTTCAGTCCACAGAGAGTGGTGGTGGGAAGTCCAGCACATCTAATGACTAAAACTTGGAAAGAATCTCACCAGCAGCTTTAACTACTTGGAGTACAGGATTTAACACACTATCTGACATGTAGTAGGCGCTGAGAAAATATTGGATGGATGGGTGGATGGATGAATAGATGGATGGATGGATAGATTTATACAACAAAGATTTGGACCAAATGACCTTGACCTCTTGTTTGTCTCTTTCTGCTCAAGGAACCCAAAGATCCCAAGGTTCTTAACATTTTGACTTTATTTTGTCTCTCTGTATGTTAAGCTGGTCCCTTGGCCTCTAGAATGAGGTCTCAGCCTTCAGTGGTCCCTCTGAGCTACCCCACGGGAGCTCTACTTGTCAGACACAGTTCTCCTGGCAAAGACCTGCTCACTCCAAGGCACGGAGTTGGGAGGCTGAGAACTCAGCTGTTCTTGGAAGAGCACAGTGTCCCCGTTTCAGAGTAACGAGCTATGGCTCGGGCAGAACCCGTTCCATACCTTCAGAGATCAGTGCTTTGCACATAATGGCAGGACTGAAGCTGCAGATTAGAGGCTGCCTCTGTGTCAAGGACCCCCAAACTCCACCAACTTTCTGAGTCCAGGGTGAGACCAAGACTAAAAGAACAAAAACCCAGGTATGAGTGATGTTCAGTTCACAACTAGCTCCCACCACAGTAGCTCTTTTAGAAATTATATTGGTTTTTTAGAACATTTTGCAGTGATCTTTCATCCACAAGTGAATAATAAAATCAACTAATTAAATAAGTAAAATGCCTACCATTTGTGGGATAAGGCTGGTGAACAACTTAGTTGAAGAATTTATGGGGTTACAAGCCCTGAAAACATCACTTTCATCCTCTCTAAGAGGAAATACTAATTTGGCCTTTCTAATTAAGTTGTTAAAAGATAAAATAATGCAATATGTATAAATTCCGAGATTGGTGTTTGTCACCCAGTAGCCACTCAGTGCATTTTAGCAAACCTCATGGAAAACACTGCTGGTTTCTATCCAGAACTGATGTGGTGGATCATGGGTAGTTTAATGCAGATGATGAGACTCAAAATTGGTGAGGTTCATGAATGGAGTTTGACACTCAACAATCAAAATTTAAAATATGCATATTTTTCAAACTAATTATTGCACTTCTAGATATCTATCCTGGAGAACACCTGAGATGGGCACAGAAATATGGGCCAGAATATTCTTTCCAGCATAGCTTGCAAAAGCAATAGGGCAGTTGTCAAACATGCTCTTGGACATACTTAAAAGTAGCTGAACAGAACAAGGTGCTTCTATGTGTCTCCCTCAGAACGACCTCTCGGAAAGATCTTTAAGAAGTTTCAGAGCATATATAATAAAATTTCCTGTGTGAAAATCAAATGCAAATAAACACCCAAACAACAAGAACCTACAATCTGTGTGTATGTGTGTGTGTGTGTGTGTGTGTGTCTGTATGTGTGCACGCACGTGGGCGCATGCATCTAGACATACACATGGACCACAGCGCCAGCATGCCCACACTCAAGGTATTCCGGGTCTACAGAAACACACAACTTAAATTTACAACCAGAATTTGCTATTTGCAAGATATGTCAATATGGGCATATGAATTAACCACTTTGGGCCTTGGGATTTTTATCTTTAAAATGGGGCTAATAATAGCTCCCTTACAGAATTGCAATGATACTTGGATTTTTTTCCCTCCTACTTCATGAACTATTAGAATTAGTTTAAAAACAATAAAGGGATGGCATGAAATTAATGACATTTACATTTTTTTTGGCCAAGTTAGTATAGTCACACACACACACGCACACACACACACACACACACACACACACACACACACACACCCCATCTGCTATCATCATCATTTCATAACAGAAAGGGCATTTTGTACCAAAAAGAAGGACATAATCTCAAAATAAAGGACAGCCCTTCAAATTGATTAAATTTTGGTCTATTAAAATTTTCACTAAATTGCCCTTAATTTTCTCATTTAGCCGCAGTCTGTTGAAACGTCATTATCGAATGGGATGAATCTGTGGATCTCCGTTTGGGAAGCAGTGAGATAATGAATGAAAAGAGCTTCTCAGCACAGGCACTGGCACACAAGAATCAACAATACCCATCAGCTGTTGTGGGGATACTTGAAAACAATGAACACACACTTACACTGATGAGGCCGGAATCCTACCCTCTTCACCCCCACAAGCCCCCTGCAGCAAAGCCAACCAAACACCTTTCTCCTTTCTGAGTTCCCTGACCCACTAAGCAGCAGACCTTTCACACGGGAGAGGCTTCATGAAGGTCAGGGGAGTCAAATTTGTGGAATGACCAGGATTTATTCATTTTCCTCAATGACTCATCCAAGGCCCCTGAAATATGACGGGTGTGATGGAGGATTTGGGAATTCTTTCCAGCTCATTTGAGGGCGTGCAGTATACTGTGTGGAGGGCTGTACATCTTTTGGGGTCTCGTTTCTTGGATGTGAAGTCTCTGCTTCATACACTTCCACAGCTGTATTAAATGCTTATGGTGTTACAAGCCCTGAAAACATCACTTTCATTCTCTCTAAGAGGAAATACAAATTTGGCCTTTCCAATTAAGTTGTTAAAAGATAAAATAATGTAATACGTGTAAATTCCGAGATTGGTGTTTGTCGCCCAGTAGCCACTCAGTGCATACTAGCAACTATTATTACGAATTATTTTTATTCTCAGTTCCTGCCCAGTTGATAAAATATGGATTCCTCTTTTTCTTCCTCTAAGAATGACACAAATGAGACCAACAGAGTCAATACATTTATGGAACGACTCATTCCAAATGCGAATTTTTTTTTTTTTTTGAGAAAATTTATACAAAAATGTGGACACGTTGCTTTTCTGCCCTGGTGTCCTCAGTACACAGAATTTATTTAACCTTGCTCATGAATCAAATGAACACCAACTTTCGTCCTTGTCAACTAAATTCTTCACCGGCCTTATCCCACAAAATGTCAGCTTAAGTTCTTCACTAGTTTTTTCAAAATGGATGAGGGTGACACATGTAAAGAGACTGTCTCCAGCCAGCATGGTTGAAATTTATAGATTTATTTTGTGATTGTCATGAAACCCTGTAAGGTAGGTCTTCATAGCCCCAATTTACAGAAGAAGAAACTGAGGCTGCCAGCAGTACACACCTTGTCCCGCAAATAAGAAACCAGCAGTGTTTTCCATG
Organism: Cynopterus sphinx; assembly: GCA_030015415.1. Taxonomy (NCBI): domain Eukaryota; kingdom Metazoa; phylum Chordata; class Mammalia; order Chiroptera; family Pteropodidae; genus Cynopterus; species Cynopterus sphinx. Next base: position 96,854,000 of record CM057379.1, on the reverse strand, counting down.
AGGTTTGTTGAACAAAAAGCTGGAAAGTATCTTTTCCATCACCATGCTAGGCCAGGAGCAGCAGAGATGCTGACTACAAAATCATCATCATCATTCTATTCATCGTTTGCAATATCTAAACCTGGCAAGCACTTCTCTGAAGCATTACTCTACATCAATTCAGCTACAAAATTTCCTCTTGCAGAAATCTATCACTGATCCTGGCCTCCTAATATTACAGCCTGAAATTTTCCTAGTTGGAAAGTCCCTACTTGCTTACAGGAGGGGCAAGTCTCACCCCACCCGCATGCTCTTCAAAAGTAAAGACTCTAAAGACTCTGCCTCCACTGTTATCCGCAACATCCCCACCCCCATCACCATCCCTGGCAAAAGTGACAACTTAAGAGACAGTGTTCTCTCAGAGGAGCCAACTGACGCCTCCCAGGAGAGACCCAAGACATGCCAGTTTAAAAACATCCAGAGCCAGCAAATACCTGAAGTTTCTAGCACTTTCCTGAAACAATAGGTTGCAGAAGGTGAGGATAAGGAAGAGCGCAAGTTTGGCACTTGAGAGGGTGGGAGCCTGTTTCCAGTGCACAGGACAGAATGTAAGAGCGTGGGACAAGGGACGGTAGGCGGCAGAGACAGAAACAGCTAAGTGGTGATTTCTCCTAATGAACAAGTCAGTGGGTGGGTAAGTCTACTTTGGGAAGCCTCCACACCCCACCCACTCTGTGTTGCGACGTTCTGGGTGGAACTTGAGCAAATTTGAAGGCAAACAAAGTCTGCCCAAGATTCTATTTTTTCCTCTCCCACAAGCATGGCTATGGGGTTCTTTGACCCCCATAAATGCTGAGAAATATTTATGTTCATGTGACCTGAGTCACCCTCAAGCATCTCTACCAGAAAGTACTTCACCTCTACCATCTCAAGTCCTGGATTAATCCTCTTTGACCTTGACCTGCCCAAGGTCCTGTCTTGGCATGCAGGCAAGAGCCACCATGGGGATTCTCAACCCCTGACATTATTGGTTCACCTACAAGGGCTGATGATTGTTGGTGTTGAACCAGGAAGGGTGTAAAGGTTGAGAACAAAACTAGGTTAGTTTAGTCTGAAAAAATGAGAAGATTACATTGCAAATGGATAAGACACTGATTCTCAAAAATCTTATCAGAAGCTCTTCAAACACACTGTCTCTGGAATTCCAAGTCTTAGTCCTGAGATCGTCATCCCCAATTATGGGCACCTCACACTCGTGCAACCTCTTCAGACCCATTAGCTAAAGATTAAATATTCCCTGTGTCTGGCTCCATCACGAGAAGCTCAGCCCCTCACCACGTTCCACAGCCACTCTCATAGGGCACATTAGAGTGTGGTGGACGTGAAGACTATGGAAGGCTAAGCATGAGAGAACATGGAAGTGATTCTCATCTTAAACAGGATTCTAGAAGGATCTGTATGCATCTCATCCTCATAGATGACATTTGGCTATTCTAACCACCACTGGCTTTGATTAGAATCTCCTGGCTCCAGGCTTTCTCTGCCATGCTCCTATGTTCTCTTCCCCTTCCTACTGGGAGCCAGAGAGCTCATTCTCACCCCAATCCCTTTGTCCCATGTTTCTTGCTCCTTGAGAGTTGGTGTCAACTGTTTTGGCACAGTGGCACGAAAGGGAAAAACTGGTTCGCCCTGGCTGGACCTTCTAATATACATGCAGGTGGCAGAATTCTTGCATGCTCCATAAATGTAATGTCTAGCTTGGTGGCTTCTTGTGCTTTGTGGGGTCTCTTAACTCTCGCGTCACAATTGTCGTCCCCTTGTGAGACCATTTGCTATGATACCATCTGCACACTTGGGATTGCAGCAGTGGTTGGGAACCACTGCATCTGTCTCTCCATGGAAGCCTCATCACACATGCAGCCCTGACCTCTCCTCACAGCTCCCTCTCAGAATGATTGTGCACCTCAAACATGCTCCCACCCCTACTTATTGTAACATCCCTCCAAATAAAGAATTAGAGCATGCTTCTCTTCCCCTAAGGTATCACCTTTTTGTTAATCAAAGAACCTCCTTTCCATTTATTTAACCTTGAAACCTCAACATTTGCCCTTGACACCTCCTTTTGCTGCTCTTCATAATCATATCATGTTTAACTCTCCTATCTTCCATTGATGAAACCTCTTGATTATCCACTGCCGCTGTCCCAGTCCGTGGCATCATTCTCTCAGGTTCGGATTTAAAAATGAAAATAAAGAAAGCTATGCTCCCCTCATTGGTTCCTTCACTCTCAGTATTGATCCCTCCCAGTACATACTGTACGTACATTGATTCTATAAGATAACTTTAAATAGACAAAACCAAACTTGTTAATCGTCCACTCAAAAGTCATCATCGGCTGCTCCCACTGATGAGGGCACAATAGTCAAAGCTTTAGCCTGGTCCTGTGCCTCTCATCTTACAACATACCTGGCACTTCTTTTAAAGTACCTCCCTCTCTCCAGATTCCAGTCACCTCATACCTAGTATACCTAGTCTTGTGATTGCTTACTCTCAGTGCATATTAATACATCTCCAAATATACGTTCTCTGGCTGAAAACGCTTTAACAATACGGATGTACAAATCCCAGGATACCCAGTGCGGAATTAAATTAATAATCCCAGAATGAAGCACGCACCTTTGTATGTCTGTAATGTCGAGGTGGAATTGAGGATGACAGCACCTATAAATGTGTCCTTTTGTTCTTCACGGGAGCTGTGCTAGACTCATACTGATAGCACTATGCTTCCCACGAGGACGCTGAAATTTGGAGGGTTTATGTAAGCATCCTGCATGTAAATGAGACAGCCGGTGTTGACAGTGCATTCCCTGTCTGTTTCCTGTCCATCTCCTGCCACCCCATCCTTTGCACACTGGCACACAACCATACCAGGAGCACCTTTTCCTCTCAATGTTGCATCCCCATCACCTTAGAAAAGTATCGGGCTGATAGCAGCAGATGCTTGTTAGATATTAGTCGACCAAATGAGAAAACTTGGAAATGCCAATATAAGTCCTCCTCTACCTCCATGCTTCTGAGATCCATATCATTCTCACTAATTCATTCATTCATTCATTCATTCACTCTTCAGCAACATCTTGAATGCATTCTCTGTACCAAACACTGTGCTGATCCTGGAGATGCAGAGCAGGAGATGGAACTTATGTTATGTTTTATGTTAACCAGATATATTTAGGTCATCTAATTGAAGAAAAAATAATCTTTTGCAGCCCTATATCGGCATGTGAATCATCATTTTTTCAATATTATGCAACAAATTCAAATACTCAAGTGAATTGAACTATAAGACTAATTGAAAACAATATACACCCAATTCCAAAATTAGTATTCATCAAAATAGCCTTATTCCTCACTAATTAGCTTTTAATAAATGTCTCACATTTTAATTTACAAAATCCCTCTCTATTCTGCCCCTTTCATTTCTTTTATAAATGGAGTTTCATGAGAATTTATTTATAAAAGGGTTTCTGCTGAAGTAAATGTATAAATATATTTGAGAACCACTGGTTTACTATGTGACAATGTAAGGCCCAGATTTTAGGTTTACCCACTCATGGAGGAAAAATAAATAATTCAAAGGGCATGTTTTGGGGCTGCAGAGTTCACTCTAACCTCATACTTCCCTCTTGACAATGAAGTGGATGATGATAAGGGCTAGAGAGAAAGATCACCTGGCTCTGAATCTTGAACTGTGTTGCACAAGCTGGGTGACTTTTGGCAAGTTATTTAAACTTCCTCAGTCATGAGGTCCTCGTTTATAAATATAAAAAAGCATGAATATTTTTGCATAATTTGGGTAACATGAAACTATAGGTATGAATTGCTTAGTGTAATCTGTGGCACCTAATCAGTGTACTAGGCATGTTGGCTTCATAGCTTCATGGTGGTGATGATGATGGTGGTGGTGACGATGATGATGATGATGATGATAAAGGCACTGGTGGTGGTGCCATTGTTTTGGGCAGAGATGATAGTAGTGATGATGATGATGGCAGTGGTGGTGATGTTGGGGTTGGTGATGATGATGATGACAATGGTAGTGCTGTTGGTGATAATGATGATGATGATGATGATGAAGATGATGATGGCAATGACGGCAATGGCAGTGGAAGTGGTGATGATGACGGTGGTGGTGTTGATAATGGTGATATGGTTGTTGTTGATTATGAACTCAAGAGGAAGGCAATATAAATCAGCTTCTGTGGAAAAGACAGCTCCATTCTCTCGAGCCGGTGAGATGGGGAGCCATTCTTTTCATCTTTTCTAGGAAAGCCCTTTGCTGGTTGACTACTCTACCCTTCTCTCTTAACTCTAATGCTTCCCGCTAAAGAATCAATTGGAATTGCTGTCACCACCTTGACTCCCTTGGCTCTCCCAGCTCATAACTGGGCCACGGACATCTCTAGGGAGCCTCTCTTGTATAGCTAGCAGGAGCTGACACCACTGTCTTCCTGGTTACTCTAGGGGATATTAATATTTTATGACCTCTTTAGTGAAACACCCAAACTCCAGGATGCTGATTCTTCCTCTCATAAAGCTCGGATTCTCAGCAGGCTTCCCCTCTCCCTTTGTCCAAAGTTCCTCGCCTCTCATCGCCAAGCCATTCCAATACTCTTATTTCCACACAGCCATTGTCCTATCGAGATCCACATAATTCCAAGAAATGTCATAAAAAAATAACAGTACAGCTAAGAATGATCAAACATTTACTCTGTGCCAGGTGCTATGCCATGTGTTTGACATTTGTTATCCCATTTTCTCTTCCCAGACCCCATAAGGAAGGCAATCTGACCCCTCTCATTTTATAAATGAGGAAACTGAGGGTGGAAGAAGATGACTTGCAAATCCATGACCTCAGGCCCTCACAAAGGTTGATGTGACCTCCTTGCCTCTGGTCATTTACTTTATGACATAACACACTCCTGAAAATAGGTTTTAAAATAGAATTTCTGAAAGTTGAACAATTGATATGAGTTCCCTGAGACTTGGTTCTGCCCTCATAAATTAGATTGAATTACAAAATTGCAAACCTCGGTTCAGGTAGAGGCTGCCTCCCCAAGACCCTGTGGGTATCTGAAACCACCACGGGGGGGGGGGTGTCCCTGTTGTCATGGAAACCCAGGCTCAGGTATCTGGACCCACTGCCTGAAGGGGGCGTAGGTAACCGTACGTACCTCTTCTTTCCTTCCTCAGAGCATGAGTAAGAAGATCTCAGCCAGCAAACGCACATGGGGTTTGATTTTGATTTTTGATCAAACAACCAGCCATACAAATGATCTGTTTACTGCTCATTCCATTGGGACTACGTCCCTCGGTTTTAGAAATACCACTAGAGAAGAATAATTTATAAAGCAGAAAAATGCACATGAAATGGGGGATGGAGTAACATAGAAGTCCAAATCTCATGTATGTAAAATCAGTCTGCATCTCAATTTCAAGCTCTCCACTCTTAAGTGTATCTCCTTTTAGATCTAAGTCTACCCAGATACAGCTAAAGCTTCAAGAAAATATCTAAAGGTTAATAATATTCTTGAGACCACCAGTGATTTTTATTACTTTTTTTAAAATTGCAAATATGTATTAACCAAGTTTAGATTAATGAACACGGGGTGGTTTCAAAATAAAGAGAAGTTTCCTTTTTCTTCTTCCTGTTTTTTTTTTCTTTTCTATTTTTAAGGGACCCAAGTCAAGGAGTGAAAACACTTCCTTCCATGTCATAGACAGGTCAGAGTCTCACCTGGAGGGGAAGAAAGTGGAGTCCTGGTCTGCTAGGAATGAACTTTGACCTCCTCACCATCCCATCCATGTGGACATAGTTTCACAGAGATTCTAGAAAAAGGCAAAGAACACTCTTGCATAGTCCCCAGCACTGCTGCACAACACATAAGCCTAATTACAGTCACCAAAAAAGTTTCTTTCTTGTCTCTTCAGGTCCTATGTGACAGCTTATCATTTCGGTGGCATTTTTTTGTCAAGAAAACCTCATTTCTATTTTTATTATTAAGGCTGCTTGTCTTTACTAGCTCTTAGTACATAGATCAAGACATTATGGAGACCTGAGCTTCCCTCAGGCAAATGAGAATTACTAATTTTCTCTCTCTATTAAGTATGGCACTGTCTCCATTGGCTTCGCTAATTCTTATTTCACACACTAAGACCATGAAGACCCCGGGACAAAGTTAATCTGTTCAGCACCACCACCATGACAGCCCAAAGACTCCTTCCATTTATTGCCCGTGCTCATTTTCAGCAGAGAAAGTAGCCGTGTCGCTTCACCATGGAAGCGGGATCTTATTTAAATCATGAGCCCAAATTCCCATCCTGCCGCTTTTGAGCATATTTTCAAGATGGGATTCTCTTTAAGGAAATGGAGTGATGCAGGAACTGAGACTCTTGGAATCCCGTAAAGCTACATGATGCTTGTGTCATGCTGCAGGTGGAAGGGTATGAAAGTTAAATCATGCTCACTGTTACTCAAAAGCCTATCTGATAATGCTAATGGTGAGAAAACATTTACCTACTATTAGAGGATTTTCCGTGCTAAGCATTCTAAAAATGATTTACACGCATTGTTTTACTTAATCTCCATGCCAAATTTTTATTTATGTGCTCACTCATTCATTCCACATGGAAGTCATGTATAAATATTTATAGAGTAGTAAGTTATGTTCTAAGTATTGTGCAATGTCCCCCACATACAGAGATTAGATACAATCAAGTAAACAGACAAACAAACAAACAAACAAAACTCAGCCAGTTTACTCTGATGGAACTTAACATCTACAGGCAGAGACAGCTTTTAAAAAATCAATTCAATTGGTTTCTTATAAAACCAATGTTCCAGCAATTTCACTCCTGAGCACTTATCCCAGAGGAATAATATTCTGTTAATATAGAGGAAACTATATTAACAGAAAAATCTGCATGTGAGATTTTATTTATAATAGCTAAAAACATGAATCAGTTTAGATGTCCTTTGAGAGGTGAATGATTAAACACCATAAAATACTATTCACCAAAGAAAAAGAACTGCTGATAAATATAACAGCTTGGATGAATCACCAGGGTATTATGCTGGTGAAAATAAAAAAACAAAAAACCAAAGGTTATGTACTACAGAGTTTCATTTCTGAAATGTCTAAATGGAGAACAGATTAGTATTTTAAATTACTTAAAATAATTCCACTTTAAAAATGAAGAACAGATTAGTGTTTGCCAGGAGTTAGGAATTGTTGGAGGTTGGGAAGGAGGTGTGAGTGGTTATAAAAAGGAAACTGAAAAAAATCCTATGGTGATAAAATTGTTCTGGCTCTTGGCTTTGGTGGCAGACTCACAAATCTACACCTGTGATAAAATTGCATGGAATTAAATACACTCCTTACACACACACACACATACACACACACACACACACACACACATGCACGCACACACATTAATGCAAGTAAAACTGAGAAAATTTGAATAAGATCAATGAATCGTATCAATTTCAATGTTGTGATGTTGTACAATAATTTTGACAAATTCCACCATTTGGTGGAATCTCTAGATATCATTTCTCACACCTGTAAGTGACTTACGATTATCTCAATTTAAAAAACAAATCATACAGTTAATTTTATAAGCCCAGTTGCTATAAAGGAAAAGAACGGGGTTTAAATATTTTTTAAGGAATCTATACATAGCAGGGGGCTAGATTTAGACTAAGGGCGAGGGAAGAGTTTTCTGAAGAGTTGGCATTTCATTGGGAAACTGAAGGATCAGGAGCTTGTGAGGAGAAAAGTGGGTGGCAAAGTGTTCCAGGAAAGGAAAGAGTGTGTGGCAGGGATGTAGAGAAGGGGGTGCAAGCTCGGGGAACAAACAGAAGCCCTGCAAAAAGGGGGAGTCTGCTGCATGGAGTCTGCACCAGAGGATGAGTGAGCACCCTAACCCTATGTGGGAGGTGTTAGCTTTTACCATGACTTCTGCTGCAGGAAAGCGAGGTTGGAAATCTAGGAAGTGTCAGGGCTAGGATGCAACATCGAAACTATTACTATGTCCACTGTCTTCCCTAAAAAAACCACCCTGCAATGTACACTTGCTCTTTGACCCAGCAATGCCATTTCTAGTTATTTACCTAAGAGAACAAAAATTTTATATCCCCAGAAATACCTGCATGCACATGTTTATAGCAACTTTTCCATAATCAGCAAAAACTAGAAATGACCTGAACATCCTTTGTTGAACAGATAAACTGCAGTGCATTCCTGCAATAGAATGCTACGTAGCAATAAAAGGGAAGAATGAACTGTTGGTAGACGCAACTGCATAGATGAATCTCAAATTCATTACCCTGAGGGAAAGAAGTCGAACTCAAAAGCTACCTATTTATAATTCCATTTATATGACATTCTAGAAAAGGCGAAACTAGAGGAACAGAAAGGGGATTGATGATTGTTGGGGATTCTGGTGTAAGGACTGATCCCAAACAGACCCTGGGAACTTTTAGAATGATGATTATGTACCATACCCTGATGGCGGTGGTCTTTATGTCACTGCAGGCATTTGCTGAAACTTGCAGAACCGTATGCTAAAGAGGGCAAGTTTTATTGTATGGAAATTATACCTTGATAACCCTTTGATAAAATGATCTCACAGGATGAGTGGATACAGGTTAAAGCCAAAGAAGACCCTGTCTTACTTCTGGAATGTTCTGGGTAGCCCCAGGAGGCAATAATATCAATAAGCGTCTTATTCTTGGAAGATGCAATAAAGATCGAATAAGGATGCAGCTTCTGTGGAGGGTGAGATGGGGATGACCCACTCTTACTATTATTAAGAGCCATAGGTGGCACAAAAGGACCATGTTGCAGGCAGAATGCTGGATTCTAAGTAGACACTGGTGTTGCCCAGCTGGGGAAGCGACCTAAGTTTCTGAAACAGAAGTGTGTCCATTTCATAAGGAAGGCAAGAATGGACGAAAGAGGAGAAGAGCTAAATAAAGTCAAGTCAAGATAAGTGCTATGTTTTTCTTGTGTTTGCAGAGGACCCACACTTTGTGCTCTGTGGTCAAAGAAGTCAAACCCAGGCCTTGGATTGCAAAGACAGCTGTCTGTCCACGGTAGATGTGTCTTCAGAATGAAGGTCCAGCCGTGTAGGGAACCAGGCACCCTCACAACCCCTAACACAGGGTCAGCTCTGCGGCCAGTGAACACATCAACATCTGCCAGGACGGTCCCAGCCTCTGCCATGGATCTCCTTTCACTAGGCTCAGGGACTTCTCAAAGCTCTTACCCTACGGGGGTTATAATGAGTTGATGATCAATTTCCCATTCAGCTCTGTGAGTCATCGGGGATGGCTAGTTTTAAAGGGAGGATGGAAATGCTTGGCCATTTCTGGAAGCTGCTTTTCCTTGAGGGGTTTCACGTTCCAGAAAGATGGACTCTGAACCATCTGGGGGGTGAGGGTAGCTGGTTCAGGTCAGACAACTCGAGGATGAGCTGGCCTCTTACATCATGCCCACTAAACAAACGAACCTGAACAAAGTCAGCCAGTCTCTCGCCCTACCTCCATACCAGACCACCTCTTTTCTGTCTTCCTTTAACACTTCATTTCTATCCCCAGGATTTCCCTTATCATAACATATTTTCTCATGCCTTCCTATATCTCTTTCTTAAGCACCCATTTACTACCCTGAAGAAGGTGGATGCTACAGGACAGGGCTGGGCTGGCTGGCCACTGAAAACCCAAACACGTGGCTCAGGCCTGAGTGTGACAGGCACTCAGCAAATGTCTGCTGGATAAACGAATAATAGAAAGCTTGCTGTACACACCGAGAAATGAATTCAAGGACAAACCCCCAAAGAGACCACCTGGTGAAAAGCAGAAAATATCATTAACTGAAAACAAGACATTTTTGAGAAATTCACATTTCGGTTTTACCAAAGAGACATTGTATCATTTCGCCCAAGTGACATGTTATGTACAGAGAAAATGCAGTATTTATTTCTATTACACTGAGGCTTCCTCTGTGTAAGTCAGAGAAGTTAAATGCCCAGCATGGGGTCCCCCTTGGCCAAAGATCCATGTTTAAGAAAAGAAAAGAGAGAAAAGGATAGAGAAAACACATAAAAGAAAAGAATCTCTAGAAATCCACGTCACATTTATAATCAGAGAAAATAGGATGTTTTATCAGTCCTTCATCAGTATTTTACATTTTAAAATCCAGCTCCTAAGAGAACCATAACCACGTTTTTAAAAATAAATAAATAAAGAAGAATAAAACAATTTAACAATCCAACTTTAAATATCTCTGCTCTCTAATGTTGGTCAGTATAATTCCCTTTCCATGAGAAAAATTTAGTCTGAAAACAAGACAGCCTTGGCTCCACAGCATAATTCACTGGCAGCTCTAATCTTCAGAATGACTACAAGTGTACATTTCAGTTTTTATTGCAATTTTTTAAACAAATAATATTTTAAGTTCAAAGTAAATATATCATGGGTCGCTGATTTATAATACGTTTTTACTAAAAAAAATAAAATTTCTTTAGATCTTTGGATGTGAATTGAAGACTTAAAAACAAACTGAATATAGAGAATGAAGGATAGAAAATCAGACAAATGAAAATCTACATGAAACAAATATATTCAAAAGTAGTCATAGTAAACTTTTAATAAACTATAAAAGTATAAATGAACTCCCTTAAAAGGATATGCTAACAATATAAAACCAGTTTATATGATTCAAAGGAATATATTTATTCAATCATCTAAATAAATGATTTGCCTCCAAAATGTCCAACGCCTCATGGTTTGTAAATGTCAAATATATATATAGGAGACTTTACGTGGACATTTCATTCTGGGGCAAATTTAGGTCTTTGATATCTAAGGACATTGACTTGGGTTCAACCTCTCTTTAAGTATTAATTTGGGAACACTTGCCTATTTAGCTGGTGTATTTGCAAATCTAGTCAAAAGGTGTGTGAAACAGGCCTGTATTTGCAACTGGGCAACTAGTTGAATCAGTAGAACAAAAATCACCAACCGCATCAACCATTTCTAACTTAAAACCGTGTCCATGAAATTTATCCTAGGGTTTTAGAAACTAAGCAGAACCAGACACCACCGTGACACATTAAGCAATCCTCTTTAGCTCCCTATGCAGTGAATTGCGTGACAGGTTACGCTAACGTTAATCTGTGTTGACCACCGGTAAAGAACAAGTGAAGAATTCTTCGCTCTTGTCATTGAAATCTTCATCTGCTGTATCTTGGTTCTTTACCATCATTTCCTCCTCCTAGCAGCTTAAATTCTTTTTTTTCTTTTTCTTTTTTTTTATGAAGCTAGTCCTCTTCTTTTGAAATAGGAATGCTTCTAGAAGGACAGCTGCAAAGAATTCTCAAACACGAAGAGGTGGTGATTTTTATCTTAACTGGTATACCTATTTCATCTTGACTGCTATCCCCATGTCTTCCATCGCACGCTAGGCTTCCTTGTGCATTGTTAATAAAATATCTGGACTATTCTTTGCCCAAAGAAGTCTTGAGACTATGAGTTTTGGATGGGTCCTGGCCCTAGCAGACCTCTCTCAAGCTTCTTGGGCATTTAAGGAATCTTGCTGTTAAGGCCAAGAACTAGTGAGAGTCTAGATTTAAACACATGTATTTATCTGACGGTTCGGATTGTGTTCATTACAATGACCACCAGCTACAGGGACTAGTGTAATAATCTGAACTCTCTCCTATCTCATTTGCCTTCGTTCTGGGGCCAGCATCCATCCAGTGGCTGAAAGAAGGATTAACCATCCCACCGGGAGATGGGGTTTGACATCTGAGATCAAACCACACGGGATTTTTCTCTGAGTAACTATATATGTGCATTGCAGGTGAATACCACGATATTTTGCTTCTCAATAATCCATCCTCATCTCTGTTAATAACCAACAGACACCATTCCTCCAGGATGAATAACTTGAAGAAAAAATATCATTAAATAAAAGTCAGTTAATTGCATTTCTTAAGAAATCTAACTTTTTAATGTTCCTTCTGAGAGCAGAACAGCAGTACAGTTAAAGGATCAATTATCTTTTTTTCCCCTTTCCCCCCCAAAAAAAAACTGCAGAATACTACATTTGCTTCCCTTAAAGAACTGCAGACATTCTCAATTCCTTCCATAAGGATAACTTGAAAAGGATGCAAAGTTTATACCATCGACAATTCACTGCACACAAGCTGCTTTTGATTATATTGCCTCACAAACTAGATACTTTGCTGGGAAGCATAAAACTGTTTATCACTAAACATTTGAGATTCCACTCAGATAATTTACACATAATTAGACAGAAGCCCACAATTCTTAGCAGCAGCATTACTTTCTCTCTAACAGACTATTCTTAAGAACATTTTTGGTAGCATAATGAGCATTTTATGAGGATTTGTAATCAGTCTTAACATAGGTGGGAACAAAGGTGAATTACTCCTCAACTTGATCAGATCATTACATAACTCAGTGCAGAATAATGATGAGCTAAGGTTGGAAGAGGTAACCTGCCCAGGTATTTGAAGGCATTAGGAAATTCTGGCCTTTTCCAGAGACATATAACGAATTAAGTGATCCCTTAAGAATCAGGAAAATGAAACAGAAACCAGAGAAGAAGAGAAGCCTCCTGCTTAGATGTCCCTATCCTTTGCTCACTCTCGGGGAGGAGATAAAAAGGCAGAATATAGAGATAAAAAGGAAAGCTAATGGCATTTTCTATCCACAGAGTCTCTCGTAGTCCTCACAGATGTCTAAGCTCTTGGGATCCAGTCTTGTTTTTTCCAGACATCTTCTGTCCTAAGACACAGACAAATCCTTGGTAGGGAAAACCAAGCCAGCTGCTTCCAAGCAGGCTGACCATCACTCAAATATACAGAGTCATCAGGGAGAAGAGGAACATTAGGGGATGTGGAGGAAAGTGTCACCGTTTCATGACACAAAGACCGCAGCCAGAAATAGCTCGGTCTCTGGATACTGCATCACTCTGAAGCATCCGTTTAGACTTGGCACAGTGTCTCCAAGGGGTATTTCAAAATTGCCACCTTGCATGGTCCCTTTGAAGCCATAAAGCTGACTCGTCTGGCTTCCATTTATGGACAAGAAATTATGTTTGGGTATTTCTTTATTGCTTCTATTTAACCAGAGAGGGTCTGTATCGTGCTTTTATGCATGAAATTTAAGCAGCTTACAACCAAAGCTATATTCAGTTTATAACATGACACAATTGTGGGTGTTTCCCCGCCTGCCCCCTAGATAATTTACAAGGGGAGCCACCAAGGCCAAGCTTTTCAGCCATCCCTGGGTTGCTGCTCAGATTCTTGGTTCCTAGACAGGTCGGACTAGGTATTCTCTGAGGCCTCACCCAGCTCTAAACAAAGCTGCATGGTGAGCTAAACCTTCAAGCCCTTTGAGGCTGCAGATTGCAAAGTAGATTCGGTTGCTGGTGGCACACACAATCAGGAAAAATGTCTATTAATTTTGTAACTGCAATCTTGGGAGACAGTGTGTCCAGAACTGCAATTTTGTTCCTTTTGTGATCTAAGCTCAACATTTGTACAGATTTCATCTCAACATTGCATCCAAATTCAGAAGGCTCTTCAGACCAGGTTTGTCTTCACTAAAGAAATCCAACAATTAAAAATGAAACCCCAAATAACAATTTTCATATAATTATGAAAGCAAATATATGTGAAACTAGTGAAAATGTAGAAGAACATCTGTGCTATACTGATTTATGTTGATGCCTGACAAATAATAGTACCCAATAAAAACTTGATGGATACATGAATGAATAGATGAATTGTGAAGAATCAGAAGAACAGGCATGTCAAAAACAGGGAATGGTTAAAGGGTAATCTATTCATAATTAGAATATTATGCAGGCATTTGAAATCAAGTTTTCAAGGAACGTTTAATAAAATACGTGGGAAGTAACCATGATACACTGCTATTCATGAATGAGTTAATAATGGATTGTATGATTTCAATTGTATTTAATTTCCTTCCTTCCTTCCTTCCTTCCTTCCTTCCTTCCTTCCTTCCTTCCTTCCTTCCTTCCTTTTATTAATGTCCATCCATCCATCCATCTATCCATCCATCCATCCCAGATATAAGCATAAGTGTACTGATTAGTGCAGGTCCAGAGTCCAACTTGCTCATCATGTCTTCCCCACCCCACTGCTCCCCTGGGCCACCCACTCAGATTCTTGAGCTCCATGAAGTAGATCAAAAACTAATGATCTCATCCAACCCTCCAAATCTGGCTCGTAACAAAACCCAGTCCCAGAGAGAAGATATGATTCACTTAATGCTAGTGTTAGAAACAAGTTCAGAGAAAAGAGGTCCCAGAATCTAAGGCATTCTATATACATTTGTATCCTCTAAGCTTAGGAAGGGACAGGGTTTCCTCAGCTTATAGAGCAGAGAGAGAGAGAGAGAGAGAGGGAGAGAGAGAGTATGTGTGTGTGTGTCTGTTTTATAGTTAGATTGCTTCCTTATTTTTGTCCCTGAGCAAGGCAGTTAACCTTTCTAAATTAGTTTCTTCGACCATAAAATGGGGACCAAAAACATACCTCCTTTATGAGGTTGTTGTGAAGATTAAATGACTTAATACAAGTAGAGTTTATAATAGCACCTAGAACATAGTAAGCCCTCAATAAGCATTATCTAATTTTATATTATTTATTAATGCTGTTATTGCTGTCTGAAAGACTGCTTGAATCTCTTAGACAGACGACGGCATTACAAACAAATGCCTCAATTGGTTTCCTGGATTTCATAAAGTCAGTGGGAAAATTCCACACTGATGTTTTTTCCTAGTGCTTTCTTTGTGTCATTTCAAATATTTAAGTGCCGAGTTTTAGTTAGTGGAAAGGAATATCCTTCAACTACAGTTCAGAAACATTCCTTGGAGATTTAATAAAAAGTATTATGGACTTAAGTAATACTACAGAAAAACAGAAACAATCGATGACATATTGAGAGAATTACATAATACATTTATGTAGGCAGATAATGAAGTTATGCAGTTGCAAAGAGTGAGAGAGAGAAAACAAATGTGACATTGGGAAAATAAACAGTTTTATGAACAACACAATGAAATGAATGTGGCAAAACACCTCTGAGTTGTGTTCCTAGTGATGGGGGATATCGATATGATTACCGAACATCTGGTTTTTAGAACTAATGCCCCTCCTTTGGTCAGAACGACGTTTTGCGATTTGAAAAGCAATTTCTCTTACATTTCCTCATCCATCCTCAGAAAAATTCTGGAAGCTAGCTGTCTCCTTTTTCAATTTTTCAGGTGAGGAAACCAAGGTAAAAGGAGATTAAACAACTTGCACTACATCATGGACCATCCATGAGGCAGAGCTGGGGTTTATACATCAGTCAAGGAAAAAACCCCAGTGGCTGTTTAGATATCTGAGAGAACCCCAAATGGACCCATTCCTACTGAGAATGTATTAGAATAATGTGCTTAGAGATGAGAAACCTGCAAGCCATCATCCAGACCATCAGTTCAGCCCTAGGTCCGGTCGGAATGATAGAACCAATGACTTAAACACCCAGCAGAGTGGTGTTTCCATCAGTACAGTAGGCTGAGGTGCTGATGAGGATGAAGGGTGAGGCAAGGAAAGGAAGGGAGGGAAGGAGAGAGGAGAGGAGGGAGGGGGGAGCAAAAGGACAGAAGGGAAGGGGAGAGAGGCAGACAGGGAGAGAGGGAAACAGGGAGGGAGAAAGGAAGGAAGAGAGAAAAACGGGAGCCATACTTTATGTGAGAGTAACATAAGGCAAGAGAACACTCCTGAGAGGTTTCGGGCACATGTGGGGACCTTACAAACCCCAAACATGGGCGATGCACAGGCTGTGACCACAAGCCCTCATCACCCTCTCCGCACAGTCCCCTCTTTACCCCCAAGAAGAGAATGACGACTCCTAGGAATTGAGAGCAATGAGGGTGTTATATCAGAGGAGGAGAAGGCTTCCTGCAGGGTGGGAGGCACTCCAGGGTGTCCAGTAGATTTACATGCAGGGGATGCAGTGAGAGGTGGAGCTCCCAGGTGCAGCTCTGAGGTTTCTCCTGCACTGCAACCACCTAGGTATGTACAGCAAGATCCCAGGAGATGGTTAGCTGTGGGAAACCACTTTTGCTCTCTAGAAACATGGCTGCTTTACCTCTACTTTGTGAAACCCTTTCTTTTAAATCAGTCTTTCCGAACGCCCGGCATTGGACCCATGGGTGGGACACCAGATGATCTTAATTGGCTGTCACTATTTATTTTTAATGTAAATTTACTCACATAGTTGTGCTTCCATTAATAGCATCAGGTGTCTAGTGACCGATGTGACATGAATAGATTCAAATAAAAGCAAATAAATTAGTCATTTAGTAGATAATAAAAGAACTGATATCAAGAAAATGGTAAAAATTATTAACAAGACAATGTAGGTGATGAAGTGTCACTAGCCTGCTTCAAAGAGCAATTTTAAAGAAAGACACTCTATGTACCAGAGTGAAGGGGAGACTTGTGAACGTTGGCCCCTCTCATCAAATAGCAGAGCTCCAGCAGCAGCAACCCAGATCTGTCTCTTCAAAGTTGAGAAGACGCTTGCTCGCGGGTGTCCTCATGTACCAAAAAGATGGAAATCAAACAGCAAGGAGCACGTGCAGATAGAAAGGGCAGGCATGGGACAGAGTGTTCAAATGTGTCCCATCTCCATTTAGGGGAGAAGCACACTTAGAATACGGACTTAAATCTTATATTTAGCCTTCACTCATGAGCCTTCAAAACTGTGCACAATGTGATACGTTCTATTTCAGGTCTCCTGTAGAACTAGGAGGCACTGCAGCAAAGTGAGGAAAGCTTAAATTACCATGCGGGTTGAACACGGCTAATAAAGACACAGGCCCTGACTTGTGAACATCTGTGTCTCCCAAATAGCTCAGAGCATTAGCCCCGCTGTGACCCCCAAACTTCTTCCACCTATCAGGCCGGGAAGGGGGTTCCCAGTGTGGGAAGCATTTTTGCTAAAAAATAATGATGGTATTGAAAGAATGATTTTAGAGAGTTGGTTTGGAAAGGCAGAGAGCAGGGTGGCTGACACAGAAAGAGGAAGAGAGATAGCAAGCTGGCAACAGATGCAAAATCAAGTGGCCATTGGGATCATGTAACTGATTGAAATGAGCAGCAGTGAACACTTCGGGAGCTTTCATTTTTATAGAGAGGTGTAACTTGATTTTTGTGTACGCCAATGAATTCGGTATTTCAAGCACATTGCATACAAAGTAAAATAAAACATGGCTTTGGGCTGATTCTCGTCTGGGCCAGCCGTGAGAACCACTGAATTGAAGAGAGATCTTATTTGCCCACACTCTCTTCCCAGATGTTTTTCACTTCTATTAAATTTTGAAAATTCTTTCTGCAAGGGAGAGATTTATTTAGAATAACTAGCTGCTATTCTTATTTTTACTATTATTATTAAAATAATAATAATAATAATAATAATAATAATAATAATAATAATAAAAGATGCATCCATTAGTCATTCACCTATGAATTCGAATTTCTTTCTTCAGATTGCTTTCCACACTCACACCCAGCTGAGAGGGTCCTTTCCTCTTGATGCAGAATAGATCTGTGGCTGATGCTCAGCCTGAGGGACTTAATGCCCAGGCTGAATTCCAATAACACCTCTACCTTTACCAGGTGCCCTTAGTGTCTCAGTCTGAAAGATTAGGATAATAGTGGCTACTGTCTACAACGTCTGGCATGCAATGGGGCTTCGTATATGTTTGCTACTTGCATTACTAAACATACAAGCTTAAAGGGGAACATTTTAAATGGTGAGAAGATTTTTTGCCTATCGAGTTGATAAAAGTATATAATTAATAATACCAAAAAACATTGGTAGTGATGAGATGAGATGGCACTCCAATGGACTGCCATTATGAGGTACATGAGAGCACAATCACTTTAATGAGCAATTGGAGGAAATCTATTCAGGATGTATAAGGAGCTCACATCTTTTCACCTCAAAATGATACTTTTTAGAATTTAGTCCGAGGAAGCATTCAAAAATGTCAACAAAGGCCTGCATACTAGAATGTTCTCGATGGCATTGTTCATAATAATAGTAAGAGAGGAAAAACATTTTAAAATGTCAACAGTCGTGACAAATTCTGGGACTGTAGAAAGTTATGAAATCCTTAAATAAAATTTTGAAAAATGATTAATGGCGTAGCAAAATGTTTGTGTTTTAACCCCAAGTTTAAAAATGTAGGACAAATCTGAAAATGCACTATGAGTCTAATGTTGTAAATGTATACGCATACACACAAGCACACACATACACGCTAAACAGAGCAACAAGAGAAATTCTAAAAATTTTAAGTGTGATTCTAACCCTAAGACATTCTGGAAAAGGCAAAACTGTAGAGACAATAAAAAGCCGAGTTATTGCCAGGGATCGTGGGGAAGGAAGAAATAGACGGATCCCGAGTAATTTTTAGGGCAGCAACACTACTCTGTATGATATTGTAATGGTAGGTACATGTCATATTACACTTGTCCAACAGAATGCACAATGAACCCACAGAACGTACAACCAAGACACTAATGCAAACTATGGACTTGGGGTGACTGTGATGTGTCAGCGTAGGTTCATCGATTATAATAAAGGCACCACTATGGAGGGGGATGTGGATAATCAGGGAGGCTGTGGCGGGGGGTGGGAGGAGAGGCAGGGGGTGCACAGGAAATCTCAGTACCTTCTTCTCAATTTTTCCTTTAACTTAAAACTGCCTAGATAGATAACAAAGTATTTTTTTTTTAAATGTTGAGCAGTTTGTTTCGGGGTGACGAGCAGCTGAAAGTGCTTTTGCTTTTGTGCGTGTTTCTAAATGTTTTTCAAATGATCATATGTTGCTTTCCTAAACAGAATATTATTTTAAAATGAGTTTAAAGGGGTGTGTACACAAAGCGGGAAGCATTTTAGAACCAGAAGGAAAAAATGTGCGGGAAAAAAACCCTAAATGCTATATGTTCCGGAGTAACAGTTTTGGATGAGAAAAAGGTGAGGCTTGAGATTGGAGTATTAATTCCCAAATAAAGTGAGGACAGAATCGAATTACAGTTATACAAGCTCAAGCAAAAGAACTTACTATCTTCGCAAGATAACTCCGAACCATCCAGAGCAGCTTCTATTCTTTATCAGCTGCAAAGCATGAGGCAATTGGCCATTCCAGCTCCTCATTAGAACATATAACCTCAGAGGATCTTTGGAAGGGGATGTAAGACACCCCTGAAAAGGGAAAATTGGGCATGCAGAAGATGGGTCCCCCAAGATTGCAAGTAACTCCTAGGCCCTTGCTGACCAGAGAAAAATCATCAGAAAGGGAAATGCTCGAGAGAGAGAGACAGCGGCCCCTACCGTCCATCCCCAACGTAGCACTCAAAAACTGTGACAATGCAAATAACTCCAGGAGGGCTTCTGACTCACCAGTTTGCATTTAGAATAAAACTGCATTTAGAATAAAATCCAAATTCCTTATCGTGGGCTTATTAATTTGCTCACCTCTTCCTGGGCACAATGGCCTTCTCTATACTCCTTGGGGCTACTGTTTTTCTTGTCTTGAAGGCCCTTTGAACTTGTATTTTTTTTTCCTCTCTCTGTTTCTGTCTCTGTCTCTCTCTCTTCCTCTCCCAAGCTACCTCTCTCTCTACCACATGAGGATATATAACAAGAAGTTGGCAGTATGCAGCTTTGAAGGGGGCTCCTGCCAGAGCCCAGCCATTCTGGCACCCCAACCCTGAGCTTCTTGCCTCTAGAACTGTGAGAAAATAAATGTCTGTAGTGTAAGTCACCCAGCCTCTGGTATTTTATTATAACAGCCCAGACAGAATAAGACAACCAGTATGCCCTTCATGCCTAGGACAGATCCTGTAATCTATTAGGCATTCAATACATACCGATAGAAGATTTGGGGGGTTATATTGCCTTGGTCAAAGCAAAAAAAATGGGAGTGGCCTATTTCTAAAACTAATTGCTTTCTGGGGTTGATTTGGGGAAGATAGAAAGAGATGAATTCTCGACTTGATGGATCTCCCCACGTGAAGTTGAAATGAGGACATAGGTCTCAAATGAACATCTGTTAATTTTCTTCTACCCTTTCTCACCAACTTTTTCCCCTCCACGGGCTTTAGAATTTGGACCAGGGTTGGCAAATGATGACCATGGGCCATATTTGTCCCACTCATCTGTGTTTGTACAGCCAGTGAGCTAAGAAAGCTTTTTGCATTTTTAAGGAGTTGAGAAAAATCAAAGAAAAAATAATAGCTCACATCACATAAAAATTACATGAAACTCAAATTTCAGTGTCCACAAGTCAAGCTGTACTGGCACACAACCACATTTGTTTGTGTGCGTATTCTCCGTGGCTGCTTTTTTGCTGCCAGTGTAGATCTGAATAATCGTGGCAGAGGATGTGTGGTTGACAGCACCTAAAATTTTTACTCCTGGGCCCTTTACAAAGAAACTCAGCTCAGATGCTTAATAGTTGTGCGAGTTTGGGCGAGATGCTTGACTACGCTGAGCCTTAGATCTCCCATTGTGAGCCGGGGTGATTTGGGTTTGTCTTCCGTAGCCATTGTGAGTTTATCCCAGTGCCTTGAAGTCCCTCAAGAAATATAAATTCTGCTTCTTATTTGCTGTGTCACTTGTTTTTGCTTTAATGCCCACTAGCTCTCCTTGGTTTTATTGATCTTGTTTTTTTTCTTTTTTTTTCTCTCCGGCCCAGTCTGCTCCCATCTTCCTTCGCGTTTACCTTGTAATTTTGAAGGCACACAGCTCAGTGGCAAAGTGCTTGGGGACTGGAATCTGGCAGCCTGACCCTTTGGTTTCTAAGCTTCCTCGGCTTTGCTGGAATAAAAGATGACCATTTTGCTGAGGGTCTTTACAAGCACAAGAGGAAGGACCCAGCACAAATCGCAAAGCATGGTGTCTGGCTCCATGGGCTTTCGCCTTGATGAAAATAAAGGTTCATCTCTTCTCCTTTCAGGTTTACTGTTTCTTCTGTTGTCAGCTCATCACTGCTTCTCACTCAGCCATCCTCTGTTATATTTGAGCAGTTGTCCTCAGTCCTGCCTGGACCTGAACTACCCAAGGAAACTATAACACCCAAGAGACTCTGATTTAAACCAGTCTGTTCCAGGGAGGGGGTGGGCGTCAAATGTGATGAAAAGCTCTGCAAATGGCCGTAATGCCCAGCCAACAATGTCTAGAATCAATGTCTTCTGGTGTCTTTGTTCACTTTTCCAGGAAGCACTGCAACTTTGGGGGATCTGGGGACCCGTGCCTGCCCAACCACAGGGCCAGACAAGGTGTTTTCCACTCCCACGTGTTTACTGGGTACTAACGATGGGTGCTGGGTCCTTTCCTGGTGCTGAACATACCAAGCACCATGATTCATGGCTCCTGCCCTCGACTGTCTCTAAATCTAAGGAAGCACGCGTGACAGTATCCAGTTTCTTACTTACTAAGTACCTTATGAAGGGCTGAGGGCTATTCTGATGCCAGGGATAGATTTCATGAGAGCCCAGAGGAGCAAACAATCACCTTACCTTTAAAGGCTGAGGGAGGCTTCACAGCCTCCTTTCTTATTACTCATCACCCTTCTAGCACCAGGGTAAACTGAGGCCCTAAGACTGTGATCACCAAATAGCAGATCCTTCCAGGCAGACTATGGTTTTCCAATAGCTTCTCTGTCTTGCCCCATCTCCAATACCAAATGCCCTTTCCTCCTACTATTTATTTAGAAAAAAGGTAATTGCATTCATATGTCTATGATTGCCTTTGCAAGACTACTGCCCTCAGTGTGTGCCAGGCATGGAGTCCCTCTTTCAGTGATGACTCAGGCCACCTCCGTGCCCCATTCCTGACAGCAGGTACATGGTGCCTGGAGACAGCCATCAAAGCCAAGAGAATAGTCCCAGGTGGTGGCAGGCCCCTGAGATAAAAGCTGGACTCAGGACGAGGTACAGTAGACGCCCCATATGCTGGGACGCCAGTGGTGGATGTATCTGTGGTTGACTGTAATAGAGAAAACTCTGATAATCTAAATATCACCAAATGTATGTATCCACATTTGCCTAACACTTATAGTATGCTTTTTTCTGTGCCCTATTTCCCCAAAATGGTTCCCCAAAGGCAGGAAATCAAACTGAAACCTTTAAAAGAGAATTCAATTGTTTTCCATACTCATATGAAAAAGGAAGAGGATAAAGAGAAAAAAACAGAACCCAAGGATGACTCAACAGCAGCCACTGCTCTACGCCTTAATCTGTGACTGGCAATGGTCCTTCACCCTGTCTGCACATTAGAATCACCTACAGGAGTTCTCACAATGTCGATGACTATGGGCCTTTCATGCTGCCTAAATGAAGCCGAAACTTTTGGGACAGGGTCCACCACAGTAGTGCTTTGAAACTCTCCAAGGGGATTCTAGGGCTAGGCTCACACGATCTTACTTTGTTCTCCCAACCATCCTATGAGGTCTGTACGGTTATTTTTATTATACCCATTTTTGTCAATAAAAAACGATGTCCAGATGGGGATGCTGTTAGTAAACAGTAGAGTGGACAGTCACGCTGGGGCTTGTCCTCTGCATCATGTTGTACTGCCTCTGCCTCTCTGCAGAGGCATCTTTTAACTTAATATGACTTTGTGAAGAAGCAACGGCTTCCGGCAAACTTGCTGCTATGAGCTCCCTTTGGTAGGTGGATTACAAAGGAGCCATTCATTCGCTTTGCCACAAACACCTGACTTTTAACTCTCAGGCACTATACAGAGGCTTGGCTAAGATACGGAGAATAGAGTTTGCTGCCCTAAAGTCTGGGCATCATCATGTTGATGGGAATGATGATGGTCCAACCACAAGCTGACATTTACCAGGGGCCCATCATGTATCAGTTCCACTTATACACCAGATACTGTCTCCTTTAGCACTCAGAATTGTTCTACAAAGTACCAGTTGAGGCTCAGAGAAGCTTAGTGAGTCATCCAGGTTCACACAGCCAAAATGTGCAAGAAGGGAACTGGAACCCTGGCACGTGGCTCTGTTGGAAATGCCTCCTAGTAAAGAAGCAGTGACAGCATGCCATTGTGCCTCTGATTTCCTCTATTGCCATTTTAGGACATTTCTCAGGGTGAAAAGTGCAGGCCTGGCTTGTTTTGGGAAAAACTTTCACCGGCTACCAAAGAGACTCAAAATCTTTGGCTGTGAACTTCCCCAACCCTTGAAGGGACAGTGAGACACTTAACTAGAGCCTGGCACTTACCCTAATCATGGGGCCAACCCTAACGGCTGCATCAGAATTCCCCCTGGGCCTTAATTAGATCGAGGTTCCATAAGTCTTATGCATTGGGGTCGATAGAAAAGCAATTTTTCCATTTGGTCTCTCTGAGGACCCTGCTTTTTGCTTGCCCAGGGAGGTAGTCCATGTGTGTGGTATACCCTGAGGTCAATAAAAAGCTTTAGAATCCTTCAGGATTGAGTGGAAAATATTCTCGTTATAACATTAGAGAAACTTTAAAAAAAAATCAATGAAGTAATGGGATATAACACAGGAATGGGGCCTTTAGCCAGACTCAATTGTTTTACCCACATAAAGCCTCTGGATGACGCATAATGGAGATGCAATGAGTTATTCCCTGAAGAAACAGCCGGAGAGCCTGAGGAATGAGCAGCAGTTACAGGAGGAGGGAGCCTATCAATATGCATGAAAAAAAATCAAAGATTATCTTATCCCCAAAGCCAAAACGATTTTGGAGCTTCACAGGTGATTTTGGGGTGGTTGATTTTGTTTCTCTTATTTTGTTGATGTTGTTTAGAGAAATGGCTAATGGACTCTGAATAAAATACACACTACATTATCCCACCTGTTCGTTGGGGATAAAGGTGAAGTCTGAATTGGCAGCTAAAGTAAAATGTGGTTTTATTTCTCCTAAAAGTAACAACTTGAATTAGGCTAACAGCACATCATTCCACAATAACCCCAGAATAGTGTTGATTTGATTTTTGGATAAGAATATTATTCATTATCTCTCAAGATGTAGTGTCTGTGGTACATGGTCAGGTACTTACAATGAACAGAAGCTGTTCTTGCAAAGCTTTATACACTGTGATAAAAGATAAGCCACACATTGCACAAAAGTATTGGGGACAACTGGTTGAGAGTCTGACATCAGTAAACGAGAGACAGAATGGATATGGCAGGGCAAATTGGCAGACAGCCATTTATTCTAGCATTGTTTACCAAGTGCCTAGTATATGTTAGGCATTTAATACACTAGGTATACTAGATTCTTATTACACACACATACAATGATCCTTCCTCAGGGGAGATTGTTTTTTAGAAGTTTCCCTCCCTCTCCATCAAGTCGCCAGCTATTGATAAAACATGTGGCATTGTTACTACAAGCTGGCCCTGTGGCTATGGGAGTGATTTATAAACAGCAGAAAATAGTCACCTCTCAAGTAAGTGATAAAATTTCAACTGCTATGGGCTTGTATATTAGGAAAAGAAAAAAATAAATAAAGAGAGAAGTTGTTGGAATTTAAACTTCTTTTGGCCTGTCTTTTCTCACATTGTGAATTTAACGCTGGCTACTTTCTGTTTCTCTCAGTAAAGGTTTCCAGTTCAAAGCCACATCTGCATTGCTATTAAATGCTAATGGTTGCAGAATTTCGTGTGATGGCAAATACTCTATGAGAGTCAGAGTCCCTTAAAAAAATAAAACACAACAAAAAACCTCGCCCTAGGACTCTGTGACACTTGACATGTGGCATGAACCATCGAAATTCATCCTCTTCTAGTTAAAGGTCATTTCACATGTGTGCTTGGACGGTGGAGGTGTTTTAGTTGGGCTGAAGCCTCTCTTTGGAGTTGGTTTCCTTCTAGCGAAGGCTCCCACCATTCCACTTAATTGCACAGCATCAAAGAGAAAGCTCTCACCCCACTGATGACTCCACAGTGTAATGGCCTGAAAGGGGTCACCCGGTGTCAACAGCTTCTCTCCAGGTGACAGGCTGATGAACCTGCTGCTTCTCAGGGATTTTTTGTGAAGCAGATACTAGGTTTATTCAAAGGTAGAGGTGGTCGCTGGTCTGCAGAGGGACAGGAGGCGAGGGGTTCTCATACTTGGAAAGGTATGTAGTACCTCAGAGGGGAAAGAAAGACCCATTTTTCTTCACCCTGGAAATTTCACCTTAGGGGGAACTGGCATAGAATCATGAACTTGTAACATTCTCCTTTCGCAGGGGAGTGAGGAATTTTAAATCAGAGTTCCTCACTTATAAATCTGGAGATCCGACGACATCTGTTGGAAGAACTCTTTCTCAGTCAGTTCAAAGTCAGTGGCAGTTGCAGCAATTAATAAAGTTGGGGACAACGATATGGAGACAAATGAGATTCTGTGGCCCTCACAGAATAGCAGCCATGACCTTTGCTTTTCATTTGAAATTCAGCTATCACATTAGTAAAATAATATAGTACAGGATGGATACGAGTTTGCTAATATGATATATAGATCTCTAATATGAATCTCATACTTAGAAGTATATTACACATATGCCAGCTCTGATATATTTTATGTACATGTACTACAATATTTCATAATCTTCTACCAGTGATTTCCCCCCTTTGGCGGAGGGAGAGAGAAAGGGGGGGATGAAAAAGGCAAATAAGATACACAAGTGAAATAGATTTCAAATCGTCACACGTTGAGTGAATTTGGACATGAATCTGAAATGTCCGGTCAATAATTATAGCCATTAACATTTCTTCTTATCATTTCTTCCTCATTTTCATGTCCAAAATAGGGAGGCTCTACAAATTAAAGTGACTAGGATAATTAATAAAAAGTATACTGAATTGAAAATGCAATTACAGTCTCTGTGGCACAGACACACTTACTTCTGTTTGTCACACATTTTTAACCATCCATACCTAAAGCACTCCAGAAGAAAAGAGCTAAGAAATTACGGCTGCTACCTCTGAAAGTTGTGAATTATGAAAAGACATTTTCATGAACAGAATATGGCCAACTGAATTTTATTTTTCGGTGCAGTGATCTTTGCCTAAAGCTGCCAGTTCTGCTGATTACACCGAACATTTCAAATGTCAGGGTTTTGCCAATACAGAATTCCTTCATTAGGCCCTGCTCAGCTTCCTTTCCTCTCTCTGCTCCCTTGAAAAGTGAGAGAAACCAAGATGGGATATCGCCTTACACCCAAACAGTAACAGAAGAGTAAGAGAATCTAGCCAGAAAGCAAGTTCTTCTAATTTAATTTCCTTAGCTGAAGGAAACATGTTATCAGCAGCGATAGCACCCCCAGCCCTCGAATCTTCCACTTGAATCTGCAGAGTTCTACTGAAATTCGGAAAGAGGCAACAACTATGCAGAACAGAACAAAGGCAGTTTCTTCTGACTGTAGAGAAATAAATATTGCTCCCAAGAAAGCAAAGGAAAACTAACTACAGATGAAAGGGGGTGGGGAGATCTCTTGGTGGATGTGGACAAACCAGGGTGGACCAAGGCTTTGGTGGTGGGGGTGGGGTGGGGTGGGGAGCAAATGGCTTCTGGTGGAACAGACACAGAGAACTGTCTGATTAAGCCCATGAAAACCAAAGGCCATGGCTTTCTCACAAGAGTCATACAAATCCAGTTCTCGGTGGCTGCTCTTTCACAGTTTCCAATCAGCAAATGCTCAATCCAGTGATTTGAGAAATCAAAGGAAGAGGTAGCGGGGCAGCCAGTTCCATGTGGTTGCCATGTAATTTTAGCCCTAGGGGGTGACCTTTGCATGGTGTGAAACATGCAGGGAAGTTGTGGGTCCCGGGAAAGTAAGAGGATGCTCTCACTTCCTCTCCATCGGGGGCTGCAGCCTGACCCCTGGGATGGGACGCTGTTAGCCATTAAGTCTTAATGAGATTTTCTGATGGAGAAACAGTTGGACCGGAAAGGGTTTACTGAAGGCAATTTAGTTCAGACCCACGGCTCTTTACCGAGGGACTGTGGCATGCAAAGCCACAGTCATACAGAGCCCTAGACACCACGGTGAACAAAATTATGACTAGTGCCCTGTCCTCAAGGAGGGTCAGATCACAGGGGAGAGAAGACAGGATGAGCATGAGTGGCAGGACAAGGCTGCGTGTGGTAGGTGACTTGGGAGGTCAGGGGGAAGGAGAGGCATTGGGACAGGTTTCCCAGAAGCGGTGGCTTTCCAGATGGACCGCCTTGCTCTGCTGGGAATCCAGAAGTGAGAGGGACCTACAAGGGAACAAACCTGTGGGTAGGAAGTTGAGGGAGCTGGGTGGCCCTGGCCCATGATGCTAAGTTAAATGGAAGTTGCAGAGTGGCTCTCATCACTGACATTAGCTATGAATGAGGACAGCCGTGCGTTCTCCATGGGGGAGGCATGACATTGCACCTCAAGGGGGTAAAAACTGGTTCTTGGGGAGAGAGTGACCAAAAAAATCTCAGCCATTGCACTGGTTTGTGACTCTCCAGGGAACCTCTGCACACAAACAGACACACAGCATATCCATGGTATTAAAATGTAATGGGAAAAGGAAAGGAGGACTGGGGGAAAATTGTCTAAAAAACTCATTGGTGAAGGGACGGCAATGATGACATAAAAGGTAGAGAAATACTGGCAGCACCTTTCGTGTGACTGCTGCCTTTGTCTCTCAAAGATACTGAACATGAATCTGGGGCAAGACCTCAACCCTCTGGCAGACAAGGCAGCCTCTCCAGAGACCTGCTCCAGAGTGTGCGGACGGGGCTTAACCTCCTTACCCTCTCCGGGACTTCGAAGGCCTGACGCTTGAGAATAGGGATGACAACACAGAGCAAGAAGGCAAGGGAGGAGAGGAGAGTTAAGATAACACCATGCCTGGCTTCTCGTCTCCATGGAAAATAGGTCACAGATTTCCATTTCATGTATTTATTTTTAAAAGTGTATTTTAGAAGCTTACCGTAACTCCGCATTAAAAATGAATGATGTCTTTAATAGTTTATTTTCATTTCAAATTACAAAGGCGGTATGTATTCATTATGGAAATTTGGGAAACGCAGATAAGACGAAAGGAGACAATACACTCACGACAATACGCATCATCCCATCATCCCGAAGTGAACACTTTAGGATCTTATTAGATTTCCACTGAACCAGCGAGACCCGGCAGGCTAACTGTGAGTCACACGTGGCTACTGAACATTTGAAATGCAGTTGGTCCAAACTGAGATGTCAAAATGCACACTGGATTTTAAAGACTTAGCAGGAAAATCATATAAAACCTATCGTTAATATCTTTTTATATTGACCACATGTTGAAATATATGGGATATGCTCTTTTAAAGAAAACATGCTATTAAAATAATCTCACCTGTTTCCCGTTACCTTCATTAATGGAACTATTAGAAAACCTAATATTTAATGCATCTCGCACCACATTTCCATCAGACGTTGCTGGTCCAGGCCTTGCCTAGGAATGCACACATGCATGCATGAATATACACCTTAGACAATAGATGATGCAGTGCAAATTCCCCTGCAGTCTCTTTTCCACTGAGTACAGGCTGGACATCTGCCGCAGCAAAACACATTCACTTGTGTTCAAAGTGAATATTTAAATGCCAAATATTGCTGCATAATATGGATGTCATTCAATGTACTAAACCAATCCCCTATCAATGGATGCTTAGATAGTTACCAATTGTCCTCGATTAGAGGAACTCCGCAGTAAACAGCCTTTGCTCTATCGCTCGGCATGCAAACCTTCCACGGCAGTGTGGCAGAGTAGAAATAGCACGGTTTGAGGCGACATGATTCTTGATTCAAATCACGTCTCAGCTTTTCAACTAGCTGTTTAACTTTAGGCAAATTGTCTCTCTGCCCTCAGGTTCATTGTCTAAAATGGGAACAGTTTTTTTTATCTTTCAGTCCCGTTGAAAAGATCAGGAATGGTATTATTTGGGACGCACTCGAGACACTCACTGTACAACAGCCAACACTTTTAACATCGTAAATAAAACATTTTTTAAAAAACACTATGGTTCGGAAGTCTCAGACCTGCAGACACTCACACCACCATGACAAATAAAATGATAGAAACTATAGAAAGATGACTTCGCATTCAAGTCATCAATGAGTATCTGTACTGAGATCTGAAATGTGCAGAGTGAGTGTACAACACCCACTGACCACACTCTTTTTGGCAAGTTTTTACCTATTTCAGTCTAAAATCACTCATCCCAGACTTCCAGCCGTTTTCTTCTTGTTCAACCCTAAGTCAGATATAAGGTCCAGTACCATTTTAGGTGGCAGTAATAATGCTTCAGAGACACAATGCTCATGGTTTACTTTTAGGATAATAACAACTGCAAAGCAGGTCTGTGGGTGTCTTTCTCACTTGGACTTGAATGGCTCTCACTTCTGACTGGAAGACAGGGTTGAATGGCAACATCACCCCTTTTTGTAGGTGCAACACAGAGGATTATAACCCAGGAGGCAAAGAAATGACACCCCGGCAGAGTTAGATATATGGCAAAATGGTACCTAGAATGAGTCTGTATTGATAAGAAAGGAGGGGACAGATTGTGCTGGGGTCTTGGAGAGCTTGATTAGGCCATTGATACCTTGGCAATGGAGATTGGCCCAGGTGAACAAAGAGGTGTGAGAGTTAGTCCAATAAACTTAATTAACTTAAAAATGCCCAGAGTTGGTTTCACCCATAGATCCAAGAAACAATCCAGTGACTACATGTAAACAAGTCAAAAACTTCTTTACATAATGATTAACCCTGAGGCCTGGCAGCCACATAACTTCTGGGGGAACTTTGTCCTCCAGCAATTAACTGTGGGGCTTTAGGCAAACTATTTAACCTCTCTGCTCATCAGTCTACTCATTTCCAAACAAGGGGGACAAAGGATTAATATGAGGATTAAAACATAACTAATGGCAATCGAGCACTTGTTTTTAGCACACTAGCACAACGCGCAATGTGGCATCAGCTCTCAACAATGTTAGAGGCTCTGTAGCTCCCACTACTTCTAAATCTGTGACATCTTTTTTTAAAGACAATTCTTCATTTGCTGTCTCAGATTCTGCTGTGGCCCTCTCCTGATACAGTAGAGCTTTATATACCGTGAGACAAGATTTCTGCCACCCAGGAGCTCACAACATTAACTCAGCAGCATCATAATTCATGAGAGGTTTGGCACAGGTTGCCCCAGGTTACTATGCAGTGATGGACATAGGCACCCAAGTTGCCTAAGGAGCAGGTCAAGGAGGGGCTATGTTAAACTTGGGCAAGATAGGCAAGTAGGAATTAGCTGGGCAGAAAAGATGGAAGCAGGAGATAAGAGCATTCAGAAAGAAAGGACTGCCAAAGAAGGCTCGGAGGTGAAGATGTGTGAAGGGTTTGCAAGTGGTTAGAAGGAAGGTGCTGGTGAGTTGAAGCTGGAGATGTAAATGGAGGTCTGACTTTGGAGATTTTGTGGGAGCTCAGAATTAATGCAGAAAGCAAAGCAGAATTTTGACCATTGTTAAGTTGTTCAGCCAGGGAGCACCGTTCAAAGCATCTGGAAGAAAGGCATGAACGAGAAGCCAGAGCCTGGCATTTTTGACTTTCTGCCTTGATGCCACTAACATCACCAAGAATATCCAGACAGTTCCGCATAACAGGACTGACTGAATGATGTGTCCATTTCACCCCCAGGCATGTGAAGAGGCTGTGACCCACGTGCTCTTTGGTCTTGGTTCTTATTTCTTTCAAAGAAACAAGAGAGGTAGAGAACAGACTTCACATGGCAGAGCTGTCACCATGCAAACAGACGGATCTGGATGGATGTGTTTGCTGAGTCCAGCCACACTGTGTTTAAGTGGTAATTATAAGAGTAAAGTAAACAAGAGAAGAAAGATGTGGGAATACTTACTTACCCAAGAGGGCTTATGTTCATGATCAGAGTCTAGGTTGATGAATTTCCTTTAAAATGAGTGCATGCATATTTACAAAGTTTACAAAATGTGTGTATTTACACACACACACACACACACACACACACACACACACGGAGGCTCAAGATCATGGTCCTGCCACGTATGTTGGAGTAGTGGAAAGAACACTTGATGTAAAGTCGGAGGCCTGCATTCAAATAGCAATTTTGACAATTCCGATTACATAAATAATTTCAGCACAAAATTACTTAATTGCATCTGAAATGGAAATAATAATAGCTAACTGGAATCTCTCTTGGGTTTGCAGTGTGACCTGAATTCGAGAAAGGGTTTGAATGGACTAGATCAGCTCTGGGACAGGTTGGTGATGTCAGTGGGAACAGTGGGTAACTAACAAGCTCATGCTACACCCACAGCATTTAACAACTGCCAAAGCCAAACTGATCATTGTTGTACTGGGTGGTGCCTCAGTTTTGCCAGATCTTCTGATTGTTTAATGAGAAACCAAAAATCTAAATGTCTAAGTAAAAATTCCTGATTTTTTAATGTCAGCAATAAACTCACATTTGAAGCAGCTGAAAGGCATCTAAGAACAAAAGGCCCTCGTACGGTCAGTTGGAGACTCTGTTCCAGCCTAATGAACTGCTTTTTCTTACAATTAGCAAACAGGACATAGTGAATGGAATGAAAAATGTTTTCCAGTTTGCTCATGAGTTACATTTTACTTACTTTCAAATCCATAGAGGGAAGTCTTGAAATTTAAAATCTGGAAGGAAGGAAGGAAGGAAGGAAGGAAGGAAGGAAGGAAGGAAGGAAGGAAGAAAGGAAGAGATGAAAAAGATAAAAACACTTTCAAAGTAGGACTACCTTCTCTCCTCCTTTTGGTTATTTAATAAAGGAAAAGTCCCACCAACAATATATGAGGGTTCCCCCTCTCTGCTTCCTAGCTAACGCTTGTTTGTTGACTTATTGATGATGGCCACTCTGACAAGTGTGAGATGATGTCTCATTAGTGTTTTAATTTACATTTCTCTATGAGTAAGAGACCTTGAGCATCCCCACATGTGTTTCTTGGACATCTATAAGTCCTCATTGGATAAATGTCTATTTATGGGTCCTCTGCCCATTTTTTAATCAGTTTTTTTTGGGGGGAGGGTTGAGTCATATGAGTTCCTTATACATTTTAGATATTAACCCCTTATCAGATGTATCATTGGTGAATATCTCTTCCCATTCAGTAGGTTGTCTTTTTATTTCGTCAATGGTTTCCTTGGTACAGCCACTATAAAAAGCAGCATGGAGGTTCCTCAAAAATTAAAAGTAGAACTGCCATATGACCCAACAATTTTATTTCTGGGCATTTGTCTGAAAAAAAATCTAAAACACTACTTCAAAAAGACACCCCTATGTTCATTGCAGTTTTATTTATAATAGCCAAGGTGTAGATTGACACTTAAGTGTCAATTGATAGATGAATGGATAATGAAGAGGTGGTACCTATATACAATGGAATATTACTCCTCCCTAACAAAGAATTAAATCTTGCCATTTGCAACAACATGGATGGACCTAGAGGGTATTATCCTAAGTGAAATAAATCAGAGAGAGAAAGACAAATACAATTTGATTTCACTTATATGGAAAATTGAAAGATCAAAATAAATGAACAAAACAGAAACAAACTTATAGATACAGAGAACAAACTGATGGTTGTCACATGGGAGGAGAAATGGGGAGAAGGGTGAAAAAAAGGGAAGAAATGAAGAAGTACAAATTTCCAGTTATAAAAAGAGTCATGGGGATGTAAAGTACAGCACAGGGAATGCAGTCAATAATATTGCAATAACTTTCTATGGTATCACAGGGGTACTACACTTATCAGGTGTTTTACGTCATAAACTAATAAATGTCTAATTACTATGTTGTGCAGCTGAAACTAATATAATATTGCATGACAATGGTAACCAAAGGAGGAGGAGGAGGAGGAGGAGGAGGAGGAGGAGGAGGAGGAGAAGAAGAGGAGGAGGAGGAGGAGGAGGAGGAGGAGGAGGAGGAGGAAGAGGAAGAGGAAGAGGAAGAGGAAGAAGAAGAAGAAAACGGAATGTCTCATATCTGACCTCTCTGCCTGCTATTCTGAGCTGAAAAATAAATTCCTTCTCTTCCTGTTCTGAGCTCCCAATGCGGTGGCCAGGTCTGCAGCATCCTAGAACTCACTGTCCTTCTCTACTTTCTTTCTCAGCTCCAACTACTGTGGGGGTTTTGCAGTTTCCTTCAAGAGCCTCTTTAAGAGTCTTTCAATGCCCTGGGTTGCCCGAAGGAAGAAGAATAGTTAGGAGAACTGCAGCCTCCTAAAGCCTGATTCTTTGGCAGAATGACACAAAATATTACACCCAAGATGACCTTTCCTAGTAAATGCTTTTATATACAAATGCCCTGGGTGCATAAAAATTCTGAGATACACAGTGTGATGTTTTGTTTAACCCTTTAGTGATAAATGTATTTATCTAAATGGACTCAGAATCTGCTGCATTACAACCAAGGTGCCTGGAGTGTAGAATCTGAGTCTTTGCCTTCAGGCAGTTTACTTTCTTGGAGGGAGGGCTGAAAACTAATTAAATGGAAGGAAATGTAAATTATGATCTCAGTGGAGGGGGTCAGAGCTTAGAGGATGAAGCAGCTAAATTAAGTGGCTTCATTAGAAAGAATTTCACTGAGAAGACACACAGAGAAACAGTTTTATTATCATCAAGTTGACTCTAGAACTTTTAATCAAGTCGTGGCTACCAGTATACTGTTAATATGAGCATCCTGTTCCCTCAGGTATGGCAGATAATTCGTGTGTGTGTGTGTGTGTGTGTGTGTGTGTGTGCGCGCGCGCGCACGTGTGTGTGTGGGTGTATACATATATGCATATATATGTGTGTATATATATATATACTACATATATATATACATATATATATATATATATATATATATATATATTTACTTGTACAGGGATCTTTCACTCTAATAGTTAATTTAGAAATGTCTGTTAAGTAAAATCATGCTTTTGCTTACCATTCAGAAACACTGTGCTTAAATTTAAAGATCAAAAATAAATAACTTCTCAAAAAAAAATCAATGTAAGACATGATGAAGATGATTTTCCCAGAGGAAGAAACACAACTGGTTCAAGAATCTATGAGGGTGAAAAAGGTAAACTTTAACAGTTATTAACTACATGTAAAACAAATAGTCTCTCTCTCTCTCTCTCTCTCTCTCTCTCTCTCTCTCTCTCTTTTCTGCCAAATTGGCAATAGAAAAGGATTTTTATAATGCTACTCTTCATTATTAGAGGAGATTTGGGGAAAGAATCTCTCTGAAACACTACTGTTGAGAGTGTAAATTGGTTTAACCTTTCTGAAAAGACAATTTAACAATGTGTATCAAAAGGCTTAAGAATTTGCATAACCTTTATTCAAGTATTTCCACTTGTAGGAACTGATTCCAGGGGAGTCCTGGGTGTGCTTATGATATAGACACAAGGCTGCCCATCACTGTCTCTTTGTTGTGGTAGAAAACCAGAGACAATCCAAGACGTCAGCATTTGAGAACTGTGCAAAATAAATAAATAAAATAAAATAGATAAAATAAAATAAAATAGTTAAAATAATCTGGCATTCATTCAGTGGTTCACTTTCAGCTCTTGTGTTACTCACAGAGCCCTATTTTTGTTGGCAGAAGCTTTGTGAAGAAGGAAATTTTGCATAATACAGAGTTACACTAAAAAATTGCAATGCATGTGTAAGGTTGATATACAATATGTTGAGTCAGTGGGAGAAAAGAGAAAGAGAAAGAGGGAGAGAGAGACTGACTGACTCAGATGTCAGTTGGAAAAATCCTCTCTCCTTGGGGATGCAGGTAAAATTGACACAAAGCTCCCATTTATATGGCCTTAGGGAGTCTAAACACCTCCCCAGGTTTCCACAAATTCCCAAGTGGCTTTCATTCTTATTGCCTTCTCTGCCCTCCAGGCTCCTCCTATTCTCTTTATTATCTCTCCACTGCACCATTTTCAGAGTCCATCAAGAAAGGAAGCAAAGGAAAAGGAAGTGAAGGACAAAAAAGAAGAAATGGAAACAGACCCACCCTTGCAAAAGCACCCTGAGAGCATAGTAAACTTTCCCAAAGGTTTGGAGTCGTAAGAGAGGGGTGGCTCCAGCTAACGATCAGAGTTCCGTCCTTTCTCTCTCTCTCTCTCTCTCTCTCTCTCTCTCTCTCTCTCTCTCTCTCTCTCTCTCTCTCCCTCTCCTCCCCTCCCTCCCTCTCTCCCTGCCTCCCTCTCTCTCTCTCTTTATCTCTAGTCAGTTCTGTTCTTGGAACCCTACAGTTCCCTCCTCCTATTATGCAGAACACTATGGCACTATGAGTCCTGGCTCTCACTACTAAACTCTCAAAATCACGCCTTGCCCAGGATGCTGCAGACAAAGATCCTCCATTGAATGGAATGGAGGCATCACTCCTCTTTTGGCAGCAGTTATATACATAGCAACACTTGCATCTATCCTTACAGGTAGATGAGACATGCATATTATAAATAGATGATAACTGAGCTGTTACTCACAAAGACCATTGTCTTAAATAGCATTTTTCTGGTACATCTATATCTAGATATATAGGAATATAGATGAACTATAGTGTTAACTCACATTACCCCTGGATGATGAATGCCAAGTGATTTTAATTTTCTCCTTTGTGCTTACCTTCAGTATCCAAACTTTTTAATTTTTAAGTCTCCATAAAGAAGAAATGCCTGTTTCTCAAGGGGAGTTTGGTTTACATGTGAGATGACAGATAAAACCATAAGTGAAATTAATTAAAGCTGTTCCTAATTCAGCCAGCTACTCAACAAGTGTAAGCATGAAAGTCCCAGGCCACCTTTCTCCATGGGGGCTGAGACCATGAGAAAAGGCTCAAATGCATTCTAATGCCCACGTAGGACATCCTACTGAGAAGCGTCAACAACTGATGAGCATTAAATTGTGCTCTCTTTGAGGAGAGGGGAAGGGGTATGATGGCAGTGCCTAGGAAAGGGAGTCCAGATTTGGAAAGTTGCCAGACACCTTGTGAATGCTTTGTCAGCCTTATCTTTAATCCTTACAAGGACCGTAGGACTTAACCGCTATTATCTGCCAAATGGCGGATGAAGAAACCAAGGCACAAAACAGAGAGATCATCTCTCTCTGATGGGCTTGCTTTTATCCAGTCCATATTCTCAAATCAGGAGCTGTTCTTCCATCCAGAACCACATTTTAAAATACATAAACAAACAGCCCCAAGCTTACTCCCTGTGATAAAAATGTACAACCACCTGAATTTAAACAGGCTGTGTTCACCACATTTCGTGAATTAAGAGATTTGTAATGATAAACAGTCACTAATGTGTTCTTAAAAATCATGTAATTGCTATGTCAGGCATAAATTCATTTAAGCATAAGTTGTAAGCTTTTGGTTATGTTTAATATAAACCTATTCGTTAGGCTCATATATTATAGAAAGTGTCATGCATTTGATCTTATAGAAAAATAATACATTATTATTTCTAATAATAATTTCAACTTATGGTTATTGAGCATGTTATGTTGCTGGCACTTAAAACACATTCTATTATTCAATTATTAGTGTGTAGTAGCTCTTTAAATCACATAGTGTGTGGCAGAAATATTCACTCCCTCCCCACGTTCATGGGCAAAATGTATTTCCACACTCCTTGGCTGTGGGTGTGTCTGTGTGACTTGCTTTGGCCAAGGTATGTTAGCTGGTAACCAGTGTGACGTAGGCAAAGGCTTGAAGAGGCTTGTACGATTGGGCTTGTTCTCTTGTGCTTCTCCCATCATCATGAGAATACTCCTGGGCTAGCCTATGGCTCTAAGAAGGAGGGAGTGAGACTCATGGTCTCAAGCCCCTCCAGAGCTGAGCCTTCTCAGCCTGGTGCAACCTAAATCAGCAGTAGCTCCTACACCACACAACTGAGTCCAGCCTACAAAAAGGCCCCCATAATAGTCCAGATACATGAGCTAAATAAATTATTACAGTTGCCTGACAATTAGATTTCATGATTATTATTAAGTAGGGATGGCAAAGGATGCGTGCAGTACGCTAATGATGGAGGCATTGTTCTCATTCTTGATTTAAAACGAGGAAACTGAAGTTTAGGGAGGTTATGTAACTTGCACATTTTCGTGGATGGAAGCACTGGAGTTCTGGTGTGACTCCAAAATAAAACCTTCATGCTGAAGCCCACTTTGATTAGTCAGTCAGGCAGCCCTCAAACCCAACATTTAATAAGCACATGCCGCATGCTGGGTGCTGTCCATGGTGCTGAGAACATAGCCGTCTGCACCACAGAAACCAAAGCATTTTTCAAGGGTTGTTTTTACCAGGGAGGACAGGAAAGAGGCCATTGCACCAAACTTCAGTGCAGAAAAGCAGGTGACCATACAAGCTGACAGTCAGTAGACGAGCAAGATTAAAGGTCTTTGGACAGGAATGAGCTTGGGGTGTTTGTGGGAAAAGAAAGGAGGCGACAGAATCGAGTGTAGTTACGAGGGGGAAAGCAGAGTGAGATGGGATCAAGGTGCAGATAACACAGGGCCTGTTGGCAATAACAAGGAGTCCTGATTCCATTCTGGTTACAGTGGGAAGCCAGCACAAAATTATAGATACAAGAGAAACATGTTCTGGTGACCATTTTAGGACAATCTCCATGATACTTTGCTGTGGGCAGACTCTAGGGAGTCTGGAGATGGGGGGACCTGGGCGAGGGCTGTTGGAGCTGTCCAGCTGGGAGAAATTTGGACTGGATGAGGGTGGTGGCTGTGGAGAGACTGAGGACTGTTTCCAAATTGCTTCTGAAATTCAAAAAAGCAGTCCTAACTTCCCCAATACTAAAATAGACTTGGCTTCAGCATGCCTGAGCAAAACATTTACCAGTTTAAGGGCCAAACCAAATTGTGAAATATCTCTCAAAATATTTGCTTAGAGTAAAAAGTAAAAACACACTTAGCAGTTGTGAATTAGTCATTCGCCTAAGGTGGGTGATAATTTATGCCACACTTGTAGTCAAAAAAGAAATTTACATTTACACTGAAATCTATACTTTTTTTTTTCTCCAGAAATGGGCTAATTGTGTTTGTTGAATTGTTTCAAGTTGCTATGGGCTGGGAGGATTGAGAATCTATTTGCAAGGCTATGGGGATTAAATTAGATAAACCCAAAGGGAAAGTAATTGGTAAATTGGGAAGTGTTGTATGAGTATATGAAGAACTGTCTAAGGCACTATGAAAGATTAATGGGCAGACATTCAACTTGAAGTTTAAAAAAAAATTTAAATTTCACTTCGAGTATCTGCGATCCAGCAAACAAACATCTTTCAACAAACAAACAAAAACGTTAGGCTATGTACACTTGTTTCAGTCTTGCTCTAGTTTCCCCCCAAAATTAATGTGCTACCTATCAGAAAAGCTATAACGATCAGATTTCTTTTCTTTCTTTTTTTCTAAATATGAAAATATATTTTGCAAACCATAACATCCTCTACTGGTCTCAAACTCAACAAGCAGATCGACTCCACCCACATGTTTTGTCCGATCCAGGTAAGATATACAGGATGATATTAGAAGTCCAATTTTTAAGTGGAGAGATTTCATCTTAAAAAAAATAGATTTTGAGAATTTCTTTAAAAAATTATAAAATCTGGTATATTCCCATGTCAGAAAAATATGAGCTGAATAGCAGCCACCACCATGAGACTGAGTTTATGCTGTCCCCTCTGCCACTGTTTCCATTGCTCCCCATCATGCTTCTAATGTAAAGGGTCGGTTGCCAATTAGCGTCACATGTGATACGGTGTTTTCCCATAGCAGAGGGAGCCCTCTTTTTACACCCATTATGATCACAAGTAGGAATATGAAAAGTAGACGAAGATGTCCATATGCTTTATAACCCAGCCTGCCTCCTCCACGTATAATCACTTCCCAGCTTCCAAGTTAATACTGCTCATCTTTCCCCAATACGTGATAGTAGAGGAAAGTGAGAAGTGGAAGGAACCCACAGATCATGAGCCCTAGATGAACAGGTTTAGGCAGCGACATCAGTCCAACAGTCACAGGAGCCCTAGACCAGCTCCATTGCGTCCCTGGAAGCATCACAACCCAAAGTGACTTCTGGCTCTGATCCTAGTGGAAGCATGCCAAAAGCAGGCTCTCACTTAAGAAAATTGAATATGATTTTGCAAACGGGATGGCCAAACTTGATCTCAATATGACAAGGAATAACAAAGGTGTGTGCTAAAATGGCTCACTCAGGAGAAAGGTCCAACGTGGCACATGAGGGAGCATCTTCAGGGTCTGATAAAAGTTACTCAAGCACCATCAACTTTCAAAATCAAAATGATCATAAACACTAAAGTGTAGGTAGTATAAAACAATAGGGTTTTTATTTTTTGTTGGATATTTTGGCATTTCCCTATAACACATTCTGCAAAAGAGATGAAAGTTACATTGTCATAAATGTTTATTTACTTTTACTTTGTTTTCTACAAAGACAGCCCTTGGTGACAATGTTGTAATTTATAATTGAGCTAGAGAATAATCCAGAAAAAATAGAACAAAAAGTTTTAATATATAATGATTATTTTCAATCTCACCGAGAGCACAAAACCACTTTGAGACATTGATTTAAGAGCTATGAACATTCTCTGCAGTAATAAAAAAAAGTATGTTAGACACATGAGCAGAGTTTTCTGTGTGACTTCAGAGGTTTAATGGATACTCTGATTTCAACATTAGAAATCAAGACCTTTGATTATGTGAAATCCAAGAATACAGCATCACTGTTAAGAATAAGGAATATGGGGTCAACTGCCTAGGGCTGCCTCTGGCTTAGCCCCACCCTGTGTGAATATTCTGAGCCTCAATTTTGCTCATCCACAAAACAAGAAGAATGTCAACCCATAATTTATTGGCTTGTTTGAAGAATCCGTGAACTGAATTCATACAAAGTTCTGAAATAGTTGCTGGCACGTGGTGACAGATCGATAAATGTTCTCTGAACATTCACTTTCTGATTTAATACTGGCTGTTACAATTTAGATGAAAACCTTAAAATGTATGTTACATTGGCATTCCCAACATTTTAAGTTAATGACAAAGAGAATCAAAAGAATCTATTATTATGCTATCCATTTATATAAAAATACCAGAGCTTGACATTTGAAAATCAAGTCACAAAAGTAAGAGGAGGAGGAAGAGAACATAGAAGGAATAAGATAAAGATGGCAGAGAGGTAGGGCAGACATAGCCCCACAGGTGGCCCTCATACCTGAACACACACCCTACAACTATTCCACTGGCACAGCCCATATCTGGCCAAGGTAATCAGGTTTGAATCAACAGACCGACCATTTGGCTCAGCTATTTAGTCAGTTCTATGAGACAACCAGCCTTGCAACCATATCAGTCACACATGTGGCCAAATTCTCCATCACAGACCCAGTCTAACTGGCTGACGGATGCAAATCAAGGAACATTAACATCCAACTGGATTGACTGAGTGTTGAGCAACTTGCACCTGTCGCTTCTGAAGGTTTGTTGAGCTTATTCCCAGTGACTAGAAGGCCTCCAGATGCCCTAACTGTTATGCCATTCAGAGCATCCTATTTCTTTAGTGTATGTGTGACTATGGTATGCTCTACCCATGAATTCAACAAGAGGTAAGACTGAAGAGCTAACCTTTCATGGGCAGTGGGTTCCAGAGCCCACCACAGCCAGCCAACCTTTGAAGAAACATTACAGAACTTGACCTTTCATGGGGACCTCGCGTGACTTCAGAACAAGGTTAGTAGGAATGTGTCCAGCAATCTAGTCATTCTCCTCCTGATGAGACACTAGGGGCACTTCTTGTCTGCATTTTGATCCACCTCTGCCACATTCTGTGTTTCTGTACCATTTTTAAAATAGGTTTTGCAAAATAACCGTGATGTCTCCCAGTTCATAGGTGAGGGAACTAAGACTCAGAGAGGTCTAGTTACTTGCCCAAGGCCACAGGATCATGTGGCACAGCCTGATGTGTCTGCATCCAAGGTGCCTGCTTTTCCCGTGATAATAT
The DNA here is from genome assembly GCA_030015415.1 of Cynopterus sphinx. Lineage (NCBI taxonomy): Eukaryota > Metazoa > Chordata > Mammalia > Chiroptera > Pteropodidae > Cynopterus > Cynopterus sphinx. The sequence continues at coordinate 96,812,769 of CM057379.1, read as the reverse complement.
GTTTATGCCTCTAATTAGGTATTTACCTTTTCATTTGTTTTATACAGACATTTATGTGCAACCACGTCCTTGAATTTTGAGTGAATGTTTTTTCAATTTGTCGATAAGCTACTCGTGAAATAATGTTTTCCATGTGTTAGAGTGTGTACATGATATCCATATATATGAGTATGTGTGTTTGTATATGATAGACATATACATGAGAATGTGTATGACACATATATGAGCATGTGTGTGTGTGTGTGTGTGTGAGTGAGTGTGTGTGTGTGTATAGAACAGTGAACCCTGGTTCTCAGTGGTGAGAAATCCCTCCTGCCAATATTTGGCAGTGGCTGGAGAAATTTTTTTTATTGTTATGACTGAAATGTGTATGCCAACGGCATGGGTAGAGGCTATGAATGTCGCTAAACATCCTATAATGCACAGACAGACCTCTCATCCTGGAACAAAGACTTTTCAGTCCAAAGTACCAATAGTGCTGAGGTTGAGGAATTCTTAATACATGAATATAGATATATACACATTTCTGTATATGTACCCTTATAATTTCATATATATCACATATAAATATATATTCATTATATAAATATAATCTGTATGTATACCTATATATATTATATATGTTTATATGTATGTGTATATACATAAGCATATATCTATCAATATGTCTCTATCTAAATATCAGGAGAAAGAAAGGAAGGGAGAATGTGGAGATGGACAGATGCATGCATATGTGTATGAATATGTGTTTGTCTATATACATACTCACATTGTATCCACCCATTTGTCTCATATTGATCTTCTATGTGTGGATTTTTTCACAAAGCACTCTTACTGAAAACATGATGGAGGTAAAGAAGGGACAGGTTTTTTATTTACTATGACTTCCAGATACAACAAAACATCTTAAATAATCCTCTCGCAATGCCCCAACCCAAAATGAATCCATAAAGGTCTATGTCACACAAGTTTTTTGCTGGGAAATTTTAATGACTTTCAAAATTCCCAGCCCAGGAATATGTTAGTCATCTTGAATGAACCAAAGGGTTTAATTAAACAACCATACTTAAACGTTGGAGTACACACTCTGCCCAGTGAACCCTAATACTAAAGGGAATCACATAATTTTTCCAAGACAGTTCAAGGGGCCAAGAGGTGACTTGCTCTCTGCTTGGGCCACATCCATTACTCAGTCTGAGAGGAATTAAAATAGATACCAGCACTGAAACAGTGCTGCCAGAATTCAGCTAATGAGTATGAAAACTCCATTGCGATTTATGTTAGAGGCGAGGTAATATGTTTCAGGATTCTGAATAAATCAGTCCTCTGGTGGGTTTCTCACTTTCCGAATGCGAACGATACTTCTTTCTTGGTGCCCCTAGTCAGAAATGGCAATCTGATATAAATACTAAAAACTCCACTTCATAATAAAAAAAAATTGCTTTCCCAGCCCCCAAACCCTGTGGCTTAATATTCATCACAGCCAGAACCAATGTTGCTTCACATTTAGGCAATGGCCTGGTAAGGTGTGGGGAAAAAATGTCACATCAATGTCAGATTTGTGTGTGTGTGTGCGTGTGTGTGCTGTTATTTTTAAAATCTAAAATAATATCCATATTGCAAGAAAAATTTTAAGGAAACAAGATCTGTGTATAGAAATCAATATAATAAAATAACATACTTGTCTTGTGTCTTTAACATGTATCTTTAACACACACTACAGATATCATCTGGAATTAAAAAAAAAAATACTGTTAGTGCTTCAGTTTCCCCATCTCCAAACTATGGACGATGATATATAAGTAATATATTTTATGCGATCAATGAGTTAATAAATGTATTATTAATAAGTGTATAAATTAATAAATTTATTAATTTGTTTATTTGCATAACAGTGACTGGTATAAGTTCCATAAATATTTATTATTATTAAATATTATATGAATTCTATGGAGTAGGCAGTTTATAGAAATCCAAGACAATTGAAACATTCATCAACACTGGGAATGCCCCTCTTTTAGCATATTGAGGTACGTGGATGAAGTTGAAATAGTGGTTGCAAGTACTCAGATGACTGTAAATGACAGTTATTTTCTTCCTATAAACCACTTTCCCTATCTTCATTTTTAAATAAGTTATTGCTGATTCCAAGGAACACACGGAAAACCTCAGCTCATTCTAATAAGCCAACTGTCTATACCAAGGGTCCAGGAGAGTGAAATAATACTCAAATATAAGACAAGTGTGTTGTCACAGACTTAAAAGAGATAATTGTGCCTCAAAATGCCCCCATGCTTTCTGATATCATCTTCTCTTTCACACACAAAACACCAGGCCAGACAGAATGCTTAATGTGAGGCTTCACCCCAGCTGATTTGATGTTCTTCTGAGAACCTCCTGCATCCACAACCCCTACACAAACAGTAGAAGTAGCTCTACAGTAGGATCAAACTGTGTGTTTTAGGAAGAAGGAAAAGGATAATGGAAAGAACTATATATGAACCTTATTAGAGATTTAGAATTTGGAAGATACAGAAGGCAGACAGAAGATAGAAGAGTCAGTCTCACAATAATGAGATGATTGGGCCAAGGTTTGAAGGATGAGGAGGGTTTATTTAGGAAAAAGAGCCAGTAAATGACCTGGGCAGAGGAAAGAGTCCGTGCAAACGCCCTGTGGAGGCAAGAAGCAGGATCTGTTTCCAGAGTTAGAAAAGGGAGTTGGGTCAGTGAAGACAGCAGAATTTATTTTCTGAAGTTACACAGGGGAAGAGGCAGAATTGGGATATTAAGCTGGTTAGTCCAACTCTAGAGTCTGAATTATTCGCTTTTTACTTCACTTATTCCACTCTGCATTAGACTAATGAGAGAGGTAGATAGATAACAAACATAAAAATGAGTTACAATCTGTGCAGCAGGTAGAGCAGTGCCTGGTCTGTAGACAGAGTATAAGAATCCATTCACATTGTCATCATTAATTATCATTACTATACACAGGACACTCAATTAAGAGCATGACTGAAGTACGTTCTGCTCTTTCTGGTCATCTGTTTGAATGTTCAGGGGACATGGAGGGAGAAAGGGCAGAAGGGCTCATGGTCTTGGCTGGAACAGATGCCCAAAGTGTCATACTCTGGATCACAAAGCAGGTCCCCAGATGCCAGACAGGGGAAGTTATTTTCTGTGATGGCATCTGGCATGCTGGCCTATCCCACTGACATTTGTGTTGGCTGCTGTGTTGCCGTCCCTGGGAAGTTAGGGAAGCAGCCAACTGTTCCCAAACCTTACACTGCTGTCCACCTCTCCTAAATCTGCCTGATGGGTGATACAATCACCTCTTCCAGAGAAAGAATATGGCTCTCTGCCTCCCACACCTGCCCATCTTAGACCTACCTAGCATCTAAATCATAGCACAGAGGTGGTCTGTTCGTATGTAGTGATGTGGCTAGGGATTCTATCCTACCAACAAAAAGGCATTCTAGAGAAAGAAAACCAGACTTCTTGCCACCATTCATACCCCACCTGTGCTTCCAATGAACCTAGTGTTTTCTGAGAACCAGCTCTGTTGACACACCCAGGCAGGATGACTCCTAAGCACTAATTTTCAATGACAGCTGAATAATTGTGTGCTTGTGGAGACTGCGGCGTTAAAGAAATGTAAAGTTGTTAAGTTACTTGCAAAGTAATGACCAAAAGTCGCATAGATTGATCACTATTCGGGAAGTTGACTACAATCTGCCACTGTGCGAAAGGTAGGCTATTCCCAGTTTGGAGACAGTGGTTTGCATGATAGTAATTAGCTAAACAGATGGCCAAAAAGCCAAAAGTAGGATCCTAATGGCAATGGGATGGATACATCTGGGAGCCATGGAGCAGAAAGAGATTCTGCCAGATTTTACAACAGAGAGAATTGGTGGCTGGTTGTCCACTGTGTGACCTCAGAACCACCTCAGAAGATGACATGATCCTCCGGATACTATGGGAGAATTGTGATACTCTTTGCATATGGGACATTCTTCTCTCCCTAAATTGAGTGAAAGCAAGATAGTGATAAATAGATCCTATTAACCTTGGATCACCCTGAATATGGAGTGCTTCTGCTTCCCTTTCGAAATCTAAAATATACCACTTGAACAATGGCTTTGATATTTGAGCTATTAAACACAAGAAAATCAATGCCTACTAGTAACACTGTTTAGGTGTCTAACATAAAACACAAACAAGAAAATGCTGGAATTTCTGAGATGCTGAAGAATAAAGTTTAGATGGACTAAAACTAGGCTCTTTGTGGTCCGAGGGGCTATTTAAACAAGATGCCCACATCCTAGCTAAACCCCTCCACTCATTCATCAGCTTTGGTACTATCCAGAAAACACACCTTTCCTAATGAATATTGAAATCGGCTGTCATTGAAAGAGAACATTCACAGCAGAGCAATGAGACAGTGATCAATATTCATATGGATCCAGGCTGCCTCATTGATTAATAGCTTTCAACTGTAAAAACTGGAATGGCAATAATAAAGCATTATTTTTAGTACAAGTTGACACAGGAGATTTAAACTTTAAAAAAAAAATTTTGAGCAAGTCTTAATAAATAAATCGCCAGGAAGAAAAAGGGATGGCTTTTCTCCATCCCTTGATGAGATATTTTTAATGTCACACGTCATTCACCTACCCAAAGAATGAGAAGCAGTCCCTTCCTTCTATTACAGGTCTCCATCCATTGTATATAAGTGACAAAGCCACGAAGGCTCACACAGGGTTACAAATTACTAGCTCTTCCTTATGAGTTCATGATGTCTACATTTTAGAAATAAAGTTTCTTCAACCTAAATGGTCTGCTACTGTATCCCTCTATCTGTTTTTTATTTTTAGCTCAGTCAGCAAAATACTCTTTCTCCTACCCTCTGATTACACACTTTGCCCTAATCCGAGACCCAGAAATTCCACCAGGGATGACCAGGCTGGTTCTGCCACTCGCCCAGTCTTGAACAAGCTGCTGATTTCCTGTATGACCTGCCCCTTTCACATAAAATGAAAATTCCCATGCCAGAACTTTTCGCTCCTTTCTAAGCAATGCCAACATTTGAATGCATTTTGAAAATGTATGATGCCAAATACATGTTTATTGTCAGTGTGATTACTACAGATGTGTAGCTTTACAGGCCTCTTAAAGAGTCTTATGCTGCTTCGCATTCTTCCTTGTAGTGAAGCAAACCCAGGGAAGAAAGCCCCACCGTGACACTCCGACTCGCTCAGCAAAAACTCAGACAGTCCCTTTTTCTGACTGCGGTAGTAGAAATACATTTTTTGGATCCAAGCTATAGCAATAAAAGCTAGTCTACAATAGGTTTCTGAAAATAGAATTGGGAGAGGTTCTTGAATAATTCTTATGGGATATATAACATTTCTATCCATTACATGCTAAAAAAAAAATCTCTGTACCAGAAATGTGGTACCTTGATTTATTTTTTTGAAATTGGAAATGACTTTATAGTTTATTACTGGTTTCTGATTTCTCCGTTCAGGACAAGATATTTGGAGAAATGTGGTGAAATGGCAAGTTTACTGTTTTGATCGTTTGCATCTAGAAAACTTCATTTCTAAGTGTTTAATATGACCAGGATGTGGAGTTTATATTCCAGGCTAAAAGCCATACCTTGGGGCTAGCCCTCTTTTGTGTTGGAAAGGACATTATTTCACAGGTGGCATCTTTCTCTCCTGCCTTTCATCCTCAAGTCCCTTGCAACTTGAGGATAGTCTTTCTCACCTTGTGGTTTTGCTGAAAAATAGATGGAACCCAAACCAAATGGATTTCTTGTCCTAGCTCACTCTTATACCTTCATGTTAGAAGCAACACAAACTTGCTGGAAGCTAAATCTTATTTTAGTTATTTTTTTCCCTGGAAGGGTTACTACCCTCTTTATTTGGCCTGAGGAAACCTTGCCTCACAGAGATGATGACTTACAGTCCCTTGCAACTTGACTGCTGTGACCCAGGTATCTGATGAGGGGGCTGGGCAGCAAAACATATTTGTGAACAGAGCTGAATGTGATGGAAACAGAGTAAGAATTCTCATGAAACATTTTCCATTCCACCCTTCTCTTTTCATGATAATATTGCTCCTTAGGGTTGTCTCAGTTTTGCTGAAAATGAAAAAGTATCAAAATAGAATTAAGCACATTCACATCGATCCTCTGAGGAACAGCAAAGCCAGTCAAGATGAAAATTTGTCCACTGGCTAAACAGTCAGAGTAGTTCCTGATGAGCAGTGATTGACTTTTTGGCTAAGCTCAGCAGAAATGAAGCTTGTGGTCAATTAGCTTTTCCCTTAATAGGACTGTATTGGGTGAAATAAACTAGAGAAAGAAGTTGAAGGGAAAACTGTCATTTAATGAATTCCCAGATGTTGTCGTTTTTCCCTGAGACATACATCATAAATAAAAGAACGACTCAAAGGTCAATGGGCTGCCACCTTGTGCTACAGTCACATTCCAGGTTGGAACAGCAGAGGATAGAGAAACAGCAGGACATCTGGAAGGCTAAGCATGAGTGTATCCCTTTAACCATCCCACCAGTTTGCACTTCAGGGCAAAGCAGAGCTTGTAGCATTCTCAGGACTATAATAATAATAATTTCCACACATTGATCTCATTTAACAAGCACTGATTGAGGGCCTGTTCTATACGAAGCATTGTGTTGGTTGGCAAAGCTGCATTCATGAATAAGATGGACAAAGAGCAAACAAAACAAGTCAATTGTATAAAATTACAAATGGTAATGAGGGTTTTGAAGCAAGTGAACAGAGTGCCACGACAAAGAATACAGAAGAAGTGGGGTCACTGTTTTAAAAAGTGTGGTTAGAGAAGGTCTTTGAAGAGATGACTTTTCAGCTGGGATGGAGCCAGCTGGGGTCAATTCAGAGTTGATGTGATCAGAATGAGGAAAAAAAAAAAAAAACAGAATGAATTTAGAGTGGCTGGCGACAGCCAGACTTTGAGGGTTTTATATGAAGCGGTTCTAAGTGTGGTGAACTTTTTAGCTGGGAAGGAAAAATATCCTACGTGCACCCTGTGAGATGGGTTCTTTGGCCACTTGGAGAAGAATCAGGTGGAAGCAAAGGAAGGAGAAGTGGGGATGCCAGCCCATGGCAGGCCAGGAAAGGGTGAGGGCAGCTCTGACTGACGTGGAGACAGAAAGAATAACAATTTTTGTGAAACATATGGATGTGGATTTTATGGGATTTACTAGCAAGTTGTGGTAGGTAACTTCTTCACACATGTTATCTCAAACTCCAAAGTAACCCTACTGAGTAGAAGTCACTTGAGTGCCAATGTGCATACAAGTGTGTGCGTGTGTGTGTGTGTGTGTGTGTGTGTGTGTGTGTGTGTGTGTGTGATGGTGGGGGGTAGTGGGAATCACATGTGTGTCATTTATTGAGTGGCCAGCAGTTGGTTGCCTGGTAAACATTCCCTTCTTTGAACTTTTCCATCATCCAGAAGGGACATGTGGCTCAAGGAAGTTACATCTCTCACCTACGGTTGCACCCCAGGTGGCCTTGCTTTTTGTCTTTTCTTAAATATTTTAAAGCAAATAATTCAGTGGCATTTGGTACATTCGCCATGTTGCACAGTTTCAAACTATTTCATCATTTAGAAAGCAAGTTTCACACCCATTAAGCAGATACTCCTGATGTTCCTTCCCAGAGCGCCTGCTTCCAGTTTCTATGGATTTACCTAATCTGTATATTTCATTCATATAAATAGAATCATACAATCTGTGACCTTTTGTGCCTGGCTTCTTTCACGTAGCATAATGTTTTTCAAGTTTATCCATATTATAGCATGCATCAGTACTTGATTTATTGTTCGTGCCTGATTAATATTCCATGGCATAGATAGACCACAGTTCGTTTACCTCTTCATTCATTGGTGGGCATTTGTGTTGCTTCCACCTTCTGGCTACTGTGAATAATACTGATATGGACATTCATGTACCAGGAGCTGTCTGGAACCCTGTTTTCAGTTTTTTTGGGGGTATATCCACATAGGAGTAGAATTGCTGAGTCACAGGGCAAATCTATATTTAACCCTTTGAGGAACTTCTCATCTTTTAGAAGTTTGGTTGATAAGTGTGCTGAGCAAGCAACTTGCTCTTAGAATGACTGCCTAGCAGTGGACAGCAATCACCTCAAGTCTCCCCTCCAGCTCAGTCACAGCAACCACAGACATCCACACCTCACTCATTCTGATTGGTTTGAGGATGGACACATGGCCCAGGTCAAACCAATCCAAGCCCTCCCTTCCCCCTCGGCCAGGACATCAGAAAACAAAGAAATGTGTCTACTTCCTTGGGTTGTTCTGTTGGCAGGATGGGAGTTTTGAGCTATAGGGGTCTCTTTGCCACCATGCGGAAAAAACCAACATGAGCCAGATAACCACACTTACTCCATACTGACTCTGGAGAGAAAGATCATGCTGAATACTCTCCAGAAAAGACCCACCATGCCCAGGGAGCCAGAGTGCTTGCTCAGGTTCCCCATCTGATAAGTGCTGATGCTGGGCCTCAGACCAAGGCCTTTGGACCCCACAGCTCCCAAGCCCAGTGACTGGCTGCTGGGGATCGTAAGGTAGAATTACAGCCAGGAACTGCAGGGAGAACAAACTCGTTTCCCTAAAGTAAGGACCTGTCTGTTGTTGAGGCATAAAATGACCTCCCTGTGCAATAGCAATTCTGTTGGGTAAAAACAAATGGATCAAAAGTGTGGAGAAAGTTTTAGTCCAAAATGGAGAATTCCAGCAGCGTCAATTCAGGCTGGCTGGCTCACATGTCCTTAAGGTCACTCTCAAAGCCAAGTGGCCCTCCCCTCCATATTTAGTGCCTCGACTGATTTTCATGAGCAAGTCCCAGAATGAACACATCAGAAGCCAGTGGAAGAACTCAACCCCATCACTTGGTTTGGGAAATAAATCCAACCCATCTTTCCTTCCTTTCATTGGTTGGAGGAGGGGGGCGGGGAAGGGCTAAATCTGTCAAGCTCCGCTTCACTGTGGTTGGATGGGTTACCTCTGTCCTTAATGTACTGATCCAGTGCCCCAGATCTGTGGAGCCAGGCTGGTAAATCAATTAACTGTCGAAGCTGACACGCTAGGTCAGAAATGATACGTGAAGGCAAGAATATGAACCCTACCCCAACACACATAGTAGTGATGACTGGATTCTTTCTTCCTTCCCCACTAGACCATGAACCCCACGAGAGCATATATTGTTTTTTATTTTACTTACTCATGTTTCCTTCATGGCTCACACAGTGACTGGCATGCAGAAGATGCCCAATTAAAAAAAAAAAAGTGGACTGAGTAAACAAACAAATGGAGGAGAAAAAGATGTGGGGGGAGGGCTTCCCTTCAGTTTCTTTTCTTTCCTCCCTCCCTTCCTTCCTTCTTATCTCATAACCTAATTATCTTCTCATATCAATACCTGAATAATGGAGTTACTAGATAGGCAGGAAAAGGTAACTCTGTGTCCATTATAAGGCGAGGTCCAACACGTCATTATCTTTAAGGTTAGTACTTTCATTTTTAAAGGAAATTTGGACCATCTCAGGGCTTTATCAACTTAGGGAGAAAAAGTATGTCTTTGTGAACAACTTTAGTGTCTTGCAGAAGATTACAATGAGTTATTGGTACATCGCAAGGTTTGAGACTGATGCTTTCTGAAGCATGAAAAAGTGTCTGCGGCTTTTTCTTTTTATGTTTAAATTACCTTGCTTCTTACTTGACTACTTTTTCTGACCTTTTAGAGTGCTTCCTTCTTTACATTTCTCCTTGAGTTCCTTAACCATATTTTAAAATAATTTAGATACACCGCTTACGAGTTCTTTCTTAGCATTCCGGCTTGTCTCTTCCTCACTTGTCCCTTCCATAAAAAGCTTCGCAATATTATTATTCTCTTTGGCCCATTCCATTCATCTTATTCTTCCTCTCACAATGCAATAGATAATGTGAAGCCACGGATCTGTAAAATACTCACTTCTCATTTTCAAGCGAACATGAAGTCATGACCGAGGGATTCTGTTTTTAATCCATTTTCCCCTATAATACATGTCATGGAAAACTTGGTCAGATTCACTTAACCTCTATACATTTCACCTCGAGATTAATGCTGTCCTGAACTGATATTTGACCGGATAGAGTGAGCCAATAGCTGCAGAGACAAAAGAAGACTAAGAATCCTATCACACCAAGACCTGAATCAAGTCTCCATGCCTTTACAGCTGCGTGGTCTCGGACAAATTATTTAACCTCTCTGGTTTCAGCTTTCCCATCTGTCAAATTTGGTTGATATTAGCTATCTCGAGGAGTCATTGAGGAGATTAAAGCAAATGATCACACCTAATTAGAACTATCATATAGTAGATGCTGAGGTTAAGAGGGTCACAATGTTGCCTCAGGCTTTCAATCTTCCAACTCTTATTGAACTAGGAGGAGGAGATTAAAAGAAGCCCTTGACTTCACCCCTAATATGTGAGTTGTAATCACAAGAGTTTTTCCATCTTACCTTTAGGATAAATATAACCTTCAGTTCTGACCAGGAGGAAGTTCATTCATCCAATCAACAAGTACTTATTGGGAGTCTGTGATGTGCTGACAAACAACAATGAGCAAAATCAGACAGACACAGTGCTCGCTATCCTGGAGCTGATCTGAGCATGTTCCTGTAAGGCCGTGCTTCTCAACCAGGCAAATTTGCCCCCAAGGGACACTGGTCAATGTCAGAAGAAATGTTGTTCCTCACCACTGTGTGCTATTGGTGTCTGTGGGTGGAGGCCAGGGATACTGCTAAATACCCTCTAGTGTTCAGGAGAGGCCCACAGCAAAGAACCGTCTGACTGTGGGGAAAACCTGTTATCAGGGAAGATAATCCATCATTAAGGCAAGAAGTAAAAATAGCTAAGACAGACTTTGTCATGGCTTTGGGCTCTTCCAGAAAGCATGCTGCAATTAATGAGATTAGAGTTAACCTGCAATTGCCATAGGAACAAAGGGATTCCAGAGTGCCTAGGCAAGGTGATACAGCTGGGCCTGGAAGCAAGAGGATGAACTGAGGCCACTGTTAGTAGTCTCTCTTTGCCCCTTGCTGCAATGACTAGGCTGGGCATGCTTGGGTGTGCAGTAAGCATCCCTGGTTTTGCATTTCAGTCAATGCTTTTGGACCCTGAAAGCTGCCCCCAGGGAAACCACTGCATATGAAGAGCTGCAGAAGTAGCACTTCAGTAGAGATAGTTAGATAAATAATCCTGAATAAAATTGCATATTTTTAAGTGCTTTATTAATACGGTTGGGTAGAGAGCATGCTAAATTCCTACATTGTGGAGATGAAGGTTACAGGAGGAGGATTATGCAGAGGGCTAAATGAGAGGGGGCAGGGAAAGCAAGGAACGAGGCAAAGGCAAATTCTTCCTCCGGGTGTGAGTGTGAGTGTGTGTGTGTGTGTGTGTGAGAGAGAGAGAGAGAGAGAGAGAGACACACACACAGAGCAAGGATAAGTATAGATATATGGATATAGAGCACATGCTGTGTTTTTGAGGTGTTCAGGGGAAATGGACTGACACGTTGCATAGGCCCCTAAGTACGTGAGTGAGCTGATGTGCTACAATTACACCAGGATTTGTAACTCAAATGCTTCCAGTGCAGAATAGATCCCATAAATGACTGAAGCTGGCCCAGTGAGAACTTTGGGGGGAATGCAGAAAGCATGCATTGCCAGAGGAGACAACCACATCTTGAATCCAGTCATTTGTTATCTTGAAGGGTTGGGGAGAAGCCAGAAATTCATATTTTTACATAAAATGTTATTTGCTACCCCCCCCCAATACACACACACCACATAAGGGAAAAAGAAAAAGATTCAATCTGCAAGTCATAAAGTCCACTCGCCTTGTAAGCCATGAGTTTGTAATCTCCATTTCAGATTTTATTCTAATGACATGATTTTTTACTTATTTATTTCCAGAGAGGACTACACAGGAGTGTGGATATTTGAAGTGGGCTGGGAATCCAGACAGTTCCCCGATTAGCCCCATCACTGGATATCTCTGTGCTGCCTTTTTTTTTTTTTTTTTTTTTTTGGTTTGAAAGTCAGAGTCTGGAAGATCTACTCTACTGAGTGGTCAACAAAAAATGGATTAACTGTGTGAGCACTTAGTAGTGTTCCAATACTAGGCACAGCCACAAGGTGTTGGCTCCATTCTCCTCAAGTTGAAAGGAACTGCTATGGCAGGCAGGCAGAAAACTCAGAATTTTGGCCTCAGAAAGTAAGTACATGCACGTGGAGAGTCAATGCAGGCTGAATCCCCACTCCCACCTCTTTCTACCTGGCTCCTTTAACTGAGCCCCATAATTCCTTCCTCCTTCTTATATTTCTTTGAAGAAAACCTTCCCTTTCCAGCCCTAGCATTACAGAACTATAGTACTAAGCATATAGTTCATATGGGGTCTGATTCATCTTTGGCTCCAAACCTCTCTCTTTAGAATATCCCATGCTCCAGACCAGAACCAGTTTATCCTTGGGATGTTGCCTTGTATGCTTGGGAAAGGAGTCCTCTCTTTATGCTGGTCTTGATAACCTGATAGGGTCTCAGTCCAGAGGTGCAGGTGAACATCTTTCTACCAATTTGGGAGTATGTGTCATGGAATACAGCACAAACCAAGGAAAGCAGAGCCTGGAATTACAAGGAGGTACTTTCCCAAGGATGTCATCCTTTGGTCAGCTGGATCCAGTCATGCCTGAAACTCAGTCAGGACAATGATATTCACAGCTTTAGAAGTACAATATATTCCACTTTCGACAAAAGGCAGTTCTATTTGGATTTTTGCCACTTTCCAATTAAACAGTTCAGGAGAACAAAGTGCTCCCTGCCCCATGCCAGCTTACTTATCTTTTAATGTGAGGCTCAATCTCATAGTCTCACGTGGCCCATGGAAGAAAGACAATTGGCAAACTTACCTGCAGATGCATTCCTGTGCTTTTACCACATGGCAAATAGGCTAATTGCATGGCTTTGGGGAAAGACCTCAGTTGTCAGTTCAGCTCTTCTGTCTACCAACTGGGCATTTGAAGCAAGAAATTTACAATTCTGTTTTACCTGTATGAGAGGGATAAGACTGCTGTCTGCAGAATATCTTTGTAAGGACTAAACAAAATAATAATAATAATAATAATAAACTATTTTTTGGATTCTGTCTTGATATTAAACATTGGGCTCACTGCTTTCCATGCATCACCTCATTTAATTCCTGTAACAATTTAAAGGGAATATTGTAAAAAATATCTTAGCCTATGCCTGACATATAGCAGGTGCTCAATAAAATAGATTTCGTCATTATTATTGCCCTCAGTCTCACTGATGTCTATCCAGTGCAGGGCCTCTCTGACTCAAAATGCACCAGAATCACCTGGAGATTGTGTTAAAGTTCAGATTCTGATTCAGTATGTGATGGTCAGAAGTTCTGCATCACTAACAAGTCCCTAAGTGATGCTGACTGTGCTGGTCTTCTGGCTTCACTTTGAATAACAAGGACTTCGTATACCCACAGCCAGGACAACCTGAAAATGAGGATTCTAATTGCCTGGCTTCAGAATATTTGTTGTTCTTCTAAAACATAACTTATTTGAACTTTCCATTTAATTTTAACCAAATAAACATTTCCTTTCGGAGACATGTCCCTTCCCCTATTCCAACATACACTCATCTGAAAAATCTAAAAATCTCAATACCCAAACTTCTTCTACACTAACTATATCAGAATCTCTGAGGGCAGGATCCAGACAGCAGTATATTTACAACTCCATAATCTTCAGGCAAGGATGAGACCCACTGGACTAAAGACCCCTAGGAAGGGATGTTATAGGCCAAGGGTGATGGCAGCACCCACTAATTCACATAGGTAATATCCAAATATCACTAGGGCTATCAGTGACTTATGATAGAGCAAGATTTTTGGCATGAAACCTTCTAAACTTTATTACCAAGATTTACAGAAACATCTTTCATAATTTTTGCTTGTACTGAGATTTTATAATTGGAATATTAGTATTATGGGCCTTGTCTCATTAAGTTATTGCATTAAGCCAGTCCTAAAATTGAAACTTTTTTAGAAAAGGAAAGATTCAGGGTAGAAAATGCTATTTAAAACTTTAGTTCTTGCAAATCCTAGAACAATCAGTTTAAAAAATCATGTTTATTCCAATGACCATCAATTAAAATTATGTAAATAGCATATATTTTACTTAGGTACTTTTGGTTCACAAAATTTCAGAAGTGAATAAGCCATATGAAAATCAATTAGGTCTTCCTATCCCACTATATGTCCACTTTTAACCTGGTATGTTTAAACTGTAAGGTGTGCTAACCAACCAGCCATGAGAGATGTATGAATTTTAATAAAGAAATTTCTATTTCTAAGGAAAAATGCTCTTTGGGTTTACGAAGTATCCCCACTTCTATCAGAAAAGAAAAAAAAACTAAAAAGTCTCAGGGGTATGTTCTCTGCCTCTATCCACCTTGCTCGTATGTATCCTTTCACACTAAAGACTCCGCTGAGGGCAGAAATTATATATATTCTGCATGTTTGATTGTCCCGTAACCTCCAGCACTGTTTGCACATAGTGAGGAGTTGAGTCAGTGTTTCCGTAGCTTCTAGGCACAAAACACTAAAATGAATGGCGTAGTGTGGAAGAGCATCATTTGAGGGTAAAGCTGACCTAGATGGAAGATTGACTTTCTGCAAACTTCTTGGCTGAGTGAATTCACCTGTAAATGGGAATCCTGCTAAGTATCTTCTACAGGAAAAGTACCTAAGCATCATTTGTCATGTTATATCTAATTTATCATGATTGAATAAAAAAAGAAAGATGCTTACTATGGTTTCTGTTTTCACACCTTTCAATGTAGATGACCACAGACACCCAGCAAACCCTAAAGCCTTTTCTACTACTGACTCTCAAATTCTAGTCTCAGAGAAAAATTCTTTCACATGTTCAGAGAATAGGAGGCACTGTGGTTTCACTTGGACCTGTGAAGCTTCCCTGGAGGTCTTACCTCCTCCTTACTCTGATCTTGAATATGGGTCATAGGCCATGAATGACCCTCTGTAATCCCAGTTAGTCCACCCTGTGCTCTGCCCTCTAATACTTGGAAATGAAAAAGACCTGTCCTCATCCAACTCGGTAGTTATCCTCCCAGGCTGCTGTGGACATTTAAACTGAAATTTGTCCTTCAGTCATGCTTTAACCCACTAGACTCTTCCTGGACAGTGGAAGGATGGAGGATGAGCTGTAGTGGCATAGCTATACAACAAAGAGGTCTACGCTGGGTAAGGGGAGACCCTGACAGAGAAAAATTCACCACAAATGAGAAGGCAGACTGGGGGGTGAGTTAGAATCCTGGACAAATACCCTTTTTAGTAAACCACAGACAGTTCTTGTATTTATGATGGAGTTACGTCCTGATAAACCCATCATCAGGTGAAAATATTATAAGCTGAAACTGCTTTTATAAACAGAAGCTAGCAAACATCGTAGCTCAGCCTAGCCTTACATATGCTCAGAATATTTCCATTAGCCGACAGTTGGGCAAAATCATCTCACTGTCTCTGCCCAGCCTCATGAGAGTAGTACACTGCACATCACTAGTCCAGGAAAAGATCCAAACCCAGAATTTAGAGTATGTATTTTACTGAAGGGGCATTGCTTTTGCACCATCATAAAGTGAAAAAAATAAAATAAAATCATTAAGTCAAAACACGGTAAGGTAGGGACCGTCTGCACATAGCTGCCATCTCTCTTAGTGAACTAGCGCACCTTGGAGAGTGAGCTCCTTGTAGCTGTGCTGATCCTGCTTCCCACTTCAGTAAGAGTTGCTACAGAGCATCACTGTGTTGCTATGTCGTGTGTTAGACAGTGGGATAAATCCAACACATTGTCTCCTTTAATCTGCACAACAACCCCAGGAGGAAAAAAGGCTCCCAAGTGCTAAGAAACGTGTAAATAGTGCACCATCCACAAGGGACAGAAGGGGGATTTGAACTCAGGCCATGGAACCTAGAACGCCAGCACCCAGATGCATAAGCGCTGTGGGTGCTGCCTCCCTGCCTCCCCTGAGTCCCATTATCCAGAGAGCTTCAGCATGTATCAGGTTGTCACTTCTCTGCACTGCCAACTTCTCAAGAGGGACAACTCACTTTGACAGAGCTCTGGGCCGCCGTATGCCCCAGCGGTTCTGTAAGAACGAACGCGAAGACTCTCCTTGCTGAGGGAGGTATTAATAATTGGGACAGACACGGGATCTACCTACACAGCCAACACAAGACTTTGTACATTAGGGCCATTTGCCTGTCAAATGCAGCATTATACCTTTAATGGCTGGGACTTATTGCACTTAGGTAAAATAAACAAGAGCGAAGAGGAATGTACAGTCCATTGTGGGCCACCTTCCCTCTGCTGTGGTCATTTCTGTGTCATTCTCTTGCCTCCAGCTGGGCTTTTGAAACGAAGAGTCTTTTTTTAGCTGGAATATTCACCGCCGCCTTTCATAACATCAGCTGGAAGGAGTGACACGCAGTATTCAACACTTGACTTTGTGTCTTCATGAGGAAATTTTAAATGACTGACAGGTTGGCTAATCACGGTAAAAAATAAAATAAAATGCCACCTCTCTACTTTTCTAACACAGAGGGAAATGGGGACTTAGAAATCTCTCCTGCATTTTCTTGTTTCCTACCCATTTTGTAGTTGGACATGCTGAGACGCCGGTGCTTGTGGATGATTAAAATAAATCAGGAATGTCGCTGAGAAGATAAATCAAGTTTTTCACTTCCCATCATCGTTGCACTCTCGGGTCTCACTTCTAAGTGATGTGTCCATCCAGTGAAATAACAGACTTCAATGGACCACAATTTTAAAGTGTGTACATGGGGTGAAGGATAAATTAGAATGAAGAGCCAAGTTAGAATTTCTCTTTTATAATTTGGCCATCTCACCTTCCGAGGCCTGCCTGGTGGCTGGGAGGCCTTAATTCTGACGATTTCAACTACTTTTGAACCCCTCTAATGTGCAAAGCAGCTGTTTTGGATCACGCTCTCTAAAAGGCACAGGGCTCTTGCAGAGACGTCTAACCATGAGCCACCAAATACAATGCAACAATCAAATCGAAATCTCTGGCCTCAACTTTGGGAATGAAATGAACACTCACCTTATAGTGAGACAGCAAACAATGAGTTGCTTTCTTAGCTGGACAGGTGACCCTTTTTCATCAGTCTTTGATATGCAAACTTGTGCAGATTTCCTAAGCACACATCCAATAGAATGGTACCAGAAGTGTACTGGGTCAGGAGAGACAGAATTCTTAGAAGTCAAGGGGTCTTGGGGACACCAGGATGTCCCTTAGCAATGTTGATTCTAGGACTATTTCTGATATAAGGGATCAGAAGTTGGCCTGGGAACCCCACTAAAAATCAGCATCCCAGATGATTCTGAGGCAGGTTCAGGGACCATGATCTGAAACACTACTGCCACGAATCATTTACAAAGCAGATAATTGAAAAGCATTTATACTAGTTCTCACCTAGAAAACAGATGAGGCAATGGTGCCCAAAACTTTCACTACAAGTGGTGCAGCAGGTTTCAACAGACACATCTGGCAGCAGGGTCATGTCCAAAGTGGGCTCAGAAAGCAGAAGTCACACATGGTTGAATCTTAGAAAAGAACTCAGAAAGGTACCACGTTGTGACAACACTCCATCCTTCAGACAGTGGGGATGGGCAATTTCTTCTCTGATATTATAATGCATTGCTCTTTTTCTTTTTTTGCTTTCTTCTTTTTTTTTTTTATCTTAGCTTAAGCTATTGGCCCATGCTTAGGGCCACGCTGCATAAATGATACACAGTTTGAAATGGAATCACCTGTGGCATGGTGAGATGTTTGAGCCAGGCTGAAGGGTGCCAGGCTGAGTCACCGCATTCTCTGTGTTCAGATCATCCTCTCCACCAATGGTTGCAAGGAGGGGGCAGGGGCCGTAGAATACGTAGTATTGTTAGGTTTTATTGACCTGGCAAACACCATCGAATTCTCTTAGGTTGGACACATGAATGCCATGACTCTGCTATAGGCACTTTCATTTCAAAATGAAGCTTAAATGGGCCAGATAGATCCCATTAACAAAACCAACCAAACTCAGAGGTTTGAAAAAAAACCCTAAAATAGCTACTGGAACCTATTGTGTTTCTATTTCTTCATCAAATGGATTTCTCTTTGGTCCAAAAACCTCTTTGTACAAATGTACTCTCTCTTTCAGAGACAATGAAAAACCCTACGGTGGAAGGTCATGTATTAATCTTATGAACACAGAGAAATATCATTAAATTATCCATCTGGCTTTCTGAAAGGCATGGAATGGTTCCAACACCGCTTTAAAAAACTCCTTCTTACTATTCCCAGGGTATATGTGGAGCCAGGATATACAGCAGAGGAGTTTTTGCTTTGAGTCTGATGAAGGCAATCCCATCAAATGTGAAAAAATCACTCCAATATTCATTCTGGAAGAGCAACGTCTCCTATTTTCTGGGCACCACGAAATGCCTAGTCTATCATATTTGTTTCCAACTGCACATTACATCCGTTAGCGTACCTCTCAGTCACTTTTGGGGGAAAATACATTTATAAATGGGCATGGTTGCAGTCCGCCAGTCCCTTTTCCCCCTCAAACTTTTAAGTATGCTCATCAATTACTCTTAACGGTGCAAAGAGTTGGCAGTGTTTACCTACCATCCTTTCTGAGTTATTCAGCTCGATCTTGCGGCTCATTAAAAGCATCTCTATTTATTTGCTGTGTGGTGCAGTCCTTGACTCTGGGACAACATGCCAAAAGGAAGCCCATTTTACTTTTCCCTGTGGTGTTAATTGGTAGAGCACACTGCCTGCCTCTTCATTAATTATGTCAATGCCTATGAAACTTCCATTTTCATGGGGGTGAATTAACAAGGCTTCTCTGAACAGGGCTGACAAAGAGCCAGGCCGACTGCCTGTGACGATAGGGATAATGAAGACCGCTGGTGGTCGATGTTCCCTTGCAAAAGCTTGCTTTGTCTGGCCCGAGAGCCCTTCTCACCTCTCCTTCTCTGGTGACCACCAGCAGGAAATGGGCACTTTTGTGAAGCCGGGACTGTCAGCTCTGTTCAGGACAACCCGTATGCCTGCCCGGACCCCAGAGATAAGACAGTGCTGAACAGACAAATGGGCTGATGAAGGGAGGGGAAGCAGGCCATTACAAGCCCAGGAGATGCATCCATGGCTTCTGACGCTTTCACACACAGGTTCCTGATCACCTCACTGAGGGGGAAGAGAGAAAATAAAAGGCTATCCCTGCTGAAAACTCCTTTTTCTTTATCACTCTGAGAGAGATGATTTGTAAAAGTCTCCCAGGTATATAGAAGCAAAAGAAAGACACAGGTACATACACACATGCGTGCGCACGCACACACACACACACACACACACACACACACACACTGCATAATCCTAAAAATCTGAAGCCAAATCATATCTGGTTAACAAAATCTTATTATTTTTTTTTTCTTTTTTGTCTACTTCTCTGCTCAGTTACCGTGAAGGTTGGTATAAGAGTGACATCTAGTTCCTGTTTTACTGTTTTCACCTCAAACATGCATCTAAGCTCTCTGTGTAGGATCAGGTGTGATTTCAGTCTCTCTTTCTCGCTCTCTTTTGCTATCTCTACATTCATCTCTCTCCACCTCTATGCACATGTGTCACGGGACCCCCACACTGAAGGCGGGAGAGAGAAAGAAGACACAGTGACGAAAGTCTCGTTGGAGTGCTTCATTATTTGCTCCTCCCAGACACACTGTTGGGAGGTAGAGAATAGTGATTTGCAGAGGATTTAGCCAGAATCATGAAGAAGAAGAAGAAAATGTAAGGTTTATGCTCACTTCCCACATTCCCCATCAAAGGGTTAGAAAGAGTCAGTGAGATGCAATGATGCAGCCTGGCCTCTGAAGAGGGTAGCTCCAGTCAGGTGCGTGCATGTATGCACATGCTCACAAATACACACAAACATACTCACACACAAACATATGCACACATACAAACATGTGCATGCAAAAATATACACAAACATACACACAAACACACATACACATGTATACACAAACACATACACATATGCACAAACACACACACACAATCAATGCAGATGGTGCTATAGCCTCTTCTCTGATGAGTTATCCAAGATCTCAAAACCTTAGCTATTAGGAAGCTCTTTCTGGTGGTTACACTGTAGTCTTTCCTGCTGCAAATACAGCTTTTTTCTCAAAAGGAAGTGAATGGCTCCTAGCCACCAAACAACCCTTCCCATGATTAAGAAGCAGGTCTGCATTTTCTCTTTTAAGCTAAGAAGTCCTTGGTGATACTCAGAACTAGTGACCTCATGATCATTTTTTATGACTTTCATGAGGGACAAGACCGAAGTGGCAAATGTGGGCTTGGGAGTCAAGTGGCCAGTGGACAACAGGTTCCCCAATGTCAGGAGATGCAGGTTCCAGCTGGATGCCATTCGTTTTCAGTCAGGTATCCTGCTGGATGCTTTCTGACCCATGTGCATGGAGCACATTCCTGAGGCCCCTGGACTTTGTGTATTTTTCACATCTAAAATAAAAAATAATGATTGCATCACAGTTCATCGAAAAGAATTGATACATTAAATAAATGTGAAAAAATGATAGCTGTGCACAACTGCTACCCTGAGGATTTTTGTCCCAACCCAAAGGAAGTCATATGACAGTAGCACAGGTTCATAGACTGCTCATTACATTACAGGTACTTGCTCCTTACTCAAAACTTTATGTTTATTCATCACAAGGACCCAGGAGGTAGAGGCTATTATTGTGCCCACTTTGTGGATGAGAAAACCAAGGCTTAGATTAGAATAATGGATGGCTGATTTCTTGCTGATAGTAAATGAAGAAGCCAGGACTTACTTAGCTGATATGCAGAGAAGAAAAAACTTGAATGTCTACCAACTGGTGAATAGAAAAATAAAACACGGTATATCCACCCAACAGAACATTCTCTGGCAATACTCACTATGACATGGATGGACCTGGGAAATACTATGCTGAGTCAAAGCAACGAGACACAAAAGCTAACCTATCATATGATTCCATTTGTATGAAATGGCCAAAATATGCAAATCCGCAGAGAGCGATAGGAGGTTAGTGGTTGCCTAGGGTCGAGGGGAGGGGTAAGGGAATACCAATCTGTTCAAGGATTTTGGGGGGTGATAAAAGTGTTCTTCCCCTCACCCCCAGCTTTAATGAGGTATAACTGACAAATAAACATTACACATATTTAAGGTGTACTATGTGATGATTAGATATATTTATACTTTGTAAATGAAAACGTTATAAGATTAGATTGGGGTGTTGGCTGCACAACTTTGCAAATATATGAAAAAACACTAAATTGGACACTTAAAACGGGTCAATTGTAGGATATGTGAATCATATCCCAATAAAGCTATTTAAATAACAAGGAAAAAATCCTTTCTCACTGTAAGACAAGCCACCCAGACCACCACACTTGCAACCTCATGGACACAAGCTGAAAACCTGAGCAACATTCACCTACTTAATTATGCAAAGGTGGGAATCAAGAGAAGGAAACACTGGAGGGCAATGAAGCTGGACAGCAGAAGAGAAGATCAGGTAGCACATGACAGCTCATGTGAAGGGTTCTGCCCTTTATTTCCAGGGCTCAGAGAAGTACGTGTTTGGGGGCATCATGTAGCTGAGTATGTGTGTGTGTGTGTGTGTGTGTATCTGTGTGTATGTGTACATATGTTTGTGTGTATATACATGAGCTTGTGTGTGTGTGCACTTGCGTATACACATTTGTGTGTACGCATATGTTTATGTGCATGTATTGTCATCACTTGGAGAAGTTGTAAACAGTGCAGAGACATGATGGGACTTGCATTAAAAACTTTTACTCCGGCTTCAGAGGATGGTGTAGACATCACTGAGCAAGGAGTTGACTGAGCAGAAAGCAAGGTGGTTTGTCTGAGAGAGAAGTGTCTGGACCAGAGATGTGGTGGAGATGGAGAGGATGGATGGCTCGGCATGTCAGAGGCATGTCAGGTCACGGTGATTTAATGGATGTGAAGATTGAGGAGAGCAGCCAGCACAAGAAAGGGGGATCAAGAAGAGCCCTGAGGTGTTAACTTGAATGACACAGGGAAACATACTGGCTGGGCCAGATCCCTGAGTCATTGTGAAGGTCATCCTCCTCCACATGCATACGAGATTAAACCTCAGAAGGATTTGGGGGAAGAAAATTAGAGGAAAATAGGATGAAAGACACACTCCTGATTAAATGATGGGTCCATGTTCTTTACAAATAGAACTTTTCTTTACTTGAGATACATGGTCAGGGAGGAGAGAAGTGAAAACAGAAAGCAAGCTCAGAAGCTTCCAGAAAGGATCAGTTTCTAGGCAAGGGAGAAATGTTAAGTCCCTTTTCTCTTGCTTCCCAGGACAGAGGAGATTCATTCTGAGGTGTGCAGTACAAGAGTAATGTTTTATTTTCTTATATTTTCTTAACGAGGCAGTGCTTCAGATTCCCACATGCCATGGCTGGCAAAGCCCTCCAGCTATCCTAGAGTCAATTTTGCTATTTCTGGGCAGGGCTTTTTCAACCCTTATCCACCAGAGAAGTCTACTAGGCAGAACTGGCTTCGGCATAAAATTGACTTGAGTTAGTTTATGGCTCTATCTTTTATTTGTGGTGACATCTTGGGCATGTTCCCTGGCCTGCTGGAACCTTGGCTTCCTCTCCTATAAATAAAACAATCCCAGGGCTGTTAGGATGATTGAGATAATCTATCTCAAGTGCCTAAGCAGGTGCCTGAGTGGTGATGGTTACCAGCATCCTCCAAGGCAACGATGTCACATCCTTTTTGGTTTGTTTGTTGGCATTAAGGGACCCTTTTGAGAATCAATAAAAGCCACATCTCACACCTTCAATAAATGCTCATGCATGAAAACTTTAAGTAGACTTATTGAAGTCTAATCTGTAAACTACATTTTAAGCATCTTTAATCTC
Organism: Cynopterus sphinx; assembly: GCA_030015415.1. NCBI lineage: Eukaryota > Metazoa > Chordata > Mammalia > Chiroptera > Pteropodidae > Cynopterus > Cynopterus sphinx. The sequence goes on along the minus strand of CM057379.1, from coordinate 96,789,594 downwards.
AGGCAGTGGTTCTCCAAGTTGGCTGCCCATTAAAATTCCTTGGGACACTGAAAAAAGAGTTCTGATCATCAAGCCCTTCTTCCTCAAAATTATCTTCAACTGGTCTGGGGTTGGACATGGGCAATGTTTCTTAAGACATCTCAGGAAATGCTTACATGCAACCAAAATGGAGAACCTTTGATGAAGTGAGAAATAGAGGGGCCTCCTTTCCTTTGTTCGAGACATTATTTTAAGTGTCCTGCAGTTCCCCCGATTCTGGCAGTGTTTCGAGGTGGTTAGGAGATCGGCCTCTGGAATCTAGAGCTTCAAACCATCCACTCTCGAGCTCTGTTAGGGAGCTGTTCAGCCTATTCAGCTCTGGCTCTCACTTATTTCTTCCCATCTCTAAAAGCAGGAGAGGGACGATCACAGTTGTCTTCCTGAATTTGGCAGGGGAGGATCAAATGATACATTCCATGGAATAGTTCTCAAACATGTGTGGCATAGCGACAGCTCAACATGAGGTCATATGTGACTATTACTGCTTTCATTAACTTTAGGGTCACCGCCATCATTGTCATCATCTTAGCACAGAATTCCTTTATCTTCAATAATGTAACTCCTCAAATGATGATATTTTTCTCCTTTTTGTTTGTTTGTTTGTTTGTTTGAAAACTGCTAGCGAGAATGCTTTATGCAGAGTTATCAGCCTCCCAGGGGCCTGAGAATCCTCTGCCTAGAAAGACCACTGTGTGGGCTCTAACCTCAGTAATTCTGTCTCAGTGGGACAAGGACATGGCCTGATGATCCAGTTAGGGATCCTGGCAATGCTGAGAAGGCCCGCCTCTAGAGTGGACCCAGATTTTGAATTTCCTACACTCAAAATTAGTTCCTGCTTAGATTTGAGAGTGCCCATACATGTAAAATACTGCATGTCGGGGGAGGCTGCTAATAAAATAGTTTTCTTCAGTCATCAAGCACGAGCACTGTACATTCTATGGACAAAAGATGACTGTCCCCGAGGGCGAGGAGTTGTGCCAATGTCACAGAAGCAGAAGCCAAGGGATCATCTACAAAGGTGGCTGAGGTGCTGACAAAATCCAGCAGCCTGTGCTCCTCCCAGTCCCCAGTTTCTTTCCTTTGACCTGAGATGACAGATGTCACTCAAATGGTCTGCTCCCAGCAGCCCTTCTGGACCTACCACCCACACGGCTCATCACACCACATTTGGTACCTTCTTTTTTCACTGCTGATCATCAGCTAATCACCGTTTCTTTGACTTGCCTGCAATCTCTTTAGCCAGGCTTTTCTAGAAAACAGTGAGTCAACCAGGCAAGAAAGGTTATTCGGGGTGGCATGATGGGGGTGAGTAGGGGTGGGAAGAAGGGAGGAGGGGTGAGAGGAAAAGGCAATTTACGGCGCCTGTGGGTAGCTGGCTTCCCCCACTGGCACATTTCTAATTTTATTTCGCTTGCATTTATATTAGGAAGTGCTGCAACCACCTCGTGCTCAGGGAGGGGGATGGCCCGGAGGAAGATGCTGCAGGCTCCCAGTGGCTTAAAGACAAGGGAACTTGGGCCCCATGCTGAGGCTTCCTTGTTCAGGCTACTGCCCACCTGATGTGGGAGCTGAAGTTAACCAGTCCCATGAACTCATCACAGGAAGGACTATCACAGGTTCTTGTTTATTTGCTCCTGGAAACAGGAGGTGTTACCTTCACTGACCAGGTGTGGCCCTAGGGTCCAACGACACTCTCTCTCTCATTTCAGATTCATGGGATGCTCTTTACATGGCAGAAGCTCCCTGGGGCTTTTACTATTTCCTACATTTGTGAATGATGGAGCCTAGAGCTCAGAATTTCTGCCCCTCCAACAGCACAATGGTTAGAAGCTTGCCTTTGGCAATCACACAGACCTACTTTTAATCTAATGTGACCTTGGACATGTGATTTAACCTTCCCCAACCTCCACTTATAATATGAGGATAATAATTGGGGTAAAAATGTAAATACAGTCACTCACCTTGTCTGCAGTTGTGCTTTCTGCAGTTTCACTTACACTCCGCCCACCTCACCGGAAAATATTAAATAGAAAATTCCAGAAATGAACAATTCATATGTTTTAAATTGCATCCTGTTATGAGTAGCATGATAAAACCTCATGCCATCCCACCACATCCCTTGGTTTCAGTCATTGGCTGGAGGTCTTAGAACATCCTCTTGCTGATCGGGAGGAATGACTGCACTATTAAGAATCTCAGTGTCATGCCTGATGCCACCCAAGAGTACAATAAAGAACAGCAGCTGTCATCATCATCAATCATCATCACGGTCAGCTTTGTGTCACCCTGGTTAGGCACTGAGTTATTTGATGGAACACTAATTTCAGTGTGGCTTGGAAGGTATTTTGTTGATAGGATTAATACCAACAGCAGTTGTTTTAAGTAAAGGAGATGATCCAGAAAAAGTTTAGTGGGCTTGATCTAACCTGTGAAAAGTCTTAAGAGCAGAACTCAAGTTTCCTTGAAGAAGAAGAAATTTCCCCTGCAGACTAGAGCATCAGTTCCTGCCTGAGCATGCCCAACCTGCTCCTCCTGGATGGCCTGTCCGGTGGACTTCAGATTCGCCTCGCCAGGCCCCACAATCATGTAAGCAATGCCTTTGCAATAAGCATCTCTATTTGTCTGTTTATTGAGCATCTCTCTGTCTGTCTGTCATCTAGCATCCATCTATCTATCATCTATCTATCTATCTATCTATCTATCTATCTATCTATCTATCTATCACCTATCATCCTTCATCATCATCTGTCTGTGTGAGAGATAAGCAGAACAGTTGTGTTTCACTTTGTGGGGTTAGCCTTCCACATTTTCCATGGAAACATGGATAGGGTAGGCTGGTATCTTACTTTCCTGGGGCTGCCATCACAAAGCATCACAGAGTCGGTGGCCCAAGCAACAGAAATGTGGTTTCTCACAGTTCTGGAGGCTGGAAGTCTGATATCAAGGTATTGGTAGAACTGGTTTCTGGTGAGGACTCTCTCCTGGGCTCGTAGACGGCCACCTTCTCACTGTGTCCTCACATGGTTTCCCCTCTGTGCCTGTCTGTGTCCTACTCCCCTCTTCTCATATGGACCCCAGTCATGTTGGATTAGCACCCCACCATGACCTCATTTTACCTTAATCACCTATTTAAAGCCTCCATCTCCAAACACGGTTGCATGCTTAGGTACTGGGAGTTACGACTACAACATGTGAAATTTGGAAGTGGATGACACAATTCAGCTCATAACAGAGGGTGAGAGAATTGGCCTCAATTCCATACCTTAGCTCCAATAAGATCCCTGCCCCTCAATGCCCAATTCCAGAGATAGGTGGCCATCCTGGGTTACCTGTCGCCACTCAAGTCTCTCTTGGTTATCTGCTGCAGGGTTGGCGATGCTTCACATTCCAGCTTGCTAGAGAGGATGGAAGGCACCAAGTTCAGTGGGCAATGGGCAAAATAAAGTCCCCTTACAGAAGTCCAACATAGAGGCAATGGATGTGCTTCCCTAAGACTAAGACAGAGAGAGAGGTGAGGGTGGCCTCCTTGGAATTAAACTCCTACTATATGTTTATCTTCTCTATGGCTTTGTCCCTTGAATCAAGGTAAGATGTTCTCCAGTGACAGCACCTGGTGACAGATGGTGGCTGACTGCCCTCCATCAATGTAGGTTCTAGCACCAAGCCACCCAAACTGAGTTCAACAGGCAAATTAGCTATGGATGGGCTGGAAGCAACTCCAGGTTGCTACTCAATTGTTGGGTTCTGTTAAAAAAACAAACAAAAAAAACTTTCTTTACTTCTATTGATCTTTAGATCTCAGTAACAGTTCTAGCACTGAGCACTGTTTCACTATAAGACTCTTTAGCAAGGGCTTTGGACCTCCTGGCAATATCACAATAAACCATCTGGCCACAGACCGGAGGGGCTCTATTTCTATGTCATTATTTTTTGTAGCGAGATCAGCAATTAATTCGACCATCAAGCAATGTTCAATGGATCAACTATTGTGTGCCAGACATTATTAGGGACTCGTCTGGGGTGATTCTGATTTGGTTTTAACCAAGTTTCTGTTCTGACTATTTTATGCTGTGGAGTTTTTCTCTCTACCATTCATGTGAATCAAAAGGAAAAAGAAATAAAGATTCTTGGAAGGAGCAGTGGAGAAATAATGAGAAGCATGTTCCATCTGGTCAGCAACATGCGTGATTAATCAACCTGAAGCCAGCAGAAAGAAGGCCCAGAGCGTGACCACTGGAACCACTGAAGAGCTTGGTTGAGGATGCAATATACATGGAAATGGGCAGCTATGTGAGACAGAAAGGTAATGAAGATGCTCTAAAAGAAAACACAATGCAAACCTCTTGCTGATCAGGTAAGAAATGACTTTAAGATGGATGGGGTTATTTGAAGACTCTACAAAAAGACACCTATGCATGTGGATGATATTTCAAGAAAGCCCCCAAAGTCACTGGGATGAGGAATACAATTATGATGGGCTGCAAAGGGCTCAATAGGCTGCGAAAGGCCACAAAGCCCTGAGCACCACAAGTGGGATTAACGGAGAGATAAAAGGAACAACTATGATGATAGGAAGAAATAAACTAGCATTTCAAGTCAGGATTTCTCCTGTCTCCACATTATTTTTTTTTTTCGGAGAAGGGTATTGTTTGACTGTTTATAAATCCCAACCTAAAAATAAAAAGAGCTGCCTGCACTCTAGAACGTGTCTGTGCTGAAATGCCCCCTTTCATACTCGTCCGTTGTATATTTCTTCCTGACCAGGAGCTGGGAATTCAGCTATGGGACATCTCATAGTAAATATCGTGGGCATGTGTTTGTCACTTCGTAAATCCTCACTCTGTGCTTGACAGGACTCCAAGATCGCCTTTTAAAGTTCACCTAGCTGAGGGATAAGACAGCATTCTTAACACTTCAACTCCAGGACAATATGACTGGCAATAAAATCTGCCTTAACCCATATGATTGGCAGAAGGTTAGGGTATGGTAGGCAACTCACTTTCAAGAGCTCACGAGTTTCTTTCTTACAAAAAAAAGATAATACCTGGAAATAAATATCCAAATTGCTAAAAATGCTTACAATGTATTTGTAAGGGATCTGTTAGGTTTATTTGGCAATGCAAAGTCAGGCACATTATATGGCACACAATCTCAAAAGTCCTACCTATTCCAGATCCTTGCAAACCCCAGATACTAAGACATCATTCCCTACCAGGCTTATTTTATCTACTAAATCTCCATAGAATGATAATCAGTCTATACTTAGTGGCTTATCTTGACAATAAATATGACCATACAGAGGGGATTGTTTTTATAAATTTGACTCTAAGTAAGCATTTAGCTAAATTTGCCAATTTATTGAGTTCCTAATGTTGGTTCAACTAAAACAAAACATTCCATTCTCACATGGGTGGGCAAGTCACACCCGTATTCAGAGAACAACATCTGCCATAGATTTGCCATGCCATTGGGCCTCTCGCTGAGAAAGCCGGGCCACCTCCCACTGAGGACGCTAGTGACTGCCCTGCTTCAGGTGTCTAAGCAGAATGTTTTTTTTTTTTCCCTCAGTAATTGCTACACACAGTCCCCTTCATTGTGAGGTGATAATTCACCTCCCAGAGATAATTATTATAGCCCCTGCACCCACCTTTGCTCTTTTAAAAGACTCACGGGGCTCCTTTTCTTCCTTTTGCCCATGACCAAGATTGCCAGTTGAATGGCTAGGTTTATGGCAACACAATGAATGACCAGAACGGCATGAAAATCCAGTCTTCGAACTGTGTCATACATTGTAAACACAGATGGCAGAGACATCAACATGGTGGGCAGAAACATACTATAGAAAGTTCTGCATTTCTCACCGTAAGTTTTCACTCAGCTGGCATTTTCCAAAATGTTCACCTGGCCAACGCTCTTATCTTCTATTATGTTCTCCATCTCTCAGCCACTATCTTAATATCAGTGATGGAGTAGGGATAAATATAAAGGAAATTAAATATTACACATATAGCTTCTTCCTCTGCCTCATGGGGTGTGGCATAACGTCTCTCTCTCTCTCTCTCTCTCTCTCTCTCTCTCTCTCTCTCACACACACACACACACACACACACACAGACACAGACACATACACAATCACACACAAAGGAGAGTGCAAGATAAAGCTGCATTATTCTTCATAAGAAAGAGAGGAAAGGTTTTTGGCGTTCTGGCGGGCAGCCCTGAGAGAGAGCGAACCCAGAAAAATGAAGAGAAGCAGAGTGAGAGCAAATATGAGAAGCGAAGAGGCTTTCTACTGAGCCACCAGAGTAATATGCTTTTAATATACATGGTATCATGTTACTCTCCTAATTGAAAGAGACCAGCAGTAAAATCTATACTCAACAGGGCATCGGGAGCCCTGCGTGGTACTCTGCCTGCCTGCTTCTTCCTCCCTGTTCATGTTTCTCTTTGCCTTGCATGTCACCCCACCCCTTCTGTCTGTGTCTACATTGGCCTCCTTTGTCTTTCTTGAGCACATTGAGATTCTTTGGCTACAGGGCTTGGCATTTCTGTCCTTCCACTTAGAATTTTCCTCACCCTGACCTTTACACAGTGATGCCTTCCCATCCTTCAGCCGTATACCATTATCTCTCGACATAGTAATGACAATTTATTCTCTGATTTTCTTATTTATTTTTGGGAGGTATCTATGCCACCACAACACTGTAAACTTCAGGAAGGTAGAAACTTGTATGTTGTTTTTACTAGCTTATTGGCACCAAATGCATGTTTGTTGAATGATATGAGTGGCTCACCCATCATCCACTGACAGAGAAGAAAAAAGTTAGGCAATGAGAAAGATAGAGAGAAGAAGAGAAGAGGGGAGGGAACAGAAGAAGAGGAGAGTGCATGGGAGAAGGGTCTAAAGAAAGGCTAGAGGTTAAGACGTCAGGGAAAAATTGCCAGTGAACAATTTCTGATGTCTGGGAAGACTGAGGAGCTGTAAGAATCAAGGATGCTTATCCTGAATACTACTTGTTTGCAGCATTGCGTTCCCTCCATCATATCTAACTCCACATTAAAAGTTGCGATATGCAATGGCCTTGGATGAAGCTGTGTGTTTGGAGAGGGCCCAAGAAAGGGCAAGGAACTGCAAGGGCAGATCATTAGGAACAGAGAACTGAAATGAGTAGTTAACTCTGAGAAAGTAACAAATCCCGCCAGGTGTCTGCAGATACCTGAGAGCGGCACAGGACCTTCCACCTCACGTGGGTAAAAGTTGTACTTGGAGAAGTTCAAGGCACCCAGGCTGCAGATCTAAATGTTAGTCAAAGATTGCAATAGTCTTAAAATATAACGTGAGTGATGTTTGAGAACACAGCACAGCTTGTGCAGCCCTATGTAAAGCAGATGCAAATCATATGTAAATGTGTGCGTGTCCTCCTTGACTGGTTCTGACTACAGGCCCCTTCTGAGAATTACCTCTCTGGACATCCTTAGATTTCTATTTAAATCAGCGGATGGAAGCCATTCTCACATTTCCAGGCAGAAGACTGCTTTTGCTGGGTTTCAAGAGGCTTTGGAGAAGGAATCACTAATAACTCGATATTTGCAGAGGAAAATGTAAAACTCGGAGATGCTATTTGCCAAAAAAATGGTGGCCTGGGACTCAGAGATAAAGGGATGCCCTCTGAGCTGTGAGTAGGAGCTAGGACCTCACTGCAACCCCAGGGTCAACCCATACTAATTTTTTGTGTGTGTGGTAAAATACACAAAACATAAAATTTTCCATTTTAACTAGTTTTAAGTGTACCACTCAGTGGTGTCACATGCATTCGTCATTGTCACTGCCATCTATCTCCAGAACTTTGGTCATTTATGAAACTGAGTCTGTCCCCTTTAAACAGTAACTCCCCATTCCCCTGGCAACCCCTGTCCTACTTTCTTTCTCTGTAAATCTGACTACACTAGGGGCCTCATGTAGTGGAACAAATATGCCATTTTGTGTATTTGCCATTTTGTGATGGGCTTATTTCACTTTGCATAAAGTCTTCAAGGGTCATTCACATTGCAGAATATGTCAGAATTTCCTTCCCTTTTAAGGCTAAATAGTACTCCCTGGCACAATATGCTACATTTGCCTAGCTATTCTCCTGTCTGTGGACACTTGGGCACTTGGGTTGCTTCCCCTTTTTAGCTATTGTAAGTAATGCTGCTGTGAATATAGGTGGACAAATATCTCTTTGAGATCCTGCCTTCAATTCTTTTGTGTATACACCCACAAGCTGAAATGCTACATCGTATGATAATTCTATTTTTAAATATTTTTAAGGTATTGCCATATCGTTTTCACATTTGGCATTCCGCCAACAGTGCACAAGGTTCCATCCTGGCCAACACTTCCTATTTCCTGCTTTTTGACAGTAGCCATCCTAACAGGTGGGACGTGCTTCTCATTGTAGTTTTGCTTTGCATGTCCCCTGATGGCGAGTGATGGTGAGCATCTTGTCATGTGCTTATGCACCATTTGTATATCTTCTTTGGAGAAACGTCTATTCGAGTCCTTTGCCTATTTTTTGAATTGGGTTGTGCATATGTATCATTTTGTGGTTGAGTAACCCATGCTGAGTTTTTGCACACAGTTAGGTGGCTCTAGAAGGAAGACTCTGTGAGAGATCCTTCCAAAGGCGACGTGGCTGCTACATCTATGCTCATCAGCGTTTAGGTTTTCATTGGCTTCAGTAGTTCCTCCATGTCCCATGAGTGCTATCTCTGTTGTGAGTTCCAATATCAACCCTCACCTGGGGGTCAACAGGCACCACCGAAATGATCTTCATGAGTCTACACTTGATGTGTGCATTCTCTGAATGGCAGCTGGTGTGAGCTTTGTAAACAATGATCGAATCATCATTCTTCTGCCTACAGCAAACTAAGAACCTCCTGTCTCACTCGGAGTTGCACCCCCATTTCTCAGCATGGCCTACAGCAACAGGAGGACCTGAATTATTCCTGTCTCTTTGCCCTCATCCATCAGCATCTCTACATCTTCTACCCCTGTCTGACCCTTATGACTTTCTTTTGTTTCTCAGTTATGCCACTTGGGTCACTTCAGTATCCTGCATGTCTTAAGCCTGGAATGCTTCTCCCTTGGGGGCTGCATGTGTCTGTCACATTTTGCCACTCATACCTCAGAGAGACCTCTCCCCTTCCACCTCAGAGTAGCCTCACCACTGCCCCAGTCCCTCTCTCACGTCTCTCTGTCTTACTGCCTATGGAGCGGGTTCTGCTCTCTGAAATTATTTTATATTTGTGTTCCCTACCTTGATCTCATAAAACTGGGTTTGGTTGCTATTTACAGAGTTCCCAAGTAACTGTGGCTTAAACAAAATATAGGTTTATGTTTCTCTCCCATAAAAGAAGTTCAGGGCTTTGCAGTCCCTCATAAGTCACTTCTCTGTCTCACTTTCTTTAGGGCATAGATTCCATCCTCCACATAGTTTCATACAGCAGAAGAGGGAAGGGGAAAGAAGGCCTAAGGGTACATGCATTGCAAGTAAGTCTGTCCCTATTAAAAAATTTTCCCAGAAGCCACACCTAATAATTTTCACTGCCATCTTGTTGGTAATCATTCTCTTCTAGGGAAGATGGAGAACATGGAATTATTCTCCTTTAATTTGGGCTTCTTGGCTATGACTAAGAGACCCATTACCAAGGAAGACAGAATAATTGGCTATTTGGTAGGCAGCTGGCCATTTCTATCAAAATTCCTTCTTGAATGTTCTTCCTCTACCAGAAAATATGTGCTCCATTCCAGCAATGATGTTGTCCATGTGGTGTTAATGCAGTGACCTGGGCACTTGCTGTGGTGTCTGATGGGCAAGGCACACCATAAAACAGACGTGCAATAAATATTTGCTGAGTGAGAATGAATCACAGCAGTGGTGTCTATTTTCCAATGTGGTGTTTAAGAACACACATAGACCCTGTCCGCCACATTCAGCTTCTACCCTAAGAAGGGGCGACTCAGCATCGTCATCAGCCTCAACCACTTACCTATCCCGCTCTGTGGGAAAAACCATCTGCCTGAAAGTGAGGATCTGTAGGATCATCCTTCAATCTACGAAGAGAGTCGGTCTTTCTCTCTAAAAATTGCCATTGTCTGAGTTTACCACAGCTTCCCCAGGGAACTCAATTTCCAGGCCAGGATAATTCAAACCCTTTCCGCTGACACTATGTGTTCATGTCCCTGATGATAAAATATGGCAACAATATAATCTTCAGATTTCTCTCCAGAATTTCCCAGGGATCTGGTTTGAATGTTGCGGTCTTCATTCTGAGTATCTTTAAGAATGGGTGATTGCAAAAGAGGCCCCCAGTGTCCTTTCTGTCTGATTTTGTCCCATCCCCATTCAGATCATCGGCCATGTGTGTGGAAGCAGGTGACAACCCTCCAACAAGGGGTGAAATGAGAGGGTGGCTGTGTCAAAACTTCCGAACCACCAGGCATCTGCTTCCTAGAACAGGCAGACATCCTTTTCCAAAGACATTTTAAAGTGCACCATTTGGAGCTCATCTCAAAAACATTTCTTATCTATTACCTTTTAACCAATTACCATTCAATTTTTCAAATGATAAAACAGGAAAACCTTTAAACACTCAGTGGATCCTGAATTATTAAACATAAAAGGGCAATTTGGTGTATTTATTATCAGACTGAAGGAAATCTTATCTGGTTTAAGCTCTTAGACCCTTAAAATGTCCCCTTTATGCCAAAGTGGAGTTAAAAATGCATTGCCGTAAAACTCCATCCATTTCTAATTTTCTCATCATCAGTTTCTGACATTATGAGTTGTCACCTTCCCGGGCTACAACTTCCTCTGGGGAGAAGGACGGACATGTGACATTGGTGGTCATACTTCACTGGCACCTCAGAACTGAAACTGAGTGTTGGTGATCAGAGCTGCCTCCTTTTCCACTCTCCAGATGAACCTCATTTCTCCCAGGATTGATTTCTGGGGGCTTCTCGTAAGCATGATTCATCCTGTACAAACTGTGCCATGCAGCAACCTCATTGGCTTGAAACTTACCAAGAATTCTTCCTTAGACAGTGCTTTTTTTAAAAAAATGGAGGTGATATTCACATAACACAAAATTAACCATTGTGAACTGTACAGTTTGGTGACATTTAGTATATTCATGTTTTTGCAACCACCACCTCCATTTAATTTCAAAACCTTTTCATCTTTCCCCCCCCAAAATGCTGTATCTATCAGGCAGCCATTCCTTATTCCCACTCCCCTAGAAATCACTATTCTTTCTGTCACTGTGGTTTCCCTATTCCGAACATTTCATATAAATTCAATCACACAATAGGTGACCTTCTATATCTGGCTTGTTTCACTGAGCATGATATTTGCAACTTCCATCCATCCACATTGTAACACGTACCTGTACTTCATGACTCAGTGGCTGAATAATATTCTGTTGTACAGATACACTACATTTTGTTTACTCGTTCTTCCACCGAAGGGCAATAGGGCTGTTTCCAACTTTTGTCTATTGTGAATAATGTATGAACCTTCATGTACGAGTGTTTGTTTGAGTACCTGTTTTCAATTCTCTTGGGTATATGCCCAGGAGTAGAATTGCTGGGTCATAGTTTAACTTTTTGACGAACTGCCAAACTGTTTTCCACAGTCTGATAGTACTTTTCGTTCACTGGTTTTTAGGCTTTCTCCTATTGATGCCTTTTTAAACTTAGAACTCAAGAAAAGATCACTCAGAAAACAGAAAGATGCTCTGGAATTCCCAAAAGCAGGAGTTAAAACCAACAGCAAGCTCCCCTCTCCCTGCTCCAAATACAGCGATACAAAGCATGTGATGCTCGGAGCCATATTTTTCCTTATTCCTTTTCTTTGTCCCATAGGAGAATGAATAGCTGTGTAGGAGGCTAAGAGGAAACACATCTGTATTTAGTTTCAACAGTATGGAGAAGCCAGAGAATTCTGGGTGAAGGGCATTTTGAAGGTGGGAGGAAAGAAGAAGGAACAATTTGGGGAGACAGAAAGGAAAAAAGGCACATGTTCAGATGCTAGTATATAAGAAGACATAGCCTGACTACTCAGGTTGGCTATTGTGTACACCTTTGAAATAAAGGCTTTTAAACTCTCCTTAAAATTACTAAGATTTGCATGTAAGATGAGACCCCTGGCTTTACACAGTTCAGACAACCCAACTTCCCCTTTGCACACCATTCTAACTATACTAAGGGAATTCCAATTCCCTTTCCCTTTGCAAATACCATCCTCCTTACATAAAATGTCCTTCCATAAATCATCTGCCTGAAAAATATCTACCCATCCTCAAAACTCTGTCCAGAAATCACATTTCTCCTCCAACCTTCCAAGACACCCTTTTCAGCATAATTTCTGCCCTGGGGTGCACATATGTCATTCAATACTACATGGGCCTGTCTTCCCTTCCTTACTATGTGTTCTTTGAACATAGGGACCCTTGATTCTTTCTAAAACTGGAGATAAAAATACTTCTCAGAGTTGTCAGGGTGAAGTGAGCACACATTTAAAGAGTACTACCTGGACATTGTAGATATTTAACCTCTGCAAAGCATTTGGACTTTTGGGTACCTATACTATCAAGGTTGTCAATGGGCTGAACAAAAAATGCTTCTTGATTGTGTACTGTGAAGCAAGTCTAGTAAATGGGGCTGGAAAGATAGAAGAGGGTACAGGAAGTTGGGGAAAAGAGTCACTGAGAGACCTTCAAGATGACAGGTAAGAGTGAATATAACATTGCCAGTGCTAGGAGTGTTCAATTTCAAACACACAAACACACATGCTAAATAAATTGAGCCATCAAAACTAGTACCATTATTGCCATTCTGATTCAGACTTCAGAATTACCAGCCCAAGCCTGTGCTTTTGCTTTAGACAAATAAAAGAAAGAGGAGGAGGAAGAGAAGAAGGAAAGAGAAAGACTAAAACAGAACAAAACAAAAACAGTAATCGATGAAGCTTCAGAAACTCTCTTCTGGGAGTCTGCGAAAGATGATGCTCACAATCTTTAGATGCTCAGAGCCTAGGAGAAAGTCCTTAGATCCTGACACAAATATCAACACGATAGAGAATGAAAGAAAAGCATGTTGCATGTGCTAAGCTACACTCATCTATTTGTAAGAGTTATAAGCCAGGTACCTTTCCTTAAACTGTGAGCATCTTCAGGACCCATTAATTCTTCCAAAACTATACTGTTGAGTCATTGCCTGGTTCTGCTGTACCATATGCCAGATGTCATACCAGATGGCAGATGCTTGCCCCTGCCCATGCAATAATGCTCATCTCCTCTGACATATAATTTACATGGTGTACAAGAAGTTCATATACTAGTTCATTGGCAGAATTGGTTTGGGTTGACAACACAACCAAAATTCTCGCAAGAAGCCACATCCTCCAAGCTTGTAAGATGATAAGTAATGTGAAAGGATGAGGCTTGCTAAGAGATGTTCTTTCATATCCCAAATATCAGACCAGTAGCAGGGTACAATCTCTACTCCTAATATGACTAGTCCAATGACAGGATCGATTTAAGGCATAAAGCACAGTGAGGTGAACAGATAATAGGGCTTTTTAATAAACCACAGAAATGGGAATTTTAGAAATTCTCTTGCTAGAATTAGTAGAAAATGAACAGCAAATTAAGGACAAATGGACTTAAGGGATCTCAATAAAATTTTAATGTTGAAATAAGTGTTATAAATTTGTCTCTGAAGTTTCCACTTTCTAAATTCACTGAAAGTATTTATTTCTGATGAAGAGGTAGAAGACAAAACAAATTTAAACATGGTTGCAGGCTTTGTAGCTTGGTACCAGCATCTCTTTAGTAATTAGAGCCAATACTTCAAACTCTTCAGCCCCAAAGAATCAGAAGTTCCCAAATCTAAGCCATTCTTTGCTATTGCCATTAAATGGGTACCACATGCCACAATGAAAAACTATCATCTGATAAATATATCTTTACACTGATAAACTTTGCTTCCTCTGAAACACACCATTTTTAAAAGGCTACTTTATATCAATATTATTAATCAAAAAATATAATATCACTTATTCCAAATAGAGAGTCCCCATAAAACAAATACAATACAATCATGAGTTATTAAAATCTTGCTAGCATTATTTGCAGACACTGAGTCCAAGGTTTCTACTTTATTATTAAATAATAGGAATTACCAAATATTAGAGAGATGTTAAAGACACCCTAGCACCAAACGAAGGCTTTTTCAATGACATAAAGAGGGAAATTGAAAGAAAATTGAAAAAGGAAGAACTCTTTTCCCCAAACGATTGATTTAATGTTATTTAATAGAATCTTTGTGAGCCACTTAAGTCCAGAATAATTGAATGGGATTTATAATTTGGGAAAGACATTTTCTATCCAATTTTTTAAAAAAGATAGACACTACTGTCTTTTCAACTGCTATCAGAATAGCTGTTTTCTAGTTACCTCTCCAAGAAAATTTCAGTCTCTCATTCTTTTCTTCTCATGACATTTCTTCAAATTTTAACTTACCTCAACACACTATCATAATTGCTGCTAAGACATTTACAAAGTAGTAACTACCTCATTGGCTTCAGGAAGGTGATGCATATAAAATGCTTATAACATCCAATGGCCATATTCGCATTTGCTGCTATATTGATTTTCTGCCTGTACTTCTTTCTTGTTGCTGTTGTAACAAATGGCCAGAAATGCAATGGCTTAAAACAACACAAACTTATTATCTTATACTTCTGTAGTTCAGAACTCTGATGTGGGTCTCAATGAGCTAAAAATTAAGGTGTCGGTGGGGCGATGTGCTTTTCTGGAGCCTCTAGGGGGGAACCTGTGATTATTGCTCTTCCAGATTCTAGGAGCTGCCTGCATTTCTTGGCACATATCTCCTTTCTATTTAAAAGACAGCAATGGCCTGTCAAGCTTTCCTCAAGAAGCATCACTCCGACTCTCTCCTTTTGCCTTCCTCTTCTACTTATAAAGACTCTTATAATCAGATTGGGTTAATCCAGATAATCCAGGATAATCTTCCCATCTCAAGGCTAGTTGATTAGCAACTTTAATTCTATTTGCAACCATAATTCTCCTTTGCCATGTAATCTAATATATTCATGAGGTCCAGGGATTAGGGTGTTGATATGTTCAGGGGGAACATTTGCTTACCACACTGTCAGAGTGTGAGATATATATCCACACAAAGAGGAGCAGAAGAGACAGTGCTTTCATGTTGTTCTCAGGGGGTGAGTGAGGCTTTCCTAACAGATGTCTCTCATAGGTAAGTAACCCTTGAACTTGATCTCTCCTGTTAGCATATTTCGTATGCACCCCACTTTGCTCTTATTGCTCATAAAATTTTTATTTTGAAATAATTTTAGGTCTACAGAAAGATTACAAAAATAATACAGGGAATTGCTCTGTATCTCACACCCAGTGTCTTCTAACACACCTCACTAAACCACAGCACAATTGTCTATACTAGGAGATTAACACTGGTACGAAACTGCTAACTCAACTGCAGATTGCACTGGGATTTCATGCATTCCCCCCCTCCTTCACCCACATATCTCTCTTTTCTGTGCCAGGATCCCATCCAGGGTCTCGCTTTGCATTTTGCTGTTATTACTCTGTAGTCTTCACGCAGGTGACAGTCTAGCACATCAACATTTGGTTGAGCTTTGGAATAGTGCCACCAAAGATTCCTTCACCTGCCTGCTGTCATAAGCTCCATTCAGGAGATGTTCCTGGCCTCAACAGGCATTTGAGTCTACAGCTCCTGTCCAAGTAAGCACTACCAAGATTCTGAGATGGGCCCCGTGCAGCAAATTCCTCACCCCCAAACCTCTCACATTAACCTTCTCCCCTAACTTCATATTGACAAACAAACTCTCTCTTTTTGCAAAAGGCCAATGACCTACCATGAGCCTAAAACACTAGCATGCCATGGAAGCACAGGAGAGTCTGGGATATTTGACATCAGACACAGAACAGCTGGTCCGTGTTCCTTCTCATCCTCCTCCTCCATCTTCTCCCTTTCTTGCTGGTCTTGAAAGAAGCTCATGGAATTGTACAGAAAGGGCATCAATAGATTAAAAATTGTTTCCCTCTAATAAAATGTTAAATGATGTTGAAAATTAATCACTAGGGCCGTTGTGCTGCCTTCCTCAGAGAGAGATGGCTCAGGAAATTTAATAAATTATTATCACAATGATGTTCCTATTATAGAATTTGCATTTCATTCCCAAGCTTGCTTTCAGCCTCAAAAGTTGCCTGATGATGGTTAATAAAACCCGACGAACTCCTCTGACTCAACGGTTAGAAAGACTGAACTTAAGACTGGTCCATCAAAGGGTATTCTTTGGGCTTTATCCTTAATTATTTCAACTTCTTCTCTAACCCTCTTTCTCTATAATTTTTGTTTCTTTAAGACAACTAAAGACAGTATTTAATCGTAAGAGTGCCCTCCTGCCGGAAACACGCACTGTGATGATACGCCTAGCTTAAAAGCAAATCTAATCTACTTGCTTATTAAATTTAAATGTGTTTAAGGCTGATATGGTTTGAAGATGATATGTAAAATAACATTCTCCATGGTTATAAATGTCAACTCTAAAAATTATATGCAATATAACATACGGAATAAATGCTACTTCATCTTTACATTCCACTGTGATCAATTCATTAAACAATGTATTACAAGCCATGAGGACGATCATACAATGCAAGACACCATTTGTCACAGCCTATTCTAAAGCACCTAGGACAAGCTGCACAGATTTTTTTTTTTGTCAGCAATGGATTGTAGTTCTTATTAGAAATGGGGGGAAAAAGCAGTTTTCTGATGTACCATGACTGGAATTACTTCTCCAATCAAATATTAAAGACTGAGGAAATCCATTCCTATGACAAAGGTTCGTTTTAAAAAACTGGAGAAGGTGAGGGTGGTTTTCTTAGGAAGAGAACATGAACTATACACAGTAAGCATGATGGCAAAGATTTACGATGAATTTCTCTCTGGTTATAAATTATGGTTTCAATAGTGTTTTAATCATATCACATTCATGGCCCACAAGTCCCCGAGCTGAACTGATCATTGGGATCCTACATGGGTGGGAGTAGGGGCATGTAATATACATGTCTGGGTCCCTTCCTCCCTTCCTCCAGGTTCTACTTGAGAAGATTGGAGAAAAGCCTGATAATTATTATTTTTTTCTTTTTTCAAAAAAGCTTTCTTCATGATTCTCTGAGCATTTAATATCCTCTGAACCTTGTGTAGCATGTGTGTGAGTGTGTGTAGACAAGTTCATGTCAACACTTAAAACAAAGGAGTGATACAGTGACAATGAGACACTCTGCATGCCCCATGTGTCCCATATTCTCCCATAATCAATCTGCTTTACACACGGGTAGAACCACAGTGGCCATAAGGACACAGTCTCATTCTGTATGTTGGTGGAGGTGCTTCTGGGCAGCTTTGTCACTGTTATAGCCAATTTTTACTCCTAAAATAGGTCACTTCCTGTCTCTCCTTCAGTTCATCACCTAGAGAATACTTTCTATCAGGGAAAAACAAACAAACAAACAAAACAAAACAGAAAACAGTGCCTGGCTGAGAAGTCAAAATTTCTGCTGGGAATTTATTGAAGAGTAGGAAGCATCATTGATTATAAAGGTTAACAAAAAATCAGGGCAGTTGACTTTCGCAATTTAATTGTGCTGAGCACACTACTTTATCAATGTTTTTCTCTTCCTTGGTGGCCTTCTTAGAAGCCTTGGGATTTTTTGTCATTACTCTGCATTTGGTCACTAGTTTTTGTCATACCCAACGGTCTTCTATTCCATTTAAGATAATGATTTTTTTTTCTTCTTTATGTGAGCTGGGTCTATCTCTGATGCACAAGTGATCAGGATATAGACTAGCTAGTAGAGATTCTTTCAGAAAGCTGGAGGAAAGAAATAACACTTTATTCACCAGAAGCATTGGGGAAGTTACGCAGATTACCTGCAGGTATCTGGAAATTTTAGGTCCAGATTGCTGTTCAGTGCCTCCTCAGTATTTCACAACCTACTTTGCCATTCTTCTAGTGGGAGGCTAGTTGATACATTAATATAATAAGAGAGAAAAGAACACAAATAATTATGCCTCACAGAATGGCTATGTCTTCCGCTTGTGTGTGTGTGTATGTGTGTGTATGTGTGTATTGGAGGAGGTGTTCTGAAATGAGGACAATCCATTTTCAGAATTCATAAAATTAATAGAATCAGTGTGTTTATAGAAGGACCCCAATGGAGATGTCATCCTCCTATGGCTTCATCAACTAAAACTCACTCAACCTTCCCTTCAAATGCCCTAAAGTCTTGTCCTGCCTCTGGCCAACCCTTCATTGGATGGTTTATCCTACTTCCCAGGCTGCAGTTATGGATTTCATAGTGTCAGAGAAGTTCTTCCAGTCCCTAACTGCCTGTTGGTCTCTACCTTCTGTTTCCTGGACCATTTTTTTGAAAGCTCATCAAACTATGAAACTTGCATATTTAACAGTCAACTCAGTGT
Source organism: Cynopterus sphinx (assembly GCA_030015415.1). Lineage (NCBI taxonomy): Eukaryota > Metazoa > Chordata > Mammalia > Chiroptera > Pteropodidae > Cynopterus > Cynopterus sphinx. The sequence goes on along the minus strand of CM057379.1, from coordinate 96,770,960 downwards.
CCTCCTGTGTCCATTTATGGAGTGGCTTGCATCATCTCCCATGGTTATACTTTCTGTAATTATGAGACAAATCTGCTTTAGAACCATAAACAAATGAGAACATTATCAACTCAGGATAGCAATACCGAAAGTGGTATGATGACCCAAATGCTCACTGGATGAGGTGCAGTGTGATCTGCTCTTATTTGCTTAGCGTACAAAGCAGCCATCAGGCAAAACATTTCTTTCCTACATAACTTCAGTTAGGGTCCATCTCGGACATCTGTAAGGTACAGTTAAAAGGCTCCTCCAAATGGTATTTCGAAGCTAACTGTAATGCAAATTCTAATGTTAGGGTTTTTAATAAAACCCTATTCTCGATGATATCAGAACATTTTAATGCAAGACTTACAAAGCCAAAGGAAATACTGAAAAGTGTGCTAAGACTTCTTCCTTTTAGCATAAAGCATTTACATTACTTTCTGCAGCTCCATTGCCATAGTCTGTTTCAAGGAATTTATGCTGAATACATGACCATGAGGTTGTTTCATTCCTTCTCATTTATTCTTCCAGTTTCCTTTCTGGCTAGACAATATAGCTCTTGGCGAATTGGCTGATTCATCAGAATTCTTTAACTCGATCACCAAAATATTCCACATTGTATGCAAAAATAAAAAGTGTAAAAATTTTTGTAAAAGTAAAATGAAGTAGAATGACCTAGAATCCCACTATCTAGAGAGAACTATAGTTAAGTCACTAAAAATATATATATTTTAAACATTTTTGTCTGTGTGTGAGCTTGCCTTTAAAAGGCTCTGTATTCTAACTGTACAGTCATGAAATTTGCTTTGCTCACTTACTTGACAATCTTTCATGAGCATTTTCCAATATGGCCACCGTAAAATAGCTCATTCTCTGCATCAGAAATTTAGGTTGCTTCCAATTTTTCACCATTAGGAAAAATACTGATGAATGTTATTTTATGGGGAACTATATTTGTCTCTATAATTTTAAAAGGGCCTTCCCATAGTGCCAAATTATATGTTTACACCTTTTAAAGCCTTCATGTGGTTTTTTTTTAAGCAATTGATAATCTTTCAGAGGGACAAAGGAAGGACAAATTCACCATAAAGATAAAGAAATACTTTAGATATTTATATCCTATCTTATGCCACTTTCCCTCCTCTCCTTACCCATAATTTCAGTAGTTCAAAGTAATTAGAGAGCTATTTTTTTTTCAAAATAAGCTATAAGAGATATTATCGGGACAATTGAGTAAATTTGAATGTAGACTATTTGATGATAGGATGGATGGATTTAAATTAAGGCTGTTAGTTGTAATAATGATATCATAGTTTTATATCAGTTTTATAATAATGACATCATATTTATTTTTTCATATATACCCTTATGTATTTACAGGTAAGTTTTATAATGTTTGGCAATATTATTTAGAGTGGTTGTGCATATCTGTGCAATTATTAAACACCAATGATGTGTATACAGTGTTCATTTGTATTACTATTTCTCTTTTTCTATATGTATGACAGTTTTTCATAGTAAAAAGAATTTTAAAAAGAACGAGACATTTTTCTCAGTGAGGCTGTGAAAACACAGTAGGGCCCAGGTGGTTCAAGTATAAGAGACTGCTGAAAGATTTGCAACAATAAAATATCGATTTTTGGTATATTATGATGCTATGTAGGAATATGTCTGATTACCACAAGTGACTCGGATAGCCTAAATGATATTCTATGAAATAGCAGACACCCCTAAACCTGACTATCTCACCTAGATCTATCCTAAATCACACCAAGAAACCATAGGGGCTAAAGGCTCTATACTTTCGAGGAGACGGAGAAAGAAAGGCCCAGAAAGTGAGTTTGCATGGAGAGGCATCTGCGTCTTTGCTTGGGAATGGATTGGGTTTGTTGTTACCTAGGAATGAAATACCATAGAGCACAAATCACTGCTGCTCACCAAGTATCCGTGAGTCTCACTGGTGCTCCGATAGTCACATGCCAGTGTAAAGGCCTTACAATCTAAAAGGGAATCCAATATCTTGACATTTGTGTTCATCATTCAACACTTTCAATCATAGCAGGGAAAAGAAAAAAAAAACAAGTGTATTTGAAGATAAACTGCACAGCTAAGCCTATCTCTGAGGACTAAATTGATTTATGATTCCGACACACAAATATCAGCCTAGATGTTTCTCAAGGTGTAATAAAAGTGGCAGGGTGTCTTGCTAACTGGTGTGTCCCATCTGGCCAAGAAAGTATGTATCCACAAAGATGATCCATATTATCATGGGAATTATTAGGATGCAATATCATAGGAGGCACTAGACTCAGATAGCTCTAATCTAGTCTTATCACTTGCAGACAAAAGCACAGAATCCAATGGACTTTCATGCAATCCATCTCTGTCAAATGCATTAAGGAAATTACCTGTCAGAAACATCATGGCTGAGATTCTGTGATTAAATACAAACGTGGAATGCTCAAGGGTACAGTGGAATCATTAGGGGGAAAATTACACGCAAACATCTCCTTCAATTTACTCTCCTTAGGATTAATTCTGGGGTCATGAATATTTGAAATCTACTGATAGATATACAGCATGAAACTTAGCAAGCACTCCCTCTGGCTAAAGTGATGCCAAGTGTTCCCATACACTATCCCACAATGTCCCATTGTTCCATGGATTAAATGAGATAAACTCAGACACTCCTCCACTTATTTACTGTACAATTTTTAACATGTTACTTAATCTAAGGTTCCATTTCCTTATCATAGTGTGGGGGAATTAACATGCATGTCACCTGATTATTGCAATGCTTCAAAACGATTATGCATATAGACTTTCAAGCACATATTTGGCACAAAGTAAGCATTCTTTTACTTATTATTAACTAACAATTATGAATAAGCATTATTACCAGTGCTAATTAGTCTCCCCTTACACACTCACACACACACACACACACACACACACACACACACACACACACACACACACACACATTTAAAGGATAGGGATCTTAAGGTTGAGCTAATATGCTATTGCACAGAAATTTAGAATTAAGGTTTTCCTGACTCTAAAACTTCATCTCTACCCATAGCTTTTCTTTGCTTAAATTCTTTAAAAAAAATAGCTTCACATACATAATGGGGCTTCATATTTCTTTAAGTACACCCATGTGATCAACGCCTGTCTATTTTGCCCCCTCTAGGATTCTGTGTTACTGTATTATTGGCCAACCCAGCAAGGTTTGCCATAAAGGCACACTAGAGGTGCCACACTTAAATCACTTAGTTAACTTTTGACCATAAGGACAAGGTTGTGGGTTTGAAGGGCAAGGTAAAAACCCACACACTTTGCAGATGAGCAGATTCCCCATGTCATGTGGTGAGTCAGCGGACATCTTATAATCACCATCATTGCTCCCCTTGACTTCTGCCAAAACTCCTTAGCTTACCCTCTGCTTCTACTCTTCCCCTTTCCAGTCTGTCCTTCGTGAAATTCCTATAAATTGTAATTTCAGTGATGCCATCCCTCTCTCAGGGCACTCCAGTGGCTTCCCATTGCTCTAGGACTAAAATCTCGGCTCTTTACTAAGAGCAGAGAAATGTTCCTTTATCCACTTCTCCTCCACCCTCTTCTTTTCCACTTGTTCTTGGAGTGTGTTCCAGCCACGTGATACCCTTTTTCTGCTCTACAAATACATGATGCTCTTTCCTGCCAATGACTACACATATGCATTCCTACAGTAAGGCTCACCTCACAGATCCTGCCTTCCTCATCCTTCCGAGGCTTCCTGCCACCCCTAGCCCTAGCCCTTCCGGTTCATGTCATCCTGCTTCATTTTATTAATGGCACCATTGCAGTCTAAAATTTTATCCTTTCTTTGTCAATTTGCTTACTCTCTATTTTCAATGCTTTAGAATGTGGGAAGAGATCTGATATTCTTCACACCTAAAACTGTACCTGACAATAGGTGATAAGTACCCCCTTGCTGAACAACACTGAAAAAAAAGATGAAGATGATGTGTTCTCCACAAACTCTACCACTTGTATTCTAACAGCAACGCTATGCCTTAGATTGCTTTCCATATGAGCCAGCTATTCTGCAATTCCTGCCTGAGAATTGTCTTTGGTCCTTTATCTGAGCACATCTTCATGCTCCAGGACCCTACAAGGTGATAAACAGATTTTAAGGACCTGGAAATAACACACACACACACACACACACACACACACACACACACACACACACATGATTCAGAAGCATTGTTGAAGGGGAAAAAAGGACAAAGCTTCTGTGGTAGCTAAAAATTGGATAGAGTTATGAAAGTTTAATTACATAACAAAAAGAAATAAATGAAAGTCTTTGGGTTCAGGATATTCCATGGTGTCCAGTGGGCCTCAACTGCTGGCATAAAACTTTAAGCAGAAAACTGACCCCTATTTATTCTGCTAGATTTAAGAAGATCGACCCCCTACTGTCACCATCCTCTGTAGACTCACAAACACAGTGTACTTGTAGTTATTTGGGGATCTATCTTTCTGGTCCCTGATGGCTTTGCAAATCAAGTAAATTGCCCCTTAGATACAGGCATGCATAACAAGTGGTTTTCCTATGGGATTCAACCCATTGTGCCTCAATTAGTAGGAGCAGGGTTGAATACGAACCCCAGCCGGGCCAATGTAATTCTTTCTTCTAGAGAATTTGGAATTAAGGGTATCATTCTCTTATTTACACTTCTATACATTTGAAAAACATTTCTATGTGCCTACTATGTATATAACATTGTTCTAAATAAGGCCTTACTCTAAGAAGCTTAGGTTCTAGTGGGGCAGGTATTGGTAAATGAGGAAACAATAAGATAATTTATGATCATGGCATGTGAAGAGAATGGCCAGGGAAGACCTTCGGAAAACTTACCACGTGAGCTGAAATGCATTTAACATAAAAGGACCAGTGATGTGAGAAGCTGGGGAGAACATTCCAGAAGGACTATGTGTAATGTACAAAGTGCGGACAAGGGCAAGGATAATGGATTGGCGATGACACAGGAAATAGGATGGGTTGCTGTCCGTGGTGCTGGTCTTTGTTTCATTCCATTGCGTGTCCTCCTTTCTTTCTCTCCTCTTGGTATCCTACTGGCATTTATGGAATATTTCAAACTAAATTCTCCTTTCACTTAAGTGAACCTAATGTGAGTTTCTTTTTTTTTACCAAGAAGAATTAGGGTGCTTTTCCCCAGATTTCTAGAGCATCAGCTCACCATAGAATATCTGGTAAAAGAGCCACAACATGCAGAACAAAGAAAGAGAATGGGCATTCAGCTTCTTCTCAGCCTTTTTGGAACCAAGAAAATAAGGGAGCTCATCACAATGTGAGATCATTTCATGAAGAAATAAGGCTTCAGGGAGAAAGAAAGTTGCCTTTTCTATTTTTTTAATTTTTTTTTTATTTGTGGCCTCAGAATCCAAGCTCAGGTCTCTGTTTACAAAGCAGAGATAAAATGGCAACCCTTCAATAACTTCACATAGCGTACAAATTAAAGAAAGTTTCAAGCAAGGTATCAAGGTTGAAGATACCTGATAAGGTTCATCTGACAAAACAACTGCAAAACACTGGTGGTGACTCAAGAATTGCTGGTTACAGTTCAGTTCATCACTGAAGAAGGCTATGGGCACTTAGCGGTGTGTAACATGTATGTTGGGCTGAAGGTGGACTTCATAGGAATCTCTGCTTCCTCATCTCTGTTCCAGTGGAATTAACCTTTTCCCTCCCCATTTCTGGATGGCAGAGATTTTTCTTTCTCTAGCAGCTATTCCAAAATCACTTCACATATAATTATTCAGAAAGATGTCCTCTGGAGGTGCTCTGCTACTGCTGGAATAACCCCCTCATACAAGCCCTTTTAAATTCTCAGGCAACCATTATGTTATCACACACTAACCAATAAGCACAAGGTAGGGAGACTTAGAAGAAAAAGACGTTTGGAAACAACTGAGAATGACAAAACAGAATTTCTTTCATTGAATCTGGTGCCTCTTTTAATTCTGGACTCATTCGACTCTCTTGGGTACGCTAATAAATAGGTAGGTAGCCATTTCTCCACTTAGTTGCTAGGGAGATTATGACTTAGAGAAGTTCAGCGACTATTTCACAGCCACCCAGCTGCCAAACTGGGATAGAAAATTTACCCCCCAAATCCCTGGCAATTCCTTTACATTAGGGCATCATCAAACTATGGCCTGATGACCAAATCTGTCTTGCTATTATTGAAAAAAAAAAAAGATTTCTTATAATGCAACCACACTTCTTTGCTTACTCATTGCTTATGACTACTTTTGCTCTACAACTGCAAAGTTGAGCAGTTGTGACAGAGACCATATGGTCCGCGAGCCTAAAATATTTACTATCATGTTCTTTGCAGACAAAGTTGGCCAACTGATGCTTTATGGCATTGCGATGAACTTTAAGCACAAAACCCTAATCCTGACACATGCTCCTTTTTAACTATGATGCTTAAAATAAACTTTCCCCATTGTAATATTTTGCTTAGATATTTTCACCTCAAAGCAAGTGTTTTAATGTTTCTTTTTTCTTTTTTTATTGTATAACTCACAGTAGAAATGGAACAGGGGAGTGTAGGAAAGATAAATTTCCCCAACAAACCTCTTGCAATTCTTCCTAACACCACAGGGGACCATCTCACCTTTTATAGGAAAGGGAAGAAAACAGTGTCAACTATACTCAACGGCATCTCATGCATCAACCTCTCAAGTACTATCCAATAAAATCAAAGGGCCCCACTAGATTAATCAATACTGGTGCATAAACATGTTTGTGTCTAGGCTTTCTTAAAATGTGACTTTAGAATGTAGGGACTTGCCCTGCCCTGCATCTGATGAGGAGAAAATATTATCACGAGGAGACAGGCTTCCAGAAACTGTCCCTTTCTCGCTGTGTGTTGTATCGGTCACTTACTTAACCTCTCTTAGCCTGTTTCCTATCTGAAAAAAAAGGGAATAATAACAGTACCCTGCCTCATTATAGAATTATATAATAATTTATAGAGTTAATACATGGAAAATACATTAAAAGATTGTCGCATATGGTAAGTGCTATGTAAACAACTGCTATTGTTGTTTGGCTACTATTGTCAATACTTTATAATAATAATGTTGCAAGGCAGAGCAATTTCCTTTGCAAAGATTGGAGCTTTTATGGACAAAGCACAACTTTTTCTCTGAGCAAAACGGGCCCCATGCAAAGTTTCTAGGGGAAACTGTAAATGTTTTCAAAGATTCTGGACACAAATGAAGGACAATACACCTCCGATGGATTTCATTGTTGTTGGAATCACCTCTGTGTGGTCAGCTGGATACTTAAAAGCAAAACCTGTGTACACATTAAACTTAAAATGTCTGACACAATAGAAATGCCAGCACCTAACAGATAGGCCCCAAAGCAAACATAATTAATTGATCTGCAGCTTGGCAAATTCTTCTGCAGATTTTGGTGAATCATAAATCAGTTCAAGAGGGAGTCAGACAAATTGTGGAGACTGAGCACATCATCGAGAGAGACGGAAAGCGGGGAAAATTACTCTCCAAGGAGAAGATTTTTCGAACTGTGTTCTCCTAAGTAAGGGAAGGTTGCTTTGAAAAAGGCTGAACATGGAATCGCTTTACATTTTCCATGGAAATGAACTCTGAAAGCAAAGTAATTTAAATGTCTTCCTTTTCAGAAAAAAATAAAATCCTGCTTAAGTGTCTTTTCACGTAGATAAGGAGCTGTATAGGTTTATCCCATTCTCCTTTTCACAAATGCATCGAGAAAATTAACACCTCAGAATACAACAAATAAACTAGGATCTGCCCCCAAAATGTTGATCCTTGCACATTAATTATGTATCAGATTAAAGAAACAGCCATAAAAATAAAAACAGACCTATCTTCCATGTGGCAGCTTTACTCGTTAATTTATTACCCTCCATATGTGCTGCCATAGAAAATTATAATGGGCCAGTATTGTTAACCATAAACAAAGAGACTGGATTATTATTTACGGTCTTGTTAAGCAAATTAGTAAAGTACACCAAATTGGATCAGTATAGGAAGTGAAGATGAGCATTTGTGAGGTGTAACTTATAAAATAACAGGTGAAACACAGCATCAGGAGACATTTGGTCAGTGTGAATGTGCTTGACTTTTGGAGGACAGAGGTACATTCTAAGAACAGGCTTGGGATGATCAACATCAATAATGGCTTTTAATATCAGATAAAAGAATACAGTACACTAAAAAGTGTCCAACCCTAAGTCTAAAATGTGTTTTCCTTTCGGATGAGCCACAATAGATAACTGGCCCAGTTCTGGTGATTCACAAAATATATCCCCATAAATACCACACAGGCAGATTCTTCAATGGTGAACACGTCAGATTGCTTAGTAATGATTACCAATCAATCACTCAATCAAATCAATTGATCAAACAAACTACAACTACCACAATTGCTCATGCTTGTCTTTAGCCCATTTACCTCTCCTTCGAAACGCATGGGAAGATGACATCTGCCACCTCCTTGCAGCTGGTTAGAACCATGTGACAAAGCTATGGACAAACTGTTAGTGACCCAGTCATTTTGATGCTGTTACAAGACTTTCCACTCTTGGTCTTTCTCAGTCACATCAACCAAGGAGGCTGTGTGTTCCCAGAAGTGAAGCCGCAGGTTGATGGAGCCTCTGTGAGGCTGAATCAGTAGGTCACAACGCCTGGGGGACAGTTGCCCTGGAGATTCGCCCTCCCCTGTGGTAGATGTTGCAATAACAAGAAACAAACCGTTGTTTTATTGTCACTGAGATTCTGGGGGTTGTTTGTAACTGCAATATAACCTGGCATACACTGACTATCTGTGGGAGTTTTATACACGTGCACATGGCTGGCCTGAGTCAGGAGGTCAGAAAGGAAGTAACAAATGATAAGTGTGCTGCATGCATATGCTCCCAGCACGGCTCATGTGCACACCTGTAAAGGGAAAGGTGCATTGGAACAGCAGCTGAAAAATCGTGACTCGCAGACCAAAGCCTCTCTATTTTTGTGAATAAAGTTTTATTGGAATACAGCCATCCTTATTCATTTATGCATTGTCTAAGGCTGCTTTGGAGCTACTGAGTAGTTCCAGCAGAGACCTAAGACCTATAAAATCTAAAATATTTACGATCTAGCTCTTTACAGAAAAGGTTTGCTGACCTTTGCACTAGAATTTTGTGGAAGCGCCCAGCTTCCTGCTACAAGCTTGTTAATAATGCAACTTGCTTGCTTAGCAGCTGCTGCAACAAGCAACCTGCGGACAAAAGGTGGCCACGGTGAAAAACCTACTGAAAATAAGACGCGGAGTAGAAAACCTTCCACAGATCTCTGACCTACTTATTCATCTATCATCAGCTCTGGAGGCCCAAAGGACTCCTTTTTTGTTTGTTTGTAGAATGGCTACTTTTTAATTCCCCTCTCATTGGAAACAGGGATGCCCCCACTGCTCTCCATGTAGGGAAGTCACTCATGGACAAAAATATAAGCCAGTCAGCAAATGCCAAGTGTTGGTTGGTCAGATTCAGAATACATTGTATGAGGTCTCTCCAAACCAGTTTTTTTATAGTAAGGCTACCTCTGATTTGCCACCTGGGGTGGTTTTTGAATGTGTTCATTGAGACTTTCTGAAGCAATGAGTGTTTATTTTGCTATTGAAAAATTACTTTGTAATTAAATGACTAAAGAGAAACTTTGAACTTCTAATCTGAGAGTAGAGACATTTAAATGAGAAATTTCTTTTTTTTTATTAAATAATTTCTTTCACCTCTATTCCTGACTCCTATTTTCTTATACTTCTCTCATTTTTTTCATTGTACTTATCACCATGGATATTTTATGCATATGTGTGTACGTGTGCATCTATTTAAATGTGTATTTATTTAAATGCGTATTATCTGTCTCATTCTAACTATGATGAGAGCATGAATATCATCTTCCTGTTTTCCCTACTCCATTCTCAGTATCTAACACAAAAGCTGGAAAACTTTTCCAAAAAGAGGCCAAATAATGAACAGGCTCTGTGGGCCACACAGTCTGTCACAGCCACTCCACTCTACTCCACTGCTGTAGCACAAAGCAGCTACAGACTTTATGCAAGTGAATGTGTGCTGCTGTGTTCCAATAAAACTTTATTTATAAAAACAAGGGAGACCTGATTTTATCCAAAGATCTATAATTTGCTGATCCAGAACCCTGCCTGACACATAGCAGGCATCTCATAAATACCTACTGTATGAGTGAACACATAGAATAACACATAGAATAAATTCATCATAGCATCATTAAATGAACAAATACTTGAATGAAAGAATGAATAAATAAATGAAGGAATATCTCAATTGTGTGTGGTTAAAAATTAGTCACTGAGTACACAGGCTTCCTTCCAACTCCAAAGATATGAAATCAAACATAACATAGAAAGCATAATAGCTAAAAAAATTTAGAATGATGTTAAGCATTTTACATGCATTATCTCATTTAATCCTACCAAAGATTTGAAGAACTGAATACTTATTAATCCCATTTTATAGTTGATTTCACCAAAGCTTAACATGGTTAAGGAGCTCATCTGAAATCACAGGACAGCATGTAGTTCCGATGGAAGAAGTCTGATTTAAAATGCTCTTGACCACCCTGGTGGTCTGTCAGTAGGAACTTCCGCTGGCTGAGGTCCTTCTTGGTTATGCATCCACTGGCTGCTTTGCCTTTACCTCCCAGGTACTTAGTTTTCTGTTTTCAGAGTTTTTAAGGTTTGCAAACCTTTGCAACAGAGAAACTGGTATCTGTTTCTTTGGATTCAGATATGCTCAGGGGGCCAGTGTGTGAACTTTGAGTCTTTTCAAATAGTTCTAAGAAGTAACCTTTTCTTAGAAAGCACAGATTACTGCAACCCAACTGAGAAACATAGGCAGAGACTCACTTTACCCTGAGAGGGAGCAAGTCATTTCATCAAAAGATAAAGGAAATGACACCAACTACCGTGTGGCTACAAGAGATAACCTCAGAAAGCTTATACTGACAGGGTCATGTGTCGCTTTCAAGTGTCACAGCAGAGGCACTTAGCTGCAATGGTGGGACAGTGAACCCAGATCCTGCCTTCTCCAAAGCACAGTTCTGGGACAAAAATGTGCCTTATTTGCAAATAAGATCATTTGCATATGAGGTCAGTGCCCCAGCTATGCCATGTACCATGACTAGTCTGTAAGCCACAAATGTAACAAAAAAAAGAAAGGTTCAGCCTCCTGCTGAACCTACATTTCTGCATAAAATGGAGGGAATTCTCTCCCTCGTTTTGGCCCCTCTACCCATTTCTTTGCTGAAATATTCACAAGAGAAAGGGAATTACTGATGGGCAAATAAGATTCCTTCACTGAGTCCCATTTTACAGGTGAAAAAAGTTATTGCCTGAAAAGGTCAAGCACAAGAAAAGATGCTCAACATCATTAAACAGTGGGGAAAGGCAAGTTAAAGCCACAATGAGACACTGCTGCACATCCACTAGGATGGCTATAATTTACAAGACAGATAATACCAAGAGTTGGCAAGGATGTACTTCATCTAGGACCCTTGTGTGTTGCTGGTAGGAAAATAAAATAGGAGAGCCACTTTGAGACATATTTTGCAGCTTAAGATCAAGTAAAACTCACCATATGACCCAGCAAATTCACTACTAAGTAGCCACTAAAGAGATGTGAAAACATACGTCACACAAAAACACATGAACAAATGTTCATAGCAGCAGCATACAAAATAGCCAAACATCTAGAAATGATCCCAAGCACCCATCCATTGGTGAATGGATAAATGAAATCTAGTATATCCCTGTAACAAACTGTTACTCAACAATAAAAAGAAACTATGAAGACATGCATCAATATTAATGACCATCGAAAATGTCTGCAGAAGACCATACGTGGTATGATTTTATTTATATGAAGTGTCCAGAAAAGGCAAATCTACAGAGACCAAAAACAGATGTGTGGTCATCTCACACCAAGGGATTGAGCAGGATTGATTACAGGCATAGGGAAAATCATTAGGGATGATGTAACTGCTCTAAATCTGAATTGCCGTGATGCTCACCAGCCTCTATATGTATTTAAAATTGAATTGTGTATTAATAGTGAATGAATTTTGTGATCGGAAATTATAAGCTCGGAACAAACAAAAATTCCATTTGCACTATCACTCTCTTTCAGCTTCTCCATTCCTGGCACTGGATGAAATCTTGTGCCAAGGTGCACACCACATGTGACTTTTGGTGGAAGCTACATATCAGGGACACAGAAGTGGGCTCATGTGACTCAAACCTGAAAATTTAAGCTTGTATTTCCCTGCACAGGACACAAGCACAACCAAGAGATGTGCTTCTTCAGGACTATTTTAAGTGGAGTCAGCTAAGGAAGAGCTTGATGTCCTTCATTATCTTGAAGTATTTATCAGTTAGAACGCTTTGGGCTACAAATAACAAAAATCCAAACTTGAGCTAGTCGAAATGATAAAGGAATTAAGTATTGTACATCACCATAATTCAAGAGAAAAGATTAAACATTAACTGAGCCCTTTTAGGTCAAATGCTTGACTAGCAACCAGTTGGGTAACATCCAGGGATAGTCTGGGGTTTGGCATCCTGAAAGAAGTATTGATAAGGGGTGTAGGGTTATTACAACGGGCTTACACCAATGAGGTCCCTGTCCCACTCCACTTCCAAAGGGAGATGGGGTCAGATTCTCTGGGATCACATGAACTTGATGAAGAGAATATCCATGTGAATACATGAGCAAAATTGGTATTCTGCGAGGAAGGGGAAGGAAGTAATGGAACTGAGATGAACAATCAACTGGATTCACAATAAGACTGCAATAATAAAATCCCAGTGATGCCTCTATTTTGCCACCTGCATGGTAGGGAAAAAAAATCTTCACTGAACGGGAATGAAGACAATATGGTGATACAGGAGAGCTGGAGAGAAAGAGATTAGTTGCTATGTCATTACCTGGTTCTAATGATCTTCGAATCTTTTTGACACATGGCCTAAGATAAGACCCTCCTCTCCCCATCTTTAACTCAGTCCAAGTAGAGTTTCCATCATCAAAAATAGAAACTGAGTCAAGATTAATTAAATTATAATAACAGCTAACCTGACTTTGCATGGGAAAGGGACAGTAAGTTCCACATGAATAAATGTCCTATGTGCTTTAGTCACCATCCAGGGTCTAATACAAAGCAGGTGCACTGAATGATTACACCTCCACCAACCAGCTCACTGTGCTTGACTAGTCTTTCTCAGGAGAAGACTAAATGATTTGTCTTTCATTTTGTTTCTCAGTGTGATCCAGGGTGGGAGCAAGTGGGCATAATAAGTCATTTCGCTTGTATAATATAATAGTTACGCCACGAGAGAATATTACTTTGCTCAATTTTATCACGCTTTGCGCTGTAAGACTTAACTGTGGACCAGTCTGTGGAATTATTTTCCTTGTAGATGATTAAAATAAAACATGCTAAATTTGTTCCACCCTCTTAAAGCCACATTCGGTCTAAACTACCACCTCCTAATATCTTTACTGCTCTTTCCTTAGTGTTTCGCACTTAGTGAAAATCGCACTCATAGCGTAAAAATAGTATGCAGTACCGTAATTGAAATGATAAATGCTGAAATACAGGAAAGGAAGCAAAAAGCAAAGAGACAAAATGGCTTCCCAGAGAAGGAAAAAAAAAAATTGCCCGTCAAATTGAACTCAATTTCACACAAAACGTTTTGAAACTGGCACCCTCCTCTCTGAATGCTTCGGCACACATATGCACATATATCTGGTTGTCTCTCTGAATTCTGTTTTATAGCCTTAAAGTGAATGAGATTTGGAGGGACGTGTGTTGTGTCAGTGGCACTGTGCTGTAGCTAAAAGTCCCTTACAACAGCGGTTTCTAAATGCAAGATTTACTTCCACTGTTCCCATAGCTGATGGTGAACTTCGAAACATAAGAGGGGAAGCAAAATAATAATTGTTTTCCTTGTTTTTGATATTAATAATAAAATAATCCCAGTTTTCACTCTGATGAATTAAGTAAAATTATATGTGCATTTATCAATAGTTATTATTAATAAATGTGCCCAATATCAAGCACTGTACTTCCTTCTGAGCTCGTATTTTTTCTCCTTGTCGGATATTAAAATGTTACTTTTGTCGTGAAAGTCTAGGGAAAATAGGCTATTTGTTTTGTTTGCAATTCTTTTATATGGAAATCATATGAGAAGTGGAGGTTGTCTTAAAATTTAGTTTTGAAATGTATTGCTTTAGGATATGTAAGACTTCTGCTTCAGAACCCCATGGCAGGTCAGTGTCAAATTGAGGCCGGTAATTATTGTTTCATGTCCCCCAAACCTTCACTTCAGAAGACAACGTGACAGCCATTTAACTCTACCTTGGGAAGCCAATGTTCACTTTGAAAAGCCAAATATAAAGATTTTGATTCTGCCACTTCTGTCTCCATGAAGGTGAACAGTTTTTTTTGTGTTAAGATCCTCTGCTGTCTCCTGCTTCTTAGCCTCCAGCCGACACAGTTGGTATAACTTGGGATGATGTATGTTCATGGTAACTCAGAAAGAGATATTTTGTTGTTGTTATTTGCAAAGTGAAGGAGACAATGGGAATGCTGATTACATTTAATGGAACTTGGCACAATTTCTCAGGAAGTGGAGCTAATCTGCAGAATACCTTTTGTGGTAACACTTCTGATTTGCTGATAAAAGGCTGAGGATCAAAGGGTGGTTTTGGGAGTGAAAGAAGTATGCATTTTTTATCTACCACTGCCATGGCAGGGAATAACAATGTCTCCCACATCATAAACACACCAGTGGGAAGATTTAGTCTTATTATATACTTTATTAAGAAAATGCATGGGGCACTGGGAAATAAAAAAGAGAGTGTATGTGTGAAGGGAGCAGATTATTTTAATAGGATCTTAAAGCTCTTAGGGGTAAATTTATTGTGAGCTACATGGATTTTAGGTAAAATTGAAGAAATATGGAATTGTCAGTATATCGCAATAAACTTTAATTCTGAGATGCAGAATTATAGAAATAAAAGGTAAATTCATAGCTTATCTGATGTGGATGTTTCATTTTACAGACGGGAGTAGTAAGGCACACAGAGATTTTTATGAATTGCCCAAAATCATGTGAATCCTAAGAAAATCTGAACCAGAAACCATCCTCTTCGTGAACATTGTCATTCCACGGCACCACACAGCCACCAGGACCTGAGGACCCGGAACCTCAGTCCACATCTCTTTTCTGGAAATAGCTCTCTTTGGGGGACATAACCTCATGACACGGTACTCAAAACTGGAGATGTGTCTCCGGAATTGCCCCACGTTAAGCAATATTATCAGCAAAATTTTACAGATAAAGAAAAAAAGACATTGGCAAACCAACATTCAAAGGACTCAAAGACCTCAATGAAGTATCCAGACTAATAACAAGTTTTGACAGTTCTGATGCTTAGATTCTCTGAGAACACCAGCTGATTGTTTACATGTAAACAAACCCACTTGCAAAGTGGGCCCTTTTGGTGTGGCCAACTAAACAAACATGGCCACCTCCATGTTAGTGATGGAGACGCCAGAGTTCAAAATCCAAAGAGAGAAAATTATGTGCTGAACACTGTGGTGCACTCCTGGACACAGTTTGACTTGTGCTGGATTCTGTGGCATATTAAAGGTCCACTTGGAAAGTTTTTTTATAATCCCACCATCTAGTCGAGAAGATTAGACTCACATATATAAATCAATCAGAAGATATAACATAGTGTGAAAGTGACATTAACAATGACAGTAATTTATCAAGGACATACAATGTCTCAAGGTCTACACTATACATTTGCTCATTGTTTCCTCAGTAGACTGAGATGTACAGCAATATTGTTCTCATTATATAGTGGAGGACATTGGGATTTCAAAAGTTTTAGTTATGTTACCCGAGATCATACTTCTTGGATAGATAGACCTGGGATTTCATCCTAGATGTATCTGTTTTACACAGCTCTTCATCAGTTATTGCCTGGTGATGGCAGCAAGCCTCCTGTGAGGCCCTGAGAGTTCAAAAATGAAGAGAGAAAGTTCCAGAAGGAGGTTGGGATTGAACTGGGACTCAAAAAATAAATAATATTTATACATATAGAAATGAAGGAGGCATTCTAAGTGGAAGGCAGAGATGGAGCAAAGGAATTGGAGCAAGATGGGAGAGGGCTTGGTTGCCATTGCTGGCAAGAGAAAACTAGAGGAAACTTGATCTAAACAGAGTTATGAAAAACAGACTCACCCATCTAGGGTGGAAGCAGAGCTGGGACAGTGTTGGAGAAAACCACTGAATAAGACCACAGTGGGTAGGAATAAGGGCTCTGGATGCAGATCACTTGTGTCTTGGAGCTGAAGATGCTTTACCCTCTCAGCTATCTTTATGCTTTCTCTGAGATTCCATCTCCTCAGAAGTCACTCATTTGGCCGATGTGTATGGAGTGCTTCCTATGGCAAGGCACTGTTTTAAATGCCCAGGATACAACACAGAACAAAACAAAGCTTTATCACACTGCCTTGGGTTAAAGGCTAACCAAAACAGAAACCTCTCAGATATGGAAATTAAACAGGTAATCCAGGTTAATCCCTTAGCCAGCCATAGAAAGTACTCAATAAATGGTGGTGGGGAGACTAAGAAGAATTGCTATAGTCACTGTCACTATTAGAACAAAGATTAATTTTGTCATCATGTCATCTATACCTCCTGTACAAAGGGCTTCAGGAATTTGAAGTTATCTCTGTGCAGAACACACAATAATATTAATTATTCAGTGCACATATACCAAAATACTAGTTATATTAATCATAAAGTTTTAAGCCTAAAAATAGCAGCTATGTGAGAGAAGAAGGCAAACGAATTGATGTTCTGAATTGTCACATGCAACAAAACAGCCTTAACATCAGTGTGGCAATAAAACCTACACTGAATTTTTGTTCAGTCGCTTACTCTGAGCTTGTTTTTTTCATCTGTGAGTGGGGCTAATAATGCCCCTGTCATAGAAGAATATTACTAAGATGCAACTGGTCATCATGATATCAGTGGTTTTCAAGTGGGGGATTTTGTCCTCTAGGACTCATATGGCAATGTCTGGATACATTTTTAGTTGTCATGACCTTGTGGGGAGGGGCTGTTGCTACTGGATCTAGTGGGTAGAGGTCAGAGATGCTGCTAAACAGCTTACAAACACACAGAGCATCTCCTCTTCCCAACAAAGAATTACCTGACCCTAAATACCAAGCACCAAGGCTGAGAAATCCTGATATATGGAAAGCCTTAAGCATAATGCCTAGCAGTTCCTAAAAATTCAAAAATAACAATATTATGATGATGATAATTCTCATTTTCATTACTACCCTCATGCTGCACCCTGTTTATGCAAATATGAGGAGTTCTGGCCTCGGATAGTGGCAGAATTTGAAGAGATGGTTGGTTTTGCCTTTTTATCAGGAGAGGACTCCGCATTTTTCTTACTCTGAAATAGTGGCTGATTTGCCTCCATTTTCTTCCACATCCAAAGGTCTTATTGCCATGTAATGAACACTGTATATAAATTTAGTTATGATTCTGTGCCACAGTTTATTTCTTTTAATTAGAGTATTAGAATTATTACCCATGGAGTTCACCTAAGGAAGAACTTCACGAAGCCTTTAAAAAAGATTAAGTTAAAAAAATGGAGTTAAGACTAAAATAGAGTCACATGCTTCCCATTTGAAAGTATATTTGTTCATGTCAGGAGAATGAAGGCTGCATGAATTATTCATCAGAATAACAGTTTATTGGCAAAATTGTTGTCTTTGGATGGTATGCATTATGGAGTGAATAAATAATGTGGAACAGATTATTTTTAGGAACTGGAGAGTAAATATAGGGAGAAAATTTGTAGCAGGAAGGAAAGGAAGTTATGACTAGAAGTAGTTGAGGCTTCTCTGTGAAATATGCAAAGGACATAAAAATTGCCTTGACCACGATGCAAAGTAGAAAAAGAAGTAAAACCTTTCTAACTGCTTTGATCTTGCATGTGTGTGGCTGCTTCTATTCAATTTATTATTATTATTATTTATTATTATTGTTCTTGTTAAGATGCAACTGACATATAACATTGTGTTAGTTTAAGGTATAAAATGTGTTGATTTAATACATTATTGCGATATGATTACTGCCACAATGTTAGCTAACACCTCTATCACAGCTCATAATTGTTATTTCTTTCTTTTTGGTGGTGAGGACATTTATAATCTAGTCTCTTAACAATTCTGAAGCCTATCACACAGCACTGCTGACTATAACTACAATGCTCTACATTGGATCCTCAGATTCATTCATCATATAACTGGAAGTTTGTACCCTTTGACCAACATCTCACCATTTCTCCCACCCCCCGCCCCTGGCAAACATCACTCTGCTCTGCTTTTATGAGTTCGTCTTTAATAGATTCCACATGTGAGTGAGATCATATTTACTGTCTTTCTGTCTCTCATTTAGGATAATACCCTCAAGGTCCATCCATTTTGTTGCAAACAGCAGGATTTCCTTCTTTCTAGGGCAGAATAACATTCCATGGTGTGTGTACGTGCATATATATCACTTTTCTATCCAGTCATCCACTGATGGACACTTGGGTTGTTTCCGTATCTTGGCTACTGTGAATAATGCTGCGATAAACATAGGAGTGAATGAAGATATCTTTCAATATCTTGTTTATACTTCTTTCAGATATATACCCAGAAGTGTAATTGTTGGATCCTATGGTAGTTGTATTTTTAATTTTTGAGGAATCTCCAAACTGTTTCCATAGTGGCAGATCCAATTCAGATTCCCACCAATAGAAGGAATGGGGGTTCCCTTTTCTCCGGATCCTTGCCAACATTTATTACATCTCTTGTCTTCTTAAAGGTGGCCATTCTAGCAGATGAGAGATGATATTTCCTTGTGGCTTTGATATGCATTTCCCTGATAATTTGTGATGCTGAGTTAAGCATCTTTTCATGTACCTGTAGGCCATTTGTATGTCTTCTTTGGAAAGATGTCTATTCAGCTTCTCTGTCCATTGTTTTTAAATTAGATTACTCGTTGTTTTGTTGTTGCTGTTACTGAGTTGTATGAATTCTTTATATACTTTGAATATTAACCCCTTCTTGGATATGTGGTTTACAAATGTTTTCCCCCATTCCACAGGTTACCTCTTCATTTTGTTCATTTGACCATTAAGGTTTGGCATTCACTCTTTCCCATCTCTGCTCAGCAAGTTTGCTTGTTCAGTTTCACTCCCGAACACATGTCACACGAAGCTTGTCTTCCTTCACTCACTAGCCAGCTGCAGGTTGGATTTTGGTGCATTTCTTGTTTAGAGTGAAGAAACTCACTCATGCTCTCCAAACCTTCTCGATCAAACCAGTTTTCTGGGGGAACCACACCCCTGGCATTAATATTAATACGAAGCTGCTGCTTCTATAAAAACTGTCATTGGTAAGTGAATTTTAATGCTGATTGATTCCACAGAGAGACCATTCTGCTTCACGGAATCTCTTAAATGTAGCTAATGCTAAGAACAACTCCAGAGCATTTCATGTGCTTCCCTGTCCCCGCTCTGGGGAGGAAAAAAAACCTGCTTCATGAAAAATGAAACCTAAATTAAAAAAAAAAAATCCCCACCTTATGTGGCTCTACGCTGTTACAGTCTTGTATGATTCCCCAATATCTCTTGACGAGCACACAGATGAAACACTTTCCTAGACGAAGGGATTGGATGCTTGGTGTATGAAGAGCTGGATAGTAAATATTTTAAGGTTTGCGGGCCATTTGGCCTCTGCCACAATGACTCAGCTCTGACAGTGCAGCTTAAAAGCCACCATAGATAATATGCAAATAAATAAGCAACACTGTGTTTCTGTAAATATTATTTATTTATTTATAAAAACAGGGAGCGGGCTGGGTTTGGCCCTCAGGCCCTAGTTTGCAGACCCACAGTGAACTAGTTCCCCTAGGGCTGCTGGAGTAAATACCTACAAACTTTGTGGCTTTTTTCTCTTACAGTTCTGGAGGGTAGGAGTCTAACGTCAAGGTGTCAGCAGGGTCTAGAGCCCTTTGGAGGCCCCAGGGGAGAAATCTTTCTTGCAACTTTCAACTTCTGGTTGCTGTTGGCATTCCTTGGCTTGTGGCAGCATCACTCCAATCTCTGCTTTGGTTCACTTGACTTTTTCTTTGGTGCCACTATGTGACAGAATCTTCCTCTATTTTTCTTATAGAGATTACAGTCATTGCATTAGGGCTCACTCTGATTCCAGAATGATTTCACTTCAAGATTCTTAGCCAATTACATCTGCTAAGACTTTATTTCCAAATAAGATCATGTTTTGAGATTCCAGAGGAACATGGATTATGGGGGAGGAGGGATACTGTCCAACCCCCTACACCTGCATGCTCCCCTTTCTGTACTAGAACTTGTATCACCGAAGGCAAAAGAAAACAACTACAATGAAAATGGGACACTCTTATAATAGTCATGTGCTAAGCCTAAAACTTCACCTCTCCGTTAAAAAGGGAGATTGGCAAGAACTGAGGAGGAGTTAGAGACATGCAGATGCAGCACTCTAGGACTTTCTCCCCGACGTCATGAGGACAGAATGAAAATGCAAAAGGACAATGCCACTGGACACTGTATCTGAAGACCATCCAAGTTTGGGTCCTGTATCACCGGTGAGGTGCCTCGCTGCCAGGGGAATGTTGCTTTGCATTTGTGAGTGATGCTATTGGCTGTCTGTCTTGAGTTCACATTACAGCAGCTGCTCCTCTGGGGTCCCCATAATTCCACCATGTGCCACTGTCACTGCTGCTGTTGCCTCCCAGAACTCCTGGTTGGAGCCTTCCTAGTACATCAACCGGAAGGAGACTGGGCCCAGGGACAGGTATCTCATCCCTTCCTCAGGTGACTTCTCAGCTGTTTCAGAAGGAGGGTGGGCCCATGTTCACAGCACTATGAACAATTTATAACTGATTTTTTCCCAGGCTGCTCTGTTCCATAGTCTCCAGCCTCGGACCTTCCTGCCCACCCCTACCCTCTCTCTTCCCTGTTCCCCTGCCCTCTGAATCACAGTCTGTTCATAGACCTCCCTCTAGTTCTCTTATAATCAACATCCTTAGGTTCTCATTTTTAACTTCATGAGAGTTTGGTGATTTAGGTTTTTCTCTTAAATATAGATTATTCACTCCCTTGGTAAATCTGGCGAGTGAGCGAGACAGAGAGAGAGAGAGAGAGAGAGAGAGAGAGAGAGAGAGAGAGAGAGAGATTTTCTGCTATATATCCATTCAAGAAGAAAAACTTCAAAAGGAGCAATATCAATCTCTTGATTCTTGGCCTAGATAAAAGCCAGTCCAAACTGATGCCCACACCCTATTCAGAATCACAGATTTGAGTCAGAGGAAACAAAGTCAAAACTAAGAGCACCAAAAGAGTTGGGACCAGGGCCTCCAGTTGCCTTTACTGCAACTCTGCCCTCTGACTGGACTCGGCCACACACCAGAGTGCACAGCCTGTGAGCAGATCAGGTTTTCTGCCCCCCTGCACCCTCCCACTCCCACTGGATGCCTTGGAGCAGTACACACACTGCATGACTACACACCACAGCCCTGGCAGAGATTTGGTCCATCTCGTAAACCCCTGGATCTTCAGTGCCTGATGTAGGCAGCATCCAGCACTAGTAAGTAGTTAACACGTACCTGTGCTATGGTGGATGACAGTAGGATCGGAAAAATGGCAGACACAGGGGAGGATTTGACATGGTAGTGCTGGTCTGAAGATTTTTTAAAATGATTAAAACTATCATGACTTGTTCTCCGGAGCTACTACCACAGGCAGGGGTTACCCTGACACGCCTCTCGCACCTTGTCAGCCCTGATCTCCCACTGAGGTCTAAGATTTAGGATTCATTTAAGAAGCAGACAGTTTGTTTTGTGACCCATTTAGAGCTCTTTACCTATGCTACAGTTACTTGAAATGTCTGCAAAGAGGTATGGTAGCCATGTTTTTAGAGCAAAACATTGAGAGCAACCTAGTAGTCTACCAGAAGGAGATTTTAGATTAAATTAGGTAACACACCCTAACAAAGATTTCTATGCAGTCATCATGTGGGGAAAAATTTTTGAGTAGAAACATAGTGTACACACTAAGATGATTTTGAAATGTGGTTGGGTGTGCGTGTATGTGTGTGTGCATGAGTTCACACACAGAGGAGAAATTATAAACTAGTAAAAGCAGTTATCTCTAGGGTGTAGGATTTGGAAGGGGACTTTTCATATATTTCATGCACTCTTATTTTATCTATCTATTTATTTATTTATTTTGGTTTGGATTTTTGCAGCAAACATGCATTATTTCTGTCGTGAAAAAAAATTTTTAAATCAAATTAAGAAAAAATGTCCTCAAACTATTTTGCTGTTTAGAAACTAAGATCATGGGGAAGTTTATTGAGACTTTAAGTAGGGGAGAGGGAGAGAGACTGCGATTCCAGGGAGCAATCAAGGGAAAAGAAGAATTGGACGATATAATGGACAGATCAGATGGTGAATGAGGTCAGTCACCCACTTGCAAAAGCAAAACATTACCAACCAAACACTTCATACATAGTTATAAAAAACCCTCATCCGTGTGCCATTTTCTAAAGCAAAATCTCTGACATGTCTCTTTGCTCTGAATTGATAAGGTTACTAATTACCAGGGGACAAGGGCTCTATGCAGTGACATTTATACAATCCCCTGCCCCTTCGTCCAAATCAAACAAGGTAATACTCAAAGGAAACTGGTCAGTAGACTCCCCATGTCCCACTCAGGCATGTCAAAACCTTTTCAAATCTCAGTTGGCTGATATTAAAATAAGAAAAATAAGATTTAGAGATCTGGAGCTGCGGATGTTTTCACTAGTTTAGGAAATATTTATCTGTGAGCCACTGTGCTTGGCAGAGAAATAAATGGACATTATCCCTGACCTGCAATCTCAGACGTAATATAAAAAAGTGAGCATGTGCATACAACATAACAGAGTAGTGAAGATGCTAGGTGACTTGTCCAAAGTCATAATGCCAGATGGCAGCTAAAATGGGAGCTCAACCCCATTTGCTTTGACTTTGACATGGCTTTTGAGGGGCTGAACCAGAGAATGTATTATATTATTCCTCCAGCTTCTATGTTTATTTTCCTTTAACAGCAAAGGAAGAAGAGGAAGAAAGAGAAACAGGAAAGAGGAAGAAGAGAGCTGTTTTAAATTTATCATTGCTTTTTATTTATCTTAAAACTAAGAATCTGAATCCTTATACCAGTTTTGTCATTGGCACAATGGAACATCATGAAACTTTCTCATTTATGGAATGACTTGACATTAAAATAAATGCACACATTAATTTTATCATGATATAACCATATATATGGGGAGATAGTATAGGTATGTAGGTAGGTAGGTAGGTAGGTAGGTAGGTAGACAGACAGACAGATGACAGACAGACAGACAGACAGACAGACAGAATAGATGGGCAGGTAAAGAGACAGACAGATAGATGACATATTTTTATCTGTTGTTTTAAAAACCAGACCTCATTCCACCATTATTGGTGCATTTCAGCTAACAGGAGGACTGCGGGCTTCCTGGCACGTCTGCCAGAGCTTGGAGGGGTTTCTCTGGCAAGATGCCACCTCCCCAGAGAGGAGCTGACTGCAGCCCTGAGAGGCGAAGACAGACTCTTGTTACAGTAAATGTCAGTACCAGTGGGAAAACCTTACTGGCTGGCTGTGTTCTGGGAACAAATATGTGTTCAGTGGCGCATTGCCTGGAAAACCCAACTCGGGTAGGCCCCAAACCTTTGAGCCTGTTTACAAGGGGGAGCGAGCAAGCATCACATTTCTCTCATTCTGGGTGCTCTAAAGGGAAGTCTATTGAATACATTCCTTCTTCCCACTTTAGTACTGACTAGAAACTTCTCAACATCCAGTTGTCATGCTGACATCACCTTTACAAATGCTGGCTTGTATTCCTGCAAATATCTAGAGAGAATCCTCATGGGTAGCTACTCAAATGAAAAACAACAACAAAAAAACTCTCCATGGAAAAATTTGCTAATTTCTGCATTTGTAAATCTTATTGGGAGAATATATTCTGAAAAGGAGGAGAATTAGGTAAGCACATAAAGTGCTGAAGAAATACAAATGAGGGCAGCATCAGCAAATGAGTCAAAAATAAGTAATGTGCTGCTTAAGCTAAGAAAATAAACCCCATGGGTACTATATGTTCCCACCCCATGACCGTGGCAGACATCATTAATCAATCATAG
This sequence comes from Cynopterus sphinx, assembly GCA_030015415.1. Lineage (NCBI taxonomy): Eukaryota > Metazoa > Chordata > Mammalia > Chiroptera > Pteropodidae > Cynopterus > Cynopterus sphinx. The sequence goes on along the minus strand of CM057379.1, from coordinate 96,746,473 downwards.
CACGCATTCCCCGTGAACATAGCTATGACCTGATATAGTCTTGCTGCACCCAGAGATAGAAAGTGATACAAAACCATTTTATTATTATCCTAGATGTTGGTCTTTATAGAAGTGAAAAACAGAGGTCTGCAAGCATGATGAAGGCAGGTATTTGAGTAGCTGGGAACAACCTGAGTCCAAACTGTAGCACAAAGGAACATGATATCTATAAAGCAAAGTAAAAGGCTGACTTCTTTTTTCTTCCTAAGTGTCAAAGGTATGGGGGTGACAAAATATTGGCTAGAGAGAAGTAAAAGATAGAATGAAGAATCCAGACTTGAACTGGTGGAATTAAAAGAGCTTCCAAAGTCGAAACTTGCAGTACTCATCAACTTAAAAAATTAAAAAATATGCTAGCTCAGCTATCTATGCTATGAAACTGCCTGAAAATGTGGCACAGGAATTATAGAAATCCCTTCAATAAAATTAAGATGAGGATTATACCTCAGAAAGGCTCTGCCAGACTGTGTGAACCTTACAAAAAGAAGCAGTTAGGATAATTATTCATTTTGTGATTTTCCAGCTAAACGAAAAAAATCTTTGTGGCATGAATAATAATAACACATTAATGGCAATTATTTTTAAAAAACATACACAACAAGTAATATATTTTACCATAAACATATTCCATGATGTTGTTTTTGGTACTTAATATATATTATTTTATGTAATCTTACTGAAGAATAAGGAGGGAAGTTAGGGTGGGGATTAGGAAGAAAAGATGAAAAGAGAGAGGAAGAGGTTAGAGACAGGGTTTGCTTGTTTGGGTGTTTGTTTTTATTACTATGTTACACATTAGGCAATGAAGCTCAGAAGAGTGAAGTAATTTGCCTGGCATGCATCAAAGGTGGGAAGAAAACAGTCCCATCTGTCACCAAAGAGCATAGTTTGTTACCTGTTTGCTGTACTCTATCTAAAAAAAAAATAGGACCCCAAAAGAAGGCCCACTGCCACTGTAACAATCAGAGAGGGAGGAAGAAAGGCCAATCAGTGTGCACATGCCCTTCTCGTTAATGAATATGTGGGTATGGCTATCACATGACACAAAACAAAAAATGAAAGTCATTTGATTTTCTCAGGTTTGGCATTGTGCCTGCCAGCAACCCTCCCACTAACATGTGGATTCACAAATATACCAACAAAAAGGAAAAAAAAAGAGTTGACTGGCTTGCAATAATTAAGTAATCCTAATCTACAATTTCTGAGAACGTATGATATGTAAATGCATTCTACTGAGGCCTTCTATTCATTGATGGATGCAAGCATTCATTCATTCATTCATTCATTCAATAAACATGTCTTTAGAACCAACTACATTATAATTGCAGCTACTTAGGAGGAACCAATAAAAAAGCATACATGGATTTCAACTCTCGTGAGGCCCCCATTCTTAGTGGAAAAAGATAGATTTTTAAAAAAGTATATACTATGTTAAGTGGCTATTACAAAGGAGAAAAGAAGTTCAGGGAAGGAAATAGAGAATGTTGGGGTACGGGATGCAATTTTAGATGTGGTGATTTATTCAAGGAAAGAAATGAAAGCCATTGTGATTGTAGATAGAGAGAGGGAGAGACTATGGTGGGAGATGGGGCTGTGTATGGTGGCAGGAGGCAGAACAGGCAAGTCCTTAGAGGCCAGGTTATAGATTTTTGGTCTTATCTAGAGAGAAACAGGAAGCTGCTGAATGGTTTAAGCAGGAGAAAGTCATGATGATGTCTGCATTTGAAAAGATCTACGATTGGTTGCTCTCAGCTGAACCCACTGTCAAGATGCATGCTGGGAGCAGAAAGACCAGTCAGGATGCTGTTTTAGTGAAACAAGTGAGAGAAGATGGCATCTTGGAGAACAGTAGTGGTTATGGTAGAGATGGGGAAATTTTGGAAGGATTTGATAAATCGTTAAGGGGATAAAATCAACAGATTTTGCAATTGGTTGGATTTGAGAAGTGGAGAACTATATTTTCCTTGAAAAATAGAAAACACAGAAACAATAAAAATATTCTAGAAGCTCATTTTTAAACAAATTATTTTTATTTTAGGAGGGATGGTTTCTGGTTAGATTTTGAGCCCATTTTTTGAAGTTAGAGTGGTGGAAAGGGGGAAAAGTGAGTTCAGCTCTAGGTTTTGGATAAACTAAAAGGTTTTAAAAAATTCTGCAAAAGGAAAGTGAGGATGATGTTACAGCCATCCAAATGTGAGATGAGGGCACATGGATCTTAAAAAAAGGGTTTTTTTTAAAGAGAAAATCTGATGAAAGACAAAATAATGAGATAGAATATGATTTTATCGTATGAACAAAACTGACAAAAGTCTAAGGTTCCATGAGGTTTGGAAACCAAGAAGCAACAGGATTCCTTTGACAGAAATGAAAAATTGAAAAAGAAAATTCTTTGAGTTGTGGGGAGAAATTAGTTCAATTATTGTTATAAACGCCTTAAATGTTTAGAACAACAGACACGTGGCAGAGATAGTGCTGAGCTGTGTCAAGAAAAACACAAAACAATTAATTAGTATGACATCTTTCCCCAAGGAAGCAATCCAAATATTTAGCGACAAAGACATAATAAAATGCAATCATCTGGTGTCTGTATTAGCAATGATTAGAATATAAGATCAAGGTCAAGCTAAAGATTATTTTTCCATTCCAAGTAGGCAAATTATTAATATTTTGTTGGTATAAATGGCAGCTATGCATTGGAGGGGTATAGCTATTTTATGGAAGAGAAGAAAGGCAGGAATTTCAGAGGTTTATCAGGATACTCACTAAACTGGGCAGCCACATCTGTACTTGGCAGATCTGAGCAAAAACAGCTTCTGCAAATTGTGTGCTCTCCAGTGCCAGTAAAAATAAGTGGGAGGAAACAAGAAACAGAGGAGACTACAGAGCCCTGAACAAGTGGCTGGAGATACCTGTCAAACCCTACCCACCCCACCCGATGCTGTCCCCTGCCACCAGGGCTCCAGGTCTGGCTCACGGAACAGGAGTTCAAACTTGTCACCAACTTCATTAGTGATTGTCCCCACAGGTCTTCTGAAATCTGTTCTTTAACATGAGGTAAGTGCTAATTCTCTCTCCTTCCTGATTGTCTTTGAAATAGCATATACGTCTAAGCCTGGTAAGTTAGTCATACACACTTGCTGCCATTCTCCATCCTGTGTCTGTGACAGATGTTACAAAGTGAGATGTCACTCTTTCTCACTCAGCCTCAGCATCACTATCAATGAAGCTCCTTAGGTGGTAAATCCATATTATAGAATACTACTCAGCAAGAAAAGATAACAAATTACTGACACATGTAACAACTTAGATGAATTTCCTGGGCATTAGGCTGAGTGAAGAAAGCCAATCCCAAAATGTTACATACTATACATTTCATTTATAGAATATTCTTCAAATGGCAAAGTTAAAGAAATGAATAGGTTGGTTAGTTGTTGCAAAATGTTAGAGATGAGATCAAGAGTAGGAAAAAGTGGGGCAATATGTAGTCTGTGGGATCCTTGTGGTGATGAAGCTATGCAGTATCTTGACTGTGGTGTGGGCACATGAACCAATATAGGTGCTAAAATGCATAGAGCTAAATACATATACACTCATAACAGTGCAAATAAATCAGGGGGAATCTGAATAGGATCAGTATATTGCATCGATAGATGGCATTGATGTCTGAAGACAAGCAGTTGATCTTACTGACTCAGTAAGATTCATCACTGGTTGTGATATGCTACTATAATGTTTCAAGATGTTAGGTTAATCTGAGTAAAGGGTACTCAAAGTGAATCTCTCTTTATTGTTTTGTAAGCTTCATATGAATCCTATCTATAGTGATCTACATGCGAATAACAATCTACAGTGAATTCAAAATAAAAAAAATTTAATTAAAAAAAAATAGCCTATTGGAGGCCTAGCAATGAATTGAAATGAGAACATAAGCTGGGATCTATTTGTCCTTCTCTAAGTAGATTGTCAGGTTTACATTCATATTTGCTTTCAAAACCAAAGGAAAAATATATAATAAACATCATTTCTTGCCTGGATTCTGATTTTATGTAAATCTACTCTCCCTACACAGGCTGCAGTGACTATAAGATGAGGTGATAGGTAGAAGTGTTTCAGGGTGTAGAGATATTGTCATCTCCACTATCAGAATTCAATTCATATCAGCTGACTAATAAAGCTAGAAATTCAGAGTTCCTATACCCAGTTTTGATACTGACATGTGCCTGCAGCTTGGAATGAAGCTACCCACACCCCTGAGTTTATGTTGACTCTGACTCCAAATGGTTCTGTCCGCCCCTGGCCGATCCCAGAGTTCCAGCGTCCCCAAGCAGAACTACATCTAAGACCTTACATAACATTTCCTTTGATTCTGGTGGCAACATTATACCCTAACTGTACTTTGCCTGGGCTACAACCTTCCATCTACCCTACATTCATTTTCAAATTGAAATGATATCTGTACTACACATGTTTTCTGTGATAGTTTGTCCTGTGAATTTATTTACTAATGAAGCCTATGGTCTGTCTTGCCATTTCAAGACCTGAATAGGGTGCACAATAGCCAACTGCTAGGTATTACATACACACAAGGAGAAGCTTTTTATCCTGCAATTCTAAAGCTGAAAAGATGCTCTGGTGAGTTTGCTTCCATTAACCTCCACCAATGAGAATATTATTGTATTCTTCCACATTCAATACCATGGAAGTTGCTGAATATTTAGTAGCATAATCAAGTATACTAGGGGCACAATAGGAGAGCTCCTTGCAAATTTCCCTTAGCCTTTCATTGTCTGACAGCAGTGTGTTTATTATAAAGAAAATGTTGTTTAAAAGGTACTTTTTTTTGGTGAGGAAAACAGGTTATCGTGTGCATTGTAGGAATGTAAATGAATGAAACCTTTTTGGAGCACAAATTTTAGCAATATCTATGAAAAGTAAATTGATCCAGGCCTTGCAGAACTAAGAAATTATCTTATAAGTATACAAACACAAACACCAAGAGATAAATGTATAAGTAAATGCAGTGCCTGAAATAATAATAATAAAAAAACCATTAAATCAATCCATTTAAATATGCATTAATAAGGAATCTATTAAATAAATATTGTTTAATTCATAACATGGAACACTATAAAAAGACTTTTATGGGCCCATTCCTTGAAATATGCTTACTTCTTTTAGTCCACAAATCTTGATTGCTTTCTTGAGATCAATTGCTCTAAGAACATCTAAAGGTGACCATGGAGTGGGAGAAATGGGGGTTCTTATTCAATGGGTACAAAGTTTCAGATGCTCAAGATGAATAAATTCAAAATCATGTCACACAGCATTCTGCCTGGAATTAACAATAAGGCATTGTGCACTTTAAAATTTAGGAATGTAGATCTCATGTTGTGTTCTTACACATGCACACACACATACATGCATTCTCACACAATAGTCCATCCAGTTCTGCGGAAATTCATATGGTATCAGATCTACCTTATTCAAGCCAGCATGTTATTTAGAGACTAAAGTTACTTAAAAACATAGTTGATATCCCTTCTCTAAAGTCCTGTCCATAATCTACTATATAACTTTGACCAAATTATTAAACTCTAATCTGACTTTCCCAATCTTGTGGTGAGCTTGATAACAATACACACCTTATAAGGTTGTTGAAAATATTAAATAAAATTGTACCCATAAAATATCTGATAAAATGTTTATCCAATAGTAATGCTAATATGTGTATATGATATATGTAAACACACACATGTGAAGGCAGAAGATGTGGCCATTTCCCAAACTAAGTTTTATGACTCTCCATTACCACTTTCTTACAATTGTCTCTTTATCTTTAACCTTTCCTAAATACCTTCTTCACATCTAGGAAGAAGAAGTATCCAGTTCAATCTAACATAAGGAAAGACTACTAACAATTAAAGCCATGTAAAAGTGGCTGCCTTATAAGATAGTCCCCATCCCTGAGGCATCCAGGGTCTTGTGGGATAAGTCAAGAGAAAGATTCTGGGGTCTACTGTAATGGGGCTATCTCACAAGCTCCCTCTACATTCACATGAAATGTTTGTCATACACCTCAGTTGTAATTTTTCTACTCTGCCAAGTGGAGATAGATACCTGATTTTCAGTCCTCCACCTGCAGTATTTTTCATCTGCCTCCTTTACAGCAAATCAGCATGTCACTACTTGTATATTCATAGGATATCTTCCTCTAATTGGAAAACCTTGAGGGCAGCAACTCGATCTTATTTATTTCTTAATTTCATAACACTCAGTACATAGTAGGTGCTCAGTGAATGACACCTGGATGAATAACATGTATCCTGTAAAGCAATCTTGAGTGCTTTTCTATCTACAAAGTTTTCTCTATGAATTCTAAACCATTACATATTCTGACAGAATATTTAAACACATCTGCTATTAAAATATTAATAACCGAAGCAGCAACAATGATGGCTGATGTAGAAATTGAAAAGCAAATCCACAGAGACACTAACAGAATGCTTTTGGCTCTGTCTTTCCATTTCCCCTTATTTGAGAAGGGATGTTTCCATTGCTTTAATGCCTAACTAGAATGATTTACATCTATCTCCTTCCCCCTCGTATCAAGAGCTGAAACATCTGATGGCTGCCTTCCCTTAGGAAGCTTCCCCATGGCATTTTCCCCTTACAGTGACTAGTTGACAACAAACACAACAATAAAGTAGATGCCCCTTCCATCCAGTAAATGGCCTCTTTCCTCAAGTCAGAATGTTCCTGGAACACAGGATGAAAAGGAAAGACTGAAATAAAAGATTGCATTTATAGTTTGGCCATAGAGACTAAATTGGATCATGTTTATTGATTCATTTCAGTCAATAGACACGAAAAAGTTCAGGAGACTTTGACCCATGTCTCCAGGTTTGTCTTTGAGAGGGTTTTAACCCAGCCCCAAAGTTGAGTTATTACAGAATAGAAAAATGTTTATGTCCACCGAATGACACAGGTATATTCAAAACAGGAGGGAAGGAAGAAATTAAGCTATTTTTATTTTTCCCCTGAACAGATTATAACATAAGAAAGACAGGTTTATGTAAAATATTAAACTATGTTATGGTAAACATAATTAACCAGATAAGAATAATAATAATAAAAACATGTCAGAATCATAAATGGACACACTCTGGATCATAAGGATAAGTAGGCTCTACACAGTGACTTTGGCCACTCCTGGGTTCACTCCTTGTCCAGATTCTATTTGTTCCCAGAAACCATCTGTGTCTGTTGTACTCTTATGCCCCCTGGAGACATCTAAAAAAATTAAGGTCCCTCCTGCCAGGCTCTGCGCCACTCCCCATCTATTGTCTCTTCAAGGTAGAGAAAATGGTCTGCCACATTTGAGCATAAAATCTCATGTCTGCAGCCCATAAAGAACTCATCTAAGCTATTTTTTTTTTGTAGGAGCCAACCCAGAACACAACTTACTTTTCTCATGCTGCATTTCCAAAGCAAAATTAATTCCTTCTCACCAACATGTACATACACCAGACTCACATCTTTTTGGTGACGTTAACACAACAGAGAGACCACTGGCAATGATGCAAATAAAATTCAATGACTTTACTACACATATTTATCAAGACTGTATCAGTAGCAGTTCGGTGGCACTAGACCTTCTGGGCACCATTTTTAAAGAACCTAGAGTTCAAATTGAAATCAAAGCTTGAACACGGTTCTTAACTATGATGGGCTATCAGGTCAGCCAAGAGGTGGGATGAGGTAGTGAATACATCAGGCTATGCAGGCTTCACCTGTGCTACTGCTATCGATCCATGGTCCTGACTGGAAATCAAAATTCTCTCTTTTTCTAGTCCCAGCAGTCAGTTCAAGATGAGGATATAGACCTAATAGAGTTGATGCCTCCTTTATTTTACAGATCTTCTTCTGTCTCAAAATATTAACCTTAAGAGTATAATCCAGAGGCTGCAACTGGCCACATGAAGAAAATATGTTGAAGATGAAAGCAACACTCAGAAGGAAGTCAAAAGATGGAGAGTAGACATAAACTAGGTGAGTTTTTATGAACCTCTGGACCCAGCCCTGTTTGAAGACACTCACATCTTTTGGATTCTCAATTTCAAGAGTCAAAACATCTTGTTTAAAAAAACAGGTTAAATTGGTTGAAATTTGGTTTCTGTCACTTGCAATAAAAAATGTTCTGATGAATCCATGTAAAAGCAAGAAAAGTGTGACCTACCTCTCACTTTGTGGCTGATTTTAAAAGTTCGCTTTCCCAAAGAGGTCTGATTTTGACCCAGGTGGCTTCTGGGTCAACCAAAACATTTCTCACCTTTGGACAACTTCATACATGACGATGCTGAAATGCTGATTGCTGTTCGACCAAAGGGTTCTGAACATGGAGCAGGCTTTTCAGCCTCTTTCATTTGAGGGAAGGAAATCCTGTGCTACCATAAAAATGATTTGGGAAAGAAGTGCATTTCAAAGTGTCTGCCAGAATGTGGCTTGATGTAATTTAAAATGGCTAAGACAATCAGCTCGAAAATTAAGGTTTCTAATGGGAACACCTACTCAGCCCTAATAATAGGGGAACTACCATCATAATTATAATGTGGTGCAAGCAGGCACATCATTAACTAACTTTTCTCAGCTACTGCAATTAACGAGCATCAATAGATTGAGTAAATTATTAATAACCCACACATGCTCCAGTGCACACTGCTGGGTCTTTTTTTTTTTCCCCCTTCAAGTAAGAAGCAAAAAGTTAACAGCTGGTATCCAAACAATCTTTGATTTATCTCTTTCACAACATTACTGTACTTTTTAATAAGTCTTTCTGGAGGAGATAACATTTGTAAAGAATTAAGCAGTGAATAGAGAAGGAAATATCCTGAAAGTGAGCAACGGAATCTCACAGAGAGACCATTTTTTACGAGTTGATCAAACGGGCTTATTCCTTACTTTGTTCACAGTGTAATCATTTATAAAATGGTTATTATCATTGAGTGCTGGTAATGGAAAAAGTTGTTATGGCTGTTGCTGTATATAGTATGGTCTGAATCAGCAGTTCTTAAATATAGCCTAGGGATCCATTTAGGTTTATGATGTTCACAGATAATCTCCTCCAATCACGGGGCATTAATACAGGGTGAGCCTCATCTAACGTGGACGTGACCAAGAAGATGAAAAAGATCCAGAAATGGTTGAGGGACATAATCAAGGTTGTGTGCTCAGGGTAGGAAGTCTCTTCCAACCATTGCATTTAAATCGATGCCCACCACTCGGTAAATAACGCATATTCCACATCTTTAAGGTGAGTGGGTTCTAACAGAACAAAGCTAGTGGATAGAAAGCTTCAATAAGCCATGAAAGCCCTGTGGTTGGTAAAAGCACGGGGGAAGAGGAAGAGGAAGAGAAGGGTATGGAACCCAGCCTGGGGTAGAAAGTTCACAGATGGAGGCCTTCCTGTTAGATTTAAAATCTATGCTGGGTTCTTTAATAACAAACAAACAAACAAACAAATGAACAAAAGCAATGAGTTAATACAGAAAAGGGTCCCATGGTCTGGATGTAAGAAAAACATGGCATATTCTTAGAGTGAGTCACATGGTGTGGGGAGGGAAGGACAGAACCATGGGAGTCTGCACCCATCCATGCAAGGGATGACGGTGGTCTTGACCCAAGGCTCCATGAATGCACTATTGTGATCATCAAGAGGTGAAACCCAGAGACTGGACTCTTCACCCTGCGTCTGGAGTGACGTGGCTGTCACCAACAGCCATATTGTCACTGCCAGTGCCACCGGATTAAAACAGCATCAGGAAGTTTAGTAACCCTGGCTCTGAATCAAAAACAGAACGGTGCAGATCTGATAAAACTTGGACTGCAGGAAATGGTTTCTAAACCTGGATTTCTCTCTCCTGACTCTGTAAACGAGGGTCTTCAAAGACCACCTCCCACTGCGATGGAGTCGGGGGGACTCTCTTAGAAGGAATGAGGTAGGCCAGAAGGCCCCATACCTAGAAGAAATCTGTAAACCAAGGAAGTATCAAAACAGTATTTATTTCTCAATGCCTCCTTCAGCAAAAAGGCATCAGACTAAACTGATTTCAGGCACATGTGGAGTCATCTGGCTGAGGGCTGAGAACAGGAGGAGGAATGAGAAAGGTGACCTCTGGGTCACTCTGCTACAAACATACTCAGAGCCTGTCTGTGGGCAAGTGCCTGGGGCGGCTGAATCCAGGATCAGTCTCAGGCAGGCGCTGCCTCCCAGGCCTCTTCGGGTTTCTGCTCAAACGATCGCCTCATTTTGAGATCATTCAAGCATGTTAAAACTGTAGACAGCCGAGTAGCACATCTATTCAATGACCATTTAAACCGTACAACGGGAATTTATCACAAGTACAAGGGAAAGGGTGAGTCGTTAGAAAATCAAACTTGAAAAATCTCCACTCTCGATCAAACAGCTATGTTTTCCACTTGGAGGACTGGGCACTGCGGCCTTAAAACGTTAAATATATATACTCTCCTCCTGGTGTATAAAAAGGATCAGAGGTAGAGATGCACACAGCAAAGGAGGTGGCAAAGTATATGAAAGAGAAACTAAAGACAAGGCAAAAGGAAAAGAAAGGGACAGTGTAAGTGAACGCAAAAAAAAAATTGATTCTGTAATAGCCCGTGTCATTGCTGAAGTCCAGCTTCTTACGGTTTCTTCGCAACAATCATTAAAAAAAATAAAAATAAAATAAAAATAAAAAAAAAAACTGCCCTATAGCAATATCTGTGATACCTTTAAATCTCATCCATTTGTGTTAACATTTTGTTTTCATCATAACAGCTGGTCTGACAGAGTCCAGGCACTACACAGTCTAAATTACTAGATCCTGTGAGTTAGGGCTGAGAATAACCAGCTCTCTTTTTTGGGTTTTTCTAAGTTGATTGTGCCTCGTTTCCCAGACATTGGCTATGACCAGTTTGCCCCTCCATCTGTGGCCATCTACTAAAGAGCAGTCTTTCCACTGGCCTCCGATCTCATCGTGACGGCTTTTACCTTTGAGTCTGTCTCACATGGCTGCAAGGGGCTCTGCTGGAAATCGAAGCTGCTCAGAAACATATTCCCACTGCTTTTACTCCATGTCACACCTGCAGCCTTATTCCGATCATGGCTTCCGTGGAAGCCCTGTAACGAGTCACTGACCCCTGTGCTGCTTCTTGTTTGTTGTCAAACTCAACAGGATGTTTGATCAGATTTGTCCTGAGGAGCAAACTAGGTCATCCTCTAAGGCAGCAGCATCAGGGACAAGGGAGAGACAATTCGATGAAGCAAGAGACAAACACACCATGCCCACCACAGCGGAAATCTGGGGGAAGGCTATGATAGCCCAGAAAGCAACTATACACCTGAGCCAACTGTGGGGTGAAGGCATTGCTCCCTTTATGCTCTGTGCTAGTTTCAGAGATTCTGGAACAATGAGGAACATGCTTTATGTCACAGGCACATTGCTCTTGCTACATTTTGATGAGGAACTCAAGAAGAGCTGAAGGAAATACAAAAGTTAACCTCGATGGCCTATGCAGCATAGCCTTGTCTCATCTCCGAAAGCTGAGGACCATCTCTGTTCACAGTCACTGGCAAGCCAGCCTCTGTTGGGGGGCAGGGGCCTGGTGGATAAGTAAGAGGTCCGGCTGGTAAATGCTGCAATTCCTTCTCTGCCTTTGCCTGGGAAAGACCACTACTGCAAGTCCATTTTAAAAGGCAAGATATATTTCAAACAGACAGAGCTATCATTTTTAGAGCCGGAGAAACTCGGAATTTCAGTATGTGACATTTGCAGTTACTGACCGGTTTTTAGGCCCAGTCTCAGGGATAATGGAGAAGGGGTTTGAATGAAGACCAGCAGTCTATACTTTGGGGTACTTTATGTGAGTTTCCCCTTCCCTGATGCCGATGTGCTTAAACATGCAAATCTCATTTTAAAACTCATTTTTACCCCCTTTGGAAGAGCCAGAAGTCTAGGGAGTTAGCAGTTTTAATCACAGCGCTCTGAGCCCCCAGCCGGGTAATCAAACACTAGCAGAGCAGATAGGATGAGCGGTTACAGAGGAGAAATGAAGAAAGGGCTGGCCTACGAACAGCAATGGAACCGAGCACGTGGGAGGTACAGACCTCTGAGAACCAGAATGGATGTGAGTGAAGAGGACCAGCCATGTGCATAAGCCATGCTGAGGAGCTGGGGAGGGGTGTGGAGAGCAGGGGAGAGAGAGAGGCAGGCAGATGTGCTCCTATGTCCTCCTAATCCTTGGCCATGCCAGGGGAGTCTATCAAGCTCAAAGGCAGATTTTTGTTTGTCTATTTCAAGATCCATATCAGCGCTTGGAAGAGGATCTTGTGCATCCACAAAATGAATGTGGATCCTAAATGTTCTCACTAACGCAACCCAGGAAAATTGAAACATGGTGGTCTCTTACAGGTCATAATATGGGGATCTGAACTCCTTCTAAGGACAAGGGGAAAAGGTACAAAGCAGAAAACGAGTCAGACAGAAGGGGTCCCCGGCTATAAGCCATGAAAACCATTCCGAGACCTGCAGACACTTTCATCTGGAAAGAGAATCCCATCAAATAAAAGTTGGTACATGAGACAACCAGCCCCACATGACCCAGGCTCCACTGAGAACAGGAAGTTAAAGAAAAAAGCATCAGTGGACCCATCCCGGATCCTTATCTCCCTGCCCTCCTCTGGAGGAGGAGGGAAGGGGGTGACTTTGATGCAGGCAAATGCACTTCAGATGAGAGACACTGCACTGCTAGAGACCCCCAGGGAGGCACAAACCCAAAGCCGCTAAGTGGCAACCTTCAGAGATCACCTTCCTGGGCCATAAAGGCTCCTTTATTCCGTGGCTTGATGCGCTATTGATTGAGGGCTCTTTTTCATAGTGATGCAGGAAAACATTTTACTTTCTGGGATGTAAATGGGAGGTAGTCTATGTAGGAAAAGTGGGGCAGGGGGCCACTGCTGTACAGAGTTACACTGTCATTTAAGGAATGCTCAGAGGAGGGGCTCTCCATTGCTCCCCTAAATGCCTTCAGGTGAAATTTCTAAATCGGTCTGGATTCCTCTGTATCAGGTGCTTTTAACCTCATGGCCGGGGATGAAGGATGGCTATAGGAAATCGTGGACTTGTAGTGATGATGTGGAATGCTGAGTCTCTATTCATGCACCCATCCCCCTCGGAGAAGTTTCTTCACTTTCATTAAGCTCTAAGGAGTCTGAGACTCTGGAAATGAGGGCATCTTCAAGATCAGAAAGGGAACCTATCCTTGCCTATCCTAAAAGAAGCATTTTAGCAAATTAGAGAGATATTTATGTACTGCCCACAGAGGGGCAAATTCTGTGTAGACTTTTGCCCACAAAAGAAAAACTTACAGACGTATTGACCCTGAATTCAAATTTTGAAGCCATCCAAAGAACACGGGAACTACAAAAGGAAGGTTCTGAAGACAATGCCGTACTTTAAAGAAAAGTCATGATTCGTTTTTGCGAAAACCTAGCGACGTTGTTCCAAAGTCTATGAGCAGACATTATGCCGTAAGATCCTGGAGGGGAGGGGATGTTATAAACAGTTCACAGGTTGCACACCACCTCCCCCCACCACATTTATCACAGTGTCCGATACACAATAGGTGGTCAATAAACCCTGTTGAGTAATATAAACGAATAAATGGATAAATAAATGAATGTGTGATCAAATGAAGGTCTTCTGAGAAGTTTTAATGATGAGGATGATATTTGCATAGCTGAATTCCCAGGCTCTAGGTCCTTGCCCACCTCCAAGGGCACAGAAGAGATAAAAAGGGTGAGTGAGAAGAAGCCCTAGGAGGAAGCTGCTTCTATAAATACAAGGTATTGCTATTTTTATTTTTATGGGTGCTTCTGCTGCATTCGGGGGAGGGGGAAGCATATGTGAATATGGCTAATTTTCTGCTTGACTCCAGACACGTTCTAAATTACCGAGCCACATTTTATTTTAAATTGACTAATAAAGAAATCTCACACCCCCCACCATCTCACATTTTCTTGGGTCGTTTAATGCTCCCACCCTTTTGCAGCGGCTGAATTCTTTCTCTGAGAGTTGAGATGGGAGTGGGATAGGGCCTGAAAGGCAATGTGATGCATTATCATTACTTCGATCTCTCCAACGCCCCCCTTTTAATTTGCCCTGATCAAAACACAAATATCACTCTGAATCCGATGCCTTGCCTTTACGCTCACTTTGAAAAAAGACACATACAGCTTTTCGCTTTTCCCTACATAAAAATAAATGGAAAACATTTTGCAAATGTCAAATGCCGTATAAAAGAAAAAATATGAAGGACACTGGACACATAAACAATACTAGTGACAAATTTTACTTTTCCTAAAGCACTCTCTGCCACCCAGTTCCAATTTTGGAGTTTTATCTCAAGGGTCAGAAACCAACTGTATCATAGGCAGAAATGGACTCTCACCAAAAGTACTCTCCGAATGTGTCAGCAGATGATAGTAAGGAAGAAAGAAGAAAGAGAAAAGAAAATTACTCAGGGTTCATCATTTTCTTTCATTCATTCACTCACTCATTAATTCATTCAACACTTTCTTAAGCAACTCTATGTGCCCTAAAGGTATAAGTCATTGAAAATACAATGTACAAAACAGCAGAGGTGGTCCCTGCCCAAATGCTATAATCTAAGTGAGAGAGACAGACAATAAGGACACACATAGGTACACGGATAATATTTGATTATGGTGATAAAAAAATCAAAGTGTTCTCAGTGACAGTAGAAAAGGTGAGCAGAAAAGGGAAAGCCCCAGTGAGGACATTATTTTGAGGATGAGCTCATGGACTAGGAAAGAGCCAGCCACGTGGAGAATGGTATTGGTAAGAGCAAGTACAAATAGTCAGAGGTTAAAAAAACAATCTTGCCATGTTCTGGGAACTGTCTGGAAGGTAGAGAGTGGACAGGTGCTGGGGGAAGAGTGGTAAGAAGTGAAGACAAAAAACATTAGGTCAGAGGAACTCAGGGGCTGGGTTTCGCCCCTGTGGGCATGGTAATAAGCCCAGATTTTTTTTCTTTAAGTGAAAAAGAAGTCATCTGAAGCATTATAAGGGGAAAGGAATGACGTGTTGGGGGTTATGACTTCCTGCTTGTGTAGAGAATAGGGAAGAGGGGACAAACGTGAAGGAGAGTGTCCAGTAGGAAGGCTGGTGGCCATCATCCAAGTGAGAGTTGATGGTGGCTTTGACCAGTGTGGATGGGGAAAGGACACTGGAGTAGGGCTGGCTGGTGAACTGGATGTTGAGACAAAGGAGAAGGAAGGGTCAAGCAAAACTAGAGGAGCCGACTTCTTTTAAACACTTAGAAATGCTAAAGTTAGATCAGTTTAACTCATCTGAAGTACAAATGGCCTTAATTAATATATTTATTAACAC
Source organism: Cynopterus sphinx (assembly GCA_030015415.1). Taxonomy (NCBI): domain Eukaryota; kingdom Metazoa; phylum Chordata; class Mammalia; order Chiroptera; family Pteropodidae; genus Cynopterus; species Cynopterus sphinx. Next base: position 96,730,967 of record CM057379.1, on the reverse strand, counting down.
GTGGTCCCTTATCAAGACAGGGAGTCACAAAGACCCCTTCCCTCCCCCATACAACAATCCTTGACTTTGTCTAACAGAGTTATGTATTTCCATGTTTTGTGCTTTCATTAAAGCCTGTTTATTTCTCCCTGATATTGTCTCTTATAAGTTTCATTAAATAATCATCGGATAAAGTAGACTAGCTGTCTCCCAAGCTGTATTCTGAGGTCCATCAGAGCTGGGACCATGTCTGTCTTGGTCAGCATTATATTCTCAGAACCAAGCACTGTGTCTGGAATCCTGTGGGTGTAGCGAAATGAATAAATATTGGATGTGACCAGATGCCCTGAAGTTAACTCCGAGTCTTCAGAAGATGAAGGACAGGAAGCAATCTGAGCCCACTGCTGACACCCACTGACTGTTTGCTCGTTTCCTCACGGGATCCTCCCACTCCCTCCCCGGCCCATTGCAAGTCTAGACACACCATTCCATGAAGCCAGAGCCACATTTGATGCAATGACTCATGGTTCAGAAACCAACACAGATGACCACCGGGAGTTTGCAGGGTTTCCAGAGAGCTACAAAGTACCAGGAAGCATCATCTTCCCTCCACCTTGAGTTCATCTTCAATCTCTCCTTTTCTCTCCTACCTTGACCTCAGGCCCTGAGACACTTAGAAACCACATTTGAACTCCTTTTGGAAATGCGAATTCTTCATGAAACATTTCACAAAAGAGTCCCACAGGCCCTGCTCCTGGTAAGCCTTCACCGTGTGTGGCTCTTTAGAACCCATTATGGTCCCACAAAAGAAACACATGGGGCAGTCCAATGCTACGTTTCCCATAAACATTTGACGATGCAAACCTTCATTGTCCAGTCCTAATTTCAATAATCATTGCATGGAGGTCACACTTAGAAATCCTGCCTTAAAGGGTTTGAGAGGGGAACTGTTGGCTCAGATATTTACAGAGGACTGCTTAGAAAGATGCTACGAATTCATTCATTCATTACAAAATAAAAAGATGCTCCCCAAATTTACTTATTGATTCATTTATACATTAAAAACATATTTATCCAACTCATATCATGTGCCAGGTCCTGGGTATCCATCAAAGCAGTAAACAGACAGAGCCTCTGTACTCCCAAACCTTGGGAAGTCAGACAATAATGTAACGGATACATAACTGCACACTGCTGTGGGCAGCACACAGATAATGGCGAGTGTCCTATAACAGACTGGGGTTGCAGGGAGGTTAGCACTTAGACTAGAAGGTTAGGAAAGATAATGAAGAGAAAGTGAAGAGGAGACAGCATTTAAGCCACGGTGTAAAAATGAGAAGGAACCCACCATGCAGTGCATGAGAGAAGAAGGAAAAGGGGTGGGTGAAGGGAGGGAGGGTTGGTTAGTTGTAGGCAGAAGAAAGAGCATGAGTAAAGGTTTAGGCAGGGATGAGCTCCCTGGCTGACATTTGCTGTCCCTTGATGCCCAGCCAGCCACCTCATTCCAGGTGCTCTGTGCCCCACTGCCATCTCCACTTGTCTTTTACTTAACTCCCCTCAGCCCTTACTTCTCCCTTCCTCCACAGCCAAAACTTTTACAGTTTCCTCCCACCCGTCGCATCCTTGCTTCCCTGTCCCCTGCTCACTCCTCGATACCAGGACACTTTCTCTCCACACTCAACTGGAAAGGCCCCCTCGGAGGTCAACCATGAATTCTTTGTTTTCAGATTCATTCTGCTTCTCAGTCTTCGGCTCTTCATGGACTTTAATTTTCGCCATCCCAACCTTCTTGAAATCTTCTCCCTTCCTTTGCCTGTCAAAACACTGTCCAGAAACTGGCCCTGATTCATTCAAGCTGCTGTTTCTCTCCTAACAATTGTCATAACAATAATAAGAATAAGAATAATGGTAGTAATAGTAGTAGTAGTAGTAGTAGTAGTAGTAGTAGTAGTAGTAGTAGTAGTCGAAGTTAGCTTACCCTTGTTAAACAAGAAACAACAGGCCCCAAATGGAGTCACTTCTGCTAAGCCCCATTTCAGCAAACCAAGACTTAACATTTCACTGATAATTTCAGTTTCGGCCTCTCCAGGAAAGTACCCTGTAATCAGTTAACCTGGAGTTGCCTAGACAGCATTAGTGAGATAAGGCCCGAAAAGACCCTGCCGCCCGCACAGGTGGGTGACCAAAGCCTAAAACAATCCACTCTCTGCTGACAGACTTCTTTTTCTCCGCCCCCTCGCCTGCCTTTAACAACCTTCCCTTTCCTGTAGCTCCTTAGAGCCCCTTTCTGTATGCTGGATGGGATGCTGCCTGATTCATGAATTGCTGAATAAAGCCAATTGGATCTTTAAATTTACTCTGTTGAAATTTTGTTATTTAACACCCTTTATTCAGTACACATAATATGCCAGGCACTGTGCCCAGTAATTTACAAATCTGGCTGCAAACTATTTGGGGCTATTTATTTTATCCCTGGGTTTTCTCCTCTCACTTTCATCCATCAGACAGGTAGGAAGGACCCTCTATGATGCTGGTTTCAAGATGAGAAAATGGGGAAACGGGGAGGGTGTCAGTGGAGGCAAGCAGCCAACTAGGACAAACAGGCGACACTGCCTGTGAGAACCTTTTGCTTAGCTTGCCAAAGGCCTTTTGAGTTGCTTATGCTGAATGTTCCGTGTGAAGAAGGTATCTCTAATGGAAATAGAGAGATAGGAAGAGAAAGAAAAGAGGGAGGGACGGAAAAAGAGAGAGAGAGAGAGATGGAGAAAGGCAAATGGGTGTGTGGTTCCAGATTCCACTAAATATTTGAGTCACAAGCTTATGGCCTGAAGAAATGCAGCCTGTATACCTGGGAGCTGATCAAGGTGACAGTCAGGTAGTTTTCCTCCCTCTGTTCCCCACCCATCTGGGCACCCAGTGAGAGAGTGGATCCTTTGCATAATAAAGGTTTAAGTTTCCTGCCCGTAAAGTAAAATCAGGGATGAAGATAAAATTAACCTTGTGGGAAAACAACACAGAAATGTGCACTTTCCTGCACAGTAGAGTTTGCGGGCACGGATACACATGTCCATTCTCTCCTTTAATATCTATGGCATCCTCGCCTTCACTTTACCAATAAAAGAATGTTGCCCCAGAAACGTTACCCAACTTGCTCATCATAAAATGGCAAAGCCAGGATGCATAGAAGATTGTCTAACAGCAAAACCCTTGCCTGTGTTTACTGTCTTATTGTCAAAGTCTTCCTCGGTAGACTCTTATTTTACTCCCTCTCAGAAATCTTACTACCTCTCATGACTTCAGGTATTTATGTCTCTGTCCTTGTCATATCTGATCCCTACGTCCAAATCTTCCTATTCGCATTATCTGATTATGCTATTTGAGTCCACTGTGCTTCCTTTATTACCAAGCCTTGCTTCAAATGTCTAAGTCGCTCTCTCCAAATATTGCTTTCTTCTAGACTAAGACCATTGAATTAGAGACAGACCACTTAAAATCCCAGCCCTCCTGCTGTGCGACCGTGGGCAAGTGACTTAACCTCTCTCTGCCAACGTTTCTTCATCCTTAAAAACATGAAAAGAGGAGCGACCACACTGAGATGTTTTGAGTAGTAAATTATCTAATACACAGACAGGTAAACATTTCGACTAGGATCTGGCAAATAATAGATGCTTAATAAAAATTAGCCAGCGTCATCTACTCAAAATAGTTTCTCAGTCTGTGCACACTAACTTGAAGATGAATGAGATCCTTACTCTTTAAGAGTTTGCAGTCTAGGTCCTTGTAGGGAATTGTCTACCCTGTTATTTGCCTTGGTCTCCTGCTGTCATCCCTCTGGGTTAAGCCACTGTCATATATCAGGCTTTTTGCCAAGCAGCCTGTCCCTGAGGTTCCTCCAAGTTCTTTGTGGTTGTCAGAATAGGTTTTCCAAGGCCAGAAATCCCCTGATGACTTCCCAGCATGCACCAGAGAAGTCAGCACAACTGAGTAAAGACGAGACTTTGCAGCTGGACTCAGAGGTGCCTAGAACCCTGCCCTGTCACTCGTGAGACACTCAATCTTGGACACATTATTTCACCTCTCTAGGCCTGAGCTTCTTCTATGTACATCAGGGATAATCATTGTATGTAGAAGTAAGAAAGCATAAATTAGTGTTCAGTTGGCACACAGGGGACTAATAATAAAGCCCCTATGCAGTGGACTACAATGAAAGCAAAATGGAGCACAGCAGAGAGGTCCCTCCCACTGCCTCTTCTCCTGCTGTCCGATCCCCCAGTGAACTCAGCAGGAAAGAGAGACAGATCTTGGTGGCATTAACCTTTGTCATCTTTGGGCTGCTGTTGCCCTGTCAGGATTTAGCATATCCTGACAAACACTAACCACTCACTTACGTGATGACTATCCTCTCACCCAGCGCTGGAATGATGCAAGTGCACTGTTCTATATGGCAGCCACCAGTCACATGGGGCCATTGAAATGTGACCAGTGTGACTGAGGAATTGAATTTTGATTTCTGTTTAACTTTAATTGATTTAGATGTCAATAGCACCTGTGGCTGCTGGCTACCATGTTGGCCAGCTCAGCAGAATGAGACTTTATTTTTCATTCCTTGGGCATACCACGCTCTCCTGTGTCCTCGGGTCCTTCCGCTCAGCACGGAAAAGCATTTTTAGCCGGCCTCTTCCTTTGAAATGCTCACCTTGAAGGCGTTTGGACTTTCACTCGGCTCAGTCACAGATACTGCTCCAACAATGCCCTGGTTCCTTCTTCTGGCTTCAAAATGAGCTGCACTCCAGTTTACAGAAAGTGCACACAAGCAAAAAGGCACGCAACTGTTATGGATGCCGATTTCCAGATCAAAAGGCAATTTCAAAGGCCTAATGCAGATAACCATGTGTGCCAGACACAAAAAGGAACAAACAGCTTCCTTTGAGTTATTCCAGATTCCAACTACCTGAAAAGGCAAATCTACTGTCAAAAAGACCGAAATAAGTAGGATGAGGCCTTCAGAATAATTACATGTTGTTAATTGAAAAATGTTAATCATGTCATATTAGGAGGAAGACGGGGTTAAATTGGTAAAATTTCAATTCACTTAGGCCTTATCTCTTGTTGGAATGAACCAGATGATTAATCCTCAATATTCTTCAGGGATGCAGCGAGCGGCAGCAATTAAATTAACAACTACAAAGTTTATGCTCAGAGATTCAAAAATGAAAGAGGGAAACGCTTTAATTTTTCACAAGTTGTTACCTTAATTATCTTCTTATTGCTCTGTCTCTTTTCCCTCATTACGAAAACACACCCCTTAGTATTCACAGATCCCTTTAATTTGCTGTACTCAGTAACACTGCAAGGAAATGTCATTGGAGGTGCAAAGTCATAAATCTTACTCTGTGCATGCTCACTGCAAATGCATCGTTCTGTTGTGCCTAGCCTCGGTGTTCTCCCTCAAAGTGTTGACAAATCTCCACTTCCTTACAAATAATCAGAGTATACCTATAAACCTATGCACACACAGGGCACACAACTCTACCACGTTAGACCAAGGGCAATAACAAATTCTTTAAAAGAGGCTGAAACTTAATTGCTCAGGTTAATATAATGCTTTCAGGAAATAGACCAATGTGGTCGTGAGGGAAATAAGCCAAAACTCACACTGAAATTTCTTTTTCTCACCCACTTACTGTGCAGACGTTAAAACAGGCCTATAGGAAGCCTATATGACAAATGCAAACCTTTTAAATCTTCATTTCTTTTTCTCCCTCAAAATGGTATCTCTGCATCATCAGCAGAGAAATCCAACTTTGTAGAGCTCAGATCACTCATCTCCCTTGGAATGCGGCTAATCAAAATTGAAAAAAAGATAAATCCAAAAGCAGTCACCATAAAGCAAGAAAATGCTGCCTCATGGTGATTTAACAGGTCCCATGACATATGTGCATTAAAACCGTAACGATCAGAAACACTATCTGCATGTCACGTATCCCTTTAACTCAGAAGCTCCGTTTGCAAATTTAGCATGGCATATGCGCCATGTATACCACTAACTTCGACACAACAAGAAAAGTGGGTTTAATCATCAAGGTTTCTGAGTAGGCTCTGTTGATGTCAATGAAGGGGAACATGAATTTTTTTTCTTTTCTTCAAAGGAGATCATTTTCTGGCCAGAGGGGAGGGGAAAAAAAATCAATGACATAATTAAGAAAATAGTCTAGCAATTTGGAAACTGTGAATGAAATTAGAAACAAACCCTCAACAAAACCCTAGGCTGAAACAGCAGTGCAATCAAATGATAGTGAGTCCAAACTGGGGAATGCATGAGGACATATCAATAATTGAGTGCATTGCATTCTCCACGCCTGAGGAAGAAATCGCCATCGCTGTAAACTCTCGTTCAGAGCAATGCTAAAGTCTTTGACGGTTATATATACGAGAGCAGTGTCATCATTTAGTCTACTTTCTGAATTTCCAAAGTTTCACAGCAAAATGTCATATCCCCGGAGAACGTTCTCACAACAAATTATTAGCACAGCTCTATTGATCATCACCCAAATGGCAAAAATCTCAATAAATTTCATCTGGACCTTTACTGAAACCTCGAAAACGCATTACACCTCCTCTGCTGACCACCGTTTTTACGATCGCTATTGTATTTGCAGGGCAGTCAATTTTATACAGCATAACAAACTGCCAAGTGCTAACGCGATTCCCTCCATTACTGAGGCTCATGTATTAAATTTAGTGAAGCACAATATCAGACTTCAAATATTGCAAGGCTTAGAATTGAATGCCACAGAGCCTAATGTTATCAACCTGACAAATACACTGACATATTAAGTAGCAGATCATGTATTCATATTTGGAACTGGTGTTGTTTTTCTCTGTTTAGCTGTATATTTTTTGGATTAGCCGTGATATTTCAAAACGAACATTACATTTTGGAGTACATGAGAGCTGACAGCAAAGGAGCTGAGTTGGTCATTATTTCACTTGCACGGCAGATCAATTATTACTTTCCTTAATGATGTACTATTATAGAAATAGTAACACGTAAGCCCAACTCAGAAAAATGTCATTTTTAAAGGAAACAGTTTATTTTAGTCTTTTGCCTTCCACCAACGTAAATAAACTTTAAAATTATATTTTTATTCCATGAATACATGGGAGCGTTTCTTTGGCATAAATCATATGTATCTCTTCTGACTTTCAGACAAGGCTTATTTTCTTCTTTCTCTCTCTCTTGTCAGTAAGTCTTTGCTCATTGCAACAAAAGTCACCAAAATTATTAAATTTACTTTAAAAATATTGCTTTTATTCTAACGCAACTCAACCATTTCGACCATTGCTCTTTTGACAAATGTATTACAATGATCTTCACTCAATATTCTCATCCCATGTTGAAATATACTGACTCACAGAAAAGGGAGTCTAGAAGCCAAATATCCCAACGGCCAAAACTTGTCAACTTTACTCTCCATGGCTGATACACAAAACAATATTTTTGTCCCAAATACAGATTTCTCTCATGATACTGAATATAATTTTATAAATTATATATCTTTCTTCTCCTCTACCTCCCAAATTCTTGAGAATATTATACTAAGCCCTATTCCATAATATCAAACCATAATATCAAACACTCGTTACTCGTTTTGCGAAATGCGGTCACTCTTGAGAGCCAAGAAAACACCGGGGTACACAAAAACAAAATGGTTTCTTTTCTGGCTCTATTCTGCAAATTTATCAGAATCACAAGGGGGAAAAAAAGATTCTAAGGCTCACACAAGATTCTGATTGGCAACGTCTCTGGAATCTGAAGGCCTTGCATGTACCAAAGAGGTCTGATGACCAGCTGGTCTTATAGATAACTGCTCTAAGGTGGTAGATCTTGGCCCTGGATGCCTGTTCCCTGAACAGACATTTTATTAATGAGGTGAGGCTGGGAGTCGTACTGAGGGACTTTAATTTACCTGGACTGGTGAAGGGTTGGATGTCAGTATCTTATTTTTTTCATTATTGTGGTAAAACAAAAAATAAACAAAAAAAATAAACAAAAAATACATAACAAAATTTACCATCTTAATCATTTTTAAGTATATGATAATGTTAACTCTATGCACATCATCATGCAACAGATCTCTAGTACTTTTTCTTCCTGTGACTCTGGAATTCCACACCTGGTAAACAATAACTCCCACTTTTCCCTTCCCCAGGCCCTACCAACCATCCTCTGCTTTCTGTATCTAAGGATTTGACTATTCAGAACTCCTTGCATATGCAGAATCATGCAGTTTTTGTCATTTTTGACTGGCTTATGTCACTTAGCATGATGTCCTCAGGGTTCATCCATGTGATAGCATAATTCGGGATTTCTTTCTTTTTTAAGGCTGGATAACACTCCATCGTGTGAACAGACCAATTTTTCTTTCTTCATCCATCTTCCCATGGTCATTTAGGTTGCTTCCCGCTCCTGGCTACCATGAACAATGAGGCACTGAGCACAGATGTGCTGGGCATTAGTATTTTTTAAAGCTCCTCAAGTGATTCTCGCGTGTGTGTGTGTGTGTGTGTGTGTGTGTGTGTGTGTGTGTGTGTGTGTGTTGGGGGAAAGGTTATTAATGACTTCTCTAAGATAGTGTAAAGTCCCTGACTCCTAGAAGTGAGATGTGGCCTTCTGAAAGATATGCCATTTTGGAAGCTTAGAAATAGAGAATATTTCAATTTTATGTGTCCTTGTATTCACAGGACCATTTGCAGATGCCCCCAAATAAAACTCCTGCCAAGAGGCAGAGTGGCTGATTTGCATAAGAGCCTCTGGTCAGATGTAGGAGGGATGGCTTGGCTACCGTCTTCCAGAGAGGAAAGACAGATCTGATGTGAAGGAGGCTCTGACCATCTCAAGTGCACCTGGCTCACTGTCAGCGAGATGGTATGCAGGAGAGAGTACAGTGCTCAGAGGCAAATGAACCTGGCTTCAAATCTCTTCTCCAGCCATGTTTCTTCAACCTTCCCTGCATCCATTTCCTCCACTATAAAAAGGAGATTATGAAACCTATCTAAGCAGAAGCAATAAGCACCAAGTGGCCAGCTAGTATTTGACACAGAAGTAGGAACAGACTAAGCAGAAGCTATTATTCTTATGATTAAAACAACAACAACAACAACAACAACAACAAACCAATGAATTTTTCACCTTTAAAATATCTATCTGATTAGAAATAAAAAAATCGGTTGCTCCTGCTTATAGGCAATGTGTCTTCTCCACGCAGGCCAAATCAGAAAACTGAGGACAGTGACTGCACTACCACTGCCCCCTCATGATTTTGTCTTGATGACATCCCAGAACTGCCTGGCAGGTTATTAGTGAGGTGAGAAGACTGGCATTGTTCTTGGTCTCCATTACAGATTTCTCCTACTCTTTGGTAATGTACTGACAAAATTTGAGCACAATAGTCAAAGGAGAGATTGTTACCAAGAATGGGCTTCCAGAACATTGCTTACTATTTTTTTTAATCAGTTCTCTATTTATCAAGAAAAAAGTTCACTGGTAATGTCATTGGCTATAAAATCTACATCTCTATCCTAGACCCTACCTGGTCTTATCAGTGCATATTACTTATACATTGACTAATAATCCATTTATCTAAATATATCATCTAAAATATATTTACTATGCAGTCTCTTTGGGTCGTACTCTATGTTAGACAGTGGGGTGTGGAAAAGAGATGACAATGATGCTGACTTGGAGATGCTCATAAGCATGTAAAAGAATGATTATTATATAAAGTATTGAGTATAATAATAGAAATATGATCAGAAGTTCAAAATGATGAACTTCAATAAATGAAGATTAAACTAGAAAAAAAGAATAAATTCCATTTGGAAGGAACCACATGGGTGAAGGCATATAGATCAGGGATAGATGGAAGTGGAGAAATGTACATCTAATTTGGTATTGCAAGCAAATAAAATTTGAGTCAGGAAGTAGAAAGCAATGCAGGGTTCAACCTACGATGGAGAATTCATTCATTGTTGATTTATTCATCTATCATCTGTCTATCCACCCAACCATCTATCCATCCATTTCTCTACCATCAATCCATTAAGCCACACAACCATTATCCGTCCATTGAACCATCTACTCCTTTTTTCAAAGTGTTATAAATGTCTCTTTTAAGTCAGGAGTTGTGCTAGACTTGATAATTCAAAAATAGTACAGACTACTCTATCTAGACTCTGAAAGTTTGATATTTCTGCTTCATTCTTTAAGATATCTTCCTCATTCTCATATCAGCATTATTCAGCTATTTATCAAGTGCCTTAACTTAAAGTTTAATTAGATTCCACAGTCTTCCATAGTAAATAGAGCAAAGTTCTCCATTTTTAATCCAAGAGTGTTAAGACATGACTTTCCCCCTTTGAACTTTACTCCCAGCTACATTTATCACATCCCTCTTTATGGGGGACATTATTCTTGTGTCCTGACGTCTATACATTTCTTCTTCTTTTGAAAATAATTTTTCTTTTTGTCATTACCCATATACTACTACCAATACCTGTGCTCCAGGTGGGGCTGACTTCTGCATCTCACGTCATGGGTGCAGGCATGATCCATGCCTAGTCAATGTGGCTACTTCATTGCCCTGGCCAAAATGCTTGGTTCAGCTGTGGAGCCACTATTTAAGTTGAGGCAATCAAAAGAATAGAAATGAGAAACATTGCAATGGTTAAGAACTTCAACTCTAGAGATGGATTTACTTAGTTTGATTCCAGCTAGCAGTGTAAATTGAGGCATGTTTCAAAATCAGTATAATGAACAAGATTACAAAAATGCCCCCAATTCTTCACCCTTTATCTATTGAAGCTGTTTTCTTATATGACTGTCAATATCCTCCCATGAGTGGCAATCCATTTTTTTACCCTTTGAATCTGAACTAGATAAAAAAGGGGGAGGGGGGCAGGAATGACAGTGTTTTGGCTCCAAGAATAACCCTCAAAAGGCCTTGAGCGATTAGGCAAGAAAAAATAAAGAAAAGTCATCCATGTAGAAAAGAAGAAGTAAAACTGTCTGTTTGCAGATGACATGATCTAACAGAAATCCCTTAAGACTCCAGAAAATACTGTTAGAACTAATAAGCACATTCAGTAAAGTTGCAGGATACAAAATCGATACACAAAAATCAGTTGCACTTCTATATACTAACAACAAACTAGCTAAAAGAGAAGAAAGAAAAACAATTCTATTTACAATAGCTTCAAAGACAATAAAATACTTAGAAATAAGTTTATCCAAGGACAAGTAGTATCCTTATACACTGAAAACTGTAGGATGTCAATTAAAAAAATTGAAGGCACAAATAAATGGAAATATATTCTGTGTTTATGGATAGAAAGAATTAATATTATTAAAATGTCCATATTACCTAAAGCCAACTATAGAATATCAAAATTCTAGTGGCATTTTTGACAGAAATAGGAAAAATAATCCCCATATTACTATGGAATCATGAAAGACCTCAAATTGTCAAAGCAAACATGAGAAAGAAAAACAGAACTGAAGGCATCACACTTCCTGAATTCAAACTATACTATAATTCTCTAGTAATCAAAACAGTGTGGTACTGGCATAAAACAGATAAACATATCAACAGAACAGTATCAAGAACCTGAAAATATATCCATGCCTCTCAGATCAACTAACATTTGACATGGGAGCCAAAAATACTCGCTCAATGAAGAAAGGGTAATCATTTGAATAAATGGTAGGAAAACTGGGTATCCGCAGGCAAAAGAATGAATAAAATGTAAATCATATATCTGATAAGGGTGTAATATCAAAAATATATAAGGAACTCATGCAACTCAATAGCAAAAAGACTAAAAATCCAGCTAAAAATAAGTAGAGGATGTGAATAGACATTTCTTTCCAAAGAAGACATACAAATGGCTAATAGATACATTAAAGATGCTCAGCATCACTAATCATCAGGAAAATTCAAATTAAAACCACAATAAGAAATCACCCCGTGCCTGTTAAAATGGCTATTATGAAAAAGATAAGAGAGAGTGTGGGGTGAGGATGTAAAGACAAGGGAATCCTTGTGCACCACTGGTGGGAATGTAAATTGGTGCAGCCACTATTGAAAACAGTATGGATATTCCTTAAAAAGTTAAAACTAGAGCTGCCATATGATTCAGTTATCTCACCTTGGGGTATATATCTGAAGGAAATTAAAATGCTATCTCAAAGAGATACATGCCCCCACATGTTCATTGCAGCATTATTCACAACAGTGAAGACATGAAAACAACATAAGTCTGTCTGTCTCTCTGTCTCTGTCTCTCTGTCTCTCTCTCTCTCTCTCTCTCTCTCTCTCTCACACACACACACACACACACACACACACACACACACACACACACAGGAATATTATTCATCCACCAAAAAGAAGAAAATCCTGCTACTTACAGTGATATATAGAAAGAGGTTCAAAGTATTATGCTAACTGAAATAAGTCAGAGAAAGACAAATGCTGTATAGCGTACACATGGAATCTAAAAAAGGAACAAAACTGAACTCATAGAAATGGAGAGTAGAGTAGTGATTGCTAGAGGCTAAGGGTAGAGGATATGGGCAGATGTTGGTCACAGGTTACAAACTACCAGCTATGAGATGAACTAGTTCTGCAGATCTACTATACAGCAAGGTGGATATAGCTAGCGATTCTGTATTATATACCTGAATGTTGCTATGAGAGTTGATCTTTAAATGTTCTCTCTTTCAGACACACACAAATAGTGCTTGCATGAGGGGATAGATATGTTAACTAACCTTTCCATGGTAATCATTTCATGATGCATACATGCATCAAATCATCATGCTATATACCTTAAACATATACAATATTATATGGCAATTACATCTCAATCAAGCTGGAGGAGGGAAAAACCTTTAGCACTTCTGCCCCCAACCCCCGCTTCAGTTTTTGCTAGCTTGCTGTGGCTTCTTAATCTCACTATAAGAACTAAGCTAACCTGCTGAGGGTATGTGAGAGACACATTGGAACAGAACTGAGCTCTCTCAGCCAGGGCACACTCAAGGATCCAGGACCCACCTGACCTGACACCTGTAGACTCATTAGCAAGCACAGACAAGACCAGGATTACCACACGAATACTGATGAGAAACAAGAAATGGTCACCTTTCAAAGTTTTGGGCTTGTTTATTACACAGTGGTAACTAACTGATACAACCATTCTGAGCCTAAATATCATCATCTTGAAATGGGGTTCACCATAATATCTACTTTATAAGATTGGTGTGAAGATTAAAGATACTAGAATTAATGTATAATGTAAAGTACTTAGAAAAGTAACTGGCTTTTTTTTTTCAGTACACACTAGGGCTCCCTATTTGGTGGAAAATAAACCTAGAACTGCTGCATTGTTTGAGCCCTTAACAATGATGTCAACAGAGAAGAGAAAAAAATACAGATTTCAGTATATATTAAAAACCCTGGACTCAGTCTCTTCTTTGTCTTTGCAGTTATGTAAGCCAATAATTTCTCTCCTCTACCTACATCTGTTTGAGTTGTGATACTGTCACTTGCAACCCAAAGTGTCCTGATTAATATGTTGCACAAGAGTCCTATAGTCTTGCAAATTATCTTTCTTTTATATCAGGTCATCCTAATGAGATACACTGAGGCTTAAGCTAGCCTCCATGAGGCTACAAAAAATGTAAAAGGAAAGAGCCCATTCCTGAAAGGTACAGAACCCAAAATTCACTGAAAAATAAAAGTTTAAGCATTCCTTTGAAACCATCACACCTAGAATCGTCACTTAGCTCATTCCTGACTCTAGCTCCAACTTTATCCAACTCTGTGTCAGTGCTGATTTATTTTCCCATCCCCAATGCGTGCACGCATGTGCAAACACACACACACACACTATGTCCCAGAAGACTAGTAAGCAAATCCCTGTCAACAAAGATGGCTCTTTTTATTTCTTAACAATAAAATATTTATTTTTCCACAACGTGGTATTATAGTACCCACAAAATGGTGATCATGCTAGTATTCAACACCATGGAGTGATAGTGTTAAATAAGTTATTATGTATAAAATGCCTCTAACCTGACCTGATGTACAGAAAACACTATTAGCTCCTCTTAATATTATTATTGTAATTGTTATTTTTGGCTCTATCTCCTTTCTTGCAACCAAACAAGCACATTGTGATATGTACAATGGATAATATTATATATTGTTGACAACACCATGAATAAAAAAAAACATGGCAAGTGTGTTCCCCATTCACATAGACTTTCTTGCTCTGGAACTGCAAATTCCCTGGGCCACCATACACAACTCTAGGAACCACTCTCTTTGCCTATAGCTCTTCAGACCAAAGGAGTACAGGAAGGAACGATTACATTACCTTCCCCGAGACTAGGGAATTCAAATCAGAGGCCGCCTCTTAAAACTGTTTGAGTCTGGAACTGTAGTAAATAAAACTTTTTAAAAGATTTAGGTCGAAAACTTTGAAGCAAATGCTCCATCGTCCCACTGTACATTGGTTTCCTCTGTAAAGTAGACTTAATGGTGCCCATCTCCTTGGTTGCCGTGAGAGGTAAGTGAGAGAACACACACAGTGCTTAGAACCATCCCAGACATGGCACAAAACAAGTGCTCCAAAAATGTGTTACCTTTATTTTCCAAAGCAATAAAGCACTTTATACTGGAAAACTGCTTATAGTCCAAGGGATTGGAAAATTTTAACCCAAAACAAAACAAAAACAAAAACAAAAAAAACCCTGAAAAACAAACAAAAAACCAACTTGAACTTTTAAAGATAACTTTTCCTAAATAAAAGAGTTGGTGCTGGTGAGAGTTGACATTAATTGAGCAACTATGTGCTTGCCACTCTGCTAAAGATCTGAATACATCATCTCAGTTAATACTCGTGCCCCTATGAAAATGGTCTTTCTATGCTCATGGTGCAGATGAGGAGTCTGAGGTTGAGCCAATATCTTAAAGTCCTCCATCTGGTAAGTGGCAGAGCTGGGATTTGAACTCAGGCTATCGGAGCCCCAACCCTACACACTATGCAGTTCTGACGCCTCATTTCCCGTGAGCAGAAAACCTCTGTGTTGCCACTTTCAGTTTTCTATTAGCATTTCAAGTTCAGTGGAGCTTCCTGCATCCCAAACCAAACACCCTTCTTAATTAGCCGGCCCCCTCCTTTCCACATGTAAACACGCACCTCTGAGTCAGTGACCAGCCGCACACTTTCCAGTCCTGTGACTCGAGCTAATGGCTCCACTTCTTCCAGGGCTCAGATTTTAATTAGCTCATAAGTCTGTCACTGGCTGGTGAAATATTTATTCCTCAGGAATACACTTTAGTAATTTATGAATCAGAGTTATACAGCAGAAATGGGATACACACTAGCTGTTTTTAATGGAAAGCGCAGCTTTCATATCAGCAACCTTTGTACTAGAGCCAGCTGCCTTTTCTCTATGTGGTGAGGAGTTGCTGTGTTTTTGTTTGTTTGTTTGGTGGGAGGTGGAGGAGGCTGGATCATTTTGATGTTTACATTTTGGGATGGGAGATGAAGGGGGCTGGGAAGCCTGGGTATATTATACTACCCCATAGGAGAAGGCATTATTAGAAGTCTTTGAAAAAACCTACAAGTTATTATTATTACAAGGAAGGAAGGAATGAAGAGAGGGAGGAAGGGAAAGAGGAAAGGAAGAAACTACTAAGGAAATACATGTGCATACTTCAAATTACAGATACTGTGTCAACATGTATTACATCTCTCTTGATACTTGGTAAAAGTATAAGACATCATAACCCTTTCGGAGGGTCACGTAGTTGTATGTACAACACTTCTAAATATACATATCCTTTGACCTTGTAATTCCAGTTTTAGAATTAGATAGACAGATAACATATGCACAAAACTACGTGTAGAATAATATTCATTGATGTAGCATTGGTGAAAATATACAGCTTCCATTCTTGGCCTTTTCTATTTCCAAAACCCCTCTGTAAACCCTATCAGTGGCCTCCTTATATTGCAAATTTATGAAACAGTACACCTTATTAACTATAAGTGATCTATTGCCTAAAGTATTAGTAGGTAAATATAAATACAGGTGTCCAAGAAGGTACTCAATTTCTCCAAGACTAGCTCTTATTATAAGGATCTTTGCAAATGATCATGTATTATTTTATTTATTCAATTCACATATAATTTTAACTGTGCAATTTTTGCCAGGGTCTACGCTAGGGTCAGAGATAAAACAGTAAAAAAATATATAAAGACTCTATCCTTATACGGTATGCTGATTGGCAGATTATATATATTTTTTTATTTTATTGTTTAACATAGTATAAACAACATTTTGAGTGTACAATTCTATAAACTTTAACAGGATTTATAGACTCTTCTAATTGCTACCGCAGTTAGAAAATGGAATAGTTCCATCACCCAAAAAAAATACCTTGTGCTAATCCTTTGAAGTTACTATATCCTACCCTTGACCCCTGGCAACCACTGATCTGGGATCCATCCCTATAGCTTTGTTTTTTCAAGAATGTTATTGATGGATTCATATAGTATGCAATCATTTGAGACTGGCTTCTTTCACCCACCATACTACCCTTGAAATGTATCCAAGTTGTAATAATATTTTTTTTCACTGTTGACTAATATTCTATTACTCTTTGTTTACCTAGTCACTTATTTGAAGATATCTGAGTCATTTCCAGTTTGGGCTATTATGAACAGAGCTGCTATTAATAGTACTTATAAATTTTTGCATGAATAAAATTTTTATTTCTCTGGGTAAAAACCCAAGATTGGACTTGCTTTGGCTGTGTGATAAGTACATGTTTAACTTTGTAATACACTGTCCAAATGTTTGCCAAGGGACTGTACCATTTTACATCCTCACCGACAATATATAAGAAATCCTTTTTTTCTAAATCCTCACCAGCAATCGATATTGTCAGTATTTTCACTCTTCCACACTCTACAAAGTGTTGTGGTGATATCTCATCCTGGTTTTACTTGTATTTTCCAAATAGCTACTGATATTAAACATCTTTCCATGTACTTATTTGCCTTATGACTATTCTCTTTGGTAAACTGTCCACTCAAAATTTGTCCCTATTTTTAAAAATTGGTTGTTTCTTTTCTTGCTTTTGAGTTTTGAGAGTTTATTACATATTCTAGATACTGGTCCTTAGTCAGAAAGGAGACTTGCAAATATTTCCTTTCAGTTTGTTCCTTGCTTTTAACAGAATCATTTGCAGATAATTAAAAAAAATACATTAAGTCAAATTAGTTTCATTTCCAATTGTGCTTTTGGTGTTGTGTCTAAAAACTCTTTAATTCCCAGCACATGAATGTTTTCTCCTGTGTTTTCTTCAAAATTTTTCATTTCTTCATTTTACATTTAGATCTATAATCCAAACTGAAATAATTTTTGTTTAACATATGAAACATAGAGCAAGGTTCATATATTTTACATATGGATGTCCATTTATTCCAATACCATTTGTTGAAAAGAAAACCACTTATCCCTATTTTGTACCTCTTCTGGTGTTAGATCACATAGCATATCTCTGTGAGTCTACTTTTAGATTCTTTATTTTGTTCCATTTTTCTATGTCTGTCCTTTGCCAATCTGCCTTATCATGATTACTGTAAGATTAGTAAATAAAAAATATAAAATATGCTCACTTAATTTTATTACTGATTCTTCTTTATTTTGGATATTCTAGTTCCTTTGTCTTTCTGTATGAGATTTAGAATTCTTATATCTTCAGAAAAATCTGCTGGGCTTCGATTTGTATTATGTTAAATCATGAGGTCAGTTTGTGGAGAATTAACATTTTTCTGCTATATTGAGTCTTTCAATACATAAACCCAGTATGCCTCTGTATGCACTTAGATCTTCTTTAGTTAATTTCATCATAAAAATAATTTTCAACATAAAGTTCTTTACACACGTGTTTATACCTAGGTATCTCATTTAATTGGAGCTGTTGTAAATAGTTTATTTTTAAGTTTTGGATTCCAAATTTTCTTTGCCAGTAGACATAACTGTAAGTGATACTTGTGTTTTGCCCTTGATTCCTGTGACCCTAATAAACTCACTGATTAGTTGAAGAGGCTTTAGAGCTTTCTTGAAATTTCCTAAATAGATAATGATATTGTCTGTAAATACGTACACTTTGATTTCTTCCTTTCTAATCAGTATACTCTTTATTTCTCCTTCTTACCTTATTCTGAGTAAGATTTCCAGGACAATGTTGCCTAGGAGTGGTGAGAGGTAGACCTCATTTCTAGGTTCCTAATCCAAAGGAAAAAACATTTGAACTTTTAGCACTAAATGTGATGTTAGCTATAGGTTTTCTTGTAGGCAGCCTGAGAATGTTCCCTGCTAGTCCCAATTAGTTAAAGTTTTGTCATTGGTGTATTTTCACTTTTTTCAGATATTTAAAGCATTAGTTTATAGAGTCATGTGTTATTTTTCTTCTTTATTATATCAGTACAGTAAATTATATCAATTTTTCAAACATTAAACTAGTCTTTATTCCAAGGTAAACCCCACTTGGTTGCACTATATTAATTATTTTATATATTGCAGGACCTGATTTGTTAATATTTTGTTGAGGATTTTTTATCTATCTTCAGGAGGGATAGTTTCTTTCCCTCGAATGTCCTTTGTCTGCTTTTGGTATCAGATTCGTTCTGGCTTCATAAAGTGACTTGGTATGTATTTCCTCCATTTCTGTTTTTGAAAGAAATTGTGTACCATTAGTAGTTTTCTTTTCAACATTAAATGTTTGGTAGAATAACCAAGGATATCATTTGGTCTATAATTTTTGTTTTAGAAGGTTATTTTAACCTTCTTGAGTGAATTTTTGGTAATGATTTTTAGAAAATGTCTGTTCCATCTAAGTTGTTAAATAAATGTGTATAAATTATTTATGATATTTTCTTATTACCTTATTAATATGTGTATTTTTATAATTTTTGTCATCTCATATTTTCTGTCTTTCTCACTAGCAATTTATCACATTTTTTATACTTTAAAAGAACCAGTTTTGGTTTGATTGATTTTCTTTATTGCTCTTCTGTATTCAATTTCACTGATTTATATTCTTATATTTAGTACCTCCTTTCTGTTTGCTATTTTTGTTTTTTTTTTTCATTTGCTTTGCTCTTCATTTTCTAGTACACTTTTATTACTGGATCCTCAGAGACCGAGTATAACAATATATAACCTAACTTCCTGTGCAGCCTAATTTTATAGATGGTGGGTTTTATTCATCTACGAAATGCCCTGCCTGAGAAAGGTGACATTGACCTCTCTCTCATTGGTATTTGGCCAACAGAACTGACCAGTCTGGTACATTCAATAAGTTTTTGTTACTCAAACCACAGAAATGGTCTGTCACATTGTCCTCAAATCATATGCTAATGATGACAACAGTTAATAGATTTGAATAAGTTCTCTGTATGGCAGGCATCAGGCTAATCCCTTTCATTCTTTATGTATGTGATTGTACCATGTACTTGAGGTGTACAGATTTTTATGTGGTTTCCATACCCCTCCCCCTACCTCTTGTCTTCATATCTCTGTGTAACCTCCTCTCCTTGAGTGTGGGTGAGAGATGGGACTTGCTTCCATCCAGTGGAATATAGCAAAAGGGATAAGATGTTTGTGATAACACATACATTATTACATAAGACTATAACATCTCTCTTGCTGGAGTCTCTCTCCTCCCCACTTTGTCTCCATTTCTGGCTTTGAAGAAGCCATACATCCTACAGCCACAAGAAATTAATTCTGCCAACAACCTAATAGAGATGGAAGCAGATCCTGCTCCAGGCAAGACTCTGATGAGAACCCAGTCCTGGCTGATAGCCTGATTGCAGTCTGTGAGACCTTAAACGGAGGAACCAACTAAGCTATACCCAAATTCTTGACCCTCATTAACTGTGACATAATAAATACGTGCTGTTATAAGCCTCTAAGTTTGTGGTAATTTGCTATGCAGCATAATCCTTACAGTGTTAATACCATCGAGGTATTATTATTCTGCCCTCATATCAGATGGGGTAATGGAGATTCTTAGAGGCTAAGCCATTTTCCTGAAGTCAAACATGATGCAAACAAATGAGCTAGAATTCCAACTTGTATATCTCTGATTCCAGAAACTGTGCTCTTAACCATTAATAACCATTAATATCGATTCACATCCACGTCCCTATGGCTTATAGAAACATCAACTATTAAAGGTGCTAATATATTAGCATTGTTTAAAAAATGTTTCTCAAAGTCTCTCTAAAAAAAAAAAGAGCAAGGCTGTTCACTGAGAGGATAGCTATTACCACTGGTTTAAAATACACCAATGCACCTGCTATAAACACAAAATATTACTTAAAAGCCCCATTGTTATCCGAACCCTGGCTACTTTTCCAACCAGTCACCTCTCCTCCTTTCCTTTCTACCCCTTTCTTTGCTATTTTTTCTTCAGTACAGTGAATTCCTTGCAGTAGTGCAGATGCACCATTTCAATTGACTTGAGGTATTTTTTTCTTAATGTTTGGCAAACTGTCCTCTTTTTTGTCTTTATTTGTCTAACTCTCCCTTGACATCTAGCTCTCAGCTTAGACAGTCTGTCTTTTGAGAAGCTTTCCCTGCCTTATTCCTCTCAACTATGTCCTCCCATATAACTCTAAACTTCCTCTGCCTAACAAATATCATGCGTCATTTAAATCATCGGTGGCCACTACCGGCAGACTTCTGCCTTGAGAAGATGGTCTAGATAGGTCCTGTGCACCATCATGTGTCCATACCAAGCCCCGTGCTTGGTACAGAGGAGGTGGTCATAAAACCATCAGCCAAATGCATGTTGGGCATCTCCAAGGCCCTCTCCCAAAAAGTGAGTAGGGTGCTGTCTGAGGAACGAGTTCATGGCACCTTCACCAACGTTCCACCAAGTCGCATGAATTGCATTTTCCTATTCCCTCAGCCTCTGAGTGGTGTCATGGGTTTTCATTTTCTTTTCTAAAAGATTCAGTGGACTCACAGAATGGAAATGTACAGTAGGCTAGAGCAGCCACAGGTTCAGAGCTTAACTATTTATTGGCTATTATTTCTTTGCTTGTGAAATAAGGCTTCACTCCAACAAATTATTTTGGGAAGAAAAGTTGGGAAGAACAGTTTGGTGCATGTGGAGGCTACATTGCCAGCCCTACTGAAAACCATAGCCATGAAATATAACATCTTTGCTGCAAAAGTACTTTGGATGACTCCTCATGATTGGCTCAGGGCAATTACTCTTATTCCTAGACTTTCAGAGGTAAAAGAGCAGAGAGGAGAGTGAGGACTAGGTTGCTCAGCTATGTGAGTTTTCTCTGTCTGGACATTTAGGAAGGTGGAGGAAATGAATTTAGATCCAATGTGTGGTTGGCAAATGGGACAAAAACATAGACAAATCGTGTATCACACAGAGATGGGAATTTTAGAGATGATTGCTGTCTGTGACTTAGTATCTTCATCTGTAAAACAAACACATAATAGCACCATGGATGGAGAGCATTTGCAAGGATTGAATGAGAAGGAGAACATAAAGCACTTAGCACAGGGCCTGGCATGCAGTGGTTGCTCAATAAATGTGAGCTTTTATTTTTGTTATTCTTAATACAAACCTGTCACACTACTAAGTCCTCAATAAATGGCACTGGCCATTATCATCATTGTTGTTTTCTGCTTTACTCAGTGTTTCCTTGGGTAGACATGTAATGAGTATGGTAGAAAGCATCTAAGATGACTTCCAATGATCCACATCCTGTGTGACTTTCTCTCTCTTTGAGGGCGGGCTAGATTAACTGACTCATTTCCAATGAAAACGATCAAGCAAGGGTGATGGAATGTCGCTTTCAAGATGAGGTAATAAAATGACTGTTTTCCATCTTGGTGTCCTCTCTCATTCTCCCTTCAGTTGCTCTCTGTGGGGAACAGGAATCTTGCCATGAGGCAGACTTCTAGAGTGGTCCATGCCAGTGGGAGTGGGTAGCAGATGTTCTGAGGCCCACCCACAGCCACCTGAGAGAGCTCAGAGGTGGCTCTTCCCCTAGTAGAGCCTTGATGTGACTTTTGTCCTGGCCAAACCCTACTGTTAAACAGAGATGCTTTCCCAGATTCCTGACCCATAGACACTGGGAGGTCGTATGTGTGCACTGCTTCTAGACACTAAGTTTTGGTAATATTTGTTACAGAGCAGTAGACACCTCAGACGATACTATTAGCTTTATGTTCCATTGTAATGGAAGCTCCATGAAGAGAACTTTTGTATGTTTTATTCACTGCCACATAGCTAACATTCCTGGCACATAAGCAAGTGCTAAAAAAATATATTTTTCCATAAAGGATTGGGGACTATTCCAAAAATTCATCACTGTGGGAATGCCCAGCCCTCACCTGGAGTTTTCATCAATAATGTAAACTAAACATACCAGGTCTTTTTTTTCCCCCATGAGAGGCATGTTACCAAATGCTAAAAAGAAAATATCTTTTGGACCCTTATTGTAGGAACATGATGTGACACATAATTTTTAAGCAAAAGCTTTGCTATAGTCTTCCAACCCCTACCCTATCTGCAATCTTGACTCTCTTCTCCAAGTCCTAAGTATATTAGCCTCATGGCCAAGTGATCCTTCCCCACACAGACAATGTTCAAAATTTTGGTTTGCTCAAAAGCAAACTGAACAACAAATAGGGTGCATTCATTGCTTAGCTTTGGCTGTTTGCAAACCATAATGGTTAACACACCAAAAGCTAAAGACAGCAGGAAAGAAAGATAGAGACGGGGACATTAACAGAATGCTGTTGCCAGATATCAGGGTGTTCCACTGTGGCTTCAGCTCTCATTTCCAGCCAGAGAGGGAAAGCAAGGGCAAGATACATCTCAGCCTTGAAGAGACTGTGCCCAGGAGGAAAAGGCGCTTCCGAACCATTCGTGTGACAGAAGAGAAAGATCTTGGGCTGGAGGAGGAGATGAATATACGGCATTCGGTTTCCCATTAGGCCCATGGTGTCACTTTCATTTGGAGCCATGTTCCAGTGCTAATTTTCACAGTGGTTGAGTGCCTTCTAAAATGAATAGCACTCACTCATGCTTTGATGCAGACTGCATGGTCCATTTCTACGCCTTTATTAAAGGGTACAGTGATCCTGCACTTGCTTCCATGGGTAGAAATGTAGAGCTCCTATCGACATATGACCTTGGATCTCCACAGCAAAATGGCAGCTCCCCTAAGTATTCGTAATTTTTATATTAGCTTGGACATAAAATGTACAAAATGTGGGTACATGCACACATGTGCACACACACAAGCACACACATATCACTTCTCTAATTGTTTTGTATTTTGCAACTTTCTAAACACGACCTAAGGAATGATTTGCTTCTGAAAACTGACTTGTCTCTTAAGTACAATTTAGAGTTGAACATTCAAAGTGTTTTCTATCTTTTTTCCTTAAGGTGGCCTCAGTCTCAGGAGAGAGACCACTTTGCTAAATCTGACATATGAGCTTTTGCTCCGAAAGCTCATTATATATTTATTATTGGTCATACAATTATAAATTAATTTACTTATCAGTCACCATGTGAAAGGCACAATGGGTGATTATTTTAAAAAGGCTCAAGGCTTCTACTTCTAGGAATACATCCTACATAAAAATTCACCTATGCACACAGAGATGAACATCCTCAGATGATCAGATAGCATTGCTGATCATTACAAAAATTCTGGAATGGGGAGGGACACATAATATCCATCATGAGGGAGCAAATATGCAAATAAATGAGGACACATCCATAATATAGGGAATCGGCCTTAAGTAGAACAAAACAGATTACATATTTTGATGTGCAGATCTCCAAATGTATATCTTGAGTGGAAGGATATCGAATCATAAGAGACTATAAGATATTCCTCTGAGTAAAATAATATGCATTTACATATTTATAATGTGGATGTGTGTTCAGTTGAAGCATACATAATACACCACTGTTTTTATAGTCTAAGTGGTCAAATGACAGCAAAAACATATGGTCCCACCTAGTACATATCTAGATAGAAAGTGATAGATATCTGATACATATCTATATGGTGCACTGGTGGTACCCTATTGACAGGAGAGGAGTGGAGTTGGGGGGTGAAGAAAGAGAGAAACTTTTACTGTTTGCTTTGTAAACAGCTTTACCATCTACATATTTCACCACAGTCTTCTCCTTTTAACTATGTGATAAAATCGTCCACTGAAGTCCCCCAAAAAGTAGAGGGCTACAAAACATCACTATTATCCAAAAAAGATTGGGAGCCATGCTTTTGGAACTCCACTCAACTTTATATAACAATCAAAAGCATAAGTGTCCCCTTAAAGGGTGGAAGCACCAGCAGATATGGCCTCTCATTTGATTCTCCTCCCCCACAATCCAAACACGAGTTAATTAGCATTATGTTACTATCATCACTATTATTTCTATTATTATCAGTATTCATGTTATGAAGATAACAAAATATAGACCTAGGAAAGATGAGTGATCGTTGTCATATAAATAGCAACACGTTGCAGAAACGAAGCTGACACCTGAGTCTTCTGAATCAAGGTCCCATGAGCTTATTACTTTGATGCATGCATGTACACACAAACACATACCGTTTATATATTGAGGCTAGATTTAAGAGCACCTTAAATTATCATACTCAAACACCTTTTTCAAATTCCATAACTGTATGTGGAGCAATTAAAGTTTCTGAACATGAAAGTAATTTGATGGATGAAATGTGCTAAGAGGATTAGTTTATTTGCTGTGCATAAGATAAATAAAGACATAGGTAAAGTTTGAGTGATTCTCATCAGAAACTAACAATTTAAGATTTGGTCTAATGCATAAAATCATACTATATATTTCCCTGTTATGAAATCTTTATTTTTTGCCTTTCTCTCTCCCTTCTTCATTTCTTCCCTCACTTTCTCCTCTGTCTCATGCAAAGCATAGTTTTTATAGGTCAAGCTATATCTGTCCTTCAAGGGTTAAACCTCCAAGAAAGCAAAGTGAAGTCAGTTTATCATTTGTGAATGAGGCCACTTGCAGTACATTCTAAGTCAACATGTCAGCAGCTTTTCAATTGGCTGATCAATTTATACATGTGGATGTTAGCCCTAGAATTATACAGTTGATTTCCCTCGTTTGGGGAAAAAAGAATCAAACAAATTTGCCAGCACCTTGAAGATAAAAAGGTACAAAGTAACAACCAGCTTAGTTTTATAGAGACCAAGTCCTTTCAGATTAATCTAATCTTCCCCAGTAGAAAAAGTTTTATATTAGACACAGGTAGGAACCATTTTTATCCAAGCAAATACTCAGAAATTTACTCCTGAAACTCCCATGATGCCTAGACATTCCCTTGTCTGGTTTAAAACACAGGGAGCAAGCTGGTAAAGCTGATATATTCAGCAACTCCTATATGCCTTCCTACTCCTCTCCCCAAAAGCAGAATTGTATTACACACAGCATACATTAAAAAATGTAATATAATCAAAGGAAGCATTATTCTTACAAAGGCTATTAAAAGAGCTAAGTAAATTCACACAGTATAATAAAAATGATTTATTTACTATGAAGAAAAAATGGTTAAAAAACCCAAAAAACGGTACAGCTCAGCTCCATCTGTAAAATCAGGTTCCCATAGAATATTAATCTTCATTGATTAGCTTGGAAGAAAAGCAAAGCTTTATACTTTCACTTTTACAGTGTAAGTTAATTCAAATACTTCAATTTGACAAAGCCCCATCTGATCACATTGAACTCCTTAATACTGAGCATTGCAGAATATTCTATTTGTTTCTTGAAACCATCAATTTATGTCCAACAACATCTGTAGGGAAATGAGATTTGCCAAATGCCTCAAGATAGGGAACCACAGCTTCTTGATTTTTTGAGAAGAGCAGTTTTTCATATCTATTTTTTTTTTTTTGCACCATACCCTTCTAGGGGAAAAAGAAAGGAATGGAGACTTTCTTCCAGAAATATTGTACAGCATCCCATTTCAGGGGATATGTTGATACCTTGGTGTCTGTCCACAAGCAAAGGTTAAGAATCCTAATTGCACATTGCCAGTGCCCCGAGGGGAAAAACACCACATTCTTTATTTCTCATTGCTGCTTTGAGGGATAGAATAAATGCAGGTAGACATTTCAGTCTTTAGTCACTAATTTTGCTCCTGACACTACCACTTTGTCACATTATTTTTACAATGACAAAAAAAAATCCCAAGTCTTGTGTCTAGTCTATTAATGCTAGTCTCTATTTCGTCTGGTCCCTTCCTCATTTAACAAAGAGAGAGTCGATATGGTTTAGGGTCCCTTGTGTCCCAAATTAATACTATAAATGTCACCAGAGCAACTGGACTAATCTTTGTGCCTAAAGATCTCTGCTTGCTATTCACTGCTGAGCACAGGAAGATCTTGAATTTTACAGCTAAAATACCCCATCGTGCATGCTCAGTCTCTCTTTAAGCCTTAGCCCTGCATTAATTTGTTCAAATCTTAACTCTGCCCATACTCGCTGTGATGGGCAAACAGCTTCATCTGTCTGCCCCTCAGTGTCCTCAGCTGTAAAATGGAAATGATGTTATTAATTATTAATATTAGCAGGCTTCAAAATATCCAGGTGAATGAGAATTCCTCTGCTCTTATGACATGACAAGGGCCATCTGTTTTATTCTGCAAGTTTACTCAGTATTCTCTATCACAGTTTATAATTATATATATATATATATATATATATATATATATATATATATACACACACACACACATATATATGTATGTATGTATATATGTATATATATATGCATACACACACAAACATGCGCGCGCACACACACACACACACACACACACACACACATATATCTGTGACATTGTTTGACATGTGCTGTCTCCCCAGCATGAAATTGAGGTTCACTGAAGGCAGTGACTTGGTCCCAAAGTTCCCCCATCACATGGCCAGTGTGTAGCAAAGAAAGTGTTTGTACCAAAGAAAGTATTAGTTTATGTTTGTTAAGTGGATGGATGGATGGATGGATGGATGGATGCAATTGCCCAAGGGGCTTACTTCAATATTTCTGTCTGAAATCAGCCCATCTTCTTTTCTCACTCTTTTAATCTACTGGTGTTTTTAAATAGAGGAGGAAATTCCATCCCTTTATGACTGTCTCTCTGTTCTCCCCTCTCCTAAGTCTGGGTTTGAAATCTTTGGGTTCTGTGAAGTTCTACCACCACCTTTTCCAGCTCCCAAACACAGAGATCCTCTTCTTTTGAGCCGAGTCATCTTGTCCCCACCTTGTTCATGGATGCCCACCCTCAGTGACCCAAGGTATCATCACCTTCCAAGTAGGATATATGCACATGGGGGCATCCCTATTTTCCTTGGGGTTCTAAGAAGCAGTTAATGAATCATTAATTTCACCGGCAGTAGGGGACTCTTCTGAGAGGGTTTGTTTTCAGGGATGCCCTCCTTCTGGTTGTTTCATTCAAAAGCATGGTAAAGAGGGAAGAGAGACAGAATAGCGACATGAGGAGAGATTTGCATAAAATAATTATAAGACACTTCAGGCTAAATATTAGAAAACCTATGTGCATCCTTTACTTACTTGTTTTATCTACTTACCTATTTTAAAAGCTAGTTATACAAAACTAAAGATCAAATGCATGCACATTCTAAATATTTAAAATGATTAAAGGAGGTCACCATATGCCCATCCTAGTTCCCCCAACCAGTAGGAACTTTCCAAATCTTAAGTGTCTGTAGTTTTTTTATACAGCACATATATGGCCTTCATTCCATCCTATTGACACACAGAAGCAACTACACATGACATTGTGTGTCTTGCTTCCACCCTCCCCCCACCGGAACCATATCTCTAAGGGTTTGTTCAATGTTAATACAGATAAAACAACCTTATTCTTTTTTAGAAATGCTCAGTATTTAATCAGAAGTATGTATTACGACATGTTTCAACAGTCCCACCTTGATGGGCATTTAGTGACAACAAATAAGATGACATGAGTTTCATTACACATGCATCTTTGTGCACCTGGGTGAGCAGACCTCTCAGATAAATTTCTACAGTGAAATTAGAGGATCAAAGAGTATGGACATTTTAAAATGAAATTTATTGGAGTAACATTAGTTAATAAAATTACAGAGGTTTCAAGCATACATATTGTATTGTGCGTTCACCAAAGTCAGGGTCAGCTTTCATATTTTATAATCTATTAGTGATACATTTAACAACTCCCAGTGAACCATGCTCAAACACAGAAACACGTATGGGCAAATATATAGAGTGAAATAAGTATCTTGCCCATGGCCATATAGCCAGTACAGGCAGGCCTTGTTTTATGGCATTTTGCTTCATTGCACTTCACAGATATTGCATTTTTATCAATAGCAAAGCAAGAACCTCCACCAACAAAAAGATTAAGACTTGCTCAGATGCTGTTTAGCATTTTATAGCAATAGTATATTTTTAAATGAGGTATGTACATTTTTTAGACACAATTCTATTGTACACTTAACAGATTACAATATAGTGTAAACAACTGTTATGTGCACTGGGAATCCAAAATCATTCATGGGACTTGCTTCATTGTGATATTTGCTTTATTGTGGTGGTGTGGAATTGAACCCACAGTATCATGTACCTAGAAAAGTATCTTGGAGATAGGAAGTCATTAATAAGTGTTTACTAGATAAATGAATGGATAAATAAATTTTATACCCAGCTTCTGTTTGCTCTAACAACTAAAGGTCATACGTTATACTGCTCTGCATCTTCCAAATTCTTTGGAAGCAAGGAAGAAAAGAGAAAATTGCTATTAACAAGATATAAATGTAGAAGTTTCTTACTCTTACTGGAGAGAACTATGAGCATATCTGTGTAAGCACACGAATGTGTTCCCTGAATGAGTTTTTGCATACCTATTCCCCACGTTGATGTTCATGACGACCCCAAGGCTGTTCTAAGTCATTAAAAATTAAGTTATGTCAAACCCAATTTTAGCAAAATGCATTTTATTTAATTACTGAAAATTGGTCATTCCCGCATCTTATTCCTGGGAGCAAGACAATTAAGCAGCAGCATCCCTTGGTTTGTCTCTTCATCACTCTTTCCCCATCTCTCCAATCTTTTGTAATTTTTATCTTCTTTTATCTTTTCCAAGTCAAAAGTCTGTTCCAAAATAATAATGGAGAGAAGGAACGAAGAGGAATACTTCATATTTTTAAGTCACAAAATCCCTCAATTCTCCAGAATCAAGAAAACACATGTTCTGGACCTCAACTATAGAAAAAAAAAGGTTATTTGCTGTTAAATGACTTTTAAGAGCCTTTTCAGATGCAAAAAACATATGGAAAAAAAAACATTAGAAGACTCGTATTCTGTGTAGGCTTGGTGGCTATAAAAAGAAACTCCGCCTACTCCACAATTCCATTTATATAAAATTCTAGAAAAGGCAAACTAATGTATAGAAACAAAAAGAGGATCAGTGGTTGCCTTGGGGAAAGCAGGAAGGGAGGGGCTAGAAGGAGAGATGACGAAGGGACAGGACGAAATTTTGGAGTGATGAAGATATTCACTATCTTTATTGTGGTGACTGCTTCACAGATGTATACATGCATTAAAACTTATCAAAGTGAACAATTTAAGCACATGCAGTTTATTATGTATTCATTAGTCCTCAATAAAAATTTTTTAAAAATCTCCTGAACAGGGAGAATATTGTTTGAGAACTGAGAAGGTCTAAGGTGAGGTCTAGTTCTCACCTTGGAGGGGCTCCCTAGTTCTCAAACCTTTCTGAGCGAATAATATCTGCAGAATGTGCTGTATTTTTCACACATACTCTATCTGCCCTGAAAAAAGACCCCCACATTTCTTTCCAATTTCGTCATGTGTCACCCTCTCTCTTGCTCACTCTCCTCCAGCCACTCTAACCTTGAACCCAGCCATCTCTTTCAGCCTTGGAGAATCTACACTTCCTGTTCCTCCTGGCTAGAATGTTCTTCCACTGGCTATTTGCATGGATGGTCTCTCATATTTCGGAAGTCACTTTAAATAATACCTCCTCCAAGAGGCCTTTCCTGACTGCCCTTTTTCCAGATCCCATTTACATCCTTCATAACATTTACCAAGGCTGTCACGGTGTGTTCATTTACTTGGTCTGCCTATCTGTCTCTTACATTAGAATGTAAGCTTTATGCTATCAGGGGTCTCATCTACCTCATTGCCAAGAAGACTGCCTGGTACATGAGAAATACTGGTTTAATTAATTCATGAACATTCTATTCCAATTGCTTGAGTATTTAACACTATTCATCAGGTAGCTTTGGGGGCATCTGCTCATATCACTCCCTTCCTAATTCCCCTTAATAAATGTGGTGCTTCCTGTGGCCAGGTACTTTATGTTTTGAATTCATATCTCAAGGGCCTAGCATGGGCTTACACATAGTAGATTTTCAATAAGTGTTTGTGGAATTAATTTAAATCATTACACCAGAAACCAAATAACTACTCTTATGCCAAAGCCTAGAGACAGACTGATTGCCCAAAGAAAAATCCTTGAAGGACACAAAACCCCAAACGTTTAAGCCAAAGGCATCAGGTAGTCTTGAACTGATGACCTACTGAGTAAATTGTAAGGGCTTCCAAAGACTCAAGTTCATCACTGAAAATTCCCAGGGATGTTTGATCATCAGAAATAGAAAATGAACAAGCAGAGTTATTAAATGCTTTTGATCCAATTCTAATGCTGCCAATTCACAATAAATCTTACTACATAATTAGCTGAGGCCATGCAGTGTCTGACCAGAATGGGTAACAGACTTAGCTCTAGAAACAGAAACACACATGTGTGAATGTATATGCACACATACACACACATCATGCATCTGGCAGGTGAAAACACAGTGGAGCCCACAGAGGGCTTAGACTCAAAGATGTGAACAAGGGCTGTTTAGTTCATGGTCCTGTTATACAGATCCACACCAAAGGAGTTTCAAGGAGCAGTAAAGAATTCTACAGGAAATACCAAACAGTTCTAAATAGTCTAGAACTTTCTCTCAGTCTCACAAATACCAATGATTTGTATAGTAAGAAATACTACTAGGCAGAGTGGTTTTAGAGAGCCGTCACTATAAAAGACAAAGACTAGACATGGAACGATTGCTTTTGCATTAATTATTCAAGTCCTCCTGTCTTAAGTCGGTCCATACCTACTCTATTATCAGGTCCAATGGTTGTACAGAAGATGACAGCTCTGGCCAACTTGGGTGGGCATGTGACCCAGACCTAGCCAATCACTATATACTACTTCCAGACAACTGTGATTAGGAATGGGCATATACCTAAGCTGAACCAATGAGAGGTAATCCAGGGCTTTTGCTTAAAGACTATGGGATCAGAAACACTCTCTCCATGGAGGTACTTGGGTAGAAGACAAGCTTGGATGGGCTGGTGACCACTAGGAAGAAGGGTTTGTCTGAAGCCTACATTTTAAAAAGAAAATAAAATTGAAATGAGAGAAGGAAAGACAGAAAAGAGATTGATTGAATTCTGGGGATATTTTCTGAATTTTTGGGTGAAGCTTGTCTAAGATCTAACTCTTGGACTTTTTCATTTTTAATGCCAATAAATGCTCTATTGATGTGTGATTTTTTCCTAAACTTATTTGAGTTGGGTATTTTGTTACTGCTCATCTGAAAGAAGGCAGAGAAATACTCAATAAAAGAGCAAGCGGCTGAAGGAAGCGAATATTAGATTCCCTTGGTTTACTGTATTTATCTCCATTGACCGTGAACCTGTAATGAACAGAAAAACCACTTGTCTTTTGGTGTCCTCGTTTAAACACCCACACTAAGGAGTCAGTGATCTGGTGGAGAGAGGTCCTGATTTGACTCTAGAAGCTCAACATTCTTATCCCACTTTTACAATTAATTTTGAAGGCCAGGAAAACCAGAACTTGATAAGAGTTATTTTACTTTTCTAAATCTCACTTTCCTCTTTATGCCTTAGGTAACAGTTGATCTCCATCTCAGGATTAGAGCAGTTTATCCTAATCAGAGGGGTAGAATCTCCTGATGGAGAAGAGGCGAGGTGCTAGATTTTATTTAGAAGCTTTTTTTCAAACTACACTAGTTCTCTCCAATGGCAAGTCTCAGTAACTAATGCTACTGAGTTATACCCTTGATTTTGTTGGAGGGTAGGGAAGGGGGAAGATGGGGGCAGAGTTTAGAGGCTAATAATGCAAAGTCGTCAACCTAGCACTTGATTTTAACTTGTTTTTCTACATAAATTTCTATATAAATTTAGGATATATATATATATATATATATATATATATATATATATATATATATATATATATATATCTCCTAAAATTGCTATCTGTCATTATGCGAAATTGCTTTGTCACACATGATTTTAGCTTTCATAGGTGAAAAAACACAAAAGGAAAGTTAAATTCTGTTTTGATTTTTTTTTTACTCTTGTTGTCATTATATAATAGAGTCAAAGTTGTCTGCGCCAGCAGATGGTTGGCAGATTTTAAGTGTCCATGCATGCTTGAAAGAGAGACTTAGGTCAGCAAACAGAAACAGCTGTGGAAGTGTTCGCACACTTGCGAAGAGCTTTTGCAAACGGTGTCATTTGTTGCTGCTAGTTCCTCATGGCTTAGAGTTAAATGCATTTCAGGTCACAGGACTGACAACTTCTGAATTGGAGGTCTTTTTAGACAAATTATGATACCATTACACTTGCTGGTTAGTGAGCCTTGTCCAAGGCATATTCATTCATTTATTTCTATTTCTTTAAATTATTTTATCATGCAAATATCACATATACATAATAGAAATATTAGAAACTGCTGAGAGACAATAGGAGAAAACAGCAATCAGCTATGCCAACCACTGTTACCATCTCGGTGTATAACCACACTTTTAGAAATGAATTAATACAAAGCATAGCTTCTCTAGACTGACTTCCTGGGTTCAAATCCTGGCTCTTTGTCACTTATTAGCTTATAAATTTTAGGACATTTAATCTCTCTAGTTCTCAATGTCATAACATGGAGAATGGGGATGACAGTGATACTTGCCTTCATTTCATTATTATTTTTAATATATTTCAAATGGAACCTTATGGTATATTCTTTCACTTTTTTATCTGCCATTTGTTAACTTACCAATATGTTGTATATCTCTTTCATACCAATTGTTATACTGCATTTCTAAATCCAGTAGGGCTGAAGATGGGCACTGCTTCCTTTTTAGCCTCTAAGTTCCATGTAAAAAAAGGGCCATATTGGCTTCATTTTTTATTTTATTCCCAGCATTTGTCCAATGACTGGCCTTCAGTATGCAACTCTATAAATGATTATTCACTACTAAACTGACTTGAGACTGCGCACGTCACAAACTTGAGAAATTAAAGTTTTAGAAATCAAAGTCGATACAAATGCAGGAAAATGAGCTCACTGGTCTTCCATCCCCTCTTAAAAAAACACAAGTTGGAAAGCTGGAAATATGTGAATCTTCAAATGCTGTGACATACAATAATATCTTGCACAGAAGGCTTAGGAAATACCCACTTTTTTTAGAAACATTTTTACATTTTTTTAGGTGCAGAGAGAATTAGAAAGTTAGGTGTTGGAATAAGTGCATGGCAGATAGATAAAAAAAATGTGGGTGTGGGCACACACATGCCTGTGTGCATATACACACAAGCAGAGTTAAGCTTGAAGTTGTAACTGCATCAGGCTTCATGTGAAGGCTTTGTCAAATGCAATATCACAATACTTGTAGCACTCAATTGAAATACATGCATTTCTGGTTTGAAAAGTTCTCTTGAAATTAGGCTGTGTTTTCTAATCTTCGAAAAATTGCTGGTTGGATGATTTTCATTTCTGTGTAAAATAACAAGTGATACTTCATTTTTTAGCAAAAGGTTAATGTTAAGTCTCCAAACTTTATAAATTGTACTTTCTCCATAACGTAAACTCTTGCATGCTGGTGTGCAAGATTAGCGAGGAATGTTCGCACTGTTGAAAATAGATGGATTTTGCATTTCAAGGTGACAAGTGCAATGTCAGACCCAATCAATCGATCACAGCATAATTATTATTGCAAATGATCCATATCCATGCCGCAAACCTTAAGGGAAATTTAATGAAGCAGTAAGCACATCAATAATAAGATCTACTGTAGTCTCTATTAAATCTCATGATTCATAAATATCCTGGCATGTTTCATTCTTCCTTTAAATCCTGTGAAGACACCTAAGAAAGTGAATGCTTGAAGGCTACTATTTAACACTTCACTAAAGACAATTCTAAGGCTCTTAGTAAAATTTAGGCTCGATATCAGATCTAACTTCCTCTGGGTACACACTGAACAGGGTTCCTTTACGAAGTGAGAATCGAGGTGGACATTTTCGTCCCTCCTCTCAAGTCTGAATTTCCATAGAGAAAACGCCAGAAATGGCAGCTGAACTGGGACCATTGACCTAGAGTGAGTTTTGTTTTTCTTTTGTTTTATTGAAGAGAGAAAAAGTAGACAGGAGCAAGACTCTGCCTGCCCAGCCTGTTTTGTCATGAGTTAGAAAAAGGCTTCCTCCTCTGGGCAGAACCAAGCCAATGTGGGTGCAAGAATTGGCAGCTTCTGTAATCTCTGTGCAAAGAAACTAGCAGCCTTGCCCCTGAGTGGATGCAGCCTCCAGCTATGGCACACAGCTTGATGAAGGGAGCAAAGAGAGGTTTTTGTCCTTGTGTGGACGTCCTGGAACAGCTTGCCCACTCTACAACCCCTGGACCTGGCATGCAGACCAGACACAGACAAGTGGTACTGGTTGAGAGTTAGAAATTCCAAGTCGTTGAGTGCTGAGCCGCAGCCGAAATCAAAGACCGAGAAGGCCTGAGACGGGGACCAGGTTTGGGAGTAGAAGATGCATTTGTCTTTGGTGGCAAGCAAGTACTTTAAAAAAATGTCATACATTGAATGCTTACTCTACATATCTTAAAGTCTTGCTCTCACAAAATGCATCTTCTAATAACCTATAATAAACTGTCCTTATCATCTTCATCACTGTCATATGATCTTTGCAAAAAGTGTCATTTTTTCATATGTGGACTGCTTCCCTTCTATACATGCTTTTGATTGCATAAACCTGGGCACACCATTTCTCTCTCCTAGCCTCTTCTAGATAAAATTTATCGCTCATGCATGCACTACTACATCCTATGATACCTCTCACCAATGCTGTGAACTATAACTCGGAGATTTCTCACCATCGTATATGAGTATTAACTTTTTCTCCTGAATTCCCTCTTTCCTTTAATGAATTATACATTCTCCATGCACAATGGTACATTATACATTTATCCAAGTTAAAGGAGAGCTGGTATAGTACTGGCTTAGTTTTCTATCTCTGCCATGACGGTGCAGAAAGAACAAATTCCTGGCCATAGGAATGGGTCCTAGACAGGCCAAGAAATGTCTGTGTGTGCTACTCTATCTTATATTGAACACAAAGATGAAAGCATCGTTTAGTCTCTAAAAAACTACTGTATCATGAGATTGTTGCCTTTTATTCTCTTCCTAATGAAAACCTGAGAAAATATTTAGTATATTTAAATAATTTAGTATCATATATCCTTGTACATAATATTTTTATCCTGTTTTTTCCCCCCTGGTAAATAATTCTTTTCTCATAAAGTACAAACCCCTGTTTTTTAAAAAATACTTGATGAAATGAACCCCTAAAAATGTTTAGTGGTCTAGATTTCCACCAAAAATACATGCAAATTAGTATTCTCAAACTCT
The DNA here is from genome assembly GCA_030015415.1 of Cynopterus sphinx. Taxonomy (NCBI): domain Eukaryota; kingdom Metazoa; phylum Chordata; class Mammalia; order Chiroptera; family Pteropodidae; genus Cynopterus; species Cynopterus sphinx. The sequence continues at coordinate 96,695,010 of CM057379.1, read as the reverse complement.
GCCAGGCACTCAGTATATTATGTTTTTAACAATTTTTCACAATTTGACAAAACATTTGCTTTAGTTTGAATTTATTGGGGAGAATGTACATGATGTCCTTCCTATATGTATGTTTTCCATTTGAACTGTCTGCTCATTCTCCTTTGCCCACTTTGTACATTTTTAAGTTGTTATTGTTCATTTCATTAATATTTGTCATGTTATGTTTTTAAAAAAGCAACTTAATGTCCAATGATAAGAAAATTGGTAACAAAATTATAGTATATCCAAATGTTAAAAAATGATACAATTTTTAAAAACTCATATTTTCAGAAAAGTTAAGTATGTCAGAAAATATTTCTAAAATAATGTGCATAAAAATATTTCCAGTATAATTCTAATTTTGGAGGGAAAAGGATATGCAAGTAAATTCAGATATGTTGACATTTTAAAAGATGGAGAAATATATCAAAATCTTTGTAGTGAGTAACAGGTTAGGAGGGATTCATGCTTTTTATTTATATTTCCAACTTTTTATAATGGTCAAATATTACCTTTATTTTTGTAAAGAAAGTAATCATCATTCTTTTTAAAAGGAAAATATGTTTCATGGGGATTTTCTTCTACCCATTTATCAGATACCAGGACTCAGTATTAATTTATTCCTTAAGAGCCCAAATTTAAAATTTGCTTTTACCTTCTATTTTCTTTTCTCTTTATCTTTCTCTAAAGCTCTTTTTCCTTCCATTGAGAATTTTAATTAGTAATGAGGTGTAAAGAGCATAAATTCCCATATTTCAGTGCAAAGTTCTGAGCTAGACACTAAAAATGGTTCTCTCATTTTACCCATATATGCGTACTCTTCCCATTTTACTTATATATTTTTAATTAAACTTTCCAACTGTTTTTATTTTGTAATTTAGTGTTAGTTTCTCTTATAAAAAATGATTCATATTTCAAACTATGCAGATTAACAAGAAGAAAATAAAGAACACCCATAATTCTAACCATTCAGAGGCCTCCACTACTTACACTCAGAAGTGTCTTATCATCTCAGCAATTATTTCCTGGTCTCTCGCAGAGGGATAGCAGCTCAGGAGGCATCAGAGACATAAGGGGAAGACTGAGTTGTATGGCTTTGGGGTGAAGACTGGAGGGAAATCCGCCATTATCCCCGTGTTGAGCCTTCCTTCTGTGCAACCTGCAGGCGGGTAGCATCTTGCCTGTCCTATCTCTGTTTTAAAGAGGGGTCAATTAAATGCTCAGGATCACACAATGAGAACCTGGTATGAAATGAGTTTAAACCCATGCCTGACTGGCTTTGAACACCATGTTCTTTGAAACTTTTACCACTAACAACTAGATGGAGGAGCCACCCCTGCAATGTGCACAACCTCCCTCATTCCATACTGCCACACGTGCAGAAGATGATGCTTGGATTTATTTTGTTATAATAATAATAAGGGTAACAGTGGTCCCAGGCAACTCTTACCCAGAACCTACCACTTGACATGTGTGATTCTAAATGCTTTTACTGCAATACATCATTAGATCTTCGAACACACAGCTTTAGAAAAAAAGTACTAAGCCAAGGCAACGTGCAAAATATTTCATAGCAATATAGTCTGGGCATTGACCAACCAGAAGGAAGGTGCAACTCATCAAAAGGCTGCTGGGTATAAGCAACCGCTATGGCCACTCCACTGTCCAAGTCAATGCAAAGATGAAAACACTAAGGGTTAAATGTGGAAAGGCCCAATTTCGAACTAATTTCTCCTCACTGCAAAGTCCATGATCTTCACCATTGTGACACCTTATATCCTCATAAGAAACGTGTTCTTATCTATGTGATAAATGCTTGTATATGTTTTGGTGTGCCCATGAGAGTGTGTGTGTCTGTATTGTGTATAAAATCCTGCTCCTTCTAGAACATAAAGTATGCTACATCTGGCTTAAATTACACATTTTTAAATAATGGCATAAGAATTTCTGCCCCCTTTTATTGGCTGAAAACATGAAGGGCTTCAGGGAAAATGTGAAGCTATCATGCATATTAAAAAAAAAAAAAAACTCCCTCCCTCCCTTCTTACTCTCAATCCTCCATTAACTAATTGTGTTCCTGTTCTCATTTGTAGTGCTGGCCTCTTTAATTACCCTTTTAATTTAGTGCATTAACAACACTCTCTTTACTTGAATACTCCATCACTGAGCTCATTTAAGTCAAATGCCCTTGAAGATACTTGAAATTCCTAACAACACTCACTATTATGAAAGTGTTTTGTATTTCTGATCGCCAACCAAGAGTGCTCAGCTACGGGACAGAGCGGGCCATTGTGGAGAGCACTGTGATTTACTGGAGGGCTCCCGCCTCTCTCCCCCGAGCTCTGCAGGAGACCTCAGAGTTTCAATATATTTCACATTTCTTTCTCTCTCTCTCTCTTTTTTTTTAGTCTATCCTTTCTACCCCCTCCCCCAACCTCCTCCTCTCCCCTCAGAGGTTTTTGGTAAATGAGCAGCAGAAGAAGTCTGCTGATTCAGCACACGGGAAGGAATCACTGCAGAGGCTTGAGGATCAGGTTTCTTTGAAAATATGGATCAGAGCTGCATGCAGAGAGGCAGTGGGTTTAGGTCATATGTGTACTTGTCTTTTCTGAGTGGTAGCAAAGTCGGATCGGGTAGAAGTCAGTCATTTGTAGCAGATGGAGAGGTGCTTAAATGTGAGGATGAAAAAGGACTGTTTGAGTGTTCTAACACTTCCCAATTAAAATAGAAAAAAAAAGGCTCACTCCCTCTGTCTTCTCCCTCACTCTCTGTAGGGTCCCCTCCCCTTGTTCTAATTCTAGGATGGTGCATGAGAGATGCGTATCTCTGGTACTGGGTGAGATGCAGTGTACCTTGAACCCACCATGATCTGGTTCTCTCTACCTCAGGACTCTCTCTCTCTCTCTCTGGGATGCTCCCTCATACACTGAGATCTGGCCAAGCTGGCCTTCTGGAACTTCTCTGCACATAGTGTCCTCCTTCCTGCCTGGTAACCCTCCCCACCCCAAGCTGAGGAGACCCTTTCAGGAAAAGGCTTGCCTGATGGGACCACTCCTATTGCATCTCTTGTCAGCCTATTCAAGGAGCAGCCCTTTGTTGCCATCTTAGACCTCATTGCAAGCTACAGTTATAATGCCTATTTATTTTTCGAGTGGGCAGCGGCTGTTTTTACCTCACTGGTGTTCATTTCTCCTTCCAGTAGCAGCTCTCCCCTATTCCCTGAAAAGCCATCTCTCATCTGTTCTTGGTTCATGTGTTTGGGGAACTGAGTCTACTTTCAAATTCCAAAAAGTGAGTATTTGACCCAGGCTTGCACATTAAGTCTCTGGAACTGGTGCAAGGATGGGTAGGTGACCCAATCCAGGTGCAACAGAATCGACCTCAGAACCTACTACTACTTGGATAAGTGTGGACGATCTGCAAGGGTTGCTATCACAGAAGATGTCAGCCTTAAGACACTGGTGGCTGCCCCGGTCCTTTAATGGAAAGAGCATAAGGAATCTCGATCTGGGAAACGAACTTGGAGTCCCAGCTACATGGCTTGACTATCTGCATCCTCCTGGCCCTTGGACTTTTAAGTTATGTGAGCCCATATATTCCTCCTTTGAACTCAATTTAGTTCGACAGCCATGAGTCTTAACTAAAACACTTTACTAATGTTTTTGCTCTTTCATTGCCAGCTTTGCTTTGTTTTGCTATGTTTTGTTTAGTCTGTCTGCTTACCTACATATAAATTCCATGAGAATTGAGGTGATACCAAGCTCCCTGTGTGCCCAAAACTCAGCACACACAATACCTGACACATTGGAAACTCTCAGTAATTACTTTTGGACAAATAAACGAGTTTTTAAAAACCACAAATTTTTAGTAATGAACTGAGAGCTTGTAAAAATGATCATCATTAACAAACATATTTTGCTTTTCCACCTGCTCTATATCATGACATCCAGGTATAGAGAAGGCCTGGGGAAACTCCTCTTGTGAAAAGACTCATAAGGTATTTAAGAGAAAGAGAAAGGGAACAGTCAAATATAAAAGAACACACAACTCCTCATTACTGATAAAAATGTAACCCTATTTTCTCTTTGCCAGGGGTTCTCTTAAGATAGAACATTCTAGCTAGAACAAATTATAAACTGTGTCAATAAAATATAGATTTGCAAATAACAGAATCACAGATCACTCTCTTCAGTATTAAAAAGATTGTGCTCCAATAAATGTTTGTCTTGCATATATTAGAAAAGCAAGATCTATCCTTTGGGTATTAAGAGACAGAGGCAAAACTTTCAGGTAAGCAAAGAGAAAAGATAATCCAAATTTTATCCATAGCAAATTTCTACACCCATTCCTATCTCTTTCTTTTATATTCTGCACTTGTCCAAGGCCATCTCTCATCTTGGCTATACCACCTAATCCACTGGCATAGACATTAGAGTGACCTGAACAATATATCAATAATAAAAAACTGTGAAAGGAATACAGAAATCCTTGCATCAAGTATCTAGGGGGATCAATCTAATATATAAAATTTGAAAGTCTGACTCTAAGTGAGAAAACCATGGGGAACACAAGGAACAGAATGCAAAGACGGCATTGGTGTATTCTATCCAATCCACATCACCTCTTGAAATAGCATTAAATTTCTCCCAATCATTTCCAAACCTTCCTCTTCTTACACCTACCTCTCATTCCCAATTGTTTTCTTGAATTTCCACCCAAGATGTCTTTGGATAATAAATGGAAAAATGTGTAATTCTTTCTCCACTTGTCCTAAAAGCTTCATGTTACTTAGTTGTCAAAACAATGCTCTATTGCTTCCTGAAATTATCTTGTTGGTATTGAATATCAATTTTTCAATTTGTTCTTCTCTGAATGGGACACAGAGTTTGCACAGAAACTGATTTGCTTATGTCGTTCAACCTTGCATCATTTGATCAAGTATTTGTCTGAAGGTTTGTGAAATTTTCTAAAGGTATATGAAACATCACTCACACTATAAAATAAAGAATAGATGAACTGCTTCATATTCAATCAGTTTTCTTATGATCCTCCAAAGCTAAAAAACCTGGCAGGGTTGGACAACAACTATGTTTAAAATTCAACATAAAACCTCAATAACCTTTTAATATTAATACTCATCAGTTTTGCTTTAAAAAAAATACCTAACAGGAAGGAAAACAAACCTAGCACTTACAATTTCCTACTGAGAGAAAGCACTGGCACATTTTTTATTTGTTTCTTTCAGTATAATAATATGTACTTGCCGCCTTATATAGTTGAACCATTATTTTTGCAAGAATCTTCAGACACAAGATTTCAATGAGTTGAGTGTCATTATTAGATTGGAATGAAAAAAAAATGGATGGGGTCTTATGATACGAATCACTTTACCAACAAAGAGGAATGTGCATGAAAACAGAATTTCACAAAAATACAAAAAAAGTACCGATCAATTTACATCAATGGCTTCTGGGTGCTGAAGCAGAAAATAATGTATTACTCCCTCTGCTAGAGAGCGTCGGCAGTGAGTAGAGGCCATGAATGGCTAAGCCAGGGTGGGAGAAGATGTAAGTCCTAAATGCGCTTCCATTCATTAACTCTTGCTCCATTCAGGTTCCCTCTCACCAACCAGAAGGTGAGAACGTTCATGAAGGTCAATCACTCTTCTGCTACCTGACCAGCATCTTAACGAATGGGTACCTCGAACTTCACGATACCAGAAAAATAGTCCTGTCCAAATTTTTTAAAATATCTTGAAGCAACTTTACAGGCATTCCTTCTTGGAGCACAAAAGGGGAGGTTGGCTGGGTTTGGAGGATGACAATGGTGGTTGGAGTGTTGGAGAGAATGGAGTGTGTTTGGAGCTCTGAGCTCCTTTTGGTGGTATAGAGAAAACAGAGAAAACTTCAGTATAAATTATAATTAAGGAAAATAAGTACATGAGTAAGGGGGAGCATCTTCATCACAGTAATCATTTTTCTAAGCCTCTAATTAAGATATGTGGTGACCAATATGGATGCTAAATGAACTTTCCAGGTCCATAGAAATGAATTTCTGAATCAGAATTCTTTGAAGGAAAAGAAGTCATTTTTGTATCCATGAAGCATTTTGCTACAAAGCTGTCCAGTCATAGAAAACCTAGAAATGATTAGCTTCAGGATAAAGCACTGAAATCATTCTCCCCACAGCAACAAAAAATATTTTCTTTGGTTGCCCCCAGTTATCTCTCATATGAGTTCCCCCCCAAAAGGAACCATTCAATTAAACAGGTTGGCTAACTTTAAAAAAAATAGACCATGATTGGGCCTCTAGTTTAGGGGTCCACAACCCCCAACCCCCAGGCTACAGACCGGTACTGGTCAGTGGCCTGTTAAGAACCAGGCCCCACAGAAGGAGGTGAGAGGCCATCGAGAGAGCAAAGCTTCATCTGTATTTGCAGCCACTCCCCAGTGCTAGCATCACTGCCTCAGCTCCACCTCAGATCATCAGGCATTAGATTCTCATAGGAGCATGGTCCCTGGTGCCAAAAAACTTGGGGATGGCTGCTGTAGTCCACCAAAGTGGAAGCAGGAATCCCAAGAAGAAAAGAAGGGTGTCCTAGGGCTCAATCTCATAAACGGGGAGCACATATCTGAAATAGGGCAAAATAATTAGTAAATCTGTGAACTGTGGGCCATAATGGATTAATGCTAGCAATTGACCCTCTTTTTCAGCCCTTCCTAATTCTCAGTGTGTCTTTCACTTAACCGTGTACTCGTCTAGGCCCAGCTTGATGACTGACATACAGTTTGTACTCCATGAAGGCTTAACAAATCCTCAGTGAACTGAATGACACACATATATATAATAACACATATATTAGCCCCAGGCTAGCTACTGGGAAAGATTTTTTAAAGCAGAAACAACCAACCAAGAATTGGTTAAACACCGGAACACCGTCACGGAAGCGTTAATGATGCTGTTGCAAAAAATACTGAATGACACAAAATGTTAAGAAATAAAAGCACTTTTCAAAACAGTAAGTATCAAAACAGTATGATCTCATCATTTCAAACAGAATACTCCTTCTCAGAAGTTCTTCTTTTAATGTGTTTAACACTTGACATGAACTTTCAAAGCAATAGTCATTAAATACTTCTACACATACACACACGTGAAAGACACAAACAACAAACCCTTTTAATAAACCACTAGTATGCCTTTTAATCCTCATTATCAGTGTTGCCTGCAAATTGCAAAAACAAGTGTGTGTATTAGAAAATTATCTGTTAGAAATTAACTAGTGTTACTTTTTATGTATCTATCTTAGGTATCAGAAGAGTTAGTGTTATTTATTTGCTTCTTGCTGGTTAATTTTACTACAAAGGATATGATCATTATTTGTCTAAAATAAAGAAGGAAGTCAAATGTTAAAATAAAAGGAAGAGATGTTGTTTCTGATCTAAAGAAAGGTTAAATTAAATTGACACAATGGCCCCAGAACATAAAATGACTATAGGTAGTCTATATCTATAATTTATGCATGATCTGTCCTCTACACAGGATCTATAAATCAGGTAATCTATAATCGGGTTATAACCAAGTGCTGGAATGTGGAGCACAGAACAGAAAAAGCTTCAGGTATTTCAAAAATAAAATGGAGAATTTAGAGGAGGCTCCACTCACACCCGGGATGAGGAAAAAATGCAGGAGATGGGCTGTACATAAATTCAGCTATTTCATAAGTTTTCTAAGAGCAGGCTGAGAATGGGATATTGTGGTTGGTGGACTTTCTGCCAAGTGTGAGATATAATGGGAGAGACAAGACTTGGGATCCTGTAGAAAGAATGATACATTTTTGTTTATTCCTTTTTCTTTTAAGTGCTTTAAATTTGCAAAAGCAGCAATGTTCCCTACCAAAGTAGCTGTATCTCTCTCTGTTCTTCCAACATCACTTCGAAACGCTTTACTTGTTGCTTTTCTCAACCCATTTAAAGCCTAAATATGTATGTATAAAGTTTTGTTTATAAAAGGATGAGGATAAATTATAAAATGAGAAGAAAGTTAGGAAAACTTTAAATTGATATATTTCAACTACGAGCAAAAATAACAGAGAAAGAGCTCTTAGTACATCAATGAGAAATTTCAGTAAGGATAACATGGAGATGGTTCTTTATTTTAAGAGAGCAAAGAAATAAAAAAAAAAAAAGAGAAGTACCCAAAGTAAAAAAAGAACCCTCACTGTGGTGGAGTTTAAATTGGGAACTACTCTGTCCATGTGAGGGTTAGGGTAACTGGTGTCTTATCTCTGAATTAAATGAGCAAAGATCAATTTCCAGCTTGTTCTGCCCAGTCTAGGAAGACACAGCTAAACTGTATCCCAAGAAAGACTAATGCCGGTAGAATGAAATAACCACAGGCGAGCTGCAGGCTATACTGGCCAAGAGGGCTTTATCTTACTAGATGCCATGTGTAGCTGGTAAAAGTAATTTCCCTGATTGTTCTGGAAGTCTCCCGAGAAAGCTGTTTCTCTCTCTCTCTACTGTACCTGAGTTTGGCAAATCAAAACCACCCAGAAGTTAGCAAATGGTGCTAGAGAACTCAACTTCCTTTTTCCTGTACACCAACCAACCTGTCCTCACTCAGGGGAAATAAAGCACAACGAAAACGACTCATCTTGTTTTTTATAGGAAAGCACTTCTTAAAGAAATTTAAGGAAAGAATATGCCAATGTTCGATGGGGCTACAGGATTTCGATATTGCACATCTGCAATGATATTATCAGAAGGGCTTATGGGAGCGACGCTGTGTTTTTAATCAGTACTGTTCCAAAGCATTCTATTGCCTTACTCCTCTGAGACAATCCCGACACAGAAATAACACCGAGTGGGTAGAGAGGAAATAAAGAAAACTCTACCCCACCTGTTCCCATGTCTCCCCCAACAAAAAGTTTCCAATCTTAATGAAAACATACTGACTTAAATCATGTGCTACTAACACAGACAGGTGTGTAAAAAGAGCTTGCTTAACAAATTTAAGAAACAACGAGAGGAAGAAACTGAATACGGAATCCGTTTGACTGTATCTCCATGTCCCTTCATTTTCATTTTTATATCCATAAAAGAGCAGCAAACACTATTTTCATATATGGGTATAGCTGAGGCTCATTTTTCTAAAGCAAGAAGAGCTCTTAAACAGAGATAGCAGCCACATTTAGAATATCTTTATTTACAGATTGGAAGGCAATTGCAGAGGCTCCACATTAAAAAGGAAGAAAAGAACGGAAAAACCCTTCAACTTCACAGTGTTAATGCTAGCTCACTAATTCATATCTCCTTAAACAGCATGGGTCCAGCTGTTCCCTTTAAAGTCTGCCTTTTTTTTTTTTTTTGAATGTAGAACAACAACAACAACAACAACAACAACAACAACAAAAATCTGAATTAAACATGTAAATAGAATCCTTGAGCACAGGGCAGGGAGGTAGCATCCGTTTTTCAATTTGATAAATGCAGTTAATAAAAACACGTAGCGCAGGAAAACACTGGTCAGAAAGAGGAAAGTAGGGGTTGAGAGGCCCTGCTTTCAAAAGTCAAGAACTAATTAGAAATCGGGTTAGCCCGATTTCAGGACCTGGGACAGGCCTTTCCCCCCTGCATTCCCCCTGCTGTGAGTTGCAAACGTGTACTTGTGTGAGAGACACAGCAAACTTCATAAATAAAATCAACGACACCACTTAGCAACTCAGAGAAGGAGTGTGACCACTAAGCCATTACCCATCACAGCCTAAAGGAATTAAAATTTGTTTACGATTAACCTGAACCCACTCACAAAATCAAAACCAAAATAGACGCCTTTCCCTGAAATACTAGCATAGTTATTTCCTTAATATCAGATGCTGCGATCCCATGTGACAAATCTGTTAGTGCTTCAAAATTAACATTTGTAAATATTGAAAATTATAATCGTTTCTCCCCCCTCCAACAAAAAATAAGTGTTATGAGGATGCAGTGTTTTTAGGTAAAACTGTTAAATTTATGCTAGCTTTACGCCATTTAGTGATGGTATATTTTCAAACACCTCTTTGATGATAGGTAAGTTTGAAGAGAAAACTTGCCCTAAAATGAAAACAAAATCATAATAGAAATAGTCTGTCCCCAACTGGCAGACTTCATTATATTGAACTGTGCAAAAATAAGCTAGGTGGAAATGGAGCTAAAGTCCTTACAAAGAAAAATTTCCAAAAGAAAAGGGGGAGGAGAGAAAAAAATCTAAATCACAAAGCTCACTGAGGGGTAAGGCAGGCTAAGAGAGCAACGGAGGTCAGAGAACAATGTGATTAAGAAAGAATTCAACGCAGAGGCTTTCTTCCTCACAGCAAACACAAGTTCATGGATCTGAGTGGAATCAGAAGTGTGATTGGAGGGAGGAGGATAAAAAGGGGTTTTCTTAAGCATGCCAAACAACGACGAAAAACAACAATGATGACAACGCTGATGAAAAGCAGAGGTAAAGTTTCACTTCGCGAGTGCCACCCTCCCTGGGAGAAGCAGGAAATACCCCATCTTTTAATATAAAATCAGAGAGCTAGGTCTTTGGTTACTGGGCTGAGAAATGCTTACAAGTCCTTCAGTGGCCAAACTAAACTAGGACACACATATTTGTCCTCCAAAATATGATTCCAGAATTTTTCTAAGCCTTTCCTGCTAGAGTACTATTTTTTAAATTTTCAATGGTTAAATATTGTGATTCATAAGTACAGGTTACCACTTCCACGCTGTTATGTGAATGCCATCTCCCGGGGACAAAAAAAAAATGAAAAATAACTATATAATATTTATCAGTAAGCCAGAACAAGTACGTGAAAATCCACCTTTTGCAAGACCAATCTCATAAAATACATAAATACTAACACACGCCTGGTTAAGGCACATAAAACATACCACTCTCATCTACGACTACCAGCCCCCAAATGACAGATCAGTAGTCACTCGTGAGAGAACAAGGCAAAACAAACAAATAAACAAACAAACAAGCCACCACCACCCAGAACAGTTCATTCTTGGTAGTTAAACGAAAGCCCACACAGCTACAAGTGATGCAGGATTTGCTTCATGCCTAAACCGTGCCCTCCAGCCCTTTTCTCTCTTTCTTTTCCTTTTCCTTTATTCTTCTGAATTCACCATCACGGTGTTTCAAGCAAAGGAGAAGGCATGCATTCCCCCCCACACACACACATTTTTTTTTTTTTTGGTTTCCTTTTTGCAACTGAAAATAAAATTGCAGCTTAATGCTAATGAACTAGGTCTTGCCTGAAGTCCCACTGGAAATGGAGGCACATGTCCTGTAACAGTGCGAGATTATTCTGCCACAAGCATAATCACCTTACACAAAACGCGATTACTCTGGGCCGCAATCTTTATCCCCGAAGTCAATTTTTTTAATCAGAAAGAGAGAGAGAGAAAGAGAGAGAGAGAGAGAGAGAGAGAGAGAGAGAGAGAGAGAGAGAGAGAGAGACTACCTACCCACAAATACATCATCATCTTGAAAGAGAAATCAAGGGGTCTCTGTCAGCAAACAGAAGTCTCCTTACTTCACCAAGAGTATCTGGAAGAAAATCTGAAACCAGTGGGTAGAAAAATCTTGCCTTTTTCTGTCAAGTCCTTAGAGCCCCTCTTCTTTCCTTAAACAAGGTTTGTTGTGCTTGTTTACGAGTTTATGAGGATAGCATTCCTTCAGTGGCACTGTGTGTGATGTGACTTGCTTCAGGCTGCCTCTCTCTCTCTTTCTCTCTCTCTTTTTCCTTCCTAACTCTTGCCTTTCCTCTCTTTCCTGTCAAGGCTGCTTAGGTAACAAATTCTTGGTGTGGCTGCTTAATGAGCAAATCCGGATACTTTAGGCAGCCAGCAACAGTGGCGAATACAGACACTGATGTTGCCGGTGGTATTAGGAATAATAGCGACGGTGTAATCATAGACAGGCGGGAGCTACACGGTTCCCCGATGGCTGGTGGTGGGAGATTCACGGATGTCCCCACTGGTGGGATTTACAGGCAGGCGGCCGATCCTCTTGAGGCAAGCCCATCTGCACGGAGCTGCTGACTCTGGGAGGCCAGCATCTGAGACAAAAAAAAATTCTTTTTTTTTTTTTTAACTCAAAGCAAAGCTCCAAGCCGCAGAGGAAAGAACATGAGCAGCAACCCGGCTTCCCCCTTTATCTCTTTAAATGTACTTCAGATAAAAGCAGCATCCAGTCCGGTCAAGGCCTCCCCAGACTCATTGCTCTTTATACCAACTCGGCTCAGCACACTTGTCTACAGCCATCTACCGACTCCGCCGTGTCATTGCGGGCTCTGAGGCCACCGGCTGCAGCTGCTGCCTGCCCATGGCTGTTCAGGGCTCAGAGCCAGAGTGTGTACCGGGAAACTGTGAGGAACCGGGGACATGGGAAGGGGGTGGGGGTTGGGGGATGGGCTGTGGAGGCTTCTGTGCCAATTCAGCAAATCAAAAGCAAAACCAAACCCTGCTAACTAAACCCAGCAAATGGAAAGCTGCAAAAAGACTTGCTAGCACCAATGTTTAGCCTTCCTAAACCTACGAATGGAGATTATTATGTGTGTGCCCTGGTTTGAAAACCAGATTTTTTTTGGGGGGGGGTGGGGAATGTGGAGGGCTGAGTGTGTATTTCTGCTCTCTTCTCACCCACCCTTTTGCAACTGCAGACCTGGAAATGTTGCAGTGTACATAAAACTTAATCATTTCGACAGGCTCTCCTTACAAAAACCTACAGGCTTGGGTGCACAGCTAAGATTTTCTGAAATTATCCAAATTTTTTTTCTTCCCTGAATCAATTCTCCTTTATTAGTTGTTCTTTTTAATCCATTTTAAATTGTATCCTTTATCTTGAAAATTATCTCCATTACTGAAATACATGAACGAAAGGATGGGGAATGCAATTTGCCTGGCATATTAATTGATGCAGTGCTCAATTATTGATATATGGATAAAGGAGGAATTAATATTAAAATGCATCTTGTACATTAGGGGAGGAGGGGTGAAATATTCTCTTGCTTAGGTCTGAGCTTTGACGATTAGTTATATATTTATACATCACCACCTAACTGAACCCCTACTTGATTTACATTTCTGCCTAAAATCGCACGAGGCAAAATGTTACCTAAATAATTAAAATGCATTAGCTAAATTGTGGACTTATCTGCAGCACTGGGCAGGTGGCAAAGCACCTGTTAAAATAGCCCATTGGTAGTCCCATCAAGTCTCCTAATGGCCAGTTTTGAGAGAACCAATGCTAAGCCATGCCATTAAAAATGTCTGTGTAGGTGGGGTGGGGAAGATGGAGCGATCCTCAGAGCTAGCTACCACCAAGCAGCAAGAAAATAAACAGTCACCGACTGATAAAATATCTCTGATGCATGCCCATTACCCTATCAACTTACAGCATTTTTCGAGGCCCTTGAGTCTCAGCAAATAGGATCTGGAGTAGGGTGGCCAACTGCTGTGGTTTGCAGGGACAAACTGTATTTATTTTTAAATTTCCTTCAGCTCAAGCCTAAGTCAAGTCATATATATTGGTGGTTCATTTGACCAGTAGAGTGTTGTCTTTTTATTTAACTGTATCTGAATACTTTTGAACTTGAATTAAGCTCTCCTGTTCAACAAAGACACAGCTGTCTTGATGGTGCTATACCACGTCTGCCACATCCATTCACTTGCCTAAGTTTTGCATTTGAGTTCATGACCTTTGGATTGGAAGCACATGGGAGAGATTAGTACGAATGGGTGAGATATTAGAACACCTGAAAGGTGTCTGGGACTGTGACGGTGCCTTTGAGAGTTGAAGGTGCTCTAGAGACTGTATGGGGTAGACATCTCCGAGTCCTGAAAAGAAGATGGTTGCACAGAGCCCCTAGGCAGGCAGGATACTAAGTGTTAGGCTTCCCACCTTCACGAGAGAGCCATCAGCCCGAAGGATGATAATGAAGCAACTGAACCACTAAGCCAAGAGAAACATGGGCACAAGATAGCAGATCCTGCCATGATAACCACTGTCAACTGATGGTCCATGACCCATCCCCAATGTCTTCTTGGTAATGCAATTTGCGCCACCCAGACCTTTGCACATGCTTAGGAAAAGGGAGGGCTACGAGCTGACTTCAAAGCAAAGGGGTAGGAAGGGAGATGAACTCAAAATTTAGTTGATTCCACATAAATGATGAAATTAATTATACACTGAACTACTGACTTAATGAACAGACTTATCAAACAAGCTCTAAGAAAGCCAGCATAGGAATACATCTGACTCACAGAGAAGTGGATACAGTCTAGATTTGGTAGATTATAACGATTCAAGGGCTCGGTACCTATCATGCCTTATTTTTGTTTGTTTGTTTGCTCTTTACATTTAAGCTTCAGCTTCTGTTAGCATAAAGGATTCCCCTGATTGTGCTTTCTCTCCCTCTTCTTAGCTTGTACTCAGTCATCCTCCCAAATACTTGACTATGTGGCTCCTCTGCAAGGAATGAGATTCACCCAAGATGGGGAAACATTTTATCACTGTGACATGAGCAGAGACAGCTGTTTCCCATAAATCAAGTTTGGGAGCAGATAAGATCCCTCTACCCGAGAGCCCAGAGGTTAAACGGACAGAATGGAGCATTCCATAGGCTGCCCCCCAGGGATGTCAGCAAATTATTTTTATGTTTGAAATTCCTCTTAACCAATTTGATTATTCAATCAATTCCTCAAACCTTGATCCTTGAAACAAGCAGACTGACATTTTCTATTTACTGCCATCCCCCAAACTTCCCTTTAAAATCATTTTAATAACAAAGTAAACATGCTCAAATAGTCAATTCAAAACCAATTTTCCCACCTTCCTCCCACCATTTAAAACCTGGCTGAGAAGCCAGGAGCTGCTTTCATAGTGGATATATTTAAAGCTCTTTATTCTCATGCTCAAATGGGAATTATTTTTAAATAATCAATCCAGTTATCAATTATCAGCTTAGCACAATCACTAATCAATTGCAAAGCAATGGCATAAAAGCAACACTGATTAAGCTATTGGTGACCTATCTGTTCAAGTGACTTCTAATCTGCTACAAAAATCGAAATCCACTGTGAAATATTAGACAATATAGGACAATCAGCATTGGACTTTCAACTTTATGAAAGGAAGTCTTCATTAAGAAGCCGAGTTACTAAGCACTAAACTGAATGTGAAAAATCACTTGAGAAACCCAACTTAATCAGAGCCGAGACCTTAATTGAATATGCTATCACAGAGCCCTTCGTTGACAGACACTTTGTTCTGTTAGAACGAAGGACTTATTTTGAGCCAGGGGTACCATGGTAGCAATACAGTAACACAAAAATCCTACTATGAGGCCCATGTTACACTAAGACAGTCTAAAGAGTATCTGGACATCAATGAATGACCTCCAGAGAGGATCGTCAGCATCCTATAGAGACGTGTAGCCACCCCTGCTATTAACCACGTAGGACAAGAAGAATCTGAGTATTTCTTCTTCTCCTTAAAACCACGTGGTTGCTGGTGTACAATTCTGAGCTCTCTGGATACGTGGGCAAATCAGATTCTTCTTTGTCAGTGGAAGTTTCAGCAATTCCTACCACAATATCCCAAAGGGAAGTGTATCTTCAAGAAATATTCAGGCCACCAAAAAGATGTATCTTGACAGGGGGATGAATAGACATATCTTAATAAATAATGGCAGCTTTATTACTGGCTTCTCCATGCAGGTATTATGAAAATCATCCATGCTGATGAGGCCAAGGTCATTGGTATGATTTTTTAAAAAATATTTATTACAAAATACTTAAACTATATAATTTTTATTAAATTGGATCAATCATAAAATTGTCACTTAATTACCAAACTCTTAGCTGAAGATACAGAGTATGGGCATAGTGAAGAGCTCAATATATATTGAATCAATGAACAAATGATTTAGTTGCACATATAAATATTGCCCTCCATATAAAAACTGCTGCTACTTCTATTCCCGTAATTAGTGAGGAAGGAGCACTCTTATTTTTCCAGCAATGGAGATGAATTTCTCTAAAGCCAAGCACATCATCCCTTTGGTTTCTCTATGAGGAGCAGCCAAAGGAACACTGGCCAAGGTTTAGGACATAAACTGTGGTAACAGAATGGAAATTATACCCATGTTCTGCGACTTAATAAGGCCAGTGTGGCTGGAGCCAGCGACTGGCATGAGCCAAGGTTGGAGAATGAAGTGTGGACCACTTTAATGCAGAGCCTTAGTCATCACAGGGTGTGGTCTGGGTTACGCTCCAAGAGCAATGAGAAGCCAACAGGGGAGTTCAGCTAGAGGATGACTTATTTCGCAGGTCCTCCTGGCCATTCATGGTGGACTATGGCCTTGAGCCAAAGTGAGTGACAAGGCCAGTCAGGAGTTTGCTGCAGTCATCTGGGCAATAAACAACGGTGGTCTGGACCAGGTGGTGATGGGGAGGGTTTAATGGCACAGTGTCATCAGTCATGCAGAGCATATCCTGACACCAATGGTTCACATGGCAACCAATTCCAAAATGTTGACATGCAGCTGGACAAAATCAAGTTAGCAGTGCACCCCAAGAGAACAAGGACCGAGATCAGAGGACATCAAGTCGGCAAATCACCGAGGATTCTCTGACATGGCCAGAGAGCTTAAGGTACCACAGGGATAGTGATCTGCAAACTTTATAACAAACGTGAAGAAGAAAAATACACATTTCTCAGAGACTGAGGCTCTGTTAAATTTGTTCAATACAAATAGTCATTTCATTGGCATTGAAATCATAGTGCAGGCAGTTCCGCCAGAATAAAGACAGGTTGCTCATTATGAGGACTGGGTGGCAAAAGAAGCTACTGGAAAATGGGCCAGGGATCGGAGGAAAACAACCTATTTACAGCAGTGCTCAACAATCTGCTGAGATATCACAGTCAGGATCTCTGCCACTGCTTGTCCTCTCTGTGTGAAATTATCAGAGATCAATGCAAACTTCCTAGTAGCTCTCAAAATTAAATGAAAATGGAACATTTATTTATTTCATTTTTACTTTTTGATTGAAGCATAACATTGATACAGTAAAGTGCACTGATTTTTTTTATTGCAGCAAAACATATGTAAACAGAAGATGCATATAAAATGTATAACATAAATATTTTTTAGTGTACACTTTACCTGCATCAAGTTCATTCACGTTGTCATGCAAGCATCATCACCATCCATCTCCAGAAAGGTTTTCATCTTGCAAAAGTGAAATTTTGTACCCTTTAAACAATAACTTCCCATCCACTCTTCCCCCAGCTCCTGCCAACTGCCATTCAGTAAGGTGCACTAATCTTCCATGTACAGTTTCACACACATGTGTGCACACACACACCCACCCACATACACACACACACCCTATGTAACCACCACCCCAAGCAAGAATTTGAATGTATCAAGTATTCCAGAAGTCTGCCTCCTGCCAAACTGGACAATGTTTATTTTCCTCTCTCATCTTCCTGGTTTTCTCTCCATCACAATGCAAAAGCCTTTATGAGGTACTTATTCACTATGGCATTTTATTTGTCTTTATACAGAGGGAGAGAAACAGATGTGACACTGCCTCTATATTCTCAAAGAATTTACAACTTGACTTTGACAAGGAAGGACTCGGAGCTGCTGAATGTCTTCCTCTGTGCCTGAGGCTTGTGCTGCATGACCAAGTGCAGAGGCACAAAGTATAAATCGGTTCTGCCTATGCAGAATTTCCCAAAGAAGTGGGTGCTTGGTGTTTTAAATCTGCCCACACAGTGCCCACCCTCATGCTTCTTCTAGGAACATACACACTGGTCTTCCCTCAGGATATCTGCTCAGAACAACCCTCGGTCTGCATGGTCCAGTTAGGGCTGAGCCAGCTGCAGGAGTTGGCCAGGGATGCTGGGCATGGCCAATGAACACAGGCAGGTCCTGGCCATAGGAATTGTTGTAGAGATGGGAGTCAAGAAATCTGGTTTTGACTCTATATCTGATCTCCAAGAGCTGTGCAATCCTGGGTGTGTCAGAGAACCTCAATGGACATCGGTGATATGATGGGAAAGATAGTCTCCACTGGAAGACTTAATGAAACGTCCAAAGTAAAATCATGAACATACTACATAGCATAGTGTAAACACTCGACGAATCGCATGCATTCACATTAATGCTAATATAAAATAATCATTATTTATTTTTTTTTTACATTAAAGTGTTCTAAGATGATGTCCCTCTAGCCTGTAAACTTTGTTGTCTTATTTACTTCTATATTTCTAATGTCTGACACATTATGGATCCTACTCAACGTGTTGGACAGATAAACAACGTGATGTAATTCCTGCTTTTAAATGCTGATCCTGCTCTTATCTTGTCCCCGTATCATGTTTCACAGAAACAAAATAGAGACTGTTATGATTTAGCTTCCACTCCTTGCTTCCTCCATGCTGTGTGTGGCCCAAGAAGTGGTCTGAAGTCCCTTGGAAGTCACAGAGCTGGGTCCCCAACAAATATTCTTGCTCCCTAAGGACCGATGACCACCAAACATCCCAGGTGGCTTTGCTATTGTGACTGGGACACTATGTGGCGTAAACATACAAATATAGAGATCTCCTGCTCTCATGGGTTGAATTGTGCCCCCCAAAAGATGCATTGCAGCCGTATCTCAAAATGTGACCTTATTTGGGAATAGGGTCTTAGCAGAGATAGTCAGGTTAGAATGAAGTCAATAGGTTGAGCCCTAACCCCAATGACTTGTGTCCTTACAGAACAGGGAAATTTGGACACAGACATGTGCAGAGGGAAAATGATGTGACAACACACAGCAGGAAGACTGCCATTGGACTAGCCTGATGTACTAACAAGCCAAGAAACGCCAAAAATTAGGGGCACCCACCAGAAGCTGGAAGAGGTGGGAAGGGTTTTCCCCTAGAGAATGGCTGTAGACCATGGCCTCGATGACATCTTGGCTTCAGAGGTCAAGCTCTAGAATCGCAAGACAGCAAACACCTATTGTCTGAACCCCCCCCCCATGTCTGCATGTTATTTAGACAGCCCTAAAAACCACGCCGGCTTCTTATGGGGATATTAACAGGAACATCCATGTGGTTTGTGAAAAAACCATTTTACAAAGCTGAACCATACCCGGTTTAGGTCATTTCCCAGGGTGATCATTAAACTGTCTCCACCGATTCCATAAACTCCCACATACTGGACATCAGATGCTCTGATGATTTCCACAGGAAACCTCTGATGGTTGAAATCCAAAGGGCATGAGGATGTAAACATGGGAGCAACATGGTTACCGACCCCCTGCACATGTCAAAGGAAAGGGGTGTCCAGTGGCACAAAGAGGTACAGGCAAGAAAACCTCAAAAAATGCTTACCTGTGTCAGGAGTGGTGGAGGACGATGCAAGTGAGGGACCCACTAACTCAGGGAACACTGCGGCCCTCGAGTTCACTTTCTCACTACTTAATGAGTGGAGCAAACACGTTGGCTTCCTCAATGAACCCATGATCTCAAGTTTCTTAAAAGAGATGCTAATGGACTGGGAGAAATTGGTTGTAGCTGGAAGCACATTTCAAAAGTACATTTTGTTTATATTAAAACCTCATTTAAGTATCAGTTCAAGGGAGAGCTGTGAACAGGGCAAGTTTAATATGACTAATACTTGCACAGTCTCGGAACATTCCATTTCCATCCACCCAAGAGATATGATTTTAAAAACATTTCGACATCACTAATATGGTAAGATGCTACTAATACAGCACAAATTATAACAAGAAGACACAAACACGATACTGAATATTTGCTGAGGAACTTAGCAGCAAATTTGATCCGTGCGCTAATACGATGACAGGTTGCAAATACCGGTGTTCCACGGCACCGTCTCCCCATTAGTCCGTGTTTATGATGTTACAAATGGCACAGTTATCCACAGATTAATCTTTGAGACTTCCACCCTTGATGCTAATAAATGCACCAGCTTTGCCGCCTACACGAACCGAAAATGCTCATTTTGGCTTTCTTAAGAAAATCCATCACATAAAACCCATTGCAGTTTACAAAACAGCATTTACTTTGGTCAGTTAAACATGAAGATCGCCAGTATATTCTGAAGCTATTGGACTGATGGTCCCTTGCCCACTGATGCCAAGATCCCCCTCATGGATGGTTTGAACAAGGACCAGCCTGATTGGAGTGCCATGTGAGCCACTGGGAAGCTGCTTGCTCAGAGGAATAATTCCCTCTGAGCTAAAACTCCACGGGCGTTCAAGAGATTTCTGGGCAGAAAATTATGGATGCATCAGGAGAAATCTGTGCAGGGCAAACCTCTGGGGTCTTACCCACTAAATGGCCCTGCTCCAAAAAATCAGACGGATGTCTTGCCCATCCCTCCCACCCACACCTACTAATAGCACACACTTCCAAGATGTTCTAGAAATGCAGTGTTAGAAACTGTTCAGAAAAGTAACTGTTCAGGACAACAACCCACAGCCTCGAGAGAGGCAACACTACTTAAGCTGTACAAGAGAAGCTATGTCTTTATCCCCAAGGCTCACAAGAGGTAACATGAGTCGGTATATCAACCATGACACCGGGATGAGACTTGAAAGTGGTGAACCCATAACACGTACATATTATATGTGTGCTATAAAAAAATAACAAAAACAAACCCAAAGCATTACAATGGCCAAAAGCTTTCCACTTCACATCCCTTTTCTAGAGTTTTTTTTGATTTTCAAAAGTTTCTTCATAAGGTTCCTAGGTGTGATGTTTCTTTGTATTTAGATGGCTTGTTCTGTCTTGTATTCTCAGGATGTACAGGTTGATATTTTTACCAAATTTGGGAACATTTTGGCCATTACTTCTTCAAATATTTGTTCTGTCCCATTTTCTGTCTCTCCTCTCAATTTGGAATACAACTACATGCATTTAAATGCTCGATATTTGTCACAGGTCCCTGAGACTTCATTCAATTCTTTATCAATAATTTTCCTTTCTCTGTTCCTTGGTTCTATTGTTCACTTCTATCTAGCAGACAGCATAGCTCTTAATGGCAAGATGTCAATTTACTTTGCCTTACAAGTGAGATACCTACTTTCCTGGTGGTGTGTATAGTAGGATGCTCAGCACAAGCTTGAGAATAACATAATTACGATGCTGAAGAACTGGTATTTTTCTGCATGGAAGCTTCAGCTTGGCTCATGAAGAACCCAGGATGTGTTAACCCGGATGGGACTCATATTTTTCATGCTTGGGGTGACGATGTGCTCACAAAGGGCTTGCCTGTTTATTGGAGAGTTCATTTCTCTTAATGGAAAATGTAGCCAGAGGAAAACTTAACAATAGGCTGCTAAGGGCAAAATTGCATGCATTCAAAATTTTCAGATTCCAAGCGGAATCCTGCTCACTGGTTCCCGAACCACCCCCACCCCCAACCTGACCACAATCTCATCAGCTCTGTTTTCTAGCAATTTGGTGTTTATATAGTTAGAGTCCAATTTCTCAATCTGTAGCACCTGAGTAGCTGAGCAGGGAAAATGGCTAAATATCAAATATTTAGTTTGAGGCAACTTTTGAGAAGTATTCTGGGCATGATGCCCTTGGCTATTTGGAAAATTATGTTTCCTAGGGCTGTGCTCCCAAATCACTTTATGCAAAGGGAGATGGCTCTGCACAAGAAAATTTAGGAGCAAATAAGCAAAACCAGGTTAATCAAAACCACTTAAACATTAATTCAGCTATCTTGAAAAGTGTTCTGTGTTTAATTCAGACATCTATAAAGAACTGCCTTTGGCTTAAATGTCAAACTACATATGCAGTCGAGATCAAGGGTGTACAACCACTGAGAATAACACTATAAAAATTGCCAAAAATATTTAAATGTCTAAGTCATTATCAGCAGAACATTCTGCAAGTGTTTACATCTACTGCATCTCAGGCAGAGAAGATTTCAGAAGTCAGGACTCTATGCTTTCTATTCAGGAAGGTTCCCATGTTGTCTTTAAAGCAGCCTTTGCATTAGAAATCACATCAGAGCAAATGTGAAGGTGCATGCCTGGAACAGCGAAAGCACTAGTCTCCTCACCTGTGAGTAGGACACTGTCCTGTCAAAATTGGGTGCCCCAATTACATGGCAGCTCGACCCAAGTTTCCCAACTGTTGGGAAATGTGAGTGACAGATCAAGCTCCTGTTGAAATCTATTCAGGATTTGAATAGATTCCCTCAAGAATAGCAGTGATGCATTCTAAATGAGAAGGGAAGGGGTGGGCTAATGAGTGAGCACATAAAGGCAGCTCATGGAGAATCTACTACTCAGAACCTCTTGCTAGGTGCAACTGTGAAGCAATGGTATCTCTCATTACCGGCAATGGCACTGTTTAAGCATGGACTCCCCAGAAATCAAGCTGGGGTAAATTCACACACTCACAGTACATCCGGGAGATGATATAAGGAAATATCATTTGAGAAACAGAATGGGAGGAAGCCCACAAGGCGTTGTTAATGTAAAAATGACCACTATGGGGGACTGGCATTTAATCCCATTGTGGAACTCTGGAGGAACGGTGCCAGGTCCTCCTTAAAGCAACTAAGGCACTGATTCCCCAAATCCTTGTCCATCCTGAGCTGAGTGCTTCTTCTACGGGGTGTTAATTCCAAGAAGACTGTGGCTTGCTCTGTGTATGAGTAAAATGCAAGCCCACAGACAGAAAACCAACTCCCATAAAGAGTTTCATCAGCATTTTCAGTAAGCCATCTTTGGCATGTAGAGGCTAGTGATGAGAGAGAAAATGGGGTCCCAGAAGCATTCCCAGGAGCCTTTAGAATCATTCACTCATTCATTCATGTGTTTTAGTCAACATTTGGGTGACATAAAAATGATTATAGTTTATGTAATTTTTACCTACTTTATATACTTTGAGTAGAAATCTACAGATCAATTAGATAATGAAACAATATCAAAGGGTCAGCAATTCTCACAATGCTTTACTTCTTACCACTGGACTTCAGTGGGGGAAGAACTAAAGGCTGGTGGGAACTGTGAGAGAGGAGGTTCAAAAGACAGACGTAGGTGATTCTTGTGCCATTGACAATCTTGGGCTACCTTGGATGGTGATTCTGAATTTTCTGGCCCCTGGCTTTGGAAATTCTACATGAACATGGATGTAGGTGATCCCAGATCACAGAGTGAATGTACGCAACATGTGAACACAGAAGCAGAGTCAGTCCACCTGGAGCAGGGATAGTACATGAATAACGTACTATCCAGTATCTGGGACCACATGGTCTTTATCCACTGGTGTTAGATCTGTGTATGTTATGGTACATGGCAAATAAAGTCTTGCAGGTGGAATTAATGTCATGGGTCTTTAAACAGGGAGATTATCCTGCATTGTCTGAGCAGACCCCATGTAATGGCAGGAACCCTTAAAAGCAGACAAGGAATGAGTCTGAGAGATGCAATGAAAGAAGAGGCAGGGGAGATTCAACCCAGGAAAGGTACTCAATATGCTATGGCTGGCTTTGAAGGTAAAAGACACATACTGAGGAATAAGAAGCCTCAACTCACAGCCAGCATGGAAATGGACATCTCAGCTCCAAGACCACAGATAACTCGATTCTTCCAATCAAAATGAGCTAAGAAATACATTCTCCCCTAGAGCCCCCACAAGAACATAGCCTCACCAGCACCCAGATTTTAGCCCAGTGAGGCCCCGTTGGACTTCTGACCTAAATAATGGCAAGCTAATAAACCACTACTTGTACAGTAATTTATTTAGGACGGTGATAGAAAAATGATATGAATAGATTTCAAGGTGAGCACCAGCTCTGAGCTATTCATTTTGGCTCCCTAGAAGGGCTCTGTTTAAATGAAGTTTCCAAGGTTGCCTTCTCGATTTTGGGAACAGAATCCCTCGATCAGTTGGCAGGGCTGGCCTCAGAGACACGAACCATGAGCCCTACCTTCGCCATGACTGGTATAGATGCTCTGTGAGGTCCTTATACAATGGAAATTTATTTTTCACAATGCTAGAGGATGGGTGTCTGAGATGAAGATATCAGTGGGGCTGACTCCATCTGAGGCCACTTCTTCTGGCTCAAAGTTGGGTGTCCTCTCCCTGATTCTCACATGGTTTCCCTCCTAGGTGTTTCTGTGCTGTAATCTCCTCTTTTTATAAAGACACGTGTCATACTGAATTCCAGCCCAACTATAAGACTTCATTTTACTTTAATTACCTCTTTCAAGGCCTTGTCCCCAAATACTGCCACCTTCAGAACTGGTGGGAGTTAGGACTTGCACATATAAATTTTGGGAGACAAAGTTCAGCCCTTAACAACATGATCATTTAGCATCTCCAGGGTGAGGCTGGGACATAAAAATGTTTTACCAGTGAGGTTTGAGAAAATGTCACTTTTTATAAACACCTCAGGTAGCCTTCTGAGGGTACCCTTAGAAGCATTAAGTAGGGAATGTTCAATAATCTCCTTTCACTCCCCCTTTACCTGCAGGGATGCAGGCAACTCCGGGCGACCAAAAGGGAGGATATCTTACCTGTGCAGGGAAAGGAAGGGCTCCAATTACCCTGAAAATCAGACTTCTTTTCTCACGCCTCCCAGGCTCATGACAACTCAAGGAATTGCACAAATGTAGGTAAAACAACAGGCCTTGTTTTCGGCACAATCTGCTAACTGTTCCCTTCCCCCAGTCCACCAATGCACAGAGGCATCAGGGAACCATTCTGAGGAAATAACACAAGAACTAGCTTTTAGCAAACCTTTAACCAAATGCCGCTCTGCAATTCTCCCAAGTTTACCCCAGTGTATCAGTAAGGATTCTTTGATCACAGGCAAAAGGAATGGGCTCTGACTAATTCAGTAGGGAAAAAAAGAAAAAAAGATCACTGGAAGAATATGAGATAGCTCGAGGGAGGGATGGATCACCAGGCTTAACTATAAAGAAAGGAATCAGGGTGGACCTGGAGGTCTGGCTCAGAGAAGCCACCTCACTAAGCCTTATAAGGATATCACCGCTGAAATGAATCAACTCTTGCTTTTTATCATTTTTTTCCTTTTGTATATCACTCCACTCAACATCTGGTATCATTTAAATGTGTATTTATCTCAACTCCTCCCCTCCCCAATTCACATATTGAAATCCTAATGCCCAATATGATGATGTTAGGAGGTGGGGCATTTGGGAGATGATTAGGTCATGGGGGTGGAGCCCTCAGGAATGGGGTTAATAACCCTTATAAGAGAGACCCCCACAAAGCTCCTGGGCCCCTCCCACCATGTGAGGACGCAGTGTGAAGTCTACACAACCTGAAAGAGAAACCTCACGATCACACTGCATCCCTGATCTCGGAATTCTAGCTTCCAGGACCATGAGAAACCAGTTTCCATTGTTTACAAACCACCCAGTCTGTGGTATTTTGTTACAGCAGCTGGAAAGTCCTAAGACAATGTCCGAAGTCTCAGGACAGAGAATCCCATTGGCCCGCCTTGGCTATATCTAGAGCCCTTGGCTTGATTGATCATTTCTCCAAGATTGAACCTGTGAGGTAAGAGAATTAGCCCCGAAAGGGCAATGGAGTGCTGGCTAGCTCAGAGTGGGAAGGTTTGCTGGCTGCCAACAAAAAAGCAAGCAGATGGTCTGTACATATACTATTTAACCACACACATGCACACCATCTGAAGAAGGGTTCTGCCAGGCCAGGAATGAGGGTGGGGGTCTTGCCATCACCATGACACTTGCTTCCTCCTGCCCCAAGCAAAGGAAACTACAGGATGCCTTATTTATCTGCTTCTTGCCCTATTTCCTTTTCCTATCAAATTGGCTTCTTTTTTTTTTTTTCCTTTTTTTTCTTTCTTTCTTTCCCGGATTGGTATTTAGATCTCAGAAGAACAGAGCGGGAGGATAAGCCCTCGCTGAGGCATCGGTCACAGAAATGAGGAGCAGCTATGACAAATCGAAATGTCAGCATTATTAGCGGTTTTGCTTGAAGCTGAATGGTACTGATTTAATGATAAAATCAGAAATCGGATGGATTCGCCCTGGAAAGGGGGATGATGACTTTGGGATCAAGGACTAAAATTAAAGCAAGGGGAAGGGAGAATGAACGTGAGGCCAAGTGTCCTAATTGGGACAATGGTAGAGCCTCCCACAGAGGAAGTGTGGGAATGTCTGGTGAGACTCAGAGGAGGACAGATAAGTAACAGGCCTGTGAGCTACAGGATTCAGCATCTGAGATTAGGGAGGTGGCCAACCTGGACACTTCTTTATGTAATTCAGGGACATAAAAGTCTATAACCAGTTGGCTGGTTTCTCGACCCACTCTCCTTCACACCCACCAGTTAATGGCCTCACAAACATTGGGGAGCACAGGAGATCTGTAAAGATGAGTATGAAATGGAAAGTCTGGTGAAGACCGTGTTCTTTTAAAACATTTTTACGTATTTATGAGTTTCTTATCTTGGCAGGGGAAACCGTCCTTGGAGCTGTTTCTGGAGGTCTGAGTTTTTGCAGCTTCCACATGTAGAGAGCTAATTACTCTGGGATAAACTCTCTTTGGTTGGAGAAAATCACTCGGATGAAACCATTACTTACATATGATGAAAGCAAAACTTAATTGGTTTGTTTTTCTTATGCGTGAACACACATGGACATGCGTGGAACCTGCAAAAAGCTACGCAGGGACACTCCTGGTGGGGATCTGAGGCCTGTGTCTTGAGGGTCCTCTCTCTAAGTCACCACGCTGTGCTGGGCTTCTGCTATGTCCTGAGCATCCTACCCGGCTGTGCTCATCTTCAAAGTCTGACATGGGCTGAGTATATTTCAGGTGTTAATGGAGGGTGATGTTCATGCATGCTGAAAACAGAACAGTCTCAACCAGCAAGTACTGGCATTCCTTAAAAAAAGACAGATTTCTGGATTAGCTAAACAACAGTCTGCAGAGGACAAGCACTGAGATGTGTACGTGCGGGAAAAGTGTTGCCCTTGGCGAGGACTTCCAGAAATTCCTTGCTGGGGGATCCTGAGAAAAAGGGTCAGTTTGCTCTTCCATTCTAGACTAATGGGGTTCTGAGTCATTAGGTTGGCTTGTGAAAAGAAACATAATTTTATTTTGTATTTCAAGCCCTTGGATTAACTATCTATATTTTGGAAGCCACCTCATGTGGGAATGGGGGAAGGTAGTTCAGTGGAAGCCCTTTAAAGCAAGAAATCATTTTAAAGGGACACAGAGATATCTTAATTCTTTCGTTTTAATGTCAAATATGTTCATGTGCATTATATTGTTGGTCTTTGACGTTAATCCAAGGCCTTTTTTTTCAGTGCTTTCCTGCTGATAGAAATCCCTCACCATCCTTCCCATACAAAAAACCTCATTTGCATTTCAGAAACCTCAGTAGAGCTCAGCCAATTATGGCTTGTTCTTGTAAATAAAGTTTTATTGGAACACAGTCTTGCTCATTTATTTTGTTTTTGGCTGCTTTAGTGTTACAATGGCAGTGTTGAATAGTTGCAGGAAAGACCATATGGCCTGTGTGACTTAAAATAGCCATCATCCAGCCCTTTACAGAAAAAGTTTGTTGACCTTTAGTCTATACTATCAGTTCTGGTTTCATTTAAAGCAGAGTGAGAATTTCAAGCTACATCTGAAGAATCCTAACTGCAGAATCTTCTCAGATTTCTGAGGGTGTTTTCTTCTCTCCACTAACATTTTATAATCCTCTCTCACTCACTACTAATCCAAATAATGTTTGAGGCTTGCTTTCATAGAATGCTTCCAAACCATTAATTTGGTTTTCACAGAAACAGCTCTTTTTCTTATTGCACTCATTTTTCATCAGTTTCCATAATATTCCACTAAATAACGTAATTACAATAACAAGCGCGGCTGGCAGGAGCAGGCCTGGAAATAAATACGACGGACTCTTGCCAAGCAGACACCTCAGTGGGGGAGGACAAAGGTAAGGTCGTACAAAACAGTCCCTTCACAGGATGCCTTGGGCATCTGTCAATATGGTTCAGAAAGGCACTCGACAGTGTGTGTTAATCTGGTAAGTTTGACAAGTGGAGGCCAACTGAGTAAGCTTCTTCCATCTGCATCCTCCTACATAGCAACTCTCATTTCAGGTATTTATCCATTGTGCAGGTAGAATTTTTCATCGTGGTTGTTTGACAAATGCATATCTTCTCCACAAGCCTGTAAGGTCTAGGAGAACAGGAACTGTGTAGGTTTTGGCTTACCATTGTATCTCTATTACCTCGCATGGTGGTTGGCGTGTGTATGGGTCATGATCAAGAACTCCTTCTTGAATAAATAACAGAATGGAGGCAGGTGCTCCGAAAATGAGACGTTCTAAAACTGTACTCACAAAACATGAGTCTTGTGAAGTCTCGCCAAGGAATGGGGCTTTACATCGCTTTCCCTGATAAGAACACGGAGGAAGGGCCAGGCTTTAGAAGGGTGGGGGAAAGAGACAGGGAACAAGGGTCTCCAATTCTGTTTGCTCACTTCCAAAGCAGTTGGGAAGTTTCAGGATCTGATGCCTTGACGAAGGCAATGGGTTTGAGCCAAGATGATCATTAGTGATTTGCATGCTGCAATCTATATCACTCTTGCATCCAGCAGAAACGAGAAACTTGCTTCTAACTGGCAAATTAAATATTGATGACACAGATCTGCTCTACAACATCTTTCGCAAGGCTGGCACCAGAATTTCAGTGTTTCTAAAACTTCAGTCATTTGTATTCCAATGTCAGGATTTTTGCAGGCAATCTGTAACACTATGCATTAATACTTATCTTTAAAGCAACTTGTTTTTAAGCTAAATGGATCTATTTCCCAAGAAAACTTTGTGTTGCCACTAGTGAGGGAAAACCAATATCAGGAGTCATAAATAAGAGTTATTTATGGGGAAAAAAACCATTAACATCGAACAATTGATTAGTAAAAAATTTCTATACCACTTTTCTAAGTACCTCATATGCATTAATTATTTTAATCTTTGTTTACAACACACACACACACACACACACACACACACACACACACACAAAACTTTTGATATACCTGCAATTATTACCTACATCATACAGAGGAGGAATCAAGGCACAGAGAATTAAGTAACAAGCACAGGTAATCTCAGAGTCTAGATTTTTATCCCAGGAGGCCTAGCTCCAGGCCTCTTTTTCTTAAATACTGCATTTTGCAAACAATGTTTTAAAAGTGTAGATAGAAGCTTTGGTTGCTGCAGGCTCTCAGCCTGAGGCACACTCCCTTTCTGTTAAAAAGAGAGCTTAGAAGTTGTTAGAGACTTGTTAAAGGCACTTTACTTTAAACAGAGTTTCTCATTGACATAAAAAAAAATTGAGAAAGAACTGAAAAGGGAATAACCTTCTCAGTTATTCAACCTTTCTTACAGACTTGATGTTTACCTACTGAAAGCTGTGAGAACCACCCAGGGTAGGTGTTTTACACTTTGGGAAATCCAGAATGACTAGCTGCACGTAGCACACCCAGGATCTTTTGCTCAGCTGCATCTCCAAGTTTGGAAAATTGAGGGAACATTCTTGGGGATATTTACTCACTTGACAATGGCTCTTTCCTTGGTAATCAAGTCCTCCCTCAATAGTTGGCCCTGGGAAACTAAGTTCATTTAAAACACTTCCCTGAACACAGCTGATTGGACCAGAGTAACCAAGTGACCCAGGGAGAGCCAATCAGAATCCATAATCAGGATGCATGAATAGTTAGTTCCTAAAACTGTGGAAACTGATGCCGCATAAATCT
This sequence comes from Cynopterus sphinx, assembly GCA_030015415.1. NCBI lineage: Eukaryota > Metazoa > Chordata > Mammalia > Chiroptera > Pteropodidae > Cynopterus > Cynopterus sphinx. Next base: position 96,665,142 of record CM057379.1, on the reverse strand, counting down.
TAGGAGCTGGAAGGTGCTGGGTGCATAGAAAGGGTAAAGAGTACATTTTTCAAAAGGAAAAATCCAGAGTGGACTCAAGAGGTGAAACAAAGACAAAAGATGAGAAAGTCTTGCCTGTTTTCTGACAGCTTCCCAATTCTAAACTCCTAGGGAGGCCTGATTGCGTGCTTTTTCTGCTTAGGCTAGCCCGAACCAGTCCTTATTGTTTGCTTAACTAAGTGAGAGGCAGGTTTCTTCTGAAGACACCACCATGCCATCCACTACAGAACTTGCCTTTTGAATTGTTTTGAATGTGAGGAGCTGGGTGGGACCCAATAAGCCCTGAAGGTCTATATTCTCTTCCTAGTGGAAGAGGAACAAGAAGACCTTTGAGGCTACTCCCATATTAATAGCAGTGAACATTAATGATTGGGAGTGTGTGTATTTGTGTGTGTGTGTGTGTGTGTGTGTGTGTGTGTGGTCTTTTAGAAGTGCTTTATTTAAGTCATTTCATGCAATCAACAATCCTTTGAGGAAAATATCCCTTGCCCTATAAATACACCATCTTTCTAATGGGTAGATTGCTGAGGGAGATCAGGGCTACTGAGGTCATACAATTTCTCTCTCCTTGTTTATTTGTCCATTTGTCACTTCCAGGTGTCAGAGAGGTCAGTGTTAATGGCTGGTTTATGACAACTGCACAACAAGCAATGGTGCCCACGTGTCACAGCCCACAGAGTCAGGGGTGCTTCATGTATAAATTTCATGGTGAGCTGTCTGGACCATCTCCCCAACAGAACCTGGCAACGATTTGAAATGTAAGCTGAGAAGAGGGCTCAGTGTATTCTAGATTGAGTCAATTTGGGATGGAGGAATAAACAGGTTTTCTGTTCTGTGGTTTGATCACCGAGGACATGAGCCATCCCAACAGCTTCTGAGAAGGGTGACTCATGATTAGGAGTTACTGGCTGATGACCTTCTCTTGGCTAGGAAGCTCGTGGGTGGTTTCTCTGGGGCTGAACTGCATCCTGGGTGAGGTGCTTCATGTCTGCTGTCAGCACTTGATGCTAAGGGGAAATGAGCCAGTTTTGCATCGAGGGTGATTGAAAAGAGCATAAGCCAAATACAAAGAGAGTTGCCAACCTGGGTAAAAAGGCCAGGATGAGGAGATGTGAGAGATAAAACTGGCAGAGAAAGCATCTATTTTGAATTTCACAGCCAGGGTTCGGGCACTAACATGGATTTCCCACAGTCATGTATGTGGAATGAAAGGGGGCAAGTGAAGGAGCCAACAGGAAGCTAACACATGAGTGACATAGAGGGCCCATGTGGGCTCTTTCTGTGGCAGACCCTATTGAACAACTCTACCAAAGCCCTTCTCCTCTTCTTCCAGTTTAAGCAAATCCTCTTTTTGTTCAGATGATAATGTGCCTGTCCCAGGGGATGAATTAAGGATGCTGGAGCCATCACTGAGATCTCAGGTCAGTGGGAGTGACTGATGTGGAGAATGGCCAATGAGATCTAAGAGAACATCTGCAGAGAAGGCTTCCATGATGGTTTCTTCTTTTTTCTTCCAACAGTATGCAAGAACTCTGAGGAAAGCCTCCTCCACCTGGTTCCTCCTCATGAGAATTGTCATGTGAGCAAGTGATGCTTCTTCTTCACTTTGGAAGAAGGAAAAAAAGGCCAAGGGAAGCACAAAAATTCCAAACCACTGCCCTGCTACCGAAAATCTCCTGAATCAAGCCTTTTCTATAATTTACAGACATTAGCATCCTAACTGAAAAAACCGATATAATTTTCAAAAATGTTTCTCAGAGTGTGCTCTGCATCCAAAGATGTTCTATGATCAGATGAGTCTGCAAAAACCTGTGTATTATAGCCATCTCTTTATGTTTCACTTGTGCACAATAAAGGTTCTGAGAAGTCCTGTAGTTTAAAAAAAATGTTTGACTTCCTTTAACTTTGTATTTCCTAAAATTAATTAATCATAGAATTATTTTTTTTAGACTTTATAATATCTTATAGAACAAGTACCTCACAAAATCCATTTTGGAAAAAATAGTTTAGGATTTACAAGGAAAAAATGGAGAGCAAAAGGAGCCAGTCTTGAATATGCCAATCCCTACAGTGTCCACATGCATGAAACATGTGTGAACAGGTGTATCTTTCTGCATTATCTTCTGTAACTAAACCAATATCTATTTTTCTCCCACTGACTCTCTTTCTAAGAAAAAATTATAAGATTAAAGAAATGTATTTCATTGAGGTGGCTAGGTATTAGCATTTCATATCAGAACCAAATTTCTTTCAAACCACCACCCCACCCCCAAATAACACCAAAAAAAAGAATCTTCTTAAAAAAATCACCGTAATCAAGTAAGTTTTCTTTTCAGGTAGAAGAGGGGTGAGTATACACACAAGGCAGAAAAGGAGGGAGATCAAAGAGAAAGACAGAGGTCAGGAAAACAGGAGACAAAGAAAATTTCCACAGAGGAAACAGGTGGTAAAGGTGAGATAGCAGATAATAACATTGGTGTCTCTCAGGAGGCTTAAGAGTCAGAAGGATAGAAAGTGAAAACTCTACTGTATTCCCTTTCGTATCATTTAAATTTTGAATCCCATAAATCTGAATTCCATTGATTTAAATGTGCTATTGATTCAAAACATTGATTAGTTTAAAATGTAAAAACAGAGCCTGCAACAGCAATGACCAACAGAGCACTGGTTCATGACACCAGAGGTGGTCTCATAGGGAGCTTCTGAGGTCACACTTCAGACTAAACTCTATGACCAATTATGCCAAACGATTGCTTGAATTTATTTCACAGAGTGGGAAGGACGCCATCCTTATGCTAAATTCCACCCCAGTGGACAAGGTTCTCATGGGTGTCAAATAATAAACCCCCCAAACGAGCCCTTAATTTGCCAAGCACGTCTCATTTGCAATAGAGAATGCGATATTATCTTAATGCTGATGAATTTATCAGGGACTCCCGGAGACAAAAGCACACATTCCTCTTTATCTAGCTCTGACCTAGTTCTGGCCATCATCCCCATCCAAACAGGAAGAGAAATCTGAAGTTGCAATACATTATTTACTAGGATGAACCAGTAATTCAGACTGCAGGGGAAAAGCAATAAGGGAGCTCAGGGAAGCTTAAACCATCTTGAAGGCTGTTTCATGAAGGAGTCACAACTAATGTAGACACAGGTACTTAGGACTGAAGCGAGTAGAGATGAGAAGTTAACAGACCATGCTGAGAGATGGCATAAAATAAATATGCATAAAAAAAGAAGAAACCATCAAGTCACTTTCTCGGTTCCATGCAATTGGATTCTGGTGTTTGCTTTACATGAGGATTTAACAAACCTGATGCCAACAGCAATTGTAAAATGGAAATAACTCTAAATCATCATCATCTTAAGACCAGCATTAAGTGAATTCTCTGAAAAGTTACAAGTGGCATTAAAATTATTTAATTCATTTTTCTGATTTATTAGATACCTTTGAGCACAATGGTTGCTCAACCCCAAAATGCACTGCTATGATTTTAAAGCAACAGATTCTTCTAGTTTTTATAGTAATGTGAAAATATGACTATAAGGCACATCGTCCAGTAAAAACTGCCAACTTCCATCAGTGACATTAAAGATAGGCCAATTATGACTTCAAACTCATCCATCCAAAACATGAATGCATTAAAAAAAATACAAGTGTAGGGGAAAAACTCATCCTGATATTTCTTAAAATATCATACCCATGCCAAGAAGGATATCAACCATGACACCATGGAAGCAGCATTGTGTCACTGAGCTCCGTTTATAAGCAAACCATTCTCTCCCCATCTAGGGAACATGTTTTGCATCTAGCCTACTTGAGCACTGAGAGAGTTTCATTTTAAAGAAGGCAAATCTCATTTGAGCTTTAACATTCTCTCCCCTCCTGCATACACAAATGTCACAAAAACTAAAAGGTCTGTGGAGGACTTGCATTCTCCTAGAAAATGCCCTTGACATATTAGTGGTTCACCTACTCCAGTTAACAGCAAGGGAACATTTCAGCCACTCAGCAAACAACCTAGTATTCACATTAAGAAGGCAGCAAGACATCCTTTTGACCTTTGTTATTACTTAGACCTCGTGTTGTACATAAAAAGAGTACAATGTTGTCAAACAAATTCCAGAAGAGAAGTATTTATTGCTGAATCTAAATCAAAAAATCCATATCTACTATAATGGCACTTCAAAGGAAGATATACTGTATTTACTGGCTCAATCAATACTAAATTAGCTGGGATAAATATTTTCAACTCTACCAGTCTTAAGATGAAGCCCGTTTTTTAGAACCCCGTGTCTTGGGAGAGACGAGGAAATTTTCACTTATCACACAGAAACGAAAACCAGGAAGTATTTTACAAGCAGGTGCACCTACCCTTAGCTGCTCTCTTTCACAATTCATCTGTTGTCTTGAAACCTACAAAGAAAAAAAAAAAAGGCGGGGAAATCAGAAAGTTCCGCATAAAAACAACATGAAAGAAAAAGGAAAGTAGCTACTAATCACTCAGATTAAAGCGGATCCAGAATTAATTAATTATGTATGTAATTTTTTTTTCTTCGGGACTAAATAATTTTTTTTTTCTTTAGGATACCTAAGCTTCATTTGGGATTCAGCTGTGTGATCCAGAAACACAATTAGGATGAGCCAAAGTCTGAAGGGGGTTGAGGAGAGAGGTCCAAAATCTTGGCATGAAATCCCCCTTGCCCTCACAAGTGCAAGTATTCATTCTTGATAGTCCACTAGAGATGGTGGGGAACAGTCACTGGACATCACACAGTGTCTTCTTTGATGTTAAGGTTCAGTAGTGTCCTACGTCCTTGGCAAAAGGGTTACATTTTATCATCCAGTTCCAATAAGGTGGTTGTAAGTTCTCATAGGACTGTGCAGAGGTGAATTCTGAGGTCAGGGCTTCTATCAGAGATAGAAAACCTGGTCAATTGGTGATGCTTCTAAAAGCTCAAAAAGAAGAGACTAGGGATATATATGTTCTGCATCACTTGTCCTTGTCCTACCAAGATGTACTTAAAAACAAGGTCACGCTTCTTTAGAGTGACCGTATAGTTTATTGTCCAACCAGAAACATTAAAGGAGTGAGTGGGGTTTAATGATTATGCCAGGGATAGAATATGTATAGTGGGACAAAGCAAACTGGGAAATGTAGTCACTCCATCTCTATGGGACTGGCTGACTCTCCCTTCAACTCAAACAGCTAGGCCAAAAAACATTTAGGTCCACATTCACAATTTATCCTGTGTATTTCTGTCGTTTTTTTAAATGAATAAAGCAACCTCTGACTCCTAGCATCTGACAGTATATTGCAAGTTTTTGAAACTTTTACGAAAGGATAAGAAGATTTTGAAACTGACTTTTGATGTATATTTTATATATTATGTATTGAAAGTTTCTATTTTACTTTCTCTAAAACAAAAACAGGAATCTTTATTTTGGAGATGCCAGAGCCCCCAGAATCCATAAATCTGTGCTTTGCCATGTGCCTTTTACCTAGAGATATCACTTCTAAGAATAGCTCCTAAGAAAATAAGCAGAATGCACATATGTTTATTTACATGTCAATTATTTGCAGCATTATTTATGAAAGAAAACACTGTAAACATGACAATGTGCAATAACAGGAACATTTAAAATAAATTATAGTACACCGATATGATGGCATAACATGCAGCAGTTAACACTATGGTTTTGAAAAACAGAGCTGAGAAATGCCCAAAAGGCACAATTTAATTTTTTAAGAAAAGAAGCTACAAAGGTGCACAAATGTTATGATTCCTATTTTGTTTTAAAAACACAGTGAGACAAATCATTAAGTAGAAGGAAGAAAAAGAAAAGAAAGAGAAAAAAACTAGGAGGAAATATTCTATAATGTTAAAAAGGAAATGAATACTATACAACACACACACATGTATATATACACACACACACACTAAATTGTACACTGAAAAAGTTGATTTTATGGTATGTAAATTATATCTTTATAGACTGTTAAAAAATAAAAGAGGTAGAAAATCCATAAAGATTAGTAGTCACCAGGGGATTTAGGGGAGGGGAAATGAGGAAAAATGGGGAGAGATGGGTGTAAATTTTTCCTGGGTTTGGAGTTTCCATTAGGGTTAAAGAAAAAATCCTCAAACTGAATAGTGATGCTCACATGATGTCATGAATGTATTTAATACCCCAAATTTTAGACTTTAAACTGGCTAAGATCATCAGTTCTATTTTTTGTTTATTTTCCCACAATAAAATAAAGTGGGCTATGAGGTTCTGATTCTAGAAAGATGGAACTCTGTCTCTGTAATTCAACACCATTGTAAATGTTAGACAGGATGCATGGAGCAGCTGTCTGACGCCTCCGAACAGCAAACAGGAGCAGGTAGAGTGAGGAAGAAGACCAGAACTCAAAGTCCCACCAGAGAAGTGGTGAGTTCAAGGCAGCCTGGAGCCCAGAAGTGGGCAGCCACAATGCAGACAGAGAGAGATGCCCAGCCCCCTGGCAGAGGGAAAACTCTTCTCTGGTCCCAAGAGGTGGCACACCCCAACCCCTGTGGATTTCTCTCTGCCCTCTTTCCACTTGGCACCAAAAGCAGGTTCAGTCACAGAAGCACATGAACAAGGTAAGAAAAGTATCAACTTTCTGGCTGGTGGATAAAACAGAGTCCTAGGAAGCCAAAAAAGTTTCAAGGATCTGGAGAGGGAAGAAGCAGGTCATTTGAGGAAATGACCTCACGCTCTGCTTCTACGAACTCTGCACTCACCCATGAGCATCGTGTGTGTGCACGTGACCCCCACAGAGAGCACAAACTATGAGGAGGGACGTGGATAGCACACTGCCCAGGTCACACCCCGGCCACTGTGATGTGCACACATGGGACAGACCCAGCTATTATTACAAAGTCATATTTCGACTACACAACTGACATTAGAAATAAAATGCACAGAAGGTGGAAGAAAATTTCAGCCTGAATCCAACTAGATTAAGTGATAAAACAAAACTATCAACAATTTTCAGAGGATTTAAACAAGACTCAGAGTCTCAAAACCTAACAGCTAATATACTCAGGACACAACTAAAGTTACCTGGCATATGAAGAAATAGGAAAACCCACACTCATACAGAAGAAGACAGTCATAGACACGAACACCAAGATGACACAGATGTGAGAATTATCCAATAAAGGTTTTGAGCAGCTTTTATAAGCATACTCCAAGAAGTAAGTTGAAAAGATGAATATAAACAGTACTGGCAAAAAATAGACGATATAAAGAAGAACAAAATGGAAATTTTAGAATTGTAAAAACAATAACCTAAATTAAAAAGAAAAAAAGAAAAACTCTGAATACACTTAAATGCAGAATGGAGAGAACAGGGGAAACTTGGTGAATTTGAGTACACATTAGTAAAAAGTATCTAATCTAAAAAACAGAAAGAAAAAATGGAAGAGAAAAAAAGAAAGAAAGAAAGAAACTCAGGGACCTATAGAATAATACCAAAAGCTGTAACAGCCATGTCACTGAAATTCTAGAATAAAGTAGAGGTCACTGAAAAAAATTATTTGAAAAAAAATGGCTGTACACTCCTCACATTTAGCAAAAGACATTAACCCATAATTTCAAGAAGCTCAGCAAACCTTGCTAAAGTAAACCCAACAAAATTCACATCCTTCTGTATTTAAAACTGAAAACAACAACAACAAAACAAAAACACAAACAAAACCTTCTGAAAAAAGCCAAAGACAAATGATATACTACTGGTAAGAAAGCAACAATCCAAGTAACTGCGAATTTCTCATTTAACTAAAGAAACCAAAACCAAGGAGGCCAAAAGAAGATGCTAAACAATTTTTTAAGTGCTGGGGGAAAAAAAGTGTCAACCCAGAATTCTAAATCCAGTGAAAATGTTCATTAGCAATGAAGGTGAAATATTCGGGAAACTAAGAAAATTTGTTGCCAACAGACCTGCTCTAAAACAATTGATCCAGACAAAGAACATGGAATACCAGAATGAAACTCAGAACATCAAAATAGAGTAAAAAAAGGAAATGGTAAACATATTGGTAAATTACATATAATAAAGTAGTCTACTCCTCTGGAGTTCTTCCAAATGTATTTAATGGTTGAAAGCAAAAAAAAAAATTACAAAATTGTCTAATTTTTGTGACAAATATTTTAATGCATGTATATGCAATACAGAATTGTTTTCAGCATACATATATGCAATACATAAGATAAACCCAACATAAAGAGAGGAGAAAAAGGGACACATATGGCGATAAGTTTTCTACATTCCAATTGCAATAGTAAAGTATTTATTCTATGTAGACCGAGAGAAGGTAAGTATTATGTCTATTGGAATCTGTAGGGTGACCACTTTGAAAAAATACAAGGAGTTACATACCCCAGAATATATGATGTTAGGATAATTGAACGTCTATATGCAGAAAAGAAAATAAAACAAAATGCTTTGATCTCAACCTCACACTTTATACAAAAAATTAACTCAAAATGGACCATGTATCTAAATGCACAACATAAAATTTAATGGGAAGTGCAATTAAAGAATGAAGGCAATACTTTTTCTTAATGCTTTTCTGTGATTTTCAAATTATTCTTGATGTCGTGTAGGGCATTTATAATTAGAAAATATTTTAATATTGGTGCCTTGAAGAAATACAGGTGTTTTAAAAATGTTATGATAGTGGTAGCTCTCATTTTCATTAATTAACTAAAATGTTTTATCTAACGAGATTAAAAATTTTAACGTCTGCCTTTAGAATTCACAAGGGTTTGTCAGACTCACAGAAGCACAGTGATAACATTTAAAGAAACACATAAATTTCTGAACTAAACAATGTGAACCCACATTATAATGTTCCCTATTACAAAGTATATCAAATGCAAAATTCAAGAGTAGCCATGACAGTAGCTATGTTGCCCTTCAAATGGAGCTGATTAAGGAAAATAAAAGTTAAAGATAATAAAAAGGACATTCCTGGGTTGTGTTCGTTTGTTTGTGGGTGTTTACAATGTATTTTTTTTTCCTACACAGCACGCCATAGAGTTTTGCCCAGTTTCTGGCCACAATATCTTGCTTCTCCATTTGGGTCATGTCCCTGATCAACCCCATAAATTCTTTGTGAACCAGATGTCATCACCACCACATTCTATCTGCTGCCTAGTGACACCTACATCCGTCATTATTACATCTTCGATTAGAAATCAACTCGGTAACACCCATGTCTTCTGAGTGAGGTGGCCAGTGACCTCTCTATCTTCAACTTGTGATCGAGTGCCAATGGCCAATTATGCAAGATGGCTGAGTCCAACCGTGAGACCGGGTTTCTGAGGCAACAGAGCTCATCCCATGACCTGCCATACAGGATGTAATGATGCTCTGCAGGCTCACTAAGTCATTGCTGAACCACATGTGGCTTTTAAAAATTTGTCCTCATAACGGCTATGGAGGACGGACGATACAGAGAGAAAAAGGCACCTGTAACTCCTCATCTGTCAGGAAGGAAGACCCTTCCTGCACACTCTTTAAAAGCCAGCCTTGAAAAATATCATATATGTACACTTTACTAAATGTCATTTCATTTGGAAGCTAACATGGGATATGTATTTTTTTTCTCCCATGGCAGTTATGCACAAAACCAATATTTTTATAGCCTAAATGAAAAAAGGGAAAGTGAGAGGTCTGATTCTGTTCCTTTAAGATGCTTCCAAAGAATCAAATACCACTCTCGGTAGGGCTGCCAAGTAAGCACTTATGAAAGGTTAGGGACAGAAGCAATAAACTGCAGCAGGAGACCCTTTGCTCTCCTGGTGGAATGGGATGTTTAATAGCAGGGATTCATCTTCCCCCATCTCCCATCTTCATCTAGCCAACAGGGCCAAAGGATCTTTCTCAGACTCAGCCTTTTTCATCTTCTCCTGACTTTGAGCTCTCTCTTATCAGTTCTTCCCGCTCCATCCTGACCCTATTACCAGTCTGATTTTCCCTCCCACACATCAGAATGAATCTGCAAGGGAAAGGGCTGAGTCTTACAAGGCTTTCTTTTTCTAGAGGCAAGGACAATGTTCGGGATCCATTGATTTGTTTGTCCATTCATTCCTCCATGTATTCAACAACAAATACAAACATATATGTGTGTGCACCTGTATCAATATCTGTATCTATAACTATATATCGATCAAGCACCTTCTGGATGTCAGACACTGTTCCAGGAATGAGAAATATAATACAAAAGAAGACATTTGGAGCTCACTGTCTAAGTGGAGGAAAAGATGAATAAATCAGCATTGCCATACAGGAAATATTTGCAAAAATGAAATTATAAGATGTGCTAGCAGCACATAGGAGGGACAGCAACCTGGTCTTAGAGAAGTGAAACAGGTGTTAGGGTTTTGTGCTTGTTTTACTTTTTAGAAAAAAGATGCAAAAAAAGAATGAATATATATCTATATATCTATATATCTATATATCTATATATATTTATATATTTATATATTTATATATTTATATATTTATATATTTATATATTTATATATTTATATATTTATATATTTATATATTTATATATTTATATATTTATATATTTATATATTTATGTATAATGTTAATGTGTGTTAAAATGCTATATATATAAATGTTATATATCTAAATATATATTTATATATAAATATGTGTGTGTGTGTGTATGGCAAGGTTATGGAAGTGCAAGTAATTCAATATGGCAGAAATGTCAAGTACAAGGAGAAACTGGTAAGAGATTAACTTGAAAAAAGTAGAAGTCGAAGGAAATAATAAATGAATGGATAGATATGCATGTTTTCTGTTTTGTAATCATATAATGTTGGCAATTCCAGGTTTGGGAACAGTTGTGAATTATTCAGAAAAAAGGCACCAAGGAATTCCAGCTGCATAAAACTCAACAAATCAAATCAGTTGATATCTGCGTGCATTCTCCATTTTCAGAATCATCTTAAGTTCTTCCAAAAAAGAGGTCATTCTTCTATAAAACCACATTTCAAAGTGCCTAGGGCGCATGCCACAGTTTGCCTCTTCCTAATGCATTTCAAGATTATGTACATCTGACATGTGTACTGTGAGTTCCTACATTCTGACTAGCACTGTGCTAATAGAGGAGGATGCAGATATAAATTAAACATAGCGTATTTCCTAATGTAATCTCAATGAGAGGGGAAGAAAGATGAATAGAGATTATAATGCAAGGTTCTAAGTGCAACAGAAAGAAAAACAGCATGCCACAGGGCACTCAAAGGAGAGGGGCTCACCCATCCTGTTGCATGGGATAAACAGTGGAGGGAGGTGTCAGCCTGATGTTTCAGGAGATGGCACCTTTGGTCTGACCCCTACTGGGTGAATAAGAGTTGGGTGAGCTCATCTACCCAAGGATTTGGGAAGATGATACTGTAAACAGCACAGTCAAAGGGAGAACACTAAATTTGGGTGGGGGAGGGAAAGGAAAGTATATTTGCATAGCAAAGCCTTTCTATTTTGCTCAGTTTTATGCTGGCAGAAAAATAATGGTTTTTTAGCAAAATAAATTTCACATTAACACACAAGTTAAATTTTATTCGATGTTGACCGTATGCCACAAAATGTGCTACACTCTTTTTTAGGAAGACATTATATTATTATAATGCTCCCAACTTCATGAGTACATAATATCCTGAAGTTCGTTTTACAGCTGGGGAAACTGAGACATAGTGAAGTCGAGTGACTTCCTGAAGTCACCAACTGAGAAGTACTAGAGGAAGTTACCATCCAGAAGGCTTGATGCAAGTTCCTCTCGGAGTCACTGCAATATCCAGCTCCCAGTCTCAAGGAAACCAGGTGAAACCAGAGACGTACATCTTCAACGTACCTCTACTGTGTGCCTCATTTGTCCTTAGCAAGTGCTCTTTTGCTGCTCTGTCCTGACATGTGGTTTACACGCTCATGGTCCCCTCCAATGAAACAGAACAAGACCACGTTGTCTGGTTTCGTAAACGCATAGATCCACACACGTGGTTTTGTGTGGTTTAAAGTGCGTTTAGACTAGGTTGAGATGGAGATTCTTGCCACCAAATCAGATTTATAAGATATCAACCTCCTGGGTCCTTTTGCAGGTTAAGTTTTCTCCCCCAGAGAAAAAGCACTGTTTGGTAACATTAGCCACATTATACAATCTCTCTGCTCACAATTTCTCTGTCTGCATAATGGGGATAGCACGTTGCCTACCCAGCATCTAATTTTTTGCAAGCTGAAAATAAGACAGTCCATTTAAGTACTAGGCAAAGCACCTGGCTCATTCAAATAATTCAACAAATCCTAGACATTGCTATTAAAATTAATGTGAGAACCAGAAGAGTTTTTCAGAAGGAACACCGGGCCAAATTGTTTGGGTTTAAATCCTGGCTTTGTTTCCTCAGAGGCCAATGAGTTTGGCTAAAGTCATGACACTTTTTGAGTTTCAGACTTCTTTTCTTAAAAAAAATGAGGGCAATAGTTGCCTTGAAATTTTGAAAGGGTTGATATTATCGAGAAAGCAGCCATAAATAATATGAAAAGAAATGGCTGTGTTTCAATAAAACTTTATTTATAACCATCAGTGGAATGGATTTGACCTGTGGTGAGAATTTGCCAACCCTTACTCTATACCATGGAATAGTATAGATTCATTAGAAGTTTAATGATATGGAAAGCTGTTCATAATACAATGAATAAAACAAAGCAAGCTGAACCAGTGTTTAAAACACTATCCAAGTTTTGTTTTAAAACCTATACATACACACACACATAAAAACATCCATTTATACATAAAAAAATATCTGAAAAAAATTATGCCCTGGGAAGGAGAATAATTATGGATACAAAGGAATAGTGTGAGGCTAACTTCTCATGTTTAATCTTGGGATCTATACATTATTTCAATTTTTTGTAAAGTACATGCCCTGCTTTTGTAAAATCAAATGAACAACAGTCATTATAATATAATTTTAAAAGCTGAGTATGAAGATTATTGTAAGGATTAAATGAGAAATTGCATGTAGAACATCAAACTCAGGCCCACCCTGGCACATAGTGGGTACTCAATTGATGGTAGCTATAATTAACTTTGCCCAGCACCAAAAGGTGGCTGTCTTGGAAAATACTCAACTCCATTTTTTCAGAGATTTTATATATTTTTGTGTGGATTCTCTTCAGTAGAAAAATAAAAACTAAAATAAAGAGGAAGGTTGATCTGCCCATCCTACTTCTGGGTTCTTATATGAAATGTTTACTAGAGATCTAAGTTTATGAAGGCCTGAAATCCCTGAATATAATACAATCCATCTTTTGGTTGCAATAAAACCCATTGCTTTTTCCAAAAGTATCCTACAATGAGGTGTGTCCTCTGGTTCCAAGAAAACAGGATCCTTTAAGTCAGATAAGCAAATACAGATCCCATCACTTGTGGCTGTTATTTCTTTTTGGTATAAAGAAGGGAAAAAATAAATTACGTGAAAGTGGTAAGTGCTTAGGTTTCAGGAAAGGAAGTGAGGAATAATCCATTGAAAAAAATATGAAAACGAAAAGTCGCAACAATGAGACAAGTGAGCCATGATTAATTAACTTAATTCTGGCTCATGTTGTATAAATGAAGAAAATGCATTTGAGAGAACAGCTTGGGGGAATCCACTCATCTCTCCCCAGACATTTTCATTTTAACCTTGGGGACGACCAGAATCTGCTGCTAAAATCTTGTCTGATTTTGTCAAGGTGCCAGTTTCCTAGGGGAAGGAGACAGGAAAAAAGAACCTGGCAAGTCTAAGTACTAATTGGGGGTGTGGGTGGGGGAAATGGGTTTGCTGTTCTATGTAAATGCGAACAGATAAATCCAAAGACTGAAAGCTCTAATATATTTAACTGATGGCTCACAGTGCTCGGGGATCATTTATTAAGCACGTCCTGAAATCTCAAAATAACTTTCGTATTTTTAGCACTCAAATGACATGTGGTGTGGTCTATGCCAGGCACTGCCCAGCATTTAGTGAGCACGTCTCCTGCTGTTTGTTCCCTGTACAACCATATTGTTTGATGCTATTGGTACTTAAACAAGAGAGTCACTGTTCCACAGGTAACTCGCTGGGGAGATTCAAGTGTTGGTTATCTGATTAAAGAGATGGTAGAGGTCAGGATGAATGCAGAGCGGAAGTGAGCCTCAAATAACAGGTTTTACAGAGCTGTTTTCTTTGGAGAAATGCTTTTGGCACTTGCTCTTACATGCACCCATTTTTAAAATACCTCATTAGTGACAGAACAAAGTCCCTCAGGTCTGGGACAGGACTGTCCAGGCAGATGGATTAGACAGACCAACACCAAGCAAGAGGTGGCAGCCCCATGCAGGATCTGGCCAAGATTCACGTCAGCCTCCTGCCTCCACCTGCATCCTGCAAGGATGTAGTCTCTGGAGTTGTTCATTTCAGGCTTGATGTTGCTGTTGAAGACAAAGGGCACCCCTGGCCACGAAGACCTGGGCTACCCTGATACCTGTACACACCTTTGCAAGTAAAACCACAAAATTTGCATCTGATAGTGTGCAAAATGGGGGAAACATATGGCCTATTATTTATTCTTATAATAAATCATTACCCCAGGCACATTTTTATTCTCCATATTTAATAAGGTATTTTGTGAACCGAGGCAGAGGGAGAAAACAATTGAGGTTATTACGAAGATGATTTCTACTTGTTCTAGATGCAGAAACAGTCACCATACATTTCCTTGACAATCAAGGGCTATAATTGCCCCCTAAATTTACCCCTAAAACCCTTGCTTAGGCCAGGAAAATCTGAACAACACTCACCAAAATGTCCTGAGGAACTAATGGACTTGGCATGCTTCCCTGAACCAGTCTCCAGGGACTGTCATTACCCTATAGTCAGAGCACTCTGATTTTATGGTATAGGGATCTCCACTCAGATTTTCCCATCATTTCCCTCTCCACATCCAGAGGTGGAAGGAGTGGGAAGGGCCAGGTGGGTGATTTACATACCACTCATCTACCTCTGCTTAGATGGAATGTATGTTCTCAAGACATTTTCAAGTTGTTTTTTTAACTGGACTTTTTTTTTTCCCTTTCTGGTTAGATGTTGCAAAGCTCTCACGATAATTTGATCAGAAGTTGATCATTTTATAATCTGCATCCCAATTAAATAGATTCAGCAGAGACGCACAGGCCAAAGCTTTATCTGGGCACTCATCCTGATGGTGTTAATTGAGAGACGCCGGGGAGGCTTCTTAAATGCCGTGGTTAAGAGGACGAACGCTAAAAGCCAGATTTTAAGGTTCAAATCTCACCTCTGCTACTTATTAGCTTAGGAAGCTTGGACAAATTTCTCATCTGGGCCTGCCTGTATACCCCAAAGGCTCATCACAAGGTTTGAATGAGTAAATATTTGCAAAGCAAGCTGAAGAGTGCCTGGCATACAGAAAGCGCTCCATAAGTGCCTTTAGGCAAAGTCTATTTGTTGTTGTTTGTTCCTTTTATAAGTTGACAGTAGGCTAAGCCTACCCAGGTGTGTGCTCAGACATTGGGTGGACACCACCATCATGGTAGAAAACCAAGGTTTTGAAGAGTGGCTGATGCTCCTAGAAGCATTGTGCTGTGACATTAAAAGTTCCCATCTACAGATCGCAGAGTATGACAACAGAAATAAATCATATAACAACTATTGCACTATCATAAAAAAAAAAACCAATAATAGCAAGGTGCGCTAAGTCCCATTGGGTCCATTTTCCAGAAAAGGAAATAGGGACAAATGTGACTTTCCAGTGGAAGGCAGCCCAGGTGAACATCCATCCCCAGGCTGGCTCTCTAAGCCATGCTGCCTTCTGCTTCTAAAAAAAAAAAAGAAATCTTTACATAGCTCTAAGAGGGCTTTTCCATTCCTGATTTCTGTGACTTTACAAAATGTCATCATTTAAGAAACGGGAACAATCCTGTAGCTGGAGAAGCTTGAGGAGTATTCATTTTCTAATTTTCCAGTTCAGTTGTCGGAAAGGGTTGCCTGGGTGTTGGTTGTTATTGTTTCTGTGTGTGTGTGTGTGTGTGTGTGTGTGTGTGTGTGTGTGTGTGTGTGTGTTCTCACTCTTCCTGGAAAGCTTAACAGAAGCAGCGCTGGAAGACATATGCTCATGAAAAATGAGCTCTTGAAACCTTAAACTTAAAGCATCTTTACTGCAAGAGCAAGGTTCACAAAAGTTCT
Source organism: Cynopterus sphinx (assembly GCA_030015415.1). Classification (NCBI taxonomy): domain Eukaryota; kingdom Metazoa; phylum Chordata; class Mammalia; order Chiroptera; family Pteropodidae; genus Cynopterus; species Cynopterus sphinx. Next base: position 96,648,833 of record CM057379.1, on the reverse strand, counting down.
GAACCGATGAGGAGGCATGCATGTAAACTGCAGGCAATTTAAAAGGAAAATCTAGGTCATCTGGCTGTTTGCTTTGTCATCATCAGTATTAATTAGACACTGGAAGTAATGACTTAGCTCAGAGAGCTCTTCAGATTTAAAATAATAATAATAATAATAAACCAACAGAGGAGAGCTTTACCTTCGGAAAGAAAATATTTTCACAAGCGGCTCTCTGAAAGAACCTGAGTGGGACAACCTTGCAATTAAATTCTGCAAATGTGCTCTGAAATAATCCCAGGGGGAGTTTTATCTGTACTTAATATTCAAATAAATATTCTTTTTGTGTGCCGTGCTTCCGACGGGGTGCATTTTATTTCATTTAAGTGTATAACGTAATCAGTACCAGGAGGGATAACCACAAGGAGTGGTGGAAACCTTTAACGAGGATAAATGGGACGACTCCGCAGTTGAATGGGCAAGCGTGGGAGAGGAAGGAAATGCAAAGCACAGAATCCCAGGAACAGTTTCCCCATCCCACCCCCGGAGTGTCCTGTAGGACCTTGATACTCAAACCAGCAGCATGGGCCCCGCCTGGAAGTTCATCAGAAAGATGGCACCACAGACCCCACCCCAGACCCGAGGGATCAGAGAAGGACTCAGGTCGGCCATCCTCACTGCACGTTAGGGGCATCTATGCTCTTCTGTCCCCCCAAAAGGAGGCCCCGCTAATAGCTGTGCTCCTGTGTCTTCAAAGGGGGTGGCACTCAAAGACTGTCAAGGATCTCTCCAGATGTTTCCAGGAAGTTGAGTCCACAGGGCTCATCCACTCCTTCCTCTTTCTGTCCATCTTTCTGACATGCCCTAGAGGTGGTCATGGTCATGGCCAGGTGGAACCCAGCAAAGAGGTGGATGCAGGGAGGAGGGAGGTCAGCATCTCTGACCCACAACCCTAGACCCATGGTGAGTCGATGATGCCCAATCTCAGCCCCTTTCCTCTGGCACCTGCCAGTCCTCCACCGGCACCCTCTAGTTTTCTCCGTTTCATCTAGTATTTACTTTGTTATGTGGTAGGTATTCTCACTGTTATTGCCTTCATTTAATGGATGAGAGAACTGAGGTTTGGAGAGGCTAAATTACGTACCCTGAGTTAGGAAAAAGTGAGCCAGGACCTGAAATCAGGGCCACCTGATCTGTGGCTTCTTCATCTACCGTGTCTACCCCCAGCGCCCGCAGCGACTCCATCTCCTCTGTAAATGGAGAGGAATCAGTGTGTGCACTGTCTAGTACAGCACTTTTCCAAGCCCATCCCAACCTCCCTTCCTCTTCTGATTTTTTTTCTATAATTACATTAAATTCTTCCAAATGGAGCCATTCTGTGTCTTTAGGGTGTCGCTTAGCTTATCACCCACTATGATAGGCTGCATCTTTGGTTCCAGTTGACTTAAAGTTCATACTTCATGTCCCATTATTCTCAGGTTCAAAGGGAAGGGTGAGGGCAAGGGTTGCCTTGCTATAACCTTTAAGGCAAATGCAGCCCCTGTGTTATCAGAACCTGCTAACTCCATTTCCTTATGATGCTTCTCACCAAGACAGGCTCATGTCCCCCTGAGGTCAGGAAGGGAGAATGGGCATCCTTTCCTCATCTCTGATCATGGGTCGTGTACACACTGTGCACAGTAGGTAGATACAGCTCTTTGCTTGAACTGAATTCTGGTCACTTCCCATTATTCCTGCTCATTCATATTATATCTTCCAATTGAAGTGGTTCTCCCACTAGCCAAGAAGAGCCTCCCTATGCAAAGGGAGGGATGCACGCTCAACCACAGCAAAGGAGACCTTGCCAATCAGAGAAGATTTAGTGCATGGACCACAAATACCTGGACATGTCAGAAGCATCTGCAGTTCAAGTGGACCCAAGATGGGGCCCCTCAGAGAGGGTGAAGGGAAATCTACCACCAACAACAAAATGGCTATTGAAATTCAAGGACAGATCTCCTTGATATTGAAATTTATTTGGGGGGGGGGATTATTATATAATCTCATTGATAATTCCATCAAAGATTTAAAGAGGTTGGATCAGGTGGAGGTGAGAAATCATTCTCTTTTAGAAAGTCTAAAATTTTTCTAAAAGTGCTAGACATGTAAGATGGTGTGAATTGGGAGCTGGCCAATGTGTAATTTGCTCATGACTGAGAGTTTTCATATTTTCTTTAGAAAAATAGGATATTTTTTTGAAGAATAGGAAAATTATCTAATTCTAAGGAGAGCAAGAAGAGGAAGACATCATGGCTATCAGAGCTCACTGGCAGCCCCTGGGGGACCAACGTGCATGCAAAGGAGTGTTGATATCCTTCCCTGGAGGTGAGCAAAGCTAGGAAGCCATGGGAACCTCAATAATGAGAGCCTTAAATAATGAGGAAACCTGTCCTGTCAATTTGGCTAGAACCTTCCTTAGCAGCCATAGGCAGGGCCACTGAAAGGGGAAGGCCTCTGTAATGACACTAACGAGGAAAAGATGAATTGCAGGTCACCACCGATGACGTGGTGGGGTCCCGTGGGTGTTAGGCAGGCAAACGGGGACCGCCATAGCCAGGTGGGACACAAATCATCTGCATTCTCTGGGCAGGCTATTTAGGAGCACCAAGAAGGAGGGTATTTATAGAATGGGAATTACCTGCCTTTGTGAGATGTGCTGAACAAAACATTTGCTGTGTATCGTCTCATCACAAGGAATCATCTCCTCAGCCTGATGAGGCCAATATTATTTTAGTCCCCAGTTTGTGGCTCCAAGAGGTGAAGCGACCCTCCCAGGCTGACATCACAGGGAAATGGCACAACTGGGACATGAAGCCAGGCAGAGAGGCTTAGGGGCCATTTTTTTTTTGACCATTAAGTCATTTGCCTCTCTACTCCAAAGGTGTCACCATGCTCCTGCAGGCACCTGCCAGCCTCTTCCTCTCTACCCACTTTGCCACCTGGGCACCAGCCCAGGGTTAAAGCTCTAATAGAGACCACATGATGGTGTCTTCTCCCATCCAGGGCAAGCCAACCCAACAGGATCTCCTCCAAGACCACTGCTTGCTCCATTTCCATAATCCCCTCTCTAGAGTATTTTCTTTCCAGAATAAATACCCACATTTCCTCAACTCTTCCTGAAATGACAAGGATTTAAATCCTTTTTGGTTTTTGAACTTGACCATCTTGACTAAGATAAAGGGGTGGGGGGTCATAGAGTGTGGAGTCAGACAGAGGTGAGTTCAATTCCGGGATCTACCACTTAACCACCAGACCTCAAATACACCTTCTAGCTTTCTGCAGTGTGTTAACTAGCATCCCCACACATTCATGTCCACCCAGAACCTCAGAATGTAGCCTTATTTGGAAGTAGGGTCTTTGCAGATGCAATTAAGGTCAAAATAGAGAAGAAATCATAGCGCATTAGGTTGGGTCCTAGATTCAATGTCTCCATATAAGAGACAGAAAAAGGACACTCAGGGGAGAAGGCCACGTGTCAACAGAGGCAGCGATTGGAGTGATGCTGCCACAAGCCAGGGGACAGCAGGAGGCCCCGGAAGCTCCAGAGGCAAGGGGAGACCCTCCCCCAGAGCCTTTGGAGAAAACATGGCCTAACACCTTGACCTTGGACTTCTGGCCTCCAGACCTGTGAGAGAATACATTTCTATGGTTTTCAGCCATCCAATTTTTGGACATTAGTTACGGCAGCCCTAGGGGATGGAAGCACTCACTCCCTATGTTTCATTTCCTTTTTTGTGAAATGGGTATGAAAGCCATGACCTCTCTGGACAGAGGTCCTCCACACTGAACCATCTCCATAACCAAAGGGCAGCCCTCTCTGCTTTTGTCTTTAGAAAAACACCATGAGAACACACCTGAGAATGAAGTCACTCAGATCCAAATCACTAGGCACTGTGGACCATTCTACACACCATGGCTCTTTCATAACGATCTATCAATAGCTTATTACTTTTCTACATAGTTTCCTGAATACCCCTCCCTTCATCCTCCACCTTGCCTCCCAGGAATCCCATACATGTCCAACAAAGTGTCCTTGACATTCACACATGACACGTCACTTGCGTTTCCCAAACCGACCATTCCAGGAAGAAATGACGCGTGCTGGGTCTGGGTTATCCTAAAATGACACATGGATCTAGCTATCACTCTTTCCTCTTTGATAGTCCCACCCACCATGTTTCTCACATCTCCACACCTTGGACTGGAGGCATGGATTGAAGAGATGCTATCAGCCCACGGATTCTAGGGTCCACTAGCTCCCTTCCCTCTGCTTTAAAAATTGTAATGCTTCCTGATATTTTTTCTCTTTTTCAATCTCACACCAACTCTGCTTTTTGCCACACGTTCTCAACAATATTTATTGATCTCGTGACCCAATTGTTCTAGTACTTTAGGATATTAGTCTAGGTAAAACGCTCAGGTTTATTTAGAGGTAACCTTCTCCTAAGACTGCTGCCTCAATACTGACTCCATCACCCCTGCTAACTTTATCCCATCCTCAACGAAGTGGATTTTTCTTGACAGAAAAGAGGAATGGAACCAACAGAAAGTTCTGTTTCTTCACGGGATGCACCAACTTTTCCCTACCAGTCCCAAACAGCGGCCCATTCACTTCTGACTCTTTTCGATCAGATTTGCTTTTAGATTATTCTGTCTCGTCTCAGCATTATGAAAATCCCTTGGTTACGTGCATCTGAAGACAGGGCTTCCCAGCAAGATGCTTGCTGATATGGTCACTTAAACTTGTAAATCAAGAAACCGAAGCTTAGATTACAGACCTTCCCACAAACGCATCACTAACGTGTAGAGCTGGGATCCACAGCATCTGATGGATGCTAACACGCTCTCTCGTTAAGCCTTCTGCCATGTTGCTTGCTTTCTTTGTCGATCACAAACTTTTGGGTATTCTAAGGGTCCCACTCTTCACATCACCAAGCTCCACGCTCCTGTTTGATTTTCTCAGCATCTCAAGTCCTGTGATAACTCACAGCTAGTTCACGTTTTCAAAGAAACAGAAGAGCATGCAAATCGTGTTTTCAAAGTGTTTTACAAAGAGAAGTCACGATGACGTTTGGTTGAGTTTTCTTAAAAGGCGGGGGCTCCTTACTGCAGTTTAACAAAGGGCTTATGATGATCAAGCATCGGTGAAAAAAATTCCGCCACATCCACCTGCAGCCCTACACTGAGGCACAGCGATCCATTGACACCCGGTCAGAGCACGGACTGCATGCCAATTTGATTAGAAAATGGCTTGCACGCAGAGCCAGCCCTGTCTATTAGAGAGAGAACTGGACTAATGAATCTTGGAAATGGAAAAGTCTGTCTACCCTTCTTCAAATCTGTAAGCCAATTATTATATTGGATCTTGACTTCCAATACTTCTGCAGGCTTCTAGGCAGTGAAAACTGTGCCAAGCAACAGGCGATGATGAGAAGCCGGGCTTCTCGGGGTTGTGAATACTGTTTCCATGCTGGGTATTAAATAAAGCTAGTAGCTTCTACCTCCCTCCCCCTTCTTCCTCCCTTCCTCCCTCCTACCCTTCCTTCCTTCCTTCCTTCCTTCCTTCCTTCCTTCCTTCCTTCCTTCCTTCCTTCCTTCCTTCCTTCCCTTTCTTCTTCTGTTCTTTTAACACCAAACATGCAGTCTATACATTACAGAGGTGAAGGGAAAGAAATCTCTGTTATCCCAGTGAAATCAAAAGGTTGACTATTCTTTCATCTGGACACCTTCTTTACCATGTCTTTTAAAAGTTAAATCCCAAAAAAGTGGGCTTCAGGGATTACATTCTATGCCTGCATGTGTCCTGGTTGGGTTTGTCTTAGTACATTAGTCTTGGTCGAGAAGAATAAGACTAAGGATGAGAAGTCTGATGAGGAGATTTAGAGCAAAAACTCTGGAATCGGCCTGGGTTTGAACCCTCCTGGCTCTGGCCCTGCTGGTTGCCTGACCTTGGGCAAGTTACTTAACCCGTCTGCATATCTCCTAGCTCATCTAAAAAAATGGGGGGGGGTGGATATTATATGATGTCTAACTCATAGGGTTTGTATTAGGTATATATAAATTTATATCTAAAAAGCACTCTGAGCAGTTCCTAGCATGGAGACAGTATTATATAACACTTATTAAATAAAACAGGTGTAATTAAGTTATGCAGAGTGATGACTCATCCTCTCCCCTCATGCCCTTGCTTATTAATTGAATAAATACTTATGTGTGTCTCCTGTGTGCCAGAGTTAAAGAAGACCCCTCTTCTGCCTTCAGGAAAAACACTGTCTTGAAGGCAGACTGTTTTCAGCACTCTGGGATAGGAAAGACGATGAGCAGTTAGGGAAGCAGTGCCCAGCAACCACATGGCTCTACCAGCAAGCCTCCCACCGGAAGGAGAGACCAAAGGAGGGTGTGGGCCAGGGCTGCAGGACAGAAAGCCTCCAGGAGTGATGGTGTCTGCTTCAGAGAAGGCCCAGTGGCTGACCTGGCTGGCCCTAGCGTCCACAGGCAAAAGCACAAGCAGCTCCCTGCAAATTCCTCTCTTGCTACTGCACGACCCAGCTAGCAGAACAGAGATGAATGTCCAGAACAGCAGGTGCCAAATGTAAACTTTCTCTAAATCTGATTTAAAGGTGGCATGGTACCCTCTGGCAAGAGGAAGTTGAGGAGGGGAGGGAGTTGGTAGGCTCAAGAGGCCACCCTACCTGAGAGGTACAGTGAGAGGATTTGTTTGATGGTCAGCCTGCCCTTGCCTGGGGCATCAGGCCTCTCCTCCCTCCCTGGATCTTTGTGCAGAAACACGAGGAGCTTCAGAGAGAGGGAGAAGGAGTAAAGCCAGGTAAGTACTATGTGTGAGAGAGTCCAAATATTCAGAAACATAAGCGTGGCCCTAAACGGTCCTTTATTCATTTAACTCTACAATTTTGAAAAGTAAATCAAACTCATTTGCAAACAAAACCATCCTGTCATGGGCACAGGAATGAAATGATTAACTAAAGGACATTCAACCCTGCCAGGGAGATATGAGCAGGCCTGCGAGGCATGAAGTGGGAAAGAGGACTGACTGTTAGCCTGGCTGTCACCAGCTTTTTGCCTCCCCAGAAAGGAGGGTCTTCATATGCCTCAGAGTGGGCCCCAGAAGCTGGGTTTCAGGGCAACCCAACACAGAGGGAGGGCGACTTGCTGACACTTGCACCCTGAGCTTTGGCTGAGTCCTGCGGAAAGAGCAAGCATCCCAGTCTGCTCGCTGCAGAGTGCTTCTCACTGCTCCCTGTACAGTTCGGTTCAGGATGAGGTCGGAGATCTGGTGCTGCCCGCGCCGGCTCACCCTAGACCTGGCCCTCTCTCCCAAGCAAGGCTGGGCTCCCCACAGGGGTTCGGGGGTCCAGAGGTCCATGTAGTGCAGGCTGCATCCAGAGCTCTCTTTTCTAACAGCTTCTGGATTCCAGTCGCCCTGGGACGGCGTTTGGACGCAGAGGCTCCAGTTTGAATCACTGCAGCTCCATCTGCTGGCCAACTCCTCTTAATACTGAAGATCCCCTGGACCCTCCTGCTCTTGCTGGGCTGGGCTGTCCCGTGGGCAGAAGCACTGGCCCTGAGGCCATGCACTCCCCAGGACCACTGCTGAGAAAGCACCCCCATCTCCCCCATGCATGACACTTCTCCTCTGCTGCAAGCCTGGGAGCATGCGACTGCAAATGTCCTGTCCCTCTCTGAGCCTCAGAGTCCTCCTTTATAAAGCGAGGAGGTGACCAAGGTGATTTCCAAGGGCCCTCCAGCGTTGGCTTTCTCTGAAGTGTGACTCTGAGCCCAATGTGAAAAGAGTCTTCGCTGAAGATGAGTAGTGTCTAGGCAGAAGTACAGGGGTCGGCTCTGAACTCAACCTTGAATCTACTGCCTATAAGGCATACCAACCAGGGTGGGACAGGGTGCTGTGGAATTTGTGCCCAGGAGCCCTTCCATTCACATCGAAGGGCCTGGAAGAAGCAGGGTGCCTCTTCGAATGTCAAGCAAAGAGAATGGTGGCGAGTGGACACCCCACAGTTAACCCCTGAAGTCAACCCTCTACTTGCCCTGGTGTTTACAGGGTGAGGAAGCTCCTTCCCACATCAGCAGGAGTGTCTGCACGAGGGCCTATAATTACTGCCTATTATTTTTTTTAAAAGTACATGGGAGAGAGGCTATGGATTATAAATGCACGGTAGATTATGTTTTAATGTTCCCCAAACAGAATAATAATTGCTAAGACTGCTTTGGGTATCAAGCTTCATTGCACTGAACTGCACTCCAAGAATTATTATTTCTAAAAATCACTCATGGTACTAGGGTGGCACAATGTCACAGAACGAGGATCCCCGCGGCAGTCTCCGTTGGAGCCACCATGTCCCCGTGGGCTAATGTCCGGGGCGGAAGATGAGTGCCCATGCTATCGATGAAGGTGCAGTTTGTAAGTGCTTCATTAATATTTATTAAATGATTATTAGATGCTCTTACAATGTCTAATAAGAGATTATAAAGCATGTCATTAAAATGCATTAGAAGCATCTTCTTAGCAAGCTCCACCATAGCCTGCCATTAGGAGACACTTGGCTTTCTTATGGTCCTCTTCCTGAAGGCTTTCTGAGGTGATCATGAAGACAGAGAAACTTCATTGCCTTGGATGGTGACAGATATCCCGCCCCCATGGGTATGAGGGGTGGCAAGTCCTCCTGGCTGTCAACTTCCTTTCCAAATCCTGTGGCTTCCATCTAGCAGGAAACACGGGCAGGGATAATGAATGTCATCTCCAGATGAATGAAAATGGCAGCCCGTGACACGGTGTGGAAGAAGACTCTGAGGTTCTGTTTGCACCAAGTGGAAAGAGTATAGTGATTCATAAGTGATGCCTGTTTTGCGCACTAGATATGCAAGTGTCCTTGTAGAGCAGGTGACACCCATCTCTGATCCAGGAGAAAGGAGATACCCTAATTGGAAGGATGCCTTTTTGGTTGTCTCGAATCTGCATTTACAGGGGGAAAAAAATAACCCACGTATCTTCCAAAGGGTATTATGGAAAATGAACAGAGAATGGATTTCGGTTCTTTTAGCATCAAGAAGTCTTCTTTCTGTGGCCAAGGGCTCTCACTCATTTCCTGAGCATCACCAGCCCCTTTCTTCTGCAGCTTCACAGTGCGTGTTTTCTCTTCTCTGAACCTACAAAGATCTTTCCCACCTCAGTGCCTGTGCACAGGCTGGTCTCTAGTGAAATCCTCTTACCCCTGCTCTTTAAATGAGACTCTTAGATTTCATGTCTCAGATCAGATGTCACTTCCTGCCAGAGCATAGCACTGTCCATCTGGCCTCTGTCCTGGCTGTGTTTATTTAGTGGCAAAGAGTGAGGAGTCAAGACGGAGAATGGGGTTCTAGCTGTGTGCACTTTGGGGCCAGGTACTCAACTTTCCTGTTCTTCGGCGTTCGTGGCTTTGAAATGGTTCTGATGAAAATGGTACCTATCTCGTGGGTTAAATGAACTCACATACAAAGAGCCTGAAGAAAGTGCTTGTCACATAGTAAGAACTCAGTAAGTATTCTTTTTTCTTTTTTCATTTTGCCTACTTAACTATGTTTTTTTTGTTTTGTTTTATTTTGTTTTTTGCCACCTTCTGCTAGAGGCAGTATGGGAGCATGGGTCCTATATATCTGAAATCTACTGAATTTTCTACCAGGGCCCTCTCACAGGTTATAATGAGTAAGACATGTCTTTACCCCTCTTGCGGGCATCTGTACTAGGAAGGAAGAGAGATAAGTGTAAGGTTTCAGCTCAACCTCATAAGCTCAACAAGGATATCTTCTGGTGCCAGGCATCTGAGCTTGAAGACTGTCTCTACCACTTCTAAGGATTAAAAAATTGGGCAAGTTGTTTTATCTCTCTGGCTTCTGTTTTGCTTATCATTAGAATGAGGATAATAATGTCTACCTTCAAGAATTAGGAAAAAATATATATATAATTATTATATATATATATATATATATATATATATATATATATATATATATATATATATATATATATATATATATATATATATATATATAGGATGGGGGCCCTTCAAATCTATCTGGTACATAGTAAGTAGTTCAATAAATCAATGATGTTATTATTAGATTATTTTCCTTTAGTGCTCTTTTTATCATTTACAGGAGGCTGGGTAAATACTGTGGTGGACACTCAATCCGTTCTATTCAAATCAATGGAAGAGAATGGACTGTAAAGTGAAAGGATTAAATTTGGACATGGCCATGGGCTCCTGGAAGGTGTCTGGACCCTTGGGAAACAGTCCTGGTCTTCTAAAGAACACTTAGTACTGCCAACAGCCCACTCAAGCCTTCAGGGAGGGTTCCCATCAGTACCCAAGGGACCCTGCCAGCCTGGAGTTTGGTCACTTCCTCCTGGAGGCTCCCCTGGGCATCGCCTGGCAGCTGAGACCCCACGCCTTTGGGAGATCCAAGGTAGACCCTCCCCGGACTTCCCCTGCTGGCTGCCCCCTGCCACCCTGCCACATGAGACTTCCTTCTTGTTTCCTACAACCACACAGACCACATGCAACACGGAGCTCTATTATAAATTTGCTGTTCTGGTGATGAAGCCTGTGGAATCCGAGTCTGAGGCAGCCCCACACCTTCTTCAGCACGGGTCTTGGGGTCTGAAAGATCTGAGCTTGAATCTTGTCCTTGCCACCTTCTAGCCAGGAGACTTTACTTAAATCGTGACACCTAACTTCCTCTGCACCTCGCTTTTTTTTTTCATTTTTAATGCAATGGCGGTGCACAATTTTAAATGGCAATTTTGCATTGCATATATTGTATGACAAATACACCACGTACACTTAGCATGTGCCTGAAAGGTTCACCCTTCCTCTGCACAAGGTCCACTTTCCAGGCCTCTTTCCTTGCCAAAGTCACACCCTTCCCGGAAATGAGTTATCTGGGATCACAGCTCAGATCTTGTCATTTCAATTGTAACTTGATCAAATATCTACAGCACATATCACAGGAGCAATAAGAAGTAGGGTGGCAAACCAGGGTACTCCTGAGAACCTAACTAAAGCTGTGAAATCTAAAGAAAATGAACAAAGAAGCAAACCGATAGCATGAGTTTTTTCTCTCTCTGTCTGTCTCTGTTTCTGTCTCTGTCTCTGTCTCTCTCTCTTTCATGAAGTCCATGAAACTCAGTTAAAAGTTCCTACTACAAAGAATTCATTTCCTGTGAAAACTTAGATCCCTTTTCATCCCGAGCATCGACATTTCCAAAACCTACCTAGTATTTCTTAAGCTACAACACAATAAAACCTAAATTAAACTATTATGTAGCCTTCATCAGTATGAAAAAGTGGGGAGGAGGCACGTAGGGGATGAGGAGAGAGTTTACAACGACGGTTTTGCATCTAGTAACACCGGGTGTTCTAGGAACTTCCAGGAATACTTCACGCTATGAGACGCAGCTGGTTTGCAAGCTCAACAAGTATTGTCACCTCTAAGTCTGCACGGCCATCTGTACCCACCCTCCTCCTCGCACACAAACATTTGTGCAAACCTAGAAAGCCAAATAAGAGTGGGTTTTAATTCATAAACATTGTCAGTATCTCTGAAACGGGATCACTTAACACAACATGCACAAGAGCACACACAAGTGCATATATGAACATGCACACATAAACACAGTTATGCTCAAAGAAGCATCTAGAAAGAAAAATCTAATGCTTAAGGGGGGGGGGGGGAGGGTGCTTCCCACAGAAGGTAAACATCTCTCCTGAGATGTTAGAAATCTCCTTGCATCAGGAGTAGCCAGGGAAACATCTAGAACAATGATAGCCTCCCTCCTTGGAGTGTCTGCTGGTGAGAAATAACCCACCAAAAGAATGGTCACGGGAATTCAGCAAGGAGCTCCAGGTCGGCCTTGCTTCATGAATTATCAGTCGTCGAAAAGAGAGACAGGTGGGTGTCTGTGCACACTGGCAAAGGAGCCGGCAGGACCTGCCGCCAAGGTCAGGGATGGCCTCGTGGTCATTGCTTAGTCAGAACCCATTCTCTGAATACCAAATGTGCCTGGGGGGTGGGGAGGGCATTCCTAAGTCACATACCATGGGCAGTTGGCAAACATAGCCTTTTGGAAAATTTATTTCCTACCATGCTCTTCTTCCGAAGCCTCTGAGACTCCAAATTCTAGACAGATAGATAAATAGATAGATAGATAGATAAGGAAATAGAGAGACAGAGAGAGAGAGAGAGAAATAGAGAAATAGATCACGTTAAAAAAAAGAAAACGACGACAATGATTCTCTCCTGGAGGGTTACAATTCATCAGTATTTGTTTAGAAGTCGACCTGTCGCAGGGCTCTGAAAAGGTGAAGAGAAAGCTATTGAGCATCCAGAAGAGAAAAAGCTTTCTTCGCCAAGGTCAAGTATATATCAGCCATGAGACAAAGTGACACTCATTTCAACCCGAGGCCGCATCGTACCTTGACCCCGGGCTCATGAAAACAACAGTTTGCAGTCCTCTATAAAACACTCCCTGTACTTTGTCTGTTCCGTCGGCTTCCTCTGGACACAGACTCCTGAGTTAGCAGTATCTGGCTGTATTTTACAGGCGTGTGTGTGCGCGTGAGTGTGTGCATTGCATGCTAAGATCGGGGGCCAAGATTTATCTCATTCTCTGATGGCATTTTATCGTTATTAGAGAGCGATAAATTTCGGCTCCGTTAGCATTGCATTTAACTATGCACCCGCCAAGAGAGAACGGTGCTGGATCTATAGCACGTTATAAATTTCCATTATTTGCCATCATTCTATACTCGGGCCTTGGCAGAGCCCAGGCGAGACTGCACATTTTGTTTAGATAGCTCCTCTTCCCTACAGGGAAACTTCGCCAGTACTTGAAGCAGATAAGATTTGCTGGCCATGACTCTGTTTGCACCTTAACAGCTGTTTTGCCTTTTTATTTAGAGAGAACGGGGTTGCCACCATCTGTCTTGTGAAAAATGAGTTCTGCTCACAGCAACATGGAACCATAAAAGAGAGAGGGAGAGAGGCTGAAGGATGAAGCCAAGTGTCATGATAGAGAGAGGGTCAGCTCACACGGGAGACAAAAATAATGATGAAACATTTACCACTTGAAAAAAAAAAAAAAGAAAGAAAGAAAAAAGCAAGCCGGAGAATTCAGGGTTGGCAAATGAGGTTCCAGTGACAACCCGAGAGGAAATGCTCTCAAGGTTTCTCCAGCAAGTGCCGGCAGAACCCAAATGACGAATCACCTGATCTAAGAGGCATCCAGAGTTTCTGTCACAAAGGCTGCTCACAGAATGCTAAGACTGCACAGTAACAGGCAGTTAAATTAGGTACTTTAATCAACCCCGCTTGAGAGGTGAGCAAAACCTAGACAAGGGCATCGAGCGGATCTGGGTCAAGCCCAGCATCGCAACTCTCCTGTTTTGCACCCTGTATTATGCCTATTTCTGCACCCACCAAGTAGAAAGTGTCTACTCATGTGACGGAATACCTAGAAGGAAGGGATGAAAGGCCTATAAAAACCCTGTGTGCGGTGGCTGCCACACAGATGGACTGAATGCACTTCGACTGTATCTGTTCTCAAAGCAGTCCGGTGCCCGGTTGGGTCTGAAAGCTGGGGTGAAATGGGAGCCCCAATTTAAATCCAATCCACAGTCTGGCTTTAAAAAAATAAACATTGTGTAGCCATCTTCTAAAGCCCAATCGGCTCGCTGTTACTATGATGCAACATACACTCCCAATCCTCGGTGACTTCATACAGTAGGTGGTCCTTTCTCCCAAACATTTCAGGTCGAAGACAGACCCTGCATGAGGCAGGTTCTGTTCCATGTGATTACCCAAGGACTCAGGCGGATGGAGATGCTAGCACCTCAACATAGGACTTGAGAGACACTGTGGCAAACAAAGAGCGTGCTTGTAGATCTTACACCCACGCTCCCATGCCTTGTCTCAGAAGTGATACACACACATCATGACAACCCACTGGCCAGCACTAGTCTCATGGCTACACCTAAATGGTGTGGGGACTTGGAAGGGTCTTCCTTGTAACCAGAAAGGAAACCTGTAACCACATGGGATAAGCACTGGTGTTGTCTGTCACCAACGAATGGGAATGATGGATCAACTGGATCTTGGCCCTTTCTATAGATTTTTGTGTTTCTCTGACATATGCTGATTCTATCTACAGGTACAATTAAAACCAAACAAATTTGATATTCCATGATTCTTCACTATGGAATAATATATATTTTTTCACTCCCTAAATGAGAAAACGGCACTAAAATGAGTTACTGGGAATAAAATAAAAATTAGAATAGAATAGAATAGAATAGAATAGAATAGAATAGAATAGAATAGAACAGAACAGAAGTGAAGTGAAGTGAAGTGAAGTGAAGTGAAGTGAAGTGAAGTGAAGTGAAGTGAAATGAAGTGAAATACTAGACTCCCAATCACAAAAGAAAATTCCAAATATGATTGCTCTTCCTTGTTTACTTAAAAGACACTTCTAACAAGAGGAGATAAACAACAAATGGGTGTTTAACTGGCTCTTAAGTTAGCCAGAAATGCAGAATAATGTCAATGCCCCTATCCAAAGCTAATCCTCAAATTAAGATTACGTCTGACGGGGAAGGGAAGGATGCCTGTTCTTCTTTCCGGTCTGTCTGTCTAAAAGTTGTTCACCAAAACTTCCTGCTCAGTGCCCTCTATGCCAGGAGATTCTGACCCCAGAGATCTAGAACCAGGCTCAGGTTTCTGCATTCACGCCAACTCGGGAAGGTGATTATGACATCCAGCCAGGGCTGGGAAGCTGTGTCCTAGATGCAACCCACGTCCAGAACTTAAGGAGTTCCCGGTTTCTAAGCCCAGACCATACACTCACTCATACGTAACCTTGGTGGCCTTTTCTATAATGATATAATGACTTTATAATGCTATCCAAAGGTGAAGATTCTACTAGAGAAAATATACAAAAGGATTTCAATAATCACGGCATGAAGCAAGTACTACTATCACCATGACAAATCCAGACCTTTGAGAGCGGGTAAAGGGAGAGGAGAAAAAGAACATTAACTATGTATCATCCCAGACCCCAAGGGACACATAAGTACAATGGGATATTATTCAGCCTTTAAAAAAATTCTGTAATGTGACACACAAATGAACTTTGAGGATGGTGAGAGGAATGAAATAAGCCAGAAACAAAAGACAAATATCACGTGACTGCACATATATGAAGTATCTAAAATAGTCAAATTCATGCAATCAGAGAGTGAAATAATGGTTTCTAGGGGGTAGGGGGAGAAGAAAATAGGGATTTAGTAATTAATGAGAATAAAGTTTCAGTTAAGCACAATGAGTAAGTTCTAGGGATCTGCTCTACAACATTGTATCTGTAGTCAGCAATAATGCACTTACACCTAATATAACATGCTAAGATGAAAGATTTCATGTTAAGTGTTTCACTACAGAAAAAAATATATTTTTAAAAAGTCCAACCCACCCACCCACACACACAAAAATGCCCCAAATTTTGATAAGCACAATTCTTGTTTTCATGAAGCTTTCAACACAGTAAGAACTCAATCTTTAGCCCAGTATCTACTCTCCTCCGAGACCTGAGATCTGACTGCCATCACCTTGGGAGACTGGGAGTTGAAGTCAGAATATCTTTCCTAAAGTTTTTTTTTATGCATTTTTGCAAAGACTATAATTTAACTTAGACTTCAATTTACACATAATTTTGACTTTGGACAGTTCTTTTAAGATTTTATGCTATATACAAAGGCCCTATCCTAAGAAATCATCCACTATAAAATACATTATGTATTTGTTTTTACTCTACTGGTGAAAACTATTACCCAATTCCCTCTATAGCCCCTGAAACTCCCCACTTCCTTCTTTTAGAGAGAACCTTAATGTGGGGAATAGAAAATAAAGGATTTAAGATTATCTTCCTTCCTCTACAGTTCTAAGTAGCATAACATCAGTAGTGATGTTGAAATAATATGTTACATCAGAGCTTCTCAGCCTTGGCACTATTGACATTTTGAGCGAGACAGTTCTTTGTGGTGGGGAACTGCCCTGTGTTATTTGAGGATATTCATCATCATTCCTCGAGTCTACCCAGTAGGCATCAATAGCATCCCCCTTGCAGCTGTAGCAAACAAAAATGTCTCTAGACTTTATCACCTGTCCCCTGGATAGGACAATATCACTTCCAGTGGAGTAAGACGGGGCTTCATTCATTGCATATGTACTATGAGCAAAACCCTTGGCTAAATCTTTAACATGCCTTACTGAACATAACTTATCTCATTTAATTCTCTCAGCAGGCCTGGGTAGGAACTCTGTTTATACCAATTTTTAGATAAAATAATTAGGCCAATGAGTGTCAAAGCTGGAATTTCAAAATCTTTGCTCTGTCTTCTCTTTGTTACTGTTCACAAAGTCAATTCTACTCACAATTCATAGTTTTAAATATAGCAACTAATGCAAACATAAATTGTAAAGTTCGTTTGCTACCTTAGCGAGAGCACTAATTCCCTGGGGAGTTATATCCATCATGTCATGGGTCCCCACAAAAGGCAAAATCAATCAAGCAGGGACTGAATGTGAATGGGCTTTTGTCTGGTACCAAAGCTGGGAGAGCATCCTTTCTTTCTTCTTCATTATAATGACTCAAGATTTCAGCCATTGGCCAATTTTCAATAACTGATTCTTTTTTGGGGGAAATATGTCTGGACATATGAGTTGTGTCTTGTGTTGGCTGTTCAGGATACCTTTTCAAAAAATTTATCCCTTTACTTCTAGCCACATGCTTGCAATGAAAACAGTCTTGTTTCTAAAAAGTGTACCCAGACAGAGCTAACTGGACCATTGATTCAAGCTAGACTAATAAACCCTTTCACTGGTAATTTGAAATTTGATCAAGGAGAGACAGAATGGAAAACGATTCCCTTGCATGGTGGATTGCAATTTTTGTGATTTGGGAGATATTGGCAGGCCCTTGTTACCATGTTGGGAATGCTATTGGCAAAAAGAAAGAAGAAAGCAAATGCATAGAGGAGAACACAGAGGAGCCATGTGCATGCATGTCCTGGTGTCATTTGAACTTTCCTGATGAACAGCCAAATTCCTACCCTCAGTTCATGCTAGATCTCCTTTGAGACTTGAGTTATTTTCTGTGAATCATAAATAAAATAGTTCTTTAGCTGGAAGTGAGGAGAAAGTGGTAAGCAGAGGCTTGCTTTCTTGGAATCACAACACTAGATAGAAAGGGTATAAAGGAAGGCCACTCTAGGATGAGCATGTCGAGGCACCTGGAGAAACACCAGTCTCAGCTCCCTGTAGATAAATGTACATTACTGCTTCATTTCCTTGAAAGGGAATGCAACTGTTTTAAGACCACTCTCCTTGGGAGGGTTTTTGAGTTTCTGCCTAAGTAAGTAGTATATCTTAAATGTGGGTGGAGGGATTAGGAAAGAGCTGTACTCTTTCCTGTAAACTGTACAGAGTTGGTTACAGCAGCTTAAGGATCTACGAGGGTTAGTCAAAACATGAAAGAAACCCAAAATTTCTCCCATGACACGGCATGCTACGTTCCCAACAATTATAAAGCAAGACCCGCTGGACTTTCTTGTTTGATGAACCAGCTTAATATTAATTGTCCCATGAAAAGGAATGGTCTACTGGATCTCATTTCCTTCTGGAACACAATGCCCCATGCACTGTTTGAATATTTAAGAATCACCATCAGAGAGAAAGGAGGGAGGCCAGAGACATGGTGTTCCCAAGTTCTTGTACTTTTGTTGTCTCTCTAGGCATCTGTTAACAAAGCTTGAGAAATGAGGTAGAAGTCACTTTCCATGTCATCAGAACTGAAGGCTACTGACCTTGATATGCCCATGTGGCCCCAGACATCACCCAGTAGATGGAGATGAGTCATGTTTTATAGATGAAAGAACAGAATGGAGAGAACTTAAGTTTCATTCCCAGGTCTGCCACTAATAGCTGTGAGACTTCATTTACCAGACACTCAAGTCTCTCAGCCTCAGATCCTTTATCCTTAAAATGGGGATCAATTCTGTGTGTGTATGCTATATGTTTACGCAAGAGTTGATTAAGAAAGTGAAACAAAAGCCCCTCCTAGAGACCTCATTGTTCGGTAATGTTCAGTGACTGATGGTGATCATGATATTACCCTAGGAGCATTCTAGATCTTTAGCTGGCTGAATTCTATAGCTGCTTCTCATTGGTGACACCATATGTTTGGAGGTCTAGATAATGTTGTCTGACCTGAAAAGGCTGACCCAGATGACATGGATCAGATCGTCACTTTGTGATTTGCTTAGAAAAAGAGAATGTCAGAGGATGAATGAAAGGGTGGTGGCAGAATTACATTATGGTGAAAGAGGGATTTGAAAAACCGACAGCATGAACTAGCCTGAACTAGTACTATCTAACAGCACCCTAATTCTTCTCATTTCACATGACTGATGTCATTGAATAAATGACTTTTAAAAGTACCAACCTCTTATATCAGGATACAGGAGGAAAAAGAGTCTGCCTGAATTCAAATCCCCACCTACCATTTAGTCTATGACAACTTGGTAGGTTGTGTAAGCACTTTGGGCTTCGTTTTCTTCCTCTGCAAAGTAGTAATAGTGATAGCATGTCTTGATCTCATAAAATCTTATAAGAAAAATTAAATGTATTAATGTTATAAAAGCCCTTAGAACCAGGCCTGCCACAGATGGGGGGCTATATGAATGGCTGTCAATGACTAAAATAAAATAAATCCAAATTAATTCATAGGTATTGACTTTACAACTCTATAGATACAATCTGAGTTTCTCCCTTCTTTCATCAACTCTTTCCCAACCAGAAGGAATATGTGTGTGTGTGTGTGTGTGTATGTATATATGTGTGTGTGTATGTGTGTGTGTGTGTGTGTGTGTGTGTTTTAAATTAAAAGGCAAGCCCACAAATTTACTTGAAATAAAAGACCAACATACACACAACAAAGTGTAATAGAAAAGTAAAGCTGAAGGAAGTTGATTTCTGGTCTTGCTCACTGCCTTGCTCTGACTCACTTTAATGGAAGAACTTCATTAGCCCAGTGTCATCTGATCAAGCAAAGAGATTCCAGACAGAGTGTCTCCATCCTGCTCTAACATACATTTCTCTCAGACCACCAGGCTTCCAGCTACTAAGCTGTAGAAATGTTAGTGGACCCAGTCAACTCTGAGGCTTCTCTCCTACAAACACAGCAATCAACCAGGTTTGTCAGTGTGCATCCCACATAAAGGGCCTTATTTAAGAACTCTAACCAGAATGTGGGTTTGATGCTCATAATTAATGCAAGTTAGTCCCTTTTGCATTCTCCAAATGCCCAGGAAAAAAACAATTCTCTCTTGGTCGTGGAGAATTTGCCATTTAGTCCTAAACTCTCAGTGGATTTGTGTGCAGGACTTAATAATGGCACATGCAAGTAAGGGGTCCTTGTAGTATCCACAGCTTATTAAGCCTCAAGCCTCCTGGAATGATCACGTGCTTTTTGACAAAGAATAGAGTTGATGCCCTTGGGCAAACAGTTATAGAAGTTAACTAAATTTAAATTCTCCCAAGGCCTCTTGAATGCATTTTTTCTTTTTTTTTTTTTTCTTTAAGTTCTTTGAGCTTGTATCCAGCCTAATTGATTTTTAGCACAGGAAACCTTACCTCCCAATATAGAACCGGGACCTTTTTTTCTTGTAGCCAATGGCAAAAGATCCATTTATAAATTGTTAGACATGTTCACAGCTGAAGGACACCAAAATAGCCCAGGAATATTTTAACATTCATATTTGCTTTGATTAAAATACAAACTTTTCACATTAGCACTAGGATTATTTTTCATAACGCAGGTAGGTTACAGAGCTGAGCACCACTTAATTTAGTGTTTAATCAGGAGAACTACTGTGGCATCAGGCTGATTAGGTTGGCTCAACTGCTGCCTGCTCAATTTTTCCCCATAATTGCGGGATATTCTTTATGGTGACAAGTGCCCAGACGGTAGAATTCCAATATGCTATACATCAGCTTCTCCATTATTGGATTAGCTGGATGTGGCATCATTACTGCAGCCCTTTCATTCCTATCATTGATTGCATGGTCCCTTCTATTTCACAATTAATGCAAGTCTGCTGGATTGATCAATCTTCTCATGGCTTGGGCCACAGTCAATATATTCTCATGGCCATGTGTTAGTGATCTGCAGGGTTTCTCGCGAGGCCTGTGGATTTGTCACTGTGGCAAGAGATTTTCTCATTTCAAGATGCCCCTCTCATCCCATCTGGCTGCCTGATGAGGTGTTTTCAAATGACATATATATAGATTTAAAGGGAAAAAAAGGAAAAAAAGCTAGAAAGAATAAAATTTCATTTGCACAGTGAGCCATCTCTGGAATGATTACA
The DNA here is from genome assembly GCA_030015415.1 of Cynopterus sphinx. Classification (NCBI taxonomy): domain Eukaryota; kingdom Metazoa; phylum Chordata; class Mammalia; order Chiroptera; family Pteropodidae; genus Cynopterus; species Cynopterus sphinx. Next base: position 96,628,329 of record CM057379.1, on the reverse strand, counting down.
TTGTTAACCAAATTTTACTTTCTAAAACTTTATAATGTCTATTCAAGGCCCACAAAGCCAACTCACTGATGAGATCATCCTCAAGGCAAAAAGGATAAAAAATAGAGTTTGCAAACAAATTTTTCTCTGGGAGCAGTTCTCTTTATGTTGTGGATGGATTGTTTTTTAAGAATAACTTCCACATGAGACCAGATAGTATGATAGCTTCAAGTGTGATGAAACACCGAATGTCAAATTTGCTATTAACTGAGTGCATTTAATGCTAATTTGAGTGAGGGACACTGAAGCCCAGGGTCATGATTGGTTCCTCGGCTACTGTTCCTGAGATCCGCTGCCACTTCATATGCTTCTCTGAGCACCTATTGTGTTAGGCGGCCCTGGCTAGCAATCTTGAGGTCCCATGGAGATTTCCCCACCACCTACACTTACACTTGATAATTCTCAGATTTTCCTTGGTGGGCAGAAATGCACAGGCTAGAGTGGATGCAGCCTCCCCCTCCCCCACAATCCCTAAGTACCTCTACATAGGAAAATGAGATGATATTCGTTGGAGTTCACCCTTGACTGCCAAGAGGGTGAGAGCAGAAATTATGCAAACTCACATTCAAGAGAGGAGCTTCCGAACCAAAAAGAGTGGAAATGTACCTATATATTAAAAGAATGGTTAAAATCCAAGAGAAGATGGTTAATGGATGGTTATAGCTATGCACAGTCAGCAGAAAAAAATGATTCCCAGTGCTGCCCATGCCCTAACCCCCAGAACCTATGAATAGGGTAGGTTACATGATAAATAGCACTTTGCACATGTAGTTTAAAGTTGCAGAACAAACAATAGGGAGATTATTCTGGATTACTGGAGGCAAAATCCAATCACAGGTGCCCTTAAAAGTCTAGCTGGTGTAAGAGAGGTATGACAGAAGAGGAAGTCATTGCGACTCCAAGTGTGAAAAGGGCTCATATCATTAGTGGCTCCTAGACAAAAGTACCCACAGGCAAGGACTGAAGAGGCCTCTAGGAGCTAAAGGAAGTCCCCAGCTGACAGCCAGCAAGAAAACAGAGACTTTAGTCTTGCAGTTGCAAGAATCTAGATTCTGCCAATCTCCTGAATGAGCTTAGAAGCAGATTCTTCCCCAAAAGAGTCCATCCAGCCGACACCTCAGCTCTGGCCCTGTGAAACTCAGAGAACAGAATCCAGATGACCCAGCTGGGCTTCAGACCCATAGAACTGTGAGATAGTAAGTTTATGTCATTTTAAGCCACTGTGGCAGCGATAGAAAACTAATACACCATGGAAACACAGAAAGAAAAGATTCACATGGAGAGGCAAATGGAAACGATAAATAGAATCTCTGTACACAGAATGCCTGGGTTCAAAGTGTGGTCCTATCACTTATTAACTGCAATCTTTGAGCATGTGACTTAAACGCATTAAGTATTCTTTCTTTGTAAACTATTTTTTTAAAGTAATAAGATTATCTATGCTTTTCAGACAAAGATGACCAGAACCCACACCTGTACTTGAGCAAAGCTGGTTTTATTACCTGTTGCAAAGAGAGAGAATGTATACCCCGGGGAACCATGGGTGTCTCAATAAGACGGTGACTTCATATGGGATTTGGGCTCAGGGAAGAGGCCAGGGGATCAGGGTTCTTTGAACTGGATGCTATCAGAAAACAGAGCAATTTTACTATTGAGTATTTTAATAAACTTTATCTGGAAGGAAGGATATAGTGGAGTTAAACTGTAGTTGGTAAAGAAGGAATGGTCACTCATATTAGCCACAGGGAGATGACCAGTCATTTTTGTGGTCAAAGTCTGTGTTATCAACTGAGGTCAGATCTGATTGCAGAGTGGTCTTGTTTTGTCTTGACTGTCACGGTCTTGGGGTGGCCTTGTCTGATGCTTTGTGGGTGTTTTGTGAGGTGGTCTATGATTAACAGAACACTGAGGCCTGTCTGTGAATGGCTTAGCTGATAGGACACGCCAGAGGCTCCTCTTCTATTTCTCAAAACAATAAATATAAACCACTTACCACAGTGCCTAGAGTTAAATACTCAATAAAACAATAAATATAAACCACTTACCGTAGTGCCTAGAGTTAAACACTCAATTAAATAATTTTTTAAATTGCTATTTGATCAACAGGGTAACCCACAGAAAACTAGAAGCCCTTATTGTCAATTACTAAATGGCATATATTATAAATATATAATTAATCACAACTGTCTGTAAGTTGTCCTTTCTGCTCCAATTCTCTCATACCCATGCAGTTTCTGGGCTCCCCTTTCCCAGTTCTGTCAACTATCTTTCTACGCAGAAGCTTTGTATATTAGATGTCTTTTTTTTTTCCTTCTTCCTCTCTCTACTCCTCTGCTGTATTAGTCAACATAGTCTTTACCTACAAAAACAAGCAAGAGCACTCTCTCATTAAAAGAGAAGAAGGAAAGAGGAACCTAAGCAAGGGATTATTAAATTCCCCCCTAATACAAGGGGAAGGCCATTAGTATGCACTTCTTAAGAATTTAAGCCCTACACATGACAAAGGAGAAACTATGCTTTTATTTAAGAATTCAGCTCATCCAATTCCAATAGGTTTCAACAGCTGGTCTCTGTAGCTATAAAGACAAATGAATTGGGTTGTCTTCATGGGATCCAACCAAGATTTTCTGTCTCTCATGCTAGCTCATCATACATTTCTGATCTTTATGTGGCTTCTTGTGTCATTTCCCTGGGCAGGGAAAATGCTCTGACCATGGAATACAAGTATTGGAGCCTCCCCAAAAAACTCTTCCTCAATTCAAGTCACTAAATGGAGACTCACTGCGTTAATAAATCTAAACATGTTTAGAATGTGTCCATCACAAAGAGACGGTCTCTCTCTTGGAGCACTGACACATCAGGTTACTGACCCTGTGAGGTTGGGTCATTAGCCACACTACGGTGACTCCACAAGGTCAATGAACTGGACCAGTTAGGATCTGGTCAGCTCTTGGGGTGTTTTTGTTTCCCCCCCAGTGTTTATATGAGTAGCACAACAGCACAGCCTTGGATATCTGAATTGAGTCCATTTAGGTATGTGTACACACACACACACACATTACACATATATTTATATGTTTATATATAATTTATATGTAACTTATATATATGATTTATTTATATATATATAATGTATATTATATGTTTGATTTATAGTATGTTATATATCTGATATTCAAAAACATGCTCTCTTGAATAAGACTAAAGTGATTTCTACAATGGTTAAATGACATATAGTATTTTTAAAGAAAGGCAGACAAATATTATCAATATTATCAATACAATTAGTCCTAATTACCATTTCATTGTCCCACTGCAAGCAATTCTCCAAATAACCAGCCCACTGAAAACTATGAGGGAGTCTCTGTAGTTTCTGAGTAGAACCTAGACAAGGGGTAGACCTTAGTCTCATTTGAAGCAGCTCTAGTCATAACATTAGAAGTTTTGATGTGAATAACATATTTTTTTCTAAAACACTTGACTTCATTATAATTGTTATATTTAATCACTGGAGTATCACTGGAGTATCTCACATTCCATCGATGCTGCATGTATCAACTTTTGGGTTGACAGCTAAGCAAAAGAGTCATGGAATACCTAGTTTTTCTTCAGAGGTCTTTTAACTCCTGATATTTTATACAAAAAAAAGGAATAAAATATGCATTTCTGAGGAGCAAGATTCAAAAGGGGTTCAGAACATTTTTCCTAAATGGTTAGTGCAGCATCCTCTACCTGTCTTTAAATATATTTTATGCAATGCTCCTGCAAGATTAATCTCTGCAAAGCACAAATTAATTGTATTACCTTTCCTTGAGAAATAAAACACAACAGAAAAAGAAAAAAAGGAAAAACACTTCAAGATCTACTTGTAGTTTACAGAATAAAATCTGAATCCCTTTGCATTCAAAGCACTTCAAGTTATGGCCTCATCTCCCTTCCCAGGCTCCTCATGCTTTCTAACTCTGTTTCTGTCCTATGTTAGTATGACCTCTAGCCATGTCTTAACTTATTGACTATATTAGGATGTTGAGACAAAGTCCTGTCTGGCTAATTTTCCTTCATCATGTAGCTTCAAGCACAACAACTTCCTCATGCAAAGTAGATATTTAAGAAATGTATTTTAAGCCACCTCCTGCTATTTTAAAATATTTTAGAAGATTTTTTAAACACCTTGTCTTTGTAAACAGAAAAGCCTCCTCATATTAGAGAAGACCCGTTCATGTGTACACGTACACACTCACACACACACACACACTCAACAACAAACAACAAAAAAAGCTTAAGGAATAAAGGACAATGTTTTGGCTCATGTGGTTGCACAGCTTCAAAATAAGTAGAACTGACTTCAGGCACAGCCTCAAGAGATGCCATCAAGATTTTCCCTTTCTCAGTTTTTCAGATTGCATCTCTCTGTATTGAGAATGAGTTGGCAACCATAATTGCAGACTCACCTCTAACCAGCCTAACAACCTCATGAAGAAGGGATGATTCCTCTGTAGAGTTTAACCTCCCAGTCTCACAGGAGACTCTAAGTGGCCCACCTGCATGTGGGAGCATCTCTGAATGGATCATTAAGCTCAGGATTATCGTCACCCTGAACATGCAGGCCTCCCCCACACATTCAGTCCTGTACACAAGAACCAAATAAAACTGCTCTTCTCAGAAAAGAGGGACCATCCCACCAGAAGAAAGTAAAATGGGTGCTGAATAGAGATTTAAAAATATACATAGATGTTCACTAACTTTGCCAAACTGAGCTATTCTGAAAAGCTTCCACCAAAAATAATAAAATAAAAATAAAATAAAATAATAAAATAAAATAAAATAAAATAAAATAAAATAAAATAAAATAAAATAATGGCTAAGTCTAGGTTAGGGGCAGGAAATGTACAAGCTGGCTGGGAACACTTTGTCATCTCATAAAGCAAGGATGCTCTCTGCTCAGACACATAGGAGCCAACAGGAAGAAGCTGCCATGGGCCAACAGCAAGGCTTCGGAATGGAACTTTATTGGTCACTTCTGGAAGACTCTAGCAGACTCACTCGATCGTTTGAAAAGTAGAAAACTGCAAAGATAGATGTGTGTGTCTGTCCTGTATTTCTTATGTGAACTGTACCTCAGGGTAAGCAAAAATAAATAAGTTAATAATAGTAATAGGAAATTTCTCTCTGTAGAAGTATTCCACATAATAAACGAGGAAGAAATTGTAATAATAGTCATCAGTTACAGAGATACCCAAAAGACTCCCAGCCGCAAATGTAGTGCCTTCCGAAGGAAGTATACAGTAACATTTATAATGTGTTTTTGCCAAAAATCAATTGAACCAAACTCTTATCGAACTACTACTGACTCTAACCACCAGTTTACAAAAAAACATAAAATTTTTGAGCCTAGAATCAGCAAAGCCAAAAGATGAGGATATGCTTCAATAGCAGTGACCTAGTATCCTTAACAAATAGGTTGCAAAGATAAAAAAACAAGAACAATGTGTAGTGAGCCGGAGAGAGTACCAGGAGAGTAGGAGAGATTCAGAGCAACATCAACTAAATTTAATTTGATATATAGCAATCTTTAATTTCTGATCAGCAAGCTTTATATATATATATTATATACATATATAATATATATAATGTGTATGTATATATAATTTCTGTACATATAAATATATATACATAAAAATCAGGTAAACTCGAACACCAAAAGAATACTTAACTATATTAAAAAATTAATATTAATTTTAAGGCTTAATTATGTTGAGAATGTGTTTTCCTAAAAAATCTTCACCTCTTTAGTACACATACAGAAATATTGATATGTTTGAACATTTGATTATATTAAGGAATTACCACTAATACTTAATGCACAGTGATGTTAATGAAATTACAATACTTTTTCTAAAAAGTCTTCACCTTTTGAATACACATATTGAAATATTTAATAATAATATAATGTTTGGTATTCGCTGGAAATTATTCATGGGGTAGAGGGAAGAAGATTAAAGTATAAAAGAAACAGTTGTTAGGATTTAAAGCTGGGTGATAAGTATGTGAGGATTCAGTATACTATTCTGCTTTTGTATATGTTTGAAAATTTTCATAATAAAGAGTTAAAACTAACATTTTAAAAAAACAAAACAGTAAATTTAAGTATCACCAGATTACCTTGGAGTCATCATTTCAGCCTCTGCAAGAATTTTAAAGAAAACTCAGAAGCAAGATAAGAACTGAAGCCATAACTACAGCGGCCCTTCCTACCTTCCCCAAAAAGCCCAGTGTGCTAAGTCTTCTGTATGAATAGCCTGTCCCCATCCATTAAATGTCCTTTGTTATTAGAATAGTCTGATGGAAAATGACACAAAATGTGAAATGGGACTGGCATTTTAAAACACTAAGAATACACATCATTATTCTATCACAAAGATATAACCCAAATTAAAACCTCTTTTGCATCTTTAACACGCCCAGCTTATTCCAACCTGGGCCTTGCCAACTGTTCCCCACTTTCGAAACATTCTCTCTCTTGCTCTTCCTGGGCCGAGCCTTTCCCATGAGCTCAGAAATCACCTCTCCCGTAATGCCTTCATTGACCACTACTGCCCCCAACCCCAAATCATTCCGTATCTCACTGCCTTCACTTTTCTCCCCCACCCTTCCAATCAGTTACCATCATGTACTTATTGGTTTCATGTTTAAACGTTTGATCTCAATGGCAGTGACTAGCAAGTATTGCTCAATACTGAATCTTCATACCTAGGACAGTTTCTGGAACCCAGGAGGCAATCAACAAATTTGAAAATTAAATGCTTAGTGCTTAAATCACTATTCATCCACCAAATCTATTGGTTCAGTTGCTGTCACTTTATACTAAATATGGTACATGTGTATATGTGTACATAGAAATACACTCATACAAAAATATATATATATATTTCCCCTTAAATCTAGGCATTTCCTACCTTGAATGTTAACAATAGAACCACTTCTGTCTCCTTCAGTGATATCTTTTTCTTTTATTTTGCTAGGACTGATCACTGATAAATCTCATTGGAACTAATAAGAAACATGGTATTAAAATAGATGTGAGAGTTGTTTTTGACTTTTCATAACAGCTTGCATTAGAGTGCACAGCCTTCAGACAGTTAAAAGGATGTTCTGATAACTCTTTCCTGCTATTATTAGAAGACAAGTTATTTGTGCTAGGAGAGCAAGAAACCCTACCTCAGAGAAATAGGGAATTGAGTAGTTTGCAGTTGTGAGAACAACAAAGTTAGCATTCAATTAAGTTCCATCACAAGATTTATACCAATCATTAACCAAAAGTTGTCTTCTGTTCAGTTTCAGGAAATTGAACAATACCCTGACGAAGAGAAAGACCCTTTAAAAATTAAGCAATAATTATGGTATGTTTGCAAAATGCAGTTTATCTTTTGTATCTTGAATTTCTTGGCTGTGTAATTTGCATACACATTAAACTCTGTGGGAAATTGGAAACCAATTCAGAATTCAACAATTAAAAGATACAAATTAAAATTGTTAGCATTAATTTAAAGTTTATTGCTGGTGCAATGCTCTTGGATGTAAATGAACTCTGATCAAGCAGCCATTCCTCTCTTAGAAGTTCAACATATTTTAACCTTCGGTCTCCAACTGAACCTTTCCGTTACTGGTGTCTGATGTCTTTGATATTCGTAAACATGCTCTTTTAATAAATATAAACATGTATTGGCTGCAGATCACTCTTTTTTGTTAGAAAAAGTTGGGGTCAAACCTCTCGCTGTTCAAAAGGACTGTCCATCTCTACAAACACTTTCTAGATATTTTGAGGAAACATTCAGATAATTCTGTGTTTCAGCTAATAGTAAGAAAACACACCTCCTTCCAGACGTGTGAGTTTGAGAGCAAAATACAGTCAACACAACAAAAGGTGCCTCTTGCCCTTTCACTTTTCATGTGCCTCTATGTTCTACTTATCAGAAATGTATGTATACATGAAATACATTTATATTCATATATGCATGTACTATATGTATGAAGTTTTCATTATAATATGTTATGGACATTGTGATCTAATTGCCTGGATGAAAAGCTTAGTTCCATCGCCTTCTAGCTGTATGACCAAAGATGTGTTAGTATTTCAGCTTCAGTCCCGTTCTGCAAAATAGAAATAGTGACAGTAACCAGTTCGCAGGTTTGTTGTAAAGACTGAATGAAAATAAATTAAATTCCTACAATCTGACATGTCCAAACTGCAAACCACTGAAATTGCTAAGTATTGGGATATGGGGTTCTGCGGAAGAATCCCAGGCCTACCGTTTGTTAGCTCTGTGACATTGGACTAGTTAATTAACCAATTTGTGCCTCACTGGCCCCATTCAGCAAAGTGGAGATACAGTGCTATATCATAGGAGTTGTTAGGTAATGAAATAAATTAAATATTTGTAAAGCACTTACAATAGTACCTAATGTAATCCCTACATAAGCATTTTTTACATAACAAATGCATGTGAGCAGATGGATATATGTATGAGGTGTATCTATATTACATACCTACAAAATAAAAAGAGTTGTCTCAAGATAAAACTGGAAAAATTCCTGTATTTTTCCAATGTTGCTCTGGAGACTGATTACCACTGATTATTTTCATTTAAAAGCAGAAGATTGGAGCAAACTTTCCATTTAGGATGCACAGGAAACCCACATGCAACAGCTCATCGGAAGCTTCACGTGTCCTACATGACCAATCTTGAGAGAATTAGAATACAATAAAATGCCCTTGACATTATCGCTAAGAAAATACACTTGGGTCATTGATGGCCCTTCAACATGCCCTAAGGCCATCAACATGGGGACCAATTATCAAGGTAAGTCTAGAAGTTTAGATTTTCAAGCTATAAAAAAAAAGTTTCAGTGGGAAAAAGTGAATAGGGGCTACAAAGTTTCAGACCCATGGGTAATTTTTCCTATAGATATGTTCTAATAATTCAGTGGTTTGTGCTTGGGGGCATACGGAGGAACAGATAGTTATGTGTTGAGCTATAAAATCTGGACCAATCTAATGTGTGAGTATGCCTAGCTTTTACTTCAAAACTTCCTCTTCTATCTCCACTAGCAAGATTGTTGGCTTGGGGAATTAGAACAGCTTGATTAGGCCTATCAAGTAATAGTAGTAGTAGTAGTAGTAGTAGTAGTAGTAGTAGTAGTAGTAGTAGTAGTGGTAGTGGTGGTGGTGGTGGTGGTGGTGGTAATGATGATGATGATGATGATGATGATGATGATGATGATGATGTACAAAACCCTTTACCATATACAAAAAGAGAACTATCACTTCCAACAAATACACATACACACACAGACAAATGAAGGACTACTTTCCCATCACAATAAATATGTAATAAGTAGGGGTTTGAGTAATGAAAATCATACCTCTAATTAATCGATCACATTATAACCCATTTCTGTTATGAAAAGCTACACTGTAGGAGAAATGTCCATTGCAGTAAATGGACATATTAGCCTAAATCACAGGTGTCAGATAACAGACTATGGTTGTTCTGAATGTTTAATTATCTGACACCATATGTATGACATATATACATGTATACACACACGTGCATATATGCATATATATTTGTATATTTTTTAAGACTGGCCAATATACACAAACAATAAACCTAAAAGAGAACGCCCAATCAAGGACATGTCCCGATAAAAGGACACCAAAGTTCAATTTGGAATTTTGTCTTGATAATATCTCCCCTTGTGTCTATCCTCCAAAGTGGATTTTTATCAGTCTCTGAAACCAAATGGCTTACAGATAATTTGGTCAGTAACATATATAAATGTTCCAAGCGTAACAAAACACATATTTCAGAAAGAGCTGAGGAAAATGATAGCTTTAGGACTTGCAGAATAAAACCAGCATCCTTTCTGCTGGAGAGGCATAAAAGAGATTAAGTGGACAGTACTTTCTTTGAATTATTGATGTAATCAAAACACGGGGAGATTCATGACATTCGTCTTCCCTGTGCTGGGGTCAACATCGACTTTTAGTTGAGTTTTGGCTTCTCTTTTTATCCGTTAAAAAAAAGGGAAGAAAAAGCATTCCTCTGTTGTTTACCTAAAAGAGCACGGAATTTCCCAGCAATTCATAACGTTCCATTAAAAGGAGATGACTGTGAGTGCTTTTCCCAATCAGGTGCGTAAAGCATTTGCCCATCCACCATCCAATTTTTAAGTTCAATTCTGTGTTTGGGTCAGCACCCGGGCTTTTAAGATCATTAGAATATAGACACATATATCTAACCTTGCGTTTAAGATGGAGATAGTTTCATTAAACTAGAGGGCAGAATTCTATTAGATAAAGCCCTGCTCTCCATAGCTCAACCTTAAAGTGCTAATGCAGTGTTTTTCCTCCTCCTAATTCTGCAGACTGGAAAGGAGCTTCCTGTGGCTCCCTGAATCCACCAATACCCCAAACCCAATTCCCAGCTCCCCTCAACACAGGCAGATACCATTTCAACAGATGTCAAGAGCAGCTAAAGTGCACTTAGGCTTATTTGTTAAATTCCTCGGGGAGGAGATAGATTGGTGAAATTCAGCCAGTAATTAAACCACATACTTCTTCTAACGCTGCCTCTGCCCCCACCTCCCCACCCCTTCCCTGCATAATCTCTCTCTGCCTTACATCAAATCATTTAGGCACTTATTGGCTACAATCAATACAATATGAGATACATTAATTTCGTCCCTGAGAGACTTTCGGGGAAGAGGTGGTATTGCTTCACAAGCATTTCGGTGTGTTCGTGTGAGCCTACCCATCAAACACAGCAGCAGCGCCTCCGCACCCTACCTACCCTGGCAGGTTCATGGTCTCACTGCCCCCCCCCTCCACCTGTGCTCATGGAACTGGGCTGCTGCCAGACTCAGGCAAATTGGATTGGAGTGAAAAACATTAAATATATCACCTAATGCACACAAATGCTGGACAGTGCAAAACACAGTAAAGTGGCCTGGCTGAGCAGAATTTGAACAATTAAACTCAAGTCTTTCCATATGTTCAGCACCCCTTGTGCCTCACTGTGCAGAATAAAATGACAAGGAGGGAAAGACCTTACCAGGTTGCCCAGTCACAGATTCTGTTTCCTCAGTGATACACGATTGCTTCTCCCACCCCTCACACCCCCACCTCCGGTTGACTGACCCTTTGGTCTGCAAAACATTTAGAAAGGGCTGGAGGAATTTCCAATCAGAGGAAATGCAGGCACTAAATGAAGCTATGCGCTATTCACCGGTTTTAATAATACAAATTTGTTATTTTTTTGTTAGATTGGGGAGCCAGATGCTAAAAGGGTGGTTTGAGCAATAAACGTGACTCACAGGACGGTACGTTCCTCTGAAGTCTATAACTCTGGCCCCTCCCCCACAGTGCCATGAGCCATCTTTCAGCCATCGATACCTCTCAGCCTCGAACGATTTTACTCGCCAAGTGAGACAAAGAAAGGGAATCGGATGGTACAGTTCAGTCTGTCAATGGACCCTGCAGTAGAACTGAAGACAAGCACAGTGGACTAACAAAGAAAATCAGGGAGGACTGTGAGAGGGTCGGACGGCAGCCACACAATTAAAATCTATCCAGAATTCGGACAAGAAATATTTCCAGTGTCAGGCTCCCGGCTTCATGTTTAAAGCAAAGAAATAATTGGGCAAGCGAGATTCTGTGACTTACAAAGAAGACCATTATCATTTTCTCATTAACTACACCCTGCTTGGGCAATGAACAACGATGCTGATAAAATATCAGAAATGTTTCTTTTCTATTTGAAAGAGAAGGGATCAGGCTTTCTGGTAGACAGTCACCCATCACAGCAGGATATACAATGAATTTTGGATAGAAGAGAATCAGAAAAAAATAGCCTTTGGGACTGGTCTCTTGTGTGTGCACTAGGCTAATTCAGGAGACCTCACTGGACCCAACTACTTCATCTGTAAAATCATTAGCTGGTTCCCAAAGCCTTCCATGGCTCTGACAGCATCTGGTTCACATTATGGAGTTTTCATCCCTAACTGTCCTGACACCTAGTCTTCAGGACAGTCCCTTTCCCTGCACTGGCCACCACAGAGAACCGCCACGGCAGCTGACGAAACTCGAGCTGCCTCTGGAAGGGACGAACCTCTCAGAGAGAGACTGCCTCCTGATTAGCCTGGGTCCACTCCACTTTCTACAAAGTGGAGAATCTGACCGTGATAAATGGGTAAAATTCTGAACAGCTAAGGCCTGCACTTCTGTTTTTTAGAGATTAAGTCGCCCTCTCTGCCCGTTGTTATCAAAAGATGTCCTTGGAGTACTAGCATTTAAGGTGCTGAGAGGTCTGTCACAACACAGACTGTGGGACCTTTGACCAGTTGGCTGAATCAGAAGCTTCGTGGGTGAACCCCAAAAACTAAACATCAAGCAAAATCCCCAAGCGATTCTTCTGCCCATTATCGTTTGAGAAATGGGTGGATCATGACAATCAACTAGGAACTACCTTACAATGACAAAGTCTATTTATTTGTGCTCATTATTGTGCTGACACCCTATGAGACTGCAAGCTTCCTAAGGTATAGATGATATCTTACTCATTGACATGTCACTGGCATCCGGTCCAGGGCCTATACAAACAGGTACATGTATCTTAGTAAATGTTTGCCGAGTTGAATTGAAGAAACACAGGTGGCCAAAACCCACCACTGGTTGAACGAATTAGAATATCTGGGCACAGAGCCTGGGAATATGCAGTTGATGAGCACCTTGGCTATTCTCATTCACAGCAAATTGTGAGAACCACTTTTCTCATCTTTGGCATATACCCTTGGAAATAGGAGGCTTGTTTTATCAAAAATCATCCTAGAAAGGTATGCCTGGTTTTCCACCTTCAAATCACTTTGGTGCACATTCTTTTCCCAGATCTTGATAAATACGTTGGGCTTGAATTATTTTGAGATGGACATACAACATAAGTAGGCTTAAATAATTTGTCTGAGGTCACACCCACAACAGTATGGTGACACTTTGACTTGGTAAAACTAGATAACTTTGGTGAGGCAATTTCATCTTTTAAGTGCCGTTGGAATACTTAAAAAGACAAGGCCAGAGAATCTAAAATTGGGATTTCCAGTCCCATTCATGTATTTAACTGACGTTTGTTGAGTGCCTACTATGTGCCAGGCATTTGTCAGTTGTTAGGGATATATGTTGAGCCAAAGCATATGGTCTCTGCCCTCCTGATGTTTATATTCTAATATAGGAAGATTAAATAGCTATTTTTACAGTGGCAGAGAGTTTCCCAATGTGCCTTCCTCTTTGGTTCTATTTATACTGCCTTTTTAAATAGCTAAAATCTTTAATTTTTTTTTATTAAACTATCTGGCTTAAGTTTCAATTCTGGAAAGAGAGATGGGTCTATATTCCTAGCCTCTGTGGCCTCACCTCCCACTTAATCCTCAACCCATACTAATTCAGATGTTATTTTGTTCACTTTCTGGACAAGTGGTTGTTTCTTTACTTATCTATTACAGAGGCTAGTTTCTACATGGTCTCTTACTTGACCTCTCCATAGATCTTGCCATTGGCCTTTCTTAGAATTTTTATCTTTCAGTTTCCATCAATACCTGCATCTGGTAGGTCCTGTCACTCCATCTATTTTCAAATCAGTCTGCAGGGATAACTCCTGGTTGCCTCTTAAATGGCTGAGTTCTCTAGAACTGCACTTGCTTCTCTTCTTATACATTATATACACCCATGGCCCTGCACATAAATAGATAGGCAACTCATAAATCCACATAAACATCACCAAATAGTAAATAAAGAGAATGATGTTGATTCATACATGTGCCAATATGGAAAAAAGTCCTAAATATGCTGTTAAAAGAGAAGAACAAATTGTAAATCACTATATACTATATGATGCTGTTTTTCTATTAAAAAATAAAGGACCTTTAATAGATAGGTAATTGGTGGATACACACACATATATATAGACATATATAATTGCAAATCTAGAGGTTTATTCATAGACAAACTATCCAGATCTATAGTGCCCAAGGGAAATACCATGCAAGCAACATGTGCAATTCTAAATTTTCTAGTAGTCATATTTAAGAAGTAAAAAATAAACAAGTAAAACTAATTTAACAACATATTAACCTTAGCCAAATATATTATCAATATCCAATTAATATTTACGAAGTGTCAATGAGCTGTTTTCTCCTCTAATATTACACTAAGTTGTTGAAAATTCAGTGTACAAATTCTGCTTGCTCAGTAGCAACATGAGGCTAATAGCAACCATATTAGATGGCAAGATTATAGAACATTTCCATCATCACACAACATTTCACTGGACAGCACCGGTTTACGTGAAACTGAGAAGAGAGGGCTCTCTCACCAAAGAAACAGGCAGGGAATGGGAAGTTTATTTCTTAAAATTTAGGGAGCAATTTACTGTTAGGACAATGTAAACATTTTGGGTTGTTTTTCTGTGAAATTTTTTGGATGCTATGTTCTCACTGCTCTAACAACAACTTGGAATTTGTTACAAAAAAAGAAGGCCCTCTAGACCCACATTTGATTCTTGGTTTCACCACTTACTTGCTCCGTGGTTTAAGGTAAATGGTAGCCTCTTTATACCTATTTTTTTCCCACCAGTGATACGACCATTATGAAGATTAAATAAGATAATGCATCCGCAGAGTGCTTAGCTGTTACTCAGTAAACTCAAGTTTCCTTTGGGGTCTCCGCCTAGCCATCACGAACATTTCAATTCTGACCTGAATAAGGATAAAATGTGACTGCTGCGAGCTACCCTCTCACTGCAGCTGCATTTCTCTACTCCTGTCACTTCACTGAGAAGACAGTCATCCCAGCAGCCTTGTGATGTTTATCGTTACCCTCCTCTCTCCCATCTGCTAGAAGCAAGGGGTGCTAGGCAGTCAAGGAAGGTATATCCATGTATTTGGGTAAATTTCTACTACTGAGTTCACATTTCTAGTTTGCAAACATGAAATCAATATAAGCTCCATTCGTGAGTAATATCTAGTTGAAACAGAAGCTCCATTGATGAATAAAGTTGCACTGAGGTCCGTGTACCTGTGTCCATGTGTGCATATGTGCATGTGTGTGTGAGAGTGTGTATGTGTGCTTGTGTCTTGAAAGTTTTTTGTTACCATTTTGAGATCAGCAAAGTAGCTTGGGAAACAACTTTTCCCCAAATAAGAAACTTCGGCAGCCATGAGACCTCGGGCAAACTTTTCACTCTTCCTTGTTCTCTGCTTTCTCGTCTAAAAAAAGGCAGGGGCTGAACCAGATGACCCCTATGATTCCTTTCAGCATGGATAGTCCCTGATTCTGTGCATCTGTGGACAGGCATGGCCAAAGTTCTCATTCTTATTATCATGGGTAATCAAGACCTGGCAAATACTTCAGTCCTCTATCAAAATGCTGTTCTCTTCCTGCGCTCATATTATTAGGCTTACTGCACCCATGCGAGACTTTGATAAATGCAGTCAGCTAACGAACCATTTGGATGGTGCCCAAGAAGAGAGCAGAGGCTCTGCAAGGCTTTACTTGCAAGTTCCATATCACTCAGAATTGACTCACCAACGCTAGAAGAAATAATAAATGATATCTGAACGCATGAAATACGAATACGGAATGCAGAAGGAGGCAGGTAGGTGAGCAGGGGTTGGATGAGATGTCTTTTCAGGCTCCTCCACCTCTTGAGAGTCTATGAGTCTGTGGGGATGGGATTTAATAAATCATCAACAAAGACATGTGAAACACACAGGCATCTGCCCTATAGCATGTTTAGTTATTTTCTTAAAGGCAAGCAGAGAAGTATATCCCAGTGGCATCCAGAAGGTGATTCTCTTGTTTTCAGGAAAGGAGGCCCATAAAAGAATTTAAATAGAGAGATGGAGGAGGGAGAGTGTCAGAATGAGCACATGTCCTGAAATGTTAAAAAAGGGTGATTCTGGTAGGCATTTACAGGTGTCATTATGCTAATCTTGTACTTTTCCAGAGGATTAGAACTTTTAGAATGAAAAGTAAAAATAAATGTTGTAAAATTTCAAAAAAATGTATAAAATTTAAATTAGAAATAACTGCACACATTAAAGTGAGTTCCTGCAAGATAGTCTTTGAAAAAAGTCTTCTTTGGTCCATTAAGTTTGGAAAACATTTTGTCCTATATCATCCTCATAGAGATTTATGATTCACATTCATTAGCAAATTAAAGGTTCTGAGAAGTCCTGCAAAAAGAAATCTTTTCAATCCTTTTTATCTAGTGTATCCTACACTTGTTTTTAAAATCATGGAACTCTCTGAGTGTGAGTGTGTGTGTGTGTGTGTGTGTGTGTGTGTGTGTGTGTGTGAGTGTACGTGCATGCATACACATACATGCATTTGTGTGTAGCATCTATTAACCTACTATGGAATTAATGATTTAGGACTACAAAGTCGTTCATTCTTTGATTCATTCATCTCTAATGAAGTGTTTACTATGTGCCAGACATACAAGAACATAAAATGATATAGTCCCTATTTATAAGTAGCACACAGCTCAGAGAATAGGCAAGAGGAAAAAAAATGATTTAAAAAGGATAATGTGTTTGAAACCACATCATGGTACAGAAGTGCAGAGGTGAGAAATGGAGATAGAATCATTGCCTAACAAAAGATATAGATATAACCTATCCTAAACTGGTGCTTGGGAAGTTCCTGGGTCTAGAGAAGAAAAATACAAAACATTCATTGGGATCGGTCCAGCTTTACAAAGAAAATAGACAATCCTATAGCTCTGGACATTTCTCCCTAAATTTTTTGAGGATTCTCTCCTCTAATCTTCACTTTCCTCAAAAGGTATTTATTAGTAAAGAAGAAAATATAATGTGAAAAATTCACTGGAGAGACCTAAAATTCTGTTCAGCATGAATATTTTGTGATACAATGAATCTGGAATTCTGATTTAGTGACTAAGAGTAAGGATGCTTTGGGAAGCAAGGAACAAAACCTGGCTAACAGTGGCTCCATCTGTAAGGATCTCTGTGGTTTGCCTGACTCCAAGCGTGGCAGGAGATGGTCCCATGCTGTTCTGGTGGCTCAGCAGTGCCGGCAGGACCCAAGCTTTTTCACACACCTCCCATGGGTTGTAAATACCCTCATAAGTTCTAGTTTACAGAAGAAGCAGCTCACCAAATTCCTCCAGGTAACAGAAGAGCCAGGGCATCAAACCCAGGCAGTAGGACTGCAGAGACTGGCATGACACCCATAAGCACGATGCTACCACTTGGGGAGTCACACAACATGTCTCGTACTGTCCCTTCCACTTAGCTGTGCCACTGGACCTCCCAGCCTGATGTCCTTGTCCAGTGGGCATCATGACCCTTTGGCCGGGAGGAGCATGTGCACCCATGGCATCCACACAGCCAACTTCACAGGTCCCCGCAGACAGCCAGACCACCATGCCTGTGAGTGCACACTGTTTGTCCAAGATCCCAGAGACTTCGCCTCTCTTCCCCCACCCCAAGAGATTTATAATTAAGCCTGCAAAAAATTAAGAAATTAATATAAAAGTTGCCGTGTTGTTGCCAGTGTTTTTATTATACTTTAATTTACTGGAAACATTTTCACACCACCCCTGGGGAGTAAGTGCAATGCAAAATTGCTTACATCGCTCTTAAAAGCTGAAGTAAGCGTTTCCTTTTCATCTTCCATAATCCTATTTAAAAAAGAAAGAAAGAAAGCCAGCAAGTCTATGGGTAGGAGCAGCAAATAGATAATTATATCACTCTGGATATTTCCCCTTGGCTTTTTTGAGGACCTCCCCCCTTCATAATTCTCCTCTCCCCTCATAATTTATTTATAGGTAGAGAAATGATGAAGTAAACTCATTGGACAGACAACAGCACATCACTCTAATTAAGTTACTAGTGATTCCTAGCTCCACAATTATCAACAAGATGAAGCAGGTGACAGGGCCAGATGACGCAGAATGTGGGAGCAAGAGACAAGGGCTTGGAGTGCCCCAATTGCTGGAAAAACACAGAGTCAGAATGGCCTGGAGTTTGGATACGGGCAAGACACAGTGGAAGTCCCAGCACTGCCACTTCCCAGTGGTGTGATGTGAGGCAAGTCACCCGATTTCTCTGGGCCCCAGCTTCCACGCCTTGCATCATGGGAGACTAGCAGATGAGCTTCTCATGTTCCTTGTAAATATCAACAGTAACCACGTACCTGAGAGGGGGAGCTTAGCTCAGCTCCCAGCACAGAGCAGTTTTCCACTCCCATCCACGTGGAGAGCCATTCTGTGGGACGAGGGACTAGTTTGCAAGACCATGTCTGAGGCATCCCATTGCTGATGCCGATTAACAAACAAGAAGCAGACTGCAGCAGTAGAGGGTCTTAAGGATAGATGACGGTGACCCCGAACCCAAAGAGGGACCTGGAATTAGACTCAGTTTTCTCATAGATGGAATCCACAGAAATGTCATGTTTTGGCAAATGAGCAATAGGTTTCAATAAAGATCAAAATGGGATCAGTTTGGGGGAGTGTGATCTTTGTTACCTGGAAAAAAGCTTTTCTAATTGAAAGCGGCTGAACTTGTCCCCGGGCACTTGCTTCTCTGGCTACAGAATGACGGTCCAGCTTCTCAAATTGGATGCCCGTTTATATACCACCCAACGAAATAAACAAGGACCTCTCTCTGCATCATTAATTTGGCTGAGCGATTGGCACGGGGGCCCTCATTATGTTATATAAACTAACACACGTATATGATGGGAAATGATGAAAATGTACTCAGATATGTAAGATAAAGCAGGCGGCTTCAAAGAAAGAATATCACCCACTATTCAGGGATGTATGTATAATCCCTTCTGCCAGTAAAGAGTTAAGTTCAATGAGAGAAAGAGAGAGAGACAGACAGACAGAGACAGACAGAGGGAGAGGAAGAAAACATACTGGCTTTCACCACTGTTAACCAGGTTGTTCCCCCTTTTTGATTTCACTATTCTCACCAAATTCACTACAGGGACGTCGGAATCTTGGCCATGTTGTTTTTCTCCTTGAGAAAACAACAACATCTTTTGATAATTGAAATTTTTTTCAGCAAAACCTTGCCACCTCAAATTTATTAAAGCTGTTTCAAAACTCTGTTTTGATTTCTGTGTCGATTACTAGTTCATGAGACATTTTTCTGGTCATAGTTGGCCAATGGGCCAGAATTAGCCTATGGGCAAAGATTGAGCATTTTGCAAGGAAGAAGTGAATGCTTGTTCTTTCCTTAATATTCTTCCCTCTGTTTGAAAATGGCAAATGAGCTTTTGGAGGAAAAAGGAAAAGAAAAAAAAGGCAAGACAAATGGTTACATGATAATAGGTCCTTATATCTAACAAAAAATCGAAGAGGTAAGATATATGGAAAAACTAATGTTCTATATCATATACGCACCACCCCACATTTATGTGTGAAATAAAATTTTGCAATAACTTTTAAGTGATTTTGGTCGCAAATAGAAATCCTGGCTGCAGAGGCATGAATGAACAAAGAATTAATTTTTTTTACGTGACATGCGTTCCGAGGTAGCCTGTCCCGTCACTGACCCAGCTGCTCTACGAGGTCAGAGCCAGTGTCCCCCACGAATGTCCCACATGAATCAGTGGGTGCAGCCCAGTAAGACACCATAAAAGGTGAGAAGGAAAAAAGGTCAGGAGGACAGCAAGCGCCACCTGCAGGTGCCACCTCCCATGAACAAATCAAAAGCTCCCCCAGATACCAACAGCAAACTTCCAGTTACATCTCTCTGACCAGAACTTGTCACGTGGCCCACGCCTAGTGGGACAGGAAGCTTGCAAAGCCAGCACCTAGCTGAGCACATTTCCAGGCTGAACAAATTTGGCGTTTTTGTTCAGCCTGAGAAAATGGTGAAATGCTCACCAAGACAACTTTGCATTTCTGCAAAACCATCATCCACCGTCACGTTGAGTGATCAGAACTCTCCAACCTTAAGAAACACGACAATGCCTGAGATGTTGATTTGCTTATGTTCTGCGGAGACAGAAGTTATTTCTGGAGCCCGAGGGGAAGTGGTGGGCTCCACAAACCATCTGCGAAAGGGTCACACCCCTTTCTGCAGTGTGCCATAGTCCTGCCGTCTCTTCCTTGGTAAAAAACATTGTTGTATCCCCTTGAAGGTATTGATTTTAATTAATCACAACATAAAGCCACCTCAATCAATAGAAAGGTACAGGGGGAAAAACAGAGCTGTAAATCACTGTTGTTTTTTCTCTTTGGAGAACTTTCCTTCAACTGGAACTCAGTGGTTCTTCTGTGTACAGATATCGCCCAGATTCAACTAATAGGTTCATAATTACACTAATAACTACTCTTGACTGAACATACTCTGCATTTAAGCACACAGTGCCTCACAGAGTCCCGTAATGTTTTTACTATTTTACTGTGTATTGCTATTATTCACTTTTCAAGTAAGAGAAAACGGAAACTTAAGGGTTTAAACAATCTTCCACCGTTCCAAATACCACTCAGACTAGAGCCAAGATTTGAATTCAGGTCTGACACTTGCTACAATTTCATGCGAACCCATAATGATCATGTTGAGTTCTAAACGCTATTTTACATAGATTATCTCTAATTTTCCTAACGATCTTTGTATTATCTCCTGTTCTCAGAAGTCATACCCAAATGTCAGAGACAGTGAGTGATTTGCCTGAGATCACACGGGGTACAGGTGGCAGAGCCGGAATCCCCACAGAGATGTGTCTGGTCTCCAGGTCTCTATTCATGTCCACTGCAGCCTGCAACATCCTGCAGAATCTCTGGGAATAATGCCACAAAGCATCATTATGTGAAGGGGCGGGAGCCACGTCTTACATGACAGAGAGAGTATAGCATAGCCATAGAGGAGTAGAGGAACAGCTCCAGGATCAGGTTCCTGGGGTTCAAATCCTGCTTCCAGACTTGGTCTGTGGTTTATAGCATCCTGCTTAAATTCACAAAACCTTAGCTTCAGAGTCCAAAAAATGAAGATGACAAGAATTCAAGCTCATGGAGAGGATTTAGAGAATATGTGGAAGACACCTGGCGGTACCCATGACAAAGACAAGAACACAGGAAGGGGCTATATCCTCACAGCTGAGCTACTTAACATCTAGAAGCCTCAGTTTTCTTTCTGTAAAATGAGATAATTCAACCTACCAGTGATGAGCCTCTAATGAGTGAATATGCATCAAGGGTAGATGTTATCCACTCAGTAAGTGTTAGCTGCCATCATCATCATCATCATCATGACATCTACATGAGCAGCCACTCTGAATTTCAAAGGCCAGCTGAAAACAGAGCATCAGGAATAGAAATCTGATTTTTATTTTTGCAGGAAATGAGACCGCTAGTACTATACTGGAGACAGAGCATATAGAAAGTACAAAGCAATGTGCTCTGATGTTGCCAGAAACTTGTTTTTCAAGAAGCTTTTCAAACTGAAGCAGAGGGCACAGCCAAGCCTGGCTAATTAGCTGCACTGCCTTATGCCATGGGGCCCAGGGCATCCTGCTTGGCTGTTGTGTTGGGGGCTGGAGCCTGCTAAGTCAGCTGTAATTGACACCCAGGCACAGGGGGGAGTGGGGAAGGCTTAAGGGGAGGGAGGAACTTCGAGGAGCCAGGAAACAAAGACACAAGACATTGCTGAGCTTCTTGTGAGGCAACAAATGCCTTTCCACACTGAGGGGAAGTTTGTTTTTGTTTATTTTCTGGGGGGCTAGAAGAAGCCCCTGCTCTTATGTTCTCTCTCCCAAGAGGCGCCTCTGCTCATGTGTTGGTTCTCAGACCAACTTGGGAAACGGGTTTTCCAGGTACTGCAAACAAGTCTCAGGTATCTTTGGCTTTTATTCAGCATTTCTCCATCCTATTTCAATTCATTTCAAACAATATTCACCCAGAGCCTCTAATGTGTCTGGTCCTGCACTAGCACTAGAGCCAAAGATATCATCAGCCTGGCCCCGCCATGGAGAGGCTTAGGGTCCAGCAGGAATCAGTCCATCCTGAGTTATAAATCACAGGGGTGGTGTCAAATAACAGCCACGAGTGTATAAAAGACTCCTACCTCTGGAAACTGGATTCTGCTAATAAATGACTTTTTCTGATTCGTGGACTTGTTGGAAGTAGAAGAAAAAGAGAAGTTAAGAGGGTGCGTGTTCCAGAGCCAGACTGCTCTTGGTAAAGCTTAACTGTGCCTCGATTTTCCTCTCTAAAATAATAATAATGCTTATCTCATAAAACTATAGAGGTAACTCGTGTAGAACTCATAGGAAAAGGAAGTGCTTAATCAATGCTAATTTGATCATCATTATTGGCATCACTATCATCACTATTACTATTATCGCCTCACTCAGAAAGTTGCTACACACCTATGAAGGATACTTTCAAAGATCGTACTTTAAAAGATCATAAGGATTCTAAGATGCCTCCAGCCTACGTACATACGAGCAGCACTATTCCTGAGTCGATGTTCCAAGGAAGGGAATCTTTGGACTATGCCTCAAGTTCTGATAGCGTAACTCGGTTTTCTCATCTGCAGAATGGGAAACAACACCTGCTCGAAATTGATGCCCCCAAAAAATCTGTACTGAAGCAGAGCCTATGGACATGAACAGAGACTGTGATTCCCCATCGCTCTTTTGAATGGTTACTTTTGTTCAGCCGCCCACAGGTGGGTCTGTGAGATTCCACACTCATCATGTATGACCAAAGCACGGGAAGCTGTTGGGAGCAAAGGCAGCCACCCATGAGCTAGCCAACACATCAGCTCAGCCAGGATGTCTTCTGTGACATGATGGCTGGCAGACCTCAGTTAGTGAAGCAGGAAGGAGCTGTCCTTAGAGAGAAGCACAGGAGCGGGGACATTCATCCACAGGGGGGCCAGGATATGGGTGAGGTCAGCAAGGCACTGACTCATGACACAAAAAAGAGGCGCCCCAAATCTCGGTAACCACAATTAGTGATATTTGAATGTTGTTTGACTTTGAAAAAGTAATCAATGCGAAAACACATGATTAACATCAGCATTTTAAATAAAAATATGACCCAGCCATACACCTGTACAACTCACCTCACTTGTCTATTCTAACCTCGCTGTCAGATTCTGTTGCTATTTAAATTTTGATACTTTATGTATTGTAGACTGTTACATTAATCTTGTTTATCTGCTTTAAAATATGACGGATCTTGATGGCTGAGCTTTATCGTTCTTTCTGAAATTGTATGCCTAGGGCAAGAGCCTCACTCTCCTTGGTCACACTGCATGGACCAACAAAGCAAGTGAGGGATGCTAAACAGGAGAAAACACCTTCTAGTTCTTTCCGAGTCCTGAAACATTGTTGAGACAGTGTCCTGTCTCCTTACTCTCCCTTGTATTCTTATATAAATGGGGCAAAAGGAAGAGTAATAACAAGCCAGTATGTCTGGCTCCATCTTTCCTACCAGAATTAAGGGCAGTAGGAGAAATAGATTCTTGTGGAATGATTCTTAAAAAACAACAGAGTGTAGATGGAGGCCAGCCTGCATTTCTCAGGTAGCTGTGTCCATGAAGAAGTGCCACTGGAAGCACTGACTGAGGGCAGGAAGTCATGGGAGGGACAGACAGGTCTTAATGAGGAAGGATGGAAAAGAAATGGCATAGGGGAGCTTTTCTGACCCTTGTGGAGTGGCAGCCTCTGGAGAGCTTCAGAGTTGTTAGGATTAGGGGAGGGATGCAAAGGGGACCTTCATACCTGTTGCCCTCCTCTTGCTGGTTTGGAAATAGAAATCGAAAATGCGATTTACATCACCGGAACCTGGACTAATTATTTCCTGAAGTGGTATCAATCAAGAAATGGGCCGGCATGGGCCCCTGCATTCATTCAGGTTATAATCATAGCCCCACCCTGGTTGATAAATGCAGTTAGACTTCCTGAAACCTAAAAGTGTCCATCACACATATAAGTCATCACACTTGACTCAAAATCCCAAACAGGGTTATTTTTCAGTTGGTGGCCCAGTTCTAAAAAAAAAATTGTTTCTTTGATAACTGTCAAAAACAATAAAAAGTCCTCACCACTTACAATATCTATCTTGCCATCCCCTCAGGAAGAAAGAAATAAACAGACTCTCCATATAGAAGCTGGAAAAAAAATATCAGCGTTAAATTTCTGCTAGAAGTAGGAGTGTTTTAGGCCAAGAAACCTCCTGGTTGTGTCCAGAACAGTCTATTACTTGCATATGATAGTGTTGGTATTACTGGGCGAAATGCTTCCTGACTGATTGATGGATTATTATCTCTCATAGATGAATTATCTCTGAAATGCCAACAATTATAATAAGTGCCGCTTTTGTCTGACAACAAAGCTGAACTTTACTTTGTCTGCCTGGCACATAAGGAAATGCAACAATTTGATTACGAGTACTTATGTTGATCGTTCAGTCTATTAACAGTGAGGCACCTCTGATTCCCATCTATTCCCCCAACACACACACACACCCACACACGCACACGCGAAGCTGACAGAACATTATTCAGCCTTAAATGCAAGGAAATCCTGCCACGTACAACAACACAGATGAACCTTATGCTAAGTGAAATAAGCCAGTCACAAAAAGACAAACACAATGAGTTCACGTATGTGAGGTGTCTAAAGTCATCAAATTCATAGAAATAGCAAGTAGAATGGTGGTTTCCAGGGGCTGGAGGTAGAAGGAAAGGGGTAGTTATTATTTAACAGGTACAGAGTTTCAGATTTAAAAGATGAAAAATTCAGATCTGTTTCAGAACTATGTGAATGTACGCAACATTGCTAAATGGCACACTTAAAAATGGTTAAAATGGTAAATTGTATGTCATGTGTTTTTTACCATAATGGAAAAAAATATGCTGTAATATTTCTCTCAGAAAAAAAGGTCCTTTTTGCTCCCTTCTCTCTACGACACTTCACAGCGAAACTCTTGTGCAAGCATTTGCTCAGCTCACGTCTTTTGTTTATCCCAAACCAGTCCAGGTTCTACCTACCCGACACTGTCACTGGTCTTATCAAGTGAATCACTGCTGGTGACTGGACACACGCATTAGACACTTTTATGCTCTTTTCCTGTTTCCTCTCTTCCCCTCTCCTTCTACATCCAATATTAACAGGCCTGTCAACTTTATCAAAACTACATATCCCGTATCTACTCACCTTCCTATGCCTCCAGTCATGACACGCTATTGCAATTGCCGTCACCTCTCACAGGGACAACTGCGATGGCTTTGGGATTGGAATCTTGGTCCAATTTCAAGTACTTATGTTGATCAGTATTAACGTGGGGGCACCTCGCCATCCACACCCCCCTAACACACACACACACAAACACACACACACACACACACACACACACACACACACACCCCATAACCACCGAAAAGGCTCTGTGGAATCTAAACCCTGCCCACTCCTCCAAACCCACCTTATACCCCTTCACTATCTACTCCCCAAACCAAACAACCCCTCCTCCATTTCCAGCCATGGCACCTGTTCCTTCTACCTGGATAGCTCCTCCCCAGTCTCTGTGGCTGTAGCTTTCCTTTCATTCATAACTCAGTTTACCTATGAATTTCCTAGGAAGGGCTTCCAAGGGAATTCAATCTACAGTAACAATTCAGCTGCGTTTTAGCCCATATCTCCCTGCTGCAAATCTCTGTATAGCAAATATTTTCTGATCATTTATTTCCCATTTATTAGTGGGTTTATTCATTTATTGAATGTCTATCTTCCCCTTACTAGACTGCAAGTCCCCCATGACCAGGAAACAGGCCCATCCTAATTGTTACTATATCTCCAGTAGAGAGTATAAACATCCAAAACTATTTGTTACATGATTTTTCTAAAAGTCCTGATGGGGTTCAGGACACTCTGCCCCCAAATATGGCACCGTGGCATACTGAAGGAATTTGAGAAATGACACATGCAGGGAAGACTTTCTCTCCCTCTCCCAAAACGGGTCACAAAACCCTCACATGAGAGGCGCCTGGCCTGAACCCCAAAGACAGAGGGACCCTGAGAGGAATCTGGATGAACAGGTGCTGCCATTTCCTCGTTCACTACACCTACTTCATACCCTTCATCCCATCATGCCTACCCACGACTTCCCACTCTTCATCACGCCTCGCTCAGAACTCGCAGGTTCACCATTTCTCACAGTCTTCAATTCCTTATAAAAGTTCCTGTGTCATGTACACCTTGTATTAAACAAATTTATAAGTTCCATCTGTCTTTTGCTACAGGAGTCCCAGTTGAGAACTTAGGAGAAAGGAAAAAGTTATTTTTCCTCCCCTATGATTCTATGTCTCAGTAAGGGCAGGAGGAAAAGGTGTGTACGTGTGTGTGTGTGTGTGTGTGTGTGTGTGTGTGTGTGTGTGTGTGTGTGTACGCACGAGTGTTTCAGACGGGAGGAAAAGCACAGCACAGACCAAGGTCCTATGGCCTAAACATAGTCCCGTCTTACTGGCAGAGCCCATTTCCTTCTATGGAGACTGAAACTTTCAGGTAGTTACTTCTCCCAGACTCCCTCGAAGCATTTAACCCAATTCCGGAGAACAAGACTTCGAGAGAAGGTTCAGAGGTGGGGGTAGTAGTTGATGGGGACAACCTTATCATCTCTGTCATGATTGCAACTGCTGGAAATGTCTTGGAACTGAGAAGGGCCATGCCTCAGGGCAAACCCACTAATGGGGAAATAAAAGAAAATAAGTTTCTAGACAGAAATAGTCCCGGTGACTCTTCGATGACAGCCTCTGTGCCTACCCTGTCTTCTTATTGTAGAAGGACTTCTCATGATAGAGTAACAAACGCCCTTATTGTGTGCCACTCGTTTACTTGGGAAATCTATTATGGGCCACTCAGAGCATTTTGAAGGACTCACCATGGCATACCCAGCAATCAGAGTAGTGCCTCCATGTGTCTGATGCTCAAAATTAGGGCCAGGATTAGGGGGAGACACAAATTAAAGGGGCATCAGAAAACTCAGTCATCAAGGTAAACCATATTTTAACACAACCTTTTGCAAAATCAAAATAAGTAAATGAAATGCATAATGAACAAACTGTGAAAATTTTAAATAAAGACAGGCCCCCACCCTGCACTAGTAGTGCCCAGTCTCACTCGCCTTACCATCGGCCCTGCTCTAAATATTGGTGGAGGAATTTCCCACGCATTTTTATCCACAGTCTCCAAGTTCTTCACAAGAACATCCCTGTCATCTTCACTCGACAGGTGAGACCTCTTGGCACCTGCCTGGGGGTCACAGAGCTAGGAGTGGTCTGAAAGACTCCAAAACCAGTGCTCTTAACTAATGCATTCAAAAGACTTGGCACCTCTCCTATGGGGTCTGTACCAAGTGCAGGAGATGGGTGGGAAATTCAACTGCCAGGCTTTGCTCTGATGTCTTCTGTCTCTCAAAATATCCTTCTTGAGCACCCACCCATCTGGTCACTGGGGATTGGAGCTCTCCCGTAATGAGCACATTATGTGAACGCTGACACAGAGCCAAGAGTCACGAGCAGCTTCCAGCAGCCAGAAGGCCTGCAGGTTTTGCTAAAAAAGGCATCTGGATTAACACATTTTAAGGTAATGAAGGTATCATCCAGTTACAACAGGCAACAAGGAGGGAGAGGAGGCCCAGCTATCCGAGAAAGGGAGTCAGGGTGTGTCCTAGATTGCAGGCAGGTTCCTATGGGTTTCCTGGAGTCCCTGGGGATGAGACATTATGTAAATGCAAACTGATACTGACAGGAAGGGAAGAATCCATCACTCATGCTCTCACACAGTTCTGAGAGTTTTCCTGCCAGACTTCTTCTTCTAAATCTTCATGACTGCTCTACGAAAATGCAACTGGGAACTTCAAGCAAAAGCTGGGAAAAGTTGTGTTCTCATTTGGGACAGGGGTGGCCAGATGTCCTAACTGGCCTGAGTAAGACTGGAGCATGAAAAAAAAAAGTAAAATGCTTGAAATTGAGGGAAAGAAGAAGTAAAGGGAGAGGAGAGAAATGAAGTGTTTTCATCGTTTCCATCACTGCTAATTTCACCAGGCTGCTTTTCAAAGAGCCCCTCTGGAGTGACAGCTTGCCTGGGGGTCTTTGCTGAGTTAAAGGCATCATGGAGAAAAGGCTGTCAGTCACTCTGAACAGAAAGAGGAGCCAAAGGTGACCCAGGAAGATGAGGCTCCAACCCTGAGGCCCAGGGGTGAGGTCCCCTGGGTGTGGGGCCACAGGGCGGCCAGCAAGAGGTCCGTTTCCTCGGCCCTTTCACACATGTGCCCATGTCACACCCAGCACCTCCCAGCCCTGGGAACCCAACTGCTTCCTTACAAGAGCAGACGCGGCGCCTTCTCGTTGTCATCAGCAGAACTGCCAACCCCTCTCCCAGGGCGTTTTCATCCTTCTGGCACCCGGGGCAGCTGAACAGCTGGTGAGCGGAATCGAAGCCGTGATAAGGGGTATATTTTTTCAGACTGACAACCCAATTCCTCAAGACAGTGTGTCTGGTTGTTTCTAATCCCTCTCTTCTTAAATTCTTAGTTTTACGGTTTGGTCACCTGCTGCTGCTCACAGATCTCTAGGGATCCACAGCTCCACAGGCAGATGGACACGGATTATTTAAGAAGGCCCGCTTCAATCAAGACCTACTGTGTCCAACGTCTTGGATCCTGCCCTTGAAGAGGGCAATGGAATCTTAAGCAAATCCTTCCCTGTTCAACAATCTGTGTTCAACATGGAGAAGCAAGGGCCAATGGGGAAGCAGATGGAATTGGAAGCCATGTGGGGGAACATATATGTGGGTCAAGTTACTCACCATATAGTACTTCTATTATCTTCCCTCATGCCTCTTGAATCTATCCACTGCCACTACCCTCACTCTAACACCATGGCTTCTTATTGTAATCTCTAAGTGTCCTTCCTATGGACACTTCACTCTGTCTGATCTGTCTTCATGTTCAAGGAAAATGATACCCCCTTCCCATGAGTAGGTAGGTAGGTAGGTAGGTAGGTAGGTAGAAAGATAGATGATAGATAGATAGATAGATAGATAGATAGATAGATAGATAGATAGACAGACAGACAGATTTAATGGATAAAAATACAGACAGTGAGTGGATGTATAGATAAACAAACAGATAGATGATAGATTTGATGGATGAATAGATAGAGGATGAATGGACAGAAAGATTATGAAGAAAGGGAGGGAGAGAGAGAAAAAGAAAGGAATAAAATGAGGGAGAAAAAAAGGGAGGGAGGATTAGAGTGGCTTCCCACAGCACTTAGGATTCAAATCAAAATGTTTTCCTTTGACACATGCTGCATGATCTGGTCCCTAACAGCACCATCACCATCTCCACCTCACCTCCTACTCCAGTCCACTGGCTTTACTTTTAATGAACTTATTTGTCTTTCATTTTTTCTAAAACCAAAGCCAGGGAACAACGTAACCTACCTCTCTGAATCTTCCCACCTCCTTCACAAGCTAATGAACACTTCTGAGTCCCAGCTCCTTCGACGGCAAGAGACACCATCTCCCCTTCGCATCAGTGAGAGACCTTTGTGAATCCCCGCTCACAGGGCCATGTGCCTTCCCTCCAAGCACTGCTGTGATTATTTATTTAACGTTTATCTTTCCCACTAGACTATGTGATCTCTGACACAGCTTACCATTTTGTCCTGAGCCTACAGCAGTGCCCGGTGACTTGTGATGCTGTTCTATACCTGTTGGCCCGGAGCCTGGCACTGTGCAAGGGGTGCAGGATACAGAGAAGGTGACTGACCCAGCTGATGGCAGTGTCGGTGTGTGCTTTCAGCAGAGCCGTGCCTTCCCGGCATAAGTCCCCAGTCTGCTGCTAGAATCCTTTGACAGCGTACAAATCACCACTCAGAAAGTCCAAGTCCTTATCCCTAAAGGAAATATATAGCTCTGATTCTCTATGATATTCTGTATTTTGAACATTTACTCCCAATTAAGAGGTCCTATGCATACTGAAGGGGTTCAGACGTGCCTCCCCAAGATGTGTCGCTTTGGTATGTGTGTTATTTTGAGCTGATGGTAATTGAGACCCTGAGGACTGATGAGAAACTTTTACTTCTTTCTTAAAGAATTTAAATTAGGGGCCTTGCCCATAATAAGATACATTGCTGCAAATAAGCTTTTATGATCTCTCTATAGGGCAGGAGGAACTTCTAATTACTGAATCTCTACTCTTGTCAACCCTCCTCTCCTCTGAGCCTCGGGTATCTGACCTCATCCTTAGCTCAGAATGTCATACATATCTCATTTTTAACTTTCTGTCTTTGAGCCTCTCTGTATGTGGAGTTCCCATACGTACATACACAATTAAATTGGGTTACTCTTTCTTGCTAATCTCATGTTGATTTAAATATTAGACCAGTTGGAAAAATTCAGAAAGGTTCTTCTTCTAAAACAACACCAGTTAAGTCTATGGCCATGCCACCCTGAACAAGCTTGATCCCGTCTGATCTCAAAAGCAAAGCAGGGTCGGGCCTGGTTAGTACTTGGATGAGAGATCACCTAGGAAGACCAGGTGCCATAGGCATAAAAATAAATAAATAAATAAATAGATAGATAGATAGATAGATAGATAAAGGGATTGTAAACTGACAAGTTCCTTGCAATCTGTGAGGTTAACCAAGGGTTGCTGTGCATAACAAATTAATTAATTAATTAATTAATTGATTAATGAGTTAATTAAAATAAAAAAATACCATTTAAGACCGTGGCATTGGAGCCCCATTGCTTGATGCTAATTTCAATCCTGCTGCTAGTTCCCTTTATTTTTTTTTTGAGCAAACAACTTAATCTCCCTGTGCCTCAGTTTCCTCATCTGCACAATGGGATCAGCCTTAGCACCTATTTCAGTGTGGATTGCATGAGTTGCTAATTAGCACAGGACATAAGAGAGGTCTTGTCACACTGAAAGCGCCACAGGAGACAAAACATTATAATGATCCTTCCCATGTATTGCCAATCACATCTGCCTTTGTAAATTCAGACAATATGGCCACTCTACTCATATTTCCAGAAATAGTAATGAAGATTGAATTCATCCATGATGTGATTACTCTAGCCCTGAATTTTCCATTTTTCACATTTCAATAGTATTTATACCTTGATCCACAACAAGGAGGCAGCAATTCACCCTCTCCCAAAGCCCCCCACAGGAGCCACTCTGCAGTACAATGCCTTTGGCCAGAGCCCCATGAATACAGAGCCTGGACAAACGCACCTTCCGCTCCAGGGAGGAGCCATGTAAACTTGCATCCCCACACTCCAGGGAGGGAGGAAAGTCTGCAGATGATAAAGGAACATTCATAACTGTTGCAACTATCATTTATTAATCACCTAATATACACCACACAACTGCACTAAGTGCTTTGCGTTCATTATCTCCTGTAATCCTGAGAGGCAGGTGTTAGGCCGGCTTAACTTTATGGCGAGAGGAAGCAAGCTTAGACAAGTGAAGTAGTGAATGGCCTAGGATCACCCAGCAAGGAGCTGGGGATTCCAACCAGGCTCTTTCAGGCAAAGGCCCTCTTAGCTTTAAGCTTTCCAAATGGCCCTGCTGAGAAGTTCCTAAATGCTTCTCAACAGGAACGTTGTCAACCAAAATGTAAGTTATATGTTTCCATGGAGTCATTTGCTCCTTTGCCAGCGAATCATCTGAGATGCGTCTGATGATGGACCAACGGTTCCGATGAACAGGAGGTAACTGATGTTACTGCCGCCCGCTGAGAAGTTAAAATGAAAGCATTGCGACTTCTTGTGGGGGTTTTAAAATTCTGCAAATGGCACTGGGATCTTACTCTCACTATTGCCAAATTGAGAGCCTCAGTCCTAAGAAATACATGGTCATTGAGGAAAGTCCCTGGGATCTGCTAGCTTTATGGCAGCATGATTGCTGAGTTTGATGTTACCTCTGGACAAAAATAAATAAAATGATCCACAAAATGACTTTTAAAAATTGTAAGCGGGGTATCTTTGTTTGGGGAATGGTCAAAGGCCAGAACCCAAGCTTCTCATGTAGGCATGGGTGGGTCTCCACTTCCTCAGTGAAGGTGGGGAGAAATTGGATCTACTGTTTGGGGCATTTAATAGGACTGTGTTTTAGATGCTAGCTTTATGGGAGTCAGCATTTCCTTCTTCCCCAGCCATGCGCATCGCTGAGGTGTCTGGGCAGAATGTCCCCTAGCACCCCAAGTCTTATTTTAAGGTGCCTACCTGAATTCCCTTTATGGCATTTTTGAGGCCTGAATGTCTGAAACTGGGAGAGAAGACCCCAGATTCAGAGGATATATTAATTGGGGCTCTTTTGTGAGGTGTAAATGTATTAATATTTGAGTTAGACAGCAGGAAAAGTTCATGGTTTGCAGCGACATGAACCATGTCCCCCCAAAAGATGCATCCAAAACCTAACTCCTGATATCATAAATGTGGTATAGTGTCTTTGCAGATGTAACTAATCCAAGGACCTCTAGATGAGTTCATCCTGTTTTTAGGATGGGCCCGAAGTCCAAAAAAGTGGATGATGACACACACACACACACACACACACACACACACACACACACACAGAGAGAGAGAGAGAGAGAGAGAGAGAGAGAGAGAGAGAGAGAGAGAAGACCTTGTAAAAACAGAAAGAGACTGGAATTATTTGGACATGAGCCAGGGAACATCTGGAGCCACCAGATGCTGGAAGAGATAAAAAAGAGCCTCTCTAGAGCCCACAGAGGGAGCATGACCCTGCAGGGCACACTCAGTGTGCCTTCCTTCTCCCGCAGGATCTCCCCAAGCAGTGAGAACATAGCCCCCAGCAGCAGCTGGGGACCCCATCTTCGCTTAATCCCCCAGGCACTTAGCCAGTCAGTCCAGGTTGGGGTCAATGCCCAACCCTGACCCAATCTCTACAGTCCTGGGCTCACTGAGGTGGTCAGTGTCTCCCTTCTGCACCCTCACCTGCTACTAAAAAGTGAGAATGGGACAATCAGGGAGAGGAGAAACTGGTCCTTTCTCCAGAGCAAGGGGAGTGTGATCCTGTGATTGATAATAAGAATTATACATTTGATCTTTCTCCCAGATTAAGCCATAGAGCTCCTAAAACCTTCTTAATTCCTTAAGTGATGAGAGCAATAAAGGTGTCTCATGTTAGGTTAATGAGGTTACTTTTGGCCCTCACTGACGGGTGGTGGCTGGTTGCCTGGAGAACCAACCACGTGGAAGGAAACAAAAGCTGGAGGCTGAAGATGGGAGCGGGGGTTGGGGGGCTGCATGGAAAAGGTGAAGGCATTAAGAAGTACAAATTGGAAGTTCCAAAACAGTCACAGGGACTTAAACTACAGCAGAGAGAATATAGTAAATAACATTATAACAAACTAATAACACAGTATCAGCAGGTACTAGACTTATTGGGGGGATCATCTTGTAAGTTATAGACATGTCCAACCACTGTGCTGTACACCTGAAACTAATATTGAATATCATTTAATATTAAATGACATTTAAATTTAAAAATTAAATTTTTTTCATCACCAGTGGCCGGTGATTTAATCAATTATAAATGACTATTAATGCAGCCTCCATAAAAACTCAAAAGTTTGGGGTTCACAGGGCTTTCAGGATGGTGAACAGATAGAGGTGCTGGGAGGGTGGCAAGTTTAGAGAGGGCACGGAAGCTCTGCACCCCATTTCCCCACTCCTAGCCCTGCACATTTCTTCCATCTGGCTGTGCTTGGAATTACACCCTTTGACAAAACCAGTGCCCTAGTAACTAAAGTGTTTCTCTGAGTTCTGCGAGATGCTCTAGCAAATTAATTGAACCCAGTGAGGGGGGTGTGGGAACCTCCCATATATAGCCGGTCAGTATGATGCACAGGTGGCAACCTAGACTTGAAAACTGGCATGTGAAATTCGGGAGGAGGCAGTCTTGCGGGATGGAGCCCCTGACCTGTGGCATCTGACACAGCAGTTGCAGTGTCAGGATTTAGTTGAACTGTAGGACATCCAGCTGGTGTGCGGAGAATTGCTTGGCGTGGTGAAAAATACAATGGGAATGGGTTGCTGGAACCGTGACAGGAAGAAGGACAGGTGAAGAGAAGGCAGGAAAGAAGAAAGGCGGCGGTAAGTTTGGATGCAGGTGAGAAGAGCCCAGAAGAAGGGACGTAGGGAGGAGGTGACACCCAAAGAGTCGCTGACCCCCTGGGCTCACGTGTACTGGGAATTAGTGAGAGAGAAGCCACTCTCTGGCGATCAGCCCCAGAGATGAGATTTCACTCCCACACCCACGCTCATTTCTGCTGGGAGAAGTTACAATCCTTTCGAACTGGAAATGTGCCTTTCTGAAAATCCATTCACATCTGACAGTTATCGGGTGTATTGAAAACAATCGTTTTTGAGAGATTAAAAACAGAGAAAGTGTCATATGCCTGAACTCTTTCTCCTCCTCAGAAATGCAGCTTCGCAAAACCTGCCCATCCCTTAAGC
This sequence comes from Cynopterus sphinx, assembly GCA_030015415.1. Classification (NCBI taxonomy): domain Eukaryota; kingdom Metazoa; phylum Chordata; class Mammalia; order Chiroptera; family Pteropodidae; genus Cynopterus; species Cynopterus sphinx. Next base: position 96,593,690 of record CM057379.1, on the reverse strand, counting down.
TTGGCAAGCAGAGGTACTTTTCAAATAACGTCTGAAACCCAGTGACTGTTCACAGATGAAAAGGCATGGGCTTCCCAGTCCATGGTATTGTGAAAAGGTGGGTTTTAATTTCCGAAAAGACAAAACCAAGAGAGTAAAAAAAAAATGCCTATCTTCGCACACTTAAGAACTATAATATTACTTAGATGGTGAAGTTTTATTCTGAAAAATGACTGTCAATTATGATTAATATTCTGCTTATAATTAATTCAAAATCTTATTAAAATCAAACTTTTATAACTTTACATAGAACCATGCTGCCCATGTCAGGATGGAGAATATGCCTTGCCATTAATTTCACCTGTATCATTTCTCAGTTCTCAAAAAAGGCAATAAAAGATACTCCTTGGAAATCAGCAATGCCAGGCCACCCTCATCTCCATAATGACACAATTTCCAATTCACGCCTCATTTTCATTAATGTTTCTGGCCATAAATTTTTAAGCATATGATAAAAAATTTCTGAAGCGGCATAAAACTAACATGAAGAGGGAGTTCATTAGCATGTGACCCTAATTAGAAATTCCATATTAACTTCCCGTTTCTACTTGTGCATGTCCAATAACAAAAACCTCTATTCTGGACCCACTTTCGCATCTTTTAGAGAGAATATTCCTTTTGGTTGTTTAATTCTCTGGCTTTATTTTTAAAACGACCCATGTGTTTCCTCTGTTATTTGAATAAGTCAACAGACAATTGTATCACAGAATGCCTTTTGTGTCACAAATTATCCAGAAGAATTGTGAGAAGGTCCTTGCCCAATGCTTTATTAATGATACTAGATCATAAAAAGAGGGGGGGGGAATATGCTGACTCCATCTCTTTTCTAATGTTGGGTGATAAAAATGCTACTTCAGGATTCAGAAGGTTAAGTTCTAATGTGTATTTTGAATAGAGTGTGTTGGAATAATTGCCTCATAAAGCAAAGCATTGCCCGCCTGCTAATGGCTACATAGTGCCATGCTCAGCAAAGACAGCCAAGCTTACTGGAAAAAATGCTGTGCCTCAACTTTTGTAGCCCTCCCATATTAAGTTAACTTTCCCCTCCCTTTGCTTTTTCAAAAAAGGTGTAAAATACAGTCACCCATTTTTTAGTTCAGTCTTTAAGATCAGTGAAAGCTCATCTCCAAAAAATAGCCCCTCAATGAACCGTGACTTGTCCCCTCCCACACTGTGCTTGGGCTGGTCCTCTGTAACCAACAGAATATGCTGGAAGTGACTCTATGTGACTTCTGGGGTGAGGTCACAAGTCTTGTAGCTTCTGCTTGAGTCCCTTGGTACGTGTGCTCTGGGGAAAGCCAGGCACCATGGAAGGGGTCTGACTAATCTGAGACCACCATGCTGTGAGGAAGCCCAAGCTATCAATATGGAAAAGAGAGGTATGTGGCCTTCCATGAGTTATCCTAGCTAACCCAGCCCAGATGCCAGACGAGTGAGAAAAAGAGCCAGTGTGTACCTCCAGCCCATTCGGACCTTCTGATGACTCCAGCCCCAGTTGTAATCGACTGCAAATGCACGAGAGACCCCAAGCAAGAACTGTCCAGCTGAGTCTACGGGACCATGATGGATGACACAAAATCTGTTTCAAGCCACTAAACTTAGCAATATTTCTATATGATGCAATAGATAACTGGAACATCATTTTAGAAAGAGTAAGTAGAAAATAAAGGCTGTATATTTAAACCGCTCATTTCTGTCTCCCACACCTGAGCAGAGGCAAGATTCCAAAATGTACCCATTTGTCCTTGGTCTTCAATTCTACTTTTCCATTCAATTAGGGTCTTTCATATTATCTCTTTGAGAAGTGTATGAGAACATCCTGCATGTGGCTTTCTCATGACAAAGACCCATGTACTAGAAGGAAATGGAGCTTGTTCATTCTTTCCCTGAGGCCAGGCTTGACACAGAAAACATTAAATGCCAAGGGACTCAGGGGAATAGTTAATGTAGGAGATGGAAAAGAAAGGGGGGGTCCACAGCAAGACTTCCTAAAAACTCATCACCCACTGAATGTCCCACTAATCACAGAAAAGGTCCCTCTCCTCCAGCTCTCCCCAAACTCCACAGGTCCTGCCTCTTTGCAGGCTCTTCTGTATACAGTCCTCAGCCTTGACCTGGCTTTCTCCATGTCTTCTCTGATTTAGCCATTTGGTCAGCTCCCTCTGACAACCCCACCTCTGTAGCCCTTACTCAGATTTACAAAACAAAGTGAAGGTAACCAGCTTGCTTGATCGCAAAGGTGTCCTCGCTCTCATTCAAAAGAGGTGTGGGGGAGGGAAAGATGGCAAATACCATTATTTTTCCCTCCTCTTGTTCTCATAGGAAGAATAAAATCTTACACTGAGACACTCCCAGAGAAGCAAAAACTGCCATTTGAAAAAGTGAGCAATGAATAGAGCTGATTCCATGAGAATCACATTTTGCTTGAGTATGATCACTCCTTTACCAGTGGGATTTACCAGTGGGATGTAGAACAAAAATTTCATAACGTTAGTCAGTGCAGAATGCAGAGGGATGCGTCTGTGTGTATGTGCATGCATGTGTGTGTTTGCATGTGTGTGTGTGCATGCGTGTGTGTGTTTGCGTGTGTGTTTGCATATATGTGTGTGCATGTGTGTGTGTGTGCGTGCATTGGGGGAGTTTAAAGATGAAGGCAGGAAAGGATAACTTATCTACAACTTATTATGGCATGCCATAGATTCCCCATATTAAATGTCATTCTTATTATAGCCTTGTAAGGTTGGAATCATTAGCCTTCCCGACTTGATAGATGAGGACACCAGGATTCAGAGAGGAGAGGTGACTTGCCCTAGGTTATAAAGCTGGTCAGCAATAGAAATCAGGTTTGAACTCTTTCCATCAGCCTCCGAATCTGGCTCCCAAATCAGGCAGGCTTCGTGATGCTCTGGAGAGCCTGTTATCTGGATTCTGCCCTATACCTAAGAGTAGGCTTGGGAACCTGCTCTTACAGGAGACTCCCTGGATGAAACAGGCTGAAGTCAGAGAATGACCCTAGAAAAGGCATTCCTCTCTGGGCCTGAGTTTCTCCACCTGCAAAATGAGGTGTTTGTAGGAAGCTATTCCTAAGGACCGAGGAGTATAATTAACATTGCATGGGGTGGACAAAGAGTGAAGATACTAATGATGTATTATATCTTAACCATCACATTTATTATTAAAACAAATGTTTCAACAAAATTATGTTATAAACAGAAGTGTGTTCCTGCCTGACAATTTATAGTCATGTAATTTAAAAAATGCCAATCATTAAATGCAAAAATGCAACACGTATAAAGATGCTGGAACAACTAATAAACGGGGGCATGTTATTGCAAACATAAATCAACTCCTCGGACCTTAAAATGCTGTAAATAAGCAAGTCTCTGTGTCAGAATGGTGTGATGACCAGACGAGCTGCCCTGATTTATTACATAGCACCTTCATAATCAACACCCCGCTGATCTGCGACTTTCTTTTCACTTAAATATGTGAGTAACTTTTTGACATCAGAATAAATCAATGCCACTCGATCTAACATCTAACTTCAAAAATGCCCACAAAGGTGACTGACAGTTTAGGTGTCATCTGCTTTTTTGTGTTGGAGCCTTGTTGACAAAGAAGTTTTACTTCTCCATTGTCATCATCTGAAGGATATGTGGACTGGGCTTGATATCTCATCTTGACTTTTGAGTAACACCTATTAGGTTTGTAAAAATGTAAACACTTTTATAAGTTACAGGTTACTCTTCTTTCATAAGAGGGACAATAATTATGAGAGGAAAAATGTTCTATAAACAGCTGGCTTTGGCCACCAATATGCAAAGAATGAGTCATTTAATTCTGTCTAGCAATTGTCCTTCTCTCTTGTAAATATTAATCACAAATTGGTTTGAAGTCTTGATGTCCACCTATAAATCTACAAAATTAATCCTCGTTCTTTATGCACATAAAAACATATGTGTGTTGTGTGTGTACATGTGTGTGTGTGTGTGTGTGTGTGTGTGTGTGTGTGTAGCATGCTCACGAGAACACTGTGGTCTCTCTGTTAGAAGTTATTACATCATTCTTGGCAGAGCCTCCTTAAATCGCCTGTTTCAAGGTGGTTCTGATTTATTTCTGTTCTATTTGTTTCAACTTAAGGCTTCACTTGAAGAAAGTGTCCCATGGAAAAGAAAAGCCTTTAAGAGCCAGACACACATAGCTTAGCAAAGTGTAAAGAAATTATCATGGTTATTTTTTGGCCAATAATTAAAAGAAGCACACACCTTAGTTAATACTGATCGAAGGCCTTCACAAAACATTTTACCATTTGTGACTTGGTTTCTCCACCTACAAAATGGAAATGACAATTCTTAATACACATTGCCAAGCTAAGGGAGGATATACAGTTCTCTCGGTGATGCTCTGGGTTTAGTTTTCTTAGTTTAAATTAACTACTTTGTCAAAAGTAGAACTTTACTTTTTCTACACATGTAAATGATGAAAGGTTTTTTTGTTTGTTTGTTTGTTTGTTTTGTTTTGTTTTGTTTTGTTTTCAGACACCTCCTGGGATGAGGAGAGCATCAGCTTTGGGTTGCTGTTCTAGAACCAGGAATCGACAGACGTGAAAACAAAGGTTCTACTCCTTCTTGTGAAGACAGCGGGGAAGGCTTTCTCTATCAGAGGTGCCATGTCGATGACAGCTCTGTGCTCTGCATTGGACATCTGGGGCAATGTTCAGTGAGGCACGCGGCAATAGTTTCCAGAAAGTTAAAAGTACGTGCCCATGATTGATCACACATGGAAGGGCTGTCTTGTTCAGCAGCGGTCACAGTATTTCCCTCCTACATCCTCTTCCATAATGTTGCCTCTACCCCTTCAAGAGGTGGTATCTGCAGCACCTTGAATGTGAGTGAACCTGTTTCTGCCTCACTGAATCTATGTGGTGGAAGTGATGCCATGTGCAAAATGTCTTGCTACCCTCTCTCCCTCTTGTCCCTCCACCATGACAGAGAGATCTGAATAGTCTCAGCTACCCCAACCCCGATATGAACTGAATCTCTCCCTGCAAACCCCACAAAAATTCATATATTGAAACCTAATCCTCAGTGTGATGGTTTTTGAAGGCGGGGCCTTTGGGAGGCAATGAGGTCAGGAGGGTGGAGCCCCCATGAATAGGATTAGCACACTTATAAGAGAGACCCCCACATAGGTGCCTTGATCCTTCTATCATGTAAGGACACAGTGAGAAGTACCCCACCTATGAACCAGGTAGCAAACAAGACATTATGAACCAGACACTGAATCTGCTGCCACCTTGATCTTGGGACTTCCCAGCCTCCAGAACTGTGAGAAATAAATTTCGGTCATGTATGAGCTACCCAGTTTGTGGTATTTTTATTGTAGCAGCCCAAACAGATTAAAACAAGCTCCTATTCTCTGAGCCTATCCAGCCCAGAAATGTAAGGAAACCTTCAAAACAACCCCAGATCCAGTTACCCTCTTTGGAACCACGAGAAAAGTTTTGAAGAAGAACTGCCTACCTGACGTGACCTCAATAGCCAGATTTTTGAATGAAAATAAGTGAACGTTCTTATTTTAAGCCACTATTTTAAGCCACTTTGTTAGCTGGAACACCTTGCAATCATAATGAAAGATCACCCCAGTTTCCAGGCTACGAGCAGCTGAGCCGGACACTTCAGAAAGATGAGTGACTCTACTATGCTTCATTTATTCTTCCAGCTTCTCTCTACTGAGTTAAATGAAAAAGCTGAGCTAGGTAGTAGACCTACTGACATCTGTTGTGATGGAGACCTTCTGTCCCAGGATTAAGTGAAAATCATCTACCCACATTTCATGGTTCCATGTCTCTCTCCTGCCCTATACAACAGCAGCTTCCTAGGGTAGTTTTCCTAAGCCAGGCCCTTTTTTCGTTCCTCAACTCAGTCTCCCCTTTGCTTCTTTCTGCATCTTTGGGAGAGACTTAGAGCTTCTATTTAAGACACACAGCACCTGGATATATACTGTATTATCTTAATGTAATAGGAAAATGTCTCCTAATTCACATACAATTTCCAAGCCAAGGAAAAAATTGCCAAATGCATTTTCTGTTTGTTCAGCTCCAATCCAATCAAGTCATCAAACATTTATTGAATATCTACTCTCTGCCAGGCTCTGGGGATACCAAGCTCCTGAGTCATCATTCTTGTTCGCAGGATGCATGTGATATAGTGAGTAGGGAGCAGTGGGTGGGGGGCGGGGGAACAGGCATCTAAACAAATAACTGTAATTCAATGGAATGATACAATGCAAGTGATGCAGAGGAGCATGTAGTGTGCTTAAAGATGGGTGTGTAGGGAAAACTATCAAAGCAAAGACCAGACCTAGCTTCATAAGAGGAAGAGTTCAGCGAGCAGAGGAGGTGAGAATGGTGTTCCTTCCAGGTGCGGCTTGAGCACAGACAGGAGAATGAAGAAGAAATTGGTAAAATCTGTGTTATGAACTGAATTGTGTGTCCCCTTAAAATTTATGTGTTGAAGCCCTAACCCCTAACGTGGCTGTATTTGGAGACTGGACCTCTAAGCAGGTAATTAAGGTTTAGTGAAGTCGTAATGGTGGGGCCCTGATCCCACAGGACTAGCGTCCTTGTGAGAAGAGGAAGAGACACCAGGGATTTGTGTGTACAGAGAAAAGGCCAAGTGAGGACACAGCAGGAAGGCGGTCCATTCACATACGGAAGACTTCCTCTCCCCTCACATCTCTTTCAGCTTTATTTAAGCACATCCCTACATCCTTCCTGAGAACATATGTTCCCAGCTGGTTGAAATAAGGCCAGTTGAAGACAGAAGCTCCATGCTCCCATCTGTTCCTTCTCTTAGGGAACCAGTGAGAGTGATTAAGATTCAAAAGGCTCAGGTTGCAAACTCGCACCCAGCTGTCTTTATAATCTTATCTTTTAGAGACAGTTTAAATCATGTCCCACCAGTGGGAAGAGTGACCTTATTTCAAAATAAAGGCAAAAAATAAATAAAAAGATTAGCCTTGCACTCAACATTTTGGCAGATTCCTAAAAGATAGCTGGAGGGCTGGTGTAGAGTCTTAACTCTCTCTTCCACACAAAGAATTCAATCACAGCCAGCATCTCCTGAAACTTTACCAGGTGCCCCGTAACGTGCTAGGGGTTTAGCAGGCATCATCTCGTTACATCCTTAAAACTATTCCCTAAATGGGCACTGACATTATTGTCTCAGATGAAGAGCCTGAGGCAAAAAGAGCTTAAATCACTTGCTCCAGGCAACACCACTAAAAAATCGTAGAGCTGGAAATCGTAGAGCTGGAAATCGTAGAGCTGGAATTCAAATGTGACTCAAGTGGCTCCAAAACCCAAACCCAAACAATAATCATTTTAGGTGTTTGAAGACCAAGTTTCAGATGCAAAGAGCTTATAGGGAGGAAGGTTTTCCTGAGCAGCAGTAATGGTGGGGTGGGGGAAATAAAACAGGGAGGGGGCAGCAAGCTAAACAATTCCATTATTAAGCTAGTTGACATTGAAGGTAGAGCTTATTTCCACCATAGAACACCAACACGGGGCAGGTGGTAAGTGTGGAATGCATGCTTTATAGCTCACATAAGTAATGTAGGGCCAGTATTGGGCCACCTGAGAAAATCTGGCCCATGGATTTCTTTTGTAAATAAAGTTTTATTGGAACGCAGCCATAGCCATATGTTATTGCCCATGGCTGCTTTCCTGCTACAATGGCAGAGTCAAGTAGTCCCAAGAGAGATCAAAAGGCCCCCACATCCTAAACTATTTACTATATTTGGTCCTTTACTGAAAAATACTTGCCAACTCTTAGGCCGGGAAGCTGGATATACCAAATCCTAATCACACATTGAATGTTACTGGGACAAGGGTGTTCTAATTATCTGGCACTTCCAACCTCACATTTGTGTGGGCAAAGACCTCAAGACAAAAGACTCACTTAGAAGTCAAGACAGATTGCCTCGAAACAGTCAATGCCCACTGCAGTCAATGCCCCTGGGTAGGTACTAACAGCCTGTGTCACAAAGGTAAACAGTAAAGTTGCAAACTGGTGGCCCATTAGCCATAAATTTGCTTGTTTAGTCATATGGTATTTCCAAAAAGCAAATTGATAGATTTTTCATTTAAAAATCTAAATTCCAGCTCTTCTTCTAAAAAAAAAAATATCCTGCACCATTGCTGTATGAACATTTAGAAATGGCATACACTGTGTCTAGGTCATTAACTGGCCAGCTTTGACTGATTATATTAACTGCTTGGTACTGGGTTAGCACCTGAGTCTGAGACCCCTGGTGTACACATTATCACCATCATAATAGGCTAAGAGAGGTTACATGACTTGCCCAAGGACATGTGACAAGTAAGTGGCTGAGTTAAAACTTTGCTGCCAATTTGCTTCCCTAAGCAGTCTGAGGTCACAGCTCCCCTTTGTCCACACTCTCATCCCTACTTACTATACCTGCACCTCTGCATGACCCCCGTAAAAGATCTTTGGATGTAGAGCTGGCCTCTGCTCCATCCTCTCAAAGCCTGAATAATGCATTAGAACATGAGATGCAGAATGTTAAGATAAGAATAAATGCTGCCAAAAGTCATGACCCTCTTCACCCAAGAGGAGCAAAGACTACTCAATACAGCAGTCAGCCACTTCTCTGTCTGCCCTCATTCTTATGGACAGAATAGCTGAGAGCTGCAAATTCTCACCTACCCAGGAATCAGCCATCACCAATCCATTTGAGTTGCTAATTGGAGTCTGATAAATCATATCTAAAGCCTTCTCTCCCTCAGGGTGTTTTTCCCAGTTTGGATGGATGAGATACTCCTATACAAGGTAACTATGGTATTGGGGTTTATCCAGGTATAAAAAGTGCATAAAATGTGCACAGAAAACCAGGTACTGAACTTATAAACGGGGGGGGGGGCATTCCTGACCTCTTGCAACTGAGATATATAGAAAAACAGGACAGTAGATCAAGAATCAACCTGGGACTTTGAAGATCCCACCTCTTAAAGCACATTTTTCATAGTAGACATTCTCCAAAATACAGCAGAATGTGGTAACTTGTTTTTGTTTCTATTGCCACCACTCTGATCCAAGCCATCATCACCTATGAGGGGAGAGAAACATGAAAGGGAAGGAAAGGAGCCAGGAGGATGAAGCCAGGAAGGATGGAACTTCAAGTAGAGTCCAGCCTCATCTTGATTCATAGTTTTGGGGCTCTGTAGATTAAAATGCTCTGCAGAGTTGTCCTACCTAAGGCAACAGAACTAGCTTTTTTGCACCTGAATCAGTCATTGACAGCTGGCTGCTCCTTTGGGGGTAGGGTGTAACCTCTTAGGAAAAGAAGGTGAAAACCATTTGGCCAAGGGCAGGTCTGCAGAGAGGGGGCAGCTGGAAATGAATGATTAGCAAGGAACAAGCATTGCAGCTGGGAAATGGACACACCAGCTCAGTAAAGAGATCTGGTCTGGGCATCAATAGCATCTAAGAAAAAGGCACTCATAGATCTTATTCCCAGCTTCTTTACTTGGGTTCTGGGTAAGAAAGTTTTGGGGAATCCAGTTTGCTTTGGACTTGAGGTGCATGATGATTTTGAGCTTTGGCCTTGAACCTTGAGATTACCCCAGAGCTCTCCTCTGTATATTTCAGATTATAAGCACCACAATATGCCCACCCAGAAAAACAGTCCTCAAAATCCATTCACAGGCAGCCGTCTTCCCTGATAGTGATTTGGAGACAATATGTAATAACCATTTTTAAGATTTTGTTTCCACTAAAGAGTCTTTGTCCCTCAAGAGATTCCCTAATTAGTTGCTAATCCCCAGGGACTCCCCAATCTCAGCCTTGCATAAAAATCGGATAATATCCCAAACTTCTCATCATCCCATCTGGACTTCAGCTCTGCCATAGCATCTTCCCCTGCCCTTACATGTCCACTATATCTTGATCACCAAATAGCCTGGAGAGGAGGATGTTGTCCGCATAAGTAAAGCTCAACCTGATCTGTTAGACCCCGCTTCTCTATAGTGAATATGGGTTCATCAGCCTTTTACTTTTTAGTACAGACACCACTTTTCTCATATCTACCAGACCCAACTCATTTTTCTATATCCATCCATCATTATTCCTTACCATCAGCTCTACCTCTATAATAGATCCACTTTATAGACAAAATCATTCAACTCCTGACAGGTATGGAGGGTCAAGGAGGGGGATCATGGAGCAGGTAGGGTAGTTCTTGCCAAAATTTCAAATCTGCTAGAGGGCAGAGGCAACAAACTTCAAGAAATTCATCAGCGCAATTCCCTACTGGCAAGGGAGAGAAGGACTAAAGGTGTAATATGCTTCTACTATATGTTAGAGGGGTTTCACACATAATTAAAATCAGAGCTTCCTAATTCTACAAGCGAAAAACTGAGGTTCCACATAGCTGAGTTTCTTGTTGGAAGCCACAAAAATTTAAATAAATAGATGATAGAAAGATAAATCTCATTTGAACCCAGCTCAGTCCGGCTCCATAAACTGAGAGCCTCTTATTATATCATGCTCCCTCAAATAATGACAGGCCCACTGATCAGACAGTTGCCACAGACATCCTCCAAAAGACAATAAAAAATAGGATAGGAAGAATTCATATACAGATATTTCAAAGAGAAATGGATTACTGATTTAAATACATACATACACACATACACACACACATATACTCAGGAGGTCCCTGAATATTCAATTTTTGGGTTCTCTCCAAAAGAATAGATTTGATTTAGGGTAATTTCATTAAAGGTTCAAAGAATTATTCTTCCCCTCATCAATATTTACCTGAATCATCATTATCATCACCTGCTCATCAGTTTTTGCTGTGTGGACACAGTGGAGCTTAGAGGAGCTTTAGCTGGTCTTAAATCGTTAAGTTCCAGTAAATGACTGAGGAGAAATGGGCATCGTGGTTGAGCCTTCACTTTGAAAAATCTCAAAAATTTCAGCTTGATCACAGCAGCTCACAGAAGCCCCTTACCAAAGGGGCAGCAACTGGGACCCATGCTCAAGCTCCTTCCCTTCCTTCACCTTAAAAAAAATTCTATGTATGGTATAAATTATGCAAACTTTAAATATTATGCATGCCATTTTTACTGTCTCATTTAAGCAGGAGTTTTGATTAAATAATATATTTATGGAGCAGAATTCAGTAATAGACAGTAAATTACCAGGAGCCTTGACGTTTATCTTCCACCGTCTACATGAAATCCTCTTAATGAAAAAGTCTGAAACTTGGTTTAAATTCCATGCAGAACAGAGCAAATTCATTAACCTAAAGATAGAGGTTTATAATATAGATAGTAAACATCTATCATACATATGTAAAACTCTGGACCAAAATTTACATTATTTGTGATTCTGTATAAGTTATTTAGTTGTCATTTCAAAAAAAAATGGCCCAAAATAATGATTCATGTTACATTCAAGACTGGGATGTTTGTTTGAGAAATAAAGGAAAAGCTATGGTTTTTATACATCAAATTTCATAACTTAATAATTCAAGTGTATTTCTCTAATGGTGCGACCTAGGCAGGTTGGTAAATTTTTCTGGGCCACACTTTCTTTAGCATTAGGATGACAGGAAAAGGACAAAATCCATCCCAGTGCTAATCTTCCAGAGTTCACCACATGCTCAAGGTAGATCTCCAAGTCAAGTCACTACACTGGTGTTAAGAACACATTCCATGACAAAATCTCCATTCCCCATTTCCTGTTGTGCAATCCAGGACAGCTCTAAAAATCCCAACTCATATTCCCACGTAAACAACCTCACTAAAAACTAGAACATAACCAGGAAAAACTGGAAAGGAAACAAAACAATACTGAGTGTCTGATAATGCTAGAATGTTGGGCATTTATCGCATTTAATTCTTACAGTATATCCCCATATCACAGGAGGCGGCTCAAAAATTTTAGGTGCCACTAACAAAAACAATGATGATGAGAAGAGCAAAAATAACAATAGTAACAGTAGTAATCGATATATTTTCTGACTCTTTACTATGTTATGGGTAATGCTCTAAGTGCTTTGTTCATTTAATCCTCATGACAATACTATGATCTGGATTCAATATCATTTCCATTTTACTTATGAGAATATCAAAGAATGGAGAGGCTAAAAAATTATGCAGGAATCAGCAGTGGCTTTAATTTGGGTGTTTGCCACTGCAGAAAAGGAGAGAACCATGTTTTCTTTCTATAGATTGTATATTACCCTGTCCCTCCTCATCCTGCAGGATATGTACACACAAACTGAACAAAACAAGGGAGTGAGCTGAATGTTGACCATATAGAGCTCAGGTGAAGACAGAATACTCCAAAACAAACTGAAAAGGTAAACTTAAGGTCAGGAACCAAGGCTATGCCACCCTGAACATTCCTGATCTCAGAAGGTCAGGAATCAGGAAGGAGAGGGTCTTTGGATATTCCCTGGGTGAAAGTGTGTGTCCTTAAACTTACCAATGTATGTAGTGAAGTCCTGATAAAAAATAATGATGAGCGACTTTCAAGATGACAGAGTCGGTAAACGCAGTGCTCATTTCCTCTCACGAACTACAGAACAGCCATCATTGAGAGCTGCCTGAAGTCTGACTCAACCAAAGTTTTACAACTAGGAACACAAAGAAGAGGCCACCTTCAGACTGGCAAGAGGAGTAGAGACACAGGACAGATCAGTCCCACACATGCGTGCGGCAGTTGAGAACGGAAAGGATGTCACTGCTGCGAAAATCCTCCTGGAGGAGTGAGGAGTCTTATGTCCATACTGGGCACTCAGCCCAGGGTTCCAGTGCTAGGACGAGAAGTCCCCATAACTCCTGGTTCTGAAAACAAACGAAGTTGGCTGAGTGAGACAAAGAGATGAGGTAGTCACAGACATGGATTTACCACTGATGGACTCGCTCGCTCTGAGCCCTGGTGCTGGGATGGCAGCTTGGGAGGAGCCAGGGACACACGGGGAGGAACTGAGTTGTCTGGCTTCAGAGGGAGGGCTGGAAGGATGGCTTTCTCTGAGACAGAAGTACTTCCAGAATCTTTTGTTCCTTTGTTGAACTCTCCCTCACCTGCTCACAGACCTAGGTGGGCACCATATCTAACTCTCCATCAACTTGACTGACCCCCCTCACTAGGCCCAACTGATTCCCTGAGACCCCGCCCCCCGAACATGCAGCACCTCCCCACCCCCAGGCTGCCTCTAGTGACTTTTCCATACAAATGGCCTGTCTTGGCTCATGATGCAGACTTTCCTAAAATCTCTCAAAAGTTCACAAAACCTAACAAACAGCATCTGGCCTTGGAGTGCTCCATACCTCTTGTGGAGCAGCCCCAAGCCTGGCACTAGTGGCAGCCAGCCTCAATTTGCGGCCTGGCCTCTAAAGGCATATTCAAGCCCAGCTTGGTTGGTGGCCATCTGCAGATTGCTTGGTGGCATGCCAGGTGGCCCCAGGCAGGGCACAGGCTGTGGCTGAACTTGGCCTGCAGGAGAGCTCCTCCCAGAAGGCCCCAGCCTGCACACCCAGTAGCCAGCTTTGGACTAAAGAGGAGCACCAACAGAGGCCATATCCAAAGATGATGCACCCAAAGGGCAGGCACTAGAGTCCTGCTAAAGCGAATCCTGCCCCATAAGGTCAGCCCCTGCACAACAGCTCCTCCACTGTAGTCACTGGTTAGTACTCACAAACAATTAGCCCAAGGGTCAATCCTTCCCACTGATGTGCAAACAGCAACCAAGGCTCAACTACAATAGGAGGGCACACACAACCCATACAAAGGATATACTTGGAGCACCTGGCTCAGGTGACCAGGGAGACTGTGCCACTGGGCCCTATGGGACACTTACTACATAAAGTGATTGTACTAAGACCAGGTGACATAGCAGCCCTACCTAATACATAGAATCAAAGACAGGGAAGCAGCCAAAAAGGAGAGTCTCAGATGAAAGAAAGAACAAAGCTTCAGAAACAAGAACTCAACAAAATGGAGACAAGCAATCTACTGGATGTAATTCAAAACACTGGTTGTAAAAATGCTTAATGACCTTTGGGGAAGAGTAGTTGAACTCAGTGGGAGCTTTAACAATTAGCTAGAAAACATAAAAATAGAGATAAAAAACAAAAAAATAAATAAAGAATACAATAACAGAAATGCAGTATACAATAACAGAAATGAAGAATATATTTAAGGGAATCAAGAGATTTGATGAAACAGAGGACTGAATCAGCTATTTAAAAGATAAAGTAAAAGAAAACACCTAATAAAAACAGCAACAAGAGAAAAGAATCCAAAAAATGAGGATAGTTTCAGGGGTCTCTGGGACAACATCAAGCATAACAATATTTGTGTCACTGAGGTACCAAAAGGAAAATGAAAAGAAATGAAGACCTATTGGAAAAAAATGATGAAAAACTTCCCTTCCCTGGGCAAGGAAATAAAAACACAAGCCAGGAAGCACAGAGAGTCCCAAACAGGATGAACTCAAAGAAGCTCACACCAAGATACATCGTAATTAAAATGCCAAACGTTAGTCCACGGCCATGTCACCGTTAACAAGCCCAATCCCATCTGATCTTGGAAACTAAGCAGGGTCGAGCCTGGTTAGTACTTGGATGGGAGACCACCTAGAAAGATCAGGTGCTATAGGTGTAAAAAAAAATTATATATATATATATATATATACACACACACACACATATATATATATGTATATATATATATATATTCACACACACACACACATATATATATATGAACATATATGTGTGTGTATGTGTGAACATATATGTGTGTGTGTGTGTGTGTTGTGTGTGTTGTGTGTGTGTGTATGGGATTGTAAGCTGACAAGTTTTTTGCAATCTGCGAGGTCAATCAAGGGTTGCCTCACCTAAAACATAAATTAAAAAATAAATAACTTAAAGACAAAGAGAGAATCTCAAAAGCAGCAAGAAAAAGGCAATTAGTTACCTACAAGAGAGCCTCTATAAGACTGTCAACTGATTTTTCAACAGCATCTTTGCAAGCCAGAAGAGACTGGTGCGAAATATTCAAAGTGATGCAAAGCAAAGACCTACAACCAAGATTACTCTACCCAGCAAAGCTCTCATTTAGAATCGAAGGAGAGATAAAGAGCTTCCCAGACAAGAAAAAGCTAAAGGAGCTCATCACTGCCAACCCAGTATTGCAGGAAATGTTGAAGGGACTTCTTTAAGAAGAAGATGAAAGAAAAAAGAAAAAGAAAGATGAATAATGTGAACAATAAAATAGCAATAACCACATATCTATCAACAGTTACTTTAAATGTAAATGGATTAATGTTCCAATTAAAATAGGGTGGGTGAATGGATAATAGAACAAAGCCTTTACATATATGTTGCCTACATGAGACTCACTTCAGATCAAAAGACACACACAGAGAAAGTAAAGAATGGAAAAAGATGTTTCATGAAAATGAAAACAAACAAACAAAAAGCTGGGGTAGCAATACTTATGCCAGGTAAAATAAACTTTAAAAAAAACTCTAACAAAAGACAAAAAAGAACCCAGTTATATCATTTTAGGGCATTTATCCAAAGAAACCCAAAACATTACTTCGAAGAGACATATAAATACATATGTTCATTGAAGCATTATTTATAATAGTCAAGATACCGAGGCTACCTGGGCGTCCATCAGTGAGTGAATGGATAAAGAAGAGGTAGTATGTATATACAATGGAATATTACTCAGCCATAAAAAAGAATAAAATCTTGCCATCTGCAGTGACCTAGATGAACTTAGAGGGTATTGTTCTGAGTGGAGTAAGTCAGACAGAGAAAGACAAATTTCATATGATTTCACTTCCATGTGGAATCTAAAGAACAAAATAAACAAACAAAACAGAAACAAACTCATAGATACAGAGAATATTTTGATGGTTGCCAGATGGGAAGGGGGTTGGGTGGGGTAGGTGAAAAAGGGGAAGAAATTAAGAAGTACAAACTTGTAGTTACAAAATAGTTATGAGGATATAATGCACAGAATAAATAATTAAGTAATCTAGTCAATAATATTGTAATAACAATGTACGGCATCAGATGAGTACTAGATTTATCGGGATGATCACTTTGTACGTTATATAAATGTCTAATCACTGTGTTGTACACTGGAAACTAATATAATACCGTATGCCAACTATAATTTAAAAATTTTTAAATGCCAAAAAATAAAATAAAATAATGATAATAAAAATTTAAAAAATGATAATGACAAAATAAAATAATGACAATGACAGCAATGATTTAGACTGGTGTAGTGTTTTGAAAATGTTTTCATAGAAAGCCCTTATATGCACAGCATTCATGTCCATGGAAGGATGACAAATTTGTTCCATCCTGAAGTCTATTTCTAATCGATTGGTGGTGACTGCTGGAAGCAGTGAGGAGAGAAGGTTATCCAATTATTAAAGCTACATCCAGGCTCAATAACAAGGGGAAATAATCTTTTAGTGATATCTGCTATGGATGTGGAAAAGCATTCAGGGTCCATTTTGCAGACCCTACCCATGATGCTCACAATGACCCAGGGAGGGAGGCAAGACATTTACCACTATTCCAGTTTCACAGTGATGAAAAACTGAAACTCAAAGAGATAACATTGTCCATAGGGTTGGTAAAAAAATATTGAAACAATACAGATTCTTAAGTTATTAACCCAAAACTCATTTTACTGTCTCATGTCTAGAATTATGAAAGAAATGTCCACTCATCCTGCTTTAATTTTAAGAGCAATATAGCAAGTTTACATTTTCTGTGGAAGTTTCAATCTTCAAAGGGTTCAAGGATGTTAAGAGGAGTTCATTGTATGGCCCGAATGGATCTATCATAGCCTGTGAAATGAATTATAAGGAAGCAGATATGATAAGTCCAAGTGCCAATAATATCTAAAGAAGCAAAGGCCACAGCTACCTCTTACTCAGCACACAACTTGGCATAGAATAGTTCCATGGAAAAACAGAGTGAATTTAGGATTATTACAATCTGATACTTTGGAGCTGGAAACAGACTCAATCATCTTAAGACCAGGTAAATATCTGCAAAGAACCATCCCAAAACAATCCTAAACAAACTCGTTTCCTACCACAATATGAGTGTAGGCACACTTAGCATTTTCATGCTGGATTTCTCACCAGATACATTTCCTTGCAGATGTAATTAATGAAGATATTTGCAACCAACCTGAGATTTATAGGACAATGACCAATCTGAGCAATGGTGGATTATATTCTATACCAGGGAAGTAAATCCACATATTTTAAAACCATAAACTCTAGTAGTTCAAGATACCCATAAATAGATAACTTTTTCAAGGTGTCTGAGTACAGTTTCCTCATGCAAATAAGTAAGCAGAAACACAGGGATCTCAAAGTCATTATTCACAGACGGTTGAATGGTCAACACCTCCAAAACTCAAAAATAGTAAAGCTCATTTTACCCATACTATAGGAAATCCAATGTACTTTTTACAGCTTCTACTAGCCGAATTGGTTGGCCAGATTCTTCATCAAGAAATTGCCACATTAAAGTTCTTATCTTTTAGAAATACACAATAAATAAATGACCAATCAAAAAATGATTTGCTTCAAAAAAATTGCTTGGTATGTGTGGTGGCTGTGAGGGTGGGTCATGAATGGGGGTAAAAAAGGAAATAAAAGTGGTCATTTGTTGGTAATTGCTGAATCTGGGTGATGAGTATATGGCTATTCATTTTACTAGTCTCTATTTTCTTATGGATACATTTAGAATTTTCCAGAATAAAAATTTTCCAGGTTAGGAAAATAATATCATTTGAGATAACACTTAAAAGGTAACATTATTGGCTGGTGTGTCTTGAAAATTCCAGAGACCAGGTTAAAATTAACTCCAAATGTCACCTTTTATGGGCATTATATGCTTTAAAGAAACAATATATTTTTTATCAGCTTTGCATTATCAATACAGCATGGAATTAAGAATTTAGGGTTTGCTGGATTCATATCCTACCCGTAGCTGTGAGGTTTTTTAAATTATTATTAATCTGATGTTATTCTTTCTGAAACTTAGTTTCTGTATTTATAAAATGGAAGTCAGTCATCCTTGTTTTATAGTGCTACTAGGTATATTTTATATGCCTATCAAATGCTTAGACTAGAGTATCCAGGAAACAAGCATAAAAAAAATATAGTTCTTAATATCATCTCCGGATCATTTTACATTTCTGGACACATAGTAGGGAGTTAATTAGCCAATGTTGGATGAAGAAAGAAGGTAATAACAGCAGGAGGAATACTAATAAATTGCATCCAATTAGGTGCTACTTAAATTTCACAAAGTCACAAAAAAGTTTTTGTTTATTTGAGTTCATATATGCTTTCATTGGGAGTCAGTTCAACAACTTGGTAATTAAAACAAATATCTTGCATTTTCAACAAACTTAGTGGCATAAAACGGAAGGCAATTACTCAATTCTGATTTAGGCTCAACATGCACCATGCCTTAATTTATTCCAATTTAATATTCAAAAGACTATCCTTAAGGTAATATCCTTCCACAGCTCCTAGTGACTGCAACACACCAAATTAAGGCCAGCATCCATCAAGTGCATGAGAGCTGAACCCCCAGAGCAGAAAGCAAGCCTCAGATCTAAGGAAACGCCGGGAGTCAGCTTGATGTAGGCAGAACACCCTTGTGCATCGAGAAGATACCCTCTTGCCTTTCTTCAAACTTAGCTCATTAAACCCCAGATATGCAATCAGTGCCTGAGTGTAAGGAGAGCAAACATATTTACACATCGGCGCAGATTGGTCCCCAGTCACGCAAACCCAAGGGTTACATTAGCAGCTGATGTAGGGGATACATCCCTCCCGTCCAGAATTTAGACGAGAGATATCCTGACCCAGAGAATCCTGCAGGGGTGGGCTTGGGAGACAAGCCGGTTCTCCACTTGCCAACCTACTCAAACTCTCCTACGAGGCATTTTCCATCCTTCTTAATAAAACCAGGTGGCTGTCTCACTTAGCTGCTACTTTGATTCTCAGAACTGCTAATCACCTTTGAGTAAAACAGGTGAAATTCAGGAATAAGATGTCAACAGTGTGTTTGTGTGTGTGTGTGTGTGCGTGCGTGTGTGTGCACGCATGCATTCACGTGTTGGTGATAAGGTATTCATTTCCAAATATTCCAGAGATGGCAGATGATTATATTGATTACAAATATTGACTGAATGTATAATGAGTTATCTACTGCGATGAGACAAATTACTCCAAAATTAGGGGCTTAACACAACAACAGTAATATATTGTCTCACGGTGTCTATGCGTCAGGAACTCAGACAGAACACAGCAGAGACATACGGTCTTTTTGCTTCACCATGTCAGGGGGCTCAAGTGGGAGATTTAAAGACAAGGGAGTGGGATGGGGGCTGGAATCGTCTAGAGGTTTGTTGAGCCTGGATCTTCTTATTCCCATGATGGGTACATTAGTGACACTGTTGGCAGGAAGCCTCAGTTCCTCTCACGTGGCTTCTCTGCAGGCCGCCCAAGCATCCGGGCACCTGGCATCTTTAACAGTTTGTTTTACTGGGTACCAAGGTGATGAGATCCAGCACTTCTCAGTGTCTGCGAATCTCTCTTTTCTTAACTGCATTTTTTGAATTGTACAGCACAGACATAATGTAAAATTTACCGTTTTCTCCCATTTTAAGTGTATAGCTCTATGGCATAAAGCACGTTCCCGTCATTGTGTAACCATCTCCATTAGCCATCCCAGAACATTTTTCATGTGGCAAAACTCAAACTCTACACCCAGAAAATCCATGAAACAGCAACTCCCCACTCCTATTTCTCCTGGTCCCTGACAGTTACCGTTCTACTTGCTATCCCTACAAATCTGACTATTTTAGATGCCTCACAGAAAGTGAATTTTACAGTATTTGTCTTTTGGTGACTGTCTAACTTCCCTTAACATAATGTCTTCATGGTTCAACCTCGATTGGAAGATGTGTCAGAATTTCCTTCTTTTGTAAAGCTGAATAATATTCTATTGTACGAATATAACATATTTGCTCTTATACTGATGGACACCTGGGTTGGTTCAACCGTTTAGCTACTGTGAATAATTCTGCTGTGCACATGGGACCTCTTTGAGATCCTGCTTTCAATTCTTTTGGGTTTATACCCAGAAGTGGAACTGATGAATCATACGGTAAATTTTTTTTTTTTTTGAGGAAACATCATACTGTTCACATTCCTGCCGGAGGGGCGCAAACATTCCAATTTTTCCACATCTTTGTCAACACTTACTTCCAGTTTGTTTTGTTGCATAATAGCCATCCTAGTGCGTATTAAGTGGTGTCTCATTGTGTTTTCTATTTGCATTTCCCTAACGATTAGTGACATTGAGCACGTTTTCACATGCGTATTGAGTATTTGCATATCTTCTTTGGAGAAATTTCTATTCAAATCCTTTGCCCATTTTTGATTCAGGTTGTTTATCTTGCTGTTGTGGAGTTCTAGGAGTTCTCCATATCATACAAGGGACATTAATCCCTTGTCAGAGATGTGACACTATCTCTTTTCTCCTCTTTATCCCCTAGCACAGAGAGGCAAACAAGGAGCCTCTTGTCATTTAAGAGCAGGCGGGTAACCAGCATAACTAGCAAGGGGTGGGGGTGGGAGGTAGGGGAGATTTGCTTTGGAAGAAAAAAACCTGTGCAAGATGCTGCTGGAACAGGAGAAAGATCTCACTCCTTATTTCTCCCTGTACCTTACCGGACAAGTTGGCAAGAATCAGCTCCATTACCTACAAACCACGGGGTAAGAAACGCTCAGTGGGCATTTTCCTCCACTGCATTTTCTGCTCCCCAGAATGAGGGCTAAAGTAGCATTTTAAAAATGTAGGTCAGGATGAAAAGAGATTTAACTTTTAATGTTTGAATTAAAACAGCATGAGCAACTTCTTGGAATACAATAAAAAAAAAGCTACAGGATATTCCATGAAACAATCATTTCTAACTATTTTCCTCTGCATTTCATAAATAATAAATGTGTTTAAAAAATAACCCCGTAGTAACACATTCTCTAATATACTAGTTATGCAAGCTGAATATAACTCGAAGAATCCCTAAATGTGAGAAAAATTGAATTTGGTGGTACTTTTTTTAAGCTAAAAATTAAATTTCCCCGGCACCATGCAGACCTTTTCCCTCACAGCTATAGTCATAACTGGATTTTTAAGCCTTCTGAAAACATTGTGGTTTGCAATAAAGCAAAACGCTGTGTCAAAAACTGCTTAGAATACAGAAAAGCGTGATCTGAACCACAGGGCTGCTTGTCAACCTGGTGGGGGTATCAGTGCAGCTTGTGGATTGTCATCTTGACAACGGTGACTTACTTGCCCTGGAACTCTGACCCCCTCTACATTTGTATTACAAATTAAAAATGGAGCTAGATCCCTTTTCAAGTTAACAAGAGATATTTTTCTTAGCTTCCTATTCCTAATCTGACCCTCAGCACTTTTTTCTCCTCTGCACGGTGAAGGACAGGCGTCCAGGAGCCAAGCCGCTGTGCGAACACACGTGCATTTCAAGTATGTAATGTGTCAGGAGAA
Organism: Cynopterus sphinx; assembly: GCA_030015415.1. Taxonomy (NCBI): domain Eukaryota; kingdom Metazoa; phylum Chordata; class Mammalia; order Chiroptera; family Pteropodidae; genus Cynopterus; species Cynopterus sphinx. The sequence goes on along the minus strand of CM057379.1, from coordinate 96,571,978 downwards.
AATATGTGTTTAATAAAGCCCTGAAGAGTTGCAGTGTGCACTTGCGAATAAGACACTGGGTGGGGGGGCCTGGAGCAAGCAGGCCACTTCCAGGGCTTCTCCCTAACTCGCTGTGGCCTGGAACTCAAGCATGCATGCAGGTATGCTGCACTGTGAAAGTCTTCACTTCCCAATGATGAGAGATGACATGGGCTTTGGGGACCTGAGGCCTAGCTATCTGACAATGGATGCTACACGGAGCGGCATTTCTGTTTCTGTCGTGATAATCGTGGTGATGGTAGCAAGTGGCCGATTTTTTGGTTGTTTGTTATTGTTGGTATGTGTGTGTGTGTGTGTGTGTGTGTGTGTGTGTGTGTGTGTGCGCGCGTGTGTCTTCATTTGGGGGGAAAAGAAGAGAAGCAACCAATTTTAGATGATGAAACACAGACACACATACAACTATTACTGACTGGCGAAACTTGGCAGCTTTTCACTTCCCACTCTGACCTCACAGTTCTTCAATGACCTATCTGAGGGTTACTCTTTGAAGAATCACACATAAAGGCAATACCGCTAGAGATCTTGGAGGCTACATAGAAACTGTCTAACACATGGCTGATCCTAAAGAATGTCCTCAGCCAAGAATTAAAGGATTAAGGAAGACAAGGCAGTGCCTAATTAACACAATAAAGTAGGCTTGTTTCTGAGTTCAAGTTTCTTTCCTCAAGCTGTCCTGAATTCTGTGCTGATAGCTCACTTTCCATTATCCTGTGATGGGCAGAAATAGTTTCCTTCTACCTTTCTTGGTTTTGTGGCTCATCTAATAACCAAGTTGACATAAGACAGAGTAGAAGGGGAACCCCCCCACACACACTCACACACAAATTCTGTACATATAGGAGCTCCATAAAAAAATAAAAAATCAAAGGCAATCAGGCACTTGAGGCTTACAAATCATCTGAGCCTAAGAAAGGGGTAGGGATCTAGGGATTCAAGAGGAGGAAGACCATTCACAGGAAGGCAGAGGAGATGTTTAGAAAGCCAAGGCTGCCTTGTTATGCATATACATTTCTTAGGTAACAAGGTATCTCAAGTAATAGCTCTCTTCCTGCTCCAAGCCAGTTTCCAAAGTAAATCCAAGCTGAGGGGCAAGTCAAGAGCTTTTCCTGAATCTGTTGGGGTTTTATTTGTCTTTAGCTCAAAATAATTCTTAAGCCCAAAAGACACATTTTGGGATGGCAGAACCTGCAGGAATCTTCACTTGCTGGCTCCCTTTCTTCCTCTTCCCTCTACCCTTTATCCAAAGGTTCATAACCTTGGCTGTGAGCTTTTCAAAGTCCCGGTGTCTAGGGATCCCCAGACCAATTAAAACCAGATCTCTGGGGACAGTGCCCAGGCATCGGCCTTTCCGAACACTCCCCGGTGTGATGCCAGTGTGCGGACAACACTGAGAACCCTCATCATACGCACTCATAAGAATTATGCCAACTGCTGAAGGCATTGGAAACGACAGAGTACTTGGCTGGGGGTTCAGCTACAGCTGGGGAAATCATAAATCTAGAGAGTTTGGAGTGAGGGTGAAGAGATGCACACGCAAAGCAGCAGCTCAGGGGGTCATTGTAGGAAATTGCAACTATTATTACTATTGGTAGTAGTATTAGATTTTTATTGTGCACACTGAAATAACCTGTTGTGTGATTCACATAGTTCTATTTCCTTTAGAATTTGGATTCTGGATCTCTGAATCGGCTCAGTTCAACAGAACGTTCCCCAGGAGACTTCCAGGTTCCAGGCCTTATGAGGGCTCTGAGTTACAACAGTGAATGAATCGTCTACTGGCCCTAAACCTTTCCTGCCAGGTGCAGGAAACCCAGGTGATGATGATGGCATCATTGTGGTTATTCGACATGTAACAGATGTTTATTAAGTCGCTGCTGCACGCCAGACATTGTTCAAGGCAGTGAAGACACAGCAATGAATAAAGAAGAAGGGAAGCAAAGAAAGAAATCTGCACTGGCTTCGATCTACATGGAAAGAAAGGAAAAGCAGAAATATTTTGGAAAGAGGTCAGTCTGTTAACATGAGGCTGTTATAAAGAACTTGCTTCCTCTAGGGCAATGTGGACTAGCAACCTCAGTACAGCTTGAAACTTGTCAGAAATGCAAATTCTTGAGCTCCATCCAGACCAAGGGAGTCGAAATTCTGAGGGTGGGGCCCATCAAGCCTTCCAGGAGATGCTGATGCAAACTCAAGTTTGAGACCCACTAGCATAGGAAAAGGAAAAAGTTCCTGGAATTAGGTATTCAGGGGTTAATAGCAACAGTGGTGGATGAGCAGCTCCTGGAAAAGCTGGCTAATATCCTGCCAGGGGCTTGGGGGAGTGAAGAAGGAACAACCGCATTCCAGCAATGACAAAAAGCACAGATTAGCATGTCCTGAGGGAATACCTGCAAGGAGGATGCTCGAAGTCTAAATGAAAAATAGAAATAAAAAAAGAGCCACGGGGGTATTTATTTATTTATCTGTTATTTTTTTGTATCGGCATGGGATGGAGAGCTCCAGATTGAAATGCTACTTTTAAGAACTCAAGGGACCCAGCAGAAGCATTTCAACATCCAGTCCTTAAGATGTGTATTCTCTTTTACCAGTTCTTCAAGAAAAGAGGAGCACAGTGGCATCTCTACCTTAAATATGCACAGATGTTCCTTCAGACTACAAATCTGTGTCTTATACACTTTCAAGACAAAGGGAGCTCTTGGATCCCTGAGAGAGAACAATATATGAGCACATGATGAACATTACCTTTCAAAAGCCAGAAGGAGTCCTCCTCGCTAGTTTCCAAAAGGTCTCCAAGGCTCACAGCCTCTCAGGCCACTCCAAATGTCCTTAACTTCATTTAAACCTCTGCTACACCTAAAATCTACATTTGACCACAGAGAAGGAGAAATACTGACACATGCCTCATCGTGATGACTGTGGGGGAGGAAGAAATATTCATTTACCCTTCCAGGTTCCTCTGGCTAGTCTAATAATTAAATCGACATGAGAGATTAATAAGAGGAAATAACCAATTTAATTACATACAGAGGTATAGAAACCACATACCTGAGAGGTTCAGAGACAAGTTAAAATGAAGTATATACGACATTCTGAGCCAAGGACGAGGTAAGGAGCCTGAGGCTTCAGAGGAAGGAAGGTCATTGCAGGACAATAAGAAGAGCAGATGTTTAGTAATAAGAAGTTCCTCCTGCCCTATAGATAGGTCATAAAATGTTATTTATACCTGGTATTAACTCTTATTATGGGCAAGGCCCTTAATTAAAATTCTTTAAGAGAGAAGTAAAAGTTTCTTGTGGGCCTGCAGGGTCTGGACTGCCTTTAGTTCAAAATAATCTACATGTCAAAGTAGGACATCTTGAGGAGGCCTGTTCTGAACCCCTCCAGGACCCAATAGAAATGCTCTGCCTGTGGGGTCCCCTGCTGCAAATATCAATATCCTGAGTCACTGGAAATTGTGCATTTGATTAATCATTTCAGTTTCGGTTTACAGGCAAAGTGGAGAAATCTGAGCCCCAGGACTATAGATTTAAGGCCTTCTTTAGTTTATTTATGCAAAGAATGAATTAATGAATGAATGAATGAATGAACGAATCAATCAAAACGAATGACAAACAAAATTACTTAGAGAAACAGAGATTTTTTTATATCATATAACTTCATGAGGAACTTACCCCAGATCATTTCACCAGGCTTATTTTACTCACATTTCCAAATAAACAAGCTTATCTAAAGATTTCCATTCTACACTTGTCTGTCTGTGTTTGTGTGTTTAAAATAAACTTAGATATATTTACTATCAAATACTTGATCAAATATAAGCCCTTAATACAGTCTAAGCCTTGTACTAAGCCCTTTATGGCCTCATTTATTGATACCCCCAAATATTTATTGATCATGAACTCTTTACCAGCAACGGCTTTCTGCTGAGGATTTGTCAGTGAATAAAATACACCCAAATCCTTGCCTTCATGAAACTTACATTCTAGTTGTAGAATGAAGGCATTGAGACAATAAATAAGTCAGTAAATACAGAATGTATTAGATAATAAGTGCTATAGAGAAAAATAATCCAGGGAAGGGAGTGGAAGTGGACATATTTACTAAATACTAAGGCCAAGAGGTAAGTACTTGTGTTATATCATTTGTTAGGTGAGGAAGTGAAGGCTCAAAGAGGTTAAATCACTTGCCTAAAGCCACATAGCTAATAGGTGGCAGGACCTTTATCTGAATCCAAAGTGTCATGCTCAGCAATTTGGCTTTGATGTCTTGACATTGACCACTTCCTGGGCCTCCTACTGCCTTAAAAAACTCGAAGGGGTCAGTGAGGGGTGATGGACAGAGGGTGTGCTGTCACCATCCAGGCACCACTGCAGATCTGCCTCCATCCTTCTGCAGACTGCTCCCTACTAGGGAGGATGACCAGCAGACATCATCGACAGGATGCAGCCCTTTCCAACAGCCTGCTGTTTTGAGCCAATGGAGAGCACAGACAACTGAATGCAGAGAAGGAGAAGGAGGAGGACCAGCTGCATTCCTGTCTCTTCTGTTCATTCTCTCTCATGCCCTTCAGGCTCAGGGATGATTACACTTCCTATTTTAATAGCCCAGGATACTGTACTGCTTCTTATCTCCATATACCCACACCTATAGCTTTATTAGCAATTTGTTTATTAAACTCTCCTTAAATCAAATGATTTGGCGATGTTCTTGTTAGCCATCACCAACAATCACCAAAAGGAAGTACAGATATATATGCCCTCTGGTTTAATGACACAGAGGTACACCTGGAAACGGGAAAGTTAACAAGAGTGCTGTTTTGCAGCATCATTATAACCTAATCCCTCTTGAGATAAACACTGGCTTCCTAATTTTTTTCCTAGTCACCATACAATGAGGCAATTGCAGAAGATATTTCTACCTTCTCAGAAGGCTTTCAAATTTTTGGATCGGTGGATGCTACGACATTAAAATGTGGCCTAAATTCACCCAACACTCACCTGGTATAGAGTGGCTACAAAATTCTTATACAATGCCAGCAAGGAAAAGAATCATAGGTTCATTTATCCCTTAGAAAAAGAAGCCAGCTCTTTGCCGGGAATCCAAACACAGACATAGGAAAATAAAGGATGCTAATTGTGGAAAAACACTGCAAGGAAAACAAGCAAAAAGATTGGCAACCGCCTTCAAATTCAGGAAGAGGCATTACGGTTTGCTGGAGCAGAGAGCAAAAGACTGCATTCACTGCCTTGTGCTGGCTGGCTGGGATTCTAAAAGCCAGCATGCACAGGGCAGCACCAAACGAGATATGTCATTACCACTCAACAGTCCAAACCAAAAGCCAGTGCTTGCTAATTTCTAAATCAGTTATGGTTTATACCAGGCCGTTCAGGGGGTCTATTCCAGTGCATTAGACCCCCCAATCAAAGGAAGAACCACTGAGTTTCACATAGCCTGGGGTCTCTATTCACAGCCTGCTCTGTGTGTATACCACCCCCTGGGGTTGTACAGTACACAGCCTTATGTGGGGATATATGGAAACTCTGAAATCTGAGCGGTGGTAATAATTACAGCTACCTGTTAATAATAGCAGTTACCTGCAATAAATATTGACTGGGCATTAGGCACTGTGCTAGGAGTTTTGTGCATATTCTAATACATGAGAGAGTTCAGCGTGGTGAATAGACTTGAAAGGTGACCCTCAATATTTGACTTCTGGTGTGCACGTCCTTGTATAATTTCCTTCTCTTGAATGTGGGTGGGACTTGTGACTTACTTCTAATCAATAGAATGCTGCAAAGGTGATGGTAAATCACACTGGGATTCTGTATGTGTCTGTCTACCCACGGGCAGCCTCTACAAGCTAAAGACAACCTCTAGGAGTCAAAAGTTGCCTCTGGTCGACAGCTGGCAAGAAGCCAGGGCCCTTAGACTTAAAATTACAAGGAAATGAACTGTGTCAACCTAAAAGAGCTTGGAAGCAGACCACTCCCCAATAAAGTGCCTGGATGAGACTCAACCCCCAGGACACCTCACTGTAGCCTTGTGAGACCTTGAACTGTGAGATAATAAATATATGCGAAGCTGCTGAGTATGTGGCGATCTGCAACACAGGATGGAAAATGCATGCATTTAGTGAAGTCGAGATTAATGCTATCATTTCCCAAAGGAAGAGATGACACTGGAGAGAATCTGGGAAACTTAACCGAGGTCATGTAGATAGAGGATGGTGCTGGAACTTAAACCAAAGTTACAAAGTCCTGAAGCCTGTGGGCTTCCCCACAACCAGTGTAACATCTCAGACTCTACACTGAGTTCACAGAAAACCCACAATCTGTTCCCCAGTGGACACTGTGGAGAGTTGAATAGGATCATCTCTATTCTTAACTACTGACACGTGGGAATGGGATCCTATTTGGAAATAAGGTCTTTGCCGATATAATGAAGTTAAAGATCTTGAGATGTGGTCACCATGGATTTAGGTTGGGCCCTGCATCCAATGACTCCTGTCCTTGTAAGCAGACACAGAAGAAAGGGGCACATGAAGATGGAGGCATGAACTGGAATGATGCGGCCACAAGCCAAGGGATGCCAAGGACTGCCTGGAGCCACAAAGAATGGTGAGAAATCATACGACAAAAATCTCCCTCAAAGCCTTCCGAAGGAACCAATCACTCTGACTCAATGATTTTGTACCTCTATCTTCCAAACCTGTGATAGAATCATTTCTCTTGTTTCAAGCCACCCAGTTCACAGCAATTTGTGAGGCAACCCTACAAAACCATTCCATGAGCCTCTATCGTCCTTAATGTTTTACAAACTGCTAGGATGTGTCCAGATTTCTCAAGATCAGCTCAAACAAGCTGTTTATGCCCAGAGGAAGCAAGACAAACAGTAGAAAGGGCTCTGGTTGCAGGCAGAAGAATAGCGATCTCATCAGAGCCATATCAGGGGTGATCTCAGCTAAGACTCTCAGCTCTTGGAAATCTTTTACTGACCTATCATGCAAACTATCTTTCCCAATTACAATACAATATGAGTTAATCACTGTGATGGTTCATTTTGTGGGTCAATTTGACTGGGTCAGGGATGTCCAGAAGCTGAGAAAACATAGTTTCTAAGTGTGTCCGTGAGGGCACTTCCAGAGGAGATTAGGATTTGATTTCATAGACTGAGTAAGGAAGAGTACCCGCACCCACATGGGTGGGTGTCACCCAATCTTTTGAGGGACTGAATAGAATAAAAAGGCAGCAGAAAGAGGGAATTTACTCTCTTGCTTGAACTGGGATGTCTGTCTTCTCCTGCCCTGGGACATCCATGATCTTGGGTCTTTGGGTTTGAACTGGAACTAAGCCACCAGCTTTCCTGGTTCTCAAGCTTGCGGTTGGCAGACCGTAGGACCTCTCAGTTTCCATCATCACACGAGTCAGTACCTTGTAATAAATCTCTTTCTATATATCTACATATATCCTATTGGGTCTGTTTTTCTGAAAAACTCTAATACAATAATCGATATGGATTATCCACTTCCCACTGTCAATGATTGATATCCACAGGATTTTCAGTCATTTATGAAAAAATTTTTGGAAATATTTCTTTTGAAACAAGCTTCATGGCAGAGGAATTAGAAGCATTTAAGACAGTAGGCTCTAGACTTAATTAAATCCCACGGTTCAAATCCCAGGTTTACCACTTATTAGCTGTGTGATGCTCAGGAGTTTACCATTACTCTCTGTGTTTCAGATTTTTTTATCTACTAAATGCAGCTAATAATAGTAACTACCCTACAGGGCTATTTGGAGGAATTAATTTGAAGAAATTAATAGATGTAGGCTACATGATAAATAGGAATCGCTCAATAAACATTAGCTGTCATTATTAAATGGCAAAATGGTGTTTCAAATAGGACCCCTTATAGCCAATTAAAGCACTTTCCTCCCTCTCCCCTTCCGCACCTTCCCCCCGGTCTTTCTTTGTCATCTTTCACTTAAGGTAAGGGCTCAGTCTGCATTCATGGTACTAAAAATACTTGTTTATTGACTGAGAATGCCTGCAGTCAATGCTCATGCATATTTCTGTGCCGGTGATTAATTATTAAGCATAATGTAAATGTAGAGCTGCTGCTTCATCCTGCCTGCGTTCTGAGGGCAGGGAGCAATTTTTTTTTTCTCAGTAAGGACCATAGATCTCTCCCATCAGGTGGAAGTTCTCAGTGACACATGGCCCCATTTTCATTGAGAAGGGGAAGAGGGGCTTGGGGAAATAAATAAGTAATTCACGTTTAGGTCCCTGGTTACTCATTCATTAGATGGTGCCTCCGGACCTCGGGAGGGCACTGCAATATGAGAGTTATGAATTGGGGTCCAGGCAGACATTTATTTAATTAATAATTAAATTGATTGGATTTAAGATGGTTTTTCCCAGCATCTATGAAGTCCTCCTCCAGTCACAGTTTCTCAGTGTTAGTGGGAACAAGAATCACCTGATAATCTGATAAAAATGAAGATCCTCTGGCTCCAAGCCCCGATGATTTGATTCGGTAAGCCTGGGATGGAGTCCCCAGATCTGTGTTTTTAACAAAAGTGGGTCTTCTGGAGGCTACCTTGAAACCTAGGTTGAAAAAGAAAGCCCTAGAGAAGAAGAAAGCTCTCTAGGTGTGTGCCAGCTTGCTTTCTTCCCTAGTATTTTTCCAGGATTCCTGATAAAAGATAGAGTCCTCCCGAGGACACTTTGCTGTGAGAGGAAGTTAACCATCTGCTGCAGGGAGGAGAAGCACTCTGAGGCTGTGAAATATTTCCATAAGGGATGCTGAGGTTCCTTCAAGCTGAAGTGATGGAGAGAGTCAATCTATCAAAGAGTGTACAGGCCCTACTTCGAGAAGAGCAAATTCTGTCTGGAATATCTTGATCTCACCTGGGTGCAAAAGACAGGGAGGGGGCCTATATTGGGGCTCCCAAACTTTCATGTCAGGATAAGGCTGCACTTAGAAAAATGAACATTATTAACATTGATCTTCCAGTCTACAGCCATGCCACCCTGAACAAGCCTGATCCTGTCTGATCTTGGAAACTAAGCAGGGTTGGGCCTGGTTAGTTCTTGGATGGGAGACCACCTAGGAAGACCAGGTGCTGTAGGTGTAAAAAATTAAAAATAAGGGATTGTAAGCTGACAAGGTCCTTGCAGTCTGTGAGGTCAACCAGGGTTGCCTCACCTAAAAAATTTAAAAAGACAAAAAAAAAAAAAAAACCCAAAAACATTGATCTTTTTTTGGAGCAGACTGTTTCTACCGACTCACTTCCTTTCAGATGTAAAGGAGGAAGAAACAGAAGAGCGTGAATTCCCCAAGTGGAATATATCAAGGACGAAAGCATTTTTGAATGTCTTTATACAATATACAGCCCCACATGTGATCACAAACTCTATTTCACGTATGAGCCCATATAGTCATTTCACCAGACAGACTTAGTCTCCAGGTGCAATATCCTCCATTGAGTGTGTTTGTTACAAATGTGTACCCTAACACAATATAACTGCTGCCAGGACAGGCTCTTTGCAGAACGACCAGGGACCAAGGCTCCAATTGAGATTTCTATTTAAATACAAATCAAAAACAGAGTCTGAGCTCATCCTTACTACGGGATGTTGAAAATAAGCAACAACAAAAACACTTGAATTGCATGATACAATAGTTGTATCATAGGAAGAATGCTGATCTCTGGAACCTGCTGATGGTTACAAGGTGAAATGAAGGAGCTTTGACTGAATAGGATACATCCTATATCATGGAGAAGTGATGTCTAGAATTGGTAAGAAGCCAGTTCAGAATTTTGGGGTTGTCGTTTGAAAGACTTGTGGCTGTCTTTCAAAAAAAAAAAAATAGTGGAAACTAACTTGTCAATTATGTGAAGAGAGATAGAAGGGGTGAATTTTACATTTGTTTTATGCGCTGTACTTACTAAAAACAACCAGCCATGAAAGATGCTTTGAATAAAGCATCCTGGATAGTAAGTCAGTCAAATCTAACTTTGAATCCTGGGTCCAATCTTTATACTGACTTCGAGGAACAAAACCTCAATTTCTTGATCTGTAAAATGGAGTTAATATGTATTCCACATCATCGCTGCCCTGTGAGCCATAAATGTGAGCCACATATACAATATTAACCTTTCTCGTAGCTACATCAAGAAAAAGTAAATAGGGAAGAGGTGAAATTATTTGGATTTATATATTATATGTAACAGATAAACTCAATATAATAAAACTATTTTAACATCTGACTAAAATAAAAAAAAATTAATAGATATTTTGCATTCTTTTTTACATTAGGTTTTTGAATCTTGTATATAGTTTACACTTATAGCAACTCTCTGTGCTCAATAGCCCATGTGGCTGGTGGCTGCTCTGTAGGACTGTGTAGCTATATTGCATTAGTAAGATTATTAAAAGAAATCAGACATGTAAAATACTTACACCAATATAGTAGGTAGCTGACAAATAGTTGCCATTATTATTATTATTATTGTTATTATTAGCACTAGTGTATGTAGTGAAAATGAAAAGAACTATAAAGCTTTTGGCAAAGGGAGATATCACTATGGGCTTGAAATATTTAGGCATCCAACCCAAAATGATTGACACAACAGTAATGCAGTGAGTTTCTATGAAACCACACATGTTCAACTTTTAACTTCAATAGATTATATTATTGTCTGTGCTTTTATTTATAATGCTACACTGTACCCATGTGAACATATAACACACTGTATAACTATGAAGTAGGTCCTCAAAATAATCAGTGGGCACATACTCAAGTCCTTTCATTTTTCCATTTGACTCATGAAAGTGAAAAGTCTGGGAGCCAGCAAGAGGGCAAAATTACTGTCTGCGGGGAACGTAAACTCAGCCTTCAAGGATGGGTAAGACTTGAGTGGGCAGAAAAGAAGCAGGAGGAAAATATGAGGTAAGCAAGTGTTTGTAAGTAGAAATTAATGTATTTGTGGCAGGTAAAAATCTGACCAGGAAAAGTTGTTTTGATGGTACAGGGAAATAAAAGCCACATTGGTTTATAGGGTTACCAAGTGGAAGACTGTAAAAGCATGTAGGTAATAACTGTTTGAGACATTTCTTAAACTGTATATGTGCCACCATTGGTCCAGGATGGCAATTAAAAACGACCCATTGTTTATTTAATCAAAAGTGTATTAGACCATATGATGTAGCAATTCCACTCCTAGGTATATATCCAAGAGAAATGAAAACATATGTCCACACAGAAATTTGTGAATAAATGTGCATAACATGGTTATTCATAAAAGTCAAAAAGTGGAAATGGCTCAAATGTCCATCAACGGATTAGAGGATAAACCAATGGTGGTATAGCCATAGAATGGAATATTATTCAGCCATGAAAAGGAATAAAGTATTGATACAGGCTACAACCAGGATGAACCTTAAAAACATGCTCAGTGAAACAAGTCAGATATAAAAGGTCACTCAGTGTATGATCCTTTTTATGTGAAAAATCCAGAATTGGTGACTCCACAGAGACAGAAAATAGATTAAGAAATGAGAGAATGGGAGGATGAGGAGTGACTACTTAATGGATACAGTGTTACAGGGTATTTTGCGATGATGAAGATGTTTTGAAACTACAGAAAAGTGGTGGTTGTACAGCATAGCAAATGCAGTAAACGCCACTGAACCATGCCCTTTACAAAAGTTAAGTGGATGTTATATGAGTTTTGCTTCAATAAAACTGTATTTAAAAACACAGATAATTATTTAGATTGAAGCTACAGTTGGTAAGCATTTTTTAACAAGTCACTCTAAGGAAAAAATAGCAATAAACTAATAATATGGAGTGTGGATCTGACAAAAAAAAAAGAGTAAAGGTGACACTTCACCAATTCCCTGTTAAAAAATGAAAAATCCTTTCTTTCCTGATATGTACAGGAAGCTGCAGCCCCTAGAAAGGAACTGACAGGTCATAACACAGCGAGTGTAAACACTTCAAGGCCCTTCTTTGATGGGATTCCAGAAAGTGCATATGAGGATGGGCCTCATCCAGCTGGTAGGAGAACAAGGGAGCTGTTCTCAGGATGTCTGCCTAAAGCTACAACTAAACACCGGCACCTTGACCCGAGTGGAGGCTCCCTGACTAGTTAGCTGGATGGCCCTGGGCATGTTCCCTGAGAACTCAGTTGTCTGTGGGTGAGCTCGGCTGACTTTTACCACCCCCGGTCTGTTTTCTCCTTGGCTATGACACTCTCACAATGATAATTTGCATAAATTATCACATTTATTGCTCTGACAGCCAGGTGAAGGGAGAGCTGTCTTGATCTCAGTACTATTGTGATTTAAATAAGGAATACATATTTGATCTTCACACCCATTTTTGGTGCAGAGCTTCTAAAGCCCTTGGAATTCCTTAAGTGGGTGAGAGCAACAAAGGTGTCTACTGCTATGCTAATGAGGCATCTTTCAGTCCTCAGGTAGGATTGGAGCTGGCTGCCTGGAGGACCCACCATGTGATTAGAGGGTTGGAACTTTCGGTCCCACCCCACTGACCTTCTGTGGGGGGGAAGAGGGGCTGGAGGTTGAATCCAATGGCCAATGTTTAATCATCATGCCTATGTCACGAAACCTCCTTGAAAACGCAAAGAATGGGGTTCAGAGAGCTTCCAGGTTGGTGAACATGTGATCATTTGGGAAGGGTGGCAAGGAGTTTCCATGTCCTTTCCCCACATTTTGCCCTATACATCTCCATGTCACTCTTCCTGGATCCCATCCTTTCACAATACACAGGGGGGCTCATGAGTCAAATGTTTCTCTGAGTTTTGAGAGGAACTTTAGCAAATTGATCAGACTCAAGATTGGGTGTCATGGGAACCTCCAATCCATAGTTGGTTGGTCAGAAACACAGGCGACAACATCTGGACTTGGTATCTGGGCCTGAAGTGTGTGTGTGTGTGTGTGTGTGTGTGTGTGTGTGTGCGTGTGTGTGGTGGCAAGTTATCTTGCAGGACTGAGCCTTCAACCTGTGTGATGGGCTGCTACCTCCAGGTAGACAGTGTCAGAATTGAGTTGAACTGTAGGATACCCAGCTGGTGTTGGAGAATTGCTTTTGGAGTGGGAAATTGCCCCAGCCCCGCATCGGCATTAGAGGCAGACTCTTAAACCCCTTCTTGCTGAGATGAACACTGAGGTCCAGAGAGATTCTGTGAGTTTTCGAAGGTCTTCTGGGTGCCAGGTGGAGGGGAGATGTCACACCTGCGTCTGCCTGTTCTTAACTGGAGCAACATGGCTGCGTTTCCACTCCGGCGACTTCCACTCTTTCTTCCTCCTCTTCCTCTTTTCTCTGACTTCTGGGTTCCAAATCATAAAAGTCAGATCACTTACCAGTCTGCGCTGTAATTTGAGTTCAAATACCCCAGGCTAGATAACCACTAAGGTCTCTCCTAGCCCTGAAATTATGATTATTATTATTTTCTTTTGTACTGCAATATGCAGCAGATATTCCACCAAGGAATAAACATGCTAAACTCAGTGAGGTAGTTTAGAAGAAAATTACAATCCGGTCTGAAATCAGAAACACACTTATTATGTTCATATTTCCTTCACAGCAGCATGCGGACATATCATTCCAAATATTTTAGCACTGGGTAGATTGGACATAAAACAAAAGATGGATTTCTAAGCCAGGCTGCAACACTATTTTTTGCTTAATATTTCTGGCCACATCAAGCAGAACATTCTCCCAAAGTGCAATGTATACATTAGCCGGAGAGCATAAATCATCCATAATTATAATATCCTTCACCCTGAGAGGTCTTTAGTGTTTCCTTTATAAAAGTTACACAGTTGAGACCCGCACCTGGCTAATAGATCGGCCCTCCCTGAAAATACAATTATGCCACATGCGGGGTGGGGAAGTAGTTTTGCACGCCCGCTGTCCCCGTGTGTTTCACAGACAATGGCTTCCCACGATGGACTTAACTGCTGGTTGCCCAGAAGCTCTGTGTAGGAGAGGAAACTGGGGAGGGTTGGGCGTACTCAGCCTGGCATGGGGCCAGGCCCACACAGGGCCTCTCAGAGAAAGATCTGCTGGCTATGGGCTCCCCGAGGGACCTCTAAATTAAAGTCGTGTGGGGTCAATCCCACGTCGTTGGCATTTGAGTTTCTCTGGAGAAAGCCTGGAGATGCTGCTGACTCAGAATCTGTCCCTTGAATGATGGGCTGGGAACCAGGCACTGTGCAAGGTGCTGAGCATGTAAAGAGAATGAGGACTGGGCAAGGGGATGGAAGGAGATGAGGTGGGGTGGGGGAGCTTGGACATTATCATACAATGTGGCAGGCTTGTCATGACAGACGGTGGGAAGGAGTGTGGACACAGAGGCTGGACTTCACATTCATAGGGAGTGTTAAATAGGACGATGACCTCTGGGTCAAGTGAAACTTCTGCAAAATGCCACACAGCCTGTAACTGTGGAGACAAATTAAAAGTGCTACCTTATTACATTTAAATAGGTGAATAGAACATTGCCGAAACCCAATGTTTGCTTTTCTTGATTTTTAAATAACCCACAGAGAGCCTCAGCCATCCTCAGCCTATCAGAGGCCTTAAAGGCAGACAGACATTTTTTTCCACTTTGGTTCACCTGCTTGGGGGCCCTCTTTCTGAGGTCTCCTCCACTCTTCAGAATCCCGTTCCTCACGTGGCATGGACAGATGGTTCTCACCCTGGTATCCACTCTTACCCCCTCTCTTTTAAACTTGTTACATTATTCCACAAGGGGAGGAAAGAAAAAAAAAAAAAGACTACACTTCCCAGCATCCTTTGCAGCTAGGTTTGCCCATGTGACTCAATCCTAGATAAAGAGATATCAGCAGACCTTTCATTGGGATGCCCAGAAAGGCTGCCTGACAAAGGGAGTGTCTCCCTTTGGGAAGGACACAAATTCCTTATGCTCAGGTAACTTCTATTTCAGCTTGTCATCCCCCCCACTCATTGGCCCTGCATGCATCCATTCACGTCTCAGGCATTTATTGAGCAATTAGTTTATGCAGCTAAGATGAATATCATGAGATCATAGACTTCAGGCATTTCAAGGCCTAGTGAACTAGAAAGATAGGAAGCATACGATTTCATGCAGGGTGTCCAACAAGGGCCAGATGAAAAGAGGTATTGCCCAGGACACAGTGAGAACGGAAAGGAGAGAGTTTCGACTATGGTGGGCAGGGAGGGCTTCAAAGAGAAAGTGAAGCCTGAGCTCTGCTTTGGAGTTTCTAGGACATCAGATTCTAGCTGCTTTTCTGGCATGCATTTTTCCTCTCTCGACTAGAAACTCTTTCTTTATAGGCAAGAACTATACCTAAACCTGAGCAAGTATTTAGTATAATCATCCAAAGATGACATCTGATGGATCTGAGCTAGATAGGGTCCTGAGACATCTTGACTCATAGACATCTCATCTCACGGGCCTAGTGGTCTTCAAAATGCAACCCCCCCTCCCCCGCTGCAGTGTTGGCATCATTTGGGAACTTTCTAGATATGCCAGCGACAGAACTCCACCCCAGAGCTGATGAATCAGAAAATCCAGGGGTGATTCTCTTGCCCTAAAAAGATGCTCCGGGCCCAACTCCCAAATCTGTTCTGGAAGTTTGACGAAAATTCATGAACTGAAAATGTGGATTAATCATCTTATTAGACTCCCCTTAGCATTCCTCTTTTCTCATTTTCTGCTTGAGTCTGCTCTTTCGCCTTCCTAGAGTCCCATCAGAACCCCGCCAGTGTGCCCAATCTCTAGGCGTGCCCCTAAGGTTTCAAGCTGCCCAGGTTTTGATCTCCATGTGTGTCATGCTCTCTTTGAGACTTGCCATCTCCGGAGGCAAGACTAATGAACAGGAGGTAAACAAACCGAACAAAAAAAAAACTCTTTGCTTTGAAGATAGACCTGCCTGTGGAGCACACGAGAAGTCAGAAATGCCTCACGAAATTTGCTAAGCAGATCCTGCCCAAACATAATTAGCCAAGGCCACAAGGTAAAGGCAAAAGCAGAGCATCACGCTGGGTGGTCAGGGCAGGTGGCCTCAAGTGCATTTCTTGCTTCAGATAAGCAGAAGGTGGTTGGCTGTAGGCAATAATGGAAAGGTCAGACTTGGGAGAAAATAACCCAGATGAGGGTCAAACCAACAAGAGTCAGGAACAGGCTTGGCCAGGCACAGAGCTCTCCTGCTTTCCTTTCCTTACTGAATGAGGTCTCATTTTTATTTTGCAGGGAGGTTACATGTTCCAACGTGAGGCCACATGGCTTCCAGGTGGTCGATCTTGAATAGAAACCCATGTTTGCTGGCTCCAAACCCATCCTGCAGATTAAATACATTTAGAGATTGTGATCATCAAAATCATGGCCCCCTCAAAAGAGCCCCACATCCTAATCCCTAGAACCAATGAATATGTCACCTTGCATGGCAGAAGAGACTTTGCAGATGTGATTCGGTTAAGGATCTGGAGACGGAAGATTGTTTTGGACTATCCTGGTAAGCCCACTGTAATCACAGATGTCTTTTATAATGAGAGGCAAGAGGGCCAGAGAAGAAGTGTGGTGACCAAGGCAGGGGTTGGAATCAGAGACTTCAAGATGCTCCACTGCTGGCTTTGAAGATGAGGAAGGAGCCATGAGCCAAGAACGCAGGTGCCTCTAGAAGCTGGAAACGTCTTCGGAAGACATGCTGCCCTGCAGGCATCTCTATGTGACCCCACAAAACCCATTTCGAACATCTGACTTCCAGAACTGGAACAACACACATTCATTTGCATTGATTTCAATTACCACTATGTTTGTGGTCATTTGCACTAGAAAGTTAATCCAGAAGGGGAGACCTGGGCAGAGTGGAGCCCCTGGAGAGAGGAGGTGGGAGAGCAGCCACATTTGTGACTACTTAGCGTGCGCCTGGAACTGTTTGAAATTCTTCGCACGTATGAACTCATTTCATCCCTACAATGTGCCTCTGAGGTGGGTACTGAGCCTATCTCATTTTATAGATGAGTTAACTGCGGGACAGAGAGACCAAGTGACTGGCTCGAGTTTGCACAGTGAGTCAGTGAGGTGGAAGGGGACTTACGACAAAGCATTCTGACCCTCTTCACCCCCACAGGACCCCACTCAGATATCTGGAGGGACAACTTTCTGGAAGAGATGGGATGCTATTCCAACAGTTTTTCATTGAAGGTCTGCTCTTGTCGAACACATGGACAAGGTGTATTTTGTGCTTGTAAATGTGCTCTGGGAGGGAACTGGTCAGGGTTGGGTTGTAGTCTGCAACCTGGAAACACTGTCATGTAGGCCTGGACACAGCAGAGGTGTGGTCCAGAAGAGGTCCAGCTTCAGGGTCTTGGCAGGTATGAGTGAGTTTCCCAGTGGACAAGGGAGGGAGGGAGGAAGGAAGGAAAGAGGGAAGGAGGGAAGGAGGGAAGGAGGGAAGGAAGGAAGGAAGGAAGGAAGGAAGGAAGGAAGGAAGGAAGGAAGGAAGGAAAGGAGGAAGGGTAAAGAGAGGGAAGAAAGGGAGGAGGGAGGCAGGGAGGGAAAGAAGCAGCCCTACACAGAGGGAGGGCAGCTGCAAAGGCAGAGTCCTGGAGGAGCCAGGTATAGTCAAGGTGAAATGCGGCAAACTTGTCCTAATTAGGCCCTGCCCTAGAGTGCCAGAGAGGATCCCACAAGGCTGAAGGTGGGTAGATAAAATGCCAGATCCTGAATGGTGCAGTGCTTTCAAGAAGTAGCAGATATGAGCTGCGGAGCTTGGAGAGAAGGGGATTGCTATGGGCTGAAATGTCCGCATCAAAGATAACAAAGTCCTAACCCCCAGTACCAGTGAATGTGACCTAATTTGAATATGGGATCCTGGCAGATAATCAAGTTAAGGTGAGGTCATTCAGATGGGTCCTAATTCAATAGGACTGTGTCCTTACAAAAGGGGGAAATTTGGAAATAGAGACAGACAGACAGACACACACACACACACACACACACACACACACACACACACACACACACACGGAGAACACCATGTGAAGATGGAAGCAGACCAGGGCGATGATTCCACAAGCCAAGGCATGCCAAAGGCTGCCAGCAAACCACCAGGGGAGAGGCATGGAACAGACTCTCCCTCCCTGCCCTCAGAAGGAACCAACCCTGCTGCACCCCAATCTCGGACTCCCAGCCTCCAGAACTGTGAGATGATAGATGTCTGTGTTGAAGCCACCCAGTCTGGGGTATGACTCTGTTATGGCAAAATGGACACGTGGATACAGCAGTTTTCTCAAGGACAGCTCAGTGCAGTGTTTCTCAGAGTGAAGTCCTCTGGGCAGTGGACACAGAGGTTAAGGTAGCTCTCAACCTCAGCGAGGGCTGTCTTGTGCATCAAAGGATGTCTATTTTAGCAGCATCCTTGGCTTCTATCCACTAGATGCCAGTAGCTCCCCCTCCCCCTCCCAACCTATACCAACCCAAATTATTCCCAGACACGACCAAAGGTCCCCTGGAGAACAAAATCACCCTTGGTTGAGAATCAGTGGAATAGAGAGATGCAATGACTCATTAGGGAAATAATGACCTTTTAAATTTAATCCTGTTAATATTTTACAGAGCACCAACTCTGACCTAGGCTCTGTGCAAGTGTCTAGAGTTCCAAAACGGACAAAGGACTGCCCCTGTCCCTAGGGAGATCCAAGTCTCTCCAGGCAGCTTGCAATTTACCGCAAACACTACGGACAAAAACATAAAGAAAAGTTTCTGGGGATTAGAGGGTGGTTATGTAAACTAACTTGATGTTCTTATGCATACGCTGCTATTTCAAATTATTTCAAAATAAAGCTGCATTTCCACAGGCTAGAGGCTATTTTCCCATAATTTTCTTCCAGTATTGTTTATCCTGTATTTTTTTTTATGAGTTTTAGTGTTATTACCAAGTTTTCAACAATCATTAGACTGTGCCTGTGCCATAATTGAATACAGTTTTATTACCCCAGCGGACAGATATAAATATTTAATCCTTCTGCTCCACATGACAATATATATTTTGAGGGGGGCTGATAAATCACTTCTGGGAATTGCCCGCCCGTAGGAGGGGTACATTCTGTGGATTTGGCTGGACATTTTCTCCAACGTGCTATTATGAGCATCGCTGCCGCTCGCACTCCTAAGTGGGCCGTTTTTAAAGAAATGATAAGTGTTCTCGCCAAGATGAAGTAGCAGGTGGAATTTTTGCTCACTGTTCCTTCTATCAGGTAGTCTGCCCGACAAGTAGAAAGCGCAGGGTTTCTGCAGAACGCTCCAGAGGAATCCAGCAGCCTGGTTCCCTCCCTGCAAAGCTCATCTTGGAAGCCCTGGTGTCCTTTCAGAGAAAGCATGTGGAGACCGACTTTGCTTCTGGGGACAGCAGAGGCCCGGAGAATAAACAGACAGCCCTCAGCTATTAATAACACGATGCCAAAACAGCATGTTTCTTAGGTCAGGGCTGACTCAGTCTGTCTGTCGAAGACACCATTTCCATTCGTGGCAGTGAACTCGCCTCAGGCATTTGTAAAATTCTTACTAATACGGATGGTTAACCTGCAGTCTGCCTTTTTTTTCTTTCTTTTTTTTTTCCTTTTGGTGGTGATGGGGTGGGGAAATGTTGTTAAAGGGGAAATAATCTGAATAAATAGAAAACTCCACATGCTAGCTATCTATTTTGAAAAAAATTAACCAAGCAGCCTTTTTAAAAAAAGTGATAGTCATATCTGTCACCTAAGAAGTGAGGGCTAAGAAACAGTTTTTATTTAGCCAAAAGGGGATGAAGAAATAAGGTTTGAACTCCCTGCCCAAATGCAAAAATGCTAATGCTGCAAAACAGCCTTATTAGATTTTTTTTTTTAACAGCACTGATTCCCAGGGAAGAAAGTTGTACCAAGTTTATTAAGTAATTCAGTTTGGTACAATTGGAGGAAGCATTCTAACTCTTTTACCACGCTAACAAGCACAGCACCTCTGACAGACCGGCTGCCAGGGAGGTTTCATCCCCACTGTTTTTGTTTATCCAGCAAATTGTACTTTTGTTGTCTAAGGGAATTGGGAACTGGGGAATTTGTAGAAAAGTGTAACTTCACTGAGCACAAAACAAAGCAATTCCTCTCTAACAAAAATCCACCACTTTGATTGCATCCCCTTCCAGCCTCCTGCAGAGCGAGCAGCCTCCAGTGATGAGCTGGTCTTCTTTGCAGGTGCGAAGCGGAGGTCCCTGAGAACAGGAACGCCAAGGAGAACCCGAAGGGAGAAAGAAGAGGCCTCTCCCAACAGTAGCTGGGTCCAAGATAGATGAGTTTCATAATCTTACCACTTGAGCATCACGGAGAACACAGAAGTCCTGGGAATAGTAGTCTAGAACACACCCCTGGATGCCTGATCCACGCAGTGCAGCAGGATGGCAGGCTCACACGCACGCACACGTGCACACACGTGCACACATATACACGTGCACACGTACGTACACACACGTGCAGCTTTCATTTTGATTTTAAAAATTATCTGAGAAATGCATGGATGAAGAAATACGGTATATTTATACAATGGAATATTATTCAGTCTTAAAAAATAAACAAAAAACAAAAAAGAAGGTAATCCTGACTTTTGTGATGATCTGGATGAACCCAAAGGGAATTGTTAAGTGAAGTAAACCCATCACAGGAGGACACACGGTCAAACTCACGGAAGCGGGAAATGGAATAATGGTTGCAACAGTTGAGGTTGGGGAGAAATGGGGAGCTGGTCCCTGGGGACCCAGTTTCAGCTCCGTGAGATGAATAAGTTCTAGAGTCGTTCTGTATGCCAAGCTTTCTTTCTGGAGCTAACAGGACAGCGCTGTGCGTGCACTCAACAGTTTGGTAAGAGGGGTGATCTCAGGTTAAGTGTTCTTACCAAAAAAAAAAAAAAAAAAAAGAGAGAGAGAAAGAAAGAAAAAGAAAAAAAAAACAGAAAAATGAGACACAGAGCAACTTTTAGAGGTGATGGATATGTCTGTGACGTTGATTGTGGGACTGATACCACAGGTGAATGCATATACCCGAACTCACCAACTTACATACATTAAAAATATGTATTTGGAGGTGTATTAATGGTAGCTCAATAAAGTGGTTAGAATTACGAGAAAGATCTACACTTCGAGGTGGGGAAGAAGTGAGTGGGAGCATCCTCCTTTCTTCCCTGGCTAAGTCCCATGGGGGCACCCCATCCCTGTGCTGCCTCAGGTTGCGGCGCACAGTTGCCCCCGCTTATCTGTAGTCTCGCTTTCCTCAGTTTCAGTTACCTGTGCTCAGACACGGTCCGAAAACTTTCCACGAAAAATCACAGCAATAAACAACGCACACATTTTCGTTTGTGTGCTGCCATGAGGAGCATGTCGGAATCTCACGCCCTCCCACTCCACGCTGCCCAGGGCGTGAGTCACCACCCCTTTGTTCGGTGTATCCACGTCGCACGCGCTACACACCTGTTAGTTCCTTAGCAGCTGTCAGCTGCCACAGTATTACAGCACTCGTGTTCAGATAACCCTTATTTTACTTAATAATCACTTCAAAGTGTAAGAGTAGTGATGCCAGCAATTTGGATAAGCGGAGAGGCCAGAAGGTGCTTCCTTTGTGAAAAGGTATATCCGAAAACAAACAAACAAACAAACAAAAAAACAAAACAAAACACAATTTACAGAGGGTTTGGGATTATCTTCTGTTCCAGGGATCCAGTGGGGCTCTTGGAACATATTCCCTGAGGATAAGTGGAGACTGACACTGCACATAGGCTGTGCTTCGTGACAGCATGGTAGCTGCCTGGAATGCAGACAATGGATTGGTACGGATGCACTTTCGAATGATCCCAGCATCCCTGAACAACAAACACCTTCCATGATCTAGAAGTTCTTCCCTTCCAGTGTCTACGACCCTCTCCACCTAAGGAGCTCCACTAGTTGACAGCCCACCTGCTGGGGGCAGGACCTCTCTGCCATGTTCATCTCTCACCTGTGTTTGCTCTGCTGCCCTTAAAACATTCTCAAAGGCACCTCCTTATTTGTGCCTTAGGTAAACAAATAACACCAGGTTATCCAAAAAAAGATCCACAGGGATGTTTATAGATGTTGACAAACTTCCCACCCGTTTTGTGGGGTAAGTCATCATGGAGTCCTTTCTAGAACTTACACGGACCTAATGTCTCATCGAAGTGGTTCCCTCATAGCATGGATTATTCCACAAGCATTCACTGACCACTAGACGTTAAGAAATTCAAAGACAAATAAAAAACGGGGGGCGGTTTGGGAATATTTTGAAAGTTAAAAGGGGGTAATGTAATCTGCCTCTTTGTCAGAATCTGAGCAATGGCTTCCCACTGCTGTCACTACATAAGCACCAACCTCCCTACCACAGCCTATACGGCCCCGGGGGCTCAGACCTGCCAACCTCTCCAGATGCAGTCAGCCCTTCTCTCCACTGAGCCCTCCTGGCTCCCACCAAACAGCCTCTGAATGGTTCATGACATGCTGCTTCAGTCCCTACAGCGCTCTGACATAGGGCTTCCCTCCCCTCTGATACACTCCTCCCCTGCTTCCACGATGGAGATGCTCGCTCACCCTCTCATGAGAGTTTCAGTACCACCTCCTCTGAGAAGCCCTCCTTGAAGGCCAAGCCCCTTCAAGACAGATGCTTGCGGACCCCTGTTTCTTTCATAGACCCTCTCACCACAGTCTGAAGTAACACATTCATCATGGTGATTCTTTCTTTCTGTCCCTCTTCCTGGCTCCCATGTCAGCTCCACAACAGTGTGGAGTAGACAGAATCTACACCTTTAAAACCTGGCCCGTGGTAGGGGCTGTCAGTCAACAACAGTTTTACTGTAAAACCCAAACTACCTACGAGTAGTTTTCCATGGCAGTCCTAAGGGACATGATAGGAACAAGAGGGAGCACCAGGACAGACACCCACAAGTCAGTCACATGGGAGTCTGTAGGTTGCTCTCCGACAATCAGGAACCACAGGCGGCAGCAGAGCAATTAATATCTCCAGGACTTAAAACACCACCTAGCAAGGTGCAGCATCCTGAGTATGGAGCGTGACACCTGATTTTATGTAGACAGATAGACGCCGACACTAAGCGTGCAACTTTACATTTCCATATGTCAGGTAAAGTACAACCTTAAGCACATTCTGAATAATTCATCCCGGCAAAGGTCTGATAAACAGATGTCTGTAATGCAATAGTTCTGAAGGTGGCATTTTTCTGACATGAAAAAAAAAAAAATCCCTGCTTAAAAGCCAGATGGCAAATAAACCCCAGTTCATCACTTAGGCTCACACAGGGAACTCCAGCGCATTTTTCATCAATTCCCACTCTATATTTAACACAGTAAATAGAACAGTGAAGTATTATGTCTTTTCCTTCTCCATCCGTCTCAACCACGAGTGTTAATCTCTACTGGGTCTGAGGCAGTGTTTACTCCAAATAAGCAAATGAGTTTCCATGTAACAAATTATCTCTTTGCAGAAACAACAGAAAATTCTGTATGCTCAACTGTTTTAGTTTATCGAAGATTGCCAGAAACAGATCTTGCAAAAATGCCCTATTCTTCCCCCCTCTGCCTCTCACAGCTAATTGAGGAGTTGGGCATTCTACTGTGTGAGCAAGAGCCTTACCTGGATTTGCTTAAGTGGACGTGAACTCAGGGTCATCCTGGGTCAGGGGTTATGGCCTTCGGGGTCACCTCCTGCTGGGCACCATGTGACTGCTTAGGCTCTGGTTACGGTCTTCTCCAATTGCAGATGTCTTGCTTAGTGTCTTGACTTTGGACCCTGCCCTCACCTGGGGGCACCTCTGGCATGAAACTCCTTTTGACACTCATGTTGCTCAGATGCACCCAGGGTGAGGGGTGGTTTTACTTAAGAGACGTCAAGAAGTGATTCTACGCTTCGAAGACTGGTCTGCTCTCCCTCCTTCCCTTTCTTTTCTTATTTTCTCCCTCTACACACAGTTATTGAATACCTATGTTAGACACTGCGATGGGAGAAATGAGTGAGACAGTCTGATAAGAGACACTAAGTCTGTCAATAGATAATTTATAATTCAGGGTGGTGAGCTCCACTTACAAGTGTATCCTTGCTGGCAACACAATACCCAGCTCTGCATGATGTTGGTGGATGGGGGGCGGGGAAATGCCAAGAATTCTTCCTGGTTCTAATGAACCTATGGGAACCTGTTAAATTGCATTCAGGCAATAGGCAAATGTTTGCTTAATGCCCATCACATGCAAGATACTGGGGACATTGTCTCTCAGGAAGCTAGAGAGGAAGGCAGATATGTAACTATGATAACACAAGCGGCTCATCGTGAACTGTGAAGGGAGAGGAGTAGGTCACAGACAGACATCCCAGTGGACACGACAGGTAGGAAAGTCATCCTGGAGAAGGTGACATGGATTCTGACATCTGAAGAAGAAACAGTCCGGTTAGCTGGGTGAAGCAAAGCAAAGTGAGGGGAGTGGAACAGGCTGAGGTGGTGACATTTAGAACAATGCTATGACTGGAAGAAGACCAAAATGGCTCAAAATCTGGAGTGAGGGGGAGCAGCAGATGAGTGTGCAAATGTGGGCAGAGGTCAGACCGTGCAAGGCTGTACCTAGGAGTTTCCTTTCGTCTTCAGAGCAACGGGAAACCAATGAACGGTTTTAAGTGAGAGGGTGGGTAGTGGCCACGTGATCAAATTTGTGTTTGAAAAAAATTCCTCTCCCTAATGAAAGCATGAATGGGAAGGGGTCCGGAGCAGCTACAGAAGGATCCATGCACAATTTGGGGGCAGTTCAGATGGAAAAAGGTGACAATTTGCACTACAATGTTGGTGAAGAAAGAGGTAAGAAATAGACCAATTGTGTATATATTGGACAATAAGATGTTAAAGATGCTGAATCAGCAAGTGAATTATTTGCTATGTAGGCATGTTCTAATGCTATCAACAACAACGCTAATAATAATAATAGCAAAATAATAACTAACTCCCATGGACATTCTAGGTGCCAGGGCCTATGCTAATAATTTTATGTGTATTAACTGATTTCATCTGCCGAACGACAGTAAGAAGTTGGTAACAGGAGGATCTCATTTTGTAAATAAGGAAGTGGAAGCACAGAGAAAGTAAATAACCTCACCCAAGTTCACCCGGCTATTAAGATTAACATGATTCAAATGCCTGGGACCAGAACAAGGAAAAATATATCTCTCCCATTGCTCTCTTCCCATCTGGATGCGAGTATCATTTCCTTACAAGATGTCGGGTTCCCCACTGCAATAAAAGGCTTTATATACTTCAAACAGATGAGTACAATGTAATAGATCCATGTAAAAGTTGAAGATGATAATAGGGATTTCGTTCCACGGTCGCACAAAATGCAACAATCGTGCATTGAACACCCACATGCTCGGCAATTTGTACATATCCTTCCATGTAATACTCGGTGAGGTAGGTATTTTTATCCTCTCCACTTTACAAATGAGGAAAATGAGATTCTGAGTGTTCAATAACTGGGTCCAAGTTTTCACAGCTGGTAGGAGATGGAGCCAGGATTTATACCCAGGTGTCTCTGCCTGCAAACACTTTCCCCTCAAGATGGTATAGCAGGCAGCAGCCTCGGTGTTCCTGACAGACTGACAAATCTTCTGCTGATCGAAGATGAAAAAAATAGTAATGCATCAGTCTTGGCGAGGATTTTGAACCAAGAGGAATCGATGCCTGGTGCCAAATGGGAAAATGAATGCAAGCAAACGCTAGAACGTACACGGACGTGCACACATGTACACACACAGAGCTGAGTAATCTCAGAAATCCCGGCTTGTTTTTTAAACAGTCTCTCTTTACGTTACCCTCATGCACATGAGCAATGTGTACACTGTGTAGCTCTGATGGCAGCCCCTGTGTTCTCTGTTTCTGTTGTGCCTGTACTTTGTTTTTCAGTTTGTTGCAATAAATCTTTAATAGGGACTGAATTATGAGTTTTAAATAATTGATAGAGCTGATTCCGAGTGCTTTCTACCTCAGTCATGTAACAATCTGAAATGTTGGGGGCTGGGGTGCACGCAGTACCCTCACATTCTCCAGCCTTCGCCCCCACCCCTCTCCTGACTCCCGCACATTCACACAGAAGCAACACTGAGAGATCAAGGGGGGCTCAGGGCACACAGCAGATTGATCAGGGTCAGTGATCACGGCTGGATCCAGAGATGGATGCCAGTGGGTTGGTCATGAGTTCAAACTCCATAATGGGCTGTGGGTATTCTTAATGGCATTGGCTGCAACCTCAATTATTCTATGTGATCGGCAGCAAGGTGGCAGGTCATCAGCATGGCCTAGCATTTATTCAGTCAACTTGTTTTTACTAAACAGCTACTAAGTGTCGGGCATGGAATAAACATTGAGGAGACAACCCTGAGCAAGAGCAGATGTGGTCCCTTGTCCATGGAGAGCCTGCAGGTTAGTAGGGCTACAGAAATTAATTTTTTAAGTCACAACACCAATGTAAAATTGATACTGTGTTAAATGCTACAAATGGAGAATTGTGGTACTTTAAGTACACACAACAAGAGGATCCAACTTGGTCAGATGCATAGGGTAGGAGAGTGTCTGAAGGAACCGCAGGGAATTTGGGATGTAGGATGGAAGGGGCTGCAGGTGGCAGATAAGCTTGGAACCTGCAGGGCCGAGGAAGTCATTTTAAAGATTTGGTCATTTTCTTAAATGTAGTGGAAGCCGCATCATGTTTTAGGCTGTGTAGAGACATGACCCTAACCATACAAATGTTTTCTGCCATAGCTTAGTGGCTAAGAAGTGACTTCTGGAAAGAACCAACCCGGGTTCACATTTTCACTTTACTCTTTTGTATGGGCCTGGATATGTTCCTTTTTCAACTTTAGCTTTCCTTATTTGTCAATTAGAAACAACTCCCACCCCCTCTTCCTTCGTCAGGTGTCAGCACTCAGTAAGCACATGTGTGGGGAACTTGGTACTTAGAACTTGGTACTCCCCACAGGTGTGCTGCTGTTACCATGTTGCTATGGCCACTGTTACCATGGTAACTTCCCTAGTGATGGGTAGTGAGCTGCCCTCTGAGTTGTAGCACCCTTTCTTTACTTCCTTTCTCTGAATGTATTTTTGAAAATGTAACCTAAATCCCCTGTCCACTTCTCATCCCTTCTCAACCGATTCCTCCTAGTCATTGGGTCCTATTCTAACACAACAACTGTGACATTTACATAGTGTCAATTATGTCCCAGCATGGTTCTATGTGCTTCAGATAGATCATCTCGAAATCACATAGGAGGACAAGCCCTGTTACGATTTCCATTTTACTGATGGAACACCAATCCCAGGGAGTTTAAGCCCATTGCCCAAAGTCACACATTGGGAAGTGACAGAACTGTGACTTCCACCTGTCTTAAGGATCCATAGGGTTCACTGTTGAAACTCCACTGGGATACTTCTCAACAGAGTTCATCCCTCCTGCTTGGAAACACAGGCCCCTTGTGTGTATTCTCAAGGGTCTCCTTTAATCACATTTTATTTCCTTTAGGAATTCCTCCTTCTCCCTCTTTTCCATGAAACATCGGTCTTGTCAGGGGTCTACAACTATGCATCTCCCTTTCCCTCTCAATCCCCTTTCCCTTCCCCTTCTCTTTTCCTCCTTCTCTTCCTCTTCCTCCTCCTTCATTCTTTTTCTGAGAATAGATTCTTCCCTTTATCAATCTCATATAGTTGCCTTGTAGAATCCACTGGAAGAATCAACAGCTTGTCTTACAAACCCTTGTTCATTCAGCAGGGAAAGAGACACCTAGAACAACTCATGGCGAAGGCAGAGAAGCAGGGTAGACCAGTTGGTTCTTCCACTCCCTGAATACCATTCTGTATTTATTAAATCAAGGTATTCAGAGGAGGTTCTATGTCTTCTTTAAAGCCATTAGGAGATTCTGAAAACTAGAAACCATAGAGATATATACTCTCAGAGGCTTTGACTTATTCTTTGGTCCCTAGACTGTCATAAAAGTAGGTGATTGTACTAATACATATCATGTCCTTTGGTATGATGCTTCTCTGAACTGAACTTCCATAAGTGAGAGAATGAGGGATTGGCTCTTTTTTTTATGGCATTAAATTGTTCTAGGGTTTGTTGTTCTTACTGTTGTTCCTTTAATTTATCTACAGCCAGTGTTTAAAGCCAGTGACAAGTCTGAAACAGAGTGACATTTTTAAGTGGTAATTTTCAGAGTCTTTGATAGTTCTGGAAGGGTGTATGTTGCAAATTCTAGACGGAAAACATTTGGAAACATGGAGACATTTAATTTTAGCTGAGCGAACCACATGTTACTTATGAAACGTCTATTTTGAGAACTGCAGCTGAGAATTAAACCTGACAGCTTTTATTCTAGTCTACTATATTCACTGATAAACAAAATAAAATTACAAACACACAGGGAAAATAGCTTTTAAGAATACTACAAAAAAATGAGGTAAGGGAGCATCATCTAAACAGATGCAATCTAGTGGTAACTGCTTTTTGTTTTTTGTATTTTTTTTTGAAAAAAAATATTTAGTTAACTTATAAATATTTTAGTGGGATCTAGGGTGTCAGTTTAAAAGTTGTGTGACATTGCACTCAGGACCACAAACAGGGCCAATATTTAGAACTAGATTCTAGAGATTTTTTTTTGTCTTGGGGTGTGCTTCAGGAGCACCTCTTGTTGGAATGAACAGAGGGGCGTGAGTGAAACATGAGCTTGGTTTTAAGGCTTGAGGGGAGAGATGTTACAGGCATAGATTCAGGGAGAAGCTCTTGGAGTTGAGGAAGGAGACATGCTTGGTTTAGAGCAAAGAGATCCTCGGCACCAGTTCATGGGGTTGACTGTCCAAGTCACCCGGAGTACAGTGCCATCTGGGGCACCTCAAGGGGACTAGGTCTCTCTCTTTGCAAAAGCAGTCTTCCTTTGTGGACAGGTAACCTGGAAATATACACCAAACTGTCTCTTAGAAATAGAGACATCTAATAAAATTGTGTCAAAATGACCAATGCTGGCTGTGACAGAAAATGCAGTAATAGAGATTATTTGGAGGAGGAAGAAGTAGGAGGAAGAGACAGACAAGGTTGAGAAGATAGAGATTATCTATCTCTATATATTTCTGTCTTTATCTATCAATCATCCATCTATCTCTATCCCCTCTCTCTCTTCCTCTCTCTCTGTCTCTCTCTGTTTCTTTCATCTGTTTGTCTATTTATCCATCCATCCATCCCTCCATCCATCCAGTATTATACATAAGAAGAGAAATCATATCAAGAGGTGCATTTTGGACATTGGTGGTATCACAACTCTTGGTCAATTACCATATTCTCTCTAAAACCATTCTCGGGGTCAGTTCTCTCTCTCTTTCTGTTATAGTTGACCCTATCAAACTATCTAAAATTTCTAAAATATCTGCAGTTGTTGCCTCTTCTATGTGCCCTGCAGTACCAAGCATACTTTATTCCAGTGATTATAATTTTCTAATATCTAGAAAGAAAATTTCTCACCAAAGGATACACTCATTTTGGTCTTCATGGTAAAGGCAAATCTCTTAATTCATTAGAAATATTACTGAAAATATATTTTAGTTTCCAAATTAGTAAAGTACAGGCTGGTCTTCACAGGCCAAGTTCATATTAGAGGACCAGGCTTATTATACTTATTTTTCATCTTGTAATAAAATCTGAGAGTAGGGGTCTAGAATTCTGTGGCCAAAATTAACTTTGGGCCTCATGGACCCGATTTATTTTGCAGTCCTGTTTGATGAGCTTACACGGGACCTCTACATCACACAGCTATAAGAGTTGAGGTTTATAGGAAAGGTCTTTCAATGAATCAGATAATTACTGAAAGGATGAAATATAGGAACATGGAAAGGCCTTCTTTCTCATATTATACTTTAATGACTTGATAGCCAATCTGCAGGAATCTGACCTCTATGATACTTCTCATCCAACACTCAACAATTTAAAATCAGAAACCAAGCTTCCCGCCATGTTCTTCTGAGAGGAATTGTGTTCCTTCAATAGTCCTTGATTTCCTTTGAGCATGTCCATTTTTTCAAACCCCACCCTACTGGCCACACAAGGTGAACCAGGGTCCTACAGCTGATTCAAAGACAATTCATACCACAAGGTGAGCTTTCAAGAATGGGATCCGAGAGCTCCAGCCACTGGTAAACTTCGAATAGGAAGATTATGAAGTTCAGGGTCAAAGTAGGAGCTAGCCCCACACATGCTAGAATAACCTAAAAACAAAGATTGTGAGTCAACAGAAGAAAATGAGCAGAGAGGGAATCTGGGATGAGCAAGGATATACAGCACAAAGACCATGAGGGGAGACAGAGAGGAGAGAGAAGACAGAGACAGAGGAAGAGAGAGAGAGAGGCTTTGAGAATACACAATTCTGATTTTTCTACTTCCAAACCAAACCCTATAAAGACCATTGGACTTCGTTTTCAGTCTTCAGATATTCAAGATATTGTCCCTGTCTCCATATAATAACCCCTCTTTTAATTGAGTTATATTTGGAGAGACCCTGTCTTTTGCCATCCATTAGCCTTGTTCAAAACACATCCAATTACAAAGTTGTATCGTTAAAAACAGAAAGACTTGCAGGGACTCTCTGATAGTTTTGCTTGGCCAAAAACCATTGCTTTGCGTGAAATTGCAATGGAAGTGGTTTCCAGAAGAGCCCGTAATCACCAACTATGTGCCTTGGCGATATGGGTAAGATTCCATTTTTATTTAAAGGAAATAAAGAGATAGAATCTGTCTTGTCCACCTGGCAAATTCACATGGGTACAGCAGAAAATTCCAAGTAGGGGACACAGAAGATTGTCTCTTTTTTTCTTCAGTGTATTATATGCAGGATCAAAATGCCAATGGTAAATATGACCCGCTATGCCCTTGTCATCTATGGAGCAGCCATAATGGTATCATATGCCGGACACAGGCTGGCTCGACTGTCTCTCTAGTTTGGGCAGCAGAATCATGAGGAGATGCTAGGTTGGAGACAGATTGCACTTACATGCAGGGCTGCCTTTCACGTTCAGATGAATAAAAGCAAACGTTAAGCATGTTTAAGGAAAACACTGCATTAACAATTTGTTAGAACTTGCAATGATTAAGCAGGGAAACGAATGCTGCCAGCTTCAGCAATTCGGAACAATGCTGTTGAGGGATGCCATGCTGGAGGCACTGAAAAAATTAACCATCAAGGCAGAAGAAGCATGAGATTAGTAAATAAGTCTGGATTTGGATGGTTACGGCTGATCGATCTCTCTCTCCCTCTCTCATTATAAACATGGTAGTATAGTACAGTGACCCCCCTTATCTGTGGGGGAACACCTTCCAAGACCCCCAGTAGATGCCTGAAACTGTGGATCGTACTGAGCCTTATATATAGTATGTTTTTTTCCTAATACGTACGTGACTATGATAATGTTTAATTTATGAATTTGGCTCAGTAAGATATTAACACTAATGATTAATAATAAAATAGAACAATTATAACAACATGCTGTAATAAAATTTATGTGAATATCCTCTCTCTCTCTCTCTCTCTCTAATAACTGATCTGATAGTCGATTGCAAAGGCTACTAAGTGGCAAATCAGCAGTCTGTGTATACAGAGTGGAGACACTGGACAGAAATACGGTTCAGGATCCAGGGGAGGGACAGAGCAGGATGGTGTGAGATATCATCAGGCTACTGAGAACAGCATGCAATTTAGAACTTATATGACTTATTCATTTCAAGAATTTCTCCTTGAAAATTTTCAGATGGCAGTCAACTATAGATAAATGAAACCATAGAAAGAGAAGCCGTGGATAAAGGATGGGGCTTCCATATTAGCTGGACAAAGCAGATAGGTTTTTTTGGGGGTTGCAGGAATCAAGCAGACCTTCATTTGGTTCCAAGTCTTATATCAATTGGCAAGTTGATTAACTACTCTAAGTTTCAATTTCCTCATTAGAGATAATATCGCCCATCTCGCTGTAAGACGAAATTCTTAGAGACATAAAGTAACTAGCAGAACTCTGGTTCATAGTCTGTCATTTGTAGCTGCTACAAATATTGTTGTGGCCATTATTATAAATAATAAAAGTGGATGTATTGACATCTATAATGGAATACATCAGCATGCTTTAATTGAAGTTGCTAATGAATGAATGGCTGTTGGAAGAAGCTCTGGCTTCCATGAACAAATCATTTATTAAGTGACAAGAGAATGTAATGATGAACTAGACATAGACACTGTCCTCAGAAAGTTTAGTCTTGAAGGGACAGAGACACAAATAATCAGGTGAGTCAGACAAATCCCAGGCACACAGACACAGACAAGCAAGAGCCTGTTGAAGGTTTACCAACTTCATAGTTCCCTGACTTCATATATCCTTTTAAAAAAACTCCTCCGACTCTGTTAACAGTTCTTTTCAGACATACCAATGATTCTGGTGACTTCTTGAATAGAACAGGAAGTTGGTGTAGGTGAAAAAATTTGAAATCAGAGGATGGTGAATATAAGCACTGCTCTTGTTCTCCAATTGGAACAAGATAATAATATGAACCACCACCTCAGCAAATTGGCTAAGAGATGAAATAGAGGGAAAAAACATCCTCCCTGGGTAGGAAAGAAAATCTTTGCCAAAATCACCAATTCCACTGACAATGACCACAACCACAACCATGACAACACCTATGCGTCATGATACCATCCCCAAAGTCCAGTCACACTTCATCTAAGTTGGCTTTCACGGCCAACTGGATGGGATAAAATAGGCTTATAGTACGTTTTCCCAAACTCCACTCATTTGCTATACTTTTAGTTTTTGCCATATGACCTTACCATTTGTCCCTATTATTAACTTGATATTTTTTGATACCCCACACTTTATACTAAGTACAACTTATTTTTTTTTAAATCTATAAAAGCAACTACTAGCACATATGAAAAGCTACTGTACAAATATATACAAATCAGTCTTATTATATTCTGGTTATTACTGTTAACTTGCTAAAGTCTGTGAATGTGTTTTTGTTTGTTTTGAAAGCTGTGAGATGTGTTAAAGAACTGAAAAGGGAGTAACTTTCCATGATGCTACCTGGTGTTATCTACTGTTGGGTCTGTGGACCATCTAAATAAACTTACATGACTCCTCAAATCTCACCTGCCCCTTGGAAAATGCTGGGTTTGAGAACTGAAGTAGCTCCCCAAACAATTTCAGTACAGCTCACCAGGCATTTATTAAGTAGGCAGTAGACGCAAAGCCATAGAGTAGGGGCTGGTGGGGTCAGGGTGAGCTCAAGATGTGAAGAAGCACTACTCCTGGCCTCCCAGGACTCAGAGATGAGTTGGGACTTGGACAAGTAAACAAAGCCAATACCTAACATCATTCAGGACAGATTACACAACACTGCGCTAATGAATGACCCCAAAGCATGGCTTACAATGAATGCTCATTTCCCCTCTTGCTTCGTGTTCATCTAGGTCATCTTCAGTTCTGCTCAATGCTCTCTTCTCTCTGTTCCCCTACACTGATAGAGCACCCCGTATTTAAGACATTGCTGGTCTTACTGCAGAAGGATCAGTGGTCAAAATGAGGTTTATGCTGACCCTAAAATTTTCCACTGGGAGCTAACATATATCATTTTTAAACACAGTTCATCGACCAAAGCAAGTCACATGCCCATGGCTGGCAGGAATGGGGTGAAAGAATAGAACCCCTGAAAAGAAAGGTAATCAGGGAGGGCAGTGTAAAAGAAAGCCTTGAATTTTAAGTAATACTATGAATGTCAATCATTAGAGAGATGGCATGGAGGTTTGAGCCAAATGTTTTGGAGTTCTTGCCCATCATGATTATCCCCAAAACCCTTATACGAAGTCTCTATAAGAAGAAAAATGCAATAGAATTTGAGCACACATACACTCCTCTGAAGAACTGCTCACCATGTAAGTGAAAACGCTCTTAGACCTCTGGCAAGTTACTTAAGACATTCTGTGTGCTTGACATAAGAAGGAATTCGCATACTAAAATGATTTTTTTTTAACCAAAGAATACGCTCACAGAATAATGTTGCTGTGCATTCTCAGGATTCTCCTTTCTCCCTTCAGTTTTAAAAAGACTCCTTGGACATTAGAATATAGGGAATTTCTGGGTCAAAACTAACTTAACCACTGACCTGCAAGAAAGAGTAGAATGAACCAAAAGACCTCTCTAATGTGTTTGTAGCCCCGCGGATTTGTGCTATTTTGCCCTGAGGACACATAGCAAATAAAAACTATGTGGAGATAAAATTTCTTGGGTAGACAGATAGTGTAATTGCAAGGGAATTTAATTTCCCCCTGAACCAAAAATGAAACCCAAGACAATAAGTGACTATATAAAGAGAACATTGCTTTCTAAATGTTGACATCAGTAAGCTCTTTCCACTCCAAGTTTGGATTTTTACAGAAAAATGAAAAAGTTTTCAAACAGCTCCAGCCCTTTGGTTTAGATTGCCCATCAGGTGAACACCACTGTGAGTGTGGGACTTGAGCTGTCAGATACGTCAATCTACAAAGTATTATTTTCCCTTATTTTCTTTTGATTTCTTTTTATTGGTTTTACAAAAGTTAATTATTTTTTATTAAAAAATAAAATGTTCAAAATGTCCTGCCTAATGTTCTTGGATTCTAAACAAAACTTGTTCTCCAGGGAAATAATTTTAATGCTTACAGGTCTCATTGGAAACTTTATAATTACTGGAGAGCATCTCAAATCAAACACACAAGCAAATACGGAAAACTGAGAAGGATCTGGTGATAAAAATGATGACTCTGGAGAAAGAACAAGGGAAAAAATTGTTCAAAAACTAGTTTTACTAATTTCATGAAGTCCTCTGTGGTGATTTGGCAGAACTATAAGAAAAAAACGTGTGTGTGTGTGTGTGTGTGTGTGTGTGTGTGTGTGTGTGTAAATAGATGACAGATGATAGATAAACAGGCTAGATAGATGATAGATAGATGATAGATAGATAGATAGATAGATAGATAGATAGATAGATAGATACAGATTACATAGATAGAATGGACAGACAGACAGACAATCATCTACTACACATGAAGAATGGTTTTGGGAATAGAAAAGGCCAAAAAAGACTATGCAAAGTTTAGGGAATGATTATTGCTTTCTGCAGAGGCTTCTGTTGACTTAGCCTTATTCTTTAAGCTTCTCAAAATCATACTGAAGCTGTGACAGCAGAGTCAACTTCTCAATTTAATTTACAGGGTACCTTCTTGTTTTCACCCTCAGAGCCCCTTTTATCATCCCACCTCACTTTGAAACATCTTCAGTGATAACGCAGACTTCAAACTACATGTATGAGCTACTTTGTAGTCTCCTCTCAGGTAACGGCACTGCAGGTACAGAAGGAAGAGGATGAAAAACAGTGGGGAAGAAAGAAGAACAAGAACGACAAAGTCAACAACAAAAATGGAAGGGAAGATCATGAGTGTGGTGGGAGGCATGATGATTTTGAAACTTGAGGAAAAATCCTTCTTAGAGAATATAACGAAGGAAGCAATTTCATTAGCATATATCAGTGGTAATCAAAGCTATAGAAGTAGATAAAACAATCATAAACAGGGAAGACTGTTTCTTTGTTTTGTTTTAAACTGACTAGAATTGAACAGTTTTGCTTTGATAGACACCTGACCACACTTGCTAATAAACCCCAAAGCATGAAATTTTCCAAAGCTTTTTGAACTTTCCTTTCTTATATACCATGCTAAGGTTTTCACTTTTTCACATTTTAACATCTTGACTTTTACAATTAATAGTGGGACAGAATTTATTTGTCCTCTTCTCTTTCTCAGTGGTAACATGCATACATATATTTATGCACATACATGTGTGCACACACTTGCACACGAGATGCTTCAACTGATGGTAAACAGTATCTTTAATGCATGAAATCCAGTTAAGGACTTCCACTTTCCTCAGATAAATGGGTTTTCAATTCTTAACTGCAAGTGATCAAGAGAAACATTTTTTATTTTATTACTGGTAATATTGTCAATATTTGTTCTCCAGTGTTGCATTGAGTAAATAGGACCTACTCCCTGAATTTCTTATAAATAAGATTTGTAAGATTGGGCCTAATTCATCATTCTATACCTTGCAATGAAAGCTTTAGCATCAACCTGAGGAATCTCATGTACCAAGAGGCAGGATGGAGCTGAGCTGTTCCCAAAATTCGTTTAGGAAACTTAAGGTCAGGGGTTCTGACACATAAGCATGGCTCAAGCATCACTGAAGGGCTTGTTACAATAGAGATTCCATGGCCCCGGTCCTAGGGTCTTTGATTCAGTTTGTCAGAGGAAGGGCTGGAGAACGTGTGATTGCAATAAGTTCCCCAGTGATGCTCAAGTGGCTGGTTTGCTGAGAAGATGGCTCTGTGATCACCTCTGGATGTCAGAAAAGGAGAAAAAGTCGGAATCCCAGCTTCCGACTTCCCTCCCTGTTTTAAACAAAGCCGTCTGGTTTTATCTGCCTCTATGCCAGAGACTTTTCATATTAAATTAATTTCATATTAAAGTTTTGCTGATTAAATTTAAAAATCATGATTGAAATTGAAAGAACCAAATGCAGGAGAAGGTAGGTCTTATCCTGAATGTTCATTTCATTCAGTTTCATTTCACTGTTTAGTACTGAAACATTTAATCTCTCCAAAATGGGGGAAATACAACACATTTGAGGGGCAGTACACACAACACTTAGCAGACAGAGCGTCTTGCACTGCGCTTAGTACTGTGTGGCCACTGATAATACTGCTGTCTTCGCCCTTTCTGCAAATGCATGTTTATTTGCAGTGACCAAGGACGGAGCATCTGTTCTCACTGACTTAGAAACATCCTGCTGGTTCCCCAGTTCTGGTTTAACCAAGGCTCAGAGCTGTGGCTGGGTCATGGGACTGCGAGTTTGGAAATCCGGATGCCTCGCTGCCTCTGGGCCTCTGGCATCTGGAGCAAGGCTGCTTGTCACCTAGCCAAGAATCATACCCCGTGGGCAGGAGCAGCCTCTGAACCAGCTTCTGTCTGAGGCAGCTCTGCTCACTTCGGTATCAGATGCCTTTCTTCCTCTGCAGTTCATTACAGGTGCTTGCATAACCCAGCTGCCAGACACTCAGCAGTT
The DNA here is from genome assembly GCA_030015415.1 of Cynopterus sphinx. Taxonomy (NCBI): domain Eukaryota; kingdom Metazoa; phylum Chordata; class Mammalia; order Chiroptera; family Pteropodidae; genus Cynopterus; species Cynopterus sphinx. The sequence continues at coordinate 96,534,650 of CM057379.1, read as the reverse complement.
TGTGCTGAAGAGGATCCGTTGGGCACAGGCATTAAAAAAATATATCCCCTCTTGTGTGCAACTCCCCGATTTGCACTGGTCCCCCATCTGCTTGGTGCTTTGGAACTCGGCAAGTGGCAATATCATTTATATTTAGGGTAAAGATGTTCCCCTCCAATGTTAAGTTTAAGTTTTTATTAAAAACATTTAATATTTTGGTTACTACAAAGAACAACACTTACTTCCAAAAAGAAGGGAAGAAACACATTTTCAGCTCACAGCATCTATGAAGGACTATAGGAAACTTTTGAACTCTGTCATTCTAAGAAACTATTTTATCTCATATCTGAACAGCCTGGGCGTAGGAGAGAAGGTTTCAATACTTACTACAGAGATAGAAATCTAGTTCTGAATTCTCAACACAGAGAACAGCTTGAGGGTGTTATTTCAATATTTTCCCTTAAAGGTAGGCTGAGTAGTTACATATGGCATCTGCCTTAAGAAGATCCTTTTATATGGCAAATTATAAGTAAATATTCCTGCCTATAAGTGTCTACGGGAGACAGACTAGTGAAATCAAATAAGACTTTCCAATGTCTACGAACCAGCACATTAATTAAATCAGTTGGTCTTTGAAATGTGTGACTTTAAAGTCTGTGATTTAGTTGATTATACACTTCTATTAAAAATCTACCTTATTAACTCATTCAGATTCCCGGAGGCTCCAACCACTGTAGCATTAAGCAAGGAAGAAGGTCTACAGCAACTTAAAAAAAAATCTAAAATGTAGCAAAGAGAGATTTCTAAGCTAAGCACTTTCTATTGCTTGAGTTCAGAACAAAAAAAAATGTATCTTTCATATAAATGGCTACGTCCCCACCTCTGCCTTAATGACTTGCTTGATATATACCATAGCCATTCATATTAATTACATCATTAATAATGGTTTCTCTGAGAAGCCATCTATGAATGCAGCAATGTCAGGAGACGTATGGGTCATTTAGAATATCTGCAGATTGGCTTTAAGGAGACCACCTTTAGAAATGGCCATTTATTGATGGATGGCTAAAACAATAGGAGAATCCGCTTAAGGCTCCAAGTTCAATTCATAACTCCTGATGAGGTCTCATGGAGAGTAGAAAGAAAAAAGAGGGTGCTTTGTCACATCAGGGCTGGGGGTGAGAAGTGGGCATGAAATCTGAAATGGAGCAAAGGTACAGAGAATGAGTGTCCCCAACAATGCCACCAGCACCCTGGCCTTATATTTGGAGTTCAGTGCAATGATGAGAAGCCATGTAGACAAGTCCCCCAGACAGGTAGTAATTTAACTTCAGCCTAGAGTAAATCACAAGGATGAGACTTGGTGCTTATGTGGTTCTCCCCTGAAGTTTTAAATGACTGCCAAGGCCCTTCCCCCACCCCATCCCATACTGGAGACTACAAATTTTTTAGTTTTGCTGGACCAGATAGGCCAGGAAGAGAGTAGTAGCTAGCAACAGAGTTAATGAGGCTTCTTGGGTCATGAGCAGCTTTGATTTTCCTGCTAAATAATTTAGGTCTTAACCCGCAGGGAATAGGGAACCACTGAAATATGAAGTAGAAAAACTGACATCACCATTTTTCCAGCAACCTAGTCCACAGCTACTGGTGATTCTGTTTTTTTCTTCTCTTCAATGTCCAACATATAACTGGGTGCCCTTCTTTTTATATGTCAAGGAACCAGTCAGGAGCCTGGGTCAGAAGCCTGGCTCCATCAGCAACCCTAGCTGTTGTGACTTTGCATGCATATTCCTCTGATCCTCAGTTTCCCATTCTGTAAGTAGGGGATATTAAAAGACCCACCATATAGGTTGCTTTCAGGGTCAAGTGAATGACAACACATAAGCCCACGCATGGCCTGTGGTAAGCAGCAGTAATTGTTATGGGATGAGTTGCGTCTCCCCCAAATTCACATGTTGAAGTTTTTTCCCCCAGGACCTCAGAATATGGCCTAATTTAGAGTCAGGGTCTTTACAGAGGTCATCGAGTTAAAACGAGGTCACTGGAGTGGGCCCTAGGCTTATATAACTGGAGCACAGGCACATATTGAGGGAAGACAATCTGAAGAGATGCATGGAGAAGACAGTCACTTATAAGCTGAGGAGAGAAGCTGGAATAGGTCCTTCCCCCATATCCCTCAGAAGGAACCCATCCTGCTGACACCTTGATTTTGGACTTCTACCCTCCAGAAGTGTGAAATGATATATTTTTGTTTAAGCCACACAGTTGTGGTACTTTATGGCAGTTCTAGCTAACAAACACTGTAAGGGTTAGGTAATTATTCTTCCATTGTTTTCTCTGTATCTAAATCCAGTCTTGCAAAACCTTACATCTAATTAAGGCTCAGACTCCCACTGTCCTCCTTGCCTCTGAGCTCAGGGGAGCAAATGGGTTTCATTTCGTGAGCCAGTTCATCTACAGCCTGTTTGGAACCCTGCATTGGGAAGGATGGTGAGGCTAGCTCACACTCAGTGGGTAGATGTCTCCTGATTGATTAGCAATGCCTGCCACAGGAAAGACAAGGAGGGGTACAGGTATGTGCTATGTATTTTTCAACCCTGTTTGAGGCTCTCACTGGTGTATTCATCCTGAAAAAAGCCAGTTTGAAAAACCAGATTGGGCCTCCTGATGTAGCTCTTACATTTTTTCTATACTCTGATCAAGAGCTTAGAGTAGCTTATTTTTGCCAATCACATAAAATATATACACGTTGGTCTCCAGCAGTTCTAAAACTATTTAGACATCAACTCATTCATTCATTCATTCATTCATTCCAAGAAATAATAGTAACTGACCCTGGAACCCCATTTGGAAAGCTGTCTACCTGGTCAGCTTGGGTCACATGTCCAACCTGGACCAATCACCAATACAGAACAAGAGCAAAGTCTGATTGGCTGGGCCCAAGTCTCAGTTCATCCCTGTGGCCAGAGTGATGGATTATGGTGATTAGAGAGAAGAATTCTACTGCAAGTCAAAGCAGTGGTAAAAACGCCAGAACTTCTCTCTGCCCAACTCAGCTTCCCATCCAAATTTATCTCCTATTTATTACCAATTCCCTACACACTTGTCTTCCTCCCTGATGTCATATTACTACTCTGGGTGGGAAAATTTCTCTTATTCCTGAAGGATCACATGGATTTAGTAAAAAAATCCCATGACCAGATAGCTATAAATCTTCCAGTGGCCACTGGCAAGGAATAACTTGATAGCTTTGGGGGCTACCATGAAAATCCCTTTAGAGGAAGAAGATGGACCTAGAAGAAAATTTAGTTCAGTGGATGGAGGAAAAATGGCCCTTCAAGTGTGAAAGATCTATTTTACAAGATTAACAGGTAAATAAGTAGAAAAGAACTACAAATGGGATTGGGCAGAGAAAAGGACCAATTCGATGGAACTTAAAAATAATCCTTTAGAAAATTATCAGATCCGAGCATGAGACAAGATTGCACATTTACAGATAATTCATAATGTCTCAAGACCTTTTGTAAATTAAATACCAAATAAAACAGAGAAAGCAAATAAGCTGCGAATCTTGTTAAGAAGATTTCAGAGGTTGCATTTGCTTGCACTTCTGCTCCTAAAACATCTGTTCGCAAGTTGTTTTGAAGATAATAATCACTTGAAAAAAAATTAACTCCACTTATGAAATGAGTAATCTAATTAGCCTATCCCTAATTTGCAGTATGTGAGTATGTACATTTCAGTTAAGGTAGCAATGGGGCCCATCTCTAAATGATGTGCACACAGATAGAAGAATAGTTTTCAAAAGTAAAGGGGGATCTCAGAGGAGTATCATCCAAGGAGCATCAACAGGCCAGCAAGAGGAAGTTAAGGATGTTTTTGCTTCTGAGATGGGCTGAGCTAGAAGAGGGATGAGGGCAGAGCAGATAAGAAACAGAGAGTCTGAAATTATTGTGGCAGATAAAATTAAAGGCCTATCATGTTGGGATGCCTTACAGAAATTAGGCTGATATACTGATAAATTAATTCACTAGAAGGCACGTCAACAAAAATCTGTTCATTGAATAATACAGCAACGTCCACCTTGCTCATGGGGATATGTTCTAAGACCCCCAGTGAATGCCTGGAATTGCAGAGAGTACAATACCTTATATAAACTATGTCTTTTTTCCAAAACATACAAACCTCTGAAAAAGTTTAAATTATTCCTGCTCTTTGGGGCCATTATTAAGTAAAATAAGGGTTATGTGAAGACAAGCAGTGCAGTACCATGACAGCTGATCTGATCACCTAGGTGGCTAAAAAGTTACTAATAGGCAGGTAGCATATACAGCAAGGACACACTAGACAAAGCATTGACTCTTGTCCCAAGGAGAACAGGGCACGCCAATGAGAGAGTTCGCCACACTTCTTAGAACGACGTGTGATTTAAACTTACAAATTGTCTATTCTTTGAATTTTCCATTTACTATTTTCAGACCGTGGTAGACCACAGGTAGCCGAAACCATGAAAGCAATACTGTAGATAAGAAGACCTACTGTAATAATAAAAATTTCTTATTGAGGGAAAACTTATTAAAAGTGCCAGTATCCTTGCAACTATTTTAACTATTTTGCCAACAATTTGTTAGCCCCAAGGTCAGCTTGGGATATATTCACATTTCAGACAGTTAGCTTTTCAACTTACTCAGTGATTTATATGTGAAATTATGCAGGGAAAGGAGGGTAGGGTGAGAGAGAGAGAAAGAGAGAAACAGAGAGAGACAGAGAGAGAGAGAGAGAGAGAGAGAGAGAGAGAGAGAGAGAGGCTATTAGTTCATTGACTTCTTGAAAATTTCTTAACAGAGTAGATTGAAAGTCCACTAAATCTGTGATCAAAATTCCACCTTTCTCTCTAAAAAGAAACACAATGGGAAAACTGTCAGAAATAGCTTCGGATGTCTCTCTGTCCCTTAAACCCAGAATATATTTGTCCAGACACTCATTCCACAGTTGATGAAAAGTCCAAAGTTTTTCCTAAAATTTCTGTAAATTGCTAGGGCCTTACACTCTTATGGGCACATTTGGTTTCTGTTTCCAGCCTCACCATGTTTTTGTCCTTTTATTATGTCTCTTGCTGTTAGTGAGTTACCATTGAATTAAAATTGACTCTAACATGAAATGCAGCCCCTTTCCTTGAAAACAAACACGCAAGTAAAATATGCACATAAGGATGCTGTGAATACAGCCGACTGTGTCAGTCAGGATAAGGCAAGTAATGCTGCAATAACAAATGAACTCGAAAATATGAAGGGCTTAGAGATGACAAAAGTTTCTTTCTCACTCATATGATCTGTCCATCATTGATTTGGTGGGACAGAGGGAGAGGGGCTTGCTTCTCAAAGTCTCTCGAGGATCTAAGATGAAGGAAGAGCCATCATCTCTTTTTTCCAGTCAGCACTCCAGGGAGAAGAAAAGACATCTATCAAGTTCTGCATTGGCAATGAAATGTTCCAGCACTTGTCACTTTTATTTATAGCAAGTGGCCAGAACTAGTCACATGACACCAACTAAACCACAAGAAGTCCAGGAAGGGGAAGCAGAATCTTTGGTGATGAGCCCTACTGATGAGCACACATTACTGTATGGGACAGTCAAGAGTTTCCACTGCAGTAACACAAACACCTCAAACATTAGGCACCACCACCCTTAGAAGTACGTTCACACACACACTGCTGTGTTGCTCAGCCATTTTCTTTCTCCTAGCCCTCCTACCTCAATGTGACTGTAACCTCCATCCCTCTTTGAAGCAAAAAGATCTCAATTTCCTCTTCTATGCTTATACAAAGCTACTCAGCTCTCCTCACCCCTTATCCTCTGACTCTGCTCCAGACTCTGCTAACATCAAGCTCTGTGTAAGTTTTGAAACTACCATCTGAAAAGCATGTTATAGCTTATAGTTGGGAGCCAATTTGTGCTATTCAAGTGGGCATACTGAGGGACCTAAAATAGATAGTTAGGTAGATTATTCTCCCAGTTAGGCAATCAAATGCAATGGTATATGTAAAAGCAATTTATACCATTTAAAGTTCTACGGAAACCATGCTCACCCTGTGGGTAGCTTCTTTGAACGTCTATTTTGTCCTTGTAGAAAGGGAATAGCAATTCCTACTCTGGTTATATCACTGTGGCCTCATACAAGAAAATGCTTTGTAAACTCCAAAGCAGTGTCTAAGGCACACATACAACTGCAGGCAATCAAGACTCCATTGCAGTGAATTCAGAAGTTGTCCTAAATTCCAGGCACTGTGTGCTATTACTCTCCATTCTTTCTGGTTACAGTAAGTAGGCATTTTATGGTCTGATACCAAGTGGAAGCCAAGCTTCTCCACTACTCCAGTTCTGTCTGTCTCTGTGATTTAATAATGCAGTCCATATTGGAAGATGATGCAGTTATGTCAGTTATTAAAGAATTACATTTTTGTGTTCTGCTGAAGATTAGCTCTGCCAGATGCACACGTAAAACCAGATCGAGGCATACCTCCAAGTCAACCCATCCATCTTTCTCTAGGACATGTCAACATGTGGAATTTATGAAATATGGACTGTATTAAAAATGTTAAATGTACTTTTTAAATGTAACCAGTGCAGAAGCAAGTTTCCCTTTCTTCATTTATTTGTTTTTGCTTATTGTTGGTTGGTATTATTTTTCCTCAACTGGACTGTCTATGCTTGTTAAGCATCCATAATGGCCAGTTATGAAGCAAACACAAAAATATACATATAAATACTTAATAGGACATGATAACGGAAATATAGTGTGCATTTGTTACTCCACTGGAAAGCTATATTTATTATTCTACAAATTATTCTTCCATAAATATTTCAAAAACTTGAAAAAAAGATTAGAATAGTGTATTCAGTGCATGGTGGTTTGCATTTACATTGTGATGCATTCCAATCCTGTTTACATTGCTAAGGTCTGAAATAAATCTTTTGGTGTTTTAAGAGGTGGCATTATCTCATATTTTGTTGTAAAGGACACATAACTAAGAAAAAAAAAGCTTCCGTTAGCATGCAGAAACTATGTTTTTTTTTTTCCTGATCAGATGGCAGTCCAACAACCTTCTTGGTATCAACCAAGATTAAGGAATAAAATTTTTACTGTGAAAGGTACTCTGGGATGGAAAGAAAAAAAGCAAATAGCCTTTTCATCATAAAACTCAGCCTCTTCAGTCTACTGATTCTGACAGGAGTGATTTATTTCTTTTAGCCAACAAATATTTATTAAGAGTCCACCATGTGCTAGGCACCATGCTATGTGCTGGAGATAAAATAGTGACCAAGAAGAATATGGTTATTTTGGATATCATTGGATTTCCGAGGAGCAACTTTAGTTCAGTTGTTTAACTTTGCATAGAATATAGACTCTTTTAGGGGGTTGAATGGTGTGGACAATATTTGCTTTTGATGGTGAAAGGGCCAATGAGTAATTCAGTGTCCACTGTATATGGGAAGCAGGAAGGAATTAGATGATTCCACACATACGCTAAAGAAAGATTGGATGTAAGGGATCTAAGATAGACTATGTTGGCGCTTCATTTAGGGCATCAAAGCAGGGGAGCTTATAATTATCAAGAAAATAGAATTTCTCCTATGTTTATATCATTTTCACCCAGAGGTGGACTGATTCTAACCTTCTCCTCTGAAAATCAGCAAGGTTTTAACAAGGCTGTTTTGCTTAACCACAGTTGGCTTTGGCCATAAACATAACTCACAGCCCTTGCCAGAGCACTGAGGTGATGGATGCTGCAGCTAACGGTGACTCAAAGCATTTGGAAATGCTTGGCTTTTGTGTGAGTCACATGGAGTAGCCACACATACAGTTGGCACCTCAAAAGTCATTTCCAAGTTGGGCAACATGGGCCTTATTGAACAGAAGAGGTCAAAGTCCTAGGTATAAAAGACAGATAAAACTATAAAAATGTCTCTAAGGAACTTCTTCCACCACAGTGAGTTGTATCACATAGACAACTGAAAAGTGGTCAGAATAACCATAACAATACCATCATCATCACCATCAATGACAACGCAATAATAATGGCAAAGAAATCCATTATCTGCACAAGCATTTTAGGTGTGATATGATTAAGTGTCCTATGTGACTTTATGCAAATTATTTAACGTTTCAAAGGCTCAGTTTCCTCATCTGGAAAATGGAGATAAGGATCACAGAGTTATTGTTCAAGACGAAACTGAATAATGCTTGCATCTAGTTTTCATGGTGAAAATGACAATGACGATGAGGATGATGATAATAAGAGTGAAGACGCCATAATACCAAGATGTTTTCCATCTAAATCTATGAAAAAATCTTACAGCTGGTGTAAAATCTTACAGAATCCCAATAAAAACTAGATGCTTAATGTCTTTAGCTCAATAGTTTATGCAGTGAAGTTTTTCTTTCCTCTTTTTTTTTTTTAACTGAAAATAATTACAAGAACACAGCTATAATTCGCTGTCATAGCCTTGAGGAAGCTTCATGCAATTGAAGAAGATACACATAAAACTGTGATAAATTGAAAGCCTATCTGAAATATGTAGTCACAGTGAGCACTTCATGTTTAATTGCATTCTGCTTACATAACTAAAAGACTTAAATTAAAGCATAATCATGTTTCTAATGATTTTGCACTCTCTCTCCCCCTCCAACATAAGGAAGCTCAAGGTGTTAAAATAGTTATGCTTTAGGAATTGAGATAACTAATGTATAAATTAAACATATATTTTATACATTTATTTACATAAATGAAAAAAGAGGCAAACATTCCCACTCCTAGTCGTTTATTTCTTCTTCATGCTTCAGGAAGAAGACTTGCTATAGATTTTTTTTCCCAATGCATAGAGACTAAAAGTTTCTCAAGGATGTAATGCCAGGTACATATTTCAAAAGTTCAGGTGGCTTTGCATAGCCTCTGAAATGCTGAGAATATAGAACACGCTCCAGTATATCTAATTATCTTTATGAAATCTCTCAAAATCAATGGCATTATACTCAAAACCAGCTGCAGCCGGGGAAGTCAAACAGAGCAGAGTGTCACTGGGGTTACTGAGAAGTACGGCTTTCTTCTTAATAGCGCTATTTTTATGGAACATGGAGATTTTGAATCATCACATTCTGTTAACTCTTTTAAGGACCCAAACAGAATTTCACCATTTGGGTTGAAGAAATCAATTCAATTATATCTCAGTTGAGGAGGGGCTACTTTTAGTTTTTTAAAGACAAAGAACTCTGGTTTTGAGACACACCCTTGATCTAGTTGATGGTGGATAATTTTGCTAGTAGTGATAGATGCGATCATTCTACTGAAACATCGCTGGTGCAGGAGTGCTTCAAAAATTTGATTATTAATTGGGTCGTATTCTTACAACTGTCCTTTTCTTTTCTTGAAGAATACTTTGAATATAAATAAGAACTAGCCATCCAAACAAGAAAGCTCTTGCGAATTCATGGGATCTAGAATCTTGAAGAATATGGGATATTCTACTTTCTAAATTGAGTTTTAGGAAATATTTCATAAAGTGTTAAAAACTAATAGGTAAAAAAATGTGGTCATAGTAAAGGTATTATTACAGAGAGGAGAGAGAGAGAGAGAGAGAGAGAGAGAGAGGAGGGGACAGAAGAGGAGGGGAGAGGAGGGGAGGGGAGGGAGTAAAACTAGAGAGAAGCAAAACCACCCCTAGTGATTCCTCTGGATAAGAATGATTTATTCACTAAACCAACAATTACTAAGTGCCTACTATGTGCTTAGTCACTACGTTAGGAGCTAAACATAAAATGGTGACTGAGATAGAAACGGTTCTCCTTTCATATAGTTTGCCATCTGGTGGGGGAATTAGGGAATCATATTAAACAAAACAGGTGCTATGACAGGGCAATTAAACAGGGCTTTGAAAGTATAGGAAAGGGGTATTTAACTGAGAAAGGCTTCCCAGAAAAAGTGATTCGCATAACCTTAAGAGACAGTCAATGAACTTTACAAAGTTGTTTTAAAGATGCCCATGCTACAAAGAGAAACACACACATGCACGCGTGAGCGCGCGCACGCGCGCACGCACACGCACACACACACACACACACACACACACACACACACAGACCAAAAGAGCATGGATGCATAAGAAAGTGAGGGACTTTCTAAGTAGGGACTACACTTTGAGGGCCAATGATAGAATTTTTAGGCTTGATACTAAATGAGTGGAAGTTATGGTAGGAATTTCAAAAAGAGTTATTGTGGCCAGCTTTGGCTTTAGATGAGTTTTAGAAAATGTCACTCTGGCTGGTGTAAGAGGAAGAAACCGATGAGGGCAAGGCCAGAAGAAGGAAGGCCAGTGAGAAGGTGGTCATAGCACCCCAAGCAAGAGGCCAGAAGAATATAGGAGAATAAAGAGAAGTAGAAAGACTCAAGAACTATTTAGGAGGGGGTAAACTATTGGACGTGACTATTGGGTGTGGTAAATGAGAATGAAGGAAGAGGCAAGAGTGACTTTCAAACACATAGAATAAAACTTTCATTGGTTCACTAGAAAAAAGAATGTTTCTTCAAAGCCTCAGTAGAAAGAATATAAGAAGAAAAATAAAGACACCAACTAGTCTACTCATTAGACTGCCTATATGCACGTGTGGATTCATTTATTTATTTTCCCAACATTTAATGAGTGCTTGTTAGGCAGTTAATACTGGGCTCCCACCCACTTACATCCAAGTTTATAAGAATATGGACCCCCTATGGATAGAAGTACAAATAGGGGGGGGAAATCCTAAATTTTTGCTCTCTTTATAAATGAGTTTTGATTCATGCCTCTCGAAGTTAGGGCCTTTTATTAGCGACTGTAAATCTCAGAGGGACAAGAAATCATGAAATTCTGAAATTGCTTTATAAATTAGTTCCTCGTAGTGAAACAGTTGTTTAGTTTGTTGAGGGGCTGTGGTGGGGAGGGATTGTGGTGTTGAAATAATTATTAAACATTACTGAACCAAATAATTAAACTGTGCTGTAAAATTACGGTTATGGTAATATTCCCATCATCATTTGTTTTGTTTCCCCTAATCTAAATTATGATTTTTTTTGTTTTTGCTTTGCAAAGCTACAATATAACAGTCAAATCTGAAATTAAAACCAGCCTGCAAAAGTTATACAAGATGATCCAATATGCTCCACTAGCAATTATTCATGGCAAATACTCTCACAAAGCTGTTAAATCCTCATTGTAAAGCTAGCTGGACGTGCATCAACTAAAACCCAAGATATTTAAAGGTATCAGAAGTGAGGTATGACTAGCTGGAATAATCAAAATGCAAAGGAAGATCAGATTTCTGTTTCCTAACAGTGCTAAATCTCAGCAGTGCCAACAGGGGAGAAGGCACTGTTCTTTGCAAGCGACCAAAGAGAATGCCATACCCTTTCCTTCACTGCCTCCCAGGCTGCCAATTCACTGCGTTGTCTGAAAAATTCTGGAAAGGACAATATATCCTAGCCAAATGCTGAACTCATTTCTCAGGACTCTATGAGAGCAGAGAACTGGGTGCTCGAAGAGCCCTACCATCACCATTGGCACCAGCATCACCATTGCTATTGCAACCACCATCACCATCACCACCACCACCACCACCACTATCACCATCACCACCACCACCATCACTACCACTATCACCATCACCATCATCTTCCAAAAAGAAAGGACATTTGTAAATGATCAATTGAACAATATTGAAATTTGTAGGATTAACTCAGAATGATAAGCCTAAATCTCATAGCCTCAAACTGTTTTGTGTTGTCTCGTATTTCGTAGATCTTAACCTTAGGAAGCAGACACCCAGATGTTGAGATAATGTCACTAACTTCTGGGTGAATGTTTGCATTGGATTGTTTTTAGTGAGTGGGGCTGCTTCCACATTCAGAATGGATTTCTCTCTCATTCCTCTGATTCCTGTGGAGAAGTTGGCTCACGTGACTTCAAAACCTACCAGAATTAAGTAGTCAGAAATTCAGCACACAGGTGGGACTGTTTAGAACTGTAACCACGTCTAATTATTCAAAATGGACCTCTAAAGAGTCCTGTGGCTTTGAGAATTTGATGAGAATGCGTGTTCTAGAATTTGTTTTGAGAAAGATACGAACCCTAATCTTAAGAAATCAGAATTGAAATAAAAAAGTCTGACTACAGTTTTCCTTCTCTCCTTTACTCTATTCCCCCATTCTCCTGTGCACAAAACTCCAAGTTAATCACCTTTTCTTACATGGCCCAACATATGCCAGCAGATTTGGTTTCCAGAAAGAGCCCACTTTTTGGCTCATGGACATCCCCCTTCTTCACATGGCAGAGAAAAAGAAAAAGCTCTGGTCTCTTTTCTTATAATAGGACTATCCCATGGTGGGTCACCAACCTCATGATTTCATTTAAACCCAATACTTCCCAAAGTCTACTTCCAAAGGTAATCACACTGAGGGTGTTAACATAAGAATTCTAGGGGCACACAAGCATTCGGTCTATAACGGAAGGACACTGGAAATGTCCAATCAATGGCCTCAGTGACAGCCCCCCAAACCAGGGCAAATGTGCACTGCAGCTCCACTTGCCAATCTAACTTCAGTTTCTCCCAAATCAAACATTATCTGATTTAAAAGAAATGTTTAAAAGGGGGGAAAAAACCTAGAAATCAGTAAAGACAAGGGTGAGCTTGAATCTTAGTTTCCTGTTTTGCCTTGGCCACTTTACTGATTTGAACAAGAGTATTCCTAGATCTACACTCCCTTTGTAGACCCTGTATTCATAATACACTAATTCTTTCTGTTTTATCATCTTCTTATTTTGATAAGTCACTTTCTGTGTCCATTCCTGCTGGGTGGCCAGGAGCTACTTCTGTTTCTCTAATTAAAGGTGCTGCCAGGTGGGTACTAGATTTATCAAGAGGAATCACTTCTTTAGTTGTATAAATGTCTAACCACTGTGCTATACAACTGAAACCAATATAATATTGAGTGTAAACTATTATTAAATTAAAAAACAGGCATCAGAGGCTACAATTTGTAGTCACATTGCAAGACTTTAATGGGAAAATATGAATTAATATTTGTTAATGTGAAATGAGTGCTTACTTTTTAACAGATACTTTGATATGGATGTCACATATATTATCTTGGTTAATTTTCTCAATATCCATCTGGGGAAAACATTATTATTCCCGGTTTTCAGATGTTAGTTGAAATATAGTAGTATTAAATAACTTATGAAGTTTCCCAGAAAAGAAAAAAACAGGTTGTGGAATCAGAATTCAATTGCTAATTTGACTGATAGAAGATTCTGAATTTTTAACTTTTATATTGTATTACTACTCTCTTGTTTAAAAGGGCTATTTTAGAGCGACCACATAATTTCTTATCCAAATGGGGACACTTATGAGTGAAAGGGGACATGTTAATAATTATACCAGGATGGAGGTATAAAGGGGATGGCCTGTCCTGAGCAAATCTAAAGGTAATAATACCCTGGGTAATTGACACATGCTAATTGATAAGTACATATTGGAAACCTTTTCCTTTATCTCCTTCCTTCTCATTAATTTCTCAGAATTGGGAAATTTCCCAACTGGCAAAAGAACCGGATGATGGAGGTTGCTAAAGAGAATAATTGCCTCAAGAGGGTACAAAAACATAATCAGGAGCCTTCAACATTCCTGAAAGAGACCCTTGCACATACTGGCCCAGCAGAAAGCAAAGGCTCCCTCAGCTTGACAGAGTTTTGTGCCTTCCTTTGCAAGACCGAAGTGGGAATTCACAAAACATCAGCATTTAGTGCATCTCCACACTAAAACCTGATAGCTTTATGGTAAATTCCCTTTGGAATTGTGCCTGCTAGTTAGAATGCAATCATTAAAGACAAGCTCATAGTAAGTGCAAGTCACTGAATTATTTTTTAAAGACCAGATAATACCCACTCTAACTACTGGGTTGTTGTTGGTGGTTTTTTTTTTTTTTTTTTGTAAGTTTAAAACAGTGTGACCTTTAGATATTTTCATGAAGCTAATGATCCTTAAGGGCCTGTTTTCTTGATGCTTTGTATGCCACACACTATACACACAAGAGTCACAAATTCAGAAATCCCTAGCCTTTTAACAAATTCCTTTATAAAAGAAACTTTTCGTATCATCTATATTCTGTTTAATCTAAAGACACAGATGAAAGATACAAGCAGACATGATGGATGATGGAGATGATGGATAGGGCTAGAATACTTTTTTCCTCCTTCTTAGATCCACCAATAACTTTCCATTCTCATATAACAATTTATATGTGTGTGTATACACACACACACACACACACACACACACACACATATATATATTTTACTATTGTTTCATCATACCTCAAAGCTTAATTTTCATCAGCCACCCCATCTACAAAAATGGAAATTGGTAGAAGCTGGTTTGCATTTCATGAAACATTAAAAAATAATGCGAAAAGAGTGAAGTCATAGAGAACCACCAAAGATAAGGGAGCAAAGCCATTTTTCAACATAAAGAAAAATGCATATCATGTAAAAAAAATGCAGGAAAGAAGAGATGGAATATTTTATATAAAAATACTGCCTTCTGTCTTGTCAGTCATTCTATTTCTAAATATACTCAGAGTGTTATGCTAGCCAACACTGCTTCCTCTTTTTTCCTTATTTTTTTTCAATGCATTCCTCACTTGATTTAGATATTACTGGAAGAGAACAAAATGGGTTAACTTTTTCATGTGGCATGTCAACACTAAGTCATTTAGAAGGCAAAAGAACTGTCAGAAACAAATAGGACTGTATACAAGAAAGGGAGAACTTTATTGTAACAAAAAATTTCCACTGCACAATTGTGATCTATACTGCTCACCAACAAAATAAAACAAACCCATCTGTGAAAATAAAATAGTAAATAAGATAGGAGTTTCAAGAAATTAGAATGATCTTATTAAAGATATTAGGGAATATTATGTTGTCATCATACATCATGAGGAAGAATAATACATCTCCTAGACCATAATATCTTGTTAAATAAAAAAGAATTGAGGAACACAAAATATTCTCTATAGAATAATATAAACTGGAGCTCTAACACTTAATAATTCCTGAAATACTGTAGCAGATCACTAAGCATGTGTAGAATAAATGTTAAAAAGAAGTGTGTTAGGGTGGGTGTGGATTCAAAGAAAAGATCAAAATTATTGTACAATAAAAATAAAAAGTGATAACAGTAGAAGTGCCTTTTCTTGTGCTTTTATTTTTCATGTTACTTGCGAGGAAAACATGCTATTTAATTAAGTAACTATAAGTATTTGTGAGATTCAGCCTAAACAAAAGCTCAGATTGAAGGTTAAACTTTGACTCAAATGTTTCGAATTTATTATCAAAAAGAAAAACCCTAAAACGAATATTTATTTACATGACATTGGGGAAAAAAAAGCATTGGCTCCCAACAAAAATTCAGCTGTGAATGCCTCTATTCACTGTTTTCAAAGCCACCTCACAGGAAACATAAATTTAAAAAAGATAGGTTGAACACAGGAACCAATCTTTTCTTAAGGATTTCATGCACTACCTAAAGGTTTTAAAAGCACAATGGAATTTTCCATTGTAAACAAAATAAAATACATGATTTAGATCATTGATTTCCAAATGTCCTACTTTGACTCATAAAAGCTTATATTGATGTATATTTTAGTCCATGATAAAAAGAGAAGAATAGCAGATTTTAAAACTAAAGCTAAATTTTTAATTAAGGTTTTTTTCTTTTACTCTGAGGTTATATCTTTCCTAAGCTTTGGGGCATGATAATCTCATTTCTTTTCTGAAATGTTGGTAATTTTGTAAAACGTCTGAACTTCCTAAACTAAAACCACTAGTCAGTCACTCTATACTGTATCTTGTTCATATTTATTATTATCGTTGTTATTATTAAAATGTCTTCTTATCTTGAAATGACTGGATTGGATGACTAAATAATAAAGTGTCATATCTACTTTCTTATTTTAGAACGTGTTTCAAAGTGGAAGAGTTACATTTTTTTTGGAGAAAAGTCTAGGAATCTAATGATTTGAGAAGAAAAAACGATGAATTATTTATGAGACACAAATTATTAAAGTGATTTCCCTGAAACGACCCCTCCTTCTGCCTGCTAAAGAAAATCTTGGCTGTTTTGTTTGTCAGTTTTGTTTTTCTACCCTCCCTGCACTCTAGGTAGATTCAGCCCATGGTAGGGAGATTAATTAACAGTTTTGCATGGTATAAACTGGACAAAAGGAGGAGGGACAGAGATAGAAGAACTTGTGAGCATTTGGCAAGAGAGAAGAGAATGAAGAAGCACAGGATCAAAGGAAACAAATAGGAATGCATGGGTAACTTTTTAATAAATATTCAAAGTGCCAGTAAAGACTTTGAGATTTCATGTTGGTTGTAAGATATTTCCTTTCATTGCACACACTCTTGAGACTGCACGTGGCTCATTACTTCCTTAGAGTTATATTTGATTTTGGTTAAAAGGAGGTGCTAACTTCCGATTTGTGCACAGGGACATTTTTTTAAATGAAAATGTTGGTATTTTAATGTCATTCTCTCTGCTTCCTAATTCATCTGACAAAGGTAAAAGTGGCATCCAGAAAGAGGCTACATCCTTAATAATGTTTTTTAGTTATCTACATAACCAAGAAATAATAGTAATTGGTACCTCCACACAGTCTCTGCTGTGTGTTCTGCATAATGAATAAAGACGTGGTAGAAGGCAATGCTTCTTCACTTTTTTTCTTTTGGGTCTTTTCCAAATTTTAGTAATGAACTTTGACATTTTACTTACATATTTGTCTCTGTTAGTGAGTCCTCACTCTCTTGGATGTCCACACATATCTTCACAAATCCATCCTGACCATTTGCTCTTGACTCATACACTGATGGACATCCAGAAAACGTTCTGTCCCCAACCTGGAGGGTCTTGCCTTTATGTCGGAAGGTTTGTGTGTCATGTCCTTCCATAGTTCAACAACAAATTCAAGGAAACTTTCCTCATTTCTCCCCTGGGGTTTGTGTCCTCTGCTAATTGGTCTCATTTCATCCACTCCCCCACAAATAATCTTTTAATGTACCAGACACCTTACAAGGACACGACACACACTTTTAAATACCAGCTGCAGCCTATACTTAGATACTGTCTGTGACCATTCCTTTTCAACCTCTAGCTCTGTTATACTAAACTGCTTCCTAATTCTCAGATGCTTCCTGCACTTGTTCATGCCACTTCATCTTCTAGAATACCAACTCTCTTTTCTGCCTGAGAAGCTCTTCATTCTTTGAGGTCCAGATCAAACCTACCTGCAGGTTACCTGTGCAAGATGGAGTTGTTTATTCCCTTTCCTGTGTTTCTGCAAAATTACTCATAACTCTGCCATTGCTTCCCCCCCTAGCACTGAATGAAGGAGTTTTTTATTTGACTCTTTTCATTGATTTCATCAAAATCCACTCTAGGGCCTTGCTAGTGAAGATGTACTTCCATGGACCAGCAGAGTCAGCATCACCTGTGAGCTTGCTAAGAAAGAAAACTCTAAGAGCCCAATCTAGACCTACAGAATTACAGTCTCGAGGGGGTAAGAATCTGTGTCTTCGGAGGATTTCCAAGGGGTCCTTAATCCCAAAAGATCAGTACTTATTTAATTTTATGTCCTTAAACATAAAACACACAGCAAGCCCTTTATAAACCTGAAAGTTAAATTAAAAACCGTGTGTGTGTGTGTGTATGTGTGTGTGTGTGTGTGTGTGTGTGTGTGTGTGTGTGTGTGTAGTGCATCCTTTCCAAGCCTCTCCTGAAGTTCAATGACATGTTCTCATCAGAATTAGTTTTGTCTGCTTTTCCCCATCAGTATTGACTAGAGCTCATTGAGTTTGCCCGACACACGCCACCATCTACATCACAGCTCTGGTCTGATTTGTCTTCCCATTGCACATTCCAAGACTGTTCCCTCTGCAGACTGTGGCTGGTGCCAAAGAGAACACTTGTTAAGGTTAATGGTATTTCTGGGCGGGGAGAAAAGCAAATAAAAGCAGGGGGACCCTGGGTAGGAGAGACGGGTGCTCATGAATGTGAAAACACTTCCGCCAAATATTTATTATCGGTGGTGTTTGCAAATAGCTGTAGATCTGGAAGACGTGTAGGCCTTCCTAAACACAGTGGACCTGAGCTTGCGCTGTGAAACACAGAGGAGGCTGAATGCCAAGGCACTAATACTGCAACAGAAAAATCCAACAGAGGGGCTGTTAACTGGAACAACTTGGTACTTTAACATGAAATGAAAGACTCAGATGCTAAGATCGGATCTGCCCAGTTAAAAGGAATATGGAGAGTTGAAGCAATTATTCCAGTAATTGAGTGGGGGAGAAAAATCATTCTTTTTGGAAAAGAGAGTCATGCCTTTCAATTAGCAGTTTGCATTGATCAAAGACATTAGGGAATCGCTTCACTTGCCAAAGCTTTTGTCTTGCAGACCAAGAGTCCTTCGTTCTTTTGCTCATCTGCCCCCAAAAATATTGCACTTGAAATAAACACTGCTTTTAAAGAAAATCTTTTGCAGACATGAAAATTATTAGAATATGGTCATCTAAAAAAAAAAAAGCAATCCGAAGCTCAAAAAATGGTACACACATACACACACACATTACAATGGCTAAAGATTCTTAGGTATACTGATTTTTTTTTGTAATGTATTAGACATATAAAAAATTAGAGATGTTACAGCAAATGCCTTATGTCCATTCTTCAGCTTGCAGCATCAATATAATAAATCTAATCTAATCTCTCTCAGTTGCTTTCTCCAATTGAAACTCTTTCTCTTACTCCCCCAAAGAGAGGGTCAAACGCAGAACTCAGGATTTATCATTCCCGCACATGCTTCTCTTGTTTTACTATGTATGCATATACCCTAAGAGAATACATAGTATTTTTCCAGGCTCAAAAACTGTACACAAATGATGTCTTATCACATGTATCCTTCTGTAGATTACTTTTTATTGTTCTTCAAGATTATGGTTTTGAGATTTACCCACTAAGTCAACACTTAGATCAGATGTATTAATTTTAACAACAGTATGACATTCCAGATATTCATTTTGCTACAACTTATTTTCTATCTCCCGAATGATGGGCAATTAATGTTTGTTTGGTCGATTGTTCTTTTCCCAACTTTTTGCTTCCTCAGTGGTAAAATCAATATTTTTATACATGTCTCATAGGGATGAAATGCTGAGTCAAAGGTAATTGCATCTTGAACTTTCTATAATGTTGCTAAGTTGATCTCTAATGCAGTTGCATCAATATACAGCTTGTTAGAGTACCCGCTGAGCCCACATCCTTGCCAGTACATGGTACTGTCTAACTTTTAATATTTTTCAAGTTAAAGGTTATTAAATAAATGCTTTCCAGAGATGAATATTCAACACCCCCAGCAAAAGACACCTGGCTCTCCTAGAATTAAGAATATTCACTAATCAGATGTATTAAATAATACCTTTCAAGCAGTAGCATTAAGTGCCTAAAATTGTGTCTGGAATACAATTGACATTCAATACATATTGGCCTAACAAATTAATCTGAGCTATTGCAGATGACTCAGGAAATGAGGCAAGGAAAATATATGCAAGAAACACAGTGGATAGCCAACGCATGACTATTCTTGGGAAAAGAGAAAAATATATGCAATTCCAAATCTTTCTTTTCTTACCTCAGCAGTATAGCTAGTTCTGTCAGGTACCCTTGTGGTTTCAACTCATACACTTTACAGTCAATGAGCAAAACCCAGTTCTTCTCCTTAAATTCTTCTCACTATTCAGCTGTCTCAATTCATTAATTTGCTTAATCAGGCCTCATCAATAACACTTCTCTCCACTGCATTTCTTTAACTGAAAGGAAAAGCAAGCTCTGAATACTCAAAAGTGTGAATCTATAAAGAAACAAGAATGGCAGGGAAAAAAATACTTGTACAATGCCTTTTGGGGGATTAAAATAACTTTATATTAACATGTCTGCTATTATCAGAGGTCAAGACTGAAAGACATTTTCTCATTATGCTGATACTGTAGTCACTTAAAAATTTGAATTAAATGGTTACAACACGTAGTCAGTAGCAAATGACAACTCTCTGGAGGAAAGGTATCAACACCGAGAAACTTTTCCCTGCATTGGCAGACATCTGGGACATAACTGACAACGTGTGGCTCATCTTAATTCAGATTTTTCCAAGCAGTATAAAGAAGACTTACATTTGGGAAATTTGCCAGTCCTCTGGCCATAGATTTGTACACCTGAATGAGAGAGCAAGTAGCCATTCGTAGACCTATCAAGTTTCCTTAATAGTGAACAGATGGGCAACAAGTAAAAGAAATTATGATCGTAGGGTCAGCATAAACCCTGAGTGTCGACTAACACATCACAAAATATAAGTTTCTTCACTGGAAGAGAGAAGTAGAGAACTGTGGATAGAATCTTTGGCCTTTTATTATAAAAAGATAACAGGTAACAGGTTGATGGGTGAGATGAGACCAACTTACACTCAGAAGATGGCATTTTTATAAAGAAGAAATGTCAAGTTCTTATCAGATAGAGGAATGAATCTGTGTTTCTATCATTTACTTTTTTAAAGAACGAGCTACCAGCATCAATGATATTAAGGAAATGTTACCTACTTTCTTTTCCCAGGTTCCTTCTGAACCCCCATACATAAATGGGGGGACACCATTGTCATTTGGTGAAACTGCAATATATGAATGTGTTTTCACCTACTTTTGAGTGACAGAAAAAAAAACCACTCCTTTTGGAACTGCAGGAGGTATCAATCACATGACACTGCGGTGATATCTCTGCTTCAGAAATAACTTTGAGTCTAAATTTTACATGTGGAATTCAGAATTTTACTTCTAACCACCAGAGAAGAATGCCACTGCTCTAAATTTGGGGTTCTCAAACCTTCAGCTCAGAATTTCCTGAACCTTCAACTCAGAATAGAATAAAAACCTTTCTGCAACATAGAATTAATGCAATGTTTCTTAATATGCATCGTTCCATATAAAGGTCAAGCTGAACTCCTTTATTCTGATGTGCAATTCCATGCAATTATTGTTCCTCTTCTTTGAGAGGGACAACTGATGTGTCTCAATGTCATATGGAGTGAATGAATCATCCTTGGGAAACGCTGAGTTTTCGCCACACAATCCAAAGTAAAATGAACATGCCTGCTATAAAAATAAATACAGCTTCAAAGAATGCATCTACTACCTCTGCCTCAGACCAGTTGCTATGCCTAAATCCTTCCTTTATAGAAATTATAGAGCTATTACAAGTCTGGTATTAGAGAAAGAACCAAAACAATCAACAACAAAAATAACATACCCTGATTCCTCACTAGTCTTTCCTGTAATTGAGATAAAAATCCCAATCTATATATATATACCACCACTTTGACAAAGACACTTAGGAATGAGCTATTTCATCCTTCAATATTAAATAACAGTACAATAATAATTGGGATAGTTCTATGCCTTTTTTCTCAGACAAAAGTCAATGAAAAGCTCTAAGCAAACCCATTCTTGGCATGAACATGTGTGAACAGAGGACAAAAGCCTTTTTTTTCCCATAAACTGGTTTAGCATCTCCCTCTTAACTTTATCTGACCTCAGAAAAACCAGTATCGTCTTGATGCGTAAAAATAAAATAAAATAAATGCGTCAAATTCTATGGGATAGGCTCATTAGCTGGGGAACCTGGCAGGCTGCTAAATGACAACTCAGAATGAAGAGTTACAAACACACTCTAATTAATTACCAAAACGGGCAGTGCTTGGGCTGAAGCCGGGTAAAAAGTGCTGATGGAACAAAATTCGCATTCCACTGCTCTCCCTGCCTCTCCCAATTTACAGGAGAATGGGAAATCATGAACAATTGATACACTCCGTTAGCTGCTATCACAGAGAGTAACTTTCCATGTAGCCTTAGGGGTATCTTACACAGTTTAACACTGAAAATAAAAGGCAATGTTCTTGGCAGAGCTAGGGGGATTAAATTTGGGAGGCTTGAAGCAGCCTTGAATTGTAGTCAATAAAAAAGGGACCAAATAGTAATTTTGTAATTTAACTGTGCTGGTTATGCCCAATGAGTCAGACACTTGTGAAATAAACCATGTAAATAGAAAAAATAGCTTAACTCTTTCTGTCCGCACACATGGTGTTTGCTCTCTCTCATGCTTTCTGGGAGGAGATTCTCTTATTAAATAAAGATACTGTGATTATTTAGATGCTGCCAATACAGCCTCTAAAATTGTTTTTCAGTATTTTTCAGGATCTTTCTAATAAGATTAGAATGTATGTATAGATCCAGGAGGGCCTTTACTATGGTCGAACATTGCTCTAGATATGCACATGCAGTGGCCAGTGTCCCAAATAAACAAGAACTGGAAAGTCTTTTTGAAATCAAAGAATTCTTGACCATATATGCATACACAAAAAAAAATCACTCTGTAGAGATTTGTGTCAGGGTTTTTTGCAGCAACCACCTCACAAGCGAAATAAACAAGGCCAACAGCCAACAAAGAAATGTAACCGACCATGATTTGAACTGATCTATTCAAAAACTAACTCCAGCGTTTCTTAAGTTCTATCTCGTTTCCTCTCTCCGTCCTTCCCTCCCTCCCTCTTTCTTTCCTTCCTTTTTTTCCTTTCCTTCTCTTTGGAGAGTCATATTATAGCTGAATTAATGTTACCTAAATGGACAGATGTAGGTGTTGGTCAATTAATGGAAAGAGAATCAAAATGCCTACAATGCAACACATTTCCTTAATGGCGTTTTGTGGTGTTTTTGACCAATGAATCATTATAAACATTTCATAATGGTATGTTATTGAGAATCGCTTTGCTTCTGAAATGGAATTTACAACCATGCCCAGCCTCCTGAAGAGTTACGAATAGATAAATATTCCTATCCCCCTGATCTGGGGAAGATTCATAAGGAAGCACTTTCTCATCTTCCCCACTTTTTATTTTTAGGGGGCAATAGGACCTTTATATTCTGGGATGAAAGGCAATGACCGAGGTCTGTTTATCAGGATTAAGGTTTAGTACCCAGATCTTAACCTTAAACAGTAGCCCTAAGGGGACATGGTCTATAATCACCAGAGTTACTTAGAATTCAGAGATGGTTTCAAAATAGTATTAACTGAAAATAAAACTCTTGCATCAACTGAAAATAAAACTCTTATATCATTGTACTCGACAGTAGAACAGCTACTAAAAAGATTTGAGCAGGAGGGGCTGTCTTCATCATTCTGATGTTTCTGGGGGCTGGCACAGTAGCTGGTTTCCAATGCATATTTAAGGAAGGAAAGAGGGAAGGAGGGAAAAAGGAAGGAATTCATTGATAACTCAATATCCTTAAAGGTAGAGGCTAGGTCTCCCTGGAGCTAGCCAATCAGAGGACTTCTAGCAATCTAGGACATGCAATTTAGGTTTCCATCATTGAGATACCTCTCCATATTTAAAAATGTCTTATTCTTATTTTTGTTTTGTGTGATTACCTGCCAAAAATCTTGCTTCCTTTGGCTTGGCTATCTCTGATACATGTACCAGAATTTTAACCTCCTCTCTTATCTCTCCTCCTCACCTCCCACACATGTGCACACTGAGCTTATCATCATTCCAGGCTCTGTGCTTGGTACTGGGTACCACGTGTTAAACAAGACAGATATGGCCACCACCCTCATGAATCTTAGAGCATTGCTGTGGCGTCTGCCGTTTGGCCTACCTAGCATCCTCTTCCTCTTTGGAAACCATCCCTCTCTCCTCTGAGGAGCTGATCCCCCAGTTCCTACTATAGTGTAACCTGTCCTTGGCCACCATAGGTTAGTCCAGGTGTTGGTACTGAGTTCCAGTTCATTGACCACAGTCTTCCTATGCCTGTCCACATGTGAACCAGAACATAGTAAAAAAGTTAGTTCTCCCTCATGGCAGAGAAGCAAGAAGTAAGGTTCAGGGTATGTTAGTGGCCACGTTAAATAGGTAAGCTGAGTTAGGAAAAGGTGAGAGAAATCCCAACTTCACTAAATTTCTTATTCTCTTGGCCTCAAAGGTCTGGATACGCACTTGGATCTCCAATAATTTGGCTTCCCAGACTTTCCCATATTTATACGTGACTTACATGAGCCTTTAATAATTAATCTGCTTCCTCTAAACAGGTTCTGTCATGTGTACCCAAAGACTGCTTAACAGCCAAACTGATCAGCCACCCTTCTATGGATTCTTAGAAAATGGCACTCATGGCCCCTGTCCTACCTTTTTTTAATGGAGCCCAGAGAAGATGAATAAGAAGAGTCACATGAACAGGATGAAACACATGCTCTGTCTAAACCCCAGAAGCCATTACTAAAACAAATAAAAGTCAGACCCTCATATTTAGAGTTGCTTTGACAGTACGGAGCAATGGAGTTTTGTAAAAGGAAACGTTATCACCCTTGGCTTCAAATAAATGAGGATTTCTGGAAGGAACAAAGACTTAAGTGCCTGAGGTCTTTCCTTCCTCTTCTCCCTTTCCTTCTTTCTGGCCTGTAGACTAATAGCTCATTACAGAGATGACTGTCTGAAAAAATAAAAGTTACCTAGACATGCAGGTCACTACCCAGGAAGAGCTAATGATTTGCATAAATCATATGGATTCTGGCCCTGGCTATATTAACCATTTACCGTACTGATCATTTGTCATCACATTGGAATGATCATCTTCTGTTGGGGAAGAAGGTACCACATGGTGGTTTTTTCAAGTAAGGTCAGGGTGCAGCTTCTCTCTGTGCACAGTGGGACAGATCATCCCAATGACCAATGATGTGTCCCCTGGTAAACAAACTCAAGCAGGGCGATAAACTGCCACAGGCTCACAAATTAGCCTCCGTGCAGACTGATTGCATTTGCCACTGGCTATGCAAATTAATTTCATCAAACTGCTTCATATAGTTCAAGGAAGCAAGAACTCATTTTCTAACACCCTTGGACTGTTCTTAACCCAAATCTTGAAAGCATCCACCAGCATGAGATTCTCAAGCACACTGAGACTGACTTCAAGTACCATATTGTAGGCACCATCCTCCATTGGGACTAATTGCCTTTTAAAGTAGAAAGTCAAATGGCTAGGAGAAGGGCAACAGAACTGAGACCAGGAACTACTCCCTCTCTGGACTAAAATTCAATTTGATGTAGCCAGTCCTTAAGGTATGCCTACAATGTGCATGGTTACATTATCATCACCATCACTCTCATCATTAACACAACATCAACAATAATATAACAAATACAGCCAAGGTTTATTTGGTCTGTACTGTTTGCCAGGTGCTGTGATAAGAACTATATATGTAATCACTAATGATCATAAAGGCCCTAAGAATTGGATACTAGTATTATTTCCTTTTGCAGAAAAAGAAAATCCGAGACTCAGAGAAGTTAAGTAATTTGCCCAAGTTCACATGATTGATGTGGGAAGAGGGGCAGAGCTGTCTGAGGGACGGTTCTAGTGGCTTCCTCAGGGTTGCCTAGCAACAAGCCAGCTTGGACCAGTGGTTCCCCCTTCTTCCATTGGGAGAGTAAACATGATGCCAACTTTTCAAGTAGTCTTCTGGTGTCATCCACTGACACAATTCACAGCATACACCTTGCCTGGCCAATTGTTTCCCAGCATGCACATCACTTGGCATCTAATTCCCAAGACACGAGGTTTTGTTTTCCTACTTGTAAGGCTGTTCTCACATTTACTGCAGGAGGCTGAATAATGGCCTCCCAAAGATACTAGGTCCAAATTCCTGGACCCCGTAAAAAATATTTTATGAGAAAAAAAAAAAAACATTCTTTGCAGATGTGACTAAGTTAAGAATCTGGAGACAGAAGATTATTCTATATTATCTGGATGGCCCTATATCCAATATTAATTGATCTTATAAGGGAGGCAGAAACACACAAAGAAGAGAAGACAGTGTAACTCCAGAGACAGAGCTTGCAGTCACATGCTAAGCATTCGAGGATGGCAAAATGCCACTGGAAGCTGGAAAAAGGCAAAGAATGCCTTCTCCCCTAGAGCCTCCAGAGAAAGCATAGTCCATCCAACACCTTGATTTCAGCTCTGTTGTTCTAAATCACCAAGTGTGTGGCGATTAGTTATAAAAGCTACAGGAAATTGATACACTAATCCTGTCCTACCCCTAAACCCCTAAAAATGGAGACCAAAAGGGGGATGAGGTCCCTCTCATGGAGCAGAAGCACATAGTACAGCCCTGTGTGTCTGGTCAAGAATCCTTCTTCTCAGAAAACGCGGAGGACAGGTTGGAGGTGGAGATGCAACCCACTGGCATATTGGCCACAGAGTTCCAGTCTTTACTATATATGCACTGGGTCTACCACAACACTGTGCCTGACATTGGACCTGCTCATGTCCTCCTGCCCAAGAGCTCTTTGTTCTTGCACTACAGGTGGGTTATTGAGAGGAAGTATGCAAAGAGAGTCAAGATCTCCAGAGCGAAAACTCTCATGTCTGGGACAGACATTTAAATAATAAAATTTAATATATTGATGTAGTTTCAAAGATTTCTAAACACTCATTTGTTATACAAATAGAGTTTTAAAATTCAACTTATTTAAAATAACTAGATTCATACATAGTTGAAGGAAAGAATGCAGAGTTATCACGTACCACTAATGTAATTGCTTCGATGGCAACACCTTGCAAAACACTTGGACAATGTCACAGCCAGGTTAGTGACTTTGATACTGTCAAGACATGAATGAGTTCATCAACTCAAGGATCCCTGGGTTGCCCTTTCATAACCACACACTACCCCTATTCTATACCCCTCATCCATGACCCTTAGTCC
This sequence comes from Cynopterus sphinx, assembly GCA_030015415.1. Lineage (NCBI taxonomy): Eukaryota > Metazoa > Chordata > Mammalia > Chiroptera > Pteropodidae > Cynopterus > Cynopterus sphinx. The sequence goes on along the minus strand of CM057379.1, from coordinate 96,507,721 downwards.
CCCTAGTCTTTAGTTCTCCATGGCCATAATTTTATCATTTCAAGAACTTCATATATATGGAATCATGTAGTTTGCAACCTTTTGAGATTGCCTTTTTTTTCTCCCAGCATAATACCTTAGAGTTTCCATCAAGTTGTTCCACGTATCTATCAATAGTTTGTCCCTTTTTGTGGATGAGTAGTATTCCATGGTGTGGATATACCACTGTTTGTTTAACCAGCCACTCATCAGAGGACACCTGGGTTGTTTCTAATTTGGGGTTATTACAAGTAAAGCTGCTGTGAACATTTGTGTACAGGTGTTTGTGTGGACGTGTTTTTCAGTTTTGTGGGATAAATACCCAAGAGTGCAATTGATAAGTTGTACAGTAGTTGTATGATTAGTTTTATAGGAAAATGAAAAAATAATTTTCCAGAATGACTGTACCATTTGAATTTCCACTAGCAATGTATGAGTAATCCTTACCAGTATTTAGTGTTGTCACTACTTTTTTTTTTTATTTTAGCCAACAGATGGATTTTTATTTGTGTATAGCTATAGATAATGCAAGTCAAAATAAGAGAAGGTAGAAATGAAATAAAATAGCAACACCAGGGATAAATGAAAGTGTGGGAACAAGTCTGGATTTGTGGAGGGCTGTAAGGATGCTTCAGCAAATGAGAGGTAGCACAGCCATGAGGGTGGTGATCTGGTCCTCCTTGCTCCCCCTACTCCCTCACTTATCTCTTCTCTCTCACTTATTACATCTTGCCTCCTTTCAGATTCTATAATCAACCAGGTCTTTTCCTTAGGGAACTACCACATATAGTTTCCTTAGTTTGTAGCCCTCCTACCCCACTCATCATGGGCTGGCCCCTTGTCATCCTTTCTCTCTTAGCTTACTCATCACCTCCTCAGGGAAGCCCTCCAGGACCACCCCATCTAAGTAGATCTCTTGTCCACCCATCCCTGCCTTTATTTTCTTCTGTGAGGCACTCTATTTCATTCTTTCACCATAATTGTCACTATTTGTAAGTATATAATAATTTGTTGCTTTACTTTTTTTAAGCTTCTGTAGACAGTAAGACCTAGAATAGAAACAAGTTCTAGCTTCATGCACAGAACATCATTAGGCTCCAGCTCAGCCCTTGGCATCTAATAAGACTTCAACAAACAACTGTCAAATGAATAATTGCATGATGAGGGGAAAGGTATCTTAGACTGAGGACACTGAGAATTTCACTTGACAATTCAAGAAGCTAAATGTTTTGAAGTCCATTTCTATTAGGCCAGATTAGAAAGTGTATATGTATGAGGAAGTAAAGGATACATTTTTCTAATCTGGGGAAAAATTAGTCACTTCTCACTCTTGTTCACCTAATAAAATCAATAGTGTGTGTAAACTTCAAAGATAAAGTACTCAGATTCCTAGCCTAAATCAATTTCCTATACCACTGAGGAGAAAGACTCATACAAATAATTATGATACAAAGTAGAGAGTAGTAAGAGACAGAACAGGAATATAAACAAGGAAACATGGGCAGAGAGATTAGGGAGAAAAGGTCTCAGTTGGGAAAATCAGGCTGGCTTCTTGGAGGAGATGGCACTTGGACTGGGTTTAAAGGACTCATGAGACTTAGACGTTTAATCATGGCAGAGAGGCATTTCTATACAAAACATGAAGACATTGTGTTTTCCTCTTTTGTCAGAATCAATTTCTCTTAAAAATGAACATAATTCCTGCCAATGAGCAGAGCAGAGCAGGAGCTAAGTTTTAGGTGCCACAGAAAATAATTCTTTAGTACTGAAGCTTAACACTGTCAACGCATATTTTTGATACTTGGACATTTTTTTCTTGGTTTCCTTGTTTCATTCTCTGGGGATGGTTATATCTGAATCAGAAAAGAAGAATCTAGGGACTATCTCTTGAACTCTTATTTAGTTTTCCCTAAGTCTGCAGGTTCAGGAGGGCAGAAACTTGGGCCATGGTGGGTACTATCTGAATGTGCTTCAAATGCAGGGCAGCCAGTTTGCCTAAAATTGGTGCATGGGGCATGGTGGAGTTAGCCAGGGTAAAACATTATTTGGCTTTTCCTTATGGTCCTATCATTTTCTGTTTCCTTCCAAACACAAGGATACAAGGTCAGTGAATACAGGTCATGGTCACTGACAGACCTCTAATCCTCTCTTTCCCTGAGTCTAGAACTTTCTCTTCAAATGCTGGTTATGAGGTCCTTCTACTTTGTGATGTTGCATAGTAATTAGTTATTACTCCACACTGGGGAGTTTCTTTCTCCCTCCCTCCCACCTGTTCATCCATACACCCATTCATTTCTTCATCCATCCATCCACCCACTTAACCAACCATCCATTCATCTGTCCATTTATCCATCCAGCCATCCGTCCGTCCGTCCGTCCGTCCATCCATCCATCCGTCCGTCCATCCATCCATCCATCCATCCATCCATCCATCCATCCATCCATCCATCCATCCATCTTTACATACATACATATATATTGTACATCCAACCATCTAACCACCCATCCATCATCTTATCTATTATCTATCTATCATCCATCTATCTATTATCTATCTATCTATCTATCTATCTATCTATCTATCTATCTATCTATCTATCTATCTAATCATCTGCTATCTAATTGGATTTGACCAATAAGTGTTGAAAATTGCAAACATTGCCTTTGGCCTATGATAAGTTGTCCATCTGGAGCCTGCTGGCTGTGTGTGGTCAACAGAAGTGTTTGGGGTTCTTTTCATTTTGAAAGTGTACTGTTTTTATAAAATATTGAATTGATGGCCAACATTTAAAAATACAGTTGCCAGACATCTCTGGGAAAATTAGAAGGCCTGGCCACATGATGCCCACTTTTCCACATGGTTAAAGCAGAACAGCTGTAAGGTCACTCCATGTGACTAGTCACGGACTCCCCAGTTCCTCAGAGTGACAGCCACTTGCTATGTATGTTACTCCATTTGGAGGCTAGAGTCAGCTGTTTGTTTGACATCAGAAAGTTTAAGGGGTGGTCTCCACGTTCTCTTCCTAGCATAATTATATTGTTAGGTTTTGTTTAATTACTACAGCAACACGTGATTGTTTTGAAACGAAGAATACAGATGTGCAAGCATTCAGGTTGATGAGTGCTCTAACAACTGCAGTAGCTACTGTTAACCAGCCTCCTGCTGTTAGGTTTGGGCAGACAGAGTTATCTGCACCAGCTCTTCACTCCCTCATATTCCTTCCCTTTGCCAAACAACTTTGTAGTTCCCCTAACTAGTACCAGGATACTCTTTTCTGTACAGCAAGTCCTCACATAACGTCATTGACAGGTTCTTGGAAGCTCCAACTTTAAGTGAAATGACATGTAGCAAAACCAGTTTTACCAGAGGCTCATTGATAGAAAGAAACAAGAGCTGAGTTCCTACCGTATATTTCTGATCACAGAAGTATCATCAAAATCCTAAATAAGACCCAACACTCTTAATGTTAAACAATGATCTAAAATGTGCAATAAACATATTTAAGAAAGATTAATAGAAACTAGTAAGACAAGGGTCTTCCAACTCACTTATTCCAGTTCAGTGCCAAGGGTGGCCAAAGCCTCTTCCTGAAGTAGATCACAAGGGAGGCTCTATTCTGGACAAGACGCTTTTCATTCACAGGACCACTCACACACAGCCACACTACTCAGATGGGACAACCGAGACATAACAATTTGCCCCATGTTCACATCTTTGGGACGTGGGAGGAAACTGGAACCTCCAGAGAAAATCCACACAGACACTGGGAGACTGTGCCAACCCCACACAGACAGTGGCCCCAGCTAAGAATCAATTTTATTTTTTCTCCACAACAATTTAACAAAGCAAAAATGAATGAAACAACGTTATTCAAGGACCCGCTATACCTTAACTTCGGCATCAGCTATGGGACTTGCTTTACTCAATAAAATATGGGTCACAGTGGTAACCTTCCAGCTCACCCCCTTGTGCTTCTCATCACCATGGAGATGATGATGGAGCTGAACCAAGAAGCACTTCCAGATGGCTGATGCCCTGAGTCTGGACTCCAGAATGAGCACACATAGAGCAGGCTAGAGTCATCCCTGGAGGGTGACGAGCCAGGTTGGGATGGACCCATAGCATGAAGCAGAGCCACCCAGCTGAGCCCAGCCTGAGACAGCCAACCCTCAGCTGACCCAGAAGGTAATGAGAAATACATGTTAACTTTAGCATAAAATGTCACTGTTATGCAGTCACAGGCAACTCATATTGTGGTTCAGGAAGCAAAGGCTTGAAGCGTCATGTGCATCAGCTGCGAGACAGGTGTGGATGAACCATCTGTGAGGGGGTGGATTGAGGGAAGACTGAGAAAGTTCTAGGTTCAGGGAAGGAGAGACACCATACTTACCAAGAGAGGCAAAAATAAATGAATCTATTCTGCAGTTTTGTGATTTGAGACCTTCTCCTTTTCTGCCAAAAGTCCACACACACACACACGCACACGCACACTCACATGCACACGCACACGCACACGCACAAAAAATAAAGAAAAAAGGGAAATTGGCTCTCCCCACAGACATGGCAGAATTGCCTCTCTTAAAAGCGTTAGCCGTCACCCCCTTTTTTTCTGCAGGTAATTTAGAGGCAGGCTTCCCTTCTGTAATTTTCTCCCAGGCTTTACTAGAACTTATGAGCATGCCATCTGAGATCATGCAGGCTTATTAAAGCAGCCGCTTACAAATGAATAAATAAAAAACAAGAAAGTGGCCATCTCCCATCAAAGACAAATGACCTAATTTTGTTAGCGGACTGAGTTGTAAGGTCAGCCCTATTCTCCTGGATCCTGGCGAGCATTACCATTCATGAAATTTTATTGGTTATTTGATGTCTGTAGATGCTCAACTATTTCCCCAATACATGATTCATAGGGGCAAAGGTCTTGGAACATTTCCACATCATAGCTCTAGTTTTACACAGCATCAGCTCTCAGAGAAGCCCCTTGGTTCTTCCCCCACCTGGCATGTCCCACGTTTTTATATTCTGTTTGCCAAAGGCTTATATTTCTTGCCCTGATTATGACCCAGCTGTCTTCTCATGAAACGCAGTGCAGTCTCTTATTTCCCATTGTCCATGGACATGATGGGAAAAGCTTGGTGTTAAGGTAAAATGCCTTGCTGTTTTGGGGGGCCACCATTTTTGGCTAAGTAAGCCAAGACCTGCGAGATAGCCACCTTTGCTGATGACACAAAATTGGGGGTCATTGGGTTTGCTCATTGGATAGGAGGTAAAACTGTCACAGAAGCTAAAAAAAATATGCACATCCCATTTCCTCTCTTCATTCTTCAATTCAATACTATTTGTTGAAGGCTCGCTATATAGGGGTTACCAGGCTGGGCAATGAATGTAATATAAAGCATGAAAAATGTGGACTTTATCTTTGTGAAGCCTGCACACTAGTGAGAGAGACATCAGGAAACATAAAAAGGCAAAGATTACAAATTGTAATGTGACGAGAGTAGGACACAAGCACAGCTGGACATCAAGGATACCTAAGAAAGGAGCATCTGCTGTAGATGGGAGGGGTTAAGTTAGTCTATTTGAGAGTATGACATTTCAGGTGACATTAAAGTGACAAGCAAAGACTGATAAGAAACATTTACACAGAATGGAGCTGAGATGATCCCAGTAGGGGTGATGAACAGGTACAACGTCTCTGAAACACTGAAGAATTCCATTGTTTAAAGACCTGATAAAAGACCCATGTGAACAGGGGCCGGGGGCAGGGGAGGCAGTGTAGGGGGTCATGTTGGAGATGCAGGGGCTGGAAAGTTCAAGTGAGAGCTCTGACGTCCTCTCCCAAGTAGAATGACACCCACTGAACAGTCGTCAGCCAAACAGTGACCTGATGAAATGTATGATTTAAGAAGATTCCTCCATGAGGAGAATGGGTCCTAGGACAGGGGTGGAGTTAGGAAGAACAGTTAAGAGGCCACTGTCATCATCTAGGGACAAGATGATGGTGGCTTAGAGATGAGAGAAAAGGGGTGGGGGGAGAAGGAAGAGAGACAGAGACAGACAGAGAGAACACAGTGAGCAGTGGGCAGATTACTAGGAAATGGCACAGACAAAAAACGGTACATCCTCTGTGAAGATGAGTCCTAATCATCATGACCCAAGCAAATCTTACGAGTTGAATGAGATAGATGAGAACTAGAGTGATCTTTTCCCTTATTCTTAGACATCGCTGATAAATCTAGCAGCTGCGAAAATATTGAGGGAGCACTCCATACAGGAGAGCTTTAACCTGGGGTTAAATGAATAAATCCTGCTTCTAATACTTATTAGGCACAGATCAGAACAGTCAGGGATACATTCCCAAAGCTAATTTAATTTATCTCTATGTGAATAGGGGGCACCAGGTAGGTTTTGTTATTTGAAAGCAATAGTAGGCCACCCCAAAATCACAGACTACTTTTTTTTCCTGGGACATGTGTTTTCCTAACCATTGCTTCCTCTACAAGACCAGCCACAGCCACTCTACCTGAATTCTTTCCTAGGTGAGCTGAATATTTCTGTCAAAGTCAGCAAAAGGTTCACAAGGAGAACTTTCCAGCCATTGTTTAAATCCAAGAGGTGTTCATTCCAACAGAAAGTTTCAATTAGAAAATAATTTGCTTATCATGTGTTTTTAAAAAAGTAGAAACAACACATATGCTTATTGTTAGGGAACCAGTTAAATAAATTATGGCATGATTGGTCACACAGCGGAATACTGCAGAGCCATTGAAAAGGAAACATGTCCCTATGTGTCACCATGAGAGGACACCTGTGATATCTGTTAAGTTGAAAATGGCAGAATAGAAATGTATTATCTATTTTTGTCCTAAACATACACACACAGAATAAGATCAGCAAAATTTTCCTAAGTAGTGAAAAATCTCTGAGCGACTGGATTAAGAGAGGAGAAAAACAGTTTATATGTGCAGAAAGCATTTGTCTTTGCAAATATAGGCGTGTATTGCTTCTCTGGTCAGAAAAAAAATAATACTGACATGTTTTAATTTATGTAATGAAAAAGACATGTTACCAGAATTATAGCATGTCTTCCAGATTTCCTAGCTGAAACTATTCAATTAGCTAACATTTCAGATGTAATTTTCACGCTAAAACATTTGTACTTGAAGAATACTTGAATGAAGACAGTAACATTCTTTGGCTTGGAGTTGAAAACAATGAAGCTGCATGTTCTCAGGTAGGTACAGGTAGGATGTCACCCTCTTCCTGGACAGTTCAGGTGCCCTAATGCTCCCTCTGTCATTTCTCCAGAGGCCTATGGCACTCCTTACTACTCAAGAGCCAGCAGTAGCCTAAAGTATCTGTGAGAGTTTGCAGAGTAAAATTAGCTCTGGAATTGTGGGTAGACAGCCTGGAGGAGGCCCAAGGTAAGATTTGCCTCATTAGCCTGAGGTTAGACAGCTCAGAGAATCATCAAGAAATATAGAATTACTGACTCCACAATTCCAAGCACACTCCAAGAGGGTTTTACCGTGGTGTAAACAAAGGGGAAAAAACTCTGGAAAATACAATGTCAGTTCACACACTTTACGGTGGCCTTTAGCTCTTTCAGTGTGAACCAGGATACTTCAAGCAGATCCCTTGTCTCTGAAGGAGATGTATTTTTGCCTCCCCCAAATCATGAACATGTAAACTAAATCTCATGCTCTCCTTTAATCTCATGAGGAAATCTCAACAGAACCCCAGTATTATGGTCAGGAATGTATAATTATAATGCTACAGTGAAACATTATAATAATGATCATGTTAATTATATGTTAAAGAAGACTGCGATTATGCTCAATATTTAGTGATTGAGGGGAGAAACAAATGCCTAAATCCATACTTTCAGGAACCAATGAGTGAATAAGTGAATGAATCAATGAATCAATGAATCAATCAGTGTCAGAGACAGCAGTATAGCGCCTCACACCCTAAGCCTGCTTTTTTATTTTTAGGAATAACTTCCAGTGCATTCCACATGACTAAGATTGACAATGCCTTATTTTAAAGAAAGACGTCTTTTTATGTGGTGCTTTTATGCACCTTAACTGACAAAATGGCAATTGAATATTTTCATGAAAAGTCAACTCACTTAAGGAGCAAACATATCACTTTGAAGGTATTAACAAATGTTTTAATTTTTAAGCTGGGTTGTAGGTTCATAGAGTTTTGCTTTACTATATTTTCCAATGACCATTATTCATTACAAATAATTCTTTCTGTTTATACTAAATATTACTTATTTGTAAAGAAAGTCACCAAGTGTTAAAGCAAATACATATTATAATACAATTTGAAGACCCAGAAATCTAGAGATTGGGATGGGGTCAGGATAATGCCCAGAATATCCATTAAAACAGTACTATGACTAAGTTGGTTGAAATAAATGTGCACTTTTTAAAACCAAATGTTTCAGCTGCATAATTTTCTCTTCGATGGTTTGCATATTACAAGAACTGTGTGCCTTCTAATATCCCGGTGAACAGTAGCTTAATTAAAAAGAGGAGAGTTTGCAAAAACACAGGCTGTGTGTCTCACAGCTAATTGAAATAGCTACAAAGGCCCCACAAAGACAAGTTCAATATCGTGGAAATACCAGCAGGGCTGGCATTTCAGTGTTCTCAGATACCCTCCTTGTCTGTCTGATTAAAATTTCACTTGGCCTTTCTGTCCATAATAAAAGAAACCTATTTGTGCCCAGAGCTGTTCGGCAGACAGCAGACGCATGTTAAATTTCAGGGTGTTTATTGAGTCTGTCCATGTTTCTGTAGCGTTGCAGCCGAGAACGCCTCATCAGCCTTTCCGTGGGGACGGAGTCAATGGGGTTAATGACGGCGTGTGGTGCAATCACTTTCAGACCGAGGCAGCTGTGTGGAAAATGATGGATACCCCCCACCCCCACTCCTTTTCTTTCCTTAAAAAACATGGGATGTACTATCTCGCCTGGTATTCAATAATGAACACTTTATGGGCAGGTGGATTCTCAGTGCAATTTTCAGTTTGATTGCAGCACCTGGGAAAATTGAGAGTGGAATCTTTTGGTTTACCTTCTCAAGGTATGTACGTTGTGTGTCTCTAACTGGGAGCACCTGAGAGTGCCAAACAGCTTTACAATTACATACTATCAACGATAATGATAATGGGATTGTAATAATGATGATTGTTTCAAGAATTAATGAACATTTAAAGATAACTAATATTTAATGAGCTTGCACAGTGCCCAGGTTCACTGATCTGCATATTATTTAATTAAAACTATTATTATTCTCAATTTTCAGTGAAGCAAGTGAGGCTTAGAGAGCTGGAGTGACTAGCCCAAGATTACACAATCATTCCCAGTAAAGGCTCGGAGCCAGGCAGTCTCTTGGACTCTGACCCATTTTTATAAACCATCTTCTAAAGAATTAGTACCACATAAGGGATGCTTACTTTGATAGACATTACTAGTGTTCATCATATCTAGCTCTCCTACCACTCACAGTTACTCAAAGGCTCCTGTACCTGGGTGAAGCAGGTGACTATTTCTGGCAGGTGGACTATGAGTGGAAGTCACTTCCACTGCAGGAACCCAAGAGCAATCTTCTGGTTAAATCCCCCCTGCAGAATAATCTGGCTTGTGTAGCTACAAAATGTAAGCAGCCTGGATCCCGAGATGCCTCATGGAGGAGAGTTGTGGCATACTTATTTGAGTGAGGGATACATTTGAAAGCATTAGAACATTGAGATGGATAGTTCATATGTAGCCTACTGCAGCCTAATCCTATTTTACAAGCATTTATACTCAGAAAACCAACTTTCCTGAAGAACTTTAAATTGAATTGCTAGCAAACTACAGAATTTTAACCTTAACATTGCTTTGGTGGAGGCTAACCAACATTTATTATTTAAAACTCATCACTCACTTGTCCTGGGATTATTCTGAAAAGAGCATAAGTAGGAGTGCTCAGCCATGAATAGCTAGATGGGTCATCTAGCCATATTTCCATCCCTCAGCTATTATTGAGGTTCTCTTGTATGCCAGGCTCAGCAGTGGGTATTTAACAAAAAGGCAAGAGAAAGACACGATACCTGCCTGCAACATACTTCAATCTAATGACAGAGAGAGTATGGTACAGTAGGGTGTACTGTGCATAACAGAAATACATGATTTTCTCCTGTTGTTTTTTTTTAACCTTTAATTACTAAATGCTCTGCAAAAAAAAATAGTGTTACATATATTTTTTAAATAAGAAAATAAACAAAAAGAACTGTATTAGTAGATGAACTATTATAGAAGACTACACAGAATAAATTAGGGACAGAAGCAAGAAACAATCTCTTGTATCTGGAAGAGAAATTCTGGAAGAGCTTTGTGGAAAAGACACCACTTATGGCTAAAGTCTTGAAAGATGATCTGATTTCCCCAGGCACAAAAAGTTCCCTTTTGAGGGGCCACTTGGTCATACCTCAAGGCCACCTCACATAGAAGGAAGGTTAGAAGTGATATAGAAGTCAAGATACCTCTGAAACAAGCTCAGCAGAATCCTCAAACAAATCAAGAGTTTGTTGGGAGATGTGACAAAACAAGGTTAAAACTCTATGGGGTTTCTGGTTGCCTACGTTACTGTGTGTTTTGCTTTCCAGCTTCAAAAGCTGTTTTCCTTTTGTAGCTTGATTCAGCTACAGAGCTGAAATCTTTAACCATTCCATTGACTATAATACAGACTCTAAGGCGTGAATGTGGTGGTGGAACTTCTTGTTTTCCAGAATTCATGGGGAAATAAAAAACTGCCTAATAGGCTCAGTCATGTTTCACCAAGTAAAGTAGTTCAGCCAAGAAATTCTATAAAATAGAGAAAAGAAATCTGTGGGTCTCTCAAATTTCTATAGAGGGTCTTCTGTGGCAGAGCTTGGCTAGTTGTCGATCAGCAGATTTCTTTTTTTTTCCAGAGATGGAGACTGAATTTCCCATCTTCCCTTGCAGCTAGAGGTGACCATGTGACTGGTTTGGGCCAGTGGAATGTAAGTAAATGTGCTGCTCTCTATCATGTGATGCTGGGCTTTTATGATCCTCCCTATCCTCGGTGACTATGATGTCAGAGCCACAGGTCGAAGAAGCCTGGATTCCTGTATCACTTCAAGGATAGTTTTGCCCACCTATTGGGAAGACCATTTTGTGCTACCACCTAAAAAACATAAACTTGAATTGTGGCAATCCACTGACATTTGAGTTTGTTACTGAGGCTTATATCACTTTAATGGATACTATACCTACCTCTTTCCTTGTCTGGATTATGCAGGATAAAATACAGGTAAGTCCATGCCTACATCAAATTTTTATTTGGACACCAAAACTCAGAAAAGGAAATAAAAGGATCCATCACAGAAGACTGTGTGTGGAGGCTGGTTCACACTGCTCGGTGATAGAGCCATCGTTATATGAGAGGATGGGCTTTTTGAAGTCAAATGACCAAAATAAAATTTGGCTCCCAAATGAACAAAATTACAGAGACCAGTAAAACCCTGTAAGAATGACCCTGGGAGTCTGGGACACCTGAGTGATATGCAACTGTGTCTTGCTAACGTAGGATGCTGATGTCAGATATTGTTTAGAGTTATGGGTGATGACATTCTCTCCTTGCTTTATACTCCAAACAGAGAGCTTTACGTTAGTAAGGTTTCTTTTAAGAAAAAATCACCTACTACTGGTCTTCCCTGCTCATTAATTAATTCATTCAGGTAGTTATTGTAATTATATAACAGTTACGTAGCACTTGCTCCATGCCAAGCGATGTTCACTCTTCTTCTCCCAAACAGGTCTGCTCACAAGCCAAAGAAATCTCAGTTAAAGTATTAATAGGGTCATGTCCTTCTAAACTTTTAAATTCCTCCAATGGCTTCCCAAAGTCCAAACTCTCTCATGGCCTCCCAGGCTAACTTCTCCAGACCTTGCTCACACCACTGTTTCCTCCTTCACTCCATGGGCTGCAGACATCCTCATCTGTCAATTCACTGAACTCACCAAGCTTCTTTCCTCCTCAGGCCATACGTGCGTGGTTGTCCCTGTCTATACCACTCATTCCTCTTCTATCTTCCTATCTATTCCTACGTATGCATCGACGTAAATGCCAGGCCCTCACAGAGGTATCCCCTGCATCCTCCACCTAAATTAAGTCTTCCTGTTAAAATTTTTCATAGCATCTGGTGTGTTCCTTCCATTGCACTTAATATGACTGGCAACCGTGTTCATCAACACCATAGGTTTATTGAGCACCCACTCGATTCCAGGTGCTGATGGTAAAACACAAGAAAGACAAAACCTTTGCCCCCATGATATGTACCTTCTAGAGGGAGAGACACGTAACACATGCATCAATAAGCAAGACATTGACAGGTTTATAAGTGCAGTGAAAGAAATTATCAGGGTGAGTAACTACTGGGGAGTAACTGGACAGGGTGGCATTCTAGACTGGGTAGGTGAGGAAGGGGACAGTTAAAATAAGTCTTGAAGAATGAGTAGGAGATGGCCACAGCAAGAGCCTTCCAGGAAGAAAGGAGTGAGTGCAAAGGCTGAGGGGCAAAATGATTTCGATTATTCAAATAAGAGGAAGGAGGTCAGTGTGCTCAGAGCAGGATGAAAAGTGGTAAGCAACGGCGAGAAGGAGGTACGTAGGAGTGACGTATAGATCTGTGCGACTCTGTATTTCATGTCTGTCTCTCCAGAAGACTGGAAGGCCCGGGGATACAGGGACATCAGTTTGCCGATCACTCCACACTCAGGGTTTTTCTAATACAGGACTTGACACATAGATGGGATTCTAACTATTTTAATGAATAAGTGAATGAACACAGCAGCTGGCTGCTTGCTTCAGAAAGGAAGCTTGGCAGCTCAAAACAGGTAAGAAAGGTTATGGAAAGCTGCAAAGGTAGGTGATGGAAATTGGCAAACGGAGAAGCTTATTTTTCGTTGGTGAAGCAATCCCGGCAGCACACATACAGAGCAGCAAGGAAGCAGAAGAAACAAAGAGGTAAATAACGTGGAAACCTTTGCTTCTGTCTGCAGTTGCCGCAAGCACCCCAACAACCTCTGAGATCTGGGGACATTCATACTAAGCAAGAGGCAGAAAATTAGGCAGCATCTCAAGATAATACCCAATAGGTCTTACATTTCATTTCAGGCAACCACTGCTGGGTTTTGGCACCATTTTCATTGCAAATATGAGTAATGCAGACCCCTTAGTCACTATTAAGTAGCAATCTGGGGAAATCATCTACTTCCAATAATCCATTTCTCTAATTTAGAACACTCCGAAACCACATAATGAATAATACTGTCGCCAACTCTCCAGTAATGACATATGACACGCGTCTGCAATTGCTCTTTCCAAGGCAAATCCCACTGTGTTGTTCCCCTCGGAAACTTCTACTTATTTATACGCATGGGTCCCTCACACGCATCTACAGTATATTCATTTCTGGAGATGAATTAGGAACAAAGTTGAATCCCTGGCTTTGAAATATCAGGAAAAAGTTGTATCCTGACAACAAATAGCATTGTTTTGTCGACGAATGGTTGATTACAAAGCAATTATAATTTTAAGTGCAGGCTGTCAATTAATTCCAAAGTGCCTAATTTAATCAGTGACACCATTCAGTATATTCCCATTAGCAATATCTTCCCATTTTTACAACAGTAATTTTATTCCACGCCCTTTTAGAGAATGTTACGTTCCTTTTTAGAAGTAAGACTTTGCTTTTCCTATTCTCCGTACTGCATAAATGATGCTCCCTCAGCATTTACAGCTGGGACTGTAAAAAGTCCAAATTCTGGGTCTTGCTTTTCCCACTGTCTCTCATTTCCAAAGATGTGGAAATGAAATGAAAATATTGCCCAAAGAACCAGCTCTTTTCCAACCCCAACAGATTAACGAAGGGATAGAAATTATGAAAAATGAAACTGAGTTGCTGCTAAGTGATCATTTTTGTATTTAAAAAATGTTTAATGTACTTCCATTTGAAGACATTCTCCATAACCCTGACTCTGGGTGAAAAATAATTCCCCTGCATTACTCAGATAATTGTATTAAACACTCGCCCCATTCTGGATGCTTGTAATTGATAAAGGAAATTTATTAGGCTACGTAAAGAGTAAAAAATAGGCACTTGGTCAGAGGGTTTGCAGAGGTATAATTATGTGGTTAAGTAGGTTTAAGGCTATTTCTGTTGTATGTTTAGATAATAGAACTGAAATATGTTAACTCAGTAAAATCTGTGCAACATCCAGCAAGGCACTGCGAGAAACTCTGGATTCCAAGGAAAGGACGTTTCTGAATGTTTGCATCTCGGACCACAAGACTTGGGTGAGCTTAGAAAATGGCTAAATTTGGATGAGAGCCAGCCACGGTTTCAGGTAAGACTAAACAGTGCCGGCTGCTCTCTCATGCCCCACTCGCAATGATGCTAATGAAAATATAATTAGCAAGATGACATGCAAATTAAGTGAACGTTAATGAGAGTGGAGCATTATGGATCTGGCCAGCTCTACCTTAGGCTGAGTTTGAGATAAATTTGACTAGAGGACAAAGAGTGAATGAACTGGGGAAAGGTTCAGGTAAATCACAGGTCTACACAGCATCCATGTTTGGAGAATTTCTTAGATACTACAATTAACTAAAATAGCCGTGGCTCGACAACACCCTTAGCAGTTATACCTGGCTGCCACCAACCTGATAGACTTTGTGAGAGGCCTGGGTGTTCTGCAGCCATGGCTGTTTTTATCTGGAAAATTCTTTCTGCCCCTTGCCATTATGACAGAGAAACTCATTCTCCAAAAAAAATCACCAGAATATGTAGGGCAGGGAGTCAGCGGAGAGCAGGGTTTCTCAACCTCTGTATTGCTGACATTTTGGACTGGATAATTCTTTGTTATGAGGGCTGCCCTATATACCACCGGCTGTTGAGTAGAATCTTCGGCCTTTACCCATTAGATGCCAGTAGCACCTGCCCACCCTGCAGCCTGACAAACCAAAATGCCTCCAGACATTGCCAAAGATCTCCTGGGGAACAGAATCGTTTCGACTGAGAACCACTGATTGGCACAGAGGATGGTTTTATGTGATCATGTTCTAAGGTCCTCTTCCTAGGGTTCCTGTGACATTTTCTTCTTCGATCTGTTATTACTTCTTTGTTAGTTGTTCCAAGTCATATGTAAACAGGGGGAAAAAAAGTCCCCTCATCAACATCAAAGCTAGGAACATTTTAGACTTTCCCCATTGTGTATGTTACCATCTCAGACATTCACGTCTATACACACTTAAAAAAATGCATAAGATAATGCAAATATCTGTTTCCATTTAATAAACAGTACTAACTCTTTTCTATACTAGTACCTATACATTAATCTTACTCTTTTTAATGGTTGAGAAATGTTTCAATGTATGGATGGACCAAAATATGCCAAGCAATCTATTCATAGATTTTTTAAGTTTCATTTATATATGTATACACACACACACACAAAGAAAAAGTACACTGAATTTACTTAATATATTGTTGCTCCCTTGTGAATATATTATAGATGCAAATTTCTGAGGCATAGCTTCTTAGGCTTCTCTTTATTTAATGCTATTTTTGTTTTAATACATTTCAATAGCTCCCTTTCAAATGTTTTTCTGTTTGGGGTCAGATGGCACATCTAGCATTTGTTTTCTAAGGACTTCTCATTTTCCATTCATTAGATGGTTACAAAGAGGGCCATTGCTGGGAGCAAAGGACAATGCTAGCATCCCATCCTTGACTCACTGAACTTCCTCCTTTAGCCAAATTACTTCCTGGCTCCTGCCCTATGCCCCATATACCATGCCCCATACTCCATGCCCCATGCATTGTATCATCTTTTCCGCTGGGTCTTTAGGGCTGCATGACTTGAAGCCTCTCATTCATTTTCTCAAAGGTCTATGGTGTGCCAGTACTGAGCTAAGTGCTGGGGAGAAAATGATAAGCAAACGCAGACAAGGCTTGTCCACTACAGAGCACATCATATAGTGGTAAAAGAGGCATTAGTCAAAACTGCTTAAAATACATGTAAAATTATGACTGGGATTATAGCCATCCAGAGAGGAGCCCAGGGCCCTTCAGGGGATAACAGCAGGACCTGATAAAGTCTGAGGTTCCTGAAGAAGGGGAAGTTTATGTGGGATCCGAAGACTAAGGAAGCTTTAACCAGGTGAGGGTGATGGAGGTGGCAGAGATCCAGGTGAAGGTCAACACACACAAATGCTCTCTGATGGGAGGGGCCATGCTCCTTGGAGATCTGAAGGTCATCTCAATACAGGTGGAGAATAAGGAGGAAGGCGATATGTAGGGGCGAAAGAGGCTGGGAGCAGGATGCTCTGAACCCTGTAGGCTGAAAAATGGGTTTTGGCTTTATTTGGAAAGTCACGGAGAGCAAGGATGTGACACAGTCACAGTTGGGCTTTGAAAAGATCACCCTGTCAAAGCATGACGAATAATACTCAGGAAGTCACCAACTGTCACCACCCAGAGGCCTCCATGAGCTAAGCAAAACTTCTTTGCCTTCCCTGTAAGCACTTTTCACCCAGAGATAATTCTGGGGCCGATAAGGGACAGAACATGTCTTTTCATTTCTTCTTTAATGGGTTTACTTTCTTCATCTGTGACCACTTGCATTTTGGCCTGCTCTGGAGAGGAGTATTGTCAGGAGATCATATTAAAGGGAAGAGCTTTCAGGGAAATTAGGATTAAAGCAGATGCTAGTTTTTTTTTTTTAATTAACCTCTAACAAGGGAATTGATTAATTAAAAAATGTAAAAAAGAGTGTCCTCTTTAGAAGGGCATAATATCTAATAATAATATATTAAATTGGGGGTAACTAAGAGACTTAATAAACACATACGCAGAAATATTCATATTTTATCTGCTTAACCCTCCCCCTGACTGCTTTCTTTCCAAACTAAAAAGTTAGTTTTTTAGCATGGCTAATCTGTTGCAGTGCAATCATATTTGAACCTTATCAAATATCCCCACATATTTCTTCCACCCGCTCAAAAATGGAACATCAGAGATTTAGATTTTATTTGGAAAATTCTTTATTCATCATACGGAAACACATTCAATTGCATTCGAGGAATTCAATTTAAAACTAATTTATCTTACATTAATGTTTAAATTCATGAGATTCTGCATAAAGTCGTTCTTGTACTGTAATAAATTCAGAGTCAATATGATAATTATTAAAACAGAAATGAGCGTGAGAAAAATAAATCACAGGGTCTTAGGGTTAGTTCTTCCTTGCCTGAGCTCTGAGGCTTGTAGCAAAGCAAGAAGGAAGATAGAGGAAAAAAAGAAAGAGAAAAGGGGACAAAAAGATGTCTTTTACATCTAAGCCTCACAATAACCGATGGGAATTACTCAGGTGATAGTAGCCGGCAATTAGTAAGCACTTACTGTGTGCCAGGTGTTATTGTCAGTTCTTTATTCACAGTGACTGGCTCAATCTTTACAGCCTGATTTGGTGAGATGATGCCTGTCCTCTCCAGGTGAGAAAAAGAACATAGAGAGACATTAAATGACAAGATTGAGTTGAAATAAATTGCAAGTGAGGGATGTGAGCAAGGAGTCTAGCTCCAGTTGTACACACTTAACCACAATGGGGTGTGCCCGCCAAAATGTAAAGAGGGTACAGTATGTCTGCAGATGCAGCAAATCAGATCCCCAAAGGTCAAACATACCCATGGTATTGCCAGGGTTTGAATTTGGATGTACCCGACTCCTAAGATCTTGCTTACATCTGCATCAGAGAGGACCCGAGATTGAAATGCTGCTCTCTAGACTAAAGATCGAATTTTCTGAGAAGGATCAGTCTAACTGCCTCCCCATCCGAAACTCCTCCACCCCCACCATCATTGTATTTAAGGTCCCCATCTCATCTCATTATATTGAATGCCTTACTTCTTGCGCTGCCTTCTTCCTCTCCTACCTGTTTCTTTCCTTGTGTTATCGACTGGAGACACAAGTTGTCTGCAGTGATGCAATAAATGAGTCCTCACTAACCAGGAAACGATACTGCGGTTTTAAAAAGGAAGAGTAAATGGAACTGGAAAATGCTTCATATATGTAGGTATGTGACCCTTTGCTATCAAAACAGACTGTTTAAAAGGTCCCCTTCGTGTTCCTGACTAGCTTATTCCGGGCATGTGACTCACTTTGCCATAATGATGTTTCCTCTCCCTTGCCAAACACCTGATGATTTGTGACTTTTTCCGCTGGTTCTTGCATGTTATGTGTGCATTTTAAAATGTCTAGAACAGTGATTTTTGAACAGGGTGATTTTGCTCTGAGGGGACATTTGGCAATATCTGGAGACATTTGTGGTTGTCACAGCTAGGGTAGACAGGGTGGTGTTACCAGCATATAGTGGGTAGAGGCTAGGGGTGCTGTGAAATATCCTATGGGACACACAATCCCACAACAAAAGATTATCTGACCCAAATGTCAATAGTGTAGAAGTGAAGCTGAGAACCCCTGATCTAGAAGGATCCACTCAAAGCTATTGATAACGGTCGCCTTCAGGCACGATGACAATAAGAGACCAATATTACTTCTTAATTCTTTCACTTCTGAATGGTTGTTTCTTTTTCCTTTACAAGCCACAGGTATTATTTTTGGAAGGTTATTACAAAACTAAAACAAATTATCTTAATGGTTTTTAAATGTTCTCTTTAGAAAAAAAAAGGTAAAAAAATGTTTAAGTGAATTTTTTAAAGGAAGGCAAAACAAAGTAAATGAAAAAAAAGGTTACTTTCAAAGCAGGGGGCAATGAATCCAAAAAATGAACTTTCTTTGACATGAAACCAATTGATTTTTTTGCCTCAGTATTATGCTGACAAAACAAGACTTTAGCTAATAGACTTTTATTATTGATTAGGATTATTAAGAAAAATAGCAATGTGCTTATTGGCACGCTAATTAAAAATAATGAAATCCAGAATTTACTACATATCACCAGTTTGTGCTTAAAGCAAAGTGATATCTTGAGCTGTTGCCTTATTGATCAGACCAGTTTCCATTCTTGAACTTTCTCTTAACCATTCTATTACTTGAAATGCAAAAGTTATACCAAGTTTTGGAAGTCCAGGTAAACGAGAACTCTACACTCTGTCCCTATTTTTATTCACATGGTCAACTCCTTGTCTTTCAAGATCCAGACCAGATGCCATCTCTTTCAGGATGCTGCTCCTTGCCCTGGTCTACTAGGTGTGCTTTGGATATGCCTCACTCTGTAGGATGTGCCTGCCATCCTCTCATTTCTGTCCCCCAGCAAAGAGCCCTGTACTTCTCTGATTACCTGTCCAGGTCCTCTACGGCAGAGATTTCCGATTAGTCATCTTTGTATCTGCAGCAACTAGCAAAGTGCTTCATACCTAATAGTTATTCAAAACATTGATTGAATAGTAAATAGTTGAATGAATGCATGAATGAAGAAACAAACGGACAAGTGAATGAAAGACAGAACAAGAATAGCTTCTCCTGATCCTAGGAAATCAAGAATAGGAAAACTCCAAAGCAAAGGAAGGAGGGACGAACTAGAATAATGCATCTAAGGAAGGAGGCAGATAGCATACTCTTTCATGTATAAGTTGAGATAGGCAGAGAGAGAATATGGAGGAGAGATTAAGAAAACACTTAGGCATCTCACCAACCTGTGGCCAAATGCTGGTCCTTCCTTTTATCAGCTAAGAGCCTAATAAAATGGCTACCATCCTCTGATGCTCACTTTCCTTCTGCAAAATGGAAATGATAGTTACAGAGATTTCATACGATGATTTTGAATGTGGAATCAGAAGAATACATAAAAAACAACACTGAGAAAAGTGTCTACATGTTGAGTGGCTATTAGGAATCATTGGTTTTTGGCCATGAATTCTACTGGTTATCAGAACCACTTTCTGCAGCAGTGGCAGCATCACATGCATTTATACTAACACCTGCCCTTTATGTAGCTAACTTTTTCGGGCATTTTAAGGCACAAAGAGATCTAAGATTCAGCCATGTCTTTCAAAAGGCCTAACTTAGATGCTGAGTCAGACCATACAGACCCCTTTCCCATGGGGTCTTTTCAACCCCTCTTTGTTCTTCCAAGCCTGAGATGCCTAAGACAGCAGCACTTGGACCTTTAAAAATCTACTGTAATATTTAAGTGTGAATTAGCATGGGGTTGTCTAACCCCATACCTTACAAGCAGCTTCATCTGCCATAACTTAGATTGTGATGGGAAATAAAATGCAAGCATGGTGAAGAGCTCACTGTGCACGGCAAGACATGTTTTATCTCTAGCCACGAAGTGGAATTGCATTCCTGTTGTGAAACCCTGATTGATGCATGCGTTTTATTTATAACCCTTTCTCTCAAAGTTCCTCCAAGTTACAAGTTAGCAATGAAAGTTTGCAGTGGTTTCTAAAAGGCCTACTGGCATCTTCTCTGACAGCCAAATCTTGCAAGTGACAGTAACAGACCACGGGATGTCTTAAAGTCAATAGATATTGAAGAAGGTGCATGTCCAAGAAAGAATAATGGTGATGGAATGGGGAAGGCAGCAAGTATAACCACTGAGCACAGATCCTCAAACTAAGCCTACCACACCTGCATTTCAAAGTGGTCAGCATCTGACCATTGTACCTTCTCTCTAACGTCACGACAAGACTGAGCATGAAAAGAGACCCCCTCTTTTTTTTCATCTATCCTTTTGCAGCCTATTTCCTCCGGTGGCTGCATAAAAACCACACAGAACCATTTAGCTGGCAGTGCCCTCAATCTGATAACCATTTCTCACTTCTATACGACCAGGCTGCCCCATGTGGCCACTGAGAAGGCATGTTAGCCAGGAGTCATCGACCCCCAAATAGTAAAGAACACCAAATCAAAAACTAAGGCTGTGGAAAATGTGTCAGCAATTCCTCAAAGAATTAAATACTGTGTGACCACATGACCCAGCAATTCCCTTCGTAGGTATACCCCTCAAATAGCTAAAACTGGCGTCAAACAAGTACATGCACACAAATGTTCATAGCTGCACTATTCACAAAAGCCCAAAGGTAGAAATGACCCTAACATTTACAATGGATAAATGGACAAAAATTAATTGTGGTCTATCCACACAATGGAATATTATTCAGCTATCAACAGGGATGAAGCACTGATGCATGCTACAACATGAGGGGACCTCAAGAACATTCTGCTAAGTGAAAGAAGCCAGACACAGAGAGTTGTAGTATATGATTCCATTTATGTGAAATATTTAGAAGAGGTGAATCTATATGCACAGAAAGCAGACTAGTGGTTTCCAGAGGCTATGAGGAGGGGGAAATGGAGAGCACCCACTTCATCGTCATGGGGCTTCCTTTGGGGTGACAAAAATGTTTTAGAATTAGATGAAGGTAGTAGTTGCCTAATTAGTGTAATTGTATGATGTGCCACTAAATTGTTCTCTTAGACACAGTCAATTTTATGTTATGTGAAATTCACCTCAATGAAACATTTAAATAACCAACAGAAAACAACCCTCAAAAACTAGAATAATTTTCCAATTCTGGGACAAAACAAGTTAGGTACCAAAACTCAGTAATGGAGAAGAGAAGGATAAAACCAGAGATCAAAGTCACAGCCGTGGTTAGATGTCAAGAAACATCAAATCTAAAATAGGGTGTAAGAGTAGAGTCTATGACTGTGGACTTACAGTAAAGGGGTCATCAATGTAGGCAGATGGGCCTGGCATTGCATTTCGGTGCTACTATTCTCTAGCTGTGTAGCACTAGACACTCAACGTTTCTGAGCCCTTTGTCCTTACCAGAAATAGATGGAAATTTTCTTTGTTGGTTACCTCAAGAATCAAATAAGAATGGTTGCAAAATTCTGATGTGATTCATTGTGTATAACACATCATGTGATCCATAAATGATAGCTTTCTTTATCGTTTAATCATGATGCATAAAATGTGTGGCAAAAGATGCTGAGGATGACAAAGGTTGAATCCTGGTGTCTCTTTCCTGAAGACAATAGGCTACCCAAAGGATGCTATTCTCGTGATGATAAATGAAGTACATGAGGGTGAACCCAACTGCACAAACAATTCCAAAGTCTCTGCTTACATCATGTCTGTTAACATTTCACTGGTCAAATTAAGTCACATGGGTAAGACCAGCATATATGAGACAGGTAATGTTTGCTTGGTACTCTAGTGAGAGGAACATGGCATAGGACATAAAGAGAGGGAGGGATGACAATTGTGAAATGGTCATACAAATATACCATGACATCCAAGATATTTTTATTCCCATTTTAGAGGCAGGAAAAACAGACACAAGAAGTTTAGCTACTGTCCCAAGGTCATTTAGCTTGAAAACAGCAGACAGAGCTGGGTTTAAAACCAGGTCACCTAATTCTAAAGTACAATAAAAGAGAACAGTAAGGTTCCTGGGGAATGGGTTAGGAATAGGATATGAGCAGGCATGGCCCTTGATATCTGACGGAACTTATATTTAAAGAATGTTTTATGAAAGCTCGAGTTATTGTTAATTTCTGTATCCAGAGATGAATTTAAGAAAGAAGAGACCTCATACAACAGAAATGTGCTTAAGGCACCCAGTTTCAGTGGGGTCTGCTCCAAAGGAAGTGCCAGGGTAGTTTGATGTCTCTCAGGTCTCATCAAGAATCAGCTCTGACTCAGAAGTCTCTCTCAGCAATACGCATGTGGACACATTGAAGATTTCTTCCTGGGGGCCAGAACGTCCCTTCCACAGCCAGATCCTCCTAGATCTGAAGTCCAGTCCACCAACATGCACAACCTGTGTGAAGGTAAACTGGGGCCGTTCTTGCAATAATAAAACCCAAGACCGACTTTCGTCTAGAAGGTTTTCCAACAGGCAGAGATGCCCTGATTCTTTTAAAATGGTCCGATATCCAGTAGGGAGCTCTTCTTCCCAAAGTATTTCCCAATCTTAATATTGCTAAGATTCTAGGTCTCAAAGTCATCAAGTAATTTACTTCTAAAGGCTCCACACTGCCCCTGGCAAACAATGGAGTGAAATTATTTTTCTAATTACAGCCATAGACACAATGTTGACAAATTTGGTAAGAATTGAATTTTTTCCTCCTAAAGTTAATTATTAGGAGCAGAATATTAGGTAATTAGAATCAGAATGAGATCAGGCTGCAAATAATGGAAGAGTTTTTGCTTAGCACTAGAGGCAATGGAATGTCATGGTTAAGATTGTGTGCATTGGAGTCCAGCAGATCTGGGTTTGAATCTTGGCTCTGGCTGGTCATAAATGGGTAGCCTTAGGCAAGCCACTTAATGTCACCAATATTCAGTTCACTCATTTGCAGGGGGATTTGGTGACATAGATAAAGACTGCACAGCGTCTGGTATGGAGAATGCTGGAATGATGCTTCATAAATGTCAAGAGACCTCAGTACTCATCTACTTAATGCCTTTTGATGGATTCCATGCTAATGGGGTACCAACCCAAGACCCCTGATGTGGTCCCAGCAATGCCAAGCCACTTCTCTGCTGTCCAACCTCATCTCAGTCCCCACCTCTCCTCCCATTTTTGAAATAGACAGCAGACTGGAACTTCCTATATGTATTAGTTCTTCTCAGCATGAACGGAGATATTAGGCCATTTTACTTTACCTTTCTTTGGTTTCTGAGACCTCCCAGATGCCACTGTCTCCACTTAGAAGGTGCCCCTCAATTAGCCTAGTGAACTCCTACTCATCCCTCAGATATCTTCTCAAATGTAACTTCCTGGAGGAAATCTCTCTAAGATTGCATCCATCCTCCTTGTTTCCTACAGCTCTTGGCCCCAATGTAACTTCCCTTCACGTCACATATTAAAGATTGTAATTACTGATGTATTTGATTAATGTCTGTCTCCCCACCACCATTAGACTCTAAGTCCGACTTGCCACCTAGACTGCTCCTTGCGACCCGCACCAGGCCTGACACAGAGTAGGTACTCAACAGTTAGTTGTTTAATGAGTGGATGGAAAATATTTTCACAGTGAAGAAGTAAAAAACTTAGGTATTTAGGACATGTCCACGAGCTCTGCCTGAACTTTCTTGCTCTAAAGACTATACACAAAAGGACATTCCCAACTCTGTTTTAGATTCCACCCTTATTTTTCCTTTATGCCATGATATCGCAGAAGAAATTAATAATTATTATAATGATGATGATTCAATGAGATCATCTCACAATGTGGCTGGTTTGCCATGTTGTTGTTTTGTAGTTTTAAATAAGCTCCCTATGTGGGCTATTAAATAAAGTAGGGACAAGTGAGAGAAATTATGCATCTGCTTTTCACTCCAGGACAAGTTGTTATGTTCGCCTAAATCTAATTTCCCTTTGTACAGATCACTGAACTGAATCTCACATATCGCCAAAGCCAAGATGAGAGTGTTAGCAGCGAGGCCTGGTTAATGATGTGCTGGGTGACTTCAGAGAGAAAATGCAACCAGTCTGGGCCATTCTTTCTCTTCCTTTACTTTACAGAGCATTTGAGCCGAGCTGAAAAGAGGCTGTGAGAGTGTGAACTTGTCCTGGCCCTGCCCTTTGCTCCACTCATTCCCAGCTGATCTTTCCCAAATGCTACATAAACCCAGGAGGTGACAACCAGAGAATGGGGGAGGAGAGTCTGACAGGCAGAGGGAGTCTGGGGCTTGGAAAGGTGATGAGGACATTAAAAATGGAATGGAATCATATCTGTCCCCTCTTTGATTTCTCAGATTGATTTTGAGCCACCTGTGGATGAAGGGGTTTAGCTGCAGACGATGAAAAGAGAGACTTGGTGTCAGCATAAGTCAAGCTATATTAGGGACCAGTGATGGATGATAGCATAAAACGAAAAGGTAGCCATTTTCCTGTCTCTAAAGTGAGGTACAAAAACTAGAGCTGTGGGAATATCTGGAATGGACAACGACGTTCTCAACCTAAGAAGTAGCCATGGTGAGCCTGTGGGAGCAGTTGCATGGATGTGGTCAATTGGAAGCTGAAAAAAAAAAGATTTTTGATGCATGGAATATGGGCATAAATGAGGCACCCTTGGAAGGCTGCCAGGAATAATATGAATGCTTCTTAGAATACAGTGGAAGCCTGATTTTTAGTAAACACACCAGTGATTTGTACTATAATCGCAATTTTGGTATGCAAAGTTATTGTGACCTAACTTTTAGCCAAAGAACTGTGAGGCTTAAACAGAGAGACTGTATTTTTTCAAATGAGAGTGAAACAAATTTATGGTCTTCTTCATATACCTCAGCAATGTTTGGCTGCTGTGATGGTGTATCATTATTCGGAAATATAATTTTATTTAAAATATCTATCAAACAGAGAACAGAGGAAGGGAACATTTTAAAGTCCTTCTTTCCTTCCTTACTCTTCTGGGCTTAAAAGAAAGACAGAAATGATGTCTAGAAACATCTTAACTCTGACATGACTGGCCAAAGATTCAGAGACTTTCAACCATAGTGTCACTTCTAAAATACATAGACAAAACCTGGGAACTATCCACTAAATCACAACTTTGCAGTGCAAACTAGAATTTTGCTTTCCATTGTCATTTCTAAGATCTCCTTAATAGAATATCCTTGCTTGGGCTACAGGGAGAAACATCCATTTTGAATGGATTTCCAAACAAACTAGAAAGTTCAAGGAGATTTTTAATATCCACAGACATTCATTCTAACAGAAGGGAACATAATTTATCCCTCGGGGCCTTACTTTTAACAGTCATCAATTAATTAATTTTGAATGACTTTGCTTTGACAGCAAGTTCCTCATAAAGGCTATATCGTGTGGAGGCTGATGAAACAAGCTTTATATATTGATGGGAAAAAAATAAACAATAAACTTGTATTGCATTATGTGTTTGGAGAAATGGCCTATCTCCATTCATGCTGAGAAGAACTAATACACATAGGAAGTTCCAGTATGCAACCTATTTCAATATTTTTTCCATGTCTTATAAACGTTAGCATCCAGGTTGTTAATCTCCAAACCAGAATAAGTCTTGCTAATTTTGGACTCATATGAGGACAAGCTACATCAGGGGTATCCAACCCCTGCTGTAGACAGTTAGAACTGGGCCACATGGCAGGAGGTGAGCAGTGGGCCAGGAAAAGAAACGTCATCTGTATTTGCAGCCACTCCCCAGCGCTAACATCACTGCCTCAGCTCCATCTCAGATCATCAGGCACTTGGTGCTCATAGGAGCACCGATGCCTGGTGCCAAAAAGGTTGGGGATCCCTGAACTACATAATCACTTGAATACCCTTTTCTCCCAAACTGAACAAGCAGAAATTCTATGATAGCCATACAGAGAAAAAAATATTCTATAATATTTAATGAAAGATAAAAATATTAAATGTTACCTGGCTAAAACCTAATCATATTAAAAGAGGTGATGTTATCTAAAACCATTTATCATCTTGTCAGACATCACTGGCTTCAATTCTGTTATTGTAGAATTCAACGATAATTCTACTCCTCATTCTTTTTTCACTTTTATTCATTTCAGAGACATCTCAGGCTTTTCTCATCCTGAGTCAATTCCTGCAAAGGCAGGTCTGTACAATTCTTTCCCAGATCCAGTATCATTTCTTTCATAAATGTGAGGCCTTAGAAGCTATTTAGTAAAACTGTGTTTCCCAGGTAGGTATCTCAGCTATGGCACCCCAGATAGAAGCACCCAGGTTTTTTTGTGTGTTATCTTGCCACCTTATTTTTCTCTGTGTCTATTTTACAATCATTTCCCAAAACTGTTTAGATCCATTTTTAGAATGAGACTTAGTGAATTATCTGGTAGTTATAAGGTTGCAAGCAACAGAACCTATAACTGGCTAGCTTAAAAAAGAAGCAGGATTTGCAGGGTATGGAAAAGTCACAGAATCGGGACTCATAAAAAGGTTCCATGAATGCAGAACTACATACCAGTACTCCATCATTACATAAATCAGTCTTCTAAAGAGTCACAGTCCCAGGAGAGATAGGACAACTGGCCAGGCTTAACAAATGTGCCCACCTTGTCACCATACCTGGTCAAGGAGGAGAAGAAACCCATGGAAACTGCCTGTGTAGCCCTCAGGGAATTTGTTATTGGTTTAGGACATTTTCATTGGCAGGCCCACCAGGATCACAGTAGAAAAGTAATTTCTCCAAAATGAAATCTCGAAAGAGGACAGATGGCTGTTTTCAGGAGAGTTAAAAAGAAAAACAAAACCAAAATCTACTGCAAGTAGTTGTATGGACAAACACAGGTAAGCCAATGAGGGTGACTGATCCATAATCCCTAATTATGTGCTTAAAAGGCACATTGTCTGTTAATTGCCATCGCTGGTAATTAATACTATTTAGGAAAAAAAAAAGAAATAGATAATCAACATCTTTCCTGGAATTCCCTCAATAGCTGATCTTATTTAGTTATTAAAAGGAAAAGGAAAAGCTGAGGAAAAGAGAGAGTGAGAAAGAAATCTCAGAGAGACAACCGGAGCTAGAAGCTCTAGATGTCTGATCACATCAAGCTCAACTCAGGACAAGCCAGTCGGCTCATCTCCGTGGTGTTTATTCATTTGGACAAAAGCAACTCTCTCCAATTTCACAACTTCCAGAAAGGCACTGGGCTGGTGAATTACACTTGGTACGACAGCACTCTTCCAGAGAATTGGAATGAGATTTTTGGCAGCTAAAGTGTTTTTTAAAAGCCACTGCTTTCTATGATTGCCCCCATCTCGTAAACGAGTCTGTCACTGAGAATGACCAATTCAGAGACAATGCAAAACTCCTTTTCCACAGCTCCACAAATCTCAGCTAAACTCAGACTTTCGTTGGTTCCACACTGTGTTCTAAAGGACTTCTGAGGAGGCAGCAATTCTGTACCCAGGTGCATGCCACTTTTGGTTTAAGGCTTTCTCTATGAGAGGATGAAGTCTGGAGTGCATAGAAACTTACTAAACTCTGCTTCCCAGGATAAGTCACAGCTCCTGGTGTAAATGGTGAAGGGGATGGGTTTTTGAGTGAGACAGACATGGATTAACTTCTCTGCTTCCTCACTGTGTCCTCCACCTATGAGCCTTGAGGTCCTCTTTTATAAAATAATATCTATCTCTCCAATTAAACCAAAGCGCTATAGAAAAGTGTCTGGCAGAGTTTCTGGTGCTTAGAGGAGAGAGACAGTCTCTTTTCTCCTTTGGTTTGGAATTATCTGACAGTGTTTCCTACTGAAGGTGTTACAGTAAGTGTTCGCTTGGCTGACTACATGTTTCAAGGGATGGCGATAATCTCTATTTGGGGAATTCTCTGGCTTATGTCTTGAAGAAGATGCAGACACAGAATTAAGAGTGTTAGTCTCTGGAAAGAGACAGGAATACCTGGGCAGGGTTGGAGGAAGAATTGTTCTCCACTGTGTGTCATTTTATACCTTGTGAAATTAGATGTGTACAAATGTAGCATCTGTGAAAAATTTTAATTAAATTAACAACAACCACCTCAAGCCCCCAAACAGGATGATGAATTTGGCAATCATTTCCCCATCAGGCAATATGCATTGAGTATCCATAACAGTCACTCTTAAGAATCTCAGAGAAAAACGATACCACTGTCCTTTGCATCTGATAGTTACTCATTGGAGAAGCAGGGGTAAGCTCATTGGTACAGTTTATTTGCTTTAAGGAAAGAAACTCTGCTCCCATAACTTTTAGGTAAGCAATCCTGCAAAAGGAGAATTAAAACACTGCTTCATAAGCAGAAAGAAATCAGGACTAGGGTGATAATAGCAAGGAGGGAGAGAAAAAGATGAGGCAATTCTAAAAGTCTAGACATCAGTGGAATACAGACTACCTGCTGGAAGATTCTAGATATCTCAGTAGAATTATATATACACAAGGTTATGATATGTATGTCAATATCATATGCCAAGCAAATTCATAATAATGAATGTGCTTGTGAACTGAACCCTTTCCTCAACCCCAACATTCTTCAAGTGATCCCCATCTCAGTGAATGGACCACTCAAACAAAGGGAAAGAAAGAAGTCTTCTTTGGTTCATATTTCTCCCCAAATCCCTATCAGAAATTGATCATCAAATTCTCTTGATTTTGCATCTCAACTCTGTTGAATCTGCTTATCCATTCACTTCTCTCCATTTCTCCTCAACATCTGAGTCTAAGATGGCACCATTTTTTCTTGTGTGGACTATTATAACAGACTGCCACTAGTACCTCTGTCTACTCTTTAATCTATTTCTTATATTGTAACCAGTACTTCATTTTTAAAAAATTAAATATACATATATAAATTATATATATAAATTATATATATATAAATTATATATATGTATGTATGTATGTGTGTGTGTGTGTGTGTGTGTGTGTGTGGTGTGTATATATATATATATATGTATTTAGTTAGAAAGGTGCCCCTCTAGTAATACAGATAAAATGATATTATCTCAATATAAATTTTAGCATTTTAACATATATTATAATGTAAACTTGGTACTATATATGAGAAAATGATAAGCCAAAAATAATTGTGATAATGTTTGCAGGGAGCAAGCCTGAGTTCCTTAAAAACATTTTTTTTTTAAGACCATTCAAAGGTTTTTATTTATTCATCAGAATAGGCCCAGCAGAGATACTTTCTGAAATTATTTATTGCTTATTAGCTCGTTAGTATATAGATTTTAAAATAATGCAAACACATTTTTTAGAACATTATAATCTTTCTGGATTTTCCTTATCATAGGGTAGTTTCCCATATCACCTTCTAGATAAGAATAATATTAAACTAAAAATTTAATATCATCAGGCTAATGTAAAGCATTATAATGACTTCAGGAGAGAAAAATACTCATAAAAATCTTTTAAACAAATACTAGCTATAGAACAGCATCCAATTAATTAATTCACTAATTATTCTCTTATATTGTGACCTGTGGCAATTCTTTAACAATTTATACTCTAATTATTTCGATTCTAAATCATCTAAATGTTCTAATTGGTTCTTGGATGGGTCATCTTTCTGAACCATATACTTCTCCAAGGTGCCAGAGGATATCTTATATAGTTGTAGATAGGAAATATTATTAATATGTGAATATTCATAGCTTTTCCCCTCCCCAGCTCACCAAAGGTAGTTCCTTGTTCACCAACTTGGTTTCTGGAACTTCATTGCTCAGAACTAGTGCAATGGGGAAAAAAAATAGAACTGAAGAGGAAGATGAGAGATACATGCTGGAAAGAGCCAAGTTTTACCATCAAAAGAAAGAAGAAAGGGAAGGATATAAGATAAGGATGACAGGAAAGAGAAGGATAGAACCGAGCTCCCGGCCTTGAGGGTCTGAGACTTGGTCATTGATTGAGGAGGAAAAAAAAAAAACCTTTTTTGTGAGAAAAATAGTATGAAGGATGCAAAAAGTGGGCAAGATGAGTTAAGAAAATTTTAAACATGTTTTTAGCATACATAGATAATATGTGCCCCTCCCTTTGTAAACATCCTTCCATAGATAACCAAGAGCAATTTGATTTATTCTTACTCTCTGAGTGAGGTCTTTATTTCTCTGGTGTGACCATAACTGAGGCTTATTGGGGAAGGATCTGACATTATTTCTTATCAAAGGTGTTACAGTAAGTATTCACCTGGCTGACTACATAATGCAAGGGATGGTGATATTTTCTATTTCTACTGGGCCTGGCTTTTTTTGTTTCCAAGTAGGAACAATGCCTCACTTTTTGAAATATTTGCCCTTGTAGGGATGAAATGCACTGTGAAGGACATAATTCCAATTCCCACACTTTACCCATGAGATGTTGGGGTGGCAAGCATGCATACTTGGCAACAGAGGACGGGGTGGATCTCTGTCTCCATTTCAGGGCTCTCCTTGAATAGGCACCAGTGTTCTACCACGGCCCCGCCATCTGCAATGTCAAAACTCTTACTTGTTAGGAGGCTAACTTTTCTAATGAATAGTTCATCCTCATTATTGACACTCTGATTAAAACACACACACACACACACACACACACACACACACACACACACACACATTGCAAAACCTGATATTTTTTACCTAATCAACATTTAGAGTCTAGTCGAGAATTCTTTATCTTTTGCAGGAAAATTACGTCTAGAGTTGTTGACCTTGCTGGTTCTGTTCGAGGCCATGGACCATTTGGCGAAAATCTCCAGTCGACAAATAATAATTGTTTATTTGCAATGTGTCAGGGCTAGATGACGTGCTAGGGATCCAATTAGAAGTTAACCTCCATTAAAAATGGACTTTCATCTCTTTTGTCCACTGCCCAAAACAACAGGGATAATTGATAAGACAGGCCTTTATAGGCTCATGGCTCCCAAAACTCTTTGAATTTTCTGAGCAATAAAAGCAATGGAAGCATCTCGTGTCATAATATTTGGTCTTTGCACTCAAAAAGCTTCTGGATCAGTGAACATATAGAGATGTATGAAGAGTGGGACAATTAGAGCATGTGGAAGTGCCACACCCTTCCCAATACCTTGCCCTGTGCATCTTTGTCATGTGTCTGTTCCTAAGTTATATTCTTTCATAATAAGTTGGTGATCTAGTAAGTAAAGTGTTTCTCTGGGTTCTATGAGCTTCTCTAGCAAATTAATCGAGAAAAGGAGTCCTAGGAACCTCCAGTCTATAGCTGGTCAGTCAGAAGCACAGGTGATAACTGGAAGTGGGGGTGGGCAGTCTTGTAGGACTGAGCCCTTAACCTCTAGGGTCTGATGCTGTCTCTAGGTAAATAGGGTCAGAACTGAGTTGAATTGTAGGACACTCAGCTGGTGCTGAGACTTGCTTGTTGGATATGTGGGAAACCACCCCCCCAAAAAAATGTTGGAATTGGGTACTCAGAACCTCTATTAGAACCTCAAATAATTGCTATGCAACCTCACATTTTTAGTTCCTTAAAGGAAAGGTCAGTATGATAGTTAATAAAATTCTTCATAGCTGAGTCTCTGAAAATCTCTCAAGCCAACCTTTTTCAATAGCCTGATATCCTGTAGCAAGCAGATTCTTGCAACAAGAATAAGAAAATATTTTCCGTAAAGTAATAAAGAAAAACAAAAACTATCAAATAGCATGATTTTTCTAAAATTAAGTGTTAAAGATAAACATTGAATAATATTGAAGGAATAAAATTCCTCAGAGGAACACAACTCAACTTTTTCCAGCTCAATTAGCTGACTAGGTGAGGACGTGTGTGTCTCCCGGTCCTCTCCCCAAACCCCACCCCAATTATGAGTTTACCTTTACTGCACCCTAAACTTAAAGGGCACCGACTTCCACTTATACATGACAAACAGCATGAACTGGCTTGATGATCTTTACATTTGCTGACTAGTAAGCTACATGTGTATCTGTTTTACATATTTATCTTGAATCGAAAGATCCTCAGCGAAAAAAAAGTTAGTATAAACTAAATACAACTGAATTTTCGAAACACAATGCTGGCCATGACCATGAGACCTGCAAGGTTTTATTTCAACTTTAGGTCCCATGTGTATGTTCTTAACGTCACAATTGCCATCACACTCCTTAATAATTTGATGGTCTGGAGAAATGCATATGGATATGCAGCTTTACATTTTTCTTGCATGTTTAATCTAGATTCTTGGTATGTAAAGTGCTGTCCACAACACCAGTACTGCCTGGGAGGATGTGAAAAATGCCTGACATCAGACCAGTTTCTAGATAGACTAACTATACTCTCTTACTAAGATCTTCATGTGTTTCCCCTGCATGTTAAAGTTTGAGAAGCAAAGCTATAGAGGAAACATCTTGCTTTTTTGTTTATACAACAAATATATATTCATTGTCCGCACTGTTGTCAGGTACTATTGAGAGACACTCAAACAGGGGCAAGACCAATAGGGAACTATTTTCAAGATTTCTCTCTGATGAAGTGAAATAACACCTAACTTCATGGCACAAAAATAAGAAAAAAATGAAAAGTCCCTCTGTTTGGTATTCCTTTTATATAGAATCATTCACATGAGATTTTAGTTTAAAAAGCTAGTTTATCATCCACTAGTTTCTGGAGACCCTAATGTAGTAGTTTATCCAAAAGGTAAAGAGGGCTTTCTTAGTGAAAACTGAATGTTCCAGGGGCCAATTTAGTGCTTTTTTAAAAGGCAAAATTCTGGGGAAAGAAAAGGGAAAGAATTGGGAAGAATTTGAATGAGCAGGCACCCTGACTTTGCTCCTTAACAAGCCTGCTACATTATTACTGCGCCCTCTAGAAGCTTGTTATTTAAAGGGCAGTACAAGGATAGGCAGCTTGTACATCACCCATAAGTTTGTCACAAATGCAGAATCTTGGGGTCCCACCCCAACCTGCTGAATCAGAATTTACACTGCACAAAATCCCCAGGTCATACCCATGCATGCTGCAGTTTGAGAAGCATTGTACTAGAGTACAAGAACCATTTCCTTAAGTTATGACATAAAGAACAAAAATGCAACCTCCTGGACTCTTGGGGAGACTTACCCTCCCGATTATCCCAGGATGAAAGTGCTTCAAGGATGGTGAGTTTTAAGAGGTGGGTGTTAAAATCAGGACAATCTCAGGTGAACGGAAATGGTTAGTCACCCTACACCATGTGCCCTCAAATGGCATCAAAATAAGCTCCTTCTTCCTTATCCTAAGTAAATCTCTGCCCCCTGACTCCACGATTTAACAAATGACCACTTAAAGAGAAACTCGAGATATTAAGAACAAGAATTCCCGTTTTCCCCCCTGAACCACCACAGAAAAGAAGAGTCATCAGCTCAAACTGCTGATTGAATTACCGTCCCCAAAGCATACTAGGGAACACAATCTAATCACAGATGCTCCATAAACGATGGTGCCACTAAATCTACTTTACTTTTACTCCATTTGTTCAATTTATCATGGATTATTTTTAGTATCTTGGGCATACAAGTATTTTAGTTCTCATACACAATTCAATTAGTTAAAAGTGCAGAATTAAAGCCACAACAGCACATTTGTCCTGGCCACAGAAACAAAAGGCACGAGTTGACCAAGCACAGATATATATGTGTCTTTGAATGGGGACAGCTGTTATCTTGGTTAGCAAGGCGGCAGTTAGAACTAGGGCTGTTATCTGGGCTTCCTATTTAAACATCAGGGGTCTGGAGTTGTTGCTGCTTCAGAATTAGGTAATGTTTCAGCTCCCTGCCATTCTGAATTAAGGAATATAGCAGCTCCTGGTCTCTCCCTATCTATAAAACAGGACCTCCCGGTGACAGCCAATATTCCTTTTGTCCCGGAATGTTTTTCAACTTTCCCCCAAGTTCATCGATTCTCAGGTTTTAACCTTTGCGAGAATTTATCAAAAGTGCAAATTCCTAGGTACAATCCACAGAGATTCAGGAAGTGTGGAGCCAGGATCGGGAACATTTTTCAAGAACAAGCACAGCCTGGGAATTCTTAAAGGAGCCCTGTTTTAAGTGATCACAGTGAGAGATCCTACATATTAAGTGTTGACTATATGTCAGCACGTTTTGAGGGTGTGATGTTTAGTTATAATCTTTCTAACATTCCCATGAGGTGGGGTCATCATCATCATTTTGATTTTACAGATGAGGAAGCACCAGTGTGAAAAGGTTAATCACCTTTCCTGAGGTCAACCATCTACCTGTTGGTGGACATGGGACAGAGACTCAAGCAGAGTTTGAGTTTAGAGCTCATGGTTACAGACATTAGCTATGTTCCTTCTCACCATACTGTCTTGAGGGTTTACACTGCCTAAAGCCAGGCATGATGGATCCAAGTACCGACATAGTTCAGAAACACCTGACTTTCAGTGTGTAGAGATGAAATGATCCTATTCACTCGGAAATCTCTAGGTCTCTCCCAGGACCAAGGACAGTGGTTACAGTGACTAGTTTGCCATTGATTTTGCTGGGGCTGTTGTTTTATTTCATAAAAATGCTGCTTTTTGTTCATTGTAATAGAATGTATACAGCATTGCATCAGGCCAGAAAAACCTGAAATCGGGAACTCAATATGTGTGTGCTGAGGAAAATGGTATATGTTATATAAATTTAACTGTTTCGCCTCCTTGCCATTGTGTACTAAACGGTATTAAGCAACTAAGAAGCGCTCTCTCTGTCTCTCTCTCTCTGTCTCTCTCTCTGTCTCTCTCTCTGTCTCTGTCTCTCTGTCTGTCTGTCTCTCTCTCTCTCTCTCTCTCTCTCTCTGTGTGTGTGTGTGTGTGTGTGTGTGTGTGTGTGTCAGGACCACCTAAATAACCTACACTCTTTATCTCAGGATGTTTTTCACTTTCGCTCACATTCATTGCTCTCAGACTTTAATCTCTACTAGAGTTCTTTGTTTGAGATTTACCAGGACCCCAAGGATGGGGTCTGGATTAATAACAGTGTCCATCACAGGCACTTCAAAGCTGGATAGTGATTCCTCAGTCGATACGGTTGGTTCAGTTTCCTCCTTGCTACCAAATGCTGTCAGTGTCGCTGCTAATCTACAAAGTGGTAACACTGTGAACAGGAACTTTCTACCTTTGAAGGAACTGATGTGTGACTTTATTTATTTGCTTCACTGGAGCATCCCAGAGAATGGAAACGTTTTAGACTAGCGATGTTCACTTGTGAATGGCGTCTTATGTTATGTAATACCCTGTTTCCTCCCTCACACTCATCAAAAGTTTCCAATGTGAGATGCAGAAGAAAGGGGTGGATGAATACCTTGGTCCATTTACCAAAGAACAGCACAAATGACAAGCATACAACCCATTATCTTTTCCCTGTCAGTCCCCGAGTTATCAATGGAAGCATGTTAATATCGATGGCAAAGAAATACAGAAGAAGGTGGTAGGTAGATACACAGACACCTCTGTGGGGTTTATGATCAGACATGTGTACTCAGGTGAGAGAGTTCATCATATAAGAACCGGGAGCCCACAACTAACATCAGTATACATCTGAGACTCATGATAAATAATTTAAACAGAGAGTGAGAGAGAAGGAAAGAGAAGGAACTCCTTTGTGGGGTGTCTATGTGGGAACTGTAGATAAAGATAGAGTGAAATGGCAAGATGAACAATTAGATAGTGAATTCACAGATGACAACTATTCTGCCACCTACAGTAAAAGAAATGGTTATTTCTCAACAGTGGAAAATGACCCAGAAACTGCAAATGTTGATTTGGCAGTGGAGTGGGGGTGAAGGGGGACAGCATTTCTTGTAAGCACTTGGGCTCAAATTTTCTGTCTTGGTTTAGCCAGAGAATGATGATGGAAACCATGACATTGTCAAAGTATGATTTCCTGGAAAATAACTCTCTATCCCAGTGGTTCTTGATTTGTGAATTTCACTGACAGGCACACACATTTAAAATATATGAGAACATAAAAAGAAGCAAGGCAAAGGTTGGGGTGATTGTGGAGAAAAGTATGCCATTCCTTAGGTTCCCAGTGAAGATAAAACTCCCCATACTGATTTTTTCCTTATTATTTTCTGCTGTGGACCGGAGAGAAACGAAATAGTACATCACCAGCCGTCACATAAGTGTTGGAAAGATCACTGAATTCGATGAGCAGTCAAGTCGCTGTCTATGAAGCTGACTGTGGCATGTTCAACAAATTTAGGTGGTTTGTGGACACTAGTGGGAAACCTAGAAGCCACAAATTATACCCAGCTTGGAATTAGCACTGTGAAATGTCTGGCCCTTACTATAAATCACAGAACTTGGCTTTTCAAAGAAGAAGTTAGATTAAATATAACCAGAAACAAAATCCCAGGTTGTTTTTTTTTTTTTTTTTTTTTTTTTGCTATGTAACATATATGACATGCCCTATCAAGAGAAAATGCGTAGAAAAAAGAGAATTAGGCTGATTGTCAGGAGCTGTGAATTTTAGTCCTTACTCTGCCCCAAAACTAGTGATTTAGGGAAAATAACTCAAAATGACTCAGTTTGCTCATCTGTAAAGTAAGTGGGTTTTTTTTCCATAATAGATGGGGAAAACAAGCCCTTGACAATTACCTTGGACAGCAGTGCCTGCACCAAATAAAATCCATGCACCATCTGCTATCACAAGAAAAAAAATGAAAACACATTTCTCTACATCAGCCACACATCCATTTGAAGAGCAATGAATCCAAGCTGCTATTATGATTTACATTAAACATTCTGGAACTCAAACACTAGAACCATGAGTGATGTTTGGGAGGATGAATTCTCCCACCTGCCTTAGATGCCTCCATAATATTCAGTGATTTATATATAGGTCACTGAACGAAAAGAGCATTCTGCTAAACAGCCTATGCAAATGATCATGCACCAATCACTTATAATAATTAAGAACTTATAAAATGACCATATGTTGTCATTACGAATTATAGGAAACCCACAAAGGAAATCTCTCTCCCAAGCCTCCCCCTAAATCCTGAAGGAAACCTGAGTGATAGAGAGGCAGCAGACAATTAAACATCAAATTAAAAAAAAAAAAGTGTACCCTTAAGAAAAGCAATTTCTGGTCGTTGAGAATGCCTCATGTTTGTATCAGCCTGGTTTGAATGTCCTCATGCTAAAACGAAAATCCTGAGGGCAGCAAGAAGAGAAGGGCTGGAAGCCCCAAGTTCTTTCAGAACAACCCTTAATCAACTCCTCCAGGTAGAGGGGTGGGGAGAAGCACCTTGGAGAAGCTTTTCAATCCAGGAGTAATTTAACAGTTCACCTCATTCCATACTTCCTAAACTTGTAGTTCAGTCATTTCAAATGTTAGTTGGCAATGTGTTGACTCATGTTTGGTTGAAATTCCCTAGCATGCTTCATTACCTAACCAATAAAGCAATCTAGTGAAGTTATTGAATCATATACCGCTTGCTGTATTACTAGCCTCTTGTTTTTATT
Source organism: Cynopterus sphinx (assembly GCA_030015415.1). Lineage (NCBI taxonomy): Eukaryota > Metazoa > Chordata > Mammalia > Chiroptera > Pteropodidae > Cynopterus > Cynopterus sphinx. Next base: position 96,469,707 of record CM057379.1, on the reverse strand, counting down.
TCGATATGTGATTGCTCCCCTGGACTATTACTCAAGAGGGAGATAGATGTTTCATAACCTTTTTTTTTTTTTCTTGTTTGTTTAAATCATTCCCATCAGCTATACAAGACCTCCACTTTAATATACCACCCCCTCCTAAACAAAGCAAGCAAACAACCATATATCAGCGTAAATCAAAAATAAACCATGGAAACTAATGTCTGTTGCTGTGTGATTTTAATTTAATAGAGTCTAGCAACAGGGTGAAAACAGAAATGACTCTGTTTTTATTTCCTACGGAGTAAGTCACTTTGACTCCATATTTCTTTTTAGCCTGAGAGTAAAGCTTCCATTTTGTTCTTGTGAAGAATAAATACTTTTTCACTGGGCAGGAGCGCCAGGAGTTAAAACATGAGTGAGTCAGTGATGGTAACCTAGAAATGTCTAGAAATGAAATGTCTAAACTCTCGAGGATGCCAATATCAACTGGGACACTGATGTAGAGAAGCATTTCTCATGGGTGTCCTGGGTTAAAAACAAATGTGGAAGTGCTAGAATCCTGCAGGAAACACACAGAATCTGATCAATCTCCATGGGAAAACATCAAATCTGGGGGGAAAGAAATCAACTCTCTGTCATCGAATTTTATATGTAAAATCATATGTAAAAAATCACGTGTAAAATTGATGCCTGAAAGTAAGATTACATTTCTATTCCAGTTAATCCATTAGGAGCTCTTAAAAATTAGGAACAATAGCTTTGTAAATATTATACCATTTGGCCAACAGGATCACATTATCTGTTTTAAGTTCTGGAGTTCCTAAAAACATAATAACTTTTCCTGGCTAGGGCAATTGTACTGTGCAACTGCATCATGAACTTTTGTGAGCTCTGGCAGATAACAACCGACTGGTTAACAGATGCATAGCTTCTTTGCTCCTATTTTTATCCCCTTAGAGAACAGCTTATTTTGAACTCTGTCGGGTGTCAGACATGGCAGACTTGAGAACCCACAGTCAAAAGACCTGACATCCAGTTGCCACAGATCAAATCATGACATGATGGCTTTTTCCAACCCTGCCTCAGTGCTCGGTGACTGAGTATTAGAAGGCATTGAATGGGTGTGAGGACCCTGCACCATTTAGAATCTTCAAATGGAATGGTTTGAGGGGAAACCAGGAATATGAAATTCACCTTGCTACCTGGTTCTCTGGAAGGCGTGAACAGGTTGACTCTTAATTAGATATTTAAAACTCTCCTTTTCCAAATTAGGAAACTATATTCACCATTTTGTATAAATATATGCAATCATGGAACCCTAAAATGCTGAAAAGAACTAAAAGTGTCCTCAGGGGTCATTCTGAGCAAGGTTTTCTAAATTTTAGATGTTTTTTTACACCATTTTTACGATTTTAAAATACCCAAGTATCATCTATACTTATAACTCTTAAATAATGTCTTAAAATTGACCTTGTTTTTGCTAATTACTCAATTTAACCGTGCACTAAGAAAAAATAAACATAAAATATAGTTTTCATGTTCTATATCATTTTCTATTGTGTACTAGAATTAACACCACTATTAAAATTTATTCAGGTATCATCAGTAATATGTGTGCTAGTTTGTGAAACACAATCCAAGGTAAAATATTTCATTTTTCAAGTAGGAAAAGAAAACTCAAAGAAATAAGATAATTTGTCTAAAATCATACTGTAAATCATGACAGACTTGGGGATAGAACTCAGGTCGCATAAGCCCAGTCTCAAAATCCCTCTCACGCTCTTGTCCTCTGTCTCACTGTAGGTGACACATAACACTTAGAAAGTTCCTGAACCAAGGTTACTTAACAGATACAAAGTACTGAATCTTGGCAGGCTCCATGTGTGTATAGAGCCTGCACAGTCACACAGGGCCACACATTCACAAGGGTTCCTCACTTGGTTTAACGCTCAGCTTTTACCATTTCAAAATTCTTAACAATTTTTTAGCATGGGGCTGTGAATTTTCATTTTACAGAGGGCTTTATATATTATGTAGCCAGTCCTACCTGGAGGGTGAGAAACAACACACACAAAAAAAAACTTAAAATAAATAATCGATAACCAACCATCCATAATTGATTTTTTAAAAAAAAGCAACTTTCATATAGCTGAGGCAATGGCTGTTGCCTAAATTGGAATCTCCTAGCACCTTCTCCAAACTTTATACAGATAAATAAGAACAAACAAACCCTACAGATGCCACACAGTAGCATAATTTGAAGACAACGAACGCTATAACTTTAAACAACTTATGATTTGTAAATAGCACCACTTCTGACAGAACGATTTCTTTATCGCCCATCTTAGGCTTTTGACGAGAATAAGAAGGGTCTAGAAAAATATAGGGAAGAGAAGAAAGAGAAATGGAAGGCTCAGATTGAGCTAAAATCACTCCAAGAAAGAGAACATCTGTTATAAATGTGACAATATTGCAAAAACAGAACTGGTGGTTCAGAGCGCTAACAACAGGGACATGACAGAACAGTGTATTCAGAATGTGGGAGGCAGTATTGAAAAGTTGGTCTTTCTGAAAAACAGAGGATAATTAGGAAAGGAGAACTAACCGTTGGAAACTATAAGTGAAGGGAACACATAGCAAAACGGGGGAATGAAAAATCCAGTGATACAGAAGAAATACAAAAGGAGGTAACACACAAAACTCCTCCTCTTGAACCTCCTTGTCCCAAATAAAAAACAAACATTAAAGAAAATACATTTTAGTGACAGAAGAGAGGACTTGTGGACTTTACACCTTGTGACTCATCCCCAACTACTGGCCTTGAAACCCAAAAGGAAAAATCCAAACATATCAGCTGGTGAAGTCTCACTCAACTTCCAACCATGCTGCAAAAGAAAACTGTAACATAATACTCTAAATGGAATTAAATTTCCTCAAAATAGTATGTGGGGATGTATTAAACATACATACACATTGAATCAAAAATTCAAAAAGATAAAATGAAGATGGACTCAAAACAGGAAGAAGTAATAGTTCACTGAATTAATGAATAAAAGGACATTTCATTGAATAAATGAATGAAATAAAAAAATAAAAAGGAAAATCATCTAAGAAATTAAGACAAAATTATAAAGTGCCCAAGAAATAGATTTGAGTGTAAGTTTAATATGGGCATTAAAGAAAAGCAAGAAAACAGCCAAGAAAATAGCAATGAGGTAAAGAGAGAATATAGATCACAGAGACAGTGGTGGAAACAGAAGATATGCAAAAAATATCCAACTTATTTAAAACTGAAGAAAACAAAAAACAGAAAGGAAATAATATTTAAAACTACAATTCACCTTGAAATAATATATATATATATGTATGTATGTATATGTGTATATATATATATATATGTTCAATTGAAAACACGTGATAAGAGAAGTACAAAAATACTTTTCAAATGATAATAAAAAGTCTGTATTAAAATTCAGGCTCTAAAGGTAGCATTTAAAGAAAATTTATAGCTTGAACATTTTCAATAAAAATGAAAAATGTAAATAAGTGTATTAGATTCTCAACTCACATTTTAGACAAAGACCAATGAATTAAAATTTTAAAAGATTTTAAGAGAGGAATTCATAAAGATAAGATCAAAAATCAATAAGTTAAAAAAGAAAATAATAGATATTGCTTAATAAATCAAATCATATTTCTTATAAAACAGAAACAAAATAAACTACCACTTAATTTAGGAAAACTAGGGGAACACAAATATACAAATAAGAAATTACCAGAAGATAACCATTAATACAAAATATTATTTTAAAAATCATAAAAGAGTTCTTTGAGGATTTCTATGCAATTAATGTCAAAATCTTTGTGAAAACAGAAAAATAAAAGAAAAATAAATCATACAGAAACCTGGGCAAAAGAAATGAACAGACAATTTTTAAAAAGATTTAAAATGCCTCTTAAAAATATGAAAAGACGTGCACAGTATTAAGTCGAATAATCCCCATTTTATATGGATAAGAAAGTGAAGCCCATTGAGCATAATAATTTGCTTACATTCATAGAATCAATACAAGCAGTAAGTAGGATTGTAGTGATTGCTTCACTGGCTCCAAAAGGCCTGTTTTTTTTTTTTTTTTTTAACATACCACCCTGACAAACATCAGTGGTTCACTCACCCTCAGCATGTGTCACACAGTCTTTGTCTTAACAATTGTGGAACCAAACTGAACATCTAGGACATCTTACCATTAGAACATTCCCGACTGTATCTCATAAGAGTGTCTGATGACAGCGGCATAAAGACCATGTGCTCTGTTTCAGTCCTGTTAACTACAGTGTGGCTATCACAAATGACTGAATCATTGGGAAATGGTTCAAAGACATCCATCCTGTCATGTCCTTTCATGATCAGTAGTCTTTCAAGCTTACGGTCTTTCGCAAGAGAACACTACTTAGTTTTCACAAGCTGATGGAATAAAACGCATTGCCCCATCATGTGGCAAAAAGATAAAAAAAATGGGAGGGGGGAGGGGGAGAGAGAGAGAGAGAGAGAGAGAGAGAATAAAAGGAAGGACTCAGGCAGTTTGAAGAGAGACCCTGAGTTCTTAGAGCATAGGAACAGCTATGGGTTCACAGCATCTCTCCAGCACAGCCATGCCACGTCAGGTCATAAGATGGAGAGGGGCGTGTCTACAGCACCATGTCCTATACCTAGAAACCTGCAAAATGTGAGGCATCCTTAGAAATTAGTCAAGGTCTCTGTGTCCAAAGTAGACAGAACAGTTTCAGAGAGGGAATGACTATTATGAAATCAGTTATAAGAGAATTAGATGATTACTCACTAGAAAGTATGAAACCCAAGGAAATACGGCGCAGATGGTGGGGCAATTTAGGAAAAGGAGACTCCTCTGAAGCAGCAGACCTCACTGACTTATTTTTCACAAGTTATTCAGTAAAGATGAATTAGATATTAATCATAGGACCTCTCCTGCAGTATGGAATTACATTCGTGTTAACTTTATAATAAAAATAGAATTCTAGTTTAAGAGCCTTGGGTTACGCTGTATTATTGGGGGACATGAAGTTCTATAACGCACAACGCCAGGTCACAGGGATTAACCCACTAGAGGCTGAGTGTTCCTTTGCAACTCTGTCCTCCAGGGTAATAGGCAAGTTGCTACGTACAATCACTCGGGGATACAATCTCTCTTCTCTCATTATACAGGTTATATGGTGCTACCAATCGAAAGTTTGCACCTCCTCAAAATTTGTACATTGAAACCTAAATCCCAATGTGATTGCGTTCAGAGGTGAGGGCCATTGGGAGTTGATTAGATCACAAGGGTGGAATCCTCATGAATGGAACTGGTTTCCTTATAAGAAACCCCAGAGAGCCTCCTTGCCCATCTACCATGTGAGGACACAGTGAGAACGTGGCCATCTGTGAACCAGAGGTGGACCCTCACCAGACACTAAATCTGCCAGGGCCTTGATCGTGGACTTGCCAGACTCCAGAACTATGAGAAATAAATCTGTGTTGTTCATCAGTCACCCAGCTCGGATGAACTAAGACATACGGCATCTTCAGAACTGGTATCCAGGGTCACTGTGGTTGGAGAACAGACACTGAGAAGGTCACACAGGGTGGGGGTGGGGGTTGTGTCTATATCTGGAAGTGGCATTCATCATTTATATCCAGTTTGTCCAGAACATAGTCACATGACCTCAACTTAATTATTTATTTGCAAGGGATGGGGAGGAAGGACTTGGATACACAGTCTACCTGCACGCACACCCAGAAGAAAAACACGAGTTTGGAAAACACAAGATATTGTTGCTGCTACAGACTTGTTCATCTTTTCACTCTTTCTGCATAAAATTCCAACCAGAAAGAAGTTGATGTACTGTTACTAACGAATGCCCAAATACAGTAGGACCAGTCTGGCTTTTGCTCTTAAGATTCTGCCCTAGGATGGGCAGATCAGGTAGGCAGCTGTCTTCATGAATGCTGTCTCCTCTGTCCTGCTTATTTCTGTCCTTAACCCCACACACCTAATAAATGTTTCATCAATGCTTTTCGGAGGACGCTCAGCTAGGGCAGAAAATGATTGCATCCTAGCAAAGGTACTTTCTAAGGGAGGATGCTTTTCTTCCCACATAGTCTACATTCAAAATAGCTTCTACACTGCTGAATTTCCAACCTAAGCCCCACAGCTTGGTTTGCAGCAAGATAGGTAACTTGTGAGGTAGGGAGTGCATGGCCATCTGACTTGCAGGTAAGTCCTCTAAGCGTCAATGAGAACTTTATTAAAAAATAAATAAATATACTGTTGGCCAAGCAATTCTCCTCCTTCTGGTCTGAAATGTGCTGTTCTCAAATCATTTTCCACTCAGTCAATAGTGACCACGACCCTCACTTTGACTCATCATCCACCTTCATTGGGGTAGGGGTTTTCTCTAAGTGGCTTATTTCCAGTAGTTTAAGGAAAGAACTGGATAGTGCAAGGATCTCCCACTCCTGGAAAACAGCCCTTTCCCTAATGTTCAGTCTCTGAGTAAGTATAGAACACCCCTCTCTTTATCACCTCTACTTGGGAAATGAGCATCTTGTTTATTTTTTTTAAAGAGTCTCCCGTCTCACATGATCTCCTTTTGAGGATCTGTCTCTGAGCCCTGTCTGAGATGCTCATGGCTACCATCTGTGCTGCTTCTGTTTTGCTTTGCACGTGCAAAAATGCTTTGTTTGCTGGCTCTACGTCATGAAGATGCTGGCACTGGGCAAGTCCAAAGTTTAGGAGAACGATGTTGGCACGTACCGTGAGAAATCCCACCATCATGGGAGCTTTGTAACAAGGGAGGAAGTATGTGCTTGGTGGTTAAGAGATCTTAGGCTCAAGAAACCTCAGTTCCTGTCCAGGCCTATACTTGAGAACACCCCATTCTGACACATGCCTCGCCCTGAGGCATCCACACAGTCAGGGGGATACACACTCAGACTCTGAGCCCCACCCATTTGGGGGTACCCAGGATCACAGAAAATTTGCTGATGTGAGCAAGTCTACCGCAAGCCCTGCTTTAGACTTCTTTCCCATGTGTATTCTCCTCAGGGCAGACTACACCACTCAAAATGTGTATCCTCGGGTCCAAGTGTGTGGGTCAAGGAGCAGCCACTGGGGACGAGGGACAGAGCTTGTAGGGACTGGCTGGTAGGTCACACACATGCATGTGAGATTCCTCACTCACAGCACTTTTTTGCAAAAGCTAAGCGGAATCTGGTCGGCAGCACCAGGCATAGAATCTGATGGACTCTGGGTCAGTTCCAGCTCTGACACTTCCTAGCTCTATATCCTAACACAAGCTGCCATTGTACTGCTGCCACTAATTCCTGCAGGGTTTTGTAGCCTCATCTGGGAAATGGTAATAATGGCAACAGGCACGGAACTTCGTATGCGTATAAGATAAAGCTGGACAGCGGCCCAAAAGCACTCACATGGAACATGGGGCATTTGTAAGTGTTTTCAACTGTTATTTTATGGTTGGAAATGAATACAAAGATAGCAAGCACACTGAGTGAAAAACTTGTCCCTACATTTTGAAGGTGGTTATCTGAGTGGCAAGCGGTGACATCAGAACAGGAAGGTGTTGCACAGATCCAAGTGGGTCTTAGTGCAAACTGTCTGGCCTGGATCATGGCCGTTGGTCAATGTACATTGTGCATAGCCTGGAGATGCTGACCCCTCCCTGTCTTTCAAATCACTCTCTTGACTTCTGTTCCCAGGACCCTGGGCAGTTTGCTAGACCACAGAGTTGGCTTGGGAAATGATATAGCCGTGACCCGCCATTCAGGATATTTAGGACCATTGTTTTGTATCAATTCTTATGTGAGCTAGGAAGTAGGGGGATTCTCTAGGTTGTCTCCTTTTCATTCTCATTTTTCTCAAGAACAGACCAGATCTAGGAGAGCCCATAGGTCAGGAATGAAATATCACACCACACTTAATAATGAATACCTGGGAAGGGAACCACGACCACTTTTTAAAGTTGAATCTTGTATTTCAGAAAAGTGATATATTTATGTGAAATGCCCATATTTACTTCACTCAGAAGTGCAAAAAAAAACAATCAATGGCAATGGCAATCATATTTATCCATAAAATAAAAATCCCCCATCTGAGCTGTTAAAAAATACAGCTTCTACTATTTTTCAAGCAACTACAGAACGCTTGGTGACGATAACTCTAACCTACCTTGACTTAGCTCTTGGGCATGTCTCTCACGTTCTAGCTATTGTTATATATCTATATCTATATCTATATCTAATCTATATCTACATCTACATCTACATCTAATCTATATAATCTCTATCCCTATATCTATCTATAACAATTAAAATTAAATTGTTGCCAGTAATATTCACCCATAGACTAGAATGATGGGCATCATTCATTCAGTAAATGAATAATCAGGCCATTGTCTAGTCTGGGGTGAAAAAGAGAAAAGAATTCATGATCATGATATTGTTCAAAGGATTCCTGAAAGATAATCTTGTTTTTCCAGCAAAAGAAATCATAAGAAAAAAAAGGAGAGAGAAAATTATGGATGGGAGAAATATAAAGAAATTTAGACATGTCTACTAATTGCACCCATAGACCTAATTTGGATTTTAATCCAAGTAAATTTAACTTTAAACATATAGGAGATAACTGGGAAACTGTGGACATCGGCCTGATCAATGCAGATGCTGTAGGGTCAGGGGTGAGTGTGTCTAGAAGACGAACCGGCTCTTTCGAAGAAACGTACTAAAACATTTATGTGAAGTGTGTATGATCTGGCCTTGGCTTCACAGCGACCCAAGAACGTGGAGAACATGAGTGGCGGTGTTGATGAAACATGATTGGTCATAAGTTGATAATCATTGACATCCTGAGGGTTCGTTTTACTATTCTCTCCTTTGACCTATGTTTGCTAGTTTCTATACTAAAATATTGGAAAGTTCCCAAGACAAAATTAATATTTTAAATTCCTTACAAAACAATTAGAGAGACTGAGTTGTTATCAACGATTGTGTGATACTCGGAATTCAATTCTCCTGAAACCAGTGTCTCACTTTGCGCTGTGAGTCCAGATTATGTTTTCCCACAGCGCATTCTACTTTCAATCTTACTTGTTATTCCACTTATATTGAAATGACAAGAGTTATCTGGCGCGTTATGCATTCACACACGGAGTATAAATGCATATTTATATGAGCTTTAACATGATACCTATTGTGCTGTTCATGCACAGATGTTACCACCTGTACTGAACCTGGAATTTTGGAGAGCCCAGACAAAGCCATTTCAATATAAATGGTGGTCGGCTTTGGGCAGCTGACACCTCCAAAAAACACTCTTCGTGCAAAAAAGTGAAAATGAAACTGGAAGGCTCCATGACAAGGTGCAAAACACAAACCTCCCTTTGTGTTTTCTCATCATATTCAACTTCCTGGTTAAAAATGTATCAAGCCCACCAGTTATCAGTATCAAGCTCCATCAGAATGCATAAGATTAAAACATCAAGGTCTACAGATTTAAGAAATTGTCAGGGCCAAAAAAAAAAAAAAAACCACTGAATTTTTAAAAAACTGAATAACTTGTAAAATTTCCATTATTCTGTCTCCCATCTTCCCCTATTCTGATAGGAATTGCAAAAGATCTGCAAGGTCTAAAGTTGCCTCAGGGAAATGAATTACAAAATAGAATATAGAAGCCTTCCTAATAAAATCATTTAAAAATAAGTTGAGTTTACATGGAGCAGAAAGCTGATACCTAGTGTTTTTGTTTGTTTGTCCTCTGGCCTCACCCTGTCTCCAGTTCTCCTTCTCAGGGATATGTAAATATGATCAACTCAAGCACTATTCACTAGATGCAGGAAGAAAAATAACTTGCTAATGCACTCACATCCTAATCACTTACAATTTTTTTAAAAGGAACATTAGAGCTTGTGTTAGAATTTTCTCTTTTCTTGGCACATATTTACCTTCAGTCCTAAGTCTTATAATTTTTCTGAGGGTCAAGATATGGGAAAATATCTGACATGTAGTGTAAGAAACCGCTTACACTAAATATGGTATTTCATTAAATCAAGGATGTAACATGCTTAATACAGAATTCAGATAACTTTTGGATTAATGTGCTATCCATTAGAGAATAATATTAGTTTCTTTAATTACAATAGCATCAAAATCACACAAATTAGATTTAACCTTTGAAATAACTCAGGAACAGTACAGAGCCACATATAAATTTCCCCATAAAAATTAATATTTGCTAAAACGAAATGCCTCGTTTATTTCACAACATTAGAAAGAAAAAATAAAATGCAAACCACTTCCTGTCCTAGGTGGGTCCCAGGTGGGAACCCACTGCAGTGTCAAATTTAACTTCCAATTTGATTGCATCTGTGCAGAAAGGTTTAGCACCCGAGCGCAGCTTAGTCGCAGGAAGGCACTAAGTCTCAAAAGACATGCAGAGCTTTGTAACTGTTGTTGCCTTTGTAATAATTCAGGTATGTAGAGAACGGCATGCTGAGTTGACAGGGGTAAGGAAAACTCTGCCCACCCACAGAGGCTGCTGAACCTCCAAATCACCCAGGAAACAGCAAAAGCCCAGAATGGGATCTGGTCCTGATCTGTAATTCTATCGGATTGTCTCTGTGTTTTAATTCTATGCATTTTAAATTTCGTTCTTTTGCTTCTCGTTAGTGTATTCTTTCCTGGACTTCTTCCTTCCTCGCTCACTCTCTTTCTTTCCTTCACATTTAAAAACCCACCCTCCAGGAATGTAAAGTGTTTGTTTCTTCATTAATAACCTGGGACAGAAATCGGTGGCTGTGATCAGACTCAGAATCAGTAAGCCTGTGAACACAATCCCTGGTTAGCCATTTCTCCGTCACTCACAGGAGACTTAGAAAGAGGTGCTCACTGCCGTTTACTAGCCAAGCGAAGACTGTGGAGGCTTTGCAAATGGCTTTCCACAAAAAGGGATTTTCATAAAACACATGGATTTTGTTTCGGAGACTGACTGTGGCTCATGCGTTTGTTTACATGGCTGCCTCCTCCTCTCTGTTTTCTTCTTGCTTTTCACGCCTCGAAAACCCCTGGAATGATTATTCTAGGTGCTGATTGCACAAAAGACAAGGGATGTATTACCGAGGCCCTCAATTCACTTCTTTGGAAATGACTAGGACTAAGGGTGGGAAGGGGCTGCCTAGGTTACAGAGATAATTGTCAAACTCCTCCATCATTTTCTTTTAAGGTAAATTCAAGAAGTTGGCTTCACATAATTTGATCAGTTTTTAATCCCATCACTCTTTTCTTTTTCTTTCAGCAAAATAAAATGTTCAAATCCTCTCTTTATGTTTCTCCAATCCTAACCAGAGAGTTATTAACTGTTTGATGGGTATCTATACAACTTTTGTCTATACTTTTAAGTATATTATATAGATATATACCATGAATAATAAGATATATATTCACATTTTATTTCTAGATAAGAGATCAGGCCATATAAAACTATCCTTTCCAATATGTGAATCATTGCTTAATGGGCTATTTAAGTTTATATTAATTAAAATGAAATAGAATTTAAAAGTTCAGTTCTTCAGTTTCACTAACCGTATTTCAAATATTCAAATAGCCATGCATATCCCATGGCTACTGTTTTGGAGGCACAGAAACAGAATATTTCCATCTCTGCACAAAATCCTACTGGACAGTAGCTAATACAGAGTATTCCTAATTATCCATAAATTGGAATTTGTGCTTCCCTCTTAAAAATAATTCTTTGAATAATCCTAAACTGACCTTGAGAAGTAAGACCAGTGGCTGTCAGAATTCACCTCCAGTGGCAGAAACAGAATTGGTTGTAGATGCTTAATTTGGTTCAGAAACTTATTGGAGGTTCTAGTTTTATGGGTGTTCATTTTGTTATGCCTCTGTAGCTTCTTCCTGGTTTGAAATGCCCAGCCCTAAAAGGTATATTCTGGTACTTTCCTGGATGGACACTAACTCAGTTAAGAAGTGATACAGAGGATGTGTTTGAAATTAATTCCTCAAAAGTGTCTTCTCAGATTTAGGCACAAAAACAAAAACAAAAACAAAAATCTTCATCATAGTGATTCTGAAATCTTTGAACATCCTCCCAGACTGCCATTCTTTGTTGTGATATCTTGATATTTTGCCAAAAGCCCAATACTTGGTGGTTTAGAGCTACAAAATTAACAAGAAATCAGAAAGCCAAATGAGCATTTACAGGTAGAAAAAGCGAAGTGTGATTATCTGGTCTCTGAGGAGCTAATTATAGGCTCAGTCAAAACTGGGAGGATCATGGAAAGATGTGCACACACACACACACACACATGCACACACTTGTGCACGCACAAAGCTGCTGATCTGTGCCCACCTCCAAAGAAGCAGAGCTGCACTGCTGCATAAATAAATCATCTGAATGGCTCTCTGTTTGAGAACAATCGATCGGCCCCTGAACTAGGGTCAGACACTGTATATCCAGAGCCTGGCTTGACCCACCGTTGTATATAAAATATGATATTAAAGAAAGCTTCCCACCCGCCTGTTCCTACTGGTGAGGTTTCCCATCTCTCCATCATTATTCCTCTTTGCCCAGGCCAAGGCCACCCATGGCTGCAAATATGGGGAAGGAAACAGCATTGAAAGAAAGTTGGTCCCTCAGGAAACCGAAGTCTATGTCCCAGAAATCACATGGTCCCTCCTGGTTTTTCTAGAGTGTACTTAGTAGGAATTGAATGACCAGATCCAATAGCTGAAAGGACTCTTTAAAATTATTTTGATGGTTCTGTTTGGACATTATATGAGTTGCTCAGCATGGGGTGAACCTCTTCCAGAGCTTTCAAAGCACACCAAAGATCTAAGAGAGAGGAGAAAAGTAATGGTGACGTGTCATCTGCTACAGCAGGGTCACTCAGCACTAGCCCCTTGGGCTGGGTAGTTTGTGGTTGCAGGTGGGGGGGGTGAGGGAGGGCAGGGAGCTGTGCTGTGTATTGCAGGGTGTTGAGTGGCAATACACAGCCTCTACCCACCAGATGTGAATAACATACCTCTCCTTTGTTGGCAACAATCAAAAACATCTCAGGACATGACCAGATAAATGCCCCTCAGGGGCCAAATTGCTCCCAGTTGAGAACTGCTGACTTACACACAGAAAGACCTGTGAGGTACAGCAAGAGTCCTCATCCTAGCAAAAAAGCCAGCATGATAGATTAAATAGAGAGGCGGTAGTCTGTTCTGGCTGCCATGTCAAAGAACTACGGCCTGCAGGGGAGGGAAGAGGGGACTTAAACAATAAAGACATGTATTTTCTCATAGTTCTGGAAACAGAAGGCTGAGATCAAGATGGGGTTGGTTTATCCTGAGGCCTCCCCCCTTCTCTCTGTATCTTTAGTGTCTCTCCTCTGTGTGTGCCTGTGTCCTAATTGCCTCTTCTGATAGAAATTTTGGAAAAGGGTCCACCTTAATGACCTCATTTGAACTTTAATTAGCTCCTTAAAGACCTGATCTCCAAATACAGTCACCTTCGGAGGTACTGGGAGTCGGGATTTCAACATATGAATTTGAAAGGGCATCATTCAGCCTATAAGAGGTAATTCCGTGACTCTTCTGTATCATTAGTAACTTCGCTGCTTTATCTTGTAAACTTAGATTTAACATTTAGAATCAGGCTCTCCTCAGTGCTCCTTCTCTTACTGTTAAAGAAAGAAGAACTTTCTTGACCCAGGAAAGAAGGAGAAAGAACTGCGCATGTGAGACTCAGTCTCCCACCTTCTCTTATTTGCATCTCCCAGTCGGGCAGAGAGAGAACTTTCCTCTCTTTCTAGTGAGGCTCTGGCCCTTCTGATTAGGGATTGATTGATTTTCCCTATATTGAAAAACAGTTCAACAGGAACACCTTTGAAGAGGGAGAGGCCCTCGATGAACGAACTTGACCTATGAAAGGCCCAGAGAGTAAAGACGAGGCCTGGAGGGCTACCCCACTTCTCAGCTGTGCCACTGAGGTACAGGAACAGCTATAGTCAGTGAATGAATGATGAATGGGTGTGGCCATGTTCTAGTCCATTATAAAAACAGGCAGATGGGCTGGAGTTGGCTCATGGGCCACAGTTTGCCAACCCCTGCCCTAGAATGTTTAAATACGTTATTTGATTTGTACAGTTTCAATTGACAAAGGAGAAGTGACAATCGCTCTCCTGTTATAAAAAGCCCAAGTGTCTCCCTATTTTCCTCAACCATAACTATGAGTGGATATGTACAAGAATATTTACAATAACAACCATTTTAAAGGGCATTTTAAACTGGATTTCTGTTCCTCGTTTCCCTTTTCTTTTTGCTGGCCATGTTGCCTCCAGCTCTGGTTTCTAATTTCTTTCCTCATTAAAAGACCTGTCAAGCTCCCCAAGAATAAAGTTGTTCCTTTAAAAATGCCCATCTCATAAAAGTCCTGTGCCCAGAAGGCATAAAATAAATAAGACTGGTTCGTGAAATTCCCCCTCCAAATAACAGACTTATGAGAAATAAACCTGAACTTTGATTTCAAATCACTCCAAACAAATCATCTTCAAACTCGAGGTGAGTGTCCTCAGAATGTGTTTTGCAGCATCCCAGGGCAAACCCTCCTCATTTCTACAGGTGCATTTAAAATAAATCTCATCTCTCTCTTGTGTTCGTGCACAAATCATCGACAGAGATCAGGCCACGTGAACTTATCCTATCTTAGTGAGGAGCATTAGAAGAGAGGTATAGGGAATAGCCACTGATACAGGAAGGTAGAACGGACAGTAGTAAATTAGGGATGCCTTTGAGAAGTCTGGCTAAAAAATGCTGGTGTGGCATCATCACTAAAAGGCAAAAATGGGGAAAAGCCCCATTTTAATAGGGGGTGGTGAGTGGACCACTTAGAGACACACACGAATACTTTAGAATGCTGGCTTGTTACTAAAAGGCAGTTTGTAGAAGGATACACACAGCATAAGCAGTCATGGCAGCATGCTGTTCACTGGCAAAAGTGAATTAATATATGTATATGTGTGTTCATATGTACATATACATATATACGCACATATTTATATACATATGTATCTAGACAAGTACATGTAGAAGTTATATTAAAATAAAATGTTATATGTATTTACATATGTTTATTCAATAAATATATATGAATGCATTTATTCATCTTTTTTTTTCTCAGATATACCCACTATCTCTAAAAATATTTGTCAACATACAGAAAATAGATACTATTTATAGTAGCGTCCTCTGGGAAGGAAGTACATTCAAAAGGCTTGTGTGGGTTGAGAGGAGAATTATCTTTCTACTTTGTGTACTCTTTTATGTTTGATTTTCTTGGAACATTTGTATTTTTTAAGAAAAAAAATTAAACCATCTACCCTAGGAGAAAAAACTTAGAAAATGCTTTTCATAGCATTCTGTATTGTTTTTCAAGGAATTACAAAGGCTTGTTGTTAAAAATTTAGAAAAAAAAAAATAAAGAGTAAAGCATCATTTGCCTTAATTCTCTGCAATCCCTCTCAGGACTCCAGAGACACCCATGCTAACAGCTTACTACGTATCCTAAAGAACTTATTTTTAATTAAATCAGGAAAGCTGTTCTCTGAGAAAGATCAACTTCTTGAAACTGCAAATGGACTCAGTCCTACAAAGTCTTAGTTCTGTAGCAGAGGCGAGTGGGAGTATAGAAACCACTATCTTCCACATTTCCCCAAGCCTGGTCAGGAGGACTGTGCATCATTAGTTATCACTGAAGATGGCAGATCCCTAGGCTGAGGGGGTCCCAAGATCTTGAGTGAACTATGTCCCTTAGTGCCAGTGACAGGGAAAAGACAATTATGTTCTCCAAACCCTTGGCCATGCTCAGGAACGTTTCAGAAAATGAGAAGTGATAGGAAACGTGCTAGCCGGTCCACATGCAGCTGATGTGGAACTCCAGAGCCGGCATTTAGCCTGAAACCATGCCAAAGGCAGGCAGAAGACTGATTGAGAAATACACAAATTTATTTCATATTAAAGACAAAATTTCTGGATGCGACTCGGGGGGTTAATTTAGCAATTACCACTGAGAGCCAATGAGCCAGTACACAAAAATGCCTAAAGAAACTGGCCCCACCCTAGAAAGAAGGTCTGTGGCCAGGAGATGAGACAGGAAGCCATGAAAACACACACATTATGCGTGTACACACACATACACACACACACACATATCCACAATCACACATTTCCTCCTCAATGGCTGTTCCTCTCGTAGTACTAAAATGAAGCCAGTTTGGAGAATAATTTGATAACAACTGACTTCCTTTTCTGAAAGAGTTTACTTCTCAGGTCTGCCTAGGCAGATTGCAAGTAACATTTACTCTCCTTTAAAAATATTTTCACTTTGCTTGTTCTGATAGTTTTTATGCCCAGAGTACCTTATTCTGAGTCTAAGCATTAGCCCAAATGTAATTGTGTTCAAGGATGGGGTTGTAGCATTTTCTGTCTGTCGTTGAAGGAAGCAACAGTAATACACCCTTTGTCAGCAGATTGGTGTCCAACTAAATAACTCGGGAAGAAAATCCATTAGTTCCCTCACAATATTATTTTCCCTCACAATATACTCCTGGTTATATCCAGTTTTCAGTCCTAACATTTTAGGTATCAGTACTGTGGATTTAAGAAATTTATATTTTCAAGAATGCTATTCCACTTGTCATTAATTATTGTATTCGTCAGAACTTTTTTTGCGTTTCGAATTAAACATCAATTCAAACAGACTTAAACAAAAAAGTGTCTTGGTTCATAAAAGTGAAAAATGCAAGGATAACTCTGGATTGTGACAAAGGATTATAGCTTCAGGCACTTAGCTTTCAGTCTTACTGCTAAGGCTTCTGATAGCACTGCCCACGTTCCCACACAAGCATCAAAATCGCCAGCAATTCCAGTCTGAACATGCTCAGTTACCAACACTTTTGGTAATGGTTCTGAGACTAAATCTCATTGGCTGGACTCGGGTGAAGACAGAGCTTTGCCACTGGGCCAGAATCAGGACCCATACCCAACTCTAGAGCTAAGGAAGGATTAGTCCCACTGTGAGCATTGAGGGCAAGGGGATGAGAGAGAGGTGTTTCCCTAAGAAAAATAGAGTTATATAATTCAAAAAATGGAGTTCTATAACTAGTTATATAGCTAGAAGGAGAAGAAATGATGGAAAGGTGAAAACGACAGTTACTTTGAAAAAGTCCTTATCATAAGCAGAACTGATCTATGCTCACTCACCAAGGTAGTAATGAAAGTCCTTCATGAAGATCATCATTGGTGTGAATTCTAGCTGTCTTATTTCCCCTTGTTGCCCCAGTGCTGAGTCAATTTTCAATAAATATTGATGGAATGAATGAATGAATGAATGAATGAATGGACAGGGAAGGTAAATTGGAGTAAAGACTGTGGGATTGTGGTCACCAAGGTGGCCTGCCTCACCTGTCAGTAACAGAACTAAGAAATGGCCACCAAGGTTACCTGGTGCCATTACTTTGGTGTTTCATGTTTTGCCTCTACGGTGGGCCATTTCCAAAACTGCTGTACTTGACCACTGTGCAGCAGTGCTCTGGGGTCCTGCTGCATTCATACTCTACCTCCTGCCATAGAAGTAAGATGAGGAGTCGAGCCACACTGATGGGAGATTTTTAGGGCATCCAGAGTTTAGGGTGACTCAAGAACTCCCACCTTTCTCTCTCCCAATGCAATAGCTATGAGGCAGGGGAAATGCATGTATATTACAGATCACATTATGAGTGATTAGTAAGATCAACTGAATAGAGTTTGTCATCCTTCTCAGCACCCAGACAGTATTAAAGTCCTGCTACCTCATTTTCCCAATGGCCACTGTAAAGAAACTTGGAGAATCATCTTTGTTCAGATCTCATTAATATTTGGAACCATAGGATATATCCAAACACTTAGCACAGGTTCTTGAACACAGCAGGCACTCAAACATATGCATTAAATACATGAATTTCAGAAGATCTTTAAAAACTGTAGCAAAAGACACTTTGCTATTCTCTCACATTTCAGTATATACGTATGTAAAGATTTAGTATTTGTTTGAAATCCATCAGGCATTTTGGGGATGATAGAGATACTCCCAGGCTAAACTAGGCAAACATTCCAATCAAAAAAGTAAATTCTCTAACAGACCTGATACTTTGATGAGAAGCAGAACGGAAAATATGAAACACATGACTGGTGAGACGCTAGAAAAGAAATGGTCATGGGTGACCAGGAGACAACCACAGCCCTTGTATTAAGCAAGTTACCCCAAGCTAAGCTCACTTCCTCTGTGGTGAGAATCCAAAGATAGACAATAAGGCCAGAGGAGGAGCCAGAAGTCATGTATCTGCCATTGTGCCTGTGAACGCTCCATGAAGAAGATAGAATAAGATAAAGAAGACAGGTGAAAATATCATTTGGCAGCTGAATGGCTGTGCCAAAGAGCGTGGGTGAAATGGATTAATGTCCACCAGCAGTGACCACTAGTGACATGCTCTAGGTCTCTACCCCTGACCCACCCGGGTCAGTGGTTTTACCAGTAACTTCACTTCTCACTAACAAGAGCCACTTCTGATAAACGATCCATTGATTACTTCATTTCTTCAACTAACAGTTATCGAACATTTTCCATGTGATACACATTGAGCTGAGGGCCTTTGGTTAACAAAGATAAATAGGTCAGTTTCTGCCGTAAAGAAGCTCAGTTTAGGAGTGGAGAAGAAAGTGATCTGGGATTTCAGTAAGCCCTCATGACAGTCCTGGTATGTTTTGATAAATACCTGTGGAATCTACGCAGATATGCCATCTGATCCATTCTCTTCCTATGCCTTCCTTTTGCAAACTCCTACTTAGCCTTAAGGTTCTAGCTTAGATGTCATCTATTTCAGAAATTGTTTTCTAGGCTCACTCTACACCTATCCCAGGTAAGGAGGTGGAGCCTTCTCTATGCTTCTGCAGCAGCAGTGACTCTGGTTACACTGGTTTTTACTTTGCAATAGTTTGTTTACTTGGCTGTCTCCCCGACTAGTCCCTATGCTCCTTGGAGTCAGAGTTGCAACCTTACTCATTTTGCATCTCTAGAATTCAACCTATTATGTGGTCCATCACAGAGAACCAAAACACATTATTGAATATCAAGTTTAACACAGTCTGGCACCAGGACTGAAACTTGATGAGATGACTTTGACAGTTTCTTTCACCTCTAAGATTTTTTTTAAGGGGAATTAAATACAGTAGCCTCGGATTTCAACCCTTAAACAAAGTGACTGTCATAATATAGTTTGTAAAGAGGTATAGACTGATAAGCCATGAACTAACCCCCAAATCCAAACCTTTTCTTATATTCTTATGGACAAGTGACTGTAATACCATTGTCTGTGGCATTATGTTCATTTAAATATTATTTACTAATATTTAGCTTCTAACTAATTTAATAAGGCTTACTAAACATGTGTGATATAAAACCAACATTATATGACCAGCTCACAGAGGACTAAATTTCACTATTTCCACCAGAATTCAGGATTCCGCACTTGCATAATCCACCACTCACTACATACCAGGTTCTTTGTAAACTGCTCTTTTCATATTACTTTCTCTAATTCTGACTACAACCCTATGTGAATTTTATTTATTGTTGACTACATTTAACAGAGAAGAACACTGAGATACCAGAAGGCTGAGTTGCTTTTCCGAGGTACTCAGCTAGCAGGAGATAGAGCCAGATTTGGACGTCGGGATCCCAAGCCCTCCTTTAAACTTTCACACTTCACTGCATCTTAGCCTTTGTAGAGTTGTATAATTCTAGGGAAAGATGAGTTGGGTGGAAAAAGTGGGCTGTGGTTAAAAATAATAATCAGAGATAGATGAGCTTCAGTCTAGAAGTGGGGGTGAAGTGGGGCAGGAGTGGGGAAGAGATATCTGCTTATAAGGAAAGCTGTTAAGTGTTTTTGAGTGATTAGCATGTGGGTGGTATAACAAGCCTGAGAGAGAGAGAGAGAAAGAGAGAATGATTGCCTTAAGTATATGTTTGATAACTAAATACTCTTTAGCATAAGATGTTCAAATGCTAAATATAAGCCTGCTCTACAATGTTTTCTTAAACATAAATAAATGATATTTTCATGTGAAAATATCATTTTTAACTAGATATTCCAGTGTGAATTCTCTGAATCACACAGGACTGATTAGATTACATTTTTGCCCAGCTACCTGAGCTTCGAATTTATTGCTCATTTGCCTCCTTTACTTCTAAAATTAAGTGCAGATCCACCATTTATGATTTGATCAAAGTCATCACAATGAATATTTTTAAGGCATTGTCAGACGAGGTTGTGCTGAGTTTTAATAATAGCCCTCAAGTAATCAATAGATAATTTAATTTGAAAATGTGAGGCTATAAACTTTAATGCTTTGTTTGGTATTTTCTTAATTAATTGGAAAGATGGCAAGTCAACTTTTTAGACACAGAGCTAAGAAGATCTGTCCATTCAAATGAATCCCTGAATGGTGGTGTGGCATAAGGTAGCTCTGCTCCCAGAGACCATGCGCTTTGGGCACTGTCTCCAGCTAGGATCTCTGCCCCTTCCCTAAGGGATGAAGTGACTCTGTTCACATCTTCACCTTGCCCCAAGGCTGTGGCATGACCAAAAGACCAGTCTCCCAATTATTTTTATTACCTAAACACAAATCTTGGAGAGAAAGAAAGGGTTTGACTTCTCTGCTCCAATGCGTGATCTTATTTAGTTTTCTTCAGATCAATCAATGAGGCTATGGATGTAGTGGGACAATGTCGAACTGTATCAGATGCTAAGTTGTCAAGGAAATGAAGAATTCCTTCTAAAACCATTACTACCTACACACCACACAGTCTAGAATGGCTAACTATAGTTATCATTGTTTTTAAAGTATTTTTTTAAATATGCATTTACTTGGTATCAAAATACCACTAGTTACAATAGTAAGAGTCGAAAGACAGGTAATTTGTCAGTCTTCTATTTGCTTTCGAAAAAAGAAAAGAAAAAGATAAAGCCATGGTGAAGGTAATACTATGAGGACAATAAAAAAATCAGTAGTTGTGGGGGAATGGTGATGGGGGGAGGAATGAATAGGCAGAACCCAGGATTTTTAGGGCAGTGAAAATTCTGGATATGTTATATGGTGGGTATATTGACACTATACCACGGAATGTACAACACTGAAAGTGATCCCCAATGTATACTATGAATTTTGAGTGATTCTGTCAACGTAGGTTCATCAATTAAAACAAATGTACCACTCTGGTGGGAGAGGGGGTATTGATAATGGGAGAGGCTGTGCATGTGTGTGGGCAGGGGATATGGAAACCCTCTGTCTCTTCCTCTTAATTTTGCAGTGATACAAAAAATAAAACAAAACAAAAAGTAATAAAGTCTTTTTTAAAAATCTTGTTTCCCCTTCCAATTTTACGTACAACAAAGTGGGAATAGGTATTTTAGCAAGGTGCCGACCTCTAGCTTCCCTAAACAATTGCCTGATTAAAAGTATGAAGTATTTAATCAGAAACAATTTTCTGATTAAAATTATGAAGTATCCATTACAGGCTATTTAGAGAAGAAAGACCCACCAAGTCAAAGAAAACAATTCTTACCATTTTAGTGTATGTACATAACTTTTTCTTAAGAGCAGATTCCTACAATGCATTTTTTTTTTCTTTTACTGAAAATAAGATTGCACTGAGTTTGGACACCTTCACCCACCCCATCCCCAATTCAGCAATAGGTTATGTGCTTTGTTCTGTGGCATTGACAATTCTACCATACCATTTTTAAAGGACCTGAGACTCCACATCTAAAAACTCCATAAGACTTGATACAAAGTATCTTCCCAACTTATACTTGTTAGATGATGAATAAACGATTAGGAATTCTAGTGTAGGGTTTATACCAGGCTTGAATTAATCAATCCCCAGTTTTTTGCTATTATAAACAACCTTGCGTACACACCCTCATAGAAAAGCTTGGCGCGCATTCCTCATCACTTCCTTAGAATGAATTTCATCGAGGAAAAGAAATGCACATGTTAAGTCTATCAAAGGCTATCATCAAAGTTGAAATTTAACAAAAGGTGGAGATAATGTACATAGATGATAGATGTAAATAAAACTCTGCACATGGAAAACCAGCCCCTGTCATGAACATACTAGGACCCAGATCCCAGCAATGGAAATGACATCAACAGTCAGGTGAGCAAAACCTGACAATTCACACATGCAGACTTCGTCCCAGGACATTCTATCATGCTCCTTGCTTTGTAGGAGGAAACTTACCCACCAAGAAAGAGATCTATTCTTGTTATCATTTAATCAACTCATTGTCTGAAGAAATATGCAAGTTAAAGACGCCTTTTCTAGTCAAACAAACAAACAAACAAACAAACAAGCAAAGAACACAGGTTTTTTGCTCTTTCTGAATGCTTGCCCTTTCCTCCCTTAGCACCCATCACCTTCCGGTCCATGAATTTTATTAGGAAGAGGTTTCTTATCTCATTAGGGTAAAACTCATTATCTGGAATTTTTATCCCCCTTAGTTCTAAGATGACGTCACCTCTTGCCCCCACCACAGGCTCCGAAGTGTCTGTAATCAAGGCCCCCAGAAATCAGTGTAAGGATTTCATGTAGAATTTCTTTCCTTTTCAACTCAAAGTTATAAATTGATGGGTTGTCTTGCTCCTGATACAGTTTAGAATCAAGGCTATGTAATCGTTGCATACTATGGTTTGGGGATGCTTTGGGATACAGTAATATTCTGTTTTGAATGATACTGAAATTGCTCTAATATGTTCCAGGCTGGACGCTCACATCAATTCATCAGTGCCAACGGTCTGCCTAACATTTCGCTACAAACTGGGTTCAATTGTAATTTGTCAACTCCGGCACCCGTTGCTATGACAAATAGCTATGGTCTGGTTAATCTTTTGAACATAACAGCATTCTGCTACTTTGATAAATCTATTATGTCGTGGTTTACATATGCTCTGGGGAAAATTTTTTATTGGGACATTTTACACTAAATTATCTCTAGTCTACACTCACAGAGCAAGTGGAGTGGATCTCAAAACTCACATGGAGTGGTTGACGGCACAAGCTCTGAAGGTAAACCTCATAGTTTCAAGTCACGGATCCAAGTTTACTTGTGTCACCAATAAAACCTTCTAAGCTGTGTTTTCTTTTTCTCATTGGTAAAATGAAAAAAAGTAGAAGGTTCAGTGTAATAATTAATGTAAAGGGCTTAGCACAGTGCCTGGCACACGAAAGAGAACCAACAACCTCTTATGCTATCATTATTACATAAACCTCTATAAAATCTATGTTAATACAGCCCATTTTTCATAACTGATGAACAAAAGTTTAGATTTCAGAAGGTTTCTACTGTGAATGCCAGGTCCCCAGGGAAAGCCCCCTAGGAGGCACCTCCTGCATTGTCACCCAAACAGGTTAATGGGATTGCAGAAGTGGCCACTTACTGACCTCAGCTACCAATTTGAAACTGGCTGTAAATTGTTCCTCTCAGTCTTAACACACAGGATGTTTCTACTTGGAGAAAATGCATGGGCTGCAGTTTTCAGCAATACATTCTCAAAAAGTCAATTTCACCTTTTGGCAGCTCTGAAAGAACCCACATTACTTCAAGCATAATAGCTCTGAATAAGGGCAATAGTTAAAAAAGTGGGGGAGGTGGGGAGGAAGGAGAGAAGAAGCTGAAGGAGTGAGGAGCAGTTGTTTTTAATAACAGGAAAGTAACACTACAGGAAAAGAATTCTCCGGTATTATATTTATAGCAAAGTGATTAAAAGTTTGGGTATTTTTTTCAAGCTCTAATTCCTTACAGAGAAAAGAGCCACAGTGCTCCACGATAAAAAATTGAAACAACACGATGCCCCGCTGACTTAGAGATAAATGAAACATCAAAACTGTGGTAAATATTTAAGGTGTTCTGACAGGTTATCTTGGCATTAAAACATTCCATTTCCCACTTCTCTCTCTCTCTCTCTCTCTCTCTCTCTCTCTCTCTCCCTCCCTCCCTCCCTCCATCCCTCTCTGATTCACTCTCTCTAGATCTTTCTCCCTGAATATCTCTGTTT
Source organism: Cynopterus sphinx (assembly GCA_030015415.1). Taxonomy (NCBI): domain Eukaryota; kingdom Metazoa; phylum Chordata; class Mammalia; order Chiroptera; family Pteropodidae; genus Cynopterus; species Cynopterus sphinx. The sequence goes on along the minus strand of CM057379.1, from coordinate 96,445,499 downwards.
CTGAATCTCTCTCTCTCTCTCTCTCTCTCTCTCTCTCTCTCTCTGAATCTCTTCTAAAACATCCCATATATAGGAACATATTCCCTAAATATTCAATAATATGCAACCAGTGAGAAAAGATAATTGAGGCCAATTTGTAGAGGAAAGTTGTATGTGGGAATTAATGATGGGAAGGGAGCAGTGGGGGCACAAAGAGCATTTTAATTCTCCTCATGAAGAAGAATAGCTGAAATTATAAATAAACCATAATGAAAGGACCTCAGACACCAAATCGACTATAGGTTTTGAAATATAATTCCCAAGATGGCTTTGCATTTACAAAATAAATTTGACTCCAATTTAGTTGTACTTTTTTTTTTTCCAGAGAGATAATTATATCCACACACTTATGCAATTTGAATTGAAGATATTGAATTGTTGGGGGGCAGGGTCGGCAAAGCATTTCTGGAAATTAATCTAAATAAACCAGGTGAACATTTTGACTTGAAACCCAGAGCTGAGGCCCTTACCTAGCTAGAGCTGTCTGAGTGCTGAGTTTTGCCATCAATTTATATTCAAAAGAAAATACTATCCCGGTATGAGGTGAACCGATCCGGAAATGCACATCTCAGAATATTTAGGTGGAGTCAGGGGTGTCTTTATTTTTTATTCAGAATAGTGGTATGTATATTGTATACACTACGCAGCCATCGTTGGGTACCAGATGATAAGTGAGCTGGTAGAAAGAATGAACAGCAAATGAACACCCAGCTACAAAAGGAGCTATTCTCTTCTTCTTCTTCTTCTTCAGTAATTAAGCATTCAAACCAGTAAACAGCTTGGTTGGAATGATTTTATGACAAATGACCGAGAGTATATCAACCGTAAAACTCAGCTCGGCAAAAATCCCACAAGCTCAGGGAGCTCAATCAATGTGTAGCAGACAGCAGCCTCGGCAGTGGCAGCGTTCTTTCACTCTGAGCCGCATAAATCCAACGAGGCCAGAATTGCTCCACTAACTTTGACACAAGAAATGAGCGAGGAGGAGGGGGAGGAGGGCCGGCAGGCTCAGAACGGGATGAAGGAAAAAGGAGGAAGAGAAGAAATGTATTTCTCCTCCTTCCTTTCTATCGGCTGCTGCTTCTACTTACAGGAGTTGATGAAGGGACCAGATTGGATTGTTTCTGTTAAGACAGATACAGTCCATATTCAAAGAGAAGAAGCAAACAGGCAAAGAGACATGGACCAGAGAGAAGGGGCGATGTGGTGTGATGCCAAGACGATTCTGCTGCACATACGGTCCCCAAAGCATCCACGTGTGAAAGGATAGATGCTTAACACAAGCACGCAATTTTTAACTGTCTATGAGCTATCCATGTGATTGTTGACTGTCGAACTACATTTTCTCAAGACATTATCACAAACAGTTTTAAATGTGCAGCCAAGTTGAAATAATTTTACTGAAAAACTCTATACATCTATCACCTGTATTCTACTCTTAGCATTGTGCTATACTTCCTGAGGCTCAGATCTTTCCATGTGTCCATCCTCCCATCCATCTCTCCATCCATTTGATTTTTGGTGCATTTCGACAGCCATTTAGACATCACCACCATTCCCCTTGCACGTGTTAGAATGCACGGTATTAACTCAAAATTGATGTATTTTTATGGTACTGCTTCCCGGTAGGAATATGTGACAACTACTAAATAGTTAAAATAAACTTTTAAGTTTGCACAAAATTTCAAAAATAATATGTATTTAATTAAAACGTGCGTGTTTCCATCTCCGAAGCAGCTAAATTAAATTGTTACGGATCCACTGCTTATCAACACATCACTGAGAGGAAGCTAAAGACTCCATGGGAGAGTAGAAACTCAACGATCTGATTTTATAAAATAGTGAGCAGAGCAGCTTAAAGAAAAGACAGACCCCAACCCAAAAGTGAAGAACAAGAGAAGAGGAGAAATTAAGTTAGTGACTTCATTACCAGCGTGAAAGCATGAACACCAGAAAGCCATAGGTGATGGGGGCTGGGACAGAAGCAAGTCACAATAGACACTCACCTTGGATGAAAGGGACACACACAAAGGTATGTGGACTACGATCGTCACTTATATTCTAGAACAGAAGGCTGGAAGAACTTTATGGTGAGGTGACCTGAAAAGCCTAAAATATACAAAGTTCAGCTCACGAGCAAACATAGAAAAAGCACATTGCTAGGTCCAGCTATGGACAGGGTCATCTTGGATCCCCAAATTCCTACAAGCATTTGAAAAAAAGTGAAATTTTATGAAGAATTACAGCCAGTTTCTTGGTTCATTCTCCTGACTGTTTTCACGTGGACATGGCATATTAATGAGACTCACACCATCCCATTTCATCCAATAATTGTGTCGAAGTCATTGGAGGTTTGGAGCACAACCAAATTTTGTTTCAATCTATCACTTCACTGTTATAGATGACAAATCAATATTTTCAATACTTTTCCATTTTAATGTTTTTCTGATGGAACGCAGCCAGCACATCCTGCAAGAAATATGCAGATTACTAAAGCTACCCTTTGAACAAAATGAAACACAAAACACTGGTTTTATTGTGCACATAGGCGGAGGGTCACTGGAGTAGGTAGACACCCCAGCAGGAGTTAGAGAAATTAACACCTTTTTGATGTGGAAAGCAGTGGTAACTTGTTACTGAGTCACCTATTCCAACTGGGATCCTATTAAAGTGCTTGATTTGAGGACAAGGACATAAAATCTCAATTAAAAATATTGTTTGCTAAATTCTGGACTCACGCTGGCACCCGAAGAAATTTCATATAAACTAGCAGCGCATCTCCATCTAAAATTCAATTATGGAAGTCCAAGATTGTACCTGGTTGGAGATAGCTTTGTTAAAAAAATAATAATAATGAGGGGGTTACAATAATCACCCATTCTTCATAAGATCATGGCAGCAGGAAACAGGGCAGTTTCCAGACCTGGCTTATTCACATCTTACATTTTAAGGAGCAAGCCATCAATAGCCAATGGACTAAAGAAATAAAGCTCTCTTATGGTCTGTCTTTGACACTATGTGCCATCCAAAATGAACTGCAAAACTCCCAAATCAGGTGACAGAGGAAATGCTACATTTGTAGTGTTTTGTCAAGCCAGTGACTCTATAAACCTTCCACTTAAAGATGAGGCAAATAGTGGTTAGACACCGATCTAATTTACAAAGTGATCCCCCCAATAAGTCTAGTGCCCACCTGGCACCACACAAAGTTATTATAGTATTATTGACGATATTCCCTATGCTGTACTTTAAACCCCTATGACTGTTTTGTAACTGCCACAGCATACTTTTTATTCCCTTCATTTTTTCCCCAGGCTCCCAACTCCTTCCCAATTGGCAGCCATCACATTGTTCTTTGTGTTCATGAGTTTGTATCTGATTCATTCGCTCATTTATGTTGTTCTTTAGATTCCACATGTAAGTGAAATCATATGGTATTTGCCTTTCTCTGTCTGACTTACTTCACTCAGCACAATACCCTCTAAGTCCATCCATGTTGTTGCACATAGCAAGATTTCATTCTTTTGTATAGCTGAGTAATATTCCATTGTATTTATGTACCACTTCCTCTTTATCCAACTTATTGATAACCACTATGCTCTATACCTGAAACTAATACAATATTGAATGTTGAAAACAATTTTTTAAATAATTTATAAATAAATAAAGGTCTGAACAAAACAAGGAAACAGTTGCTTCAGAATAAACCAGATATAGAAAATCAGGATGCTCAGTTATCCAGGTATAAAGTCTGCAAGACTATGGCTCACATCCCTTCAGGCCACTTCCTGCCTCATTTGTGTTTGGCTCGCACATCTTCTAAACACATCTTCAGTCTGTCCACTCCGTTGTTTCTCTCCTATACCACCGAAGTACTTTCCTCCTGGTCATCTACTTTCAGTCCAGTCTACTGTCAGCAAAAGTGAGCTATTAATATTAACCAGAGGGTCATCCTCTCCTACTTAAAACACTTCAGTTCTTCCCACTGTATTTTCAATACAACGTAAACTCCTCACCTTAAAATTTCCTTAAGACTCAACTTTTGTCTTCCTGTTTAGTTCCATTCTCCACCACTCCCCTGATTCATCTCCCATGATTCATGGAGGTTCCTTCTTAGTTCTTTTCCACATCAGGACCTTCGCATGTGTAGAGCCTTTTTCTAAAATGTTCCGTCTTTTATTCAATCACCAGGACCTCTGCTTCTTAAGAGGCCACTGTGGCCAGCTGATGTGATGCCAGTACCACAGTATTAGCATTCCGGTGTCTTCATGACACCCATCCCCTTTGACATTACATATTGTTATTATTTGTTTGTTTATGTTTTTCCTGTTCCTGCCACTGAAACAACTAGCCTATGAAGGCAAAGGCCAATCTCTCACACACCACTCTGTCCCCAGTGCATATAGTAGGCTCTCAATGATATCCATAAATAAATGATGACTAATTGACCAGCTGAATGAATGTTTATGTCCTAGAGCCACTGTAGATGTCACTTTTAAATCTATTATTATACTTATATCTATTACAGCGATGGGCAAGGCATACCTTTTTAGATATCATACTCTGGTCACCAGTTCATTTTAACATTCTTCCATCTCTGATAAACTGCTAAGAATACCACACCAAGGAACATATGTCAAGAAATATTAAATTTGAATTAAAAAAGAGCATTTTAATAGTCTACAAAGATAAATTATGCTCAAGCCAACCCAGTTTCAGCTCCTGCTGCTATTTTAAGCCCAGCTGCAATTAAGTGCCTAAATGCCATGATATCACATCCATCACCAAGCTCCTCTCTGACCCATTATTAAAACCAAGAGGTGCTGTGAGGCTATGCGAATTATTCAATACAAATGACTTAACAGCTATTGATAAATTTACCTTTAACAAATGCCCTCCAGTAGATCCTGTGATTCAGTAGGTTTTTTATTTCCCCTCTCCCCCATCTCCCGGTTCCCATTTTGCTTTATCCAGCACACCTCTCAATGCAAATACAACAGCTGCAGTTCTGACAGTAACAGAAAGATCATAACCCTATACACCTCCACTGAAATCTTAATGTTAGCCTCTGGGTGATAGCTACATCAATTTCAAAGGTGTCCTTCCAACCCAGGACTGTTAGAGAGAAAAATTCATAAAACTCTGAGAGCACCTTCTTTTTATTTGTGTGTCTACTAACTCACAACAGCCGGAGACAGTTAGCTTGGTTCTTATTATATTCTGAGGAAGTAGAGAAAGAGAAGTCTTTCAGAAATGTGTTTCTGCTGACTATTACTCCAAGAGAGGCAGAAAGCAAGAGGAAATGAAAACATTGTACATTGCATTCTTCAGTGATTTTAACCATAAGTCTCTTTTCGTTGACACTGAAAGATTTTGCAAGTCGCTGTTATATTTAAACAAGAATTCTTGCACTGCAACTCTGTGGGATCATTCTTCAATGAGGTCACTTATATTTGTTAACCCTAGTACATTGATGGGGAAAGAGACAAAGAACATATAGGAAGTCAATAAACGATGCGATGAAGGGAAAGCAAAGGAGCTTTGTAGTCAGCTTGGCTGACTCCTAGGTGTGTGCTGGTGTTGTCTACATTCCCCTGAATCTCAGTGCCCTCATCTGTAAGTTGGGGAAGATATAAGCCTTAAATTCTGGGACGATTATGCGTCTAAAGCACCTGAGTGAGAAAAATAATGGCAAGAATCTGCATTCATGAAGTGGTTCTTGGGAAAACGATGGTAACGTTCATGTTTTAAGAGCTCACTTTGAACCAGGAGCTGTGCGGAGTGTTTCATATGTGCCTCGATCCCCTCATTTAATTGGGCCGATGCCATTTTTGACTTATTGTACTCCCGAGGAACCCAGATTCAGGGGAGATCAGCAACTTGCTCAAACAAGACCTTGCATCTAATCCATAGTAGACCTGGGACTCAAATCTAGATCTGTATGAGGCTGCAACCTATCCTCTTGAACATTATATGGCTTCCTGAATACTTTCTCAGTAAATGTTGGCTTCCAGTATCAGCTGTAGACAGATATGTCAGACTTCTCATGAATTCCTAGAATAGCTCCTCTTGCCATATAAACCCATGATCCTCTATTCTTCCCTTTCAAAACATTTATCTCACTCATCATTATTTTCGAGGTCTAGGCTAGTCCTTAGACAAAGGCAGGGTCCTTGCCAGTCTTACTGTTGATTCCCAAGCATCTTGACAAAATCTTATTGAATGAAGGATGAAAACTAAGAAAATCGATTTTAACCTCTGAAAAATTTTAATATACTCCAAATAATGTATGTACGGTAATCTCCCCTTATCCACAGGGGATACCTTCCAAGACCCCCAGTGAAATCTTGAAACCCATAGATAACACTAAGCCCTATTATACTATGTTTTTTTTCTGTACATAACACTCCTTTCCACATACAGTTTCTCTTTGGCATATTGAAATTTCCAACATCACTACTATTGCATTCTGGGGTCATCGTTAAGTAAAAGCAGGGTCACTTGAGCACAAGCACTGCAATAACACAACAGTCAATCTGATAATCGAGAGGGCTACTAAGTGACACACAGGCAAGTAACTTACACAGTGTGGAGACCCTGGACAAAGGGACGATTCATGTCCCAGATGGGAAAGAGCAGGATGGTATGAGATTTCATCATACTATATCGAATTATACATAATTTAAAATTTATAAATTGTACATTACTAGAATTTTCCATTTAATATTTTTGGACTGCAGTCGACTGTGGATAATTGAAACTTAGGAAAGTGAAGTCGCAAGTAAAGGAGGACCACAGTATATACATATGTATATGTATGTTTGTGTATGTCTGTCTGTCTGTCTATCTGGAGGGAAGGAGCAATGAAGGGAGGGAGAGAAATTGAGACAGAGAGGAAGAAGAAGCAGGTTAAGGAGGAGGAGCAAGAGGAGGGGGAAGAGGGAAAGCTGGGTCTATATATCTCTGGTATTACACACAGCACAGCACTGAATCCATAAGGGTACTCAATTAAATATGTATTTATTTCCTAATTAAGATTTTAGTAAATCACACCATAAGTAACATAAAATAATCTTACAATAAAAATTAGATATACAAGTTCAGTTAATACAAAAAAGTATCAGACAAATGGCACAATAAATAACAGTGTCACTAGTGGTGAAAAATCCATCAAGCTACAGTACCTAAGTCTTGTGCAGCATGTATCTTTTAAAGAAGGCGGGGCGGTATTAGCAAACACAGCCTAATCCCCCTGATGCCGAGGTTGACAGAGTGTTATGTTTTCTACCAGTTTTACAATTGCAAAGATATAAGGTATGGATTGCCTATGAAAGTTTTATGCAGTGAAAATGACTTTGGATGGTGGGTCAGGGCTGAGCATAAATCACAATTCAGATGTATCTGTGAGTGTAAGTTGACAATACCCAGGAATCTATTTGCAGAAGTTCGTACCCATGATGTGATTCTGCTTGTGTAAAAGAAGTAGTGTTCAGAGGGAGTGGCATGGCACAGAGACTTTTCTAACAAGAGTCAACGTCTCAGATTCTTAAAGACTTGAGCCAGAGAACATGCTGGAAATATCGCTTTTACGAGTCTGTGAACACTCCACCAACAGTGCTTCTAATATCCCAGGTGACAAAGTACAGCCTGCTAAAGTCATTTAACAGTCTCCCCGGTTGGCATGGTACCTAGACCTGCTCTGGCAGCACGAGGGACACAGAGAAGACTCTATGGCGCTGGTGGGCTGACTAATGTCTCATAAACCCTGTAGCCAGAGGGTGCGTGCAGAGTAGTAGAGCTCCACAGAGAGATCAGACTTGAGTTTGTGTGCAAGTGAGACACCTGCTGGAGAAGATGGCTGAGAGATGGAGTTCCCATGGGCTAGACAGCAACTTTTGAATTATTAGGTTTAATGAAAATTGTGGACTGGTAAGTGCCAGTGACATTTGGAATATACTTACCAATGTTTCCCTTTCCTACCCTATGCACACTTCTACAATGGTAAGCATAACCTAGGAGATCAATTAATATGATGATGATTAAAGTTTAATAAGACAACAAAAGCATCACTGCCTGAAAACTACAGCTTTATATTGTCTGGGAATCACGTAGTATTAGTTCTGCCATTGTTTTTCTCTTTTTGGTGATATTATGGCACTCTAGGTCATTTGCTTTTTGATATCAATTTTAGAATCAATTTGGCAATGTCAGCCAAAAAAAAATAGTCTGCTGATATACGATTGGTATTGTGTCGAATCTATAGATCAATTAGAGAATAGATATATTAACAATAATAAGTCATTCCTGAGATATAATTAAAGTATAACATTGTCTATGTTTATTGTTTAATGTGTGTATCAAGTTATATTAATTATATAATCATTAAAAAATAATGAGTTTCAACCTGTACACATGGTATCATCAGGTGTCCACTTATTCAGGTCTTCTTTAATTTATCTCGGTTGTTTCATAGTTTTCAGAGGATAGGACTTTCATATCTTTCATCAGATTTGTCCTTCAAGTATTTCTTTTGTTCATGTTATTGCAAAGGCATTTTAAAACTCCCAATTTTCAAAAACTAACATGTAAATACAATTGACTCATATATATTGATATCACATCCTGCAACTTGGTCAGCTCTTAGTTGAATCAGCTTTTATTATGGGAACCATCCAATTAGTTGATCAATCTGTCTATGAATAAAGATTATTTTACTTCTTCCTTTACAAATCAGATGCAATTTTATCTCCCTTTCTTGCTTTCTTGCACTGGCTAGAAGCTCTAGCACAGCATAGGACAGGAGAAGTAAAGTAGACATCCTTGTCTTGTTCTCAATCTTAAGGAAAGAACTTTCAGCATTTCCCCATTAAGTATATCGCTTTGTATTTTTCATCGATGCCCATTATCAAGTTGAGAAATTTCTCCTCTATTCTACTTTGCTGAGGATTTTTATCAGAAATAGGTGTTGGGTTTTGTCAAATGTCTTTTCTGCATCTATTTAGATGATCAAGTAATTTCGCATTTTTAATGTTTTATTTTATATTAATTTCAGATATACATTACAATGGTAAGATATTTATATAATTTATGAAGTGACCTCCCAATTGCTCTAGGACCCATCTGGCACTGCACACAGCCATTACAATAGTATTGACTATATTCCTTATGCTGTACTCTACATTCCCGTGACTGTTTTGTAACTACTAATTTGTACGTCTTCATCCTTCACCTTTTTCACCTAACTTCCAATCCTGCCTCCCCTCCGGCAATCACCAGTTTATTCCCTGTATCTGTGAGTCTGTTTTCATTTAATTTCTTCATTTTTTTTGTTCCTTAGATTCTGCATATAAGTGAAATAATATGGTATTTGTCTTTCTCTGTCTGATTTACTTCACTTGGCATAATACCTTCTAGGTCCATTCATGGCGTTGCAAATGGTAAGGTTTCATTTTTACAGCTGAGTAATATTTCATTGTATATATGTACCATCACTTCTTAATACAATCAAGTATATAAACTGATTTCCAAATTTTAAAGAAACTCTAGAATAAAATCTACTTTTACATGATATATTATCATTTATATATATTGGTGAGTTTGATTTGTTACATTTTGTTTAGAATTTTCACATGGATGCCTATGAAGGACACTAATCTATGGTTTTCTTTTCCTATGAAAAATTTTATTTCTTTTCCCCCCCTGTTTTGGTATCACAGAAATGCTGACTTCTTAGAACGAGTATGGAAGTATGCCTTTCTTTCTTATTTTCTGGAAGAGGAGTTTGTAAAATCCACCAATGTCATCTGGGCCTAGAATTTATTTGTGGGAAGATTTTTTAACTATAAGTTCAATTTTTTAATACATATCAGAAAATTCAGATTATTCACTTCTTGAGTGAATTCTATTTGTTTATGCCTTTTTAAAAATTTGAATTCAGGGAAGAAAGTTGTTCATAATATTCCCTTATCATCCTTTTAATATCTATAGTGATGTCACCTCTTTCATTTCTGACATTGTAATTTGCATCTTCTCTCTTTCTTTTCTAAGCCTATAGATTTTATTGATCTTTTCAAAAAAAAAAAAAAAACAGGTTTTGGCTTCATTGACTTGTATTTATTTTTGGCCTATTTTCTCTTTTGTTGATTTCTACTCTGATTATTATTTCCTTTCTTCTAGTTAACTTGAATTTAATTTCCTCTATTTCTTGTTCCCTAAGGTAGAAAATAAAAAAATTGATTTGAGAATTCTTTCCCATTTTTCTTTCCTAGTTTAGTATTTGAGTGTTTAATGCTACAAATATTTCCTTAAGAACTGTTTTTTGTGACACCAAACAAAATTTGATCTGCTGTATGCTCATTTCCATTCAGGTCAATGTCTATTTTGATTTCCCTTTAGATTTTTATTTGGACCCATGGATTATTTATAAGAGTGTTGTTTAGTTTCTAAGTGTTTGGAGATTTTCCACTTATCTTTCTGTCATTTATTTCTAGTTTAATTCCACTGTGGTCAGAGAACTTAATCTATGATTTTAACTTTTAAATTTGTTGTGTGTGCTTTTTTAAACAGTCCAGTCTAGCATAGGGCCTCTCTTGGTGACTTTTCCTCATGAACTAAAAAAGAATGTATATTCTACTCTTTTAGGGTAAGGAGTTCTAAAAGTGCTAATTAGGACCAGTTTATTGACAGTGTCGTTCAAATTTTCTTACACTTAATAATCTGGTTATTTATTCTATCAGTTATTGAGAGACTAATACTGAAATCTATGGCTATTCCTTTTTGAAAGTTTATCTGTTGTAGTTTTACTTATTTTGAAATTCTATTCTGAGGTGCATAGACATTTAGGATTGTTAAATCCTCTTAATTAATTGACCTTTGTCATTAGAAAACAACTTTCTTTATCTCTAGTAGTATTCTTTTTTCCTAGCATCTATTTGTCTGATATTAATAAAGCTACTCCTGTATTCTTTAGATTAGTGTTAGCATAAAATACTCTTTTCATCTCTTATTATTAACTTATTTGTTTGTTTTTATTTGAAATGTATTTTTTATAAACAAACAGCCCATTATCGGCTCTTGTTTTTTATTCATTTTCACAAACTGTATCTTTTCATTGGGCATATTTGGATCAGTCATACCTAATGTGATTATTGATATGGTGAGGTTTAAATCTATAATCGTCTGTTTTGTTTTCAATTTTTTATATCTGTTCTTTGTTCCCTATTTTTCACTTTTTTTCCTTTGGAATTAATAAAATATTTATGTGACGCCATTTTATCTTCTTTGCTAGCTTAATAGCTATAACTCTAAATTCTGTCATTTTAGTGGATGCTTTGGAGTTTATAATATACACTATTTAAGTGATATCACTATAATTTTAATTTTGAAATAGAGATTTTCAGACAGTTGAAAATATAGTACAGAGAAGTCCTGTATCCCTTTACCCAGTTGGCAATATTGGTAATTCATTAGTTATACCTTATGTAATTATACTATAATACCATAACCAGGTATTGGTGTTGATACAATGTGTGAGTATAGTTTTATGCCATTTTATCACATGTGTATATTTTTGTAATCACCACTAAAACCAAGATACAGCACTAGTTGACCACGACAGAGAGATTTCCTTCATGCTACTTCTTTATATTCATAGCCATCACCTTGACTCCCACCATTCTTAACTCCAGCCAACCACTAATTTGATCTCCACCTATCAAAATTCTATGAAAAAATGTGTACAGGTTGATATTAGGGGCTTTTTGGATATAAGTTTTAATTTCTCTGGGATAAATACCAAGAAGTATGATCATTAGGTCGTATGGTAAGGGTATATTTATTTTCTTTAGGAAACTGCCAAACTGTTTTTCTAGAAGGGCTGTGTCAATTTATAGTCCCACCACCAATGTATGAAGGGTTCAGTTTCTCTGAATCAGTATTTAATATTGTTCTTTTTTTTTTTTACTTTATCTATTCTAAAATGTATGTAGTGATATCTTAAGTTCTTAATTTGTGTTTCCCTAATGACTAGTGATGTTGAACATCTTTTCATGTGTTTGTTTGAATCCATATATCCTCTTTGTTAAATGTCTCTTCAAGTCTGTCTATATTCTAATTGGATTTGCTTTAATCATTGATTTTTGAGAGTTCTTCATATATTTTAGATACTCATTCTTACCAGATATCTAATTTGCAAATATTTCCCCCAGTTTGTAGCTTGTCTTTATAATATCTTATCAGGGTTTTTCACAGAGTGAAAGTTTCTAATTTTACCAAAGTTAAATTTATCTTTCTTTTTTCTTTTATGGATAGTCCTTTTGCTGTCATGTCACCAAGCCCTGGGCCCTAAAGATTTCCTCCTAGGTCATGTTCTAAAACTTTTATGGTTTGATATTTTTCATTTAATCTATGATCCATTTTGAGTTAATTTTTATGAGATGTTAAGTTTAGCTCAAGATTTTTTTTTTTTTTTTGCTTATGGATATTTGGCTATCCATTTGTTCCAGCATCATTTATTGAAAAGACCATCCTTCCTCCATTGAATTTCTTTTGCACCATTGCCAAAACCACTTGGCATACCTGCACAGAGCTATTTCTCCACTTTGTTTCATTGATTTAGGTGTCTATGCCCCAGAAAATACCACATAATAATGATTACTGGTGGTACATAATAAGTCTTGACATAAGTTGGACTGATTTCTCCTACCTTATTCTTCTTTTACAAAAAAATTTTTTAGCTAGCCCAGTTTCTATGCCCTTCCATACAAGTTTTAGAATTATCTTCTCTGTAGCTACGAAAAGTCTTGCTGGGATTTTGGTGGGAACTGCATTAAGACTGTATATCAATTTGGGGAGAAGTGACATCTTTACTGTGTTCGTTCTTTCAGTTCACGAATGCAGTCCAGTGCATTGTCTTGTTAGGTATACACCTAATATTTTATTATTTTAAGTGATTATAAATGGCATGCCTTTAAGTTTGGTTTCAGTGTGCTTATTGCTAGGATATAGAAGTACCCTATAAAACCTTGTACCCTGTGATTTTGCCGAGTTTACTTACAGACTACACAGTGGTTTTTCCTTGGGTTTTTCTACATAGACAACCATGGCATTCATGAAGAAGGACAGACTTATTTCTTCATTTATGACCTGCATGTCATTTGTTTCTATTTCTTGTCCTATTGAGCTGGCTAGAATGTCCATGCTATGATTAAGAGCAGAGTATGTTTTTGATCCCAAGACTAAAATCATTCAGTCTTTTACCATTAAATACAATGTGAGCTATAGGTTTTATGTGCATTTTCTTTATCAAGTTAAAAAAATGCCCCCTGTTCTTAGTTTTCTGAGAATTCTAGCTGGGTCTTAAATTGTGTCAAAAGTTTAATCTGCATCAATTGATCTGATTAGATTATTTTTCTTCTTTAGTCTATAAAGATGGTGGGTTACATTGACTGATTTTTGAGTACTGAACCATTGTTGCACCCCTAGAATATTTCTCATTGTGTGATAGTGCATAATTCTTTTATAGATTGCTAAATTTTATTTGCAAATATCTTGTTAACATTTTGTTTGTTTGTTTTTACTATTTTTGTCTGGTTTTGGTATCAGGGTATAGTGGCTTCACAAAATAAATTTCTATTTTCTGGAAGATATTATATAGAATTGGTGTTAATTGTTCTTTAAACATAGGTAGAATCCTACAATAAAGTCATCTAAACCTGGAGATTCCTTTTGGAGGAGTTTTAAATTTATAAATCAATTTTATTAATAGTTACAGGGTTTTTCAATTTACCTCTTTTGCATGAATTGTGGTAGTCTGTAATTTTCAAAGAACTGGTCTATTTCATCCAAGTTATCAAATCTATACGTGCAGCCATTCATAGTATTACTTTATTATCCTTTTAAAATCTGCAGGGTCATTCCTGATTTTGCTGATTATTGTCTTTTTATTTTCTCTGTTTCTCTTGATAAATGTTTAAATTTTTTAATTTTTTTAGATAATAAACTCATCTAATATTTTTCTGTTTTCAATTTCATCGAATTTTGCTTCAATTTTTATTATTTTCTGCTTTCTGCCTGCTTTTGATTTATTGCTCTTCTTTCTTGAAGTGAGGATTTATTGATTTTAGACTTGTCCCAATTTTATTCAAAGCATTTAATGCTATACATTTCCCTCTCAGCTCTGCTTTAGCTGTTCTCACAAGTTTTCATAAGCTGTATGTTTATTTTCATTAAGTGCAATGTAATTTTTTTTTCTTGAAATTTCTTCTTTGACTCATGAATTACCTAGAAGTTTATTGTTTTGTTTCCAAGTGTTTGGAGATTTTCCTGGTGTCTTTATGTTCAAGGCATGTCTATGTTGGTATATGATCCATGGGCTCTTGAAAAGAATATGTATGCTGCTATTTGGGGTAGAGTTTTCTATAAATGTCATTTACATCCTGTTTTTCGATGGTGTTGTTGAATTTTTCTCTATTCTTGCTGACACCCTATCTAGTTGTTCGAGCAACTGTTGAGAGGGGGCTGCTTAAGTCTCCAATTATAATTATAGATTTTTCTATTTATTTTTCTTCTGTTTTTGCTTCACATATTTTGTAACTCTTTTGCTTGGTACTTACATTTTTAGGATTATGATACATTTTCCACTGGGTTTTGATTTTCGTCTCTAGTGCTCTCTCCTAAGTATGATAGGTGCCTAGGTCCCTGGACAACCAGTCTGGTCCCTCAGTGCAGACAGTCCACAGACAGTCAATTAGGTTCCCCTCCTCTCTACATGAAACCCCTCTAAGGCAACAAACTGGGGCAACTGTAGTGCTCATGTCATTTGTTTCATACCTCTCAAGGATCACTGTGTATCACTGCCTAATGTACAGTGCCATAGATTGAATGTTCGTATATTGAAAACTAACCTGAATGGCAATGTTATTAGGAAGTGGAAACTTTCGGGAGGTAAATAAGTCATGAGTGGAGGCCCCATGAATGGGGTTTTTGTCCTTATAAAGGGATCCTTGACAGCTCCTTTGTCCCTTCCACCATGCAAGGACACAGTGAGAAGACAGCCATCTATGAACCAGAAAGTGGCTTCTCACCAAACGCCAGATCTGCTGGTGCCTTGATCCTGGACTTCCCAAATTCCAGAACTGTGAAAAATAATTTTCAGTTACTGTATAAGCCACACAGTCTATGGTATTTTTTTAGAGCAGCCCAAATGGACCAAGACATACTGTGATATGCAAAAAATTGTTTCATGTTTGTTGCCTCTTATATGGTTATTGAAGATGATGGATTAAATATGGCCCCTATGATTTTGTCTTGGACAGAAGTAAAAGTCCAATCTCTCTTTTAAGAATTATCAAAAGGAAAAAATACTAATGTTCCTTGCAGTTTTTGTTTTCCATTGTGGAGACACATTATTATACATACTGGCAAGAGTTAGCATTTATTTAACACTTGTTCTCAGCCAGGCACTCTACTAAGGGCTGTTTACTCATGAGCTTACTTAATAAATATTTTTAATTACACTGAGGTCTCATAGCTTCTCCCATCTTTAAAAAATATGGTGCCTTTTGTTTAAAGAAAGTCTACAATATCCTAAATGAAAGGAGTTGCTAACTGAAATATAAAGAGCCTTGAGAGGAGACACTTACCCTCTTATTAAAAATGGATTGTCATTTAAATCCCACACTTCATGCATCTATCAGGACAGACAACCAACATAAGGCTCTGGGACATTTTGGGGAAAGAAACCAGCTCATCTTCAATCGGATTAATATTCGTCCATCTTCCAAACTGCCTTTCTTTGCTAAAAACCCTCATGTCAAATAAGCCTCAGGTGAGACAATGAATCCTAGAAGCAGAGTTCAGTCTGAAACAGGAATTCAGTAGGAATTGCTACTAGAAAACTGATAGGTACCAGGCAGAAGCTATTCTAGCCAGCTGGGCAGGATAAGAAGTAACATGGATGTTCTCTTGATTTTCACATGTTTGCATTCTGTTTCAATACTGTGACTAGACATACATGCGCACCACAATCTCTTCTACACTTTGCATGGCCACTTAGACCAGCAGTGAACCTAATTAACTTTTATACCTCTAAATTATATATATATATATATATATATATATATATATATATATATATATATATATATATATATATATATGAATAAGGGCAGGACACATAGCAATTGGACTCTTATAAAAGAAAATGGGGTGATGCAAAAATATTATAACTCCTTGTTTATTAAAATTGTATTGTCTGAGTTTTGCTTGTCCTGGCCAAAGAATTCTAATTCTTGTTAATATTCCTTAGAACATGGCCTCTCATTTTTCTTTACTGTAAGCCCATGAAGGGAAGACCATGTCTGTCTTATGTATACTGATCCTTCAGTGCCTACCAGAGGTCTGACACATGGTAGGAACTCACTGAATGCTTTTTAAATTAGATTCTTCTTTCTCAGGCAGTCTCCAGGTTAGGAATATGTGGCCAGTACAGGGCACGCAGGCTTCTTTTCCTCTGTGTTTCACCCATGGCAGACATCACTAATTGATCGTGGCATTCCTCCCTGCAGAATCTACACCCAGGCTCAGGATCCATTGCTCCAGCCTCTATGCAGCCCACTTGCCACCCCTCTTTTCTTTTCCCAATGCATCCATATCTGGAATCCACAGCATATGAAAAATTATCACACCCATGGTCTGAAGAGTGTAGAGTACAACAGAGACGTGATGTAAATAACAACCTCTACCTCAAAACTCATTTTCAATGTTAACGATGTAGGAGTGGATTCTCTCTGCTTATGTCCTCACTTCATGGCTAAAATCATTGAAAGGGCAATGGGAAACTTATAAAGTTTGAAAAATATCTGGATAACCATGCTGATGCTTCCCCTAATCCCTTTCAATGAACAACTTAATCTACCTGAAGAGCCTAACTAGAAAAAATAAAACATAATTATCTCAAAAATCAAGGCCCAAAAGACAAACCTTTATTCTTCAACCATCTGCTTATTCCAAGTGGTCACAGGAGGAGGGCCCCTGAATTATGCAACTAATGATCCAGCTCCAGAATTCATTTCCTCGTATTTCTGTTCTGCACAGTAGGAGAGGACTGCCACCCCCGGTCTCTCCCTTCCTTTCCATTTCACTCAGGGGCCATGACAGTGGACTCTTCTCTGGGGACTTCTCATAACCAGGCCTGAGCTTCCAGGGTAAATGAAACCCCAGAGGGGCAAGAAATACTTAAACAGCAGACAGCACCTGCCACACAAAGGGCTCTGAATAGATGCCTGCTGAATAATACCTATTTTCTGAAGACTCACTTTCTGACAGGTACTGCATTAGGGGTCATCTATAAATTTCCAATCCTCAAACAAGCCTTGTGCAGTCAGTGCAATTTCCTTAATTGGCAGTATTGAGTGACCAAGTTCAGAGTTTCAGTAACTCCCCAAGTCCACCCTATTGGTCTATGGCTGAGCTGAGATTGGAACTCATGTTTACTTAATTCCCAAATCCATATATGCTTTCCACTAAACCAGGGGTACCTCCCCCACCAGGCCATGAACTGGTACTGGTCCATGGCCTATTAGGAACTTGGCCCCATAGTAGGAGGTAAGCAGCGGGTGAGAGAGGAAGCTTCATCTGTATTTTCAGCTGCTCCCCAGAGCTAGCGTCACTGCCTCAGCTCCATCTCAGATCATCAGGTATTAGATTCTCCTAGGAGCACTGGTTCCTGGTGCCAAAAAGGCTGGGGACCACGGCAGTAAACCATATGCATCTTATTCCATAGAAATAGAGACCATGTTCATTATTAACTGCATCTAGCAATAAATCACGGATTTTATTTTTCAACATTTTTTAAATAAATAACATTCACATGACATCAAAATTATTGAAAAATCATTCTTCATTTCATCATTGCACCTGTTCTGTTCTATGTACTAGATTTTGTAAGAAATGTTCTCTGCATATTTTAGGTGGAATTTATGTTGTTTTATTGGATAGGAATAAAGGAAGGAAATGGGAAGAAGGGAGGGAAAGGGGAAGAAAACTGAAGTCTAATGCCACATGCAGACTCCACCCTTACAGAGAAGATATTTGCAGACAGAAGAGACAATCCATCAGAGAGGAAAGAACCTCTGTCATAGACACATCATCCCAGGTACTTAAGGAGTGGTTAAGTCCACAGTTTTCTGACTGACTTAGACTGAATTTCCAGTTAGGCTACTTACTCTCTGGGGTAATTTGAATAAGTTCCTTAACTTTCTGAACCCAGGTCTTCCTCTGTAATGTGGGGATATTAATACCTTCACGCCCAGATTTATCATAAGGATTAAATGAGATAATCCATATAAAAGAAATGGCTGCATAATCTCAAGTGTTCAGTAAAGTCCAGCTGTTAGGACCAATGATTAGCAACCTCCTGAATTCAAAAATTATCCCTGAGGATATTCTTCTCTTCCTCTTGAACAAAGCAAATACATCCGTACAAACCCTTCCTAGCTCAGGGCTCAATGAAGGGCATTTAGACATTCCACGAGAGTTGAAAGGAGAGGTCAGACTTCACGCAACTGCCAAGCTGTATGGAAGTGAGCTGGGATCCAAGGCACAAAAAGCCCTGAAATCAAGCTGTTGGCCTCTGTGTAATTCTGAGAAGCCTGTGCAATTCGGTGATAAGACCGCAACGTCACATTCAGGTGGCCTGTGTGGAAGTTCTTGCAAACAAGCACAGTGAGAAGAAACACATGCACTTGCTCCCCCCTAATGATGCCTGAACCCAGCGCAGGGCCCACAGACTCTCAGACAAACTTGGACCCACTGTGACCCCTTGGGCAGATGAAGATGCTACTCGAACTCTTTAAGGACCAGTTCGTTGTACAGCCTGGGACTGCCACTCAGAACAGACAGTGACCGTGAGCCCTGGAAGCATATCGGCTCTGAGCGAGCCCCTACTTGTCCATCTATAAACAGGTCACAGCGATGGGATTGGAACACAGCTCTGTCAGATGGCAGAGCTCCCTTTTGGCTTTTTGTTTCTTTGTTTGGTTAATTGTTTTGGGGGAGTTATTTTTTTTTTATTTTTAAGACTTGATGTTTCTTTAATTTCATTGCAAAATTGAGAGGCATGCACAGAGGTTTTGCATTTATCGCTTACCCCGCTTCCCCACACGCTCCATTATAGACACCCCTACAGAGTGGCACATTAGTTACAATGAACGAACTTGCATCAACTTTTCATCATCACCCAGACTCCATAGTTTTCATTAGGGTTCACTCTTGGCTCTGTACGTTCTGTGGGTTTGGACAAATGGGGAATGACATGTATCTACCATTATGGTATCCTACAGAGTATTTTCACTGCCCTAAACGAGCTTGGATTTTTAACCACTGCAAGCTCTAATCATCATTATATGTGCTACATATTAATAATTAAATGGTTCGTTACAAAAATATTTGTCTAGCTCGACTTAGCAAATTCTTCGGCTGCCCTTAGAAAACCCACAGTGAACCCTTTTTTTATTTAATTTTCAAGATGCGGTTGTGCTGAGTAGATTGGGCTGATGAACACAGCCCCCATTCCAGGGTACGGGCTGTGTAAATAAGGAAAATGTGTCCCTCATGTGGAAGAATTATAAACAAGTGCACTTAAGTCATGGGTTTGTTTCCATTTCCTTCAAGGCCAAATTTCAAAAACAGAGTTTGCCTGGGCTCTGGTGTCTGCTAATGAGCACTTAGTTCCAGTAACATGTAAAAGGTAAGGGGTTTGTATTGTGCACTAATTACATTTTAATATTTGCATGTATTTATTTTTTAGCATCTTTTATGTCAAAGAGAGCCCCAGATGTTGACATCACTTAGGAAGTTATTTTCAAAAAAAATTATGTACCTATTTTCTGTTTTAAAAAAATGCCCCCAAATAAGTCGTGATCCCCTTTTAAAAAGAGTCAAATTAGCTCTTACTTTATACAGGAATTGGTATTTTCATCATTTGTCATGAAATGTAGCACCTTGATCAACAGCTTTAGAGACAAATTTTGCTTTGGAAAGTTTAAATAATGGCTGCTGCCCAAGTTAAAAAACCAACCAACTAACCAAAATAAACAAACAAATAAACAACAACTAAAAGCACCATTATTTACTCTTTAAAAATGTAGGCATCCAGTACGTATGGCTGCAATGACAGAATGTGCTTGTTCTTTGTTGGCAGAAACAGGCTTATGTGCTTCCAGCAACAGAGGGTGGGAATGTTCTGTATACATGTGAAGCCTTCACCTTATTCCTCCCTGTAAAGTCATTGCCCTCCTGTTAACAGGGAGGGCTGCTGCCTTGCAGACCCACTGTACTGTGTACCAACCACTGTGGATAACTGGCTATAGGATGACGGAAATTCCACCTGTTCAGGATGAAAAGTGATTGCCTGTCACCAAATCCTCTGTAGCTTAACACCCATGCCTGTTATCCCTGAAAGAAACAGGTGGCATGACTCTCCCTAGTCACCTCCCAGTGCAGGTGCAGGTGCAGTGCAGGTGACTGGCCCAGGGAAGCCACCAGCTTTGGATAGCTCATCTCTAGGCAGGCACACTGCATCATTCAGAGGCACTCTCTCTCCTGAGAATGTGAACTGGGGTCTGGGACTCAGAGATGGTGAATTCTAGAGCTGGCTTTTGATCAAATTTCTCACTAGGGTAGTCCAGATAGGGTAGTCGTGCTAGCTGAGATTGTAGAAAGTTTATTTATTGTAAGTCACTGGGGGAAGTCAGTCTTCAGGGAGAAGAAAAGAAGAGACCAGAGACTGCAGAAAAAGCAAATGGAAGAGTGAAGGAGAAAGGGAGGAGAGAACAGAGGAGTGACCTATAGTTTCCCAGCCTGATTTCTCACAACTGAGATCCATAAGATTCTCTGGATCCTTTAAAATATTTCCTTTTTGATTTAAATTAGACCACACGTCACATGTCAGATTTTTACTGACTATGCAAGAAAATACAGGAACACACAGATATTCTATTCATTTGGATTCCCCAGAAGTCGACAACTAGACAAGGATTTGAGAGCGAGTTGTTCATTTGGGGTCAGGGGAACCCACCAGGAATGGAAGAAAAGTGCACAGAGAAGAAAAGGCATTCTTTAACAAAGGGTTTGCTGAGATGCCAGGCACAGGTGGGCTTATCAGTAGGGAAACCTGTAAAAAGCATGGCTCAGCACCCCAACCAGGAAGCTAGGATAATTACATACCGACACCCAAAAGTCACCAGTTGAAGGCTGTTCCCTGGGACATTAATTCCCCCACCATTCTGGTCTCTCCTGTCTGTGCATAAGAATGCAACTCCCCAAAATCCTGAGAAATGTCCTCAGGCAGAGAGAGACACAGGTACTGGCTGCTCCACCTCTACAGGAGTGGAGAGAAACAGCAAGCATGAGGATGGGGGTGGGAGGGCCACATTCTCTAACAGATGAGATTTCCAGTCGCTGATCGTTTTTCCAAAGTAAAACTATGCACTGGCTACCAGCCGTTCAAGGTGATGACTGATCAATCAGTCTCTGACTACGCTTGTGGCAATATTTCCAGATCCTTCTTAGTTAGGCTGGACTCTGTCTCCTGACCTAGCCTACCATTTCACATTAGACTGGAGCTTTTGAATACAGTTCCTCTAGGATCTGACCTTTGTTTCTTTCCTGAAGACTTGCCCACTTCAGCAACTCTAACCAATGGTCCTCAGCTGCCCCACAGCAGGGGTCCCCAATTTAGGCATTCCACGGGAGGGATATCATTGGTTTTTGAAAGACAGAGGTTATTCCTAGAATAGGTATTCAGTGTCAGGTTTCTGCTCTGGGTTACAAGATAATAACTTCTGTTTTCTGATGGGTAACATAAAAGATTCTAGCGGCACCAATGGTTTTTAAATACTGGTTCATAGACTGTCATAGGGTTAGCTGAAAAAAGTCTGTCAAAGATAGGAATCCCCAGACCCCATACGTGGGGGCTCTGATTCAGGAGGACAGACATTTGAAGTCTGGGCATCTTAGGTAAAGTTTACGCGTGGTTCTGAGTCTCAGCCAGGTCTGAGAGATTCCTAAGAAATGACACCTAAGGTGTCTTCCACCTCTAGAATTCTATAATCCATGTAAAAGTCAGTTTAGACTTGTTGTCTTGAATGATGACCCTGAAAATGGCTTGGGGCTTCAGGAGAGTGGCATTTCATGTAAAAGTCTTCACACTTAATCCTTAGTGAAGATCTCCCACAAAATAACCAGTCTTTTTGTTAACCAATGACATCACTTCATCTTTCAATCCAACCCCTTTTTGAGGACCAGGTATATGAATCCCACACATTTACTATTTACTATATGATATGTTGCATGTTCTAAAATTAACACAAGTGAGATGGAATGGATTCTTATCATCCATTGATTCCCCCTATTCTGGTAAATAATCAGACCATCTCCCCAAACGAACTCTTCATACTTTTTCAAGCTTTGTTCCCATGTCCCCTCCTCTTCTCCAGATAAAGACAGTTATAATTATTTTAGGCTTCTTTTAGCAAAGCAAATTCTTAAAGCAAGAAGGATTGCAGAGGTGGAGAAGTGTATTTTTAACATACATCCCAAACATTTCTAAAGAGCATCAGAACGATCTCTACCGTTATTTCAAAACCCTCCAAATTAATTTTTGGAGGAAAATGTTCAAGATGTCGAAGCACCTGTCAACCCATTAGGGCCTGAAGTTTTGATCATCCTTTTCACTACCCTTAAATGAGGGCATCCTTTGCTAGTTTTAATGATACTCATCATGGGTCATTCTTCTCTTCTCAACAGCTTTCTCCCCAAACCCATTTGTCCTACAAGTATTTTAGCACTACCCATGAGAAGTATCACTCCTCCCCAGAGCCAGAAACAAAACTTGCCCTAATTTAACCTGGAAGATGACTTTAAAATCCAACTCTCAAAAAATGGTAGAATTCTGCTTTCACCTATAACCCTACCTTCCAATGCACAAATCTGTGATCAGGTATTAAGGTTTACAGGTCTTGACTTAGAACAGAATGAAGTAAGTTCTCCAGACATCCAGGAACCCTTTCGAAACCCAATCCCCTCTAGAGTTTTGATAATATTCCTCGAGGAGAAAGTGTTAAGCTTTCCAGAAAGCCATATCTAGACAATAGCTTTGGTTATGCAGTCTAAATCACATTTTTTGAGGGCTCCTGGAGACCACCTTTCTCATCTTGTTAGCCAGCAGAATGCCTGGATGATTGTAGAGCATGACAGGTACTTGATAAACAAATGTTGAATAAATGAGTGAATGAATGAGTAAGTGAATTGAATTCACCATGGTTGTCACTTCAGGCTGTACATTAGAATCCACTGGGAAGACTTTTTATAAAACCCTGATGCTTAGAACCCAACCTTAAAGCAAATAAATCAGAATTTTTGGGGCTTGTGACCCCTACTATAAATTATTATTATATTTCTCAGGCAATTCTATGGTGCAATGACAGTTGAGAACTAGAAGGATGATATCAGAACAATCATATAAAAAAATTAAGATCCTTAATTTAGTATTTCTATTTCAACAAAAGCTATTCACATCTGAGGCCATTGGGAATATCTGAAAAACATGATTAAATGAATTATTTAAAGTTATCCCCATATGATTTGTTGATGGTGTTAAATGAAACAAATGCTGGTAAAGTGACATGGCTTTGACTAAACGTGTGTGTGCGTATACATAATACATATACATGCAAGTATATAAATACATAAAACATATATATATGGCATTACCTAAAATTCATCGCTTCTTTTCCACTGTTTTGAATGGTGCATGAATTAGGTTAACTATTCCGATTATGCAGAGAAATTTAGCTTAATGACTTACAATTACTTTAACAGCTTTGAAATTCAGAAGGTAAAAAGACACTGTGTTTCTTCCATTGAGCATTAAATATAAAATGCCTCTGATTGACTGTCATGAAAACCCAATTTTATTGCTATTTGAATTATTCAGAATCAATATCAACATTAGCCAGCATGGGGAAGCTCAAATATAAGGCAGCATCTGAAAGCAGTGTTTCTCTATACTGAGTAACTGTGCTCTGTGTGGGGGATAATGAGCTGTTTGCTGCATGTCACCACTTCAGATGCATTGAGAATTAACAACTTTATTTCTCCCTTTATGTTATGTAATAAAAGTGATGACTTCATAGAGACGAACAATTTCCAAGGTTATGAAACATTCAAAATACAGTTGGGCTCAAGGAATGTCTCCTCCCCAAAAAGAGAGACAGAGAACGAGACATTGGGTTTTAACTATTGACGCGAGAGAGAAATTTGCTCAAGTTATGTTTCTGGTTATTTGATGAGTAAACTGCACAACCTTGTGCTTCCCCAAGTTGAAAATTGCTGAAAGGCATAAACACTACAGCATAGCAGTCTTACAGACCTTCCCTCAAGATGATACAGTGACTGTTAAGATGTGGCACTGAGCTTTGAAGAAATTTCCCAAAAAGTGTCATGAAAGGGTATGAGGACACTAGTGGAAAATAATAAAGAATAAAATGTTAGACGTTTGTTATGTGTTTACTATTTCACTGGCCCTATGCTAAGAACTTCACTGCACTGTTTTGTGTAAGTCTCCAAACAATCCTGTGAAGGCCGAACGACTATGATCACCTCATCTTACAGAAGAGGAAGTTAAAGAGATAAAAAAAAAAGAAAAAAAAAACTTTCTGCCCTCTATCTCTAAGTGCACTGGTGGTACAGCTGGGATTCCAAAACAAACTGGATGATTTCAAAATAAGATGAGGTAAATACTCTCTATAAGAATAATCCCTTTCACATGCCGCAGGAGGAGGAATAGAGGAACAAAATACTACTCAAGGGAAAATACTGAAACCAGCGAGGTACTTCGTGGAGGTGCTCACTCACATCCGCTTATCTGTGAAGTGTGCCAGGGACATCTGTAAGCAGACACACACCTCATTCCTACTATAGGAGAGACTACCCCCAGGCAAAATTCACCCTAAAACTCAGCATAGCTGCAGAACCTCACTCAAACAGATCCCCCAAGAGTTGTTCATACTGTTTCCTCTTCCCTCACAAAAGACCTGGCCGAGACTAATAAATCAGTGTGCAAATTGTGTATAATCTAATTTTTGCCTCATGCTTCATCTGGTGTAGGTGGAACAGCGGGGGAAATGCGGGAAAAAAACAACAACTATAAAATGAAGACTAATGAGAACTTGGATCCTTAAGAAAATATCCTTTAGCTATGCCCAGAAATGTGTAGTCTGCAGTTTTGAGGCTGTCAAAATTACAGAAAAAAAATGAGTCTGACCTCTTCCTTCTTCAGAATTATGACTCGTGAGGACAACACACACACACACACACACACACACACACACACACACACACACACACGCATGTACATATGTATGTATATACGTATATCTCCAATATATGTCAATATAAATATGTAACAAGTACCTGACAGTCGTGATGAGTTTTTCACTTTACGTAGTTAGTTCCCTGGTTGGCACTATCTCCCAGCCTCTGGGTAGCACACAAGCTGTGACATTAGGAGGCGTTAACTATGGCCTGGAAGTATCCTGTATTTCCCTCCCCAAACATTTATAGCACAGCCAATAATAATTCCTAAACCACCCCCAAATCATCCCACAGAGAAGACATAGTGTTCCTTAAAACTAGCCAGATATATTAGGTAGGGAACATAGCAATTACATAAGTTAATGGGATTCAAATATATAAGTTTAAGGAGGAAGCAGCCACAGAAAAAGAAAATGAATGTGCCTTTGCACGCCAAAGGTTCCAGTCTGAAGTGTCGTCACTAAGCTTATTCTCTGGGCATGCATATGTGTCTGCTGAAGCAGTGGAATATTACAAGAAAAGTGGCTGTTTTCTTTAAAGGCACCATTCTCTTCTCTCATCTTTCACAAGGAACTGAACCCTCAGAGTATTACACTTTGATTTTGTTTTATCTAGTGGCACTTCCACCTTCACCTATGTCCGAACCAGAAGAGTGAGATAGGCCTTAAGAAAAATCATGATTTCATCTCATTTACAAAATGGAGAAAGAAAAAAAAAGACGTTTTTGCGAGTGCAAAATTTGTTTGTGTCTATTTATGGAAAGTAATTTGAAAGGACACTAATTAAAACCTAATGGGAGAATTACATAAAACCAGAATCACCATGAAGCTCAAAATTTTCCCTTGGTGGGGAAAAAAATTGGTCAAATTCTAGAAAAAACAGACAAGACCTTGCTATCCATGAGACACAGGATTTATTTTTAATAACAGTAAGAAAGGAAATTTACTGCCCCCTCCTGGTTCTGTAAAACCTAGTCCTATCATATTTAACATAATTATGTAGGAATCAACACTGAACAAAGCTTAGTTCCTCTCTTTTAGTCGAGAAAGCAGGGTTGATTTGCAGTTCTTAGAGGATAATGAAAGGGGCAGTGTTATCATTTAATATAAAAAACAGATTTCTTGGTTTCTCTCGAATGTTTATCATTGGATACAGGAAACAATATCAAACTGAATTACCAAGTATCATCTCTGATAAATCAAATGAAGCATAACACTGGAAAAAGCAAGCTGCATATGCATGCATCCCATTGCTTGAGGAGAATACACAGCCCCATAAAATAGCTTAACAGGATAGAATTTTTAACATTTGTGGCTCATTTCCATAAGTAAGAGAGAGAAATGTACCCTGGCTGTGGTGTTGTAGATCTGATGACTAAGCTAAGTGGACATCCTGTATGCCTTCGGCCAAGGGCCCTGGT
The DNA here is from genome assembly GCA_030015415.1 of Cynopterus sphinx. NCBI lineage: Eukaryota > Metazoa > Chordata > Mammalia > Chiroptera > Pteropodidae > Cynopterus > Cynopterus sphinx. The sequence continues at coordinate 96,418,666 of CM057379.1, read as the reverse complement.
GGAATTTTTCTAGACCCCATTTTTCTCTATGGATTATGACTGAGTGAATGTTCTCTGATTATCCAGCAAGTACAGCAAGCAAACAATAGTGAGAACCCAGGGGAGGGCAGTCGGTCCACACAGCTAAGACCAGAAAGACCGCGGTCTAGGTGAGACATATCGCCAGGTGCTAAAAAGGTTCCTATACAATTGCAAAAAATACCTTCACTTGGCACAGAGCTCATTTCTGTGTATCATTCTTTCTTTTAAAAACAAAGCCTTTTCCTTAAAGATATGTATAAAAGCACACAATAAAACACAAACAACAACATGAAACAGTAGTCAAGATGTTGCCTCATCACTTCCCCAGGGGAAACCACTTGGTTTTGTGTGTAGAACTTTCCAGAGATGCTATGTGTATGCCAACAAATACAATCTATAGTTTTATTACTTTTTTCCTACTCAATTAGGAACCTCCTAAATGTAACAATTTATCATTTGTATTTTAGTCAGTAACGTATCTTTGAGGTTACTCCACAGGAGGACCTCTAAATCTTTATCTTTTTTCATTTGTAGCTGTATAATGCTCCATTTTATGACCCATATATTCTCAGTTAATCCTCAAAACCACTCTGTACAGTAGGTAACTATGTGAAGTCACTGCCCAGAAGAACCCGAAAGAAGAATTTGCCCCAAATCACACAGTAAATAGTGCTGGAGCCCTGATGCCCAAACTTTCACCCACTGTCTTAGTCTACTTGGGTCACTAAAACCAAAATACAAAAGCAGGGTGGCTAACAAACCTACCTTTATTTACCACAGTTCTGGAGGCTGGGAAGTCTGTTTGGTCCCAGCAGATTCTGTGTCTCCTCCTTGTACCCCTCATGGTGACAGAGACTAGGGAGCTCGCTGGGGTCTTTTTAATAAAAGGGCACCAATCCCACCCATGGGGGATCCACCCTCATACCTTCATCACCTCTCAAGGCCCCGCCTTCAAATTCCATCACATTGGGGATTAAGTTTCAATACATGAATTTTGGGGGAACACAAATATTTGTATCAGAGTGCCCACTGTATTACACAGGCTTCCTAAATATTTAGTTCTTGCAATTATTATAATTTTTACATTAGCATTGAAAACATGACAAATGGGTTGTGAAAATATTGGTGTCGACATCACTACTCAGAGGATATCGCCTGCCCTTTCACAAAGCCTTGGCATCTCTCAGATCCTTTCTGCTTCACTCAAATAGGAGCTACTTAGGGGGTGACTAATCAAGTGTCAAACACCAGAACTCACAGCACTCCTGAACTGCCTGGAAGCAGAGGGCCCCCGTGTCCCAAACCACAACTATGCACTCCAGCCCCCAGGTGGCCCAACCAGGCACAGATGTCAGTGTGCCGAAGCTGCAAGTGGATTCACAGCCAATGTACCCATCTGGCCGGAGATAAATAATGTAAAAATGAAGATATGCCTACATAATTCATGCAGTATTGATGAATGGGGCCCTCAATTCAGGGCTCCTACAAATCATTTAATTATGGGCTGTGCAATTCTGAGAGAGAAACAGCATTTCAGCCACGTTAAAAGGAGATGGCTTGAATACTTCCAAGTGCATAAGACAGAAACTCAAGGCCCCCTTGATTATTCTAAAGAAATCTGTGGATTCGCATAAATGCCACACAAACGTGACCCTGAATACTCAATACCATTTTTATGGGCAAGATGCCATGCTCTTAACTCCGTGGTAAAGATTTCATCAATGATGTATGCCATTTTCATCAGGAAGTTGTGGATAGGAGGGAATGACATGTTGCCACCTGCTCCAAAAATGACCTACTTCCTAAGGAGATAACCAAGATTACATGAAGCAAAGACCTCATGCCATCATGGTGGCTATTATAAAACAAACAGACAGACATACAAAGGGAAAATAACAAATGTTGGCAAAAGTGAAAGAAATGAGAACCTTTGTGGGAATGTAAGATGGTGCAGCCACTATGGGAAGCAAGATGGCATTTCCTTAAAAAATTAAAAGTAGAGTTAGCATATGATCCAGCAATTCCACTTTTGTGTATTTACCCACAAATATCAAAAGCAAGGTCTGGAAGAGATTTTTGCATGCCCATACTTACAGCAGCATTATTCACAACAAACGTAAGTGGAAGAAATTTAAGTGTCCATCTACAGGTGAAGGAATAAGCAAAATGTGGTGTATTCATACAATAGAATATTTTTAGCCTTAAAAAGAAAATTCTGACACGTTACAACATGGATGAACCTCGAGGACATTATGCTGAGTGAAAGAAGTCAGTCACAGAGAGTAGCATGGTGGTGGCCAGGGGTGGGGTAGGGGAGAGAAAATGGAGAGTTGTTTTTAATGAGTATGAATCTTAAGTTTTGCAAGATGAAAATGTTCTGGAGATTGGTTATACAACAATATGAATTTACCGAATATCACTGAACTGTACACTTTTAAAATGGTTAAGATGACAAATTTTATGCTATGTATATTTTACCAGAATTAAAGATTTGACAAAAAGGTTACATGAAGTACAGACTGGGCAGCCCTCGGAGGAGACATTCCACTATTTGTCATGCACTGACTTTGCCTGACACTCTACTAAGAGATCTCTATTCATGACATCATGACACTGAGAATAAACAGTCATGAACAGGCATTGCTCCATATTCTATCAGATCTGCCTGTGGCTTAGGAATCACAGGATGAAGCCTTATTAGGGTGAAGGAGATGGGTCCTGGAAAGAGAACTACAGAGTGAATCATGGTTTTGCTGCCCGCAAGTGGTGTGGCTTTCCATGAGACCTTTCATCCAGTATGATTACCTACCTTGTCAGCCTGTATGAGGAGCAAATAATGTAACACACTCATGAATGAAGCCCACAGTTCTTACCATTTGTCTGGGGCCCAGCATGACCTGGCCCCACCTGCCCCAAACCCCTTTCCATATACCTCTCCTTCTTGCCCACTGTACACCAGTGTTACTGATGTCACTTCTGTTCCATCACCTTGCCAAGCTCTCTCCAGCCTCAAGAGTGACATCACCTTTTCTCTTCCCCGCCTGGAGCACCCTCTGTGAAATTATCCTTGGCTGTCTCCTCCTTCCCCAGTAAGTCTCCATTGCAACATCACCATCTCAGAGATGGCTTCACCTTGTTACTAATTGTAAAGACGGATCTCCCCTCATCCCACCCCCCAATGATCACCACTTTCAATTACCCTTTTACCACATCACCCACTGGGTTTCCTTCCATCGCTTATCAAAACCTGTAATTATCTTGTTCTAACATCAGCTAACTTCTTCGCCATCCATTTCTCCCACTGATTATATATATATATATATATATATATATATATATATATATATATATATATATATATATATATATATACACATACTTTATAAGGACAAGCATAGGTCAGTGCCATGGACCACTTTATCCCCAGCACTTGGAAGAGTGCTGGCACACCTGCCACATGGAAAGGACTGATAGATAAATATTATAAATAAATATTAGCTGTTGTGATAATTGTATATGGTGACTTTGTACTAATAAGACAACAGAAGTGAAGAATTGAGAAGTTTTGGCAATGAAGTTGGTGGTCGGGCTTTCTGCAGAAAATACCAGTGGTTGGGTGAGAACTAGTCCCTCACTCTGAAAGAAGACAAAGACATAAATCCTCATGCCTTCAACTCTAGGACCCCTCTGGGTGAATCAAGGGAATGTCTGAAAAACCCGGTCTTTCCTTTGGGTCCATGTGCAGATTCACAGCCCCCAAAGCACATGCAAATGACAACATCCCTAGTCTGGCAGCATCATCAATAACTAAACAACTGGCTTATCATTTGTCGGCTCTGAAGACACTCGCCAAGCTGACAGTCGATCAAGATGTGACTTGTAAAAATCACTATATTTCCAGGTAAAAAATGACTATGCATCTCAGGCTCACAGGTTGGCTTAATTCATCTGGTTGACCATGCACCATTTTCAGTTGTTAAATCTCTACATCTGAACTTCTGAGACTGGCATTTTTGGATGTGACATAGTGAGTGCTAAAAAGGATCATACAGATCCACCATCCTGCCCTCAAATTTAAGTAGAATAGACTCTGCAATTGAGCACAAATTAAACTCCTTTATACAAAAAAAAATGTGGGATGAGGAATCTGATTTATTCTAAAACTGAAAAGTTTAGGGGTTCAGACTCAATTACATATGGGCACTGATATGCAAGTGATTTTAGAAATTACCATCTTTTTAACATTTTGCGTTGTTTGCAAGCTGGCTTTGTCTGTCGTCTCAGTCCATTCAAGATGCTATGACAAGTTGCCATAGACGGGCTGGCTTAAAAAACGAATTTTACTTCTCAGTTCTGAAGGCTTAAGTCCAAGATCAAGGCACCAGCAGATATCAGTTGAGAGCTCACTTCTTGATTTGCATATAACTATATTATTGCTGTGCCCTCACATGATGGAGAGCAAAGAGGAGTGGAGAGCAGGGGGAGAAATAAGCCTCATTGGATGGAGCTGGTCACATACATCCTGGTGAACCATCCACCATGTCCAGAGGAATGGAAAAGGATAATTGGACAAGCCTGAGTCATGGGCAGATACTAGGGTTGGAGGGAGGTGCCCATCCTGTCTGAAAACCAGAGACAAGAAGAGCAGGGAGAGTGGGTAGCTCAGCTGATTTCACAATGGGTCCCCTTACCAGAGATGGAAGAGTAAGTGCTAGTCAGGTAAGCAAGCAAGCAAGCAGACAGATTTCAGCTGCAGAAATGGGCACGTGAAAATGCAATTGGCCACAAAATATGAGAAATGCAGTGCAACAAAATGAAACAACAAAATTAAAAATTCTACTTTATAATAATGGCACTTCCGATCTTCTAACAGCAACTGGATATATTCAGAGGTAGTAAAGAGGGAAGAGGGGAGGTTAACCATGGAAATATGGAGGTGGGTTTTGAAACATGAAGAGGAATTTGCCCAGGTGAGCAGTCTCGGTGATGGCAACAGGTCTGTAAAGGCAATTTCTTGCATCATTTCTAACAACAATGCAATGAGGAAAGTATTAGGATAATTACCATTTTAGAAATGAGGAAACCTGTCCAAGATCATGGTGTGTATGTGTGTGATTGGCCTCGGGCCAATCTGACTCCAAAGACTCATCTTTTCCCCAGGACCACCTCGTACACTGAGCAGGTTGAGCTGACACAACTGCTGTGGCTCCATCCACACAGGTTGTGAGGTCAAGGGCACCCCTTGAGTTGGTCCCCGCTAACCTGGTCAGCTGTGCGTGCTGGCCCTGCGTGAACCCTTGAACCAAGGGGAGAAGCACGTAATACCAAAGCATTGGGCAGAGACCTGATCCCAAAGAACCTTCCTACTCCACTAAGAAACCCTCTCTCATTAACATTCTCATGAAACACACCGTTTTATCTCCCATCTTCGGTCACCTACAAGGATTTGAAACGGATTCTGCCACACGATTCACTTCTTTCCCACTTTCAAGATAAAAGCCACCCACAAACAACAAACCAGGCATTACTGGGCCAGGTGAGCAGCTGCATTTTAAAGAAAGGGTTTTTCCAAGTGCCTTCTGGGTGAGAGATAAAGCCAAAAAGGAAAAGTCACTAAAGAAATCAAGCTCAGCCAATCTGGATTTTTCACTCTTAAGACTCCTCTTGGGAGTTTTCGGCAACAGAGGCAATGAAGGTCTGTTAGAGAACAAACTGGTCTGGACACAAAGCTCCTTAAAGATTATAACTTCTTTCCTTGCCAATTACAAACTTGGCCTTCACTTGTTTATTTACCTGATGGCTCGCTACATTAAATAGGATCGCATATTTATAATACATCAACATAAAGCTGTAACATTCAAAATCACTAACCCCAGCTGTCCTTCCTCACCCTAGTCTCACACACTAAAGCACTTCTAAAGATAATTCAATAGAACAGGGTTTTTTAAAAGTTTAACACTTCCTCCTGAATTGCCTTAGGGAAAGGTTTCTTGTTGTGTGTGTAATAAGGTCTGGCCCCTCGAATTCTTTCTGAGGAGTGTTTGCCAAAGCCTTTATTTGGGAAGGCTGCGACTCAGTCTTCAGTGGCCATTCACACTTCATTTGCCACTCCCCTCTGCCACCCACCGACTGAGCAGAAATAGCAAAGCTAGCCTTGCATACAGACTCTTCGCCAGTTATCTCTGCTCCCTACACTTTCATCAAGGCTGAACTATCATCTCCACGAAGATGCCTCCACGTCTAGATTCGTCAGCTTTGAGCTGTCTCCACTCTTGGCTTCTGCATATCTAGTTGCTTTCGGCAAATTTCCATCTGAACCTCAAAGGCAGCCTCTCAAGGATGTATGTAGCACTCGTTACTTTGGAAAATGAACCAGCTTCTCCCGATGAGTGCCATGGTTTTGAAATGCGCTGGAGAAAGGCAAGACTGGGAGAGAATGTGAGGCTTGTGAGTGGGGTACTGTACAGTTCAACTGCAAAACAATGACCGGGATTAAGGCTTAAAATGCTCTGTGGGCTGGGACCACTGGCACTTAATTGTTCCTAGTAGTGTTCCATTGTGTTTTTTTATCCTGAAAACAACCTCCGGTGGTAAATAATGAGGATGGCTACTCTTCGGTGCATACTTCCATATTCCAAGTTCATCATCAATTCATTGATAAATCCTTGTGGAGCCTCTCTAATGAACTTGTTCTAGGCACAGGAACACTGCACTCAACAGACAAAATTATCTGACCTTGTGGTGCTTACAGCTGTGTTGTGTGTGTGTGTATGTGTGTGTGTGGGTGTGTGTGTGTGTGTGTGTAAGAGAGGGGGGAGGGAACAAAATCACTAAAATGTGTCATGTTATGTAATGTTAAATGCTACAGCTAAAAAGCAAGGGTGGAGGATGAGAAAGGTAAAAAAGAATGCTATTTTCCATAGGACAAGGGTCACGGAAAAAGTGGTATTAGAGTTAAGGCCTAACACTGGGAGGCTGCAAGATCTAAAAGTAGCTGGAACCAGTTGCTCCAGGCAGAGAAAACAGAAAATGCAAAGATCTTGAATGAGGGCCGAGTCTGCAACAAAGAGGCCACCGTGGCAGGGACTGGGCCAGTGAGGAGAAGTAAAATGACAAGAGACAAAATGAAAAGGCTGGTAGGGGCCGTGGCTCGGGGGGGCTTATGGAATACTGCTGGCTTTTAATCTCAGTGAGATAAAAGATGTGGGGGTAGGGAGGTTGCCCACGGTGAAGGCAGAGTTAGAAGGCTGCATCAGTGACTCGGGGACCTGAACCAAAGTGATGGCCACTGTGATGGGAAGGAACGCATGCCTGGATATGTGTGATATCAACTGGATTTCTTGGGAGAAGGGTTATAGGCATGGTACTTGAGAAATAGAGGCATCAAGAATGACTTCAAAGTTTTGGCCTGATCAGTCTTTACAACAACCTTAACAGTGATGGTGCCATAACCTTCACAGTGATGGTGCCATCCTGTTTGCAGTGGGTACGTGTTGTTCTGTCCACTATGGTCCTTTTGGGGGAACACCCCATCCCTTTCCTTTCTTCTGGAGAGAGTACTCCCTGGTACATAACATAAATGGAGCCCATGCATTTTTCTTTTTATTGAACTTGTTTTGGTTAGAACTATGGGGGAAGATGGTCTCTCATTCCTTAGGGTCTCACAGGCTTCAAGTTGCCAAGGGGCATCTTCCTACCATTTAATGGTCCACATAAAAACAGAACTTGGACATGGTGATGCTGTGGCATTTGGGTCTCCAAACCCACTCACATTGGAAACAAAGGGTCTTTCCTTGCCGAAGCTCATTTGAATGTATCTTCCTTCTCTCTCAATCAGGAATGTCTTGTTAACACACGAGCTAGATTCGCACTGTCCAATATGGTGGCCATCACCAGCCAGGCAACTAGTGAACACCTGGAAAGTGGCTGGTCCAAGTGGAGAAGTGCTGTAAGTGTAAACATGCAATGGATTTTAAAGAATTGGTATGAAAAAGGGAACGCAAGACATCTCTTTACCCTTTATATTGATGACATGCCAAAAGGATAATCCTTTGGATATAGTGAATTCAATGAAATTTATTATGTAACTAATTTCACCTGTTTCTTTTTATTTTATTTTATTTTATTTTTATTGTGGCTACCAGGAAAAACTAAGATGACACGTGCAGCTTGCATCACGTCCTATTAGACAGTGCTGCTACAGATGAAAATCTGGGTTTTGAGAATGTGAACGCTTGTCAGTCCGGCTCACAACCTACGGTATTTTTGCTGTGCGACTTCTCCCAAACTCTATTAGGCAAATCACCTCCTGCCACAACGTGCTATCTCTCAAAGGGTGAGCAGCATATTTCAGACTGGTAGGTTGCCGGTATCTCATTTCACGTTGAGCACAGGTGGCTGCACCGTCTGCCAACTCACAAAATTGCCAAGCGATTCACCTTAAAGGCCCCCTTAGAAGAGCAATCCATCTGGCCAGTAGCCCCGGGCCATTCCTTCTCCAGCTTTCTCTCGCCTTCCGGCTGTGTGCCAGCCAGCATTCTGATCTGGCCTGTGAGCTCTCTGCCTCAGAGATATTTTGCCACACTACCTCTAGGGCTAAGCAAGTTTAGAGAGAATCAAACCCACACTTAAGGAACCAGGGAACTGTTGCACTGAAACCCACAACACTATAATTACCATAAACCCTTCAGCACCACTGGCTCTGAGAGGTAAAAGAAATTAAATCAATGGGCATAGATCGAATCAGGAGCAATCTTATGGGAAATTCATGTAAATGCACAATCTTACATTGGAAATGAGTTTTAAGATTAATACCCTTCACAAATGGAAAAGTAAAAAGAAGTATGTGGGGGGAATGTGCTGTTACAACAATAGGTCAACCCTTCTTTTTACGAGCTGCAGCTACATTGTATGAAGAACTCGTGAAGCTTAACATTCTCAGTACTTTTTTTAAAAAACCCTGTAATGCAAATTCTTCAAGAAAATAACAAGTGATGCATGCCTGAAATTTATTTTTAAATCAAGAGCAAAATGAAACCCTTTAATTAATCTCAGAGAATTTAGCTCCTTCCCTTTCAGATCTGTCTTTTGCACAGTTAGATGCTTGAAATAATTGCACCCGCTCGTGTGAAACTGCAGTTGTAATTCAGTGGGTTTATACTTGTGCAACCTTTTAAAAACAGGCCTTAAAACATTCATCTGTTGAACCAATTTACCAGCTTTCAATAAAGCATCTTTAAGATACTTTCTGTTACATTTATATGACATAAGCTATATTATTTTAATAATCTGTGCTTGAGATATATAGTGATGAGGGAATTATCGCTCACCTGGGGAGATGGTGTAATTAGAAGAGAGGCACAGTCGGGAAATAAAAATGATTAAAAAAAAAAACTTGCTGAAATTAACCAGCCACTGCTATCAGGATGCTACGATGTTGGCTTAAGTTGTTGGGGGAATCACTGGAGTGAGAAACAGAGAAGAGGGGAACCAAGCAAACTTCTGGTGCCTGAAATAATTACAATTTCTTACCCGTCATTTCTCAAAGCTCATGGGGAGTGAGGATGCACACCCAGCCAGGGCAGACAAATGAGCACTCTCCCCACGGCCAGTCAAGTGGGCTGCCTGAGTTGAGCTAACGTGCTGGGGCAAGAAGATGGAAGCAGGTGTAATTAAACTAATGATTTATTGAATGTTTGATTAATTGGAAATTAAGCAAATGCATAGTGGCAGAATTGTCATAGCAAATCGCTCAGTTGTTGGCTTAAAAGGTGTTCTATTTCCCTCCAGTAAAGCAATTAAAAGCATCTTAAATCACTGGGGGGAAAATGAATTGGTATAGAATTGTCCAATGTAGGGGTGGGCTGGGGGAACATGGCAAAAAGATCTTAATGGACCCTCACTGGGTAGTTTTTGGAAAAAGGAATATTTTTCATAAATTAGCTACAAAACCATATCATTTTAGAAGTTAACATCCACTTTATTTAAGAAAAGTAACAGAAAGTAAGAAAATAGATTATGAGCTCAAGGTAACTGGGAGACAATGGTTGTTGCTTGCTTGTATGTGTCTGTTTTTAATCATCTTCAGGGTATCTGCTAGCTCTCGGCGTGTCTGATAGCTCATACAAGACTGTGTATAATAGAAAATGGTGACCTGTTAGGGAGGACTCAACACCAAAGGAACAGGGTTTGGGAAGAAGAGATGAGGTTGACCTTCAGACCCGACTTGCACGTCCAGGCAGGAGGTGTCCATGGGCAGTGAACAAATGCAAAAAAAATCACTGTGGCCTTTCCTACATCCCATTGAAAAGGAAAAATAAAGAGGAGATATTAAAAAGGGGGGGGGGGCTTTTAGTAGACCTAGGGTTTTGAGATCGTCCCTCAAATGACCCTCAAGAGCTGGAGCTAATTATGATTCCTAGATTTTACTTCGAAGTACCTTGTTTTCCTTCCATCGTGCAGTATTTATCCACTCTCTCCACCCTCTCCTTGGTCCCTCTCTCCAACACTGTGAAGAGTTACAAGTTTAATGTTTTCCATTCATGCCTCCAGCTTGGGGAAGGAAAAGGCTGATGCAAATTGAATACATAAATAAGAATCTAATAAACTTTCTCTTTTGGCCTCCTATAGCATTACTAAAGTTGCAGAATGTGGAATTAAAAATGAAATTCATAGCAGAAACAGGGGCAGGCAGAGAGTCTCACATGTGCCTTGCAGGTTTGTAAATGCACAAGACCTTCTGGAGAGGGCAATTCACCCATGTAGGTCCGAAATCTTAAAATATACATGCACTATGACCTCTGGCTCTCCTGGGTATTTATTCTTATAAAATATTAAATGTACTCAAAGATGTTTATGTAAAGATGTTCAGTGTGGTGGTGTTTATAATCACAAACAAAACGAAACACAAATGGAAAGATAAATGTTCAAGAGCATTTTCCCAAATATAGTTTAAAGAAAATGGTTGTGAGGGCTCTTATCCTGTGTTAAAGGGGAATGATAGCAATTTTCTCAATCAGGTTTTTTAACATTTAAACAAACAAAAACTTCATTGTGTGCTACCGAAAGAGAGGAAGAAGATGCACATTGTCTCAGCTTAACATTCAGAGCACAGACAGCAGGTCCCAAGCTTCAGAAGGCAGCTTAGAAAACCCAAGTAGTGACTTGGTTCATAATCTGTTGTTAATAAAAGATAGAAATCACATCCAGATAAACAACTATATGTGAGCAGACGTGTGTGTGTGTACGCGTGCGCACGTGCATGCAACTGGAAAGATATCATACCAAAATAATAGTGGTTATCTCTCAGTTGAAGGATGATTACAGGTGCTTTGGTTTTTCTTTCTCCTCTGTGCTCTTCTCTATTTTGAGGTAAAAATAACACACACATAATTTTTTACGCTTTTGTTTTCTGTGACGATATAGGTCGCACAGACATCTAGCATTTTATTTTAACAAAGAGGAGTACCCTGGGACTCATGGAGGAGATAGATGCCTACGTCAGGGTAACTGTGGTCACTCATTATTACAGATACACGAAACAGAACAATTTCCTGTTATCCCTAAGAGCAGGGTCAACTTTGGCCATACGTCTTGTAAGACTGGAACTCTGCCACCACCCACTCTATCAAAAAGAAAAAAAAAAGCTACAGTGTAGCCATTACAACATCTCAGCCAATTTAAGAAATCTCAAATGTGTAACACTGTGGCCCTACAAAAAGGCCAGGGTTGGCAAGACCAGAAAACAAGTACAGCTCTATTAGACCAGCGGCACATTCCGGCATCTAGAAACAGGTAAATCTGTTTTGTCTCCATGCACAGAGAGATACAATTAACACGGCTGCAAAGTAAGTGATACTGCCTCATTACCAGCCATCAGGCCATCCTGCAGGGGCCTCCATCCAAAGCTGGGAGGGGAGGCTACTAATTATCATGCCAAATTAAGCCTTGATTATTCCCCAAGAGACACCTGTTAATTGGGCTGCTACATTACATAACAGTTCTGCACATTAATAATTGAGTTGTGATGACTTGATTTTCTCCTTGGAAATGTGATTTATTTTCCACTCTCCTCGTTTCAAGTTGGCCCTGTCTTCAACACTGGGCCGTGGGAGCTCAGGAAAGTTGCTGTGGTTGTGACATGAAGGAGAGGCATTCGCCAGCCAAGGGTTAATTTACCAACTCACTCACCTACTCACAGCAGCAGCAGAATGATATCCAGCATAAATCCACTCACAACAAAGAGCGTAGAGAGTCAGCCATCAGTGCCAAGTGCCTAATTTTTAGTAACAATGAAAAGTAGTCAACGATTGTCCATCTAGCTCATGCTAAGCCTCTTTATTTCTCATTTAGGAGACATACTGCTCCATGGTGCTTTTGCTGCTGTTGTTTTGAGCACTTTCTTACTTTCTTGAATGACAAGCTGTTCAGGGCCAGGCTCATCTTGTATATCTTGGGTCCCAGTCCTCAAGCAGCCATTTCTTCAAGGAGCCTTTGTTTCTTCTATCGGCTAATGGTGTTATAAACCAAGATCTAAGTGCTAGGGATACTCATCAGTGCTGGGGTATCATTGCTTCTAGTTCTTCTGAGGTGAAAGAGCCCGAAGACATAGGTGCACACTAATCCACGTCTATATGCATGTCTATAAGTATTTCTATATTTAAAAATCAGTGTCCATATGAAGCTGAGTATGAGTTCACCCTGATGTCCAACTCCTATCCATACAACATGGTTCATTCCAGCATTCTTCTCTTGATTATCTATAATTTCCTACTCCAACAGGAATAAACCTTTGCTCAGTAGGTTCTTTGTAATCTCGCTGAAGATGCACTCCCATTAGATGCGTGTCAATCCATTTGTCCATTTAAATGGAATTTGGAACTGTGTAGCAGTAACTGGGCTTGGTCCACCACAGTCATCTCACAGAAGCGTTAGCCACAAGGGCACTGCCAAGAAACCCTAAGACCACAGGCTCCCACTGCTGCCTCATTACTGACCATCAAACTGGTTGGCACATCTGGTTGGGGCATTAAACACACACACACACACACACACACACACACACACACACACACACACACACACACCAACCACTCCAAGGCTCCAGATGAAGGTTAAAAAAAAAATAGTCATGAGGCAGTGCATGCCAAATAAAGAACCTGGCACAACTCTGATTAGGGAGAAGTGGTATTTCTTTTTAAAAACTAAAACCCAGAAGCAGCTAAAGGAGCAAGAAACTGAAGGCAAAACAAACCCAAAAATGCAGCCAAGAAAAGATGATGGAAAGCACAAAAAGGTTGAGAAAGGAACACAACCAAATTAAATGAAGCTACAGTTCTTGGGAAGGTTCTCAGAGACAGATGGCAAAAGGAGTGATTTATCCCTTCACATATTTCTGCAATACCGAATGTTCCAAAATAATATATGGATTTGGGATAAATACAGAGGCAGTAGGCAGTCTCTCTCTCTCCTCCCCTCCCCCTCCCCACCCCCTGCTTGGCTCCAGCTAGGTGGAAGGGAAAGCAGCCAGATCACAAATGGTCTGGTGTGCCTGCCTCCAACAGCTTCCAGACCCAAGAGAGCTGTAGAATATCGAGGCAGCTGCAATGGCCTCGGGGTTTGCTGCTCAGCCTGCTGAGAACAGGAGAGACCTGAGCCTAGCTAGAGCGTGTGGGCAGAGATGCCAAGCAGCAGGCTCAGGTTGACAGTGGTGCCTCGACTATGTTTGTCTAGGACTGACTGGAGGGTCATCTCTTACCTTGGAGTTGTTGTGTCTATAAGTGGATCTGAATTTGTGTGTCCGTCCAAGAGGCGACACTGTACCACAGTGTGGAGCACAGAATGCCTGTGCTCAATCCTGCCACTTAGGAGCTGTGAACCCTGGGCAAGTTTGTAACTTCTAGGCGACTCCATTGCCTGACAAGCAACATGGGAGGATAATAATAATACCTGTCCCATGGTTAGTAGGAAAGTTAAATGAATTAAGGAGCTCGACAAGGAGGATGTGGGATAATGGGATGCAAGTCAGAGAGAGACGGACAAACAGAGAGGGTGCAAATCAAAAATGGGTGACGGAGACTTGAACACTTCTCTGTGCTGGCGGGAGAAGCAGAGAATCTTTTACATGAGACAGCTGTAGCCTGATTTAGCCTCAGATGTGAAAGAGCCTTATTTAGGGTACCAGTCTTGTCAAAGGAGAAAGGTGACAGAGATTGCAGTCAAGAGCTCAGACCTGGCATTGGGCAGGTGTGGATTTGGTTGCTGGCTTTGCCCCTTGATTTATTCAAGTGGCATTTTCTTATCTACAAAATGGGATTAGAAATACTGTCTGCTTTGATCTCCAAGGGATATCAATATTTCCATATTCATTGCAACATTATTTGCCATAGACAAAATATTAAACAGACTTCGTGCCTATCAACAGACGAATGAATAAAGAAAATGTGAGATTATATATTATATATGGAATATTGTTGTATATTATCTAGTAGATAAATAATCTCAGAATATTTTTTTCAGCCATGAGAAAGAAGAAAATCTTGCTGTTTACAATAACTTGTGTGTATTTTGAGGATATTATGCTAAGTGAAATAAGTCAAGTAGATGAAGGCAAATACTGTAGGATGTCACTTACATGTGGAATCTAAAAAAGCTGAACTCAGAGAAACAGAGCAGAATAGTGGTAGGAGGCGGCCTCTGGAGGGGGAGGGATAAATGGCAAGATACTGGTCAAAGGGTATAAACTTCCAGTAGTCCTCACACCAATGCCTTGGGCACAGGGATAGATGTCTTTCCACTTTATGGAGTGAGTGGCATGGAGATGCACCACACAAGAAGCCCCTCATGGCAGGAATAGCTACTAGCTGTGGGGAGTGAGGTCAACAGGCAACCACAGCTGACAGCTCTCTGCCTCGGCTGCAGGGAGTCTCCTTGTTTAAGGTCATGCCCTTTTTGTATCCAACGACTGAGAGAAGTAGGTGATCGAGACCCCGGTATTTTTGCCCAATGAAGGAAAATTTCAATGGGTTATTCACTCTGGAACTCCAGCATTGGCTTTGCAGAATTCAACTCAGAGTCCCACTTCTCCATCTACTCAGACCCGCTTCCTCCTCCTTTTTTTCACAGGGATGAAGCCCTACTAAAGATCTTATACCCAGGTGCCTCCTGACTACCTGCTTCTGAAGAACCCACTGGCAACGTTGACCAGGTAGTCTGTGGATTTGACTAGGAAAATGGGGAAGGAGGATATTTGGAGTGTTAAAAGATATATACCTATATAAAGTCCTTATTGCAGTGCTGGGTGCATCATATATTCTCAATGTTGTTAACTATTACTTTTAATCATGTATTAAGTAATGTAAAGAAAATATGGTAAATGCAGTATTAATGAAAATTTGAGTTTCAGGAAGGCCTTGTCTTACTAGGTGACTAGCTTTAGGAATCTACTTTTGGTCATTTTCTTTTTAGGTAAATTTTTAATTTAGGCTGTACTCATTTCTCCTTTTAATGAAACTTGGGCTCATCTATTGAAAGAAATGCCTGGGACAGGGAGATGATGACATAGGGGGCTCTTTCAACACTTCTCAACTAAATGAAAAAATTGAGTAAGTCTCAATTCTGAATTTGATTACCAAACAAATTACTTTGGCAGAATGCCTCATCAATTTCCAGGTTTCTGCCTGGTTTGTGCAGGACGGATGGGGTGAGAGAGGGAGAGTTATTTAATGAGAGGCAAAGTTTTAAGCTTTTCTTTTCAATGATTAGAGAAGAGCAGAATACCCTGGAAACTTTTGTGACAGCTCCACATAACAGAGCAAATTATGCTTTGACTCAATAACTCAGAACGATTTGTACCTGTCCACCACGTTAAAACTACCTCTGAGCCTAAACTGAAGAACTTGTAGCAGAATAGCAGTCCTTAGTGACCAGATCGCTCATTAGGCACTTACATACAGCTAACTACCAAGAGCTCTCCTTTACTGTGGCTGTAAGTGTTCACCTCTTTAAGCTTCATTTTCCCAACTTGATCGTAAACTCCTTCAGAGCAAGGGCCATGCCTGATGGTTCATTATATATCCCAGAGCATCAACTCAAAGCCCTGCCCATCATTAGAGTGGGGCAGAGGTGGATTGACAGGTAAGTACGCACACCAGCGCAAACACTCTTGCCATTGTCTAGGTTAAAGAACCCATTTGTTGGTTATGACATCTTGCTTGCTTGGTGTTTGTTCTTGAATGCCTGACCAGTCAGCATTACAGGCCCTTGACACATTATATAATGTGCTGAAATCAACTCAATATTTAATATTGCCAAATGGTTTGACTTTTAAATCCAGGCTTCTCCTGCAAAGACTAGCAGCATAATCTTGAGTCTCAGAAAAGTCTTTGCTTCTGCATTGGAAAAATACTTATATATCATAACTGTTATTGAGAATCTTATTTTAGCCTCTGGTCCTTACAGCAATTTTAAAAGAAGTAATTGAGGGAGGATGATAACTGTGGGGGAGAAACCTGAATATAATGAACTTGAAAAGAGTGCAAGGTCAAGGTCCACCAGAGTAGTTGGTATTCTGTCTGGCATACTGATAAAGATGTTTTAAACACTGACATGACAGGGGTGCCTGAATATGCTTTTGAAATAGGTTGAAGATGCTGCCACTACTGCTGATGACAACTGCCTGTTCACTGTAATTGTCACTCACTTGCCCATTCTAATCCATAGATATCAATGGATATGTTCATTTTGAGTACCAGATATGTGCCAAAAACTATGCCACACTCTCTACCTTTAATTTCATTTAATTTTCACAACCATCATCCCATGCTCTAGAATCCACATACCGTGTGGACACATGCATTATGCCCCTTTTAGAAGTAAAGGGGAGGGGGCGGGGAATGTCAGAAAGATTCCAAAATTCCCCCTAGGTCACATAACCTAGAAAGTGGCAGAGCTGGAATTCAATGTCAGGCTTTGAGATGCAATTTTTTTTTTTACCAGTGCTTAATGCTGGGAAAGTCACATCATGTGGGAGGACAACAAGGCAGAACAGAGATGTGGGATTTGAGACCGACTGGAGGGCAGCAGGTGGGAGATGCTGAAAATAGCATATAATAATGTGACTCAAACCAAAAAGGGGTGGCACTACCACATCTGCATTGGTGGATAACAGATGGAGAAGTGGCATGTTAGACCCTAAGGGCCCCCAGCAAATGTTAATTGATGATGGTGACTTCAAAGGAGCAAACACAAATTTAAAGAGACAAAAGAAAGAGTTAAGAGCACATGGGGAAAGACGGGGAGCCAGGCAAGAGATACTGACGGAATTGATTTAGATTACAGCTGCTACAAAAGGACTTCAGAGGAATTCTCTTACTCAAACATCTCAAGTTTTAGTTTGTTTGTTTGTTTGTTTGTTTGTTTGTTTTGAGCTGAAGCATCCATTCTCCTCTCAAAAAAGTTGCACTTGAGGATTAACACCAGTTTCCTACATTCTTGCAAATCTTAGAGAAATGAACTGGCTTCCGTGAGAAACAGATCACCCCACGCCCTTTGTTTAGGTCTTCATGCTGTGTTCCTTTACATAATGATATTTATTTCAGCCAATTGTCAAATTGGAGCATGAGGGAAAATAAAATTTTAAGTGTGTTGGAAGAAATGTAAGTAGATTTCTGGCGTTCAGCTCCCAATTCATGAGTAACAAAATGCATATTTCATGACCTCCAAAGAGCTGAAATAACTCCAGATTCACAGACAGTATGCTGCAGGACAAGAGACAATTCTAGTTAGTTCAATTACTCAGGAAAAGTGATCAATCAGGACATAGTTATTGAGTACCTATCCTAAGCCAATCGACTCTGGTTGGTCCCTTAATAGAAATAGAACAGATATAAATAATAGACTTTTGGTCTTTGGGCCACGTCTTACATTTGGGTAGAATTGTGTTTCTAGTATCAATCTGGCACCCCTGGAGTTGGCTGAAGGTGGGTCATTGTAGGGACATCTTCCAACACCAAGTCTGGGTCGTCTATTAGACATCTGTTGTTTTGGTTTGTCTAGCATCCCTTCCTGCTGTTTACAATAGTTGGTTTGCTTGGGAAAAAGATCATCCCAATTTGTATAAGATGGTTCACTCCTACTCCTTTAGCTCCAAGGTGAGTAAATGACCTTGGTGCTTCAACATATTCCCAACCATCCATTATAAAAACTGGTTCAAGGATAAGCATGTGACCCAAGCTGATCCTGTGCAAATGTATCAGGTGGCTTTACAGAAAACAGTGGATTTACAATAAGATGCTAGATTTGGACAGTGCTGAGCTTTAGGGGTCCTCTCTTCCTGTGGTCAGTTGCACTCCTGGACTTCTCATGTGAACCAATATATTCCCCTTTCATGCTTAAGCTGGTTAGATTTGGATTTCTGTCACTTGTACCCAAAGGACTCCTGACTGTTATTATAAATTTATAATAAAATTTATAAAACTATTATTATAAAGTTTATTATAAATTTCTCTGGCAAGTGCAATGAACAATCAAGGGTCATGAATAAATGGGTGGAAAAGGACCCAAGATGTGGCAAAATTAAGAACCTGGTATGTTGCTGGCAGCTGCTGTTATAGCGTCTGATTCTAGTCAACTCCTAAACATCTTTACCAATCATAAATGAAATAAATGTTAATTGAATATTAAAATTTACTTTAAATAAATTAAATGTTAAAAAATAAAAATAGATATTGTGTATAAATATAGAGTGTATACATTTTTCTACATATAATATACATTTTTTTCATTGCCTGGAGGAAACTGAAAGTATAGGAATAAAAAATCTCGCATTGGCCAAGCAATGGTTTGAAATGCCTAAGCTTTTCTTTATGGAAGTTTTTAGATGCAGTCACTTTTGATTTAGTACAGAATTATAATCAACTAGAGGCTACAGGCATTTTGAGCTGCTGGAGTTTATTTTGGGAGTTTGCAAGACAGCAATCTCCATTTCTTAAACATGTGCTTTAGTAAGACAAAATACTACTTCTCGGTAGAGCACACCCTTAAAGAAAATCAATGTAAATGTTATTGAACTTCTCACCCCTTTTCCCCTATAAAACTAAACACTCCAAAACACGGGCACAGCAAACTCCATTTCTAAAGGTTTTGTAAGTTAAACAACCCAAGGAAGTTACATGAAAAAAAAAAAAAAATTCCCCTTTGAGACATAAAAGCGTTCATATCTAAACAAGACTGAACAGATAGCAGAAGGGAATACAGTACAATATTTGATGAAGAGAAGTAATTATCATTTATGAATGAGGAAGCTCAATGTTTTCCTAAATTACTCAAATTAAACCTCAAATAAATATTTGAAGTTCTCCATCTAATTTGGCAACAATGAAAAATTGAATCTCGTTACCTCTGGGTTTACATCAACTACAATTTCAAAGATTATGGTTATTTTCAGAAAGGATGAAAAAGCATTTTTCACTAGGAGGAAAATGAATTGAAGTTTCAATATAATACACTACTCATTGTGTATTATTAACAAAGTGTCATTTTAAAACTTCCTTCTAAAGAAAATCTCTAAGGAAAAGCCATGGATATTTCCCTTAGTTCAGAGATAAAAATGTATAATGTAAATATTAGTTGTTTAATGAAATTATTATATGTGTATATAATACATATAGATATTGCATACCTCACTATTAGCTGAACTATTATGTAAACTAGAGGCTATTATTCACTTTACAAAATAATTCTCCACTCTACAAAAATACTCAGAATAGGATTTCACTTCATGAGTTCCCCAACGTATCCTACCTGCAATTTACGTTCATTTTCACAATTTCCTAGATACAACCATGGCCTCAAGCAAGGTAAACATCTTTATTAGCGTTATTTGCACATGCAGTCAAAAATCAAACGACTATGTGTAAGTCTGGACATTTCTGATAAAGTTTATGCAATGCGATTATCAAAAGAATAGGCAATTGGTCATCATTTTTAACATATCTAAACTCCTGCCACAGCTTCATAGCCATATGCAGACATTTGTCCTAAAACCCCCTTAGACATCAAGCAGGGAAAACAAAAACAAACAAAAAACAAAATAGGACATTACAACAAAGACATAAAAGACATGTTATTTATCTTTGCTACAAGAAACAGAAATTTCACGATTATTGAATGACATTTCCCGAAGTAAGTGACTGTCGTTCATTTATTTAACAAATATTTATTGAGCACCAGCTCTTCGACAGACACTGCACCAGTTTTTTACCAGGAGATTCTCCACAAAGAGAGTGACAAGAAGAAGATTACAAGGGAAACTATATTTAGGGTGCACATTATTCTGCATAGCTTTTTTGCAGCTTGCTTATAGGAGTGTTATTCTCTTAAAGGCTCTGAGAAACCTTACAGTAAAGAAACAACTAATCCAACAGTGACCAAATGCATTCAACTGTGCCATTCTATTTTTTCCCTTTTAAATACTTATTAATATCCATTGTGACAAGGGTTTTCTAAAATATCAGTCATCAAAAAGTTATATTATCCTCTCTATGCTCATTAAGAGCCTGCAGCTTTGGGAATGTACAGATATTGTTTTGTTTTGTTTTTTCCTCCACCGAACACTACTACTTGTAGTTTTGCCTGTGGTTGGATCTCTGCAGTGTAAGGTCCCTCGTCTTCTGGCAACAACCCCCCAATCCTGCTCTCCCATCCTGCCTCATGGTTCCCAGAGCTCCAGGGATGGGAACCTAGACTAGATCTGTCCATTCAGTGTGTTCAATAGCAGTGATGGATGCAAGGGAAAAGCCCAGGCCCCAAATTGCTCAAATGAGAAGCCACTCGAGAACTTCATGTTTATAACTGCTACGCATGTAGTTATTGGGAGGATATGATGGAGCCTGTAGCTTCTGGTGACAGTCTTACCATTATGCAGGAAAACAATGGCAATTACAAACCCAATGCAGAGGAAAGCAGAGGCAAAGAATGGCATTGAGACGGTGAGTTACTCCATCTCAACTAATAAAGAGGTCCTTGATGAACAAAATGTCTCAGGGAAGAAGTTTAAAGGGACAGAACTAAAATATTTTGGAATTCCCTTGAGCCAGGTATTCTTTGATAATATTTTCCATTCACTTTCAAAATTAATTTTTCATGTGATGAGAGAGGCAGGTCACCTCTTCTCTATATAAAAGAATTTGGATGAGAACTGTGGATATAATCTACATAATTAATCTGTGCCAACTCCAAATGGTGAATGATCTCTTCAATTTTTTTTGTCAAGATAAACAGGATGGAAATTTCATTCACATGCCAACCTCTGTTCTAATTTAACAGACATTGGAGAATTGTACAGTAGATAGAATATTGCCAATATAATAGCAGCCAACCCCTCCCCACCCTCACAAAAAAAAAGAGATTATTTAACAGGTAGTAGATGCATTGTAGTTGCCTCTCTGACAATTTTTCTGTTGTCACGCCTCCTCCCTGACCATAGCAAGGGAAGGTTTTTGGCTTTTAAAGACCCTTGTGATTACATTGGGTCCCCTTAGATAATCAAGTATAACCTCCACCTGCTCAAGATCCTTAATTTAACCACATCTGCAAAATCCTCTTTCCCATGTGAGGTAAAATATTCAGAGGGTCCTAGGATTAGGAGGACATCGGGGTGGGGGGCATTATTCTACCTGATACAGTCATTTCATATTTGAGCACTTAGGTCATCTTAGATATTGGGGACACACATTCTTACTTCCTAGAGTTGATACAAAGATGATATAAAATGTTTTGTACAATGCATAATGTGATACTTGCTACATAGCATTTACTTAGAATGTTTTCCCAAACTTGGGTGGCAGCCATAAAAAAATGGATATGGCTGCCAGATGTACCAAGGGAGCAGAATTAATAGGTCTTGCAAGTCACAAGTTGGGACTTGAGGACAAGGGAAGGTAGAAGAGGAGAGAGAAGAGTACAGAGTGACAGCCACATGAGCATTCTTAAGAAGTCTGCCCCATTTATTATGGTTTTAAATTCTCTTGTCCCCATGTCCAGCACACATACATACAACTGTTCTGGGAACTGTAGGAATAATTTCACAGGGACAGGAAATCATCATCTGATGGGAGTGACATCTAGCTCCCACACAGCTAATAGCAGACTCTTTTTGATACAAAAGACATGGTCGGAAGATTTCTATCCAGAACTCTGTAATTCCCTTCTACTTTTTCTAATGTACATCAAGGCAAAGTGATATCTTCCTGTTAACAATCTGAACGAACATGATGTCACATGAATAACAAAATGAATGGAGGCTGCATGAACCGGTACTTGTTTCCCCCCAAGGATGTGAAAACATTTCGCTTCACAATGATCTTCAACCAACCTCATTGCAGGTTGACAGATTTAGCAGGAGATGAAAATGAGAACTTAACCTTGCCAATTCCACTGATTGTGTTTCAGAGCCCAAAGGGGGAGGAAGCCAGTAATGTGCATTTATAGGCAGGAGAAGGGGTGGCCTTGAGACAGTGCATTTCTTGGCACATGATACTTCGAAGAAAAACAAATGAGTTATCTTGGGGTTGGAAATATATTTTTTGGTTCAACCCATTTCTTACTAGATGATAACTAGCTAAAAACAGAGGTTTATGGTATCCAATCGACCAATCAATCAATGAATCACTGACCAGTCTTGCTTAATAATGATGCATTAGATTATCTTAGCATCTAATAATTATTTTTGAGGTGTTTATCTATCTTTCATTTATATACCATTTCTAAACCAAATGAGTTGATTTTCTTTTCTTTCTTTTAAGTTGAACTATCTTAGGCAATATCATTCTGTATTCTAAATGTCTCCAGTTTTTTTAAGGGTGATGATTTTTCATATCAATTTATGTCTATAAAACAGATTTGTGAATTATCTTCTAAAGCAAGATATATTGAATGGGTGATGTGATCACTCTAGGTACACTTTAAAGTATGCATATTATGATTATTTCTCCACATCACAGAATTCCAATAAAATAAAATGAAATATCTTCTTAGAGAGTAATGCTATTTAAAATAAACTGCTGACGAATTAGCCATGTTTTAAGCCATGGGTAACATAACACATATTGAAATCCTTATAAGCTGGAGCTTCGAATCTAAGAACACCTCGTAAGCATTTTTATTTCAGTCATGGATAATTCCCTACAGGGAAAAAGAAAATGATAATAATAAATAAATAAATAAAGCAAGCTTTGTTTTCACAAGATTACCCAAAGAAGATTAACTTGTTTATCATCAATACCCAAAACTAATTTTCTATCATCCTGCTCATATGCTCTGGGGACAAGTCAACTCTTGCACATCATCGCTGCCACTTCTCTACTGACAGACCCATGCTCCACAGCACAATACAAAAAGAAATGGCATTCACAGACTAATCACTTTGCAGGGCATGAAGCTCACTGCCCTCACGCCATTCTGAGCAGTGAATCTGTCCCTCTAGCAAGACAGAGAAATCACACAGCTGGGCTCTGTTTATTTACATTTTGTGGGACTTTCAGTGAGGAACCAAACAGAACATGAGTGACAGTCATGTCACCGAAGTACTTCCAGAGTGTTTTCATGACAACTGTCCCCAGCGAATGTGTCTACATTCAGGAAGTTTTCAACCACAGAAAGCCTTTGATATCATTTATAATAGACATCTCCATGGATAGGCTGGGACACTTTTTATGAAAGATACATCCCTAAATAGTTTCTCTATGTGATAGTAAATTTTGTGTATTAAATAAAATTAATTTAAATTCATAAGAAGTCACCATCTCAAGTCGATTTTTTCTTTTTGTATAATAATTATCCATTACCCACATCTACTAAATCTAGATTTTCATTATAATAAATGTAGAAAATAATACTTAAGAGAAATATTTTCCTTATATTTCAAAGTCTATTTTATCATTTCATGTGAGTCATAAACATGCATAAAAATAGGAAAACAAGGGGGAGATCACACAACCAGTTTGCATAAATCTCCAGATCCAGTTGGCCTTAGAGGATGAGTCTGGGGTCTTTTGGCTCTCTAATAAGCATATGTAGATGGAAGGACTGGTTGGACACTAGTACAGGCTTGGCCTCTGGCACACCTGGGTTTAATCCCAGTGTCCCGGCTCCTTTTGTTTGGACATTACCTGGAGAAAACAATCACCCCCCACTGCTATGGCTAATGAAACAATGCATGTAAAGTGTGTAGCGTGTAGTGCGTTTGCAAAGGATGTTTTTGTTGGCCTGTGGCATCTTCTATTTCAAAAGCTTATATTCAGCAGGCCCATTTTGTTAAGATACAGAATAGGAGTCCTGGTTCATTAAGCTCTTCCTGAGCACACATTTCCCAGACTCCCCCACAGAGAGGTTGGGCCCATGAAATTGGTTCCATACAATAGGTAGTGAGTGGGAGTGTCATGTGACAAATCTGGGCTGACACGTGGTGTGAGTAGGTGTGAGCGCTCCATGACCTCTCTTTTCCTCTTGCCACAACCCTGCAAAACCACTTAAGACATAAGTATCTATACAAGATAGAAGCATCCCGAATCCTAGCATTTCCCATTGGAAGTTAACTGCCTTGGGAGCTGCAGTATCCACATTGGGCTTTGTGTGGCAAGAATAGAACTTGCAAGTGACAAACCACTGAAATCTCAAGGTATGCTCGTTGTTGAAACACGGACTAGCCAATCCTGACAAATATAGATTACCTCCTGGCTTTATATCAGGATTCAGAGGAATTTCAGTTTTAACATGGGTTTCTATGGATGCCCCAAGTCACAGAAATGTCTTTCTTATAATAAGTGTGATTCTCTCAGGAACTCAATATCTGCTGTTCTTATATGTTAATGCCACAGAGATTTATGAAATGAGTTTAGCAAAGTGTCTCCATGACATCACATTGCATTTGTTTGGGTCTACATGATGAATATTTTAAAACCACATAATCACAAGCAGAACACACACACACACACACACACACACACACACACACACACACACTGTAAATGGGGTGCATGAAATTATTCAATCAAAAGCATTTCCTGGAAGATCATTCATTCTTGTCATGGGCACCCAAAACACGAGTGAGTAGCAGCAGTCTGGAGAATGTTGAAAAAGAACATGAAATCTGTATTACCTGCAATATCCATGGGTCTCTCTCAGTGTGTGAATAGCGGGGAGTGGAAGGGTGTGACGGGGAGGCTGGGGGAAAAGCAATGAGTTGCTAGCTGGATACAAAACAGGGAGCTTGGACTTGCATTTGCATTCCCTTGGCATTGAAAACAACAACCCTCCCCTCACCCCGTGCCCTTTGTGTCTCCAAGTGGCAAGGAGAGGGAACAGCGCTCTTTGGGGTTAGCTCCATCAAGCCATGCTGTCGCACCCCAGGTGAAGAACGTGTTCCTGCCTTTAGTACCTGGAAACTCTCCCAAGATGTATATAATTTCATGGATGGGAGAACATGACTTTGCAGAACTTAAACGGTAGAAGCATGTAGGGCTTAAATTATGGAAAAACAAACTTTTTCTTAGTACAAGGCAGGCCTGAGCATACTGGTCCTTGAGTGTCACTCATCTCTGTGCAACTGGACGGCCCACAGGGCTTCCAGAAGCGTCAACAGAGTGAAAGGAGAAGGAAGAAGGCTCAGAGCAAGCCAGTGTGATTCTGCGAAGTTCCCACTTGAGAAAAAGCCTTCTGATTGTCATGAATGGCTCCTGACCACAACGTAGTCTGGGTTGAGACCTGCCTGAGTGACAACAACCTGGCCACCGAAAAAGGAGGTCTGGGATGGGTGGAAACCAGCCCGATGACATTGAAGGGATTTATTCTTCCTATTGTCTCTATGTATTGCGTATTGTATGGAGGAAGTGGGCGCCCCCACTCCTGTCACTGTGGGATTTAAATGAAATAACGCAGGTGAGGTGCAGAGCCCAGTGCTTGGCGTGGGACATGTTTCCAAAGCATATTTTTATTGAGAAGTGACATCTCCCATTTTTCAAAAGCCAAGGAGAACCTACTTCTCCCAAGTTGGAATCAACCTACGTGTATAAAAATAGAGGAATAGTTTAAAATAAAAAACAGAAATATTCATAGAATGAAAGAGGACACGAAGCCATGAAAAATGGTGGTTTTAAGAAAAAAGATACCAATCGAGCCAGAGATGCTTTCGAGATGTAATGCAAACACAACAATGCACGGATGCCATTTGTTAAAATTATAGGTGATGAGGGGGAAAACCTCATGAAGCACCAACCTCTTAAAGCTGGTATTCCTGTGAGCTAAGACCATCTAACTCTTTCATACTTTTTTACATTTTTAAATGGTCTACAATGCACATGTACTGTATCACTTTTGTGTAATTAGAAATGATGCTTGGGCTTGAATTGTTTTAAAACCATGATTAAAATAACCTGAAACTCCCCCTCTTCCAGGACTAAATTTATTGCCGACGTAATGACCAACGGCACTTCCTTGCCTGGATTTTCTGTTGACTAATAAGAAGAGCAGGAATAAAGAAAGTGAATGGAACAGGAAAGGAGAGAGCTCACATTTATTTAGAATCTCTTCGTGTACATGAAGGAGGCCGAGTGGAAAAAGAGAATTACAGAGGAGCCAGGTTTGAAGCGCACCTGTAACTTTTTCATCATCACGCAATTTCAGGCAATTCACTGACAGTTTCTGAGACTCAGCTTTCCCCATCTGGAAAATGGTGCTACACTCAGCAGCCACGTATGTTAATCCGAAGATTGACCCTCAGTATAAACAAAATGCAAAGTGGGCCTGGTATTCGTAGACACAGAGAACATACCAGCTCCTTACACTTTTAGCTGTTCTCAAACGACAAAGGAAGAAAATAGAGAAGAAATCATGCTTTAAGGAATATATTTTCCTCCCAGCCTTTCGTGTTTCAATTACTTTGCTGACCAGTTAATAGTAATTCATTACAGGGGGCTTAGCCATCATGTACAAATTCAAGCCGATCTTTAATTTCTTCCTCTAGGGTTCCCGATCAACATCTAAGACATTGATAAAGAAGCCCGCTTCCCACCACCACGACTGTCCCCTAATCTCACCCACAGAATCAGCTAGTTCCCTTTTCAAGGACAGAGAGGCTTCTGACCCTGGACATAATTGATAGCTCCACGACTCCTTCCACTGCAGCAATTTCTAAGATGGCACAAGCTGATGATGTTTGCAAGACTTAAGTTCAGGGGGTCTGCCGTGGCCAGCAATTGATTGCATCTTGATATTCTCTCTCCTCTGATACTTAAGCCGGTGGAAAGGATGACAGCATCTGCCCTCGATGGCTGCTCAGGAAAATTACAAAATCAAAAACTATATAAAAGCATACCTGTCTTGCTTTTAGCTAATTACCGAAACAGCGGCCAGCGCCCGAGAGATTTTTCTTTGTCGTGCACTGCCATCTTCCGGCCACTTTCGCCTCTGCACCAGGAACCCACAGGTTACACTCAGAAGACTAAAAGACCTACGCACATGCAGGTGTGAAGAATCGGATCTTAAACTTGAATTCTACAAATGACCTGAAAGCCTCCCAAACCATTATCCTCTCTGTGCTGAAGCACACAGTGCACACACCTGAGAAATGCTTTAAAAAGTTTTATGTGCCCACAAGGGGCTGGTAATAATGGGGTGCCATTCGTTATCTCCCCCAACGCTGCCACCGGGCCACCTGATCTGGAGAAAAGAAAAGGATGGGTCTGAGCAGGCACCTACTATGTGACAGAGGCTTTCACACATTTCACCTCCTTTTGTTCTTTCAGCCATGGCATGCAAAGGAAACTGTGATTTCTGTTTCACTGAGGCTTCGAATTTCAGAAACCCATTAAAAGGAAACTTGCTGTTAGATGGTGGCGGGAGGGTTAGGATCCAGGGGAGTCTGGCCACGAAGCTCAAACTCTGGTGGACATTACCTAGCCTGAGCCTCACCACCCTCATGCCCCATCCATATCTAGACCTGAGCAGACGGATCTGAGGGTTTATTGTCACCTGAGACCGGATATGGTCCTCTTGGTTTGGACAACTTACACACACACACACACACACACACACACACACACACACACACACACACGATGTGTGTGCGAGTATAGATATATGTATACGTATACACACATATATGAACATATGTATACACATGTATATATCTATCTATATCTATTGGGGTATTTTTTGCTAAACCATTTGAAGATAAGTTGTAGATATTTCACCCCCAAATATCTCAGCACACATGTCTTAATAAGGAGAGTGTCCTGAAAAAAAAATTCTATTATCATATTGTAGAAAACAAACTTTGATTTAAAATTATCACCTGATATCTAATATCGAGTGTCATATTTAAATGCCTCAAAAGTTCTTTAGTTCCTTTCCAATAAGTAACCTCAGCACTGTGTTCCATGGTTATGTAATTTTGTTTCTTTTAATTTAAAATGGACCCTCCACCCTGCCTTTTTTGTTTGTTTCATATTTTAACATAAGTCCTCTGGGTAATGTCCAGTGGAAAACAAAAAGTTGCTAGTTAACTCTTTTGTCATGAAATAAATATTGAGTTTTCTTTCACGACAAAAGAAAGTTTTATTTAATGAAGCAGATTCTCCAGCCTTTCTCCCATTTCTCTCCTAAATGCAGTTCTCTGTTGATTGACAGCTGTCATCACCCCACATGCCTGCTCTTTAGTAGAGAGCATCTGGCTGTGGGCTCATCAACCACACAGACCTGATATGACTTGGTGGCCTGTGATGTCTGGCTCTCTGGGTTTTTTGTTTGTTTGTTCATTTTTTTTCCTTTTGGCTCCTTTCCTCTCCAATTTTTTCTTTTATGAACTGTGGTACTTCCGCATCCCCTACCCCCTCTTCCCCCCTCTTTTTGCCTTTATTCTACTTTTTTGTTTGTTTATTAAGCCATTTTAAAGTTGTCGACCTTTCACCCTGAAATGCTTTACTATGAATCTGCTACTAACAAAAATGTTCTTTTACATCAGTGATTCTCAGCCAGAGACAATTTTGTCCCTTGGGGGTCACTTGGCCAAAGTTTCTGGTGACATTTTTAGTTGTCATAACTTGAGTGGAGGAAAGTGCTACTAGCTACTTGTGGGTGGAGGCCCAGGATGCTGCTAAATATCCTACAGTGCACAGGTCGGCCACCTGCAACATACATAAACCGATCTAGTCCAAAAACACAAATAACGCCATGGCTGAGGCACCCTGCTCTGAGTGACCACGAACTCATTATTAAATTCACGAATGATAAATACATTAGACTGCAATCATTATTCAACATATTGCTAACTTGCCTTTTCCACAAAATGTAACACATTTCTGTAGTCTTCATAATCCCACAAAAAGGGGTGATCTGCTGCGAAGCCTGACAGCAGAAAGTGACATAAACGGAAAGGGGTGCCTCTAGCGGCCACCTTGGGGACCTGCACCCGACAACACTGGGAGACAGGGCTGACTGAGCTCTTCAATATCTGAGAACACAAGCAGAAAGCCCCATTCGGTTGTGTTATTTCATTGTTTTGGTTGTTTTAATTACTCTAGTCTTAGTTTAAAAATGACACAACTTACATGCAAAAAAAAAGGTCCATATTTGGGAATTTCAGTGTCCCAAGGTGACCTTTAAAGGATGCTAATATGCCCTCTTTGGGGTAAAGAGAACCTGATCTAGAGAATAGCGAATAGCAGAGTTCTGAGTAAAGGGAACACCATCTTTTGAGGATAAGCTCAAAATTTAAAAGAATAAATTAAGATTGAAGAAAAACCTGAAAGATATTACTATCAAAACTTGTTTAAAGGAGCATACTTTTTCCAGGCATAGTCCTAGTGAATTACACAAGGACACAGTAAATGTTTACAGGGTTGATCTTCAAAATAGCTCACTAGATCTTCAGGAAAACCTGATTGTGTAAAAAGGACAGCTAATAAATATCTCTATGATACGTAGGTGAGAACTGAGTTACGGAGAAGTTATGTTTATGACATCGACATTATCAGATGAAAACGTTAACATTTAATCCATTGGGCCAAGATTCTATTTGTTGGTAAAATGACTTGACTGTACATATGTGTGGGGAGTTGGGTGTATGGGGGGAGCTATTGTGATTTTATGTGTTTTTGTCTCTTTGTTCTTGGCCTGAACTAATAAGCTCAATTAACCATGATCTGTTATTTTAATTTTTTCCCGCAGCTGACTATATTTTAGGAATAAAAAATGCCTTTATATATCACAAATTGATCACAGAAGTACTTGTGCTAAATCTAGTTATACCTCAGAATCCAATCCTTCTTAGTCACTAGGCAAAAACTAGTGACTGATTAACACTACCAAGATAAGAAGCAAAGATTTTTTTTTAACATGAAAAATAGACTTCTATTTACTCTGAGACCAAGACAGAAACCAGAAGTTTTCTACAAACTGTGTTAAAAGTTACTCAGGCCCAATTGTCACGCAGCTCCATTTGCATTTATATTGTGATCTTTGTTAAAGCATTGATTTAATTCTATGCTCACCATGGTAGCTGAAAACAGTAGAAGGTACTTCATTAATGTTTTGTTCCGGAAGCTCATAATATTGGGATGTTTGCTGAATCCATAGTTTGCAAAGTTAGGGGGCCACCTATCATCCTTTCTGCCTTGCAAAGATTAAACACAGATTTAAATCATAACCACGCCAGTCTCTCTTGTCATTACCTCATACTGCCTGTTCATAGTCAACTTGATTTTAACACTGGAAAAGTAGAACAAGAGGGTAACATCCAAAAGGTGTTATTTAAGACTAGAATCCAAGTCACACCATCCACTAGTCAAAGGAAAAGGAAAAGCAAATGACACTAGCAATAAAATATATAATTCTACCATGCATAGAGTATGTACACAGGCTCACACACTAATAACTATCCTCCCTTTTAATTATCAGCTACGATCTTATGTAATCTTATCTATGACCCATTTTACAGATAAGAAAAATGAAGTTCAGAGTGATGAATTAACATCTTCAAGACCATATTGTTATGAACTAGGGAAACTGAGTTGAACTTCCTCACAGTCCACAGGCGGAGTCTATATGTTTATAATCCCTTTGTCTTACCTTAAGGCAGACTGATAAATGAATGAATGAATGAATGAATACTGCCTTCATAAACTCCAGGAAAGCAAGAGGTGCATCTCAGAAAAATAGGAAAGAAAATAAATTGCTAAAAGTATGGTTTTATGAAGAAAACTCTAGAATTTGTTTAGCTCCTCTCTGATTAATTTCCTATTAGCAAGTAGAACTTGAAAACAGAAAGGAAAAAAAGTTTCATGTAAAAAGACTATTCTTTTCTTCCTTAAAGGACACGTTGGGGTACTCTCGGATGGTGCGCATGGTTAGTTTGGACTCATCCTAGTTCATGTTTGTACAAGCCTTTTCAATTTTTAAGCAAAGGAAATACTCAAAATATATCATTCCCTTTCCAGTCCATTAGCATGTAGCATAAAAAGATAAAGACGCCACCATCTGGAAGGGAAGAGTATGGTTGTAAATTTTTCCCCACTGGTAGCAAAGTATTTCATGTGCTATATCCACATGTCCCTCTGTGACCCAAAGTATCCTTTTCAGAAACTGGCCAGCGCCAAGAAGGACAATGGAGGCCAAAAAGTGACTCCATGATGTCTGCCCCTGCATCTCCAGCACAAGATGAGCGTTGCCCAAACCTCATTTAATTTACACATCAACTTCGCTGTCTCTGCATTATTCCTGGGTCACCTCTGCAATGATGAAGTTATTATTTTTCTTTAAATTGACTCTTTTATGCTTCAATACGATTTAAAACACTATTTGATATCATTACCGACACTGAAACACAGTATAATTTTCCATAGATACATAGAAAATGGGTTGAAAACACAGCGATGTTCTTCAAATGTTAAATTCCAGCTGGATATTTTGTCTGCGGGAAGTTCTCGTTCAATTTCAAGAACAGAAAACAAAATTTATCAAGGGTTAGAGACATAAAAGTAATACACAGAGATGTTCTCTTCGGCATTTGAAAGACTGAAATGGGTGTGAAAGGAAATTGATATTCTCACTCTACGACTCCATTATATTAAATGACAAATCCATGTGGCACCCCAAATGACCTCATCCATGGAAGGCATGGAAATGCAAACACGTGGAAACACTGTATAGACTGCTGATCTATTAAGCCTTCACCATAAGCCTTACCAACAAATTCACAATCGGTGATTAACTTGGTAAGCTTCAAGTTGGGGAGACGTTAGCCTTCCTTGAAATCGATGGATTGAAGCCTCCATTCTGAGCTACGTTGACGTCAGTTCAGCACACCCCGGGTCTTAGAAGCACTGGTTCCCAAAAGCACAACTATAAGGGAAAATCTAGGATATGACCATTTCTCAAAATGGAAACTCTCTTATTGTTGAAAAACCTCTAAAGAGATCTCTCGAATCTTTGGTTTCCCTGTCTTTCAATGACACAATCGCCTTATGCCTGTGCTGCCTAATACATAAGCCACATATAGATACTGAGCACTTGAAAGGGGCCTCACCTGAACTGGGACATCCTGCAAGGCATGTTAAATGATGAAAAATGTGGCACATAGGTTAAATAAAATGTTATTAAAATTAATTTCATCTGTTCCTTCTTACCCTTTTATTGGGGCTACTAGAAAATGGAATTTTATGTGCATGGTTTGCATTCTATTTGCAGTGGGTTAGATGTGAGATGTTTATTGTGTTAGTCCAAGACCAGAGGCTCGACATTTCCTTATTAATGGTTGATTGGTCTAGTAACATATAAAATGTTACCCAGGAATAATGCAGAGACAGTGAAGTTGATGAGCAAATGAAGTCCCTAATGTCACAACAGACTTTAAAAAGAGGGCCTTTAGTTCTAAGAGGTAAAAGTCACTGGTAGATTTAAAAAGCTTGACCATCTCTGTTCAGTCTTCCTCTAAATTAACAGCCTTTTTACTGATGCCAGAAGATAAATAGCTCATTGTCTTTAAAGTGAGAAAAGAGAGGAAAAAGATTTCATGGCTCATGTGTGTATGGATGAAATGATCCAATTTTGGAGCGGCCCAAACTTGTTCCCTAATCAAAAATGTACTTTTAATGAGATTTTATCTTCGATTGAAAATGTAAGTCTGTAATGAACCGCTGGGTCATCACTCTGCTTCTGGGCTTAATTTTTATTTAATTCTAGTTCCCTGATGGTTTTGATATGGAGCCCTTAATTTATGCTGGATATTTAAAAGTTTCTTTTTTCGATCTTTTGATGTAGGTCGCCTTGTGGGGCAAAAAGTCCATTTTGAAGTTATAGTAACAAAATAAAGACTTCTAGTCTCCACAGAAACACGTCATATACATCTATGTCTTTATATGTATTTGTATTTATACAGGTAAGCATTTAATATTTCTAAAATTTCATTTCAGTCATCTGAAAAACTAGCATCTCTCTGCTTTTCAGGTGGACATGCAGACTAAATGAATTATGCTTATAAAGCACTTAGCAAATGGTTTCGTATGCAGAAAACTACTTTGCACTCTGTTATTCTTTTTGAAGCATTTTCCTCTTCGGGTTCCATGCAGGAAAATGAGTGAATGTCTGGAGACTGTCCAGGTGTCTCACCTGCAAGAGCATTGGTACAGGGCAGGCCCTACCCTCCTCCTCTCCTGTTGCTATGGCACCTTTATTTATTACTGAGGGTTTACCTTATGCAGGGACCCACCTGGGGAAGTGCTAGAGCCAAGAGCAGAAAGGGCTCAGGCCTTCTCAGACTTGTAGGAGGGCGGGATACTATTCTCTCTCTCATCTACCTTCTCCCCGAACCTTCCTGATCATAGAAGGCCTTCCTCAGAACTCCCAGCTAATTCTAGTTCTCACTTGTTGGGCCACTGGTCTCAAACCCACCTGGGCAGCCAGTGTGAAGAGACCTTCCTGCATGCCCTGGTGGCCCTCGATAATGTGGTCCCAGTTAACCCAGAAAAGGATCTGTTGTGTGTGTGTGTGCACATGTGTGCATGCATGTGAGTGTGTATATGCACGCCTATATGTGTGTGTAATATGTGTTCTTACCTGTGCAGCTTTCTTTCACCTAATTCTGATAAAACTGTCTCCCCTCCTCCTGTCCTCTCTTCAGTTTCCCTTTTGGGCATCTTTCCTGTCTCATTTTCTTTAGAGTCCATGTGGTTCTGACACTTGTCCCAGGCTCCAAGGGTGTACATGGGACTCAGGCCAAGGCACAGCATTCCATATCCATGGCAACAGGACTAGCAGTGATGGACACAGGGCCCAAGCCACACTAAGTCTAGGAATTTTTCACTAAAGTGATCAAGGTAAGTCTTGTATTGATTTTTGGGAGCCATTTTGCTCCACCTGGGAATAGTCTGCTTAAACTAAAGCCAATTCTAAGACAAACAAAACCCAGAAATGGAGACAGGTGGATTCCTGATGACACAGGCACCTGGATCTAGCCAAGCCTAAAGCCAGATACCCCTGTATTTTCAGATGTGGGAGTATATTAATTTCCTGGTGCTGCTGTAACACATCACCACAACCTGGGTGGCTTGAAGCAACTATTATTATCTCCCAGGATGGAGACTAGAAGTCTGAAGTCGAGGTGTCAGCCAGACCCACGTTTCATCTGAAGAGTCTAGGGAGGGTCCTTCCTTGCCTCTCCTATCTTTGTGTGGTTAGCAGCAATCCTTGGCATTCCTTGGCTTTTGGTCTCGCCACTCATCTCCATGTCTGTCGCCACACTGTCTCTACCCTCAGTGTCTCTGCATCCAAATCTTCCTCTCTTTCTCCTACAAAGACACCAGTCATTGGATCAGTACCTCCCACCCCACCCCAGTGTGACCTCATCATAACTTGATTACATCTCCAGAAACCATATTTTCAAATGAGGTCATGTCCACAGGTATGGGGGTTGGAACTTCCTACATATCTCTTTGGAGATTGTTATTCAACCCATTACGGGAAGTTAATCAATTACACTTTTAACTTGAGCCAATCTGAATTGCATCTCTATTACAATCATGAAAGAGCTGAATTTCTCACTTCTTTCCTATAATATTCCTAAAATACTATTTCCTTAATACATCTGAAGGAAGGAATTCTGCTTATATCATTTCTCTCTCACTAGGGTCCCTTTCTTTTGTACTCTATGTAGGCAGGTGCCCTGTAGCTTGGCTAGTGTTTCAGGGCCCATCTGATATGGCGCTTCCTCCAGCGAGTGTATATTTCTTCTCCGAGTTCTAAAACTCGTCTTCCCTCCATCTCTGACTCTACTATTATTACTCTCTGTCCAGTTGTACTGGTGGCCTTTCATGTGAGTATGAATCTCTCATCTCCTGGACTGACCATAAATTTCTATCTTTGCATTCATTTAGAGCCTCTTCCCTGCCTCAGGCAGAAAAAAAAAAAAAGTCAAAAGCTTTCTTCTTCTGCCTGTTGTTCTACTCAGACCCTCAGTAGATGGGATGATACACACCCACATTGGAGAGAGCAATCTACTTTACCGAGTCCACTGATTCAAATGCTAATTTCATCTGTGAACACTCACCTAGACACACTCAGAAATAAGGAGTAATCTGAACAACCCTTGGCCAGTCAAGCTCACTTAAAAGCAATCATCACCATGACTTACTTTATAATTCTCAAACCACAAATTAATGAAACTGTTTGAATAGGAAAAAACTATAATTATTTTTCTTTTCCCATGAAAATTTTATATACGACCAGAATCAGAAGCACATGCTATCTCATGGGATGTATTTATTCAACATTTATTATTAGTCCATGACCTCTGACACAAGCATATAATTCATTTTTAATAGCCACATAATACTCCATCATGTTCTGTACTCAACATAAGTCATTTCCTTAAGATGGGGCATTTAGATTGTTGCCAATCTTTTGTCACTGAAAATAAAGGAGCAATAGTGTCTTTGTTTGGGTGAACTTTTGTTTCAATTGAATGGAAACAGAATATACTCATAGGAATAATTCACAATAATTCATAGCAGTAAGATTGGGATCAAAGGAATGATTATCTGCATGGTTGTTCACAGGTATGGGTCTCTGCTTTTTAAATGATTTTCACCAAATTGCAGCAAAACCAGTAAAAAAATGTGGGAGCCAGTTTCACAGCAACCTAGCTGGTATAGGAAGAGGTAATATTCTCATTTTAGGTTAATGTGGTTAATTTAGGAGGTCGAAATTAGTATCTCAGTGGCTTTAATTTGCATTTCATACAGCTATTGAGGACAGGTGTTTACCATGTGTTTGATTCTATTTATGATTTCCCTGTGAAAACCTTCCTATCATAGGGGAAAAATTAATATTTGTCAGTGTGTGAACTGATGAATTGGATCAACAGAAAAACTCAATCTGAATAGATTAAATTAAAAACTCTTATTTTTTTCCTCATTGCAAGTGAGGGTGCTACTTTGAGGAAATGAAGAGATGCACTTTAAGTTTAAAATTAATCCTTTGACTTGACTCTCTCTATGCCATCAGAACCAGTTATCTAAGTGGGTCAGGTGACTGAGAGACACTGTCAGACTCCCTGGCTGAGTCAGGTCCTACTGGTCTGGCTCATGATAAACATTTGCTCCCTGTACCAAAGGCCAGAACATTTTGAACTTGAGATCTTTTCTGTTCTCAAAGATCTATCCTCCTAGCCTCTCAGAAAACATTTTGGTTCAAAATAAAATATAAAACAATCCTCTGGTCAACCTAAACGTTCTGATAGCTTGTAGTTTGCAACAATCACAGTAAAACAGAGTACATTTTTGATGACTTAATGCAAAACAAAAAAATCTAACCTATAATCAGCAAAAATAAAATAAAATAAAAAGCCCTAGTAAAATAACAACTCAGTATGTAATGTGCATGGGCTTGTGCATGTGTGGGGGTGCATACGTGTGTGTATGCATATGGGTGCATAGTTTCCCCATTCCACCTTTGGATTCTGCTGGTGTTGCATCAAGGTCCATCAAAAATTATTTCAGCTCTCGAGCTGCTGAGATGGATGGCATAATCTCTGCGGTTCCTGACCTTGATCAACATGAAGAAAATTTCAGCTGAACTGTGCAGAAGTGCTGGGACAACATAAATCACATTTGGACAGGGCATGCTTTCTATCTAAAGTGTAAAGTTGCCCAATCACATATCAAGAAGTAGGATAATAAAATACACCCACTGGAGAGAAAAAAAATTAATTAACACTCCACTCATCACAAAAGAGCTGATAGCCTTTTTTTTCTTTTTTTTTGAGAAGAGATGACAGAACTATCCTAGAAAACTATCTCTGTACTTAATTGTTTCTTAAATGCATTTTAATTCAGAGCTTAAAAAAAGAAGTGTCACTAAAAAATATACAAAAAGAATAGACTTACTTCTCTGGAGTAAAATCAATGACAAATGAAAATAATAGCTATAATTAATGGTATTAAGATGTGAGCAATTCAGCCCCGATTAACACATAATTGCAAAGAGATGATGAACATCATTATGGATAAATCACGCTTTTAAAATTAATGCATCAAAAACATAAATAACCCTACCTTTCAGAGGCTGAAGTCAGGTAAATTATCACCAACACGTAATTGATAGAGTAGCCTTCTCAAGGGCCTAGGAAAGTGCAGTACACATGCCCGATATATGTTAAATTGTTTTCAAGCCATGGACTACCTATAAAAATACCAGTGCCTCGAGAGAGACGAATCCACAACAGAATTAAAGAAACAGCTGTACCTAGAAGAAAAGATCAGGTAGTGAATGCAACAGAAGTATGAAGTGTCCACCTTCTCTCTACCTTTGGGCTTAAATACAGAGCATTTGAAGTCTGTTTCACTCATCAGTTGCCAGATTCTGTGCCAGGCACAACCTAGTCCTGGTGTACATGCTGTGATTCCCCCTCCGTCATCCTTGGTAGGCATCACTAATCAATCTCACCCTTTCTAGTAGAACCCATGTCTCAGATTCCTCATTAAGAAGTCTTCTATGCAGCCACCGTCAATCAATCTGCACTGACACCAGAGATTAAATCTGTTTCCAATCCCAGGCTTACACATTTGGCTGTTTTCCATCCCTCTCTATGCACCTTCATCCAGATGGATAAGTATCCACAGGGCACATTTGTTACTGGGGACCTGGGATCTAGCTACAGCTTTGTTATTTACTTTGCTACTTACTTACCTGGTCCTACATGCAACTTCTTTGATCCCACGAGACATGGAAGAAACTTAGACAAGGATGAAAGAAGAGTAGGAGGGAAGTAAATATAAGATTCTCATGATAAGGCGGCTCCCCTTTATCGTGCATAGCCAGGAGGCTAAGTTTCCAAAGTATATTAGGCTCAGAGTCGCACAGTGACTCGAGAAAGTATCTATTCCCATTCTCTCCATTTTCTATGAGAATTTAAGCATCTGAGAAGTTAAATGACCAGGAAGTGGCCAACCTGTGGTTCACACCCAGGCCTTTGAGCATCCAGAGCTAAAGCTCTTAGCCATTCTGTTATAACTGTGATTCTTTAGACTGGCATTCCAAAGCCAACTTCAAGGCTGATGGGAGGGTATATCAGACAAGCAGCTTGATCTCCCTCAATAGCTCTTCACTGCGCTCTCTCTTACATCTCTGACCGTAGCACGGCCGAGTGTGCCCAGCAGCCCTTATCATCTGTCATTTGGGTTTCCGGACCATCAAAGGCTAATTTAACTCCATACCACATCCATTTTAGAAGCTCGTTTTCACATGTCTTCCCCATGCCCCGGCCCACCACCACCTTCAAATTTTCCCAAAATAAATGAAAGGGGAAAGTATGACTAACATCTCGTTTTCAAAGTTGAATAAAAGAGAAAGCATCAGTTAACCTGCAGGTAAAATATAAAAGCCCAGAGACCCGTCCTGGAGTAAGAAGCTCTGGTCTGCAAAAATAACTCTCTGTCATGCATGGAAGTGAAGCATTGACTGGAATCACTCTGGAGAGCAGACCCATTGAGGACCTCGAGATAATACCTCAGGATGAGTGATGAAGAGGAAATGAAATGCAGAGATACAATGCAGAATGCCATCTAGCATTAGCCTGGGATATTTCTGTTCTGTTGAGGGCTTCGTACCAGTAATTCTCACAAATAGAGCTATCAAGTACTTGTGTGTCAGGCACTGAGCACATAGTAGGTTGTTTATTGTTTTCTCCTGGGCAGCATCTTTGGCAGACGTGGCACAATCTGATGGTGAAGAGTCTAATGTGGACCCCCTGGGTCAGCATGCCACCCCACACTTCCTATCCAGGTGATCTTGGAAACATGAGATAAGTTTTCTTTATCTGCAAAATAGGGACAAATATTGTATGGATCTCAAAGAAGCTTTATAAGGATTCAATCATATAATCCATGTAAAGTGCCAAAACTATCAGTGCCTGGCATATAGTAAGTGCCCAGTGCATGCTAGTTGCAATTATTATTGTCCGTTTTCTCTTCCAGAGAAACGAAGTTTCCTTTAGGGACTGTTCTAGTCTTAGTCCATTTAAGTCATTCAGTTGGGGTTCATCCTACTTCTTGCTGTGGGTGAAGGCAGACTGTTTTCCATAGCACAGTGACTCAGGCTAAGCCCCGATGAGTGTCACTCTCAGGAATTGTGCTAAAACTTGAAAAAGAAGCTCTTTCTCTTTTTCCCTGGGCAGAGTTTGAGCCTATAGCTAGTGTTCACTGTCTTCATCACCTCAGTTAAATTTGAAACCGCAGAATCCAGCAATACCAGAAGGCACCCCCAATTTTACTGTCCTTTGACTCAAGAGCTCTCTCTTTCTCTCTCTCTATCTATCTATCTATCTATCCATCTATCTATCTATCTATCTATCTATCTATTTATCTATCTCATCTCTCATCTTTCTCTCAGCTGTTCCAGCTTAGCTTCCTATTATGCAATTAAAGACAAGAATATACAGTCCACAAGAATATACGGGGCATGTGTTATTTGTCTCCATGTTACAGATGGTGTGGCTGTGGATCAGAAAGCCAATGTGACGTACCCAAGATCTCGCAACTAGTAAAGGGAAGAGTCAGGTTTTGAACCCAGATCTATTTAATTCCAAAACTCCTTTCCACCATACTACATTGTCTTTTGAGATAAATTATGCAGAAGTGAACAAACATGCTGAGGGCACTTCTGTTTATCATATTTGCCCTTGGCTAGCCCCCAAGTCTAAGTAAAAATGACGAGTATGGCAGCTGGTGGCCACATGTGCAGCTCTCTCTCATGATGCCCCATTACCTCCAAAAGATTGGGTCAAGTCTCACCAAGACCTCAGCCATAAGCCCTTGCTGAGTTGAAAGAGTTGAGGCAAATCTACAAACGTGAGTAGCTTTGCTGGAGCTAAATGGCACCATACCTTGGCTGGAGGTGATAGGAGCGAGACTGAGCTGCTACTCCAAACAGAGCTAAAACATAGGCTGACAAGTAGCTGTGAATTCACGTGGCATTTATAGCCTTGCCCAATAGAAATGACAGTTGATAATCTGAAAAAGATTCAGTCTCGAGGAATTTGCATGAGATGTGGAATGTGGCAAAGAGAGAAAATCTAGAGAACACAGACAAAGGCTTTGCTAGTGTCCAATGACGCTACCTCATGTCTTGGCCAGAGAGAGTGCATCGTGGGTGACCTGCCAGAGGTCTTATTGTTCGAACATAAGCCAGGAGCAAGGAGACACCCTAAAGCAAAGGAGTTATTGATATGCATCTGGTCATTTCATATGATCAGATCATATTCCACATAAAATGGATTTTCATTCTATGATAAGGGACAAAACACTCCCATATTTGTAAGACTTATGATGACTTGGCCCTAGCCTGCTTTCTGGCTGCCTCTCAAGACACGCACTTGTATTCAATTCCCAAGTCATACCATGCTTCTTCCTGCAGACTCCCATCTCTGCACCCCATGCATGAGTCTCTCTTCCTTTCCCCCTTCAATGGCACCTCAAATATCGCTCCTCAGAGATGCTTTAATTTTCACATCCACAGCTTTGGGGAATCTTGCAGCATCTTCCCATTTAATGCATCCATGCAATCAGGCTTAAACAAAGGCCATTTGGAGCAGATTAGAAACACGGTCCCCAGACGAATTTTGTGAGTCTCACCAAATGGCGCTCACAGCAGGCTTTGCCCCGTCTGCCTCGAAGAACTCATTTTAGTCTTTAATGAGGAACAGTCCATGAATGCTTCTCATCCCTGGGAGAGCCTTTCTGAGTCAGGAAAGTGCCTTCTCCTCTGTCTTTGTTCTGCCTGGCAGAGCCTGGAGGACTAATCCACTCCCATTCCCACAGCAAGAGAGTGGAGCTAACAGGAAACGAACTCTGGTGACAGCGTCGTGCTCATTTTCAACCTCACTGGCATCCGAGCCTGTGAAATCCAAGAACTTTGTTGATGGTCCAAGCTGATCAACTCATCGACTCCTCATGGCAGCCATGTATACACAGATACTTAGGCTGAGCAGCCTCTGCCATGATCCTGCATGGGGCTGTCCATGACCATGAAGAGTCATCAGACCATGCCGATGCAACTGATTTGTCCTCTTGAGACTCTACACCCTCCTTGCCACCTGCTGTGTGGCTCTGGGTCACACTCATACCCCACTGTCTGCAGGTGACCCTAGACCCTGATCCTACTCCTGTCCCTTCCAGTGTCCCTTGCAGACAAACAGAGCTTGAAACTTCCCAAATGCAAACCCAGATCAGTCCCTTGATTGCAAACACACCATCAGAAAATAGTGTTTCCTAAACTCCAGTTATTGGTAGTTTGCGTACACGATTTTCCTACATCAATCTGATTTTCATTAAATTAACTTGATAGCTTTGTTCTTAATAGGTTAAAATTCTAAAAATCAATCTTAAGTAGAATTTTTTAAAGGAAATAGTTGATTAAAGTAAATGGAAAGAGTGGTATCTTTTGTCATTGATAGAATGTAACCCTAATTCAAAATTAAAACAATTATCATTACTAAATTATGGCTGCATATTAGAATTGCCTGTCAAGGGTTCTGGGTCTCTTGGATAAAAAGGTAGATTAGCAAATATTTGAGACCTTTGGGTTTGTTAAACAAACAATTTTAAAAACGATGTCTCCTTGATAGAATGCCAAGGTCTGAAGAATGACTGACAAGAAAATAACTTATGACTTCCTTTCTAAGTATTGGAGGCCATTTCTTCACCAATTGTTTGAGCCACCCAAAGTTAGCACATTTATTGTCCGAAATCTGGATTTCACACTTGGGTAACAATGGCCTGCAGGAAATTACAGTCCTCCTCCGTCACACATCTTTAAAAAGGGGACACCTGGCTAGCAACCCAGACCCATTGTTCTCTTTTTCAATATTGACACTCAATATTATTTTATACTGGTTTCGGCTGTAGAGCATAGTGGTTGGACATTTATATAATTTATGAAGTGATGCCCCAATTAGTCTAGTGCCCACCTGGCACTATACACAGTGATGACCTTATTACTGACTATATGACCTGTGCTGGACTTTACATCCCTCTGACCTTTTCTAACTACCGGTTTGTACTTCGTCCAGGCCCATTAATTCTCAGAGTCCTAGCTGACTTTGTCTTGTTCTCGCCAAAGCCTTCACACTCACTCCACCCTTGCGCTCCCCCAATGCCAGCCTCTGTGCTCTGTCCCCACTCCCTCTGGCCCTGTGACTCTTCTTTGGCTGAGTTCCTCACACGGTTTCAGTCTCCTTGGCACCAGGCAAATCTGCACCTGCCCCCTCCTTTATTCTATCCTTGCAGGTGGAGGCCAGCAAGATGCCAGGTCCCAATCCCCTGGCATGGCAAACGGCATCCTTCACATCTTCTACTTCTGATGGCTCCAGTCTCCCCTGGGGCCACCTCGGAGATACACGCTGGACCTTCATGTACCCTGGACATGCCACGTTCTTTCACACCTCTCTGTCTTTGCCAATGCATGCTATTCCCTATGTCAGAGGGAACTTCCACAGGCAACACCCCTGGAATCATCCATAAGACAGCTCTCCCTAACCCACTGGGACACCATTTGCAAGTGGAAAGCCCTATAAGTCTACTTACTCTCTTGTGGTTTGCACAGTGTTTTAGACACCAGTAGCTTTTTCATTATAATCTAGGTTCGCTTCCAAAATGGCAACACTGAACCCCTATTCCACGTGGCGTTAGGGAGCTATACAATAGCCCTCACCTGTGCTCCCATTGCTCTTGAGTTTACTCTGTCTCATCCACCTCATGTTATTCCTACCATCATCCTCTCTCTCCCTTTGCTAATTTATGATTCCCACCTGGACCCCACAGAAAGGTGGGTTTGCTATTTCCTGACTTAAATAGAGCATCTCTACCACTTGAAAAGTCTAAGTCTCCCAGGGCCCATTCGGTGCCTATTTCTCTGAACCTTTTTAATGCTTTCTGGAGTGACTCATTTTTTTTTAAAGAATTTAGCTATAAATGACATGGAATACCTATAGGTGTAGACACTAGCAAAAACAAAAATAAAAGTAGTTACAGTTGGTTGAATTCTTATTTCATGCCAGGCATTATACATACTGCTCTGCAGCATTACCTTGTCAATCCCTCACATCAACTTTTCAAGTGGATTTTATTAGCTCTAATTCAAAGACCGGCAAATAAAGACTGATGTGCGGTAAGAAAGCTTCTCCAGGTCACAGAGCTGCTAAGGAGGAGAAGTGGGATAAAAGTCCAGAACTTTCCGGCTCAGAGCCCACGGTTTTAACTACTGCATGAGGTCGACTCCTGTGCTTTGAGCGTGCAATTTCTAATTGTTGCACCTTCGCTGCTGTAAATACGAATGCTCAGACAGAACCAGGTCTGTCGGAAACTGCAGCCAGAACTGCACGCTGGTGCTGCTGTCACTCAGCCTCAAGACCAGAAAAAGTCCCACCACCACCACCCCACACCACAGCTGGGTGCCAGGGGCTCAACAGAGGATTAAGACTGACGAGGCTGTGAAGACCCCTCCGCCCCACTGTGAGCCAGCTAGAGGTAAAACACTGGCAGCCGACTGTTTGCCCCATGGTGAAAACTAGATTCTAGATACAAATTTGTCTCATATCCTACAAATTTAATTGTGTGTGTGTGTGTGTGTGTGTGTGTGTGTGTGTGTGTGTGTGTAGCATTAAAGCTAAGAGCACAGCCTCTGAAGAAAGAATCTCTGAGTTCAAATCCTCACCTATAATACAACTTAAGTTATTTTGGGTAAGTCACCTAACCTCCCTATGAGCTTCTGTTTTTTGTTTTTGTTTTTTTGTTTTTTTTCCACCTGTATGATGGGATAATGAGGGTACCTGCCACACGTTATCTGTTGTAAGTGTCTGGAGGGACTTGCGATGCCTGATCCAGACTAAATACCACAAAAGTCAAAGGTGAGAACTCTCTGCGTGAACCATGGTCCCATAACATCATCTCCCCATCACAACTGGCTTCCATCAGACCCAGCCCAAAAGTTGCCCTAACTTTGAAAACTGCTCAAACCCCTTCAGTGAGTACCATTTCATAGCATATCTGAAAGCGCTCAGCTGCACCAGGCC
Source organism: Cynopterus sphinx (assembly GCA_030015415.1). Lineage (NCBI taxonomy): Eukaryota > Metazoa > Chordata > Mammalia > Chiroptera > Pteropodidae > Cynopterus > Cynopterus sphinx. Next base: position 96,374,031 of record CM057379.1, on the reverse strand, counting down.
AGGTGGTAAGTGAGACGAGGAAGCCTGTCTATTGTTTATAGCCTTTGACAAATGGGCTCTCATCTCCTCCTGACAGATTCTCCCTGTGACTGATCCATCAGCCTCTCCTCTCATCACCTGAATTGCAGTCTTCATAATAGTATTGAAATTCAGATGGATTCTACACCACAAATAAAAATGAATTTAAACGCCTCTGTTCCCCACCGGCAACACAGGTCCCATAAATGTCAAATGCACATGGGTTTGCAGGGCTGTATAGTGGCTCTGAGTGATGGGTTACCTCGTGACACCTTCACTAGATCCGCATGAGCTCCGTGGCATTCACCTGTAGGAGAAAACAACCTGAGCTTCTACTTCTCTCTTCAGGATGAAAAAAATGCGACCAGCCTTTTAGATCTCCCTGCGACATCCTCTGGGTGGTTTGGAGATGTGGCCAGGACACCACCCAGGTAACAGGCCCACTCACAGGGGCTCTGCTAACTGATGGTCTTGGAAACAAAAGATGAACATAAAACAAGACCACACTCTGATACACACCACAGATTGCTCCGTAAACAACCAGACAAGACTCTCCAAATGACAATGAGCTTTCTGTCTGCTAGTGGAAAACAGGCATTTAGGATAAAGAAAAACAGAGAAAAGAGAGGGAAAAGGAAATTCGCTCATCCTGTCAGGCCCAGTCTGTGTACTGACCAAGAAGAACAATTATCTTCATTAAGATGAGGGATCTCTTCAACTCTTGAAATTCACCATTTATCTTCCACCATTATATCTAGCCTAGGATTCAGGGGGAAAATGATTCACCTCCAGGTAAACAGCTCTGCCAAATAAGGTGTGAAATTGGTGGATGGGGACAACAGTGGGGACCTTATTAGATGCTATAGAAAACCAGAGGCCTCGTGTTTTCTAAAATTCTTTTATCAAGAAGATACTTGGCAATTATACAAAGGTATAGCTATGAGCACAAATATATATCCAGGGAGAGACAGGAAGAAAGGGAAGGTGTAAGAAAAATGAAGAAAAGGAAAAAGACAGTTATTCTCGGGAAGCCATCTATTCCTATAGATATCACGATAGGATTTCTTAACTAAAAGAAATTGAGTTTTGAAGAAAGCATGACTGCCTTTCCCTGGGAGCACTCAGCCTTTCGTAAAAGCCCACACGGGCCAAGGGGCTGCCTCTTCAGAAGCAGGTTGACTTATTATTTTGGCACCTCTGTCAACTCTTGTCACTTCAATTCTACTTTATCAAATTACTGATTTTGCCGGAAGCATTCGGATTAAATGGAGAGGGACACACATGCACACACATGCAGGAGCAAGTGTCATCACTTCGATGGTGAGATTTCATAATTATACATCAGGGTGACACAAGGACCACAGTGCATGTGAGAGACTGGATGGAGCTCACTCCGGCGGCCACGGCTGCTGTCTCATGAGGCCATCACTGTTTGAGGCCATCGCTGTGTGAGGCCAGGGGAGGGACACCACCCATATTGGGTGATTAGGGTTTGCATCTTGACTTTGCCATTAAGAGACAGAACCTCGATATACTAACTACCCCCAACACCTCACCCCCACTTCCAGCCACATCAGGAGACCCAGAGAAACTAGAGCCTAACTGCCCTCATCATGAAAAAAAAAAAACAAATCAGAGGAGAATATAGAGGAGGAAAAGTTCTGTCAAACAGAAAAAATTAAAAGTCCTTAGAGATTAAGAGAGTAAAAAATGGAAGTAGGTATAATGGTCAGGTGATCTCTAGGAGTCATCACCATTAATTGCAGCCAAAAGTTTGATTAATTCTTGTGTCATTAGTCATGTAAGGTCAAGTTAGCAAGCAAAATAGAAATAGATTCATAGACACAGAGAACATTTCAATGGTTGCCAGATGGGGTAAGTTAGGGGGGAGCGGATGAAAAAGGTAAAAAGATTAAAAAGTACCAATTGGTGCACAGCATAGAAAAGATAGTCAATAACATTATAATAGCAATGTATGGTGCCAGGTGGGTCCTAGACTTATCAGAAGGATCACTTTGTATGTTATACAAACGTCTAACCACTACACTGTATTCCTGAAACTAATATCATATTGAAAGTCAACTTAACTGAAAAAAAATTTTTTTTAATTTTTTTAAGAGAGAAGAGGAGAACGCTTTAGAAATAAGGCTTCATTAGAAATGTCCGACTCAACTCAGCATTCTATGAAAAAGCACAGAAATGCATGCGCGCGCGCGAGTGTGTGTGTGCATGTGTGTGTGTGTGACTCTTCTTTGGAAAACAGCAGAAGCCATGTACAGAATGATCAGTATGACTTCGCCCCACCAGGAAGCACCACAGAGCAGCCACAGGGTTCGGGCAGCATCATCAAGACATAGGGACCAATAGGCGGTTGGGGTCAGCAGGATGGAGCTGTATGTCTGCCTCCCATAGCCTAGGGCTTCCCTGGGTTGCTCATTTCTCCTGTTGGGGATGAAAATGATGTTGTGTTAACAGCATCAGTTCTCCTGGCATCTTTCAAACACTACTGACAAAAAAAACTTTTTTAAAAAAAGGAAAAGAAAAATTATTGGGCAGAAACATGCTTGTGTACTCCATAAAACTCCAACGGAGGTAGGAACACCCTGAACTTGAGAAGCAGGGCAGAGGATGTGCTGCCGCTGTGACTTAAGCGGAATGGCAGGGGCAGACCACTGATGGCGAAGCTGGTGGGACCAAATAAAGAAAACCGTGGATCCATGGTTAGCCCTAATGGTGATTCCATTTGTCCAAATCATAAAACGCACACACGTGGTAGGCCAGCATGCAGACACAGCAAACACGTCTCTGAACAGAAGCACCTCTGCCTGCAAACCAGGCTCAGATCACACAGAGTGAATTTAAGTGACCGTATCATTATTCCTCTTGATGTGAAGAGATTAACACTCCTCAAAATAATGTCTGGCAATTGCCTTTTATTGAAAAGCAAATTTTCTTGAGAGATGCCCTCACCCATCTTATTAACTAGCAGATGACTGAGCTATCACAAAATCAGGAATGAAAAACCTCTGCTTGAAATAGTAACGGGCATTTGATGATCACAGTACAGTTGCAGAGAGAAGCAGCTCTCGAAGTTGTGGAATGCTGTCTAAAGTAGCCAGGATCTCCATACCCTCAATTCACTTATTTGACCTCTTTGGATCCAAGTGGTAAAGGTAAAATTCGGCCTGCCTGGACATGTTCTGCCTCAGAAAGGTCTATGAATCCTTGCCAACAAAGAGAGACTGTGAAAATATTAAAGAATGATTGTCTAACGGCCGCTTTTCCTGAGGGGATCCACACCAAGGGAAGCAAGAAGATAAATGAAGGGGATAGCACTGAATGGACAGCAAACGACCTGCCCTCACTGTCCCCCAAAACATCTCAGGTCAACGGATTTATATTGTGGAAAGTTTTGCTCGGGGGGATGTGTCATGATGGAATTTGAGGCAGGCTCTCTCAACCCCAAGTGCATAGATCAGACATTGGGACACACCCTAGAAGTCCCAACATATTCTACTCTGTAATACATGTGATATTATACAAGGAGAGGTAATATGAGACATATCATATGTAATAATATTCAACAATATCTGACAAAAGTGGGAAATAAGCTAACGGATGAATGGGCTACCTTCCTGAAGAGAGGTATATGCCTAAAATAAAAGGCAGCACCAATTTTTGAAATGAATTACATTATGCACTCTTCATTGAAATCATCAGAAATAACATAGTCTGCAAGGAAAAAAAGAAACGACGACCATTTAAAGTACAATTGTCTGTAAATGTCTAATATCAGAATATGAATCACCTTTGCACGCCATCGTTCAGCAAGGCACGTCTTAAACAACTGGGTTTCAATCACTGAGTTCTTGTTTCATGTGAAACCAAAACGATGAAAAATCTTGGCTTACCTTTCTGTCCTCTATTTCCACACAGGTATTGCAGTCTGCTTTGATATCCTGAGAGGAGGAGAAAAAGAAAGAGAAAGAACACAAATCAGCCTTATGGTCAGGGAACATTCGGCAGTGTTGTTGAAATGCCCTTTAAAATAATAAAGAGCTCACTAAAATAATAAACACTCTCCTAACAGTGTTTCTCGAGCCATTGGTCTTTATGGTGCTTTTTAGAAGTGTATGCCTTGGTGTTTGCATTAGAGACATATGGATGTCATAACTAAGCTTTATTACATGCAGATGTGAGGTAAAGGCAAAAGCCATGGATCGGAGGCCACAACAAAGAGCAGCTGATGACTCATAAAATAATATGCTCCCCAGACACCTTCGTTCACATCATCAGAAACTGCCTTTAATCAGACTTAATGTCTCTCTCCCACTCCACATTTAGGAGTCAGATCATCTTCCCTTCAACACAAAACGATCACTGTTTATTTTTAACCTTTCTTCCTTCCTTCCTTCCTTCCTTCCTTCCTTCCTTCCTTCCTTCCATCCATCCATCCATCCATCCATCCATCCATCCATCCATCCACCCACCCACCATCTATCCATCATTCATCCATCATCCACCCACCCTTCCATCCATCCATTATCCACCCACTCTTCCATCTATCCATCTATCATCCATCCATCCATCCATCCACACCTACTTTTTTATGAATTTTCCTCTGGTTGTAATGCTGAGGGGAAAAACATGGTTTCTACCCTCAAGGAACTTGCCAGTTAGACAGAATGGCTGGCACGCACACAAGCCACTGTGATATTCATTTACTCATTCAAAATATATGAATTCAGTACCTATTGCTTGCCAGGTCTTGCTCTAGGCATGAAAGACTCAATAACAAAACCAACCCACAGCAGCCCCTGCCTTAGTGATGTTTATATTCTGCTGGAAAAGACAGACAATAAAAAAATAAATAAATATATCAATAAATGGTTGGTGTTTTATGTTTTAGAAGTGGATACGTACTCTGAAGAAAAATAAAGCAGGGAGTAGAGGACAGGAAATGCTGAGAGTAGGAGGATAAAAATTTAAATTTAAGGAGAAGCAGCCACTGAGGAAAGGCCTGAAGGAAGCCATGGAATGAGCATTGCAGCCACCTGGGGAAGAAACATCTCAGGGGCAAGTGTGGAATACGGTAGAGCTAGAGGATGGGGCACCTGTGGCTGGACAGAAGTGAATTAAGAAAACAGCCAGAGAGGAGATCAAAGGAGGACATTGGCTTTTATTCTGAGAGCAGCAAAGATCACTCAGACTCACATTTCTTCTTATTGATAAAATACATATAACATAACGTTTATTATTTTAACCATTTTTCAGCGGCATTGAGTACGTTCACTTAGTTGTGCAAACTTCACCAAAACGCACCTCCAAACTCTTTCACCTTCCCAAACTGAAACTCTGTTCCCGGTGAACAACTCCTGATTCTTCCCTCCCCCAGCTTCTGGCCATGGCCTTTTCACGTTCTGTCTCTGTGAATCTGAGTACTCTAAGTCTGCCGGGGCTGTGACAACAAAATTTCACAGACTGTGTGGCTTAAATTAAAAAAAAAATTATATTTTTTCCCAATGCTGGAAGCTAGAAGTCCAAGATCAAGGTTCCATTATGGTGGTTTCTGGTGAGACCTCTCTCTTAGGCTTGTATATGGACACCTTGTCACTGTGACCTCACATAGTCTCTCCTCTGTGTGCATGGGGGAGAGAGAGAGAGAGAGAGAGAGAGAGAGAGAGAGAGAGAGAGAGAGATGCTGTCTCCTTTTCTTAGTAGACACCAATCCTATTGGGTTTTAACCTTATTTGACCATCATCATTCCCCTGGACGCCCTATAACCAAACACAGTCACATTGGCGATTAGGGCTTCAACATATGGATTTGGTGGTGGAGCTGAATTCAGTCTATACCATGCATATTAGAGGAATCATATACTACCAGCTCTTTGGTGTCTGGCTTATTTCACTCAGCACAAGGTCTTCTTCATCCAAAGCTCATCCATGCAGCAATGTGGGTCAGAATTCCATCCCTTTTTAAGCCTGAGTACTATTCCACTGGATGTGTAGACCACATTTGGTTTATCCACCCACCTGCCCATAGATGCTGTGTTGTTTCCACCTTTTGGCTGTTGTGAATGATGCTTCCGTGAACACAGGTGTACACACATCTGTTCAAGCCTCTGCTTTAGATTATTTGCATATATGGCCAGTCATGGAATTGCTGGATCCTAGGCTAATTCTATGTTTAACTATTTCCCACCATTCTCCATTCCCTCCAGCAGTGCAGAAGCTTCCGATTCCTCCACCTCCTCACCAAGACGTGCTGTTTCCACTCAGAGCTTCCAGAGAGAGGAAAGACATGGTCTGACTCCAGTTTCTCACAGAACAGACAGTGGAGCACCAAGCAGGCAAGTGAGGAGTTTAAGCACTAGGTAATGGTGGCTGGAAAGGTGGCGGCGGAAAGAGGGGTGACAGGAGGTGGTCAGGGTCCGGACGGAGCCAACAGACATCCTGAAAGGTTGAGTTGGGACGTGAGCTTACGATGGAGGTCAAGGACCATTCCCAGCTTTTGGCCTGAGCTTGTGAGCAGCGGAGAGGCAGAGACTAGAGCTGATGGCATCAGGGTCTGCAAGCTACAGTGGTTCAGTCAGGGGCAGTTTAGTCTCTAGAGATGTTTATTCTCCCACCAAGAAGTAGTGGGCTTTACTCCACGGATGTATCATTAGAACAGGGTTGATGTACATGGAAGGCTGTCGCTGTAGTGATTTATTAAACATGGCAAATTTTAGGTCTGCATGACTGAAGAGAGTGGGACAGAATGGGAGGATGTCATAGGTGGAGGAGACTTTCTTTTCTATGCACACAGGCTTTTAACGTCGGTGAAATGGGATCAAAATAGTGAGCAGTGGTGTGTTTCACACATGTCTCTAACCTCCCACCACAACTAGACGGGGTTGGGATTACTTGTAGTTTTTCCCATGTGAAAACTGTGATGAGTGATAATGTAACTCTCCGTGGAGCTTACGTCTATACCTAGAAGTGGCTCCCAACACTGACAGTTTCCATTCTTCTCGGGGGATTTTATGTATTTGAGTTAAGGTGGTTGATCGGTCTGGATAATTTGGGCCCCGTGTCTGTCTACCTCACAATGGGGCGGGAGGGTCACCTAAAGCAAAAAATATCTAGAAAAGAGGCACAGCTGTGATTCTCAAAGTGTGGCCCCCAAATCAGCCGTGGCAGCACCTGGGAGCCTGTTAAAAATGCGCATGCTGGGCCCGACTCCAGACCTCAAGAATCTGAAATTCAGGGGCGAGGGCCCAGACTCCTGTATGTCAGCATGCCCTCCTGCAGTGGGGGTTGTGCTGTGGGGTTGGGACTGAGATGCTACCGGACAGTATGTGGTTACTTAGCAGTTCTGTCCATGTGCCAGATTCCTGCATCCACAAGGTGGCCCCAGCAGTGAAAAGCCGTGCATCTCTTTACCTTTCAAAGTCTCAGTTCTCTCAGGTGGGTGATGTGAAGAGTGAAGAACTTGCTATCAAAGTGGGGTCTACAGCCCAGCAATTATGCGCTCTCATAGGGGAGCCGGTTAAAATGCGGTGCCTTGGTTGTTAGCCCGGATATACTGAACCAGAAGCTGCATTTTAGCAAGCATATGGACTGAATGTTCATGTCCTGAGTACAGAGGTTGAAGCCTTAACTTTCAGTGTGGCTGTATTTTTGAAAAGGGACCTCTAAGGAAGGAGGGGTGGCTATGTGAGGTCAGAAGGCTGGGACACTAGTCTGATGGGCTTAACTGGTTAGCTCTCACCCCCTTTGCAAGCAAATGCCAAGAAAAGGCCATGTAAGGACACAGATGATGGCCGCCTACAAGGCAGTAAGAGAGCTCTGAACAGAACCCAGCCATGCTGGTACCCGATCTAGAACTTCCAGCCTCCATATCTGTGAGACAATACATTTCTGTTGTTTAAGCCACCCAGTCTGTGGTGCTGCATCATGGCAGCCCGAGCAGATTTAAGACAACAAGAGTCCCTCCCAGATGATCTGTGAGGCACAGACCTCGAGGTCATGGTTTCCTCACTCATGCTCCCAATTTCGTGGCCAAGGTCTCGGACTGACCTTGGAAGTGGAGTCAGCAGAATGCCCCTCACTCTCACCAGGAATTCCCTTTGAATTCATCCTCTGAGCAACATAAAGGGAAAGCCGAGATTAACTCGGTGTGGGACTGATGAAAAGCATGGATTTACTTTTAAACCTAGGAGATGAGATCTAGACACAAGGTGAGGAAGGGTCGCTGCCTGTTGTTTTTGTGCTGTTCGGACTGGGGTTGAGCACACATCTCCTCTCCTCCCTGGACAGAAAATACATTGAGTTTGCGGGTTTTGGCCCATATCCGGTTTTGATTTACCCACGCAGAAGCAGCAGGTGTGAATCAACTCACCCACAGAATCAGTAAAACCAATGGCAGGTTTTTGTGTCTAATCTGCCACTGAGGGCCCATACAAGCGGCAGAAGAAAGCCATATGGCAGAATCAGAGTTCTCGCCATATCCCTGAGATTATTCAATTTATTCTTGTCAGGATTAATTTACGAAGCCCACGCTGGATTTTTTTTTTTTATTTAGATGATACTGTTGCTTTGTCACCCGCCGCAGATCTACACAGGAGGTGCCCCAGGGGACAGCACTTGCTTCTGAACCATGTTGGACTCAAATTGGAAAAATGTCATTTTGGTGGTAACAAATTATCGTTCGAGTCGCTGCACGCAGAGCTGGCTGGTGTCTCCAGGTGGCCTTCGACCCGGCCTTTTCTGAACCCGGGTAGTTGTGTAAATGCTTCAGTCCTACTCGATGATTTCGCTGGGAAAAGAGCTCAGCTACTTAGCGCTAAGTATGAATTCGAAGCAGTGCCCTCGTCGCCAAGCAAATAAATTTCTCTATAGTAAGAAGCTGGCCATTCTCCTTTCTGTGGCTGGAAAACCCGAACAGTGACCCCGTTGCTGGTGACAGACGGACTTCTGCACACGCTATGGGGTCATGCAACTTGGGTTCATGTCATTGGGATCCACCACCCTAATTGTGAGACCATGCCTCAGTTTCCCCATCTGTAAAACAAGCACGATCGTGATAATTGCCTCATTTGTTGTGAGGCGAAGGTCTGAGCCTATGGCAAGTCATTGACCGATGTGGCCTGTCACTGATGGTGCTCCCCAAAAGTCTCATTAGTGAGCCATGGTTCTGAGTGGCACATCGAGAACTTAAAAAACTGTTCTGTTTTTGAAGGTTTTCTCTTCCGTGGCTTCGGAGTTCTTCTGGAGTTCAGATGTCAAAGCATTTGTGTGTCTGTTCTCTTTCACAAACCGTTCTCTCTGCCAAGAGAGATTTCTGTTCTTCTGCACTTTGTGTGTTGGGTGTATCTGAGGATTTTGTAGGTCAGGGCCATTTACACCCACCATACAGGGGACACCGTCGTGCTGGACTGTGAATCACCATCATTCACAGCTCTGAAGTCCCCAGAGGTTAAAGGTCCCTCTGAACAGGTGGAGAAAAATGTCTGCCAATGAAATCCAGGAGGCCTCAGAGGGCTTAGAAGCCAGAAGCTAGAAGCCTGTCATGGGTTGAACAGTAACTAACCCCAAAGTGTGCCCCGGTCCTAACCACGGGCACCTGGGAATGTCGCCTGTTTGGAAACGGTCTTTGCAGATGTCATTAAATTAAAGATTTTGAGCCGAGGTCATCCTAAATTATCTGAACGGGTCCTAAATCCAATGCCAGCTTCCTTTTAAGAGAGAGAAGGCCATGAAGACAGATGCGGGGGTTGGAGTGATGCAGCCACAAGGCCAGGACCGCCTGAAGCTCCCGGAAGCTGAAGAAGCAAGGGGGCCTCCTCCCCTAGAGACGACGGCTGACACCTTGATTTTGGACTTCTGATTCCCAGAACTATGGGAGGGTACATTTCTGTTGTTTTAATGAGAGGAATTGTCATTCAAAAGACTAATCAGCTCTTTTTTCTGTTTCTGTGGCTATGCTTGCTTGCTGCATAGGCCTCACTCGAAATTACTAAGGACTACTAATCTTCCCTTTTGCTTGGTCTGTCTAAGCAACAAATGTAACTGCCTGAACATGCTAGTAACTCTTTGTAATTGCCTGCAACCCATAGCAACTCCCATAACTCCCACACTTCATAACTATCTGAGGACAAATTAACCAATCAGCCCATGCCAAATAAGTTCTATGTAAGCAATGTTGCAACTGAGCTCCCTCCCACATCTTCAGAGCTCAAGCTCCTCTGGGACCACCAGCATAATAAACCTGAGTTCTCCAACTCTCCAAGTGCTGCTTGGTTTCTTGCAGGTCTGATTTTTGCATCTTTTCTGCAACATTAAGTCACTACATTGGTGTGACCAGAGTTTGAAGAGCCTCAGGGAGCTTCCTGTACAAACTTCTTGCTTGATACTTAGCTACTTACCCCTAAGAACAGGGAAGCCAGATCCCGAGGCTACCCCCCCCACACACACATGCAATCCATGCCCTAGGGGAGAAGGAAAACCCCTTTTGCAAGAGACCCCAGGGCTGCTATGCTCTTGGGCCCTGTGCTTTCAAAAGGCAGCCCCTGGAACCTCAAAATTCACAATTTCAGTTATCAATCCTAGAAGGACAATGGAAAGAAAAGACCAGGGAGCTCATATCTGATATGATAGTTCAGTAATTGCTTTGACTCCAGCACAGTTCTCCTGGCCTCAGATACTCCCAAAATCCCAGAGGACATTTCATAAGAAACCCTTGCAGCTCAAGTCACCTCTGAGGATCAGGATGGTTGCGGGGAGGGAGATGCAGCCAACGGTTAACCTGACAAGTCCCTAAATCAGGCTTATGACCAACTCCCCTCCTACCGGGGAAGAAAGCCAAGTGTTTTCCTCTTCCTTTTCAAGCAGACAACAAAGGCTATGGCAGGACAGTTTATAACATTATAATAAAGGATATTTAGACATCACACTCCAAAAAACATTCAGAGGGTTGTTTTAATTTCAGAATCAAAGTTATATAGAGGAAGAAAAATAATCTTCCCTCTACCCTTCTAGGGTTCTGGCTAAAAAACCCAAGCCCTCCCTGGCCCCCCCTAATAAAAGAGATTAACAGGACAAAAACGGATATTTTACTAATGTACATACCCTCTCCAGCTAAAGACAAAAGATCCTTAGGGGAGGCCGTGATGGGAGGCTGCAGGGAGCAGGGCGAGGGAAGCACAGTGATAGAGGGGAAGGTTGTTATGCAGATTTAAGTCAGCTGCCTTCTCCACAGGATAAGAGTTTCTGGGGAGTTAGTCACCCCTCACTTTCTGGCACCCAGAAGAAGACACCCTTACAGATGAAAATTTTCTTTATAAATGTAAATGCCCCTTACAAAAGGGTGACTTCTAGTTTGTTTTCAGAGCTTCTTCTGAGTCTGCAGATTCTCAAAAATCACTCACTCACTCACTCACTCAATCAATCAATCAATCAATCATCATCATCCCCAAATAATCCTTATGCCCAAGAGGCATATTTTGGGGCAGCAAATTCTGCTCTTCTTCAGTTGTAAATAGTTTCCTTTTCAACAGCAGTTTTTCTGATAGTTTGGACACTTACATTTCTTTCCTATAGTTCTCAAAATAATAATTACTTCTTAAAAGAGACCAACCTTTTACGGGGTTAAATTCTTGGACTTGGAACATATTGGTGATTTCCTGCGACCTGAGTTCTTTATTTTTTAAGACTCCGACTTTGAAAACAAACATAAGCCCTAAAGACTGTTTGGCCCAATGCTTGTGGTTTGCAGTTGAGAGAACTGAACTTCAGAGAGAGAGTATGAAATCGGCTTTGACAGTTAAAGATGTACCCGGAATTGAAATCCACCTGGTCCACCTGTTATACAGTTTAACTTTTCCTCTACGCTACCTATCGTCCTTAAATCTGAATATTTAAATCAATGTCCTAAATTTAATTGCCTTATTTAAGGACAACGATTCTGCCTCAACTTTTAAAAAAAACTGAGTAACTGTATTATCTGCAACCACAGTTGGTGTGAATTGGAAGTCATATGTGGCTGTTAGCTGAATTCTTCAGTCTGTGTTCGCTCAACTCAAAAAAGACCAAGATTCAAATAAGGTCACTTGAATACGTGGGGAACTGACTAAAAAGGTTTGCTCTGGCTTTCTGTACCCACTTCATAACACGTCCTCATTCACAAATCTGCTCAGTCCCTGAAATACCACACATGGCCAGAAGATGGGAGCAAACTACTTCACAAAAACATTCAAGCTCCGAGCACCAGGCCAGAACACCCAACTCCCTGGGTCTGTAAACTTCTTAAAATACCACAATCTTTCTGCTCTCCCACAATTGAAGCCTCAAATGATTATGCTTTAATCACTAACTCTTAATTATTTAAAAGGAATGGGATAATTTGAGGAGGCATCTTTTTAGTATCTGTTTAAGAAGTTTGGATGTGACAGAGACCCTTATTTCAAAGCACAGGAGATTTTGAAAACACGGTTTCAATCTGAATGTAAAGATGATCAAGAATTTAAGAAATATTTTGCCTGAAATCATACAAATGGCAAAAAATATGTATATAAATTAAGACCTCAACAGAAATCCATTCAAACAAGAGTGTCAAGTCTGCCTTAGTCAGCGAGGTCAGGATGCATAGTTGCCGACTTTATCAGAGTTTGTAGGAATTTTAAAGACGCCTAGGGGACATTTTCTTTGCGAGAGAGGGGTAGCAGGAAAGATCTGTACAGCCAGAGAGACCGCAAAACAATTCCCAAACCCAGCTTTTTATGCAAATAAAGATAATGAGACATTCATCTCAGAATTTTGTCTTTCCTTGGGTATAACACCTCATCCCCGTGAATTATTTTTTCCTCTTCATCCTCAATTTTTTTTTCAGCTTGGTTATCAGGGGATGAGAGGGAACTGGCAGGAGCCCTGGCAACCCATGGTTACTGGCTCAGCACAATTAAATTTGATACCGAGGAAGGCAGCGCCCCTCAGGTACCAGCAATATGTCATGAGGTGAACTCAAACCAAGGGTCTGTTTGCAAATAAGAGCTATGCATTGGCATCACAGCAGGAGTGTAATGAGATCGCTTTTAATTAACTGTAAAAGTAATTACCCATATTAGATGTAAATCGCACTTGTTTTTACATGAGGTGAATAATTTCAGTGCAGCTTTTAAGAATAATACTTCCGGAGGAGCTGTCAGCTGCAAACGCTCTCAGCAAGTCTCTGCTTAAAAAACAGTATCGAGGAGAAACGTACTGACCCAGGAAGCCCTAGCTTTGCCACCTGGCTGCTTCTCCATTTCTGTCAGGCCCCGGCATCTACATATGCCCTCTCCAAGAAGCACCACGTGACCAAAGCTTCCACATCTAGTGAGTTTGTTTGTTTGTTTTTGGCTTTTAGCCTCCTGGATGATCCCTAGCACGCCTGCGATGAGCTCTTGTGAATAACTGAAGAAGCAGAAGAAAGATGAAGAAAGAGCCTAAAAGGCCAGCGCTATGTGCCCTGGATGAGCTAAAGTAGATATAGTCCAAATGCAGTGGTCCCCAGCCTTTTTGGCACCAGGGACCCGTGCTCCTATGGGACTCTGATGATCCGAGGTGGAGCTGAGGTGGTGATGCTGCAAATACAAATGCAGCTTTGCTCACTGGCCCGCCTCTCACCTCCTGCTGTGCAGACCGGATCCTAACAGGCCATGAACTGGTACTGTTCTGTTGCCCAGGGTTGGGGACCCCTGATCCAAAGGACAGATAAATTATTGAGGATGAAGCAAGTTCAGGAACAACCAAGCCAGCCTCGCAGTGAGCCTCGTCCTGGCTGCCATTCAAGAGGCTGGTGATTCGGTGTGAAAGTCCCAGGGTGGAAGTCCTGAGGAGGATAGATGTCCCCACAGTCAGCACCAAAACAAAAAGGCAGTGCTCCCTCGGAATTATAAATAGTGTTGGGAGGAAGCAACGGTACCACAGGACTTGTGGGGCGGGGACCTGTGTTGAGATGCATTCCTCTGGGCTCTCGAAATTCCCCTGACTCAGAAGAGACGGCCGTGGGCTCCTGAATCTCCCTTCTGAATCACGGTGAGGCATAAACAGCCAGGAAGAAGTTTGCAAATATGAAATTACTGGGTAATTATTTATACTTAGATAGGCACCTTCATTAAGGGATTTGAGGATGCAATTATCACATTGAAGTTTAGCGCACTCCAGTTAAGCAACCGAATGGCGGATCAGGAAAGAGGAATGCAGAAAGGCAGGCTTACGCCCACCCAGTTGGCATGCGACTTAGTAGGTCCCTGGTCAACTGACCAGGTTAGTCCTTTCTGAAAAAAACAAACAAACAAAAAAAAAAAAACAGCCATTTGACCAGCATGGCTACCCTTGTGATTCTTTTCCTGCCTATAGCTTCCTTCGGATTTTTTGTTACTGTTGTGATGTTAATGATGCTTGTTTTTGATTTTGGCCTTAACACAACCCCAAGAGGGGACTAAAGTAGGAAACAGAACTGGTGATGCCCAGAGAACTTAATCTGGTTCTAGGTCAATGAAGAGACAAGTCAGAACTGGAAGCTGTATCTCTTACAGGGAGCTTTTAATTCCTTTCTGTAGGGGCGCAGGTGTTTTCCCAGTGTCTCCTGTAATTAAATGTACCTTATACCCTAAATGTATCTGCCACCCACATTGTCTATATAAAGGATTCAAAATAAGAAAACAAGAAAAGGATATAGCCTGGTTCTTAATTAGTATACCAACCTCTTGAGGAAATATGTGACACAGTGAACATTTGGCAAAACGAAGATGATGAAATAATTCACAGTGATGATTGAGGCAAAATGCACTGAGACGTTGCATTGTAATTTCACCTCCAAGCATGGATCAAAATTCGTATGAGAGAATGAATCCTTATTTCAAAGCCTGACGCTACCACTTAAAAGCTACGTGGCTTTACTAGGAGATGTAGCTTTACAAAAACAGGATTAATATTTGTCCTGATTCCATCAAGCTAGTGTTAGTATTGAGTGAGATAAAGTACATAAGGTGCTGCCTCATAGTTAGAGATCGAAGTGCTTGTTATTATAGCTGCAATTTTTATGATGTTTGTATGTTTGTTATATATTATTCCATACATCATATAATTTTATTGTAATTCTTCTTCCTTCTCGAGATAGGATGCTTCTGAACACTGCTTGGACTCTTCCAGGTCATAGTGATTGCGGTCCAATAAATGGTCTCCAGGAGGCAACCCAAAGGCGTGATTTCTAAAAGGACGACTTTCCTGGGGACTGATGCTGATGGGAGGCTTGTCTCGACAACACCAAACCACTCTCGTAAGGACCCTACCAGGACTAAACAGAACCATGGGATTGAATATTTCATCTCCTCCTAGGAATCATATATTCCACAAAGACATCCCGTGGGCAAAGCAAAGTACGATTTATGTCCATGAGAGAAGGTCTGGCACAGTTCAAGTTCAACAGAGCTGTGGAAACGATGCGAGGGGGAAAAAAAATCAGCGATCTTACACTACCTATTGCACAGACAGATAGAAGCTGCCTGTTTCCAAGACACAGCTTTGCTCTAAGACAGGGACAGAGCTTTGCTGAGTGCTGTCTGCTGCTACGAGTCTTCTCGGAAAACAGTATTTGCAGCATGCGCATGGACAGTGGTAGTCATCTTGCTGTATCTGGAGAGGCCAACAATTTTGGTCCTGGAGGCCTTGGTTTGGCATTTTGCTTTCTGGTAGGAAATAGAGAGCAGCCCCTGCCACAAGGTTAGGCAGCCAACTCTTCGTTCCAAGAATACAAACTTGATTGTCTACAGCCTTAAGTAACCTACGTGGCATTACTCCCTTCTCTACTAAAGCAACGTGGATGTGCAATAGATGGAGATGTCTTTTTTTTTTTTTCTGTCAATTTTCTACACTCTGGAATGGGTGTTAAGAATAAGATAACATTCAGTGTGGATCATTTGCTATAGGAGGGCTAAACTTCATATAAACCAGTGTAATGGAAAAGTTATTCAATCAAAGAACATATAGATAATCATTTTCTTGGTTTAGTTTCCAGTGGAATGTTCCTAATTCGAGAACAGACAATAGGCAAGAAAAAAATATTTATTGTTTATTATATTAAATGTATAAGTCTACATACATGGACCTTGAAATCTGATCTCTAAGACTGAATCAAAAATCTCACCAGAGGAATAACCATTTAAGCTTTTTTTTTTTTTTTTCCAGAAAAAGTGAAACAGAGAGGAAAGATAAATAGGCATATTCTTTTCCATGCCATGTGATTTATTAGTAGCCCATTCTGCAAAACATATCAATTCTTAAATGAGTGCAGGAAAAAATGTATCTTAAAATAGACAGTTTAGGATAATTACATTTCTCTGCTCGTTCACCCTCTTCCTCAAATGCCTTGTTTACTCTGAAGAACTTGTCATTCGGTTACGCAGGAAGAGAATTAAAAACATCCCCTTTAAAGGTCTGATGACTTTCTCTTTTGCACTGGTGGGTCCATATAATTCACAGAACACAGATGATACAATGGGGGAGAATGAATGAAAATGCAGGCCACCCCTCAGATGTCTTAAATATCTCAATTATCCGTATCATCCTGGGAATAAGGTAAGGAAATAAATGTTAACTATTCAAAACCATGAAGGCTGAGGTCTTGAAACACAGCAACTTTGTCATTTTACCCATTCCGGGTGAAATCCTTGTAAAACTATGTTTCCCTGTCTTTACTTTCTAAAACAAGGGTGGTTAGTTTTGGAATGTCTTGCCCTCCTGCCGAACGCCCCAGACTTGTGACCTTAGAGAGACGGAGGTAGGTGTATTTCGATGTTCTCCTAGCACCTGCCTTTGCGGTCAACTGTTTTCCTGCTGTCTTTCCATGTAGTTTGGTTTCTGATTCACAACCGGTCCTCTGGGGACTGTTCTAGAACCTCAGCCTCAAGTTCAATGTTATGTTCTGGCTTTGTGTTTGCCTGTTTGTTTTCTGACTTCTAGATCTGCGAGCCTCAGATGATCGAGTATGACTGAACACTGTCTGATTGCTGGCACATTAATTCCGGGATTAATAATGTCTTTAAAGTTTCGTTGCTTTCTGTTCAGGTGAATTAGATATTGACTTAAATGTATGGCTGGAGCTGCCAAGTGCCTTGAAATTGTTTATGTGGATAAGATATATCAGGAAAGTAAAAATAGATTTTTTTTTGGTACCATAATTACCTGAAAATAATTTTGAATTGACAAAATTATACGAGATGACTTGGATTTTTTAAAATTATCAGGGAGCTGGTCAGGCTCCGACCAATATCCCCTACTTTCTTTGACTCACATTCCCTGACAACATTCCCCAGACCCTATACTCCATCTGGATCTGTTTCTCCATAGACATTATTTATCTTCCAGAGTCTTGGCTCTTCGTGTCCCCTCAACCTTAGTCACCCTGCCCTCCCTCTGCTTGCCTGGTCATCTGTCCACTAAAGCTGGTATCCTTTCCTCCCCTGCTCTGCCCAACCAGAACCGACTGCTCTTTCTGGCACCACACGCTGTCCTGATGTCAGTAGGGCCGGTATGGCCGCTGCATTTCATACTTGCCTTTCTCTTCCATGACATCCTCTGCCCCTCAAAACCCAGGGCACGAGCGACAACTCACTGTCTTCTAAATATTCAACCTTTCATGATAAAAAAATACATACAGTATATAACATATTATACACAAGTCTATATTATATTAAATATATCTAAAACCTCGCTTAATTCTATAAGGCAGGTCCAACGACGGTCCCCATCTTTGAGGAAATCTTGGAGAGTTTAGGTCTTTTGCCCAAGGTCAGAGCTGCCCACCATTGGCTCTGGGGTGTGAATCTGGTTCGTTCTACGCATAAATGCGAGTGATCTTAACTACTCAGCCGATTGGCTTTCCTGTTGTACTTATCATCATTTTCTTAAAACAGTCACACTGTTTTTAGTGGAAAGTAAATGAACACACAACTGAAGGCAGTTTTATCATTTATTAGCTTTCCTACTCATTTTGAGCTTCCATCAACCAGTATAATTGGGGATAACTGTGTGCGCGGGTGTGTGTGTACATATGCAGACATACGCAGTTCGCGTGTGTGAGAAATGCATTCGGAGTTTAACATGAAGCCTGGGTTTTAAAGTCACTAAGACACATGGCCAATTACAGTCATCCAACACTAATTGCCTTGAAACCAAGTGAGGGCAGGCTAATGAGATTATGGATTTAGACATTCAAGAACACTTTCCACCTACCTATGGAAGAAGACACAGTTATGAACACTCGGCCTGCCCTCCCCACACTCCCACACGAATATCAAGATACTCACAGGCTTTGTCTGTAATTAAGTATAGACACTACAGCTTCCCCCAAGGGCTTGAAAAAGGCATGCCCTGGGAAGAAAAAACTGGCCAACCCCAAAAAAACACACCAAGAATTTATGTGCCAACTTTTCTTTCTCCCTTTCTCTCTCTCTCTCTTCCTTCCTCCCTCCCTCTCTCTCTCTCTCTCTCTCCCTCTCTCTCTCTCTCTCTCTCTCTCTCTCTCTCTCTCTCTCTCTCTCCCCTACCAGGACCCTGAACAACAGGAAACTCTCAGCCTGTTTTGAAGGCTTACCATTTCCCATCAACTTCCTGTCTGTGAGCTCAAACGGTGCCATCCCCTTGTGTAAGGTTAACAGGTTTTTAAAAAAAAGATCAGCACTGATAATAACAAATATAATGAAAAAAGAAGAGCCATCACTGATAAAGTCAGCCTAAGTCACTCTGAGGTCGCAGGCCTCCAGGCCATTTCAGCTGCATCCACGAATTCCAGGTTGCAAAGGGCTGGCAGGCACTTTAGCTAAAGAGAAATACCTCAAGGAAAACACCCACGCCAGACTGCCTTCTCACCTCGGAAGGATCATTTGTGTTCTGCTGAAATCCATCAATGGTGGCAAGAGGCACCTATCTCTGTCTCTGCCCCCGCTCACCCCCAAATGGACTTCCTGTAGGTGGATAATAGCCACAGATTCTCAGGCAAGGCAAGGCAGTAACATCATTCTAATAACCATAGGTCCATCGTCTCAGCAAGAGAACTGACAAATACAGACATGAAGTCTCCATACGGCTTAGAAAATCTTTTGATTTATCCACAGAGCTCAGATCTCTCTTTTTTTCTTTTTTAAAGATCTCTTTATAACGATTGGTTCAAGGGTCCCTGAATCTTTTGTTGTTGTTGATTTTATTTTTAGCTTCCCCGCCATGAATGCCAACTCTGTACCAGGCACATCCCCAAGTGGTTTACGTGCAATAAGTTTTATTATTATCTGTACTTCAAGGGGGAGGAAGTTAAAGTTCAGAGAGAGGAAGTCATTCTGTTCAGGACATGCAGCTAATAAGTGTCAGAGACAGAAATCTAACCTGGATACATCTTTATTAAACATTTGTTCGACTATGGAATCTCTCTATTTGAAACCCTAATGGATGAACAAATGGATCCTAGAGCCAATCAAGCCTGAAATGTCCCTGGAGGCAAAAATGACACAAGGGAGGCTGTTTTACTTTGGGCTCATAGCAAGAAGGCAGGGTTCTTTCGAAAAGACAAGAACGCTAGGAAAACCGAAGGCAGCAGGAAGAGAGGAAGACCAGTGATAAGATGGACTGACTCCATAAAAGGAGCCACAGGCCTGAGTCCATAGGAGTTGAGCAGGGCTGCAGGGGACAGGGCACTGCAGACGTCGCTCATTCATAGGATCGCCAGGAGTCGGAGCTGATACACCACACACATATGGTGGCTTCCTGTCCTGTTAAGGAGGAAACCCTTTCCCACATGCTGTCCCTCCCTACTCTTACTCACCCTTTGTCCATACCGACCTTCTTACAGCTTCTCAATGCAGCAGGTTTATGGTTGCCTTGGGTGTTTGCCTGCTCTCACTCTGCCCTGCGGCTGCAAATCTCCAGCTCGGGACACCCTCATGGCTGGTTCCTTCTCCTTACTTTGGTGTCATTTCAAACGCTAACTCATCAGTGAGCATTGCCCCCAATGTCCTGTAATGCTTGCTCTACTCTCTCTCTATTTCATTTCTTTTATCACATTTATCACTATCTGAACTTATGACATTGACCTTGTTTATTTTTCCATCTCCACATCTACTAGACTCTTAGCTGCATGAAGGTGCAGTCTTTCACTTGTTTTTTCCATGCGGATCTTTGCCTGGCACTTATTCCTGTAACAACTGGAATGACTTAGAGAACATGATGTCTCTGCCTGCTTTTTACCCACCATGCTACCCAGCTTGCCCTTTTATTGGTGTCTTCTCACAACCTCACCCCTCCCTCAAAAATATAAATTTTATAATGAGATGGTTTAAAAAATTATTTCTAGCAGGGGTCACTTTCTTGAGAAGATTCTTCCTTCTTCTTAAATATGCATTAAAGTTGCATTTTTCTTCTCTTACTGCCCTTTCACATTCCTTTTTTGGTTTTATTCTCTTTGTCTTTTTCCTTTTTCTTACCTCCCTATTTACATACCCCTTTAACCTCTAATTCTTTCTCAGATCCACAAATTCCAAAGTCTATTCCAATCATGATAGCTCTGACCTTCTAGATGTCCATCTGCCTTTTCCTGTTAGTGTTTCTTTCTCTTTCCTTGCTCACACACCCTACCTCCAATATCCATTATCCCCCTCTTCTACTTTCATGCATATTAAATATCTTGTCTTATTCCCAGCCAAGTTGACAACTAAAAGTTAAGTCCAAGTGCAACACCCTGGTCTCCACTGAACCCATTTATATTCAACAGGGTACATTTAAATATTTTTTAATAGAATTTAATGTACACACATAAAAGGTTATATATCATAGCTGTTTGGCCAAACATCCCTGGGGGTAAAACTGTTCTCGGTTATGGACCACTGCCCTAGAGAAAAGTCAACTTTCTCTGTCATCAATAGATCACAAGATGTAGGTAATCTGCCATTTGGACACCCTTCTCATAATATTCTCATTGTCAATCCCAACCCACCAATTTTAGAAATATCAACTTGACTACAAATACACAGATATCTAAAAGAGATGCTTTTAGTATCAGGAGTGTTAAGAGTCAGCTAGTTCTGAGCTTGAATTAAGCTGTTGATGGTTACTAGCTATGAGATTTGAGTAAATTAGTTAACTTGATTAACTCTTAGCTTTTTCTCTGTAAAGTGGGGATATTATTATTTTTTTTCCTTAGTGGGCTGTTAGAAGTATTAAATAAGCTCATGTAAGAAAGACACCTAAAACAGAGTCTTGTGCAGTATGACGTTATCATTATCAACAAAATATATGGTAATATCATCACCATCGTCAACTTCATTTCTTTCAAGCATAGTCCCATTAAAAAAAATAAATAAATAAAAATAAACATCCACTCCAGGGACTGGTGGATTGATTACATAAATACTTCCCTCTCTCCTCTTCCCCCAACACATTCTCTCTGTCACTCTTTTTCCATCCTCGAGTGTGCGTAGAAGAGAAAGGATGAAGAAGCAACCCCCCATCCCTCCCTGCCACGGACAGGGGAATCAAAACTGAATAATACATTCAATGAGTTACTTAATTAACTGGGTGAAGGTGAAGCTGAAACAGCTGAGTTAAATAATGAGATGTCAAGCGCAGAAGCTTAGACCAAGGAGAGATCTGAAAACCCTCTTTCCTGTCAGAAGAAACCACAGGATTTTTTCAGGCAGATGACACTAAGGGGTTTAATTTTTCCATTTTTTGTCCTTCTAAAAGCAGTGGTCTTTTTTTAAAAAAAATCTACTGAAATAAGGCCAAATGTAAAATTAGCATTTATGTAGCAGAGGTCATTAAAATGAGTTAGCCGGGGCACTTTATAACATTAAGCCAGTACTCAAATGAGAAGAATAAAAAATAAAAAATAAAAAGTCCGGTTAAAGGGATCTTAAATGAAGAGGCTGTCGCTAATAGGAAAGCGATCTCAGAAGGACTAATTAAGCTAGAAATAAATGTGCTTCAAAGGAAAAGGCTATTGTGCGATGCACGGAAATGTCAGATGGCTGACCACAAGACTCACCTGCTGTTAATTAAAATCTAGTTGTCATCTC
Organism: Cynopterus sphinx; assembly: GCA_030015415.1. Classification (NCBI taxonomy): domain Eukaryota; kingdom Metazoa; phylum Chordata; class Mammalia; order Chiroptera; family Pteropodidae; genus Cynopterus; species Cynopterus sphinx. The sequence goes on along the minus strand of CM057379.1, from coordinate 96,351,923 downwards.
TAGTTAAGGGGCTGTGAGCATCTCAATACTCTGAAAATACAGCACCCTCACTCCCACCCTCCCCACCCTCATTCATTCTGCCAATTAATGTTGATTTTCATCTTCCTATAGTGGGGTCAAATGATGAAAGCATAACCTATTTTATTTTTAAGACAAGACAGCTGATCCCAACTTAAGTATTTGTGACGTTAATGAGTACTTAAAAAATAAAATGTAAATGAAGGCTGACTTTAAAAAATTGTAGCTGTTGGTACTCTCAGAGCCAAAAGTCGTTAAATATCATCAATTAGTCGAGGATCCCTATGTTTCTCCCCATTTATCTTCGACGTTACATCACAGAGTCTTGCACATTTGCTATGATCATGTTCTTTCTGAAGACAATGTTAATAGATGAGGTTACTTCGCCCCTAGGTCTGGAATTGCCATATACAGGTGTACGAATAGCACACTTAGAATTTTTCTTGCATTTGCTTACCACCTGTATGGTATCCACTATAAATTATACACACATATATGTATATATGCCAACATTATACACACATGTATTCACTTTTTATTTTAAGCTGCCCATATTGTGATCCTAGGTTTAGTATGCAAATTCTTTTCCTACTACACATGCAAATGATACCTAAATTTTGGGGGCATGATGGTTCTATAGCTCTGCAGAGGTTTGTGTTATACAAGTAATGCAGCTGTTAAACTTCAACAAATGGTGCATTGAGGATTTCTATATTTCAATATAAATTCATTTTGCTTAAAAAACAAACCAAAGATAAACCAGGAACTCTGTTAAAGATCATCTCTATCCTCAAATACTCCAGGGTGAAGGGTGGTGGTGTTAGCAATTCACTTTGAAATGCATAAAAACTAAAATATGGCAGATTGGTACATGGACTGATATATGGGAAAACAATTATGAGAAAATATTAATTGTGACATCTTAGTGGTGGATATTTGGATGTTTATGACTGTTTCATCTTTTCTATATTTGAAAACTAACATAAAATGTTGAAGGAAAAAAACTGACATTACAACAAAAAGCTTAACCATACACCACACACACACACAAAATTACATCCCGCTAAGGGACCATACTCCAGTCTTAGAAGAAGCCCCATGGTTTGCAATCAATGAAGCCTTCTTAGGAACATTGCCAAATTTTGAACAAAGTATCTTCTGCTATGATGAACTATACATTCTAAAGAGAGAAAGGTGAGCTGAGTAGGTGACATAAGCTGGAAGGGGCAGAATATAATACTCAGCTGATATCCCAGAATGACATCACATCTACCATAAGTTTGCCTCATGAACAATTAAGGGAGGCTGGTCGGGCTCCTGCACATTTACGTTCTAACAGTGACCCACACACATGCCCTATACACATGAGGGGACACTACCCATTGCAGTAACAATTGTTTTATTGCTGTTGTCAGGTTTACAGATATTTAGTGTGGACCTTGAGCGGGAAAAGGTTGAGGATGACTACCTCAGAGAGTGATTGTTTTAAGCTATTTGGTATTATAAAATGTCTCGATGTCTCATAAAAGTTCTCCCTTTACCCTGTGACATTTTATTTTATTCAAATGTTAGCCCTGCCTTGTAGGACACACCTGTCCATTCACAGTTTAGCTCTAGCTTCATCATCTACCAAATCCACCCATCCCTCCAGCCTCTAAGAATACTCATTCCTTCTCTCCACAGAGCTGTTGTTTTAGAAGGCATTGCTTATTTGTCTGGAAATTTCATTCATCACACATCATGAGTTGGATTCTTAAGACTCAGTCTAGGGGTTAGCAATTCTCAGTTTCCTCCATGCATTTCCCCATGACCCACAAACTAGGGACCACCAAACTCCACCGTATTATGAGTGTTTTAGGAAGCAAGGGTTCCCCCTCACCCCCTCATCTACTTCACAGGGCCTCGAGGACTTTTCTGATGCACGAAGTCCTCTCTTTATCTCTGTCTCCTTCTCCCTCTCCCTCTCTGCTTGCTACCTCCAAACAATATTTTTTTTTCTATTGACTTCTGTCCCCCAAGCTCATCTAGGGCAGGTAAGCTCACCTAGGGCAGGTTTCAGGGCCCCACCTCCCAGAGGCCAGCTTCTTGCTCCATCTCTCTGATTCGACTACCCTGTGGTGAGAGGTGGATCAATACCCTACATACTGTTCAGCCTCTTCCACAGTCTAGATGTAGTTGCAGAGACGAATGGGGTTGGGTAGCAGGACAGCCACTTTTATCTTGGGGAAAAGCAACAGGGAACCAAGTTTAGAAGCACGGATTCTGGAGCCAGATCACTCAGATTAGAATCCTGGTTCTTTTATGTGACAGCTAGGTGGACTTGGGCAAAAGATTCCAGGTTTCTGTGCCTTGGTTTCTTCATCTTTAAACCAGGCATAGGGGGATATTAATAGCTTGTTTTGGGGTTATTGAGATGACTAAGCAGGCTTTTATTTTACATTGTATTGGCACACAGTCACTATTAAAGAAGTGTGTGCCAAACAAATATAAAACCACTGTTTCCCAAGGAAGACTCTCGGGTAATACTGTAGATTTGGTACTTTAATTCCCATTGGGTCTGGGGACTTGTTTTCGACTCTGTTGAGAATCCTTATGGAAGGAGGAAGAATGAATCCACCCCTTCCAACCTCAGTGCTCATAAGGCTGAACACCTACTGGTTAGTTCTTGGAACTTTCTATCCTACTGAGTATTGTCACAGACCCAGCTCTTGAGATCAGCATGGACACCCAGATGACATGTGCTGAACAAGACACAAAATGCAAGGGGCATGAATGTTCAATCTGATTTATATCAGAAGATCCACAGTATTGAACTACTACTGAATTTGGGGTGTGGGCGGGGGAGGCAGGAAGAAAAAAAAAACCTTACAGAATTTTAGACCTTAATGAAATGTTGATACAAAACTAAGAGACGCACACTGGTGTGACTTTGGAGGCAGGCAACGCTATAATCAGCAACTAAATTATGTGAAGCTGTTTCTTTATTCCTGTATTTTGATTGCACATAAATCAATTTTGATTAGATTCAAAAATTACTGAACATGCACCTCAACGAGCTGTCAAGTTTTATCTGATAATGTAAACTTTACATGGGATCAGTGCTAATTTCTACCTAGAGCCAATGTAAGAATCTCCAACAACAATGGCAGACATCATTAAATGCTGCAAATGTAGAAACATAATTAAATTAGCTGATAATCATCGTTCTCCTTCTATAGAGGCTCTAATTTAATGCACTTACAAATGTAATGAGGCTCACTGGATTGAAAAATATGGTGGAAATAACAGAAACAAGATTACATTAATTGGAAGCGATACTGATAAGGCAGATTGCTCTGCATTTTTTTTTTTTAAAACACACCGTTCTAAAAACTGTGATGAGACTGGCTTCCACCATATTGTAGAGAACTTAGGGAATATTAGAGTAAGAAGAAAAACAACAACAACAACAACAAGGAGAGTAAAAGAAAAAGTTTTCTTAAAGCTCAAAGTGAGTTATTTCCATCAGAAATACCTGAAAAAGGAAAGAGCCTCAATTTTGTATCCCATTTTATAACTGTCAACTGAGTATAGGAAGATTCATAGTGGGCATATCTTCATAGCATGCATGCATGCATGCATGCATTCATTCATTTGTTCATTGAAATTATTGTTATTTTTGTTGGCAAGCACCTCGTATGTCTCAAGCTCAGGGGTTACAGGGGCGGGGAGAGGGTCATCCTAATTTAAATTGACTTGAATCTCTGCACCTAACCCAAGTGCAAATAAATAATTGATTATGGAACTGTTTTAGGACAATCGTGCCTCTCTCTCAGTACCCAGCAGAATGTAATTTCTTGGAGACAAGGGCTGATCTCTGGGGTCTTTCTTGGTGGTTAACACATGACATGTGCTCATCAGGTGTTTACTGAATAAATAACTGAACAAATTTAAAAATTACCCTCATGGCTTAACATTAGAATAGCGAGAGGTCAAGTCCAACTTCCTTCTTCTCCTGTCACAGTGTCACAGCCACCTCTAGAAGTTTCCAGCAACCTCAGGGAGTGCCACAAAACTTACTGAACAAAACCATTTCCTTTCATTTTCATTTAAAATACAGCTGCCCTCTGGCCACTCCTAGAATAAGAGATGGCCTTGTGAAAATTATTCAGAGTAAAGATTTCACAACTCCCAAGGGACAGACCATCACTGTGACCAGGATGCACATGGATAAAAGGCGAGATGTTTGGTTCTGTACGACGTGTTGTAAGAGTTCCAGGAGGTCCATGGCTTACTCCCCATCATCACTCACTTCTGAGCCTCCTGATAGAAGTGATAAAAGGTCCAGTGCAACAAAAGTACTCCATCTCACCAAAACCATAACAAGTAGCCAAGAATTTCAAATTGGCAAGAGACAGGCCTTCCTCTTCCCTTTAAGGGCTCTGTAGGAAAGAGTGACCACGTCCACCACATGTACTGCTTATCTCCTTCCTCATATGCATGTTGCATTCCTTTGCATACTTTTTGTTTCCATTTTCCCCCAAATCTTCCTTCCTTTTCTGTGGTATGTAATTGTGCAATAGGACACACAACACAATTTCCATGTAGCAATGTACGGCATGAAGTCACTATCAATGGTTACATAAAACGGACAGCCAGACTGACACCTTCCTTGTCATCTGGGTTCCTTGTGGGGGTAATCTATACTCCTCGTGCTCATTACAGCAACCTAGCAAATACCAACTTTCAAAATCCAAAACACCCCCTTCACAAAGCACCCCCTCTCCCTCCACCTCAGCAAGATATGACATTTATTAACCTAATTTTTTTGCATGCATCTTTTGATCTAGAATGTAAGCTGCAGGAGGGATAAGGGCAAAGAGCCTTTTCTAGTTCACTGACGTATTCCCAGTTCTCATAATAGTGCCTGGAATACATACTAGGCACTGAACAAATACATGTAATCAGCAGGCTGACAAAAGTCATTCAATAATACCTTTGATAAAAGATACTTTGATAAAGATGTATCATGTCTATTTAAATAGCTGTTTCTTGAACTGTTTAAGAATGTGAATCTAAAGAAAGAGACCCATAAAAGAGTTGAATACATTAACTAGTATCTTTTGAGGGCCCACTGTATTGCCCAACTTGGCAGAGTAATGGCATGGACAAAAACAACAAACACTGAAATCCACATTTGCTCTGTGCCTGGAATAGTGTTACTAGTTTTAAATATATCAATAACATTGATTATCATCCTTTGAACATATATGCAAAAACCCAAGCATGATCTAGGGAAACAGGAGAGATGGACAAATGTCCATTTATTTATTCATTTATCAACATTTTTCTACTTTATGTCCATATGTTCATTTAATTTTTCATCCCTTCATTCAATAAACTCCTTCAAAGGATGTCTACACTGTGCCAATAATTCAGGAAAAGATTCAAATGTCCCATCAATGTTCCCTTTCCACACAGACACCCACTCAAACTAATTTAAAATTCTTAAACTTTTTCATGGTCTGAAGATAATGCAAGCACCTTTCATTAATGTGAACTTCGCCAACAGTATATTGCACCCTTATGTGACAACTTCTTCCAAGTTCACTTTCTCTTGGTTCTTCAGTTGTTTGTGTTTTAAAAATCAGTCCATTCACATGAAGTGAGTACACATCTTCTATGTTAAGTTTCCCTCGTGATCTGTGTGCTCTCAAAACTGGTGAGAGCTTTATCTGGGGTCTGCACATGTGCTGGGACCATCCAGCGAGAGCACTGAATCCATCTAGCCACAGAGAGGAGCACAGAAGTTCATCTAGTCCTTAAACCAGGTAGTCAAAGCTAATAAAAAGTAGCCTAGGGCTTCGTAGGTTTGCTCTGTTCGCATTGGGGTTGATACACTGGTTTATGCAGTAGGTTGGGTTGTACACCCCCAAAAGATATGCCCAAGTCTTAAGCCCTGGTACCTGCAAACATGACCTTATTTAGAACTTTCTTTTCTTTGCAGAATGTAATTAGGTTAAGGCTCTTGAGATAAGATCAGCCTGGATTTAGGAAGGGCCCTAAATGCAATGCCTAGTGTTCTTATAAGAGAAAGGAGAGGCAGATTTGAGACACAGAGAAACACAGAGAAGGACGTCATGTGACAACAGGGAGGCGGAGATTGGAGTGGTGCAGCTACAAGCCAAGGAAAGCTGAGAGTGGACGGAAGCCACCAAAAGTTAGGAGAGATGCACGAAAGAAATTCTCCTTCAGAACCTCCAGAAGGAAGCAACACTGCCAACACCTCAGTTTCAGATTTCTGACTTCTAGAATTGTGAAAAAAGAAATTTCTCTTGTTTTAATCCATCAGTTTGCAGAAATGTGTCATAGCAGCCTGAGGAAACTGATACAGCGGAGTGCAAATCAGGAGTTTCCAGTGACCGTATATGAACAACCCTGAGAATAAAACCAACATAGCTAAAAGCAGGGTGAGAAATGGAGAAACAGCTTTGAATGGTAGCTGAGGTCCAGGCATGCTGACACTCCAATTCTATCCTTAAACTCCTTGGTTTCGTGACCATGAGTCAAAGTTTTGCATTTTCCTTGTTTTTGCTTCAGTCAAGTCTAGAGTTGGGTCACTTGCAACCTAAAGAATCCTAACTAAGCAGAAAGCCATAACTTTAATGAGAAAAGAGGTCATTGGACAACTGGTTGATGGAGTTCCACAAATCGGTCTGCAGCCAAGGGTACATCACCAAGCCCTCCCAACTTTTATGAGATGCTTGGCTAGGACAGTATTTAAAGTGAACTAAACACTTTGTTGTGCATCAATGTTTGCTAAGCAGAGTGATGGGGCCACCGATTCGTTATCACAGAACCTGAAATTATTATAGTTGCATGGCAGCAATAGTACAGACAGGCTGCCTCTCTGCTTAAGAGGGCAGAGCATGAGATATCAAAACGTGTTTTTCCTTCCAGGCCAGAATGTGTCATCATTCTGTAGCTAAGTGCCATGCGCGTTAAGTGTCGAGAAGTCATTTTAATTGGTATGCAACCCCGACCCTTCGGAAGGTCTTTATCGCCACTGTCCTCTGTCCTTCCACATTCCTGGGAAATGATTAAGGTCCTCACACACCCGTTTTTTCCGGCCTGGGACTCTACACTATAAATAACTCGCCTGTATCCTCTGTGTCATGCTCTTGCCCTATAATTCTGCTTTTATGGGTGACTCTGCTCATTCCTCATCTAACGGGAGGACAACAGCGGGAGCAAACACAATGTTCCAGGCGGTGAATTCTTCATTGAGAGAAGCAAAACGCAGCGGCGCCCAGCACACAGACTGGTTCCAAGGACACAGCGTTGGTGGATTGTGCTAACCGTTTACCTTGGGCAGCCAGCTTTATAATATGTTGGTGAGGGCTTTTCTCCCTCCCTGCTTCTGATGCCAACACACTGTACTCAAGGGTAGGGGTGAAGACAAGATTCTGGAACCAAGTATACGTGAATTTGAACCCCAACTCTGCCAGGCACTAGCCATGTGATTTGGGGCAAGTTATATGACCTTTCTGCAGCCTCATTCCCCCTTTTAGGAAATGAGTATTACGGTACAACTTGCTCCAGAAGGCTGTGTAAGGATTAAACAATCCACGTTAAATGTTTAGTGGTAATATAATAAATACTAGTTAATCTGCTTGTGGATTATGAATATTATGGACATGAGACATGGAATGCATTACTCTAACCTTCCTATGTTTCAGTAAATTATAATAGCCCCTGACTCATGGTTGTTGGGCATGTTGAATGGTTTTATACATGCCAAATACTGAGAACAGCATTCCAAGTAAAAGTTCGGTAAATGGTATTGATTATAGTCAATGATTTTATTGCTATTATTTTTATTGTTCTAGGAGATACACAGAATTACATTCATTGGTATCAGTGATGTGTAGGTCACTGAAGGGTGCCTAGAGATAAGGTGGAGAGCCACACTCAAACTACCCCTCCCATGTGCCCGGTAAACACATAAATATAATACTCGGTATGCAAATGCTCAAGTACAGTGGGAGAAAAGTTGGAAATTCTGCCGATAGCAGTGAAAAAGCATCACAAAGGTGGCTGCATTTGAGCTGAGTCTTGCATGACAATGAGGAGGTATTTGCCAGGTGGATGGGACAAGGCCAGCCCTCCCAGCCAGTGGAAGACACAGACAAGTTCCAAAGCACGGGATGGGAGCAAACACTGCACGGTTCCAGAGAGCTGCATAGAAAGATGCTTGGAGAGCCACCTCTATGTTTGAAAAGCTTCACTCTGGCTGTCACAGCTGCCCCTGATACTCTAAAGATCTCTGTGTTACTGACTATCCTTCTCCAAAATTAGGTCACCTCCTCAGGAAAACAATCCCTGACCTTCCTGAATAAAAGAAGATGCCATCACTCACTATCTACTGCCTTGCTTATTTCCCCTGGCTGAGGTTACGTGAAACGCTCATGCTGTGTCTATTTAGTGCCTGCCTTCTCTCCAGCGGACTGGAGGCTCCAAGAAGGTCAAACCCATGTTCATGATCTGCACTGTCTTATCCTCTGCACATGCAAAATATTTAACAAATGCTCTCACGCGAATGACGTGAGAATGCTGAAACTTCTAGCTGGAGGTTCACATCTTCAGACAGATCTGCGCAGTTGAAGTAAAGGAGATTTTGTAAGACTTGACAGACCTCCAGGGAGAAAGGTCAAGATCCACCTCCTTCACATTCTGCACATTAATGGTTTCATGTAAGCAATTCCAAACTTAAATGTTCCCAAAAGTTTACACAGAGTCCCACAGAGACACAAGGTCAGGGTGGAGCTGTCCTCAAGGGAGGGTTGAAAGGACTTCACATCCCACCACTTACATCAGCTAAACCCACTATGGTGGCCCGAAGCATCTCTAGGTTCTTATAAGTACCCCACGTGAAGACGAGTGGTATAGACCAGCAATCAATAAGCTTTTCCTGTGAAGGAGATGGAAATAGCTTCAAAGTCAGGCTACACGGTCTCTGCTGCAAAACAACTCTGCTTCTGCAACAAGGAAGCAGCTGTAGACTATATAAGTACAAATCAGTGAGCTTGCCTGTGTTCCAACAAACCTTTATTTACATAAACCAACACAGGCCAGGGGAGGCCATGTTCATCCTCCCCTGGGGTTAGATCAACCCAGAAATAATCAAAATAATGGCCTTAGCTGCAACGGTTTCTCACTCTTTTTGGAAAAGCTCTGCCTCTTGCAATGAAATAAGAAAACTTACTGCAGTAATGCTTAGTGCCAATCACTCTGAAGTAACAGGGAGTCCCAACAGTCCACTACTCACGGCTCGCAGTTGTGGTTATTATATGAAAGGTAACTTGAGATGTCAAATATTAGAGAAAAATAGAAATCTAATGTTAGGTCACCCAGAAGATTTTAAAAATGAAGTTATAGTCGATTCTGTTCACTCTTCCCCCAAATTCCCATTTCTCTCTTCTCCCAAAGAGTACAACTAGCTACACTTCCCAGCATCCCCTTCAGAAAGGTTTTCCACATGACTAGTTCTCAACAATGAAATATGAGTGTCAAATATGTTGATTCTAGACCAAAGCTTTTTAATAAACAGACGCATTCTCCAGGCTTTTTTAGTATTCTCCATGATGTTAAAATCCCCTTCTGTCTACGGCCATACCACCCTGAACAAGCCCGGTCCCATCTGATCTTGGAAGCTAAGCAGGTTTGGGCCTGGTTAGTACTTGGATAGGAGACCACCCAGGAAGACCAGGTGCTGTAGACATAAAAAGTAAAAAAAATAAGGGATTGTAAGGTGACAAGGTCCTTGCAATCTGTGAGGTCAACCAAGGATTGCCTTGCCAAAATAAATAAATAGATAAATAGATAGATAGATGATAGATAGATAGATAGATAGATAGATAGATAGATAGATAGATAAAATAAAATTCCCTTCCACCTTCTGAATGCAGGTTATGATGATAACCCCAGGGAAGGTTGATCCAAAGATGAGTAGAACCTGGATCCCTGAGTCATTGCAGGGAAGGAAGCCACTTGTTGACCAAGCATGTCCAACTTGGACTATTAGAAGACTGAAAAAATCCTACTGAGGCATTATCATTTGTAGAGAGAGAGCTCTGCAGATAATAGCATATAGCTAAGTAATTAACTGGTTAATAAACTAATAAACCTTTTATTTTATATTTTAAAGATTCTTATTTAAATCGAGCTACAATCTTGCTTTAGTTTCAGGTGCACTGTAGTTATTCAACAGATCTATACCTAAAGAAGTGATCACCAGGATAAGTCCAGCAACCTCTGTCACTGTACGTACAACGCTAGTACAATAGTATTGACTATATTCCCTATGCTGTGCATTACATCCCATGACTTACTTGTTTTATAAGTGGAAGTTTAAATCCCTTATTCTCTTTCACTTTCCCCCTTTTTTGACTTTTCAGTTACAGTTGACATTCACTATTATTTTATATTAGTTTCAGGAGTACAGCATAGGGGTTAGACATATATATAACTTACGAAGTGTATTCTCTATGCTGTACTTTACATCCCATGACTATATCATAACTACCACTCCCCCAACTTCCCTCCCATATGGCAACCATCAGCTTGTCCCTGCATCTATGAGTCTGTTTCTGTTTTTAAACTAATCAACTTTTCAAAAGAATGGGGAATACTGGCACAGATATGCTTTTCCTGTTGACTAACCAGGGGCCCACAAAGCAGCAGACATACAGTACATGTAAAATGATGAAAAATTTGCTTCTGCAAAAAAGCCTGATGGTCCCCACAAAAGACTTTCTAGTTTGAGAATGGGGTCCCATCTCCATAACAATGGCAGCTTGACCTCCCTAAAAGTACCCTTGTCTCTCTCTCTAGATCCAAGTCAGAACTCAGTGTGTTAAGCTGTGATGTCAAGGGTTGGTGCAATGAACTTGCTACCCATTCCTAGAACTCAGGGAGGTTGTGGGAGACGGGGAGTCTCGCACCCCAAAAGGATTAGCCAGCAATGGGATGCAGTTGCACATGCCAAGCAGACAGTGCCTGCAAGATTTCCCTGAATGTCGCCGAGCCCAATCCATCTGCTGCTAATGGCAGTGCTGGTTCCTCGCACACATGCCAACGGAGGAAAGCTATAAATAGAGGCTTTCGAAGGAGGAAAATATGTGGGTCTTTGCACTGATCACCTCCTGGATCAGGGAAGGCTGAGGGAAATTATATTATTTTGATGGAATGGTGACTTTTCCCGTGACTGTGCTTATTGAGAACGAGGGCCTCACATCTGGACGTTTCTGAACTGTTAGCATCGGTGAGTGAAGTTCGAGCTGAAATCCACTGGGGAGCTCTCAGTATAAAAAGGTTGTTATTCTTTAACAGAGTAAAAAATGCCATTTTTAGAGGAGAAAATAGCCACTCATGAAATATCTATGTTGTACCTGTAAACTGCACTTCATAGAATGGATTTGTAGTCAGCGAAAATGCAACTGTCTTCAGGACACCATCCCAATAGCCCTTAGTCTGCAGCAGGGGGCTGGCTAACCATGTACATTCCAATGATTACATCTTGTAACATTCACGTCTAGGTCCTGGCTCAAAACAATGAGATTGGTCTGTTGGGCTGTAGGTTTCTATCATCTTTTAAGTGTCTGTTAGTAGCAGAAGGGCATGTTGAATTCTGGGCCCCTAGGACCTCAGAATGTGGCTTTATTTTAAAATAGGGTCACTGTCAGTGTCATTAATTAAGGTGAAGTCATATTAGAGCAGGGTGGGCCTTAATCCAATGTGACTAGTGTCCTTATAAGAAAATGACCAGGTGAAGACAGGGACACGTGGAGGATGCATTTGAGGACAGAGGCAGAGACTAGAGTGCACGTCTACAAACCAAGGAACATCTAGGATTGGGAAGAAACCACAGTAAGCTGGGAGAGAGAACAGATTCTCCCTCAGAGCCACCAGAAGAAACCAATCCTGCTGACACCTTGATTTTGGCCTTCTGGTCCCCAGACTATAAGAGTGTGTTTCCTGTTGTTTTAAGCCCTGAGTGTGGCATTTTCTTTCAGCAGCCTGGGGACACGCAAGTACCTGTCTGATCCAGTCCTGGCTGAAACTGCCCAGATCTAAACAATCTGGTCCACTTTCATTTTCTATAATAACCATATATTTCCTGAGTCTTTGCCTGCATTTTTCACAAAGGAGTCTCCATGACGCTAATTCTTGACACTCAACATGATATTTAAAGATGGCTGGAAGGCAGGAAGTGCATCCAGTGCAAGGCCGAGAAAGAAAGTACTCTTCAAATCTTTGGTTTATTATTATCCATGTAAAACAACCTTACTTGTCGCAGGTGATTTGAAATGCATCGCAAATGAGAACTACTTCGTTATTTAGAAGCGACATTTTCTGAATGCTACTGTCTGTAGAGAATATTAAGTTACAAATGGCATTCAATATTTTTGGTGAATCTCCAAAATATTATGTTTGGTATGAAATTCTCAAACAATAAAGAGATTTACAATGTAGAGGTAAAAGTCACTCCAAAATTCATTTCTCAAAGAAAAACTCTAGTTAGTAACTGGTATACCTTCTTCCACGTGTTTGGACTATCTGTACCTATATATCCTCACAGAGTAGAATTCCTACCTCATTATGCTTCTAGCATTATCATATCATCTAGAATTCCATAGTATTGGGTAAACATGCCATATTTTATCTAGCAGCCACCAGGACTGTTATATATATAGTTGGCACAGCATAAAATCAACCCTCCTTACGCGGTAATGATATTATTTACCTTAACTGTATAAGTTTTGGGTTGGAAGATGTCGTGGGAGCCTGTGGTTTAACTTACTGACTGCCCCACTGCATAAAGAAGGTACTCAGCTCTTTTGTTTCATGCATTAATTATTATATTACATGGACTTTTTGCATGCTATGCATTGGCCCCCGCTGTGGGCACTCACATGAAATTGCTCCCCGTCTTCTCCAAGTTGATTCTTGCAGCAAATGATTTTCCAAACTGGAAATCTTTTAGCAAAGATGACAACAGAGCATATGACACAGAGGAGAAAAAAGCTCAGTGGGGGATCGCTGAGAAGTTGATGCTGACGGCTGCCTTGTGGGGGCCCCACACAGCAAGCATAATGCCTATAGATCAGGCACATGCACCGTGAGTGTAAAGTATTAATCAGGCCTGACAGTTCCTGCATCAGGGTATTTATCATGTGAATTCCAAAACACACACAGATGCCGAGACCAGCACCTGCCTCCTCTCTCTTTGCTCACAAACTGCATGGGGCTTGGTTTGTCAAGCTGAGTTTGATAATCTGGACCTTTAGTTTTCAGGAAACATGCTTCTGGGAAAAAACAAATATTTTAAACATCCAGGAAATTAATTGCTCTAGCCCCATGGAAATTCCAACTGTCTTGTAAGAGTAGCTTTTGTGGTACGATAATGTACAATTGAAGCTTTCTTAAGCCAATGTACTTAATTAGAGATTTGTGCACGTGCACACATGCACACACACTTACACACACACACATGTGTGTTTGTGTGTTTACTTAATATCTTTGAGAGCAGAGGCAGTATTCTATCCAAAAGTATGTACCCAGACAGTAGTCCAATGTGCTGCAAGCAATCATTACTCGATAAATACCTGCTGAGTGAAAAAATGCATTACTTCACCTTTTAATAAATGAGATTTTTTTTAAAAAAAAAAGGCATAAAGAGGGGAGAAAAGTCATTTGAAAAGCTTTGGCCTATCCTAGGAGAAATATCTGAATCTAGGGCAGGGACAGGAGAAATACAATGAGCATGAACCATATTTTAGTGCAGAAAGTAAGGAAATTCTCAAAACACAAAGGAGTGGGGGCAGGCAAGAGGGACACAAAAGACAAGACTCCCAGTGGCCAAAGATGGAACCATTTGAACAACCAATACTTCGATAATATAACCCAAAGTATAAGGCAATTAGATACGAGTCCACACCGATACAAATAAGTAATGGAATACAAAAATTGAAAGAGAAGGGACAAATATTTTTTGACCCAAATTTCCAAATACTATAGGTATCTGTCTAACCCCTCCCCCTTTGGGAAACAGAATTCTCCTCACCTTGAGTGCGGGCCAGAATTAGTTACTCTCACATCAGGTATGGAAAAGGGCAGAAACCATAACTAAATAGTGGAGAAATCTGGCAGGTGCAACCTGAACCACGTGTGAATAACATGCACCTTCTAATATGATGTAGTGGGAAGGGCACCCCACATCTTTGGTATACTCCCTCGCCCCCAAACTATAACCTTCGTTCTCTAACCATGAGAGAAACATCAGACAAAAAAATTCAGGGACTTTTTTTTATAAAATACATGACCATTACTTCTTAAAGTTGTTAACATTATTTTAAAAAAGGAAAGACTGAGAAACTGTCACAGCCAAGAGAAGACACGGCTGACTTGGTGACTACTTGTAATGTGGTACCCTGGTTTAGATGCTGGAACAGGAAAAAACAAATGCCAGTGGGAAAAGATGTGAAATCTGAATAATGCCTGGAGTTTAGTTAATAGTAATATACCAAATGTTGGTTTTTCAGTTTTGGTAACCATGGTGATAAAAAATATCAACATTAGAAAAACCTTGGTGAGGAGGATTGAAGACTTCTCTATAAATCTAAATTTTCTGAAAATCTAAAGTTATTCCAAAATAAAGGTTTATTAAATTAAAAAGAAATATTTCTCTATTCTTACCAGTGATAGTACCTAGATCTACAATCTTTTGTATACAAGAGGGAAGTACATTTTCAGAGGTAGGTTAATCAAGGTAACACAAGAAACAAAGTATTTTAGTCCCTTTAAACAAAAACGAATTTAACATAGGGAATTGGGAAAAGTTAAAACCAAAGAAAAAATGATGAGGGAGCCCAGAAATTGGAGTCTTCAAAAGCTGCTACAACCCTTAAAACTAGCGACTAAGAAGAAGAAATGAGATCTTCAGAACTCAGTGTCCACCTGCCTGGTGGACCCTAAATAGGGAGACAGTGGACCATGGAGGAAGGTGCTAAGGTGGGGTCTGGAGATGCCCCCAAGAAGCAGAGAGAAGAAAACATAAGCCCTGGCTTCTCTCATACTCAAGTTTTGCACTCATGCTGCCCATTGGCTAAGCATACCTAGAAGCCCTAGGCAAGGGAACCGAAGACGCATCCTTCTCTGAGACAGACACCAGAGCAGAAGGAGAAGGAGGAAGGCTCTGAGCATCCTCAGGCAATTTCTTGGAACAGTGGAACATTACTATGTAAAACAAGGCTCGTTGTGCAGTCGTGTGTCTATGATGTATGGGTACCAGAAGGGAGTGGAAAAAAGGACTTTGACAGAGACCTCCAGGAGACAGAGGATGGGCATCATACTTAGGTTTATGGAAACTAATAAAACCCTACAACTCTCTTCCCCTATTTTTTTTTTTTTGCTTCTGGGGACTTAATAGTCAAATCTTATTTCTATAATACATATACTTTGTTATAATTTGGCTTTAAGTATATCTGTGCTTCAACTAAGGAAAAGGTAGGTTTTGTGCAAATGAAGACCATATATTATGGCCTATATTATGATATATTATGAATGGGAAAGGTATAGCTGATAACCTATTGTTAAAAAGAACACTTGGTATTATTTCATAAGCAGTGTGAATGCCCATAATAATTTTTTTCTATTCCTCAAACTAGGCAACTTAAAATCATTGCAAATGCTGATGTTATTGTGATGGTAATTGTTTTATGGGACGATGCCAAGTGATGCTACAGCTTGGCAATTTATTAGTGTGTCTTCACACACATGAAACTCATCAAAATGAACTTATAAAACTTACACTGTCAGTGTTTCACTGGTCCAAGTAGGTTTCTCCCATAATTCATCCTAAATAATAGTGCCATACTCAATTCACCATTAGCTATGATTTTTGTGTCATAAATGTAAGACCTAAATGGTCAAAGTTTATCTTTAGGTGAAATTATTTCTCAGTGGCTTCTTTAAAAAGTTGAGGTTTTTATGAATAAAATCTGAATAACATTTAAAAACAAAGAGTGGACGGTAAAATATTCATCAGAGTAATAATTTTGTCTAGTTCAGCTCAAAGTGCTTGAGACTTTGAGAATCAAAATGCCCACGAAGCTCTCACTGAATCCCATCTATCTATATCTTTTCTCGTCTTTTATTTCTATCTGGCCATTTCCCCCTAAACACCACTCACTGTTGGTATTACAGAGGGAACTGCCTACACAGGCATGAGCCCTGGCACCATACTGGGTGAATCTTTACATGGGGTAAACTCATGGAGATACACACACAAGTCTCACCAATCCAGGTAAAGTAATATGCAAGAATTGTTTTAAGAGATACCTTTAAGATATCATCTTCCACATCAGCATGTCCATCTGCAGGAATTGCTATGTATCAGCAACTGTGCTACGAACTTTGCCTACGTCTTCTCATTAAAACCAAAATCCACTCTATGAGGTGGCTGTGGGAGGCAGAATAAAGGCCCCCTCCAAAAATGTCCTTATGGCATAATCCCCAGAACCTGTGAATATGTTATGTTATGTGCCAAGGGGAATTCAGGGGGCAACTTGCTAATCAGCTGACTTTAAAATAGGGAGCTGATCCTGGATCATCAGGGTTGTTTTAATGTACTTAAGAGCATCTCTAAATGGGGAAGAAGGAGGTACGATAGTGTCAAAATGACGCAATGTGAGAGAGATTATTTGGTTATGGCTGGCTTTGAAGATGAAAGGGGGCCATGAGCCAAGGAATGCTGGCAGCCTCCAAAAGGTGGAAAAGACAAAGAAATGGACTCACCCCAGACCCCCCAGAAAAGAACATAGCCATGATGACACCTTGATATTAGCCCAAGGAGATGGACTTCAAACTTCTTTCTTCCAGAACCATAAGATGATAAATTTTCATGATATTAATTCACCATGTTTGTGGTTATTTGTTAAAGAAGCAAACTAGTACAGGTGAGGACTGGCAAGCCCATTCTGCAGATGAGAAAAGTAATGTATACCAAGAAAAAACAAAATGCAAAGCGGGAGTGAAAACACTGAGATTTAAACCAAAGCCTTTTTGGCTCCAAAATTTTACCTTCTTTCTTCTTTAAGACACTATGTTGTTTTACTTCAAAACATTTCACTTAATTGACATAGATAGTATTTGTTCTGACACAAATCCATGTTGCCCTAAAAAGAATTTGAGAAATCGTAATTATTCAGAAAAAGAAAAAAATTCAAACTTAAATTAAGCCTAAGAAGACAGAAGAGTTAAGAAATTGAGGAGCAACAACTGATGAAATAACATTTCTTGATCATCTCTTGTTTCAGGCCCTTTCTACACATTGTCTCATTAAATTCTCTCAATATTTTGCATAGTGAAGATTATTTTTCTACTGAGAAGATGATAAAACTAAGAGAAGGTACATCACTTGCCAACACTAACATGGCAAGGGCCGGAGCTTGGGTTTTAGGTCAAGCGTATTGCTCTGAGTTTGCACTCCTTCTGTTTCATCATGTTGCCAACTCCAGAGCAGGGATGTTTGGGGACGGAGATGCTTAAAGAGCTAAATGAGGACATAAGACATCTTAAATATGTTCTCCCGATCCTAAGATAGCTCATTAGCAGGTGAAACAGAGTTATTTTTGGTCTTTGGTATTCCAGTGAATTTCAGACCCATGTACTACATGGGGAAACCACATAACGCTAAAATAAAAACTCTTTGTGCCTTATTTGTACACACACATGCAATAGATATGTAGACATGAGAGAGAACATAAATGGGTCAAAGCCTTGTAATGATTATAATATACGTATGGTAAATTATTATATACTAATGTTTGATTTTTAAAGGATCTGGACACCAAAGCTAAGATGGCCCTTCCCTTTTAACTGCAATAAACACAAATGGATTATTTCTGATAGATTCAAAGTTCACTCAAACATCTTTCCACAGTTGCCCAATGCCTAGTCCAATTGGTGCTGCCCTGATCACCTAGGAATGCTCTAGGAAGCCTGTGAAAACCCCAGAGTCCTGATTCCACTCTTAGGGACATGATTCGGTAGGTCTGGAATGCAGTGAGTGACCTCAGACAGACCTGAAAACGTTCAGTCAGTTTTGCAATGTAGGAAGATAGAGCTTTCTGTGGACTGATATACCAGGAATATGAGAGCAATACTCGATATAATCCCCGCCTCAGTCTCTCTCAGCCTCTCCAAGTGTCTGTCTATTTTCCTCCCCAACACTTGTAATCTTGTATGACTAGAACTATACTTAGTACCATGAGATGCACAAGCACGAGCAAGACCTAGAAACTGAATCCAGTGAAAAATCCTTTGGATGATTGCATTTGGGCAAACTGCTGTCCGTTCTACTTTCCCTCTTTAGGGCTTTTTGAAGATTATAAATTCAAAGCAGCTAAGAAGCTGATTTTGCCATGATGCAAGCCCAGTCCACAGTCTGTGCTTGATAATACCATCAATAAATAAAGCGGAAATCCAAATGTATGTACAGCAATGAAAACAATGCCGGAAGGCTAACTGTAAGAGCTAACATCAGTTACTTTAGAAAGATGAAACTGTGGACGCTCTTTTCTCCATTTATTTTCCTAATTGCATGCATTGTTTTTATTATGAAACTATGCATAGATTTTTTAAAAAGTCATCCACTCATTTCTTTTGCAGTTACATCAATCTTAAGCACAGATTAATTAATAAGAAATAATTATAGCATCTTGGGATCACATATTCTCCTCAAATCTTAGAATCAGACATGTGTGTATAATAAAATATTTAAACATGCACAAAAGTAGAACATTGTATAATGAGTCCCATATGCTCATCAGCCATATTCAGCAGTAATCAAGATTTTGCTACCTTTGTTTCTGACTTGCTACTTTCTTTCTCATTTATGCAAGTGAACCCTAGAGTTCACATCATTTCTCTTCTACTTCCTAATCAGTTTGCAGCACTAAAAATTACAGATGCTTTCTTACAAACCATAATGCCATCATCTCAAGTGACGAAAATCAATGAAAAGATTCATAGAGACTTTAGAAATAAAAGCCTTTTAAAAGATCATCTTGTCTTTCGATTATAGCTTCCTGGTCCATACTATTTATATTTTCTTTTCTTTTTTTTTCCTTCTTCTTTTTTTAAAATTTTTATTTTTGTAGGGCTTGCTAGGGTTATCACAGGGACTCCAGAAAGCTGGCAGGAAAGGCGAGAGAAGTGTGTGTGCAAACAGCAAGGAGAGGAAGGAGAAGCAGATGGGACCAGAACACGAGCTGAAAAGGGCTCAGAAATACCAACAGGGACTCCCGGTGTTCCAAGGACAAGCCTGTGAATTCACAAGGACAAAGGCGGCTGTGCAAAGTATCACGTTTGGCTGGAGAAGCCCCAAAGCTGGCAGATGAAAAGGAGATCAAAATTAAGAAACTACAAACAAACTTCGCTGAAGCACCCACTTGCTCCGGAGATATTAAAAAAAAAATCACAAAGTTTAGGTTCGAAACTTTGCAGAAGGGACACATAGTAGATGAAGTTAAAGGGACATCTGTCTGTGTCTATAAAACGTCCAGAAAAGGACAAGAAACAAGACGCGAAGCCAATTATCCAGATGATAACCCTAAAATTAGGGCCATCTTGATGTCCTGCAATCACAGTCCAGATGTCCTTACCGATGGCTACGAGGCAGGGGGTATAGGAACCTGGCAGTATACCCTCCCTTGAGCCCTGCAGCCTTTCACCTCCTACAGGGTACAATCACCTGAGGAGCTTTACAGGGTCCTGATGGCCTGACCCCACCCCTAGAGATTGATTTTTTCAGTCTGGGGTTGGGCTGGATGAAGTGATGGCATTTTTTAAAGCCTTCCCCATGATTCCAGTGTGTGTGTGTGTGTGTGTGTGTGTGTGTGTGTGCGTGTGTGTGTGTCTGTGTGTGCATGCGTGCGTGCATTGAACAACACTGGTTCAATTGTAAAAACAAAACTCTTAAATCTATGGTCCACGGCCATTGCACAGATTTTGTTTTCTGCAGGAGACAGTGTGTTCGCAATGAATTTTTTTAACAGATTCTTTAAAAAATTTAAATAAAAAAACTGAGGTATTTCACACAAGAATCTGATTTCCAGGATGTCTTGAAAAAAAAATCAAAAACTCTAGCAATTTGAGGCTGTATTACCATGCAGCCACTCAACACATTAAATTGCAGAGCTCTGCCATGACCTTGGCCCTGAGACATCTCAGTAAGTGATTCCTGCGCTAAGGAACACTGTGATGCAGACCTTCCACGACCACTGTTTAGATCATCTCGCACTGAAATAATAATTCATCTAAAACCACAGTGGCGATGATTGTTTTCCATTTGCAAGTATTTATTTATTTATTTAGCCACTAGGATGGAGACTAGAGTATGATGCTTATAAAAATTAATGAAATTGTGAGGCTTCTTTTTTTCTCGTGTGTGTTGATGATAAAAATTAGTGAGAAGGGCACTGGCCTGCTTCTGGATATCCAGTATTCTAGCTCTGGTTTTATTGCTCATTAGTTACAGGAATTTGGGCAGGGGTCTCAGCCACTGCAGGCCTCAGTGATTTTATTTGCACGTCACGTGGGTCGGTTTCAGGTATCTTTTGGTTCTCATATTCGACAATTTTCTAAGTACTACATGACAGCAAGAGAAACCCACAGAAGGGATAAAGCAGTGAGTGGAAGGAGAAGAACTACATTTCCAACTCATCTTGAGAGCGGATGTGGCTCCCGGCTGAACATATGAGCTGTCCACGCATCACTGAGTACCTGGTAGCCCTGGAGGTGAGCCAGCGGAACTGGAATGAGAGGAAGTTCTCCCAGGAGCCTTGGCCTGGTCTGCCAGCATCATGCACATCCCCACCCTGCAGGTGGCCTTTCTGCAAGAACATCACGACATCTTGGGGGCCC
The DNA here is from genome assembly GCA_030015415.1 of Cynopterus sphinx. NCBI lineage: Eukaryota > Metazoa > Chordata > Mammalia > Chiroptera > Pteropodidae > Cynopterus > Cynopterus sphinx. The sequence continues at coordinate 96,330,938 of CM057379.1, read as the reverse complement.
GGCAGTTGGGTACACGCTGATCCTTTCCCATGCTAGCTGGAGGTCTAACCACCAAATCATAAGATTTAGCTTGACCTTCCCTTCTCGTTCTAGAGAGAACACCCCAGATTCAGACAATTTCAAAAAGATACACAGTTTGCTGCAGTTGTTATAAACAGCTTAGGAACAACACCACAGGCAGCAAAAAGAAAAAAAAAAACAGACACAGAGACACATTGGACTTTACCAAAATTTTTAAAGTTTGTGCATCAAAAGACACTATCTACAGAAAAGGCAAGCCACAGAATGGGGAAAGGTATTTATAAATCAAATCTCTGAAAAGGATTAATATCCAGAATATATAAATAACTCCTCAAAGTCAACAACGACCCAAACCGATTTAAAAGTGGGCAAAGGAGTTGAATAGACCTTTCTCCAAAGAATACACACAGATGGACAATAAGGAGCTTAGGAAATAAATAGTGGAGGGAAACAGAATTCCAGTCCTATCTTTGTGCAAAGCCTTCCCTATCTGCTTCACTCCTGGATCCCCTGACCCTTCCTGCAAGAGAGAATAGTCTCAATGAATGATTGGACCCCAAGATCAGCAGACAAAGGTCACTGTGCTTTAAAAGGCATGATCCTTGGCTCCATCTCCGCCCCGTTAACATGCTCTACAGTCCCATGGGGTAGAACTGGTAGTCTAAACAAAGTCTCATTTGCTTAGGTCAAATCCAGCCATGTTTCTTCTACTTTCCTTCTCTTGTCCTCAACAAATATATCTGGCAAAGTAAGTTAATATGCAGCCACTTCTATAAACCTGGTCTCTTCTCGTCTACCTCTGTATGTACATGTGAATGTGCTCTGGTCCCCAGCATCATATTGAGGACAGGAAAAAAGAATAAAAAAATCTCCTTTACCAGTGCTGACTTCAGGCAGAAAGCACTTACCAAGCTGCTAGTGGAATGTTCCTAAGATTTCTATGCTGGCACTGCCACTTGTGTACAGACTCCTTTAGGATTCTTACAGGACAACAGGTAAATTTCAAAGACCTATTCAGGATTCTCCAGGCCTCTGACCCCAAAACCAACAAAAGTGTCCCAACCTTGACCCTAACCTCCATTAAATAATAAGCAACTGAACAGGAAACTCTCCAGAAAGTCTGTCCGAGAGGGTTGCTCTTTAAGAAGCTTAAATGCTAGAGCCATAGATTTCAGATTATGACCCACGTTGGAATCACCTACTGGCTTAATTAGTCATTTGGCAAAAATGACTCTCCCACTTCATAATCTTTCTCCCCCCCACACAAAAAAAGTCCTAAATTGAATATCTAATTCCTTTCTTTTCTTCAATTTAAAGCACAAAGGCTTTAAAATTGGACTAAAGGGGTTATTTAAATCCCTAAGCTGTTGCTACTCTATAATTTCTAGTCTGACACAAAAGTTTTAAAACAATTTTTTTCTTTCATTCCTCTACTTTCAGTGCCCTTTCTCTGGGAATAAGTACAGCTCTGACTATAATCGCATTTAAGAGGCTATATTTTCACACATTTTTCTGATTTGGAGCATTACCTGAGGGACTTTGTTTAGTCATATTAGAGGCTTTTTCGTAGATCTAATTCCCCAGTTAATATCTCCAGGTATAATTCACAAGGGTAGCATTTAAGTTCCTCTTAAGGGTTTTTTTTCTCTTCTTTTCTTTCTCACTCTGCCAATGTCCTTGATCCACATAAAAGGATATAATCTTGCTTGTTACTTATATTGTCTGTCTGTGAGGACGAATGTTTCATAATGGGGCCGTTTCATAAATGGCAAATCTATAAACTTGTAATTCTATCGGCCCAAGATATTTAGGTGGATTCAGATTTGTCCCATTCGTCGTTTCGGCTCTGATTCCCCCAGAACTGATGACAGGTTTGTAAGTAATATTAACTGTCTTTTGTAGTAAATTACATCTTGTAATCACCGCAGCATTCCTCTCTGGCCAGAGCAGTTATCAGCTGAAGCAAATAAAGGGTTTGGAGACTCTGCTATCTGTTTCCTTTCAGAATGCCAGAAGTCCTCTATAAACATGAGCGTGCGGGAATGAGAGGTCATCTTTTGAAAACTATAATAAAACATGATTGTAATAGAACATGTGACAGGCTGCTTAGCAGAGCATCTTCCTGACAGTGGCTCGGCTGGAGCAGGATGCCAGGAGGGAGGGCCAGCAGGGAGGAAGAACAAAGCACCAGGAATCCTGTCTGCTGATGTCGTGTTCATCAGCACCATAATTAATTTTAAGAAAAATTTGCCTTTGAGAAGACAAAAAAAAAAAACGATCAGTCTGTGCCCCGTCAACTTGTGTGGTAGGAAAATGAAAAAAATAAGATGAGGGAGCCCACAAATGGACTCCGGACTCCTTCCCTGACATGTTCCAATGACACTGAGTTTCTCTCTGTGGTTATCCAGTTGTTTTTGGCAAGATGATCATACAAGAACCTTTTGCATACACTTTCTAGGCGTCGTGGTTCACAGTCAACACTGTGCTTGTGCATCTTACTCAATGTGATTGACAGTAACACTTAGGAAAGATCTGCTCTTCGCTGGGTTCCGGTCTAGCTTCCCATGAGTGTCAACTCACTTGATGCCTGCAGCCCCAGATGCAAAGTGTTCCTGTCTCCGCATTTGAAAAATGCAGAAGTGAGAGCTATATTGTTAAAGCACTTGCTCAAGGTTACCTGTCTAGGGGGTGAGCAGCTGGGATTTCAACCTGAGCTGTCTGGCTCCAAAGTCCCAGTCCTTTACCACCCCGCTATACTGCCACTGAAGAACGTTGGGGCCCTGTTAACATATGTCAACCCCACCCCAATTCAGAGGTTGAAAGTCTCATCTCCGATGTGAATAGTATGAGGACATAGGGCCTTTGGGAAATGATAAGGTCATAAAGGCAGAGCCCTTCCATAAAATACACCCGAGAGCTCCCTAGTTCCTTCTACCATGTGTGCACACAATGAGAATATGCCACCTAGGAACCAGAGGTGTGCTCTCACTAGCACGATAGCACAGTTTAGCTAGAAGGGAGCTGAGTCTCTGCATGTAATAAAAGGTGTGGTTCCCTGCTGCCTTGGGAAGAGAAGTCCCTAACCCCTAGGCTCTCCTGCTGCCTAGTCAGGGTCTGAGTCTCTCAGGTGTGTTGCTACTGCTGCTGTTGTTGCTGCATATAAAGTTTCCTTGTTATTCTGAAATAAGCAGGGGATTCCAAAATGGGCAGGATGTCCCAGAGTATTTTAACTAGGATTGGAAAATATTTAGGGAGGATCTTCATTAGCTTGAAGTTACTGAAACCCACATTCTGTCTCTAGAAGAAGACGCTACTATACCCCAGGCCACAGTTTCACAAACACACATAACTACAAGAGAACCTCTGGTTGATTGCAAATTTAAAATGGATTCAACAAATACAGATTTTCTTTATTTGAACTTCTATAAAGCACTAAGAACTGCGCAGTTATCAATTGTCATGTCCTGTGCAATAATTTGAAACACACTTTGATGTGAATGTTGGGTTGAAAGAATAAAATTATTCAACACCAGACCATGGATAATGCCAAACATCATTTCAGATTATTTGGAGCAGAAATATAAAGAATGCTTAAAATTCAGTAATCAAACAATAATAAAATGACAAATACCTCAGTTTTATAAATGGATAAAGATTTCGAGTAGACATTTATCCAAAAAGGATACACAAAGGGTTGATAAGCAAATAAAAAAGTGCTCAGTGAATTAGTCATTAAGGAAATGCAAATCAAAACCACAATGTCATATATACTATTTCCCATTAACTAGAATGGCAATAACCAAAAAGATAATAGAAAGTGTTGGCAAGGATGTGGAGAAATTGGAACCCTCAGATATTGATGATGGGAATGTAAAATGGAGCAGCTACTGTGAAAATGGCCTGGCAGCTCTTCACAATGTTATGTGTAGAGGTGCTATGTGGCTTAGAATCCCACACCTAGGTGTATATCCAAGAGGGATGAAAGTATGCCCAGAGAAACACCTGCACGTGAATGCTCACAGAATCATTATTAATTGTAGCTAAAAAGTAGAAACAACCCAAATGCCCATTAACCGATAAATAAACAGAATGTGGTACGTTCAAATACTGGAATATTATTTGACCACAAAAAAGGAATGAAATTCTGACACATGCTATAACATGGAATTTTTAAAACCCTATCCCATGCTAAGTAAAAGAAGCCAGTCACAAAGGACTACATATCATGTTATTGTGTTCATATGAAATAGCCACAGTGGGCAAATCAATAGAGACATAGAGTAGAATGGTGCTTGCTTAGGACTGGAGGGTAGGATGGGATGGGGACGGGAGTGACTACTAATGAGTACAAGATTTCATCCCCTAATAAAAAATTCTAAATTTAGATTGTGTTGATGTTTGCCCAACTCTGAAAATATAATTAAAGCCATTGACTTGTCTACTTTAAATGGGTGGATTTTGTAGCATATGAATATTGTATGGTATGTAAATCTCAAAAATGAGTTTTTAAAAACAGTACAAAGACTTGTGTGTACAGACCCCTGGAGTTATACAGTGCCCAATGTGAACACATTTCCTTAGTGATCCTAGCCCTTTGGTGTTGGCCCAAATACTTTAAAAAATGAATTAGTACCAATAATTGGTAAATAGGAAGATTTCTCATTAAAAACCTAGATACAGGGCTTTTCTTGGAAAATCAGAAGATTTGGCTCGTGAGTCTTTCATCTCAATATGTCAACAAACTTCAACAGCAGAGCAGTCTATTCACCTGGAGCATTTACTGTCCAATTTGCCACAGACCCCACTGCTCCCTTTTGTACCCTAACCTAAAATTAACATTAAAAGGCAGCTGCCATTTATAATGACACACGCATTCTTATTTTGCTCAAACCAGAGAGTGACATATTTGATCTGGCCTGCTTCCCCACCTCACTGAGTATGGTTGTGTAGACTGTTCTTGTGAATCCTGAACTCCGTGTTTTCTCCTCCATTTACCAGGTATGAAAGCCTTTTTATTTGCTGACCACGCCTTCCTCGGCCCTTCATTCTCTCACTAGACAAAGGCTTTGCCTCAAACTGTTCTTGATAGGGTCCCGCCATTCCTTAGGAATTGCTTCTCCCCTTTGATATGGTGAAGACACATGCTGGGAATCCAGATCAAACTCAAGTGTCCTCAAACAGTCTTATGTTCCCCGGGTAGTTAATAAATACCCAGGTAGCTAATAAAGTCTAAGCTGCAGCATTAGGAGGCATGGTCTGCAAGGCTGATCCTAAAGATCAAATTAAACAAAAGCAGTGAGATCCCAGCAAATAGCCAGGCGATGGGAGACCAATACCCCAAACATTTCCCCCAAATTTCCATCATTCACGAACTACCTGCCTGAGGTCGCACATATGTGGTCCTCATTTAAAACTTGACTTATGCTCACACCACCTGCTTTTTAATGTACTAACCAATCACTCTTATGACCTATTCCACTGCTACCGAGTAGTATGCCTTTGTCAAATAAGGAAAAATAAAAGAAAAATCGTACTTCTTCCAAACAATTCATTCGTTTTATTCAAGTAAACATTTAAAAAAATTAAAGGCGGACTCTTCCATAACTATCAAACAACAACAACAACAATGGAATCATACAGAGAAGGTAACTATATAAATAAAAGCGACCCCATCAAAACAATGCCAGTGAATTCTAGCTCACTCCCATGGCCAGCCTGAACCCCAACTCTCCCTTTATTACCAAGAAGACGGTAGAATTTCATTAAAGGTAAACTATCGTTTAGCTGAAAGTTCCTCTTAGGGTATTTAGGGGGCTCATAAAAAAAATAAAAGGCTGATCATTTCCTTGCTTTGTGAGTCTGGATTATTTTAATCCTTTCTTTCAGGACCTAACCTCATTGCAATGACCCCTGTTAAACTCACAGTGCATATCACACACACCACCTTGTTCAGGGGACTATGTACCTTGGGGCCAGACACATGTACAGATTCTATCACTGCAGAGTGGAGCCTCAGTTTCCCCACATTAAAGTGGGAATAAAAATAGTCTTCATGGAGGATGATTATAAATCACATGTACGCAACATCCAGCTTGCCACCTAGTACCCCACAGGAGCCTAATAGTTGGTGGCTATTATCCTTCCAATTTTTCTATATATTGCAAAGTGAAGCTAAGAAAAGAACAGAGAGTTGGTGAGATGCATTCAAAATACAGACTTAGTGAATCTTTTTACTCTGTGATCTGTGGCAGGTGGCTAAACTCTGCACCTCCAACGTCATGTATATGAGACAGTATAAAGGCACTCAATTAAATAACGAATAACTACATGCTTATACAATAGGATGGTTATAGAGTCACCCAGCACATAGTAGGTGCCAGGGGCACATGACTTAGTTTTCTATCTGCAGTAGAATGGGTTACAAATATAACAATCCAGGTTCACAAAGAAAATATATTTTCCAATCCTATTTTACAAATTCCTTCAAAAAGATTTCTGGGTGTAGGAGATGATCTGCTAATCTTACTTTAAGTACTTCAAAACGGATTCTCTTTTTTATTTAGAACTACAGACCCTGCCTTCTGGGCAATTTCCAAGGTAAACATAATAATAGCACAAGTTAAGTTTAGAAACTGGCCAGCAGAGGGAACAGATGTTACCAGAACAGGTAGATAAGGACTTCACAGAGTGTTTGTCGCAGCAGCTAAGGCTAAGAATGAAAGAGACGTGGAGAAGTTTCTATCATTTGACAAAAGCCCCTGGGGCAGTCCCCTGCAGGGTCCACCCTCCATGCCCCACCATGGGAAAGGAAAGAAACTTGGGAGGAGCAGGGCCTGCTGTTCTTTATAGGAAGAATATATCGAACACATATATAGAACCTATATTGCCTTAGATTCTTTGGTATTTATTGTATAATATGTGGTGCAACCACTCTTACAGAAAGAAATCCAAGTGTAATCATGGCACTCACTGTTTCACACTCATTTTCACCCAAAGATTCCTGCTGGACTTCACTGTTGGCTATTTCTATGCTAGTCAGGGGTCTGCACCTGCAAAGTTCATTTAGATGGTGAAATGGATACATGTGTAGAGGTACTGACACAGAGGAAAAATGGAGAGCACGTTGCTTCCTGTGCTGGTAGCCATGGGCTACCCATCAGCCTTGCATCTAACTTGCTGTGGTAGGGTGAGCGGTCCTTAACCCCTCCCTGGAACCTGTGACTCTGTTAGGTAGCATGGCAAAGGGGACTCAGCTATAATCATGGTTTCAGACTTTGGAACAGGGAGATTATAATGGATCACATCTAATCTAATCACACAAAGCCCTGAAAGTCTCTCTGATAGTAGCTCAGAGGGAGGAGGCAGAAGGGGAGATCAGAGTATGCTGGCTTTGAAGGTGGAAGAGGCTCCAAGCCAAGAAACATGTGTGACCTCCAGCAGCTGAATACAACCCCTGGCCAAGAGCCAGCAAGTAATCAAGGACCTCAGTCCCATAAAAACATGGAACTGAATTTTGTCAATGACCCAGATGAACCTGGAAGCAGATTCTCCCTCAGTGCTTTTCGATAAGTTCCCAGAGCAGTGACACCCTGACTCAGTCTTGTGAGACAGGGAGCAGAGAATCCACCCTAACTACCACCCAGGACCTCTGACCTACATAACTGTCTTTAAGCCCCCAAACTTGTCATATTTACAATGCTAGCAATAGCAATCAAATATGACTGTGTTCTCAACACTGGCCCCCAGGTCAGAAAAGGTTTGCAAGCAAGTTTTACCAACCCTCTGTAAAATAAGGTATAACTAAATATTTGATTGGTCTTTTTCACATGTAGAGTATAATTTGGTATAATGGAGTCAACTCTCCAAAGAGACCTTTCATTATCCTCTGTTTCATGAAATATCGTTCAAGCAGTATGTGACTAACTTTATCAGCAAAGATAGTGATGGTAGTTCTATTCTGCCTTTTGGTTTCCTCCCACGTTTTAATAATTTTTTAATTTCATGAATCTCTGAGATCCCAAAGAGCCACTGCCATACATTATGCACTTTCTTCTTTGAAGCCAGGAGTAGCAGAAGTGGTACCCAAAGAAACACAAGAAAGGGTGATGAAACATTTGGGGCATTGGGTATTGAACTGGCTCATATCTTTCTGTTTAGGAAGACAGGTATATCTGATTCTACAAAGAAGATACATCCTCCAAACTGTGGGCCTAAAATGTTTTGGATTTTGTCTGAGACCATGTGTTTGTGTGTGGGAGATTATGTGTATTTGTGTACAGGGGTAAACCTAGCTATACTTCAAAGAAGGAGATATGATTGTCATGCCAACAAAATGCTATTCATTCGTTCACTCATTCACTCATTAAACACATGTTTATTGAGTACTTACTCTGTGCCAGGAGTTGTATGAGATTCTGGGAATTAACGGTGAACAAAAATAAAGCGATTGCATGGAAGTTACAATTTCACAGGGAAGACAGAGATCAATGACTCACTCTCACAAATACATGTCAAACTGAAACAGCCATCAATGCTAGAAAAATAGGCAGCTACAGCCATGAAACATCCCACAGTGTGGTTTTGTTTGGCCTGGCAGAGGTGTCAGAGATGACTGCCTTGCAAGGTAGATAAGGGAGCCAACTAGGCATAGCAGAGAAGACTAGGAGTTAGTTGCATGCAGATACAATAACCTTTATGTGAATAGAGATACATTCTGAAGATGAGGGACAGTGGATCCGTGTTTTTAAGGAGAGCCCATCTGCGCCAAAAGAGGAAAGGGAAGAGAAGCCCTGCACGACAAAGCCTGGAAATCAGAATCTATTCTGTGTTTCAGTATAAAGATGACTCAATCTCTGATCTTGGTTTCCTCACTTCTGAAGTGTTGGACTGGAGTTCCAGGAACAGCTCTCTTTTCCAGCCTCAAAATCCCCAGAGTTCTGACTCGTCATTTTCAGGAAGAGACAAGATGAGCTGATACAGATCACAATAGCAACCAATAGCAACAACGAATAGATTTCACCATGCTCTGTGGCAAGACACTGTGTGAAGTGTTTCCCATCAATTATCTCATTCCAACCTCATAACAACCATGAGATATGTCTGTGTGGCAGCAATTGACATGTCTCACTGATTACTGTGAGCTCTCAACCTCTGGACACACAGTAGGACTGAAATTCCTGACCCTCTGAAGTTTGGCAGTACTCTACGACCTTTAGTGGCTCTTAAGTTATGAGCAGCACTGATGTGTGCCACGTCTTGGCTAAGCATTTGTTTTGACACTATATCTTCCAGAAGACTTTTTCCTCGGCTAAGGTGACCAGTGACAATTTTGATGGTGGCTTCTCCGTAGGTCTGGGTTCCAGAAGGTCTCTGACACGAAGCATCGCCCATGGAGTTGATAAAAACTATACCTTTGTTATTTGAACCTACGGAACCATGGTTGTGACTGGAGTATAACCTAGCTTACCCCATCTAGCATATGATTATATTCATCTGCTTCTTACCAATGACCAAGCCAAGTTCAGAGAGGTTCTACAACTTTCCAACATGAAGAAAAATGGTGAAGTAGTGCAACTAGCATTTGGACTCATACAGTTCTTTCATTTTAATCAGGACACTAGGCTAAATGTGAGAATGCATGACCCATTGTGCCACTTGTCATTTCTTAGAGTCATGAGATTCTTGCCTCGAAAATGCCCCCACCGATATGGCATACATGTTCCTGCATCATAAAACAAAGGCTCTCACTAAATCTAAAACAACCACACCAAGGCCCTTCATGCATAGTAAGAGGAAGTTGTAGAAATTTACACCTGCAGACAATTCCCTTTCCCATTTTCTAGAAAGATCCTTAGTATGCATGTAAATATCCTCTGAATTCAGAGATGAAGAGGTCTCCAGCTAGGCACAATAAAGCCAATTTAGCTCCTTAAACTGAGCACTGCTTTGTAAAATAATCCTGTAGACCTCTCCACTAAATGAGTTACAAACTAGTTGCATGGGGCTTTCATTGAATTTACTGTGAAAGCTGTAAAGGACAATTGTCTCTGAACCAGATACATCAAATACAGGCTTGCTACTGTGTAAAAGCTTGGAATTCTACACCACCTACACACACAAAGAAAATTAGCTTTTGATTGAAAGGAAGCACTATTGAAAAACCCCAGGGGAGGAAAAAGAAACAACACAAATGAATGACACCTACAGACAAATCTAATGGTTGAGGCCATTTGGCTAAGGACTTTCTTAGTCTGAAAGGAAGAGAAAAGTACAATTTCTGAAGATCATGAAAGATAATCGAACCAAATCAAAAGAAAAGTAGTCACTCTTGAAATTCTAAACAAGGAGAGTTAAAATACACCACATGGACTGAAATAAAAGTTCTCCATACTCCATTCTGAGTATTTAATGCCGGAAAAAAATAGTAACATGCATCAACGCTTTCATTCTCCTGGTTGTCATTATTCTACTTGTCCCTTTTCTCTTTTTCTTTTTTTCTAACATTTTATTTTAAGTTTCTCAACCAAGACTTGGAGCTACTTCTTAGTCTTTCAAACACTGTTAGAAGGAGAATGAGCTGTGACCTCGTCCATTACTGATTTTTTTTCTTCAAGTTCGTGATGTAGCTACAAGGTAGAGTTATTTATGTAGTCTCAAAGCGTAGGCCCACTGATGACTTTCTAAGTACTAGACTGGTTTATACTGGGGACATCAGCCAGTTTACCAAGTAATCAATTTTAATATCTTCAACAATGGGACAAATTGACAAAAATGTCTCCAGATAAGACACATCACCTATGCAGTACCATTGACAGAGTGATGAAATTGACTCTAACTATGGAGAAATATTCAAATAAATCCTGATTCTGAAATAGTCTACAGAGAAATTGTCCAGGAATGTTTGAAAATGTCAACATTACAGAAGACTGAAAAAAATGGTAGGGGAACTTTTCTAAATGAGAGACAGAAAAGAAATAGGATAAATGCAATTCATATTCCTTAGCTGTATTCTGGATAAAAATAATAACTGTACTGTGGCTATGTAATAAAATATCACCTATGGCCATGCTACCCTGAGCAAGCCCAATCCTGTCTGATCACAGAAGCTAAGCAGGGTTGCCCCTGATTAGTACTTGGATGGGAGACCACCTAGAATACCAGGTGCTGGAGGCATGAAAAATTTTTAAAAAGAAGGGATTGTAAGCTGATGAGGTCCTTTCAATATTTGAGGTCAACCAAAGGTTACCTTGCCTAAAAAAATAAAGTATTATCTTTTTAAGAGACCTGTGGTGAGGTCTTTAAGGCATGTGGTGTATTTTTGAATAGTGCAATATGTGTTGGGGAGAGAGATTAGAAAGGGATGGTCAATGTCACAGAAGATTAACAATGGTAAAATATAAGTTAAATGTATATGGGTCTTCACTATACTTTAAATTTTTCTACAGGTTTGAATTAAAGGTGTTTGGAAAGAAGAGGCATCCTTTCCTCGACACAACCATTTTTATTTTTTTACAGTAAAAATCTGTACTTTTAGCAGACTTTTATCGTTTAGTTATCCATCATGACCTTCCTTCGGTATTAAGACTCCTAGAAGAAACACTCTCCCTTTTCCTACAAGCCGTTCTATGGCTATGGTGGCACTCACCCAAAACCTTGCTTCTAGGGATGTGTGAGCAACTGAGGTCTGGCAGGCACTTACCCTGAACCACTGAAATAAGGTTCTCCTTTTCATCAGGCTCCTGAGCTGGCAGGATGTGATTTTGCACCTCGTGGTAGCCATCTTGCCATTTCAAGGGAACAGCTTGCAAACAGGGCCAATACAGAGGAACGTGTAATTGTGGAAGGAGGTATTCCTGGCAATGTCAGATGAGCATCTTGATTCAGCCTTGCTCCAAACCTGCTACCTATCTAGATGTTTCAGTCACATGAGCCAAGATTTTTTTGTTCTTAAGCCAGCTCAAGGTGACCATATGTCACCACCAAAAAGATCTCTGAGTAATAGAAAGAATAAGAGAGAGTCACAGATGTGTGATGCACAAAATTATGACACATTGGAGATCGCTACTGAGTTAACTTGTGCTGCTAGTTTAGCCCATTTTGTGGGCATTTTAGGAATTAATGCTTCTTCAGCTATTTCTGCATAATCAAGAATACCCTGAGAATGCAAGGTAGGCTGTTAAAGGAAATTGTTGGTTCTCACATCTGCTTTTCTGAGTGAATGGGGATTTTCTTGACATTGTGGCCTGAATACACATATAGCTAGCTGCCTACAGCTGCCATCCACGCTGCCTGACTTTGAATGTCTTAATTTATTATAACAGAATCATCGTTTTTGACAATAGATGTCTAAGCAAATGTCACTAATTCCAAGTTAAATACATTATATTACATTAAGTATAGCTAATACTTGTTTTACCTATTGCAATATGTAATTTCACTTGTTGGGGAAAATGCATCCCACTGTTTTAAAAGTGAAAATTTGTTGTTTAAAACTAATAAGAAGAGAGTCACACACATTCTCTGCTACGTAAGTCTGCAGTCCTCACAAATGCTTATTTTACAGCACTTCCTTAAAACTCTCAATTTTAATAAACGGCCTTCTACCCAAATTGTCTGAACATTAGAAGGAAAAAAAATCAAAACCAGTTTTTCAGCAGTGGCCAGAGAGGGTGCATCTGTTTTTGCTCTTTTTAAACTGCAGCAAACAGGTGCATGATTACAAGTGTGTGTCTTTGCTTTAACCAGAGCTCCAACATAGCAGAACCAGGGGCGTGAAAGAAGGCACCCCACCCAGACTATCTGGGTGAATCAAACAGAGGGCTTCAAGTCACGCAGGCAAGAGCCTTCCAAAACACATCAAGATGAAAAATGGAAGTTGAAACGTTTCTTTTGCGTGTGACATGAGGGATCTATGATTCTATTCAAAAGGGACAGAGAATACAAGGCACCCTTAGCATTCACATTGAAACATAGTCAAAGTAAGTGCTGAGTGAGGCAGAGGAGATTGCAAAGTTTTCCAGAGCATGCAGGTGTTCCCCACGCAGTCAACACGTTGAGCTACAATACAGGTAGACTGCACTTTGCAAGCGGCTCTTTATTTTACATGCATGTGTGCTGAAAAGGTTTCTTCTCCTTCAAGATATGACAGATGAGAACTTACCTATTAGGAAGACATGTAGGAAGAGTGCCCCAGAAGACACTAGGATTCCTGGCGTGGCCATAGAATGACTTTACCTTGGCCAGAAAATGGCTCGGATTAAAGTTCTGACCACTTTCTAATTAAGGCACATGGGAAAGCCACACCTGTTTATGGGAGGAGAAGTGATACCTACAGCCGTTGCCAGGTGACTTTCTACTCGGGAACCCCATTCACTTGCTCTTTCAGTTGAGCATAGGCACTTGATCCCTCTTTATCAGGGGGAAAACAGAGATTGGCATCGGTTTTTGACACGGTGCCCAATCTTTGCATCGGGAAGGAAATGACCAAGCATCCTCACCTGTTATTGAAACTACATCCCAGTGTGAGGAGTCTGCTGGAGGCTACAGAGAAAACCATTCTAGTTTACCCCAACCGTCCAGGGATCATGACTGACCCCACCACAGTGGGTGAGGGTTCCCACCTTCCAGATGAAAGTCTAAGGACTGGGAGTAACTGGGGGGAATGTTTGGGATAAGATGCATTTTCAAAGGGAACACAGCACAACAAGTTTGCCCTGTTGCCCTCACCTTCCCATCTCACCGAGGTCGAAGTGAGGAATGTGTGGTCTGATCACACTCAGAACGCCACCTTTGCTGACCTACAGCTCTGTCTCACAAGATTGCTGTTTTGGTTCACTGAGAAAATGAATGTGATTATGCCGGGCATGATGCCCGTCACACAGTAGAAACACAAAATACAGCAGGGGGCTCTGACTTCATTACATTTCCTTCTAAATGGTCCTTTATTACTTGTAATTTATTTATTTATTATTTTTTTTAAAAAGAGACCTAGACTCAGGAATCCCCTAATTTTTTCTAATTATTGTTTTTATCTTTTAAAATTCTGTAGCTTTCTCGTCAACCAAAATGGACTGACGATACCGTCTCCTTCCTTCACAAACAAGTGCAGCCAAACTCATTAGCCTTTAACATTTTCCAATCCTATTATTTGTAGATTCACCTACTTTTCAATGAGTAAATAAAACAAGCTGGGGATGAAACATTTATTTTGGCATCACACCAACTTAATTAAACTGCAATTTCATTAGGCTGTAGCAGGCTGCTGAAAAATAATGTAATTGACCTATTAAAAGTTACTACGTCGGTTCAGTTTTCTGAACTAGGAGAAATTACACTGTGATTTAAATTGCCTAGTTACCTTGACAAAACCAGTGAGAAAGCCAGAACTAAGAGTTACAGAGAATTCAGAGAATCCAATTAGAAAAGAGACAGGTAACAAGATGCTCTCCACAGTCACAATTACTTGCAAGAAAGCAATAAAATGTAAAACGGAAGCTAATAAAGGTCTAGTTATTTCTTCTATTGAATAAATATCGTGCATACATAGTGGCTACTATGAGATCTGCTCACAAAACCTAGTTGTGAGATGGTTTAATGAGTAGACATTTGTTCTTTGTCCAGTATCATTTCACTTGTTTGGTATCAGCGGGCCAACTGCTATAAGAGCCTACCCTTTTCCCAGTCTCAGACCTCAGTCCAAGTGAAGGTAACTCCTGGCCCTGAGGTTGTGCCTATGTTTCAAGCTGTCCAACCAGAGCCTGTATACACCTGACCACAGTGATTGATTCATCCCAAGACCAATCAGAACTACTCCTGGGCCTTCCTGGAATGGCAGGAGAGAAGACCTTTACTGTCCAACTGGAGTTCTGAGTGGAGAATGCCTGTATCTGTTGGGAGCCATCCGCCTTCTTGTAGGGAGTCCCCACCTGAGAATGAAGTCAATTCCAAAGGGAGAGGCTGGGTGAATGAGACACAGAGAAAGAGAGAGAACAAAAACAATCAAGAACAACAGCCCTTCCCATGCTTAATATCTCCAATACTCCCTATGGGCTTGAAACCTCTGTTCTAGGTCTGGGCAGTCTCAGAAATCCTGGGATGAGTTCCTCAAGCTACCTTCACCTGATGCCATTCTCAAGATCACTCAAATCACCTCATTCGTTAATTTATTTGTATGGTTTATTCATTCGGTATGTTTTACTTCCCCAGTGGATCAGACACTTGGCTAAAAAGAGATGATACAATCAAAAACTGCCCATGCATGTCCTATAATGTCACAAAGCCTAGAACTGACTGGTTATTAGTTAAAATAATAACTGCATAAATACAGAATGGCATGGTTCTATAGGCACATTTGGGGTGGAGATATAATTTAACACAGGATTGTCTGAATCAGGGAAGGTCTCCCTGAAGAGGTGGCATTGATGTGGAGGTATAAAGAATGGAACATGACCAAATATTGAATAAGGAAGGCAGCAGAAAATGTCTTCCTGGCAGAGAGGTAGAATGCAGCAGGAGGCTAGTTAGAACATGGTGACGAGGGGTGAAGTGACATGAAGTGAGGTTGGGGAGCAGCAGCAACTCATACAGATTCTTACAGGAAAGATGATGACTCTATTCAAAATGCAAAGAGAAGACATTAGAAAATTTCACTCTCCATCAAAAGAGCCTTTCCCTCTCTGGTGATGGCAGTTGGCAGACTGGTTTGCTGGTACATCTGTGGTGCCTCTTTAAGAATGTCCTGAAATAACTAGTCGTGTTCTGAGAGGTGATTATTTCTGACAATTGGGCAAATGTTGATGTAAGATGCCATCATGTAAGTGTTAAAATAGGTTTTGTAATCCCTGATTGGGGAGGTCTAGCATCAATGGGTTCAAGGATGTTTTATTCACTCGACTCTAGAGGCAGAATTAGGACCTTTGAGTTCCAAGGGCATCCAGGAATAGTTGAAAATTAAAAAAAAAAGATATTAGTTCAAACATTTTGAGCAGCAAAGTCGAAATTAATAACTGCTTAGCTATATTTCTCCAAAATGCAACATTATGTCAGCATCATTAATTGTTAAATTTAGGATTCATAAATATTTTATAATGTTGGAAGACAAGTTGTAAGCTATTTTTTTCTCTTATAAGAATTTCCAAGTTTATGCGATGATTGCTGAGATATAGTAGTGAATCATAAATTCGGTGAGTTATTAAGAGTTAATTCACTTCAATAGCAAGATTATAAAAATGCTTTTAAACTTACAGTGTTATAAAATTGGGTTTTATATACCATTTGGGTGCATTTTAATAAAGTCTATATCAGGTTTTCTCAATCTTGATACTAGTGACATTTGGACCAAATAATTCTTTGTTGTGAGAAGGCTGTCCTGTGCCTTGTAGGATGTAGAGCAGCATCCCTGGCTTCTACCTAATAGATGCCAGTAGCAACACTACCTCCAGCTGTGACAACCAGAAATAGCCCCAAACATTGACAAATGTCCCCTGGGAGAGGGTCAGAGGGGAGCAAAAGTTGAAAATTACTGACTGGCTTATATGAATGCCTGGAGCAAAAGAAACTCTTGAAGTGTATCTGATTGTGTGAGATATTTAATCAATGATTGCTTCCTGGAGGGACATAACACCAAAGCTAAGAATCTGGGACACATATCCAATTTTCACAAAGTGTGAGCGTCTCCAGGAAATCCTATCTCTAGTTCTAGGTGACCTCCATCAATGCAGTTGAGAGTAATGAGCTAAACAGGACATATGAGGGAGGCCTCCTGGCAGCTGGGGAACCAACAGGTCACCTGTGTATGAGAAGGTCACATGGTATTTTATAGAGAGGCAACATGAGCAAAATGCAAATATCGATGCCTGCCTTCTGCAAGGGAAAGGACCATCCTTAATCAGCTCTTGGCTATTGTTTGTTTCAGCTCAGCTGGACAGTCAGGGCCCATGGCAGAGCTCAGAGACAAAAAGGAAGCATTCCTCCACATGGCGGCAGTCAATGAAACTGAGCGTTGGAGCTCTGAACCAGCTGCCAGGAGCAAGATCAAGATCAAGAACCCACAAGGACTTTCATAAATAACCCCCACCCCACTGAAAAGGAAGGGCAGGGTGTTGGGTTTGCACTTAACAGTTGTCACTGAAAAGCAAAGAGATAGCACCCCGGGTAGAAAATAAATTTGAAAGCACAGACAGAATTTGCAACCTACCACGGGGGCAGCTCTTGGATCACCATTAGGTCAAGAAGCCCCAATGGAAGAGGCATTCTGGGGGACTGCCCTGGCACAGAGGGGCCCCACTGGACTCTGGCTAGCTCACCTGGCCCTGTGGTTTTAAATCAATTGCACACGAAGGAAGACAGGGTTAGGAGGGGAGGGAAAAGAAAAATGAGGTTGGAGATACATTTAGGGCATCCTTCTAAAATCAGATTACTCTTGACACTCTTCATCAAAAGCAAAACACATTCTTTAAAAGACTTCAGACTCTTGCCTTTGCAATAACTACTTTGGAGGAGGAAGAGCAAAAAGCCCAAATGAGACTAATGCCCAGGGGGTTCTGCCTCTGTTTACTTGAATTCTCGTTCTCTAAGAATTCAACTCCATTCGGGCATCAATGGTGTGTACCCAGTAGGTGTGACTGGGTGTGTTTGGAAGGGTACAGGCTGTAGATAGAATGTAATGTGGGTTTGAATCTCATCTCTGGTTCTGGACCAGCTGTGTGAGGCCGGGGAACTTACCGAACTTCTCTAAGCCTCAGCTGGTCTGATTGCAGGAATGATGATGAGAGAATAATCCTACGTTGCAGGTCTTTGTTTGGGTTTGCTTTATACATCCCACAAAAGTGCTTTAACAAAGAGTGGTCTCCTGACAAGGTCTTTGTTATTCACCCTTCCTGTGATGTTTCTGGTTTGCCGGTACTGAGAGAACATGTATTTATGTCTTTTTCCTTATTTGTATGTTTATGAATGGAATCATAAGGGATTGTGTCTTAAGGGGCTTTTAGTCTTGTGTTAGTTATTATTGTGGCTTTGCACACTAGTGCAGCTTTACAATCAACTATTCATTGGTCACATACTTAGGAAGTAGTATCCTTCTCCAGAAAATTGGTATACCCTAATTATGACACAAAATTACCTGGAAGTAGTTATCAACAAACTGAGGTAAATCAAAGTTGTGATGGAAAATGTAAAGCCACATAATTCTTTAATAGGTGGACACATTCATGGACCTAAATCAGGATACAATGGTAAAACATTTGGCATAAAGTGTTAAAAGGTATTGAGCTAAAACTAAAATTAAAAAAAAAAAGACATTTCAGCAGCCTCATTTTTGAGCAAGAATTTCTTTTAGTAACTAGGAAATATATTTTAAAACTATATTATATTGAATAAATATTTTGTGCTGCCTATTTGGTTCTGATCCTAATAAAAGCTGGAAGAATGAACTTGAAATAAAAATATTTCCCTCCTCTGTTTCTCTTTCTCTCCTTCACTCTCTGTTGCTTACTTTCTCTCTCTTCCTTCCTCTCTTTCTCTTCCCTAGCTCTGTTCTTCTCTCTGTTCTCTCTCTCTCTCTCTCTCTCTCACACACACACACACACACATACACACACATGCATATCCCATGTATTTTACTCAGTGCATTGTGTGAGTTCAGGATACAATGTTTGTGCTGAATAAAATGCAAAACATAGCTTCATTTTTACCATGGATCTTGATTTATTCCTCCTAAACACCCTCAGTGCTCCATTAACTACCCAGCTGAGGACAGAGAGAAGAGAACATAGTTCATCCATATGCTAATGAATCAACAAATACTTTCTACCTGCTGGTGTATTTCGAAGATATTACTCTGCTAACTTCCCCCTTCCTGCTCTTAGACTCCTAAACCATCTACCATGTCAAGCCAGGATTCTGTGTCCTTGAGAAAGTGATTTTGCAATGACTTTCAGAGGCTTTCTTAGATCCTCATATCACTACATAAAGATGGTGACCATTGGTCAGAATGCAGATACGTGCTTGGTTCACCTGCTTGTCTCCAAAAGATTCTGGAGGAATAAGGACATCGCCACATTTCTGGCTATAACACAGAGAGGAATTTAACAAATTCCTCATAAATAAAATTATCACTCTCGAGTGACATCCTTTACGCTGAAACCTGCCCTTCACTAGCAGGTACCTAGTCTAAGTTACTTAAGCTCACTAAGCTCCGTTTTCTCATTTGTAACATGTGGAATGTGATATGATTCCTGCCCCGCTCTCTGGTTCCCCTTTTCTTCTGGGCACATGGGAGGGTTCCAGGAGGGCAAAGCAGGGCATGTGTCTGGTTCTGCCCAGTGGGATTTGGTGGAAGTAAAGCTTGTCCCTTGTTGGCAAGAGCACTTTATCACCAGCATGAGACTTATAGGCCAGCTTCTCCTGGGGCAGTATGGAGACACTGATCAACACAGAGCTTCCTTAAGGATAAAGCCCCCAGGAACATGGAGTCCACCCGGGGAGGGCAGCCTCCCTGGAGAGTGCCTCAGACCCGCAATGGACTCTATAAGTGGGAATGTCAGGGTTGTTTGTTACCACAGCATAACATAGTCCTCCCTGACTGATACAAACCAGAGAGCTGGAAGAAAGATGAAAGGAAAAAAATGCATGTAAATCTCTTGGTGCTGGGCCTAGTACTTAAATGTCATAATCTATTATTGCCAAATATTAAAACCATTGGTCCAAAAATCTAAATCTTTGCTTTTAGTAAGGACTCAATTAATATTACTGAAGACGAAAATATTCATCGACTCATCGATATTATTTCAGGCATCACTAATTGCTATAACAGATACACACTCATATTACAGCAGCTAATACAGTCAAAGCAGGAAAGGGTGGGAGTGATCTTGAAACATACAGTCACTTGAGGACCCAGAAAATCCACTCTTTTCATCAGTCAACTTCCAAGGTCAAGTGGGTGTCAATCAGAGGATAGGGGAAGCAAAAGGTATGGAAGACCCCAGAAGAGGCCTGCATGGGTGAGTTCTGGGAATGACACACGTCACTTCTTCCCACATTTCACTGGATGGAACTCAGCTCATGTCACTGCTTAGGAAAAGGTGGACTGGAAATGTGTCCCTAGATGGGCAGCTTTTCCTCAGTTATTTGAATTTGCTGTGAAGGAAGAGCACAAACTATTAACAGATAGCCAGCCACTTCGCCATAGTGTCATTTAATATTTTTAGAAAGCAATTTTCTGACAGCTGTGAAATCGTTGCCTTGGCTTAACACACACTCCCCTCACATTGTGGGAATGTCCTTTTATCTAGTGTAAACCCCCAGAGTTGCAGTAGAAAAATTACTGCCTTATATATTTAGTAGAGAAAATATATTCCGACATAGGTTGAGTTCAGAGCCTCTCCCTGTCAACTAAAATAGAACTAATTCTTGTTAGCTGGTATTTTCTCTCAATTTTAGTTCTAACATCATTATAAATAAAGTTCTCTTTCATGTTCCTTTTAAAAAAACACATAGGCATCAAAATAGGAGATAAAACAACATTTAAATTGAAGAAAATATTAATATACAAGGACCAAATAATACGTATATGCTTAATAAAGCCCATAATTGCTTTTAACACTAGTGTGTAAAATCTTTATCAGAGTTATAACATGGCATAGAGAAAATGACGAACAGAAATAAAATTAGGCTGCATCTTTCTAAAGGCAGATTCTAAAAAATGGGTCAAAATCTGCCCTGCTCATCTTGGAAGAAGCTGTGGACCCCAGCACATGTCTCAAGTGACTATGTAGGGGATTCCTGTTGTTGATTCTTGAAAGAAGATATAGACAGAAAACATTGCCAAACAAAGATCTACCTCTTGAGGCAAGTGGACACCTTTATCACACATCACAGTATTCACTCTTCTGGTCTGCAACTCGACAGTGAGCTGGCATGGGTGACAAAATGCTATAAAATAAGAGAATGACCACTGTGTTCACCTGGGCAGACCTGGACAGAGCCAGAGTGACAGGTACAGCTGAAGTGAACAGTGTGCTTTATCTCAGTGAAGGGTTACCTCAGCCTTATGCTGAAGGCGCTAAAGGTAACCCCACTTTACAGGTGAGGACACTGCATTTTAGAGAAGTTGAGTGACATGCCCATGAGCCCACAGACAATAAGCGGCAGGGCCAAAATTGAAACTAAATATTCCCCAGTATGTAGATCACACATCAGCCTTCCTAAGCTTTCCTCTCTCTGCTGAAGAGTTAAAATTCTCCAGAGGGAAAGGAGATTCACAGACAGTCAAGAGAGTAGAATTGGCCGGTTGACAATTATGCCGGCTGTCTCAACACCAATGGAGGTATCGTTTAGAAACAAGTTAACCAAGTAAGTGAGAGGGGCATACCCTGGAGGAAGGCAAAATGTGCCTTCATCCATTCCTCTGACCGTCTTTCCCATCCATATCAGTGAAAAGAAGACAGTGGCAGGACTGTCCCTGATGTGCCAGTGGGTGTCACTGCCTCCCTGCCATGCTCAGAAGGGAATCTGCAGCAAACAGCAGCCTACGACACACCAAGCTCCTGGCTGGCTCTCTCCATCCCTTCTCCACAAACTGTTCCTTTATGAGGCGTCTCATCTCACTGCTTGTCACAGAGCAGGCAATCTACCCGCACCAGCGATCACGGCCATTGGTAATGTTACACAGGGTTCTGTAGCTTTCTAAACACAACGCTTCTGTTTGGAGGTCACCATGCACATGTAATCAAATAAGATGGATGGGAAGATGCAGGATTAACAGGTATCTGGATTTATAGTGAATGAGATGAATTTATAAAAAGCCTTTCCCAAGACACAGCAGGTTCTCTATTATCTATGTGAATGGCAGACTTCCCCCAGTGCTGTTACTTCAGAGACAAGCCAGGGTAAGGTAACAACTTCAAAGAAACTCTTTAGAGAGGAAAGAGCCCCAAGTCTGGGCTGGGGCAGGAAAGAGCCTTTCTCTGTCACTTACTCTCCAGGGGGAGAGTCTGGTTCTCTAGCAGCATGAGGCTAAGAATATTTATGACAACCATAGTCATTCCATCATGCTCCATATCTGCTGGCCACTTTGATGTCATCTACTCAATGGCGATGTCTCCATTCACATAGCAGTGACTATAAAGTCTTGGGTAACAAATCTCTCTCTCTATCTATCATCTATCTATCTATCTATCTATCTATCTATCTATCTCTCTATCTCTATCTCTATCTCTATCTCTATCTCTATCTCTATCTATCTCTATCTCTATCTCTATCTCTATCTCTTTTCAGTATCAGAGCTTTTGCACAGAGGTCCCCAACCTTTCTGGCACCAAGGACCAATGTTCCTGTGAGCATCTAGTGCCTGATGATCTGAGGTGGAGCTGAGGTGGTGACACTAGCGCTGGGGAGTGGCTGCAAATTCAGATAAAGCTTCGTTCTCTCTCCCTCCACTCACCTCCTGCTGTGAGGCCCGATTCCTTAAAGGCCACTACTGGCCTGCAGCCCAGGAGTTGGGGACCTCTGCTCTAGGGGGATAGAGGAGAAATTGAACACTATCCTGCTTCTGTAGAAGGAAGGATTGTTGATGTGCTCTCATAATGGAGGGGCCCCACCTACACTGAAGTACAAGGTCCCTGAGGGAAGGTATTTATTTTGTTCACTGCTAAGTCCCCAGCACACAGAGAAATGTTAGGAATGTAGGAAGCAATTAATAAATTTTTATTGAATTAACATTCATGGAAGCTAAAGCAGGAAGATATTACACTGTAGTTGGCTGTCTGGGAAGAGCTAGCAATATCTGGCTATGGTTCATGCTAAATAATGCTGTAATGTATTAGATGACTCAAAATCATATCATATCATATCATATCATATCATATCATACAATATACTATAATATTTATATATCACATACATATTTCATATATATGTATGTACATATGTATACTTACGACAGTTTCTGTAAGATAAATCTCTAATAAAGTTGATATCTTTCTTATTTTTGTGTGTACAGTTTTATTTTATAAACAGATTTTTTAAATTCTCATCCTTTAACATTTTAAAAGTACCACACCCTCATTAAAGAAAATGTGAAAAATATATGATTCAACAATTTGGGGTGTCACAGGCTTATTTTGTAACTCTTAGAGCCAATTACAGATTAGCTGCTTAAAAATATTCATTATAAAATCAAATATTGTTCAAAAACAGTTAAATAAGTGATGTTAAGTGCCCACTATGTGAAGCAATACAACATTTTGAAAGAATGAGACTTTTATGGATGAACAAATAAAGAGGCTAGGACACTGTTAAGTGTGCATTTGAAGAAAAATACATACTGTATTATTCCCTTTATATTTGAGTGCAACTGTATACTTGTACATGGCAATGTAAAGCTATAAAAACGGAGGCAAGCTATCACCAAATTGTTAACAGGGGTAAGGAGTAGCATTGTGTTAACTGTATAAAAAAATGATCGTAATCATAATAAAGGTAATTAAACTTTACCAAGAGTTGTGAAAATTGAAAAAAGAAAAATTATCCTCCATCACAACACCCGTGATAATGACTCACGTTTTCGATGGAACTTTTTAAATAAATTTATTCAAAGAATTTTTATTGAATGTCTGCATTAGACCCAGCACTCCCTAGGTGTGTTCTTCTTTCATCTGTGTAATAAATATCCCCTGACAAACGCTTTTCCCCATTCAATCAATTTAATGAGGCATGCCTCTAGGAGGCTCAGGAGAACCCCAAGATTCTCCATAATGAGCGGATTATTGGTAAGGATTCCTAGAGAATTGGCAAGCAATAGGTCCTCAATTTTCTCTATTGAAACCTCCCCTCCCTTCTCCACCAGCCCATCACACGTACCTGCTTCTTCTTATTTCATCGGAGCAGAAAGACTCAAGGCAAGAAAGAGAATGCATCTGAAACACCTACCATATAAAAATCACTCAGAGTGCTGGGTCTCTGCCATAGATCCCGGGCACCTGATGTCGATTTCTGATAGAAGTGGCCTCCCAGGGGCAGCAAGCTCCTTGTCTCTGGAGCTAGCACCCTGCCAGCTCTGGCTCCCCTGTCCTGCTTGGGTGCCCCAGGCTCTCTGAGAAGACTTCACATTGGTAAGAGGAAGAGCCTCTGGCAATTTCCATAGAGGCCTTGAGGGAATAGACCCCTTTTGTTTGTAGTTATCAAAACAAATTATGCGCTACATGCCTGAGATGATGTTGACGCCAAGATGTCCTCCCTGGGGTCCTGCAAACTCACAAATGTGAATTCCAGTCTTTTGTAGCATAAAGGCCAATCGAAAGTGCAGGATGATCTGAATAGAGCCTGCTCCTTAATGGTTCCAGGGGGACTCTGTATTCACAGTACAATACCATTGTTTTGAAAACCGGGTGCTCAGTGCCCCTGATTAATGAGCTGTATCAGTCATTCAATCGATGGCCCTGGTAGATTGGCATCAAACTGTCCCCAAACTCTTCCTTCTCCCTGTCCCACTGGAAACCAAAGCGACCATCAAGGAGGGTCGTCCCAAGTTAATTGAGTCTTCAAAAGTAAAATAGTTATAATAATCGAGGAAAAAAATATTAGCTATTGCTGCACTTAAACAAATGCCACATGGCACATAAATTCTGCCATCTGCTATAACTTTTCCTTGGTAGGAAGTTGGCAGATATTGCATAATCATCTACATATGACTGATAATTTTTAGCCAAGTCTAAATAAAAAGGTGCTTTGTCTTCATGTGCTGTTTTAAGAAACTAGGGATATATAAGTTCAACAATAAAGCATGCTCTTAACATTTATTTTTCCCTTTAAATACATATATAAATTATATTTCACATGTATTATGTATGTGTGTATATATATATACATAGTTTTCCCACAGTGAACTCGTTATACTTTTTGAGCCTCATTAGAGTGAAAACTGAATAAAAAATTCTATACATTTCCCCCAAAATGCTCTACATTTCGATGTTTTGCATAGAAAACACTTCACTTTATCTGTTTTGATGCATTCCAGGAGAGGCCTGGAGTACAAAGCTTTGCTTATGCAGGGTGCACTGAAAGGTAAAGCAATAAAAACACTTATTTTCAGAAGGAAAGTGTATTTTATAGTGAACGGGGTGCAATGCACAGTGGGGATAATTTGTACAAACTGGAAAAATAAATCCATGGTCAATGAAATCGTGTCCTTGTAGAACACTTGAAGTTTCCTAATATATAACAGAATTAGTGTAGTCAGATTTCACTGAAGCACTCAGCTCTCCGGTCCATTATTTAAACAGCTCTGTCAGTCATGAAAGAATACTTCAAGCACATGACAACAAAATGCTATCAATACTGAAGGTCATCCTCTAAATCAGAAGAGAATGCGAGAGTTTCCTAACGACTCCTTCTCAAACAAATTACCGGCAGGCCGAACCAAAATGAATTTTATTATTGAGGACAAGTGAACTGTACAGTACTTATAGCAAACACATTAGAGGATTAAAATTGATTGAAGGAGATTGGATTTGAAAAGATATAAATAGGAGAGACATGTAAAACCTGATCCAAGCAAATCTATCAGAACCGCGTGGCATTCGGCCACTGGCCAGTTGCTTTCAGAAGGTTTGCTTCAGTTTTTTCTAAAGAGGGAAGTGAAAAATACTGGATTCTGGATGGTGTGGGGGAGGGTAAGCTATGATGGTGCAGAGGTGCTGTGGATACTGGATGGGCCCCCGAAGAAAACACAAAGCGTGGACACAAACGGTTGACAGTCCCTGTGACAAAAATTAGACCTTTCTCTGTGGTGACTATTTGACCTGATTGTAACTAACCCCTCTGCCCGCCCCCAAAAGTTCAGATTAACTTCACCTCAGAGGTCTCTCTAGGACTCTTCAAGCCATTCGAGGATAACTGAGGAAAACTCCAATCACTTCGGCACTGATCACCCACAGATCATTCAAATAATAGAAGAGGACTTTAACCTCTCTCTGTGGCAAGCACACTTCCAAATGCTCCACACAAACCAACGGACTGAAACTTCACAACAACTCTATGAGGTGGGCGCTCTTGGTATTCCCATTTTATAGCAGAGGACACTCAGGTCAGAGAAGGAAAAATCATTGTCCCCAGTTCACATGGCTCCCAAGAGGCAAAACAGTGTTCGACACTGGGCTGCTGACACCAGAATCTGTGTTCTTCCTTACAATACTCTCAAAGAATTATAGACCCACCAGCAATCAAACCTTCCATCCATAAGGCTCCTGGGATGAAATAAGAAGTTGAGAAATGACTTCTGGTATATTGAGAGATGTTTAATCCATGGTTCTGTTCTGAGATTCTGAACAGGATATATGGCATCAGCCTCCAAGGTGTCCCTCCCTTCCTGGTATCCATGCTCTCACACTGATTCCTCCTGCACTGTACCAGGGTTGGTGGTCTGTGTGGCAGAATATGGCAGAACTAATAACATGTCACTCCACGACTACGTTATAAAGGACCTTGGCTTCCGTCTTAGGATGTCTCTCCCTCCGCCCCTCCACTCACTTTGGGAAAAGCCAGCTGCCAAGTCACCAGGATATGCTGGCAGTCCTGTGGAGAGGCCCATGTGGCAAGGAACTGAGGCCTGCCAACGTCCACATGGTGAGCTGGGAGGGGGAGCCTCCAGCCTGTATTTTACTGCTACCTCCCTGGCAGCTCATCAACCTCAAGGGAAATTCCCCAAATTCCTGACCCTCAGAAACAATATAACATAATAAATTTTGTTTCAAGGTACTCAT
Source organism: Cynopterus sphinx (assembly GCA_030015415.1). Lineage (NCBI taxonomy): Eukaryota > Metazoa > Chordata > Mammalia > Chiroptera > Pteropodidae > Cynopterus > Cynopterus sphinx. The sequence continues at coordinate 96,304,158 of CM057379.1, read as the reverse complement.
CTTGGGAGTAACTTGTTACACAGCATTGTGTAACTAATACACGTTGTTACCTGCCAAGCTGAGCTTTAGAAGACCTTAAACAATGGGGCTTATTCATAAATCTCTCAATGCTTAATTCATTCCTTTATACAGAATGACTCAATAAGGTGACCTAACCTAAACTCCACTCCTGATAGAGTGAGGTAGTGTAGTATTTAAATACACATTCATCTAATAAGTATTTTTGAACATCTACTGGGTGCCAGACACTGTTGTAGTGCTGGAATGTGACTAATAGAAACAAGGTCCCCTTCCTTGTATCCTAGTAGACAAAGACTATAAACAAAAAGGTGGATAAATAAGAAAAAACTAAAGAAAATAAGGCAGAGCAATGATATAAGGGATGAGGGTGTTTTTCTGGATAGAATAGTCAAGAATATTTGAGGATGAGAATGGCCAGCCAAGAAGAGATCTGAGAGAAAAAATCAAGTAAACTTGGGCTAATCAGTGGTTATAAATGCCTCCTCACACTTGAACCTCATGTTCCCCAACCAAATGCGTGGGCCAAAAATAATGTATCTCCCAGGATAGAGAGAATGGAGTAAGATGCTATACATGAAAGAAACTTGTGAACTGAGAGGAGGACAGTGCTCAGGGTCCCTGTTTAAAAACAGCCCTGACCACTTTGGTCCAGCTTCGAAATTACCCAGACTTCGACAATAACCCCAAACTGAAGGCAATGCAGGAAAATTTGGGCAGCCTGCCGATTTATTAAATATCCATCTCAAGGGAAACTAACTGAGTTATGAAACAGTCTGACCATTAATTTCAATGATTTGACTGTGTAATATAATGTTTCAATCCTAGAACACAATTTAAACCAGGACAGGTAGTCATTACTTAACTTAGAATCCGCAAATTCATCTCCAACATGTCAATTCTTTTTTGTAGTCTATGCTCAAAAGACTTGCCAAAAACGAGATGGGGAAAATATTTCAAAGTCCATGAAATCCAGCATCTTGATATCAAATAGTGCCTAGACTGCTACTGTAGATAAAAATGGTGATAGAAATTTTTTATTAAAACTGTAAGCAAAAGGTAAGCATACTTGTCAAACACAGATCCTGCTTCCCAAAGAGATGAGGGCACCGGGAATAGTAAAGGTGACAAATGGGACGAAATGCTGACTTGCCCTGTGGTGAACGGGGTGGTGAAGAGAATGAGAAAATGCCTTTTTAAAATAATGCAAGAAACAAAATAAACTATTTTGACTACTAAATGTTTCAACTAATACTCAAAAAATAAGCATTAATGGAAAAAGCCTCTGCCAATTGAGAGAGACATCATTTCAACCCAGGGACAAATGAGAAGGAAAATTGAGGGAAAAAAAATAATCAAATTAGATGGATGTCAATATGTCTAACCACAAAATTATACAGATGGGGATGACAAGAATGTGACGAACCGTCCTAAGGGCATTACTTCTGGTATGATCACCTTTGGAACTGAGATGTGGTCAGATGTTGCTGTTTCGAGGAGACCCTCATTGCTGTTCACTTGTTTCTTCCTCAAGGCAAAAGGGGAGGCAATTTTTTCTTGATTGCTTGAATCTAGGCACAGCCAAACGTCTTGCTCTGGCTAACGAAATGTGAACAGAGGTGACACATGTCACTTTGGGGTAGAGGCATTAAGAACTAGTGTGCAATTAACCTTGTTCTTTCTCTGTTCCAGTAATTGCAGCAGAATAGAAGTGGAGCCTGTGACCCTGAGTGAGGGACAAATCCAGCAGCACACCCAAGAAGCCCACAAGGACATAGGGAAGGCTGAGAAATACATGTTGTTTCTTCTAAGCCATGGAGATTAGGGTTTGTTTGTTGGTGTAGCATAGTCTGTCTTATCCTGACTGATACCCTCAACTAGCTACTCATACTTCTAGCCCCCTTTTTCACAAAATGAGGCTTACAGCAAAAGGTAAGGAGAAAATTGACATTTTGGTGGCTCTGGCTATTGGTATTGTCTTTTCTATAATGAGCAGTTTTCTGCTATCACCTTCTCTGCTGCATATACTTTTTGATTTTCAAAAGTAGGTCCTCACCTCTGTGAATGGGTGAATACCTTGCATATTTTCATTAAAAACAAAGAGACCGCATTGAATACATATGTGATGGTTAGATGAAAACACTATGGCGTTTCAGTACCATTGCATTCACTCATTCACAATGAGGGTGAGCAAGTTAGGTGTGGTTCTTACCTTCCCAGGGCTACAATCTTCTGAAGAAGATGGAAAATTAAAGAGGCTGGAACAATAAGCAATGAATGCTATTGGAGGGCACAGAAGGAATTTGGAGCTAAAGGTTGTGGGGTGGGGTGGCTAGAGATAGCTTCCTGAAAGAAAGCAAGAACAGAATGGACAAGACAAAAGAGAAGGTAAAGAATGTTCTAGGCAGAGATGAGAAAGAGCAAGGCCTTGAGAAGAAATGAGTGTTGTTGAGTGTGGCTGTATTGTGGGAGGAATGGAGAGTGGCTGGCTGGGAAGAAGACACATGGTAGCTCCCAAGCAGCTCTGGAATCACATTAAACATGTTGGATTTCATCTGAAGGGTGTTGCAAAGCTCTTGGAGGTGGGGTAACTTAGCTAGGTTTGTTTCTTAAAGAGCCTTTTAGTTCCACCGTGAGAAGGACTTGAAAGAGATATAAAAAATGAAGAATGCTAGTTACCAGGATATAAAAGCAAAAGATGAAGGTAGCCTGGATGAAGAATGGTGGACACAGAGAGAACACAGAAGAAGGGAGAAGAATAAAGAGTTGAGATATATTTTAAAGACTGACTTGGAGAAGTGTGATTTAACTTTGTCCCTGCCTACACTGGGGTTGTGTTTGCTGTGATGGAAATAATTGTAGATTCTTCACCGTATGTTAAAATCATTTCATTGGAGTTCCTTCATTTAAATATAGGACCCCAGTCACATTGAGATATACATTTGGGTTCTTTATTAGGGCAATGATTCCATTTAGGATTGTGTTCATTCCCAAAAGACTGCATTATTTACAAGCCTGAATTTGTAATAAGCACCATGTATAGAAAGAAGCACTATCTATAGAAAGAACTATAATGTGATCTTTTTAAAATTGAGGTATAATTGGCAAAGAACATTATATTAATTTCAGGTGTACAACATAATTATTCAATATTTACATACATATATGTATATATATACATACACATATAGTGAAATGATCAACACAATGAACTTAGTCAATGTCATTAGTTACAGAATTTTGTTTTCCTTCAATGAGAACTTTTAAGATTTACTCTCCTAGCAACTTTCAAATATCCAACACAGTATTACAAACTATCGTCACCATGCTCCATATTATATCCCTATAACTTATTTTACAACTGGAAGGTTGTACCTTTTGACTCCCTTCACCCATCTGGCTCACCCTACTCACATCGGGATGCTGACGTTGTCTAGAAAAGTGTCACAGTCCAATGAACTGTGAAGAATTAACTCAGAAAGCCAGTCACAAAAGAGAAGAACGCAACATCTTCGTGACGGTCCACTCTGCAGAAGGTGCTGTGCCAGGGTCCGGGGAAATAGCACTGGATCAGTAGGTGCAGTCTATGCCTTTGTGGAGCCTTTGATCTAATTATGCAGATGACCACAAACCCATGATCAAAACTGTGGTGAGCTTCATGGAAGGTACACCACACAGAGGACTGTCCCAGAGTGGTGGTTATAGGGGCTCTGCCCAACAAAACAGCCACAGCCATGAAAGAAAAGAGCCAAGGCCTGCATTAGTGTATGCAGACTCAACATGCAGTGATTTTCTCAATTAGAAAATGGGGGCATGGGGAAGGGGAGAAGCAACTTGTACAGAATATGAACCTCCAAGGAGTTTCTAAGGGCATTTCATAAGTGGCTGTTTCACACAGTTCCAAGGAAGGAGTTCCAGATTCATGGCTGCTTTCTCACTTGTCAACGGAAAGTATTTATTAGAGCATGCAGGCTGTTTAGAAACTTGCACAACCACTTATAACCGATTAGTAAAACATCCAATTACACGCCTGGCCTCTTCATTTACTTCCAAACCAAATGCTTGGAGATCTAGGCTGCATTAACCTTGCCATACCTACCTCTGCTGTACCCTAGGTGGAAGGTACAGTGCAACCCTTTTGATCAATAGGGATAGCAGTTGATGACATTCATCAAATAATCAAGAGTGGTAAATGATTTACTGGTACTAACATTATACCCATTTGACAGATAAGGCAATCAAGTCTTAAAGTAGTTAACTTTCTCACCCATGTTCAAAGGACTAGTGCCCAGGTCATTTGCTTCCAGAGCCACAATCTTTTGACTATAGTTTTACACATCTCTCAACTACCATAAACAAGAATTCTTTATTTCTGTAGCCAACAGCAGTCTGGATGCCAGTTATGATGGAAATTAATAACATCCCACTGAAAACTCATTGCCTCACAGCGAACTCTACAAAAATTACTCCTACCCAATACTTTTCTACGGTTGATGTAAATACAATTTGCTTTTGCTTGACTTAACCTGACTGGAGTGATGAAAACTCATGACCCACTACCCTTATGGAAGGGTTCACCAGAATCCAACTTCTGTACTTCTCTGTGGCTGTGAGATTAGCAACTGGAACACTGATTCTTATACATCGGCAGAAGAGTCTACACTAATTACTTATGAAACCATATCATGCTCCCAAGAATTAAATTATTTAAAAATTCACCTTGCTGTCATTAGCATTCAGTCTTTTAGGACCTTGCGGGGGAAAAAAAAAAAGAGGAGAAAAGAAAAAAACACAGAAAAAGAAGAGAAAGAAAAAAGAATAAAATACCAGAAACAGACTCTATAACTGCAGTAAATTTTCCTTCTAAAATTGGTTTGTGCTACATGACAACCCCTCGCCCTCCTAAAATCGTACATCTTCCTTTACACTATGTTCATATTTGAAACAGCATTAACACCGCATCCATAAGTCAGCCTGATGGACTAGAGACAGGGAAGGCACTTGGAAACTGTTACAGCCTATTGAATAAATGCATATTTGGTACACATTCTAATTTGGAAAAACATGTTATTTACTTACTAGACTGTAACAGCTCTGCTGAACTGTTATAGACTACCAGGTAAATATGTATTTTGGAATGCATGCATGTTAATTCTGAAAACATGGGTCATTTGCGCAGCGGAGTGTAACGCTGTGGTCTGCTATGGACAGTCTCTGCCCCGTGAATCATGACCCTGGGGGACCACTGGGACAGTTCCCACTCATTTGCTTGGGCATGAATGTTCATTTTAAGAAGTGCAGTCTTCCAAACGGCATATGATTTTTCTTTTTGTTGGAAATACCGAAGTTCATATATTGCAAATTAACACAGAACTAATTAAGTGCAGTCAGATTTAGCAACAACTAGGTGGATAATCAAACTCAAGCCTTTGGTTGAGGGGAGGGGGGGAGGTGTTGAAGTCATCTTTATATGGACGAATAACGAAAAATCCTAAGCTTGAAATTTGCACATTGGCTGTCTACAGTACCTGCCTCTGAGGGACGGATGCCAACTAGAATCATCTTGATGTGCCCTGTATTCATTTTACTTCTTCACATTAAATATTTATTGAAAAGCAAAACAGATACTACTCCAGCCTTCCTGGAGCCTGTAGTCTATGACTATCAAGTATATTTTAAAATACCCTCAAAATATACTCTCAATGCAGAAGCCCACATGATCCATTTAAAATATAAATCAGATCCTTTGTTTACTAAAGTAAAAACCGAAGTCCCAAATTATTTACAAGTCATATATGGTCAAGCCTTGCTTTTCTCCTCAGCTCATTCCCTCTAACTCTCTGCCCTTCTTGTTCCTCCTTGAACACAGGGAGAAAAGACTGAAGCCTCAGGTTTGGGCATTAACTATTTGCTCACTTAGAATGTTCTTCCCCAAAAGATTGCCAAATTTTTGGCAATGACTCATGCCTTCACCCCCATCTAGTATTTGCTGAAATGTCACCTTCACAATGAGACTCACCCTGGTTTTTCTCTCCCTCCATTTAAATTTCCAACTTATTCTTCCTCCTCTGCTCTCTGCTCTTCCTTATTCTTTCCCTTGTATTATGCCTCCAGTCACTTCCTAACACGACTTGCTTCTTTACTTTGTGCATTTTTTGAGCTGAAATTTAAATAAGTAAAGATACTTTAGCAAAAGGTTGTGGTGGGCAGAGGTTACAGGCTGTGTACAATGCCCCACTCAGACAAAGCTTGTTGTGTTTGGGAAAATAAAAGACAGCTTGCCATGTTGCTATAACATAAGACCTAGTGGGCTTGAAGATTGAATGCACAGGAGGGAGACATGTATTCTTAACTGAAACCTGTTCTTCATCTGTGAGAGGGGGAGAAAGAGAAGGGGAGAGAGAGAGAGAGAGAAAGAGAGAGAGAGAGAGAGAGAGAGAGAGAGAGAGAGAGAGAGAGAGAGAGAGAGAATGGGAGAATGGGAGAATGAAGAATGAACATACCTCTGCTTTGATATTTTGTTTTGTTTAATTAGCCATTTTTGGTTGTAAGGCACAATTTATCTAGACACTGACGTGACAGCTGCAAATCCTCGGGACAAAAGCCAAAAGCCACCTGTCAATTTGTAGACTAAACTTTTGAAGGTCATGATAAAGTTCTAAATGAGGCAGCTGATTTCCTTGTCCTTACAACCTGGCAGGTGACTCAAGTTATAGAATTCAAGAAGCCTCCCATTCCCTGAATAGAAAAATCCATGTTCCTTAGAAAATGCATAGTTCAGGACAAACTCTTCTCTCCCTGAGAGAGTCGCCTACACTGAGGTGATCTCAGTGGTGGGGCCGGCAGCGGCAGGATGCATGCTCCACGAGGCCCTTTGCTCATTCTCAATTTGCAAAATGCTTTTTCTCATTGCATTCTGACAATGGGAGGTGAGGACGAGCCCCCTCAAGTCATTTCACCCATCACTAACCCAACACACCTGCACATTCTCCACCTCTATCACACTCTTCCCAGGCCTCCAGGCAGAAGCTGTGTTTTGAAAGACTTGCAAGGCACTTATTTAGAGTACATCATAACTTAATATTAATTTAAGTGACTAATATTTAGCATCTACCAAAAAGAGAGAGAGAGAGAAAGCTTCATATATAAAAAATATATCTCAATTTTCCTAGAAAATGTTTCATGGTGACAGCAATGTGTCCCATGAGCAAAAATAAGGTTTTTACAGGAAGGGGATTTAATTAAGATGAGTTGGCCTTGCCACAAGCATTACATGGCTGAGGGAGCATTAGTGAGGTACTTACCACACCGAAGTGGAAAAAACACAATATTAAAATGCCCAATAAATTAGCCTACAAATCTACTTAGCTCTATATTTGTCCTGCATCACCAAATAAAACACTGCCTTGAAATGGAACCATCTGAGCTTTTTTACACCAAATCAATTTAGACTGAATGAGGAAAATGCATATGCAAGTCTTGGGCAGCAGTTTGCAATGAGATACTCCGTGGAAGAGAAAACTTCCCCCTTCTCTCTTTCATCAGAGAGAGAATGGAAATTAATCAGCAGTCCTTAACTACCCTTTCAACAGGACTCCAGCAACGTCCCCAGAAACACTTCATTTCTTTCAACGTTTCTGAACAACAGATAGTCGCCAACTTTTAATAATTCCATATATTACCGGGGACTGTGAGAAAGAAAAAGAGTCTAAATCACAAGACTGATGACAATGTAATAAATTAAAGAAATTGTGGCTGTTATTGTGAAATCTTAGAGCCTCAGTCTGGTTCACATCTCAATTTCTTGATGTAATAGGATTCGAGTATAATTATTAGCAATTATTATCATGGCATTCATAAGCTTTTCCCCCACTGTGAAAGCAAAGATTCTGCTTTATATCCTATTTTTAATCTTAATTCATGGGTGTCAGGCATCACACACAAAAGAAGGGCATGGTGATTCCAAAATGTCTGTTTTGACAGATTTCTCTTTCCCACTTCTTTTATACTATAAATATTTAATACATGGTTCAACAATGGATGACAAAATCTAGCGCTGTGATCATCCAGTTAAGTGAAACCTCCCCTGCTCCTGCTTAACAGGCAGTCACCAATCTTGCCACAGGCATGAAGATGAGTCAAAAGTGACCCCTACATTAATCTAAGCCCCTGTAGACCCAGGTCATAAGACATTTTCCATTACTTTATTTTCTGCCCCTTTTTCTTTTGCATGCAAATTTTGAGAGAAGACCACCACAGTGTATTTAACTGTCTACACTGTGCAATTATAACAAAACCTTTCTGCAATGGTACCATGTCATTTGAACACATGCCATCTTATCTCTCCCTATATATGAATCTAAAATGGAATCTGGACAGTGACAAGAATGTCCCGTTCTGGAACCCCCAGTGAGTGGCTGGCTTGCCTTTCATTGGTCGGGAGCCCTAATGTGCCATGGGGTACCTGGGAACAAATGAGACCTCAGCGGAGACACGTTTCCCTTTTATCTCATTTATTTAAGATGACCGAGGACAGAGCCCAATATTTATTCACCACGTTCAACATTTGCCATCGTCAGAATAAAAGACGAGACGGCACAGCTTGAACAACATCTGGTAATTCCAAAGAGATAGTGTCACTTGAAGAACAAATGAACCTTTAGTTAATAAAATCTCCCCCTGACTGACAAAGATGGCTTTTTGTACACATGCAGGATCCATGATAAGTAGATGGAGAAGCGCTGATAAAAAGCACCCGATTCCTACAAAGGGAAGTCAATACCGCCCATGTTTAAATAAAGACAGGGTTTATTACTGGTCTTTTATGAATCATGATAAATTAAATGTCCTGCATTCTGGAGGGATAAAAGATTTAAATTATAATTCTGAAGGCCATGGGAAGTTTCGCTATTCTCAAAATGCTCTAGTGCCCAAAGAAAGAATATTACCGGAATGAAAATGTAGTCGGCTGCAGTGAAGAGGTCCTTTCATCCAGTAATGCCTGAGTTAATAGAGTCAATCTTCCTATATTCTGAATATCCATGATCCCAAGCCCTTATGCAGCGAGGGTATAATGGGAATCTATTGAGAACCAGGCACTGTGCTAGGCACTTGCATTTAAAAGTAAAGAAATGTCTGGAATTAGGCAAATCTGTCTAAATATGACTGCAACACCACATAAGCATCTATGCAACACACACACACACACACACACACACACACACACACACACACACATGATGTACTTTAAAACCTGAAGAACTGGACTTCTGCCTATTGTATAATCAAATCAAAGGCCACATTTCCTATCAAACCATTACCATACCACCTCTGGTATTGATGGGGATTATAACTTCTAATTATGCTTAACAGATAGGATTGGAATGAAAGGAAATTAATATAAGAGAAGTCCTGCATGTACTTGGATCTTGCAGATACAATCAAGAGGACATTCTCTGGTCCATAGGGACTCCATAATTCAAAAGAGCATTTATGATAGCAAGGAGAGAACGAATCATAGTAAACAGACCACCTGAGAAGGTAAACATTGCACCATGTCCTGACCCTCTTGATACTATTATGGAAAGATAATAAGTCTGTGAAAGCTCTTGGAGGCTGCAGAGTCATGCAGACACAGGTTACTCTTAAACTTTAGAGACAGAGTGAGCCGTCACCGGCACGTCAGAGTGCCTGACATGGTCTGGGCAGTGGTGAAGTCTAGATGCACTGGCCTTGATCTGCTGTTTCTTTTGCTCTAGAAGTTTGCTTTCTGTGGTACCAGACTTAGGTTGGAAACCTAAACAAACCCCAACTATTTTTTAATTGATGACGCTTAAGTTGCTATTCTTGAAGACATTACTGGACACAAAGACTAGGAGGTGTAGGGAGGGTGGCACACCCTTGTTCTTCACTCTCAGCATTGCCATGGGAAAGAACTCCGGTTTGTCATTCTGGTTCTCTCCCCAACCCTCAAAAGGAATGGTTTGACTGGCTACTTTGGGAAAAGGATCGCTCATGCTCAGTTCAGTCCCCTTGGCCCTTTTCCAAATTCCCCATCTGATAGAAAGGGTGTGCTCTGGTTCTCTTTCTCATCCATGAGACTCATGAGTATGCGGGGGAGGGGAGAAAAAAGAGAGCATGGGTGGGGTGGCGGGGGGAGGGCTGCAGGTGTCCACGCTGTCAGCCACTGCCGGCTAAGTCTGAATAAATGAAGAGTATAAGGAAGCCCATTTGGGCTTTTGTTTTCATTTGCATTTATTTCATTAATAAGCTGACACCTTTCTACTGCCTTTCTAAAAACCAAAGCTTCACTGAGATATGATTTATACACTGAAAAATTTATCTATTGAAAGTGAACAATTCAATAGTTCTTAGTATATTCACAGGATTGGGCAATGATCACAATTTAATTTTAGAACATTTTCATTACCCCAGAAGGATATCTATGTAGACATGAGCAGTCACTCCCCATCACTTTCTCCCTCCCCAAACACTAATCCACTTCTGTCTCTACAGATTTGCCTCATCTGGACATTTCATCTGAATGGGATCGCAACTTTGAAAGCATTTGGCTACATGAACAAGTTTTTTTATTTCCTTTGGCCTCCCTGTTCAGCTTCCTTCGTAGTAGGTTCTTACTCAGTAGGGAAATAAGAGGATGCTATTTCTTGAATCCGTAGGGGGACCACATATTTGAAGGATTCCTTGTGCCCCTTTTTACCAATATCAAATCACTTCCGTAACACTTCACAATTTTCATTTTACATAGACATTAAACTGCTATATTAAGTTCAGCATTCATTTTTATACTTATTCAACCACTCACATTTCCAAACACATTTATGGGTCCCTAATGTCTGCCAGACCTTGAAGGCCCTGTAATGAATAAAACCTGGTACCTGTTCTGAGGGAATTTATGCTGAATTATTGGGAATGGTTTAGGTACAAAGATGTATAAAATATATAAAATAGATTCACTGGGATGTAAGTCCAAGGACTCTTGTTAATTCTCAAAATCATTACAGGATCTGATACCATCCACAGCTGCTATCTCTGCAAAATTCTCTCTACCTTTTGTGAAACTGGCCTTGTCTGCTTCACTTGCCACCTCCCTAAACATCCTTCTTACCTCTCTTCTTCCAATTATTCATTCAATGGGTCCTTCCTTACGGTAAGTCCCTGTTTCTTATTTTTTTTCTTTTCTTGGGACATCATCCACTCCCACTACTAAAACAATTCACCCCATCCCCTGCCCCCCAGAAACTTATAAGTAGCATAAAATGAGTAAACATGGTAAGAAGGATTTAGCCTTTGAGCTGAGACTTGAGGACACATTGGATTTTGGGTGATGGGTTTCAAGTATATGTGCATATGCAGATCTGTGTATGTGGCATCAATTTCTCCCAAGCATCTCTGCCTTTCCCTACTTGCCAATATCAATTAGTCAACTTAAAAAGAGTAAAAATTCTTTCTATCCACATTTGATATATGTTCAAAAAAATACTCCTATCAACTCTATACATTATTCCCAGCATTTCCTGCCTATGCCTGCACTTCATGATCTTTATTTCAACCAAAAAGCCCTGTCAGCTCTAAATCTGTGGCTTCACGGAAACTATTGATTTATGGCGATGACCCTTCTTGCCTGTGCACATCTCAAATCCACAGAGTGAGAGGAGCCCCAGAAATATTTATTCAGACAGATAAAATCCTCCCTATTTAACAGAACTGACTTCTGTGACAAGTGGGCACATCTTTTTACCTAGGGACATTTCCACGGGATTACACAGTGAGGGTCTGACTGTGACTGTAAGTCACTGCCACCGAATTGTCAAAATAAATAAAAATAAAAACCAACCCTCGGAGAACTTGGGGGGTAGTTGATACTTGTTTTCGATATAAACAGTTTCTTATTTCTGTTGAAAAAAAATTCCACAGAGATACCAGAAATATATGTTATCTAATACCATACCATATATTTTGTCATATTTTGTATAGCTAAAACAGAACATACTACTAAATGTACTCCATATCACTATAATATATATTAATGTGTTAATATATAACATGTATCTAGATATATTCTATATTATATACATTACATATGATATTACGCCATACAGTTGGGTATACATACATGTATTCTATATATGTTGTAGGTAAGAAAATGCATTCACACATATGAGCACATTTCATAAAACTACAAATTTCTGTCACAAAGGGAATATAAAAAATTGATTTCTTCTTCCCTTTTTCAAGAGCTAAAAATCCACAAAGAATCATTCATCAAACCTCAAAATTCCTCAAGGGTTCTTGTTTATCACAGTCATCAGTGCATATAACATTGAGATAATGACTATCATGTAATCAGAATTACCATATACCAGACAAGTTTCCGATCATTTTGCAGGTAGTATCTCCTTCCATCCTCACTGAAAACACTTTAGTTTGGTTTTGTTAACCCATTTTGAAAATGGCATGACTAAGTTTCGGAGAACAGGAGAGACTAGCTAAAGGTCTCAGTGGTGTCTGCCTGAGTCTGTCAGACCCTGGAGGCTAGGCTTTTATTCACCACTCTTACTGCCTCCTAAGCTTACTCTTCCTTTGAAAGAAAAGGACTGCCCTCTTGCAAGCACTTTCACCATCATTTTAATCATTGGTCTAATTCAACTTAAAGTAAGATTTTTTTAAAGGAACTAACATTTATTGAATGTGTTCTACCTTTTCAAAAGGTTAGCATTGGCTTAGCCATATGCATGACCACCACTGTCCTGACAAGAAGCAGTGTGTAATGAAGTAATTTCTAAAATGTAATCTATGTCACCAAGGAGGAATGGGAGGCATGGCAAGTCCTCCTTGGTTGAATTGATGGATGTTCTGAATTGATGAGAAACTGGACATTACTGGAAAAGGAAAGGAAAATCCTTTTGAAATCCATAGGACCCCCCAGTCATTTTAAGATTAGACAGAATCCTGAAAGATACAGAGCTGAAGTCTTCGCCCCTTCCAAGTGGCATTGAGAGAAAAGAATCATCTTGGCAGAATGTGAGATCCAATATGAGTGATAATCACAGTAGCATTATAATCCATGTTGGAAAATGACCATCTCAACCACACATAATTGCTGCTTTATTATCAGTCAGCAAAAACTGATAAATTGTTCATTTGGGCTCTAATCAATGGATGGTCTTATAGGTAGCTAGATTAAATACACATTGCCAAGAAAATTTTATATAATTTCATTCTATAAGTGCTCATATAAGCAATTTCTCTTCAGATAAATTATATTATAATTTATATTTTGAATACAATCATCTGATTAGTGTCTTTTCCACCAGCTTGTGGGCTCCATGAGCCAACAGCTACAAGTAACAGCAATCTTGTTGAATGCTTACTCTGTGCTGGGCATTATACAAGCAGTAGTTCCTTTCATCTTCATAATAGCTCTATGAAGTAGCTATTTAGCCCTATTTTATAGATAAGGAAACTTAGGCATAGGGTTTTTTAATAACTAGTCTAAGACCTCACAGAGAGTTCAGAGGCAGCCCCAGACTGAACCCCAGGCAATCAAGCTCTAAACATGAGAGCAAGAGCCATGTATATATTTATTTATCATCACACATCCAGCACAAGTAGGTGCTCCATAAAATTTTAAAGATGAATGTGAAGCTGCTTTTTCTGGGTTGGCCCAGATCTACATAAGAAGCAGCCTTGCTTTGTGTTAATCTCAGAGAGATGAGCACAACCTATATAACCCAGCACTCAAAGCAACTATCATATAAAATAGGACCAGATGAGGCAGAATCCCATTAGCCCCTAACAGAAATGAAACCACCCCCCTACCTCTTCTCATCAGTTGATTGTCCTCCTGCATGCCTCCAAATGACTACTTAGTGCCCACACTCAGATCCCCATGATCAAACACAGCCAGACCCAAATGATACTTGAATATGCAAATACTCACTTTTGTCCTATCTGGGAAAAATTTACCAGAATTAAATACCTATGTACTGCCAGGTATGGCGCTACTGATCATGAAGTGATTAAAAAAAAATCACAAAACAGTATCCTGGTTTCAAAAAAAGACATGGATTCTTAAAAATTAAAATTAAAGGGTAAATATTCTAAGTATTATTTAGAAAATACCTATTTCAATAGAAACATGGGAGAAGAGAAAATTGTTTTGGGTTCATGCTAAAAAAGATCATGAACAAAGAATTTGAACTGTAGCTTGAAGAATATCAGAGGTGGGGTTGGGGAGACGAGGGAAGGGGGGCTCCAGGCAGGAAGAAGAGAAAAGTGTTTAGGTTGGAGACACATGAGAACAGTGTTTTAAATTCAGTCATTAAGTGGAGAATGGGTTAGAATCTCAGGTTACTTGAAACTGTCACCTCTATTAGGTAATGTTCAGGAAATGTCATAAAATTCACTGTAAGAGCAGAACCTTCCAAGGAAAACAGCTAATAACTGGTAAGCAGAGGAAACTTAGCTGGGCAACAGTTGGTTCACGGCAAAGGGGCGAAAGGGAGGGTCCCTCTGCTAGTCTTTCTTTACCATTTTGTTTTCTAATCTACCCCAAATCCCTTAATTTGGGGAACCACCTTTATCCTACTGTACATTTATCTACATAGTTTAGGTGGATCAGTATATCTATTCCCCACCCTTTTATTCCATGTGGATGAGACTTAAGACCAATCAAAAAAGCCAGTCCTACAGCCCAGTGATTTGTTCAGAAGCAGGAATGTGACTCAAATTAGCCAATCGGAGCCTTCCCTGAGGTTTTCTGCGGTCTCCCCAAAAGAATGCTAACTTCTCAGAAAACGTACATATAGAAGCCTGTTGAAGCCTAATACCAACAGGGAAGATCCAAGAGAGAATCCTTGTGACATCATTAAACCTTTAGATTCAGCCATACCTGAAGTCTACTCTTTGTGCTTGCCCAGTCCCATGACTCAATCCTTCTTTTTTCTTAATTCTATCTGAATTATTTTATACATATATATATGTATATGTATATGTATGTGTGTGTATGTATGTATGTGTATGTATATATGTATGTGTGTGTGTGTGTGTGTGTATATATATATATATATTTTTTTTTAACTTGGAACTTGAGGAATCCTGATGAAATCAGTGCCTAAACATTCTGTAACAGAATTCATTCGAATTTTGTACTGTTTGTAGTTTCCTTTTTCATAACCAAAACAGCAAGTTTGGAGAGATGCTACATACTTCCTTAATTTGTATGATATTAAGACCCCCATTGGAATCCTTATCTCTTTTTTTTTAAGCACCACACCATTTTCTAAACTGCTAAAATGACTCCAATAATCACAAACACCATAGCTTGTTTGACAGCTGGTACCATCAAGCAATAAAAAGAGAAAAAAGAAAAAAAACTGTTATGAAACTGAAGGAGTTTATAAATAAAGTATTGCAATACCCAAAGATTAACAATATGTCAGTAGAGTGACACAGTGAACTAAATTAAATTTAAACCACCCTTTACTATGTAAAATGTGCATGTACCTTATAGAATGTTAAGATTAGTTCCTGGCAATTTCCACACCAATGAATAGTCTGGTTGAGTTTATCAATAAGATAATAGATAATAAGACCAGTGATTAAAGACACCTTCCTGTCCACATGCATTTTGGGACCTCTCCTTTTCATTTCCCAACTAAGGGTCCATCACAGCCCCGTGTACAAAAATAGTCTTGGGTTTAACCAGCATCCTAACTGTGAGATATCCTCTGAATTAAATACCATTCCTTTCCAGAGTTCAAAGAAGTCACATTTTAAGGCCAAGGTTTAGATGCAAATATGAGAGATGTGATCCTGAGAAAAGATATCAAACATGACCAGGAAGGACCCCTGCTTCCTGCCTAAAAGAAATGTGTCCCAGAGTAGATTTTCTCTGATCTCTGCTTTAGAGAGATCAGTCCTCTAATCTGAAACCTCGAAAGGCTGTCACATTTATTATATTTCTGGAAGCCCGTAAATGATGAATGTTTCTTTCTTTTCCCCTCCTTCAGGAGAATTAAAAAAAAATGTTATTCAGCTCGACTTTCAGGATTTCATGAGTATCTCAAAAAAGGAGAAAAAAAATAACCACAATTTGTTGTTATCAGCAATTAAAGATACTTTATCTATTTACTATGGAAGATGTACTTTTCCACAATCACCTCTGACAAACTGATCATTATCAGTAATTTATGACCAGTTTCTTAGTTAATTGTCCTCAGGAAGGAGAGCAAAAACCATTTGTATAGAAAAATAAGAAGTCATTAACCGACAGTGGAATTTGCTGGGAATGTGATTATAAATCACTAACCCGGCTGGTAATGATTCCCGGGAAAAGAAGCAAATGAAAATAATGCAGACAGTACATGCAACTTTAGGGAACTATTCTGAGGGAAGACTACTTCATAATGAACTTTTCCCCACTGATTAAAATGAAGAATGGCTTGTCTCCCCTTTTAAAGCATATCAGACACTCTATTCCAAATGAGGTAGAGTTGGGCAAGGGAGAAACACATTTCTGCTTCTACCTGCAGAGGTAGTTATAAAACACAGGCTCAGACACTTAAGGTTCTGCCTCTTTTAACCAAACTCACTCTGCATAACAAAATGGGCTTTACTTCACTTTTTTCCTAAAGCTAATTGAATCCATCTGACTAAGCTTTGACACTGGGGCTTGAAAACTGTATGGTCCATAAACCAAGCACACACTCGTGAATCCTGTTCTGTATTTGAACTTGGCATTACCAATTGCAAGCTGCAGAACCATGGACCTTGTTATAAAGCCCACTTGTGAAAAGGGAATGGGGCACATGCCTGCGATGGGTCTAATTGTGTCCCTCCCCAAATAAATTAAGCCTCTAATCTCTGATACCTGTGAATGTGATCTTATTTGCAAATGGTCTTTGAGATCCAATCAAGGTAAGATAAGACCATTGGAGTGGGCCTTAATCCATCATGACTGCTTTCCTTATAGAAGGGGAAAATCTAGACACAGAGATAGACACACAAACAAAGACAAGATGATGAAAAGGCACAAAAGGAGAACACCACATGATGATGAAGGCAGAAATAGGAGTGATGCAACTGGAAGCCAAGGAATGCTGATGTTTGCTGACAAACCTCCAGGAGCTTGGAAGAGGAAAGAAAAATTTTTGATCTGGGGTACCAGAATTGTGAGATAATAAATTTCTATAGTTTTCAGCTATCTTGTTTGTGGCATTTTGTTGTGGTAGCCCCAGGAACCTAAAACAATACCTTAGAGGGTCCATGAAAAGATTAGATGAGAAAGGACTTAAAATGTGCCAAGAATAGTTTGGCAGGTGATAATGTGTGTGTAAAGAAAATGCTTGTGCAAGTGCTTCATGAAAAAATGACCCTACTTAGGCAAACAACAGTTAATGAGAATACAGACCATAATAGACAGAGAGTGTCTGGAAGGTAGCGTACTTAAGCTTCAAGAGCATCAAAATTCTGAGATTCAGACCCAATTCTTCAATGGCCAAGCTGCTACTATAGTGGTTTGAAAGAGTTCAGCTTTTGCCTTCCTTGCAGAGATGCAGCAAGCCCCAAGATCATATACATCAAAAGCCCTTTGTAGTTTGAAGCACTGTTCATTTAACAAGCCTAGACTATGATTGGGTCTAGAGATACTGTGGTGGGCATTTTAACTAGAAAACAACAGTACATCTGCAATTATGAACTGGAATCAGAATAATGCAGAAAAAAAAAGGAGAATGCAGTGAAATCTTTGGGATGGGGACAGTTATTGAAAGAGTTGGAGAATGCCTCATTGCAGAGTTTAAGTTGAAACCTGACCTAAACAGGGTCCTTGCCAGGTGATGGTGGTGCGAAGTGCTCTCTGGCAGAAGGAAGAGCACACATCTCTAAGACTGGAAAGGGCATGGGGGCCAGTATGCTTAGAGGCCTAGAAATGAATGGCTGGAGAGAGACAGGTGGAGATAAAGGCAAGAGGCCAGATTACACTGAGAATGCAGGCCAATTTGTCCATTTTTACGTTAGCTTTAGGTTTGAATTCACAGCTGGGAAGGTAGAAGGGATGTGGTGAAGTGACCTGATTTGAATATTAAAATGATTGCTTTGATTTATTATATAAAAATTGGATCAGGAAGCAATGGAAATTGAGAGACCAGTGAGGAGGTTAGAATCCAGATGTGGGTAGCTTGGATCAAAATGGCAACAGTGGAGTTGGGGAAAAGTAGACAGATTTTGAGATATCACTTGGAGGGAAGCCATTATTACTTTTATCTCCTAATTTAATTCAGCTCAGACCTATCGGAATGCCTTCTGCTACATCCCTGACAGATGGTCAGCCTGTAGAAAAAGAAAAAAATCATTAGTTTAAACTAAATAACCTATGCTATATCACCCTTTTCCACATCACCTATAAAAAAAAAACTCTTAACTAATAATCATAAAAGCAGATGTGTGCAAACCAAGCTACTGGGCAAAGACAACTGATTCCAAGTTAGGTCAAGCTCGATGATAATAACATTGGCATTGGCTACCCTTCACTGACTAATTCTTTGTGCCTAGAGTCATTTGGCACATTATGTACCTTAGCTCATTCAATTCTCACGATAACTTTGAGAGATTAGCATTATCATCTCTGTTTTATGAATGAGGAAACTGAAGTTCTGAAAGGTGAAACAACTCACCCAAAAGCACACAGTTGGATGGGAATGATTGATGTGCAGTGAGTGGAATTGTAGGTATGGTCTCCCAATGCATCAAATCTCTTAGGGGAAACCATGAAGTTAATGAAAAGGGCATCTGAAACAAGACTGAAGCTAAGAAAAAACCATCTGAATACTCACTTATAATTGATGCTAATGAGACAAAGTTGAACCTATATGTAAAGATTTCTATGAAATCCTATGAAATGCTAAATTACAGTACTTCCCAGAAAATTGATTTATCTAAACTGCACAATAAAGCTGAAAAAAAAGTTTGGGCAAACTTTTTTTGCCAGGTGTTTCTCAGATTGAAAGTGGGGGAAGGCCTTTTTAATACCATTAGTAACACTTCCACTACTGTCTAGACATTCTTGATTTAAATCCATTCAGTGTTCTCAGGTTAATTGCTTGTTACCAGCGGTATCTCCCTTCCCACCAAGTGAAACCTAAATTCCATAAAATGGGTGCCACCTTTAAATAGAGACTGTTCCCTTTTGAAAGGGCAGCTTGACAGTCACCAGGTGCCTATGTATTAATTTCTATACTGCTGCTGGGGATGCAGATACAGACAAGACATTCTCAGGTCCCATAGCCCAAGGTGGTACAAGATGGAACACCCAGCAAACCACCTCATGTACATGTTTATACCTGGCAAAAGAAAATCACAGACATGGCTCTCTTCATGATCTCTCTCCTTCACACCTTTTTAAGCATAAAAGGAAAGAGTCCTGTGTTTTTTGTCTTCCAAATAGCCCGATAACTTTTATCTCTTGTCTTCCCCATGCCTTTATTTTTTTCATGTGGGGTGTCCTGCATAGATGCTTCTTCTTTTCCCAGGGAAGATTCTACTGTGACATTTCAGGAAACTCATCTTACGAAGTATTTGGAAGGAGATTCTAATTTCCTTTTAGATGCTTCATTGTGAACCTCAGTAAAATTTTTTCACATGATCCTGTGGGTTTCTTTCAAAGTGCCTCTTTCTAGTCAGGCAAAAATCACTCAAGCCAGAAGGGCATGTAAGTAGAAAACCACCACCACCACCACCACCACCACCAACAACAACAACAACAAGTGGCAAAGGTCTTCCCTGAGTCACAATGAGGTATAAAACCCCAGGTGTGGAGAGGGCAGATCTCAGAGAGGGAAGAGGTAAGCTCTCAACCTGAGCCAGAAGTCACAGTTAAGAAAAAAAAATATTCCTTCAGACAGAATTTGCTAATGTCCATATGAGGATGAATACAGTCCAAGTCACAGTCAGTAAAGTAAAATATCTTAAAGACTGGAAACTGTTATAATGCCCAGGTTTCCTGAATTCACATGCTACAGGCTGTTGAAAAGAGACAATGTGCTATGAAATTTTAAAAATTAGGCTGAGAGTGTTTTTCCTCACCTAAAAAATTCCAAAATGTTCAACCTAAGGCATGAGGTACCAATGTGCTACAGTTTGAGTACATCTCTCATCAGCTGGTAAACACTCAACTCATTTCAATTTGAAATGAACAAAACTATTGATCGAATTTGGCCTGAATGTAATCACTGTCAAAGGCTAGACTATCCTGGGGAAGAAGAACACAGCAGAGTGTCAGGAAGCAGAGAGATGTCACCGTAAGATGACAAACATCCTTTCAAACTGTGACTCAACATTGTGTGGTCCCCATTAATGTATGAAGAGGAAGTCAATGGCAGGTTAATGAAGTTCACGGACAGTCTTACACAGAAGATGACTGTGGCGACCAAGAAGGCAGAACCGGCATCTAAGACTGTGGTCCCATGCAGGGAAGCTGATCATGCCATTACCCACTGAGACACATTCTTGCAGCGATGCGGTCACTGGCTCAAAAGAAAGCAAGCAGCGGGGTGCACCTCCATAGCACACCTGCGTGGATCCCTACATTTACTCTTCCCAACAATCCAGCTTAATGTGAGGTGTTATTTGATAAAGAGATAAAGAGAAAAGAAAGAAAAGATGCTTATCCACCCTCTGGTCAAGTATTGCTTGTAGATTTAAATCAGTGGTGTGAATGCAAACATTTCCTGGGTTTATCTGTTCAGATGCTCAAGCTGAAAAACTAAGGTTAAATTCTTTTTTGCTCACCTCTTGCACTAAGTCTAGAGATAAGTCCTCATCGTTATGCCCAGTGTATATCCTACAACTATGTATGTACTTCTGTCCCTCCCCACAGCTACTATTTTAGCATGGCTACTATCAACTCACTCCAACCTACAGCATTAGCCTACTAACTGATCTTGCTGCTCCCCCCAACCCCCCACTAGATTAGTTCCAATAGATTCTCCACTAAGTTGTGAAAGAGGTTACTTAAATACGAATCCTTTGATATCCCTCCTCTATTTAAGGCTCTACAGTGTTTTTCCATTGCACATAGAAATAAACAAAGCCCTAACTCCTTCCTATTGTCCTCTATTCACTGAGTTCAGTCTTAGGTGGAACTTTATCAATCTGCATTATTGCCATCCTCATGCTTCTCAGCTGATCACTGACTCACCTGTTAATTGAATTATTCTTGCATTAGGACAGAAGCTCTATGGGAGCAGGGAACTTTCCAGGCTTGGTCACTGCTATTACACCTGCTTAGAACCGTGCTTGGCACTTACTAGGCTCTCAAGATATATCTGTTAGATGAATGAATGCATATCCGAGTCCTCTATCTCTACAATGAAGATGTTGAATGTCTTGGTCACAAAGCTCCCTTCTAAGACATTTATAGGAGAGTCTACAATCAGCTTCCCTCTGAGCCTAATATGGGAGGACCTAGAGCTGTCACACCACTGTGCAGACTGTAAGAGTTCTCTAATCTGTGGTCCACCACCAACTCATTGTGCAACTAAGAATATTTTACCTATCTGAAATAGAGTTCTCCTTTACTTGGAAATATCTTAGCACTCTTTCATTTCAAAGAGTGTCATTTATCTTAGGATTTCTCTTTATAAAAATACTTGATTCATTCTTGGTTAACGTAATCACTGCTTGCTCTTGTTATGGTCTTATAGTGTAGAAGTACTTGAGGGATCTGGGTAGGGAGTTCCTCTGATACTAAATAATCACTGATCTAAACTCCAAGAAGTCAGAGAACAGACAACTTAATGCATTTATAATGTAGGAGTATTAAGAATAAAACTTTAAATAAAATAATAGACTAGTATTTTCTCTCTCTAATAAAAAGGTTACAACTAGGCAAGATAGGCCAACAATTTTTAAAAGTTGTTTTAAATTATTTGTTATATGAATTGATTAAATTTTTAATCTGAACATCTTTTCAGAATTGTATAAGGATTTGTCAACACAGACATCACAAATTTGTGATGAGCATTCATGAAATTTCTGGACAGATGCTCGGTTGAGTTCCTTATAGCCATCTTGTTTTGTGGCTATCTATGAATAAACAATGTAGGAGAATTTCAGAAGACTTAAGGACAAAAACTGCTTCTAAGAACATTCAAATAGTGAAATATCTATTAAGGTAAAAATATATCGTTATAGTTACAAGTTGGATTCCCAAAGCCACATATAAAATCAGGTTATTATTTAGAGGCATTGGGTCCTTCAGAGGACATGGTAAGGTAGACCTGCTTCTGTATTTCATCGAAAGTAAAATACGTAGGGCCATAGACAGAGCTGAGACTTTTGGGTTATGTAGGGCTACTGTATATACCTTAAACAAAATTATCTTTCTAATAAATACTATAAATTTCTCACTCTTAGATTAGCTAATTGTGGAGAAAAATGCCAAAAATTATGTTTAAACCTTCTTTGTCTTATTCAAGAAGGTTCAAAACATTCACAAAGAAGGAAAAATCAATTGAGTTATAAGAGAAAAATGAGAATTATAGAAGTTAAAAAAACAAGGGGTTGTGGTATGCAAGCAGACCCAAACCATGTAACAGGTTACAGAACAGGGCAGAGATAACCACAAAAATAATACAATAATAGCTGACACTGAGTGCTGTGTGCCAGACACTATGTTGAATGTTTTCCTTCACTATCTTACTCAATCATTGGTCACACCTGTAGTGATACTTTCCTATCATTTATTTGGGAAAATTAGGCAGAGAGAAGTTGAGTGACTTGCCCAAGGTTATATACCTAGAAAGAGTCAGGATGAAGGTTTAAGCCTCCATCTGCCTCCATCATTCTACTCAATAATTTGAATGGAATTTTCCTACTAGGGCAATGCACAGTCATGGCATAGATACTTTGCATCCAAAACCATCACCTGTTCTTTCTGCTGGGGTCAGGGGAGTGTGTCTTGTAGAAAGAGCCATCAGGGCTGAGGACTCTGATTTTAAGCATATAAGACACTCTACCGGAGATAGTGAATGTAATACCTGGGATAACAAAGTATTGAGGTTGAGTGGGGGTACACTCTGCAATCCCCCACACTTGGCCCCAGGTAAGAATAATCAATGAATCATTACAATGAGGAAATAATAGTGAGTCTAAGAGAGCAAGTTTGGCACCTTTTGACAAGTCTACTCTGTAGATAGTTGTCAAAGAAATGTAGTCAGCTACTAAAACAAAAGCTCTGGAAGAAGCAGTGAGGAAAATCAAGCTGTAACTGGAAAAAGATAAAGAAACTCAGTCATCAACAGTTAGTGAGAAGTCTATGTCTAACTTTTTGAGTTCCCCAAAACTATTTTCCACAGCAGCTGTACCATTTTGTCATCCTGCCAGACAAATATGAGGGGTCTGATTTCTCCTAACCCTCAACTCCACCTGTTACTTTCCTATTTTTAAATAGCCATCCTCATGGGTGGGAAGTGGCATCTTGCTGTAGTTTGATTTTCATTTCTCTAGTGACTAGCAATGTTGAGTATCTTTTCATGTGCTCATTGCAGGCAACGTGGTCGCACAACACTGCATGTGTTAAATGCCGCTGAGTCATGCTCTTTAACAGTATTAAATTTATGCTATGTGAATTTTATCTGAATAAAATAAAAAAAGTTAAAAACCAGAAACCTAAACAAAAATTTAATTAATCTGCTGGTCATCTGCAGGGCCAAGCTGTACCTTAGCCCCATAAGTCATTTTCTCCATCCAGCCAATTATTACAGATAATGATTTAATTACATAAATTCAGTATATCTATCTATCTATATCTATCTATCTATCTATCTATCTATCTATCTATCTATCTATCTATCTATCATCTATCATCTATTTTCGTTCCAATGAGTTTTGTTTGCTAGCCTTTAACTGGACCACATCACCTTCGCCTGTCAGCTGCAAAACCTTAAGGAATGGCTTCAGGTACTCAGCTGGGCTTAATATTTGTTGAGGGGTATATGATGATGAAGATGGCGAAACTCCGGACATTATGGTCTAGACAGACAAATGGCCTTAGTCTATGGGCAGTGCAGACATTTAGCAGACATTTAGTGCACACTCACTATGATCCCTAAAATCAGACCGCCTGAGTTCAAACTCCCTTCCCACCATCCACACCGCATATACAACTTGATCATGTCACTAAATCTCTCGAGGCTGTACTATTGTTTCTCCACTGTGCAATAGAAATGGTACCGCTCTATACTGTGATATTAAATGCTGCAATAGTGATTCAATTCATATTAGCTATTATATAGCAATGCCTGCTTTTTTCTCCTCTGTATACAACATCATTGCAGAGGTATCCATGTATAAGTACTTTTAGTCTGGTTAAGACCTTGTAAAATCTTGCTATTCACAGTGTGACACACCAGCAGATTCAGTGTCACTTGAACTTTGTAAGAAATGCCAAATCTTAGTCTTCACCCCAGACCTACACAACAGAATGTGCATTTTAAGAAGATTCCCTGGTGACTCGCAAGTTCATAAAGCTTGAGAAGCACTAGGAGAGAACGGGTGAAGAAAAGACTGCATTGAGCATATTCTCTAGAGCACGCCTGTGCGCAGCTATAGCTGTACTTACTATAGTAAATATGAGTGTAGATTTGGCTTCTTCCCCAGAAATGACAACATACATAGAGAAAAACCCTACAATTAGCAGAATATTAGAAGAAATAACAATCACTCCCCACAAATAGATTAGATACGCCATGCCCCAAATTATTCTAATATTATAGAAATGTTACTTAACTCCCACGGGCAAAGTAAGTCACAAGAATACATAATTGAACTTAACAGTGGCAGACCAACATTACCAGTCTCCTGCATCATCAATCTCTCTTTTAATCTTTCAAAATTCTCTTTCCACTTAAGAGCCATCTTGACTTGTTGGGCCTAAGACACACACTATATAAACCAGAAGATGTCACAGAGATCCAAGGGACCTCACATGCCATATTATCCAAGAAAACTCTGCTGTTCGCTGCTAACTATAATTTGACTTATGGCACTACAAGAACAGAAGAAAAATTAAAAAAACAAAAACCAAAACAACCGCCTGGGCCCCCCATTGTCCTTTTGTGACAGAGCTCATTTAAAATGTAGTACATCTTCAAAGCCACATTACTCTGATGATATAGAATTTATGAGGGATGTCCTACTTCATATTATGCATTAACTTGAAGTCAACAGGGGAGGACAATAGGGGACAAAAATCAGAATGTGCAAAACATTTGGAGTCAATTGAATGTACTCAATTGCATGCTGGTAAAAAACATAAATTGCAAAGTGATATCTATTTTTTTTCCCTTCTACAAGATGAGCTGGAGACAGTGGGTGTTTTGAAAGACTCTTGAATACACTGGTGATTTACCTTTAGTCTAGGAAGCAAGTACTTTTACAATCTAAGATTTTTCATTGCATTTATACGAAATGGACTTATAAATCATCTGGATATCAGTGTCTACTAAACATTTGCCTATTAACATCCCTGAATCATCTTTGCTATTTACTGAATGTCTAGCCCAGAGACATAAAATCTGGGACCAGGCTTCTGAGTTTCACAAATAGCCTAGAGAGAAATAGATAAGAAGTCTGTGAGCAGCAACAGAAGAGGCACCATAGGGGTTGAAAGTTTGAGGTCAACTCTAGAGAGATATTATAAAAAAGGGAAGAAATAGAAAAAATACATAATGAATTCTAAAAATTTATATTGTACACCATCCAGAGAAAAGAGATTAGAGAGGGAGAATAAGAGCTGGTATAGCATACACAAAATAGGCAGTAAATAATTAAATATACTTAGGCTGTTTGCTCTGGCCCCAGAGCAGGGTGAAAGAGTCTGTCTGGAAGGGCTTTGTTTTTAGACCTAACTCAAAGGGCGGTGGCTTAAAGCCTGAGAGATAAATAAGTGTCAGGATTCTGGTCTCTAAAGGAGAGTTGAAGCAACTGATTAATTCAATGGGTCATTCATCCAATTATTCAGAAAAAAACTTATTAGGCATTTGTGCATAGGTGGAAGATACAACGGTGAATGATGTAGACTTGGCAAGAAACCTCAGGAAGCTTACAAGCAGTGGGATTAAAAATGTTGAGCCAATGGTTTTAAGGATGTTGTTCCTGAAAATCATGAATCCTGAACAGGCATAGTACCTCTGCCCACACTCTTAGTATCCATCTCATCCAGTTTCAGGTTTCGGCTTTGCTCTTCCTATACTGGTGTTGACAGTATATAGTCATGACCAACCCAGGATGTTGCTGTGTATGTCAAGGGTGTTTTATAAAACAGGATATATGGTTCACCAGAAGGAAGAGTAGTCTTGTTAGAACTCTATTTGCGAATAGCCAGAACTATTTTCTATAATCATGAATATTCTTCAGGGACATCAAAAGACTTTCCTTTGTACATAAAGGGAATGAGAAAGAAGTGACATGTGATGTTGGTGACACCAGTGGCAAGGTAGCCAGAATGTGGTCTCTTATCCACATGGGCATTATGAGATCTTTGCTTGTCCACATTCCACAATGTGCACATCCTAAGAGCAGGTAGCATGGGAGTGAGGAGTGTAATGACACCAAAAAACAAAAACAAAACAAAATAAAACAAACAAAAAAACAAAAAAAAACCTAGATTCAGACAAATGAGTACTGAGTCCAAAGCAGTAAGGGCAGTCTGGAAAAGAGACCCACAGCAGAAAAGTGCACTGTCCAGTATGTGTAAATACAGGAGGAAAACTAGAAGAGATGGCCAGGAGTGGAGAAAACTACACTGGAGAGATGATCTTTACAGAAAGATGGAAGTGTGAAGAAGAGGGATGCTTAGGATGCACAGAGAGGGCAGCACAGCCCTTATGGAAATGTTGGAGAATAAATATTGTCTTAACGTAGAAGACTATAGGGTTCTCTATACAGCCCAGGAAAGCAATGCTCCATGAGGGCCCTGAAATGCAGACTGAGGCAGCTCTGAACTCTTCAAGCAATAGGACAGAGTTGAACCTTCTGAGTGAAGAAGGACTGGCCATCATTTCTTGGCTACCCAACAATGGTTCCTTTTTCCTAACAGCAGTCTGGGTTCTTCGTTAGGGGAGTTACAGCTCCCTCATTTTGTGCAGTCTTATTGGGCCATAGATGGGTGATGAAAAGCTTCCTGAGGGCATCTTCTGTCAGCTCTTAGCTCTCCCTGCCAGAGTGGATCCAAGAAGGGGCCCAATGGCTGAAGCCTGGCCAATAAGATGAGTTCTCCTGGGATCTAGAACTGGAGTACAATGACAGATGGACAGAATATGTAGTTACTTTTTTCCCATGGAGAAAACCTCACTATTGCTGTGTAACTGTCATGTGGCCAACACGACTTTTTTGCCACCTCTCAATTCTATAAGCTCTCCCATAACCTCTCCTAAACATCCTCTTCACTTAATGTAAGGGAGAAATTGGTTTCTGTTGCTTGCAACCAAAGAGCCCTAATTGGTCCACAAATTTGAGACTGTCCCTGTAATTAACTGCAATGTTGAATTTCACTCCTTTGTAAATTGTGTAGATATTTATACATGAAGGATAATTACGTTGTTCTCATGTAATCCCCTTTGATGTTATAAATCTCCATTAGGAAGCCCTGTTTTGATCCATGAGAAACTATTTCTACCTCCCAGAAAGACAAGACGAAGGCTATTACATCACATATGCTTGAAGAATGTGTCATTCATTACACAGAGATATGGGAAATTTGAGACACTTTCACTGAAATATTCAGCTTAAAAAATATTCTAAATATAGATATTTTTCCAAAGGCCAATGGTACAAAAAAAACAAACAAAGTTTTTCACTAGTTTCCCATACTCAAAAGTGTCTGGCCCAAACATAATTGCCTTAACATAGGTATAGGTCTCAGTAGAAAGCTAGCAATGAGTATGAGGGTTTAAGAGAACTGACGATATGTCAGAGAGCCCTAGTACCTGCTTCTGAATTCACCTGGGAAGGGATATGTCCATGCCAGCAGAGTCCCTTGCAAATACCAGGTGCACTTGCAAGAAAGTGAATTGAAATTCCTCTTCCCAGTTGTATGTCTGCTGATGCAGCCAACTTGGTGGGTGTCTGAGAGACATCCCTAAGTGCAGGGCAAATTAGAATTATGGAAAGACCTGGGGCAGGGTGAAGGGAGACCCAGTGAGAGGATCTTCATGCCATCATTTAGCACCATGAGCATGAGTTTATTGGCCTTCATGCCATTCCAGCACAAAGAGGTGAGCTTGAGCCAGCTTGTTGGGACATTCCAAAGGCGTCACCTGCAAGGTGAGGGGACTGTGACCTACGGGATATATTATTGAAACAGATAGCAAGAAGGTAGCCAAATGGAATCTGGCTTGAGCTGGATTTTCCACATGGAGAAATTCAGGAGCAAGGAGGCCCCTGCATGTCTCTTGAGGTATCTGTGATACGTATGTATCATGGGAAAGTTAGATCTAGAAAGTTTGCCACACAGAAGACAAACAAGTTGCAACAATCAGCAGCAAGGAGAATATGATGGCACTTCTGAATTTGAGAATCACGACCCTTTGCCTCTCTTTTCCTTCCCCAAAGCTTGTTCAGGGTAGAGGGTAACTGAGGAGAGGGAGAAATGGCCCAAAGACATACAAAGTCCTCCCTCTCCATTATAAGTCAAAAGAAAGGTGTTGGGGTGTAAAACATACCTCACCCCACCACTCCCTACTCAGAGTTACAAGTCTGACTAGTAAGAGAAGAATCTTTCAATGAATTATTCTGCTATAAAAAAGGAAAATGACTAAGGCACACATTCCCATCAAGACTATGCTAATAACAAGAAAGTTGAAAAATCTGCTCAAGATGTCATTAAGAGATGGGGGAAATAGATGCAACCAAGCACAGCTGGGGGCGACAAGTGGAAAAAAAGAAAACCATCTCATGTTCATATCTCACTGAGCTGAGACTGTTCAATAAACTGGTGACAGTGTTCAATAAAAATGGTAAAGAAAGAGATCTCGATAAGACATTCAATTTAGACTCCCAAGTGTTAATGCAACTTGGTTTTTTTTTCTTTTTTTAGAACTTTAAACATGCACTTCCAAACATGCTGTGGATTCTATGTAGTCATTTAGCGATTTATCAAGTTATTTTTTAATACATGTGTATCTCATTTCATGTGATTGCTGTGTTCTGAGTGAAAAGGGTTGACCTAATTCACACCTAGAGTAAAGTGTTTTTGATGCAGGCACAGAGCATGCAATCCTTGGACTATGCTTTTGTCTAGAAAATAGTTTTCCATGCAAATGACCCCTCTTTGATGGTGCATTTTTTTTTTTGAAAATGCCGAGTTATATAGATTGGTTGCCAGGTAGAGACACACACTCACCACATCTTGGAGTTTATAAACTAGCGGATGCTGGAATTTGGGGATGATTTACAGCAAGTTTTTACCCACTAATCAGGTATTGAGAAAAATGTGTTGTTCTTAAGTTCTTGCCTGGGTGTATTAATCATTCTTCATGGGAAGAGCTGGGATGTTGCTAAACCTTCTACAATGCACAGGACGGCTCCCCTGGACAAAGGATTTCCCATCCTGTGTTTGAGAAACTCCCCCTACAATATGTTTAGACCAGGAAATGACAAGATAAATAAGCCCCTACCTTCTAAGGGCTCACCACCAAAGTATAATTTTGAAAGCACCTATCCTATTAAACTGACATGGAACCAAACTGGCTATTTCTACCAACTCCAAATACGAGATGTGTGAAGGACATCTCCCCTTCCCAGCTGCTCATTGTTTTCTCCTGTTGCCTTTGGAGATGCTACTGTAGAAAACATGCAAATAAAAAGAGAGAAGAGGAGGTCATTTATTATTATTATTTTGGCTTTATAATGACTGGATGTTGATGATGGTTTTATCCAAACATTTGTAATGTGTTGGACATGGTTCAAACAGTTAGAAGGTTTGTTAATTCTCTAATGAGTAGAATGTCATGAGTTTGGAAAGTAAAAATCTAGTTGTCTCTGACAGGTGAAGGGCATGCAGCGTGCACCTCAGGTATATCCATGGGATTGATCATCAAATGTTTACTGAACAACTACGACATGCAAGGCAATGGGGGCTGAATGACAGGGGCTTGAGAGATGAGGGAAGGGAAGGGAAAGAAGGAACATTAATGAAAATCAGGATAGATGAAAGAAAATGAAGGAGCAATTCTAGTTGAGTGAATCATAAAAGGTTTTCTGAAGCTGGCAGGACTCTGGCCATCTTTGAGCATGGGAAGGATTTCAGGTCGAATGGAAGGACATTTAAGAAAAAGAAATTGATGTGGATCAAAGCACAAAGCCACGCATGACACATGAAAAGGAGATATATCTCAGTTATGGATTGAGAAAGAGCCAAGGAATGAAAACCTGGGTGAAGCACAGCCTTGAATGACAAGTGTGGACATTCTTCTGCATCCTGGATGTCTGTGTAGGAGGCATGGATGTGAATCTGTGTTGCATGCATGCCTTCTGAGAGAACAACTGTAACCAGCAGCCATCACCTCTCCCAAAAGTCTCCCTTGGTTCGACTGTAAGAAAGAGAACCGCAGGCTAAGAGTCAGTGACTTGAGACCCTGGCATGGGAAGATAATCCTCATGTTCTCCAGTTTCCATCAGTCAGGAAGCTTTCAACATGGTCAAGATATGAGGTTGCTACATCGTTGCAGGTGCATATCATTATGGTTCAAAAGGTCCCAAAAAATAAGACAAAAAGATGTTTTAAATAGCTTTAACTAGGCAGACAACAGGCAGAAATGTGACAATTCATTATCTACACAAGGTACATGTTCAACTTGATTGTCTATCCATGTATTTCAAAGGCTGGCAATGTGAAAGAAATCCAAAAACAAATTAAGTAGGAGAAAGTACTACATGGCATGGATACCATGTATTATCACTTTGTGGGGGGAAAAGACAGGGTATATACATATATATCTTAGTATATACCTACACCATTTCTGGAAGGTACAAAGGAAACTGACAAAAACTAGTTGTTGCCAGGATGGAAAATGAGAGGCTAGAGATCATGAGTGGAAAGTTTTATTTTTCTCTATATATGATGCATAAATTGTGAATTTTAAAAATGTTTTAACACATTCAGTAATAAATACCTTAATTTAAAAAGAAAGGCCACCAGTTCAAAAAGACTCCTGGAAAAATAGGCCTAACACCTTTGGGAGCCAATGTTAAATAATGTTTAAAAGCACAGATTTAAGTTGGTTTCCCAGATTTAAATTTCTCTTCTGTCAATGGACATGCATGTGACCTTGGACAATTTATTTAATTTCTCTGTACGTGCAACGAGGATAGTAGTCCTACCTACCTCATAGGGTATTTGATTTAAGCACTAATACTATGTGTAAAGAAAGCATCTAGCCTATGTATTGACTATAAGCATTACTGTAACCACATTCTAAAATAATGTAGGGTGATCAGTGCATGTACTGGTAAAATTCCCTTGGCTGGTGATCAACTCAGATCAATTTTAACAGAGCCCTTCACAACATTAGTGGATGTGCTTGGTGTCAATGCCAAAAGAAACATGGTCTCATAAGTCCCATTCATAATGGCACCATGGGAAATCCAATACAACTTACTTAATGATGTCAGAAACACTGTGGAGCAAAGTGGTCTCCCTTTATTTTTAAATATGAGAGATAATTCATTGACCAAAGTGAAATTAGATTCTGCACTAAAATGTTCTGCCAGGAGCTTCAATTCTGTGAGAAGGCTTCTGAGCAATCCTTTGTAAGAAATATCAGAGTTGCTGTGATAAATAGAGGATGTTCCAAGAAGGCTCTGGCCTACATTTCCTAGCAAAAAAGAATGTATTCAATTTTTCCCTAAGAATAAAGAGTAAAAAGGAGAGAGAGAGAGAGAGAGAGAGAGAGAGAGAGAGAGAGAGAGAGAGAGAGAGAGAGTTAGTTCTGAATGGAGGAGGTTATTTATTGACCTCCATTTCATGTAAACACTGCATGCCTCACATTGTATCTTCTTAATCTATTGCACTCCCAAGAGATGTGCATTGAGTTACTTTAGTGTTGAAAATGGCACCTCTGACTATTTGATTCTGTGTTTCCCAACCTCGAGGCCAGATGTCTTGAAGTCATCTTTACCTGATGTTCAGGTTGTACATTCAACCACTAAGTCCACTGATTCTCTCTCCCTCCCTCCCTCCCTCCCTCCCTTCCTTCCTTCCTTCCTTCCTTCCTTCCTTCCTTCCTTCCTTCCTTCCTTCCTTCCTTCCTTTCTTCCTTCCTTCCTTCTTCCCTTCCCTCCCTCCCTTTCTCTTTCTCTTCCTTCTTTATCAGATATTTACTAAGTGCCTAGCCTTTAACAGATACTCTTTTACATACTGAGTTGAGAGATGAGTAAGGCGGAGATGAATAGAGACAATCATTTCATGGAGTCTCCATTCTAGTTGGCAGAAATTGATAATGAATAATTAAATAAATAAAATAATTTTCAAGAGTGGTACATACTCATGAAGGAAGATAGCTCCTGGGGAGGAGTTTCCTTAGTTAGGATGGACAAGGAGGGCTGCTTTGACACTGGAAGAATAAGAAGAAACTGGAACTTTAAAAAAACCAAAGTTAAGACTAAGGCAAAGTCCCTGAGTCCAGAATGAATGCAGCTGGGTTCAAAGAAGAGAAGAAAGACAGTGAGGCTAGACACTGAGTGGAACGTGACAAACAGGAAGGGGCAAGAGCCTACAAAGCCTGTGGGTCAAGGCAAGGGTTCGGACTACATTCTAAAGACAGGGGGAAGGCGTTAAGCAGAGGAAGGCATAATCTGATCCCCTTTTCCAAAATATCTTTTCTTATGGTTTACTTTTCCTTGAGTACTTTAGAGGCAGCCTGGTTATTCCGCCTTAGTTAAAAGTTGACCTAGTTATTAATATTAACTTACTTATTTAATCCCAAGGTGAGTTATAGTTCCCAAATAGGTAATATTTGACTTTACAAGCCACCTCCACATCTTCCCATCAGCTAAATTAATAGAAACAGTTTCATCCAGAATCATTCTCCTTATGCCAAGCTGAGGCATATTTTATAGTCTTTTAACTGTCTTATTTCATTGACTGAAGTTGATATTTTCATAAACATTCTCCAAATACGATGTAATTATGCATCTCCCAACAAATGGCCAGCTTGTGTCAACATCAATCCAAGATAGAAGGTGGCAAACTATCAATATTTTAACAACTATCATCTCAGAAATTATGTCATTCCCTCCTATCGCTTGTGGACTAATAACATTTTGCTTTATGATCTCTTCCTGGGGAGGGGGCAGGGTAGGGGTTTATCTGCTTGGGAAAGATATGAAACCTTCATCCTCATTTTTCAGATATACATGCTGTAGGTCCCCAGAGCGTCATTAAAATGGCTGCATGATCTTTGGAAATTAATTCAGAGAAAACAGATGTCAGTTTTTTTAGATGCAAGGACATTTTACTCTGCTGAATCTCTTTACAATTCCATCAAAAACACAAACATTTGGTTTACTAAAAGCTAGTCAATAACCTTGGTAAGAATGTGGTAACCAAGGAGAATGTGAGAGCTGAAGTTTCGATTCCTGGGCTTGGATGTCCAAGAGGCCTGTTTCTCTTCCAGTGGCTCCAACCCAAGACCCAAACACAGAATGAAAATGGGCTAGTAATCAGGATTTCATTTCCTAATTCTAACTCTAAGTTCTCCATTTTCAGACAACATGGGGATCCCTCACTATAGAAACATAATTTTTTAGGATATAAAAATGACTGATTTTTAAGGTAGTATATCCAAATTCAAATATCAGAGACTAGGATGCATTTTGTTAGTGGAGGGATCCAACCAAGGCTATAATTAGCCAGAAACCCTCAGGTTAGCCCACACGTCCCTTTTTAAAACACAATATAGCCTTAACATGAACTATTGCTGGTGTTTTGGGTGAAGAAGGAGGGAGGGAGAGAGGAAGGAAGGAAGTAAGGAAGGAAGGAAGGAAGGAAAGAAGGAAGGAAGGAAGGAAGAAGAAAAAGAAAGAGGGAGAGAAGGAGGGAGGGAGGAAGAGAGAAAGAAGGAAACAAGGAAAAGTTGAGTTAGAACTAAATGAGGATGAGAAAAGCAATTAATGGTGTAATGTCTAAAAGAGATGCCATGGGCTTTAGAAATTAACACATCTATTCTTTTAAGATAAGATGTACCTTTTCAGTGACCAATGAGTGACACTAACACAGCCTTTAAATTTCCATGTCACAATTTCTATTTGCTATAATTTAACCAATATTTCATTGTTAGATATTTTTTCTGTCTCCATTCATTCACATCATATTGAACTTCTGATAGATCTAGGTTGCCCACTGCATGGTTGTTGCCTTAAGATAAATCTGTATTTCTAGAAGTGGAATTGCTAGATTAAAGAAGGTAAATGTTATAAAAGGGGGGGGGTTGATACAAATTGATAAATTATCTTTCTGAAAATCTATGCCAGTTTACACTTCCTTAGTGGTTTTGGGATAACTTTTTCTTTACATCCTTACTAAAACTAGGTATCTAGTTATTTTATTGAGATATCCCCCCCACGAGCAATATCTGCCTATTTTCTGTTGATAATAGTATCCCAATTTTCTTTTTGGAATTTCTTCCACCCCTGCCCCCAGGCCCAGTTTGCTGGGACTATTAAACAAATGCCTTGGTTTTCCCAAATCAAGAGGTGAGCACTGGACATGAACTGGCCCCTAAGAGGCTGACAATTTAATGAAGTTCACTCCTCCCAATGCTGGTGTCAGCAGAGAACTCAGCATGGCCTCTGCGACCTGGACCCCTGGAACAGCCCTGACCATCCCTTTCTGATCTGTTACCTCCTTCAGTCTGCAGGAGTTCACATATCTTTTTCACTTAAGTTACCCAGAGCCAACTTTTCTTGCTTACAGTCAAACAGTCCTACTGATACAGCTGTTAAATGGAGTAATTTCATTTTGGACCCTTTACCAAGTGTACACAGACCATGTGCCATATAAAGTCCCAAGAGAATGAAGCAGATGGTTTTAAATGAGAACGAGATAGCCTCTAAAGATTTCCTTACACATGATCTCATTCCAGACCTCTGAGGATGGTAGACAAATGTGATCTCCTCACAAAGATTATGGTGGTTCAGTTAAAAAAAAAAAAAAGAAAAGGAAGGAAGGAAGGAAGGAAGGAAGGAAGGAAGGAAGGAAGGAAGGAAAGAAAGAAAGAAAGAGGGAGGGAGGGAGGGAGGGAGGGAAGGAGGGAGGAAGGAAGGAAGGAAAGAAGGAAAGAAGGGAGGGAGGGAGGGACGGAGGGAGGAAGGAAGGAAGGAAGGAAGGAAGGAAAGAAGGAAGGAAGGATGGAAGGAAGGAAGGAAGGAAGGAAGGAAGGAAGGAAGGAAGGAAGGAAGGAAGGAAGAAAAGCCCATTACCTAAACCTGTCATTTAACAACCTGCAATACAATAATATCACATCCCTCAGATGAGCATCACTTTAGAATCTTCAACATCATCACTTTAAGTGCATTTTCCACCACAACTTGGGAAGCTTTTAATTTAGAAAGTTGTTTACATACTCTAGGTTGCCATGGACACTCATAAAGAAGCCTTGGGTACCCTGCAAATGAAATCCAGCACTGAATGTGGCAGGTCTCTGGGCACAGAGACCTGAGTAAATGAAGAGCACAAACACATAAATGGGTTCTCAGCAGTTGTGTTCATCACTCTCACACCAAAAGAGCAAGAAGAGCCACTTACTATTGTTCCTACAAATCCCAGACCAGTCCTCAATCCTTGCAGCAGAGTGGCTAAAAGGATACATTTAAATCCAAGCCTATGCGTACCTTGGTTGCCTGAGTTTGGGCAAATCTTTAAACCCTCCTATGAGTCAGACTTTTCAAAAGGCTAATAACAGAGCCCTGTAGAGATTCAATGAGAAGTGAACACCGAGTTGCTAATATAGCACCAGGCACAGAATGGGAGGTGGGTAACTGGTAGCTCTTCTAGAAGCATCGTCATGGAGAACTATTTTCAGTACATTTAAGAGGTAGGGGCACTGTGTGGAAGACTGGACTGCAGGCACCACAAGGCTCAGCATTTCCTCTCTGAAAGAAAGTTAGTTATCACTATAATGACAACATGCTGCAATAGTGCCACCAGTCTAGTCTCATTTACCCCTTTCCACTACACAAACGACTCCCACACGTATCGCCATTCGATCTTCATTGAACCCAGTGTGCTAGGCAGGGCGGGCATTATCAATCCCATTTTAGAAATAAATTACACAGACAGCTCCCTCCCATCTCGACTGCAGCAACGTTTGGCTGGTTTGGAAAATCAAGTTTTCCACTCTAAACCTGTCTACAGTGTGTGGCAGCTTCTCATGAAGAAGGAAGAAAACAGCTAGAATAAAGTGTCTGTCTTCTCCCAGTCTTGGGAGCCCACTGAGAAAAGAGTTTCCTCTTTATTTTCCTGCCCCTCTAGGTGATAAGGCAGGGGACAAAATATGTGTGCAGTTGACCCCCAGCCAAATGTCATCCCTGCTTCTCCTGACTTCAAGGAAATGGGGCACTCTTGCCAATTCTGCCAACCAGATAAATATAAATTACATACACACACACACACACACACACACACACACACACAGCCTCCAAATAGCAGGTGCTCTGGGAGACCCTTAAGGTAAGACTCAGACAAAGCCAAGAACCCCAAGATGTTGAAGTGAGGAGAGTGGGCTGGATTCCATCATCCCATTGAGTGGTCCAGAAGGTTTCACCGTTTTTGAGAAGCAAAAATTTGAATTTGAATCAGGTCTCTGACACTCTGAGACAACTGTATAAAATCACTGAGCCTCAGTGTCCCCATCTATAAAATGAAAACAGATTAATTTAAGTATGAGGGCAATCCCCAGGCGCAGGACTAGTTCTCTGTTTCCTTCCCAGTGACTCCCATGTCAATGGCCTACGTAAGCCCTGAAATTGAGGAGTGACTATGTCCGCTTTCCTTTCCCTCAGTTCCCTCAGACACATTATCCTACAGTGATTTTTTTTTTTTGGTGCTCCCTAAGTCAGATAAAGACATTATTTAACTACCATTTCCTTTTAAAACTTTGAATGGCATTGGGACCAGACAACCACACTTTAATGAGGACCCTTATCAAGTACCGACCATATGGCAGGCTATCAATCTCATTTACGCAGACAGTCTAACAGATAAATCCATATTTCCATCAGAGGGAAGGAACACAACATTTGGGGGAAGAAAAGTGACTAAGAAAATCTACAACTTGAACTGGCTTGACAGACACAAATATGAATTTACCAGTCAATGAGGCACCAAGAACATCATCTTAATCCAGTGAGTCTCATTTCTCCTAAATGCAAAATGGTCATCATCACCACTATCATCACCATCATGGTCAATATTAAGGCCTGAGACCCTATAGAATATGTATTTCTCATAAACTTTGCAGCTGTATAATTTTAAGAATCAGAAAATAAAGCAGAAACTAATGAAAAGCTCAAAGTTCTACTACAGGATAAATAAAATCCTGAGCATAAAAGGATGTGGGAGAAGATGGGGGAGGATTATTTAAAAATCAAGTCCATTATGGGCAAAGACAGGTTTTGTAATCAAGAATAGGGACAAGAAGGTGGCTGTTTTCTTGCAGCAACAGAGCCCTGTCTGGGGGATCTTCAGGATCACAGGTATTAATGCTTAAGCAAAGCACTCTCTGAAACACAAAGCATTGCTAAATTACCCTTGGACATAAACCCTCAGATCCCCTCCCACTTCGGTGGTGAAGGTGAAAGAGTAACTCCTGCCAAAAAGATGTCAGTCGGGAGACGGGAGAGGCTGGTATCAGACATGAGAACTCTCCACGACTCTGTCCAGCTGGGAAGGAGAAAAGGAGGCTTCAGGGAGTAATTAACTGTCATGCATAAGATTAATTGACGACCCTCCAGTTTTGCCCTAAACACAGATGTATTGGGATCAGGACACAACCTTGAATACTAAAGGTGAAGGGAGAATAGTTATTTCTGGATCAGTGCGAACTGAATATGCAGCATTGTGGGCGATGTCAAAGCACACGCGTTAGAGCTAGGGGAAACCATACATCATCATGCCCTTCCTTACAGTGGCCTGTCAGAAACGAGCCAAGGACTTAAATTAGCAACCAGCTTGCGTCGGGAAGATGCTTCGTAACAACTGGTCCACCAGGGGTCAGTCATCCTGTTACATAGGTTTGGACACACTCCTGCCATGTTTCCATTTCACTATTTGGATCAAGAGGCTGAAAGGAAATTTTGTGATGTTGGTATCTGTAGCAGCTTCCAGATTCAGATCCAGCCTGGACCTCTCCTTCTGAGTGTGTTTTTTGGAGGACAGAGAAGAGGGTAGTTTTTCCTAAAAATGATCTCAATGTGCAAAGATTAGGACTCTCCCAAACATATCATTCCTGTCATAACCCATTGTTTGCCAGTCTTCCATGGCTAGGCAGTTTTCTGCTGCTCCAAACTTCTCTACTAGATAGAAAAAGAATTATTGGTTCATGTGTGCATTTTTTTATTTATCTAAATCCAGGGGATAAGATTGGAGAAAATAAGATTTTTCATTTTACTCTTGAATGATTGGTGGTGAGTTATCAAAATCCTTACAATAAATAGATTATCTCCCAGTGTCTTTTTCAGTGAAAAAGATGTCTTTTTAAATTCTATAAAAGTGTTGGATTTAATTTATGAATTAGCCACTGCGCAAAGTGCGAGGGTTATCAAAATGAGTAAGCCTCACACTTGAAAGCTCTTACTCTGAAACTATAAACACTTTTAAACATGGACATACAAAAATAATCATAATAACAACACAGCAACAGGTGCCTTTTTTTGGGCAGTGTTAAGTGTTTTAGAGTCACCATTATTATCCCCACAACTACCTGAGGTGGGTCTGAAGCTTACATCTGTTTACAGATAAAGAAACTGATACTTAGATAGATTATTAAAGCTTTCATAAAGTCACACATTTAGTACTAGACAGAAATAAAATTGGAAGCAAGAGGTTTAAATGCAGGACTAAGAAATTTCTTTAGAGGTATTTCTATGGAGGTGTAAAAAGAATACTGATCTCATAGACTCATTCTTTCTGGGAGAATCAAGGAACATTTAGCAAAGCTGACAGTTGAGCTAGGTATTAAAGGACAGAGCAGAATTTGCCCAGGTAGAGATTAAGATGGCTAGGGGCCTACAGGTGGATGGCAAAGACATTTCAGATGAAGGAGATAGTTGATGCACTTATGTTTATGGCCAACACTAGTTCATTTTAGTGGAGGAATGGAGTAAGGTGAAGTCGAAGCAGGGAAGGGTATTTGGAAATGGATTTAGAGAAAGCAGGCAGATTGAAGAGATAATTTGCTCTAATTCATGAGGAACGATGAACAGATTTTTTGATCAGAAAAAAAGGCTCTGTTAGGAGAAAATTATCCTTCCTAGGCAGAGGTTCATAAGTGACTGGTCTCAATGGGTGACTAGGAAGAGTGTAGTGGCTATTTGGGTATGAACAAAAGGAGGTCAATAATCTATTGATTGAAATCCTATATTTCAAGGAAAGAAAGCTCAGGACCAATATGGGAAGATTTTAAGTCTCACCTTCATACCTTTGGCTCTGATGGTATGCTCATCCGGGAACTTCTGAAGGTGTTTTGAGGAGAGTAGCATCAATACTGTGCCTGAGGAAGACAGCCCAGGAGCTGAGAGCACACAGATTGGTCAGGGGAGAGAAAGAGTCAAGAAAATTAAGCCCTCTGTGCCTCTGCATCCTTATCTATGGTCCTGGTGAGGATGACAGAAGAAAAAGAATGTAAAGTTTTAGGCCATTGTGCTTATCACACAGCAAACTATTAATACTTGTTCACTTCTTCCTTCCTCCTCTCCTTCCCTTTCTTCTTTTCTCTTTTCCTACACAGGCTATTGATGCCTTTGACAAACATTCTCCTGTTAGTACTATGACTACTTCTTTGTTGTTGTTGTTGTTCTTTTCCTTCATCTCTCTTCCTTATCATAATCATAATAATAGCTGTTGTTGTTGGGAATGGCAGGGCTACAGAGGAGGGGAGTGCAATGATCAACACCTCAAGGACAGATATTTTGTGGTGTCAAACTAGAGATGGACTGGACACAGATAAGAGATGGCAAGGCACAGTGAAGGG
Organism: Cynopterus sphinx; assembly: GCA_030015415.1. Lineage (NCBI taxonomy): Eukaryota > Metazoa > Chordata > Mammalia > Chiroptera > Pteropodidae > Cynopterus > Cynopterus sphinx. The sequence continues at coordinate 96,263,869 of CM057379.1, read as the reverse complement.
CATACTTAGAAGGCACCCATGCACATGTGTCTACACTTCCCACTGCTAAAGCACCTTTGTAAACATCACTAGGACAGAAAATAAAAGACTATTAACTAGATGGATGTTTTTAAATGGAACATTATTTAGTTGAGCTAAATGTGATCTCAGTAGGAGACTAAACCACTAGACCTGCCGCTTGAAGGAGTGTGGAATGAATACGAGCCAGAAAGGAAAGGTGACTGATTGTCCTTCCAACCTCTGAGAGAGGGTAAGTGACTAAACCTCCCCACTGAACTCCAGGGACACTCAGGAAGTCAGTTCAGATGGACAAGGTCAGGGGCAGTGGAAAGAGAGTGCCAATGTGCCTAACCATCTTCTTTTGCAAATAATATCCTCAAAGGATGGTGTGTGTGGCTTTCACTAAGTGGCTCAAAATTAGAAAGAGCACAGGCTGGAACATGATGTCATGGCCTTATTATTTCTGGGTTCACCTAATGACAATGGGGCTCAATGTAGAAAATCAATGACTATGGGCTTAAAAAACAACATGGTCTTTGCTTTGAGGTATTAATTCCCTATAAGAAGAAAAGAAAAAAGCTCTCTGGCCCCACAGCAGAACTACCTGTCCAAGGTGAATGTGTGTGGCAATTTTAAAAGCACACCAAGTGTGTTGACTGTGTCTCCTCCACCTCTATTTTCCTTATTTCTATCTGTCCCAACGGTCTCTGTTTTCTATTCTGCAATTTCTTTGAGCCTGACTTCCCATCATGTGACCTATATGAAGCCAATGAGACCATTTCATCTTCTTGCCATCACTAATTGGTTCTCCATTGTTCATGAAAATGAAGATGGTGGAGTCATGCTTGTGGAATTTTTGATGAGACAAACATGAATTTCCTTCTTCTGAAAAGTATGGTTTGTTGACATGAGGCCCACAGGGTTGCTATCTGAGCACAAAGCTGACACCCAATGGAGGTGAAGCTGAGAGGACCACTGACAGAAGCCCCATCCTAATAATAGCTGCCACTTGCTGAGGTGCCCATCATTCACTAACTTATTTAGTCTTACCTAATTCTCCCCACACACACACACACACAAATTAAAACCTGTCATTCTCATTAATTTACAGATGATGTAGCTGAGGTTTAGAGAGGTTGACACCATACCCAAGATTTCATAGCTAAGAATGAACTGTGGGTTAGAATTTGAAGCCAGGCTGGATCTGTGACCCAGATTCCTCAGAATTCACAATGTGAACTCTCCATACCAGACCAAATCCAGAAGACAACATCTAAGTGTCAAAAGACGGAAGTGCTGACAAGATGACAGAGTTAATAGTCCTCTTAGCCTGATTCTCTTGTACCAAGGTCAAGCTGAGCAGAACACAAAAAACGAGGGTCTTCGTAGCTCATGGGCAATGGCCAAGAGAGGAGAGATCTCAAAGATATCCACAATTTCTCAAGATAACTCTGGAAATGAGTGGCACCCATCTCCACAGTCACTCATGGGTGCTGATCAGTGGCAGAAGCCCAATCCAGAGCCTCTCCTCTATTTAGCAAACACACAGCCTTGGTCCAAAGGTTTCCTACCATTGTGCTTTATGTAGACTCTGAAACTTTCCCATGCCTAGCTTTCAACTCAATGACTCACCTCTAAAGAAAAACATGCCCAGGGCCTGAATGCAACGTATTCCCTATCTTACCAAGGTTGAACTATGAGCACCTATTAAGTTTCTTTTGTTTTTGAAATTATAATGTATGTTTTGTTGAAGAAATGCAGAGGTGAGCACTCTTCTTCCCTTATTCTGGTCATGAAAAATCTTTGGAGAAGATTGGACTATTGTAAATCATTGACATAATCCCATGGACTTCGTGATACAGATTCTTCTATAAAGAGCTCAGTGGACTCTCTGGAATCAAGACATTTTCAACAGAATAATGCTCTGACTTCAACTCCAAACACTGGTGGAATTTGAATCATCTCCCCTGGACAATAGACTATCAAAAAAAAAATTTGTTAATTGTCACAACATCCTGTAGCGCATATCACTAATGTATTCCACCTGCAAATTACCAACACCACCACCTTTAATAAAGCAAAAGGTTTCTTTCTTCACCAGGGAATTAGTAAATATTAAAATTCTCCCTTTGATGCTCATTCTAACCAGGACAATTATCCGTAAGGAATATTCACAATAGACTCAATTTGACAATAATTATTCTTAGCAATACCGGTTGGTAATTTCCATGGGCTCCTAACCTCTGCAGGTGTGAAAACTAATTTTGATTCCAAGGGTGCATGTTTTAAAATCCCCCACCCCTCCCATGTCAGTTCAGCTCCTAGGAAGACAGCATTGTGCATATGATGTTCAACATCTACCAAGAGGAATGCATTTCAGCCACATGAGAGACGCCTAGAAAAATGTGGGACAAACTTTACAAAACTTGCATGTGCGGAGCCAAAGTGGCATCAGGGATACTGGTGAATCCCTCTCTCATTCTCTTGAACCCCTCTGTGGCCTGGCACCAACATCTCTCTGTCCTTCGTCTTTGTGCTTGTGGATCTTTCAGGGGCTTTTCATCAATTCTTCATTGCAAAAGCAGGAGTTCTGGGACTTCTCCACTGTCTGTTCTTGGATAGAAAAGCCATTATAATCCACTTTCACTCAATGAACCCAGCTACCTTGAACCTATCTAATGCTTTTTAAAGCACATTCCCTGGTCTCCATTTTGCAGCTTCTTATGGCACTTGATACTACAGTGCAGGCAGAAAGAAGCACACGCCAGGGCTCAGATCACTCCCGACTTTTACGCCTGAAATTGTTATCAGTCACCTCCAGTGATCATTAAAAAAAGCATGTCTTGATTTTTGTTTCTTTCTTTTCATTTTTTTTAAAACATACACAAAGCTTTTCAAGGGTGCTGTGCTACTTAACAAATGACAGAAACCTTCAGCAGTCCTGCTAGGTGCTGGCAATGAACTGTTTCTCTTTTTTTAATAGGCTGGGACAATGAAGTAGAGATTTTTCTGTGCCCAGATTTGGAGTTTCTCCAACCTTTAAACTTTATTGCCCAACACAGCATCCAACTGTGTTTGTGGGAGAGCTGGAGACCATTAAAATTCATTTGGTACTAAGTCTCCAGAGGAATACACAAGCTTTTATCTTACTGACTTCTCCATCACATGGAATCCAAAAGACTCCAGTTTCTCAGGGAGTCAGCGAACAAATAAATGATAATAATGTGTTGTCATTTCTGCATGCTGTCCCTCCCTTGGTCCCCTCTGTGACCAAAGGCACGTTTCTTAGGAAGGGGCTTAGCCAGGTCAGGGACTCTGCGTGTCATCACGAACAAGAGCAGACTTGCATGTGGGTACAGGGAGTTGGCGTCTATAGCATTGCATGTGAACAAAAGCAGTTCAAATCTCAAAAACACTTAGAATTGAGGTGACTGAAAAGCTGGCTTTAAGAAATGCTTGCGGAAAACAATAATGGTACTGTTAGGGCTGTTTGATGCCAGCCACATGAGACAAAAGAGACAATAAAAATAAATCTTTATAATGAGAAAGAGAGAATACATATATTTCTACTCTTTTGCTATTGACTCTTGCCAAAGAGTTCAGGACATAGTAAGGTAGAGTCAGGATAACTCTGAGCATCCATAGGAAAGCTTATACCTTAAGCATAAGAACAGGTATATATCCTGAATCATATGTGGCCAGCTGTCTGAGGTTGGCTATCTTTACATCTGCTTTGGAGTATCTTATCATTCATGATGTTTCTCCCTCATTTTCAGAGTTACAGTTTATTTTACATCTCTTCAAATCTAGCTTCTCCCAAATTTTAAATCTGTTGACCAGACCTGGTGAACAGACCACGTAATTTTATGGGAAGGTCCTCTTTGTAGAAACATCTTGGAAAACTTAAAAACAAACACAATCTTTGTCACTTCTTTAAAATAAAATCAGTCCTTTCCCAAAGTCTGTGGTACTCTAAAACCTCAACCAAAAGAATGCTGCCTTTTTGAAGGGGGATCTTTAGTATACCATTAAAATAAAATCTTATAAAATAGAAACTCTACATTCACTTAGTAATGAGAAACCAGATCTGAGACCTGAGACATATTAAATTAATAATATTAATAATAATAATAATAATAAGCATCTTTCTTCTTCTCTTTCTTCTTATTATTATAAATGATAAGTGTCTTATCTAAATTTAGTCGATGGGCTAAAGAATGGAGAAGAATTCATCCTGTGAATCTAAGGGAAGAGGGGAGTGATGAGAAGAAACTGCAAATGCACAGGTTTATAATGATTTTGGCATGTTTTAAGATGAACAGGAGAGAGAGAAAGCCTTGAGCAGAGTGAAAAAGAAACTGCAAGGAAATGAGAATGCTGGGGTAGGCAGAGACCAGATATTATGGGACCTTATGGACTGCAGTCATTTTCATTTCCCTAGGCATAATGGAACACCACTGGAGAATTTTAAGTAGGTAATTAACTGAATTAACTTATAGTTTTTATAATGAAAGTTTTTTTTTCTGATTGTATTTAAAGAAAACATTAAAACACGTCATCTTAGTCATTTTTGAGCATACAGTTCAGTACTGTTAAGTTTATTTACATTGTCATGAAACAGATCTGTAGAACTTTTTCATCTTGCAAAACTAAAACTTCATGCCTATTAAATAAAACTTCCTTTCCTCTCTACCCCAGGCCTCCAGCACGCACCATTCAACATTTTATTTATGTAAATTTGACTATTCTAGATTACTATATAAATGGATTCATACAGTGTTTGTCTTTTTTGTGTCTGCCTTATTTCACTTAGCATAATGTCCTCAAGGTTTATCTACATTTGTCATGAAATAAGATTTCCTTCCTTTTTAAGACTAATTATTATTCCATTATAGATATATGCCATGTTTTGTTTATCCATTCATCCAATGATGGCCACTTAGGTTGCATCCACCTCTTGGTTACTATAAACAGTGCTGCTATGAGACGTGATTGTGTAATGGATTTATATTTTATACATTTGGGGCTAGTGTACACATAGTGAATTGGGGTGGGGGGAGACAAACTTAGATCCTGGGGAGTCCAGGAAGGAAGCTATTGCAATAGTGAAGGTTGGCAACAGTATTGACTTGGACTAGGGTGTGGCCATGGAAATACTAAGTAGTGGACAGAGGATGCACTGCAGAGGCAGGGTCTGAATGTCATGTTGGTGGTTCAATGGAGTGGCAAAAAAAAGGGAAGAACACAAGCATGAGACACAATGAGCTCAGCGCCTGGCATATAGCAATCCTTCAATAAAGATTAGCTCCTCTTATTATTATTATCTTTATCCTAACTGCCATTTCTCATTCTTCAGACTAGCAAATGTAATATGAGAGACAAGGCTAGACTGTATCACAGGCCCGTAGATGTCATGAGATTATAGATAGTCTCCACTGGGCCCTGACACACCTTTGTTAATAAAGTTGAAATCTTGGTCCATTTCCTCAGCCTCTCTCCAATTATTTCTGACTGAAACACTCTCCTCAAGTGTCTGTAAATATGCCATATCCATACCCATACTACCTCCCTGTAACAATTTCTTGAACCTGCCATTCCTTCCCTGTAGCTATTTATGTCTGAAGGCCTGACTTCCTTCTCTGCCGGCTGCTTTCATACCACGACTTCCCCTCCATTTTCAGCCCTTTTCCACATGGCCTTCTCTTCTCTCTCCTACCTCAAGGAATTTGCATGAGCTATACCCCCCTTTCCTATTGTCTGGAAGTACAAACACCTGGGCTATCACCTCCCACGCCATCATTGAGTTAACTCTTCATCACCTCTTCCATTGTCAACTCAACTGTCAATTTCCAGCAGAGCATGTCTTGACTTAGTCAAGCTTAAGTTGGGTTCTTTTGCTATGTGTTTTCCCAGAGTCATGTACCTTTCCTTAGAACACTTCCCTCAGATGATAATTTTAGAATTTTTTGTGTGTGATTATTTGATGTTTTCCCCCTCCTAAACTCCTCTCCTAACCCCATCCAACTGCATGCTCCTAAGAAATAGATTTCCCATCTGTTTTTGTCCATCATTTAACACGAGCACCAACACTCAGTAGGACCTTAACATATCTGAAATTAATGAGTTACCACAACCATAGTCTCCAAGAAATGCTCTTGCTTTACCCTTAGATATGTGATTTCCCCTTTACTAAATTATTGTTGAATTTTTAGTCTGTATCACAGAGTACTGTACTTTGAGTGTCTGATAAATGTCTTTTTGTTGAATTAAATGGGAGGAATTCTTTCAGATTGAACCAATGCCATATTTATTTTGGTTCATGTCTCTCCCTCTTGCTCCTCTTTCTAAACATATGCCAATGCACCATGGTCTCTGCCTGGCTGAGCTAGGCACTGAACAGGTGCAGAGTATGCACACACCTAGAGATTGCACTAGGGGTTATCTAATATGCTTTTCCATTCCAATTTTATCTGGAATTTTAGAAATTTCATTTCTCCAGGATGCAATGGAGGTATTTCATTTTCAAATATTGTCCTATTTGTTAAATAAAAGAATCTTCAGAAAACCATTTTTACTAATCATTAATTTGTGTATTTTTAGATTCTTTTTATACCAGAGCTCAATTGAGTTATGCATGTCAGAGTGAAAATAAGAGTCTATAAGCTTTACATTTCTGCAATTGACTGTGACATAGCAAAAGTGACAACTATATGAAAGTGATTGACAATCAACGGCTTAAAAGAATACATCACATCCATCCACTGAACAAGAAACTGCATAAGTAGGGCAGAATTCCCAAGTCTGGCAAAGAAAAATACAATTTGAATAGACTTTGTTTTTAAATAGAAGTGCCAATTGACACATTTTATTCTGCTTTTGTAGACTAGGGTTTGCAAGTACACAATTAAATGCATGTACATGGAGCTTTCAGAAAACCAATATGATAGTAAGAAAGTTCATTCTATGTCTCAATCTGAGGTGTCAAATACAATCCAGTGTATTGAAAGAGTAGATAGGTAGAGCTCAGGCTTAGTTCTGCCTACCTGTTATGTTGAGCCCTCTGCACTTTTAATTGAGTGCCGTTTAGTTTCTTATTCATTAAAAAGGTACTACACAGCATTTCTCACTCTGTCACTACTCCCATAATCTGTGCATCCATAAACCAATAGAAGCCTAAACTGGTGCCAGCAGAATCAGAAAAGTAAACGTATTATTTTCCCAAATGATCTCTGAAATAAACTAGCTGATGATGTTTAAAGACAGGAAAATGTGAAGTTGAATCTGGATGCACCAGCATCCTTGATCCAAAGCAAATAGATTCCCAACAGGAGGGCTGTAAGAATGCTCAGAATCAGACATTCTTGTCAGAACACTGCTGGTGCTGACTATCATGCAGGTGTGCAGAGCTCCCTGGAGACATGTGGGCCTTTATCTTGGGAATGCTCTGTGTCACTGGAGGCATATGACTACCTTACTTCTGGGCCGACATTCCACTGAAGGAAGAAAAAATATATCAGTGCCATTGCTTAAACTTTGAAAGATGAGGATGTACAGGTATAAGCAAATAGAAGGCTGCTCTTATAAAAGGAGAGACTACAGTCTTGGACTCAAATGTCAAGGGCTGTTTTAGGAGGAAGATCTAACATAAAGAGTGTCCTTCTCACAGAGTTCATTCCCTTCAGTGTATGATTTGCCTCAAAGAGGATGGAGTGGATTGCAAATAATGGCCACAAACTTATCATATCTGTTTGTACACACCTTTTCAAGGTGAGTTCACTATTTCTTTCATTGCTATCACTCAATCTCTTGACCCTGGGATTAGCGGTATGACTTACTTGGGCCAGTTGGATATAAGCAAATAAAGCACAAGCAGAGGTTCAAAAGAGCTCGTGAGTTAAGGATTACCCTCTCACTGCACTTGAAACTCTGAGACCCACGCTAGCCTGCTGACAAAGCCTGAGCTAGCTTGCTAAGAAGGCCACACAGAGGAAAATTAAAGCACCACAGAAAATCACCAGCTATTTGAGGGAAGCTATTCTAGAAAATCCAGCCCCAGTGGTATGAGTAAGTCCAGCAGAAGAAAATGCCCAGTTGAGTCTAGTTCATGCTGCTGTCACAGAGAAATATGAGCTATTAAGTGATTTTTGTTCTAAGCCATGAGATGTTGAAATTGTTTGTTACACGGCAAAAGCTAACTATTACAAAAGTACAAATGTTATAAATCCCTGGGATTCTGCAATCTCTCTTTATTAAATTTAGTCTAGAGAAGTAGAAAAGAGATGAAGAAAGACTGCGCATAAGTAACTATAGAGATTTGGAGATTGTGCTTAACATTTAGTAATTATTTTGTTTGAAAAGTAATGCATGCACATGGCAAAAACTCAATTAGGTCAAATTAGCATACCATAAATCATTAGTTTCCTCCTACCCTGAAGCCTCAGCCATCCTCTCCTGAACAGTAACTATTATCAAGTCCTTGTCTGTCTTTCCAGAACACATCCAGGCATCCTTATGTATAAGTCTTTATACACAAATATGATCGTACAACATACACTGCTCTGAACCTTTCTCTTGTTCCACTTATCTGCATCTAAGGCTACACTGATATCTGAGCCAATATTTATCATCTTTTCATACTACCACATTTAGAATTACACCTCATCCTTTAAGTAACTGCATAATATTACTGTGTACAAGTTGCAATACGAGATTGTTATAAAATAGATATAACCCCAGACAGTATTTGGATTTAATCTGGAACCAGGAAGGACAGAATAAAAAAGAAAGAAGATTCCCTGCTCCATGCCTAAAAAGCAAGCTGAGCTAGGTGGCCCATCAAGAGCCCTTTCCACCTTAGAGAAAGTGAGCTCTACATGGGGGTTAGGCCATAATGGCAAAAAAATTCATAGAGGTGAGAGAGTTAAAATGGAAATGGCCACAAACAATCCTTGTCAGCGCAATTCATCTACCATCAACACTCCTTCTCTCTCCCTTTCTGTCTTCTCTCATTTATGTAAAGCATTTCCCACATGTTAGGCACTATGCTAAATTCTTAGATGCATGATCTTATGTAGCCCTTAAAATAATCTCCTAAGATGTGTTCTAATGCCGTATCATTTGAATATTTGTGAGAAAATTGAGACTTGGGGAAACTAAGTCACTTCTTGAAGGTCTTTGGTAGTGGAGCCAAGACCTTCTAATTATGACACTGCTACTTTCCCTAGAACTTCACTGGGCTGGGATTATAAGCCCTGAAGGAGGCATGGCAGGTGGAACAGGAATTCTGATGGCAGCTTCCTCTGGTGCCACAATTATTACAGCTGATTGGGTCCCTATAGATGGCTCTGCACAGTTTCCCATGGATTTGAAACATCTAATGGAACCATAGGACCTTTCTATATCCTTCCACTGCCTTGGGCCAGTGTCTGAAAGACAACTGGGGTCATTGCTCTGCTCTAATTAGGTGACATTCTGTTAATAAAGGAAGATCCCACCCCTATTTCAGGAAACCAGGAAACCAGAGTGTCATCCCCATGAGCCCCCAACCAGATTCTCGAAGGCAAGGACCCATCGTTCCTCCCCTGAGGTAGAATGTAAACTTAGAGAGAGCAAGGATCTCATCCATTTTGTTCACCACTACCTCTTCAGCACCTATGAGGATCTCTTTCAAGTATCTAGTGAATCGATGAAGGAGTGAATCCAGGACAGAAGTCCTAAGAGGGGTGTGAAAATCAATAAGATTTCCTAGTGTCAACAAAGAGCCTGAAGGAAGAATCACTCATTTTTTAGAATATTAGAAAACTATATAAAAGGAGTCACCTGGCACCCAGTACAGTACCCAACAAATGCCTGTGAAATAAATGTATGTCTTAAAATAAGACCAGAGACTTTGAAAAATGGAATTCTTGTCTATAAGAACTTTCAAAATCAGAATGCCTTGTAAACTTGGTCAAGCTGGAGGGTCCAGAGTCAGACTAAATATCATAGAATAGGACCAATGCCCATTACTAGGACTGCCTCCCACCATGATGCAGCAGCTCTGGTCACAAAGGGCTCTACCAGTGAGGGTAGGAAGAAAAGACAAGAACGTGGCTGGAGCGACTCCACCAAACCCCAACTGAACAAGGTGTAGGAGGTCCCTGTGTGAATAAAATAATTTCCCAAGGGCTGAGACCAAAGAACATAATTTTACCAGACAAAGGCAACTTGGAAACATGGTGGTATATCAAAGGTAGTTTCATCATCTTTGCAGGACAGAAAAATGATGACATCCTCACAGGCGGTCAAGATGTGATCAAATGTGGATGTCAGTCTCCAAATCTTCCAAGATCCTTGTATTCCTGTGTTTTGTGCCTCCTCTCTATGCTCCTAAAGTCTCTGCACTGGTTCTGCTTCTCACCTTGGTTCTTTCCCACAGTTATTCTCTCTGAGGGATGGATCTCTATTGCACTCGTAAGCACGTGGGACACACGTGGTTGATACTAAATTATATTTCGGATGAGGCTGACCTGTGCAGACATTCTAACCCATTGCTGTAAAGTATTGGGTATTCAATATGCAGTTTGCACTTGCTATGGGTGACTTGACAATGTCATATAAACAACCACTGAATGACCTCTAGTGAAAGGATTTGAGTGTGCGTAAGTGTGTCTGTCTATGTGTATGTGCATGCCTATGCACGGCTGAGGAGATTGTGTATATACTGATCAATGGCAAGTTGAAAGCAGATGGTCATTTTACTGGAAGTTTCATTAAGTTCTTAGGTATTTTGCCAATTAGGAGAAGAATGGGAGAGTCTGTCTTTCTGGTTTCAGCATGGTGATTAGGTATTTAAGAAGGACCGGCATGACTCAACAGGTTCTAGAAAATGTACCAGAATGCAGACTTTCAAGAAAGGCCCTCTCGCCTTGCTTTAACCAAGGGGAATTACATCATACACAAGCATGTCACATAAGAAGGAATGAAACACTGTGCTAATTCGGCGGTGAGGGTTTTCTATAATAGACATCCCGCCACATGCTAAAACCCCTCCAAGTGGCAGCAGGTGAGCATCAGAGAAAGCCTTTCTCAAAACAGCTCGTCCAACGTACTCGTGCTTGCAGCATCTTTCTACCTGCCTCCTTTGTAATCTAAGCAGGTGACAGCTTCATTCAGTTGTTAGCAACAAGAGGAGGAATCGATTCCCTGCGAATGCCCTAATGACTGGAGACTGGGACACAAACCATAAATGGAGACTTTCTGATTCCAACTGAAATTATAGTTTGCCCTGCGAGATTGCACAATAAATCAGGGGAAAAACCAGCCAACATAGGACTCTGGGGTCATTGAAGTGATGTTGACACATTACAATAATGAGAACTTGAAATACCTCATGCCCTATTGATTTTTAGGCTGAATCATTCCCACTGCAGAAGATTACAAGACTCCGTCTCGGAATCATGGCTCACACAGGAGATGCTGATGAAAAATACACCCAATCCAATCAAAATGAAAAGCTTTACTTGTACTTATTACAAATCTAATACCATTGTCCCTAAGCTGTATGATAGGCACTTAACCTACAAAAGAGGGGGGGAAAACACATTTTTTCTTTTAATTAAAATTGTTCATACCTTTTCTTGCACATGGCTATTCGCTGTGCCTATACAGTAAAAAGTACCCCAAAGAAAGCAGGCACAATAGCTCAATTAGTGCATAAAGGGCAATTTCCTTATGCTTTTCTAATTCCAGGGTAGCTTTCAAGTTCCCTGCATCACCATATCATTTTGAAGAATGGAAAATCATGTCCTAACAACCGACTTATTTCCTAGTCAATAGGAAAAGATGCATTCCACCAGAAACTAGCCTCCACAATAAACAAAGAGTGCCTTGCTGATCTTTCCTTTTATCCCTGAAAAGTGCTCCTCGGAGCTGAATAAACACAGTTGTGGGAGGCCAACTGGTGACATAAGTTAATTACTAACCTGTCACACAATCAGAGAACGGTAATAATTTATTTTCACTGTTTCATTAACTATAAGTCGCTTTTTGCCAATGGGGTATGCTGGGGGAGGAGGTGCTAGAACATCACTGCTTGCCATATACCCTTAGGGTGGTGTCAATATTTTAGTTAGGGGACCATATATAAACTGTGCCATTACTTTTACTATGCATGCTGTTCTGGCCATAATTCAGAGAGTGATTATCCACATATCTTGGTGTTAGGAGAGAGGGGACTAGCAGATAGTGATACTGTCTTTCCTCAAAGCACTTTGAAAATGTTATCTAATTATTATAAATGTAATTATTACTTAGGTTTACCAGGATTTAATACATAACAAATATCCTGACATGATCCATTGTGAGTAGATGTTCCTTAAAAACGTTTACTGAGGTCCTAATATGGGCGTTGTGCTCAAATTTAATTATATGTTGTTCACCTGTTCTCGGACTTCATGAAGTTTATAACCTATCATTACAATCTAATTGTTGAGATGAACACCTGCAGGCAAAACCTATGGGTCTCAAATGGCCTGATGATGGAACAAATCCTCACATCCTTCTGAGGAGGCCGACTGAAATAAATAAATAGTATTTAGGAGCCAGCTGGTCTCATACATCCTGATCATTCTTCCTCAACTAATTTGACCTGTGGATGTCTTGCTCTTCCTAGAAATGTATTTTTCTGCTTATAAACCTCCCTACATGCTACTATTTCATCAATGTCATCAAGCTCTGAAGACCTAGCTGGAAATTGTCATCTCAGGACCCGGATGTAGTCGAGACCTAGGTTCTTCCACATGTGGTTAATATTCTTATGAATAAAATGCTTGAAAGCAGTTTACTTGTGGGTAGAAAATAGTTCATAAGTTGGTATAAAGGAAAAGCTCTGGGGGTTACCCCACGATATCATGTTCTGCTATAGGGATCCAGAGAGCTAGCCTTAAATATTCACACCAACTGCTTTCGGCAAGCCTCCTTCTGGGGTTCGAGAAATCTCTGACAACTTCATTTCCAGAGCTGAAAAAGCACCTGAGAACTGGAGAGCATTTAATGTAAGTTTATAGAGGACTCCAAGCTCGACGCCGCATTTCACCAATCTGCTCACTTTTGATGCCCCTGTCTCAGCTAACGTCACCACAAGAAGACCTGGTCTGGAAGGGACTGAATAAGCTTCTCTCTTTCTAGCCCCAGGAATATAACATAGTAGCTTAGTCTGTCTGCACTCAGAGCCGGGGTCCACACGAGTATAAACAGTGGGATCGTGGGTAAATTGTAGCCTAAAACTGCTCCCTCATCTGTAAAATAAAGACACAGACCCATAAGATGTGCCCCTGACACATCAGGCATTTGCGAGGGTTAAATAAGCTCATCAATGTCCAGCATCTCCTACAACGCTTGTCAGTGCTAAACTCAGTGCATTTAAGCTGCAATGTTTTTTCCCCAAAGCATCCAGCTTAGAGGCATTGGCTGTGATTTTCTAAGCTCAGTTCAGCAAGGGGCAATGTGGTATAGCAACGGTTTTAGATAACTGTGCCTCAACTGATAGGTTCAAGTGGGCAGCCAAAATTGATTCCCATCTGATTGTTTCTATATTAGCAAGACTACAGCATGGCTATGAAAAGTTAGGCACTGGGAAGCAGTTCTAGCTGTTTAGAAACATGATCTAGCTCTTCCAGTGACATGCATGCCTAGCATGCAGCATGCTCCTAATTTATTCGTTCAAATGAATGGCAAAAAGTCACAGGAAGCACATGAAGAACAACAGAGGAAGTCAGGTTCCAAAAATTAGATAATACCACTATTTCCCTTCAACAAGGTCTCCGCCATCACTTCTATCTTTCATTGATGATCTGGTCTAAATTTACAGGATAGAAATAAATGAGCACGTGTAATTTATAAACACCAATTTAAAAATACCAGTGCCGGAGGGCCATGCCTTCCAAATCCCCCTGGCCATCTTCTACAAGACACCACAGAGTAGCACATATCTTTCTTGTTAACATTTCATGGAATCTTTCCATAAACATACGCTTGTTCTTGTCGTCAACATTTTGTCCTGTCACTGCAACAGATGGCTTTACGCTGAAGCATATGAAAATATTAAATACTTTATAAGCCTGGTGGAAATATGAAATGCCTTTGGAGGAATGAATCGCTGCGTGATTAATGTAAAGCAGCCATGCAGGATTTCATGAGAAACAGGAACCTTCACATTGCGTTGCTGAGTAGAAGTGGTCACCATCAATCCCACATCTTCGCTGAAGGTAGACAAATGATGAGGGGCTCCGCTTGCCACAAGACAGAAAGGCAGAACAGACTGCTATTGAGAGCTGTGAAATATTGCAGTGCGTTACCAAGGAAGGGTTGTGAAAGCGACTTCTTGGAGATCTAAAAGCCAGAAGACGCCTCCATCTGTCTGAGATGGTCAAATAAAGTAAGCTTAATGACAGAGCTATGAGTTAGGGGCCACCTAAGGCAGCTACTGATCGTTCTATTTACACAGTTCCATATATTAATTCTTTCCAGAGCCATATTGATAGATGTTTATGTCACCGAATGAGTGTTGCCATCTCAGCCAACCCAGAAGGTATGACCAACGGATCCATGAATGAGATTCAGCACTGAATAGTGGTTAAAATGAGGGGTTCTCAAGCCAATCTGCCTAAGTACTATGGTTGTGTCATCTTGCCAAGGTACTTATGTACTTTGTGTCTGATTCTTCATCTCTAAGTGTGGATAATAGTAGTACATACATCTTAAAGCTGCTGGAGGGACAAATGAGTTAACATACACAACAGGCTTGGAACACAGCCTGGCACATGCTGGATGCTATGTAAATGCTGGTTATTCTCTGTATTTAGTACTATGTTTATGTAAAAATAAACATTAAGATGTGGTAAGATTTTATATTTTTCCTTTTATTGGTTTGTGGTGCAACTGGCATTGACTTGCAACACGCACAACATAGTAATGTTTTCCACAATGTGCATGAGTCAAAAATCGCCAAAGCCCACTCCTGAGCATTTATCCTGGAGAAGGGGAACACCTGTGCACACAAAAACCTGTGTGCAAAGGCTCGTAGCAGCTTTGAATGTTCTTAGCCAAAAACGGCCCAGATGTCCTGCAACAGGAGATGGCCACATCCCATGGAATGTTACTGAGTGATAAAAAGGAAAAAAAAATAGTTATATGTAGATATATGTAATAATTTAGCTGAAACTCCAGGGAATTATGTCACTCACCCCCCCACACACCCCCCAAAAAAAAACTAAATACTGCATGATTTTACTTACATAACATTTTCATAACAACAGAATTTTAGAAATGGAGGACACATTAGTGGTTGACAGAGGTCAGGGGATGGGTGGCAAGATGAGGTAGATGTGGTCCCCTAAGCGTTCGGTATCTTACCTGCCATGGTAACTTCACGAACCTACATGTGTGATAAAGTTGTGTAGAATGGAATACAGACATACGGACGGGGAAATCTGAACAAGATGTGGGGTTTGTTAGCAATGTCAGTATCCTGGACAAGATGTGATCCTGTGGTTCTGCAAAACATCTCTGTTGGTGGAGACGGGGTAAAGAGTTAAAGGGGTCCTTCTGTATTCTTTCTTATGACTGCACGTGAAACGATAGTCATCGCAATGGAAGTTTCTGTGGAAAAGACTTCCAAAGCCTAAAGGAGGGTGAAGACAGGGTTTTCAACCCTGGTAAAGTGGGGACCAGCACTCTCCTCTATTCTCCAGCATCAAGGAGGCGCTGTTCGTTCAGCACCACCCTGCATTTCTTCTGATGCCTCGTGAAATTACTAAGGACAAATGTTATTTTTTTCTTCACAAGGATGCCTAAGTGACACTGATCAGTTTTAGGTTTTGTGCATTCAGTTGGTACATGTCACGGAAACAAGATCCGCCAAGTGGAGTGTGCAGGTTCTAGAAGCCGTCTGAATGGCATCTGCCTGACTCTGAAGTATTTTATTATTCTGAGCCGGGCCCACTGAATCTCCCAAGGTATGAAGTTCAGTTTGAGATAAAAATATTTCATCTGCTCTTACAGCAAATTGAAAGGCTATATAAAGGGTTTTGTTATTGCAGTGTTTTCATAAATATATAGTAAACATCCTTCACAGTGGGAAATGCAGCCCGAAATACAATTTTCCTACACAGCTATTCATGTGGCGGGCACAGGAAGATGAAATGACCCAGAGATGAATAAAAAAAATCATAGTATACAACTTTTAGCGGCCCACAGCCGCTGACAGACACACACGGCTGGGAGGATAAGGATCATGATTTTGCAGGGCCTCTGGTGAATGACAAGTGTCTGCCGCAAGCAGGGAACTTCGGTGGCCGAAACATTACGGTTAACACTGAGCTTTATCATTTTCAGAAACTGCCGACAGGCCGCTACACCACTTCAGAATGCACACCAACCCCGAACCTTAGCCAGAACATAATTTCAAATCAAGTGACTTTAAGGTTTCTTTACCTCCTTTTTTGTCCCTCTTAAGCACCTTTTCAAAGCAACCAGGCTGCCTGTATCCAACATACAAGATCCGGGGTGACATCTTAGCTGATCTATATCATCTTGGGATGAGGGCCTGATCATAGGTTGTTTCAAAAATGGAAGAATTTTTTTTTAAGCAAGTTTTTTTTTTTTATTATCTGAGTTTGTGTGTTGAAAATAAAAAGAAATAGAGGTATCATCTTTTTTAACAGCTTCACTGAGATGTAATTAATAAACAAAAATAACTGGACATGTTTAATGGGTACTATTTGATGAGTTTGGACATATGCATCCACCCGTGATACCAGCACCACGACCAAAGTAATAAGCACATCCATCACCTCCAAAAGTTTCCTCATGCCCCTTTTATGTGCATCTGTGTGTGTGTGTGTGTGTGTGTGCGCACACCTAAAAACACTTAACAGGAAATCAACCCTCTTAACAAAATTTTCAGTGCACAGTGCCACACTACCCACAGGCCTCACATCACAAAGCAGATGCCAAGTTCACTCATCTTGCATAACCCAAAAAGCAATACTTCCATTTCTTCCTCTCCCTTCCCAGTCACACTCCACAGAAACCACACAGGTAACTGCCCTTCACAATCCCTCCATTGTGTTTTGCAGTGTCACCGCATATAAAAAACGTTCACATGGGTGTGTTTCTTTTTAACAAAGTCCACCGAGCACCTTTCTGTGGTTGGGTCTCTCGTTTGCTTAAGATAATACCTCATTTCAGGGTGAAGGGACCACCTCGTTCCTTGAATGCTTCTTGGAATCCCATCCCCTGATGTTAGGCATTTAGTTTTCTCTAGTTTTTCTTCCCACCGTGCACTATGCTGCAGTCAACTAATTTGTATCCTTGCAACCTTGAGAAATTACATCAGTCCTAGAGAGGAAAATGCTGGGTCAAAGGATACGCACTTTTTTCAAAATACTCCCTTCCACCAAAGAATGTCTCCTCCACACTCTCTCCAACAGTGTACACAATGTCTATTTCATCAAGCAAATTGTTTTCTAATATGATATATGAAACAATTATATGTATGGATGAAACATTCATGTATATACAAATATTTACATACATATATACGTATGTATATAAGAATATATTTTCATATACTTGCTGGTACTTACATTTATTTTTCTGAAAACAATAATCATGTCCTTTGCCAATTTTCTTTCTGTATCATTAGTCAGTCTGTCTATCCACCTATCCATCCACATATTCAGCCAAGATTATAAGAAGGCTAGCCCTAAGATCACAGGGACTTTCTCAGACTAAACGAATTGAACCTATGTCAGATTCATTTTCTACTCATGTCAAAAAAAATGATTGTTATGGCTCTGACTCAAAAAACGGGGGGCAGGGGAATGAAGTCATAAAGTTTCAGTTTTAATTACCTATCCTTCTACTCACTAACTGTTGGTAAACCTAGAAAGATCATCTCAAGTCTCAGTCTCCCCCCACGAAAAATGTGTACAACAGGAACACCTGCCTCACAGGGCTGCTGGGCATATTCAGTTCAACAACACATAGGCAGCTGTGAGCACAATGTATGGCTCACTGCAAACACTCTACAGACAGTATCACCAATAATGCTAATGGTTTATAATTCTACATACAGAGCAGTTACTTAGTGCATTACAAGAAACCCTGGTTTCTTTTTCTTTCAGCAGCAGAATTGAAGCCTGAACCACTTACGACGTTGATATAACCTCAACATTTTTAGCAATCTGGGCAAATTTCATAACAGGGATTCAGAAAAATTCATTTTCCCCTTGTTGAATGCACTCTTTTTAATGTCATACCAAGTTTATCACTGGTTGTCTTTATTTTTAAAAGCAGAGTCACATTAAGTACGGAAATATGTTAGAAACCAAATCTACTGAATATAGAATTAAAATGGCTATTTTAAATCCAATTTTCTATCATTTTTTTCTTTTAACATTAAGCAAGACAAGTATTTCAGCACTGTAGACTAATAGACAACACTCATAAAATCTTATCGAATAGTCTTAGCTATGTGAACTTATTCTCATTTGTTTACCATTGAACAACACATTCTGGTTTAATTTTAAACCATGTCCTGCATAAATACTTAGATGGGATAGGTATTCCACAAAAAGCCAATTCAATGAACTGTATTAAAAAAAGAAATTTGACGATAATGGATTCAACATCAGTCTTCTGACAGTTCTGAAATGGGATTCACTCCTTGCTTTCTTTGTGTGAATGGGAGTTCATTGGGCCTGAAATACACAGGAAGGACTATGATGATTGCCACTTCCAGCTCAGTTCCTGAGGATTGGGGGTGGGTAGCTCAGGAGTCTGTTTCTATGCCTTTGGCATTGCTGAATGTACAAACCAAAGCTGCTCAAGAGGGATTACCCTTCCTCTCTCTGTGAAGAAATCTGTGCCTTGCCATTCCATTCTGTGGTTCTGGATCTCCAAGCTTTTTGTGGGGCGATGCACAGAGAACTACATACCAACACTCAAGTAACGTTTAGGTTGGGTTAGAAGGCTAAGGAGGCAGCTGGTATGAAACTGACAACAGTGAGATCAGTGGCTTCCAAGGCCACAACCTCTTCTTCCTCCAATATTTTGTATTCATAGTTTGAGATGTTTCCTTTTAAAGTTTAAATCCACATACACCCTAAATAAGTTTTCATATAAACTCTTCTATCCATTTATTCAGTCATTCAACTAAAATTTATTGGGGTTCTCAACTACCATACCATTTTTTTTGAACAACTCATGTATACATGTTTAATGGCAGACTTGCAAGGTCTTCATCTAATGCAGAAAAAATTGTGTCAAACTGGCACTTCTATTTAAAAATCTACTCACATTGTTTTTCTCTTCATAGGTTTTACTATGTACTTGAAGTTCAATAAAGAATGAGACAGGCTTGGCCACTCCCGTGGTCTACATGATGGAAGATAAACAGACTGGCTTTAGTGAGATCAAGTGGGCCAATTCCTCAGACCCTGGTTCCATGCACACTGAGTAGTTAAATGGTGAAAAAGAAAGCTGTGGGTATCACCATTCACTCTCATTCAGAAATGGTTAAGGTAGCTTTCTGGACTCACTGCCCCCAAATGAAGCTGAAATATCTTCTGTTTCAAAATTCAAGTGAAGTTGGTGCCTAAACACTTAAGTTTCCATGCATTTAGCATTTAGAAACTGGAATTACTAAAGAGTGCAGAGAAATGGTTAGGAGCCCAGGCTGTGGACTTTCAATCACCTCTACCACTTAGAAGCTGTGTGACCTTGGGAAAATTACTCAACTTCTTGGTGCCATGTTCCCTTCTCTATAAAATGTAGATAATAACAATATCAACTGCCTAGGCTTGCTTTAAGGAATGAATTAATATTTTAAAGCATTTATTAACAGGGTTTGGCACATTTAAAATATTATTTAAGTGTTTATTAAATAGTAAGCAAATAAACCTATGTGCCAAACCTTTAAAAATACAAGAAAAATAATGGTGTTGGAATACTGAGGGGAAAGAAGAAAGGTTCTTAGAATGTTGCAAGACTCATTTAGTGATATTGCATTCCTCTCTTATTCAAAGAAATTTCATTCTCTGGCACTTGTCGAGGTAACACTGAGTAAATCAAGGGAAAGGAGGTACTCAAATCACAATGGCCCATGCCATATTTATAAGGAGAGATGTAAGCAGCTGAAAAATTTTAAGTCAAATTGTAAGAAAATATGGATCTTCTAACTTTGCATCATGGTCCCATTCACAGTATCCAATCAGAGATGTTAAAAGTTTCATATCTGTAATTCATAAACCTTATACACTCTCTTGAAAAGTCAGAGTATGTAGATATTAGTCATAGTGCCACTGATATCCCTGAGAACAGGATGTCTCAACCTCAGGATGATTGGTATTTGGGGGCTAGATAATTCTTTGTTGCTTGCGGGAAGAGGGCCAACCTGTGCATTCTAGGATGCTTGCCAGCATCCCTGGTCTGCACTCTAGATTCCGGTTGCACCCCCTGCCCAAATGTGACAACCAAAAACATCTCCAGTCTGTTGCCGAATGTTGTCCTTGGAGAGGAGGGCAGTAAGAAAACTGCTCCTGGTTGAGAACCACTGGCTTAGGGCATCTGCCGAGTCCCAATTTTGTGCATCTTTCTAAATTCAGATGAGTACATTTCAACAGTGTCTTGGTATATTGGCACCAGAAAAAAATCTGGAGTCTAATTGCTTATTCTAATTATAAAGAGTCTTGAAGATTGCTTCCCCGTCTCTAAATTAGGCATAGCAACACCTACCTTGCAGAGTTGTGCTAAGGACTGGAGAAAATGTGGTGGAGGTCCTAGTCCAATACCTGACACACAGAGGCAGCAAGTGCCCAGGTATAATTCAGCATCATGACCTAGATTTCCTGTTGCTGTTGGCATGTGATCCCACATCTATCTTCATCATCCTCATTATGATAATTAAATGAAAGGCCTCTACTTATATATGCAAATAACTATAATAGAAACAAATGGTATTTTCATCTTGTTAGCAAAAAAAAAAATCTGATTTCCTCATGAGCAGATATTTCAATTAACAGCAAAGAAATCTTGTAGCAAATGCAGACACA
Source organism: Cynopterus sphinx (assembly GCA_030015415.1). NCBI lineage: Eukaryota > Metazoa > Chordata > Mammalia > Chiroptera > Pteropodidae > Cynopterus > Cynopterus sphinx. The sequence goes on along the minus strand of CM057379.1, from coordinate 96,242,774 downwards.
GACTTATCATGAAGAGAAAAGGAAGGGCTGGCAGTAGCCTTCCTAATATATGGTTCTTAAGGGGTCCTCTGTCCCACGCAGACATCGGGCATACAAGCCACCTTGACTAATGTGGTTGTTGCTGTTTTTCTGCATTGGATTGAAAGTGTAAGAGAGCTGGTGCTGAGGGCAGACTTCTCGTTGGTTTATGTCTGTGTGTATCTGCTCTTTGTGTGATCAAGATACATCAAATCAGTCTAGAAAATTTAACCCCTTAACCAAAAACTGCAGGGAATTCGATGCGGCCGGTCATGACCACTAATTTCTTTGTAAGGCCTTTTTTAAAGAATTGTGAGCTTTGGCTAATTAGATCAACATAAATCCAGGATTCTAGACTTCAAGTCTATAGAAGTAGAGAAAAAATAACAAATATACCTAGTTTGCATAAGAAAAATATGTGTGTGTGTGTGTATATATATATATTTAAATATATAAATATATATATACATACATACACATATATATGTATATATATACATATATATATGTATATGTGTGTATATATGTATATATATATACATATATATATATATGTGTGTGTGTGTGTGTGTGTGTGTGTGTGTGTGTGTGTATCATGCTATCCTGGGAAAGTTAATACACTATTTCGGCTATGATTATATCATTTCTTGAAAAGTCTTCTCTGGCATTTGGAACTAGCTGAAAGATTATTCACCACCAATTAATGTTAGGGAACTAACAACTGCTTTTCTTGCCTTTCCTTTAAACCCAACTGAAATAATTTCACAAGAACTTGCAAATACAAAATTACATTAAGAACATCCAATTGATCCTATTTACCTTCCCTACATCAAAGTCTTCAGACAGACATCATAAGTGAATGCGAAACGGGGGCCTTCCAATACCCTATAGGTTATGCAAACACCTAACCAAAAAGAACACTTTGAAATTTTTATGGAGCAAGAAAAATTGGAAGTGTATTCATCTAGGCAGTGAAATTGGGCTTTTTGTCATTTTTAATTGCTTGAATTCATAACCTAGTTTTGCTGAATCAAAAACAAGTTGCTATAGCTGACACAAGCTGTTTCAGGTTTTTGGGTACACATGCACTCACCCTACAACTTTCCATTTAAACTTCATATCTGTTAATAAAAAAATAACTCTCCTAAAAACTTTTTGGGCCATTACAGTTATTGAATAATTAAATATAAAGGTTTCTAAGCCAAAATGCTAAAAGCTGACTTTTACAGATTTATTTCATTTAGTAGCACGGGAGCAGAGGGGGGTCAGCATGAAAACCAAATCGTCAGAGATATATTTTGTTATATACGATTTAATTCGAACAAATTAAAATGCATAGTTAAAAAATTCTCTGTGCCCTCATTTGTTCCTGTTTACTATTGCTCATAACACCAGCAAATGCTCAACGCTGCATGAAAATGAAGGAGAAGAAACTGGACGAAGATGTACATCCATTAATATGTACAAAGATCTCATGTATTATCACATCCTGAAATTTTCAGATCTACATCAAAATAAAGTCTAAAGTACATAAAAACTTGTAGAGTCCATGATTTTTCTCCCTATTTACTTTCATGTATCAGGAAAATCAACCCAAGATGAAGATTAAAGTCTCATCAAGAGACTTTCGTTTTCATTCCTTTAGAATTACTTTCAAAGAACTTATCCCAATCCCCTCTGTAATAACTCTAAGATTAATAATACATGTGAAGTTTTTAAAAAGCTAAAATTTAAACATAAATTAAATTTAATTAATAATAATAAAGTTTTATTATTATTTCATAAATTTTCTTCCTCTTTTGGACCATGTTCCATTTCTCTGGTACTGCAATTTTGCTCAAAACCTAAGAATTATCAATTTTGACAAAAATAAAAAAACAAGACCAAAATTATCTTTCACTGAATGTAGTAATAGTTATTTAGCTCGAGACTGACCCATCCAACTAGGTTCTCTGTAAACAGAAAGCAGTAAGAGATATTGTCTCTGATTCTCATGTAATGTTCTCAAAATACAACCATATCGTCTCAAAATCTCACAACTACAATGTTGAGAAAGGCAATTGTGGCAAACAAAAAAGCTCTTTATTTGAAATCTTCTTCAACTTTTATGTCATTCTCATGGAGAGAGAAAAAAACTGGAAAAAAATTCTATTTTTGTGATACATAAGCTAGCCCGTAAGTAAAGGCTGATGAATATTTATACTAAGTCCAAATAAATACATATTAAAATGAACCCAGAGTTTAAAATTAGGTAACGGGGAAAATAGAAGTCTGAAGTATACTGTTACAGTAGACAAACATAAAAATATGCTCTAGCCCTATAAGTTTATAACAGGCAAAGTACACTGTTGTAAATACCCATCACTTGGTGGTAACAGAAAAGATTCTTCTTTTTCTATGTAGTAAAGGATTCTCTAAGAGCCTACTTGCTTGATTAAAATGAAACGACCAGAAAAGTTTGAATATTCACTTTTTTATAAGATTAATGTACAGTGGATTGCCTGATAACTGATTAATTCTTGCACATGAGCAGAGAATACCAAAAAGGAAAAAGAAAATCAGGTTCTGATGATCCTTCAGCGTGCAAAACATGTGTTAAAATAAAAATGTAGTAGTAGAAGATATTTGAAAAGCTTTCTGTGTTCCCAGTACAAGAGTAAAGACAGACAGATGGAAGGAAATATAGGTGGATGAGAGGGAAAAAAGGGTGGGAGAGAAGGAAGGAAGGTGGAAAGAGTGAGGAAGGAAATAAAAGACAGAAAAGGAAAACCAGTAAGGAAAGGAGAGAAGAAACCTTGCCTCTGGAAGATAATACTTCCTCCATTCTTCAGAGAAGCAATTTTCTCTTCATAATCTGTGAGTATTTTAATACCCAGGAAACATCAGCAAGTGGGGGGAGTGTGAGTGGGCAGAGAAGAGTTGAAAAATCCTGCTTCTTGCATGAAAATCATGAATGCTGTCTGCATTCCCTATGAACGCCAGCGGTAAACAGCTGTCACTGAGTGACTTTAGTTTGCTTACTTGGAGAACAACCCTCTTCAAACTTAATCACAGCAAACCACAAAGTCGAATTACTCCCATTTCACAAACACTTTTATACTCATGCCTTTTGGATTTCCAAAGATAAATTTTGATCAAGAATAGGAAACACAGTTGAGAAAGATTTTAGTCTTAAACAATTTACTACCCAGCTATCTAGATAAAGAGGATTACACAATCATTTTTGACTGCTTCCATTACAAACCATAGTCATTTCTGTGTGACCAAAATTAAACCATATAAACAGTGAGTAAATTATGAGATAGCTTAAGATACTCAGAAAGTGTCTCTTTTTGGCAAGAAATTTAATCAATGTTTTGCTAAGATGATTTTGCCAACAAAACTTTTGGATTCAGAATTCCCCCTGAGCCCTTATTAGATGTGTGTGTTGGGGAGAGCACAGCTCTTGTCAACAGAAATAAGAAAAACAACCAGTTTCGCTGTAATCTGAAAATTATGGCTAGAGGGACAGGCCGGCTGAGATTGAGTCTTCTAAGGTGATCCCTCTGGGCTGACAAATGTCGTAGTCAATGCTTGGCGTGTTTTTTAAATGCTTGCCAGTTGATTCCATCACTTTGGAAGGCAATGTACATTTCCTCCATCTGATCTCTCAAAAGCGGGGGGGGGGGGGGCAATTCTTATTTCATTTAATAAAATGGCCCAGAGCCTATTTCCCAAGTCAGAGCGTTTTCAGTTATGTCAATTCTCTCTCTCCTCCCTGGGAACCAGAAAAAGCGGAGGGGAGAGGGTGCACACCAGCGGAGCTAGCACGGTAGACATGTTTACACAAACATGCAGAGCACATTTCCCACCCTCGCACACGCATGGGCCACCTGAACGTGAACCTGCCAACTTTCCCGAGCTCGGCCCATCTGGCCAGCGGTTTCATGAACCTCTCACTTAAAGAACCGCGCAGTTCTTGCAAAGCCCTTTCTGCTAAACCTAGGGGGACTTGCACGCCGTTGCTTATAAACGCTTATTCATCTCTGGAAATAAAGTTAAAACGGAGCCAATGAAGTTCCCCCACGAACTTCTAGTGGGTAAAGAAAAAGCGATGCGCCCCCCCGGGGCTCCCCAGTCACTCCAGGCTTCCCCCAGGCTTCTCCCACCCCATGCGTCCAGCGCCCCTGGGTGCACCGGGGCGAGCCCTGCGCCCAGCCAGAACGGTCCCTGGGGTGGCCTTACGTACCGTGGCTCATTCACGCGCTGCAAACGCAGCATCAGCAGCTGCAGCCTCCCATCGCGGCTTCGGTGTTCCCGGTTTTCCCGGATTCCATCCGCCGCCAGGTCCCTATTCTCATCAGCACCCCCGGGGGCGCACACACACACACGCCGCCACCCTCTCTGCGTGCACGCTGGACCGCGGCTGACGGCGGCTCCTCTGCCACAGGCAGCCCAAAATGTCAATTTGCACACTCCTCCCCTCGGCTGCCCGCCCCCGGTCCCCCCCACTCACCCCACCCCGTCCCTTCGTCACCCCCTCCCGGGAGTCAGTGGGCTTCAGGATGCTGAAGCAGAGGCTGCCTGCTCTCCATCCCTCCCTCTCCCGCTCTGGCTCTCCTTCCCCCAGACAGCATTTGGAGGCTTCTTCTTGTTCTTCTTCTTCTCTCGCCTTACCTGAAGGGCATCTCCCACGACTGCGATGAGCTGCCAAGATTTCATTGTCGGCTGCAAAGTGCCTCCTGCTTCCCCGGGAGAAGTCCGAGCCACCGCGCACGGCCCCCCACGTGCTCGCGAGGGGAACGACTCCAGTGATCCCGGCAGGTGCACGACGACGACGTGCAGACCGAGGGCCAGCGAGAGCGGTGGGGGGGAGCCAGCAGGCGATCAAGGCAGGCGGGGGTCGCACACAAAGGGAGGCCACCGAGGGGCCAGGGATGCTGCCACACCCCAGCTCAGCCTCCCGGCCCGCCTATGCCTCCCCGCCAAAGGAAAAAAAAAAAAGACACTTGCTAAATTGGACTGCCAATGTTTGTGCAAAGTCTTGTCACCCCTGGAAGGCGGTGGAAGCCCTGGCTGCATGGGTCCCACCTCCACGCTTCCCGAAGCGCGTGCAAAGCACGGAGCTGACAGCCTTATCTTCTCTCTCTCTCTCTCTCTCTCTCTCTCTCTCTCTCTCTCTCTCTCTCTCATTCCTGCACGTGTCCCTTTCCTTGTTCTTTCAAGCATTAAATATGTACCACATGACAGAATAGGGCACCTTGCACGCTCCTCTGAGTCCACACTTGACAACCAATTTTAACTCACGGAGCAGCGAAATGTCTAAAAGGCAGGATATAAGCACTTCCAATTACTTACACCACTGCTGCATTATTCAAAATGTCCACGGGACAGTATTTACGGCTTCCAGCGTGCTACTTCACATAAAATACGAGTAAAAGACAGAAACCCCAGCGCACCCTTCCCCCAACGCTTTCTTCAGTGTTTCCTTGGAGAAGCTGTTGTACTTTTTCTAGTAGTGAAAGTGTTGTGATCGGAAATCTTCTTACACAGGATGTACTAAATGAGAATGCTGGAAAGTTTGAGCCTACTTCAAGGAGAAAAATATTTGCCAGGTCCTGGTGAACTTTAGAGATCATCTTTGAAAATAAATGTATGTACCTTAAAGGATAATAGTGGCATCGAAGTAAATTTCCCATTTCCCCTCCAAAGAAGTCCGCACAGATCTATGAATTTTAATTAAGTGGAAATGAGTTGCACAAGATCCTAGCTATTCCCAGTCTAAGTGGTGCTCTGGTTAAAGAGTAAGCCATCTTTTGGCTGGGGAAGTGAGTCTTTTGGATGTAGAAAAATTCGTGTTTTTTTTCCTTTTTCCTTACAGTCAGAACCACAAACTACGCACACTAGGAGGGCCTTGCTTCTTCAAACACTTATCAATTGAATGAGACACTCTAAACACAGAAGAAAATTCCATGTGTGTGTAAATACATATATATACATACTGTATTTGATTAATAGTGAAATATTCATTGGCTTCCTGTGGCGTCTTCTTGGGTACTTTATTTTAGTTAAAGGCCTTGTGCACAATTTATTAGAATTTTATATATCAGTAAGCAAATTTTAAAATGCTAATAAATCTTTCAGATATTTATTTTTGCATTTATTACAGCTCCACATCTAGAGGTAATAATTCCAGAGGTTTGGTTTTTGTGTTTTTGTTTTTTGTTTTTTTTGGAACATGCCAAGTCCTTACATAACCATCATCCATCTCTGTCACACCAGTAAAAAAATGAGAAGAGTTTTATTTTTTGTTTCCTTCTATGCATTAAGGGTGTTTTTAATATTGCATTAATGCTGTTTTGCTTGCTCCTTGTGGAATTAAGAAAAGTTTATGTGTATTCTCTCTGCCTGCCTTTCTGGGGAAGTGGCATTCAAAGGATGCTATGATAACATTAGTTAGAACCTCCTTTCACAGTGATGATGCACTATACTCCCTGATTATTTTAGCAGTTAAGGTCTAATGTAAGCACATATCCTCTGGTCATGGTTTTCAGTGGCCTCAAGTAAAATGGAAACTAGACTTTCTGCTTAACCAGACACTATGTAATTACAGAGATACATAAATATAAAGTATTATTATACTTTATTTGCCAGCAGAAACTGGCATTCTCGATGGAATGATTTGATTCACAAATTAGTTCACAAACACAAGGTTATTCTAAGTTAAGGACGGCAGGGGGAGGCAGGGGGGAAAGACAGCAAACCCTAATTACAACCCCATTTGTCCTCCTGTTCCCTGGCACATATGGCCATTTAATCAGAGAGTGTGACAACCTTGGCAGATGTTGCCAAACCTGGTTATTGATATAAATTGCTCTTCTCGTGTGTAAGTGCCCCAGCAAAGAGTTAAAATGATGTCTGTACTCACCCAAAGGGAACTAAAGGTCCACACCAGCATCTGTGATGACAAGACATGATGATACAAAGCTAAGGTTGTTTCCTTGTTCCCACTCTGTGAGGAAAACAGCAATGGATGAACAGACCCCCACACACACAACCCCACCCTATCAAGAATGAGAGAAAGTCTCCCTGTGGGAATGTAAATTGGTATTGTCACTCTGGAAACCAATTTCCTAATATCTATTAAAATGGAAAATGTGCACGTCCTATAACCAAGCAGTTCCACATCTAATGTCCACCCTAACAAAGCATATGCACAAGCCATGTTCATGGATGCAATTGCGCCACTGCTTATAATAGAAAATTAAAAGCAGCAAACTAAATACCCATCAGCATAAAAATGCATTTCCTATGATAGAATACTATATAGCAGTGAAAAGAATTGACTAAAGCTATATGTGAATAATCTATAGCTGGATAAACATGGATATGTATAGATAGAAATGAAGATATGTATGCTGGCTATATAGCATGCCTATATGTACATATATTTTCAGTGAATTGTTGTTGACATAAAAATGCAAGTTTAACCGATTCATAATACTATACCATTTATGAAAGAAAATGTACAAACAAAAAAATTATAGTATATACATGTGTGTGTATATATATATATATATATTTATATATTTATATTTATATTTATGGATGCATAGAAAAATGATTGAGAACAGAGGCTCACCACATTAGGTTGCTGTCTGTTTTTACATGGCCCACTAGCTAAAAAAGTTTTAAAAATGTTTTAAATGGTTAAAAACAAAAAGAAGAGGAATGTTTGATGATAGATTAAAAATGTAAAAATTTTAAATTTCAATGTCCACAAGTGAAGTTTTATTGTCCCATTTGTTTACACATTGTCTATAACTGCTTTTGCTCTGTAATTGCACATTTGAGAAACTATGACAGAGACCAAATGGCCCACAAAGCCTAGAATAGTTGCTATCCGGCCTTTTACAGAAAAAAGTTCCCCAATCCCTGGCCTAGAAGAATAGGCCCCAAATTCATAACAGAGTTCTCTCTAGGGAAAAGGGGAGGAGACTGGCGCTGATGGTGGAGGGAGAGAGGGAGCTGTAGTTTGCCTTTTAAGAGAACATTTATATATTGGTTTTATATTTTTATAAAAAGTAATGTATGTTTTATATATATAAAACCTCCAAATATATATGTGTATGTATGTATATATATTTATATATATGCACACTCATATATACACAACCCATAACTTGTTTTAAATGTGAAGTATGTCTGTATACTTACGTGTATACATGCATACACACATTTGTGTACCTTTTTTTGTCAATAAATAGTTTGTCAATAAAACCATTAAAGATATACATTTACATATTTTTATATATACATGAAAATACACACACATATGTGGCTTGTTTTGACTATAAAGAGAATGTGTATCCCATTGTGAAAGTATGTGTGTATGACTATACACATACCTGGAAGAAATCATTCAAGTGGGCAGTTCTTGGTAGAAGAAATATGGGTGCTTATTATTTTCTTCATTGTTATTTCAGGTTTTTGTCAACTTTCCAAATAGATGTAAATGTAAGAAAATGGTGGACAGCCCTAGCCACGTAAGTGTTGACAACTGCCAGCATGCCAATAGTATTTTTTCTCACCAGAAACTGCCTTTTTTTCTTCAAATACTAAATGATAAGACCTTCAAAAAAACATCAAAGTTTGGCTTATACTCACCTAACATTTCTGGAAAACTCCAGTATCTAATTGCTTCTTCATAGGGGAAAAAAAAAATTGCTAAGCCTCAGTGCACTAAAGATTTTTATAAAAATCAATCTTATCCTTGAAGTAAAATGCGACATAGATTATCCTTTCTGCTAGAAGTTATGGTAATGACCTACTGAGATATGCCTCACAATACAGTAATATTGCTTCTTTACCAGTTTGAAAATATTTTCCCATAGAAAAGCACAAAGTAGTTTCAATGTGAAAACATAAAATTACATAGCAACCACACTGGAACTTTGTAGGATTAGAACAGTGGGATCTAATGATTTTCTTTGTCCTGACATCTAATAATCCAGTTGCATCAGGAAAGGTGAGCTTAATGAAGCATATTCAGACGGGAGAGCATACGATTTATGGTGAACTTGTTGTGCTTATATTCTGAAATGAATCCCATTAGCTCAACATTGGTTGCTAGTAAATGACCACTTTTCCTAATAGACAAATGCCTGAATCACCTAGGCATAGTTTAGAAGTGTGCTCTACTGAACGGTTCACCTTACAACTTTAAACTACAACCAGGTGAATGACATTCTTTAATGAGGCTCAGCAGACTTTTTCTCCAGCAAGAAAGAGAATTATCGCAACGGAATATCCACTCTACCCCTTTGTAATTTAGCATGTACATAAAATCTTATCCTCGAGGTGGTGTGGGTATCAAGCATGCCAATGAGAGGAATTTTTTTTTTTTAAATAGCATTACAACAAACATTGTTTTCAATACTTTTTATAATTATAAAACCAATGTGTGTAGATTGTGGAAAGTGTAGAAAATTTGGAAAAGCACAGGAAAATGACCCTCATTATTTTACCATCCAAAGATAGCCACATGCAATATTTTATTGCAAACCCATCCACTACAGACATTTTGCATCGCATGGATCACTAAAAAATCACAAGCATGACAGACATTTTACCACATAAATTGTCTTATAATATTTAGGCACTTTGCACTATGTACTGAAGAGTCTCTGCCATCATAATAATTAAAAAAAAAGATAACACCAATATTGTTATGCCACTATAATGCACGATTTCTTTTCAGTCTATAGTAAATAACACTGAAATGAACATCCTTGCCCATAATGTCATGAGCTTGTTTTGGTTCATCACCTCAGGGTACATAGCTAGAAGTGAAACTGATGAGTGAAAAAGTGGGCACCATTTTCAGAACTTTAGAGATAAGAAACCAGAACACTGGAATGTTCTACGAACCTATATTCCTAGTAGCGTACAGAAGATAACCCATCTCACCCTGGGAACAGTTTGGGGCCAACTAGTTTCTCTTTCAATAACCACCTTCCAGGCTCTGTTCTCTGTTTCATCCACCTGCCTGAATTGGGCCACCACCCTGCTGCATGCTAAATTAGCATAAAAGAGCTCAAACATAGAAAACAAAGGTGGTAATGGGGAGCAATTTAAATCTAAGCTTATTTAACCTAAGTGGCTAGTCGCAGCCCATTTTGTCTTAATTGCCTTTTAAACTAAAATCAATGTTAAATTACCTGAACAACAGCTTCTGCACAATTGCAAACTGAAAATTCTTTAAGTGCCTCCTCAAAAGCCTTTGGCTCTTATTTGGCCAATTGATAGGATGAAAGAGTCTCTTTCTTCTTCACGGTGCCCCAACTTTAGAATATGGGATATGGTTCAAGGGTGGACACACCTGAAAAGGGCCACCATATCAGCTTTGATGAGTTGCTCCTTAACATGTGGTGTTCGAAATGAAATCTACTGAATGGAGGTTAGTTAATAGTCCTCTCTCTCTCTCTCTCTTTCCCTCCCTCCTTCCTACCAATAAATGAGGCACTGGATATTCAAATGGAAAACAACCAGAGGAAGTTAAATATACTCCTAACCAGTCACATAGAAGGTCCTGCTTCTATGTCGTCCACTAGCATCTTCCCCAGGCCAAAAGCCTCTAATTAGGGCATCCCTGAAGCCTTAACATTTCCCTATTACAACACTTTCCCTCTCTTCTGCCCAACTTTGAGCCTCTGCCAAAACACAAGTGATGGTGGCTGACTCCCCAGCTACAGCAAGCTTTCAAACTCCAGCCTTTGCTTGTTCTCATTTAGTTGGTCTTGGCTTATTTCCACAATGTGTATTTGTTTTCAATACTCTGTCAGGTAAACAAGATGGATAAAAACCTAGTCTTCATGGTCCTTATGTTCTAGTGGAGAAGACAGACAACAAACAGGACAATGACAGATTTTAGGAGGAAACAGACTTTGCCATGAGAGGAGGGAATAAATGAGGCTAGGTGTCACAGATAAGATGCTTAGGGGGTGAGGCTTTATTATTATTACACAGTTTGGCTTCCTGATTTTGTTTCATTCAAATACTATTGAGTACATGCCATCCAATTTGCACTGTGGAGCTACAAAAACAAGGCAGATGTACTCTGCCTGCGAAGAGCCTCGGAGGGTGATATATGTTCACTAATAACCAGAACACAATGTAGACAAGCAGTTAGCACCAGAAATAAAATTCAGGTTAAGAGCTGTGTGAGCTAAAAAGCAAGAGGGAAAACCTACTTCCAGATATGACAAGGTGTTCCGGGGTTCTGGAGCAGAAGATTGGGTGCATAGTGATGGCTTTCAGGACAACTCTACCCCAAAATGTGGCACCTTGGCATACTGAATATGTTGAGCTGGAAGGATCTGAGAAATAGTGGGTACAGAAAGGACCCTCTGTGCTCCCTGTTCTCCCTAACACAAGTGATCTCCCTTTGTGGGGAAAAATCATTTTCTCTGGAAAAGAAGCAATGCCAAGAAGAATCCAAATGCACAAACCTTGCTCAATCCCTCCCGCTCCCTGTCCCCCCATTCCCGGTGTACTTCCCTCAGCTTGTCCCATCATGTTTTTCCATGACTCTTCCACCTTTCTTCAAACCTAGTATAAAATTCTCAGGCTTAACTGCTTCTTTGGGTCGTCGTTTCCTTACGAAGACCCTGTGTCACATGCTACTTGCATTAGATACATTTGCATGTTTTTTTTTTCTCTTGTGAATCCGTCCTCTGTCAGTCCAATTTGCAGGGCCCCACACAGAGAAATAAAGATAGAAGGAGGAAAAGGTATTTTCTTTCCTACAAAGGAGCAAGGTATGCACATTATTATTGGTATTTCTGTATGTCACACCAGCGTGGACATTATAAAGATGGAAGAAGTTTGCTTAGAGATATCCCTAAATGTTTATGCTATCTTCATGAGAATAATTTTCCCTTACATTGCTAAATAGGAAGTTAGATAAACAGTTGGGAGACCAAAAGGTCATAAAAGACATGATCAATCACTCTTTTCCTCAAATCCCCTCCCCCTGCAGTTGTTAACAGCACATAACCTTCAACAGGACTCCTACCTATAAAGAGCTGATGTGGTCTGGGCCTAGGACAGAATAAAAGCAGAGCTCTCACGTGCTGGGGGGTGCCCTTTACTTGAGGGTGTCAGAGATGGAAAGGCTGCTGATGCTACAGGTATATGTCAGCTGACATCTCCTTCATGCCTGCTGTAGGGATGTCAGTTGTCGCCGCCCTACCTCTGCCGGATTCTTAGAAAAACTGTTCTTCTCACAGCCCAGCTCAACCAGGCCCCTCTCTGAGGGCCAAAGTCAGACATATAACCCTCTCTGGTCAAACTGGAGCCTCTCCTAGAGGAACTTTTGGCAGCTGGACTTGTTAGATTGGGTAGATTTCATCATAGAATCTGATGAGTAGTCAAGAGATGCAGTATACAGAGAAACAGAGAGAGGTGACCTCTAGAAAGAACTAGGAGGAAGAAGCAGGAGAAAGATAAACAGAAGCAAGAGTCTGTTTGGCCCCAGAGAAAGAGAGATGGGGGGGCTGCTGTCTTGGCCACTGAAAGCTTTCTTCCTTAGTTCGATATTCTTTTGCTTCCCCTATGTGCTTCTGATGAAAGCCGACTTCCCGTGAAGTCCCAGCTACACTCTCCATCCTTGCTAGAATCTCTAGACACAGTTGGGATTACACGGGACATGGCCAGCCTGCAAAACGTCCCCAGATCCCTTTGCTTTGCAGAAAAGCAAAATATCCCAATGCTGAGATGAATAAACCTCTTCCCTGTGTTTCATGAGCTCTCATGAAGCATAGCTAGTGAGCCAGCCCATCAGAAATGCAATTTAAACACTGAATGCTAAAATAAATACAAATTCTCTGACTCTAAAGGTTTTGTTAGTTTTTTTTTAATTTGTGAGCATAAATATGTCTTCTATTTATGAACATTGCCAAAAATATATGATGATTCATTTGATTGATTCATTTTTTTAACATTATTTATGTAAATGCTCACTGTATTCCATGTGTGAATTCTAGAACCTTTGTCAGGCCTGGAGGTACAAAGTGGAATAAGTCTATTGATAAATGTAAATACAAACAAGTATTACAGTATAAAATTGTATTATAATTACTGTAATAAGTGACATAAAATGTGCTATACATCTCTGCTTGGTAAAGGAGGCGTCTTGTTCTGCCTGAGGGCGAAAGGCAGATTTCAGAGAATTTACCAAAGTGAGGATGCTTGAGTTGGGTTTTAAAGGATGCACAGGAGCTCATTCAACATAGTCAGAAGAGAAAGGAGTTCTAACCAGGGGAAACAAGTTATACATAGAACAGAGGTGTGACTGTGTGAGCTAATGAGCAGGGTTGCTGTATGAAGACCAGACAGGGCACATGGGCACAGGGCAGATGATAAATGGCTCTTTAAGTCATGCTAAGAAGTTTAGACCCCATTATTCCACAAGGAATATGAAATGGCTAATGTTAAGAATGGGTGAATGAACCACTGAAAGCAGGAGATTCATTGGGAGAGCCTTGTAGTTCAGGCCAAAAGATGATGAGGGTTTGCATAAAAAAAAAAAGACATGGCAATAAGGGTATAATAGAAAAAAAAGATTTGATAAATATTTTACAAATAGAATCGACAGGACTCATTGAATGACTGAAGGCACATACGCATGGGGATGATTTTTTAAAAGGATAAAAATGTATGAAAGTCAAGGTCAACTCTTAGATCTGTGTTACAAGTTATCGATTGAATGGTGACACTAATGATCAAGTTCAGGAACATCAGATGAAGATCTGGGAGAGATAAGAGACCCATTTTGGCCATGTTGAGTTGGAACTCCAGATGGAGCTACACAAGAGGCAGTCGAATAGTTAGTCTGAGACTCTGGAGAGAGTCTGAGATCATCAGGAATTCATGAGCGTGGAGAGATGAAGCTACAGACACAGACTAGGCCATCTTGGAAGAGTAGGTAGACCCCGATATTGGATACTATTAAAGTACAAGGCAACAGAGTACGATACAACTAATCGAGTCCTAAAATACCTCTGTATAAATGAACAGAAGGCAGGACTGTGCCATATCTACACTGTCATAGAACAAAGTAGTCATGCATTTAATATCCATGACAAGCTCACAACTAGTAAGGTGAAACGAGGTGATTAAATCCAAGCACAAGTAAACTGTTAATGTAACCACCTGGGTCAAATGCTCCCTTTTTAACATACTCACTCTTCCCCTGCCCAGGAAACATAGGATGGGACACATTCTCTAAAGCAAACAGTCAGACCTGCATAAATGCAGCAATTTCAGCTACAGACAATGTCTAATCAGGTTTCTATAAATAGATATTTAAAATGAATGATAATAGAATAATAAAACAGTCACTAATCAAAAGTCTATTTGCCAGGCTCAGAGTAGATGCTTAATGAATGTTTACTCACCACGGGGCTTACAGTGTGCCAAGTCTGAGTAGGAAACACAGCTTTCTTTGGGTCACTTTGCTGACTGGAATTGCAGCTCAGTTGGCTTCCCAGACCCTTTATCACTAGTAAGATGGAAGTTAGCCACTCACCAAACAGCTTAGTCCACATGTAATGCAATATAGGATTGTGAGGTTCCCATATGCTGCTGCCTTATAGGTCTTGATGGACAAGGGAGAACCCCTGACTCCCACATATTGAACCTACGGGATAAGAGGGCATTCCCGATGCTGGACAATTCCTTCTGCAGGAAGCTCCACGTTCCAATTCTAAGGAGGCATGATATAATCTTACACAAGTTATGTGCATTCAACTGAAATATGGGAAAGTAAGAAAACAAAGAAAGGGGAACCAATGTGTGTGCAGCCAGCAGCTGATGAGTGAGCCTGAAGTAGAAGATGCGAATCTGCTTTTTCCCACCCCAGGTTCTCAGCTCACAGATACCCCTCAGAGCAGGGGCAGCTCATCTCACCTGAGTTTTTAAAGCTACATTTTTTTCCGCAGAGCACAGCACTTAAAAGCAAAGCAATACCTCTCCTGGTGCTTAATCAAAGCAGGAATCCATTTCAGAGCTGGAAAACACTGGCTGCGCTGGTCTCTTAAAGAGATGGCACATTGGGCTTCAACTCGAGATCTTCTAATGGCATTGTCATTAGGAACGCTTGATGCTACATCTTGGTTGTATCTTTAGAATGTCACCAGCACATAACAAGCAACAGTTTAATTAATTAGAACTTGCTGTTTTGCTGCAAAACACTAGGTATTACTGTGTCTATTTTCCTTTCCACTTTTCTATATCTTGTTCCCACCACTTATCTTTTTCTCTTTCCCCTATACTTCCTTTGTTATCAGAATCTCCCATATCCTCTTCGAAACTCTGCCACAGACCTTGAGACAGATGACAATCACGTTCGGGTTGGAATGCACACTCTTTCTATCTGTAGTTCTTATTGTTTGTGTGGTAGGCGAGAATCTTCTCAAGGTCAGAAAAAATGCCCCATCCAAATCCTGGGACCTCTTGTCCATGAGAAAAGTACACGGCTGAGCAAGGAAGAACATCTAGGCCACATTTTACAAGTCTCTGCCGGACATTTTTAATGCCTTCACACATGCTCACAAATGAAATCCATATATTTTTGTTTTTTCAAATGCAAAATAATAGTCATTCAAGGATTGCTTAACAGATGAGAATTTGTGTGGCAAAATAATGTCTCATTAGAACTGCTAATAAAACAGAAGGTACCGTACCAATCACACCTTGAGTGACAAGGACGTGTCTGTCACGATTTCTGAACCTGTGTTTTAAATGTCCCACTGCAGATGGCAGTGTCCTAAACTACAAATGTGCTCTTTACAAAATCATTTCAGAGGTTGTAAAAAAATGTTAATCTGTGCTCAACGGTGTGGTCCAGCCATGAGACACAAGTTTAAAGTTCTACAGGGAATGTTTGTTCTGGATCTTGCAATTCTGCCAGTGTATCTAGGTGACTTACGAGAAGTCCTTATTCAGAGAAAAAGTAAAAATCTAAATTATAGGCCCTTCATAGCCAAAAGACATAAGCCAGATGGCTTGCAATATTCCCCAGTATCCTTACCTCCACCCCAGTGTGGAGGGCACTGGACATTTGCCTTGTGCAATGAACAACAGACTTCACAGCATTCTTTTGCAGAGACAAACACCATCCCTAAACCACATGCCCTTCTACCCAATCCCCCATCTCTCAGCCCTGGAGAAACTGTTTCTTTAGTAGTTTTTTTTTTTGTTTTTTTGTTTTGTTTTGTTTTGTTTTGTTTTGTTTTGTTTTGTTTTAGCTCAAGGGGTAAAGGATATTTTAGCCACAAGATGACCATTTGAGAAATTGGAAAGGTTGTGGGGAGAAAGCATATCCTGAAATCTTTCTATCAACCCTTTATTGATCAAGTTACAATCTTCACGAAGGCAGGTAGTTTGCATTATCTAACTTAATAACTTTATAGAAAAATAGAAACCACCTTTAAATGGAGTAATAACTTATTGCCTGAAAAATGACCCCTCTAAGTACCACTACCTAATGGCAATTGAGATTCAGCTTTATACCTAGAATTCTAGAACCATAGCTGGGAAAACCTAATGGCACATAAATGGTGTTTGATGTCTCATGCTTGCTCATAAAAATGGGCATGCATTTGCTTTCTCTTACCTATGTAATTTTCTTTTAGTTTTCAAATACACACACACACACACACACACACACACACACACACACACACACACACACATTGATGGTCCAGTAAACAAGCTCTGTGTTCTCTGTAGCTAAGAATCCCTGTCTCATCAAATTGTATTTCTAGAGGGGTATATGTACCGCAGTTCAGGAACCCCATGTCACCTTGCCTGGACATTTATTTATGTCATTACCTTTAATAGTAATAAAAATTATTATCCTTACAAAACTAACAACACTATTAAAAATAAGCCCTATAATGTAAAGTAGAGCATAGGGAATACAGTCAATGGATGGTGCCAGGTGGGTACCAGACTTATAAGGAGAATCACTTTGTGAAATTACATAAATGTCTAATCACTATGCTGTACACCTGAAACTAATAAAATATTGAATGTCACCTGAAATTGAAATAAACAATTCAGTAAAATAACACTATATTAATGTAATCTAAGTTCCTGGTGTTGCTACAACACTTTACCTATAATAATCCATTTAATCCATTTTAATTGAAAAGATGCTCAACATCAGTAATCACTTGGAAAATGAAAACTGCAATCAGATATCACCTCATGCCAGTAAGAACAGCTATGATCAAAAAAAAAAAAAAAAAAAAGAATGAGTGTTGGCAAGGACGTGGAGAAAAGGGAACTTTTGTATGCTGTTGGTAGGAAAGTAAACCGGTGAATCCACTATAGAAAACAGTATGGAAATTCCTCAAAAAACTAAAAATAGAGTTACCATTTGATCTAGCAATCCCACTTCTGGGTATATGCCCATAAAAATTGAAATCAGGATCTCAAAGAAATATCTGCACATCCATGTTCATTACAGCATTATTTACAACAGCCAAGACATGATTTTAAAAAACTAAATGTCGATTAATGGATGAATGGATAAAGAATATGTTACATATGTACAAGGAAATACTATTCAGCCTTAAAAAAAAGAACACCCTGCTACTTACAACATGAATGGACCTGCAAGACATTAAAAGAAATGAAATAAACCGGACACAGAAGGAAAAATACTGCATAATCCCACTTTTAGAAGGAATCTTAAATACTCAACTTCTAGAACAGTAGTGGTTACCAGGGTCAGGAGGAGGGAACATGGGACGATGCTGGTCCAAGGATATAAAGTTTCAGTTATACATGATACATTTCAGAGATCTAACATACATCATAGGGCCTATAGTTAAAAATACTGTTTCGTATACTTAAAAATATGCTTGGAAAGCAAATCTTATGTTAAGTGCTTTTACCAAAAAAGAAAAAAATGCATTAAACACACACACACACACACACAAAAAAGAGGGTAAGAGGAACATTTGGAGGCAGTGAATAAGTTTGTGGCCTTGATTGTGGTGAGGATTTCACAGGTGTGTACTTATCTCCAAAATCATCAGGTTGTGTACATCAAATATTTACAGCTTTTTATATATTAATCATGCCTAATAAAATGGTTTAAAAATAATGGTTTAATAAAATGGTTTAATAAATGTATATGTATATTAATCAAACTTCATATTGTTAAATGTAATCCATAAAAGCAATAAAATAACATAAATAATTAAATCAAGAGTATTTAATTATATTAAAGTCAAAATAGAATGAGAATGCTTATTCCCAAAATATTACTGTCCAGTTTTCTGTATCTCTGCCCCAAAATCAATCTGAGTAGATTTCATTTGTTCTTCGCTTATTCCATAGTTTCTTTGCTAAATTCTATTAGTTTCCTCAGTGAACGACATGGTATTATTCCAAGTAAGAGAGCCTTATCTAGCTCAAAACACCTTAGAAACATCATAAAACGAACCAAACTTGGACTTGAACCTCTTTGGGTACATGTGAGGCACATTCTTTATCCTTCTTAATCCCTTGACTCCCCATTCTTGATTCCTCTCATAAAGTTGACGACAGAACAGATGGTATAACCAGTCAAATTACACCCAGAATCCATCAGCTTAAAATTCAGACATGTCTAGGTCTGAATTCTGGCTCTGGACGTTCCAACAAATTTAACAAGTTATTTAAATCCTCCTGAGCACCCATTTCCTCTTCTCTAAAATGGGTTTAACACCAACCCATTCAGAAGGTTGCTAAGAAGATTAGAATGATATATGTTAAAGTACCTAGCACAGTAACTGGAATACAGTAGACATTTAAAAATGTTGAAAAATAAACAGGTGAAGTTAAGATGCACTTGAGAAAATTATAGGTACTGATGGTTTAAATTTATTTCAATCCTTTTTGGTTAGGGTAAAGATTAGCTAGAAGTTTTAAAGAACACACACACACACTCTTATTCAGTCACACACATACACATATACATACACATACACATACACATACACATACACATACACATACACATATATAGTTTCCAAGTCTTTTATTGGTATAACAATGACTCAATCCAAATTTCAGTCTAAATCAGGAATCAGCAAACATTTTTTTCCATAAAGAGCTCAACAGTAAATATTTCTGCTTTGTGGCCAATATTGTCTCTGTTGTAACTCTTCAACTCTGTCCTTTTAGCATAAAACCAACCACAGACAATATGGTAAGAAGTCAGCACAGCCATGTTCCAATATAAGTCATTTAAGGATATGTGTATTACCACGTGTGAGAGGGCTCTGGTCTAAGGCACATTGAAAAAACAGACAATACCTTGCCATTTAACTTTTTATGCAGATTTTTAATGCTAAGCCTTGAAAACCCAAAGGCTGAGTTCAACTGCCGAACTCTTTCAGGACAGAAATGAAAACGAAAGATACTGAGTAAAGAATGGAATCAAATCCACTGTGTTCCCGCGATTCTGAGAGGCTCAAAGTAAAGACTTAGCACCTGTATGTGCAGAAGGTGTAGGGAGAGCACCCTTCATCTCCCTATCAGATAAAACAGACAACCACAACAAAACTCACTCCACCACTTTTTACTTTGCCAAATAACCTGCTCTACCTCATTCTGCAAACATATGAAGTATCAGACAACCACTTTGCCTGGGTAAAAACTTACTCATATGAGAACAAGAGGTTAGAGACTGAATGTAGTGATAAAAAGTGATTCTAAAGAGCAGCACTTGCCTGTGTCCGGGGGGTTAGGGTTTATAGAATGTTCCACATACACTATCATTTACTATTCATGACAATTAGGCTGGATATGACATGCTGATTATTATGCCCATTTTGGGAAAAGAAAATGTGGACTTACCAGAGCTGGCAAGCACCATGCTGGGGTCAGTAACAGAGCTAATAGCTGATGGCTTGAGATCTGACCCCAGAATCTTTGCCTCGAGGGCTCAGCCCCTCTTCCACCATATACTGCCACTTCTTTTTAATGCACTGCTATCCAGTTAACTTGGCTTAAACAAACATTGCGGGAAGGAGAAAAGGTGAAATACATTCAGTGAAGTGATTAATGTTGATGCTGAGTAATTAAGGTTTTGAATATGATCTGTAACCCATATGGAAGGTGTAATCAAAGCATGAGAGAGGTGACCTGCTCACTGTACACGAAATACTAAGACGGCAATTTTAGGGCCAAATCTTCATTGAAGGGCTGTTTTCCTTACGTTAAACGATTTTCTTTTTGGGTGCTAAAATGTATAATTGCCTTTTCTTCAAATGTCAGGCAAATGCATAGCTAGACAGCAATGCCATTACTACTAATATACGTAAAAATGGGTATGACTTCGATATTTTAAATGTCACACTAAACCCCTTCGCATGTATGCTTTTATCATCAAAAGACAATCCTACTGAAAATATCTGTGCTGTGGGGTTAATTCATAATAGAGGCATTGTTAGATAAAACTGTATCTTTACATACATATATTTCAAAAGCCATACTAATTTCTACTCCCACTATCAACATATGAGGGTTTTTGTTACCACACAGTCTTACCAAAATTGGCTACTAGCAATTTCATTAATCTTTGCCTATTTGAGGCATAAAAACATTAAACCATTGTTATTTTAATGTGAATTTCTCTGGACACTAACATTTAGTTGCAATGTTAAAGCTGGCTTCCACTTGGATGAAAAGGTCACCTGCACCCCAACAGCTAAAATCTGATCAAAAGCAGGTGACAATGTTGGGAGAGCATGCAACAATGACTCCACTTAAAGGGTTCAATGAATTTTCAGAAATAATGTGGAAATTTGAGCCAGTGCATCAGGTGTAGTGAACATCACTCATTTTGGATTATCAAGAGGCCACCCCACTGAATGTAATTTTTTCCTTAGTGGCCTTCTCACTCTCACAGCTGTCAGTATGGATGGCTGCTGCAGAGTTGACTCTCCCAGAGTTGAAGCCTGGGGTAGGAGTAATCATCTCCCCACTTCATAGTGGTGGAGGCATCATAAGCATAGTAGGAATAGAGTCCCATGGTAGACTGAGACCTAATCTTAGTGACATTATTTGAGCTTCCGGATCCAGTAAATTTAGAGCAATTCCTGGAGTTCTCACTTCTGAACGTGAATATTCTTCCTTCTTGCTCAGACTTTCGTGGGTGGGGCTTCTGCCACTTACACTCAAAGGAAGCACAACTAGTAAGTCAGTTCAAAAAGCTTCTGACCTCAATTGTTGCCTGCCCGACTTTAAAGTAGGGAGTTCTTATCATTACAGAGCACCATGGCGAGGCTGAAGGGAAAAAGACTAATATATAACAGTAAATAAATAGTTGAATGGATAAAAAGGAGTGTAGCAATCATGACATGTATGTATGTAGAAATACACACACACAAATATATGTACATGCAACTTGTGTAGAAACGAGTTAGTGGAAATGGTGGAATAATGAATAAATGGTGTTGAGTGAGCTGAATAATCTCTGCAAGAAAAATAACACATGTTATAATTAGGATTTAATTTGAAAGAGTAAATTCCAGGTAAATTAAAAATTCTAAAGATAAAATATAGAACAATAATTATAAGAAAATATAAGAGGCTACTTTATAAAAGTTGGATAGTAACAAACTATAGAATGATCCCTGAAAGTATACACTGCTGGTGGGAATGTAAATTGGTGCATCCTCTATGGAAAACAGAATATGAAGGTTATTCAAAAATTAAAAAATGAATCATTGTATGACTCAGCAATCCTTCTGCTGGGTATCTACCTCCCAAATTTTAAAACCGTTATCCATATATGCACCCCAATGTTCACTGCAGTATTATTCACAGTGGCCAAGACATAGAAACAACCAGAATGCCCTTTGACAGATGATTAGATAAAGAAGATGTGGTACATATGCACAATGGAATATTACTCAGTCATAAGATGAAATATTCTCATTTGTGACAACATACATGAATCTTGATTATATCATGCTAAGAGGAATAAATCAGATGAAAAAAGTCTAGAACTATCAGATTTCATTCATACGTGGGATATGAAACTGAAAAGAACAAACGAACAGGACAAACAAAAACTGGGAGACACAGACAACAGTTTAGTGGTTACCAGAGGGAAATGAAGATAGAGGAGGTAGATAGGGATAAAAGGGTCAAATATATGGTGACAGGAAAAGATTTGACTTTGGGTGGTGAGCACACAATGCAATATACAGATGGGGTGTTATAGAATTATACACTTGAAACTTACATAATTTTATTAACCAAAGTCACCCTAATCCAACTTTTTAAATTAAGTCAATAATAAAAGTGACCACACAAATATTAAAATTTTATATGGCAAAAGATCCTACAGACAAAATCAAAAGGCAAAGGATAGCATGTGTTTATAACAAGTATAACTGACTAAGGTGAACAGTTGTAGCATACCCAGAATTTCTACAAATAAACACATAAAAAAAATACACCAATTAAAAATAGACAAAACTATACATAAAGAACTTATACAAGAGGAAAGATATTGTGTATTATGAGTAGTCAGGAAAATGCAAACTAAAGCATCTATATACCATGTGCCATATTTATACTCGATCATTTAAAAAATATTGCTAATATCCAGCATTGGCCAGGTAGTTCACAGTGTTGGGAAGATTGCTAATCATTCCAGTGTCTTTGGGTAAAATTTGGTAATATCTGTTAAAATTAAAAATTTTCAAAAAAATTCACCAACAACTTAATTTCTGGGAATTTATCCAATGGGGGAAAAAGAAGTACCAGAATTAAAGAAATATATATATATATATATATATATATATATATATATATATATATATATATATGTGTGTGTGTATATATATATATATGTGTATATATATATATATATATATATATATATATATATAAACATTTATTGAAGCGGTGCTTATCTGTATCTGCAGACAAAACGGACAGTTTCAATATAGAAACAATCTAAAGGCTATCAGTATATGTGTGTGCATGTGTGTGTGCATGTGTGTGTGTGGGGGGGGTGAAACAAATCATGGTGCATCCATATTATGGAATACTATGCAGCTATTATAAAAGACCAGGTAGATTTTTTTAATATTGGCATGTAAGGATAACCATGTCATGTGGCAAAAAGGAAGTTTCTCAATGAAATTAGAGTGTGAGCCCATCCTTAAAAGAAATAGGTGTGAAGATGTATATTTACATCAGCAAAGGGAAGACTACAAAAGAACATAATGGGAATTCCATCTGCCTGGGGTGATACTGGAGATACGAGGGGGTAGGTGGAGAGGGCCCATCTATTAATTTTACTTTAGATAGTTCTGTGCTACTCTAATGATTCCAAAAGCCACGTATTACTTTAATTCAAACGATTAAAATAAAGTTTTTAAAAGGGATAAAATTATCTCTGTAACTTTTAATTAAATATGTTTCTAAAAAGGAAACAAATTAAAGTTAGTTGGTCTTATAACCCGCTTGCCCAGTTTTTACTTGTTCTTTGCCTCTAGGAAAATGCATTGTGTGGAACATTAAATATACAAACCTCTTGGCATTGATCCAGTCGGAGCTTGGCCCACTGAAAGTTAATATGAGCTGTTTAACAAAGCATAATTAAATGCACCGAACAACTAAAATATCCATATAATTACCGCAAAGCTGATATAATTGCATACATCTTTTTATTGGATGATATTATTGTCCCTACATAAGCACAAAGATAGCTTAAAGAGAACAGACCTCCCAGCTCTTTGATTCACCTAAAATTATTCGATTAATCTGCAGATTGCCACTGGGAAAAAAAATAATCTTCTATTAAATATCTTTGTTGAAACAGAATCAAGTTATTAAATTCCTATGTGGAAACAGTCACTCCTTACTTTGAGGAAGAAGAAAAAAAAAGGAAAAAGAAAATAACTGAAATTGCAAGTTCCAATGAAACATTTTCCTTTTATCTAGCTAGGTGAATGTTATGGGTAAATTATTTGTTGAAATGTTTCCATTTTATTTTTAGAGCAGTTTTAGGTTTGCAGCAAAATGGAAAGCAAGGTACAGAGATCTTCCATTACCTCTTGCCCCCACACATGTGAAGCTGCCCCCATTATCAAAATCCCCACTAGACTGGTCCATTGGTAATAATTGATGAACCTACACAAACAAATCATTATCACCCGAAGTCCCTAATTTACATTAGAGTTCACTCTTGGGGTTGTACATTCTATGAGTGTATAATGACATGTATCCATCATTAGAGACTCAGATAGAGTAGTTTCACTGCCCTAAAAATGCTCTGTGCTCCCCCTGTTCACCCTTTTCTTCCCCCCAACCCCTGGCAGCCACTGATCTTATTACCCTCTCTACAGTTTAACCTTTTCCAGAATGTCAGAATCGTTGGAATCGCACAGTACATAGCCTATTCAGATTGGCTTCCTTCACTTAATAATGTGCATTTAAGTTTCTTGTGTGTCCTTTCATGACTTGCCAGCTCATTTCATTTCATGCTAATAACAGTCCACTGTCTGAACGCACTGCCATTTTTGACCATTCACTTACTGAAGGACATATTGGTTGCTCCCAAGTTTTGGAAAAAATTAATGGATAAAGCTGTTTTAAACAACCTCATGCAAGTTTTTGTGCAGATGTAAGTTTTCAGCTCCTTTTGGTAAATATCAAGGAGCACAACTGCTGGATAGTAGGGCAGGAGGAGGTTTAGTTCTGGAAGAGACCACCAAACTGTCTTCCGACCACTAAACTGAATGTGACATTGCTTCTGCATGCCCACCAGCAATGAATGAGGGTCCCTCACCAGCATTTGGTGGTGTCAGTATTCTAAATTGTGGCCATTCTATTAGGTGTATAGTGGTATCTCATCATTGTTTTAATTTCCATTTCCAATTGTTGTTTATTTTGCCAAGAGAAAGAAAAAAGGATGGGAACACATTTAAACAAATTATGGTAACCTGTGTTATAAGCTAAATCATGCCTCTCTGAAAATTCATATATTGAAATTCTAACCCCTGGTACCTTAGACTGTGACTGTATTGGGAGATAGGGCCTTTAACTAAGTTAAAATGAGGTCATATGGCTGGGCCCTAATCAAACATGAGTGGCATCCTTATAAGAAGAGATTAGGACATGGACACACAAGAGGGATGACTATGTGAAGAAACAGGAAGAAGACAGCCATTTTTAAGCCCACAAGAAAGGCCTCCGAAGAAACCAGCTCTGCCAACAACTTGATCTTGGTCAAGAAAATGAATCTGTGTCCTTTAACCACTTAGTCTGTAGTACTTTGTTATGCCGGTCCCAGCAAAAACATGCAATGTACATTATAGGTTTTTACGCAGTTACTGACAAGAAGAAACAGTATTTAAATCTATTGACCTTAAAGATATTCGCAACATATTGCTTGGCTGTGTGTATTGTCAATCCTCAAAGACAAAAGAAGCACTAGAGAAAGGGGAAATCCTGTAAAAAAAAATCTTTGGGGCAAGATTTGTAGGTTGGTAGTGTATCAGTTATAAAATCATTTTCTTTCTTAGTTGTCTTCCATTTCAAAGAGCTGATATGAATCTTGCCTTGATGTACCTAAATGAATACTTAGGGGAGGTAGAGAGGAGGAATAAAATTAAAACTCTTTTGAAAGGATGACATCATAAGCTACCCGAATAAAGAAAAAATCCCAAAGTCTAAAACCCGATTTGAAAAACACTGACTTTCTAATGGCATCTCTGGACAGCATAGGAGGAGCCTTTATTTTGTTTCTAGTCTGGGAGGTACAGGAAGCACTTTCACAGTCTCCTAATCACCATGTCTTGGGCAGAAAAATAGCCGAAAGTGACTTACACCCCTTAGGAATTCTGGGGACACAGCTAGAAGCAGGTCTTGCAAGGGCAAAATGTATTTGACGTTACGTGGTTTGTCCTACAAATCCACAATCCATTGTGCATTCAACTCCATAATATATCTGCGATGGCATTAGTGTAAGATAGCATTTCCAGTTCTCTTGCTCCTCACCTCTAGGCCAAATGAGCATTCCAAGAGATGTGTTTTGTTTTCTCTGCAGTTTCAGCAGCTTCAGAGCTCGTTGCCACGTGGCCGGGGACAGTTTGGCAAGCACAGGAGATGATACTGAGCATCGATTATTGCTTTTCTCTGAAATACCAATGGTCCATGCTCAGTTTTCCTGACTGAAGGTGTTTACCGTGATGAAGATGTGAGAACAATACCTAACATATTTAGCACTTAGTACATCTCTGGTGTCATGCCAAGTGTTTTTCATGCATTTTCTCTTTTAATCCTTCTAATAAGTCAGGGGGTCTGAGACTATGCCCATCCACATCATAATCCCTTTCCCTTTTTTTTTAAAGTGCAGCTCACGACCAACATTAATTTAATATCGTGTGTAGGAATGTTACATTTTCTAGGATTTGACATTTTCAGCAATCCAGGATTACTATATTTTGTAAATGAAAATATCACTACAAAAACAGAACACTATAAATAAAATGTCATTTGTTTCTAAAGACTATGAATGTACTACAGCAATGTGAAAATAATAATAAAAGCAAAATATTTCGTGGAAAACTTTGGAAGTAAAGTTAGAAATGTAATCAATAGAGTTATCTTGGGGTAAACGCTACAGCCATGAATGCCATCAAGGAGTGTTCTCAGGGCAAATGGGAAATGGTTAAAAATGGAGAAACTGAGGCTCAGAGTCAGTAAGTATATCTTTTCCAAGGTCAAACCAATAATAAATAGGAGAGCCAGGCTGTGAACGTAGGTAGTTTGGAGATCTCAAACCCTTAACCACCACACATACTCCCTCTGTGTTACCAAGTGATGTCAACCGGGTTAAAAACTCCATGCTCTATATCAGGGGTCCCCAACCCCTGGGCCATGGACCAATAAAGGTCTGTGGTCTGTTAGGAACTGAGCCACACAGCAGGAGGTGAGCAGCAGGCTAGCAAACAAAGCTTCATCCTTATTTGCAGCCGCTCCCCAGCACTAGCATCACCACCTAAGCTCCACCTCAGATCACCAGGCATTAGATTCCCATAGGAGCACTGGTCCCTGGTGCCAAAATGGTTGGGGGCTACTACATAAACTTACATAGCTCAAAATCATATGAAGTTCTGCTGTGCAAGGAAGGGACACACACGTTTACAAGCTGTATAAAGATTTTCATTCCCTTGTTCAAACTTCCTAGTATGGGATGTCAACAGTCTCTATTTAAAACAATTTCACTAAGAAATTATACCAAGGGAACATTATTGCTTTCAATTCTAAGGACACAAAGCTGTCTACATGTGTGCCCATGTGCATGACCATGCACTTCATCCCTGAGAAGGCATCCTGGACTTCACCTCACTTTGCAACAGAGTCCTCTGTAAATTGCATTGCAGGGGAGAATCTTATACCCACTTTTTCTTTTTTAAGAAACCGAATTTACAACTCCATTTGCAACACCTATCTGCACACAATTGGCTAATTACACTCTGGTCATTAAAGCAGATCAAACGATGAAGGACAGCAAATCACTGGGGTCCACATTATCATTCATCCTAGCAGATAGCAGCACCTACTCCTGTGCCTCAAATGAGACAATAATTTCCAGAATTTCGACTATGCACATAAAATGGGTCCTTAATTGGGAGGCCTTTGAATACCCCCAGCAATTTAATGAGTCCTGGGGCACTGCAGGAACTGTGATAGGAACTAGAGCTCGGGTTATTAAAGTTACAGTTGAGATGTCTGAAAAAGCAGTCAGTAAATTCACAATGTATCACTGAGGGCACATTTCAAACCAAAGCTATAGCAAGGGGACTTTCAGAGATTCAAGGTCATCTAACAGTAATGCAAGACCACAGAGATGACTCCTGGGTTCTCGTCTTTTTTCACTACGAGTTCTTATCACTCAGCTTCCCTGGCGAGGGACCCTGCAGTACGATGACGCAGGCTGCACCACATTCTCCCTGCTGTGTCCGTGACACCCCAATTTCCTGCTGTTATGCATTCTTTCTCCTCGGGGAAATCTCTCAATGTTGAGATTCAAAAAGATCTTAGGTTTTCTTTCTTTCTCACTCTGAACTCTACCTAGATGATCCCATCAATTCCCATGACTCTAAGCCATGTGTCTACTCCAAGACTTCCAAATACGGCATTTACCTCACCCCACTTCTGAGTGTCAAATTCCTACACTCAACTGCCTACTAAGCATTCATCATCACCTAAGTGTCTTCCAAACATCTCAGACATCATGCCTACAACTTCATTTGTCATCTTCTTCCAATATTTTGTTCCTTTTCCTGTTTCCAGCATCTCGTTAAATGTTACCTGCATCCTAGAACATTCCAGAATGAAACTTGAGAGACCAGTTGCTTCCTCTCACACATTCATTTACATTTAATCTACAGGTAAGGTGATTCTCCCACCTCATGTATCATAGATCCATTCAGTTCTCTTCACTCTCATAGGCATTATCCTCACCCAAAGCCTCCCTATTTCTCACCTGCAACAGCCCCCTAACTGATGCTCCTTCCACCACAATCCATCCTCCACACTGCAGGGAGAGTTATCTTTCTAAATGGAAAATTTGATCCACTTCAGTGGTTCCCAATTGTTCTTAAAGTAAAAGCTAAACTTCTTAACTTGCCTTAACAGAGCCCTAAGTTATCTGGTCCTCACTTATTGCTACGTTCATTGACTGTGGCTTTTCTCCATCATCATCGATAAACTTAAATAGGTGTGCACACACACACACATACACATACATGGATCCACTTTCTGTTCTGAGAATATACTATTTCCTTCACCTCAAGGCCTTTGAACTTGCCATTTCCTCTTCCTATAACAACCTGGTCTTGATCATATTTATATTATCCTCCCATTCCTCGGCATCTATCAAAATCCCAGCAACAGAGTCGGTGCTAAATAAATTATACTGAAAGAATATAGCAAGATAGCAGAACAGACAGTTTTCTTCCTTCCTTCCTTCTTTCCTTCCTTCCTTCCTTCCTTCCTTCCTTCCTTCCTTCCTTCCCATTTAACCAGAATTCTTAGATATAAAGATATAAGCTTTGTGCTCATTTCTAGTGGGTGGCTTTAGCCTAACATTCTTAACATATCTGAATAAATAAAAGGTTATGATTTCTTCATGTTTTTTACCCTCTAACCCCTTCTTTCTTACCATTATCCTTCTATTATTAGCGACACATGATTTCTTTTGTCTTAATAACCTTATGGTTTACTGAATATGTGCCCTTATTGTAAGCCATCTCAAATTCTTTTTGGAACTAGAGATGGAATAAGAGCAATCATAAAATTAAAACAAATATGGCCATTACTGGCTGGAGGTCTCCCCACAATCATGATGTCTGAAAAACTGAAGACCATTAAAACTTGATTAAAAAGTCATCATATATTTATGGCAATATGAGGTGCCCGTCTATACAATAAGCCTGGGACAGGAAGGCTTTTCAGTAATGTTGATCTAGGAGAATAAAAGGAGCATGCCATTGTTTTATGGTAATAGTTCACAATAGCTTCACGGTGATTAATAATTGCATTCATAAAACTCCTGCTCTCTAAGAGATAGGTGCTGTTTACATTCTTCTGCCTGTCACTCACTGGGAGGCTAAGGGACTTGCTGAAGGTCAAGAATGAGCATATACCTTCTCTGCATGGCTTTCCTATCACTGCCAACCAGAAATGATACCTCTGTCCTATAGGCATCCATTTCATTTTTTTCTGGCTCTTATCACAACATTCCTGGCATTATACTGTAGCTAGATTTTTTTAGGTCCCTGAGGCTCCAACAAACTTAGGAGTCTAAGAAAACAGATTTTTCCCTTAAAAAAACAACACTCTAGAATAATGTGTGTTATAGAAGGAGGGAGAGAATGTGAGAGAGCAAGAAAGGGGGACAAAGGGAAGAGTTGGGGACAGCAAAGGGAAAGGAACAAGTGAGGAGAGAGAGGAGAGGGAAGATCTCTGTATCTACTCCCTCAAGTTCAATCCATTCCTGAGCCATACACTTGCCCAAGTTCAGTGTTGACATTTTCAAGGGAGAATAATGCAAGATTTGGGTAAAATTATGGTTTCAAAAAGTACACTTTCAGCGTTCTTAAATAATCTTGACATTTGTTTAAGTTTTTATTGTCTCTCTTTTCTAGTAGACTAGCATTGCCGGAAAGAATTCTCTGCAATGATGGAAATGTGTTATCCATCTGTGCTGTCCAACATGGTAGATTCTTGCTACGTATGACTAGTGAGCACTTGAAATGTGGCTTGTCTTACTGAGGCACTAAAAATTTAATTTTAATTCATTTATGTAAAAATTTCAGTAGCCACGTGGGGCTTGTAACAGCCATATTAGTCTACATAGGTGGAAATTATAAGCTTTCGAAAGGTAGGGACTTGGTCTACCATGTGTCATACTTTGAACAGATGTGCCATAAATGCCTACGAAATGAGAGAAGAAAATAAGAATTAAAGGAATGACAATTTAATTGACTGGGGTATTTCCCCATAAAGTAATATTGGACATTACACATTGCATATTCTAATAATCAAGGAAAATAGTAACTAACATTTAATGAACAGCTCCTATGTGCGAAACCCAAAGAGCTTTATAATCATCTCATAGCCACTCAGTAACCTGTGGGGTGGACATAATTATTTACCCCATTTAATGGATATGACAACTGAGGCACAGAGAAGTTGATAACTTACCCAGGATCACATGGCTAGTGAGATAAGGCAACAGAGTCCACACTCAAGCAGTCTACCTGCACAAGTTAAACTTTAAGCCCCTGTTGCCAAGGTTTGCTTTGGGCACCATTTGATAATATCTAGGTCCCTGGTGGTGGCTTCCCAGAGGGTCTTCTCTGCCCTCCAATAGGTATCACCTATAAAATATGGCACTGGAGGCATGGAAAGATCAGGAAGAACACTACATGCCCAAGTTGCATCATAGTGTGCCTATGTCCTGTCTGGGATACAGGAGGGGATGCCTCACTAAGTCTGGGTGGGCAGGGAGGTCTCCAAGGCAGGTGACACCAGAAAGATAAAACTTGAAAGATAATCAGCAAGAACCTATTTTAGAGAGTCAGGAAATCTCTCCAGGTGAAGGTGGTCACACCTGCAAAATGGTACAGTGGCCTCATGGGGAGTCACGTTGTGTCATGCCCAGATGCTAAGAAGTGGAAGCATTCAGAAAGCTGTCTTTGGCTTGTGTGAGTTACTCTGTTTCCTCGAGTCTCCACAGTGCCACTGATAATAGTATCTAACTGAGAAATTCATGTAAAGCATTCAACAGAACATAATCAGTGTGCCATAAGTGCTGGCTATCTTATTGCTCATGTTAATAATCATCATAATCATTCATTATTTTATTACTTCACATGCACAGAATGCTTTGTGCAAGGTCTATATTTTAGGGCATTTCATAATGAGCTCTTTTGCTTCAGATAAAATAACCATAGGTAGAGTTTTAGGAAAACTTATAAGTGTACATCTACCTTAGTGTGGGAATGGGGGTCACTGAGACACTCACTGGTGAGGAAATATGGCCAGAGGAATGTCATAAGAGGATGGAGAATATCCAATTCCCACAATCTCTGTTGTCTTAAACTGGGCCCATTTTTCTCATCAACACCATCTGCTTGGATATTTGAGTTTGTGGACCCTGTTGCTTGGGGACATGAAGAATAAGACCAGATCAATATTCTGGGGTTTATATTTATTGCGAGATCTATTTATTACTCATTGCCCTGCTACCTTGAGTCCAGGAAGGCTTAAATTGGCTCATATCGACAAACAAAATACAGCAAGATAAAATAGATTTATCTATCTTGTTAATAGGTGATAAAAGGGAATAAATGAAAACAGAAGTAAGAGATATATTGATGCCAGGAATTAAGTTAATACTAACACATAAAACACAAAACCCTCTCTGTTTGCTGTGAAAGAGCCAAAAAATTTGTCTGGATTTTCCCATCCATCAACATGCAGGGAAATCTTCTAATTAATGTACATAACACCAGGTGTCTGTATCATGAAAATAAACCAGTGATTCAATTTTGTCATAATTATTCTTCAAGGTAAATGCCAAAGGAAGTTCTGCCGTGTAACAAGCATCACTGTCACTATTACACCTCGCCCAGTGACGTGACTGTGCATAATGGAAGCCTCACAATTCCATGACATGGGCACACACTATAATATCCCCATGTTATAGAGGAGAAAACTGATGCTTATGGGAGTCAAGGGAAATGTGAAAGGGACCAAAGTCTGACCACCCAGAAGCTGCTTTTTGGAATACTAATTTCAAGAAACGAAAGTCTCAGAAAGGACCTTTGACCTGCCCACGAGACAGCAAAACCTGCTTCAGGAAGGAAATCTTAGCCGGTTGCCTCTGCCTAATTTGAATTAAGTATGACAAACATGAAGGCCTCATGCAGGAATACCCCTGTCCCCCTGTTAATGTGTCTGTTGCAAGAATGTGCCTGCCATGTGTGTTTTACTCTTCCTCGACTACCTGTAAGTACTCACTCCCACTTCTGAAGTCTAAGACCCCATTTCCTCCTTTTTCTTCTTTGTCCAAAATGTCATCTATACCCAAGGTGGCCTCATTGTCTTTGAAATTTTCATGCTTATGTGAATTCTCTGTGTGCATGTATTAAAATCTGATTTTTCTCCTGTTAATCTGTCTGTTAATTTGATTAGCCCAGCTAAAAAAGCTTAGAAGGTGGGAGGAAAAGAATTAAATTTTTTGGTAGGTGGCCTGACAAAGAGGTGCTGCTGGGAGTTAGACCCAGGCAGTCTGGTAACACAGCAATGTCTGCGTTTTTAGCCACTATGCAGATGACCTGGAATGTAATGCCAGGACACATTTTTACGAAGGCACAGAGGGCATTTCTGTCTCTTTCCACATCTCTGGATATTGGCTCCTGGTATTACCCTACACTACAATCTAATAAAGCAGTTCTAGGAGGGAAAGAATGCCATCCAGCCACACCCAAACCCCTCTGCTGATCTGGCACTCCCAGCGTGAACTTTTACAATGGCTGAAAGAATCGATGGAAAATGTATCCTTCACAAAACTCTCCCTGAATCAGCTTCTCAGACTTTCTTAACTGATTTCAGAGGGCAGCAAAGTCAAGCCACCTTCACTAATAAGAATCTGATAGCATACGATGCTGGGTGGCTTATTATATATGGACCACCATGTACCTTTTCTTTCCTGCATGCTTGAATTTAAGAGGGCATAAAATCGGTATTAAAGGACACTGGAGTGCTACGTTAGGAATTTAACCCAGTGCTAACATGCAAAACTGGACAGCAGGATGACTCCCTCTCCTGATCCTGTTCCTTTCACACACCAGCACACATCGTCAGGCATTGCGAGCACTGAAATGGGTGAGGAATCCTCTCATTCAGCTAACGGAAAGGAAGCAGCTGTTTACAGGAAAACCAAACTGCTCTACTCTTCACCACCACCACCAACAGAAAGCAAACATTTACGCAGAGCCTTTGGCAGCACCTAATCAGATGTCTGGCTTCTGAAGGAATTCACAGCCCAAAATAAGACCACTGCGATTCCTGCAAAAATAGTTGTTACATCAGGCCTTTGGAGCATCCAGATGCTCCTCAGAAGGCAGTAGGGGCAGACATGAGAAATGAGCATAGTTTCTTTACGAATGAGTTGATGACAGAATAACTTAATTCTTAGACTCTCACTGTAGAACTGTTTAGTGAAGCTGCACTTGACCTCTTCCAAAATCCTTTGTTTTTTCCCTGTGACATTAGTGAAATGTTGTAAGGATGCTTTATACTTCTGATTCCAGACCTGAGGCATATATGGCATATCTGCAGTGACAGGACAGAACTTTACACCTTTCTGTCTCAACAATGCTCCTACCTGTTCTTTTAATGTTGTTTTACATAAAACCATCCACGCATCTGGGAAATCCATTTATGAAAATGTATGTCTTTTTTTCCTCCTCTCATTTATTCATTATCAAATTTAAAATGCTACAGATGGTTGCTTTCTCTCAACACGAAATGAAATACGTTCCATAGAACCAGTACCTCCCCCCCCCAAAAAAAGGCTACAAATGTACTTTGCATTTGGGGAATATTGAGTAGGATGAGGAGGTTGAAGGCACAAAAAGACTGAAAAGTTAATCCAAGATAAACACATATGCTTAAAATTTTTTTTCAGTCGGTAAACTAAATGACGGTCCTACGAGTATCTAGCAGAGACTCTCAGGCAGTGGAGATTTTTGTCCTCTGGGTGACATTTGGTTGTCACAACTAGAGTGAGTATTAATGCTGGATGATGTCCAGGAGTGCTGGTACACATTTTATGATTTTATAATTCTCAGGAACGCCCCGCAACTCAACATCATGCGGCCTAAAGTGCCGACAGTGCCATGTTTAAGAAGCTCTGATCAGATAGATACACCTTGTAAAAAAAAAAAAAAAAAAAAACGGGAATTATTCAGAGAGAGTGTATTGAGTGACAGGAAACATCTTTGCACCCAGAACACAACATTCTTCCAATGACTGTTCTTAAGTTTGTCATTAACGGGAAGGGGGTGGGGAGAAGAGAGGAAAAGAAGGGAGAAAGAGAGAGGGAGTGGAGTTAAGAAGGAAGGAGAGAGAAAGGGGGAGGAGGAAGAGAGAGAAGAGGGAGAGAGAGAGGAAGTGAAGAAGGAAGGAGAACAAGATTCATTTTTATCAGTAATATCTTGTTATTGTAACATAGATAACCAATTAATTGATGAGAGGGTGACAAAAATATGTAAAGCCACTGTCTTGAACAAATCTTAACACTTGGCTTCACTCTGTGATTGGATGGCTGCCTTTTCCCTTCCTGAAATTAAAAAGAACGGATGTTCTCTCTTTTTTTTTATCGTCCTCTTTCAGAATGATGAATAAAAGGTTTAATTTACTGACTGCTAAAAATAAAAGCCCTGCCATAACTCTTAAAAGTCTTTGGTGTAGCATAAAAGCTGGTTTCGAAATCTGGATTATGAATTCTACTTTTTTTTTTTTAACACTTGGTATTAGCAAACTTTAGGTGTAAATAAATATGTGATTTGTCCATGCATGTAGAAATATACAATACACATGCATATTCATATAGCTACATAAAGAATTAGCACATGGTCTCAAAATGGGCACTTTTACACTGATAGACAGCCTCAGCCAAGGATTCTGGCGACTGCACATTAAAATGATTGAAAGTCAATACTAGGTTTCGGAATGTGCTGTCAGCCCATTCAACGCCTACCAAATTTTTATAACATATAATTCCTATAACTCCTATTTCTGCATAGTCCAATTAACTTGAAACAGGTATATAATTGTTGATCTTGAGGGCTCTGCGAGGCCCTTATTAATAAATTATGCGCTAGATAGCAAGATGGCATTTCCAAATTCATTCCACTTATGGCCACAGGTTCCAAACTAGGCCTTTCTGGCAGACTCTGTAACTCTACTGTATGAGAAATCTGTTAGACAATCTGTCACATAAACATAGATAGGAAATGTACATAATGCAATGCTTGAAGGAAAAGAAGTCCAATAGACCATGAACTTTTAATGAATGGATTTTAACAGTTTGCAATCTGGTGTGCGGGTTTCGAAATTTTTCTGTTGGACAGGAATGTGTCTCGTATTTTATGTTTTCTTAGACTTGATTTAATTACAATGACAAAGAGTGAAAATACATTTTTTTCACTCCTGCAAAAATACACCAGAGTGTGTGTGGGGGGGGCAGGGGACAAACTCTTGCTTATCAGTATTCCAGATGGGGGCTATTTGCCTCCCCATTTGGTGATGGTTTGGGAAATCAGGATACTTTTAGCTTCCATTAAACACCTACTAGCATGTGTCATGTCACTCTGCTGCACAAGTAATGCCATCATAATTCCATCATGACATCTGTGTCTTTGGTTTTCCTTCAGCCCTTACTATACTCTTTAAATCAATAGAATTATTTTACATATTATGTATAGTAAATATAACTAACTAGATATGGTAAACATAATTAGGGAGAATTTTCATGCTAAAGTGCTAAGTAAATAGTAATACAAAAAAAAAAAAAGTAGAGGTTCTTACTCTCATTTTACAAATAAGAAAACTAAGGCACGAGCTCACGGAGCTGACAGAGCTGGCCATCATCCCTTCTGGCTATCCCCAAAGTGTGCCTAACTCACCACTGGAACAGAGAAGGCAGTACTACTCATTTGTAGAATAGAAAAAAAAGTGTTCTAAAATCATAGTCCTTCTATGTCACTCATGTGCCTCTTGCATAAGAATATTTTTAAGTTTAAATCTTTTATGAAAACAATGAAATTTAAATAAGTCTCTACTTCTCTAAACAGATGCAATGAGAGTCTTTAAAAATTTGGTGACCAGTCCAGAAATTACAAATGTTTTTTTAAAGGACCTACTACTATGTGTAAGATGCTGTATTGGGTACCAGGGATGCTGAAGCAAATGGGCCTTACCTTCCAAGAGCTCAGAGGTGAGGAGGGAAAATACATAGCTGATATAATAGGTGTCAGGGTTTCTCCAAAGCAATGGGCTTCTCTCGTTCCTGCCAGAATATGTCGTTTATCTCATTCTATGTGCTCCATCTGGGTACTAGTGACTATGATAACGGGTTAAATCACACCCACCTTGTTTCTCTCAATGCTATAGCTTCATCCCAGAGAGACCTGAGCTTCAGATGTTTGAACACAACGGTTGACCAGATATCTCCATGTGATATTCCACTAGCCCCTGGAAGAGAGTTCAGAAAAGCCTACACCAAACTCATCATTTCTGCTGGCTCGTCTTCCTTATTTTCTCTTTCTCTGCTGATGCACCCATCCACCCTATCAACCCCAGCTAGGAACCTGAGTTATTCTGAATCACTTCCCTATCCCCTCACACTCTCACATTCAGCCAGCAAGCCTCGGCCATGAATGTCCTCATACATATCCCTGCTCTGTTTCCACTACATCAAAATCTCACCTTCTGACTAGAATATTTACAATGGCTTCTGATTTCTCCCCTGGCTTTAATCTCCCTCAAATCTACTCTCCACTCAGCCTCCAGTGGAACACATGGAAAATGACCATCTGGCCAGCAGTGATTCCCCTGCTTGGTGCCTTCCCGTGACTCAGTGCTTGCAAAGGGCAAAGCCCAAGCTCACCAGGTCATGTGGGCGTCACCCTTTCAACATTCTGCTGGCCCTAACTGTGCATTTTACCCTCTAGCAAAGCCAAAACAGTTTTTATCTGTCTCTTGCCTCTCTGCACCATAGATCTGACTTTTTTCCTCTTTGACATTTTCTTCTTATTATACCTTCAGCTCAGGACATCGCTTTCTGAGCCCTTGAGTTCTGCCTGCAACATGCATGTTGAATAAAGCCGACACCATCCTTGCCAAGTTTACAACCTGCCTGGGGGAAACTAAAAGAACCAAATAAAGAAATAAACACTTGATTTTAATTGCGGTCCGCACTAGGACAGAGAATGAGGAGAATGCACTGAATGAGAAGAAGAATTTATTCGCTTCATGTGCTACTCTATGGTGATCTCTGATACTAAAGACCACTCCCTTATATATTACCCGTTTATGTATATATTTCCCACCACCACAATGGGGCCTTCCTGAGTGTTATTACTGTTTAAATAATCACTTTGGTTCCAGCTAAAAACATTAAATAAGTGTTAATTAAATTAATGGATGGATGGATGGATGGATGGATGGATGGATGGATGGATGAATAGATAAATGGTTGAAAGGATAGGTGGATGGATGTGTGGGTAAATGAATGGATAGATGAACTGATGAGTGGATGGGTGAATGGATGGATGGTTGAATGTGTGGATGGATAAATGGGTGGATGGATAGATGATGGACGAATAGATTAACAGACATATGAACAGGTGAACAGCTAGATAAATAAATGGATGAGAGGGTAGGTGGATGAATAAATAGATGAATGAATGGGTGGATGGGTGAATGAATAGATGGGTGGATGGGTGGTGGATGGATGGATTGATAGATGGATAGATAGATGGACAGATGGATGGCCAAACAGATGGACAAGTGGATGGGTGCAATGGGGGGATAAATGGGTAGACAAATTATAGAATGAATTAGTAAATGAAGAAATGTTTTTTTCTTATTGCTTCAGCTTTACAAATTATTGAATAAAATGGTGTCCTTGGTAACAAGTGCAACTTAGAGGCTCTCATCTATAAGCTTGTGAGGCTATCCCTTACCTGTGAGAGAGAAGCTGCAGAGCACACTTGGCGTTTTCAAGCATTGTTAAGACTCCTGCTCACATCCTTGAGAGATTTCCAGAAAGCTCCTTGTGCACTAGAGAGCTGCTGAGGATAAATGCTTCATGAGGGAAAAGCAAAACGTCGCAAGACCTAAATGAGGCATGCTTGGCCAGGATGGGGGGATGGGAAGATCAGCAGCAGAGAAAACCTTTTTCTATAGAAAAGAGCATTTTAATTTATTTTGGTTTTGTTCTGATCGTGGTGGTAGGGAGAAGATGAGAAAGGTAAGGGGAAAGTTGAGGGGATGTCTGTAGGAGTAAAAGGAGGAAAACAAGAGGGGGAAGAGGGCCTTCATACGTTAGAGTTTGGGATTTTGCATGAAATGAATATCTCTTTTCTTGATGTGGGTAGAGGAGCTTCACAATGGATCATCCAGGTCTGTGCAAAGACCAGGCTGCAACATTTCAGGGAAATACAGGAACCGAAAACTGGTTGCCAAGTTCCATTCTAATAAAGTGCTAAAGCAATATTTTCTAAAGCACGTCCTGCAGAACTGCCAACATCTTGTTCCAAATACTGATTCCTGGAACTCACTCTGGCCTCATCTGAGGGTGGGGCTGAGAAATGTGACTTTTTACAAGATTCCAAAGTTTGAGGGGCCTTCTTTTAAAAGACCCTCTCCCAACCACTTCTACCTAATTAAGCAAGGTGGGACAAATAAAAGGGAGGCAGTTTTTGAAGGCACACCATGGTCACGAAGCCTATGTTGGTAGGAATTTTAAAAGGCAAAGGTAGAGAAGCTGACATGATGAAGGACTAATTTCCAGTGAGCTCTATCAGAGGAGAGGATATGCTAAGTCAAGTCCTGCCCTCCTGATTATCCAACTAGGTGCCTCAGGGCTCAACAGCATTAACCCTTTTTATCACCTGGCACCTTGTGAGGGCAGCTTCATAGATAATTAGTCATAAGGACCCAAGGGGGTTGGAAACCAAGTCTGTGCATTCCTTGGCCAATTATTGGAAATTTACTCTGGCAGACACGTGACATTGTCAGCCCACAGTAGGTATCTTTCTAAGAATTCACCCTATCAACAGAGAGTCACCCTTTTTGAAATATATAACCTACTCTTGCCCTTTTTGATTGAGTCTTGGGCATGTACCTGATTCAGGAGAGCAAGGAT
Organism: Cynopterus sphinx; assembly: GCA_030015415.1. NCBI lineage: Eukaryota > Metazoa > Chordata > Mammalia > Chiroptera > Pteropodidae > Cynopterus > Cynopterus sphinx. The sequence goes on along the minus strand of CM057379.1, from coordinate 96,203,239 downwards.
GCCCTTCCCCGGACTGGGGTGAGAGAGAGCTTTAAGTTCTTCCTTCTCCTATCACTAAAGCTATTGAATGAAAAACCTGGGCTAAATCTCTGCTATTTGAAGACAACTAGTGGGAAATAAGAGAAAAATGAATCTGACAAGCAGAGAACCGGAGAGTGGGTTCAGCATCAGAATGTGGAGAAACAGTGTACTCAGGGGACAGCTGGTTCCCTCGAGACCGGTGAGTCCCATTTACTCCCCAATACTACTTACACCTCTTCCTCTTCTTCTTTTAAAATTCTAGCTCATTTGAAAGCAGTGACATCTAACTTTACTAACCCTGCCCTACCTTATGGCTGCTGTCCATTTAACCCCAAACCCCTGCCTTCACTGACAGCATCAGAAGCTGGTTCGCTGCACCCCTTCCACCATCCTCAGGCCATGGTCTACCATCCTGGCCTCCAACATCTTTCTAATCTTTATTGCATGTAATAGCTTCTATTTAACCTCAGTCATATATTCCATGGGTCCACTCTCGACCTTCTCACCTGTTCTGAAACCTTAAGCATCTCATATTCTGAGTATTGCCTTTGGCCCTTCCAGCTCATCCCTTCTCTTTACCACACGTGTCCAATCTCATTGATGTCCCCAGCCCTTTGATTTCATTCCTCCTCACAACCCTTTGCAGATCTTCTCTTTCCTAATTTCTCAGCCTAAATGTCACAGGCCAGACTAATACCCTCCACTCCCTTTCTTCCCTTAAAATCTCCTAGACAAACCCCAAACATGGGCAAGCCCAGCTCTATTTTAGACATGAGATGCCTACTATTCTCCCCATTTTCCCCCTATCCCCAAGCCTCTCTCATTTCCTTCCCAGTCTATTTCATGCTGCAGACTAACTTTCTCTGCCTGCCCATCAACATGAGTGTACTTGAAAATGCCCACCTAAGTTCTAAGTCTACACAATGTTTAGGTTGAAGACCTGAGTATTGATTTATCTTTTCACTGAAATTTTTGAAAGGGAATTGGATTGGCCTGGTGCTCTTGGCAACATGTGAGCTGCCCTTGGATCAGATGCTTGCCTTGGTCCATTGGATGTGTTTGCAAGGCAAAAAGAAAGAGCTTAAGAAGGGACAGACTATGGAGGTACCCCAAATAACATGTCTCCACGTCTACGCAATGTTGTGGGCTAGAGCTGTTTGTGGGTTGCTAAGCAACTGGAAGTAGTTCTGAGCCACATACAAGAGAATGTGGTTCGGGGAAACAATTTGTCAAGGAATCAGAGAGAGTGTATGTATTGCCTTGAGCTCCAGTCAGCACCTTCCCCCTCCTCAAACCTAGCTAGCCAAAGAGGCATTGGGAAGGCGGGGGGTAGCAAGGGGAAAAGAGAAGGTGGATGGTTCTCATTCCTCCGAAATCCAATCACTTGCCCAGGCATTTTACTCAGGCCTGAGCAGAGGCACAGCCTGAGTTAAGAGCCACAGTGATTTCTACCGAGCTCACAGCGTGTTAATCACGCCTGTCAGGCTCCCAGGAAGAAGAGGTTGGCTGTCCTGACAATCTACATTAACGTGGGTGGATGGTGTTTGATTATACCTTCTTGAAAGCTGTTTTTATTTGCATCTTTCATCGGAGGCTGAAGGATGTGCTATGTGTCCCTACCAACCTATAGTCTCATGCCCCTGCCATTACACAGCTGACTGCAATGAGAACACAGCCCTAAGACTTTGGGAGGCATCGGTGGGCTCGGGTAGGACCCAGCTGCCCTTAAGCACATGGGTTTTTACCACAAAGTTGTCCTACAAAAATGGGCTGGATTAATTTTCATCTGGGGTCAGTTTTGGGGACACTGCTCAATGCCAGGGGAGATCAGACTATTCTAAGAGTGCAGAACTTGAAGACACAGGCAGTGAAAATGCAAAAGGAAGATGCCCTTCATCAGAGTCATTTGTGGGCCACCTCATCAGCTGTGAAATTCAGCAAATATTGAGATAACCAACCAAGTTCTGTGTACAATTCTAAGAACTCTAGATACAGTGCTGAGCATAAAAGAAATATAGATGATGCTTGGGGCCCTGATGACACAGTTCATGTCCCAGTGGCCACTGCACTGCTTATACCCAGGATAGATTATATGGTGCTTGATAAATCTGTACCGAATGTCCAAACGTCTGTTTCTTGATTTTGGCCTCCTTGTATGTGACCAAATAACACCCACCTCAACTCAAGGGTTCCAAGACATTAATGGCAGGAGAGAGGACTGTAAGTAATTTGGTATATTTGGTTAAGTCCTCAGGTTATTTAAAAACATTGAAAGCTATGAATTCCTCAGGATGCTAGTCTACTGTCTAACCCGGGCACTCCAAAGTCTTTACCTCAATTGACTTAAAAGCTTCACCTAACATTCTGGCCACACTCCTGAAGATGAGAGTGTGTGGAAGTCAGAGCACCTGGCTGTCAATGCCAACTCCATCTCTTATTACTCACTGGATGACTTTCCCTTCTGTGAGCCTCACTCCCCTCATCTTTAAAATGGGAACGACAGTACCTCTCACACCGATTTGTCTCAGGTCCAAACTGAGACAATGCCTATGAAATACTTTGCACAGTGTCCGGCATTTATGAAATGCTAGGTATTAGGTAACCAGTAATTATTAGATTAGGGGGTCCTTTCTTGATTTCTTTCCAACTTGGATTTATCAAAGATGTTTGGGTAGAATTCACGAATGCCATGGTCTTTGATGAGACACTAGTATACGTGCAGGCTCTCTTAGCCCAGATATTCCCTAGGGTGAAGAGCAGAGGAATCAGGCACAAGCACTGCTTCCCTACACAAAGTCAAGACCAGGAGGCTGGATGTTTCCTTATTCTCCCTGAGGAACCATATTTATATACCAGCTTCAGAGATGGCTGGCATGTGGCTCCAGGAGAATGATGACTCCAGAGAAACCTAATAAGTGGCTGAAGCAGCATCAGTGGGTTTCAGAAAGTTTTTAATGATTACAATAGGTGCTGAGGACACTGACCAAGCAAAACATACAGCTAAGCAAAAACAACACCAACCAAAAACAACTTGGGCTTTGAAGTGGTGAACGAAATGAGTCGAACAGAAATATGTTCTCTGCACTTAGTTCTGCACAGACACTCTTAGAAATTAAAATTCATTTCACTTGAATTAATAAAACTAAGTAAAGTCAATGCAGGTCAGTAGGGAATGACTGGAGCATGTGAGAGACGATTCTCTGGCAATTCTTTCTGTTATAAGCGTGAAAACGGCCTGACCGTTCACTGACGTGGCTTGGGTGATGTATCTCCTCCCAAAATAGTGTCTGTGCAAAAGATGAGAGGAAACGATCCCCTGTTAATTCGGTTTTTAAGTCCAGATGAAGAACCTTGAAAATAGCCAATGAGCCAAAAATACTGAGTAACTCCACATTCGGAGGGACTGTTTCTTCTTTCTATATATAGCACCTCAAAAATAGAAATCTCTGACTCTGGCTTACATAGGACTGAAGTATGATTATGCCCATGGACTGGAGAGAAAAATCTATAATAAATCTACCCTATGTTGTCAGTTTGCTTAAATGCCGCCACGTCTGCAAACTTTCTAAACAAACGTGACCTTTCCCATGATCCTGACCTGTTCAATATGCACGTGTAAGTTTGTCGACTTTCATTTGTCCAACAAATAATCACTGAGTTACTACTATATCTCAGATGTTGTGTTCAGTTTTGAGGATATGAGTTAGCAAGTCTTTCCTCATGCAACTTAGAGTCTAAATAGAGTACTCAGAAAAAAATATCGATTAATTATTGATTGCAATTATAAGTGTTGAGAAGAAACTGATTGTGCGGTTGGCTTTTGCTCTCCTAAAAAGAAATAATGTTTAAACTTGGACTTATTTATTAAACAGAGCTTAGCAAGAGGGGAAAAGTAGAAGAAAAACATTCAGGATGCTGGCAAAATTATTTAGACCTTGTTTTAAAATAACTGCAGTTCTACATCATGTGTGAGGGAATTAAATATCTGTTTTCTTGAGAAAGAACAAGAGTAGATTGCATCCTCCAGGTATTTAGGTATTTACAGCTACTGGTGGCATAAAATACTCTAACAAACAGAGAGAAGGCTTAAAAAAAAATAAAAAGTAATTTCACTAGCAATTCAAGATAATACATTACCATTCCAACAGCCACTTTAATTAGGGTAGCTCTTGCATTCCCAGGGCCAATAGCACTCTTAAGACAGGTATAACATTTACTTAACTTTATTGACCTGCATTTGTCTTTCTAACTAGAAGAGAAAGTGCTTATTTCTTTTTTAAAGCTTTTGCCATATTTTCACATTCTCTTCTTTGTTTCCAATAATCAAAAGGAGCTTCTCTCCAATGCACTGAAAACTGAATTTACAGGGGAAGAGAGAAGGCGGAATTTAGCTGTTTCTAACTTGCTTTTCACTTTTCCCCCAAGAGAATGACCTCAAAACAGTAAAGAGGAGAACAGAAATCATCCTACAGAAGTGCAGTTTGGGATGGGAGGAAGATAGCAAAAGAAGTCATGGTTTGGGTCATACATAAATCATAAGGTGTATAACATTGGAATTAGAAAGAGGTACATTGGAGATAAACCCATCTACTATTTGACTCCCATCAGCCAAAATAGTTACTAGCTTCTACTCTAATTAAAATAAATAATCTGGACCCAGATCAATCACATCCCGGGTACCGTAACATCCTGCAAACATTATGATTGCAAAATTAAGTATAGTGATTTACAAGTAATTGTAGGTAAACAAGAAAGAAGGTGAAACAACATTTGGAAATGCCCCCATATCTATAAAGGGGCATGGGGTGGACTGTACCCAAAATGAACTGATAAACATGATGCCAAATGACTATTATACAACGGTTTGCCAATGCATGACTTGAGACCACTCGGAAGGACTAAATGCAGTCTTTGGGGGGAGGGCAGCATGGGTTCATCAGATGAAAGGGATGGTAAGTGAACCCCCTTCTGTTTCTTTAGGGTCCTAGACTGAAGGACTGAGTGATGCTGTAGATTGAGTGTAGTGAGATGTTGAGGCAACTGTGAGAAGATGAATGCTAGCTGTGACTCAGACTCATAGATGATTCATCAATTTACCAAGTGTGTTAATCAATGGAGCAGCTGTGTCTGTGTATGTCCACATCTTCCAACAGGATTCACAAGCTCCTTGGATGCAGGTCTTATGTTTGCAGCTTATCATTTAATCTCTGGGTTGCCTTGCATGTTGTAGAACTTAGTAAATACTGAATGAGGGCTCATCAGCCACAACTGGTTGGCGATAAGAATTAATAACTGTAATAACGAGTGCAGATATTCTCTAAGAAGTAGAAAATATACACAGGCAATGAGATATTAGAAAGGCAAGTCAGAGTCTCTGTCTGGTCAGACAGTTTTATCAACAATAGAAAGGAAGACCTGAGAGATGTGTTTATCAAATTTACAGATGGTGCAGACCCGGAGGTAGCATGCAAGCAGAGTGACAGAATCATGTTTCAAAATTATATTTATAGACTGTAAGAATAGACTGAATTCTATTTTAGTAGCTGCTTCCTATGTGCCAGGCACCAAGCTATGTTTGTTACTTTACATCAGCTAATTAAGTCAAATGAGTTAATGTGCAGTTCATATATCAAGATTTTCAGCTTAAGGCCAAGGGAGAATCAAGCACGTGAGACAAAATCTGGGGATGGTCTATCTGCAGGAAGGCTAAGAGGAGTCTTGATGGGCATACAAGAGAGGGAGGGAGGTAAGAAACCCAAGACAGTAGGTGAGCCTTGGCCATAGGAGGTGAGGTAGGAAGAATAACAGTACCCCCTAAAGATGTCTATATCATCATTCCCAGAACCTATGCCTATGTTACCTAATATGGTAAAAGGGGCTTTGCAAATGTGATTAAATTAAGAATTTTAAAATGGAGAGATTATACTGGATTATCCAGGTAGGTGCATTATTGTCACAGGTGTCCACGGAAGAGGTCAAAGTCAGAGAAAAAGGAGATGTTTTGACTGAAACTGAGATTTGTGTTTTGAAGAGAGAGGAAGGGGCCATGAGCCAAGGAATAGGGTGGGCTCTAGAAGCTGGAAAAAGCAAGAAAGTGGGTTCTCCCTCAGAGACCCCAAAAGAAACAGAGCTCTGCTCTGTTTTAGTTCCAGAAGATTTGTTTTGGGCTTCTGATCTCTAGAACCATAAGATAAATTTGTATTGCTCTAAGCCACTGAGCTTGTAGTCATTTGTTATAGGAGCCTTAGGAAACTAGCATGAAGGGATGAAAAATTCTGAGAATGGTGGCTCTTTCTCACTCGCAGACTGGCTTCCCGGCCCCATGACCTAGCGGTCATGTCTGAGCCCCACGAGAAAAGTGATGGGACCTGGGGTTGGGTTGGGAGGAAGCTCTGTACAGTGAGTGTCTGCTGGAAGTAATAACTGAGATAGTGACTTAATTTTTAAAAGATCCATCAGTTGTCCTTCTAACAAATTATAATGCTAGTGGGAAGAAAAAAGTAAAGCTTCTCAACTTCTTGTTTATGATCCCCTCTCTCCCTCCAACCCATCTATTCTGCTGGTCAGTCCCATCAGCTATAGCTACACAATACCTGACCATGTTTCACTGTGCCCATAGCCCCACTTGGGGCCAAGCTACCATCATCTCCCACTTGAATCATTGCAGTGGCTCTCAGCAAGGCTCCTGACTTCTGATTCAATATCTCTCTCTCTCTCTCTCTCTCTCTCTCTCTCTCTCTCTCTCTCTCTCTCCCTCTCTCTTCAAAAACAATGTCCAGAAGGATCTCATTACACATTTGTCATTCCTTACCAAAAACTGTCCTCATTGAAAATTTCAGAACATGATCTTCCAGGTAATAACAACAACAACAACAACAACAACAACAACAACAACAACAACATCATCAATGGCAAATTTATTGAACACCATGTCAGGAACATTTCTAAGCACATCCATACCCTAACTCCTGAAATCTTCACAACTCTATAACTGAGGCACAGAGAGTGATTTGCTCCAAGTCACACAGTTAACAAAACATGGACTAGAGATTCAAATCCCTGTGAAAGTTGGCTTCCCATCACATTCGGCCCAAGTCCTTGTACATGCCTGCCGAGGCTTCATACCATCTCACAGCCCCCCTTTGCTCCCTGATCTCACCTTCCTACTCACCTCCCTTCCACTCCCTCTAAACACCTCCACCACTTTTGATACCTGTTGGCAGATTTCTTTGGCCCCTGCCTTCTCACACAATGCCTAGTAAGATACCCAGTCTGCCTGCAAGGAGCACCTCATGGTGCTTCCTAGACTTAAATACTGGCTTGGACTGTCCATCCAAGCCCCAAGATACTCTTTTTTCTCCTTCCTCTTCCAGGCCTTGGAAGACTTACCTGTTTGCATGTCCTCTATCAGGTAGCCTAGCCTGATGGTCAAGAGAGGGAGGGAGGCTCACTTGGCTCTCCATGCTAGCTCATTCTTGATCCTCTGCACATCTATATCCATAGAACCCTCTATTCTACCTCCAAACTTTACTCAAAAACATCTCCTTCTCTCCACAAACCCCACCACCCTCAACTTGTTCAAACACCTATCTTTCCCTGCCTGGGTCACGGGGTAGCTTCCTAACTAGTCTCCCCGTCTTTACTCCTGCACCCACATGATACATCATCCACAGTGGAGCCAAAGTGAGCCTTCCAAACTGCAACATCAGCTTGGATTGCAAGCTCCCAGGGATTCTCCATCACTTACCTGGTGAAGTCTGAACTTCCCTGTGACGTTCTTTTACCTGTTTGATTTCCTCTTATACCTGTCCTCACTCTCCACAAATCAGTAGAAGAACAACTTCCAAACACCCTGCTGTCTCCTGCCTCTTCTTCCTTTGCATGTGCTGTTCCTTCTGCCTTTCATGTTCTCCCTCTTTCCCTCTTCTGCATGCTAATATATGGGTTTGCTTGGAGAACTTTCTTTTCCCTTGTCTAAGCTCTCCACAGGCATCACCTTTTCCATACAACGTCTCCAAGCTCTCTCGCTCTGACAGCATTCCCCACTCCCTCCTTTTTACGAATTCTGATTTGTGGTATTCATATATCATAGCCTGTAGTAATTGTTTGTTCACCTCTATCTCTCCTAACAGATTTTGAGCCCCTAAAGGGTGAGGACTGAGCCTCACTCTCTTGTACATTCCTCAATAGCCAGAATCGTGCTGAGAAACTTAACTAGCATGCAGTAGTTATTGAAATAAGCATTACTGAATGATGAATAAATACGTGAATGCATGCATGTGAATTAGTGAGTGGAGAATAGCCTGCATTGCTCCTGAGAAAATACAGGGCCTACAGGTGGAATCTGCAGAGAAGCAGACATTGAGTAAATATGAGAAATGACTTCTCAACAATAATGTTATTCAGGAACGATGGAGCTGGGCCCCAAGGGCCACCATGGAGCCCGTCAGCAGGAGCAAGGCCATGCTCCCAGTGCTATATATAAAGGCTGACCCCTAAATTCTGCACTTTCATTAGACTTTCTCTCCCACTTTCCATCACACCTCTCTCCAAAGACACATCTCAAATGCCTGGAACTTGCTTGATGCTAATTTAAATCCAGTACCAGTCACAGTTGGCAATCCAGAGGCTGCCTACGACATTTCATAACTAATAACTAAATAAGCTCCTTAATCCCCCAACACAAGCCCGCCTGCCAAAACAATAAGAGAAACACACAGCCTACTCTTCCAGGCGAACTGCGCAGAGCAGGTGCACCTCACCAGATGTGTGCGTCCCGGACGAGGCTGTGCGCATGGTGTGTCCACATCCCAACCGCATTTCAAAAGTTCTGTGACCTAAGAATAATCTTTACTACTTCCTACCTGATATTTTGATAAAGTTAATAAATCTCTGGTGAGATACCATTTGTAGCCTAACTTCAATGTTGAATTAATTCAGACTTAGGATTGTCAATCTGACTTAAAAATAGAAAACCCTGTAATATATCGAATAAAAATGATTACATCTAAGAAGTATATATACATACATATATATTTTCTTTACGTAGCTCAGTGAATATTCTTCTAGATTTCAGGATCTGAGCAATTCTAGGTAATAATAACAGGGGATGATTATTATAAAAATAATGGCAAATTTATGGCATAGTGCATGTTAAGCAGTGGACATGTTAACTCCTAGAACCATCCTCATGACCCTATAAAGTACCAGATTGGTCCCATTTTACAGATGAGAAAACTAAGGGGCACAGAGAGCACAAGTAACTCATTTATTCATAGAATATGCCATATTATACAGAATGAGGAACCTTTATGTCAAACAATTATATGTACATACATTTATTTATGTCTTGGTAAATATAGTTCACAATGAAGATTTTAGGACATGAACTTGTAGGTAATGATAAAAGCAAATTTATTGACGACTAACTGCATCCTCACGACAAGCCTAGGAAGTATCCGTATCATCCCCACTTGGCAGGTGAGAAAACTGAGCCAAAGAGAGTGCATTACTCCACATCCCACAGCTGATAAGGGGTGGGCCAGGGGCACGCACTCAGGCCTCTCGGCTGCAGGGTCTGTGCCTTGGATCATTGCATCACACTGGTAAGAAAACTGTTTGCAAAAAATACTTCCCTCGGCGGCTCCACACACTCCTGAATATTTTTCATCATCTGCACTAAGGTGTTAAGAGAATTTGAGACCATTCAGTGCAAGTTAATGAACTCTATGTCCGCCCGTAAGCCTCTTTATCTGGCCCCTTGCTTCCCCATCACAGTAGGCTGACTGTTAGTGGGTCTACCTCAGTTCTCACCACAACCTTAATCGCATGAAATGTCCCACACGAGGCTGTCCTCGCTGCTCAGGGCAACTCCCCGGTGCCACTGAACATATTTCAACTACGCGTGAAACGTTTCCTATAGACTGCAGTCTGGAGTTCTCGGTGACAGGAGAATAATGTACGTGTAAGATGATGGTGATAATGAAGAAATAGTCTGGTCGGCTTTTATCACCTGGGGTCCTCAGGAAGGCTGCCAGGAAGGCTGAAGTATATTCCATCAGTGAGGGCACATTTATCAATGCAGCCAGACGTTCGCTTTATAAGATTTAATATGGAAATACTGTACTTAAAAAGATTTATATAAAAGTCTCTTTTCCCATTGTTACCGGGTTTCCGTGTCATCCTACAGCATATCAGCGCTCCCCGAGCTTGCAATATCAGCGGGCTAATTCATAATAACTAGGCTATGTGGAGCTCACTCCACTGTCGGCATCGGAATCAGAGGAACACAATTAATAAGGGAGAAAAAAATTTAAAAGCCAAAACAACGATGGAGATTTGGTGTCAGGATGTCAATCAAAGGACTGCAGAGGTCACAATGGGACCCTCAAACGCTCAGGAAGTTTAAGGCCTAAGAGACAGAGCCTGCTGTTGGCAGACCCCTGCATCTGAGCAGGAGTGTCCCCTGAGGTCCAGATGGCTCTAAGCCATTCTCCTCTGTTTACTCTCTTTGAGATGATCAATCACCTTTGAAATTTTGTTCTCTGTCTCCTCCCCTCTCCTTCCCTCTCTACCTCTCTCTGTCTCCATTTTCTCTCCTTTATTGATCTCTCCCTCTGCCCCATCTCTCTTTCTCTTCATCATCACATCTCCTTTTGTACCTGCCTTGCCTTCCTGTGTGTGCCCTTCTCCTAGAAACGGAGAGATAGAAAGAAAAATAGCGAAAGACAGATGGAAAGAGAGGGGTGGGGGGAGAGAGAGAGAGAGAGAGAGAGAGAAACAGAAACTACAACTAAAAACGCCCAAACATTTCTAAAAGTCCATGAAGTATACCTCGTGGTGGTTGGGGGTTGGGCAGAGTGGGGGATGGGGAGAGACTGCTCAGTGAGTACTAAGCTACCTTTTGAGATTTAAATATAGTAAATACTACCCAATCATACACTTGAAATGGTTAATTTCATGTTATGCGAATTTTAATCAATAAAAAAATGTAAAAATCTCTCCTGAGTGTGCAGTGTGCATGCCGTGTGTGTGTGCATGTGCATGTGTGTGTGTGTGTGTGTGTGTGTGTGTGTGCATAGAACTGGATCTATACTTCCAGGAAAAATAAACAAGACAAAACAAGCTCACCCAACAGAAATGGCTACAGAATGCATCCCACTGGTTTTTAAACAAACAGGGTTTTCTTAACAACAAAAGAAAGAAAACCCATGCTGCAGATATAAGCTCTTACTTCCTCCACGGGGAGTAAAGTTGTGTGTCCTGGTTTTTCTGACAGCTCCAAGCACACAGGCCGAGCACACCCAAGCCCGCCAGAGTGGCCTGAGGACAGATCTGAAGATTGGAGGGTGAGACGGAGAGAAAGCAAATTTAAAACTATACCTGACTCTCAATGTGATTGGAACATTCAGGAGAGGGTGTTCATTTTATCAAGAGTATTTAAATGAGAAAATGATGATTAGAGTATTCCTCCTCCAGCTCAGCCAGTGACACTTAAAACACACGAGCGCCAAATGCTACCTCCTCCAAACGCTTAGCTCCCCGAACCTCCCTGCCCTACTCTCTGCATTTGAAACTGTGTTCTTGTCCGACTTGCCAGCTTAAAGAGACGCTGGACAGAAAGCCCTGGCTCAGCTAGCTATGCAAATCTCAGTTTCTTGTGCAAAAAACAACAACAAAAACAAAAACAAAAAAAAACATTTTTTTCAGATATTCACATCATTTCAGTCACTATGAAAGTTCTATCTGTTCATTGTAGAAGATCGAGAAGGTATTTAATAACACAGAGAAAAAATATTGGACACATTCATAATAATTTCAATACCTAAAGAATAATACTCTATGCAGGGATCCCCAAGCCCCCAGGGCTGCAGACAGGTACAGGTCTGTGGCCTGTTAGGGACCATGCTGCATAGCAAGTGAGTGGCGGGCAGGTAAGCGAAGCCACATCTGTGTTTGCAGCCACTCCCTGGGGCTAGCATCACCGCCTCAGCTCCACCTCAGATCCTCAGGCATTAGATTCTCACAGGAGCACCGGTTCCTGGTGCCAAAATGACAAAATGATTGGAGAGTGCTTCTTTTTTGTTTTCTATTTTGAATCTTGACTTAGGGCAGAGAAATATACCTATAGATAGTCTTTTAAAACAAAAAATTGCATTATCCTGAAAACAGTGTTGTGTTATTTGTTTGTTTCCATTTAATAGTATCCCAGAAACATTTTTCCACCTCATTAAACACTGTCCTAAGGCATCATTTATAATCGCTGCAAGGTCATTTCATCATATAAGAAAAGGAACTGTAATTTGTTTTTCCAAATCCCTATGGCTGAACATTTAGATTGTTTGACTTTTTAGCTCCATAAACAATGTTGTAATGGACACGCAGCCTGTCGTCAAACCCTTATCAAAAGTTTAACCCTGCCCCCACCCATTCACATGCACGCACGCACACACGCGCGCACGCACATACACACACACACACACACACACACCACACACCACACCTCTGAAGATACACCAGGGTTTCTCAGCCTGGGCACTGGTGACATTTGGAGCTGGAAAAGACACTGATAAGGGACTGTCCTATGCATTGTGAGATGTTTAGCAGCATCTCTGGCCTCACCCATTAGATGCCAGTCGTCCCCCTGTTTGTACAACTAGCAATGTCTCCTTGCATAGCTCCATGCCCCCTGCTGGTATGCTCATCCCCTGCTGAGAACCAGCGCAATATGATAATGGAAGAGGAATCCGGATGGAATGAGACACATTTCCACATCTTTTGATCCTTGACCTCCAAGCACCCTACTCCACTGGGCAGTGTCTCCTCACCGTGGGTGCCTGCACCTCTTCCACAGACCCCTTTCCCAAACGCACAGCTGTTTGCCAGTCCTGAAGACCCATGTTCCCGACTTTCTTTGTGTTGCTAAGATTAGGTGTGGGTACCCTACTGAGGCTCCTTATTTGGGCTCCTTTCTGATTCTCCCTGAACCTATGACTTTCCTGCAGCCACAGCGCTGTGTCTCAGCTGATCCTTCATCCCTAGCTGGCCTTACCAGACAGGTCAGCCCGCTCCTGCCTCAGTGCCCATACTGTCACTGCGTCTCCTTCGTGGCCTTTATCTTCCCCCCTGTGGCATGAAGACTTACCTCGTACGGGGGTAATGGCAAGATTTATTATGAGACTTTTGAAAAGCCTCTCTGCAGCCTTCAGAAGGTAGAATGTTGGTCAGATACACGTGACAAATATTTGTGTTACCATCAGAGAAAACTGGGAGTTGAGAGGAGAGACATGAGAGAAGTAAATGGCCGGGACCTGAGAGAGGAAAAAGTGAGACGAAAAGAGAAGTTTAATCCCCAGAACCAGGAGCATGGGAGAGGGGCACTGGGCTATTGAAGGGGGCCTGTGAGTGGGGAGAGGTAGGATATCATGTGCCAGAGTCTTTCATGGTTCATAATGTAAAACCCTAGATTAGAGATAAGCCAGAGCTGAGATAAACTTCTATATGGAAAAGATATATGGAGAAGTCTCTTTATGATGATTAGTGTGTTGACAAGTTTACTATGATCCATTTTTCGTTATCTAAACCACCCACGTTTCTTTCTGTCCTGGTGGCATTCACGGGGATGCAGGGTGGCAGGAGCCCACAGAATGCAATATTATTTCCTCATTATGCAAACTACATTTGAGCCACCTCCATGGTGATCACCAGAGTGAATGTGTCAAAGTTGCCAAAAATCTTGTTGAAAAGTACCTTTCTTTCCTTCTAAGAAGCATTCCCCTGACAACAACATTCTGATTCAGAATTCATAACCCCCTTAAAAGTAGAACTTCCTTGAATAAAATGGCATGGTCTTCAGATGTGCAAACGTTTTTGTATTCACATAACACGCTTTTCTCATTCACCACATTTTGTCAGCTTTTCACGTTTTCAAATCAACCGTCCACAGAGGACTCCAGGTTCCTACGCCGGGTTCCATGGAGAACAGCTAGAGATGGAGCAGCACAGATGGCAGCGGCTCCTGTACCCCTCAAAGGCAAATGTGGCATCTACACCAATGCTGTGGGATGCTAGAGTTTCCCTAAACTGCATCGACAAATCTCTGGGCCTCCCCTGTTTATCCCGGTGCCGACTTACTCCAGGGTTTGCTGATACCTAGCTTTCCTTTGATTGACTTACAAATTGGAGTATAAATCATGTTTTCTATTGCTTAGCAATTAGTCATTAAGAAACAGCACAATCAAAATACAAAGACAGAAGATGTTCATATTGCGAATAGGGGCCTCCGGAAGAGAGACTCTTTCAAACCTCCAGGCTTTGGGCTTACAGTAAGTTCCCCTGAATGCAGGTCCAGCTTTTTAAAATGGCAACACTATTTACTCCTTGCACTATCTCTGCTTCATCCCACACATTAAGGAAGTACAAGAGTGCCAAATACGTCTTCTTCATTTTCCCCAGTCTTTGCCTCCTCAATCATCTCTCTTTGAGAATCATTTCTTTGTTCTCTGCGGTAATATTGGTTCAAAGGCTGTCAATTGTGCACATGAATGGCGATAGAATAATTAGTCACACAAGGTAGGGGCTTTCCTATTTGCAGACTCCAATACACTAAAAATGAGAAGCGTGATGAACCTCGGCTTTCACTGGCATTATCTATAATAAGGACCACCTTCAAGCTGCAGGCTGCTTTTCCAATATCACTCTTTCATCTGGATGTATTTTTGCCCCCTCTTTAATGTTGAAAATTTTCCAGCTTAACATCTCATCAAAAAGACTGCATTTTCTTTGTTCATTCTTGATTTGAAAACACTAATTCTTTAATTTATTTATTGTAAAAATAATACATGCTCATCATAGGAAATGTTGAAAGCATAAAAATGTATCAAGAAGCAGGAAAAAAGAAATCTCGTAATCAAATCACCCAGAGGCAATCACTATTACAAACTTTGCTGTTATTTCCAATCTTTGCTACTATATGCATTTTTAACATATATGAAAAATTACTGTACATGTGATTTTGCTGAAGATACGTTTTTGTTAAACTGCTGAAGAGAAAGGGAACAAATCTTCCTGTCCATCGACTGCACATATTGGAAACAGAAAGAAAAGGACAGTGAGGTTTTATGTGATTAATCTGAAATGAAGATTAAAATCACTGTGAGCTGGAAAACAAGGAAATTAAGTGATTGTCACAAACCACCTGAAACAGCTCAGTGGGGTCCATTAAGATTTTTAACAGCTCAGTGAAATCTAACAGTTACCTGACAGCCCCGGAGGAAAGGGCTGAGGAGAAACCCGCATCTTCACTGCAATGCTCTGTCTGCATTAAAACAAGCAAACTTTTTACTGATTGACAGTCCAAGAAAGCTGAACTGACCTCCACCCTCAATTAACTCAGTTTGAAATCGTGTCTATACCCTGCACAGCGTGTCTTCATAATCTGAGATCATAAGAGTTTTAAAGGCTCAACAAGGCAAAAATTGGTGTGCATGTGTGTGCGTGTGTGTGTGTGCACTTGCATGCGTGCTGTGTGCAAAATACAGTACATAGCAGAGAAGGCCCGTGTCATCTATGAAGAATGAGAGCGAAGCGATACCTGCAGATCTCCCAGATGTACATGTGCTCTCTCTGCTACCACAGCCTGCAGGCGAGCATCAATCTGAATGTTTGCTGAAATGATATTGGCATGGGGCCCACATTTGCTTCTTATTCTCCAGTGGCTTCCTTGCTCAGGAATATGGTTCCAGAAACTTGGTAGAAAAGTACCTATATTAACTTTTGCTTCTTTTCCTTCCTCATTTCTTCCTAGCCTTGTCCTTGTCCCTCCATCCCTTCAATATTTATTGAGTGGCCACTAGGTAGAAGAGGCACAAATAGGGGATGGAGAAGCAAGGATGAACATAACTGAGTTCCAGGTTTTAAGGAGTTCATACAGAGGGGGCTCACAGGTCAATAAGTGATGTTTACACAGGGGGCCAAAGAGTAGTAATAGTTTGCTTATGATACGAAAGCATACACCTGGGAAGTGTAAGGAAATCATGGAGTACTTCAAGAAGGAAGAAACATTTGTGTTGGCTCTTGCAAAAGAAGTCAACGTTTGTGGTAGAGTTCAGACAACTGAAGGTTTAGAGAAGGATTTAGAAGGTTTCAGAGAAATCATCTTAGGCTGAAGGGGAATGATGGCATCATTGCAGAGATAATGCTAGGGATGCATGAAATGCTGCCCACACTGGGGAGAAATGGCCACAGTGAAAGGTCTTGCAAACCGTCTTCAGTTCTGGGAGAAGAAGAATCTAGGCCCATTTCTTCACTCCAAAATTATTTTTCTTCTAGTCTCTACGATTGCAGTGTAAAGGTTTTTCCACATAGAGAACCTTCCTGATTTTCAGTTAATATCCAAGGACAAAACTCCAGTCAAGCATTCAGAAAGATGAGTGACTGTCCAAAATTACAGACCATGTGGGTTCTACGTCCCTGCTGGATAACATTGTTCTGAGCTCTCATTTCTCACCCTATTTTATGGCCCCCAGATTTGTAGACACCTTCTCCAAAAGAGCAACTCCTAATATGCCTTTAGTTCTGGAAGTCTCCTTAAGAGACACTATTCTTTCTCTGTTACTGTAGTGAGAACAATTAATAAAGTGGAGAAATGGCAGACCGCATGGTGTCTATCCAGGCTCAGTCATACTAAATTGGGTATGTCGTATCATCTCACTGAGCCTCCATGACCCATCTGTAAAATAAAGAAAATAAAACTGCTTCCTTCATGTCAAATGGCATGGGGCATAAAAATGGCCTGTAAGTCCTCAGCCAATGTTAGGTATCATTATTACCCAGTAATGGGCGTGATGATGTTAAGGGAGCTCTTGGGGTCCAGTTTAATTTGTTTTAAGCTTTGACCCATTGTCTTGAATTCACCTTCATTATTCATTCATTCGGCAATTATTTTCTGAGCATCTCCAAAAAAGTAGGTATTATCAATAATAATTTCTAAAGGGAAAAACACATCTCTTGCCTGATGAGAAGTTTAATTTTTATGTGTATAGCACCAAACTAAAGAAAGTAGCATGGAAGGAGGCTAAAAGAGGCCCTCTTTTTATTAAACAGTCAAATAAACAGATCCGTTTGGCTAACTGGAACTCTTACTTGATCAAGTCTAAAGATAGAATCAATAGACAGGCCGGGCAGACAGGAAAAGAGAGGAGAAAATTTCCCAATGACTTTGGAGTCAGAAGGAGAATGATTTGCAGAAATTTAAGGTGAGGGGCCACCATATAAATGATCAGCATACAATGTGCACCGAACCACATGTTGCACTCTTGGTAATGATACCCCGAGTCAAATGGCAGACACATTCATTGGAAATCCATCTTTCCTTCCTCACTTATGGCAACACTGAAAACTTTGGGGGCACTGATTTGGTGTCTAAATCAGTTTTCACCAGCAGTGCTATCTTTTCCTTTCACAAGCGTATAAGTCATTTCATAATGATGACACCAACGCTCATTAACACGTGGCAACAGGACCAAGTGGCTAAGGACTGCTGAAGGTCTCAAACTCAGCACACTTCTCTTAGGGTTTCCTTGAAAAGCAAATGATTTTTAGTTCGAGATTCTCACCTAGTACATCACCTATGGAATCACTCCCAACAAGTCTCTGCACAATTCTTCCTTATCTATTATAATACAAATTCTTTCTGGAAAAAGAAAAAGAAGGAAAGAAAGAACAAAATAAGTAAGGGGAAAGGAAAGGAAGGAAGGAAATCAAGAGTGAGAAGAAAAATTCCCCTGTTCATCATCTTGAACACTTTCCCACGGAGAAGTGACTGGTTTCAAGGACAATTTAAGAATGGATATCTCAATAATCAGAGGCTTGAGCTCTATAAACTGTAGGGTGATCTTACCGGCTCAATAAAATCAAGCACTTGCTGGGGCTGTGTTTGGATGTGGAGAAGGCTGAGAAAATAAATCGCCTAATGGAAAATTACAGAGGAGCGGCTTCTCCTTTGCATAAATGAGAAACTCAACCAATTTGGTTCTGAGGACTTTGCTGCATGTTGCTCTAAAAAGCAGACACAGCTTTTGTTGTCTGGTTACAAGATGATAAATATTCATGCTGGTGAATTACCACTTGCTAATGGCCCAATATTTGGCATACCTGTTGTCACCCAGCTCTAAAATAGCAGCGACAGTTTAGGATGACAATGCTGGCAGGTGTTAACGATGGGATACTGTAACTAACAAGCACAAGGAAACAACAAATTTCCAGTTCCTGATTAAAACAAGGTCCCCCAAGTGAGCCCATCTTACCTGGCACTCATCTTTAAAGATGTTTCTCATTTTTCAAACCCACAGAGACTTTGAAGCCCCTCCGTTAGCTGTCAGAGCAGCTATTCATATTTCTTCATTCATGCATTTCCCACATATTCTGTGACTATAGCCATTAGCTCTGTGAATGTGAGCTCTGGAGAAAGACTCTCTGCTTTCCAAGCCTCTCTGTACCACATGCAAGATGTTTGTGCTATGGCATGTCACTCAAGCCACCTGGCTTTTTGTGCCTTTATGAAGTGGGGAAACAATATTATTTATCACCCTTTATGGCAGGGGTTCTTAACCTCAACACTATGACATTGGGGTCGGGTTATTTTTTGTTCTGTAGGATGCTTGGCAGTACCCCTGACCAATACCCACTAGATGCCAGTAGCATCCACTCAATTCTCTACCATTTGTGATAACCGAAAATGTCTCCAGCCAGACATTGCCCAATGACCCTAAGAACAGAATCAACCCTGGTTGACAACTCCTGGCTTGCAGAGGGTGGTTCTGAAGGGAGACCGTGTCATATTTATAGTGCCCAGAACACTGTTGGGTACACAGTAAGGCCTTGTGGGGGACAACTATTCCCATTTTCAAGACACTGTGCTGGACATTTGGCCAGGATATAAGTTGGAATCAAACAAGATGTCTTGCCTTATGCAACTAACAAAGCACTTAATTGTGTTCTTTGCACTTGTCACTCCCAGACCTCTTCTTTATTTACTTGTTACTAACTGTCTTAAGACCAATGGGGAGTGGGGACTTCATTGCCATGTTCACTGCCAAATCCCCAGAACTAGTGTACAGTCTAGAACATAGCAGATGCTCAGAAGAAACTGATGAGAGTAAATGCTATATGCTCCACACCCATAGTCCCAGAGGAGGGGACTTAGGAAGCTACACATGTGTGTATGCACATATGTACCTGTGTATGTATATTTGTGTACATGTGCATGCATCTATGTATGTATTGGTACATATACAGTAAATATATTACATGTATAAGTGCCTTAGATAATTAATAGATTCAGGCAAATTTTAAAATACTATCTTAATCCACCCCTCAATGGTTTTTTGTCAGTAAAAGCTTCACGAAATGGAAATGAGATCACATTTTCCTGCTTAAAAACCTTCAACTGTGAGAATGAAAACCTTCACCTTAGAAGTATAGGTTTGCTATTTGGCAACAGTCTTTGGGAATAACAGCCAACTGAGAATTCTATTCTCTCTCTCTTTATTAAAGATAAACTTCACTGTTATTTAATAGGGCAATCTTTTGCAAGCAAATTGTCATTTCTGAACTAATAAGTGCTGGACCAAGAATGTCCCATGTTCTTTTTACATACTGCTAAATGTACTTAGCAATTTTTTTTTTATTCTCCAGGGAACCCAAAGGTCCATTGTGAGCAACAACAAATTCATAATTAAGTGGTTTGGTATAATTTTTCTCAATAATTTTTTCACAATCATTTTAATTTTTCAATAACTTCCAAGTATCTGATTCAATAATGATTTTTCTTTCAAAATTACCAATTTTTCAAAAATCTCTTTGTGAGAACACTGTGCAAAACACCCTAAGAGTGACTAAATAATGTCAGCCCCACTCTCCATTAACTCAGAAAATGCAGGCAGACACAAGCGCAGGCACATTGGGCCCACGTTTCCAGCCTCTGCTCAGTGACTCAGAAGTTTGAGACGTCTTAATCAGTGACCTACATGGCCACTAGCAGTCACAAAGCCAGTGGTCTTGTTTGTGGCCAGCATTTTCTTCTAAAAAGAAGTAAATTATAACATATCAAAGTGCTTGTGAGACCTCTGTCCCTATGTTGTAGGTGAGTGCTGGGTCACAGTGTAAAATGCATTTCTTATTATGGGTCACAGTAAAAACCAAAAAGGTTTCCAATACATTGGCGAAAGCTTCCATTTGAAAAGCAAATATAGTAAACAGGAGAAAAACCACTTGTAGAGGGTGGTGACTTAAAGGCTGGCGTTAGTCCACGAATATTGCAAACTGAAGAAATGGCCAACTCCCCCCACCCCGGGTCAACCAGGGACAACCACATCTTTTTAAATTCAGATAGAGGACTGAGGTCCAGGAGGCTGACCTGAGAGAATTGTGAGGACGTTACTTCACCACAAAGAGCTGACAAAAGCTTTCCATCCATTCTAGTCCTCAGTAAAGATGTTCTTTCTATTGTTGGGGATTTGGCCTCTCTCTATTCAGATTCAAATGTTTAATTTGCAGAATATAGAAACGACCTAGTATTTGACCATTGTGACAGGGCCACATTTTGATTATTTTACTAAAGAAAGATTTTAACCACTCCATCTAAAAATCGATCACTTTTCAAGACGTTTCTTACAACCAATTGCTTAGTTTATGTAAAATAACATAACAACTTTCAATAATAATCATTGAGAGCATGTAGTAGGCGAGTCTCACCGAAAGTTTACAGAATGGAGGATAATTTTCATTTTCTCATTTTTGACTCCTAAATAGCATCCCTATCCACTATTTATCTAGTTTCAAATTTAATTAATGGTTCTGATAATAATTGCACAATTTCTATGGCCATAGAAAAAGCAGTCTGCATGTAGATAATAGGGCATTTTAATATTTTTGAAGTTCAAAGCTTGCTATAAATAGATAAATTCAGAAATTACCACCAGATCTAAAATAATATCGGAGGATAGATGAATAATTAATACCAAAGGCATATGTTCCTGGGGAACACATGAAACAGAAGTCATAAACCTAGGCATTGCCACTCTGATCAAGCTCCTCATGTCTTAAGGGGAGAACCACTTTGCTTGGACCTCAGAATTACTATTATTATTGATAATAATTATGATGCATAACAGTTTGCCTACTCGGGGACTGTCATCACCTACTGTTTCCTTTCATCTTGGCACCATTCCTGACTGGTTGTTGGAGCAGATATCATGCAGCCAACAAGCCAGTACAGCAGCCTGGACCAAGTACAGTGGATTGGGACTCTGGGTTCATTTGCTGTGTGAAATCGGTACAAATCACGTTGCCTCTCTGTTAGGATGGGTGTGAATCCCATTGCCTCCAGCCTGTTGCCTGGACAATAAACCCACCTCTGGTAATAGAGAGCCATTGGGTAAAGACGTAAATGCAGGCTGGCTGTTTGTTGGAAGCCCAGCAGGAATGCACTGAAGGAGAGTGAGGCGATAGGAGCAGATAAGGTGGGACACAGTGGGCCCCTCGGTAGCTTCAGGATGAAAATTATTCTCCAGAAAAGCCAACCACATGGTTAGAGAGTTGGAACTTTGGGCCAGCCCAACATCTGGGGAGAAAAGGGAGGCTGGAGATGAAGTTAGATTTCATGGCCAGTGATTTACACCTACATTATGAAACCTCGCTAAAAATTCTGGACACCGAGGCTGAGGGGAGCTTCCTAACTGGTGAACATTCTGATAGGCAAGGAGGGTGACACACCCAGACTTCATGGAGACAGAAGCTCCTATGCTTAGGACCTTCCCAGTCTTTGCCCTTCATCTGGTTATTTATAGCATGTAAATAAAACTTTTAGTCTATGGCCATGCCACCCTAAACATATCCGATCTTGTCTGATCTCAGAAGCTAAGCAGGGATGGCCCTAATTAGTACTTGGATGGGAGACCACCTAGGAAGACCATGTGCTGTAGGCTTGAAAAAAAATTAGTGAATCTAGAGTAAAACTTTTATAATAAAGATATAGCTTTTCCATGAATTTTGAGTTGTTTTTAACAAAATATTAGACCAGAAGCAGGTGGTCAGAGGCCCCAAATTTGTAGCCAGACTTGGAGAAGTGTGTGTGTGTGTGTGTGTGTGTGTGTGTGTGTGTGAGAGAGAGAGAGAGAGAGAGAGAGAGAGAGAGAGAGAGAGAGAGAGAGAGAGAGAGAGAGAGAGATGGGGGGAGGGGTTGTGGACACCCCAAACTTGTGGCTGGTGTGTGAAGTGGGGTCAGTCTTCTGAAAGACTTTGCCCTTAACTTGTGGGATCTGTGTTAACTCTAGGTAGCTGCTATTAGAAATGAGTTGAATTTCAGGACCCCGAGAGCAGGGAAACAATGAGTTTAATTTCAGGACCCCACATGGCCACTACAAGCCATGGTTTCTTTGTTTGTCTGTCAAAATGGAACTGATAATAAAATCAATAACTATTTTCTGGAGTTACTCAGCAGGGATTGTTCAGATAATATATGTTAAATCCTTAGCTAGCCCAATAAATACTAATTTAGCTCTTTTACCCCCCAAATGATAAGGTGAGCTAACTGAGGCTCAGGGACTCTAAAGGACTTACGTGGAATGTGGAGAATGTGGCAGAACAGGGCAAAACAGGAGTCTGGCTCCCAGGGCGGGTCAGTTTCTGCCCCCACAGTCTGTCTCTCCAGCCTACACAGCCCATCCCATTGCCTCCTAAGGCACTTTTTAACAAAAGGCACTAGAAGTTAATACAACTCCCATTTGAATAGACACAGGCGATCCCACACACCTCCCCCTGAGACAGTAGCATTCTTGTGCTTCCACGGCTTTGGTTTTAAGGGCAGTCCTTGCACAAGGGCCTCAAAATGATAAAACCCTGGGTCAAAGTTACACCAGCACAAACCCAGGGGAAGCCCGGCTTTGCATCCATAAGATGCTTAAAACCCTGAGGAAAAAAGAAAGTTGCCAATTTCCCAATCCCAAAACAAGCCCTAGGAATGTGGGATGGTGCTGTAACAAAGGCTCTTCCCCACAAGCTGGGCCTACATTCCTATCCCCGCCTCCCAGAGGACACATCCGAATGGAGAGGCAGGTAAGGCAGCCAGCCTCTGGCAGCAGCTGATTTTAGATGCTTTGCAGGTGCTCACGTCTTGTTTTTCTGAAGAGGATCAAATCCTAAGATTTTAAACCCAAACTCTCCAAGAGCACAGCCACCAGACTCTCAAGGACAAAATGATTATCTCAGATCTCCAGAAACTGAGCAAGGGAGGAAACAGCTTTGGGAAGGGAAGGGTCACTTGTGGAATCTGATTTTCTGTCAGCTTCTAAAGAATATAAATTTCTTACTGGCTTAAGACAGTGGTTTGCAGCTGGATAAATTCTAGCTGCAATCTTTGCCTCCTTTCTCAAAAATAATTGTTTGGAGATGGCAGTATTTCGTTCATTCAAATTCTCCGTCTTTTTTTTTTTTTAACGTTTTGTAGTTGTGTGTTTTAAGTTGTGTGTCTTAGGTTTTAAAAGAACAATTTTTATCGAGGTAAAATATATACTGAAAAGGGCACAATTGAACAGACTAGTTTAATTAGCACTCATGTGGATCTTAATTTTTAAACAGAAAATCAATTTAACGATTTCTAGTTTCAAAGGGCTTGTTAAGGTTCGTAGTTGTTGCCAAATGTTTGTATTTGAAAAAGTACGTGGTGAGACACCTGTGAATTCATTCATTTAGTTAGACCACAAATGCTAATAAGAGTGCCGACCTGTGCCAGGCCGTGAGTACGCACCAGTGAACAAAACAGAAGATGGTGTACCTTCAGTGTGCTTACAGATAGTGGGTAAGAAATGATATGAAAAATAATATGGAAATGCATGTAATGATTATTGTGGTAAGACCTATAAAGGAAACATACAGGGTGTGATGACAGAGAATGGAGGCAAGATGGGTGAATTCAATTGAAATGAAAGCACAAATCTCTGTCATTTTCCTAAGCACACCTGTGTCTCTACTGAACTGTAAACTTCCCAACACCATATCCTTTTGTCAGGGGAACTTGCCGAAGCCACAGCGTAGGCTGGGCTTGTAAACGTTTGAGAGGAAAACTGGCTTAGAGACTCAAGCATGGAGTATCACTCGTATAGATTCTCATGAACAGACTCAAACTATAAGCATTCCATTTTAAAACACCCTGAAAGGTAGAAGTGCCTGCCTGCCACAATGGGATGGGAGAGAAAAGGGCCCGGTCAGGTTAAGGGGATGCTAGGAGCACCTGCTAATTTATGTGCTGGAGGTCATCTTGATGGAAACATCAGTGCATTAAAAAACACTAACAATGAAGTCCCAGACATTAAATACTAAAGTCAGTGCAGCCATCTATGTAATTTAAGGTGCCCCTCTTATTCCCCACGAGGATCTGTGAAGGGCCCCACTTTATGTTAAGGTCGAACCACGGTGCTTTCTAGAATGAAGTGCTTTTCTTCTAGAGATTTGCCCACAAAAGCCACATACATGGGCCGCGTACACTGCACAAGGATCTGTGACTTAGTGCTTTATTTCCTGCATGTCCCCCAACGGCCCCTGCTGGGATGAGAATGTTATTTTGATCAGGTTCTTTTCCTATAGCACTTACCACAGTTGCAATTCATTCAAGATATGTTTATTTAATGCAAGTCCTTCCTGAGAGCTATAAGTCAAAACTGTGGTGGCTTATTTACAGCTGTATCCTCATTCCTTAGAGTGGGATATAGTTTTCTCTCTCCCTCTCTCTCTCTTCTTTCTCTGTCTGCTTCTTTGTCTTTGTCTGTCTGTCTAGGTATAAGCATAGATATACATAAAAATAAAGATAAATGTACAGGTATAAGTATAGGTCTAGATATAGACATAGACATAGAGATATAGCCTAGAGCTAGATAGACAGAGATGAGATATAGACATATAGATAAAAGTATGCTATAGAGTAGATGTAGATACAGATATAGACACAAGTATAGGTCCAGAAATAAAGACATAGGTGCAGATAAGGGTATAGACATGGAGAGATAGATTTACAGACATTTAGATAGACATAAATATAACTATAGGCAGAGATAGATATAGATGTGGATAATATGGATAATATAGATATTTGCCAAGCAAATGGATGACACCTGACCACTACGCCCACACACTGATCTCAACCATCACCTGGTCTCTGATATCCAATCATAACATTATGCATTTGTGGAACACTCACCATTTTCCAAGCCTCTCTCCAAAATAGTTTACCTTATTTGGACCTCAGCAACCCTGTAAAGTCAGCAAGCCAGGCAGGCATTACAATTCCCATTTCAAAGAAGCAAAAGTTCTGTTTTGCCCACAGTCACATGATCAGTAGGTGGATCAGCCATTAGATAAACACACGATTATTAATTTCAAGTCACAGTTCTGTCCTTTTTTCCTAACATCATTTTTTATCATAAATTTTTAACCAGAAAATTTTAACATGGATTTGAAGTTTTCCAGCTCTGAATGGCTCCTCACATTGCAGAGACTCCACATGGCCTTTCGAACAGCTTTCAGAGCAGTGATGCTCAGAATTATGTGTGCTGTGGAATTGTCAATCAACAGCATCATTTTCAGACCTATCACGACCTGGCTTAGGATAGGAATCGGAGGAGCTCTTCAAAATTCTATTACCGTGGAGGTGCCAAGTATCAATAATGTGCTTTATGAAAAATAAAAATAAAAAATAACTCAATTTCCAAAAACAGTTTAGCAAATGGAGAAAAGAGATGGATTTGACCTCCAAATGACCAAATAACCCCAAAGGTATTATGTATTCCCCTCCTGTAGGGAAAATATTAATTTTTCCCATTTTTAATAGCAAATAACTCCACAGCACTAATGACTTTCATATTTGTCTAAATTTCATGTTCTTTGGGCAGAGTGTGACCCTGCATACACAGCTTCTGAACATGTCTAAAGTCTTCTCTGGAGGCAGAAGCTACTATAGTTTGATTATATGAAGGAGTGACTGCCGTAAAAGGCCACGGGTCCCAGGAGACAGGAGGCTGCAGAGAATTAATGGGTGTTGCCTGGCTAAAGAGAATTTTGGGTCCTCAGAGAAACACTACAAGGACTGAGCAGTCTATTGCACTAAAAGGTATGAGAATGTGTGGAGCCATCCTGCAAATGTATGATCCTTAGCACATTTGGAAGAGTTGAGAGACACGTGTGATGGTGAGCCCTGCAGACCCCACTACCACATGTGGGCGACATTGGCTGTAAGGGAGGGGACTGTGTTCCTCCAGATAAGTGCCAAATCCCCTGTTCCTCTGGGTGTTCACTTTCCTGCACACAGGATGCGGGTATCCGAGGTATAAATAGACCTGGGCATTCGTGGTACTTTGTCCTTGTACACTTTCCATTTTAGTCTGTGGAAAGTAGGTTAAACCATTACGCTTTGCAGCAAAAGCAGCTGGCTTATCCAATATTTTATATGCGTTTTATTTATCATGATCATAGAAATAAACCCCACTAACTACTCCTTGGAGCTTTGATAAGTAGCCCATGAACAAAGCGGTGGGGTCGCAAATTCATAACTTGCTATTTGGGGCATGCAGTCTGTCTTCTAGATGAGTGGCACCCCTTAGATCCTGGTGTTAGATATTACTACTCATTGCCATTTCTCGTTTTTCTTTCCCTTCAGCCCATGGGAGACGTGAACCCCAGACCCCCTGTGTTAAGAGCCATGTGACTACTTCTGACCGATGAAGTTCACTTGCAGGACAAAGCATTGAAAAGCTGTTGCATGGTTCTCCAGGTTTTCTTCCCCAAGACTGATGATAAAAGAAATGGTAGGTTCCAGATGAGGCAGCTACGAGAGGGTGGAGTTCTCCACAGCCTGAATCCCTCAGTCGCTTTCTGGAGCAGAGCCCTTGACAGACAGTGCACATCGGACATATAAAAACTTTGTTGTATGAAGCTACTGAGATTCTGGAGTCAATCTGTTACTGCAGCATAACCTAACTCATCATGACTAAGCGACTCTCCCAATCAAATTCTCCAGAGGATTCACGACCCATCTTCAAAACACCCTCAAAATACTATGAAAGCCCAGCCTTGGCTCTGCGATATCAGGGACTGTTCAGAGCTGGAAAACTGGAGCGCCAGGAAATTCATGTTAAACTGCCCTTATATGATGAAGTTATAGACACATCAGAAGAGTCTTAACAGCATTTCTAGAAATAATGAACATTGCTGTGTTATGGAGTAGGTTGCAAAATTTACATTGTTTTATAGTAAAGCATGAAGAATATTGGACTCACCGAAAAGCCTCTAAATCATTCTGTTTGGCAGGCAGATATTTAGCAGTTAAGTTATGCCTGGCCTTAGGGCTCTTTCCATAGCTTGAGGTTATAAAATGAGATTTGGGATGGAGAAAAAGACTCCTGGGGGCACTGTGCCAATTCTGAATTCCCTTTGACCTACAGTGGCCAAGCTGCTCCCTTCCACAGCAGAAATAATATGAGGTCTAGGTGTGTGGGAGCTTTAATCTGATAGTTATCCTTTGGGGTGCTGTCACCTTCTGCTGGAATTTGTTCTTCTCTGTGGCTCTGCAGTTAGTTCTCAGAGGACAGCTAAATACTCTCACTCAGGAAAGAACCTGAGGAAAGAATGGGGTGACCAAGGATGTATTTTGTCTGGCCCGCTCCTAGGGTTATCACTTGAAAGCTCCCCATTTCTAGAAACCCCTCAGTCCCAAGCAAACTGGGACCCCTGGTTGCTATAAAAAAGGAAAGAACAAGAACCCATGACAATGACTTACTCTGGAATGAATTGGTACAGATGAGGAAACACACATGCACGATGCTCTTTTGAAACCAAGATACTTTAGGAGAAAAGTAAGTGTTTGCAACTTAACTGTCTTAGCCCAGGCTGCCATACAAGATGCCACAGACTGGGTGGCTTCAGCAACAGAAATCTTATTTGCTCACAGTTCTGAAGGCTGGAAGTTTGAGATCAGGGTGTCAGCATGGTCAGGTTCTGGGCGAGGGCTGTCTTCCTGGCCTGCAGGTGGATGGCTACCTTCTTATTGTGTCCTCACTCCTCTCTCTTGCTCCCTCCTTCTCTCCCCAACCCCTCTCTCCCCACTCCTTTTCTTATGAGGTCACCAATCCTATCGGATTACGATCCCACTCTTAAGACCTCATTTCATCTTAATTACTCACTAAAAGCCCTATCTCTAAATACAGTCACATTGGGCATCAGGCCTTCACCGTGAATATTTTCTGGGAGGGGACACAATTCAGTTCATAGCACGAACACAGAGCCCCACGTCTCCCCAACCCTTCAGAGTCCTCTGCAGTATCCTTAGGGATCCAGTAATTAGAAATCCACTCAGCTCATCAGAAATATCTCTGGTAAGACTGGAAAGAGATTAGCAGAAGCAAGGCACTCCTTATTGCTTGTGTTCACAATATCTGAGAGGTTCAGTTTTGATAATGAGAGTAAACTGATGTGTTGATTCCCAGACATAACTGTGCTTATGAATGGACTGGGTATCTTGTTAAAATGCAGATTCTGATTCCATGGATCTGAATCAGGGCTACAATTTTGCACTTCTAGCCATCTCCCAGGTGACGCTGATGCTTCCAGTCCAGCAATGACAGTGAACGATCTAACATCCTCAGTCCTCTTCCTGACCCCAGCGTAAAGGCTTTTAACACTCCTGTCTCTCTCGTCACCTGAGCCTCTCAGCCATAAATTAAATAAATAAATCAGCAAACAAGCCAATAAACAGACAAAATTGAGAAGGCCAGGGTCGACCATTTTAAAATGTCATGTATTAATCCACACAAACCGTGTCTACTGAAGCTTTCATTAGCCCCCTTTGTGTTTCAGCTCACTGCTTCAATCACAATTGCACTTAGCAACGTGACATTCTTCCCACATGTACAGACTTTAGGCTCTAGGATTGACATTCAAGGAGAACTGGTTGCAATCTCAGTGGAAAGCAGAAACATGAGAAATAAGAAATACTGTTCAATACTTAAGGTATGTATAGACTTGCAAATTATTTTAATATAACATATTATTCAAATCAGGCTTTTCAACTGCACAGAATCTATCCATAATTAAGGAGTTTCTCTCTGCGCACACGTGTGTGTATGTGTATGTGTGTCACTATTGTGTAGATGGCAGGAAGAGGAGGCAGAGGAAGCAACCCAGTATAAATGTATAGGCCAAGGACAAACAAAACTACTAAGTAAGCAGCAAGCAGTACTTAGCTTTACTTTGAGTACCACCTGGAGAAAAAGACTATGTTTACTACTTCAACCATCAGTAGAGAGAGACTGAATTCCAATTAAATAAATGAATGAATGAATGAATGAATGAATGAATAAATAAATAGAAGGAAACAAAGAACAATTCTGTTTGTTTTCATTTTGTTTGGGAAAGAACTAACCTAAATGTCCATATGCATTTCATTTTCTCCTACTGTATGATACCAAAGCATGAGATTTCACACATCAGCTATGGGCTTCCCTCATGCAAGGCATCCTAAGCTTATTCTGCCCCAGTGACCAGGGTGAGGACGAATGTCAGCGTTCTTCCTAAACTCCCAGCTTAACTTGGTTAAGGAGTCTACTCAAGGAGTATTTGTGGAATGAATAAATGAATGAATGAATAAATGAATGAATGAATGAACAAATCACTTTCCTTTGGAGAGGACTCATAAAAAAATGCTTTTTTCTGTCTTCTCCCATGCTACTTTGCCTTCTAGCTTTCTCCCTGACCCCAGAATGAGGCATGGGCATAGTGGATAGGACCAGTGGCACATTTCTATGAAGTAAGCTAGTCTGGTTCGGCCATGACCAGCTGTGAGATCTTAACCAATCTGACTATTTTTTCTCCTCATCAGTAAAATACAATCATATCTCCACCACAAACATGGATCCTACAAGCATACCAGATGACCAAATGATTATTTCCTATTTTAAAAAAATTAATATTATTTAATATTCTCTTTTTTACAATTACTTCTGTAAATTAAAAAGTTTTAATTGAGATAATGAATTTTCAGGCAGACCTATGTCCTAAGGTGATACATTAAAAAACTATCTGATTAGTTCCTCCCCTCTCAATCTCTAAGAACAATGGAATCACCCTGGAAACAGCAAGGGTGGTCGCCTTCTGCTGTGCATGAAAGATGAAACGCGTAATAAATAAGTAAAAGCTACAAAATGGCCAAATGATAATTATACTTGAGTTAGAAATAAATTATAAACATATAGCTAAGAGTTGCCTTCCACTAATTATCAAAAGGCTTGTGAATCCAAATAAAAGAGTATTGCGTAATTGCATGTCCTTCACATGAGCGTGGGTTTAGAAACGTCACAGTCCGATGTCAGTGAGAGTACTGTAATGCTTAACAGACATGAGTTATGATTATAAATTTGTACTAATGTTTATATCATATGGAAGAAATTTCCTACCTCACCTTTATTTATTTATTCATTGATTTATATCAGTGGATGCTCATGTATTTCTATTTAATTTAATGGATGATCATTTGTTACTCTCGTTTTTATTTTGATACTTAAATTGCTTCAGATTTGATCTCTGCAAGTCCCTTGAAGCTGGTATTCTTTTGACATGCCCTGTATTCTTTGAGCTTTTCCTTTCTTTCTGAGGAAAAAATAATGTTACAAATTCATCTCTTAATTTCCCTGCCCCAATTCAGGAATTAGCCTTTTCTCCAATGAGTCCTGGTTACTTTTAGTGATAAATGGTATTTAGAAATCAAGAGCTGGGTGCTACATGTACTGTACTGATTGCTTTTGGAGTCTCGTTAATTCTAGGTCCTCTAAATTTTTATATCTCTCTACATAAGTTAAAAAGCCTAAATTCATACTGATATCTCTTATTTCAATCCAATACCACCAGGTACTATTAAACGTTTGGTTTTATATTTTATTCATCTTTACTATTTCTTTCCTTTTACTTAATTTCCTCCTCCTTTCCTAGGTTCTTAAAGTAGAAACTTGGATTCTTAATTTTAAATTACTGTAACATTCAAAGCAATAAAATTATAGCATTTATGCCTATACCTTTTGTCATTTAGCTGCATCCCATAAATTTTGCTATGTTGTCTTTTGTTGTCATTCAGTTCAAAATGTAATTTCCCTGTGATATCTTCTTTCATCCAAGTCATTCGGAGGTGTGCTATTTAATTTCCAAAACATTGGGACTTTTCTAGATATATTATTATCGACTCCTAATTTAGTTTCATTTTTGTCAGAAAATACAGTTGACAGTATTTCAAAACTTGAAATAGTTTATGTGTATGCTTAAAATGTGGTCTATCTTGGAAAAATTTCATGTGAACTTGAAAACAATATGTATTCTACTTTGGATATACTATTCTACAAATGCCATTAGGTCAAGTTGGTAGTGCTGTTGATATCATCTATACCTTCCTAATTTTGTGTCTGTTCTGTATACTTTTTCTTCATTTATTTGAAGTTCTGTAATTAGGCATAAACATTTATGGTTGTTATATCTTCCTTGAAGACTTGATATTTTTCATTTTGACTTTGATTTCTGATAATACCCCTTGTCTTGAAGTATACTTGTTTGATATTAATGCAGCCACTCAGGCTTTTTCTGTGCTTGCTGTGTTTAGTGTATATATTATTTTATGTCCTTTTATTCCATACAATGAGTTTTCATGTTTGGTATTTAAAGTGGGTCTTTGTGCACAGCATACAGGTGGCTTTGTTTTAAATCCAGTCTCACAATTTTGTTCTTTTAATAAATGTTTAGTCCATTTACATTTAGTATAGTTATTGATATAGTTGAATTTAGGTTTATCTTTTGCTCTTTATTTTCTATTTGTCCTTTATTTTTTGTTGTTGTTACTCTACTTACTCCTTTTCAATTTTCTTTTGTGTTAACTGATATTTGTATTATTCTTTTTTATTTCCTCTACTACCTTTTTAACTAAACATCTTTGTATTTTTTTTTAGTAGCTGCTCTGGAGATTCAAAATGTATCCATAACACAGCATGGTCCACCTAGAATTAAAACCATTCTATTTCTTGGCAAGTGTAAGAAGCTTTCAACAATATAGTTTTAACATTCTCATTCTTTGTGTCTATATTTGGGGGTTTATGTTTTAAACTCCCAAAACAGTGATATCATTCTTTCTTTAAACAGTATAATATAGCTTTTTCTATTTATTGACCATATTCAGTTCTCTTCATTCCTTCCTTTTTATACAAATTTCTGTCACAGAATGGGTTGGGGAGGTAGGGCAGGGTAGTGTCTAGCTGTGGACAGTGAACACGCAGTGCAGTGTATATATGTCTTGCTATTGGTTTGTATACCTGAAGCTTACTGTATTTCATTGACCAATGTCAACATAATAATAAGAAATAAACAAACAAATGAGTGAATGAATAAATAAACAAACAAAATAAATTTTACCAGAAAAAAAGGGTCATTTCCTTTCAGCATGAAGATTCTTCTTATATATTTCTTGTAGTAAAGTCTAATGGTGATGAAATCTCTTTTGTTTTCCTGAAAATGTGTTTAGATTACCTTCTTCTGTGAAAAATATTTTTAATGGATATAGAATTCTAAGATGGCAGATTTCTTTCTTATTTTTTTAAAGACTTATTCTATTGTCTTCTTGCCTTATTAGTTTCTTATGAGAAGGCCATCAATAGACTTGTTATGCTCCTTGCAGATAATGTATCTCTTTTTCTTTCCTGACTGGTTTCAAAATTTTTATTTATCTTTTACTTTTATCTCTGTGACTATGATATGAAAATTGAAATGACACTAATTGTGGTCTTCTTTGCAATTACCTTGTTTAAGGTTTCTTGAACTCCTTAAATTTGTTACCTTTGAAGTATTTCACCAAATTTGGGAAATTTCAACTATTATTTATACATCATTTCATTTTTCTTCTTTCTAGGACTCTAATTACTTACAGGCTATACCACTTAATACTGTTCCATAGGTCACTGGTCTTATGTTAATAATTTATCGTTTTCTTTCTTCTTCAGATTAAATAATTTATATTAATTATTAATCAATATTAAATTCAACAACCTATTGTGCTGCTGTCTCCATTCTGCTGTTAAATCCACCCAGTAAAGCTTTCATTTCAAATATTTTATTTTTGACTAAATTTTTCATTTTTATATAATGAATTTTTTTTTAATTCCTATTAAAATTTATAACAGCTCTTTTAAAGTCCTTGTCTGTTAATTCTAACATACTGCTCATGCCAGGGTTAACTATATTTTTCTATTTCTTTTCACAGCTAATATTTTTTATTGATTTTATTGATACAGGACACTAAGTCTCTAAAAAATAAGGAAAAGACTAAATAACCATGCCATAGTCACAAAATAGAAAGTTATTAAGCCATTAAAACTATACCTAAAAGAATTAAAAATAACATAATCACAGCTATAATATAAAAATGCATGAATAAA
Source organism: Cynopterus sphinx (assembly GCA_030015415.1). Classification (NCBI taxonomy): domain Eukaryota; kingdom Metazoa; phylum Chordata; class Mammalia; order Chiroptera; family Pteropodidae; genus Cynopterus; species Cynopterus sphinx. The sequence goes on along the minus strand of CM057379.1, from coordinate 96,169,709 downwards.
AGACAAAGGAGAAATATAACAAATTCATTTCCACTTGACTTGAGAGACTAAATAAATTTTTAAATTCTGCTTTGTTGTAATTTCTCACCATTTCTATGATAAAACTGCATTAAATAGTCAGAATATTTGATTTTGGGGACAAAACCTGTCTTGTCTTTGTTCCAGTTCTGCAATCCTTAGGAAATAATTCCTGTCCACATGCTATCTGGATGTCACCACCCTTAGTAGACTTTTGCATTAGAGTGGCATGATCAGAATCTTTTGAGTCAGAAGTCAAAAGTCAGAATACTGCCTGTACCACTTAACTAATCAAATGGCTATTGATTGGTCAATTAATTTCCCTAATTCACATTTCTCCATGTGTAATGTACATCAGGGGCAATAATATTTGAGTAAAGACTAAATGTAAAAAGAGTAAAATTGGTTTTAAATAGTGACACACTTGAAGTGCTAGTTACCTTGTTAGGATAAATAGTCGTGGAACTTCTAAATGGTTAGTTTCTTATTCCTATCCTTATCTTTTCACTAAGGACAGATGGGCCATTAGGCCTCTTTTGGGGATCTTGGCTGAGCCATTTTGGTTTTCAAGCATTTGGCTAGCGACCTAATCACAGAGCATTGGCAGAGTACTTTTTTTTTTTTTTTTTTTTTTTTTTGGTGCCTAGTTGTTTATCCAAGAAAGTTACTTTGAAATGTGTCTTAACTGCACATATTCTCCTGTTATTCTCACTCTTTTCCTTTGCATAATTTCTCATCTTTTCAGAATCACCAAAAAAGCAATTTTCCCACTCCTATTTTTGGGGTGAATTTAGGGTTATTTGCAAGAAGCAATAGTCTTTCTTCTCTACTCCCACCAGCAGTCAAGTGCCTATAACTCATTTTGTAAGTTCTCTTTTATTCACCCAAATGGATTATTCCTTTAAAAACAAAATAATTTCCACTCAAAGCTTTTCATCTGTTTAACTCAGCATTTCAGAAACTAATTAATCTCTACAATGTGCTTGGATCAGCATTTTTCCTTTTGTTTTCAGATGAGCAAACAAACATTATGAAATTAAGCAGATTGCTCAAGGTCATACAAAGAGTCAACATCTGAGCCCAATTTGAACCCAGAATCTCATATTTTCAAGGCTGAGGATGGAAGCACAGACTGAACCCAAGTGCACTGTTGAGGGCAACTAACATACATAGTCATACATGTTTATATCTTAAGATGCTATACAAGTTAGTAACAGGGAGTGACATTTTACTATAGTCTTGTGAAGAGTTTCCAAAATGAAGTACGTTCTCAAGATTCTTATTGGACACATAACAGGCTACTTTTTCTACTTTTTTCTTCCTTCAATAAGGTGACCATAATTCCCAGTTTGCGTAGCAGAGTTACAGCCAAGCCAGTTTCCTGGTATAGTTATTCAAATAAAACCTCTTTAACCTCACCTATAAGAAGCATCTGGACCACAGCATAACATGATCAGTTAAGTAAATGCAGCCATTTCCTTTCTCAAACCCAAGAAAGAAGACAATGCTGTGTGTCCAAAGAAACAATGAACAGAGAAGATGTGAAATGGTAAGAATGTAGGAGAAGAAGGCAGGAGACAAATGAAGGGAGATTGGCAGAGCGATGAATTCTGGGCCAGCAGAGATTTCCTGAGACTGAAAAGAAACTGTGAAGGGTGTGGGGCTTTTGGTGGGTCCTCACGGGTTTGGTTACAGGGTGCTGAGTGTCAAGGGTGGCACAGAATTAGCAGAGCTGTCCCTTTTCAAGGGGACTGGGCAGGTCTGAATAATGAGCATCCTTGTGATACCCACGAGATCCCATAAACCAACAGTCTTTCCCTATGCTTCAGGTATTCCTAAAGCCCACTGATGAATGTCTATGTAATATATGGAGGGTGGCAATGTCTATCCCCAGCCTCCATAATCAGCTGTGATTGAATTTCTTAAAACTCTGGTGACTGGATACTCAAAATCATTTAAGTTGATTTTCTGCATCTATATATGGTAGAGTAAAATTCAGACCAGCTCCACTACTCAAAAAACAAACAGCATTCAGCTATATCCAGTGCTAAAACCTCCCAAACATAAATTTCAAATATAGAGAGTCCAAGTGCTCAATTTACTCTCGTGTCCCCACTTGGTTGTGTCCCTGTCTAGTGCCCAACATTCCTTAAAGACAAAAGACAGGAGTTGCGTGCCTGATTTAGCAGGTGTCTTGAAATAAGCAATTATGGAAGACGTTAGTCTATCTTTCTTCCATGGCAGAAGACCGTGGGCCAAATGTTTTATCCCTCAGTTGCTGTTCTATCCGATAAAAATATACCCATGACGTGTAACTTCAATTGTGCATATGTTTACTAAACTGTAAATGATTAATTTATTATCCAATTTTCTTGTCAATTTGAGAGATGTTTTTTAATCCCTGCAAAGGAAGGAGGGAATTTAACATACCGTCTAGTTCTCAAGGTTCCAATTTGGAGTGCCCCCAAGTATTTATGAAATGCCATCTACTCTAAGTCATTGTCTGCATCCCATTAGGGGGTCTGTGAGTCCCCAGGGGAATGATCCACAGTGCTCGCTGGGCATGGAGCAAAGAAAAAATTACCATACTCTATCAAGATCATACATTTTGCCCTTTCGACAGCATAGAATATGATGAGATTTAGCTTTAACTTTATATTTTTGTATTTACACAGATGGAAGGAATCATTGTTGCTCCTGAGGTTCAAATGAACAATCTAAAATTTGTTACCACTTCATTTCTTAGTAAAAACATGTTACTATTATAAAACTATAGAATTTGATGTACTTGAGATACTCTACTATCCAGAAAACAAACAATTATCTAGAAATACTTCTTGCAACATATGCTTCTTCTGAAATTCAATAAAAGCAAAAAAGACTTCGTGTCTTCTTTTAAACAAAAACACTTGCAAAACATCTTAAATGCTTACATCTAACCATCAAACAGCTGATTGTGTTCACAAATTCAGAAAACAGTCTTTTCGAAGGTAACAAACTGGAGACATAGTGGGACTCCAGGGTGAGCATCCTCCAACTTTCCTCGACAACAGCGCGAAATACTGGAGAACAGTTATCTCCTATTCATCCTCTTCTTTTTGTAGACCAGAAATCCGAGCTCCTTCTCCACTTAGAAAAATACTACTTATCCTTCAAAAAATTTTCACAGCCTCTGGGCAACCTCCCATGACTTTTGCTGAAAGAATTATTCACTCTCTCTTTAATGCTGCCCCATTTTGTACATGTCTTTATTAGAGCACATTGTAATGAGAGCAATATATACAGTTGTTTTTCCTAACTTCAGTGGGAGTGCTCCGAGAGTGGGCAAGGTATACTATTTGTTGTTCGAAGATCCAGGAATTCTCTTTTATTTTCTTATTCCCTCCTTGCCTGCCCAGTCCATCCAGTCCATAAATACCTGCTGCTAACTTTACCCCAAACACACCTGCCCACAGGATTTTGTTTTCATGGTTATCACCTTCCATCATGGCACTTCAACCTCTCTCTGTCTGGGGCACTGATTTTTTTTTCCTTCCACTTTCACCCTCCCACAATCCTTTGGTTCATAAGAGACAGAATGATCTTCTAAAAATGTAAATCAAATCATGATACTCCTCTGTTTAAAAGGTTCAGTACTTTTCCATAAAACCCAGAATAAAATGGACATTTCTTGCAGGCTCGCAAATCCAACTTCAGTGGTTCTAGACCCAGGGAGATCTTGTTGAGCCTGGAGGGGACATCTGGCATGTCTAGGAAGAGTTTAGGTTGTCAAAAGTGGAGGGGCACAGTGTGCTGGTGTCTAGTGGGTAGAGGCCAGGGAGGCTGCTAAACATCCTACAGTGCACAGGATGGCCCCACAACAAAGAATGGTCCAGCCTCAAATGTCCACAGTGCTGATGCTGAGAAAGCCTGCTGCACAAAATCTACTGCCCACTCACCTCTCCAGCTTCATCTCATGCCACTTTCTTTGTCATCCACTAAAAGCCGACTATATTGGCTCTTCCCTGGTTCTGTACCACTACGAGGTTGTTTTCACCAGAGGGACTCTGTGCTCATTGTTCTTTAGATTTGAAATGCTTCTCCCTGATGTTTATACGTGCTCCTCCTTTACTGAGCATGTTTCTGCTTAAAATTTATCTCTTTGTAAAAGCTACCTTGTACCAACCAAGCTTGGGAACCCACCTAGTCACTTACATTAACTAACTTTAATCCATAGTTTATTTTCATCTCACTTAAATTATAATTTAATTGCAACCACCTGTTTCTTTCAGTCACCCAGTAAATTGTAAGTTCTGTGAGGGCAGAGACCTGTTCTGTTTTGTTCTCTATTTTATTCCCAGAAACTAACACAGTGCCTGGCATATTTCAGTCATTCAATACATTTTTAAAGACTTAATGGATGTATTAATACATAATTTCCTCAAAGTAAAACAGTAGGTCCCTGCACTGCCCCTTGGGTCAATATTACCACAAGTTCACTCAAGTTCAGAATCTGGGAGGAGGGCAGATTGTGGCTCTCCACCTCTGAGCCGGAAAATAATTAGAATGGCACCTCTAAGAGCTAAGTGGAAAGACTTGGGTTTAAGATAGGTAAATATATCTAAAGCATACACATAAATAAGAACACTAAAGTCACACATGCATAAGGAGTCAACGATTACAGAAGACCTTCTAATTGCTGCCATGTACCACTGCATAATGATGTTTCGGTCAACAGAAGACCATTTATACAGCAGTGGTCTCACAAGGTTCTAATAGAACTGAAACATTCCTATCGCCTAGTGACACTGCAGCTGTTGTCACATCTTAGCACAACACATTACTCATGTTTGTGGTGATGTCAGTGTACACAAACCTATTGCACTGCCAGCTGTATAAAAGTATGGCACAGACAACTATGGCAGGAGGCTATGCCACCTAGGTATGAGTAAGTGCACTCTATGATGTCTCCGCAATGATAAAAATCACCTAATGACACATGTCTTGGGATGCATCTGCCCTTAACCAGCACATGACGTCATGCATCAGTATCCACTTTGAGAACAACGGGTTAGACGATATTTCCAGCTGGGGCTTTGCCTATGTGTCTTTCCTTTCACAACCTTGAGAAGATGGAGTCCTGACCAAAAGCAACTTCACCTGGCACACCTTTCTAGGGCCTTCCAGATGGGTCACGAGTCATCCGTTAGTGAAATTTCACCAGTAGTGTGGCATTCCTGCTAGAAATGTTGAGATGGTGACTTAGATGACAGCACATGTAAGTCGCCTGAAGAGCTGCAATCCCAGGATCCCAAAGCTTGGGAAGGCAGTATCAATTTTCATTACGAGCCTTACTGGTCTATAGCCTGATTTCTCCTGGGTGCGGCCTCACGTCATTGCGTCCCTGTGCCTTCTGGCCCTCGTTCATTTGTCTGGCAGCTGAAACCCGAGCGGAATTTTTGAGTAGGAGGGATGTCATTGATTAGCACAGAAAAAAACCTACCTCATGTTTACTTTTGTCATTCAATTTTAGATGCATGTTAATACACCACCCTCATACCATAGCCTAGAGAGAAGAATCCAAGATCAAAACATCACAGGTTCTTAGAAGCATAATTGGACTAAGTGGGCCTTCATTTTAAAGTTATGGGAATAGAGCCACAGAGGGGATGGAAGTGAAGAAATCTAATATTTCAAAAGCCAGGTGCTTGCTTTCATGATGATGTACTTAATAATCTCATTTTCTTGAGCACGATCAAGGAAAAAAAGAGAAAGATGTGGTTTAATGATGGAAAAGTCTTTTAAACAACAAGCAAAGGATATAAGGTGACAACCCACTGGTGTACAGTCTGCAATGACACTATATGCACCCTCTCTGCAGAGCCCTGTGTGCATTTGTCTGTGGTCTTTCTTTACTCTCTTCTTTTCCCTTTTAGTGCACACAGGAACAGAAAAGAATGAAAAAGGCAGTCCTTCATCCAAATGACTCAATGTGGGCATCCTGAGTTCACCTTGTGATCAGAGAGTACTAATGAGCACCCCACAAGAGTGAAAATACATCTGGCTGCAACTGGCCGATGATACAAAGCCAAGTTGGCTTAAGAGAAAAAATAAAAAATAAAGGGGAAATTTACTAGTTCAGGTAGTTGAATAGCTCAAGAAGTAGAGGAATTCAGGCTCGGCAGGAGACGTTTTATCATGTCATTGGGGCTGGTTCTTCTTTGTCTCATTCTCTTCCGTGCTCTCCAGAAATGTGAGTTTTATTCTTCAGCTCCACATGGTGCCAAGGTGGCTGCTTGCAAGCAGCGTCAGACTTACATCCCCCCAAGTTCAAGTAAGATTTTAAAATCCCACAGACTTCATGTCACTGGTTCCAATGGGCTCACATGCTCAGCTTTGAGCAGCCATGGTGAGTGGTATATATACAGTTTTGATTGGCCAGGTGTAAATTACCCACTTCTTCCTTAGAGACTGAGATAGTGAGAGCTCTACCAGGAGTCACAGTAGTGGGAGCAACCCCTGGGCGATCTTATAGAACTAGTGGGAGTGAATTCTGGGCTGCAGGATGGACAGATGCCCACCACAGACTCCAGCAACAAACATAACTTACTTTGCCAGAGAGCAGAATGCCAAGTGCAGTGAGGTTAATAATACAATAATCAGGCAGCCTCAAACAGCCGAGTAATGCCTGGTATTTTCTTTGTTTCACATAACCTTGAGCTGGTGGCTGTTTTATGAGCCTGTAAGCAGATCTGTCATCCCAAATGTCTTGAGTTTAAGTTGATGTTAATGGCTTTATGTTTTAGACCTTTCTCTTTAAAAGGATTTTTTTTCCTTCTAATCGAGTCCTCATATATCTGGGATGGGCCTTCTCTAATGAGCAAGACGTGCATCTTACAATCCAAGAAGTGTAAACAGAAGTCTATTTGCATGGTGAAGGCAATGTGCCCATGAGAAAAATAGGTACATGGTGCTCTGAGTGGATTCCATAATACCACAGAGAAGGCGTGCCTCCTAACTTCTGTCATCCCATTGAAAATTAGGAGTATGGATCCTTCCAGGAGGTGAGCTCTATGATTAAGGATAGAGCGAAAAGCCAATGGTTAAACTTACAGAAGCTCCTTATCCTCAAGACCAAGTGGTCACCCTTTGGGGTCACTAATCTTAAAAGGCTCTGACCTTGGGTGGTCCTGAACAACTCCACCAAGCCTTAAATCACTTCCCTTTGTAGTTCAAGTCAAGGCTGTGTTCCTCTCCAAAACCTAACTATGTGTCCCATGATGTGGTCCTTGGGTACTTTCTGAGCGTCATCTCTGGGCAATCTTCCCCTGCACCAACTCTTCTCTTGGCACTCTTCAATTACACAGGTTTTTTATTCTGCACTTTCTCAAACAATCCAAGATGTTTCCAGCTCTCTGCTCTTCTCATTATCAACAACGCCTTCCTCCACATCCTCAATCTGGCCCCTCCATCGTCTCATGAATAGCTCTTTAGTTATCTATTGAAATATCTGCTCCTCAGAGAATTTTTTGGGCTTCCCTAACTAAAATGCCCCATCTCCCTCAAATGTTTATTGAATAGATCATTCCTGAGGACCTATTATGTGTCAGACACTATTTTAAGAACAGAAGATGATGAAAGAACTTCTTGTGTCTCTCTTCGTGATGCTTTAGTTTCTTTCACATACATTTCACATCTTGTGATCATTTGCTTGTCCATGTATTTGTTGCTTTTCTATCCTTCCCACTAGAATATAAGCTCTATAAGTGCAAATATTGTGTTTGGTATATCCTCACTTTGGGACTATGTTCAGTAATTTTTAGTTGAACAAATGGAGAAGGATTTGGACTCCCTTGTGTTAATACACAAGAAGTGGAGAAGAACTGACAGTAGGAAACAATCTCAGTGGCGGAATTACCCCTATGGGTACTGGTTTGCCTGCCCAGTGTCCTACCCCAATTGGGCTGCAGGAAATCTCATCCATGATCATATGATCATGAGAACACGACAGCCAGATAAAGTCCAGAAATGAGGTCCTGAATGGAATTACATCGTTGTTGTGGGAGACTATCCCATACAAAGATCTCATAAGAATACTCTTCCCAAAATGAGCATGTCAGCCACCTGGTACTAGAATTTGACATTTTACAGCAAGGAAATGGTTTGTTTGGCTTCCTGCTAATAACTGAGAACGTGCAATCCTCTGATCACAGCACTGAGCACCCCGTGTACATGAACGCCCTGAGTTCTCACAACAGCATTACAAAGTGGGTTTTGAGCCCATTTTAAGAGTGGGGAAACGAGGGCAAAAAGGTAACAAGATGAGCTCAGCTGATAAGTGGCAGAGTCAGGATCTGAACCCAGATCCATGTCCTTAACCCTGTGAACACTGTTCTGAGATGTAGAAAGCCAGAGCCCAGCAGGCTTTACAGGCATGGTCTTGTCCACTCCGTTAGCATCTTCCCATGAGAATCTCCATGGTGAGGTTGAGCATGATCAATCCATTAACACTTTAGAGAAAATGTGAGTTTGAGAAACTTAGGAAGGGCAGGCTCCAATGAAGAGAGAGGCAGAGAATTTATAGAAAATACACAGGAAAGAAGGTAATTACAACAAACTCATATATGGCTATAATTTATACAGAAATAGTTTCTTCTCCAGTGTAAGTTTATTAAGAGGCTGCCTGCAGGCTCGTTCTGATGGGAGGGCACTTCGATTAGAAAGCAAGCATCCGGGGCATGGGCTGAGTCAGATCCCCATAGTGTTAGGAAGGAACTGGAGGCTGCATCCGATCATAACAAACAGCAAAGCTTGCTGCCTTGGTCTTTAATTAAAATGCCACATCCAAATACTAGGAGACGGAGGCACTTATAAAGTTGTTCACACGTTTACAGAGAGGCCTGGAAGATTAAATTCTTCATTTGTTCCTTCAGAGAAAGAATTCTGTGACTGCATAACTAGGTGAATTAGATGACCTCTACTAAAAGGCAAAGGAGTAATCGTGTGAGTTCCATTTCTTCTTCAACCTACACTCTTGAGAAGTAAGTCCCTGTACAGCTCATGTAGGATATAAAGAAAACATGTGTAAGCATTCTGGGAGGGAAAAACATATATATCCATATGTATATGGAAGACAGAGATAAAGCAGAAATGACATTGCTTAGTACCACCCTGGCAAAGCCTAGCTGAATTGAAATGCGTGATGGGGGCAGGAAGACTGCAATTTACTGCAATATTTGTATATTATTTTTATCTTCTTCCACAAATAAGATGATGATTGAATTCAAATCACATTTCAAGCAGGATTCATTGCTGAAATGTCAAAAATGAGGTAGCACTCAAGTCTTGCAAAACCTTGAAATCTGTTCCATAAAAGGCAATTTCAGCATAAAGCATGGTTAACCTTGAATCGTTAGATTAATGATCCAGCACCTTTCAACTGAGTGCCGATGAATAAACAAAACTTTACAAGCAAATTTAGCAACATCTTAAAAGAAGAAAAGCAAAACCAATCAAGGGATGAATGGTGGTGAAACAGAACAGAACGTTTTGGGGCAGAAAGAGAGTGATAGCAGTAAGGGTATTGTAGAGAATAAGAAATATTCTTTTCCTTAAAATCCTCATACCACATAGGACTCATTCTGTTTAAAAACAAACAAAAAAACCAACAATAACAAAAACGAAATCTACGCCCCCCAACAACAATGTCTTATACTTTGAGGGTTTAAAATCATAACTTATCTTGCCTATTGTGTTGTGTTTTTAGAAGGAATATTGTGTATATGAGTTGATCTGGTCTTTACCAAATAAAGGATATGAGATAGAAAAGAAACCTACATCACTTTACAGATGGCCTCAGGACACAAAGAAAGACACATGTGCCACCGAGTCTCCCATCTGGCACAGAGCGTCTGACAGAGAGAGAGGCAAATGATGCCAAGTTTAAGAGATTCAACTTTAGTTTAACTATGGCCTTCCCATCAGTCAGACTTGAGACCTACTCCATCCAGGCTGCATTAAAACCCCCACTTTAAAAACAATAAAGTCAGATCTTGTTGGAATATTCACTGACGTTGTGGGGAGTGACATGCATACTATATACTATATGTACGTTTCTTTTGGAGAAAGCACAAGAATGAGCCAGCAAGTGTCAGCAAGTCATTGGGCAAGCCTGCACCAGACGTCCAGCATTCCTGCTCACTCCTAGGAATTTGCTGCCTCAGCAGCCAAGCCAGAGCTGGCCACCGCTCAGACTCTGGTTCATCTGGGTCTGATGTCCCCAGGTCTACTGCACCTTCTCCTGCTTTGGACAATAACTAACACCCATCAACAGGTTTGTGAGAGTGGCTGTTTTCACACCTAAGCTAGGCTCCTCCCTGTTACATAGATGAAGTAGCTGAGGCCTAGTGGGCTGGAACAGCTGTCTCAAGGTCATGCCATTCTTTAGGGGGGAGGGTAAATATACCTACATACCTTTCTCCCTTTCTTCTCCCACATTAAAAAGATGTTTATGATGTTACATGCCACGCTTTAGGACAGGGGTGACAAACTATGGCTCTCCAGCCACCAGCATGCTGCCTGTTTTTACATGGCCCACAGGCTAAATGTAGGTTTTGCAATTTTAAATGACTGAGAATAAAATCAAAAGAAGATTAATGTTTTATAATATATGAAAATTGTATGAATTCATTTTTGGTGGTCATAAATAAAGTTTTATTTATGACACACCCATCCCTTTGCACGTCTTCTATGGTTGGTCTGTGGTTCTCCTCAGGCTACAAAGGTGGAATTGAGTAGCCCCAGAGACCCTGTAGCTCACAAGCCAAAAATATTTACAATCTGGTCCTTTACAGAACAGTTTGCAGAGCCCTGCCCTAGGAGATAGCAACAGACAGGCAGACATGGAATTTGCTGCAGAAAAGGAGAGACAGCTATTGTACCTGTGTCTTATAGACCGCCAGACCAGGAGCTGACCAGGTGAATGCTTGGAGGTGTGAGGGAATCCACCTGCTTTCATAGGCATAAAATGCAGGCCCAGTTCCAGTGCTGGCACCTGCGGCAGATGAACCCATGAGGGCCCAAAGCCTGGCCTCACCCACAGGACCCCACAACTCCAAAGCCATGACAGAAGCAAAATGCTCTGTGTCTCACAAGTGAACAGGGCTCAGATCAGAAGACTCAAGCAAGTGTTTGACATCCAGGAAGTGAAGCCTAGAGGCTGAGACAGAGCTCATAACTACCCTCGTCTATCCTTCCCAAACTGCACCTGCTTTGTCATCAACCCTCCCAGGTAGAGAACTGAGTACAGTCACTCAAGCTACCAAGCTATGAACCCGTCAGCTCTGACCTCTTCTTCTTGCTTGCCCAAAAGGTCACCATGTCCATCACGCATCACTCCCTAGAACCTATCCCTTCTACTTTAGATTCAGTCCTGTTGTCTCCCATCAGATTTCCTCCAATAACTTCCATAAAGCCCACTGCCCCAGCATCACAGATATCACCTCTCTGATCTGTCCTCTAAAATATTCCTGCCATCCTCACTGTAGACCACGAGTCTCCCAGTGAGCATATAGAAAGAGACATGCCATGACAGGTCATCAGTGAAATGCACATAAAAATGTGCAGGCCTTTTGTTTGCTCATCAAACTGGCAAAAGTTGGAAAGATCAATAAGTCCAGCATGGGCAAGGGTGTATGAAAAGAGGCTCTTTCAGATGCTGCTGGTGGATGTGCAAACTGGTAAGGCATTTGCAACAGGCAATTTGGCAATATTTATTGAAATTTATCATGCGCTTTCCTTCAGACCCAGCATTCCTCTCCTTAGTATCTATTTTAGGGAAACACTTGTATAAGCCTCCAAAGAGATTGGCTCAAGGACACTCACTACAGCAATATTTATCAGAGAGGAAAAAGAAAAGAGAAAGAAGCAGCCTAAGCATGCACTTAATTCCACACCCAGATCCGATTTAATGGTTTAAAGCTTTAACCACCAGCTATTCTTCCTCTAGAACTCGGCTCCTATGCTTACATGGCCCTCTGAGTTCCCAAGTCTGGACCCTACAGCTATCCATTTTGTCTTGGTTCACACCATGGCTACTGAGCTATTCTTTATTAAAATGAACAAACAAACACATCATGCACCACGCAGATGCATTCTGGGCGTGGGGTCAATGTTCCCGCCGAGCCCAGTACTGCCGACACCGTGGCCACCATCCCCATCCCAAGGAGAATGAAAGTCCACTTTGACCGTTTTACTTACTCTTCAATTCCCAGGGCTTGGAGCACAGAAGATACCCAATGACAGTCTCCAGGATGAAAGAATTTCTTCTCCCGTTTTCCATATGGCTATTTAAAGCACCATCTACTTTCTTCACATCTTCAGTCTCCCCCACCTCTCAGATGCCTCCTACTTCAGAAGAGAATATAAATGCCAACGGAGAGGAACTCTCTCCAAATCCCTGCTGGGAAGACTGTGGACTCACTCCCTCATACCCAAGAGTTCTTCTTTCTCCTTCTCACACACATCCCTTCTCACATCTGTTCTCTCCTGCACGAACCTTGCTCTGTGAGACACACACTGTCTCCCAAAGTGTACCCCGTCAGACCTCGACCAGCCTTTTACCAGAACTGAGACAGGCTCCCGTATTTCCATCTGATGATGCCTCTTCCCCTCATGCCTGTGTCTGCCTACTCTTCTACACCTTCCCCTTTATTTCTTAACGAGGCTTTGTGAGACTATTTACTTACTTTCTCAACTTCCATTTGCTCCTCAATCCTATCACCATCTGGAATCTGTTCATCTTTATCACTGCGACAATATCCACACCTTCCTCGTATCTAAACCCAATGGTTAAGTCCAAAGCCTTCCATGACTTCACCTCTGTGAAATGTCTGACATGGATGGTTATTATGGTCATTTTTCTTCCACCAGCATCCACGAGGTGACACTCTCCTGAGTGTCCTACTTTTTTGCTCACTCTCTCAGTTTTTTTAGTGGGTTCTTCTTCTGCCCTCCTATAAACACTGAATTTCCCCAGCCTTCCATGTTGGGTAGGGCAGTCACATAATTTGCTTTCCAAACTGGGATGCATTAAAATTTAAAGTGGGGACTATTAACAATTATGCTGGTAGAATAGACATAAGGTAGGAATATCCTGGTTCAGTGGGAGGTGTGGCCACCCTAATTCTTGGACCTCATCTTCTCATTCAGCCTCTCAGGAGAACACCTTCCATTCCTATGGTTTCAAATACCACCGCCCCTCAGTCAGCTACATATATCCAAATCTCATCTGCATCTCCTGCAGGAGCTGAAAACTCAACATGTCCTTAGTGTGCTTAGCCTCTATCCCCTCAAACCTATTCTTTATTTGCAGCAAAAGTGACCCCATCCACTCAGATACCCAGGTTAGAGACCTAGGCACAGTCCTCCTTCTTCCTCATCCCTAACACACAATTGCCAATTCTCATCTACTGTGCTAAATGCAGCTCACGTATGTCTCATTACTTTCTTCTCCACTGCTACTTTGCTCTCCAGAGCCAATCTTCTCTCAATGGGATCCAATCTCACCCCTTACCTCTATTTCTGCATGCCCCGCCCCATCCCTGATCCTTCTGTAAGCTCCAGGAAGAGCAATCTTCCTACAGAACCATTCGTGAGATTTTATAAACATGATGATTATGGAATGGAATGACGACAATGAGGGAAGTAGAGGGGATGTTCAGATCACAGGTGATGTGGGAGCCATATACTCTAATCATGGAGGGTCACATTTGCGCCAACCACTGAAGGATGAGGAGCCAGATGACCAATAGGGAGGTGCACCCCAGGACTCAGTAGCAGCCACTGCAAAGGCCCCAAGGCAGTGAATGGCTTAGTTAGAATTGGGATAGTGTGTACGCACTCCCACGACACCAGATGGCCTGACTGAGAGACAGACAGCTGTGTGTCTTCTGATACTCCGGCTATGTGACAGGTTGGGACACCAAGACCAAAGTGGTCAACTGCAATTCCCACCTGTCTCAACAACCTTAACTGGAATCACCTGAAATGTGCCAAAAGGCAAATGCAGAAAAAGCTGCCCTGGGAATTATTGGGAGGACTGTGGCACCAAGGGGTGCTGGGTCCGGGTGGCCCTCTCCCCGACAGGCACAGATGCATGGAGCCCCAGGCTCCCTTAGAAGTGAATGGGCGAGGACAGAAGGAGAAGTACTGGCAACTATGCCTGAGCTGGGACAGATGGAACTCGAAGTCTGCAGGGAACTGAGGCAGTGACAAACATCTGCTGCAGGCAGCCACCACCCCAAATGCTAGAGGCTCTGGTGGCTGAGCCCCAGTCTGATCTTGACAAGTGAGCCATCATCTTAGACCCTGAACATGGGAGAGCCATCCTTTCAACATCCATGGTCTCCTGGGAACAAGAAGAGGACACAGGAGAAGAGCACCCCATGGATTAGTGGTGACACACAGGGCATACCCTGGAACATGAAGAGCCTTTGAGACGTGTCCCCTCTGAGCCAGACAGGGTTTTTGAACCCAATGGAAGCGGAAAGGCCGGCACTGGTGTAGGCCAGAGTCGCACACCCAGAGTGCTTCATCCTATTCCGTGTGGCTGACCACTCCATTACCGCCACTCCGTAAAATTACATTCCTGATTAAAATTTTAGTGCCAAACATTTTATATGATTACCGTCGGAAAGTCAAAATTTGCATTTAAATAGACATATTAAAAACACTCCGCAGAGGAGAGAAGGACAGCAAAGCAATCTTGGGGAGACTTTTCAGAGAGGGCAAGGCGCTCTGGTGAGGATTTCTCATTTCTGTAAACACGGGCCCTGACCCTTCCAAATTCCGCTGGAGCGTATGCTGTGCGAGCTTCTGCTCAGACATGACCGCTCAGTTCTCCTGAGCTAAGACACGCTGGAGCCCATGGCTCTATCATTCATTCATTTGTTCATTCATTCCACAAAAATGTATGGCCTACTATAATATGTTGAGTAGTGCTCCCCAACACATGCACAGAGAACCTCAGAACGTGACCTTATTTGAAAACTGGGTCTTCACATATGCCATCAAGTTAAGATGGGATCATACTGAATTAGGGTGAGCCCTCGTCCAATATCTGACATCCTTATAAGATGCCAGAAGACACACAGACACACAGGGAGAAGGCCACATGACAATGTAGGCAGAGATTGGAGCAGGGCATTTGTGAGTCAAGGAATGCCAAAGATCCTGATCAACTACAAGAATCTAAAAACATCAAGGAAAAACTCTCCTTTAGAGCCTTTGCAGGGACAATGGCGCTGACAACTCCTTGATTTCAGACTGATGAGAAAATGATTTGATTTCAGAACTGTGAGAAAGTGAAATTCTGTTGTTGTAAGCCCCCAAGTTTATAATAATTCTTAGTGCTGTCCAAGGAAACTGATAACAGTGGTCATGAAACCGTTCAGCAAAGCCCTTATCCAAGGACCAATGTCCTTACAAGAAGAAGGTGATTTATTCACAGAGACATGCACAGAGCGAAGAGACACAGGGAGAACGTGATGTGACAACTGAGGCACAGAGTGGAGTGCTGCAGCTATGAGCCAAGGAATGTCAGGGAATTCTGGCAGTTCCCAGAAGCTGGAAGAGGCAAGGGAGGCTTCTCCCCTCAAGCTGTCAGAAAGAGTGTGGCACTGTAGACACTTTATGTCATGCTTCTGACCACCGAAACTGTGAGGGAATATATTTCTGTTGTTAAGCCACCCAGAGAGCCAAGACGCCTGCCTGCTAAGAGCCAGGCTAGGTGCTGTGGCCACAGCAGTGAATATGAAGAACCAAGCTATTGAGCTCATGGAACTTGGAGTCTAGTGGGAAAGAGAAACCACTCAAAGAATCGCAGAAATCAATGCACAACTGCAACGGGAATAACTGCTGTAAGAGAGATCATCATAAAAGGAGAATTCGCAATGGAGGATGCTTTGTTTGTTCAGAAGTCATGGAACGGATCCCTACAGGAGTGGATCAATGAGCTCAAATAGGGACATAGAGTCATTAAATACAGAGGAGGCAGGTTTAGGGGGGAACAAGACTGCGGGAAGGGCCATCCTTGGTACATGCCCACCTGCTGGTACTGAAAACCACAGGAAAGCAACTGCGTGACCATCTCCCCTTGGACCTGACCAGTAAGGAGCTGGTTCTTACTGTTTATTTGGAAGACAGGAGGGAGAAGGGGGACTTTGTTCATAATGGATTTCTTTGTGTTGAGATTCTGAAAACCTCTGGGTACTGGTCCAGCTCTGTTGCTACCCAGAGCTGACTGACCTTGGCTTAATCAAGGGTTTTGTGAGTTGAGCCTGGGGTTTCCATCTGGATGGGGAGGAGGCTGTGCTGGCTGGTTTCCAAGGGGCTATCCAGCAATGGTATGGTCCTGCACATCACAGAACGGGCAGAGACTAAACAGTGGTCTTCCTAGAGCATTTTCTAATGAGTCCAAATCACTTTTGTTATCTTCCACCTGACTGAAAGTGATCACCTGCCCAAAGATGTCCAAGAAAGAGCATACATTCTCTTCTATTGGCTTTGCCTTTGGGCGGGGGGAATAGAGCTGTACCCAAAGCTTAACAGGTTTATTCATTTTGTTCCTAGAACTATGTACTGTGGCTTTATTTGTTAAAGGAGAAATTAACATGGGAAAACGAATTCTTTCACATGCAAAACGGTGCCCAATAAATGGCTTTGGAGACTGACCTGGGGAATTTGCTGAGAAGGCCACCTGCAAAGTTCACAGAAAAATACCACATTTCCATCGAGATTTTAGCAATGGAAACTCAACATGTTGCACCACAAAACACCTCCTCCCCCAAAAAGAAATGATTTTTGATATTCCCTATGTATACTCCCATTGGCCTGCAAATGTTTTAAAGTTAGACTTGGCAAAGCCTCAGGTAGGGAATGTGAAAAAGGAGCAAAGAGGAACAGCAGTAGCTCAGAGTCTTTGTTCTGTAGGCTGTTTTCACGCTTCCTCAGGTGAATGGATTTTGAAAACTGCCAGTTGCTAACAGGAATCCCACCTCTTCAGACTGATAAGATAAATCTTGACAGCCTATGAAATCTTTATTTCACTCAGAAGTTATTTGTCCCCATCTCATGCTCACAGATTAAGAAAAAAATTGATTTGTCTTCAAAGGAAGGCATTTTATAATTCAGATTACCTTCACCCCATCCCACCTATGGACCATTGACTACACAATGGCAATAACAATCCCTGGGTCTTGGATCTAGATGGGAAAATGTTTCTTTGCATGAGACTATTTTGGCCAGGGTGTAAAATACCTGGGAAAAAAAGACACTTTCAGTAGAGGGATGTCTCTACATGTTCGTATATCACACAGCATCTTGTCTTCTGTTTTAAGTTTCGATTGTGAAAATTTTCTCTACAGACACCGAGTCTATTACAGACCTCCCCCCAAAAAAAGTAAACATCTTAAAAATTAGTATTTCTTTTCATAACATCAGGGTGAGAAGAAACAGCTACTCCATTTGTGTGAGAAAATAAAAGAGATGATAAAAACAGTATATTAGAGTATGAGCCATTTAAAATAAATGCCTTCCATCAACTCGTAAACAAACTCCTTCCAGCCTGTTCATCTACCAGAGCATGATGTGACCCCAAATTGCGTGATTTTAGACACTGGTTCCAGAGTAAAAGTGTGTTCCCTAATTATATGACCCAGTGAGTAATTACAAGACTACATAATGCCCATCCATGCTTAAAATTCAGCTAATTTAAGTAGATTAGTGATTAAATGATCTCAGGACAAATGTCTGTCCAGAGAGAATGAATCAAGCCCACGTTCGATGCTGAAAAACCTGATAAAGCAGCTTCAATTTTCTTGACAAGCTAGAAGTGATAATATTTGCTGCTGTTGTAACAGGCTAACTGACTTAATGACAAATTGAATATTAAGTACTTTCTATGTGCCAAGCACCGTGGTGGATACAAATTCAAAGGTGAACCCAGACTTTTCTTACCAGACCTCAAGGGCAGACTTTAGGTCTAAAGATAGCAATTGACATGAACTAGAGCTTGCTGCTGAGTTAACCATTCTTTCCTAAATGTTAGGGCTGCATGTTGATTAGAGATATGCCTAAGGCTGTTCTCAAAACAACCTCTCTTTCTTTTTCTTTCAAATCTCTTTTCCATTATTTCAATTAATCCTTTCAAACTTTCTACTCTCACAGCCAATAAATTCAGCAGAGATCTGAGAAAAATTCATGAATTCTTTAAAATTGGGTGAATTTTGAGAGATGATGACAATTTTTATTTATAAAAAATTAATATGAAATATTTAAGATACATAAGTAGTATAATATATAACACAACACACACCATGTTTTCTATACCCAGCTTAATAAGATGTTACCAGCAGGTTAGAAGCCTCCTAGACATATATGCATGTATACACATATGTATCCTACATTCATTAAGCAATATTATTTTTCATGTTTTTAAATTTCACATCAGTGGTAACATACCCCTTTTCTACTTCTAGTTTTTCCAACATTAAAATGTGACATTTACCTACTAGTTCACTTTTCACTGCTCTATAGTATTCCATTGTTTTACTTGACTAACAATTATCTTTAAATTCTCATTCTGATAACAGTTTGGGTTTTTCCTAACTTAAAATGAAATTCTGCAAGCTATGCTACTACAAACATTAAAAAGGAAAGCCAGGGTTCTTTCTATCTTAACCACTGATGTGCCTCTTATACATATTCTTGACTTGGCATGTATGACTAATTAATAAATATTTGTTGAATAAGTAGTGAATAAACCCACTTCATATAAAAACCTCCAAAGTGATAAAGTAAATGAACATAAATTTTTCCGGGAATTGAATATCTAAAGAATATGAACATTAATGAAAGCCTCGATCATAGAGCAGAGAAAATATTAGCATGGAAGAACTAGAGCAGATACAATGAATTGAAAAGAGATGTGGACATGTACAGTACACCCAGGGAACTGAGAAGGTACACATCAGGAACCAGCTCCATAAAAGTAATTGCAGGAAATAAATCTGAAATCTAACATGCAGTATTTTCGTCTGTGTGGCAATAACTGGGTCGAAGAACTGCTATCTGCCCACATGCCACCTCTACTCCTTAGCTCTACCCCCGCAGACTGAAGACCCATGTGACTGACACTGGACAGCCTGAGCTTCCAGAGGTGGCCTCAGTATCATTGTGATGCCTGGGTTAAAAGGTTTCCAGCTAGCTGTGCAATATTTGCAGTATTTATCACCCTGGGTACACAATACAAGACTCATCCATGTAATTACTTGAAGATCAATAACATTGGAGAGAAGCAATCTGAGTGTTAAGCATATAAAGAGAAGAAGAAGAAGGGTCCAAAATGGCTGGAAACTACCCCAAAGGCTGTGTGGGGTGGAGAGGACAACTCCATCTGCTTTTTATGTTCCAAAAAGGAATATACACAAATAAGTCTTAACTTAGTGCTATTTCTACCTCTACAAAGACACTTTCCTAAACTACTCTGCAGGTAAAAAGTTAAGCTGAAATAACAAGGGTTTGCGTTCCAAAGTTGAGGCCTTAGGCAGCCCTAGTACCTAGAGGAAGATGGGCATGGTTTGGGGGTTGAAACAATCTTTCTGATTCTTTTAAAATGCCTGTGCTTTCTGTTCCTGGCACCATATTTTCTTTCTTTGTTATCTCCATCATCCTATCTGTCTTAAAGGGATAACGGAGAACATGCAGGATTGGTTTCTCCCATATGAAAGCAAAACACCCCAATTTCCTCTCCCCCATCCTTGTTACGACCTAATTTCAAATATGCAGGAAGATCCGGGAAGAGATGATCCTGCAGTGACCTAAGGACCTGCTGATCATTCAACGCAACCCGAGTCTGGGTTCCAGTTGTCAGCATCAGTGCTCCTGCTTTATTCATTCTGTCTTGGCTTTATCACCTGTGTTAAGATGAAACTTTGGCTTTCACTTCCAAAGCTCAGCTGGGAGACACAAGCTGCCACTGTGAAATGAGGAAGGAAACGGTGGGACACGCCAATGGACAAAATGGAAAAGCCAAGAGACGCCTCACAAAGCAGTACATCCTATCATCATGAGCACATCTATTATGGAAGACATATAGAAAGTGCTTACTGTTGACAGTGCACACACAATGAGAAGAACCCAACATGGCAGGCATACAGAGAGCCACTGTGATATTCCTTTGAGGCAGAAAATTGCAGTTCAAAAATAACTGGTGTCCATTATTGGGTCTGCTTCATGCTAGTTCTGCAACCTTATACACAGGTCATTCGAGCTACCTGTGGCTTAGTTGCCTCATCTGTGAAATGGAAGTAATAGTAGCACCTGTTCCCTCAGGTTACTGTGATGGTCAAATCATCTATTTAAAGTGCTTACACAATCTGGCACAGGGCAAACTACTGTTATTTATTAGTGCTTCAACATAAGCATTGATGGTTTTTGTGATGTTCATCCTCTTGGAGGACAATGTAGAGGAGATACAGACGACTTAACCTTATTTCTCAGATGACAAATCCATGTTACATCTTTAAATTCTAACTTAACTTGAGGTTGTTCGTCATGGTCTCGTGTATCTCCATGGGGGAATGGTGGGAGACCTAATGTTTATAGTATTTGAGATATATGAAAAGGGACTTTTGATTTAAATGTTTGCAATCTTAACTGCAGATTATAAATGTAGGACAGTTTTTATTGTTCAAAATCCAAAAGCAAGAAGAATTATGGAAGATAGATAACTGTCTCCAAGTAGAATAGCTACCTCTGGCAGCCAGAGATCAGGAGGAAGTTGGGCAAAGAGCCAATGGAGTTAGGATGTGACTTATAGTTCTAAAAAGAACTGTGGAAAAAAATAGTATTAAAAGGAGGAGGAGAAAGTGAGAATAAGAAAGACAATCAGTAGCAGTGGAAGACGTAGCTACAGCCCCCATCTATCAATATGCCTTCTATATTCTGTCTGTACTACATACAGATATAGATAGATATCCTTTAATTCTTTTAAATATCCAGCAAGTTAGAAATTCTTCTTCCATTTTACAGACATGGAAACTGAGGTTCACTTTCTTGACCAAGGTTATTCACACTAAAATGTGGTGGTGCCAGAATCTAAATCTAGCTTTGAGTGACTCAAAATTCTGTGTTCTTTCCATGGTACAACATTACATCAAAACATGTCCAGAAGAATTGGTGATGAGGTGGTCTTATTGTCTGGGTTTTATTATAAGACAATATTGCATTTACCATCCACCCCGTGCCTACCACTCCTCAGAGACAAAGAAACTTGAGGAGCAAAAATGTATCTGCTTAAAGAATGCATGTGTGTGCTCATCCATCCATCCATTCATCTGTCCATCCATCCATCTATCTTCTCTCTATTTTAAGAACAGAGGGCCTTACCAGACAAATTTATAGCTGCTATTCTGATAGCACAGCCAGACTCCTAAGAGAAAAGCTAAATTTTTTTCAAAATCTCTCTTTTTTTTTAAAGGTGAATCCCATTTTAGTCTCATCAATTTTGATGACTATGCCTTTGCCAAGACCTGTCCCTGTGAGATGCTACAATTCGAGGAGGTAATGCTCCCCACTCACACTGTCGAACACCCACACTGAAATTTTATCTTACGGTTTTGGACAGAAGTGGGGCACTCTGAACTGGGCGAAAGTTATGACAGGACTACACCCCACCCTGCTCTAGTTACTACTACGGGAATGTGTTACACTCAGCCACTCCCTTTACTGTCTGCTCCAATCTCCCAAGTCAACAAGCAAGAGAAAAAAAGGGTCTGTCCACAGGAATTTCTTAGAGTTCCTTTGATAATTTCTTAGAGTTCCTTTGGATAATTGTGGGATAGAGAGTATAATTCAGGGTGAGGAATGACATATGAGGATGATTTCTTCTCAGTGATTAGGGCAAACGCATCACATTCAGAAAGAGAACTTGGACCACACATGCACACACACTCATGCACACACAGGTCCACTGTCACATGCCCACACACACGTACATGCATGCATATTCACATGAACTCTGCGGGTGGGTGGGGGAGGGGGATGGCCAGCTAAAATTTCCCATCCAGGGCCAAACAGCAAATACACGAGATCTGCTCAAAAGAGAAGCTTCCTTGGCCCTGTAGCCCGCCTCACATGGCAAGGTGAGTGTTAAAAATCATGATGCTGAGGTGGCACTGTGAACACTGGGAGGTAGAAGGAAGGGAAGGAGAGAGTAGGGGCAGAGAGAGAGGAGATGAGACAGCAGAGAGAGGAAATAGGCAAGGGATAGAAGGGGGAAAAGCAAGAAAAAAATATAAGAAAACTTTTCACCTTGGTAAACCAAATAGTCAGCTTTAAGCAGGTAAAGGGCTTTATACCCTTTGGGGAAAGCACTTTTGAATTCTGCCAGCATCTGAGCACCACAAATTTGAAAAAGGTCCTATTTTTCTTGGCTCATGAAGGAGACTTGGACTTCTCACGGTGGCGGGGAACAGACGCTGTGGCATAAGGATCCCAGAGGGGGTAGGCAAAACCTTTCATTCCTTTCCAATGGCTTGCTGCCATAGTTCAAATGCAAAACTCGGGCCACCATTCCACTAACAGCACAGATAAGGCTCCTTGGGAGAATAAGTCTATTGGAACTACATTCTTGTTTCTCTAAATTTTTTTATATTTCCTTTTTATTGTATTCTATAAGATGACACATGTATTCCAATATTTTACCTATGTAGACCTAGTTTCATTTAATAAAACATCTCTTTCATTTCCTAGGCCAAAAATATCACAGGATCAGACAGACTTCATTAAAAAGTAACAAAGGGGTCTGATTTTACATGGACACAATTATTATTTCTGTCACTGGGTGTCAGTGAACAGAGCGATTGATTTTCATGTGAAATTCGTTTCTTCCTTTAGCCTCATAGCAAAGCCCCAAAATGTTTTGCTATTTAATCTTCAAAACTTTAAAAATGGTACTTAGTTCATGGATGTTTTCATTATTGTTCTCTCAAAGAATGTAACACTCATTCTTGCCAGAAACAATCTCGACTCCACTTAAAATGATGGTGGTGTGAAACTTAGACAATTTCAAAAGAAGCATTTAAACAGATAAACTCCAATTATATTCCAGAAAATCTCTAGATTACTCTCTACCTTTGATAGCTATTTCCGTTTCGCTCTATGCACTGTCAGTCTACTTTCCAATGAAAGGTTTAGGTTTTCGTGCATATCATATTTAAATTTCTGAATTTGTTTTTTTCCTTGACGCATTGCTTATGCCATTAAACTATAGCCTAAGAAAAGATGTCATTAGATTGTACTACAGACACTTTATTAAAAGTTTATTACACAACTAAATACTGCATTATGAAAAATAATCTCTAAAAATCATGTGAAGTTGAGAATTTATGCATTTTCTATAGAAGCAAAAACACTTTTGAAGCCAACTGAGATATGAGCAATGTTAGTTTCCTTTAACTTAAAAAAAAAATGATTCTTCTGGTAGGTTTTCAAGTCTGTGTTAGATCATTTCATATTGAGAGAATACCTGTGCAAACATGCCTTGAGAGACCCAAATGACCGTGTCAGCTTTCGCCCAAGAAATACTGTTTCCAGGGACAACTATATAACCTTGTCACCTTAGTCATGTGTTACACATTCAGAATAGGGACCAGCAACATTGAAGAGACAATTAGCTTATGTAGTCTCCATCAACTATTCACACCTTGACCTTCCTTCTTCCAATTCCAGAGGAAAGGTCAATGAAATCCCACCACCAATGTGATGCCTGGCTGTACAGTGAAATCCAATAAAAAAATAAACCATGTCATTTCCCCACAGGTCACTGCACAGGCATCAATAACAGGATTCTGTGATCACCAGTGACCCGAGCAAGACCATAACCAGTCACCTTCTGGTTAAAGTCACCACTATTCTAGTATCAATCTATGAAGCCATCCATTTACTCTGCCCTCTACCTTAACCTAATCTAATTTGCACGTTGTAACAGAAAGCTGCTGTCAGTGAACATCAGGTAAACTCAATTTCATATGTTCTGGCACACGAACACGTGGGCTGGTGCCAGCGGATGACATGTGAGCAGGTGGCCTCAAATCAGACAAATTTAGCACCTTGCCTCAGTGTAGGAACCCATGACCATATATTCCTTATGTATATTCAATTTTATAAGAATTCTCAAAGCATTTAAGAAGCCCAAGTGTCATCATACTCGTAAGTTTTGCCTTTTGTTACATATAACTTTTATTCTGAAAAATTAGGCAGAAGAAGGTGGGGGAGTACTTGAGAGAAGAGAAGACATTAGAAACAAGAGAATTTCATAAATAGAGGTGATATGAATCTATTACATAAAGGTTTTGTAATTTAAACTTCAGATGTTTTGCAGGGGGACAAGAATTCCTTTTTGGGGTCCAGGATGCTACTGTAATAAAAATGATTCTGCCTGTGCTTTTGGTGGAACGTTTAATTACCACCCAGATTTGATTTCTAGTTAGCTCCTTGAAAGGGGAGATTTTGTCTATTTTTAAATGAAATTTATTGGCGTGGCATTGGTTAATAACATTATGTAGGTTTCAAGCATACAATTCCATATGTCATAGATTTATTGATTGTATGTTCACCACTCAAAGTTAAATTTCCTTCTATGACCCATAAATTTGACATCCTTTACCCTTATTACCACCCTCCTCCCTGCTTTCCCTCTGGTAACCACTAAACTATTGTCCACATCTTTCAGTCTTTGTTTGTCTTGTTCATTTCAGTCTTGTATCCCACATATGAATAAAATCATATGGTTCTCGACTTTTTCCACCTGATTTATTTTGTTTAGCATGATAATCTCAAAATCCACTCATGTTGTCACAAGTGGCAATATTTCATCTTTTCTTATGGTTGAGTAATTATTCTATAGTAAGTGTTCGTTTTGTTCTCAGCTATATTCCCAACTTGTAGGACATAGGAAGTTCTTAATAAGTTTGTTAAATAATGGATGGATGGATGGATGGATGGATGGATGGATGGATGGATGGAAGATTAAAGAAAGGGTCCCTGTATTCATTTACCTTTCTTAGTGCTTCTCTTGTCCAGTGGTTCTCAATTCTAACAGTGCACAAGAAACACCTTGTGAAATCTGAAAAATATAGGATGCTTTATTCCTACCCCAGACATTCTGATTCAACTGGTTCTCGGCACCATCTCCATCTTGTTCTTTGTGTCTCAGCTTCTGTGTACACACTCTTCACTAAATTTGTCCCCCTGAGCAGTGAGTGCTTTGGGTGTCAAAATCTTTGCTCTCCATTTTTGTCTCCTCAACACTGGGTCTCACCTCTTCTGAGCCTATTTCAGTGACTGAAAATAACCTGATAACATGACATGATTATCAGTTACTTTGCCAATACCACATATTTGAATATATTAGAAGGTGAAAATACTTTACTGAAAAGAGTGCCTTAAGATTAAAATTTTAGACATGGCGCTTTGCATGGTCTTTTCAGAGTCTCTTTAAACTCAAGGTACATCTGCCTGAAGGAATAAAAGACAATAGGATGTGAAAAGACCCCATTAAAGCAAAGCTAGGCCTCTTCAGCTTAAAAAACTTAAGAAAACTTACATTCTCTGAGACCACAGGCTGCCCTGCTCAACTGTAGGGGGCGCCATTTACATTGCTGTTTATAAAAAGGCATTTATGAAGCTGTTCAGTAGAAATGGCCCTTTCCCTGTTCATCTTCGAACACAAATGAATAGCTTCTTAATGCCAGAGCAAAATTTTATTAAAACCTATAATGGGCAAGTGCATATCCAGGGAGATTATTTCAAATACTCCTGAAACTGCATAATCTATTTACAGGCTTTGTCAAGTAAGAGATAGTCCATCCTTTCTGGAATATTACCATGGCACTGTAATACTGAAAGGAATTGGGAGGCACTGTCACTCCTATGGACCCTAAGAGTAGCCAGTTTCAAAATGGTCTAATGTAAACTATAATAAAAACTTGATGTATAAGCTGGAAATGTATCTATCTTTCACTCAGATTTATTTTTCCAAATGTAACATAGACAACCTGTTTCAAAATGTTAAAATTATCTTAATAAATTTGATAAGAACTTTTGGTTCCAGCAGTCCTGGTCTAATAGCATTTAATACAGAGTCAAGAAAAAGTCCAAATTTTCTTTGCCAAAATTCTGGTACATCATGATCTCTTACAGGCAAATCTTTGAGGCAGGTGCACAGTGTAAAATATTTTGTAAAGAAATACTACAAAGTTATTTAAAACCACAAGAAAGTTTTTTTTTTCTTTTTATTTTCATCACAAGGTACAGGCTAAAATCTATATGTCCCGTTTTTAAAATTATAAACAAAGAGAGATACAGACTGAGAGTAGTTCATAAAGCCACAGAAATGAACTAAGCTGAATGCTATTCAGAGTTAATAATTCACATAATCACACGCAGCACATTGATAATATGTGAAATTGTTCCCCGAGATCCATAATTACTACTTCCTCTAATTAACAATTAAAAGACTGTTGTTTTTGAAATCTTGGAGGACATAGATCACATACCATGAAATTAATGATCTAATACCCCAATGTTAACTTTAAGTACTGGATGAAGCTATATAATTTATATAAATACTATAAAGTGGCTTTGAGTGCATTTTTTAAACATCCACAAAACTTTGTGTTGATCTAAATGACTCCATGAGGCACACATAGTAGGTTGTCAATTCCTGGGTGGATCTGACATGGGATCCATTTGGGCTGAAAGGGATTAGTAGACTGAAGGTCTATAAAAGTACTTACTTAAGGAACCAACCAGTGATAAAAATAAGAGACAACATAGGATGTGAGAGAATAATAATTTTCAGTTGAAATGGTTTTCATTGTATGGCAAAGCAATAGTTTGTAAGAGCTGGGGCTAACAAGAAACTTAACATTTTTGTTTTGGCTTCTCTCCTCCTAAGAATATACTCTAGCCCTAAAAAAACACCATTAAAAAAGTCATAGGAAATATTCCTCTCAAGTGGCTGAAAATCTCTTGTCTTCTCTGATTAATGAAAACCAGGAGTGGCCAAAAGCTGAACATTTACTATAAGAGATGGATTCCTTAGACCCAAATTGAGAGAAAACACCAACTATCTACCTTGCACAGCTACTGACAGAGCTAAGAGAGAAAAGAGGAAAAATACAGAAGCTCAGACTTGCTGCCCTAACACATTTCTACATGCCCTCTGGTATTAAATTTTTCTTATGTATGTGCAAACAGCACTTTCTTTCCTTCTTTCCTTTATCTTTCTTTTCTAGGTTATTGAACAAACACGGGAAATAGAGCATACCAATCGAGAGAATATCTCCAGAATCTCTTAGCCTTGTCCTGAATCTTACCTTCACCTCTTATTAACCTTGCAAACTTGGAACATCACTTAACTTCCCTGGTGTTGGATTTAGTGAAATAAATAGTATTTACCTCCTACTGTTGGAAGGATTAGACATAATCACATAAAGCACTTAGCACAGAGCATGTAATAATTGCTCACTAAATGGAATGTTCAAATTATTAATGGAAAAAGATGAGACTTTTCAACCTGATCGTTACCTATGGAACTGGTTGCTGAGTTATTAATCCGAACAAAATGTAAGTCCACTCAATTACAAATATGATGTTTAGTCTGGCAATTTCTAGTCTCTAAGATAAGACAAAGCCTGGAAATGATTCTCTACCTCTTTACATCAAGAGGAAGTAAAATATGAATATTATTGCTTCACATTTTAAGTGTACAGAATTGACTCAGGGAGGCTACCATACTGGGAACCTACAAGATGGCAGGCACTGTTTAAAGTCTCTTCCTTACACGTGTTCAGGCATTTAATCTTCTCATAGTCTAATGAAGTAGATTTCAGTATTTCTCCAGTCTGTCCATCAGGTTCATCAAGGTTAAATGGCTTCTTCAAAGTCACACTATGAGAGAGTAGATCTAGACGGTCCCAGAGCCCACCCTTCACCTTTATACTCTCAATAGGGTCCTGAGAAGTTTGAAAGATGGAACCTCGGATTGGTACCAAACCACCTCCGGGATCCCGAAACATCTCGCACCATCGATTTCGGTCCACATGTGTTTCCAGGACAGAAAATGGCCAGGGCAGAAAAGTGCCAGGACAGAACTCATAAAGAAAGATGCAATGGAGAATGTACAGGCCGTCCAAAAACAGCATGAAGCTAGAGGCTCTAAACAGCTCTTTCCAACCTTGATTCCTGGCAGTTTTCAGCTCTCCTTACGCTCACTGATAAACTGAGGGAGGCATCCCTTGTTGTCTGGTAGTGTAAACTGGGAAGAGAAAAGGGTAGGATTTCCTCAAACTCTGAAGACAGACTCCTCACTCACCCAGCTCCCAGACTTTCTCTGGACCCCATCAACCCCCACATGCACCATTTTTCTTTTCTGTTTATTTGCTCAGGGACCCAGCCGCCAACAAGAAGGCTCATTTTCCCCCAGTGTGTTGAACAACTACATCCAAAGCAGCCAGATATTTGCCTGTGGCGGCAGCTGAGTGCTGTTTGAAGCAAAGGAAAATAAAATCCATGAGCAGGGACCAGGGAGAGCGAGCATTGCTTGCAAAATGCTGCTCCAAGTAGAGGTCCCCAGGTGCGGAGAGCTGAATCACAGTTTAGCCCTGGCCCAGGGCACCAGGAAGAGGTGATCCATCACTGGCTGCTGGAGGAATAATGGCCCACGGCTTCCCATCTCCTTTTGAAGAGTTTATTTTTTAGGACAGTTTTAGATTTACAGAACAACTGCAAAGAGAGTTCCCATATAGTCTGCATGCATTAACAAGTCCCTTTGTTAACCTCTTCTATTAGTACAGTACATTTGTTAGATTCATGAATTTCTACTGACATATTATTATTACCTAAAGTCCGCACTTGGAATGATTCCCTTGGTTTCCACTTAAGAATGCCTTCTCCTGTTCCAGGACCCCATCTAAATAGCACAGTAATGGCATCTTCAGTCATCATGTATCCTCAGGCTCCTCTTAGCTGTGACCATTTCTCAGTTTCTCCTTGTTTTTGAAACGTTGGCAGTTATAAGGAATATTGCTAAGGTATTTCATAGAATGTCCCTCGACTAGGATCTGTCTGAGGTTTTTCTCATGATTAGACTGGGGTTATGGATTTGGGGAAGAAGACCAAGAAGAAAAGTTCATTTTCATCACATTATATCAAAAATCCATAACAATCGACCTGGAGGTCTGACCTCCTGGCCTTTGAAATGTGTGTTAGGCTTCTCTACCATAAGATCACTCCATTTTCTCCCTCTTACCATACTGTTTTCTTTTGTTTTTGTTTTTGTTTTCCTTTTTTTTTTAAATCACTATACACACCCAGTACTTATGAGTGGAGGATTATGATTCAATTCTTTGAGAGTGGAATATCTACATAAATTATTTGGGATTCTTGTGCAGAAGGGGTTAGTTTCTTCTTCCCCATTTATTCATTTATTTGACCATTTATCACGGCTTCTAGGTCCCTTTGGTTATCAGATGAAGGAAATGTACCTAGGTATATGAACTTGTGATTATCCCATGGCTTTTGGGGTATAAATCTGTAGAGTTATTGAACCTCATGGATGGACAATGCTATCTCAAGGTGACCTCAACTTTAGGACTCTCACTTTATTCTCCTCATTCATTGATCATTCACTTATTGATTCATTCAGTCGTTAATGAGTGCCTTCAAGGTACCAGCCATTGTTTTAACCACTGAAGATGCACCACCAGATTATAGAAACAAATGGATTCAGAGATGAGGGAGGCTAGAGAGGGTAAGTATTCTAGACACAGAAACAGCCTGTGAGAAAACTCAGTGATGGAAGGAGGCATGGTACCTTCAAAGGAGCGAAAGAAGACCAGAGAAAACAGAGAAAAGGAGGAGGAAGGAGAGGTGGAAGGACCCTGAGAGGTCACTTATAGCAGTATGTCCTGATCCTTTGAAGGGAGTTTGATCTTGAGCCTTTGAGGCTATTCACTGGGTATGTCATCCTTATCAGATATGGAAGTAGAAGCTTCAGCTTCACTGCTTTATAGAGAGAGTCTGCATCAGATTCAGAGTACAGGTGGGAGATGTTGACTGTTTACAGGAGAAATGCAGATCAGAAAAGATACAGGTAGAAAGTAGGCTGGCCTTATTGGAGATGGGTTGAGTATGGAGGATGGCAAAAAAGCCGAAATCTCTCTGCCACTTTCTTCCGGAGGATGTTTGTATGTTTGTGCATTTATCATTATAAAAAATGAGACTAAAGGTGAGAAGAGCAAAGTTGCATCACTGAGAGAAAAGCTGGGAGGACTTTGAAGAACAGCAATGTGTCATGTAGACTGTGCCTTATGAGACATAAGCCCTCTCAGTGCCATTTAGATCTATATCAACATATGCTAAACTCAACATTGATTTGTTTAAATTTTATGGAAACCAGTGAAACAAAGAGTTTGTAATTCAGGGTGCAAATACCTATGAGACACTACAGAGAAGAAAGAGCCAGGAACATAGGGGACTATAAGATATAAGCCCCTTTTAATCCAAAGGAATCATGGCGAAGTCTTTGAATTCCCTATACACAATAAATTTGGAGTGAGGGACCCATCTTTCCTAGTTCTCCAAGGTCAGGTAAGTTTGAGGACATCTCTGTGCTCATCCTTCTCTATAGCTCCTAGCACACATGCCTGACACTTAAAAGGGATCTTTAGTACTTTGCAGAAATCAAATAAATGCCTAGTATCTATCAGTAAAACACAAAGGAAGTTTAAAAAATATATACCCAGAAAGGCAAATGATCTAATCCTCTCCAAAAAAAATAATAATAAAATGAATGAAAAGCATTCATAGAGCTAAGAAGTTTATTTCAAGATTGGGTTCTCACACATGGCTAAAATCCAAGTGCATTGCAAATGCAGGATTTATGATAAAAATAGCAGTATTTCCCACTGTGGTTCATGTTAGAACAGATGATCTTTGGGAAAAGGGGGGAGAAATGGAAATACCACTCCCAGGTTTATGTAATGCAAATCTAGCCTTCACTTTAAAAGCATTTACAGCTCAACAAAAAAATCCTTTAAAAAGAAAGCGTTACTTAGGCAAAGCAGTCCGAGAGAAGGCAGCAGGCCAGCACAGGCATTTATATTCACCTGACTTCCTGCAGAAGCCCTGGCCCTATTGAAATAGTTGTTTCTCATACCCTAAAGCAAATGAACCACTCTCCTCCAGCATTAAATCATCCTTTTTTCTCTTTGGCTCATGACTGACTCTTCTGTGATGCATGTTGTGTTTGTGAGCATGAAGGAAATTATATAAAAACAAATTGCTTTGTACTGTACCGTGATTGTCTGAAATAGTAAATAGACAGGCAAGGCAGCATCGCACCAACTTGCAGCTTCATGAGTTAATGGATGGGACTGAAGAGTTTTAGTTTTTTCAATATGATAAATGCTCCTTATTTCCAGACACACACAGGATATATTTTTTTTAGCACTGTATGAATTATTTCTAAAAGTAACCAACAACTTCGATGGTAACCCAAATCAAGGACAGGCTAAGTAGATTTATTATTATTATTATTAATTATTATTATTATTATTATTATTATTATTTTGGTTTTTACTTTCTCTGTTCACAGCTCACAGCCCACTCCTTTGTTCCTGAGTTAAAAAAAAAAAGTCTTTGGAAGTTTTTCAAACTAAACTTCCACTGTTATCTCTATTTATGACTGATCATGGACAGTTATAATCATTAAACATAAACACTAAGTTTAAGTTATTGATCATAGATGTCATAAATCACTGAAGTGATGATTATTTCAGCAGGGAGGTACTGAACATCACATTTGATGCCTAGTCCCATTTTAGGCACAAGGGACCTAGGGATGAAGGAAGGAAGGCCGTTGCCTAAACAGCACTTAGGCCCTAGTGAGAGGAAATAAGTTAATATAATATGCCAGATGGGGTAAGAGGTAAGGAGAAAGGTAAAGCAGAGGATATAGGTCAGGGAGTGCTGGGCCTGGAGATAGCTGGTTGCTTTTTATTGTCTACAGCAGGAGTCCCCAAACCCCAGGCTGTAGACTGGTACTAGTCCTTGGTTTGTTAAGAACCTGGCCGCAGGACAGGAGGTGAGCAGCAGTCAAGAGAATGAAGCTTCATCTGCATTTGCAGCCACTCCCCAGCACTAGCATCACCACCTCAGCTCCACCTCAGATCATTAGGCATTAGAATCTCATAGAAGCATCAGCCCCTGGTGCCAAAAAAGCTGGGGACCACTGGTCTACAGTGACTGGAAAAAACCTCAAGGATTTATCAACTGCACTTTACCATCTGCAGTACTTCTAAATCATTCTAATGACTCCCTTTGCCAGGCAGGCAGAAAAGTATAGCAGGAAAGAGAGTAGGTTTGGGTAAATACAACCATTTAATTCAAATGCTGACACTGTTATATATTAAGTGTGTGAACTTGGACAAGTTATATAATCTCTCTGGTACTTTCCAACTGTATAATGGCAGAAATAACACGTATCCTGCAGATATGTTGTGAAAATAAATGAAGTCATGTGTGCATAGCACCCAGCATTTTCTAAGCTTCAATAAATGCAATGTCCTCATCTTTCCTCCCATTTCTGAACTAAATAACACTGACTTACTATTTTATAGTACAACTCAAACATGTGTATGCATACATATCATTATATGGTTGCGCATTTATTATGTGTACACATAAAATATTCTCTTGTTGAGATTACATATAATTTCCATGTAAACTCTAACTCTGCCTCCATAAATGGAAAATGGCAACTCTATTACATCCTCCTGATGTCATAAAACTCCTGCTTCACAAAATCTTGCCAAATACTGGGGTGGAAAGGCACTAGGCAGAATAATATGCTGATTAAAAGTGTGGGCTACGAAAGTCTCTGGTCCCTGTTCAAATTCATTTGTAAAATTTATTTAAACTCATTTAAAAAAACACAATTAATGCCACCTACTTCTCATGGTTGTTTGTGAGGATTAAATATGAGAATGCATAAAAAATACTTTAAGTACTCACAAAGTGGAGATTATTAACAACAGAGAAGGAACTTTAAGTCACCTATAAAGCGCCATTTATAGCTAGATATAGGTATAGATGTAGTATACACTGTCATTTTTGGCACCCAAGTACCACCTTAGTTATACAAACATTCCCTGCAAATAATTGAATCTAAGCAAGTGCTTATCAGCAAAATCAGGGACTACAATCCATCCCGCACAGTGTTTTGTATAAATTCTACCCCTGATTTTGGCCGTGTGCCACAGATAAATTTAATCCAATATCAATTGCATGACTTTTCATGAATCTCGGACTTCATAGAATTTAAAGACTTTGAAAAAGATACTTGAATATACTGTTGTAATTAACAGTAAAGCCAGTCATTTTCCATTTGTTTTGTCAATGGGGGACATTCACAAATTCGCCTCGGAGATCTTGAGCAGTCTAGCTCTCTGCTACCCTCAGTGCCACCCCCTATGGATGACAAGAACTTGCAGTAAGAAAATGAAACATTCTCCCTTTCTTATGTCCATGAACCTCTGAATTCTTGGGGTTGGAAAACAATGAGGAGAAATCGTGGAGGTATCCAAGGCTTAATTTGCCCCCAACTCACATTCTTCTTCTTCTCGTGGGAGATGCCATGACTTTCTGCTTAGTTCTCACAGTGACAGCCAAGCGTGTCCACTAGAGACAAAGGCGTGTTCCCAGTCAAAGTGCACATACACGCTGTGTGATCAGGAGTTCAAGTCTTAGGATGACTAGTATTACCCTGGTCTACTACACAAAAGAGTTTACCATCTGTTAATGACGTATGCTGAGTTCCATGAGCTTTTTCTCTAAGGACTTATTTTTTTAAGGGATTTGGAACAGTTTGAGCTTTTAATTCATCCTCATCATTTTAACGCTATGGGGTCACTCACTTTCCCAGCATCATGGTTTACACTCATTCAAGCTTTCAAAGTACATTATTTCAGCATAATTTTCACATCTTCAAGGTTTTCTTGTTATCCATTATCCAGAGTTTGAAACACAGAGAGGATGGTAAATATGGCTTTGCCCGACTTTTATCTGATAGAACTTCAAAGGGGAAATATGTCCGCCATCCTTATCAGCCAAGTGAATCCCGCACTCAGCTCACTGGCGAGGGAGGGAATGACAGAAAGTTTTATCTGCTTTGGGTCTTGAAGGGCACTCTTCTGCTTTATTTTGGCTACTGTAAGCCTGACTAAAATTCAGCTCCAAATAAGGATGTGTTTGGTTCAGCCTCAGAGAGACACAAGTTACTTCAGATAGGAATTTGGAGACCCCATCAGTCCATGACATAACTATCTGTGCCAACTCTTATGCTTTCCATGAAGAAATCTGCTATGAGACCGAGATAGAATCAGGAAACAAATCTCAAGATAAGAATCCCTTTTCAAATGCTTAATTCCCAAACACAAGCAAATATGCCTCTGCCCACCCCTGTGTCCTCACTGCACCATGCAACTGAAGTCAGTGATTCCTTGTTCTCCTTCTCACAGAACATGTGTAGGCCTGCAGCAGGGCTAGGAGCTCGCTCTTGACACGAGGGCAGTGCCAGCCATATATGGCTCGTTGACTATATTCTAGGCTCTATATTAAGTGCTTTTCATTGAAGTATCCCATTTAATCCTTCAAAAACCACATGGCATTGATATTACCTCTCTTTTACAGATAGGCAAATGGGAAAAAAGGAGTTAAATAAATAAGGCCAAGTTGGCATAGCTTCTCAACATTGGAGCTAAAATTTGAACCTAGACAGTCTGCCCCCATGCATGCCCTATATTTTCTCACAAAACTACTTCATCTCCAACAGCACTCAAAGCAAAGAGCAAAGACCTGAAACTACACAGAGCAATTCATTAAGATATAACCTCACTCAGAGAGCTCCCAGCTCTTTTCTCTTCCCTAGACCCCACACTTAGGATAGCTTAAAAATCCATCAGCTGGTCTGAATGAGCTGGTTTATCTCTATCCTGCTTTTTAGGTATGACCCTATGAGGCACTTCTCCCTTCTTCCTTGCATTCTGGAATGGGCTAGGATGGGAGGCAAACTGTCTTCCATCAAGCTTCCGTGCGCTTTGCATAGCAAATGAGCTGTTGGAGGTCACCGAGGAACTAAACAGTGCTGATTAATTCAACATTCACTCTTTCTTTCAAAAACAACTGCTGTTTAGTTAGAGGAATGGGCCAAGCGATTGCTGATGGACTGTGTCAATCTGGATGGCTCCAAACACTGTCACTGTGTACCATGAATATATCTTGGGATGTTATTTGTGCCAATTTATGTGTGAACATAGGGATATAATATTTATTGATATACAGGGACATTTTGTTTCTCCTTGCTTTCAAGATAAAGTTCAATCTCCTTCACCTAACCCTCTCCTGCCTCCTCCACCCAGTTAGCATCTATACATATGCAAGAAGCTTTCCACCAGACACCCAGACACCCACACCACCTTAACACCCTCTGCTTTAGACTACACTGTCATAGCAAGTAACATTCTTCCTTTGCAGCATCTGTTATATTTGTAATTAAATATTCACATGAGTATTTGTTTAGCATTTATTTTTATGGGTAGACTCTAAGCTACATGAGAAAGAAAAAATATGCCGATGTGTCACAGCTGTATCTTTAGTACCAAGCAGAGAATTCACCATATACTTCATACTTTCTATGTCACTAAAGTGTTTCATCTAATCCTTCATTAAACATCCTTCAATATATCCTTCATCTATTCTTTAATAAATGACATTAGCAGACGATGATGATGATGATTGAGAACCAGTACCATCTACTGTTCACTGACTATGTGACTGTGACTTTACTCCTTTACTGTCTTTGTCACGTGACTTTACTACTCCGGAACACTTGCCCAGGAAGTTAAAATTATTGCTCGTTTTCAGGAATTTCTTGAAATGCCTATCAGCTTTTCAGTAGAAAGCATCAACTACTTCCACCTCAAGACTCTTTGAACTTGTGCCAATATCCTCACCTCAATCTGTCCTCCAATCCTAAACTATAATATCATAATCTTTACCTAATCCTAATCAAATCTCTGTATGAGAAGGCCCATCTACAATACGTTTCTAAATCTCAATAAATACCCGGACTTTGCCCATCCTGAAGACAATGTTAAGACTGTTGAGATAGTTTGTATTCTCCCTTAATTCAGTAAGCAGTAACCTCAGCCTAATTGCATTGAGAGGTTGTTCAGGTGATACACGGGAGAAGGCAGCATGTGACATCATTAATATCAACCATCTCAGGACAAATCTCAGTTCCAAAGTTATCTTCACTCTCTGCTCAGCACCATATCCTCTAAGAGGACTTCCTTGACACTCTCTAGACACTATCTACAGCAGTGCCTCTGGCCATTTCTATCCTTTCACCTGACTTTGTGCTCTTCACGGCCCTTCTTACTATTGGGCATTATAATAAATTTCCACTTTCATGTCATATTCCATCCCTCTTCTGGAGTGTGAACCGAGTAAGGACATGGGTTCAGTGTTGTTCTCCAATGTGTCCACACTCCTAGGGTCATGTCTGCCACATCATTGGAGACTCAGATTGCGTGACAGGATCTGCTTGTCCAGGTCTACTTAAGGTGGGCATGGAGGGAGGCAAACAGGTGAATCTCTCACATGTTTATAGTCTCATCTCATTTTATCATCACGGCACTCTGAATGTTGGCACATGTTGTTCCCATTTTACAGGTGAATGCTGGAGGCTCAGAAAGATTACTTAAGACAGGCAGTGCCTGCCTGAGAAGTAGGTCTTCCAATGATGATGATGATGATGGCTTCCATATTCTATGTCATCACTCCCTGGCACTGGGTGTGGCAGAGTGAAATGCTCCTTGTGTCTGACTCCACTTTGTTCAAGCTTGAGTGGTTTCCTCGGCCTTCAGGGTGAACAGCTCCTGCTTTGTCTTGCATGTAGGCATACGAATCATTAGATAAATTCTATGTGGCTTGATTTTTATAAAAACAGCCCCTCCCATTCCCCTTCCCTTGACATAAGAGAAGCCTGAACTCTGTACTTTCTTAGGATCCATTTGAGGGACCACTAGGGCCCCCAACTTCTCAGTTGGCAACTTCTTGATTAATAAACCTTCCTGTACTCCAAACTCTGATGCCTTTCAAAGTATGGGGCACACAGACAGACTTTGCACCGGTAACATGGGTGTTGGAAATAAAGATCAAAAATGACTGGTCACCATTTTCACAGTAGTTACGGCTGCCCAGGAGAGGTGACTCTGCTAAGATCAGAATTTGAGTGTGCTCAGTTGACATCTGTAACAGCCAGAGATGAGCTGAAAACCTCCAGCAAATTATATTAGAAGCAGCATCTTTAATTCTCAGGGGATTGTGATTCTTAAGAATGAAGACAAAGTCAGGTTCAGAGTAATCCTCAAGCCAAAGGGAATCTTAGGCATGGAAACAGAATTAATCCCTTGCGATGACTGAGAAAGATGGTTTATCCAGTCACAAGTTGAGTCTTGCTTTAAAATGTAGTATTAGAAGTTTGACATGCCTTTTAAAAAATAGCCTGCACTTCGAAACACTCTTAAAAAAAATGCTGGATTCTGTAGGTAGCATGAAACATGAGTGCCTTTCTTTGGCAAAGATAATGCATAAGATATGAAAAAAGGAAGGAAAGAGGGGATAATAAATACATCTCACTTCAAGAGAGATAATAGGAAGCTGAATTATCTAGATAATTATCTCAGTCCCCACTTCACTTTTTCAAGGTGGAAAGAACTTCACTGGAGACCATCTTTCTTTAAAAACCCTGAGTGTAATTTAGGGGGGGGAAATCTATTAATGCCCCTCCGTTCAGAAGGTTCTAGAAAGAGCAGTAGGTGGCATATTTAAATAATAATGAAATACCACCAGGCCCGGGAAAGACACAGATTACCTAATAGGCAGAGTTTTCTCCGTTAATAATGACATTTAGAGTAAGAAGGTCAGACAATGAGAATAAGAATGGAAAGCTATTTCTCCCTCAAATTTCTGATGAGATGATCTTTCGTGAAAAGAACAGAGTGGAACAGGGATTTAAGACCGCAAACCAGAGCGAAAGTCGCAAGGCCTCTATACATTGGAAAATGCCACTTATCCCTTTTGATGAATTTTTAAAGTAAAATCTTCATCAGAATGAAATCTCGATCAGACGATTCCACTTGGATACAGTGCAAAACCAGGAGAAACTAGTCTATACTCTCACAGTCAGAATAGTGGCTTCCCCCAGGGCAGGGGTCAATGACTGGGTGGATGCATGAGCTAAGCTTCTGGGGTTCTTAGAATGTTCCCTATGTTGATGTAAGTACTCATTGCATGGGTACATTGAGTTTATGAAAATACAAGACATACATTTATGTATGCTTCTCTTGTGTTATTTTAAATTCAATTAAAAAAATGTTTTAAAGAAAAAAAATTACTTCCAGATGGAGTTTTACATCAAAACCAACTACAGCCTTTTCCTAACGGGAAGAGACAAACTTCGGGAGAATTATAAAGCTATGAAAGTTTGCACATGTTCTGTATTCAAAGCACCTGATTTCATCAGATTTCTCATTAGAAACAAGTGTCCCCATCAATGCAGAATAAAGCGTTCCTCTCACACTGAATGAATACAAAATGTCAAAGTGATTAGCGTAGACTCACCTATGAGGAGCGTATAACAGTAACAGCCCTGATAAGGTTCCTATCTCCAAATTTGAAGATAGGACAGATTTATCAAATACCAAACACATCTTTCTAAAGCATTTGGAAGAATAATTTCTTTTGGAGGAAATAGATGGGAAGACGCATTCTGAAGTCCAGAGGTATCTACCTCATCTCATAAAACAACCTGAATTTATTATCTCTTCCTAAACAAGGTCTCAAACCGGTCCCCCATAAAGTGAGCAGTCTTTATTAAAACTATATATATATATATATATATATACACACACACACACACACACACACACACACACATATATATGTAAATATATGTATAAAAAATATGGAAAACATGGGATTCCTGATTTTCCCTTATTCATAATCTAATTTCTTTAATTTACGTCACTTGTACCTGTGGAATACAGCCAGAATTCATTTAAATTTGTCCTTCTCCACTTTGCCAGTCCTACTGTTGAGACCATCATCCTCTGCCACCAGCAGCCCCGTAACAACTTCATGTCTCCCTACATATAGGCATCCTCCTCATTCCCATATTGCAGCAAGGGTGATCCTTCAAAATAGGGGCCCCTAACCCCCAGGCTGTGGACTTTTAGGAACAGGGCTGTGGCCTTTTAAAAACAGGGCTGCATAGCAGGGCAAGCGAGAGAAGCTTCATCTGTATTTGCAGACGCTCCCCAGAGTCAGTATTACCATTTCAGCTCTACCTCAGATCAACAAGCATTAGATTCTCACAGGGGCACAAGTCTCTGGTGCCAAAAAGGTTGGGGACCAATGCTTTAAAATGCAAATAGGCCACCATCACTCCACTGCAAAGAAAGGCTTTGATAGTTTTCCAAATCCTCTCCTGATCTAGCACAAAATCCTTAAAATGCTCTGTGGTGGGAAGAATAATGCCCATCCTCTCCTACCCCAAGGTGTTCACATCCTAAAACCTGAAACCTGTGAATAGTTTGTTTCATGGCAAACGGGATTAAGGTTGCTAATCAGTTGACTTTAAGATGAAAAGAGTGTTCTGAATTGTCTGGGTGAGTTCAGTCAGTGTAATAGCAAGAATCCTTAAAAGTAGAAGAGAGAGGGCAGAAGAAGAGTCAGCAGCTGAGAGACTTGCTGTGAAAAAGAGTCAAGCCACTATTGCTAGCTTTGAAGATGGAAGATGCCCAGGAGCCAAAGATGCAGGCAGCTTCTAGCAACTGGAAAAGGAGAAGAAGTGGATTCTCTTCTAGAGCCTCTAGAAGGAATGCAGTTCTCCTGGCAGCTTGATTTTAACCCAGTTAGCACTCCTGAGCTCCAGAACTGGAAAGTAATATGTTTTGTTGTTATGAGCCCCTGGGTTTATGCTCAGTTGTTGCATCAGCCGTAGGAAGATGGAATAGGCCCTTTCTGGCCCTGCAGAGGGTGGACACTGTCCAGCTCTGCAGCCTCACTTTGTACCACTTTTATTCACCGCTTGCCTTTTCTTCTGAATTTTCTCACACTTGGGCAGCCACAAGTTCCCCAGGAAGGATTGTCCCTCTCCCTGGATGCCCCTCTTCCCCAGCTCACTCCTGCTCATAGTTTACGTCATGGGTGGATGATACAAGGCTTTCCCACGACCACTAATGAATGGATTCCTGACTCCTCACTAAGCATAAAAGTTAGGTGCCCCTATTCCACGATCCCTTAGCACTAGTAACATTCCCCACCCTTGTTAACACTTCTTCAAGTCCCGAGAGAAGGACTCATCCTGGTTTTCATGGTTTTAGTATGGAAATTCCATCTCTCGGGAAAACCCACATTCTGAGAAACCTGGGAAACCTGGCTACCCAAGGAAGTCTTCCTTCCTCAGCAGCACAGAGCTTGGCATACAGGAGGCACTCGATAAAATATTAATAAATAAATGGATTTAACTTTTCCATTGGTTTTTACTGCATGCACATGCAAATTAATCATATTCTCTTCCACTCCTGACTCTTCTGTCTAATCATCTAAGTCTGCCCCAGGCTCTTAAATCCTGGGTTTTACCAAATTCTGGGATTACACGAGTCTCTTGGAGCTATGTTTCTATATACCATCCTCTCAGGTATCTTCCTTCATTCTCCTATGTTATAAGGGTGAGTTATTTTGACTCCACCATTCAATGAAGAAAATCTTTACTGAGTACCTACTTCAAAAGCAAACATTACATCCCTTTTGATAAATATATTCTATAGAGTTGGAAATGGTCTGTGCTCTCGAAAATGAACATAAATGATTGTAATGGTCACCATCTTTGAAAAGTTGGTTCTTTAAAGGAGAATTAACTTTTTCAGGTCTCTCGAGTGCTATTTTGTGTCTTAAAAGAGGAATGAATTTGGAATTGCCTAGCCAGGTATCCTCTATTGGGGATTTCTAACCTTTGAAGTACTCTTTAAAGGAAAGCAGGAACTTAAATTTCATCCAGTGGCCAAGTTTCACAAGTTTTTTTTTTTTTTATTCTAATGTTCAATTGTATGAGAATTAGTCTTTATCTGCACAAAGCTGTGTTTTTCAAACTTTAATATTAATAAAAGTCAAGTAACATTATTGTTAGTGTTCAGATTCCCGCCCAGGCACACCCTGGAGTTTTGTTTGAGAATCTAGAGACTGTTTTTTTAGTAAACAGCTTCGGGGATTGCCGTGGATAGCACCTTAATAGACTTTAAAGCATGGTAAGTTGTCAAAGTAATAACATGGCATAAGAGGCCATCTCGATATAATCCCTTTAAAAGCTTATAATTATGGAACAAAGAGAAAGCATCTATGTGTGTATTGGAGTAAGAAGGCATTCAAGTGAGGGGTGGAGATAATAAAATACTTATCAAAGAGTATATTTATTGGCAAACGAAGAAACCTTGTGATTGTCACCGGTAAATAATATTACCCAAAACCCTCTGGCATGTGGAATAGAGACTTCCCAGATAAACATGCCAAGTACTACCCACACCTCACATAGCATAAAAACAAAGTTTGAGAATAAAAAATCTTGCTTTTCTGACCCTTCATAAAATGCTACCCAGAGACTGAGATGAGCATGCTATTATCTTCCTTTGATGGTCGAACTGGTGCCCGAGGGATATTGACCCACCATGGAGAAACAAAGGATGTCTTTATAGGAATACTTAAAAAAAAAAAGAGAGAGAGAGAGAGATTTCTTTTTAACATGGGACCCCTTTTCTATGCTGTTCTCTGCTACTATTACTTTAAAACTTTTTTTTTTCACAGATATGCTCTTATAAAGATGCACAGTGCTGAATAACTCTTTAGTCCTTACTAAGGCATTTATTAATTAGAGAGAAAACAAAAACAATAAGCGGTAAAGGCTATTGTACAGCATGTGTCCTTTTAGCTTCCATGTCTGCCTTTGTTGTGCTGTAGGTAGAAACAAGGTGTCCAGTATGTACTTTGGTTTTAGAATTACTTCTGAATCACTCAGGTTCACCCATTTGTATGCTTCAGCTCCTTTACGATTTTAACTCCTGGCCCACAACAAATCTTCACATCCTCATGTTACCACTTGCTCACATTTTAGGTTTGTTTCAGGTTGGGTCACCCTGGTAAAACTGTGCCCTTTCACAAAAACGGCAGTGATTCATATCCCTCACTCCAGAGTCACTTCTCAGAAACCACCCATGTCGGGAAGGCAGGATATGTGGACAAGACTTGCCATCACCTCTTGCCACTAAACGCTCTACTGAAGGAAAATATTGGTATTCTCCTACTTTGGTATTTTGGGGAGAGAAAAGGGAATCAGTGTGCCAGAGGGTGCATTTCTTGAGAAATGCACAAGTTCATAATATAGATAAATATAAAGCATTTTTAGAATATCCCCAAGGAAAGAAATTGTCGACTAATAAGAAATGTGTTAAACCTTAAGGTTTTTAAAAATGGGTCACACTGAAAAATGCTCTTCTCAATACAATTTTAAGTTACTTTAGGATAAGGACTGAGTTGTAAGCTGCCCTTAATCACAAAAGAAAACTGGAACAATGATTTGCATTTATTGATAATGCAAATAAATGATACTTATTGAATAAATGATGCTTATTGAATATGTCATCAAATACGATGAACTCTGATTGGCTCCCAGCAGTTTTGAAATTCTTTGTGATAGATCATTTTCCCTCATGGGCTAAAAGATTTTCCATGTCCTCTTTGACCTTCTGCAGTTACACATCTGGTCTTGCTTATGTTGCTGTCTTACATCTGCATGGTATGTTCTGCTATAAAAATTGTTTATCATGTCAATTTTCACACCAGTTCTTCAGAAAATCTTGAGGCTTTTTCGCAGATGAGGAGACAGAGGCCAAGGAAAGTTTAGAAGTGGCAAAGGTCTTGTAGACAGTGAGTAAAGAGGCTGGAACTGAAGCACCAGTTTTAGACTCAAAACCCAGCCCTTTGTACATTATAAATCCAGTCTTCTGTGCAACACCTCATGAGGTATCAGTGCTTTAGAAAGAGCCCTGAAGGTCCTTTCCAGCTCTGACACTTATGACCTGTGGGTCTTGACTTCTTCACCACAGTGTCCTCATCTTCAAATGGGATTTTTTGATCCATTTTTTGGATAAGAAAGGCCAAAACTCTGAGAGGTCAAGAAGCTGCCAACTGTCAGTGGAGGGTTTCAAAGATGGCAGGTGGATGCAACTGCCCATCAGCTCCCACCCTGGCTCTGTGC
The DNA here is from genome assembly GCA_030015415.1 of Cynopterus sphinx. Taxonomy (NCBI): domain Eukaryota; kingdom Metazoa; phylum Chordata; class Mammalia; order Chiroptera; family Pteropodidae; genus Cynopterus; species Cynopterus sphinx. Next base: position 96,126,211 of record CM057379.1, on the reverse strand, counting down.
TTCCCTCACTCACGGCTCATGCTTATCCTACTCCTGGAAAACCAGGTGATGCACATAGAGGAATGAGAGATATGTGAACTATCACAATACAGGTTATACATTTTTGTGACAGAGCTTACATTTTTTAAATTTTTAAAATGTTTATATTTACTACATTTTTATTATAATGAATAGGGTTGGTTAAGAAAATGTCACTCCCCCTAGATATATTTACCAACAGCACAACTCTACAACTTCCCTACCTGTGGGCTCGCCTCTATGACAAAGTCTTTCCTTAAGGAGATGCATGAAAGATACACATAGTGCTAAGACCTTCCATTTGGGGCCCACACAGATTCAGAAATGAGAATACCAACTTCAAAGCCATCATATTCCATGTTGAGTTGCCCTTCCCTGAAATTAATGGAATGAAGTCCTTCAGACTGCTCTGTGTGTTTGACAGCATAATATGCAGCAGAAGCCAATAGCATAAATTGATTAAACCCCATCAAATAGTATTCCCTAAACAATTTTTCCTAACAATTAAATCATTGTGTTGAAAATGAATTTGGTTAGAAACCCTAATAGGTATCCCAGCTGAATTGCAACATCACTCCTGAGATTCTAGGATGATGCTGCTCCCTCTTGCTTGATGGCAATATGAGACAAAATCATCTTAATATCCATTCACTAAGTCAAGCAGATATGGTTTCCAGAAGCAAACAGCTCCCACTCTCTGAATACAAGGAAAGACGTTTTCTGTCCAGGGCAGAACAGAAAGACTTGGCATATGTGCTAGAACCCTCCCTCCCTGTTCTCCTGGAAGACATTGCTAATCAATCACAGCACTCTCCTGCTGAGCTCAGATGCATTCTTCTCAACAGGACTACAGGAAGCCTTTACTCATCAGAACTGGCAAGCAAGAAATCTATTTGCCTAACCCTTTTTAGAGTCTTATTTCACTAAGACTAGATGCAAAACTCCTTCTGACCCTACCCAGACACCCCAATATGAGAGTGCCCAAATCCATGGAATGTTGAATCTTATTTATCAGTAGGTAATGACTGTTCTGGCATAGTCATTTGACTTTTAATAAAACTACTTCTCGTGAGTGGCCGGCAAGATGTCCCTCTTTTCCTCAGCACCACTAGCCAGTATTTCTCAATAACCCTAAAATAATACTTGCATTTCCTCTCCAAGTTCTTATTTCCTTCTTCAATTAAGACAAACCTATTCAACTGTTTAAAATCCATCTCCAGAAAAAATCCTACTTAGTTTTACCATTCTGATTCCCACTCCCCGACTCAAAAATAATTTTATGTCACTGTAATCGTTCTTTAGCTCTCAGGGTATTCAGTAGTTATGTCCTTCTAATGGTTAGCATAAGGTGGTTTTCTTCTCTTTCTCCAGCAAGTGAGGAAGTAGAAAGTCAACTAGTGATATGAAAAATCACTTTTCTATACATTGATAACTCATAAAACTGACAGGTGACATGTAGCACTTTTTTTAGAAAAACTTGACAGGTTTCTAAGTATTCATTTATAGAATATATTTTAAAAAACAAGTTATAATGCCTGTGAAATATACATTTAAATGCAGGTCACCTATTTCAAACTTAATGCAATGTATAAAAAAAGTCTGTATCAATTTCTGATTTTCTTTCATTTAAAATTTTAAGAGTTTTCCAATGTGAAGAAATGCCTGCACCATTCCATAAACAAAACTCTGAAAAATAAAGAATGAAAAGCTAATGGAAGAGTAGACAAATGATACAAAAGATTATAAGACAAAAGAGAAGTTATAATAGAGATTTTAAAAGATACCAAATAAAAACAATCAGGTTAGAAATGGAGAAATCTAAAAAAATAGAAATATCAGATGCAAAAAAAAAACAACAACAACAAACAAACAAACAAAAAAACCAGCGTTAAACAACATGCAAGAACAAACCATAGGAAGGAGATGTTAGAACACGGAGGACATCAAAGCATGACGCTGGAGTCTATAATGACATATAATGAGTGCTTTAATGTGCTTTTAAACAGCTGCTAAGCTCTACTAGAAATGGCCCATGCTTTGTAAGGTACAGAAAATATATTGACTCGTATCTGCTCTGTTACTTTTATAGAAAGAGGTGGGCATATTCAACAGAAGATTTAGTTTTATATGTTTTCCACACCTATCTGCTTTTCTAGTCTGTGCCATGGTTTATGCTGACTTACTCTTCACTGAACATCTAGAATGCTCTAGATAATTCACTATAATAGTAGACTCCTAAAAACCAGAGAGCATTTTCTCCACACACCTTCCTGCCATACCAACAACGAAGCCCTGAGGAGCTCTAACCATCTGTGTACGTGTGTGTGGGGTGTGTGTGGGGGGTGTATGTGTGTGTGTGTGCATGCGTGCATGTATGAAAATGCAATGTCACTCTGTGTTCTGATATATTTTATGAAGGAGAGAACTGTAGACATAACTATAGTCAGTCATGTTTCTTATGTTCAATGTTGTTATTCCTTCTATCTCTAACAGTGGTGCCTATTAACGAACCATACCATTGCTACTCAACCTTTTTAATACATGCTTAAAGGATTCATACGTTCAGAAATCTTGACTTCCAATGGAGAGTGTAAAGTCTCATTTATGTCTTGTAATTATCTTCCCATTTAGTCTGGATAAAATGACTCCCACAGTGACAGGTACATAATATGCACTCACTAAATACATGTTGATTGAATTTAGCTTTTCCTGCCTCATACATTGCCATAAAATGTCTCTTAATATTGCTTTCATTTTTATAGCTATTAATTCAATTATTCTTCTTCAAATCTTAAACGAAGCAGGCCACCCCTCCTTCCAGGCATCCACATATTAGTGGTGTCTTCATTCGTCTCCCATTTACATCTAACTAAACTAATTATTTTCCTGCTATCTCACACCCCATTGGTGTTACACAAACCGCTGAGACGGCTCTATCTCCTGCAGGCATCACTTGCATCTTTTCAGCAGCCTGTTGTAACACGGGTGACAGAACTATTAAGAATGTCAGCCTTCAATGCATGAGAAACTTATATAAAGCAAACGGTGTCATCCAAGGTAAAACCGGTGACAGCAACAAAGGGAAATGCAGGAGCCAAGAGGACTGTGTCCAAACAAACTTTAATAGGGGGAGAAGAAATGATTTAACCAAACAAAGTAAACAAAACAAAACAGAAACAACACAAGACAAAAACAGCTTTGTGACTTCTACAGGACTCAGACTATATACTGATGTTGGTCAGTGATACACTAAAGAATTGAGCAAACAGTTGAATTTTGTGCAATGTAGAATAGAGGATGATGATGGATGGAGGGATGGATGGAAGGAAGGAAGGAAGGATGGAAGGAAGGAAGGAAGGAAGGAAGGAAGGAAGGAAGGAAGGAAGGAAGGAAGGAAGGATGGAAGGAAGGACTGATAGATAGAATCCTTGAACCTTTTTCCATCCCCATATCTACATAACCCCATTCCAAGTCAATGTCATTCCTCTCTCCCAGACTATCTCAACACAGCTCTTAACTATTCTTGCCTTTTCTTTACCTCTGTCCAAGCCTTCTTCAATACAGTATCCAAGTAATATTTTTAAAAACACAAGTATAACCATGTCCTTATTTTTTCAGATCCTTTCATGGCTGCCCGTGGTATTCAGGATAAAAATCTGAAATCTACCCTTGATGATTATGTCCCCCCTCCTCACTCTTCTAAAGCCATCATATGCTTCCATTCCAGCACTCTGTTCCAACCACCCCTACTTTTAATTCTTCAAAAGCCCCAAATGTCTTGCCCTACCCCCAGAGATTTTTCCCTAGAATGTCTCAGCTTCAATATCAATTCCTTGATCACCCCCAATTAAATTACCATACTCGGCACAGACTTTTATTCTGTGTGTTTATCTCGTGGTACTTACTACAAAGTTTTAGTTATACATTTATTTGTATGACTGTATGTCTAACATTTGTTTCCTCTGGAGAATAGAAGCCGCATAAGTCTAGAAACTTGCTTGCCTTTTTTCTCACTTGTCCCCAGAGGCTAGAACCGTGACTGGCATAGAAGAGCATTTGATGTGTGTTTGTTGAGTGAATGAAAGAATGCCTGCAGCCACCTGCTTGATACAGTGAGAGAGTAATTCCTGTGGGGAAGAGAAGAGGAAGAGGATCACAGGAATGGTGGGGCACCAGTACTGATCCTTCACCTTTGCCTGCATCCCTGATCAAGGTTCTCACAGGGGGAACAGGGGACTCAATGAGTACTCTCGGTGACTTTGAACTCAGCACCTTGAGAACTGCTGAGGGGGAAACAAAGAGGCACAGGCTTCTTAGGAGCTCCATGCAGATGTGGCACCTCCAGGCTCTTCAAAACATCATGTTTGCAGAGGAAGCCTTAGGGAAAAGCTTGCAACCTATGTCAGCCACCACCATGCAGAGGTAGGGGCTCTGAATAATGAGGTCTTTTTTCACTTTAGAATGAAATATTTATAACTCTTCCTTACTTCCCCATCCCCATAACTCCTTATTAAAACATCTGACTATATTTGCATATTGGTAGTATTAAACTATTAAACGCACACAGAATGTTTATATAATCTCAAAAGCATGATTCAGTCCCTTGCTTGTTAGTCCTTCACCTTTGTTTGTTTTTCTTAGAATAAAACTTCAGTTGCAACCCAGTTAAAACCTTGATGCAGCTTCAAAACACTTTGAGGCTACAGGCGTTGGACATCAGAAGGATTTAGAGTTGTGGCTCCTGGTGGCTCTCTACTTTGCCTGTACTAACAAGAATGCCTTTTTAATGCACAGGCCCTGGTAACCACGGAGAATGTTTCAACTGGCATTTTCATAGTGCGGAGTACTCCATGTTCCTCGTTGTTTCTTTGCACGGAGTACGAGAGAAAGAGGAAAGAAAGTTCCATAGCTAACGTCTATTTTCTTTTTTTTTAATCACAGCAGTCATCAACTTCATCTATGTTTTGGAGAAGTAGAGTTATAAATCTAACTGAGACATGAGCTGAGATCTTAAAGCACCACAAACCTCAAATCCCCAGTGAAGCCAGAAGTCCTTGAAACTGTTTCTTTGATGAAAGGTACAGTCCCACTGGTACTTTTGATTCGAGGTCCTGCACGTAGGAAGAATTTAGTGCAGTGGTCAAGAGTTGAACTCTAGAGCCAAGACTGCGTGGAGTCCACACTCAGCTTCACTTCTTGCATGCCGTCTGACTTGGAGCAAGCCATGCAGCCTCTGTCAGTTTGCTCCTCTGTAAAGTAGCAATAATTAGCAGGACCTATCTCACTAGGACATGAGGAGGATGTGATGACGTGATGCATGTAAAACGCTTGGCCCAAGGCCTGACCCATGAGCAAATTCCAACACATTAGCTGTTATCTTCAGAACTGCTAAGGACAACACCTGTTCTCCACTACATGACCCTGGGCAGGAACTCAGCACTTCATGTAACTTCCATGAAAATCTCAGAAAACACTGTAAGTCCAATTGTTTTCAAGGAAAAAGTTAATTTTACTCTTGGGAGGAGAGGTGTATGGGGCAGACAGAGTGGAGAATACAATTGTGACAAAGCAAACTGAACTTCTGTAACAGGCCCCCATATCCTTGGGACGCCTCTCCTTACAGAATTACCAGCTTTCAACCCACTTTCTGGTCAGATTCTACTGTCTTGTCTCCTCTCTGCTCCTCATCAGAACCACAGTCTAAAACTGAGTGCTATTTTGGCTACTACCTTCTGCTGAATGGATCGCTGCCAGAGCTATGCTCTCCAACCACAAAGGCTTTTCCCAAACAAAACCTTCTCCAGGCAAAGAAAAAAAACTTTCTTTAATATTCACAAGAAACCTGTGGGTTTCTATTGTCATCCTCATCACAACAGAAGGAACTGGGACTGAGGAAGGTTAAATAACGTTCCCAAGTCTCAAAAGTAGTTAAATAGAGAGCCAGGACTGGAATCCCGGCCCACCTTTGTCTGTCTTAAACTCTGTGGTTTTTTTTTCTAGTATGTACAACTGCTTCCTTTGTTTGAATCTAAATAAACCATAAGTTGAAAACCATTGGGTCTACTGAGTACATATGGCCAAAAGACGCACAGTTTACATGGCCTAACCATGCTCGACTTGTTTGACCTTCTACCAACAGAATTCTCAGCATGTACTGGAGTGTATGGCCCACAAAACGGGACTGAGCACAGAATACGTTTACCCAAGTTCTTATACATGAACTTCTATATATAACAATGATATGCGGGACTGGAGAACTATCAGACCCCCTGATCAGCAGAATCTCTATATCTTTGTCAAGAAATAGCATGATATTTATCTCAAATCAATCAAATGCAAAGGTTCTTGAATTATGCTAGTCTCAGATATAACGTCTTGTGCCAGAATCCCTGGATTCTGAAGCTCCTTTTTCCTTAGGGCACTGTCATATCAGAGAGAATGGGTTACCATCTAATCTTGCTTCTTCCTCTACTCTGGGAGTTCCCTGAAGGTAAAGATTCTCTCTGACTCATATTTCCAACCCCATTGTCTAGCTCTTTGTAAATATAATCTGAATCATCATCATGGGCAAAGAAAACACAGGCAGCTATGAGTAGAAAGTCCACAAGACAATGAGCTGGCTATAAATTAACACCATCCATTTAAAGAAAAAATGACTTAGCAAAATGCATCCCAAATCACAAAGATGCTTATAATCCTCTGGGTGACTAATTCCTCCCAGGAATATTTATCCTCAGGAAGTTATCCCAAGGGGAACACTCTGAGTTTCCTGAGTTAACTCTGTCAATAATGATGTTAGTGAAAAGAGCAGAAACCTCGTAGGTATTCCATAATAAAAGAGTATAACCCTCCAAAATATGATTCTAGGGAGTGACGCAGCAACATGAAAATAAATGCTCAAGCTAAAACATAAGGGAAGAGATCATAATGCCCAGTCCCAAGCCCATGATGACCACAGGTTCGGACCATACATCTGAATAGGGTGTTACACAGAAAAGTAGGAAAGGAATTGAACTGGCTTTATGACAGTGCTGCGTATCAGAATGATCCAGGTATAGGTAAACCTCCTCTTCTCGACGTCTTTAGAGAGTTATTTATGTGGTAAGCCTTAAACGGGCACAGAGAAGGTCAGAGAGAGCTTGGATCCTGTCCCAAAATGAAAGGCGGGTACTTGCAGCAGAGCTCCCCAGGTGAGAGAGCCCAGCTTTGCCTGCGAGACATGGAGGTTCCCCATCCTGGAGCCAGACCCACAACGGCTGTGGTGTGTGGCTGTACTCTCAAGCCATCTGCTCAGGGGCTGCGAAGGCAGCTGCGTGTCCCCCTGCCTGGACGCTGGGGAGGACACCGACCACTAGTCAATCTGCTTGAAATTGCCTCTGATGATTGGTGTGTAATGACTCAGGTAGGTCATGGCCAGGGACGCTTCTGTTATAAACGCATTAGCAGCTGTAAATGGGCATTGATTCTGCACAGAGGCGAGGTTTATGGACTTGGAGGGGAGAGGCTGGCCCTGAGGGGTATAAATGGTCATTGCTGGGGAAGAAACACCTTGCACGGGCAAGGCCATTCCGGGAAGGGTGAGAAAAGTCCAGGAGGAAGGCCAGTCAACTTGAAAAGGAAAACACCGGGCTCAGGAATGTGGAAGAGAAAAACTGACCTGTAAGAGGGATAAATCTTGGTCCTCTCCCCCATCAGAGATGGATCTCACCATATCCTTGCATTCTGAGGCCAAAACATTCCTCTCTATGTTTGGCTAGTCCATGATAATGAATACAACTTAGATTGTTTTACTTATTTTAAATTTTTTTCTTAAAATTTTATCACAAATTCAGGGTCCGTGTCTGTTAACTGTACCAGAGCTAATATGAATGAATAGATAAATAAATGAATGATGGCATTACCAGGGTAAGGATTCGACATGTATGTCAGTGTCATAACACCCTGAGCCAGAATGTACCACAACACATTTTTTTCAAGTTAACTTATCTTTCTTAAATAGAGGGACTAAGATCCAATGAGTTAAAAAAAAAACTTGCCAAAACACACACACACACACACACACACACACACACACACACACACACACACACACACACCAATCAGTAGAAGAGAACTTATATAATTGTTCTGAATAACAATAACAGTAAGCATTGTTACTGTTTATTTAGTGCTGACTCTATGCCAGGCACAGAACTGGGTTGGTACTTTCTGAAGCAAAAATCCTCATTTGTGGAAATAATTACCTGAATTCAAAAGAAATTAGGCATACACTTAAAAAAAAAAGTTCTGCCTGTCGGCACATGGAGAAAATTTATCCTTTTGCTGTGAAACTCCTCAAAAGTTGAAGAATCCTATCACCTCCTCCATTGAGAAAAAACAAATTCCTTGTTCTCATAACTTATCAATCAGCCATTTTACCAAAATTTGTGTGTGTCCACTGCACTTTCCAGTTATCGCTATGGGTTCACCAACGTCTTCACTAAACCACCTCACATCACAACATTGAGTAGAAACAGCAAACAGATCTAATCTTTTGCCTAAGTGGAGAGATTTAGAAGAAATCCCAAGTCACTGTTTTCCTTACAGATTCAATTGAGAGCAGATGAGTAATTAGGATGAATACAAAGTTTACACCTCCTTGGTGCTCGAGCCAACATGAGAGGTTGTGAGCAAAACCTGCTTTCACTTCCTCTAATTCTCTAATGCAAGTGAGAGGGTGGATCAAACTATATCAATGCAAGTTTATTAATACAGGAAAGAGAAAGTTGAATATCAGTTCTGTATTAGTCCTGAAGTTTTTGGTGCATTTTCTTGTCTGGGGGACAATGGGCTCATTTATGCCAACAGGTGGGGTGGAGAGAGGTCACTACTGGTCTAATTCATCAATCTCTGCCTCATGGGATAATAACCCTTTCCTTCAACCTTCTCCTCTGTGGCCTAGTTTCTGTCTTTCTTATTCATCTGCTGAATTCAAAGTTGAAAGAAGCCTTAGTTACAGACCATTCTAGTTCAATTCGTTACTATTATTATTATTATTATTATTATTATTATTAAATGAGGAAATTAAAGTTAAATTAGTCAAATCTGTTAAGATCATGTGGTCAGTTTGTAAAGCCAGGACACACATCTGGCTCTTGATTTTACAGATAGATCTAGATTGAGAGACAGGGGAAGTGTGGGGTGAAGGGCGGGATGAAGGGCAGAATGGTTTCAAAATACAAAGAGGGTGATCCTCTTGCACAGCACTAATTCATGCAACTGAACAATCCATTCAAAATACAGCCATGCCTGTCACTTCTGGGGCTGCTAGGCTAGAGTACTAACTGAGATGGACATGCATCATGCCTTTAGAGATCCTCTGGTCCATTGAGGAGACATATAATACACAAGTAATAAATCGGATAATTATAATGCAAGATGAGATTTGAACTGGGTTAAATGGTAGAGAATAACCAGGCAGACAGTAGGGTGCCACTTCAGAGTTGTCCTTTATTTGTGGTGCATGAATCCTACCATCATACAGTCCTTCCTTACAACTTCCCTTCTTTCTGATACAATCTTCCTCTTTGCTAACAACGAGAGCAGAAAGAATGTTTTTCTTCTTGTTTCTCTGCTGACACTCCCTCTGGCCTCCTGTTTTCATATACTTGTTAAATCAAAAAGATCCCCTGGACTCTACTCCTGATCTAGCAGAAGGGAGATAGGGAGAGAAGGAGGGATTTAACAGGCCTCAGCTATGCAGCAGTTTCAGTGAGACAAGAGATACACATATAATTGGTGGTTGGTCAAGTACCAAAGCAAATGGGAAGGTCAGTGAGAACAAATAAGAGCATCACTTTGTGTGCTCTCTAAACCATGGGACTGTAAATGTAACTGGCATGAAACCCACCCTAGCCTGCCCATTGATTAAATTAACGCTCTTATGTCACTCCTCTCTTGTTTTCCTGCCAACCAATGTCTGACCTCTCCCATTTCCAGCCAATATGCTGACGTTTTTAACTGGAGAGAATTCTACCTCCATGAATGGCGATCACTGCTCTTTCACTTTCTATTCACCCTTACACTGTTCTACCCTTGCCTGCTCCACTGAGCTCTAGATTCTAAAAATATTGTCATGGGGTCGACCTTCTACACTGAAAATAGACTTAGCATTTTCTTTATCCTACAGGACAAAGGAATAAAGACACTGAGTGCACAGGGAAACATTTATTCATCAGGAGGGTCTTAACCTATCCATCCAGAAGTGTAAACTAAGAAAATAGGGAATGGTTTCCCTGCTGGTGAGATCAAGGGGAGCAAGGCCAAGGTGGCTTTAGGCATGAAGATCACTTAACAAGACTTGACGGCCACATGAGGAGGGAGTACCAGTACTACAGTAGATGCCGTGGATATAATCAGAGGCTACATACTACTTAATAACCAGCATAAGACAGGCACCACTAGGTAGAATGGACACATGCTGTGGCACTGGAGGACCATGAGTCCTTTAGTTCTGGATCGACGGTCCATGAGGTGAGAGAAGACATAGGATATTGCAGGGGGTAGAAGACACTTAGGGACTTGGGACAACAGCAGTATACCAACCAATGTCCACGCTGCAGTATACCAGCTGAATGTCAGCCTGCATGCAAGGATAGACAATTAAGACCTGGCCCTTGTATGCACAGAGTCTCTCAACTAGCACTGCCCTGTCTAGTATGGTAGGTTGTTACTAGCCACATGACACTGTTTAAGTTTAAATTAATTTAAAATCAATAAAAATGAAAAACTTAGTTCCTCGATTGCAGTATTCACATTTCAAATGCTCAATGTCCATATCTGGCTAGAGGTTATCCTACTGAGCAGCACAGAAAAAGGATATTCCCATTGTTCTCTTGGATAATGGTGAACTAAAGACAAAGACAAACTTTAAGTTGATTTTTGCTCACTTATTTCATTATAATTTTGATGCTTTGAAGTGTAAGCTGACAGGAGGCAGAGATTAAGGAAGGCTTTTCCTGGAAGTTAAAGGTTGTAAGAAATTACTCTGAGGCTGAGGTTCTGCTAATAACTCTGCTGATCACTAACCTCCTGTAGCTTTCCTTTTAGCATACTGATCACAAAGGGATGTGGAGAACTAGACTCCTACATAGATGATGGTTCATGTGAGCTAACCTCCCAGTCTCAGGTACATTGGCCAATCTATGCAAATGGAACATTCTGCGAAAATATCCAACAATGAAAGATAACCAGGCTTTGCAGTAAACGGACATTGATTTTTCTGAAGGTAATGGTGACATCGAAACCCTGACTCAGATCAAGGTAAGATATTAGCTGCAATGTTACTCCAGGAACGACATTCGATATAAGCAAATTCCAACTGCAAAGACCTCGCTCCCAATAAAATTCCCTGAGGGGCTGGGGCAGTTGGCTAACCTGTGGTACCACACGTTGTTGGTGATGAGGGCACAAGGCCCAAGCATATGGCCAACACAGATACCAGATCGTCTGCTTTCCCAGTAACCAGGCAACCTCCCAGAACTCCATCTTTTTTCTAGGGGAAGTGACCTCTTGGCCCCGGAAGCTGATGGAGGTTCACTGTGACAGAGAAGCTTTGATCACAAGGCAAGCATCAAAATCTATTAGGCATACAGAGATTGGGCAACTGCCCTAAACGTCCCCAATGAGGAGTGTTTCCATTTCTTCCTTTTTAATTTTTAAAAATTATCAGATCTCTGCACAGTGGTTTGGAGCAGCAAATTAATATTTTTTTTTCTCTTTAGACTGCTATTGTAGATATGGAAATACCATATCCAAAGATAAATTAACATGAGTTCCTTACAACACTGTACTAATTATCTCAGGGACCAGAGCCTCCCCTAGGTTAGAAACTTCAGGCCCAATTCCAGGATTCTTTCTGAGAAGCAGTAATTTGTATCATGTTGAGAAAGTAGAGACAAGGATGGGAGGGCCAAGTATAATCCAAAAACCCATCCTTGAAATCTTTCTTCCTCTATCCTTTGCCTGGTCCAGTACCACAAAGGTAGCTAGGAGCAGGATGCTGCTTGAAACAGAAAAAGACCAAGTAAAATGCATATTTAATGTCACGCCCGATAAATTGGAACAGAATGCATGCCAAACAACCCCATCTTTCTCGCTTACAAAATCTCGCAATTTTCAGGAAATGCTGTAGCCTGAACTTCAAAGGCATTATGAGATAGATACAGCATGTAGGGAATTAGACATAAAATTTTTTTATTATTGGGAACAAAAGCTGTGGGTCTAATCTCCTGTGCGATAGAAGCCTGAGCTGATCAGGGTTACACTAAGTCATTCTGATGTAGCAAACAGCAAATACACCATCTTTTTTATTTCTGTCTGTCCCCTCCTCCTCCTTCTTCCCGTTTGCATATGCGAATTCCATAGCAATGAAGGGAGTCATGCAATACTACAGAGGGCAAAATAATTTCCTTTGATCAGTCTCTTCTGGGCCTGGAGTCCCACAGCCTCCAATTCTACCTGCCCCTTTATGATATTTGATATATCAAATTATACCCGCCACTCTCAGAAGCAGAATACATTAAGAAATTCTGAAATGTATGAGGAAGCGCTGTCTTGAAAAAATAATATTTCCTTCAGTTAGCCTTTTTAAATTTCGATATTTGTTGTTAAATTATTACAGATTTATTTCTAAAACAAGTTGTTTTCAATAGAACTATCACGAAGGACAGCTGATGTCAGAGATTATATGGGGGTGCTGTGCACCACCATCACTAACACTAATGTATGACAAAAAAATAGAGAATTTGGACAAAATACTGCTGACTTCACCAAAATAATGTTCTTAAGCTCAGTGAGAAAGGCAGATGGTGGAAAGTGCCTACTTGCTGAAAACGAATAGAACTCCTAAAATGTACTCTAACATCCTAAAGTACAGATTCTCTCTCTCTTATTTATTTATTTATTTATTTATTTATTTATTTATTTATTTATTTATTGAAGTGGTTTTTACATAGTAGCAACATATTCTGGTTCAAAAAGTAGCAAAATGAATTGTTCTTAAGTGACTGAAGAAATATGTGGTCTCACTAACTGATCAGTATTTCCTGGCATTTCTTTCTACTTCGCAGGGTCATCTGACTGGGATAGGCAGATGAAATAACTCCTAATGAAAGAAACTTAGGAAACAAAAGAAAAACAACAGCACATGTAATTTAACTCCTAGCCAGCAATGGCAGGGTTAACTCATCCACACTCTCACACAGTTCAGATATTCCTTGTGGGAGTTCCACTAGCAAACCCTTCTCTCATCTCTGACTCCAATGTGGTCCTGCCGAAAAGAAAGACCCAGGCAGGCGGCAAAGTGTTTGTGGGAACCTCAGGCCGGCAGAAGAGAGCTTTTCATAGTGAACACGATCAAAGAAATGGATGCATTTATGTAATGAATGCTTGAAAGTAGTCGCACTTACTGAATGCTGAGCCCGATCAAGGAAGCTGGAAGTGCCACTTGCATGAGTTCTTTGAGCAGTTTCCTAGGGAAGAAGAGAGAGAAGCCTTTAGTATCTGGGAATGCATTCCTGAATTGTGTCTGCATCTTTTTTGTGTAGTAATCTCTGGTTAACCTCTAACATAGGCTCTTGACCATGCTGTGAATTTAACAATGAATGTTGACGATGATGCAAATGATTAAGATTAAGTCTGCGGATTTTCACGGAACCTTTTTACATTCCAGTTAGGAAGGTGTTACTTTTTTCTCTACTGCAGAAGGGGAAACTGAGGCTCAGACAGCTCAAGTGAGTTGCACAAAGTCTGCATGTAGGTAGAAAAGCCTGGATTTGAACTTAGGCAATCACACTTAAGTTGATAACCACTCTGCTCTACAGAAAGTCCTCACATAACATTGTCAATAGGTTCTGAGACTAAAGGAAATGATGTATATAACAAAACCAATTTTACCAGAGGCTAATTGATATAAACAAGTTCCCACAGCATCTCATCAACATTATAATGAAGTGAAAATGACATTATTCAAGGACCTGCTGTACTTGTGTCTTATACAGTGAGCTCTTTTTCATAGGATGCGTTCAAGGAAGGACTGGAGGCCAGACTTTCAGAAATATTATTGTGGATTTTTCTGCATAGAGTTAGGTGGGATGAGATCAATTCTAGATTTCCTTTTAGCTCTAGAACTCCAACTTTCCATAATGCTCAATCCCATAATAGCTAAAGTTCAAAGTGACTTCATTTGCAAGGAATAGAATCATGATAGAAGGTGTGTCGTCAATAATAAATTTCATAAATGTGGCTATCATCACCCAGTCAGGAGTAAGATTCGTTTCCATTCATATCCAAGTAAACCAAATACCACCTGAACTGCACATGACCAGTATAATCTCATATAATTCTGTGGGTTGGGAGAGAGGTCATCTACAATCAGAAAAATCAAGATTTACTAATAGATCCAAAAGACATATGGTGTCCTATACCCAAGAGAGTTGACCCTTATCTGCTTCCTCTCTAGGGAAAACTTAAATAACACCAATGGGACTGTTTTGCATCATTCTACAATCCAGATCCAGTGCTCTTTCAGTCATTCCTACAAAGTACAGATACAATGTGCCCTCCAACTTAATGCTCAATTCAAAAGTCTCAGAGCTTAATTATTAATGTTATTTGCAAATATCTGTTTAGAATATATGCTCCACTTTTTTAGTACAATGGACCTTTTTTTTTAACTTCACATTTGGTAAGTTCGTTGGTGTTGATAAATTAGAACATCTGAGAACGCCGAGCAGTTCCAAAATATTAGAAAAAGAAACCTATGTTTGGAGAGACCTGAGTACACACAGCTATGAAATGGTGAGGATGGTGGTGACAGTGCTCATTCATCCACCCACCTATCATACATCCACCCATCTACTTATCTATCTGACCACCCTCCCATTTACCCTCCTACTCATACATCCATCTACCCACCCATCTATCCACCTACCCATCCACCCGCCTACTCATCCATCCGCCCACCCTCCCACCTACCCACCTACTCATACATCCATCTACCCACCCACCTATCCACCCACCTGTCTATCCTCCCACTCATCCATCCATCCAACCAGTCAGCTAGTCAACCAGCAATCCTTTGCATTTATTCATAGCTCCACAACCTACTAGCTTTGTGACCATGAACAAGTCACTTAATCTTTGTCTCAGCTTCTTGACCCATAAAATGGAAATAAACAATACCTACCTCAAAGTTTTGAGGTAAATAATGAGTTAATATTTGTAAAGTACTTAGCATTGTGCTTGGCACAAAGTCAATACTGTGTAAAAGTATACTATTTATTAAGCCCTTTTATATGCTAGGCACTATCCTCCTGGTGCCTACGGTCCAGTGGGGAAGACGGAGCTTGGTCAGGGATGTTGAGGAAGTGGCAATAAAGCTGAGAGAGTAAAGATGAGAAGAATGTAACCAGAGTGGGAGAGCACAATTTGGGAGGAAGAGTTAAGACTATTAGGAAGTGAATAGTCAAACTATGTGTTTATCTTCTATAAATTCACAGTGTGCCTCAGCTGGAGAATTATCTGTGTCACTACCACCACCACCATCATCATTATCACCACTGCCATCATCATCATCATCATCATCATCATCATCATCATCATCACCATCATCATCATCATCGTCATCGCCTTCACCATTGAAATGTAGTATTAATCCCCATAGTATATCCCAGGTTTTGTGACAAAATATGCATGCATGCTCTTGTTCATTAAAAATGATAGCTCCTATGGTCAGGTTCAACTTTCCTAACCCCTACCCCTACACCTTTCCAGGCACTTCCTCCACCCCTTAATATACTCACTCACATACTCTTATATGTACCTAAATTGAACTACTCAAAAACCACAGGTACTGTCTCACCTCCAGCCCTTTGGTCACACCTTTCTTCTTGAACTCCCCTTTACCAGGGCCAACTGAACTCATCTTTCATGGTCCACTCCAGTGTGAACGTCTTTCTGCAGCTTTCATTGACCCTTTCACTGCTGCCAGACTGAATTTGTTCAGGGGCCCTGTGGCCTTTCACATATCCTTCTGTCCTAACAAGATTCATACGTTCTCTCCAGCCCATTGTAGACTTGGCCTGCCCGGGCTGTGAACCTGAGGGCAAGGACAATGTTTTATTCAACTCAGTAGCTTTATCGTCTGGCAAAGAGCCCAGCCACTTAACAACTGCTCACTATGCTGGATAGCAAAAGAAGCATTCTTTGTTGACCCAAAGTGTTGCCACACCAAAGCAGGGCACACAACTTTATTTTAGAAATTTTCTCTGAGCATCATGGTCTTCCATGGTGCTCTCATAATTAGTGTCCAGACGACAACATTAATTTCATGTCCATGTCAGCTTTATGCCCACAACTTTATATCTATTTTTTAACCTCACCTGCAGTTGCAATGACTTTTAGACCCTCCCCGCCCCCACCTTTACACTAATAAGAATCCTGTCACATCCTCCAGGTGGGTTGTTTTATAAAAACAAAGTCTGAGAACCATTATCACAAGGTGAGAATAGAAACAGTCATTAGTAAATGCACCTGACAGCAAGAAAAATCAAAGTTGCTCTCTAGAGTTCCAGAGGAGTGATAGTTTTTGTTTTGTTTTGTTTTGTTTTAATTCTAAGGCTATCCTGAGTGTGCAATTACACTCACAAACTACCTAAAGAGCAGTTTGCAGCCAGGAAGAACTGTGGGCCCCAGTGGAATTGGACGGAATTTTCGCCATACTGTGACTGTGCTGGATGCAGCTAGAGAGCTTCAAGTGATGGAAACGCCAAAGGACATGGGAACAAAGTCAGGCAGAATGGGAGTGAAGGAACGCTCACGCCATACATTAGTTGCAGTCACCGCTGCAGTCCGTCTAAATGGATGCATGAAATAGTGAACCGATGACTTCCAAAACACTGACGCTGATGACTCTGGGCAGGCTGGATGTGGGTTTAGCTTCTACCTTGGACTGTAAACAGGGCTGGCTAACTGCAATGATTCTACTTCCACAGTCTCTGCCATCGATGGCTTCAAGCCTTTCCCCACACGGGGGACGCCATAAGAGGTGCTAAGATCTCCTGTCTCCAGCAGGCACCTCTCACCCCTCCATGCAGCGGGCAGAGCAGTCTGTACAGAACGTGAGTGTGCCCGTGATACTGAACGGTTTAACCCCTACGTTGATGGCCTCCCATTCTCTGCAGGACAGAGCCCATGCCCTGTGACACAGCCTGGCATTCTGCATTGTGTGCTCCTAGTCACAGCTCCGGTCTTATTTATTTATGACTAAATGACTGGGCATCCCCTCTGTCTAAACCCTTATATACCAGTCCCAGGGACCTCCAATTTCTGGATTGTACCTTGCCCCCACCAGCCACGGGGAAGCTGTGCAGGCTGTGTCTTTGACCTGGGATGGTCTCAACACCCACTTAACTCAACACTCATCCTTCCTTCCTAAAGGAAACTCCTACTGCTGGTCTCAAGATCCCATTACCCTTCCTTCATAGCACATATCACAGCTATCATTTAACAGTCAGTTTCAGGTGTTTTGATTGAAGTCTGCCTATTTCACAGGTATGTTAGCTCCATGAGGGCACCGACCGTGTCTGTCTGCTCACCATTTTAACTCTAGCTCTGACCACACTGCTGTGGACGTGGGAGGTATTTGATAAATATTTGCTGAAGGAAGGAAATATGGAAGTGAAGGAGAGAGAGGAGAGAGAACAAGAAAGAAGGGAAAGAAGGGAGAGAGGGAAGATAGGTTTACTCGCCCAGTTGCTAAATTTAGACACACTGTGGATGACCACATAGCTTCTCCAAGAGCTATCCACCCTCCTAATCCCCCAGTGATCCCAAAATCATGCCCACAGTACATGATCCTGGCTCCATCAGGACTGTGTTGAGCAGGGATAAAACCCTATCTGATCCAAGTTCAACTTCTGCCAGGAATTTGGAAAGCACTGCTAAGTTTCTGCTAGCTCCCAGAACTAACTCAGTAATTGTGGGCTCACCATTCTCTGGATGTTTTCAGCGAGAAGAAGAGTAGAAACCAGGCTTTGGAGCAAGAATAATGGCTCCGAGAGAACAGCCATGGAGAAAGCAGGTTTCCAGGTGGGGGAGGGACTACCTTGTTGCCTGATCACTTGGAGGCTCAAGATGCCTGTCCCTCATGGGACGGACCTCACCTCCTCCCTCTTAGTGCTGAGACTCACTCCTGTGCTGTGTAATAACTATCCCCGTTTTGTTTTTGTTTTGTTTTGTCTTTTTGAGCTGCTTTGACTGGGTTTCCGTTGTTCACCAAGAAAAGAGCCATGAGTAAGACAATGGTCTCAAAGGTAACATCTCATCCCTCTGGGGGAGAGGGCTTCTTTACCGGCCCTGCATGCAGAAAAGCCAGCTGTATCTTGACCACATCAGTGACTGTGTTGGGTACACTCTCTCCAAGCTTCTAAGAAGCCCCTGACCTTATCTGGGTGTCTAGTTTCACTGTCCTTGAATGGGCCTGAAGCCACATCAGCGCAGAGTAATGCAGCCAATACAACCTGGGCCCATTATGTGCAATTTGGCAGTAGTGGAGCATGGAAAGGCTGCTCCCGATCACACCTGGGATAGGAGGAGAACGAGCCAAAGTTGGAAGTTCACCACAGTCCCCTTAGTTTGAGGATAGATACTCTACCCAATGCAGTGGCTCGCAGCACAGCACACGAGGCTGCTGCCCTCAGGCCACCTCTGCAGTCTGATGACCAAGTTGGCTGCCCTGGGCCATGCACATGACTCCATGTGTCCCGGGATTTTCTGTATGATCAGAGCACTCTGGGCTCCTGGCTCAAACCGGCGTGTCCCTCACGTCAAGTGTGTGGTTTGTTTTCTGAGCTGAGCTGTGGGCAAGAGTGTCACGCCCCACTGCAGACCTGCAGAGCCCTCACACATGGCAAGGTGGCCGAGAGACTGAGTTCAGTCTCCTACATCGTCTCGTTTTGCATCCTGCCCATTTCCGCCTCAGCTGCCTCTCTGGGTCAAGTATTCCCCACAAATTCTCTCTCACTTTTTTTTCCCCCTCCTGGTATTTGTTGAATGTAAGTGACTGATCTGAACAAGAACAAAATCCAAGGGCCCAGAGTTCTAAACTTAGACTGAATGCTTCACGTTTTCACACATCACCATTGCCTTTGCACTGGCTGGGTCCCATGCCCAGGCCTCTGTTCCTTCTTTTTCTGCTCAGAAAACAGGTGCCCATTTTTCAAGTCCTTGGGAAGCCCCCACTGACCCCTCGCTGGCCTCCCCAAGTGAAGAGTCCCTCTTTCCCCTGCTCAGAATTCCCTTAGTGTCTGGGAGCACTCATCACTGGCACACATTTGTCTCGATGTCTGTCCTCTCCATTGGAACGACTGCACTTTACAGCCCCAGGCTGTGCTTCTCCTTATTTATGAGTGACAGTACTACACAGATTTTAGACACAAACTTAGGTTCAGAATCAACTTTTCTGTTCGTTTAGCTGTGTATCTTTGAGCAAGCTGCTTGACCTCTCTGAACCTGTTTTCTTCGCTATCGATTGGGGATAATAATGCCATTCCAGGAGGGGTGGTGTGAGGATGACACAACATAATTACCTGGTGTTGTTACTCAAAAAATGTCTATTGTACCAGATGCCCAACAGCAATGCCTACCTGGTCAACAAGAGTCCTTGCAGTAAACAAAGTCTGAGCATGCTTTGCAAAATTTTGCCAAATAGGTAAAATCATCCAGATAACTGTTATAGAAAAGCCCAGGCATATCAATGGCCAACACTACCCCTGGCACATAGTAGGTTTAAGGCTAATGGGTCTCTTCCCTTACTGATGACATACAATTGTAGGTGCTACTCCAAGGCTTATATTTGACTTGTCATGCTATTTAAATGCAATAAGCCTCTCCTAGTCTGCCTGCAGCATTTAAATTGCCTGTACTCACCCATCCTTCAAGGGCTTGGGTACAGTATCTGTGACTCCTCCATAGAAAGATTCCTCCCAGTCTGCCTTCCTAGGGAAGCCAACTTCTACTGTAAGCTCCAGGGACCTTGGAGAGACTAACGATATTACACCCCACACGCCACCCCCTTCTGAGGTTTATTGTTGGTGTGTTTAATTTCCTGTTTTGGCCTTACAGGAGATTTCTAATGTTTGGGCTGTAGGGTATGTTCTGATTAAAAATAATCCTCCCAATTACGGGTTGGCATGAGTCTCCTGTCACACGCACTCTGCCACTAGCCTCTGCTTCCCTGTCAGCAATAATTGTGTCTGCATTGCCTAACTGTAAATGAAAACCCAGGGGCCAAGTTTGGGTCCCTGGTTCCTGGGCCGCACCGGATCTTTTAATTTGCACTGTCTGTCAAAAAGATGCAGCTGTGTGTACTCCAAAGAAATCCTAGACTCTCAGATTCAAGGCCATAAGAGCAAAGGCACCACAGCCTTCTTGCAGAAATTATATTTGAACCCGTCAGAGATAACAGGGTGTGTGTAAGGCAAAGAGGCTCTTTTTATTCTGCTCCAAACTTTAGCTAGACCCGGTATGAAAAGGGAAGCTGAACTCTAGGGAAATTTCAAGGTATATTTATATTATTTTTTCCACCAAGTACATAAGACAGGACATTGAATCCAAAGTAGGTGAGAGTAACTCTGTGAAAGGAAATAATATGCACATGAGACCTGATTATTTCAGTCTCTATAAATGTAAAACTTTCTGAGTGTAGAGTGAAGGGAAAGACATATGTGCTTTTGGATGGGAATTATCATCAAGTCCTTCTTGTGTTACCAAAGAAGAAGTGTCCCTATGTCTGGACCCAGACTAGGCACAGACTAGGCACTTGAAATATGGTGGAGAGTCAAAAAAAAGTGTCACTTGGAGACCCACTCAAAGTGAAGGGGAGAGAGCATTCAGAGCTTGACAGCTGGGTTCCAGACAGCACTCCCATCTTACCCACCATTCCTGATGCCCTGCTGAATCTCCTACACTGAGGATGAGCACGGGATACCAGTGTGTCTTCCCAAGAAAGAGCCTCATGGGCTGAGCCTAGCCTTGGTGGGCTTCTGTTCATTACAACATACGTTTTGGAGACCAAGTTATGCAGGTCAAGTCTTATTCACAACCATGCGGGCAGGTTGCTCAAGTCCAGGCAATGGCGTCAATGAAGACTTCCATGTGGATTAGATGTTGGCAAACTATGGACTGTGGGACAAATCCAATACATGGCCTGGTTTTGACAATAAAATTTTATTGCAACACAGCCATGCTCACTTACCTGTGTATTATATTTGGCTGAGTTCATGCTACAACCCGGCTGTGTAGTTGTGACAGATTCTACCGTTCACAAAACCAAAAATAATTACTACTTGGTCCTTTATAGAAAAAGACTACTGCCCCCAGATCTGGAGGCTGATATAGATTCACAAACAAGTTGATGAAGATTGAAGTAATTAATTAATTAATTAATTAATTAATTAATTAATTAAATAGAAAGACAACTACTGTGATCATTAGCCAATACTAAGTATTTGCCATGTCTCAGGCATTTTACTTAAAAAATCCCCTCCAGGTACATCCATTATTTCCTTTTTAATGATGATAAACTAGACATTTAAGAATGTCAATTGTCATTGAAAAATAAAGAATAAATTAAGTTTTAAAAAAATCTGAAAGAACTTGCCCCAGGTCTTAGCACTAGTAATCAGCAAAGCCAGGATCCAAATCCAGGTGTGTGTGTCTCTAGAGTGATGTTTTTAAGCACGACCTAGTGTACTCTATTTTTTTTTTTTTAATAGAGACGGTTTGGGGGGCACTGAGGCTCATTTCTCTCAAGGAAGTGAGTATAAACACCAACTTTACATAGCAGCTTCCTTGAAAGTTTCCTTTATCAATCCCACTACAAATTAAGAGAATCCCACATTTCTACTGTATAAAGGTGGTGGGGGGTGCATTTCTTATGGCCTGTGATATTTCCTCACAGGTACCAGGGGGCAAGGCAAAGCAAATCAGAGAAAGGAAAGATATTTAATCTCTTCAGACAGGTTCTTACATTGAATGATGAAAAAGTGGAAGAAATAAATAGGAACTTCTGGCTGATTTTTGGCATTGCACAAAATCATTTGAAAGGCCAAAATGCTTCTTCTTGTCATAGATATTGCCAGTAAGTTTTTTTCCATCAAGAAGAATGAGGCTTCTCGGCAAATGTTTCTGAGCCCACACGAACTGAGTTTACACAAATCCATCAGTGTCTAGCACTGGCCTGGCACAAATTTGGTATTAAAGAAACCAAAGGATCTCATCCATGTGGAAGCTACCCAACTTCTCACATAAAATAAATAAATAAATAAAAATAAAAACTTGGGATGGAGAGGACCAACCTCTGCAGAAATGTGACCCAGGAAGTTTTGCTACATTAAATGTATGAAAAGTGATAACTGAGAGGGCTCAGTGTCACCTGCAACTCACCAGGCTCCAGGAGCAAGGCTGGAAGAGAAAGCAATCCCCCTACCAATGGCTCATGCCCTGTGTGTTTCAACTCTCAGCTCAAATATCATTTTTAGCAAAGCCTCCCGGATCCCTCTCTGCAACCAATCTAGGGCAGGCTCCCTCTGGCCATATGTATCTCAGCTTTAACTAAACAGCAGATCATTTGATTAGTATCTGCCTCTCCTGCTAGAATAAATACTCCATGATGGCTTAAACATTGAGAGTTTTGTTCCCCCACTGAATGTTCTGCACCTAACATGGTATCTGGAATACAACTGGTGCTCAACAGATATTTGCTGAATGAATGAATGAATGATTCTAAAATGAAACCATATTTTCCTCTGTCATCTCAAAGGTCTCAGTTTGTGACCCAGGTATTCATCATTAACCACCCTGCTCTCAAAGCTCCTTCCTTAAGCCCGACTTCCCTATCTACCCCATATCCAGCTTCTTACAGGTTAGTCAAAGAACAGATCACAGTATTTGAAGAGATAAATTTATGTGTAAAGAAAAAAGCTGTGATCTTGTGAGCTGTACTCACATGGATACAGATCTGGCTTCAGCACTTCCTAGCTGTGTGATCCTGAGTAAATTACTTTACATCTCGGAGCCTCAATTCTCAGATGCATAAGTTAGAAATGAAATTATTCTTAGCAGATTCTTACAATGACTAAGATTACATAGGAAACTGACTTAGAGTATGGTTACAGTGGGTATTCAAACATCTATATGTACATTAATCATATTTAAGTACTTCTCCAAAGCTAAAGACAATATTAAGAAACATGGAAAGGCAGACTATGGTCAAAATGATGAAGTAGATAATGCTGTGCCTGCCTCCTCTCACAAGCACAAAGAAATTACAACTAAACTACAGGACAGGCATCGTTGGGAATTGCCTGAAGTCTAGCTAGATAGAAGTCTTATAACTAAAGGCATACAGAAGAAGCCACATCAGGACTGCTAGGAGGGGCAGGAATGTGGAATAGGCTGGTCCCGCAGTTGCATGTGGCATTTAAAAACCAGAAAGAATATCTCAGATGAAGACCCTTCCCTGGGGAGCAAGGGGTCCTAGCTTCACACCAGGGTCCCAGCCCAGGGTTCCAGCGCCAGAAAGAGAAGTTCCCATACTTTCTGGCTGAGACATATGCACCCTTATTTTCAATGCAGCATTATTTACAACAACTAAGATATGGAAGCAACTGGGTGTCCATCAATGAATAAAGGAATGTCAATGAGGTGGTACATATATATGGCTGAATATTATTCAGCCCTAAAAAGAATGAAGTATTGCCATCTGCAACAACATGGATAGACCTACAGGGTATTGTGCTGAGTGGAGCGAGTCAGACACAGAGAGACAAATGCTGTATGATTTCACTTATATGTGGAACATAGAGAACAAAATAAATGAACAAACAAAATGGAAACAAACTTATAGATATAGAGAACATTTTGAAGGTTGCCAGATGGGAGAGAGTTTAGGAGGATGGGTGGAAAAAAGGAAAGGAATTAAGAAGTATGAATTGGTAGTTATAAAATAGTCGTGGGAATGTAAATTATAGAATAAGAATATAGTCAATAATATTACAATAACTATGTATGATGTCAGATGAGTACCAGATTTATTGGGATGATTACTTCGTAAGTTATATAAACATTTGATAACTGTGTTCTACACCTGAAAATATACAATATTGTAGGTCAACTGTAATGAAGAAATAAAAATATATATATTTTTAAAAAGTGGCAAAAAAATAGGCAAAGGTAGTTAACAAATATAATAGAAGTGGTTTCACTTTATGAATATGTAAAGGCAATGACGAACAATAATACTCTGATCAATAACAGAAATGTAGTATAAATTAATTAAATACAACAAATTGTTGAGAAATAAAAAAGAGTAAATAAAAACAAAATAAAAGTGATAGATAATATTGTGATTTGAAGGAATCCAGTGAGTATATATTTTGGGACAGATAAGGAGGGACATACGTATGTAAGTGTATATAAAGACAATAAAAATAACAGGAGCATAATCATTATCATAAAATAAGAAGCTCCCAGTGCTTACACAGTTTCGTGCACTGTTAAACAATCTGCATGCAGCATTGCACTGAATTCTCATTAAATCCCTATGCTATGGGTATCGTTATCTCTAATTTTCAGATGACGCATCACACTCAGAGAGGTTAAGTATTTGTGCGAGTTTCCACAGAGAAACTAGAACCTAAACCCTGATCTGAATGGTGATTACACTATATTCACCCTCAAAAAGAATTTTCCTGTTCCAGGTAGACATCACTTGCTTGTAACTGCCCAGAGAAGGGCGTGGGGTGACTTAAAAGAAGCATCGATAGGCTTTGACAAGAGAGGAGCTGAGATGTGTCATGATGCCATGATCAGCTCTCGCACACAGAGGAAGCTTCTATACAATGGTTCATCCCTTCCCAAGCAATTCACTTTGTCTATTACCTATCATCTCACTAGTTCTGTTCATCTTTGTCATTGGAAAGAGAAATTATGCAGGTATCAACAACAGGCTGATAAAGGGAAGCCTCTCAGACATAGTGACTCTAAATAATAATTTCCTCTCCTGAACAGCAAGCACTGTTTCTAGTCCTTGGACTCTCCTTGTCAGGCATATGGCACCAGAGGAAGATCCTCCCCACGATTCTAACTGTCCTCTGTCCATGATACATGGTAGGTTGGGAGGCTAAACCAACCAGTTCCACTGAAGTGAAATGGAGAATGGATACAGAAATCAGAAAGCTTGAAAGTGCTTAAGATACAGGCAGATTTATAAATGTGGGATACAAAGCATGTCACTGGGAAAGCATGATGTTTTTGTTCGTTAATCATCTTTTGCTCTGAATCTATTTCTCAATGAAAAGTAGCCTTCCATTTCAATTACTAAGATGAATGTGTCAACAATACACAACAGCATAAACCAGAGTATAATGGAGAAGGGGGAAAAAAAGACAAAAACAAAAAATCAAAAACAAAGGAAAGGCAAAAACAAAAACCCTCAGCACATAGTGTGATATATTTGCTCAGATTACTGCAGTATTTATACCACTGACAACACTTTATTTTTGAGCTTCATAACTCATCGCTCTATAAAGCAAAGGAAACTAGCTAGCAGCACCTACTTCAACATGGAGAAAGAAAATATATCATAAAGAAAACTCATCCTTTACCTTATAGGTCTCAATTTTTTAAAAGTTCTATTTAATATGTGTTGGACTCCAGAGCACCTTATTACCTTATTTAATTCAGACCAGGGAAGATGTCTCCGAATAAAAATGGCACTCAAGTTATAGAAACTAAGCTATGAAATGTGGACATCATATTTTCTTCAGAGAGATAATCAGCTTATCAGAATTCATTTCAACCTAAGAAAGGTCTCATGGCTACACTGAAAATTCATGCTGGTCTCATCATCTCAAGAATATAATCTCAAGGAAATGGTAAAACTATCAAGACAAGCATGGTGCAGTTATCTTTATGCATAAGAACTGGAAGCATCAGATCCCGACAGAATCACTGTGGCCGGGTCTGCTCCCAAGGATGGGAGAGACCTCTATACAAAATACATGAAGTGTTTTTATTGATAACACCATTATTTTTTTTTCGAGTTGCTGAGCATACTTTCAAAGATGCACTGCTACATTCTTTACATTAAAAAATTCAGTATTCTGAAAAATATAAGGCTTCAAAAGTTTCCTAAAGTAGCCACTAACAGGGGTACAGGTTTTAATCTCATTTTTACAATTAACTAGCTGTTTGGCCCTGATTAAAGTTATTCAACTCTCTCCAAGCCTCAGTTTCCACATTTGCCCAAGAAAGAGGTTAAATCTTCTTGTTTTAAACCACTCTTTTGTTTTGATTTCTCCAGATGATCTGAGTCATGTGCCTCAGCCATGAGAGCAACAGCCAAAGACACCCCAAAAGTGTGTGCAAGTCTCAACAGGAGTCAAGACCAAGACAGAATATATTGTGTGTTTCTTGATATGAAGCATCTCCCAAACAATGCCCCCTAAAAAAGGAAAAAAAATTAAACAAAAATAGAGAAAACCCATCTAGTCAGAAAAGAATTTCTGATTTCAAAAGAAATGCAATAGATTTCTGGAGAAAAAAAGAAAATTCCCCATAGCCAATTCTTCGTGTTTAGCAAGGAATCACCAAGCCATTTGGTACAATGTTCCAGAAAAACAAAGATAATAAGACAAAGGAAAAATAGCTCGGCAGAAAGGTGGATCAATACAGCACTCAACATCTCTGTATAGAAGAAAGAAAAGTCATAAAACTAAACCAATTCATGAAAAGTTTGGTAAATATTCCAAGGGCCATATCAGGTCACCATCAAAAGTTACATGCATCACTGCAGGGTCAAGATGGCAGGCAAAGTAAAAGCGAGGTTCACCTCCTCTCAGTACCACATTAAAATTACAACTGAATTATAAAACAGTCCACATGGAGAACCACATGAAGTCTAGCTGATCACAACACATGCATCTGAGGACACAAAAGAAAGCCAAACGAGACTAGTAGGAGGGGAGGAGAGGCGAAGCAGACTGCTCCCATATCTGCATGTGGCAGCAGGGCACAGGGAGAGAGAGCACGGCAGCCCAGGCCCACCTGAGGGAACAAGGGGTCTTAGCACCACACAGGGGCTCGCCAGCCCAGGGTTCCAGTCATGGGAACAGCTGCCATTGTTCCTTTCTCAGGCTCCACTCTGGGGCAGACTGGGGACAGGCACCATCTTGTGTTTGTTAAACCTTCCCCGCTGTGTGGCCAATTCTGAAGCTGCATTGGCTGGCGAGGTCGGCCCACCCTGCCCGAGACCCCACACAACCAATCCACAAGTTGCCAAGGAAGGTCGTTGCCAGGCAGCCAGCCCCACTCTGTGCTTTCCCTGGTCCACAAATTTGCCAGCAAACAACAGCCCTCAGCCTGGCTGCAGCTCGTGTATCCCAGGAGAGACTTTCAGTGGCAGGTCATTAGTCCTACCCCAACCTACAGTATTTCTAGAACAAATCTTGGGTGTCTGCAGGCATGAGGTGGGCAAGGGCCAGCCTTGCTGTGATCTGAGAATTTTACAGGAAGCCACATGTTCAGCACTAGCATGAAACCTGAATCCACATTGGCTGGGTGAAATCTGTTTGCTTTACCCCAGTGACTCTCTGGGTCCCTTCCCCACCCAATTTGCATATCACCGAAAGACTCTTCCACCTGCAGAGTCTTATAGAGAGCTGGCAGCTCAAAACTTTGAGGTCCTTTTGCTAAGCTACCCCAGGCCCAGTACTGGGGGTAACCGACCTCAGCTCATAGTGTGGTCTCTCCCGCTTGCCTCCAGATCAAGCACAGACAGTGACCATCCATAGGTCACTTTGTAGCTCTCACCAGGTATCCCTGAGCAATCAAAGGTGGTGACTGACCTTGGCCTTCATGAGAGCCCCTCCCAAGGGGCCACAGAACCAACACTCCTGGAGGCTGGTGTCAGACCACAACAGAGCACCATCAGACCAGTCCCATAAGCAGCACACCAAAAGGGTGGTCTCAACAGGTAGCCTGTTGGGCCAAATCTCACCCCAAGGGGTCAGCCCCCACACAGCAGCTCATGCCCTATGGGTATAGCTGATGCCCAAAACTAGTCAGCTGAAAGCCAGTCCCATCCACTGATGTGGTAACAGCAATCGAGGCTTAGCTACAATGGAAGAACACACAAAAACCACACAAGAAACACACCCAGAGGCTGCAGTGCAGTTGATCAGGGAGATGGTGCCACTGGGACACACAGGACACCTACTATATAAGGGTACTAGGCCCCGGCTGAGAGACATAATAAATCTTCCTAATAAATAGAAACGAACATGAGAAAATGAGAAAATGAGAAAATAAAGAAACATACTGCAAATGAAACAACAGGCGAAAACTCCAATACAAAAGATCAATGAAATCAAGAGCTGGTTCTTTGAAAGGAGAAATGAAATTAATAAACCTTTAACCAGACACATCAAGGAAAAAAGAAGACCCAAATAAATAAAATCAGAAATGAAAGAGAAGTAACAACGGACTCCACAGAAATGCAGAGGATTATAATAAAATACTATGAGCAATTATATGCCAACAAATTGGACAATTTTGAAGAAATGGATACATTCCTAGAAACAACTTCCCAAAACTGAGTCAAGAAGAAACAGAAAATCTGAACTGATTACCATCAACAAAATCAAATCAGTAATCAAAAAACTTCCAAAAAACAAAAGTCCTGGACCAGATGGTGAATTTAATGAAACATTCAAAGAATTAACACTCATTCTCCTCAAACTATGCCAAAAAATTCAAAGGAGGGGAGGCTCCTTAACCCGTTTTACAAGGCCACCATTTCCCTGATTCTAAAACTAGACAAAGAACACTACAAAAAATATATGTATAGGCTGATATCCATGGAGAGCACTGATGCAAAAATCCTCAACAAAATATTATTAAACTGAATTCAGCAAAACATTTAAAATATCACACACCATGATAAAGTTGGATTTATTCCTCAGATGTAAGGTTGGTTTAATATCTGCAAGTCAATTAAAGTGATATACATCACATTAACAAATTGACAGAAAAACCATATTATCATATCAGTAGGTGTAGAAAAGGAGTTCAACAAAATCCAGCATCCAGCTTTTGGAATAAAAATTCTCAGCAAAGTGGAAATAGAAGGAACATATCTCAACATAATAAAGGCCATATATGACAAACCCACAGCCAACATCATACTCAAAGGAAAAGGCTAAAAGTGTTTTCCTTAAGATAAGGAACAAGACTAGCATGCCCACTTTCACCACTTCTATTTAACATAGTATTGGAAGTCCTAGCTAGAGCAATCAGACAAGAAAGAAAAATAAAAGGCATCCAAATTGGAAAGAAATAAGTAAACTCATTATTTGCAGATGACATGATACTATACATAGAGATTAAAGATTTCACCAAAAACTATCAGAACTGATAAATAAATTTAATAAAGTAGCAGGATACAAAATTAATGTTCGGAAGACAGTTGCATTTTTATATACCAATAATGAACCATCAGAAAGAAAAGGTAAGAAAACTATTCCATTTATAATTGCATCAAAAATAATAAAATATCTAGGAATAAATTTAACCAAAGAGATAAAAGACCTGTGCTCAGAAAACAAGTCTGAGAAAAGAAATTGAAGGAGAAATTGAAGGAGACACAAATAAATGGAAGCGTATATCATGCTCATGGATAGGAAGACTTAACATCATTAATATGTCCATATTACCCAAAGCAATTAATAGATTTAATGCAACCCTTATTGAAATACCAATGGCATTTTTCAAAGAACTAGAACAAGCAATCCAAAAATTTATATGTAACCATAAAAGATCTCAAATAACCATGAGGATCTTGAGAAAGAACAAAGCTGAAGGTATTGCACTACCTGATATCAAACTATACTACAAGGCTATAGTAACTGAAACAGCATGGCACTGGCATGTATACATAGATCAGTGGAACAGAACAGAGAGCCCAGAACTAAATCCCCACCTATGTGATCATTTATCTATGAAAAAGGAGGGAAGAAAATACAATGGGGTAAAGGCAGTCTCTTCAACAAATGGTGTTGAGAAAACTACACAGATACATGTAAAAATATATAACTGGACCTCCTTTTACACCATATATACGAATAAACTCAAAATAGATTAAAGACTTAAATGTAAGGCCTGAAACCATAAAATTTCTAGAAGAAAACATAGGCAGTAAACTCTTATTGCTGTAATTTTTTCTGATATATTTCTTCAGGCAAGGGAAACAAAAAAATAAATAAACAAATGAGACTACATCAAACGAAAAGGTATTTCACAGCAAAGAAAACCATCAACAAAATGAAAGGATGACCGCCTAAATGGGAGAGGATATTTGCCTATAATACATTGGATAAGGGATGAATACCAAAAATTTAAAAAGAATTCATACAGCTCAACAATAACAACTACAACAACAACAACAACAACAACAACAAAATCCAATTTAAAAATGGGCATAAGACCTGAATAGGTATTTCTCCAAAGAGGAAATACAGATGTCTGATAGACATATAAAAAGATATTCAAAGTCACTAAGCATCAAAGAAATGCCCATGAAAACCACAATGAGATATCACCTCACACCTGTCAGATATGCTATCATCAATAAATCAAAGAACAGAACTATTGGAGAGGATGTGGACAAAAGGGAACTCTCATACACCACTGTTGGGATTGTAAATTGATATAGCCATTATGAAAAATAGTCTGAAGTTTCCTCAAAAAATGAGAATTACCTTTTGACAATTACACTGCTGGGTATTTATCCAAAGAAAACCAAAACACTAGTTATTAAAGATCAATGCACCCCTATGTTCATGGCCGCACAATTTACAATAGCTAAGATGTGGAAGCGACCTAAATGCCCCTCAACAGACGATTGGATAAAGAAGTTATGGTTCATATATACAGTGGAATACTACTCGACCATTAAAAAAATGAAATTTTACCATCTGCAATAAAATGGATGGACATAGGGGGTATGATGTTGAGTGAAATAAGTTAGAGAAAGACAAATATCATATGATTTCACTTATATGCAGAATCTTTGAAATAAAAAAATGAATAAACTACGTGAAAACAGACTCATGGATACAGAGAACAATCTGGTGACTGACAGAGGGAAGGGAGGTTTGGGGGCTGGGTAAAAAAGGATGAAGGGATGAGGAAGTACAAATTAGTGGTTACAAAACAGTCATGGGGATGTAGAGTAAGGAATATAGTCAATATTATTTTAATGGCTGTGTGCAGTGCCAGATGAGTGCTAGAGTAATCAGGGCGATCACTTCATAAATCATATAAATGTCTAACCATTGTATACCTGAAAGTAATATAAAATAAAACTTTTAAAAGTTACTTATTTAATGTGTAACCTCAATCCAAACTTGTTTTGGTTGATATTTTCTTTGCAACATGATTTCTCGTATAAAATAAACATTATAGATATAGCCACTGAGAAACACTGGAAGCTCTGAGACAACAATAATTGCTTCTCCAGTGTTGCCATGAGAGACAATAATACATGATGGTAGGAATGCAAGACCTACACTATGCAAAACCTGGGTTCTCATTTTCTCTGTGCTTGACCATGGGGTATGCATGGACCTCTCTGAACCTCAGCAGCTTCTCCTGGCAAGTGGCCAGTAGTCTCATAAATGAAAAAAAAAAATGTATGTAAAATGCTTAACAAAATTCTTATATATAACTTTGATAAATTTTAGCAGCCTCTGTTATGCAAAGCCTCATTTTTTGGCCCCAGATGGGGAGGACACTGACAATTATAGAGTATTTATAGGCATTCCCCTAAACTTCCTCTGTAATATTTTTTCACTGAAGAATCTTCATAACATTATGAGTTACTTTCACCTCTCAGGGAACTAGATCTCATAATGCTCCAACTTACCTTAAAGTGTTTCAACTTTTCACAAAAAATTATAGAAGTATCATATTAGTAAAGGTACTTACTTTAATAGGATCCACACCACTTACTAAGAAAATAATCTTTAATCCTAAAGCAAACTCTTACCCTGGCAGTTGAAAAAAAATTCACTTAATTTCCACCCACGGCCTACGTCCTTTGATACTATGTTATGCCCATGGAAAATACAGAATTCATGCATATGAAACTCTGAGTAATTCCACGTGGATTTAGCCTGGCTCTGTATAGTTTCTTTCAGATTTGAAATATATGGGCATCTTAAATAAGTCTTCAACTTAAAAAAGGAAAAGAAAAAAATGTCTACATTCCAAAGTTCCCGGTTCTATTTCTAATCCTCAAAGATTTTTTTCAAAGGCAGTTTAGAGGAAGTAACTGTTTTTCAAAGGAACATAAGTTACTTTGGTTCATTTTAATGCGTGCATCCACCCATTAATCCATGCAGCACTTACTGAGCTCCCGCTTTGTGAAAACCATCAAAGCATATAGTGCCAGGTACAGTTCAGGACTCAGAGACAAATGCAACACTCTATTTTCTAAATGAGCTCACAATAAAAGGAGGTGATATAAAGCAATGATAAAGCCAGGTTCTAAGAAGAGAAACTGAGAGGACACGTTATGACCTAGGGAAAGGGTGGTAAAGGGACAACTGAGATTCCTGGAGAACAATCGGGTTTTGTTTGCTCAATAGTCAGAGAAGGAGGGCATGGAGAATTAGACCAAGTGCCACTTAAAGAGTATGACTAAGTGGGTGAAAACATGAAACTCCATGGTATTTTGGGGAACCGTGAGCTGTTTGGGGGAGCCAGACTGTGGGAAGGTTACTGAGGAGAATAATCCTGGAAAGATAAGACCAGGCAGAAAAGGCTTCCTGAGCCACACCTAACAACAGCACAAAGGTCAGGATTGTTTACAGGTGCCAGCACTGCGTGTAATGCTTTACACAGACTGGCCAAGACCTGAGCCTCTGTAGTAAGTCTGTGAGGCGGGTATTTTTAAAGCCAGTTTTACCCCTGAGGAAACAGCTCAGAGAGACTGGTGCCTGAAAGACACCTGAGTGATACGAAGCAGAGCCACACCCTTAACCAAGACCCATCAGATGCCAAAGGCCATTCTCTGAGCCACCATAAGTAACAGAGTGCAGTGTCTGGCTGGCTGGTCATTAAGAATCCGTGAGGGATATCTGAGACAAGAAATGATATGTTCTGACCTGTGTTTTTGGAGAATAATTGGCTACAGGGTAAAGAATAAACTGGAGGTGAGCAGGAAGCTATTGGAAAATGCAGTCTCTGAAGGCACTTCATCTGGTTGCTTATTTGGGCTTCGCTGGCATTGTGACTCTGAGCAAACCTCTCGACCTCTCTGAGCCTAAAATTCTACATCTGTAAGATGGGAATCGTAGTGATACCCCTCATTCCAAGAGGGCTGTTTTGAGGAATAAATGAATTTGCGTAGAGTCTTTAGATCTGCCTGGGTAATTGCAGCCACTTAACAATGACGTTATTTGACTTATCATTTCCTAAAAAAGATATATCGCCAAAGAGGAAAAATAAGGAAATGGGTCAGACCATTCAGATAAGTCCCCTGGTGTATCAAACACTTGCATTTTTCTCTTTCGGAGGCTACAGTTGCAGCCTGACCCTCCCTTTTGAAGCTATCACCACCTACACCATAGCCCAGGTTGCCTGCATCCCGAATCAAACTGTGGGTTGTAGCAGTACATGCTCTTTACCTGGGTGCAAAGACAGGGGGCGCCAGAGATGAGGACCAAGATAACACAGGGGTATGGGTCAAGGTCCCATATTCTCTTCCATCCACTACTGCCGATGCTGCACGGTACCCTCCAGGCCAACCCTTTGGGCTCTGACTTAACTGTGTGGGGAAAACCAGGTCACCCATAAACCAAACAGATTGTAATTCCAAATTTTCCATTAACATCCCAAGGGCAAGGAGATCCATTTAAATAGCAGACTGCATCTGCACCCAACACATATGTGAATACACCAAGATTTGTTTCATTCCTTTTCTTTTTTACGATTCGTTTCGTTTCGATGGCTCGCCTGTGAGAAACCCTCTCTAGACGTGGCTTGCCATTCTTGAATTACGTTTGGTTCATGAACACTAAGGACAGTTTTACTTTTTAATAAGCACTGTTGCCAACCCAGAAGGAAAGTCTCGGGGAATCCCACGCATGTACTGCATTAACTGAACCCATTAGGATCTGTTTAGCGAGAGGCCAAGTTCAGACACTTTGCAGCTGCGTTTGGCGCAATTTGAAAAGGAATCAAGTCTCACCAGCTGTTACGTTCTGATTATTCTGAAAATCCGAAGACAAAACAAAAATTTGTCAAATAAATTGACAATTGTTTTCTACATCTTAGGGATGCACTGTCTACCTGGGGTGCAGAATAATGGGAAGCACCTGGGGGGCTATAAGTGATTCTTTGAGGCACAAATAGCATCGTTTCCATCAGTGTGATGGAAAATAACAGGCAAGGGCATATACTGAGCACAGCCTGCAGCTGAACCGGGCAAATAAACACTAACTTAATCATTCTCATCTCACAGATAAGGAAACCAATGTTTGGAGTTTTGAAATATGCCCAAGGTCATCAAAATGGCAAGGTAACCAGTAAGGGGTAAGGGTGAAATTTAAGCCACCAACTGACAGAAGACCTATGGGTGTTTATGTTCTCTTAGTGGCCACCCACTTATGGCCTCCCTCTGGACAGTAAGCTTATGGCGCTCTAATCACTAACATTTAGTGCCATACAGTGTACTTAAGGAAGCTTAAAATATCACCTCACACCTCTAATGTAATCATCATAGAAATCTCTGAGGTAGAACTGCTTTAATACCCATTTACCAGACAAGTAACGTGAGGTGTTGAGAAAAAAAGCTTACCCACGTTTTAGTGATAAAGCCAGGATTTTGCTTGCAGAGCCAAAGTTTTACTTTTTTTCTTATTTGAATATCTAGTGCTAAACTTGGCACCAAGGCAATAACCAGCATTCGTTGGACGTATGTGCACATGAATGACTAGATCTGTGGATGGGATCTCTGTGGAGCATGTACCTTCACAACCATGCCCATGGTAACTTGCAAGGTGCCTCGCACATAGTGGGTGCTCAACAAATGTTTGTGTAAAGAATGACTGCTGCTATGGCTATGTGCATGCAGACCCGGCTCTGATTCCTTTGCAGGAGGGGGAAAGATGTTGCTTGATGATTATCTCCTAAGCTTTTCATTCCATTCCTGCCCTCCATGATAACCATATAGAAATGTGTGAATAAAATGGTTATGTTACATCTGGTGTCCTGCTGGATTAGCTTGTGGCCCAGGGGACATTATCGGTGCCAAGAATCATAATCCTTCACTCCCTATCTCTTTGCAAACAAAACTGACAAAACGCTCCCAGGGCTCTCTGAAGTAACCTTCACATTTGCGAACAGCCAGCTCTACACATTTTCCTCCTGAGTGGGTGTCCCTGTCCCCTCCTCTTTGCAGGAAAGAGGCCAGCTGCAGGTAACGGTACCTTCGGCATCAGGCACTGTATCAGCGGCTTCATCCCAGTAATCTGACATGTGTGAAATGAGACCGCTTATCAATAAAGAGAGTGCCCGGCAGCTTTCAGAGATGCGGAAGGGACCTGCTGGTTGCTGCAAATCTCTTACCAGTGCATCGGAGTTTGACACTTAATATTCAAACCCAACTACAGGCTATGTACTCAGAGGATAAAACTCAGTAATAGCGTATGGATCTACAGGCTGACGGGCTGAGCATATAAACCTCCAGTGTAAAGACTCACTTAAGAGCTTTCTGCCACAAATGGAGCTGGAGGTGGGGGCGAGAGGGAAGTGGAGGGGAGAAAAGGGGAGAAGAGACAGACAGACAGACTGACAGAGAGATAGACAGAGAGACAGAGACAGAGGGGAGAGAAAGAGAGAGAGAGAAACAAGGTCATGGTGAAAACAAGTAAAGCCAAATCCCCAAGTATAACCTAGCAATTTGATGGTGATGACGGTAGTGGGGGTTAGAGAAGAAACTAAATAACTAGACAGACATGTATCTTGATTATCAGTTTGTCTCCTTAAATGACAGGAAATAACTTAAAAATATAGCACAAGAGCTCATCTTTCTATTTAAATTCATGTGTTGATGTTAGTTATTTTCCCTATTAGGGAATCAAAATAAGAGGAACATTTCTGGAAATACACATCATAATAGAGAGATATCCAAAAGAACACTCTGGCATTTATGTGCCAATTGCCAAAATGCAGTTTCCCAAACGTGTATTAACCTAAAAATTACCCCCCATCTCCCTGTCTAGCTCATTTTATAGACTCTACAGAATCTCATACAGAGATCAGCCTGGAGTAGGCGCTAAATATTTGTAGGTAGCTTTGAGTTAGTCGACAAGCAGGCACAGTCATATTTAGTTTTGCCTGTCATATGAAAATTCTGAGCTATAACCCTGCATGGTCTAAGTCTAAATCAGAGACCACATAGACCACAAGCTATAGGTCAGGAGGCCTAAATGTTTGAACCACTCATCATTTAAAACCATTTTAAAAAGCTGCCGACACTTAGAAGTCAAAATTAAATATTTATAATTCTGACTCTTGATAAACCAAAATTTCCAACCATACTGAGACCATACTTCTCTTGGCAAAAATCCAATAAGCTGAGTAGCTAATGCTTTCACAGAAATATTGTGTGCTCTCCCCGGTCCCCACCCACCTCTACTGCCTCTAGCCACTTCACTCATATAGGCTACCTGTGCGTGACCCATATAGGCATTTGAGTTTTTTATCTCTGGTTTACTATTTCGAATGTTAGGTAAACATGTCTTCATTGTATCCACTGAAATGCTTTTCCTTTAAACTTAGGGTAAAAATCTATGCAATCCTTTCTCTCCACTGCCTACAGAATACCAGTAAACTCCTTAGCATTGCATCTGTAGAACAAGCTGATGCCCCACCACTGTTCTGGACTTCTTGCCCCCTGACCATTCATGCTATAATCTAGATACCACATCTCCTATATAATTCCCCTAGCGTGTCTCACTTCCCCTGGTATCGAGGTTTTACTCATCCTATTTCTTTGGTTAGAATCTCTTTTCTTGATCCTCTGTATAGAAATGGCACACGCATGGTCCAGCTCATATTATTTTCCACATAGAGTCCTCCCCAGCCCATGTAGGCTAAACTGGCCTCTCTTTCCTTGCAATTCTATGATTATTTATCTTAGTGTATGCCTCTACTATGATAAGCTAAGATACAGGGTATCTAAGTTATCTCATAGTTATCTATTTCATAATTATTATCTCATATATATTTAATGCTTGCCTGTCTCCAAACCTCGACTGTGAGTTTCTTGAAGGGAGGAAATTACCCAACTTTGGTCTTTATCAAAGGACCTGGCTGACAGGAAATGAATGTTTAATGACTGAATTTCCAACAAATATTCTAAGCAGAAAATGATGAGCACAGACGGAGTGATAAGACTGTTCAAAGAGAGAGAGCTTAAATTTTGCTGGGGAGCATCGGGAATGATTTCATGTGAGCTTTCAGGGGAGGTCTGGTGTAGAAGCTAAGAATGCAGACTCTGAAGCCAGAGTGACTGGGCTTAAATCCCAGATCCAATCCAATTACTCCTAGCTACGTGATCTGGTGCAAGTTACTTAATATCTCTAGGTCTTGCTCTCCCCACATGTAACATGATACTATTAATATTGCTTGCTAAATAGGGTACAGTGAAAACAAAAAAAAAAATCTACATAGGTAAAGCAGATTAAAAATGAATACAGATAATAGCAATTGTTATTTTGGCTCTGAAGAGTAGGTATGATTAGAACCTAAGAGGGCAGGCATTCCCTAGGTGAGGGATACAGCAAAAAGAAAGTCAGAAAGGAAGGGAATTGCAGATGCCCTGAATCAACAATACTGTAACCTTCAGTATGTCACTGTATATAACAAAGAGCAGGTTGGAACAGGCCAAACCCAAATCAATCAGGACTTTGAATGTCAGTCTAGAATTTTTTTGAACAGTATTTTGTAAGAAGTAGAGAACTGGAGTGTTCAGGCATGCAGTTCTCAGGCTGAGATTTAGTTAACTATTTATTTTGGGCAACTCTTTTCATACTCCAAACTGGCGGATTACAAAGCTGGCAATGGGGATGTTCAAAATCACGAAACAGACTGTTCAGTGCCCTTTTGACAATGTACAAATAAGACCATTCTTCTGCATGGAGCAAAACTCAGTCTGACTGTAGAGATTTCCTAGATTGAATAACAAATAGACTATATGAGGTCTCTTCTCCCACCTGCTTTGCGGTTTTCTCTTAGACAGTATCTGAAACTCCACAAGACAAAATAAGACTTAAAGTCAATAGAAACATGGATATTAATTGGCTCGTTTTAATGTTTTCCTGCATCTATTCGACACTGGATTATCGAGCAATTATAATTTCTTGGTAAGTTATCAGAGCTATCTCCCTCCAAAAAAGAAAATCACATGAAATTAGATTTTTCCTTTAAAAAAATATCTGTAGAACTGTTTCCTCCAATAAGAAGTCATTGGAGGCTTTTCCACTAGACTGTTCTACGTGAGGCTTCACTAGAAAACATCAGTTTCCTTGTTAACTATACCTTCCTTGGTTTAAGATCAAAGAGTCCAAAGGCATACCAAGATTCACTAACCATGGTTATAAAGAAAAAGGCATTTTTAAAAAATCCTGTAGAGTGTAGATCTGAATCGAACACTCAGGTACACACACTCACACATGTGTGCACACACCAAGATGAAGCCTATAGTTTTTAGAAGATCCTAAAAAAGAAAAAAGAAAGTAATGAGGAGGGATGAGGAGGAGAGCAAAATCACATCCCCAAAGTTTCTGCACCACTTATGATCTAATCCTGGCAAGTGAATGCACGACCCTCATCTAGAAGAATAAGTCCCTCGTGTATTCTAGACTAGAAAGTATAATGTCCCTCATTTGCAATGGGACATTTTATACAATAAAAAAAAAACTATCCTCTCATCACCATAAACACCTTCGATATTAAGTGAATACTCAATAAGCACTAAATTCTTTTTTTGCCCATATGTATGAAATTCATTTTAGCCACAATAGGAAAATTACTGTTATTCATTTCCTTTATTTCCCCATTCCACATATTATTCATATTGAAATTATTATTATTGTCATTGCTGTTTATCATTACAATTCACGCTGGTTCTTATTACACATGCAACTAATTATTACTTTTAAGCAGGGTGGCCAGATTCGTGAAAAGGTAGTTTCTAAGTGCAAGAATCCAAGCTACATCCTCCCACACACATACACATATGTAAAAATGCTGTGGCCACAATTTTCTGCATTTCTAAACCTCTTCCCCTCATTTTGCTTAATGGCTTTGGTTATCTTTTATGATATTGTTGCATCTTCTCTCTGTTCCCTCCTGTTAAGCTATTATATTTCCAATTCATTTTCAACTATCAAAGGTATTCAAATCTCCCTGTCTTCCCTTCTCTTTCTCTGCTGCTTCATGAAATCATCATTCGCTTATTGTGGACTGATTCTTCATATTAGTCATTCAACTTGCTGTTTTTACTGATGGCCTTAAATCCTTGCTACATCCAGAGGACATTTGCATTATTCTGTCCCTACAGATTGCCTGGAAAGGCATTTTTCCCCAGGGTGCATCTATCCCTACCTTTCCATTTTATAATTCTTATTCATCGCATATTCTTGTACTGCAGCTAGCTATGTTTTGAGTCAAAATTAGTATTGCTTGTGGATAAGGCAGATGCTGGACAATGCTGGGCATGCTAGAAAGTAGAAAGATGCTCAATTAAAATGGCATAAGAGAGTAGCATTCTGGCAATTTCTAATGAACAGCTACAGTTCTGTAACATAAGCATTAGCGGGCCCATGAATGCCTTTCTTCCTCCCACTGCTGTGATTTAAATGGGAGCTGATTAGGACGGTGCCAGCTAGCATCCAAGTTGAAATGAGTGACTTCCTCACTTCTTATTGATTATGCAAAAGGTACGCTGGTGGGGATTCAGTCTTTATAGCACCAATCAGAGGTAGCAGGCCAACTTACTCCATCAATCTATATCCACCCTCCGCAACAAATCAATGAAATGATACCTCTGTGACATCTGCAGAGAAAATTCTATTGTTCAGAGATTGTTCAACAGTGATCTGAAGGCAAGATCATTCCCATTACCAAACAGATCAGTACATTGCTTTATTATTCTAAAAATAGCTGCCACACACCCCCAAAAGTTATTCTATATCTTGTGCACAGATAAAAGGCACACTTGGTAAAAATGATAAAAGCTCATTCTGTTCAAAGTCTGGACCCACATGTAATGACTACCTACCTTTCTCATGTAACTGGGAGCTAAATAGATTGGTTTTGTACCCTCCTGGGGCGACAGTATTAATGAGAAGCATTACTTGAAAACAAATGTCCATCACTCACTGATGGTTCCAGTAGGCTCCAAAGCTCCAGGATTTCAATCCAGCCATTCCAAGCAGGGACTACTTGAAGCATGATCTAACATTCCCCCCAGTACAGAGGCATCCAGAGAAATTCTGCCCCTATTTGATTACAGACTTAAGACTGTGCTTCAGCTATTGGAGCAGCGACAACAGACAACAGACACGAGTGTTTCACAGCATGAACTTGAAGCCAGATTTCCTGGGTTCAAATCTCAGCTCTGCTTTTTCCTAAAATTGCAACTTCAAGTCAGGTCTCTTACTGCACTGAATTTCATTTTATCCAATCTATAAAATAGAAAATAAAAACCATAACAGTACCTAACCAAAGGATTGTCACATGAGTAGGACTGCAATAATATACATTCCGTAATAAGTATGTTATATGCTCAAAACCCTTGCTGCTGCAAGTGTGGGCCATGAGTTGGCAACAATCTATCACTGGAAGTTCATTAGAAATGCAGAATCTCAGGATCCAAGCCTGATCTGCTGAATCAGAATCCACATTGTACAAGATCTAGGTGATACATATGCACAATCCAACTTGGGAAACACCGCTATAAATACATTTTTATATCTTTCTGATAAACACTGCCAACCACAATCATTTTCTCCAATAATTTCCACAACGTGGAGATGAAAGTTTAAGGGAAATGAT
The DNA here is from genome assembly GCA_030015415.1 of Cynopterus sphinx. Lineage (NCBI taxonomy): Eukaryota > Metazoa > Chordata > Mammalia > Chiroptera > Pteropodidae > Cynopterus > Cynopterus sphinx. The sequence continues at coordinate 96,084,967 of CM057379.1, read as the reverse complement.
TTTTCTATTTGTACACCGAATCAGAGCATTCATATCTCATCTGGCTGCTGCACACAGCTAAGAGTTAAAGAAGTCACAAAGTAGAATATGATCAACTTTAATATTGTCCCAAATGCCTTATAGAGGCTTGCTCACAGACACAAAAGGTTGGAATATGCAAATACACCAATACCTAACAGAGCCTATTTTTTTTAAAAGGGAAATTGTTGCTTATTTTTTATTGGAAAGGAGAACATGTGTAAGCTAAACTGGAAAGCTCATCTGAAGATATTAAGTTCTACCAATATTTCCTAAAGATGTTTCTAGCTCAGGAACAAGAGTTTGATCATTTTAGAGTCTCTATACATTTTAGTAAATATTCTTAGGTTTAGACATTCAGGTGATGAGAAGTGAAGAAAAGTTCTAACATACCATTTTACCAGATATGTTATATGTGCATATGTTTATGTGTGGGCATGTATATTACACATATACTTTGAGCTGGTAATCATCAAGATTTTGATCTCTTTCTTCCCAACAGACATTTAGTCATAAAGCAAACATGCATTAAAGTCCAGCTCTCTGCCAGGTCCTGAGCCATGTTAGCAGTGCTGAGAACGATGCTAAATAAAACTGTGAATGGGGTAGTACTTGGCATTGTAGCCATGTGTCTTTCTCCATGTCTGACACACAGTAGGCACTCAAAACACATCCACTGGCTCATTTAATAAATGCCATATTGTCATATACCAATTATAATTTATGACTTAACAAGTTTGTTTTCTACTGGAAACACAACGAGCATAATTTTAAGACTGAACAGATGGACAACAGAGAGAGAGCAAGCAATGCCATGACTATTTTTGGTGGCACTAACTGGCCATTTTAAATACAGATTAGTCACTTTGTTCCCTTAACCCTCTATTTCAACTTGAGAATGATAAATTCATTGAGTTCACTGTTGGAGGCTGAATCTGTTCCCTCTTCATTTCATGCCCAGCCCAACTCAAAACTTACATATTTCTGTTGGCAACTGAGTTTGAGACTGTTTGACCTAATTTCCTACCTTTTCATCATTCATTCATTCATTCAGATTTATCATACCAGCCAACTCTGTGCCAGGCACCATCCTGGGTGCAGAGCAAATATTGTCATGAGTGGGAAAGATATGATCCGTGCTCTCACAGACCTCAAATTCTAATGCAGAAAGAGAGAGAAGGAACAATGTCACTAAGGGTGATCAAACCCCTCCAAGTCCAGTCTTCCTTGTATCAAAGTCTGTTGAATGGGAGGGTATCTTCCACTGAGGCACTTGCGAGGAAGCCTCTACTATTCAGGGGAGCCTGTACAGTACTTGGGGAGTTGCCTTTCCTCATTTGGAGTAGCCTCAGGTGATTCTCCAGTCCAGTGGGTAAATAAGGAGACTCAAATGAGAATTAACCATGAATGCAAAGGTATCTGCTCAGACCCCATGCAGGGCTATGGAGAAGTCAGCTCGTACGTGATAGGTTTACATTACTCACAGCCATGGTTTCCTCTTCATAGTTATGATGTCAACTCTGAGAATACCATACTCTAAGTGGAGTCAATCTACTGTGTCAAATCCCTTCAACAGTCATAAAAGACGGGTACTAGCATCTTCAATTCATTAAAGAGAAATGAAGGCATAGACATTAAGTAACTTAATCAATGCAGCCAGGGAAAAGGGAGAAGGTAGAGATTGGATTCACACCAGGGTCCCTCATTTTGAAGATTCTCACACACCTAAATCAAGACTTCTGATCTTTTCCTAACTTACTGACACTGGAAATGTGTCAGTAACAATACATTTTAAGACACAAGGAGACTTGGCACTCAGAGCCCTTAGGAAAACGGGAAAACAGTTGTGGAGGTTAAAAATGGATATAACTTCGATGGCAGTCAAGCCCTCCTGCTGAGACTCAGGTCCTCTTGAATCATGCAGAGTTTTGCTTTGGAATGTATTTCAGCATTTCCCCCTGGAGAAAAGGCCATACGTGAACATTTATTAACAGTGCCAAGACGTTGTATAATTAATATTTTGATTCAGTGCATTCGCCTTGCCTTAATGTTTACTCTAACAATATTAGTTTGGTTTGAAATAAATAATGCTTCACTGGCTGTGTGTTATCCCACTTTCAGACAAGAAGCCTCAATTTATTTAATTATGTGACCAGTGATTTATTGCTGCGTTCCTACTTGGGTTACATGTTGTGTTAATGGGCCATCAATGTAAATAGGTGCTTCTAGGTAGAATCCAATATTTCCAATGCAACTAGAGCTTTCACAAAGAGGAGAGCAGAGCAGAGGAATCTGACCAGAATCAAAGTCTTCTTTGATGTCGCTGACAGACACTATCCTCCTTTCTCGGCCATGGAGACTGCAGAAATACAAAGATTGATGCGCTAGTCCTGTGGACAGGACCAGCAGGGAGAAGATCCAAGCCAATGTGATGGTCATTTACATCCCTGAATACAAACCTCTCACCAGAAGGAAGAGTAGAAGCTATTATGCATTTCAAATGTGCGAGGCAAAGTACACAGACATATCTCTCATTGTGCATAGAATCAGCATTTGGCAATACCCGAGAGGTGTTTTGGGGAACGAAAACCTTTAGCCAAATACCAAAAGGTGGAATCTCAGGGCACTCAGCTCCTGTAGACTTGGAAATACACTGTTGGTATGAAGGCTGTACTCAGTTGTACAAGGTGAGTGGTCTCTATCCCTTTATTCAACTCATATGTATTCCCAGAAATAGTCTTAAACTTTCTATTCTATGATTCTTGCCATATTTCAAATAAAATGCTTTTGTCATGGTGGCTTATGCAGAATTTACTTTCTACTTAACTTAATATATTAGTATCTGGCATTCCAAATTGAAAATTAACAGAATATCCCCATACCCCACATTGCTGTGACAGATCTCTCAAATATTTTTAGCCATTATTTCTAATTTCCCTTTTTCTTGATTCCTATAGAAAATACTAAAATAAAACTACAATGGTAAAATCAAAATTTCTGAGGCTTCCTTGCCTTTCTCAGTGTGAGCCTACCTAATTTTGAATGTTTTTAAAACAAACAAACAAACAAAAAAAGCTGTTTCTGTAAATTTCCCCTATGCCCTACAGTTTTATGTGTCAGAAAAGGGGACAACAAACGTGCTATCCATTTGTAAGTGTATGTGTTCCCCCCACCACCACCATTTCACGAACTGCAGTTAATAAGATTTTAATAAGAAGAACAACGTATTCTCATTTATGCATGCATAATGTGAACGGGGTCCCAGTGCCTCTAAGACAATCCAGCACGAGCATCACTTAACTGAATACCAATGACCGATCAGGGAAAATAAATTCTCTTCCCACCAGGGCCTCCAAGGTCAGTGGCATTCTTCTCTATGACCGAACAATTGCTCCACTTACAAGGTGGCAGGAAAGAAACCAAGGGCCTCACTGCCTTTTGAAATTATGCTGGACTTGTCCTGATGCAAGGAAAATGCTAACGCCATATTAAAAGCTATAAGACTTCGCTGTTGTGGTTTCTTCCTCAAGCATACAGATGGGAAAACGGCATTAAATAAATGAAAACATTTTCCCTGACTCTGCAGCATGCCTGCTTGCAGTTCCTCAAGTCAGCCTCTTCGACGTCATGTTTCACCCAGGCAGGACAGTGTTAGCATAGTGACTCTGCCCAATGCTGGCAGCTTACCAGCAAGCATCTTTGGTGTTTGCTCTAGGCATAGTTGGAACTGGTGGAAAACTGAGTTCTGAACTACCCCCAGCACTGTCCTGAGGGCACAAGCAAAGAGATAGAGACTTAGTTAATTTTAGTGCCATTAGCAAAGCCAAAGAATAAAAAGAAATAAAATTGCAAGAGGAATTATATTTCTAGCTGCTAAGTAGATAATATGAATAATGGGGCAAAATGATTACCATCCACCATTTTTGCAACAGTGGCCTAGATGTTACGCAAGTCAAATTAACAGCCAAGGCTCTTTAGAGCATAACATTGAACACACGTAAAGTTCTTTCCCTCCACCCATGCCTGCCCCATCCACTCCCCACAAGGCCAACACACAAAAAAATCGCCTTTCTATATTATAGTCATGTACTTAAAAGCCTTTCCCTTCTCTATTCCTCCAAATAAGACCAGCCTTTGAAACAAAGCTGATTTAGCATCAGATAAGCCAGGAGCAGACGATAAGTTTAAAATGCCATTGCAGGCAATTTAGCCATATCTCTGCCACTCACTGTCAAACCACAGAAGGCTTACTAGAGATATGCGACTTCTAATTAGAGGGTTGTAAAGTGTATGTGTGTCTGTGGGTGTATGCATGTGTGTGTATGTGTACATATATTCATTGTAAGTCCTTCTACAATGTGTCACTGTGAATCTCCTTCACTCCCAGTCTAATGACATATAGAGACATAGGGATCAACTGGTGCAATACCTACGAAGTTCATCATCCTTCCTGGTTCCAAAATCACCCAACTTTGGGCGAATGTTGATTTAATCCCTGCTCTTAATGTTGGGTGATACCTATCTGTGCTATCTGAAGTTCAGCCAGTGTGATCAAACCAAAAAATAAATAATAATAATAATAATGATAATAATAATAATAATAATAATTAATAATAGCTCTCTGATTGTTGATGTGTCCATTTCCATTGCAGAGTCTGCTCGAGAAGAATGGAATAAACCAGAATAAACAGAAAACTTAACTTATTCTCTGCAGTACAAGATAGTCATCAGGAGCGAGGATTTTAGTCTCAGATAGATGTTGGATCAAATCCTGGCTTAGTCATTGCAAGTGTGATGATGTACGCAAACATCCTAATCCCTTGAAATGTGGATCCTCTCAACTGTGAGCTGAAGGTACTAGGACCCACCTAACATGTAGGTTCCAAGGATGGACTAAATGGGACAGTGCATGCAACATGCTTCATGATGTATTTTGCACATGGAAAATGTTCAATAAATGAGCAGGTCTTGTTATTATGCAAAGTTTGCTCTTTATGGTGCTGAAGGCTTCTAGGTTGGTAAGAACCTGATGGACAGATTGCTTAAACATGCCTTAAGAGAAGAGATAGAGTGAAAGGAATGGAGAAAGTACTGAAGTCCCAGCCAGATGTCAAAGTCACTGTTCAGAAAAAGAGACAAAAATTACCTCGTTAAAATTTCCCCTAGGTTTTTTCACTTAGATTACACCATGTCCATCTGTCTCTGGGATCAGTCCTGCTGGTCTATGCACAATCTGGGGCTTTTCCCAAGAACTAGTCAATACTTGTGAATTTAGATGAAGATAGCTTCTCTCAAAATTAACACTCAGAGGTGGTGTTACCCTTAATTCAGAACTTCTACTCCTCGGCATATGTAGATAGTATTCTTTCTCTGCTCAAAAGCAGTTAATAACGTACTACTGCATAGAGAATGTATCTGTTTTGCCTGACAACAAATGCTTATCATTTCTGTCCTTATGTGCCCATGATGGCCTAATTTATTTCCACTTCTCCATTCAAGTCAGGCAGAAGATGGGCAGCTTGTTTCAATTGCCTGGGTTCAAACCTGGATCAGTTCATAGAGTAGCAGTGAGATCTCAAGTGAGTTATTTAATCACTCCAATTTTCCTGCTCCTCAGGTGCTTTCTATGAGGACTCAGTGAGGATATATAGAAAGCACCAACTATTAATGGTACTCAGCAAACACGCAAGGAATTCAGCTGCTACTATCAGGAATACTATCATACTATTATCACTACTAACACCACCACTGCTATTTCTTACTCAACTTTGCCATCTAAAATGATGCAATGGCCCCATTTCATGCCTATTTTCTTTTCTGTGAATACTACCCTCCCTCCTCTGCTATGAATTCTAGAACAAAACCCTTCAAGGCCCATACCCTCGGTGAAGCTGTTTCTCCTCAACACATTCATGGTGATTTTCTCAACCATTACTCTACCAACATGACACATATTTTAAAAGTATGGCCTCTGGAATCATTTTGCGATCCCCTGACTCTTTCCCTTCTATGCTGAGTGACACTGGCCAATGTAAAAAACCTCTCTGAGATTCACTTGCCTCACCTGTAAAATGGGATCATAACAGTGCCTGTTTCATAAGATTATGCTGTCAACTCAGTCGGGTAGTAGGTGCTAGGTGCCTGTTGCAGCATCTGGCACAGAGTCAGCATCTCTGAGTGTTAGCTTCTCAACATGAATGTGATTTAGACCTCATTACATCTCCCACCATATGCTCAATAGACGTTAGCCTGCTGCTCTATTGTCTTTTTACATGTCAATGGGCTATCAACATGCAGATCTGCCTATAGATGTTAGACTGAGCATCCTCCTAGAAAGGTATATTTTTCAAAAAAATTCAAAACAAAGAGGAACAGCTACCTACTTTACATACGAAAGTTTAGGTATGTGGGCTTGTTCTGGGGTGTCCTGTTCGTTAGGGACTACTTGTTCAATGCAGTCGGTGGCCCTTGGTGGGCCTAGTTTAGCTGTTGACTGGAATAGACATGGAAACCACCACATTTCCAACCCTTAATTTTTTCCTGCAATGAATTTTGATTCTATAATTTCCCTATCTTAATTACTTCTGGCGATACCCCTGCTCATGGGGCCAAACAATGTCACGGCCACCTTCCTGTTTACATTGTCTGAGTTGCCGGTGCATTCATGTCCTCCTTTGGATGCTGCTGGGATGAGCTATTCAAATTCAATGCCTTTAATCTCTCCTCATAAATCAAACCCTCCCCTCCCTTGATCTGTTTCCCTCTCTGTCGCCAACCTTCCTCCAATCTGTCTCCATCTTTCTCCTACTGAAGTTTCCAGAAATAAATGCTACAGACTAGGGGTGGGTGAGCTGATAGATATAAAAGAATGAAAAAAAGGAAGACAGGAAAAAATGAAGAGAGATTGCTGAGAGGCAGCCTCGGAAGTTGTGAGGAGGATGGAGGTAGGCTGCAGTCTCTGTATCTGGGAGGCTGTGGCTTATCTCACTCAGGCTACGGAACAAGGGAGAGTCATTGGAACAAGGCCACACGTAACCCTGCACAGAATGTTCCTTCATCTTCCCTCACCTCTCTGGTCAATATTTTTAACGTGTATGTTCCCCCTAGTTCCATTTCAGGATACATTTTATTCCCCTCTTCTACTCCCCCAAAAGGAATTAGCCTATCTTTTCCAAGTTTACTCTCATTTTAGTCTTTTCTGCTCTTATTTCTAGCCTGTTTAGGGTATGTTTGTATAACATCCCCATTCCACATTCCTGTTTGCAACACCTTCCAATTTAATATTGCTGCAAATTTCATTAGCATGCAATTTACTTTCTCTTCCAGATCATTAAAAAAAAGTCTCACCTAGACCAAGCTATTATGAATCTCCCTTCCACTCTCCCCAGATCCCAGCCAAGTGAGAACATTACCATTTATCATTATCTTTTGTTTATAATCTTTCAGCCAGGTTTCATCTAAGCCGATTAGAACTAATCTTGATAGCAAAAGAAAATTCAGGTAAATAAAACCGAACCCCAACATCCAGAACCTCACTCAAGATCGAAACTACAGCATGGTTAATGGTCAATATTTTGTTTACCTATCACTTCTCCATAATAATCTCAATACAGAGACAGATTCGTATTAATGAGAATTTCCCAATTACGTCAAAGGTATTAAATACATCTTTACCAGTTGTTTATAAAGTTTCCATGAAATATTCATCTCCTACAAAATTTTGAAACTCCAAGGGGGCAGGGCACTTTTCTTCAGAAGAAGCACTCTACAAAATGTCAAAGACTTATTTACTTGACTTCCGATGCTTGGAAACCCACGGTCTCCACTGAAGTGTAATGGGTTTTTACCACCAGCCTTGGCACTTGGCCCGTGCTAGTTAATGAAGTTCTATTTGTGGTTTTAATGAGGATAAAACAGCCACTTCTTAGCTAGGTGCCAGATACAGAGATTGATAACAAGACTAATCCTAATATAATTCCCTTAATAATGGCTAAAAACCACTCAAGTACCTTAATACATCAAGATGTGCATGTTTTATAATACCCATAAACATCCTCAGAACCTAATAGAGTTAATTCCACTAAGATTGAAACAAGTGAGACGGGGGGCAAAAATCAATTTGGCTTCACTTCCAGTGATTTATCACCACCACTCTCAGGATCAATTAATTTTTCACCAAGAAAATGTCTGATGAAACTTTAGACCAAAGGAATGGCAAATAAAACAGCAGCCTTGATTCAGACTCACATAATGGGTTAGACATAATTCAACCTTCATGATAATGAAAAAAAAATTAAATAAAAATCACCAATAATTTAAGATTTAATATCAAGCATAGTTTGTTGAACTTCTAATACGAACCAAAATAATTCCCACCTGCTCTGTTTTAAGCTGTTTGCAAGTATTTACTAATCTTCTATATTTTAAATTACAGAAAAAGGTTTATGAGGAGGAAAGAAGGACACAATGTGACTTTGTTACATCTTAAAAATAAAAGTAAAAGAAAAACTTTGTAAAGACCCAAGATAGTAAAAAAGAGCTCAAAAGAGAATTTTTTGATAATGATGAAATTGTCACCCTTTCACTTTTGGGTCCTACTTAGATTCTCCAACCCTGAAACTAAAGTGCTATTTATTAAGGTAAGAAGTGATGCATAGATACAGATTTTATGCAATCAAGTTAAACTCTGCTTGGGTTGTGCCTTCATTTTTTGCTGAGCCCCACAATTTCCCTTATATGGAGGGTAAAAAAGGCAGCTTGGAGGCATCATTCTTCAAAGGAAGGATTTTGAGGTGAACAGTTACTCCCTGGCACTGGGGCAGGAAATTGCCTGCAACATATCATCCTTGGAAAGGGGTGATGTGGTCACAAAGTGCGTGCCTGCAAATTTACTGTCTCTCTTTATGGCTTTCCATAAAGTCCCTTTATGCAAAATGGCAGAGAGACACCCCATTTATACAGCATAAAAATTAAGTGACTAATGGGCTATGTCTGATGAACTCCTAGCCACTTATAAACTAAGAGAACTTCAGATTTTAATTCGTTCAGCTTAAGGAGGCAGTGGAACATCATCACCTACCCAATGATTACTTGAAATTAAACTTCCAGCCAAGTAAAGGCGAGCCGTGAAAGACAGTGTCATGAGTGTAACTACGTTTCTTCAAGGCCTTTGCAGCACCATGACTCGACATATGCAAATCAAAATTTCTAACATAACTTCAGTCAGGATCTTTTATGTTTCTAATACAAGGCCTTGATTCTCCACCCCTCTTTCCTATACTCCATGTTAAAGAATATGAGATACAAGAAGTTACACACAGCTTTAGAATCCAAAGAATCAGTATGGTTTCCCAGAACTACATGATAATTGAGTTTTGATGATATAATTTTCGGGTCATTATAAAACATGAACAACAAGTTTTGGTGAGGATGTGGAGGAAAAGGAACCCTCATGCACTGTTGGTGGGGTTGCAAATTGCTATGGCAACTATGGAAAACAGTCTGGAGGTTTCTCAAAAAATTTAAAATAAATATACTTTTTGACCCAGCAATTGCACTTCTGAGTATTTATCCAAGGAAAAATAAAACAATAATCCATAAAGATCTATGCATCTCTATGTTCACAGCAGCACAATTTATAACAGCCAAGATACAGAAGCGACCTAAATGCCCATCAACAGACAATTGGATAAAGAACTTATGGTTCATATATACAATGGAATATTACTCAGCCATTAAAAAATGAAATCCTACCATTTGCAACAACATGGATGGACCCAGAGGTTATTATGCTAAGTGAAATAGGTCAGACAAAGATAAATACCATATGACTTCACTTATATGTGGAATCTAAAGAACAATAACAACAAAAACCAAACTAATCAAAAACAGACTCACAATTATAGAAGACAATCTGGTGATGGTCGGGGGAGGGGGTTTGGGGGCAGGAGAATGGGTAGAAGAGTTAAAAAAGTACAAATTTGTGATCAATAGTTGGTCACCGGGATGGAAAGCACGGCATAGGGAATGCAGTCAGTAGTAACGTATTCACTAGGTGGAGAGCCAAAGGAGAGAAAAAGCAATCAGAGGGATAATTTTATAAACTATATAAATGTCTAACCAATGTACAGTAAACCTGAAACTAATAAAATAGATCTTTTTTAAAAATACATGAATTATTTTCTCAATATTGAAAATTGAGTTACATGTAGTAGAGTTCTATTGAGATGGTATTATTTTTGTTTTGCGAAGGATAATCCTTGCTCAGGTAAGAGAAGAATCTGTCTCCTCATCTTTCTGAAAAAAATAGGTTTATTTAAATTAAATTTATTCAACAAGTTTTTTAACAAAAGGTTTTTGAACGCCTATCATGTATCAGGCACTGGTCTAAGAATTAAATATAAAGCACAAAATAAGATGAGTAAGGCCCTTATCTTCATGGAGTTTCCATCTCAGTAAGAAATAGGGATGATAAGAAATCAAAAGAACTAATTACAGACTGTATTAAGTGATAGGAAGGAGATGAAAAGGATGCTCTGATGAAGACGAACAGGTCAGAACAGGACTACTTGAGAACTTAGTGTGACATATTTATATAACCAATTAATTCATGGGATAAATTTGAATCCACCATTTAAAAAAGCACAGTCAGTCATCCAACACACAGTTATTACCTGATTAGCATGTTCCAGAAGGTTGAGAGAGACTCTACTGTGTGATATTCCACACATTTGACATGTTTATTGAAAGAGATGAACAGTCTTGAAGACTATAATACTTTTTTCTACTTTATTTCCACTTATCTTTTTCTTCACTGCATCTGAAAAGGGGTTGATTTAATGAGAGGTAATGTTTAAGAAAAAAAATATATGAAAGTTCCTTCATATCCATCTCTGCCACCAATTACAGATGTACTTGCTATATGCAAAATTAAAACACACTATAGCAGCACCATAACAAGCAGTAGTGTGTAACACCAGCACCAACACATGCATTAACAGAATAGAATATATAGAAACTCATCCTAGTACATGGGATGGTACAAGATATAGTAAAATTATTATCTCAAATAAGCTGAGGGGGAAGATAATAAGATTTTTTGTTAGTAAATGGTGCTGAGCAAGTTGTTAAAATATCTGCCGAAAGTCATTAAATTACTCCTATATGTTACAATGGCAATCACCCTTACCATATTAAGTGGCAGCAAAAAAAAAATAAATGGTTTCTTCTATTTCTTGATAACATTTTCTATGCCAATTATCTCTCTTTAATAAATTGCTCATTACTCAAAAGCAGGTTTTTATTTATATTATTTTTATAATAAAATAATACTATATTATAATAATATAGTACTATGAGTGCACAATGGAAAAAAATATAGACTTTAAAATTATATGTACCGGAGCTGAGCCTCAAGTCTGCCATATCAAGCACATTCGAACACATGCCTTAAAACTATTTTTCTGTCTTAAGGTTCTCATGTGCAAAAGGAAATTAAAGGTGTTAATAATTCTTATCCCACAGGCTAGTGTCAAGATTCAAATGAAGTAAGTAAGATACAAAATTCTGAGAGAAGCGAAGCATTGTATAAATATCAGCAGTCATTTGTACTGCGAGTGTTCATAAAACGTTTGCTGGTTGAATGTTAACTTAGCAACCCTGAAGCTTGACTAAAATAAACCCGGGGATGTAGGTACCTGGATGCACCTGGACGGTGTTACAATGGAATAAAAGCACTCAGATAGTAGGAGCTGAGCAGGGCACACTGGAGAGGCGAGGCTGGATATTTCCACTTCTCCTCCCAAACCAGAGGGATATAAACCTCTATGCCGAGAGGTTTCACAACACAACATCTTGGACCGTTTCCGTCTAACTGTCTGATATGCTCCCCTGCCTCCTCCGTGGCTGCCTCCTTCTCATTATTCATGGATTAATTTAAATGTCACCTTCTCAAAAAGGCTTTCTCTGAATGTCCTATCCAGCTAAGTCCAGTTGTCCTCCATCTGTTCACTCCCTTCAGAGTACTTATTATTATTTTTATCCACCTGACAAATGTCCCTTTTTAGTTAAGAATTTTATTGTGAGATCATTGTAGAGTCACATGCAGTTGTAAGAAATAATACAGAGAGATCCTGCGTATCCTTTACTTGCTTTCTCCCAATGAAAGGAGTTGTAAAACCATAGTACAATATCAGGATATTGTACTATAGCAATATTAATAGTCAGGATATAGAATATTTCCATCGACACAATGAATAACCTCTTCTATGATTTTGAAATTTCAAGATTTTTACATAAATTGCATCATACATTATGTACCCTTTGGGATTAGATTTTTTAAATTCAGCACAATTCTCTGGAGATGCGTCCAGGTTGTTGCATGTATCAATAGCTTGTTCCTTTTAACTGCTGAGTAGTATTTTATGGTACGAATGTTCTGCCATGGTATAACCATTCACCCATTTAAACATATCTGAGTTGTTTCCAGTTTCTGGCTATTATGATTACAGCTGCCATAAATATTCACATATAGGTTTTGTGTGGATATAAGTTTCCATTTCTATGAGATAAATGCCCAGAAGTACAATCACTAGGGTATATGGTAGTTGCATGGTTAGGTTTTAGGGAAATTAAAGGTATTTCCCAAAGTGGCTGCACGGTTTTGCAATATGGAATAGTCTAATTTCTCCTCCACATCCTTGCCAGTTTTGATGTTCACTACTTTTTATTTTAGCCATTCTAATATCACATTTTTAATCTGCATTTCCTTAATGGTTAATAATGCTGAACATCTTTTCATGTGCTTCCTTGACATGTTTATCTTCTCTTCGGTGAAATGTCTCTTCATGTCTTGTGTCCACTTTCTAATTGGATTGTCTGACTTTTTATTGTTGAGTTTTGAGAGTTCTTTATATATTCTAGATACTCGACCTTTTCAACAGTTTTCTCAAAATCTATATTTGCCTTTTAATCATCTTTAAAAGGTGTTTTGCAAAGAAAAATAATGGTAATTTGAAGAAGTCCAGTTTAGCATTTCCTTTCTTCTATATTTTGTGCTTTTGGTGTCAATTCTAAAAACTCTTTGACCAGCTAAAAATTTCAAAGATTTTTTTCCTATTTTCTTTTTTTCTGAAAGTTATATAGCTTTATGTTTTACACTTAAGTTCAGAATCCATTTTGAGTCAATGTCTGCACAGATGTGAAATTCAGATTAAAGATGTCTAGTTGGATTCCCAATTGTTCTAGCACCATACATTATTAAAAAAACACCATTCCTCGATTGAATTGCTTTTTTCCCCTTAGTCAAAAGTCAGTTGGGCATATTTCTAAAGATTTCTTTCTGGGTTCTGTTTTATTGACCTATGTTTCTAAACTCCTGCCAAAACCAAAGTCTTGATTGCTAAGAATGATAATATATAAGTCTTGAAATAAGGTTGGCTCATTTCTCCATTTTATATATAATTCAACTATTTTAATTTCACTGCCTTTCCATATACATTTAAGAATAATCTTACCTGTATCTACAAAAAATCTTACTGGATTTTGATAGGAATGGCATTAGAACTTTTGTGTACTTGGGGGAAAAAAAATTGTCGTTTTTCACTAAGTTGAGTCTTCCAATATGTGAACATAGTAAGTCTTTCATTTTTTAAGTTATTTTTGTCAGCATTTTGTAGCTTTCAGCATATAAGTTGTGTACACAATTTGTTAAATTTTTACATGTGTATCTTTTGTGACTCATTGTAAATGGTATTGTATTTTTAATTTATAAGTCTACAGTTTAACTGCATGATTTTTTTTGTAGATGTTCTTTATCAAACTGAGGAAGTTCCCCTTCATTCCCATTTATGGATAGTTTTTTTTTTTTTTTTGTCATGAATGGGCATTTAATTTTATCAAAAATTTTTTTCTAAATTGATTTATATGATCATGTAATTTTCTTCTTCATCCTATTAATAAGGTTGGATTCCTTACACTGATTTAATTGAGAATATTGAACCAGTCTTACATCTCTAGAATAAATCTCATTTGGTCAAGATATATAATTTCTTTTATATATTACTGAATTCTTTCTAATATTTTGATACAAAGAATACATGTTTATGTCTATGGTCATGAAGGATATTACTCTATATTTTCCTTTGCTTTTTTATGCTGGCTTTGTATGGTTTTCATACAAAAGGGTAATACCAGCTTCATAAAATGAATTGGGAAGTGTTCGCTACTCTTCTGGTTTGTGGGCAAGATTGCATATAATTAGTGTTAATTCTTCTTTAAACATTTGGCAGAAATCTCTGATGAAAACTTCTAGATCTGGAGATTTCTTTTAGGAGGGATAAATTAGAAATTTGATTTCCTCAATTATCACTTAAATTTATCTATTTTATATTAAGTGGATTACAGCAGTTTGTGTTTTACAAAGAAGTAGTCCTTTTATGTACTCTGTCAAATATACCTGTGCAAAGCTGTTCATAGCATTCCCTTATTATCCCTTTGACATCTGCAAGGTCTGTAGCAATATTCTCTATTCTGTTCTTTTATCAATAATTTGTGTCCTCTTTTTTCTTTGTCAATTTTGCTAGCAGTTTGTCAATTTTATAGATCTTTTTAAAGAGCCAGCTCCTATTTTCATTGATTTTTCTCTATTATTTTACTGTTTTCAATTTCACTGATTTCTGCTCTTATCTTCATCATTTTCTTCCTTAACTACTACGGGTTGATTTTGATATTCTTTTTCTAGGTTCCTAAAGCAGGGGCTTAGATTATTAATTTGAGGTCTTTTCTCTTTTCTAATGTATTCATTTATTGCTATAAATTTCCCTCTCCGCACCACTTTAGCTGTGTCCCACAAGTTTTCATGTTGTATTTTCATTTTCATTCAGTACATTGTAATTATTTATTTCCCTGGAAACTTGCTCTTAAACCCATGGATCATTTAGAAGTCTGATGTTTAGTTTCCAATTGTTGGTATATTTTATAGTTCTCTTTCTGTTATCGATTTCAAGTTTGATTCCACTGTGTCCAGAGAATTAATGTGTGATTTCGATTACTCTAAATTTGTTGACATTTGTTTTATGGCCCAGCCTATGATCTGTCTTGATGGACAGATAAGATAGTCCAACAGACACTTCAACAGAACATATATTTTGCTGTTGGCAAACAGAGTGTTTTGCAAGGTTGGGTAGATACTATAGATTGTTGGTTGAGTTTTTCTTTATCCTTGTTTATTTTTGGTCTAGTTTTTCTATTAATTGATAGTAGAATGATGTTTAAGTCCCCACCTGTCAATTTTTCTATCTCTTTTTTTAGTTCTATAATTGCTTCACATGTTATGCAGCTCTGCTGATTAATGCATGCACTTTTAAAATTGCTATGTTCCTTGTTGGATTGACATTTCTATATTTTACATGATGGTCACTATATTCATTATATTCTATCGCTGCGTCTAGTAATTTTCTTTGTTCTTAAGTCTACTTTATCTGGTACTAATATAAGTACTCCTATATTCTTTTGATGGCTATTTACATGATATCTCTTTTTCTACCCTTATATTTTTAATCTACATATATAATTAAGTTTGAACGTAGTTTCTTGTAGACAGCATACAGTTGGGTCATAAAGTATAATTTTGAAAACAACCAGAGAAGGAAAGTTTATTGCATTTACCCCTATTTTTTTATTCTTCCTTTCTGATGTTCTAAGGTTCCTCTTTTTATCATTTTCTTTCTCTTTAGAGAACACCCTCTAGACATTCTTTTAGTTAAGTTTGCTGGCAATACATGCTTTTAGTTTTTCTTCATCTGACAGTGTCTTCATTTCTCCTTCATTTCTGAAGGATACTTGCACTAGAAATAGAATTCTGAGTTAACAAGTATTTTCTTTCAGCACTTGAAAAATGTCATGCCATTTCCCCCTTGCCTCCATGGCTTCTGATGAGAAATCTTCTGTCCTTCAAATTGGATATCCCCTCTAGGTAGAGCATTCTTTTTCTCTCTATTTTCAAGATTATTTTTTCTTTGTTTTCAGTTTTCAGAAGTTTGACTACGAGGTGCCTCACTGTGGATTTCTTTGAATTTACCCTGTTTGGGTCAGATAAACTTCATCTTCCCAGAAGCAGAAAGGCACTTCCTAATATTTGTGTTAACTTATTTCCTCCTTGTGCATTATGTATTTCTTTAATGAACTCTAAGATCCATAAGGACAAGTATCTAGCTTTTTCTTTTCCCACTGTACCCCAAGGCCTGGCATTACCCCTGACATATAATAGCTGTGCAACGCATATTTTGAATGATTGAATTAACAAACTGAACTCTTGTGGGGTTCACAGTAAGGTTCACTACAGCAAATGCCTTGAGAATTTAGTTTATACAGAAGATTTAGAAGTCTCATCTCTGCCAGTTCTGATTCAGGAAGTCTATAGTGCATTGCCTGAATCTACATTTTTAAACACATTTCACAAGTATTTCAGACTATCTAAAAGAATAATCTTCCCATCTAAAAGAACAACCACAAGCTATGTTCCCTATCAAAGAGTTTAAAGTCTGAGCACTGTCCTGGGAGGTGACAATTCAAGAAATGGAAGCAGAGGGGTCATTATAGGTACTTGCTTCTTTGTACCTTCCCCATAACTGCTAGCAGTTAAATGAGTTCCCACATAAACAGATGTAAATCTAGGGACACAGATTTAAAATGGAAACATTTGAACAAATACGAGGGGAAATTGTTGCAAAAGGCGTAACATTCTGGACAGAGGAGGTAACTGGAAGAGCATGCTCTGCTCTTGACTCATGCATTTTAAAACACTGTGCTGAGGGTTTGTGTTTACCCAATGCAAGGCCGTTAATACATTCAGACCAAGAGTGAAGCAATTTTAATATTAATAGGCTCTTTATGAGAATTTAATAACAAAGTCATAGCTTCCTTGTGTTTCAAGACACAGGGGTTAATTACTTCAAACGAGTTGGCAGGGAAAAGGTCAGATTTTAATGCTGACCTTAACAGTTTGAGATAAATATAAAAAATGTAATGGCCCATTTAAAGCTATCATGCTCAGTGTTCTTTGAAGGCTGAGGAACTGTCATATGTCCAACCTGTTGTTTCTACCTATGGATGCTCAAAGATGCCATGCACCTGGTTATTACACCTGGTTAAGTCTAAGTCACTATGAGCTGAATTAAGTCTAATCTTTCATGGGAAGAAGAGGAAACAGACTTATTATTTAAGTATGAATCTACTCTTGTATCTGTAAGACTGAAACATCATGATGTCCAGCATTTTCCAGTCTTCTACCAGTGGCTTCAGACAAATTTGGGGTGAAAAGTGAAGTCTACTACTTGGGACTGCTATATAAAAGAACATTGCTGGTTTTAATGGAAGAATCCAACTAGACTTCTACTGGATATTTCAATAATCTGTTCCATATGAGGCCCTGAAAACCCCTCAGGTCTCATAAGTGACAACAGAGCAGAGACATACAGATGGATGCTAAGGCTTTGAGTTAATCGGGAGATGTAAAATGGTGATGAGTGCAACAAATCAACAAAAAAATATGAGTTCAATTTGTTGGCCTGGGAAACATGACCTTACTTTGTCAGAGTATGAATTGTGAATTTAAATGAATGTAGCTGATATGTTTTGTTTAGTTTTGTTTGTTTTTCTGCCCATACTCTCCAAAGATATTTCCTTTTATCACTGTCCCAGATTTTCTCCCATTGTTCAGTTTTCTGACCAGGATTTCATCAGGATTTGCCATGAGCAATTAATCTCATGTGGGTGTCCACATTCTCCAGAAGCATGGGACTCTTCTGACAACACATTTACACGCACATGGCCACTCTTTTCATTAAAATCCATCCCACCAAAAACCTGATATGAGAGGAACATGATGGTGAGGAAGTGGATCTCTTTGCACTTAATTTTTCACTTTTATTCATTAGGTATTTACTAAATACCTATCAAAGGACAGAAACTCTGTTGGGAGTAGCAGATTCAGAGGTGAATCAAACAAATTCTGTGCCCACACAAAATTGTGCAAAGGGGGAGGCAGACAAAAAGCTAATCATAATATCATACGATGATGGCTATGAGGAAATCCCATGAGAACACATAACAAAAGAACAACAGACCCAGGTCTAAGAAGGTCTAAGGAAGCTTCTGCAAAGAAATGGCCTCTGGGGCATAACTTGGTATTAGTCAGGCTAGGCTAGGTATGTTGCTGTAACAAATGACCTCAAAATCTCAGCTGTTTAAAACAACAAAGGCTTATTTCTTACTCAAATTATGCGTCATCTATGGTTTATCTGTGGCACCACTCTATGTCATCTCTCAAGGGCCCCGGCTGACAGAGAAGTGACTCAGTGATCTCTCAGCAGATGGAAGAGAACATGATGAATCACATGCTGGCTTTTAAATCTCTACCCAGCGTGACACATCTCACTTTCCCTGACCAAAGCAAGTCGTGTGGCCTTTCCTAATTTTTAAATGTGCTGGATTTCTCCTTTAGTGAGAAATTCACAAGGAGAGAACTCAGAATATTTTGTAAAGAATAACAAACTTACTGTGGATCCATAGCATGAGTGAGAGCTGTGTGCGTGAAGAGACAGTGGTAAAAGTGTTCTAAGACAGAATATTCAAAAGTACAAAAAGAGAGAGAAGAGGAGAGGTAGTGAGAATAAAAGAGAGAAAGAGGGGAAAGAAAGAGAGAGAGAGAGAGAGAGAGAGAGAGAGAGAGAGAGAGAGAGAAGAGAGAGAGAGAGAAATATGAAGAATTCGGAGTAGCTAGTTAAATAAGGCTGAAGCAAAGAGTGTAAGGAAGGGTGTCAAGAGAACACAAAGACTCTGTTTGTCCATCTTGGGGGCACTAAAGCAAACTGATGGTTGACACACATGACCCACAAAAAAAAGCTTGGGAAGCACTGATTTAAAGGAGACTCTACACCTTTAAGTGGATAGTTAAAACTAAATCCCTCCCCTTAAAGTATTAAACATCATGAACTATTCAAAATGTCAAGATAAATGGAGACATAAAGAAGGATAATAGGGTAACTGGACAAACATGACAAATGACGTAATGTTCACTTTAGGGTTCCTGGTGTCTAACTCCTCGACCATGGGCCCAAGTACTTGTTTCATTTATGTTTGTTGAATGACTCGTAAGAAAAAAAAAATGGAATGAGGGGTTATCCCTGGACCATCAATCCACATTCCACTTGCAACATCTGAGACAGAATCATGAAATGGGTGGCAGCACCAGGCGGAATACTGTGTATTGATTCTCATCCATGGATTCATGCTGGATTACATGTTGGTTGCCCCACACAGAACTCAGAAGTTTTTTATTTAATTATCCAACAAAATCTCATTGTACATTTACTATGTGTTATTCTGCTAAATGCTGGCAACAGGGTGATCTAAAAAATGAAGATAAAAATAAGGTCCATAGGAGACTCAGAAATCAAGTAAGTAAACTAACCAAATAAAAAAGTTTTGGTACCATGATAAGTGGGGAGGGGGGGATACAGGTTCTACTAATGAAGAACATACCTGGGGCTTAGGAGTCAGGAAGGCTTCTCAAGGGATGTGCATCTACCTACGACTCAAACCACTGAGGAGGTGGAAAGGGAAGACCACCCCAGCAGTGGGGACAGCAGGTGTAAAGGTCCTGAGGAGGAAAAGAACATGGCATGTCTGAGGACCTCAGAGAAGTGACCTGAGCAAGGAGGTGAGCAGTGGGCAATGGGTCCGCATGCCATCTGATGACTCAGGGTCCTGTAGGCCACTGCAAGAGTTTAGATTTCATTTTAAGACTATTTGATGGGTTTTCAACAAGAGAACAGTATAATCCAGTGACCATTTAAGGACAACGACTGCTTCCGTGACTTCAGAACTGATTGCCCACATGGTACAGCTTCACTAAAAGCCAGGCTAATGCCACACAGAGGATGTAGTGCAGTAGAAAACGGGGTGCCCACTGCCTTGGACCTCAGATTTTGTCCCTTCATAATAGGAAGCTGCAAAGCAGACATTCAAAGAGTGACCTATATGGATTATCCGACAAAACATTGAAAAAGTCAAACAAATTACATTGTAGGATAAGAGAACCAGAAAGAGACATGGGAGCATTGGCAGAGGTAGGGTAGCTATAAATTCCAAAACTATATGAGATTACAGTTACTGAGCTGCCAATGCAAAGTTGCCACCAGTTAAAATAAGGTAAAAAAAAAAAAAAAAAAAAAAAGTCCAGGACAATTGTCCTTATGTAAATCTTTTTTTTTTTTTTCTTAGCCCCACTTGCTAGTAAAGCGCTGGCTCACTTCACGACTCGAGGGGACTTAATTCCTATTAATCCTGTAATGGTGGATGTTGCTGGTGGTGATCCCCATTGCCAAAGCTTTCAGTTCCAACTTTCTCCTCCAGAGTGGCATTTTCGGGACGAAAACAGCTAGTTCGCAGATGGAGTGGCACTGTCGATGTGAAGATATCAAGATATTTACCAAACCGTGGCAGGGAGCTTTGTGGGGGATAATGACAAATTTACAAACAAAAAGAAAATTCCCCAAACTGCAAAAAACAAATGGAGTGACAAACACGCCAACTAGGAAGCGAGCAGACACTAGGAGAAGCTCCAAGCTCCAATGAAGCAGAGAAAGAGATAGAGAGACCAGTTCTTGTTGGATTAGGCACAAGATAACGCCACATCTGTCAGAGTAAAAGACAGACTGGGAGAGAAGAAAAAAAAAAAAGAAAGAAAAAAACTTGAGGGAAATGGTTTCATAACCGGAGGCTGCACTGCTTAATCCAAATCAGGCAATTTCAGAAATGTGCTTTTCCCCCAACCAACTAAATGTCTTCACCAGAGCCTCTCTCTTCATTCCTTCACATGTAAACACCTTTCTCTCTACTGCTCCATGTTGGCACAACCGTTTTAGCATGGACACTCTATGCTGGAAATATTTCGAGAAAGACTAGGGTGACCAATAACTCCTGAATACAAATGGATTTCAAATAAAATGTGGAAGGTCTGTCTCTCCGATACTGAGCAGTCTAGGGCACTTTCTTTGCATGGGGGCATTCCCTCCCCTTCAACCCTGTCACACAGGCACCCCAATGTCCCCTGTGTTCTTGAATACCAAACACGCCAAACATTTCCTTATCCAAGCTCTGGCCTATCCCATCCCTCCAGACTGCCACCCTTTGCCTGGCTCTTTGATTGGGTGACTTTACCTTGTCCTCTAGGCCACAAATCAGCTGTTCCCTCCTCCGAGTCGTCTTTCCCATCTATTCCACATCAACACAAGCTCACTCCCCAACTGGGTGCCTCTCTGTAGCTTCACCCCACTTCTTTCCTTAATCGCTCTTACCTCAATCTGTGATTTTCATGAAGACAAGGAACTGGCCTGCCTTGTATCCCACTGTAACCCTGGGGCTTAGATCAATGAGTGCTTTCTTGGCTGAAGGAATATTGAGGAATATTGAAGAAAGACTCAAGATGAGCAGGACACAATTCCCGATAGCAAAGACATAATTGGGCTTTCTGTTCTCTCCACCTAATCCAGAAATAATAAAGAAGTCACAGCCCTCAGCCCTTTGTTCTGATTCCTCTAAGAATCCAAGATAAGGAAGGCCTAATAAAGGGGTGAAAATAGTCATGAGTACACAATTGTGGACTTTGCAATCCAGTTCACAGCAAATAGCCACAAATATTTTCGATCCACGCTCATGAGATGTTGCTGTGGCAAACACGATCCCCATCAATATAAATGTGACAGAGAAAATCATGCTTTCCCAAATTCCCATTATTTCTTTGAAAGAGACTCATTACTTTAGCAGACTACATAGCTATTCATAATAAACACTACTTTTACCATCTTCCTTTGAAGGTAGGTGTAGCCACGTGGCTAAGTTCTGGCTAATTCAATGCAAGAGGCATTGGTGGGTATGACTTCCAGGAAGCGGTCTTGGAAAAAGGAATTGTGACCTAATTCCCCCAGTTTTCTCTGACACCCATTGGAATGAGGATATAATGGCAGACAATTAAGCCATTCTTACATCAGAAGGTAGAGGCCAAGTTTTGAGGATGGTGGAGCATCTTGATGGACAGACAGGTGATCCAGGAGTCCCCGCACCAGCCTTGTCCTCCTTGTCTCTGGGTTTCACATTATGTAAGAGAAAAGTAACTTTTGAAAACCACTGTTTTCTTTCACTTGCAACCTCATCTAACCCTAGCTGATCCAATGGGCCAAGAAAAAAAAAATCAAACGTAGGCATTTATAGAGATGAAATTGGTGAAGCTGGATGGAATTGCTGAGACTCAAGACCTGAGTCCCAGGATGAGGATGACCCAGCAAATGACTCATCTGCTAGTTTCTGTTTGTCTGCCCCACGGTCAGAATGACTCTCACACTCACATATGAGCCACGGGAACAATCACACTCGTCATCTGACATCTGGGAGAGGCGAGGACGGCCAGTTGTTTGAAAGCAGCTTTTGCTCTGACCTACTATTTTGGCACTAGGCACTCAGAGAGAAAACAATTTTGTTCAAGATGAAAAAACTAAAAGATGGGAATAACACCAGGACCCAGAGACATCAATTTTGGTAAAACACAAGCTATGGGAATATGCCAGCAATTTTCCGCCTTTTGGAAGGGAAGTGACAGCTGCCAATTTTTCTCTCATCCACTAGGAATGTTTTATCTCCAGTTGTCTGTTCACAAGCCTGTGTAGAAACCAACTCTAATTTGTGGGTTTTTCTCTGTGGTATAGTCCAGACAACTTCTACCTCTGGTGCAGGAGATTGACACATCACGAGTTGATGATAGCATTCTAGGAGGAAGGTATTTGTCATCATTCTAATATATATGCAAAAGGGAGAATCAACATTGCTCCTTTTGTTCGGCAATACTGTCTTTATTTTCTCAAAGGATGCTTGCTTTCTTAATACAGATACGTGGTAGAGTTTCTCTCTCTGTGGCTTTTGGTTAAAGCCTCTGAACAGATTGCTCCCTGCCATTCAGTTCCACACCATGCCACTCCACCCTGCTACCCTCTGTTCTATTCCACTCTATTCCGTAACACTTACTCCACTCCGTTCTATGTCATTCCTACCATGAGTCCACTCCGTTCCACTCCATTTCATGATTTAGGTCATGCTCCTTTTGAATCGGAGCTGTGTGACTTGACAAGTCCTTCAACCTCTGTGAAGGTATGTATTTACCAACCACTCATGTGATAACAGTGAGGACGTGAACCATTTACCCTGTGTCCAGCATCCTGAGCAGCATTTTGCATGTAGCATCCCTATTAATTCCCACAACCCCCGAGATGTGCATACTTGAGCATCTTCCTTATGCAGATGAGGAAACTGGCATACGCATTGACTAAGTGATACGTACTCAGTCACAAGACCAACAGGTCACAGGTGTGTGACTTGAACCCAGGAATTAGAATTCCAGCCTTTCCTTTGATATAAAAAGCAGAAAGCATCCTCATGCTGCCTGCAAGACTTCCCAGGGGAGCCTTTTCAGAGAGGGAGAGAGAGTCCATTAAACCAAGGCAGATCTGCAAGGAGGGAACAGAAGCCACTGTCCCTATATGTCCAAGGTCTTACAATATCTAAAAATCTAATGGCAACAGCTTGGGGCTGACCATGTGTCATTTAGAATCAGATGAAGGAGCTTGGTCATGAAACTTCCCTATACTCAGCTGAGAGACGCAGGTAGAAAGTAATCTGGGCATCCATAAACCAAAGTTCCCTCTGTCCGGCACTGACAAAGAAAAGTATGTGTAATCCTGTGGCAATCTATCAGTTGTCATGGAGTACAGGCTGCATATAAAGTGCAGCATTAGTTTCAATGGGAGAACTTTCTCCCAGCTCAACAGATTTTGTGCAGGCAATGGGCACCTCGGATCAAAAGCCTGCAGATTTATGGTGGTGGCTGTTGACCAGAATTGAAAATCTCAGATGCCATTTCTCACAAAGATAAAGGAATTATTTAAACGGGACCACGAGGAAAGGTTCTAAAGGAAGAAATTGACTTATTTTCATCAGATGTTTTTAAATCTCCCATTCACTTGTACTTTTGTCTTCTGCTACGTGGCCCCAGATATTCTGAAAAGGGGGCACCTGAAGGTGAATCAGGAAGGCAAAGTGACTTCGGAGAAAAAAAAAGATAACTTGCCTGGTTTGGCATAAGCTTATCTAAGAGAAGGAAATGGAAATGGAGACCCACAGGCAGGTCTGTCTGCATTTATCAGGAAGGTAGCACATCTCACTTATTTGGGGATGTGAGTTGTGTTGAACTTTTCACTAGATCAGTTACTGAACTCTGCATGGAGGATGGAGGGATAAGAAAGATACTCAAACAAATCATTTTGCAAATGAAATAAGCAAAAGCAAAAGAACAATGATAGATTTAATTGGATAGTAGGTGACCTGGATACCAAACTGAATACATAAACAATGGTGATCTTCTAAGCTAGGCTTGTATCCAATTTCAGTCAGAGTAATTAATGAAAAATTCATAAATGCACACACTTGGAAGATGCAGCTCTAGATTTCCTATCTGACAGAGTAAAATTAAATAGTGGATGTCCTGTGGGAAAAAAATAACAATTTTGATTTGGAAAGTGAATATAAGAAAAGTCTGTGTCTTTTTCGTCTCCTATTGTTCATCTAATATTGTAAATGGACTTGGAATCTTATTGATTCGTTCATTTCTTCTTTTTCATTTTTTTTTTAAATTCACCTGGCTTAGTTAGAAAGTGAAATGCATGTAACAGAATAGGGGGAAAGATGACTGGAAAACAGAGGGCTAGGACCACAGAAGGCATTCAGTGTCATACTAAGTGACTTAGAATTGATCTGATAACAGGGAGCCATTGAAAGTTTGAGCATGGGTGTGCTGTGAGTAGAGATGTGACTGAGAAAGATTTGGAAACAAGATACAAAATTAAGCAGTGGACACACACACACACACACGATCAAAAGCACGCTCACTCATTAAGAGAAATCTTGCGTTTGACAGTTAGTAGAATTTGAGTAAATGTTACAGTCCTAAATGGGGTCAAGGTGAATGACAGCATATTTTTGCTATCACTGAAACTTCAAGTATAATCACTTCTGGGCCCATTTTGGTTGATTATGCAAGACAAACGAGAGCATAGTTATTTCAGCAATTTTCTTTCTAATTTTTTTTTAGTGGCTAGCAGGCTGTGGAGGGCTGAGTGAACCTAGACAAAATGTATGATGCTAAGGAGTTTAAAAAATAAATAAAATGTTACAAAAGATGCCAGAATAAGGGAACTGTGAGTCTCATTCAGAAACTCAACATTGAATGCTGCTAATATTGTCTTTTGATTTGGATGGTGAAAAGAGAGATTTGGCTAACGTCTCTGCTGAGAGTGAATTTACTGTTCCTTTGTAGGATCATGAAAATCAAGTAAGAAAAATAAAATACACCAAAAAATAAAACGTGTACTTCCAAGTACGCCCAGCACCCATGACTCTTTCTCAGCTCGTACAAATATTACATATACAAATGGAAATCCTGCCAGCAGTGGAGGTGGTGCTGGGTTATGTTTTGGGGTGCCCAAATGCTTCTCACTTCAACTTTTACTACAGGCTTCTGAGAGGTCTCCCTGCTCTGGTCTCTTACTTCTGGCTTCCATCCATCCCACACAGTGCTCTTAGCAATATCTCCCTCAATAAGAGTTTCTGAACAGAAGGTGATTTTCTCCTCCAAGTGACTTGGGGACATTTTTGGTTGTCATAATAGAGGGTAAGTATGCTGGTAGCAGCTAGTGAGTAGAGGCCAGGGATGCTGCTCTGTCTGCTGAAATGCACAGGACAATGTCTCATGACAAAGAACTGTCTGGCTGAAATGTTAACAGTGCCAAAGCTGAGACTCCCTGCCCTAAACACACACTGATGATGTTGGTTTACACATTTCAAAAAAAAAAAAAGAAAATCGCAATAGCCACTGGTGTCAAGTTTGAAGCCTGAGACTGGCTTTCAGTGTCCATATTAGCTGGTCTCACCAACTTCTGATTCACTCCCTGCTCTCAAATGCCTAGTGGTTTCAGCCTATCTGAAGCACGCCTTGCATTTCTTCCATGCTTCTTGTCATGCCATTAGTCCTTTCATCTCCTGGCCTAGCAAATCTTGAGCCCTCCTTCCACACGCAGCCTGTCCTATCAGGACCTTGGAGAGCGGGGTCCTGAATGAGTTGGATGTTACTGCTTCTCAGGTGCCAAACGGAGTTGTTCTGTGGCTGGAAGCGAAGAATCTGAGGCTTAGTCTTCACTGTGAGCCTCTGACGAGGAAAAGCTGCATAACACAAGAGGGGATTAACCAAAAAAGTATTTTTTTAATTTTTATGAGTTTATTCAAGCCAATTAGAGAATACATCTCAACGGACAGTAAAATGCTTCCAAAATCAAAAAGGTATTGATATAGAAATATTTTCAGGTTCTACCCATCTCCCTGACAGATAAACAGACTTGTCATGCAGCTTTTCTCCCTCCGTAGCCTGATGACTTGTCACACAGGTGCCTGGGTATACTTGATGCTGAACTTTGAGAATGACAGGAGAGGAATAGGAAGGCTTACCGAGACAGGAGGAGCTATACCTATAATAATAAACTGGGAAAGTAAAACACATGGTTGAATGGGCCGAGAGCAGAGAGGTTGGGGGGAGAGTGGACATAGGTGTGTCATGGAAGAAATCCAAGAAAACAGGGAGGCAAAGAGTACATAAAAGGTGTGTTGAAAATTATGAATTGAATTCCTTTAATATTTTTTTTTCCTGGAGAAATCAGTATTTTGTTTTAAATTATTTTCATTTTCAAAGACTATTCTAATATTACTCATTGTTCTACTCTATTAACTGGAGTTTGGTAACAAGCCTGAGTGACATGGGGCAAGGGTTTATGAGGGGTCCTCGGATAGTAAAGAATCACTTTTCTATGAAAAAAAAGAACCTGAAGGTCAAAATCATATGACTTTGGGATCAAGCTTCAAACTCAGCCAGGATTACGACTAAGCCCACACTCAACCACTTCACTCTTCTGCCTCTCAAAGGAAATGCTTCAATTTCATGTCAGTTTTTGATAATTCAAGGAAGCCTCATTTCTAACGATAGGGCTGTGCATTCCCTTATAATAACTACCTCCATGATTTTGATAGAAAAAAATATATATCCATGTAGATAGATACATAAACAACAGTTCTCTATGGAAACATCTGTTTTGTTCTTATATATCCACATTCCTGAATTGTGGGCTTATATAGGTGGGCGACCTACAGCTTTACTTACAGAGTAGATATTCAATACATGCTACTGATGATGATGATGCATAATTATAAATGCACAGGACCATGTACCTCCATCAAGAAGGGCAACCTAAATTTCTCCCTGGAATTTCTTTCATCCTGTTTCTCTTTCCATTATGTCGCACAGGCTATACAAGAGAGAGCTGAAGTCCCCTGGTGTATGTTTGTCACGGAACCTTTTGTTCCCTGGTTCTTTATGCGAGTTTTGTCCTACTCAGAGTTGAAGAGAAAAATAACCCATTTATATTCTCTGCACTACTCTTTGGGTTTTATTCCAATTGCTATTGTGACAGGGGCTGCTACGAAGAGGAATACCAATGTGAGCAAGGAGTTAAGCGCGCTGCCACTCCAAATGCAGCGAGCTGGTCAGATGACTCAGAAGAAAGAGAAAGCCAGCACGGTCTCGAATTCTAAATTTAGATAGATTGGTAGATAGATATATAGATAGATAGACAGATAGAGATATATGTGCATCTTTACATATCTATCTATTCACAGATCATTCATCTAGTTTGGGCTGGGAGACAAGCCAGCATGTGGCTAAGAGTACAAATTTAGCTCTCAGGGAGACCAAGTCCTGCTACAACCTCTGTGTCAGTGATTTTGGAAGATGAAGCTCAGCTTTCCCATCGGAGTCACAGGTATGATAAGCAGTGCCTCCCTGAGGGGTCTTCTGTGAGTCCCCATGAGTTAGTTCATATAGGATGCACAGTCCACCTCATAGTCCAAAGTAGGTGGTGCACCAAGGAGAGATGTGATTGCTTTGGGGAGTGCTAAAATGATGGCCATTTGTGAGGGATGGTGGAAAATAAACTAGATTGCTTTTGAAAAGAAACCTTTTAGATCAAACCCCAAATGTTGACCTCTAGAGTATAGGATTTGGAATTAGATGAGATGTGAGTTCATATCCAGCCTTTGCCATTTATTAGAGGAATACATGTGTGTAATGGAGAGGTAGGGAGGAGAGGAAGTGGAGGGGAGAAGAATAATCATGTTCTTTCAATAATCGGAGCTTCAATAATGCCCTTATCCGTAAAAGGGGATAATAACAGCACCTACTCACAGGATTACTATGAGGAATAAATTACATAATACATGTATGTAGTCGAGCATATTATTTGTCCTACAGTAAACACATAACATATTGTTATTCTCAAATAATCTATTCTGTTATTAAGTGTCTGGGTGGGCTGTGCCCACACTCCCCATCCACACCCATCTGAAAGCAACATATTTGGAATGTCCCGGTTATCAGGAACTATTTGATAATTCCCTATGCAGAATGTAAATCTTCCAGACTATCTGCTGCTCCATGCTAATTATGTACTTATCGTATTTGAATATCTGTTGCAAATTTACAAAGCCACCGGTGTCCTTCTGGCTCCTGGCTATACACAGTCAGGAATAGAAGTTTACAAGCAAATCAAACACATGAAAAAATAAACCCACCTTGGCATGAAAAAGAAAACAAACCAAGAACATCCTATAATATCTTGTTCTTCTGAACAGCTGGGGCTTTCAGAATTTCTTCAGGTTGACTTCACCACACAAATACAGAACCGAATAGATCCCCACACTTACCCTGCCACGATATTTATTGTACAATCACACTCTAATAAAAATCCGGAGGATGCTTCTCTGTCAGTGTGTCAAGTGTCCCAAATCCACCAATATTAAATATCTGGCTTTTGGTTCTCAGTGGCTATCATTTTAAAAAGGTGTGGGGGAGGGGGCTTTGGAGACAGAAAAATGAGATCGGTCCCTAACCCCACCACATCCTGTCCGTGTGACCTTCCTGAGCATCCTATAACAAAAGAATAAAAAGGGTGCCTACATCTTAGGCAGGGCTTCCACCTGGTTTAATACCAAGGGTACCATTCAGACCTAAGTCCACGTGACTCTCATTCTCTGGGGCTGAAGTTGCTACTTCTTGGGTTCTGAAGATTAAATGAGTTAATATGGGCTAGCACTTAGCACAGCACTTGGCACATGGCACATACCAAGTTAAGTGCTAATCATTATTATTACTGTGGAATCGTGGTGGGACTGAACAAGATAACTCCAGGAAAGGCCTCAGCACACTGACAGGAACATGGGAAGCTCTAAACAAGTGACAGCTGAAGTCCCCATTGCTCGTAAATGACACCAGTTCCTTTGTGGAAGACAGCAAGCAAGACCAAATCATCTCAGACTCCTCACTCCACCGCAAATGCCATAAGGACATCAAATTAGGCGTGAAAACATAAAACCAGGTATAGTTCAATTATCTGCACTAATGGAATGGTTCAGAGGCAAGGACAATCACCCAGAGTGGATAATCCAAAAACCACTTTCACTTGGCCATGAAACATTCCGTCAGTTCACATTCAAATAAATATACTATGTCTGCCATTCAGGGGCTTAATTTCCAACAAAATAATGAATCCACACAAGACAGGCCTGATTCAAGCTGGGAAGTGCCCCGGTTCTTTGGTCTGCTTCCTGCTCATCTCCTCTCCTCGACATGCTCCATGCTGAGAACAGCCAGCGGGCTGCCCCGAGTGGTGCAGAGAACCAATCTAAGCAGGGTTGACCCCTCTCAAATCTTCCCAGAGCATGAAAGAGGCCTGGGTTTCAAAGACTTCCTCTGCATGAAAATTAACTAGGGCCCCTGGTTGATATGCCACAGATAAGATACTAAGGGGGCATCTCACTGCAGAAAATAGAGAGCCGAGCCATGTGTGGTTCTGCCCTACCCGAGATCCACAGTGTTGCTCATTTTTTTTTTTTGACAGAAAGATCTCCAGAAGCCCACCGCCCCATCGAAAACACTGCAAGTCCAGAAGGAATGACTTTCTTGTTCACAAAGTAGATTCCTTTATGTTCTAATAATACGACCTTGCAGAAGTAAATTGTGCAATGAGCACTATTCTGCACGATTCATCCATTAACAAATACCGAGTAGTTGTCAAGAGTTTGGCACTGACAAGGAACTGAGTGAATAAAGAAGTGGAAAGAAGACACAGTCCTGACCCTTACAGCCTAGAGAAAACAAATAAGTGACGGCAGATGAACATAATAAAGTACACAGGGTGGTGAGAGCTAGAGCACCAACCTTGTCTGGTGGGGGCTAGGGCCACAATCCAAGCCTGACACTCCATGTTAGGTCAACATCACCTCTATCCCATGCAACTGCAACAGTCCCCTTTTGCCTTTCCACCCTGACCTATAAGCCTGTATTTTCCTCCACATCCAGAGAGATCTTAAAATGTGAATTCCAGTGACTTCTCACTGCCTCTAAGATGAAAGCCATGTCTTTATTTTGACATGGAAGCTCTTGCCCGATCTGGCCCTTCCCCACCTGCTTCTCCTCAGCTCAGGTCACTCCTTGCCCTGCGTGTTACATTCCTGACACAGCGGTTCCTTCCTTTCAGCTCTAAAAAACATCCTTTTTCTTCCCCTCAGAACCTAGGCACCTTCTGTTCACGTCAGTTGCAATGCTTTTCTCACAGCTGACTCCATCTCATCTATTTGTTCTCTGCCCAAATGCCACCTCCTTCTAAAGACTTTTTCTAAAACCTCAAGTAAGGGACATTGGTTGATTGGGAGGGAAATTAAATTCCAGTTGAGTTTCCCTCACGGCACTCTCAAAACGTGGAGTGACCAATTTTTGTGTGTTGCCATTTATGCCTGTGGGCCCACAAAACGTAAATAATAAGAGCAAATGATGGCTGAGTGGTCATTATGTGGAAGGCAGTCTTCTCAGCAATTTTCAATGCATCACTCATTTTATCTTCACAGCTAACATGTTTGGTTATAGTTGTGGAGGCAGACACAGAGCGGTGAAGCAACAAGCACACTAGCTGTGTGACTTGCACATGGCAAAGGCTAAATCTGAACCTGGGAAGTGGGTTGCAAAAGCCATATCCTTAACTTCCCTACTGAATCACTTCTTAACCACGAATTTTTTTTTTCAATTAAAATGAAATCCCCTTCCCGAAAAGTCATTAAAACAGTGATAAAGACCATTAAAAAAAAGTTTGTGCATTCAAATTCTATCCATCACTTCTCTTTGGGATGTTCTCCCTTTCCTTCCTTCGCTGCCTCCCCATGACAATGAACTCTCTGCCCTATCCTTTCAGAATGCACTCCTCCAATAATCACTCTTAGCAGCTGTGACTACATAAGGCTTGTTTATATGTATGTCCCATGGCTAAAGGAGATCTTTAGGCTGTCCACAGCCCTTTCCAAAGAGTACATACATCACCAAGAGACAGGCTGTGAAATAGACTGTGTTGATTTAACTAGAAACATCCATTAACTAAAAGCAAAGAATACCCAAGGCCACCTCGGCATTCTCTTATTCTGCCTTCCATCCCCTCCTACCCCCAGCTCCATCCTAATTCTATGCTTCCAATCTTAAACACATTAAACACATAACCTATTACACTTCTTTTTTTCCCACCTAAACAGGCTCAACTTAAGGTCAGTCCCTTCTGGTACGCTGGCTCCTATTATGAAGGGGATAAAGTAGAGACTGCTTTTAAAAAGAGACAGGCTGCTTTTAATGACAGTTTCCGAACAGTGGCCTTTTGTACTTGGAGGGATTGATGATAAAGCTCACTGTCAACTGACAGTAACATCAATGTCAGAGCACAAAGGGACGGATGTCCCTCAATATGGGATCATTCCAGAGCCATTAACCAGTGCTGGTTCACTCTGCCATCTTGAAGGATGGCCACTCCTCATGATAACCTGGCTGTGGCTTGACTCCGAGCAGCCAGAGAAATAAGGTAGAGTTGGGAAAGAAAACTCTAACTTTCTCTCTGTCTCTCTGTCTCTCTGTCTCTCTCTCTGTCTCTCTGTCTCTCTCTCTCCCCATATTGGTAAAGTAATTCAATGTTGCCTAGTTGTCATGGGCTAGGGTCCAAGTTTAAATTCCAGCTGTGCCAAGTTTTTGCTGCATGACTTCAGGCAAGTATCTTTGCTTCTCTGCGGTCCAGTGTTCTCATTTGTCATACACTGATGACAATAACACTGTCTCATGGAGTTGTCTTGCAGATAAGGCAATTCATGCAAAGAACTTGGCACAATGTCTAGACAGAGAAACAGTCAAAATACACGTTGGCTCTTATTCCTGTCATAACTACTACAGAACTGTTCAGTTTATACCGTGCATTTTCATGCATCCTCTGTCTTTCCCTAATGTTTTTGTGAAGGAGACAGGGCAATCAGTACTTTAACCATTTAATAGGTGAGGCTCAGATAGGCTCTAAGTGACACAAATGACCAGGTGGCAGAGTCAGGACTAAAGAAGTGACCATCTGATTCCAGACCATCACTAGGTCCACTATTCCAGGTTTTTTCTCAATCCATTGAAGACTAGGTGACTTTCACATGTGCAATGACCCTAAAAGAGGATAAAGGCCATTCCCTAAGTGTCCCAAGATAATCACAATTTCAAATATTGTATGTTATTGCTAGTTTGGCCATATCATTTATCAGCTAAGCCTGAATATTTCTGAGAGTGACAAAAGCAATACTGGATAGGATCCCAGGAAAAAGAGATATAAACTAAGGCCACACCAGACAAACTGGGACAAATGCCCTCTACCTACTAGCACAAATCCTGATTTTCTATCTATAGCTGACCATGGCATCTAACATTTTGCTTCTTGGCACATTTTCTTATTCCCTCCCTTCTGGTGGCATCACCCTTCTTTCTTTTGGCCAATAACTTCTCCAACCTTGGGTGTCATTGCAGGTCTGCAAAATACAGTAGCACTTTTCTTCCCAGCCTCAAAGACTGGGTGAAGGCTGAACTCAAAGCTAAGCCGATGGAGGTTCTTCCCAGGGCTTTTGTTGTTGTTGTTGTTGTTGTTGTTGTTAGAGCTGGAAAGGAAGGTGTCCCTTGTTTGGGAAGAAGGAGGGGATTATGATGCTCAAAAGATCATTGTCCTTTGGCTGCTTGGAGGAAATGTGTCTTCAGCAGGAGAAGCTGCCAACTCACCAAGAGGTAGAGACAAGTAGAGATGACAGATGAACAAAAAAGAGAATGTGAACCATTGGTTCCAGACTCAAAAATTTGAGGTCCCACCTCTGACACCCTCATTCCTACAGTCACTTATTTGATTCTGTAGGCTAACACAAAATTCTTCCTCAAACCATTATCTAATAGATTCTAAGATCATTTTTTTGCTTCATTTTGTTAATTCTAGTGTAAATCAGGTTTCTGTTATTTACAATCAAAATAATTCTGATTATACAGATGCAAAAAAACATGAGTATGGAGGAGTACCTCTAAGAAAGCTAAAAGGTTTAAGTGAAAGAGAAGTTAGAAAGGAGATTGTTTAAGGTAAGCAGCCCATTTCCATTGAAATAATCATTCGAATGGGTATGAGAGTGCTTAAAATTATGAATAAGGACAACAAGGGAGAAATGTCCTGTGTCGCAAGAGGTCCTTATTGAAGGAAGGACATGGCCATGGAAAGGCCTCATGGGGCAGTGGCTTTGGGACCAAATAAGTCCTGGGTCAAATGCCAGTATCGCTTCTGACTCACCTCAGCTCTCTAAGTTTCCATTTCCTAAGGACTACAATATCTCTCAGAGTTGTTAAGAGAATCCTCAAGAATGTACATAAAGCACCCACTATTACTCTTGGCACACAGAATGTTACTAATTAACAGTAATTATGATTAATGTGTGGAGGGCAGTAAAGGCATATCCAACTATAAGACCTGGTGGGTGCTGGGTTGGAGACTGTGGTGTCCCTAGTTATAGAAGCTATCCCTTAGTTGCTGTGGTCTGTCTGACCTGAGATCTGGACTCCAGTGAGTGCTTAATAAAAGTCAATGAATAAGTAAATGAAAAATGAAATTTTTGATGCACATACATAACCTTAGAGGAGTCCTAAATAACCAGAAAAAAAAACATTATTAATATCCTCAAGGAAAATGTATCTGGCAAGGTATTTAGAGACAGATTGCATTAAAGAAATCCTCGTGGCTGTTGTCAAAATATATATTTTTTGCAAGAGCGAGTGAAAACCTGCAGATAATTCTAATAAGGAAAAAGTAAAGCAAACATTTCTGCTTTACATCACAAACTCATGCGAGTTGTTTACAAAGAAAAAGAGGGTAAAAAGTGCATCACTCATCCAATCAGTCATTTATTTGGAGTTTATTCGCATGCATTAGCTCCTGCTATGATTCAGA
Organism: Cynopterus sphinx; assembly: GCA_030015415.1. NCBI lineage: Eukaryota > Metazoa > Chordata > Mammalia > Chiroptera > Pteropodidae > Cynopterus > Cynopterus sphinx. The sequence goes on along the minus strand of CM057379.1, from coordinate 96,050,426 downwards.
AATGCTCTGCATCCAAGGGATGCAAAGAGGAAGACACAGTTGTTGCCAAAGGATCCTCAAACAAGGACAAGAGGAACACATACTAATGACTAAGTGATCAAACATAATAAAGATCACACCGTCAGAGGCAGCACGGGCTTCAGAATTCCTGAAGATGGAGCACTCACTTTCCCAGAGAAGACTGAAGGTGCCAAAGCACATTCTGGGAAGAACCATAAACCCCAAAGGGGGAAACAATATCAAAGGCAGAAAGTTATGAAGATATGAGCCGTCGTTCATGGAGTCAGTGGATCCTCTGATCCCCCTGGAACAAAGTCTGCAAGAGGCGAGTGGGGCACTGAGATGCGAAGGCTGGGTTGACATGATGCCCGTAGGTCTTGACTCCCAAGCCAAAACATATAAATTTCATTCTGTCGAAAATGATCAGCCACAAACATTTTAGGTAGAGAGAGGAACCTAACCAAATCAGAATTTTTGTAAAGTAATACTGAAAGTAGAGCAGAAGGCAGCTTGGGAGGGGAGGTGGGGTGACAGATTTTATTTATTTTATATTAAATAGTCAAACATTTTCCCATGGTTTTAACGAGAATGACTAGAAATATGGACATACTGCTAATTGTAGGAGAGAAGGCTAAGTCAGGGTGCTAAGAGACAAAGTACAGGAAAACCCAGTGCAAACTGTATTCAGGGGGTGGGGAGGGAAGGCGTTCACTGTCTTATGTCCATGAAACACCCATTGGTAGATTCAGCTCAAACACAAGTGTTTGTGTAACATCATCTGTACTTGTTCTCTCTCTCTCTCCCGGATCCGCTGTCCTCTGCATTGCCTCTCATCTTAGGATCTCCCATCACAGAGGCCATAGCTACTCCAAATTCTCATTCTCATGACCCTAACCAGCCAAATAAATCAAGATGCTATTCTCCCCATCCTGTCCTGCCCCACCCCCAGCAGTTTCTGAATTGAGTTTCACTGATCCACCTGGACCAGATGCTCACCCTTGAATCATTCGCTGATGGGTCAGGCCTGAGTTATGTGTCGCTTTTGAATCTGAGGTGGGTCCACTCATGCAACCACATGTGGACACAATTAAGGGAAGGGACATGCTGTAAAGGAGCGATGACTAATGGGCAGGCAAACCCAACAGATGCTTTCTGCAGGAGCACGCAAAGGGGAAGGCATATTCGGTTGTAAACTTAAGCTTAAATAGCAGTGCCCTCACTGTAAATACCCATACAGCCGATATTATCAGAAGAACCTTCAAATGTGCTTTTCAAACCTTCAAGAGTGCTTGAAATTTTAAAGATCAAAATACTTTTATTCCTCCCAAATCAACTGAAGTTCCCTGAAAGTAAGTACAAAGAAGAAAATCTCTTCAGAGATGTGAAGATGTACAGTGGAAACGAAAGGACAAACAGAACATTTCAAACTCACCTAATATTTTCAAATGAAAGAGATTCCTCCCAGGAATGTATATATAAATTTCTCCAAGCACAGCCACTAATAAGAGTGTCATAAGACCCTCACATATATAGGAATATTCCTCTTTACTTCTGTTAACACTGATATTAACTCTTATAATTCAGATCCTTCTTTTTGTTTGAAAAATGAACTTGGCTTTTTCTCAGGAGAGTAAACAAAAAACAAAAAAGACGTTTTCTCCTATATTTCCAGATATACACACGCTTTGCAGTGTCTACAACTATATTATGACTCTGACAGTTTTAAGATTAGTCGAAAACTCAAACCACAACACAATAATTAGAAGTGATGAAAGTCAAAATGAAAAGGAGACCTGGGTTTTGAAAAAGGGTTGTTTATTATCTGGGTGACTTCTGGTAAATTACCCAACCTCTCTATTCCACTGTTTCAGTCTGTAAAATAGATGCAATACAAATACCTAAATGAGAATAAGGTAAAGTAATATGTGTAAAATTGAAAGTATGTGTGTATGCATGTGTGTGTGTGTGTGTGTGTGCGCGCGCGCGCGTGTACACTTGGAAACTTAGAATGTATACTTGAAATATTTTGGCTTTTAAAAGCTCAAGTTGTTCCGACCTTATTTTCAAAGTCCGTGTGTGTGTGTGTGTGCGTGTGTGTGTGTGTGTTCAAGTAAGTATAATTCTCCAAACTGGACACAATCTAAATATTTTACAAGGGAATAATTTTATAAAATGATAATGGACTCATACAATAAATACTATATAACCCTTAAGCAAAATGAAGTAGACCTATTCAGGCTGATATAGGAAGATCATCATGATATCAGATTAGATACCAAAAGCAAGATACAAAACAATGGGTTGAGTATGTTCCTACTTAAACAAATTATACACACACACACACACATATATACATATATGTATATATATACACACACACATACATACATAAATAATCACATAGAAATATACACATCATTTATATAGTTTTATATACTGACAAATATGACAGTATTGATAAATATAAATGTGTATGTATACACATGATAAATATACAAATAAAGATGCACATATGAGAACTCGTATATAAATAAAACTTTTATGGAAAGACATAAGAAACCAAAAACGGTTGCTTCTGAGAGGTAAAAGGGGCTACCTGGAATTAGACCTCAAGATTCATTCAAGATTTATTTGAAATTTCTTTTTACCACATGCAAAATATAATTAATCACTCTTTTTCTAAAACTGAACCTTCCCAGTGCATCTGCTATTGCTTATCCTATCTGCAATCCTAAGAACTTCCACTCCTAATAGTGTTCATGCGTGAATGGACTGTTCAGCTTTTTCAGATGACTATATTTACATGCACGGGCTACACATTGTTGAGAACGATGCTAGCTGATTAAGAGAGTTGGTGAAAAAGTACCCACTGTGATTGAAACACTCATTTAATACATTTTAAATGCCTGAAATGCTCAGCTTCCTTGATTGGTGTTGATTGTTTGCATTTGATTTATTTCCTCAGTATCAGTGTTCATTAAATTACTTAATATAATGGCCGCCCTGTAGTTGTAACTCTATTTAATTCCATATTCTAATTCACTTCAGGAGCTGCGAATGTAGATTTTTACCAGCTAAGAGCTGCCTGTCTATTGCTCATAGAAATTACTTGCAAGGAAAAGTATCTTTCAAAAGAATCCATAGCAATCATATCTGTTTTGGTTTTGTTTTTTAATTTCCTGGGTTTTTCTGTTTATTTTGTTTTGGTTTGGGATTTTTTTTTTCTGTTTATAGCTTCTATTGTTAGCAGCAATCTTATTATTTTTGACAAGTTATTAACTACCACAGGCACACCTGTAAAGTGATGATCAGTGCTTGCAACAGTATATTTGATTTCTCACATTTTAAAAGTCTACCAACATGTGCACAGCAAGAGTTGTGCCAGCCACATTCCAGCTGCCTGTAACCTAAACCTTAACTCTACTTTTTTTTTTTTTTAGGTGTGGCCATTCTAGGTAGACCTCACGGATTGCAAGTAAACTTGTCAGTTTACAATCCTTATTTTTTTTATTTTTTATGCCTATAGCACCTGGTCTTCCTAGGTGGTCTCCCATCCAAGTACTAACCAGGCTCCACCCTGCTTAGCTGCTGAGATCAGAGGGGATCAGGCTTGTTCAGGGGGGCATGGCCGTAGACTACTTTTTTTTTTTTTTAAATAGACAAGGCTTCATTGGACATTTCAATAGTGCCCCATTTGAATAGAGATTTTTTTCCTTTGCTTATTTTCTTTTATCTGTCTCAGTGAAGGCGTGGTACTGGGATTTCTCTTCAGTCATTGTTTATAGTCTAAGGCTATTGAGATTTGCTTCTTTTCCCCCAAGACAGCAAGTAATTATGACAGGTGTTGTGTGCACATTTACATCAATAAGCCCCATTATAGAATGAGAGTACTGATCAGAGGAGGTGGTCAGGAGGAGAATCCATTGTACTGGACTAGAAAATGCCTTCAGAATGAGTTGATAGTAAAACAAACAAACAAACAAAAATAGCGTGAAGTCATTGAGTGTGATTAACCTGTAGGGGCCACTGGGAACTTACAATAGAAAGCAAAATGAGAAAGAAAAAATTGCATATTTCTAACTACAAAACTCAGGTTAATCAAGAAAGAGCTGGAGCTGACTAACTGCAATAAAAAAGCCCAAAGCCCAAATGAGACTGAGTTTTAAGTACCCAAGACCCTGATACTCTGGGAATGTGAAGTCCCTCCCTGTAACAATGGCTTTTTTTAAGGGGGGTGGGAATCACAGCAAAGGAAGCCAACAGCAACAGAGGCCAGCTACAGGTGGCCTAGCTAGGTTCTCCTTGGGAGAAGACTTGGGGTGAAGTTTCAGCAGGAGCTTGTATCCCCAGGCAAAGTATGAGATCATGAAATGTATGAAAGATGTACCAAAGGGTGAGCAAGGGTCTGGGGTGCCACTAGGCCGGAAGAAGAGGGAAACTCACTCCAGTGTCCTGTATAAAGTGACTCAGAGCTTAGGCGGTGGTCCCCACTCCCACTACAGGGCTGAGCCCATCCAGAGGTGGGAGCCAATGGCTATTTGAAGATAAGCTATAGAACTAGCTCACTAGGCTCAGCGACAATTAGTCCCCACACAGACAATTACATACTTTTATAACAACTAAAAATGTTTATTATTTAAAATTGTGGGGAAAAAAATGTTGAGGAAGGAGAATAAGAGTGATTGATTCTTAACTGGTGGACTCCATAAATCTTTCTGTCATGTGACAGTTACGCGTTATAAATCTTTCGCTTATGTGACAGGTATTTACTGAGTGTGTACTCTTTTCCCTAAGGCACTGTGCTAGGTGCTGTGGGTCCACAGAAATTAATCTAACACAGTACTTAAGAAGTATCTTAAGTCTACTAGGGGAGATTGAACATCAAAGCAAAATGTAAGACGACAATTATTTACAATTATTTAGTAACCTGCGGGGGAGGGGTTGGATTCATTCATTCAGCCTATGCATTCACTCATTCATTTCAATCCACAAATTAGTAATATTATTACTAATATTAGTATACGCTCACATGGTTAAGTATGGGTAGATGGTGGGGTTTAGAACAAGCTTCATTTACATCAGAGGTTCTCACCCTCAACTACGTATTAGAATCACGCACCTGGAGAGCTTTTTAAAAATAAGGATGCCTGACCATGAAACTCCTGGGACTTTAATTTAATAGGTATAGAGTGGAGCCAAGTTCTGATAGTTCTTAAAATTCTGTCCACTTGATTCTAATGTGAAATCAGGGATGAGAACCTGTAATATATACTTAGGAACTCTTGATCTGAGTCTTGAAAGCTATAGAAAGGAATTGGAAATATGGAGAAAACAAAACAAAGCCCAGATAAAATCGTTTTATCTTCTAGTGATTTTCACTATGCCAAGAGGCATCCTGTAAAGTATGTCACTATTTAAATTCTCCAGCATCACAAAGGAAGGCAATTAATTTATAGGTAGTAAGATGTGAGGCTGGGTGCTTATAATGTGATATGAGTTTCTGGATTAACGGCAAATCAGGAGGGAGTTTCAAAAGGGATGAATTCTGCTTCCAAGAAAGTTGAAACCTTCGTGATAAGATGCTTTGCCATACTTCTGTTTCAGTTTGGGTACACACCCAATGCCATCACTGTAAGGGCAATATTTTGATGCCTTCTAAGTGCCAGGCCCTTTATAGACATTTCTAATTCCCCAAAACCCTGTAAGGCAAGTATTTTTATTCTGGTTTTACAACTGACAAAAGTGGGACAGACAGAGGTAAGTGACCTGCCTCAGGCTACCTCGCTAGTAACTGAATGTGTCAGGACTGGCCAAATAAAAACTCAGCAACGCCCACACCCTTTCTCACAAACTTCTTTCATGGGGAAGAAGGAGGGGTATACTTCCACTTCCTACAGCCATGGTTTCTCGAATTTCCCTTTAGCAAGATAACGAACAGAGAATACTTAAAAAATCTATTGGAGGATAAAAGCACTCTTACCATTAAGATTTTAATGATTGCCATTATCATGATTCAGGCAGAACAAATGTAAATCCAAAGCAGTGATTAGGCATTTCATGGAGTGGAGGAATAATCTGGATAAGTGATCCTTTTGCATTTATAATGGTTGGATCCCCTGAGTTTATTTAGAGGTAAAATAAAACTCTTTTTCACAGGCCACCATCTACTCAGTCACACAGGTAAAACCAGATTATTCTCTGTATCACTTAACAGAAATTACCATTCCCACAGATCCATCTCACTTCTCTGGTCTTCCTCCTGGTGCCTTTCTCTAAGTTTCCATGGTCTCTGATTATTCAGGCAAAAATATTTCTGAATGTCCCTATTTAGAAGACACTGTGATGAGGAGGAAAAAATGATTAGCCAATACAAATAGGCTTGATCCTCACGGAACTTACAATTTTGCGGGAAAGACAGATGCCAATCAAAGAATCATATGAATAAGCGTAGTCCCTCTTTACTGCTATTTCACCTTCTGGGGTTTCAGTTACCCACGGTCATCCAGGTAACTGAGATAAATACTAGCAAGGAGAGATACTAGGTATTATGATAAATAACAGAAAGGAAGTTGAGATTCCTGGAGGAAGTGACACTGGAGAGGAAATGTGGTTAAATGGGAATTAACCAGGCTAACTGTATAGTGAAAGTTGGTGGGGGGGGGATAAAAAGGTTTAGGAAAGTTCCAGTGAGAGTCAATAGCACGTAGTGGGAGAGAATGTGGAAGAAGAACAGAAACAAAACTCAGCGTGGTTGGTGCAGAGAGAGTAGGCAATGGAGAGGCTGATAAAGCCTAAGTCCAGCGAGGCATTAAGGAATTCCATCTCTTGGAAAGTGACATAAACTCCAAATCCCTGAAGGGTTTCATATAGGGTGACGTGATCACATTACTGGGGTGGCGGTGTGAAGAACCCAGGGGCAAGCAGGGAACCATGGGATTCATCAGGACCTCACTCTAACCATCCGCACAGGGCGATGGTGGTTTGGCCCAGGTGGTGCTAACCATGAATGTGAAAGGAGTTGATGGAAAGAAAAGCTCACTTCAGCACAGCAGTCCACCCCTAACCCTGGGGGACATATTCCAAGACCCCCAGAACACACCTGAAACCACAGAATACCGAATGCTATGTCTATATTCGTTCCTGGACATCCATACCTATGATAAACTTTCATTTGTAAATTAGGCACATTTAGAGGTTAACAATAACTAATAAAATAGAATAATTATAGCGATATATGTAATTTAAGTTATATGAATGGGATCTCTCTCTCGTTCTTTCTCTCTCTCAAAATATCTTACTGTACTGTACTCAGCCTTCTTGAGCTGCACTGGTGGAATCATTCTGTAAACCAGACAGCTGTTAACCACCCTTCCTCATCATGTTGCCTGAGCACAGGTATATAACTTTTTTTTTTTGTTTTTGAGAGTGATTGAGTTCTTTGTTCTATACCCTACACCTGATTTTATCATATGCCAGGCAGTTGCCCCATAGAACCAGAGTTCACCTGTCCTTCCATGTTGTATGCACTGGTGCCTCCTTTGCATTTTTTATAAATATAGGTTTCTTTGGGCATCTTCTTCCAGAAGAGTGTGGTTTCATCACAATTGAGGGCTCACTTGGATGGTATCCTTTCTCCTTAATCAACCTCTTGAACTCAGGGGGAAGGGTTGCAGCAGCTTCTTCATCAGCAGACATAGCCTCACCAGTCATTTGTATATTTTTCAGTCCAAACCTGTTCTTGAATCTGTTTAACCATCCCTTACTTGCAGTGAGTGGTTTGGTGTCACTTTTTTTTCAGGGGATCCATTGCTAAAGTCTTCACGTAGACTCAGCACACGGTTGTCAGTTGGAATACGTTTTCTGTTCATGTTTTCCACCCACAAATTAAATGCCTTTTCCATCTTAACCAAGCACTTACCAAGCACTGTAGCCATAACTTCTGCAGTTTGAGGTGCAACAGCAAAATTAACATGAATTTCTTTTTCCTTCTTCACAATTTCACAGGAGATTCCTTCTTACCAGAGATCTTAGCAACTTCAGCATAGATTTTCTTTTCATTCCTAACAAAGTCGAGAATTTTCAACTTTTCATTTAGAGGAAGCACTTTGTGGCTTCTCTCTGGCATACTGGAATTGCCAGCATCACGACTGTTGCATTTTGGGGCCACTATTAAGCAAATTAAAGGTGTCTCGAACACAAGCCGTGACAGTTGATGTGACAACTGAGAAGGCTAAATGACTAACAGGCATAGCACGGACATGTTGGACAAATAGACGATACACGCAGGATGAAGCAGGATGACACAAGATTTCACCACACTACTCAGAACAGCATGCAACTTTAAACTTGGAAATCATTTATTTCTGGAATTTTCCATTTCATATTTTTGGACTACAGTTGACCACAGGTAGCTGAAACCCCAGAAAGCAAAACATCAGCTTAAGCGGGGATGACTGTCCTTTCTTTTAACTTATCTTCTCTCCAGTTTTGGCCTTCTTCAACTTATCTTCTAAGATGTGACTACTGGACCTTTCTAAGATGCCAGTGATGTCAGGTGAATTCAGGATAAAATCCCATCTCAGTCGTAACATATAACATACTTTGTCATCTGGGCCATACCTCCTTTTCAGCCTCATTTCTTTCTCTCTTACGCATCCCCCCACACCTACCCACCCACCTCAGTAACTACTGAATTCCCTGGAAGGGCTTCATGCCACCTTCAACTCATAAAAGATGTCGTGGGTGTTGACTATGCAGAAATCCTGTTCCACCATTAGCACTGCTGACGTGTCACTGGTTGGTCCCTGACCTCCCTAATCCAGCTGGAAGCAATCCCGACTGAGATCTCAAGGCCACTGCATTAATGAATTGTTCTGGGAAAAGAGAACAGTATCCAAGAAAACACAGAAACACGTAGGCATGCAGATACACAGCAGAGCGGGAGCCTTGAATGGGTTTCGACCTAAGGACTCCGATCTCCCTCCTTTGTTCCAGTTGCTAAGCTAAGATTATAGGCATGTTTCCCTGGACACCTGTACAATAAGAGAGCCAATCTCAAAGGTAAGATAGAGATGCTTTACAAGTGGCTCCTGAAGAAACAGGGTGGAGTAGAAATGATTATTCACACGGGATTTCATGAGGACGAAATCAGTTGTGTGATCAGCAGGATTACCGAAGAGCTGTCATGAGAAAAATAAAAAATGCTGAAACATTCTATTTCCGTTTGGTTCCATTATTCAAAAGAACCTACATTTTATAATCCAGGGAAGCCCTCCATTCATCTGAAAATTAGCCACTATCCTCAAGCCCTAATTCCATAAATAGCCTTCAAGCATTCCACGCAGGGACACAGTACCGAGCCGGGGTCCCTCCTGGCTTGGCATTCCATCCGGAAGGGACTCACACCACATTCTCCTCTCCTTAGGAAGCAAACCGCTTCTCTGCTGTTTCCCACTGTGTCCAATTACGCTGCTGCCCTTGCAAAATGAACACTTAGGCATTCAATACATTTTTAAGGAAATGGATCAGCATGATTATTCTGGGAAACACAAAGCTCACGGAAGAATGTGGCAAATTACGAATTTCAGGAAACATGGGCCTTCGCATATTAATCACACTAATAAATTACAAATGAGAGAAGTACAAATCCACTTCCCTCCCATGCATGATTTGTTTTGTTTGTCCCTTTGAAGCAAGTGTGCAGAGTATTGTTTTGATGTATTTAGTCCTCTCCTTGTTTTCAATTATTGTTGCATTTTTTAAAAAATTGGAACAAAAAGCTGGAAAGCTACAAAAATTTTCCAATTAGCAGTAAAAGCCATAGAAAACAGTGTGATGGAAAATGTAAAGTCTCGGAGAGAATGACAAATATACCACACACACACACACACACACACACAATACTACCTCCTATTCCAAGTCCATGGCAGACATCCCTAATTACAGAAGTCTGGCCTCAGAGATCACAGGGGATTCAGACTCCTTTTCCTATAGCACAGCAGACCCCAACCTTTTTGGCACCAAGGACCAGTGCTCCTGTGAGAATCTAATATCTGGTGAGCTGAGGCAGTGATGCTAGCACTGGGGAGCGGCTGCAAATACAGACGAAGCTTTGCTTGCTGGCCCGCCACTCACCTCCTGCTGTGCAGCCCAGTTCCTAACAGGTCATGGACTGGTCAGCAGCCCAGGAGTTGGGGACGGACCCCTGCTATAGAGCATTTGCCCCCCAATCAGAATTGACATCACTGTGACGTAGATCAGCTCATTTTACAGAAGAGCCAACTAAATTCTGGTAGGCAGTGTGCCCTTGCCAAGGACACCTGGCGAATAAGTGTCAAAGCCAAGATGAGCAGACCAGTCATACTGCACATCTGGTGTTCGTAACTACACCTACAATAATAGGTTCCCCTCCCTATCTTTATGGGGCACCTGGGGAGAATTCCTTCCACAGCTATGGGGTTCTTTAGGTAACATTCAAGAAAATGAGGAGAGCTAAAGAGGGATTTCATCACGAGTTCAAACGCGGAAACCTCTACTTATAAGCTTCATATTTGTGCATTTCACTTAGGCCTGCACTGGACATAGTATTTGATGTTCACACTTACACAAACACACACACACACACACACACACACACACACACACACACACACACACACAAATGGCTCCATCTCAAACCTGTTCCCCTTTTGCTTTTCATGGCTGTATTCTTCTCAACATTCCAATTTCAGCTTAATTATCACTTTTCCAAAATATCTTTCCAGGCCAACTTATCTAAATAGACCCTCCACTAATTAGTTTCTCTCAATATTCTATTGCATGCCTAACATGGACCACAACTGGTAATTGGTAGAACTGTTTACTGGCTCAATTTCTTCCCCCAGATGACATGCCCCTAAAGGTCAGAGAACCACATCCACGTGTTTCCTACCAACATCTATCCCTGCTTGGATGGCGGCCACCACACAGGAAAGTCAGTGGAAGAATTATAAATACTATACTATGAATATCTTGCCTTTGTATTTTTATTCCATCTTCTTGTTCTCTGCACGTCCACATCTAGTAATGTCCTTGGATATCACCAGCCAGAAGGTCACTGCTCAGGTTTTGGCTCTTCCCTTAAGGTGCTTCGTGAGACATTTGCTCAGTCAAGTGAAAAAAAATGTCCCTTTAGGCTGTAATGAGTGAAGGAATTAAGCTTCTAACCTCAGCTCTGTCATCATACCTCCCTAAGCTTCCACCCACTTTCTCCCCTCAGCAGATCCCAGTCTAAATTGTTGGCCCACAGGCTTGTGAACTGAATAAATGGTTTTTTTAAGCATCTGGGTTTGGGGGTAACTTGATGTAGCACAAGGTAACACTGTGAAGAATAAAAGGTGGGTGGCCTGAGCTTAAATTTTGAGCTCCCCACCAAATGACAGTGTGATCACAGGCACACTCATTTAAGCCTCAATCTCTCCATGGGTAAATGGAAATAATAAGAACATCCTCCTGACAATGTTGTTATAATTATTAAATGAGTTCACACACATAAAGTACCAAGTACAGACTAAGTGTTCAATAAATATTAGTGATTATTGTTATTTTTTAAGAGCTAAAAGGAGTCATTTCAATCATTAATTTCTTGAATTTATCTCTTCTATGCTCTCAGCATCTTGTTTATGCAAAGGGAAAAGCTATTTGCATGCTCCCATGAAGTCTTTTACAAAGAAAATAGGGTAAAATATATTTATTATTATCTACAATTTCTTCTTATTTCCGTCACGTAAGTGTAATCTTGACTTAAAAGGAGATTTGTACTCAAGTAAGTACACATTGGATAAATAGAAATTTTTTGTTGTGCTGAATTACAAAAGGAGAATCATGCCTTTTATTTTTCTTTAAAATAAGAGATTTGGATCACTATTCATAAGAACAAATAATACTCCAAAATGTGCTATATGCTATGTTCATTCAAAAAAGGTTTCCACTCTTAATTTTAAGGACCATGAAGCTTAAAATGTACATATTCTATATTTAAAACCATTCTGTTTTTAATATTAGAATGACTTTTTTCATCAGCAGAATTGTAACAAGTAATGGAAATCTTTCTGTTTTTTTTTTTTTCCCTAATCTTAAAAATCTGGAAAGAAACCAATATTTACATTTGGGTTTGTATTTTGCATTAAATTCCTATACATAATAAATGTCTCCTGGCTTCTCTACAGAAAGCACTATTAGCTCATGCTCCATTTTCCTACGTATATAAAAAGCAAATAACAACTTATCTCTTTTTATGAGCTGCTCATGAGCGAAATCTATTCTTGTGTGTGACTTAACCCTTACCAGCATGGGTATAACCTATTTCCAGCCTTGTCTCAAGACACACAGAGCAGAAGTTAGACTGAAACAGTGAGAGAATACACAAGACACAGAAAGTCCGGAACGAGTGCCAGGAGACACCCAGTCTCTGCATCACGTGCATAAGAAGAGTTTTAGAATCATAGAATCACATGAGGAACGCCCAAGGTAACAACTTTTCCTTCGAGAAAGAGCTCAGCTTTTGATTTTTGTTCTTTTTTTAATGGCTAAGGCAAGTCTGTAAGCTTTACAAATGGCCTTTCAGACTGGAGAGTGACACTGTGGTCTCTCGGGATAAAAGGTAAGGAAATGTCATTTATCTTGACTACCTCTCAAAGGGTGACACTGCAGCACAGCGCAGCCTGTCAGTGTGATGGGTCAAGGAGGCATCTATTCTGCATGTCACCTCCACCCACTACCCTCAAAGAACTTTGAGACAGAGGATTATGCCTCATTCAAAAAAAAATTCCAATCACTTTTGTCCTTTACCTCTACTTTTGTTTAATATACAATCCAAAAGTTTTGTGAGGATGTGTGAAAAAAGGTAAGAAGGTATGAAAAATAGTAAAGTTAAGAGGGGCTATAGTTGCTAGCTACCTCGTTATTTTGTCTCACGAAACAGAAGTTGGGAGGTGAGCACAATAGGTCTACTGTAGCCGCTCTTAAAGAACCCAGAATTTTTCAATATCCTGTATGCTAACCCAAAATGACTTCCTGGTTCATGATCATAAAACAGCTGCTCCATTTTCTAAAAAGAACATTCCTTCTAGGCAAGAAGAAGAATGAAGGGAAAGGGCAGGTGGCCAAAAAGCATGTGTCAGCTGAGTACAACTTCTTGGAATCTGTATTCTGTAGGTTTGGCTCCATGGCCGCCCCTAGTAGCAAAAACAAACAAACAAACAAACAAACAAACATCCTGGGAAATCAAGGTTCATGGCTGTGGGTTGTTATAGTTTAAATGGACTCATTGTCAGACCTAACAAAAACACAAAAATAGAGAATGGGCAGGGGATGTCAGAAAACAGTGGTTCTCGCGGTGTCATCCCAGGAGCCGCAGTCTCAGCATCGCCTGAGAACTTCATAAAAATATAAATTCTCAGGCCCGTTCCGGATCGCATTGAGTCAAAAACGATGAGAGTGTATGTTGAGAGGGCTCCCAGGGAATTCTGATGGGGTCAAAGACTAAGAGTATCTGCAACGGAGAGGTCTGTGAGACAATGATAACATTATTACTACGCGGTCTGTTAAATTCTTACAAGGAACATAAGGAGAGTGAGGGTCAGAGCCATAGCTGGCAAGTGAATAGAAAATGACACCATCTGACATCACAACAACTACTTCAAGAGGTTAATGAAGAAAATGCTTTCTGAGGCCAACGTTCTCGATGCATGTTCTTGAGACTTTCATACCCTCTATTGAGGGAAGAACCAATTCACACGACATGCTTCAAAGACCCTGCACTCTTAAATTCTAATAATATTTGGACATGGAGCCTTGGGCAATGCATTCCTTTGCTGAACCTCAGTTTCACCATCTGTCTAGTGGGAACTACCTTGGCAGCTTCACTCTACATTACTGAAATTCATTTGAAATACTAATTCACAAGAAGACTTTTCTGCTCTTTAGGAAGAAAGTGCCACAGGAATTTGAGTCATATTTTTAACGTTCTTAGAATAATGATTACCCAATGATCTTCAGAATCCTAGAAAAAAAGATTGTCTTAAGGTCCCACATGGTTAATTACTCCATTCAATATCAAAAAGAATAGCCTAAATGTTTCACTTAAGTCCACAAAGTCCTCCACATTAAATCACAAGACAAACTTTCGAAATGTGATCCATTGGACCCATATTTGGGCGATGCCTCCTAGGCTAATAGGGACTTTTGCTTTCTGACATTTTTCATTTTGTTAAAGCTGGTTATGATTCCCCACACATTACTTGAAAACCAATTTCATTGAAGACAAAAGAGTGGGAGCAGGGCATTACATTTTATGCCTAAATTATGCAAATTTGGTGGAGCTATATTGTATTCTGAGCAATTCCCTTTCTTCCAGTTTTCATTGTACCATGAGTTAAAGTAAATTTCACTATCCTCATTTGCAAAAGGTGAATACTTTCTATTTTAAAACCCTGGAGGAAAGGATTGACTTTTAATGAGCAGTTATCTAATATAAAAATCTCTTACATATATTACTGACATCATTCCCAAGTATTAAACATACATTGCAGATAAGGTTGATCTTGATTCAATTAATCCTTGGAACAAGGGCTTCAAAACCAAGCTCTGCATGTTCCAATGACAAACCAGGAGGTGAGATAGAGGGTGTACACATGTTTTCGTTTTGTTTTGTTTTTTAGAAGACATGTAAGTTGTATCCAATGCTTTGCTTTGGACATAAAACTCTGCCGTTTTGATATCAATCTTTCAGACAGGGATTTTTATTTTATAACACTCTCTTAGCTCAGTAGCAGGTGAGGTGTTTGTAGATGTCATCCCTTCCATTTTTTAAAATCACCTTCAAACTCTTGCACTGCTCTCTTCTTCTCATGTAGCTCATCACTTCCCAGAAGGAACAAGGTGTGTGGAGAAGACTGGGGACCGGCCACAATTCCAGGACTGGGAGACTCTTGATTGCTCTTGGCCATCTGACCAGTGCTGCCGCCATCCTGTGTATTGCTTTAGATTTGATCATCTCATCTCTTTCTAAAGTAAATGATGCACATGAAGCAGGGATAAGTGGACCTAGCAGGGGAATCAATTAATGTTTCCTGAGGGTGCAACAACATCAACTGCAGTGGCTTTAAAAAATAGGGCTTTATTTTTCTCACATAGTAAGTCTGGCACTTTATGACTCCAAGTGTGATCAGTGGAACAGGAGCTTTAGGACTATCTGAGACTGTTAGAAACACAAATTCTTGTGTCCTACTTCAGACCTACTGAACGAGATTCTCTGAGGCTGGGGTCCAGCGATCTGTGTTTTACAACACCCATCAGATGATTTTTGTGTTCACAAAAGTTAGAGCAGATATCACCTCTGTCAGAACTCATATACCTGTGGTTCCCTTCACATTTTCTCACGTTCAGGCAATGATTGCCACAGCTCCGGTCATCACTTCTATCCTCCAGGCAGAGAAAGAGAAGAAGGAAATGGGTATAGCACTCTTGTCTAACCTTTCCTATCAGGCATTTGGCTTTTACAAATTTCAAGGGAGTTTGAGATAGGATAAAAAAGAAATTGGCTTTTCAGCCTCTGTAGTGAGATGTAGCAAGGTAGAAGAAGGCTCGAGATAACTTTTGAGCTAGAAACTGACAATGTTTGCCACGTCAGGGCACTAAAAACATGGAAAAGTTATTTTACAGCACTCACAATAGTATTTTAAAAAAGAAATATCTCTCTATTCTACAACATCCATCCCATTAGGGTAAATATTTGGTTTACTGGTTGGAAACACATCTTGTTAAATATAAATATGTCTTATGTCGCTCCTTGTCTTTCACTATATACCTTTTTGTACCCCCTTAAATTTGATGCCATATGCATGAATTACTTATTAGAAAATGAAAAGAGGGAACATAAAGAGAGAAGGATCGCTACTTCCCTTATTATAAGGAATATGGGAAGTAAATAAATTTCTATCTATTGATTTAGCTTAAGATCATATTAGTAAACCATAGAAATTTTTAGATAATACATTAGAATACTGACTGATATTGACATTATACAATAGATATTTAAAAATACGTGTGTTTTTGCTTTGTTTTATGCACAGAACTTTTAGTCATATCACTGCAACTATTATCTGGGTGGTTGAATTGTTAAAATACATGGCAAATCTCTATTATGAAAGCATTCCCAGAGATTAAGCAAATAAAAATAATCAACCTCATTGGTAATCAGAGAAAGCCAAATTAAACAGCAATGACATAGTTCCTATTACCAAAATGTTAAAGTAATTATAACACCTAAGACTGGAAAGAATGTGGAGAAACGAGCACTTATATCCATTGCTGGTAGCTATATAAACTGTGACAACCCTTTCAAAAAGCACATTAGAAATACATATCAAGAGCCCTATAAAATATTTCCTTTTCCCTGGTCCTGTAATTGCATTTCTGGGAATCTGACCTAAAGAAATAATATTTAAAAGAAATAGATGCTCATTGGAACATTATTTTAAATATAAAAGGTAAACTTTAATTCTCCCTAATAGAATGACAATTAAATATTTTGTAGTTTTACACACACACACACACACACACACACACACACACACTGAAGCATTTGACAGCTATATGAAAGTATGGCTATGGAAACTAGATCACTATGTACCTACAGGACAATATTGCATTTCTAAAAATTCAAAAGTTCACGCCCATTATGATCAAAGCAACATAAAGTAAAGAAAACATAGGAAGAAATATACCACAGACTTAATGCTGATTATATTATGATGAATGTTTTTATTTTCTTTTTTCTATTAGAGGATTAGCGATAGTATTATCTTACTTTGTAATGAAAAATGCATTTTGAATCTTTTGGAAGAAATAGCTCTTTAAACATAGTTTATGACTATAACAAAAGTCTTTTCAGAATTTTGATTGTGTTTTGGTTAATCATAAGATCACATTGATTGAATAGAATAATATTAACAACACAAATTATAAATTATCAAAGAATCAAAAGTCAATATAATCTCTATGACTGAAGGACTGCAGGAGAAGGACAGCTAATATCAGCTTTAAGTGCTCCTTTCATCTCTTTTCAATCTCCCCAGTGTCAATAGTGTCTTCTCAAATCACTAGATCCGTATTAACTAAGTCTTAAAAAATAAAGGATCAGGCCTAATATCTTTGTAGAGACTGGGGTACAGAGAGAGAGAAGACTCCATTTCCTAGCACAACTCTTTTAGTTACATAAAGACAAAGAGAGAAAGCATTCGTGAACTGTACCAAGTAATCGGCATTCCAAGAAAGTAAAGCAAATGTATGTATGATGTGTATGTGTCATATGTGTGTGTTGTATGTGTGTTTATGTGGAGAGAGAAAGAGACATATAATGCTAAATAGATAATAAATATATAAATAAATTTCTATTCAGATACATAAAAATCTGTATAAAAACAAATGCATTTATACACAACAGATATATCAGTATATATGAGCTATATATATAGACAGACAGAGATAAATGATATAGGTAGGTAGGTAGGTAGGTAGGTAGGTAGGTAGATAGATAGATAGATGAATGATAGATAAATAGTAGATAGATACACAGACAGATAGACATACAGACAGACAGACAAACAAATAGATACACAACTGACCCTTGAACTGTATGAAGGGTTAGGGGTGCTGACTCCCCCTTCCCCTGTACAGTTGTAAATCTGAGTATAACTTTTGACTTCCCAAAATTTAACTAATAGCCTCATGTTGATGGGAAGCCTCACTAATAACATAAACAATCAACTAACACATATTTTGTATGTTATGTGTATTATATATTGTATTCTTATGAGAAAGTAAGCTAGAGAAAATGTTATTAAGAAAACCATAGAAAGAGAAAATACATTTATTCTTAAAAATTTGCATATAAGTGGACCTACATAGTTTAAATTTTTCTTGTACAAGGGTCAACTGTACATATCTATCATATAGATTAGTAATAAATACATTTATAAACACATATAGTGGTAGATAGAAAAATTGATGACCTGATACATGCATACATTTACTGAACACTTACTATATGTTCGAGTTTTATGCTAAGAGCTTTCCATGCATTATCTCAAATGGTCCTTCATGAAAATTAATTTATTCCCATTTTATTCTTTATTTACAGATAAATAAATTAAGAGGTTAAATAAATTTGCTCAAGATTATTCCATAACGTAATTCCCATTTGAGACAGCATCACTTGATCAACAGGACATAAAGCCCATATTTGACCAATGAATATTTTCTAAAGAAAAAGTAAAAAAAAAAGACTGGTGCTAAACATAACAAAATCATCAATCACAAATTGTGACTTTTTATCCCAATTAAATATTTGATTTTTTATTGCCTCCTCTCACTGACTCAGTATCTCAGCACAAATGTGTACCTGTGTCACAGGTGTGGTCTCTGATCTTTATGCTTTTCATATTGAAAATCACAGTTAATACCCCATTCATGCTTGCATACTGCACTTAAGAAGAAAATGTATATTGCGAGATTTGTTTGTTTTTGGTGCTTCACCTGGTTCCATTTTGGACTTACTAATAAGCTTAATGGAGATGCTGCCTTTGGTGTTAACAGATGAGCTACATAAAAAAGGATCTTGGGAAACTGTAGAAGGTTCAAGGGATGATATTATTTAATTCCATTAACACAAATTTCTTATTTGGAACCACCATATCCTCTATGTTATGGAGTAGAAGTAGCAAAAGCAGGTTTTCCTCCAATTAAAAACAAACCAAGACAGAAATTCCAGTCAAGAAGACAGAGTAGGTAAATGCTGTGCTTGCCTCCTCCCACAACCACCTCAAAATTGCAACTAAACTATTCTTTTGAGAACCACCATTGAGAACCACCTGAACTAGCCAGACAAAAGTCTTATAAGTATGGATATTAAGAAGAAGCGAAATTGAGTCTGGTAGGAGGGGTGACGATGTGGAAAGGGCTGGGCCCACACCCACGTGTGGCAGCTGAATATCAAGAGAGATATCTCTGCTGTGGAGGTCACCCCCTGAGAAGAAAGGGGTCCCAGCTTCACACCAGGCTGTCCAGCCCAGGGCTTCAGTGCCAGGAATAGAAGTTCTCATAACTTCTAGTCGTGGGGACTGTGGCTGAGTGAGACAGAGGGCTGCTGGAGTTCCAGGCCTCCCTCGTAAAGGGCCTGCTCATGGACTTACACACTGACACACTCACTTGCTCTCAGCTCCAGCACTGGGATGCCAGGGGAATATGGAGAAAAACTGAATTGTCTGGCTTCAGGGTGAAGTCGGGAGGGGCAGCTTTCTCCCAGACAGAAGTGTTAACAGAAGACATTGTCCTTTTGTTGAGACCTCCCCCTCCCAGCATGCAGACATGGGCAGGTGCTATCCTGAGTGCATCAACCTGGCTGATACCATTCACTCTGCTTTGGTGATTTCCTGAGACCCCACTGGCCCATTCAAGCTGTTTCAAGTGTTTTTTTATTTTTTTTTTCCATACAGTTTGTTCTGGGTCATGATATCATGCTGTGGACTTTTCTAAAATTTCTCAGAAGTTCACAAACCCCAAACAAGCAGCATCAGGCCTTGGTGTGCCCCATATCTCCTGCTAAGCAGCCCTGAGCCTGGCACTAGTGGCAGCAGGCCTCAATTCACAGCTTAGCTTCTCTCAGGCACCTCCAAGCCTAGCACAAGTGGCAATCACCTGCACATCACTGTGTAGCTCATACCAGGTGGCCCTAGCCAGGGTACAGGCAGCAGCTGACCTTGACCTGCACCAGAGCCCCTCCAAGGAGGCTGCAGAACCAACACACCTGGCAGCCAGCTTCAGACCACACCAGAGTACCACCCAACTCCCTTCACAAATGACATACCCATAGGGCAGACTTGGCAGGCACCAGAGCCCCACTAAAGCAAATCCTGCTCCATAGGATTGGGCCCTGCACAGCATCTCTTCCACTATAGTCACCAGCCAGTCCCCATATCAATCAGTCACAGGGTCAGTCTTTCCCAGTATTATGCCAACAACAGTCAAGATTCAATTACAACAGGAGGGCACACACAACCCATACAAGAGACACACCTGGAGTACCTGGCTCAGGTGACCAGGGAGACTGTGCCACAGGGCCCCACAGGATACTTACTACATAAGGCCAGTCTGCCAAGATCAAGGGCCTGTGAAATACTGAAACACAAAGAAGAAAAAGACGGTCCACATCTTCAAGGCAACAAGCAAGTTACTCAGATATTGCTAATGTGCAGTGAGAAGCACCATGATGGGGGATGCTCAGAGTCCACATGTGAGTGGTACCCAGTTAGCTTCCAGAAGCAAAAGGATGGGGCAGGGAGTCAAGTTGCAAATTACAAGTCAACTCCTACTCTTCCCATTATTTCCCTGGTATTCACCTTAATAATGGCTTGATCTTAGCAGTGTCCTGTTAATACTTACGTGTTTTATTATCACATTTTCTCAGTTCTAAGAGAGCACAGATACTGGATGAAACATCAGCTTTCTAACAGCTGCTTCCATTTCAGAAGTTAAAATAAGGAGAATACATGTGTGTTCAAATAAAGTGTTCAAGCTTCTTTGGCAACATTTTTGTTCTCCAATATACCTCTGAAAGTGGGACATTCAATAAAATAACATTTGTTTCAAGATCCAGACAAATTCTATATAAAAAAAAAAATCTCCCACATGAATAGACAGAACACCACCCTCATACACAGAGGTGAACATGACTGAAGCAAAGAGATGTTTTTAGCCATCCCATTAATCCAGCAAAGCTTTGTGTTAAGATGTGGATATGTCAGAACAGGTTACCTCAAGTGGGCTTTCTTTTGAACTTGAACTGCCAAAATTCCAAGCAGACACCAAAGGGCTTTAGTTTAAGTGGGCAAAAGGTGAATAGTGAGAAGGAAAGCAGAAAGAACAGAAGAGCAGGCTGGTTATCAAAGAAATGCTTCTAAAGGAAGCAGGGGTGGGGGGGTGGGGGAGTGTAATAAGGAAAGTTTTCAGAAAGTCAACATTCAAGTAAAGCCACATTTAAAAATATAAATCATTCAGAGGCACATATGTAGAAGAAAGAAAGAGTTTGCCTTTCAGTTTTCAGGCACACTAGGTAAAGAAAATAAAGTCGTACAAACAAAAAGCTGGATGAGTGATTATAACCAGGAGTGAGATTCTTTTTCTAGGCTAGAAAAGGAGAAAATAAAAGCCAAGGTTATAAAATTCCATTTACCATTTAAATTTTCTGAATACTCGGCTCATGCTTGCTCAAGAGTTTGAAACTATGGCTCATCAACTTTTCCAGCAGAAGCTAATCAAGAAAAAAGACTAAGCTAAAGCGGATAGCGTTCTTGAGTGCTGCCGCACCTCAGATGAAGGGATGTTGCTGATGGGGTTGGAGAACGTTGAAACTATCAATTAGAATCTATTCTTGCAACAAGTGTGATCACTTGTGCCTATTTCCTTTCAAGGATCCAGAGAGAAGATACAAATGGATGATAGGTGCCATCTCTACCTTTCAGATGCTTAAAATCTTTATAGTTTTGATTTTTAAAGATTGAGAATGATCCACATTTTACTCTGTGGTGGTCATTTTATGGATCTCATCAATGTCATAATAGCAAGTGGACCAGATCTGGGTTATAAACGCAGTCGAATGGAATATTTATGAAGCCCTTTCGACAGGTGAGAAAGCATGCAAGGTTGAATGAGGCAGAATACTTGCTTTCAAAGAGCTTGTGTGCACCTGGGGAATGACATGTGCCCACACCATCATCATACAGGACAAATAGCCCATATAGGGGGAGTGATCAAACTGTGCTAAAAAAAAAAGTTTGGAGAAGGAAAAAAAAATCTACTTCCAGCCTAAGACCTTATGGAGGAGGCAGCATCTTTAAAGGAGGAGAGGAATGGAATGATAGTATCTTTACAGCTGCTCATCCCAAGACATGTTTCAGGCACAGAAGCTGGAGAAGGTTCATAGTCAAATTAATAAAATAAAGAAGGGATGCACTCTGTCACTATCACTTGATCTCTATAATCTATTTCTCTCTCAAATCCTTGGAGATTCCTAATGCATATTCACATATTACAGATTCCTGAGGATAGCCCATGGAGTTGGGACTGGCAGGTAAGGGAAAAGGGAAGGGGGGGAGGACAAGTGAGCATGCACATGGGAATGTCTCCATGATAAGGAGGAATTTGTCCATCTAAGGGACCATGTTGCTGGGATACAATGGATGAACCTGGAAGTGACTAGTGAAGGTGGCTGAGAGATGGCTGGGCATCTGCTTAGAGCAATGATTCTCAACCAGGGTGATTTTGCCTCACAGGGGACATTTGGCAATATCTAGGAACGTTTTGGTTCTCACAGCTAGGGGAATGGGTGCTACTGGCATCTAGTGAGTAGAGAGCAGTAATGTGCTAGTTAGTATCCTATAATGCATGGGACAACCTCTTCCCGTGTCTCCTTTCACATCTGACAAAGAATTATCCAGCCCCAAATGTCAACAGTGCTGAGGGTGGGGAACTGAGTACGGAGAAGGTTAGCTCAGGTAACAAAGGGCAGGGAGAGATCAAAGTCATTGAGACTGACAGCCAGACTTGAAAGGGCCTCCCATGGCCCTGGTCCTGGCTATGAAGGACCAGAATAATTTAAACCATCTGCTATTATTTCATCTCTTCATCAAATTGAAATAAGAGCATGGTCCAATGGCTCCAAGGTCCACATCTGATTTAGACACAGGTTATAAACAATTGGCATGATTTATGCAACTCTTCAGCAATGATTGACAATTTAGAAGTGCACAGAGGCGAGGGCTGGTACCATCACCATCAGGAGTATTAGAAATGTCAAAGCAGCGAGAGAATCCACCATGGCAGTTCAAGTGCAGCTGAAGTGCTGTCCAGCAGGTTTTAGACCACGCAGGCCCTCCTCATCCATGGAGGATACATCCTAAGACCCCCAGTGGAAATTTCCTGAAACTTCACATAGTACCAAACCCCGTATATACTGTTTTTTCCAACCCATGTATACTTGTGATAAGGTTTGATTTACAAATTAGGCACAGTAAGATATTAACAATAACTAATAATAGAACAATTATCACTATAACAAAAGTCACGTGAATGGTTTGGGGGCCATTATTAAATAAAATAAGGGTTATCTGAACACAGGCATTGAGATACTGTGACAGTCAATCTGATAATCTAGATGATGACAAAGTGACTAACAGGAGGTGAGCATATACAGCGTGGAGATGATGGACAAACGGATGCTTCACATCCCAGGAGGAACACGATGAGACAGTGCGAGATTTCATCACAATACAAGGAATGGTAACACTGATGAATTATTTATTTCTGGAATGTTCCATTTAATATTTTCAGAAAGCAAAACCATGAATAAAGGAGGACTACTGTATATTTGACCAGAATTTTCAGAACAGGGCTGAGGGAACCTTCAGAGATCTCATTTACCCACGGAAATCACCGAGATGATACAATCCAAACATGAGAGCATTTTACAAGGCACCTAGAAAGACACAATTTTAAGGTCCAAGACAGCGTTGATTAAGATACTCTTCCTGCCCCGCCCCCCCCAAAAAAGACCCATTGCAGAATAAAAGGGAAAATCAATATATAAAGTTTCTGTATTTAAATGCAAATGCACTGCAATAAATAGAAACAACAGTCAGTGACAAGACGTACATTTTGAGGACTATAGTTCAAAGTGTGATACTTTTTGGTTCATAAAAGGTGACCAACTTTTTAAAAGGCTACAAGGTCATAACTCAGGGATGTCTTTAGTTGACCACAGCGGTGAATGTAAAATTAACATATTTCACTCTTAACAGGAAAGGCCTTTCAGGTCCGCTTCATTATGTAAAATGATTATTCTAAGTAGTTGACTCTTCAAATCCCCATTAATGACAGGGACTTCTTTACTACTGGCCTTTTTTTTTTAACCTTTTTTTCAGATTGAAAATATAATATGTATTTCTTTGGGAGAAAAAATGTTTGCAATATGTCTTCTATGTGGGAATCTTCACTTATAAAAAGCCTACAGATGACTCCATTATCATACCAGTGAATATTTATTTTATAAATGCACACATGCATCTATAAATCCATAAATGTATACATCTATACATCTGTGTAATTTTAAATACTGTGTTGTATATAGATCTTACATATTTTAGATAGGGAAGACAAGAAATCTGTACTTCTGTCAGCTTGTTTTGAGAGAGGGAGGTTGGTCTGTTGGGAAAGTCACTGTTGTTCAAGTTTTCTGTCACTTGCAGCTAAAACCATTTCCGACAAACATAGATGCTCAACCATGGCTAGAAACAAGGCACCGACAAAAGGAAGACACTCAATTCCACATAAGCAGAATATGGCACATTCCCCAAGCACAAAAGTCTACGATCTTCCCTGGACAGTAAAATGAGCAGGTGGCCCCAATGCCATATATGACTATTTCAGTGACAACATCACAGGGATGGTCTTCCCTCCACGTGGTTCAGTCTTTCCTGGAGCTGGAATAGGAGATCTCTTGAAAGAGACAAAACGTAGACCTGTGGGAGAAGGGGAACCAGACTAAAGGTCCCACTAGAGCTGCTACATCCTGATGGGGCTCAGGACACTCTGCCCCCAAATACGGCA
The DNA here is from genome assembly GCA_030015415.1 of Cynopterus sphinx. Taxonomy (NCBI): domain Eukaryota; kingdom Metazoa; phylum Chordata; class Mammalia; order Chiroptera; family Pteropodidae; genus Cynopterus; species Cynopterus sphinx. The sequence goes on along the minus strand of CM057379.1, from coordinate 96,025,724 downwards.
CTGTGGCAACCTGAAGGAACTCGTGATGAAGGAATTTAAGAAATGACCTGTGCAAGAAAGACTTTCTGATGCTCTTCTGAAGTAGGTCATCTGTGAGGTGCCCTCCTTGAACCCCAAAGAGAGAATCCTTCCCTCCAAAGACAGAGGAACTCCGAAAGGAATCTGGACGAACAGGCCTTGCTGACTCTCCCTATTCACGACACCTACTTCCTTCGTACCATCATATCTGTCCACAACTTCCCACTCTTCATCATGCCTCACTCAGAACACTTGGGTTTTACCATTTCTTTGGGTTTTCATTTCCTTCTGAAGGCTCCCATGTCTCATAAGTCTTATACTAAATAAATCTGCATGTTCTTCTCTTGTTAATCTATTATTACAGGGTCCCAGTTGAGAGCTTAGAAGGGAAGAGGAAAAAGATATTTGTCCTTTTCTACAATCCTGAGCTTGGGGACTACTGGGAGTTAAAAAGTCTGTGCCCACATCATCAAAGAATCAAAGATTATTATTAGAACTTTGTAAAATTTCCAACTTTGCCATGTTTCTATCCAAAGACAGAAAATGAAATCCTTTAAAAAATCATTTCTTTTTAAAGGCCCAAAGGGACAGAAATATAAGTTCTTGCCTCCAAAGACGGCAGGTGTGCTGACCCTCATGGGTAGAGCCTAACTGAAATCTGTATGGACCAAGCAAGCAGCAGGCAATGAAGCTAAGAGGAAACTGTGTGCAGACTTTCAGACCCCGTGTCTGTGGATTCCTGCTGCCCAAGAGTAGGACTAGCAACTAAAACACTGTCTCAGGCTGGAAGGACCTGAGACATTGTCTGGTTGTAGGCGAAAGAATCACTGCATCAGTCACTTGGCTTGCTTATCCCTTCCACTCTCAGCTTCCTTGGTAGATGGGAAGAGCTCAGGGGGGAAGTAGGTTGAGCTTTAGGGCAGGAGAAAGGTGGGGACCTCATTGTCGGCGAATGCATCCCATATACCATTATGGTCAGAGTTTCCAAAGCTTAATAATGTCTGGCTTTATCTACAAATTGCTTGTTTTGCCCTCCCTCTCATACCAGAAAGGTTACATATACTAAATGAAATGGCACTGAGCTCAACTCATACTAAGAGAAATAGACCTGACTGATAGAAAGTCTGGAAGTGATTTGCATTTTTAATTTCTTATTAAGGTTCACTACAGGTAAGCAGGGGTCTTTATAGATAAGAAGCCCGTAGAGCTCATGGAGCATAACACACTTGAAGTGCCAACTCCGAGTGATATCTTGTCATTTGCATGAAACATGGGCCCTATTTACACCTGCTCTGCACCGTCAAAGGTATCTACGTCCCTTCTCCAAAGCTTTGGAAAGGTTTCCATTTTTATACTCCAAGCATTTTCAAAATTCCTTTTTCAGGTTGTAAGATTAAGGGCAAAAAACACAAACGTATAAGAGGCCCAGTCACAAAAATGTATGAAAAGTGTATAAATTGTATGAGGGCCTCAATGGCCTGGTGATCAACAGACACTGATCCTCATTCAGTGTAGGGAGTTGTGGGGACTGGGGAAAACAAAAGAGGACACACCCCCAAGCAAAGGAAGCAGTCACCACCTAACACCTGTCACTCAGATGATAGGATGGGAATTCAGTTTTTCAAGAGATTCCAACTTTTCTAGGAGAGCTAGAAATGCACGTGAAAAGTTCTCGTTCTTTAAAACAGTGGCAATTAACTGGAATTTTAAAACTTGCAGGCAAAATAAAGCATATGCACTAAGCACAAGTGTGTGAGCATTCTCTCGTGACACAGCCAATAGATTTTTGTTGATTGATTTGTACCAGGCACTTTTGAGATGAAGGAGTGAAAATTGTGTCTATAAGGTGTTCTTCGTCCCAGGACGGAGAAAGATAAACAAACATGAGCTCCAAATGAGCAGGAATGAGGTGGATTTAACTCTCTACTCAGTGTCTAAGCATCAGGCACACCACAGGCACTAAATATATGTTAGTTGAATGAATAAATAACTGAAAATGCCATTTATGTTAACCCTCAGACCCTGAAGTAATATTTTTCTTACTGACTATAATCTTTTCTTTCAATGTGATGTGTTTTCACAAGAAAATTAAGCAAAGCACAAATATTAAAAGGAAAAAGATTTTAAAAATTCCATCTCCCAACACCCCACAATATATATTGCTACTAATTAGAGACTGCTAAAAATAATTTTATAAAAATGGTATTATACTCTCTATATTACATTTATTATTAATAATGAAGGTTTATTGTTTATTTAAGAAACAATGTTATAAAAACTACAACCTTTTATATTATATGTTATTACATATTAATTATATTTATATTATATGGTATTTAGTTTCTATGAGTAGAAACAAAAGGAACTGTTGAGCTTCAGATAAATATAGGTATATATATATTTCAGATAAATATATATTTACTCCAAGAGCTATTATTTATATATATATACATATACATATGCGTATACATATATATTTTCCAAGAGAAATTAATGACTACAATATCCCTCTAAATTTAAGAAAAAAATATTAAGATGTAATCTAAGAATTCACTTTTAAGTAATCTAAGAATTCACTTTCTAAAACTTCATCTCTATTGCCACCTTTCTATAATTTATACATAATAATATATATATGGCAATCTATTTCTTAGGGATGCTTTGACCCCAGGAGAACGATTTGAGAAAGTAATTCCTCCTTGAACCACCTCTTTTTCAACCTTCTCTTAACCACCACCCTCCGAAAACTGAAGGAAAAAAAAAAAGAAAAACACCTGGATTTTCATCATTCCAGGTAACATCTCCTGTCAAAAGGATTGCCTCTCCCTAATCTTGTCATTTAGTTTCCGAATTATGTGGAGATAAATGAATGCAGCAACCTTTTGGCTGCCAGATAATTTTATCAGCCTCATTTATGGCTTTCTTTAGATTGCATTAACTGCCATTTCCTGGGAGATAAAAGATAAAGTGCGCCTTATGCAAAATGCCCCAGTGAACAACATGAGCCCTGGAAGCCACCAACAGCATTAGGAGGCTGAAGGTAAAAGAGGTGAGGACAAGAAATAATCCATCAGCCGCAGGGTTAATTCTGGTCAGTGTCGTGGGCAGATGCCTCTTTGGCAGGTGTGCTGAGACACAACTAAAATCTGTCCTGGGAAAACTTCCACGCAAGTCCGAACAGAACTTGAAGCAAGATCTGTGCACCTTTTCATTATTTCTCTTAAACAAATGCACCCTTAGAAAAAGGAGCTCTGATGACATTTCAATTCACTGTCTTATGAGCTAAGCATATAACAATGTGCTCACCTGTACTATAGATGTAAAAAATAAAAGTTCATGTGCTTAAAAAGTTTATGTTGTCCTTGAGGGAGACATCAGGGGAGGAGAGAGGGAATTTTCCAGTATAAAATATAAAATGGCAAAGGATTAAATTAAATGAATGAGAGTTGCCAACTAAAATCACTTTGACCAAAAAAAGAAAGGCAAAGACAGGTAGCGGTGGTGATTACATTGGTGCATATGTTGTTGATCAAAACTATTGAAGTGTCACCCCTGTGGTGATTATGGATTGTAAGTTGTACCTCAAAAATGTTACATATGTGTGTATTTGAAAGAAAAAAAGAAGAAGAAAGGTAAAGCATTGTGGCTTCCTGCTATTGATTTTGTATTTTACTTACTTAAGACTTTATCACTGGGGAGAGCCAGGTGATGAGAGCTGGATTTGTTTTGCAATTCCTTGAGAGTGTAATCGCTTCAAAATAAAAAGTTAAGACAGTTATTGTGTCTAAAAGTGGGGGAAAGTTTATGAATACATTCAACAAAAATATTTTTAACCCACAGTCAAACAAGTTGTGCCATTCTATATGTATTTTTGAATGTCCATTGAAATAAAGATTCACAAGAAAATGCAAAGACATTACAGACGAATATCATGTACCCCTTCACCCAGTTTTGCCCAAAGGCTTTATCTTATACAATTATAATATCAAAACAAGGAAGGTCATACTAGTACAATGTGTGTTTATAGTTCTGTCATCTTATCCCATGTGTGGGATCATGTAACTGTCACTGCAGTCAAGATACAGAATCATTTCACCACCACAAAATCCCTCTCATGCCACCCTTTAGAGTAGCACCCACCCTTCCCCTTCACCATTCCTAACCCCTAATAAATACTAATCTGTTCTGTAAGCTGTATAATTTTGTCATTTCAAAAATGCTCTATAAATCAAGTCAAATCAAATAGCATGTGACCTTTTGAGATTGGCTTTTTTTCACTTACACAGATTGTCCTTGAAATCCATCCCATAGTCATTCCAACAGTTTTTAGAATTTTCTTTGATTTGTCTATAGTGTTTCGGAGTGTACTTCTTTATATCAATTTTTTAGTGGTTATTCTAGTGTTGTATTATATATACATAATTTATCATAGTGTATTGATGTAGACATTTTACCAGTTAGAATGAAGTACAGAAAAGTTACCTCCCTTTAAAGTCTTTTTTCCTCACTCAATTATAATGTAAATTACCTTAAATACTTCCTTTCTGTACCTTGAGATATACATCAGAGAAACATAATTTTTCCTTCAATTGTCAAATATAACTCAGGAAACTCATGAAATGAAAGTCCATTTATTCATATTTTTCCTCTTTCTGTTCTTTGTTTATTCCTGATATTCCAAGATTCCTCCTTTTATCATTTTCTTTCTGTTTTAGAAATTTCCTTAAGCCATTCTCTTAGGGTAGGTCTGCTGGTAACATACTTGTTTTGCTTTCCTTTGTCTGAGAATGTTTTAATTTCTCCTTCATTCCAAAAAGGATACTTTTGCAGGATATTGGATTCTGGGATGACTATTTTTATTTTCATCACCTGAAAAATGATACACCACTTCTTTCTTGATTCTGATCAGAAATCCACTGTCATTTGAATAGTTTTTCCTCACAGTAAGGTGTAGTTTCTCTCTTGCTCCTTCCAAAGCTTTGTGGTTTTTTGTTTGTTTGTTTGTTTTTTGTCCTTAGTTTCAAAAGTTTCATTCTGACAGGTCTTGGCATGATATCTTTGTGTTTATCCTGTTTCAGACTTGCTCAGCTTCTCTAATCCATAAGTTTATGGTCTGTTTGTTTGTTTGTTTGACAAATTTGGGAGCTTACATTAATTTACTATTTCTTTAAATACTTTTCAGCACCACTTTCTTCTTCTCTGAGACTCTAATGACATGAATTTTAGATCTTTTGTTAGAGTCCTGTGGATTCCTGAGGACCTGTACATTTTTTTCAGTCTATTTCACTCTTTTGTTCAGACTTGGCCATTTCTATTGTTCAGTCTTTAACTTCATCGATTCCTTCCTCTCTTCTTTCCATTCTATTGTTTAGCACATACGTTGAGTTTTTACGTCAATTATTTTATGTTCAGTTCTAAAATTTCTATTTGGTTCTTCTTTATACCTTCTATTCTTCGGTGAGAATCTGTATTTTTTGTTTGTTTCAAACATGTTTGTAATTTCTTGTTCCAATATTTTTATATGACTGTTTTGAAACCTTTGTTAGATAATTCTAACATCAGTATCACCTCAGTGTTGGTGTCTATTAATTTTTCTCTGATGAGACTTAAGATTTTTCTGTCCTTGACATGATGGCTGATCTTCACTATTATCCAGTACACTTCATGTGCTGTATTATGACACTCTGGATCTCATTCTACCTGTTTTACCAAGCCTTCTCTGGAACCATGCAGGTTGGGGAAGAGGGGAGCTGCCTTGTTAGTGCACACTTGTGGTGAAGTATAGATCCAACAAAAATATTAAGCATCTAATATTGCTAGGTCCTGGAGATATAGCAGTGACTAATATAGATACTACCTCTGCCCCCACAGAGCCTATAATCTAGCGAGAAAAGCAAATTTAAAAAAAAGAGCAGAAATTAGTATATGAGTGTTTATTTGTTATAACAAGAGTCAAGAAAGAAGCAATCAAGCTGAGGCGGAGAACAACTGGGACAATGCCAGAGGAAATATGGAAGGGCTCTTTAAAGAAGAGACATTTTAGTGGATTCTTAATGGATGAGAGGGAACCAGCTTGGCAAAGAGTGAGGGAAAGAGTGTTCCAGAAAGCAGGAACAACACACACATTGTTCTTGCTGAAGGAAGGAGCTTGGCTTGCTCATGGAACTGAAAGGAAGCCAGTAAAACTGGACTGTCGAGAGCCAGTGGGAAGAGGCTATGAGGAGGTTGAAGGGAGAGGCAAGGAGTGCCATCCCAAGGCAGATGTGACCCACGCCTTAAAATAACAAGAAATAACTTTTGAACAATTTCTGAATACTTCCAAGACTCATTTTCAGTTTTCAAATTAAGGAAAATGTGGACTGGCCACTTCTATTTTCTGTTGCTTAGATCACTCCAGACCATACTCTAAATGCTTGTGAAAGAAACATGTTATTCTCAGGTGAATTGGCACAGGAGTCAAATAATCTGTCGATTCTAGTACATTCATCACATTGTACATTCAAAGACTAGTATCATCTCTTAGGCTCTTCTTCAAAGAGAAGCACACAATATTTGTTAATAACTATCACTGTCCTCTTAAACAAACTGAAAACGAGTAGGCACAAAACAGCCTAGAAATAGGCTCACCAAAGCACACTGTTTTCAAATTTTACACAAAGAAAAAAGAGAATAAAAGAGAGAACTGCCTATCAGTGATGTGTGATGTCAAAAGAAGCAATATGATTGAAATATTATGGAAAGTCACTGCCTTTACTGTCAATGCCAGATCAGAACCAAGGGTACCTGATGCTATTTAATTCAGAAGAACCATAAATCTGGAGCCCGCAAAAACATCTGACAACAGTTAAAGATGTTTTGTAAATGTGCATACATATTTATAAACATGACAGCAGAAGCCGACCAACTGAATAAGTGTGCTTCCCGAAAAGTCATCTGAAAGTCAAAAAAAGCCATTAATTACTTTGTCACGACAACCTTGTTCAATTTCATCTCAGGTGACTTATCAGCTTTGATACAGAACTGAAATTTTAATACCAAATTGCAACCAGCTACAGAGGCAGCATACCTTAAAACACAGAGCTTCTTCTCTTTCTTCTAGGCAACATTAAGCTAATCTGCCCTGACAGAAGAGGACTCTTCGAAACTAGCTAGCAAGTCTCCCAAATATGAAGCAGTAACCCAAATGTCAATTACTTTTCCAGTAGTAGACAAATTGCTAGCACACTAATGCAATTTAAGCCCAATAATTAGATAACAGGACTACAGAGAGGGCCTGGTGACAGAGCTTCTGAGATAATAGAATCTAGTGTCCTACTTCTTAAATATTAACATCATTCTGTCTCAGTCAATCGGTTTATGGTAATTTAAAAAAAGGGCAAAGCAAATTCCTTTTATTGCTAATAATATTGTGCTACTGCAGAGTTAGCTTTGAAGGTTAACAATCTATGGGGTCAAAACTTAATCATGTGTTATTGTGCATTTATGCATTTTTCTTTCATCTCTTTCTTTTGGAATGCTCTCTCTTTGTGCAAAGCCAAAGGTTTATGAGAAGTGCGTGTGTGTGTGTGAACACACACATGCAAGCACACACACAATGCACTGATAATAGGCATCCATTGTCAAACAAGGCCATCCAACTCAATTAACAAAAATACTATAAAGAAATCAACCCCTTGATATCACATACATTCTAAAATATCTCAAATTGATCATATTTTCTTCCTCCCCTCACCCTGACATATGGCTCATTTTGAGGACATTGTAGCTATGCCTACAAATTAATCTCAAAGGGGATGTGCTTTGCTCCTCCCCTTTCACTATGAAGCTTGTATTTTTGTGCTAGATTTGAATACTTCCATAGAATATTAGTTCCAGTTTCAGTTAAACAGTGACATGGTTTGTTTGGGTAGTTGTATAGATTTTGTTATGCTTATTTAATGAATATTTTTCCAGTGCTTCATGGATTCTGATGCTTCTAGAGCATTCTAGAATAAGCCAGAATGATAGTGAATTCCCCCAGACATAGTTCCCTCATATCTTCAATAATATATCTGATTGGCTGGTTGGACGAGATGACTGATCTGGTCACAATACAGATTCACAAAACAACTGCATCCAAAATCAAATACTGTATTTCTCTGTTCCCAACTGTATAATGGGAGAAATTAAAGCTTTTAAAATTCTCTTTGAGAAGAATTTAGTGGAAAATGAGGTAAGTGTGTGGGTAGATTCTATGCATTGAGTATCACCAACATTAGTAGTAAGAGAAATAATGGGGTTACCCACCATGCCTACTAAACTGTTTAGGTCATAAGAAGAAACAAATTAACTGGATAAAAAAAATTATGTATTTCGTTTTGGATGGTGGCATGACAGCCATTTGTGACAAAAATAAATAAGTAACAGCAGAGTTGATGGCACGTTGTAAGTTAATGTGATTTGTGTGTGTGTGTGTGTGTGTGTGTGTGTGTGTGTGTGTGTGTGTGTAAACATGTTCACCCATGGATCAAATACAGTCAGGTAGCATGACATGTAAAAGAAACTGCTCCAAAGGAATATTCTTAGGCATTTCCTTAAGAAAGCTCTAGAGTTGCATGTTGACTTACTTATTTGTGAAACTGCCTTTGTCTTACATTTTTGAGGAAAGTCCTTTTTCCCCCTAATTGAGTGTCCTCCTCTGTTAAATAAGGATGATGGGTTGAAAAACCTCAATACTCCTCTAGAGCTGACAGGAAGATCATGGGTCAACATGAAGAACAATAAATTATTGAATCACAAGGAAGATCTCTCAGAGCAATTCAATATTCCAAGACAATTTTTGATTGTTGAAATAGAATTACCTCAGGAATAGACACATGAATGAGGTAAGAGAGAGTGGAGACATAGCTCCTACAAAAATTAGGTTCTGAATAAACGAGTAAGGCAAAAATATCAAATGGAACCGAATTCATCATTTGTTGAGAAGGGGGCATATGGAAACGTAATGATACAACACAGCCGTATTTTTCTCCCAACTCAGAACATCAAACTTCTTTATTCATTTGAGCATAGGACCAGGTGGTTGGCTTGCATTTAAGGTCATGGGGAATCACATGTATTCTTGGTCAAATGACAATCCTCTGGGGTGCTCACAATAGGGAGCTGAACCTCCCATATTTACATCCCATCTCATGCTCCTCAGACGTGTAGTCAGTTCTACTATAATGCTTGTTTAGAAAACGTGAGCACGTTCCCGTGAATGGATATAGCAAGGAACCAGCTGAGCATATTGAGAATTTCACATTTGCTCACGCTTGATTTCATCTGTGAAAAACACTAGGTTAACACAGAAAACTCCACCCAGCTGAAATGAGCTGTACATAAATGCACACACACAAGCACACATTTCAAACACTTACCTGCTACTTCAGTTCACAGCATGTGTTCTGAGTCACAACCATCCACATCTGGGATCGCAATTTTCAGATTCCTCTCCTTTTCATTCCCTTCAAGATAACTCTCAAGCTGCAACCTTTCTAATCACTACCTCCATAAGAAAGTTTCTGGTCTTCTTCCAGATAAAGGTACATCTTTTGTGTAGCATTTATGGATTTTAATCATTTAACACATGTAAACTGTGCTGTGTGTGTGTGTGTGTGTGTGTGTGTGTGTGATTTTGTGTCCCCAGTGAATGTGTCCATACCCCCATTTTTCCCAGAGGTTCTGTGGATTTTATTGCATGATTTAGCACAGTGAGGTGATTTTTAGAAACACAGATATCATGCTATAGCAAAACCGATGGTATATGCTCTGACTAAGAGAATGGACAATCATTTCATTTTTTCCTCTCTCTCTTTCTCCTATCAGGTGACTCTATTACATTACAGAGTCTCAAAATTGCACTCTGTGGGGGCTCACAATAAAAACAGTTGAGCAAAGGAATGGAGAAAGACCATCCGAATTCTTGGGAGGATTCTAACTGTGAGGCAGCAGCTCTAATATAAATGTGGTGTATTCATCTTTCCAGAAGTATGAGGTAGCCTCATGCTCCTTCACCGTCTTTCAGAATCAAGGTGTTTCCTGAGATAACAGAAGTAATCTGGCTTCCCTTCAAATAATATCCTCATAGCAGCTCACTGCCAGTACCCTCTGAACATCTTCATTTGTATTTTCTGAATGGTGCCATCTCTGGGCCTGACCCATGCTGTTTGTCCAAGGTCAACAGCCCTGGATGCTTGGGTGTTGGTGAACATTCGAGCTATAGTTTACGGTTATGCTTAAGAGTGTTTGCACAGTCTAGGATGTAACTTATGTGTTTTTGTTCTAGGCTTGATAACTGTCTGATAGGTAGCTGTGGCTAAGGGTGTTGGCAGAGTGGTGTATAAATTGTTGTGCTAGCAAGCATCCCACACAGATAAAAAATATATATACAGGGAGCCCCAAATATCTATTGACATATGGTTTTACTTCTTTGCTGGTTTTCACAGATGAAACCTATCCATCCCACATTCCTCTCCTAAAAAGTTTGAAGTGCACAGTGCCATGTGAATATTAGACAACTTAAATGATCTGCATCAGGTGAGTATTATTTAGTTAACTCAAATCCGTTACATTATTACAGAGATTAAAGACCTTTTGGTCCAATGTGCTAGAAAAGCAATAAATCTGAATTAGATCTACCATTTTAGTCATTCAGGATTAGACCTTTTGGTGATGTGATCCATTAACATGCTTTAAATCTATTGATTCATCCTAGAAAGACACAATTTAAACTCAGAAGTCACAAAATGAACTTTCCATTAAGTTTGAGAGACTATGGTCACAGCTCATTTGACTTTTATGAACTAGAAAATGTGATGTAGACCACAATAGCATTCTATTAGGGGAACTCATGCATTTAACCATGTAGCAAAATACTGTAGTCAATTATGTGAACACACACCTATTTTACACATGGCTGGTTCTCTGACTTTAAATTATTAAGAATGAGCATTTAGCTTGTTTTAAGGAGTATTTACTCCAAACTAAAAGACTTGTGATAAAACTTTGTTCAAAAAATAAATTAATATTTTTCATTTATATTAATTTTTTTTCAATAAGAAACTGGAATTGAGCATAGAAACTTTTGCTGTATTTATTCCTTTGCTCTTAATAAATGAAAAATACATATATATTCTATCAGGGAGGGAAGAAAAAGCTCAATCAGAAGCAGATTTTGAGATTCATCTGCCAGCCTGGGAAACATAATGATAATGTAAAAAAAGGGTGGCAATGGAGGAAAAAAAAACTATTTAAATAAGGTTTAGTTTCCCTTTTCTGGAGTTCATCTTGATGGTGTACTCTATAAACATCATTTTCTCTCAATATAATTTTGTTTATATTAGTATTATACTTAAGCCAGACTATATTAATACCAGGCTCATTATTATTCAATTTTTCAGCAAGGGTACACTTTATTTCCAAACATAATTCAACCAAGTTCTACACTGAATCCATTACTATCAACTTTTAACTGTGATACTTTCCCAAGTTCCTAGTCACAATACCCTGATGATTCAAAAGCCTGAAATGTTAGAAATTATTTAGTCTGAATCTCTCATTTTCAAAAGATGAGTTAAGTCCCACAATGGTTAAGTGACATGCTCAAGGTCACACAGTTCCACAAAGACAATCTTCCACAAAAGCATCCACTGTCCTCTATTTCAACTTCTTAAAAAGTCTACCTCTATTATTTTTAAAGCAGATCTTTCTTGGCCTTCATTCACAAAGGCATAGACAAAACATGTAACCTCCTTAACGTGTTTGGAGATTGTTCCTATCTATATCTTCTTCCCTTGAATCTATCTTGTCATCAAGTCTTGTTGACTCTTTCCTCTTTTTATCTACCCTAGTTATCTTTTTTTCCTTCTTCACCATCGTCTCCTGTCTTCACTTTCACCCCTAAATGTGTGTTTGAAGCCCAATGAACATGAGTGCTGGAACTTTTAGTCCCACTGTCATCCTGCAGCAACCAAACATGTTGATTCTGCTCTTCTATTGCTGCTATTATCTGGTTTTACATTTGCAGAAAATAGAAAGGCCAGGTTGAGTTCAAGAAGTGAATTGATAGTAACTAATAATTAATCATTCTCAGGTGGGTCTGGGATGATAGAGAAGTGTCCAACATGGGTAAGCCGAGTATATGTGTGCCTTGCCAAGATGGAGGGTCCAGGACAGATGAGGGAGGCAGCAGGTGGGTATTGAATTCGGATTCAGATATAATGAAAGAAAGATGTCCATGAGATATTCATGGCCCTGGGGCCACTGAAGATATGTAGGAAGAACTACGAGGCTCAAGTTCAGAAGAAACATTAGGTACTAGAAATAATATTTGGGGAAGCAATTGAGAAATACATGGGGGTTAAAAACATAAACAGAAGGAGGTCACCCAGAGGGAGAAAGCATGGAGTAAGAAGGAATGCATCTTTAAACATGTATTTACTTAATTGACACTATTTCATAAGCTCCAAATATAAAGCTCTTTATTGGTTCTTAAATCATTATCCAAGTGTATATTTTTCACTAATGGATTTAGCTTATAACTGGGGAGAGTGTATCTTTCTTTTTCTTTCCTTTTACTCCACTTCCGTACACACAGTGTTGGGAAAAGCACACGGTAGATGCTTTTAAAATGTTGTTGGATGATGTTAAACATAATTTTAGCTTTTGGAATCCAGTCTAGGCAGTAAACAGCGATGACCTCAATGTAGAAAATGCAATAAAAGACAGAACAGGGTAGGAAATCAATGTTTTCATTTGTAAAGAGAGAGAAAAAGGAATAAACCAGACATTATTAGCATGATATATAAGTATTGCATAGCCCCATTTATATCACTTGCATTAAGAATAAATTGCCTGAATAAATTCTATTATTCTAAGAAATAGCGCAAATAACAAGCTGACAACATCAGGAAAAAAGTGAAAATAATAATGTTGATATTGCTGGAATTGTGTGTTATTTCTCTATTTCCAGTTGCATGAATCTCGTCAGGCAATAATTCAAATTTGGTGGTAGGCTCAGTTTTTAAAGTCACATTCATGTATCCAAATTGAAATCTTCCAAAATGAGGCTAATTATTTATTATTAATAATAGCTTGGACTAATGTCCACTGTGTCCCATGCAATGTACAGAATATTTCACATAAATTCTTTGAAGCACCAACAATAAAAAAAAAACATGAATGATAAGTATTATCATTCTGATATTATAAATTATGGAGCCAATGCCATATTAGGTCACATAATCAAAATAACACACTAGCAACTTGGAAGAAACAAAAATCTAACACATGGCTTCCTCTAATGCAGTGACAATGAAGGATGAGCTTTGGGATCCTCGGCTCAAACTCCTGACATATCCCCATAGCCATGTCACCTTAAATGGCATAATCAATTTTTTTGAGCCTCAGTTTACTCATCTGAAGAAGGGGATGATGAAGTCTACCATATACAGCTGTTTGGAGCATTAAGTGAGAATGTAAGCAAAGCACTTAATACACTTCCAGGGCCAAATAAACACTCAGAAAAAGGTGGCTTCTCGTGGTTATGAGAAAACAGATGGAAGAACAGGAGACAGAGATCAGGACCTTGGAGAGCAACTTCACTTCTAGGTGGACGGGGAGGACTCAATGGGGGATGTAGCTTTGAGAATGAAGGAGGGATTGGCAATGCCAAACCTTGTAGGGAGGATAAAAAAAAAGAGAGACTCAAATTGTCCAAAAGAATGGGCAGTTTCAACATAAGCATTAATGTAAATCTTCAATGGTGATGGGTTAAGAGCTGAATACAATTCAAAATGTTTCACACTTACTGCCCTGGTCACTGCTAAGTGCATCGCCTGCCTTATCACGTCTCTTCATTTTTTGAAGCAGCCCATATTTCCACCCTCATTTTTCAAATAATGCAATTGAAGCTCTCTGGGTTAAGTGACTTGTTCTAGGTCACTTAGCCAGTCTGCCCTCCTGATCTTATGTGGCCCCTTTTCTCCTATTACCCTTTTCACTGAAACTTTATATATATATATATATTTATATTTATATATATTTATATATATATATATATATATATATATATATATATATATATATATTTATATATTTTATATTTATATTTATATTTATATATTTTATATTTATATTTATATTTATATATATTTTATATATATATTTATATTTATATATATTTATATATGTGTGTGTGTGTGTGTATACACACATATATATATATATAGAGATATATATGGATATATATGGATATTGAGTTCTGTCAAAATTCTTAACTCCTAGGAAGAGATCATCTGACCAACCAGCCCCACTCATGGCTTTCCATAATCTAATCAACTACAGACAGCGAGGGCGATCTTCAATCTATTGGGAGAATCACAAAAGCCCTGGATGAGGTTTTCTAAGAGGTGAGAAGGTGAAATGGACCTACTGCCTCACCAACAGGATTCACTAACTTTGAAATCATTAAATCCATTAGAGAGAAACAAATCTTAAGGTAAATTTTTAAAGTGGCTTTAATTGCACTTTTCCTCATGAAATGAAGATAAACATTCCAAATATTTCACAGCCATTAGACAAATGGAATTTTTCCTAGCTACCAGTTCCAAGGCACCAAGTTGGGACACTTAATTGAACTTAGGTAGGACGTAATGATTAAAAATTGCTTGTCTCTCATGAAATATTAGGTTTAGTATCGCTTCTTATGAGATGGAGCCCAATGAAAATGCTTTTTATTAATGATAATAAACAATGTTCACTGAAAAGCTTTTAATGCATCAGACCCTATGCTAAACCCCTTATATGTATAAGCTAGTTTAATCATCCCAGCAACCTCATGAGATAGGTATATTACCATTCCTCATTTATATATGACAAAACAGACACAGGGAGTCTAAAGTATGTATCCAGAGTTAACCAGTTAGTACGTGGGAGATCCAAAGTATGCATCTGAGTCTCTATCATCATGCATTTAAAATTTGGGTACCAGACAGTTTCTACTATTAATTAAAATAGACATAAAAGCTGTTTAATGATAGTTCCATTAAAGATACCAGTTATTCATCCTACTGGTTGTTCCTCCAGAAGACAAAATACCATGCCCATCTCCACCCCACTCATCAGTCAGCTACCAACACAAGTTTGACATGACATGGGGAATTGCATAGCCATCCCACAGGTAATAGTGTAGATGTCCTCCCAATACCCAAAGACTGGTTCTGAGAAGTGTCCTGGAAAAATTGCACTGTATTAAATAGGACTGACATCCTCCAAGCTAAACCGCAATGGGAAGGAAAACATAAAGACTTAATAGTGATTGGTATGGAGGAGGGAGCGGGTGGCAGATTCAGTAAATGTTGCATTCTTCAATGCTGAAATACGTGCCTGGAAGTAATATAAACGTTATCATCCCATGACCCTCTTCCTCAATCCACTGGATGCTGTTTAATACCATTCTGTCACAAGAAACATTTATAGGATTCCATGTCTGAGACTCATTCCTTTACTAGTCATTATGTCAGCTTAGTGCTGGCTTATTTATAAAAGCTGATTCTTCCTTCCCAAAATCATGGGGTTTCTGTTAGAAGATTATACAATCCAGTAGAAAATTCTCAGAACCAAGAGTCATAATACCTGCATTCCAGGTAAATCTCCATCATGGGCTTCCTTAAAATTTCGTTAAATCACGAAAACTCTCTGGCCTGAATTTCCACTTTGTTAAATAAATGAAAACACCTTCAGAAACTATAAAGTACTGTAAAAAGCATCAGAAATTGCACTTTGGACCATGCAAAATATTGCAGATTATTCTTGTTTTCTTGCCCTCATTTCCAACAACTATGCATTTTCAGTACAATATTAGCTTTTATTCTACCCAATAAAGTATGTGTTAAGTGGTACATTCGTAACTTTATAAAATATGGCAATCATAAAATAGAGCATGGTTAATATCTTCTTCCATGATATACTTCTTGAGATAGAGTGCCATGTGCCACCCATAATTCTCAGCAGGGACTCAAAGTCAAAATCTGGCCTCATTTGCCAGTGAAAGGAAATGTCATCTCTTTCCCCTCCTCTGGTAATAAATTCCACTGCAACAGAAAACTTGAAACAGTAGGTAATTATAATTGCAGGCACCATGGTAGCAAGAAGACAACATTAACAGCCATTTAATAGGATATTTTCACATAAAACTCCACTTAAAAATCCTGCCCTAGCCTGATATTCAAACCTACCAATGGAGGTGACTCCAGTTTAACTCGTGCTTGTATCAGATGAGAAAACACAGGCACATTATTCAATCCAACTAAGCTGTCTGTTTAGAAGATGCTTCAGGACTGATTAATGACAGAAAACAAAGAGAACTGCTCTGACCGTGGCTGTCAAGGTCAAATGCACAAGCAGACAGAACCAGGAGAGCCAGGGACTTTGCCTGATCTGGATTTGGGCTGCTGGTCTCACATTTTGGCTGAAGCCACTGGTGTGTTGTCATTCCCTCCCGCTTCCAGTCATACCACACGCAAGATGAGAGGCATATGGCACCTTTTCCCAACTTGGTGTAAATGTGGGCTCTAATTTAAGCTTGAAGCCTTTTAGAATCCTTTGCCAGCAAGATAAAATATATAAGCCATGATATTTTGAGCACCATATTTTGTGCAATATGCCTTGCAGCGCATGATTCAATAAGTTTGAGGGTAGGGCCAACAGCAACTAAGTCAAGCCACATCTTTGATAGAAGAAACTGACAGATGTGTGTCCCCCGAAAGCAAAAATGTTAGGCAAATAATAACAATCACAACAACAACAGCAACAGCGCCATCAACCATCATGAGGTGCTTCTTTCTGTTCCAGGCACAATGCTGACAGCTTTATGCAGATTTTCTCATTTAAACTATATAACAACCCTATGGGGTAGGGTCTTTTATTACCCTAATTTTCAGAAAGAAGAAACAAAGGCTTATAAATTAAGTCCTTTGCTCCAAGTAGAGCCAGTCAATGGCATGAAACAAAGGCAAATAGGATTCAGACAAAGGCAATAGGACTCCAGAGGCTTCACATCTAATACCTATAGTATACTGTTGATACTACAGACTGAATAGCACCTACAGCATAGATACTACACAGTATATGAAAATTACTTTTTAGTTTTGATTGGGGTATACTAACTTTGTGAACTCAAGGTGATGAAACAAGACATCAAAGCAAGGTAGACTCATTCAAATGACTGCTCCTCATTCATTCATTCATTTATTCAAACACTAACTGAGCATCTAAATAACTTGAAGCACAAAAGTATGCACTGAGCAAAGACTTCACAACTACATATTCTGGGTGTGGAGTGTAAAGAAAAACAGATCCATGCACTAGACTTGTTATGACCTTCACCTGCTCCTTTGAGTTTAAGCAAAATAATAATAATAATAACAATAATAATAAATAATAATAATAATAAAAGTACACATATATACATACACTTATAAACACACACATATATCTACTCAAAAAAGAATTACTCGTTCATATCACAGAAGAAAAAAAAGAGCATGACATATCAGGCTTTTGGTGGAAGGCATCAACTCTAGAAGTGAGATTTTCTTAACCACAGCTAGAGAGACAAAATTCTGAGGAACAGATGAACTAAGCCTCCAAGAAATGCAAGCTAACCTTTGGAGCTACTTTTAAAGGTACCAGGTCATGGTTTAAAATGCCCCCAGCAATTTTAGCAGGTAGGTCAGCAATGGGCTTTGAGTTCTTTGACACGTAGGCCATCTCTCCAGCTTTTAGCATGGGTGATGGGCACAGTGGCCCCAGAGAACGGAGGTAACATCAGAACCATGGGCACCATCACATGTCGCTCTGTTTGCCTGATCCCTCTTCCTCGGGGCCCAAGCGTGCCCTTCTGCTGGTGAGGGAAGCAGACACTATTTGGAAGTGGCTGAGAGGATCAGCTGTGCTAACTGCACTTTTCCCTGTGGGCAATTCAAAAATAAATAAGCAATGGAAGGAGACAGAGAGCACGAGCACACCTGCACAGGCTAAAACAAGAATTCCGAGTGTGGTCTTGCCACAGGGGCAATCAGAGCACTTTGGGGAGATGATAATTAAACTCTCATGTTTCTAAATCCCACCCAGACTCTTGTGCCAGAACAAGACAGGGGCCTGAGAATACGCATTTCAGCACACAGGAAAAGTGATTTGTTTGCACGTGGAAATATGAGCATAACTGACTAAATGGATGTACATAATTCTCCTGAAAGGGCTACATCACAATGACTCTGAGCAACCTGAGAGTTCCCTGTGACTGCTGGAGCCGGCAACTCTGCATTAGCAACTGAGAAGTTTATTTTGAGTTGGTAAAAATAGGCACTTGTGAACCAGCATGTGAGACACTTTTTAAAGCAGTTTCCTGAGGCAGACGAGGGAGCCCCATTTTCCAGCCTCTTGGTAGGCACTGTGTATCCACCTCTGGTATCAGTTTCATCCCCGATGCTTGTTACATTTGGTTTTATAACATTTGCCATGAAACCATTCATTATAATAACCATCTGACAGCTGCTGGTAAACAAAACAACTGCATGACAACAGATGGAAAATGGAACCAGTGGGTGGTGTTGAATGTCGCAGGTAGTTTTCGGACGTCATCTAACACCACCTAGAGACTCTTGGTATCTGTGCCAAGGTCCGTGGCAGGTCAAGAGATAAATAAAAGCATTCAAATATTTCAGAATTGACTAGCTTCATTTTGCATTGTGCTTGGGGTCTCAACTGATTTGGGTTCACCCAATTTCCTCTCAATCCCTTTTACTCCAGATCCCTTAGTAAAAGAAAACCAAATTGCTCTTTCAGCTCGATAATGTTTGGTAATACGAAATTGATATATTTGGCTAAAAAAGAGCTGTCTGTGCTTCAAGTCTCAGCATTAAGAAAGTTTGCAGCATTTTGATTTGCAGTAAAAGATAAGAATGAGGCCGGCGCACCATAATACGACATTCCTTATATATATTTCTTCCTCCACTTCATGAAGTGTGGTCTCATTACTTCCAAGATTTCTTCGTTCACAGCTTTATAGTTTTTAATTTAGTTACTGAAGTTGATAGCACTCTGGTAGCCGAGAAACAAGGAGTTAGCAGAAAATCTAAGCAGGGATAAAATATATCGATCCTTATTTTGTTTTCCTCATAGCTGAAGGTTTCTGAGATCGTGTGTGTTTTTTCTTTGTGTAAAATAAACAATAAAATCAGGGAAGGAACTGCTAGCCAGGTTTTTATAGACTGCATTTTGTGTTTAATTATCTTTCTTTCCTTCTTTCTTTCTTTCCTTCTTTCTTTTTCTTTCTTTCTTTCTTTCTTTCTTTCTTTCTTTTTTTTTTTTTTGATAAAATAAAATCAATAGTGGCAGATACACTTCTCAAATCTTTGCTTCTTGATCTTTGGGAGTAAAAACTTTATTTCTCATGGTAGAAAATTAGACAAGTACAGGGAAGCATAAAAATGAATCACCCATAGTCTGCCTTCTTGAGATAACCACTGTTGATGTTTTGTGCATTTCATTCCAGTTGAATGTGTGTGTGTGATAAATTATATATATAAGCTGAACTATTCTCATTATGATAAAATGTTTTCAACACATATGTGCCTGATATATCCACACTCTCTCTTTCTCCCTCCCCCTCTCCCTCCCCCCCACTCTCTTTAATATTAGTAACAATCTAAGAGGTACTAGATCCAGAGAGAAAAACTGACTTCACTGACTTCACTCTCGGTATATGCCAAATATTTGCTAATGTTATCTGTACCCTCCTCTCCCCGTTCCCACCTTCCACTACTGCCTACTTCACCATCATACCCAACCATCTCTAAGCAAGGTATGTTGCCTCCTAAATATTTTGAATTAAACATATCTCCTTCTCTTTCAGTTCCAACCTGCGTCCTGAACTCTAGCCCAGATCAATATAAACATCTCCTGATATACTCGGTCCCCATTTGGTCTCTTTCAATCTGTTTTCCACAAAGCAGCCAGAGGGACCTTCTAAATGCGTACAGGATCAGGTTCTCCACTGCTACTCCCATCCCAGGTGATGTCCTCGAGACCGCACAACACTTCCCTGGACCTCCTATAGGAAGCCCTAGCACATTCTACCTTTCTCCCAACAAAGCCCTCAGGGTGACAGTACGAGGATGACTTTTCAATTGTGAATCTATCATAAAGGTGTATTTCTGGGGTACCATCGCACACCCCCAACCTGGTCCATAACAACTGGTGCTTGAAAACATACTAAGTGGATATTAAGTCAATATGGCTTATCTGTATCATTTAAGTGATGAAGAAGCAGAGCTGCAAACAATAAGCCAATGACTTACCAGGATCTCAAATTATGATGATTTAGAGTAAAATCTAAATTTTCCCAACTCAGGGCCTGTTTCATACCAGTGCTACCTCACATTTATTGGGGTATTCTGTTCTAACCTAATATTGAGCACTCAGAACATTGACCTAACCCCCTCACTCCCTTTCACTCCCCATGAGCACCAGGAGTGCCATGCTCGCTGCCTCCATTCTCTAGACCAGACCAGCCTCACCTCCAGGCACAGCCATCGCTGTGGCAGCTTCCATCATGATTCCTGACTTCAGTCTCTCCTCACACTGGCCCGTAATCCATCCAGATATAGCCCATGACATGTCCACATCAATCCCCATCTCTCCACATCTTTGCTTTCAACATGAAACTAGAGGTGAGCTCTAGTTCTGTTCCTGGACCTCGCAGTCCTCTACTTACTCTCCCCACCACGATCCTCTCTGTTCTCAGCATGTCTTGGTTCAGTATCCTCCTTCTCCAAGCAAATATCTTTATACACCCTTATGGACCATGTCTTTGTTATTTCCTCTGCACATAACAGCCCCTTCTAGATTTCTCTTTGGCAATTCATACCCTCTACTTCACACTCGGTCCAAGTTCCCTTGGGTAGAAAAGTTGTCTCCTAACATCGCACTCTAACCCTAAGACATCGCTCAATGTATTTTTTGATGAATTAATCTACAAATGGGTGGATGTTAGACCTACCATGATAAATTGCTAAACTTTCATAAAAAGCCTTTCACCACATCAGATTGGTTAGGCATTGCCTTGTCCTGTTTATAAGACCTCAGCCCAAATGAGCGCATATAAAGACACAATCATGTCAGAACAAATATTTTTCAAGTCCTCTGGGAGACACTTTTCTTTCCATTGCAAGGAACAAATATCCAAGGAAGACAGATAAATAATAATGCCAAAGCAATACAAGATCGACTTTAAGTCACAGCTATTTAGGCCAGAGAGAAGATGTGGGTCTGCCTGTCCATAGCTCTAAGGAGAATAACACACCTTGTCATCCTTCTCTGAAAGGCACCTGTCTTCTGTATTCTTTAAGATGTCAAGGATAGACCCAAACCTTCTCCTGCCCCCACTCTCATGTTCGCCAACCATACCATTATCATGTTTTTAAAAGAGTAAATGATTTCTATGAAATTACATTTTAAAATAAAACATAGCAACCAGTACACAGTCTTTCTACAAGTTTTATTTCTTACAAGAAAATAGGCATGAATGATTTAAACCTGTACATTTATCAGGGTGAGGTACTGTATTCTATTTACATAATTAGAAGGAATTTCTTAAATGTTTGGTGTAAACAGGCACTTGAGACAATCGTCTTCCAAGTCCCTATTTGCAAACACTGCACTGTTTTGTCAAGAACTAGTAGGCGATGGAAATAGGCAACTGAGGATATGAAAACGAGGCTCCGGTTTGAGTTGTGCTGTTGAATACCTGAGTGGCCTTAACCTCTCTGAACTTCAGTTTCTTCATTGTAAAATGGAGATAATCAACTTATTGTCAGTGTTGAGCGCCTTGTGATAGGATAAGATTACCCAGAAGGTGGGCAGAAGGGAAGACTCACCGAAATGAGTTCAAGAGAAAGTGAGAGAAGAAAAAATGATAGCAAATATAGACAAGTTTTATTTCAGAATTTTGTGCAAAGGAGATCAGCAAAACAGGGTGGCAGATGGAGGGGAAGTGGAGTCACAGGAGATTTTTTCTCTTTAATGTTGCATATATTATAGCATATGCACAGGCTGATGGGTGTGATCTTGTCCTGTCTAAAGGTGTCAAAAACCATCTATAAGACAAAGAGCTCTAAATTTGTAACTCCACATCAAACTTCTTCCTTGTCTTCCAAACTCAAAGAACCAACTGTCTCCTTGACATCTCTCCTTAGAAATCCAATGGACATCTCATGCTGAACAGGTCCAAACATGAACTCCTAATTACTCCCCCGTCTTCAACTCACTCTCTCTTCTTCCCTCTCTCCCTCCCTGACAATCTGCTCCTCTTTACAATCCATCTTAGAAATAGCACTTCCATTTTTGAAATGCTCAGGCTAAAATATGGGAGTAACCATTGACTCTTTTCTCTTTGGCATATCCCATAGTCAATCCACTACCTAAGTATACCATCTCTGCTTTTGAAATATTTCCAAACTCCAAGCGGTTTTCACACCTGCATTGCTACCAATCCAGTCCTCTCTCACCTGGGTGATTAGAATGCTCCCTAACCCCGTGCTGGATTCCCTGGTTCGACCTTACCCCACATCTTTCCTCCACCCAACAGCCAGTGTACTACTTTAAAAATGTGTATCATGTCACATTATCCCTCTGCTCAGTATCTTCCAAAGGCTTCCTGTCTTGCTCAAAGCAAAACCCTGGGTCCCTCCCATGACCTTCACTTCTGTATGATCTAGCTCCCACTAGCTAACTCTCTGACGTTGTGTAATACTACTCTCATTTCTCTCTTTTTCCCCACTCCAGCCACACCAACCACCTTGCTGTGAATGGGACAATCAATATCCAGCCAAATGTCTTTGCACTGGCTGTTTCTTCTGTTTGGTCTCCCAGATATCCATGTGGAGCTCTTCCTCCACCACTTGTAGGTTTCTACTCAAATGTCACATATCAGAGATGCCTTCCCAATCCCCTCCCTCCAGATAAATAGCATCCCTCACCCAATGTATCATGTCCTAGTCTCTCTACCTTGTTTCATTTTTCTTCATGGCAATGACATTATATGTCACTTCTTTTTATGTCTGTGTCCCCACACCCCACTTCCACCCACAGTAGAGCATACATTTCTTGAAAGAACTATGTTTATGTTTCTTTTCATGCTACATTTTTAGTTTCTAAAAGAATGCCAGGAGTTTAGTATGTGTTCAGCAGTATTTGTCAATAAATTAATATATATAATCTGACATTCCTGGGTTTCTTTTCTTTATCCGTCCTTAATAAGTTAATATAAATAAATTTCAATGAAATAGCATGTTACATGGCTAAATAAAACTACATTAATAGGTTCATTCAAACCTTTTTTAGATTTCGCTCTATTTTTCAAAAGCTAAATATTTTATTTTAAAAAATTATGAAAAAATAGGGCTTCACTATATTTACATGTTTCAGCAGGAACATAAAAGAAATAAGTTAAAGGCTGTGCTATTTAACTACAACCTTTCCTAAATGCCCATAGGTGGTCAGAATTCCAATGTAATCAGCCTTTGTTACAATAAATACTATTTTAAAGTAATAGTTAAAATTACTCTGTGATATATAGGTTAAAATGAGTTGAAACAACTTGTATGTTTAAGGATAATATGTTAAGTAAACATCAGATCAATTCAGTACAATGTTATGCAATAATCAAAATAATTGGAAGCAGGTAGACTTATGAAGAATGTTCATATGTTGAGAAAGAAAATAGAAATAAATGCATGTTATCCATTTGAATATGCAAACATACAAACATAAAGATAAATGAATACATTAAAAATAACCTTAGCAAGTGGGTGAAATTATGAGTGGGCCTTTCAATTTATTCTAAAATGATTTTGCTATATTATCTTATTGTGAAACTTTGTGAAAGTGGAAGAGAATACAACAGAGGAAAAAACCAAACTGAATTAAAAGCCAATAAATATTCCAGCCTCTAGTCTTATAATCACTTATTTAAAACAACACATCTTAAGCAAGTTAACTCCTGTGTCCCAGTTTTTTTTCCCCAAAGATTAATGTTAATACAATGGGATCTCCAAAGAGTAAACATGGCAAAAGCAATACACCATATTCATCAAATGTTCTCATATTCTTCCTGGGCACCGAGAAGACTACACTCTCCAGCTTCCTTTGCATCCTAGTGGGACCATGTGACTATGCTCTAGCCAATGCTGTGTGACCAGAATGGTAGAAAGCACTTCCAGGAAGCATTCCACATAATTGCTCATGTTCTCTCTCCTATCCAAGGGGTTTGAACCAAAACATCCCAAGATGAAATCAGAGCTAGAAGGAGCCTAGACCCAATTCTCATCAGACACCATTCACTTTTTGTGGGTGGAATGAATGCAGCTAATATTGCCTACTGTCTTCACCTGTTCGGGCTGCTATAACAAAAATGCCATAAAATGGTAGCTTATAAACAACAGACATTTATGCCTCACAGTTCTGGAGGATAGGCAGCCCAAGGTCATGGCACTGGTAGACTCAGCGTCTGGTAAGAGTCTGCTTCCTCACTGATGACCATCTTTTCACTGTAACCTCATGGTGGAAGGGGTCCAGGGAGTTTTCTCACCTCTTTTACAAGGGCATTAATCCCATTTGTGGGGGCTCCACTCATGACATAAGTGCCTCCCACAGCCCCCAGCCCCAGATACCATCAACTTAGGAAAACTTTGAGGAAAATCCCAAATAGTCTCAAATGAAACCTCTAACATAAACATGTGGGGATTTTTCTTGCTCACAGGAATAAATAAATTCAGAGACTATAACTTTGATTCTTAAACAAGGTTTTCCAATGCAGTGTGGCTTTGGCTAGATGACAGGTTGTAAATGTACATCAATGATGGTTAGGACTAAGAGCTATGGCTCAGTGAGGAGGTCAGCAAATCCTCTCTCCAAAAAAAGGTCACTGGACAAAATTTGAAGAACAAAACAAAAAAATATTTCAGCACTCTAAAATCCCACCAAATACATCCAATAATCTAGAACTATTTACCTGAAAAAACTACTGGAATTCGAGTAAGAGGAGTGAGAATCCTTGGTGTTATAGATGGGGACCATTCTTATCCCTAGACAACATGAACACTCTACCTGTGTGGGGCAGACTGTGAGTCCTGGCAGCTTTGTTTCCGGTCAAAAGGGATCAGTTTCTTTGGAGTGGTGAGCAATGACCATGTCCAGCATTTTCATTGGTAGAAGTGATATTCTTGGTGGCGGAAAACTGGGGGAAGCCAGAGGTTGTCATTGGGCAAGCATATTCCAAATTGAGACTATGCACAGGTTCATCAGAGACTGGAAAGGGCCTGAACTAGCCTCATACCCCTGATCGATTCTAAGGCAGCGTGTGATTGAAAATGTGATGCAAAAGGACCCGGCAGAGTGTAAATATTCAGGAAGACTTGGAAATGGCCCAAATGCTGGATATTCTTCCCTAGACACACAGAAAACTATCAGTAGAGGACAGGAGCCTTCTTGCTGCTTGAAGTGTTCAAACACAGCTTTAGTTTGATTTTTAGCTGGCCATCCAGCTACACAGACAATGGAGAAAGTCCTTTGAAGCCAAAATTAAAAACAAAAGAAAAATTAGAAGGACAATAACAATAACAAGAACTGAACAAAAGCATCAGTAGCCACCTACCATGAGGAGGAATCAGATTTCATAGCTTTAACCCAGACACGTTTATAAACCAAGAAACAACAAAACCAGCAATAAGCAAAATTACCTGGGAAAAATGTGGATTCAGAGTAGCTACAATATTATCTAAATATCAACTTTTACAAAAAGTTATGAAACATGCAAAAAATAAGAAATTGTAACCAATATCAAGGGAGAAAGCAGTTAAAAGATATCATCTCTGAGTGTCTCCAGGTGTTGAATTTAGCAGACCGTGACTACAAAAAAATCATTTAAGGTATGTTCAAAGAACTAAATAAAAAAATGTTAAGACTCAAAGTATGCAAAAATGAATCTGAAAATAGTAAAATCTGCATATGGAATAAAATTAAAGGAGTTATAGGAATACCAAAGACAATCTTGCATTTAAAAAATTAGACAACCTAGATAAAATGGGACAATTCCTAGAAAGATGCAAACTATAAAAATCAGAGTATATATTTAAAAAAAAAAGAGTTAATAAGCAAAATATTTCCCACAAGAAAACACTCAGGCCCAGATGGCTCTACTGGTGAATTTTAATAAAATTTTAAAGAAGAAATAACATCAGCACTTCTAAATCCCAACTCATTTTTTAAGCTCAGTATTACCCTGATATCAAAACCAGAAAACGTATTATAAGAAGAAAATACTACATACCAATATCCATTATAAATATACACACAAAATATTCTCAAGAAGATACTAGCGAACCAAATCCAACAACACATGAAAATAATTTTCAACCATGACATATGAAAATCTGTCAATATGTTATAATAATAGAGTGAAAGACAAAACCACATGATCATCTCAATAGATGCAAAAAAAAAAATTTTGACTAAAGCCTACAGTTAGCATCATATGATCAAATGGTGAAACCCAACTAAGTTGCTTTCAAATTAGTGACCCACAGAAACTATGAATGATAACAAATGTTCTTGATTTGATACACTCAGTCTGGGGTCAATTGGCTTCACAGCAACAGATGTCTTAAAAAATAAAAATAACAATAATAATAATATGAGAAGGTGGGGGAAGGGGAAGAAAAGAAGCAGAAGCAGCAATGATAGTAATAATAACTGCTGTTGTTGTCATACAGGCTGTGGAATTGGTACACTAGTGGGTAGCAGAGCACAGCCTCTAAGATGGTAGGAGGGTTGGGGCTCCAGACTGAGATGAGGGTTAATATGGAGCCCAGCCCATAAATAGCCCATTTCAGGACATCCCAGGGTCCCAGCATGGGGTCAGGTCTCTAGCACTTAGATTCCCCCTGAGGTCACAGTTTGTCCTTCACAGGACTAAGCCTACCGGAAAAAAAATCCATGGTCCCAGCTGTGGGCACAAGTGACACGGGAGAGGCAATCCAGCCTCCCAGAAACTGAAGTGGAAAGACCACCAAAGGCAAGAAAATGGCTGCATCCTAATCACAGAGCCTGAGAACTTCATTCTTGAAAAATTTACAGAGATTACAACTTGCATTGGGTCCCCACTTCTCATCTGATACACCCAAGAGTTGCCTGACAATCGCTTTAAGGGCACCTTGTGTACTTGGGGTTCCTAGATTTCTGCCCACCTCCACCCTCCTTGTAGTGAGACAGCTACTCTCCCGCTGCTATTCTCACCTGGATGTCATCCTGTATCACCTGAGCCTGGCCCATGATGATATCAGGTGGCTCGTTGGCACAGGACACCTAAATGTCCTCAGTCCTTCCCAATATGGGCAATTTGTGTTCTGAGTGAGATAATGTGGCCACTAATTTGTTCTGGTTTTTTTCTCTTTTGGCGATGGTGCTCAGCTATGGGAGCACCTATATCTGACAACTCATTGCTAAAGAAATAAATTAAGGCTAGATTTGGCAGTTATATAGTAAACACAGATATTTTAATCCAGCCATGATAACTAACAGAAGTGTATAAATAAAAGGCTTAAAAGACTACATGAGAAGGGAGACAAGATACCCACTAGGATCCTCCTGACTCAAAGATTATAGATTCAGTGAAAACCTTATGGTCAATACAAGGGCACCTGAAATAAACAAATTATTTCTTTTATGCTGCTTTTAAAATATGCTTTCATTTGTAGCAAGCCATCAATGATGAAAATTCTAAACATGTTTGGAAAATACTTAATAAATACTTAATTTTCTGAATCCACAGATAAGGGGAGCAAAAGGTAAACAAAATGAGTGACCTCTGTAAATATGGGCAAGGTCATAGGCAGGCATCCAAATTTCCATGATGATAACCAAATATTCATAATATTCTTCTGATGTCTAGGAAGAATTTAAGGGAATTTAAGGGAAAAAATAATATCCTAAAACAGGACTGTCTCAAAACAAACTCAATTTAAAGTACTAAATTTTAAAATCATAAAGTATCCAAAATGTTAAATGGCTCCATCTTCAGGGTAAATGTGAAAAAGCTCTAGTTTTCTGAGCCCTGAAAATGCAGGAGCTATTTCAAGTCCTTCCTGAATTAGATGGATGCAGCTATGGTCTCAAATTCCCATGGCTCTAGCAATTGGAGCTGCACAATCAATTTTGCTTATAAGCAGTGTCCAAAATGAGTCAGAAAGTGTCCTTAACCGATTATGTGCTTGGGTGTACTCATTCGTAACTCAAACTCTCATGATTTTCAAAATACCAGTGAGTAAAGTAATGCTTTCTCTCCAAGGGCATCTGCCAAGTTTTTTCACAAATGTTTTCTCGGGTTTCTTTATATCTTATTGGGATGACAGTGAGGGGGATAGGTCTTGTCTTCCTCCCTTCACAGAAGGAGAAACAGGGTAGGAATCTACTTCCCTACATTGTTTTACAAGGCAGCAGTTGAATCCGAATACTATATAAGTTATGGAACAATGGGAAAATCATTAAGCACTTATATTCACATGACATTATAAGAATATAAAAACATAGAGACCACCACTTCAGCCCCCCAAATCACAAACAAACAGTCTAATATGAAAGAGATGAATTAAATTTAGGGCTGAGAATTACATAAGTAAACTGATATGGATCACAGACCACAGTGGGAGTAAGGAAACTGGGTGGAAGACAAAGGAAAAGGAACCAAAACAGGATAGAAAAATAAAAAGCTATTTAATTTTAGACAGTTTATGAGGAGGCTAGTGGAAGGCGGCAGAGAACACAGCTGATTTTAGAGAAAACAAGAAATGAGATTCAGTTGTCTAATTCTATAATGAAAAAAATCAACACAATGAAATTACTAGAGTAAATAACGCAAAATTTGACATTGCTCAGTTCTTTATTATAATCATCTTGTTATTTGCAGTCACTGAAATAAGCCCATGGGCATAGACAGAAGTTGACATATCTCTACTTGGAACGGTTACCATCCATTATACCAACAAGTCACCGGTGTTACCTCGGCAAAGGGAGTCAGTGGTTTGAATGTCCCCATGATCATTACAGCTCACGTAGCTGCTTGCTGCTGGCAGTTTAGATGAAAAGTGGGCTTCCCCCATGTAAAGACACATGTGCCTTCCCAAAAATAACAGTGTTCTCCATTTATTAAGAAAATTAAATATGTTTATATATATTTAGCTTATAACCAATGCAATATCTAGGTCAGAGTAGAAAATCGAGACAATGACCTAGGAATCTGTTACCAAATAATAACAATAATAATTACGGTAATTGTTAGGATAGCTGGCATTTATCAAGCTCTTACCAGGTGTGAGAATGAGGCTTTTACTTTACTGACATGTCATTAAATCCTCACAAAGACTCTCTGAGTTTATGTATCACTATTGTCCCTTTTTACGAAGGGGAAAAAGAGGCACAGGGAATTTAACTAAATTACTCAGAGTCACGTGACTAATTTGGAGCTAGAATTGAGAACTGGGCTCTCTGACTCCAGAAATAAGCCCCTGCCCCACTAAATCAGTGGTTCTCTCCACTGGCTACTCATCAGACTCACTTGGGAAGCTTGTGAAAACAAAAACCAAAACAAATACAAAAACCAAACACCAACGTTTGGGACCCATCTCCAAACCTGTGAAGTCAGAATGTCTCGAGATGAAGCCCAAATAGCAGTTTTCTTTTCTGAATGACCCTGTGTAATTGTAATGTGCAGTCAAGGTCGAAAGCTCCCTGTTACATAATTGTGAGAATTTCCGATGGTCTCCGTATGTCTCCTCTTCTTGTCACCAAGAGACTGCTTTCGAAAGCCTTGCTACTCGTTGTGCCGTCTACAGACACACAGCAGTGGCAACCCCAGGGAACTAGCCAGAAATTCAGCATCTCAGGCCTCATCCCAGGTCCATGGAATCAGAATCTATCTTTTAATCAGATTCTCATGTGCATATTAAATATGAGTACTATCAGAAAGTGTGCCCTAGAGGGCCACACCAGTTCCTGCAGCTATGAATAGGTGCTACAGATGACAAACACACAGAAATAACCAGCACCTTCACTGCCCAGCCTCCCCCCAAAATACCCACTCCAGACATGGTTCCATATTGTAGTGGTTAGCACATCTGCTTTACATGCAGAATGTCCTGGGTTCACGCCCCATTGGAGCCACAGTACATGGTCTATGGCCTTGCCACCCTGAACAAGCTCGATGTGTGATCTCGGAAGCTAAGCAGGGTTGGGCCTGGTTAGTACTTAGATGGGAGACCACCTAGGAAGACCAGGTGCTGTAGGCATAAATGAAAATAAATTTAAAAAAATACCCACTCCACAGGGTTCCATGGTCAAACACATTTGGGACAGACTGGATTAAACAAAGTCAAATTACTTTCTCTACTCCAGGCTTTAGCAAAACCTATAATGTTAAAGTAATAATGTACAGCATAAATCTCCAAGAGGAGAAGTTTCTCAAATATTTATGACTCTGGTACCCTGTAACTCAGAACTCCTATTAACGTCTTTTGCAGACAATGTGTTCCTAGGGACATATTATGGAAAATATATGTTCAGAAGAGATGATCTTTTTTCTTTCCTCGGTGGCTGCCCTGTACACCTTTGCGTAGTTAGGTGCTGGCTATTTGCTTATTAC
Organism: Cynopterus sphinx; assembly: GCA_030015415.1. Lineage (NCBI taxonomy): Eukaryota > Metazoa > Chordata > Mammalia > Chiroptera > Pteropodidae > Cynopterus > Cynopterus sphinx. The sequence goes on along the minus strand of CM057379.1, from coordinate 95,994,931 downwards.
TGTGAATCTTAGTAGTAGTCATAAAATGATCGAAAACATTTATCAAGCCTTTATTTTGTGTCTTGGGCATAGTTCTAAGTGCTTACATTGTGTTCACTCATTTTATCTTCATAACTACCCTGGTTAGATAGGTATAACTTGTGTCACCAATTTATGGTGAAGGAAACTGAGGAATACATGACTTAAGTCACTTGTCCAAGGTCATACAGCTAGTAAATGGTAGATGCAAGATTTTAACCCTGGCCATCAGCTTCCAGAGCCTTTTTTAATTCACTAGACTATTGGAAAGGGGATTGGTTATATCTCAGCCTCTTTCAAAGGCATCCTGAGACTGGCCCCGAGAGTTTCTGAGCTTAGCCCCTTCAGTCTAAACTTTTAATCAAAAAGATATTAAAGGAGCACAAGACCTTAGCTCATGGACTCCAGTGCAGTCACCCAGCATGAAGCTTTGGTGCTCCCATTCCAAACCATGTCTTAAAGGGAATGAAGCATGAGAGTCAGCCTCCAACACCTGTCTTCCTGTGACTAACGGCCTGCATTCTTAACACGTGACACACTCTGCTCCCCAGGGTATTGCTCTTTCCTCCCTTCCAACCCTCAGTCTGAAACACAAGCCAGCAAGTCCGAGGAATGAAAGTGCCCCATTAACAAGATAATGCCAACTCAGAGATGTCCAAACCAAGCCAGAACATTCCAGTGACTGGCCATGTTGTTCCCCAAATACAGGTTGATGGACTTCAGTGAATAAGAAAAAAGTGACAGGGTCTTGGGAACCCACTGCTGCCAAGTCAAGAATCTGCATTCCTTTTAAAGCTGCCCTAGGGTTGGGGTTCACTGTGAATTATTTGGTGGAAGGTTAATGGCTCAAAAAGGAACAGACTTTCTTCAGGCTTTTTTTTTTATTAAAAAAAAAAAAAAACAGGTTCTGACAGGAAGGCTAGTGAGCGTCCACTCTATACAATTGAAATGACCCTGCCTCTTTCTTCTATAGGAATACTAGATTTTGGATGCCAAGATGTTAAGTATCCAGAAAAAATATTCACTGATGAGCAGGGAAGAAGGGTGATTTGTGTTGTTGTTGTTTTGTTTTGTTTTGTTTTGTTTTGTTTTGTTTTAATTTCCCCTTGAGTGTGGGGAGTGTGCCTGTAAATAATGCACAACATAAACCTAGGTCTCATCTATGAGCCGGATATCCTCTTACACACTTTAAAGATGTTTGATCTTTCAAATCCTCACCATTCTTCATAGGACAAATATTTGAGAGTTTACTTTGTGTCAGGCACTATTCTGGATGTTGGCAGCTACAGTAGGTGGTAAAACATGCCCGTCCCACCCCAAAATTCCATGTTCTAATCCCCAGAATCTGCAGATACATTACCTCAGAGGTCCCCAAGCCCCTGAGGCCAGGGACGGGTATTGTCTGTGGCAGGCTGGGAACTAGGCTGCACAATATTAGGTGAAGAGCAGGCAAGAGAAGCTTCATCTGTATTTGCAGCCGCTCCCCAGTGCTAGCATCACCTCCTCAGCTCCACCTCAGATCATCAGGCATTAGATTCTCATGGGAGCACCGGTCCCTGGTGCCAAAAAGGTTGGGGACCACTGCACTACATCACATATTCAATAAGGATTCTGCAGCCATGGTGAAGGACCTTGCAATAATGAGATGATCTTGGAAAACAAGTAGATATGATGTAATCACATGGGTCCTTAAAAGCAGAGACCCTTTCCTGGCTGGGATCACTGAGAGTCATAACTAGTTGAAAGAAAGAAAGAAAGAAAGAAAGAAAGAAAGAAAGAAAGAAAGAAAGAAAGAAAGAAAGAAAGGAGGGAGGGAGGGAGGAGGGAGGGAGGGAGGGAGGGAGGGAGGGAGGGAGGGAGGGAGGGAGGAAGGAAGGAAGGAAGAAGGAAAGAAGGAAAGAAAGAAGGAAGGAAGGAAGGAAGGAAGGAAGGAAGGAAGGAAGGAAGGAAGGAAGGAAGGAAGGAAAGAAGAAGGAAAGAAGGAAAGAAAGAAGGAAGGAAGGAAGGAAGGAAGGAAGGAAGGAAGGAAGGAAGGAAGGAAGGAAGGAAGGAGAAAAAAAAAGAAAAGAAAAAAAGAAAAACCTTTGGAGAGGTGCTATGTCCCTGGCTTTGAAGGTAGAAGACGTGGCCTGGAGCCAAGGAATGTAGGTGGGCTCTAGAAGCTGGAAGAGGCAAGAAAGGGATCTCTCACCTCCAATCTCCAGAACAGAGGCAGCCCCACCCACGGCTTGGTGTTTGCTCCATGAGCCTCACGTTGGACTTCTGATCTACAGAACCATAAGCGAATAAATTCGTGTTGTTTTATCCACAGAATTTGCAGCATTTTTTTTTTCATCAGTGATAAAAAAAAATGAATACAGCTCTGAAAAGAACCTTGCTCTTGTGGAGCTTTCATTCTTGTGAAGAACCCCATAAATGTTACTCTCCTGATTTTAAAGAACAGCAAACAGGCCTAGGAGAGCCAAACAACTTGACTTGGTTTGTATTATTAATAACCCTGAGAGACTCAGGAAGTCCCACTCTAAAGGCTGCAACGTACCCATTATCCTACTTCATGTGTCACACAGGGTCCTCCCTGCCAGAGGCAATGGAGTTGGGTGACCCTAGGTGCTGCCGCAGGGGCTTTTTGTTTTGTTTTGTTCGTTTCCTTGTTTTTTTTTTGGGGGGGGGGGTAGGTTACTCGGAAAGACATGAAATTGTGGGTCTACACTCCAGAAACCAGAGTTCACTCACACTGGTGGAAATGCAGGTGGATTTTGACCTCAGAAATGACCTCCGCCTTTGCTCCCCTTACTCATTTCTGCTTCTCCTTCCCTCCCACTGAAGTGACTGAGAGAAGATGAGGACACTGCAACCCCCTGTTGTTCAGGGGTCACTCTCCCTGCATATGGCTACGAGGGTCCTCATAGCTCTCACCGCCAAAGCACTGGCCACAGGGCCCTGTTTCTGGGGCTAGCTTATCCATGAAGCAGTGTGACACCCCTGTCAGCAATAAGGATGGCCAAATTATCCACTCCCTTTAGTTCTCGTTTTTTTAAAATATATTTTTAATTAATTTACTTATTTTAATTAGTTTCAAGTATATAGTACATTGGTTAAACATCTATATCGTTCATAAAACAACCCCCTTAATTGCTCCCTCCCTCCCCTGGCCCTTCACTTAGCCAACATATTAATGCTAACTGCATTCCCCATGCCACGTTCCCCATCCTTGTGACCATCCATCAGCTACCAATTTGTACTTCTTTAACCCTTCACCCCTTTCTCCCAGCCCTGCCAAACCCTCTCCTCTCTGGCTGTCACCAGATTGTTCTCTACATTTGTGAGTCTGTTTTTGATTAGTTTGTTGTTTTTGTTTCTTAGATTCCACATATAAGTGGAGTCATATGGTATTTATCTTTCCCTGTCTGAATTATTTCATCGGTTCTCGGTCTTTGTAATCTTCCATCCTAAAATGCATGAAGCTTCTCTTCTATTCCAAAGGATGGGTCTCTTTTCAAAAATCTCTATAAGCTATGTATACCCTAGACCAGGCTGGGACCTAAAATTTAGGCATGCTTTTACCCTTGCTCCTGAGCTGCAAGCATTATGCAGTATGCTTTATGGTGAGACCCTTCCAGAAGCACTCCAAATTTAACTGCTGGTCAAGCGAGTCCAGGAACAAAGTGTGCCACCTAAAGCCAACATGTTCTTTTTCCCTAAGTTTCACCAACTGAGTGACTGCCTTGCTGGACCATTTTGGCCCAGGGTTATATTGGAGGCAAGTTTCTAAATAAGGTCCTGAACCGTTTACAGGAACAAAGAATTGGAAGCAATCTAAGCGCCCTACAACAGGGAATGCTTTAAGTATAACGTGGTGCAGCTGGACTATGAAGCCTTGAAATGGATGTAATAGATCGATGCTGACACAGAAAATGTCCACAATATGTGTAACCACAATGGTTCTAGAGAATATGTAGAATAATCCCTCACCATGTTTGCATATTGTACATGCAGAGCGAGGGAGAGAGCGAGAGTGAGCAAGTGAGTACAGGAGCCTAAATAGCCTACATCACAGATAATAGCACCTCAAGTGCTAGTATAATGGCATTTGAGGAATTTTTTATATCTTTGCTTTGACATATATAACGCAATCAACAAATGTTCACTTCACACCTGCTACGCCTAGGAATGCATGCGAGAGGCTCAAAGGAGAGGAAGGCCCATAATTCCTCGGTGACTTTATTAACCCTGCGTTCAGTGGCTATTTATTGCAGATTTGGTGCATGCTGAGCACTGGTACAGGCACTGGAGAGAGCAAGGAGCAAGGCGGCCATGCCTTGGCTCTGATGCAGGTCGCAGTGTGATGAAAGTCAGAGGAGAGACAATAAACAAGCAAATGGCAAACACAGGATGTCGGTACCAGCTATGAGTCTCTCTCTCATTATCTCATGGGTTTCAGCCCCATGATGATCTCCCACCTCAGCCTCACACACTGGTTTTGGTGGGTTGTACTCTTATCTCAGCGCCCCACTGACATAACTCCTCCACACTCTTTTGTTTGGAAAACTTCAAACTCAAAGTCATCTTCTCTCTCTGTGTCTTCTCACCTTTCACCACCATAATACTAAGGCCTGTCAGTCCTTAGTGATCTGTTCAGACAGATCGCTCTTCTTATTTAGCAAGTTCAACCCTTGCATATAAATTCCATCTATCGATCACCTACCTATAGCTAAGGATCAGCCCCAATTCTTACATTTCTCTATGGCCATGGCCCCAGAATCAATGTCCACCTTGGCATTACCAGTCTGCTTTGAGTCATCCCTTCTAACCATTTTCTTCCAAATGGGAAAGTAGCTAAGTACAATGATGAACATGGTTTATACAAGGTCCAGTATGCCATCAACAACCTTCACTGCTCAGACTGGTTCCCCAACTCCAAGACCATATTGCAGCATGCTTCAGATGTTCCCAGTGTTTTCTATTATCCAGACCTTTATCCCACTCTTGACTCCCTAGTGTTATCAGATGCCCCAGCCATCTTTCCCCTACTGAAAACTTCAAGGACATCTGACCCCAGAGAGAATCTGTGCGGGAGGGTATTGAAAAAGAGAAGTGAAAAGGCCAGTGAAAAGGCTGAACACCAAGCAAGGTGAAATAGGACTTTCCTGGTTAAACACCTCTCCCTCCAATATTTAATAAACTCTGCAAAGAAAAAAAACTCTCTTTTTCCCCCCAGGAGTGACAAAGAGTGAGAAAAACAACATACAGAATTACAGGTATCAGGAAAAAAAAAAACATAAAGACTTTAGCAGATATCTTAGTTTCAGAAAGATAAAAATATCATTATCTATTATCTGACAGGTCCTCTGGGCAATTTTTACACATAATCTGTAATGATCAAAACGCATTTTCAAGGTTGTATTGTTATACACTTATTATAGATAACAAAACTGGGCTCCAGTTAAGTAATTTGCACAGAACCAATATGTTTGAGAGCAAGACTTCTGAACTCGAGCCGAAGTATAAGACATGCCCTCTTCCCTTAGCTGTTAATACTTTAGTTAGAAGGAGAAAAATAGGATGAAATTGGAAAGAATTGCTATGGGAATTCCTCCCCAAAAAAAGAAAAAGAAAAAACCTATTGGTCCTGAAACCTTCTGCATCATGCAATGAACTTTTTTCCCTGCTCATGTGAACAGATTAAACTAATAGATTATGAGCATTATTCTTAAGCAACTTATATCAGGGTTGATGGGAGCCTGTTCTTGAAAGATAAGCTGCATATCAGCACTGAGGGAAAATGAATTAAAATGCAAATCTGAGTGTGCCCCCATTGTTAGTCTATCTTTAATAGATATGTCTTCCTGAATACATCACAGGCAAGACTGTCAGTTTGCATCCCAAATAAAGCAAAACCAACCTCTAATGGCATTTCACTAAGGGTAAAGTTTATAATTGGATTTTGCCAAGGGTGGAATTTGTAGTTGACCTTCACCTGGGCCCATAGTCTTTGCCACATGGAGGTGGGAGGGGGGAGGACAACTTCCCCTCCCTGACCCCTTCCTGAAGCACCCAAAGCCTCAGCTGCCAGGGAAGGGGCAGCCCCATATATTCTGCTCCCTAATCCCAAAAGTAACAACACCCACTCTGAGGCCCCCAGACTGTACCCATGATTGCTGAGACCCACCTGCAGGCAGATTGCTGACAACAGGTGAATCAAAAGCAAAAGACGACTTGGGCTCGGCACTTAAAAGTGACTAAAAGGCAAATGAAAATTTTGTGGTATCCCAAAATTCCCATCTCATCGGGATCAAGAGTCAGGGCTGCCCACGCTAGCTAGGGCAGATATTCATCCCAAGTTCTGTCAGATCCCAAACAAAGAACAATGCGACATTTAAATACTAAACAAAAAGGAATGCCTGGAGAAATGTCAGAAGGCTATAATAATATTGGAAATAACGATAATGGCAACAATAGCTTATGTTCACACTTAAAAAAAGCCAAATGAGAAGTACAGGTGAGTGCCACAGACTTAGGATGGGAGGGAAGTAGAAATCAGGATGGTAGGAAGAGTCTCTAGAGATAATACAGTCTGAGCTGTACCCTGAAGGGTACAATCTGGAAAGGTAAGGAAGGTCATCTAAGAACAGCTTTAAGCAAACATGCGGTGTAGACCAGAGGATGTACTAAGGGTGAATATTTGGACGTGTGTTTTGGCTCTTCCTACCCAACATCCCATTCACTCTTTCTTTAATAATGGAATCCCACCGGCCTTTAGCAAACAGCTTGCATCCCCATAATATGACCCTGACTCCAAAAACACAGGCTCGGGCATATAACTGCTCAGAGTAGCCTATTCCCACCCAAAACAGTCATCGGTCCAAGATCGGGCATGTGAGACGGGCAGAAAGATGCCTCCCTTATTCAGGGATCAGTAGAGCACCAAGAGAGATGGTTTCTTCTTTCCTGAAAACAAAGACACTGAGGAAGTTAGAAGTTGAGTTTCAGGGTCATCCTCGTCACCACATAAAGACAGCCTATCTGAGAATAAAATCAAAATAGAAAAAAAATCAGAGATGAGAGACGGAAAGAGGAAAAGACAGACAGAGAGAGAGAAAGAGAGAGAGAGAGACTCTGACGACCTTATTTGAGCCCCTAAATCTGGCCACATCAAATGCTTGGTGAACCAGTGGAACTTCCAGTTAGGTGAGCCTAAAGGATTTGTTTGAGGTGGGCTCCTGTCTGTTGGACCCTAAAGGATTCTGAGGTGTACAGAGTCAAGTTCAGCAGGAGGGGAAGGGCCATGAGACAGAGGAGGCTTGAGCAAAAGGTGGGTGCCATATGTCAAGGTCAGACACTTCACTGCATTGCCAGCCAAAGTGTTTTCTACTTTGAGAACCAGAAGCCACTGGAAGACAAGTGACTCATTCATTCATTCATTCATTCAAGCAATGTGAATAGGAAGATAAATTATACCCTGTCTAGAATGGCAACCTTTCCTAGGAATGATTTCCACTCCAGTGTGTGTGTGTGTGTGTGTGTGTGTGTGTGTGTGTGTGTGTGTGTGTGTGTGTTGTGCGTGTGGTATGGTACACCTTGCCTAGAAGAAACATTAAACACCCCTTTCCCATCAAATCAAGCAGATGGGGGCGATGTCGCAGCAGTTTCTGTATGTGAGTTAGGCATTTTCCCTTTTTCTCATGCTTTGGCCCACGTTACCATTGGCCTCTGCGTTTCCCTACGTCTTAAAAAAATCTCATTTACCTTCCACATTTGAGTGATCAGACAGCTCAGAGTTCTTGTAAATAACCCTTAGCAATTGCTGAGCCTGACGGGGCTGAACAAGAAAGGAAGAGAGTGTTTCTCTGTAGCCATAAAACATTTCATTTCCCCATGTGTGCTGTGAGTTCGCATGTCCACCAGCGTATTTATCAGACAGAATTCAAAAGAAGCAGGCAGAGCTGTCGTTCCCGCCACACAACTATGGCTTTTGGGGGAGTTTGAAACTCCAGCTGAGAAAACTCTAACTAGTTGAAATTAATATCCACCAGAGGGCAGACTTGTTATCTTTACTGGGTTTGGAACTCTAGACTGAACTCTTCAAGAGAAGTGAGGCTTTTGCAAATATAGCTGCTTCCTGACCACTGTTTCACTGTAGGTTTTTACTGTCTTCACATAACGAACCTTGTAACTTGCGCCACATGGAGAGAATAGGGTTACGTGATTGTTTCTGTTGGGTGGCTGTAAAGGCAGTTCAGAAGATGACTATTTTCTATGGATAAAAATAGTAAATATATATAAAAAAAACAATAACGATGAGCTATGCTTTATTGAGCACTTACTTTATATCAAGCCTTTCATTCAGCCCTTCGCATTCCTCATTTCATCTTCAGAATGATCTTATGAGGTGGGTGCTAATATTACCTCCATTTAAAAAACTGAAAAACTGAGGCTTAAACATTTCAGTAATTTACCTAAAATCCCATGAGTAATCTGTGAATGATAATTCTGTGGGTGTAACCCAAATAATCATAAACTCAGCTCTTAAATTATAGCAAAAAATAATATATGTAGTATTAATATACAGATAAATCATTGTATTAATCAGTTGCATATTTAGAACTATTTAGCTATTAAATACTTTTCCTAAAAAACTTTACTTAAGATCTTTGAACTAAAAGATTCAACTTTATAGGACTTTGATTTTTGGATGGTTATTAGGCATTACATGAAAGTAAGCATTTCAAACACATTGATCGTCTTGAGATGAATTAAAAGATTTAATACAAAGAATTTTATGGAAAATGTCATTTCCACCTGATGTGTAAATTTTAGAAATATAATATTCCAAGATTATAAATAGATATGCATCGAACAATCCTATCACCTAAAGAGGTAATTTTTAGAAGTCTGATTAAATTTGTCATTATTTAAAGTATTACCAGGCTTATAATATGAAAGAAATCTAGTAATTGGCATTAACTCTAATTCAAAGATATATGAGTGCAAGGATCTGCTTGATTTTGAATGCATAGGCGTAATATCATAATAAACAATTCCCTTTGGAGCTTACAGTCTTTGGATGATGATTAATATCACAAAATCCTTAGTCACAGAACCTAAAACACAATAAAGCAGGAAACGTTTGACAGGCAGGAATTGTACTTCTCGCTTCCTCCCTAAATTGGCACTTCTTTTATACTTGCTTCCCTTTTTATAAGTATTACATTTGGGTAAAAATATTCCTCAGGTACCCATCAACTCATAAACACTGCAGACTTAGGTAAAAGTGCCAGATGGACCTGACATTTTTACATATCAGTGGTTCTTTAAATTATTTAAAAATACATTCTACTAAAATGTTTGGAAAGAAAATAATAATAACCAATCCCGAGGCTAAGATACCAAGATACTTTTCAAGCTTAGAGAACATCCAATATTTACATGAAAACTCCATTGTCAATAAAAACAACTCAACTGAAAAAAAAAAAAAAAAACCTTCTATGATTTCTCTTATTTTTTGAGCCCGGGGACTCTTTCAGCTGCCAAGGTATTGAGTATAATCGGAGGTTGCAACAACAATAAACTTACCCTTAGATTATGCTTGTACAGGATTCCTTCATGCATCACGAAATGCGTAAATGAAATTTGTTTTAACATGCTACCAAAAGCTGTTCCGTTTACAACATTTCTCAAAAAAAATATATAATTGCCTTGACAGCAATTCATGGTGAATGGTCTTCTCACTCCCCAAAGCAGTTTTCAAGAGTCTATTGGTCATCTGGCCCAAAGAGTCCCCTTGGTCTGTCTGTCCCCACCCTCTCTCCACTTCCAGAAATTCTTCCAGGTAGGAGGCCTTTCATCCTAGAGATCCACTCACATAGCATCCTTCCCCTCAGACTTGTGTCCAAAAAGTAATTCATAATTAATTTTCCCTGAGCCTCATCTGTGCTGCTATTCTTTACACTCAAACCACATTATATGCCTGTTCTCCTACATCTGTGCCTTTCCAGCGGCCCATAATGTACAACCCTATGAACTTGATGTGGGTGCTATATTTTGTTTCCAAGTTTGTCCTTCCTTGAAAACGTAAATACCATTATTCTTGGGAGAAGGAAGAGGGATGACCTCCTGGAACCCTTGCCGCCTTTGGAGCCCATGAGTGGGAGTGACTCGTGTGTCACGATCCTTTCTCTTGCAGGAAGCAGTTAACACTTCTTAAAGGTGCAACCCCACATTTAAACCTTAAGCCATGAGAACACCCAGCACCTCCTGTCTACAATACAAATTCTGTTCTTTGGAAATTTGCACTGTTTGATCCTGACACTCATACTGAAGGAGTTTTCTTTTGTGCAATGCTTTTGCAGATAATGCTGGTTAATAGCTAAGAAAAAAAATGTCTGACTCAAAAAGGGGAACACAAGGAGGTGGCTGCAAGGACTGACAGTGCTTCGCAGCACCTCCAGCTTCCAAGAGCTTATTTGGCTAGAAAGCATGTACTCTGACACCTAATTTGGTGCAACCTACTCAAAGTTTGTTCCCAGTGATTAGGAGGGCTGGGTAGACGATTCACAAAGGAAAAATATCTGCTGGTAACAGCAACACAAAGCATGGCAATTTGGATCCTGGAATAAGACAGAGGCCATGAGCTTGGTTTCTCCAAATATAAGCCAGGAATGCATAGAGGACAATGACTTTTTCTGGGCATGAGGGAAGCAATTGGCTCCAGTTCTTTCAAAAGCACTCTACTACCCTACATGATGTTGGGCATTTGTCATTTTGAAAATCTCCATGGAGCAAAGCAGATGACTTTCGATTCCTTTCCAGACATATTTTTGACAAGTGTATGTTTTGACTTGGATGTTCACTTCTAGAAGCTTTGCTCTGTAGGGCACAATCCCTTCTCAATTCGAGTGGGATATTTCATTAGTCAACTTCCCCAGCCAACGGCGTAGATAGAGAGGAAGAGGATTCATTGATAGAGTAATACTTATTCATTTAAAATAATTATTTATTAAGGCCTGATCAAGGAGCAGAGCTACAGAATAAAGTTAGACAAGAGCTGGTATTCCAGTTGTCAGTGGGAAGGAGGAGGGAGACAAACACAGAGAAGCAAGGGATTTGTAAATATCCTAGTAATAATAAAATGCAATGGTTGAGGAGCATGATTTGGGCACTCTCCTGCAGACTGAATGGTCAGGAAAAGTCTCTCTAGGGATGAGACAGTTGAGATCAGGCATTCATAGAATGACAGAACTGATCTTAAGAAGGTTGGAGCAGAGTATGTCAGGAAGGGACCAGCAACTGCAAAGCCCCAAGATGAGAGCAAGCCTGCCTTACAGAGGGGGCTGACTGCAGTGAGAAGAGATGAGATCAGAGTGGCATTAAGGACCGGGTTATGGAGAGCCTTGCAGACCAGGCTAAGTAAGGACTTTGCATTTTGATCTGACCATGTTGCATAGCTGCTGGGGTAAGGCGTGATTTGATGGATGCCTTTAGAGCATTGTTCTGGCTGGAAGTGGGAGATTATAGATGCAGGAGCTCAGTTACGAGGCTCTACTAGGAATGATCCGAGGGGAGAGGTGTTTGTCCTCGGATGGTGGCATCAGAGAAGCAGAGGAGAGGGTGGACTTAAGATGCAGTTTGAAGGAAGAGCTTCTACAATGTATTAAGGAAGAACTAAGCATGGTGGATGAAGGCAAGTCTGGAATTCAGGTCGACACCTCCGTTTTTGGCATAATTGAGGTGTGAGCGTCATCAGTGAGGATAAGAACAACCCTGAGGTCATTCTATGGGCCTGTGATGAGGGATGGGTTTAAGTAAGTCTCAGGTTCTGTTATTAAGCACCAGGCCCCTGCTCCCCAAAGTTATTATACACCTTAAGACCAAAGAGAGAAGAAACCAGTGTAAACCTGAAGAGATATTGATTCAGTGCTCAATATCCTCTTCTTGGCACTCTGAAGGAGCAGTTTTCCTTTCTGTTGCCACGTCATGTCAGGCTTCTATTTGTCTTTTTCTTTTGTGGGGTAACAGGTGGAAATAAATCTCATCCTTGCCAAATTTCTAAGGAAATATAGGATGCGGCCTTCATAAGGGAGCTCCCTGCACCTGTGGAAATCGAGGTTAAGAGCACATGCCTTGTGCTTGGTAGCAACGTGACATTTCATCATCTGTAAGAGACCCAGGAAAACCCAGGGGCAGAGAGAACAAGCAGGAGAGGAGGTAATCCTCGCCTTCATTCAACAGGTATTTTTAGTGGGTACCTGATGATGGCAGACGCTGTTATGGGCATGGGAATAGAGAGGTTTCTGCCTGTGGGAGCTTGTAGTCCAGTGGTGAACATACACAGTCCTCCAAGAATCCCTGTAGTAAAATAATATTAACAACCATGGCAGGAACTGAAAGGAGAGAAGCCTGTCCTCATGAAAGCCTATGACAGAGAAATGTGATCCAGGCATAAGTGGCTAGATAACAAACCTACCTTTTGTTAGATTACTAAAGTAATTATCTTAAAATTCAGATTCTCAGACACCACTCACCTTGTTTTCTCATATACAATTATAGGGAACATAGTATTTAAATGCAGAAAATCAGAGCTTACACTAACATAACCCACAGCAAAATGTTTCCAAGTAAGCACTTTAAGACAGAAACTTTTGTCTGGTTTTCCTTTGTCACTCACAATGCCTCCCTCACAAGAAATACTCAATAAATATGTTTAATGAAACTAACAATTTGAAAGTAAAAAAAAAAAAAAACATAATTCCATTGCCAGAATATTAGAATTGAAATGACTGCTTCATGAAAGGTTATCATGTATAAGTATTCCAATAAAATCCAAATTTGGGTTTATATAAAAATCAATTGAGCTTCTTTATGACTGAAAATCAAAGGAAACCTCACAGATGTGTGGAGATGGGTATGAGCCACCATGACTTCTGTCGCTATTGACTAACAAGCTGAACCTCATTGAACTTCTGAGACAGAACTAAACAGCATTATCCACAATCATCTGATTGCTTTGAGGTACGTTACCTGTGATTCATAGTTTTCAGTTCAATCCACCCACTCTCAAGCAAAATACTGACTCAGACAGGGCCAGGGTCCCAGCCAGATAGCTGCTGTCTGATGCCTACCGACTACTGTCGGTTGTCCAGAATCCATTCCATCTTTCTTCTGTTTTATTTGCGGGAGACTCCACTTTCCTAGTGTCCATGAGCTTGAATATGGCTTCTTACAAAGTCCACCTCGGGCTTCAAAGGTGGTCACATGACCAGTTCTGGCTAATCAGTATACCCCATCTCTCTGTCACCAGGGATTATTGAGGGACTGATGTATGACTTAAGTCCAACCACTATCATCTAACCTTGGAGCTTTCGGTTAGGCTACTGGGAAAAGTAGCTTTCTTTTCACTGGGGTTCACGAAGATGATAGGCTATTAAGTCTGAAGTTGCTGGTGGTCATTTTTGATACCACATTGCAAAACCCACATGGCCACAAACATAACACAAGGGAAAGCAGAGCTATGCGAGCCCATAAACTGCTCCTTGTCTTACATCGGGTGAAGCTGGTAGCTGGTATTTTCAAAGAAGAGTCCACAATGAGAAAAAATAAATGGTGAAACACATGTAGTCCTGGCCAAATAGGGCTGCCGGAGTTAGTGACTAGAAATGTAGAATGCCTCGCCAAACTTGAATTTCAGATAAACAACGAAAAGGATATTCCATGTGATATTTGGGGCATATTAGCAATGAAAAAAAATTACCCGCTGTCTGTCTAAAAACCAAACACAACTCGACATCCTGTATTTTACCTGGTGATTCTGTAGCCAGGTAAACAGGCAACCTGGCTTCCGGACCTAACTTGGACACCCACTTACTGCGCACCCTGAAACTGTATCGTTGCCTTTAAGATTTATGTCTTGGCTTATATGCTTCGCAGAGGGACACAAAGAAATGTAATCATTATTAAAATAATATTAATTAAGTCTACTGTGTAGACTGCCCATTTCGGGAAGAATGCTCAGGTGCAAGTAACGGGAGAGCCCCACATGGGCCTATCAGTAAGTCCATCTACAATCTCATATACTGGATATAAGGAGGTTGGTCCGCTCAGGTTCGATAGGTTGTTGGCAGTCATGGGGCCTTCCTCTCATACTCCTCCACCACCACCCTCAGCGTACCCCTTGCTTGTCTGGCTGCCTTTTTTCTCGCGGTTACTTGATGGACACACCAGCTTCCCACACAACCACATCGAGAGTCAAAAAGTAAATACTCTCTTTTGCATGTCTCTTCTAGGACCAAGAGAACATCTCAGGCATCCTCCAGCAGAAACCCTCCCATTGCATGGCCATGAACGAAGTCACGTGTCCACCTCATAAATGACCAGGGAGAAAGCATTCTACATTTGCCCAAAGCTAATCATGATTCACTTCCTGAAGTGGGTAGAGGTTCCCGTGCAACACGCGGCTTCCCCATCCTTTAATAAAATCAGTGATCTATCAGCCAGGGTAGGGGAGTGACTGTTGTGCAGGTTATCTAGTGTCTGAACACTCCTGCATTAGTTTATGTGGCCCAAGAAGTGACATAAATGTAACAGAATGTCGATTTTAAAAGACATTTCAGCAAGTTAGATAGAATGATGGACTGAACACCCCAGATAAAAAGAGAGCCAGCTGGAATCCTACCTGGGTTGTTATTTCTGTGGCCTCAGGCAAATCCACTCATTTTGATCAGCCTCAGTCTCTTACTTTGTAAAATAGAAAACTAAGTCCCTGTACTAGGGGTAGTGGGGATGATAAAATGACATCATGCAGGTAAAGCACTTATAGGGCCTGGAAGAATATATTTCAAATTCCAGTTGCCAATATCATCTTGAAACACTGAGCGAGAGAAACAATTTAAAAGTCAAAGGGAGAAATAGATTCTTTTAAACTGGTAATTCCAAAGAGAGGCTGACATTACTGCTTCCACGTAGACATCCCCACTCTTAACCACCTGTCATCTTCCCCTCGGACCCTAGGGGGACCACTTCCAGAGGTCTGGGGTATTGTGCAAGGAGTTACAGTTGGTCGGCCAGGAATGCTGGCCCATTATGGTATGCTGTGAGACCTCTCTGTCATTTCCTACAGGCCACTGGCAGATGGCAATGCCTCCTAGTCACGACCAACTTGGGACATTTCCTAACCAGTAACCTGGAGGTTAAAAACCCCTTCTTCCATTACTAAATCCTTGAAGTGTTTTACATGAGCAAGGGCAAATCTACCTTCTGGATCATAAAACACATACTCTGTGTTCCAAGGTCTCCACTAACTCAGCAGATGGTCCTTCTGCTCTTTCTCCATTTCTAAACTGTCAGCAAGTCTGCCATGATATACCCCCCCAACAGTCCCATCTCCAAAACGTGTGACCCTGAATTGTACCATTATCTTTTAAGATAAAATCATCATTCCGTGTCAGTTTCCTACGGCTTGTCCTCTGGACACCCGAGAGGGACACGTGACAAATTTTATTGTCTAAACTAGCCGCTGGGCAAGACTTACCCTACTCTTATTTTAAAATGAACAGGCAGGCAACCATTTAATACCGAGGAGGACCAATGGTTGCATAACTGTTGAGAATGAAGTTTGCCCACCATCCTTTCCAAACTCCTAAAAGGTTATTTGACCAATATTTGCTCGACCCCACATCACATTTCCTCCTTGACATTTATATTCATTCCTTTGGTCTCTCTCCCTTCGGATTCCAACATCAATAGCAGAATCCTTCCCTAAGGCAACAGACAGCCATGATACCAGAGAACTCGTAGATTTAGACACGTTTTTCATCTTTATGGTCATTGGCTCCACTCCCTGTCTTCCTACTTTCCATCAAAGATCTCACAGGGAAAAAAAAAAAAACTATCCATATGATAATAGACTCACTATCTGATTTACTCAGATACAATGTCCCACCTGTTCTTCAGTTGCTCAACAGTTATATTGTTTCACATACAACACCTTGACCTATAATTATCATCATAGGAATCACTTGAATGACCTTGTTTCTACCATCATCCTTACAATGACCTGATGAGGTAAGTATCATCAGCACCACTTTAAAGATGAGCCAGTGGAGGCTAAGAGATAAATAGCGCACACAACGTCACAGGCTTAGTGAGGGTGAGCGTGAGACTTCCACCAGGAAGCCTTCAAAATTCTTGCTGTTAATCATCAGACCATGCCCATAGGGGCGTCCAGGAGGGATGGATTTTGAACCCATAATCTGTATTCAAACCAGATACAACTATACTCATTTTAATCAAGTTTTTAGAGCCTCTAAGAGCAGGAAACAGGCCTAGTCAATGACCCAGCCCTCAGTGAGGGAGGCAGTGAATTCGTGCTGAAAATCAACCATTTACCTCCTCCTTTTGTTTCCTTGTCAATGCATGAGCTTTCAATATTCCTCTCTCGTTGCCCAGGACTGTCCTGTTTCTCTCTTCTCTGAGAGGGTGAACTTATTTAGATGCTCAGACCCAGGGGCTCTCTGGGGCCTGTTTTCAGCTGGCATATGTGGCCTCCCTCCTTGAGTTATGGGTCTGTAGACCCGTGTGGATGATGCTGTTCACACATCACATACAATTTGAAGGTGGGAGAAGCCACAGCCCGCATACATTGCTTAGCGATTTTCAATCAAGCGCCTGTAGTAATGTGTCTAGGGTAATTAGATTCATGACCTGCCACAGGGAACAATTTCTTCCACTAACTTATCTGGACTACAGATACAAGCATAAACACTCCAGTGGGGCCTCTAAATTCTGACCCAAACTTGAGCTGATCTAACTTTCATCTAATGCCAGAAGCTGTCTTCTGAATTATGGCAGCTTTCCTGCTTCCACCTAGAAGTAAACAGGGCTCTGGGAGTTTTGACAGCCACTTAATACTTTCCTATGCATATCTAGATGAAGAAAACAGCAGCTAGTTAAGGAAAAAGAGAGAGAGAGAGGGAGAGAGAACCAAGCTGTCATCAGCGGCTTGCCTTTCTAAATTATCAAAGCTATTATTAATTATGTTATTGCATTGGATCGACTCAGACACTATTATACCACCATATATTTCTCATTTTAATATGACATATAATTTTATTAGTGTGTTCCATCAGCTTTGATGGAAACCTGAGTCTTCGGGATGTGTGTGTTTTTTTTCCTGGCCAATAAAGGAAAACCATAAAGGATATTACGAACTTGAATAAAGCTTAGGAAGTGTGAAAATCTTTTAGAAACCCAAGAAATGGCTATTCACATTTGCAATCGTAGTTCATTAGTGTCTGGCTATTCAGCCACTAAATTAGAGCTTACTTTCTCTCTTTTAAACCAGCAGCTTCTTATATCATGTTATCAATGCCCTTCACGGATTCCAAATGTATTTTAGCAAAGCTGCCGTGGGCCCATAAAATGCAGAGCTGCCTTGTTCATTTTTCCCCTCACTCCTCAAGACCATCAAGAAGAAAACTGAGACCTAGGGAACAAATTATTCTGTACTATCTTGTACCCACTCTGTGTTTCTTCTGGCTCACGGCAGTGCCTATATAACTGTACTGAGACCTCATCCTCTTCTAACAGATACATCGGCTTCTATGAGGAATGTGATATTTGGGCTATGATCTATTACATTCGCCAAGACAGAGAATTGCATAAAAGACTGACAGTGAAATAACAATGTGATTCCTGAAAGGAAATGCTTTCCCGGTTCTTTAAGCCTGGCCACAAACTCAGAACAGCTCCGATGAATGTTCACCTCTACTCCTCACAGGAAGACTATGGAAGGTTCATTGGGTGCATGTGTATTGAGTATTGATGAACAGGAAAGCCAGTTCTAGTCCCGCCATCTAGACCTTACATTACAGCAGCATTCTGGAGATTCTGCAGAGGACCATTCTCCCTGAATGTGTAAGAAGGACCCATCCAACGTGGAAGAGCAAGTCCAAGGGGATTAGCATGGGTGGGAGGTGGGGGCGGGGAGGCAAGGTAAAAATCGAAGAGTTGTGGGAGAAAACAAATAATTCAGCCTCGTGTCAAAATGACCAAAAGCTCATGGTGGAAAATAATCTCAGGTGCATAAAACTGACTCATTCATTCATTCCAGGAATATTTGAAGGCCTACATGTGCCAAGCAGGGATATAGCTCATGGAGAAAGCCATAAAAAAGACTGACCAAACCCTCACGGAGCTTACAGTCCAGGGGTGGAGAGAGAGAGGGAAAATATAAGAAATACCATCAAAAGATAATTTCAGTGAGTGCATGATGCCCTGAATGAAATATAATAATGAGAGATATAAAGGTGGAGAAAAGTATAACATCTCTTTGAAGGTGTCCTTAAAACAGCCAGTAACCATTTGGGTCTTTGAAAGGAGAAACAGAGAAAAGAGAGAGAGGGTCAATACAGGTGATAATTGTTTTTATTACTATTATTATTATTAATTATTGAAAAATAAATTTCTGCACTGGTATCTATGCATGCCTGAGACATTCTCAATTTCAACTCCTTTCTTCAGGCTGTCTGCCAGATGTAGACCAGTGGTGGTCCTCACCGTAGGTGACATGGTCCCCATCAGAACCATCGTGCAAACTTCCTGGGGATTCCATGTTAATCCAAATGTTGAGAACTGCGGGTGCAAACATCCCCCAAGATCCCCTCTCCAATTCTCTCTGACCTCACTCTATGCTTTCTTCCCAAGCATCTTCTCCATCAGCTGCAACTATTACCTCTAGGCCACCAACATCTCGTAATCCCCTACGGGCAGGAGTTCTGTGCTTTCTATAACCAACCATCCCTGCACCCTCATCCTGCAGTGCACAGCACAGAGCTCTAGGCCTACTCAATTGACAGAGGGAATGCTGAGATTCGGGGGGCTGTGACATATAAGGTTCTAACATATCTCCTGACCCATATCTGCTCCACAGTTAGAGTTTAATAAGCTTTTTGTTCAGTGCACATCATCCTGACTTATTTGAATAACAATTTACAGTTGGCAAACTGCTCCCAAGAAGACTCTCATTTCACCAAGCTATTAGACCACTAATGTTCTCCAAATACTATCTATTCTTCCAGTATTGCCAAAGAACAGCTATGGAGATTGAATATCTTTCTATAGTCTTAAGAGTAATCAAAGGATAATCTGCTTCTCTTAGGGGTGTGGCTGAATAGAATGGAGAGAGAGACTGGAGAAGTATCAGCATTTTCAATTTCGCCTAACCCACGGAGCAGAAACACACAGCTATTCAAACACGTACGAAAAAGAACTAATGCATATTTAGTATCCACCTCATTGAAGGGACGCTGACAGGCACTGTACTTACGTAATCTCATCAAATCAGGACCAGCTGCATAATTTGTTGGGCCGGATGCAGAATGAAAAGGCAGGGCCCATTATTCCAAAATTATTAAGGATTTCAAGATGGTGACAGCAGAGCACTAAACCAAGCACGAGCCCTTCGAAGAGCAGAGACCTGTACCCCTACACTGACTCCTCCCAGCAAAACTTACATCATCCCCATTTTACATACGACCCAAGGTTAAGTAGCTTCCCCAAGGACATATAGCTGGCAAAGGGCGCAAAGGAAATGTCAGCCCAGAGTCTGCCTGACCTGTGCGGACTGTTCCAGTCATCACACACATTCACACACAGGCGTACAGAACTTAATTGATTTCACTCCAAAAATTTGGAGGCCCCCAAAGCGCCCAACAAAATGAGAAACCTTAATGACTTCATGCCCTTTAGAACTGTTAAGTATTTGTTTGCATTTCATTAAATTTGCGAAGTAAAACTTGGTTTAGAATTCCAGAGCTCCATTACAGATGATCTACATCTGGGGCCTCGACAAAATGGTTGAACAAATGAGGTGTGTGCGGCCTCCTCTTCTCCCTACTTTGTGAGCCTTGGAATTTTTTAATGAAAAATTTCATGGCACATGAATCATTACGTGGCGGGGGGCGGAAGGGGCGGAATGCTAAAACCTGATTGCATTATTGAATTCTAAACCTGCTCCAGATTAGATGAAATTACTTCAAATCCCAAGGGACCACATCCCAGCTCAACCCTCGTGGCTTTAATTGATAGGCAACCTCTCTCTCTCTAGATAAACCAAAGCATGGCAAATGAACTTTTCTCTGATGTCGCCAGCTTTTCTTAACTAAGTGTCCAATCGCAACATAGGGCTGTTCTAAGTTCCTCATTATCAGCATTTTTCAGAACATGGTCACTTGGTGGGGAATGTATTCCAAAGGCATCCTCGCACCACTTCTGTGCCAGGCGCTTGGCACAGGAGCACTCTGATGGGTCCTAATTGGTTAGGGTGTTTTTGCTTTAATGGTGTGAGATTTGAGGCTGAGACTCAATAATGAGCCATCCATGCAAGTAGCTGGAAGATGAGTGTTCGGGGTGGTGGGGAGAGAACACAACTCTAGGGCTAGAACAAGCTCGAAGAGTCTGGGGAATAGAAAGGAGGTATATTGTGAGCAAGGGTTTATAACAGGCAGATATGCAATTTAGAAATTCGACTTCGGCCGATACTAATGGAAGGGTAGGTGATTTTACGAGCCTCCTGCAGGAAACCGTGAGAGATGATTGCGCCTGGAAGGGGGTAAGCAGCAACAGAGATGATTGGAAGTGGATGGATCTCGGAATCTTCTTCCAAAGGCGGAAACAATAGAATCTGCTGATGAATTGAAGAGAAAGAAGGCATCGGTAGTGAGGCCTTGGTATTCAGTTGAGCAACCGAGTGGATGGTGATGCCATTTACAAAGATAGAAAAGATTTAAGGGCGGAGTTGGCGGGGGCGGAGTTGGTGAAGGTGGCTGCTGAGTTTAACACATATTAAAGAAAGTACGCTCTAACTATGACAACTTTCCTTTTTTTTTTCTATTTTCCCAACTTCAATTCCATCTTGAGAACCATTTTATTCTAATATCTCTTGCACATAGCTGTCTGGTTTCACGTGTTGTGCGTTTTTAAGGCAGCTATTGTTGGGACCTGTAAATTCTACAGGAGCATGTGCATACAGATGGACACACACAAAAAGACACTTCTAGCATTGACCTAAGGGCAAACTAGAATTCTGGATTGCTGTTTAGCCAGCACGTTTTGCAGAACTGTGTTCCATGAGTCCAGAATTCTAATCCAGCCTGGGAGTTTGGGGTTGGATCCGTGTATAAAACGAACTGTATGTTCGTTCATACCTTAGGATGAGAGAAAGCAAACTGTCCTATATTTGTTGGAGTGAAGAATGGTGAGCAAGAAGAAGTACTAAAAATATTTTTTAAAATGCTAATCAGTGAAAGCGAAGAGAGTTGACAGCCAGCAAGAGACAAATTCTGTGAAAGTGGGTGTCTGAAAAGATCCTTCCAGGTAAGTTTGAAAGGGAATGGAAGGATCTCTTTAAGAAAGTGCTTCTCTGACTTTGATTGGAGGTGGGGCTGGAGTCTCTACGACTCTAACAAGTTCCCAGGTGATGCTGATGCTGCTGGGGTAATAAAGCTTTAATGGACTACCAGTGGGAAGAAGGGTGAGGAAACTCCGAAGACAGTTGCTAAGGATGATACACTGAGAAAAACGTGTGACTAGCCACTCTGATGCCACGTTTCAGAATCATCTAACATTTCTTGACACCTACTAGTTACTGATAGCTGTGCTGCCCATGTTTCTCTAGTAACAGCTCACCTAAAGCTCAGATAATACTCAGAGGATGCTGATACAGAGACTCAGGAAGGTTTAGTAAATTCTTAATTAAGGCAAAAATGACAATATCACTTTTTTAATAATAGAATTATTGAGATGCAATTCACATATCAAAAATTTCACCCATTGCTTCTGAGCCCTTACGCCAAGCCCTTAATCCCTGTCCAGCACTGCTCTATATGAATTTATATTTCATAGATGAGGAAACAGCAACCTACTCTCTCTAAAAACAGCAAATACCAGTGTCAGCAGCCACCAGGAAGGCATCTACAGCACGGTTTCTCAACCAAGGGTGATCTTTCACCCCATGCCCACCCTCCAGCTCTGGAGATATTTATCAATGTCTGGAGGAATTTTAGGTTGTCACAAGTGGAGGAGGGTTTTACTGGATCTGGTGCTAATAAACATCCCACAGAGCACAAAATGGCAAAACCTGACCCCAACGAATGATTTGGCCCCAAATGTCAATAGTCTTGAGGTTGTAAAAATTTAATCTAGAATTTCAGTCTTAAGTTCGACTTATTTTCAATAATTGCTTACTATCCCTTATTTATTTTTTTTTACACTTTCAACACCTGGTCTTCCTAGGTGGTCTCCCATCCAAGTACTAACCAGGTTCGACCCTGCTTGGCTTCCGAGATCAGACGAGATCAGGCTTGTTCAGGGTGGCATGGCCGTAGACATCAATATGTTTTAAATAGAAGCACCAAATCATATCTGCCCTGAGCACCTAAGAAGTCCCTACTGAGTCATTCCTGGCTGCTCCTGCCCCCACCCCATCACACAGCATGGGACCAAGGGCTTTACTCCCGTAGGAATTCAATAAATGTTTGTTGCCCTTACGTGGGTGAAATGAAGGGTCTTAAAGGAACTTGGTAAGCACCATGGTTAGAACACAGCTCACACTGGTACAGGAGCCAATAAGCCTGGCTCTGCTTTAAAGCTTTAGACTATAGCATGTGGTTCCATAGTGTAGTGGTTACCATGTCTGCTTTACATGCAGAAGGTCCATGGTTCATGCCCCAGCGGAGCCACGGTCTATGGTCTATGGCCATGCCACCCTGAAATAGCCCAGTGTCTGATCTCGGAAGCTAAGCAGGGTCAGGCCTGGTTAGTACTTGGATGGGAGAACACCTAGGAAGACCAGGTGCTGTAGGCGTAAAAAATAATGATAATAATAAAATGTTTTAGACTATAGGTTTAACTTCAACCCTGCTACGTCACTAATAAATGCCTTTGGTCACAAAGGGGACCCTTGAGGAGTATGTAGCTGAATTAGTGCAAATTCATCCTCATGTGTATAAAATTAATAAGTCAAAATACCTGCCCAAAGAGTAGGACAGTCATGTCATGTCAGCGCCATATGCAAAGTGCAGTAACACCGTTATGGGAACTGGGACCCCTTATCCACGGGGATAGGTCCCAAGAAGCCCAGCAGATGCCTGAAACCACAGACAGCAGCAAATCTGATATATACTATGTTTTCTCCTAGACATACATAACTTTTCACGTAAAGAAAGCACTTTGCTGCTTCTCTTTGGCATATCCTATTGCCAGCATCACTCTTCTTGCACTGGTGGTCCTTATTAAGTAAAATAATGGTGGCTTGAACACACGCACTGCAATAGGCAATCGTTCTGGTAACTGAGATGGCTACACAGTGACTGACACGGGACGTGGATATGATGGACAGAGGGATGGTTCACGTCCCAGGCGGGATGGAGTGGGACCGTGTGAAACTGCATCACACTGCTCAGAACAGCACACAATGTAAAACTTATGAATTGTTTATTTCTGTTATTTTCCACTTAATATTTTCAAATGGCAGGTGACAACGGTAACCACAAAAAGCGGAACCATGGATAACAGGCGATGATTGTAATTATTTTGAAGATTATAAAGCCTGGTTGACTTATTTCTTCCTTTACCAAGTGTGATTAGTCTATTTGTAATTCTGTTACTGGCTTGAAGTTTTTAACAACCAACCTATGTCACAAACCTTAAGGGCACTAAAGGTTAGGCACGAGAGCCTCCCATGTTAAGGTTAGAAGAAAAACACTTATGTTCTCTGAGAGGGGGAACGGATTATTTAAGCATGAAAATGAGGACTGAGGAAAATATGAAACATGCTAAAGAAAACTTGGGGTTTTATCCCACTGGTTTGTAGCCATGATGCCCTCTGTTTCTTTTGGTTCCTTCAAAAGGAATTCATTTATCAGAATACAAAGCCTACAGCCTTCATTCCAATGAGGCAATCAACTCAACAGGGACTGCAGGCTACAGGAGGACAAACCGAATATTCTGCCAAGCACTCGCATGGAAAAAACGCTTCACAATTTGTTCCAATAAATATGTGAAGTCAAATGTCAAGCATCAAAAACATCTATCGGAGCTGTTAGAAATTATGAGATTGTTGTTCAGAGGACTGCATATAATGAAATTTCCATCAAGGCCACAAAAGAGCCCCTCTCGGCCCCATCCCCACGAGAAAAGTTGACAGCATCGTGCTTCTCGGTGTAACGCTGATGTGGGCAGAAGCTCCAGCAAGAGCCTTGACATGTGTCACCGCACTTGGCTACAGACGCTTTACAAGAAATTACATGGGATGCTATCAGAAAATTGAAATCCGATGAGTGTTTCACTTAGTTACTGTAATTCTTCAATGCTATTCCAATCTTGTGCAAATTAGAAGCCACTTACAGCTCCGAAGCCTGACAGAATGAGGTTTTCATTATGCTTTTAATAGGTTTATTGGAAGATTTCCTATTTAAAGGTACTTGAGGAGAATGACGGGTTGGATCTCTGTATTAAAAGGGATCTCTAAGTGGTAACCAAAATGGTACCTCAAATTTGCTACAATGAGTAGTATGGCCACCTCCGGGTGGGGACAAGATGCTGAATAAATTATCTTTAACAGAAGATTGCAAGTAGAATGGATAATTGCCTAATTATGACTCCAGAACACCCAGGGCATGGCTTCCTCAATGGCCATCATCTGAGGTGTCGAGCCTACTGATCCACCCTACAGAAACACTTGCCTTAACCCAGAAACAAACCAAAAGTGGTTGGTGCACGGACAGCTTCCCGCTTCCTAAGTTTGGGAATAAACTTTGAACTCTTCCCCATCACTGCCATCGTTATCACCACCACCATCAGGAAATCATCATTCAAATTACTTAATAATTGTCAAGAGCATGTGATACATGCATGATTTGGGACAATTATTACATCGAAGGAAGAAGAGAATCACTTAGATGCTTAAGGTAAGTGTCCTTTGGCTAAAACAAAAAGGCCTCTTCTCAATATCAAAAGGAAAAAAAAACTGGTCTATAGAGATATTTTCCTCCACAGACGAGGACAGCTTTCATTTTGTTAGCATCAGAATCACTTTCTGTGAGGAAACCACAATAATGTATAGTGATTTGATGAAATAATACTTCAGATCATCAATATAACTTATGAAACATAATAGTATGTTAAGATAAAGCACTTCTCCGCTGGTACACAAACCCATCTATAATGGCTAAGAAAATGTTTTCATTAAAACGTTCCTGTACAGAAAAGTCAACGCTCAACTCTGTTTCCATGGCAACCTACAATTCAACTTTTCAATGCGCTCAATGCCAGCTCCTTTCCCTTACATGTAATTCCTGAAGAGTCATTTGTAAATAAAAATTTTAACAGGGAAATCTTTTGACAAAGTGTTGCCAAGACACAGACACAAGTGGGTTGGGGTGGGGCTTATGGATTCTAACTTCAGCTGTTACCCCGGATGTTTATTTAATTAATTTAATTTACTCACTTAACAAACGTTTATTGAATATACCTACCAGGAGCCAAGCCTTCAAAGTAACATTACCTTGCTTGGGACCTGACATAAAGTAGCTATAATGCAAAGTGAAAGGTACTCCCAGAGTGACATGAGAGGGAAGGATTTTTTCCCATCAGAAAACATCAGGGAAAATTGGAGAAAGCACTGAAAACAATGAACTGAGTCTTGAATGGCACATAAAATCTAAAAACAAACAGAGATGCCTTGGGCAGATTATTAGCTGTTCACGGCAAGTGGGGAGAGGTGGAAAGATGGAGCAATTTGGGAAAAGGCAGTGATTCGTTCCACATGAAGCCAGGGATTAGTGAAGGGGAACAGATTCTTCATCCACTCATTCATTCTTTCACTCTTTCAACAAAGGAGCTATTACTCTGTTCCCGGCACTTGTTAATAGGCTAGGACACCTTGGTAAACATGGCAAAGTCATTTTCCTCCTGGCACTCATGTCCTAAAAGATGCCGGAATGCTTTCAGTGTTCGCCTAAAAAAGCTGGATGTTTTGTAGCAGCCCTGAGGAGCCATAAAGCTCTTCTACAGGAAATTACACAGAAAAGCTGATTTGGGAGAAAGTGATCGACGATAGGAAAACGAAAGCGCGACCAGAAGCGGGAAGGCAAGTTTGAAAGTGTGTTAGTTTGCTAGGGCGGCCTTAACAGAGGACCACAGACTGGGTGGTACACCGCAGAAATGTGTTGTCTCACCGAATTCGGGAGGCTAGAATTCAAATGTCCAAGTGACGGCAGGGTGAGAGGGAGAATCTGTTTCTTCTAGTTTCTCATGGTTTGCTAGAAATCTTTAGCTTGTGGCACATAACTTCAACCTTCACGTGGCGTTCTCTCCGTGTGCATGTCTGTGTCCCAATTTCTTTTTTTGTTAAGGACACCCAGTCAGATTGGATTCCCGAATACCCTAATGTCCTCACTTTGGGCACCTCTGTAAAGACCCTAACTCTAAGTAAGATCACATTTCAAGGTATTGGGAGCTAGGACCCCAGCATTGCCTTTTATTTGGTGGGGAGGGTGTCAAAATTCAACCCATATGGGAAGTCTTTGTACTCCAGGTTATGGATTTTTGGATTATGGGTTTTTAAAAACTTTCCTTCCATCTTTTGCCAAATAAACCAGCATACAATAATTGTATAATGGAGAAAAATAAAATTAGTTTAAAAAGAGGAAGTATTCCAACAATAAGAGAATTAAAGAAGGCTCAAAAGAACATTATGGAATTCGATAGGAAAAGGAGGTATTTGGGAGTGAAATGAAGAGAGCCTGGCAGCTGATTGGTTGAGGGGGAAAGGAAGCGGGTCACCAAAAATGATGAGAAAAGTGATAACTGAAACTACTGTAGTAAATTAAAACCAGGGAAATTAAAAACAGGATGAACAAAAATAGGAGAGAAAAAAAGGTGAGTTTGGTTTAAGTGTGAGTCACCAGCATATAAATCAAGAGGGAGATGATAAGCAGACAAGTAGAAATCAGAGACAAACTCCCAGAAATTGCAAAGTAAAAACCATAAACTCTCAATATTTCATTTTTTCTCCTACAAAGTAGTAACATTTATTATTATTATTATTATTATTATTATTATTATTATTATTACTTAATCTTGAAAGGTATTTCAGGGAATTAGAGAAATTTATGTATGAATAGCACTGAGAATGGGATCTGACAGATAGCTGCTCCCAAAGTTTGTCCGTGGTGATTGGCCAAGATCCTAGAAGAACATAGAAAAGGTGAAGGAGAATTCCGGGAGCTCAGGGGTATATTCTAGAAGACCGCCTGCAACAGCCATGTCTAAGAGAAGAGAAGCCAGATGGAGACAGAACCAAAGAGCTCAAAAGTGAAGCAGAGACCCAGTCTCAGAAAAAACATGAAAGGGTTGAGTTTCGAGAAGGTGGAGTGGTCAGTGCCATCTGATGTCGCAGACAAACTGAGAAGAACAAGAGCTGAGAACAGGCACTGACAACAGCAGGGTCCCCTGTGACTTTTGAGATGGTTATTTCAGTAGAGAAGAAAGGATGATGGTCAGATTAAAAGAGGTTGGGAGGAGTATACAGGAGACCAGAGATAACAATCGAGCTGCCATGGACAGCTATTGTTCAAAAGTGAGAAGGAAACATCCCTCGAGATGTTGAAAAACTCTGAGGATGTTTCGTTTGTAGGATAAGGTGCTTACAGGCTAAATGCGAAGATCCCCTAAAAGACAGATATTGACCATTAAAAGAGAAACATTGTAGATGGATGGGAATGAGCTGAGATCAAAGTGAGGAGGTGTACGAGATGGTTTTGCTTAATTACTGCACACCCCCACCCAAGGAACAACCACCCAATCAAATGGACAGAGGACATTTGCGAAGGTGAATGAATGTTCCTGCCATAGGCTGCTCTGATGGAGAAAGTCGCAGCAATTCCAGTGGAAGCAGTGTAGAACCTTACAAGTTATTGGGTGATAGTACCTTCACACAAAGGCAGCACCTTAACTGATTCCTGCAGTGAAATGCTGGGTGATTTGGTGGCATGGGTACCCAACACTCAGGAGAATTATAAGAAAATGTGGGAGCAGAAGGCCATTTCAGAAGACAGATGAGGGCCATGCCCTCTGCCTGTTCTCCAGCTGAAGCCTGGGAAGAGCATTAGCTTCTTCCGTTCTCATGGACACCATCTTTGAAGACGCACCCATGAGGAAAAAAGAATGACTGAATTCTGTTCATCCTCCCCTCTGTCTCTCTTCCTTGGTTTTCTTCGACCTGAGAAGGGAGAATTGTTGATACACTATTTGGTAGGATAAGAATGGAGAATGAGGCAGGTGGAGAAAGGGAAATAAAAATGGGAACATATGGAGAAACGAAGAATAAGATAATGAAAGAGAAAGAGAAAGAGTGAGGAAGAGAGTATGAAAGACATTGATGGGGAAAAAGGAGAATGGCAAAGTGAACGGGCACAATGAAAGGCTGTAGGGAAGAGAGAAGGAGTTACATGGGTGATGGTGATTTTCCAGGCAGCTTCTGTGTGACTCCATTGTGTATCTCTACATCAGACTCCATGAGGAGCCAGAGACAAAAGACCTTTGAGGACTCAGTAGGATGATAATATTTTAAGTACAAAAGCATATCCCGACTCTGGCTGACCTATGTGGAACTGCCACATTGTAAGGGACCTGACTCTGGAAGCGGCCTTAACCCCTACACTCTGTTCTATACACCCCGGGAGGATTTCTCATGAGGAAACATATGTGTGACCCAGGCGAGACCACACAACGAGAAAGCAGGTGAGCTGGAAGATCACCTGAGTCTGCAGGGCACTAAGTTCCATTTTTCTCATCATCGCTACTTAACTACTTCCTGAGATGGTCACATCACTCAGGAAAAGAAAAGCAGCCACCTCGTGCTTCATTGCCCTGGGAACTATTCATTTCAGAGAGGGGGTGACCTTTGCTTAGTCCTTGGGACCTTGGAACTCAGCTGCACGAGTCAGTCAGTCCATGCATGCAAAGCACTGAGAAGAGAGCCTGGAACACTGCTCACAACTTAAAAATGATAATGACAACAATAACTATATATAATTATAATATATAATAATTGTGGCAAACGTACCCAAGGGTGGAACCCCATGATCCCTGTCTCCTGGTGTTGACACCTTTGTATTATCCCTCTCCTTGAGTGTATAATTTGCTTCTAACTGATAAAAACCGGCAAAGGTGATGGAATGCCACTCTTATAATTGTGTTACCTGTAATAAGACCCCACCTTGTTGCAAGACTCATCATAGTCCTTCTCTCCTGCCCTTGCTGGTTTTGAAGAAACAAAATGCCTTGAATCCTACAACTGCAAGGAACTGAATGCTGCCACATTAGCACATAAACATGCAAGTGGGTTCTTCCCCAGCCAGCCTCCAGGTGAGAACCCAGCCCTGGCTGACCCCTTGATGAGGACCCAGCAAAGCCGTGCACAGACTTCTGACCACAGAAATCACGAGAAGGAGAGAGAATGCATATTAAAACAATAATAGCATCAGGACCAGCTACGGCATTTGCAGGACCCAATGCGCAATGAAAAGGTGGAGCCCCTTGCCGAGAAATTATTTAGAATGTCAAGATGGAAAGAGAAGGACATTAAACCAAGTACAGGGCCTTCCTGGGCAGAAGGCCCTGGCTGCCCAGGTCACACGCCCATGAATTATTTCTGAATAGCATGTGGTTAATTTAACAACGGTGTTAACGATAGAACTGAAATGTAAATGTGGGTCTGTTTGACTTCGATGATCTTGAAAATAGGGCACAGGGTTAAAAGGATGACCTTTGAGGCCACCAGCCAGACTGCCCGGGGACTGAAGCTTTATCCCAGCACTGATAAGCTGGGTGACCTTGGAAGAAGCGTTTGACATAACTGAACCTCCGCTCACTTGTGTATAAAATAGAGATAATAGTTTGCACCTTGAGATGCTGTGAGGAATAAGTAATATTCATTAAGCACTTAGAAGAGCGTCTGGCACATAGTAGGAATTCGATAAATGGCAGATACTTTTATCAACTTAACAGCACTCTATATCCCCTATCTAATTATTTGCCAACTGACAAAAATTTGTATGCATCTGTTGCAGCTTCAAGAGATTTAGAAAATAATCACCTATTGATGTGATTCATGAAAGTACCTGGGTAGAGGAAATATGATAGATTAGATTCTTTAAAATGTCTCGGATCAGAAGCAAAACAAAAAAAAGCAAGTTGGGAGTTTCCATCGGTGGAGGGGTGCTAATTAACAACTCAATTAAAAAAGGCAAATTAAACTTTATGGTTCGTTATCCTCCACTGCTTAGTAAATTGTTTTGCTAGGCGAATGATTAAAAATGATCATTTCAGAAAACTGAAATAGCTTCCAAGGAACATGACTATTTTTCAGTATTATACAAAAGGTTTCACCACAAAATAGACTTACTTGATTAAAAGGAACAGTGCTGTTCTGCATGTGGAAAGCCAGCCTTACAAATGTCAGCTTGTGATGCATTAGGTGTTTAGGGGCCTGTGTAGGAATTTTGAAGAGAAATGCTTCCTTATGAATAAAACACATCATCGTTTCCTTTTCTGCACTTTATTTTTGCGGCCCCTGTAAAGGTTTTTCTAGAATACTACTTGCAAATGTACGATTTACATCAAATTACTTGAGACCTGAGCTCTGCGGAAATGCGCAGAACCCAGGCATTCCTAAAAATGGGTGGTTTCTAGGGAATCGAAATGATGGCCAGAAAACAGATGCCATAGTGAATTGAGGCATCAGCCCTCACCCTTGTGATTCCTCATGCTCTTCTTCAGTAATTACATCGCTGGTTTTCAACTTTATTTTTCCTGCTCTAGACCACCTGAGACATATGGCATGGTCCCACAGGTAATTAGGAGTATTGGGTGCACTGGGGGGAAGGGCAGATCAAGTGTAGCTAGGTCTGGCCATCAGGGGGCACCAGCATGGTGGTGGCACTACTGCAGGACGTGTAGAGCATACACCTTTGATGGCTGGAGAAGCAAAGACACAGAACCTCCGAATCTCTGTCTCAAGGCCTTGATTTCATACCACTCCTCACAGATTTATTATCATTATTTTAACAGCCAGCTGGTCAGCCCAGCACCTAAAGTAATTGTCTAAAAGGTCAAAAATTCCATCACCAACAGTCTCCCTGTTGCCCTCAGCCACACTTCATATTTTTTTTGTTGTTTCAATCTACCCACTCCTCAACCTTTTCAATGAATCAACACCCGACTGACTACCTGATTGTTCCCACATTTCCTGATTGATCCACATTTAAGTGCACGTTTCCTTTCATTTATACTTTTACCCTCTGAACATATAGATTAATCCAACTCTCTGGCAAATCTCATCTTCACACCTGATCCTGTTGATTCTGTTGTCCCTCCCATTTTTCCTCAAAATGATGATGGTATTAGAGAGGACACTGCCAACCTTTTATCTACTCCCACCACTCTCCCCCCATTAAAACAAGAAAATGTAAAACAAACAAACAAAAAAAAAGAAAAGAACACCACCAATCGAAATCCTACACTAAACACTGTGGCCCCTTGTCATCTCATTGTCATTCTGATAGCTTCATATAGAGAATCCTAACCTACAGCTGGTGCTTTACAACAAAAACCCAAGTACTTGAACTCAGAATGCCCTTTTCGCAGATGAAAACTTCTTTTTAGCCAGTGAATGGAAATGTTGTCTAGATTAGCCATTTCTGAGCCCTGAGCCAATCAGCACTTAAGTATGGCTTTCGAAACCCTATTGCGCATCCTGCTAGAATAGGGTGCTATGAAAGGAACCCCTCCACAATCTTAAAAGAGACTATGTTTACGCACAAGGATGACTGGGCCACCATGAGTAGCAACAGCTCTCCATGGCTGCCTGTCCCAGACCACACCTAGTAGGGCAGAGCTGATGTCATACCTTTAATTCCCACCACTTCTGCTGCATGGTTTGGGTTTCCTCGAGCTCATGGAACCCGTCAAACACCAGTATGTCTCCGTAGTTAGTAGGGAACTATGACAATACCTCTAATAAGAAATCATTTGTGCAAGATTTGTAATAAAATCTTACGTAAAGATTTCTCTCCAACTTTGATGAAAACATTGATGGCCAAGGTGACAGTAGATGTAGTGGGTTCTTTGAGTCAAGGCATCATTGATTGACACCAGCTTAGATCAGGGTAGTGGTAATGGAGATGGTGACACCCTAAGAGGGGGGGATGTGAGTGGCAGAATTACCGTCTATCTGTTCAGGCAGAAACACATATTGAGTGCCTGCCATGTGCCGACACTGGAGGTCCTAAGAGATACAAAGAAGGAGACAAACTCTGCCTCTGAAGTCCACATTCTAAAAGGAGAGGCCAACATGGAAGCCAATAACAGGCATTCCAGCGATGGCACAGTCAACTCTGCAGTGCAGGTGAGCAATCAGGTGAGTCTTGTCAGCACAGCGGATGAATGATGCAACAATTGATAAAACAGCGTGTCTTGCCAGGGAGCAAAGCTCTATGAAAAATGAGCCCCAGCATCATAAAAGTTTTCTCTTCAAATCTAATACCTTCAGAGAAGACATTTTTAAAGAACTGGGAGGCTAATGACTTGCATCCTCTGAGGCACTCTCTCAAAAAAAGAAAAAAATCACACAACAAAATGCACCACAGAGACCTCTCAGAAAGCAATGGTCTCCCATTGTCTTTATATTTATTTTGTATATGTCGTGTACTGGTCTGCTCATGTTCCTATTCTATGTATGCAGGTTCTTCAAACTGACTGTAATTTATTTTTATACAGCTGAAGAGAAAGAGCTAAGAGTCTGTGTCCTTCCTCTGTTAACTAACAGTCCCTCCTTATTTGAAATGACACCTTTATATGACATGCATGTGTAAGGTTCTTGTGGGTCTCTTCTCTTCAAGTCCTTGACCCAGGCCGATCAACACCGTATTAGTCAGAAGAGATTAGGTGATGCTGCCATAACAAATAACCTTAAAAACTCAGTGGACCACCACAACAGACGTTAATTCCCTGATCAGATCAGCCAAGCTGCTTCATCTAATTCCTGTGGTAACTTTATCTCAATACATGCTTCCATGGGGGAAGAAAGACTAGAGAAACCGCATATTTCTTTGAGCAAAATTAGTCACACAACCCCACCTAATTTCTCAGATGCTGGAAATACAGAGGCACAAATGGCATGTTTGCGGAGCATTCATGTTTCTGCCCAAATATCCCCTATAATCACTAAACCTTCATCGCAAATTCCCCCTGGGGAAAAATTTTCCAGGGCAGTAAGACGTTTTCTTAGTCCATGATTGGTGGTTAAAAGCCAGTAAAGAGCATCTGGTTGCTTTGTGAACTAAAGCAAGCGAAGCTTCTACTCGGCAAAATAAAATAATGATCATAAACAATATATGCTCCTAAAAACTAATTAAAGAGCAAGCTCAAATCATCACGGAGCCAGATCAGTTTTAAGTAAAGCTCCTTAAGTGTCATTATCCATTAGACGTGCATGGAAAGTGTTCTGTGGATTTCTCCCCCACCCCATCTTTTAACCTCTCAAACAGCCACCTACAGAGAGCCAAACGGTGGCAGGAGAATGTGCTAATGATGCCAGCTCATGTGAGGCTCTCCAAATTTATGAAGGGTGGTTACATAACCGTGATGAGAATGAACTTTTCTCACTTCCCATAGAAAGCTAATAAGGGAAAAATGGGCTTTTATAACTCCAGCACGATTGGATTAGATTACTCAGTAAAATAACCTTATGATCAAAGACGTTACCTATTTATTGATACGGTGGATCCAGAAAGGATCCGTTCTGTACTCTCTGTCCTGCTTTGGAGCCATCTGGGGAGTGGAATGGAATGGTAGATCTATGAGTACTTCCCTGGACATATTCTTCTTTTCTGGTATCCTGCCCAAACATTCCACAACAGAAGCCAAGAATTGCAATCTCTGCCTCTTCCGTCGGTGAGATGCTCGCGCTGCCTGGTGCTTCCTACCTGCGCTGCAGCAGAAAGGGGCTCCCAGACTGAAAGCCAGGGCTTTCGTGAGGCTGAGTGCATGTTCTTCCCTTCTCTCAAGGGTCACGGATCTGCACTGTCTTTGGATCCATGCCTGAAAAGAATAACCTCATCTATTTTATTCAGTGTTTGCTGTTTTCCATAAGAAGCCCAGTGGCAGGGACAGCATCATGACTGCATGCAGAAGACTTCTTCGAGTGGCACAATCCAATAGAAACGGAAAGCAAGTCGCACATAATTCTGAGCTTTCTAGAAGCCGCATTTAGGAAAAAAGTAAAAATGAAGAAGTGAAATTATATGAATAATGTATGGTATTTGACTGAATATATCCAAAGATTAGCATTCCATTGTATAATCAATAGATTATTGAGATGTTTTACATTATTTTTTTTCACACTTAAGTCTTCAAAAGCACATATTTTATACTCGTAAGCACATCTCAATTCATTCTAGCCACATTTCAAGCATCTGGTACCCACATGTGCTACTGGCCACTGTAGGGGACGTCATAGCCTTAGAGCATCCTAAAGCACAACAAATTGGAGGAACACTAGATTTTAGGGGCTTTCAAATAGAGTTCTAGCACTCTCAAGGATATCAATCCATGCATGCTTCCCTTATTCAATTCTCTGCAGTGGAAAAAAGGCTCGGGTCAAAAACCTCCTTTGTCTCATCCAACATATGGGAAATAAAAATGTTAAGTTTCACAAATGCAAACTAAAGTAACTATTACAAAAGTAGCGTGTTAATTTTACTTGACCGAGAATTCACTATTAACATGCCCTCTCTCCCTGAGTGTTCAACATTTATTTGATGGAGTGACCTTTCTAAGGTCTTGATTTCCAAATCTGTGATGCGAACAAAGCCATAAACTGTGCTCACTAGGATGCAAGGTGGTTTAAAATCGACTGGCGAACAGAATGATTTGAAAAGATCCCACGTGAAATCTCCTTTAGAGGCTTTCCACCACCTAACCTGCCATTCATTCTGCAAGGTCGACTTCATTTTCACTTTTGGAATTCAAAGCTACGGGTTTCTAAGAAGCACAAACACATCACTTCACTTCCTTTGAGTCCCTGCATTGCCTACCACAGGGTCTGGCCTATAATGCTCAAAGATTTCGTGAATGAAAAGGCTTGAATTAAAGGCCTTTTAACAACAGAGAGTAATATTTTTTTAATCAAGGGCCACTGGGGCAGGCACTTGAATAAGGTGGAGCAGGAGAAAAGCAATGCAGAAAGAAAACAGAACTTTCATAAAAGGATAAAGAGGGAATATATAGAATGTGCGTGTTCTTCCCTTTTAGCTCAAATTGTCAAATCGCGCTCTGGGCTGCCTCCCCCGAGACTGTTACTTTGGCCATATTGACTTCCTTTCAGTTTCTCAAACAGGTCAAATGTGTTCCCATCTCAGAGCCTTTGTATGTGCTGTTCCCTCCGCCTAGAATGCTCTTCCACTTTGCAGAGAAGCCCCTCAGTGGGCTCTTACCTCCTGCTTTCATCTCATAACCACAGTGAATTTTTTCCTACTTCCTATCCCAGTGAGCAACCAGCTTCTGACCTGTTTACTACCTCGTGGTCTGTCTCCCCACGCGAATGTAAGTTCCTCAAGGGCAAAGGCATTCATTCTCTGTAGTGTCTCTTCCATCTCCCAGCCCCTAGCCCAGTACACGGTCTCTTAATATACACTTGATATACTTCCATGTTGACTCTATCATGAAGGTTATGCCCTAGAGCTTTGGAGATCCCAGATTGGGATAAACTCTGCTCTATTCAAAACCAGCAGGAGAGTCCAACCCCTGAATGAATGAATGAATGAATGAATGAAGTGGAGGGAGGCAGCTAGATGGAAACTGTTCCTGGGAGTGCACACGGCACCTTGGATTATGGGCCTGAAGTCCCATGGAAGGTGTTTTGAACTTGACTCCATCACTTACTAGCTCTGTGATCTCAGGCATATTATTAACTGTCGTGTCTGTCTTCTCCTCCTAAAATGGTCTTCATGAAACTGTCTACTTTCAGGAGTTGTGGAGATTAACCAAAATCATGGATGAAAAGCACTGGGCTTGGCACACAGAAAAACGCTCAATGCATGGCCACCGTTAGCTATGATGGTTGTTGAAAAATTAATCTCATGGCATCAGCGGGAAGGGAAAGGAGGCTACTCCAGATGGCCTATGGGCTCAAGGTCACCTTGGCTTAATTTGTTGTCACTCCTCAACATCACTTGGAAACTTTGAAGTCTTCCTCATTTATTGGTGAACTTTCCATGTTCCCCTTTAATTCTCTATTACATTGCGAATGGGGCATTTAATCCTTTGGATTTCATTTCCCGGCTGCAGTAGAAATGGAAAACGCAAGTAAACACCATATTGGAAATCTGACTGTTCAATGAATTGCAGGATTCTCTTCTCATTTGTCATAGGAGAGAAAAAAAAGAATAAAGTTAAAGTTGTTTATAAGACAAGCAAACTAAGCTCCTTGAGAAGCAATTATTTTGGAAGAATTTTCCCCGTTCTTTATAGCTTTGCCATTTTAATACTGAAAGGTATTTAACTGAAAATCATTCTTTTAACAGCAGTCTCATAATCCTTTATAAAATCTCTCTGCAGCAATATCAGTAGGAAGGTTTGGACATCTCACAATATAATGGGGAAGAAAATCACCTACGAGCCCTTCGCCACTGATCTGTGAGAACATCCTACAGGGAGCTGGCTAAGGACGGTAATTGCATTACTCCCTTTCCTACGAATCCTGATCAACCAGAACCCTCAATCCAGTTTAGGCATGCCTTTCTGCTGACCACGACCAGGCCCTCTGGCCTCTTCACCTTGGATTCAGAACCTGTGAGGAGGCCAAGGCTGCATTGGGTGCCTGCTTTCCCATGAATTTAAGCCTTGACCCATGAGAAATACACTCCTGGCCTATGCCACTCACATTTTTAACGACTCAAGTTTTCTCATGGGTGTAGAACAGGGGACCCCAGCTCCTGGACCACAGACCAGTACTGGTCCATGGCCTGTTAGGAACGGGGCCACACAGTAGGAGGTGAGTGGCAGACAAGCTGGCAAAACTTCATCTGTATTTGCAGCCGCTCCCTAGTGCTAGTGTCACCGCCTCAGCTCTGCCTCAGATTATTAGGCATTAGACGCTCATATGAGTACAGGCTCCTAGTGCCAAAAAGGTTGGGGACCACTGGTGTAGGGTCCCTTGTAAATTATCCAAGCGCAAATGTAGATGATGCTGAGTACTGGCAGGCCCAACCACAGCCACGTGCTCAGCAGACAAACACTGTGCTCTGTCCTGGTTCTTGCAAACACAAGTGTCCTCAATGCTCATTTTACTGCTTTTCCCATGTCGGTGGGGGAGATAAGAGGCCCTCTTGATCAGGTGATCTTTTCTTCCCCTTCTCTCTCTTCTGTCTAGTGAATTCTACTTCTCCTTTCAGATAACTAAAAGTGCTGATCTAGGGGAAAGCTATCACCATGAGAAGCAGTAACACACAAGAAGCTTGGTTGGGTGGCAGCTGGACAAGACTGAATGGGAGGGGAAGTTCCTTGTAGCATAAGACTGTCTCAGCTCATCAGCTTGGGCTTCTATAACTAAATACCATAGACCAGGGGGCTTAAACTACAGGCATTTACTTCTCACAGTTCTGGAGGTTGGAAGTCCAAGGTCAAGGTGCAGCAGTTTTGGTGTCTGGTAAAGACCTACTTCCTGGCTTTCAGGTGGCCTTCCTCTTGTGTGCCCTTGTGTGGCCTTTCTTTCAGTAAGTGGGTATGGGAATAGAAAGCTCTTAGGTCTCTTCCTTTTCTTATAAGGGCACCAATCCCCTCGCGAGGGTCCCAGCCTCATGACCTCATCTAAGTCTAATCACCCTCCAAAGGACTCATCTCCAAATACCAACACAAGGGGGGTTAAGGCTGAAACTTAAGAACATAGGAGGGACACAAACATTCAGCCCATAATGCTTTCTACAGGCTCACATGAGAAGGTCATCATCCAGAAGGGCCGGAGGGCTGGAACCCCAGGGAGCGGGAGACATGTGACTAGGTGATGTCCTCTGCAGCACAGCAGAGATGTCCAGTCTGAAGCTGTTAAGACCCTAGCAGCTGGAGGCCTTATAACTACAAGGCCCCATCTTATCAATGGGTAACAGCTGTCCAGTGGGGTATGCAAAGCAGGCAGGTTCTAAATGGCTAAAATCTGCCTGTTGGGGCTATTTTAAAAATAATTAGATGCGGAGAAAATTTGATTTTGGCAACAGTGGACTTCCGAATTAATAGGCTTGCAGCAAAGAAGTAAACAACCCAGGGGCCATACATAGAGGCTCATTTACATAACAAAGATCAGATCCTTTGAAAGCTGAGAATAGACAGTGATCCAGAGCAGAAGTGATCCACTGTGTGCAGACATTCCCCTGGGGCTGCAACTTGCCCTGCCCACAGGGCCCAGGCCTGGGCCTCACCTGTGTGACTGGAGCCCCTGTGGGAGAATGTGGGTCCAGCATGGCCAGACTATCCGTTTTTAAGAAAAACAGGAATCTGGTTTCTGTTTTCGATGCCAAGAATCTCACAGTAAAATGCTGACACGTAATATAAACTTCAAATAAATATTGTGCTTCAAGCAAAACTCCATGAGCCAGTTGCATACGGCTTGTGGTGGTCGGTTCCCAACCTCTGTTTCCAGCTCAAGAGCAGCTGGAAACAAATGAGCCCTCCACAGAAGGAACATCTGAGGCATCAGGAAAACAATCACTGCTAGCACTGACCAAGCAGGAGCTTGCCTCTCCTATAATTTTATTTTTTGAGCTAATTATTCTTTTTGTCTTGTCTTTTTTAACATGGTAAAATACACGTAACACAAAATTCACCTTTTAACCAGTTTGAAATGTAGAATAAATTCCAAGGGCATTTAGTACTTTCATAATGTCTGGCAACCACCACCACTGTCCTTTTTCCAGAACTTTCTCATTCTCCCAGATGAAATTTCATACCCACTAACTCCCCACTCTCCGCAAGCATAGCTGCCCCCGCCCTCGCAGCAACCACCGTTCTGTTCTCTGTCTCTGTGAATTTAACTACTCGAGGTATCACATATGAGTGGAATGACACGATATTTGCCATTTTGGGTCTGGGTTCTTTGATCTAAGCATCACGTTTTCAAGGTTTACCAATGTTATAACATATGTCAGAACTTCATTCTTTTTAACGGCTAAATAATATTCCACTGAATATATATATGTATATATATACACACATATGTTTATGTATATATGTGTATATATATGTATGTGTATATATATGTGTTTGTATGTACTCACACACACAAACGCACATCACATTGTTTATCCTTTCAACCATCGATGGATATGTGGGTTGTTTCTACCTTTTGGCGATTCTGAATAACGCTACAGGGAACATAACATGTATGTGCTGTACAAGTATGTGTTTGCTTCTTTCGTTTCCCTGGGTAGATATGCAGAATGGAATTGCTCAGGTAATTCTATGTTTAGAATTTCCTAAAATTGTATAGTTCCAAATTAAGTCCCTACATTGTTACAAAGATTTTTCCTATAACCATGTGTATTCCCAACATCGATATTCTCTAGAGAATAGCAGTAGTTTATATATTTCCAATATTTTAAAACGTTGCTAGAAAATAGTCTTATTGTTTTTATTGTGGTATTTTGGTATTCTTGACTAATTCTCACCTATTATCCTACAGTTTGGTGCTTTCATCAGAGAGGATATTTTTACACACACACACACACACACACACACAGCCACCCAGATTGCATTCTGCAACCCTGCAGAATGAACGACAAAGGTCCATGGCTTTCTCTTTCCATTAACTGAAAAGATAGAGTTACTCTTCCCCCTTTGATGAGAAAAGGCCTTGTGAGTCCCTGGGGTGCTGAGTCAGCACATCGGCCACCCCACTGTCAATCAATCATTAATGGGAAGGGGTTGCTGCAAGGAACGCCAACTCAGCAGAATACATGTCTGGGCTCCACAAATAGCCAATGAAGGAAAGTGGCTTCAAGGCAGAGTATGTCTTAAGAGATAAACTCAAATGAGAAAATGGTAAAAACAGCAAAGAAAAGGGTCAGGAGATTCATAGAATGCATTTGTTCATTGAAGAGTTCCCAATAGACAGAAAAATTTCTTTTAAAATGTGCATGTGAGTGCATATGTGTGTGTGCACATATATATTTAATCATTTTTTAGGCACTAGGCTTTCTTACAAGTAGTGGAGATACACAAATTATTAAGGAAGTTTCCCCACTTTCAAAAAGCTCACAGATTAGCAGAGGAAGTAATCAAATGAGTATAAGACATTAAAAAATAATGCATTCATTCATTGAGTATTAACCCTGTCCCAGGCATTGCATAGGCCTTGTCGCATTTCATACCATGGTCACGCTACAGAGACAGGTTCCGTTAATTACCTTTTTTTTCTGTTTTTGCAGAGAAGGAAACAATCTCCAAGATATTAATTTGTTCAAATTCACACAGCTAGTAGAAGAAGGAGTAGACTGGCCCCAGGCACCTTTGACCCCATGTTAACCACACTCTGTGCGAAGTGCCAAAAGGAAAAGATATATCTGGATGGTTACCCTTATGAGGACAAGCAGAAATGCTCCTTTGCATGTGCAGGAACCCATGACAAGGAAATAGAGAGTGTTGTCAGAGACACCAAGAGTGGCAGGAAAATGTGCCAGGGTCCAGGGGTGCTGGCTGTGGGGAATGGCCTGAGATGAAGAGAAGGAAGTTGGACCCAGGATTTCAAACTTGATTATCTAGCACAGAGTTTCTGAAAAACATGGCCTGCCACGTGGATTCACCTGTCTACATCTGACTCACCAGGGAAGCTGAGTCTCTGCCTTGAAGCAAAGCCTAGAACCCTGTATTTTGAAAAGCTTCTCTAATGTATCGTGTGCCTACTGGAGTTTGATGCTTAACTTCCCTTGGACTATGCGCCTGCGACCGCAATGCACATGCTTGAATGGGTTGGCCAACGGTGCC
Source organism: Cynopterus sphinx (assembly GCA_030015415.1). Classification (NCBI taxonomy): domain Eukaryota; kingdom Metazoa; phylum Chordata; class Mammalia; order Chiroptera; family Pteropodidae; genus Cynopterus; species Cynopterus sphinx. The sequence goes on along the minus strand of CM057379.1, from coordinate 95,953,825 downwards.
TGGGGTTACTAAAGAACAAATTCCTGAAACAACTTGCGAAACAGCCAATGGTTGGATGTGGAAATTTCTTTTATACAGGGGTGTTGTGCATTGTTACATTAGGACACACACAGATACACAATCAGGAGGGATGTAAGATCATGAAATGCATTTTTTTTTTTAAGATGAAAAGGAAGGGTTCTAAAATAATGTGCAGTAGGGACGAGCTGTCTCACACAATGGTCCCTGTCATCCTTGTCCTCTAGCCCTCACACCAAACCCAGGAGTGTGCATCTTCTTGAGCTAGAAATGCATGCATGAAAAAGTGAGGAGACCTCAGTAGATGTTGGTAGCACCAGAACTAAATGATGCCTACCCAGAAGAATGACCAGGGTTGAGTTGCAGAAAGATCACTCAGCCATCTGACATCAGAGCCACCGCAATGTGACTGCGAGATGAATAAAAAGAGCCTGAGCAAAAATAAATAAATAAGTAAATAAGTAGGTAAATAAATAAATAAATAATAAGCAATAGCGAAGGCAAAATAAAGAATAATAACACTCATTATAAAACTGTATTGAGCCAAGAAGAATTACTTACACAATCCACATAAAAACCATGGCATAGGTACTATAATTTTACCTATTATACAGATGTGGAAACTGAGGCTCAGACGAATTATGTGACCTGCTCGAGATGCCACAAGAAGCCAGATGGCTGGGGAAGGATGAGTGGCATGGACCATTCACTTCAGTTCCTCCCTTGGGAAAACGGCGTGAGGAAGAAGCATGTAAAGAAATGTGCTGAGGGGAACAGAAAACCGTGCAGCTGCAAGAGCACACAGTCTGGGGGTTTCTCAGTAAGTCAAACATGGGATGACAATGTGACCCAGCAATGGCACTCCTAGTTCCACCCCCCAAAGACCTGAATATGGGGACGCAAGCATGTGTACACACGTTCAAAAGGTGGAAGCAACGCAATGTCCATCAGGGAAGGACCGACTGAAGGAAGGTGGCATGGCCAGACCATGGGACCTTACTCAACCATAAAAGGGAACAGGATACTGATATCTGCTATGAAGTGGATGAACCTCAGGAATATCATGCTCGGAGAAATAAGCCAGACACAGGAGGCCACGTACTGTATGATTCCTTTTACAGGAAATGTCCAGAAGAAGAAAATCCATAGAGAGAGAAAGGAGACTAGGAGACTAGTAGTTGTCAGAAGTTGGATGGAAAAAAGAATTGGGGGGGGGTAACTGTTTAATGGGTAAGGGGAGTCCTTTTGGGGTGATGAAAACATCTTAGCACTTGACAGAGGTGGTGATTGTACAACATCATAAATGTACTAATTGCCGCGGAATTGCACGTTTCAAATGGCAAATGGTTAGCTGTATACATTATGTGAATTTTACTTCAATAAAAATACAGAAGAAAAGACGGCCCGAAATCCCACGATCTGTTTTCTTTCAAAGGAAATCGAGTGTCAGCCTGCTCAGCTCATTAAAAAGGAATCAGTCCTGAGTGTGTCAGGCAGGGGACCAGCCTCGCCGAAACAAAGCGGCACTTTGGAAGTCACATGTCACCCCAAAGCTGAGAGTGAAAGGGTAGAAGACACACACACAAGGAAAAAAAAAAAACAGAGAGAGAGGTTTCCTTTCATTGTCGACAAACTCTGCAAGGCATTTCCACTCTCATATGAACATCATGAAAGTGATATTATAGATATATGAGGACGGACTTTAAAGACAAGGAAACTGGTGTGCCGAGACCTGAGTGATGTGATGAAGGTCACACAGTGAGAACACGGCCAGACAAGCACCCAAACTTATGGAAATGCCAGGGACATGTACACCCCTCACCTCCCTGGAGGTCCCCACGAACCACATGAAAGGAGTTGGAATGGAGCGTCAGCTAGTGGGGGAGGGGTGCACAAAAGCTGATCCAGACACAGCACCCCCACCTCTCATCCTCTCCCTTCATTGAATCCACATCTCGACATGCCCTTAGCTGTTATCTCGTACGACATCTGAGATTCCCGTGTTGGCTGCCCGGTGCTCATTTCTGTCAATTATTCTCCTGGATAGACGTGGAGACTGATGCCACTCCAGTCCACAGCCCGGACTTCTAGCCCCCTCTCTCCACTCAATCATCAAGGGCATTTTTTCATTCATTGTCACCGATGATGGCACACGATCCATTTTAATCCTTAAAGACCTAACCTGATTCAGAGAGGCAGTGATTAGAGGGATAGACTTTGGAGGACAGGAGCTTCGGGATTGAAACAAGAGCATCACCGAACCAGCTGTGTAGTCTCAGGACAGCAGTGGCAGCCCTCTCTGCCCGTCTTACTGCAAAATGGATACAACTGGAACACTTACATCAAGGGACTGTTGTGAGGATTAAATGAAATAATTCATGAGACGCTCTGGGGCCCATCGTTTAGTATGTGCCAAGTACATACTCAGTAAGTGTTCGTTATTCTGCGAGGAGGTACTGCAGTGGAGTGAGGCAAAGGTTGGTGAAAAGAATCTGACCGCCTGGATTCAAATGACGACTTCCCCACTTCCACTTGAGTGAACTTGAGCAAATTCCTGACCTTCTCTGAGCCTCGGTTGTCTCATTTGTAAAATAAAAATCGCTTTATCAGAATGGATGAGCATGAACATTAAATGAAATCGTCCATAAACAGGCTAAGCGCAGTGTCCAACACACATATATGTGCTCAGTCACACTAGTCGTTAATACCCTGAGATTTATAGCAACACATGACGACTCTTGTTGGTAGCATTCATCTGAATAATCATTTCTTGAGAATGAGAAGAAAATTTGCAAGGCAATTAACTTTTCAATAAGCAAAATTATTTACAGCTAAGGCAAAATAGATGGAAATACATATATAGATGGAAAACAGATTAGTGGTTGCCCATGAGTGGGGGGATGAGGGGGGTTGACTAAGAGAGCGACACAAAGGAAGTCTGAGAATAATGGCAGTGCATATGTGGCACCGTGCTGGTGGACACACAACGTGATGTATTTGCAAAACTCTACCCAGCTATACATGACAAAGGGTGAATTTTACTGCATGTAGAATTTTTAAAAATTAAAACGGATATGGGAGGAAATTTGTGACAAACAAATTTAATGCTATTACAAATGAATCACATAAACATGCCGAAAGGGGACCTATGTCGCTTCGGGAAACGGTGTTTTGACAGGATGCTCAGACAAAGAGATCCGTACGCGAACACAGAAGTTCGTACATTTGTTTATCCCAGGAGTATAGGTCAGCAATTCCGAAACTACTTTATCTGAATACTAGAGTTGAACAAATGAGTAAATATAGTGTAGTGTATGAAAGTCAGGTTTCTCACTGTCAGAGAAAAATGTTCTAAAAACGGGGAAAGGTTATAGTAAATCTTTGAGTGTTGGACTGTAGTCAGTCATCAGTTGTAACTCATGGTTTTGAAACAGATATGCAGATACTGACACAGACGTAAAACAAACATAGATGTGTGTACATGGGTGTGTGCATATATATGCATATGTGTATGTTTGCATATATTTGCATATGTTTCCTGACATATGCAAATATAGGGCCCAAAAACCATGCCATCTCAATAATAATGAGAACACGAGAACACAGGCGGCACAGATATCTTGCCTCCTAAATACAACTGTCCAACAAAAGGAACCAGAGTTCCTTAGAGAAGGGGCTGATCCCAGGGATGGGTCAGTGAAATTACAAAATGAGCATGGAGCATCTTACGGTGCCAGAAAGATAGAAAGTACTCAAAAAAAAAAAAAAGAAAAAAAGAGTGGGTGTGTCTAAAGTTCACAAAAACCCAACAGAAGGAGCTCCCAAGAACCAAAGCTGGAATAATTTGAACAATAAAAATAATGACAAAATTAGATTACAGCCCAAAGGAAAACGAATATTCTCAAGTTCACATTGATATAAAAAACTAAAGAAGTGAAGACACAGAAGAATGAAAAATGCTTCCTTACAGAAGAGTTCTCATTAATGTAGGTAGAAGGGATGAGACCAACAGAAAACTGCCGTTAGAGAATACTAACAAAATAAACTACTGTATTATTAAGTACGGAGGGGAAAACAGCAGCCTTACAGGGCAGAAACTCGGCAGACACCTCCTCAACCACGCGATCAAGGGTGATAACACCAGGAATAAGAAACCCAGATATCACATGACCTCCAATGTGACACACTGAGAAGAACACATTGCTTTTGTGGCATCCTTTCCAATGATGCACAGCTTCAGTCTAATCGGGGCCAAAGGGTAGACAACCATAGATTAAGGAATATTCTATCAATGAATGAATGAATGAATGAATGAATGAATGAATGAATAAGACAATTACTCTTCAAAAGTATCAGAGTCATGCAAGACAGAAAAACTGAGCAACTCTCACAGACTGGAGGAAACTGAGGTGATACAACAACTAACTACAACGGGGAATAATGAATTAAATACTGGAAGAGTAAAAGGCCAATAAGTAAAAACTGGTAAAATCCTAACAAAATATATGTTTCAGTTAATAGCATTCTATCCACCATAATTTCTCAGTTTCAACTACTATATTATGGTTTTCAGAGAAGATGAGAATAAATATGTATGTTTATACACATATAAATTTTGGACTTCTGAAAGTCCAAAAACTGTCTCAAAATGGTCTCAAAAAAGTCCAAAAATTGTCTCAAAAACATCTTTTAAATTATTTACAGCTGCCAATTCAAAAGTTTCAGGTATCCGTCCTGTAGTCTTATTAGAAATATTTCACTTATCACCCCAACTAAGTTATGCCCTCACGTTACAGCTAGAAGAAAATATTTGATCATGGTGGTCAGAAAGAAATGAGATAATTAAGAAAAGCAAAACACACAGAAATGTTTAGGGAAAATTTGCCTATGTCTTTCTCCAAAATTCTCTTACATAGTTTAAATCTAACTCCTCTTAGAAGGCAATCAACTACTGCATGGTAGATACTCATTATTTCTGACCATTTGAAATGCACGGCCAACGTGAAAAGTGAGGTGACCTTGTTCTTTGAGTTCTAAAGCTAATTATCACGTATCTTCTGTGTTCAGTGTCCTTTCTTTGAAAGATGTCCACTAATTTCCAGGGATGAACACTTTCATAGTCATTTCTGGCTTTAATTTCTACACTCACTAAACTCTCCCCGTTCCCAAACAATTTCCCTTTCCTCTGGATCTAATGTATCTAGGACTGAAATACAGCGTCTTAGCCTTGACTTATCCACATTTACTCTCAAAAGGCTTTGGCGAGAGTATCAGACTTTACTGAAGTTCTAGAGTGCCGGAGCGGTTTGACATCTCATGCACACACTACTTGGAAGTGAATATTTAGTACTCTAGCTCTTGAAAGTACTTCTTGCACCTGCCACTGGAGATTATCGCGACACCTTAACTCCACAGGCACCTCTCTTCCTCCATCTCCCGATCTCCTCCTCTCATCTCTTCTCTGCTCTCCCGCTTCTTCAAGCTCCTGGTAATATCTACAGATGTTCCGTTTTCTCCTCTATTCTTAGGGATATGTGTACATGCAAATGACAGAAATCTTGACTCAAACTTCATCAAAGAGAAATAAAATGCGGTGGCTCACCTCAGGTAGGTGCTTCACGGTTACAGGACCCACGGGAGCATGCTTAATTTCTCTCTTCCCTCTGTTCCTTTCCTCACCTGCATTGGCTCTATCTCCAGGCAGGCAGTAAGGTGGCTACGCAGACATGATGGTCACATCTTATATGATGACACCCTTGTGTGACAACCTCTAATGCCATGTAAGGGAGTATCCTCCTATAGTCACTCATGAATAAAAAAACTTTCATCAGCAAAAAGAGATATTTATCTCATCAAAAAAGATATTTATCTCATCATTGCCTAGTGTGTCATTTTCTTATTCTTAAATCAACCTGTGGAGGCCAGAATAGTATAACAGCTCAGGATGGTCAAGGCCTGGGTGCTTGGGGATTATCATGTGTGGGTTAGAACAGGCCAAATGCAGCCCATGCCAGTTTGTGGAAATAAAACTCTGTAAATAAATATCCATTAAAACAGATCCAAACCCAATTTTTAATGTATTGCTTATAGCTGTTTTTGCACTATGCCAGGGGAAGTAGTTGCCAGAGATAATGTATGTCCCACAGAGCCAAAATCCTGGCTCTTTACACAAAAAAAAAGTCTGCTGATTACTGGCTTAGATTAATGACATGTTACACCTGGAATTCGTCTCCGCACTCATACTATCTGACTGCTGTGCAATGGCAGAGGGATTACATGAATGTTCTAGAAACTACTACAGCGCCTATTACACTCCAATCCCTGGTCTAACCAACATTCAGAAACCAATTAAAGGGCTCCTCTGTTATGACAGCCCTCCCATGAGATATGGCTTAAATTCACTTTCTTTTATAAAAGTATCATGACGGTAAATAGCAATTTTTGCCTTAGGGTCTTTCTCTGGAAAAAATTCAAAGTCTGCGATCCTGTGAGAGTGTCTCTAATTTTTATTTCTTACATTTTATTGGGATATAAAATTCTAAATTTAGAGTTTCTATCCCACAGTTTATCAACGATTTCCCACAAGAACCCTAGATGTTAGTCATCCTAAACTATAATAACGTCTGAAAGAAATTTCAAAGAGGTTTCGTACCAATAGACAAGATGAGTATGTTCTTATTATTTGTCTGATAAAAAACAGCATCAGAAAGATGACAGTTAAAGCAGTATTTGTGGTTCGTAAATTTTGTCCCTTACCAAGAAGACGTGTGCCTTCTAACTGGTTATATTTCATTCATAAAAATGAACTGCAAACAACAGTTAAGTACGATGGCAGCCACTGTTATCATTCTTATAAGCAATTGGGTCAAAAAGCTACATACACACACACAAAGGTGCTACCTGTGCTCTTGCTGCCTTCGATTTCAAAAGCAGTCCCGCAATTTCATATTGCATGAGATTACCCCTAATTGCATGAGATGGAAGTCACATCCATCTAAGAAGCTAGATTGTAATAAAATAACCTACGGAAGAAGAATTTACTTCTGACATTAGATTGGCCTTTAACAACAAACTTTTTTCTTTGTGACGATGAGAGGAGATGGAGGGAGAGAAAAATAATGAGAGCATATACATCTAGAGATTGACAACGAGGAAGAATGGTAAATAAAGACTTTCTCGCCGGGTGGCAATAGTTCGAAGACAGTCATGCCTCGTCCTAAGTGAAACCTCTTTGACAGAAACCTGCTCTATTTTGAACAGCTGGATAGCAACCCTAGGGTTTCAGATCGTGATAATAAAATGTCATTATTATGCTGGCAGTGATATAGGCTTCCCGGGGGTGGGAGCAGAAGGGAATGGCCTGGCAGGGGAATAATAGGAGTAAAGAGTAGCGGGGAACATGGCTTGGCTGACTCCTCTGAATCAATCCAAGACAACGAGTATTTCCGGAGTACACATGCCAGACACCGTGCCCCTCCAAATGTGGGTGAGACCCAACGTTTGGCTTCAATCTCCGCTCTTCTCTTTTCTCATACCCTTACTGTGTCGTTAGTATTGCTTTTCACTGTAAGTAACAGCAAACAAGGCTTAGATACCAATACATCTATAGGCAGCCGGTAGCCCTTGCCTCAATGGCTGGACAATATCAAGACTGTGTCTCCATGAGGCTCATCATGACCACGTGATGGATGCCTTGGTACCAGTCAAACCCACACAGGAGCCAGGAAGAAGGGCTGGGGAACAGTGCCAACTACTTCTGTCTCTCTTTTTCTTTTTTCATAAAGACAGAGGCTTTCTCAAAAACCCATGCCTCCAGTAGATATCCTTTAGTCTCTACGGGAGAGTGAATCACTTATCCTGACTTCCTATTCCCCTTTACATCCCTGCTGTGGCATGTGGACAACACTGGATCTTAGGTTTGGCCATACCACTTGCTTTGGTCCATGGGATGTCAGGGGATGTGCTGTGAGCAGAAGCTTAAAATGTGCTTTCACCATTGGCCTTGCCCTCTGGTCCTTATGCAATTCACCATGACTCCAGGGAGTGTCTAGTCCAAGGAGGATGAAAGACACCTGGGGAAGGTCTAGACTTAGCCCGTACGTAGCTCGGGGTCTGCCATCCAGTCTGGACCAGGTAAATTACACTCATGTTGCTGCAGGCCCACAGATCCATGAATAAGAAAAATATACTCGTATGAGCCATCGTGCATTAGAATGTTTTGTTACACAGACTGCGATGGCAGTAGCTGACTGATACATCTTCATTGGCTGGAAGTGTGGACACGGGCCTCTCCTAGACGCAGAGGAGGTTAGAAAAGCAAACAATAACCAATCGTGACTCAAAGAGCCAAGAGAGAAATTTCCTACCACTCTTTCCAATTCAAATTCTCTTCCCCTCACAACTAACTCCCCATCTGACTTCCTTAATACACATTTATTATTCCAGTGACAAACACTCAACATCTCAAGGTTAACTTTGATTTCTCTCCCTGAACCCACATATTGGACAAACATTGAAGGTAACACTTATTATATTTATTTATTGAACACTTGTAAGAGTTTAGCCAACACTCTCAGTCATTTCCGTGCATTATCTCGCACCATCCTTATAGTACAAGCTTTGAAAGTGCATAGAACTTATTATCACCTTCATGATAATAAGGAATTCAAAGGTTAAGTTCTGCCATATAGTTATTACTGGCAGAACTGGAATACACCATCTATATTGGGTTCAAAATGACTCCTTCACTGGGCCAAGTATTCCAAGTGAATTATTTCACTGAACCCATACATTAACTACCATTGTATCAAATCGGTTAATCGAACATGAGAAATATTAGATGTTACTGATTCTTTCATAATCACACCTTTAGCAAATGTCTCTCAATCTCAAAAACACTCCTCCCCTGGGCTAGGTATTTTATGTGAATCATTTCCATCAATCCATCTATAGATTTACCCCCTTTTATCAAATGACTTACTGGAAGGCAGGAGAGGACAGATAATACTGATGCTTTAATAAATCAAACCTCCAGCATACGTCACTTAACCTCTAATCCCACTGCCTATACCCAGGCAGTTAAAAAGGTCTTCCTTGCTTGTGCCTCCTCATTCCAAAATATTTGCATATTTCCCTCAAATTAAGCTCCTTAAAATACTGCCTTCACCATCATGTTTCGTCTGCCCTGCCATCACAGATGCCTGATGTTAGAAGTATACGTCACTCAAAACCAGGCATGGGGCTTTGCTGTATATTGACAAGGCAGGTGGAAGGGGAGTGAAAAAAAAAACATTTTTTAGAAACTCCTTCATTCAAGTTTTTGAGAGTTTCACAGCCCACTTTGTCTATAAGATCACGTTAAAATTTCTTATTGGAGAGCCTCAAAGAGATACATCCAGCCCTGCAGTCATACTGGAGTACTGACAGAGCCTGGAGAAAGGGTAGCTGTCCCTAGACTGCAAGTGCAATTGTGGGGTGAGGGTGTGTGTGTGTCATAACTGACCGGGCATCCATTCTAACTGCACCTTGCTCACCATTGGGAACGATGAGTATCATTCCCGTGTTGCCAATTCTCTTTTGTTAAATGCCCTCGCACTCTCTCTGCCCATCTTTTAAGGTAAACTACACTTCCTGACTCTAGTTGTGACCTGACCTCCACGTTCCACTTCTATGGAACCCCCAAGAAATTCTTCTACCGTCCGAACCCCTATAAACAGGCTGAGCATTGTTATGATGACCTTGAAACACCCAAACCCTCTCTATGTGTGCTTTTTTCCCCTTCTCTCGATCGGGGTTTTGCAACCTCAGAACTATTGACATTCAGGGCCAGTTAATTCTGTGCTGTGGCGGGCTGTCCCTGTGCCTTGTGCTATGTTTAGCAGCATCTCTGGCCTCTACCCACCAGATGTCAGCAGACCATGTCCCTCATTGTGACAATCAAGGATGTCCCCAGATACTGCTAAATGACCTGGGGGGGGTAGCAAAATCGCACCCTATTGAGAACTATTGCTCTGGGTTATAGGGTTCTCAGGACTGAGATGATTTCCACTTTTTCTTTCCCCTTTTCACACCAGTAGCAGTGTCCTTCACCTAGAAGATACTTTGAGATGTGGTGGATTGATTTCACATTCTCATGAATCCATCTTAATTGGAGGGTTTTGTTTTTTGAAACAACCCAGCGGGTAGTTGTTTTAATCTGCCATTAAGTCCACAATTTCACAAATGACTGCTTAAAAATGCACATCGCTTAGGTATCAATTGTGTTTGTGCAGGATACAGAATTCTGCTTCTCCTAATAGGATCATCTTCTGAAAAGGCAATCTTTTTTTATTTTATTTTTTTAGTGCCTACCTAGGATTCCATGTTATTCTCTAGAAAACATCAATTTCCAGGGAGGTTATTTATGAAGCTATAGAGAATTGTGATGATGCTGCAAAGAGTCATGATGACCCACAGAGAATAAACCAGAGCACCAAAAAGCTATTAAGAATAATGGACGAAGAAGAATAATGAAGAAAATAGAGAAAAACAAAAATCAGAGTGAAAATTCTACCGTGATCATCTGCAAAATGTACCCTGCTACCTAGAGGGCAGACATGCTTAAGATAAACAGCGAAGCTTTCACAATATTTTGTTTTGTAATGAATCACATGAGGTTATTTATCACATGCGTGTGATGTTGAAATTAGTTTGCAGAAATGGAAACTGTATTGTTAGGAGCCCAAGATACACCAAAAAAAAAAAAGATTTTTAAATATAAAGGGTAAAATTGCATGGCTACGATGGGTGAAAGGCTCTACTCTCCATCTGATTCAGTTCAACAGGAGTTCTGCTCTCCTTTTTACAATTCATATAATACCCTGTTTGATGTAAAATTGAAGACAAGAATGTAAGTTATCCCTAAGCCAACTTTTTAAACTAAAATGTTGTACAAAGATTCCTGTGGCATTTCAGTGGCCCTTAAATTTTAATAATACTGATAAAATATTCTACTATCCCCAGCCAAGTAATTTTTTATCTTTAATTGGTAAGCCCTCATTTATTATTTCTAAAGCATAAAAATTCTAATATCTAGGATTTATACCTTACCCAGGCAATCGTGACTGCAATGTATTTTTAAGTGCACTCAAAAAATAGAGAAAGCAAATGAACACTAGGGAAATTTAAGTCTGGACCACAATAAAAAAAAGAATTTTTTATAACAAATATATCATCGACTATATTATGGCTGCCTCAGTGCAAAAATACCCTCCAGCAACCTCGGGGGTGATAAGAAAGTCTTTTCTCAGAATGAGATGACAAAATTAAGTCAATAGAGAATAGGTCTTCAGGAATTAGCACAGATCATTTCAAAATTGACAAAGGAGCAAACCTGAAATGTGGCATGAAGATGCAGTGAAATATAAATATTACATATTGATCCACAGATGATCGATAAGTGCTTTTTTTGCTGCAGGCATTTTTATTCATAAAATAAGCTTTACTCGAATATTAAAGGAGAAAAGGGGGCAATGAGTTTGCAAAAAACAAAAAGCACTATTTAGAAAATGTCCCCACTGATACCAACATTGGTTTTGTAGACAGTGTAATAAACGCTTCAAGATGGCACGTATCCTTATGAAATAGAAAATTAAGTTTCATTTCTAACTTACTCTATCAGGCTGAATAATGGCCACCCACAGAGATCAGGTTCCAATCCCTATAGCCTGTAAATGTCACCTTATAAAGAAAAAGGGTCTTTGCCGATGTGATTAAATTAAGGATCTGGATGGAGAGATTGTCCTAGATTATCTGGGTGGGTCCTAAATCCAATGACAAGTGTCCTTAAAAGAGAGAGGAAGAGCGAGATACGACACTTTTAGAAGAAGAGAAGGAGGCATAAACTGAAGTGATGCAGCCACAAGCCAACGAATGTCAGCAAACGCCAGGAGTTGGAAGCAGCTAAGAGCAGATGTCCCTCCTGAAGTCTCCAGAGGAAGCGAGTCCCTGCCAACATCTTCATTACGACCCAGAAATACTGCTTATAGAGTTCTGTCATCTAGACTGGCGAGAGGATAAATTTCTGTTACGTCAAGTCACCAATTCTGTGATCCTGTGATAGAGCAGCAATAGGAAACTAATAAACCCACTGCATTTCTCGAGAGCCTGCTTTCTGTTTTCCCCCAAATCCATGACTCAGTGGTAATAACGAATGGCCCACGATAACACAACATCCCTCCTGAGATTAACACGCACTATGTGACCGGCACTCTGGTAATCACGTGTGCATCTGTGTCCTTTAATCCTCACTCCACCACCATCTTTCAGGTGTTAGGATCTCCACTGTCCAGAGGTGGAAGCGATGATCCACGGCCACATGTCCATCAAATGTCAGGTTTATCATTAGAACTCAGAGAGCTGATTCCAGGACCCTCGCCTTCAACCTTTCTGCTCCATGCCCACATGCACATGATGCCTTATCACGAAGAGCAACGGAAGACAGAGACACGTGTATTGCATTAAATTCACTGACTGTTCATATTACACTGAGTTCCTAGTCATTAAACACTCTTCATAGAAATAATGGGTATGCTGGTCACTCTCCTCACTGGATATTTGACTTTTTGATACATTAAATTTTTATATCAAGAATGAGCCTCACATTTCCACTAGAATGAATAGAAATAGTAGCTGTGCGTGACATGATAGCTGAGGTTTTTATAAGCCTAATCCTAATTGGCAAGGCAAGGAACACAATGATTTGGGGGCGAAGCATTGCTAAAATTTTTATTAAAATTTAAGTTCCAGGGAACTGGTGTGTCATGAATTGTCTCAATTAATTAACTATTATCTTCTCAGTGTGCAAGGTAGGTAATGGTACCTGGAAAATACCATCCATCCATCTGTCCATCCTTCCATCCATCCATCCATCCATCCATTCATCCATTCATTCATCCATCCTCAGCTACCTGGTTCTGCCATCCGGAGACCATCCTACTGTCTTCTCAGTCATGGCTTGTTGTCTGTCATGCCGGCAACCTGAATCTCTAACCGGGAGAATGCCTCAGAGTGCAGGGCGAGATGGCCCCCAACACCAAAAGCTTCGTGCTAAACCTGGGCAAAGACATCAACAATGTGTGCCTGCATTTCAACCCTCGCTTCGATATACATGGAGACACCAACACCATTGTGTGTAACAGCAAGGATGGTGGGGTCTGGAGGACCGAGCAGCGGGAGTCTGCCTTCCTCTTCCAGCCTGGGAGTATCACGGGGCTGTGCATCTCCTTCATCAAGCTGTCAGATGAGTACTCCACCAGTCGCCTCAACCTGGAGGCCATCAACGACCTGGCGGCAGAAGGTGACTTCAAGATTAAATCTGTGGCCTTTGAATAAAACCAGCCAACCCATGGTCCCCAATAAAGACAGTGGCCTCTGTTTCCACAGGACAAAAATAAATAAATTAAATAAATAAAGGAGGAGGGGTGTTTTAATTACTTTACAACATATGTGCTTCCATGAGTGATGGCTCATGCCACTAACAGATTTCTGAATGAAAGTCCAGGGACCACTACCTGCTTTCCCATCGATGCTCAACTCATTTCTATGTGCAGGGTCAGTTATTCATTGTTTATAGGAGCACAGAGCTACCTACTATGTAATAAGGTAAAGAAATCAACAATGACAACTTTAATCCCTTAGAATGTCTACGACCTGAGACAGTCATTTTACTTTTAAGAACTTGTCGGAAGGAGACAGACACATGCTCAAAGATCTCTGTTCAGGGATGTTCATTGCAGCTTTAATGGTTAAAAAATGTATATATATTAGCGTCTAACAGTAAGTCTAATGACACACCCAAGTGTTGGGCTACTATGGACCATTAAGTTTATTTTCCTAAAGAATATTTAAGGAGATGAAGGGAAAAGTTCATATTGTCAAATGACAATAGCAGGGCATAGTAGTAAGATACAGCTCAAGCTTAATTAAATACCTGAGTACTCACATACACACACACACAAAAAAAAAAAAATACAAAAAGAATCCAGCAGAATGATGCTAGCAAGTATCCAAAATAGTAGGAATTACAAGGGGAATTATTTTCATATATATATAAATACACACACACATATATATAATATGAAATAAGATATATGTGTATATTTTTATATATTTCTATTGTCAAACTCTCCCTTGATTAGAATACAGTATATTATTTTAGAAACACAAAAAAGTACAAAATAAGCCCCCAGAATGCCAGTCTTAAATAGGCTAAGATAGTATTATTTTTCATTCCAAAATTGTGGATGTGGAGAAAATTCTGTTGAACAAATCTCTGATTATTTTTTTCCCTCTGAGCTATGGATGTTGTCACAATCTGAATCACGGTATATGCACTAGATGCCAGGCACCTTCTAGCAACAGATGAATCATGTGTTACAAATGGCTTATGTTTAAAACAAATGATCATCTTAAACATCTCCGCCTGCCACCAGTTCCCAGCAGACATTCCATATATTCTCCAACATATTAACTTAAAAATGAAGCTTGGTCCCAAATGGGCCTTGAGAAATCAGGTAAAATGCAGGTAAGGAAAGAGATGATAGGCCTCTTTTTATATAGCTCCAGCCAAGCCACCGCCACCCTCCTGGCTTCTGGATTTCTTCCCTCGGCAGACAAAACGGAAAAACAGATCTAGGAAGGGACACATTAGCTGTGTCTCTTTAAAAAGAGAATTAGCACCAGGGGCCCAGGGCGGTGAGTAGTTCAGGCTCCTGAAAAAGAAATTAGAGGTATATTTGCCTACTGGGAAGGTACTGGGAAGCTATTTTGCCCTTTCTGAATATTTCATAAGAAGGGACCACGACCATATAGGGTCTTCTGCATCTGACCTCTCTCACTGTGGGGTCCCATCCATGTTATAACTCGTATGAGTAGTCTGGTTTTTTCTCTCTTCGCAGTTTGTATATGCTGAATTTCTCCTATCACACGGGTATACCGAGTCTTGTTTCTCCCTTCACCAGTTGATGAACATTTGGATTGCTGACACTTTGGGGATATTATGACTAGTTAGTGCTCCTGTGAACAGTGTGAATTAGCGGTTGCCTGGAGCTGAGGGTGGAAAAAGAGAGTGATCGCAACCAGGGATGGGGAGGGATCTTGTGGGGGAGGCGGAAGAGTTCTAAAATTAGGTTGTAAATTTCCTACCGATAACTGAATTTTTAAATTAAACTCAGTGAATTTTGGTGTTACATAAATTATACCTCTACAAAGCTGTTTTAAAAACCTAGCTTGGTATTACCTTATTTCCAAGATGTTGTCACTTGGCTCCTGTAAACAGATGTTTAGACTTTAAGTTTCAGGGGCCCTTCTCAATGTTACAAGGAGCATTCGTCAGACGCAGTCCTCATACCGGAGGGCTGTGGGTTTTTAACGGAGGGACAGAAAGAGGAAGGGATAATACGGTTGTGCGCCAAATACTGGAAAACTGAGATTGACTGCTTCCCTAAACGAAAGGTTTGTGAAGATGGGTACCTGTAAACGTCAGGCATCAGGGCATAGTTTGGGTTTCTGAGCTGGAAGACTCCTTAACACGCTGAACCCCAGAAGGTTGAAGTTCTGGAGGGTGAAGGGAAAGAATTAGGAAGGTACCATGGGATATAGTTTGACAGCTAGGATTCACTGAGAAAATTGGAAACCAAGGAAAAAATGATTCCGGAACCTTCCAAGGGAGGATATATAATTCAAGTGAGGATAGCCATATTTGAGGTCAATATTTTACATGGGGGATGGTGAGGGGAGAGAGAGAGAAAGAGAGAAGAGGGAGAGAGAGAGGGAGAACCTTCAGTGATGCCTTGTGTCTACAGAGAAAATTATATTTAAACTCTTCACCCAGGTCTACCCATCTGAAAGGAAACTTTTCCTGTGCAATGAAAATGCTCTCAACACCGTCTACAATTTGATGATTTGTGTGGTCGCAAATTGATGCCTTCTAAGACTTACAGGGACAAAGGCTGAGGCACCAACTTAAGTCTCATCACCCAAGATAGTTAAAAATTGGGTTTATGGAGTATTACAGTTGACTTCTTAAAATAAGTAATGAACCCTTACTGTAGGCCTAATGATGTCTCAGTAAATTTCTTCCTAAGAGGGAAAGGGGGGAAAAGAGAAGAAGGCAGGGAGGGAGAACATTCTCTGTCACCAGAGGTTTTAACCAAATGCATTTCTGGGTGCAACCTTCTGCTGGGAAAGGGCAGATCACCCTAACAACCCCTTTCAGGTCAAAACTCGTACTGCTGTTCAGAATACTTTAATTGTGAGGACATGAAATCAGGCCGCTCTGCCACACTCGTGCAGGAAACAAAATGCAGCCAGCATAGCAGCTGCAGCATCTTGGGTCTTAATTATTAGAACCGTGGGACTCTCAAAGATGTTCTCAAGCCAAACCATCCGCTCCCACGTGGGGTCCCCCAAAGGCCAGCCTATCCAGGGGACTTAATCCTGGGGCTGGAGCCACGAGCACTCCCAGGGATGGCAACCCCAACCCTGAAGAGCCCTTAGGCCGGGTGACAGGGCCAAGGGAGGCTGTGCATCGTGTGCGGGATTGCGGAGGAGTCAGTTTCAGGAATATAAAAGTAATTTTTTTTGTAAAGCAGAGGATAAAAACTTAGTTACACCCAAAGAGAGCCAGGTTATAGCTGCCTTGGGACAAAACCAAATTCACACATGAACTTCTCGATTCAGGATGAGGACACTGTTTCCAGGTAAATGTTCCGTAATTTCTACAATTGGCTACAGACGACTATCGGGTGGAGAAAGAGTGTTTGAGATCCGGTGGCCCACACTGACCGAAGGTGTCCACTGCTTCGAGGACTGAGAAGGGGAAAGAAAGTAAGAAGGTGTCCCCTGGGAACCCGGCACTTCAGGTGTTCCCATAGGTAGTCTCTGTGAATTCTTGCCACAGCCCTGCTAGGAGGTCACTCTTGTATTTATGTCACAGAGGACGTCAATGGACATAGGCGGCTCACAGAGCTTGGACAGGTCAAAGTGCTTATACATGGTAGAACCGGGGCTGAATCTGGGTCTGACCCTAAAACTCTTTAGGAAGAAACTACGCCTTAGAAGACAAGGTTGATCGTTATGGGCAGAAAAGCCCCCCTTGGTACCAGTAGGAAAGAACTTGAACACGAAAGCAAAAGAAAAGTTTTGTCATTAATGTTCCCGTCACTTAAACCAGGGTGAGGTGACATGTTTGAGACCAGGGAAGGATGCCTGCTGCTGGCTTAGAGATTGTTTTGTTTTCACGTGTTTTGTGTTTCTTTCTTTTTTTTTTTTAATTGGGGTGAAAGTCACATAACATAAAATTAACTGTCTTAAAGTTAATAATCCAGGGAGATTATATACATTCAATGTTGTGCAACTACCACTTCTATTCAGTTCCAAAATACATCCAGCACCCCGAAAGGAAACCCTTTACTCATTAGGCACTTGCTCCCAATTCTCCCCCTCCCCTGGACCCCGGCAACCACCAAACCACATTCTGCCCTCGTGGATTCCCTTTTTCCCGATATTTCATAGAAAGAGACTCAGATATGCAAGTTGGCTAAATTCTCAAAACAACCACAGAGGCCGTCAGAAGTGACCCTTTCACGTCTACACAGGCTCCAGGACCATATCTGATGTTGATGTCACCATAGCTAGGGCTCCAATAGCCCGTTTACAGACTTCATCACGAAATCACCGATTTTCCAAGGAACATCAAGCTGAAAGGCAGGCGGACACTTATGGTTCAACTCAAACAAATGGTGGACCGTCTTAGCGTTCACACTGACCAATTTCCCTATTGACTGACCCAAATGAAGTCTTTCCGTTCCTCTGGATAAGGGCTGGCTAACGCAGAAAGCAAATCTGGTTCAACCAAATTTTCTTCTGTTCAAATTCTAAAATGCAGTCATTGCCCAGTGGATGGGACAGACGTTCGGCCAGAGGGAGACACATTCTCGGCCTGAGGAGGAACCAGGGACTCGCCTGCCCACCCGTTCTCTGCTGACTGGCATCACGTCCTGTCATCACTACAGCATGCTGCTTAGAGAACAGCCCAAGCCATCCCCTGACCAGGCCTCATCCATCCTGGCTGTTTACCACGTGGCTAGGGAAGAGGGGAGGGGAGGCTATCAGTACTCCTGAAAGCTCACCCACCTTCCTCTCTACTTAGACATTTTCCAGGATAGGTTTGCATCAGAATCACAGGTTAGTAACACAGGTGCTTGGACTCCACCCCTGTGGATTCTGGTCTCTAACACCGAGCTGGTGTGTGGGCATCTCTATCTGCAGCAACTGCCTCCACGATGGGCTTGTCAGTGGACATGGATGCACGAGGCATGCAGGGGAAGCGAACAGGGAGGATTGGTACGGCCTTCGGTAGCAGTCAGAGACGTGAGACTCACGCTCTCCCACAGGACTAATGCTTCTACAATTCATTGTTCTTGACTTAGAATCATCCCAGAGTCCAAGTTACGAGGAACTCAAAAGGTGCTTAGTGCTAACCTTGAACTTGGGTCTCCTGAGGGTGGAGGGAAAGAGACAAAGCTAATTTTGGAGGTGGTGCAAGTGGGCAACGAAAGAGAGGACACGAGGAGGCTTTGCAGGCTTGGGGGCTGGAGGTGTTTCTATTCTGGGTTCATTTAAGGGACTCACTGCGTGACCTTGGGCCTGTCACATTCCCTCAGCACTGCTGCCTCTCCATCTGTGAAATAAAGGCACCAGTGTCCGTCACACAGGCCCTCCCGGGGTGGGGAAGATTAATGAGGCGAAGTTTGCAAAGTGTGTGGAACGCCAGGCGACGAAGGGCAGCAAGAAGCACAAAGTGAATGGTGGCCGGCCCCTCCCCCTCTCCCATGCAGACACACTTCTTTTGCCTTTGGAAAAAAAAAAAACTCGTAAGGGTGAAGATAAGGGTAAAGGGAGTCGAATATATGGTGAGGAAAAGAAATTTAACTTTGGGTGGTGAACGCACGGTGCAATACACAGATGATGTATTAGAGAATCATACACGCGAAACCTGTATTATTTTGTCCACCAATGTCACCCCAATAAATTTTAAAGAAAGAAACAAACTCTCTCTACTCCAAGTGAGATCTCCAGACCAGCCGCCGCAGCAGCTGGAAGCCTATCAGAAATGCAGAATCCCAGGCCCCAACTCCAGACCTGCTGAATCAGACACTCTGGGGGTGGAGCCCGGCCATCTGTGGTTTCACAGCCCTCCCAGGAGACTCTCACTAAATTTTCTAGCAATGTCAAAGGGCAAAGAGCAATGAGCAAGCCTGATAAGTCCCTCACTTCCAAGGAGCTGACCTTCCAGCACTGGGTGGGGAGACAGAAAATAAACGAACAAATGAGTAAGAATTTTGGAGAGCCCTAAATGCAATGGCGAACACAGGTCAGAGAGATGCTGGCGATCGAGCCCAACGGGTAAGTCTTTGGACTCCAGATTCCTATGTCCTGGATTCACATCCTAGCTTAGCCGGTGCGTACAGACTCGTTTTTCTCTTCTGCAAAATGGGGACAATGAACGCTCTCTCCGAAGCAGAGGTGGCCATACTTCAGCATTCGTGAGAACCACCTAGAGCGCTTGCTAAAGCACAGATTGCTGAGCGTCACCCCCGCGGTTCTGATCCAGGAGGTCTGGGTAAGACCCGAGACTCTGAGTCCCAGGTATGCAGCATTATCTCCCCCATCTTAGACCCTAAAAAAGCAGGGTCTGGAGCAGGCCAGGCTTCTTCTTTTCAAGTCCTTCCCCAATGGGGCGCACGTGGCCAGGAGGTGGGAATTTAGCTCCAAAGGTCGGGAGCCCGGCCAAGGGCCCTGTCAGCAGAGAACACTCTTTGTCCACAACTGTGGATGCATTTTCCTCTTTGTCTCTGTGACTGTCGCATTTCTCTTGCGTAAACCTTCCAAAACGTTCACGCCCATTCGCATCACCTGGGGACCTCAATCAATGGTAGGTGCTGGTTCAGTTGGTCTGGGGAGGGGTTGGGGGAGGGGGCTGATGGATCCGGCCAATGAACCACACTCCAAGGTGTAAGATTACTGTATCCACCACAGCAGATGATCACATTTGTTATCTGTTACAGTATTTCTTCACAGCTCTTATAATATCCTTTATTTTATAAAGGGGCAGGGGTGCTAAATGGATGACCAATGGTTAGGGTTCTAAACGTCCTTACTTGGCAAATGGTAGTGTTGATGACATTGTACCAAATCCAATGAGAAAGTGACGTTGGAATCCAAAAGCTTCCAGACCAAAACCCAGAATTTCCTCAAAGGCCATTGTAGGGATAAAGAATTCACAAAGGCCCTGAATTCAGTCTGGAATTCCAAAACCTTTGCTAACATGCTAACCACCTCTAGGTGAAGTTCTGCAGAGGACAAGAAAGGAATTAATAGTTTGAGAAAATGTTATAATGGCTACATGAAAACCCCAAACTAACTTTGAGAACAAATACCGGGGAGGACACACGATCCTAAATAATGCAACAGTTCATTTGGGCAGCGGTTTTCAGAAGATTTTGTCCATTTATTTTTGTTTTATTTTGTTTTTCTCTCTTGTTCTCCTTCCCTTTTCTTCGGGGCATATTTTCTCTCCTTTTCCCGTGGAACACAGGGCCTCTGCTGGGCCTTCCTTCCATCAGGTTATAAATAACTTGGGCACAATAACTAAGAGCATATATGAAAGCAAGGGCAAGGTCGTTTACCATGAACAAGCCATGTTCCGTTTCCATGGCAACATGGAGCCCAAGGCAAACGCCATATGATGAGATTTCCATTATCTCCCCCATCTTACACCCTAAAAGGGCCGGGTCTGGAGCAGGCCAGGCTTCTTCTTTTCAAGTCCTTCCCCAATGGGGCACATGTGGCCGGGAGGTGGGAATTTAGCTCCAAAGGCGGGGAGCCTGGCCAAGGGCCCTGTCAAGAGAACACAACTCTCTCCATGACTGTGGATGCATTTTCCTCTTTGTCTCAGTGAAAACCAGAGTCTCAGTAACAATCCCAAACTCAGGCAGGCCATTAGTCACCCCCCTTGTCTCACTCTGTTCTGGACTTGCTCTGCTGTCTCCCCTCGCTGGGGCTTTGCTTTTTCTTTTTTTTTTTCTTTTTCTTTTTCTCATTTTTCTTTCCATTTCCTAAGAGAAGCTAAGAGCAGGACTAATCAGAGGTAAGAGAAATAAGGTGCTGGCTGATTCCGTGCTCCCTGCAAAGGCAAAGACTTTCTCTACCAGGTGCGAGCTCGTTAGAGGTGTCTGCCTTCTGAAATGAACGGCACATGGAAGTGCAGCCACTTGCCTCCAATTCTGCCCTTCTCCTTGCTGCGTAAGAACCTGAGAAGGGAGAGAAAAACGATGAAGACTCTGATGGCTGTCTAAACCCCAAGGGTCCCATCCGCTGCAGGTAAAGCACTCGGAGGTAGTCTGTGGCTAAGCGAGGTGGCTGAGTTTCTTGACATCAGACGTGGCGAAGATGTTCTAAATGCACCCCACTCCACCTCGAAATCCGTGGAAGGTTTACTGTCTTGACTGCACTAATTTGTATATTCACTCCAAAAAATTACTTTAAAGGTTTACTCCAAAAGGAATTCAAATCTACTCAAGTTTATTTAAACCTCATTAAACCTGATTTCTAATATGGATGGATGGATGGATGGATGGATGGATGGATGGAAGGAAGGAAGGAAGGAAGGAAGGAAGGAAGGAAGGAAGGAAGGATGGATGGATAAAGAGACAGAGACCACAGGACCTACTGGGTGTTTTTCTCACACCGATGCTGTGATGCTGATGCTATCACTATTTCCGATTTGCAGATGGAAAAACAAAGAAAAGGAAAGACCAGGCACATGCTCATGATCTTAAACTGCTAGCACAGAGCCTGGAATAAAACCCAGAAGTAGCTTAACTCCAGAGCTCTTAGCTATGACCGACCTGCCTCAAAAGTAGCCCTTTCTTTTATTTGTCCTCAGATAACTCCTTCTGAGCTATGGTTGGCACTGTAGCGTCTAGTGTGCATGTCGGTTTCTCCCTTGGCGACTTCATAGTCTGATTCAAATTCTGCTTTTCTTCGTGAGTCCAAGCGGTTTATGTTTTACATAGAAACTGTTCCCTCTTTGACAAAGTGTTTCCCTCCTATGGGAAAATACCTTCTGAGGTTTATGGAAATGACACGGATGATGGACTTCTTCTCAAAACCCCATTCCCTACTGGTCTCTCTTCCTTTAGAATGGTCACATGGAGAAGGATAAAATGAAAAGTTGCTACAGAAGGGAAATGTCTGATTTTTCTCATCCATGGCAAGCACATTTAGGACCAACCTGTCCCTGCGACCAAATTAGATATGTCACTGGGACGAAGCTAAGGTCAAAGCTAAAGATCATTTCACAGTAGGTTTCCCATGCACATTCTAGGCCTTTCAATGGCAGTATTGGGCTGAGTTATCTAGAGAATGACCAATTTAAAAATCAAATTAAAAACTCTCTACAGGACATAAATTACCTATAATGAGGAGGGAGGGCATTATTTTATCTTTTGGAAAAGCAAGCAGGACCAGGCAAAGGGAGATAGAACCTCTAAGAACTCCCAGAATTCAGAGTACCCCATACCCTTTATTTTTACGTGCTACTATCAATTAAATTTTAATTACACAACACATAAATACCTTTTCTTTGTTTAAAAAAATGAAATTAAAGCTCCATTTGATCGCTATCCTTAATCTCCCCTGACAACCTGAAAATTCTAGTTTTTTCAGGATCCTTCCAGACCCTTACTCAATATATGAGCATATATTATGTTTTCAGAGAATGTTCTACTATGTGTTGAAGAGTTTTGATTGGTTTATATTATAATCCTAAACCATAAGGACTCGAACTCATCTGTTTACCCACGAAGCACTCAGTGAAAGATGTCAGCGATAGCAATTTTTCAGGAGTAACCAGCCAGCTTCTTTACAAATTGACCTCCAGAATGGTACTATAATAAATTTGCATTCTTTTAAGCTACCGAGGTGGTAATTTATTACAGCAGCAATAGACAGCTAATTCCCAATCTAAGCCCTTGTGGGTTAAGCGGATTAAACGAGCTGATTTATGGAAAGTGGATGGAACCTTAGGAAGGGTTATTCTCGATCAACATGGCTGTTCTCTTTCTAGTGACTTACCTGTTCCTACATCCACATCCCCAAGGGCCTCACCCCCAAGAACACACACCTGACCAAAGAGAGTCCCAGGAACATCTGCATTTGAAAGACAAATACTTCAGTCGATCTGCCTGAAATCTTAAAGTTGTCCAAGGTCTCCAGCAGATTTCAGTCCAGGATTTAGAATGCCTTTCAGCACCCAGCCCCTACCATTTCTACACCATCAACTCCTTCACTTTCCCCATAACCTGTGACTCAATGTTCCTTAAATGCATCCAGGCCTTTGCATGTGTTGTTTCCTCTGCCTAGAACAGAGATCTCCCCAGTCTATTTGTTCACTCTCCAAGTGGGGCGCCCAAATTCATCCTTCAGTACTGAGCTCAACCATTGCAAGGCGTTTCCATTCGTATGCAGCGACTCGACTGAATGAGGATCCACCTCCTTCGATTTCCTATAGCACAGAATCCATGCCTGCATTTTAACAATCCTCACGCCATGTAACAACCGATCCCCTGGTGGTCTCTTCGAGTAATGGGTCCCGAATATCAGTGTCCTTTTAGGATCATGCAGCCTTTTAAGAATTTGAAAAATGAGATCCCATCTTCATGAAACTACACACGCACACTATGTATATATAACATGCATAGTTTACAAATAACTTCAGGGGGCTCATGGATCTCCAAAAAAGCCTTAAACCTCAGCATAAAAATCTCAGTATTAAATTACGAGTGCTCTCAGGAAAAAGAATTCAATCTAGTTCATCTCTTTGTCCCAAGGATCCAACACATGGCCTGGCACAGAGCTGGTACTCAATAAATGTTGGGCGGATGGATGGGTGGATGGATGGTTGCATTGTGGATTGCAGTATGAATTATTAACTCGTATGTTTATATATCATTGGAAAGACTCATCGAGAGAATCTCTCCTAATAATAGACAAATGAAGATTATGAAACCACATCTGAGAACAAGATTAATCACACATCTCTGGCTAATCACATTTGTGTGACAAAAAGCCATCTGTGAAAAATACTCTTATTGACAACATGTTCCATATTGTTCAGGAGTTTCAGAAATGTTCCGAAGAAGAACAGATACGATCCATCTGATGCGACCAGGCTAAAAAACGGGAAAACAAAAACAAAACCCTTAACTAGCAGATACATTTTCTGGTAGAATAAATCAGAAGAATAGGATCTACAACCCCTGTGACAGATGATGAAGTTGAATTAATAAGTTGGGAACCCCTTTTTGTTGAAAATCACCTGGGAGAAGTTTTGCTGTAGTTGATTCAGGAATTGTGAAAATATGCTTGATTTAGAGCAAAAGGTGAACACAGACACTGTCTCTCTTTGTCTCTCTCTGTCTCTCTCTCCTCCTCCTCCTCCTCCTCTCTCCTCCCTCAGAAACACCTAAATATCCAACAAAGGGGGTTTAGTTGATTAGTATGCATCTATACAATGGAACAATATGTAGGTTTTTAGAAGGACATTTAATGGCAAAAGAAATGTTTGTGCTATCTTGAGTAAAGACACTCTAGCTTCTAGTGATCCGAAATTTTCAAATGAGTATGCACACATTAAAAAAAAAAGGTTAGAAAACATTGCCAATGGTTATCTATGAATGCTGGAATCACAGCCAATTTTTGAACTCCTTTTATCATACCTATATCTATCTATAATACATCCACATATTCACATTATAGATAGATATACATATACATATATATACATACACATATATGTGTACATAGATATACATATATAGATATACATATATATAGATACAGATATATATATACATATATACCCACAGACACACACGCACATATATATGAACATGGCTATTAAATCAGAACTTTGTAGTTAATTAAAAGTTTGGCCGTGTGTGTATTCACATTCATGAAAACATGGAATGTGTAGATCATGTTTTCATTCCTAAGGAAAAATCTTTTTTATTAGCCCTGAATTTCCCTTAAAGTGTGCCACTTTTCACCTGGCATCAGCTCTAAAGTCCTAATACCTAGGGAGAGTTAATCTATCCTCATAAATTTAGCCTTTCATTTCATACTCTAAATTTGGTGACCACAATTGGATTTTTGTCAAATCTGCCTCTTCTTCGGGGGGCCTTTGGACATTTATACCTTTCTCTCCACATCGCCACTCAATCTGTACCTGCCTGGCACTAGAAAGGGCCCCCCTGCATGGCTTGTTGGGTCCCCAGGTCAGTGTCTTCCTGGCTGTTATTCCTGGTCTTTCCATGAACGTCAGAAAGATTTTAATGAGGAAAGTCGCTAAGCCAGAATGAATGATAGCCCATTGCCTCCTTTGTGTTACATTCCGCTGAATGATGCTTTAGGGAAGAGGACTCGAATTAAGAATCGTGCAGTTTGATTTTATAAATACCGACTGCGTACGTCTTTTGTTCAAGGTGATGGAATAGATTTGGACATGGATATGGGTCCAGCACAGAAAGGTGGTGCTCTTTGCAATGTCATTTTTTATTGGGAAATAGTAAGTGATCTCTCTGATGTGTGTTCATATATAATGAGAATAACCCCCACCCCAAGTATCTTTGCACCCAAATGAGTAGGACTATGTCCAATGTCAAGTACTAAAAATTCTACGCTCACTCCTGGTTTCTGTTTAAGCAGAAATTCAAAGAACACACAGAGCTCAATGAACTTGGATGCTGTGCCTGTTAGGCCCAATCCAAAGGTACAGGAAAAAGGAATTCACCTGACTCCTCTGCAAAGCACCCTCGGAGTTGATGAAATGTTCTATAGAGCAAGTCTGGGCAGTAGAACACTGGCATGAAAAATTGGAAGTACAGGCTATTTGGGGCTGGGTGAGGAGGAAATTACTTGGGAGATAGCAAAGGGCATAGAGTAGTTCCCTTCCAACAGTTCAATTTCAAATTTTAAATTCAATAAATATGTTTGTTTATTATTAGGCAAAAATCAGCACTTCTATTTACAATGGAGGAGATGAAAGTTCAGAGAAAGTAAAAGTCTTGGTCAAAATAACCCATCTTGGGAAAGGTAAAATTTAAGGTCTATGTGGTACCCAACACCCCCTCACGCCATACACACTCGATCGGCTGCTTTCGCTGTTTTCTGGTAGTCAGATGGAATAAACTGAGGTGTCTCAAAACCCAATTAGAGCTGGAAAGTTAGATTTCTGACAGAAAGATTCATATGAACTAAATGGGTGGGTCTCCCAACAACAGAAGTTCTGGATCTGAAGATTATGAAGAAAGAATATGAATGGTGAGTGGCGATAAGGCCCATGAAGGAGCATTTTCCCCAGCATTGTGCCTGAAAATATATTTGAATAAGTGAATGAATGAAGAAAGCAAGTTCAGGACAGAAGTGAATTCTGACAAGTTGATTGGAGAAAAGAAAACCACTTCTGCAAATGAATTCTGATCACTATCGAGCCTTTTTTCTCTTTTCCTCACAAGAAACATAGTAGAAACTGAGATACCATCTCAGAGTAGTTATCAGGCCATTAGCCACTTCAAGTCAAATAAAGGGTTCAAGGTCACAATGAATTAGTAACTCAGGGTCTCAGACTCCCCATCTGTGGAGTTCCCAGGTGTTCATCCCGACAAAAGAGAGGAAGAAGAAAGCTAATGCTCCCCCAGGTAGAGGTGGGCCCTCTGCAATACTGAGAATGCCCGCCCCGGGCTCCTAACCTAGGAATCCAGATAATTACAGAAAAAAAGGGAAAGCAGGCTTACTTAGCTGCCATGTCACTACATGATTTTATAAAGGAAGGATCAAACCATTAGAAAGAGTCCTTGTCCTCTGAAGGCTAAAAACCTTCAGAAATAATCATGGTGGGGGTGGGGTGGGGTGGGGTGACAGAACACTATGAAGTCCCGAGCACTGTGCAAAAACACTTCATCGTGATTTCAATCGCTCCTCAGAACACCCTCAAGGGGTGACAGTTAGTCCTAATTACAGACGGGAAAACTGAGGCCCAGAGGATCAATTAACTTGTCTAAGGTCAGAAGTTATTCAGCGCCAAAGCTGGGACATCTTAACCACTATCCCTCACTGAAATTTTGCTTTTTTGCTCTTTTTCTAAAATTCGACATCATTTTGGAACAATATATGAAAAAGGAACACAACGTACACTCCTTTGGGAGGTTTCCTCATGATCCACCCTCCAAATATGTTCATAGGCTTCCAGTGAGTAAATCCTTCTGCACGGAGATTGTCAGAGTCCACAGGGGTTAGAGAGGGCGGGAGGGAGGCTGGGTGGAAAGGGGTTCTTCAGAGTTTAGGAATCCAGGCCAAAGAGACGAAGAAAGCAAGAACCAACACCACCTGGTTGAATGGAAAGTCAAATTTAACCAGCGTCTCTAGGGGCCAGTATTTTAAACCTGAAAGAACGTCTGAATCTCCATAAATGCCTGTGGCTACAACTAATACAGCACATTCTGCATTACCATAAAATTATTCTGCCTCATGTGTGTCTCCCACTCTTGAGAACAGTGACCAAGGGAATATAATCACCAGAAACACTGAGGAACCTGCAGAGAGAGACTGTTATGTGCCAGGCTCTGTGCTTAGCGCTTCCCACACACAGTCCATGGGATGTGGGCTATTAGGACAAAGTGCATGATCTTGGCTTGGCCTTGGTGCACCCAGCTGTGTGGGGTGGACCCTGCTGGCTGCTGACAAAGCAGCCATCCCCCAGCGCACTCTTTCTTCCTGGCTCGGATCAGAGTGATCACCCTCTGTGGGCTCGGAGAAAGTGGCCCCCTCCCAGGGAGGGAGGTCTGATTATCCAAAGTACAAGTCGTTCCATTTCTATTGCCAGTGACGGGTGTAGACATAACCAGTGAGGTCAAGAGGATGTGTGCTGAGGACTCAGGGGGAAGGTTTTCCCCCTGATGTGAACATGAGAAGAAAAGTATCTCTGCTGTCTTTGAACGTGGTTGTAGGAAAACGTGATGCCTGGAGCTGTGGCAGCCATCTTGCACTATGAGGGCACAAATCTGAGGGCCACTAGACTGAGGATGGAAAGATGGAAAGATGTGCTGAAGCCTCTGGGATTCTGGGTGAAATTACTGCCCTGATAAATTAAGCAACCATGAAGCCTAACCTTCAGGACTCATCCTGTGAGATAATAACACCCACAGTGTAGAAGCCTCTTGGATCTTTGCTGCCCAAAGAAACACAAAATAACAATGAAACTCCTGGCAGATATTATGCTTAACTGTACTCTTTTTCTACGTTATAGGTACAATGGTAATGACCACCAGACACAGATCCTAGAATGCTGTGTGGGCTGAAAAGATGATGGAAGTACAGGGCTTACAAATGCACTGACATCAGCAAGTGCAACACAAGGCAACAATCATGGCAACAATCTCACTCCTTCTCACAACCACCTCTGAAGCAGGAACTACAATAACTCCCATGTTACAGGTACAGAGACTAAGGCTCAGAGGGCTTAAGTAACTTACTCAAGTGATACAAGCAAAAGTTGACGCTCATATTGCAAGCCACACCATGAGTCCAGAAATTCAGAATATGAACCACTCACTGTGTGGCCGTTCTCTCTCCTTCCTGGAAATCCCAGCAGCTAGTGCCGGGCCTGGAGC
Organism: Cynopterus sphinx; assembly: GCA_030015415.1. Lineage (NCBI taxonomy): Eukaryota > Metazoa > Chordata > Mammalia > Chiroptera > Pteropodidae > Cynopterus > Cynopterus sphinx. Next base: position 95,925,035 of record CM057379.1, on the reverse strand, counting down.
AAACTGGCACTCACAGGGAATTTGTTGAGCTGAATTTGGACTCCAGGGCCCAAGTCCAAGGACCGAGACCCTAAAGAAGCGTAGTTTCAAGTAGCTGGATGGTACCGAATGGAGAGAAGGACTCACAGTTTTCCGCTTCCTTCTCTCCCATTAACTCCGGGACTCCTGCTGTGACTACGTTCCTTCTCCTCCATTTAGCTCAGACTTCACTCAAAGGTCAGTTTCACAGATCAGTCAACCTCACATGAATCCAGGAACCCAGAGTTCGACCTCACATGGGTGCTCTTTGCAATGGTTAAGAACCACCCTGAGCGGAAACCAGGCTGTTCCCACTCCCAAGCGACAGGGGGTAGCAGAGAGCAGCAAACGGCCTGATGCCTAGATTATTGGAAAAAAAGAAAATGGGAAGAAAACTTTCATCTTCAGCCCCAGAAGCATCCTAGTGTAAAATATCCCACGTCAAATCTCTCTGACCTGATAGGCAAATTCACATTTCCAGTCTTTTGACAGAGAAAAATAATAGCAGAGACCTGAATTTCTGAAGGCTTTACTGACCAGCACAATGTCTAGGGAACCAGCCCAGCCTGTCTTGGGAAATATTGTCCAACCAGAAATAATCTTGGATGAGCTGAAAGGGGGTAGGCACTTTTAACCCGATCAAACTCACCTTGTTAGATTTTCATTTCGTTTCGGATTTAAATCTGTCCTGGGAACAGCCGTCATCAGTCTGCTACAGTACGTCTGAAAGATGCCCTAGGAGAAATTCTTGGTCTATTTTTAAATATCCAAAGCGAAGGGACACTATGTTCTACATTCATTTAAAATCCAGTTTCTTAGGCCCGTCAACTTCACAGGATGCTGGGAAAGTCAATAAAATTCCCTTGCAGTGGCTTCCCACTGTGACAAGCACCCCTACCAATGGGAATTCTTGGGATTTAGATTTGTATCTCTCCGTGCCTCTGAGTGGAAAAAAATATATATCTTTGATTCTCTTCTCTTATATTTTTAAATGAATAGATCGGTGTCAAAGAGGGAAACCAATAGCATTTTCACATCAGAGGGCACTGAAAGCATGACACCTGCCTATGGCATCGGCCGGTGGCCAAAGTCCCTTACTGAACCTTCCACAATCACTTCCCTAACATTCTGGGCATTCCTTTATAGTGTTTCTCTTGCTTTTTGTATTTAATAAAGTTTTCATTCAGAGAGAAGTACAGTCTTTAAAAACATATCCCTGTCCACAAACTAATTATTTTCTGACCCAGCGCAGTCATCTCTATTTGCTGTTTTATTTCCAAAAATAAATAAGTAAACAAACAAACAAACAAACAAATAAAAAGTGTTCTTTTTATCCTTTACAGCATTTGTCTCTATTTTAATGACGCGATCATTTTGCATTTCTCTGGTTAATGTTTGTGTTCCCCTATGGGCTTGCGGCTCCCTGAGGATCACACCTGTTTTGATCACAGAAGCATGTAGTCCGATGCATGGCACAGGACAGGAGCTCCCGGCAAATGCACCAGTGGCCCCAGTGGCTTTCAAGAGGCATGACCCCCTGGTTATGTTTAGGCAAGGGCCAGAGCCCTGCAGGTCAGGGACACTCCAGGTTCCCTGATTCTTGTGAAGTAGAAAGCAACAGTGTCAACTCCCTTACATATTCAATAACCCACACAAGGTCACAGGTACCCATTCATCTCGCTGGATGAAGGAGGAAGTGATAAGTGATGGAGCAGAGCCCAGAAAAGTTTGGGAGGGAAAATCTGTGCCTCCCAGTGCTTTCTTAGATCTCTCTTTCTGGCGTTTACCAAGGTAGAACTATCCCCGTGCTGCCCCCTCAAGATATCCCTCCTCCGCTAGAAAACAGATGCCTCCCCTTTCCTTAATAGCATTACTGGACTTAACTTCGCTCCAAGAATTTAGGAAGGTTGTTATGTGGTATTAAGCCTCAATCGTACAGGGTTTCAGAGTCCGGAACAGGGTTTTAAAAGCCAATCCAAGTCATGGGAGCATTCTCAGTGAATTTTCAATGGGCTGGACACTCGGTATTTTGTACGGGAAGGAAGTCGCAGTGGAAAGTTACAATGACAATACAATTTTAAAAGGACTTTTACACCAGTTCATTAAATGTATACTAAAAGCTTATATAATAGCAAGTGCTATCTGTAGCAGAATAAATTAATCACTCTTGGGGACGATGGGATAGATAACGTCCTTACCACATTAACGTGAGCTACTACTGTGCACGGTTTTAGATAGGTAGGTCTTGACAGCCACAGAAATATAATACTTCTAAGAGAGCAGCAAACTGGAAGAAAGACCTAGAAATGCCAGAATGATAAAGGAGAAGGAAAAGAATGACAAAGCAAGGCAAACCCTGGACAACAAAATAACAACTGCATTAATAACTAGCATTTGTGGCACTCTAACGGTGTACCAGGCATTGCTGTCACAAGCATTTGCCTACGTTGTCTCAGTATCCTCACAGCAACCCAGTGGAGAGGTACTAATACGGCCACATCCCAAGGAGAAACCTCGGATCATCAGAGAGGTTAAGCAACTCGCCCAAGGGCACACAGCTAGGTAGGAAGCAGCAGTCAGGACTCAAACCCAAGTAGTCTGGCCGCCGTCTACGCTCTTAACTAGAATACAGCTAGAAAGTGGATTTAATAATAGTAACGGCAACAACAGTAACAGCAACTTAACGTAGAGAAGCCGTAGCGATGGAGTAATCACCCAAAATCACCTTCTGGGACACTGCAGGATGCCTGTGGCTACAGAGAACATCCTTAGACTCCTCCTGTCATCAAGACACCCTCAGCTGGAAGTGAGCGACTTCCAGTGCCGAAGGCCGAATTCGCCCTCACCAGGTGTCTTGTTTGGCTTGAAAAGTGCACACATATTGAGTCAATATTTAAAAAGTCAGCAGATTCCCCCACTGAGTTCTCTGGCTTTCCTTGAGAATAGGGTGGTGTTGGAATGTGGTTGTTCCTTTTAGATGGGGGTGTATTTTCCAGTTCGACACCGACCTTGACATTCCAGCTCATCGCCCCGATCTTGACACCAAGGGCCTGCTATATTGTAACATCACATTTGTTCTGCTATGTTTCTTCTGAGCAGGCAACTATGTCTCTGAACCCACGTCTCTCTCGAAGCAGGAAAGTAAAATACAGACCAAAAGAGCTACATATTTTTGAAAAGAGCATAATTGCTTAAAGAAAAGGAGAATCTCCCTACACATTTAAATATGCCACCCTGATTTCTCATTTCTGCTGCCTGCCTGACCCAGGCAGGTACCTAGGTTTGTGACCCCCCTACTCTGAACTTAAAGCATTTTTTAAAAAATCATTTATTATCTTCCCATGCAATGGACATAGTGCTTGAATTGATTAAGAACAAAAGTAAGCCTGTCAGTGAGAATGAACCCCAAGGTGATGTGGTAGATGAAACACTGTCGATTGTCATCCACTGGGGACCAGCTCCCACCCTCCCACCCACGTACTGTGGAGGTGAGCCGTGGGCAAGGAGAACCACCAGGCACTGTACCAGGCTCATCCAATGGACTAAAAGCCCCAAGAGGGCAGGGACCATATCATATCAGTCTTCATGTATGTGGCACCAAGTCGTGGCTGATACATACTATACCTTAATAAACATTTGTTGAGTGACAAGTTACAGCTATTTCAGTTGCAAACCTTCTCTCTCTCTCTCTCTCTCTCTCTCTCTCTCTCTCTCTCTCTCTCTCCGCTCTCTCTCGCTCACGTTTAATTTCAATGAACATAGCACCTCAGGATGTCTTCCTGGGTCTAGAAGCCTGATTCAGGTACAAAGACCCCTTCAATTCTCTGACTCCAGGGAAGATTTTCTGCGGGAATAATCCAACACGGCTGAATGAGGACAACTCATTGCACCTGCAGACTAAGAGTAAACAGGAGTATCGCTCTTGGGTTACACCACGGGATGCACTTGGCCAAGAAAACTGGCTAAAACGACCTTCTGTACAGCAACTCCAGCTTCATATTAGCAATTTTCAAAATACTACCAGTATACCTACATGTGTCAGTTGCCTCTTCTAACAAATGCATTCTTTCTTCTAAATCCATCCCAAACACAACCCTACACAGCATCTGTTATCAGTGCTATGCTTTGAAGGACAAAGAGAAAACCAACAACACAACAAACAAAAAACAAACAAACGGCAAAAACCACAATGGCCAATAGCCCCACGTTCTCTTGAGAAAAGCACGACATGGCCATAAAAAGGATTATGGTAGTGAGGTTATGAGCCATTTTCTTCCTCTCTCTCATTTCTCAATTCTCTACAATGAGGCAATATTAGTTTTCTAATTTGAAGAATAATAAATAAGCTTGCCCCAGACTGTTTTCAGTGCTCACACAGTTAGCATAAACCACATTGACCTTTTAAAGATGTGATTTATTTTTCAACACCTAAAGCAATAAAGGCTAGCGATGCAAGCTCCAACCTGGCCAAGCTGCTCTATCAGCTGCAACACCAGGGTGCCCACCCATCTCCGAAATGCCAGCACAGAGCAGGGGCTGACACATGATACATCGCAAGAGGTGGCCCTCCAGGGTCTAAAAGCCATGTCGCCTGGAAGGTGTTTAATGCGCTCATCCCGAATTTTCCTTCCCCGCGAACAGACCACAGAGAATCACCAATCCCAGCTTATGAGGCTGTAAATGAAACTAAATTCGCCAAGTGCTTCGTCTGCACTCTCAGGCAGGCTACATCTGGGCTGTCAGTCTCCAAGGACAATGCTACTTCAGAGTCCAGCATCATCATTAGCCTTACTCGGCTCGCTTCTGGGTAAGAGCCCTCCTGCCCCTCGGCTCCCACCTCAGGCCGGAGCTACATTGCCCACTCATTGCTTCTTAGCTATTTCCCCTCCTCTGGTTTGGCGTGATGGTGCCAAGGACTCTACAGGTGACCCCATCTGTCCCATGTCCATTACTGTAAGGACCTTGAAAATGAGCTTGTCCATCTACCTGCCTTTCTACACCGAGTCTGAGTCAGTAAGGCGGAGAAGAAAATTGTTCTCATTTTCAGAGAACACAAGAATTTCAAAGATATCTCAGGTTAAGAGTCTCAAGACACGCAATGTAAGCCTCTGTTTCTTCATCTGAGAAATGGAAATAAGAACGGCCCCTACCCTGCTGGGTTATCGTGAGGAGTAAATGAGAGGGGACATGATAAATCATCCACACGGTGCCCGAAGAATTGCACGCACAGAATAACGATGGTTATTATGGTGAGTTTTTATTTTTGTTTTTGTTTTTGTTTGGGGGGGGTATGGTTAAAGTTAACTCTCGTCCAAGAAACAGGCACAGATTAGAAATTCCCTAAATTTCTTCAGAGACTATGATTTAATCATTTGAAGGAGAGAAGGATCACTTCAAGACAAGACTACTCAACCCCATGTCGAGTGGACTGAATCGAAGACATAATCACAAAGACTTGACTTATGTCCTGAATAAATGTGTGTGTGTGTGTGCACGTGCACACGTGCGTGTGTATGGAATGAGGACTACATCTTCGTCCTGTGGTACAAATCTTATGTACTTTTCACTCTTTAGAAATAGCAAAGTATGTTCTATCACTAGAAGGTACATCTATTTTCTAAAGTAGTAAATTATTCTCATGGTATACAAGTAGACAAGACCCACAAGGACACACATTTTTGTCCATTCTGCTCTCTGCTGTGTCTGCAGTGTCCCGGACAGCACCTAACACAGGGAGAATGCTCAATAAATATTGGTTAAACAGATTAACGAATGAAGTTTTTCTAAACTGGATGAAAATTTGGTTATCTTATTTCTCAAAGCCAATCGAAGTGTATGTACCTGCATTAATGTTGAAAAACACTCATTTTAAATTGACATTTCATTTAATAACCAGCATTCCCCTCGATGCTTATTCTCTGTGCAATGCTCTGCATCAGGTACATGGAAATATCGGATATAGAGCATTCTTTGTTTTTGCCTATTCGGCTTCTCTTTCATCTCCTCTGTTAATGAAACCCCCTCTGTCGAGGGGGGAGCATGCGAGAGGTGTGTAGGGTGGGGACACTATGCTCTAGTAGGAAGGAATACATGATGGAGCCCCAATCAGATTATACCATGATTGATGCTGGGATGGCCCATGACTGACGCCTGGCTATCTTCAGTCCTTCTCAGGCATATCTGCAGAGCTGCAGGGGGGAGTGACACCTTTGTAGGTAGGTTTGCTAAGCCATCATGGGTAAACACGCTTGCTACATACATAGAGGCTGTGCAAACTACAAAAGAAATAAAAGGAGGGGGGAGGGAAGGGAACACGCTGAGACAGGGTGCACCCCCTTCCCTGACGATGCTGATGGGGTTTGTGGATGCAGCTGTGTCAGAGCTATTCCTCCACGATGTCATGTCCCAGGCCCCACCACCAATTTCTATTCTATTGAACCCTCTTGGACCGAGTTTCTATCACTTGCAATGGAAAGAGCCCTAACAAACACGAAAATAATATATATTTTGTGATACTGTTTTGAATCATTCCAGATACTTTTCAATAATTAGTGGGGAGGAAAGAGTAATACAAGGGACTGAAACGTGTCCACGTTTACGATAAAATAGGAATATAAAAAGCTTATGTGTTCTGAACTTTTATTCAAGTGTAACAACTTTTAATGTATTTTTGAACTTTACATTTTCAATAATTTTAGTTCCCAAACTAAAGTGTTAATATTTTAAAGCAAACAAGTAAGAACTGCGTCAGCCGGTTGAACATGATGAACACATTTTGGGCTAAGCACCTGAAACCAGTATTTATTCTCCTTTTTTCTATGAGCATACACTTGAAAAGAAAACAACGATAATAATAATAACAACAGCAACTAACTTCCCAGGTTTTTCAGTTCTGAAATTATGTGTTAAGTGAGACTGAACTGGTCCAAAGGCAAATGAAAGTAGTTCTTACAATATCCAGATATTAGGGTGAATTCCGTCAGCCCCTCACCATTAATCTTCCTTGAATACATGTGTTTTGAGTGGTTCATCTCAGCCCTGGGATCTAGTGCAGTAGATGATATAAGCAGACGAAGACTCACTTATCACCCAATTCCCTTTCAGATTAATTAGAGTCTGGTGCTAATTCTGAGAATTAAAAACACAGGTAAAGAAATAGTCGAGGCAGAGCTTCTGACTCATGACCAATCACAAACTGTTACTGAGAAGCATCCATAAATACGCTACTTTCACATGAGGATAACACAGATTTCTAAGTATATCAAATTTTTCACTCTGATCTAAGGAGTAGAGTAGCTATTTGGCTGATTTATCAAAAGAAGCATTAATTTCTTTTGATTTAAGTAAAACGTATTTCACAAAAATGCCTTCCTGCCCCTTACATGGTGAGGTTATACTTTCCTTCAGCGCACACAAAAATTAGAGAACTCTTCCAGTGTAATGGCTAAGATATAGAAAATACTAGGTAATTAAAATCAAAAGAGCAAGATGAAAACCTGACAAATAATTTAATTTAATGTCGTGCTTTAGTCTGAGCATTAGAGGAAAAATACTAACTTCTATGCCTGCTGTCAGATAAAAATTTGTAAATAAATCAATGCAAATACAAACATATGTATAATTATATATAATTTGCTTCTAGGTAATACAACTTTATAAATGATATATTTACATATTAATAGATTTAGATTTATAAATTACATATAAATATATAAATTGCATGTAATTGCAATATATATTTATATTTACAAGTGTTTATATTGTATATAGATAATTATTTATTAATTATGAATATATTAATTATTAATCTACAATTATAATTTGTAACTATATATAGTATTTATTACCTAGAAGCAAACCTCTTAGGAGAACTAGGTTACAAAAATGAACTGACCTGAATTACGATGGCTAACAAAAAAGTCAAAATTGTGTTGTTCAATTTTGTGTTGCCAAAAATTGCCATGGATTTGCCTCCCAAAAGCTAGCTGCTCTTTTGCATTGATTTGGATTGTTCTGTGCTGATTTATCTGAACAGAGTAGATCTATAAGACCGAGGGAGACTCCTGATCAGACTTTATTATAATGTGCTATTTGAGTATATCCTAGAAACCATGAAATTTTGGCTACGCCTATCTTCATTAATGCCCAAGTTTGATGAACTATGAAGAGCTGTGTTTGCAAAGGGCAGGAACTCTGAGGTGTACGAAATAATACACAATGGATTTAATGCATGTAATAGATTTTTTTAAGTCCCCAATTCAAAGCTTTAATGACATCTGTAACTTTTAACTCCATGCCATGTCTTGTTTCAAATCATTTCCCTAATGGATCTGCATACTTTGAAAGAACTGGAAGCAGAATATTTACTCAAAATCTTCCAGTGAATGATAACACCTCTTTCCACAGTAGGTCTGTTATAGAAAGTTTATATTATTACTGTTCAAATCATATTTTTTAACAAAAGGAAGTTTTGCTATAATGATTCAATAATATTTTTTTAAAAATCCCTTCCATTGAATTTGAATTATGGAGTAGGTTTTCTTACATTGAATTACTTAACAGCAGATTATAACCATATTCCTACTGAACAAAAATTTGCTATAAATTCCTAAAGTAACCAAGTTTCAGGGGGATTTACACGACCTTGAAATTCACCAGAGAAGAGATTCTGAAGTTCCTCATTAACAAAAATTGTCAAAACAATTGTGTTGCTTTCTTTAAAGACATAAAATCTAATGGTATGTCAAAGGGATGGCAGGCCTCCAGTTTATTCTAGTAGTTCAGATTCTTCTTCTCTCACTCCTCTCCTTCCTTCTTTCCTGATAAACATGTTTTTGGAAGGCCTACTTTGTGCCTAGGATTGCGACTGGAGATAAAGGAATAAGCAAGACACAAATATCTCTGTCCTCCTGGAAATACCAGAAAGCTTTAGACTGCTAAATCCATCTCTTCCCACCTGCCTGTGAGGCTGTGCTAGCCCACCAGGGAGGTACGTAATAACTAAGACCCAAAGGAAGAGCCAACCTATGAGAATGACAGCCTCACGTCCATATGGAATGCTGTTTTCTTAATGAAACTATTAATGGAGAAAAAAAAAGTGAATAGCCTAAAATCAGAAAGATTGCAAGTAATTAAAGCAAACTATGGGAACACAGAAAATTGAAGAAATCTTGGCACGACTGATAGAAAGACTGTTTTCCTTGTCAAATGAATACAATAGACCTATTCACCCAAAGGTTAGAGGGTTAGTGTTCAAGTTATTGGCACTCCCAGTAATGAATTTTCCCCAATTGATAAAATAATAAATGCACATATGCTTGTGTTAAGTGTTTTGAAAGCTTTGGATCTACCTTTTCAGCAGGCTTGCATAATTAAACATTGACTGTCAATTTCTTAATCCTGAAGCAGTCATTTTGCTCGAGGTAATGAGCTCTTTATTTATTTATTTTTCCTTCCTAAGCAAATAACAGCTCTTCCTTCAATTGGTTTTAATGGATTCTGCCCCGAGCAGCCCACCCTTTGTAGACAGCGCTCTCAATGCAGAAAGATGTCTCTAGAAAGGCAGAAGCTGTATCTTCAGGAAAAAAGCAAAACTTCTCTGTGATGAAAGAGAAAATATATCTTTCCCAATGTACTTCCTCAAACACACTCAGACACTGTGCTTAATATTAAGCAGGTAATATCCCCATCACACCAGTCATACTGGGACTATTAGCGGTTCATTTCTATTTTATTTTCAGTGAAACTTTAAATCCTGATCCAGGCAGTCCCTTGTCTTTTCAGTTTTGTCACCTTCATTCACTCTTGCTGTTAACAAAACGAAGCTCTATCAGACACAGTCTGCCTCTGAAAAAGTGTGTGGCCCTGAAGGACAGAGGCCCCGAAATGAAAAAGGGAGATTAAAAGGCAGCGAAACAACTGTGTAGACACTTCTGGCCTGGATGCTCTCTAGGCTAGAATCGAAGTTGTAAGGAGTTCTATTTCCGACGTCTTCTTTACAGAAGCACCATCAACTTAGCAAAGCATGGAATTTATGACATATTCAATTTTGTAACATGAGGGAGAGGGGTTTGAGAATGACTTTTCCATTGCATTTCCCATGGGCCTCAGGTCACTTGTAAATTGCAGAGCCTGACAGTTCAACTGCTCCGTGTTGATAGCTCAGGCATCACCCCCTGCCCATCTTCTCTCCCCTCCCCCTCCCCCAGGAGACCACTCATGGCTGATGCTTCATTTCATAATGCGGCCTGATGGTAAGTGAAGGGTCAAGCCCGGCCCATTACATCTAAAGCAATTACCTTCTCCTGCAGATAAAGAAAAGTCCAAGTCGGAGTGAAGGGTGGAATGAGCAAAGAGACTCCAAGAACCATATGGCCAGCTTTGGCCTGTACCCTTGACATCACAGCGGGCACCTGGGCAAAGGCCAAGGCTTGGCACGGTGCCCCCACTGCCATTTCTGGCCACTCATCTATTTCTGGAAACTTACCTGCCCTTTCCAGTCGGCTATCCTGAGAATCTAAATTCTGACATAAGGAGTTCCTGCTGTCTAAAATCATATGTTCTATTTACATTTTTAGAACTGTGTATTAAAATGGCATCCATCCCTCAACCGTGTACTGACAATATAAAAAAAAATACTGAATAACCATCATGCATGTGGTCTTATTTCCCAGTAGCATCTAATTTAGCAACACAATATTTGAATAAATGTTTTCTTCCCTCCTAATGTCTACATTTTCAACAATAGCTGATGTTCTGCAATCTTAGAAACTGGAATGTTTTTGAATTAGTGTTTTCCACTTGTCCTCTCAATGACCACGTCTAGATTCTATTTCTTAATACTAAAGCAAACAAACAAGAATTATATCTCACTCCTAGCACACTTTCAAAGTATTGGGATAAGAAACTCTTCTGTTGATACTGGGAGGCAGGAATTCATACCTGAAAAAACCCTAGACCTTGGAGATGGACCTGAACTAAAATCCAGACCCCAAGGGTTATTTACTTAAGTCATTAAGTAACTGACTTTGACTCGCTGAGCCTCAGTTTTCTCATCTATTAAATAGAAACATCCATCTTATAAACATGACGTGAGAGGACACTGCCTGGAGCTTAGTAAGTCTACTAAGGAGGAACCAAAACTCAAAGTCAGGTCTCATAACCACATTATAGCATCTCCCAAACATAAAGAGAAATGGAGGCTTGGAGGTTCACGAAAGCCTATTTGAAGGATAAGAATTTGTTCCTGTGGCTGCGGACCAACTTGCCTACCAGGTTAAGGACATGTCGAAGTGATTAATTAAGGACAGGGGAGAGGACGAAAACACGATGAGTTTCTTAGAGGCTTTGAAAAGTCTATGGCCACAATAAAAGCCAGCATGGGCAACAGAATACCCAAGTTAAGAAGTAATGTAACAGCACTGAAACCATATCCCCCCAGAATGAGAACAGATCTGGGCATCCATAAGAATTATGTGGGTGGGGTTTTCATTGTGATTTTTAAGTACAGATATTGGGCTTTACTTCAGAACTGTTGACTCCGATTGTCCATGTTTTGGGCTCAGGGAACTTTGTGTGAGTGGGTGTATGTGTGTCTAAGTGAGTGAGTGAGAGAGGGAGGGGGAGAGAGAGAGAGAGAGAGAGAAAGAGAGAGAGAGAGAGAGAGAGAGAGAGAGATTCAAATATAATGTCTAATTTGGAAACAACTGATCAAGGGCAAAATCCAAGAATATATTATTCAGACTGATATACACAGGGCCTACTGAAAATTGTATGCATGCTCTCTGACTGAATAGAAAATATTACAGTGTCCACTTAAGAGTCCCACTTCATCAAGTATATAACCAAAGATCAGTTTAATGAAAGTATTCACAAATTCTGAACAATTTTGTGGCAGCAAGAAGACGGATATGGAACACTACGTGTGGACATCTTGCACTGATGCTTGCATTTGGAATGCTCCAAATGTCTTCATTTATAGAGATCTACTACATCTAAATTTATATGCATGGAAGAAAATTATAGCTATGGAATAAATCTACAGCTTAAGATTTTTAAAGAATTTATAGGCCATCTATTCCCACCTCCTTCATAATGCAAGAACAGCCTTTATAACATCCCAGGCAGAGGGACGATCATGGAGCTGGCCACCTTCAGTGATGATGACCTTGTCATTAATGGGTAGTGTTGACCAGAAAAGAAAAATAACAAACTGGAGGAGGAAATGTATTAGGGTACATAATAAAGAAATAAAATAGTAGAGGTTAGAGTGTCTGTAAAGGTATAATCATGTGGTTAAATATGCTTGGAAGTAGTATGTGTTAATGTTTGCAGACATGAAAGGTAATAAATTACAGGATTCTGAAGAACAGGACTTGGCCAGTCAGCTATATAAAGCCAGACAAGTAAAGGATGAGGAAGGTGTCAAGTGTCTACATCCCAGTGACCACATGCATGGAATGAATCAAAGACACAGTGGGAATCCACCCAAGAGGGAAGGAGACATCCGCTAAGGAGGGAAGGTACCTGCTGAGCTTCTGGTTGCCCTGGCAACAAGACCCCTCTCCTCATGCTGATGGCATTGTAAAGAACATAACACTTGAAAATAAAATAAACGACGATATCAATAGTGGAGTTAAAGGTAGTCTGGAGAGCCTCAGTGGGGGGAGGAATTATGGTGGAGTTTCAGTGGTGGCTGTTAGAAGACACGTGATCAGGGAGGAAGATATTGGGTGAAAAATAATAAGAATGTGGGATGTGTTAAGTGTATGTGTGTGTGTGAGTATATGTGTGTCAGAGATATAGATAGATGATAGATAGATGATAGATAGATAGATGATAGATAGATAGATAGATAGATAGATAGATAGATAGATAGATGGATGGATAGATAGATAATAGACAGACAGAAAGACAAAGAGGCACTAGTGATAAAATAATAGCTGGGCAAGTATATCTGCCATTTCTCTTCCTGATCTACTCCAGACTAGAAACCTTAAATTAAATGTTAACAAATCCACATCGATTTCTCCATCCTCTTGTTGCCCTCACTATGTGGAAGGTAGCCTGGCCCGGGAGACTCGATCAAAACTCAATCCCTTAGTGAATTGGTATTTCAGGTGGTGAATATAGAAGCTTCTGTCTCCATTGTTTTGTTGTCCTCTTGTTGCTTCAAAGAGAACAGATTCATTGAGAGGATGCAGACTGATAAGAGGTTACTTTTATGTGTTAATGTGGCTAGACTATGGTGCTCCATCTAGATTGGTTGCTGTGAAGGTGTCTTGTAGATGTCATTAATATTTACAATCAGTCGATTATAAGCATACCCTTCGTAATGTGGTGGGCCTCATCAAACATGGTGAAGGTCATAAGAGCAAAGACAGATTTCTTGAAGAAGGAATTCAGCTTCAAGACTATCACGTAGAGATCCTGCCTGGGTTTCTAGCCTGTAGTTGGATTTTCCAGGCCCCACAACCGCAGGAGACAATTTCTAAAAATAATTTCAATAGGCAGATACACCTCTTTAGATATAGATATATAGATAAATAGATATGATTATCTATAGATATGGATTTATTGTATTTATCTATTAAAAGATTAGTCTATTTTATATATGTATAAATTATAAATTTTTAGAAATTCCTTCCTTGAGAATTGAAATCTGACCCCTTATCACTTACATCATTGACTCCAGTTTTGACATCATGAAGAACAAGTTCAAGAGAGTTTGGGCAAACGAGTTTGGTAACTTGGCTTACCAGTTTCCTAACCTATCAACCAATCGACAGTAGTGAATCCCTGCTCTTCTAAAAGCCCTTCTTGTAGAACCTATCCTGCTATGTTCCCCCAAGTGAATCAGGCACTAGGACCTACTCCTCTAGTTCAGTGGGTTGTACTAGGGGAGACTTCAGGAACGAGTCGGGCCAACCAGGTTCTACCTTCAGTAACGTTACGTGAACTCACTGCTATCAGTCTTGCGAGCTGGGTGGGATGAGGTTCAGTGGGGCCATGCTTGTCCATGTGCCATGGGCTGAGTAAAAACATCTACAGATAGGAGATAAAAATAGAGATCTCAGGTAGCTCTGAAAGGACAGCACATCCCAACTCCTGCAGACCCATCTTTCTGTCTTCAGTTCTCCATGAGCAATTGAACTATCTCCTGTTGTAGTCTCTGATTGAACTCTGTGCTCTTAGGTTCTGGAAAATAGCTCTGAATCTTTCCAAGACGTTCTCATGTCTTAGTAAGAGTAGGTTTAAGAGAACGTGCAGCCAAATGGCGGGGACACTGATACCGATGTCGAATTGTGGGGCAACAAACCGTGCAGAGGGCTTCTGTCTACAATACCTTAAGTGAAGCTCGAAACAATCATCGAAATGCACTGTGCTGCTAACTTAGAAACTGGATTTGAAGAGATGTTTTACAAAAGGTCAAACCCAAGCATTATAAGGAGAGAAGCTCCTAGGAGGTTATCGCAGTGAGTTTTACCCAACAGTGTAATAACAGTCCGAAACGGTGGACAACACTTACGAACGTTCACTAGGTGCTGGGTGGTGCTCTGAGTGCCTTCCGTCTATTTAATTTTCATTTCAATACTACGATGTTACCACCATTCCACAAATGAAGAAATGATGCGCATCTTCTTTGCCAAATTGTGGCTGAGAAGAAACTTAGACAAAATTTGGTATGTAGTAGCAGAAAGCTCAGTCTGACTGAGGGGGATCAAAAGAGGTTACCCCAAAATATACTACTGTAGCACATTCTGTTGAATTAAAGTGACTTAAAAAAAAAACAATTGATGCAAGGACACTCTGACCCTCCTTTGTCCCCCTGAAAGCAGGAAGTGACTATCCCATGTGACAGGTGCCCTCCCTGTACCAGGAGAGAGAAAGTCATCCTTATAAACAGAGACGGGAAAGTCGGGGCCAAGAAAGCTGTATAAACAAACCTCGTTACTTCTTCACCATTTTATTACCTCTAGCACAACCCCCTTTGTCTTGTCAATTCTCACAAAGTTATTGTTTCTCTGTCTAGGAGGCATGAAAGCTGTCTGCTTCAGTCACTTCATGAGCTCCCATACATATAAAATTAAATTTGTTTTTCTCCTGTTAATCTGCCTTATGCCAATTTAATTATTAGGCCATCCAAATAACCTAGAAGGGAAGAAGGGAAAAGCCTCCCTAACCCCTCGCTACACCTCCAAGGTAGGCAGAGATGTTTTTTCCATTCTCGTTATATGTAAAAAACCCTAATCTTAATTTTAGGTCCAAGGGGTGCCAATTATCTATTTCTCTAAACACTGTGTCCTATATCTGTTTCTAAGACAACAAATAGAATAGGAAAATATGGCACCCAATCATTTATGTCAGAAATTGGAGTACACCCCACCCTTCCAGAGCCAGAATGTCCTTCATCTGTAAACATAGAGGGAAGTTGTTATAATTTTATACTTGCTGAATAACAAATGATCCTTTATTCTCCCATCAAGTCATTATGGGTCTCAGGATACTCTTTCTATTCCTGGAATCATGGCTAAATGTTCTTTAAGTGGTGAAAAGTGATCTCTAAGTGGGCTTAAGTTGTGAAATGTACATTATCTGAATGGTGAATTTGGCTGAAATAGATAAACAGATGGCTGAGGCCCTGTTTTAGCTTCTAAAAGTAAAACAAAGTAGAGAGAAGAAAGAAGAGACATAATACATAAAACTGAGAGATGCTCAGTTGGAATAACCTCGCATGTCAAAAATATATCTATTTACACAGAATCGATTTAAATACCACTTCTCCTCCCCACAAGCAAAACAAATTTGGAATAGTCCTTTTTCCAAGCAATCCTTTTCTCTTAAAAATACAAAATAGAAAAACTATGGAGGAAACAGAACATTAAAAAGAATCAAATAATATAAAAAAAATGTTTAATATTAGTTTCAGGTAGACAGTACATTGGTTAGACATTTATATAGTTTATGAAGTGATCCCTCAATTACTCTAGCGCCCATCTGGCACTGCTCACAGCCATCACCATATTATTGACTATGTTCCCTACGTCTCCATGACTACTTCGTACTTCTTCATCCCTCCACCTTTTTCACCTGATGCCCCAATCGCCCTCCGCTCTGTCAATCACCAGATTGTCCTCTGTATCTGTGAGTCTGTTTTCGTTTAGCTTGTTCCTTTTGTTTCTTAGATTCTGCATATAAGTGAAATCATGAGGTCCATCCATGGTATGCAAATGGTAGCATTTCATTTTTTTATGGCTAATATTCCATTGTACATAGGTACCATAACTTCTTTATCTGATGGTCTGTTGATGGGCACTTAGGTGGCTTCCGTATCTTGGTTATTGCGAATAGCACTGCCGTGAACATAGGGGTGCATAGATCTTTACGAACTAGAGTTTGGTTTTCTTTTAATAAATACCCAGAAGTGCAACTGCGGGGTCAAAAGGTAGATCAACAAAATGAACAGAAAACTTATTGAATGAGAGAAGATGTTTGCTTATGACACATTTGGTAAGGAGTTAATATCCAATATTTATACAAATCAACAACAACAACAAAAACTAACAATCCAATTAAAAACTGAGCAGAAGATCTGAACAGGTATTTTTCCAAAGAAGAAATACAGATGGCTAAGAGATATTGGAGAAGATGCTCAAGATCACTAGTCATCAGAGAAATGCAAATTAAAACCACAGTTCGACATCACCTCACACCTGTCAGAATGGCTGTCATCGATAAATCAACAAACAACAAGTGCTGGTGAGGATGTAGAGAAAAGGGAACCCTGTGCACTGTTGATAGGATTGAGAAATGGCACAGCCCCTACGAAAAACAATCTGGAGGTTCCTCAAAATATTAAAAATAGAATATAAAAGAGATTTTAATCAGGCCTTCTAAACAGAAATTACCCTATCCCCATCCCCCAAGCAAGTGGCAGTGACCTTTTCATGCCATGCATCTCTTTTCAGTGCCTTGAGATTTAATTCACTTTTATAATTTCCACCATTTAGTGAGGATTCTTTTTTATAAATTAGGATTCCTCATCTCCTTTCGTTTTAGATCCTCCTTTAGAGCCACTTCGATTTCCCACAGACATCTTGAGCCCAGGGGACAATTAGAACCTTCACTCGAAGCCCAGATGATTTGTTCGCCTCTTCCACCCTCTTTTCTGCCCCATGTGTGCAGATGATGACTCTCACAGGAGGAGTATGAAAAGAGAAAGCAGCATAATAATGAGTAGTGCATGTGCTGTTTGCTTTTGCAAAGATGTGACTTTCACTTATGGTCATTGTTTTTCTTGGTTCTTCAGCCGTAGGCTGAAAGAGTTGTCCCACGTTCACCGATAGAAATGCAGAGGTGAAGGGATTAAGCAAAACAGTGCTGTTGCCTTTCACATAAATGTTCAGGATGGATGGATGGATGGATGGATGGATGGATGGATGGATGGATGGATGGATGGATGGATGGGTGGACGGACGGACGGACAGACGAACGAATGGACGGACAAATGAACACACAAGATTGATCTCAATATTTTCCAAGAACATCATAACTTTTCATAAAGATCAATCTCTAGAGATCTAACCAACAAAAACAACAGCACAATCTAAGAGATGATTCTAAGCCGGCGCAAGAAATAGGCAAAGGCTGGATCTTTAGCACATCCAGACCTGAGAAAGAGGGAAGGACTAATAAAAACAAATAAACGCTCATATTCTATACAGAAAAAAAATTTTTAGCAAGAATGTCTGTGATTAAAAAGCATGCACTTGCATTTTTCCATCCCCCCCCCACCCCGCCACACACACACCCAAAACCCATCAAGTCCTCAAAAACTCGACTTCAAACAAAATCCCTCTATTCACAAGCTTTCCTGGACGTCTGCCTTTAGCTCCTCTGGCACTGCCCCTTTGAAATCTGGCATCCTTTCAAGTGTGAAAAACCTGGGTCAGGCCTTTGTCTGAAGTGAAGGCTTCAGGCTTTCATCCTCTCTGAAGATTTCTCCTCATCTCTGACCTCACCATCAGCAAGACATCTTGTCCTGTATCTGGAATTCAATTGCCTACTTCTGGTAACCTGAATAAAGTTATGTTTGCCTCAAAGGAACACAGCAAACCCTCGTAAAAATTCAACAATGCCAAGGGGACCTGGCAAAATGAGAAAATTACAAGACATCACCCCTCCATAGGCCCAGGAGATAGTCCTTCCAGTCCAAATATGCCTTTTTTTTTTCTTTCAAATATTCTAAACACTGATCTCTCCCCAAATCTCAAAGTCATTAAATTAGAGGAACAATATACGCCCTTAAATGCCTGGTCATATGCTTGGCTTGTCCCCTTTGCTCTTTTTTTCCCCCGTGGTCTGTCCCTGTTTGCAGGCAGAGACCAAGCCTGTCTTGCTTCAAGATTTTATTCCCCAGGCCCAGCGCAGTGCCTGCCACCATAGGAGACCCTCAATAAATATTAGTTGAATAAATGAATGAATGAGGCATATGCAGTAGGGAGAAGAATGAATCTTATTAAATTTAGTCTGATATTAGAATAGGATTAGAAAAATCCTTTGGGGTTTGGAGCTTATTAATAAACAGTTGCATGATATTAAACTATGAAGACAGGGGGAAAAAAACAGCTCATTATTCTGATATTTCCTTCATAACATAAAGCCAATGAATGAGCTGCATTTGGAGGAAGCAGGCGATATATTTAAACACTGTAAATATCAACATTAGTACACAGCCTCCATGCAATCTAATTTACTCTCTAACACAATCCATCATAACCGAAGTATGTTTTTGCTTATAGGGATCATAAAAACTCACTTGATTTATGGCTTTTTTTCCCTTCCCTCCTTTGTTTCCTGGGAAAATCTGGTTATACACGGATCTGTTTCTTGAGGGAAAAAAAAGAGATTCTTGTCACCAGGGTATTTACCAACACAAACTCACTTTTTGCTCTAGAGGAAAGATGTCCTAAAACAGGAGTTGAATCCATTGTCACGTCAGTACTTTAGCGACTAATCTGCACCCAGTCTGTGTTCTTTCTTACACAGGTCCCTTTCAGATTCTAAAAAATAAATTCTTAATTCTTCACGAGATGTTCAGTCAGCCCCAGTCACAAATATTTATTGCTGGTGATCGTATTGACAGACAATTGGAGATTTGGCTTCAAAATGTACCTCTCACAGACCATTTTATTTAGGTATTCCTAAGGCTTATCGCAAGCAAGACCTGCAGACGTAGGCTCTGGAGGATCACAGTTTCATTGGTTTGGCTGGCAACATTGCAGTCTCCTCTCCTGGTAATAGCTACAGGGGTAGGGATGTAGGAGGATGCAGCAGATGTGCTAATGGGACCTCACGAGGTACCTGCATTCAAAATTCAAATATCAATGGGTTAAAGAGAGAGAGAGAGAGAAGGGGGAGGACAAGGAGAGGAAATAGAAAGGAAGGGGCCAAAAGGGATAGAGGGAGGGGGAGAGAGAGAGAGAGGAGGAGATGAGATAGAAGGAAACAGAAAAAAGCCACTGAAGGGGAGAGAAGGAGGAAGAGGAGAAGGAAAGAGAAAAAGAGGTGCCCTATTCACTGATTCAAATTCTGACTCTTCTGCTTACCAGATTCCAAAGTTATTACTTTGACCACGTTACCTTTGATAGATGAATCTCATACTCTCTTGCCTACACCTCACACATCCACTCTGTCCAAAACACGGTGAACCCTTAGGTAAGAGAAGTCCCTGTGAGAGGGATTGGAGACACTGACCGTAGCAGCTTCACATCCACTGAGAACTCACCTAAAACCAAGACGCAGGTGCCCTCTTTTGTGGCAGCCCCCTGGCATTACTCAGATTTGGCTAGCACAATCAAAACCGCCCACTTTGCTGCCAAAACCTTCACTGAAAGCAAAGGAATGAAATAAATTCTGCCACCAAGTACGTAAAGGAAGCATTTTCAAAACTAGGGAGCGATTTCACATATTCGGGGGAAAAAAATCCTAAAAGTGCACCAATAGGAGATTAGGAAAATCAAACATCCAGTGATTTTGGTTGCAGGAGTCTGAGTGGCTCTTCACGGGGTACTTTTCTGTGTCTTCCAAGTTTTCCAGAATAAACTAAAATTTCATATATCTCCCATGCTGGGCCCTACTTGGCCACTCCCTAACTCAGTTTTCTCGCCAGCTGATTCCTCTTTCTAGAACCTTCACTCCTGCTGATTAAAATCATTTTTCCTTTCTTTCCTCTCTGTCTGCCCCCGCCCCCCAATCCCTGGCTGCAAACTCCCCTGAGAGGTGGAACTGTGCCTTATTCAATTCTGTTTCCTCAGAGATTACCAGGCTGTAGTCTCTTAACATAAATGCTCAGAAAGCACAATAGACAGACTGCCTGTTTTAAATGAGAAAAAATAGCGGTAAATGCTTCTTAAAGATTCGATGGGACAGGACAAAGCCTTTACTCATTCTGCAATACAATAAAAGATCTGTGGGTAAGTTTTGTGCTCCAGAAAAGGCAGTGCAGGAAACGCCGTCATCACGCAGAGCCCTCTGCCAAAGAATGGCCTTCTTAACACATGACTCCATCGACTACCTGTGCAGGTATTTATGAACAATCGAAAATTTTAAATAGTCTATAGTAGCCACCAGCTAAATGCAAAAGAGTCACCAAAGGCCACCAGTAGTGTGATGTCCATTGGTAAATTTTAAGGGAAGATGCATGCAAATCTGTGTGTTTCCTGCTCAGAGACATCATAAACTACAACAGCAGATGGGAGTGCAAGATTTGAGTAAGAATTTTCATCGCACTGACTAGTTCCAAACAAACAAAACACGCACACATCAACAACAACAACAACAACAACAACAAAAGCATCGTTCGAGCGCAGCCAGTCTTATTTGTGAAATGAGAAAATAAAAGCTTCCTTAAAAGAGATCACCATTCTCTCCTCCGGTGTGTACTTGCAGAGGTCCAATGGGCTGGTCACCACGTAACACGGTGTTTACCATTCAGGGGACAGACCTCATCGGAGCCCTCAGTTGACCTGGAACATTTTGCATTAACTCTCAAAGCCTGAGTTTGTCCGTCAAGTGAAAAAGCCAGGGAACCAGACACTGGGGGTCTTACAGGGTTTACAGCGAAATGTTTATACCAATGCTTGGCTCATAATAACAGCTCCAAATGCACCAGCTCCTAGTATAATTACAGAGTTATACTTTTCTTCACATATTTTTTATATGTAAATACTTTATAATGTAATTATATAGAATGTAATTATATACCACAAATATAATAGGATATATGTTACGTACACTATAAATATAAATATATAATAAAATAACACACGGTATAATTATTAAAATTCTTCCTAGGCCCCTCGCGGCATTTTATTTTGTGTTTGCTAATTAGCAGATCAGTACAAACCAAAACATGAAACATAAATTTGATGTTTTGGGGAGAAGCATGAGATTTCAGCTTTCTGTCCATACACACACGTCTCCAAGTTTCCTCAGTGACAACCATCACCCAGGGGTGTCACTTGGAATGTATGAGCATGGCGCAGACTGAGACGCTGGAAACCACCCCCTTAGACCTAAAGACCTCTCCCATGTGTAGGGACAGATTGGAGACAGAAGACTTTTCAATGATTTATGTGGGGTGCAATGGTGAATGTGACTGTTGACTTCATACAACACTTCCCCCCAAAAGCTAAAACTGTGACTAATGCCCTTGTGTCCCTAAGACCATGTGTACTTACTTACATTTGCATTTTCTTCATCTGATTCACTGATATTTGACTCAATTTTTTATTTATTTAAATGCAGACACTGAGGGGACAGCCCCCTCTCACGTCTGCACTAATGTTCTCTTTCTCCACCTTAAAGGAACCGCTGCTCTTCTTTATCCAACCCCTTAAGGTTAGATAAAGGTCAGATCCTCCCCTTTGAAAGAATGGTTTTGACCCATTCTTTGCTTTCTGCTCTTTCAGACTCTTTTTATACTTTCTGCACTTTTGACACTTTTTGGTACCAGATGATGTTATTTAATTGTTTACCGTCTCCAGCAAGATGCAAGATTGTGGGGGGGGGGGGTGCGGGGGCGGGAGACAGGAATTATATCATGAGTCTTTGTGAATTTCCAATATATCCATGACATAAATATTTTCAAATAAGAACTGAGGGCCAACTGTATGCAGAGCACTGCTCAGACCCAAGGATTAATAAAAATGGCTAAGCTGAAGCCCTTGGCCTGAAAAAGTGTCTTATTTAAAGGAAAAGCTAGATGCAGGTAAAACATGGGGATATATGATGGTAATAGAGGTGCAAACAACTATTGCTACTGCAAAACATTTTTACTGCGAATATACCAACAATGATACAGTCAACTAATACTTATGAAGCATTTGCAAAGTGCCCAAGCCTGCTTCTAAGGACTGCAAATGGACAGTCTCATCTAGTACCCCCACAACTCCATGATGTGCATATTGCTATTATCATCCCATTTTACAGATTAGGAAACCAAGGCAGATAGAGGTTGAGGAAGCCAAGTGTTAAAGGAGCAAAACAGAGGGAGCATAGCAGCCAGGGAGGTCAGTGGAAGGCTTTGCAGAAAAGAAAGAATCACAGAAGACCTTGACCTAGGTTTCTGCATGTACTTGGGTGAGGTAGGAGAAGAAACACAGATATCTTAGCCAGGGGCATAGTAGTAACAAAGTTAGAAGACCTATAAATAAATCCCCATGGTTAACGAAGTGGAAGCAAGTGGCTGGTTACTGGGTTGGGAAGAGAGGGGCATCAAGAACTGCAACAGTTTGAACACCATACAAGAGTACGGAGCTGTCCACGGGCAGGAGGGAGTCATAGAAGGCTACTGAGCAAGGGCATGGCAAGAACAGCTTTGTTTCTGTATTGCTTTCCTTTTCTGTTTGTCATAAAATGGACTTGGGTGCTCTTACATGGACTGGGTTAGACAAGAGAAAGACCAGAGGTCAAGTAATTTATGAGGGGTCAAACTCGTCAGCCCAGGTGAGGGAAAGTAGAGATGTGACATGGACAGCGGAAATGGGAAGAGAAAGGAGAGCATAAGTTGTAAGGAAGAAAGATGAAGGACCTGGATGGATGGAGGGGCTGAGGTAAAGGTAACAGAAGAAATTGGTTGGGGAACAGATGATGAGATTCTTTTAAGACTCAGCACACATACCTAGTATCCAGATTATGATCCTAAAATATTGTTATGGACTAGAAGTCCTTGAAGAAGGGGATTATGCTAAGTCTGTGGTAGGACATGGACATGATGAACCTGGAATATCATGTCATTCTAGATAACAAGAAAGCCAGCAAAGACAAGCTAGTTGTGTTAAAAGGACCCATGAGGCAAATTGAAGAGGCTCCCATTGGTCAAAGATTGAATAATCTGAGCATCAATGAAGATAATAACTTCAGTCCTTGAGCTCATAATAATATTTTTAAATACTTGGTCACTACTGGATTATGCAAATTAACCGACTCATTAATTTAAAAATAAAAAGGGGAAATCAAATATTTTTCCTGTATTTCCCATTCAAGCCGTACCTCTTAATATCCTAATAACAGGTTGCAGAACTTCTTTTTAAGAAATATCCTGGTAAGTCCATGAAGAAGGAAGGATACATTTAGAATATTACCATTCTGCAATCTCTAAAGAATTAATTGATCTAGATATCAAGCATCAACAGTTATAGTGTCACAAAAAGAGAGACAACCTGACATCATGGGCCTCTTCTTGGAAGAATAAACTACTAAAGAAATTAAATTTGCATTTAACCAAGACTCTAGAACCACCTACCAATTTAAAAGAAATACCAAGGACAAAGGAACATGTGAAACTACACCACAGAGATGCAATCAACAAACAGGAGTCTGGGAAATGATGCACAAAATACAATCTGTTTTCTTCAATGATGTCAACAATGGCCACAAAGAAAATTATCAAAACAAACAAAAATGCTGGCATCAGACTGATGCCAGATTAATAGAGACTTTTAATAGACATATCAACTAATCACAGTGTATGGGATTTATTTGGATCTTGTTTTAAATCAGAAAACTATTTTTTTAAAAAGACACGAGAAAATTGGACTGAAACAATGACTTAATAATTTATAATATTAAAGAATCACTCTTAATATTTAGTGTTGTGATTATGTTAAATAAAAGATGGCTATGATTTAAAAAAAACAAAAGACAAGAATCATTGGCAAAGATGCTGAGAAGTCAGAGCCCTTGTATACTGCTGGTGAGAATGTAAAACGGTGCAGGGACTACAGAAAACAGTATGGAATTTCCTCAAAAAATTAACAATTGAATCACTACATGATCCAGTAATATCACTTCTGAGTATTTATCCAAAAGAAATGCAATCAGAATCTTGAAGAGATATCTGCACTCTCATGTTCACTGTGGCATTACTTACAACATCCAAGATATGGAAACCAACTAACTATCTATTGACGCATGAATAGATAAAGACAAGGGGGTATATGCCTACATGGAATACTATTCACCCCTCAAAAAGGAAATCCTCCCATATGCAACATGGAGAACCTGGGGGACATTATACTAAGTGACATAAGCAAGACAGCATGACAAATACTGCACAATGCCATTTATGTAAAATATCTAACATGGTCAAAGAGAAACAGTAGAATGGTGGTTGCCAGGGGGCATGGGGAGGGAGAAATAGGTTGCAGCTGATCAACAGGTATAAAGCTTTAGTTGAGCACGGTGAGTAAGTTCTAGAGATGAGCTGTACAACATTGTACCTACAGTGAAGAATATTGTGAATATCGGATCATGCACTTAATTCATTAAGAGGACAGATCTCATGGTAAGTGTGCTTACCACAATAAACACTATGCTAAAATGTTTAAAAGAAAAGCAAAAGGCTTCTTAACCTTTAGAAATGCAAACTGGAATCTTTATAGAAACAATGACAAGGTGTCTGGCATTTGCTTCAAAGTAACGTGAGACTAGGGAGGGAAAGGGATCAAGGGCATAGATAAAACAAGATGAGCCATGCCTTGGTAATTATCGAATCCAAGTGATCTCTGTGTGGTGGTTCTTTCTGCAAGTCTTTCTACTTTTGCACCTGCTTTAAGTTTTGCATAATACAGTTTCTTTGAAAAGGAAAAACGTAGAAGAGGGTGTAAGGCGATGTTGATCAAAACGATGATCAGTTATCTCACAGTCTGGCATTGTTCATCTCAAATCCGGCCCCCGTCTAGATGACGCTGTAGAAGACAAGTTAGCCAAGACAACCCTTTATATCCATGCCCTTATGAAACCACCACGGCTGTGTCATAGGAGAAATAAGGCAATGCCTCTCAAGTACATGAATTAATTACCGGTGGGAAAGAATGAAAAGCATATCTACCTCTCACAGGTATTAATACCCAAAAGCTATTGCAACCACCCTTCTCAGCTCTGGAAAGGTCACTGGTATGTAATGAATGATAAGGGTCACTGAAGGTCACTGCATATTAAAAGTGAGATGAATTTTAAGAGTTTACTGCAAATAAAATTTCCTGCAGGGAATTTATTAAGCCCAAGCAAGGTTACAGAGTTATTTGTGGTGTCTTAATGCTACCTTTATTAATAATAACCTTTCTGGGGTATATCATTTGAGAAGGCACATACTTTAATCCAGAAATGTGTGTCCAGTATTATTACTGGGATCATTAAATAATGAAATTTCGGTGGCAGAATAGAAGAAATCACAATTTGCAGGTTACTGGTACCTGGCCAAGATGGGCCATTCTTAAAGAGAAATAAGCATCAGAGGCTAGAGAGAATGCAGAGGCATTGATCACCAGAAAGAAATCTGAGATATCTAGAAGAAAAATTTACTGTAAATTTACTAAAATTTACTATTTATTGTAAGTTACACTGTATATTTACATCGCTGTCTCCCAAACATCAGTGAACTTCAAATGGTAGAGTGCTCAGGTTACACATCCTGTTGGATGTAGGAGAAAAAAAGATAAGGACGCTTCCACCAGCACATCCTGAATAAGGTTGAAAGGCATGTGTCACAGAGACAGAGGTTAGAACTCAAATCCCAGCTCGGTCAAGTTTAGCTGCCTGACCTTGGCCAACAAGCTTTTTTGAGCCAATTTACTCTAAAGTAATAACAGACCTATCCTGTGAAGCTTTCGTAAAGGTTAAACCAGATTCCATATGGCAATTTTATGGTAAAAAATTCCTGGGCACATATTATAAACATATGTAACCATATATATAACCATATATCAACATAATTTAAATGGCTACATTTTATTTAACTTAGAACCATTTTAAAATCCTAAAAAACCTTACTCTTTGTTTCTGTGTATCATTTTCTTCTCTCTTTATTAAGTGAGCATTTCCATCTTGTGCTGAATGGGACTCTGAAGCACAACAGCCAGACTTCCAATCCCAGACTCCACTTTTCACTGGAGGTGCAACACTAGGTCACCCCACGTTCCATGCTTGTTGTAGAGTTACATGAGATAATGGATGCAAAACCCTTAGAACAAAATCCGAAAGTGGCAAGCATTCAATACACAAACACTAAGGAGGGACCCCCCTCCCCTTACAAGGCTGGGGTGATTTCACCCACCCTAAACTATTCCATTCTGTTATTATTCCATGATTAAATAATCCCATCTGTGACGAAGTCACCCATACCCCCGACTTCCTTTTCTTTCTCTGCATTTCCGTCTGTCACCTGCTGGTCCTGCCCTTGCTGCAAATGGAAGACAGCCAGGTTTTGCATGCCCATCACCAAAAATCCTGGAGTTTTCTAAAGCTTTGGTCATGTGGCATCTGGCCTCTTTCCTCGGGAACACAATTCAAAGGGATGAGCTTTTCAGAAAAAATTTCGTCTTTCATCATCTGCCAAGAACCACCACAGGGAAAGGCTGTATCTAAAAGCCGAATCACATCCTCGGGCATGGTATCATGGCCATGCATGAGTGGGGAAGGGGGAGTTGGTCCATCTCATTCTGAGTATGTGTGCAGGGTTGGTTCAGATGAGTGGGCTGGTGCAAGGAAACACACACACACACACACACACACACACACACACACACACACACGTTGACATTATCACTTGTTTATAAAGAACATTAGAATGTCAGGTGCTGGTTTAATTTGTTTTGTAGTCAATTTTCCTGTCCCTCAAGGCTCATTAGCCAAGTAATCACTCCATATGATAATGTGTCCTCTGTGTTTTCTCCCCGGATCCAAGAATACATCTCCAGCAGTGGGCGTCCTTCCTCGGCAACCTTGCCCGGCTTTGCTGAAAGGACGCCTGCTCTGCACGTGTGTTTTTCTTCCCCAACATCCATTAGCCCCGTTTACCATATACTTAGACATCTGGCCAAGGAACCAACACACTTATTTCTCCCACTCTCCATAATAATCCAACATAATGTCTGTTTCCTCACAATTTGTCCCTGTGAGAGAGACATCTACAGAAAGCCAACATCATTTAAAATTATATTGACTTTGGCCAGATGTTCCCTGTCTGGGGAATAATGTGTCCTGAAAGTACTAGTTATTGAAATAGCTGCCAAAGCGACCTTGGTCTGAGCTCCCAGGCCAGGATGAGTTTCTAGAAGGATCTGAAGTTTGCCTTCCTAACCTTGGGCCAGTATTTCTATAAAACCATGGTATTTCCTTGTCATCTAGCTCCATTCTTGCTTCTTGAAAACTCATTTAGTAAGATGACATTTAATACGATGCATGGATAGCTCTCCTAAAACTTTATGTGTAGACTTGACGTCCTCCCTGAGTTCCAGACTTGGGTATAAACTCTGTTCTTGAATCTACACTTGAAAGTTGTATAGGCATCGCAGACTTGTCCAAAACAGCCCTCTTGAGTCTTGGCATGCCCTATGAATTGGTTCTTCTGTGAGTCTTCTTCATCTGAGTAAATCACTGCCATTTACCCACTTGCTAGGAGCCACCCTTGCTTCCTCCCTTCCCTCCATCCCTCCTTCTGTCAGTGCTATCACCCCATTATATCCATCCCTACTGCCACTCTGCTAGGACTGGCCACCATCACCCCTCATTTAGGTTATTCCGAGTCCACTAACTGGTTGCCTTGGGTCTGCTTTGACACCCTCCCCTCAGATGTATCTGCCACATAGCAACCAAAGTGAGCATTTTAGCATGTAAATCAGAATATGTCTCTTCTTTGCTTAAAACCATCAAATGGTTTTCCCTGATGCTTAGAGAAGGACTCAAAGTCCTTACCCTGGTAGGTGACCCCATACCTGACCTGTCCTGTCCCTACCTCTTCATATAAGTCACCCCCTCACGCACTACACCAAGGAGTCACTGATCCCCTTTAAACCAAGCTCATTCCTACCTCACAGACTTGGCCTGTGCTCTTCTCTTTTCCTGGAATGATACCCCTTGGGTCTCTGCATGCCTTATTCCCATCTTTCATGTCTTAGCCAAAATATCATCTCTTCGGAGAAACTCCCACCCATGATGAGCTTATCTGTGTAGCCAATTAAACTCCATACCCCCTCCCTCCACCTCAGGCAACTCCCTAACGCATCATGCTTTATGTCCTTCGTGGTACACATCCCCACCTGCATTCCTCTTCTTGACTCACAGTTACTGGGGGGTTTCTCTTTCCACTCCCTTCTCTGGAACATACAAGGGCAAGAGCCTCATTTCTCTTTGTCATCAATCTACATTCGGCACCTAAAAGATGCCTAGTCTGCAAGAGCTGTCCAATACATCTCCACTGAATGAATGAATGAATGAATGAATGAACTGACGCATGTAAAGAGGCATAGCTGTGTTTTTCTACTGAAGACTCCACCGAGTCTATAATCTCAAAAGCCAAACTAGACCACAACGTTCCCGCTTCTTGGAGGATTCTCGGAGCCTCGTTCAAGTGACCAAAGACCCAGAGGTGAACCCAGGGCCACTCTAAGAAAGCATCCGTAACCATTCAAACGTTCTATCTCCTTTCTCTTCCATGTGTGTCCTGTGGGTCCGCAGCATCACGTCACTCTGAAATTGGTTATAATTTCAGAATCTCAGCTCCCCCTGCCGACTTACTGCATCAGGACCTACAGTTTAACAAGATCCTTGGGTGTTGCATCTGCCTATTAATATTTGGGAAGCCCATGCTTTGGATTCCAGTGGCCTGAACCCCGTATGCTCATTAGACATCCCCTCCCAGACCGATGAATCAGAGTCCCTGGGGCCACGGCCTGAGTGTCACTGGTGCTTTCTAAAGCTCTCCCAGATATTCTAACGTGCAATCGATAGTTAGACAAGTGCCCCCAAATTTTACGAACTCTGTGCATGTGTATGCAGAGCAAACTATTATTCCAAAGCAAAGCAATGAAGGATGCACAAACACGAGGGAATAGTGACAGAACCCTAGCTCTGTGGGTAACCGTCCAGGCTGTGCCCCAGAAGGGGAAGCTACCTGAGGGTTTAAGACTCACAGCAAGGAAGGGTCTTGGTGGGTGCTTCTTAGTGTCCAGGGTTCTCATAGCAAGACCCACATTTCATAATACTTCCTCCACAATCAGAAAAGAAAGAAAGAAAACCACCTGAAGTACAAGAACATCTTCAGATATTACCCATAACTCCGCACTGTTTCGAAATTTCACACCTTAATCAAAGGCAGATGCTGTTTACCTGTGAAGTGCCAATGTTTGGAAACTGCTATCTGTAATTAGCTCATTAGTTCACCTGTGGAATTGTCTGAATTTTTTTAATGCCTTTTTCCTTTCAAATCGGAATCAGGTCTTCCACGACAAGGACGATCACCCCACCCCAATGTGGGGGACTCCTGAGCGCGTCACCTTTCGTGACACACACAACCAGGAGAGACTCAAGTGAGCACCCTCAACACTGTCAGCACGTTCTCGGTTCAGTCGTCAACAAGCACTGCCTCGATGTGGAAATCGAACCCGGTTTCTGAAAGCATCATGCCACCCCAGGATTCTGGCTCCATGTCAACCTCTCCGTCAAGGGGTTAAGTATCATGCTTTGAAAGATTCAGCTTGCCCTAATTTAAGACACGCACTTTTTTTTTTTTACTTTAAATATGAATATCCTTAGTCACTGGATCAGTCGAGTTCTCTATAGGAAACAGATGGCATACTCAAATTGGGATTACTTAAGGAGATTTAACTTACAGAGGAACTATTTTCAAAGGTGTAGGCAGAGTGTAAGAAAACCAAACAGGATGTGCAGGAGCCTCGAATTAGGAGCAGCGTGGCTGTTAGCATCCCCAGGCAAAAGGGGGAGAGGAGAAGGGAGAGTTATGGTCTTCCAGAAGGAAAGGGGGCTGATGAGTGACAAGAAGCAGGGACCCACTCAGGGAAAGCACCAGGACAATAAATGCCTTGATCTCATTCAACTCCCTCCCTCCAACCTCAGGACAAAATTCCCCCATACACAGAACTCACGCAAATGAAAATCCAAGGGCATGGGAAGAATGACTGAAGTTGGCATTTATCAGTTTCTTGGGAAAAGAGCAAGTGGACATGAAAGACAGAATAACGGCGCCCTTCAAAGACGCTCCCCTCCTAACCTCAGGAATTGGTGACTTTCTTCCATGTTACTTTGTGAATCCGGTGAATCAAATTCGCAGGCTGAATTAAGGTGGCTGAACAGGTGACCTTGAGATAAAGAGATCATTCTGAATTACCTGGGTGGGCCCTATGTAATCATGAGTGTCTTTGAAGGTGGACGAGGATGCAGGAGAGACTCTGATGCAGCATTGCTGGCTTCGAAGATAAACGAAGGGGCTATAAGTCAAAGGATGTGGTTGGCCTCCCGAATCTAGAAAAAGCAAGGAAAGGGATTCTCCCCTCGAACCTCCTCACAGTCACCGAGCCCTAACGACACCCTGATTCTAGTCCATTGAGACCTGTGTGAGACCTCTGAACTGTAGGTTTTTCAATAATAAATCTGTGCTGTTTTAAGCCACTAAGTGTGTA
Organism: Cynopterus sphinx; assembly: GCA_030015415.1. Taxonomy (NCBI): domain Eukaryota; kingdom Metazoa; phylum Chordata; class Mammalia; order Chiroptera; family Pteropodidae; genus Cynopterus; species Cynopterus sphinx. The sequence goes on along the minus strand of CM057379.1, from coordinate 95,894,037 downwards.
GTAATCTGGGATAGCAGCAATAGGAAACTAATATGGTGAAAAGAGATAAAGAATGCCTTTGGAGAGGCAACGGGAAGGTAATCCAACATCGTCCTTCACTGGCATCTTACTGATATTTTTGGTCACGCTTTGTCTCCTAAAACTAAGCCTTAGATCTAGATTCCTTCCCAGGCTAAAGGGAAGCAGCATGATACAATATCAAAACATAAGCTTTGGTTTCAGGCAGACCTGAGTTTTAGCCCTGGCTTTGCCACTTATGAGATGTGCAACCTGGGAGAGGCCCAGTTCCATCGTCTGAAAAATGCCGATGATGAATAGGACAGTGACCTCATGGTATTAATGTAAGAGTTAAAGGATGATGCACATAAAACTCAAAGACAGGCTCTTTGGTTGCCTCTCCTGCGAGGATAAAGACCATCCTCAGCAATCGGATTGCTGACATTCCAGAAAACGTGGGCATCACTCTAAAGGGACGCACGGTTATTGTGACGAGCCCCACAGGCACCCTCAGAGGGACTTCAGTCACGTCAACGCAGAACTCAGTCTCCTTGGAGAAAAAAAGGAGAGGCTCTCGGTTGACAAATGACTATCTGCAGTCGTGTACACAACACGATCAAGGGCGTTAGACTGGCTTCTGTAACATGATGAGGGAGGTCTGTGTGTGCTCACTTCCCCATCAACGTGGGGAGGAGGGTTCTCTTGGTGAAATCCAAAATCTCTTGCGTGGAAAACACATCTTTGGGGTTCAGAGGAGGTCAGGTGTCGCTTATTCGGTATCTCAAGCCCAGAAAGATGAGTTCATGCTTGATGGAAATGACACTGCATGAGTATCAAATTCAGCTGCTTCGACTCAACAAGCCCACAGTTAAAAACAAGGACATCAGAGAAATTGTGGATGGTATCTATGTTTCTGAAAAAAGAACAGTTCAGCAGGCTGATGGATAACGTACGAGTAGCCCAGCTACAGAAACACCAACATGTCGAATGGTTCCTCGGACTTATTTGTGATATTTTAAAGATGCAATAAAAGCTGCATATTGAGGGGGGATAAAACACTAAGATGGTGCCCGACACATAGTAGATGTTCAATAAATGCTCACGCTTCCGGTCTCATCTTTTTAACTGTGATGGTTTTAAAATATGTCTATAAATTCTGTGATATTACCCAGTGAAAGCAGTAAAGTTGAACTGTCCTCACACTGAGCGTGGGCTGGACTCACAAAAGAATAAAGCAGAAATAATGCTGTGTCATCCGAGATCAGGGCCTGCATAATATATGTTTCCGACTACAAACATTCTGGCAAAGGCAGAACGATAAAAAAGATCAGTAGTTTCCAGTGGTTTGCCAAGGGGGAGGTGGGATGCAGCACAGGGGAGTTACAGTAAAGGGCAGTGAAACTATTCTGCATAATGCTAGAATGGGGTCTTTATCAAAATTCATGGATTTGTCATAACGGCTAAAATGTGGAAGCAACTAAGTATGCACCAACAGATGAACAGAGAAGCAAAGTGTGGTATATACACACAATGAGATATTCTCCAGCCTTAAAAAAACAAAAATGGAACAAAACAAACAAAAAAATCACGAAACTTGACGCACGCTTCAAGGAGGATGCACCTTGAGGACATACACTAAGGAAAACAAGCCAATCACAGAAAGACACATACTGTGTAATTCTACTTATGTGAAGTGCTTAGAGCATTTAAATTCAAAAACAGGAGCGGGATGGTGGTTGCCAAGGGCTGCGTGGGGAGGGGGAACAGGGAGTTATTGTTTAATTGGTTTAGTTTCAGTTTTGCAAGATGAAAAGAACAGTGGATATGGATGGTGGCAATGGCTGTGACACTATGAACGTACTCACATCACCAAACTGTGGACCTCAAAATGGGTAAGACAGTAGATTTTTTCTGTGGACCTTACCATGACTTAAAACTTAGAGGGAAAAAAAAAACACATAGAATTATGCCACCCAAAGAACGAACTTTAATGTGAATTATGGACTTTAGTTAATTAAAATGTGTCAATATTGGTTCATCTATTACAACAAATGTCCACATTGATGCAAGATGTTAATAATAGGGGAAACTGTACCAAAAAAAAAAATGTCATTCTCTCTCTCTGTCTCTCTCTCTGTCTCTGTCTGTCTCTCTCTCTCTCTCTGTCATCTCTTGCACTAGAGGAAGAAAGCTGCCATAGTGTAAGCAACTCCACAGAGAGATACACGGGACAAACAAATGACACCTCTGCCCAACAAGCATCGGGGAACCAAAGCCAGCAGACAAACACGTGAGTCAACTTGCAACTAGCTCCTTCGGCCCCAGTTGAGCCTTCAGATAGTGACAGACTCTGCTGACACCTTTTTTAGTTTCAAGTAGACAGTGCATCAGTTCGACATTTATATAGCTTATGAAACAATCCCCCTGATGACTCTACCTTCCCTCTGGCTCTACCCACAGCCACTGCCTTATTGCTGACATCGTGGCTGAAATGTCATGAAAGGCCCAGAGTCAGAACCTCCCGGCTAAGTCGTTCCCAGATTCTAGACCCACAGAACCTGAGCGAGATTTGATGCAGTTTGTTATTGCTTTAAGTTGCTAAGTTTGGGGTGAATCTGTTACGCAGCAATCGATAAGGAATATGTTAACCAAAAAAGAAAGAAAAGAAAGAGCCATCTAAACACCTTTAAATAATTAATCAGAGATCAGTGAATCTGAAAAGTGTGTAACTTTCCTCAAAATAACTGAACACGCCCATTCTCAAATTTGGGGTTAGGAATCTCGGTTGCAGAAGTTGGCAGTCTAAGAAATACATAATTATTCAGCAGCAAAAAAAGGTTTCACTTGAAATGGAAAAAAAAAAAAAGCCTGCCTTTGGGATCTCAAACCACCTAAATCCTGTGCCCTCATCACAGAACTTGTCTCCAAGCTGCTGCTAATGCAGGGAAATATGGTTATTTCCTGTTCATCAGTATTTTACCCTCAAACCTTCTGTCTTGCTGGCATGGTTATTTTTTTTTCTCCCCAGCAAGCAGGAAACTAAGAGCTTATCCTCCAATCTTCTGTCAGCTTCCAATCCAACTTCTATTTGTGCAAGGTCCTACGAGCCAGACAGAGGTCTTGACACTGACACTTCTAGCTCAGAGCTCCAGGACCTGCCCTGACCAGGCTCCCAGGGAAGTGGAGGAGGAAATGCCCACTCCGGCGGCCCAGCTGGCTCTCCACTGGTTCAACCCACTGGCCATCTGGTCCCTTCTCCCCGCGATGCACACAGCTTGCTCTGGGAAGTGGAAACTTTCTGCAGGATTCAGCACTTTTTTTTTCACATTTTTGCAAACCAGGATGCGTGAAGAGAGTAGAGAACACAGGCTGGCATGCGGTATTATGTTGCTTGTCCGCACAGAGGAATCGATGCACAGAAAAATCAAAGATGCCACTTGGAAAGGATCCAAGTGAGTCTGTGCGTATTGAAAATCATAGCCATTCAAATCTGTGGGGATTGCTGGGTGTGAGTTCAAATACAGAGGATGACCGGAAATCCAACCTCGGTGGTAAATACCTCTGCTTAGTTTTGCTGAATTCATCCAAATCAAAAATCAAAGTTCTAAAGCAAATGAAATGGGTCTCATTTAAATGAATTTATTTTGCTTAATAAAATAGTAGGTCACAGAAGTTCCAACTAAGTGTATATATATATATGTATGTATGCATGTACGTATGTATGCATGTATATATTATACAGATATAGAGATAGAGATAAAAATATACAGATAGAGATAGAAAGAGATAAAGATGAGAGGGAGAGAGAGAGAGAGAGAGAGAGAGAGAGAGAGAGACTAAAATGGACCTCTCTCTCTCAAAATAGCTTGGCCAGTGAAGAGGTTTTGAAAGAGCACCAAATTTCATTTAATAGTGATATTTCAGAATTGAGACAGATAGGGATACTGACATACACATGTCAGTATGTCAGAATTGGATCCCATACACTCACAAGTAAATATGAGTGTGTATACTCTGTGTGTGTATGTGTAGGTGTGTGTAGCCTGTTGATAATTAATAAAATGCAAATTTTCAGAATATATGTTTTTTAGAGTCATTCTGATAAAAAAAAAAAAACAGGGTTATAAGTAGAATGAAGACCCTCTAGGAGAGCCCTATACACCCATCTTTCTTAACCTCCTTGAGTAGTGATTTCTGATGCCCAAGTACATAGGCCTGGGGAGTCTTCACGATAAGCTGTGACTGGAGGCAAAATGCAAGTTTTCTCATTAAATTATGCGTCACTGAAATGCACCCTCAAACTTGCTGTTTTTAACCAACGACCAATGAATGATGGTAGTATCCTACGGACAGAAATACTGAAAACGACACATAGGTCACACCAGGGTTTGCTGGGGACTATAATTTGAACTTGCACTAAGTCCAGCTGTCAAGGACTTAATGGAAAGGTTGTAAATCATCCACAAACACTCACACGTGCTATAATTCCTCAAATGCTCCGAAAGGACTTTCTGATTTCAAGTTACCACCAACCCGGGCCTTGGTGACTTTGATGAGTGGTATTCAATTCCATGTTTCGTAATACTGTTATTGTGGTTTGTGTGGATGTCTGAGTCAACCCCTCAGCATTGACCATATTTTTGGCTGATAATGTCTCAATAATTGTACTTTAAGACACACAGAAGTTGTGGTTCGAACGACCACATTCCTACTGGTCAAGCAGAGAAAGCAGAGGTGTACATCTTCCTCTCCAAATATAGTTGCGCCATGACCCTTCGTGATTGTCACTGAGTTCTCGGCCCCTCCTCCATCCCCCTGCACCCTGAGTCCACCACAGAGTTAAAACAGGTGGAGTGAAGGTCTCTTTTCCCCGGCCTGGTCAGGTCATAGCAAAAGAGTGTAACGGTTATTATTCTAAAAGGGCGGGCTCCTTACTTTCTATGTGTCCCACAGTCCTTTGGGAATCTGATTTCAAACAAGAAAAAGCTATGGATCCTCTGTACAAAGAAAACCATTGGTTCTTACAACTCTGAATTTCAGTAAGCCGCTGAAGCCCATAAGTGGCTGAGTGAGGAACCCCTTCCTTCGAAGAGGAAACACAAGACAACAAGTTGTCCTATCTGTCCCCATCTCCCAGACGAAACCATCTAGAAGTGGAGAAAGAAAAGCACTGCCACTGGCCCCACAGAAAAATCACAGACCCTATCTTCCCAGGAATAATTTGACCTGTCTACCTAGGATCAGAAACAGGAGACCAGTTAAAAGCTATGTCAGGGGTGGGTATTTGCATGTAGCATTCCAGTTGCCAGATCTATGCAAGCAATTCTGTGGGAATTCCCCATCTCCCCCCACAGAAGCGAAGATATGAAACACTGTGCCGCAGTGGACGGTTAGGAGGCATCACCTGAAAGCATCATCCAATCTGAGGCACAGTCGCCCTTGTCAGAGCAACCTGGCCTCGGTGCCCCTGTAAATCAGACTCTGCTTTTGGAAATGGTGGATGGTCCGGTTCCTTTTCTCTTTAAAGTTCCCTCACACGCCCCATGCTGCGAAGTGACACAGTTCCAGCAATATCCCACAGCTTCTGAACGTCCTTTGCTAAGGGAATTGTCTCGGTTCCCATTGTACACAAAGCATTTTGCTTCACACTCGGTTGGCTGCCTCATGGAGCTTTAAAGGGAGGGGATTCTTTCTGGTGGGGACGAGAGGGACGGATGCTACAATACAAGGAGCAATCTGCAAGGGGGCAGCGTATGCAAAATGCCCAGGACATGGATGCATTCCCAGGTGCCCAATTATCGTTACAAAACGGGATGCTCATTCCAGATGCCTGAAGAATAGACATTTCTCCATATCCATCAAGTACTTTTCTCTGAGCAACTGCAAAATAAGCTAACACCTCGTGATACGTCTCCGTCTTTGGAGGCGTAATCCTTCTTCTGGGCCAAAAAGGCACCATGTAATAGGGATGGCAAATAAATTTCATTTCCCAGAGTCATTCCGGTTGGCTGAGAGTATATGCCTCAAGTGATATATTGAGGATTCCAAGGAAGTGTCTCTGGTGGAGAGAGGGGGGACTGATTATCAACGTGAGCCACATGTGCGTGAAGGGGGGTGCTGTCACCCAGGCCTCACGCTTGCCATTCTGATGCAGAGCTTTACTGAGTGCTGAATGGAAATGCATGAATAGAAGAACTGTATAATAGATAAGCTGGGCTGTACTCGAGAACATGATTTTTTGTAAGTCTATTTTACCAGGCAATTTTTCACGGACGCTTCTAAACTATATTTTAAAAGACAAAGTCGTGTTGGGAACACTACTACGATCCAAATGGCATATGACAGTGGCTTGAGCATACCCTCCTGTTTCTCCCTCGACTGGTGTTTGTGGTGAGAGGCAGGCCATCTGCTCCACCCTTGGGTAGGGCAAAATGAGTGTCCCCGAACAGGGACAACTGAATGGAGGATGCCCTGACATCAGCCATCCGTCGTCTCAACTCCACGTCTCTGGTGTCACAATATGTATCTCAGGGCACATTCGCTCCTTGTCTGAGTCAGTGTTTTCCAACTGGGGAGCAATTCCCACCCCCGGGACATTTGGCGATATCGCTAGACTTTTTTGGTTGTCATAGCTGCAGAAGAGGGTGTTGCTAGCACCCCGTACTCAGAGACCAGGGATGCTACTTAACATCCCGTAATGCACAGAACGGCCGCCCACGACGCCAGAAATTACCCAATCCGAAATGTCAATAATACGCTAGTATCAGGCAAAACCCTGGTATAAGTCATCAATATGTTCTCTGCTACTCAAAGCACCCTGGCAGGACACAGCACAGTGGTTAAGCTTGGGGGGTCTGAGCCTGAATCCCCACTTGACCACCAACCATGTGACCGTAAACGAACACTTGACTTCTCTCAGACCCCACGGCCCCATTTCTGAAATGGAGATGACAGCAGGGCTTACTCCACAGGACTCAGTGTGAAAATGGAGTTAAAGCTCTATGCAAAGTACCTGGCCATGGAAGGTGTCCGACTGCACACACACACACACACACACACACACACACACACACACACACACACACCTGCTGCAAAAAAAAGAAAAAAAAAAAAGGAATGACAAGAACCGTAAGCAATCCAACAGGCTGACAATGTGAAACAGCCACACACCTGGCACCATGGCCACCAAAACCGTAACGACGATGTAGCTTCATCTAAACTCCACTCACCCACCAAGAAAGACATCGGGCGCTTTTCAGCCAAAGCATGAGGTCTGGCGTGTCTGTGAAAATGAAAGGCGCATCTCCTTTGACCCGGCGATTGCATCTCTAGGAATTTATCCTACAAATATACACGTGTAGGAAATGATGGTGGTCGAGGATACTCGAGGCAGCACTTTAACGACAAGATACTGGGAATAATGTAAACATCCACCAAAAGGAAACCAATTAAACCATGCAGAGTAAATATGAATGATGGAATACTATATACCCGTCAACAAAAACGGGAGAGAGAGATGTGTATGGATGTGGAAAAAATCCCTAAAATATATCCTTAATTTTTTAAAATAGGCAAAGTATAGGAGCATGCACATCCTGTGCTCTCTTGTCTTAGTGTAAATGCGTCTACGGGTATGACAGATCTCCGAAAGGACGCATGACAAACCTTCACCGTAGTAGTCTCTGGGGAGATGGAAGGATGGCACATTTTTCTCGGCGCACTTTTGCATTTTTTTTTTTAGAGTATTGTGCCATTTTCATCTAAACTATTAAATAAGTGAAGCATCAAATGTGCCCAGTTAAAGACATCACTCTCTGCCTGAACACTAGCCTACTTCCTCTTGCACTTGACTCCCATAAATGCCGGCAAATCAGCCCTTGCTTCGAATGAATAATTTTAAAATACTTCGGTCAAGTCTTTTTCACCACCCAAATTTTAATCCAAATGTATCTGCAGAGAGGCTGGCTATTAGCACACAGTTTGTTGTACTCACGACAACAAAAATGGCAAAAAGATTCTCATTATCACACAGACAAAAAATTCTGACATTACACACAACCTTCCCCCGCCCCCCAACCCTCCTCTGCAGACTCCAGCTTTCAAATGAAGGGCTGTATCAATTAGCAGAGGCTGTCGGCTCTCAGAAGCTAAGCTGGATCCTGAGCTATTATTAGTTTCTGAACAATGGCTTGGAAAGGAGGAAAAAAATAAATAAGACTTACACTGGGCTTCGAATTTTGACACCGCTATCCTGGAAAAAGACCAAATTATATTGCCTATTCAGATGATTTAGAGGATGCATTCACCTTATAAATGAGTTCTGCTGGTCTCCCCGCCTCCCCCACCCAACCCCCAGACCTAAAACATGGTGTGGCATGGTCTCTTCATGGGTGACTGTAGAATGTACTTGTGTGTGTGTGATTGCTGAAAATAATTAATGTTGCTTTAAAAAAAAGTTAAAAGGAAAAAAATAATAAAATGGCAAGGGCACACTGACATCTGCTGGCATTTCATAAACTTTTTTTTTAAGGCAACCATTTGTTCCAGACACTGCTCTCCAATTATTCTCGTGCACTGAGGCACATTCGTGGCCTACCAGGATTAATATGCCCCAGTATGCGCCCCAAAATTACATAAAGAGAAAATCATCCAGGAGAGCAAGCCCGGGAGCCTCTTTTCCCAGGAATGGAGTCCGTCCCTTCTTTCAATAAGGCAATCTGGAGCTCCAGGGAATGAATCATTTTACTTTTTTCCCCCCTGATTAATAGAAGAGTTTGGGCCAGAGACAGATTCTGCGAGCTACTTCCCCTGATCCTATTTCTGGCGAACGAAGGAGGGACACAGAGTTACGACACGCTACCTGTGCCAGGAGGAAAGGAGAACCGAACGTCCCTGTCTCCAAGACACAGAACCCAGAAGTAGCAGATCTCAGAACACGGATCACAACGGAGGCGCCTAAAACGTTCGCTTTAGAAAAAGGGTAACAGCGCCTGAAAACAGACTCGAAAATGCTGAGGTCCCAGAAGCCTTCCCTGATTTTATTTGAATCTCTAATAGTGACGTAGTCATTGGGGTGGGGGCCACCAAGGGGTGGTCTCAGTAACTTTAGGGATGTTGTGAAGCTACATTAGGAGCAGAAGGATCTGGCTCCGCCTCCTAAGAAGCTGTCCCTCAGCAAATGCACCTGTAAACAGGAGCAGGGGGGACCCCAGACTCAGCAGTGCTCTTGCCCTGGACATGGGAAAAGCTGCCTGCCCCTGCTTCTCCTTCTCGTGGGTTCGGAAGGCAGAGCAGAACATCACAGCCCCATCACATGGCCCTCGGCCTCCTCTCTTGCCCCTGCAATCACATGCACACCCACTCCCACCTGGGCACACCCGCACTCTCGTGCCCATGCGCACACACGCTCATCTGTAATACGTCTGTGAGCAAAACTCCTCCCCATTTCAGAAAGAGAGAACGTGGAGTCTGAAGGGCAGGCTGCTTGTTCTGGGCCTGCACTTTCGTCAGCTGCACCACACTCCTCCAGGCACGTGGGTTGCAGTTTTGGGGGTGTGCAGGATACTCCTTTCCCAGGCTTCTGACCATGCTGGTGTCTCTGGCTGCTGTGGTCTGTCTCCCTCCCTCACTCCTTCCCTCCCTCTCTCCATCGCCCCTCTGTGCCCAGCTCTGTCCTTCTCACTCTCCATGTCTCAGCCTAAATGTTACTTAAATGTCTCTCCACAGGGAGACCTTCCTGGCCCCCCACCTAATAAGGCCATCAGCCCTTTTAGTCTGTACGCATGACGATAGGGAATTATACTGTCCGTCTCTTTCTTTTCATGTTCTGTGTCGATCTCTCCTGCTAGAGACTAAGCCGTGGGCGGCAGAGACGTGTTGGTCACGGGTCAACACATCTTCCCAAGACAACATCCTCAGTAGCCAGCCCAGTGTGGCACTCCCAGCCTGGGGCTGACAACGTTTACTGAATGCAGGACAAAGCAAGGAGTGATTTCATAAAAGTGAACCTACAAGTCATAAGTAGTATTCCAGGGGAAAAAAAATAAGAAAATATGGGAGAAAATAAGAAAAACTGTCTGTCTATAGTTGGTTTCCCTCATTTGCTTTCAACGTTGTTTCTGTTCACTATTGGACTCAGCTGTAACCACTCAGATTTCAGTCTAAATGGTCTGTTCTTTTCCTGTGTGTATACATAATATCTGTTTTTTTTAATATGGGATCAAATGGCTTTCTTATCATCTCACTCATTTTAAGCCAACAGAAGTGAAGCTCATTTCAGTAGAACTGCATTGATGGAGTGGGGGTAAGCGATTCCTTGTCCTCATCATGAAATTTCAAACAGTCTTACCAATTCACACAGTTACGAAAGCTAAGCAACTCTCATGGGCAAAACAAATAAAATTCAGTAGAAAACACAGTATCTTTCCAAGAACCCTGCCATATGAACTAGGTATCTGAGAGTCTTGGCCTGAGAAGCTCTTGCTGAATGTGACCAGATAAACAAATGGACCAGCACCGAGAAGTCTGAGAAGTGCATGAGATAACCCCTTAACTGACCTCGCTCTGCAGCATCCTTCAATCCTGGGTGAGAGGCAGAAGCACCTGTCTTTTAATAGATTGGGCAATGGAGGCTCAGAGAGGTGCAATCACTTGCCCAAGGTCACACCGCTAGAAAATGACAGACCCTGGACTCAAAAGTTAGGTATGCCCACTCGTGCCAAGGACAATTATTGTCCTTCCCTTGGGGAATTTCTCCATCATCTTATCTGCCTTTGTAATCAGCAGCAGCATGAACTGGATCCACCTTTCTGAAGAAAAGATGTGTTCTTCACGGTGCCATGACCACGAGCCATGCCACGGGCCAGCCTCCCCTTCAGGATGACCCAAGAAGGCGCACCTCATTCTCAGACTCACTCCAGGACACAAGCAATGGCCCCAGGAACAAGACAAGGGGGCTTGTCCCAAGGGAAAACAGACACATGGCTAGTACCCCTGGGATCGGGCCAGGGCTGCTGATGCTGAATCAGCCTCTCGATTCCCTGCTCTGTCACTTTTCATTACGAGTCTAATAAATTAGTGTTTCTCTCTGCCAATCAATCAGAGCCCGTGCATATGGCCGCTGTCAGCAGCCCTCTGCAGACAGAACTCCATATAGAGACTCGGGTCTGTCAACTCCCTCAACTCTACATTTGCAGCTATTATGGGTTCTTCCCCTTTCGCTCTCAATTTATCATCTCACTTACAGTCAAGAGGAAAGTGGAGGAACTCTGGGGCCAATCTGCTACCAAGAGAGGCTGAAAAATTCTACCCGGCAATAATGATGATGATGATATCATCATTATTATTATTATTATTATTATTATTATTATTATTATTATTACTATTAAATGATAATAATTCTTATCATTATTATCATTGCAAGCACTACTACTGAACACATACTAAATGTTTTTTAAAAAATTTACAAGGCCGATTAATCATTAAACTGACCCTGCAGGATCGGAATAATTATCCTCTCCACTTATAGGGGGAGATTGAGGTTAAGTAAGGCCAAAGGTCACGGGACTGGGATTGGAAGCTACATGGTTTGATTCTGAAATCGTAACCACTGCCCTGCATTGCCTCCAACCTGCTGAGGGTCTCTCACTCTTCTCCTCAATATCCAGCCTGACTTCTCAGCGCAGAGTGGAAGAGATGAGCACAGGACTCTGGAGCTAACTGCTGGAGTCTGCAACTTGGGGCCTCAGTTGCTTCATCTGTAAAATGGGGATCATAAAAAGTTTGCAATAAAGAGTTAATGAAGCAATGTGGGCAAAGCTTTCTTCCCCGCGTCCTAGCACAGAAGGAGCTGCCCTCAAATGGTTGCTTTTAGGGAACTGATAACGATACAAAGGACTGTTTTGAAACCTAAGTCCATACCTCCATCTCGGACTCTATTCTAAAAGTCACAGAAAAGAGGAATCATGAGGAAAGACAAGACGTAGCAACACGAGCCCCAAGTCCATGATGTCCAAGGATGACCTGCATCCGGACAGGTGGTCCCTGCTCCTCCTGCAGAATGGCACTCAGGGCGTGGGCTTGAAGACAGGAGCCTCAAATGCTCCAGGAGCCAGGGCCTTGGGATTCCAAGGAGAAAAACAGCCAAATGGGGGCCAGACCGCACCAGTGCACAGCCCCTCCACAGGCCACTCTCATGTGACAATGAAGACACATGTGGCACATAGTCGCAGGCACCCTGTTTTCTCTTTATGCCTCTTATCAACTCATAGCATCGTTTCTCAGAGCAACTCAAGCTAAGCAGCTGAGTCCCCCTGACCCCTGCCCGGCACTGCCTCCTCCCTCCACAGCATCACACAAAGGCAGCAGAGGAGGCAGCGGGTGCAGTGATTTGCATCACATGCTACCCGCTCAGACCATCAAAGCCCTGGGTGTGGCACTTACCTGAAGTCCTGAGACTAAGTGCTTAATCCTGCCTACACCTTGCTATCTACCTTCAGGATGGGGATATGAAAAGAACCCACCTCAAAGTGCGCAAGAAGGATCGTATGGCAGAATCCATTATTTTCATGTGAAGTCTTTACGCAGTGCCAACCACTGTGCTAGATGCCAGAATGTGGTGACGTCTGGAGCAGGTGCGTATACCGCCCACCTGAGTTTACCATCCAGGGAGGAAGCGGAAAAGGTAAGACTGAGTCACTCACATAAATATAAAGCCATCCCTGGGATGCTGCAAGGAAGGAGAGTCCCCATAGTGAAAGTGGGAGGGTTGCCCTGAGCAAGGGCCTTTCGAGTTATAATCTTAAGGCTGAGTAGAAAGTGCACAAGGTGTGGGAGGCGGAGGTGAGGGAGATGGTCTTGTGTCTGCAAGAAAACACGGCCCTGCTACAGAGCCACCCAGAGCACTGGACGCAGCTAAACTTCCTATCATTTCAGCAATGACAGAATCGCAGGGTTGTGGACCAAGAGACAGGTTTGGGGGTGGAATATGGGAAGAAAGTCGAACTCTCCAGATGCCCCAGCCTTCCACCTTCTGAGGCCAGGAGAGCCTCCCAAGAACTCAGAGCTCTCGCTAAACGACTCGCTTCTCCCTGTCGATGTCCAGTGCCCATCATCACAACTACCAATGGGAGAAACATGTGGCCACACTCTGAAATGGAAGAGCTCATCAGTAAAGGGGGTCTCCGTGCACACTCAGAGATGTCAGGCAAGCCCCAGGAAAGACAGTGTGTGTGAGTGTGAGTGTATGTGAGGTGGGGTGGAGGAGGGTGCTGCTTCTTTGAAGGGAAGCCAAGGGAAAGAACCATTAAGTAGGATATTGTATACAAATACCGCCCACGCACTGTATTACTGAGAAACTTGAAGTTCTTTTTCTCTACAAACTAATTTTTCTTCTTGAATGGAAGATTTTAAGTCCCTAAAGAAAAGGGGGAAATAAAACAAAGTTTTATTTCTTAGATGGTATAGGGCTTCCCCTTCAGGATGCTAAAAGTCCACTGACCAAATCTAGTCATAGAGATGAATCTGAATTTTGAGACAAAAGCTGGTTGGCTGTGAAGGCATGCTCCTTTCCAGACTCTTCTCAAAAACACTGGACAGTGTTTCTCACAACATTTAAGCCCAATCTATATCGTGGTAATTCTCTGCATTAAACCTTCCAATGGCTTCCCATGGGATAACATCGAGACCCCTCACCAGGCCTCATGGGCCTGTATGATCCAACTTGATTCTATAATGTTATCATTGCTACAGCCTCAGGGCCTTTACACTTGCCATCTCCCCTGTCTCTGAAACTCTATTGATGCTGATAACCACCTTAGAATAGAAGCTCCATGGAGGCAGGGGTGTCTGTATGTAAGATCATTGTATATTTCAAGTGTCTGACACATAGTAGATGCTCAAGAAATACTCAGGGAGTGAACGTATAGCTTGACACGAATCGGCTACTTCTTTTTACTTAGGTCTCAGCTCAAATCACTCCTCTTTGGAATACCCTTCCAAGTCATCTCTGTCATCTTGTCCCATTATAATTTTCAACCTTTGTCATTATCCTTATAAAAATGTATTTTCATCCCTTACTGTCCGGCTTTCTCCATGTCAACAGAAGCTCCTAAAAAGCAATGTTCTCACTGGCCAAACCTCAGACCGGTGGTATGTCCTGGATAAATGCTTACTGCATTAGCCACTGCTTTCCTCAAGACAGACATAACCATCTATAGAATCAGGCAACAGTCACCCGTATCTCCATATGTCTAGTGACCAACGGCAAACCAATGGTCATGCCATGCTCAGAGCTACTATAGATACAAAGTATGAGGATACTTGTCTCTCCTATTAAGTCCGTGTGTCATTTTTACAAGAACCCCCAGGCCCTACAACCCAGACTAACCACGTTCTCTCCCAAAGACATCTGAAGGTGCTGAGTACCCCTCTTCTAAAGTTCCTCACCATTTGATTCTTTAATTAATGGTTTAATATTTACACTTGTGTCTTGAGGCAGTCTATTAAATAACGGAGGCAGGCCTTGGGGAGAGCCTCACAGCTTTTTTAAAAACGTCATTTCCAGGTTGGGGGGTCTTTGCCACAACAAAGTTTTGTCTCAGGCAAAGTGGGGGAATGTGAATGTGACAAAAGATGGGATAGTTTTAGGGACGTCAGCAGGTGTTAATACGTGGAGCATGCTTACCGTACAGCTCCATGCTGGGTGACAAAGGTGGGACCAGCTGCCTGTGTCCTTCAGAGCAAATGCACTCAGAGTAGGACGGTCCTCATATATGCCCCTGGGAAATCTCGGTGTCCCCAAAGTATTTTCTGTGTCAGACCCGATTCCCCTCTTGAAATGTGTTCATTACTCCATACATCAGCTTAAAGCATGCAAATACAATGGTCTTATTTTTGGAAAGGTGAAATATCAGACATGTTTGTATGGGGCAGACCCAATTTTCTAAATGAAAAAATAAAAAACCCTATCTAAAAGGAATTTGATCAAATCTATCACGGTTTGTTTGGTATGGCTGAAAAGGCTAAACTTGTTTAAAAAAAAAAAAGTCATCAGAGACATGAGTTTGTCTAAAAGGCCTGTGCTCAGACCTGAGAGGAGCAGGTAAAAAAATAGCATCAATTATCATGAAGAGAAAATAGGGCAGAGTGGGTCAATTCCAGGAGGAGAAATCGACTCAGACCCACGTTTTGGCTCGTTTCTAAGTGGAAAACTCTGGGACCACAGGGTGACGTTAAAGACACTGTGTTCTGAGGAAAGTAACATTTATTCATCCCTGGAGGCTAAGGAGAAGCAGGCCTTCTGATGATTAGAAGAAATGCACACTGTTGTAAAAACTTAATTTCAGGGTATACCGGCGTCTGGAGACTGTCAAATGCCACAAACCTGTACCCCAGCTGGTGGGTGGCATGTTGTTGATCCTCCTTAGAACATGGGAGAGTAGAAGGGGACAGGTCAGGTCAGCTTTCTCTCCACGAGGCCGAGGTTTCTGCAAGCATCCAACCTTTAGGATTAATCTCCCTTTCTGTTTCCATTTCATCTTTTCTTAAAGTATGTGTGTGTGTGTGTGTGTGTGTGTGTGTGTGTGTGTGTGTGTGTGTGTGGAAAACTGCCTGCCTTTTCTATCTTGCCAGGCATCATAAGACTCAAAATATAATCTACTTGCTTTAAAAAAAGAAAGAAAGAAAACTAACATCCAGGCACTTAGCATGTGCCAGACCCCATTCTAAGTACTGACTGCTTTATTTTATTCTCCCCCAAACCCTCTGAGCCCAATACTACCACTGAAACTCTCATCTGACCGGTGAACAAACAGGCACAGAGAGGTTAAGTAGGTTGCCCAAGGTGACAGAGGTAGCAGGTGACAGAGACAGGAACCCTGAGCTTTTCTCAGCCACAAAACTCTACTCTCTGGATCCTCAGAAACTGTAACAGATGATGTCCATTTCTTCCTGCCCCAACTCAACCATGAACTAATTTATGGGAAATCCAGTGGATTCCCCTGGACCCAGTGCTTCTCAGATAAACTCCTAAAGCAAGAAGGTTTGGAGCCAGCCCAACTGTTTGCAAGTGCCACTGCCACCTTTTACCCTTCATGGGCCCCAGGTCCTTGCCTCTGAGGAAAAAAGGCCTTAGCCAAAAATAAATCTTCCAGTGGCTCCAGCCAGACCCTCTGTGGTCACTTAGAAATTGAAAGGATCCAGGCTCTCTCATCTTTTTTTTTTTTTCTTTTGTAACAAAGATACATGGGAAATGAAAGGTGAATGAACTAGGACAGGGATCAGGAGGGATCACTGGCTGGGACATGCCCTGAAATAAGGCTGACAAGGCCAGGCCTCTGGGTGTACTAGCTTGTTTAAAAAATAAAATCAATCCTTATTATGATAAAAGAAAACTAAAGGTATGGTGCATATTTCAGCCCAGACAAAGCTATTCCGACACTCCTCCCCTGATTCTTTTTCAAGTTCAACTGAGAAGAGCATCGGTCAGGTGCCAGTTCCCTAAACCTCGCTGTGGGATTTTCAAGCACGTGAACAGCCCCGCCCCAAATGCCTGGACAGGCAGGTGCACCCGGGTCTGTGCCTGAGCAGGAGGGAAGAGACCCCATTCCCTGGCGGCAGGCAATGGAGTCGGTGGCTTCTGATCCCAGCCGGTCAGGGGGCTTCCCCTCCCTCCCCGTGCGGGCAGCCTCCGGGTTCCGCGTGACATCTGGTCCCAGGAGCTGGCGTTTAGAGGCACCAGAAGCATCCCAACCAGGTGGCCCCTGGGCAGCGGGAGCAGCACCCCGCTAACGCCCTCCCTCACCTCTGCCCCTGGACAGTTGGGAAATTGGGGCTGACAAGGAGCGACCCCAGCTTGCGTGCGCTCCAACCGTGCAGGGCTGCACAGAGATCTGCTAGCGCCTGGGTCTCCTCCCCGGAGAGTGGGGGTGCGGGGGGAGGACATTCTGAGACACCCAAGGAACCCGGGGGCTACGCAGGAGTTGCCAAGTGCCGAGTTCCCAGGCTGACCCCCTCCCCCGGGGTCAAACCCTGCATCTCAGGGCACCGGTGCCCATAAACGAACACTGACGCTCTCCCCCCAGCTCATCGACCCTCCTCTTCCCTTTCCCCATCGCCCCCCAGGGGTTTGGAGCTCCTCCTCACCCTCCCAGGCCACCGAAGTGCCCCCCTCCCTCAGACTTCGCAAAGGGCGGTGGAAAAGGCGGGGACCAGGGCAGGCGCTCGGCTCCCGGAGTGCAGGCTGCCAGCCAGCCGGCCGGGGACACGAACCGAAGTGCGCAGGCAGGTTCCAGCCTCTCCACGCACCTGGGACTCGCTCCCAGAGGGGACAAACGCGCAGCCTGGGTGCTCCTGAGGCACGCTGGGGCGAGGAAGGGTGTGCTTCGGGAAGTAACGTGGGGTGGGGGGTCATAGGGGACCCTGGATCTTGCCCCCCCCCAAAAAAAACATACACACACACGGAGGGGACAGGCAGGGGGACCCGGCTGCAAAAGTTCCCAGTCCAGAGCGCCCACCCTGGCGCTGGGAAGACGCCAGCTCTCGAGGGAGGACCCACGTCTTCCCTCCGGGGACCCTGTGGGTTAGGTCCGAGGGGCGCAGAGGCGGTGACTCTGTTGGACTTACCTAGAACTTCAGGCCAGCCGGACTCGGGTCGCCTTGCAGCCCCTCCAACTGCCCCTGCGCTCTCTGCACCCCCAGCCACTCACCATGAGCCGGGGGCAGCTAAAGCGGGGGTGCTGGCTTCTCTCACGACGACGCCGCCGTCCGCAACTTCGCCGGCAGGTCAGCCCCGCCCTGGAGCAGGTGGACACGGCACGGGCCGGGCGGCTGGGGCCCTGACGGCCACCGCCGGGGAGGTCTGGGGCGCCGGGCACCCCGGCTCTGGGCTCGCGGTCGGCGGCGCGGCCGGGGTCAGGGGCTCGCAGGGCTCTCGCGCTCTGGACGCAGCAGGGGCGGGGCGCGCGGCTGTGTCCCCTCCAGATGCGGGGCGCCCGGCTCGCTCCCTCCTCCTCCTCCTCCTCCTCCTCGTGCCTCGGAGGCGCGCGCGCGCGCGGGAGCGGGGGTCCCCGGCTGCTGTCGCCGCCTCCTCTGTCGTTCCCAACACGGGGGAGGGGTGGAGGGGTGCAGCCGGGGGCTGGGGCGAAGCGGGAGGGATTCCCCTCCTGCGATCGGGGTTCCCCACCCTCCGGGCTGGGTCCCCCCGGCTCAGGGCAGCGCGGCCGGTGGCACCGGCTCGGGCAGGCGGGAGGAGGCGGCGGTGGCGCGGCTCAGCTCGGCGCGGCTCGCTCGGGGACTGGAAAGGAGGTGACCTTCAAACCCCGCGCTCCCGGAGCCCAGGGGGAGGAGGGCCGGGGCGATGGAGGGGAGCTGTGCGCGCCGGGCAGGCGCTCCCCACCCCCACCTGCGCCCCCGAGAGAGCGCACGGGTGGGCGGGTGGGAGAGAGGGAGCAGGCAATCGATCTTCAAATATAGATCAGAAAATAAACAAAGGAGAGCGAGAGAGAGCTGGAGAGAGAGAACGTGTGCATGTGTGTGCGCGCGTGTGCGCGCGTGTCTGCGTGTGTGTGTGTGAGTGTGTGAGTGAGTGTGTGTGTGAGCGCGCACGACAGGCGGCGAGCAGCCCCGGCTGCGGAGCCAAAAATAATCGGGTGCGCGAGGGAGCGCCCCCTCCCCTTCCCCTTCTCCTCCTCCTCCCCGTCGCCTCCGTGGCGCGTGCAGCCCCGGATTCCAGCAGGCGACGGCTCCGGCCTATGGGGATGAAGGCGTCTCGGGAGTTGGCAGTGGGGCCAAGAGCCTTCTCCTCCCCAAGACCTGTCTCCCAAAGTGGGCTCGTTCATGGAGCATCAGGGTCTCCCCACCACACACACACACACCCACCAGGAGAGTAAACGAACCCCCCTGGAGAGTTGCTAAGTGGAGGCGGCTTCTTGGCCCAATCCACTTCTGGTCTGGGGAAGTTTTTTGTTGTTTTTTTTTTTTCGGGCAAATCTTCAAATCTGCCGGCCAGACAGAGATGGAACCTCTTCCAAGATGCAAAAAGTTATCCAAGGCCCAAGGCGATGGCCCGGAACGGATGGCTGCTGGCCTAGGCCACCCCTGCCCTGGCCTCACTCTGCACTGGGCCCTGACTCTAGAGAGTTCTAGAGATTGTCCTCTCAGCAGTTGCCTTAGAGCCTGAAGCCCTGTGACTCCTTAATAAGTATTACCACTTAATAAGCACTTACTTTTCACCAGATGCTATTTTAAGCATTTAAAACTGAACTCTTTCAACAACTAGCTGAAGTAGGCACTGTGGGTTTATCCACTTCACAGATCAGAAAACGCAGACCTAAGACAGGTAAAAGCGGCGTTTCTTCAGTCCTGAGCCCCACCCTGGACTCGCGGAGCCAAAAAAAAAAAATTTTTTTTTTAAGATAAACGTTCTAGCTCATTATGTTGCACAGGAAAATTTGAGATCCAGTGAGTTAAAATTCGCTTAAGGTCACACAATTGGCAAGGTACCAGGATTCCTGGGCAGGTCTTCCTAACTTATTGTGGTAAACCACTGCACCACCCTGCCTTCTGAGTGAGAGACAGATTGGACTGGACAAGGCCAGATTAAATTGAGCATTTGATCTGAGCCTTATATTCATTTTCTTTCTTTATCCTTTTATTGTTTTTTTTGTTTTTTTGTTTTCATTTGCAGCCTGGCTTCCTGTAGATTTCCAAAAAGTAGAGGACATGTTACATGTATTGCTTTTTATCATGTGTATTGCCGACTGCTTAACAAATGGCAGACTCATGGAGTCCCTCTGCAATCCTATCAGACTGGGGTTTCTTCCAACATTAGAATGAAACAATGGGAATTTCCATCAACAACTGGATTTTTTTTTATTATTATACCATTTCATCATCATTTGGAAAAAATAAGTTTGCAAAATCCAGAAAGACATCTCTATCACTGACCCCAGCAGGTGATTTTTGGAATTTTGCATATGATTCCATAGGACTCTCTCTGATAATATATTTGTATATAAACAACTTTTTTTTTTCTTTCTACTAGTCCCTTATCCTTCAGTGATAGCACAATAAAGCCATAAATCTGGGTTAGTAACATCGTAATCATTTCCCCCCCAGAAACTGTTCACAATGGGAAAACCACCGAATTTCAATGTAATTGTCTAGCAGTGCGGGGAGATGAGATGGGTTGTAAAAGAGGTATTCTCAATTTAAAAGCAAATTATCAATAATGAGGGAAGAAATAAATGGCAGTTAATGGGAAGTTCTGTTGAAATATAATGTTTTGTGCAAATTCACCAACAGGAATCGTTTCTCTATGCTCCTTCATTTTTATTCCAGAAGGGAAAAAAATGAACGCAATCAGTCAAGCCAGAAACACTGGCTGCAGTTTCATTAAAAGGGGTAATCGCTAGATGCCTTTATTATTTTTTAATATATATTTTTCCATTGGAAATGAAATAAAACATTTTCAACTATCTCAAAAATCAAGGTCGGTCTGGGTTGACTCTGACTTATTTATTTTGGAGCAGAAATAAGCTTAGATATATTAGCAATGAGTGTCAGGCATGACTCATTGGTACCTGTGTTGCTACGTGACTTAGGAATGTTTGAGTGAGGGAGACATTATTACAACTTAAAATGGAATTAGAGTAAAGATCAATAAAGCATGCTATTATGCTATTTATTTGGAAGGCACTAGTTTCTTTTGCACAATGACCTTTCCCATTCTAGGCAGTTCTTCTCTCTCTTCTCTACTTTGAGCCACTTCTGGGTAGAAAGCTGAAATAAACAGCTTCTAGGACAACCCAGGGCCAAGAAGAGCCCAGCTTTGGTGGGAAAGAACATGGAGACTTTGGCTCCTCCTACTGGACATGAAAAATACTTTGCAAAGTGTGGTGGAAGCAAATGTCAAAATGGTGTCTGTCATCTGCAACACTGGTAGGAAGGATTGGCTTTGTGGTCTCACGCATGGCTGAGAGTGCGTGAACCCTGCTCAGAGCACCCGAGATCTAACCTGAGAGCAAATTTTGTCATCTGACTTTCACACGTAGGATCTTTCTCTGGCTCCTCATTGCCCCTCGTGATAAAGTCTAAAGCCTTCTACGTGAGTTATGAGCTCCTGCATTACCTGGCTCTCGTTTTGCAGTCAGCTTCTCTTGCTTGTCTCCAGTCCTTTGCATATGCTGTCCCTCCAACCAGGGACACTCCTGCAGACTCTCTTCTCCTGGATAGCTTGTATTTACCTTTTAGATCTCCATTTAGATATCACTTTTTTCCCTGATAATCCCCCACCCCAGGTACAGAGTAAGGGCAGTGTCCCCCTTTTGAACTCTTTGAGCACCTCAACTCTATCATGCCATTTGCCTCAACCAGTAGTAAACGTTGTTCTCCTTCCCTAGTCTGCAAAGTCCTGATGTCAAGTCCTTTTCCTCAGGGCATGGGGCCAAACACATAACAAGCTCAATAAATTCTCGGTGACCCTTCCTTCTTCCTTGTGGTGATCACGGTCTCAATGGGCTGAGAGATCCACCTGCTCATCCATTCATTTAATCCTTAATTCTTTCAGCCACCAAACAGGTATCTTATCCAGGGCTAGTCTCCCCTGTAAACCAATTAGTATATAAGCTAGACACGGTTTCTGCACTCAGGAAGCTTATAGTCTAATACAAGTAGGCATATAAATGAGTGTTGCAACAGCTTTGAAAGGTTTCAGCTAATACTGAATGGGAACATATAGCCAGATATAAGAGAAAGGGGCAAGGTCAGGTAATGCTTTCTAGAAGATAAGTAGGAATTACCGAAAGAGTTGGGTGAAGGACATTCCTGGGAAAGAATACAGCTTATGAGACTGTCTGAAGCCAAATGGAGTACAGTCCCTTCAGGATAATGGAAGACCTGCCCTGCCCTCAAGTTCTTAGTCTTCAGGCTTACCTCACAGCTTTATCCCAGTCTGGGTCAACTAATGAACTAATTAAAACAGTCTGAGGACCACAGGGAAATGGATTACACCTTATATTCTCTATTACCCCCTCAGTCATCGAGCACATGGCAGATGTTCAATATATGGTTATTGATCGGTTCAACTAACTCACCATCTATCATGTAGTTCAGGGTCTTTATAGGAACCGAGGCATTAATACTGAGAATGAGCCATCCAGTGTCCAGGAATGAGTTCCCCTTTTCTGAAAAGATAAACTTTTACATTCTGTTTTTTCAAAAAATCTTTGAAATACTGAACAGGAGAGTGTCTCCACTTTGCCTTTGGCTTATCCCTTTTCCTCTACTGCCTACATTTCCCCAGTAATGATGGTGAAAGCGGTAAGAGTAAAAACAACATTTTGAACAGTTGTGATGATAAGAATAGAAATAACAAGCATGTGGTTTTCACTCTACAAGCTCTTTAGTTGTATTATCTCATTTAATCTTCACAGTACGGCTCTAAGTGTTAGTACTAGTATTACTTCCTTTTAAAAAATGAGAAAAGCAAAGCTTAAAAGAAGAAGGAGGTCTAGTGATTGGGCCACACACAGAATTGGTGAATGGTTAGGCCAGGACTCAAAACTAATCTATTTTGTGTCAGTGCTGGGTTCATGAAGCATAAATCATGATGCATCTTGTCCTTCCGTTTACTAAAACTCATATGCCACGTAAGTAGGCTTAAATCATGTTAGTGATCCATGATCACAAAAGTAGAGATTCCTAGAGCCTTGGTCTTGGAGTAAGAAAAATAAAGAGGGAGGTGCAGTGATCTGCAGCACCAAAGGGAGCCTGCTTATATAAAAAGCACTTTGGAAATAAATATTGTAAGCATAGTTGGAATAAAGTGAGCAAAGATTCTCCAATGCTTGGCCAATAATGGACAGACACTGCAGAATGTCTTTGGTTTAGGGCAGACTGGTTGATATGCCATTTAGTATATCTTTAAAAAATATATTATCATACCTCTTTTAAAAATAAGTGGATAAAGGTCTGTTTGCATATTGCGAAACTATCCCTTAACGGTGATGTGAACTAAGCAACATTTTTGCAAATGTCACTTAACCTTCTACTTCCCTGTGTGTAAAATGGGGGTGATGATGATGATGATGACATAATTAAAGTAATAATAGCTACTATTACTACAGAGGACACTGCAGTTGACTCCCAACCCCAAACATAGCTGCCTTGTAAGTGATCAATCAGTTCAGCAGTTGTCACAGGGTCTGCGTCATCTGATCCAGGTAAAGGTAGTTGATGCACTTACGAAAAACGCTTCCCTGACTCAAGTGGAAGCCATCGGGGAAGATTTTTCTCTTATCCTTCCAGATGTTTCTTGGTAAGGCTGTGATCTCTGCACCTGCCACGGGTACATCCAGTCTGAAACATCCATGAGGTTAGGGAGCTGCTAAATCAGTCAACATTCAAATCTGCCGCAGCACTGCAGCCTATAATTACTTCTTATGACCGTTCCCTGAGATGATATATCCCTTAAACTCATTTAAGATTACAAGTGGCCTAGAGCAGGGTCTCTCAAACTTGACACTACCAACAACTGGGGCTGGATAATCCTTTGTCATGGGGGAGGGAGGGAATACCTGTGCCTGGAAGGATGTGAGGCACCCCTTGGCCTCTACCCCACTCGATGCTAGAAGCACCACCAACTTCCCCCCATGTTGTGCAAACCGAAAATGTCTCCAGACAGGCCCATAGGTTCCCTCGGGGACAAAGTCACCCCAGGTGAGAACCATTTCGATGAGGCCTAAAGCATTCCCATCAATATGGTGACAGTGGCAGTAGTAGTACTACTACTAGTAGTAGTAGTAATGTAGTAAGAACAATTAGTACTTATTCAGGCTTTCTACATAGCAGGCGTCGTGGTCTACACCTTCACTCATGTTCTCACTGACTCCTCATAACAACTCCACAAATCAGGCTTTATTAGTGTCCTCACTGGACAGATGAGGAAACTGAGGTCCATAGAAATGAAGAAATTCGCTCACCGTCACCAAGCCAGTAGCAGTTGGTTTGGGTCGAACTCGCCTCAGTAATGACTCCTCATACCCCAGGTTGTCATGAGAGTTAAATAGCATAATCCATGAGATGTCCCTCAGCACCATGCCCGGCACACACAGACGAGTGAGCGGTGACTTCTATGTGACAGTGATATATTAGGGTGCAGTAGTGGTCTCAGGCAGTCCCCTGAATGCTCCATATTGGGCTGTGTGTCGGCCCATGCCCCGACTGCCTCAAACTAATAATAAAGGGGACAGAAATCACCACAGTCCTTGACAACCCGCCAAGGCTACCTGTGCAGCACTGACTGTAAACTCCTTTTTTTCCAGCTTTGAAAGTAACAGTTAATTCTGAGTTTTGACTGCTCATTGGCAAAAACCGTTTGCCTGTTTCACTTGCTCTCAGTTGAATGTCGAATGGGCGTTAGATGCCAGTTTTATTCTCCCACGAGAGACGGTCATAAGAAGTAATTATAGGCTGGCTTAGGACTTAAGAACCAAAAGAGGAAAAAGAAAAACATTTTGAGAACTTTCTCTATGCTGAGCCTCGGGTAGGGCATCAAACCTCAGAGAAGCCCAAAAGATAGGTAGTATTATAATTCCCATCTTACAGATAACAAATCTGAGACTCAGAGGGGAAAAATGCAAGTTCCCCCAGTTTACAACCTTAAAGGTCCAGATGTCATTTTCAAATACGTGACAGTCTGACTTCAGGGCCATAATATGTTTTGCTGTTCTTTAGGTTTAGGGGGTCCAAAAGCCAATGAAATAGAACAATTGTATACAGATTCTAAATTCCCACTAAAAATATTTAAAAATAAAACATAAATGCTCTTTTGAATAGCTCCTCTAAAGTCAACCATGAAGATTGAAAGTGAGACTTCTCAAGAAAGAAATAAAAGTTGTAAGCCAATGAGGTATAAATAGTTAATGAATTTATAATCAGAACATAAATAGTTTCGCCTTAATATACTAACACCCCAAGGGGGAAAATGTTCCGTGTATTAGCAGCAGAGGGGATTGACAATCGATTTCTTTAAAATGCACTTACTTTATTTTCAGACCTCGTCATTTTATTACAAATGGATAAGTAAAGATATTTAAGCCATTTAGGATGAAATATGCAACCTTACTAGGAAGAATATGCATTTACAGTGGTTACCGGTGGGTTACAGATGCTCTGCACAGTAAAATATCTGTAAATCATGATCAAAGTATGCATTACTATGCTCTCCATTTATACATTTATTATTTCTATGTATTCTTTACACTTCTACTAAGAGGCACAAACCTCTAAATTTAAAAAAAAATCACGGAATATCTTTCAAGACTATAAAGTAATTAATATGAGGACATACGGGTAAATGGCTAAAATTCAGAAATATAAACATCTACATTATATAGTTTGGGCTTCAGGTCAAGAGTGAACTCTCTTCCGTGAAGCAGGTTTCTATGCCTTCTTCGGTTTTCCCTTCTCTGGGTTTCCCCATCCTATTACTTTAGTCTTGGCCCCCAAATGCTCTGGGGGCATTAATCTACAGAAGCAAAGCTCGAGACAAGTATTTGAGAGCATGTACGAATTTAGGAGGTGAACTCAGGAAACAATGGCAAGAGAGATGGGGAGTAAGCGAGGGGGAAAAAAGGAGCCAACAAAAAAATGTGTTGGCAAGCAAGTCCCTACTCTGCGGACCTGGGGATTATTCCCACTAAAGAATTCTGGGATCCAGGATAGAGCATGTCCTCTATAGTTATCCTCCTCAGGGGTCAAGGGTACTTGAGTATTTATACGTGAATCTCCATCAGTCATTGGTTAAATATTAGTTGTTTATGAAGGGAATATTAATCCAAGCCACTTCCAACCTTCCTTGGGCATGGCTAGAGTAGAATCTAGAGGTCAAAGGGAGTCCTTAGGCAATGGTGCTGATATTTAGAAGTCCAAAATGCATGAATGCAAGGATAACACATAGGGAGAGGGGTTAGGGGGCTGTGGAGCAATGACAGCAGGAGCAGTCAGTGATGTGCCCTGTAGGGATGAAAAGTTCCTGTATCTCTTATCACCTATGGAGCTCCAATGACCTGTTCCAATGTCCTGTAATTGTCAAATGGTAATGAATATAAAAATTATCTCTAATGCCGTCTAGGGCAATAGACACCCAACCCCATCTGATCTCAAAAGCTAAGCAGGGTTGGGCCTGGTTAGTACTTGGATGGGAGACCACCTAGGAGGACCAAGTGCTGTAGGCGTAAAAAGTAATAAATAAGGGATTGTAAGCTGACAAGGTCCTTGCAATCTGTGAGGTCAACCAAGGGTTGCCTTGACCCCTCCCTCCCCCAAAATAAAAATAACAAAATAATAAAATAAAATAAATAAAATAAAATAAAAATTTTCTCTAAAGCTTACCCAAATTCAGATCCTGCCCACCACCCTAGAGATTCTGATTCGGGAAGTATGCGATGAGACCTGGGAACCTGAATGTTTTCAAATCCCCTAAACACACACACACACACACACACACACACACACACACACACACACACACACCATGTATTCCTGTCACAGGTCTTCCAAGGACCTGATTTGGAACAACTGTGTATTTACTCCAACAAAGAAATAACTTGTGGATAGAGTTGGAGGCAGGAGTTTGTCATTTTTTATGATCCGAGGGCTTTCTGCATGGATATTTCCTTTCTCTTTGGAAACATGATTGCTTGCTGTGCTCTCAGACTCAGAGAAAGAAGATAATTGTTAGCAGAATTCTGAAGCACTGATTATGCACCATGAATATATTAAAAGCTACAGGTATTTTGCAGGGAACCCACGGGACCACTCAGGAAGTGCTGTTTTGGAGTCTCTGGAGCCATAAGTAGGACTAAGGAACAGTGATGTAATGCATCCGTGAGAATAAACAAATTAGTCTTCAGGAGGCCCCAGATCTTGTCCCCAGCAGACAGTCAAACCTTGCTGAACCCGTTTCTTTGCATCAAAGCCCTCCCTGACTCACAGGTGTGAGGGTAAAGTACAATCAGGTGAAAATGCATTGGCATTTTAAAATGGTAGACTGAAGCAGACCGATTAAAGTAGACCATTAGTTTTGGTAGATTGGTTTTTTTTTTTAGATTATGTAATCCTTGAATCACTGTTGAAGAATGTACTGAACCTGGCTTTTGCACAAGAAGTTTTTTTTTTTAATTAATGACAAAAAAGAAAAAAAAATTAAAGCATAAGCCATATAGGCCTTCTGACAGCAGGTATAGTTTTCTTGCCTCCTCTATTTTTGGCTGATGATAGAGTACTTCACAGATGTCAGCAACCATGAATAGACTGACAAACGAAGGGGTAACCCACATGCAACTGTCAACGAAAAGGCATTCAGTCTATTTGATTTCTCTACCTCTTCTTGCTTTGATTCGTCTCCATGCTCAAAAGCTCCAAGACTCGCTCGCTTGCCATTATTCCGTAAGCAATTAAGCAACTTGGCAATAGAAGCAACCACAGTTTTCTGGAGTCGTTCACAGAGAATAACAGAACAGAACAGCCCAGGACAGATGTTGAACCAAAATGTAAGTGCTTATCTAAACACACGTCTCAGCGCCAAGGCTAAATGCTCTGCTCCTGTCTTCCCTCCCCTCCTCTAGGACCCGTCTCCACCAGTGAATTCCTCCCTCTGCTCTGTCTTCAAACTCTCCTGGCCATCAGGTTATCGATGTGCTGAGGCTCTCTTATGTTAATCCTCCTCTTTCCATGCTCGTTCAACCTGAAGTGCAGAGCTTGGGGTCTCCCTCTGCCACCAAGCTTTCTGAAAACAGTAATTCATTCCCTGTTTGTCACCTCCATTGCTCCACCATCCTGCTGTAAACTGGTTTCTCTCTTCAAACGATTCCACCGAAGCTATTGTCTTAGCATCTTCTCGATTGATGACCGCCTTCGCCACAGCCAGGTTCAGTCCTTGATTTGGGTCACTATCTCTTCAACCTCTGATATACTGACACTATCCTGGCAACTCTCTCTGGCTTCAGAAATAACCCCCTCTTGGCCATCTTCATGCCTCTGGACTGCTCCATCCATGTCTCTTCATCTATCTACTATGCCTAGACATGACCCTCCTTGATGACGATGCTCTTCGGCCTTCCATTCTTCACACAACTCTCATTTATGTCCCCATCCCAAAGGTCTCTGTACCTGTCACCTGTCGGCTGAGTTCCTATCCCCATGTCTCTAGCTCACTACATACCGTTGTCATCTGGCTCTTTGCCAGGCATCTGGGGCTGCTGTTTACATTCAGTCTGCTCACTCATTCTACAAGTATTTATGGAGTGCTTACTGTGTGTATAAAACAAATAGGAAAAAAAGCCCACCGTAAGAGTTATCTCTTGATGTGTAACTATTTACCCTAGAATTTAGCAGCTCAAAACAGCAAACATTAACTAACCGACAGCATCTAGGAGGCAGGCGAGGAGCATGCCTCAGATGGGGGCCTGTGGCTCAAGTCTCCGACGGGGCTGCAGTTGCCGTGTCAGCTGTGGCTGCAATTTTATCTCCAGACTCGACTAGGGAAGGATCTGCTTCGATGCTCGCTCATGTGATGGCTGGAAGGACTCAGTGGGGCTCACAGGTTGTGGGACTGAGTGCCTCAGTTCCTCAGTGGCTGTTGGCTAGTGCCCACCCTTAGTTCCTGGTCACACGACGTGGCAACTGGCTTCACTCAGAGCAAGAAAAAAAGCACTCAAAAGGAAAGCCACTGTCTTACCATGATCCAACATTAGAAGTGGTATCTTGCTATTTTTGTAGATTCCACTTGTTTGGAGTCTGCAAGCCCAGGCCACACTCGTGAGGAGAAGGTTCCACAAGAATGGGGATGCTAGGAGAGAGGGATGATTGAGTGCCATCATGAGGGCTATCATATCCCCGTTCCCGGGAAGCTTGGTTTCAGTGAGTTCTAATCCTAAATGGACGACAGAGATGTGAGAGGCAAGGATGCGGAGAGAGGCTGGATCAGTGTGATGGAGAGGCTTGTGTGCCCTGCATGCAACTCGAGATGTCTGAAAGTCAACTTTCATCTCCCCCTTTCAGTTCTCTTCTGTTCCCTTCAGTAAAGATCATTGCATCTTATCTTTTCTCTGCACTGGTACAACAACCTCTTAGCTGGTCTCCTTATCCCTTTCCCGGCCCCCACTCCATTTCCCGGATATCCAAAACCAGTGTTTTAAATACTGTATTTGTCAGGTCTCTCTCTTCCTGTTACAAGTGACAGAATTTCAACTCAAGCCGGTTTCAACTAGAAATGGGATTTATTGACTTGAGGGTGAAAATTCTCAAGCAGCCCTGGCTTGAGGCATTGCTGGAGCCCAACACTCAGACAGTGAAGCTCATTCTCTCTCTGTCTCTTTTTTCTGCTTTCCTCTGTGTTGGTGTCCTCCTGGACCAGCTCTTCAATTACCATGTCAGGATCCCCTGCATTACCTCCAGACATGAAGATAATATTCTACCAAACGAGCAGCCCCAGAAGAAAGAGAGTATCCTTTCCCCATCAGTAGTTCTAGAATAATTCCTGGACTGTGCCCCAACTGACCTGGATGGGTTCACATGCCCATCAATGAACCAATGACGTGACCATGTGGACACTGTGCCCTGTCTAGCCAGATCTGTGGAACCAGAGAATGGGTTTGATCCCGCCCAGACCACCCAGTCTTGGGATGGTGGACAGGTAATTCCCTCAAAGGAAACCAGAAAGCTGAACGGTCAAATAATCAGATAGACGGTACAATGCAACATGAACACCTCACTTAGCTAGTTAAATACCTCATCGCCTGTCCTTTACTCATGGGATGAAGTCCAAATGTCTTTGCATCCAAGACCCTCCGTGAACTGGCCCAAACCTGCCTTTACAGCCTTATCTGCCATGCAGTCTAATTTCACCCACAAAGCAGCACAGGTTGTCCTCAGTGTGGCCTACGTTCTGCAGTATCAGCATGTCCCTGTCGTGGGGAGTCCCAAACTTCCACCTCACCGCCTGCTGAGCCATGTTCTTATTTCCTGAGCCAGCTCGAATGCCATCATCCTAATAAAAAATGAAAAACCTACCCCACTTCTCCTGGCTGAATCAGTTGCTCCTTTCCCAAGAAATTGTGTGAATATCTAGGCGGGGTGGGGGGTGGAGGGCATTGGTGTTCTCAAGGGCATGTTTGTCATTGTCTGTTAACATTATTGTCTGTAATCCCTAGAGGAGGATTCTTCTGGAATCTGATAGGTGAAGGCCAGGGAGGCTGCTGGACATCCTGCAATGCACAGACAGCCCCCCACAACAAAGAATGATCCAGCCCCAAATGTCCATGGGGTGCCGACGTTCAAAATTCCTGCTCTATTATAACATGTGACGCCTTGTATTACAATTATCAATTGTATGTCTTCTCAAGTAAACGATGAGCTCCCCAGGGGCAGGGACACTTTTACACGCATCAACGTACACCCAGAACTAGCAGGTGCCTGGCCCATAGCAGATGCTCAATAAACATTGGCAGAATGACTGAAGAAGGGAGTAAGTGTCCAGATGGGCTCATGAAACATTATCCAAGAAACCGAATCCCTAGAAGGCGTGATGATTCCTCAGATGGCTATTGTATTAGAAAAATCTCAGCTGCAGGGTGTGTCTCCTCCCCTCTTTTCAAGAATAAATCAGGACACAAAGTTTCCGAATTCAATGGCACGTGATCCTCCTTGCAAGGCAAGCTCGTCTATGACGATTTATACTTCCTGTGCTCTCAGTTATTAAGAAATGCCCTCTTGGCTTGAAATAATTTCTAAAGACAGAGGAAACAGCTATCGCCCCGTTAAAACGCACACCCCTCTCGTAGTTTAGAAAACTTTTCTTTCAACAAACCAAAATTTCGTGGCCTTTCCCCTGCTGAATTTTAGTTTAAATTTAGTGTGTGTGTGTGTGTGTGTGTGTGTGTGTGTGTGTGTGTGTGTGTGACATCTTCATCTAAGCCTCTGCACGCTTGACTAAGGAATGCACACATCATCGGGAGCTCGGCAGCATATAAGGTCTCATACATTTCTCAGAAAGGACATTCAAATGTCAGATGGAATGATTTACACTGCATGTCAATAAAAAGAACTCCAAGGTTCAGCGAGTCAATAAAGCTTATTAGAACAATCTTAGGGCCGAGTATCAATGTACCTGATGAGAGCCTCTGAAGTCAGACACTATCTCCAGGCAAGTGGCATTAAACAGACCATTCTGGAGCGAGAAATAAAATTAAAAGCTCCCATTATTTTGAGAGTTCATGTTAACTTAATAAGGCACAAGAAGCTGGGGAGATTTGTCTTTATATTCCCAGAGTTACAACCTTCTGGACGTTTTGTTGTTTAAGCTCCCATATGCTGCAAGTCTCCGATACTAGGCGTGTCACATTTATTTGCGTTTATTGGCCAACGCTTGCATAGTGCTTCCCTATGTGCCAGTCTTAACCCTTTTCATACATTAAGTCTTTTAATCCTCATTATGATCCTATGCAACAGGTATAACACCGTCCCCATTTTGCAGACAAGGAAACTGAGGCTCCGAGGAGCTAAGTAAAATGCCAAGGTCGCCCAGCTAGTAAGTGGCAGAGCCTCCATTCAAAGCCAGGCAGTCGGGCGTTAGAGCCCGTGTTCCTAACCGCTGTACCACACAGCCTTGTGAGTACCACCTCTAGTCCACTCAATAAACTTTTAACTGAAATTGCAGCCTGCCTGATTATTTCTAAATTGACTTAGTTGCCAGCGTCTTGAAATTAAGAGACTTGACACGGGAGCTGGGTTTCTGAATTCTCTTAATAAATCATAACGTCTGGCCCCCTAGGCCTGCTTTCCTGCATGACCATGTGGGAACTGAGAAGAAGCTTCAGACAGGGCACAGACCCACCTTGCTTACCTGAGACCCTTGCTTTGTCTCTGACGTGAGTCTGAGACCCTGGCCTAGGTGTTCTACAGATGGAGATACTAAGCCCAAGAAGTTGCCCCAGGCCTCAGATCTAGTGGAGAGCAGAGGTTAGATTTAAACTCGGCAGGGTCCTAATGGAAAAGACATGACACCCGTGAATTGAGGCAATTCAGGAAGGTGTCCCTTTATGAAGGGCCTAGTAACAAAGGTGTGGCAGGTGTGAAACAATAACCCTAAACTAAAATCAATGAAGCCATTGTTGATCGCTGTCCCTAGGTCTCAAGGAACCAGAGGAGAGACAGAGGAGCAGAACTGTTCAGAGCAGGTGCTTTGAGAGAAGGAATAGTGACCTTCAGGTGAGGGGCTCAGGACACCTCATACAGAGCAAACACCATGACCTCCTTCTTGTCTTGCCCTCATATTTCTAGCTGGGTACTCCCCTCTGGCCAGATACAAATGGCCTCCAGAGAACACTGAATCTTGTTGATGTAAGACAGACAGCGAGATGGGGGAGGCTGGAAAGTGCAGATAGCAGGTCACACACACACCTCATTCACAAGCCCCACTGGATCCAAAAATCATGCTTTTCCCACTTCACTTGATCTAACCATTAACTCGATTTGCCGTTCCAGTAATATTAAGGATAAAATCGCTTACAAATATGGTGCCCAGATGTGCCAGCTACTCTCATAAGAACTTCACATGGATTAACTCATTTTGCTAAGTGCCCACCATGTGCCAGGAATAAAATCCTATTTGGAAACATGGAAGAGCCGGGGAACAAAAGAGGGACAGAGACCTCAGTGATCCTCTTCTCTCTCATGGGGTTGGACCATGTCTACCTTCTCTGACCTTCTACTCAAACTCGTGGACAAAGATTTCCTGTTTTCAAAGAAAGGGTGCCAAAATGAGTTGAAAATGCAAAGGTACATCCCATGCTGAATGTGAGTCCTGTTAGCTGGTACCACCTATCTATAGTCACCCCTCTTCTGATTCCAGTGTCAAACCTTATCTTTCTCACGTACCACTCCTTTAGTTCTTAATAGTCCATTAGCCTAACAACCCAGGATAAAAAAGAAACATACAAAGGACACAGCAGTTGACAAGGGCAGAAGAGCTATGGATCCCTCATGCTGAAGGCAAAATTTGTGACCCACGATGAATACGGGAGCAAAGGAATGGAGGGCAGGGGGTGAGGAAGGACTTAGGGGTTCTGAGTTCCTTTGGATAGGTCATTTGGCAGAGTGCAATATTCCCCAAACTTCGCTCATCCATCTGCCACCTTCACGGTTTTGCCGTATTTGCACCCTCTGCACTATTATATTTTTAATATTTTTCTAAAAATTGGAAATTTGTTTAAATGACTGTATTCTGAAACATAAACATCATTTGTCCTAAATCGAAAGCTAGTATCATTCCAATACGCACTTTAGCAAATATGTAACCACTAAAATGAACAATTCTGTCTGTGTAGTGTCTCATACTCACCTGGCATATTTTCAAGAGCATGCACATGCATCTTTCGGGGAATACCAGGGTAGAGGTTAAGAGCATGGGCTCTGCAGTCA
The DNA here is from genome assembly GCA_030015415.1 of Cynopterus sphinx. Classification (NCBI taxonomy): domain Eukaryota; kingdom Metazoa; phylum Chordata; class Mammalia; order Chiroptera; family Pteropodidae; genus Cynopterus; species Cynopterus sphinx. The sequence goes on along the minus strand of CM057379.1, from coordinate 95,860,560 downwards.
GACAAAACTGGGTTCAAGCCCCAGTTCCACCACTCAGGAGAGTTTACCTTACACAACTTTGCCATGGATTCAATAAGTTGTGGAGGGCACCATGCCTGGCCCATGGAAGACATTCAAGAAACATTACCTTTCAGAGCTCCACAGGCCACACTATTGATGGTTTCCTAGGCCGCCTAGACTCTAGCATCTATGTACCAATAACACTTACTGACATCCTGAGAGGAAAATTATAATGTAGAGAAAAAACATCTCACCAGGGATTCTCAGAATTCCAGGGCCCACTCAGCAACTGGAGTGCTTGACTTCCATGTGGTAGAGTATAGGGTTTTCATAATATACAAAGATAGTTCCTCAAGTGATCAAATATTACTGCCACTAGCTAATGAGAACTTAACTATGATTGCTAAGAAGAGGAACAGAAGCTAGGAGATTTCAATCAACATCGAAATATTTATCCACCTGTGCATCCATCCATCCACCTATCAATCCATCCATCGGTACCTCCATCCATTCATCCCTCCACCCATCCTTTCATCCACCTATCTACCCATCCGTTCATTTAACAAATACTTAAGTAACTTCCTTTCCAGGCATTGTTCTGGGGAGGTGGAGATACAATACTGAGCAGAGTAAAACAAATGTAGTTCTTACCTCCATAGTGCTTACGACGTAGTGGAAGGCACAGGCAGGCATGCATGGGATCCCCAGGTTTTTCAGCCCCACCTATACCCTAATACTTGGTCCTTTCTTCAAAGAGACATCCAGTCCTTACTGCAGTGCCTACAGCCTTCCCCAGGTGGCAGTTGGACTTTGGCATGGCCTGCTGTGATTTTATAATCCAAGTTTAACCCAACTAGACCCCCGACACACTGCTTTCAGGTTCAGAAGAAGTGTCACCCTACAGAGTATAAGATCTGGCTTCCCCAGGAGCTATGCTAAGAGGCCAGGTAATACTCCTTGTAAATGTAGGTGAGTTCATTCTCCCAAGGAGTGAATTTGGCCAATTAAAAGAGATAGAAAGACACTAGCAGACATATCCTCCCCCTTCCGACAAATTGTCCGAAGGTCCAGTGGTCCCACATGGCCTGTGGGATAGGCGATGGTGACCATCCCTTATGAAGCTGTGGGCGGCTCAGTAACTCCATTTTGTATGTGCTCGCCTTCCTGTTCCTGCCTCCCTTTCCTTCTTCCTTCATTCTAGCTGTGCTGGTATTGTAGCTCTCTATCAAGCCTTAGCGTGTAGTGTTATCTCAGGCTCTACTTTCAAGGAAACTCGAAATTGAAAAAAATAAATAAATAAACCAAATAACCATACAAATAAGTAAATATTTACAAGCTGCTATGAGAGCCTTTGGTGGGGAAGAGTCTGACCTGGTCTAAAAGTTAGGGGAAACTTCACTTGCAAAAGTGATGTCCAAATGAAGAGCATGAGCCAAAATTGATTAGTTAAGGGAAGAGGCAGGAAGGAGCGCCTTGGCAGTTAGAAAAGCATGTTCAAAGGCCCTGCGGTAGAGACAACATTGAAGGGAGAAGTTGAATAAATAATGGAAAGAGGGGGTGCTAACAAGAGGCCAGACTGAACTCCAAGGAGGGAAGACAAAGGGGACTATTTAGAATGATGCAGCTAACTAATGAATCACCGGTGATTCCTGCTTCACTCAAGAACGTGGTCACACTTCTTAAACAGAGGGCTAAGACAGCCTGTGATTAATGGAGAGTTCAGACAATTCGGGAAAGAATGTATGCTGTGACATTTTGCTCCCATAGGTTGCCCAGACTGGGAAATACAGAAATGCCAGCATCTTTTATAGAGAGATGTTTTGTAGATCACAGAGTGAGAAAAGTCCTGATGAACTCAAGGGGATGACAACTGAAGGTCGTCGAAATCTGACCATAATATGATATGAGAATTTTTATATACATAGTAACATCAACGTGGGTGCTGAGCAAGGCACGGACAGGGTAGGAGTACATGAAAAATACCATCTGCACCTTAACGATGGACACTCAGATATCTGATGAAGTTCTCATGCGCTGTAAACATGAAAGTCACTAAGGGGGACATCTGAGCATTTCGGGACACGAGAGAGGCCCACCGGGGCAATTCTCTCTGAGGACAGAAATGGAGAAGGGTAAGAAAGGTGGCTCTGTGCTGTCCCCTCAGCTTTGATCTGTTTCACACGTCCAGCAGCCACATACATTTCATGCAAAGAACGAGAATTCCATCGCCTCGCTGAAAAGATACCAGCCCTGGGTGTGCCAAAGCCTAAACACTCAAGATTCAAGTTTGTCCATTTAGGCCCAGATAGCCCCTCACCCACCCAACATCTGACTTGTTGTAGTATTTGCTTTTGACAGTTCTTTACTTTTTTCCCTTTACTATGGACAATGCAAATATAAATGTCGGGAAAGTCTACTTTGATTTTCCCCAAATTAAAAAAAAAAATTGCAGTGAGGTCCAACCATTGAGATTAGACATTTTCAAAGAGATCTAAGGCATTCTAAGAGGAAACTGCCACATCTGAAGCTTCTGGTATATGTCTGTGACTTCTCCGAAGAAAAGAACGCAGGAAAGTGGGTTGAGGCTATGCCCCCTCTATGGAAGTTTAGTTTATAAAGACTGAAAACTCAAGTATCTACTGATCCAGGTTCAGGAGTGATGGCCGAGAACAACTGAGGAGGCAAAAACCCGTTCTTAGCTCCAATGTATGTGGGATAAAAGCTCGAGACTGTCACATTTTCACGTTTTTCAAGAGAAGCCAGAATTCAGATTTCATATTAAGTATTCCAGCATTTAAAATTTAGTGATTCGTAGCATGAGGAGGAGGAGGAGGAGGAGGAGGAGGAGGAGGAGGAGGAGGAGGAGGAGAAGAAGGAGAAGGAGAAGAAGAAGAAGAAGAAATCAAACTAAATTAACAGACAATAGCATAAAACTACATGAGAACCAAATAAAGTCAGTTTACACGTGGACTCTGAGGCTCCGGAAAATTGAGCTCACTTTGAGGGAAAACTTTATGGGGGTGGGGCTCCCTTTGCCCTTGGATGGCTTTCCTCGGAATGAACGCAGACGCCACTTCTCTTCACTTCTTTAAAAATGGCATCAATAGCTTGTTTTCCTTGGCATAATTCACTGCTCCTCTGGGACCCAGGAGAAATGATTGGAACGTCTAGTCAGGCTAGCGATCTGGTGATTCTTCGGGGATGCTCTCGAAGCAGCCTAGAAGGAACCTGTCAGATCAAGTGTAGCTAGCTGTTTACCACTTCACCCGCCACATGGTCACGCAATTCCCTGCTTAATATCCCAGAGCAGGCATCTGATTTGTCTCCTGTTTTTCGTTTGTTTGTTTTTAAATGATATCACCAATCGTATCATGTGGCTACAAGTTCATGATGCTCTCAGATTCTCTCCCGAGAATTTTGCCTTAGAAAACGGAGTCAGATAAATAGTCCAGGCGGCCACACTGGACGGCTTACCTTCTGTTTATCCAGAGAGTTCCAGGCTCCACCCATCTCCACTCTGCTCTGTGCCCAGGCAGCAGGCTGATCTGGGCAAACCACTCAGTGGGCTCCCTGGCCTTTGGCTTCTGAGTGGGTTTGCTCAACAGGGAGCAGCAGCAGAGACAGGGGGAGGGAGGAGAGTGAGGTCAGGATATCTACCCCCAGACTCACTCCCCATATAGCAACTGTGAGCTGACTACAGTCCTCAATTAAGTCCCACGGGTCTCTCTACCTGAATATCCCAGGAACCATTCCCTCTCTTTCCCCTTCAATCCTTGAGATTGAAATCGTTTGCCCATTACTGGCCCTGGGGTATAGAATTATCCTTCGAGATTCTCCCATACTCCGCCCAGGCTTCTGTAAATAGTCCCCCATTTCAAGTGATCCGAGGGGAGTGAGCCACATTTTCCTGTGGGGGCCTCTGCTGCTACACACACCAACCTTCTCGTCACTCGGTGGGAGCAGAAGAAAATACACCGACCTCACACCTCCCTTAACGTGGCCAACCTGACTGCAAAGCCAGTTCTGAATGTGACAGTACAGAGCCCCAACTCTTGTCCCCAATAACTGTCCTGCCCTTGGTTCTCATGGTTCTCTACTCAGAAGCTCAGCTTCTGTGGGGTCTCTATCCTGCGGTGTGCAATGGATGCCACGGTGAGGGTGTGGAGAAAGCTCCGCTCCTGCAGGACGCCCAGAGTCCCTAGATAAATGACCATATATAGTAATTATAATATTATTGGCTATATTCCTTATGCTATACTTTATATCACCATGACCATTTTGTAGCTACCAATTTTACTTCTTAATCCCTTCCCCCCTTTTCACTGAGCCCCCAACCCCTCTCCCAATTGGTAACCTTCAAAATGATCTCTGTATCTATACGTTTTTTTCTGTTTTTTTCTCTTTTTCTTTTAAATTTCGTTCTTTAGCTTCCACATATACATGTGATCACATGGCATTTGTCTTCCTCTATCTGATTTACCCCACTCTCCACAATACCTTCTAGGTTCATCATGAAATAGGTCCATCCCATTATTTCAGTCTGTGTGTGTGTATTAATCTGAAGTGAGTCTTCAGATTAAGGCAGCATATGTAAGGATCTTGGTTTCTGATTCATCCGGCCACCCTATCTTTTGGTTGGAACATCAAATTCTTCTTTCATTTGGATTACTCGTTAAGAGATACATAGTTATTCCAGACTTTACTTGATCATATCCCCAATAATGAAATGGCGAGACTGACCAAGGCCCCATCCAACTCCATTCCCATTATGATACTGCATAAACCAGTTGGATCTACAAGTCCGACAACCCCTACCAGCCGTGTAAAGACTGCCCACCAAGCTGAACACAATCTCTGCTTGTAAAGAAGCAAAGTGACTCCAAGCATCCAAGAGTTCTAAATTCTAAAGTCCATGCTTCGGGGCAACGATGAGACAAACCCCACCCTCCCCCCAACATTTCTGCATTCCCTATTCCATATGCATGATAATCGTCCCTAAAGAGATTTTATCTAAGTTTTCTTTTTCTAAGCTCCTCTTCAAACGTTTCTACCAAGGCAAGTGCTGTGATGCACTTTGGTTAAGACCCTAAAATTCACGGAGGGCAATTTGTCTCGAGTCAAGAACCTGGATAATTCGTTTGCCTTTCCACAGAGAAATTTCCCATTCAGGCATTCATTCTAAGATAACATGTGGATTTGGGTTCTCAATTATATGTGACAATGCTTAGCAGTTTGCAGTCGGACCAAGGAGACAAGATCGATGCCCTCCCATAGAAGACTGGTGAAGAAAAATATGGAATAATGTATAGTCAGGAAAGATAGTCGAGAAAGGGGATATTTAATGAAGTGAAAAGATTTTTTTTAAACATTGTCAAAATTTCAAAGTGGGCTATAGTGTGGTGTGGGCATCTGTGATCCAATTTCTGTAAATAAAATTCATAGGAAAAGGTGTCAATGGACATAAATATATTTTGAGAAAACTGGGGTACTGTCAGGACTCATGTAAACTCAACTGATGGTTGTGGGAAGGTGGCGAATCCTCCTCCTGCCTCTGCTCCTTGGCTCATGGCCAGTGAGAAAAAATAGGAATCTGAAGCTTTTGGTTTCTGAATCTGTGGATATAATTTATGGTGGGGTTCAAGGTGATCTGCCCTTGTCATTGAAGAAATGTGGGAACCAATCACTCAATTCTTAGATTTATTTTTTTTTTGCATTCCCTGTCATGCATAGAGAATAAAATATAGCCTCGTCCACATGGGACTTTGGTCTAGAGCAGACCCAGCAACCTCCTGCCCCAGGGTCAAGTGCAGCCTGTCACTTGTCTTTGTAAATAAAGTTTTATTGAAACACAACCATGCCTGTCTGCTTGCATACTGTCTTTAGCTATTTTTTTACTTTAGGGCAGAATTGAGTAGTTGTGACAGAAGCCATATGACTGACAAAGCCAAAAATATTTACTCTCTGAAGCTTTACAGAACAGATCACCAACCCCTGGCCTGAAAGCTTGCTACTAAAAGTGGGGTATAGAGACCAGAAGCATTAGTACCACCTGGAAAAATACAGCAACCTCCCTTCTCCCAAGCCCTTATGAACCGTAACCTGCATTTAAGTGGTACCTGTGGTCCGCAATTGGAGAAATACAAATATAGAGGACTGACGAGCCCCCGTGGCATCATTCCTGTTCTGTATATTTAAACGTTTGTGTAGACACAATCGCTGAGTTAAAAAAAAATAAAAATAAAAAAGACTCCTCATAAAGTACCTTTGGGAGAATTTTCCTAGAAGTGCCAAGGACCCCAGCATCCAAGCACTTTCGTCGAGGTCGTTCAAGCACTGAGTCTCCTACCCGGCAGGGCCTGCTTTGCTAACTAAGAATTAATACACATCATCTGCCCAGACGTACCTATCCTATACTAAGGACAAGCCCAGCATTTAACGTAAACGAACCATTGGGCCGTAGGAGCAGCAATATTCAAGCTATCAATTTTATGGCATTGCTCAAGAAAAACACTGTGATACATCATCCCACCCAAAATACAAAGGTCAAACGATATTAATTAATGCAGCGACACAACCCGCTGCCGCTAAATAGGCATTCTTGATTATGGCTCCTTGACGGAGAACTAATGCCTCATTAATCTTAAACGTATCAACCGGAGAACATCCGAGAAGTCACAGAAAATAATGGCCAACATTTCGATGGACACGGCCTCATGCTCGCTGGGTAAGAAGGTAAATCCTATAGACATGGCTGTTTTCCGCCTCCTTCACCCAGATGGGTTTACTGAGAGCTTCGAAAAGAAATAGGATTGGAAGTCTCTCTCTCTCTCTCTCTCTCTCTCTCTCTCTCTCTCTCACACACACACACACACACACACACACACACACACACACACACACACGCAAAGCAGTTTCAAATAGTCGTCAGGCCAAGAGGCACTTCCCCTCTTATAGTTTTTACTTATATGCTACGAAAAGGAAGAAAAATGGATGGGTCTGTTTGGCTCACATTCCCTCTGAGGCCCCTGGACCCACACACTTCTACTCATCACGTATAAGTGGACCTAAGAAAGACATCGGAAGACAGAAGGTCACTGGTTCAGCCTCATGGGCACGGCATGCTTGGTGTCCATTTCGGTTTTGACAAGACAGTTCTTGTAGGTCTGAGAGGGCGTGAGGGTGAAAGGGGAACAGCAGGCTGGAACCCAGAGTGCGCCCCGCCTGGAACAACGGTGTCCTCATCCTGACAGGCCAGCTATATCTGCTGCCACCTTGGGAGTCTCCACGGTGTCCCCTGGCAGTGAATTTTAGTTCCTCATTGGATTCCTGGAGAAACAACAGTGAAACCCCAAGACACACACGCACACGCACTCACCAAGGCGCAGGGATTCACACTAATTGCAGGAAGGTCATCTAAAGAGCTGCAGGTTGGGAGCTACCCTTGAAAGGAATTCAGACTTACACATTCTCAGGGTACACGGTCCTTGGTGATAACTAAGGGTTACCCATTAGCAGGCTCACTTTAATGAACAGATAAGATCTGAGTCAATTACAGGAGTAGCTTTGGTGGAAGAGAGTTGCCTAAGCCATGCTAATCTTTCTTTTCCCCTCCACTGCAATCTATGTGGCAGCCGCTTCCCTTCCACGAAAAGGGTTTTTAAAAGAACTCCAAAATGCTTTGTTTTTTGGAGAAAAAAGTTATTCTCTCTCTCTCTTTCTTTCTTTCTCTCTCTCTCTCATTCTCACTCTTTTTCTCTCTCCCCTCTTCTGAATGGTCTTTAATGTTTCATGTCAGGGTAAATTCAGCCTGATCCCATTCACAATTTGGTGAAGAATTTTTACAGTTCATCTCTCCCTGTATATAAGCTCAACCCTTATCTCTCACTGTGTGGAATATCTACTTTGTGAACAATGCATTTTCAATTTCTTTTCATCTCAGTATTTTTTTCTCACTGCCTGATTCATGTTCGTGTGCTGTGCTGGGCAATTCACCTTAATGCCTGTTTAAAATTTTTTAATTGTGACAGTAATGACTGTTGCTTCGAAATGCCTTCAGAACCTCAGATGCTGCAGCTTCATATGTGTGTTATTGAATTGCACAAATGGGTCCTACAGCTTAAAGGGTTCAAGAGTCTTATTTACCCCCAGTAACAGCATTGATTATTGGCAGAGCTGTAATTTGTCCAAGTCGGTCAGGCCCCAAGACTAAGCTCATCTGACAGAGCACCCTTCTCCATGGAAGTCATGGATTTTCCAAAAAAAAAAGAAAGAAAGAAAGAAAGAAAGAAAGAAAGAAAGAAAGAAAGAAAGAAAGAAAGAAAGAAAGAAAGAAAGAGGGAGGGAGGGAGGGAGGGAGGGAGGGAGGGAGGGAGGGAGGGAGGGAGGAAGGAAGGAAGGAAGGACGGAAGGAAGGAAGGAAGGACGGAAGGAACGAAGTAAGTAAGGAAGGAAGGAGGAAGGGAAGGGAAGGGAAGGGAGGGAAGGAAGAAAGGAAGGAAGGGAAGGAAGGAAGGAAAGGAAGGAAAGGAAAGGAAAGGAAAGGAAATGTAAGGAAAGGAAAGGAAAGGAAAGGAAAGGAAAGGAAAGGAAAGGAAAGGAAAGGAAAGGAAAGGAAAGGAAAGGAAAGGAAAGGAAAGGAAAGGAAAGGAAAGGAAAGGAAAGGAAAGGAGTCCCAGAAACATCATAATAATTTCCCAAACAGAATCACAACCTGTCTGGGATGATCAGAGACGTCCCACCAAAAGCACGGAGTGTGGATCTCCCAGGTCTTCGTGAGCTGTTATGTATGTTCCCTGTCAATAAACAATCCTTCCATAAAGGTCTCCGGAGATATTAATCTGAACAAACTAGAGGCTAATTGCCGTTTCCCAGCTCAGAACTGCAATGATATTTTTTAATTCTTCTTACGTGCTGTCCGCCCAGGACACACTGCTTTGCTAACCGTGAGGTGCAGCTCACCAGCAGACAGGGCAAACAGTGGAATCGGACCAGAGAAGTCTGGATTCGAGTCAGGAGAACCTACCCCCTGATCGTGTGGTCCTGGACGAGCATCCTGATGCTCCCCTGTAAACCAGGAATACTGAAATCAGCCTCGTAGGGTTGCCGCGAAGGTCCACTTAACACAATACATCACAACCCTTTTACCGTCAGATTCCAAAAGGTCTCCGCTCAGTAATGAAGGGAAAAAAGTCAGGGAAACAAGGAATGCTTTCAAAGTAAACTCAGCATCTTCTTCTTTGTTCCTAAGACCCTTGAGGGAGGCATAACCAAAAACTTCTCTATAAACCCGCTCCCCACCCACTTCCCTTACACGCTACAATCATGTCTGTGCCTCTCTCACTATGACCCATGTGCTATCACTATCTTCTTATTCTCTCTCTCCTCCTGATTCTGCAGCTGAAAGAATCAGTCTGGCTGGAGAAGAAATCTATTGGAAGGCCAGGGAAAGGGAAGAAGTTGAAGACGTCAAACCGGAATCCAGTTACTGGGCGTACAAAGGCTGTGGGTCCTCCAGGGTGAATAAGTGGGGTCACGGCACATGTGCCCAGGTCACGGTGTGCAATGTTATGATCATGGTCCAAGGTCAGCTGACTCCCTTCAACACTGGCCAGTGGACATCTTCACACAAGCTGGTCTGAGGAGATTCACAGGGAAGCTATAGCAAACCCCACTGGCCTCTGGGTTCGGCCAGGCTCATCCTATGTGGCTCCATCTGTCCTAAAGGTTGGGTGTTGGGTGTTATGTGCGTGTTGGAGTGATTACTAGTTCCTCACTTCTCATAAGGAGTTGTGTTCCGCAGGTGCTGGCCTCTGTCTGGACGACTTAGAAGAAATAGGATCACTGCTATCACCAGCATAAGTCAGTGAGGGAGGTAATTTTCTTCACCCCCAAAGGAATCGAAACTCCTCTCTGGGTGCTACTATCTTCTTATGGATTGGAGGTGGAGAAGCACAGAAAAGAATGGGAGATGCCTTCTGCCCGTGTTTCCCACCCCACCAGCACCCACCCAAAGTCAGTGAACCTCTGTGGAACCAGAGCCCACAGCCTCACCTACTTGTCCTCAAACTCCATCACCTTTTGCAGCAACTGAGTTTGAACAAAACATTTAAAAGTGTCTCTGTTTCCTGTGATATTCCATTTCCAGTGTTTGTGAAGCATCATTTAATGCTCAGTTCTTCATGCAAATTCTCCCATTTCATAGGAAAAGAAAAAAAAAAACCTGCAAATTATGGTTTGGTCTTTTCATTTCAAGAAAAGTAAAGTGAATCCCAGACAGGATAAGTCACTCACACGAGGTCACACAGCGGGTCCAAAGCAGAGGTGAGATTTGAAGCGCAGCCATCCAAAACAGGGCAGTGTCCTCTGTACACTATCCCCTCCGACCCACAAAAGAGCCACCCTGGACAATTTCTGATCCTCTGTAAGCTATGACGATGCATCTGAGTTTTAAATAAAACGCTTGGGAGAAGGCAGAGCAAGGAAACCTCTCTGAATCATTCAGACTACAAATCGACAAGAATGGTATCAGAACAGGCACGCCCTGGGATGTAACCCTGGCCTTTGATTCTTCCAGCTTACCCACTCTCAGGCAGATCTGAGATGTGCTCACCGGAATACCAGGCTAGAAGGTATCACTGCACTCTGTCAATCATCTCACTGCACGGTTATACTTGGGGAGGGTGGCAGGGAGGTAGCAAAGGCATGGGGTTCTGGTCAAAATGGCCCTGTCCTTCCTCCGAGGAGTGTGGAGTGACGCGTAAACAGACCCAGGATGGGAATCCATCCCAGAGAGCACCTGCCTCCCAAAAGTAAATAAAATTACATTAAAGGCAGAAATATTAGAGGCCCTGATAATATAATCATAAAGTAATCACTTTGAATTAGGATAATGGCTGTGTCCAACTCCTTATTGCATTTATTTTGAATATCACATTCTTTCAACTCTCATTATTTTAATTATGTTCAATTACAGGCATTTGCATATGCTTTATCATGGATATTAGTGAGGGGGAAAAGACTTCCCTGAGTTAACTGATGAACAGATATTCCATATTATATTACATTTGCACCTCCTGAAAATTTGATTTAGCTCTAGCCCAAAGAGAGGTCTCGTGATAGGCGCTGATTCCAAGTGAATCTGAATTTTCTGTATGATGTAGGGAACACAAGTGTAGAAACCAAACTGGAAGTGGTAAAGGGCTGTAGGCAGGAGGAAGGCAGAGATCTGAGGCCTGGTTCTGGCTGTGTGGCTCAGGAAGACCAAGCGACCTCTCTGATGCTATTTCTGCATCCAAAAAGTTTGGAATACAGTTCCCAATTAATAGGGTAATTGGGAGGGATTACATAAAATGATGCCTAAAAATGCTTAGCTCATTGTCAAGCACACAAGTAAAGGTTCAAAACATCAGCTATGCTTTGCAATAAATGAGGCTAGGGCAGTTGAACATCCATCCATGGGCCAAACAAAAAAAAAAAGAAAGAAAAAAAAATCAACCTAAACATCACATCTTACACAAAAATTAACTTAAAATAGATCACAAACTTAAGTGTAAATATAAAAAGAAAGTTTTGAAAAATAGAAGATAAAATCTTTGTGACCTAGGGCTAGTCAAAGAAGTTTATAGACATGAAAATAAAAGCATGACCCATAAAGGGAAAAAAATGGATAAATTGAACCTTGTCAAAATTAAAAACTTTTCTTCTGCAACAGATCCTATAAAAAAAGGTCAGAAGACAAGTGACAGACCAGGAATACTATCTAGGATATATAAAGAACTCTCAAAACTCAACAGAAATCAAAGCGAGCCAAGTAAAGATGGGCGGAAGATATGAACAGACACTTCACCGAAGAGGGCATACAGATGGCAAATAAGAACATGAGAAGATGGATGACATCATAAGTCCTCAGGAACTGCCAACTGAAACCCATACTAAGATATAACCACAACTTATAAGACTACCAAAAAATTAAAAATAACATTAATAATGACAACACCCATGCTGGTGAGGTTGTGGGTCGCTCATACGTTGCTAGTGGGAATGTGAAATGGTGCAAGCACTCCAGAGAACAAGTTAGTGGTGTCTTATAAGTGAAACATGCAGTTACCACATGATTCTTAATCGCACTCTTGAGCGTTTATGCCAGAGAGATGAAGACTTTACGTTCACGCAAAACCCGTACGTGACTGTCCATAGCAGCTTTCCTCATAACACCCCCTAACCCAGATGTTCTTCAATAGCCGACTGCTTAGACACATGGTGGTACATCGACACCCTGGAATACTACTCAGTGATTAAAAGGGATGAACTATGGACACTCACGATTTGGATGAATCTTCGAGGAGTGAAAAAAGCCAATCCTAAAACGTATATACTATATGATTCCATGTTTATGACATTTTTGAAATGACAACATTTTAGAAATGGTGAATAAATTAGCAGTCACAAGGGTTTTCAGGGCAGGGTAGGGATGTAAGAGGGGTTAAATGTGGTTACAGAAGAGATCTATACAGTGTAGAACTGTTCAGTATCATAAGTATATCTTATGTTACTTATACTATAGTTTTGCAAACTGTTGGTCATTGGAGGAAAGTAGGTAAAGTATACACAGTATCTCTCTCTTTCCCTCTCTCTACATCCATCCATCCATCCATCCATCCATCCATCCATCCATCCATATTAAAATTGCATGTGAATCTACATCTCAAAACATTTCGACTGAAAAATAAGGACCATCTTCCAGCGGGGGAAAAAAAAAGCTATTATTTCTATAAAAAGGAACGTCTCTTGGATCATATATTGGTGGACACTAATTTACTCATACATGAAACAGTAGCACAGGCTACCTTGACCTCGTTCTCCCCAGATGTAAGTGCTATTGCTGAGCCATCTTGGTTCAGACTGTGGCCTTGTGAGTTTCCCCCGGAGGCAGCCAGGTGTTCCATCTTCCCCAGCAAACCATCACAGTAGCTGACCGTGCATTGGATCCTTGCCTTTAGGGCCAGCTTGCGTCCAGGTGCCAGGTGTGTGCAGTGGCCTACAAGTTCCAAATAGCTTCCAACCGGTGAGACAGAGGGAGGGAGCTACTGGGAAATTCCTAGGTAAGGCAGCCAACTGCACCTCGCCTGGGAGCTGGTAGCATGCTCTGAGCTCTGGCTGAGGAGCCAGGTGCCGGGGTGTGAACTTCAGCTCTGCTACTCACCAGCCTCTCCGGCCTCGGACACATCACGTAACTGCTCTGTGCTGCATGTCCTCATCTGTAAGATGGGGAAAATAATACCAACTGCCTTATAGGATTGCAGGGAAAATGAACTGAATTGATACAGGCCAGGTGCTTAGCCCGTGCTGATCGATCCACGGTAAGATGATACAAGCACGTGAGGCATTATTTTCTCACAAGGTTGTCCCAAGGATTAAGGAAGTGATTTGAGTGAATGAAGCCTTTAGCCCAGTGCCTGCCCAGTGCCTGCCCAACAGTGAGTGGTCAAAACACATGATGGCTGGATAATAACTTGAGAAATGAACGGATGCACTTCTTTTCTCCCTACCGTTTTCCTCCATTCAAGTAGCTCACTTCTTCAAGGAAGTCAAGGTTACTTTGCATACTTCCTTATTTGTCTTTTGTTTTTAAAAGTCTATGAAAAGAGGCTCAAGGTCAGTAACCATCAGAGAAATGCAAATTAAAACCACAATAGATATCACTTCGTACCTGTCACAATATCATCAATAAATCAAAGAACAAGTGTTGGCGAGGATGCGGAGAAAAGGGAAGCCTCATACACTGTTGGTGGGACTGCAAATTGGTACAGCCACTATGGAAAACAGTCTAGAGGTCTCTCAAATAATTAAAAATGGCTCTATCTTTTGACCCAGCAATTGCATTTCTGGGTACTTATCCAAAGAAATCCAAAGCCATAATTCATAAAAATCTATACACACCTATGGTCACTGCAGCTCCATTCATAATAGCCAAGAGACGGAAGCAAGCTAAGTGCCCATCAACAGATGATTGGATAGAGACGTTCTGGTTCATATATACAATGGAATATTACTCAGCCACTAAAATAAATGAAATTCTACCATTCGCAATGACACAGATAGACCTAGAGGTTATTATGCTGAGAAAAACAAGTCAGACAGAGAAAGATAAATACCGTATGACTCCGCTTACATGCAGAATCTGAGGAACAAAAAGAACAAACTAATCAAAAACAGACTCACAGATATAGAGGACAATTTGGTGACAGACAGGGGGGAGGGGTGGTTGGGGGCCTGGGAGAATGGGGTGAAGGATTAAAGAAGTACAAATTAGTAGTTGATAGATGGTCACAAGGAAGGGGAGCATGGAATAGGAAACGCAATTAGCATTAATATGATGGTTAGGTGGAGGGCTAGGGGAGAGAAAGAGCAAGTAGGGAGATTGTTTCATAAACTATAAAAATATCTAACCCATGTGCTGTATACTTGAAACTAATAATAAAATAGAATTTTTAAAAATTTTTGAAAAATAAAATAAATTACCCATATTACAGTAAAAATTCTAAAACAGGAAAAGAAAGAAGTATAAGGCCCTGTGTGGGGAGAAGCAAAGTATCGGGGGTACAGGAAAGAAATGGGGCCACCATCCTCCTTCCTGCAAGAAAGATATCCCTGCCTTGGCGACTCTGGAGGAGGAGGAGGAGGAAAGGAAGGAGACAAAGGAAGAGAGGGAGGAGGGGCAGAGGAGGAGGGATGGGTAAGCCCAAGCACCACCCGGCATCCAGACCCTGATGCCACCCCTAAGCCTTACCCCCGTTAGAAACTGCCCATTCAGCACAGACTTCAAGAGTGTAAGAAATGATCTAATTCAATCTAATTCTGAACCTTGTGGCCCCTGGGGGCAAAGGGCCACCCCCCCCCCCGAGCGGGATGGAGGTTAAGGTCCTTCGGCCCAGGGTCAGAAATGAAATTAGCTACAAAGAACAAAGGAGGAGACATTTTCTGAGCACTCGAGCTGATGACATCCATGCCACACGCGGGTGACACCCGCGCTGAGCTGGAAGGCTCGGCAGCCTGCCACCCCGTCACCCTCCTCCCCTTACTCGGAGGGCCCACAGGTCCATGGCAGGCCCCCAGCTCTCATCCCCTCTCCTTCACACCCTCCTTCGGGGACTGATAAAGAACTGTTCAGAGACAAAACCAGACTTTCCTGGGAACAAGCCCCACCTCTAAGTGGATGTGCAGGGCTGTCAGGGACCAGGTCCTCCTTCCCACCCACTAAGCTTTTAAAACGACTGAGTTCCACCTCCCTAATTACCCAATTCAGAGGTTCACACAATGGATCTGCCACTCCTGAGGGCGTCTGACGTCCCTAACTCCCCGAGGCCTCTCAGCTCTGACAGCTGTATCTGGGGTAATGGGGGGTGGGGGCAGCTATGGGTGCAGGCAGGTACTTGGTGAGACCCGGGAAGCGACAAGAATTGAAGTCGCACTCGCTCGGGAGTCACGCCAGTGACATGAGGGCTGGAATGGACCTTAGGGGCCACCTACGCAACCCTCTCCCTTAACACAGGAGGAAACTGAGGCAGAGAGGGAGGCAACTGGAGTCGGCCTATCTGGGACTACCATCCAGGCCTTCATTTATTCATCCATCCAGCCAGCCACCCACCCATCCATTCATTCATTTGCTCTTTGTTCACTTAAAGCATCCGTCTGCCAGACACTGTTACGACTTGGAATGTGACAGCGGATACACATTCCTGGTACTTGAGAGTCTAGCAGAGGGATGGGAAATAAACATATATTCTCATGGTAAGCTCCATAAGGTCAAATGTGACAGAGAAAGGAGGAGAGAGATAAAGAAGAGGGGTTTATTGGACAAGATGGTGGGAAAAGGCCTCAATGGTGAGGTGAGATTTGAGCAGAGGCCCATTTGCAGAAAATGGATAGAGCCGTATTGATAAGAGTTCTGGGCACGAATGCACGAATACACACACACACACACACACACACACACACACACACACACACACACAATCGTGTGCAAAGGCCCTGGGGTGGGACTATGCGAGTACCCTTGGACTGTTCCAAAAACAACTTAGAGGTCAGCGTGGCTGCAGCCGAGTATGCTGGGGCACAGGGAGTAGAAGAAGATGAGGTTAGAGGGGGTAATGGGATCTGATGCTGGGGAAGCTTACAGGCCCCAGGCTCTTACGCTCCATAAGATAAAACCCGAAGAGTTTGAAGCGGAGGTGTTTTGGGTCCTGCCATTTCATCGACCTGCACTCAAATACCCTGAAAAACAAAAACTGCTTTCAGAACAGAGTTTCGCTCTCTTGGCCCTGTTGGCAGGATAGCTTCGTGTGTGAGGGCGGGGGGCAGGGTCTGTTCTGTGCATCGTGGAACGTTTCGCAGCCTCCCTGGCCTCTACCCACTAGACCCCTGTAGTGGTTCTCTGATTGAGACAATGAAAAATGCCCTCGCACATGGCCGAATGTCCCTTGAGGGGCCACTAGTTGAGAACCACTATTTTAGAACAACACCTGACTTTCAGACAGAAATAATCCAATCCTGTAGTTCCCACACCTGGTTGCAATTTGTGTGTGTGTGTGTGTGTGTGTGTGTGTGTGTGTGTGTGTGTGTGTCAAGCATAAACCCATCTCTCCCAGGCACGGTGCCTCAAAATCTGTAAAGGTGAGTGCTTCCCAGGGTGTAGGCTCAAGTCCTTCTCCAATCCCCCATCTCCCCTGCGGCCCCTCCCCATTGTGGCTCACCTGTACTATCATTCAGTCATATGCTTTCTTAAACTGGCCCATTCCTTTTACTGAAATATTGATTCTAAAAAGGGAAACGGTACCAGCAGTTCTCAAACTGGTTTCGAAGGTGCAGGAACGACCCAGCATGCCATGATCGCGCACACAGCTGGGGGTGGCGTCTGATCCCCACTTCCAGTGAGCTTTGGAGAATGCTGCCGCTTTGCAGATGGCCCCCCGACTCCCGAAACACACAGCACTTCCAGGAATGGGAACTCTCCTTGTGGGACATGGAAGGTGGTTATAAAAAGCAAGGACAAAGCCGTGTTAAATCACGGGGAGATGCTGTCACCTGTCAAAGCTCTGAGTCTCAGGTCTGTCCCTTCCAGTGCTAAAAGGGGACGTTAGCAGAGATTAAAGCGGCCTTAAAGACACGGGTGAGAATCCAACTGCTGTTCCCTCCTTGGGGTCCCCAGGAGAACCAAAAGGGAATGAAATTTCCGCATTATGTTATTTAATGTTTTTTATTTAATGCCTGGTCTGTGCCCCATCCAAAATGATCCCCAAAACCTTCTTAAAATACCTTACAGACCCTCAGACTCTGAGAAATGCTGCTCTAGTCCAATTCTCCCCATTAAAGAGCTAGGACTATAGAAGATCATAAGGGGCTGGTGAAAAAGGTGATCAGCTCTAGGGTCTCCTGTCTGTCACTTCAAGGCCAGAGTGGATATTGCCTCCTTCAGCATCCTAAGACACCCTGAGGCTCCCCACCCCATCAGTACCAGCTGCATCCAGCCCATTTCCCTAGGGCCCATCATCCTCCATACTGCTCTGCAGAATCCGGCTCCTCTGCCATTGGTCAGAGACCCTGCTGGAGAGGAGAAGTTGATTTTGATGTCGGGATGGCCGTCATTTAGCCAGGGGAGATACGAACAGGGGTAGGAGGCAGTAAAGCATTTTAGCCCTTGCCCTTGACATCCCAAGCTAAATAAACAGGACTGTTGACGATGGCTGAGACTGCGGCTTCCTGCCATGCAGAGAGGAATGTCTGTTAAATAAAAGGAGCCAACGTTGCTAGAGAGAGAGGGCCGATCAGACACTTTTCAGGAGTCCTGTGGTCAAACGCCGCAGCGCAGTCTGGGGTCAGGTCCCAGTTCCACCACTGCCACCTGCGTATGTGACCGTGAGGCATAACGTAACCCCCCTGCACCTTCATCTCCTCTTGGGAAACTTACCAGAGAGAAATGTGAGGACTAACCGGGGGTGATGCGTCTACAGCACCTTCACAGAGTAAATGCTCAGTTAAACACCTGTTAACGGTGCCGGCCCCATCACGGACACCATCACACGCGGGATGAATGCTTCCTCTTTGGGAATAAAAAGAAAGAAATAACAAAACAACGAATGCTGCTGTCGAGGGGATCACACTGAAACCTGACGGTGGCCTGTCCACGTCCATCCCGCATGGCCAGAGGTCTTGCTGGGCCTACTGCATCTGCGCTGTGGGGCTTTTTTCTAACTTTCTTGCAGCTCAGAACGAGCAGCAGAGCCCGTTTCTGAAACGACAGCTGGTTTTCTGCTCTCAAGCCTCATGTTCTCCCCTCTCATAATAAGCGGCAGCTTTGCAGTTGTTCCCAGAAGCTGGAGGCTGTTTCCAGGGCCAAAGGTGAGCGTACAGTCACCTGGTCGCCATGGAAACTGAAGCATTGTCATGCTCTCTCCAGAGTGAGTTGGCAGGGCCCAGAGAAAGCATCTCTCTCCGTTTCAAACTAATCTCCCACACACACATTTCCCTGGAGGGGCATTAGCAGCGGATCACAGGGACATCACAGGGACGGGGTTCTCACACTGGCCCCCCAGGCCAGGAAGGCATCTCTGCGGAAGTACCTGGTGGCAGGCTGGCCTGTGAAAACCCACAGGTGCCTCCAGCATGCCCCTGAGATAGACAGACCTTCTCCAGAGTCCCGAGGGCCGGCAGAGGGGTAGTCTAGTGGGTCCAGGGTCCAGCATACAAGAGAACCGCCTGGGATCCTTGTCACCAGATTCCTGCACACTGACCCTAGAGATTCTGACTCACAGGTCTAAGACAGCCAACAGGAGTCTGCATTCCTGACCGTCCCCTCCCAGGGGGATTCTCAGAGCGGCGATCACAGAATCACAGGTGTAGGAGGAAGAAGAGAAGAACCTGAGCTTCAGCGGTCCTGAAGTTTGGCCCCATTTTGAATCTAATTTGTTTTATCCTCTTGACCAAGACCTCACCAGCCTTGATAAGAGAATTTGATCACATTCGAATTTATCAGTGGTATTCAGGGGACATCACTCTCCGTACTCTTCACGAAGGGTTTCTGAAGCCAAATCGTCTGGGAAGCGATGTTTATTCCTCTCTAGGACACACATAAATTGCTTTAGCATATTGCAGGCTCTGATAAGTCTTGCAGAGAAAAAGCATGATTTTTTTTCAGCCCAATGTTTCCCTAACTCATGTATCCACAGATTTTTTTTTTAATCTTTGTATACTACTTGTTAATAACTGTTTCTTCGGATACCTAATTTTCGTAAATGGCAGGCTAGAAAGTATTAACAAAAGCAATTAATTTTAACTGAATGATTACTATGTGTCAAACGCTTGACATACATCATGTCATGGAATTATATGACTTCTCTGCCCAAAGCAGCAGGCACAACTAGCAAATTGCAGAACCTGGACCCCAACGTAAGCACTCTGACATTGACCTTAAATTACAGTGGGAACGGCTCAAACCCTGGCAAGAAGCAGAAACTGAGACATCGGGGCTTCTACTCCAGCACCTATCACAGATAAGACAGCTTTCTGCTTTTTTTTTTTTCTGGACTTGAGAAACATGAGCAGACATATGTTTGGGAAGAGCAAACTCGCAGAGCATGAGAAAACAGACTGCAAAGGGGGAAATCTGGCCCCAGAAGTTGCAAGTGCTAAGCTGGAAACTACAAAACAAAGCCTCAGCCTTCGGAGTTATCAGTACACTAGGTTTTTCCTTTCCCCATCACATTAGCTTTTGAGTAATGTAGCGGCCCGGCACCCAGCTCCGTGATGTATTACATTAATACATTATCAGAACCAGCTGTTGCTCTAATGATATGGAAGAAAGATGAAGGGCTTGGGTGATGTATTGCCCCAACGTAGCGCGATGGGGGAACAAAGCAGATCCTGTGCGGGATAGCGCTGCAGTTAGGAAGTCGAGATTGATTTATCAGGGGCATCCCAAGCCAGCATCAGGAAAGAGGAGTCGGCGAGGCTGTTGGAATTTATCAACATAATTATGTGCCATGATTTATTAAGTACTAAACAGCGAAGGCATCAAAGGCACTTTTTGTTGTTGTTGTTGTTTTTTGGCTTAACTTATTAAAAAGGAAGGCGAGAGAACTTTTCTGGGTTTTACTTTTAAATGCTGAAGGTCCTCTGCGCAAACACTTGTGAGTGATGAAAAGTAAGATGCGGGCCGAGGCAAACTGGCTTTAACGGGTATGTTTCTCCCCATGAAGGGGAGGAGCCCTTTACAGAGTCACTTAGGACAACCAGCTCTCCTCTCTGCAGTTTCCACTGCCTCAGAGACAAGTGAGACGGTTGAGAGTTAAATGGAATTTAGCTCGCGTATCGGAGGGAGATGAATGGCTTATAGAGACAAAATGATGGAGCATTCACTCCATTCCAGCCACTGGGCTTAAACCCTTCATGACCATTATCTCATTCTGCCTGCATTATAACTCTGTGAGGTAGGTGCTAATGTCAGCCCCGTTTTATAAATGAGAAAATGAGGCATTAGTGATGTTAAACTGATTCAATCCAAGGTTCCATAGTCAGCAGTTGAGCTGATGATTAAAACACAAGTCCACATGACCCCACTGTCCATGCTCTTCATTAATTCACTCACCCATCCATTCGATAAGCATTTACTCGGCCCTACTAAGTGCAAAGTCTAGGAGGTACAGTGAGGATCGACACTGGCAACTCCCTGTTATGCAGAGAACGTAATTCTAGTAGGAACTCTGGCTTAAATACTCTGATTAAGTACCTTATCCAATGGCCCCAGAGCTATTGCATTAGCAGCAGAGTCTAACTTATGATGCTATTCAAGTTCATTGCTTTCCTTAAAACACAATGATTCTATATCATAATAAAGTTAACACCCCAGAATGACAGATAATTTGGCACCAAAAGAAAAAGACTGAGTCATATATTTTCATCATCGAAACCTTCAAGATCGGAATCCCTAACCCAGCCCCTTCTGTTTCTCCACCGGCTCCTGCCTCCTCTGTAAGAATCCCAAGGCTTTCTTTTGCCAAGGATAACTACCCAGAATGAAGTCATTTCCTCTCACATGATGAGGCCTACTATGTGAGACTTAACTGCCTTGGCTCAGAACCAGTTCAGAGATATGTCCTGAGGTCTTTTCTCTGGCCATTCTGATATAAATTCCTTGAGGAAAAGTATTCCATATATCTAAGTCACTCCTTGATCCTCAGAGCCAGCATTACGCCTAGAACATAGTAGCCTCCCAACAAATGTCTTGACTAATGGATAGCTGGACAATGGAGTAGACAAGATAAATACATAAAAGGAAAAGGCGCATCATCATGTCACCTCACACAGGGAACCTCCTTTGGTATAGACACTTAGCAAGTCAGGATAAATATGTCTTCTGGGATAAGATGGCTTTGGAAAAAACATCTGGGTATAAACAGATTGGGTAAGTGGTTTAGGGTGCATTGAAAACATATGCTTGATAACGGTGACTGTACTTGCGTATTCTGGTCCAACTAATTCTGAGAATGAAAAAGGAATGCATGGCAATGTGACTACTGGCTGTAGGCACATCTTGCAATTGCAGTGAAAACATGGTTATAGAGCCACGGAAATCAAGTTTTGCTGTCATTATTGTCTTTTCAGTCAACTTGGTAGGGTCCTTTGCCTGAAAAAAAGGAAAGAGTTCTATAATATGTGTGAGCCGGATTCTTATCTTGCTTTAACTTTTATTATAATCCTTTAGAAACTAATTGAACCAGGTTGATCTTAGGTCTGTCTTCCTTAGATACTATCAAATCACTCAGGGACAAGGTTTCTATCTTATTTAAATCTGAGAAGCTCATGGGCCAAGGTTGGAGTTGTGATTAGTGTGCATAAGTGTCTGGGTTAAAACTAAGAATGTTTGAAAAAAAATCATCAGATTTGTATGGAAGCACTAAAGGCCCCAAATTGCCAAAGCCATCCTGAGAAAAAAGAACGAGGCTGGAGGCATCACTTTGCCCGACTTCAAATTATACTACAAAGTGACAGTAATCAAAACAGCATGGCATTGGTAGGAAAACAGACACACAGACCAGTGGAACAGAATTGAGAGTCCAGAAGTAAATCCATATTCATATGGGCAAATAATTTTCAACAGAAAAACCAGAAACACACAGTGGAGAAAGGAAAGCCTCTTCAATAAATGGTGCTGGGAAAACTGGAAGGCCACCTGCAAAAGAATGAAACTAGACTGTTGTCTATCACCACACACCAAAATCGACTCAAAATGGATTAAGGACCTGAATATAAGACCTGAAACAATAAAATGCACAGAAGAAAACATAGAATCTAAACTCAAAGACCTTGAACTCAAAGAGGATTTTATGAATTTGACCTCAAAGGCAAGGGAAGCAAAAGCTAAAATAAATGAATGGGACTACATCACACTAAAAAGCTTCTGCACAGCAAAAGAAACCATCAACAAGGTAAAAAAGACAACCATTCAAATGGGAAAATATATTTGCAAGCAACTCTTCCAATAAGGGCCTAATAACCAAAATATACAAAGAACTCGTAGGACTCAACAACAAAAACAAACAATCCAATCAAAAAATGGGAAGAGGACCTGAACAGATACTTCTCCCTAGAGGACATGCAAATGGCCAACAAACATATGAAAAGATGCTCAACATCGTGAGCTATTAGGGAAATGCAAATCAAAACCACAATGAGATAACCATCTCACACCTGTTAGAATAGTTATCATTAACAGGACAAGTAATAACAAATGTTGGAGAGGATGTGGAGAAAAGGAAGCCTCATACACTGCTGGTGGGACTGTAAATTGGCACAGCCACTATGGAAAACGGTATGGGGCTCCTCAAAAAACTAAAAATTGATCTATCATATGATCCAGCAATCCCTCTACTGGGTATTTACCCCAAAGACTTAAAAACCCATGTACTTAAAGATATTTTCCCACCGATGTTCATAGCAGCATTATTCACAGTGGCCAGGGCATGGAAACAACCGAAGTGGCCTATGATAGATGACTGGCTAAAGAAGCTGTGGTACAGATATACTCAGCCATAAGAAGAGATGAAATACTTCCATTTGTGACAACATGGATGGACCTCAAAGTAATCATGCTGAGTGAAATAAGCCAGACAGAAAAAGTTGAAAATCATATGATATCACTTATATGTGGGATTTAAACCTAAAAGCAACAAATGAGCAGAACAAACAGAGACTCAGGGACATGGACAATGGACTAGTGGTTACCAGAGGGAGAGGGTGGGGAAGGAGGGAAGATGTAGACAGGGTAAAGGGGTCAAATATAGTAGGGTTGGGGGAGGTTGAAGTGGGTAAAGGGGATCAAATATATGGCAGCTGAAGGAAACTGGCCTCTGGGTGGTAAAGACACACTAGAATATATAGATGTCAAATGATAATGTATACCTGAAAATTATATAATTGTATTAACCAATGTTACCCCAATAAACTTTTTTTTTTAAAAAAAAAAGAATGCTTATTATTTGTAGCAGCAGTATATCATGTTAACTGAGAGAGCAGTTTGTGTTTGGTTTAATCTCAGATGAGTGGGCACGAGCAGGCCACTCACCCTCTGGAGTTTCAGATTCCATCAGAAACACAGAGTTAACATTATTTGGAATTCTGGAAATATGGCTGGCAGCAGTAGCAACACAGGTTCTGATTTTTCCAAAATCCCCACTTTAAAAATAGATGGAGTAATTAATTAATTAAGGTAAAGCATAGACAACGTTTGTGACAAATAATAAAGCGATGATGTGAATGTCAAACTATAAGCAGGTGGGGACAAACCATCAACATCCCAACGCTTGGATGCTACCAACATCTGCATGGGAGGAAGCAGAAGGAAAACAACAGGTTGTATGACAGGCTTGACAAAAAGGAACCCCAATATGACCAACAGGCAGTCACCGGAATGTATGACGTGCCAACTTGAGAACAACAGCTGAAAAGAGGGAGGGTATTTCCTATCCAATAGTGAGTGGGTACGATGTCCTCCCAGTATGGTATAAAGGCACTGAATCAATCTAGTCCCTACAAACCCCAAAACTGACTAGTCAGGGCTGTGTTTAGGACTGTCCCACACTGACCAGACATTGTTGCAGGGAACCGAGGAAGGACAATAGAGATGAAGGAAGAAGAAAGTCCGATAAAAGTAAGAGAGGACAAAGCCAGAATATCACAAACAGCAAGCCACAATTTTTAAAACTACATGAAGGAAAAAAAAAAAAAGCAGGGGAGGGAGCTCTGTGAAGTTAGAAAAGCCACCCGAAACGAGACTCTAAAATTTCATGAAATATAATCTCACATAAAAATGAGCAGCAGAAATGAATCAGGCTCGATTACGGAGCAGAATATGATCCTTAAAGGTAGCAAAAGCATTTGAGATAGATATTGTCAAAAATATGATCAACATTGTGACATCCCATTTCAAAATGTGCCCAACGGCATTAAGAAAGTGATATAAGAAACGGAAAACAACATAAATCAACATTAGAATAGCTTAGAAATGAGATGACAGAATTCAAGAATTACAAATAGAAGGAAAAAAATCATTTGGTAATGAAGAGTAAACTAGCAAAAACATAAGGGCAAATAAACATGAAAATAATGCCTTAGGAGAAATAGAAAAAAGAAGAAAAATGTAAATAGTACACTGTCAATGGGTGAATTTTATGATGTGTAAATAAAGCTGCTAAAAAGGAGAAATAAAAAAGGGATAAAAAGAAAAAGAGGATTTAAGAGAAAGTGACAGATGTTAAAGACCGGCAAAATATCCATGATAGAGTTCTCGGGAATGAAGAGCAAGAGAAAAGAACAAATACTAAAAATTCTATTTCAAGAAAACCTTTCTTTAAAAAATGAAGTCGCATATTAAAAGGGTGGATGATATACATGACAACACTGTCTAGATGGCAATACCAAGAAATATTTCAGTACAATTCCTAGACTTTAAAGAAAAATAACCCTTCAGGCATT
Source organism: Cynopterus sphinx (assembly GCA_030015415.1). Lineage (NCBI taxonomy): Eukaryota > Metazoa > Chordata > Mammalia > Chiroptera > Pteropodidae > Cynopterus > Cynopterus sphinx. The sequence continues at coordinate 95,835,534 of CM057379.1, read as the reverse complement.
TATGGAAGACACATGATCTATAAGGGAAAGAAAACTAGATTTTTTTCATACGGTCTGATGAAATCACTTTAGATCAGAAGAAACGGGGTAATGATATTTAAGATATTTAAAGAGAAGGTGAGCCAAATATTGCATATCAACGCAAGCGACCTTTACATAGAAAGGGGACAGGCAGGGGGCAGGCAGACAGTAAGCAATATGCAATAACTCAGGGAATATAATTCTCCCGAAGGAATCTACTAGGGAGAGAGCTTCAGGTCATCCAAACTGCCAGACTGACACTGACATAAGGACTGGCGGTGAGCATTAATTAGACAGGGACTTGTAGACCTAAGACTAAATGAGAGTTAAAAGGGCTACGTTCTCCTCTCTAACAGCTGTGTGACCTGACAATGTCGATATGGCACCGCCAGGAAAAATAGAGGGACAGTAGAAATAACATTATACAAGAAATTTCTTTAAAAAGCCTATTTTCGGATATCAAAATGGATGGTGGTAATAAAAGCATCGTGATCCTGAGACTGCAGTAAGTATATTGTGGAACAAAGTAAGGTGGATAAAAAATGGATGCTTTTGGAGTGTCCTAATGATACCATAGTATGGGTCCTTTCTGACCAGGATGTGAGGTGTGGAAGATAGAGAAGGCCGGTGTCATAGAGAGATTATTTAAAATCCCTGTGGAACAGAATTTGAATTGGAAGTATCAGGATGAACCTACAAGGTAGTTTATCCTTTCACCTTCACATTCTGTGTGTGTCTCTGCATCTGCTGTGAAGACCTAGAAACAATCAATAACCCAGTAATAATGACCATCCCCAGCACAGAGATTATGCTCTGTCGATGCCATGCCTCTCTTAGAGAAAGGAAACAAGGGCTTCTAGGGTAAATTACCAATTCCAATACTGGGTTAAGGAATATATATTTCATCTATCTATCTATCTATCTATCTATCTATCTATCTATCTATCATCTATCTATCATCTATCATCTATCTATCTATTTATATAGGTATAGATACATATAGAGAGAGAGATAATGAACCTGGAACATCTTCCATCAGCAAGGAAACTATAGGACTGATAGTGTCCTATCAAAAGCACTCAGGAGCCAAGTTCATGTTATATATACTGTGCACACTTTATAAAGAAATATTTGTAGTTTGGGGTATGCTCGTTTTCATTAGTCTGTAAATCAACAAAGCTTTAAGACATCTAGTTAAGCAAGAGGCTGGCCAACTTTGTTATGAAGGCTAAATGGTAAAGATTTTTGGCTTTGCATGCCAGACAGCCTCTGTCACAACTATAATTGCTGTTTTAGGACAAGGACACCATAGACAATATATAAATGAGGGGGTGTGGTTGTGTTCCCATCAAACTCAATCCACAAAAATGGGGGGGGACGGGGCAGCTGGATTGGGATCAGGGCTATAGTTGGTTGACTCCTGGCTGATGCAAGAGAAACGACTAACCAAGTCATTTCCATCAGTATGAGACTGGAGAACATAAGTCTTCGGTGATTTAAGTCAGACTGTGGCTATTTTTGGAGGGGAGGTAGAAGTGGTTAGGTAGAAGCATGAGCTGGGCTTCGAGGGGGGTGATGATGCTCTATTTCCTGATCCGGTAGTCGTTTCATGGGTGTATGCACTTGTGAAAGTTCACTATGCTACACAGGTACAACGTGTGCACTTTTCCCGTATATTAAACGCTAGTAAAATACAGTAAATTTCAAAAAAAAAAATACGCTGTCAAATGTGAACTCACATAGACTGCAATTAACTAGACATGATGCAATTATAAATGAGCAGACTGTCCTGCTTTCTAACACTTTCTGAATGGAGGACTAGAGTAGAGGCAATCGCAGCCCAAGCATTAGAAGATCAAAGTGAGCTTGGATCCCTGGCTGGAGCCCCAAAGATAAGCTCTATCAGGTAAAAGAATTTCTTCCGAGGGAATATACCATTATCGTTATCAGTGAAATCCTTTGCTTCTTATATTTTTAGGGTCGAGATTACTGAGAAGGAAATAATACAATTCCTAATCTGAAAGCGAGAAACGAGCTGCGCACGCTCTTACCACTACACTTACTATTGTTAACAGTAGTCACCGTCTATTTCCTATTAGCCGCTGTTCTGAGTGCTTTATATACAGTAGTGAATGGTGATGAATGAATAAATGAATGAATGAATGAATGAATGAGGGAATGATGTGAGACTTGTAAAGGCTCTTAAAGGAAACATGGGATTTAGACCAGCGGAGACAAAAGGGATGAAGACAGTCCGGTCAGAGGGAATGACGTGACCAGAAAAAAGGAGATGGGGACATGCACGCCACAAAAAAGAGAAAGTGAATAGGCATTTTTGTCAGGAAATGGAATGTAGACTTAATCTTATAGAGGCTCCATGGAAGGCTTCGGATCAGGGGACTGGGACGACAAAGCATTGTTGAAGGCATTTGTCCTAGCAGCAGTGCAGAATAAAAATTAGAACAGAAAGAGACTGGTGTAGGGGTAGACTATTGCTCGGTCGTGATGAGATGTGGGCCTGCACAAAGGTTTAGGTGTAAAAAGTGAGTGTGGCTAAGTTTTGGCCAAAGATATATGAGTGGAAGTGTGATGTGAGACTTCTGTGAAGTCTTCTGACAGAAAGAGGTGCATCCTGCATATGCCCCTTCAGTCATCTTCCTGCCCGGAACATAGAAGGGATGGCTGTATCTCCAGAAGCTATTTTGCTCCCTGAGGACTAGAGCCACACAAAAGGGATTACGAAGCAGAGATCTGGGCCTCCCGTACTTTCATGGAGCCACCTTATAAACCAATAACCAACATCTTTCTGGATCTCTTTTGCATCAGAGAAAGATAAATATTTACCTTCTTTAAGTTATTGCTATTTAAAGTTTCTACTAGAAGTAACTAATGCCTCGTGATAGAAGCACAAGTCCCATGTGACAGAGGTCAGAGAACAAGGGGAGACCTAACAAGTCAAGCAAATATAGCTTAAGGCAGGAGTTAAGGATGTGTGTCCTGCCACCTGAGTGGCACTGCCGCTCAGTAACTGTGGAAGATTGAGCAAGTACCTCTGTTTCCACGAGGATTAAATACGGAATATTAATAAACTGTACCTACCTAATGGATGTGTGGCATCCTCTCTAATGATTAAACACAATGATGAGTATAAAATGTTCAGCAAGCTCATTAAGGGATGCTAAATAAAGCAGAATGCGACGTGCCCAAAGAGAAGGCACAAAAAGTGATGACAGACAAGATGACCCCGTTTGCCAGAAGATTGGGGGGACATTTCTCAAGCCTCCCTGCCCCCTCCCAAGACCACCCTGGTGCTATGGGAGTGAAAAGCTCAGAGAAAATGGCTTTCTTGGACCCCTGGCTTCTGGCCACCTGGGGATGGGGCCTCTGACCACAGTTCCAGTTTCACATCCCGTTTAATGGGATTATGTGCAACACTTCATCAACAGTCTATCAACACCATTGATCTTCATGTTCCAGGAACTGCTGTGCTGTTGGGAAGAAGAGGCTCTTGGCTTCGTTTCTGCATAAAAGGGTCTGATTAAATCAAAGGGATATTTGGCTTTTCAACACACTGGGGTTGATAAACAGTGACAGGACGGTGGAGGAGGTGGGGCTGGAGTTTTGCAGAGTTGAAAACTCTTTCGGGAAGAACCAGGCCACCCCTAAACACGTCATGCGAAGCTGGAAGGTCCTGAAATACAACCACTTGATGAAAGTCACGAATCTCTGATTAACTCTAAAACAGGCAAGACCAAAAAAAAAAAAAAAGGGTTGGGGGTGGGGACACAAATAGTTTAACTGCAAACGTAGTTATAGCTACATTGGAGGACTATGTTTGAAGATGACATTGGGTATTTTGGGGAGAGGGTAGGATGGAGATCGGCATGTGGGAGAGGCGTGGGGCTGGGAGTTCTCTGAAATCAGTAGATTTAAGTCACATTCTTCTACTCAGTATCACCGCATTTACTGAAAAAAAAAGGCTGTGGTTAAGAATCAAGTGAGTAGGGAAAGGGGCTTTAAACCCAGGTCCTTGTCATCCTAAAATGCACGTTGATGGCCTGATGGTGCTAGAGAGAGACAAGGAGAGTCCCTGACAACTGCTTTAGAATCTGTGCATCTCTTTCTGTTTTGGACTGAAGTTTGCTATTCCTTGCGCATCCTTGAAGCTCAATCCAGCCACACAATTGTGCTTTTGCTTTAGGCTTACCATGAGATGTTTTTCCTCCCCTTCATCATACGTTTAAATAAAAAAATTCGTTTTGGGACATTTTGAAATGTTTTTCTGTTTTCTCACTCCTTAACTCCAAAATGAAGAATGTTCCTCTTGGAAAACAAGCTGGTAATCATATCTGAACAAGGGTGGCTTCCTGATACATGGAATGAGGTGTTGTATGACTGCATGTTCGTGTCCCCCGACCCAAACCCATGTGTTTAAGCCCTAGCCCCCTATATGATGATGTTTCAAGCTGATGGGGCCCTTGGGAGATAATTAGGGTTGGATGAGATCATGAAAGTGGGTGAGCAGCATAAATCTTAGGCCAACAGCCAGCAGGCTAGAGACCCAAAAGAGCCTATTTTTAGGTTTCAGTCCAAAGGCAAGAAAAAATTGACGTCTATACTCAACCGATCAAGCAGGAGTTCCCACCTACCCAGCTGATTGGTGCTATTCAGGACTTCAACTGATTAGATGCGGCCCTCCTACATTAGGGAGGGCAATCTGCTTACCTCGGTCTACCAATTCAAATGTTAAACTTATCAAAAACACCCTCCCTGACATACCCAGAATAATGTTGGACCAAATGTCTCTGCTCCCACCCCCATGGCCCAATCGAGCTGATGACATAAATTAACGATTACAGCACCCACAGTTACTTACAAATGTATTTCAGCAGTGTTTACCATATGACAGGTGTTCAATACAACTCAGCTACTAATATGTTTTATTATTATTATTATTATTATTATTATCATCATCATCATCATCATCATCATCAAAAAGCTATTTCTTCTTTGCTCCCTGAATTCCAGGATAAAAAAATGTCTGAGAGAATACAGTTAATCTTCAGGCACCAAAGAAAGACTGACGTTGCTGCTTCATCGAGGTTTTTTTCCCTCTTCAAGACTCCATGACCAAACGGGGCCATTAGTTTAGAAACAGTGAGATCCTCCCTAAACTGTCAAGTTAGAGAGACCCCACCTCTGCATCCCCCTGGGAATGCCCTCTTTCTGCACAACTCTCTGGAATCCTGGGCTGGGAAGCGAAGAGGCCGTAGGAGGTGAACAAAAGAAGCACTTTAAATTTGGCCACTGCAGGTTGGCCAAGTTCCTGGTAGCAGAGATTAAATAATAGTTTGTGGCCCACACAATCGGGGGGCTTGCCAAGAGTTAAGGGGAGTTACTGACTGCTCTGCTAACTTATGAGTCCTCATTACATTTCTCAGAGCTAAAAAAACTCTGCTCACAACCACAAAAACCGTGCCCTCTCTGGCCTGGCCCCTTTCAAGGTCATAAACCAGTTTAATTAAGAACAGCTTTAATAATGGAAGACTCAAGATGCCACCAAGGGCAGCAAGAGCATCTACGAAATTAGGATGAAAAATCTCCCTGTTTTGTACCTTCCAGGAGATCATTTTCTGCTGGGTGAAAGAAAGGCTTCTCTCCCAGCAGTGTCTAGCAGTTTTGCTGAATGGGGAGCCCTGGCACCACCTGGCCAGAGCAGGTCAGAGGACACCTCACCAGAGGTGTTTCCTGAGGAGGGGGTTCAGTTCCCAAGGGGGAAAGTTGACTGGCCCAACCCCAGGAAGCCTCATCCCGTCACTAGACCCTGGCAAGCCAGGTATATGATAAAGTATTCTCGAACAGAGATATTACATTAAAACAGAGGTATATACACTAGAGCAGGGTTTGTCAACCTCGGCACTATTGGCCGAGTAGTACCTTGCTGTGGACACTATTGGTGCTTGAGCTGTCGTGTGTGCTGTAGGATAATTAGCAGCTTCCTGGGCTCTGCCCACTAGATGCCAGGAGCACTCGCCACCCCAGATATGACAAGAAAAGATGTCTGTGGACATTTCCTATTGTCCCCTGGGGGATGTGGCAAATAAAAATAGCTCGCCCAGTTAAATTTAAGTTTCAGGTTTAAAAAAAATAATAATTTTCAATATTAATGTGCCCATGAAATGTTCAGGACACACTTATACCAAAAAATCGTCATCTGAAATTCAGCTTTAAATGAGCATCCATGTATTTTATCTGGTGACCCTACTTGAGGGGCCAAATCACCCCTCAAGTGGGAACACTGCCGCAGGGTAGTTGGTCTTAACTTCATATAGGAAAACACTTAAGAAGCTTTTAAAATACATCTATCTCCTGACCAATTAGGCCAGAATCTACAGGGACTGGGCCAGGTCATAGCTCATTTCCTTTTTTTTAATCACCTCAGGAAATTCTACTATACGGCCAGGTTGAGAACGGCTGCCACTGTTTTTCTGAGAATTCCCTGATGATTAATAATAATAATAATAATAATAATAATAATAATAATAATAATCTGGAGTGCTTGTGAAAACAAAACAAAAACAAAACAAAAGATTCCTGGTCCCCAGTGCAGACCTAGTGAGGTGTAATTCTCAGAGGCCGAGGCCTGAGAACCCTCTACGCTTACCGAGTTTCAGGTGATTCTGCTCATCAGGCAGAGGTGGGAAGCCTTGCTGTAGAGAAACTGTCACACCTGTGCACAAGGACGCCCATACTAACGTCTGTCAAAGGGAAGAAAATGAACGTCCATCTAGGGGAGATGGCTACACAACTGCAGTAGAGTCACACCACGGAATGCTATGTAGCAGTGACGATGGATAATTGACAGCCGCATGCAACAACACTGACACGGATAAGGGACATACTGTAAGAGGAAATCAAAACCAAAAGGATGCCTTTTGTCTAAAACTCGGAAACAAGAAACTAGCATATATTCCTTGTACTCTTTGAAGATACGTAAACGTGTAGTGAGCCTACAAAATGGGAAGGATACAGTAAAAGTCCAGGGAAGTGGTTACTGGTGGAAATGAGTCGGGGGAGAGGAGGTTGACACCATGCTGCCGAAAATGACCGCTTCTTGGGTGATGTGGTGGGTGCTAGGAGGTTCATTTTAACACTAGGCTTCAGAACTTACATATAACCGAAACACTATTTTCTATGCACAGTCTTCCTCTCCCTCTATATTTATATTTATATCTATATTTATATCTATAAATAAACATATCAATATATACAAATAAGTATATAAATAAATTTATAAATATATATTTTTAGATATAAATACACGTGTGTGTGTGTGTGTGTCTGTTAGTGTGAAGAGTTCAGAGTCGTCCCCTCTACTGATTCAGATTCCACAGGTCTGAATGAGGCACTGAAATCTTCATTTTTCATAAGCACCTGATGAGTCTGAGGCAGAGGGCATCTGGATTATACACCTTGATGTACGATGATGGGAAGTGAACTACCCTTGAAGTGAGGACACTTGAGCTAAATGCCCGGCTTTGTGTGTGGGGCTTGGCTAAGTCACTTGCTCTCTCTGATCTGAGGGATGATGGTCATAATCCCGGTGGCTTGGGTTGGATGCTTCTCCTGCATAATCCCCATATCACACCAACCCACCTCTCTCCTGGCACTTGGACCTCTGCAGGGCAGGGATCCACTGTACAGAGTATTCCTTGAGGGTGAGACCCTGTCTTAGACACATCTTTACCCCTGGCCCCCAGCCCTGTGAGAAGCATCCAGTAGGTGGCTAATAAATGTTGGCTGGACTGAGGAGAAACACAGATGAAATAAGAGCTGGGTCAGGGAAGAGCAAACTAATCACTGAGAGGCTCCCGCTGCGTAAACTCGGGACAACTTAAGCATCGAAAAGAATTATGACAACAATGATTACCACACGTTAAAGAATAAAAGATAACCTATGAGCCCATAGTGATGCTCAAACTTTGGAGTGTGTATGGGGTGGTTCTCTTCTTTACGGAAGAAAGCAAAGAAATGTAGAAGTTTGAAAGCCACCATTATGCGACTAACCAACATCAACATCAATTCAAGCCAGGATCATTGGTAGAGGCTAGAATTTACCTGTCCACAGAGAACAGGATATTGATCCCACCTCAGTGTCACCCTGTGGCCGAGCCAGCTTCAATGGCATCTGGTCTACCCAGCTGCATGGGCTTCACGCTCAGATGGACCTCATCTTCAGCTCAGGGCTTTGCTGTCCGTCTTGAAATTCTTGATTGTTTTTGAATAAGGGGTTCCAAACTTATTTTTCTCTAGCTTTTGCATAGATGTAGCCATTCTTGCCCGTTAGGGAAGGAAAAGTCTTTACTATGGAGAAGTCTAAAGAACGTCATCTTAACAGGTGATTAAACCAATCATCACCAATCACTGGGACCAAGCGAAGGCACGCACCTGCAGACAGGAGGGAGGAGCTCAGTGATACCCACACCGCTGATGTAATGTTCTTCCCCAAAATTATTTACCTGAATCTGCTCATGGAAACCAACCAGACAAGACAGATTGTGAGACACTCCGTAGCAGTGGTTCGCCAGCTTTAGCTCATGGCAGAATCCCCTGGGAGGCCCGTTTAATCACAGATTGCTGGCCCCACTTCCAGAAGCTCTGATCCAGATGGCCTAGGGTGGGGCCCGAGAATGCACACGTCTACCGAGTTTCCAGGTGTGATGGCTAATTTTACGTGTCAACCTAGGCTATGGTGGGACCCAGGAAATAAGTGTCCGTGCTCCTGGGACCGAGCCCTGAGGGAGAAGGGGATCAGGAGCCTGGTGGCTGGGGTCTCCTACAAATCTCTGGGTGCCTTCTCTCCTTGAAATCACAGGAGTCGGTGTCCAGCACAGGGCAAGCCTTGGCACAGGTCAGTAGCAGCACTGACGAGCCTTCCTCAGAGCTACAACCCAGCCAGCCCGGCTTTGTCGGCTCCACTTATCATGAGCTGCCACCTTCCTCACTTATACAGCCACCTGAGGCTGCTCACTGACCCCTGAGGGCACCGTCTTACCACTGACCCATCCTCCCTTGGAAACTTGGGCATAGTCAAGGCCGCCAGCCCCTACCCATCACCCTTCTATACCTGCCTCTTCTGAGCAGTGGTGGTTCTTGCCAGAGTTTCTGCCATGAAAACATACGAACCTATGTCCTCAGCTTCATGGGCAAAAGGGAATTCAATCAAGCATCTGGTAAAGGACGAGCAAATTAAAAATTTGCACCGTAATGAGCAGAGCCACGCAAATTAATAATTACATAAACTGCCATTATGGGTGGCATGGCAATTATAACAGGTGCTTTAAGCAAATTTAAGAAGCAATATAGGTTTCCATTTCCTTCATGAAAAATGCAGTTGGTAGGTGTGTCCCTGCACTGCCCAGTGGAGAAGCATCCTTAGAAACTGATGGAGAGAAACGAGTGCAGAAATCCTCATTCCTGCTCTCCCAGGACGGCAGAAAACATGTCATGGAGAAGACAGACAATGAGGGGAACAATGAAAATGTCTGGAATGGTGAGGTCCGGCACGTGTTTGTAAGAGGGGTATCCTCCTGAGGGGTCTCTGAGTTAAGCTTGGCCACCCTTCTCTTTGCCACATTGCTCTGACCTTACTGGCTTCCCTTCTGCTTTAAAAACACCCCAGACGAATCCCTGCCCCCGGCCCTTTGCACATGCTGTTGCTGCCACTTGGAACGCGCCACCCCTACATCTTCCTCAGTGCAGGTGTCATCTCCCTGAAGAAACTCTCCAGCCACCCGCACCAGGTGCTATCACCACACATTGTTCAATCATGTTCCTCTCCCTTAGCCCCTGCTGACCACTCCTGTTAATTCATGAGTTTTGAAAAGCGCATTCACGGCAGTCTGCCTCACCCACTAGGACATTAAGTTCCATGGGAGCGGATCCCTTGGCTGAGCTTGCATGGTTCCACCCAGGAGTGCATTGGACACTTGGCTGGCAAGCAGTAAATGTGAATAAAAACTAGGAATGAAGGAGGAAGTCAATGAATACATACTCACATCCACTATTCTACTTGGGCCTCATGCAAATCTATGAGAGAGGTGCTATTGTGATCTCCCTTTCATGGTTGAGAAAACCGAAATTTGGAGACATTCGGGCATTTGCCAGAGCCACCAGCTCTGATGCGGCAGAGCCTGGCCCTCCAGCTCGGGCCCTCTGAGTGCTTTTCACTGCATCGTGCTGTGCCACATAACATGAGGTCCGGGCTATTTCCAAAGTCTAAGAAGAAGTGGGCAAGGGGAAGATGCTAAGTAAGTCAACAAATTAGAACAGAGGCTCCCCTCATCCTACAGGCTACTGAAACAGCTCCCTTCCGGTCCAGCCCCAGCGGGGACTCCAGGCTATTCTCCTGCACTTGACCTGAAGGCAGGATTATGGCATCTTTGCCCCCTCTGGCCCTGGCACACCATCAGAGGGGCTCAGGAATACTGGTTACAAGCCTAGACTTCTAATAGACTAGTGTGTGAGGATCCCTGACATGTTGGAGACAGGCTGTGAGTTCTAGAGCATCCTTGGGTGGCCCTCTAAACCCAGGAAGATCTGGGGGACATAATGGATGATGGTGGGTAGCAGAGGATTATTCTGTATTCTGACTCTGGCTCCATTCCTGATTTTATGACCCCTGCCACGGGTTATTTCATCTCCCTGAGCCTCAGTTTCTCGTTTGTAAAGAGGACCTCATAACCATATTCACTTTAGAGGGTAGCGAGGACTGGAATATGTCAGCGTCAGTCAAGTGAAGCTCTCAGCCCAAAGCCTGGCACATGCTGAAAGCTCAATAAATGTCATTGTCACCAGCTCCAGGTAAAGCACAGACCTTGACAATCACAGCCGATGTTTCAAAAGCAGGCGAATCTCATTTCTCAAAGCCCAGTGCTGCCCCACGTCCAGTTACAGCCATCCTAACTCACCCCTCATCCCCAGTGATTAGGGCCCCAGATGTAGATCCAGCCACATTTGGGTCCTCATCCTTGCTGGCCAAGAGTGAAGCCAGGACCCCTGAAAGGCCTTTCTGTCTGCGTACTTCGCCTCCAGGCACGTGGTGAGCCTGGGAGTGATTCCATAATGATGCACTCACCACCCCATGGCACATCCCAGCCAGGACGGCTGCGAGCATGAACAGGCCCCCCGGAGGACTTCGACCCACACGAAGCTCGAGTCTCCCTCCAAAAGAGTTCCAAGAAGGGAGGGAAGTAAAGGAGGATGGCATTCTCTCACTGGCTTTCTGGGGTGACAATGTTGGAGAAAGATGGGTTTCCTCTTCTCCTCCACCTGACTTTACACTGGGTCTCGGCTCACATGGCCCCTAAGGGGTCGAACCGGGATGTACCTGAATGCAAAGGCCTGCTTCCTCCATTGACAGATGCAGCCAAGGGACATAAATGCACCTGAGCAAAGCTGTTCCGTCCTCAGATGTCTATTCCCACACCACCTGGGCTGGAGCCATGCCCACAGACCCGACTGAATGACACAAGCAATAAAGCAATTCCAATAATGTGCGCTATGTTTGTACATTATTGCCTATTCCTCTCGTAAAACATCCTGAAACCCCCAAGTTTCTTCAGAACCCCCAACAGCCTCTGTCCCCAATGACCACTCATTTATTCCTATACCAGAGCAATTAAAATAGAATGTACCCAGCCCAAAGAGTGTATCCCCGGCAAGCTGCTTTGTGATACGCTCCTGTCGCATCCGGTTATTCCCTTCGGAACTCCATCTCATAAATATTCACTCATTACTAGGATCATTTGATCAATAGCTATCTTGTACATCAAGGTCATCACTAAGTCTTCTTAGCTCCTGTGTCCATGTGTGTGCACGGAGTGAACACTCAACATATGCTAGTGGGTAGGTGGGTGGATGGGTAGGTGGATGGATGGAAGGAAAGGAGGGAAGACGGATAGATGGGTGTGAAATCTGGTCATGATTGGGCCCTATTCAGACACAATTTGCAATTTGTCTGGCACAATGTCACTGACGAATTCAGTCTCACCTGATTAACCTCCTTGGAATCCTTCCCAGATTTCTGGGGAAAGCCTCATTAGCTCCATTTCACAGGTAAATAAACCAAGATGCAGAAAAAGCAAGATCCTTGGCTAAAGTGGCCCAGAAGGTGAGTCACAGAAGATGAATGGATGGATGGATGGACGGAAGGATGGATGGATGGCAGGATGGATGGATGGTACCCAGGAGATTCAGGGTTACCCCGGTGCTTGGTCTCAGCCTCTTTTCTCTTCTTCTGGTACCAGATGATGTCTCAGTTGACCCCCTGGCCAGACTAAAAATTCTCTGTGTTTTATTTTCTTTGACAAGGAAATGTTTTGGGTCCTCTCCCCATCCAAGCAAACACTGTGTTCCAAGTGCTGGGTGTGTGAACCCAGGAGAAGCCACACGCCTGGCATTGAGAGTTTAGGCCCACACGTCTCAGACTCTAACGTGCAGAAAAATCACTGGGGAGTCCACTGTGGATGCTCGGGCCAGATGCACAGAAATTTGTATTCAGTAAATCCGAAGTAGAGTTGTGGAAAGTGCACCTTTAAGTAATTGTCTCAGATGGTGCTAAGGCAGGTGGTCCATGAACTAAACCTGGGAAGCCCAGCTTAGGCTTATGGACGTGCTGACCTGGTCTGCTGAGGACGTGTGTCTCAGCACTGCAGTCCAGAGGCAGCCCCCACAGCGCCGGCGAACCTCTGATGAGGGGATAGGAACAGAGGCTGGAGATCAGGGACCCACCCCCATACTGAGCTCTTGGTCAGGCCAAGGCCCTTGTGGGAAGTTCGGCAGCCCCTCTGTAGTAATCGAGCCACCGAGAGTAGAGGGTCAGCTGAAGGGACACTGCATGTCTGAAGGAGTCCTAGTAAAGACACAGCCACAGGGAACAAAGCAATGAGCCCCAGTGGTCCCTCCCCCAACCCCTGACCCTCACCCAGCCTAGGATTCTTAAATGAGCTAATGGACTGGAGGTGGGAACCCTACCAACGTTTGATTTCTGATTTGCCTCTGCCCAGGATGCTGAAATTTCAGGATGCAATTTAATTTAGAAAGCCACCCGAACGAGGGTGCTTGCTTCTTTCTGGGTTCTCTGGTATTGAGTAGAACATGCATACCAGTACGTTGTTCTGGAGCAGACTCAGGCCTGACAGAAGGATTCTCTGCAGTCTCCCAGCTAAAGCTCCCGCTCACTCTCGTTTTGCATGGAGTGAGACACATCGGAGCCCCGCTGAGATGCTCTGAGCTCTGGAAAAGGTTCTCAGCTCTCCAGATTTTAGTTTCCACCTCTGCGAGAAAGAGAGATGGAATAATTCCTGCCTCGTTCAGTTCAAATGACTAAGCAGGATGCCCCCACGAAGTCCTGCTTCTGCCAGTTTTAATCGAGCACATATTATGTGCTGGGCATTTTCGTGGAAACAATTCTGTGTAAAAGAAGCACAATTTCGGTTCTCTTGGGACCCTTAATAAATCGTTGCTTCTTACCACAAAGCCTTTGGACTTTCTTAAACTACTCTCTCTTCTGACTTTCCCCCTACATCACCAAGTTAGTATTATTCAAATGCCTCTTGTTTGTTTATGCTGTTTTATTGCAGATGGCCATATGCTGGGCCTTTGCATGCGTCACCTCATTGAACTTTCACGACAACACGCCTTCAAGGTAAGTGCATCATTCCTCCTATTGTAAAGACGAAGAGAGAGATGTAGAAGGTCACTCTAATCAGTGGCAGAACTGATATTCGAACCCAGGCAGTCTGACTCCAGATCCAGGCCTTGAACCCTTTCAGAAAACTGTCCAACATACAAAGGCAGGGAAGGGACCCTGTCCTCTGACCCTGATCCAAAGCCAAACCGTGACACAGCTTAGCCTCCTGACAAAGTGCCATGCTACGGCCGACTATGGCCTCAGTAGAGAGCTCATTTCCCCTTCCGTCCACTTGAATGATCTCATTTTCCCTCTGATTCCTGGCCTGGAAACGGCTCTGCTGAAGTGGCGATTTACCACGGGTGCCCCCAGTATGGGGCAGGCACATTAATTGCTTCCTGAAGGGGCCTTTGGTGTGCTCTTCTGCCGAGTCCTGATTGGAATTTTTAAAGAATTATAATTTGCCAAAACAAGCTGTCTTTAAAATTCCGCAAACCTCACAGCGAGCTTCTTAATCTCCCCGCTGGACTGGGCTCAGGGCTTGACCTTGGAGGGACCCTGACTCTGAGCCCCTGTTTCATCCTGCTTGCCTTGGGGCTGTCGTGAGGCTCCGAAAAGGCGGTGCACATCGAGCTCTTAGGGCACACCTGCAAAACCAGGGCCTTGATATGAAGCCAAATGAGGCCAAACACTGAACTGAACTGCAGTTCAGGAGAGGGGAGTGCCTTGCGTAAGGTCACACAGCTAGAGATGGTTTCTCAATGGTTATTCTAGTATCTTCATGGGTTCAATATTTCAGAAAGCTTCCTCCTCTTCTCCATGATCCCAGATGACCCTAATCAGGGCAGAAGAGGAAAAACCAAGGGATTTAAACGTAGGTAGCGCTGTGTTCTGGTCCTTTTGATTCAATAATCCTATGAGGAAAGGGCATCTGCCCTGTTTTAAAAGTAAGAAATGTGAAGTTCAGAGAAGGTAAGAAACCTGCCCATGGTCACACAGCAAACAGGTAGGTTCTCAAGCCAGAATTTCAGCACAAGTCTGCCAAACCGCGAAGCCCCCACTCTCTCGGCCCACTGCACAGCAATCCTGCAGTGGTGCCTGTGTCGCTGTGCTTGGGGTGTGGCAGGGACTCTGAGGAGGTCTACCCAACCATTCCAATTCTCCGTGAGGCTCTATCCATCAGTGCAGAGGTCGTAAGATACATCCACAAATTCTCTCAAAAGGTAGAGCCAACCTCTACCCTCACCTGAACCATTCCCCCAAGTCTGAGTTACCCTGTCTTCAGAGGAACTGCAAGATCTCTTAAACGGCAATGACCTTCTGATTGGTTGGCCTTACTATTCCTCAAATTTTCCATCAACACACTCAGCCGGGTCATGTCCACACCACAGGCCTCAGTCTCCTCATCTGGAGCAATGTCACGGCCTAGGTTAATGTGTCTCAACATCACTCCGAAGTCTTACGATTCTTGCCATAGTTTATGTATTTCTTTAAAAGGACTGCCTGTTTAAAAAGTAAGAAATGGATTTTAAAAGGAAGCTTTACGTAAGTGCAAAATCGATATCACTTGCCATAAATAATAGGCAATCGTAAAAATAAATACAACAGATACAATAAATACAACGAGCCAGGTCCGGCTGTCTTTCCAAAGCTCTGTGGCCTCTTTGTAATAAAAGGGAAGTCGATGAGCTCTGGAGAGGCATGAAAGCCACAGCTGCACCGATCTGAGTGATGGAAGGAAAACAGAGCGGGAGCATGCCGCTCGCTGTGACGTCCTGTGTCCCACACCACGCCACGTCCATCTAAAACGACTTCCCGGCCACCAGTGTTCCCAGACCTCATAATTGGAAACCCTGAGTTCACTCACCCTCTGCCCCAAGCTTCCGCATGACGTTTCAGGGGGAAGACCCAGAGCAGAACAACGAAGTCTAATTCCCTGTGCATGTTATCGAAACACAAAAGCTCAGACCTGACACAATAGCTTGGTCCCTTAAATGGTTAGGCAATCTCTGTGTTTTGTGTGCATTATGTGGCTGTCTCCAAGTTGTTCGCTTTCCTCCCTGGGTTTGTCCATCAGTAAAATACAGAGACCCGATCCCTGGTACCCCTCAAACCTGGCTGAGGATCAGGCTTGAATTTCAGAGCTGCCTTGCGTACTTGTGCACGTGCACATGAGCATGGGCACGCGCGCGCGCACACACATACACGCACACACAAGCTCCCCCACTGGCCTCTATTTGCTTCGGGGACACCGAACAGGAATTGCATTTAGTAATCAATTGACTCCCCTTGACTTGGTTTGGTGCCTTTTCTAAATAACAAGGGGCCTGGCAACATCAGAACCTCACAACAATCTTTATTAATGAAGCTCCCGGCACCGTGCAGAGAAGACACAGGCAGCATATGCAAACGTGCTAAGGAAATTATTTCCATCAGCTCCAGCTATTTGAAAGCAATTGAAAAGTTTCCATTTGAAGAAAAAGTAATTTTCCTGATGTGAGTTTCGAGAGCTGTTTGTCTGCCCCCACCTAACGCAGCCACAGCTTCCCCGGCTCCGAGCCTTATACATTTTATTAAACCACAGCTAAGTGGCGTCATGCTGTTAAAATATTGTGTCGCTTTTTAAAGTGATATCATTACCTAATAATTTTGAGAGCTTTACTTTTTTTTTTTTTCTTTGTCAGGAATGAAAATGGACCAAATGTCTTGGCAGCATTTTAGCATCATGGAGAAGGGAAGTGGGGGGTAAGGGAGTCTGGAGGATTGAGGCCAAAAAGCATGAACAGAGCTTTAGAGGTCAAATGGGAAAATATCTATGAATTCTTGCCTATCTCACGTTTATAGACAATTAGGACAAACATGAAATGTACATAAATATGACCCCAGAGGAAGATTTTCTATAAAGCTAATGAAACTTAAATGTCAGGACCCCCCCCCCCCCCCACTTAAATGGGCCCTCGGACCTAATTTTATAATCGTACTTGTCTGTTTTAAAGAGCGTATTTGTTTTCCACTGCAGTGTGAAAATGAACACAAACTTAGGAGCTTCAAACAACACCTGTTTATCAGCACATCATTCTGGAGGGCAGAAGTCTGGCCTGGTGTGGCCGGCGTCTCTGCTCAGGGCCTCAAAAGGCTGGAACCAAGGTGTCGACCTGGCTGAGTTTCCATCTGGAGGCGCTGGGGAAAAATCTGTTTCCAAGCTCATCCTTGTTGACAGAATGCAGTTACTTGAGGTTGAAGGACTGCGGCCCCATTTCCTAGGGGTTGTGAGCTAACGGGAGTTGTAAGTCCTGTAGACTTCTCTCATTTCTACTACACGGTCCTTCTATCTTCAAGCCTGTAATGGTGTGTCACATCCTTCCTGCTGAATCTGAGTTTCACTTTTTCAGCCAGTTAGTGAAAACTCTCTGCTTTTGATGGAATCATGGTTAGGTCAGACCCCGCCATATTATCTTCCTGTCTTAAGGTCAATTTGCCATATAACAATCTAACCACAGCAGTAAAATCCATCACAGCCACAGTCCTAAGGAATGTGCAGGGCATGTACACAGGGAGGGTGGGAAATCAGCGTATCACAAAGGAAGGCTCCGAGATGCATAAGTTCCAGGCCTCAAAAAACTTGGATCTACTTTTGCCTGATTCCTTTGGTCTTAGAAGCTCCCATTTGGATTTCTTCAGTGGCCTTAGATTGAGCTTGAGTCTTTAGTCTCTTTTTCAGACTCAGTGGCTCAAAAATTCACCCAATGGCCTACATAGAAAGCAAAAATGGAGTTGGGCATGCAAAGCGTTGGTGGTCAGCAGTTGGGTTTTTCTGGAAACCACTACCCTTCTCTGTTCATAGCGCCTTGGTTTCCTTTTCCTGTCAAACTATTCCTCAGAAAAGGGCCCCATCTCTAGCTCTGAGGATGAGCAAGAGATGTTCATTTGATCAACTCAAGACCCCTTTTTCTTTTGATCTTAGTGTCTGGTGTCTGGATGATTAAATGACCAAGTCAGCCCAAGGAAGACTGGTGTGAGCTGCCAGAAAGGAGCCCCCTGCACCTCGCCGAGGCTAGAAGCAATTGGGATGATGTGCCTGGGATTGAAGGGGTCACCAGATACAGCCCAGTAATGAAAACAGTTCAGAATAGCAGCCCCGAGAGCAGAGAGAAAAGGGTTTTAATTATGTCACTTGAACCTTTTCATCATACAGAGCCTAAGGTTAGACTACTTTTGGACAAACTAATTTATTTCTCCTTCATCCATCCATCTATCCATCCATCCATCCATCCATCCATCCATCCATCACTTATAAAATTCTTAATCTTTTAGCAAGAAATGATAAGGAACATCTCTTGCAGAGTTCTTAATCTTTTTATTAATCCTAGTTAAGTTTTCTTCCCTCCTTTCTTTGGGAAAAAGGCCATCTCCCTCAAATCCCAATAATTGCCTCAAAACTAGTGACTCCTCAGATACGCTGGCTATTGACAGGGTCATTGGAACCCATCGTTAGCAGAAATGGAGTTAGGCCAGACAGGGCCCTTAGAATTTGAGGGGGGAAGGGAACTTTAGGCCAAAGTCTTCTTTACTTTTTAAGAAATATATTAACCAATCCTGTGTCCCTTTACTTGCTCAATAGGCAAATCAATAATAGAAATTAATAGACATATGATTTAAATAACAAGTTTGTATCTTCTTTTCCTTGTCTAGTAACTGAGGTGGCACTTCAGCAGGAAACCCAAGACCCCACCCTGACTGAGGCAGAAGGGAAAGAGCTCCATGACACCCCAACAGGCAGGGACGACGACCTTCCTCAGCAGGAAGCAGATACAGAAGAAGAGACCTCCCATCCCTCCACATCCTTACTAATAATAAAGGGGTTCATGACTCTTAGAAAAGAGTTAGGAAGGAAAATTAGCGGGTTTTGGGTCTGCCTGCAAAGATACTGAGGTCATCCTAGCCTAGAAAGGGTTTGCCCTAATCCGCCTACAATTAAGCAAACCAGAAGGCATTTTTAGGCTAAAAGTAACTCATAGAAAGAAGCAAGTAAACCGAGAATTAGGTGCCAGTTTCAGCCAGTCACTCACATCTGAGCAATGAAGACCCCAATGACCTTCGACTCACCTGAGCCTCATTATACCATTATTATAATACGATGCATTTGCCCAAAAGTTCATTAATATCATAACAGACTGAATTCTGGGAACGAACATGTGCAGAAACCAAATCATGAAACCACTGAGTCCTGTCAATCTGAGTTGTCAATCAAGGAAGCCCACCCCTCTAAGAAAAGTAATCATCCACAGCAAATAGGGATTAAAAACCCCAAAGACTTTGTTGCCAGGCATTTTGAGCCACACTTCTCTTGCTCAGGCCCGCTTCCACATCTGGAATTGTACTTTCCCTTCTAATGAAGCTTTTCTTTTTGGTGTCTTGCTCAATTCTTTGTTTGAGACATCAAGAACCTGGACAACGTGCCAAGAGAGGATCCCCACTCTCTGGTAACACATCCATCCATCCATCCATCCATCCATCCATCCATCCATCCATGCATCCATGCATCCATGCATCCATCTGTCCACCCATCCATCCAGACATCTATCCACCCTTTCATTCCTTCTTCTTTCTCTGATGCTATTTGGTATCGAGTTTCTTTCCTTTATAATCAAAAGAGTAACGTAGATGGTCCCATAGCCCATCCTGAGCCCATTCTTTTGTCCTGTTCTCTCACGGGGCAGCCCTGCTCCTGCCCATCTCCAGCTGGGCAGAAGTGCATGCCATTCCCGTGCTTTCACCTTTACTCGTGACAGTGCCATTGCCTGGCATATCCCTCTTTCTCCTCTGCGTATCCACATAGTGCTCAGTTCAAATGACACCCTGTATTTCACATCATATCATCCGATTCCACTCTCAGTAAGAGTTAATTTTGTCCTTCCCTTGACTCTCAGAAGCCTTTGTTTGAACCTATGCGTCCACCTTTTAGTCCTACTCCCTTTTGTCTGCTCTTAGTCACCTTCACATCCCATCCCTGTGTGTGACACACAGTAAATGACTGACAAGTTATGTTTGTGAGTGTTGGGGGAGAGGTGGTCTACCATCATTTTCTAAAAAAAAAAAAAAAAAGAAGAAGAGGTTCAGGGAGGCAACTCAGACCAATCTAAAGCCAAAATTACATTCTTACCCACTATAAAGTCTTTCACTTAATTATCATATTCTCATTAATACCGTTATTAATATTAATCGTAAGAATAACTAAACTTAAGACACGTGGAGCCTTTGCCTTGCAGTATGGTAAGAAATAATTTAAATAGATTATGTCTTTTAATCTTCAAAACAATCTTCTAAAACGAATGCTAATGTGATACTCTCTTATAGGAGAGGAAACTGAGTCCCTCGGAGATTGATTGCCCAAGGTCACACAACTAGAATTTGAACCAAATTCTCCTTTCAGAAGCCTTGCTCTTAGCCACTACTTTTGCAATCCTTGGATGGGGGTGGAGAGAAGGGAGGGAGAGAGGAAGAGAGAGAGAGAGAGAGAGAGAGAGAGAGAGAGAGAGAGAGAGAGAGGAGATTGAAAGTGAGATGGATAGAATTTGAAACTTGAACAGGGGTGTGAATTTGAACATACTGGGACACCTGTTCGTTCAACCTCAGAGACCCCTTAGAATAATGGCAAGAGGGGCTCAGAAGATGGGTGAAAATGTCCAGTGGGCAGCAGCACCTCTCTTCTGCCCCCTTCCCAAGAAGACGACGGTCCCTGGGTTCAAAGCAATGCCTGGGTCAAAATCTCCATTTTCAATCACTCAAGCCAGTCGGTCTGGACTGTGTGTTTAAACAGAATTTTCTTTCCCCCTATTTTTTTTAATTGGAAGGAAGCTTTAAACACTTTGAAAGTGGCCTCAGGGACCGGCACACAGCATGCTCAGCATCTCCTCCTTTTGAGGCAAGCATCCCTGCAGCCAGTTGCAAGCTCTGTTTTCAATTACAAAAGCTTGTTTGAACATGGGCTGTCACAGAGGCTGTTCAAACAGGCTTTTGTAATTGAAAGGAAGGAAAAACAAAAGATTTCTAACCTTCTGAAGCCAGGGTGGGAAAGGCCTGGTCAGACTATTGTGAAACCAAAATGGCAGTCTGTAGCATGGGGGACGGGGCCAGCCAGGGAGGGAGCTGGGACGTGTTCGTCAGACTGAACCACACTGGTATAATAAGGGCACAGAACCTCATTCAGTGTCCCTTCTCGTGGAAAAGTTAGACGGCTGGAATCTGATAGCTGAATGGAGATGGAAAAGTCCAGTGGCTCACCAATGGTACCTAACGGAAGGATTTCAGATAATTCGTAGACGATCATTTATAGATGACATCAAAAGCCATTGGTGCCTGGCATAAGATAATGACTGCATTTTTAAGTTTTTGTCAGTATTTTAGAATTCTTCAATCAAAAGTCTGCTACGTGTGTGTCTTCAACTCTTAATACTTTCCTAGGTCGCCCTCGGAGCCCTCTGGGAGTCTGTATGGAATTTAGTAGCATAGTTCTGTTTTCACTATATTTTTTAAAAAGTGATGGTGGCTTACAGTTTAAGTAAATTTCAGTTAAGAGCCAATCAATTTAAAAGTATTATATAAATAAGAGAGTTAGATTAAATCAATTTAAAAGTAATATATGAATAATAGGGTTATAGCATAAAAATACAGCAAAAAAAAAAAAGCATGCTGATCCCTTCATATCACAAAAATAAAGAGGTTGAGGAAAACCAAATTTGGGGACATTGGTTTGGTGACTAAGAGTCTGGATTATAGGGTGACCGCATGCATTCATATCTAGTTTACCAGGTACTCGTTTACCTAAATTGTAAAAACCTCCATTTCTCTTCTGCAAAACAGGGCTAATAAAGATATCTAACTCAAGAGGTTCATCTGAGGGTATATAAAAAAGCAATCGCTCGGTAACTGTTTTTATCTTATGGTTGTTAAAAATAAGGTCACCCTTTGACTTGATGTTTCTCCAACACATAAGGCATGGGCACCCTTTGGAGGATAAAGAATTCTCATGGCTCCACAGGATGGGTGACAATTTTTGCAGACCCCAAGCCGCATGGCTAAGGAAGGATCTAATTTGTAAACCATGGATCCACACATTGCAAAAAAATAAATAAATAAAGAGATCGAGGCTTACGTGGTTTATTCAAGGTCATACAACTAGTGATTGAATCAGAGATCAAGGAGAATCCAAATCTCCTCTATTAAATGGGCTACGGACACTTGGGGATGGGATAATTATCACATGGGTCTGTCCTGCTCATTACAGTATGTTTAGCATCCTGATTCCCTTCTCCCCAATACTAAATTTCCAAATCATCCTCAGTCAATCCAAAGACACCCTAGGGAGGTAGCACCTTGCCCCAGTTAAAAACCTCCAGATGTCCTTGTCCCGTCCCCAAACTTATTTCACTCTTCTGGCCATGAGTATTCTAAATTGGTGAGCCTGGGTCCTGCTGAAGTGTCATATGATTAATTATATGCAGACAAAATGTCAAATAGCATTGGCTTTGAATAGAATGCCCTGTTCTCATGTTTTCACCCTCCCCCTTTCCCTAGGAAAGCTAACACTATGTCTTGGGATGACCTGACGTTGCATCATGGCTTACATTCCCAGCCAACTGAGCTAAAATTCCACTGTGAGCAAGCAAGGCCCTCAGTCTCAGTGGCCTTCTCCCCAGGTAAATAGGACGACAGGTGGAAAAGGAACAGAATGCCTGATGTGTATCCTATGAATGACCGAAGGAAAGATGAGCTTGGCTCATCCGACTCTTGGAATTTCAATTTGTAAAAGTGAGCACTGCCTGAGGGGGCTGAGGGAACAGGCAGAAAAAGCCATGTAGAGGCCTGTCTGGTGCGGGGCAAAGGGAGCTCCTCTTTCAGGTAGGATGCTAGAACAGCCCTAAGACGGAGAAAAAAACCTTATTTTCATGTTCTTGGCTTCTCTCTCTTCTCCCCTTCCTTTCCCTTCCCTTCCCTTCCCTTCCCTTCCCTTCCCTTCCCTTCCCTTCCCTTCCCTTCCCTTTCCCTTTCTATGTCTCCCTCTTCCTCCCTCCCTCATATACATATAACAAAAAATTCACCATTTTAACTATGTTCAAGTGTGCAACTCACTGGCATTTAGTACAATCAAACCGTTGAAAATTGTCATCATCCCAAAAGGAAACCCCATACCCATTAGCAGTCACTCCCCGTTCCCCCTTCCTTCTAGCCTCAGGCAACCACGAATCTATTTTCTGTCCCTGTGGATTTGGCTCTTCTGGATATTTTAAATAAGTGGAATTACATAACACATGACCTTTCACGTCTGGCTTTTTCTACTCAGTGTAATGATTTCAGGGTTCATCCATGTTATATGCGTCAGCACGCCATTCCTTTTTATGGCTGAGTAATATTCCACTGTGTGGATATACCACCACTTTGTTTGTCCATTCATTAGCTGGTGGACACTTGGGCTGTTTGCACCTGCTGGCTACTGTGGATAATGTTGCTGTGAGCATCTGCGTGCCGGTGGAAGGGATTACATGGAGGCCCCTGACTCAGTGAAAGTTCACCTACCAGTGTGGGGGGTCTGAAGGCTGTTACTGAGAAGAGGCAAGTGTGGACGTGGAGAGAGGGACAGCAGGGTGGCATGAATGGCCAGGCCCAATTGGAGTCTGTGTCGCAAGGCATCAAATAGTGGGGAAATCCCATTCTTCTGGCTGGAAGAGCTCGGAGTATGCGAGGAGAAAGAGAAGATCCGTGGAACCAACTTAGGGCATTCTGTGGTTGTTCTGCCTAAAGAAAGCTCTCGTCCTTACTGCACCCCCCGTCTCTGCAAAGGAGACTCTTCAGCCAGATATTGCTCTCCCCCCTTTGGGACCCACAGAATCATCACAGTCCCGAGGAAGGAGGACAATATCTCAGTGCATAAGCTGGGAGTAAAGACCAGGAGGCAGACTTGCACGGGCAGGGTGTTTCTGAGATGGCGGGAAAGAGAGAGAGAGGTCTCTGAGGGTCCCCAAGAGAGATGTAGGATGGCATCGTGGTCGGGAACTGGCTCCGGAAGCAGAGCAACTGGGTCTGAATTCACGGTTGGCCACTTTGGGTGTGACGTCGGGGTAGGTGTTCCAGTCCCATGTGTCTCTGACCCCATCCCCGTCCTTGTGCATTTGCTTAAGCTGAAACCTACACAGAAGGACCTTGCTATACAAGCGACCCTTAGCTCCCGTCTCACTTATTGGGGTCCCCCAAAATCCCCCTTGAGCCACACTTAAGGCTCTTAGACGAGCTTAGTGACTTGTAGAAGGGGAGGTTCAGGGAAAAAGACCCCCACCCCAACCACAGCCATAGCAATCTTCTCCCCTTTTTTGTTAATTTAGAGTTTATTATTTTTCTTATTTAAATTGTAAATTTCCCTTCCCTGCAAGTGTCTCTTAAACTGCCCCATTACTGCAACATTAGCAGCCGTTTCCCCTCTGGTTACAGATTTTCTGATCGTTCCTATGCATCACTGGGCGCAGAGCGAAATTATCAGCTGCTCCAGCAGGCGACTGGAAAGGTTAATGTGGAAACTGTCCCAGGCCTCTCTAGGGGGACAGAGACCTCTAGGAAGAGGCGAGGGTTGAGCACTGGCTGCGCCTGTCTCTGTGCTTGCTCCCGGCTGGAGCCAGCGAAGAAGAAAGAGCCGGTCCCTTCCATCCAGCTCAGGAGCTGATCCAAGAAAGGAGGCGACATGCGTGCCTGCCAAGCCCAGTGGTTGACATCTTTCAAAGGCTTGAATATTTTACATTTCCTTCTGCGGCTGGGCTCACATGCAGAATGGAGCGCAATCGCCCCTGAATTCCAAATTTACTTTAAGTAATTAAACTCATTTATTTCCATCTGAATACACTATGGAGTTGGAGGAATTTATGAAAATCTGGGTAAGGAGAATTCTGAATAGATAAATAGATTACATAGGGGTAGGGGAGTGGCTGATAACGGCCACGGGAAGAAGTGGCCTTAGGCAGTGGTGGCTTTCTGCCTGGGGACTCTGCAGGGTGGGCACCTCTCGCCTGGGTCATGAGTCCAGCAAGAAGAGGAGTGGGCTCTCAGACGTACTTGTAGGGCCCAGTGGGCAAGGACTGCTCTGCCCTGAGCCAGGGAGAAACTTCTGGTGTGTTCACTTTGCTCCAGTAAAACCAGAAAGTGGGCAAGGTCGCTCCTTCTTTGCTGGGTCCTCTCCTTGCTATATCTCCTTGTTTCCTTCCTTCTATCCTTCCTCTTCCATTTTCTCATTCCCTTCATTACCCGAAATAATGGCAACAGAAATAGTTGCTATTATCAATATTCTCCTCAGCATCGATGATGGGCTCCATCCAAAATCGACTTCATGTGGACGTCCTCATTGGTCCTTCTAGGCCAGCTAAGATTCTTTTCTCATCTGAATGCTATCCTCTCTTCTCTCCCCCCAAAATGGCATTCTGCTTCACGTGCATTCAACTCTGAACCTTTGAGTCAGGAAAGAAAGATATTCTTCTAGAGAGGGTGGATGAGACGGGGCAAGATCCTTGTCACGTCAGAAACCACCAGAGAGTCCACTAAGAGCTGGAACAGAACCAGAGCTCCTGCTTCTCAGTGGCCCCGCACATCCCCTGCCTTCTGTGACCTTTCTCCTCTCTGAGACGTGTGGCATGAAACCTATATCCTGAAAGGGGCGCAGTCATATTTACTGGGTTGCATGGAATTTGGAGGGGTTAAATGAGATTTCCGCTATCACATCAGAGATGGAGCATCAGTCAAAACCGATGACTCCTGTTATCCGTGGGGTCTCCTGCTCAGCATCACCCAGGGAAGAAAACAGATTCCTCAGGCACCCTTTTCGCATTGTACACATTCACATGTGAATATGAATTCACAACTCCATGGGGCAGGAAGTATTGTGCTTTTCTACTAAATTCTCTGATTTGATGTATCTCTTGCCCCTCGCACACCCCCACTTTCAACCAAAGCCCTCCTGACGGGCATTTTATTCCTGATACCATACTGATGCAATTATCCAGCAAAGGCCATGTCTCTAGGACCAGGATCTTACTGGAGCATTCACTTGGTCTTTGGGCTGGTCTCCTTCTTGGACAAGGGCTTACAGTTGTCCCTAGAAAGGACTCTCCCTCCCTCTCACGGCCCAGCACTCCCTGCCTGTCTGGCTGCGGTGATGAGGACAAGGGAGCCAGGTCAAGATCAGCAAGTCAAACACTCAAAAACTGTCATTGGTTCCTCAAAAAGTTAAAGAATTATCATATGACCCAGCAACACCCAAAATAATTGAAAACATGTGCTCAAATACTCGTCCACAAATATTCACAGCATCACTCTTCATAAGAGCCAAAGGGTAGAAACAGCCCAAATGTCCATCAATGGATGAACAGATAAACAAAATGCTGCCTGTCCACTGGGTAAAATATTATGCTGCTGTGAAAAAGGATGAAGTACTGATCTACGCTACAACATGGATGAAAACATGACACTCAGAGAAAGAAGCAGACACAAGGGGACAAATAATACTGTATAATTCCATTTAGGTGACATATCCAGAGGCAAGACAGACGACGTACATCAGTGGTTGCCGGGGGCGGGGGCAGGAGGAACAGTGCGTAACTCTTTCGTGGGTATGGAGTTTCCCTTTGGGGTGGTAAATGTTTTGGAATGAAAGATGGTCGTTGCACGACATAGTTAAAGCATACAATACATCCGAATCGTATACTTTAAAAGTCAATTTTACATTACATAGGTTTCATCTCAATTCAAAAGAAAAGCGGTGATTTTTGCTTTGGGCTTTCAACAGGGTGACCCCATAATTTATTGTCCAATCTGGGATCTTTTAGAGGCGTTTTAAGAATTAAACCAGGACAAGTATGAAGCCAACTTCACCGGTGTCAACGATTTCTACATTATCTCTACATATCTAGACGACAAGTGGGAACATCTCAACTAATTTTCTAGGAACCTACGTGGTATCAGGTGAGAGGCAACACGTTACAACCGTCCCAGCTCTCTGGTACTGGGAAAAGAGGTTCCTAGGTTTTCGCATCCACTATTTGCTCTGCCTCAATTCCTCCTGCTCTCCTTGGGCGCTTGAGGAAGCACCGTTCCCGGGAGTGTGAACTACAGACACCTGCCCTGGGCATCCCGGGCAGAGCCCGGCGTCGCTTCCCACCTTGCTCGCATTTATTGCACTGATCACTGTAATGGCACATCCGTCCCCTCCCTCTTGACTGTCACCAAGTTGAGGACAGGAAGAGCATCCTATTGAATTTGCGGTTGTAATAACTACATTGACACTCTTGAGTTAATCTGGTAAACTGAATGTATCCATCTTAATTGAGATGGAGAACGCATAAGCCCATTCGTTCGTCTAACCGGCTTTACCTGACCACCTACTATGTGCCAGGCAATGGTGATATTCTATGTGGGACTAACCAAGCATGGTCTCTGATGTAAGTTTCTCAGGGTCTAGCGTTGAAGAAAAAAAGGGCAAAACTGCAGTTGCGATGAGCGCTGCAGAGCACTGTCGGCTGCTCCTGACTGTCCGGAGTGCTGAGGATATGGGATTTCACTTGGTCAAGGAGGGCCTCCCTGTAGGGTGGTGATCGAGCTGAGCCCTAAAGCCCAAGGAGGAGAATCTGGGAGGTGGGGAGAATGTCACGAGTAACGAGCAGGAAGAAAAGATCATTCAAGAAAGAGGATCAGATCCGACAAACCAAAAAAGTGAGTGCGGCTGGGAGAGAGAAAGGAAGGGAGGGGAGGCCGGTGAGGTGAAGCTGGAGGGAACCAGGGCCGGACGGTGCAATGGGGAGTCACTTTAAATAGGGAAGCGTCACTCCCATCTGCATTTTGTAAAGATCATCCTGGCTACATCTGCAGAATAGATTAGAAAATACGTTTGCGGGAACAGGTGGGGAAGCAAGGGAGAGGCTGTGCCAGGTATCCAGGTGAGAGACGAAGGTGGCCTGAGCAGGGGTATGACCATTTCTGTACTGACACAATGTCTCAGCTCAGGAAAGAGAAGGCAGGACTCACCTATATGCGCCCAGCACCATCCAGAGGTCACCTTGGACCTCCTCCGATGCTCCTGTCACAGCCGAATTCTACCGCCAGGCAGGAGTTACCCAGGGGATGTTAAGTCCTCTTCTCCCCACCAGTGAGAGAGATTTCTCTCTCGACTACCAAGATGTCATTTCCCACTCTCTCTCAGCTCAATCCAAGAGTCGTGCCTTCCCGAAGTTAAGCTAATAAAGCAGAAGCCGCGGAGGCAGCGATAAGAGGCTTAGCATGGGGGGCTGGTACTGACCTAGCAGCTTTCTCACCTGAGGACCACTTGTGGAGCTGATGAGAAGGGAACGTGAGAATTATCTCCCCCTCCTGGGAGATTGTCCTCTTGTTTCCTCAGAAATTAGTTCCAAGGCCAGGATGCACTTCTGAATTTTAAAGGGAAAATGCTGAGGGGGGGAAGCACACCCAGATCCCTGCAAAAACCTAAGGCTCATGATAAATGGCCTAATTTAGATAGAAGTCATGGTCAAGTAGAGGCCTCTCTCCCCTCAGACTTTTCTCTGAGTGTATTCTTGTGAGTGAAGAGCTGAAGAAAGGAGGAAGGGAAAGAAAAGTGAGAAAATGAGCCAGGAAGACAGAAACTAAGAGGCCAGCATGCCCCCAACAAGCGAAAAGGGAATTAGGAATGATCAGAGCTGTTATGGATAAAGTCACCTGACCTGCTGTGCTGGAGAAGAAGAAGCGGTCCTTTCATCTGTGACGACTGTCCCAGGATCAGAGAGCCAGTTCAGACACTGCACAGACGATCAGACACGGTCTCCCGCGTCGCGCTGTCCAGTGCCTTCCATGTGCTCTTGAGATAGAGCATAAAACTCTTAATATGGTCTGCAGGGACCTGCACAATCTAATCTCACATCTACCGGGGGACGGGCATTATCGGCGGCCTTGAAGGCTGGTGGGATGAGTAAGCCGGCTCCTCCCGGGGAAGCTATGTGCAGTTCACAGGGCAGGGCGCTGAACAGCACTAAGGAGCGTCATCCCCAACGTGCTCATTGTGGATCTGGATACAATGCCGACTGAGGGTCGGGGTGGGCCACGGCAATTACGTGTTGTGTTTCTTGTCTTCCCTTAACTTCTCTGACCACCTGCTAAAAGTAGGCCTTCCCTGTTATTCTCTCTCTCATCCTATTCATTTTCTTTATGGCACTTAGTGCAATCCAAAACTATATTGCGTATTTGTTTTCTTTTTGTCAGTCTTCCCCACCAGAATGAGAGCTCCATGCAGGCAGCGACCTGGTTGATCGGCACTCTCTCTCCTTACCCCTGAGGAACACGAAGGGATTCAATTGTTCGCCGAATGAATAAAAGGACAAGTATGGAGTGGTGTTTTAGCCTCTGGAAGACTTGAGCCAGGTCCAGCATCCTAAAACACGGGAAGTATTCAACAGCCAGTTGAGTCACCTCACCTCTGTTCACACTGTGTGGAAGCACACGGTGGAAACGGAAAGTACAAGCCAAATCAATGACGACCTTGCCTGGCAGCTCAGGATCGGAGAACTCATCGAGGATGCACTAAAATGGTTCACCGCCATTCAAGACACTTGGAATGAAGAGAGTAGAGGGTAAGACGTGGTGTTGTGGGCAGCCCCTAAGAGAGCCCTCAGTAATCCCCACCTCCAGGTGTTCGTGATCTCAAGTAATCCCCTTCTCTTCAGTGTGGACTCGACCTAATGACTCACTTCTAATGAACAAGAATGATGGCCTGTCACTTCCAGTGTTAGGTTATAAAAAGGCTGTGGCTTCCAACCTGGGATCTCTCTCTCTCTCTCTCTCTCTCTCTCTCTCTCTCTCTCTCTCTCTCTCTCTGTCAGTCTCCCCCACCCCCCACATTATCAGCAGCCGTGTTTGAGGACACTCAAGCAGTCTACAGAGAGGTCCACATTGTGAGGCTGACCGGCGACCACACGAGTGAGCTCCGAGGCAGGTCTTCTGAGGTCTGCCAACAGCTACGTGACTCAACCTGGAAGTGAGTCCTCCACTGCAGCCCTTTCTTTAGGTGACGTTGCAGCCCTGGCTGACAGCTTGACTGCCACCTCGTGAGAAATCTTAAGCCAGGGGCCTGCGGCTAAACCATTCCCTGATTCCTGACCCACAAAAATTATAGGATAATGAACATCTGTTGTTCTGAGCCACCAAACTTTGGGATAATTGGTAGATAACTAATGCACCTGGAAAGGTATCATCTAGGCACTGCTAACCCAGAATAAAGATAGCTTCCCACATTCCTCTTAGACCGTTTCAGATCCATGACTTCCCTTCCTCCTGGCTACCATCACCAAATGAGGAGACAACAGGGTCCTCACTACAACCGGGAGTTAGTGCCTCCACCTCGGAGTCAAACAGACCTGGGTTTGAACCCTGACCCCGCCAATGTGAGGTCAGTGGCAGGAAGCAACTAGGTAAATTCCTTACCATCTCTTAACCTTGGTTTCCTCATGAGTAGAGTCAGGGGGAACGACAGAATTGACCTTGTCCACCTCTTAGCACCAGAGTTAAAAGAGAGTTAACCAACTCCAAGTGCTGAGCAGGTGCCCGGCACATGGTGGGTGCTAACACGATGGTAGGCGTTGTTTTTATCTTTTATTGGGCCGTCAATGAAGGTCCAGTGCAGAATCCTTGGAATTTTGGCTGAGTTACCAGACGTTCAGAACGTCGTTGCTCTTGGGCAGGGACCCGATCCTACACCTGTGTAAGTTCAAACAACCTCCTACGTGGGGTGAAGGAGGCAGTAAACAAATAACTGTGGGACACACGAGATGGTGAGTATGTGCATGTGTGTGGCCTTCTACCTCTTAAGCCGACTATCATTCTATCTCCGTGAAGCTCACTTCTATACAAAGGAAAAGAAGCCAAAACCTAGCTACTAAATGTAGCTCAGGAATGTTGAGGGACCGGTCTAAGGTCACGCTCTAGGGAGTGCTGGAGTCTGGAGTAAGCCTTGGGTCTAATGACCCCAAGAAGAGTGCTTTTCCTGAAAGGTTTAATTCCTTTACAAAGCTGGCCACCGTCTTCCCTTCTGTCTCTGAGTTCCGAGGCCAGAGCTGGACAAGCTCCGAACACTTTCCCCGTGGACTTTGGGAAACTTTTTTCCTCATTAGAACTTCACTTTCTCTGCCAAGCCAGCTCTCCTAATCTCGTGTCAACTCTGCCGCCTCTAATTATTTCACTGTAATTATTTTTCCTTAACAAAGGAGATAAAACTAATCATAACATCTTTTTGTAAGCCTCCAAGAGTCATGCTTAAATTACCGCACTGATTTGAAAACCCCAGCAAGCAAATA
Organism: Cynopterus sphinx; assembly: GCA_030015415.1. Classification (NCBI taxonomy): domain Eukaryota; kingdom Metazoa; phylum Chordata; class Mammalia; order Chiroptera; family Pteropodidae; genus Cynopterus; species Cynopterus sphinx. The sequence continues at coordinate 95,804,448 of CM057379.1, read as the reverse complement.
GGAAATAATTATTCTTTTATCTGGGTTGTGGCTGATGTGTTGCCAGATACCTACTAAGTTCTCCAACGAGAACAAGAGGTCACGAGCAGAAAATGACTTTGTCATGAAAATCCTTTTCGACTTGGCGTGATCTTCCTCCTGCAAATTTGTCACACGGAGGGGCCTGGGGTGAGGCGGGAGGAGATAGGGAATCAGTGCTGTCTCCACGGGGTCCCCAGACCACACGGTTATTAGGGTAGACTCCCGATTTCTGATCGGTGCAAAGCTGCCACCTGGTCAACTCCTCCCCCAGGAGGGGCTGAATGTGCGCACTTCAAGGGGGTACAGAGTGAAAGCAATGGCTAAAGCTTAGGTGAAGCGCTGTTCTAGGAAATTAACGTGCCTTGCCTCATTTAAGCACGAGAATAGCCTCAGAGGTCATTTTCAGCATGCGCATTACATAGATGAGAAAACCAAGGCTCCATGACGTTAGCAATTGGCAGAGATGGATCTGGATCTCAGGTCTGTCTCATTCACTGCTCTCTACCCTAGGTAGCACTTGGCCGGGAGGTAAGGATGGAGGAGTAGGTGGGCCCTTATTTGAGAGGTCCTCCTTGCACTCAAGCCTCCCCCCATGAGGACGTCTCAGTACTTCCCTCAGATTTACATGGGATTAAGCACAGAACGCAGTGGCTGATGCGTCGAAGGCTCTAGATGTATGCCAGCTCCTTTGCTGTCTAACCTTCTTAGGGAAGAAAATAAACACACTCTCAACGCTGTGGGGCTGGAGAGCGAGAGACGGAGACGGTGCTCCAGGGAAGCTCTGCTTATCACAACAGCAGAGGTCTCTGCAGATAGGGCTGTGGCTCGAGATAAGGGGAACGGGAACTTCAGTGCTTCCGTTCTTCCACAAGTATCCACCGAAAATCCAAATCGGTGATAGCTCTGGAGTCAGAACAGAGGATGAAAGTACTTCTGGGGTTGAAAGAGAGTGCGGAGTCCAAGCGTGAGGCCTTATAGGACAGGACAGTTCCATCCAGCCTAGATGATAAGACCCCTTTCTGCCAACTCCCTCAACACTAACAGACTCAACCTAAGGATGGGCTTCTCAGGCTTTGTTCCCCTAGAAGCAGGTGCTGAGTCGAAGATCTAAGCACAAGTAGTTTGTTTAGGAGGTGGCGGCAGGCAAGGAGGGTGGGAAAAGAGACAGTGACTGGCATCGTCATGCAGATTGCCTCTGTGGGTAACTGGAGCTTGCTTGATGCCCCTGGGAAACTCTGGGAGTCAAGGTCAGAGTTATCCTACCCAGAGGGCAGAGGATCTGGGGGATCTGTACACCACCCTCCATCTGCCGCCATGGACAAGGGAGACAGCCCTTCTCCTGCTACCGGGCAGTACCCTGGACAGCTCCTTTCCTCCCTCTGCTAACCCAGCCCTGACTCGAGGTGGTCATCTTCCTCCCATCCATGGACCGGCCTCCAGGCCCCCTGAATCTTCCCACTCACCCTACCAGGTTCCTCTCCTCCTGCTGCTCAGCAAAGACGTTCACAGTAGCCGCTGTCAGAACTGTCCGCTGCGTGCAGGCACAGAGGTGGACAGGTGGACTCACAGTTACGTGCTCCGGACTGAAGGAGGGGATGACTTCCAGTCAAGAAGACCTGGGCTCCCCCTAGACCGTGGACTGAGTGGGGGGTGCTGTGCAGCGGAAACACTGCCCCCCATCTATGGGATGCTAAATGGAGTTTCTCCCTGAAGTATTAATGCCCAGGCTGTATAGACGTCTCCACCAACTCTACCTGCCTTTAATTCTGAGTGCCTTTGGTGACCAACCATTCTAGACAGCTGTCAGAAAGGGCTTCATGAACCCCCCGTGGTCAGAGGGATACAATCACATCACGATGACGTCAATGCTCTGACGTGTTACCAGGGCTGGATTTTCTCCCTACCTGTTCCCCTTCCTTGGTGAATGAGCCACCCAGAGCGGCCACTCTCCAGAAACTGAAATGCTAAACAGACCTCAGATGCCTAGGGAGAAGGGTCTGCAGAGTTGGGCTCTCTGGCAATGTCACTCATATAACACCCAGAAATCTCTTCTCTTGGCGAGAGGAGGGTTCTTTGGGCATCCCTTCCCGCAAACCCAATGGCTCTCCTTCCTTCTGTGTAATACTGAGCATCTACATGAGATTCTCTTCCAGAAAGGGGCCCACCAGCTTTCATCCATAGGTGATCAAACTGAGACAAAGATGCTGTAGTGTCCTACCATGGCTGGAGGGCCTAAATGGAAATACCTAGTAATGAAGAATAAGTCCCCCTGAGTGCACATCTGAGCTGACCACTTACTGGGCGTGGCCTCGTGCCGTTTCCCCCAGTGCACTGAGTCCCACCAGATGGTGCTGAGAGGATCGAATGCGTCCTCACGCGCTGAAGGTGTGTGTGGTGCTCAGTCATGCAGTGTAAACAAGGTGGGTCCCTATTCTGCATAAGTCCTAGCCTGCTGAAGTAGATGATGTGGCTCGCGCGGTCACACAAATGATTATGCAATCGCAAATGTGTTCTGTGCCCCCAAGGAAGGCAGCGTGGCTGTGTGAGAACTGTTTCACAGAAAAGTGTCTGTCTCACTCAAGCTCTTCTCCTGACACTTCGGGAGACTGAGGCATTTAATCTGGAAAATTCCTGGCTCAAGGTCATGCAAAGTGGGCCAGGCAGGATGACAACTCTAGTGTCTCGATTTCAGTTCTCACCCTCTTTCATTTGTAGGACGTTTTTCTCAATAAATCATTGGGTCTGTTCATGCCACCCTGAAGCCATTGCAGGTTGGTAATCTACACTTTCCAAGTTTTGAAGGATTACAAAAGTTATCCACCGAAAGCATGCATCCCTCAGCCCCACTCTCCTCCCTAAAACCCCTGGGAAGGCACACAGCTTCTGCTGGAACACCCCCAAATGATGGTGCTCCTGCCCCTCCCAAGCAACTTACATAACTCTCAAAATTGGGAAACAATCCTTTGGATAGTATATAATTCAACAATGCATCTTCCTGAAGACCTATCAAGGCTTACCATTTGTAGGTGGCAAAGCATTTTCTCACTCAGACATCTGACCAAGGCCAGGCTGTGTGGTGGATGCTGTCGCGAGCCACCAGACCGCCTTCGGGAATCAGGGAGTTCTTCCCCCAGCTTCTGAGAGTGTGGGCAGCAAACAACTCTCACCTCTTAGGGCTGCCCCAGTGGAAGGGAGCTGCCTCTTTGACATGCACGCCTTCTTCCTGGGAGGCTCGGATACAAGGCTCTGGCCCTCCCGCCCCGCCATGGAGTAATCCTGGATGGCCATTCATCTTCCAGACTCCCCAAGGCCTGCTTTGCTCTCTTCCTTTCTGCAGGTGTCAACCCAGGAGAACTTCCTGGCAAACCTCTCATATACACTACTCATCTCAGAGCTTCCTTCCTCACAAACCCATCCTGCCACAGGGGCCCACCCCGGGGTGAGGCACCAACCAGAACCCAGACATCCACCCTCTGGTCCAGGGCAGTCCCCAGGAAAACGAGCCTTCATCCTGGTATGGCTTTTCTTAGGGCTGCCCTCACAGATACCACAGACCGGCTGGCTTAAATGATAGAAATTTATCATCTCATGGTTCTAGAGCCTAGAAGGCTGGGAGATTAAGGTGTCGCATTGGTTGGTTCCTTTTGAGGCCTGGGAGGGAAGGATCTGTTGTGTGCCCAGCTTCTGGTGGTTCGCTGGTGACCTTTGAGTACCTTGTGGAAGCGTCACCCTGACCTCTGCCTCCATCTTCACACGACATTCTCCCTGTGAGTGTCCAAATTTCCCCTTTTGATAAAGACACCAGTCATATTAAATTAGGGGCCCACGCTACCCAAATATGACCATATCTTAACCAATTACATCTGCCGAGAACTTTATTCCCAAACAAGGTCCCATGCTGAAGTATCAGAGGCTCAGACTTCAACATATACGTTTAGGTGGGAGATAATTCAACCCATATTACTCCTCTTAAGGAAAATAGCGCTAGGTGTCAGCTAAGACACATTAAGCAGGGCCTATGGGTAGCCTTGAACCCCATTTACAACCAAAACAGGCTTAAAACTGAGCATAGCACTCTCTCCTGTCCCGATTTGGCCCAAGCACCTCATCCCAAGGCAGGGCTTCTGGTGGCCGCGCCCCACCAAGAGAGCTGACACAGAGATAAAACCTACTGATCTTTGATTTGGGTGGAAGAGGTGGTTTGTTCCAAACAGGGAAATTCGGATGGCTTCCGGAAGAGGCATTTCAGGAGTGTCGGGCTGCCAGAACAAGGTGCACACAGATGCGGTGGCTTAAATAACGGAAATGTAGCTTCTCACAGGTCTAGAAGGCTAGAAGTCCAAGATCAAAGCACCAGTGGGGCTGGTCCCCTCTGAGGCCGCTCCCCTTGACTTGTAGATGGCCATCTTCTCCCCGAGCCTCCACATGGCCATCCCCCTGTGTGCGTCTGTGTCCTAATCTCCTCTTCTCATTAGGGCACCAGTCATATGGATTAGGGTCGTCCTAATAGCCTTATTTTAACTTAATTACCTCTTTAGAGAACTTATCTCCAAATACAGTCACATTCTGAGGTACCAGAGATAAGGATTTCAACCTATACATTCTTTTGAGAAGGGGAATACAATTAAGTCCATAACTGGATAGAGAACATGCCACATTCTGAATGCAAGACCTGACTTTTTGTCCCCGCCCACCTTATATACTCGGCTTGCCCCAATTATTTTCTTTCATCGTAGCCTTTCCGTCGAGGGGTTTCCCATATTTCTTGCCCTGAGAACACAGAGACAAATACACACGCCCCGAAACAAAACTATCTCCTAAATATCTCTCCCCGAGTGATGGAGAAGCCTCTGCTGAAAACAGGCATCAAAGTCGAGGGGAATCTTTGTATTCCACTGGCCTGGCTTACAAGGTAAAGTGGCATGCAGATTTCTTATTTAATAAATTCCCACAGAAAATTAGTTTTTCACAGTGGGAAGAATTTCAAGGCTTGCCGAGATGAGCGGGCAGGATCTAATCACTGTTGAGGCTTTGTACATACACCAGGCATTGCCGATCTCCGAATGATCCAATTACGCTGCAGAGGCCCATCTGCCTCACCTGCATACTAATCGCAAGACAGGGGAGCAGGAAAGACTCTGGCCTTTTCGGGAAGCTCCAGACGCACATGGCTCCCTCGCTGACCTTCTGCCAATTACATTCATCTCAATTCTATTAGCTCATCTTTTGCCCGAAGGTGACATATGCCTGGCTTAGAGGGACATGTGCCTCCACCAGCTTCCCTCAGCAAGAGGAGAGGGGGCCAGCTCCGGGGAGCACCATGCAAGGCCCCCAAATTTGCTTTCTTGTGGTGTCTGGCAATGAGGACAGGTGAAGTCAGGAGGGTGCGTATTCCCTGGGGACAGAGCAATGTCTACAGTGGCCTAGTAGTGAGGCGGTTGGGGGAGGGAGGGGAGAAAAAGTGACGAAATGAAGTCGGACCTGAGCTTAAGGACAAGTTCCACTGTTGGAAGGTGACTTGGAACAGACGGCTTTACTTTTGGAGCCTCTTGAAGTTAGGTGAAATGAAAATGGATATACTTCTGCAGTTGAAGCAGACAGTATTTTTGTCTGCCTGTCCCCAACCCCGTCACCACACGTTTCTATCTGCTTATCATCCATCTCTCTCCAAAGGAGCTTGAGTTGTTTCATGGACTAAGAGAGACAAAGGAGCATAGAGTACGTGTAGCTAATCAATGCCCCGTTATGCACATGAGCATCTACCAGCCACGTCTCTGTGTCATGCAGGTTCTGAGGGCTAAAAAACCCCGGGAAGACAGAACGGGCAGGGCTGACTCCTCAGAGGACGTGCAGTAACATTGGGCCATGAACGAGGGCAGGGCGAGGAATAAAAGGCATCTGGAAAATAAGAACGAAGAGGGGGAGTGAAGATTACGATGTCGTGTGTCGACAGGGGGCACCCTGGATCAGACTGGAGAGGGTTTGTCTGCATTTTCCAATAAGGAACTCCCCCCAAAATATACACACACTACACACGCACCGATGACAGAGAGGGTAAGTCAGCTCGGGCAAGTCCAAGAGAAGGCTGAGGGCCCAGAGTCTAACTATGGAGAGCTGGGAAGGGGCACACATGTGTGCTGAGCGTGGGGGAGTTCAGAATGACTCTCCTGGGATAAGAACGGTCATAGTTAAGGGCAAGGTTAAGGGTAGCGTCGACTCCATAGGCTTGAGAGTTCATGTGAGCTTGGAGGTGATCACCGGGTCCTGGGGGTCCCTTTGGGACTTATGAGGCTGCCATTCAGTGTTCAGACACTGTACATGTATAACTATGTATAGCAACGGGAGGTCAGAAGAACCATCAGGGAGGGTAGAGGTGAGGCCATGAGCAAAAGCATTAAGGTGGGAAAACAGAAGATACGAACAAAGAATAGCAAAGAGTCTCATCTGGGCTGGGCTTCCGACGTGTGAAACAGCACCGCCCCATAAAGATTTCTACGGTGATGGAAACGTCCTACGTTCTATAGTCCAATATGGCACTCAGGAGCTCCACGTGGATGCTGAGAGCTTGAAACGGGGCTGTTATGGCTGAGAAACTGAATTTCTAATTTATTGGATTATTTTAAATTTAAACGTAATGGCCGCATGTGGCTAATGGCCACCGTGTTGGGCTGCACAGGCGTGGAGGGCGGTTAGGAAAAAGCCATCTGAACAAACGAACTGAGATCAGACTGTGCCATGCTAAGTTATATTTTTGTCGTACACCATCACAGTTCAGCTCTGGAAAGACATTTCCAGAGGCAGAGCGCATGATGAATTCGAAAAGGCGACCCTAGAGTGGGAGCATCAGATTGCCAGGGCCTAAAATTGTTCAGAGGAGCCAGAATTAGGATTCTGCCCAGAACAATGGCAGTGAGGACCGAGAGGAGAGGACAGATGTGAGAAACAGCCCCCGCGTACGGCCACCAGGAAATGGTAGGTCGAGAGGGTCAAGGGAGATGAATGTGACGGGGCTGGGGGTGGTGGGGATGCCGAGATGTGAAAGTTAATCGATGTGTGTCTCGGTGTCTTGTGACACTAGGCATAGGAGACAGAAGAAGGGCCTGTTATCTAGGATGAAGGGGAGGAGGCAGGTACTTCTGGGGCCAAAGGAGGTGATTACTGAAGGAAAACAGCTTCTCTGCCTCTCACATGCCTCAGAAGCACGGCGCTGTCCTACCTCCCAGGGGAAAGATTTCTCTTTCATTAATTTCCCCAGGTAATCAGAGCTGTGTCGCCTTGACATTGCAGGGCTGGGGCCCCAGGGGTCTGGAAGGGGCTCCAGCGGCTTCCCGGAGGTCCTGATGGCAGCTGTGATTTCCTCCAGGAGGGAAGGCTGATTTGGCATTCCTGGCACTGCCCGCCCATCACACATCCTTCTCGGAGCTGGCCGCCAGGTCCCCAAGAACCCTGCATGACTTGCTGGAGAGCGGTGATTTGTTTTGTCCTATTAACTTCTTGAAAGGACAGAAATGGATTGCTGGGCTGAAGGCATGGCCTGGGAAGCATACGGATGAGGAGCCAGTCGTGTGAGACCAGAGCAGGGAGGTTGAGGTGAGTGGGGCAAGGGGGCTGACGGAATAGAATCTCCATCTCCGTAATCCCGTCTACTGAAATAAATCTGTCTGCAAAAATGCAGTTGTTCGGGGCTTCTCATTCCCTCCCCCATCCCTCCCGTCCTTCCCCCTCCTCTCTCTCTCTCTCTCTCTCTCTCTCTCTCTCTCTCTCTCTCTCTTCCCCCCATCCCTCCCCTCACCCCCAACTCGGCACACACTAGTCTCTCTGCCTGGAAAACACACTCTATCACCTCCTCCACTCTCTCCATTCAGGATCGCCTACATTCACTCATCAATCAATGAGCCTCTACTCTGTGCCTACCATTGGGCTGGAGTCTGAGTGCACCACAGCGACAAAAGGAGATGAATTCCACCCCACCCATGGGATCTGGAGAGCAGGAGAAGGCTTAGATACTGACTGATGAACTGGCCCAGAAAGGAGCAATTGTAACTTAGGTGTTGCTGTTGCAGGAACTCTTGCCATGCCTGTTCAGACACCTCGGTGCAAGGACCTCTCTGTGTCTCGATTTGTGCATCTGCAAAGTGGCACTGAGAATAGAACCTTGTACATCGTGGAGAGCATGAAATACAATTGAACGTATAGGAGACCAGAAGACTACTGCTGGCTATTATGCCTGTCATTCCTGCATGAAGGTCAAAGAGGACAATGGGCTATGGCCCCAGGACTATTTTCCAGGCCAGGATGCATCAGAAGTTGAATTGGTTTTGTGTCTAGGCAAGAGGTCCACCAGGTCTTTTAGAAACACACCACGAGTCAGCTTCTCCCTGCCTCTCAGGTCATACACAGATGCCGTTTCCTACACCCCTGGCCTTCCGGGGACCATGCAAAAGCATTTGGAGCTACAAAGCTCAAGCCTGTAGCATGCCAGAGTGAAACCAGTCTGCTCCACGAGAGAGAGGAGTTAAACCAGTTGCAATGAAGGTCATGATTTACTGGCTGTCTGGCGATGTGTTCTCACATATGGCTATGGACAGCTCGGAAAAAAAAAAGTTGGGGGACACCTAGAAAGTCTTCCAAGCTGAATAGTCTCCTGAGAAAGGTGGAGTCGAGATGAAAAAGGTTCGTTCCGTCCCAGACAAGAGAGGCCCAGCCTTCATGAAGTGCTGAGGCATGGCCTTAGAACACAAAGTTTCTCCTTTAAATCAAGTGGAGCAAACCACGGGGGTGGCTACTGTATTCCTCACGTGTTCTTGCAGATTCAAAGCTGATTTTTTGCAAATAACATTGATCCTACCCACATGGTTCCCAGGAGACAGTAATGACAGAAATACGAAATATTAAAGTTTCCGTATCTGAAAGCCTTTAAGGAGACTGAATAAGGATGCAAAGGGAAGAATGCAAAATGAATAAGTGTTCTTTGTTAAGAGGGGGGTGGGGAGTGGGTAGGTTTAAGTAGGAGAGAAGGAAAGAAGAGACTTTCGACTTAAGGAAGGAAGGAAGACTGCAAAGGAGAATTGAAGAGAGAAAGGAGAGAGAGATGGGTCCCTGATGAAAAGGAGAGGAGACTTGGGATTAATAGGTGATGTGTGGGACACTGGCCGCTGTTGGTGCCTCATTGAGGCCCCCTTGACCGGTCAGAGCATTAGCCCCCAGATGCTGGAGTGTTGGCTGAAATAACCCATGCATCCTCCTTCTCCAGGTGGAAACCCCTTCACCTGGGAGTCCATGCCCACCCTCCCCCACCCTGGGAGGCAAACCTCAGCCAGTGGCATGGGGGCACGAGAAGCTTGGCCCCCTGGCCTCCTCATGGGACCTAATTAGTGGTAGCAGGCATGCTCTAGAGCCTCCCACGAAGTCGGTCCGAGACTAGATTCCAGCTGAGTCCACATCCTTGTTTAGTTTCTCCTTTTCCTTATACTTCTTTCACTCCCCCTCTCCAGAAAGTGTTCTCCCAATCTCCCTGTTAACAAGAGCCTCCTCCTCTCCAAGAGTCGCTGACCTAAGACGGGAAGATGTCCCTGTGTCCTGGGTGCTGTCCCCTCCTCCATGCCCCTCTCCCCAGGAAATCTTAGGAATACGGATGTCGTTCTTAGATCCTTTTGGATTTAGAAGTGGGCTTCTTGGGCTGGGATAAGATTCTCTGAGATCGGTTCTGAGGTTGAGACAAACAGTGAAACCACTTTCAGTTTACAATCAGCACAGCGATATCTATGACGAATTGGATGCTTCTGTTCTAAGCACCGTCTTAGGTACTTATCTACCTGTTATATCGTTTAATCCCCCCAAGAGCCCTATAAGATGCTGACTTTTACCCAATGCTATAAATGGGGAAACTGAATCTATACGAGGTAAAAACCTGTCCCTGGTCATTTAACAGGTTAGAGGCAGAAATGGGTTCAGACTGGGTTTGCGTGATTCCGACACCTGCTTTCTACACAAGGGAACACCCTGGCCCTTTCTCCGGCCCCATAAGAATAAAGATCGAGCTGCCAAGCTCTCACCTCAGCCTGAAAACGCAGACTCCTGGAGTCCCAGCATTTCAAGCACGTACATTTCCTTCTTCAGTCAATGACACAGAGGTTGGCAGGCACTAGAGCCCAGCCATGAGTTGACTGAAATCCAGCTCCTCCCCCCAGAAGCTCAGCTGAGAAATCTAATATCTGAGATAGATAATCTAATGGCCATATGAGTCATCCATTTCTTCAGATTCTCGAAGCTCTAGTTTTGTATTAGGTTAGAAAGACAGGCACCTGGACCCTATTATGTTATCTCCCCCCCACACCCCGCCCCATGAAACTAAGTTAAGACTTAACACCATGACCTCAGCATTTATAGCAGATGAGGGCAAAAAAAGTCAACGTGAACCATCTTTTTGTTGAAGACATTGCTTTTCAATTATAACCCACCCCTTAAATACGATTGCAAGTGACTCCCTCCTTTTCAGAGTTTAGTGCAATGTTCCCTCCTACAGATAAATGTTGTGTTCCTTTCCACCATGCAATGTAGATCCTATGACCCAAGATAGTTCTCATTTTGCCTTTGCTGCCAGGAAGCTCAGAGATAAATACGATCTGCTCTGATGGATAAGATCTATCTCGGATGTCTACTCTTACAATGTTTTTGAATTATTTTTAAGCATTTAGTGTTTATTATGTTTGGCTGTATCCATCTACCTCACATTTTTACATGTTTCAGTAAAAGACTGAAAATAAATCAGAGTGTCGTTATGAGGAACAGTTGGAAAACTGGACCTCTGAGGTTGTATTCAGATCTGATGGCATATGTTGAATAAATAGGCCCAGTGAGCATCTGTTCCCCCCAGACCACAACCCAAGCCAGCACCATCTCCCATCGGAATGGCTGCAAATGCCTCCCATCACTTCTGGTTGGACTGGATCTTCTGTGAGGCTTCCACGAAAGCTTGGGCCACATTCGAGCAGTTATTGCATCTTGTAAAAATGGCCAATGCCTTTCTGCTTCTCTCTCACTTCTCAGCTCTCTCTCCTTCCTCCTCCTCACTATCTCATGATCATCGTAGCTCTCTCTCATTATAGGCCGGGTACTTTAGAAGCATCAGCTCACTTCGCCATGTAGAGTACTACCGTTCTCATCACCAAGATGAAGAGTCTGAGGTGCAAAGAGGTACAGTCGTGGGTAGGGATCATCCAAGGAGTGAGGGATAAAACATGGAATTCCAACTCGGAGCTGCTCTAGAGACAGAGGCAGAGCTTTCAATCACTCCTAATCGCACTTAATCACCAAGATACTGCTTGGCCAATGCCCTTACCTCTAACGCGTCCGTGCTCAGACCTTTGTCTCAGGGGAGACTCCAGACCAAGCGTTCGTACTGCAGCTGCACCCAGCACTGCAATCCCTCACTCTCTGTTCCACTTTTTCTGTCCTGTTGACATTCCATGTAGTACTTTTCAGCATCCCATGTAATCCATCTATTCTTCTTGTTCATTGTCTGTTTACCCTGCTAGAGTAGAAAGTCCCCAAGGACAGAGAACTAGCATGTTCACTGATGTATCTAGCAAGAAAGCGATCAACGTTTCTGGAATGATTGAATAAATGAACGATGCCCTCTGCTCTCTGGATCAGCTGGACTCGCAGCACCTTGCACATACCTGGCCCAGAGAAGGACATAAGAGAAAACTGGTCCTTGGATGAAAGAGTGATGCCTCCTCATCAATCTCGCTGAGGAAGTGAGCTCTGGCCCCAGGCCTAGGTGCTGTGTTATTATTATTGTTGCTGTCGTTTCTAGAATCCTTCAGAACTGGGTTAAGGGCCTCTGGGCCTCTGCTCAAGGTCAGAGAAGCCATGCCTGGCTGTCAGAACTCCCAAGCCCTTTGCTTTGCTCCAGTTCTGCCTAGGAGCTCTGTCCCTCTGTGACTTTTCCAAGCCTCTCACCCAACCCCCATAGGCCCCTCCCTTAATCCAGACCCTCTTCTTCCTAGGTGTACTGGCCGGGAGGGTGGGAAGGACCCCTCTGCCATATTGTCACCCCATATATCCAATTAGGTGGGCTCTCAGTGGTGGGGGAAAGCTGGCTGTTTCCTTGACAGCAAATACCCAAACTGACTGAAACAATTAGTTTGTCTATTTTAAAACTGAATTCCAATGCTTCCATGGCAACCAAAGTTATTAAAAGATGTAAATTAAAGTGTTGTGCAGGAAAGATGGCTTGGCATGGAAGATGCTTGTTTCAGGAAAAGAACATGAAGAACTTCAAACCAAGGGCATTCCCCATGCCCGGAGGCACATTGCAATCAACTGGAGAGAAACAGCTCGGATGGCTCCTCCCCACACCCTCGGCTCCTGTTACTGCCTCAAATGCAAGACACTGTGGTCTCCACCACATATGGGAGAGGTGAGGGGCCTTGCATTTTCTGAAGTCTCCTTGTGCTGAGAAGAAAACCTGGAAAGAGTTCATGGAAGAGCTGACATTAATGTAGCACCTACTATATACCTAGTGATAATGAGAGTTGACCCGTGTTGAGTACTTACTACGTCCCTGGCATGGAGCTAAAGAATGCACAGGCATAAACTCACAGAGTGCTCCTATCGGATGAAGGAGAATTTCCGTTCATTCCTGTTTCACAGGAGGCAAAATTGAGGCCCAGACGGATGAGCAACTGAAAGAGTCACACAGCCAGTAAGAGGTGAAACTGAGATTAGAGCCCACATTGTCCAACCATCTTATAGTTCGTTGACTTTGTACCAGACAAAATGCTGGGTGAACGGATTATTCCACTTCATCTTCTTAATAATCTAAACGGCAGTATCCATGGCATACGGTTAACAGCCCAGGCTCCTGAGTCAGACAGAGGTGGGGGTAAACCCCAGCACCTCCATGTAGCAGTTCTGGGACCACAAGGCAAGGTCGCTAACCCTCGGCACCTCGGCTTACTTGGCTCTCGAATGAGCGCTGTGCGGTGGAGAGGATAACGGGAGCCAATGCAGGAGAGGCACCTTGCCCGCTCTCTGATAAACAATATGCATTATGAGCACTCATTGTAATACTATTATTGTTCTCTTTATAACCAAGAAAAAGAAGCTTAGAGAGGTAAAGAACCTTGCTCAGGGACACACAGCTGGGACTTAGAGCCAGGTCTCCAAGCTCGTCCTCTCTCCCTTGTGACTGAGGGAACAACAGTGTTTGCTCAAGATGTGTAATTCAGAGTCCTTTCACGGTGAGGCTGGGACACGCAGAGTCTGCAGTCATCCCGCCCCGTGTATCATCCTGGGCTGCCTTGCGGCCTCTGGAAACATGGACAGGGAAAGGAGAAGCTGTATCTAACGCATGATAATCGTGATGATGATACTGGCCTCCGTGCATCTGGTCTTTATTCTCCACCAGGTACGGGCTCAGGGCTGTGCCCTGGCTCTCTGCTGCCTGCCCACTCTGAAACGGGTTCGGTTCTTTAAAATGTATGTTAGCTTTACCACAGGCCACCACTTCAACCTTTGGCCGACACTTGCTCGTCTCTGAGGATGCAGTTTAAACAGGAATTCGTTTGCAAAGCCTTCCCTAACCAGACGGGCAAGACCCTACTGGGATCTCTCCGCTTTCCCCACCAGCCCCCGAGGCTCCTCTGTGCTTGTCCTCAGCTAGTTGTCATTATGCCCCTGCTGAGGACCGGTATGGGATCTGTTTGTACTGTTTCCTCAGTGCCCAGAATGCTGTCTGGTACAAAGCAGGTGCTTAACAGACATTTGGGGAATGAATGAATGAATGAATGAATGAATGCAAGTACACATGATGGCATTTTTTTATTAGCAAATATGTGAGGCTCAACATCTTATTCAGTCAAATCTTGACCAACCCAGGGCCTTGACTAATACTCCCAGAAAAGAGGCTTTCACGACCCAAAGCGGGAGGTGAAAAGACCCTCCCCTCAGCCAGGAAGAGGCATGAACCTAGAACCCTGCCATGTCCAGTTTCCAGGCAAGGCTGTGTAAGTGCAATCATTTATTTATTCATTCAATTTTCTAATAATGCAGTTTTTAATTCAACACAATGTCTATTAAGTGTTTACCAATGACAGGCTAAGTGTTGGAGGCAGGAACACGTGACACCGACCACAGGACTGACACTTTCTGGGGAAAACCGGACTATGAGCAGACTATGAGTGACAGAGTCATAAATGGTAATTAATAAGTCATATGTTTTCAAAGGTTCATATATAAAATAATGGAAGGCACTTACTTTGGAATGAATTATTAAGGAAGGCATCTCAGAAAAAATGAGAAGTTAACCAAGTAGAAAGCTAGTTAGGGGTCATTCCAGGCAGAGAAAACAAGCTGAGACAGAAGGAACGTGTACAGCAGAGGGTCGGGGAGAGTCAGTGAAGCTGGAGAAGGAGCAGCAGAGAGTCGTCTGAGGTGAGGCTGCCGAGGGAGGTGGGGGGGTCAGTCCTATAAGACTTCGCAGGTCTTCTGGGAGCGAGGGTCTGTCATGCAGAAAACCGGGATTCTTCATGCCATCATTCTATCTGAGCTCACATCACTGGCCACGTACCCCTCCCATTTTGCTCTAATGTAGCAGGTGTGGAAGAAGTGTCTGCGGTGAGGACACAAAGCACTGGGACCGCACAGAATTCTGGCACGACCATTCAGTTGCACTCTGGGGGCTCTGGGATAGACCGATCCCCTTCTTTGGGATGTTTCACTTCTTCAAAAACAGGGCCGAGGAACGCAAGGTGGAAGTCCACCCAAGGCAGTGGCAGCATGATGGCCTACGGGGCACCTGGAGAAGGTGGCACTGTTTTTGGCTGTTGCACTAACTGGGGCTTCTGTGGTGGGCAGGGCCAGGCACTAGGTTGTGCTACCCAGCACATGTGCGGGGGGTGGGGGGCACATTCCAAAACAAAAATGCTCTTAGGGCGATCATCTCTGAAGTCCTCCTAGGGCTCCAACTGTCCTCGAAGGGATGCTACTGGTACCTAGTGGGTGGCGGCCAGGAGTACTGGTAAGTATCCTACCTTACATAGGATGGCCCTCACCTCAGAATTATCTGGTCCCAAATATCAATAGTGCCAAGGTTGAGAAGCCCTGGAATAAGGAAACAATTGGTCATACGGATGGATGGATGGATGGATGGATGGATGGATGGATGGATGGATGGATAAATGGATGGATGGATGGATGGATGGATGGATGGATGGATGGATGGATGGATGGCTGGCTTGAATAATGCATCACTCTCCAGTAAACCCAATGCTTTTCATTTGTATGACGTGACCAAATGTTAGTAGTTTTAATTAAAACAGCCACTGGTATTTATCCAAGAAAACCAAAGCAATAATTTGTAGAGATCTATGCACCCCAATATTCATGGCAGCACAATTTACAATAGCCAAGATATGGAAGCAACCTAAATGCCCAACAACAGATGATTGAATAAAAAAAAATTATGGTTCACATATACAATGGAAGAGTACTCAGCCATAAAATAAAATAAAATAAAAATGAAATCCTACTATTTGCAACGAAATGGATGGACCTAGAGGTCATTATGCTGAGTGAAATAACTCAGACAGAGAAAGATAAATACCATATGATTTCACTTATATGCAGAATCTAAGGAACAAAAAGAACAAACTAATCCAAAACAGACTCACAAATATAGCGGACAATTTGGTGACGGACAGAGGGTGGGGAGTTTGGGGGGCTGGGAGAATGGGGTGAAGGGTTAAATAGGTATAAATTAGCACAGCATAGGGAATGCAGTCAGCATTATTATGATGGTTAGGTGGAGGGCCAGGGAAGGGAGAGAGCAATTGAGGGAATTGTTTTATAAACTATATAGATGTCTAACCTACGTATTCTATACTTCAAACTAATTAAAATTAGTTAGAATTCATCTAAAAAAATCCAGCCACTGGGAACCTGAATCATCCACAGAAAAACAGAGCTCCCCACAATTCCAGGACATACATAAACCAAACGTTATTTCTGGCCCTTTTTTTTTTATAGAACTTTTCTCCTGACTGGGAATAACCAACGTTTTGTAAGCCTTACTCTGCCAGACACAGGGCTAAGCACTTCACATGTATTAATTTGTTAATCCTCAAAAACACCCGTCCTTCCAATTTTACAGATGAGGAAAGAGGGATGCAGAGATCCGAGTTAACTCCCCTGAGGTGACAGCTGGTCTGTGGAGAAGTAGGGGTGTGAACCCGGGCGCTATGATCTGGGACTCTGGGCCCTAAACCACCACCCTTCATGGCATCAGATGGCGCCGAGCAGGGCTGTTGATATTGTGATTTGTTGTAAGAAATATATATTTGGTTTTCATCTGCATTCCTGGCACAGAGCTCCAGAAACCCTTGGAATTTCCTAAGCATTGAGAGCAATCAAGGTGGCTTTTGTTATGTTAATGAGTGGCTTTTGAAAAGCCCCTTGGTCACCTAAGGATGGAGGCTGGTTGCCAGTGGAGCCGAGCCAGTAATTAAAAGGTTGGAACTTCCAGTCCTACCCTCCTGACCTCCTGGGAGGAGAGACGGGGTGGAGACTGAATCAGTCTCCAATGGGCAATGATGTAGTCAGTCATGCTGCCTAAGAAAACCTCCACAGACTCCAAAAAGGACAAGAGCTGGTGGGCCGGTGAACATATGGAGATTGAGGAACAGTAGCTTGGAAGCCCCGTGTCCCCTTCCCATGTTCCTTGCCCTCATGCGTGTCCATCTGGCTGTGCCTGAGTTACATCCTTCTATAATCGACTTGTGATCTAGCAAGTCAAACGTGTCCCTGAGTTCTGCGAGCTGCCCTGGCAAACTACTCGAACCCAGACGGAGTCATGGGAACCTCTGGGCTGTACAGGGCAGTCCGTCAGAATCACAGGTGACAACGTGGACTTGCGATTGGCATCGGAATTGGGGCAGGCTGGCGAAGCGGAGCCCTCAGCCTGTGGGATCTGACACTGCCTCCAGGTAGATAGTGTCAGAATCGAGTGGAACTGCAGGACATCCAGCTGGTGTCGCCAGAATCGCTTGGCATCGGGGGGGAACCTCCCACCTCGGGATCGCTGGAGCAGAATTGAAGGGTCACTCCCTCTGCGGGTGGGTTCCCAGCAGGCACTGTCCACACGTGCATTAGAGCACTTTCCTCGATGGCTGGTTAAGGCCCACCCCCAGCAAATGACTTGAGAGCCAGAACCCTGCTTCGGAGAGAACCCCAGGACCCATCAGAGGCGCCTGGGACCAAGCAGACACCGAGTAATGTTTGTCAATGATGCATAAGCAAGAAAACCACTCCCTGTCTCCAAACTCCATGAGCGCGTATATAACGCATTTCTCTATTTTGGCTTCCGAGCAAATTTCTCTGGGAAACATTAACACCACAGGGAGAATTCTGAAAGGGAACGTAGAGAACTCAAACCAAGCCAGGGCCTTTAGGGAACATTAGCCACATCCCAACCACTCTGCTCATCACCCCGAGGAGGGAAAGGAGCTTCCGAAAACAGCAAGACATCTCTGTCTGGACCCCCCGACTCCACTCCCCGAACACGGGTTGCAAAAGTTCACATTTTTAGCTAACATTTTATGTGATGCTTTTCTTAATTGTGCAAGTTGCTATTTTACTAGCAGATTCCTTTTGGGGCATCAGATGGCAGATTGAATGATTTAAGAGGAAAAAAAAAATGTGGTTGTATTTGAAGTTTTTTTTTTTTAAGCCTCCAGGAGTCTAATGTGACATTCTGGGTAAGAACACAGCATTATGTTGACGCATATGACATCTCTCTTAATGAAGTATGAAACCTTTTTATGGCAGCAGATCATCGAGGGGATGGAGAGGAACCTGGCAGGGGACTCACATCAGCTTGGTACACTGGGACTGCCACCCCTGCCTTAGAAGAAGTGGGAAAGGTGAAGGGGTCTGGAAGCTTCTCCATTTGGAAAATGTTCACGCACAAGGGATCCAAAGAGCATCTGGGCTCAGCGACCAGACCTTACAAATTAGGACAGCGTTTGCACGCAGGCTCGCAAAGCGATGGCTCTGAGTTCTGCCACCCATGGGCCCAAGTGGGAAATGAGCTCCCCTGACAGAACCTCCAAATATTTATGGGAGACACTGAAGGGACTCTGGGAGCCCCAGAGCATGGCAAACCAGGAGAAAGGCTTTCTCCCCAAGCCAGTGCCACACTTGCCTCCCGGACACCGAAGTCCCTTCACAGAGCCCCTTGTGAGCACCTGCTGGACCTCATCTGACATCCGCCAAGGTCTTTCATGATAACTACTTGTCACTCTGACCATTAGGACTCAAATTTAGACATCAGGAAAGCGAGACAGAGAGGTTAAGAAACCCGCCTCAGAGCCAGCCTCTTTCAGCTAAAAGGTGGAACGAGAGAGAGTGCAGGTCATCAATCCGTAGGAGCTTTGATGGGTGGAAAAGTCAGGCCTCACTTCCACCCACCTCCCACTGGCCAGAACTCAGTCGCGTGGTCCCACTGGACGGCGAGGGAGGCTGGGAAATACAGTCTAGCTTTTCACCCAAAAGGAAAAAGAAAAGTGGTTTTGGGGAACTCAGAGCTGTCTCTACTGCAGGCACGAAGCAGAGTCCTGATGAGCTCAGATTCGTCTGAGAAACCAGATTCAAAACCACATTCCATCAAATCTTTTAATCATCCATCTCGCCCACACCCAGAGGTACAATGAACGCTTTCAAACATGTCACTGGACCGTACCCGGTGGAGGAGGGGTGGACATCAAAGTTGTCTGTAGGAAATCTCTGGACGCTTCTGAGATGCTAATTAAATGCAAAATTGAGGTTCTATTTACTAACAATTTACTATGTGCCGGGCGCTGTACCCCATGTCCTTACTGCTTATGCCATTTACTCCTCACTCTGATGGGACAGGGTTGTGACGATGACTGTCCTCTTGCAGATGAGAAGTTGGGATGCTGAGAGGCGACACGAGTCATGAGAGAATGGAAAATCACACCCGCCTTCGTCTGATCCCAGAGTTCAAGAGCTTAAGCCAACAGCTCTTACACGTCTGTGTATATTCCTTCCCATCAAAGAGATTACGTTTTGTCCCTCAGGGGAGAAATATCGGGATTTCTACCTTCTAGTTATATTATTTAAACCACGACATTAACTCACTCGGAAAGAGAAACATTTTCATAAAATATTCAGAATGTGAAATATGAAAGAAAAGAAATATATCCACGGGAAAGTCACTAATCAAAGTGATTTTCTCACCCCGTTGCCTTAACGCGACTGGTGTTCTGCTCAGAACGAGAACACCGTGCTTATCAGAGCCGCCCGACACGCTCTCAGCCCCACGCAAACAGGCTTCGGATCCCAGAAGTGAAGGGACATGTGTGGCCGAGGTCCTCACTCGGAGCAGTGAATGGAGCCTACGCTGGGCCTGTGGGTGTTTGTCATGCACGCCCAGGATTGCATCCTCCCCTAAGGCGCTCTATTTACCTGTGTGGCAAGATGGGACGCTAAGAGATGGGTGGTTATCGAGCAGCTTTGTTTCGGATCTGGAGAATGTGCAGAAAAGAATCATCAGGGACACAGCGGCACCACTGCTATCGTGGTGGACCGGTTTATTTTCCTTCTGCACGTGTGGGGAGATTTCTCCAGTTTTAATATGCGCGTAATTTTGTAAACATATCTGAAATCCACATGAGTCTTTCAACTGGTGCTCTTGTTGCTTCTGTCCCTCATCCTCTCCCCTCCCTCCAAAAAAAAAGCATTATAAAAGTCCGGCCGTGATTTATAACCCAGGATGTCTGAGAATAGAGGGGATATAGCACGCAGTACTAAATGGTTCAGGGCTGAAGTGTCCATTTCTCCTGCTCATCCCGTGGGCCTGATCATGTGACAATCAACTGGCGGCCTGTGGAGGCTTTGAGCAGCAGGTCCTAAGGGCTGGAGCTGAATCGTTCAGATTAAAAATGCAAACCAAATAAAAGGGAGGAAAAGCCAACAACCATTTTTCTTTAAAAAAAAAATTGGACCTTTTAAATACTCATTTAAATGTATAGTAATAAACTATCATCCGTTTTAATCTGTTTTCTATTTGACAATACTCCATTTGCAAACTCTTTATGACGTTTCGAAATAGACTCAGAGTCCAAATCCGCACAGCATGAGATTTTTCACGTTCTCTAATGTGCAGCTAGGTATTTGTCTCAAATTCAGTGTACAAGCCGCCGTAGAGGTCAGGGCCCACATTTGGCGCCTCTGAGAAGGCAAGTTGAAGTTTGAGTCCAGGCACCACACAGGGCTGTGGCCCAGGTATGGGGCTAGGGCTGCCTGAATGAGGCATCCTAGATGCCTCCCTTGCCTCACCCTAATCCTGCTCCTGCTGTGGACAGACTTTTTCGATGAGGCATGAGCTTTCAGAGCTTTGCTTAGTGCCTGGGGTAGAAAGGGCTCTGAGTTCAACAAAACCCTTTCCTTTATCCCTTTGGGTTCATAGCTAGACTACAGTTCCCAACGCCCTTTGCAGTTCAGTGGGGCCATGCGATGGAGCTCTGGCCAGTGGAAGGTGAGCAGAAGTGAGTACGACTTTCCTAAGCACGGTTCCCTGGCTTGTCACCTGTGCTCTCAGTCTGTTTTTAAGCTGCATGAGGTCCACTCCAAGACAAGTTTCTTAATCTCTCTGTTCCTCAACGGCCTGATCTATAAAATGAGGGTAAACATAGCTTCCACCTCTGGAGTTATCCTAAGGAACATTGAAAGAAGTCAAAACAAGACAGAAGGACTTAGTGGTAGACCTCGTGGACGGTGAAGTCCATGAGAATGTCTGAATTTAGGGCTTTCCTTCAGAGTTCTGTGACTTGGGAAGGTTTTTGTTCTAACCTCCCTACACTTATTTCTCATTCTGTAAAATGGGAATAGCTAACCCTCACCGGATAGGAATGCGTTGGGAAATAATGGAAATGAAATATATAAAATGCTTCGAACACACTAAGCCTGGCATCCAGTGGGTGCTACTTAAGTCTTAGCTGCTACTATTACTACTGTTGAAACTGCTGCTATTATAATAATTTTTGTCATTTTTGTACATAAAATGTGCTTAGAAGAGTGCCTGGTGCATAGTAGTATTCATTAAATGTTAACTATCGTCATTATTGTCTGTAAAATATATGTAATGATAACATCTATCAGAATTAAGTGAAGTAATGCGCATAAAGCCTTACCATAATACCCTAAATGGAAAGAAAAAAAACGTAAGCCTTTAATAACCTCTGGTCCTGTAAATGCCACATGTGATCTGGTGGAAAAGAAGGATCTGAGGATTACAACCAGACACCGGGCGTGAACAACACAACAAAGATGGGAGAAAATAGTAGATGAATACGCTCAAATCAAACTTCACCTTTGACCCTGAGCCGCCCCCTTCCAGGCCTTGCCTCTGGAATCAGGAGGCAACCGAGAGCCAAGGACACACAAGGCTCTCTCCTCGGGACCCAAGGCCCGTAGAGTCTCCCTAGATAGAAAACAGTGGGTTCATCAACTTGGATAGAAAAAGCAAAACTTTATTTCCACCAGCTTCTAGCCGTAATCTAGTACTCCATTTCATTATAAACGGAAGCGACAGATCACAGTAGTATTACCAGTATCTGTGACTTTCTCACCACCGGGAATCACAGACTTTTGCAGTCACATTACAATCGTCACAGATTATCTCAAAATATCATGATGTCTGTTGCTGTTTCCAAATTACGGTAATCACTAGACTCGCTCTTGATTTAATGTATTAATGAAGAAAGCGACGATTTTACTAGAACACATGTATTATTTTAGTAAATGTGTTTCAATAGAAATGGTTTCCTTAAGTATTTTATATTACATATTTTAAGACTTTATTCTGCAAAGTGGCCCACAGTTCTTCGCAGATGCCAAAGGGGCTCATGGAACCGAAAAGGTAATGGGTCTCTGGTCTACAGTCTTGAGGACACTCCATCCCCTACACACAAAGAGGACTCCGGACACCTGTTGGTGATTACTCAGGTACATTCTGGCAGGTGTCCTCCTGGGTCCTCTGCTACTGCATCTGTAAAGGGGAGCTGCTAACATTCTTCCCAAATCTTCCATAAGATTCTTATAAGTCGATGTGAATCTACTGGCTGAGGGCGATAGATTCTGCGCAGACTTAGGCACTAATCAGACCGTGCCTTGGAGATGCGGCCGACCCCTCCCCTGATTCCTCGTGGGTGTTCTGAATGTTGCCCCCAGTCCCTCCTCTCAGAGTGCCACAGGAGGAAAGTCGCCAAAAACTTTGGGAGGCAGAGACCATCGGAGGCTCTGCAGTCAGATTTTGGGTTGAACCTTGGACAAACAGGTTCACCCTTCTGAGACTCTGTTTCCTCTTCTTTACTGATGAAAACGATTACAGTGAAATGAGATGGACCACAAAGCACACGAGAGAGCGCCTGGAAAGTAGCCATGGCATAGGGCTCAGGGAAGCACAAAGGTTTGGATGACAATGGGGGTGGCTGTCAGCATCATTATCGTCATGATCACATCGCGGCAGGTATTTAATGCTCATGGAATAGCCACGTCCCCCTCACATTTCCCAGAGCCCTCGCAGTGGCGGACTGTGAGTGAGAGGGAGACAATGAAAAACACAAGAGAGAGTCCCCATTCTGTTTTCCTCCCCGGCCATGCTGATGGCGGAGGTGTGTGTGGAGCCATAAGATAGAAGCACCACGGCTCACTCCATGGAGAGTCACCCAGTGCTCGCTGGGCATGCAGCCTGAGCAAGAAACGAACCTCTCTCGAGGGAGCCTGGTGAACTGAGATTTCCTGGTTGACTTGCGACGTCAGCATCGCCTCGCCTCTCCTGACGAAGGAAACCACAAAGCAGCAGACGTCTCTTAACGACCAACACAACGAAGCGGCGGATGACTTTCCACAATGATGACAACGGCTACCTCTGTCATGGGACACACCGAGAATTCAGCACCTTCCGCGAGGGCACGAGCATACAACCATCTGGAAGACCTGGGCAGAGTCTGGTCCAGAGACTCAAAGCAGCCCAAGGAAAGGCACGCGGCGCTGACACACTCCACCTTCCACGCACTGGCTGGAAATCCTGCTGCCCTGACGAGCACAGCGGGAACTTGAACTTAGGAAGCCTCCTGAGATACCGTGTTTGCAGTCAGGGCCCGCATGAGCTGAAACCACGAACAGACTGTTTCCATGCAGAGTTCCCTCTCCTCATCTCCAAAGGTACAAATAGCTCTGGACACTGCAAAAACCATTCTCGATACCTACTGGCCACCAGTCTGTAAGGAGGAAGAGAAGGGGCTGAACATAGGACCTTTATTCCCGCCCGTGCCACTGCTGAGGACGGCACCAGGGCGCGGAATAAAACATAATTAACACATTTCAAATCAACACATGAAACACGTCAGATGTTGGAGCATTAATTAATATTTTTGCAAACTAATTACATTAGAATGACAAGGCCGGAAAGAGACTCAGAGAGTTTACTAATTTCGTTCTTCTCCTATTTAAATGGCCACATGGATTACCGCTTGATTCCATTTTTATTTTTTTATTATTTTTTTAATTTACCAGAAACGGTCTAAACACCACACTATTTCACGGCCATCATCATTTATTCATAGCTCGATAGAGGAAGCTGGAATAGCAATAACTCTTCCCCCACCCCGCTGCCCCTAATTGTTATTCTGGTGTGATAAGTGGGATATCATCCCTGAGTCAAGCTACATTAGTGCCGAGAATCAGGCAGAGTCACGAAGTTTCTCCAAAGTGTGTCAGCACCATTTGTCATGAGAGGTTTGTGCTGAGCAAGGCAGGCTTTGAACCGGGGCGTTTCCAAGCCCGCTTCCCCCATCTTAGCTGGGCGGCTGGTTCAGGAGGCAAATTGCCTAGAATCGAACACTAACTCTGCCTACTGGCCATATGGCCTTGGGTGGATCCCATCAACCCTCCTGAGCCTTGGTTTTCTCATCCGTTAAATGAAGGTTACGTTAACAGTCCTTTGTCCAACCAAGTTTGTTGGAAGAAATAGGAGGTAATCCCTATTAAATGCTTAACGCTGTGCCTAGCATACAGCGGGCGTTCAGTAAGTGTGGCTGCTCTCTCTACCCGGACCATAACCACCATCGCCACCAACAGCATCATCATTGCCACCATCCAAAGTCACCTTCGATGCCCTTTTCTATCAGGTGCCATCCCATATGTCCAGAGGATCTTCCAATCCTCTCCTCTTCCATTCCCCGCTTATATCTACAGTCAACCCAAAGCAGTCTCTTTGTTCTTTGTCCAATTTGCTCCCGACTATTAGAAATGCCCTAGCATGTGGTATCGGGTATATGGCCCCCAATACCCCTTACTGATCTTAGAGCTAGGACACATGAGTGCAAGGGGAAGGAAGACTCACACCATCGGGAAGTCCCCTGAGACTTCCCAGGAGAGTTGATCATCTCCTCATCTCCTCTAGCTGTTCACTCTCTTCCTCAAACCCGCCTCTACTTTAGGAGTTGGCTAAAGGGATCTGTTCACCCATCTGCACATTTTACTAGCTCACAGGCCCCTTGAAATCCTGTGTCTTACTCATTTTAAGCGACCAGGGCCTAAAAGAGTAGCTATCAAACAGTGGATGTTCTTTAAGCTTGCCGGTCAGTGCATGGGCCCCCAGAGAGGTCCATCTGCTAATACACCTGCAGTCTGCTTGGGTCCAGAACCCCTGGGCCCAACCTCAATGCCAGCCACAGGGCCTCCTCCCTCCTCCTCACTAAACCCTGGATTTCCATGATTCTCTCAGGGGTGCCCACAGTTTCCTACGTGGACCTCCTCTTTCTTCTCTGACCCTTTATAAACCTTGGCCCTCAGCCTTTGGTTTCCATAACCAGCCAGCTTACTTCCCAAAACTCCCCTGACACCGCCATCTCTCCAAATCCTGTCCCATCTTCTCCATGGAAGCCCCACCACTGTGGACGAGTCCATTCTCCTTTGCCATTGATAAAACACGCTGAACCCTTGTAATTATGCAACGTTACAGACGACGACAGGCTGGAGCCTCTGCTGTTCAGTCTAATTTGGTGCATCGAGTCTGAGAGCTAGAGTGAAATATGAGCCCAGAGCACATCTTTTGATCTTAAACAGTCAGAAGGTTGGAATGCATAATGCTATGGAAATAAATGGTGTCAAAACTGTAGGAAATAATTTATGGTGTGGGAATGGGTTTTGTGATCACAGAGCACTTACAGAGCCTTAAAAAACGAGAGTCGATGAGGTTGGTTGAGCCATGGCAAAGGAAAGCTTGGAAGAAGAGAGAATTTGGAAGAGGAGGGACTGGGTTTTTCTCCCCAGGGCTGAAAGGCCCAGCCTTGGCCTCTGGGAGGTGGGAGGTGACTCCTGTATGCACTTTCTCATCATCTCAGCTGGTTTTGGGGTCTAACGGTCCTGATCAGAAATCAGCGATTCCTGATCCCACCCAAGACTCGTGTAATCAGCTACCTTAAGCCTCACTTTGCTCATCTGTGAAATAGGATATTTTAGTAAACAGTACTTACTTTATAGGGTTCTTATAGGGTGAAATTAAATAAGGTACATAAAATGATTTGGAGAGTGCCCGGCATATAGTCAGATGCTACTTAAAAGTTAGCTTTTATTTTTTTTGGGGGGGAGGGGTACTTTTTTCATCAACCCCATTGCAATGTACAAAGAGTAAGATCTTCTAACTTATCCTCAAAACCTCACAGTAACAGAAACCCATTTTTTTTCTGATAGAAACAATAAGAAAAAAATTTTTTAAATGCTCTCCATTTCCCTTTTCTGAAGACCCTTAATAATTTCCGCAAAGAAAGCTGCTTCCAGAAAACTCCAGAATTCATGCTTCCATTTGGTGTAGAGGCTAGGAACTGGTTCTAGCCGGTACCTCGGCAATTTCACATTGTAGCTTAGAATGAATCCCCGGTGATGCTAAGTAAAAATTACAACAATGGCTAGCATCCATTAAGGGCTATTTATGTACCAGGTAATATTCTGATTGCCTTCCGTACCTTATATCATGCTTTTCCACCTACACACACACACACACACACACACACACACACACACACACACACACACACACAGTTGTAAGGTTCATTGTTTAATTACTTTCATTCTATAGAGGAGACAAACATGACACACAAAGGTTAAGTCATTTGCCTGCATTGCACCGCCAGTAGGAACTGGAGAGAGGAAATGATGGAGCTAAACCCAGGCGTCGGCTCCATGGCCTCTACCGTGCACAGTGGAAAGGGCCCCTGCCCTGTGGTCAGATAAACTGATTCAAACCCTGGGCCTGCCATGCGATTCTCAGGCAGGTTTGGTCAACACTATGTCACCTCTCAGAATCTCCGTAAAATATGGCCAGTGGCGTTCTTTCTTAAAGATCGCTGTGATGATGATGCAGCGCTTGACCCCCAGTGAGCACGTGGGAATGTCAGCCACTGTGGTCACTGCCACAGCTGTGGACCTCTCCTCTGCTCGCCAGGGCCTCAGGTCGGTCGTTCTCTCTGTCTCTCTCTCTCTCTCTCTCTCTCTCTCTCTCTCTCTCTCTCTCTCTCTGCTTGCTTTTCCCTCTAACCTCCAATCCTACCTCTGCTCCCTTTATCCCCAACACACAGTTCCCTCTGCTACTCACGGGGAGGGAAGACGAAGACCGCCAGACGTAACCTCTTTCGATTTCTCCTTCTTCTCCTTAAACTTTGTCCACCCTTACCCTCCATCCTTTCTAGGTGTCACACACACACACACACACACACAAATGTCCTCTCAGTCCAATTAGTGCCATAGCTCTTGGGTGCTGAGCTCTGGTGACACATGGTAAGCAAAGCACAGTACCCTGGAGGATAGAGGTGACTCTGGCCACCTTTCTGCGGGTAAAGCCTATCAGTGCTCAGATGCCCATCCTCACACCCGCTGAGGCCTATCTCCAGGCTGATGACACGCCCTAAATCGTCACATCTCTAAGCCTTCTCCCATCTGCATCTTCAAAATTTCTTCCAGCCAGGGACCATCATTCCCTTGGCTCACCCACTTGAAAGCCTGGTCTACGTTGTGATTATGTGTCTTCTCTTTCCATTTACTCCTTCAGCCGCCAGATCTGACTTCTGCTTCTACCAGCTCCATGGGACAGGCAGTCATTGAGGACGTCAATGATGGCAGACTTGACCGACCCAGTGCCAGCAACGCAGTGCTCACCCTCCTTGACCCCACTGAATTACTGCACACCCTCGCCTCTTTCTCGTACCCCTCTTCCTCTGTTTCTCCCTGTTCACTCCCGTTTTCCTTCGCTCATTCCCTGAACATGCAGCTCCGCTTCCATCTCATGTCGTCCACTTTACTTGATGACAACCTAACGCACCCTTCAAGGCTCCAGTCTGCATATCACCTGCTGTGGGAAGCCTCCATACACAACCCAACTCCCAAATTAGCCTCACTGATGTTCGAACCCAGATCTAAAACTGACCAAATGTGGGACTACGGAGCAGGACTTGTGGAGAGGGTTTTGCTTTTATTAGAAATCTCACGAACAAAATGATGCCACCTCCCTCCCAATTCAGGATGTAACCTCTCCTCCAATATTACCCATAGGTTCTTTGAGGGTATGACTGTGTGTCAAGCTTATATAGGTACCCCAGTGCCTGGTGCTCTGCCCAGAATAGCTGTCTCTTAAATGTCCCTCGAATTTAAAAAAAAAAATAGCAACTGTATCTCCAACTGAGAATGCTGAGCCCTTGAATTAAGACCTGATGAGTGTTCAAGGTTCTTTAAACATTCTTTTGAGCGGGCTTCAAGAACAGAGAAGACCATCAACGTGAGATAGGATAAAATTAGACAAAGTCACGAGTGCTCATGGGGAAGTGTCGCTGCCCTTCAAGTGGGTCTTGTGCTCAGGTGAATCAACGAGGGCCATTAACTCCCACGTGAATAAGTAAGCGTCTGCCTGGTTGGGGTCGGGGTCAGCCATGACAAGGAATCGTCAGAGCAAGTGTTCAAAGCCACGGGTCTCAAAATAAATTGCTAATTAGGTTGTTTACGTATTGTCTTACTTTACACGCGAGATGAAGGCGGGGGCCGTGCGAGGCAGCGAAATAACAACCGTGGAACATCTGCTTTGCGCCAGGTACCGTCCTAAGCATTGCATAGAGATTATCAAATTTAAAATTCAAACCAA
Source organism: Cynopterus sphinx (assembly GCA_030015415.1). Lineage (NCBI taxonomy): Eukaryota > Metazoa > Chordata > Mammalia > Chiroptera > Pteropodidae > Cynopterus > Cynopterus sphinx. The sequence goes on along the minus strand of CM057379.1, from coordinate 95,776,208 downwards.
TCTTTTGGGGTGGGTTGCATTATTCCTATGTTCCTGATGAGAGGCTGCTGAGGGAGTTGCTCACCGGTACATAACTTGTACGTCAAGGCCTGATGATTTATACCTCAGCTGTTAGACTCCAAAGCTCACAGTCTTTCCACAGGAACACTTGTGGTGCAAGAGCTCAGAGTCGCCGTGAAAAATGTGCTGGCTTCCCAAGTGGCTGGGAGTGGCCAGGGCAGGTCTTCAGTTCACAGCAACAGAAACTCGGTTCCTTCTCAAAAGCACTGGTTTCTCTCCCAAGAGCCAGGCTTTTCAGCATCTCTGAAGCCCTGGATCTGCTTTCCTGAGAACCAGGGTTAAGACAAGAAAAATAAGCGATTCCTTGGCTTGGAATAAAGTTTCCTTCTGGCAGGAAAAAGGAATTGGTGGGAGGGAGATTCTACCTATGTTTCTCGAAGGCCACTGGGTTTTGCTACCTGCGTGGTTTGCCATCACAATTATTCAGGATAGCAAAACTGTAGTATCAATCAATTTCGGTTCGATTGCTTTGCCATGAAATCGGAGCAGGCCGATCTATCAAAATTGAGGCCCTCCACTGGGTTGTATTGCCATTAAGCTATCAACAGGAAATCATTAAGGTGAGGCAAGAAACCAACTGGTAACTGAAAAGAAATGATCTTTTTTGTTGTTTCAAACATCCTCGCCCGCAACCTCCTTTGTGTGGCTGTCAGCGTCGGCGGCGTGGGGCTGGGTCTCAGATCTGTGTGCTGGCGTGCGGTTGGCGGTGGAGAGGACTCAGACACAGGCATTTGCAATCCAGTGACTGTGCCCAGGTTACTTGGTTCTCTCTCAGCAGGGCAGGCTGCGTGACGATAAATAGGGGGGGAAATGTGCATGCATTTGTGCGATAAAAGGGGCTTAATGATTCTGCAGGGGGAGGAGTCCAGGAGACACACAGGAGCAACTTAGGAACAAAATGGAACCATGCAGGGCCGATTAATGTGCAAATATGTGTGTGCTGAACTTGCATTCCATTCATCATGTGGACATGGAAATTGGGCCATTTATCTGTTATATTATGTATGTGACATCTTAGTTTGGTTCTTACAGGCTGCTCGGGGACAAAGGGCCTTGTGCTTTGAGGCTGGCAGAGGGAATTTAAGATAAATTCTTCAGCTGTCATAAACATCGCTGGGCAGAATTTGGTCAGAAGATAAAGCTCTTTCCTCTGCAGGATTTTAACATTTCTCAATCGTCCATGTGCCATCTTATTAAAACTGTGTGTGTGGTGCAGGAAGGGGTGGCATATGCCATGAAAAATTATTGGCACAAACAGCTTGCTGTCATGTTTTCAAAGTCCAGATTTAGCAAACGTTATTCACATATTCACTGTCAATCTGCAGAGAGGAAGGGAACTGGCAAAGCCACTCACGCTCGCTGATGCTGCGCCTTCGTAATCCTTCCTGTCTCCCCTTAACCAGCGACTCGGCCACAGGTGGGGTTTGTTCTGCTCAGGTTACAACTGTTTGTACTTAGGAAAAAGTCATTCGAGAAGGAAAAAGGGCCTCACGGAAGCACTTGTTCAGAGCCACTGTTATTTACCAAACAGAACACGCCGTGCATATGGATCGTGCATTAGATAATGGTGATCGCGTGCTTTGATGAATTGCCATTGGAAATTTAATTAATAAAAGGTTACCTCCCTTCAGCAGTGCCAAAAAAAAAAAAAAAAATATGGCCTGGCTACGGCAATTACAACTCAGCCTTAGAAACAATGGTTAGGGGAAAGAAAAGGTTTTGTTTTGTTGTTTTGTTTTATTTTGTTTTTGACTGGTTCCATCTGGGAAAGGAGGATCTGGTGTAAAACAGGAATGAATGAATGAATGAATGAATAAATGCATGAATGAATGAACGGACGAACGAATGAATTAATAAATTTAGGCCCTTTTGATCCGCAGTTTTGGCTACATGCTAAAGATTCCCACACTCCCTCATTCCCACTATTCCATTTCCCCTACCAGATCGTCTTTTTTTCTTCATTATCCTGTTTTATTTTATTTTATTTTTTTTTGCTAAGCAGCTTCATTTTTTACTCGTATACAAATTACCTACTGTGAAGTACACATGTCTTCAGCGTAGAGCTCTATAGGTTTTGCGGGTGACGGTTACCTGTGTCGCCTACGTAACATCCAGACAAAGGTGCTGCATACTCCCGCCGCTCTGCAGATTCTCTCACGCTCTGCCCAGAGGTACCGACGACCATTCCTGGTATCACCCGAGATGAGCGCTGTTTTCATGCGTCTAATAATAAAACCATACGGGGTGTGTTCTTTCACTCTGGCATTTTTTTTCCAGTGGACATTCCATCTCCAAGAGTCGTTCGGGCTGTTTCGTACGTCTATCGGTGACTCTTTCTGACTGCTGTCTTGTAGAGCACGAATATACCAGAAGTCAGGTATCTCTTATCCTCTTAATGGACAGTGGGTTCATTCCCAGGTTGGGGCTGTGACAAAGCTTCTGTGAACATTCTTGTGTGCTTTCTTTTTTCACAGATAGAAGCTCTCATGTCTCTGGGGTTCACAAGTAGGCGTGGAATTGCTAGATCATGAAGTAATCAGTATTTCGCCACTGTTTAAGGTATTTCAACTCTCCACAAGCTCATTTTTAAATCTGTAAAGTGGGGATGAGATCTGGGCCACGTGTGATTTCTGTGGAATTGAAAAGGGTCACCACGCGTAAAGGTGTTTTATTGTTGACTGGTTGTTTGAAACTGCCAGACGTGGCACAAACGTGAGACTGTACCCGGGGAAAGAAAGATGGAAGATCCCAGGGAACCGGCATCTGTCCACGGTGCCGACTACAGAGGCCTGTGACATATCAGCTATGATCTAGAAAGCACAATCATCCCACGAGGAGTGGCAGAGCCAAGATTTACTGCACTCCCACTGCGCACCAGGCCACGATCTGGGTGGTTTACGGGTGTTACACACCGACTGTTGAGATCCTAACCCTCAGTGATGGTATCAGGAGCAGGGGACTTGGGGAAGTAAAGAGATCATGAGGGTGGAGTCTTCGTGAATGGGATCAGTGCCTTTCACAGAAGAGACAGCTTGCTTCCACTGCTTTCTCCCTATGTGGGGACACGGTGGGAAGACGGCTGTCTGCAAACCAGGACGAGTTCTCACCAGACATCAGTTCTGCCAGGGCTTCGATCTTGGACTTCCTAACCTTCAGAAAGAAATCTCTGCTGTTTAAGGCCCCCCCCTGCCCCCATCTATACCGTCTTGTTATAGAAACTTGACTGAAGACACATGAGATGGCAGTTAATAAGCCAGCACTTTGTCCCCCACCAGACAATGTTCTGAATCCCAGCTCTATCACTCATTAGTTCAACAGCTCTAGGAAAGTTACTAAGTCTTTCTGAGCCTCTGTTTTTTTTTTCCCCATAAAATGGGGATTATAATAGCCCCTACATTACATTTTTTTGTGAGAAATTTAGAAGAGGATTCACGTGAATTTAGAAATTTAGAAGATAATTCTATAGCAAATGGTATATAATAGCTGCTCAGTACATGGAAACTCATATTCTGGTCACAGCAAACCCAAAGGGTGAACGCTGCCATTGCCATTGCAATGCTGTCAACAGCCTCGTGTGATGTGTATTGTCATTCTCATTCTGGATATGAGGAAACTAAGTTTGGGCAGGTAAACGACTGGCTCAAGTAACTGGTCGCACGATCACGGGGAAGCAGGTGATACCAGTGGCTCTTTACCTGCACCCCACCCTTCCACTTCCTGCCCCACTCCCCTCCCACTGGTCCCATCCCCAAATACCTGCCTCACCAGGCATCTAAAATAACATTTAAGTGTTAGCGCATCACAGTTCCGGGAAAACTTTTGCACACCAAGTGACCATATATACAAGGGTGTAGACATCCAAACCGGAGTCTGCACCTTTGATAACCATCTCCTTACGTTTTGTGGAAGGCTGCCAGAATCTGCCTCATACCCTTTATTTCATGTCATCTTCCCAACGATCATGTGATGAGTCCAAAGCAGGTGTAACTCTCCTCACTGGTGCCATGAGGAAAATGCGTCTGTGCAGCCAAGATGTTGTGTGATGTCACCCAGAACCTAGAGCACCCTTGGTCTGGGTTCACTTGCTCCACCCACATGGTGACCTAGGAGAGGGAGAGCGGCTGGATCCATAGCACTGGGTCTACTTTGTGGATGTCCATTCAATGACATCAGGTACCATTCCCAAAAGATAGCCACCTTGTTGGTGACCTCTGCGCAGTGCCTTTTCTTTTATCCTTTACCTAGGTGGTCAGCGTCAGCCACAGTTCCCTTCATGTCCCAGAGGCTGATCAGGGAGAGGAAAAGGAGGGAGGGAATGGGACAACACCAGAGACAGAGGGAGGTCTCCTTGCCAGAGCAAGAGCTTGTCTCAATAGGGCACGGATCATAACACATACATAGAGTCGGACTGGGACGTCATCAAGACCGAAGCCAGCAGGAAATCCCACTCTGAAACCACCAGCCCCTTTTACCAAGCGACTCAGTGCACCCTCCACGAAGACGAGCGTGGTGACCGGGCTCGCTCCAAACCCGGCACCATAGAAACCGCCAACGGAAAGCACATCACCCAAGCCACCAGGAGATGGCACAGAGGAGAACCGTCTCACTGCCTCGCAAAGCAAAACCCACTTCAAAATGTCCCCCAAAGAGACAGCAGAACCACATTTCCTACCTCAGATTTGCTGGCAGCCAGATTTGACGAAACCTGCAAGTTAAAGGGGGAAAAAAAAGACATTAGTATTGATTCGACAAGAAGATAATTGGATTAATTGTCTTTTTTTTAAAGGAACTGGCATCAATAATTTGTTATGACCTGAGGGGACAATAGGTACAACACCCACGCGCATGCGCCCTCACGCACATGTGCACTCTCTCTCTCTCTCTCTCTCTCTCTCTCTCTCTCTCTCTCTCCCCTACCAAGCACAGCAGCAAGACTTGTTTTTTCCAGTCCCGTGTTTAAGGTGAAGAGGATAATTAATATTTTTAACACATTATAACAATCTTGCCAGGAAAAAAAAAGGGGGGAGGGCTGTGTGCAATCCCCGTGCACTGATAACGATTAAATGAACACTGAAAAAGCAAAGGCATTGAAGACATCTTCGAGTTGTATTTTTTTTTAAGTTTCAAGTCAATGTTATGAGGAGGCAGAGCCCCAGACCACAGCAACGACGGCCTTCGGTCGTCACAACGCCTCCCGATGTGGCGCAGTCAAGACTTGCGCCGGGCATTGTGCCAAGTATTTTTTTTTTTTTACATTGATTGTCTCATTTAATCCCCAGAACAACTTTATGATCCCCACTTCACAGATGAGAACATTGGGCTCAGGAAATTTAAATCATTTTTCCAAGCCCGGGAAGTTATTAGAGGGAATTAGACTTCGACCCGAGAAAAAGTCATGTAGATTTTCAGGCTCCGACTCACAGCCCGTGCCGTATCAAAGGATGCGATACGGACATCACCCACCATTGGGCATACAGACCCAGAAGGGGAGATAACTTTCTGTCTTCAAACTTTCTCTCTTACACCTGAGGTTGACTTGGCCATCCTCGGCCACACTTTCCTACCAGCGTGCTATAAACTAAATGGTCCCCTTGCCAAATTTACGAAACGCTAAGCTACTATGCGATGGCATTTAGAGATAGCGCCTTTGGGAGGGAATTAGGTTTATCCAAAGTCATGAGGGTGGAGAGACCTCATGATGGAATTACGGTCCTTCTCAGAAGAGACACCAAAGAGTTGGCATCCTTTGCTCGCTCTCTCTCCCCCCGCTTGCAATCAAGAAAGGCCACATGAGGACAAAGTAAGGAGGAGGCTACCCACCACCAAGGAGAGAGCTCTTACCAGACGCCAACCCTGCTGGCTCCTTGATTTGGACTTTCAGTCTCCGGAACTGTGAGAAATAAATTTCTGTTGTGTAATCCACCCAGTCTGTGGTGCTTTGCTACGGCAGCCCCAGCTGCCTGAGACACAGACCAATGCCAGCTCACAGCTGCGCATCCAGCAGAGGCCTTCGGAACGCATGGCTTCCCGAGTTCGCTGACCCGCAGCTCCCACGGGCCCGGTCTCAACACCACCTCTCTCATGCTCACCCCGGAGGGATCAGACCCGCCTCCACCTGAGCCATTAGCTCCAGAAGTAGCTCAGACAGAGCTTGCTTGCTGCCCACTGGGCAGCTTTCACGCATCATTAGCCCCCTAAACAGGAGGCCAGTCTTCAGACTGACCTCAGCCAAGCAAGTCCATTAGCTGTGGCCCAAGGTTTGCTAAGCCCTGAATCCAGGGGCCAGCCCCGAAGAAACACTCCCTGGCGTGATGAATGTCAGAGCCCAGAGCCGTCCTTCCCTTTTCTCTCTCCTCTCAAGGCCTTTCAGAGCTGGGGAATGGAAGAACAAGCAGCTGATTGCCCAAGCATTTCCCTGTTGACAACAAACACGAATCTGAGAGGGACAATGAGGTATTCGACAGCGAGATCTTCAGCAGTAGGGCTCCCCCTGCTTCCCATAGCACACGGGCAGCTCAGTTCTCAGGTGACGTCTCTGATTTCCTCCACTTCATGATGTTAGTGTGTGTCTCCCAAACGTGCATTTTAGGCTGTGTGACCACTTTCGTTCCCCCATAGCAAGTAAGCCCAATTCTAGATCAATACACAGAGGCACAGATGCGCTATTCATTGCAGCATCGTTCGTGATAACAATATATTTCCAAACATTTTCAATATCCACGGAAAGCAAGAATGGCTAAAACACAGGGTTTGAACACGCGGATGCCTACAGGGGCCAGGAAAGTAATAAAAGTGTATAAAGTGGGCTACTTCTAAGAGAATAGGGAATGGTGGGGCCTGTGTGCGAGGTAGAGATTGCCCCTTCTGCCTGAAGCCATTTGCATTCAGTTTCCAACAGGCGAAATACAGCTCTAAAGAAAATGAAACACAGAAGGGATCTGGGTGTGGCTATTAGACTCCCAGGTCATCATCCACCAAGCCGAAGCGGTTGTGATAAAATACGATGCAGCAGCCAGAGGGAATGGACTGGATCCTAATGTTTTGACAAGATGAACTCTACCATGCAGACTGCGAATGAAAAAGACACGATGTGTAAAAGTATGCATCAAACGGTGCTGATCTTTAAAAAAAAACACCTAAAATATATTGCATTATACATTCCTCCTCCCTCTCTGCCAACCCCCACCCCCCACACACACACACACACGTCCGAAAAATGTCCAGGAGGATATACCTCAAAGGTTTTTACCTCTGAGGAGGAAACTGAAACTTGACAAGGTTTAAAAAAAGCCATGACACTTCCTCTTTTTTGAATTGTTCGAGATTTTTTCATTGAGAACAACACACCCATGTATTGGTTGAATTACGCATAATTTAAAATATAAAACGAAAGCTTCACAGTGCTTTAGTGTTAACAGAAATGTTGGCTTTTTTTTTCTCATTGAAGAAACTAAAAACAACTCCCCCACCCGTTCATACATGTAGTGACACAGAGTAGGTGACACAGTACACGCTAGCGCGGTAGGGAGTGGCGAGGCGTGTGGCCCGCTGGAGATAAATATTTCATTTGATTTCTAGTTCCGCATATTAGATAAATATATGAAAAGCGAATGGTGAAAGTGACTGGAGCCCTCTATGTACTGCATTCGAAGTATTTTAGAGTCAGGATTATGTTAGATCGACTTCCAATAAGCTCAGGGCTGGTTCAGGAACGTGGTGCCCGCAGACCCCGGGGCCTGCCTGTAATCCGCTGTGGCGTGTTAGGCAGCCAAAATGAACTGCAGAGGCCAGCGGGGTGAGTGAGGGTGCTTTAAGGCCTGCAGGTGCCGGGCTAAGGCGTTTCGCTTTTATCTAGTCAGCAGCGGCAGCCACCAGAGGTTTCTCCAGATATGATTAGAGCCACGTTGGAGGTGAGCCATTCTGTGGACCAGCGCAGGGCACATTGGGATGCAGGAAACTCCAGGCAGGAAGCCCCTTAAAGCTCGATTCCAGCGATTTCCCATCCCTTTAGTCATCCTATTGTCTCTTCTTCCATTTATCTACATGTGCTTGAATTTGCAAAGATGGACGTTAAGGGTTTCCGCTCCACGTGTGCTAGGAACCTGATGTATGGGATTCCCTTTCAATGCCAACCTTTGGAGCTGACGCTCCTGCTACTTTCTCAGATGGGGAAACTGAGGTTGGAGTGCTTTCCTAAGGCCGTGCTAGGGAGTGTCAGAGGCAGGGCTTGAACTCAGGTCAGACACAGAAACTGTCTTCAAAACCCATGCAGGAATTTTTTTAACATTCAAAAATGTTCCTTTTTTTTTTTTTAAATCAGTTTCAATTACACAGAACATTGGTTAGACATTTATGTAGTTTATGAAATGATCCTCCTGATTATCTTCCCTCTGGCTCTATCCATTGCCATCACCTTACTGCTGTCTGCATTCCCTATGCCGTGCTCCCTTTCTGTGACCATATATCAACTACCAATTTGTATTTCAACGCTTCACCCCTTTCTCCCAGCCCCCCACCTTCTCCCCTCTGGCCATCACCCGATTGTCCTCTACATTTATGGGCCTGTTTTGATTAGTTTGTTCTTTTTGTTCCTTAGATTCCGCATATAAGTGAAATCATATGGTATTTATCTTTCTCTGTCTGACTTATTTCGCTCAGCATAATAACCTCTAGGTCCATCCATGTTATTGCAAATGGAAGGATTTCATTTTAATGGCTGAGTAGTATTCCATTATATACATAAACTGTAATTTCTTTATCCAGTCATCTGTTGTTGGGCATTTAGGCTGTTTAAAATCTTGGCTATTGTAAATGGTGCTGCCATGAACATAGGGATGTATAGATCTTTACAAATTATTGTTTTGGTTTTCTTTGGAGAAATACTCAGAAGCGTAATTGCTGGGTCAAAAGGTAAACCCATTATTTTATTATCTGAGAAACCTCCAGACTGTTTTCCACAGTGGCTGTACCAATTTGCAATCCCACCAACGGTGTATGGCAGTTCCTTTTTCTCTACATCCTTACCAATACTTGTTGGTCTTTGATTTATTGATGACAGTCATTCTGACAGGTGTGAGGTGACATCTCATTGTGGTTTTAATCTGCATTTCTCTGATGACTAGTGATCTTGAGCATCTTTTCATAGTCTATTGGCCATCTGTATTTCTTTTTTGTTTTGGAGAAATATCTATTCAGGCCTTCTGCCCATTTTTTAATTGGATTTTTTGTTGAGTTACATGAGTTCTTTATATATTTTGGATATTAACCCCTTATCAGGTATATCATAAGCAAATATCTTCTCCCATTCTGTAGGATGTCTTTTCATTTTGTTGATGTTTCCTTTGCTATGCGAAAACTTTTTAATTTGATGTGGTCCCGTTTTTTATTTTTATTTTTTGTTTCCCTTGCCCAAGGAGATATATCCAAAAAGAAATTATTAGTAGCAATGTCAGAGATTACTGCCTATGTTTTCTTGTAAAAGTTTATGGGTTTAGGTCTTACATTTAAGTTTTTAATCCATTTTGAGTCCATACTTGTGTACGGTGTAAGAAGGTGGTTTATTTTATTTTATTTTATTTTATTTTTTATTATTATTTTATTTATTTTATTTATTTTATTTTATTTTATTTATTTTGCATATATCTGTCAAAAAAAAAAAAAACCATTCATGGATTTTGCCCACATTATGGAGAGATGGGCTCCCTCCTTGAATTTCCCATAAATTAACAGATATCAGGACTGAGTTCATCGAGAGAGGGGAGAATGAGAAATAATAGCTCAAGCAAACCCACTTGGTCTCCTCTACACCTATGTCTGAGATACCCTACTACCTACCATCTGGGGCCCTGTTGCTCCAAACTATTCAATCTTCTGTGCTGCACATTTTGGGGTACCACTCTATTACTTTTGCAGGAGTAGAGGTTAATGGGTCTTTTTTGTTTGCATGGGATGGAAACAACTCAAAATAGCTTAAGGATGCAAAAGAGTTTATTAGCTCACTCAACTGATAGAGCTCACTTTAAATAGATCTGGATAAGGATCAAAGAGTTTAAATTGCTTCTCTGACAAGGGGTAATGCGATGAACTGAATCCAGGTCTCTACCATTCTAAATGCTGCTGCCTGCACGGCTCTGCAGAGCTCCCATGCACAAATCCGGGGCACAGTAGTTTACTGTTCCCTAGCTGCATGGTATCCCACTCCAATCTCACTGAATGGTGCATGTCCTCTGCCTTCCACTCCTCTCACCCCCGCCTCCTCCAGGATTCAAGGCGAGGTGCTGTGCTGATGCCATAGGAGGCCTGCCAGGCAGGAAAATGGAAGGATCACTTTCTTCCTTACACACTATCTTGTTGGGCCTTTAGATTTGTTTCCCCATCGACAAATGGCACAACTGTCACCTGGTGCCAGCGTGTCACCTAAACAGGCATTCCAGGTAGAGGCCCCTGAGGACGTTATTCATGGATCCCGGTAGTTTCTTCTATCGACAGTTATTCAGTAGAAAGTGTTAAGTCCTCATGCCCTATAGTCAACCCCGTGACGTTTGCCAGGCTGCCAGGTAGTCTGGGGCTTTGACGGAATTTCTTTAAGGAAAGGTCCAGCCTAGAACAGCTCCAATACAGAGCCTTGCTCTTTCCATCAATTGTCCTTCCATCTTGTCTCCCTTTTTAGTGCTCTAAGGATACTTCAGGAAGATTCGGAGCTTCCCAGTCACCTTCAGGCATGGGAATCCCATTCTAGTTAAGAGTAAAACTTTAATCTTGTGAACAATTTAATGTTCATCTCCTCCATTCCACCGACCATGCTGGCCAGGCTTCGACCAGAAGGACTAACTGGAGAGAATGAATGGTCTTCGCTTTCATGCCCTCTTCCCTCTTTGGTTTCCAGGTTTTAACAGCTCTGTCACTGGGTCTGAGCAGAGAGGTTAGAGAAAAAGGTCAAATTCCTTTCTGCTTGAACATACAACAAATGAAAGCATCTGCTACCAATGCTGATTATCAGGCCAATCCCAATGGCCATAGGTGCCCTCTGTGTGGAAGGTATCTGAATGCTGGCACCTTTGTGGGTCACAGGTAGATTTCTAGGAGCCTTATGGGCGCAGGCCCCCTGTGTTTGTCATGGACATTGAAGTCTCAGTAACAAGGAGAACCAAATGTATAACAGCTCAACATAAAAGACATTCATCTCTTGCCACATAACAGTCCTAGGCCAGATCTCCTCCACGTGATCATTCAGGGACCCAGACTGAAGAGGCCTTCCAAGGTCACTGTGGCCATCTCCATCCCAGCCAGCCAGAAGGCGAATGCATGAAGGAACTTGAGGAGCTGGTCATTACGGACCAGACCCAGAAGGGGTATGTGTTGTTTCAGCCCACATTCTGTTGGCTGCAGACCAGCCACATGGCCACATACAATGGCAAGGGGGTTTGGACGTGGAGTCTAGCTGTATGTCCAAGAAGAAAAGGTGGTGTTTGGAGAACAGAGCTAGCAGGCCTGGCTGCACCTCCGCCCTGCAGCTCTGCTTTGCCTGAGGACCCTCTACATGGTTCCCTGATAGGAAATCCACTTGCATTCATCCTCTTCCAATTTCTCCCAGTGATACAGTCCCAGCAGTATAATACAGAGTCTCTCGCTTCCGAGGTCCCCTCATCTTGCATCTGGTCCTCTTGGGTACACCGGCCATGTGGCTCAAAGCCAGCTCTTCCGTGGTATCCTCTTGACTCTCAGGAAATTCACATGTCCTTCAGCAAGGGCAAAGTGAAGACTCCATGCCCTCTCTCTCCCGTTTTCTCCTTCCCTCACCCCTCTCAATTAAATAAGTAGAAAGGGACAACTGGGGGGAAAGCTGCATGAGCAGACTGTGTCCTTTTCTTGCTGGCTTCCCCACATCTACAAGAGGTCCCCTCAGAGCTCAGCTTGCCTTCAGGTTGACACTGATAATTCTCTTCTATCTCCCCAAATCCTCTCTTATCTTCTGCTCATATATCTAGTCGATACTGGTAATAGCAGAGCTGACTTGTCCTCTCTCAAAGAGCCCTGAGGAGGTATCCAAACCCCACGGTGTCTGGCCCTCTTTCAAGCGTAAGAGATGCTCAGCATTCCTTTGTCTTCGATTAGGGCCCTGATAGTTCATTTGGGGATGACAGGAAACATTTCACAGCCACCTTAACTGGAGAGGCCAGCAAAGGGTGTGAACTCGTCACCAAATTGCATCCACCTGTTACTTGGACTGACTGAATCACTGGGTCATTTTCACTGATGTAAACAGAACACCTTAAAGCACTAGCATCAGAGAATTGTAAAGCAGAAAAAAAAAAAGAGTTTAGGTTGTAGAATAAGACAAGTGGGATTCCTGCCACTCAGCAGCTGGGTGGCTTTGAGGTCCCGTCCTTCATCGGAGAGAGTTGCCATCTCTGTGAACTAGGAATGGGGAAATCCCTCGCCAGATGGGACGGACTCCGTGTTACAGGCAACACCAGCATCTCCAGCCCCCTACCTGCGATGCCTCCTTCCCCGGATGCCAGAGACTCTAAGTTGTCGAGTTGAGTCCTGGGTTCAAAACCTGCTTCTACCGCTCTCTAGAAATGTAATCTTGGGCACATGTGGTAAGTGAAAGTCGCCACACCTTATTCTGGTACTTCTCCCGTTGAGACGTGGGGCCTTTATTTCCACCCCTGGAGTCTGAGTGGGTTCTAAAACTACCTTGACCAATGGATTGCAGCAGAAGAGATGCTAGGCCAGCTCGGGGCCCAGCCTTAAAAGATGGGCAGCTTCCACGACTGTCCAAGAGAGTCCTCTCTGGGTACCCTCAGCTGCCATCAGAGGGCTGAGTATCCTGAGACTGTCATGCTGGAAAGGCCACAGTTTGATATTCCAATGAATAGTCCCAGCTGAGCCAATAGTACCAGCCATCTCGGACCCTCCAGGTAGTCCATCAAGCTGCTGGATGCCACCAAGAAACCTCCGTCGTCCCATGCCTAGCACGCCCTGCCCTGATTCCTGACCCACAAAATCCTGAGCTATAACAAACGGTTGCTGTTTTGAGCCACTGAGTCTTGGAGAACTTCGATACCCAGCAATAGAGGATCACAACAAAACGCACTTATCTTCTCTGAGCCGGTGATTTTAGACTTACAAAATGAAAAAAACGTAATACATTTTTGCAAGATTGCTCTAAGAATTAAGAAAATATATGTTCAAAGTGCTCGACGTGCTCCCTGAGACGCGACGAGCGGCTTCGTTTTCTTCACAAGCCATCACCACCTGCGTCCTCCGTGCGTCTCCACGTGCTGGAGTCCTGATGAGTTGTCAAGGGATGATTTTCAGAGCGCTCGATTTGATTTCAAGTCGGTGAAATGTACATGGGTTGCTCTGGAGTCAGACACACCTGGGGTGTTCCAAGCCTTGTTCCGCCGCTAGAAAGCTGTGTGCGTGACCAAAGGGACGGTTACCTCCTCCCCCCCTCCCCTCCCTGAGCCTCGGTGTCCTCATTTGGGAAACAGACACAAGAAATCCATCTCGCTGCCTTTCTGGTGCGGGTTCTGGCCCCGAGATGGAGAATGAATAGCTGTCATTTGGGTCCGTTTGGTAGAGTAACGGTAATAGTAGCAGCAGCCGTCAACGCCCGGTAATTTGAGCTCCCCGGCATTTAATGGAGCAGCTTGTGCACAGACCACCTAAAGGGGTATTTATAAGAGCTGGCAGCCCTCCTCTCCCTGCCATCCAGCGCCTCGATTCGAGCCCAGGATTGGGTCCCAGCCGCTGAGCTGTGGGGACTCAGCCCAGATTTTCTAGTGTGAGTGTAAAAAAGGAAAGAGCCCATTCACAGATGATATCCGGCAACCCCCAACCAAACTCCATAGGCTCCAGACATGCCCAATAATAAACGTCTCTTAAAATTCTTCTAGAAAATGCACAAGGTTTCTCTTAATAACTCTCGCTGTCAGAAATGAAATATTTACATGCACTCGCTTTAAAACCCTGGCAGCTTGTAACCTAAGAATAGTTTTACTTATGGTGTCGAACAACTGCCTTAGGTCTATCTTGCAGATGAGCAAGAGGCTGTAGCTTCGGAAGAAAGAAAAACCTGCTCTAGGTGGGAAGGCCGCGCAGGGAGGGGCTGACAAATCCCTGCCCTTGGTTTGCCCTTGAAGTTGGTGTATTAGGGAGGTTAAAGTAGTTGCAGCCCTGGGTTGACGGGTGTCGAAGCTGTGACGAGCCCATCAGTCACCCTGACATGTGCTGGAAAACACGGAGCGATGGCAAACATTATCTGAAGCTTAATTATAAGGCAGAGAGGCGTCTGGGGTGGTGTGAGAGGGAGTGCCGGGGCTACCTGCATCCTTTCCCACCCTGTCCTGTAATCTCTGGGAAGAGTTGCTGCCACTCACGTCTCCTTCCAAAGAGCCCTTTGGCTGCTTTTTGAGGCCAGGCTGCGAGGTTAGAGGAGGCTCCTAGATGATCTTGTTTTGAAATCTATTGAACAATCTGGAAATGTAGATAAAGATCGCCCCTCCCCTTGGACCCTTCCAGGGTCCAAGGAAATCTCTCCTAAGGACATACTGGAAAGACAGCAATAGCTTGTGGCATAAAGTGATGCGTTTTAACATTTTTCCGCAATGAGAAATGTAATCTGTGGGAAACAAGCTGGTGGTCCAATCATAGGGAACTAACTCGGTGAGCTCAGCCATCCCCTTTCACGAACTCTATGACCATAAACTGATGACCAAAGTCTGAAATAATGTGAGAAATGCGTATAGTAAGAAAAAAACATAAACAACATACTACACAATCTCAATTATGTAAAAACAAAAACAGAAAAATTTAAATAAAACAGGAATACAAAATTTAAAAAAAAAACAGTGTTTTTCTTTGGGAGGCAATACTGGATAGTTCGTTTTCCTCTCTTTTTTGTGTTTTCCAAGTTCTCTCTAGTTAACAGACGTACAGAAAGCCATTATTTAGATGCCATGTAGTTCCTGCCAGTCCTTTCAAATATTTCTACCCATTTCCCTAACGCTATTCCCCCAGGGATTGGGGCACCCCCAGAACAAAGCTGTGTGACTCCAAGTGGCACAGAGAGAAGGAACCTTCGTGTTGAGCACTTTGGGCATCAGGCTGTGAGTTTTATGTCCACTCGCTCAATCCCCAAAGAGGGCCAGGTAGGAGTTGTGCCATTGTATCAATGGAGGGGGAACTAAGAGCCTGGAGAGGTTCGAGAAATTTCTAGAACAATGAAACAATTCAGAGTCCAGGTGGGGATGTGAGCTCAAGTTGGCCTGAATCCAACCAAAGCCTTGCTTCTTCCTTCCTTCACCCTCAGCCACAGCGGGGAGAGAAACACAGGTGACGCCTTAGCTGTAACGGTCCTTCCTTTGCAAAACCCTGGTGGTAAAACTTGAATTCCCATGGAGTCATCCCTGGTCACCATCCCCCAATCCCAGTGTCTTTCTTCTTTCTTCATGGTCAGTATCTGGAACCCCATCTTTGGAGATGTCATCTCTCTGTTAGCTAAAAAAGCCATAATTCTAGCCTCTACTCATCTTCTTTGAAAATGCGTATATATGTATATTTTTAAGGCAAAATAAAAAAGAAAAAGAAAATAAAAGAAAATGCATATAAACCTGGGAGAGGTAGTAGGGCATAATGACTGGACAGGAATCGGGGTGAATGTTGGGAGAGGCACACGCCAACCCAGGGTGTTTTGATGTTGGGGAGGTGCAGCTTCAGCCAAACCACATCTTTGCTTAGAGACCTCACTTCTCGAGGGGTTCCACCCGTCAGTATTGTGGGAAGGGCTCATAGTAAGAAAAAACTAGAATCAGCGGCGTATGTCCATTTGCACACACAGGAGTCGCATCTCGGTTCTGCCTGCAAGAATAGACCTAAGGCAGCGAGGGAGGACCTTCTAGGCAGAAGGAACGCACGGGCAAAGGTTTGGAGGCCTACGCGACTTGCTTTTAGAGAGTCGGGAGCTTTCTGTGCAATATCGTCGATAACAAGGGAAAAGTTAACATTTGCTAAGGGTTATCCTATGGGCTCTGAAAAACACCTTTGTCTCAGTATTTTTAAACATCATCTTGGTCCTCATTATGACTACGGGGTAGAACTGTATTGCCCCCAGTTAAAAAAGAAAAAGAAAAAGCAGTAGGTCAGAGACGCGAAGTAATTAGCCCCCAATGGAATGGCTAATAAGTGGGGGAATGAGGATTTGAATCCAGGTGGGTCTGGTTAGAGCCCTGCTCTCCAGTATGCCAAGTGTTCACAAACTTGCTGCACCTGAGCAAGACACTCTGCCTCCTCAACTCACCAGTCCTCCCAGCAACCGTTAGTTTCTTTGAAACACCTCCACACCGAACCCCGAGCTTGTGGTTCCTGTCACCTTCGAAGGCATATGTTCGATGACTCTTTTTAAAACAACGTGGTACTTATGGAGCCAAAAGGAAAAGGACAGCCCGAAGGGACGCTCAGGATGCTGAAGGCACGGAGATGACGTAACTTATGTTCCGACGCTACCGTCTCTGCTCTCCCCACTGCAAAGCTCGAAATTTGGGGAAAACTCAGTAATTGCTCTGAATGACCTGGGCCTGCTGTCGACTGCTTGCTTTTCTTATTACCTTGTCCCGCTTGGCAACCCCTGAGTATTTCGTCTTTGGCAGGGCTGGCAGGTTTGAGGACATCCCTGGCACAGCGGAGGATGCCACTGAAAACACAGAGGAAAAGGGAAGAGATGGGGGGCGGGGCTTGGAGAGGGAGTCTTGGGGAAAGGTCGAGAGCCAAAATGGATGAGCTGGGAGCTGGATGGGTCCCTCCACCCATGGCCAGGTTTTGAAGGTTAAAGGCGAAACACCCCTGTGTGTGGGGAGGAGCCGTGGTTTCCATTTAGGCGGTGATCTATAGCTCTGGTTTGAATGGACACTGATGTGCCCCTGGCTGGTGGAACACAATTTAGAATCACAATAACAACTACCAGGAGAGTTATCATCACAATAGATCCTGGCACAACGGTTTATTGCTTATGGGGCTCATTTCCCAGGGCAGGTAATTTCCACAGCAAAGTGTGCAAACTGGAGGAATGGGGAAGGAATGGGGAAGGTGGGCCCAGGTGCATTCTGCAAAGGGAATCCACAATGGACAGATGTTGGGAAGTCGGGCGCAGCTCAGCCTGGCTCAGGGGAGACACCCAATGCCATTCTCCAGCCAAGATGCATACCTGCTCCGCCAGGCAGGTAATTTCCACTCCACCCATTCCCTCCAAGAGATCTCAGATTCAGTCACCCTCCTCAATCCCTTACGCTTGGTCCGAGCATCAATCTGTCTTGTCTGGAAAAGAGGTGTATGACCACTTAACCAATTATTCGAAAGTCCCCATCCGCTCCTAGCCCCTGAGACTGCAGAGTGAGCCACTGAGGGCCCAGATCCCCCCCTCCCACCTGAGTTCAGAGTAAACAGGATTACCTAGGGTGGCGGGAAGTGGTGGAGACAGAAGGTGTTTCAAAGCTTAATCAAAAATTAATTAGAAAAAGAAACAAGCCAAAGGACAAACATCTGTGAGCAGATGATGTGCAGAGGCAAACAAATCCGACAGACAACGTTCCGTTTGAGTCAGGAGCGGGATCCCGCTGGGCTACACTGGGAGTAGCTGGAAACGCTTTGAGGGGGAACAAAACGCTTTCGTGTTTACTTCTCGGGAACAACGACAGTGCCACTCCAAGCTCCAAAGACACCAGAGGAGAGGGTCTCCCCAAAAGATCCCACGGGAGCTGCAGGGAAGCCGCGCGTTGGGAGATGCTAATGAATAATCATCAGAACACAGGCGAGAGAATGTCTCTAAGTGGGGAGGTGGCTGTGTGCGCAAGAGAGGCCTCCTCATGCTGTCAGGACCAGCGCCTCGCCGGTCAATCTGCCTTCCACATCGGACCAGTGGTGGTGGCTCTTCCAGAACCCAGAAAAACCAAGCGCGGAGAACCTAATGAGGCCTCCATGCCCTTGGGTGGGACGACTCTGAGATACGCCCGCAGCCACCAGGGGTCCAGCTGAGACTGAGCCTCAGGTGCCCACAGGGCGACCCGCTCCTGTGTTAATTTCTTGTCACCCTGTCTCACTTTTCCCGTCCCCAACTGCTTCTGGGACCGACTCCCAAATAAGCCACATGTGTTGGAAGCCTTATCTAGGGGTCTGCTTACAGGGATTCAGCCGAAGACGAGGACGTTGGCGGAGGGCGGGGAGGACTGGACGCAGGGACCTGGCTGAGTAAGGGGCGCTATGCGGACTTGTCCCCAAGTCAACGAGATCCGCGTGGGACTCTGGTAGCCTCAAATCTCCTGTTTGAGTCAACCACCCAGTGACCCTGGTTACTGCCATTTCCAGATCCACCTGACCCTAAAATCCAGGGCACTGCATTGTTCCTAAAGTCGGGACCTCCTGCATGCAGGAAGCTGAAGTCTGGAAATACACGTTAAATGTCACCTTCCCTCTGACCCCTGGAGACGCCAGTGTCCCTGCCTTCTTCTTCATGGTGGAGGGAGGCCAAGGCTGCAAACATTCCTGTGTGGGTTTCTCGCTCCCTTTGCCTTGGACATCGTGGTCTCTCCCACCCAGACTCTCTGCCTTACCCCCACCCCGACATAGTCTAAGGAATTTCAACCAGCATCACCTGCTCCGAGAGGCCTTCTCTGCCCCCATCACTAACCCCGACAGCAACCAACACTCGCCTGTTACGACAGATTTTTAAATCTATTTTATACCTTGTTGCAGCACAGGGTATAGACATCGCTTTACCCACAGTACCACACTAGATGAGTCTTTTAACCTGAAAAGCTAAAGTTAATGGGCTTTTGGTGGTCCCTGACCCAGAATTCTGTGTGTGTGTGTGTGTGTGTGTGTGTGTGTGTGTGTGTGTGTGTGTGTGTTTCTGGGGGAGGAGATCCATCGCTTTTATCCAATTCTCGAAAGATTTTCCAATCCCAGAAAATGTCACAGCCACTGCACCTGACTGTGAACTCCTCGCAGCCCTTAGTCTTGCGTCCCCACAGGGCGGCCCAGTGCCTGGACATCACAGGCACGGCGTCAGCAATGCTAACGGCTACCACAGTTTGGGTGATGATTCCGAACTGAGCACCCATAGGGTCTTCATTTCATTGATGCCCAGGACAACCCTAAGAGACATCTGTCATCTCTGTCGATGGGACAAGGAGAGGCTGTGCCAGCACTGGCCCCGGGGCCCGCAGCTGGAAGGCTTGCTGTGGGACCGGGTGGCCTGTGACTCAGGCCCGGAGCACCCAGCAGAATCAAAGAAAAGCATCAAAGAAAGTATCAAAAGTATGAGAGAATGAAAGCATGAGCTGAGGAATGAACAAACTCCACTCAGCTCATCACCATGTTGTCCCCTCAGCTTTCAGGCAGCACCGCAGCAGACCTCGAACGAAAACGCAGGCTTTGGGAAGACCCCGAAAAGTCCTCCAATGTCATCCCCCTTGCTTCCTTTACAAACTGCACTGGGGTTCCTGCCGTCTGGAAACGGATCCCCCTCCTGTAACAGCTGCGAATGCATTTCCATCCCGTAGGGCAAGCAGCATCTGGTTTTAGGGCTTTTCAATGTGTTGTTCGTTTACAATTAAGGAAGCTGAGGCCCCGCAGGGTACGCGGCTCGGCCCAGGCCTTGCAGTGAGTTAGCTGCAAAGGTGGAAGTGGATTCCAGGTCCTGCCTCTTCCCAGCTAAGTGTCCTTCCTCCCACTCCTCCCAGGGAAGGTGCCTTCTTCACCAAGATGATGCGAATGTGTTTCCTACCTGAAATTCACGTGCTTCTCACGCCAACCAGCTTCCCAGAACCAGCCACGAAACTCAATGTCGTTCCTCAAACAATCTGACCCTCACACAGCCATGTCGAGATTCCCTGGTTCCTGCTGTAGGGGCCTCCCGGAGTCCATGCCCTTCCGGAGGCTGTGATCTCGCTCTTCCCTCCTCGGGATCTGCAGGCGCTGGCTCGGGGCAGGAGACAGACCGACGGCCATCTGTCCCGGCTGCTCTGTGTGAGGCCTGGGCCCACACGCACTAACTGATTTATCGGCTGATAACGCAGTTTGTGTGCAGGGCTGGTCTATTGTCAAAAGCATGCCTCTTCTACGGCTGTCCGGATGGCCCTCCCCAGTCCCCAGGTGTGGCCCTTCACATCTACCCACTGTGCAAGGACCATAAGTGGAGCATCCCCGGCCCCCAGGCGCACTGGTGCCCAGTCCTCTAACTAATAAGCAGCTAGAACTCTGCCAACGGAGGCAGCGGAAGGTGCTGGAGAGAAGGGTACTCACTGCCTGTCTTCAGGACGGGGGATCCACCATCTGCGGGCCCTGGAGCCTTGGGCACAGCTCTCTGAGCCTCCATTTCTCCACCTACCTGCCCAGCGAGGGACAGAAAACCTTCCTCACAGGGTTATTGTGAGGAATATATAAGGTGGTTGGCACTAAATAAACGCTTGTCGAATCGTACCCCAGAGATGTTCAAGTCGAGCACATCCAATATGCTTAATAGACACTTCCTTCCCTTCCACACCTCGTGTCCCCATCGTTCTCGCCCATCCTGGGAAGGTAGCCGGTGCTGAGTATGGGGGTGCCCATTTCTTCTCCTTCCTTCTCTCTCATCACAGATGCTGTTACTGAGCGTGCACCATGAGCCACAGGCTTCCTCTGCATTTTCGTCTCTGTCCTTACGTCACCTCCAAAAGAGTGAATGGCGCCTCCCATGTCACGGCCCACAGAACTCTGCAACGACCGAAACGCGCTACGTCCTGCGCTGCCCTCTTGCAGCTACTGAACCCTTGAAACGTGCCTAGTGTCACCGAGAAACTGGATTTTTAATTTTAACTAACTGACGTTTAAGTAGCCCCGTGGGGCAGTGGCCACCACGTTGGACAGCACAGCTCTAGATGGGGCGGATAAAGAAAAGAGTTGAAGTTTGAAGTTCAGCAAGTCGCTCAAGGTCATGCACCTGGATGAAGGTGGAGGGGAGAGCTGAATCCACACCTGCCAGTTTTCGGTGTGCATCTCCTAGAGCAGCGGTCCCCAACCTTCTTGGCACCAGGGACCGGTGCCCCTGTGAGAGTCTAGTGCCTGATGATGATCTGAGGCGGAGCTGAGGCGGTGATGCTACCGCTGGGGAGTGGATGCAAACACAGAGGACGCTTCGCTTGCTCGCCCGCCACTCACCTTCTGTTGCGCAGCCCAGATCCTAACAGGCCACAGACCCGTACCAGTCCGGGGGTTGGAGGCCCTTGTCCTAGAGGGACTGGTCCGGCTGGCCCAGGACTTACAGCAAAATCCAAACCAAGATCTGAAACTCAAGACAGCCTGGGGAGAAATACTCCCAGCACTAGGGAACTGGCCCAGAAGGAGAAGGAAATGAATATTCAAAGCAGATAATGGTTGTGGAAACGCTTTGCAAACTGTGAAGTGCTGTCTCAGGGTGGGGGTTATTAATAATACCCCTTGGCACTGACTCTGTGGCAAAGCTTTCCTGTCCTTCTCCACATCCTGCTGCTCTGTTAATCGTTAATTAAAGCTTAAGGGATTTGGGAATACAGGCCTCTGAAATTTGGACTAAACCCTCCATGTTACTGAAAAAAAAAAAAAAAAACTTGGATAATTAGCTTTTCTTTCCCTAAATGCTTTTTGGGTCTCATTACAAATGAAGTGCTGGGCTAATATACCTTGTGTTGTGAACGCCTCACAATTCCTGCTAATTGAATTAAACCCAATTCTCTGCAAATAAACTCTTGGTGTTTTAATGGCAAATAAGGAACAGAGCTGTTTCTTTTTGGAACGGGTCATTACAAGGCCCTAATTACAAGGATCTCAATGTGTAACTGCCTTTGTGTCGGCTCCTGACAATGACGGCTCTGTTAACATCAAAGCTGCGACGTGCCCCGTGGAATCTCCCCTCCCGCCTCCCGCTTTTTATTTCCACTTCAAAATGTTTAATAATGACTAATCCAATTTCCAAGACGGCAGAGAAGGGACCAGACCGACGAAGTCCGCTTTTTATTTTTTCATGCAGGACAAACATTTTGAAACCGACGCACTGCTAATCCCTTTCTCCCCTCTTTCTTTATTTTTTCCCACCCCTTGGACTCATCCCATTTTGAAGTTGCCGGAATCTGTGGCCACGGAGTTGCACGCATGCCCGAGGTGATGGAGTTGCTGCGTGGAATAATCAGGTGTCAGGGAGGAAGATGGATACCATTGTTCTTACATGGCCCAAGACCTTTATCAATAATTCAGCGCCAATTACTTTGGGGACCAGCCTGGACTCTTGTGGGATGGGACACTTTATTCCGGGGCTCTTTAAAACGGCATAAATAATCAGCCACACCGGCGAGGTTTTAAAATGCAGTACGCATCTTTTCCTGCCGGCAATGCTGCACGGATGTGTGGGCGGAGGTTCCAGGTTTGAGGTTTCAAGGGAAGGTTGGATGGAAAACTTTCATACGAATGGTGGCTGTCCTTTGTGTCCCCTTAAGCTTTCAGGGTGGGTGATGGCTGGCCTTCCTGGCACTCCAAAACGCTAAGCCTTCCTCTTAGGAAGAGTCACAGACGCTCACCCCTGCGCCGCAGCAAAACCAAGCATCTCTGGGCCATCTGGGCAGCCCAGAAATTGCGCCTCCCGGGGTTCCTCGCTCACCCCCTTCTGTGCTCAAACATCTCATTCTTTCGAGACACCACGTTTGCCCCCCGAGGAAGGCAATCCTGATCTCTGATGGCAAAACTCTTAAACTCAGCAGAACCTGACCCAGGCGCCCCTGCCAGGGCCTGCTCCTTGCTTCTTCTATTTGCTCCGAGAGCATTCTTCTCTCTCATCTGTGCCTAAGGCAATAGGGTGGAGTGGGCACTTGGGCTTCAGAGAAAGACAGCCCCTGGTTTGAATCTCAGTTCTGTTCCTTGTAGCTGCATAGCTGGGGGCAAGGTATTTCACCCTCAGAACGGCTCTTTTCTCCTCTGTAGATCAGGGATGCTGACGGCTACCCCGCTTCAAGGAATGGCTCGGGTATAACGTGTTAATGTCAATAAGTGACTGGTACCCAGTAGATGCTCAATAAAATAAGACCATGTTCTTACTGTAATAAGACCAACTGTGTTATGATTACTTGCTTAGATGTGCAATTCCCCCACCGGAGGAAAAGCTTGAACCTGCTTAACTCCTGCCTTTAAACATCCTCCAGCACCTAGCACAGGGCCGGCCGTGCCCTTGGCTCCAACAATGTTTGCTTAAAAAAAATGAAAAGAATAAATGGATAAATGAGTGAACACCTGCAACAAACATGTAGGAAGAGGAATTAAACAGTGCCTGGCATGGAGGAGGTGCTTGATAAAGTGTTTGTTTATAAGCGAGCGAACGAATGAATGAATGAATGGACACCTACAACCAACCGCTCAGGGACTTAAATGAAAATCCAATTGAAGGCCTTTATGGTTTCCCACGGAGAGAACAAAATTCTCTCCAACCCTCCTCCCAGAAGCAGCTCACGCCAGCGTAGGGCAGAACAACAATGTTAAATTATTTCAGAACTACTTCTGATATGACGATCTTCTGCATCTCGCCAGGAAAATCACTGCCATTCTCTCGACGCCGGGAACAGCTGCAGCTAACGTGTTTGGGGCGCCTTTTCAACACGATTCCCTCCAGCGAGTCTGAACTTGATTTCGGCGGCTCCCTTTCCTCTTCACTCTCAAAGCTCTCTCCAGGAACGGGACACGGAGAAGTCCACGGTTCAGGGACGAGAGTCGCCATCTCCCTAGGGGCTGGAGAAGTGTGACCGGAGAGGAGGGTGGGGCTTGGATGAGGCTGCGCCTGGCTCTCCACTTTTGCCAGAGTCGGCCAAGGGAATGCAGTGGTGTCTTCTAAAGCAGACACATCTATTTCTGCTTCCTTTAATCTGTGGATGGAAGGAGGTTCTTGATGCTGGCTGAATGGCAACTGGGCTGCATCAGACCCGTTCCTCTGGAGGGCTAGGGGTCAGGCCCCTGAGGCTGAGGGCTGGGGTGTAGGGTTGCCAGAAGAAATACAGGACACCCTCCTCCATTTGAATTTCAGACAAGCACTAAAATTATGTAGGCATGTCCCAAATGCTGTGCGGGACCTGTATATGCTAACGAACATTGGCTATTTGTCTGCATTTCAAACTAACTGGGCATCCCTCATTTTTACTTTCCACATCTGACCACCTTTTGAGGGAGGCACAAGGTGTGGAAATAATTCTCTCAGATCCTTTGTGACTCTCCGGAAAAGGACACCACAGAGAGAGAGAGAGAGGAAGGAGGCAGGTGGGTGGATTATTCAGTGTCTGAAGTCACGCGAGTGGCAACACAGGGCTGTGGTTAAGAGGAAAGCCTCTAGATCCAGCTCTGCAGGCTCGAGTCCTGGCTCTCCCGCTTCGTAGCTTCTTAGTTACTTCATCTCTTCGTACCTTCATTTCTTCATCCATGAAACTGGACTGCTGCCGTGAGGGAACCTACTTTATCTAGTTAGTGCTTGGATGGTTGAATGGATCCTCTATGTAAAGCCACCGTCTGCGTTTGTAAATGAAGTTTCATTGGGACACGGCCACGTCCACCCACTTGCGAATTCTCTGTGGCCGCTTTCATGTTACAAGGACGGAGGAGCGGACGTAGCTGCTGCAGAGCTGCATGGCTCTGAGAGCCTGAAGTGTCTAGTCGTCGGCCCACGACAAAGTGTGCTGAGCTCTGGTCGAACCGCCGGCTTTAGTTTCCTTTGGGGCTTCAAACGATGCACATTCATTCCGTTCCGGTTGTGGAGGTGAGAAGTCTGGCATCAGCCTCGAGGTGTGGGCAGCGCCGTTCCTTGGGGGGCTCTAGAGGAGAATCCTTTTTCTTTGTCTTTTCCAGCTTCTAGAAACCACCCTCTGCATTCCCACCTGCCGATCCCTTTGGCCATGTTAAGGTAACATTCACAGGTTCTTGGGACATGGACATCTTTGGAGGCACAATTATTCTGACTGCCACTCCGTCCGCCGGGGCCGGCAGAGAAGGATGATGCTAAGCCTCCACCCTGACAGGTTCTCGGCCCAGCCCCACACCTGGGAGTCAAGTGGCTGGCTTGGGTTCCCCTCAGGGTTCTCATGAATGGCAAGTGGGAGATTCTGGGCCGGGGCACAGCAGAGGCTGTGCTCACCTGATCTTGGCATCCCATGCACCAGATCTGCCCCGGTGGGGTGGTCCCTGGGGCAGGAGGAAGAAGGGAAGGTCCCCAGACCGTCCTCCTTCCATGTAGCCCTCTGCTTCCTTCCCTCTCCTTTGAGTGCTTCTGACACTCCCCAGGGCAAGCAGTTCACCCCACCACCCCACCCCGCAACACACACACACAATGGCCAAGGAGCTTGGGAGAGACCAGGACACAGAGGAGCAAGAGAGGCGCAGCATCCCACTCATAGGAAGTCCTCTGACAGCCCAGGCTCTCTCCCAGAGCGATGCTGAGAGGTGCTCCTCTGGGCCATGCCACATGTTTCTCACGACGGGGAACTCACTACTTCCCCAGGTAGGTGGCCCGGTCCATGCTGGAGCCCACGTGCTGTTGGAGGGTGCTTTCCCCCTGCTGTGCGCGCACACACACACCTCCAGGTAACCTGGGCCGATGGCCCCACTGCTAACTAACCTAAGTCCTCATCCCTTTGACATCCCCTCACGTATGTGCGCCCAGATTCTCATCCCAGTGGCTCCTTCCTCCATCCAGGCTGTTTCTTCTAGAGCTCTGCGTTTATGTAAAAACCATGCTGACTCAGGGAGGGCGGCGTTCCAGGTGTCTGAAGGCGCAGGAGAGAGGAGGAGCAAGGCCGGGTTACCCTCGGGCATGCGATGGCTTTCGACCCAGCAGAGCAGAGCGTTCTCTGGGGCCGAATGACACCAGGAAGAGGGGGCGGCCTCTCTGGGGGTGGCTTTGTTCTCCCAGACTCTTCAGAAGAGCGTTCTGATTCACTGCGGTGCAGATGTCTGCCTCTGGTTCAAGTAAGGATAGAGCCACAGGGAGGTGGGGAGTCAGGAGGAGACTGGGACCGAGATGCCAGAAAACTGTCCTATACTTGTCACCTGGTCCGTGACACGGTGCCCAGGTCAGTTTCTAAAGACACAGCGACCTTTTTGTTGACTTTGGATGTGGGGAGATTGAGGAGGGGTGTCTTATTGAGTTGGATATTAGATGACGATAAGCAATGAACCATGAGTGCCTCGGTCACTATTCCCAGTGTCTAGCACAGTCTCTGGCACACAGTAGGTACTTACGGCAGAAACCGTAGACCATTTACCAAATAGCCATTCCCAACCCCCTTCTCCCTTGTCTGCCTTAATTTCTCAGATATGCTTGCCCCTAGGAGTTACCACAAGATTGATTTTTTTTTAATTTTTTTTTAGCCAATGAGCTGCAAAAGGAGGACCGCCGATGATGGCATCTGCTCAGGAACTAATTCTTTAGACAAAAAGAGCCTCAAGAAGAAGAAGCTGCCATTCGTCCACTTTCCTGCCCGGAGACAGAGTGGGAGGTTGTGATGCCTGGAGCCGCAGCAGCCGTCCTGTGATGATGAGAAGAGAAACGCGAGGATGAAAGGAACTGTGCTGAGGGCAGTGACGCGAAACCACGGAGCAAAGTCTGGATTCCCGACTCTGTTTTCTAGTCCTGACACCACCTGACTCCAGTCTTATCGTTGAGTGAGATCGTATCAGTGAGCTGTGGCTGGCCAGATGTGATGTTTGCAGCTCAAAACACTCCAGCCGATGTGGCCCTTGATAAAAGTCTCCTGAGTTGTACCCGAGGGAGCTTAGAGGAAGTCTGCACCTGGTGAGTAAGGCCCAGATGCTGCCAATAGGACAATGATGTCTGAGGAGGGGAAGGGGATGTAATGATTGTGACCAGAGACCAAGACAACGGCTTTTGACCGAAAGAGGGTCTTGGGAAAAACTCTTCTTTGTTCCCTCCCAGTTAGAAGATCTGTTCTCAGATCTTCTGTGATTTCAGTGAATACTTCTTCTCCCGAGTAAGGACCGAGCAGAGGGTGGAGAAATTCATCTGGGGTCCGAGTCCATCGAAATGTGGTGGTACGGACAACGGACTCTGGAAGAGGCTAATGTGAGTTTAGGCCAAGTCCAGCTCCAAGTCAGGCTTTGTCAGCCTCGGCACTGCTGACATTTGGGCTGGGCCGTTCCTCGCTGTAGGGGCTCTCCTGGCCATTAGAGGATGTTTATCCATGTCCCATGTTTATCAATGTCCCTCTGCCATTTGAGGCCGGGTAGAGTCCAGGAACGCTCCCCACTCGAAGTCGTGAAACCAAAAACGTTTCCCAATTGTTGTCAAATGTCACCTGGGGCGCAAATTTTCCTGGTTGCGGAACACACCTCTTCCTCATCTGCAAAATGGAAACAAGAAGACAACGGCTTCACGGGGCCGATGTGCAAGTTCGTGGACGTAGTCTGCAAAAGGCGCTTGGTCTGCGTTCACTGTTACGATGATGACTGCTCTTCGAGGCAGGCTTCGCTGGGCCTGCTTCGTGACTTGGCGCTCACCCACATTAGAGCTGAAAGGAATTCATCGAGCTCAGTTCCCATTTCCCAGATAAGGAAATGGAGATCCAGAGAGAGAGAGAGAAAACAAAGTGCCTGGGCCAGTGTCACCGAAGAAGCAAGCACCAGCCGGGGAATCAGAGTCCAGGCGTCTTGGAAGCTGGAACTGTGTCGCCTCTTTCTGAAGCAGAAACCTGAGCCGGGCTTCCCCAAGAGCCCCACCCCCTGCCTCCTACAGGATCCTCTCCTCCAGTCGATTCAAGGGTCGGTATTGGGAACATACTTCACGCCAGGCACCGTGGTAATAATCAGCGATGCAATGATCAATAAGGTAAGCGTGGGCAGCCTTGCCCTCGCGCAAGTCTGGCTGGGAAAGCCAACGCGACACAAACACTGACTGACGACCTGCACTTGAAAGCACCTGGAGCCCTAAAATTAAACCAGGAAAGGAAGTAAGTAGATCCAGACAGCGCCGATCCTGCCACATTTCCCCCCAAATGAAGACTGGGAACCTTCCAGGACGGACGAGGACGCTGGCATCAGCCAGCCAGCTTTCCAGAAAAGGCATTTCCCCACCTCCTCCCTCCCGAGCAGAGGGTGTGGGTGGCAACTGGTAGAGTCGGGAGCAGAGAGAAATGTGGGTGTCAGACTGACAGTCACCACGTTTCTGCGGCTTAGGTAATTTTTGAAAAAGCCGTCTCCAATCAGATTTGGGTGGGGACAAAAGATCAAACCATGCGAACAATAAGATCACTTAGGCTTCTGCTCCCAAGGCAAACCCTCATCTTAATTTAGGTTATTCTGGACCCTCAGAGCTCTCTCCTTGAGGGTGGTTCAGGCAGAGGAAGCGGGGTGTGTGTGTGTGTGTGTGAGTGTGTGTGTGTGTGTGTGATTCGAGGGGCTGAGAAAAGGCTAGTAAGCCTGGAATATGAAGATTATGATGGCTCCATGGGAGGAGAAGAGGAGGTGACAGAAAGCTGGTAGGGTTGGGGCAGAGTGGGTGAGAGAGACAGTGGTAGATGATGAAGCCAGACGGGTAGGCAGGGTCCTGGTAATAAAAGCTCTTCAACCATGTTCGGTAACACGGAGCCTTCTGCAGGTGTCCAGAACCACTAGAAGGGTGTAGGTAAGAGCATCCTGTGATTGTGTTTTCATTAGGGACACGTTCCTTTGGCTTCAAGATGGAGGATGCACAGAGGGAAGCAAGGCCGGAGACAGGAGACCAGACAGGGAGCTGGAGCAAAGATGCTCGAAGAGGAAGAGGTCGCCTGGGCAGGTTCAGAGCAGCGTCCTCAACCATGCTTTTGTTCCCGGGGGACATTTGGCAATGTCAGGCACCCAGTGGGCCGAGGCCAGAGGTGCGGCTGAACATCCTACAGTGCGAAGGATCACCCAGCCCAAAATGCCAACAGTGCCAAGGCTGAGAAATCCTCGAGAGAGGTGGAGAGGTGGGTTGGAGTTGTCTTGGTGACAAATTGGATGTGGAGGGTGAAGAACAAGGAAGCATCAAGGATGGGCCCAAAGTAACAGGGCGGACCGCAGTTCCATCCACTGAAACGGGGAGCACAGGGGAGGAGGCGTAATAAGGGGTATGGATAAACAACCCAATCTGGGACACGTTGGGGAAAGTCTCCCGCATGTGCACAGAGGGAAACTGTCCCAGAGCTCCCTGGCTGTCTGGATGAAGGGTCTCGGTGGCTCCCTGTCCCCCGATACTGAGTTTCTCAGCTCCACGTGGTCCACCTGGGCCTCCCATAGCCAAACACTCCCCCAAAACGCCACCTTTCTCTCCTGCGGGCCATGCTCTTCAGGCAGGGGCCTGGCCCTCCTGGACCAGCCTCGCCCCCCAGCTGCAGAGCCCACGTCCCCCTCGTTGGCGGCGGCAGAGGCAGACGGAGGTGCCCTCCCACTCCTCAGACTTCAGTCATCCACAGCCTCACGACTAATTAAACATCTGCTGCAAGCTACAATTTGCTAAATTGCCTCGCACTCTAACTTCTGGCAGGGACTAATCTGAGTTCTCAACTTGAAGCCCAGAGCCTTCCTCCAAGCGGCGCCAGCCCCCTAATGTCCCTTGTCTTCCCCAGATGTCACTGCGTCCCCACCATCCTGAGGGGCATGGAGAGAGCCTAGGTCAGGTGTCGCTCCTGGGACTGGGCCACGGGAGGACAGGAGGCTACGGGCATGACTCCTCAAGGAGCTTGTCATCAATTGTCCCCCACAAAAAGACTCCAGAAGAAGATGAATAAGTAATCAGATGTAACGACTTGCCAAATTGAGTTTAATCAAGAACTAAAAGGGATGAGACAGGAAACACATTTCATGGGGGTGGCAGATGAGACTTTTCCTCACAAGACCTTGAGAAAGAACGCCGCTTGGGGATCATCTAGTTCAGCGTTTCTGCAAGGGCCACCTGCCTCTGAATCCCCCCAGGGTGCGGTCAGGCACGCAGATTCCTGTGCCCTGTCCCTGAAGATGCTGACGCAGGAGATCCCAGCGGGACCGAGGAATCTAGCTTCTTTCAAACAAACAGGCCAAGTTTTCGATACCTACAAAGCCTGGCAGTGCCGGGATCGACGCACGCAAATCCCCTTTCCGCTGCTAATCCTCCGCAATCCTCCTCATCAGAATTAATCAGAACAAGATGCGTGATCCCATTTCCTACAAAGCTGATCGATGTGCCTCCAGTTTCCGCAGAGCCGGGAGCCACTGTCCTCAGGTGGCCTGTTCTGCCTCCGCCCACGGCCTTGGACTTGGGCTCCCCACCCAGGGAGCCTGCCCTGCTCAGTGCTGCCTTGCTGTCATGCGCTCACCCTGCCCAGCTCAGGTGGCCTATCTTCAGGGCAGCTAGGCCTAGGTCAGGCGCCTAATCTGGGGAGGACACACTTCCTGTCCCCTTGGGACTCTCGGTCCCTCCTGGTCCCCTGCTCTCTGTGCATTGGCAGGATGGGAAGGTAAATGAAGTTTCGGAACGGGAGCTTCAACCCTGTGCTGCAAAATGCCAACTTCCCCCACCCAGGTTTGGAGAGGAGAGAGCAGCATACACTTGAATAAATATATGAAGAAAGGGGTAACTGAGCTGAAAAGCAAAGGAAAATAGCTCTCTTGTCTTTATCTCCCCAATCCCTCGCCCTCACCCCACCCCCTCGCTCTCCCTGCCTCTCCTCCCGCCTTTCCCTCTCTCAAGAGAGAGAGCTTTGCCAACATCAAATATTTCGAGGACCGACATGCGTGTCAGTTCTTGATTTACTGATCACGAATCATCTTTATCTTTCAATTAATCAAGACCCTCTAAGAGGGTTTTAATGGGAAACATCGTAATGGCCAAGTTGCCTTTACGAGAGAGAATACGAGAGGACCGCCTCCTTAACTTTTCACGTTCTGCAAACTTCTTATTAATGCAGATGTTTGCTGAGTTAGGAAATCAGGATGAGCTGTCTCCTTCCTTTTATTCTCCACGTGGGTGACTCGACCAAGGCCGTGAGACTTAGGAACAACTAGGACTCTAACTGGGGTTCTTACCCCGACCCCTTCTCTCCTACTAGGTAGGCCTCTAGCAGTCTGTGGACACAATGAAACTGAACGTAAAGTTGTGCTGATGGGTTTTGGGGGTCACCGGCTTTCACCAGATTCTCAACAACATTTGTGGCCCAAAAACGGGGAGAGAAGCACCATTGGAGAATCTCTTTCTCAGTCGTCAGATTTTTATAGCAGGGTGATGACTGAAACGGCCTCCGAGAAGCCTTTAACCATATCACTGGCAACAAGGCCTCCATTTACTCTCAGGGGCATGCGCCCTCCTGCACTGACCGCAGAGAGCTGGCTCCCACGGGAGGTCAGTCCCACTTCCAGTTCTGCCTCTAAGACCCAGAACCAGGCTTCCTCCCTCTGCTGAGTCCGCAGAGCCCCAATTAAGAAGCCACTGGACCTTGGGTAGGCTTGCTCAGAGTGCCCCGTGGATATGTGCACCTGTCCTCATGGGGCGCACAGGCTCGTGGCAGAGACACAGCAATAAGATGGAATCACGGTTCAATCAGAAACAATAACGACCGCCCACACGCACTGCACACTGTCCAGGACCGTGTGCCAGGCTGCGAGCTAAGCATTTCATATGCAGGATGCTGTCCTGCAACGGCCCCAAGACATCGACTACTCTTCATCACCAATTTAAACCGAGAAAACTAAGGTGGAGAGATGCTGAGAAGCCAGTCCGAGATCACAGGGCTGGGAAGCAGCTGACGGGGTGCCTCTGCCGTGGAAGCCTTCCTTCCACAGGCCCACCCTCCCCATCCTCCCTAGTCCGTCAGCTGATGCCGATGCCCTCTGGAAATGGGTGGGGTCAGGATCTCAGTTTCGCTGCCTTCGCCCCCAGTTGGAGGATCTGGGGAGGGATGTGAGGTTCAAGCTCCCTTAGACTCTCAGGTGATACCTGACGCTGGTGACCCGGCTTCCTGCCCACCCAGCTCTGTTTCCCTCCCAGACCCCTGTTCTGTCCCGAGCCCTTAGCAGGGTCCTGCCTCCTCAATGCTGAGTCCTAGACCACACCCTGTTGCTGCCTGAGGTCTTCTTTCAACCAAATGGACATGTCATGCCTTTCCCCTAAAATTAGGATACTTGATACACAGCTTTGGAGGACTTACCACATCCCGTTTGGGGCAGTGGAAATATGGGGCAAACAAAAACTACGTTTTTGAACAATAGGAGCTTATGCGTTCATTTTTCTTAAAAAGTCATTTCTCTCCCTAAATGTTTAATGAACACCAAGTATGTGACATCCAGTAGATGTTTGTATTATATGGGCAAGGAGATTACTTTTACATGGTGACGAGGGCCACAATGAAACAGAGTTGGGGGACATGACAGAGTGGCAGGTGGGAGCCCCATTTAGATGAAACGGTCTGGTTGTGGAGGTGGCATCGTGGGCACTGGGAGCAAAAGGAGTAGGTGGGAAGGCCTGAAGGCGGGACTGGCCTTGGGCCATTGAAAGGAGCCGGTCAGTGCTGTTAGAGTCTTGGGGAGCGGTGGGCAGAGAGTAACCTGCTTGGGAGATGGACGGCAGCAAGGACAGACAGGCACCCCACAGCTGTGGACAGGACATGAGTGTCTTTCTGTGGGTTGGGAACACACAGAGAAGACATCTGTGTGATTAGGTTTGGGTCTTCCTAGCTGCTATATGTCATCTCCCCAGGGGGTCTCACCTCACCTCCAAGACCGGGCCCACAGACTCACACTCAAAAGGAGCTGGAAGCCACCTCGCCTACTGGGTCTTAGTCCCCACCCTCGGAGGGTCATCCAGACCTTACTCGGCCTCCTGCAATGCTGGCCCCCACAGAATCATCCTTCCTCCAGCTGCCAGGCTATGGTAGACACTGTGCTTTCATTGAGTCACTCATTTTTATAGACAGAATAGTGAAGAACAAATAACCAGGAATTCAGTGATTCTTTTATGCACCTGAGTGCCTACTGGACACCTGGATGGCCTCAGCAGGGCCGAAACGATATCCCCCTCCACAGACTTCATAAAATGCATTGTGAGGCTCGACGCAGAACGTGGATAACGAAGTTTCACCAGCTCCCCCCAGCTGCCGAGCAAATGGCCTCTAAGCCGACACTCAGTTGGCCAGGCGACAGCATATCGGGGATGTTCTGCAAATGGACTTCGCAGATGCGGGAGCTGGACAATCCTAGCCTGCAGGAAAGTGGCAGTTTGATATTTTTAAAACCCTGCACTGCCATGTCAGGGCCATCTGACTATACTGAGCAAATGAGGGAGCAGGAAGCGAGAGGAAAGGTAAAGCAAACATCCTGGGATCTTGCTCCTGGGGGTCTTTCCTTAGCCAGGCCAACTTATGCTAATCGCTTATCTAAGAAAGGGGGAAAAATACGATTTTTTCCCCTATTTGTCTCCCCTTTGAACAACTGTTTTTGTTTTTGTTTTTGTTTTTCAAAAGGTTCCAATTTTGCTTTGATTCTGTAGCTGCTGTTGATAGCATTCAAAGGCCTCTGGGTAACAGGTGCATTTCAAATGAGTGGAAATAACAAATAAATTAGATCCAGGATTTACAGCATTAGCAATGTCTTTGTTCTCGTGTGTCAATACCTGGCTTATGGGTGGCAGATCCTCGCAGCCCACGGCAGCCTAGGGAGATGGCGGGCAGGAGAGGCTACTGCAGGGAGAAGGAGGGCATGCAGGGAGAGGGGGCCACTGAGTCCTCGTTTGCAGTTCATCAGAACGTGTTCCAGGCTCTACCTCCAAGGTAGGACCGACACCTCTCCTCCCTCCTGCCACCACCCTCGTCCCAGTCACTGTGATTTCTTCTCCAGGTGACCACGACAGCCCCCCACTGGCTCCCTTCACTGCCTCTCTCTGCCCCTTCAATCCATTCTCCACACAGCAGTCAAAACGACCTCTTCAAAACACACAGCTCATCATGTGACTCCTGGCTTAAGACCCTTCTGGAGCTTCCTGTGGTGCTGAGGTTGACCTCCAGCTGCCGGCTACATTCTAGGAGTCTCTGCAGGACGGTTCCTTGCCTCCCACTCCCCACTGCCCTCCACACTCCAGTGTGGTTGGTAGCTCCTAAGGTGCTCCCCCGTGATCCCGTCTTCCTGGAGCTCATGTCTCAGTGCGGTCCCCTCTCCCAGACCGTGAACCAGACCTAGGGACTTGCTTCTGATGAAGACAACCAAGGAAAGATCACTTGACAGCAGACCTTTCCCCTATTTGACCTGTCAGATGACCACAGCCCTATATTGACACTCCTGGACGGCCATAGCCCCACGCGACACTCCTGGATGGTGGCCTGAGAGAGGCCTGAAACAGATGCTCCAACTAAGCCGCCCCTGGATTCCTGACCCAAAGAAACTGTGTGATAACAAAGGTTGTTTTAAGTCCCTGAGTGTTGGGGTAATTTGTTACACAGCAGCAGGTAGCGAATATATCCAGCCGCCCTTTTCTCCTCTCATCCCACAGCCACGCCACACTCTTCCTTGCCCTGGATCCCCCCACAGACTCCACTGTGTGCTGAAAGGCTCCACCTCCGCCCTTGACATGGCTGCATGTTGTTACCCCCTTTATTTTGAGGCTAAGATGCCACTTCCTCAGAGAAGTGACCTCATCCCACCATGTGAGTATTAACCTGCCCACCGTTAGTTTTTAATTCCTTGTCTATTCCCTTTATAGGTCTTATCGTGGTTAAATTATTGATATATGAGCTAAATGACTCTCTTCCTTATATATAGATGGATGAATGCGTGCATGGATGGATGGATGGATGGATGGATGGATGGATGGATGGATGGATGGATGGACGGATGGATGGACAGATGAATGGATGGATGGATGGATGGATGGATGGATGGATGGATGGATGGATGAATAGGTGGGTGAGTGAATAGATGAACGAAAGATGGATCATGAACATAAAGCCACACAGACACATTGGTGTGTGTTCACAGGATGATAGCCACCATAACAAGAGGATTCGGAACCAGGGAGGTTTTAACTTAAAGCAGGGGTTAGCAATGAAAGTTCCACGAAAACAGCCACATTTATTTTTTTACATACTGTCCATAGCTGTTTTCACGCTACTTAAGAGCTAAGTAGTCAAGATGAGACCGTATGTCCTAAAAGCTTAGAATAGTTGCTAGCTGGCCCTTTTCTGGAAAAGTCTGCTGACTCCTGATAGGGAAGGGTTTTGGAGGCAGGTGAAGTGCTGTCTTCCAGTACTGTGTGGAAGTGGAATGTAAGTCGTCTTAGGTAGCTTTAAAGGGGTAGAAAACATAGTTAATGTATAAAAAAAAAAGATAGGGGCTCAGCAGGAAAAATAATAATATTCTTAGAGTCAGAACTGTCCCCATAAAGAAGTAAGCTTCCCTTGGAAGTAGCGAGCACTCTGTCATCGGAGGTATGCAAGGAGAAGCTAGATGCCCACTTTCCGGAACGCTGCGAGACAGTCTAGCATTGCCGAGATGGTGGGTCAAGGACTTCGGGCTTCTTAGCTTGTCTGTGTCAATGCCCCTTTAGAAGTCAGGTGAAACCTGCACGCCATTTCCTGGACTATCATTTGCAAAGGTACAAATAACATAAATAGAATGACAAAGGAAACTTAAGTTAAAGCACAGATATGAAAAAGGGCTAGGAGTGATACCTATGTGCTTTTCAACTGACACGCTAAGTAACCATACCCGGTGGTGGTCTAATGACTATAGTGACTTTGAAGTGGAGAAAAGCATAAAGTAGGGGCCAACAAGCTACGGTCCACGGGTCAAGTCCGGCCCACCACTTGTTTCTGTGAATAAAGTTTTATTGAAACAAAGCCGCTCCCATTTGTTTACTGCTGTCCATGGCTGCTTTCATGCTAAACAGCATCGTTGAACAGTTGAGACAGCAGCTGTACGGGCCCCAACTACTTGAGGGTGAAAATATTTACTATGTGGCCTTTACAGAAAACGTTTGCCAACTCCTGGCATAAAGAATCTTCAAGATATCTGTAACATTGTCATGAAAATATCTGAGCTTTCTTTGGTGACAGAGTCGCAGGTACAGGTAACGCTCGTGTGGTTTGTTTTGAGAGTCACACTTGAGAGCCATAGTGAATTTCCAGGCAACATCCAGGTAAAAAGTGCTGGAGGAGGGAGTGGGGAGTGAGAGCTTCATGGGTATGGGGTTTCCGTTGGAACGAGTTCTGGAACTAGATAGCAGTGTAGATGGCACAGCATTGTGAGAGCACTTAAAACCCCTGAATTGTACGCTTTAAATTGGTTAAAATGGTAGATTTCATGTTATTTTTTTTCTCACCAGATTAAAAAAATACACCCGAGGAAAGATAATGATGTAATTTCTTTTCCATCCAAGTTCATGGACCCGCTGAATTCTAATCACAAGCTCCAGGTTAAAAACCCCAATATATCCCAGGAGTCTGTGTTCTTAGGGAAATGCCCTGGGCCACGGATCAGAAGGTGTAACGACGCTGGGGTGTGACGGAGTGAAAGCAAGAGGCTGCCTCTTCTAGAGAGAGAAGTGGTCCCAAGTCCCTCAGCAATGGAGCATGCAGTTATGGCACTGGGTACCCCAGGGAAGTGTGAGAAAGGGGAACTCTCCTAGCCCACCCCAGGAGCCCAGGAGCCCATGGACCAGACAGAGACGGGAGGCCCCGAGGGTCCCCTTTAGCGATGGGCCGGGTTTGTGTGCTGCCCACTGCACAGCTGCCCTGAGACTTCTGAAGCCACCGGGCTCCAAAGGCCCAGGGATCCTGTGAAAAGCCACGTTTGAGCCCACGGCCCAGAAAGACTGAGGCCTCAGATGCCCTGCAGAGGCAGCCTGCCTAATTGTGGAACTCAATTTTGTTTTTATAGGAATCAATTTGGAGGGATTTTCATTTTCAATTATTCAGTAACATCCAATTTTCCCTTCACACCTCGGCTAGACAGGAGGAGAGAAATTGCATATGTCAATCACCCCTGAAAGCCGCTGACCAGCCTGAAGTCACCCCGGCATGGAGGGAGCATTAGGGGGGCCCTGGGGATGTGCTCTGGCTTTTCAGAGACAAATGGAGACACCAGATGGCCTTTCGCCCCAGGTCTGGGACACTGTCTGGCTACTCGTTCTCCCTGTCAAGGAGGGAGACAGACAATCTCCATGCCAGTGAGAATGACATGCTCGGGAGCCAGACGAGAGAAGAAGCCCCTTACCCCTTTGTTTCTCAACAGTCATTCTGTCCCTATTCATCCAGCATCACTGGAGCCTCTTACCTGTCCTCGGAAATAATAGGAAATAACGATTCCTTCCACTCCTGTGACCCTGAGAAAATGGATTTGCTCACTCTGCACCTTGGCTTTTTACTCCTCGATGCGTCCGTGAGCACTTCCAGCTCCCAGGAAGATGGGGTTAGCGACTCTCCCGAATTTCCAAAACACGTTAACGGCACAGCCTGGATTCAAAGCCTGCGAGGAAGGGGCCTGGCGTGGATGAGGTTTTCCATAAACTATACCCACTGTCGCCTCTGATAGAACACTTCGACGCCGTGTCACACTGTGCGCGACCCTGCGAGCTGGTTCACTCCCTGAAGGCCGCAGCCGCCTCTTGCTTCGCATGCTCCCCACCTGGTCTGCAGTTACATGCTTATCCGTTCACACACGCAAGCCCTCGACTCACTCCAGCGCGTTATCAAGTGCCCACCCCGTGCCCGGCCCTGTGCTAGTGGGTGAGAATAAAGGGAGTGGATGTCCATCTGCTCAGAACCCAAATATCAGACGGCTCTCCATGTGCTGAGTCTGCCACTGCCCCTCCAGGACCTGCAGTGAATGGGGGATGCAGGCATCTGAGGCCATGAGCATGCCAAAGGCCAACTGTGCCAAGGGCTTCATGGGTAATAATAATAATAAAAATGATAAAAATTGAGAAAAGGATAAAAAGTAGGGGGGGAAAGGATAAAAACGGAGTCGCCCATACCGTGTTTTGGATCCCTCATCTTTGCCAGGGGTTGTTCTAAGTGCTTTAATGCCTTGCACTGAATCCTCACAATTTTGCGACATAGAAGCTATTTTGGGCCGCATTTTACAGATGAAAGAACTAGGGACAAAGAGGCTAAGGTGCTTGCCTGAGGTGTCACAGATTATGAGGTGGAGCCAGAATTTCTGGCCTGGGAAATCTGGTTTCAGTGAGCATATTCTTGACTCATTTATTATACTTCGTCTGGGTGGGTGGGGGCCAGGGTGGTCTCGCAGCAATGAGGCCCAATGAATGACAGAGAACCCGCTCCTGGGACCACGCTGGGATGGACAGTGGCCAGGCTGGTTGTGGCCTGTGCTCCGGCACCCGCGGTGACTCCCATGTTACTTCTTAGGCCAGATGAGCAGGAAAGACAGTGGTCAGCTGGAGGGAGCTTTCGTCCCCTCTGAGTGGTGACTTTGTCCTAAGTGGGGGGGGTGCAGTATGGGCAGGTGGAGGTGGGCCGCAGAGACCCTGCTGGAGCATCTCTGGGCAGTGGTTTAGAGGAGGGGAGATGAAAGAAGACCAGCCTGTCTGGGGCTAAGGCCCACGAGGGTCATCCCCATTTTCCCAGGGCAGAAAGGCTCATGGGCAAGGACTGTGATGATGGGCCATCTCAGCTGCGTGGGACTTTGGGGCCAGAGTTAGGACAACCATCTATCAGAGAGGGGACAGCACTTAGAAATTGGGATCAAAGTTTCCTCTGATTCAGAAATTGCTGTCAAAGAGCAGGCCGGATGTAGACTGGCATGTTTGACTGTCTGATCCACTTAAAACCCCCTGAGGTTGGAAGAGTCAGGAGGCAGACAGGGGGCACAGTGTCACCCAGGATGCTGCTGGAGTCACAGGCAACCATTCTAGGGGAGGCTGCAGTGCTCTTCAGGGGAAAGATTTCACATCTCTTCTTCACAGGGAAAACGTCCTTCCTCCCAAAGCTCATTTTCAGGTGCCCGCTGACTATGACCAGCAAGCACGTAATTGGAGCCAGGGGGAAAAATATCTACGGGGCCTATAAAAAGGGCTTCAGGATGGCTCCCCTCCCTGGTACCCAGAAACCTGGTGGGCTCCTGCTGTCATGCTGGTGAACGCTGACCGCCCCGAGCACAGTCTAACCAGCAGTCGGGCCATGCAGATGGTCCTTCCCCGTCCCACCTGCTCCCCCGATGCCTTCTCCCTGACCTCCCCTCCTCTCAGGTTTACACTGCAGACTACCTGATTCCTGAGTACCCAGGCCATGCAAGGTCCTGAAGATGCAAAGCTGAGAAAGGCAGAGTGGCGTGATGGCTAAGAAAACATAGGCCTTAGGCTGTGGTTTGAGTTCTGACCACGGGCAAGAGCTTTAATCCCATGTGCCCCAGCTCCCTCTTCCGTGAAATGGGAATGATGACTCCTGCTTCACGGAGTTAGCAGAAAGATGGCACACGAAAGCGTAGGCCTGGCACAGAAGCCCAGGTCTCGTACGTGATGAGTGCTCCATGAAGCTACCTGAAGCTGAGGATCCCGTTCCTCCACGCCAGAATTCCCAGTCCAGTGGGAGATGCTAGCTTCTGAATAAGTTGCTTCAGAGAGGGGTATAGCAAGAGAGGCAAACAGAATGCCCACCCCTCTCTGACGGAGGTGAGCCATGAATGGACCCAGGAGGCGACATTCAAGGGAGAAAGTCAGCTCCTCGGGGCTGAGAACACGGATGAGTCATTTCAGGTCTCCAGGGCCTGCCTAGGGCTGGGTCTAGAAAATACAGAAAGTGCTCAAAAAGTATCTGTGGGGAGACACTAACGCCAAGTCTTAAAGGATGCGCTCGGCCCGCAGACGCAGCAGGTGGGAGGGCGTTCCTGGCAGAGCGAAGGCACAGAGACGCGACTCGGATGAGATGCCAAGAAGGGCCACCTTTGTGGGACATCAGGCTCTCGGGCGGTGAGTGGCAGGAGACAAGACTGGCAGGGGACCAGGATCTGATTCAGAAGAGTCTGTGTTCCCAGCAAAGCGGAACCTCTGTAGGGTTTCAAACGGAGAAGAGACCCGATGAGGTGCTGCTTTAGAAGGATCACTCTGGGGCAGAGGCGGAGCATGGGCATGAGTGGAGGAGTCTCCTGCAGAAGATTCTGGTAAATGCCCAGGGCAAGAGAATTCTGGTCCTGTGGATGCAGAGAAAGCAGAGGAGAGGAGAGGAGGGGAAGGGAGAAGATTTGGGGGCAGGGGAGATTCGAGAGGGGGTTCAGTCATGGAAAGACGGCGTATGCAGGCTCATCTGCTGGGAGTGAGGAGAGGTGAGTGGAGGGGGATGGATGTGAGGGATGGAGAGCCATTCACTAAGGCTGGGGGCACGAGAGGAGCAGTCCCTGCCGAAGCCCTGCTGAGTGTGAGCGGCACGTGAGTAATAATGAGGGATGTGCCTGTTGGATACAGAGGACCAAGCAGAGACTTAGCTGCGGGCAGCAGCACCCACTATGTTCCTAAATCCATGCTGAGTCCCGCTCCCCGATGCCTTCCATGGGCAAGACCCCTCATCCGCTCCCCACCACGTCCACAGCTCTTGGAGAACAAGGGTCTGCCTCACTCTTCTGCTCCCTCCCCAGAGCTAGCAGAGGGAAATGTTGTCCCAGAAAAGGGCTTTGACCACCTCCAAACCGGAGGTTCTGTGTGTCTTCAGGGTCTAGCGCGGTGCCTGACGTGTGATCGGTGCTCAAGGAACCTGCCGATGGAGGGAAGGAAGGCGGAGCTCCTGTGTTGGTATAGGTCCTCCAAGAGCAGACACGGTGTCTGACAATGTCCTCTCATATGTGGAAGTCGAGATCCATACGTTGCAGGCACTCATAGGGCAGGGTTTACGAGGAAACCCAGGCTCTCTCGCTTGGGCATGTCCCTCCCCTCTGGGAGCCTCAGTTTCCCCACGTGCATGATGATGGCAGCATCACTGAGTCAGGTCATGGAAGCCACATGACACCTGGTCTGGCTCAACGGCAATTCAATGACTGGCAATAATGCTAATGTTGATAATTAGAATGATTTGCTGCTCCGAGTGATCTGGATGATGATGAAGATTATTTCATATCCTCATCCAACTCTTCCTTGCTGAAAACCCTTGGAAGATCCCACCGTTCTCATGGTAAAGACAAAGATACTCGATATGGCCCACAGGACCCTCTGCTGTGTGACAACTGCTTGCATCTCCAGCCCTGTCTTGATGAAAGCTCCTTCTCTCTTCCCCCATCTCTCCCTTCCTCCTCCTCCTCCTCCTCCTCCTCTCCTCTCCCCACTCCCTCTCCAGCCTGGCTTCTCTCACTAAGGGGCTTGGTGGTTTGCCATTCTGCCAAACAAGAGCAGGACCTTCTCCTGGACCCTGAGCTAAGACATTTTTGGCCTACTCACTTGGTCTCCCATTCATGTCTCACCCTCTTACTCATTCAAAAGACATCTATCCATTACCTACTCTGTAAAAACCTAAGTGCCTGAAATCCCAGCCACCAACGGGGTATCAGTGAGCCGTCTATTCCCTATGCATAGCTCCTTGTCAGTAAGCTCGGTTTAAATAAGAAATGTGAGGGGAACGAGGTGGGACAGAAGGACGTGGATCTCAAAGACCCAAGCTGCTGTTTTTCCATTCCTGTTTAATTACTAGTAATAGAAATGTGACCGCTTCCAGAAACACCTACCTCCAACACACACACACACACACACGCACACACACACACACACGCACACATGCACACACACACGCACAGGCACACACACACACATCGTAGAAGAGAACGCAGGTCAGATCATAAAGTAGGATGGAAGTACAGGAAAGGAGTGTCCTCAGCTGAACCCGAGGGAATTCAGAGTCTGGTCTTTTTTTGTGGGATTTACTGATAGGCAGATCTCCAGCCTCCCATGTTCATTTGCATGAGGGGAAGAGAGACTGGGAGAAAAAAAATATTTTTCCTTGAATTCCCAGGAAAGAAGACAACACAGAGAAGATGAAATGGCATCTTTCTTAGCCTGGATCTTGGGTTAAAAACAATAAAAAAAAAGAGCTTCAGACAGGCGATGAAGGAGCTGATTCATGACAGACCATAAAGTCTGAGGTTCGGGTAGCATAGTTTGGGGGCCCAGTTGACCCATCTGGTGAAGGGGAGGAGTTGGTCTTGTCTCTTCTGCAGAGAAAAACGTGTTGCTTTTGCCAGTGAGGCTCAAAGGTACCTGGAGGGTTTTATAATATCGGGGTCCTAGAGGTGAGAGAGCCCTTCCTAGATGAGGTAGGAATAGAGCTGAGAGGAACAGGTAGCTTAGGGTCAAGGTGTTCCAGGGAACCCTACCCGCTTCTGACATCCCAGCATATCAAAGCCCAAGGATGCGGCAAGAGAAATGAAACGGAGATAGACAATAAAGAGCATCCTTAGGTAGCTCTAGGGTGCTGATGGTGGGTGCTGGTCTGCAGATCAGAACGATGCTTCTCGTCCTCCCAGAACACCCACGTCAGAAATCTGGGGCTCACGCAACCCAGTTAGGTAGTGAATGGTGGGGTACATAGAAACAGAGAACTTTTGAGAAAATATAGAAATATGGCTGCTCCGAAAAACACCTTAGCGAGAGTTGCTGTCCCACCTGCTAGGCCCTGCCCAACCCAGCGGTCCCAAGAACCACACGGCTGGGATCTGCAAGCTCCAACTCATCCTAATAGGCATTAACTGACTGTGATGCCCTGCGATAGCCATGCCACCGGTAGATCTCACGCTGGCCCCGCTCCCAGACCCACCCCTGAGTGGCACCACCCCCAGCCCCCAACCCGCACCCCCCAGGTTCATTACCTAGCAAAGCGCCAGTGCTCTCAGCAGCACCGATTTCCCCAGACTCCACGGTCCCCGAGAAGGGATAATAAATGTGTTCGGAAGCGTGGGGTGATTTATTAAAGTGCATTGTATTGCAATGGTTTTACAAGAAGATTAATTTTTAATAAAGAAACCTATTACCTCACTCTTCGAGGACCTTCACACACCTAAGAAAAATGATGCTCTTCGCCGCTGTGGAAACCACTGTGGCTTCTTTCCGGGAACAGGGTCTACACTTTGCTCTCTGCAGCCTCTCCCCACCCCCGAGAGAGGAAGACAGACTTTCTGAGTGGGGTCCACAGAGAATCTGGGCCACATCTCGGTTCATTAGTGACTGGATGGCCCATTTTTCAGGCTCTTCTTAGCCACGCTGGCTTCGTTTCCGGTCAGCACAGCTGCCCCCTGGTCCAGTGGTACACAGCGGATGATGAGCCAGACTCAAATGCCCAAAGCCCGGGCCGAATGCTGACCACTGGGCCCCCCAGCCAGGGGCTTGAGGGGCAGAAATGAATTTAAAGGAGACTCGCATATGGTGACAACATCAGAAATCAGTCAGGAATAAAAGTGAAAAGAACTAATAAGCACTGTAGAGGAGTAGGTGAGCCCATGGCCTTAGAATCACCCATGTTCACCCACTACCTGAGTGACCTTGAGCACGGTTACATGACCTCTGGGCCTGAACTTCCTCAGCTGTGAAATGCGCATTGACAGAACGTTTCACTTAACAAGGGAAGTGCTCAGCGCGGGCCCTACAATCCTTATTATTGCTGTTGCTATTACCTTGAAGAGAGAAAAGAAGGCTGTGAGGCTGGCATTTGGAGTGGGGGAGTGATCTTTGTGTAAATTAAAGGCTCTTTGGAAAATAAAATCCATTCTATTATAAAATCTCCTTTATTAGGAATCGCATATAAGGAAACGGGCTTGCAGTTTGGCAGAGACTTCAGCTAAAGCTGAGGAAGGACAGTCACGAGATGCGGTCCAGAGAGGTGAGGGGCCTGACAGACAGACGCATGCAACGGAGCACAGACTAGGGAGACTCACTCTCTAGGAGACTTCAAACCCAGGAAAGTGCCCTCTGGCAAGAATAATTATAGGTTAGTTAATCTGGAGACAGAAGTTTAGTCATTGATGATGATGATGATGATGATGATGATGATGATGATGATGATTT
Organism: Cynopterus sphinx; assembly: GCA_030015415.1. Taxonomy (NCBI): domain Eukaryota; kingdom Metazoa; phylum Chordata; class Mammalia; order Chiroptera; family Pteropodidae; genus Cynopterus; species Cynopterus sphinx. The sequence continues at coordinate 95,732,122 of CM057379.1, read as the reverse complement.
TATTATGCCACTTATTAAGAAAGTAGCTGAGAACCTACGATGTGCCAGTTCTGGAATTCTACCTACCATGATTCCAGGGACCCAACCTAGCAAGGAATGCCCGTAATTCCACACTAAAGTCTTGTACAAAGCTCAGAGTCAGAACAAACCACTAAAATTCCCTATGAGACTGAATCCAAATAATGAAATATCCATGATAATTGATATATATTAAGCACTAGGTCTATGCCAGACACTATTCTAAGTACTAGGTGTATTATTAGCTCATTCGATCCTCTAAATACTCTATTTGCAAGTCACATATCTGATGTAGGATCAATAGTATATAAGGAACACTGAAAAATCAATATGAAAATTTGCCTATTCTGATATTTAATACAAATGCAATCCTACAACATGTGGGCTCTTGTGTCTGCCTTCTTTCACTTAGCATTGCATGTTCAAGGTTCATTTATTCATATCGCAGCCTGTGTCAGTATTTCATTCCTTTTTATAGCTGAATAATATTCCACTATGTGTATAAACCACAGGAAGACAGGAAGCTGATTAGTGCTGGGGCTGAATGGGGGGAGTGAATGGGAAGTGACTGCCTAATGGATGTGGAGTAGGCTTGGAGAACAGAAAAAGTCCCAGGACCACAGTGGTGATGGTTGCATAACCCTGTGGGTGTACTTAATACCACTGAATTATATGCTTTAAAATGGTTAAAATGCTAACTTTTATGCTATGCCTATTTTACCACCATAAAATATCTCAATGATAAGAAAAGAAATAACCCAAATTCTTTAAAAAATGGGCAAAAAGATATGAACAGAAACCTCACCAGAGGCAAAGTACAGATGACGAGCAAGTGAAAGGTGTTCAACATCATTAGCAATTAGGGAGATGGATAAAATCCCACAATTGAGCTATTACTAGACACCTCTTAGAATGTCTAAAATTAAAGAGACGAGTCATAGCAAATGCCAGTTCATCTGAGGAACGGGAACTCCCAGACCTAAGTGGGGGAAATGGAAAGGATACAGCTGTTTTGCCAAAACAGTTTGATAGTTTCTTGAAAAGTTAAGCATTCACCTGCAAATGATCCAGACATTCCATCTCCAGGTATTTACTCAAGAGAAACAAAAGCACACGTCCATACAAAGGCTTGTACACCAATGTTCAGCGTTATTTGTAATACTCGCAAGCTGGAAACAAACCATGTGTCTGTGAGTTGGCGAACGGGTAAACGAAGGTGGAACAGCCATGCAGTTGAATACTACTCAGCAATAAAAAAGAATAAAATCCTGCCGCCATCTGCAACCACATGGGTGAACCCGAAAACCAATATGGCAAGTGAGAAGCCAGATGCCAAAGGTAGTATGCTTCTTATTCAGTCTATATGAATGGTCCAGAAAAGGCATATTCCCAGAAATAAAGGTCAGGTCAAGTTTCCTGGAGCTTCAGGGGTTGCCTGGAGCTAGAGATTGGGGGAGTGGGAATTGACTATAAAGGTAATATTTGGGGAGTGGGGGATGGAGAAATTCTAAAACTGGGTTGAGTGATGGTTGCACAACTCTATAGATTTATGAATTCCCCAAAATCATTGTAACCTACGTGAACAATAGGCAAATATTACAGTATGGCAACTATACCTCAACAATGCTTTAAGAACAGTATAAACCATATGATTCCATTTATATAAAATTCTAGAAGATGCAAACCAATCTATAGATTCGGAGAGCAGATCCATGGTTTACTGAGGAAGTTGGGAGCAGAGAGTGGGAAGCTGAGAGATTGCAAGGGGGCGAGCGAACATCCCTGGGAGCGATAGACATTTTCATGATATTGTGACATGCTCTTAGAGGTATATATGTGAATGTCAACACTCACCAAATTTTGCTTTTGAAATATACGCAGTTTTCTGGGTGTCAATCATACATTTACTTTTTTTTTTTTTTTTAAGGAGGAAAGACTCCCAGTTGAAGGCAACCTGATTCCTTATGGCCGTTGCATTTTGCACACATGACCATGACTCAGGGGTGAGGCTTAGTATTGAACAGATTTAATTAGGAGGCCTTGGTCCTAATGTGGGAACTGGGGGGAGTCCCATAGTGTAGAAGGGACTAGTAGCGTAGCTGTTGAGGAGTTCCTGGATTGACTTGGAAGCCACCCCAATGAGTGCGTTTCAACTTAATTACCTCTTTAAAGATGCTGTCTCCAAATATAGTCACATTCTGAGGTATTGGGAGGCTAGGATTTCAACATAGGAATTGGGGTGGGACACGACTCATCCCATCACACCCTGTGAAGATACAGATGTAGAGCCAGCGAGCCTGATAGCTAGCTTTCCAGGAGCCACAGCAAGAAGGAAGGAAGATACTGAAAGGAAAGGATGGAGAAACCCCAAATCTGGAACCCATAAACGAGGTTTGCGACGTGAGATGTTCGCTTTGTCAGCTGTGCTGTCTCGGGCAGATGCACCTCCTGGAGGTGCTAATGCCCTAGCTCCGCAAAGTGTGGCCTAGGGCACTGACCTTGGCATCAGCAGGGGGCTTGTTAGAAACGCAGCATCCCCAGCCTCACCGAGACCCACTAAACCAGCCAGCCCAGAACCTAGGTGCCCAGGTGATCCCTGGGCCCGCTCACCTTTGAGATGGTGCTGGTCTAGACCCCAAACCCCTTCTGACCTCCCTCCCACTCAGAAGCCAGGATTTCTGGAACTGATCCCTGTTCAGGCCGATCCCGGTTCAGACAGCCCACTTTGTTCCATTCCTGCTTGTACACTAGCACGGTGAGCCATGCAATTAAGTTGTAAAGAGACTCTAAGGGGTCCTATTAGCAAACAGGTTTGTCCCCAGTTGATTTCCTCCTTGTGCAAATGTGCTCAGCAATGACCCACTTTAAAATTAAGTGAAATTAGCCTAGATACCCAGCTCCACCTTTCTTAGGCCAGGCAGCTTAGAGATGACCTGAAAGCAAGGGGCCCTGGACCTGTGGTCTCCCCAGGACGCTGCAAAATGATGAAGGAATAGCTAGGAGAGGTGCTTGGGTGGTTGGAGCTCCAATTCGAGGACCAGAGAAGATGCAGCCGAGGTCCACGGGCCCAGGGAAGGTAAAGGAGTGAGTGGCCACAATTGTCCTGATACCAGGTAACATTGATGGAGGTTGGCCCCGTCACTCTCTGCATTTCACAGGAGGAAAAGGAGGTTCAGAGTGATTATATAATCCTGCCCTTGCCACCCGGTGAGTGACTGGAGGAGCCAGGGTTTGGATCCAGGCGTCTAACACCAATGCCTGGGCACCTGTCACACGAGCGCATGCGTAGTCTTTGGGGTATCATGGGCAAGTTCAGTTTTCCCAGAGACATTTTTCTCTCAGGCCATTCCATCTCTTCCTCGTGGTCCTGCCACTCCCTGGGGAAAGGCTGACTGCTTGGGAAAGTGGCTCTGAGAGGCTTAGAAAGAGCCTTTAGGAGGATCTGTGGGCTCAGAAGTAAAAAGAGCCCCTGATGTGTCAGCTCCTGGAGGGCGGAGCCCAGTGAAGAGCATCAGTGATTGGCAGCTGCCTCCACTAATTAGGAAAGCTTATTCTGGGGCATCACCAGGTTTGTTTAGCCTTCAGATCCTGTCTCTCCCCATAACCACAGTCCCTGGCAAGGGCCCGGTTCCCTAATGAACTCCAGATAGTTGGTTTCACTCTCAGAGCCTGATCTTAACCCTTGGAAAGCAAAGCAGACTGGCCACCTGTGGACTTCCCTCTGGTGGCCAGTGAAGAATGACAGGAAATAAGAGAGTGTGAGATAATGGGAGAGGCGTGTCTGCTAGCAAAGGCTTGGGACCGTCCGTCTTCTTGAGCTTCGGTGTCAAATGGAAGTAATAATACCAGCCATCCCCTTTTCTCCACGTACGCATCCATAGTCATGACCATTTATCGACTCACCGAGAGCCCAGCTGTGCTGGTAAACGTGCTGAATGGAGAGCCCTCATTTGTCCCCATGCATGCATCCACTCTCCCCCCTCGGGAGATCACAGTGTTTGTTCTCCTGAATCCCTCTCTGCTGAAAAGCAGGCTGGCAATGGCTTGATCCTCATGCCCAAGTCAGGCCACCCCTGGGTTCTGGGAACTCCCCCTTCCCCGGCCTCTTGAGGCCCAAGGGTGGGAACAGCTCCCCCCTGTTGCTAGCCCCTGGGTGCTGTACCTTCTCTCATCAGTCTCCCTTAGCCACTCTCTGATAAGCAATCCCTGTACTAAACTCTTCTCAACTCTCCCATGAGGATATGTCATCTGTTTCTGCCACAGACCCTGGCCCACACAGAGTCTAACTCATTGAATCTCGGACATGAGGAAACTAAGGCTCAGACTTCAAATCTGCATAAACAACCCAAGGCCATAAATTGTCCATAGAATTTTGAACTTAGGGAGTCGTGGACTTACAATTCTGATGCATGAGTTGAAGGTAAACAAGAGCCTATTAAATGGATAGATGGATGGACTGATGGATGAACGAACCCATCCCGTGTGACCCTCTCTAATCCGATGTTTAAATCCAGGCTTCGATTGTACTTCATCCAAATGCCTCGTCACTTAGTGCCACCTGCAACACCGGTCTCCTTGAAGACCCTTGGCCAAATTCCCCCCTCCCCAGTTTTCAGCCCGACCAAACACCAGATCAGCTTCTTCTAAGAGCATCATTATTTGAGGAACTCAGTATTTCCCAAACAGTATTTTTCCACCCCAGAGCCTCTGAGTCACAGCAGCCCTTTGTACTTCATCTACAAAATTTTCCAATATACTGCAGTTTTAGTGGGACTATTAAAAACCTGTCAGAGAAACGCTGGTAATGGCAAAAACATTCCTCAGAGGCCGATTCCCCCACATATCCATCAGAGCTGCCCTGCACGACAAAGAGGCCCTCATTTAGAATGTGTCAATTCTGATTATTAATGTGGGGAAAACACCTGCTAAGTATGTTTGTCTGGGAGGTGAGCTTGGCAGGAAGCAAGGGCAGCAGCAGCAGTGGCTGCGGAGAAAACCCTGGTGTCCAGGCCCAGCTTGCTGAAAGGCCACCATAATTAATTAGGACTTGGCTATCATGGCACGCCTGGAGAGGAAGGGGACACAGAGCACAGTGGAGAGGGGTGGGCCCCCCCTTGACTGGGTGGAATGCAATTCATACTCGGAGTCCACGGCATGGTGACATGTTCATTTGTCCTCAGATTTGTTTGCTCGTGAAATACCTAGAGACTCCCTACGAAGCTGTCCTCGGGGTTCAAACCTGATCAATCAACAGGATAGCTCCGCTTTGGTGTTTTACTAACTAAAGCCCTTCCGGATTACAGACAAAGACTCCATCACTACCCCCATTCAGCCAAGTGTATGTATTCACTTGTGTATTGATTCATTTGTCTGTCCGTCGTCCATCCATCCATGTATTCATGTATGCGTGCCTTGTCTCTCTTTCTCTCTCACGTTCTCCATCCATGCATCTAACCAGTCATCCATCATTTTATGCATTTTTTTACTCAACTGCTATTTATTGGACAATTATTCAATTCCAGAAAATATGGTGGTCATGAAGGATACCAAGATGAATTAGACCCAGGTCCTTGACCTCAAGGATCTTTTGGTATAGAAAGAAAAACAGACAAATTCTGGGGTGTATAACCCCAGAAAGAGCAGATACAGCGGCAGGCCATCTATAGTGTTGGGGACAGGACTTCCAGAGGAAACCTCTGAGCTGGGTGCTGACAGATGAGCAGGAGTTTGACAAGAAAGAAGGGCATGAAGTCTATGGCCAGGCTCCCCTGAACAAGCCCAATCCCATCTGATCTCAGAAGCTAAACAGGGTCGAGTCTGGTTAGTACTTGGATAGGAGACCACCTAGGAAGACCAGGTGCTGCAGGTGTAAAATAAATAAATAAATAAACAGACAGACAGACAGACAGACAGATAGATAGATAAAAAGGGATTGTAAGTTGACAAGGTCCTTACAATCTGTGAGATCAACCAAGGGTTGCCTCGCCTAAAACAAAAATAATTAATAAATAAAAAAAGAAAGGCATGAGTCATGTGAGTTGGGATGAGCAAGGCTAATCCAGGCAGAGAAAGCATCACATTCAAAGGCATGGAAGTTTGATTACTGGTGAGAATTATAAGGGCAGAGGACCAAGAGAGGAGATAAGAAGTCTTTGTGGAGCTCCAAACACATAACTGAGACAACAAAATCATGGTAGAACATGAGGACCTGGAGAGGGAAGCAGGGAGGCAAGTAGCACATCCTATTCAAACTGACATATCTCCTCGGCACCGAATATGGTGCCCTAAACACAGCAATAGCTCAATAACTATTTGCAGAATTCTATCATTTTATTAATTCAGCCCTGTTTTATCAAGTCCTTAATGAATATCCAGCGCACATGCACGCACGGTGGGCATGCATCAACCACAGCACGTCAGGGCTGAGCACAGAGGAGACTCTCCATCACCCTTTGCTGAGCGAGAGAATGAATGCCAGGAATCGTGCTTCACGTTCACGATGTCACTGCAAAGCTTACTGCAGACTTACAGAGAAAGTAGTATTGTTCGCAAAAGCAGGTGAGGAAACCGCAGCTGGGGAAATTAAATAACTTGCTAAAAGCCCCACAGCTGGCGAAAGGGCAGCCAGGATTGGCATTCAGGTGCTTCTGTTTCTAAAACACCCACCGTTTCTCTGCAACTCTTCCAGCGCCCCTCTGGAAGTGAGCAGAAAGAGGACCGTCGAGCAGGACAGAGGATCCCTTGGAGCTGTGTTTGTCAGAGGAGGACCAAGCCTGGATCCAGAAGGGTGACGGGAGCTTCGCCTGATACCCTGGTGGCCAGGGGGTATCGCAGAACGGAAATGAAAGAACAGGAGGTAAGTGCCCTGTTTTGTTTTGGGTTTTGGTGGAGGAAAACCGGCTCTGTTCCCATCCAGTTGATTCCTGCTGTTGGCCGGTCCTCACAAGAGAGAGACCCTCAGGGTCTAGCTTCCGTTTAGCATCTGGTCCTCCAAATGGCTCCAGACATGCTGACCTTGGAGAGAAAGGTCTTAACACTTTCTCTGCATGGATTAACACATAGTTCCATCAGGAGTATTTCCCATGTAAATCGTGGTGTTGGAGGATGGAGGGACAAAGAATCATTTTACCCTAGAGAGGGGCCCCCACCCTGAGAAATCTCAAACACAGGGCGCATCGTGTCCTACACTTGTCTGACGCCCTATAGTTCAAGTATCTTTGGGGGAAGATGATGGAAAACCAGTATCCTTCGTGACTTCCATGTCCGAGTAGGCAAGATTCGTTCCCTGAATGTAAGTAGAAAGCTTTCTTTAGCGTCAGAAAGAGAGGAAAAGCATTAAAGGGCTTTTCAAATCTTCTCCTTGCTCAAGCTCAGCAGCTCCAATTTGGGGAATTATTGTAGGCCTCTTTATGATGGGGAGCTTAAAGGTCAAAGTTTAGGCTGTGAATAAAATTGAGCGCACTGAGCAGAGGGGAGTTACACCAGCCTGGGAATGTTTTAAGGAGCTTATATGCAACTCCAGAGAACAGCTTATTACACCTCTGCTTCTGGGGAACCTGCGGATCAGATTTAATCTGTAAAGAGGGCCCCGTCAAGGTCTCCTCCTCGGCGAACACGGCCTCCAGCAGACCCAGGCTGAAAGGTGGTTCTCTCCCCAGCAGAAAGCACACACGCCACTTCTGAGCAGAGAGTGTCCGGTGTAGCCATCCACTTCCCTTAACGCTCCATTTCCCCATCTAATATATAGCTACTCTGCATCCGTAAATTCCAGAGCCAGCAAAATTGAACGACCTGGTTCTTAATAATGCCAGGCAGTAATTTCATCACCCAGATCACTCTCATTGCCTGCCAGCATAGAGGGGGAGAAAATAGTCCTGCGTTGTTGGAGAAACCCACCAGATGGTCTGTCTCTATCAACCGCGCATTATGCCTGCCGTTACGTCTCACTCTTTGCGAATCTCAACTGTTCAGCGACCATCGCATCAGTATTTTTTTTGCCTAGTTAGCCTTTCAACCTCATTCCCCAAAGGAACCAAACCACACTCAGTCCCTCTGTGGACTCTGTTCCTGAGCCTGCATCCAGACACATATGTCTTGTGCTTTATGAGTCACTGCTCAATGCCAGCGAAGTATATTACTGCCTGGAAAATTAACTCGCACACTGAGAATAATCACAGAAAAGAAATTTGTTTTCCTACAAGGTTGTTTTCCAGCTGTTTTAATGCAGACGATTTTACCCTGAAACCCAAATTGAAAAAGAGAGAGAGAGAGAGAGAGAGAGAGACTTTAAAATCTGCATAATTTGAAAGTGCTTAATGTAAATTAGATAGATCAGCCTAATTTTATTTCAGTACTTTTTAATTGCATTTATAATTAGTAAAATACATTAATGTGCTACACAGAAGGTCAGGAGTTCTGGTAAAGGGATCTAATTAAAATGCCCCACTGCATTTCTGCCACGCATGCGCCCAGGAACCTGCGGGCCTGCTTCCGTCCGCACTCTGGACCAGGACCATTTTTAACTCATTTGTGTCTTCATCAAGATCAGCAAGCCTACAATCAGACAGTTCTGGCGGTAGAACATCCCTGTGGTCCACCTCACGCACACACTTAAGCCTGCCTCTTAGGGGCTCCCAGCAAGTCTCTGGCAAATCTACAAGGCTAGGATCCCCTGGTCCTCATGTGGCAAGTATTTTTTAATAATAACTCATTTTCCTCTGGAATTTCCCTCCCTTGCCCTTTCGTCCATTCAAGCAGACAGGAATGTGACAGCTGCAAGCAGCAAACAACAGTGACAGGACGTCCCTTGCTTGGGCTGCCATGTGGCCCTGTTGGCTATCTGAGGAGGCTCAACCCAAGACATAAATTCTGGTCACTCCTCTTGGTAATAATAATAATAATAATAATAATAATAATACTAATAATATAGTAGCAATAGTAGCAGAATTGGTTTTTTAAATTTTTCCTCTTCTAACGTGTCCCCAAAGTCACCCTGAAACTAGGTAATAAGGCCCTGAGGCACTGGGTGACAACTGTCTCACCGCACTGTCCCTACTGATTCCACAAACCATTGACCAGTGCAGATGGCCACTTTATACGCTCCCTGGAACCGCACAATAAAGATCCTGCTCTACCCTGCACACAGCCAAGGCTCAAGGGCATAATGGGGAGGCTGGGAAAAGCTATCCACAACACACAGGCACAGCCTGTCCCTCCCTCCACCCCATGTCTATCAGTTCCTGGTCACAGGATGTCCCTCCCCAGTTTGCTCTCCACTTCCTTTTGCCTTGTTAATTTCCCATTAAAATGGGCACCGTTATCCAGGAAAAATGGGATGGACTCTGAGCTCTCTTAGCTAATCCAAAATTAAGCAACATGGTGTTGGACCCATTAGACCAGATCGTTCTGTGGCCTCCTGTCCTCAGCACATCTCCCACTATTTCTGGAAAACTTGGATTATTCTACAGCTTCCTATATCTACTCTCTGTACTTATTTACTTCTCTCAGTGTATAAGTAGGATATATATTTATATACATAATAGACATATATACTTAATAGGAAAAATGAAACATGCATATACATCTTTGGAGACATGCATATTCATTTTCTGAGGACAGATATATATTTAGTACATGAGACAGAACACCCATATATAACAACACTTCCCCCACTTATTTTTAAAATTAATTTTAAAAAAATAAACTTATCACATTATATTCTGGGAACTAACATGTCTTGAATATGTAGATGTACTAAGATATATATTTTTTTTTTTCAATGATCCCGTCCATAGCCCTATGAGGTAGCTCTTAGAAACTTCCCTTTTGCAGATGAAGAATCTGAAGTTCAGAGAGCCTCACTCAAGGTCTCACAGGAAGTGAATGGCAGAGTGGACTTGAACCCAGGCCTGTCTGAGGTAGGCAGGGGTCTGTACGTCCAAGCCACACCCCACACAACCCTGAAGGCATCTAGGCAGTGCCCATAAAGAGCAGAACAGCTCAGACCCCTTGATCATAATTTTTCACGCTGGCAACACTTTAAGGTTTTTCCTTCTGCCTCCACTGGGCAACACAAAAAAAGAGTAAAAAATGGAAACAGAGCAGTCATCTTCACAAGTAATATTTAATACGTATACATTTCATGGAGAAAAGCATAAAGGTGAGTGATCCGGAGCATAATACCCAGCTTCCAATTCTTTTTGGTCTAATAATAACCTAATGGAGATGCTTCTATCCTGAACTGCCAAACTACTTAAAGGTACATGCATCACCAGCTCGTTCGGACCTCCACGCCTTTGCCTATGCTGTGCTGACTACCTAGAAGTCCCAGACCTATTTGGTTCACCTGGAAAATAAATGCTTTCAACCCTTGGAAACTGAGCTCAAACATCTCCTCATTAAGGCCTCCTCTGACCCTAGCTAACATGCATGTGGCACAGAGTGGGGAGAAATCGAGTCTGCTTGGAGGGTCGCTGTACCCTAATTTGTTGTTTGAATTCTCTGAGTGGGAAGTCTGTTATTTATAATGTTCCAAAAGACGATCGTGATCATAGCTACATTTGTGTGGAGAGACTGTGATAAGCACACGATACGCATCATTTCCAGGCCTTCGCACAGCAACCCCCCTAGTAGTCACGTTTATCCCTGTTTTTCAGATGAGGAAATGGAGACTCAGAGAGGTTAAGTAATATGTTCAAAGTCACACAGCTGTGAAGTACTGGAACCCACATTCAAACCCAGGCTGTCTGCTCTGCGTATTCCTGGGACTAACACACTGTAGATGCACAATAAATGCTTTTTGAGAAAAATAAAAGGTGTATATTTACTGAAAGCCTCGCCTACTGTGTCCCATCCAATTAACCTCAAGCAGATGGAGTGAGGAGACCTTCTAGAGCTTGTCCTGCTTGTCCAAGGCCTCATGACTTACCTAGAAGTCAATATTTCATTATGAGCCCATCATGCAGGTCAGTGTAATAATTAACGACTATCTGCTGGTGTGACTGCTTATCGTATTTTAGCTTAATTCCAATAAAATCTAAATGGTCTATTAATTTTCCTAATAAATTTAGATATGGCCTCTGACCACAATCTGGCTTTGATTAGCTAACAAAATATTTGAAGATGGGCCAAGCTGGCTCTTTCAAATATTTCAAGCAAATAACACTTAACTGGATTTAGGATTTTCTGCGTCAGCTTATGGCTGCACTCAGCAGTGAATAAGGGAAGAGGACAGCTTCGTAATTGGTCCCCAGCGACCAAGAGTTGAGCCACCCTGGGGAGCCATCTAGATAAGGATTTGGAAGCTAAATATGACCAAGGCGACAAAGAATAATATCTCCTCAGCTATAGGAAGAGCAGAAGAGAAGCAGCAGGAAGTAACTGTCAGGAGCACTTACAGGAGAGGCCCCACTACGTGAATGTACGCAGCCACCTTTCTGGCTGCCTGCCCCCAAAGGCAACCTGAAAGTCTACACCATTCATGAAAACCCAACATGTGGTTTGTACCCTCAGAGACCCAAAAGGAAATGAAGAGCGAGGGGAAAACGAGAATGTTCTTCCACAGGCTTCTTGCATGACTGGTTCCTTTTATCCTTCAGGGCTCAGTGTGAATGTCACCTCTGCAGAGTTCCCGTGACCTCTCCACTTAAAGGTGACCCCACTGTCCCCCTCAATTGGTTCTTCATCACACATTCTCACTTATGGCACTTATTAGACTCTGTAACCTTTTATAGTTGTTTTATGTGTAAGAGTGGTTTGTCTTTTGTCCCTTTCCACAGGAATATAAGCTCGAAAGGGCAGAGAACTGGCATAGGGCTTGGCACATAGTAGATACTCAATAAATATTTGCTGAATGAGTGAATAAAGGATGAGTGAATGATGATGAATGATGAGAGGGCCATATAGAGGTTAGTCTGGAGATAAGAAGCAATAGATGACATAGCAGGTCTGGAGTCAAACAGAGCTGGGTTTGAATTTTGGCGTTGCCTCTTGCTAGCTGGATGACCATAAACAAATTATATAACCTACCTGTGCCTCAGTTTCTTCATCTGCAAAACAGGGTTAATATTAGTGCCTCCCTTATAGAATAAGAGTATCACATAAGCATTGATGCGTAAAACAGTACATACAATAGCTAGAGCATAATTAGTACTCTTTAAAGGTTAACGACTTTGGCTGTCGTTATCATTGTTGTCATCATCATCACTATATCATTACCATCATCATCATCTTCATCATCATCCGCCACCATCATCATCATCACCATCACCTTCATCATCATCACCACCAGGGTGCAAAGACATCACTTAAGACAGCCCTGCCTCACTCCTGGGATCTACCTCTCCAGCCTCATTCCCGCTCACCTTGGAAACCTAATCTGTGGCAACACCACCCCTCCACTTCCTGTCTCTGACTCCAGATGATATTCTGTGAGGCCACGGATCATATCACACATCCCTCCACTGTGCCAAGACCTACAAAGAAATGGACAATCAATCAGTGTGGATTGATTAGGGTCCTCATGCTGGACTGACCAACGCAAGCCCGATCCTTTATCCTTAGCCTCGGCTTGACAAAGGTTTCTTCTTTCCCCTGACACGTCTGTATTGTTCATGCTCCAGGATCTACTCCATGTGGGCTCCATCCACCTCCCTCCAGATCCAAAACTGTGCATTTCAGAATCCAACTCTAGACACTGGTAGGTCCCTTGACAGTGGAGTTCACCATCCCTGACCCCAGCCTATAAGCAGATTATGATTTTCCCTAATAGATCACCAAGGCCCAATAGATCACAAGAAGATACAGCCCTTTCCCTCATGGTCTGCAAGTCGAACTGCAGTCCCTTCTAGGACCCTCCAGAATGCATTGCTCAGCCCTATGCAAATGTGAAAACCAACTGCAGTGCCAACATCTTTGAAAAGGGGATTATTGATGAAAGTGGTAGGTGCTGTTGGACCTGACACTGGGAGAGTAAACAAGGCAACTAACTCATCAGAGGATGCAAGAGAGATTGTGAGGTTCTAAAGGTTTTAGAAGGCAATGAACGGAAGCAGGCCTATGCATAAAGGAAGAACGGAGTGGTTTAGCTTCCAGGCTTAACACCAGAGGTGAGGAGGGAGATGTGTGCATGTACAATGGGGGAAGCGATCTACCCAGGAGGCCAGAGAAGGCTTCTCGAAGAAGTGGTGCCTGAGCTGAGACTTGCAAGAGAAATGGCCAGGAGATTGGGAGGCAAAAGAATTCCAGGCCTAGCGAACAACATGTTGAAAATGACAAGGCAGAAGAGATCTTAATAGGAACGGAGCAGCTCAGTGTACTTGGGCATAGTGAGAAGGAGAGGGGAGGGGAATGAAGTCGAAGCAGAATCATAACTTGCCATTTACGAATGTCTCAATCAGTTCGGGCTACGACAACAATAATACCATAGACTGGGAGGCTTACATAACAAACATCTATTTGTCACAGTTCTGGAAGCTGCAAAGTCCAAGGTCGAGGTGCTAGCAGATCTGACGTCTAGTGAAGACCTGCGCCCTGGTTCGCAGATAGCCATTTTCCTGCTGTGTCCTCACCGGCAGAGAACAGAGAGAAAGAGAGAGTTCTAGTCTCTTTCTCTTCTTATAAGGATACTAATTCCATCACCAGGGCTCTGCCTTCACGATCTCATCAAAACCTGATTACCTCCTAAAGGCCATACCTCCTAATACCACCCCACGGGGAGTTAGGATTTCAACGTATGCATGAGAGGGGAAGGAGGGACACAAACATGCGAGGCACAAGAATGAGTTAGGTCTGTTTCCTATCCATTCCCTCTCATCTATAGAAACGACATAACAAGGTGGGGATTACTCTTCCCATGCTCCGGGCCTCCGAGAGAGAACCCAAGTTACTCATCGGAGTAACGTGGCCTGTATTCATACAAGTAGGGAGGGATGGAGCTGGAGTTTGATTCCTCTTCACTTTCCGAGAACCAAACAGATGAGAATGGGTCCGTTCGTTCCATAAAGGGACACACAGTGAGTGTGCAGATAGGGATCCCATGTGATTCATGAGCTTCCTTCCTGCTGAATATCGTCACCAAGACTGCAGCCTCTTGGCTACTAACATGGAAGAGATGCCACCAGCCTCTGAAGAGATTTAATATTGGTTTAGCAGTCAAGAGTTAATTAAATGTTAATGTTCAGTCACCTCGAGTTAAACATCAGGAATCGCGGCTTTATTTGTTTCCTAAACCATCGTTGAGGTGTCCTGCTTGGCTCACCGCCCCCTGCTGGGCTGCCCCACTTCTCCGGCTGGATCCGCCCATCCACAGGCAAACTCATTTCACTCACCACATGCATTGACACACAGCATCTGACCTGCCCGACGGCCATACTCCTCCACTGAGCAAATCTAAAATGCTGAACACGCACACACACGCACACACGCATGCACATGCACATGCGCGTGCACACACACACACTCCAACATGGAGATTCACGTAAGATGAGTCTACCTATAATATCGTAGTTATTTCAATATTTGTAAGGCCTTGTACATGACAGGGCACCTTCAGGTACATAATTGGGTTTGATCTCATAGTGAGAAGACGGCAATGATTAATGATGTTGGAAGAGGAGAAATGAGTAAAGGAGGAGGGAAGAAGGAGGTGATGGCAGATGGAAGGGAAGGAAAGGAGGAGGCGAAAGAAAAAGAAAGGGGGAGGACCATTTCTAAAGCATTTTCTGTACGTTTTCATGCAATGTCCGAATAACTCCACAATGTAGAGACTGGTATCATCCTCATTCTACAGGTAAAGAAACTAAGGCCCAGAGGAATTAAATCATATGCCCAAGACCGTATACATCCTTGGAAGTCAAAGTCAATACTTGAAATGCCCATTCCCTTAACTACAAATTATCATATACATGAGAAGAAGTGAAGTTCAGAGAAGCTGAGAGGTTTAGTCAAGACCCCAAAGTTTTATGATCTTAACCATACATGGGGAAATAAATCTCAGAGCAGTGAAACGGCTCGCCCAATGTCACACAGCTTTATAAGAGCATCAGGGCTAGAATCCTGGATTCCTGGCTCCCAGGAAGTTTGCACACACACACACACACACACACACACACACACACACACACACACACACACAGATCCAGGCTCCCAGTAAGAAGGTCTAGGATGCCCAGCATCCTTGACAGTTTGCAGAGGTCCAGGTTGCGTTTCAGCCCAGCGCACTGCTCTTAAAAATCTGAGGAGCAGGCGAGGTCCCGGTGAAGAGAGAGGGACACCCCACCTCTTCCCAGAAAGGCCACACCTCTAGGCCGGCCCCTCACTTCCAGGACACTAGCCAGTGCCACATCCCCTTCCAGGACCTTTCAGCAGCTGGAAACCTGGGCCCCAGCACCTACGCCAACACCGATGCGCTGAATTGGAAATCAGGGGAAATCTGCACCAAGGGAGACATCTAATCAAGGCTCAGGTTTGCATTTCCTTCTCAATGGCATGTTGACAAAACAAGAAGAGACAGAAACAAACACGATTAAGCTGACTTTCGGAGGCCAGCCAGCAAGAAGCGAGAGCAGAAGGGCTGCCTCTGGCCGAAGGCAAGGAGGACCCAGGGGGAGGAACATTCAGCAGCAAGGCCCCACCAGGGCCGGGCGCCTGGTCCTTCGAAGCACATTCCAGAGCCTGAACTGCAAAGTCAGCCCAAGAGAAGGGATTGTGGGGCAAATGTGACTCTCCATCAGATGTTGCTGAAGGTATAGAAAATGTGGAGCATCTACAGCTGTGCCGCCGTCGCTCCAGTACATTCAAAAGCACCTAGGAAAGGGTCACAGAGGGTTCGGCAGGGATGGTAACACTGCTGACCACTCAGAGCCAGGGGTACACACATGCCACTTCTTCAGAAATGGTCTCGCCACACACCCTCCATGGCCTGTTTCACAGACCCTGAGACTGTGGTCCCAAGATTTTGAATTGCTCGTCCAAGATAACCAGCTGTGAGGGATTCAGAAATCATTCCTTCCACGCTGCTCACCTGACAGAAGAGAATACAGCTTCTAGAAGGACAGAGACCTGCCAGGGTCAGCCCGAAAGTCCCTGACATGCCAGCAACCTCTAAGCCCCAGAGTCAACCCCACAAAATCCAGATGGTGAGCTCAGTCATCTTGCTGGTGATTTTCAAAGCCACCATTCGGGCCACGGTGGCGATCATTAGTGTCCCTATCTCTCCGTTTCCAGAAGAAAAAGCTCCTTCCGGTGGAAATCGAGCAAAAGGTATTTAGATCGATCAAACACGTCACGGGATTGTGAGGTCACTTCCTTTTAAATACATGAGGTCCCACATCCGCTTTGGCTAACTTTTTCTACTCTGCAGAATACAGACTGGGCCCAGACAGACCTGGGTTTGGGGCTAGTCTAATGCTTGCTGCTGCGCGACTTTGAGCGAGTCATTTAACGTCCCTAAGCCTCGTTGTTGATGGAAATGGGAGAGTTATCCATTCATCCACAAACTTCTGAGTGTCGACGCCAACCTAGGTGCTGGGAATAGGACTGTGAACAAGACTGGAACTCAGTCTGTCTTGTTCTTGGCTAATATTGGAGTGGGGGTTACAACCGGACCCAGAATCTAGGTGTTTTTAGCATATAAAGGTCTAAGAACAGTGCCTCCTGGTGAGCCACCGCTCCACAAATGATGTCTGTTGAAGTCATATCGATCTGAATATTACCATTCTCTTCTAATGTCATTCTATGGACCATTTTTTTTTAAAAAATCAGGTTGAGCTACATATTTTTAAGGCAGTAGAAGATAAAAGAAAGGAAATAGTTGGTTAGATAGTTTTGTGAGCATTTCAGCATGTGCTGTTTGATGATCACTTGGTGTGGGAGAAAGACCCAGCATCCACTTCCCCCAAAGCAGCACAAGGTCCTAAAAGAAGCTTTAGGGACTTTAGAACAACCTTCCACAAGCAGGAAAAGGGTGACAAGCAGGTACATACCATGTGCCAGGCATTTTCTGTCTCCTTGTAGCAGGTGCAACTGTCCCTAGTTTATCAAGGAAGAGGATAAGACAAGGAGGGTAAGAAACGTTTCCCTCCTAGCAGGACCAGGATGCGAACCCAAACTCCTGACATGGTTCTTTTCACTGCATCAGTTGCATTTGTGAGTGTTAGGAATCGTTTTCTTTACTTTTCATCGTTTTTAAAGACTGAGTTCACCGCTTCTGGAGGGCTAGGAGATAAAAACAAAACTATTCCTACAGTCTCGTCTTCTCTGTACAGTCTCCGCACCTTTGACATGGGAAAATGCGGGGATTTCTCCCCCGTACGGGCCTTTCCCACGTATTCCACATTCTTCTCTCCTTCCTGGGGACACAGCCAGGCTCCATTTCCTCGCTCCCTTGCAGCTGGGCATAGCCACGTGACTCAGTAACAGCGGACAGATCACGAGGGGAAGGGCTGCTCGCTCCTCCTGTTTCTGGCCCATGCCAATCCTCCACACGAAACCCTCACCTCTTTGCCCTTGGAGGCCAGACGGTGAAGATGGAGGAGGCACCAAGGGGTCGGAGCCTGGGTTCCAAATAACTGCAAAGGGCAGAGTGCCCACCCCACATGAGGGAGAAATAAGCTTTTCCTGCATGAAGCCCCCGAGAAGCAGAGGTTTACATGTTATAGCAGCAAATCTTAGCTAGCCTTGGCTAGCACGTCCCGTTCAATGGCAGGCGCTTTTCCTTAAGGTCAAGAATCATTCTTAATAAATTCCGTAACCTGGGCTCCCAGCAAAGGATGGCGCATAGTAAGTTAAGGAAGGAGGCGCCCTCTGGTTAGGAGAAGGGGTTCTGGGGTCAGGTCAGCCTTGATGTGAGTACCGGCTCTGACACCTGAGAGCTGTGGGAGACTTTGGGAAGATTGTTCAACCTCTCTGAGCTTTCTTCTTCTCCTTGGTGAAAGATACGAACAACGCAGACGACATAGAGTCAGGAGTCTTGAGATGTGGTAGGGGAACGCTTCGCCTATAGAGAGCACATAATAAGCTCTCAGTAGCTGGCAACATGCTGCTACTAACAATAATGACGATGCAACTGACATTGTTAAATGTCCAACTGTCAGAGCTTAAAGCTTGGCCCTGGACATACCCCACGTGGGCATGAACACACACACTCACTCATGCCCAATATACAAATCTGCGACTCCCTAAAGTGGCTTCTTCTTCTAAATAAAAGAATGATGGCCCTGTCCTTTTTTCACAAGCATTAATTGTCACCATGCACAGCCTCTCCCCCCACCCCTCCCTCCTCAATGCTGCTGGCTCCCTGGGTTCTTAGAAATTATAATTAATTCATACTTTGGACTCTCAAGATTATAAGGTATTATAGGATGGCAGAGCTAAGACAAATGCTTTAATTCACCAGCTGCCATGTATTTAATTAGAGATTTTGATGAATCCTCCTTACACAGATATGCCTTCCTACTTCGTGTCGCATGAGAGAGAGGGAGGGAGGGAGGGGGAAGGAGAAGGGTTTGTGCACAAGGACTCTCAAACTTTTTGCTGGCACGGGCTGCTTGTCTGCCACCCAAGAATCAGCTGGAAGCAGAGCAGTGTTGGCTGCCAGCCTTCCACCATGTGCGGCAGGCAGGGGGTGATCCTGTTTTCCTGAGACCCAGAAAAGACCTACAGAAGAGGGTGGGATGGGGCAGGGGATCTTCACGGATCTGGATTGTTTCTGGGACCTCGCATGTTTTTCTTTATGATTTTTCTTATGATTTGGGAGGTTGGTGGTGGAACACAAAGCCTTTGCCTCACACACTGTCACTCCTGGGATATTTGAGGGGTGTGTGTGTGTGCGCGTGCACACGCGAGTGTGTGTGTCTCACACTTGCTGATGAAGTTGGCAGTTTGGTAAACAAGGCTTTTGTTTGCTCTTGTGGAGGGGGATAATTGTTCTTTTTAAAAATGCCTTTGTTGTCCTAAGTGTCTCTGATGAGAACAGCAGTTAATACATTAAAAGGCAGGTTGTGAGAAGTGCTGACAGACTCGGTCATTTGCTTCTCCCCATGGGGGCAAACACAAATTACTGGCAAACCACGGAAGACCCAGGTTGCCGCCTTGGCAGCGACCTCCGGGGTGATCAAAGGCTCTTCTCCGGGTATCCTGTTTTGAGCACCTGAGGAGAGGGGTTCACAATCTTCCCAACGCCCCTGCAGGTCAGTCATTCGATTAGCTCAGCCAGCTCTTGCTGGTCAGATCCCCTCGGGAAGTCATCATTCCTGAGCCTGGAACATCCCAAGCTCACCCTCCCTGCACCCCTTTGCCAGTGAGGTCACCCTCTCCTGAGCTCCCCTCCCCATTCCTCCTGTTTTGCCAAACCCCACCCACCGAGATCCTGCTCTTGGCCACTTCCTCTACAAAGCCCTCACGCAGCTATCTTCCTCTTCTTCAGCAGTCACATGTACCTATCGTCTTCTGTTTTCCTCAGTTGTGCATCCTGTCATCCCACCTAAACCATGAAGTATCTGAGGACAGAGTCAGGCTTATGCAATGCCCTCCCCTCAAGGATACACGTGAGGTGAGCCCAACACAAGCCCCGATACGATAGCCTTCCCGTTCTGCTGACCGGCTTAGGGAGAGGATGACGTGGCATCTCCTCGGGCGTAAACTCTTTGTCCAGAACATCGTCGGGAAATGCCTTCGGCCTTCCATCCGACTCACGGTGAGAAGCTTCCCCGTGTGTAGGAGAACACCCCTGACGCTTTTTAGAACCAGGCCCCCAAGGAGCGGAATCCCAGAGAGCTGTGTCCTTGGTGGGCTCACCTGCTTCCTTTTCTCCCAATGGAGGACCCTTCCTAGTCATTACGAGGTCTTCTCGACAAAGAGGAACGTTACTAGCTCCTCTTGTTTCACCACGAAGCTAGTCAAATGTGAAATGGGGTGTCGAGCCGGGGGGAAGAGGAGCATCATCTAGAATGAGGACAGGTTTTTGAGTCTGGGTGAAGGGCCTGCTAACGAGACTACATTTCATCCTAAGGGCAAGATATTTGGGGAAATCCTGAACAAAATGAAGGAATCACCCATTGGGGTTCTTTTATCCTCATGAGTGGGTAAGAGAACACTTGGAAGCGAGTTTTGCTCTCAACATACAAGTAGCCCAAAATCTTCTCAAATTTGAAACAAACACCAGTGCATTGTCTGTCTCTTCATCATGGTCCTCATTACCCTCTCTTGCTGTTATATATCTACATGCCTGACGTCCTCTCTTGACTTTGACTTCCCTGTGGAAGGGAGGTTGCCTCATTCACCCCAAATCCTGAGAACCTAGCACACAACCTGGAACTTTGTATGTTTGTTAAATGAAAAAATGGGCAAGTGCATGAAGTAAGCGTGTGTGAAGGGAGGGTGTATCTGAGCCTCCTCTCAGACTTCTCCTTCCTTAACTTTTGGTCTCTTTCTTAAAAAAAAAAAATGATTTCTTATTAATAATTGAATAAATACAAATTGAAATGATCTGAAGGTATCATTTTGGACTAACTGAATTAATGAGCACATTCCTAAAACGCCACCACCCAATGTGGTCAAGCCCACAGGCAAAATGACAGCTGTATACCGTTGGTGCTAAATTGCTGCAATTCTCTTGAAATAAAAAAAAATCCCTCATTAACAAACATATCCTGAGTGCCTTCTATGTGCTGGGAACTGGAGTAGGTGTAAGGGATTCAGGAGGGTAAAAAGATAGGGCCCCTTCTAGGGGTAGAGTCACATAATGAATAAATAGTCCCGAAAGTGCTAAATGACGAGAAATGCTGAGGTATCAAGGGACATCCGAAAGAGCCCCCAACCTGGACTTGGGAGCTCAGAGATGGGCTTTCCCCTGAGCTTAGAGCAAAGCTGAAATCTCAAGGCTGAGCCTCAGTTGGCCTGAGAGGGAGGAGAATACAGATCCACAAAGGTGAGAAAGACCATGCTTCACTTGAGGAAGAGAGAGAAGGATGGAGAGGGGGTCAACGTCAGATTTGAGGGTTGAGCAAGCCAAGCAGGGTCCTAATCAACAGGGGCCCCGGAAAGCATATGAAGGACTTTGGATCATCCTAAGGGTGGTGGGACCTTTACCGGTGTGTGACATGATCAGATGATCCTATTGTCAGGAGAGCTCTGTCAGCCAGTAAAGTACCCCCAGGAAGAGGTGAGCATGAAGGTGGGGAATTAAATGAGGAGGTAGTTTCAGCAACACAGAAACGAGGCGATAATACCTGGGCTCAGGTAATGGCAGTGGGAATGATGAGAGGCAGATTCATTCAAGAAATCGGAGACACTGTCTGGAGAATCTTGTAATTTATAAGGCATGAGACGTACGTCAGGGAGAAGGGTCATCAGAGGTGAGGTGGGGTTGGGTGTCCTTAGTTGAGAAGGGAACACAGGAGGGTGGACAACACACAGGAAAGCCCCTGGCTGTCCCATATCTTTAACGCTCCTCCTGGGAATTCACCTTAGGAAGAATTCAGCGAAAGGTAAAAGCTGTATGTCCTTAGCAACTGTGACAACATCATCTATGAAAAACTGGACCACAATCTAGATGCCCAATAATGACAGAGCTTAGTATGAGCTAGACATTGTTCTGAGCGTCTGACACAGCGGGACTCATTCAACCTAATAACAACCCTATGATGTAGGTCTCGTTACGATCCCGGCTTCATAGATGAGAAACCAAGGCACAGAGCCAGAGCACAGGCCCAGGGGTCAGTCTCCTCAGAATGTACCTGGGTAGACCTCCTCTCTCCACAACGCAGAATAAGCATACATCTGTCATACATCTCTCTGCAGGGGACGGGGGTGGTTTTAGCAATTTGGAGCACATCAGCAGGCTGAAATTTTAGACAACCACTAAACAATCATTAAGGTAATTCCATGGAAACAAGGGAAGTTGTGTCTGGTGTGCCATTAAATTAAAAAATCAGGGGAAATGGTGTGTAAAGAGTGGAGAGAAATTACGTTAAAATATGTGCACGCATGGGTCAGATCTGGAGGAGAATTTACCACGATGAAAACAGAAACGCTCTTTAGGCAATGAGATTAAATTGATTTTTACAATCAATTCTTTTCTGTATTATTTCTGATACCCCCTTTCTAGCTAATGAAAAAGTCAAAACAAGACACGAAAAAGGTATAAGCAGTATATATCACAGTGTACGAAGTACAAAAGCAGATACAAACAATCTATAGAACTAGAAACCAGAACAGCGGTTACCTCAGGTTGGGGCATCCTAGACAGGCCAGTGGCATGAAACAGTTTCTGGGGTAAAAAAAATATATATATCTCCTGTAAATAAACTGAGATGCTGGTCACACAGGTAGATTTTTGTCAAAACTCATTGAACTGTGCCTTTAAGATATATGTATTTTCTTGTATGTAAATTATATGTGTATAGTGTATGTTTATTTTATGTAAATGATACCTCAACTTTAAAAATACAAGTATGGAAGGTGTGATAGTTCATTTTACTGGATCAGGGGATGCTCGGATATCTGAAGTGTGTCTATGAGGGTGTTTTCAGATGAGATTAGCATTTGAATCAGTGGAAGGACCCAAAAGACGGCTTTCTCTAGTGTGGGTGGGCATCGTATGATCTGTTGAGGGCCTAAAGAGGACACATGGTGGAAAAAGGAGGAGTTTGCCCCTTCTTGTCTGTCTCCCAGTTTGAACTGGGACATCTCATTTCACCTTCTCCTGACCTCAGACTAGGACATAGACCCCAGGCTTCCCTGGTTCTCAGGCCTTCACACTTACTGAACTGTGCCACCAGCTTTCCTGGAGCTCCAGGAGACAGCAGTTAGTGGGACTTCCCAGGCTCCACAATCGTGTGAGCCAGTTCCTCATACTAATCACTCTATCATCTATCTATCTATCTATCTATCTATCTATCTATCTATCTATCATCCATCCATCCATCCATCCATCCATCCATCCATCCATCCATCCACTCACTCACCCACCCACCCGTCCATCCATCCATCCATCCATCCATCATCTATGAGTCCTGTTTCTCTGGAAAACTGAGGTATCAATTTAAAAAATTTCCCATTTTGGCATGTCCTTCTTCTTCTATGAGGAGGCCATCATTTTCTGATTATCAGTGCCACCAAGGACAACCAGCCCATTTCTCTTCCCTGTTTTCTCTGTATTAAAAAAAAAAAAAAAAAAAAAAAGGAATTGTAACGGGGGTGGGATGATCCTCCAGAACAGGAGTCTTCAGAGGACAACCACAGGCCAATTCCAGCCTTCCACCAGTTTTTGTAAATAAAACTTTACTGGCACACAGCCGCACCCATTTGTTGACATGTCTGTGGCTGCTTTCACACGACGACGCAGCGTTTCCGTTGTTGCGACGGAGACCGTATGGCCAGCAAGGCCCAAAATATTTGCTATCTGGATCTTTACAGAAAAAGACTGCCAATTTCTTCCCTCGAGAATATTTGGAAATATGTGTGTGTGTGTTTAGGTTGTCACAGTGACTGAGCTGGGGCCGGTACTGGCGTTTACTGGGCAGTGTTACTTCTTCGCTGCAGACCTGAAGAATGACCCCACTGAGCAACTTGCTCTCCAAGTAGGTTCAGAATGTAGAGGAGGCAGCTACAGACAAGACTTTGGTTTCCGAGAACATTAAGACTGCACTTCCCCCCTCCCTTTTTTTTTTTCTACCTTTAGGCAAAAAGCATCAGAAAGGCACCCACCTCCTGGCTTCCTTAAGTTTATCTAACTTTTCAGTTATTATTTGACAGCTTGTCTCACAGGTTCCCTTAGGACCTTGCTTTAGAATCAAGGAGAAGAATTTTCAAAGTTGCCAAACCCAGGTCTAACAGAAGGAGACAGAAATACCTGCGGGGGGTTGAACTTGTTTTATCACACACTCTCCACCTCTCCCAGCAGGCCCCGGAGAGGGGGCGTTCTGCTTCTCGCATTGGAACTGTCACTTTGGAGTGACAAAGTACTTTCCAGATACAGGACAACAGACTTTGCTCTGCGTGGGAGACCGTGCAGGTAGAGTAATTTCTGGTTATAAAGGGGAGCAAGTGAAGATGTGAGAGAGCTCAAGGTTAAGTGGGCAACTCGAACTTAAACTGGGTCTACTGACTTCAAGTCTGCAGGCTTTTCTAGGGAGAAACCTATTAATGTTGTACACGAGTAATTTCAAGGTGAAAATCCAGGAGGCAAGCAGTCGTTTGAGAGCATGTCACGCGACGGATGGGGTGGGGAGTAGGGCGGGATCCAGCCAATTTTCCCGCAAAAGCTCCACAGTAAACAGAATTATGAGGACTCAGGCTATGCCTTATTCATCTTAATCTCTTTGCATCTCCCAATGCCTGGGATAGTGCATGATACATAGTAAGCACATAATAAATGTTGGATGAATATATGAGTACAATTCATCGCATCCTCTTTATCCTTCCTTCTACCCCAAAGGAATTAAAAGATGATACCAAGTGATGAAAAAATAAAAATAAAATAAGAAATGATAGCTAACATACTTCTAAGACACCTAATGCTCTTCCAAACATTTATTCATTTCAACAGCTCTCTGGGTTTGGAAATATTATAATCTCCATTTGTTTTACAAATGAGGAGTGTGAGGATCAGTCAGGTTAAAAAAAAAAAAACTGATGCAAGGTCACAGGGTGGGAAAGTGAACGAGGGGGGATTTGAACTCAGCTCCAACAGTTTCCTGTACCAGGACCCATAACTGCTCCACTACTCTGCATCCAACACTAAATGCTGGGGCAGTGTAATCCCATCATCCCACTCGGGGGGTGGCCCTTTTATAAGATGCGTGTGTTTCCGATTGAATCTATGCGGAATCCGGGGTAATGAACGAGGAGGTTGCTTAGCTTGTCAACATTCATAAGAAGCAACTCTCTCCAGAAAAGGACCCGCAGAGATGTAGGAAGGTGTGAATACAAGGATCCTGGATTCTGCAGTTTCACCTGGGTCCCACACTATGTGGCAAATGGCTCGATAAGTGGGGCAATACAATGCAGTCAGAGAGAAATACACTTTTATGTGCCACATAGGACTGTAGAACGCCAGCTACAGCTTGGGTGACCATCTAACGAAAACACTTTTGTGCTGGGTTGGAAAGGCAGGGTCCAGCAAAGCTCGAGCTTAGGAGTTGAACAACTGTGTATGTCTTAACTTTTTCACTATTTAAAGTCAGGATACCTCGAGTGGTTTAGAGGAAAGTACTGGCAAAGGGAAAATAGATCCAGGGGATTTGCACGAAGGGGGGTGTAGGAGGGAAAGCTGAAATACTCTCATTACTTGGCAAGAAGCCCTGCAATTTATTTTCAAATTCACCCAGAACTGGTCATTAAAATATCTTGCATTCATGTCCAGGTACTCATTGATCGCACAGTCGTCTAAACTCATCATCGAGAACCTGGGTTTTCCTGATAATAGTTTGCTTCATCCCCACAAACCAGTGAGTGCTTAATATATATTTGTTGAATGAGAACATGAATGAATGAATAAATGAAAATTATTGAAGGTTTTATATGCCAGATACATAAACCGGTATTCTGTTTAAATTTCATGTGAAACATGTCAGGTGGACACCAACAACAGCCCCATTTCTGAGATGAAAAAGCAGAGACCCTGAGAGGGTCTGAGACTGCAGTGACTGAGTATGCCGAGTTAGATCTCAAAACCTGGAGGATTGTTCTGATCACCTTCTACTTATCCCACTGCTGAGGGAGAGACCCCCTCACTCTAAGCAGCATGAAATGGCTGAACGCACAACACTGGACAGTGGACAGAGGAGGTCAACAGAGTTTATTAGTCACGTGTAGGCACAGCCTGGGAGAGCTAAGACACCACGTGCCACACAGGGCCACACGGAGGTTGCGCTCAAAGCAGGGAGATCCAGCAGAGGCTGGTGAGGCTGGCTTCATAGTGATAGAGGATGGCATGGCCCCTCGTTTCTGCAGGAGGATGTGATTGGTTTGTTGGAATTGTTCTGTGGACTGGCAGGGAGGCGACATCTGTTAGGTTGAGGACAAGGCGGAGTACATCTGGTTCAGGTAATAAGAGAACTATCCCGGTGGGGAGACTTTCCTGCTGGGGGAGGCACAGGTAGTGAGAGCAGGGGCCTCACAGTTGGAACTACAGAGGTTTGTGGGGCTCAAAGATGACAAAGAAGCTCAGGAAATTTCAGGTCTTCCAATACATGGATGACCCGGGACCAGCAAAGCTCAATCGACAAGTGGTTGTCATTTCTCGCCACCTTCCTCGATTTATCCTCCTACCCCATGTGCAAACCCACAGACCATCCCATCCTCCTCCTTTATTTCACCTCAGAAGGGAAGGCAGGTGTGGAAAGGTGGGATGAGCAGTCTTGGAACCAGCAGGTGAGAGTCTGGGTTCTAGCTCTGCTGTGTGGCAGGTCTATGTGTGGTTCTAAGCGAGGATCTTAATCCTCTTGCATCTTTGTTTCCTTCTATGCAACATAAGGATGCCACCACTCGCTTCAAACAGCAGTTATAGAGATGAAATGAAATAAAAGGAAGTCTGTTCAGAAGCAATTTAAATGAAAGATCGCTGCTTATGATAACGGCTCTCATCATTTCTATATTTCTTTGATGCCACGGATACTTTTTTAGAGGGGTTAAGTAGGAAGGTAAGGGTGGAGCATCGCACCAAATTATAATAAAAACTAAGTAAAACAAGTAGCACCAAACAATTTTGAGTGTTTATTCTGTGTCTCCCTCTGTGCTAAGCACTTCCCATCATCATTTCACTTAATTTTTAGAACAACCCTACCAGGATGGTATTAGCATTATTATTCCCCTTGCGAAGATAAGTTCATTAAGACATAGAAAGGCTGCTCAAAGCCAAATTACACCGGGAGTAAGTGACAAAGGGGATTTGCGCCCAGGTCAGTTTAACTTCAGAGCCTGCACCTGTCGCCTCTAGATGGTACTCTTACAAAAAAAAAAAAATGTCTGGGTGTTGTAGGAGGCTAAATAATGCTCCCCAAAATATCTTGGTCCTAATCCCCAGAACCTATAAATATGGTACACAGGTAACATATAGCAAGGAGGACTGTGATTAATTTAAGGATACAGAGATGGGGAGGTTATCCAGGTATTCCAATATAATCACAAGGGTCCTTATAAGAAGAAGCCAGCCAGGCAGGTCAGGGTCAGAGAGAGATTTGAAGATGTCCTGCCGGTGGCTTGGAAGATGGAGGAAGGGGCCGCAAGCCATAAGGCAATAGCACCTAGGCTCTTGGTTGATTCTGAAGAGTGAACGTGGATGATGCAGGCAAAATGCTTTAGCATGGTCCCTGGCACCTATCTGTGGGCATTCAATAAATGTCAACCCTGATTATCATTACTGTTTCCCCTTTAGATGAGAAGACTCAAGCCCGGCCCAGTTTCAGAAAGTGCACTGACATTCTCTCTCAGGCCAACCATTTCCACGGTGGCCATGGTCTCCTGCTGCAGTAGGACTCGGTGCCTGAAAAGCAACGAGTGGAAGCACCGCCTGTGAGAAAAGAGTCCATAAGACACTTCCCCAGAATGCGGTGTCAGGGCCGCGTGAATACAAATCACTGACGTGCAACTACTCCTCGGAAATATTTATGATGAAACTTCAGTACCAACCCAAACAGCCCTCACAGAGTAAAACAAAACCATAAATTATTTCCAAGAACATTGTAATGCCAAGGGAACTCACTTAATTATCCATTATCCCAGAAATGTAGACATAATGTTAATTAAAATGAAGGGGGAAAGCCATTTCCATTTTTTATTAAGATTCATTGAGCTCTTGAAGAGCTCTTTGCCCTGAAGGCTGGGCCAGGTGATGCAGGCTCATCCTGTGGAGCCGGTGATAGTAACCCAGACAAGAACAGGACTGCCTCAAGGTCAAGGAAAAGCATCTCTAAAAAAGAAGAATCATCTGGCCTTCACGCCTCAAGCCTGTTCTCTCTTTCAAAACCCCTGGCATTTCTGGACGTTACAGCCTATTGTGTCCCTAATATTTCAGCCAGCTCTAAGAATGCAGAATAGCAGACCCCTGGTTTCATCCCTTTGTGTGCTGGAGCCCCGGGGCTACACTGAAGCCATGCCCCTGTGGCTGGCTAGAGGGGATATAGATGGATGTGTGGACATCAAACAGGACACACCGGGCATCGGGCAGGCCCAGTGGGCCTGGTTTCAGAACCTCACCTCCGGCCATGCAAGGCAACTTTGTTTTAATAGCTTGTAATTGATGGGACTGAACATATGTGTGTTGCCACTTTTTTCCTTTTTTATTTCTCCCTTTTTTTTTTCCTGATTTTCCCCTGCCTTCTGAACATTTCTGGTCTGGCTTGCATCAGACCCTCTGGTGCAACGCCCTCTCACCCCTGTCTGCCCTCTCCCCTTCAGGAAAGACCTGGGCATGACATTGGGCCTGGAGAATTGGAAGAAAAGAGAGCAAAGGGGGATCACAGGCTGGGGAGGAAGAAGTTTGTTGAAGACACGCTATGACAGGTGAGGGAAAAGGGTGAAGTCGAGGATGAGGTGTCCCCTGTGGGGTGCTCAGAAAGCCCCAGGAAAGGACATGAGTTCCTTTGAGCTGACTTGAGGGTGTCGATTCTGTTCTTTGGTCCACTCCACCACACAAGGATGGAGATACACGACTTTCTCAGCACTTGGCAGATTTTCCAAATTCGTGTGAGATTTGGTGAGGGGGAAATGGTGGAGGTGGGGGAGATGTTATTTTTAAAATAAATTATGAATCCCCTGGCATATGGGAATGGAAGCTCCAGTGGTATTCTAAAGCCCTGACACATAGTAGGCACTCTGGTAAATGGGTATGGAATGATGGCGACTAAATAGATGATCAATCAAATCAATTGCTTAATTATAGATCATCTGCCACCCACTGGAGCGCGTCGGGGAGTTGGGACCTTCTCTCTGTGGAAGGAAATTTAAAAAAGCCAGAGAGGAGCTGACGTTTGTTGAACATGATTGAACACGTATGGAACATTTGTAGACATTATGCGTGTGTTTGTAACGCCACCTCTGTGAAAATGATTTCTGTAATCATCTTATACGACACACCTATTAGAATGGCCAAAGTCCAGAAAACCAACACCACCAAATGCTGGCTGAGATCGGAGGCAACAGGAGCTCTCATTCGCTGCTGGTGGAAATGCAAAACGGTGCAGCCACTCTGGAAGACAGTTTGGCGGTTTTTCACAAAACCATACGTGCTTTTACCAAACCATCGAGCAACCACAGGCCCTGGTATTGGCGCAAAGGAGGTGAAAACTTACATCCTTACAGAAACCTGCACATGGATGTTTGTAGCAGCTGTACCCACAACCCCCCAAAGTCAGAGGCAACCAAGACGTCCTTCAGTAGGCGAATGTGTATTTGAACTGCGGTCCCTCCAGACAACAAGCCGGTACCCAGCTCTAAAGAGAAATGAACTACCAAGCCATGAAAAGACACGGAGGAACCTGAAATGCCTATGCCTAAGTGAAAGACGCCAGTCTGAAAAGACTACATACTGTATGATTCCAACTATATGACATTTTGGAAAAGGCAAAACTCTGGAGACAGCAAAAACATCACTAGATGCCAAGTTTTTTTTTTTTTTTTTTGAAAATACTCTGTACGATACCATAACGATGAACCTGTATCATTATAGGTTTGTCTAAACCCATAGAATGTACAAAACCAAGAGTGAATCCTAAAGCCAACTATGGACTTCGGGTGATGATCACCAGTCCATGTAGACTCATCAGTTGGAAAAAACGTACCCCTCTGGTGGGGATGTTGATAACGGAAATGGCTCTGCACTATGGGGACAGGGGGTAGGTATGCAGGAAATCTCTGTACCTCCCTCCCTATTTTGCTGCAAACCTAAAACGCCTCTAAAACAAAATCTTTAAAAATCTCTACGAGACTAAAATCCTGACTCATATACCATAATATACTCAATTATTGTCACTAACACAAAAGTGTCCAAGAGAACCAACGGGTTATTGATCCAGAAGTATAACAGTGATGTGATCTATGCATCCACCTGCTGATGGAGCGTCTCCCTTCCCTTCTGCCCAAGCTCTCATTCTGTGCCTCAGTCTCTCCGTCTGCATTATGGGGGCAAACTTACTCTTCTCCCTCCCTCGATGATCAGACCAACTGATGCTGCAGCTAAAGGGCTTTGTAAAACACGAAACTATATGAAAAGCAGACATCACGCTTCTGGTGGAATTGTAAATTATTACAACCCATTGGGAGGGGTAACTTGGAAGCCTCTATTAAAATTTCAGATGCATGTGCCTTTCAACCTAGCAAGTTGATTTCTAAGAAATAATCGCACACACCCACACGCTCAGGTGCACGAAAATAGACATGGCACAAATGATCGCCACGGCGTGGCTCACGGTGGGAAAAGATAAACTGAACACATCCTAAGTGTCCATCCCTAAGGAATTACTACACCAACGATGGTACACTCAGATTATGGGAAATGATGTGGCTGTTAGAGCAGGGTAAGACACAGCAAATGAGAGATATATTGAATAAAAAAAGTAAATTATGGAGCAATATGATCAGTATGATCTCATTTATATACATATTTTTAAAAAGTATGTGTGCATATGACCACAGACCTAACAATCTGGAAGGCTGCTCGTGAAAATGGAAGCAACCCTTACCTCTGGGGAGTAGGCCGCAGTTGGATAGGAAAGGATGCTGCTTCTTTCTTTACGTGCTTCACACATTGATACATTTAATGATTGCCATAACTCAACTGGTCGTCTACTTCTGCTCTTTCCCCCTGGAGACGATGGAGTCATGATGCTGAAACCTCAGCCAAGTCACAACCCCTGCTCTGCTCACAAGTCTCCCTTGGCTCCCGTGTCACTCACGGCGAAGCCAGCCGTTGTTGTGCTCCTCAGAAAGCCTATGTGCCCTGCCCCTCTCTCTGACTGCATCTCCTGCTTGCCCCTTGCTCACTCCTCTCCCACCCAGTGGCTTCCTGGAACACGCCAGGTATTTTCCAGCCTCAGGACCTTTGCACAGGCTGCTCCCTCTGCCTAGGATTTTCTTCCTCCATAAAACTAACTCCCTCCTCTTAGTAGCCTGCTCTTGTCCTCTTATTTCAAATTGAAACCGACAGCCCTTTGCTCTGCTTTTCCTATAGCACTCATTCCTTTCTACCATGCCACTGTTTGTTGTGTCTCCCCCAATCGGAATGTAAGCTCCATGAGGGGAGGGGTACTAGTTAACCACTCAAGCTTATCCATTTCAGTCACTCTTCCTTGGTTCAAACTGTCCTTCCCCTTATTTTCCTCCTGGCCGCCTATTTCTTCCAGAATAGACCAGCGACCAGCATCCTTCCTACTTACTCGCCCACACCATCACTAATAAATACTTAGAGATGTACTAATTCACACTATAGTGTAAATGACTCACTATTTACTCTCTTGTAAGGTTCACTGCTGTATAATTGTGTTGAATCTCCAAGTCAACCCTATGGAGAAGTGATTCTCAAACTCGAGGGTACAGAAAAGGTTCTTGCTCAGCACAGAAAGTCTCGAGCCTGAAATCACATAGATTCTAAATTAGTGGGTTGGGTGTGGAGCCCTGGAATCTGGATTCTTGAGAAACACATGGAAAGATTCTGTGCGAGGTGGTCCAGAGACTCCACGTCTAGGGGGTCCAGCTGTTTTCCACTAGGCACCGTAGGGGTCCCCTTTGTGTGTCACCAGGTAAGTCTCTGTCCCAGGAATTCACAATTCTTTTTCTACAAATGAGACGTTTTTAAAAGAACCACACGGATTGTACTAACACTGTGAAACATGGATCAGAAGCGCTAGACTAGAGCAAGAATTAAATTTCGCACTGAACATCTTCACTCGCCTGACCCCAAAGTAAAGGGCTTTCTCCTGGGACACGAGACAGTTTCCACCTGAATCTCTTCTCAGGTCAGAACTTCTCACACCTTAATGTGCATACGGATGACCTGGGGATCCTAAGAAAAGAATGCAGATTCCGATTCAGTAGGTCTGGGAGGGGTTGCATAGTCTGCATTTCCCCCCAGGCTATTCAGCAACGCGGTCACGGCTCACCTACAGACCTCACCTTGAGAGAAAGGGTCTTGACCAGGGACAGGACACAGGTTTGATTTCCCAGGCCACATCAGAACGACTGGTTGCGCCTGCCTGGTTTACTAATTCGGGGAGATTCAGAGGCAGGACAACTGCTCAGAGAGAAAGAGTGCTGTGATCAGTGGGAGACGCCTGACGGGGCCTGGAATGGAGCTCTGTGAGACGTCTGCTACCCTCGTCTACGCTGCGTTGACCCTGCCAGGTCACCAAATAGCCAGTGTTTAAATAGTGCAGCAAGTCGGTTCAACACGAGAGCTTCTTATCTAACTTCATGTCATCGCACGCTAATACACGCGTAAAACACGCATGTGCACACACACAAATACACAAAACAACATCACTCTGGCTAGAGCCTTGCTTTTTCCTTACCTCTTGGGATTTCCAGAGCCTCTAAGCTCCTGTGCCTCCCCCATAGGTCAGCTTCTTTCCGCCTCGCACCTCTGCAATCTCTCCCTTAGCCAGATGGGAACAAACACCCAGGACTTACACACATTCACAACCTGATGCACTTTGGAAACATCCTTTTGCTGCTTACATGCTGCATTAGTTTACTAGAAGCACCATAACATAATATACAAGCTGGATGCTTTAAACAACTGACATTCATGGTCCCAGGTTCTGGAGGCTGGAAGTCCAAGATCAGGTGTTGGCAGCGTTTGTCCCTTCTAAGGCCTGTGAGGAGGAACCTGTTCCATGCCTGTCCCCTGGCTTACGGACGGCTGTCTTCTGTGTTTTCAGGTGGTCTTCCCACTGCACATGTCTGTCTCCAAACTTCCCCTTCTCATAAGGACGCCAGTCCTACTGGATTAGGGCCCTCCCTGATGACCTCCTTTTTTCTCGATTCCCTCTATAAAGACCCTACCTCCAAATAAGGTCGCATGCTGAGTTAGGATTCCATGTGTGAACAGTGAGGGGCACGATTCAACCCGTAACACATGGACAAGGTGTTCCAACGACGAAGGTCAGATTTAGAATGCAGCCCCTCACTTCTCTGCTACCTCTTGTTACATCAATATTTAATTGACGCTAATCTTTTTTTTTTTTCTTTTTTTGACCTTATGGTAGTTTATAGGCTCTACAGCAGGGTTTCTGCTGACATAACTGTTTGAGACTCTGTAAAAGGGCCAAAGGTACCTCCCTCACCCCACTTCAGTCTCACTCCTTAGCTTTTCTAGCTTTTCATTCCTTTGAAAATGTAAAACATTTGAATATAATGGCTTGAAACAAAGCACAGAGTTAGCTGGTCAGTGTGACCTAGCTCTTCCTGGGGGCATCTTGTACCTATGTCCCATGGACAGTGGCTCCATTCGGACACAACAAAAGTCATTTCCTAATGAAGCGCCCAGGGACGCAGCAGAGGCTGGCGTGACTTCCCATTTCAGTGGTGCCCAAGTGGGCTGAGCCCAGAATCATCTGCTTCCTCCACAGCAGGCAGATTCAGATCTGAACAAGCGTGATGCACAGAAGAGCAGATTTGGGTGACAATGCAGAGTTTCAGCCAAAATACATGCTACCACCTGGTAGCTTTTGAACAGGATCCATGCCGATATTTCATTTGGGCTGAAAACACAAGAAAGATAATATTTTGCAGCTTGCACCCCAGCCACGTCCCCTGTCAGCTACGTATCGCTTCCCAATCATGCCACGAGGAGGGTGGAGGAAAGCGTATTTAAAGGGGTCCAAACGGAAGGGCGTGATGGATTCCGAGCTTCTAATAGGTTGTAAAGCAGAGGGAAAAGGGCCGTAGTCGCCTATGAAATTTTAAGCAGCCCTTTTTTCCAGAAGCTCTGATAGCATAGCCACCCCCATGTGAGGCGATGCACATTTCGGTGTTTCCTTTGTTAAATCAATGGGTTTTGGAACCGAAGTGTGCTCGCTTATTTCATTACAGTTCAGCTTCGGTTCTGCTCCCAAAACGAAGTGTGTAGGTAAATGCGATAGACGGCACGCGGGTGCACACACACTCGTTAAGCATGCACACTATGGAGAAATCTGACTTAATGAAAGTTTATTTGAAGAGAATGCTTATTTAAATGCAGTCTACTCTTGCAAATGGAAATGGGTTATTTTTGGATAATTGCATAGCTGGGTGAGCTGTGCATTCACTCTGCTGGGTGGCCCATTTCTTAACCTTTTCTAACTGGAAAAAAAAAATATATATATATATATATACATATATTTATATATATATTTTTTTTTTCTCTGCAGAGAGAAACTAATGGGACCTCATTAGGTCAAGAGTATGGTCATGAGGCTTGAGGACTAGAGAGAAATACAAATCAGAAGCTTCACAGAATGATGCTAGAGGAAGGGGAGGAGGCGACAAAACTGAAAGGCTCTCATTTTGATACTGCTGAGTCTTAGGTCCAGCAAAGACAACTAATAAGGGTCTTTACATATCTAATTACAGTAAACAGCCTTCCCCTTTCAAATAAAAAGCTTCATTTATGCCTTATTTTAGGAGTCAAGGGGAAAGCCATCCTATAAATACGGTGGGGAAGATGTTGAGAGTACCCCAGGAATCCCTGTTGTGTGCTTGGGAGCCTGGGGATGGGGCCAGGAAGCTGGAGACGGGTGTGAGCTTGGATGCCTAAGCAGGGTGAGCCTGGGGCAGGTCCAGCTCATGTGGCATCTGCACGGGGGTTCCCTGGATCCCCGAATCCCATGCTTCATTTCTTTCTGTCCATATGACCTTTTTGTTCTCACCCATCCCTCCCCAGTTGATAGGCAATGCAGGAACTCAGCTGCCAACTTTCCCTCTCATAGCTAGGTTTCTCTCAGTTTTGGATTTCCACGGATGGCCTCTGGGCAGCACCCCCTCTTGACCTACCTGGATTGAGAGAATCCTCCTCCCATTAATCCCACACCTACAGGCAGCTCCCCCACCCTATCTATCTTGAAATCAGGAAAAGTGCATGGGCCATAAGCCAAGATTAGCTGCTGTCTTGCAGTTTCCATATCACATCCAGAGCCTTTCTACCCACCCATCCCTGCCCTCTGACCTGTGGTTAGAACTGAATGCCCAGGTCGAGAGAGAACACTCAAGGTGTGCAAGACACAGACCCCATCTTAAAGGCTGCGAGTTGCCTTGCACAGCTAACCGAGACGTAAGTTTAAGAACTTAAAAAGCATCCACCACTGGAAGCAAACTAACAGGCAAACCAAAAAACAAAAACAAAAACAAAAAAACTCTGTAATAAGGTGATTGCCACTAAGTGATGTTGTATAGACTGAACTATAAGTAGATGTTGAAGACTGGATAAATCTAGAGATAGTGGATCCCTGATGAGAGGGTAAGGGAAATGAGTTGGGATTTGGTGGAAGGAGACAGAGATTAGAGGGTCTCTAAGGCAGAAAGAGGGCAGAGCTCCCATGATTTCCCACAGACGTAAGGGACAGGGGTCTACGAGGAGGTTGGGAGTAAGACCTATCCTTTGCATGCTGATGCCCATCGCTTGGGACCTGGCAGAAAGCCCAAAGGAAGTGCATAGGGCGTACCTGACAGGTACAGTGACCTGGATTGAGAATTGTCCCACCTGTTTAAATAATGGTCTTGGTTAAATAATAGTCTCTCTGAGCTCCAATGTCTCCATTACTCAAGTAAAGTGAATGAATACAAGCTGCCCTGCCTGGCTGTCGTGATAACTCTCGACATGTTTTTTCATGTTTTTCATGAAAACTTATTGAACACTTAGCAGATGCCAGTCACAGGAGTAGGTACTCTGCACATGGTATCTCATTCGGTCCCCACAATAGCCTTTTGAAATAAATATCACGTTGCCCATTTGGTAGATGAAGGGGAGCACGGTCATTTGCCAGAGTTCACTCAGCCCCAAGAACATTCTTACCTCTGGTCGCTGGAGCACAGACCCAACTAGGGCAGGGTTGGGGTACCTAGCAGTAGAGCACCCCCCAAACGAAAGAAATAAAAAGGGGTTTTATCAAGAGCCAGCTTCTACCAATCCACAAGTTGTTTTCCAAGGGGTTGGGGTGGGGGACAGAGAAAGTCAAAATTCCATGTCTCTGGGGGGGAAAAAAACATTAAAAACTCCTATCAGAATATAATAATTAATTTGGTATCAAATCGACCTTTGACTTTTCTTCTCTCCCAAACTCAGTCAGTTACTATTAAGGACATGAGGGCAGGGATTTTGTCTAGCTCAGGGCTGTGTACCCATGGCCTGGCATGCCGTAGGTGCTTAATACAGACACACTGAGGGAATGGCTCTCAGCAGGGGACTGCTCTGAAGACCCTACAGAAATCCCGAGCAACAGAGTGCCTTCCGATGGGACCCAAGTGGCAGGGGCGGACTTTCCCCAGAAGGGGAGGAGTGCCTTGTGTTTTCAGAACCAGTCGACGAAGCGACTCAGGCTGGCGTCTGCAGCCTCTGTGTGCACAGTTCTTGCTTTGCTGCCAGTCAAGGCCGCCATTCCCTGGGTCCTGGGCACCAATGGGGAGAACGAGGAAGGGAGAGCATAAGCAGTGAGGGGTCCTAAGTGTTCCAGGGGACAGACATGCTTGCCGCTCAGTGCGGGGTCTACCGTCCCCACAGTCCCCCAGCCCCATGGGTTACTGCTGATACTGTCTTTGTTTCTGGGGTGCTAAGGTGGATTTGCAGTGCCAGGGTGTTCGCCTCATTAGGATGGTGCTGAAGCCAACCTTAGAGCCCTGTCTTCCCATCGAGTATAACGCGAGGCCCACGGAACCTCCTAAAGTGGAGGCTGAACTCCATCATGGATGTTGCTGGTGTTCTGGGAGTCATAAGAGCGTAGGGACAGTCATTCCCCCCTGTGACATGGGAGCCAGATGTCATGGGTGGTGAGCTGGAGGGTTGTAGAGGCCCAGATACAACCATCCTAGCCCTCATTTTACTGCCCCTCCAAATCTCCCTAATTGCAAAAGACTTTGTATCCCACTCCCATACTCATTCCGTCAAGATGTTTATCGGGCACCTACTGTGTACCTGTCCGAGTTC
Source organism: Cynopterus sphinx (assembly GCA_030015415.1). Taxonomy (NCBI): domain Eukaryota; kingdom Metazoa; phylum Chordata; class Mammalia; order Chiroptera; family Pteropodidae; genus Cynopterus; species Cynopterus sphinx. Next base: position 95,694,993 of record CM057379.1, on the reverse strand, counting down.
TAAGCCAAGGATACCGCGACGCACAAGATCCAGTACTTGTCCTTGGGGTGCAAGCCTTCTGTTGGGGGAGGTAGGCAGTAAACAGGTGAAGAGAGAAATAATCATAGGCTAGGACAGGATAAGTGCCTGAGAAAAGAAAAAGCCAACAGATCTAGGGAAGCCGACAGAGGAAGGTGCTATTTGAGGCGGCAAGGTCAGGCGAGGGTTGCCCGGGAGGTGGCATCCGAGCAAACAGCTGAATGGGAGGAAGCAACGAGCATCTCTGGCTCCAAAGTGCAGCCCGGTTACCGTGGGCTGTCGGACCGCGACCTGCAGATCTTTGGGGGTAAATCACTTTTCAAGCCCAAGTTTTAAAAATACTCCTTTGGAGTAAGTGTTCTCCGATTTGTGCTGACTTCAGGAGGCAAGCAGACTGCCTTCGCAGCGATTTTTAAAAATAAAATGAAAAGCAATTATGTTCCATTGCAGCAATTTACTCAGTGAAAATCTGGGGAGCAAAAAAGGTGAACGCATCCCCTTTAAGGCCCCCGGGCCGGCTTGGGCCGGGAGCTTTCCTCGAGGCCAGGACCTGGCTCTCGCCTCCTCCAGGATGCAGGCCCAGGGACAGTGAGCTCTCACCAGCTGGGAGTGAGTCACCCCGAGCACAGCCGCCGAGCAGCCAAGACAAAGGAGAGGGTTTGTGTGTTTCCCAGACATGACACGTCCTACGGAGGGTGCAGCCAAATCGGGCCTCCCGAGGTCTCGGAGTGTTGATCTGCAGTCAGAAAAGCTTAAAATGACAAACGGAGGGGAGGGCAGGCTGCCCAAATCATGCTGCACTTTTAACCCAGCCAGGCGCCCCACATTCTCCTGACTAGTGCGTGGGTGTGCTGCTTTCTCATCTGGGTTTCCAACCACCCGCCCCCATCCTCACAAAGCCCTCTATTTTAACATTAAGTTTTTAAAAAAGACGTATAAATAGTCCACGCTCAGAATATACAGCAAAAGCAAAAAGAAGGGAATAAAAATCATTCACTCACAGTGTCACACCACTCAGCAAGAACGGCTTTTCCTGTCCTGCTGGCTATCCTTCGAGAGCTTTTCCTTCCCATCTTATTTATGGACACGTATTTTTAAACAAGCTATAGCCACACGATATGTCATTTAACAGAATTTTTTTTTTTTGCACTCGAGGAGTCCAAAATATCTTCCTAGGCCTATGTAAATAAAGAGCTGCCCAAATAGATTGACCGAATCGGTTTTGATGGCTGCAGAGAATTCCGTCTTATGGCCAGGCCAGAATTTATCGGATTTTTCCTGTTGCTGGAATTGTCATGATTGTACACAAGGCAGCCCCGAGCATCACTCGCTCCTTCATTTAACAACTATCTATAGAGGACCTCGTGGGGGCTAAGTTTGAGAGCACATCCTTAATTATTCCCCGAGGATAAGTTTCTCGAAGTGGAATAGTGGGGGTCAAAACGCAGGCGTGCATTAAAGGCTTTGAAACAGCATATTAGTCTTATTGCCGAGTCGGCCCCTGAAGCATTGTTCTGAGTGGTACTCCTCGCAGCCTGGTATGAGAACCTCCCGCTCCCAAACTCCTTGCCAACATCGTTTCCTTTTTGGGGGGTCGGGGGGGCGCAGTTTTGTAGGAGCAAATAATGTCTTGTTTCACTCTGCAACCTTTGGTTGCTCCCAGCCTAAACATTTTCCATGTGTGCGAGCCGTTTAGATTTGCCGTCCTGCTTATTCAGAGCTCCAACGATACGTTTTAATTAAATCTCGGCTGAAGAGGAAAGAATGGAGAAAATAAGTAATTATTGAGAGCTTGTTATTTGCCAGACGCTGTATACTATTGGCTTCATGGAGACACACTCATCCTTGACGACGGGTCGATTGTTTTCCCTGTTTTATGGGTGACGATGTACCGTGCGCAGTATTCACCTGCCCAGGGATGAACGATGAAGGGCAGAAGCTGAATGCACCTCGGTGTCTAAGCTCACTCCCCTCACGGATGTCTCCTGGGGTGTGGAGTGGGGGGGGTTGTTTAAACTTTGTCTGATTCTGGGTCACGTCCTTAGGGGAGCTGTGGAAGGGCCAGAACTAAGAGGCTTTGGTCCTTATCGTGGGGTCCTCCGGCCTGGTGCCAAGTCGCTTTGTAACAATAAACGGCTTCCTCGGAGAACCTGTCACCTAGGATTTTAGTCATTTTAGTCCAAGAGCCTCCAGGAATATGTTCTCAGGAACTACTTGGACACAATAACGGCCAAATGTGGGGACAGATCTTTCTCGCAGCAGCTGAGTGGCTAAGGATGCACTTTAGGAATTGGGGCATATTCCGCCGGCAATCGCCGCTTTCGGATCCTTGGACACTCTGCGGAAGCAGCCTGAAGGTGCTGCAAACACGCATCATGGCATCACGAAATAAACAGCTGCGTAACGTGTCTCCCGATGCCCCCGCCACACAGAGGTGGTTAGAACTCCGCTCCTCACCTTCGGTCTGACCCTGGCCACGACCATGCCGGCGACCACACTGCGAGGCTTGTCTGTCTGCTTTTCGTGAAAGCAAAGTTCACCCCATGAAAAACAAACCACCCAAAAGGGACACTCACAATATCGTGTCACGACCACCTGTAATTCCAAAATGTTCTTATCTCCCCGGAAGGAAACCCTGTACCTTTTAGCGGGCATTGCCCCACTCCTTTCTCCTCCCAGCCCCCGGCAACCAGCAACCCAGTTTCTGTCTCTCTGGGTTTACCTGCTCTGCGTGTCTCGCATAAACGTGTCGTACAGCGTGTGAGCTTTGTGCCCAGCTTCTGTTTTCTAAGCATGTGTTTTCTAAGTTCTTCCATGTTGTAGCGTGTATCAAGACGTCAGATATTTTTGTTGTTGTTGTGGCTGAATATGCAGAGGCCACAGTCTGAATGTCCATTCATCTGTGGACGAACATTAGGGCTGTTTTCATCGTTTGGCTACCCTAAATCATGCCGTTGCAAACCTAAGTGGACATGCGTTTGTTGCCTGCTTTCAACTCTTTGGGGCATATATACCTAGGAGTGGAATTGCTGGGGGGTTGTTTTTATTTTCTAGATTTTTAGACGGTCAGATTCTTGGGCGCCAAGGTTTCGTCTCGTTCACTGATGTATCCCTAGTACCTAAGGCGATCGACTTAGTCCTGGTTTTCCTGGGAATGTGGGGTTCCTTAGGACATGGCCTTTCTGTGATAAAACTGGGAAAAACCCCAGGGAACCTCGACAAGCTGGTCACTCTCCCAATGCCCAGTGCATGATGTGACCTGGACCAGCTACTCAACGATTACTTGTCAGATAGAAAAACTCCTGCCATTGACTGGACGTCTACTCAATCACGACATGTCGTAGCATATTGAGGCTATCACAGGTTCCTTTTTGTAACCCAGGGGGGTATTTAGAGTAAGGTTGTATGAACCCACACTTTCGGCGCAGCTGAGGGGTACGCACGGGAGTTTAGGGCTGTTTGATAGAGATGTCTGGGCAGCAGCAAAGGCCCGCTTCCCCGAGCTGGTGAGCGAAAGCTGCTCTCTGTGCCACAGAGGAGCATGGCTCCCTTTCCTGAACGAGACTGGACAGATCAGAGAGACACCACCTGTCACTAGACTGGCAACCGCTATCTTCCTGGAGGAAAGCACAGGCCCGTGGGAAGCACTACAGAGCACGGAGGCAGCGACAGAGATGGGGAGGACGACTCTCGGTCTCCCCAAACACAGCTCCAGCAGACGCGCGGCGTGGGAAGCAAAGGGACCTTCCTTCAGCTCCGTGCCACGAAAGACAGCAATTAGATACCACCTCACACCTGTTGGAAGGACTTTTTTTTAAACAACGATGACATTTGTTGGTAGGGATGGGGAGAAAAGGGGACCCTGTGCGCCGCTGGTGGAAATGTGAATTGGTGCAGCCACAAGGGGAAATTATGTGGAGGTTCCAGAGACATGAAAAATGGAACTACCTTGTGGTCCGGACATCCCGCTTCTGGGCATGTATCCAAAGGAAACGAAGTCAGGACCTCAAAGAGGTTCCCTGTACTCCCATGCTCGTTGCAGCATCATCCATAACAGCCAAGATATGGAGACAAGCGATGGGTAAGGGAAATGTGGTATGTGCACCCCATGGAATATTGCTCAGGCTTAGAAAAGAAGGCAATCCTGCCGTGCGTGACAACATGGATGAATCTGGAGGACATTACATTAAGTAAAATAAGCCAGAGGCGGAAGGGAAAATGCTGTGTGACGCACCGTAGGAGGAGTCTAAAATAGTCAGACTCGGGGAAACAGAGAGCCGTAGAACGGTGGTTGCCACGGGCTGGGAAAAGGGAAGCGGGAGGTAGTAATTAAAGGGGCACACTTCCAGTTACACTCGAGGCATAAGTCCTAGACATCTACGTCCAGCATCGAAGCTAGAGTTAGCAGTGCTGTACTACACGAAATTTTGCTAAAAGACTAAAACGTTGAGTGTTCTTTTCATCATCATCATAAAAATTATTACGAAGGAGGGCAGGAGGACACTGTGGAGGCATTTACGGCGTGGATTACAGTGAGAGTTCCACAGGTGTTCACTTGCCCCTCAACGCGTCGACTTGTACCCACTAAATACGTGCAGCCTTTTGTGTGTCTGTTGTATGATAAAGCGGTTGTGGAATTTTTCAATAAAAATAGTTAAGAAAATAACGGAGATGGGAAGAGCTACAGAAATCACTGACGAGACTTGCACTTACCATGACGGCAGCAGGAGAACCTGAGTTTCTCAAATTTGAATGTCCTGGCAGAACTGGATGGCGTTTCAGAAAGTGTGAAGATGTGGGTGGAGGGAGCCTGTTCCATACAGTCAGGCCCACGGGAGACATGCAGGGGGAGCCACAAAAGAAGCGGGAGCCTCCTAAACAGAGATGTGTCTGACTAGGGCCTTCGCCCATCCCTGCGTGGACCAAAAGCACTCGTACTTGGAGATGGCCTCATGTTTCCATCGACTGTTCTGTAAAGTGGTACTCGATTTCAGGCCGCTACGCGGGATCGGATGTTTTAAACTCAGCCTCGTCCTCATGTATGGGGAGTCAGGCCAAAGAACCCCGACTGCTATTACTAAAAATAAATATCTGAAGCAAAGCGAAGAAGAAAAACATATAGATACACATACGCACATATACCTACCGGGTGCGTGTGTGCACATATGTGGATACGATCCTTACAACACTGCAGGAAAGGATACTCCGTGAGCACCCCCGTTTTACAGGTGTGGAAATGGAGGTTCAGCCAGTTGAAGGCGTTTGCTTAAAGTCATGAGCTGGAGAAGCTGAGGCTTGACCCTGTTCTTGTCATTACATCATGCCGCCTCTTTCCTGTCCCACTAACACTTTCTTTCCGGAGGAGCTCAACAGGAAAGTGAAGTCAAGGCTGAATCTCCACGTGGGGTTCACAGCTCTCTCCCCACAACGGGCCCGTAATGAGCCTGCTCCTGTCTGGCAGACCACCCATTCCCTGGATGTGCCTTCCTACCCTGTCCCCACCACGTCCGAAAAGCGAAAGCCACGCGTCGGATGAGGATGTCAAATTTATCATTCCCTGTCTCCTCTGACACCCAACACCTTGTACGTGCAACATATCATTTCTTTATTAGTGATCCGCGGAGCTGGGCTCATAGAAGCTTTCCTATTCTGGCTCTTAATTCTGTACATTTCCCGTTTCCATGGAGACATTACATTCTTGCATTCTAAGAGTGTCACTGTCAAACAATGTGAAAACAAAGCAACTTCAGAGACGTGGCTCCGCTTTGGACATCACCGAGCAACACTCTCACCGAGTACCTAGGACCGCTGGGCCGCTTCTTGGGGTTAATTGCCGAGGCTAAGTTCCCTTCTTTCTCCCCCGGTCTAAGAGATGCCTTTCATGCCCATCCTGGGGACCAGGCTCACAGTTACGAGAGCATCTCCAGGTCTCCCTGCTTCAATTATTACTCCGCTTTCATAATAAAGTCGAGAGGTAACTATGGCAACATTACTCCAAGGATAAATACCACAATCTCGCCTTCAACTTCCACCCCCCCCCCACAAACAAATGAAAAATCGAGAACATGTAGGATTAAGAGCAACACTTGTTAAAAGGCCAATGGACAGCAGAGTTCGGAAAAGCTTTAATTAGTGGAGTCGTTCCCGGCTCAGTTTAACACTTGCTCTGTGCCTCCCACGGAGAAAGCCAGGGTGGGTGGTCAGCCGCAGAATCCAGCATCACTGAGCCTGGGCACCATCGGGCATTCAATCCTAGGTTTCTGGAAGTTCACAGGACGTCCTGGTTCTTGTCGCACGAGGAGACTCGGTGCTGGAGGGAGGCGTAGCGGCTCACCCCTGAAGCAGAGAGCTTCGTGATGGGTCAGCCATGAAGTGTAGACGAGAGCATAGCGAGGGGAAGGATTCGTCATCAGAGTTTCCCACCCCTAAAGACCTGGCAGAAGCAGTCTAGCACAGCGGTCGAAGGCATGGACTTGGGAACCTGACTCATGCCTTGAGTTGAAGGCTCTGCCCTTCCACGTGCTAGCTCTTTGATCTTAAGCAAGCTCCTTACAACCTCTCCAAGCCTCAGCTTCCTCATCCGTAAAGTGGGGAGGATGGCCAACCTCAGCATCACGGTAAGGGTGAGATGAAATCACGTGTGTGGCAATCTGTTCGACGAAACCCATTTCCTCCTGGGTCATATCTACACTACACATCCTGGTGTCCTTGTGGCTGAGTCATGGCCAACGCAACATGAGTGGAAATGACGTGTCCTTCAAAGCCAACCCGTTAAACACTTCCCATCCATGCCGCTCCCTGCCCCGCCACCCCCCGCTGGCTGAATGCCAACACCAAGGGCAAATTTGGAAGCTAGTCGATGATGATGGTGGAGCATCAATCAACTGGGTCTTATTTGGGGGTCTTAACCAACCCCCCCACCTTTGCCAACCAGGCACACCTAAACCATTGGTGATAAAGAAATAAATATTGTGCTGAGCTAACGCAGTTAGGGGTCTATCTATTTTAGCATCTAATTTACAATTTGCACAACTCTTTAGTATGCTTAGCTTAGTTCCTGACACACAATGCACACTCAGGACCCGTGAGGCCTGTTATTGAGAGGAGGCCACTTTTCCTGCAAAGCTGGCCAACGAACTCTGGCAAGTAACATCTCCGTCGATGTCATGGAGTCTGTTTGATTCATAGAGTTAGGTGTGAGCGTTTCTGCTGCAATAAGTAATGAAGTACAAATTGAGGAAATTAGTTATCAATTAGTCATTCGATGGTTGGGAAGGCAGGCGGCAGGCATAAATGGTGCCAGATTAGTTAAGCCATGATAAATTTTATTGCTCTACAAGGACTGGGTCTTTATCCATTACTTTTCAAATTTATCTTTATTATTGGCCCCAGGACATGAGACAGAGCTTGGATGTGCACGGAGGTAAGACACCAGCCACAGCATTTGGGTGATATGACAAACGTCACAGCAAAGAGGGTTCCCCAATGAGGCCAGTATGAGCAATCACAAGGGGAAGGGGCCCTAAGGAAGCTGTGTATCTTTTCTCACTGACCTCTCTGTGCGGTTTCCAGTTTTCCTAGGGAGGTCCCACAGTCGGCACACGCTTGCCCTATAATTGTCATACCACAGACAATCCCATGGCATTTCACATGTCACTCCAGTGCAGGAGGTAAGAGGAGATTGTTCTGCTCATATGAGCTGGGTTCATATAGGTTAAATGACAACGGATAAAGGGGACCCTTCAAGTCCGTGCATCCCTGTGACCACCTACGTCTTTGCATTTCTCCTAGTACCTAGCACAGCAGAATCCCCTGCCTCCATTCTTTCACAGCTCTCCGTCACACTTAATATAAAATCTAAACTCTCACCATGATCTCTGAGGCTTTCCAAGGTCCAAGACTGGCCTGTTCTCCAACGTCATCCCCTACCACTCTCCCTTCTTCATTTTACCCTCCGGCTCTGAAGTGAATGGGATGGAAGTTGACAAAATAGGTAACTGGAGTACGTGGTCTTCTTTTGTGGTCCACCAAGGCCCTTTAGGTCGTAGGCTAAGTTTCAGAAAAAGCCACTGGCTTCATTAGTCTGTGTAATGCACAACAGCCACCTGGCATCAATGATCCATTCACCAGGGTCAGGCTGGACAAAAGCAATGGGATCCTGAGACTCTCGTAGTCTTGGCCCCATTTAGAATAACCCTCACTCAGCCGCCAATCATTAATTCAAACAGTCTCCTACTTTAAAATAATAGTAATAGGTCGCGTGAATCTAACTAGGCACTAACTAGGTACAAGGAATAATACTAAGGATGTTATATATATGGTGTGCATGTGTGTATATACATATATATTTATACATGTATATACATATATATACATATATATATATATGTATATATACATATATATACATATATATATATAAATTTAAGAAGAACTTTAAGAACTTTAAAGGTACGGTACATTATTATCATCGTTTGAGCTTGTGCGTGGCAGAGCCTAGATTCAAAACCAGGTGTTCTGGCTTTAACTACCATATTATGCCAACTCCAGTAAAACGCTCCATAAAGTGGCATACATGTGGCTTTTCATTATCAATATTTGTATGTTAACGCATATTCGCTAAAGCTTGAAAACCATAGATTAGAAACAGGAATGAAAAGCAAGGCTATATGCTGATGTTAGAGAATTACCAAATGCCTAGAGGTTAACAGGGAATAAGTGGAGAATCCTGTATCAGTCCTGCTTTCCTGCAGGGTTCGGGTCTTTGGTTTCCCTAGTAATACTATGACCCTAACCCAGCTGTCTATATTTGTCCATGAATAGAAAGATTAAATGAGAGTGAATGGCATATCGGAGTGGTACCTTATTTAGGAAACAGCAGTGGTGTGCTAGTCCATGCTTAACAGCCAGCTCTCTCGGGAAAGGAAATCACAGGTTTGTAGCACATTCTAGTTCCCATGGTGTAAATACTCCCACTACGGCCAATTTCGGCTGCTAATATGACATCAACCAACTGGCAGATTTCCTTAAAAGTTAACACTTGGTTCTTGGCAGCTCGTCGGAGTTGGCTCCAGCATACAATTGGAGGATAGGTCCTAGACAGGCCTCAGGAAAAGGAGCAAAACCACTATTCATATTTGGGGGCATTCGCTCCGCCTCATGGAAGTCGAGTTGTCACTCTCTCTCAAGTGAAAGCTGCAGTCAACATTCCATACAATTATATTCAAAAAATTGTTGAGAACAAACAGTAAAATAATAACGAGTGTCAAGGATGGAATTTGTAGACACCTTACACCATCCAAGATTTTTTTTTCTCTTAAATGTTCTACATAAGGGTCCCAAAATCTTTACTTCTAGAATTTTAATAAGCACGTTATGAGGACTGAGCTATATCAAAGGAGGGCCATTATAAAAGTGTAGGGTGCGCACGCACACACACACACAGAAAAGCATGCGCTCTTTGGGGATCGATGATCTGTGCAAATTTTCCTTTTCTCTCAATTTATTTCTCTGTGTACTTTGAAACACAACGTATGTCTCAAAACTGTATAAACCCAAATTAGAGGAGCGAGTGGAGTTCTGTCTCCAGGCTTGCCTAAATTGCTCATGTAGTTTCATGAAAACTCAAATTACTTCTCCTTCTAAGAATGTTCTCATATTACGGGTAATTCAAAGAGCTGAGATACAATTTTTTCCTGAAACCTGTGTAAAATGCCTGCTCATCTTTGATTTGGAGGTCACTCACCAGAGGGGGGAAAGAAGGATCCTGCAATTCGTGAAGCAGACTGCCTCCTACGTAGCACAGAGCCATGATCATGCGAGCCCAACGCCCCGGTGGATGGTGACAATGCAGGGGAACACTTCAAAGGCTTTTAGCATTTAGAGGTTTGGTGTCCAGCATAAACCCTCTTAGTTTTTGGATTAATATGTTTTCTTCTTCTATTAGAATAGTTGAGACTATATGGATATGCGATGTTTTCGTCGTCCTGGACACGACCAACACCAAGCGTTCTTCATCTTTAATGCAGTCCTGGGCCAGTGGGCAAGGCTTTGCCACCTGTGTCTGGGAAGCTTTTGCTACGTGTCTGGCCTTCTCTGACCCTCAGAGTTTGTCCTGGCTGGATTGAGGACATTATGACCCACCTTCACCCTGTGGTCCCCATCCCCTCTCAGACCAAGGACAACTATGTACAAATCTATTTGATTTTAAGCCAATGCCACACTGGGATCCTGGACTTATTAACTTCTCTATTCAGGGGAGAGAGGATCTGCCCACTTGCTTCACAGAGGTGTCAAATGACAAAACGGATATGAAAGCTCTTTAAGAGAAAGAGAAAGATAAGGGCTGCACAAATGTAGGGCATTATTAATGTTAATTACTTGCTAGCGATATGCGTAATGCCCAGAATCAGTGGATTTCGGAGCTGGGGGAAGAAAAAGAAAAAACTTTATAATCACCCAGGCTAATCCATCATCTCTCTACCAGAGCCTAAATACTGCAGCCTGCAGAGACAGCCCCTGAAACTGTCTGAATCAGAGAGTTAGTGACATTTCTTCACATCCAGCTCACCTAATCCCCGCAGATGACCACCATTTTCTGAGGCTGATGACAAAAGCCTTTTATTTATTTATTTTTTTGTTATTATTTTACTTCAGAGCAGTGTGAAGTAACCGGATCTCCTCTCCTCCTACTCCATTAAAAACCCTGATTTACACTGTTGGCCGATTCTTGTGGTGTAAACTCTCCACGAGGACCAATTTGAAGTCATCCACGTGACGCTACTGAATGCGGGTTGGGAAGACAGACAGACATACAGGCAACTCCAGCAGCCCGCACGGCCTCAGAGGAACTTGAAACTATTGCGTCCCTGACCTCGGTGGGTTCCATCAGCAGCTACAGAGATAGAGTTGCGAACAGATAACTTGACACACGAGGGGATCGGAGCAGCAGCAGAGAAAGTGAGTTCAAGATTCTGCGGGAGCCTAGAGAACAGAGTAATTAATTAAAGATCAGCTACAGGAAGGCGGGGGCTTTTGAGACAGGGTTTAAAGAACGTGTAGGAGTGTGGCAGGTGAGCAAGGTGAGAGGGAACAGGAGAAAGAGCTCCAGAGAGAGGGCAACGCACAAGCAAAGGCTACGGGGTATGAATGCTCGTTTGGGGGGCATGGTAATGAGTTAGATATAGTTGAAAGGTTTATACTAAAGCAGCTCCCAGCCCAGAAGCTGGTGACACTGTGAAGAAGGAGCCCTCCAGACATCTATTTTTAAGATACGTCATTTCTGCTGAAAGGAGGCAAACACTCTAAGTGCTGTCGACAAAACTGAAATGCAACCACATATGTGCTTTCAAATGTTCCTGCAGCCACATCCAAACAAGCCAAAACACATAGGTGACATTATTTTTTTAAATGTTTTGTTTGACTTAATATGCAAAAATACGATCATTTTATTACGTGGCACGAGCGCTGTTTCAAGGGCCGGGTAGACACGTGGCTAAGGGCTCCTCTGCTAGCTGGCGGAGCTCTGAGGTGTCTTGGTCCTCTTGGAATGAGGTCAGAGAACAAAAGGACACTCTCTGGACAGGTGCTATTTGGTTTAGGGGAACTCTGGTTCATCCGATCTCACTGGCATTGCCTCTGGCGACACGTGATGACAACCCACAACGAGTGACATCAGTCAGTAAAAATTCAGAAAAAAAATAAAGCCACCCATCCACTATTTCAATTAAATTTACCCTGAGACATGAGGATTCCAGCTTCTGTCTCTTCATGAGAGCAGAGACACTCCTGGAGAAACAGGGCCTGTGTCTACCACCTGCGCATCGACTTCCTTTCTCCATTCTCTCCAGCCAGGAGACAGCAGAATGCCCACCTTCAGCTTTGTTGCTAGAATTACAACGCGTTTGTCTGAGAAAGGCACTTCGAAGCAAACCAAGCTAACGGTAGGCGGAAACAGTTCTTTCCTATCGTCATGCGATCTTTGTTGCTGGGCGTAGCATGCATCCCACCTGACGCGACATGTGCTGGTGGAGTGTTTGTTGCCCTGTTGCTGTTATCCAGATGCTGCTGCTGAGTGAACGCAACCCGAACGTTATCCCACCCCTCAGCCAGGTGGGCTTTCTCCATAGGAAGCCCTTGAAGTTGCTCTTACTCAGCCCACCATGTTCTCTCCGGCTAGACGACCCTTTGTCCTACTCCTGGGAGTAGCCCAGTTATAGGTACCCAAACCCCTTCCTCTTCTGCACCCTTCTCAAGCTCCTACAGGCCCAAGCTTCTCTTTCTTTGGAGTCACGTAAGATGTCTTTCCTGTCCTGTACGAGTGGACACTCAGTTACGACCAGCTGAGCATGGACTGCCCAAAGCTTCCTCTGTGGACACCTTGTCCAACAGTTCCAGTGAGCTGAATAGGGTGTTGGTGAATATATATATATATATATATATATATATATATATATATATATATATGTTCACACACACACACGCACGCACACACTGTGTGCGTCAGATGTTCTTAGGGCCCCTGCGGCTGTGGAAGTGGTCAGGACTCGTTCCTCTCCTTTGAGAGCGTCCCAGGATAAGTAGGTTCCTTTAGAACGAGAAATATATCCCCACTTTTACTTTTCAAGTCATTTATAAAAGCACTGAGCTCACAAAAGCTGTTCTAATGCCTTTTGATGGGTTTGGGGAGAGAGAGAGAGTAAAAAGAGAGACAGAGACAGAGACAGAGACAGAGAGAGATAGAGACAGAGAATCTCAGGTTTCCCAGAAGAAATACTCAATCTTGGACCGAATAACAGAAATCCGTAGCCCCTCACCCTATTACTCCCCCCAAATCCTTATGCTCCAGAATCAGAAAAACTCTCATTATACAGACACTTCATTGTTGAAAAGTCTGATTTAACATTTTCCCTTCCTTCTGAAATTCTCCCACGCATCAGGTGCCGAAGGATTGGGCAGAACGGAGTGCTTCTAGCCATTGGCAGCATTACCGTGTGATTCCCATTAATCCCTAAATACTGGAAATAGCACACCTGGTATTTAGCAAAAGTCTAGCTCCTTAATAGGAAGGGTATTAGAATAGGCATTAGGTGTTTCAGAGAGCAGGAAAATTTTATATCCCTTTCTGACCCTGCATAAGTTTTTTTTTTTTTTCCTTTAACAAAAAGTTTCTTCTCAAAGTTTCACTTTACATATAAAATATGTCCTTGTGGAAGCTGTTACAAATGTCACCACTTTAACCGGCCCAAATTTATGGTGGCATTGAATTTTAATGGAGCCATAAATGTCTGATGTAATGGTGATATATGCGTCGCAATAAATTGTTATAGAGAAATATAAAAATAAGTGTAAGATAAAAGATTGTGTATAAAATATGTTTTTACATCTCCTTTAATGATTAAAAATCATACAAACTTGATATTCTAAATCACTCGGAATTGCCACTGTGGCGCAGAGAACATTTCCCCCCCTGACAGTCTTTCCCAGGCTGAGTCGATGATTCTGTGGTCAGAAATTACATCCACTCTAATGAGGACATTTAAGATGATTTTTATGTTGACGTGGGAAAAAAAAAAGTAATTAGCATTAAAGAAGATGGAGATGATGATATCAGTGACCCTCTGCCTTGGGAATGGCCCTCAGGAACTGACAGGATTGATGGGCCTGTGGCCTCGTGACAACTCCTTCTGCCTTCAGGGCGACCCCAATGCTCTTGCTGGGGTGCCCTGGAGTGACTGGGCAACTCCAAGGACAGATCAGGAAAGAGGGAGGGGACAGGAGCAAGCAGTGGGAGGTGAGGCGCTGGTTGTGGGGGAAGAGGGACCGAGAGTGGCCACAGATGATGTGGGGCTATTGCCTCAGCTCCGCCACTGTCTTGCTTGGACAAGCACCTCCACCTTTCCAAGCCTCAGTTTCCCCATCTACCAAAGGGAGGTGATAATAGCACCCCAAGGCATGAGCATTGTTTATTTTTTTACCACCTGTCCCCATTCACCTAATTTCAGCACCTCCTCTAATGGTCATTCGAGCATTATGATGCTCAACCCATTTCAACTCACTATGATGGTCTGCCCCTCACTCCAGGGAGGCCCACACAGGCCGACTCGTCCCTCTGGCCGCAGTAATCTTTCCAAGGATGAGCACATGGTCTCCGTCTGAGCCAATGAGGAGCCATGGATAAGCACGTGATCCTCATCTGAGCCAACGAGACGTCAAGAGACTTATTAAAATTTTGGGGACAGGATAAGCGACTTTTCTTTTTGGATGCCCTTCACCTTTAAAAAAACGTGTGCGGAGTGGCTGCAGCCTGTGCGCACCGTGACGATCCGCCTGCCTCTGGTACCAAGAAATAGAAATCAGAGTCGAGAGATCGGGAAAAAGACTGAACCCCGTAACGTGGTTCAGGTCTCGGGTCCAGCCACGCCTGAAGCCGGAGACTCCCGGATTTTTCAGTCGCATGAGTTGAAAAATTCCCTTTCTGCATCTCATCGTTTTGGGGTTTGTTTTTTCGGTTACTTGTGACCCAACGAATCCTGTTTCACAGAGTGATTCAGGGTTTTGTCATGAGGAGGCGTGCGATCATCTGCATAATGGGGTGTGTGTGAGTGAGTGTGTGAGTGTGCGTGTGTGAGAGAGCTGTGTCCGACAAGCAAGCCCGCAGTCGGTGCTGGCTAATGCTGTCGTCGTCGTGACCCTGCCTGTCCGTGGCCAGCCGCTGTGTGTCTTGGGGGCCGTGAAGTGCACGTGTCTGGCAGAGCGCCCTTCCCATCTCTGGGGATCGCGCCACGTCCAGGCGACCTGCTGCCCTGCCCTTCTCTCACTTCCGATGATGGATTGCTGGGGCACCTGCTGAATATTAACACTGGCCCTGACTCTCTGGGGAGGCCCCAGACGGCGAAGCCCTGAAAATCAGCCTCCTCCCCACGTGTGCGCCTCCCCGCAGCCTGGCTCCCCGCGGCCGGCTGCTCCGCCCTCTCTACCCTCGGGATGCGGCTCCACTGCCAACCAGCTCGAGGCTTCTGTTTGCTGTGGAAAAAGACCAAGTTCAAAGAGAGCAGGTGGGCAGCCGCGACCCTCCCAGGGCTGGCCACACACTCCCTCCCGCCTCCAGGGGGCGGCCTGGGCAGCTCAGCCTCCTCCTGCCTCCACCGTCTTAGGATGCACAGCAAACACCGAAGCGTGACCGTTACACCTATCTCTGCCCTGTAGAAAGTTCCAGTTTTCCCTCCCTCTGCATGAAGCTTCCATTTCTCCACAGGAGTCAGGCCGGTGAAGACCAAGGAATGATATTTAGCGAAGGTCACATGTTCGTCGCCAGCATTCCCCCACTTTTCTGTAACACTTATCACTTACTAATCGTTCATATGATTTCCTGAGTTTTTTCTGTGTTTGTTTGTTGGTTTCATCATCCGTTTCTTTCCGCTGCTAGGATGTGGCTCCATGATGGCAGGGATTCTTGTCTGTTTTGTCACCACCGGGTTCCCAGTGCCCGGAACAGTGTCAAGTACATACGACACCATAGACCCGTGCTCGACAAACATGTGTTGGATGTTGAATGTTTGATTGGGATCAGCTTGGTGTCCATATTGGACGCCGAGACTCCCTTACTCATTTATTCATTCCTTCCTTCCTTCTCCCCTTTTTTTAAGCTCCCCTTGCCCAAACAACTATTTCACGCCTACGAAGTGCAAAAAAGATCTAATTCCCACCTTGGGGGAGCTTACAGTTCGATGGAGAAGACACAGCATGACAATTGTTAGGATTTCAGCCAAAAAGAGAGCTTTCTCTAAACTTGGGTTCAGGAAAGGCTTCCTGGAGGAAGGGTATTTGTGCTAAGCCCTGGGGGGAGAAGTAGAAATTAGCCTGTTTCCTTCCATCAGAGAGAAGAAAACCCATGAAGAGCTGATCCTACTACGAGTTCATCCATCTTCCCTTATTTTCTGCTTCAACACGGACGTTCACGATTCCCCTCTGGCCAAGGTTTAGATTAGCCGGCTGATTTCGGCCGAGGCTAACGATTGGTATTCCACTGTGATGCATTTATGTAGAGTCATAAATAAATTCTCCCATCCCCCAAATTCAAATGCCCAGCTGGACCGAAAACACCGGAAGGTGCTTGACATCTCCTTTAAATTTGCTTTGGGGGAAAAAAACAGCTTTATGGAGATATAGTTCACATACTCTACACATCATTCATTGAAAATGTGCAGTCAGGGGGTTTTAGGCTGTTCAGAGTTCTGCAGCTATGATCACAAGCTCAGGCTTCTACATAAAAGAAATTTTTGATAGAAAGGAAAACCTCAAGTGCCCTTCACTTAGTGAGAAACATGGATGTACTGACATGCAAAACATAGGAGGAGGAGTTTGCCAAACAGGGGCAGGATAATGCGGAGATGGTAGAGCACGGTGTGAAGCCAAAATATATTTTAATGGAACAGATCTGTGTGATAACACGGCTTGCTGAAGTGAGACACCCAGTGAAGAGAAGACCCATGCTGGAGCCCACATAAACGATGGGAAATGCAAGATCCCCGTTCCTGCCGGCCCTGTTTTACCAGGGAAGTGCCTGAGAAAAGAGAGGGAGACGAGGACGGGATCAGAGAGTGAAATATGGGGGGAGAGAGAAATTGAGGAGGAGAAGGAGAGAGAAGACAGAGGGAGGGAGGAAGAGAGGGAAGGAAAAAGACAGGGAGGGAGGGGGAGAGAGAGAGAGAGAGAGAGAGAGAGAGAGAGAGAGAGGAAGACAGATTCACAGACACGCAAACAGATGGAGAGAAAAGCAGAGATACAAAGAGACAGACACATCCAGATGGAGAAAGGGGAGGGGGCAGAAAGAGGCAGAAAGAGACAGAGACAGACGGTCAGAGAGACACTGGCGCGGGAACACGCAGAGAGATACAGCGTGTGTCTAAAAATAAACTCAGAAAATAGTTTTTAGAGTCTCCGCTGCCTTCCTCGTGAACTCTTCACAGAGGGTTCACATGCCCTCCCTGGCTACCTCCAGGGCAGCTAGGAAACGGGGTGGCACAGTCCTTCTCTCATTGGGAAGCGGGAATGGGCGTGGGGGACGAGGGAGCAGAAGCTGGGACAAGAAGCAGCCCCATATGGTCGTGGGTGGCTGAATCACACCTCCCGGCAGTGCTACTCTGGTGCACTTTTAGGAAAGTGAAAAGGATCGCGGGGAGCGTTGCTATAGATAGTGACGTGTCTGATTCTGAAACAAAGAAGACAGCCGAGAATTTCCAAGCCCTGTAGCCCTAACTTCCCAAAACACAGACCGCAGCATCTCTCCGGGATGCCGAGTTTCCCTCAGCCCTGCGTGGAATGGGTAGGGAGCAGAGGGCTGGGCAACCGGCCTTGCAGCAAAGGGGTGAAAAGCCCCTCCGCTGGAGTATCAGTAGCCATCTGGTCCATCTCCATCATCATAGCTGGTAATTAAGGGAAATGAATGAGACCGTGGATGCGAGAATCTCTCGGTGGTCACTAGGCTGAGCACATCGTTGTCCCTGTTCCCTCCGCACGCAGGAAGATCGCTGTAACGTCCCAGCCGGAGAGAGCACGCACGTGCACGCCCACGCCTTCACCTGTCAGGTGCACACACAGGGCACGAGGGTGGACACAGTTCCCCGAACAGGGTTCGAGCACGTTCCCATTGCACTCACGACTAAGTCCTCCTCCGCTCAAGCAGCAGACACGGATGTGCTGAGTGGTCCGAGCAGGGGAAGAGTGGAGGTTGGGAAGAGAGAAGGAAATCACAAAGGAGCGGGCAGGAAAGATGTCCTCAGGTGGCCTTGGAGAGAGAAAGCTGCTTAAAGAGAATCAAGATGCTCTCTCGAATGCCGAGGCACCTCTGCGATCTGTGAGGAGCGAGTCGAGAGGTGATGTCATCTAACATTTTCTAGGCCATGCCAACGTCTCTGTGACCACAGAAGCATCGGGTGTAGGGACCAGTGATTTAAGG
Source organism: Cynopterus sphinx (assembly GCA_030015415.1). Classification (NCBI taxonomy): domain Eukaryota; kingdom Metazoa; phylum Chordata; class Mammalia; order Chiroptera; family Pteropodidae; genus Cynopterus; species Cynopterus sphinx. The sequence continues at coordinate 95,677,016 of CM057379.1, read as the reverse complement.
ATAACTAGACAGCTCTATTCTTGCAAGAAATGCCCCCCCATTCCTACCACTGTGGATGGTGCATGCTTTTCATGGTCTGTCTTCCTTGGGGTTGTCTTCTTTCTCTTTCCTCGTTCTTTGCGATTAGTTTGGTTCGACCAAGCCCAACTGCACATCCATCATATGCTAAATCCTACACTAAGTCCTGGGGTTGCAAGAACAGTAACCTCACCTTGCACGAGGTCACTGTGCGGGATGGAAGTTAGGATAGAAAGCCATCCCAGGGCTTTCCACGTGCAGGTTTGGATCCTTGGCCCCGAAGAGGGAACTGGCAGCCAAGTGCACTTTGCGTCTCGTTGACCAGGCTCTGAGCTCAATGGACTTAAGCAAGACTATACATTCATATGAAGAGCGAAAGCTGATGCTACGTCATCTCTTCACCAGGGGTTTCTCTTGGAATGGCAAGACTCCACGGGGCTCAGTGGGAATCGGGTTCCGCTGGGGATTCGAGCATATGCTCTTTGATGAGAGGAGTCACCTACCCGCATGCCCCAGCAGCCGAGGAGGACATTAAACCAGGCAGGGAGGTTCCCCAGAGAAGTGCACAGGGAAAGATTCGTGCAGACAGAGTTGAGAAGGGAGGGTCAGAATGGGAAAGAGGGAGAAAGAAGTGATAAGAGATGGAGAGGACGGGAGGGAGGAGGGAAGGGCACTGGGGAGGGAAGGGCACTGGGGAGGGGTCTGTGCAGTTGGACAAGGGTACATCCTGAAAGTTGACCTTGGACGTTAAGCAACCCGCTGAGTCCGAACACCTCCTGAGCACTGAAACTAAATAAACTAAAAGAGTAAATGACCTAGGCCTGAGCACGGCCACCTTGTTGCAGCTATTCCAGGAACAACGTTGCTGCTTGAAAAAACATTGTAGGGCTGGGGGACAAGACAGCCCATCCCGCACTGCAGTTGGTCTTCAGATTAGCTGAAGATGTGAGTAATTATGACCGTCGGCCTCCCTGGGGGACTTTAACTGCTGCCAACGGAGGAGGAGGAGGGTTGGGGTTGGGCCCACCCACAGCACAGTTTCCAAGCTCTCTGTGACAGTCGGTGGCAGTGGGAGTGTTTGTGCATCTTCACATGCCAAAGTGCAAGGTTAGAAACCTTATGTTCGTCCAAGTCATGTTTTTCACACTTAGAATTCCTGGTCAGTGAAATCTTCAGTCTTAGCAGCTACTACAGTTCATCACACTGCCAGTTTCGTTTCAAAAAAGGCCATTTTTTAATTTGTTTTCAAAGTCAGGTTTATCAAGCTGTAACTTACATGAACTGTAATGGACCCTTTTTACAGAGTATGGTTGCTGAGTTTTAAAAAACATATGTATAGCGCTATAAAACACATTCACAGTCAAAACAGGGAATATTCCCATCACCCCCAAAAGCTGCCCAAGTCAACATTTTAGGTGCGAATTGCAGGCAGGCATTCCCCTCAGTAAGGGAGAAGAGTACAGTTTGTTTATTTTTCTTTCTGGGTTTTTATCTGCATTCAGGATCAACGGAGACATCTCTGAAGACTGAGAACCCACGTTTTGTGAATAATCTCCACGAGGCAAGAGAATAAACGTGGCTTTGCTCCCCCCGTATACCCCCAGATCCCAGCACAGTGCCTGCTGCATAGGTTAAGTCGTAGGAAATTAAATAAATGGATGAGCAATGTATAGGCTGGATCTTAGGTTCATGTAAAGGTTATATGAAAAGTAGTTACTCATTGCTGAAAAGGACGTTTGTTTGTTTGTTTGTTTTCGATTATGAGCATGGAATCGGAGACTCAGAGAGGCCTCAGGTGACACACAGCTAGGTTTCCAGGCCCGACTCGCCCGACCCCAAAGCCTGTGACTTTTACTCTCTGACCTGCTGCCATCTCTCATCCCTGCCAATTCCAACGAGTGGCCCACAGCCGGCTCGCTCCTGTTCTGCAAGACTGAGTCTCCCAGATAATCACATTACCAAGAAGCTTTCTTGCTCCCGAGTTGCTCTGAGCCTTCCCGGGCTGAGAGCATTCGGTCTGCAGTCATCGTAGTTTCTATAATCTTAATGACGAAGGGCTGCTCCCCCTTGGCTCCAGGTCTTTAAACTCCTGAATTTTAATAACCAGCGCCACTGATGATTTACACATTTCAAGGCAGGAATTAGCAGAAAATTCCATATTTCACAGATGCTGAATTAGGCTATTATCTCCAGGCACCAGGTGCCAATTTCCTATCAAATGGTGAAATGCCGTAATTATCAGTAGAACTCCATTCAAATTCTGAAAGTAGATAAATAACTAATGGGAATATCATTTATTCATTAAAATATGAAGGAGAGGGAAAATATTACTGCGTTCACGGTTGCAACTAGGTTACCTTGCAAGGGGATACCCAACTTACTGATGCAGGCTGGGGGATTCTGGAGTCACCAAACGCCCGGGTCGGCGGGAGAGAGGCGCTTCCATAAGACACCTGAGCAGATGAGATCATGGGCAACCGACGCAGAGGCTGGCGTGTGACATGTGGCGCTGCCTTCTTTTTCTGGTAGCTAGAGGCCCACGTGGGCACACCTTGGAGACGCTGTGGGTTCGGTTCCACTCCACCACCATAAAGTATCACAAATAAAGCCAATCGTCATTTGCTGGCAGCGCGTCATGCCTTCGATTTGTAAAAAAACGCAACGTCTGTGAGGCGCCATGAAACCAGGGCTGCCTATGTTTGAAATCACTGGGAAATGGCCGAATTATCAAAGCCCCAAAATACCAAATTGCTTCCCATCCTATACCCATCCCCATGGAAGGTACCAGCATCCCCAACAAACTGAAGCTCGGAAAGCCTAAGTCACTTTCTCCAGGACACACAGCTTGCAAGTGACAAATTTAGGTCAGCCAGTCTCCAAAGTCTCTGTTCCCTTAGTTACAGCCCTCAGCGACAGCGTGTTCTCAATCTGCGTCATTGCCTCTTTGCCCTACAACTGGATCCTAGAAGTCTTGGGATGATCTGAGGGTTACGTAGGTGAAGCCCACCCTGCCACTGTTTTGTCACCATCGGTTTAAGATGAGAGATGGTATTGTCTGGGCACCCTCAGGAAGGGGTCCTTCAGGTGCAGAATTTTGGCCAGGATAGACAGACCGAAGGTGACCTTGGAATTCCACCCAGCATGGATGCTTCCCCTGGAGCTAAGGCATGAGTGAATCCCTCCAAACATGCAAATACCACCATGGAGGTCCCATCTCGTCCCCCACTTTTGCTCCCTGGAGTTTCTGCTTAGGAACTTTCAGTGAAAGAGCTCCTAACAAATGAGAAATCAAAATCAGTCTTCGCATCGAGGTTTGAATGCAAGGTCGGGTATGGGTCCCCATGTCAGCCTCAGTTTCCTTAACCACAATGACGAATATAGTATTTACATTATTGGGTCTTTAGCAGAAGAAAGTGATTCAGAAGTAATGGATTATTGGGGGAACTTAGCAGATGCCTGGAACACATTCAGGGCTCAAATACCTCTCGTCCTCATCACTATTGTTTGCTGTTGTTGCTACTGTTGTTACAAATATACCTGAGTCACAAAGGTGATAGAAGGAGGAAAAGACTCAATGCATAAAAGGGAACGGCACTGTGGCACACAGCACACGGGACTGTTACCGTTGCTCATAATACTCAAGTATTTGTAATGATCTTGTGTCACAGTATGAGCGATGACGACATTATCTTATTGATCATAATATCTATAGCTAGTAGTAGTGTTAATACTACCTGATAGTTATGAGCCTTATAATAATATAGTAATACTAGTGTTCGGGTCAAGGCAAAGCAGACCAGGAGCTGTGAAGTGGCAGATTGCTTGCTCCCGGCCTCTGTTCCCTGGGCTCCAGGATGTGGACGAGGATTTGCCCCTGGCTGACCTCAAGGCATGAGGCCAGCCCGACTAGCAGGGCCACCGCAGATTGGAGGAGAGTGGGTCAAAGGAGGACAAGGTCCTTGCATGCTGGTGGCTTCCTTGGTCATGGAAGAGCTGTCTAAGGCAGGGTGGGGGATGATATCCCCAGCTGGGGAGAGGCCACTCAGCAGTACTTTATTTAGAGAGGGCCAGTCACACACAGCGTGGTCCATGAAAAGAAGGTCAGGCCTGACAAATCTGTTTAGATTCTCCGAATACATCCCAGAATTGGGAGACAATGGTTCAATAATGGGCAATTTATCTGTCTTTCAGGGAGGCATCTGATCTGGTATGACAAAACTGATTGATTTGCAAAGGCCAATATGGCACTTTAGAAAAGGGAAATTAAACTGGAACTGAAGAAGTTTAAATCAGAGAAACCTATTCTACCTGGAAAAAAAACAGGTTGGGGCTTCTTTCAAAAAAACAAGGTGGAGAACATAAAAAGGATTTCCGAGAGAAGCAGGATTCGGGTTTGGTCGGAAGACAATGGAAGGGAAATGGCCTACTTTTTAAAGCGAGACCCTTCTGTGACTAGCCTCAGGAATGCGATTTTGCATGTGGTTAGATGCCACAAAGCCAGTGCCGAGAATCAGCTCCCACCTGCAGTTAACCTGCTAAACCCAGAAGCCTCATCGGGCCAGGTGCCAGCCCAGAGGCTGAGAACCTCGAGACCTGGCATCTGGACCAGCCCGGATGGAGGAGAAGGCAGCTGGTGGTGCCGTCCTTAGAAAGCACGGGCTCTGTGCCAAGTGGTAATGGCAACTGGCCCCGTCCCTGGTCCTAACACGTGAGCATGCCACAAGGAGCCCCGATGGTTCTGCCACATACCAGCTGTATGACTGTGGACTCACGCTGCCTCTCCAAGCATCGTTGTGTGCAAAATGGGGATCCTATTGAAGTAACTATGTCTAGTGCCAGGTGGGCACTGGATTTATCAGGAGGAACACTTTGTAAGGTGTGTGAGTGTCTAAATGCTATGCTGTATGCCTGAAACTAATATAATGTTGAATGTCAACTGTAATTGGAAAAAATAAAATAAAAAAATTTTTAAGTGAAGATTAGGTTGTCATTTCTGCAGCTCAAGGGAGAGACCCACAGAGAGCTCTTGGAGATGGGGCTTTATCTTAAGACGTCACAGGCGAGGTGGTTAATGACACAAGGACCTGTCCTGGCCTGCTCCCTGGCTGACAGACTTCCCTCCCCGGCAGTGCGTATCTCACCTCGTGAAGGATGCCCCTGATACCTCCTTGGTATTGGGGACAGGGCTGGAGTTCTCTGCTCTCACTCGGCATGGGCACCTCCTTATGGAAGCACTGACCGGATTGGGTTTCGCCATTGGACATGGAACATACTCATTGGGCCAGGTTTGAGTAAAGACATCTCCCCATGCTTGGGCTCCCCCAAACCCAGCCTATACATGTTCTGCTTCCAACACCACATTAACGATGCTGATTTCACTCCACGCACATGGTGTGGACCACGGAGACTCCATGTGAAGCTCAATGGGAGCTGACTTTCCCAGAGAGAATCAAGGGCAAGAGAAGCACTGAACAGCTTTCCTTTGCTCTAGGAAGGGGACGATGTTTCCACCTAAGTGGGCTGAATATTTGACAAAATAAAACACAAAGCATCCAGAATGGTGTCACACACTTAGCAGGTGTCCACAGCTTGTCAGACCCTTTCCTCTCCTCTCACTTCCTATCATTTCACCCGGTCCACTGGGTGATGGCAGAGGGGGAGAACATCCCCTTAAGGTTTGCACTTGAGGGAACTGAAGCTCGTAGAAGTCAAATGCCTCCCCCATCTCTCATAACTAGCAGGCAGTTATTCCAGGATTCAGATTCCCGCAATCCAGCTCTAGAGTTTCTGCTTTACTCCCCAGGCCATCCGGCCTCCCTGAAGATGAAGGAAGGAGTCAGTTTGCCCCTGCGATGATGCCCCAGACCTGCACCCCAGCGTCACCTCCCCAAACAGCACTGACAGCCAGCTGTAGGCCATAATCCCACTGGGCCTTTTGGGTGGACAAGGGCCATGGCCCATCCTCTCCAACAACTACTCCAGACATAGGCTTGTTTTCAGATGCTTTCCAGTCACTAGGCCTTTGCTTGGGTAACTGCTCCAAAAAAAAAAAAAATAGCTTTTACTCAAATCATACCAAGCCCTTCAGCAAAAGACTTTACAAGCTTAGGTATGCAATGAACAGCACGATTTTCTTTTCTTCCACAATAGGGTGGGGGAAATAAATGAGTGCACATAGTGGGCAGTCTAACTGCATGCGCACACACAAACACGCATGCACGTGCACACACATGCAAATGGCTCCGCCTACACTGGGGACAATCAACCAATACTCTTTCTGAGTCTGGTAACTCCAAACACTTTTGTAAGCAGCATCTGTTTTTTTGATTAATGGAAGCCATTGTGAAATATCTTCCTTGGCTTGCGTTCTTTAAAGAGGTGCCCGAATAGGACCTGCTTTGCCTTAGAGAAACCAATGGAGCAAGGCCCAGTCTGGCACCGGACTTGTGGTTCAGGCAGCCCACAGGGCTGCCAACCCCATCATCTCCTCCACAGCTTCCTGTGAGCCACCTGGTCAATCTCAGATTGAACATTAGAGATGTCAGACCTCAGACACCATATAAGCCAAGACCTCCATATTGCAGCAAATAAGAAAATGGCGCTTGGTGAGTGTTGGTTGGCCTTGTGGTGGTCACGGCATCATCTCAGGACATCCCCTGTGAGGAAGATCCCATGTGCTTTGCCCATGTGGCAGATGAGTGAACTGGGGCAGGAGGAAGGTGGAGATGAGGAGGCCTGGTCCAGCCATTCAGCATGGATGGAACTAGGGTGAGAAGAAGAGATGCAAAGCTGAGGCCGGGTCTCTTGCCAATGAAGCTGTCAGAAATTAGCATTCGTTCAAACCACCACTCCTGAGAGTTTTCTACATGTGCCCTGTGCTTGCGAAGAGGGCAGTGAGCAAACAGAGCCTCTGCCTTATGAGAAAAGAAACATTAAACAGACAATCAGACTAAGACATGTGGTGCTAAGTTACACAGGGCGAGATAAGAGCTGATCCAGGAGAAGCTAAGACGGGGTGGGAGGGTGAGGTAGATCCCGGGAGGCCTGATGAATGACCGGAAGTAAGCCAGGTAAGGAACATTCGGAGCATGAAATGGTGTTCCTGATGCCTTAAGTGAGGGAAGAGCTGGGTGTGTTTGAGGAAGTCCACCGCTAGGATGAGACCATCTCAGGGTCTGCTTTGGACCCACCGACCTAATGCCATGACTGGGACTTTCTCCAAAGATCCCACCGATGCAGATGCCTGTCTCAGACCGGACTGAGACCCAGAACAGGTGACATCCCCCTCACTGTCCTGAGGGAACCTGGGCCTGGGGATGGATGACCATGATGAGTCTAATCGAATCTAAACTTCTCAGCGGCAAGCATGTGCAGAAGAGCCCAGCAGAGCCCTTGACTAATGACTTTCAAATATAATTAAAAACATATTTCAATAGATAGCGCATTGCCAAGTTGGTACCAGCAAAGTGAAATTAACCTTCAAACGATACTGGAACAACAGTGAATCGCAAGGGTTTGTAAGAGATTAGATACACTGTAGCCTAATTATGTTACAATAACTCACCTCATTAATCTCCAAGGAAACAATAATGACAACAGTTAAATACTGTAATTAACAAACCCTATTTCAATCTTGATTTTAATTTTATAGGACTTGGTTATGTTATCCAGTGCAACTGTAGAAAAGACAGAATGTCAGCCGAGCAACCTGGTTCTAGCAGCATCTTGGCGAACACAGCCCAACACCCTTAGATTCCTGATTCCTCCACACAGAGTCTCTGCTTAAAACCCAACCCATGTGGAAAAAAAGTCAAGGTATCAGACACTTGAGTGTCCCCCCCACCCAGAAAAAGTGGATATAGAATCATGTGTAGCTGTCATTCTGTATTTGAAAGCAGTGAACCTTGCACTTGACCTGTTTGGAACTTGTTTCGTGTTGGGAGGTTCCAGTTGCAGGTGCTTTGCAAAGTTCTCATGGGCAGGGTTGGAACAGAGTAGACAATTGAGAGCTCAACAAACAAGAGTGGGAGGCTAATAAAATAAAGGGCAAAAATGGCATGATCATCTCAATAGATGCAGAGAAAGCATTTGGCAAAACCCAGTGAATTTTCATGATAAAAATGCTCAACAACCTAGGACTAGAAGGCAGCGTTCTCACACTGATAGAAGGGAATCTACCAAATAACAGACAGCTAACATCACACTTAATGGACAAAGACTGAGCCTTCTCCCAAGGCAAGAAACAAGACAAGATGTCTGCTTGAGATGCTTCTCTGCGCCTTTATGCCGTAAGTTCAAACAGGAGCAATTAGGCAAAGAAAAGAAATAAAAGGCATCTAGACTGGAAAAGAAGAAGTAGAACTATTACTATTTGCAAATGACAAGATCTTGTAAATAGAAAAAAGTAAGGAATCCACACACACACACACACACAGAGAGAGAGAGAGAGAGAGAGAGAGAGAGAGAGAGAGAGAGAGAGAGAGAAACGAATAAGCAAACTCAGCAAGGTTGCATAATACAAGATCAATATGTAAAAACCAATTGTATTACTTTACACTAGCAATGAACAACCTGAAAATGAAATTAGGAAAACATTTCTATTTATAATAACATCAAAAGGAATAACATACTTAGGAGTAAAATTGAGAAGGACAAAATTTTTAGAGAAGACCTAAATAAATAAAAAGACAATTTTACCATTCTACAAAAAACCATTCTACACTCTTAGACTGGAAGACTTAGCACTATTAAGATAAAGATGACCCCCAAATTTGTCTATAGATTCAACACAATCCCTGTGAATCTTCCAGCTGCCTTTTTCTTTTCAGAAATTGACAAGATGACCCTGAAATTCATGAAGAAATACAGAGAACCCAGAATATCCAAAACAGTCTTGAAAATAAAGAACAAATGTGGAGGACTAACACCTCCAATTTCAAATCTTTCTACAAAGCTACAGTAATTAAGACAGTGTGGTACTGGCATAAGAATTGACTTGTAGCGATCGATGGAATATAATTGAGAATCCATAAATAAACTCTTATGTTTATGATCGATTGATTTTGACAAGGGTATCAAGATAACTCTTGGGGAAAGACAGTCTTTTCAACAAATGATGCTGAACCAACTAGGTATCCAAATGCAGAAGAATGAAGTTGGACCTCCTTTCACCATACATAAAAATTAACTCAATGTGGGTCATTGATCTAAAGGTAAGAGCTAAAACTACAGAAAACTCTTAGGGAAAATGCAGGAGTAAGTCTTCATGATAGTAGTTAGGTGAAAAGACTTGTTAGATGGGACAATAAAAGCACAAGCTACAAAAGAAAAACAAATAAACTGAAATTCATAGGAATTTAAAACTTTGTCTTAGAAATGATACCATCCTGAAAGTTAAGAAACAACACACAGAATAGAAGAAATATTTGAAGATCATAATTTGAGAAAGGACTGGTATCCAGAACACATTAAGAAGTCTTACAACTCGATATTTAAAAGATAAATAACCCAGTTTAAACACTGACCAAAAAAAAAAAAAAACTAGACATTTCTCCAAAGAAGTATACAAATGACCAATAAGCATATTAAAAAATGTTCAACATTTTTGATTTACATTTCCAAATGTTCATTTGGAAATGCAAATCAAAACTGAAACAGGACACCACTTCACACCCATCAGAATAGATAGAAAATGAACAAATAAAACAGAACCAGGCTCATAGGTACAGAGAACAAACTGCTGGCTGCCAGACAGGAGCGGGGCTGGACGGTGGGTTGAAAAAAACTGAAGGAATTAAGAAGTACAAATTGATATTTACAAAATAGTCATGGAAATGTGAAGCACAGCACGGGAAGATAGTCAATAATACCATAATAACGACGTGTAGTGCCAGGTGGGTCCTAGATTTATCAGGAATCGCTTCGTAAATTAAATAAATTTCCAACCACTATGCTCTACACCTGAAACTAATATAAAAAAATATGGAATGTCAAATGTAATTGAAAAGTAAGAAAAAACGTAACCAGTGTTGGCAAAAGATGCAGAAAACTTGGAATCCTCAATCTTGCTAGTGGGAATGGGAATGTCATAGTGCAGCTACTTTGGAGAACAATTCATCAGTTCTCCAAATTGTTAAAACAAAATTGTACATCTATACTTACCATATGGACCAGCCATTGCACTCCTAAATTCATACCCGAGAGAAATGAAAGCATGTGTTCACGCAAACTCTGTCCACAGATGTTTACAGCAGCCTAATTCCTAAGAGCCAAAATGGAGAAAGAACCTAAATGTATATCGACTAACAAATGGATAAAGTGTGGGAGAGCCACACGATAGAAAAGAATGAAAGTATAGATGTAGGCTACAAAATAGAGGAATTTTGAAAAAATTATGCTGAGTGAAAGAACCCCGCCATAAAAAGACCACTATCATATAATTCCGTTTATATGAAGCATCCAGAATAGGCAATTCTATAGGGTCAGAGAGTAAATTAGTGGTCGCTTGGGGCTGGGAGCAGGGAGTAATGGGGAGTGACCGCTTAATAGGTACGGGGTTTCTTTTGGGGGTGATAAAAGTTTTCTAAAATTAACTGAGGCGATGGTTGTCCAGCCATGTGGATATACTAAAAACTGCTGAATTGTACACTTTAAATGGGTAAAAATGAGAGGATCAAATAAAATACTGATCGTGGGAGGTTCTTCAAGTAGCAAGTCTCTTTGCAAACACGAAGAATTGTTGTTATTAATAGCTACCAAGTTGTTAAAAAGCTTGCCTTGTAGAGCTAGTCCAGCAAAAGTGGGTGTGCATAGATAAACGCGTAGAATAACCAGACTCTGTGTCATCCAAGAAATAAATCTCTTTTTGAAAACAACCACATTAAGAAATTAAGAGAGAGTTTAAATTATCGGTGTTATTTTGAATTTCTGCTTTTCTGTGGGACTCACGAAAATCCCAGAAAACTGGGTTCTTTTCCTGGGCTCTCTGACCGTCTCAGAGAGAATATTAACTCCAGGAGGAGTTTCTAATGACCAGTCAAGAAAAACAGAATTGAAATGTGAGGCTTTAAGAGTTTGCTGCTGCTGATACAAGATGAATTCCTGCGATTATTCTAGTGTCGAGGCAAGAGCCACATCTGAAGGCAGCTAACCCGAGCTCTACTGCTGGGAGGCAGGTTGCTCATTGATTAAGGGCATGGACTTGGGGTGTGGGGGCGGGGGGAGTTGGGGAGTAGAGGGCAGACAGCCCTGTGTTTGAACCCAAGATCTGCCACTTAACAGGAATATGATCTTGAATATCTCACTGAGCTTCCTTGAGTCTCAGTTTCTTCATATTAAAAAAAAAAAGCCCTATAATAGCACCCACTTCAGGAGCTTCATTTGTGAAGTATTTAATGTAATCCCCAGTATATAATAATTGCTAAATTCATGCCTAACATCACTGGCAATTTAAAAGTACCACGATTATTCCTGCCCTGCCTCCTTCATGAGATTTTTATGAGGAGCAAATGAGAATTATGAGAAAGATGCTTTATACGCTGTGAAGAACTAGACAAATACAGCTATGTTGTTACAGTTCTTAAGGGGCCTGGGCACATTGCACCACTCAATAAATATTTGTTAACGAAACAATGAGTCAGTGAATGAAATCAAACCCCTTCCTTTGCTGTTTGCCTTGGGCCAGTGAAAGGAAGCCCCGGTAACCGGCATGCCTACCCGCAGCTGAAATTCCTAATGCAGACACGGGCGTCTCCAAGGCTCAGCCTCAGCATATTGTCTGCTCTCCTGAGAAACTCATCATAGAGAAGGCAAGGCCTTTAGCCTTCGCGCCCTGACCTAGAAGAGACAGCCCGGAGATTATTTTTGTGGAAAACAAGAAAGGTCACATTTCATAATTCTGTGTTCCAATACCTGAGCACTGGCAAGAGAAAAGAGAGAGATTTGTCAAGTGGGCTTTTCCACTTACAGAAGCATAATAAGTTTTAAGCGTTTGCATGATGCATTGGTGTCCCCTTGAAGAAGATATTCCGAGTCTGAGACGCGCCATAAATATCCTCCCGTGCGGTGCACGTCGGCTGAAATGCTCCCACCCTTGAAGAGGCATTGACAATATGCAATAGGGACAGAGGTAAGTTATGGCAGGGAACGTAGTGAGTAATCTAACCACCCAGAGGACACCCACAATTTACCGTTTAATCGCCCACAGGTATAGTCTCTTTGTAATTGAATTAGATTTCGAAATAAGGCCACCCTGATCTATGGTGTTGTTAAAAATCACACACACACACACACACACACACACACACACACACACACACACACAACAGGGTGTGTCTTCTTGTTTGTAACAAGAATCCAATGGTTAGCGCTAAAGTCTTACCAAGGCATGAAGCAAAGTGGACAAGCATTAGGTATTAAGAGTTCACTGCACAAAGAGGTCCTAGTTAAAGACTGGAGACGTAGGGAAAGGTATCCTTTTTCCTTACATTCAGTTAAGGCAGATGCTCTATTTTACTTTAATCTGCTTCAGGCTTATTCGAGGAAACACCATTGGAAGTACAGTTACTCATTTGCCCAACGGCCGTTTGAGCATTGACTCTGTGCTCACCGCTGTGTTTAGTGCTCAGGGTACTGAGCCGTGGGAGAAGTCATGTGACCTTGAGCTCGCTGCTCATCGATCTTAGCCTCAGTTCCCGTACCAGTCAAGTGGAGACAATAACAGTTTCCATCCCGTGGGGCCGCTTGATGACTGTGATCAATCACTTAGTGCGGTGAGTATAATGATATATCATCACCATCCCCGTATCGCCACCATCATCATCACCATCATCATCGATTTTATCTCCTCGACTGCAAAGAGTCTACCGTCTTGCAGAGATGACAAACGAAACCTGTTTCTAAACAATATGATGAATGCTGACATACCTTGTACCTGGTATTTATTGCCATAGTGATGCTGAGGCGCAAACTCCAAAACCTCGGTGACATTCGACGGAAAGGGTTTACCGCTCACACAGCTGAGGGCCACCAGGGGTGACCAGATGGCTTTGCCTTCTCCCCTGGGTTGGCTCAGGTGTCTGGGGTTGGTCACCTTTGGGTTAGTCTATGCTGGCCTCAGCCGATGTGTCCTCATTCCTCATCCTTCGTCTCAACCTCCTGCAACCAGTCATGCCGGCATGTTCTTATGGTGATGGCAGCAGTTCAAAGAGAGCAACTGAAAACATGCAGGACCTCTTGAGGTCGAGGATCAGAGAAGGGACAGCACTGTTTCTGCCTGGGGCTGTTGACCAAATCAAACCACATGGTTCTACCCAGATTCAGGGCGGGAGGGGACAGCAAGGTTACCTGGCAGAACACATGGATGCAGAGAAGAGTGACTGACTAGGGCTATTCATGCAGTTATCTCTGTAAAAATAAAAGACAGTCCCTGGTCCTGCTGTAAGCAGAGGCCAGAGGAAGGCTCCTGGCTGAATCTTAAAGGAAGAGTATAAATTCCTCAGACCTCCCAGAGAATTTCTGGGGGCCATAAACAGGTATTTTGCTGTCTTTCTTTGCTTCCTAAATCGTTTAGAGCCCAAAGAGTGAGCTTCCTGAAATTGGAAAGAAGTCGGCGGATCTGAGCTCTGTCAGAACATCCCCCACACTCCCAGAAAGAAGTCACTGAAGGGCACAGCCACCCCACGACCATGTGGACCCTGGGCTTCCTCCTGGCTTCCAACTGGGGGTCAGCACGGATTGAGCATTTGGCACCTCATCTCAAACTGGTACCGATCATCCTAGTTCATTGTCCAAGGGGTAGAGCCCTCGGAGTCCCAGCCCTGAATGACTTGAGGGAAAAGAGCCATTTTCCCGGATGCCAGGGTCAGGATGCACGGCGAGTCTCTGTGATGCTGTGGTATCTTCAGTGACCACGTGGAAACAGTGAGAATTTATCTATAAATTCCCTCACTGCTGAATGGACAGCGTTCCTCACAGCTCCTCTTAAAAGAATCAAAGATCTGGAAATTTCCAGATCAGCCAGCATCAGCTTTTAGAACCGTAAAAGAGGCATCCTTTGGAGAGACAGGCGTCCTCTCTGGGAACACAGAGGAAGCAAGCTGGGGAATTTAGGGAACCAAAGCCCAGATTAGCTCAGGCGGGGAAAGCACCATTATACTTCAAAAATAGCAGGAGTGAAACAAGGTCAGTTCCACCAAACCCTACAGCTTGAAGGGCAAGGAGGACTCTTAAAGCCCCTTCATTGCATCTGTTCTGAAATCCCTGGCTCACTTCCCCCCTCATCGTGCTCCTCTCTCCTCCCTCCCTCCCTCAAAGGTCAGTGCGGATTAATCCAAAAAAGGAATGTATCATTTAGGATACTTTGGGCCTCAACTACCAATGCAATTAACTCCAATGGTTAAGTGTAGAAAAACTTATTAAGACATGGAACAAGAAATCTAGAGGAAAGCTGGTTAATTCAACTAGAGAGAAGCCTGGAGTTCTCCCCTAAAACCAGGAACAACTTTCCCCACACCCACCGCCCAGCAGACTTTTTCACGGGCCAGAATAAAGTCAAGCCCGCCTTTTTTAATGCTTAACACCTACCTGTACGTATCACAAGGTTTGCATTAGAGACTAATCAAGATAAATCAAGACACAGCCTGTAGGGCAGGGTAGGGTCCTGCTTCCATTTAACGACTGGTTGCTCGACACTTTAAAACAATGGAATTCTGCAACAGGGACTCCGAGTGGGGTGATAACAGTCGGGTAGGCAGCCAAATGCATCCGTCAAAGGGCAGAGCATTAAAGCCTGGGGATTCAGACCAGACAGAGTCAAGGAAGTTTCTTTAGGGAACTGACCCCTGTTTTTCTTGAAGCCGGATGACCTGGGTTAAAATCCAGACTCTGAACTGTGTGACCTTGGGCGATTTATCTGCCTCCATTTCCTAATCGATTAAATGGGGCCCATAATGCCTAACACACCTGGTTGTCATGAGAATTAAATGAGATAGGAGATGATGAAAAGCCCCCAGCATGCTGGCATCTAAGTCATGATGACCCTGAGCTCAGAAGTCCCGAATGTCTCTTCTCCTCTCTTCTCTCGGAACAAGAAGTCATCATTGTGGGTAAAAGCTAACGTCTGGAATCAGACAGGTCTGGGTTCAATGACTGGTCCTGCTAGGTCCCATCCCCATAAAGCCATCCAACTGCTGGATTTCTCCAAGCTTCAGAGCACCCGTCTGTAAAATGGGCGTAGCGCTGGTGCTAATCTCATAGAAGGCGGTCATGGGAATCGAGGGAGATACAGCTAATAAAGGATGTGGCAGGTACCTAACCCTGAATAAGCTCGCGATAAATAGTTGTTACTATTTCTGCTGTTGTCATCACCATCGTTACAGCCATCACCGTTATCATCATCCCGTAAACGTCTCCAACCTTCCAGGTCCTGGGACTGTGAGATTCACAGCAACCTTTGTTTGGCAAGAGGTAAACCTGACTATTTACCACCTTTTCATCCATTCCCATTTTCCAGAGGGTTAAGACCAAAAAATTCCTTAGTATGGCCGAAGGCCCTGAAAGATTGGGTTCCAGGCCACCTCCTGGTGTCATCGCACACCCAGATTCACTGGCCACCCCCAGTCTTACGGGCCATTCTTCACCCAGCCTCAGGAACTTTGCCTAAGCTGTTCCTCCTACCTGAAATGCTCTTCCCCTATTTGTTAGTTAACATGTCCTCCTCCTGCTTCCAATCTCACCCCAAATGCCACTTGGCAAGGAACCGCGGACAGAGACAGATTCCCCTGGAATATATTCTCAGCAGAGAGTGGGTATCCTGAGTGGTTAAGAGCTTAAACTCTGAATCAAGCCTGCTTGGGTGCGGATCTCAGCTCCACCTCTTACCGGCTATACGACCGCTCTGTGCCTCAGTTTCCTCATCTGCACAGTGTAAATAATGATGATAACAATAACAACGATGCCAACCTCATAGGGTGATTCTAAAGATTAAATGAGTTATTGTTATCATTAGAATATTTAAAATAATGTCAGGCACAGAGTAACTGCTATTTGTTTACTAAATCAAATTAATAAACTGTCCCATGCCTCCAGAGAATCTCTCTTAGTCAGCAATTATGCACTCATTACTGTGGTAATCTGATTACTCACTGTTTCCCCTTCTAGATCAGATGCCCCTTCTGCTCATGACTGCACCCCAGTTCCAGGCGCATGACCTGGTACGGCGTGGGTTCTCAATAAATTTGTCTTTGATTAATGAAGGAAAACTTACCACACAGCACACGTCAATATTTTCCTGGCTTCTGCCAAGACAGAGAGGCCTCTCCGACACCTTCTGACCCTCCCAGGTCTCGTAAGCGGCCGCCTTACAGGCAACCGTTGCCAACCGCCTCGCAAACGCTGGGGCTCCCCCGGGGCACAGAGCCGGTAATGGGCTCCGCATTGTTTCAGATGTTCCGGACCACAAAGTGATCATGTCTGAGATAATGTCAGCATGGTTAACCCCAGATTCCTCCACTCGCTCCACTGCACGGAACTCTTTAAAACGTCCCGGACACCAACCTTCCTACCACAACAGTGCAGGACGTGAGCCTTAATCAGAGAAGAAAGGATTAATTGGAGAGCTGCCTTCAGAGCACCCATGTGCCAGGCCTGCCATGTTCGTAATAAAGGCAATTAGGGAGGCATTGTGTCTTGTGTTATCATGGTGGCGGTAGCCCCAAGCAAAGTCTCTTCCTCCCATCTTTGGGGCCTGCAACCTTAGTAAGGTGGAAAGCAGACAAAGGAAAGGGACCCATCGAGGACACTAGAAGAAGAAGGTGGCCATCCCCACATTCGATTAAAGGGCAGTGGAAGCAGCAGGTGAAAAGCATGGATGCCCAGCCTTGCACAACCCTTACACAGTAAGTGACATGGGGCTACCTGATCCACAATTTGGGGCCTCAGTTTCCTCATCTGCAAAGCGGCTGAGTAGGACCGTATCAACTGTCATATAGCTCTTGACTCTAAACTCCTGTGTGTCAGAACAGACAGTTCCTGGATGTTTATAATCTTTCATGTGCATCTTCAGATACCTGGTCGTTCCATTCATCCTGCCCAAAGTTACCAAAACCAACAATGGGGTAGGAGCTGACCCAGGCTAACCAAGACCTTCCTGCACCGTGGGCTGTGGACTCAAACAGCCCTGAGTCAGAGACTCTTGGACAAGTGCCTCAGCCGAGTTGTGGGTGTTCATCTGCACCCAAGGGCAGTAACACCTACTTCGCGAGGCCATTGTGAAAAGTAAAGTAGATGGCGTAGATAAAGAAAGTGATACAGGCCCCAACACACTGCAGGGGCTTCGTAGTCGGGAACTATTCATTTGAGGGTCTCATGACGCGGACATTCTATAGGTACGGTGGGGTATCAGGTGTCAGATGGATTTTGACTCCTGAGTAAAAGAGACAGCACTTTCCTTCGGGAGAGAAGGCAGCGGGAAAGGTGCCTGACACAACTAGCTAATGAGGCCTGCTGTTAAACAGGAAGTGTCAGGAGGAAGCCTGCGGGACGGGAGATGGATTAACGCTGTGATCGACATGCACAGGCCGGGAGCTGCCATTTGTCTCACTGAAGACTCACCCTAGGATACTCTGGGAGGTGAAAGGGAGTGAATGATAAAACCTCCCCCCATGAGAATCTATTTTAAATTCTCATTATCCTGCCAGTTGACTAAGCCAGGCGGGTTCACCTCCATTAGGTCATAAACATGCACATCCTCACTCACCCAAGGACAGGAGAACCGGTCCTTACTCCTCCTGATAGGACACGAGGGAGCCACTCTTCATTCCCAAGCAAGTGCCCATTCTCAGTGCTGCCACAGCGTCTTGCGCCTCCTTCTATCCTGACCCTGATTTCACGAAGCTGTGACATCACATTTCCTAGTCCGTCTCTCACTGGAGCCCAGAGACTGATCCAGAGATGCCATTGCATCGAGGCTCTGTTGCGAGCACGGTGAAGCTCAAGGAGAACGTGACGACTCGTGCAGTCCATTTAGGGGTTGAATACCCAGCCTCTGGGTCAGGGGGGGGGCATTCGGCTGGGTCATAGGAATAAATCCAGCAAGGGTCCCAAAGACCACCACGGTGTAAGTGCTCCTTCCACCCTCCCCGCCCCTGGCTCTCGTCTCTGCTTCTCTAGAAAAGTTGGGTTCGTTTGCAATAACGACATACTTGTTTGCTTCTTCCAAACTGTGGAGGCTCCCAAGCCTCTCATCTCACATATTTTTCTTCTTTTAGAGAGAATGATCCTCTCACAGGCCCAGTTCAAATAAATCCCGAATGGATTCTTACTGGCCATGCTTATGTCATATATACCAATGGGCCAAGCAATGGTGGGGGGTCTGTGTGTGGGGTGATGAGAGTGTGTCTGTTTGTGTGTTGGGTGGGGTGTTCCTGAAACATGCCAATGCCTAGAAACTGGAAAACAAATAGTTGCAGATGGGGAGCGGTCCACTTCTTAAATAAATAGGATGCTATTTCCAGAAGAATGGCAGATACAAGGAAACCAAATAAGAATTAAGGTACAGACCAAGCTAGATGCAGGTGGGTCTATTAACGACTTAAAGTTACAAATTAAATGTCTGTGCAAATTTTTCTTCCCTGCCCGACTGCTGGAGAGCAAAGCTATGTCTTTCCTTAGATTCCGGAAAGAATTTCTATATACAGAAGTTTAAGACATTGTTCTAGACTCAGGAGGAGGGACTGCATCTCTGACCTTCATCTCCACTACCTGGGACAAGGCCGGACAGTCTGTCCGCTCGATACGTATTTTTGAATGAATGAAATTATAGTGGATATAGGAATAGAGGCGACTGAATGGATAAAGTCAGACAAGTTCATATTCGGGAGAGAACCCGTTTCTCTCTCCACACACCCACCCGGTTCCAATCTGACTACGTTGGGATTCTAGGAAAGAAAGGGCTGCAGGAGAAGCCCAGGAAACAAATAATGTGGTGAAAGGGGACAGCAACCACCCTCCTTTATCTTCATCCTTCTTTGAACAACAACAACAACAAAATAACAATAATAATAATTCTCCATGTGGCACTTTGGATATACATATTATCAAATTGGTAATCCTTAGGAACTCCTCTGAGGTGGATACTAATGCCTCCCCCACCTAAAGCCTGTGAAACTAGGCTTAGAAATAGCATTGTCAAGGTCACACCCAGCATGAAGTGGCAGAGCTGGAATTGGAACCCAAATCCGTCTGGTTCCGATGATGATGTTAAATGCTCCTGTCTAAGAAATCTTTGTTCAGTGGGTCCTTACTACCCAGTATGGTGCCATGTTCTTTCCATAGGTTTTCTCAATCCTCACAGGGACCCAGTAAGGTACTGGTATCATTCCTATTTAACAGATGAGACTATTAACGCACAGGAGTTAAGGTGACCACCCAAGGCAGCAACGCTACTAAACCGCAGAGCCGCTCTGAACACACTGCACCTTCCCTGGAACAACTAAACACTGTGCTCTGAGACTCTGTGTGTGCGTCCAGAGTGCAGGGCGAAGGCATGACATTTGTCCTTCTCAGTCACTCTCTAGGGCCCTAGCAGATGGCAGGCAGAGGTGCTAGCGATCCCATAAGACCGGCACCTTCTGCGTTTCCTAAACCACATCCTGCCTTCCTGAGATGGCCACTAACATGCACCACTCGAGGCCTGAGGTGCTGTCCCTGCCTCCAGACCCGAACAGAGCAGCGGACTTGGAAAGTCGAACACATCGGGAGCGGCAATGACAGAAGCTGTTCTTCATCAGAAACAGCTGCAGCGGATCCGAGACGTTCCGAGTGCACATGGAGCTGCCTGGTTTGCACCTCCTCTCTCGGCTTAACAGGGGCGTGGCTGAGGTTGAGAGAAGTCCAGGTGTGGGTCCCACCGTGCGGGCTTGAAGGAAAATGCTGGATGATGAGGTTCGTGCAGCCTGGGGCAGGGAAGGGTCTTAAAACTCCAAACCCTAACTCAGTGTACTTCTCACATTTCACACGTCTGGACACCCCTGTGAGGGCAGGCTGGTGGAGGTGGGAGGGAAAGGTCGCCTAAAGCATGCAGACAAGTAATTGACTTTGCAGAGGATGCTCGGCCTCTGCCCCCTGCTGAAAATGGCCTGTGTGTGAGGTGGAGTGAGATGAAGGAAAGATGCCAGCTACCTGCGGGGTGGGGTTGGGTCCGGGGTGCAGGACCACCCTCTAAACCTGGAACATCCACACCCACTTACCCCGTTCTCCACTCTCATGGAACATGAAGCCCTTCCTGCAAATTCAAAAGCGAGCCCTCTGGAGACAAATCAACCGTTGAGGAAAAAAAAAAAATAATAGCAAAACTCATTTCACTTGGCAACCAATGCTTTAGGAGAGACATAAATATTGGATTTGCAACTTTATTTTCCTCCAGAGAGACACTCTGAAGAAAATTAAAACAATGCAAGGCTTAATTATTAAAAGCCAAACATTCCTGTACATATTTTCTGACCCAAAGTTTTAAAAACAAACTCCCAGGGACAATATATTTTTAATGACCAACGCCCTCCCACTCAGGCCGTTTTAAATCATCTCTCCGTCCTGAGCCACCAGACACGAATGAAGGGAGAAAACCGGGGAAACCGGAGGGCAGGTTTTCTGCAAAAGAAGATGCCTGGCAGTGCTTGGAGATCTGTGGGCGTGGGCACCTTGACATCTCCTTGGTCTGGGCCGGATTTCCACCCCCATCGTTGTAGACATGTCACAGTAGGCGACGTTGAAGCTGACCACAGTGCCTACCCATATGCATTTCCTCCTTCGGTGGAAAATTCCAAGCAGGATGTGAACATAGAGAAAAGAGGCAGTTTGATCAGCTCTTCATTCAACCAACGTTTGTTGGGTGCCCACTATGGTCTCTGTAAACTCTTCCAGCTCTTTGGGTGTGTTGGTTAGTGAAGCAAAGGGGTCTCACTCGCCGTACTCTAGAGGAACGCTAAGGTGATTCTGGCTAACACGGAAAGGCCCCCCCTGCTTGGGCTCCTCCGTGCCCTGGCTGAGATGGCCAGCGACCACACAAGCCAAGTCTCATCTCCACTCCTCATCACGCAATGACCCCATATTCACGATCGTTGCCCATCTACTTGTCTTTGAGTGCGTTTTGCTTGGCTGCTAGTCCAAAAACATAAATGTGCAAATTGTTAAGTGTTTGTTAGATACAGAGGTACTCAGGAGCTGAGATATCCAGGAAAACATGAATTTACTGGTTTTAGTGAAAGGATCCAAGGCATTATGGGCATCCAGGGCAAAGCTCAGTGGTTGCAGGAGCCAAGTGATTTATCCCATCCTAACTCTGCTGGCGAAGTTTCACCGACTCCTCGGTGACATACAGTGTGGGTGGTTACATCGTTAGGGTTGCAAAGTGGATAAAATAGGGCAAAAATAATGCGCTTTGGGAAGAGGTTCCTGGAGGGAAAGAAGTGGTCCTCAAATGCCCCCTTTGGGACAGAAGCAGGTGTCCCACTGCCCCATTTTTATGACTTTTTGGTTGAAGAAGTATGACACTAAGTCAGACTCCGTCCTGAGTCGAATTACCCCAGGAGGTCAAAAGTCCCCAGCAACTTTCAGCTGCTTGCAGCGTCCTGGCACCTGGCCCAGCTCGCCCTGCCCTCACACTTGCTTCCACAAGGACACATGATAATCGAGCCAAGGTGAGGAAGGAAGGGAAGGTGCTGGTGCAGGCAGGGCCCCTCGAAAATGCAGACGGAGCCAAGCGGAGGTCTCATCCCCTAAGATCGTCTTAAAAACTAACGTCGTTGGTACTTCCACTCAACTTGAGATGCGGTGCCTTAAAGACAACTTAAAATAACTCGAGGGAAGAAGGGTAAATAAACCAGGGATGATTTATCTCCGAGGAATAACGGTGTGACTGCTGAATAATTACATGCACCAATCTTTATTAGTATGCAAAGTAGCTGGGCTTGGTTGGCTCCCAGCACTGCTCAGAGGACAAGGAGCCAAGAGAACCGTGCACATGCTAATAAATCACAACCACCCCTCCTGGTGTGCTGTGGCGACCCCCAGGCCCCGGGGGCCTCTCTCTGTGCGACTCTTCACGGGGAGATAAGCAGCGAATGTTTCATTTCTACCTTCTTGTGATGGATTAGCCTTTAGAGCTCCTCCAGAGGAGCATGGAAATGACTTGGGCTTCTCTTTGCACAAGTTTGATATAAATTATTACTGTCTTATCCAGGAGTTTCTGTAACTAACTATGGTTCCTGTGATCCTCTGGCTGGGGAACGAAACACCTATGTCAAGAGTTAGGACTTAGCCCCCTCTTGCCAAGGGTCCCATCAAAGGACCTTCGAAGACGGCCCTAGCTCTTCTCTACAGCCCCACAGAGCTGCTCAGGGTGGCTCATGAGAAAAGTCCTGCAAGGCTGGCTTCCCCACTCCGTCCTGGCAAACCCAAGAGAGCAACGTGGCTGCTTTTAATCTCAGAAGTTGGAATAGATTTCAGCTCCTATATACGGATTTCAGAGGGCTTAGCCTGGGCAACCATAACAGTAGTAACAGTTCAAATAATGATGGTTAAAATTCCTGTGGAAATACCGTTTTGGATCTGCAGTTGGCTGAATCTGTAGATGTGAGGGGCTGAGTCTGTAGTCAAAGTTATACAGGATGTTTTGACTGCAGGTGACAGGGGTCAGTGCCCTAACACCCACCGTGTTCAAGGGCCAACTGCAGACACACACATCCCTATGTGTGTGCATATGAATGCATGTGTGTATGTATACATTTCTGTACCTGTTGTATACATATATACACACACCTATTTGTGTGTATACACATCATATATATAGTTATTTGATACCAAGTCCCTATGACATAAGGACGTTTATTATTCCCATTTTATGGATAAGAAAATCGAGACTCAGGGTTAAGTAATTCACTTAGTCGCTAAGCTGGAATCTAAATTCAAGCATCCTGGCCTCAGAGGCTAAGTTCTTAACGGCTGCACGATAATGTCCGTGTTGTTACTTCACTTAAAATCTTCAGATAGCTTTCCAGTCACCCTGCCCCATTCTCAGAGGATGAAGACCAAAATCGGTACGAGGATACATGAGGATGGCCTGCGAGGTGTGGCCCCTGGCATCACTTCATGCCACTCCCCACCTTGCTCTCTGGGCTCCAGCTGTCCTGTCCTGCTATTGACCCTCCAATGCAGCTAACTCTGTCCTGGGCAGGGGCTGCGATCCTCTCCCTGGGCAGCTCTTCACGGCCCTCTTTGTTTGCCTGACTCCTTTACATCTTTCAAAAAGACTTGGCTTAATGTCACACCTTCCAGAAAGACCTTTTCCACACTGCCCCATACTCAGCTAGTCTCCTTGTCCGCCCTCATAGCATACCGTACCCCTCCTTTACAACATGCAGCACTGTTGTCATTAAGTAATTCTAGGCCTGATTATTTCTTCCTTGTCTCTCTCACACCTGGGACTGTACATGCCATGAGGCAAGGACTGGGTACATCTCCCTACTACCCGTCACTGGCCATGGCACCGAGAAAACAGAATACCTATTTACTGTATGACCTAATTGAGGGTCAACTTCAGATACATCATGAAGCATACTGAAGCACTCTGAAGTTTGTCAAAAAAAACTGCAATAGACGTGAGGAAATGTAAGCCTCCTCATGTCACAACCACCCGGACCACTGATTTGGGCACAGGAAACATTCTTTTAAAACAAGAGCATGTACTAAGCTCAGTTCCACAGTGCCAGGCCCCGTGCAGCTTGTTCATGCTCTTCTCATTCTGTGCTGCAAGTCCTCATGAGGTCAACATCATTATCCCCATTTTAGAGAAGAGTTGACTGATACCCATAGTCTCACTGTTAACATTTATGGAGGTGATAGAAGCTTATTGGTAAAATAGACCTCAGTGAAGCACAGAAGCAAGCAAGGAGGTTTAAAACCCTCTCCTGACCCCTGTTCTCCTCCAGGAATATTAGGGCAAAACGGTTTGAATGCGCAGACACCTACACACCAATTAACCTTTTGTTTCCTCCCTCGTCAAGCTAAGTGCTTAGGACTTTGCTGCTAATGCCCACATCTTTCACGTGACAGCTACTCATGACCTTGATAGGAACCTAGATTTCTATTCACTCAGTCAAAACCCATGTATTAAGCCCCTGCGCTTTGCCAGGCATCGTTCTAGACACTGAAAGAACTGCATCGAACGAGACAGAGGCCGCCACTCTCCTGTAGTTTATGTTGTTTGAAGGAACTCACAGAACTCTCTGGTACATGACAATTAGCAAGTGGAGACTATTCCGAATTGGTATTCAAACCTAAGCTCCTGGGAGGTTTAAATGGCCTGAAAAACCTTCAGACAACCAGTTTTTCAGGGATGTCTCAGATAATATATGGCTCTGAAAGGATGGTCATCAAAAGATTCTCAGCCCACCGCACACGCAGGCAGGTGGATTTCTGTGATCTCTATACATCTCACCACAGAGCAGTCTTCTCAGAGAAGCTTGAGCATCCAGATGTTTTTCCCCCATGAAGACCCTTAACATAACATAATGAACCTTCACATAATTTCCTGTTGCATTGGTTTGTATTACTTTGGAGCCCAAGTTCTTTCTATGTACTGTTTCAGCTCTAAGTGTGGAGAAGACATCGTATCCGATGCTGACAGTACATGGTCTGGCAGAGGAGACAGGCAATTAGCCAATAATGCAGTGCAAAAGACAGATCACACGGAGCCAAGATTGATTCATTAGGATCTTCCACAATAAATGGAGTTTGCGAGGCTCATTAGGAGAAACAGGGATGAGAGGCAGAGAAAAGAAGGAAGGTCCAGATCACGGAGACAGCCTATTTGCAGTGACGAGCTCCTGTTTTTGCCTGCCCGCCAGTGTCATTCTTCTTTTAGAGTTAGTAGCATTCTTTTGTTTTTCTTTGAAGAACTGTCCTTTTCCTGCCTTCTCTCAGCCCCTGCAGGTTAGACCAAACTCCTAGAGTGGACACGTGATCCATATGTGGCCAGCCCATGATTGGTTCATGCATGGGCATGGGAGCCAACTCAAGATCATAGAAAGGATTCATCCAGAATGCACTAAAGAGAGACAAAGAAATAAAGAGGAAGGTAAGCAAGAGATAAGAGTGATGGATTGAAAAGCTCTACTGTGCATCTAAAAGGAGTCCCAGAAGCAAATGAAGACAATAGTAGACAAGGAGCAATTGAAGAATCATCATGCAGAATTTCCCAAAGTCGAAGCAATATG
Organism: Cynopterus sphinx; assembly: GCA_030015415.1. Classification (NCBI taxonomy): domain Eukaryota; kingdom Metazoa; phylum Chordata; class Mammalia; order Chiroptera; family Pteropodidae; genus Cynopterus; species Cynopterus sphinx. Next base: position 95,651,727 of record CM057379.1, on the reverse strand, counting down.
GGTCCCCTGACAGTCTTAATTAGAATAAATAAAATGTACCCTTAGGTACATCATACTGACACTGCATAACATAAGGAATAAAGAAAAATCTTAAAAGCTGACAGAAAAAAGATTATTGCCTACAAAAAAATGACACTTAGAATCGACATAAATCGTTCACGAGGAGCACAAGTCAATGGAATAATAGGAGAAATTACTGTGACTCTAATATTTTTCTGTGATTCAAGAGTGAAGGCAACACAAAGACATTTTCAAATTCAAAGGCTAAAAGAGTTTACTATCCACCAACCCTTGCAAAAAGAACTGTCAAAGTGGGCTTCGGAATAAAGATAATAAACACGAAGGACATACTAAACAAAGTTGAGCCCAGAAGTGAAACAAAAAGTCTGCTGATTTTCAATGTTCACTATAAGTAACTATTTTTAAAGGATGAAACTAAAACTCCAATTAATAAATACAGAATGGACACAAAATGCCTGGTAATATTTATGCCATGATACTGCTAAGGGTTTCTCAGCCTTGGCACTCCTGATGTTTGGGTTGGACAATTCTGTGAGTGGAGGGCCATCCTGTCCACTGAGGACGTTTAGCAGCACCCTTGGCCTCTGTCCACTAGAGGTCAGTAGCACACTCCACCCCCTCGCTGACAACCAAAAGTGTCTTAAGACATTGCCAAATGTCTCCTTGGGAACAAATTTGCTCTTCCTGTCTGATACGCTCCCTCTAAAGAAAAAAAGAAAAAAAGAAAAAAAAAATTTCCCAAATTTTCAAGGAACAAAAGAAACCTTGGGCCTTATATAAATTTTTTCAGATAATATGAAGTCAGTCATGATTCACTTAATAAGGGTAGGGTTACCTTAGTATAAGAAAAGAAAATTATAAACCGTTCTCACTTATCATCATAGAAGTAAAAATCTCAAATAAAATAGGATTCATTAAGGTCTATAAATAATCATACATCACCATCAAATTAGGTTTATCCCAAGAAAGAAATAATGGTTCAGAATCAGAACTCCTAGTGAGGCAATGCACTACATTAAAAGATTAAGGAGAAAGCATATAATCTTAACAGTTCATGTAGAAAAGGTATTTTATAAAATTTAATACACATTCATTATAAAACATCTTAGTAAACTAAGTATAATAGGGAACTTTCTACACCCAATAAGGTTATTTATCAAAACTTACTGAAACGATTATGCCTAAAGGTGAAACTATAGATGAATTCCTGCTATAGTCTGGGACAGGAACAAAATGCTGACGATCACAATTATTATTCACCATTGCTCTGTTGTTCTTCTAGCTAATGCAATAGACAATAAGTGTATTGTCAATAAATAAATAATAATAATATATTAATTGATACAAATATATAATATTCAATTGACTTATCATATATTGATAAATATGATTAGTTATGTCATGTTGTTATATTATGTTATATATCCCTGCAGAGACTTCTATGGTTTATTTATTTAGATTGGAAAGGTAGAGTCAAACAATCTTAACAAAATGATATGGATAACATAAATAGAATATCCAAGAAGACCTAAAACCAAATTATTAGCATTACTAAGAATTTAGCAATATGCCTGGATAAAGATCAATATATAAAAATCAACAGCATCATTATATTCAGAAATAAACAGTTTAAAATTATACGAGAAAAAAATATCCCATTCACACAGCACAAAAATTTCTAAGGTACCAAGAAATAAAATTTCATACTACTTAATTAAATATAAATATGTATTTTCTACATAACGTGTATGTAGAAATAAAATGTATACATAAATCATTTAAATGTATAAGTATATGACATGTATTATGTATGTAATATACATAACTGACAGACATGAAGGAAGTCGTCAGAAGTGGTGAGACATATACCATATTCATAGACAGGAAAACAATATAACAAAGGTGTAAGCTCTTCTCAGATAAATCTTTAAATTTAATGCAATGCATATCGAAACTATAATAATTTTTCATCATACTTTAACACACTTTTCTTTAAATTCATGAAACATCTGGTAAACTTGAAGGAGCATGTACCCTCTGACCGTGTAATCTAACACCTATGTATTTAATCTAAGCACAAGGATATAAGTTCACAAATCTTCATGGGATCCTTGTTTTTATAAAAAAGTACAAAATAGCTGAATGTCCATCGATATGAGAATGGTTAACAAACTGTAGTGTAGTCGTGCAGGAAAATATTACATGGAAGATAAATTGAGTGAACTAGAGTTACACACGAAAATGTAGATCAATAAAAAAAATGCTGAGTCAAAATAATGCATCGGATACCCTATTTTGCCTGTAAATTCATAAATATCTAGAAAATATGTATGAGAATAATAATTCTGGCATCAAAGGAAGACAATGGGAATGGGGAACAGAGGGGAGCGATAACTCACACTTTAAAAAATATTTACAAATCTTGAAGTAAATATAAAATAATATTAGGATACGAGAAAGCTAGGTGAAGACATGAGGTTTATTATATTCTTCCCTAATTTTCTGCTAGGATTTCCTGCTTTCTGGATTTCTGGATGTTGCTGTTTTTATCCAAATCTGAAATCATGTCTAACATTTTCCTCTAGCCCTCATATTTTTATAACTGTTAATTAGATCTAAAAGTTTTATTGGATTCAGATGTAATTTATTTTCTTTTTAACAAAATCTCACCATGGGTGGTACTTGGTCTTTCCTGTTGCATCATCTAAGGAGGTACACCACATCTAATTTTCTCACTTTCAGTGATTCTAAGATTGAACATTGGGTTCAGGTGTCCTCCTATCCATCCATCATCAAATTCCTCATCACCCTGTCACCTAATGGTTTTAGCAGGTATTGGTCATTATTGCCCACCTTTATTATTTCATTAGGACCTACAAAATAGTGGTTTTCGGGGGATTTCTAGGTGATTTACCATCTGCTTGCTCTTATTGCTGTGGCTTTTCTTCTTTATTCAGTATTTGCCCTGATATATGAAAGCTTAATGATTGTTAGAGGAATGATAAATGCCTGAGAACTTTTTGTCCTCTCCTCTCTACTTTTCAGAGTTTAAAAATTCCTGTCACAAAATTAAAAAGAAAATCAGCAAGATAAAAAACTTAAACTTTAAATGCATAGGAAAAAAGCTAAAAGGAAACATCCCCAAATATATGACCATCATGAATGCCGAAGTGGTAGGATCATTAGAGGTGACTCTCTTACACTACTGTATTTCAACATTTATTGAGAAAAATATATCACTTATACATTTGTAATTAGAAAATCAAACAGAGGAGTGGCGTGATGTGATCATAATGGCAGGGGATAGGAGGGAGAGGCGAGTGGTCTAATTTAAATCCGGAGTCAGAGCCAGCATCTCTTAACAGCTTTCATCGGAAAGAATTGGCTTGGCAAAGCCCTTGGGACAGAGTGCATCAGGCAGAGAGGACCCGAATCCCGGGGCAGTGATGATCTCAGGGCGTTTGCAGAGCAGAAGTGAGAGTGCAGTGAGGCAATGAATGAGTATCATTAAACTCTCAGTAAAAATGGAGCCCAGCAGATACTGCAAATCACCCCCAAAATGCCTGCTGATTTCACTCAGAATTCTGTGTTCATGAAGTTACAGAACCCACATCTCACGGGAAATCTCCGCTTCTGCCCCCACTGAGTAGGGGGAAGGCAGGAAAAACCTGAAAACTCTAAATAATGGATCACAGTGGCTCCGTAATGACAAGGCAAAATAGTGATAATTAAATGATTTTAATAGTATGTCAAGATGAAGGATAATGGCCTTGGAAAATGAGGTTGGTAAATCACTACCCCTCAGGCTTGCATGCACACCCAGTTAGGGAGTGAAAAATGCAGAATGCAAAATCCCTGGCCACACATTTTGGTTCGGCACAACATTCACTCCCACCCTTTTAGGGTTACTTCTGAGCCAAGCACAGCTGGGCTCCATCTTCGACTCCGAGGCAAAATGAGAGCTAAGCTCAAATTCATCTCACTTACGGAGCACTTTACTCTGTGCCCTCAAGCTCTGTACTAGACACTGGCAATAGATACCAAAGATACATACAGTAACTGGGGAAACAGGCAATATGGGGCTGTTCCAACATAGAATGGGCCGAGGCGTTGAGGCAGCACAGATGAGAGTCCCCAAACCGAACCCCCAGCCTTCTCTGGTTGAGGGGAGCTTTCGCAAAGACGTGACATTTGAGGTGGGTGTGAGGAGTGGCAAGTTCTGGTTCATAAGATGGGAAATGAGGGCATTCTCGGCCAGGGAATCAAATCTATGGGCTTCAGCTTGGATGGAGCAGGCAAGAGGGAGTTACTGAAGGTGACATTTAAGATTATTTAATTTCATGGGCACCAAAACTTCTAAAACCAGAAGGCGGGTTCCATCCTTTGCAAACACCCACACTTAAATCCATCACCACCCACTGTCCACGGCAGCACGATTGAAAGGAGGGCCTGACCTCTAAGAAAGAATTTTCTCTTTTCCCCAATACATAATGAGTTTTTTAACCTTTTGCTGTTCCGCAAGTATTGTGTGCAGGACAAAAAGGAGTGAGAGAAAAAGCAAGAAGTAAATAAAATCCATCCCAATATCCTCCACATAGGACATAGGCATACCCATTGTTACGTTTCAATGTGGTTTCAGATTTTGTCTTTGCTATTTGTGAACTATGCATTTAAAAATAAATAAGTAAATTAGAATCACACTAATTGTAGCTGAAAATCATTTTCTCTTAATGCAAAACTACAGTTTGGATGCTTTCCAAGCCTCATTACAACCACAGCTGTCATCTTCTGCTTATGAAATTAATGTCAGGAAAGGGTTAAAGTGTTCATTAATAGGAGGAAGATTTATCACGTATGGGGTCTGCTGGTGAGAGAAGGGTTGATATGCTTAACAATTCACACCAGGATGCATTACACCCACGTCTGTCCACTCAGCTCCCTTCCATGGCAACCAGAATACTGTCTTCGCAAGGATCTAAAAACTTCCCGACACTTAAAACGCCCTAATGTGACATCCCAGGGTCGGGGGTGGCTGGGAAAGAGTGAATTATATAGTGAATGTAGACATTTGCAAAACTGAATAAATGCTTTAATCTCAGAACCGTGCTGCTTCCGTCCTCTCGTCCGGTGGATTGTTTGTGCCATGTACTTACTTTGGCATCTCTAGTGTCTACCTGGTCTTCCAGGTGTGGCCTCGCTTCTTTATGTCTCTGCTGCCAGATGACCACATCCCTCTGGCCTGGCCTCAGCACTCTCTTGCATTTGGTGGGCTATGCCCTGATGACCCCCCCATACCTGCTGACGGATCCTCAACAAGCGGGTATCACACCAGAATCACTAGAAGAGATGAGCTTCTTAACCAGGGATTCCCCGGTCTCCATTTAGGAGTAAGTACTCACCTCCTGCATCACTTTGCTATTGCTGCATATCAAACCATCCCCAACACAGAACCTTAAAGAAACACCCACTCATTATCTTATAGTATCTCTGGATCAGGGGTCCAGGCATAACAAGGCTGGGTCCTATGTGCAGGGTCTTCATCAGGTGGTAATCCAGGTGTTGGCTACGGCTGTGTTTTGTCAGGATCAACTGGGGAGAGACCCACTCCAGGCTCCCTCAGGTTGCTGGGAGAATTCATCTCCTTACAGCTGTAGGACTGAGGTTCCTTCTTGCTGGTTGCTGGCCAGAGATTGCTCTCAGCTACGAGAGGCCACCTAAAGTTCCTTCCCATGTGGCCCTTTCCAAAGGCAGCTTTCATCCTCAAAACCAGGCAGGAAAGTTTCTCTGCTAGTGGTCACACACACACACACACACGCGCGCTCGCACAGAGTCAATTATTATTTGTGGGTTGTGTATTTGTAAATTAACCTACTTGTTAAAATTGATTTGTAACCCCCAAATCAATACCTGAAGTGCTTTTGGTGACAATTGTGTAAAAACAGATCCAGCAGGAAAAATGTGAGTTGCCCAACACACACTCCCAGCCAAGGCAGAGTGAGGTGACGCTCTGCCTCATTTCGGCTCACCTACAGAAATGACCGGAGGAAGGGGGTGGTAGCGGGCAGCTCAGAGCTGTGCGAAAAGCTCTGGCTCTGAAGACAGTCGAATGGGGCTCGAGTCCCAGCTCTGGCACCTGTCGGCAGGGAGGCCTCGGGTAAGTCACTGAACACTTTCCAACCCCGTTCTCTCTTTTATAAATAGAGAAAACAGAATCCACCAAGATGAGTTGCTTTTAGGATTTAAGATTATGATCTAAGTGAGACAAATACATTATATATATAATGTATATAATGTATATAATTGTGTGTGTGTGTGTGTGTGTGTATATATATATATAATGTGTATACACACACACACACATACACACACACACACATATTATATATTTGGCTGGGAACACTGAATTAGAGAACACTGAACCACTGTTCCTTTGTTCCCAGGGAAAATATGTACATATACACATATATGTATGTATGAAATGTGTTTGTGCATATATGTATGTGTGTGTGTATGCATAAAGTATGGCAACTGTATAGAACATAACTATTGTAAATAATGAGAATCAAATATAGGTACATCTATATAAGCATATACTATATATAAATACTGTATAATAATGGTATTATAAGTATATATATGCTTATAAGTACATATGCATAATTATATATAAGCATCATAATACATGTAATATTATACGTGGTACATGCTATGGCATATACTTATATTTATGTATATATAAGACAATACTACATATATTAATTAATCTAGGAAGTTTAATCTCATCCTACTACATTTGTCATCATCAATTATTTACAATCAAGTCACCAGTCCTACCCAAACTCAAGAGGAGGGGACTGTACAAAGGCGTGAATAACTGAGGTCATCCTAGAGCCTCTCCATCATACCTCCTAGTCCACCAGTCTTTCCACATCTGCATAGCGCCTACCATAAAGACAACACCATAAATGACTGGAAATTTAGAAAATTCTGTCCAATCCCAAGGGTGCCCAGTAGGAAACACCAGAACCCAGCCTTGAACTTCAGCTCTAGGAGACCCCAGCAGGACAGGGCACCTACTCTAAGTGCCTTGCTGAGTGAAGCCAGGCACAAACAGGCCTGTGACGCACACACTAACACGTAGCATGCTTGCTGAAAAATCTTTCCAGTGATCCAATTGTTGTTCCATCTCACTAGTTACGAAGAATTTGACTTAACACGGTCATTGGAAAGCGTTACATAAGACTCTGCCATCTCCTGTTTATTTTAAAATTCGCTAAAGTGTGTTTTCCTCTTTGCAGAGACAAATTCGTGTTCTTGTGATCCCAGTCTGCTTGGCTGGCCTCTGACTTTGGCAAAACCATTCCAGTTATGCATGTCCCATCGGAGAGAACTGGTCTACCAACCACACAGCCTAGCCCAGCACCCCGATGCGTCTCCCACCATCACAGATCCCGAAGGGACTGGCAGCTTCCCTGAGCCCACGTGCTTCAGGCCGTGTTTCTGCTTCGTGGCTCGCATGCCAACCTTCTTTCGTCACTCAGAGTTCTTTGGTTGTAGACAACAGAAACTAACTATGGAGATCTGTTATGTGAAAAACAGATAATTTATTAGAGGGATACTGGGAAGCTCAGAGAACTGAAAAAAAAAAGCTTAAGTGACAGCTCCAAGAGTGCAGGCAGTTGGTCCTCTGGGGTAGCCTCCTCTGAGAGCTACGGCCGGGGTAAATAAGCTCATACTCTTGTCCATCTTTGTGTCACTCCACTCAAGATTTGACTCCAGGAGGAAGCATATGATTGACCTGTGCTGAGTCACTTGCCCCATTTCTTTGGGTGTAGGCGGCTACCTTACAGTCTCCTGTAAAACTGCCACCTACTGGGAACAACTGGTACCCCAAAACAAAATCAGGATTTGATTGCCAACAGCGGAAATGAGTCCTAGGTATACAAAAACCATGGAAGTGTAACACGTACCCTACTGGAAAGCTCAGTCTAGCCATTGCCAGGGTCTGCTGTCAGTTCGAGGGAAAATGACTTCTTAGAGAAAGAGATGACTTCTGGAAAACCTGTTTTCTTTATCCATTTATTCATCTGAAACTCACTTATTTAATGCCAATCATGTTCTAGGCTTTCTGCTAAGCTTGTTGGGATGCAAGAGAAGTAAAATAATTGCCCTCAATTTCTTCAAAGTCTAATGAGAGGGGTAAAAAAAAAAAAGCAAATTAGTCATGACAGTAGCAGTGATAGTTGTATTTACTCAGTGTTTTCTTCATGTCAGGTCCTGTGTCAAGGGGTCACATTTATCATATTATCCAGTCCTCACAAGGTTCGGTGGAAGGTATTGACCTGTTGACCAGTGTTCGGAGAGCTGTGGACAGATGTTCCTGAGCCCCAAGAGGCAGGCAGGTAGTGCCCCAACCCCTTCTTAAGGATTTCACTGGCTCTTGGGAATCCTACACTGAAGAGTGTTCCTTCTGGGAAAGGATTCTCTCTGTAACGTAGAAGAATTTCACGGGCACTGACAACGCTGTGATGGCAAAACCATGCGTTTGGGTGGAGTTAATGGATGGCTCTGTTCATCATATGCCTTATAATTGGTTAAATAGATGAGACCAGAAAGTGAAAACTAAGACTGCTTTTCAGGGAAAAACAATCCGGCCAGTGAGCCTTAAGTGGGCCGACCTCTCTGACCTCTCAGACCATGCTCCTCCGTCCTTACTACCCTCCACCTCTCCTTCAGCTTCCTCGAGCACGCTAAGGTCTTACCCTCTGAAAAGCTATTGCTCCTGCTGCCCCCTCAGCCAGGAACAATCTCCTGCGGGTTCTCTGTAAGGCTACCACTGCTCCTCATGCTCTAAGTGGCAGTGTCAGCTCTCCTGGCCATCCCATCCCATCATTCCCACAACATCCAGCTTCTTTTCTTTCTTGACAGCTTCGCTCATCAGTTTTTTCTGTCTGTACTCCCCTCCCCACCCCCGTCCCCCACCACCACTAAAGTGATTGCTACAAGATGAAACAAACCTTATCTGTTGTATATCTGTTGTTCTCTGCAGTATATCCTGTTGTGGAAAAGTTCCTGGGCTGTAATAGTTCAAATATATGTATTTGATGAAAGAATGAGTTCATGAATGAACGTGACGGTAACAGAAAGTCCACAAGAAATCTCTGTCCTGATAGGCTTCTGGTCTTTCTTTGCAGAGGACAAAGGGAAATGTTCTCAGGCCCAAAGAAGACTTCGTTGATGTGCCAAATAAGGCCTCCTTTTCAGCTCAGTGCAACATGTCCTGTATGCCAGACAATCTTTAAGATTCCACAGAAATTTAAGCAGGCGACTCACACCATCTTCCCCTTTCCAGATCCCCATCTCACCAAATCCACCACCACTACAATCCCAGTTACCATTTATCATCTGCCTCCCATATACCAGGCACTATACTATGCCCCGAATATATGTTATTTAAGTATTTGTAACTATCCTGTAAGGTAGATATTATGATACCCACATCCCCGGTAGGTAACTGGTAAATGATTTGCTCAGAGCCTGACAACTGCGGTGGAAATGAGGTGACTGACACGAATCAGCACCATTCTTAACACGACCTTGAATAGCTGCCTTCCCCACAGTCCCAGTGCTCTGGGCATGACCCTGATACGTGGTGTGGGACCTTCAGGTACCGTGTTTGTGTTACATAATCAAGCCTTCCAGACTTTAGAGTAATAATACAAAGTTGGGTACTTGGCCCAAAGATGATCCAAATAAAATCCTGCCTTCGAGTTTTTTGAGTGGTTATCAAAGGAAGAGATGGGGTCCGTGTTGGTAGGTGGAGTCATAAGATTTGAGCCTGTAGAGTTGGCAGCCACATTCCCACAGCTGGTCTGTGGCGAGAGATATTGAGACTCATCTACCAAGAGAAGCAGAGATGAGAGACAGAAGAGAGAGAGAGAGAGAGAGAGAGAGAGAGAGAGAGAGAGAGAGAGAGAGAGAGGATCCTGGCAATTGTTGAGTCTCTAGCTCTAGTCTTCTTTGAAACCCGGATGCTCTACTCCACCTCCACAGGTTACTTGGAATGTCCAAACTTTTCTCCAACAAGTTCTCCTCTGGCCTGAGTGATTTTAATTTAACCTTTGTCATGTTGTAGCCAAGTATGTCTCCTTGATGACACGTGAGACACTGGGTAGGTCATGAATTTTTCTTTCGTGTAACTCACGGAGACCAGTTCAGGCCACTAACCACCCAGTTCATGTTAGGGCCAGTCCAACCACAATATGAGTGGGAGAGGAAAGGGCACCCTTGGGCATTTGGGTATGCAGGAACCACCTCTCTGCATTTTTGCACTCAGGGGATACATGTGTCAAAAGGCCAAATTTATTCGAGAATTCTGCCTGGCAAAGCAAGGGCAACCAGCTTTCCACTACATATAAATTCTCCCGTGCTATAAAAAATGAGTAGCCTTTAAATCAGAATGGCCCTCTCTGATATGAAATTCTTGTTGCAATTCAAAAAGCTTTTTTTCTTAAGTATTCATTCCTGACAAACAAAATAAATTGTCATGCCAAACACATATAAAGATTGCAGAGATGCACCTCCATTAAATTCTACTTAGCAGCAAAGCGACTCAGGTGTTATCTAAATTTAGCCCTCTGAGCTCCCTTTCTTTCATACCTAAACACCATTTCTTGCAGCCTTTGCTTAAACTTACAAGAGTTTGATAAATAGAAATACTTTTCACAATGCATTAAGATTAGGTCAGCAGGGGAGCTTGACCTGGTTGGATCAAATCTTGTATTGATTTCTCAAAGTATATTTTTTTTTACTGAAACTTGGACCCTTACAGAGGAAGAAAGAAAAATGCTTCAACTGTGAGTTTCGGTTGGAAAAAAATTATAAATACTGTCCATTTTCTTAAATGTAGAGAGGTTGGTGGAGGAAGTTGGTGGAGGAAGACTCCAATCTCAATCCAAGGTCGTTTATTTAAAATATAAATTGTGCACTCGACATTAAGACCACAGAAAGTAGACACTTCCAGACTCTGACAGCAGAACCATGAGTGGGGATCAGGGTGCACGACTGTTCCAGTTTGCCTGGGACTGACAGGGTCCCCTGACTCGGAACTTCCAGTGCTAAAGCTGAGATAGTATGAGGCAAACTGAGATGGTTGGTCACCTTAGGGGGATGCTGATTTGAAAGCAACATTGCAATGATTTTCTCTAACATGCCCGTCAGGGAAGCCAGTGTCTTGGACATAAACTTTAAGATAATTCTTATGTCCGTTCCACTCACCTAATCTGTGTAATGGTATTAAAGCCTCTGAACATAGCCTTCAAAATGGCACTTTATCTTTGCTGCTTCATTTAATACTCATAATAGTCTTAAAAGGTCACTTTCTATGTCCCGTTTTACAGTGAGAGGGCTAAGAAGTTAAATGACTGGCCCAAGGACATACAGCCAGTAACTGGCAAGGAGGGAGTTGCCAACAGCCTATTCCACATACGTCTACTCCCTTAGTCCTCATTCCACCATACTGAACCACTGTGAGTTTCATGAAGGCACCATAGGCCTTTGTACATGTTGTTCAACTCCTATTAAACATACATGATATTCAACCTTAATAGTCCCTCTATCCAACTGTACTAGGAATAGTTGGAGGATATGATTTTCCTTTGCACCTTTTTTTCCTAAGCAGCTAGCTCAAGGTCTACCAAGTGGTTATTAGTCAATATCAGTGAATATCTAACTCCAAAGCTGTGATGTTTAGAAAATAACTTCAAAATAGTGCTGTAAGTGTTGAATAAGCTAGGGGTATCACTGGTTTCAAGGCAAAGAGAAGACAGAAAAGCACTGGGATAATAGATTGTTCTCCTCCTGGAAGCCCCATGCATTCTTAGTCCATGATACCAGTGAAAATATCACCGTAAACAGCCAGCCTCACCCTGCCCTGCTGTCTGAAAACCAATACGGGCTCCACCACTCTCATTTTCAGGCTTGTGATCGAAGTCACAGTCATATCATGCTTAGACTAAATGTTGAATAAGTGTCCAGGTGCCAAAAATAATACTGGTTGGAATTTCTGACGCTAGGAACTGAAATCTTTATGGCATCTCATCAGATGAAAGGACGGCTACTTTTCCTTCGTTGGCCAAATTTTGGGAGTCAGTGTCTATTTCAGGATGACTGTGAGCCCACTAGTGGCAGAAGAAGACACATGCAGAGAAGTTCAGAAAGTTTACCGAACACCAACTGAAATCTTACCTTCAATTAACATATACTTTTCCCCCTTTATTGTCACAGGTATTATTTTCATTCAGAACAATGACTCTTATAGTGATTTGCCAAGTAGAATGGGATGTTTTGGGCAAGTCTATATATAGTTGCATATATATATGTATACACACACACACACACACACACACACACACACACACACACATATATATATACATATATATACACACACACACACATATATATATATACATATATATACATACACTAACTTATATATCCTGTAGGAAAAACAATAGGCCAAATTCTAAGACCAAATTCCCTAGTGAATAATCCTAGTCAATTCCTTTCGAAGTCAAGAAAGGAGACCCAGTGTTAAGCAGAAATCACTCAGCAGCCTCCTGAATAGATACAGCTGGAATCTTGCCCTGGAGCAATAGAAAGCTCATTATGACAGACTCCAGGTCTGGCTCTGACTGAACACCCCTTACTGTACCCAGAAAGCACCCCTTGATCCTCCTTTGAAAACTTTAACAAGTAATAAAAAATAATAAAATTTAATGAAGAAGTTACTCATAGTCTTACCACCCCAAAATATATATATTTTGTCATAATTATTTCCAGTCTTTAAAACAGAGCATTACAGTGCTAAGGCCATGGTGCCCAGTCCCATCCCTCCCTGCAAAGCCTCTTCCCCAAGCAGCCATTGACAAGAGCTTGATGTGTATCCCACTGTTGATATGTTCCCATATCTAGTGTTACTTTGTATGTAGAGTCAAAAACTCACATGAGTAACTTCTTCCTTTCGCTTTCTTCACCCAAGGCTGTGTCTGAGCCTGCCCATATTGATAAAAGGCATCCAGGTGCAGCATCACATTAAAATGAAAAGAACTACCTCTATTCCTAACTGATGCATTGTAGTCCATTACATAAATGCACAGCATTTTCCTTGTCCCCGTCTCCACTGATGGGCAATTAGGTTATTTACAAATGTCTGCCATTACAGACACTGTTGCAATGAACGAACAGCCTTGTGCACGCACACCTCTTTGCACAACTGTAAAAGAGTTTGTCCCGGGCACATGATTGAAGGTGGAATTCTTATGTCCTAGGAATGTCTATTTTCAAATTCGTAGATTCTGCTGCTTCATTCCTCAAAGAAGCCATGCCAGTCTACAGTCATATCAGCCCTAGGGGAAGACACCTTCTCCCCATGCCCACCAGGTCTATCTCTGGATGTAGGCTGAGGTGGCTTTGGCTTGGACCAAGAGCTCAACCTTTCACAAAAGAGAATGGATTAACTTACATGAAAGAAAAAAAAAAAACACCTAAAGTTTTAATTTAATTCCCTTTAATCACCAGTTGTACCATTTTAAAAGCTAATAATGTATCTGCATTCTCCTACCTTGTGATAACTTAATGAATTAGCCACTTGCCCATCAGAAAATAACCCCTTGGGGTAATACATCAAAATTGAGTAAGGCACTCACGCTCGTATTGAGTTGATGGATTTAAGGCAAGACTTTAGGCAATAGTAATGTTGTTTGGAAGATGAATCTACTCATAAGAGTCCCTCCATGACAAATGACTTACTTGGAGGCTAACTATTTATGAGGTCCAGGTGGGAGAGGTATAAACTTAATTAAAGTTTGAAAACATAATAGAACCAAAGGCAGTGCATCAATTTCTCGGTGTCCAATCAAAAAGCCAATGATGTCCTTAATAGGCTGGCGAGATCTGCCTCTTGGAGCTGCAATATATAGTTATTATAAGTTGGCTTACATGGTTCCAATTGCTGCTGATCTTGCTGAAGCCGCACCACCCCCCACACATACTTCTTTTGTCTTCTCTCCATGTCTGCTTATGAGACCAATTCATCTCAGCTGGGGAGAGAATCATTACTGCTTCTATCACATGCACTTTCCACCGGATCCTAATAAAACCAAGCTGCCCTCCCCCGTTCTTTAATGACTTGGTCTATCCATATCTGGGAAACCACATAAATTGTCAACTGCCCTTTGCTCTGGAGCTCCCCGATGCTTGGAACTCAAGTGCAGCTTCACATAAAAATATTTTAAAGACTCATTCGAATCACGGCCCAGGGAACCAAATACTCCTGAACGATCTTAAAATATGAGTAAATATAAACAACTCAGGACAAGACCAAGATGCACCAGCCAAGCATTTGTTTTGATATAGTTCATTATAGTGCAGGGCGATATATTTGAAATATAACGTTTTAGCTTCAGTGGCTCCCTGCTGAGGAAGAGGCTGATTGAAAAGGCTGAATCACTCCCGACTTTGTATTCCATATAAGACAGATTTAGAAGTCACTTCACTAAGCGATGGGGTCATTTTTATAAACAGGTGTCCTTTCTTGGAAGGCTTGAGAGAACAAAAAAAAAAATGTACATGTATGAGGCTAGTCCTGGCGTTTATGTGTCACACACCCCCACACAGACACACACACACACGTTAGTGGCTATAAGATAGAGGGGAACTGTTGCCATGTGAGAGGCATAGACCACTGTGGTGTCACTTATTCGTCCCAATGAGACGAAATCTGGTGAGTAAGAGAGGTATACCTTTGAACACCGTGACCAATGGAGAGTGGTGATTCTCAACACAGGATGCTTTAAAAGATGTCAGTGCCCAGGTTTCCCCTCCACCAGAGCAACCCAATCAGAGCATCTAGGGAGAAACCCAAGTATTTTTATTATTATTATTAGTAGTAGTAGTAGTAGTAGTAGTAGTAGTAGTATTTATCATTTACACCTTCAACACTTGGTCTTCTTAGTGGTCTCCCATCCAAGTACTAATCAGGTCCAACCCTGCTTAGCTTCTGAGATCAGACATCAGGCTTGTTCAGGGTGGCATGGTCATAGACCATGGACCGTGGCTCTACTGGGACATGAACCAGTGACTTTCTGTGTGTAAAGCAGACGTGCTAACTGCTATGCTAGGGAACCCCGTCCATACCCAAGTATTTTTCAAAAGCCTGTCAAGGAATTTAATTTGTATCCAAGGCTGAGAAACTCAGGTTGAAAATCTGAGACTTCAGTAATGCTTTCTATACGTTTTCACACAATCAAAATCACCATTGCCTTGCCTTTTCTTCCAACCAAACAGAGGCTCTTAACATTATAGTTTAAAGCAAAACTATAAATTTTACTTTCTTCATATTACATTGTTCAAATCTCTCCATGAAGAGAAGTATAATAGGCAACTTGTAATAAGAGTTTATTATACACCAGGTTATTTTATACACACACACACACACACACACACATACACACACACACACGGTATAAAGCAATATCTCAGTAAATCCCTACAACATCCCTAATAGATGGGTACTCTTAATATCTCCATTTTATAAATGAATGAGCAGAGTCCCACAGAGATTAAATAATTTGTCCAGAGTCACACTTTAAGCATGAGGCAGTGCCGGGACTCACACCCACCTCTGAGTTACAAGACTCTGCATCTTACTGGTCATTTACCTCACACACAAACTGTGCTAGTCTTTGAAATGTGAAGTTCTTACCTTTAAAGAAAGAGCAGCAGTACATTTCACATGTCTGGTCGTCAGTTCTAGTGAGAAAAATTCAAGGATCTCTCAAACTCTTCCATCAACTCAACGTGTGGCTGCCAAGGATTCAGACACCTCTCTTTCCATGTAGTGTTGTTAGAGTCAGACGATCTTGGATAAAAACTTGAGCCCTTTCTGTTCCCAGCGGGGAGTTTTGGGACCAATTATTTATCTAGTATAAAACTCACTTGTGTGATCTGTAAAATGGGGATAATACCTACCTCCCAGGGTTATCAGAATCAAAAGTAATTACATTTATGAAAGCTCCTGGCACCAGCCGGGGATTAACAAACGATAATCTCTTCTATTGCAAGCATGTGTCAGAGGTATCTAGACTGTGATTGTCATATTGTATCATTCTTATCTCCATCTCCACCTAATTATCTCATTCTAACCAGTTTTTATCGAATACTAGTTGTGACAGCTGTGTGATTTTTTTTTTATTCTTAGACCCCCCAAAGAGGATCAGTGGTGGCCCCACCATGAAAAGGTTTTTAATGGATGCAAATTTGCAAGGCCTGATGCATTTATTAATCCCTCATTGGAGTCGACTGTAACGAAGCCAGCAGGAGCAATCATTAATTTACATTAATCGCTTTCAGTGTCGGATATTCCAGTGCCTGACATGAAACAGTAATCTGGAACCAAACTAGGACTGTGTCCTACATGAGTTACTGTATCGCAGCCCTCTAGACCCAGTGCTCATGCATTTCAACAAGGAGGAGATGCTTTCCTGCGTCCCAATGTACACCGGAAAATGTTCAGACTCCTTACCATGGCTATCAAGGTCCCGCCTCCTCCAGACTCATCTCAGACCCCTCATAGGCACTCTTCTAGTCAGATTAGCCTTTCTATAGTACCTTCCTCAGACAGGCTAATTTCCACCTCAGGGCCTTTGCACTTGCTGACTGCTCCACTTGGAACATCCACCCTGACCTGACCTCTGCTTGACTGGATCTTTTCAATACTACAAGTCTCAGATCAAATCTTATCTAAGCAACCATCGCTAGAAGCTCACCCTCACTTTACCCTATTTATTTCCTTCACAGTACTTTGAATATTTCAGGTTTATCCTGTTTATTGTTACTAATTTTATAGTCTGCCTCTCCCACAAATGCAAGCCCTAGAGGGCGGGGACCTCATATGTTGTGTTCATTTCTCTCTCCTTCTTGCTCACTGGAGTGTACACATGCATTTAGAACTATGCCTGGGGCACAGCAGATTCTCAACAAAAAGTTTGTTGGATGTGAGAATGAATGCTAAACCACCTGAACATAAGCACCTTCTCTTAAAGTCCAAAGCCCAGTGCTTTTGATGGCCCCTAAAGGTTGTCATTCTTCAAGGTTAACCTCAGACTCTTTTTCCTTCCTACTCAACATTTTTTCATTCATGCCTATGACTCCTTCCACCTCGACTCATGATTACCAGTCCGCACATCTAACAGGCCTGTCTGGTGAGGTGTAATAGAAGTGTATTTGTAGGGGGAACAAAAACCTATAGCTTGACATGAAAGAGGAAGGACAATTCCAGTACACAGTAGACTCCCTCATTCAGATTTGAGCTTCCCTTAGACCCCCTCTCCCCTCAGTGGTCCAATGTCTGGATCCTAGGACAGAGAGAGAGCTATAAAATTAAATAAGAGGAGAAGGTTCACTAGGATATTAGGAGATGATGGTCTTGGCTGCAAAATGAAGATTTCCTTTTTTCATATAGGGTTTCTTTATTCCTCCATCAAGTGAAACAAATGAATCTGGCTAACTAAGGCCTTTTGTTTCATTAAGCACCCCTCCCCAAATAATGAAAGGTCTCTTAATGATGTCCTGCATTCACCTCTCCCATCCAAAGCTTAGGGCCCTTACACCTTCCTTTGTCCCTAGACAATCTCATGATGTCCCTTTACTTTTTTGAAATCTTTGTCGATAAACTTCTCTATTAAATCAATCAGCTTCTTATTCTAATATTTTCAGTTTTTGTCTCTGATTCAATAGATGTATAGGAGAGATATTTCCTTATATTCCTCCTTTTCTTAAACAAAAACAACAACAAAAAAAGATTACTAGGTGAAAGATAATAGTAAAATCTAGTATTGATTGAACACATACTATACATCAGGCACTGTACTAGAAAATTTGCTCTCCTTATGGAATGTACTCCATTGTGAGATACACGCTCATTGTGAAATGTCATCCTCATTACAATATGCTTGAGGTAGAAACAGTTTAAATAGCGATTCAGAAGGGGTGTTATTTTGTCCAATATCACACAGGAAATCTACGGTGGAGCCCATCTCCAATGTGGAATGCTCTGCCGCCAAAACCCATGATCTTTATCATCCTGCTAAAAAGTTCATTACTAGGTAGTAATTGGATAGGGAACTTCATAAAATAGAATTGATGGTCAGCAATAGCAACTGGGACGTGTGAGCACGACTTCACGGTGTTGTTTAGTGCCTACCTGAGAAAGAACACGAAGCCCAGGCTAACAGTTACCTCTGGGCTGGATTGAATAGAAATGTGCACTCACAGAAAATATGACAGTACCTTTGATAGACTTGCCCTTTCGGAGGTGCACTGCCTGGCTCCTGTTTACCAATTAGCTGAACAGCTCTGTATTGCAACAAGGCATAAATGGAGTAATGAATTGAGATGCAGGTTTCATAAAAGTGATTAACAGCTAAATTCCAGTTCAGCTAACAGTTCAATTATCCCATTTTGCATCTCAGCCCTCCATCCAATTCTGCATTTACAGAGCTCCAATCACTGAGGCACCTACATCCTTTGCATTACCATTAATTAAGCCATCGCTCTTTCCTAGGAATCTGTCCACCCTTACTCGTGAGCTGGGTTTGCAAATAAAAACAGGAAGACAGGGATTTTAAAAACAGATATAACTGTACGGGAACAGGGGGCTGACCCAAAATGGATTTTAATGGACACCAAACTGCATTGCCACCACCCTGCACATATCGCCACCACCTTCATTTGAAAACACATGTGACAAACTCCATGTAGTATCTTTCCAGAGGAAATAGGCAGTAGGAGGTACTGGAGTAAGAGCAGAGCCCTTAGCTGAGGTTTTCACCTGCCTATGGTCGCTGATACATTCCCGGGGAGGTGTGCAAGCATCCAGAAGGAAGCGATAATTAACCAGGTACTCATTCAGGACCATGGACAGGACTCCCTATTTGAACTTATTTGACCATTGAGCACTATGTGACTTAAAGCGTCCCAGAGATAATCACGACTCCCTCATCTCATCACTGTGCCCGTAGCCCCAGCACACACATTCCTTCCTGGGCTGGTCTGGGTTCTTGTTTACAAATGATGAGACACTGGTAGAAACTGGTTTAATCAAGAAAACGGTTCTTAGGAAGGATATCGGCTTGCTCACCAAATTGCTATGGAGACTGCAGAGTAAGACTGACCACCATGACCACGACGACACTGCAGAACAGCCAGATTCAGACCACACTGCTGTCTTCCCAGGACGGTGACTGCCTGGTGCTGTCACGTGAACAATTTCTAAGCTCTCTCTTCAGGGTCAATGTCCCAAGAGAAAGCATCGGGTTACCCCACACGCACACGCCCACGCCCACGACAAGCTGCCAGGAATGGGGAGGACGAGTATATGGTGTTTTTAACCTCCTGACTCCTGGCAACACCCACCAACAATGATTGCAAAAAAGAAGTTCAGATGCTGAGCGGCCAAAATGTATGCACCTACACACCTCCCCCAAGCACGGCCTCCTACCGCTCACTTCGGCGAATAAATAGTTCTTAGGATGAAGAGAAAGCTCCTTGATGACCTTGGTCTTAAAAGCCTCCTACCTCCCTTGCCGCATCCCTCACATCTATAGCACAACTTCACAAGTCCTTCCTGCATTCTTCCAGAACTCAGTGTTTCCTTCACCCCCAGGCCTTGGGACATATGAAATCCTCTGTCTAGAACACTCTTCTCCTACTTAGCTGCTACTCACCCTCTGCACTCAGAGAAACAAACGCCTGCCGCCGAGTTGACTGAGAACCTGTTACCAGTTCTCTTTGCACTGCATGATCATTCCGCACACTCAGGGAATATACTCGGGGGTTCTCTGCTGTATCTGCAGCAGCTGATGCAGCGGCTGGCTCAGAGTAGATGTTCAATATGTACACGTTCAACTAATTTCTCTCAACCCTGACTTCAAATACAAACAACATGGAGGAGGCAGATGAGTAGTAGGTAAATTCTTAGCATCGTGCCTTGGTCCATTTGTCCATTTAGCCCATTTACACTATCTTTTCCCTAGACTCAGTATGCTGAAGTGTCCACTATAAATGTGGATTCTTGGAAAGTCAGTTTTCCCCCCATTATTTCCTTGTTAGCACTGACTGCTCAAAAACCAAAACTCGGTTTTACTAAAACATGCACATGCAGGTGGATTTTACACCACAGCCTTGGCTTCCTTTGTGAGAATCTTCTGTGTGCAACCATCTTCTTTCTGGTGATGCCCATTCGAGAGCCTAGAGGGAACTGACACCACTGTCCTTTCAGAAGGAACAGGAAGCACCAAACAGCTGGCTGTTACTTATCCAAGAGAATCCACCATAGTGGGCAAAGTGAGAGACCTGGGTTCAACACCTGACTGCCCCCCACTAGTAGCCATTTGGCCATGCTTTCAATCATGACTGAACTGGCCTTTCCACTAGGATGGCAGGATAGGGAATAGGAATAAAAAATTAAGGTGCTTTCTGAATGAAAAAAAATGTTGAGCTATTTCCTTTATACCTGTTTGTAGACTGAGATCTAATCCTACTACCTCAGTTTTACTCATCAATGTATACATTTAAAAATAATAAGTTTCACACGTAAGTGAGAAAATAGGGTATTTGTCTTTCTCTGTCTGACTTATTTCATTTATCTCACTTAGCATAATACCCTCAAGGTCCATTTTTGTTGTCACAAAATGCAAGGTTTCATTTTTTATGGCTTAGTAATATTCCATTGTGTGTATGTAGATATGCATACTACATTTTATTTATCCATTCATCTTTCAATGAGTACTCTAGACTTCTGTGGTGATCATTTCACAATATATAAATAACAAATCATGTTGCACACCTAAAACTAATATAATATTCTATGTCAATTATACCCCAATTAAAATAAAATTTTAAATAAGAATCATAGTCACTAACATCTATTGAGCATTATTGTAGGTCATACAGTGTTCTAGACACTTCCATGAACAATCTAATTCAATTATCATGATAGCACTGTGAGTGGTTATCATTGGTACCTGCATTTTACTCATCAAGAATCTGAATCTCAGAAAGGTCAAATGGCTTGGTCAGGGTCAAACAACTTAGTAAGAGGGAAACTTGGAATTCTAACTCAGACTGCCTAGTTCCAGAGTCCCCTTAACTCTTAACAACTCCCTAAATTATGTGTGTAATATATAATGGGTGATGATACCCTGTAATTGTTCAACAAATGAAATTTTAATAAAGGAAAGAAGGAAGGATGGATACATGGATGCATGCATGCATGGATGCATGGATGCATGAATGGATGGTCAGACAGGTAAATAAACAGATGATGAACAGAATAAGAGGTGGATAGATGGCGGGTGGATATATGAGGGGTGGGTAGAAAGGTGAGATGCCTTTATCTTTTAAGTGACCCTCATCAAGGCCTGCTTTGTAGACGAGTCTTAGCCCATGGAGCCTTTATGCGCATAAAATGATGTTCCCAGAAAGAGGATCTTGTCTCCTAAAACTACATCTTCACTTTGAAGCATTGTCTGCAATTTTCAGGAGCTACTAGAGAAGCAGGGGGGGTGCAGAGCATTTCCACACCCACCATCCCCAAAAGAGAGGAAGCCTGGAACAGATGCCATTAACTCATCCATCTCTACCTGACAGGTGGGCCATAGCACAGTCTTGGGAATCCATAGGTTGGGCCCGGCAGCCGCACAGGCTGTGAGGTGACATGCGGTGCCATCCAAGAAGGCTCAGTGTTGAGGTTTGATTGCCATGTTTAAACATAAACAGCTCGTTTTTCCATGCCTTGTTTTCTGTGTTTCCATTATCTGGCAAAGTTGGGTCCAATTGAGAAGGAGGCAGCTGTGTTTGGGCAGCAATTGTCTTCTTCCTATGAGGCACGTGAGCTGAGTTCTCTATTGTCCACATCTGTGGCCGCCTGGCTGAAAACCCAAAGAGATGCTTCTCTCTTTTCCAGTACAAACATGTTTAGCTCAAAGTCTAGAAGTGCTTCTGTGCTAAACAGCCTCTTACAAACAAGAGAAACTCCTGGGCTATTCATACCCCCTTCTCTTTTCTTAGGACTCAAAGACGTGCTATTTTCAAATGCTTACCACATGCCATGGCCCAACACACATTATATCTTTGCCCAAGTTTTCACCATAGGGAAAGAGAAATGGCTCACCTGAAATCACAGACCTATAAAAGTCTCCATACAGGATCTGAATCCAGAATTTTCTCCCAAGTTGATGTTTTTGCCATTATATTATTAGCTCCATGCAAACTATGAGATGCTTCCAGCTCTAAGCAAACAGAATCCGAGCATTGCCAGAAAGGCCCACTCCTGTCTAGTTTTGCTTTCTAACTCCTTTTGTTAAGACTTTTTGACATGTGAGGGAAAAGTCCCAGGAAGAACCAGAATCTGGTAGAAGAGAAGTAGGTTCTGGAGTCTAAAAACGTGAGATGGAATCCCAGATCCATCACTATCAACTGTATCTGAATATGATACCATGTATCGCTAAACTTCAGTCCCCTCGCTTGCAAAATAGATATTGGTATTATGTCCATTTTAGAGGAAAGCGGAGATTACATGGGAGAAAAAAATCATATTCATCCCTTAAGTCTTAGTGTAAATATAAGTTACTCAGAATCACCTTCTCTGGCCCCTAAATCAGGCTAAATCCAGTTGCTTTTAGAGATTTTCACAATACCCTATGCTCTTCCTCATGTAACACTTCTTAGGCTTGTAATTCCTTCTTAACTACATGTCTCCCTTATAGACTCTAAGAGCTATGATAAGACAGTACATCTGCCTTGTCTTTTGTTGTACAACTACCTCCTGGAACAGCACTAGACGCATAATGGATAAGCAAGAGACCATTACTGAATTACCATGGATGTTTATAAAGCAACGAGCACAACCCCTGGCACACCAAAGGCCTTCACAAGGTTTAGTTCTTTTTCCTCTTACCTTGGATATATGGAGAACCAGGGGGTTTCCTTAGTTTCCCTCCCACTTTGTAACCAGCCTTGATGGAGAAGAAAAAAAGCTGTAGGCTGAAGCAGAGAATGCAGGCAAGATGCTAAATGGAGCAGTGCTAACAAGGGTCTTAGGCAACACTGAAAAGGGTTGCGTGCCCTGGAATGTGGCCAGGAAGGATCATGATTCACTTTGTTTTATATGTGGTAGAAGAAGGAGCAGGTGGAGACAGATGGCTGGCAGGGCGGCACAGCAGGGAGCTAGAGAGAGTGAAGAAATGCGAGTCAAACACTGCAGCTATGGCCTTCCTCCCAAAGGCAGACGTGAACTTTGCCGAGTGGGGACAGTTGCCTCACAGACCCCTTTCCATTTGATGGGACAACTAGCGCTGGCCTCAGTGACAGCAATGCCAATATCTGAACACCAAGCACAGGCCTCCTTGGCGCTGGAACATGGAAATTCACTGTGAACTGCCCTTTTCTGAGAACCAGGACGAGGAAGGGACATGCAAGAAAGCAGCGCTGGAGTGAGTCTCTGAGACAGGTTTACTCAGGGAGAAGGCAACCTAAGGCACCTTCCCTTACTGATTCTCGACTTTGATATTGACCCCGTCGCCCTTCCTGCCTGGCGTCTGAGTGCCAGTCACAGGCTTCCTTCTGACCCTGTAATGCGAGCTGTTTCTCATTGACTGGCTCCGTCCTTGCCCCTTCTCTGTGACTCCTGCTTGAATAATGAGCTCTAAATATATTTTCTTGTTCTAAACCATTTTTCTTTTCTAATGCTAAATTATAAGGCTTGCGTGTGTCAGCAGGAAAACGTGCCTTGCTTTCCCAAAGGATGCTGTTAGATATTCTTCCAAACCACTGGGAGGGGGCGGGGGCTGTTCCCACTGACATACCAGCCCAGAAGTGGAGGCTTATCCACAGCTAACACATCTCCCAGCAATTACTGACCCAACCCCAAGGCCCCCAATTATTTCTGGAAAAAACTCAGGATAAAGAAGGACCCGCTATTAATTATTAAAAACAAAAACCCAGAGACACAAACATATAGCAAAGGACCTCTCATCATCGCTCCCTTATTTCTCATGTCCAGCCAGGATCATCAGATACCATTAAAATAGCTGGGCTTCTTGTAAGTCACACAAATTGCAGGCAAACCTCTTACATCATTATCTCCAGCTAATGGGTGGTGACTGTAAAAAAAAAAAAGAAACAATCAGAGTCTCGCATTGTTGTGCTCTTTCCTGGGAAAATATAACTTACTCTTCGAGACCTGTTTGATTACATTTTTTTAATCAGGTGAAATGCCAATCTTGTAGGAACATGGCACACGTGCCCTTTCCGACAAGTTGGGCTTTCTAGGGACGAGAGAAGTGTGTTTCCTTTAAAAAAAAAAAAAGTTTGTCTAAATCTGGAATTAAAAGGTTCAATGCAACATAAATAACAGTGTGTGCAAAGGCCCTGGGGCGTGTCCAGAAATGGCAGGAAGGTGCAGACAGCACTAGGCCCAAAGGTGGGGGCCCTCCTGACACTGAGCATCCAAATAACCCTGGGCAAGTTTCTTAATCTCTGCAAGTGAACTTCCTCATCAGGTGCACTGGGACCTGCCCAGGGCAGCCTCAAAGGGCCACATTCTAAGGCTCATTTAAGGTAATACAAGGACATCAGGGATTGACCATGGAATCCTTAGATTCCTGTGGTTCCACCTGGTCTATTCCTAGCCTGACATAAATACTCCAAAAACAAATCAAGAAGCATACACCTGGAATCAAAAACCTGAGAAAATTCAGGGAAGTAGTACACCTTTTGTTCCAATTCTCAAAAATGCAAATCTCTCCACCCGCTTAAGTGGGTTATCCAAAGAACATAGGATGGGTTTTTATTATTCATCACTTTGAAAGAAATTGATTTATATGTGTTACTTTACCTGGAAAAAGGCTTTGGCTCCGATTTAAATCTGAATATCCTGCCAGGCCTGTGGGTGGTATCATTTACACACACACACACCCCAACACACACACACACACACACACACACACACACACACACACACACACACACACACACACACACACTGATGTGGAGATATTGAAAAAAATCAAGCAGTAATTTTAAATGATAAAAAGACAAGGGGACTTATATTCACTGGATAGTCTTCTCTCTCTGGGCAGCTCTGAATTAGCAGAAGCATTGAGTCCTAAAAATAACAGGGTGAAAGAGGCACCCCTTTCACAAGGGTTCGCATTAGCACTTTGATCACTTGCCCATCAAACTGTGCATTTTTTATAGGAAATGAAGAACAGCTTGTCTCCACAGTCTATTATAATTACCACTAAATGCTCCAGAAACTTGGCAGTTTTGAATTTCATAACACCCATGACTGACATTCCTAATTAATACTATTGTTTTTCTCCTCTGGCTGAATTTCCTGAATGCCAACATGCACTGCATACACTAAAAACAGACATTAAAGAAAATAACATCAGTGTTAATCTCCAGCACAAATATATCAAATGCCTCAGTGAAGTGTATAGAAAGGAGCTGGATTCCTATAAATAATGGAGCATCCCTGCCCGATCATCTTCATCCTCCTACGCTAATAAGATGATAATCTTTCTCCTCCGGTGTCCTTCCTCTTAGATTTCAGAACAGCTTTTGGTGACGTGTACGTCCAGCTCCTTTCTTCTCTTGCTTTGCTTTTAAGCTGCAGATTGAAACTTTCAAAGAAAACCTTCTAGTTTGAGTTAGAAATAGCATCCACTGGGCACTCTATAAATAGGGAAACCACAGACGACAGCAAGAGAGACTAATTTGTGCTTCTAATGAACGTTTCCCTGGTTTGTGTGGGGCTAAGAGCAGCCAGCTTTTGCTGATGTCCTCGTTTACTGTGTTGCATGGTTTACAGCAGGGTTTTTACATCAGGGGGCTCTGTTTTGAATCTTGCCGCTGCCACCTAGTAGCGGAGCCATTGCCTCGAGTTCTCTGAGCCTGTTTCCTCATCTGTGAGGGGGAGATTATAACGGGAGCTCTCTCAAAAAGCCGTTGTGAGAATCCAATGAGAAAAATAACGTCTTTAGCGGAAACTCTGGCACATAGTAAGTACTAATTGAACTTAGTTATTAGATTTGCCATTAATACACACCCAAGTTTTGGATGACGCGTCTAAGAAATGGACCAGGCATATAACAGGAACTCGATAGGCTCACATGGTTGAACTGATAAGAAAGACATCCTTGTGGGGTACCGCGGACTTCAGATTGCATTTGATAAAAAAGAAAGGAATGTGTGTGAGTATAGGATGCACACTGTACACAGTGACAGCTATCTCTTCTGCCAAGGCCAGGACCTCAGACGGTGTCAAAACGCAGAAACTTACAAATAAAAATTAGGTCTTGTGGCATGAGAAGTGCACGCATAGATGTTTCTGTATCTTCTCCATCTTACCCCACAATCGCTAGTTTTATTGGTGTTGGGTTTGATCAGGGTGAGTTCTCTTTGGACACAGGCTACAGAATGATTTTACCCACTCAGCATTGCTATCTTCCTCAAGTTTTTTCTTTTAATTCGAAATGGATTATTATTTATTTTTCATTGTGGTGAAATGCACATGACAAATAACTGGTGACAGTTAGTACATTCACAATGCTCCGCAACCATCATAACTAGATGGTTCCAGAACATTTTTATTTCTCCAAAAAGAAATCCCACGTCCATCAAACATTCACTCCTCAATCCCCCTCCTCTAGCCCCTACCAATCATCTACCTGCTTCATGTCTCTATGAATTGGTCTTTTCTAGATATTTAACATAAGTGAAACCATAAATTAATTGACCTTTTGTGTTTGAGTTCTTTCATACAAGTATAATATTTTTAGGATTCATCTATCTTGTAGCACGTGTCAATACTTCAATTCTTATCATGGCTGAATAATGCTCTAGGGTCTAGATGGACCACATCCTATTTATCTAGTCATCGGTTTGTGGACATTTGGTTCATTTCCACCTTTTGGGTATTGTGAGGGGTGCTTCTCTAAGCATTCGGGTACCAGTCTTTGTATAGACCTATGAACTTAGTGAAATTGCTAGATCATATGGTAATTCCATGTTTAACTTCTAGTTTTGATACCCTACATTTCTACTCAAGAATCACCCCTTACTCATGCTCTTTCCCCATAGTTTGACCTCAGGCAGTCGGCTTTTCCTCATCCCCTTCTACAGGACTAACTGAGGGATGGGTACTTGACCAAGGCTGACCTAAGGAAGAGGAGTCCTGTGGCATTTGCGGAAACTCAGCTCACGCTTACTGCTGGGTGAGCCAAGGTGATAAAACTCAAGTCCAGAGCTGCTAGAGCCCATCATCCCAGAGAGGAGAAAGCCTTCCTGAGTACGAGTCAAAGCAGAGAAAAGGGAGGTCCCTCAAGCCATCATCAGGGGACCCTCTGGAATTTTCAGTTGTGTAAGATCTTGTTGTTATATAACTTAGTTTTGAGTGGGCAAGGATTGTTTTATTTATTTTATTTATTTATTAATTTTTTTTTTAGGTGAGGCAACCCTTGGTTGGCCTCACAGATTGCAAGGACCTTGTCAGCTTACCATCCCTTAGATTTTTACTTTTTACGCCTACAGCACCTGGTCTTCTTAGGTGGTCTCCCATCCAAGTACTAACCAGGCCTGACCCTGATTAGCTTCCGAGATCAGAGAGGATGGGGCTTGTTCAGGGTAGTAAATGGGCAAGAATTGTTTTAATTTAAATTTTGTGACATACCATGAATACTATATATGCAGCTGTGAAGGAAATTTTATGCGTCACCTTGATGGGGCCAAAGAGTGCCCAGATATATGGTTAAAGAAAGTAAAGGAGATTGCCCTTCCCAATGCAAACTGGCCTCATCCAATCATTTGAAGACCTAATGGAACAAAAACACTGAGTAAGAGAGAACTTGTGTTCTCGTTCTTCCTCTCTCTCTCTCTCTCTCTCTCCCTCCCTCCTTCCCTCCCTCCCTCCCTGTCTTCAAGGTGGAACAGCGGTCCTCTGCTTTTAGACTAAAACTCACACTATCAGCTCTCCTGGTTTTTAAACTTTCACACTTGGACTGGAACTTTACCCTTGGCTCTCCAGAGTCTCTACTTGTCGACAGCAGATCGTGGGACTTCTCAGCCTCTGTAATTGCATGAGCCAATTTATTACAATAAATTCACACACATGTGTATGTGTAAAGAGAGAGATACAGACCTATCCGTGTATCTATATTTATACCTATCCTATTTGTTCTGTTTCTCTAGAGAACCCTGACTAATAACAGCATCTTATTACAGCGATGCTTCTCCTACCCAAAGCCTGGGCAACCAGCGCCAGAGCAATTGAATGAGATAAACAAGCCAGAGGAGTCAGAAGTGTGTTCTGCTACCAGTCAGTCCAGTGACTTCAGGCCAGACATATACATTTCCAAGATAAGGGGGAGCAACCACAGGTGTTGAAACAGGCATAAAAATCAAAAGTGGGAGGAAGGTAAGGAGGAGCCTGCTGTCAAAAGCTTTGTCATACACAAAGGGAGAATAGTGACATCTTTAGGACAGTGGAAAGGGGAGGAAGAAGTTGTTGGTTTGGTTAAATGAAGAATTATCACACATACCCACCTACCTGTCACTTCCCCAAAGGCTACAGTTTAATCGAATTGGAAAATAACCCAGCCTACATCCAGCCTGTTTATGCTCCCAGATAAGGGGTTGAGGAGACACCTGGAAATGTTCAGTTGTGTCACTGATCTCCCTTGAAGTGCTTTCCAGTAGCCTCCGCGGTTATTAGAGCCACCTCTAGTGCTTTATGCTACCAATCAAGCCTTGTGTTCAAAGTGCTGTTCTTTCTCACGGATCTCTAAAGCTCAGTGTTAAGCTTTTGGGGAAAGATATGATTTTTACTTCATGGTTTATTCAGCTCAGCCAAAGACCTGAGAGCTGACCTTGATTTTTATATTTTTGTGAGTCTTTTTTAAAAGTGCTTTTTAAAAAGTGTGCTGGCTGATGATGTGATTGCTAGAATGTTTTCCCCTCTAGTAAACAAAGGGCTGTATTTCCAGAAACGTCTCATGAAGAAGCCAACCAGTGCAGCCACTGCCATCCCCTAAAAGTGGTCCAGAGGCAGACCCCTCAGTCTTTGCAGAGGTGTCCTTGCCATGGGAAATTTAGTGCATCAGCAAGCTCAGCCCCACTTTACTTCAAAGTCTCCTTAGCAGACCTGTCCCCTTGACCAACCTGGAGAGGTAAAGACGGGTTTATTTTTTTTCTCTTTCTTCTTTTTTACTTTGGAATTTCTGGCTTGGCACTACAGCTAAGCACAAACAAACGATTAATCCAAATAGATTAATCCCCACAGAAACACAAATTAGAGAGTATAAATGTAAAGGAAGCCTTGGATAAAGCAGAAAAATAAGAAAAGCTACAGAGCATTTAGTCAACCCAAATAACACAAACAAGATACATATGATCTTTCGGCACACAAATTGGAATTGACTACGTACCAGACTACAAAGAAAAGCTCATGATTTTGTTTAACTAGTTAATGAACCACATTCTATCTTGTAAAATTAGAAATTAATAATCTAAAATCGGCTCCTGGAACTAAATGTATATTTGATAATTTAAAATTGTATCTCTAAAAAGAAAATCCAAATAAAAATTGCAGGCTATATAGAGCTGAATGATAAAGTTTTACAGAGAAAAAGCGACAGGATGCAGCCAAAATAGGCCTGAGAGGAAAATGAATAGCCTTAAAAATGTATGCATTAGAAAATGAGGAGTAAATAATGAAATCAAGTTTTCAACTCGAGAATCTGGGGTCGAGGGGTAAAATAAACCCACAGAAATTATAATAAGAGAAGTTTAAAAGTAAAAACAACTATTAATGAAACCAAAAAAAATGAAAACAAAAACAAACCAAAAAAAATCAAGCAACAACAGCCACAAAAACAATGGAGTGTATTACTAAAAAAAAAGGCAAATGCTTTTACTTTGTAAATATGAGGAAAATGGGAAATGATTTGTCCCGAAAGTAGGTGAAGGCACAGACATCTTTACCAACCTCAATTAACTTTGGAGTAGACTCTGAACAGCCTTTCAAAGAGTAAGCCAAACCCCAGGGCCGAACATTTGTAGGCTTTTCCCCATTTCTCTCACATGCATTTGATTAGGAAGAATGAGACACTCAGGGCAGCCCACGATGCTGAGAGACATTTCACCCACGCAAACTGAGGGCTGGTGAAATCAAGACCAGTTCTCCAGGGGCTCGATGAAAAACCTGGGTCAGCTCACAAAGATCACGTCTCCACCACCCTGATGTTTTCCAACAAAAATTTCTCTTTGATCCTTTAAACAAGAAAAAAAAAATAGAGATCTTTTCTCTCTATTCAGGAAAAATAAAAAGGGGTTGAGGGGGCATGTGGAGTATAACTCCTCCAGATTACCAGCTATGTCATTTCCCATCTAAATTAGACATCCCCACCCCACCCCCAGGCCACTCCCAGTCACATCACCCACTTCCCTCTTTTGTGCACTTCACAGCAGTCTATAAGCACCTTGTTTACTTGTGCCTTTCACACTTTATCTGTCTATCCCTATTGAAATGCAGGCTCCAAGGGCACAGATCTGGTCTGTTTTGCCTGCTGCGCTCTCCCCCGGGTTCTAGCATAATACCTGAGAGATCCTGGGAATAATATTAATTAAATGAATGAAGAAATGCACCTAGTTGTGGGAATAACAGGCAATATCACTGAAGACGCTCCTTAGCTCTGTTTGTCATGCCAAGGGATTGCAAGGCCTTTGCTTAGATTCGTGAGCACCCACGTGGAAGAAATAAAAGGGAAACAATGAGATAATGAGGCTCCATTCTGGAATGTATTTCACACACTGGGAACTGAATCAGATACCCCACACACACCCTGACAGAACTCCCCTTCCTCTCCAGCTGTTGCCCCCTCTAAATGACCTCATACCCACGTTGGATTTGCCTGGCTGGGGCTGGGGCAGGCTCTGGTCAATCGGCACCAGCCCCAGGAGCCTCCCTGGGTGCATCCTTTTCGCCATCAGACACATGAAGAAGCTGACACATCTGGCAGATTTCTCTTGTAGAGTCTGACAGGCTTAAGTGGGTGGCAGTTTTGACGGCTGGGGCCTGATTATCCCATTCACCCTCTGACATTTCCTCGGGTCTTCTTCTCTCCTGACACACTCATTCCAACAACTGCTTTCAGCAGAGCCCTCTGAGAAGCTGGGGCCTGCTGACACCAGCCCGCACTTCTGTAGGTTCTCAGGGCATGGTGTGGCCCTGCCCAGCCTTGGCAGGCATGTGGATGTGAGGCTTCTGAACACAGTCAGGCCCCGGAGAGCCCACAGGGCTGGAGCAAACCTCTCCTTCCTCCCAGCCTGAGTTTTCTGGGATCTGTTTTAAGATTAGTGGCACTTGGCAAATATAGGAAAACAGTTAGAGAAAGTCTAGCCACGCACTCATTCATTCATTCATTCATTCATCCACTAAATATTTACCGAGTGCCAATGATAGGCCAAACAATAAACCAGGTGTTGGGCCCACAATAGTGACCTCAGATTCCCTACCCTTGTGAACCTGGCTGGTTGGAGAGACAACAAATACACAACACCATGTATTTTGTCAGTTTTTTCTACTGTTAGAAATGGAAGGAAGAGGGTGTTATGCGAGATACTAAGAGGGAGCTAACTGCTTTAGCACTAAAGAGGTCAGAGACAATCTGCCTGAAGGGGAGGCCTTAGAGCTGACCCTGAAGGAGGAGAAGGAGCCAGCTAACTAGAAAGCAAGAAGCAGGGTATTAAGGCAGAGAGGACGGCTCATAGGTGCAAAGGTTCAGAGACAGAAAACAAACTGTCGAGGTAGCTGGAAGGTTAGGGCAGCTGGAGCAGGTGACCGAGGGAGAGAGCAGCCCAGGATGATGAGAGGGGTGGACAAAGGGTGGGGCTTGCAGGGCCTTGCCCATCAGGAAAGGACTATGGGTATTTTATCCTGAAGACAGTGAGAAGGCAGGGGAGGACTGTAAGCTGGGAGCAGCATCCTCCTTCGTCAGGATACAGCAATTAGGAAAAGAGGAAAAGGAACTTGGCCCATCAGGACCAAGTACTAGCCTTTCTCAGAAATGGAATTCTCATTTTCGGACACATGAAACACATGTGCGTAGGATCTCCACCTCGACTACAGGAATCCCTGTGGGACTTTGTCAACGAGCTTCCTGGGTCCTGCAGCAGAATGTGTGAGAGGAAGACAAGAACCTGTATTTCTGTCGAGATCGCGCTGATGCCGGTGTACAGCTTGGCTTGAGGACTCCTGAACCAAGAGATGCCTCCTTTGAAGGGATTTCCACTTAAAAGTCAGCCACGCAAAGGAAAGAAACATGGACGAAGCAGACGGACAGACAGGGCAGCCATGGTGAGAGGTACACCGGGAGGATGAAAGCAAGAAGGGCGGTCATTCACGGGAGAAGACAAGGCGCCATAAACATCTGTCTGCTCGCTGTGAGGGGTTCCAGGGAGCAGCTCTGATGCCCCCATGCCAAGGAATTTCACAGCCGCTGGAACATCTGAGTGTTGGCTTGTCCCTAAAGAGAAGGCTATTGCCTCAGTTACAAATATCTGCTTCGCTTGTGACAAAAAAAAAACAGCAGAATCCAACACCGCTTCCCCATCCAGTTTCAGTTACCAACGTGAAGACCCACCGTTCCCTCCTGGGTGTCTGCGATGGGGTAAACACAGACAAGAGGTGACCTGGAATACAGTCCTGTCCCTTCAGTTTTCCAACTGTTTTCATGTTGGCTGGACACGCAGCATCCCACATGGCTGCATCCCCCAGAGCACCTGGCACAGCGCCTTGTGCTGAGGAGGGGCTTTGTAAATGTTGACCATAATCAGTATATAAACCAGCTTTGGAAGAGGCTAACATTAAAATTAGATTGCATCTCCCGAGCTCGCAACTCATGAGAGCTTTAACTTGACTAAACTCATGTTAGCTGGCTATAGATGGGGATTTCTCAGCCTCGGCCCCACTGGTGTCTGGGGCTGCATAATTTTCTGTTGTGGGCGTGCCATCCCGTGCATCGTAGGATATTTAGCAGCATCCCTGGTGTTACTAACTGAATGTCTGCGTCCATCTCAGCCCCTCAACCCATATGTTGAAACCTACCCCTCGGTGGGATGGTATTTGGAGGTGAGACCTTTGGGAAGTGATTAGGTCATGAAGGTGGAGCCCTCAGGAATGGGATTAGTGCTCTTGAAAAGGGACCCCAGAGAGCTGCCTCACCTCTCCCACCATGTGAGCACAGAGTGAGAAGCAACCACGTATGAACCGGAAAGGAGGCCCTCATCAGACACTGAATCCGCCGGCACCTTGATCTTGGGCGTCCCAACCTCCAGAACCATGAGAGATATGGGGGGTGTTCTGGTACAGCAGCCTGGATGGACTGAGATAGCTGGCCTCTGCCCACTAGATTCTAATAGCACATCCCCTCTCCCCACTGTGACACACAAAAATATCTGCAGATGATGCCCAGTGTCCTCTGCGGGGGGCAAAATCACTCCTCGCTGAAAACCACTGTTTTAGATAGTAAGTGCTCAATAAATGTGATTGAGCACTTACTCTGCGCCGGGCACTGTCTTAGCCACGTGCCGTACATGTTTTATTTAATCCTCGCAACACGATGATGAGAAAGGTGTGACCACCCTCATTTTATAGATGAGAAAACTGAGGCCAAGGGGCTGCTACACAGCTCGAAGGTGGCGGGGCTGACCTAACCGCCCAGTTCCAACCAGTGACAGCTCTCTTACCTGCAATACCACTCTGCTTTCTGTGATTCGTTTACTGCAAAGATTCAGAAGAATTCCATACGATTCTCCACTTTTCGTGTGTTTTAAATTTTAATGAACATATTTTTCAAGAAAGAAAAAAAAAATCTGTCATAAAGCAAAACTTGCAGGGAATTACTCTAGGTCCATGGTTCTCAAAGCACGGTCCAGGCCCCCAAGACCCTTTCAGGGGACCTGAGATTTCATAGTCTAATACTACGATGGTATTTCCCTCCTGTACTCTCGTATCTCATGAGTATACTTTGGCATTTCCCAGAGATTACGGAATGCATGATGTTATCACTGCTGTCGCTGATAACAGAATATGTGGTCGTGTGTTCCTGCATTTTAAAAAGACCCTAGTGTCAATTCCTAACAGTTAAGATCAACCGATGTAACCCGAACAAAAGTTCTTTGATATTTTTAAGAGCCTAAAGGGACCTTGAAAACAAAAATACTGAGAATGTTTTCTCTGGAGGTCATAAAACTCAAAGGTTAATTATCAAGTGGGATGTGTAAATTTTGATGGGATCCCTGTCTTTAAAAGGAAATTTAAATGAACATTTGCGGGAACTGGGAAATTTTTTTAATATTCACTGTATATGAGAGAGCAATAGGGAATACTTTGTTAATGCTTTCCTTGGGTGTGTGAAAGGTAATGTTCTGATTCTTAGGAGATGCAGGCTGAAGATTTTAGGGTTGATACCTGCAGCTCACTGTGGCTTAGACACACACACATTTTAAGACACACACACATGTGCAGACAACACAAAAGTGACAGAACAGTCACAGTCATTGGACCTGGGTGGTGAGTCCATAGCACACAGTACACTATTCATTATATTATTCTTTTAAGTTCTGTGCATGTTTAACAATAAAATAAGCGGGAGGAACAGATTCCACTTTGAGTCACAAAGGGACGTGATGAAGGAAAACAGGAGACCTTTGAGTTTCTGTCTATTCTAAGCCCCACAAGGAAAATGGCAAAATGAGGCAAAATGCGCGGATGATTGGATGGACACACCATTGAGCCAGGGCCCCTGGCCATGTCGGAACAAAGCTCGGAGCTAACGTAACATGTCATTTACCCCCTCAACCCTATTTCCAGCCATTCTTGGAAGGACAGGACTCCCTCGTGGACGTGCTGACAACACAGTTTCAATCTGCATACACAGCGGCTGCAGCCACAACCGCGACTGGGACTTTGCGCTCTGCCCTGGGACTCTTGTCCCCATCCACGGCCCCCGTCTTGAAGTGTAATGGCTCATCTGCCACTCAGCCTGCTTCAGCTCACCTCCTGCATCTTAAAGGATCACTGATGGCCCAGTTTATGGATCTGTTAGCATTATCAGTGTCGCCCTAAACTAGTCATTTTAAGCACTTTACTTCAATGGCAAATACAAAAAGTAATGAACCGTATTGGGGGAGGGGATGTTGAAATTATCTCGACAGAGAACACGGCAACCATGAATTTCATATTTCTTCAAGAGGCGGTGAAAACACTCAACTGGAATAGCATCCAGGCGACTGAATAAACCTAAAAGAATACATCGCACAACGCGTGACATTCATTGCTCACCTTGAAGTGGTGAGGGCAATGTCTCCCTCTGGGTTCTGGTTGTGACGTGATCACCTAAAGCTTCCTTCCTAGTCAATGGGCTTTGCCAAGGAAGCACATCAGAGGGCAGTGAGGAAAACCTGGTGGTGCTTCCCCGGTCAAAAAGAAACCCGGTCATAAGGACTCAACAGGGAGTCAGGAGCTTGTACTAAATTACCCTCCTCAATGGGTCACTTGGCAATACCATTTAACACCAGCCAGTCAAACAAAAGACATTGGCTCCAAACATCCTTTCCCTGACCTCCATCTTCCAGCACCCACAATCACCCCGAATCTCACTCTCTCGGAATGTAGGAAAAGGCATTAATTCTAAACCAGAGGTTCTAAAATTTTGTGTGTGCCTTGAACCCCTTTGGACCAATAAAGGCTATTGAATCCCTTCTCAGAATGTTTTTAAACTCAAAAATAGAACAAAAAAGGATTACAAAGAACATCGACGATATTGCAATAGTTACCGAAATATTTCTTAAACCAACTTAGGATTTGGCAAGAGGTCAATTTCTTTATTAACGTACTAAATAGCAAGATCTAGCAGTAGCTGTAGCGCCTGTCATAATTTCAAAGTAGTAAGTAACGGGCATAAATAATCCATGGGGATATCGGCAACAACCGTAATGTGACATGAAGAGATCTATAATTCGATTGATGACAGTCACGGATTCTGCTTGTTGTCTGCATCCATAATGGAAGGAAATACTAACTTTACAGTTAAGAGTTATCGGAAATAAAGATGTTAGTTTTTTCACATCCAGGTCCACAGAGTAAGCATGTGTGTGTGGTCCAGAACCTTCAAGAATCTTGGCAGTGGTTAATCTGCAGGCTGCAGTCCGTTGAAGGCAGGTATATATTCCTGGGCACAAGGCTCACCATCTGAACGTGTCTCTGCCTTCCGAACCCAACGAGCCTGTGGCCCTGAAATGCTGCCTCCCTTCCTGCCTAACCTCATGCCCTGCCTCCCTTGTTGAGTCGAGCTTCCTCTTCTCCTGGACTTACATTCTTTTAACAGTGTCTATGTGGTTTGTTCATTCATCCTTCCAACATAGATATCTTGGGCACCTATTAAATAAAACTAAGGGTTTCTAATCTGGAAAAAAAAAAAGATAAAGGATGCAGTTGCCAACCATGAGAAGCAACATATCCTCCTTCCCTAGAACTGTGAACTTTCTGAGGTCAGGGGACCATGTCTTTGACGTTCACTCTATATTCCCAGTGCTCAGCAGAGTGACTGTGTGGGAGCATTGAGAAGTATGTGTTGGATAGATGGATATTTGTATGAAAAGATGAATTGGTGAGTGGATGGGCAAATAGGTATATGGATGGGTGGATGGATGAATGGATGGATGATGGATGGATGAATAGATGGATGGATGAGTGGATGGGCAGATTATGCTTTACCTTTTCGATATTCACTATCGCAGGCACACCTTTACTCTTTTAGCTAAAATGGCCAGTTGACCTTCCCAGTCTGGTACTGGGGCCCTGAATTCTCCTGTATGCAATGCCCATGGTCAAACTCTGTTCTGGTGAAGAAATGGCAGAGAACAGATGACCCATCATTAGAGTAAATTGAATTGGAACCTCACTGCAATTCGTCCTAAGTCAAAAAGCACCACTCTTAAGTTTCATCAAGTAAATCCAGTACCCCAATCTGATGACCAAAGTTAGACAATGACCCTAGAAGGTCGTCACTCAAGGTTCATGTTCAGGTGGTACAGCCTGGTTGTCCTCAGCTTGTTTCAGCCCCAGACTTGGATTGCAGTGAGATTTCTGCTCTGCTTGTGTCAGGATCCCTTTTTCTGATTCTAACTGATGCCTTAGAGTCTAAGCTTTCTAGCAGGTCATTTGCCTAAGTTCGCAAACAGCTGAAGAGAATAAACACTCCACGCCTGCTGGCATTTCCTCACCTCCTCTCACCACCACTCTGGCTGGGTTACTCCTGGCATTGCTTCTGTGGACAATTGACTTTTCACCCCAGAGCAGATGCCCTCCCCATCCTTGTCCTATAGTCTAGAACATGAAATAGGACCAAGGATCTACAAATTGCAATCTATTCCCTCCCACCACTCCCCCCTCATAAACTTTATTTAACAAGTGAATACTGAGTACCTCTATGTGAGAGATGAACTGCAGTGTTTGGTCAATATTTCAGGCTCTGGAATCAGACCATCTGGGTTCACATTCTTATTCCATCACCACTGACTGGCCCTGTGATTGTGGGTAAGCATTTTATTCACTCCATCCTCAATTTCCTCCCTTGTAAAATAGCGATAGTAGGATCCACCTCCCTGTCCTGTTACTTGGATTAAGTATGAAAAAGACTGCAATGGGCTGGTCGGACAGTAAGAGTTTATATGTTAACTGTTGTCAGTGATGTAGTTGTTAGAAAAGTATGGGTCTAAGACCATTAAGGCTCGCTCTGAAGTTGGTGAAACCAGAGGTCTAAAACTCAAGCAGTTTGTCAGTGAAAATTGGTAAATAGTTCCTCAATGAGGAGACATAAACCAAGGTCCATCAATAATCGGATAAAGTGTCCACCAATAGGTAATTGGATAAAGAAGTTATCGTACATACACACAACAGAATATTACTCAGCCACACAAAAAAATGAAATCTTACGATTTACGACATAGATAGACCTAGAGGATATTATGCTAAGTTAAATAAGTCAGAGAAAGACGAATACCGTATGATTGCACTTATATGTGGAATCTAAGAGAAAAAACGAACAAACAAAATGAAAATGGACTCATAGAAAGAACAAACTGGTGACTGCTAAATAGGAGGGGGTCTGGGGAGCTGGGTGAGAAAGGGGTAGGCATTATGAAGTATCAGTTAGTAGTTACAAAATAGTCATGAGGATGGGAAGAACAGCCTAGGAAATATAGTCAATATTGTAATAACTATGTAGTATGCCAGGTGGGCACTAGAGTAATCAGGGGAATCACTTCATAAATTATATAAATTTCTAACCACTGTGTCACACACCTGAAACTAACATAAAATAAAATAACATTTTTAAAAATATGTAAACCACACATATTCACAGTAGGTCTACTTAAAAGAAACTGGGTGTAACGGTAGGAGCTGCAGATCTATGTAAAGTGTTCTTAAAATCATCATTATTATCATCATAACAAACAAGAGGGTAAGAAGAAACCTCTGGAGGTGATGGGTACGCCTATTTATTTATTTATTTACTTACTTACTTATTGGTGTAGATTCTGGAGATAGTTTCATGGGTGTACACTTATTTCCAAAAGTTGTATATATTAAACATGTGCAGATTTTGATATGTCAGTCATAAATTAATAGGGTGTTTTAAAAAAAATAATAATGCAACCTTCTTCCAGCCAGCTCTCTTAAACGAATGTAAGAGAGCTGCAAGACACACTAATAATGATGATTATACTAACAAATAGCAATTTTAACTGTACGCTCGCCATTGTGCTAAGTGCTTGAGATGCATTATTTCTTTTAGCTTTCACAACAGCCCTTTACGGCAGGTATTATTGTTCACATTTTATAAAATGAGATACTCAGGACTTCAGAGTCACAGTGATTTGCCTAATAACACGTATCTAAGAAGTAATGCAGCAAAGATTTAAACCTTGCTTTTTTCCCCCAAGCCCAAAATCATTTATATGATTCATATTTTTGCTATTAAAATTGATATTACTACTCTAGAACACTGATCACCAGTCACTCACTCAATAAACATTTATTGAGCACCTACTACAAGCTCGACATTGAAAACTGCTCCTGGCATGGTGATAGGCAAGACAGATATGGGTTCCACCCTGCCCCTCCCAGAGCTCACAACTTAAAAATATATAGGAAAGATACTTAGTCAATAATTACGCACACTTTTAAAGATAAACCCCAGTGTGAAAATCCCAGAGAGAAATAGAGAATAATTTGGGGCATCAATGGCATTTCCTATTCACACTGTTTGCAAGGTCGAGTTCCTAGGAGATGTTAATGCCCAACCCTCTCAAAGACTGTGCTGTGCCTGTGAGATACAGAAAAAGCACAAAATGCACACCCATTTCATCTGCCTGCAAAGCTTGAACAAAGATGCGCAAACACTTTGCTGTGCAAAAGACAACCTTGACAGCTCCTCAGCCAATTACTCCCTCTATAGTTGTAATAGGACTCTCTTTGGAAGATTCGGGTAAGGAATTTAAAGCACCATTCATCACTGAGTCTAGCCCCTCCCGTCCTGTCTTTTTCCAGACAGCTGTTGCTACAGATGCCACTTCCTGCCAGATGTGTTTATAAAAAGCCTCAATCAACTTCCAATCCCAAGCAGCAGGAGAATGCTTAGGACTTTCAGGGTCTTTCCATTCTCAGGCAATGGGACTCTTGCCTAGTTTCTCCACAGCAGTTCTTACCCCCGTGAAATGGGTAAAAGCCATCATGGAGTCTGTACTGAAATGATTCATGGAACACATTTACCCATCAACTGTCCTCGACCCCACATTTGTATCACAAGCAGCAATTTTCATAATTACAGAAGTCATGCCATCCCAGGAAATGCAGGTCTCCTACTATTCATGATTTCTTTTCTAATTCTGAGGCTAGAAGATCCAAGACCTGAATTTCCCCCACATTTATCAAATGCTAAGCAAGCCCCAAGTCTCGAGTGAACTCAAGCCCTGATACCTGAAGAGGATTAAAATGATTAATGAGATGCGTGAGTTCATATCCTGACTCAGCTATTGTGTCATCTTAAGTGACTCACACAAAATCTCAATGTACCTATAAAACAGGCGTCGTCACAGTACCTCACACGGGTGTTGGAGGATGAAATGAAACAACATGCACATGTGAAGTGGTTAACACATCTGGATATAGAAAGCATTTCATCCATAATTGTCCTCCCCACCCCACCCCACCTCTGCCACCTCTCCAAAAGTAAAATAAGAGTTAATAAAAGAGTCTCCCACCAAAGATGTGATTTCTGGCTCAAAATACTGGCATGGGAAAAAGAGATCAGACTTATTCTGGGTTTTCAGTGTAGACCTGGCTCCATTCATCATCCCTCCATTCATATGCTCAACAAATATTCGTCGAGCACCTAATATGAGCCAGGTCCTGTGTCAGGTGCTGGAGGAACAGTGGAGAGCAAGACAGACATGGCACGGGGAATCGTGAAGCGCACCGCATGGGAACCGACGACCGGAGTTACCGGGGAGACCCTGAGACACATCATGAGGATGGCCTTCCTACCAACTGACGCTATCTCAGAAAAGAATGGGGCACAGTGAGTTTCCCATCACATGGGGTAGTCACTCGGAGTCTTTGGCCATTGTAGAGGGCATTCTGCACGAGGGCGAGGGTTGGAATTCTGAAAGCTCTTCTCACCTGGCAGTCCTTTACGAAACGAGCGCCTCGACTTCGTTTTCGGGAGCCGATGTAAATTGAATTCTCTGCCCTTGTATCCACACAGCCAGTATTTATTAACTCACTTTAATGCCTAGCACATGGCAGTAATTAAATACATATTCAATCTATTATGCCTAGTTCCATTGATTTAATACCTATTTCACGTATTATTTACCATACTGCTGTTTCTTTTAAACCGGTCGCATATTTTATCTCTTCCCGGGAGCAAGCAGCTTAAGAGTATTCTTAGATTACGAGGAAAGGCGCAAAGGATATTGAGAGTCAATCAACTCATCGATAAATATGCTGGCTCTGACTCTTACCAGCTGTATAACCTTGGACAAGTGGCTTAAATTCTAGGAGCTTGAATTTTCCTACCTGGACAATGGGGAAAGAAGTCCTTACCATTTAATACTGTGGGGAGAATTAAATGAGGCCACAAAACGTCAAAGTGCTCAGTTTGGTGCCTGGCACACAGGAGCTAATTAATGTACTTCTCCCCAACACCGATACAGGAATAAGTTGT
Source organism: Cynopterus sphinx (assembly GCA_030015415.1). Taxonomy (NCBI): domain Eukaryota; kingdom Metazoa; phylum Chordata; class Mammalia; order Chiroptera; family Pteropodidae; genus Cynopterus; species Cynopterus sphinx. The sequence goes on along the minus strand of CM057379.1, from coordinate 95,610,289 downwards.
TTGGACAAGACGGGGACCTATAGGTGACAGTGCTGGCTAACCAGGCTGTCTGTAGTTTATCGATAATGTCTTTGAGATGCCAAGGGAAAAGGAAAAGGCGAGTTAGCATAACAGTTAAACAGCCAGGCTCTCGCATGAGGTTAAAGCGTGCGCAGATGAGGGCTGTGTGTCTCCTTAGCTAAATGACCTTGAATAGTTCCCTTCTTCTCTGGACTACAGCTTCCCACTGTGTGAAAGGGTGGTGGTGAGATGATGTCTGAGCCCCTGGGAAAAGAATTACTGGGATCCTTTCTTTTTCTTCTTTTTTTTCTTTTTTTCTGAAAAATTCTATTAAAGTCTGAGTGTCTGGGTTTTTGTGAAAGGGCATGAGGCTGCCACAGTGGAGAGGAAAAGAAAATGCCGCGACGTACTGAAGGTTCCAGCCACACCACCGCACTCCTCCACTCCGAGCAGAGCCGATTTCTGTTTTGTATCCGAAGGTTATTAAAAGATGATAGAGGAATTACAGATTATTACTCGTTAATTCAAATGTTTACGAGAGCCCAGCATCGTTCCAGCCGTTGCTCTCGGCACTCTGGTAGACCTGGAATTAAGACGATGTGCAAATGCTGCCATCATGGAACCGAAATTCCAGATACTAACCCAACGGGTCGCATGTGAAGATGGCACCACCTGTCAGCCCCGCCCTGCGATTGTTCTCCCGGGTGTGGAAATGGATAAGGCTCGGTGAGGGCCTTCTTGCTGGAACCTGAAAATGTCGGTCTGGGCTAGGAGGGCCGGCTCTTAGAGCACAATGCCACAGGATGCCGTATGTGACCCACAGCAGAGGGGCCTCCGCCAACAAGGGAGGGCTGTCCTAGGTGCTGAAATCGTACGGGGACCCCGAAAGGACCCTTTCTACCCTCTGGGAGTTCGTAAATGAAGGCAGGGTGTAGTGGAAATCAGAGGAAGGGAGAAAAGGGGTGAGAAAGGGGGAGAGGGAGGGAGAGAAGGAGGGAGAAAGGGAGGGAGGGAAACAGCGAGGATGAGGACTACAGGGGCAGGAGGAAGGAGGGGCACATCCCATCAGGCAGAGAATCTTTGGGATTCTGGGTTTTGTCCTCCCCAGGCTGTCGTGTCGAGTTTGAGAGATGTGAAAGAAAACAGGGCTCCTCAAGGCTCAGCGGGACTGGGTGGGAAAGGAACAGTGTGCTTTCACATCCCGTACAGGCTAGGATGGCCCAGAAATGTCTGTGTTTTGCGTCTTGGGGGATGGTTTTAAATTAGAGAAGAGAACGTAGCCAAGACAGAAAAGAGAAGGGAACAAACATCCCTTCAGCAACCGCCACGTGCAGCTGTATGGGCTCCAGGGCGGGTGAGGGAGCCCTGATTCGCAGTGTTTTCTGATACCCGTGGTGTAAACCTCCTGGTATGGCATGGTTAATTTCAAACTACAATGGCTTAACCACTAGCTCGAAGGTTCCCCAAAATGTAACAATTGACTCTCAGAAGCCGACATGGGTGTTACTGTTGATTGTGAGCTTCAAGCACGTGACATGGATGATCTCGACGCACAGTCACACAACCCTAGGACGCCGTGATTAGGAGTCCATTGTAAAGATGAGAGAACTAAGGCCGGAGAACAAATTGACTTGTCCAGAGTGACACGGCCAGAGCATGGCAGAGCTAGGCTTCGCCCCAAATGCGTCAGACTGCAAAGTCCATGTACTCCCCACTGCAGGCATCGAACTCTTGACATCAGCTCATCAACCAAAAAGCTCACACCAGCTGGGCCCCCACCTGCCCACCCAGCTGGGTGAGTGACCGACCAGATGGGATCTCAGAACATCAACAAAGTGAGAAGGAAGACAGAGGAGCAGACACCGGATTTTTCCCCTCATCCTTCCGGAGCTGAGAGAAGCCCTCCTGCCTGCTGGCCTTGGCTGAGCTCCGCGCAGCCCCCTGAACTCTGCATCCTTTCCGAGAGGGCACATATGGCCTGGACTCAGTGGCTGCAGGTAACCCACCTGGACTTGAGCCACCCCAGGCGTGACCTGTGGAAATGAGCAGCTCTAAGCACTTTTGCAAAATGACTAATATCTCCCCCAGTCAGCACGTGTCCCTGAAGTCAATTATTCCAAAGAGAGAAGGGCGGCTCCTTATGAGGCAGAAAAAGCTGTTCTGTCAGGGCAGGGATACACAAAGACAGGCAAGAGGGAGTCACCCCGAACCCAACACACAGCTCAGTACCCCCAACTTCACCACACAGGCGAGCTCACATGCATGCACAGGTGGAGACACAGAGAGACCCACAAGAAGAGATCCCTTTCACCCCTGACTTGAGAAAGAATAGGGGTGGTGCGAGCCACCTATGTGCTGGGTACATTATCGCAGTAATCCACCCGTCCTTGCAGTGAGCCTGTGACTTGGAAATCTTTCGCAGATGAGGCAGACGAGCCAGGAAAAAGAGATCCATCACATACCCAAGATCCTCCAGCTAGGACGTGGTGGGTCAGGAATTTGGGTTCCAGTCTCTCTGATGCCAAATCCTGTGTTCTTGCCTCTGTACTTCCCTAAAATAGTCACAGAGCCCATTCCAAGTAGCTGGGCTGCTGCACCCACTGGTCCTTAACTAAGCTTCTGAATGCTGGGTGGCCGGGCCGGGGCCTGGAACGGGACAAGGGAAGACTTCTGGAATGGAGATCAGGATGGTATGGTCTCGGCAAAGCACAGAAGGGTGACAGGCGTATGATCTTGTGACCATTCCTGCAGAGTGAAGACTCCGCTGAGAAACAATGTATTCCTAGCCTCCTGCAACCCTTGGATCCTCCCCTCATTCCTTCTATGCCAGGGGGTGGGAGAGGCAGTGATTCTGAGCACAGGCTTTGAGGTCAAACAAGTCTGCACTCATCTCCCAGATCTGGGCCTCGGGGGTTAGTTATTCTTACTGATCTCACTTTCTCCTTCTGAAAAACAAGTGTTGACGATAGCAACTGTTGAATGAGGTTGCAGCAAAAATTAAATGAGATCAAAAATACGAAGTGCTGCGTACTATCTGATGACTAGTAATCTCCGTGCTGTGTTAGCCCTGTAGATATCAACCTCGTCATCATTAAAACATTTTGTTACCATCATGCCCTTCCACTGATATGCTAATGACACTCATGTTTGGGCAGGACTGATGAGCAGAAATTATGTAACAAGCACTCCCCATGTATATCCAGAGAGGGAAGCATAAAAGATGGAGGGATGGGAGCCAGTGTGGACGCAGGCTGGATAAAATATCTCAGGAGGAAGCGCTTGGATCGTCGTGTTGTAGATGGAGGACCAGGGCATGAGTGGTGGCGAAGGGGGTCACACGCAGAGCAGAACAAAGGGTGCTCTTCCCCCCAAAGGAATGCTGAGTCCTGGCAGGCCTGGGAGGGCAGAAATGGACACGGGCCTTAAAGGGATTAGTGCTTTGGGTTCCGCAGCTCTGGGAGCCACCACAGGGCAGGATTCTGTGTGTCTCTGCATGGGGTGAACTGTGGGGTGGAGGGGGGGTGGTTAGGCTCACCTGGGTTCCCCACCCAACACTCTGCAGGTTGCTTCAGGTGGTTCTCAAGATGCTAGGATTCTCCCAGAGAAGATGAGGAGAAAGGGAGACAGAGAAGTGATCGCAAAGGAAGGCAGCAGGGGTAAGGAAAGAGAAGAAATGATGCAGTGAGGAAGGAGTGGGTAAAATGTAAAAAGAAGAGGGGAGAGGAGAGTCAAGGCACTCATCCTCACCCAAAGGTATTCTCCAAAAGCCCGGTAAGGCTGAGTCTCTGTCTCCACCCCTACTCGCACCCTAGGCCCCACCTTCCAGGAGAATAGATTGTTGTCAAGGCACAAAGTGAGCTCTCAATAAGTGCCTGAGGGAGGGAGGGAGGGAAGGAGTGGTGGGAAGGAAGGAGGGAGAAGGAGAAAAGGAGTCTCCTCTGGAACTTCTGTCACATGGAGAGAAAAGCCGTCCCCTCCCCTCTGGTGTTTATCTAGGCAGCTGGCAGAACTAAGGCAGTTTTGCTTAAAAATCATTTCCCAGGGGATTAGCATCCCCTTTCACACTTAAAAGCCTTCCCCAAAGCCAAAGAATGAATTGATTTTCCTATAACTAATCACACTCTCGTTTAATAGCAGGAAGCCGCTGCTTTATTTTCCATTTCTGTCTCAAAAAATAAAAATGCGGCCTGGGCATTCACCTCCCCGCTCTCCCAGGGACTGCAGGATAATGGAGGAGCCACTCAACGGGCGCCTTCCTCTCCCCAAAACCACTGCAGCCATGGCTGCCTCTGAAGAGGGGCGACGAGTGTGGCCAGAAAGCCCAGAAAGGGCACTTCACGTCTCCTGGTGCTGTCAGTGCAAACCTCTCTGGCCCAAGCATTGATCTGTTTGTTCAGGTGAGATGGAGAGTCTCATCTTGAGACCATTTCCCCAGGAGTGCAGGGCTGGAGGCTGTGTCCAAACCGTGGGGGCCGTTGGCAGGAAAAATAATGCGGCAGCTCATCGGCGAGGACCCCAACGTGCCTTCAAAGCCTGCGTTTGCTTAAGCAGCCCGGACGGTCAATGCGGACCGTGGAGACAGAGCTGATATTTGCACGACATCTGCTTTCGCATCTTCCCGTGGACTTGCCACCTTGGGAGGTATTGAACTGGAGGCCTTTCTCGGGAACGCAGTGCCACCTATTCCGATGAAGCAGTTCACTGTCCTCTATGTCTGAAGGACTCACAGGTTCAACTTGGACAACCAACCACGCTGGAAAGACCCAGATCAAATCCAGCCCCACCTACATGTATGTGGCCAACATGAGTAGTTGTTTCACGGGGAAACAAAACACCATGCACGTGGTACCTTTCCATTTGCATCCATTAAAAAAAATATGTATAAATCCACACAATGCTTTGTATGTGAATGTTATCTGTAAAGTACAAAAAAATGGATGATAAAAGTGAAAAATTCATGATAGAGGCTGCATCTCTGGAGGACGAAAGGGAAATGAGAAAGGGAGAGGATGGGGTAACGTATCTGTGATTTTTTAAATTTTATTTAAAATATTAAGAAAGAGAGAACTAGCCATTTGGGGTAGTGAGAACGTCGTCATTCATTTCCCCTTTTTTTTTTACACTATCTGTACTTTTATGTACCTTTCTTCTACATCTGACCTTTCTAACGTGCAAAGCAAAAGGGGATCTAGACAAAAGGAAAGCTATTTCTACTGTCCTCAGTGTTTCCCGCCCTGACCAAATCTCCACACATTATTTTCTTCCTTCTCGGTCAGAGCTTCTCGGCCTTGACACTGCTGGCATTTGGGGCAGGACGGTTCTTTGCTGTGGGGGGCTGTCCTGTGCATTGTGGGGCGGTTAGCAGCAGCCCGGGCCTCTACCCACCAGATGTCAATGGCACGTCACCTGCAGTCGTAGCCATCAAAATGCCTCCAGATATCGCCAAGTGTCACGGGGCTGGAAGCAAAATTCACCCTAGCATTTTGGACGTCTGCATGCATTTTCTTCTTTGGTTTTGAACTCCACCAGAATCCAGGGGCTAGATGCGAAAACTAAGGCTCAAAGAAGCCCTGCGACTTGTCCTGGTCCCGGTAGCTGAGCAGGGGCAGAATGTGGTCTTGAACCTGGGCCTTCAGGTCCATGTTGTGGATCATAGCTTAGTCTTTCCCACCTTAACAACCAGAGAACCTGCCTCTTACTGGAATCTATTCTTTCACTGTTCTTTCCCTTTTGCCCCATATAGGAGAAGTGGAGGAGGGGGAAGTGAGAGGGTAAAGTGTCAGGAAAAAGGACGAACACTTGCTGAGCACCTACTGCGTGCCATGAGCTTTCAACAATCTATCTCCATCCACTTCATAATAATCCTGCAGAGCAGACAACAGTCTTCATATTTCACTTCTTAAAAAATGACATAAAACCAAAGAATCGTATTTAATTGTGGCAATTGCAGGCATATCTGGTAGGTCTAAAACCCACTTTCATCTGAGGGAGTGTGATAGGATTATATCCCGGATATGCATTTATAAGCTGTGTGACCCTGGGTGAATGCCCTAGCCTTCCTATGTGCCACTATTTCATAAACCCAGGGATCATATTCAATGAAATGGTCTATGTGCAACCCAGATATAACTGAGCTGCCTTGAGGCCTGACTCTGTCCACCTATGCATTACACACACACACACACATACACACACACACACACACTTATCCCATATGCATTTAGGAACAATGAAGGATTCCCTGGAAGGGGAGCATAAGTGAGTCACATAGGAATAGAATCTACACCTGCATCCTCCCGTCAGAACCTCTACAGCAGCCTTGTGCCCTCTCCATGCCGTCCTTCTGCCATCACCCTGGTCTCCTCTCCCTGCCCAACCCCCAGGCATTCCCCTCCCTTATGCCATGCCACCTCCTGGGGCCCTCCGGCACATCAGATCCCACCCACCCCTCCTCCTCTCTGCATGCTCCTCTTTGACTAAACAAGGCCTCCCAGGAACCAGGAGAACAAGCTCTCCATCTCCTCACGCTTGTGAAGGATCTGGTCCAGCGTTCGGCATGTCACGTGTCCTTAATGCAAGTTAACCGCTGTTGTAGTTGGCGTTATTCGCCAACAGCCCTCAAGTTGCCAAACACTGTGCTGGGAATGAGGATTTCCCAATAAAGCAAACACAGAATCTGTCCCAAGGAAGCTCACAAGACGTGACTCGGCCAACTTGTACAGCCTGTTGCAGTTTACATGCGGCCTTTTCTTCAACTGAGGTAAAAACCACACAGCACAAAAAATGATGTAAACATAAAATTAACTGCTTTAAAGGGAACAATTTGCTGGCATTTAGTATATTCGGAGTGTGTAAGCATCGCCTCTATGTAATTCCAAAACACTGTCATCACCACCCCGGACTATTAAAGTCCTCATTGCCCCAACCACCAAGCCACTGCAACCACTAATCTACTCTCTGTGTCCACAGACTTGCCTGTTCTGGACATTTCACACAAATGGAATCATATAACCAGTGGCCTTTTACATCCGGGCCTTTCCACTCAGCATAACGCTGCCAAGGTTCATGCATATGGCAACAACATGCATCCGTAGTGCATTCTTTCCAGGTATACTCACCGGACAACCGAAAACGGTATCCGAACCAAAGCTTGCCCGTGAATGTTCACAGCAGCATTACTCACAATCACCCAAAGATAGAGAAACGACCCAAACGCCCATCAACTGCTGAGGGGATAACAAAAACTGTGGTCTACACGTACAGTGAAAGGCTGCTCAGCCATACCTGAGGCTTCTCGTGGACGTGATCTCAGTTAACGATTGGAATGAGGCTGTGGGATACACGGTCTTTTATCCCCCCGAGTTTTTGGTGAAAAGATCAAGGGTCAGAAACCTTGCCGGTCTCGTGTCTCCCAGTCCTACCTGCTTCACCATTGGCTGTGTTCCTGAAAATGGAACTTGGGCCCATTCCCTGGCTCTTATTCCCCCCGGGTGCCCCATGTGTAGTCACAGAGTGCAGGGTGGAGCTTTGCCTCCGCTGTATACAATCCAGCCTCACCCTGAGACTCTTTTGCGCGGCCTTACCAAACTCTCCCTTCCTTGCCACCGCCACCATCGGCGTTTCCTTCCCACAATGGCCCAAATCACTCATTCACATGGGGTAACGGGACGAGGCCCTTACCAAGGATCTTCGGCGTCTTACGAATCACTAATTCACTTTCCTGCACATAACCTGCCTTCTCTTTCACATATAGTTTTAACCTATTTAATTAGAGCCCTCATTTACTTTTTTTTTTTAAGGGGGGAAAAAAACACACTTTAACTCTACAATGGGCTAAAATTATACCTTGTGAAAAGACGTGATTGTTTCCTGACCATGAACTTTTGCTTTTATGAATTGCTAATTTGGTTAATGGGCTCATTCTGCTCTGAAATTTGCATCATGAAAATTACTAGCTTCGCAGAGTCCTCTGTGTACGACGCAGTTTGCACGTTTTGTTGTAAAGGTCACATTTGACATCGTAAAACAGCGGGCCCTTTTGAAAAGGTACAAATGTGAGAAATTAAGTGGGCCCATTGGTATAATGTCATTTTCAAGGAGGGAGAAAAGATTTTTAAGTTCATTTTTATTCATATTGTTTATGCGCATGCAAGCTGAGCTTGGTTCCAGGTGAATCCCTTCTCCTGCCTGGCACATTGTCGGCTTACCTTGTGAGTCAGGGACACAGGTGGCTGGAAAGATCCTGCCACAAGCATGGGTAGAATGGGGAGTCCTGAATCAGTAAAAGAATCAAAAAAATAAATAAGAGGGTGTCATCCCATCTGAGCAGACTCAGGCTATGAAAGCAGCAGACAATGGGATGTCAAATTATAATCTCAGCCCTATTGGGGGACACCATACCTAAAAACAGCTTGCTGTGAATTATCGGTATTTGACAACAATAAATCAAGAAACATCCACTGCCCTGGTTGATGTGGGGTTTACTCTGAGCTCTCCTTCAGCTGGGTTTGTGAAGTCAGATACAAGGCATCTCCACAACTCAGCACAGCCACCCTACTTGATGTTTTTAGGAAGTCAGCTGGGGTTCCAGGGGTGAAACGGGGCCGAGTCCACGTGATGGAGGCACTGAAGAAGAATCATCGCTGCATCAGTCTCAGCCACCTTCCTGAGTGACCAAGGAAACGAGCAGAGGTCAATGTGCCTTGGGAGAAAGATGACCGGGATTGGCATCGTCATTTTTATGGAGAGACAGGCTTGGGTTAACCACAGGGCTCCCCGACTCATATGCCACAGGATTTTAAGCAAGTTTCCTCACTATCCTGAGCCAAAGTCATTCTGTTTGGGTTTCATATCTTCAGTGGGAATGATGACCTTAGCTCGCCACCTCGGGTCATGCAGAGCACCTCCCACGACACGGAACCTGGAGGGCAGGGGGCAGATGAAACCCTGCCGTGAAGACAGAATTTTTCTGCTCCCTGCCAGGGCTCCTGGAAGTCCCTCCCAGAGGGAGTGGTGGACGCCCTGCCTTGGGCATCAGGGAGACCTCACCCCCGGGGTGGCACTGATGTAGGCCTTGCCAGATGAAGTGGGCCTTGCAGGGCAGCACAGGAACCCCAAACCCTGGACTTTTACTCCTGTTGCTCTTGGGATCAGAGGCCCTGGAGCAACTAAAAAGGAAGACCAGGTGGGCCTGTGGGGAAGGACGTTTGAGATGGGCGAGGAGCCTGTGCTTTTTGAATAGAGAAACCTCCTGGGGGCTCCGCGCGGCAACAAGAAACACCTTCCTCCCCGTACATTCTCTGCACGCGTCCTGGGTGGAACAAAGGCTATAATAACACCACCAGAGGAAACGGTCCTTTGTGACAAGGAAAAAGAAAGACCCCTCCCCTCCGGGAGCACACGGGGCCTCCCTCCCTCCCTCCTCCTGTAATTACCTCTAGTAAATTCCCCATTCATTTGCAAGCCGGTTTCTATTCAGGGAGGACTTGGGGCTGTGCTGCGGAGGAGGGGGGAGCGCAGGGCACATTCAAACTCTGCACAATCTCCAATCACCGCGCCTGATGGGGATGAGCACTTGCGTATGTGAAATTTTCATTTCAATCCCAGCCTCAGATTGCACCATTTCACAGCCACGCTCCCAAGCACTTACACACAGAGGCTTTTCATCCTCCAAGTCCCACACAAGTGTTGCCTAATTAATGTTCAACAATGTTACCAAACCACCCTCTTTTAAGATGTATCAACCTGGAAAGGTCTGGAATTAAGGATTTTTGATCTCGAATGGATTGCTTTCATGTATTTCGGATAATTCACACAGCTGCTTAAAGACAGATATTCATCGACTATAAACAGCCCCAAGTTCGAGTAGCTACACAAATAAAGCTGTCCTTATCTCTCCCAGCAGCTTCCCTTCGCTTGCTTGGGCAGTGAAGGGATCAAAAATGCTCCCCTCACGGACTGATTCGATGAGCATTTGGACTCTAACGTGAATGATTCTTCAGCCTGGCAGAATAAACTACCAGTTCGAGACCCTCCAGTGGCTTTTACGGAGTGTGCACCACGGCCCCCAGCCTTGATCTTCAAAGTGTGGTCCGGGCACCAGCAGCCTCAGCATCACCTGGGAGCTCGTTGGAAATGCAGAATTGTGAGTCTCACCCCGGACCCACTGGACCAGATCCGCATCTTAGCCGAATCCCCGTGCGATCATGTGCATGTGAAGGTTTAAGATGTGCTGGTCTTTCAGACCCTTCATGAACGGATTCCTGACCACTTCTGGGTCAGGGGACCCACTCCCTCACCCTATTCCACCTGCTCCCTTGCTGTTCTTCAAACACATGCCTCCATCTCAACACATTTGCCCTGGCTGAGCTCTCTGCCTAGGTGTGCTTCCCCCAGCCATGAAGGGACCACCTCCGGGGGACGCCATTCATGTGGCTGTCAACATAAATGGCACAATCTGAATGATGACTCCAAAAGGTGGGTGGCATGGCTGCTCTGCGCAAGGACCTATGCTAAGTGTCACTTCTTTGAAGAAGGCTTCCTGGTCACTGCTATCTAAAAAAAAAAAAAAGCCTCCCGTGGCTCTTTCTCCTCAACGCATTTTATTGTTCTTATAGCGTTCACCACTACCTGACATTACATCACAAATCTCTCGTTTATTTTGGTTATTACCTGTCTTTCCCTGCTATAATTCATTCTCCATGAAATCAGGGCCTTGGCTTTCAACCCCGCCCCCCGACACACACACTGTAATTTCGGCACTTAGGACAGAGCCTGTCTAATAACTGGGATGCAATCTGTGCGTGCATGTGTGTGCACGTGGCGCAGGCACAAGGTTAAATAGTCTCGCTCCCCTGATTCACAATAGCTTGGGATTGATAGGTAAACTGTACTTTTCTGCGTAGTAATCCCTTTCATTTCCGCAGATTCTTGAGTGATGCCGTCAGCTCCACAGAGAGGAATGGGCCCCCAAACCTGGGAAGTGGCCCCTTCTTCCCTCTGGCTGCTCCAGAAGCCCCCTTTGTAGTCCTCCTACTTCCCCAGGGTTTGCGGTCAGCTAAGACAAGCCACATAATTGTCACTGGATGAAGCACCAGCACCATGGAAAGAAAGAGTCAAATGCCCAGTGAACAGTGCTGGTTGGAAAGCAAAGCTCTTTGCAGGAAGGGGTAAAGGAGATGCTTAGTTTGTCTGGGTAGCAAAATGTTTCTTACTTTAGCAGAAAACAGCTCCTAACCAAATACTGTGTGGCTTCGAAGTCACAAGATGAACGAATCGACAATCGCAACAAGGAGAATCGAATGACATCAACCTGGAGGACTGGAGGCCATGCCCATACTCTGCCAGACACCCCAGTGAATACAGTCACCTGGCTCCACTCAAGTGCCAATCAGGCCCCTGCCTCAGATACCTACAGCCTGACAGGTCACGTACGTGAATGCACTAGGGCAGTTAGGGAGAGATGGCAGCATCAGTGGGGATAAACGAAAACTGAACCAGATGCTCGTGTTGGGAAGGTCATGTGGAGGCAGGGGAGGGGGCGCGGGCAGGGCTGCAGCAAACCGTCTGTGCCCCTTCTGAAGGGGGCAGCTGCTACCCAGTTCCAGTTGACCAGTGTCATGTTGGGATATGGACCCAGTGTTAGCAGATTCTCTGATGTTTCAAGAAGAGCTAGGAATTAAGACTCTCATTAAACTTCCTGGTTTTGAAACACTGACAAATAAATCCAAAATTTTAACAACTCTGCAAGCAGATAAAATACATCTGTGAACAAGGCACACCCATAAAGTCATCCTTGTGAGAAAAACAGCTAAGATATTTGAAGAGCCAGCCTTATGCAGTTGTCAGCACAATTATACACTTAGGGAGGGTGCTTTCTGTACACACACTCATGAGTGTGCACACACACACACACACACACACACACACACACACACAATACTAGAGCATCTCCTGTGATAGAAAGCCAGTGAAAGGACCAAATGGGTAGAGAAAGCTCATTCTGCCTCAGGATTAGTTACAAACAGAACTCAGTTCCCAGCCTAAAAAAAAATCTAGAAATCTCATAGACTGGGGGGGATCAGGAGACTTGGGAAAAGAGGGAGGTGAGTACACAAGATAAGAATTGGGCTCGGCATTCTTAGGCGGCCTTATTCTTCTGAGCAAGCATGCTATTCCTTCCTGCTACAATGACCTGTGTAGAAGGGAACTGAATTTTCTGTAGGAATCAAGGATGTCATCATAAAGGAAGGGGCATTTGGGTTGGGTTTTACAGGATGTGCAGGAGTTTTCTCAGAGAAAGAATGTGGTTCAGAGGAACTATAAGCACCAGAGCATCTTCCCTTCCTGCTTTCTCTGAGACCAGTCAGCCCAGAACCTAACTCTGTTCTTTTCTTCCCCTTGGATGCTCTGGAACAAGCACAGTGCCCTACTGAAGCTTTATGACATAGAGGACCAATATCCATGGGGACAGACAGTGAATGGAAAACCTATTTCCTTCTTCCTCCCATTCTAATCTTCCACATCTGGAATCTACAGAGAATTAAAAATTTATTAATATCAAATGTTAATGGGGTGGGGAGGTGTTGAGACATAATCCCATTCCTACAATCCCACTTTCCCCTACCTCCTTCAGGTCCCAAAGACAGCTTTCTGGATCACTTCCACAGAACGGTATGTTTATTGAGAGGAACAGTGGGTATGGCAGGGAGATGATTCCAGGTGGCTGCAGGCAAAGATGAAAGAAGATGAAATGGAAGCCCCTGTAAATCCCAGCCTACAAACTCAGGATGGTCATTTACCAGGCAGCCATGTCTATGCCAGGGATATTTGCTAAAGGTTGGTCAAACAATCTTTAGCATTTTTTGTCACAGCCATGGCATGGGGTGAGTAAGATAGTGAAGACAGAATCAGAATGTCTGGGTTAGGCTCTGGGCCCTCCCACCCCCCATCGGGGTAGTTGGGGACAAGTTACAGTATCTCTCTGAGCCCCACTTCCCTTAGCTATAAAATGGCAATAATAATTGCACTCTATTCACGGGGCTATAGTGGGTGTTAAATAATCATATATGGGCCACAATTAGCATTGTATATAGAAATGAGAATTCTGGGTAACATTCGCTACAAGTGATTCCTTGTTGCTTTCAGTTATTCTGAAAAGGAGTTCCCATATGGGGGGCTGGGGTGGGATGAGAGTGGAGGGATTATCCATTTTACATAAAGGATAAAATAGCTATGGACTTACTGCATCTTCGGATTAGATATATTTCAAAAAAAAAAAAAATTGGACTCCCGGGTGCTTTCCTAAAGTGGTGTGGTGCTCAGCCAAAGAAATGGTGGCATCTTCTCTAGGGGGGTGGCAGCTAGCCACAGCTCAGGGGCAGGAGAAGTCCTTGGAATCCAGAGTAGGTATAAACCCAGCTGCCCTCCCTCCACGATGCGCACCAGGGAGAGCTCTTCAACATGGGAATGTGAGTTCTTTCTCATGACTGTCTGGATCTGCTGTGCAAATCTCTTTCCACACTCAGGAGGTCTTTCCCATCATCTTCCTCAGAGGACTATTGGATTGACCAGAGGTGGAAAATGCCCAAATAGTGGCAGTGCCTTGTACGGTGCAAAACGCAAAAGTGTCACTCCCTAAACAGTTCATAAATGAACGAAAAATAATGAGAACTGTATTTATGGAGCACACGCTAGGTGCTCGATATACTAGGGACATTACATTAAGCACACTATAAATATTTGTTCGTTAAACCCACACAACCCTGTGAGTAGATATTATTTTGTCATCTGAAGCTCAGAGATATTATTTCATAGGCTGAGGATCTTCAGTAGGAAGCAGCACAGCAGGAACGAGACCCCCCGGAAACCTGGCTCTAGAGATCACTGCCCTAACTACGAAGGAATGACTAAATAAATCAGAGGCAGAGGTTGTTCTAGAAACTTGCCACATTCCCCCACCCTAAATGATGACCCAAAGCTTAATTGTCAGAGGCTGTTTGAAAGCCCATTTGAGGTTGATTTGCCTCTTTCTCAGCGGCATGTCGGCTGCTGCCCGGCATGATAGCTTATTTAAAATATCGGGTAGAAATAAGATTCACTGTGAAATTAGTTGTAGACAAGCTCAGAAACTGCTAATGATGCAGAGATAATAAGGGGATTTGCAGAAAACACTGATATTGCATTATGATTAGTGAGTGGAGCGTCACCCCTTGAAGCCTGTGGGCCTGAGCTCCCACGAGAAGAACAAATGCATATGCATGAGCCACGCACTCCGGCAAATCCAGGCCCCCGAGGCCAGCAGGCTCGGGCCTCCTGGTCAGAGGCTCAGAGCTGAGCTCTGATTTGCAAAAAATGATTAATTTGTGGGTTTTGAGAATGAGAAATGTTTACTTCCTAGGTCTGGGAGAAACCAAACGCTGGTCCTAAATCAAATTCCCATTTGAAAATGAAACAAGCAGGAGAAACTCTGGAAGGCAGCCCTGCAGTTGTGCCTGGTCGGCTGCCCAGGGCTCCTTGGGCAGCTCTCTCAGGGTGTGAGTTCAAGTCTACTTAGAACCCCGCTAGTTCCATAGGCCTGCGAGAGGTGGTTGTCAGCCCTATGTACCGGAGCGGTGAGGCCACTGATACATCACTGATATCTTGCAATACTGCTTAGTGAATGATGGCTGCCCCGACATTATCCAAATGCCACTGGGACCACCCTCGCAACCTCTCTGTGACCCAGCATTTAAAGGGTTAATGCCTGGCACCATGAAGGTCCTCAGATCCTATTCCAGCAATTTGGCCAGTGTTCGATCTGATCGCAGGGTGTCCACACCTGACTGGTGGTTAAATATTTCTAATATCACTCTGCATACCCAGCCATAGGCATGCCTGGTTGAAGTGTCCGCAACATAAGAAACAGGCTAGATGCTAGCAATGAAGTCGGATAAAATCCTCTAGAAAAGCCCAGTGCTACAAATCAACAGGACCCGTGTCCTACTGTGGCTGAATCCATCCCTCCATGTTTACAAATGCGCCCAAGATGGAGTCTGCGTGTGCACCCAGGGTGTGTAATTTAGCCAAGTTACAGCCTCTGCACTTTTGGCAAAGAAGGGGGGAAATGCAAATTGCATGCATGTCAATGACTAAGTCACCTGCATAATGAGATGCCAGAAAGTTTGAGGCTAAAACACTTATTTACATGAAAAACAAATCTGTATGGGATACATATTTCTCTCCTTCACATCTCGACACATTTGTCACTCAAAGCCAGAAGACTCTACTCAACAAACCCTCCGGTCCCTGGCCCTATTTTCATTCTTTTTAGCTTTCAGCTTAACTCCTTGAGGGATGAAGGCCACCAGGTGTTCAAAACAGATGCTGCTGTTTTGCTGCCTAGGGAACATCATTCAGAAAGAGGGATGGGGTGGGAGGACCCAAATTCCCACCATGCCAAAACTATTTGTATGATCCTTGTACAGAATGTAAATTATTTATTCAATTTATGCAGTGAGGTGGATACAGCTGAATAGCTTGACATTCTATCAGATGGCTGACCACTGATACAACCAAGTCCTTTTCTCTTAAATGTGATGAAGCTTTACCTAAGAGTCAAAAGTGAAATGCTGAAGAAAGATGGGGAGGCAGTGTGGTTCAGGGATGGACTGCGATAGTTGCTGTTTGTGGCCACCTGGCCTATTTTTCCTCCTTTTTCCTTTTTCCAGCAGCAGACTCTGGGCTTTCCTGATCACATGAGGGATCATGTGACCCAATCCTGGACCCACCACGGTAACTCTCTTCTCCTAGACACAGAGATTGGTGGAGAGGTAGCTAAACTCTCCATCATCCAAGGAGAGCCAATTAGAATCCATCCTAAGATTGATCTACAAACACTGTGGGTAGACGGTTCTCTTTCCTGTGGTCTTGCTAATAGGAGGTAATAAAGCCAAGGAGCTGGTGGGTATCTTCCCCACCATCTATACCGTCTGGACAGAGTCTGTCTGTAGAATGCAGCTAGTCAGAAATGAAAGATAAGTGGAGAGAGCATAGTGGCCCTGACGTCTGACTCTGCACCCCAACTTCCCGGTTCCTGCAATTAATCCTTAACTTTCTGATTGACTCAGGATCCTTCCAGACTATGTAAGACAATAAATTCCCCTTTGCTTAAATGATGGGAAGTAGATTTTGTCACTAAAAAAACATTCTGACTTGCACTCGATTACAGAAAGGATGGATATGTCTTCCATCACCCAGGTTTTTGATAAAATATATTTAGCATTTTGTTCAAGTTCTTTAATTTTATTTTTCCCCTTTGCAATTTAAAATGATTAATTCGTTTAAATCTAGTAAAGTATCCAATTAAAGCTAAATAGCCTCTATTTTTGTCTCAATTGTATTTGAGATCTGCTTCTTATCACTCACATGAGCATTTTAATTTGCCTGTTTTCTACTCTTTGTAAAATATTAAGGACAAAAGTGGAATAAAATAGGCAAAAAAATTGCACTAACACTACTCTAAGAACAAAACTGCTGATCTTGCACAAACTGTACCAGTATCTAGCACGCAAAACCAGCACGAAATAATCCAAAATGTTAATTTGCTAAAAGATAAAAAGAATGAGGCTCATGTAAACATTGGGTCTCAGACATTGCACAAAAGCTTCGGTCACTTATTTAAATCCAAGTCTCTAGATGGCAGTAGAGGAATCACTCACCATTACACTCACGGAGGCCTTGCTAATGTTAAGGAGTAGGCCATTAAGAGTGTTAAATATGGGGTGACAGAAAGAAATGTAATTACGGGTGGTGAACATACAGTGCGATATACGACGTATGACTTACTGTTGAACTGCACACTCGAAACTTATTGGATTTCGTTAACCAACGTATCCTAAAGTAAGAATGTATCTGTTTATGCTTCGGAATGAGAAAAGAAACCACACCTGTGTAGTTCCAGAGAAAGGAGCAGTAATCTCAGGACATTTGAAATCACACCAGGATACAGTTGCTGAGATGGCAGGCCCTGCACGCAGGTGAACTGGGCTGGTTCCTCAACCCCGCGTTTTCCTAGATATGTTTGAGAAAGTTGCTGAACTTCTATGCGCTTCCATCTCCCCATCTGTTAAAGAAGGATGATAATGGTCCCTACCTCACAGGGATGAAATGAGGGCTAATTCAAGATCACCTTTGTCAAGTGCTAGCACAGCATCTGCCACATAGTAGGTGCTCACTAAGACACAGTTATGGTGCCTATCTTCACCCCTCTCACTTTCCCCTCACAGGCTCTCAAAGCGGAAGACAAAATAAACATAGGCAGGGTTAGATTGCAGAGCCTGGTGGTGACAGTTATCTCTGCATGAGTCACCACTGATATGATGTCTGACATCAAAATTCAAATTTTCCTAAGAGACACTGAAGTTCTTGCCTTGCTGAACAATAAAATAAATAATCCATCAACAATAATAAAAATGATGGCTCTCCTTACTGCGTTGTTACTCTGCTAGGCTCATCTACTTACTTTGACCCCTTACCACAAAATAAAGTGGAGGTATGACCGTCTCCATCTCACAGGGGGTAAAGAAATAGTGGTCAGGAAACAGCTCAGAGAGGTCAAATGACCTGCCCAAAGGGCACATTTAGTGATGTGGATGGCGAACCCAGCCGGTCCTACCCCCGATCCATTCCTGCTCTCATACATCAGATCATGGCTAGTTGAGTTGTCTCTTGACGTCTTCCCCAATATAAAATAATAGTGATGATGATGATGATGAGGAGGAGGAGGATGTATTGACTGTGTACATGTGACAGATGTCATGCATTCTGTGTCCTTTATGAAGAGACTGCAAGGCACACACAGCATGGCCCTTCTTCTGGCATCTCCATGCTCTCCCTGGCTCCCTAAGTAGAATTGGAAAATAAATCTCAGGCATCCACTTCCCCTTTGAGATCTCTGGACAGAATCTTACCGAAAGCAAACATGCGGAGGCTTAGCCCTTCTTTTGGGAGATGGCTTCTCACCTGTCTGCCATCTTATCATTGACCAAGCCCTAATGGACTACCCCAGTGCTGTGTCCATCCCAGGAAACAATCCTGCCCTGGGAGATGCCTTCGGCAAAACTCTGGCTCCCGAAGAGAACCCTTCATCCAGGCGACAGTTAATTTCCTTTCATCAGGCTGTGAACATTTATTTCATTCAAGGAATTTTCAGTAAGACCCACACCAGGTGCAAAGCATCGAAGAAAAAAAGAGAGATCACGAGCAGCCACACTTTAGAAAGGGAGAAACATAAAAGCAATGGGCACAAGAGTATGTGACAAATTATATATAATAAAAGTAAAATAAAAGCTGTAATGGATACATAGAAGAGAGACCTTTAAATGCAAATGGGGGATCAGAAAGAGCCTCAGAGTGTCTAACCAACAATATGGATAATCAACCTCACCACCGTCACAAGAGCAAATTCTGCCATACAGTGAAGGACCAGTTGAGGTTTGGTTTTCGTTTCTTTTCTTTTCTTTTCTTTTCATTTCATTTCATTTCATTTCATTTCATTTCATTTCTTTTCTTTTCTTTTCTTTTCTTTTCTTTTCTTTTCTTTTTTCAAACATAAATGCAGCACCTCCAAGTGTCTACGGTCAGTTTTGGAAACTGGTCTGGCCATTTGTCATGGACAACCTCCAGATGCAAGTGTGACCTTTCCAAGGAAAATAACTTTTCCGCCCTACTTTCCCCCTCTTAAATGTCAACTGTTGCCATTTTGTCGCTGTTTTGCAATAGGTGGAGAAAATAACATTAGAAACCATGTAAAAACCATACTTGGTTGCTAAACATCGGCAACCAAAGAAACTTAAAGCTCAGGTGGCCCCTCTCTGCAATAGCCTCCTCGTCCATACATCTTATCTCCCTGTTGTCTTCATTCCAACACCTAGAGTCACAAGGTGGGACTTGGGGTCAGCTCACCCGACCCTCCCTAGATTTGAATGACAAGACCAGCCTGAAAAAGAAGAAGCCTTTTTGAATGACAAGTCTTCATCGGGATGAAAACGGCAATAAGAGGTGGGTTTATCTCTGGGGAATGCTGGTTGATGAGGGCACTGGCACCAACAGTTGGAGACACAAGTCTTTCCCATGGAGAATATCACGCCAGTCACCTGCCAGTGCTCTGAAAGACCTGATGTGATCTGTGATCGGAGCCTGAAAAGCTTTTGTGAATTTGATATAATGGTTAACCAGAAAGTGGGGAGCAATATGTACAGTCTCAATGCCTCCTTCTCACTCTCTTCTCCTGCAGAAGGCACCATGACCCTGAGCCCCTGAGCCACAAATGACTGCCAAGGGATGGATAGAGTTGGACAGGAAAAAAACAGGTGGGAGGGTTCTGAGATGTATCTTTACTGACCCTAGAACAGAAGAGAGAGAGCCTCTCCCCAACCAAGTAGGGGTTACCAAGCACTGAGCACTGCTCAGAGTCAAGTGCTCATTGAATCCTGCCTACCACACCATAAAGTTGGGTACTTTACATTCATTAAGACTTAGAAAGTGAGACTTGAAGGCAAGTTGGGAAGAAGTCAAGATTTGACCCCAATTCTAATTCCAGAATATGCCCTCAAAACCTCTTGGCTCTGTTACCTCCACCTGAAGCCAAAAAAAAAACTGACCTCGGAGCTCAAATATTCCTGCTGAAAGAGACAGCTGGCTATGTACAACCTTAAAGTAGGAGCAAGGGTGATAAGGACAGGGAAAATAAGGCTTAGGAGAACCATTATCATACCAGGGCCCCAGGCAGGTGTAATGGGCAGAATCGTTTGCACGAACAAGGAGGACAGCTGTGGCATCGACCCTCAGCTGGACCGGCCTCTTAGTCTTTGTTCTGACACTGGCCCCATTCTTGTTACCGGGTTTTCCAGTGCTTACATAGCTCATGCATCCCTCTTTGGGCAGAGGCTTTGTGTCTGTAGAGACTGTCTGAATATTTGTAGACAGTGTCAAAGATACAATGGAAGGGGTGGTCTATCACTGTTCGTCAGCTGGTTCACCATCGCACAGGTGTACAGGCGTTAAAGTGGAGTCTGTTCTGTTTAGCTGCTGCATCAATTTGGACTGATGGTATCCAAACCCTACGGGTTATGAAATATTAAATGTCATATTAGTGTGTTCCCTAAAATCTGGGGAGAAGGGATAGAGGAAGGGTCTTCCAGGATCACTTCGGGTTGAATTCAGGTCCCGGTGGCACCCCTATCCCCAGTCTGAGTCTTACAGCCTTGAACTCTCAGTGTGTTATGAGTGGAGAATGAAAAGTAAAGTAGTATGTTCCCTTTGGAGCATGAGTTTGCCTTTTCTCTTTAGTGTTTCCTGCTGCTCCGGTACATTCATTCACTCTATGGTGGGTGCATGGGGCCTAGCTAGCATCATTAGAGAGACGGTCAATCACTCAGTTCCCTCTGGCAGTATTTTATGTCAGCCATAACTTGCTATCCACACAAAGCTACAAGATGCCTTTGTGCATGACCTGACTTAGTTTAGGACTAACTGGTCAGATGCCACAGAATTCATTACAGAACACAAAGAAAAGACATTTTGACAAAGAATAAACATGAGCCCCACGGGACCTCACTTTAGCCATGAGGCTGTTCGTATTTGGCATTTCTTGGGGCTGTGAATTGCTCTAGTTGGAACTTGGCAGGTGAGAAACCGGAGACAGCTCTGCCAGCCCTGGCTGGCTATCAAGGACCATAATAGCAAGATTTCCTCCATCATTTATCCCAGCTGTCTCCGCTCAAAGTCCTTGGAGTGTCTCCACTTTCACTGAGGATGAAGACAGAGTAATAACACCAGGTGACTTCAGGCCTCAGATCTTGAATCTTTCCTCGAATTAAATACTACTCAGCTGTCCTAGAGGGTTCCTTCTCCAGCTTGGATCCTAGAACCCTAAACTCTTCCAATGGTTTCTTTCCCCCAGAACTGAAGAGCTCCTTCTGATTTGGTTTGCAATGGAGAATGTGCCCCTAATCCAGAGAGATCAATAAAGAGCAGAAATAAAGGGGAAAAAAGAAAAAAGAAAATTTAGTCTATGAGAAATGGCACCACAGGACCACCGTTTGCATGGTAGAGAGAGACTTCGATTCCTGGTTCTTTCTTCCCCCCAAATCTTAATTCAGACACTGGGTTGTGCTCTGTTTCTCAGTAGATTATCTGATGTGAGGGCAGCTGCCCTGTGACAGATGCTGAACTGTTACAAGCACTTCTGTGCTAACTATACAAAGTTCTTATTGATTGAGATGAGGGTGGCAGAGGTAGAAAGACCACTCTCTAACTTAGTGCTCAAAATGTACGGAATTCCTCTCTCAGATGACAGAAGAGGCAGGAAAACATAAGGCTATGAAAATGCCTCCTGGTACTACTTTGGCCACTTCTTATAAGTTTTAATTATGTGCATCTCTTGTGAAA
Source organism: Cynopterus sphinx (assembly GCA_030015415.1). Lineage (NCBI taxonomy): Eukaryota > Metazoa > Chordata > Mammalia > Chiroptera > Pteropodidae > Cynopterus > Cynopterus sphinx. The sequence goes on along the minus strand of CM057379.1, from coordinate 95,588,860 downwards.
TATGAATCACCTTCTTAATACCCTTGTTAGTTATGAGCTTGTTCCTTCACTTCTTAAGGTTTAAAATTTTTCATATAAACAAGCAAAATTATTTATTTTTAGATCCGTTGCTGTGTGCAGAAAACTATAGCGCTTTCCGTTCTTTACAACTGATATTTTCCTTAGGGACACACACACACACACACACACACACACACACACACACACACCATGATCACTATGGTTAAAGGCACAGTTCCTATCTGTGGGGCACACAGTTTTGTTTATTTTACAATTCCACTTGATTACGTTATTCATTACCTTGCTATTCGATTTCTTTGTTTACTAGTCTGACACACCAATAATAGGAGACAATTTTGAAGGAAAAATGGTAATTTGGTGCCACTACATGAGATGTGATAGAATCATTTGCAGCTCCAATTATTTAAAATTACAGAGCCATGGAGCTGAACTTTAAAAAAAAAAAAAAGAAAAACTAAATTATTTCTAATAGCAGAATTTTTCAGCATCTTAATTTGAGTAAAAGAAAAGGTTTAAATAGATTTGAGGGCTTAAATACTTCTGAGGAAATCAGGTACTGCAAAGCTAGGATGTCTAATTCACCTAAAAGTAATTAACAAAAAGTAAGTTAGATCATTATTTCCTCCAAGATCATAATTTAAAAAGAAGCTGATTTATCTGAGCTGATTGGGGCTTTCAATCCCAAAAGAACTGTAGACACTTGGTTGTTAAGGGGAGAACAGAAATGAGATCCAATTACGCAAAATTCTTTCTTATGGAAAATAAAACGATTGCTCAAATGTGCTCAAAGGGAGCAGAAGAAAACAAGGGATATGAGGGTTTTTTTTAAAAAAACTTCTGATTAAAACCTCTGCCCAATTTACAAGTAAGATCCACCACAAGAAAATAAAGGAACTCATTTCCACCTACGCCTTTGCTATAACCAGCTGTTTAGAACCGGTGAATCTGGGAGTTCCTGTTAACATCTGACATCTGACTCCCAAGGAAGCGGCAAGTGGCTAAGGGCACAGATGAGGCCGGAGGGATTAGAAGTAGAATACCTGACCCTTTGTGGTGAGGGTCTACTATGGGCTGAATTCATATGTTGCAGTCCTAACTCCCAGTACCCTGGCGTGTTATTATATTTGGAGAGAAGGGCTTTAAAGAGAAAATTAAGGTAAAATGAGGTCATCGGTGTGGGCCCCAATCCAATACGACTGATGTCCTTATAAGGAGAGGAGATCATGGAGCAGACGTGCCCAGAGGAAAGACCATGTGAGGACAGGGAGAAGACGGCCATCTGCAAACCAAGCAGAGGGGCCTCAGGAAAAACCAACCCTGCTGACATCTTGATCTCAGACTTCGAGCCTCCAGAACTGTGAGAAACTGTAAATTTGTCATTTAATCCCACCAGCCTGTAGGTCTTTGTTATGGCTGCAGAGATGACTAACACATGGTCTTAGATATCCTGGCTCAGCTACAGATTCCATCTCTTCTCTTCCTATTGCACTGTAACTCCATGAGAGCAGAGCCTGCTGGGTCAGTGGTGAATAGTGCAGACTTATTAACCGAATCATTTTTCCAACAGAAGATGAATCGGAAGACACGAGAAATCATGAAGTAAATCCAAGCCAATCCTTACAGCTCTGCTAGTTAGGAAGAACTGCACAACGTTTAGGTTTGGGATTCCCCAAATTCAAATCTCAACCAGATTTCTGATGAGGTACATGTCCCACACCAGTTCGTTGACCTCTCTGTGCCAGGCTCCTCATTTGAGAACTGCAGCAGGGATCAAAGTAGAGTGGCTCCTGACACAGAGGGACTACTCAGCAAACTCATCGCTCCATTTATTGCACAAATGTGTCCTGAGCCCACACTGTGTCCAGAAACTGCTCTAAATATGGGAAGACTGACAAAATATCCTGCTCTGTGGGGCTTATCTTCTGGTGGAGGTTAGCTAATAACGATAATAGGGGCCTTTAATAAGGAGAGAAAGGATGGTTTAAACACAAAATTCTGATGCTCGGTCCATATCCATGCACTATATGTAGTGTCCCAGAATCCCATTTAAAATGTAATCTGCAGTAGCCTATGGCACCTGATGGCTAATATTTTCTCATGCCAGGCTCTCTGGCACCAAGTCACCCGCATTCCCACTGCCCCAAGCCAGGCTGGGTCCCTTGCAGATGTCTGCGCATTTTGCTGTTTGGCTCCAGATGAACCTATCGGTTGATCTCCAAGTCGTCATAAAGCCTGTCTCTTCTCCCAGAGCTATCAGTAAGTGACTCCCTCTGACTCTGTCCTCCCATCCCACATAAGAGCTCTGCAGTGCCACCTGGCACTCAGTGTATGAGGTCCCTGAAGGGTGTTGGAGGCAAGCCCCAGGTCCTGTCACCCCAAATTGTTGGCTTTGTCCAAGCCAGCCTGCCTGACGCAGATGTATGATGGTGCAGAGACAGCTTTTCAGAGAATGGCCAGCAGTCCAAATCCATTACCCAGGCAGTCTCCACTGCTGTCTTTGTGCCTCTCAGGTCAGGGTTAATGTTGGGAGCCAAAAGGCCTTCATCCTGACCGCCCAGCCCCCGGCATAGAACCTGGCCGTTAACAAACCTGTATGCTATCTAAAGAATGCATGAGCAGACAATGTCCCAGGGAATAGATAACCATAGAATGTATTAACATACCCGCCCGATAAGGAAGGACCTACTGAATGGCTGTGGACCTGCCCAAGGAGCCCCTCTCCTCCTTGTTCCTCTTTTCACTTCTAACCTTTGTACCCCCTAACCCCATCAACCAAGGACCAATGAAATTGTAACAAGTATCCCCCTGCCTAGTCAGTCCTGCCCCCCTTTGTTCTTCTGTATAAATATACCCGCTCTAAAATAAAAAATTTGAGGCTTGATCAGAATACTGTCTTGCCTCCGCTCCTTTTTCCACCCATTTCTCTCCAGGTTAGGTCCTCCTCGAGCCCGCGAATAACTAGGTCCCGCAGGTCGGGACAAGTGGCGCCCAACGTGGGGCTCGAGGCGTGGATCTGAACCGGGCGGACCACAGAAACCCTGTACGTCCGGACCCCAGAAGTTCTAAGTTTGAGGACAGCTTTCACCGCTCATGGAAGCCGATCGCCCTCGGTGAGTACTCCTCGTCCGTCCATGAAATGGGAAACCCCTCCCTCAGGGAAAAGGAGTTGGAGTGTTTAACAGAAAATTTTCGAGTCTAGAAGTTAGTTAAGAAAAGGCACGAGAATTTTCGACGCTTAGGGACTAATGAAAAAGACCCGTGCTCTCTGGGCTCCCTAAAGTAATATAAATTAGGCGCTAGCATCCAAATTATCTTAACAATTAGGACAAAGAGGCAGGTCGTCGGAGCTAATTCGCCCAGAGACCCCTAAATTTTTAGGATTCCTTTTTATTAAGAATAATAGGATTAAACTATAGTTGGAATGCACTGCCGCGGATGGTAATATTCCTTGGCAGTGTCTTCCTTCTCACCTGCTTTTTAAAACGAGATCTCTAAAGAGGGAATAAAAATGGGAGCTAAATTGTCTAAACAAGCGGCTTTCATAAAAGACCAAAAAGTTTCTCTCAGAGAAAGGGGGAGTTCGGGTTAAAAAGAAGGATCTCATAAATTTTTTTCGTTTTTATTGATGATGTTTGCCCTTGGTTCATTGTTAAACGGACAGAGATCCACCCAAGAAATGGCAGAAGGTCGGAAGGATTTAAATGATAAATTACAACGTGAAGGGCCTGATTCTGTCTCTACTGCCTTTCTCTTTCTGGGGCCTAATTAGGGACATAGTAGAGGCCCCATCAACTGATTCAGATAAGCAACAACTTTTGTCAGTAGCAGAATACTGCTCTCCGCCCTTTATCTCGGCGGCTTCAGTTGCTCCATCCTCTTCAGAGAGACCCCCTCAAAATCCCTTCACTTCATTAGCTGCCCAGATGCAACAGCTACAGCAGCAGCAAGCTCAGGAAAAGCTTCAGGGCCTATCAGAATAGGTGCCGAGATTAGGTTTTCATAAAACGCCAAATATTATAACAAAATTACCAGGAACAGAGTAGAAATTGCACTGTGCTTATAGACCACAGAATTCAGGTCAGGAAAAAAGGATAAATAGGACTTTTAAGGAAACGTTGACTAAATTCGAATTAGAAATTAATGAAAACTAGGTAAGCTTCCTTCCCTTAGCTCTTTTAAGAGCACAATGCACCCGCCTACTATCAAAGAAATCAGGTTTATGTGTTTAGGCTTTTAAAAAAAAAAAAAAAAAAAAAAATTTTGTAACAACTATTGGATAAAAGAATTTAATAACTCACTGTTATTGAGAAATTTGTTTTTCACTTGTAATTTCACATAAGATAATTGCTGTAAAACGTTGTTTACTAGTGTACGATATTGTTAAAAGCCAATTATAAATAGGTAATTGTACTTATTATACTTAGAAAAACAGTATATTGAATAGTTGAGAACATTTTTTCAAATGTAAATATTTAGATAAAGTTTTCGTTTGTTTCAATATTCATTTACTGCATCAACCATAGTCTCAAATTTTACCTTTTAAACAGCTTAGTTTCAAAATCTGTAAAATGAACTAAGAATCTTGAGTATTAATTCATGCATATAAGACTAATGTGTCCATAAAGCATAGATCTTACTTTGATTGTATAACTTTAAGTAAAGACTGCTGTTTTTATACCAACCACTCTGGCATAATTCGAGATAGTCTAGCCTTAGTAAAACAAAGACCTTTAATATTGGCTTTTAAAGGACTGCTATTTAGGCCATGTATAGTAAATTGCTTTATAAAGTATATTAACAGAGAGTCCAGGCTGTTAAATTAATAGTATTTTCTACTCAAGTAACAGGGGTATCTCAGTTGCCCCAATTTATAGGACATCAAAGATTTGATATGTGCCTAAAAACCAGTGGGGAATGTGACGGCCTACTAAAGTGTAATAAAGGTAAAAGTTAATTAAAAGTCCCAAAACTAGACAAAAGAAATCTTTACCTTAGCAATTTTTAATTGGGACAAGAATGCCTAGTTCCTAGAACTTTTAACTACTTAGTGTCTGCTATGAAACTTGTGACAATGAACTCTCTCATATGCTAAGAGAGCAACATTCCAGGGCGCAGATAAGGAGAACATCTGCAAAGCCATGCTTAAAACTAGCAAATTCCCTGGCTACATTTATCTTTGTAATGACCAGTTTCTGTTAGCTTTATAAAAGATTAACTTCTGCTCTCTTTTTAACTTCTGTTCCGGATCTCCTGAAACCTGAAACCCCCGGCCACCTTGAGTGAGGACTTGCTTCGTCCAGGGGGCGGCCACTGAGAGATTTTTCTCAGCCCCAGACGCCAAGCAGCCTTGCTCAGGAGGGCAGGAGGAGAAGAAGTTTCACTTTAACTGTAATTGGGCACGAGCCACCTAAAGCAGCCTCACCGGTGAATAAGACTGCGTTAGCATCTGTCTAGATGCCTCAGTTCTGTTCCTGTCTGATTGGGCCCTTGGTTAACTAGCGGAAGGCTGGACGCAGCGATACTTCCCTAGTACGGTCGGTCTGAGACGTCAGACTCTGACCCTGTACATGTTCTGGTTCTGGTTTCTGATGCGCTAGCGTTTTGTGTTATCTGTAGTTTGTCTTGTCTGTCTTGTGTCTGTCTGTTTGGGCTGGCCGAATGTACTGCTACCCTCCTATACTTATTTTGATTCCTTCCTTAGGTCTGGCCTCCGTGGCCCTCTTACCGACTGGATGCTAGGTGAAAGGCTGATCCTAGCCCTGGCTTAGTTGGCTCTTGTGGGGATTTTCTCTTCTCTTACCTGTTTTCACTAACATGGGTCAGGCTTCCTTCTCAAATCGTCCTATGTTCTCCCCCTTTTTCAATACTTCTTTAACCATTTTAAGGATTTCAGGAAACAACCCCAAGCCTACGGAGATAAAGCGTCAATCCCTTCAACCTTCAAAGGTTCTGCCAGCTAAATTAGCCCATGTTTGGAACAGAGTAACCATCAGAGGGGTCATTCGACCTGCAAACAGCCTTCCAGCTGCGAGATATCATCTGTGGTAATCAGGTTTCTTTTAAAACAATGCAGAGAATGTGCATTTGTGTTAGAGATTTAGGTCTGAAGAATAACTAAACATAAAACTGATTGTTTACAGAGTGTCTGTGGGGCGGAGTCCTGAAAAGTCAAGTCTCCCTTCTGGCTGGTTCTTCAGTTTAGGTTGGAATTTATTTTTATTGAAAAATAAATTAATAAAAGATCTGCTTTAACTGGTTTAGAAAGAAATAGGAATCTTATAAATAAGTTACGTCTTCCTAAAATTGTCAGAAAAATAGAAACTAATTCAAATGTTTTGTTTTTGTTTTATCAAATCTACATGATCTGAGATAATCTTTGGTAATAAGAATAGTTTAATATTATAGGTTAAGGAAAAGTAGTTATGTCTTCAAGTTATCAGAAACACAATTTTATTCTACCTGTATTCGTCAGGTTGTGCATATGCTAATTCCATTAGTTGTTCAAGATTACAAAATTATAAGATTGGTATATTCATAAATTTGCTAATCTATTAAATGCTGATACTTAAAAACAGTCTTAACATTAAGAATGCTAAGGTTTTTTATAGTCATATTTACCTTTGAAATCTTTTATTATTGCATTGGTTAAATAGATAACTAAGTATTGTTTCATAATGACCTGTAATCCTGTTTAACCAGGTGATCAAACCTTATAACATAGTGACAAATTTTCCAACAAAATCTAAGTAGGATTTTTGTTTTGAATGCACCAAGGGTAATAAGACATATTACACCGCTAAATTAACAAGATGGGCCTTATGCCCTAACACTGGCGACTGGGCCAATACCCTGTCAGCTGTAGGCCCTGAAGCTTCCAATAGCCCCTTGTGGTGCATCTAAGGATGTTAGAAAAACAATTTGCTGGCCAACCGATCCTCCGCCTTATGTGTCAGACGGTGATGGTCCTGCTGATGCTCTTCATTATATAAAATTACAACAAAAATTTGAGGAATTCCAAAAGGCTTTACGCCACCCTTCTTATCATCCCCTAGCTATTCCTAGATCCCGAGGAAATATTGACATTGACACCCAAACCAATAGTATCCTGGAAACTACTCTATGGGCCTTAAATAATTCTAGTCCCCAACTTGCTCAAGATTGCTGGCTATGCATGACTATAGGCATCCCTATGCCCACTGCTATCCCAGTCTTAAACTCGTCTATTGACCATAAAATTAATTGCAGTCTCAGCCCTCCTTTTAGAGTCCAGCCTGTAGGTTTCAACTCCTCTACTTGCTACCAAAGTCCATTTCAAAATACCTCCTTCGACATTGATGTAGGATTTGTCACCTTCGCTAATTGCTCCAATATTGTTAATTATAATGAGCCCCTATGTCCAGCCCCTGGACGGGTATTTTTATGTGGAAATAATCTCGCCTATACTGCCCTGCCACAAAATTGGACTGGACTCTGTATATCAGCTAATATTTTTCCAGACATCTCCATCATACCGGAGACGACTGTCCCCCTCCCTAGCCTAGATTACATAGCAGGATGACACAAACGAGCCATCCAAGCCATCCCCCTCCTTGTCAGTTTAGGTATCACTGGGGCACTCGCCTCTGGTTCAGCTGGAGTTGGCGTTGCAGTCCACTCTTACAACAAATTGTCCCGCCAATTAATTAATGATGTTCAAGCCCTTTCAGAAACCATAAGTTTACATACAAGATCAAATTGATCCCCTTGCTGAAGTAGTGTTACAAAACCGCAAAGGCTTAGACCTTCTTACAGCAGAGCAGGAGGATTTGTTTGGCTTACAGGAATGCTGCTGCTTCTACGCCAACAGATCTGGAATCGTTCGAGATAAGATCAAGAAACTTCAAGAAGACCTCATCAAAAGACGCAGAGAGCTCCAAGAGAACCCCTTTCTAACTGGGTAGAATGGGCCCTTCCTCACCTCCTTCCCCATCCTCGGCCCCTTTCTTGTGTTCTTTTACTTATAACCTTTGGACCTTGGGCTTTCCGGCGCATAACTGATCTCATTAAGCAACAGGTCGATGCCTTGCTGACCAAACCTATCCACATTCACTATCACCGTTTGGCTCCCCAGAGCGATGACACCACCGACTATAATACTGAAAACCTCAAGACCCAAGATCCCCACTGGCCCCTATCTCACCTTTTAAATTTACATTGGCTTCTTTAAAATACCTTTCAGGTTATATACAAAACCCCAACCATTGGTTCCACTGTAAAAGGAGAAATATAACTTTGCCTGGCTCCCTCCCCACGGGACGACGACATATAGAACAGAGTATGTCTACCCTCGCCCATCAAAAACTCGAGGGGGGGTATGGGCACCGTGTTGGGTGAAAGAGCAAAGCATCTGCATGGGATGGTCACAATAAAGAGACCCCCTCTGTATTTCCCTGTTAAAAAACCTGGTTTGCATTGTGGTTGTTATCAAAAAACTATTTAAAAACGGCTCTACCTCTTCTCCCCAAAAGATACCAAGAGCTAAATACTAGGCGGGCCCACATATAGCCTGGGAGGAACCAGGTCAATGTTCCCCCACTCGGTTAAGGCCCACCTTTTCTAAAACAGAAAGGGAGGAGATGTTGGGAGCCAAAAGGCCTTCATCCTGACCGCCCAGCCCCCGGCATAGAACCTGGCCGTTAACAAACCTGTATGCTATCTAAAGAATGCAGGAGCAGACAATGCTCCAGGGAATAGTTAACCACAGAATGTATTAACATACCCTCCGGATAAGGAAGGACCTACTGAATGGCTGTGGACCTGCCCAAGGAGCCCCTCTCCTTGTTCCTCTTTTCACTTCTAACCTTTGTACCCCCTAACCCCATCAACCAAGGACCAATGAAATTGTAACAAGTATCCCCCTGCCTAGTCAGTCCTGCCCCCCTTTGTTCTGTATAAATATACCCGCTCTAAAATAAAAAATTTGAGGCTTGATCAGAATACTGTCTTGCCTCCGCTCCTTTTTCCACCCATTTCTCTCCAGGTTAGGTCCTCCTCGAGCCCGCGAATAACTAGGTCCCGCGGGTCGGGACAGGTTAAGGGACAGGAACCATTGGGAAGCCAGAGACTCCAAATACTTGTTTCCAGGAGCTCCCTGGCACCTGCTTGTGTTTAAAAGGGCCTAAAATTACCCCCTAAGCTTTTTCTATTTTTTTTTTTTTTTGCAAATCTCTAAACTCTCCAAGCCTTTGTTTGCCCATCCGTAAAATGGGGTAGAAACTGTCCTCCTCACTTCATGGAATTCCATAAGGAGAGAATGAAATAGTATGCAAAAGACTTTCAGTGGGATTCCTTTTTGGGAGCAATAACAATGTTCTAGAGTTAAGTGTGGCAATAATTATGCAACTCTATGAATAAACTAAAAACTGTTGAATTGTACACTCTAAATGTGTGAATTGTACTTAATATAGTTGTTATTTTAAAGCCTTTATAAACTGTGAAGGAGCATAGCCATCCAGGACTTCGAGTCGGAAGGCCTTCACTGTGAAATACTGACTCTGAAAGACCTCAGTGTACTAGAAAAGGGTGAAGTTTGGAGGGGGGTTGATTGGCATGTCGCACTTTTTTTTTGGAATACACTTTTCAGGAAAAATAATAATAATAATAATGTGGGAAATTGGGATCCATGTGCTTCTGGAGAAGTTTCTGGTAACCCAGATAATTCTATTTCCCCACGGCCATGTTTCCCTTGAAGATGTGGCCACGATCTTACTTGTTACAAGGACCCCGTCCCTCCCATGACACACTAGACCAGTGGTTCCAGTAGCTGCTTTGAGTCTTGAGAGAGGTGTCAACAGTGTGCACCTTTTTACCTGATCCCTAAGCACTAAATTGAGAACCCCTGGGTGCATTGCTGCGTACCTGCATATATGCACATTTGTATAAAATCCTAGGACAGTCATCTGGATGACAGCCTCACTGGGTGTGGTGGTTAATGGACCAATCCCTTCTCAGTGGGGTTGGAGAAAGTCCTTAACCCCGGGAAAATCTTTCCATGCTGGTGTTTTTCAGATCCTCCCCTTCCTGAATCATCCTGTGGCACGCTGAGCTGATATGGATTGTAAAAATTAATCTTCACATAGAGCCTTGGGATAGGGGAAATCAGCGTAGAGCCCAACTGAAGCCTGTATCCCATCTTCTATGTAAATGCTCTGTGCCTCAGTTTCCTCATCAATTCAACGTGGTTCACAATGATATCTAGTCCACGGTGTGTTGTCAAGATCAAATGAATTAAATACATGCAAAGTACTTGTTATTGGCTGAATTGTGTCCTTCCAAAATCCATATGTTGAAATCCTAACCCCCAGTCCCTGAGAAGGTGACTGAACTTGGATATAGCGTCTTTAAAGAGATAATTAATTTAAAACAAGGTCTTTAGGGTGGGCTGGATCCAATACGGATGGTGCTTAGAAGAAGAGATTAGGATACACATAGGCACAGAGGGAAGGCGACATGAAGACGCAGGGAGAAGATGGCCATGTGCAGGTTGAGAAAAAAAGGCCCCAGAAGAAACCAGCCTTGATCTCATTCTTGGATCTTCCAAAACTGTGAGAAAATAAACTTCTGTGGTTTAGGCCACCAGTCTGTGGCCCTTTGTTACGGCGGCCCTGAGAAAATTAATACCGCTTTTAGAAGACGAAGTCCGCAGGTCGTGTTAGCTATTGCCATTCTGCAGGGAGGCAACGCAGTGAGGCGGATAAGGAGGCAGGTTTAGAAATCAGACAGACCTGAATTCACAGACAGGGTATGTCGGATCCCTCTGGGGCTTATTTTTCACATCCACATAATGGTGATAATGCTAATAATATTCATGGTCCGAGGATAACAGATAACACAGAAACGCGTGCAAAGCCAGGAGAGCCCAGGTAGCCAGGCCTGGGCTACCACGACCGCTCAGGAACTGCGGCGCTGACCAGGATGCTGGGAACGTGGTGGCCAACCCACACCATCGAAAACCCGTCTGGCTGGAGAAAGTCTGACTTGACCTTCCTAAGTCTGTGATGTCCAAAGAGGTGGAGCCTGATAATCCTTTTCCAGATGGAGCCATTGTTACTTTTCACGAGACCAGGCGAGCAGACCAGGCCCATGAGAGAGTGGGCGCCAACCCGGGGGTGCCATGAGTTCAGGTTTGGGTGGATTTTAAGGATTTCCTGTACCCCAAGAACTCAGCACACTGCACAGAGGTTTACTAAAAAGCACAATGAGCACAGTAAACCTAACGGCTGCAGCATGGGCGTACCCTTCTCTAAGGCCCCTGGGCCGCCTGGAGAAGGGTAGGAACCCCATGTCCCCAGGTGACTTGCCCAGGTGTGACTGTCTTTGCAGAAAATCTGCTAAGAGATAAGCACCTGTAACAGAGGTGAGTCCAGGTACAGAGAGGGAAAGTGACTTTCTCAGGTCCTGGCCTGGGTCAGGCAGCAAGCTCCTGGAGGTGGCTCCTCTCCAAGAATTTCTGACAGCAGCCAGGCGGAGAAGGACACCTCCTCTCTGTCCCCCCGCTAATGGGGTGTAAAGGAAAGCAACTCTCCCTGTCGAAGGGTCATTCGCAGCTGGGGGGAGAGCTCTGTCCAGAGGCAGTCTGGCGAGATTTTCAATCCAATTTCTTTCAAGTGAAAGGCTAACAGGATAAGATCTCTCCGTGTTAACAACCTGGATTGTGAGTGAAGTCTCGGGGTTGGGGCGAGAGCTGAGGTCATGAAATCAAGAGCTTACCTCGCAAAGCAATCTAGTCCAAGCCCCAGGTCCCCAAGCCTCCCTCCAGAGCCTATTAATCTCGTGTAGAACAAGCCCCTCCCTGGGCACTTCTGCCCAGAAATTGAGGCCATCTGTCCCAGGGTGGCAGTCTCACCCTGATGCTTGCAGCAGGAGCTCGGAAGGCCTGTGAGAGGGCATCCTACAGAGTCCTCAGTGGGGGAGAGAGTGGGGCTAACACTGTTTTTTAAGGGTGAACACACCCTCAGAGCTAAGTTGTCACAGGGGACCCTGCAGGACAGCTCACAAATCTGACAGTTTCCTCACGAGGCCCGGGCACTTTTGCATATTGGGCACAAACTATAGCAACTGTATATACATTAGACTTCGTGTCCTGTCCAGGGATGACAGCCAGATGCCTCTGAATAGCCTGGGCTCCCTGAAACCACGTGTAGCAAATATCTGGGAGGAGCCTATGTTGACCAGTGAGTGACCCAATGACTCGCACCTTACACAGGATTCTTCAGATCGCTTGAACCTGGCTGGCAGCAATGGGAAACTGGGCAATGGATCCCACACTCGTCGGTGCCAGGGCTCAGCAAAATCCACATGAAAGGTAAAGAGGAGCAAAAGCTCTTGAACTGAAACAATCCCAGCTCACTCACATTCCTGAGCTTGCCTCCCCTCGACCCAACGTAAGCGGCCCAAAGTGTGGATGCTTAGTTCAAGTTCAGATTGGCGAATCTTCTGCAGCACGAATGATGCTCACACACATAGTGCTGAGGGAAATGAGTCCGGATTCCATTTGCATGAAGCTCAAAAGCAAACCAAACTGATCTAAAGAGGGAGCGAGTGGCCTAGTGGGGGTTCTTAGGTGGGGGTGGTTCTGCGTGGGAAGCGACAGGGGAAACTTCCAAGGGAGAAACTGTTTCATTTCTTGATCTAGCTGGGTGGCTCCCAGGGGAGCGTGTATGTAAAAATTGATGGAGCTGTGCACTTAAGATCTGTACTTTATGGTGTGCAAGTTATACTGTGATTTTTTAAATTGCCAGCCATTTATTGAGTATGTGTCGGAGATCTTAGTCACTGGCAGTTCGGACATTTTTTTTATCGGATGAGGGTAGTATCTTCCATGATGCCACAGATAACGCTGTGAGATGCGGCCAAGGAAAAGTGTAGACGCTCTCATCATCCTTTCCCCCTCGTTTGATGATGTATCCTTAACCTCTGCTCTGTAATAATGCATGTAAGGGCAAACCTCTTTTCCCCATTTCCTGCATCGACTTGGCAAGATAGAGGAAGAGGAATAAAGCAACCCGAAAACAGAACTCGAGTTGTAAGTCCTCAGAAACAACTTGTTTTCACTAAATCCCTAGGAATAAAGACAACTCAAAGAGAACAGGATTGGTAAAACCCAAAGACTACGGAAAACGTTTCACCTGCCTTTCTCATGCCATGGTGATGCTGATTTTCCTGGATTTCCAGGGATGCTGTTGTGTACGAGGCAGCCTCACGGAGAGGAACCGGTGTCACCACTGACAAATACAGAGTCTGGGGCAGACAAAAACCAGCTTTGGGGTTTTTTGACTCAATGTAAGGCCGGCTTTGACTGCTGGGCACCCCGGGACTGGGCTCAGAGAAGACAGAGGCAGAACAATCCAAAGACCCCCAATGCTGGTGGGCGAGAGGGGTGAGGATGCACAGCTCAGTCTGCAGGGCGTTGTTCCACCAGGTTTTGAAATCGAGTAGTAGCTTTCCGGGCAGAGAAGAGAGGGAGGAATGGTGGGTGCTAAACATCACGGGGTCAAAGCCAGGAGTGCAGTCTGTCAACACAGTGTTTGACACGTAGTTGGCCTCAAGTGTATTTACTGAATCTGTGCATGTGCTTATGAATTCATAAGCGAACGAATGCACAGAGGCATGAATGCATAAATAAATGAATGAATGAGGGACATCTCAACCCCTCGATGCCCACAGCTGGGCTCATGGCCTCGTCTCTAACTCCATGGCTGACCCCCATTTCCAACGAGACAAATAACAGAACCTGCAACCATGCCTATTTAGTTCAAAGAAGGCTGGCTAAGCCAAGGTGAGGAGGAGGAGGGGAGGGAAGAAGGAGAAACAGAGAGGAGAGGGAGGACAGTGATGGTGAAGGGAGAAAAGGGAGGGAGGCGGTCATCTCCCTGGGGGCCCGTGTTCACGGTGGCACAGCCTCCCCAGGGAGCATCAGGGATGATCCAACCTGAGTCACTCCTGCTCTAACGCAGCGAGATACTGGTGCAAGCCACGCCCTCTGCAAGAGCAGCATCAGGACCTTGCTGGCCAGCATCCCCGGGGCTCATCCTTGCCCAGAGATAAGGTTCCTCCCGGAGGCTGCGCTGGGAGTAGCAGCTACTGGAAACGGTCACTAGGTGGCGAGTGTTCCTTATCGTCCTTTCCACTGCAGGAACCTGCAGCTTCAGGAAAGGGAAGGGGTCCCTGTCCCTACAGGTCACCTAAAGCCAGCCTGGGGACCACAGAGCATCCTGTGGTACCAAGAACCATCACCCTCTCTGCCCATGAAGTTGGTCCATACTGTCCTTCTCTGAGAGATGCTCCCGAATAAACATCCTGAGTGGGGAATGGGGAGTGGGGAGGAGGGCTGAGTGCAGACCCTGCCTCCACCCCAAGAGCGGTCACAGAAAACGGTTCCTGAAGGCGTGTCAGAGCCTGGTCTCAACGGGAAAGAAAGAGTTTCCAACCACAGAAACCCCACTATTATCTGTTTTGCACATCGGAACTTAAAAAGTCTTGGTGGCCCCGGCACTAACTCTAGCAGCCCCACCGTGGGGCAGACACCCATCCAGACACTCCTAGTTGGAGGTCCTTTTCCTTCAAGGGGCCAAACTGAGTAAGCCTCAGGCCCTGCAAAACGTGGATCTGCCCCTGCCTGCCACATACTAGTGCTCAATCCAATGTGGCTAAGCAACAAGATAGGACGTGCTCCATCTTACGGATGAGAAAACTAAGGCTCAGGAAGAGCAAGCAGTAAGCTCGAGACCCATTGGACTGGGAATCACCCGGGACGCCCACCCCATCAGGACCGCAGAGAGCTGCCTTGTCATAGCGCCACTCCGGTGGACCCTCACTGCAGAGGTCTGGCCGTGAAGCTCAGACGCCACCCACCTCTCACCCCTCTTCTCTTCCGAGTATCCTTTGCAGCTTATGGACCAAACTCCCACGGCCTCCCTGTGATCTCTATCCTGTCGCGTCACATGAGCCTCATGTGTGTGTGTGTGTGCGCGCGTGTGTGTGTGTGGTCCCTCTGTCTAAATGATAAAAATGCCATTGGAAGGGATGCGTTTGCATAATTTAATTTGTGTCACTCTTGAGTATGTATCACTCGCCCATCGTACCTAATACTTGGATTTGCATCCGGTAAGCACTCAGTGTGTCTCCTTGCTCTCGCTTGGTACAGCATAAGGGCAGGGGGTAGGGGTGGAGTGTTGACAACTAGAAAATGAGAGTGTTTCAGAATTATGGAGCAAATGAACAGGGAAATGTATCGTCTATAATAAATATACCTCTGAAGAGCCTTAAAAGAAATCAATGAAGCACAACATCAAAGTCCCAGGGAGTTATAAATCAGCAGCCTGATAGACAAAAGTGCATCCGAAATCATTTAAAGTGCACCAGAAATCATTTATGTCTGAGTAATTAGAACACGTTGCAACAACTCTGTGCCATTGAACTGAAATTGAACAACATAATGTTTATGAAATCCCCATGGACTCCGGGAGGAGAACCGAAAGATGGAAATTGCATTGAAAAGTCCCCCAACCTGGCCAGAGCCCCGCTCCTGCACAGTCCCCTGGGGGGACACGGAGTTTGGTCTTAGCCATGCCTAAATTTGCTTTATGCTTCTGGTTTAAAAATGTCTGCCGTCCCAGTCGTTGGAAGAAAAATGCAAATCCCAAGCTGCGTGTAACAGAACAGGGTCCCCCATTCGATCTCCACTTCCCAACCAAGAGGGAGTGTTCAATAAGATAGAAAAGAGACCTGATGAGCATGAAGACACACGAGAGTGTTCCAAAAGAGGTGGCCAGTCCTAGCAAGTAGAAGGCTGGACTCTCTCAGGACTCCCGCTGGACTTGACACTCCCCCCAGTAGCCCCACTGAGAGGGGGACTGACGGGGGAGCTGAGACCCTGGAGGAGGTGAATGGGAGGCGACAGAGACCAGTAAGAGGGATTTCTGATGCCCATTTGTGAATCTGCTCATCTAATGCTGGTTGGGGGGGGGGATGATCTCATCTACTTTGATTTGGGGAGTAAAACAAGGATAAGGCAAGAATGCAAACTTGGAGACACACAAAGAAGCACCTGGGTATCAAGTACGTCACTCGGTGATAGAACCGGCCCCATAAACACAGCCCCGGGATAGCCCTGGTACCAGATGGCTTTCTCCCACTAAATGGACTTGTCCCATGAGCTGCATCTGACATTCTGGTGTGGCTATCAGTTTGCAGACACCTAGGGGTGAAAATTCCCACTGGGCCATGCCTCTCTTACCCCTCTCCCTAGATAACTTAACCTCGGCCTCTGGGAGTCATATTCCGGGCTGCCACCTGGCTCCATTGGCATGCTGGGCAGATACGAAGGCAAGCGAAGACTCCTGTGTGCATGGGGTGATGCTCCAGCCCACATACAGAAAAACATGTCTCTGTGTGCGCTCCCTCTGCCAAGGACTGGAAGGCTTATGTTGGGGAATTCACCTTCAACTGTGCAAATAAGTGCAAATGAACCATGGGCACGTGTGTGTTCCGAGACTTCCGAAGGAAATCCGCCTGGACAGCAGGTGGAGGTCCTGCTCAGGCCTGAAGGAGGCCGACGATTGCCACGCCACCAGCTGTTTTCCATCTTGCGGGCTTTGTGATTCTGCCTCCACTCCACCTGAGACCCCTCGAAGCAGCCAAAAAAACAAATCAGATCACTTCCTGCAAAAGTTTTCAAGAATTTCCACTGCTTTAGGATAAAGACGAGTACCCTCCCATGTCCTGGGAGCCATGTACGGCCTGGCCCTTATCCTGTGGATCCCTTTGGCCTCATTTAGTATATAACCACTCTGGCTGACCTCTGACAGTGCCTGGGGGAAAATAACACACCCCTCTGGCCTCAGGGCCTTTGTACACACTGTCCCCGCTATCTGGAGTGCTCTCCTTGCTGCCCTTGCCCTGACCGTGGGCTCTTACTTAAGAGCTCGGCTCATGAGTCTCCTCCAGCGGGAATCCCAGACACACCCACAGTCTGGGCCAGGTTCATCAGAATAGGACATCCCAGAGGCACATCCCTCCTTGCGAAGCACTTATTTCTACAGATACTCTGTAGTGTGATTATCTGCTATAGCTCTGTTTCTCCCATTGAACTGTAGGCTCTGGGAGGGCAGGCCCAGCTGAGTCTTGGCTCACCACTTCAGCCTCAACAACTCGGCCTGGCTCATGGTGGGTTGCCCAATAACTGGGTAGATGGATGAGTGGTGAACGAATGGGTAGGTGGGTGGGAGAGTGGATGGGTGGATGGATGAATGGATAAACGGGTCAGCGAATCGCTGGTTTTTGTTGACAGTGGTTTCTGAGATTGATTATTATGATCAGTTAGAAGAAGTTGAGGACAACAAAATAGGAGGCAAAAGGCTGCTGAAGGGTGAGAAAAGCCAAAGTTGGAGCCAAAAAAAAAAAATCCCAGCAGCAGTGATGCTGGTGGGGAGACAGGCCCATTAATTCATTCATTCATTTATTCATTCACTCACTCAGTCAGAATGTGCTGTTCTCCCACGCTGAACAGGCCCTGGGGCGGTGCTGGGGTGCAGTGAGCTAGTGGAGGCCACCCGGTGGACGAGGATTTAGATAAGGGGCATGAGGTCTCCTTTGGTTTGGCCAGCCTCTGGCTTGGAGTAGCCCTGGGTCCACTTTGGCCGAATATCTCTAAATGCTCAACACATGCCAATAGTCTGGGATCATACTGCCCACGGTCCCCACATGGGGAAGATACAATGTTGACCCACAAAAGCCTGGAGACTGACCTCCCTTTGGGCTCCGGCAGGAGGCCACCCTGTAGAGCGGGGACGGCCGGCATTCACATTCCACTCTCATCTCAGACAAGCGACGGAAGACAGAAGTTGGCTCAATGTGTTTTGCCGGTAATAGCGCACACTGATGGCATATTGGAAATTCACATTTAAAATACATCTCTCCTCTGTGTAAAATGAGACAGCATCCACCGACCGGGTAATGAACATCTAACGTCAATCCGAGCCTCGGGCTGGGAGCGAGGGCCCAGGCATGGTCCGGCATGTTCCAGGTGGTCCAGCCCATTTCGATGCACATCACAGAGCCCTCTCCCCTCCCTCCAGTCATTTCATTTCTTAGCAAAATCATTACTGAGAATATTGAACTTCCTTACAGAGACGTATTTACTCCCCTATCTTCCCTTCGTCTCTCTTGATTAAAAGCTATGTGTGATATTTGTAGTTATCAAACATCAATATTTGACATGGATTTGTGGAAAGTAGCTGGGGGTGGGGAGGAAGGAATCCGGCCATTTCTATAAAGGGTAAAACCTTGAGCAAACAGACTGTGTTTCTTATTGGGAGCACCAAAGAGTAAAGACTCATTTCAGAAGGGACCTGCCCGACTGCACCCCAGCCGGCTCTGTGAAGCCAATGGTCAGAGCTCAAAATTAGATTCCAGATTTCATCAGAAAAGTCAGCTACCTTCAGGGGGTAGGGGAAGGGGAGAGAAATATGCAGCCCGCCTGACAGCCGTCGGAGCTGGCTGAGACTGCAGCCCTCTCCCCCCAAGTCTAGCACTCAACCTGGGCAGCGCCAAAGTAATGGTGATGGTAAGAGTTAACTCTTCCTCGTGCCCACCCTTCAGGCTTTACCTATTATTAACTCATTTAATCCTCACAAAAAACAACAACTCCATTTTACAGACATGAGAGCGTGGCACAGAGAGGTCCAGCCACTGGCCCGGGCTTCCATGAGGTGTAAGTGGCAGAGCTGAGAAGCGGTGCCCACAGACGTCCCCGAGTCTGTGCATGTAACCACTCCTCTCTCACGTGGCCGTCCCCAGACCCCAGCATGCCCACAGCAGAGCCTGGTCGCCCCGAAGCCATGATCCTCTGTGACAGTTTAAGACCCGCTGCCATTCTGGAGGTAGTAGCGTCCTTACTTCAGGCTCCCACCATCACTGACTGGCTGTAGCCTTCCCCAAGTTGGTGGGGACCCAGCGTGCCCCTCTGAGAACTGGGGGGTGGGGATACCCACACCTGCCCCTCTCAGGTGTTGTAACAGTTCACAACATGTGCAGTCAAGTGGCATCCATTCTCATCGCTGGTGGGAGGGATAATTTGAACCACCACGCTGGGAAACTTTGGCCTCGCATCTACTGCAACTAAACATGAGCCTACGCGATGGCCAAACAGATGCATCCCTCAGTATATTCCCAAGAGAAGTGGAGGCAAATGTTCACCGAACAACAGGTACACAAGGGCGCAGAGCCCCAAACTAAAAGCAACGCAAACGTTCATCGATGGGGGGATGGATGAATTCAGTGTGATGCAACGATTCAGTGAAATACGATTGAACAACTGAAAATAGAACAACGACTGACACATGCAACAACGTGCCCGAATCTTCTAGGGATGCTGTTGAGGAAAAGAGGACAGGTGTATGTGTGTTGTAAGGGGCCCATTTACATGAACTTCATGAATGAGCAACATCGGTCTCTGGTGATAAGAATCAGGAGGGAAGTTGGAAAGTAGCTTTGATGACAGAGAGGTGTGACGGAGGCTTTGGGGGTACCCCAAATCGATAAGACTGATTCCTTCGCACACTCGTTCATTTTAGCAACGAGCATTTATTGAGCGCCTGCTGTATTTTAAGCACACCCTCAGAGACAAGACTCATTCCCAACCCGAAGGTCAATGCTAACATTGGACACTCCTCAGCGTCACCATGTCTCCAGGGGCCACAGCCATCCTCAAGGGATTTGGAAGAATCGCTAAATAAATCTCCCCCTTTATCTGGCCGAACGCGGTGGGGCGAAATGGCAGGGAAGCTGGTCAGGGCAGCAGACCTCTGCACTGGCTGTGCCCAAGGTCGCGAGCACCACTTAGCATTGCATCCTGGCAAGCCGGCTTGCTCTAATCGGGATCACGTGCCACAGCCATGTGTGACACTTTGAAGGGAAAGAATTTAAGCCTCCGTGTCTCTCACTGCCCCGAGTATCAGCTTTGTCCTTCTGCTCTTAATGCTGTTATCTCGTCCACACACTTGGTTTTCTGCCGAGCAGAGGCTATAGAAGGGCATATCCGTGAGGGGAAGCACAGCGTGCTGAGGAGCCGGGTGTCAGACGGGCGATCCCTCTGTTCTGGAGGCCAGCTCCGGTGGGGCGCAGGAGGAACTATGCCCCGAGAGGAAGGAAGGCTTCCTCCAGTCACTCGGCCGCCTAAGCCAGGTCCCATGGAGATCTTTCTAAAATGCAAATTGGATCAAGACAATGGCCAGCTTAAAACCCTTCAGTGGCCCCACGCCAGTCACTGCATAAACTCAACTCCTGACCCACCGTGGAGCACCAGGCCTGCCTGCTTCTCCTGCCCATCACCTCCATCCCCTCCTCCAGGACCTAAGCCGTGCCCATGCTGCTCCTTCAGCCTGGACGCCCTCCTTCCCACAACGAGTGTGAAGACTGCCCCTTGTCTTTCAAGACGCTAAGGGTCACCTCTTCCATGAAGCCTTCTCTGAGTACCTATTCGTGCCACCACCAAATTTTGTATTTGTCTCTGCTAAGAAGCAATCGGACCGTGCCTCAGTTAAGAGTGTCTTTTGACTCATCGTTTGTCTTTCCTCATAGACTGTTAAGTCTTTCGAGGGGAGGGCTTGGGTCTGATTCGTGTTTGTATGTTCCAACTCTTAGCAATGAGTGTAACAGTGTCTGTTTAAGGGGGTGGGGGGAGTTGGAGGGATAGATGAGAAGGGGAGGTGCGAAAAGGAGGGAGCAGTGGAGGGCAGAGGGTACCTAGCAACCAGAGGGACTTAGGAAGAATTTTCATACAAGGCTCTTCTGATGTATCTTGATGGACGGTTGGGAATCTGGAGAGTTGGATTTGAGGAGAGCTCTCAAGTAGGCGGGATAACCGAGCAAGAGTCCACAGTCAGGGAATGGGGACAAGAAGATCAGAGTGAGGGGAGTGGCAAGACGGGGGCCAAATGCCAGCATGGAATCGGAGGAAGCTGCCGTCCTGTCTCACCTCACACAGAGCCGGTGAAGCGTGCTCAAAAAGAGAGAGTCGTGGCCAAGCAAGTGAGGCAGGCAAGTTGGAGAGGGAAAAGCCAGGGTGGAGGACCAGCCAGAGCTGGTTACATAATCTGGAAGCTCCACAATGTATGTGGGCGTGCACCGGAGCGGTGGGCCCGCGGGGGACATGCCAAGGGGAGAATGGCTGAGCTTTGCTGACTTCAGACTGGGAGTAAGAGAGGGAATCGCAAAAGATGCTGGGGGCCAGGGAGGAGCACGGTGCTTTAGAACAGACACGAAGAGAAGCAACAGAAGAGGCAGGGCAGCCAGGCAGCTCCGTGTCGGCTGCTATGAGTCTGTATGAGACCCCTGGCGTTGGGACGGCACCCGTCCACACTCTCCCCGCCCATGGCCATGCAGACGTCACTCAGCAGCGGTGCCTCTCTTCCCCGTGGAGGACAGCAGTGGCCTTAGCAGGACTCCTATTTGAGCGTTGCCTCACTCCCACACCTGATCACGGGCATCATCATAACCAGGGGTCCGGGTGAAAGAGCCTGGATGACCTTCCTTTTACGGATGAGAAAGCTGAAGTCCTTGGAGAACTGGTGGCAGAATCAAGGATGGACGGAATCCCCTCCACGGCACCAAAGCTCCTGCTCATAGGTGCTGCTGGCTCTCGGAGTGTAAATCAGGGCACAGGCCCGTCAGCACTCACGGCAATCATGAACCAGAGCATAAACGACCAACAAGCCTGCCTCGGGGAGGAACTGGCGTCAGACCTCAGCCAGTTCCCAGGGGAAGTGAAGGCTGGGTGAGTGGGTGTGCGGGCGCCGGGTGTGTAGAAGATAACCACGTTTTCTTCCTCCAGCTTTACATCCACCCCTGGAAACAACACTGATTACTTTTGCTAAATTCCAAAAGGTGGCAGCATTCCATTAAATATTCATTTGCTGCCGACGCTGCAGCAGGGAGCATCCTACAGGGCTGACAGAGGGAGGAGGTTAAGATGCCCAGTTGGTCAGGGGCCAGGAGAGCTGGAGAGTCCAGCACTGATGGGGGGGCTGGTGCCCAGGGGAGCTGTGAGCCCTCGACTGAGGGACGAAGGAAGGGCGCTGGACGGAAAGACACTGGAGCAGTGTACTTGGCCCCAAGACAAGGAGAAAGTAAGCCTCGTCTCGGGACTTTTAAAGCACTGAATTAGGGGTAGACAGGCCTGTGCTGGCTCCAGACTACATCCCCTCCTATAGAGGGTGGGCAGGGCCTGCGACCTGCTTCTAACCAACAGAAGAGGGGACGGGGATGTCACTCCCACGACTACGGTAGAACGTATATGGTAAGACTCCATCTGTCTACCATGCCCTAGAGAGCCCCTCCTGTTGGCCTTGAGAAAATAAGCTGCCACGATGTGGACTGCCTACGAGGGGCCACGTGGCAGGAAAACGTGGGCAGCTTCTAGCAGGAGAGGGCCTCTGTCCTACAGCTGCAAGGGACTGGGTTCTTCCAGTGACCAGTGAGCTCAGAAGGGGACCCCAAGTCTGGATAAGACTGGCTCATCCCACGATTGCAGCCTCATGAGACGCCGAGCAGAGGACGCACGCATGCCATGCCCAGACCCTTGACATGTGGATAATAAATGGGTGTTGTTTTAAGCTAAGTTTCCGGTGATTTCTTGGGCAGCAAAAGAAAACGAATGCAGATATTTCTGTTACGGAAAAGTAAAGAGGTTACAAAATATGGCTCTGGCACGAGGCCGAGCAGTATGGAAATTTGGGCTCTGCCGCTTAACTGCACTGTGTCTCCAGTTTAATCAAGAAACCGAAAAAAAAATGACAGGAGACGTGTTCTTCATGCTGAGCAGTGTCACCTCCACCCACCGTAGGACACTTCACTCCAGGCCAAACCCCAGAATGGAGGGTGAACTTGCGAGCTTCTCGTTCAGCCTTATTTCCCAAACACCTCTCATCGTGTGCCCATCGGACTGCTGCAGGTGACCCCGACATTTAAAGACAGCTGTGTCATGCGGCTACTAGCATTTCACCTCAGCACAACCACCTTCTCTGGTACCTAAGCAGAACTCCCGTCCCCGTCCATGCTGATATTTGAGGATGCATCAAAGGGCAGAGAGCTCGGCATCTAACCTGACATCCTCCCGTGGGGTCTTTCACAGGGAACTTTGGCCAGATCTGGTCTTTGCCTTACCTGCTGACTCCGGAATCAACCCTACATCTCAGATGTTCCCAAAAATGTTCCTTGCACCACCGAACAGAACCAAGGTGGCCTTACCCTCAGCTCAGCTCAGCTCAGGAAACAGCCTAATCCAGGGAGAGACCCGGAGCCACCACCCATTAGCTTTAAGACGCTGAACAAGTCATTCTCCTCTGAGCCTCAGTTTCCTCACCTGTGAACATGGGGGTAGGGACAGGTCATCCCTCGTTGGGCTGCTCTAGGGTCTAAAGGAGACAATGCTTTTGAAATACCGAGCACAATGCCAGGGACTCCCTTAGTGGCCCCAAATGCCAGCTATCGTCGTCATCATCATCATCATCATCATCATCACTTATTCTGGATGAAAGGGAATCACACCCGCTGTCTCCAAGAAAGAAAGGCCCCTTCTGTGAGGTGCTACTGACATGGAAAGCGGACAGTCAGAAATCGCAGAGCTGGCTGGCACCCTAGGGCAGTGAGCAGAAAGGGTGGTGAGATACCAGGAGCCCGAGGCAGGCTGTCTCCTGGGGCAGCCAAGGACCGAAAGTCTGTCCCCAGGCCCTGGTTCGGTCTTAGAAGCCTCATTTCCACTCCTCCGCGAGGCCCGCAGCATTTCTATGACAACTGAGAATGAAACTTTAATAAAATGCCATCAGGTGTCCTGGAAGCCTCCCTTAACAGCCCAGAACTCATAGATTAATCTTATAAAGAATCATTATGCAGATTATTATTACTACGACGATCAAGGAAAATAATTGCTCATGCAAAAAAAATATATATATATATAATAAAACCAGAAGAGTCCAAAGAAAAATGCACAACCCATCAATTTCGGTTAATTTCACATCTGCCTTCCCGACGTCTCCCTCTGCATTCAGAGAAAGGGAGATATATGAATATAATTGCACATCGCTGGAATCTCAGAAGATAGACTGTATTTCTCACTCAACCGTCGGTCATGAGCATCTTTCCATGTTAATAAATACTAGTTCTCACCACAGAATCCCAGCGGCTTCGAACAGGACGCTATGGACGCACGGGATCTCCTGAGACAATTCCTTACTGGCGGATACTGCGGGCGCATAGTTTTACTGCGGGCGCATAGTCCCACACAAACACAGCTTCCCCCATGTGTACAATCATCCCCAAAGCGTAAATACCCGGACGTTTGATTGCTGGATCGAAGAGTGAACACGTGAGATCAGCTGCCACCCTGAATGGTTGGTCACCACATGCTGCCACCAACAGAGGTCACAACAACGACGGCTTCTACCTATGACACGTCAGGGTGGGGGGCTGACCCCTGGATTCCTGCCTGCCAGGAGGACCCAGAGCGGCAGCACTAAGGGGGTCAGGGGTGCGGAGGAAGGGGAGGGTTAGGGTCGTGGGATCTTCACAACACAAACTTAAAATTCTGCAGCCTCCAGTGGGTATGAGCATCTTTGCTTCCAGTAGAGACGACCCATCAGCCTTGCTGAGGTGGGGATGGGGGACCAGAGAATACCCGGCCTAAAGAGAGAAAACTGAAAACCCTCCAAGCTTCTGGAAAGTGGACAGGTCTCAGCCACTTTTGCTATCGCTCATGGGTGATGGCATTTAAGGTGGGGAGATTTTTCTCCCCGCTTCCCCAGTTACTTGTTCTTTATAAGCCTCTGCACTGTACCCCCATCTTCAAGGTTCGTGTTCCTGCTCCGGGCACCGTTCATTCTCCTGTCTGCAAAATGGGTTTAGTATCTGTATGTTTTCTTTGCACAGACATCATGTGAGGTTACAAGAATCCTGTGTGGAGCTATAAGACATAGTGATTTTAGGATGATGGAAAGTGTGGCAGCCAGCCTCCAAAGTGGCCCCAACGATCCCTCCTCGGGTACTTACGTCCACGTGTAGTCCCCTACCACGACTTCGACGGGGTTGGTTTGCATGAGGAATAGAATACGGCAAGGTGACAGCATATGACCTCTGAAGATAGTCATAAAAAGCATCATGGTTTCTGCCTGCCTGCCCCTGACTCCCCCCCCCCCATTTCTCTCTCTTAGCATCTCTCTCTCTCTCTCTCCCTCTCTCTCTCTCCCTCTCTCAGTCTCTCTCTTTGATTTCTTACCCTAGAAGAAGCCACCAGCCATGTCATGACACCTAAGCAGATGGTGAGGTCCTCATGGAAGGAGCTGAGGCCACCTGACAGCAACACTGTAAGTGAGCCATCCTGGAAGTGGATCCTCTAGCCTAGGGGTCCCCAACCCCTGGGCCACAGCCCAGTGCTGGTCCATGGCCTGTTAGGAACTGGGCCTCACAGCAGGAGGTGAGCAGTGGGCAGGCAAGGGGAGCTTCATCTGTATTTGCAGCCGCTCCCCAGCACTAGCATCACCACCTCAGCTCCACCTCAGATCCTCAGGCATTAGATTCTCATAGGAGCACCGGTCCCTGGTGCCAAGAAGGTTGAGGACTGCTGCTCTAGGCCCAGTCAAGCTTTCAGATGAGAGACTTTGAGCAAGAACCACCCACCCAAGCCATAGGAACTGAGAGATCACGTTTGCCCTCTTAAACCGCTAAGGTCCAGGGTAAATTTTTTATGTTGCAGGCGATAACTACGACACTTTCCTGTTCCACGAGTCCTTTCACCACCTATAAAACGAGGAGGCTATTTCACAGACTTGGTGTGAAGCTACAAGGTCGTTCTCCAATGACAGAGCGGGTCACAGGGCGAGCGTATCCCGTGTGACATTGGACGGGTTCCTTCACCTCACTGCAGCTCCGGTTTGCTCATCCACAAAATGAAGATAGAAACAGCACCTACCTCATGAGGACATTGAAGGGCCGTTCGAGAGCAGAGATGCAACACCTGGTCAGTTGCAGAGTGGGACAAGAAAGTGGATTGTGTGATTGTCATTTCTCATCGTCTGTCCTCTTCGTCCTACTTCTCTCCGCATCACGGGTAAACGCTTCTTCCCGGTGACCCAGCAATGCATTTATCATGAAAACCCAGCCCCGAGAGTCATTTTGGTGGAACGGACAGAGGCCAAGGGGTGGGTCTTTGGGGTGTCTCGTTTGAACCAAGTATCAGCACCGACGGGGCACGAAGTTGGGTAGGCATGCCAAAGACAGAGCACACACACGGACACGGCCCAGGGCGACGCAAATACCTCTTGATCAAAGAATTTACTCTCAGCCATTCACTTATCACCGTCCCAAAGTCTTGCCATATCTACGTTATTATTTCCAAGCTCTCATTTCCATAATTTTTTTCTTTAAATTAACACCTTTTTTTTTCACTTAAAAATTTTCAAAGAGAATTTCATATCACTGCCATAAATGGAAAGCCAGTATCATTGGCTAGGAAGATAATCATAAAACCAAATACAAAATGATGTCTACAAAACAAGCAACAGGAGTCTATGAGCCCCTGGAAATCATCTCATTTCTCATCATCTTTCCTCTTCATCCTACTTCTGTCCGCATCACAGATAAGCACTTCTTTCCGGTGACCCAGCAATGCGTTTATTATAAAAACCCAGCCTCGAAAGTCATTTTGGTAGAACGGACAGAGGCCAAGGGGTGGGTTTTGGGGAGTCTCGTTTGAACCAAGTATCAGCAACACACAGACAGATCACATTCCGGGGCCACACCACACAGTTACCACTTTCTGGAGAGGCTGGTACGAGTGTTCTGGGAACTGTGGAGTGCGGGGAACATCTGCCTGGATGACTGATGGGGGACGCACGGGTATCCACATATAGCACCATCCACAGTCACAGACCCGAGTGACCCCAGTCCAACACCGTAACCCAGGGCCCTGAAGCATTCCTGCCTTTTTCTCATGGGCTAGTCAAATGGTGTTAAACTTCCTTCTCTTCTCCCAGCATCCTTGGGTCCACCCTCACACCAAGAAGTAAGACACCAGCCCATGGTCCCTCTGCCAGTCACTGTTCCCCTGTATCCATTCCCCGAGGGGGCCTGGCCCTCTGTTAGATGGGGCTGCTACACCTATGCACCACGCGGGCTCAGTCTCTGGCCCCAGGTGCTTCCTCATAGAAATTCTATGAACGCTTGGGAACCTCGATTCCCTTCAAACCCGGTTACTCCTCCAGCAAGATTGGTTTCAGGTAAACACCATTCCCGATGATTGATGACGGAGACCGAGGAGGCTGAAAAGGGTGCAAAAGCAGTTTCAGAATCTCATCGGATCAGCAAAACGCTTCTACTTACGGAGTCTGGTGAGCCGTTCTTGGCACTCGACAGGGGGGCTGAATTTTCAGATTTGAAGTCCTGGTAAAAACAAAAACAAGAACGAAATAGGTGGGAGAATCCAAGTTGAGGAAAAAGCTCTATTTGGAGGAACCCCGAGTCTCTCACTACCTGTAGCCAAATTCATTCATTCATTCATTCATTCATTCACTCATTCATGTTCTCTGGCTCCCTCTATTCCTCTCTCTAACCCTCTCTTAGTCCTGCGTCGCCCGATATGCCAGCCACTACCCACAACTGGCTAGTCTGAGTTAAAATGTGCTGTAAGTATAAATTACACACTAGATCTTGAAGACACTATGGAAAAAAATGTAAAATGCCTCATTAATATTAATATCTCATTAACATTTCCATATCGATTACATGTTAGAATGATAATATTTAATAATACATAAAAGTAAAGTATTATTATATTTTAAAGTATAAATATATTATGAGTATTTAAAATAAAATATATTATTACAATTAATTTTATCCGGGCTTAGTACTCCTCCCGCGTTTTCTTTTTGAACCTGGCAAGGATGTTAAAAGGAGATCTCCGCCTCGGCCCCATTTTGCAGGTGGAGAAACCTGTCCCAAGTAACTCAGCAGGGCTGCAGTAGAGCCAGGGCTGGGACCGAGATGTTAAGGATGGGTGTTCATCCCCCGCATCACTGCATTCCCCCTCTGATGCCTTCTCCACTTCTCCACGAGGCACAGCACATGGAGCGTGTCATAGTCGCTCACCACCCACGTCTGGGGAGCCGAACCTGCCTCAAAAGTGCCAGTAGTGCCTAAGGTCGCATTTTTCCCCCTCACTTCCCACCATCCTCCCACCAGCGAGGGGCCTCCCTTCTCCACATCCCTGGGCCTAAGGTCCCAGGGGCCCGCTCTCCTACTTAGCGGACTGTCCCTCCTTGTGCCTCACGTCCATGTTGTGTTAATTAGGAGAACCACAGGGAGCTTTCGCCCCGAGGAGATGGAGATGGCACAACCCAGTCGTGTTTCTCGGGAGAGTTTCTCTGCCCGTCCTGCCACATGTAAACCTCTCGTACCCTGGAATCATGCGTGCACCCAGCTGGATTCACGATCCCGACCTGCCCCGCTTGGCACAATCCCTGAACAAAGTGGATGACTCTATGCCCAATCCCCTGGGCCCATATCCCTCCTCGCCTTGAAAACGGGGAGCTGCACATACATAAGTAGGTTGTAAGCCAGGCTGGGCTGCAGAAGACAGAGACCAGATACGATGCCTCCGAGAGAGAAGCGATGAAGCCCCACCCTCTGGGCTAGAGTGAGCTCCCAGAGAGCAGTGGCAGGAGTCCTTAGAATGGGACATTCCTTAAGGGTCATATCCTTCGGGTTAGCAGAAGGCCAAGACCACGGCTAATAAAAGCTTCCTGAGCAATGGACAGAAGGTGAGGGGCTGAGAGCATGGTGGGTTTCCAGGGATGAAGCCAGTAAGACCCGCGGGGACCCTGGCTGTAAAGATAGGTGAGGTCAGCTCTGTAAATGTCTGCCAGGCTACCTGGGCCCACTGTACCCCAAAATGTCCTGACCACAGGGGAGCGATACTTCCTGGGAAGTCTGGATACTGAGAGAAAGAGGGCAGCCTGAGGAACCCATGAGGCCAGTCTAAGGCCCCTGGGTGATCGATCACCGATGACACATATTTCTACCACACCACGAAGAGCGCATTTTCCAAAGCAAAAAAAAATCAAAATAACTCCTCGATATACGGACTGATTAGAGGACATAACATCATCGAAACACGTAGATTCTCGTCATCTCAGAGTTGTGGTGAAGACCTTTCTAATTATGACCCAGAACCCAAACACCACAAAAACGAGTGATCCAAAATTCCAATTCATAATGTTTTCTTCATGAAAAGTAAAACCTTACACAAAGCATCAGATGAAAAATAAGATGAAAAACTTATAACCCAGTGAACACAGAATAATTCCTACATGTATAAAGAGGCCTCCTAAACCAATAAGAAAATCTACAATGGAAGTCCAGGAGCCGTACAGATGATTCACATGCAAATGTCTGTGATACACCTTGAGAGATCCCCGACTTCACTCATAATAAAAGAAATGCAAATTAAGATGATATGTTGTTTTTCACTGAGACAGCGAAGATGAAAGTTGGGCAAAGTTTTGAGGCCGTGAGAGCGGAGAGAAAAACACGTTTTGTATACCTCGTGGAATTACACATTGGCCAACATTCTAAAAGTTGATGATACTTGAACTAGCAATTCCATTTCTGGGCAATTTCTGCTATAGGAGGACTGCACAGGTGGAAAATTACGGATGCCAAGGATTCATTGGAGTGTGTTTCTTTTTTAATTACAAAATGTTGGGAGTGACATAAATTTCCATTATTCAGAGACCAAGGAAATAAATTACGGTGCATTGAGACACCCTCAGTAAAGAGAACAAGGCAGCTCGATGTGGAACGATAGGGAAAACAGTAAGATGCAGAGGGGTGTGCCGTGCACGCCACAATAGAATATGTGCATACGTAGCATATGCATTGAAATCCCCAAAAGAGAGATTAAAAAACTGGTTTAAAAAAGCTGACTTTGGAGAGAGGAAGTAGCTGGCTGAGCAGGAAATTCACTGTACTCTTCTGACTCTTGAATTGTGTACCCTGGGCATGCATTTTCTGTTATTTAAAAATTATTTTACCTTAAAACTTTTATGTTATTTTAAAAATATATATATTGTAAAGGAGTAACATATGGCAATACTAGCCCAGCCTTTTAGGTACAACATGCATTCTTTGACATCTTCTGAAAAAAACTTAGCTCACGCCACATGGCAAATGATTTGAGGTTTCTTTGAAGGACAGGAGCCCTGTCGATGTGGCCTGAGGCAGAAATGTTGGCACTAGGGCAAATACTGTAATGATTTTTACCAAGAAATTCAACTATGTGGCACGCAAGCTATCCTTGCCATTCTTGTTGCCAGGACAGGCAGTGCCAATCGAACGCTGATGCACTTTCCTGACGAGCCCAGATGCTGTCTCAGAATCCAGCCCGACTCACTCAGAAAGGCCCACCCACATGCTGACGTGCCAGTGGAGACCACATCTTGTCCCTGGGGAGGGTCGCCGCAGAACAAAGCCCAGACACCTGGGAGCAGGGTCTCCATTCACAAGGTTTCTCAGAAATCCCACCTGGACCTGGGTATGAGTATATGTCACCAGCTTCTCGCCACCCCGGCTTGTTTCCCCGCCAGCGCCCAGCAGTGAGGCAGCCAACTTCCCAAGGCCCATCTTCTGAAAATGTCATCTGGGCCCCACCCGCCATCCCTGGACCTAACCACCCAGCGCCTTTCTAAGTAAGGAAGCTCTGGTTAACCTTCAGCAAGGAATTCAGTCTCCCTCCTTTCCCCCAACTTAGAAAATTCTGTGCAAATGTCAGATTAAGCTCTTCATTCCTTCGCTTTTAAAATGAGAGATAAAATTTAGCTCCCGATTCCCAGATGTTAAAATCTCTGCTTCTCCCCAGGGCAAAGAAATCAATGTGAGTAAGCTCTGTGTTTTTTTTTTTTTTCTCTTGGAACACGACCACTTCCAGCAATTTATTTGACTGACTATGCCTTCTATTACCATGTAAATTGTTTCAGACTGCAGGAAAAAAAAAAGTATTAATCTCCTCTCAGTAAGTCATAAAATAAAGAAATCAATTTCAAGGTCAATTTAGCCCAAATAACACCTGCTGCCCTTTTTTGTTACATGCAGACTCCTCTGAAATGCTAGGCTGTTGTCTGACGTGTCGGTATGCAGCGACAGAAAACTGAGTTTTACATCAATCAGGGAAGTCCCGGGGGAGACACTGGTCCTGAGGCCCAATGGCTCTGAGTGTGAATCTAGGAAGGACAGTCTCGAGAGGACTCAGCACAATAACCCTCTGCAGGCCAGGGCAGGGGAGCAGAAGGAGAGGCAATGGGAGTCAGCTAGGGTTGGGGTCAAGACAGGAGTCTGGCTGGCTTGCTGTGTGACTCTGGGAAAGTTGCCTAACCTCTCTGAGCTTCAGAATGTATATCTGTAAGGTTACTTAAAATGAGGGCGAGGTGGTCTTACAGGACCTTCGACCCAGTCTTTTGTGGACTTCGTCAAAGGTTAGACACCCGGGTTTACGAAGGAAACAGGCTCTGGCGTCTGACTGCTGGTGCCCAAACTGTCTTTCTTCCACTTCCGAGCTGCATGACTCTGGACAAGACACTTAACTCTTAGTCCCTGAGTTTCTTCCTCTGGGAGATGGAAGTAATGACATTACCCATTTCTCCAAAGAGAGAACTGTCACACTCATTTAAGTGAATGAGAAAACTGGACTCGGGGAAGTTAGGGGACTTGCCCAGGTTGCACACCTTAAATGGGGGGCCGCTCCAGGTCTGAACCCTGGAACCCCTGCATCCAAAGCCATGTGTCATCCCCCAGAAAACACTGTCTTTCAGGTTTCTCGGCCCCATGGTGGAGAAGGCGCCACACAAAGCCCAGAACCTCGGGCAGGCGACCACAGCACACCCAAGCCTTCCCCTCACAAATCCTGTGAGTGACTGAGGCATTTCCTTACCCAGCTCCTATTCCCTCCACCAGCACCCCACAAACCAACCACGAAGAGGCCGCAGAACGGGGCCAGCATCTGCTCCCGGGTGGTCCAAGACCCAGGAGTCCTAGGAAGGCCATCTTTAGTACCACTCGCATCAGGAGACGGTGTCTCCTCGCCTCAGGCGACACACAGCACCCCAGTCCCAGCCTTACCTGACCGATGGCATCACGTAGCACATCCAGCAGATTAACCAGGTCCCCCACACTTTGCTTATCTACTAAGCACTTGAGGACATGTGGGTTGTTGCTACCTTTTGGCCAGTATGAACAGTGCTGCTGAAAACACTGGTGTGCATGCTTCATGTGGACATGTGCTTAGTACTCTTGCGGGTCATATGCCAACTCTGTTTAATTGTTTGAGGAACTGCCACTCTGTTTTCCAAAGTGGCTGCGCCGTTTTACATTCCCACAGCGGTGTATGAAGTTTCCAATTTTTCCATATTCTCATCAACACTTGTTATACCTGTTTTTTTTTTTTTTATTCCAGCTCTCCTAATGGGTGTGAAGTGGAATCTGATTGTGTTTCTGATTCGCATTTCCCTGATGGCTAATGACATCAAGCATCTGTCCACGTGCCTGTTGGCCGTTCATATATCTATCTTCCTTGGAGAACTGTTTATTCCGATCCCCGGCCCATGTTTAAACTGGGTTGTCTTTTTATAATTGGGTTGTAAGAGTTATATAAACAATCTAGGTGTAAGTTTCTTATCAGATATGTCACTTGGGAATATCTTCTCCCATTCTTTGGGCCGTCTGGTCACTTTTAAACAATGCCTTATATGAAAGCAGCTTGGTCCTGTCTGTTTCAGATATGCAGCCAACAGGGCACGTCACAGCCCCTTTTCAGAGCAGTTTGTCCCTGTTCCGCCTGAGGGTTAGGACGTGAACACATGTTTTGGGGGTCGCTATTCAACCCACTCAACATACAAATGAAAAATAAATCAAATTAGACTCTCTGGTGGTGAGCAGGAGTTGTTAGGGTCATTCTTAAGTCTCCCCAAATGATGACACTGTACAACCAGACTGTGAACCACTGGTCCAAGCCCTGAGTAGATACTGTGGTAGTCCTGGAGGGGGCTGTCTTTTGGGGCGTCGAGGTCACCCCATGGCGTGGCAGGACAATTCCAAGTAGCAGTGCCAGATTCCCTGTTGTGAGATCCGCTAAGTCTCACTTATCACGGTAGCTCCTAAACCTCTAACTCTTCTCTCCAAAGAGAGTCAAGTGGATGGAGATAGGATATTCAGGGTGCGGCGGGACGGCTATATGCGGAGAACAGCCACAGATCTGGGACACAGTCTGCCCAGTTTAAAAACTACGTCAACGACTGAATGGGTAAACTAAGTGAGGTCCATCCGCACGACGGAAGGTTATCCAGCCATAGAAAGGAGTGAAGTTCTGATGCCTGCCACGCCAGGGATGGTCCTTGCAAGCATCATGCTAAGTGAACGACGCCAGTCTCAAAAGGCCACACAGAGTATGATTCTACGGGCATGAAATATCCAGAGCAGGCCAATCTGTAGAGACGGAAAGAAAACTCGTGGTTTTGAGGAGCTGGGGGCAGAGGGGAATAAGGAGCGGCTGTTTGTTTGCATTTCTAGATACAAATTTTGGCTACTGGGTTTTGTTTCAGGCCAATGAATATGTTTTGGAACTAGATGGGCAATGGTTGCACAGCACTGTGAATTGTTCTCTCCAAAATTGGTCATTTTGTTTCATGTAAATTTTACCCCAATTAAAAAAAAAAAAGACCAAAAAAAATCCCAACAGACCCAGACTTCTCTCTCTCTTGTGGTGTCTCAACCATATTCTTTTTTTTTTTCTTTTCAAATAAAAATAAACATATAAAACCACAGCCTTCTACGTCTGTACAATCAAAAGAAGCTTTTTCTTCGATTCATCCTGTTATCAGGAATGTCTAAGAGACTCACCGAGTCACTGAATCGAGAAACAAGCGTGAGCGACAGCAGACCTGTGGTCCCCCCAACACAACGAGAATTTCAATCTCACATCAGTGAGCGACGTAGGACTAACGCTAGCCTCCTCACCCATCCACGGTTCAGGGACGGGATGTGACACCCGAGGGTAACAGACACTCAGGAGAGAACAGCCCACCTGCCCGTGCTGCCATGTGAGGTATTTCTTCTCTCTGAGAATAAAAGTGGAAGAGGGAAGATAGTCTGGGAGACAAGCAGCCCTTCATCGCTGAGCCCTGGCGAGGAAACCCACGGCACAAACAGTGTCCATTTGCACGCGGGCTGCAATATCCCAGAGAGACATAATGAGACGGAGGAAGATGGGACCTAACGGAAGTCTGCAAAAATGCCGGGAGATGCCACGTGAAGATAAAGGAGGGCATTAGTGCTGCAAGGGGAAATGCAGACGTATTTCTGGCTGGAGATGCTGCACACAGTGTTTGAGCTCTCCCCGCGATGAGAACGGGCAGGGGGTGGTGAAGGAGCCGGGGTTATTGCAGGAGCTTCTGCAAAATGAAGTTGCGAGAATGGCAGAACAAGTGAAGTGTTAAATAAACAACTTCCCGAATGGATCCATGAGGGAGAGCGCTAAAATTAGGACGTCTGACAAGGGGCTTTTTATCCAATCGGCCCAGGATTTCTTCAGCGTTCCTGAGCAAGAAGTTATCAGTAACCCGCGTGACATCACGGGCCATTTGTGGCAGAAATGGGAGCACGGAGCACTGGGCAGACTGATGGGAGGGACATGGACTGGATTCAGTGGAACCAAAAACGCCGGTGGCAGCCTTGAGCTCTCTGAGACAATCCGGAGAGATGTCTCCACGAAGGGAAAGGGCACCGGCCAGAGAATCGCTGCTCTGCCGGGGATAAGGTTCAGGCCCCCCAGTGCCAGAGTTCCTGCTCTACCTTCTAGTAGATTCACGACCCTGAGCTACTCACCCCATTTCCCTGACCCTTGGCTTTCCCATCCGTAAAATGGGGGTAGCAGCCTTCAATCGTAGGAGACTGTGAAATGAGTCAGTAGTAAACACTCAAAAAAAATCGTAGTTGTTGTCCCATTTTACAGAAAGGAAAATGAGGCTCATTCATGGGTGTCTCCAACCTATGTATTGGTTTGTGCTGTGTGTGTGGGATTCTGCGGCAAGAATTTTATATGAATCCTGCCATTTGACCTCTACAACAACCCATGAGGCTCAGGAGCCAGAGTGGACCTTGCCCTAGCTGCGTGACCTTGGGCATGTTATGTAACCTCTCTAGGCCTCTGTTTCCTCCTATGATAAAATGGGGAGCATAACAGCCCCTTGCCTGGAGGGCTGCTGTGAGGCTGAGTTACATGTGTGATGGTCGGAGAACAAAGTCTTGTGTGGGCTCAACAGATGTGATCGATCACCCATATCATCACCCATATTAGCTGATCTTACACACGAGGCCCAGAGAGGGTAAGCAAAGTGCCCAAGGACACACAGCGGGTAAGGGATAGTCTGTCTGGCTGTGGCTCTCACTCTTCTTTCCTGCGCACCCCGCAATAGGCCCTTGGGGCTTAAGTGACTGACGACGATCTCTTCCAGGAAATCCCCAGGCCCATCTGAGACGCAGCATGGACTCTTTGGACTCTTAAGAGTCTGGGTTCGGGTCCCTGCTCTGCTCTCACTTTGACATGTGACTGTGGAGGGCTGCTTAACCTCTCTGCCTTTAAGGAGGGGAATCACATCCGTGCCTCAGGACGTGGCACTGAATCATCGCCGCCGGTGTTGTCTGCTGGCTCTGTGCCTGGACGGATGGTGAGACACTGACTTTCCTAAGCTGTGTCATTGCCTCCTTTCGCTCAGCTGCCCCAGAGGCATCCGGGGTCCTCGCTGCAATGGCCCATGCTCTTCCTCAGCCATCTCTACCCCGTGCCCCGAGCCCTGTCTGTCTCCTCGCCCCGCCAACAAGAACAGCTTCGTGGGAGTGTGGTCGGATCCCCAGGGGCCCTGGTGTAAGCCAAGTCCTGGCGATTAGGGCTCCCTCGAGACTGCCTCCGAGCAGAAGAGCGAGCTGTCAGCTCTTTTAACAGTGAAATAATTGCAAGTTTGAATGTGGATTCGGTGCCGAACAACTGCAATTAGAAGCCACCTTCTGTTCGGAACAACTGCTGCTGAAGTGTAATCCCTGCATCGTGCATAAACCCAAATGAGTTTCTCAGTTTTGCCTTCGACTACACTTACTCGGCAGCATCACAACGTCCTCTGGTCCTTTTCTAAGGCTCACATCACTTCCTGCCTCTCGGTGGCTTCTCTCTGTTCCTGGAACAAGTCCAAATGTCTGACTGGAGCCAACGAAGCTTTGCAGATGGTCCGCCCATCACCCCCTCATCCCCTTCCTCCACTCTTCACTCTCACTCTCTGAGCTCCAGCTGTACCCGCCGTCACCCCAGCCTGCAAAGCTCTCTAGGTCCATTCTGCTGTTGAACTCCTGCCCATCCCTTAGGTGGCAGTCCAAATACCTCCTCCTCCAGGAAGCTTTCTGTGATGCACCACACTACGTAAGAAACCCCCATGTCATACCCTTACAGCGTTGTGTAGCTTGTGGCACTTCCTAAAGCTTGTGATTGTTAACTTGTATATGTTATTTGCATTATTTTCAAAATTATTAAGTGGATGACTGTTTCCCCCGCAGAACTGTGTGTCCTACCTATGTCCCACAGATGCTGCTTTGTTCCACCTCCAGCATGGCCCCCGTTGGCATACAGCAGGTCCTCAATACGTATGTGTTGAGTGAACGAGTGTTTAATCATACGAACGGCTTATTCTTCCCAGGGAATGCAGCCTGTCTGAGGTGGGGCCTGTGTCTCAGCCCCATTGTTTATCTTCATAGAACCTAGCACTGTCCTGGGCACATGAAAAGTGCCCAGTCTGAAATGGCAGCGTTTTCAAGCAGACTCATGCTTGAGCTCCTGTTTTTATTTTGTCAGAAAAATGCAAATTTGAGTCCAGGGCAGCCCTTCCCTGTCCTCCTTCGGATCGGTCAAGGGCAGCCTCTGAGGATTGTCAGCGTGGGTATTTGCACTTACTGAGGAAGGCAGACAACCCTTTCCACCTCAATGAAGACGCACCTCAGCCCTTGAATCATCGCTGCCCACAGACCTCCTCCTCGGAAGTGCCCATCAGTCGGCCTGTCCCAGGAAAGTTCTAGTCTGTTCTCACCCCCTGTGGGACTGAGACGGGATGGGGAAGGGCCCACTTGGATGCATGTCATTCCAGTCTCTGCCATTTGAGGAATGGGATCACTAAGACGGGTTACGACATAAATGTAATGCCATCTGCTGAACAGCTTCTTGCATCTGGGTTGCCCTTGGCTGGAATCCCACCAGTTTGCCTGTAATTAAACCCGTGTATAGGCACCCCCACCCCTGGCCAGTGGTATGGTAGGAGGCACCTCCCTGTGAGCAAAGCCAGGGCAGTGTGAGACACAAAGATGGCCCGTGTGGGGAGCTCGAAGCCCACACAAAGCAGATGTTTGGAAGCTGAAAGCCTCCGGGGAACAATGATGAATGTTGAAGCAGGCCCAGCTGGAGGAGGCAACCCAGCCAAGTCGCCCTGGCCTTGGTCTAATGCCTGCCATGTTGGCAGCCCAATGCCAGGCAGCATCCAAGTAGCTGGTGATTAAGTGGGGCAGTGTGCACCACCACGGGGAGAGGAACCACTTCTCCCAGTCCTTGAGAAGATCCACAAGCCTGGTCGGCACTTATCCCAAGGAGCCAGTGCCACGTGAAGCTGAGACCCATGCGGCTGGGTGTGTTTTCCCACCAGGTCCATCACCAGTCAGTCTCTGCGGCTGCTCTCAGATCAGAGCCAGTGCTCACAAGAACCCAGAACAGCAAGACTGCACTCGCTGCCTCTCCAGGCTGAGAGTCTGTTGTGGAAGGTGCCAAGCAGGCAATCGCAGAATTAATCAGGTATTTATAGGTGTCCTAAGTGCCATGAAAGAAGTCCAGGGTGCTCTGAGACCTCCCCTGGTGCTTCCAGATCGAAAGAACAACAAGAGTTGCAGGAGATGTGGCTGGAAAAAAATCACAGCAAAGGGGCAGCTCAGGTGAAGGCCCCGGCCTGGCACTTTAGAGACCAACCTACTGTCCCTGGACTGTGGCACCAGGAAGGGCTGGGGAAAGAGGCAGGACAGCCGATTCGAGATCTTAAAGACCACAGCGAGATCAGTCACCTTTCTGGGACAGCAGCAGGGTGTTTGAGCAAGACCAGATGTGTGTTTGGAAAGACCGGCTCTGGATTTGGGGGTGCAGGAGTGAGAGGAACACAGTAGGAGCCTGCAAGGGGAATCCAGGAATCTGAGATCCTGGGGAGGTGGACGGAAGGGGGTGGGTGGAGGGGAAAGTGTTCTGGGAGTGGCTTTTCTGCGATGGGATAATTCAAGGGGTGTGTGGGGGGAGTGAGGGAGGACAGGTTGACTCCAGGTTTCTGTGTGAGCACCTGGGCTGCCTCTTGTGCTGTCCCTTGAGCTGGGAGACCCTCATAGAAGTGCAAGTTGGGGAGAAAATGGTGGATTCAGTTTTGACCTCAAAATCAGGGATGTGCATGCTTCATACCCTTGGACCTCTGGGGTACGAGGGGTGGAAACCACCAGTCCTGTGGAGTTTTAATCTTCATTTAACCTCCATTTCCTACACGGTTCATTATTGGTACTTCACAGAGGGGTTCCTGAGGATTCTTTTAATATCTGCTGAGAACCTTGAAGGCCTCAGCACTAACAACTGTCAGAACGAAATTAATAAAACAACAAGGCAGCTTTTTCTTTTTTTCTTTTTTCCCCATGCCAGGTGTCACTGTGCGGGAATATTTGCAGAAAGCACCTGATCTCCCAGTGGCTTTTTTCACGTTTTGAAATTGACAATTCTTTCATTCCAGTCAATAAACTTCTAAATGTCAGACCACAGATGGGGTCTTCCCGGCGGGGTTTGGGGTCCAAGGTCCTTTTTGAGGTTCAAGAAGGATGAAGGAACTGAAACATCTCTCTTTCACCCCACCTTTCACACACACACACACGCAAACACACACACACACACACACACACACACACACACAC
The DNA here is from genome assembly GCA_030015415.1 of Cynopterus sphinx. Taxonomy (NCBI): domain Eukaryota; kingdom Metazoa; phylum Chordata; class Mammalia; order Chiroptera; family Pteropodidae; genus Cynopterus; species Cynopterus sphinx. The sequence continues at coordinate 95,549,740 of CM057379.1, read as the reverse complement.
ATCATCCAACAAGGAAAATTCAGTTACCAGAAAGAAATACCTCTGACAAATGAGGGCAAGTGAGTAGAAGCCCATCAAAAATTCCAAAACCCAAAACCTCTCCACAAACTGAAATTTTCTGCTTTAAAAAATTTAATTTAGATCCATCTGGTGGCAAAATCTTCCGACCACTCATTATATTAGGTTGAACCAAAAGAAGTCTCCAACATTCAACTGGACTAAAGAATAACCTAAAGAATAACCATTCGTCAGCCTAATGATATTTATTTATCCCACTTAGTGAGATATTGGCTCTTTTTGCAGAAATATTAATGTGTTTGATTATGGAGTGCTGCCCCGGGCCCCGTTGGAGGTATGATATAATGTACAGCATAGGCCCCTCTGAGCCTTTCTAAAATTGAAAAAAAAAAAAATGATTAATTCCAAACCGTACCTGGCCCCAGGGGACTGCAAACCTGAAGTCACAAACGGTCATTAAAACCATTTGTGGGACACTTTCCATGCAAAAGAAGGCTCTGTTGGTCAGATGATTCATTTGGGAGTGAGGATGAGCAAAGAGCTCCTGAATGCTAATTTATGGATACATACAAGGCACCACTTTTCCCCACTACAATTCTAGCTGACGAAGCCTCTTTCGGTTTCCACATAGCAGTGTTGGGGCGAGCTTACCCCCAAAGAAGGTTCATGCCTCCCTAACACCCCTGATCTGAAGGAAAACCCCAATTGAGCTGCAAAGAGTGGAAGCTGCTCGTTCAGAGCCTAATCAGCCTAATAAGGTTCTCATTACATCCGAGGTCTGCTTGTTCTCAGATCCTCACGAAATAATTACACTGTTCTTTTCTCTTGGAAAATGGTTTGCATGAACCTGGAAATACGCGTGACTCAATAAAGACATCCACACGGGGCTCCTAGGGGTGTTCAATTAAGAGAGACAAACCAACTCGGAAAGTGTCCTGACAGTGTCTTATATCCAACAACCTGGAGGGGGGAGGAAGTGGGAAATCGGAGGAACAGGAGAGGAGAGACGGAGAGAGCAAGGGCTTCAGCAGAGGGCTTTCAACTGTAGAAATGGTCCCGATGGATATCGTGGCTTAACTCCTCTTAATCTTGGCCCAAGTGGTATAATAAGCCATTCTTAGAACTTAATAACTCCTCAGCACCCAATCAATAACAGCTCTGAAAAATCTCTTCCCTCTATTTATTTAGTTCTACAGCAGCTCTCAGACACTTCAGCTTCTTAGGCCCCATGATACCTGCAGCTGCACCTCGCTTCCTTTACGTACCAGGTGGCTTGCCGACACGTCCACCTAAAAGGTGTACCTTTAAGGAATTGGCTTTGATGGGAACTCCCCTTAATGGAAAAAGCAAGAAGGAGCAAAGCGATAAATGAGTTAGCGTATGTGTAATATCTCTAAAACCAACCCAAAATTGACTTTGGCACTTCTCCTAGTTCCTGTTAATACAAAATATCATCTGGGTCTTTGGAAAAGAGGGTCAGGATGCACACCTTTATAGGATTCATCTGAGAAATTATCACTTTCCAGTTAAGCAACTTATAGTACTGACAGATAAACAAAATGTTTTTAGTTCCTCTCCTGGGGGACTGGGTGGGAGAGGGCTATTTGCTTTGAATTTTAAAACTACTTTTCTTGCAGGAACTGGACTTAGCAATCGACAGAAAAAAAAAAATGAGGAGAGAGAGAGAGAAAAAAGGAGAAAAAGAAGGAATGTGAAGTCTGTCTTGACAGGATTTGTCAAAAGAAGAAATTGCTACAAAGCCTCCAGCCCCAGTGGCCCAGCCCAAGGAAGCAGATGGCCTCACTTCAAAGTGCAGACGCTGGTGCTCTATTTGCTGCAAACTTCATATAATGCCAGCTTTTGCTGCTATTATAAAAAATGAGGGAAAATCGGGCATCCTGGCACCAGATTCTCTGGCCGCTGATTCCAGCTCCAGAAGAGGTTACATCCCACAGCGAGTAGAGATAGCTCTCTCTTCTTCCTATTTTGACAGGGAGGTGGTCCGTCCAAGTAGGCCAGTCAATATTAACGGATTATTTATTGGTTAGTTCTAGCCAATGTGGCACTTCTGACTGTTCCATGTGCCTCTGGACGCTTGCTCTCTGAGATGGGCTGCCTTAACCCTACTTGGCATGAGACGGGTGTGCTGCTCCCATATGGCAGGAGTAGTTGCCACAGAACGTGGTGCCAAAAATGGCCATTTTCCAGGGAGACTTTGATGGTTTGAGACAAGGAAGTTCATTTTTGCAAGCTCCGGGTATATCATCCATTGAGTGAGAAAAGTAAGACCTGACAGAGCTTTTAGGATGATCATCTGAGGGAGAGCACATGAAGGACAAGTTAACAAATACGTGGTAGCTGTGCAGACGATGACTGTGCTGGCCGTGAGGATGATGCAATGGTGCTAATGATGATGATAATGGTAATGATGATGATGATGATGACAATGAGATGATGATGATGACAGTGACGATCTACTTTTCCTTTGTTTCCCCTATTCCTCAATACTTGATTTCTCAGAATTAAAACTAAGAAACCGACTATGCAGGGGAGAGCACTTAGGATATTTTTAGGGTAAAAGAAGCGTCATCATTGTGGTACAGTATGTTCTCTTCATAAAGCAAATAAGCTTCCATGATAATAAAATAATCTCAATGTGAAATCCCTCAGCAGAAGCTGTTGTACCACGAGGTGAGTGACCCTTATTATCACAAAGTTATTAAAGTATCCATTTGTTATCTGGTTAGTCAGGGGGACAGGGCCAAAATCCATTTAGCACAGTATTTATTGAGCAGCGGGATTTGAAAAGCCAGGCTCCGGGCTCGGTGGTTGGGCTGCCACCATCGCTACAGCTCACTGCCAGCTTTGTGAAGCTTCCCCTTTTGAAGCCAACACTTTCTTGCAAAAGGAGAAAACAAAATAATGACTTTCAGGAGTTTCTGTAAAGCCCCCGATTTTCCTAAAACAGAGCTCAGAGGTAAGGAGACTGAAATGTGGAGGAAAACAGAGAAGTGTTGACACGCAAGGTAAAGCACGCAACAATTTCCATAAGCTAAAAAACCAAAGCAGCTGTTGGGAAGTGGCAAGATAGGCTTGTGGGGAGATAAAAACTTTTACTGAAGGCTGAGGCAACATGATCCAATCTTATATTTTCCAGATAAGGGCACCTAGCAGCATTATCATTGGATCGGGGTGCACAAAGGTACTTCTGTCTGAGCATTCCACAGCTGGAAAAAAAAAATGAAAAAGATGATCTCAATGCCCTCCAGGTCCCCTGTAGGTTCAAAGATTAAAAATCTCCCTGTTGGTTGAGTTACTCAGTCTTTCACCAAAAACAATAGCTTAAAACCTGAAGATCTCATTAGAAAAATGGCATCAAAGGGCAACAGGAAGAAGCTGAACTGTGAACGCAACATGGTACAGGACAGGCCTGTTCCATAGAGGGGAGCCTTGGGAGGCCAGACAGGAGAGGATAAACACAGGGGCCGAGATTTGAGCCCAAGGAGACGGCCAGACAAAGGAAGGTTCCTGCATAGAAAGCTAAGATGTATGCATTCCCTGGAGCTGGTGCTTTCAAAATGGGCAGTGTCTAAATTACCTGGAGCTTGAGTTCTGGTCAAGATGGCAGAGTAGGTAAACACTGTGCTTGCCTCCTCCCACAACCACATCAAAATTACAAATGAACTACAGAATGGCCATCATTAGGGGTCACCTGAAGTCTAGCTGAACAGAAGACCGACAGCTGGGGACACACAGAAGAGGCTACCTCAAGACTGGCAGGAGGGACAGAGATGCTCAACAGGTCAGTCCCACACCTGTGTGTGGCGGTTGAGAATCAGGGGAAGTACCTTGGCTGCGGAGGTTCCCCTGGAAGAGTGAGTGGTCTTAGCCCCACACCGAGCCCCCAACACAGGGTTCCAATGCCAGGAAGAGAAGTCCACATAGCTTCTGACTGTGAAAACCAGCAGAGATGGTGGCTGAGTGAGATGGAGGGCTGAGGTGGATGCAGATGGGCCTCTGGCTTACCACTGATGGACTTGCTCTCTCTGAGCTCTGGTGCTAGGGCAACAGCTCAAAAGGATCCAGGGACATGTGGGGAGGAACTGAGTTGTCTGGCTTCAGGGAGAAGGCTGGAGGGGTGGCTTTCTCCCAGACAGAAGTGATGGCAGAATCCATTGTTCCTTTGTTGAGTCCTCTCCCACTCGGCTTGCAGACCCAGGTGACCACCATAGCTGAGTCCTCATCAATGCCACCCTTCACCCTGCCCACATGATTCCCTGAGGCCCTGCCCCTTCCAATGTAGAGGCCTACCCGAGCCACTTCCAGTGGCTTTTCCATGTAAATGGCCTATCTTAGCTCATGCTGCAAGCTTTCCTAAAATCTCTCAAATGTTTACAAAATCCCAACAAGCAGCATGTGGCCTCGGTATGTCCCGTACCTCTTGTGGAGCAAGCCCGCACTAGCAACAGCCAGCCTTGGTTCACAGCTTGTTCTCTCGAAACACCTCAAAGCCCAGTATGGCACCATCTGCATATTGCTTGGTGTCTCATGCCATGTGGCCAGGACAGGGCACAGGCTGCAGCTGAACTTGGCCTGTGGCAGGGCCCCTCCCAGGTGGTCCTGGCCTGCATGCCCTGTGGCTGGTTTTAGTCTGAACCAGAGCACCATCTGGGGTCCCATCTGAGGACAACATACTCAAAGCGTGGACAGGGTGGGCACCAGAGCTCTGCTAAGCAAATCTTGCTCTGTAAGGTCAGCCCCTACACAACAGCTCCTCCACTAGTCATGGCCAGTCATCACAACCAATCAGCCGAGGGTCAATCCCTCCCATTGACGAGCAAACAGCAACTAAGGCTCAACTACAACAGGAGATGCACACACAACCCATACAAGGGACATACCTGGAGCACCCAGCTTAGCTGACCAGGGAAGACTATGCCACTGGGACCCACAGTGCACCTCCCACATAAGGCCTCTCTACTAAGACTGAGAGACACAACAGCTTTACCTAATATTTAGAAACAAACACAAGTAGGCAACCAAAATGAGAAGACAAAGAAACATGTCCCAAATGAAAGAACAGAACAAACCTCTAGAAAAAGAACTAAACAAAATGGAGACAAGCGATCTTTCAGGCGCAGAGTTCAAAACACTGTTCTGAGGATGCTCAGTAAACTTGGAGGAAGAGTAGATGAACTCAGTGAGAACTTTAACAAACAGACAGAAAACATACAAGTGGACAAAGAAAACATAAAAGAACCAGAAATGAAAAATACAAGCATAGAAAATGAAGACTACCTTAGGAGGAATTAATAGTAGATTCGGTGAAGGAGAGGGTTGAATCAGTGATCTAGAAGATAAGGTAGCAGAAAACACCCAATCAGAACAGCCACAAGAAAAAAGAATCCAAAAATGAGGATAGTTTAAGTGACCTCTGGGACAACATCAAGTACCAACATTCACATTATAGGGAAACCAGAAGGAGAAGAGAGAGAGCAAGGACTTGAAAACCTGTTTCAATAAATAATTACTGAAAACTTCCCTAATCTAGTGAAAGAAGCAGACATACAAGTCCAGGAAGCTCAGAGAGTCCCACACAAGGGAAACCCAAAGCAGCCCACACCAAGACACATCATAATTAAAAAGTCAAAGCTTAAAGATGATCTTTAGAGCAGCAAGAGAAAAGCAGTTAGTTACCTACAAGGAAGCTCCCATAGACTGTCAGATGATTTCTCAACAGAAACTTTGCAGGCCAGAAGGGATTTGCATGAAATAGTCAAAGTGATGCAAAGTAAGCACCTACAACCAAGATGACTCTACCCCGCAAAGCTATCATTTAAAATCAAAGGACAGCCAAAGAGCTTCCCAGGCAAGAAAAGGCTAAAAGAGTATCATCACCAAGCCAGTATGACAGGAAATGGTAGAGGGACAACTATAAAAAGAAGAAAAAAAAGTTTAAAAATACGAATAATAAAATGGCAATAACCACCTAACCAGCAATGATTACTTTAAATGTAAATGGATTAAATGCTCCAATGAAAAGATAGGGAGATGGGGAAGATATGTAATGAATATGTAAGGGAGAAGAGGGGCACTAGATTTAGTGGGGTGATCGCTTTGCACGTTATGTGGACTTCTGATCACTAGGCTGTACAACTGAAACTGGTGTATTATTGTATGCCAACACTAATTTTTTTAAAAAACTCAGTTGTACAGTGTAAATACAAGCAACTAACTGTCTATTATATTTCAATAAAGCCATAGAAAAAAGATAGGGTGGCTGAATGGATAAGAAAATCAGACCCTTACATATGCTGCCTACAAGAAACTCATTTCCGATCGACAGACACACACAGACTAAAAGTAAAGGGATGAAAAAAAAAGATGTTTCATGAAAATGGAAACAAAAAAAGGCTGGGGTAGCAATACTTATACCAGACAAAATAGACTTTAAAACATGGGCTATAACAAGAGACAAAGAAGGACCCAGTTATCCCACTTCTGGGTTTTTATCTGAAGAAACCCCAAACACGACTGTGAAAGGACACGTGAATCCATATGTTCATTGCAGCATTATTTAGAGTAGCCAAGATATAGAGGCAACCTGGGTGTCCATCCATGGATGAATGGATGAAGATACACACATTCACACACACACACTCACACACACACACACACACACACCATGGAATAATACTAAGCCGTGAAAAAAAAATGGCATCTTGCCATCTGCAACAACCTGGATGGACCTAGAGGGTATCGCGCTGAATAAAGTCAGTCAGACAGGGGAAGACAAATGTCATATGTAGAATCTAGAGAACAGGATAAACAACAGAAACGAGATCGTAGATACAGAGAACATTTTGATGGCTGCCAGATTGGAGGGAAAGGGGATGGGTGAAGAGGGGAGGGGATGAAGAGGTACAAATTGGTAGACAGAAAATAGTCAGGGGGATGTAGAGTACGCATGGGAATATAGTCAGTAGTATCGTAATAACTGTGCGTGGAATCACTTGGGTGCTGGATTTATCGGGGTGAAAACTTCTTTTGTTAATGTCCAATCACTGTGCTGTACACCTGAAACTAATATAATATCGTATGTCAGCTAGAATTGAAAACAGAAAAATATAAAAATAAGATGGACAGAAAAAATAAGTAAATTACCTGGACCGTATCCTAAAATTCAGTTTCCTGGGCTCTGCGCCCAGGAATCTACATTTGAGTGAGAACCCAAAAGTGATCAGGGCGCAGGTGGGGGACGGGGTGGAACAGCTCAGAACAAAGAAGTGATGAGAAAGCTGGAGAGGAACCGTTTTTCTGGCTTTCACCACCTCACCTGAGGCTGGGGGCAAGGGCCAGCATTTCCAATAGCTGCTGGAGAAACTCTGATACTCCTTTCTTTTACTGCTCCCCCCAAATGCCTCTCTTCCTCTCCCACTGCACCGCCAATCCATCAGTAAATCCTCCAGCTTGCAGCTTGAATCTTCGAACTTAAGCAGAACCTCCCTCTTCCTGCCATCTGTAACGCCACCCCCTGACCACCACCCTTATGACAACCTCCTAAATATCCTCCCTGCACCTGCCCTTGCCCCACATAGCCAGGCCATCCTTCATAAAAAGGAGTCAGGGCATGCCACTCTGCTGCTTAAAGCCTCCCATGTTTCCCATCTCCCTCAGAGGAAGAGCCTCACCTGGTCATCCGCCCCTGGCCTCCACAACCACTACCTGTCTGGCCTCATTCCCTAGTGCCCTTTCCCCTTTCCATTTCAAACACATTCTCCTGTACTTGTTGCTCCTTTGACCCCATTTCTTCTGCCCATATATCCCTTCCTCTCCTATTTATGCTTTGGCTCAGATATCTCAGCAAAGTTTTGCTTTGTACCCTTTGTAAAACAGCCAGTCCCCCACCCCAGGGATACTTCACTCCCCCTTGCGTAGTTTTTCTCCATGACACTGTTTCACAAATTATCATCTTCCTCCCCACAGAAGAATGATTCTCAACTGTGGGCAGTTTTCCCCTCCTCTGCCCCACAAAGGCCACTTGGCAATGCCTAGAGAGATTTTGGTTGTCACGACTGAGGGAAGGGATGCTACTGGCACCTGGTGGGAAGAAATCAAGGATGCTGCTAACCACCCTAAGATACTCAGAACTGCCTTTCATAACAAAGAATTATCTGGGCCAAAATAATACTGCCAAGATTGAGCAATCTTGCCGTAGAATGCAAGGGCTTCGAGGCCAGAGATTGTTGTCCTTCGTGTGCATTGCTGTGTCCCCACTACCTAGAAGAATGTGGTGAAGACAGTTTCTGTCTACCCAATAAATACTGTTGAAAGATTTGAATGAATAAATAAATGACTGGGTTCTCCCAAGAAAGCCTGAGCCATGTTCCAGTCTCCCTTATCTGATACAGAATAAACCTGATAAAAGATTCCTAAGGCTCTGTGGGACCACCTGGATTAAGCCATTCCACACCCATCAAATTATTCAAGTTACCACATGGGAAGGAACACACGTCTGAGATGTACTGAAAGGTTGCTGTGTACCATGAGACATCCGTATGTTTTGCTTTGTAATATTTCTATTATTAAAAAAAATAGAAAAAAGAAAGGATCCACAATCTTAATCATGAAAGTTGGAAAGGAGTCGCCTCACCACTGGGCCACGGAGAATAAAACACCCTCTGGCTGATACCTAACTCTTATAGTTCTGGACTCACTATCTTAGCCTTTTTGTTTTTTAAGGTCCCCAAGATATTTAGTAAGTATAACTCATGAAATGCTCATAATGTCCAATATTAAGTTGCCCATCAGGGGCTAACCTGGCCTCACCAGTGAGTAAATGCTCAGAATGGTGAAATGGTGAAGTTATTGCTCGCCGGGGACCAGGAGCTATTCTAAGGACTTGACATGTACTAACTCATGTTTAAACCTAATGACAATGATTATTATCCCCATTTCACAGATAAGGAAATGGAGATTCAAGGCACACAGTAATTAAGAAACAAAGGTAGGATTCTAACCCAACATAGCTGCATCTGAAACTTTGGGTTAAAAGCAAAAAAGGGAGGAACAACCAACACAGACAGTAAAAGGTTTCTGATGCTCGGTCACGCTGTCTGGCAGGTGAAGAACACACAAGCGGGTGCCTGACCATGTGCCGTATGTCCATGCCCTAAAAATGCTCCTCCGTGAATGTCACTGTGTGTCGGTGCTATGAAAGTCTAATAAAATTTAAACCGTGCTCCTAATGTAGAAATTTTCACTTAACTGCTAAGTTCCTATTATCCCTGGGGTTTTAATCTTCACAATATCTGCAATAGGACTGATATATGTCTTGTTTGTTTTACTAGGATCCTTTTATGTAGGAGACAGAACAGGATGAACCCCAAAATATCCAAACAGAAAGACCCACGTCAAGAAAGGAAGAGGAGAAAAATAGTCCTTATTCTCATCCCCATGGCAGGATGTGCATAACGAAGAAGACACAGAAGGGATGTCAAAGGGAAAAGGGAAACTCGTTAACGAAATACCTGACCCACTCTATCATGCTGAGAGGTTATGAGAGGGGGTTTTGGAGTCATACAGACTCCTGGTCCCACCATTTCATTGACTTTGGGAGGTTTATTTAATCTCTAAACCTCAGTTTCCTCATCTGTAAAATGGGCGTGATAAAGTGCCTGCCCTGTGGAGCTGTTCCAAGGATCCAATGAGAGGGCTAAAGTGAGTTCCTAGCACAGTGGCCAGAATACAGAGGGTGCTCGAAAGGAACATAAACTCATCATTAATTCTTACCAAAATTTCCATTTTGTAGAGAATCGGTCAATAGAGGTACCTTGCCCAAAGTGAGACAAAACCAGAACCAGGTTTCAAATGTGTCTGTTTTCAGAGCCCGTTCACTTGACTTCAAGGACGGCCACTCTGGGGCAGTGAATCTTAATAAGATGTGCCACCCTTCTTTATCAACACCTTGAATCGAGAGAGAGGTTTTAACCTCCTCTCATGAGGACACGTGAAGAAAAGGTGCTATGACTTTCCAAATCCAGGTGGGTTATTTGCAAGGATGTGTGGAAAAAAAAAAAAACCTTAAATACTGACTTCAAAACGTGAGTTCAAGACCATCATCGAGGAAAGTTGAGGACACAGGAAGAGTCCGGACGAGGAAGAACAGGAGAAGAGATGCCCATATTGATGGTGGACAGAAAAGGGACTAAAGGAAAACATGAAATTTATTCAAATTATGCCAGCCAACCACAAAGTGGCAACCCTCACCCATCCCTACCTCGCTGCCTGCCTAACTCTCAAATTCCAAAGTTCTATGCACTGGAGCTGCTACATGCCCCATCTCCACCAACACTGACAACAAATTTACCGACAACAAATGGTGATGACAGTGTTGGCGATGATGGTGGTGGTTTTGATGGTGATTCCATCCAAATGTACTCAGAGCCCTTCCATCTATATAAGGCTTTCGCTGTTAATCTGAATATTACCCTGCTTAGTTTGAACGGGCTTCCCCTCCATCACTAGACATACAAATTAGCCCCATTCTTTATAAAAAGCCTAGTATTAAAGACGGATCCACCACTAACTCACTGCGGGAACAAGGGCAGGTTACTTACCCTCTGGTGACTCATTTTCTCTGTCTATAAAGTGAAAATTATAGTATTCCCTACCTCATGGGGTGGCTGTAAAGACTAAATGAGTTAATACTTGCAATGCACTGAGAAGGATTCTTGGCGTTATCTAAAGACTCGGTATATGTTAGCCATTAACACCAGCATTTAATCTGGCAAGTGTGCTATAACTCACAACTCTTCCAAAGCAATGCAGTCCCGGGGGCTGGATATATGTGTGGATGTATACACACAGCCCTGGATACACGTGTGCCTACAGACTCACAAGGCCACGAGGTGTGGGATGCAGGTGTCCCATCCTTTCTCTCCTGGGTGAGAGCTCCATCTGCTCAAAAGGCCTTTTTGTTCCGAAAAAGCCAATCCATCTGAGGGCCTTTGTTGGGCATTTCCAGTCCCTCTAATTGTGAAGCTTACCGTCTAAGGCAGAAAGCCAATGTCTTTTGCTGGTTAAAGTGAAAGTGAGAACAGAAATGTGTTAGAGTTTTTGGTCTCCCAGGAGTGAAGCCACTTCCTTCTGATGAATTGCGACACATGGAAATCAATCCAGGTCACTTAGGAGAACAACTTGGTATTTGGTGTCCAAACGAATCGCGGCTAATTTATTACGCCGCTATTTGATTAAATACACGAGAAGGGAGTGAGTCAATGTGGAGTGTCTAAGGGTGAATTGTCTTGTGGCTCGTTTGGGAGTGTCTCCCTTTCCAACACTCAACAGAAAACAAACAGTTTTAAAGCAATCCACAGTTATCCAGTTTATCCATATTGTGGCTGACTTTTGTTTTATTCTTGCATTTCTACAGTTTCTAGGAAATTGGGCAAGATACCAAAAAAATTTTTTAAAAAAATAGCACTTTTCAGGAAGTCAGCCAGAAACATAATATAGTATCCAGCAGGAGTGGGTCAGCACATATTAAACTCCATCTCCAAAATCTGTATTTTTAACCACTCCATCTAAAGTAAATGCCATCATATGCCTCAAACTGAATACTCTTTACATATTGCTCAATCATTTGCAAGTGGATATTCATGTGTTTGATTATTTGTCTACTGTCTATCCTCCTGATGTGTGGAAAGCAACTGGAGAGCTGACAAAAGCCAGTCGAAGTAGGTTAACATATTACTCTCCTTAAAAAAGAAAACGGAGACACTGGGGAGGATTCCAGAACAGATTTGGCTGGATTGACTCTCACTCACCCCCAGGAGCCCCTCCCCTTTCTCATTTCCACAGGACACCAGGCTATACAGAGCGGCTGCTGGAGAATATCTCAGGATGGTTTACAGAAGAGATTCCAGGCAACTTCTACCCTACTATTTTTATAGGCAGTCATGACGAAGGAGGAAAAGTCAGTTCCAAATTCTAATACAGAGAGGTACATGTACACACACACGCACACACAACTTTTCCTTCTGAGTCCCAGAATACCATGGAGGTAGCTCAGCAAAAGATAAGGAAGAGGCAGTGCTTGTTGGTTCTGAGCCCTGTTTATTTGGACGGTCCATGTCATCTTTCCCACTCAGTATGTGCCTAAGGTTGCAGCCACGGGAACAATTGTTGCCCACGTCTTCCTCACAGCACAGAGTCTGGGTGACTGGGACTCTTTCAAGGGCCATCCCTTACCCTGCAGAAACTAGAAAAACAACCCAGATAAGAAACAGGTTGTGGCTGCCAAGGTGTGGGTCTGATCCAACGGCATCTCACCAGCGGGACACACCTGTCTCTCTTTCCAGGTGAGATCTCTGACCAGGATGACTGTGCAGAAGCTAGAGAAGCAAGAACACTGGAAGTGATTCCCCAAATTTACCGGACAGTTGCCCCCGCGCTTCATCCAAAATGTATAGTTTTCACCTTACATCAAGTCTTGGTGGTGTTGAAAATAATCAGGTTTTTAAGTGACAGGTCGCTGAGATTGTACCTTTTGCTTTTGGCAAACCCACTGATCCCCTCACATGATACAGAAACAAGGGAGTAAACCCAACACTAGAAGAAGGACTCATTTCCTTAGCAAGTAGAAAGAAATTAGAAAAGAAAGCCCATGCCGTTGGATAGAAACTTTTGTATGCACCCAACAACAAACACAGGGTGGGGGGAATGGGTGAGGGTGGTCAAGGGGACAAATTTCCAGTTTTAAGGCGAATTAAGCTCTTGGGATGTAAAGTACAGCATGATGACTATAGTTACAATATTACACTGTATATCTGGAAGTTGCTGAGAAATAGATTTTAAAAGTTCTCACCACAAAACAAAAAACAAAACTTGTAACTATATGAGGTGATAGACGGTAACTAACCTTACCGTGATCGCCATTTTGCCATATATACATGTATGAAATCAATACTTATACACCTTACACTTGCATAATATTACATGTCAATTATATTTCAATAAAACTGGGGCAAAATACAGACATGTTATAAAAATAAAATCTATTTTATCATTTCTTCTTAGCCTGAAGAAATAAAATACTCCAAGAAGAGCCAGAAGGACAAACTGAGTGAGAGGAAATAAAATTTTAACCCAGAGAGAAGACATAATAAAGGGGCAGAAGATGACACAGTAGGGGGGGAGGAAAGAAGGAACTCTCTTCTCTATTTTTCTAACAAATGTGTATCGTGTACTTGGAGTGGTGGTTAAGACAGATGTGGTTCCTACCCACACTGAGCTCATAGTCTAGTGTCAGTGACAGTAAAAATGAAAAATCTAAAAACACAAGTAAATGTACAGTTGCAAATTATGGCCAGAGACAGAAAGCAGATCCATGGTTGCCAAGGACTCGGGAGGGGGATGTAAAATGGGAGGTGATTGCTAAAATGTCCAAGGTTTATTTCGGGGGTGATGGAAATGTGCTAAAACTTACTGTGATGACGGTTGTACAATTCAGTGCATTCTGCAAAAAACCACTGTACTCTAAGTGGGTGAATTGTGTGACATGTAAATTACAACTCAATAAAAACGTTATTTTTATTTAAAAAAAAATAAAATAGAGAGGCAGCCACATCAAAAGCAGGGGAATATGGCCAGCTCTCTTGCACCCAGAACATTAAGGCGGAATGCTCAGTGCTTACGAGTTTGACCTTATGCCCCTCTGTCCCACAAGATGAGGCCAGGGCGCCGGAGTGTCTCATCCTCTGCTCCCAAGACCAATTTCCCCTGGGGTTTTCTTTCCTCCTCCAGTTCTCTCTTCTTCTTCCCCTGATTCTGAAAAAATAGTCCCATTCACTCCAGCTGTTTCACAGTAGCTCCTGGCACCAACACCTACCGTCAGGGCCTTGATCTAATGCATAACCAAAGGTGACAAGACCCAGAGGTTCTTTCATTGAATCCTGACCCTGGCAGTTCCAATATCTACGGAAAAGGCAGCCTTCACAGCATCTAAGTAGAATTGCTGGAGGCTCTACTCCTACTTGACATATCACCGCAGATCCCCAATTACCACACTTTGCCACGGATGGTGTCCTCTAAAATAAACTCGGATGGAACGGAAATAAATCTGTTCCATCAAATCTTTCTTTTTCCTGAATGATGAGAGGTCATTCTAACCTTGCCATGAGCTCAGAAAGAAACTTTGCTTTTGAGCTAGAGACAAAATTAGTGCCGAGCATTTCAAAGCTTCTCACCCTCGAAATAAAAGACAGCCAATAAAGGGTCGCCTTTCCTGTGTTCTCACATCCACAGCACCATGTTGGATGAGTGAATAAATTAACTAATGAATGAACAAAGGACAACTGAACGAGGTCCCAGAAAAAAATAACATGGGGTGGACTCGATTTTCTCAACAGACATGACACATTTAGAAAAAAAAAAAAAAAAAGAAAGAAAGTTCTCATCAATTCAGGGTCATAACCCTAAACTTAAGTTGTAAAAAAAGAAAACTCTTCAAGTAACTTCTATTAAAATACATATGAGGGTACAGTAAGTGAACTGCCTACCCTAAAAGCAGGGAGCAGATGGTCCACCAGAGAGGACTGGGGACCCTCACAGAGATATGAGAATCAAGAGCATTTTCAGGGCAAAGAGCATTGAGGCATATTATTGGTAATAATAATCATACAAAGGTCTAATATTAAAATAGGATTGGAAATACATTAAAAGGCTTATATTGTCACCCTTTCCCTGGCGACACAGCCTGACATTTGCATAATGGATTTCTTGTGTGTTTTTTCTTTCCAACTAATTGAGTTGGACTACCTTCGTTAAGCAGACCTGCTTCCAGAAATGTCTATAGGGCAGGAGAGGAGGAAAACATCTGTTTCCTACTATCCGGTATTCAAAATACAGAATTAAGAATTTTTGAGTTTTGACCAAAGACCATAGAGGAGAATGCTTATGATCTCTTGGAAATATTAATGTATAAGTCTCCTCCCAAAGACTAAAGATCAGGCAGCCAGCCACGTCCATCCATTTTCCCACCCTTCCTGCCCGAAGGATGTAGATGGTTACAGTATTGTGTTGGGAGAAGGACAGACTGGATAGGAGGGCTATAATTGATATAATTTATAAAACCCCAAATTATAATAAAGCCTTTATGAAAGGCCCATTCTTTGCATAATGTTAAGTCTCCTCATTACCCATTTCTCATGCTGCGGGGGTTTGCAAGACAGCCATGGAAATCTCCTATCATCTGGTAGCCCAAATGCCTCTGCGTTGCACAGCATATTGCAGCAGGACCTGGGCTCCGTGGTTGCCATCACAGAGAGAGTGTCAAGGAAGATCGGTTGGCCACGTTAAATGCCACAGGGATGATAAATAAGGTAAGAGATAAAGAGTATCTGTTGGGTTTGGCAGCACAGAATTCATGGGTATCTCGTCCAGAAAAGCCCACTGGCAAGTCTAAGAGTCAACTTGCAATAAATGGACATTGAGAGTAGACCACTCTTGAGATGTTTGAATAAAAATGAGAGAAGAGAGACAAAGGGTTAAAAAATCACCAGCCCAATAAATATTTACTGCATACCTACCAAATACAGGCACTACTTAGGACCTACCTTGTGGGAGGGAGCGTAAGATTCAGAGATACACAGGAATCCAGGACTCCCCATCCCCTGGAGCTTACAGTCTACAGAGGAATAAAACGAATAAATGGGCGATTATAATAAAGTGTGATAAGTACTCTGGGAGCAAACAGGAGAAACAGAAACCCATCCCAAACTTGAGAAGTCAGGTCATCCTTTCTGGAGGAAGCAATATGGTGCTTCCTGGAGAAAGTGACACATGAGCTGAGAATTTAAGAATATTATTACAGGAGTTACCAAAGTGTGTATATGAAGGGGAGAAGAGAAGAGGCTGTCAAGCACACGAAACAGCAGATTCAAATACACAGAAGAGAATAAATGTATTCATTGAATAATAAATATTTATTGGCCATTTACATAAGCACTGTTTTAGACACTTGGAATATAGCAAAGAACAAGACAGACAAGGTTCCTAAATTCACTCATCTTTTATTCTAGTCAGGGAGAGACAGACAATAAGCAAACATGACCATCCATACACAAGTAGGTCCTATTAAGAAAGTCACAGGACAGGGTGAGTCAGAATGAAAGGATTTCAGCACGGCTGGGGTACAGCAAGCAGGGCAGTGGAGGGTAAGATGCCCACCTGGCGAGGTAGGCAGAGGTGGTTCGTGCCACTGTTTTAAGGCGCTGGGCGTAATGCTGACCACGATGCAAGGAAGGTGGTCATCACTGAAGCTTCAGATTTGTGCAAGAGAGCGTGCTCAGTAGCAAGAAAGAGAGTCAGGGACAAGGGGGGTCTTTTCTTCCCAGGATGAGGAAGATGAATTTGTATTCCGAGAAAAAAAAAAGAAGAAAACTGATGGAGCAACTTCCGGGAGAAAAGAGGATTCAAGCCCACAGGTGGAGGGGGGGGTCCTTGTAGAGTAGAAAATCAAATCGGGTTCAAGGAAGGAGGTGTGGACCGCCTCCGTCTGTCCCCAGTGACCATGCCCCAGCCCCGATGGGGATTCTCTAGGCCTGGTGTGGGTTTCATTCACCTGCAGAAACTCTGTGGCCTTGTTTTTCCTGTTTTAAGAGTACATAAATAAGTCTGTTTCCTGATTTATCATCCAACCAACTGCCATATTTCAGATTTGGGGATCATAGGCACACTGGATTACAAAGGAATGGCTTCTAAATCAAGGTTTGCTATGGCCTTTAAGATGATCCTAATAGAGTTGATAAATCAAAAAAATATACGCACTATGCCTAAGCAAGCCCAGAATCACAATACGGTGTGTGCTCTGCGCCTTGTTCAGTGAGTCTTGGGCCTTGGTATGTGAAGCATCCCAGGTGGGTCTGACAGCATGCCAGGTAGGCCTGTGGACTGAGCATTTTAACAAATTCTCCAGGTGTCTCTTTCATACACTCTAGATGTCTAAACCCTTTGCATTCTCGTTATTGCACCTCGAATGAGTACAAATTGCACAGCTTGATATGACCCGGAAGCTTTGGCCAGAGAGCGACAAGGACACACCCTGTCTGCTCTGAGGGCTCCAACCCTCTCAGAGTCCCACCCCACACACCACTGAGTGACTCTGAGATGGTAACAGAACAGAGCCATGTCGCTTGCCGGAGACCAAGACCCTTCTCGATGGCCATGTTCAGAATTCTCTTGACAAGGGAAGGAAGGGGACCCGTCCTACTTGGATTGTATAACTTGTACTAGGTCTTTTGTAAACATCCTAATTGCTGCTGTCCACAGGGTAGTTTGCACAGGCTTCAGATCTTCGCATGGTGTTTTCTAGACCTGTAATGCCTCAGGGCCTTTGCACCTGCTTCCCCAGCTATTTTCTCCCATCCTACACGTGACCGCCTCCTTCTCGTGCTTTAATCCTCACCTACAAGTTGCCTTCTTTCAGTGGTGCTCCCTGCACTCCATCACATCAGCCCCTCCCACTGCTCCTCACTGCAGTACCCTACTTGCCTGTTCATGGATCACAGCGTGTAAGTATTCATTGTTTCGTTTGTTTGCCTATTTATCATCTATCTATCTATAAGCTCCACGAGATGACATAAGGTCCATCTGCCTTATTCATCTTTACATATCTCGTCTCTGTGCCTGGTAAGCACAATAGAACCTAAAAAAAAAAAATCTTCTTTTGAAAATTTCAAAAATTCAAATAAATTTGGGAAATGCCAGCTTAAACGAAGTTCAATACGTTTCTTGCCTGTAGGAATCCTCAGAGCCGTGAAATGCTAATATGAACCGTGCGTTAACAGGAAGGGGACTCATACAGCATGTGATGCGGTGCATCCTCAGACTCATTCGGCCGCAGGAACACTTTTAATTTTTTTCACGGCGTCTCTCTTTCCTCGGAGCATCTTATGCAACTAATGTCCCAAGAAACACTCTTCGGAAAACATTGCTTTCAAGACTGTCAGTGTGTGATGTGCTTGAAGGCTGATGCTTGGAGCACAGTGCCTGCTGCTCCCAGGAGGGGCAGAACTGGCACCTCCGAACACTGCCAGCCACCCCGGTAAACGTCTCCCCGCAGACATGCAGGCAGCGGTCCTGGAGAGCTGTCACTTCCTACCTACCAACAAACAGAAAACATTTTTCTTTTTCTAAGTTTTAGGGAAAAAAATGAAAAAAAAAAAAGATAAATACTTTCCCGTTCTCTGAACTAATGTCAAATGACCTAGAAACGTTGCCTCTGGGAGCTCAAGCCATAGAACAAAGTAGCATTTCATCTTCCTCGTCTGACAGCTCAATTTCAGCAGCTCGGGGGAGGGTGGGCAAGCCCCCGCCACAGCCAATCACGAATGTCACCGTTTACACCGAGATCCCTTTGATAACGCTCTCTGTAGACGGCGGGCTTGGAATTATTTTTTAGGCAAAGCAAAACAGGCATTAATATGACAAGGACCCTCTGCAGACTCTACCGACATCACCACAGGAGGGAAATGTGTTATTTAACTAACATGTGTTCATATTTCCCCGATATAAATTCTAGCACGCTGGTTCGGGCATAAATCATAATAGCAGAATTGAGGGAGGGGGGTCTTTCTAAAGAATAAGCCCACTCTTAGTCAAAAACTTCCTGACCCTCAGCTCTCACTTCCAAAGAGCTAAAGTGAAGAGCTTGCCTCCACAGCACTAAAAAGGGGCAAAGCTGTAAAATAATAATTTTATTATAAAGTTTTAAGATCCCTCCATGTGTTAAGAGTTTTAGCTTAATAAGCAGCTTTGAAATATTCAGATGTATGGCATGCATACTGCCGAGGGAGTCCTTGCCCCAAGGTGGGGATGGAGATGAAGGTGGAAAAGTCCTGACCTCCCCTAAGGCCTGGGTACTGCTTGTTTAGCAGTGGTAACTTCGTGGTCTGACCAATACACACCATCCAACCATGGAATCCACCGGCTTAGAAGCACTCTGGAAGGAAGACTGGAAGTCAGAAACCCTGTGGTTGTAAATAATATACCGCACACCCTGACTCTGCTCTCCAAGAGTCTGCCATGTAACTTATGTGCGGAAAGAAAAGGTTGGCCTCTAACCACTGCTCTGCCCTTGACTAGCTCTAAGGCAGAGACTTTGGGCAAATTACTAAACCTTCCCAAGCTGCAGTTTCCTTATCTGAAAAATGGGATAATAATGCCCTATTTCTTAGCGTTGGTGTGAGGATTAAACGTTGTGACATTTGGGGAGTGTCTGGCTCAGCATCTGCCATTGAACAGCTCAATAAACCGACAGCGAATATTATGGGGAAAGAAAGCAGGCACACCCTGAATGTCAAACTCCATGGGAGGCAACGTATGATTAAATGTGTATGGAGAAATGGGTAATGAACTACTCTGGCCCAGAGGGAAAGCATCGTCATTGTGGGCCGCCATCGCCAAGAGGTGCCTCAGAGGAGCTGCACTAAATTGATGGCAGAAGCTGCGTGTGTCAAGTTCTTACCACGTGCTAGAATGTGCTAACTACATTATCTTACTTAAGCTGCACCCTAACACTGTGGGGTCCATTCTATTCCTAGCCTTATCGTTAGATGAGCAAACCAAAGCTTAAAGGTTTTACTGACTCATCTATAGCTAACAGGAAGAGGAACTAAATCCATGGAGCCCTGAAATACCCACACTTCATCACTGCTGACAGCAAACTGCCAGAGACAAGGGACCCATGTGATAGACCATGGTCCCAAAGCAGGCCATGCAGGGAGGAAGTTTCGATCCGGTTCTAAATACCATTAGGAAGCCGGAACTTTCTCTGGCTGCAACCCCACACTTTGGCAGCGACAAGAGAGACTTGTCAGAACCACTGGAGGCCAGAACGACCAACCACACCCACATTCAACAGCCAAGCAGCGTCTGGGGCCGCAGAAGTTCTCGCACATGCCCTGTAGCCTGTCCTGCGCACGCCTGCCACCTCAAAGGAGGAGGACACATTCAATGAACGTGAGAGTGATGCACAAATACCTCTGCTGCGTTTTCAGCCTGGAAGGGCAGGGAAGGAAAATGCTTGCCAGAGGAAGTCACTCACCTTTCTGAGAAGAGGGTGGCAGGAGAAAGCTCCCAGCACGTAAGGATCATGGGCTGGGTGTTTTAAGAATATAACTTCACCCAGGGGTGCTTCCTCAACCGAAGGGCCACATAAGCTCTCTGAGCTCTTAATATGCAACAGGCAGTTTTCGTTCTGAGAGACACAGGCCAGAAACAAGAGGATCACCCGAAATGAGATGCTTACTGAGGTCCTTCGCATAGCTCAACCCTTCCCTGCTCTGCAGTTGTGGTTCCCAAGCGTCTACATGTTTTCTGCAAAGACCAGCACTTCACACCGAAATCATGCTACGCATTTGGTAGCATGATACTCTCCGAAAATAGAGGTGACTTCTTTTCTTTAATGAAAGCATGAGTTTTTACTTCCGCTGCTCATTTTCAATCTTTATGTCCTTACTGAGGAAAAAAAAAACAACAAAGCATCATTTATCTGACTCTCCTACCAGAATATAAACTCCACAGGGGCAGATACTTTTGTCTGTTTTATTTGCTAAAATATCCGAAGGACCTAGAATGGTACCTGGTACACAGTAGGCGCTCAATAAGTCAATAAATATTTGTTCATTGGCAAAATAGGTCAGCAACTTCAGTTTTTTGTTTTTTTGGTTTTTTGTTGTTTTTTTTTTTAATGTTAAAGGTCTAAAACAGTATCTGGGAGCCACGTTTCTATATGACTTTTTCAGTTTGGGATCAATAAGCAGTTGACTTTCCTTCCTCTGGATACCTTTCACCCTCTTTGGTGGCAACTGGGGCCGCGAGAGTACGAAGCAGAGAGTACCAGTCAGCTCACCACAGCCCCCAGAAGGACAAGCTGCCCCTTCCAGCCCCTCCCATGTAGCAACACTGGAGGACACACAAGGAGACACGGACTCATGGATTCTTAGCTTAAAACTGGTAAAAAAAAAAAAAAAAAGAAGGGGGGGTGGGCTTGCACCCCTATTCAGTGTTCATGACATCTCAGGCTCGGCCCTACCCTAGAGCCTCTCCCAGATCACCTCAGTCACTGTCCCCATGAACACTGCTTTCAAGTGTCCCTGCAGATGGGCCCCGCTCTCACCACGACACAGCCAGCTCTGCAATCACGCTTATTTCGAAAATGTGTATCTGTTCCAATACGACCTGATCCATTAGGGAGCCACTTGAGCATGACACGCATTTTGCATTCGCTTGTGAACGGTTTTGTCTGCAAAGAACACAGAGTACATGCAGACCGCTGTAACCAGCTGAACGGAGGCACCTGGAAATACGCAACGCACACGTGAGCGTGCACGCATGCACGCATGCACACAAACTCAAAATCCTCCAGTTACTCCCAAACTACATTTTCCCTCAAAAGACCAAGCTTCGGGTTTTTTTCAAGATAAAGTGTGGTCATTATTCCAGGGTATGTGTATTTCTGAATTATTTAACGTGTAAAACGGTGCTACCGTTTTGATGAGGTTTCTACCTTTTTTCCACTGTCTCCCTGATGAAGTTTTTGAACAGTGTGCTCCAACCCACGCAGTTTCACTGGGCAATTCTGCCAGTGCAATGGTTTTTAGGAACACACATGTGACGTCACAGCGGAACTATGTCATCTCCCCATTTACATCTGCATCTCTAAGAAGCTTGCTGGCTAAGCCACTTCTTCTACCAAAGTTATTTCCAAGAATTCGTAACCAGTAAGTGTAACTTTACTTTAACAAATAGAACCACCCACAAGATACTTTTCCTATACCTATTACCTACCAGAACTCTAATATGATAAAATTTCCTTCTGATCGGTATTACCCATCAGACTGTGGTTATTGATAGCAACCATCGGCGGACCCGGTTACCCAGCACTCAGCAGAGAGATCCGAGTTCACCCCAGAATGGTCAAGCTCAGAGAGCGGGATAATGAGGTAGAGGTGTCAGCAGGCTGCAAAAACAGGGCTCCTGGGCTTTTCCGAACGACGACGGCATTTCAGTTCCTTCTCAACAATTTGATCATTTGCTTAGGGCCCCCTCAGGGACAGCCCCCTGTGACAGGTGCAGACAGACGAGGAAGCAAATGCAATGGGCTGCTCCGGAGTTAATCCTCAAATGCTGGGTGGCCCCAGGAGCACCCTTTTCAGGAGAGAATCTGCACACCCCCACTTGGCAGCCAGCCCAAACTGTTAGGAGCTATTTCAGAATCCATATTAGGTGAAACCACCCTCCATTCGCTACCCAAGATGATTTTCGGAAACAGCAAAGAGAAGATGTGGAGGGCGTTTCATTTGGCAGAAGAGCCCGCGTGGCCCCTCTGTCTCCTTCCTGACCAGTTCTCACCTGATCCACGAGAGAAGGTTCAATTTAGGGTTCGAGTGTACAGTCTGATAAGTTTTGGCACGTACATCCCTGAAACCACCAGCACACTCAAGACGGTGAAATAGCCATCAGCCCTAACACTTTCGTGTGTACTGCTGTCACCCCTCCCCAACCCCTACCTTTTCCCACCCCCGACTCCTGTCCCCAGGCAACCAGCGATCTTCTTTCTGTCACTAGAGATCAGTTTTCGTTTTCTGGAATTCATACAAATGGGGTCAGATAGTCTGTAGCTTTTCATCTGGCACCTTTCACTCAGTATAAAGCCTTTGAGATTCCCCCGTGTCATTCTACACGTAAATAGTTCATTCCTTTTTATTTTGGAATAGTAGTCCATCAGAGGCATTTGCCACAGATTGTTTCCCTATCCACCTGTTGATAGACATTCGGGTTGTTACAAATAAAGTCACTGTGAACATCCATGCAGATATCTTTGGTCTGACGCTTTCCTTTCCCTTGAGTAAATACCTAGGGGCGGGATGGCTAGACCAGGAGGTAGCTGTGTGTTCGACTACTTGAGAAATTGTCAAACCGTTTTCAGACGTGGCTACACCATTGCATACTCCTCTCGGCGGCATATGAGAGTCCCACGTTCTCGCCGCCTTTACCAACCCCTGGTGTGGTCGATCATTTTCATTTTCATCATTCTAACAAATGTCGGTTATGACCTGGTAATTTTAATTTGTATTTCCCTAGCGAATGATGATGTTGAACATCTTTTCCTGTGATTATTCGCCACGTAAATCGAATGTGGAGAAGGGTCTGCTCAAATATTTTAACACTGTTTTATTACATGGTTCCTTATTATTGAGTTTTGAGAGTTCTTCATAGACTCTGGATACCTGTCCTTGATCAGATGTACAATTCGCCAACTATTTTCTCCCACTCTGTGGTTTGTCACTCTCCAGACAGCGTTTTTAAAAGAGGAGAGTTTTGAGTTTTGATCAAGGTCGAAGAATTAATTTTTATGGGCCACATTTTGGTGTCATAGCTGAGAAATCTTTGCTTCACCCAAAGTCACATAGATTTTTCTCCCATGGTGTCTCCTAGAAGATTTACAGATTTGGGTTTCACACCTGGATGCATGATACGTTTTCCGTCAACTTTCGTATATGTCACAAGGTACAGTTTGGAGTTCATTTATTCGCGTATGGATATCCGTCTATTGCTGAAAAGACGATTCTTTCTCCACTGAACTCTCTTTACTATTCCATTGATAGAAGCATCTATCTTGATGCCAATACTACACTGTCTTGATTACCATAGCTTTATAATAAATCACTAAATTAGGTATCATCAGCCTGCCAAGTTTATTCTTATTTTTCAAAGTTGTTTTGGCTATTCTGTGTCTTTCGCTGTACATAGAAACTTCAGAATAAGCTTGTCAATTGCTACCAAAACACACAAACAAACAAACAAACAAAACCCTTGAAATTGTGCTTGGCATTGTGTTGAATCCGTAGATTAATTTGGGAGAAATTAAGCCTTAACAACATTCAGTCTTTTCTGATTCGTAAACATCCCTTCATTTATTTAGGTCTTCATTAATTCTGTCCTCAATATTTTATAGCTTTCAGTTTACAGATCTTATACGACTTTAGTCAAATTTATAACTAAGTATTCCATGTTCTTTGATACTATTACAGTGTTTTTTTACTTCAATTTCCAACTGTCCATTGCTAGTATATAGATATACAATTGCTTTTTGTATAATGATCTTGTTCTGCAACTTTGCTAAACTCACACATCTGTTCTGGTAGATTTTTTTTGTAGATCTCATTGGATTTTCAACATAGATCATGAATTCTTCTGCAAATAGAGACAGGTTTATTTCTTCCTTTCCAATATATGTGTCTTTTATTTCTATCTCTTGTATTATTAGAGTGACTTATTCCACTATAGTGCTGAAAAGAAGTTGTGAAAACAGACATCCTTTTTTGTTCCTGATCTTAAAGGAAAAGGATGCAGTCTTTCACTATTAAGTGTTATGCGAACTGGAGGTTTTTCATAGATGCCTGTTATCGGGTTGAAGAAATTCCCTTCTATTCCTCATTTATTGAGAATTTGGAAGGTCCAAAAGGGATGTTAGATTCTTGCAAATATTTTTTCTGGGTCCATCGAGATAATCACGTTTTTCATTTTTTCTTTTCTAATAATGTGAATTACATTGATTGATTTGTGAACATTAAACCAACCTAGCAGAAACCTAGTGTCTTGGCTATGACACATTATCCGTTTCTATATTGTTGGATTCAGTTTGCTAAAATTTTGGAATATTCACATCTATATTAATGAGGCACATTGATTTGTAGTTTTCTTCTAATTTCTGTCAGGTTTCAGTATCAGGCTACTGCTGACCTCATAAAATAGATTAGGAAGTATTCCCTCATCTTCAATTTTCAGAAAGAGTTTGTATAGAAGCTGTATTATTCCTTTATTGAATATTCGGTAGAATTTAAGAGTGAAGGCACCTGGAGTTTTCTTTGTGGGAAGGTTTTTAACTAGAAATTCCATTTTTTAAATAGAGGGTTAATCAGGGTCCCTAATTCTTCTCAAGTTTTAGTAGAGAGTCTTTCAGGAAATTTGTCTACCTTATCTATGTTGTCAGATTTATGGGCATAAGTTGTTCATAACGTTCTCTTATTATCCATTTAACATCTATAGAATCTGTAGTAATGTCACCTCTCTCATGTGCTATTGCTAATTGAGGGGTTTTATCTTGACCACGCTGGCTAGATATTTCCTTACTGATCTTGTCAAAGAAATGGCTTTTGAGTTCATTGCTTTTCTCTACTGGTTTTCTGTTTTTCATTTCATTGAGTTCTAAATTGATTTATTATTTTCTTTATTCTGTTTTCTTTGGGTTTAATTGGCTCTTCTCTTTCTAGTTTCCTAAGGTAGAACTGGAGACCTTCTTTCTTCTCTAACACAGGCATTTAGTGCTATAAATTTCCCCCTTAAACATCTCTTCAGCAAAAATCTTACAAAATTGTAATGTCATATTTTAATTTTCACTCAATTCAAAATATTTTTTTCTCTTTTGCTTTCTTTTTCCACCCATGAATTATCCTAATGTATTATTTAGTGTCCATAACCTTAGGGCTTTTCAGAGATCCTTCTGTTACTGATCTCTAATTTAATGCCATTGTGACCCAAGAACATATTTTGTATGACTTGAATCCTTTTAAATCTACTGAGACTGGTTTCATGGCCCACAATACAATCTATCTTAGTAAATGTTCTGTGTGCTCTTGAAAGAAAGTGTATTTTGTTGTTGCTGAGAGAAGTGCTCTCTATAAGAGTCAATTAGATCAAGCTGGTTGGTTGTGTTGTTCAGGTCTTTTATATCTTTACTGATTTCCTGTCTACTCTTTATGTCAATTGTTAAAAGAGGATTGTTGGCTATAATTCTGAATTTGACTCTTTCTCTTGCAGTTATATCAATTTTAGTCCATTTCTCCTTGAACTTACATCAGTTTGGCTTCTTGTTATTGGGTGCATAAATATTGAAGATTGTTATTCCCCCCTGATGAACTGACCCTTCCGTCATTATACATTAACATTATTATACATTTATAACATCGTAAAATGTTCTTTGTGCCTGATAATAATCATTACCTTGAAATATACTTTGTCTGATGTTACTATAACTACTTTGACTTTCTTTTCATTATTGTGAGCATTCTCTTTTGCTGTCCTTTACCTTTAATCTATTTGTAACTTAATATTTAAAGTATGTTTCCTATAGACAGCATATAGTTCAGCCTTGCTTTTTTATTTAACCTTACCATCTCTGCCTTTTAATTCAGGTGTTTTGGTTATTGACACTTATTGTAAAATTATGTTACAGTTAATTTTGAGTCTATCAGCTTGCCATTTGTTTTCTACTTGTCACATCTGTTCTTTGTTCCCTTTTCCTTCTTTTTCTGCCTTCTTTTGGATTTGTTGAATATTTTTAATGACTCCATTTTATCTTCTTTATTGGTCTATCTACTATAACACTTTATTTTTATTTTACTGATTGATTCAGTGTTCATGATATAGCAATCTATGTTCCAGTGACATCATAGCACTTCATATATACTGACGACCTTACACTAATATATGTCTATTTCTCTCTAGCTTTTGTGCTATTGTTGTTATACATTAAAATATTATATATATATTATAATCACTAAACCATATAGTTATACTTA
Organism: Cynopterus sphinx; assembly: GCA_030015415.1. NCBI lineage: Eukaryota > Metazoa > Chordata > Mammalia > Chiroptera > Pteropodidae > Cynopterus > Cynopterus sphinx. The sequence continues at coordinate 95,523,074 of CM057379.1, read as the reverse complement.
TTTAAACAGTCAATCATTTTTTAGGTGACTTTGTATTATCCATGTAGTCACCACTTCTGGTGTTTTTCATTCATTTGTGTAGATATCCTATTTCCATTTGATATAACTTTCCTTCTGCCTGAAGGACTTCAACATCTTTAATAGTGTGAGTGGGCTGGTGATTAATTCTTTCAGCTTTTGTATGAGCAAAAATATATTTTTCTTCATTTGAGGAAGACATTTCTGCTAGGCATAGGATTTTATGTTGATAGCTGTTTTTGGGGGGGTTGTTTGTTTGTTTGTTTTTACTTTAGTACTTTAAATACTTTTTCATATTATCTTTTTTCACTTGCAATGTTTTTAACGAGAAATCTGCCGCCACTCTTACCTTTGGTCCTCTATTAGTAACTCATCCTATTTTCCTCTTGGACCCTTTTAAGTCTTCCTGTTTATCAGTGAGTTTGGGCACTTGATCATGATTCACCTTCATGTAGTTTTCTTAATGTCTCTTGTGCTTGATAGTCACTGAGCTGCTATGTGTCTCTGGGTTTATGATTTTCATCAAACTTGAAAAAATTTTGGCCACTGTCTCCAAATACCCTTTCTATCCCTCCCTCTTACTGATTGCTTTAGAGACTACAATTATACATATATTTAATTACTTGAAGTTGTTCCAGAGGACACTGATTCTGTGTTCATGTTTTTCCATTATTATTCTAACTCACCTCTGTGTTTCATTTTGGATAGTTTCTATTGCTATATTATCATGTTCACTAATCTTTTTGTACATGTGTATAATGTCTAATCTGCTGTTGATCCCATCCAATGTGTTTTCTATATCTCAGATATTGTAGATTTCTCTCAACTTTTAATTTAGGTCTCTTTTATGTGTGCCATGTTTCTAAAATTTTTTAACACATCCTTCTCTACTCATTCTAACATTTGTGTCAGTTCTGTATTATTTTCAATTGATTACTATTTCTCCATATTTTAGTTTATATTTTCAAGATTCTTTACAACTTGGTTGGGCTGGATATTTTTGTATTCCTATAAATGTTCTTTTATATTAAATTTATTGGGATGACACTGGCTAATAAAATTATATAGGTTTCAAGTGTGCAACTCAATACATATGTATATTGCATCTTATAAATATTCTTGAGCTTTGTTCTGGGTTATAGTTAAGTTAATTAGAAATGGTTTAATCTCTGTAGGTCTTACTTTTGAGATTGTTAGATGGGGCCAGAGCCATGTGTAGTCCAGGGCTACTTATTCCCCAGTATAGAAGGAGGAACCCTCTGAGTACTTTACCAATGTCTCATTAACTGTGAGGTTTTCTACTCTAGCTGTGGGAACAGGCATTATTCTCAACTATGGGTGAACATCAGGTACAGTTCCCTTTAATCCTTATGAGTGGCTCTTAAAATAATTTTTAACTGCTGGATTATGGTTTCTAGAATGGGTCACGGAGCAGAAACTGACACTTCTGGGACTCTAGATTATCACTGATTAACGTGAATGGTCAAGTATCAAATCACAGAAACTGCAAAGAAATAAAGCATAATTGTGGCCTACTTATTCAAAAACTCATGAAACTAGTATTTCAGACTGACAGCTTTGTCCCTCCTTGCTAAAAATCAATGCATTCATAAATAACAGTGGAAGTGTTGGGTGGTCTTTCTGTTCACTCAAGATTTGTTATTTCATTGTTTTCTAAGGCTGAGAGACAAGGTAGCTACATTCAGTAAAATCAATATCTGAGTTACTAAATTGAGATGACTACAAGCATTTAATGGATTGCGTGGAAGGGAAAGTGGAATTAAGCTATACAGAGTCAATTACTCCTAACAGCTATTCTACACTCTGTATCTGACAGTTATCATCATGTCCATAAATTTGGAATAAGATCAGCCTCCAAGAGGCTATTTTCTTCGAGCAGTTTGAATAAAGTCAGTATACACTAATGGCAACTGAACAGTAGTGCCTCTTAATAGGTCCCTGATCTGAACAGCAGTACCTACCATCGTACACTAAGAGGGCACCAAGTCTCTCTCTTCCATTATGATTTAACTAAAATAGAACTCTTTATTCACATAGCTTTTAAACAAAATACATAATTAGAGCAAGATATAAAAAATGTATAAACACCTAAGTAAGACGAGATGCTTTATTCTCTAATCCAGTGCTTCTTGCTTTAAATGTGCATACCAATCACCTAAGGATATTCTTGAAAATGCAGATTCAGATTACACGGGAATGGGCTGGAGATTCTGCATTCTAACAAGCTCCCAGACAATGTTGGTGCTGCTGGACCACAGACCACTTTTAGCAGCAAAGACCTGAGGTGTTTTAAAAATTTCAGAGTCCAGGACATTACGCCCAGAGATCCTCATGCAATAGATCTAAAATCAGACCCAGGTCTCCAGATTGTTAACGAACCCTTCGGGTGATTCTGATACAGGTGGTTCATGAGCCACGACTTGGGAAATGCCACTCTAGCGCATTTTGGATTTCCCCAGGCTTTACTAAAGTACTTCTTTCAACTTCAACCAACTTTCTCCATAGAGAAATATGCAATATGCCTCAAACATAGATTTGGAACACTAAGAGTAAATCAATGTTGCATACATCAGACCAACAGACAAATAAATGAAAGTTTGTTCTCAAGTAAGTTTGAGAAATTTTGGCTTCTTTGTCCTATTGTCGATAGTTCATAAAGCACATCATCTCTGAGAAGTCTTGTAGTATTAATAAAAGCAGTTTATTATTTCTAAACATGTTTGAAGATGAAATATTCTACCCTCTTTCTCCTGTGCTTGGCTATTAACAACCTGCAGGCTAGAGTCTATAGCTTAGAGAATTCTACACTCAAGAGCTGTTTATAATAAACATACTGGTATTTCAGTCGTACCAAATGATGTTTAAGACCCCATATACTTTTGATTTTTTTTTTAAAAAAAAAAAAAAAAGCTTCCGTAATACAAATTAAAATCACAGCAAGGTACCACCTCACACCTGTCAGAATGGCTGTCATCAATAAATCAACAAAAGAGTGTGAGGGAGGATGTGAAGAAAAGGGAGCCCTCAGAACTGTTGGTGGGATTGTAAATTGGTACAGCTACTATAGAAAACAGTGTGAAGGTTCCTCAAAAAATTCAAAATAGAGCTATTATAGGACCCAACAATGTCACTTCTGGGTATGTATCCAAAGAAAACCAAAACACGAATTGAAAAAGATACATGTACCCCTATGTTCATGCAGCTTTATTCTCAATAACCACGATATGGAAGCAACCTAAGTGTCCATCTTGCCATTTATAACAACATGGGTGAACCTGGAAGGTATCACGCTAAGTAAAATAAGCCAGACAGAGAAAGACAACTAATGCATAATTCCACTTACTTGTGAAATCTAAAATACAACATAACCAAACAAAACAGAAACAAACTCATAGATACAGAGAACAAATTGGTAGTAGCCAGGTGGGAAGGGGGAAGTACAAATTAGTAGTTATAAAAAGTCACAGGGATGTAAACTACAGCATCGGTAACATAGTCAGTAATATTATAGTGATCACGTATGGTGTCAGATGGGTACTAGACTTATTGGGGTAGTTACTTTGTAAGTTATATAACTGTCGAATCACTATGTTGTACACCTGAAATTAATATAATATTGTATGTCAACTATAATCCAAAATTTTAGAAAGTAAAATTAAAAAAACCATTTTAAAGACTCTGCTTCCTTTGTTTTCCTGTTCAGCCCTCTTGCTTTTTTAACAACTTCATCTTTATGGTTTAGCTTTAGAAAAAGTATTGTCCTCCAGTCAAGAAGACTGGCAGGAATCAGAACACAGAAAATTCTGGGAAGTAATATAAATGCGCTGATCTTGGTTAAATGCTAAAATGTACTCTTTCCAATCAAAAATAATTTTACCCTGTTAAAGTAAAAACCTCCTTAAAATATGTGTAAAAATGCTTGTGTACCTCTTAAATGTTAACTTCCTAAGTTCCCTTGTGATCAAAATAAATTCCTTTTAAAGATTCCATATCACTTTTCCAATTATAAATCCAACTTGCAAGATCATGATGCTTAAAATATATATCTAAGCAGAATTCAAAGTTTGGTTTTGGTTTCTTTTTTATTACTCAACGTGAGAACATAATTTGGAGGGGGGAAATGGAAAAAGTTCTCATAATCTCCTCATACTTGCAAATCAGTTGTTTCTACAACTCCCTTAGAACAAGATTTAAAAAACAAATAAGTAGAGATATAAAGTGATTCCTCCACATTCCCCCTTGAGAATGAAGCCCAGACTCCTATTCACTATGCAGCATCCCCAGGGCCTCCCCTGGACCTGTTCTGTCCCATCATTTCCTGCTGTTCCTCTGAACCAATCCCCTAGAACCATGCTGGTGTCTTAGGATTATGAGCCCCCAGTCAGGCACAAGGAAGGCTAAAAGGCCAGATCTTGTCTGTCCTGGGGAGCATTCGAATGACCAACATATGTCTCTCAATGTCTTCTTCAAGGCCCCTGAGAAAGCCACTGGTGTGTGGCAGATGTGGTCTTAAGAGCTTTGTGTGGTTTGTTTTGCTGAATCTTCTTAACAACAATTACTCATGACGTAGGTATTTTCATTATCCTTATTTTATGGTTGACAAAAACCAAGGCTCAAAGGAAAGTCAAGGGGACAAGCTGGCATTTGAATCCATACCTATCCAACAATTTCAGTCTCTTAGCCTTTATACTTTATGCCTTCACCTGTGCACCCCACACACACACACACACACACACACACACACACACACACACACACACACACACTCCTAGAGCACAGACTTTCCGTTTTCAAGGTCTCCATAAAGGACCCTGACCCAGGCGACCACAGCTTTGCACCTGAGGGGTCAGGATGTGCCTGCTCCAGAGCCCCAGGTTGGTGAGTCACTGAAGATATGCAGATTTTTGGTATTTCGGTGGCTCTTACTTGACCTGATCATCTGAAGGTTAGGCTCTCAGTGAGCATGGGGAAGCTCTGTACAACTCTTAGGGAAGGCAGAATAATGACTCCCTTCGGATGTCCACACCCTTACCCCCAGAACCTGAGAATATGTTATCTCTCATAGCAAAAGTGATTTGCAGATGTGATTAAGAGCAAGGACCTTGAGATAAGGAGAGTATCCTGAATTATCCAGGTGAGCTCAATCTAATCACATGAGGCCTTAAAAGCAGAGAACATTTTCCCCAGCTGGGTCATAGAAGAGTCAGGTGTGAAATGAGGACTCAACCCACCATTGCTAGCTTTGAAGATGGAAGGAGGGGGCCACAAACTGAGGAATGCAGTGGCTTCTAGAGGCTGGGAACAACCTTTGGTTTACAGCCAGCGAGAAAATAGAGACTTCAGTCCTACAACCACAAAAAAAACGAATTTACAACCTAAATGAGCATAGAAACAGATGCCTCCCTAGAGCCTCCATGAAGGAAGGAAGCCCTGCCAACACTTTGATTTCAACCCAGTAAGACCCAGGCCAGAATTCTGGCCGATAGAACCGTAATATTTTTAAAATATGTGTTATCTAAGCTACTAAATTTGTGAGTACTTAAAATCCACTGGTGAAGGTTCAAAAGGAAATGAGCAGCCTTATGGAGAAAAGTAGAACTTATAAGCAATGGATATTTAACCTAGAATATTTCCAAGCAAAGTGTTGATAGTGCAACCTGTTTATTTTCTTGATGTTTGTCATAACATATGAGAAGAAAGGCATAACTGAGGAAAGAACTTTTAAGCAAAAAAAAAAAAGAAAGAAATAGGACTGGATGATCTGGAAACTTCTAAGCCTACCCAGATTTGGGGGGGGGGGGATAAAGAGATTTACTTAGGAAATTTAAAAAAGGATACTCTAGAGAAAAATCCAAGGGTGTGGTTGTACAACCTTTAGTTAATTTATCAGAAAGATCAAACTTTCAGATTATTCAATCATCAAAAAGGCTCTTTGAAGAGATGAAGAGTGTGGCTCTGAGGCCCCTCTTCAGCCATCTCAACAGAAGCTAAAATTAGAGATTATATCAGAAACATCTATGGACAATCCCTCCTGTAATGTAGTGAATACTGGTAACATACATGAGAGATCCACAAAGTTCTTGAGAAATTTATATCTGCAGAAACACTGCCGGCCAGGGCTAAAGGGGAGAGCACAAAGTGAAAGAAGGTTGTCAGTCCCTCAGATTCTATAGTCAAAAAAAAAAAAAGACCGATAAAATTATTCAAAACACACGCTCTCTTTCATGAAGAAGCAAGGATGACCCAGAGGGCAGAGCCATAAATCCCGAGGATGGAGCTGCAAAGCAGAGGATTATTTCTGGGGCTTAAAACCTTATGCAATTTTCCTGGACGGTTTTATAAATTGCTTAGGACTGGTGACTCATTTTGAACCAGATGTCTGTGGCTGGTCTCCCATGCCTATGCACCACTATATTTTGGGAGGAGAGAACTTTCTTCAGTTTCACAGGTCCCCAGAGGGAAAGGCATTGTGCCCCAGGAAATATCATATTCATAGCCTCCCTCATACTGAATTTGGATCTTTTAGATAAGCTTATGTGATTTAAGTAAGATTTTGGACTTTGAGTTCATGAGCTGTCCAATACGGTAGCCACATGGCTATTGAGCACTTAAAAAGTGACTAGTGTGACTGAGGAATTAGATGTTTAATTTTTTAAAATTTCAGTTAATTGTTTAAGTTGCTGCATATAGCTAGTGGCTACTATATTAATCAGCATAGCTCTACTACATTTCTATTTTTTGATTCCGCCCAGAGAATATAAGCCCTCTGAAAGTAATTAATTACTTTGGTCTGTTTTGTTCGCTGTAATTTCCCAAGCACGTAGAACTGGCTCATAGTAAGCCCCCGATAAATATTTCTGAGTGAAAAAATAAAAGTCTAGTCACTTTCTGTGGCCACACAGAGTCTGTAGCCTCCTTCTTGAGTTTAAGAAATTCCCTACACTATGTGGTTACTTCAACTGTGTGACTTTGGAGCAATGGTCCTAGCTACATGGCCTCTTGTTGTGGGCTCTTTATCACCATCTCGGGGATTTCTGTTCTTCTTAAACCACCCTAGTCACCTTCTGTTACTTGCATCCAAAAACTCTGCCCACCTCACCTTAGGGAAGAAAGTAACTCAGCTCCATTTCAAAACAATGTTGTAAACCTAGTCAAACGTACCAACAGCACAGGCCGCATCAAGCTCAGTAAGCTTATCAGTCTGGTGGGTTCAGAATTTCCCCCAGTAACCTTGAAACATATTCCACACGGCCGTTTTACAAGGCCGATTCATCTAATTGATTTCCTGAATTAGGATCTTCGAGAACTCAGTTATTTTAAAATCAATCTTCATCAGGAGTTGATAATACTTTATCCATGCTGAGATGGCTGCTGGGGCCCAGGAGGAATTTCAGCCAAGCCTCTACTTGAAGTTGTCATAGAGTCTGCTCAGACTTCAGATGTTCATGCATCTCTGGAATACACACATGTGCGCGCACACACACATGCACACACACACACACACACACACACACACACACACACACACACACACACCACCAACAGAAAAATGTGTTTATAGGCAAGGAGCCTCTCTCAGTCTACCTGAAGTTCATCCAGCAATATTATCCACGCTGAAGATAATTCTCATCATCACCATCAGGAGCACTTAAGGCACATTTCCTTTTGCAATTGGCTCAGCAGATATCATAAGCCCCATTAAAACATGACACCTGTGTCTCAAAGCATTAATGTCCCACCTCTGCAATCTGGCTGGACATTTCAGGCTTGAGGCTTGCAAAAGGGGCTTTACGGATTGATTTTGTGCACCAATTCAAAGTCACCAGCCCCCGGCCTAAGATAAAGAATGTTTTCTGACTTTCTAGATGTATCCACTCTCCTCTTTGAGTCCTCCTATCTGCCAGGAGAAACACTGCCTTCTCTTGCTCCATTCGCCTTTGCTGCACTTTTAGAAGCAAAACAAACAAACAAAATTCTGAAGCTTCTTCTAATGTATTGTGTTGGAAACTCGTTGCAGCATAAACTTGAAAAAGAGTAAGAGGATATGGTGTATTTATATGCTTTCACTTCTCAGCATCGCCATAATCAGGGGTCCCCAACCTCCGGGCTGGGGACTGGTACTGTTCTGTAGCCTTTCAGGAACCAGGCTGCACAGCAGGTGGAGAATGGCAGGCAAGTGAGCAGAGCTTCATCTACCTTTACATCCGCTCGCCAGCACTACCTGGGATCATTAGATTTTCATAGGCCTCTTTCTATCTTGTGGGGTGGGGGTGGGGGTGGGGGTGGGGGGGATGTACAGGACCACAAATTACTTCGCCCTCTAATCCTATCCCCCTTAGACAGTAAGAATCACAAAGATAACAATCTGGTCTGCTCTGTTCTCAGATACAGCCCTGGTGCTGAGCACAGAGCCTGACACGAGGTAAGTGTGCAATAAATATTCATGAAGTGAGTGAATCACAGGGTTATGCTTCTCAAAAATGCAGATTCCATACCCAGACCCACTTCGATTGTCTAGGATGGGGCCCAGGAATCTACAGTTCCCAAACTCTCCCAAGGAAAACTGATAGATATCACAGCTTCAAAACCCCGGCAGAGAGGAAGGTCTCTGTGGGTCCCCATCAAGGAAGCTCATGAGAATGTGTAGCTGGAGAACCTTAGGACCCAGAGGTGCGGCCCTGGGCAGGTACACTGTACTTAGACACTTCGAAGTCATGTATTATTTAATCAGAAATAGGTCCTCCAGGAGGACTAAATCCACACAGTAAATAGGTGTTTAGAAAACTCAGCACCCATTAGTGGTGTGTAATGACTAAGAGGGTGCTATTAGATGCTCTGAGGGGCTGTTTAAACATCCTGACAAGCGATTCAGAGTCATAAAATGTCTCATAAAGGCAGAAGAGGCTGTGCAGGCTCCCAGGGGGAGCCTCTGTGTTCTACAATTAAACTAATACCCAATATTTTCTCAGATAGTCCCACTTTGTTACTTTGGCATCCAAGACAAAACCCAAAGAGTCATGACAATGGGTCGTCATTTAGGGGGCCTCCTGAAGCTCCCTCAAACACAAAGAGGATTCCAGGAGAGATCATGAGCTTCTTAGAGGACCCAAGTTCTCCACTCGTGCATCTGCAGTTCAGACACAGGCCCAAGAACCTTCCAAACACTGCCCTGCCCTCCAGTGGGAAGAAGGGGAAAAGGGAGGGTGATGAGGCACTGTTAGTGAGGGGCAACGCTAGCTGCTGTAACAAACAAGCCCCTCCCTACATAGATAATGGCTCAAACATAATAGAAAAATATATCTTGTTCATATAAAGTCCAAAACAATTGTTCTAGGTCAGAAAGAGCCTCTCCTACAGCAACAATCCAGGGGTCTGGCCTCCTTCTATCGTGTTGCCATCTTTCCATCATCATCTCCAACGTATGGCTCCTAAGATCACCATACTCATCTATGTCCAACCAGCAGGGCAGAAAAGAGCAGGGAGGATGCTATGTGGGAACATTTCACAGACTCCAGCTTCCAGCCTCCCTTGCAGTTAAGTGTGGTCATGAGACTGAGTTCTGGACAATAAATGTGAGCAGAGGTATTAGAGTCCTATTTGGACCAACGGAGTAGAAATGGATTTGATTAACAATGACCATTTTCTTCCACACTCGCAGGCCGATTTAACCCAACCCAGATTTCACAGGGAACTGAGTAACAAAGATAATGGTAATAATGACCACAGAAGAGATGATAGTGATGATGATGAGGAGGAGGAGGAGGAGGAGAAGGAGGAGGAGGAGGAGGAGGAGGAAGAAGAGGATGGTGTCAAATGGACAGTCTCAACTACTCACCCAGTATCCATTCATCCTGATTTGGGATCACTCCTCCCCCTTTCCCTGCTAATGATTCCAACAGGGTTATCTCTCCTTGAACCCAGAAGATGGTGTCATGTGACCCAGACCTGAAAAAAATGCCCAATTTCCCTGGCAGGAAATGGTTCGGAAATGGGCAGATGGTCTAAAGTAGAATGATCAACAATAATGAGCTTCGGGCCTTTATCTGTACTGTTGAGGAAGATTTGGTCACACCTGATAACATGGGCCTGCAATGCCTAGGACCCACAAGGGGCCCTGATAATGAGGCCAAAATGACAGAAGCCAGAGCTGAGAGGAGGAAAGAAGCCCTGAATCCAGCCAAGCATCAAGCATCAAGCCTTATCTTACCACCAGCCCTTCCAGTTAATGGGTCACCTAATTCCTTTTAAAAACTGGTGACAGCCAGGTTTCTGTCACGACCAGTGAAAGGGCCCCCACTGACATGATGGCAGTGCTCCTGGTGCTGTACTGGTTATTCACGAACCCCTTTAATCCTCCCAGAAACCCCATGAAGGACTACTGCCATTATTGCTTCCATTTCTCAGATGGGGAAACCGAAGCTCGGAGAGGCTAGCAAACATGCCCGAGGTCACATGACCCTCCAGCTCTGGGTTCCCCTCCATGCAGTCTTATCTCAAAGCCCACGCTCTTATGCACAATGACACACCCGCTGTCCACAAATGTTGCATGGATGCTTCCTGCACACCAGGCAGTAAGCATAAACGTAGGTTTATCCTGGGGAAGACAGAGGGGTATAGCAAGTGTGAAGTGTTCAGACTCTGCAATCGAACAGACCTAGGTTGGATGACAGCTCTGCTCCACTGGCTGAGTGGCCTTGGGAAAATTACTTAGACACTCTGAGCTTCATGAAAGGGGGAAGAAACCAGTCCTATTGTTTAAGGTTGATGCCAGGGCATGGGAGAGCTTGGAAATAAGATCTTTTCTTCTGAAAGTTTAATTATAAAAATCAACACACAAACATCGAGACAGAGCGACAGGCAAGGTCACCCCAGGACAGAGCAGCTCCCAAGCCACGTGGCTTAGTTGGATTCAGATAAAGGCCTCAGCCTCCCTGAGGATAGAAAGTGGCCTGAGCAGCTAAGGGGGCTGAGAAAAGGGAAACAGAGGGACTGGAAGTGTCCCCCCGTGCATTGGGTCAGTGTGCTTCCCTGTGACCCAATCCTGGGGGGCATGCACCCACCCCTCATAGTCATACGGTCCCCAAATATCAGTGCTGACACGAGTTCCACTCTCTCTGGGGTCACACTTCCAGACCAGCCTGCACGTGGCAATCTGGTTCACGATGAGGCTTGCCTTCAAGGAAAGAAGTACTAGCCGTGGACCTTTTTATATCTTAACATAAATTAATATTAAAAAGCCGGCACCAGGGAACTTTGTTGGTGTGAGTCGCTGTGTTAGGAGTATGAACTGTGGAGCTGGCCCGCCTGGGTATGAATCTGAGCTCTCCTCCCCCTGTGTGACCTTGCATAATCCACTCAGTCTCTCTGTGCTTGTTTCCTGACTGTAAAATCTGAGTAAAAATAGCATCCCTCTCATAGGGTTGTTGTGTGAAGTCAGTGACATAGGTCATGTAAAACTCTTAGAAGTACTCAATAAATGTTACATTTAAATGTCAATCCCTCTGTCTAGCCAACTGAGGCACAACGATCAGGTCAGGCCCCTGACCCTGCAAGGAGAAGGCCAGGCCCTCGGCCACTTTGAGAGCTCTCCCAGACGAAGTCACCCTTCCCTGGAAACACCCCGACCCTTTCTCTGTTTATCCAGTCAACACATTTATTGAGTGAGGACCTCTGTGTCAGGCATGAGGGAAGCAGTGTGGAGGGAAAAACAAATTCCTTGTCCTGGTCGATGTGAAGCTTTGTTGGGGGGAAAAAACAGACATTAATCCAATAATCTTAAAATTACAACTAAGATAAGGTGCCTGACAGAAATGCACCCGCTGGGGTGGGAGAAGGCACAGTGGGCAGTCAGACAGGGAAAAGAGAGAAGCCTTCCCTGAAATCAGAATGATGAATAGGAACTAGTAAAGTGAAAAGGAGGAGGATCGATTACGCCAGGCAGGTGGAACTATACATGCAAAGGCCCCGGGGTATGAGGAAGGAGGGCAAATACAGTGGACCTGAAGAAGAGCAAGCTGCAAGCAAGCAAACATTTCCGAGGGAAGAGAAGCTCTGCTGAAGCTAAAACATCCTTTCCTTCTCTCTAGCCCCACTTCAGGGCTCCTGAACCCCAAGACACCCCCAAGAAATCCTGGCGGGCCAACTCTCCAAGTAAATAAGGAATTCACACATTTTGAAGTGACTTACTAAGTTGGCCCTCCCCCAGGGAATTTTAAAAGAGCCTGTTGAGGGCAATGCTTGACCCAAAGGAATAACAGGTTAACGGTGGGGAAGGAAGCAGAAGTCTCAGGGTGCGATCCCCCAGTTGCACCCCCGGACAGAGGTCTGCGCTCTGCTCAGATCATCCTGCTCTGGACACAGGCATAGATGCTCGAGAAGCTGAAGAGCTCGGCTTTGTTTCAGCTCTTAACGATCGCCCACCTCACATTTAGTTTTCTTTAAATAGGTTTTCCCAGCGCGTGTCTGTGCTATATCCTGTAGAGCTAGCTGGCAGAAGGAACTTGGCACTTTTTCGACCACAAACCCTTTAGATTACAAGTGGCACAGTTTATGAGGTGCTGGTGGATCATCTCGCTTTCAATAGGCAACACATTTAAAGATCATTTATCTTGTCCTCGGCCAGGAGGAGGTGAGGGGGTGCTGACACCTCTCAACCCCCTCCTGCTTTGCTATTCAGCAGGACTAACGTGGATGCAGTCGCCCCTCAGTGCTGCCCCAAGGCTCTGTTCTGTCCTTGGCTCTGCAGCTTGTCCCTCCCCACCTCTAGACCCTCTTCCCACCCTAGAGACAGTGAAAAAGGAAAGCACCGTTTCTTGAATGCTAACCAAATTCTATGTAATTTGCTTTATGCACATGATGACATTGAGATAGGATCTATTACTAGCCCCATTTTACAGATGAACAGAGACTCCAAGAGATATATCAACTTGCCCAAGGTCATGTCAAAAAAGGAGAAGAGTCAAGACTTGAACCCAGATCTTAACTCTGCCATGTGCTTAACTCCTTCAAAGATGAAGAGAAGCTGGAGTGAAGGAAGCAGGATGTTCACTCCAGATGGTTTAGCTGTCTGCAGCATATACACATATATTCACTCAACAAACATCTCCTGAAATATCCGCTAACCTTGGGTGCCAGGAATACAGAGATGAGCAAGTCACTGCCCTCGTGTATCTCACAACCTAGTCAGTCTTTTCCCTGCCCAGCCTCTCCACAGTCTGACACCTCTCACGGGTCACCATCCCCAAACACCAATCTCAGCATTTGCTGGGCGCTGATATCTGCCAGACTCTGGACAAATGCCCCAGGACAGATGCCCCAAATTCAGTCTTAGGGACAGAAATGCCTTCCAGAAGAGACCTGTAGGAGACTATTGCTTGCTCATCCAAGAGCAAGTTTCCCTTCCATGCTGGCAGGGCCCACAATTGTTTTCTGGCTCCACTTGTCCTCATGGGACTCTGGGAAACTCTTATCTACAATTACTGTGGTCTCACTCACCAACCTAAGTGATAGGTTTAGAAATGGACAAGGTAACCCGTTCAGATCAGTGAGATATTGTGGTGGAAGGGGGAAGGGGGAGAGGGAGATGCCTGCTGAGGGCTTCTAAGAAATGATTTTAGATCCTAAAACATGTGCATGGTTGGGATGAGGTTTTTGTTTGTTTGTTGTTTGTTTTTGTTGTTGTTGTTTGGTTTTTTATTCTCCAGCAAAGTTTTTGGGTCTGCATGGATTATACAGATTTGCAGACCTAAGTGGGCTTAGCTTGGGAATATACGAGGCATGGCAAGATGGAAAGATGAAAGGATCTTGGGACCCTAGTAATTCCATTGACCTCTGAGCTAATCAACCCTGTAACTCTCCTCTCAGAAATCCTTTCAGCTGCAAGAGTCAGGAAACTCAACTACAGCAGCTTAAACAGAGTTTTTCTCCTCACAAAATAAGAATTCTGGGAATAAGATGCTGGTCAAGGTACCCCCCGTAGCCTCTATTAATCAGCTCTGCTAAAGTGATAGGAAACCTCAGTGACCTTCAACAATAAAATGCATGACTCACTCAAGGGACAACAGGCTTCAGTGGGCTGTGGCTCTGCCCCACGTGACTCACTCCAGAACCCAGACTGAAGGAGCAGATCCCACATGGACAACGCCCACTCTGCTGACGGAGAGAATTCTAATCAAAGAGGCTGAGTCTAACCACACAACTGCATTTAAGGCATCTATTCCGATCATCAAATGTCATATCCGTGCACATCCTATTGGCCAAAGGTACGTGGCCGTGTCTGACAATAAAGAGGGGACACATGCGCCTCCTACAAGAAAGCTTTACATACAAGCCACAAAGTAAGAAGAAGGTGTGTAATATCTCTATAGGAGAGGGAGCAAGAAGATGTGATCGATGACACAATCTACCACATAGCCTTTTTCCCTCAAGGTCAGATGAGGGCTGCTGTAGCTCTAGCCATCTTGCCCTGGCCCAAGTAGAAAGAAATAGGAAGGGAGAGAGTCGTGCAAAGTTTTGCCGGGAACTGCAGAGCAGTTTCATTTCTAGCCCACTGGCCAGGACTAGGTCACACGAACACTTGTATCTGGAATGTAGCTACGAAGATGGGGATTGGGTTATCCATCCGAAGGAGGCAGCCCCTGAATTGCTTGTTACGAGAAAGTATTCGTTTCCTTATTTTTTATGCCATTTCAAATTGAGATTTCTGCTCCCTTCAGCTGAAAAAAAAAAAAATTTCTGATGGGTAAGATATATGAAAGCTTTGCCCCAGCCTACAAGATCCTAAGTGAATCAGCCCCGCACTCTGCCTTTCCCATCTTCTCTCACTTCTCCCACTACTCTCTGGCCACCATGGCCTCCTTTTCCTCCTAATACACAGGCAGCTCCTTCTGTCTGGAAGGCGTCTCTCCACATTCTTCAAGCCTCTTTTTCGTATCCTATACCTCTGCTTCACAGCCCGGCCCACATTGTGTGATTATGTGTTGACTAGTTTGCTCTTTAATATCTGTTGCCGATAGATTGCAAGTTCCAAGCTATACCTGCCACTGTGAACTCTAGCATTTGTTCATTACGGTGCCTGGCTCAGAGTGTCAGGCTTAATAAAAAAAATAAAAATAAAAAATACTGTTGAATGAATAAATAAATGAAATGGGACTTAAGTCTTGAAGAATGAATATGTTACCAAGTAGTCATGGAGGAAGCCACGCAGGCTGCCTTATCAATGGGTCTGGGTATTTAATCGCCTGTATCGTCAATGAAGTATGGGTGAGCACGTCCCCTTCCTACCGTACACGCTCCATAATGATGGAAGAGAGCATCTATAGACCTCCCATCTTAGAGGGAAAACAACTGCCCAGGGCATGGGAAACAGTTGCAGAGGACCAGAGCTTAGTCAGCCTGCTCCCCAAGTTGCCAGTACTTCCCACTTGCCGATTTGGTCACTGTGTTAGTTTCCAGGGCTGCCATTACAAAGCACCACGGACTCGGTAGCTTCAACAACAGAATTACATTTTCTCACAATTCCGGAGGCTGGAAATCCGAGATGATCAAAGTGTCAGCAGCGTTGCTTTCCTTTGAAGCGTCTCTCCTTGGTTTGTAGATGGCTGTCTTCTCCTCCCTACGTCTTCACATAGTCTTCCCGCGCTGTCCTAATCTCTCCTTATAAAGACACCAGTCCTCGTGGATTGAAGCCCACCCATATGACCTCATTTTACCTTAATTTCCTCTTGCACTACACTCACCTTTAACTATACTTACCTTCTGAGGCACCAGGGGTTAGGACTTAAATACATGAAGTGGGGGGATACAATTCAGCTCATAACAACCAGACTTGGATTTGTGATTTTCAGTGCAATCTCAGACACTCCATTTTCTGTGCTCCTTACAATAGGTTTGTGCTTTATGCAAGGCAAGACTCCTCACCTCACAGATGAGAAAATCAGAAGGCAAATGAATTCCCTGCGGAGAACAATGGATCTAAAAGCAGAACCCACTAAGCTGAACCATAAATCCAATTCTTGTCCTGGAGTTAGGCATGGACACATCCTAGTAGACTTAGGAGTCTCCTCTGAAGTTTTGTTGTTTTTTTTTTTATTATTTAAAATTTTAAATTCCAAGATAATCTGCTCAGACTTAACGCATGCTGTTTCTGAATCACCTGGTTGACTTTCTTCATTAGCTCATCCTAAATGCACACTCAAGCACTCTTCAAACACCTTTTTCATATCCTATACCTTGCGACTGTCTTTACAATGTCCTCGATGTCAACGAGTACAACTTGAACTGTCTTGAACTGATGGGAAGGAACAGAGGTGATTTTAACACGTTCATGGTGAAGGTCAAAAACTGTCATTTCAGACGGAGAAAGTGGTGGATGAATGGGGATTTCACATGGCAAACGGTAGTCTAGGCACATCTAACCCAAAAGAAACCATACTCCAGCAGTCAGTACCCAATGTGCTTTGTGAGAACTGATTTAGCTTCAGCTCAGGAACACATTCCATCACATTAAATTAATGTTGTTAATTAGGATTTTATTGGTTTTATGGTTTGTTTGTATTTAATTTATAAATTTGTTTTAGCTTTGCTGCTATATAAGAGCAATAAGCATCAGGCATTTATAGGTAGTTTTATGTTTGTACCGCTTAAATAATATTAATTTAAGTTTACCATTAATATGAAATAATTTCAGTCAACGCTGGGGCTCTGAGAAAATTTTTTCCTGTTAAAGGCCACCATATATATAATGCTCAAGTACAAGAAAGGCTGCATTACACAGCACTGTTCTCCAGTTCCTGAGCTCTTGGACAAGAATTGCTACACCAGCTAAAAGGAAATGAGCTAGGAGAGGACAGCCTTTCCCTCTCTGTTTGTGATCTCATTTGTTCTTCATCTCTTTAATGAGTTTGCAGAAAGTTCGACATGTTGACGATGCCATACATTACCTCTCCCATCGCACCTCTTAGAGAATTCACTCTGATCAACCCCTGGCAGAGGCAGAACCATCATTCACAGTTGATTGGGCCCGGGCTGGACCACTGTTCAAATATGAACCAATCAGATAACCTCTTCT
The DNA here is from genome assembly GCA_030015415.1 of Cynopterus sphinx. Classification (NCBI taxonomy): domain Eukaryota; kingdom Metazoa; phylum Chordata; class Mammalia; order Chiroptera; family Pteropodidae; genus Cynopterus; species Cynopterus sphinx. The sequence continues at coordinate 95,505,967 of CM057379.1, read as the reverse complement.
GGCATTTTTTGAATCAATATATTGAGAAATTAAGACACTAAGCTATTAGAAACCAAGCTGAAAGCTCAGAACAGAGGCCACCATTTGAGAGAAGCCATCGAAGGCTGGGTATGGATGGAGAGATGAGCAGAGGAAGCCAGTCCATAGTGAGATGGGAATAAAGTGGTTAGACAGAGAAAAGCAGGGACGGTGTCTGGACAGTCTCCGAGAAGGAGCCTGAAGCAGGCTGTGCGATCCTGCTGACTCCCCAGATCTCGACTCCAGGCCCAGGAGAACTGCTATGAGATGCAACAAACCCCTGTGACTCGAGCTAGCCCTAGTGAGTTTCTGTCCCTGGTGACTATACTGTCCTTTCCATGGCCTTCGACTTGTATCACGTATCTTCACATTCACTTCATCATTTCTATGCCTCTGTATGCCTTTTCCAGGAGGCTTTTGAGGACAAGAGCCAGAAAGAAGGAAATCAAGATTTATTGGGTGCTTACCGTGAGAATGAAAAAAGAAAATCACTATACTGAGTAGGCAGCTCACATATAGGATAATATTTAATCCTGTTATTAGAAAACATGGGTATTATTTACTTATTAAGCAAGAACTGGGACTCGGAAAGGTCAAGTAACTTATTCAAGGCCAACAGCAAGGAAGGAATGGATGATAAGAAATGACGGAAGATAAGAAGAGATGGGAGGTAAAAAGTGATGGGAGACAAGAAGTGATGGGAGACAGGAAGTGATGGGAAACTGGAAATAATGGAAAATAGGCTGATCTGATTTCACAGCTTATTCGTTTCCTTTTGAGTTTAACTTTGTTTAGAGAGGAGGCATCTCTGTACCAGGACCAGGCACAAAACTTAGAATTCCACCCATGCTTAATCAGTGTTCTTTGCTGGTCTTTGCTGACCATCGTAAAACAGAGGCAGGAAAATGCACTGAACTGGCACCAGCTACCTTGGGAAATGATTGAGAGGAAGGCAATATAATGATTAAGATCCTGGACTCAAATCCTAGCTCTGTCACTCACTGTTTCGGTGACACTATCCTGGGCCTAAGTTTTCCCATGCACAAATTGGAAATAATAATAGAACCTCTCACTGGGCTGTTGCGAGGAGTGCGATGATACATGCAAAAGTGCCAACACTGTGCCTGAGAAACAAGTTCAGCCGCGACGGGAGTTATTTACTGACTACTTAGAAGGCTCAACTGCATGGCACTTTCATGCAGAGCGAGGCCCACCAGTCTTGCTATGTTCCAAAGCTTCTCTCCAATAGAATTTTTCACATTTTCCCGAATTCCTGGATATTGATTTTAAATACGGATTACCTTAGACGAACTCCATCTGCAGCGGCAACCGCTTCAAACTGACCCAAATTGATCAGGCATAAGGATTTCCCCTTAGGTAGAAATTAAGGCACTACATCTTGCAACATCTCAAAACAGCCTCTGTTTTGCAAAGGTAGGAGCTAATGATTTAATTTTAGTCCTGACAGGCCAACCCGCCTCTCCGCACACCTCCTGGAGGCTGGATTCCATCCCCGGACTCGATCCTGCCACCCACAGCTGACAGGGAAGTGGGACACTTCACCTTCAGAGTGCCGGCTGCTGCAAAGGCCTGTGCCCAAAACTACTCTGTGTGTCCACGTGGAGCTGACAGTAGTCACAGGCCTCCTGAGAGGCAGAGAACTAAGTTGTCCCTGCTTCGTCATCATCATTGCTATCATCATCGTCATTACAATGTGAGCTCCCCAAGGGCAGAGACTTGGGTCTGTTCATTCACTGATGTCCTCCTAGCATCTAGCAGACTACCTGACCCCAATTCTTTGCCCATCCCTGTATCCGCACCACACAACTAAGGAGGCAGATCTTCCTGCCCCCAGCCCTTGAATCCAGGCTTGCTTTGCAACTAGCTGAGCCTGGACCTCAAAAGGCTTTAAGTGTTTCCACTTCTTCTCTTACTCTCTCTACTGTCACCATGAGAAGGACATACCCAGACAAGCCTTTTTGTCTCAGAATGAGGATGAGAGCCCTCGAGGCAAAGCCAAGCTTGGTTGGATGGCCTTTCCAGCCAAGACCATGCAAGGCCAGCCAATAGACAGACAGTTGACCCACAGACACATACATGAACCAAGGTAAGCCACCAGGACTCCCAGTTGACCCACAGACCTGAGAACTAAACTGCCACTTGCTATTTCAAGCCACCAAGTTTTGGGGCAGTTTGTTACCCAACGTTAAGAAGTAAATCACTGATAATACTGGCACATCCATATAAATTGATAGAATTAATCTATTAAATGCTATTAAATATGTACTAAATTCTAGGCACCTGATTAAACAATTTACATACATCATGGATCCTGTCTTGATTTAAAATGTTGATATTTTGTTCATCATGAAATTTGTTTCATGAATTTTGATTTGTTTTAAATATTGCATCAATATATTATTTGATTAGTGAATTTTTGGGCGCCTCCTTAGATTTTGTGCCACTCACTCACCTCCCCGTATTCGCAGCCCTTATAATTCCATTAATTCCTTATAAAAATAAATCTATCAAAAAAATAAGGCTCAGATGAAGCTGGAATAATTTGAGCAACAACATAAATAATGCAGTAGTAGATTATAACTCAAAGCATAAAGTAAATACCCATGAGTCCATATTGGTGTGAATAAATAATTGAATAAATAAATATGGGAGAATGAGCAAATATCCCATATAGAAGAATTCCACATAATTTATTTAAACACTCCCCATCGAGGAGAGGGAGCTGACATAGTGACTTCCTTCTGAAAAACACAGTAGACGAAGGGTGGAAAATGAGAACTGAACAGGAGAAATCTGACAAATACACCTCAGCTAGGTGAGCAAGGTCAGCATCAGCAGTGATAGTCATGTCGATAGCTTGTGTCCTTGATAGAATGTGATGAGAATGGTCTTCGTCCCCCACACCCACACCTCAACCTAATCACGAGAAACACATCAGATAAACTGTTGAGGACCGTCTATAAGATACCTGACCAATCCTCCTCAAAATTGTCAAGGTCATTAAAATCAAGGGAAGTCTGAGGAACCATCACAGACGAGAGGACTAAGGTAGATGTAACATGGTGTCCCAGATAGAAACCTTGAACAGAAAATGGGCATAAGGTAAAACTAAGAAAACCCTGACAAAATATGGACTTTAGCTTATAACGATTCATTAATATTAGTACATTAATTGTACTAATTACAATGGCAAAGGTACCATAATGATATAAGATGTTAACAGAGGGGAAGCTAGGTGCAGGGTAAACGGGAACTTGCTGCACTATCTTTGCAACTTTTCTTTAAAATCTGAAATTATTCTAAAACAATGGTTTACTAAAAATAAACCAAGGCCTGGAGAGATTAAGTAAATTGCCCAAGGTCACAGAGCCAGTAAATGACAAAGCGGAGATTCTAATCCAGGGCCACATTTAAACTGACATTTTATAGCTCACCTACTCACAATGTGACACTTTTCCATATGACAAAGATAAGAAAGGGAAGAACGCAGAGGGAGGGAGGGAGGAAATGAGGGAGGAAGGGAAGGATGGAGAGTGGGAGAGAGAGAAAGGGAGAGAGGGGAGGGAGGGAGATTGGTCGCCATATATTTGCCAGCTTTTTGCTGTTTGGACACCAAAATGCCTTTTGTCTCCTTTCCTCCAAGATGCATATTCAGCAGCTATCAGCTGCACCGTGGGCTTCCCATCCAGCTGTGCCCACCCCGCTGCAAACTCCCATGAAATCAATAGCACACACACATCATTTTATCTCCACCACTTAGCAAAAGCAAAAAACAGTTTGCCAAAGTACCCTCCACCAGACAAGACATATCACCCCATCGCCAGCGTGCACATCTATCTTGCCTGCAATTGTTTAAGTGGTTTGGGGTCCTTGGAAATCAGAGATTTATCCCTGCCTCCTTTACATTTTATTAGAGAAGGTTTATCATCAATATGAAACTTTAATTCCTCCAAAGCCATGGATTAATAGACTCATAAACTTTAATACCTGGTGCTTTATGCACTTCATGCAGGATGTACATACCGCACAGTTGGGGTATGACAACTCAGTTCAATTTTCTTGTCTCCTCTCCCTGCAATACTGAGATCTTTGGGGAGGCTGTGAGATTCGCCCTGATAAAGCATCGCAATGTGTGGTTAGGAGGCTGAACAACACTGGAACCATTCCAGCAAGGATCCCAAGCCTGGCTGAATCACTAGCTAGCTGTGCAGCTCTCGGCTAGTTACTTTACCTCTCTGAGTCTCCCACGATAACGAATTATTCGGCTCAAGATATCAGTAGCTGTGAAGTTGAGACACTCAAGTTTACATGGATCATTTATTATGGGTCAGGCTGGGTTCTAAGAGCTTTATATGTAGTGGCCCAGTGTATTAGGGTTCTCCTAAGAAACAGAATCAATGGGAAGTAGACAGATAGATGATAGATAGATAGACAGATAGATAGATAATTAGATAGATAATTAGATGATAGATAGATAGATAGATAGATAGATAGATTAGATAGACAGATAGACAGACAGACATAGACTGGAAGACAGAGAGACACAGAAATAGAGAAATTTATTATACGGAGTTGGTTTCATTCAATTGTGGAGGCTGATAAATCCAAAATCTGTAGGTAGGCCTGTAGTAGAGGAGACCCAGGAAGAGCCAAAATTCTAGTTCAAAGGCTAGCAGGCAGGGAGAGCCAATGCTGGAGAGCTACCAGCTGGAGAATTCCCTCTTACTTAGGGGAGGTGGGGCTTTTGTTCTCTTCAGGCCTTCTACTGATTGAATGAGGCCTACTCACGTGCTGAGGTCAATCTGCTTTACTTAAGTCCTCTAACTTAAATGTCAGTCTCATCCAGAAACACCCTCACAGAAACACCAAGAGTGTTTGACTGGCTACATAGGCACCCGATCGATGGCCCGGGCAAGTTGACACATAAAATTAGCCATCGTGCCCCCCTGTGAGATGGGCACCGCTCTTAGCAACGCTGGTAAACTGAATTGCCTGCCCCAACTCCTCACCCTCGGCCACATCCTCACCTTCACCCTGGCTTCCTTCTGGACAAAGCCTTCTTCCCTGTCCTGAATCTGGACCTAACAATATTGTTTTGCTTTGGCCCAGGATGCCTGGTCTAAAACGATAATGTGCTGGTTCCAAGACTCGGGCTCAAGAGGCTCCACATGTCTCCACTTCCCTCTTGCACCCCTGCCAACTCCATGAGAACAATAAGCCCCGCCTGTCCCACTGGTCCCAGGAGGAGGAGAGACACGAGGAGCAGAGCCATCCTGCTGACTCACAGACCTGCAGGAAGAAGTAAAGTCGCCCAGCTAAACCCAGCCAAGGTCATCTGAGCCCCAGGTAACCCACAGCAGCGTGAGCAACGGTAAGTGATTGTCATTTAAAGCCACTGAGTTCTGGGAAGGTCTATTCTGCTGCAATACGTGAACAGTGAAACCCACGTTAGCAATGAGAAAACTTAGGGGCAGAAAGGTTAAATAACCTGCCCAGTTTACACGGCCGATTCGGCCTCCCCCCACTCTGTGCCAGGACATGTGCTAGGTGCCTCCCCCATTTGATTTTCATGGGACTTTACAGTGATACCGGCAAGCAGGTATTTTAGGCCCATTTTACAGTGAAGGCATTGGAGCATCAGAAGTGTTAGGGGCACACCCTGGAAAGGGTGGAGCCTGGTTTTGAGCATACGTATACTTGTGCCCTGACACCATGTGGCTACCTGCTAACTGCAAATGACTGACAACCTTCTGTTTCAAGGGACAGTCAACCAGGCCACGACACAGGCTACTGGGTGCCACCTGGGACATCTCTCACCCTCTGACTTACATCTACTGCTTTTATCTTCACATGGACCTTCCCTAGGTGTGCGTCTGTGTCCAGATTTCGACTTCTAGTAAGGACACCAGTCATTGGATTGGGGGCCACCCCAATCTAGTATGAGCTCACATTAACTTGATTATACCTGCAAAGACCTTCTTTCCAAAGAGGTCACATTCACAGGTATCAAGGAGTAGGACCTCAACGAATCGATTGAGGGGGAGGCAGGGATGCACTTCAACTCCCAACAGGTGCTGCCTTCACACCCAGAAAACAGACCATGTCGGTCTCTCTGCCAACTCCAGTCCACTGGGAAGGTGCCCATTCACTCACAATGCCACCAATTCCTGGTTCATTCATTCACTACATGTTTCCTGAGCACCCTCATGTGCTGCCGCCGATGGAGAAACTAGGGAGAAAAAGAGCCAAAAAAAGTCTTACCCTCGCAGAGCTGACCTTCTGCTGGGGGGAGCAGTGACAGACAATCAACACCAACAAACAAAGGAAATATTTCCAATCACGGCAAACGGTATGAATTATAACAACAGTCACAGTGACGATGGTGGCAGCAGCGAGCAGTGTGCCAGGCATTGTTCTAACCGCTTTCTGTGAATTTGCACTCTTCATCCTCACCATAACCCTATGACACAGCTACTGACCAATCCCATTGTAAAGATGTGGAAACTGAGGCGCAGAGAGGTTGGCACACAATGAAAGGCAGAGCCAGGGTTTCAAACCAGGCAACTGAGCTCCAGGGACCCACTGTGAAGGAAACAAAGAGGTGAAGAAAGGAATAGGACTTTAGAGCTGGCGGTCTCTGACGGGGGACTTTCGAGTCAAGGCCTAAACGAAGAACAGTAGGGTAGATGCCAGACTGTGGCGGGTGACAGGGGGAACGTGAATGAAGCACGGGAAGATGGCAAAATGATCTTTAGTTGTGGGTGGGTTTAGGCCACCCTCCCAAAGTGGGAGGCTCTGAAGTAGGTAGTAGCCAACACTCTAAGAAAGAGGGGATCTCAGAGATCAAATGCTACCTCACCCCAGGGATGCTGTAATGCACCCCGGTTTCCTTCTGGCTGCATGATCTCGGTCCCAGAGCCTAGCCTCCGGGTGTATGCTCAGGCCGGCCCCACTGCCTGGGGTGATTAATAGGTTTAATTTATCATTAACTTCCACGGAGCTGAGTTAGGCCGGCAAAGCCCCTGGCGGTATGTGAATAATCAGTGGGTGAGCAGAAGCCTCTGCATACTTATTTATATTCATTTTGCACTGAGGACATTCCTAATTTGTTTGTGGTCTGGCTTCACCTACCTGGGCTTGGATGACTAGACTTGGATGGTCCAGGGAATCAAGGGGAAAAAAAGGAGAGATTGAGTCCAAAGGACAGAGAAGGATAGAGACGGGAGGACATTGGACAGAGGATCTGTGAGGAGCTTCTATCCACCTTAAATGTCTGTGCCTTGTGGCTGCCAGCATCTTATTCGCCAAAATGTGGCCCGAGAGCTTCATCGGAGTAGGCACTGTACTGAACACTGGGAGCTGGAGACCGGAGGACTTTGGGGTCTCTGACTTCAGGGGCCTCCCAGCATGCTGGGGAGACAGTGCATTAATGATTTCAAAGCCAGGTCAGCAGACCAGGGGCACATACGGCAGTATGGGCTCAAGAGCAAGGGCAGGGGTTCTCACTGTCATTCCCAGTGGGGTTTCAGGATCTAGGACTCCCAGAGACAGCCTGAAATGCAGGCAACATCTTCCTTCTTCCCCAACTGGAGTGGGTGATGGCTCTCAGTGAGAGTAAGAAGAAGTCTCTAGCACAGGGAGGGGTGATGCTGGCAAATATGTCCCGGCAAGTGAGACTTCAGCCCTTCCAAATACACACCCAGGCCCCTGGATGGTATTCTGGGAATACAGCCACACACCCCACAGGGAACCCTCAACTGGTCCCCCAACACTGGAGGCTTCAAAAGTGTGCTGGAATGGGTTGCTCTTCCTTCTCACTCTGCCTATAAGATCCTTTGTCATGCCATTCAGGGCTGAAAGGGAGACGGGCACCCTCTCTGCAAAATTAGATGCAGGAGCCCATGCAGGTGAGGTGGTCCTGGCCACAGAACCCAGATCTGGTTGTGTGTAGACATCTCCCATAAGCCAGACTACTGTGAGGGCCAGAGGGGCAGCAGGAGACAGGCCCCGGGTCAGGGTCTCTGCCCACCCCTGCCCCTACCATCTGAAATTAAAGACAGAACATTCCTTGGCTTCTATGAGCGGGCACGGAGTGAGGCAAATAGAAGCTATGGTCCAATGACTTCTGCCGTCTAGAGTGAGGGTTGTCCCAATGACCTTGGGTTAAATATGAGGGTGATAAATTCCAGTTTCCATTAGGGGATAGTGGTAGGAGTCAGGGGCGGATGTAGGACAAGCAGTGCATGCGGCCCCCAATGGCACTTCCCGATCTCTTCTTTATTTGTAACACCTTTATTGAGACATAATTCACACACCATGCACTTTACCCATTTAAGCGCACGATTCCGTGGTTTTTAGTATATTCGTGGAGTTGTACGACCAACACCACAATCAATAGTAGAACACTGTCATCACCCCCATGAGAAACGCTGTACCCTTAGCTATCTCTCCCCGCAACACCTTATCTTCCCCAGCCCCTGGCGACCACTAACTTACTTGCTGTCTCTATGGATTTACTCAGTCTGGACATTTCATAGAAACGGCCTCCTTCCCTCTTTGCTGGGGGTCAGGGTGTGCTCTGCAGCCAGAATGTCTGGCTGCACCCCAGCTCCAACCTTCTCACTCACAGCCGGGTAGTTATCCCATCCTCCTGAGCAGAAGCATCTTCATCTGAACGTGGAGCCAATCACAGTCCTTGACCCACAGAGTTACAGGGAGGGTTATACAAGTTGACACCTATAACGGTGTCTGCCCCTAGTAAGTGCTCAGTAAACGGAGCATCTGCCCTGGTGTGTGTGCACCTGGTTTGCTTGATGAGGGCTGCACAGGGCCCTTCCACTTGAAAATAATAGACACGATACTGGGGTTCCACAGATATAAAAGGTGGCCATGCCCATGAAGGGCCTAACCCAGAGCCTGCTCAACAAACGGGAATGTTTTTAGGATCGTGCTGATGTAGACGGTGAGTCTGGCTAAGCCTGTAGTCCTAAGAGTCAGGACCGGCCCTGCTGTAGGAAACCGTCTCTAGGAGGCCTGAAGACAAAAGCCGGGGGTGTCCTCGTTATCCAGGAGCCGGGGCCAGGCTGGGCAGGCACTTCCGAGCAGAGTCGGAGGCCCAGCAGGCTTGCGGCAGGCCCTGCCTCGCCGGGCAGCTGTCAGTCCTGGGAGGCTGCCCACTGTGGGCTCCAGGGCCCAGGGCGGGGGTGGGAGTAATCTGGTTACATGCTCCAGGGATGCTACTGCTCTTGGCAGAGCCACAAATTGAGTTTGAAATGAGTAATCGGGAGCCAAGCTGCTTGTGCTGTGAGTGAGAGGCCTGTTGGCAGGTTTTCTCCACCCCCAACCCCCGCTGGACTAGGGGAGGGGGCCGGGAGACAGCCCCAAACCCAAACCAGCCCCGGAGGTAATGGGTCAGCTGGTGAGGGGCATGGCTGACCCCCAGCATAGAAGGAAATGATCGTTTCTATGAACTGCCCAGAGGAGACAAATCCATAGAGACAGAAAGTAGATTATTATTATTAATTATTATGAATCTGCATAATAATACTAATCAGAATCACATTCAATGAGGGTGGGGGGACTGGGGTCCCACAGCTAAGGAATATGTGTTATTTTGGGGGACGGGGTGCGAGGTGGTGGTAGCACAACTTGAATACCTTTAAAACCACTGACTCGTACACTTTAGATGGGTGAATTATACGGTATGCAAATTGTATCTCAACAAAGTTGTTACAAAAAAGAAAAAGAAAGCAGGTGGGTAGGGGTACATGGAGAGTGACTTCCCACAGGCATGGCGGTCCACCGTCAGATTCTCCAGTAAGAACAAAATTGAGAGCTAAGATGTATAAGGTACTTCACAGAGGAGGAAACAGAGAGTCTCATCCTCTTCCTAAGGTCACACAGCAGCAAGTGGCCGTCAGGGCCCCTCCCCGCCTGTCCGGTTCCAGAGGCCGCACACGTACCCACAGGGCTGTGTTGCCCCTGACGGGCGAGCAATTTAAGCACTTGCTTAGGGCCCCGGGGAAGAAGGAGAAGCATTTTCAGAGAGATGTCTGTATCTGACACTTCCAAATAGAATAATCCAACAGACTGAGGGCCAGGACAGAACGCAAGTGTGTGCCCTGTAGCAGGGAGTCCATCTTTTGGGGGACGAGGTTTCAAGGTCTCAAGCTGGCTCAGCATCTGTGGCCTGGTCTCCCTGCCCTGGCTATTTCTCAGGGTTCCCTGAGGCAGGGGGGGAGGTCTGGAGCCGACAGAGGGTCGACCTGATAAAGACCTGGCTTGCGAGCACTGACAGGCTCCGGCTTGCTGCGGCCTCTGCAGATGTCTGCAGGGAGGCTGTAACTCGATAGAGAATTCTGTTGATACAGTTGCCGCCAATTCTAGCCCCCTCGGCTCGCAGTCTCACCACCGTGGAGATAACGGAGGCTGCAGGCTTCCTGGTCCTGATTGCATTTTCTCCCCTCTCGCTGCCCTGAAAAGATGGGCTTTGCCGGGCGTCTGCTGCCACCTACAGCAGCTGCAACAAAAGGCAGGTCTCCAGCCGGACCTGGAGAAACGGAGCAGGGGTACCCAGGAGAAATAAGGCGCCAGGGGCCGAAGCTCGAGATCTGGCATCCAGATCCTTCCCAGTCCCTCAGGCCGGGCTAGACGACGTTCAAAGCCTCCTCCCCACGCCCCGCTCCTCCAGGAGTCCCACCCACCGGGACACACCAAATGGAAGGGAGGACCGGCTCTTTATCCCATGGGGCCGAAGGGCGTCCAGACCTCTCTTCTTGCCCTGAGCATGTTCGGATCCCCCTGCCCACAGCCGCTGCCCTCCACACCATCTCACTCACTGCCTCCTCCAGGAAGCCTCTCTCCATTCCCTCCTCTGGTTTAGCTTAGCCCACAGCCCCCTTCTGCTGACCCCACTAATCACTCTGTATCGCAGCTGCTTACCTGCCCGTCTCCCCCAGTAATAACTAAAATCAGATTCACATTCACTGGGAGCACTGACCACATACCACCCACTGTGTTTAGAAATTTGCACACGCCATCTCGGTTACTATTTCAGCAGCTTAGCAGGGAGACGCTATTGTTGCCTTCATTTCACAGATGAGAAACTAAGGCTCTGAGGGGTTAAGGAACTTAGCCAAAGCCAGCCTGTGGTTTGAATTCAGCCCCGTGTGCCTCCAGAAACAACCCTCTTAGACCGGGATTCACCTTGCCTCCCATGCCCTCTTCACCAACCCTTTCTCTTGATGAACGGGGTGACCCTACAGTTCATCTGCTATGAATTGATTTAGAAACTTGGGGGCCTGCTTGTCTCGGAACTGGGTAATCACGTTTTCACTCATAAGGCTCATAAAGCAATTGTTGCAAACGACATATTAAAAATTGTGATGTCTGGTCATTGAGAAACACTGCAGGGGTGTCACTTCTCTTATTCATATATTCCTTGTCCTCACAGTCTATTTCTCTGGGATTTGGGGAGTAACAGGGACGGGATGGAGCAAATACTGCAATCTTAAAGGCAACTCCTAACTACAGAGTGGATGCTGGCTTTAGGGAGACCAGGAAGCCTGTGAATCGACCGTGCAATAAAAGTTACCATCCTGGAGCTTATGGGATTAAAGACTACACTGCCAAATCCTGGCAGGACCACGCCGCCCTGATGGGACCTGGAGCATCCAAAGGTGGGGCCCATGCGCCAAAGGGCACCGACTGAGGAGGGTGTGTCTGGGGAAGGGTCTGGGGGTGGGAGAGAACTCTAAGTCATGACGTACCATCTGTCAAGAGTCGCCAGAAATTGGGAGCTGCCTACAACCATTTACAGGTCGATATTGTGAGAGTGTGGACCTCATTTCTTCTCCCTGACAGCAGATCCGGGCGAATTTGAGGACAGAAAGAGGAAGAAGGGAGACAGCAAAAGAATGGTGCCCAGCATGTCACGGGCTTGTGATAAATATTTGCTGAATGGAGGAAAGAAATGATGGGTGGACAACAGGAGTGTGGGTTTTGGAGTCAGAGACACCTTCGTTCAAATCTTTGTCTTGCACTTTATAACTGTGGGGCTCTGGTCGAGTGATCTAGCTGTTCTAAGCCTCTGTTGGTCCATCTGTAAAATGGGAGTGAGTGAAAGAGGCAATGAAGAGTTAACTTTGAAATCGGGGCCTGAATGATCGGGATCGGTAGGTGTTAGTAAGCAGAAGTGGGGTGGAAATATGGGACCTAGGGAAGGAGAGTCCAGGAAAGGGGCCTTGATGCTATCTGTGCCAGGACACACTGAATGACACACGACCAAGGCGAGTCATTTCTCTGGGATTTTCGACCCAAAATAAGACAGATATGTGAGCATCTCTTTCATGCACAGCATTGGACCCAGGCACTCGGGGATTACAAGCGTGATATATGGCCTGATCCTATCCTGAGAGGGTTTCTGGATGAGAGCAAAAGATAAAACAGCAGAAGACAAAACACAGCCAGATTAGGTTGTCAGCATCAGCTAGGATGCTTGTGAAAAGTCAAGCGCCCCTGGGCCCCAGCAAAGGACCCCATGAACCAGAATCCCTAGGGTAGGGGTCTCCATCCCCCAGGCTGTGAACGGTACCAGTCAATGCCTATTAGGAACCGGGCCGCACAGCAGGAGGTGAGCGGTGAGCCAGAAAGTGAAGTTTCATCTGTATTTGCAGCCACAACCTGGGGGCTAGCACCATTGCCTCAGCTCCACCTCAGATCATCAGGCATCAGAGTCTCGTAGGCACTCCAGTCTCTGGTGCCAAAAAGGTTGGAAACTGCTACCCTAGAGTGTGAGATTCTGGAAACTGCGTTTCATCAGGCTGCCCAGGAGCCACTTATACACACCAACACTGAGAACCACTGATGTAGCACTTCGGAGAAGGTGTCAGCAGACCTGCGGAGACCAGAGGCTTCGCGGAGGGGAGACTCTGGGGCCAAGCCTAAGAACACACAAATGACAACAGGTGGTGGGACGCGATGGTCAATGCAGAGGGTGAAGAGCATGAAACCCAGAGGTGAAACCACATCCCACAATTACATAATGGGCATCATGGGTTGGGACCTCCTGTCGGAAGGTTTCTGTCGGGAAATAAGAGAACATCAGGCTGCATATGTCGTTGTCAATCTCTCAAGTGCATCCATTTCTCTCCAAACCCCAAAGCCCTCCGCCTGGTCTAAGACAGCACCAGCCGCAGCCTCCTAAATAATCCCCCTGGTGCCATACCCACCACTGACCCCTTATTGTCCTCACAGTAGCCACTGTGACCTTCTTAAAACGCAAATTATATTAAATTAACAATGACTAATGCTCACCCACCGCCCCTACCAATTAAATTTCCATAACCTGTGCTCTTAGGATAAAAATCAGTCTCCTGGACAAGACCTTTGGCGCCCTCCAGGGCCTGGCCTCTGCCTGCCCTTGCCCAAGCTCACGGACTCCGGCTACTCTGCGTTCCTCCCCAATCCTCAAAAAGGCCACCTCCTCAGAGACACCTTCCTCAATAACCGACTACCAAGAGCATCCTACCCCCTAGCCTTCTATTCCATCACCCTGTTTCTCTTGGGGCAATCATCAGAATCCGTAAACTCTCTCTTGCCTAAATTTGCTTCTTTACTGTCTGTCTCGCCATCCGGATTGGAAGTTCTGGGGAGGGTGAGGGGGAATCTGTCCCAGCCACCGGTGAATCCCCAGCGCCTCTAACACATGGCACATGGGCGAGGCTTGACAAGCAATCCTGGAATTCATTAAACAACACGTCGGTTGCAGGAGGCCTTGAATGTCAAGCGAAAGAGATTTGCTGAGAACTTCACAGCACAGGTAAAACCCAGCATGATGAAAGAAGAGCCTGTGTTATCGGAGCAAAATCCCCAGAGGATTTCAAAGATAATAACAGCAAAGTAAATTTCAAGAGTGGATCTAAATTCGCCAGCCCCGGCGAAAGCTGAAAATTACCATCCCAGCTGGTGGAAATGTCAATTCAAACTTCATTTATAAAACCATTTCGGGCTCTGATTGCCAAATTATGATTTCATATGAGAATGAGCATTGTCTGGATAAAAAGCGATGGCAGAAGGAAAACATTCAATTTCCTCGACATCCCCTTCCTCCCCCACCCCCAAAAAATATATATGTTAACGTTAAAAGTTACTCGGATTATTGCAAATATAAATATCACTTAGTGCAGATGTTGTGTATAAAAATGTAATTATTACTCATGGAAAATCCATGGTGGCAAATGACAAAATCCATGATCTGAGTCTTTCTACTGAGCAGAAATGAATTAGCGCTTTGGCTGTGGTTTATGCACTTTTTAATTGAAAATGATCTCTAAGTCAAAACGAATCGCAACACAGCGATGAGGCGGCCACTTGCAAATGAAGATATAATCACCACCGAACTCTCTGGGAATGCGGAGAGTTCAAAATAGGAAGCATTTCCCCTAAAAGCACCCCCTGTTCCCTCTCACTCGTGTCCTGAGTGCTCGCTCGGCACTGGCCCTGTGGTCAGCAGGTGTAAAAAAGGCCGATTCGGTTCTTCCTGACGGACGTGTGTGAACAGACGAGTAAATGAGATAAGGACAGATTGTGATACGCACGACAAGGGGGACAAACCGAGTGCTGAGATGCAGCGTGACTGGAGGAGCCACGGTGGGTGGGGACGCCCCTCGAAGACGGGGACATTTAAGACCAGACGGAATGGTGAGAAGGAGCCAGACGTGGGGAGACAGGGAAGAGAAGAGGCCAAGGCACCTAAGAGGAGCTAAGTGACGACATGTATGTTTGGAGCATAACGAACAAGGGGTGGAGCAGGGTCAGTCTGGGATCATGTTTACGATCGGAGCTTTCAGCCCCCTCCAGCCATCATCCTCATCTCTGAGGTTTCTCGGTTGGTCCACCCCAGATGCCTAGCGAGCCACAGCTATCGGATCTCTTCAATGAACTGAATATTTATGCTTCCCCAAAATTCTTATGTTTGGAATCCTGACCCCCAAGGGGATGGTGTTAGGAGGTGGGGCCTCTGGGAGGGGATTAGGTCATGAGAGTGGAGACCCCATGAATGGAACTAGAATCCTTATAAAAAAGACCCAGAGAACCCGCTCATCCCTTCCTCCACGTGAGGACACAGCAAGAAGATGGGGGTCCCTGAACCAGGGAGTGAGTCCTCACGGGACACTGAACCTGCCAGCACCGTGATCTTGGACTTCCCAGCCTCCAGAACGGTAAGAAGCAACTTCCAATGGTTTCTAAGCCACCTCGGCTATGATGTTTTTGTTTTTAAAAGCCCGAACGCACTAAGACAGTGTCTGATCCCAAATGGGCCACCAGCAGACTTAGCTTTTATCTTTACGTCTCCACCCTCTTTCTACAAATCAGTGACCCTATCACACCCAACCCAGCGTACCCACTGACTGCCAAGTACGCGTGGCTCTTCTGCCATTGGCCCGCAGGAATACGCTGCCTCCAAGAGGCCTTTGGGGTGGGAAGACACATGTGGAAAGACAGCCTCCTACTACTTCCCTCATCCTGGTGGCCACAGCACTTGCCATCAGCTCTCCCAGGCCCTCCAAAGCTGGGACGGTCCGATCAGATCTTGGGCACCTACCCAAGATCCATCGATGTCCCCAGAATAATGCATCATTTCAAATCCTGTGCATGTGTGAGAGAGCCCCAGTATGCCCAACGCTCAGCTTTCTCGGCTTTTCCCTGGCACAGGCAGCTCAGGGTCTGACAACTCTCCTTTGACACACGAGGCAAGGGTCTGCTCAAGGTCGCATGCCCTGCAAGACTGGATTCCGAACATCTGGATTCAGGAAACAAAGTAGTCTGCGGAGACAGAATCTGCCAACGAGATGGCATAGAACTGTTTGGGGAGGAAGCATATTGAGTTCAGACTTGGCTTCCTTTCAGAGCTCTGACAAGGACTCAGCCCTGTGCCTGGGGACACTCAGGCCTATGGCCAAGGATAAAAGAGAGCATTGTCATCATGGGGGCCCCATCTCCTGAATCATGAAGCAACGAACTCACTCTTGAGTCTTCACAAATCCTCACGAGAAGGCTGTTTATCTCTGCCCTTCGAAAATCCCTGTTTTCTCTCCTCCTCTCTTTTTTCCGTTCCTCTTCGGCTATCTCTTTTGGAACAGCCACAAATGAGACAGGGAGATTCATTTCATATTTTGTCTACCGTTGCAGAAACACCTTCCCTCAAACCCCGGTGCAAAAAGTAGAGATTTAATCAGTCTCCGGTGGAGTTACCTCGTGTGCTCGAGGAAATCTCTGATGGGAGGCCAAGGAGAAGTTTTCAAACGTTAAACTTTAATGAGCAGAGCCGGCAAACATATTGCTGCATCAACACCCGGCTTGGCCTCACTGGGGAGAAACCCGGGCCGGTCCATCAATCTCCCCAGATCGGTACTGTCATCGCTCGTGGCTCTTATTACATTTGCCCAACCTGGGTGCACAGGGAAAATATTCCATTAAATCAATCAGCACGAAGGCCAATAAGGGGGCGGGGAGGCTTTACAAAGTCTCGCTGGGTTGATGGAGGCAGAGCGTGTAGTGTGTGTGCGCGTGCACGTGTGCGGTTAAAGGAGGAAGTTAATTCTTTCCACTTCTAAGTCATCAACGCTTAGACTGAAAATAGTCCTTATCGTGAACGGAGAAAACACACAAAGGAAGGAGAGGGTTTGTCTTGGGGAAGAAGATCAGGCAACAGCGAAAGCTGGGTCTTGGGGATCCAAGGTTCAGGAATCGTCTAGGCTGGGAGTCAGCACACTTTCTTCTGTAAAGAGCTACATAGTCTCCATCACACCTTTCAACTCTGGCTCTTTTACCATGAAAGCAGCCCCAGACAACACACACACACCAACGGGCCTGGCTGTGTTGCAATAAAACTTTGTTTCCAAAAACAGGTCGTCGAGTAGATTTGGCCCAGGGGCCATAGTTTACCAATCTCTGATCTAGGCTCCAAGTTCGGAAGAAGTAAATAGGATCCCACAGTGGAAATGGAGGAAATCAAGGCCGGCTTTCTCTTCCCATAAAGGCCACTGCTTGAAAGTCTGAAGAGACCAGGCAAGTCCCTAGGCCACTTTGATGATTTAGTGGAAGATGGTGTCATTTCATCGAAATGGCTCACCAATTAGACCAAAAAAGCTTAGGTGTGTCTCTGTGGCCACAGGACCTTTGCACAGGCTGTGCTCCCTCTGCTTAAAAAGTTCTTTGCTCTACCTTTACTCAGTTAAATCTTCCTCATCTTCAGGTCTCAGCTAAGATTACATCCTTCAGAGAGGACCTGTCTGGTGCTTCCCACTCCCGCCAAGCACTCTTAGCACCCTGCACTTAGCTTTTGTTGCATTGTGTCCTGATGTGACGGTTTTAGGCTGAAAACTCCATGAGGTCACGCCTAGCACAGAGCACCCAGCATGGGGCCGGGTATGTGGGAGGTACTAAGTGAACAGGCATTAAAACACACTGGCATGAAAGGCTCTCATTAGAATTGGAAACGGGATTACTGGTGACCTCTGAGTTTCTCCTCATCCAACAGATTCTTACTGAAACCCTCAAAATCTGTTGAGAGAAGGGGTCGTGCAGGGGCCTCCCACCTGGGTGTGCGGTACCACCCCATGGAGGGCTCACCGGAGCATTCCAGGCCCCACACCCAGAGATCCTGGGACAGTAGGTCTGGGATGCAGCCCGGGAATTTGCGGTTCTCACCAGCTCCCAGGGAGGTGGTGCTGCTGGTCCAGGGACCACACTTTGCGGTTCTCATCTCTAATGTTCATAAAACCACACACGAGAATCACCAGGGAAGCTTTAAAAAACACCAGCAGCGTTGGGACTCTACCCCGGGCCAACTAGATCAGACTCTCCGAGGGTGCGACGTGGCCACTGTCGTTCGTTTGTTCTCTGTTTTATGTTCTTATGGTTTTTAAAGCCCTGTGGATAATTCTAACGTGCAGCTGGGCTTGGGAACAACCGGGCTGCGGGGTGTTCATAGTACAAGAGCTGTCCTCAGGGGCCAGGTGCCCGTACTGGCTTTGCCCAGGCCACAGGGGTGGTTTGAGAATGTGCTGGGGTGGCCCCTTCAGTTCCAGCTCAGGGTCCCGGGAGAGCTCCTGAGGGACAAATGAAAGGCACACGAGTGCCGAGCAAAGCTCAGTGAGGATGCGTCGGAGTCGTTGTGCCGACGGTCGTGAATCTCTTTTCGTTGCTGTGAGAATTCTGCTGCGCAAAACTACGACGTTTTTACCCACTGAGTGTCTGTGACTTGGGGTTATCACGAACAGTGATGCTACAAACATTCTAGAATGTGTCACTTAGCGAACACGTGTGTGCATTTCTTGTGGGCCAAGGAATCCAGATGCCAAAGAATTCATACAGCGTGACTCTGTTCGTATGAAGTTCAAAACAGGCGAAATGAACCTACAGGTAGACAGTGCTGGGGAGAGCGAGGGCTGGGGCGAGGGTGGCTCCGGGGTGCTGAGGTCCCAGGGATATCTACTCTGTGGTAACTCATAAATCTGTACTCTCGAGATCGGTTGCCTTTCTGTATGCATATTATCCTTCCATTTTTAAACCGTTTATTAAAAATTTTAAAAACTCGAGGCGCAGAGGCGGATGCACCGCCCACGCATGGCCTGCAGGGGGCAAAGCAGCCTCAGGAACTCTGCTCTCCCAGCTCCCGCTCCCAGTGCCATCGCGGGGCCGCGCCTCCTAGAAGTTTCAGGGCCGCCTAAAGAGGGGCAGAGGCTCTGGGCCCAAGTGGGGGGCGGGAATGAGCCAGAGCAGGGCCCGGCCACACTTGCCCTCTCCCGCCCTCAGCTCAGCACCACTGCAGACTCAAGAGTCCGTTCTCAAAAGCTCTCGGGGGCCCAAAGCAATTCTACCTGAGAGCTCAGGATGGCAACGCCGGCTTCCCCGAGGCCCTTCTCCTCTCTGCCTCCCTGAGGGGCATTGACGCCAACAGTCAGGGTGACCTGCGTCTGAGTCCTGAAGCTGCCACTGCGGGCTGGGTGACCTTGAACACTGCACGTGACCTCCATTTCCTGTTCTGTGAAAGGAGGAGGTGAGACCACCCACCTCAGGGGTCGTGGTGTCTGGCTCGGAGTGGGATTGGTACCTGCTATTCCTACCAAATTGAACTGGGAAATACCAAACATAGAGCACCCCTTCCGCTCCAACCTCCACGCTGTTCTAAGTGATAACGGAGGGGCGGTCAGAACCCATCTCCTTAGACCCAGCTGGAAGCCGAGGACAAGTTCATGCCAGGCCAGTGGCTGCAGCTCCCGGACTTGTGATCGGAGAGATGGTAGCCGAGGTCGGCCTCCTGGCAACACCACCACCAACAGCAGTTGGAGACAATAGCCCGGGCCTGGGTCTGACCTCCTTCCAGATGCTCTGGCTATGAGATTTCCGGGGATTCAGCACTTATGGTGCCAGGAAGGTTGGCAGCCACGTGGAACTCCCATACGGAGAGAAGAAGACAGCTGGAGAGCTGAGCCTGAGTTCCACAACCCAGCTCGGGCACCTAATTAGCTGCGTGACCCTGAGAAAGCCACTTGACCCGCCAGCGCCATCTGTTTCACAGGGAAATCACCCAGCTCTTTGGGCTGATATGAGAGCCATGTGCAGTCATTTTATCAGACACCTGGCCCACAGCAGAGCCCAGGGGATGTTGGTCCCCCATCCTCTGGGTTGCTCTGGGCTCATGAGATAATAATAATTCTATCAGCTAATATGTGAGGATTTCTACATGGCATGACAGCCGATGGGTAGGCACCACTGTCCCCACTTTACAGACACAGAAACTGAGTCCTAAGACAAGGATATCATCTTCTTGCCCAAGGTCGCACACTCAGGGTCAAACATTAGATTTAAACCCAAGTCTGCCCAGTTTCAGAACTGTGCTTTTTACCTACCTGGCTCTGCTAGAAATTAAGATCCCAGCCCTTGGGGGCAAGCCCTGGACATTAAGGAGGTTTGTACCCAGTTCCTTGTCCTCTATCCTCTTCCCAAGAAAGCCAACAACTCTCAGTTCACCCCACAGTCCCTGACTCTTCACTTTAAGCACAGCATTGAGCACAGTCAAGGGAGAGGATACAGCAGGTCGGGGAAGAAAACTGGATAAGGCTGTCAGTGACCCGGGACCCCCATGATGCAGAAGTGTCCCCACACCCACTCCCTATTCAGCCCACAGAGCTTCAGTGTCAGCCAGAGCTAAGGGATTAGGCCTGGCTCGGCCACTCACTAGCAGTGCGATTTGGGGCAAGTTAAGTGACCCCTCTGTACTCTGGTGTCCCCCTTTATGAAAATGTAAATAATTCCAATAGAAACTACCAGAAAATGTCTTAGCAAGGTCTATGTGAGATAATGTGTTCGAAGAGCTTGACAGAGTACTGACATGTCAATCAGCACTTGAGTTTAGCCATTATCTCATCACTACCCCATCATCCCCCATCAACACGACCATTACCAACATCATCTTCTTTTTCATCATCGTTACCCTCCATTGTTATCATCACCATCGTCCTCCACCATCACCACCATCATCACCATTTTCCTCCGTGACCATCAGTATCATCCACTATCATCAATACTATCAGCACCGCATTACCATCACCATTATCATTATCATCTCTACCACTATAATCCACCACCATCATCATCACCATCGTTTTCCATGATCATCACAGACCTCTCCCATTCTCATCACCATGATCACCATCGCCTCCATCCTCCTCCATTCTCATCACCGTAA
Organism: Cynopterus sphinx; assembly: GCA_030015415.1. NCBI lineage: Eukaryota > Metazoa > Chordata > Mammalia > Chiroptera > Pteropodidae > Cynopterus > Cynopterus sphinx. The sequence goes on along the minus strand of CM057379.1, from coordinate 95,485,173 downwards.
CTATCATTATTTCAAGGAGATGACGCGTATCAGAGGCCTGGCACATGGAAGACAGTGAGAGATCTGATAAAGTTTCCCTCGTCTGCCAGGTAGACACGAGCTCCGGCACCTCGGAAGACATAACTGTCATCCCTGTCTTGCTCTTTAGACCTCACACGTGCTTGTCTCAAGCACACAAGGGAATCTCAGGGATAGTAATGAAGGCTCTAATGCCTCCATTTCCCCAGAACACGACCTCTGGATCTCCCAGCAAAAAGACCAATCCCAGCCCCTTGAGACTTGAGCTTCTAGGAGAGGGAAAAGGCCCAACTCCACCTCATTCTTCGGTTTCCCCTGACAATCCTGAGAGAGGCCCAGAGCCAAGCCACACTTCCAGGTCCTGCGAGACCTATGACTCTCACACCCTCTTTGGCTCCATCTTCTCTCTTGTTTTTCCATATCATTCCCTCCTTCATTAAAATTATTTTGAAATGAGCATCTTTTCTTTCCCAGGCCCTGAGCTAGGAATTCAAGAAACAGTAAAGAACGAGATGGTCCTTATCCCCACCGTCAGGGAGCCTTCAGTCCAGTGAGACAGTTGCACACTAGACAGATAGTTATAGCTGCAATTATAGCTACGATGAGTTCCAGGGGCGGGGGGAGGAGGTACAGTGGAGCCTGACTTAGTTGGTGAACTCCAGGAAGGCTTCCTTGAGGAAGTGACACATACGCTGAATGACTAGGAATTCTCACAGTAAAGGGATGGGAAGAAGTTGGAGGAATAAATTCTGAGAAGAACAAACTTATGCATAGGCCTGGAGGCATTTTGAGGGGGAACTGGATCTCTACTGAGCCGAGGATGTCTGAGAATAACAAGAATGAGGTATAAGACGAGGCCGGCAAGATAAAGGGGGCTCTGACTTTGCTGGGTCTCTTTTAAGCCAAGCAAATGAGTCTTGGATCTTACTTTTAAATCCCTGGACACCATTAAAGAAAAATTTCAATTCAAAGAAAACAAATACCCGAATCTTAGCAATGCTTGCTGCGTGCTCAGAAATGAGAAGGGCATTAAGTCTTGGCCAGTGTCTTCTCTATCCCGAAATGAATGGGAGTCAGGGAGAGGGAGAGAGGGAGAGGAGAGGGGAAGAGAGAGAGAGAGAGAGAGAGAGAGAGAGAGAGAGAGAGAGAGAGAGAGAGAGAGGAACTGAGACTGAGACTGACTGGTCAAGCTGACCAGGAGAGGCCGACATTCAAGACGCTTCCCTGAGCAGTGTATTGTTTCCTCCAAATCAAAAAGACCTGACAGATAACTGGCACTAGGGCACTCCAAGCACCTGCTGCCATCTGCCCAAAACTCCTTTCCTCCAGTTTCCCGTCTGCCCATGCCAGGGAGTCCACATTTAAAACTGTTCACTCTAAACAGTGAGGGAGTTGAACACGGATGTCTGCCAGGAACGGTCCCCTTGGCTCCTTCTCCCCTTGCTCAGGAAGATAAGACATCCAAGCTGGGAGTCAGATGGAGAACGAGAAGCTTCATGGCGCCCCCTCGTCTCTCTCTCTAAATGCTCCCTCTGCCATGGGCGGTCTCAGAAAGCAACAAGACCCTGGAGGGAACTCAAAATCGAGCCTCGATCACTTGGACAGCCCTTCTGTCAAGTCTCATCGCTGAGACTTCCTGGTGGGGGGGCAGTCTGCATTACAGAACATTTGTGCAGGGTCTTAAATGTTATTGCTTTACAGAATGACTGAAATAAAGCAGCTCTTAGAGGACGTGCTTCAGGGAAGAGAAAGGAATTGTCAAAATTAAGATAAATTATTGGGAAGCAGGGAGGAGGGAAACTAGCTCGTACTGAATTCCTACCAGGAGTGGGAATTCTTTGCATGTGCTACCTCTTTCAGATCTCCCAATAATCCTATAACATCACTGCCACCATCTCCACTTTGCAGATGGAGAAAATGAGATCCAAGAGAATAATAATACCCCTCAGGTCACTGTGTTAAGTGACAGAGAAGGAACCTGAACACAGACTCAGCCTCAGTACCCAGCCCCTGTTCATTCTCACGTTCCCACAGAGGGGGCACATTCACGGGTACTTCCAAAATGCTTGCCAGGGTTTAAGGAAACGCCTCGAAGTGGCTCAAGGGTAAGGGGGCCTCATAGTTAAAACCCTGGGCTCAGAGTCAGACGGCCTGAGCGAGTTACTTAACCTCTGCAAGTCTCCATTTCTTCAACGTGAAATGGGGACAATGGGACCTCTCCCTCTGAGTCACAATGAGGAATTCGTTTTTAAATTCACATAAGTCTCTGGCATTCGGTATGTGCTTAGTATCTGTAATATCGCCATTGCTGCTAAGCACAACATCGTGTACTATAGTCGTGGGAGGCAACCTCAGAAGGGGTCCCCAGCGACCCCCCTACCTGTCTAATCTCCTCTGCTTAAGTGTGGGCTGAACTCGCTGATTTGCTCTAAGGAAAGGAATAAAGCAGAAGCAATGGGATGTCACTTCCAAGACTCGGTCACAAAAAACTGCAGCTTCTCTCCTGGGTGCCCTCTCTCAATGATTTGCTCCGAGAAGCCAAAACCCTATGAGCCACCTATGGAGAGACTTATGTGGTGAGGAAGTAATGTCTCCAGCCAACAGCCAGTGAGGACCTGAGGCGCTCAGCCTCGTGTGCGAATTTAGAAACCCCCCTCCCACTCCCACCCCACAATCATGCTTTGAGACGACTGCAACTCTGGCTGACACCTTGATTGCAGTTTGTGAGAGAGCTGGAGGCAGATCGCCTACTCAGCCATTGCACACAACTCCTGACTCACGGCAACCATGGGATAATAAATGTTTGTTGTTTTAAGCCATACGGCTTTGGGATAATTTGTTACACGGCAATAGATAACCGATGTGCTCATTTGTATCTATATTCACCCAACAGGCCTTTGCTTTCTCAGCAGATCGGACGGTGAATTTCAGCTCTGATCCTGTCTGGAGCATGATGAAAAACAAACTGGCATATCCAGAAGCGGGGAGGTTCACTATATTTCACACTTCCAGACATGGAGCCTGACAGCCAGGACGGCCATACAGACAGGAAGCTGTCAGTCTACGAGATGAGATCTGAAGGGTGTGGAAGCCAGAGACAATTAGATCTGAAGGAGCCCTAGAAACCTAAAGCAATACCACTGCGTTATAAATGGGGGTGGGAAGGTGGGGTGAGGGGGCATGTTCCCTATGGGATTAGTCAAGCAAGGTTTCTTCTAGGGGCATCTGGAACCAGACTTGAGAAGCTGTGGTGATCGCAGGTCAGCAGAGACCAAGTGTGTCTTAAGGGACTGATGACATCTGCCAAGAGTATCTGGTCATACGTACATCGCGTTGGCCACCCCTACCCTTAGTGCTTCTAAAATGACTCCTGAAGAAAGGTTATAGTCACCCCAAGTCAAAAAAAGTCTGAACGCGGACAATGAGAATATTTGCAACATCCCCCCACTCAAAGCTATGCTCTGTAAATTGTTTTAAGGACTCCCCTACACTGGGCCCCAGACGCGAAGGCTCGTTCTGGAGTTAGAACGCTGTGACACCGATGTGTGATCAGTTTTTGCTGACTGTGATTGATGATGGCTTGTACCTGCCCCATAGGGTCATTTATCTGAGAAAATTCAAAAGCAAGGGTTCGGAAAAGGGTCTTCTGACCCACGGCTGTTTTCAGTCTTCAAAGAACAATGATCCTCACCTTTTTGTTTGTCCTCCAGAACGTGGAAACTGTGCCCTATCGGGGAGCAAACTAAGCCCAAAGGTACTCTCCTCACTCCCAGGAAAAGTTATTCACCTAGAGGCCTCTCAAAAGGTCATATCTGCTAGGATGGCCTGCTCTGCGCACGACAGTGACACATTTAGAAGCAGGAATGGCACGAATGCCCCCATACTCCGCCCTGTGCCTTTGGTTGGCATCCTTAATTGATCAAGACATTCTTCCGTAATGGACCTGGGTATGGTCTCAGAATCTGGGTACACACGGCTCTCCAAGCATGGCCTACAATCCATCAGCGTTAGCATGGAAAATTAGATTGGAATCAAGTGCCTGCTTTGTCTTCCTTCCTGGCTCACATGCCAACTTTTGCCAGCAGCCCTGGCGGGGCTCCAAGAGGCAGAAGAAACAGCCAAATGCACATCTGCCCATATTCTCCTCAGTCTGGGAGGCGAGCTCCATGCTTCCAAGTACAGAACGGAGTGTAGGGCTCCTTTGACAGGCAGGAGTGCAAGGCACAAGGAAGTCCCCCCGTGTCCACAGACTGAGAAATAATAAGGCCCAGCTCCCTTGGCCGAGAGACTTTGTGCCACACCGGGACCAAGAATCTTCTAAGTCCTGGGTCTCTGAAACAGACTGGAAAAGGCATGGCTGTGGCGAAAGGTGACCTTCCATGGGCTTATCATGTGACCAGCCACAGTGGAAGTTGCTAATGTAGGATCCTTACTGGGAGAGGGGTCCTTGTCACCACTACCTATGAGGATGGCTGAGTTGGGCCCCTCCAAAAATCATATCCCGAAGCCCTAGCCCCTAGTAGGTTGGAATGTGAGTGTATTTGGTGACAGGGCTTTAAAGAGGTAATTAAGGTAAAACGAGATCATTAAGGATGGCCCTAATCCAATACGACCAATGTCCTTTTAGGAGGAGATTAGGACACCAACAATGCAGAGGGGAAACTATGTGGAGACACAGGGAGAAGACAAGCATCTATAAGCCAAGGGGAGAGGCTCCGGAAGGGACCAGCCCTGCCTCACTTTGATCGAATCCCAGCCTCCAGAATCGTGAGAAAATGCACATCTGGGATGTAAGCCACCTGGTCTGTGGTTAATTTGTTACAACGGCCTGAGGAGTAATACAAAGGCTGACTGAGAAATTTTAGCCTAAGTGAGGCACACGGCATCTTTTTTTCCCAGGACCCAGCAAATGGCCATGATCAAGAACAGACACACAGTTGGGTGATAATCACATCCTTGAGAGCTGAGAAGGTGTTTCCATGGCAGTCGTCATATGGAACGGAACAGTTGAGAGGCTCTCAGCGGCGTGCATGGATGTCAACTAGAAGCTAGCTACTGGGCTGAGTAAGAATGCGGAAAGGGGGAGCATTTGCAATCTTGCTCCTCGGCATATGTTATCAGTTTGGCTCAAATAAACGCGTATATAATTTCAAAAAAAAAGAGGGGGAAGGTTGCATTTAAGACCTGATCCTGTCTTAGACGACAGCGGTTTAATGAGAGAGGCAGACATGAAAAGAAAAATCAACTCGACATGAAAAGTGCCACGGCAGAGGTTGCGTGGACTGATGTGAATTAATGAAGAAAAAAAGAGAGAGAGAGAGGAAGAAACTAACTCCCTCATTCCAACAGTGAGTGCATGAATATTTTTAGAATTAATCTACTTGTGTGGTCTCAGGCACTGGTGTTGACTGATATGATCGTGTACGTGGCTACGACCATGGAAGGGTAATTTAGCAATATCCACTGAAATTTAAAAGGCGCCAGACCCCTGATGGAGCTGTTCCACCTTCAGGGATGTATATTCTACGTGGATTTCCTTGCAAAATGTGACAAGATAGATGCACAATGATGTTCACTGAAATATTGTTTCTAAAAGCAAACCAATGGAAACAGCCTGTCAAGATCAAACGAATCATCGTGCAGCTATATCATGACATATTAGCAACCACTGCAAAGAAAATAGAATCATTGGAGCTGATATGGAGAGGGCTCCAGATACAAAAGGAAAGGGATCAAGTCACAAGAGAGTGTAGTAGGCGTGACCACTTTGGTATCAACGTTGAAGGCTGCATATTCCCATTCACATACCCACTAGTATGGCCACAGATGATTTTTCTAGAAGGAATTCAGGGAGCCATTGGGAAGTAGGACAGGCTGGGCTGTGAAGTCAGGAGAATGGGGTATTTTGTGCCTTTCCATCCCATCTGAATTGTCTAACCATGTGCGTTTTGACGTCAGCTGGGGTTATCTAGATGAGAGGATCATGTAACGTTTTTTGGTTTTCTTCTTTATACTTGTCTGTGTTTTGGAGAAACGAACCTGTAGGAGTGAGTGGCTTTTTATCTACACATGATATATAGACAGGTGAGGGGTTTCTGGATGTGTACAGGTGTGCACGTGACTTTGTCTCACCCTCCTTGGGACCGTCAAGAGAGACTAAAAAAAAAGGCCCTGTTGACTTCCACCTATGATCGGTTTTGACACACGTCATTCGATTCTACAGAGAACGGTGGGGTTTCTGCTGTGCGTCTCCCGTTGGAAGGGAACTCAGATCATAAGTCACTCTGTGAATCTGAGATAGCTCCTGTCTCCTGGGAGGACCCTGCCACCTGAGCATCGGAGTGGCCCAGGGCCCAGCAGGCCTGGGCATGGAAACCCCCTCCTGACTGGAGAAAGCAGGGCCTGTGAACAGGGGTCAAGCTCCTGACGCCCTGGAGGCTGGGCTGGAGGATGGGGAGAGGGAAACAGAGAAAGGGAAGGATCCTGGACATTGAAAACCAGCTCTGCCTTTGCATCCGGGCAAAACACCTGGTGGGAAAGAGGAGGCAACTTCCAGCTCAAGGGATGTGTTAGGAAACCAGAGCTTTCTCTGTCCACCATGAATACAGGTAACAGGGGTAAAGTGAATCTAAGGAAATAGTATTCCACCTGCAGCTCAGGCTCTGGCCATGGCTCCAGGAGGGGGGCGGCCTTTGGAATTACAGAGACCTGGGTTCAAACTGGATCTCCACCCTCTCCTGGTTGCATGGCCTTGGGCAAGTCACCTAACTTCTCTGTGATGATAGTGCTTGTGCTCAGGAGGAGATGAGCAACAAACACACCAACAAGCCAATCAAATGACAACTTCAGGTGCCATAAAGGAACCCAAACAGATGGCATGATAGAGAATAATAGGGGTCGGGGAGGTGTCTCTGAAAAGGCAGCATTTAAACTGCGGCTCCATTTTTATGTAGTGGAATAAGCCACGTCTTTCCCATCGTATGAGCCAGCGTCCCAGGAGGAAACAGATGGCACACTCAGATAAAAATAATTTCAGAGGAATTTAATAAAGGGACTATTTACAAAGGTGTGGGCAGGGGTTAGGGGAAACACAAGGGATAACGCAGTGCTCTGGGACTAGTAACAGTGGGATTCCAGGCTCTGCCACCATCTCTGAGCCTGAAGAGACCTTAGTTCAGGAATGCAGCAGGGTCCACAGGATAGCGCAGGGTCTATAAATGCCCTGCCTGCTCCTCCCTCATCCTATAACCTGCTATACCTCACTATTGCCCAAACCCAAGCAGAAGCCAGTTGGCAAGGAAGCCTGGTGCTGTGATCTAATCCATGCAGGGAAGCCTCCCAGGGCATAGTGCAGGGTAGAGAAGGGGAGAACGGGGATCTGGAGAGATAAGCAGGTGCTCTCCATCCATCCGCCCTCCTGCACATCTGAATCTGGGCCTGGCACCTCAGAGTTGACGAGCACTTCTAAACCTACCCTCATAAGGCCAATGAGAATTACCTCATCTGTGCTTTATGTGTGTCTGTTTAACTTTAAACGCTCGGCGATATGCTGCAGACACACTTCTTCGCGCAGGGGGCTTCACCATCCAGAGCTTTAGACGTTCCAAGTAATCAATAACGCTGCTGCTCTGACTCCAAATTAAATAACTGTACATTTATTACCCATTACTGGAAGGCACACTGGGAACTCCGCTGCCAGGAGCGCAGAACCCCATAAATACTCAGCCTTCCCTCTCTCTGTTGGCCCACTCGACCCCTCTGTCTGCTCAGATCGGACAGTGAGAGTACTGTCCCACTTTTAAAAATCAAATTCCCTTTGCTAGTCTAACCTAAATTTGGATGAAAAATGCCAAGGCTCTGAAATTTACTCCGCCAAGCTAAGCCCCCAGGGAGGAGGTAACATTTGGCTATAGAATCCAGAATGTTTGGCCGCCTCTTCTGTCACCTGCTCCTCCATGGGAGGTGGGGGCTGCAGAATTTCAGATCTATGGGTTTTGGATTCCTTGCTCCGTCCCTACTGAGCTGCTGAAACAAAATAAGAACGGTTGAAGAAAAGTGGGTAGCCAGGCTGGCCACCGTGACGTGCGAGGAGAAGCAAGGAGAACCACCATTTGGGTTGGGTGAGCTGAGCTTTCTATCACATCCCTGCTGCCCGAGCTGGTGAAAAATGTCAGGCTCGTGGCTGGAAAAGGACGACAGTGCCTGAGCCAGAGATTTCCTTCCGAGACAGGCCACATCATTCATCAAGTTTGCACCTCTAGGGAACCCTTTCTGCAATCACGGAGCTGTGAAGCATCCCCATAAGAGAAGTAGCCATCAGGAATCCATCCACATACAAGCCCATCAGAAAGGAAAAGAGTTTGGTATGACATGCACCCGGGCCCCCCGACATGGAGTTTGCAATTAGGGTGAGCGATAAGGCAGTGACTGTGGATCAAAACCAATCTAGAGAAAATCAGAACTAACACCATTAGCTGTCCCATCCCTACTCAGCATCTTGTAGATTAAGAGAAACAGCCAGTGCAATTACCAATCATTTATGCAAAGTGAGACCGTTTCCTAAATTGGAAATGACAGTCGGGGCCACCTGGCAGGGAAGACAGCCTGTCCCCAGGCAGGGGTGAAGGAACTGGAGGCCTGAGGGCTGAGCATTTAACCTCCTGGCCCCTTGAGTCTTTGCTTTGTCATGAGATGATTGTAATCAAAACCACTGCCTCCTTCACCTGCACCACCAGCACCAGCAAATCCGCCACCGTAAAGGTCTCCAGTGGAACTTTTCAGTAGAACGTGGCTCTAAGGCCCACAGATACTAAGCAGGCACCGAGTGATGTTAACAGATATTCCTCAAAAAGATTATATGGTCGAAACACACCATCACTATATTAAAGGTACGATAAGCCCTGCAGTGAAGAAGCCTAATTAATTAGCTTGGTTTCCCAAACTGACCTGATCACAGAAACCTAACCACCGCCTTTTTACAAAGCTGCTCTGAACACTTAACACCATGAACACACTACACAGTAAATACGGGACACATGGCCCGAAGCTAATGGTCCCCAATCTTGACTATACATTGGAATCACTGGGAAATTTTCAAAAATATTAACTCCTCAGTCCTATCTCACTGTAGATGAGCTGCCAACGTGTTAACTCGACCCCTGCCATGGCCGCCTTGAGACCATACCTCGCACTTCATCACCAGCCCCCAAAACAGAGCCAAGACCAGGAAACAGACATTTTGCTAAACATTTCATAGGTTAATGAGGAGGAAAATGTTGCACGCAACAGCACAACTTCCTGGCAATTATCTTTTAAGAATCTCTGACTTTTCTCCAAAGTCTTCCTACAAATGGGAGCTGTCTTGTGCCTCTTTTCTCCTCTTATTCCATTGTTCTCCCCACCTACTGGTCTCTAAATCTATTAGCCTAACCAATTCCCTTTTGATTCTGAGCTAGTACAACCCACTGGGGAAGAACAGTGCCACAGATAGCTCAACAGCAGCACTCTGTTCTTATTCAAATCATCCCCAAGGGTCTTACCTCCAATCCAAAGGCCTTGTCAAAGTGTTTTCCAAATCAATACACACAAAACCTCAGTTACAGAAAGTTCAGTATGAACTTTTGCAACCAGATGGAGAGACAGCTATGCTTAAGAGACTGAGAGGACTACACTGAGAAAGGTTAACCAGGAGGGCTGCCTGGAAGAGGTGATGAAAGGATTCATGTAGAGGAAACAGCAAGAACCTGGAGGTTAAGGGCAGGGTGTGCACAAATCCCAAAGGCTGGGAAAGAAGCTGGGGGAGTGGAGAGGGAGGCAGCAAAGGGTTTGTGTAGTGATAAGTTGAAGGGCTTCGATGGAGCACATAATAATACCCAGCATGTACCTTGCCCTCAGCACGTACCAGATGCCATCCTAAACACTTCATTTATCTTCTTTTGCTTAAACCCACAACAACCGTGAGATGAGTACTGTCATCCCAGCAAGTGAAGAGCAGGGCTGGGATTTGAATCAAAGCAGTTGTCTTCACGGTCCATTTGCTTAACCAGTGCATTAAAGAGTAATGAGCTACAACAGCAAGAAAAACAAGGCCAGTTAAGCAAGCAGAGGGCCCAAGCTCTGGAGTAATCCAGAATACTGCTATCATGGAAAGGTGTTCAGGCCAGCAACAGCAGCATTGCCTTGAAGCTTGTAAGAAATGTAGGATAAGGGGCCTCACTCCAGACTTCCTGAATCAGATTCCACATTTTAACAAGAGCCCCTGGGGGCTTCCTCCACTCACTGAAATGTGAATGATGCTCGTCCAAAAGTCTGGGGTCGATAACTTAAATACAATTCAAGGACACAGTACCATGGGTGGAAACTGTGGGTAAGAGCCCTGAGGAGCTACTGGGCACAAATACATCTCCAAAGCCACAGCTGGGGGCAGTCATTTCTGAAAGTGAACAAAACAGTCATGGTTAGGAGCTAGAGCCAGGTCCAGGTACTGATGGCTCTGCCACCCACCCAAACATGTGTGCCCAGGCACGTTATGAAACCCCAAAGACTCACTATCACCAAGTGACAGGGGAGGCAAAGGATCGTCCCTCATTGAGTTGTCACAACAATCAGGTGAGAGATTTCTGCATTCGGTGCTTAGCACAGTGCCTGTTGCAGGGTAACCCTTCCAGAAACATTACTATTACTATGACCACATCAAAACTATAACTATGGGCATTAAACTGGCTCTGAAGTTCCTGATTATAGTGAGAAAGCCTGGGGAGGAAAATGGAAGGAGCAGAGAAAGGCAAAGTGAAGGTGAATCAAATTTCCTCCTGTTGCCGGGACAGAGTTCAAAGATGCCATTTCATTCTTGAATTTGACTATTAGAGACACTGGGTTATAACACCCTTTTCAAAGATGTGAAAGGCAACCACATGTGAAGCAAGAAGAGGATGCCTACCTTCCATATCGTCAGGTAAGATAAAAGCAAATCAAACAATCACAGAGCCAAGAAGAGAGGAGACAAATGAAGCAGCAAAAAAAAGGTGTTGTTGTTTTTTTTCAGGAATAATTTTTTAAATGACAGGCCATCGAACATATCTATTACTGTAAATGTACTAAACTCCTCTCTTATAAGAAGACAATGACTCTCAGACTGGGTGACTAAGCAAGATCTATCCACAGGCTAATTCCAAGAGACATCGGCAACAAAAGGAAGTGAATACAATGAAAGATGTGTGCGGGCCTACAGGAAACAAAGAAAGATGAAAAGCAACATTTCAGAAAAACCCAGGCAGAAAGCATCTACCAAGCTCAAGATGGTCATTTTGATTAAGAAAATGTTCGATCCACAACCAATGCTGGTCAATAAATAGCCTTTGTGAATCAAATGGCATGGGCTCAAAATATATAAAGTACATATTTTGACCAATACTAGGAAAAACTGATAGAGATAGAGTGGCTCTGGGACACCCTAACCAACCCATCGCAGATTTTTAAAAAAAAAAAAAGTTCCTGAATTATAAAATTAATACGGTTTGTCAGGTAGAGAGCATACTTTTACAATTATCCAAGGGGTGTATCAGGAAAATTCAGCCAGATTTGCCCACTTATCCATCCACCCATCCATCTACCCATCCACCCATACCTATCCACTGATCCATACTTAATCCATCCATCCATCCATCCACTGATTCATCTACCCACACACACTTTCACCCATCCACACTGATCGATCATCTATCTCTTAATCCATCCATCCATTGATCTATCCACCCACCCACCCACCCACTCACCCACCCATCCATTCATTCAATGGAGTATTGAGAATCTCCCCCATAATGGCTCCTAAAGAAGGTTCCAGGGATCCAATGAAATACAAAGATAAAGTGCTTCTTATTAGAAATTTTACAGATCTCCTCCATGCACACAAAAAAGGGTAAGTAGACAAAGTAATTAAAAACAGAGGCCCGATGATAAACAGTGAGATGTGACAGAGTGTAACGGGAATAATAAGGTGTCAGCTAGTGCCTCAGGTTTTCATTCAACAAGACATTTGCAGACAAGTGAACAAGAAGTGGTTCTCTTACATATTTTAGTAAGATAAAGTCAAGTAAATAAACATGAGAACAAGAGGAGAATATTATTTCCGAGAGTGCCAAGTGTCATGAAGAAAATAACATAGTTGATGGAAAAGAGCATTGTGGGAGCAAGACAGAGGCTTATGCTTTTGGCCGGTCACCCCAGAATCCCCAGAAGGAGGTGGCATTGGATCTGAGAGCTTCCAGGATCAGGGCGTGGCAGGGGCCAGGTCAGAAAGGGAGCCCGCAGATGTCAGGTTGTCTGGGCATTATTCTCAGACCCATGGGAAGCCTCCGGACCTGAATGGTTACTCTGAGCGAGTGATTCCATGTGGTCGTGCTGGGGCCCCGAGGACACCATGGGCTCCTTCGGGAGCCAGAAACCCTTCTTAGCCAGAGCTACTTAGGCAAGCAGCCTTGCAGCATCCACAGAGGCTCAGATGGTAAATCCTGCTCTAATTACACTGGTAATTATGAACTGACACTTGCTGAGCAGGAAAGAGCATTCCTTCTGCTAAGAAATGAGCACGGGGAAGCCAAGCCCAGCTTCTCAAACAGAGAGGGTGCTGTGAGTTCACACACAGCTGGTGAAAGGAGGTGAGACCAGTCCAGGGGGTTCTGGGAAAGACCTGCGGAGCCTGGGTGTTGGAAGAAGACAGACTCACTGGAGCACCCGCACCACCTCTCTGTGCTCTTGAGGCAGCATGAGGCCGAGCAAATACTCCAAGATCTGGATTTTAGTCCTTGTCCTGCCTCCAGTGAGCTGGGTGAACTGGGACGGTTCTTCGCCTCTGAGCGTGAGGCTCCGAACCTGCAACTGGGTTTAACAACTAAACTTTCTTGAGGGGTCCACCTGGCACACAGTAGGTGTCTGAGAACTGCCAGACCCTTGGCCCCAGGTTCCCCCATGGCCCTTGGTCTGAAGCTCTGGAGCGAGGAAAAGGGAGGGAGAATCAAAGCAAGGGAACCGCCAAACCACAGCGGTTCTTATGCTCCCTGGTGATGCTGGAAGGGAGTCAAAGAGCCACGATAATAAGATTCCCTCCCCGTGTTCCATGAGATGGCAAAAAACGGAGACGTGAGAACAGAGCATCCATCAGCACTCACAGAGGAGGCAAAGGAAGGCAGGTGATCAAAGGAATAAATCCGTGGCAATCTGAAAAACAGCCTGCCCACTTTCATCCGTCTGAGAGGTGATGCAAGGACTCGTACTCTGGCCAAAAACATGCTTTTTTTCTACCCAAACCAGCCTGAGCGGGGCCGTGGGCATGGCAGGTTTTCAGAGCAGACCCCCTCGGGGTTAATCAATCTTCTCCTTGGTGTGACCACATCGCCCAGGGCCTTGGCCCCCACTCTGAGCTAAGCTTGAGAAATATGCCACTGCCAAGGAGATTTATCCATTTTAAAAGGTCAGAGAATTACTGCCATTGAAACCTGTGCACAGAGCAGGTGTTAATATGCCCCAACTCCCCCACGTGCTTTATCATGCTCAAGAGAGGGAACCCTGGGGACCGGCAGCCTCCCGGAAGTTAGTTTCCAGGCAGTGCATTTATCTGCTAGGTGCCTGGGGATGTGGGGACCCTCTGAGGGGCAGGACCTACCTGTTCATGTCACCTCTATCACCCTCTTCTCCCTCACCTGAGAAGCATCTCATCTCCAGCTTCCTGGGCTGCCAGCAACTCTAGGTACCTGGCCCCTCCCTGTCTAGCATCATGAAGCCATCCTCAGGGCCGGATGAAGGATGAACCGCTAACAGCCACAAGACAGATTCAGGCCTCACCCCAATTTACCAAAGTATTGAGAAGGCAGGATGAAAAGTCAGTTGAAAAACAACAATCACCTGGACCACAGACCCAGATCATGTTTTGCAATATACTGGTTACCAACCACCAGAACAAGAGGGGAATTAAATGTCATTCCCCCAAGCAGAATTCCCATTTTCTCATCAGCAACCTAGAACTTCCTAGCATATCAAGATATTCTGGGGGCTGTTTTGAGTCCAGGAAAGCCACACTGTAATGGGGTTTTTAAAAAATCAGTCACCACACTAAAGTGGAAAACACTGATGCGTTGGTAGGTGGGGGCGAATGCAGAAGCCTGCAGACACAGTGCAAAGAATCCAAGCTGCAGAGATGCACAGACCTGGGTTCAAATCCCAGCCCTGCCACTTACAAGCTGTGTGACTGTGGGCAAGTTACTTCACCTCTCTGGGCTTCTGCCCCCACTGTAGAAAGAGAGAGATGATGAGACCGAGTTGGCCTACGTGCTATGGAGATTGAGGCAAATGTAAGTGTTATCACACGGCTCACGTCTGATACCCAGTGAATCGTTATTTCTTTGCCAAGTTGCCCACTCTGTGAGAAAAGAAGAGAGAAAGAGATGGAGGAACCAGGTCAACCAACCTATCAACAAACCAACTAAATCAAGTGAACCTAGCAACCGCATAGACTTTCCAAAGTTGAGAGGTCAAGATGCCATTGGGAAAAGAGAGCAGATCAAGGACCAGGAAACCGCCTGGAGAGGTTGGCCAGGAGTCATACTTTTGTTCCCATGAGATGAAGGAAGCTTGCCTGCCCTCCCCTCTCCTTCCCACCCTTGCTTCCCCAGAAAGTATAAAGAATAGAATGAGCTAACCAGGGCTGACACCTCCAAATGCAGGATGGGATTGTTGGAAGCACAGGCCCCAGAGCCAGCATGCCAGGCTTCAAATCCCAGCAGACGCTGGACAGAACTCGCTGAGACCCAGTTTTCTCTGTTAAAGGAGGGGACAGTCTGGCAGGTCTTCAAAAAGTTAAACCCAGAATTACTGTCTGCAACTTTACTCCTAGACATATACCCAAAAGATCCGAAAGCAAGGGTAGGAACAAATACTTGCACACACATGTTCACGGCAGCACTATTCACAACCACCACAAACAAACCAATTTTCCACCAACAGATGGACGGATAAACAAATGTGGTCTGTCTATTACTAGGCCATCAAAGGAAGGACCCATACGTGCTGCAGTGTGGATGAATCTCCTAAAGGTTATGTTAAATGAAAGAAACGAGGTCTTATGTGATTCCATTTAAATGCAATGTCCAGAATATGCAAATCCACAGACACGGACAGGCAGATTAGGGATTACCAGAGGCTGTGAGGAGGGCAAATGGGGAATGACTGCTAACAGCATTACTTTCTGAAGTGAAGAAAATGCTGAGAGGTGGTGGTTGCACAACACTGTGAACGTACCAGACGCCGCTAAATTGTTCACTTTAAAATGGCTGGTTTTTGTGTGTGAATTTCACCTCAATAATTTTAAAAAGAAAAAAAAAAAGTCATTACTCCGATTCTCCTGCCCATAGCTGGCAGCCAACAGCAGAAGCCTGAGGAGGGTGCATCAATGAACCGTGTCACTGGAGAAGGAGAAGGGGCAGCGAGGGCACAGAGCACTCTCTAATCACCACTCAAATGACAGAGGCCATAGGTTCAGCCTCCCCACGAGGCCTCCTTGGCCACTTAAACCATCTCCAGTCTACTCAAGGGCCAATCACATGCCTCTGCCACCCCACATCACGGGAAATTTACATGTCTAACAGAAGGCTTCTGTCTTGACGTTAATCTTAGAGAAAAAAAAAAATCTTACATTTGTATTAATTTTCCTTCCTGGGTTTTAATTGAGGAGAGGATACAGCACCACAAGGGAAATAAAACCTTACTTCGTCTATCCGAGGGCCATGTGGCTTCATTAGAAATTACATTAGTTCCTCATTAAGCAACAATAATAATGTAGTTGGAATCAATAAAAAAAAAAAAAAAAGGTGCATTGCCCCAAGGTTTAGATCCATTTGGCGCAGTTATATCCTTACATGGCCAAGCTCTGGTGGCTTCGACACTAATAAAAATGTGACGTGAGGCTGGAAGATGTGGGCTTCCTTTCTTCCCCTTCAAAGCTGAATGATGAAACAGAGACGAGGGCGTGAATTTCATCCCCTCTACCCCTTTCATCATTCCTAATAAGAAGCCATCCGAGCATCCGCCCACCCAAACCCTGGAAAAATTGACTTCATTTCTGGAGTTCATACATCACAGGTGCCAGGCAGGTGCCTCTCACCAGCTTTCCCTGATCAGTTAGTAGTGACTGTCCCGGCCCCTATAGGGGTTGGATTGTGCTGTGGTTGATTATAGATGTCTGCCTTGAGCCCGGGATGGAAGTGCTGTGCCTGGAGGCAAGTGTGTGCCAGTTAGGCCTGGGAGCCCCTCAAACTGGGAGAGCTGGTTAAAAAAAAAAAAAATTCTAAGCTATTAGCACTGGCGATGCCCACTCCTTTCTTTAGCCATGACCCCTAAGTGGCTGGGCTGGGTTAGGACAGTGATCACGTATGTGAGACTTTTTTTCACCTCTTTCATTTCCATCAGACTTAAACAAAAATCCCAAATCAGGATAAAATTAATACTTACTTGACCCTCGACCAGGCTGTATGTCAGGGACAGTAGATCCTGCGTAAAAAAAAAAAAAAAATACAAAGACAAGAAATATTGAGTTTCACATCGAAACAATTGATTTTCCTTTGTTTTTCTCCTGGACAAAATAGCTGTGTTCTTTGGAAAGAAATATTTGATTTATTTGTCCCCAAAATATTCACTGAGTGCCTAACACATGCCAGGTGCTGTTGTAGGCTCCTTGTTTTTAACAATGAACAAGATGGTATAGGTCCCTGCCAGAAGGGGTGAGAGGAGGAGAAGTAAATAAGAAAGGTAATAAATACTAGTAAATAAAGATAATATCAGAGTAATAAGTCCAATGATGATTCCAAAACAGATTATGGGGTAGAGAGTGGTGAGTGCTACTTTAGATTGGGGGTCAGAGAGGATCGGGAGCTGAATGACAAGAAAATGCCGGACACATCTGGAATCAGTGTTTTCTATGCAAGGATGGCAGGTACGAAGGCCCTGAGGTCGGCGCAAGTGGGCAAGGGCCAGACAGCAGGAAGGCTGGAGTGACCAGGGGCAGTCAAACGTCAGGGAGGAAGTCAGGGGCCAGATCGTGTCCAGCCTTGAAAGTTTGAGTGTTTCTTTGAGCAAGTTAGAAAGCCACGGGAAGAGCTTAAGAATGTTTTCACAGAACCACAAGTCACACCCTGCTCGGATGCATGGCCCCGAGCGGCCTGACCACGCACACGTTCCACTTGTTCTCAGAACGCCACGCCAGCTCCCAGCACAGGAAAGACCCCGGCTGAGTCTCACAGACACTCTGCGGAATACAAATCTCAGATCTAGCCCGTCCCCTGCCCAGGACATCATTCTCCAAGCCAAGAAAATCCCTTCCTTCTTCTCTCTCTCTCTCTGCCCTCAGCTCACACTTCTACCATGTATCCTATTGATCAAGATAACTTCCCACCCAAAGGGAGAGAAGAGAGACCACAAGCCCCCTTCTTTCCTGCCAGAGCCCCTTCACCATGTGATCATGGGCTCCACCAGCACCGTAGACTCCAAGGCAGACAAACAAGAGAACTCTTTTGCGCTCCTCTGCCCTACAGAGGACATTTTCCCACCATTGGCTGGGGCCACACAGGGCTCTAGGCCCAGCAAGCTGTGTGGAGAGCTTAACCAAGCCAGCACCGCAGGGGCAGGCATTGGATGCTGCTCGGCTTTGCTTCCCAAGGTCTCGGGCCCAGCAGACCTGGCCACCTGGAGAAGGCGACATTCAACCCTTGCCACTCACCAACACCCCCTGATAAGTCTCAGGTTCCCCAGCCTGCTTCCCGGGGTGGTCGTGGGGATTAGATAAGATACCACGTGCCTGGCTCATAGACAGCACTCGGTGAAGGCCTGGGTGTCAGGAGCTGTTGTTAGCATATTTATTATCATTGTTGGTCACGTCCACAACCAGGAGATTAACAATGAATGTGGGCTAGGACCAGCCAGCCGTCTATCCACATAACAAGAAATTGTCAAGGTCATGATGCTGAGGCGGACCCACAATTTGGAAGCAGGTAATCCGTAGAGTGATGATGGGTAAACACCTGAGGGATGGGCTGCTCATCCTACCCCTGCCCAAAGGCATGCTCGTTGTATTCTTCTCTGGTTTATGACGGGTAAACAAGACCCCTATATTCACTGTAGCATATTCATGGCAGCCAGGACATTGAAACAGTCTGTGTCCTTCAGTGGGTGATTAGGTAAAGATAAGGTACGTGTATGCAATGGAATACTACTCAGTCATAAAAAAGGAGGAGATACCACCGTTTGTGACAACATGGATGAATCTTGAGAGTAGCATGCTAAGCGAAATAAGTCAGGTGGGAAAGGACAAGGACTATATGATTTCACTCGTGTGTAGGATACAAAACAGAAAGTAAATGAACAAAGAAACTCATAGATACAGACAACAGAATGGTGGTTACCAGAGAGGAGAGAGAGAGGAGGAGGAAGAGGGTAAAAGGGGTCAGACACATGGTGATGAACAGAGACGAGACTGTGGGTGGTGAGCACGCAATGCAACGTGCAGATGATGGATTATAGAATTATACACCTGAAACCTATATAATGTTATTAACCGATGTGACCCTGATAAATTTAACTTAAGAATTGGAGAGTTTATCCTGACTGCCTGTGTTTCCTCCCACATCGGCTTCTGGAACACGGTGCTGACAGCTCTAGTGGGTCTGTGGCCTCAAGCTTAAAAGGGAGGTACACGCCGAGAGCGAGTATAGAAGGCAGAGCCCAGAGTCTCCATGCAGCGGGGTGGATGGACGTAACCCTCTCTCCATGCCCTGCTGCTCCTCCATCCATCATCCCTCCCCCTCCTTGTCTGCCACCCCACCTTCCATGTCAGCTCCTTCCCTGGGCCCAGAAGCATATCCAGGTCTCCTTTCCACCTTGCTCCTTCACCCCCTTTAGCAATTATAAGGGCTCTGTTCTCTTTGCTTCTTTCCACCCACCCTCCAGGATCGTGCTCAACACTGGCGACACAGCGAGGAGCTCAAATGGACAAGGTCCCCAAGGGCACGTACAGTCTGCGGGAGGAAGTCACAAAATGCGCATAAGGCCACGGCTCTGAAGAAGGGTCTGTGAGGGCCCTTCACCTCTCAGTCTCTCCTCAACACCAGGTGCCCTGCCCCCCACCCACCCAGAAACTTTATTGCTCAAGCACTGGCCCTTCTACTTTGCAGGGAGCCCCCTTCAGTGACTCTCCACTCCCTTCTGGAAGCTCTGGTTGGTTGCCCCTTTTCCGACTTCTTTTCCCAGAGCACATTCTCTTTGGGGCTCCTTCTTGCACACCTATCCCAGGACACCTCCTCCTCTAAGAATCTGCCTCTGGGTGCACCTCATTCACCCTCTCCTGGAACCACTCACTATCCCATCCAGACCTCAATCCCCACCTCCTCTATGACCCCCAAACAGGCATGTCTGGTCCCGACGACCTGCTGAGCTCCAGACTCGACGACCGGATTGTCCTCTCACCCTCTCCACGTGGGTGTCCCACTGACATTTCACCTCCACATGGCCTAGACTGCGCCTCCTTCATCTCCTGGGTGGGAAGAGAGCACCCCAGTGCTCCCAGACCACAGAGCCTGCAGCCTGGGTGCCTCCTCTCACCGCTCCCCGTGTTTGATCCCCGCTGATCCACTGCAGCTGTATCTCTTGCACGGGGCTCTCCTCGCCGGCCTGGTTAGTGAATAACAATTGCATAATACCAGACTCTTCAAAGGCTTCCAGACACGTCTCTTTGTGCTGCTGAAAACAATTTGGCTAAAAGCGAGGGGACCCAGGACGATGTGGTCAAAACGAATATTCCATGGCGGTTGTTTCTCTGAGTGCCGGTGTGCCATGAAGTGGTTTTAAAGAGTTTTTACGCGTCTGTAACCACTTAGAGCCATTTATTCCCCATATTAGGAGTTTCATTTTACTTTGTTTAAGAAATTAAAACCTAGTATTTATTGTCAGGCTCAACTGTAACTAAAAGCAGACACCGGGCGATAGAGAGAGTCTCCCATAAAAATCTTGTTTACAGCATTCATCTGGAGAGTGTCACATAACAGTCCCTTAAAAAGCAATGTATATACTTTACGTCAATGTGCTGCGCTGTGAAAATCCATTTTGCAGTATCTGTGATCCTGGCAAGGTAGGCTGTCAATTGAATGTACATAAATCAAAACCTTTTCCGAATTATAAATGAAGAGAGTCCCTACTATTCAGCAGACTCCCCCACGGAAAAAACCATCTAGTTTGACATACATTCTTCTAGCCTTTTCCCTAAACATTACAAACGCACCTGACTGCATATTCACATACACATACACACAAATATATTTTTTTTTAAATGGACCAGAACTATAGATATTGATCTGCACACTTGCTTTTTATAAACTTACCAATGGAGTGTGAATATCTTTCCCAGGTAATCCTAGTAGAATCGCATTTCTCAGTTTCAGCGCTGTTGAAAATTTGGACTAGGTAATTCTTGTTGTGGGGGCTATCTCGTGCTTTGTAGGATATTTAGCAGCATCTTTGGCCTCTACCCACTAGATGCCAATAGCACAGCCGCTCCCCAAGTTGGGACAACCAAAAATATCTCCAGACATGGCCAAGGGTCCCCCGAGGGGACCACCAGTAGGGGAGCCCCGATGTAAAGCTCTCTCTTCCTTTTTATAATAGCCGCATAGAACTCCATACTGCGGAGGTACCACCATTTATTTAACTCGTCTCCTATTCAGCAACATTCAAAATCTATTTTAAATGCATCAGAGGGACTCCATGGTTTAAAAACTCACAATATATAAAGAGCCATTTTATTTTATCCTTCTCATGAAATTTGAATTATTGTGTTCCTGGTTTGCTTCAAAGACAGGCAGCTGTGTGAGTTTCTTTTATGTTTGTTTATAAGACGTGGGCGTTGACAGAATTCCACCTTGTGTTAGGACGCGACGGGCGATCTTTAGTGCCGGGGACGGCTTGGGGAGGTGGCACTTTCATTAACTGCTGATGGGGCTGGCAATCGGCACAACTTTTCTGGCGAGCAATCAGGCAAAGCCGTGCAAGAGCCTTCACCCTGTCTAACTCTCTATATCTTGTTCAGTAAAATGAGGGAGATAGCTACAGTCTGTCCCTTCCTTTCTCTTTAGGCTGAATGAACGCAGTGCAGCTAGATGGCTCTCAAAGATAAATGCCTGGCCCTTCTCAAAAAGACAATTAATGAGCTCAGAGACTGCTTAAACCAAGATGAAATGTGAGATTAACAGACAGCGGGCCATCTATCCACTCTGCCAACAGGCTATCTCCTCGTCGTGCTGTTTCATTAGACGCCGCCAAGGAAACCCACCCAGTGCACCGTGGCTGCCGGGTCTATTTTTGAGATAATTACAAGGCTCAGGCTTGGATCCACTTAAAGGCAGAAATATGGGACAGAGAAGGATTAAGGCGAACTCTACCCCTTTCTCCTCTGCTGAAAATGTCCCAACAGGCTTTAAAAGGAAGAGAAAACCGCATGAAACTTTCATCAGAGCCTGGGTGGTTGCTGCAGGAACTGTCGGACCTGAAATTCTAATTCTGGACAGTACCTCGTAGAATAATTAGGCTCCTTCCCTCCTGGCAGGCCTGCTGGTCTCCTCAGCCACCCGCTCTGTTCTCCATGGCTGGGAACAGGAGTGCCTCAAGGGGAAGAAAGGAGTTGGGAGAGAAGAGACAGAGCGGGGACAGTTCAGAGCAGGATCGCTGTGTCTCTAACTGCAAACTGCAATTATTAACCATTGCGCTCTGTGGAAGTTCAGCTGTTACAGCTCTATGCCCCAGTCTTGAAAATGGATCTATTCTCAGCTCAAAGAACCTTGCGAAGAGCAAGACCACTACAGGGGTACATCACCTCCAGGCTGGCTTTCCCTTTTCCCTTCCAGCTTGCGATCTCCTGGGAGGAACGGTGAGAATGCAAAACTGCAGGAGTCCCTGGAAAATGGCCCAGCTTGCCTGCACCTTCTGAGCTGTCCCTCTCCCCAGGAAAGGGAGCATCTCTGCTGATATTCCTGTCCCTGTCATTCATTTCACGAGCAGAATTTCCACCGCGACATCTGAGCGTGTCCCTCCACACCCACTCTGATGACAAGTACAATAATGTTGGGAGACCAAGCAACGATGTTCGTAACAGCCGCTGCGCGAAGCCCAAGCAGGTGACACACTTTGCTCCTGCAACAGGATTAGAACTTGGATTAATTTTGGTGCTTCTCCTTGGTGACCTTCCTTATATAAGACTTTCATCAGTTAGAGGCCTCCTCCTTGCCTCTGGGAGGATAAAGATTACTTTAGCAGGAGTGAAAAGAAAAAGAAACAGCATTTGTTCTTTTAACATCTAAAGGCAGCCGCCGAACAAATGTCTACAAAACATCCTTGCTCTTGGAGAGAGATTGTGTCACCCAGGATACGGAGCCCAGGCAATTGTGTCCCATCGCCATCTGGAAAGAGCCTTCCGCTAGCAACTGCTCGAAGACCTTGGGTGATCCAGAGGATTCCTACTCATGCCCCAGGCCTTTGCAGAGCCCCAGCAAAACTTCCCATCTGCCCCCCACCCCCATTTTTAGCAGTGCCCCTACTTCTTCAAGGGAAATTTACAGATCGGGGGAAGTGGTAATGGTGTAGATGGGACAGCAGTGAACTCCACCCCATTTTACGTGAATGAAACATTTAAACCTCACAAAAAAAAAAAACAACAACAAAGGTGGTGGTTGCTGTTGCTGTTATTGTTGTTAGTATTATTATTCCAGCTTCACAGATCACAAAAACAGAGACATAAAGTTTTCAGCGCCCCAATAGTCAGTGGGCTGGATTAAACCTGCTTTGTCTGCTTCGGATTCCAAAACCTTGTTTGTCCCCGATTCTTGCCTATAAATGGAAGAGCGTGCATGGCATTTTACAGAAAGACACACATTTGCCCTCAGGTTGCTTCCAAATGACTCGGGAAGGCAAAACTCAAATATGTAAGTGGAAGTGGAATATCATAACAGAGAGGCAGAGGCCCAGAGCACTCACGATGAAGGAAGGGCAGATGCTGAGTAGAGCAGGCATGACAAGGTTTACTGAGAGTCACACCTGAGTAGGGGGTTAAATAGCGTCTTCCAAAAAAGATATTTTCAAGTCCCCAACCCCACCCCAAACCTTGAACTTTACCTAATTTGGGGGAAAGGTCTTTGTAGATGCAATCGCAGTGAGATGACGTCATAATGGTTTGGGGTGGGCCCTGAAAACAAAGACAGTGCTCTTATAAGAGAAAAGTTAAGGATGATTGGAGACATAAGAGACACAGACACAGGGAAAAGGCCATGGGAAGACAGAGGCAGAGATTAAAGTGAAGTGACCACAAGCCAAGGAAAGCCAGGAGATCCCAGAAGCTGGACGAGGTAGCGAGGTTCCTCCCCTGGAGCCTTCACAAAAAGCATGGCCCTGCTGACACCCTGACTTTGGACTTCTGGCCTCCAGAATTGTGAGAGGATAAATTTCTGCTGTTTTAAGGTACCCAGTAGGGATCATTTTTCACAGCAGCCCCAAGACACTGGTACGAGCTGTGAAAGGAAAATGGAACAGGGAGGAAGCAGGATTGGGCAGGGGTAGGGGTCAGATATGAACATGGGTCTGACAGTTCCTGGCAGCTCGACAGGGACCCTGGAGCCAAGGTTGCCCATTAGAGGAGCCCTGCATTAGACAGGATCAGCCAGGCCACAGTGTCCCAGTTTGCCGTTGTTGGCTGGGACCAACCTGAGAAGGGTAGGGCAGCTCAAGACCTGAGGTGAGCCTGAGGTGTTCACAGCTGGACTCCTTTTCTGAAGGGAGAGTTCTTTATCTCATAGCATGGACCTGGGAGCAGAATCAAAGTTCTCCCTCACTCTTAAATCCTCCAGTACGCACCTCTACAAGTAAGAGAACCCTTTCACCTGTCCTGTCACCTGGATGCCTCATTCATTCATTCATTCATTCATTCACTGTATTACTATTTCCTGGGGGTCTACTGTGGCCTAGCACTGTGCTTGTTGAACTGGTGATATAGGGTGAGCCTGTAGTGGCTCCTCCCCCCTGGCACTTGCATTCTAGTTAGGGGGACAGAGCAAGCTAAAACGTGTCCTAAGGTGAGGTTGGAGGGACAGTATCAAAAGGGCCTTAGAATCCACAGTAAGTCAGGAGCTTAAGTTTTTCTAAGTACAATGGGAAGTCACTGGACATGATAGCAGGAAGGAAGGGTACCACTCTTATGTCTCATCTGAAGAATGGCTCAAATGGAGCAAGAGTAGAAATAGCTAGCTAATCATAGCTCTTCAGCACCACACCCAGGCCTGGCTCTTCAGAGACACGGGATACGAATATATCATATGGATAAAGAGTGACTCACCACAAAAGCACTTTGATGGAGGAGAAAGATCCTCGGATATTAAAAGCCAGGTGGTCCTGGCTTCCGCCAGGAGACAATGAGATCCATCAGCATAGGGATTATATCTGCCTTGTTTGTCACTATATTCCCAGACGGAGCCATTCCTGGTACCTGTCAGGAGCTTGATAAGAATGAGTAGGATGGATGGATGGATGGAAGAATGGATGGATGGATGGATGGATGGATGGATGGATGGATGGATGGATGGATGGATGAATGGATAATAAAGTAGATAGGTGGATAGATGGATTGATAAATGAGTGGATGAATAAATAGGTCTAAATTTGTCATGTTAGAAATACAAATAACCAAAATTTTAAATTCCTTAAAACCCATGTGTCCACTTCAGTTCATAGCAACCTGAAAGCACCTCCTTCAAGAAGCAACGAGAATCATAGTTAAGAATATGAGCCTTGCCGCCTGAAATATTCCCAAGGCCATGAGCCCTCGCTCATGTCTCCTAACCTCTTTGAGACTCAGTTTTCACCTGTGTAAGGTAAAATGTATATATATATATACTCATTTCATTTGTCTTTAATGAGAATTAAATGAGATAGCCCATGTAAATTGCTTAGGACAATGGATGACAAATATCAAGTGCACAATAAATTATATGCTGTCCCCTCCTCCTCTCCTTTCCTCTCTTCCCGCCATCAGACACGAGTTCTCACTGTGTTGTGCTGCCCTCCTGACCATACCAGCCATCTGTAGGCCCTCACGGCCTCCTACCTTTTCCTTATTCCTATGAGCTCATATAAGTCACCAATGACATAATAAACAACTACACACAGTGAGCACATGCTGGGTTGATTGTGCTAAAACCTTCACAACCCAACTCTGAGGAAGAGCATGTCATACTTAATTTTTAAAACGTAATATATATTTAATGCAATATTAATATTTAACTCACTTAATGCAATATTTAATTTGATATCTAATGCAAATAAAAATAGTAAACAGATTTATTAATGATTTACACAAGTGCTCATCTATTCTGTTTTTAAAACATTTTTCTGCCTAGAAGACAATTTTCTGCCCCACAGAATGCAAATACGGGAGGGTTTTTAAGTTCTTATAAGTGGGTCAGAGTTGTCGTCCTCTAAGTGGGCTTGGCCAAGAAGCAGCAGCCATGGGTTTCATTTAGTTATATAGTTAGTGAGGGCATACTATATGCTGGGCACTGGGCTAAGATCTGATAGCAAGGGATAAGGGATCCTATTCTCACAGAGCTCGTGATCCAGTGGGAAGTGACGTGAAATTCTGTAACAACTAAAGGAAGTACTAGGAAGGGAACCCTACAGGTAGTCACACAGTGAGCACTGGTAGGACACCTAACCCACACGTGAGACAGTGGCGGGGAGTAAGGTCAGGAAGACTTCTGGGAGGAAGCAGTATCTGAACCGACATAACTTGGGGAAGGAGAGGGACAGTGTTCCAGGCAGAGAGAAAAGTTGCCTCAAAGGCTACTAGCAACTGAATGGTTGTGTGCCCTAAAAATTTAATGTGGGGGAGTCCTAATCCTCAGTGTGATGGTATTAGGAGATGGAGCCTTTGGGAGGTAATTAGGTAATAAAAGTAGGGCCCTCAGAAACAGAGTTGGTGCCCTCATAAGAACAGACATGAGAGAGATGGTACATCTTTCCCCTATATGAGGGTGCAGAGAGAATGCAGGTGTCCATAAACCAAGAAGAGAGTCCTCCCCAGCAACCAAATCAGCCAGCCCCTTAATCTCGGGTTTCAGCCTTTAGAAATATGAGGGATAAATGTCTGTTGTTTAAGCTTCCCAGGCTATGGTGTTCTAACGTCCTGAACTAAGACAAAGGCTTGGATACAGCATTGTGCCAGAGACAAGAGAAAGTCAGAACTGCTGGGAAACAGAAGCCAAATGGGTGGCTTGAGATGAGACCGGGTGGGCCCCAGGATCCCCGAGAAGGGTTCAGACGTGATTCCAACGGTAATGATATCTAGGCATTGGAATGCCATGACCAGGTACAAGGAGTGTGTACAAGGAACCCTCTGGTGGGAAGACGGTTCCACAGCCAATATCTATTAAGGTAATCAAGAGGGGAGAGGTGTCAGTGGGAAGGGCAAGAAAATGGGCAGTTTCAAGAAAGATTTAGGACACTGAACAGACAGGTCTTGGCGACTTGGTGAGAAAAAGGAACAAAGCAAAGATGATGTGTAGGATTTTAACACAAACAATTAGGTAGGAGCAAGAAATAAATGATGCTAGTCATCACTGTTATGACTACCCTCATCGTCATTATTGATGATGTCTTGGTACCACCCTCAGGGGCTACACAGAGTGCGTCCATTTTTACTTGTACAGCACAGTCTTTCAAATCCATTCCCAAAAAAATGAATTTAACAGACGATAAAGGTGCAAATTGTGATGATAAAGTGGGTTTCGCCTGGTTTCATCCTAAAGGAGGATGAAATGTGTACAATGTTGAAATAACCTAAATCTCCAACAACAAGGGCTTGGCTACGTGAAGTGCAGCACAGTCTTACAACTGAATATTACAGAACCTTCATGAATCACGCTACAACGTTATATTTAATGACAAGGAGAAATGGGCTTCATGCATTATAATTTTTTTTAAGTTTCGGTGTGCATAGAATAATCTCCTTACTTGAGACATATGTATTTTAAACAATATATGCCACAATATTAACATTAGTTTAACTTTTCATTTCTTTTTATATTTTTCTATATTTTCCAATTTTTTCCCACAGTATACATGTATTATTTTGGCATTCATAACATTATAAAAGTGAACAAAGCTCACCAGTTTCAATTTATTCAAAATGATACCTAACAAAAACACTGGAAGCCTGGGTTAATGCTATGAATTGCCTTCCCTACTTCTAGGAACATAGTCAAAGGCTAATTATAGCCTTGATTTCAAGGACTTATTTCTTAAAACCAGAGCTTTCTGGCCGTGCATCCTTACCCCTCTATTTTACTCCTTGACCATTACCATGGTCAGCCATACCACCATCCTTCTCTCATCCCATTAAGAGAATAAGCAAAGAGAATGTAAATAAATACCAAAGGACAACCTCTACATTGTTGAAAATCAGGCATGTGGAGAACAGAGAGGGAAACAATGAAAGAAGAGGATCCAGTTGAATAAAACATTACAGAAGCCTGAGAGAAGAGATACAGAGTCACAATATCTAGCCCTCTTGGGTAAGGATAAAAGAGAAAACCCAAAATATTCTCCAAGGCCTGCTTCTTGTGGTGGTTTTAAAACCCCGGTCCTACATCATTTGCTATTCCTTCCATCATCAAGTTACTCTTCCCTTGCATCTGGGTGGGCTCGTGACTGGCTTCAACCAACACAGGATGGCACAAGGGATGCTATGTGACCTCTGAGGCCAGATCATAAAAGGCCACACAGCGTTTACCTGAGTATCTTAAAAAATTCCGTCTCTGGGCACACATGGTCCCTTTCAAAACCCAGCCATCAAGTGATGCAAAGCCCACGTCACGTGAGTAAGTCCCATGAAGGCACTCTGTTCATGAATCCTGGCCACACCCAGACTTTGAGTCATCCCACCCCAGGCACCAGACACGTGAGTGAAGAAATCTCCGGTTAGTAATGTCAGCCTCAGGCTATATAAGTCACCCCCAGCCACCCGAGTCTCCCAAGCTGACGCCCCAAACATTGTCATAGGGCAGAGGCCATAAAACAGTGAGGGCGAGAAGTAAAACCTTATTGGGGCTGAAGAAAAACCAGTCCCTTGTCATGGAAGGAAGTTTGACAACGCTGTTTCCCACACTAATATGGAAACTAGAAACATACTGGCTGGATGAACTCAGCGATGCATCTGAGGAGATTTCTAGAGTGCTGAAGGTGCCACCTGGATCCTTCCAGCTTCCTATAATAAACTGGGCAAGGACAGGGCTCAACTAAAGAATGATATCATTTTGAGATAAAAATTGAAGTAAATATAAAGGGCCCAGGACGATCTTTTCAGCCAGCTAAGGGTACTCCAAGTAAGAAAGGGCACAGATAATTCCAGATTGTTATCAGAAGAGCATTTCCGTTTCGGAGTAAATGTAAAGCCAATACTGTGACCAAAAATTCATCTGTTAAAACCTCAGAAAGATTTAAGGGGGTGCCTCCTAGACCATTTTAGTTAACCAAATGTCTTCTGAGGATCTGAAGGAAGTACCCTGAAGACCATAGGTTTTCCAAGGATTAAGAGTGCTGTGCCACAGAAACCTCATGGGGCAGGAGGGCAACTCTGGAAGGACTTAACGAGTTCTGTGTGTGTGGATTTGGCCTAATGAAATATATAATGAATTGACACACAAGAAATCCACAAAGTTCTTAAAGTAATTTTACCAGCTTGGACTAAAGGGAACCAAGACAGTCCTAATGAAAAGAATCCTTTGGATCTTCACGCTTCTATGGACAAAAAGCAAGTTGAGAAATCTTCTGAGTTGCAAACATGGGCTATTTCTTATGGGGGTGGGGAGAAGGGTGACTCAAAGCTCAGAATCAAGAACGAAGCCAAAAAAAACCCCATAAAAATCATTCCCAAGGAGCTGTTTTGAACCCTCATTAACAAATGAGCATCATATGCCAACATGAATTTCAGAATTACTTTGAGCCACTGACTGCTATGTTTTCTCCTTTTTTTGAATGGGAGTTATCATATGCTTGTCTCTTAATTGCATATGGAGGAGGATGGGTACAGATAACTTCTTTTTAGTTCACAGGTCTTAGGATCTAGAAGAACTGTGCCCAAGGAACCGAAACTCAATCATTCTCATCCATATCTGGAACTTAAATAAGGTTTATGAGATCCCTGGCCTAAGGACAAGCCTGATGGTGTAATGAGAAATACTTTTGGGGGATATTGGGAGAATCAAGTGTATTTTACAAGAAAGAGAAATGCAAACAATTTATAGCCAGGTGACATACTATGTTGGTTTTAAAAACATGGCCCCAAATTTTTTAATACCCTTCTTACTGGGATGTGGGAGCCATCTCCTCTGAGGCTTTAGCTTGCTGGCCCATTCGGCAAATTTTAGATTTACCATAGTCCATAATTATATAAGCCAATTCATTAAAATAAATGTCTTTCTACATACGTATACATCCTATTGTTTGTGTGCAGTGTAAGCCTGAAGGTTTCATCCTATAGAATTCCCTCTTGCTCAAGGCGAATCTTTCGTTGTTTTCAGGCCTTCAACTGATTGGAGGAGGCCCACCCAAATTATGGAGGGCAGTCTATTTTACACAAAGTCCACTAATTTAAGTGTGAATATCATCCAAAAAACACCCTACAGGGGCATTCAGAATAATATTTGACCACATATCTGGGCACTGTGGCCCAGTCAAGTTGGCACAAAATGAACCATCACACCAGTCCAAACTTCTGACCCAAAGAATCTCTGAGTTTAATAAAATGGTTGTTGTTCCATGTCTCTAAGTTTAGGGTAGTTTGCTCTCTATACCACAACGCCACAGTAGAACACCCTTGATAGAGACTCCTCCAGAGGAAGATGTGAAGGACTCTGGCCAGGCATCGCCACATCTGAGCCACTGGGAGTGCGTATTCACTCAGTGAGAAACTGCACTTCACTTTGAGTCAGCAAGGACAAGGAATAAAATCTAAACTCCAAATAAAACCGAAATTCCTCAGTGGGCTGGCTTCAGCCCACTCTCCAGCCTATCTCCTGGGGCTCTCCCTAATGCTCCCTCTACTTCATTTGCCCCTCTTGGAACACATCAAACTAGTTCTATTCTCTTTGCCCAGGACGTTCGTTCTTCCCCCACCTTCTTCCTACTTAGGAAGCTTAAACATTATCTTCTCTGACCCCCACTCTACCTAAGGAAACCCCTCAATGGGCAAAGGAGTAACAAAACCCTTCCTCTTTCCACATGAGAGAGACTAAACCTTACATTAACTTCCTCGCACTGTCTCCCTGGAAACCTAAGCAGTTGGGATGTCAGTTCTAGTACTAGGCAACATTATTTAGGGTGTAAATGACCTCTCACTGGTACTTTGCATCTGACTTGGGAAGAACTATAAATGGACTGTGAGTACCTGACGGGATGCCATACTTTGGACATCATTACTCGGTAGCAAGACGCTCCTTGCAGAGAGGCTGAGAGCTCTGCCTGTAGCACTGACAAGAGATACTGGCTCCTGTGGGGCGGGTCGGTTCTAAGCCAGGGCACACCCACACCTGCACAGCGTGGCGTCATCTCTGCACTGGGGCTAGACTGCATGGACTTCTGATAAGGAGGAACATCCGGTGTTGCCCTGGGGGCCACCTGGGTTTCCCATCCTCTCTCTTTCTAAAGCTTATGACCCTAAGAGCTACGGTATTCTTGAAAGTCTAAATTTTATTGACTCCAGGAAGACCCTCCCTACTCTCATTGCTCTCTCTCGCGTCATCCTGCTTTTCCTTCATAGCATATTTCATACTTAGTTTATTAATTACTTATATTTTTTTATTGTCAGTCTGTCCCCTAGACTGTAAATTTGAGGAAGACAAGGATGATGTCAGTTTCGTTCACCATTGTATGTAAACTCGGCACTTACCTTAGTGTCTGCCACATAGTAGGAGCCTGATAAATATTGGGTGGATGGACAGATGGAAGGACAGACAAATAAGACTAGAGGAAGGAGTTGCAAGAGACAAAGTGAGAGGTAAACAGAATCCAAACTGCGGAAGGCCTTATTTGAAATGCACATCAGCACTGAATCACCCTAAGGACCTTGGAGAGATGCTGAAGAGGTTCAAGTAAAAAAATAAAAGTACATGGTTTATGTTTCAGAAGGGTCATCCTGGCAGCAGTTAGGGGAGGAGGGACTGGGGTAAGAGAGATGAGGCAGGGGAATAATTAGAGGATGGTCTCTCATAGTCCTGGTGAAAGGCAGTGGGGATGGGGAAGGTGAAACAGTTTAAAGAGATGCCTCAGAAGCAAAAATCTGTAGCTCTCAGTGACCAGTTTAGACCTGGGAGGCAGAAAAATGGAGGAATCTAGAGTGACCACAGAATTGGCACTTGGGGGACTGGGCTCTCGGTGCTGGTATTAACCTGAAGAGGGACCCAGAAAAGGCAACGGCTCTGAGGGCAGGATAGATAGTGAATTTGATCTTGGACTGCCCAGGAAAGGTGTCAGCCAGACAACTGGAGCCTGGAGATAGGGAAGCTGGGTGTCACTACATGTGGAGGGTAGTTGGGAGGCCTGGCACAACTGAGCCCATCCGGAAAGCAAAATTTAAAGAGCCACAGACAAAACTCAGATCATCTGGTGCAGAGAAAAGAGCTAAATAGAGAGGCTGAGAGGGATCCGATTGAAGTTGAAGCAGAATGGGAGAATAGCATGTCTTTGAAACCTCCTGACACTGTGCTTGTCCTTCTATTGTGGGATTGATTTCGTTCTTAAATAATAGTCCTTTCTGCTTGTATCTATCTCTCTAGAGAAGAATTCTTTCCTACCATTGAGTCCTCTGAAGTTCTGCACACAGTAGGTCCTTAATAACCTCCCCATAATCTGAACCATCTGAGGATGGGGGTGGTGGAAATCACTAATTAGTTTCAATCCAGACTAATTGCTTTTCCAAACTCTCATATAAATCTGACCCTTAATAGGTTCTGAGAATCGATGTTTCATTATTTTTTGCCGCAGCAGAGTTTATCCCTGTTGGTGGGTCATTACAAATCATCACTCTCTGAGAGGTCCCCTTTCTCTCTCCTATTTCCTGATCTTTCAGCGGGATATCTTTGTTCTTGAGAGTGAAGGGGGGAAAAAATTAAATGGTTCTTTGAAATTAACAACCGGGACCAAGGAAACCGGAGGAAGAGGAGCTGTGGTTCTCTCAAAGAGCCCACTCCAGACAGAATCCATATTGCTCAAGAGGAATAAATGGAAGGCTCTATTTGGGCTTCAATCAAACTGATATTTTCGATGTATATCTGCCATTCGTTGAGTGCCCACGACATAACAGGCTCTGGCCACACAGTTTATCGCAAAGGACCCCATTTAATCATCACAGCAATGCCGAGAGGTTTGGACTGTGATCAGCCCTGTTTTCCAAATGGGAACACTGAGGCTCAGAAAGACTAAAGAGTTTTCCCAGGTCATGGAGCTGTCATACTCCTCAGGACTGCCTCGAAATCTGTACATGTGCCCCCAGAGCAGGCTGCATGCATATCTGGTGTGAACATCCAGCTCTGAGTCGCTGAGAAGTCACATGGGGTCCCAGAGCATCCCCTGCCCGGAGTCCTGAAAGTCACCACCTGTGTGGTCATAGTGGCAAGTTTCCTCCTGACTCTGGCCCTAGACAACAATCCTTTCTCTTTTCCTCGGCACTAAGATTCCTCTGTAGAGTGCTTCGGGTATAGCCGAGAAGAACAGTACACCCCTGAGAGCAAAGAAACAAAGAAAGAAAGGGACAGGGCTCAGGCTCTCCAAGTGGCATCAACACCTTCTGATGCCTCCCCTTTCCCCCGCCCCCTGGTTTTACCACAGCGGGTCTGAGTACGAAGGAACCGTATCAGAAGGGGTGCTCCACACCGACTCAGAGTCTCTCGGCTCTCTAGGGGCCAAGGCAGAAGAAATCAACAGGCACTAAACTTGCAGGCGATCCATCACCCATGTCACAAGAGCCCTTTATAAATCTCGGGGGCTGTTGATGTAACCAGGATCCGGAGCAGCGGACTCGCCCCCCCGCCGTCACCCCACTTCCATTTTCATCCAGAGTGAGAGTGTCAGGAGACAGACAGCATGAGAGTTGCAACGGCTGGGAATCCGGCAGGAGCGGATTCAGACCCTGCTTGTGAGACCTTGGGCATATCGTCAGTCTCTCCCAGCCAAGCCTCACCTTTCTCATCTGTACAATGGGATGAGAAATTCGTTTCTGCCTCCTCAGATAAAAGAGACTAATACACGGAGGGCGCTCAGTTATCCCAGTGCCTAGCAAACAGTGAGACCTCAGCAAATGTTGAATGTTAGCTATTAGTATGATCTTTACACAGCTGACTGCAAGTAAAAAGCTCTGCATCGTTATGGGTAAATTGGGAAGGCAGATGTGCATAGCCTGGGGTGGCACGAGTACTTCCATATTTCCAGTTCAGTGGACTGTGGAAGGAGTGTGGAACAGACTTGGGCTCAGGTCCTGACTATGACCCTTTGGATCTTGGGCAAGGTATTTAGCCTCTCCGAGCCTCGCAGAGTTGAGGGTCTACTGTGAGGGAAAGGCTGTCAAATTCTCATGCGAATAAATGTATAAATAGAAACCGAGAGAGCAAAATAAAGCAACCTGCAGCAGCTGCCTGGAAAGAGGGCAGCATACGGGGATGTCTCCCCAAGGAAGCGAAGATGAGCAGGCGTCAGTAGGTAAAGAGGGCAGGAGAGCATTGCAGGCAGTTGAATGCACATGCGGAGGCCCAGTGACGGGAAGGAGGACGGTCTGGTGATGGCAGCCAGAGGGAGGGAGGAGATGGCAGCTTCAAGCTGAAACTAGAAAGGCAGACGGCAGGCGGACCCTGCCTGCTGTAGGAATAAATGTTTTAGAGGACAGGGACTTGCTATCTGCTCTGCTCCTTGATTTATCCCAGTTGCCCAGAGCAATGCCAGGCAACCAGGTGGTGCCCAAAAAATATTTGCTGAACTGATAAAAGGCGAGCTCATATGATTTATTATTAGTGAGTCAGTCACTTGGGGGTGGATGCACCTTGCATTGAGCTCTGGTGCAGGGTGAGCAGTGCCAGAGGGAGGGTCGGGGGTTCTAGACTGTCAGCAGTCATGAGAGGCCACTGCCCTCAAGCACCTCCCCAGCACCCTTCCACAGAATCTGTAATTCAGCCTCTTGCCTGGGCCACAGACACACAGAAAACACCGGTGTGCCAGGGCAGGGCTTGGAAAGTGAGAAGTTTTCTCCGTGAGGTAATTTTCAGGGAAATTCTATGCTTAACAGCCCACATAGGAGAGATGTTTGTTTCCCAGCTGTTCATTATATTTTAATGAACAGCCCCATTTTGTGGTGAAATGTCTCAAACACACGTAATTCAGGTTCTTTGCCTCTGGGACACACACAGCATTTCCCTTCTTTCTTGGGCCCACTTAGACGCGTGGGGTTTGGGCAGAGCTTAGAGTAGGCAGCCTTGAGACCCTAACTGGGGGTCCAGTGAAAGTGGAGACACGGCATCTGTATCTAATACCGCACACAGCTGAAGATATAGAGGTTTAGTTCCCAGAATTGCAGAATAATAGGGTGCCCCTTCCTGGCAACCTGAACACCTAACCTAGGCACCCGATGTAAAAAAGCATATCCAGTCCATTGCCTGGGCGCTGACTGCCACATTCGCTTTCCGTGGCTGGCATGTTGCCCATAGGACCTCTCCACCAGCCTCAACGGATTGGATAGAGACTGAGACCTGACCTAGAGGAAACCAACCCGCTGGCTGATAGGCGATCAATGAGATTTACTCTGCACAGAACAAGTGGGAAGAGGCCATAGTTGGAGCAGCACTCACCTGAACTGTAAAATGCAGAGGGAGATAGGCACGGGGAGAGGCTAATGGAAGACTGCACAACTCAGGGAGAAAAATTAAAAAAAAAAAAATGGGTGCAGAGAGGATACGTGACAGGCCTAAGGTCACACAGCTTATAAGTGCCCGAGCTAGGATCCCAGTGATTACTTCTGATTCTGCTTCCTGGACTTTTCTGTAACTGCTGCTACCTTCCACCCTCCCACCCACATCCCCTTCAGGGTTTTCTGAGAGTTTCCAGGCTGCTGCACCCTCTCTGATGCCTTGCCCACAAAAACCAGCAACCAGATCATTGTCCCCTTGACCTGACAAACGTCTCCACTCAGGTGTCAGTTACTCAACTTCTATTGCCCCCCTGATGCAATTCATCGGTTGGAATTGTTACTTCCCCAGCAAAATTTGTCTTTCTTCATTCCCCATTAATATCTTTTAAGGGTGCGGTATAATCCTGGCATCTCTAAGTGGGCCTTACCCGGGGTAAGAATTCCCTTTCAAAACCCTTTACATCCATCAGCAAAAATCAATGTGATTGTTCAAGGGTCTTTTACTTGTTAGGGAAATAGAGATTCTTCAAGCTAAATGCTCTTTTTTTACTCCTCACCCTACTCGAAGCATACCTGATTAAAAAAAAAAAAAAGAACTCAGATGAAAGATGTCTTATTTTGCAGATGATAGAACTTCTCTGTTTAAAAGCAATTCAGCATATAGTACTGGTCATAGTGTTCCTCATTAAATAGCCCAGAAAAAAATTTAATGGAAATGGACCAGACTAACTGAGTTAAGTGGGTAAAGACATGTCACCCTGTAAATGTGAACAATGAATAACGGGCTGTTGAGTTCAAGACAGTCCCACCAGAGTGACTGGGATGATACTGCAGAACTTAAGAGACAAATGCAGAGTGGATCGTGGATTTTATTCTGCACCTCTGACTGTCTCCACGTCGGGAAATACAGGATTCAAGAAAACGGAGTGACTGCTGAAAGGAGGATTCATGATGGTTGTAACTGATTGCTTGTTTTGAATTCTTCCCTTTATCCAACAAACACTGATTGCCTACTAAGTGTTAGCCACTATGATAGCTCTAGAAACAGCCAAAGTAAGAGACGTGATTGCCACCCTCGGGAGCCTACAGTCAGTGGAGATCCATGTAGCAAAGAGAAAGTATGGATGTTATGAGCACACACAACGCGGGAATGTTAGGCGGCCAGAGGAGAAGCCAGAGGGACGGGCCACTTCCATCAAACACCACGTTCTGCCGATTCTCATTCCTTAGTATTTCTTCAGTGAGTCCCCTTCTCCACACCTTCCTGTCATTCTAGTCTGAGCCACCAAGTCACTCTATGTCGATTGTTGTGACAGCTTCCGAAAGAGATTCCAGGAACCCACCCTGGTGCCCTCCCACCCACCCCCACATCACTGCCAGAGTGACCCACACGGGTCTTCGGAGTACAAGTCTGATCATCCACCCCCCTGGTAAAGCCCGCCAGAAGAAAAAGAAGAGGAGGAAAGGGAAAGGAGACAGGACAGGGAGAGGAGGGGGAGGATGGAGCATTGCTTTCCCCAGAGCTAGCAAGCCCTGAGTCATTGTGACCTTCCCAGCATATGATCTTAGGCAATTGTCTTCAACTTCACTTTCCTCAGCTGCGAACTGGAGCTAATCATAGCACAGGTTGAACTAAACAAAACTTCCAATAGTCAGTTCTTTTCGACCTACGAGAATGGCGGTTCCATATGGTTCGGTTTAGTGCTTCCATCATGGGGCTGTTGCAAGATGAAATGAGACGAGCACGACCCCTGGCATACGACCCCTGTGAACGGTGGCTGTCATTCACCCGATTCCTCCCTCTGTTCAGTCCTACCTTCCATCTTTGCAAAAAAAAAAAACTCCCTCTGGTCATTTTGTGCAGCCAGGCTGCTAGTCCCATGAGCATTTGGCCATGAGCTCCTGAAACACCTGAGTCGCAAGTAGCAGGGGGCTGGGACAGGTACCCTCCTACCCCAAAGTGTTACAGCCCATCAGTGAAGTGATCTTTATTTCCGGCCAGTTCCGCAGAACTGATGTGTCTGCCAAGCACAGAGGAAAATTGTTTCTGCCACATCCTCCAATAAGAATGATATTCTTCATGCTCCGTTTGTCTACAACTGTCTTTCCGATCATTCTCGCTGTTAGCACATGGTCTACACGCTTGAAATCCAGCCAGAGGAACTGGGTGAAATTTATGATCCGCTGACTACTGTAGCTCTCAGCTATCAGATTTGAATATAAATGTTGGAATGAGGTCATCAGAAGCAACAAGTAGCAAGAGAGCCAATCTGCAAATTCGCCATGCCGGAAATCCATACTTTAATCCGCTACCAATTAAAACCATTGATCGGACAACCTACGTTAATTAACAGGACACAGAAATATTTTTCAGCCTTTTGTTTTGAGGTTATAATTTTTGATGGAGTTTCGGACGCCTCCGTGTCACTATCAACGTCACCATTTTGCCAATAACGTTCTGCTCAAACAGAACAATTCATTAGCGTTAAAACCAATTTACTGGAATGGGTTGAAAATTGCCT
Source organism: Cynopterus sphinx (assembly GCA_030015415.1). Classification (NCBI taxonomy): domain Eukaryota; kingdom Metazoa; phylum Chordata; class Mammalia; order Chiroptera; family Pteropodidae; genus Cynopterus; species Cynopterus sphinx. The sequence continues at coordinate 95,447,613 of CM057379.1, read as the reverse complement.
CGGTTTTCTCTATTAATGTATTACAAGATGAAATATTTCATGAGTCGCTGGTTGACATGCTTGACACCTCTTCTCATGCCGCTTAGCTCGCTCAAGGTGGAAAAAAAATTTCCATTCGGCAAATGAGATGCCAGGGACGAGCTAAAAAATAAACCCAGGCCCTTAAAAATGATGACTGCCTTTCAAAATAGAGATAGCTGCCATTTATATTTTCTCATGGACTTATCTCTTTCAAGATAATCCTCAAGATAATTGAAATCATCCGAACAAAATGCTTAAGATGGTTCCTGACCCTGAGTCAAGGCTAAATAAATATTAGCTATTGGGGGGAAAGGGGGAGCATGAACACTAGAGAGGTTAAAATCACAGTCTGCAAGTCACATGATGAAGTCTAAACCCATCTCTGCCTTTTCTTAGTTTGGGTGACCTCAGGCTTAGGGTCACCCTCTCTAAGCATTAGTTTTGTTTTTTCCCAACTCTGAAATGGGCATTATTATATTATTATATCAGTTTCCCGAGGCTGCCCTGAGAAATTCTCATAGACTCGGTGGCTTATGGCAATAGAAATTAACTCGTGCACACTTCTGGAGGTCTGAGGTCCAAAATCAAGCATTGACAGAATCACGCTCCCTCCAGAGGCTCTAGGGAAGAATGCTTCCTGCCTCTTCCAGCTTCCAATGACTCCCAGTGTTTCCTGGCTTATAGTGGCATCGCCCCAATCTCTGCCTCTCTAGCTGTGTGCCCTCTCCTGTTCTCAAAAGAATCCCAGTCCTTGGATTAGGTTTTACTAAATCCTGGATGATTTCATCTCGAAATCCTAATTACATCTGCAAAGACCCTATTTCGAAATAAGGCCACATTCCAAGGTTCCCGGTGGCTATGAATGGGAGGGGGTGCTATGCAACCCACGACAGGGACGTAATGATAGTACTTGCTTCTTAGGACAGTTGGGGGGATTAAGTGAGAAAATTGTACATGAGGTCGTTGGCTAAAGGCTGGCCCCTAATAGGGCTCAGTAAAAGGAGCTAGAAACAGACACAACTGCTCGCATTTACACTTCCCAAGACTACTTGGTTTTCAAGAGCTGAACATTTTCTTTGGAGGCACAGCTGTCCTGGCTTCCCTTGGTTACTGGGTTTTTCCAATCCTACCGTCATGCCCAGTCTAGGTTATGATCAGCCCCATCAACAGTTTGCGTATCATCAATCCGAAAGCTCTGCACTTCTCCCTACAGCCACCAGAAGAAGCTTTCCTACAGCCAGATAAGACCATGGGCTCACTTTCCCTTTCCTGAGGAGCCACCAAACCTTCAGGTTTTCCCAAAGCCCTCAGTACAGAATCCAAACTCTCATGACCTTATGGTCCGGCCGTGCCTCCCTCTCCAGCCCCACCTCCCTCTCCAGCTCCAGCTCTAAATCCAGTCATGCTGAATGACTTGCAGTTCCTTTAACAAGCTGCATCCTTTGACAGTGCTCTTCTGGCTGCACAGAACACCCTTTCACACCCTCCTTCCTGAATGGGAGCCCCCTAAGTCATGCTCTACCGTCTAATCTTAGGGCATCGCCTCCTCCAGGAAGCCTTCCCAGTTTGAGCCTCCAGGTCTGAATCAAGTATCTTATTTGTTTTATTACCTACCTACCTCTATCAAAGCCCTTCTCTCTATACAGTATACTTTCTTGATAACATGTTTATCTCCTTAGCCACACAGAGAGTTTCTTGAGACCGAGGATGGTGTCTTACTCACCACTGTATCCCCAACACTAAACCTAAAGCCAGGTCCACTGTAGAAAACCCAGGGAACAAAGCAATCAGTGGATGAATCCTCACAGCTCTGCCTCCAAGAATCTGATAAATATGAGATTGAAATTGTGTGTGTCACTTAATTATGGACCCAATACCTGATTTTCTTGTGGCTCTGGACACAGCCAGAATAATCCAAACAACATTATTCTAGGCCAGAACAATGGCCCAAGTCAAGGCACCATGATCCTGGAGACAGACCTTAATTTTCACATTCAGTTTGTTCTTGAAAAGCTACATCTACATATACATACATGCATACATAGGGAGCAGAGAAGCTTGGTGTTTGGGAGGCTCATGACAAAGCAGATTAGAAAAACGAGGTTTAATTAGCTGTGCAACCTTTGAAAAATCACTTTAACTTCTTTGGGTCTCAACAGCCACCATTATTCAACAAGAGGGTTAGTCCAGAAGTCTGACTCAGGAGAATCTCATTCTGTTTCTTTGAAATTCAAATGACTGCCCTTGAATTCATTACCACTCCCCTCAACCTCCACCCAACGAAATTTTATAAAACATATACTCAGCTTCCTTGAAAGGAGACCTATTTGTCATGTGATTCCTGGCCAGGTGGAACAGGGCCTCGGGCCAGTCCTGCTGCTAAAGCATAATCTCCAGAACTTCACAGGGATAAAATATTGACCGTGTACCCAGAGCCATGGAGAGTTCCAATCTGGCCTCAGCCAAAAGCTCCTGGAAAAAATTGAACATTGTACATTCTCTAAACTCCCAGACAAGTCAGAAAAACCCTAGAGACCCCCGCCCCTTTAGGTTGAGGCTAAAATAACTCAGTTGAAATTTTTTTCAACTAAACAAAAGATAATCTTTATCTGTATAGCTTTATCTCTGTTCTCCAATCTTCTCATAGGTAGCAAGAATTCTTTCTAAAGCATTGTTCGAGGTTGAAGGGCAGCTGTCCTCTAAGGAACTCGGATGGAGGATATGACGGGGAGAGTTCTGTGCCCCAAACAGTAAAGAACCAAAGATCTCAGAATTACAAGGGTTATGAAAGAGCCGAACACTGCATTTGCTCAGTGTCTTCTGTTTTAAAGTGCCCTTATTATACATTGTTTCACTGATGTAGTCAAATGTATATCTAACATGACATTCATTCTAGGAGGATAAATCATTCTGAATCTTTTATCATCTCCTCATATTTTCCACTAATTTAAATACTATCAAATGGCAGTAATAGCCAGATGAAGATCTTTACCTCTGGCATTTATCCTGAGCAACATAATAGTCTTTCCAGGTGCCAACTTGACGTCTCCACTTGAACACTTGCCCGGCTAGTACAAACTCTCGAGCTCCACAGACTCTATTCCAAACTCATCCTCTTCCCATCTTTCTCATCTCATCAAACGGCATCGCTGTCCACCCAGTCGCTCAAACCGGAAACCTCAGAGACATCCTTTTGTCTGTTTCCTCGTTCCTCGTGTCCAATTCATCAGCAAGGTTCGCGGGTTACATATCCTGGGTCTGCCCATTCTCTCCATCCGCCTGACCCAAACCTCTGTCATCTCCCATTGGAATGGCTGCAGTAGGCTTCTCCTTCCCTGTCATCTATTTTCTACCCAGGTACTAAAATAATCTTTTAAAAATATAAACCAGACCGTGTCACTTCCCTGTCTTCAGTGATTGCCCATTACTTGTCATATCAAGTCCAATTTCTTCACCGTGGCTTCTCATGTCAGCTCATTCTCCTCCTGACTCAAGAGGGACTAGCCACACTGATCAGGCCCCAGGCCACCTTGTTTGCTGCCCACCCTCCAGGAGTCCCTAAGGCTGGCTCCTCCTCAACCTGCAAGCTAAGCTCAATGTCCCTGATCACCTACCCAAAGCAGAATTCCTACATGTCCCCATTACTCTCCACCACATCATTTCGTTTCCTTCACAATATTAGTATAATTGGAAGTTAACATATTTATTCACTTATTATTTTCTTATCGTCTTCCATTCCCTACCACGACTGGAATACTAGCTCCAAAGCGAGAGAGAACTTGCCCCTCTTGTTATTCTAATCACCTCCTGCTCTCTCCATTGGTGAAGGAGAGATCCGGACCCTCAATAACAGGAGACAGCCAAACACACGACACCTGGCACTAGACAGGTGAGAGTGACAGTGGTTATCAGCCACTCATCCTCACGGCCGGGGGCAGAGGACACCACACGCCAGGCAGGGCCACACAGCTTTGCACTTGGGAACAGAGTGAACCAGCAGGAGCTGTGAGCAGCAGGCTCCATAATGACACGAGGGTCAGGTGCCCCCTGGTTCCCACTGGAGGATGTGATTGGCTTATTTGAATAATTTCACAAGTTGGCAGGGAACTGAAGCCTGTTCAGGTAAGGACCAGGTAGAGAGCAACTGGTCTGGCTGGTGGGGGAACTAAAGGGAGGGGCCTTTCCACTAGATAGGGATGCATCTGATGAGAGCAGGGAGACTCATGGTTAGGCCTTTGGAGCCCTTTGAGATCCAAAGATGTCAAGGCGGCACTGGAAACTGTCAGCCTTACGATACGCTCGTCCGCTGGTTTATGTCCAGTGCCTGGAACCTAGCGGGTCCCCAATAAACACTCAATGAAGGAATGAGTCTAAGTGGTAGACCCTCCCTCCTTTCCACCTTTGGTTTAACCGTCTAGACACTTTTGCAGCTCAGAAGGCAACCTGGGCGACTTGATGGGTAGCAAGTGTGGTTCAGCATCCCCAAGTGTTACTGCTCCTGTGAGTGCATGTTTCTTCAGTTCCATCACCTAACCAGCTTTGCTTCTTTAGTATAGTCGTGTCCCCTCATCCACGGTTTTGCTTCTCATGGTTTCAGTTCCACGGTCTAAAACGTTAGATGAAAAATTGCAGCAATAAACAGTTCATCAGTTTTAAACTGTGCGGCGTTCTGAGTGGCGTGATGAAGTCTCATGCCATCCCACGCTGTCCCACCCGGCAGGTGACTCATCCCTTTGTCCATGCGCTATGTGCTCCCCACCCACTAGTCACTCAGTAGCTGCATCCTCAGAAGGTCAGTAGTAGCCTAACGCTGTGTCACAACACCTCCGCCATTCGTCTCACGTCGTATCATCTCATGTCATCACAACAATAAGAGTGAATGTAGTACAACAAGATATTTTAAGAGAAAGAGACCACAGTCACATAACTTTTATTACAGTATAATACTATAATTGTTCTATTTTATTGTTATTGCTGTTAATCTCTTAATGCCTAATTTATAAATTAAACTTTATCATAGGCATGTATGCATAGGAAAAAAACTTAACGTATGCAGCGTTCAGTACCATCCCCAGTTTTAGGCATCCACTGGGGCTCTGGGAATGCACTACCCACGGATAAGCGGGGACTACTATATTCCGTGTGGACTGGAAGTATAATATTCACAAAGAAAAAGATCAATGCAATGTTTTATTTAAAGTACAAATGTACAAATGTCATGGATAACGAATGAGTCTTCTAACCAAGCACCTGTTCAGCTCTTTCATTTATTTTTCATCTGAATCATTGTACTCAAAAGTGTCCCCTACCCTTACAACATGGAGACATGGTCAGACCCTTCCTTTCTGCTATTTACCCCTTTGCACTAGAAGAAAAAGGAACATTCCAATGTCATGATCAACAGCCAATGAACAATGATACACCTTAATTAGAGCTTCTGATGTATATTGCAATGGTTCTCCTAATTAATATTTATTTTTCACGTGAAAGAGGGGCATACTCGTGAAAAAGATTTGAAAAATACAGAGCAGAAGAAAGAACAGAATAACTGCTTACGGCCCCGTCGTCCAAACGCAACCATCGGAGAGTTGTTTCTTCTGACGTCTTTGTCCAGGCATAGTTATTTTTAACAGAGATAGATTTATACCACACGTGCACGACATTGTGTTGGATTTTTAGTTAACATCATAGTCCCACTCTGCTATATGTTTTGGAGTTATATCGTACTCCTCTAAAAAATCATTTTTAATGACCGCATAAAATCACATCAGTTGGATGTACCTTAAGTTTCTTAGCTACTTACCGATAGTTGGATATGTAGGTCGTTTGCAATTTTAGGTTGTTCACAATATTTTAACAGCACTAAGCACATTTTTATACTGAAAGCTTTTATGATACTTAAGATGATTTTCTTATGAGAATTTTCAGAATCTCTGGACTAATGTTAAAGATATCCTTAAGGGTTTTGATCTATGTCATCAAACTGTTTCCCAAAAGAGACATGGCAAATTACCTTTAAAATAATTGGCTTGCTTTTAAGCAGAGCGACATTGACTTCGGTTTTATCTATTCTGTTCCTAAGTATTTCTTGACGTAATTCAGAGAGTCTTTCAGTGCCTCCCCTTTCATTTCTTTCCCATGATATTCCCACCTATGAGTTTCCATTTGTCGCCACAGAATTCTAAGTCAGCGCATTTTCCTGCTACAATTTGTAAAAGTTCACAGTCCGATCATTCAGTATGGCCAATAGTTCAGTCTACAACTCTAGATATCAGGCTTAACCAATCGAAATGCCAATCGCTTCAGCCTCCAGACAGAACACAGTAAATAACAGCCCTTCCTGCCAGCAATGGGGGCAGATACCTGTCCAGGGCAGGAAGTACAACATGGAAGAAAAGACTCTGGGGACTGGCTTGGCCTGGGATAAAATTAAAAATTCAGTTCAAAGAGTTTAAGTGATCCAAAAGATCTATTTTCTTCCGGTATTTCAAATATAGCCCTGTCTTGGATGTGAAAATTTTTGAGTTCCTTTATCTCTTCAAAGGAGAGACACTGCTTAATAATGCGGCCTGAAAACAAAGAGCTTGGAGTGTAAGTCACTCAGCTATGCAAAGCAGTAGAGATTTCTGGCCCTGGGACTTCTATGGTCCCTCATCTAATTCACCGAAACCAGGGCCTACGCCTTGAAACTAAGGGCACCGAGTGGCTTATTTGTCCATGTCCTTGTTGAAGAAAAGCAACATGGGTCCACCTAAGTCACAAGCTGCAGTTCGAGTGGCCCTGGGCAGGAATCGGAGCCTAGAGCTTCCTCTCCCCAGACAAAGGAGGCGGGGAAGCAGCAGAGTCTCATGCGGCACTTAACCTGGCACCGGCCCCCTCCAGGACTGCTTCCTGTGGGGCACTGAATCTGAGCGTGAACTTTCTTAGTTGGTTTCTCTACTTAGAAGTCAACCTCTAAAAGCTTCCCTACGAAAGGCGGTCTAGAGCTATGTACCAAAAGTGTTCAAAGCACTCAAATTTCTATGGAAACGATCTAAGATATGTACCCAGAGTGAAGCACAGAGGCTGTTCATTGCAACTCTCTTCGTAGTTGAAACCCACAGAAATGACCAGAAACTGGTTGAGTGAATAACTTATGTACATCCAACGAAACAGTGGAACACCGCATGATCCCTAAAAATTAGGTGACAGAATATTAAGTGATATTAAAAAAAGAAAGGTATCAAAGCAATTATGTAATTGCTTTGGCCATAGAAAAAGACAATATTTCAATATGGCAGCTTGAGGACACCTGTTTACCTTCACTTACTCCTCAAATCCTATTAAAACAATAACAAACATGATGACGATGCTCAGAACGGGAAAGAGTGGGGTAGCCCTCCTGCTTCCTACCTGTGTCTCAATTTGTATCGATGAAGTTCACTTGAATGTTGAAAACAGAAAGATGTTTTCTAAAGAAGTTGACCCATCTTCCCCAGGGAGATCCAGTGATTCTCAGACAGTTTTCCTGTCCCTCAGGACAGCCCTACTCGTGATGGCATTGGGGAGGGCTTGACCGGCCTTCCTGACAGCTCCACTCCAGCAGAGCCTACTAGATGACACCACACACACACACACGCACACACACACACGCACACCCTATAATCGACCCTCCAATTCAGAGGTGAGGCCTAATGGAAAAAAGATCCACCCTCCTCAGATGAACCCACACAAGTATTTGTAAGGAGCCCTTTCCTTCTCTTGAGACCAATTGTGTGATTTTTATTCTCAAATGAATATCAATAACTGCTTTTTCATATTTTTAAAATCAATCTGCAGACAAAGCTTGGTTGACAAGGACAGTTACAGGAGAAAATGGAGTATCGTAAACCTTGACAATGTAAAATTAAGGGCAGGAGCAGAGATGGAAGGACGTGCTAGGGTCCTTTTTACATTTCACTTAGTGAGCAATCAGGAAATACTATATAATCGAGATGAAAAAATAGGGGTTTAGATCATTATTGAATGGCATAAAGGTTAGCAGTAGAAAGCTAGTATTGATAGAACCACCAGAAATCAGAGGAAGGAAAGAGGAAGGGCAAGTGCAATAGATAGATATTTATCTATTAAAGTCAATATTGATAGAGTCAATAGATATGGCATTTAACATTGGAAGTCAGGAAATGAAAATATTGGCAATTTGGAAGGAAGGAGTTAGTCACTGGAAGAACTTAACACAGAAATGGCTCAAGTGGTTGCCTCCAGTGTTTGGGTTGAGTAGGGGGTGCAGGACAGTTTCACTTCTACATTCCTCGATTTGCAAAACACACCCATGTTTTGGTTTTATAATTATAACACCATTTTTAAAACAAAATAGAGCCATAACTGGCAGGACATATATCAGACGTTCTCTACCAGTCTGCAAACTGGAGTCTCCTGGAAGCTTGGCAAAGCTCTGATGCCTGAGCCCCACCCTGCAGCTCAGATTTCAGATCGACTTAGTCTGAGGTGAGCCCAGGAATGGTTAAATAAAAAGCCGCCCCTGGTAACAGCAATGTGCTGTCAGGGCTGAGAACCACCGACACTAGTATTACCTTCTTTCTAACGTCTTCTCTCTCCTAAATTTCCCAACCAATCATGCGACAGCTATTTATTGAGCATCTACCGTGCTAGATGCTGAAGACTGGGTGGTGAACAGGACAGCCCATATTTTCCGTCGGGGAACTTACTATGGTGAGGGAAGGGAGAAGCAGTTATTCAGCAGATGACTCATTCATTCATTCATTCATTCATTATCATCACTGCAAGTGCTATACCATAAAGGGCGCAGTAAAACCGTGCACTGTTTTTGTAATCAAGAGGAAATAGATTATATATTTTTTTAAATCTACCTTCTTTTATATCTCTTCACTTACCGTGCCCCTCCCTTTTTCCAGAAACTGGAGGTCAACAACTCTGTCCTTCTGGAAGACACCAGCCATGAGGAAGATAACTCCATCTCCAAGCAAAGGCTGGAATCCTGCCTCTCAAGTCATCATAAGCTGCAACCAAAGAGCCTGTGTCCTGAGACCCTGGCAACTGGCCAGAGAGACTGCATGCGCCATGCATGCGGCTTAAAATTCTCACCCCCAGCAAGGAGTGGAAAGGGTGGGCAGAGAGTATGAAGGAGAACCCCAAAACACACCTGCAGTGAGGTTAATACAACACAGGCCTACAGTCAGGGTTCCTTTTTGACATTTCCATGGACTCCTCCCCGACCAAACCAACCCGCTGAGAGAACTAAGGAAGCAATGGGAAATCTGCATCTCATTAACCCAGATGGCAGGGGATGTTAACTGATAGCTGAGAGGGGGGTGGCCCACAAACTGGGGGCTCTGGGCATCCACCGTCATCGCCCTGTGTCCTGCCATGTTCTTTCCGATAAGAGAAGAAAAGCAAAGTGATGAGTTTTGTTTTGCCAGTTTGTGTTTGCTGAGGGGGAAAAGCGTGAAAACTGGAAAAAAAAAAAAAAAAACACCTCTCCAGTTGTAAGACTTTAAAGTGGAAAATTATAGAAAATCAGAGCCCTTAACTTAATGCAGCACCAATGAAGAGCAGGAGATAAGGCTAAGGATAGACAGTAAACACAGGTAGCAGAGGTCTGATGCAGCCAAGAGCGTCACGCCAGGGCTATAACAGTGACTAATTTGGTTAGTGGCAATGACAGGCTCCTCACAGCGAGTGCCTGCCTTTCCCTAGTTCGTCTCATTTTTATCGTAACCATATTTTTATTTTTATAGGCCAATTTGATGCTGTCCCATGCTTTCAGAATTGAGTTTTTCAGATTTATGAAACAAAAGCTTTCCTATGGTCGTGACGACTGGCTCTCCCCATTGCCCTTCTTTCTACTTGAGACCCCACGGTCCTGTAAGGGGCTGTCTTGGCCTGAACCCCAAAGTCTTGGAGCCACATAGTCTCCAGAAGAGACATCATCATTACCTCCAAAAGAAGACCAACCGTGGCCACAACTTACCTCCTTCTCTGCCCTTTAGGCCGACCAACTGTATCTGTAGGTATTTCCCCTAAAAGTCCTTTCAGTAACCCAGCTTTGAGTCCTATTAGAACTGCAGCACTTAGTGGGGAAAGTGTCACCCCCTAGAGGGAGCTCTGGGAATTTGTGGGGATGGTTTGGGTTGTCAGGTGGTTCTGGGGGCACAACTGGCACTTTGCGAGCACAGACAGAGGTTGAGCATCCTGAAGCGTAAGAGACAGACCTGCAGACTTTCCCGTGTGCCACCCAGCTCTGAACTGGCCTGCCAGACATTCTCAGTGGCAAATAACAATAAAAAATAAGCCGGTTTAGGAGATCCTAACCTTACGTCCATTTCACGTGTAAATACAAAGTGTGTCTGCACGGTTGAAATAAATACCGTTCAGATACAGAAGTGGAAGCCAGGCTATACTACGTGCAGTTTAAACTTGACTAAGCGCTGTGTAGCATTTGGGGAATGTGGGCAGCCTCTCCGTGTGATCCGCATAATGGAAAGCTGCACGGGATGCCCTCAGAGGAAGAATTTCACTGGGGATGTCGGCTTCCTGGGGCAGGGATTTGTGTCTGTTTCATTCACTGATGGAGCCCCATCCCCTGGCACAGCACATGGCCCATAGAAGGGGCCCGAAAGACGCTCACTGAATCAAGCAATCAACCAACCACAGCTGGCCAGGTGTTGGCTTATGGATAACACCAGCCTGGTGGTGCAGTGGTGCATTTGGGATGGTTCTGAAAGAGGGATAATTGCTTGCATTGTGCACCATGCAAGGCAGGGCTGAAGTTTCCAGGCCTCTTCCGCCTGGTGGGCTCAGTGTGAAACCACACACTGCAGACATGACTTCCCCACCCTATCAGGCAGGGGTAGTACCTGCCTTAGCTGGGCTTCAGGTCACTCTCCGAGGGCCCCACAGGCGCTCCTGAAATCCTCCTGGAAACCTGTGGGTGTTTGAGATTAAGGCGCCTCGCCACCTCAGAGCTATCCTTTCAATAAATGTCAAGTCAATCAGAAACTTGCTGTCTGCCGAATATCTGAGCAGCACGGAGACTCACAGGACAAAGTGACCCCAATGCAGATGAACTCCAGTGTACCACAAAGACCCAGACTCACAGAGGAGGGAGAGCCAAAGGCTCAATACCAGCCCCGCCTGCCTCCCACCAGCTCTCCAGAGTCATTGCCTTAAGCAAAGAGATTACCGTGGGTAAATCATTATGAAAAAGCTCCTGTGAGGGAGGATGAAAGAAGAATGACAAGACAACAGTGCATCGGCGAATCAGACAGGGGCAGGAGAAAAAGGAGCCCAGTGCAGGCTGATTTTCCTGGTCCCCTTCTCCACTCAGAGAGCTGGGAGGGTCTAATACCTTCAAGGCTGAGGAGACCCTTCCGGGGCTTCTAGTTTTAAAATCCTCAGACTGGAGGGCTGTCCTGGAACAGAGGAAACCTGGGCCACTCACGCTGAGACAAGCCATAATGATGACCTTGTGAAACGAATATATGAACAAAACCGTGACTGTCCAAGGAAGGAGGCTTCCATGTGACTCTCTGTCTAGCTGCATGGTCCACAGGCTACATTCCCAAAAACTCACGTATTGCAGATTGTTATGTACTGAATTATGTTCAATTTCTTGAACCCACTAAGCTCCTGGCTTCCTCTGCATATGATGCCCCATCTGTCGAGAACACGCTTCTTCAGATGTCCACAGGCCAGGTCCTCCTCAATGTTCAGGTTTCAGCTTCAATGTCACCTCCTCCAGGAAACCTCCTTAGACCTCCCTGGTGAAAGGTCAGTCTCTCTCCTGGTCCCTCTATCTCAGCAGCATGGTGCTTATTTTTTTAATGGTGCTTATGCCGATCAGAGCGTTTATTGCTTATTTGCCTGATGACTCGTTTGCTGCATTTTCGCTACTAGAATGCAGCCAGCACGAGGGCGAGGCCCATGTCTCTCAGTTACTCTGGAGTCCCCCTGCTTAGCTCAGCTCAGTGCCTGGCACTCAGTAGATGCCGACTCTGTCGTTATTGGATAATGACTGTTGGGGACGCTTGCTACTGAAATGAACCATCCATTTATTCAACCATATAGAGGTAACACTATGTGCCAGGGACTGTGCTGGACAGGTCGTGTGTCGTTCCATAAAGCAAGCATTGGTAGGTGCACATCTCTCTGGCTTTGCAAGGTGTGCCTGGGGTGTATTTCTGAAATGGGGAATGTTCAGGTAAGGTTGCCCATTGCTTGCACTGTGCACCATGCATGCCTACATGAGTGCAGGCATGCAGGCACATGGGCACACAGAGAAAGAGAGAGAAAAAGAGAGAGCATGAGAGTAAGAGTGAACGAGAGAGAGGGAGGGAGAGAGAGAGAGCTTGTTGTAACCCCCAGGGCTCCTCTGCTCCCTTGTGCAGGTGGGCCTCAGTCAATCAGTTGAAGGCCTGAATAGAACATAAGACTGAGCTCCCCAGAGCAAGAGAAAATTCTGCAGCAGATGACCTTTGGACTTGAACTGCAGCACTGGCTTTTTGGGGCTCCAGCCCGACATCCCACCCTGAAGATTTTGAACTTGTCAACCTCCATAATCATTAAGCCAATTCCTTAAAATAAATCTCTGTCTATATAGAGACAGACACATAGAGAAAGAGGAGGAGAGAGAGACATACACATCCTGTTGGTTCTGTTTCTCTGGAGAACCCTAACACACCTAATATACTCAAGGGCTCTAACCTTCCATGTCACAGCCAGTCCCAGGTACGTCAGGAAAACTGGGAAGGGGAGAGAGGATGGCTGGGCCCCAGACCTGCTGTTATGAGACACTCTAAGGTGAGAGCCAAGAAAACACAGAAGGCACCATGGACAGAGTGACGAGGGGCCTGGGGACTGGACTCATCCTGGAGACAACACAGATTTGAATCCAGGCTTTACCATTTACTCAGGCATAACTTGGAGCGAGTGGCCATTCCACTCTGAGAGTCAGTTTCCTCATCTGGAAAACCAGGATAAATGCAGCTCCCGAGTCACTGACTCATTGGTTCACCACCTGGCCTGTCCCCACCCACCACCCCCCAACAAGACTGCACACGGGTAACCAAGCCGGAGTAGACGACTCGCTGCAAACAAGAAACACTTGGCTGGTGAGTAGCCGCTCCCCTGGGGTCAATCAGAAGTTTCTCTGACCTCCTCCCTGGAGCGGGAACAGGAAAAAGCTGCCAGGTGTAGCTCTGCTCTCCAGGGAGTCCGTGTTAGTAGCAAACAGGCTGGTGAGAAGCCATCTCAGGACTTGGTGCTGGGCAGGTAGCAGCTACTTCCTCCAGCAAAGAATTCAGTGACAGAAAATAAAAAGGAAAGAGTGTTTCTGCATCCTCTGTAGCATCCCTGGAGAGAAGCCAGCCGGAAGCTCTGCGCTGACCCGACAGGCACCTCACACGACCTTCCATTATTGACAGCTGCCGTGGCAGCGGCTGCAAACACTGACTGTGATTTGGGTCTTTTAGGTCCGATGAAATTGGTACTTTTATCTAATGGTTTTAAATTATTCATTCCTTTCCAGAGAGAGGGAGAGAGAGAATTCAGCACCCTCCTGCTTACAGACATCCCAAATCAGATCAGGAATTTGGGGATGCTGCACACGTCCAGTAAAGGTGTGGGTCCCCACAAGCTCCCTCAGACGCACAGCACCCTAATTCTGGTGGGACCAAATCCTCATGTGCCCTGCAACTGAATGGGTGGGTTCGGGGTTATTTCTGCATTTGTTAGAAATGGATTCGCTTTAGGGAAAACCACGTCTTTGAATTTTGTTTGAATGTGAAATCGGTTTTAAAGAAGCGAGGAGGCTCCACGGACTTCGGTTTGGAGGTTTGTTTTAGGTTTCGCTGCTCCCACCAGCACCACCTCTGCTCTAGCCCTCTTGGTCCGGGGGTGAAAGGAAGCCGAGGCAGCTGTGGGTTGTGCGTTAGGGCCCATGTAGCACCACACAGTTGTGCCCAGGGAGAGGCTGTAGACTAAGATCTGGGGTCTGAGATTCAACTGGCAGCAAAAAGCATGTCTGTAAGAGCTGGAGTGGGCCGACCTGACTCTCGCCTAGTCCTCCTTTCAGGGATGCAGGGGCTTCTCAGATCAGTCAGGAGGGGTGGAGACCTCCTGACAGTGTTAGAGTGCACGTGCTCACACCCCACCTTTGGGGGCCCAGTGTAGAAAACATGGAGACTGTAGACCACGGGCCACCTTTCCTCTCGGAGCTCAGCTACAGATTCTGACATGAGACGTGTGGCCCAGTTGCGGCAATGAGAAAAAACAGTGATGGTCTTGGAGACTATCAACTCTGCCCCACAGAAAAGCTTGAAAATGAAAGTGTTTCATATTAAGAGCAAAGGGAGAGAACGTTTTTCTCAAAATTCTAAGAGGCAACTTTATAAGGAAATGTGAAATCGAACCACAGCAGCTTGTCAAAGGCTCTGACAACCCTTTGCTCATAAAACAAGATTTCATCACACACACACACACACACGCACACATCTAGTGAATGCGAGAGAAAATATTCAAGATAAAAAACTTATTTCCCTTGGCTAGCAAAGAGATATTTAATTTCTTTACCCATTTGACCAAGATTTGCAGAGTTTCTGCTACAGGAAGAAAATGTGTGAGAACTCAGCATGGATCAGACCCTGATCCTCATGGAAATGATGCTCCATCAGTGGAAAGAAGATGTGAACAAATAATTTCAAAATACCATTTAGTAGGAGGTAAAATCACTGGGGGGAGAGAGAGGTTTCATGCCATCATCTCATGGGAGAAAAAGGCAAAACGAGACCTGGGAAAAGTCTGTCAGAGCCCTAACCTGTTTGATGCAGACACCAACAAACCCAAACACATCCTGAACCTCCATGAAATGAGATTTTGTACAGTCTGTATTTTTAGAAATTTCTCATTCCTTTTTACAGCCTGATTTTGCACAGAGAGATGTGTACACCTCTAACTCTCCAGATTAAAGAAAAAAGCAATCAGAATTTCAAATAGTTGATAGATGCCCCAGATGAGAGAGTTGGGGACCACAATGACCTCGTGCGACCCTGTGCCTTCAATGCCGAGTGGACACACAGCCAGGAAGAGAAGAGCAATCTACGGGGGTGGCCAATCTCATCACCCCCAGAAGAGCAGGGCAGGTTGTCCTCTGCGATTCCTGGGGATACGGCCGGGCCACACTGAGGTCACGGCTGCCAGTGGACAAAGGCATGTTTTCACTACCCGTCACTCTCCAAAGGCTTTTCTCCAAGATCCTTTCAGCTCTGTTCCTGGAGAGTTGGTATTATCAGGGGTTTTCACACCCACTTTCTATCCTCATTTCCTCCATGGCAGGAAGTGAGGTTCATTGATTCAGAGAGTAGACTCTGGCCTAAAACTGCCTGGGGTTCAACTCCCAGCTCCATCACTTACTAGCTCTGGGGCCTTGAGCAAGTTGCTTAACATCTCTGTGCCTTTGTCCTCACCTTCTCCCCACTCCACACACACACTATCCCGACACACAGAACTGCCAAAAAAAAAAGTAAAGCATTGACATTGGCATCTGCTAACGTAAGAGCTCTGCATGACCGTTAGCTGTGATCACCTGCCGGGGAGGTGACCCTGCTTTCTAAAAGCGTAACAAGTTAGCGGCGGGCTTAAAAAACAATCCACGTCTCACAGTGACCAATTGGTTCACTCAACTTTTGACTGAATTGTGCGCTGCTTATTTTCCATCGTCTTTTAAAGGAATATGGCCAACTCCCTCTCCCACACATGGATCAGTCACACTTGTGCGATACAAAGCCACCTTCCTGGTCATCGTTGTGTGGGTCACCTGAGCCGATCGGATTCCTTCCCTAGGAATGTGGAGTTGAAGCGAGAGTCCAGTCTCTCCGGCTGCTCTCCTGAACAGAGGCCATGTGAACTCAAGAGCTGTGAGTGGCATCCATTTCCTGTCACATGGCCCAAGAAATAAAGCAAGCCAGCCTTCAGTGAGAGAGGACAATGAAGTCAGTGTGCAGAGAGACAGAGAGGCAAAGCGGAAAGGAGAGGGATGCTCTAGAGACCCCAGAAGCTCCAGCGCTGGCTCCTATGGCCCAGCAGGATCTCTCTGACCTCAGGGTCCCTGAGATGCCCCCTGCAGTCACAACAAATCCTGTTCTCTCTTTAGGCTACCACAATCTGCTTTCTATAATTGCAACCAAAGAGTCCTGAAGCACACAAGGAGATGCCTAATTACCTACTGTGTGTGCTCAGCTCAAGAGTCAGGGGGACCAGGAAGTGAGAGTGTGGGCACTAACCAGGAGCAGGGGCCTGGGAACTCCTCTGGACATCAGTCTCTTGTTCCCTTTCCTCGTGGCGTCATTAGAAACACCCTAAGAATCCTGGAAAGAATGTTAGTGTAGTGAAATAACATGAAAATAAAAGTCTGGGAGGCCCCAAGGAGGCAGTGGGACCTAGAGTAAAGGGCACGAGCCTGGAATTAAAAAAAATATCTGCTTTGTGACTTCAGGAAAGTCCTAACCTCTCTGGGCTTCAATTTCCCTTTTAGTAAATGAGATGAGATTGAAAGAGTTAAGGGGTCTAAATTGCCTGCATTAAACAGTAACACTTTAAACAGTAATGGGTCAGCTCTGTTTGTTATAGACTATCACTATGTATTAATTATCTTAATATAAATAACATTACCATCCCAAATGTTATTGTATTACATAAAATATACCAATACATCATAAATCATTGTTTTTAATTAATATGGTGTAGAACACCCAGCTAGCACTTGGGAAAAGCATTGCTCAGGAGTATTTTAATCAAATCTGTAGAAAAATCAAGCAGTAGGACATTGGCAATCTCAACGGATGCCACATGTTGCTAAGTCTCCTTGAATAACATTCAAAAAATTGGCCTCTTGGACAGAGAAAAGGGGAGGGAATTAGGTTAGGAAGTCTAAAATTCCCTCACCAGCAGCTTTCCATAGTGCTGGTTCTGGGTTCCTAAAAGTAGGGTGACCGAAGAATCCTAAACCCGGAATGCCATGCCTACGAGACCTTCTGAGCCCTGTACCTTGGCAGACATTTCTAATCAATCATGATGCTTTTCCTGCTAAACCTAGACAGTAAAGCACAGAATCCCACACACGGAGATCCAGGCAACGTGAGCAGTTAGCCTGAGCTGGCCGGCTCCATTAAGCGAATTTGCTCTCCCTGTTCTAGGCAGGAAAGAACCGTTGGAAGCCAACTGACTTCAGGTGCCAGGAAATCAGGGCAGAGGGCAAAAGAACAATCTTTCTGGAGCCTGGAGGCTCCACAATCAAAACCTAGATATGTTCATGTTTAAAGCACCTATTTATGTCAACAGTTTTGTCTTCACCAGAAAAGAAAATGCTTAAGGAAACACCTTACAAATCGCCTTATTGCAAGCTAAATGAAACTGCTCCGCCCTCTCTCTCCCACAGCAAGCCGTCTCTCAGATACAGAGATGCTGTGGAGCAGAGTGGCCCACCAGCCCGGAGATGCTGTAAAATGCCACCAGATAGGATCTTCCTTCCATAATGAGCTTCTAACAAAGGTCGGGCAGCCTGCATCCAGGCTCCTGGTGCCAGTAGAAAATACCTCTCGAGCTCCACCCCAGCTTCAGAGCACCCCTGGAGGCGATGACATTGCGGCCTACCTTCTCCCCCTGCCCAGATGCACTTCCAGTGCCTCCCATCCACAGGTAATAATGCTCATCTCCATCCTGCTCGTTCCCCAGGCAACCCCACCTGCAACAGGCCAGCTGATTATCAAAAGCCTACCTGAGTGCTGGGTGCTTGGTTAATCTAATCCCTTTGCTTCTCACAACACTATCCTCCCCATTTTACAGACGGGGTCAGAGAGATGCAGTAAATTGCCCGAGGCTATACCACGAGCCCAGTCTTGTTCCAGCATGTCACACTGATAAATGACGTAGCTGTTCACCAAACTTTGGATAACTAGGACTTGCATGGACAAGTTAAAATAAATATAATTTGTAATTCAGCAGATTTCCACTGAGCCTTTACCTGTATGCTATGAAATTCAACAAATTAGAGGGAAGGCTGTGGGGGGAGAGAGAGAAAGATGGAGAGAGGATCCCCACTTCTTTAGGTGCTCAACAATTAGTGAATATTCACTGAATATGTACTCAGAGGCTCACAGTGAGGAAGGAAATGCATAAAAACTGAAAAGTGGCCAGTGGACCAGTGCCAGACATGGACAAAAGAGCATAGGAGTCCCCAGGATAGTGAGAGTTGTTTGATTTCTCCTTTTTCCTTCAATTACCTGAGAAATGGGAATTGTAAAGCCCTGAGCTCTGAGGAGTAACGCCCAGGAAACTTCTCAGGGTTGTCGCAGAAATGCATTTTGTGTTCTAAATGACTGTGAGATGTTTGAACAAAAGACGATGCCCAGCCTGAAGGAGCCGGGACATTGTAGCTGAAGAAGATGACAAGATCCCTTCCTGTCAAAATCAGGCCGGATGCAACCTGAAACAGGGCGAGAACGATTTATGAAAAGAGCCAATTTCACAAGATGAATCTATGGAGCCGCTCAAAGCCACAATTGTCGAGGGAAGGGGGCAGAGCAAACAGAATGGATTTGTAAAGGAGGGCGTTATGTGAAAAGGACGGTGGCACAGAGCAGGATGCACCACGCCTGGGCACGGAGAGGCAGCAAGAGCCACAAGGATGAGCGCAGGAGGGACACAGAGCGGGAGCCCATAGTGTGCCTGGCACCGGGGAACCTTCACTGGGAGACAGCGGGAAAGCTGAGGGTACTTACTGCTCCTGTGGTGCTCCCTGTGGGGTGGGGTGGGGGCAGAAATAAAGGACGGCCCCTTTGTAGTGATGGAGCTGTTTTGTATCTTGATCATGGTGGGAGAAAACTGCATGGAACCACACACACACACGCGCACACACACACACACACTCAAGGGGGTGTACAAACCAGAGAAAACTGATTCCGATTATACCGACGTCAGTGTCCTGGTTGTGACCCTGCGCTGCAGTTATATAAGACGTCACTGCCGGGGAAAGCTGGGGAAAGGGGTCGCCAGACTCTATTTCATAGTTTTGCACCTTCCTGTGAGACTAGAATCACTTCCAAATGAAAAGATCTTTTTTTTTTAAGATGCTTTCCCCCCATTCCCAGCTATAGAGGACAATTTTACTACGTCGCCTGGATAAAAAGGCCTCTCCGTGGATGAGAACAATTATCCTGTTCGGCATTTGGCTGCGGCTGCCTACATCGTGTTACAGGGGTGGGTGAATATTACGCCAGGCTGCATCTTACAGGATTTAATATATATTCCTTCGCATGTTGAATTCTCCCAGGCCTTGTCAGAACCATATTCCACTTGGCAAATGGATTCTCCCTTTAAATTTTAAGATTTTAAGATTCTTTACACAAACATCTCTACAACTTTACCTAAAAGGCTAAATGTAACCATATCTCATATATCATGTGAATTTTTTTATGTCGTCTTTCCTTTTTTCTTTTTGTGCATGAACCCCCCCCTCCAGCTCTCCTACCCCCCACCAGTAGTTCGCATTATAACCTAGAATGCATTGCTCCATACTTTTTTCTGTCCCCGAATAACTATATCAACAAATACATATACGCTGCATACATGTATATACGAGGTCCATTAAAATGAGAATATATATGCGACTTTCAGCATCTTACTTTACTCACTCAACAAGACTTCATGGACATCCCTTCAACATAATTGGTGTTGGTCTGATTCATTTTTTTTTCAATGCCTGAAAATTTTCCCTAAATTATTCATTAATTCAACCATTCCTCTGTAGATGATCACCACCCTGTATCCCTCCCTCCCCTGCTCACGCGCACTCTCTCTCTCTCTCTCCCTGTCATCCTCTCTCTGCCTCTGCAAACAATACCGTAATAAACACCTTTGGACATACATTTTGCTTACTTATGCTTTCAGTTCCATGGGCTAGATTTCTAGGAGTAAGACAGCTCAGTAGAAAGGTTTGTGTGCTTTAATTTTAATGAACAGCTTCTGCCAGACTGCTTTTCAAGAAAACCCTTCGCTTCCTCCCAGCAACGTATAGACATCCTTTCCCCCTTATCGCCACCAGCAGCAGCCATTATGACTCTTTTTATGTTCTGGACACTCAGAAAGATATAAACTGATACTGAGTTTTGGTTTTCGCGTCACTAACTGCGAGCACGCTTTCCTGTGTTCCCTGGCCATTTGAATTTGCTCGTCTGTCAACCGTCTCTGCCCACCTATTTTTCTATTCGGTTTCCTCAGCTCATCTGGATGACTTGCAAGACTCTTTATCCATTCTTTGCATAATATTTCCCAAGTCTATTATTCATCTATTGACTCGGTGATAGGTTTTGCCATTCAAACGCCTTTTTTTAATAATTAAAGAACTGAATCTGCCTGATTCTTCTTTTACGCCTCCTGTGTTCCTAAGCCCTCTCAGATGGGTGGGCATTTTTCTTCCGAGGCTCACTGGGGCAAGGAAACCCTCTCAGCGTTTCCTTCTGGACTGCACTTCTCTCCCAGGACCCCCTGCACTCTGAGCTCTCTGCTGGAATTCACGAAGCCAAAGTCCACACTTGCATCCAGCCCCTCCCAGGGTCCAGCACCCAGTAGCCATTTGGTGCTAGATGCCGATGGATTAGAGTAGATGGTCCAGGTGGCAAAAGCCAAATTCAGGCTGCCAGTTTTGCAGAATCCCATTTTTCTGATGTAAGAAAAAGGTAGATACAAGATCTGTGTGAGGGTGTGTGTGTGTGTGTGTGTAATGACTCATAAAAAATCTTCATATCATTTTTAAATATCTCGACAGCATGGAAATGTGCATATGGAGTCATTTCCATTTTTCTTACTATTTCCTGGTTACCTAAGGCAACCAAGCCACATTAACCAGAGACAGAACATAAACTCATCTTGTTCATTTAACTCTGCCTCGTTGACCCCAACCTGGCTTTGTATTACATAGCTTCAGGTATGATTCTGGTCGAATCAGGCCCAGTGTACTCGTTTGCGAACAAATTACCACCATCTTGGCAGCTGAAACAGCACTCATTTATTATCTCATGGGTTAGAAGCTCAGGGCACTCTGCTGGGGTCTCAGCTTGGGGTCTCCCAGGCCAGAGTCACAACAGTAGCTGACCTGGGCTGCCCATCTCACCTAGGCTGTTATTCCGGTGGCTGTCGACTGGGGTCCCCATTTCCTCGATGGCTGTTGGCCAGAGGTGGCTCGCTGCTCCTAGAGGCCACTCACTTTACTTCTCACGTGGCCTCTGCATCTTCAAACCAACAGCAACACTTGGAGTCCTTCTCACACTCGAGGTCTCTCTCACTTACCTTTCTGCCACAAGCCCGAGAAAGTTCTCAGCTTTCAGGAGCTCATGAGATTAGATTATGCCCACCAGGAACTGTACCGTATAACAGAACACAGTCACAGGAGTGATAGATTATTACACGCATAGGTTACGATCAGCAAGGGCATGGAATCTTGAGACCATTCCTAGAAACTCTGTCTGCCACCTCTGGGAACCATGCATGACACACCCTAAGAAACCAGCAGGGCTCTGGTAACTGGTCCTTCACAGCCCCAGGCTGGTATTCACCACCTCACTCTCTCTGCCACAGGCCGGCCCCGTAGTGCCCCTACCTTAGCTCAGACCTCAGCTAGATGCTGTCCCGACTGCCTGCACCCCATAAAGTTTGCTCGTGATGCTGGATACTGGACAGTTTGTGCACCTCTTCCATAAACTGGGCTCTTCTTTTTTTGCTAAAAAGACACGCACTACTGTAAGTTATCTACAATGAAATGGAAGGAACAGTAGAAGAAAGGATGGAAAGAAGGGCAAAAGGAGCAGAGGTGGGAGAGATATTGGAGATTGGGTAGGAACCCATCCTCATCCTAGAAAATCTACAACTATATATATTTTTTTCCACGCCAGAATAAATCTCCTTTGAATGCGCCTACTGGCTTCTGTCCTGTCCCCCACGACTGGTCTTTCCTGGACTCACTTAGCCATTACCTTGATCATGGTGGCCCTGATGCTCACACTTTGCCCCTGTTTCCCAGCTTTTTCTGAGATGTTGCTTCAGTTCCTTCCTTTTTAGCCGCACTAACACTGGAGAGCCCACCTGCCTTGCTCCCAAGACACAACCTGGAACCAGAGCCCAGTCCGCCCGCCCTACTCCACCTGCCTTGTCATAACCCTCCAATATCAGCATCATAAACAAATAACACCTACTATGTTTGCCAGCAAATAAACTCTTGACCATTATCTCTTCTCGTATTTCTAAATGGACCTAAGGAATGTTTTCGATGTAGTGAGAACATACGGCACATTTAAGGGAATTCCTGAATATTTTACGTATCTTAGTGAAGGGATAACGAATATTCTCTGGAGACGCATCCACCTCCGAGGACCTCTCCATTCTACACTTGTTAAATGCCTGCTGCATTGCCAAGCAGGCAGACCTCCTGCCAATGGCAGTTTTCACCAGGTCCAACTTGAAAACACCTTGCAAATAAGCCTCCCACCTCTACCAGTCCCTGCTTGTCTGCCTCTGCTCTGTTGTGGTCATTTCCCTCGTCTCAAGCCAGGAATGCAAATTCCATGATAGACCAGCCTTGTCTAGACACCACACACAAGGCGGTGAATGGGCACTTCATCAACCCCCTTCCTAATTCTCACCGTGTTCTTTCAACACCAAAGTCTTAATTCATTGTCATAAATGTGCTTTCTACCCCTCGGTGGAAGAAATAATGATTTTGTCAATCACTCCTCTTTTGCTGGACTTACTGAATTACCTAAAATGTCAAGATAATGTCTCCCCAGCCTGTTTTCACCATGGTACCAGCTTCTTATTAAATTATGTTAGGATACATTGATTTCCTTCAACAGGGAGTAATGGAACCCTGCCAGGAGTTAACACTAATCTTCTAATTCACTAAGAATAAAATATGTCACTGATTAAATCTTAATTAACAGTTCACAAAAGGCTGCTTAATGTCAGGTGGCATATGCATCTTAATTATACAACAGTGCTATTGCTATTTGTAAGATGAGGTGGGGGTCTATGGGATTTCTGTACAATTGGATGTGTGGTTTCTTCCTTTTTTTTTTTTTCTTTTGTTCTACAGTATCTCCCTCCTGACCCCCACCCCTCCAGCTCTGTGGTTGTCGCCCTCTTGATTTCATCTGGAGGAAAGTAATAGTTTATCAGTCAGGGCAGGCTGGGTTCTGCTGCAATAATAAACATCCCTCAAATCTTAGTAGTCATACAAATTTATTTACTGCCTGCTACCTGTTCCTGGTGGATCAGCCGAAGGCATTAGTCCACTTGGTCCTCAAAGCAGATCTGAACCCAGATCTGAAGAGCAACGAGAAAGAGAACAGAATAAATTATGCAGTCTCTTGAACTTTCTGCTCACATTCCATGGCCAAAGCAAGTTTCCTGGCCCTACCTGAAGTCAAACGGGAAGAAAAATATCCAGTCCTACCACAGCCCCAAAAGAGGAGAAAAAGAGAAAATCCTGAAGACAGCCAGAGAAAAAACAACACATTACCTACAGGGGAATAACGATGAGCATTCGAGGAGACTTCTAATCAGAAACCACTCAATCCTGAAGAAAATGGAGGGACAGCTTTAAAGTGCTAAAAGGGAAAAGAACTGTCAACTCAGAATTCTATACCTCGTGAAAATATCATTCAAAAATGAAGTTTTCCAGTCCAGCATGGAAGGAGCTTGGAAGCCATCACCCCTGACCGGACAACAAAGAGGAAAATGAACTGATCGTCAACAGCTCTTCCTGGATCCATCAGAGAACTGAGGTCGGAAGACGAGAAATGGAATATTTATAAGCAGTTCACGTGGTTAGCTACATTATCGAGGCTCTGGAGTCAGGCTCCCTGCCTGTAAATCCTGGCTCCATCACACCATAATTGTGTGACTTAGAAAAATGATTCACCTTTTCAGAGCCTCAGGGTCCTCATCTCTAAAGTGGGAACCCCATGTGTCCAGGGGGTCGTTATAAGGATTCAAGGAGATGATGGGACACAAAGTGGCTGGCACAGAGTGAAGGCCTCGTGCCAATTCTTCTTAAAGGAGAATCTCAGTAAGAGTTAAAATTTGGTCCCACCCTACTTAGTCACAATCAAGCCTCCCTTTTCTAAGATGTCCCAGAAAAATCCCCCCATTTGCCACCATCAATGCATTCTGGCTCTCAGCACTGCCTCAATGGTCTCTAAACGCACACACGCACACACACACAAACACAACACACACGTGAGAGTTTGCCATTTCACCTTATAAATGCCCAGAAGGCTCATCTTTGATGCCCTTTGCCCTTGTAACTAACAATGACCCTATGACTCAACTTTAATGGGAGGGATGGTGGGCATTCTCATGCCACTATCACTATTTTTGCCACATCCATACCACATTTACAATTACTTCATATTTTTATTTACACAGATTCACTTTTTTGCAAAAAAAAAAAAACACTGACTTTTAGAGGAAAATGTTATCACTACTATACATAGAAAACCAATATCATTTCGAGTAAAAATAAAAGCAATGAAAACAGTGATATTAAATCCTGGCTGGGCGCTATTGCCTCCCAATATCTGAGCAAAGGCATCATCTCTCAAGTGCTTTCTGTTGAAAACATGCCGCCCCATTAGGAAAGTTGATTCTGGAGCCAGACTCCAAGACTGGGACCCCAGCTCTGTGGCTCAGTCGCCGTGCACCTAGATGTTATCTCAAATGTCTGACCTAAGGCTCGCTTGTTTGTACAATGGGCATGGTGAGCAGGGCCAACTTTACAGGGTTGTTCTGAGGATTCAGACATACGGCCTGGCATTTGGTAAACACACAACAAAACAAAATCACAAGGCGGAGAGAATAAAAGCTCCCATCGAGGATGAAGGATGGACATGAATTATGACCCCAGAACCCATATTCCTTGGCTGAAGCATACAGCCTCAGTCCCTGCTGGCTCAGTAACACCCTCCGGCAGAATGCCACCCAGGAGTATGATTGCAACAGGCTACCCCAAATTTTTACTGCCACATTATATGCAGCCAGTTGCCAACTTCATTCTCGAGCAGTAATTCTCCACTTGGATTGACGCTGAATAGGCAGCCAGAGGTCCTTTCAGATTTCAGTATTATAAGGCTGAGATGATAAGACTGACTCAAATGGAGATAGTGGGGGAAGCCTTGGGGGTCCACCTGTCACTTCCAGCTAGGCTCTCTCTAGATGATGGGCACTACCCCATGAAGCGATGATTGGCGACACCACGCCTGGAGGGGCCCTGATGATTAACCAGCCCTCCTCCCACATCCTACCCCTAGGCAGACGCAGACAGATTTCCACTGTTAGCCCATCACTCTGTTGTTCAGAGGTAACAAATCATCAATGACTAGTCCTCGACATTGCCACTTTTGCTTTAAGCAAACACATAAAGAGGGAAATATCAATCCTCAGTGTTGGAGAGCAGAAGTAGGTCACATATGAAACTGGACCCTAATTCCTTGCAACTGAGTGGTAACGGGAAGGGGCCTATACTTTGGCATAGAGACCACTTTACAGCAACACTCTCTTCCCTCCACCCCAAGGAAAAGACCTGACACCCTTGCCTTCTGCACCTGTGGTTACTCAAGAGATCGCCCTTGTGTTTTCCGTGGCATGTCCATGTCAAGGAGTGCACCAGGAAGTTCTCTCTATTTCATCACTAGAGGTCACAGAACCCCACACAGAGAAGAGGACACCATTTGGGGGGTGTCCTTCAATGCCCTGCATTCTGAGCAGCCACCACCCGATGAAGGATTCAGGGACTGGGCTGAAGTAATGAGCTTTCAGGAACATGGGGCAGGAAGGGAATTTGAGGGCCAATACCAACACTTGCTTTGTGTTCGCCTTCCCTGCTGACTTGACCTATGACCCCCACTCACCATCACTCACGGTCACTTTACCTGTTCTGGTCTCTTTCCCAACTCCTCCCATCCCACAACTATTTTTCTGTTGATTGTCTCAACCGCCACAGAGGTCATTCCGTGAGGCAGGACATTTGCTTTTCTTGGGGACCAATTACATCCCAGAACCAGGAATGGTGTGGGGCGCACAGCAGTGCTCAGGTAATAAGAGCTGAGTGAGTGACTGAATGAATGCCCTAGACCAGGGCTGCCCAACAGAACTTTCTGCAGAGACGGAAATGTTTCTGTCAGATCCTACATGGTTGGGCACAAGCTATGTGTCCTATTGGTAGCTGCAGTGGCAAATGAGCATTTAAGATGTGGCTACTGCGACAGACAAGCTGAATTTTTATCTTACTTCATTCTAATTGATTTAAGTTTAAATAGCCACATTCATGTTGTGGATACTGAAATGGATGCCTCAGCCCAAGACCAACGCAGAAGGCCAAGAAGCGAGAGTTCCTTCGACAGTCAGCAAAGGGGAGAGGAAGAACTAAGCCCTTCTTGGGAAAGAAAGGAAAGAAGAGGAAGCCGTGTTCTCTGAGGAATGCTGTGGACGCCTTGTTAAAACTATATGAAGCTCTAACGGTTGGGGCTGTCGGTAGAAAATGCCAGTTTTCGCCTTAGTTAAGCGGCACCCCACTTTCTGGAACACGAAGCAATTTGGCAGCTGCACTGAGGACTCCTGAGGCTCAGGGACCAGAAATGGAGAAACTGTAAGTGTCATAATGGGAAACATCAATAGCACAGCCTTTCTTCTCCACACCCCCTAGGGCCACCTTGCTTCAAAACACATCCGAGTGGCTTTATTCATCGCTGTCGCCAAGAAGGCACTGCGAGCTCTGCTCCACCTTCCTCCTCCACGAGTGAGCCCTGTCATTGCGACTGAAAAGCTCTTGGAGACTTGTCTGGATGGTTCGCGCCTCTCCCTGGGACATTCCAGCATGTGCTCACTGGGAGGCTACTGAGGACTCCTGAATCCTTCCCAAGAATATGAAGCTCTGAGAGACAAGGCTAATAGTTATGTGTTTAGGTGCCAGGCTGCTGAGCCTCCTTGGTCTTGATCTCGCCTCCCTCACATGGAGATGCTGCTTCCCAGTCTTCTGTACCCTGAGGAGAAATGGATCCGCAAATCCGTGCAAATCCCTTAACAAGTGCTGGGCACACAGTAAGGAATCGATGTGAGTTATCACCTCTGAGCGGCTCGCTGTCCTACTCAAGACCCTCCTGGGCGTCATCTCACCCAACCCACTGATATCTGCCCCCACATCTCAAATCTGTCCTCATGTGTACTCTGTGAGACAGCAATCCAGGAGCAGTGGTGTTGGGGTTTCTTAGGACTAGAGCATTCACAGTCCCTGAAAACCCAGAAATTACCCCATAATTGCATCACGATAACACTAACAACTAATGAAAATAACAATAATAACCACTAATATTTATCGAGTATTTACTACATGCCTGGCATGGTGCTGAGTCTTACATGCGTCGTTTCCTATGTTCTTTACGAGGACCGTGAATTCGTGTGGCTAATTCATAGATGAGGACACGAAAGGTTAGAGATGGGTTGTTACTTCCCTAAGTTCTCACAGCAATTCAGGGGCCTTCCCAGGAGTCAAACGCAGGTCTGTGTGGGTGCAGAGCCCAGGCCTTTGACTACTTGGCTGTCCACATCAGGCTGTCAGGCTGTGACATCTCTATAGTAAATATAGACTACTTTAGCTATAAGGAAAGAAAGAATTCCCGTGCATCTTGGTGGCCAATGATACTAAAGAAAAGTGCCCATGCCTTTCATGCTAACTAGAAATATTAAACAGATAGCAAAACCTCAGTGGAATCTTTCAAGTTTACCAAAAGATGAGCACAAATCACTGAAGATGGATGTGTTTCAGATTTCTGTTGCTGCTGTAAAAAGTTACCTCAAACTCGGCATCTAAAAATACAAGTTATAGCGCTGTAGGTCAGAAGTCTAACATCCATCTCACTGGGCTAAAATCAAAGTGTTGGGAGAGTTGCATTCCTTCTGGAGGGTCAAAGGGAGAGTCTGTTTCCTTGTCTCTTCCAGCTTCTAGAAGCCTCCAGCATTCCGTGGCTCATGACCCCTCCCTCCATTCTGAGCCAGTAGTGAAGCATCTTCCAGCCAGTCTGACTCTGACCCTCCTGCCTGGCTCTTATAAAGACTCTGTGATTTCATTGGGCCCACCCAGATAATCCAAGATAATTTCTTCATCTCAAAATCCTTAACTTAATCACACCTGCAAAGTCCCTTTTGCCATGGAAGGTAAGACATTCACACTTTCCAAAATTAAGATGTTGATAGCGTCTTTAGGAGCCATTTTTCTGCCTGCCACAGCCTGCCCTCTGGCCCCCAAAGATTCATATTCATCCCACAGGCAAAATACAACTACCCCAGCCCAACATCCCCCAAAGTCTCAACCCAACACAGGGTAAAATAATGACCGTTCGCGTTTAATAAGGGCTTGCCATCCGGTAAGCACTCTGCTTTGTTGGCCCACTTAATCGCCATGCCCATCCAATTTAGAGATGAGAAAATCAAGGCTCAAAGACGTCAAGTGGTTGGCCCAAGCTTATGGCTGACTTGAAAGTCAGGTATAGCTGACTCATTTCCAAGCTAGGTTTAAGTACGCTCAGTACTTTCAGTTGTGTTTTGAAAAGTGACCTGAATTTAGAAAGTCAAAAAGGGGAGAAGAAGGTATTATAGACGGGGAGATGGCTGGAGCACAGGCTCAGAGGCTGGAAAGCCTACTCCACGTGCAGAAGTCCGTGAACAGGGTTGACCGACAGGAATATAGAGCTCCTGAAGGAAGAGTGGAGACCAGAGTTGTACATGCACGTGGAAGCCATATCGAAGACCTCAAGTGACAAGTGACAGAAACTGACCTTTCTCCTGCAGGAACATGCAAGAATTGAATTTCAGACTGTGCCATTCTGGCTGCATTTCAAGAAATATTTCATTAGAGTGAAAGCGAGATGGTATCTCAAAATAGTCGTATTCATGCCTTTCTGTCCCATTTCTCCTCAATGGGGACCTGTCCCTCAGGAAGACATGACCATTTTGCTATCACTCCTGACTAGAATATGAGCTTCCTTAAGGCAGGGATGACTGTTTCATTCTTTCCTGTATTCCTGGCACCTAGAATACACCTGGTGCATAATAAGTGCTCAATAAATATTAGTTCGATGAATACAGAGAGAGAAAAAAAATTCGATCCTTTTTTTTAACTTTTGAAGAATGCTCCTATGCTACATCTCGATCAATCATTTGAAAGCTCCAATTTTGATTTGCAAGAGGGCACTTTTTATTGTTGAGAAAGGAGAAGCCTCTTGAGACATAAAAGTCCATAAAAAATTAGAGTCATTGGGGAGAGAAAAAAAATGGCATAGATGATAGAAGCTCTCTTCATCCCTCTGGCAACCAAATCAAAGTCGTGAGAAAAACAAGGAGCAAGCAGTAAGGAAAAAAAAATGCCTGGGATCTAGATGAACAAGCCATACAACTAGGGAGAAATCCCAGAAAGCACCCTGCAAACGGCAGAAGATAGGACAAGGCAAGGACACGGGGCTGCCCGGTTCCAAGTGGCTGAGTGAGACAGAGGCTGTGGCAGATGCCTCTTAAAGGGGCCACGTCTGCAACTGGATTTTTGCGGTGACAGACCTGCTGCACACAGGGGGCATCAGGGACTTTCAGGGAGATACTGTTGGAGTGAAGGCCCACGCGAGACTTGCTCTGTACAGAAGTATCGGCGGTATCCATAGTTCCCTGTTGAGCCCTTCCCTCTCCCAGTGCGCAGACACAGCACCACCGTAGCCGTGAGGTCATCAAACTGGATAACAGAGGTCGCACAGCCCAGAGGATTCCCTGAAAACCCACCTCCCCCAACTCATGGCCCCACCCAAGCCACATCCAGGTATATCCTCAGCGAGTCGGTGCTCCTTGCTAAGCAGCCCATAGACTCACACTGGAGGCAGCTGGCCTCAGTTTCTGGTGTGGCCTTTTGAGACAACTATAAGCACGGCACCTGCAGATTGCTTGCTGAATCTTAACAGGTGGCCCCGGAGTGGCAGAGGCTTGGGATGAATTTGGCCTGCAGCTGAACCCCTCTCAGGACTGTGCCATTGGACACCTACTTCACCAATCCATGCTAATAAGACCAGGAAACTTAGGAGCTTTGCTTTGTACATAGAAACAGACACAGAAAGGCAGCCAAAATGGGAAGACAAAGAAACAGAAACCATATGAGAGAACAGAACAGAGATCCAAATATAATGGAGTCAAGTAATCTAACAGATGCAGAGTTCAAAATACTAGCTATAAAGATGCTCAATGAACTTTTGAGAAGTGTAGATAAATTCAGTGAGAACTTCAACAAAGAGATTAAAAAAAACATAAAAATGGAAATGGAAATTGTAAAAGGGAACCAGTCAGAAATGAAGAACACATTATCCAAGATGAGAAGTATATTAAATGGAATAAACAAAGGAATCAACAAAGTGAATAAAGAAGAGGATCAAATGACTTATATAGAGGATGGGAACGCCAAGGACACTCAATCAGAATGGCAAGAAAAAAGATGCCAAGACTATAAAAATAATTTAAGGAGCATATGGGACACTATTAAAGGTCAAAATATCCATCTGTTTGGCATACCTGAAGGAAAACAAGATGTTGAAGAGCTGCCTGAAGAAATAATAATAGAAAATTTCCCTAACCTGGTGAAGGAAATGAACATGAAACCCCAGGAAGCTCAGAGAATCCCAAAACCAGGGATCCAAAGAGGTCTGTACCAAGACACATCCTAAAATGCCCAAGGTTAGATACTAGAAAGAATATGAAAAGCAGCAAGAGAAAAGCAGTTACCTACAAGGGAACACCCATAAGACTGGCAGCTGATTTCCAAAAGAAACTATGCAGGACAGAAGGGCTTGGCACAAAATATTTGACGTGATGAAGACCCAGGATCTACAACCAAGAATACTTTATCCAGCAAAGCTACCATTTAGAGTTGAAGGACAGATAAAGAGCTTCCCAGACAAAAATAAGCTAAAGGAATTTATTATCACCAAGCCAGGATTACAGGAAATGTTGGGGAAAAACTTATTTAAAAGGAAAAACATGTATCGAAAACAGGAATAAAAAAATGGTAATAACTACATTCCTATCAAGGAGTATCTCAAATGGAAAAAAATTAAGTGCTCATACCAAAAAATAGAGTGAAAGAATGGAGAGGAAAACAAGACCCCTACATGTTGCCTACAAGAGACTCACTTCAGATTTAAAAACACACATAGACTAAAAAGAGGATGAAAAAAAGATATTGCTTTGATGGACCCAGAAAGTATTTAAGTCAGACATAGTAAGATAAATACTATATGATGTAACTTTTATTCAGAATTTAAGGAATAAAAAGAGCAAGCTAATCAAAAGCAGACTCACAAATATAGTAGACAATCTGGTGACGGACAGGGGCATTGGGGGTCTGGAAGAAGAGGGTGAAGAGTTAAAGAAGTAAAAATTAGTAACTGATGGATGGTCACACGGATAGGGAGCATGGCATAGGGAATGCAGTTGGCATTAATATGTTGGCTAGGTGCAGGGTTGGGGGGAGGGAGCAATTGGGGGGATCATTTTACGAACTATATAGATGCCTAAACAATGTACTGTGTACTTGAAACTAATTAAAATAAACTTAAAAATAAAAATAAATTAGAGTCACTTAGGTTGGAAGAGGGTAGAGAGGGGATGAGATGCCACCTAGAGGGAGAGGTCAGTGGGGATTCTAAGGGGACCAGACTTGGCTGGGCAGCAGGTGGGGCACACGAAGAAAGTCTGTGTGGAGAGGTAGCTGAGCTCTGTCCATCCCCCGCCCCTCCAACCCCATCTTCAAGGATGCACGGGGAGGCCAGGACAACGCCTCCTGTCCATCCATGGCCATTTAAATGGACTTGTCACACTTCCTACGCTGAAGATCTCTCCAGCTGTTGCATGTGCTACCTGTGCAATGCATTCTTCCTGCTTCCTCCTTCTTGCTGCCTGCAGACTGTCCAGAAGAAATTAATGTCCACCTCATCTTGACACTTCGCACAGCCCTATCTGAAGATCTAACAATGCCGCCGTTCACAGGTTTTACCTATCCACCCCAAGCCAGAAACAGAGCCTCCGATGCCCAGGGGGTGTCCATGAAGAAGAGAAATCCCTCAGAAACCAGATTTGAGCAGGATGAAACAGTGACAAAACCCACTCCCATCACAGAATGCAGACGGCAGTTTAAGGCCCCAGAATATTTTAGATTCCTTCCACACCCCAGTTGCCTCCCATTCTGCCCACAGCCTGCCTTGCTTTTAGAACATGCATTCGAACACTGTGAGAAGCAAAAAATATGTCAGCTCTCCTCAAATGGAATTGATAGAGGTGAACAGAGGAGAGGAAGAGGAATCTGTACTAAATCAAAGATAATTCACTGAATCTAAATAAGCGGCCAAGTTAAACATGTTAGCCCATAGAGCTCCAATTGGGGCCACGCGGGGAGAAAGAAAAGAGCTCACAGTCCCGCTATGATTTCAGAACTGTCACTGATCTGCACAACTTGTGGCAGCTTTTCAACCCCAAATGTGTCCTATGCAGTGATTGTCCCCAGATGCAAATCAGATCCCATCATAGTGTGGCTTAAACAGTTCCTATGGGTCATGGGATAAAGCCTAAAGGCCTTGCTTGGTATGACACCCAGGACATCACGTGGGCCAATCCCACCCACTTCCCCTCCTCTGTCCCTCTGTGATGGTTAATTTTGTGTGTCAATTTGACTCGGCTTAGGGATGGCCAGGGAACTGGTAAAACACTCTGGGTGTGTCTGTGAGGGCGACTCCGTAAAGGGTGAGCATTTGAATCAGAGGACTCCAGAAGTAAGATTCCCTTCGATGACAACGCATATGGACGTCATCCCATTCATTGAGGATCGAATAGAACAAAAGGGGAAAGGAAAGGAAGATTCGCTCTTTTACTTCGGCTGCAGTAGCCATCTGCTCCTGCCCTCAAACAGAAACACACTCCCTATTGCCCTCCCTACAGAATAAATCCCTGCTCTTCTGTTAGATGCCACCTCAGGTGTGACTTCCTTTGGGAACTTACCTGACCTCACAAGGCTAATCCCCACAGCACACACCTTCAAAAGTATGTGAAGGTATGCTCCACCTTCGCAGCACTTCTCATCGATACTGAATTAATACCTGAAGGGTCTGAAGTACTGAAGGGTCTGTTCCTACTTTATTCATGATTGAATTCACAATGGAATCTCCAGCCCTTACTGCAGGACCCATCATGTGTTAAGCACACAATAATTATTTATTGGCTGCATGATAAATAAATGAAGAAAAGAAGAAATGAATTTCAAATACAAGTTGGAAGTTAGAATGCTTTTAGTTGCAAGTAAAAGAATTCTCAAATTTTTCATAAGATTCTGTACTCCCAGAGGGTTCTAAGTTCAGTGGTAGATGAGTTCCTCTTAGAATAAAAGCTTGGTAACTTCATCTCTTCAGGGTTTCTGATTTTCTGCTCTGCCCATTTGGGGTAGGCAGGATTCTCAGATGGCCCCGAAGATTCAGACCCTCTCCGAGTCTGCATGCCTTTGTATAGTCCTCTCCCCTTGAATGTGGGAAGGATTATGAATGGGATGAGACAGGACTCCTGGGATGAGGCTACTACTAATCCATTGACATTGCATCAAAAGAGGCCATCCTGGGTGGGCCTGACATAATCAGGTGAATGCTTTAAAACAAGGAAGTTAGAGAGATTCCCCTCTGCTGGCCTGGAAAAAAACAACGGCTATGATGTGAACTATATATGGAGGCTATGTGGCAAAGAACTGTGGGTGGCCTTGAGGAGCTAAGAGTTGTCACCGGCCAACAATAAATAATAAAATTGGGACCTTAGTCATTCATTTGCAAAAAAAAAAAAAATTAATTCTGCCAACATCCTGAAGGAGCTTTGAAGAGAACATGAGAACCACAGCCCTGGCCAACACTTAGATTTCAGCTCGGGGAGACCCTGAACAGAGCACCCAGTCGCCTGACCCATAAGAGATATTGTGATGCCACAATGAGATAATAAATCTGTGACGTTTTAAGTTGCGGTGTTGGTGGTAATTTCTCATGCAGCCATAGAAAAGTAATTCACCACTCGTTGTGATGGTTTTTATTTAGGCATCATTCACATATGGGTATACAGATGCCTTGCTCCTACTTAAAAAGTCTGCACCACTGTCCAGCTTCGCCTCGTCTCAGTCCATTCTCCCACCCACAGTAATGCTCCAGCTTCTCTTCATCCCCATGTGACTCAGGCAAAACAAGCTTGTTTCCATCTGCTCTTTCCTCTGAATGAACCTTTCTTCCCACCCACCCGATGTCTAACCCTAACAGTCATACAATTCGGTTTCCTTGTTCTTAGACATCCTTCCTCAGAGGTGTCTGCCCAGCCCACCTGACTAAAGTTGCAACCGAGTGACTCTCTTCTCAGCACAGTGTATTTTACCCAACGTTCTTGAAACCACAAGTTGGGACCTTGCATTTGGGCGTGAAATGATCTGAGTGAGTGGCGACCAGTAGAGTTTTTCCCTTTTCCTTTCTTTCTTTGTAAATATAGCTATAACTGAAAACACCAGAGCACTTTTCATGCATTGCATTTTATGCAGTAATGGTTTAATGAAACTTTTGTTTCAGTGCGTGTGTGTGTATGGTGTGTGTGTGTGTGTGTGTTGGGATGCAATGTCAAGTTAATTTCTTACTGTGGGATGAGTTCAGAAAGTTTGAGAAATGCTGCTGTTATTTTTATTGTTCATTTTGTTTGTGTATTTGCTTATTGTTTCTCTGAATTGCCCAGAGTTTGAATGTGGTTAGCACTTAATATATGTACATTGGATGCATGGTTGGAGCAAAGGAGGGGAAGAAAAGAACAGAGAGAAGAGGAAATAGAGAGACCAACCCACAGATTTCTGATGACTCTCAAGAGCTGAAATTAAGGCTCTTATAAAGGCCTCTTTAAAACCACATATGATTTTACAGCAGGCTTGGCTCCCGCAATAGGAACAGGAAGTAAAATAAGCAACATAACCATTGGAAGCAGGAAGACAAAATAATGACTTGATCATTCGACAATATACTTTGAATACCATAGAGAATCAACTGAAAAATTCTTAGAATTAGCAAGAGAGCAAGTATTTAGCAAACCGTTTGGATAGTAAAATAAAGATATAAGCATCAATTTCTCCTGGAAATGCTGACAATTACCAGATGGTATTACAATGGGAGAAGAATATAGAATGAGGGAAGTTTGCCGGGTGGATATCATCCACTTGTCTGCCACGGCTCCTCTCCACTCTTTATCCATCACAAGGCTGATCTGCGTGGACTGCATCAGTGGGACACCTGGATCTAGCTTCCAGTTGGGTTTAGCCAGTGGAGAACAGTTTGAGTTATTTATTCCTCAACTTCCTTCCCCCCTGATCTCTCTGGTAGGTGGGTATCCCAAAGGTTCTAGTTCGTGTCCAAGAAGCCCTCCCCACACCACTCCTCGCTTCCAGGTTCTGGTATTTACTCTCTATTCTTGCCTCTTCTGCCCAAAGATGCTAACTGCCCCCCCAAGATTAGCCCAGGAGGACTCTCCAATACCTTAGGGTTTTCCTACAGACTCCCTCTCCCACATTTTGGTAAATAGTCCATTTTTAAACTCTCTTTGAATTACCCAAACTGAGTGTGTCTTTTCTTTCCAGCCAGAATATCAACCTGTATTGGGTGTGAGGATTCCATTCCCACTAGCGAGAGAAAGAGAGAGAGAGAGAGAGAGAGAGAGAGAGAGAGAGAGAGAGAGAGAGAGAGAGCGAGAGAGAGAGAGCGAGGGAGAGGGAGAGGGAGAGGGAGAGGAGAGGAGGGAGAGGAGAGGAGGGAGGGAGAGGAGAGGAGAGAGAGGAGAGGGAGGGAGGGAGAGGGAGAGGAGAGGAGAGGAGAGGAGAGGAGAGGAGAGGAGAGGGAGAGGGAGAGGGAGAGGGAGAGGGAGAGAGAGAGAGAGAGAGAGAGAGAGAGAGAGAGAGAGAGAGAGAGAGAGAGAAGCAAAATACTAACAAAAATGGGCAGGACCTACACAAGCTTGCCTGGATGGGAAGACTAATTATTCCCAAAGTAACTTATGAGTTTAAGACAGTCTCAATCAAAATTCCAGTCGTTTTTAGGGAAGGATTGATATGTATTTTGAAATTGCCTGGTTTAAGAAATAGCCGAGAATGCTTAAGAAACACACTACAAAAAGGGACTAATAGCAGGAAGAGATTTCCCATAAGTCTGCGGCCATCCAAGCACATAAGAGGTATAAGACTTGATGGACAACATAACAGTGTGGGCATCCCTGAACCACACTAGAGTGTAAATAGAAACATTTATCATATGCTAAAGGAGGCATCAAAAACCAAAGGAATAAGAAAAACTGCTTATAAACTAGTTTCGAGAAAATTGGTTATTTGTGAAAATATAATCAAGTTAGGTCCTTACACATACATCAAAATGAATTTCATACGTATTTAGAATTTAAAATGTGGAAACTGATCATAAAAACTTGGAGAAAATCTAGATAAACTTTTAGCTGATGGTAAGATAGGGAAGGCTTTTCTAAGTGCAAAATCAATGGGGATAAATCACCAAGGAAGAGGCTGAGTAAACTGATTATTTAAAAATAAAAAGCATCTCTATTCTAAAACCATCATAAACAAAATTGAAAAGCAAATGACAAACCTAGACAATATCCAAAACAACTATGACAGATTAGGACCATCTTCTTCAATATATAAAGAACTTTTCCGAATCAATAAGAACATTAATCCCCCAACAGAAAAAATGAGCTAAGAACCTGCCTGAATGGAGAATTCAAGGATAAAATATAAATAGCCAATAAACATGAAAATACAACTTTTCCCATATCGAATTGGCAACATTTTTAAAAAGCTTTGTTGGGAACAAGGAACACAAGGGAGGCAGAGAGTAATTTTTTACAATCTTTCTTAAAAGTAATTTAATTTCAAGCATCCTTCAAAAGTTTACAGAACATTATTTGCAATAGAAAAAAATCAATCAAAAATGCCCAACTGGAAGAGAAAATTATAAATAAATTATGGGCCAATCAAAATATAGAATATTATGCAAGCATTACATTTTATATTTCCAGAGACTTTTAATCAGAAGGGGGATATGTTCAAAAGAATATTTTTTAATCAGGACAAAAAAAATGTTATATATGGTGCCATTTCAATTTTGATTTGAAAGAGAATTATATATATGTATAGAGAAAACTGGAAAAATATCTACATGCTTTGTAGAAATACATATAGATGCAAGAAAATGGAATATAGATGCAAGCAATGGAATAGTGAACATTGGTTCCGGGCGATGGATGCCTGGTCAGGAGGGAACACAGGATGGGATGGAAGGAGAGTGACCATATAGTTCATACAGGTTATTGTCAAGGACATAGCTTTTATTTGGGGTGGTGGGATCACACTTCTTATTATCGTGTCAAAAATAAAATAAATATTATGCTAAACCATGCGAAATTGCTAATAATCAACTGCTTTTGATCTTCAAAAATGCCGATTTTAATAGTTCACTCTCATGAATAGACATCAGTGGCAGATGGACAAAACTGGCCGTGACTGAACCAATGCTGAGATTATGTCATGTCTAAGGACTGTGATTAAGCCAATTTTAAAAAGAGAAATATTCAGGAGTTACAAAAATGTTAGTGCTGTTCATCTCCTGCTGGGATGATTAAGTGCAATTATTCTTTTCTCCTTTATCTTTTACTTCCCAAATTCTCTACAAGGAAAATAGAATGTTTCATAGACTTCGAAATACACATCAGTTTCCTTGCCTTTCTATCCTATTCTAATATCGAGTCTTGGCTCCAGAAGACATAAATCAAGATCCAAGCCCTCGACCCCACCTATGGCTGAGGTCCAAATCCTGGGGTTGGATAATAACTATTAGTAATAAAGTAATACAGGCAATAATAATTCATGATTACTGTGCATATCACATGCCCTGTTTATTTCACTGACCCCTCCTGACCACCTGTGATGGAGGGATTACAGTTGTCCCCAGTTTACAGATGAGGAAACTAAGGTTCCAAACCTGTCCAGGGTCACAGAGTGAGTAAAAGGCAGAGCTGGGAGTTGAACCCTAGACTCCAGAAACCATTCTTCTCCGGCAGAGATCTGCCAGTCCTCTGAGATTAAATAAAAGTCAAAATCTTAAGGAAGGAGCTGACTCCCTCTGCCGCCACCACTGACCCAGATACCAGCTGCCACTGAGGCCCCAGAATACGGTCTGAGAAGGCGAAAGTGGAGAGCTGAGAGCAGGGTGCAATGTCCAACACCCATCTCAGTTGCCTTTCCGGTTCAGAGCTTTGACTGCTGAAATGAAGCGTATAATAGGGTCTCCCGGCGCTGTGACTCATGCCTGAAACATTTAACTTAAATCAGACTCAGATTCAATTCAGAAATGAGCCCAGGGTTCTCAAGGTGCTCCTGCTCTCCAGAGCTGTCCCAAATATCTGCCCCTGAACACCAGCATCATCACTCACTCCACTCAGGAGACCCGGAACCCTCGGCCTCCTACCCCCAGTGTCTGCCTCTGCTCCCTTCTGCTGATCCCTCAACTCTGAATGTGCCTCTCACTCTTGCACAGCTGTTTCACTATCTCCTTATCCTTCCCAACACACACAAGCACACATGTACACACACATGTGCACATACACGTGTGCATGCACAGACAGGCACATACCCATGTGTGTCCATGCACAAACATGCACACACACTTCAAGCCACCACCCTTCAAGTCTCCGCTTAGATGTCAGCGAAAACAGGAAAGCCTTCATGATACTCTTTGTTCAGATCTTGGCTGAATCTCCCTGATACAAGCTCTCACGGCGCAGTGTGGTTTTCTTTGCAGCACTGACCACAGTCGAATTAAATGCTTCTCTGGGCAAATTCTATTTAATATCTGTCCCTCCCACCAGGACCTTGTGTACCAAGTACATAACCCATAGGGTTATGGTACATGGGAGTCATCGAACAGATCTTGGGAGCAGGGGAGTCACTGTACTCATTTTAAAGATGGAGACATTGATCCCACCATGAATCAGCAATTGCTAGGACTCAGCCTTTAATTCCTAGGAGATGACAGAAACTTAATTTGTTAACATTTATTGTGGCCATTTTCAAATAGATACATAAAAGGGCCAACGTGACCAGACCCTGTGTAGCCATCATCCAGCTCCAACTGCCACCCACTTTATGCAGATCTTGTTCATCTGCCCGCCCTTCCTACTTTGGTTTGTTGGTTGGTTGGTTGGTTGGTTGGTTGGTTGGTTGGTTTTCTTTGAGTATTTTAAAGCAAATCCCAAACATTACATCCTTTATGCATAAGTACTTCAATGTGTATCCCTAACCAATAAGGGATTTTCAATACATTACCATAGTATCATAATCACCTCAACATAATGAACAGTCATTCCTTAAGAAAATCAAGTATCAGCTATCTTCAGTAAGTTCAGATCCTGAAAATATCTTTTAATAGTTGTTTCGTGTGAATAAGGATCCTGAGAAGGCCTACACATTACATTTGAGGGATGTGTCTCTTAAGTCTGTTTTAATCCATGACAGTTCTCCTTTGCTCCATGACCTTCGTTTGTTGAAGAAAATGCCATTTGTCCCCTTGTATTTAATTTTCAGAAATAACTCCCTATCTTGCATCAGTGCCTTTAGCAGGGCACTGTGATGGGGATTACCGACATGGTATTCTCCCCATCAGGACTCCCAAGCATGACATCCTGTCCTCTGGATTCTGCAGGTATCACGGACCTCACATCCACTCATGGTTTCAGGCCAGGTTGACTCACAGGACAGTAGGCAGACGCCTGCCTGGTGGGATCAGTGGTAGGATCAATATCCCTCCCCATCTTTAAAATGGGTACAATGACTCCAGTTCTATTTAGGCAGATCCCAACACTCAGAGTCTGAGAATTGTCCAAAGCCCGGGACCCAGAGGGGCTGTAGCTGCAGGAGGAGGAAGTATGAAAAGCCTGGGTTATGGAGGACAGGTGGTAAAATGCCTCAAGAAGAAGCCCTTGGGACTCCTCCCCCCTTTCTCTGCCAAGGATTGGAGAGTTACACCCAGGGTGGGTCTACATGACCAGACATCTGCAGTTTGACTTTGCTCTTACTTCTGTCTTTGGACAAGCAGATTTTCCTCAGATGTCCCTGTTGATCCCCCACAGGCTCTTGCCTAGAGCCTGTTATGGCCCTTGGTATGAACGGCCCAGAAAAGCCAGACAACTTGAGACCCTCAAAGGCAGGAAGTTGGTCCTGGCCACAGAAGGCTGAGAGTGGGCATACATCCAGAGGTACTGGATAGGATTCTGGACAAGGCAGCCATCCTACTCCAAGGATCTCTATAAACTGTGGTAGAACTTTATGCCTTTGAGAAAGCAAGTTTAAGAGATCGATCTCCTCTCTCCGCTAGAGTCTCCTGACTTCACAGAGATAAAAAATGTTCCAACTAAATAGAAATCACGTTTCTCTTTGGTTTTCCTGGGTTTAGCCAAGACCCAGCCAGATGAGCCTGTGACCACAAAGGCTGGGATCCTGAATCTAACACTGGGTGGAGGATATTCACTCATTCACTCATTCATTCATCCATGTGGCTAGCAACCAGCCCTCCCGAGTATCTACTCTAGGTTAAAGTCTGGAGGGTGTAGGGATAATGATGATCATAATAACCTCTAACCTTCGTGCATGTTTTACCACGTGGTATTGTTCTAGATGCTTTGTTTCATTTATGCATCACAATGAGGATTGTGCACTGAGGGTAGGTTCTGATTGGCCCATTATATTAGTCATCTCTTGCTCCCTAACAGATTCTCATAAATTGGGAGGCATAAAACAACACATGCTTATATCACGGTTTCTGTCAGTCAGGAGTCTGGGCACAGCTTAGCTGGGTTCTTGGCTTCAGGCTCTCACCAGGCTGCAATTCAGATGTCAGTGGGGCTGTGGTCTCATCAGAGACTCGACTGGGGGAAAGATATGCTCTCAAGCTCCCTCAGGTTGTTGGCAGGATATATTTCCATGTGGCTTCTGGACCAAGGGTTTCCATTTCTTGCCGGTGGCCACCCTCAACTCTTAGAGGTTTCCCACAGTTCCTGGCCATGGGGGGCTTCTCCATTCTGGCCCCTTACTCCATACAGCCTGCTTCTTCCAGGCCAGCAGGGAGACAGATGGAAGTTATAGAATTTAACAATCACGGGGGTGGCATCCCATCTTCTTTTTCACAATCTACTGGTTAGAAACAAGTCCTGGGTCCTACCCACACTCAAGGGGAAGGCATCACACAATCAAGGACCAGGAGGCAGGCATCATAAGGACACCTCAAAATGTGTCCAGCACACGCATTATAAAAAAAAATGAGGCTCAAAGAGCAGATGAAACTTCCCCTCTGACACACAGCCAAGTGGAAGAGACTTGGAATTCGAAGCCAAGTGTGAAGAACTCCGAGGCCCATGATCTCATCCATAAATGCATTATTCAGACAAGGGACACAGCCCTCAAGTTGTCATGGTCTCTCTCACCTACCGCAGAGATAGCAACAAATCCTTCCGATCCAATTTGCAAGAATCTAATAGACAAATAAACAAAGAGCCCGGACTGAGGGGAAGATTGACTCTGCCTGGTGGCCCTTTGTGCCTGGCCCTAGGAAGAGTTAGATGGATGGAAAAGAGAAGTGAGAGAAAGCCAGAGGGATGTGACAACAAATGCAAAAATGACACGGCCTGAGAAGCTGACATATCCCAACACTGGCAGACAGTATCGTGTGGCTGAAACCTAAAGGAAGTGAAGGAAGCTTGACAGGACACAGGATAGAAAGGGGACACAGGTTGTAAAGGGAATTGAATGCCTGGCTTGGGAGTTGGGACTGTGAGCAGTGGGAGCTAATGAAGGGGTTGGGCCAGAGGGCAGCCCCATCAGATGATAAACAGCGCCGGCTGGACACAAGGTGGCTGGTTAGGAGATTACGGCATTGATCCCAGCAGGAGATAGAGTAGAGAGGTGGTGACAAGGGGAGAAGATGGATGTGTGTATATGTTTCAGGTGGAAAGTCAAAAGTTAGAATTTTAATAGAAATTGAGGGCCAGATCTCATAATGAGAAGGGGGAGATGAAGAGAAGGCACAGTGATTTGCATGAGGGTGGCGGGTGGGGTCGGGGAGTCAAAGGAGTGCAGAGAGTAGAGTAATGTGGGCTCTCTGGGAAAGACATTGTTAAATGCCTAAGCAAGCGGACCAAGCCAGAACCAAAAAGACAAATACCACATGATTCCATTTACATGAAGAACCACAAATAAGCAAATTCATAGGGACAGAGAGTAGAATGGGGGTTTCCCGGGGTTGGGGGGGGTGGGATGGGGAGTTAATGTTTAAGAGGTATGGGTTTTCTCTTTGGAAAGTTGAGAAAGTTCTAAAAATGGATGGTGGTGATGGTTGCACAACATTGTGAACGGACTTAATGCCACCAAAGTGGTTAAAATGATAAGCTTTATGGTATGTATATATTACCAAAACTATGAAAAAAAAATCCTTTCTTTGGAAAAGGCGACAGGGAACCATTGGAAGTAATGGCACAGCTGAGCATGGTCCAGACACCGGTGCCCTGGCCTGCTCCACCCCCACAGGAGCCACATTGACAGGAAGAAACCCCCAGATACCAGGCCTCTGAAAGAGCCATTTATCAAAAGTGACAGTCTAATGGATGTCCCCGCTCATCAGCTCCTAACCACCCTCTTCAAACTTTGTCAAAATCAGAATCAAGATGCATTTGCTTAATGACTTAAGAGACAGGAATAAAAGCAGAGAAGGGGAGGGCTCCTTCCTTGCAGACTGTGTTGGCAGGGCTGCCTGGATCCCATCAGACACACCCAGGAGGCCAAGTATCAGCCCCACTCTTTGAGGGAGCCAGGTATGCACCTCCCCTCCAGCATTCATTTAACTGATTCATTCACTCATTCAGTGGATAACTATGGGGCTTCCAGGCTGTCCCTGCATCCAGTTTTGGGGCCAGTGATTCAGAATGGCCACAGCCGGAGAGGAGGGCCAGTGGGAACAGAGCAAGTGACCATTTGATGAGATCAGCCCAGACCAGCTATCTCAACAGAAGTCAGGACGATGGAAGGATGACCCCAAAGGCAATTTAAAGATCTTCAAAGCTGACACCCCCATCACAGGCCCAGAGTGCAAGGAGGGGGCAGGAGGAAGCTGGACGGGGTGGTGTTTCAAAGGCTAGGGCCTCCTCTCTGGTTCATGTGTCTCAGCGGTGGGGCCCCACAGAGAGGTGCAGCTGGCTTCGCCCAGCAGAGCCACAGGGGCCTTTGGGAGGTGATTAGGTGATGAGAGTGGGGCCTCGTGAATGGGCTCAGTGCCCTCAGGAAAGAGACCCAGAGAGCCCCCTCGTCCCTTCCTCCATGTGAGGACACAGCGAGAAGACAGCGGTCTGTGAACCAGGAAGTGGGTCCGCACCAGACACTGAGCCTGCCAGCTCTTTGACCTTGGACTTCCCAGCCTCCAGAACAGTGAGAAATAAATTCCTGCTGTTTACAGGCCCCCTGAAGGGACTAAGACTCTCCCCTAAAGCCTCTAAAAAGGAACATAGCCTTGGCAATGCCTTGATGTTAGCACCCATAACCCCATTATGGACTCTTGACCTCCAGACCTATAAGAGACTAAATTTGTGTGGTTTTAAGCCACTACGTTTGTGATAACTCGTTACATCAGCCGCAGGACACTAATGCTAAGTTTCTTTAGAACTTCATGCAAAGTGGCTTTCCGAATGAAAAACAGTGTGTGTTTGGCTGTGCTTTTAGGAAATGTTCCTGCAGTCTGACTGGGATGGTGTGAGGTATAAAA
Source organism: Cynopterus sphinx (assembly GCA_030015415.1). NCBI lineage: Eukaryota > Metazoa > Chordata > Mammalia > Chiroptera > Pteropodidae > Cynopterus > Cynopterus sphinx. The sequence goes on along the minus strand of CM057379.1, from coordinate 95,403,589 downwards.
TGGTAGGAAATCAAGAGACATCGTACCAGTTGGCAGAGCTTCTCACCTGCCAGGATGCTGGATTGACCACCCCAGGTCAAGTCTAACGTCAGATATGGCTTAATCAGGCCTCTAAAGATGCCACCAGGATCCAGCCTTCTCTCTCCACATCTAGCTTCTGATTCGTCCAGGTGGGCCCTACTGTCCCCTTATAGTGACAAGTTGGCTGCCTCAGCTCCAGCATCACATGCATTCCCCTGTAAGTCCAATGAGGAAGAGTAAACATCTCTTTCCGGACTCCCTGGCTTCGTTTGAGCCACATGCCCATTCTGGAACAAATCATTTGGTCTAGGGAATGCAGTGTGGTGATTGGCTTAGGTTTAGCTCACTTCCCTAGAGAAGTAGAGGGGGGGCCTCATCCCAGCCACATTGAAGCAAAGATGAGGGAGATTCACATGTGCTGATACAGAAAGGCATTCACCATATGTTGTTACCTTCTATGCATAAAAATAATACATTTAAAATACCTATTTTGTATATTTATGTCATATTTTGTATACATCCATACTTTATAAAACATCATTAAATGATATAACATATATCACTCATTAAAATATATTGTGAAATAAAAAGTTGATGATGATTAACTTTAAAATCTGAGTGCTAGTTCATAGGTGTGACTATTTGTTAGAATTCACAAGCCATACCCTTTTATGTATGTCTGTCAAACTTCAACAATAGGGTTTTTTAAAGTTAAGATGCAGAATAAAACTGCATAGTATGATGCTATTTTTTAGCAGAAGAGAGGAAGGAGAAAAGGATGGAAATAAGGAAGGAATCACAGAGACAGACAGAGACAGACAGACAGACAGACAGACAGACAGAAACAGAGATAGAGAGACAGAGATAAAGATTCTCCCCAGCTCCAACATATACAGGAATAGGGCAGTTCTTAATTGGGGTGATAGTGCTTCCCAGGAGACTACACAGGGAGTGCTACTGGCATAGAGTGGGTGGAGCCGAGGGGGCTGTGAATTGTCCTACAGAGCATAGGACAACCCCACAACAAAGAATGATCCAGCCCAAAATGTCAACAGCGCCAAGACTGAAAAGCCCTGTTATAGAGGTAAAATTTAAGGAAAGAGAGCTGTGAAAGAGAATTTCCACTTCTGCTCCTCTTTTGTACTTCATTATTTAAAATTTTTACAAAAAGTACGTCTTACCTTTAGTATTAAAAAATAAAAAGAAACATTCCTCATGGTAATGACAGAGATGGGTAAGGAAACCACTGCACACAGGCTGAATCCAGTCCACGGCCTACTTCTGTACGGCCCGCCGGACAAAAAGGGTTTTTACCTGCTGAAATGATTGCACCTTAACTGGTGCCGTGAGTACCTGCACCACAGCCTTGGTTTTGCCTATTGGCCCACGAAGCCTAAAATATTCACTATCTGGCCTTTGACAGAAAGAGTTTGCTCACCTCTGACATAGACCATCGTTTTTATGAAAGTTTCCCACTAAAAAGCTCCCGCCACCCCACCCCTGTCCAAACTAACCAATGCGCCACATCTTCTGAGATGCATTCTGGAAAGAAGGTTGCAGCGGAAACCACTAGCTACCTATGCACACGTATCAGTTTTTCTGTTGCGGCTGACGTGGTTCTCACCAGGCTAAAATCAAGGTGTTGGCAGAGCTGGTTCCCTTCTGGCAGTTCTAGGTGAGAACCCGTTTAACTTTTCCAGCTTCTAGGAGCCATAGACTTCTTTGGCTCGTGGCCCCTTCTTCCTCCAAATTCAAAGCCGCTGAGAGCTGGTAGTGTTCTTCTCACATCACATCACTCTCATTCTGATTCTCCTCCCTCCCTCTCCCACGTTTAAGGACCCCTGTCATTATATTAGGCCCAGCTGGATAATTCAGAATAATCTCATCTCAAGGTCAGACAATTAACCTTAATTCCTTCTGCAACTTTAATGCCCCTTTGCCATTTACCATAACATATCCATAGGTTTCAGAAATTAAGATGTGGACATCTGGAGGTGGGGTGGAGGAGCATTATTCTGCCTGCCATACAAGACATTCACTCCCCTACCGCTCTAAGAGAATCCCAGCCACACGTACGGAAAGATGTAGCCAGGATGTTATATTTCAACCAGTTAGATATAAACTTAAGTGCTAGTGTTATATTCAGAATGCCTTAAAGGAAAGAAGTACCTCCTCAGTTCCAGTGTCTAATATCAGATGTAATGTCCGGAGCTGTAGCAGCCACTCTGCACCAGGATAATACCAAGTGTAAGCATGATAAAATGAAAGAAGCCTAGGTCTGCAAGGAATTTGTGGAGTCACTATATGACCTAGAAGGCCTGCCTTGGCCCTATTTAGGTGGGAGAACAAAGTCTGTGTGTTTAAATCTCTATGGGGAATGGGAGTGGGTTCTGTTATAGAAAAATAAACTTCCTAACAGTTTCTGAGGATGAAAGCATTCATTCATTCATTTATCCCTTAACATGCACGTATGAAGAGTCTGAAGAGTCTGCTGAGTGCAAGTAGACTGCTGGATGATGGATATGCAAACAGAAACCTGCCACAGTTCTGGGACCCACGGAGTTCATGGCCCTGTGGGGAGACAGTTAAGCATAAGTCAACTGCTTTCTAGAAGTGTGACAGGTGGGCTGGAGAGGCATCAGCTCTGCCTGAGGGAGAAGGGAGAATGTGCAGCCAGTCGAGGTGAGACAGCATTCCAGGCAGCAGGAACTTACTAGACAAAGGCAAAAATCACACAAGGGTCCAGTGAGGGAAAACGAGACAGCCAGTGGGTCAACGGCCAAATGGGCAGAATAGAAAGGGCAGGAAAGGTCATTTGGAAGGAAAGTAGGAAAGATCAGGTGAGTGAAGCGTCTACGCTGGTTAAGCTGGGTAGCTGAGCAGGGACGGACGTTAAATGCTTGAGCCCACTTTCCTATTCCCCTGAGCTCTCATGATGCAAAGCCCTCAGGACCTTTCCCCACTCTCCACTCCCCACCGCATCATTCAGTGAAGGAGGAAGACATGACACGTCTAGCCCCAGGCTTCCTGTCTCTGCACCTTCCAGGTCACAGCTGCTAATTTTAGTTCTCATTTAATTTTTCGGTCGTTAGCTTTGACCTCTTAGTTGGTGATTACTAATAAACCTGGACAAAGTAAACGAACCTCTCCCCTCCCCCCAAAAAAAAAAAAGTTTCAGATTTTCAAAGTTCAAGATGAGATCCATAAATTATCCCATCTTGGCAAACACAGTCCCTCCCCTAGGCAACGTACACTGTTGGCAGGAGCTTGAAAGAAGCATTCATTTCCTCCTCTTTTTGCATCTGGGGTTTGGATGTGCAAAAAATGTGGTTCAGCATTTTCACTCTGACTCTAATCCATCCACATTCCTGCCCCCACTCATCTTCTCAGCAGAGGACGAAGACAATCAGGCACTATATCAATCAGACTCACCTCTTGACAATTACAATAGTGGCCCTGATTGAAGGAGTCACAGAACACAGTCAAGGTCACAGGGTTAGGGGTGGCCCTAACAAACAACTCATTAAATTGGAAGGTGCTCACCTCTCTTCCCAAGCAGAAAACCCAAAACTCAGAGAGAGCTGCAACCACACAGATAATGGAATGGAGTGGTAAAGAACCGTCACCAAATTCTGTCATGTCCATGTCACTTTTGCATAAAAAGGACACTGGCAGCCCATTAGGCAACTGATCCAAGTAATTTAAGGAGGAAAAAGCAGTGTGGATCTTTGAGGGGGACTGTTCGCTGAATTACTCTTTCTCAGCCGTGACACTTTATTGAGGAAGACCTACTAATTACTAATAGCCATTGTTTTTTAACACTCTATTCAGAGGCTCGTTTTTATATCCCATAATGTGCACTGGGGTGGGAGGAGCTTTCATTCTATATCTTTGGGAAACATTGCACATTCTCTCCACCTGAAAACTGGAAGTTTTCAGCGCACATGTAAATATAAAGGCTCTGAGAAGGCCTGCAGAAAAGTAATCCGTGTAGCATCAGAAGTAACAGCTTGGAATCTGGAGTGAGGCAAACTTAGCTTTTAATTCTGGCCTTGCTGTTTCCTATTGTGTAATCTGGCATGGTTGTTGTGAGAATCAGAGGGGGCATGGTTGTTGTGAGAATTGCATGTACAGCACAGTGCTTAGTCCATGGCAAGCACTTAACACATATTTGCCAAAGTAATAATTATTGAGCCCAGTATTTATCAAATAAATGTTGAGCCTAGCACATCTGACTGTCCTATCCTTCTTTCATAGTAACACCTATTACCTCCTACAAAATAATTTTTCTCAAAGCACTATTTGGGAAAGATTGCGGTAAATGGTTTTGCTCCAATTTGACAGTTATTTAGGCCATGTTATGAGTCAGGCACTAAGTACTTAACACGTTAATCCACTTAATCCTCACAACCACCCCAAGTAGTATGGGTAGGAATGAGATAATATACACATTTATAGATGAGGCACAGAGAGATTAAGATCTTGTCTCAGGTCACACAGCTAGTGAGTGGCTGGCCCTAAAGTCTCTAATCCATGCTTTTTATGAAGGGGCCAAAAAATTCAATCTCTGGGAACCTCCTGAAGCTATTTCTCTGTGACCCATCTTTTCTTCTCCCTTAATGGTCATAAAACCTCATTTTTATAAGGTCCTTTTTCTGTTCAAAAACCTAAAATGCCTGCCCATCACTTTTACGGCCCAATTCAAATTCGTTCTGATTCTAGGCTCTCAGTCTTCCCTTCCTTGACTGTCTCTCTGCCAAGCCTACCCTTTCTCTTCCTGGTAAACTCATATTCATCCTTCAAAATCCAACTTAAAACTCACTGCTTCTGGAAGAACTCTCTGGACTCCTCTACCCAGGATGGAGTTACTGCCCCAACCTTTATTCTCCCTTTCAGCTTCAGAAGAACCTCTCTTGGTTGGCATTTGCCAGATTTTATTGTCTGTTGTACTCACCGTAGTGCACACAGCCCTGACTCTCCTTCCCAACTCTAGTTCTTGTAGGGGGTGAACTGACTCCTACCCAAGCCTGTGACCTGTGTGCAGGCAATCAGAGTGATATACCATTCCTTAGGGGTTATAGGGATTCCTTAGGGGTGATCATATGGCCCAAAGCCAATGAGGCTGAACCCCGAGACGCCTGATGGAATGGCCTAGACACATGCATTTACTTTCTGCAGAACTTAGAGCTGGGAGATAAAGCCTGATGCCACCAGGCCACCCAGTGGAGAAGCACTTCCGGAGAGTGAACCCAGCATGGAAGAGAGTGGAGAAAAGAAGAGCGAGGGAGGGGAAAGAGAACAAAGAATCTGGATCCCGCTGACATTGGACATGCCTTGAATCGAGCCTTACCTGAAGTAGCTCTATTCTTAGACTTCTCAGTTCTGTGAACCAATAAATTTCCTTTTCAACTAAAGAGAGCTAGAGTTGGAGTTCTGTCGCTTGTAACCCAAGGAGCCGTGACTAAAACAATCTCTAGACCTTGACTGAGGTCCTCTAAGACCAACCATACCTAACTCATCGTCCCAGGGCCTGACTCATAGTCTGAAACATCCCCTAAAACTCGTGTTGCAATGAAATTCGATTTGGAAGCTTCGAATGTTTTCTTGAGCACCCGCTCCGTTGATCCTGGGGACTTATTATGTAGTCTTATCCCGATTTCACAGATGGAGGAAGTGAGGCTCAGAATGTTTAAGAAACTTGCTCCAAACAATCACAGTGCCCATCTGTTCTACGTCTCTGCTAATTCTCCTAGTATTTTTCACAGTATACACACACGTGGTGCTGACCAGGACTAACTGGCCTGAGGTGCCTCTGCTGCCCTGGATTAGAGGAGACTGGCTATGTCTGGCAAGGAAGGCAGTAAGGCTCAGGGCTGAATCGCTGTCATCTTTCAGCCTGAGCACCTCGTCCTTCTGTCTCACCCTTCTGGAAGGCCTACATCCCGAACGAATGAACACAGTTCACTTTTAGCCCCAAGACGTGTCACTGCCCCCGGGGGTTCAGAGGCCACTTGAGAAAGATTCACATCCATGCAAATGGGCGGCACTTACACCTTCATGGATCTCAGATCCCGCCAGGCCCTCAAGGTTGCCTCGCAATCCTTCTGTTTCCCTAAGAATGAATGAAGACTTGTTGACTGTGTCGCCATGGCTTTGGAAATCCAGCTATTTCTCAGCAGTTGAAGTGTGAAATTAGGCAGATGGAACATCCAGATAAGGGACTATGCAGCATCTGGAAACCGTGGCATCAAACAGACAGTCAGAGCTGGTTGCTTTACAGCATGTAGGCAAAGAAGGCATTAATTCCAGTCTATTCTTAATTGCTAAATGCAGCCCAGCAAAGCAGGAAAACGTATGAACCCTGCAGTCTCTGGGCTTAAATCCCACCCCTATCACTTAGTTTCTGTGTGATCTTAAATGGCGATTTAAGATTTGGGTTTTCCAACCCATAAAATGGATATAAAACACCTCCAAGAAATGTTTGGGGGATTTGGAGAAATAAACCACCGTAGCACATTGAAAGCACTCCATAAATTATCTGATGTTTGCTCTTTAATTTCCTTAAATATAAAAAAGACACCCAAATCCTTGCCAACCGATTTGGAACACGGGTTTTACAAATAATTAAATGAGGTCAGCGCAATTTCATTGAGGCTGCTCAGGCAGCTTCAGTGATAAATAAGGCAACTTTTTACAAGCGCATCCATCAGAACCTTAAATTAGTCAAACGTAAGGAAGCACGCAAGAAGAAGACAGACTAGGAGGTGAATACTGTTTGCAAATCAGAATGCTATAGAAATGGCCACAGATTGCAAACCATAAATTCCACTCTCTAGAAGCTCTGTTATATGTAGATACCAGAAGGCAAATAAAAGTATACTTAAAGATGGAGCTGGCAGCGTCTGTTTAAAAAAGGGAGAGAGATGAAAATGGTGTGATTTCACAGCACTATACTCAAACAAGCAGTAATATATAATATCAGACCCAAATTTTTTCAAAGAGCTGAATAACGGCTGAATAACAGCTGAATTGGAATTATTCAAGCATTTTTTTTTTTAAATGTGACTCCTTCGGTCACTGCATGAGATAATTCTCTCGAATATCACTTGAGTTTCAGTTAACTCTTAGATGGCCTGAATGACGACACTATCACATCTCCAAGAAGCCTTGAAAACAGCCTGAATTGGGGAGGGACGCCACTCCTAGTCTAGAGCAGGTCTTCTCAAGCAGGGGTGATTTCGCCCTCCCAGGGACATTTGGCAGCGTCTGAAAACCTTTTTGGTTGTCACCATGGGGGGAGATGAGAATGCGACTGGCATCTACTAGGCAGAGACCAGGGATGCTGCTAATCCTCCTGTGGGCACAGAACAGCCCCCACAATGAAGAATGATCAGCTCCAAATATCAGTTGTGCCGAGGCTGAGAAGCCCTGCTCAGGAGTTAGCCGGACTGCTGTTAGCTGCATGAACCTGAGGTATCCTTTAACCTCCCAGAGCCTCAATTTCCTCATTTGTCAAATAAGAGAATATAGCAAGACCTGCCTTCCAGGGTTGTTAAATTTTTGAAGAGATATTCATAGTAATGATGGCTACCATTCAGCAAGGTCTCACTCTGCACCAGGCACTGTGCCAAGAACCCGTATGTGCATTATTTGATTCCATATTTATAACAATCCTATAAAGTAAGTAATGTAGCTAAGATTTCACTGCTGGGGCGGGTGCAGGCTTCGAAACCCCAGCAGCCGTGTCTTGACCTCTTCATTCGCTATACTATCAGTGTGGGCCAGGCATCACCAGAAGTTTGTTAGAGATGCAGAATCTCAGACCAATTGAGTCTTAATCTGCATTTTAACGAGACCCCCAAGCGGTTTATGTGCGCATCGAAGTTGAGAAGCAATAAGCTAAGGACAGTGCCTGCTCCCTAAGGAACCACTAAATAAATATTAATTATTTGCATTATCATCACTATTTGTAGCCTAGAGAGATTCGCTAGAGTCAAATTCAGACTCTGAGCCATAAGACACCTGGATGTGGCAAAGATCTCATGAAGAAAATTTGTCAAAACCAAACACCCCCAAGGCCATTGGGTCTGCCCAGTCTTTTATTAGGAATAAGTATGGATGAAGTCCAGCTGTCAAAAGAGGAAACGCAGAGTGTGCTATCCAGCTCTTCAGATTCCTCAGCCACTCTTCCTCCTTAAACATCCGTTGCCTCCCTCCATTCACACTATGGTGTGAATGACTCACAGCACATGCTGTCTCTCCAGGGATATATAGGAAGCTCAAGGCATGCTTTCTGCCTCTGTTTAATAGAAGAACCCAGACCTCTGCTGTCAAACCTCAAGCCGGTAGTGTTCTCCTTATATTAGCTACTTCAGGGTCATGAGATGGTGACATCATCAAGCACAGAGCACACTCTGTCTCTCTAGTATTTATTTTTTAAACTATATAAATAATGCATCCGTGCATCCTCAGTATAAACTATTCAAATTCTACACGTGTGTACAGAGTACAAAGCAAACGTCCTTTTCATCAGAGAAACCATGGAGGGTTCAAAGCAGAAACTCCAGGTCCGGATTGCCCAGGTTCGAATCTCAGCTCTACCCCTTACTAGCTGTGTGTCCTTGGACAGCTTACCTAACCTCTCTGTGACTCAGTTTCCTCATCTGGGCCTCAAAGATCTGTTCAAGGATTAAATGTGACAATGCCTGAGAAACGCTTAGCACAGAGCCCGGCACACATTAGGTGTTAGCGATTCCTGTCGCTACCACTTCCCTCCCCAGACTGAAGCAACTTGATATGAAGACTTCTAGACCCTCTGCCATGCATTTACCTCTACTGCACCCCACAATTACAACTGCACCTTTAGCGATTACACTGGACCCGGGTTCTGCAACCTGCCCTACAGCCAAACCAAACCAGCTGGTCGCACGGACATAACCCTCGTTCTTTTTAACAGCCCTGTCTGTCCATCTTTTGGCTGGATGCACCAAGGTGTGGGAACCATTCCAACACTGGTGGGAATTTAGGCTGTTCCTTCTTTTTTTCCCACTGGATGTGAACTGGATGTGCAGAGGCAGCCAAACTCAGAGCATGTCAGACTTAGGAAGCAGAGCAGCCAGGAAGCGGAGCCAGGAGGAGGATGGTCTCATCGGAGTGTCTGCCAAGGCCTGGAAGGATGACGACAATCTGGGGCACATTCAAAATAAATAATTGTCCTTAACCCTCTCAGAATTGGGAAGTGCATCATTAGTCACTGCTTCCTGTCACAGCTGGTTGCTGGGCCCTTCCCTTCCCAGTACCCTCGAACTAGCCCCAGGTTTGTTGCCACGCCCAGGCCACCCGATCCACAACAAACAAGGGCACCTGCTCTGTGGTAATTTCTCCCTCGTACAGCACCCCTGGCTCACTCTCCAGGGACAAGGTGAAGGGAGAGGATCTTCCTCCAGCCAGCAGGGACATGAAAGATGACCAGTACAGCAGTTTTATGACTTACCAGCCAAACCCTGAAATCCTACTCAGAATCCTAATTTATAAAGCAGGTAAGAGGCTGAATATAGCTGGGTGGTTGGAGGGGGAACGGTCGAGCCTCTTCTTTCCCCCTGAGATGCCCACTGTCCTCCTGGACACAGTTTATAAACGACTCCCTCTGGTCAATCTGTGTTTCAGATTTGGCAGCTGGAGCCCACAGAGGAGCAGTTGTTCACCGAAGCCACACAAAAGCAGCAGAGCCCAGGCCTTGGTCTCCTGACTCTGGACTGCCAGGCTGCTGTGTTGTCTGCTAACTTCTGCAACGCTTGTGCTTGTTTAGAGTGAGGTGCGAATGGTTGTCACATTCAGAGACGATTCTCTTTCCAGGGCCCTTTTCATGAGAGCCAGACTTCTCGACCCTACAGCTCAACTATAACTCACAGGATTAAAAAGCAAATCTCCCTGAATCAGGGGTTTCACTGAAAGGCCCGGATGTAGGAAAGCTAAACAACAACTAGGAAAAAGAATTACAAACACTGCTTTTATATTTAAAAATTTGATAAAAATCAGAACCAAATGTAAAATTCACCTGAATTTTTATGATTAAACTAACGACTCCAAATGAACTTTGTCCCTGTAATCAGTGCCTTCAGACTCATCTCCCATATCACCTCCCCTGCCCGGCCCTGGCTCCTAATGACATGAACTCACTCTTCCACTGAGGTACTTTGGAGGAAAATTTTGAGAAGTTCTAAGCTAAAGGAATGACTCTATAATGGCAAAATTATAGGCAAATAGGCAACAGAGAAAGGAAGAGATTTTAAAAGGGGCAAAGTCATCCCAAGCTCCAGAAATTTCCCCCGTATATAAAATCTGCTCTGCCTGATCCACAGTTTTCATACCAGAAAACATTTATTGAGCACTTACTGGGTACCTATCACTATGCTAAACGCTTTATGAGGATGTGGCGGCACTAGAAACATCTCCCATTTTACAGGTGACAAAACTGGGGTTCTGAGAGCCTAAGTCACCCAAAACCCCCAGTTCCCTCATGGTAGGAACAGAATTCAGAACTCTTCCTTCCTGACAGAATGACCAACTGTCCCAGTCTACCTAGGATGTCCCGGGTTTCGCACTAACAGTCCCACATCCTGGAAACCCTGCATTCCTGGGCATCGCTGGATGACTGGTCACCCTAGTGGAGCGTCGGCTGAGGTTGCTCGGAGGACAGAAATATTTAATTGACTATTTAAGTCAGATTAAATGGCCGTGGGGGGCCTTTAGCAAAGTCACATGGTTAACTAGGACTTTTCCTGGGGAGTCAGAAGAGGTGCTGACTCCTGCTTCTGGGCTGGGTGGGATACAAATGAAGACCACAAGTGGAGAGGCGTGAGCATCCAGCTGGGTGTCCGACGTAAGAGGGCACATTCTAGAGTTCCTCTGTGCTGCGTTTAATGGGGGGACCAACCAGTCAGGGGCTTTCCCAGATTCAAGCGCTGAATGTCCCGGGGACTCCCAAAGTGCCAGGCAAACCAGGACAGATGGTCACCCTACTTCCCTAGCAAAAGCTGCTGCTGAATATTCCAGAAAACACACATCACATTAGCAACAGCGTGCTCCCTATTTCCATCTACTCACTTTTTTTTTCCTTTCATGTTTTTTTTTTTAGTTTTCTCCCCCCTCAAATTGGCAGGCAACACGACACTGCGTGCTGTTGTCTCGCTCTCACCGTGAAAGACTATAGAAAGAAAATCACGCAAAGGTCATTGTGCTTTACAATGAGCCTTTTTAAAAAAAAAAAAAAAATGAAAGACGGAAAAGAAAATTGCCTGAATGGGTTCCTGTTAGCGGGAAGTAAGAAAAAGGTTCCAAGTGGAAAACTATTCTCAGGAGAAAGCATGTTGACCCTGGTATTGTGTTTTCAGCCTGTGTTTAAAATATTCCCTGAACCTTTCTAAAGTCTTTCTGCATATTTATTTGCTTTCCCCTGCTAAGAGTCAGAATTAAGAGAACCTGTCGACAAGTGGGGAAACAGGAGTTCTGAACACGAAGTCCTCCCCAGGGCTGCGGCTCCTGTTTGCATTCTACCTCGGTGTCGCCCTCCCTGCCTCTCTCCCTCCCTTATTCTCAGTCTTGGCCTCTCTCTGCATGTGTCTCTCTCTCCCTCTGTCTCCCTCCCTCCCTCCCTCAGCACTGCAGCTTGCTTTGGGCACTCTACTCCTTGTAGCTATACCATGGGTGTGACGGGTACATCTCCATCACACTCACTGGTCTGTGGCTCCCAAGAGAATGCTCGTTTGGTGAAAGCAGGCACCCCGTTGTCTGTTCACGCTCCTATCCCCAGGGTCTGTCCCCATGCCTGGTGGATGCAGTAGGCGCTCAATATCTGTAACTGCGTGATTGAGTGGTTGACCGCCGGCCTTTTTACTACCCTGCTCCCTGGACGATTGCTGGCTCCTCAGACTGGACTCCTTCAGAAGCAGACCCTGAGACAGAGATACAAGCGCAGGTAGTTTGTTCAGGTGATCCTGGAGTAGAGAAGGGAGTCAGGGAAGGGAGGGAAGACAAATAGGGTGTGTCATCTAGCAGGCTACTAATGTGGGCACCTGGAGCTCAATCAGGAAGAGCTCCGGGGAGAGAATGCAGAACATGCCTCCGCGTTACCTGTTCCCAGGTGCTAGTCCCTGGCTGAGGGCTGCTGCGGGGGCTTTCTCCCTGAGACCACTGGTCTGCCCGGGGCTTGGGATGAAAGAAGGCCCCCTGGCAGTGTCCTGGGTGCCGCCAAAGGACCACAACAGAATGGGCCAGAATGATGAGTACCAAGGAGATGAGAACAGGGTCCCTGCAAGCGTCTGCCACAGGAAGACCCCAATCAGCAAATTCCCTGGTGTCTTAGACATCCACAACCTGAAGAAAATGTTTTTCTGCAGCATTTGGCCTGTGGGGCGTCCTTTCCTTCTTAGAAGCGTTTTCTCTTGGACTTCTCAATCTCTTCCTATCCCCCTGCCTGCACACCCTTGGTCTCCCCTTCGCTGATCCCTCTCCCACCATTCTCATTGTCCCATCCTCAACACAACCCACCTTCACCCCATCCTGGGAAATGCAGCAAATTGTAGAGCCAGGCAGGCCATTCCCAGCCCCCGAATCCCCTCTCCAGTGCTCCTACCAGAAATAACAGCAATAAAGCAGCAACAGGAACCGCAGCAGGTGAGCTCTGGAGCAGCCAAGTGTGTGATTTAAGGGCGCGCTGCCCTGGGCTCAAACGCGGCCTCCACTCCTCAGCAGCCCTGAACTTGAACAGGTTATCAACTCTTTCGAAAAGGCCAATAAAGTCCTACCCCGAGGGCAGCTGAGAGCACATTAAAGTGCTCGGCAGAGGGCAGGGGTGGGCAAAGCTGGCAGATCCAATCTGGCCACTGCCTGTTTTTGTAAATACGGTTTTCTAAGAACAGCCACACCCCTCCGTCTGCAGGTCATCTGCGGCTGCCTCTGGGTTGCAGTGTCAGACTTGAGCAGCTACGACAGAGACAGAGACCGGATGGCCCTCCAAGCCGTAGATACTCACTGTCTGGGCCTTTGCAGGAAAAGTTTGCCAACCCCTGGCGCAGTGCCTGGCACGTGGCTGGTGCTTAATAAATATTGTATGTTACGGCGTCAGCATTTGCCAGGCTGTGTTAAGCACTTTACATGTGCTATCTTATTTTTAGTCCTCCTCACACTACATGTTGGGAATTCTTGTTACCCCCATCTCACAGATGAGGACAGAGGCCAGTAGTCCCTACATACATGTCTCACACAGTCTTCTCCTCTTTTGCCCCCCGCTTCCCTTCCAAAGTCCCCATTCCTCCATCACTGTCACTGTCAGCAGCCCCAGAATCTCAGGCTGGAAGCCTTGGGGTCCTCCTTGACTCCTTCTTTTCCCACAAATCCTAGAGATTCATCCTCCACACGCAGCCACATCCACACCTTTCTCTCCACTGGTCACCTTTAAACCAACATTTCCCAAAGTGAGTTATCCAGAATACTGGTCCTAGAAAGGGGGGTTTCACAGTCAATTAATTTTGGAAAATACCGCACGTCGCGTCCTCTTCTCAAAGGGTCCTAATGAACATTAACATGGTAAAAGCTCTGAGAAGTCCTGCAAAGAGACTTGTTTAATTCTGTGCAGCCCAGCATTTAGCAAACACGCACAGCTACAAAATTCTTTTTTCCCACTTAAAATCTGTTTCCATGACAGGACAGAGATTGGGAACCACTGCCTGGGTCTCTCACCAGGGCCTCCTCTCTAGAATTCCTGACAAAGCTCTTTTCCCTGTCATCTGTCCTAGGAATTTATAAACTTCTTCTGTAAAGGCCAGATAGTAAATATTTTAGGTTTCGTGGGCCAAGAGGCAAAACTGAGCGTATTATATAGATACTTATGTAACAAGAGAGAAAACACATTTCTATAAACATTTTATTGGCAGAATTCAACACTTCATTTCTGGGCACCAAAATTTGAATTTCATACAATTTTCACATGTCACGAAGGACGATTCTTTTGTTTGTTATCCAATTCTTTAAAAACATAAAAGTCCTTCTTCACTCTCACACCAAGCACACAGAAACAGGCAATGGGCAAGATCTGAAGAGCGGACTAGTTGCTAAGCCATGATCCCCCACACAGTACCAATGAATCTCACCTCCTAAAATCCAGTCCTCACCACTCCTGTGTTGAACTTGTTCAGAGACTCCTCTTCCCCTTCCAGAGTAAGTACCAGCTTTTCCCCCACATCACTCAAAATATCTTAGCTTGCCCCGCACCTCTCCACTCAATGTGACTTCTCACCCCTCACCTCCCACTCTTTGTCTTATCCAGTTAAATGTGTCCACTGCTCCTCATCCACACCCCATCCTTCTTGGCTCTTGTGTCTTTGCTGCCTCCTCCTGGAATACATCCTCACAATCTCTGCACATCCAAACACTGCTGGTCCTTCAAGGATGAACCCAAAGGCCGCCTCGTCCAGGGAAGCCCTCCCTGATCTCCCCAGAGAGAGCTAATATCTCCTTCCTCTCAATCTCCAGGCCTCTAATCTCTGTAGCACATATGGTCACTATATATCTAAATTGTGTACATATGTCTCTTTGACCCAGTAAACTGTACATGACACGATACCTCGAAGCTGCATTATGCGTGATTCCCATGCATAATACCGAAGATGGGATTCTCAGGGATTGGTTATGTTGCTGAGAACTCTTCCTCAGCCTCCTCCTCATTCCATCCTTTCCCCCAACTGCCTCGTGTAGGCCCCATACATTTCAGAAGTGGGGAGGGCTGGTATCAGGACATGGAAGATGTTTCTTTAAACTCCAAAAAAATCTTAAAGGTTAAAGTGGAAAAGAAGAAGGAGAGATAGGCCCGTGTCTGGAAATTTCCTCTACTGGTGCTTCTTCTCCCCACCTTTGGAAACATAATAAAAGCTAGTGATACTAACACACAGGGTTTAAATAGGGAGTGTGTTTGGAGTCAGAAGTACAGTAACTTAAAATGGTATCGTGAAGGTCAACAAGACCTAGCTGAAGAACGCTCTCATTTACTAATCTCGCCTCTCTATGTAAAATAAAGTGGTTGAACTAATGACAGTTGACCTGGATCTTAAGAAGCCTACCAGATGGATACATAATTAAGAGACATGACTCCACGAGAAGCCCATTCTGTTCTGATTGACAAGAGAGGAAGGAGGTGATCCCACAGCTGAAAGATCTGAGCTCTATTCCCTCCTTCTGCCCAGAACAGAAGAGAATTAAGGCCTAGAATGACGTCAGCATCACACCTCCACTGTTACACCACTTCCATCACACCCAGAAGTGTGGGCCAACCTGGGGACCACAGGTGAAACTATCAGAGTCTTAGAGACTGGGCCGTTTTGAACTTCTTTCCTCTATCCACACACTTAATACACAGACATCACTCCCCACTACCACCAACCACCACCTTTTGAGGAAGATCTGATGGCTACCATTAAAAGAGGCCTTCACTTGGATGACTCATGTGGGTAGACTCAGTGAAAACTGAGATACACTTCTGCAGTTTATTACAGTTAGCCCGCAGAACATTCTGATCTAGAGTATTGTCCCAGGTGGCCTTGGCTGCTACAAGTAAGCCTTCAAATCAAATCTTGGCTAAATCTTCTCCAAAGTCAATTTAAAATGTTTTCAAAGGTGTATCAGCCTGGGACACATCAGACCCCACAGGTCCTAAAAGGAAATGTCTCAAGTCAGCACCCATGTCCCACCTCTTCTGTTTTCACGAAGGCCTTATCTTGATAGAAGTGTTCCCTTCTGCAGACAGCTACACTTGCTGTTTAATCCATCACACATATACCATAAGAAAAGCCACCTGCCACATTCCCAGTAGGAAAGAAAGCTTTCCTAGTGAGAAACCACCCATCTCACTAACCTACAGTGAACTCCAATTTACCTTGAAGAGGATCAGAGAGGCTGGAATAACAGTGAACTAAATATCATAGAAATGTCTTCCTCTCTCACATGAGGATCTGGGAATATGCAGTCCAGGACCAATGCGGCCTGGAGGCCTGGTTCCTTCCCCCAAATCCTGACCACTCTCATCATGTGGCCAAGGTGGCTCATTCCTAGTCTACCTTCCATCAGACAAATGTGGCAAATGGAGAAGGGCATGGCATGCTCTCCCTTCATAGAAACCACCTAGAACCTGCACGCGTTTCCCTGCTCACATCCCCTTCCTGAGAACTCGGTTGCATGACCGCCCCTAGCTGCGAGGAAGGCAGATAATTGTTTTCTAGGGCTGCCACAACAAAATGTCACAGCCTGGGCAGCTTTAACAACAGGAATTTATTTTCTGACAGTTCTGGAGACTGGAAGTTGAGACCAAGGTGTTGACAAGTATGGTTCCTTGTGAGGCCTCTCTTCTTGGCTTGCAGACGGCCACCTTCTCCTAGATCCTCATGTGAACCTTTCCTCTGTGTGTGCATCTCTTGTGTCTTTGTGTCCCAACTTCTCCTTCTCATAAGGATATCACCCTAACCACCTCATTTTAACTTAATTACCTCTTTAAAGGCCCTATCTCCAAATACAGTCACATTCTGAGGTAGGGTTTCAATGTATGGATCTGGGGACACGATTCAGACCATAGCAACAGGTAATGCAGTCTTAATCATGGGGAGCCATGTGCCCATTAAAAATCAGATGGTAGGGCTATTGATAAGAAGGGGAGAATGGACTGGGAGGTCAATTAGCCATCTCTGCCCCAAGCAGTGTCATCCCCTAGTTCGTGGCAACCACGGGTACTCTAATATTTGAATGACTAAAGAGAGGAAAAGAAAACAGAAACTCTTGAAAATTCTGTCTAGACCTTGTGCTCAGGGGCTCAATCTGTTGCAGGTCTGGTTCTCCATTGCCGGGCCATGCTGAATGAAGAGAATGTGGCTGGCTCATCACTCAGTTCTACAGAAGTGACCAGTAGAGTGTGACCTACAGAGGGACCAAAGGAGGCCTTCTGGGCAAGAGTGTGCCCAGGAGCTCCAAGAACGGGTTGAATTCCCACAAGAGCAGGTGTTTCTGCCCGTTTTGCTCCTTGCTGTTATCTCTAGCACGTAGAACAGTGCCCAGCAGGTAGCAGGTGCTCATAAAGTGAATGAATGCAAAAAAACCTGGGAGAGGAAACTGCATCCAAGTCCAGGGCCTCACTGATAAGAAGCCATTCCAAGCTGCCCCCCTGTGATCCCATCTTGCTTTTTTCTCACATTCTCATTCATCCATATTCCATTAATTAAAATAACAGCTGCTATGAGCAGAACCAACATTCCTAATTAGAAGGGAGGGTAAGACATAAGTGAAGGAAAAGGGTAACTTCAACCAGTTACAATGTTCTGACTGAGATCTACCTTTATAAGTAAGTGGGCTCTGAAAATGTAGCTCTTTTAAAGGATCCAGAATGTTCATCCAGCTTACTGGCGAAGGCAGTTTGTCTGGTATATAGAATCGTGGATTCCTAGCATCAGTGCTTTCTAAACATATGACCATTTAGACATATTATTAATCAATTCCATGCCTCAGTTTTTTTTCTTATAAAATTGGAGGATCACAGCACACACCAGAGTACCCATGGCTTTAAGATGCCATGCATGCCTGACTCCTAGTCAAAATGACAAAATAAATGCTATGCTCACCTCCTCTCACAACCACTTCAAAATTACAGCCACATTACAGAACAAACACCCTTATAAACTGCCCAAAGACTAGGTGAACAGAAGTCCTGTAACAGGATATGCAGAAGAAGCCACATTGAGACTGGTAGGAAAGCAGAGCCCCAGAATGGGCTGCGAGTTAAAAAAAAATGTGTGGCAGTTAAAAAATGGGAGAGATATCTCTGCTGTGCAGGTCACCCACCCAAGGAAAAAGGGGTCCCAGCCTCACACCAGCTCCCCAGCCCAGGGTTTCAGTGCTAGGAACAGAAGTTCCCACAACTTCTGACTGTTAAAACCAATGTGGCTTGCAGCTAAGTGAGAAAGAGGGAGGCTGGAGTGCCCGGTGTTCCTCTTAAAGGGCCCACACACAGATTTACCTGCTGACAGACTCACTCACTCTGAGCTCCAGTGCTGGGGCAGCAGTTCAAAAGCATCAAAGACATAGAGGGAGGAACTGAATTGTCTGGCTTCAGGGCAAGGGCTGGAGGGGCAGCTTTCTTCTGGATAAAAGAGCAGACACCACCGTCCTTTGTTGAGTTCTCCCCCAACCCAGCCTGCACACTCAGGAGGGTGCCAAGTTTGCATCTCCATTAACCTGGCTAACACTGTTCACCCTGCCCTGCTGATTCCCTGAGACCCTGCCCCACCCAACTTGTGGCCTACCCAAGTCGCCTCCAGAAACTTTTCCATACAAATAGTCTATCTAGGCTAATGCTACAGACTTTCCTAAAAACCTCTCAAAAATTCACAGACCCAAACAAGTAGCATCTGGCCTCAGAATGCCCATAACTCTTGCTAAGCAGCCTCAAGCCCCACACCAGTGGCAACTAGCCTCACCTCCAGCTTAGTCCCTCCCAGGTGCCCCTAAGCCCAGCACAAGGGGTGACCATCTGCAGATCATACCAGGTGGCCCCAGTCTGGGCACAGGCAGCAGATGACCTTGGCTGGCACTGGAGCTCCTCCCAAGAGGCCCAAGAATCAACACACCAGTGGCCAGCCTCAGACCACACCAGAGCACCACCCACCCACCTCCACAAATGACATATCCAAAAATTGAACTGGGCAGGCACCAGCATACCACTAAAGAGAACCCTGCTCCATGGAGTCAGCCCCTGCACAACAGCTCCTTCATTATAGTCAAAGCTATTTCACACAGCTGATCAGCCTGAGGGTCAGTCCCTCCTAATGATGTGTCAACAGCAATCAAGGCTCAACTACAATAGGAGGACACACACAACCCACACAAAAGACACACCTGGGGCTCTCAGCTCAGGCGACCAGGGAGACTGTGTTAATGGGCCCCACAGGACACCTGCTGCATAAGGTCACTTCCAAAACAAGGAGACATAGCATCTCTACCTAATACATAGAAACAAACACGGAGTCAGCCAAAAGGAGAAGGCAAAAAAACATGTCCCAAGTGAAAGAACAGAACAAAGCTCCAGAAAAAGGATTTAAAAAAAAATAGAGACAACCAATCTAGTAGATGCAGAATTCAAAACGCTAGTTATAAGGATGCTCAGTGAACCTAAGAAAAGAGCAGATAAACTCAGTGAGAACTCTAATAAAGAGATAGAAAACATAAAAAAAGAACCAGTCATAAATGGAGAATACAATGACTGAAATCATGAATATATTAGGACTCAATAGTGGACTAGATTAAGCAGAGCATGGAATCGGTGATTATGAAGATAAGGTGGCAGAAAACATCCAATCAAAACAACAACAACAAAAAAGAATCCCCTCAAAATAAGAATATTTTAAGGGGCTTCTGGGACAACGTCAAGCATACCAACATTTACATCATACAGGTACCAGAAGGAGAAGAGATAGAGCAAGGAATTAAAAACCTATTTGAAGAAATAATGATGGAAAACCTCCCTAACCTGAAGAAGGAAATAGACATTCAGTCCAGGAAGCACAGAGAGTCCCAAATGATGAATCCAAAGAGGCTCAGAAGGGATTGGCATAAAATATTTAAAGTGATAAAAGCAAGGAATTACACAACCAGGATTACTCTACCCAGCAAGGCTATCATTTAGAATCGAAGGACCAATAAAGAGCTTCCCAGACAAGAAAACGCTAATGGAGTTTATCCCTACCAAACCACTATTACAAGAAATGTTAAAGGGACTTCTTTAAAAAGAGAAAGAAAAAAAGATCAAAAATATGAATGATAACATGGCAATAACTACATACCTCTCAATAAATACTTTAAATGTAAGTGAATTAAATGTTCCATTCAAAAAACTTAGGATGGCTGAGTGGATAAGAAAACAAGACCCATACATATTCTGCATACAAGAGATCCATTTCAAATGGAAAGATACACCAGATTGAAAGTAAAGGGATGGAAAAAGATATTTCATGTAAATGGAAACAAAAAAAGTTGGGGTAGCAATACTTATATCAGATAAAATAGACTTTAAACTAAAGGCTGTAACGTGAGACAAAGAAGGGCCCAGAAATTTCATTTCTAGGTATTTAGCTAAAGAAACTCAAAACACTAATTTAAAAAAAAAAAAAAACATATGCATCCCTATGTTCCTTGCAGCACTATTTACAACAGCCAAGAGATGAAAGCAATCTAAGTGTCCATCAATAGAACAACGAAGAAAGAAAATGTGGTACATATATACAATGGAATATTACTTGGCTATAAAAGAAAAGAATAAAATCTTGTCATTTGCTACAATATAGATGAACCTAGAGGGTATTCTACTAAGTAAAATGAGTCAGGCAGAGAAAGACAAGTGCCATACAATTTCACTTACATGTGGAACCTAAAAAACAAAATAAATACACAAACAAAACAGAAACAAACTAATAGATACAGAGAAAAAATTAATGGTTGCCAGGTGGGAGAGGAGCTGGGAAGATGAGTGAAAAAGGTAAAAGCATTAAGAAGTACAAATTTTCAGTTATAAAATCAGTCACGGGGATGTGAAGTACATCGTAGGGAATATAGTCAATAATATTATAATAACTATGCATGGTGTCAGATGGATAATAGAGTTATCAGAGTGATCACTATTTTGTACTCCTGAAAGCAACATAATGTCACATCTACTGTAATTGAAAAATAAAAAATTATTTTTTTAAAAAAAGAGGCCATGCATGAAGGCACTCAGTGCAGTGCCTGGCACAAAGTCGGCCCTCCGTAAATGCCAGTGATCAGGGGAGACAGGTCTATCAGCTGCCTGCCCCTGGTTATTCCAAGGGTCCTAACCTCATGAGGATAAGGCTGGAATGTAAATGGAAACATCCTTCATTTAAAAATTTAAAACCCTGTGTTCTTCTCTTCTTCAATGCTCTTGAGAATAACACAAGGAAAGTAGGCTAAAGTTACAACAGTGAGAACTGAAGGGGAAAGACAAGGACACCCAACTTGCTCATATTACGTAAGAACTGAAAGGCATTGTCATGGGATGCTTGACAAGAGATGGTGTGCTTGAAGGTTGAGGAATGGGCAGGAAGACCCCAGAAGACCCTGGGTTAGATTTAAAGGGAAGGAATCGACACTAAGATGCCCCGTCATCATGGAACCATGGCACCAAGGGTCCACCTCCTCCTGTCCACTAAGATGGCCAGTTACTTAAAGGATGGCATTTGGGATTTTGCTTCTTAAACAGAGTTTAGAAAATGAGCATGACGGATGGGGAGAGTTTTTAAAAATCACATACTGCAGCTTGTTAAATGACTGGAAATAAAAGCTAAGCAAGAGTATTAAATTAGATTACCCAATATGAAACAAGCATACTTTCATCTCAAGTTCCTCTAAATAGATGTTTATTGTCCCTCGCTGTCAAGGTAAGCTATTTTCTTTATTACTCTTTACTCAAGAAATACGTACAAGGGAGAAGGGGGATCGAAACCCACATCGGTCAGTTGCCTCAGCATTGCAAAGCAATTCTTATCGGCATTAATACTGCAATGCCCAACGAGGAGAAATTAGGAGGTTTTCCTTGTGCAGGAACAGAACTGAGGGAAGAAAATGCAGTTACTAGCACTAAGTAAGTTATTATGAAATCTGCTCAAGCCTCATGTTTCTCCGATGATTCAAGATAATCACATTAAGCTTCAAACATTACGCAGTGACATCACTCAAATAGATAGTTCCCAGAGGTTGGCCTTGAGACCAGGGAATTAGCATCCGTCACACATTTATGACAGATCTGTGGTCTGACCTGATTTGTTACCAGTTGGAGCTCACGTGGATCTCTCTCTGACGGCGGCCACCTTTCTCACTTAATGATCCTCCTTGCTTAGAAGGACCCTGTGGAACTCGTTGGAATAAGAAATGGGAAACTCCTGATAACCCAAGGTCAAACGAGTGAGGTATGGATCCTTTATTGTCCAGGGTTCTGTCACAGAGCAAGCGAAAGAAGCTCTCGTTTCAAATTTGGTTTAAACCTCACTAGCCTAGAGGTGAAGTATGGTGCTTCAGAAACAAACAAATCCCGGTTTGAGACCACCTTCTGGGTGTGAGATCCTGCTCACCTGCAACATCAACACGACAATAGCCTCTAACTCTTGGGATGGCTGTGAGAATTAAGTGAAATGATATATACGTGACGTATCGAGCATAATGTTTGGCACAGAGAGAGCATCTAATAAATGATAACTTGGGCTGTTGTAATTTCTAGTATGAGTGAAATTTAAAATATTGCAAGAGAATCCACCAGGAAGGGTTGGCAAGACTCTAATACTCCAAAGACATGATTGATGTCACTCCAAGTTCTCTCTTCCCCATTGTCCATGTAGCAGACATGCTTGGAGCCCATACCCCCTCAGGCCAACGTGGTGATGACTGGCAACTTGAGGGGACAGTTCCCACCCACCCTAATGAATCTCTACCCTCAAGCACCTGCGTCTCTCTGCCCGGGAGTGTCCTCCAGACACAAGAGCATGCTCAGCCTGTGTTCTGGGCAGGCTGGGGGTTGCAGAGAGGGACACCCCCTGAAGCAACACTTCAGTGGGAAGTGAGAATGGGTGGGCCTCAAATAAGAGAACTCTTAGGGGTGCTCTGCACAATGCCCAGAGTCACCCAGAGTCCCCCAACACGATGGAACACCAGCTGCCCACCACAGTAAGCTGTTCACTGACACGACCTTCACTGGCTTCCTTCCTTCCCTGTCTCTCTTCCCCACTCCCTCATCACAGGATCACCCCAAATAAACCCTTGCATTCGAATCCTCATCTCAGGGTCTGCTTTTTGGGAAACCCAAACCAAGACAATCCAAAGGAGGCTTCCTTCTCCTTGGCATCTCTGCGGCTTCTCCTATGACCCCATCGGTCAAAGCGGAATAACCCAGGGAGCTCAGGCAGCGACACCTGACAGACCGGGTTCAAATCCCAACTTTGCCACTTAATAGTTGTGTAAACAAGTTAGTTCTCTTCTCTGCTCCCCATCTGAAAAGAAACACCTACCTCAAAGGGTTTTTAGTGAGATTCAATCTTTGTAGCTTTGTATTAGCCAATTGGAGCTTCCTAAAGAGAAGCAGGTACCCAAGGTTTCCAGCAATGCCGGGAGAACTTGAGTGCTTGGTACAGAAAATGAATTCAAAAGAGCAGAATGTCAAGGATTTGTTGGGGTAGATATTTTTAAATAGAGTAATTAACATCATGTGGAGTGAAACTCTCTCTAGCCACAGAGCCTGGTCCTATTGCTAGACCGCTGGTACAGGGGGCCAAAGAAGCTGGTTCCTCGGCCCAGGCCATACTTGCCATTGGCAGCCTCTAATTGGAGCTGAAATATTTCTTAGGTGTTGCCACATCGATCAGCAACTAGTTTATTTTTCTACAAAATGAGTGACAACTGCAAAACAACTTTTAAGTTGTCAAGGACGGGGAGGAAAAAACTCAACCTAGGGGTTCTCTGCGCTTCCTCTGTTCTCCCTAAGGGACTGCTGGTGCAGTCACGTCTCAAACCAGCATGAATTCAAGTTAAAACTCAGCACTCGGCTGGAACTTCTAGAATGAGCTGTTCCAAATCAATGTGAAGGAAACTTAAAAATTAATGAAGTTATGGGCAACCTGAGCAGTGACATTTTTCAACACATCCTCCAACGCTTTCCTAATTAAAGGGATCTGGCTGCTGGTTTCTGTTTCTGGTACCCGTGTCGGGGAATTCCTGAGGGAAGGAAGGAAGATCCACCAACTTGAGGTTGGTTCTTCCAACAATTCAGCTATAAGTCCAGGGGTGGACTCTCTAGATGAAGCTCTGACCAGGATGACAAAGGAGACATTTGGGAGCTGTGATTCAGGGAAGAGCTCTGTCAGCATGTATGGTTTGTCTGGAAAAAAAATGTGTTGGCAGAAAAATAAGTGGACAGAATTGTCCAAGCAACCAAGAAATTAAGCAACCTGGGAGGCCCTGGCAGCCCAAGGCAGACACCGCTGCTTCTTCTGGTCCTGGTGAAGTCGCAATTACACAGGCAGGGTCATTGGCCCAAAGTCACAGACATGTGGGGGTGGGGAGACAGACAAGTAAATAATTCCCCAAGTCATTTCCTACTGTGTACAAGAAGAGCACAGTGCTACCTAGTAGTCCTGAAGCCCAGGGAAGGGCAGATCAGCTAAGACCTGAAGGGGAAGGAGTTCTCCAGGCAACAGGAAAAAGAAAAAGGAGATCCAGACAGAGAAAAGAGCCTACCTGGGAGCCCTGGATACCGTGGCACATTTGAGAAATGGAAAGAAGCCTCTCGTGACTGAAGCTAGAGAGGGAGAGGGCAAAGTAAATAAGATAACTCGTGAGATGTGCTTGGTACATAGTTGGTTCTCAGTGTTCACTGAGATATTAATTGTGGTGGCATCTTTACTAGCCCTATGAATGACGTACTATTTTGACATTATCCACCTGATGTTCAAACTCATCTCAGAGGGTAAAGATGATTTTTGTGGTCGCCCATGAACTGTGTGTTATAAAGAGGCCCAATCTGCAGCCCCAGAAATGCCTTCTCTGTGTCGCAGGGGCCTCCCAGGCTCCATGTCAGGACATGCAGACTGATCTGAGAGTGGCTCACCGGTGGGTGGACCAAGCAAGGAAACAACCCAGCACAACCCAGAGGAGCCCTGCAGGCGACTAGGACCACCCTTCTCAATCAAGAGGTCAGCAACCATTTACTTTCATTCCAACCCCAGGGCCGGCTGTACGGGTGTGCAAGCTGTACAGTCGCACAGGGCCCTACAGTCAATGCTCTGCTGTCACCATATTGAAATTCATTTTTTAACAAGAGGCCTCACAACTTTATTCTGCACTGAACCCTGCAAATTATGCAGCTGCCCCTGCTTCTCCCCAAGCAGTTGAGAAAAAGGACAATCTTTCTGGTCCCTGACGGCCCCTTGTACAAGAGGAACGATAGTCAGAAGAACAAAGCTGTTTCCTTCTAGTAATACCTCTGAGGTTCTTTTTTAACCTGGTCCTCTGGGCAGCTACCCAATTGGCCCACTCTTTCTCCTATTTCTAGGGCCAAAAACTGCTGAAATCCCTGGACAGCAACTGGACTTGTGTTTACAGCTCTCTTTCCTCACCACACTGGGCAAACTGGCAGCATCAGCAGACAGGGGCACTTCACCAACAAGAGAAATAATGCTGGACCCAGACAGACTTGGGTTCAAATCCCGATTCTGTCTTCGACCCACTGGGTGGCCTTGGGGAAGACACCTAGCCTCTCCCGAGCCTCCATTTCCTCTAAGTCTTAGAGAAAAGATAATAGAACTGCAGGATCGCTGTGGAGGTTAAATGGAACCATGGATGCAGAGTGCTCGCACATAGTAAGTGCTCCACGTACCAGCCTTTCTAGAGTTGCATCATCTTCCCCAGTATTGTGTGTAGTCCTCCTATGGGCACCAGTCAGGGGACAGGCCTCGTGACTATAGAAGCCAAAGGCAGCTCTGGATGCTTTTCCCACTAGAGCTTCCTCTTGTGGTACTCGCACTGTTAGGGGAGCAGGCTCATGATATAAACTCCGCCATCGGACTCTTCCCTAAACTGAGCTGAAACAGCAGAGATAGGAGACACTGCGGGATGTTTTCAGTGATTCCAGCAATGGTCCAGACAACACTGGTGGGCAGTGCCAGCTGTTGAGACCCTCTGGATCTGTCTCGGTATCCAGCCTTCCATTCAACCCTGTGAGTAACCCCACATCCTTCCAACAAGCCCCCTTCTTGCTTACATTAGTCACAGTAGCTTCTGTTGTTTGTAACCAAAGATTCTAACTTAGACACCATTCTTGAGAGAGTGTGGGCAGACACCCAGATTTTTAACTCACTTGGGGCATCGGACCCAGCCTGGGGTAGCACAAAGCTGATCGCTAGGAGAAACTGGGGTGCAGTCTCTCCCAGTACCCATGCAAGTGGGAGATATGTGCATGCCTGGCCCCCAGGAAGCCTCCTGGCAAGCCAGTCAGCCTGGTCCCTTGCCTCCCACAGAAACATTCAGTCTTCAGCTGCAGAACACAAAAAGCACAGAGCTACTCGGTGCTGACGTGGTCCTGAGCAGAGGGGCTCCCGGGTCTGCAGCATGGATCTCAGGAGGGACCTATCCACTAATTATCCCTCACCCTCCAGCCTTCTGCAGGTCAGCAGTGCAAGGAGCCAGCCAGGCAAGCCCTCCCCAGCCTGCCGCATCTGCAGATAGAGTAGGCGGCTGCAGATATGCGATGATTAGGAGGCAATGAAGCAACGTCCACAACTGCCTCTGCCCCCAAAGGAGCGATTTGTTCTCCAGGACAGCAATTACCCCATCCTTCCAGAGTCCATTGAACAAGCAGATGCTCATGAGAGATCATCTTACTAAACTTTAATATAAATTTATTTTTTAGATTGCTTTCCTACCGGAACAAAGACTCTGGAGTGGGAACAGAGAAAAAGAATCATCAAGAAATATCAAAAGTGAGAGTCCCTTAGAGATCGCCCATTCTATGTGAGATCCCCCATTTTATGTGATAAAACTGAGGCCCACAGAGGAAACTGTTTACTCAACTCTGTTATGGGTTAAATTGTGTCCCCACCCCTACAAAATTTATGTATTGAAGTGCTAATCCCTAATACATCAGAATGTGACCCTATCTGAAAATAGGGTCATTGCAGATATATTTAGTAAGTTCAAGTGAAGTCACTGGAGTAGGGTGAGCCTTAATCTAATATGACTGTGTCCTTATAAGAAGGGGAAACTTGGAGATGACATGCACACAGGGAGAACACCATGTGAAGGCAGAGGCAGAGATGAGGGTGATGCATCTACAAGCCAAGAAATGCCAAAGACCGCCAGCAAACAGCCTGAAGCTAGGGGAGAGGCAGGGAACAGATTCTTCCTCACAGCCCTCAGAAGGAACCAACCCTGCCAACACCTTGATCTTGAACTTGCAGCCTCCAGAAATAACAGGAAATAAATTCCTGTTGATTAAGCCACCCAGTTTGTGGTACTTTGCTTGACAGTCCTATGAAACTAGTAAGGTCTCCTAGCAATTTTTAAAGTATTCCAAATTATTATTATTATTATTATTATTATTATCATCATCATCATCATCATCATCATTTTATATGGTTTATATCACATTTCATTCTAGTAAGGGTTTTGAATAACATTTAAAGAACAGATGTAAATACAGATGTATAAATAAGAAATAAGCACCAGGAAAAATAAAAAATGAAGTCAGTCAAGACTGCAGGATGAGATGAGACCCATGAAGTCCTACCCAATTACTAGTTAAACCATAAAAAGGACTGTACGCTTCCTATTAAAGTCGAAACAGAAATATGATCAGGCAAAAGAAAACTTTCTCAGTGCTGAACCAAAAAAAAAAAAAAAAAAAAAAGGACCCTGGGAAATGTCACAAGTGATGGTCTCAATGGCACTCCTACAGCAAATGGAATAATAATGTCATAAAGTAAAAGATTCAGCCAGAAAGTCATTGCTGGAGACAAGATTTGCACTCGAGACTCCTGCATCCCGTGTGATATCCTTTCTTTCACTCATTCAATAAGCCTTTCCTAAATGCCATCTACGCGTCAGATGCAGTGGACACATGATGAACAAGATACAAAGTGGCCGCAAGGAGCCTGAGAGCTGGTCTCTGGAAATCTCCTGGCGGAGACAGACTTGTAAATGTTTCTCATGCCCTGTAGCAGAGATACTGCCAGACCTCAGGACGGGGCTGGAACCGAGGCCTGAGACCAACAGTGTCAGCATCACCGGAAGGCTTGTTAAAATGCAGACTCTCGGGCCCCACCTCCTGAATCAGATCTGCATTTTCATAAGATCCCAGGGGTTCGTTTCGTATGCACGTTAAAGTTTCAGTAGCAGTGATGTGGGGAATCCAGAAGTCGCCATCTCCTTCTCCTCTCTCTCTTTCTGTCTCTGTCTCTCTGTCTGTCTCCATTGCTACCTCCATCTCACATCTGAACATGTGCCTCGTTCTTCTTTCCCTGTAGTCGGATTTCTTCTCTTCCCTCATCTACAATGCAGCAACCATGGCTACACTTCCCAGGGTGAGCTATGGCCTCCTCTTTCTCAGTCTTAACTCTAAATTCATGGCAGAGGCCTCTGATGGCCTAGACTTGGTCATGTGCTCATGCCTGGCCCAATCAGCTATAGCCAAGGAGCATGACCGCACAGAAAACACGGCTGCTGGGAACCCAATCACTGTGTCATGTGGCCATGGTGTGGGGTACAGTTTCCAAAATAAGGGTTCAGGTAGCCAACCCAAGAGGTGCACTCGACAAATGCTCACAGAGTTCATGTTTGGGCAGCAGCAGAACATGATGGTGAAGAGCACTGGTTCCAGATCAGGCTACCTGCATCCCACTCCTAGCTCCACTGCTTTTGGGTTATGTGACTGTGGACAAGTTGCTTAAGCTGCGGCCTCAGTTTCCTCATCTGTCAGATAGAAAAAAGTAATAGGACCTACTTCCCTGAGTGCCTATGAAGCCTGAGTAAAATAACACACGTAAAGCACTTAGCTCAATGCCAAGTCACAAAGCAAATGCTTAATAAATATCAGCTATCAGCATTGATGATGAAGATGATGATGACATCAGACAAGATCAGTGTAATCAAGCAATCAATTTCCTCCCTAAGTGTACGAACTTCTAAGGAAATCCAGGCCACAATCTCTGAATTCACCTTATAGTGCTTGTTAAGTTTGCCTTTTCAGTTTTCAGTCATGACTTACACTGATACTCTTAGTTTCCTTTTGGGATCCATTTATTCATCCAACAAGTTTTGCACTGCTATTCCATGCCTACCAGGCTAGGAGCTGGGGACACAAAAGAGACAGAAGTCCTGCCCTAGAGAAACTGACAGTCCAAAGTGTTTTCCCTGAAGCATGAGGCACATACAACTACTGGTCCTAGAGAGGACTTTGTGAAGGTGACCTTGAGGAATAACAGCACGGCTGTAAATAACAGTCACAGCAAAAGCTAGTCCCTGTAGCGTTTGCTGTCGTAAGGAATTGCCACAAACTCATTAGCTTCACACAATAGATATATATTCTCTCTCAGTCCTAGAGGCCCTAAGTCCCAGATCAAGGTGTTGGTTCCTTCTGAAGGCTCTGAGGGGAGAATCCATCCCATGCCTCCCCTTTAGCTCTTGGCAATTCTTGGCATCCCTTGGCTTGCAGACGCATCACTCCAATCTCTGCCTCCATTTCCACATGGCCTTTCTCTCTGTGCGTCTCTGGTCTCAAATCTCCTTCTCCTTTCAGAGGACACCTATCATTAAATTCAGGGCCCAAGATGATCTCATCCTGATATCTTTAACTTCATCACACCTTATTTCCAAATAAAGTCATGTTCTTGCGTATTGGGGATTGAGACTTGGACATATCTTTAGGGGGACAGTTTTCAGTTTGTATAGACCCCCTCTAACTATTCTTCAGCTCTCCCAATTACATCAAGGAGAAAGTCTCTGTGAATGCAATGTATTTAACATCTCTTCAAAACTGGCAGTCTCCATGGTTAAGCTGAGCATCAGCCGACCGCAGGTTCTGCATCTTAATCTGAGTCTCAAGGCAGCCAGTTAGGATTACACATAGCTTTGTAATCTTAACTGGGTACCTTTGCCAGCTCATGTGCATGGTAGCCCTAATGGGGGAGATACTACTGAAACTCCAGTGAACACGAGAAAACTGGGGCCTAGCCAGACAAAATGACTTGCTTAAGGTCACACAGCCCCCAAGCAGTACAATCAGGGTTGTCCTGTACACATCCTGTTTCTGCACTTATCCCTATGCTCAGAGATTGTGTCCTACAGCTTCCCCCTCCAGATGCCAGCCCCTTGGAGAGCAAGGACTGTGTCTGTTTGCCTTAGTACCCTGGCACCTAGTGTAACCATGCAGGAGCAGGCAAGAGCGAGTGCACAGCATCCTGGGCCTCCCAAGTGGGCGCTCAGTGGTCCACAGGACATGGCACAGTATTTTGTTCCTCAATCAGAAAGAAGTTACCAGCCCAGGTTTCAAGCAGGAAGTGACTCTTCTCACCAAAATGATTTTAAAATGTGTCTTCTTTAACATCACCGACAATGACGCGTGCTGACATCACGTCCACCTTGACGTGATGCACCAAGAAAGACACAGCATTGCTGATGCAGTAATCCTGTCAAAAAATGGCTCACTTTAATCTAACCAGGAAACTGCAGTCAGATAAGTTCATCCTGCATTTGGAAACAGAATGTTTTGCCAACATCTGACTTGAATTGTTTAAAAAAGTGGGTGGCATACACGCACACACACATATACATTCTTACACATTTGAACACATTCTACATGCATGTGGTCACCCATACATACACACATGCATACACGTGTGCACAAAAGCCCATTTGAATACATACTGCATGCATGCACATACAGCTATGCATTCAAACACATACTCCCTGAATACACACTCACCCATACACACACATACATACATGTACAAATATACAAACATACACATACCCACTCAGATACACATATATATGCACACACACACATATACTCACATATACATACAGATACACTCACACCCATACACAAAGGCAGAGTAAAGAATCTTTAGAACTGTGAAGACTAAATGCGGTGTACTGGCCTTTGACTGGATGCTAGAATGTTTTAAAAGCAGCCATAAAGAATGTTTGAGGACTTGAATATGGAATGTATATTAAGTGAGAGTATTATATCACCAATAAATTTCTCGAGTACGATCATTGCATTGTGGCCATGTAGGAGAATGCCCTTGATCTTCGAGGATATGTGATCAGGTGTTCAAGAGGGAAGTGTCATCTTATCTACCTATCCTCAATTTCGTTTAATAAAATGTATACATGTGTACGTAGAGAGAGTGAGAGAGAGAAAGAGAGAGGGGTGGGGAGGGAGAAAGAAATCTAATGAGGGGAAATATTTAACAAATGACGAAGGGTATATAGACATTCATTGTACTGGTTTGCCACTTTTCTCTAGGGTTGATGTATTTTGAGATAAAGCTGGACTACATGGTAAAATATGCTAAACGTTTTCATAAAACACCAAACTGTTTTCCACAAGAACCGTACTATTTCACTTTCCCACCAGCAATGTATAGGGTTCCAATTTCTCCAAATCCTAACCAGCATTTGTTACTGTCTGTCTTCTCTATGATAGCTTCCTAGTGGTATCTCAGTGTGGTTTTGATTTGTATTTGCCTAGTGGACTAATGATGTTGAGTATCTTTTCATATTGGACATCGCGATGGAAATGTTCCAAAACAGGATCATGGTGATGGTCGCACAACTCTATAAATTTAGTAAAAGTTATTGAATTGTGCATTTACAATGAGTGGATTTTATAGTATGTAAAGTATGCTTCAATAAATCTGCTTTTTTTAAAGAAGGGGGAAATAAATCGGCCAATACCATTGCTAGCTCAAGAGAAGACAAAGCTCTAATAATGACAGTATAATTGTGGCTGAGTTCTTGCAGACAGCAATGATGCCACCAAGAGAAATAATGGGAATCAAACAAGTGGTATCCCCAGGCCTGGGAGATAAAGGGGTCCCAGCTGACTTCCTCCTTCAG
Source organism: Cynopterus sphinx (assembly GCA_030015415.1). Classification (NCBI taxonomy): domain Eukaryota; kingdom Metazoa; phylum Chordata; class Mammalia; order Chiroptera; family Pteropodidae; genus Cynopterus; species Cynopterus sphinx. The sequence continues at coordinate 95,371,858 of CM057379.1, read as the reverse complement.
CCACATTAGTTAGAGGTTCTTACCAATTCCCAAGTTCACAGGCGTAATTACACACAAATCTCCATGGAAGAGAAAGGCCCAACCATTTTCAACAAAATCTTTTGTCATCATCATAATACCTTGAGCTGAATCTATGTTATTAAGTGTTGAGTCCAGGGAGCCTGTGACCGGTCCTGAGCCCCGTCATTGATAGCATAGTCAATAAAGTGTTAAAACCCTGGTGTCAGACAGCCCCAAGTTAAAGTCCTCCCTCTCTCCCACTAGCCATATGGCCCTAATCACTTGACTTCTCTGAGCCTCACTTTCCTTATCTCTAAAGGGGGTATAATAAATGTGTCTACCTTATGGGGCAGTTGCATGATGAAATGACATCATGCACGTTAAAGCTCTGGCACAGGGCTCAATGATAACCACCATCATTATTTATTGAACTAGTACCCATAAAGTGCTTGGAGCAGTGCCTGGACACAGTAAAGTGAAATAAATCAATAAAACGTTATTGACGCAGTCAAGATCCTGATTCCTGTTGTGGTCAGACTTCGGGCAGCTAGCTCTTCTTAGAGATTCTCATCTGAACAAGGCTTAGACCTCTCTGAGGGTGCCCTGTCCCAGGCCAGCGCAGAACCTGCTTCATGGCTGTTGCTTAACACATGCTGGGAGGGTGAGGGATGGCTTTCTGGACACACAGGAACAGCAGTGGATGTTTCTCTAACACTCGCCATGTGCAGGGCAGTCTGCTGAGCTCATTTATTCTTCAACCACAATCCTGCAAGATGGTACATTTTCCAGAAGTGGGACCGAGGTTCCAGTAGACAGAGCAACTTGCAGAAAGACACACACAGATAGCAAATGGCAAAGGGAGCATAAGAACCAGATGGCTCTGGACCAAAACCACGTCCTAAACCATCACATGGTCCTGCACACCCACATCCCTGGAGTAGGTCAGCCTGACCCTGCACAGCATCCAGCACTCATAGCCCTACACCAGAACATCCCCACAGAAGAAAGAGCCCACATTCTGGCCACCAGACAGCCAACAATATGCTCCGTGCCCCATTTTCCTCCAAAGTTATGAGCTTCCTGTCAACACTCAGAGTCAGTCTGAGTTTCTCATGACAAAAAAAGTCTCCCAAATTATTCTTCTTACCAGACAGCTGCTGTTTCCCGGTTAATTCTGACAGGAAGTGCATACATTATGCACACACAGGGAACCAAAAACCCCTGAAAAAATAATTTTTCTTGAAAGTTAAAAGATCCCACTTCTACCTGGGGCTTTCATTTCCTCTCACTCAAACGGCGGTTCTATTAAAGCCAAATTACACCACAGAAATGACTGTGGAGTGAACATCAGCAGATCAATTTATTTAATTAGTCTGGGTAATTATAGAGGAGTGAAAAATGCCTTGTGGTGGGAACGAACACTGGCGCGTGGGGGACTGGAGGACTGTGCAAGCGTGTTCCTGGCCAGCATGAGGCTCCATGTGGCAGGGCTGTTTCCTGCAGCCTCTGCACAGCGCTGTGGGGTGCAGACCATGGTAGCCCCAGGCCAGTTCAGCTCCCGGGGTCCCCACCAGACCCAGAGGTCCACGGTGGTTTCCAACCCACTCAGAGGCAGGAAGTTTTCTTTCCTTCTCTTTCTCGTGTTCGTGTGCATGTGTGTGCATGTGCATGCATGCATGTGCACATGGTAAGAACATTCTATAACACAAGCTCTACCCTCTTAAATGTTTAAGTGTATTGTATAGCATTTTTAACCATAGGCACAATGGTGTACATCTCTAGAACTATTCATCTTACACAACTGAAACTTTAAGCCCACTGAACGGCAACTCTCCATTTCCTCCTTCCTCCCACCACTGCCAACCACCATTCCACTCTCCGCTTCCATGAGTTTGACTATCTTAGATTCCACACTTAAGTGAATTATGTGCCATTTGTCCTCCTGTGCCTGGCTGTTTTCACTTAGCATAATGTCCCCCAGGTTCATCCATGTTGTTGCATATGGCAGGAATCCCTTCTTATTTCTAGGGCTAAAAATTATTCGTTGTAAATAACAAGTGTTGGCGGGGGCATGGAGAAACTGGAACCCTTGTATGCTATTGGTGGGAATGTCAAATGGTGCGCCCACTTGGGGAAAAGTATGGAGGTTCCTCCAAAAATCACAAAGAAAACTATTATATGTGATCTGGCAATCCTACTTCTGGGTATGTATCCCATGTTCATCGCAGCAACATGCACACAATAGCCAAGACATAAAAACAGCCTAACTGTCCACTGACGGATGAATGGATAAAGAAAAGGTGGTGAGAGTTTCAAAACAGCACCAGGTGTAGGAATTTTCACAAACTGGCTCTCTCCCCAGAAAAAGTATCCTCATTTTTAACCAACACTCAGAAAGCACACATCCGTTAAATACACTCAGCAAGTGCCTGCCGTTTGCATAATAACTTGTCCCACATCTGTCCTTACTGTCCAGCTGTAAACTCCACGTGAACAAGGGACTGGGAGGGGTTAAGGGCACATGCAATGAAGGCAGCCAGACTGAGTCTGAACCCAACCTCTAGCGCTTCCCAGATGTGAGATCTTTGGGCAAGTCACTTATTTAACCTCTCATTGCCTCTGTTTCCTCGTCTGTCAATGGGGTGTGATAACATTCTTTTCAAAATGTAGTGAGTTCTCAGTAAATTTTACCTCTCATTGTTAGTCATTAATGTTATTCCGATGACTAGTGATCAATATATACCCAGTAAATATTTTTATTAGATGGATGGGTTATGGGACAGGATGGAATGAGAGATGGGTGAGTGTATGGGTGGGTGGGTGAATGGATAGAGGAGTGGATGGATGGTGAATGGGTAGATGGAATGATAGGGGACGGGATAGAATGAAATGAGATAGATGGGTGAGTAGATAAATGAGAGGGGTGGGTTGCTGGATGAACGGATACATGAATAAGCGGGAAACTGGATAGATGAATAGATGAATGAGTGGATGAGTGACTGGATGTGTGAGTAAATGGTTGGATGGGTGGGTGGGTGGGTGGATGGATGGATGGATGGATGACTAGGAGAATGGATGGCGGGTGGGTGGGTGAATGTACAGTAGGTGAAAAAGAAGACATATTTTTATGATACGTGCCTTAATGATAATTAGTACCTCTTTTATGTATCTGGTGCTTCGTCATTTACAAAGACACATCTTGCACTCTCTCTGACAAAGGCTAATTAGCTCCATTTTACAGAAGATGAAAGTACTACTCAAGGAGGCTGAGTTCATTCATTCATTCAATAAGTATTTGTTGAACATCTACTATATATCAGACATTGTTCTGTATGCACAGATACAGCACAAAAGAAAACAAACAAAAATCCCTGCCTCCATGAAGCTTTTACTCTAGTGGGAGAGACGGACAGTAACAGACAAATAAGGAAAATACATATGAAGAAACATGAAGCAAGACAGGGGGAACATGAGGTGCCAGGAGGTGGACGGAATTGGAATTTTCAACGAGACAGACAAGTAAGGTCCCACTGAAGAGGTCTGCTTGAGCAAAGACCAGAAGGAGGTGAGAGAGAGAGAGCCAAATGCATGTCTGGGGAAAGAGGTTTCCAGGCAAAGAGAGCAGCCAGTACGAAAGCCAGATATCTGTTAAGCGTGACAGGGCACTTACCATCTGCCACACTTTGTTCTGAGTTCTAAACATATGATGTTATTTAACTCGCACCCAGCACCTAAGGGAGGTGCTGCTATCATCCCCACAGTGCAGATAGGAGCAGAAAGATGAAGTCGCTTGATAAAGGAGCTGGGAACTGGGCTGAGGCAACCACATGAGTAGATGAATGAGTGGGAAACTGGATGTGTGAGTAAATGGCTGGTAAACCACCCTCTTAACCCTTAAACATGCTTCAACAAGCCAGGCCATGCCTTAGAAAATAGCAAAACCGGGACCTGATCTAACTTTGCCCCACCCCACCCCCAGGTCACGTTCTACTCGACTGTGCTGCATTTAAAACCCAGAGGAGCGGGTAAGACATGCGCACAGGAAAAAGCGAATGGCTTAATGCAAGGGCCGAGTGGGAGCACCAGGCGAAGCATGACATCAGGAACGCTTTGTTGCAGAAACAAAAGGCCTTTGCTCTTGCTATCACCTCTCTCGGCACAGCACCCTCTTATCCACCTTGTGAAATCCTGTGCGGCCCTTAGACATGGTTCAATGTCATTACTTCTCCGTAGTTATCTAGAAAGCAATCCCTCCCTCATTTTCACTCCCATGACAATTTATATAACGACGATCTGAATCAACATTCTAAGTGCCAACGATGTGCCAGGCGACGGCTCACTCATTCTCCTCACAGCCCTATTAGATGGGCACTGTTCTCATTCCCCTATATTATGGCTGGGTATATTGAGAGTAGAGGCACAGACTTGCCCAAGGCCACACAGATAATAAGGACCCAGGATTTGAATCCCCGTCTGCCTCCATAGCCCAGGAGCTCTGCAGAAGTTTGTCAGGGTTGTCTGTGTGCTTGTCTGTCTCCTTCTCCACACTGTGGGCTCCTGGAAGCCAAAGAGTCTTTAAGTTTCCAAGTCCCAGCACAGATTTTGAAAGTCATTAAGCAAGCATTTGGTGACTGTCCTCTCTACCACACTGCTCCACGTGTCTCCAGGGGAGCAAGGCTCCCTGGTAGATTCACACGGATGTAATTAGCAGGGTCTCTTCCACACAATATGGCTGCAGAGCGTCTAAAAGTCAACCTATCCTAAAATCTCTTCCCCTGTTTCACTCCTACATCTCCCCTTATTTCACTCCCATATGACGCTCCCATTTTCAGCCCACCAAAGAGTCATTAGTAGTATTCTTCTACATCTAGGCACCACGTCCAAAAGGCTCCTTGTTAGAATGTGAGCCTGGAGGGAGGGGGTGACATGTGATAGATTAACCCGCCGGCTCCCATTGTGCTCCCCCCAGAATTGCAAGAAATCTCCAAGGCTAAGTGAGTGGCTCCAGGGTACACAGAAAGCCCCACAGGCAAGGCCAAATGCAGACTTAGTAATTAAATCTTCTTAATGCTACTGCTTCACACGAACAGAAATCCTCCGTTGAGAGGCAGAGAGACAGGCAGAGCTGTGGGCCCCGTGGTTTGACAGCTGCTAAGTCTGAGCTGAAGCTAAGATTTTGGTTGTTGGTGGAATTGGAGGGTGGTTGATCTCCTGGGCACATGTACGCACGTGTGGATAGTGCACGAGGGCTTCAGTTTCGGTCTAGATGGGGTGTTTTGTCCTATCTTGTTTTGAGGGACCCTGAGAGGAAGAAGAAAATGAGAATAGAGGGTAGGGCATGGCGCCTGTTTCTTGAGGGGCTCCTTGGCCTGACTTGGTCTTGGGGAGGCTCAGGGCCCCAGTGGAGCTGCTGTGGGGCCTGAGTGACAAAGTACAACTGTACAGCTTTCATTATAAAGCACTGCCCTACCTCTCACTTCAAAGGTGGGTGGTTTAAGGAAGGTTGGCAGGCAGCCTCCCTTGGGCATGGACAAGAATGTCCTCATGACGGTAACTGCAATAGGTAGGAAGGTGAGTGTTTGTAAAACCCAAATACGGGGAGAAAAAGGAATTTCACCAAGTGTTACCTGGATGTCCCATGTATATATATGAAGGCAAAAAGATGAACTTTCTGATATTAACATGCCTCCATCAGTATCATCAGTGACGACACCTGGAGGAGTTGCGATGACACTCCTAGTTTCTTAAAGCATGTGCTGTGCATATGGTTTTTAAATAGAGCTGGATAATTTTACTTTTTCAGTAAACTTATATCTTACCAACAACAATACAACACGAAATTTCAATGAGTATAACCTGGAATGCAGATTAAATTCACGTTGAAGTTGAAAATTCCAACCAGGTTTCCCCAACATGACCTGCTATCAGGTTGTCCTTGTGGCCGAGAAAGAAGTGCCTAGGAGGGAAAATGGCCTTTTGGATATGAGATCTGTAAATGTAAACGGAGAAAAGACACTACGGGACACTGAACTGGTAAGTTTTGAATTGGGGAGGAATTGAAGGGATTCAATGAGCAACATCCAGGGAATGTGATTCGGTTGGGCACAGATGCTTTTACTCTATGGGAAGATTTTTTTTTTTTTTAGCTTACTCTCCAATCAGGTCATTCTTGCAGCCAAAAGGAATCAGCCTTACAGTTACAGCTCCTACCTACCAGTGACACAAATGATGTGAGACATAGGACTGACGAAAGGACCGAGGCACTGGGATTGGTGACGGGGGTGAGGTGCAGCAGGTATGGACACAGACAACCCAAACTTAGTAACCTAGGTCAACAGCGTGTTTGCAGAGGGTGTTGGAGGGAAAAACACCCACAGAAATACAGAAGATGAAAACTCAATTCTGAAGGTGAACTGTTGAATAAATGACTGATATAAATACCTTTATGTCTCTGACAACAGCAATAATAAGGACCTGATGTAAACATTTGCATTCCACCCCAGCATAGACAAGCAAGGGAGAGAGGAAGGTTGTACTCTAGAAGGTGTCAGTGGGACACACTGGACCAGACCCAAGGAAAGACTAGTCTCTCAGTCACATGTGTCCATAGGTTTTTACCATTTCCTTAGAGAGAAACCAGCATACATTTATATCAGAAATCCACTGCGCAGAATATATACTGCAAAAATAAACACCTCTAAGTGAACCATTTAGGAAAATGTATAGGTTATCACTCCACAGTGTGCCATTGTTATCAAATAGCTCTTGTGCTGTATTCAAAAAGTCCTGAGTTGAATAATCCTCCAAATGTTGTTAGATACAAATATCTAAACCATGTAAACCTTATTTCACAATTTATTTGAGGAATTGGAACTCAGAGTGTATTTGTATTTGTGGGATGCTTTGGGGTAAAAGTAATTTTAAAAACCTCAGAGAAATGAAAATGTTAAAGGGATTCAATGACTCTTTTAACTGAAAAGTACAGCGGTAGGACTTCAGGTATGCTTTGGTCAAACAATAAAGTCACCAAATACTTTTTCCCTCTCTCTACTCTACTCCTCTTCTTGGGCACCAAGTGGCTAGCAAAAGCAACTAGGGCCACCTGCTTCCTCATGTCTGGTGCAAAGGAACAGAAGTCCTGAGCCTCACTCTGATCGGACCATTCTAGGTTGTGTGTCCACTTCTTATCAATCAGTTTGGTCTTGGAATGCCGATAACTGGTATGCAAAACCATGAACCAATCACTGGGGTAAAGGAGAAGAAGCTGTCCATATTTGTTTGGACTAATCAGGACCCTTTGCTGAATACCGGCTTGGGGTCACCACCCCCACACCCCTGCACACACACACAGACTGTATAGCTGTGCTACATCATCAGGGAGGAGTAGGTGTTGGAAAAACAGCCGCATGTCCATAATAAGGGATCCAGATAAGCAGCTAGCTATGCTGGATGTTGCTTCACCTATCATGATTAGGATCTGCACGTGCATCAAGGAGGCCAAAAGAAATAAAGGAATCTTTGAGGTGTAAGTGAGTGACTGTGCAAATCTTCCTTCATGACGCAGTCTAGAGCCAGCTCTGCTTCCCCAGAGCAGAAGGGAGAACTGTTTCTGAGGGGAGGAGGAGCATTTAGCAGTTTCAAGTCATATCCCAGCCCCAGGGCCTGAGCTAAGGGCTCTACATGCATTGCCTCACTTATACCTTGCAGGAACATTATAAAGTAGGATATGTTATTATCTTCCTTTTAGATAGAGAGAGACCAAGGTCCGTGGAGGTTAGATGAAGCTCCCAGGGTTTCAGAACAGAAAGGGATGGAGTCCAAGCCCTCTGTATGTAGAGACTGAGGTGTTAACCACAAACCTATCATCCACAGAAACCCTCCTCTGTAGCCCCCAAGGCCGTCTCATCCCCTTAACTTTGACAGTCACTCAAAGCCTGGGACTTGTCACCATAGTGGTTTCTATAGCCAAGGCTGCTGAGTCTCCTCAAATCTCAAAAGATGGCTGGAGAACTCACCTTTGGAGCTGGTGGTCACCCCAGACCTCAGCGAAACAACTGTGTGAGGGGAAAGGGCTGACATGAACACAGCAATCAAGAGGTGAAAAATTATGCCTGCCCGGTAAGTCAACATGTACCGTCTGCCCCCAAGCTCTGGAATAAAAATTAGACAAAGGATGCACTGAAGGACATAACCAGCACCATGACAGCCCCTGACCCTTTTTCTGTGTGTGTGGGTTTGGAGGAGAAGACTTGGAGTGTTCTTTCCCAGAAGGCCAGTTCAAATGTCACGTCCTTCAGACTGTCTTCATGACTCCAGTCCTGGCAGGGAGCCCGTCCCTTTTGAAAATTCAATTAGACAACTTAGCCAGCAGTAACACTAGGGTGTCTAACTGGCTTCTCTAACTGAACATGGTCCAAAGAGAACTCCATGCTCCCCTCCCAAAAAATTGCCCTCTTCCAGTCTCCTCCATCTCTGCAAACGAGGCCACCATTTGCCCACTGAGCCAGACCAAATGCAAAATGTGTGGGGCCCAGGGCAAAATGAAGTGCAAGAGTCCTTGCCCAAAAATAGCGATACCAGAGCATTACACCAAGCACTGAGCCTGTCTGAGTGCTGGATCCTGTGCACAGGTTGCATGTCCATGAGGCTGTACCTGGACTCAAGTCAAAAACCAATGAGAAATCCCAATTTCTCTCCCCATCCCACATCCTAATCTATCAGCAAACCCTGTCAGCTCCAACTCTAAATATATCCTGAATCCAAACACTGCACTAGCTCCATCATGACCACCTCATTCTAGCCACCGTGATCTGTCTCCTGGACTGTGTTACAACAGCCTCCTAAGTGGGTTCTCTGCCTCTTTATTGCCTCCTAACAGCCTATTCTTCAAAGAGCAGCCAGTGCTATTGTTCAACTGAATCGGATCATGTCATTCCCTACTCAAAATTCTCCAGTGGCTTCCCATCATGCTTAATGCACAATCTGAACCCCTTACCATGATCTAAAAGGCCCCGCATGATCTGGTCCTTGCCACCCCATCCAACCTCACCTCCCCCTACTCCTCTTTCACTCACCCTACTCCAGCTACACTGGTCTCTTTATTGGACCTTGAACACACCAGGCTTATTCCTGCCTCAGGGCCTTTGCATTTGCTATTTCCTCTGCCTGGAACTCTTCCCAAGATATTCACATGTATTTTAATTATTTGGTTCCTTTGTATTATATAGGTCTCTACTCAACTGTCATCTCCTCAGAGAAGACTTCCCTGAAACCTTTTCCAAAGGAGTCACATACCTCCCTCACTGTCTTCCCACTCATCCAGCTTTGTTTTTCTCCTGAGTATGTATCACTACCTGGAACTATATGATTGGTTTGTTGTGCTTGTTTGCTATTTTTTCCCTCATGCTAGGGAAGGAATTTGAACCACCTTGTGTATTCACCGTTGTGTCTCCAGCACCTTGGATAGTGCTTGGCATATGGTGAGAATACAATAAATGGATTAATTAAATTAATCATGTACTAATTTAAATTATTAATTGCTGTTCCATGTCTATAAGTCTTAATTTATATCAGCTTTAATGTAAGATTCCTGGGGGCAAAGGCCAGTTCTCATTCTAAAACCTTTGAAATGCTTGACTCAATTGCACCCATAAATGAAATGCTTCATGAATGTATTCATTTACTATTGCCAAAAACTTTTCATCCCCTAGTTCAGGAATGGCAAGTGTCATCAATCCTATTATGTGCCCGAGGCAGGCATCACTAATAGATCACTGAATTCCTCCCCACTAAGCCAGGATATCGTCTCAGAATCATTCTCAAAAGAGCCTTCCAAGAAACCTTAACTAATGATTTAAGTCTATGCTTAAAGCAATATCATTTTGGAACCTCTGTACTAACTTAACAATATGAAGAAACAGGTCTGAAAATCACTCATCTGGTACAACTGCCTCCCCCACCTGTTTTTAATAGGCAGAGGACATTACATTAATTCAGCCATGCAATGTGTTCTGAGTTTATGGACAAACAGGAATAGCAGCCCTAGACTTAGAAAACTGTCCTTTATCATAATTCAACCTAGAGTATGTTATACCTCTGCGAAGGACTTCATTTAAAAATAAAATGCCAGAAAAAAAAAGGAATGAATGAATTACAAACTCGGTTTCCTTATCCTAAGGTAATTTTAATCTAGTCCTATATTGATTTTACTGGCAGTGCTTACTGAGATAATGGACCGTTTATCTTTTCCTACTCATTTCCAAACAGCATGGGATTTAAACCTGGCACTGCTCCAAGATCTAGAGATTCTCAGGGTTACCAGAAATTTAGGGTGTAGGTCTTCACCTTCAGCCTCTCATCATCCTGCAGCCCCCTTGGGTCCTATGACTCCTTCTCAGTTGCCATAAAAAAAAGCAGTCTCACTTGGCTCCCAAGTCATCCTTGTCTGAGCTTCAGTGCCCTGTACTGGAAGGTTCATATTTGTCCCTGACCCGCTAACTCTATCCATTTTTCTCTGAGGACTCACTGTCAAGGCTGACTCTAGTCTTTGGAGAAATCTAAATTCTTCACCATAAACTCACATGACTCTGGTTTCTTAATGACCATTGCCTTTGTTAAGCTTACTTTTGTTGAAAGTAACAGAAATCCACCTGAACTGCTTTAAGCTGGCATTTTGTGATAATAGCACAGTTACAACATACTAAATATTACAATAACAATAATATTTCATGCAACCTGATGGCAAAAGAGGCAGACGGGTCCCAGAAGGATCTGGAAGGTGACGCTGAAAAAACTGTCACAAAGGTTACTCTCACTATCTCTCCAGGATCTGGGGACCTTAGTTTCTGCTTCTCTCTCCAGGTCTCCTTCATGTTCGCTCTGCAAATCAGCTGTCCCTACTTCTCCTTGGCAAAAAAAAAAAAATGATCAACTCACAGCTCTCAAGTGCACTTAGAGAAGCAGTGGCAGAAATTAAGAAGCATCTTTACCTTCCAATTATAAATTCCCAGGAGAGGCAATCTGATTGGCCCAGCTTGGGTCATGCGCCCATCTCTGGTTCCATCAGCCATGGCTATGGAATAAAAACAAGGCTACCAACACATATCATAAGAGGTTCTGTTCTCATAGAAAAGAAGCAGACTCTTCAGAAAGGTTTAGTAATAACCTCAATGACCAGCACCATCTTTACAGAATCCCCTCTGCCTTATATCACCCTTTATCCTTAGAAGAAGACTATAAGTTATTTATGTTCTGAAAATCCAGTCCCCCTCCTTGCTTTCTCAGCAGGCCATTTCCGGTTCTCAACTATCTGGTCAGCCACAGGGCTCATGAACCTGGAGAAGATTCATTTCTTTTGTGGTTATATTATCAGTTCATTCCATTGACTTACGTAGCCTACAGGTAAGATCATCGTGGTTCTCAAACCAGACATTCAACAATATTTATTAAGTAGATATTTATTGAGCACCCACGCAATGCCAGATATTGTTCTAGGAACTAAGTTACAACAAAACTGACAGAAATTTTGGGTCATATAGTCTGATAAGAGGCTATGTTTAATTTCTGCATTTCCTTATGCAGAAAAGCCTTTAAAGGGCCTATAAATTAATTTGTACACTTAGCAAGTTACCTTGTCTGAATATATATTATGAAATCAGAATGAACTGGTTAAATCTGACACATACACTCACAAATACCTAGGCACTAGCCCCAAAGGACATATCCCACATCATTACACACTTACAAAATCAAAAATACCTTAAACTCATCCCAATGGGCCACCATCCCTATGTGGTAAAAGGAGTTTCTCACAAACTCAGTTGACAGCCCCACAGGCCAAAGTCCCAGTTCAGGGAAGTCCTTTCATCACCTGAGCCATCTACACCACCAAAACCCCAGACTGCTGAGGCAGCTGTTCTAGGTCTAGCCATCTCCTCAGTTCAGCAAGCGTTCCTCTGCTCCCCACCTGCTTGGAGAGCAAAAACCAAGAGTTTGGCTTCCTTTCCCCAGTTGGGATTGGAAAGCAATTAATTTGGCACCTCTTAAATCTCCCTGAGCTCCAGCAAGAAAGGTGCTTATGGCTGTAGGATGCAGCCAGTGAGAGAAGAGAAGGCATCTCATATGTCCCCAATGGCAGAAGGAATCTATAAATCCATTAGCTCTGGCATCTGAGATGATAAAGAAGTCTTTTAAAAAGCCATGAGCACTATTTAAAGTCCACCTGAGAGTTGTGAGCTGAGAGGAAGGCTGAAGGAGAGAGGGCCAGATCCCCCAAGCTCCATTGGCTTCTGGAGGCAGCTGTATCCCATAGGAGGGTTATGTTCCTTTTTCAGTTTCATGATTGAGCTATCACTACCCATCTCCCAGGGCAGCCAAGCAGACCTGCTTCACAGAGAAAGGTGAAGAAAGAGGTTGCCTGGTACAGGCCAGGAGGGAAGTTCAAGTGTACATAGAGGTGGTAAGGCAAACTGCCTCTTGCCCCTACCCAAAAGAGTACATGACCAAGGTCAAGCTGTCCACAGTCCTGACCACTAACAGCCCATACAGGCCAAGACTACTCTGAGCCTGGAGCAGAGACAGCACCCCATACATGCTTTCATCCACTCCCCATAACAAGCCCAGAGGGGAAGTCCTGTATCATCCCTGATTTACAGATGAGAAGACACAGAGAGGAGCACTAGCTTGCCCAATGTCACATCTGGATTGAGAATCTGTACCCTGATTCACAGTTCAAAAATGTGAGAAATGCCCAGGGAAAGACCCAGAATCCAGCCTCCCTAGCCCATTGCCTATTTTTAGGGTCTCGGTGCTGACTCCTCTGTCAGGAAGTAGCAGGACAGATGTTCTGTTGGTCCTTCAGGCCCCCAAAGTGGAAAAATGTCCTGCATTTTAAAGTCATACTAGTCACAACCCACAAGAGTGCAGCAATAAAGAATTCAGACTATAGGGCCACAACTCCTGGGTTTAAATCTTCACTGCAGTACCTTGTGAAAGTCACTTAAACTCTCTGAACCTCATATTTCTCACCTGTAGAATGGGGCTAATGACAGCCTGTATATCACACCTGGCTAGGAGGATTAAATGAAACAAGGAATGCCAAGGGCTTGGGAAAATGCCTGGCTCAAAGAAAGAGTCCAGAGATACCACATAATATCACCACCACCATGAACAACATCCAAAGTTTCAACAGTCTGAGAACACTCATGATGGGATCCATTCACTCATGCATGCAACAAGAATTTACTAAACACCTGCTAGGTGCCAGGCAGTATTTCTGGGTCCTCTGGATACAACAGTGAGTAAAGAGAGATGTAGCCCCGGCCCTCACCAAGCTTATCATCTAGTGAGAGAGAGGGAGGGGGGGAGAGAGAAACCCTAACATTTTATCGTTTTATCTCCTAATCTGATTGCTCATATGCAATAGAGAAAATGGAGTAGATGACAAAGCCATTGACCCCCAAGGCCAGAAATGGCAGGGAAAACTTCAGCCCCCACCTTTCTCTTTCCTTATATAAACCTGCGAGGGAACCCAGGAGCCCCCTTATCTTCAACCCCACCCCAAACCAAAAAGCTTCAGGCCTCAACCTATTCAAAAAACAATTCCCCAAAAAATAAACAAAAAGGCCAATATCTACAATACATCGTGAATTCCTTTGAACATGTAAGAAAAAGGGAAAGACCAATTTTTTTTTCAATTTGCAGAAGAGGTGAATCGGCAATGCAAGGGGAAAAAATGGCCAAAGCACTGAGAAATTTATACTACTCAGTCTTGGAAAGAAGGTGAGGGAAGTGACACCCCAAACACTGGTGGTAAGAGTAGAATATGAAACAACAATTTTTGGAGTGCACTTTGGCAGGGTTTGTCAAAACCGAAATCATACATACCCTTTGAATTGATAAAGCCATTCCACTTGGCACCTACCGTATAGGAACATTCAAACCAGTGACTGAAACTACTATGTAAAGGCTACTCCGTAGAGCCTCATCTATAATAGCAAAAATAAAGTAGGAAACAGACTAAGTATCCATCAACGAACAACTGGTAAACTTTAATACATTCTTTCATATGATGCAATGCTACGCAGCTGTTTTTATAAAGGGGTTAACTCCCTGAAGAAAGAAATCCACAATGTATTGCGAAGTGGAATATGCAAATAGCAAAACAATATGGATACTAGACCGTTCTTGTAATTGTGTATATGTGTGTTATGTTGGCAAAGAAAAAAAAATCTACAAGGGCCACCCCAAATTGTTAGAAATGGTTTCCCTCAACAAGTGGAATGTGGCGAAGAACAGGGAAAACTTCCAGTTTCTACTTTCTACATGGAGATTTTGGAAAATTTTTAAAGGTTAACATGTAGCACTCTTATAATGTTTTAAAAATTACAATGTAGTAAATTCACTTTAAAAATTGTTGAATTGGACACTTACAATGGGGGAGTTTTGTGGTACATAAATTATGCCTCGAAGTTGTTTAAAAGAAAAAGTTACATATTCGTTCAATATGTGACAGGATTTGTTGAGCAACAGCTCTATGTTAGGCACTCTTCAAGGCATCAGGGGAAGAATAATAAGACAATTCTGGCCCCCGTGAAGCTGACTTTCTAAAGGGAAATATCTTATTATATTAAAATTATCTTCTATTAGAAAATTTTATTCTATTCACAGTCATAGACATAAGATATATAAATATATTTCTCAAGCATATGACTGTGCTTGCATATTAGAACATAAGAGGACATAAAGGACAAAAATAATATCTTACTCCTGAAAAGCACTTCTCAGTTTCCAAATGTTCTCCCATTCATCCCCTGACCAACTCAGTGAGAACCCAATAATATATCACCCTGCGCCCAAGCTGAGACAAATGCATCAAAGGTCATGGAGCTGAGATAAGAATAAAATCATGTTCCAATTAGATGTCACAGACACTGCGTGTTAAAACGCCAAGTTGTGACTCAGAAAGTAAGCCTCAGAAAGGCCACGGTGGATGGGAGGGCCTCAGGGAGCCACAGAAGAGGGAGGTCAAGGGCTGAGAGAAGTCTGTCCCAGAGGGAGCAAAAAAGGACATCTGTCCTGAACCAAAAGACACAAAGGGCCTCACACTCAAACCTACAATATTATCTCCAAGTCAGATTACATGGAACCACGAAGATCCATGGACAGTATTGAGTTCGCCTTTTACTGCCAGACCCCATTGCTCACGGCACACCATGAAGTGATTTATTGTTACGAATCTTACAATTATACGATAAAGAAAACAACTGGGTAACATTAATTGTATGTATGTGTGTGCATGTGTGAATGTGACAAAAGTTTAATTTGTCAAACATACTCTTTTAAAATATACCACAACTCTTTAAATCCTATTTTGAAATTATTTATTCTCCTCCCCCACTTTTTTCCTTCCTTCCTTCTGATATAGGACATCACTTATAAAATTTTAATCTTTAAGCAAGAGATAATACGAGATATCTCTTACAGAGTTCTTAATCTTTTTAGTCAACCTAGTTAAGTTTTCTTCCCTTCTTTAAGAAAAAGGCCATCTCCCTCAAATCCCGATAATTGCCCCAAAACTGGTGACTCAGATCCTCTGGCTATTGATAAAGGTCATCGGCCCATTGTTAGCACAAATAGTGTTAGGCCAGACAGGGCCTTAAAGTCTGAGATGGAAAGGGACTTTAGGCCAAAGGTTTTTTTTTATTCTTTAAGAAAGACATTAACCATGCCTGTTTCCCTTTACTCGCTTAGTGGCCAAATCGATAATAGAAATTAATAGACACATGATTTAAATAACAAGTTTGTATCTTCCTTGTCTAGAGACTGAGGTGGCATTTCAGCAGGAGACCTAAGACTCCACCCTGATTAAGGCAGAAAGAGAAAGAGCTCCATGAAACCCCAACAGGCAGGGATGACGACCCTCCTCAGCAGGAAGCAGATACAGAAGAAGAGACCTCCCACCCCTCCACATCCATACTAATAATAAGGGGGTGCATAGCCCTTAGAATAGAGTTAGGCAGGAAAGTTAGATAGGGAGTTTCGAGTCTGCCTGCACACACTGAGGTCATCCTATCCCAGAAGGGGTCCGCCCTAATCCACCCAAAATTAAGCAAACCAGAAGGCATTGTTAGGCTAAAAGTAACTCAGAAAGAAGCAAGTAAACCGAGAATTAGGTACCAGTTTAAGCCAGTCACTCGCACCTGTGCAGTTAAAATCCTAACGGTCATCAGTTCACGTGAACTGCATTACACCATCATTATAATATGATGCATCTGTCTGGAAGTTCATTAATATCATTATAACAGACGGAATGCTGGGAACAAACATGCACAGAAAGCAAAAGATGAATCACTGAGACCTGTCGATCCTAAGTTTCAATCAAGGAAGCCCACCCCTCTCAGAAAGTAACCACCCACAGAAAATGGGGATACAAACCCCAAAGGCTTTGTTACTAGGCCTTTTGAGCCACATTTCTCTTGCTCAGGCCCGCTTCCACAACTAGAAGTGTACTTTCCATTCCAATAAAGCTTTTCTTTTCTGTTGTATTTCGGTGTCTTGCTCAATTCTTTGTTCGAGACATCAAGAACCTGGATGGCGCACTGGGAGAGGATCCCCACTCTCTGGTAACATTTCCTTTCTTCCTGCCTTCCTGCCTTCCTTTCATCCTTCCTTTTCCTCCTTCTGCTCCTTCATCTTCTCAAATTTGCAGGACTTGTCCAAAACTGGACATGGCCCAGACATCTCTCGATACCTGTGAGAAGCTCTGGACCTGAGTTGGTCCCTAGAAAGGACTTTGCTCTATGAGAGAATCGAGGGCCCCTGGAGGCATTTTGCATTTCCAAGGCTTGAATCTAACCCTGAAGAGGCAGAGAAGGGGCAGATGAGTGAGGAGGTCATTGTGTAATGAGGGAATTAGCAAACTTTTCTTGTAAAGGGCCAGAGGGGAAATATTTTTAGCTTTTGGACCTGATGGTCTCTGTTTCGATCACTCAACTCTGTACTGTCCGTGAAAGCAGCCACACGTGGTCTGCAGGTGAATGGGTGCCACTGTGTCCCAATAAAACGCTATTTCCAAAAACAGGCCTCAGATCAGATTTGGGGAGTAGACTATAGTTTGCCAACTCTTGTATTTAAGGATTAACTTACCTTTCTTATGTGGCTCTATTAAAGAAAACTTGTCCCTACCTGGCAACAAACAAGGAAGTAATCATGTCAGTTTATTCACATTCGCCTGAAGGTCAGGCCATATTTATAAAGAAGGTGATAATGAAGGGATGATAACATAATAAAGATGAAAATCTGAATGATTTTAATGGTAAAATAAAGCCCTCATCTATCAGTTTTATTAAATAGTTTAAGGCTCCCATCTCCTGATATTCTTAATGGCCATATTTCTTTGAATATAAGATACCAATGCAATATTGTTTTAGAAACCACTAAGAAAAATAAAGTTCTAACAAACTATGACATGTCACCCTGATTTGGGGTGTATCGATGTATCAAAATGGAGGGTGTGGATACATGTTAGAATCACTAGAATATGGCCTGTTCTCCCCTACACAAATGTAGTGACCTAAGATTACATCTCCTTTTAAAAACAGTTTTACTGAAATACAGTTCACATGCCATACAATTCAAGGAATTCGATAGCTTTTAGTATAGTCATAGATTTATGCCGCTATCACCACAATCAATTTTAGGATATTTTCATTACCCAAAAGAGAAACTCCACACCATTTAGTCCTCACCCTCCAATCCCCCATTCCCCCGGCCCTAAGCAACCTCTAATCAACTTTCTATCTACCAAATGATGAATGAATGAATGAATGAATGAACGAATGAATGAATAAGGGTGGTATATCAAGACAATAGAATATTACTCAGGAATGAAAAGAAATAAAATATTGACACATACTATGACATGATATACCTTGAAAACATTATGCTAAGTGAAAGCAGCCAAGCACAAAAAGCCATATAGTGTATTATTTAATTTATATAAAATGTACATAATGCATCTCCTTTTTTATGGATCTAATCCCAACTAGATTCTGTAGGGAATAATAGTTGTAGAGCCATAATATCGTAATGCCAGTTCCTGGTGTTCAATGTTCAGAATAAATCTATAGACAGAGAAGACAGGATAAATAGTACAACAAACCTCGATATGAAAGTAACAGTAAGCAGGCTGGGGGAGTGCACAGGGGTGGAAGGAAATGTAGAGATACCAATTTCTTTGTCTTGCCTATCACAGAGTGATCAATATTGATCAGTACAGAAATGGTACATTATCTCTAGCTATAAAATTAATCATTAGAAAAGATGAAAATGGTGCTGGGAAGAAAAGGATAGGAAGACTGAGAATGAGCTGAAGCCTCCACCTCTCACTCATTTACTCCTATTTATTTCATTCATTCCACAAATATTTATACTGAGTTGGAGGCATAAGGTTAGGAGGGTCAAAAGCTCGTCCCTGGCAGGTAGATGTCTCTTCTGTGCCTCCTAAAAGGCTGAGCTGCCGAGAGCCTGTGGTGGATTGCAGTAATGATCCCACCTCTCACCCCATCCTACAGCCATACCCTTTGACCATATGACTTTGTAGTTTCTCCCACTAAAGAGGTGGAGCCTGCTTTCCCACCCCTTGACCTGCATCTGGCCATGCCACTGGCTTTCAGTCTGGAATGTCAAAAGATTGATACTATCAAAGGCTTGAAAAGAGCTTAGGTGGTTGGGCTCCGCCATTATCCTAAGAAGAACACGCCCAGGCTAGCCCACTGATCCCAGAATAAATGTGGAGACAGTCGAAAGGTGTGGAACAAAACCAACCACCCAGCCAAGCCCCGTCTGAATTATCCCATCCCCACTTGGCCCTCAGACACATGAATAAGGAACTGGGTGGAACCTGGAATCAAGGCAGCGCTTGGCTCTTTGCCTCTCTGGGGTCACGGTGGTCTCATCCCCATGTGGATTTCAGTGGATATGAAACTTCCTTCTATTCCTGGATGTGAATATCTGATTGACCAAGCTTAGAGCTTCAACATATAAATTTGAAGGTGGAGGGGAGGCAAGAGATGCACAATTCAGCCTGTTACAGGTATGAGGGACTTTGATTTCACCTGAGAAATCACTAGCGCCTGGTGCCGGACTCCTCAGCAACATGGGGCCCTGTGTGGTTTGGATCTCTCTGGTCCCCACACAGGGCCTTCATCCCTTCTGTAATCTCTCTCCCTCTCCTCGAGGATTCTCCTCATTCTTAGAAACAACCACAATCAGAAAAATATAAAACCGGGGAAGGATGACACCATTTCTAAGCTTTACTTCCAAGCATTCCCAGACCATGGACCCTGGCAGCTTGATGATACAAGATGTTTTAGCTATGGAGGAGGCTGCCGGTGGCTTTGTGAGGGGTGCTAAGAAGAAAATTATCTTCTTGGATTTCATTTTCACTTTGGTGTCATGAGGTAAGAGACTCTTGCTTTGCAAAGTAGGGCAGTTGACTGCTGAAACCAAGGATTTGGGCAGAGGGTGCTGCTCTGCTGTTTCCAAAGTTAGGAAGTGGGGAAGGGAGGAGAGGGTGTTTGCCAACCAATTAAAGAACTGATTGAAAAGTCCAGGTCATTTCTCTCCGAGGGCTAAAATGAAGCGGTGGCAGCTGCAAGGTTAACATTTACAAGTTTCAAAGCCAGGCGGTGTCAAGACTTGGATTAAACAGTGAATGCTCTTTTAACTGGACCCGGCTCGAGAAGATTCTGATCATTTCCTAGGACTGAAGGCCACACCCTATTCTAAGCTTGGATTTCTAAGAGAGTGGTCCTCAAACTTTAGGGTGCTTGGGAATCACCTGGGGAGCTGTGGGACATGCAGATTTCCCAGGGCCTCCCCCAAGGCATGCAGATTCAGCAGACTGGGGCAGGGTCCTGGGGCAGGGTCTGATTAGCAAGCAGCTCGCTGCACAAGCTCCAAGACTTCTGGAATCTGTGGATGAAAGTTTATTCCAAGATCTCTCAGAAACTGTTGTTCCCAGCTCTTTCAAAAGTAACAATAAACTCTCACCTCCTGCATCAGGGCCCTCCTCACCAACACTTCTGGATCCTTGCCCCATTCCACTTGTCCCATAGCACTTCATCACTTTCTAACCCTCCAAACCAATACTTCCCTGAACCAGAACAGCTGTTCTACAAGGCAAGGATTTTAGCATTTGTTCACTGCTATACCCCCAGTCCCTAGCACAGGACCTGGTAGACTATATTTATTCGATATTACAGAATAACTCAATTAACTGATTAATATAGTTAGTCCATGCTGTGCCTTCTGCCAAGATATAATATTAATCGTTTGGATGTCTGATATTAAAACGGAATTTTCAGATAGTGCCTAATGAGAAGAAAACTTTCTTTTATTTCCCCACCCGCATTCACCACCAGACATCATCGAGTCTGCCCAGCATCAAATTAACAGACTCTGCTTCAAAACGTTTCTCTTTTTAACAGAGACGGATAACCTCTGCTAAACAAAGATGCCTGCAGACCTCAGAGGAATCCCAGCCCTCTGAAATCTAGCTAGGAAAAGTGAAGACCATCTGCTTGCCATGTACTGTGGCGTAAAGCCTAGGGTGAAGAACATGGATATCGGGGGTCTCTCTGGCCACAGCCCATTTGGAATGCCAGACGACAGGGAAGTCCTTACTGGACAAATAAATGCCACAGAAATGCTGGTCTCCTGAGTACTTCTTTCTGTGACCTTCTGTGTCCTTCCTATAACTTCTCCATAATCTCAGGGTGTGAGTGGGGCTCAAAGTGATGGGAAGAAACTTGGAAATTTCGTTTGTTATTTTTGGTGCTAGTAAGACCTCTGAGTAAGCCTCTCTGAGTCTGTTTGGTGGTAAAATGATCTGACTCCCACGTATATGCCAGTGCTCATAAAGTTGAAGACTCTGCTAGTCACATTCTCTCTCTGAATTTACTCTAACCCTGGACCCTGGGGGCCTAGATACAGGAGCTGGATGAGTCTTAGAAATAGAAAAAATTAAAGGGGTTCAGAGATGTTATTGCACACTTACTAGAATGGTTAAACTAAAAAATACTGACGACACCAAGTGTTGACAAGGGGACGAAGCAATGGAACTCTCATACGTTGATGATGGGAGTGTAAAACGATAGAGCCACATGGGAAAACTGTTTGGCATTACTTATAAAGTTAGATGCTTATGACACAGCAATTCCACTTGAACAATGAAAATTTATGTTCAGATAGAAACCTGAACATGAATGTTTAAAGCAACTCTATGCATAATTGCCAAAAACTAGAAACAAACTCAGTGACCCTCAGCAGGTGAGTGAATAAACAAACTGGTACGTCCATACATTGAAATCGGACTCGGCAATAAAAAGGAACCATTGATAAATACAGTGACTTTTATGATTCTCAAAGGCATCATGCTAAGGGAAATAAAGTATTCTGAAAAGGTTTACATATTGTATAATTTCATTTTTTGGGCATTTTCAAAAAGAAGAAACTATAGGACTAGAAAACAAGTCACTGGCTGCCAGAGGTTAGAGGTGGGAGGAAGGGCGTGACTACAAAGGGACGGGACTAGGGAGTTTGGGGGTGATGGAGCTGTTCTGTATCCTGATTGTAGTGGTAGATACAGGAATCTATACATGTGTTAAAATTCGTAGAAACGTACACCCACCAAAAAGTCAAATCTATTGTGCGTTAATTTAAAAATTAAGTAAAAAATGAATGTAGCAGAATATCTGCTGGATTGGGTTAAATTTAGTTTTCATACTACTGTGAGAGAATAGGAGCTTGTCAAATAAAAGTAAATGCAGATACAAAGAATCAAGTAAGTCTTGTGTTCCACATGTCAGAGCCATGACTGCGACTCGCTCGAAGTTGGGAAAAACAGGAGAGGGAGAAAGGGGAGGGGGGAGAAAAAGGGGAGTGGATGAAGTAGGAAGAAAAAGAGACTGTGTAGAAAACCAGGGCTTCTCAAACTTCAATGGGCATGCATATCGCCTGGGGTATTGTAAAGACGCGGGTCCTGATAAGGAGGGCTGGGGCTGTGCAGAGTCTGAATTCCGAAGCAGCACCTATGAGATGCTGGGATCACTGGTCCAGGACCCCAGGGTGAGGAGCCAGGCACTGGGCAGGGCTTTGCACTTAGCAAAGATACTCAACGATAAAAGAAGCATGTGTGTGCGGATCTGCCTGGGCTTGTCTCACCTGGAACACCGCGTGTGAAAGCACTTCGAAAACTGTGGAGTGCTGTGCACATGTGATGTAACGGGGTCCACAAAAATAATACGATGTCTATCAGCATCACAAAACTCGGTGCCGAAAGAAGTGGTTGGAACTCAACCCAGCCTGAGCTCAGATCCCATCGTGCCTGACGCCCCGCACCCATTCATCCCCAGTCTATGTCAGAGGGACCCTGGCGATGGGCAGATTTTCACAGATACTTCAGCAAGGCTGGCTGGGAGCAGCAGCAGGGCATCGGGTTTTGTGGAGGAATGCTGAAGCTCATCAGCTGGCTTCGGAAGCTCAGGTTGGCTTATTAACATACAAATAACTGAGTTTTACTTTTTGGAGCTTCCAGCATAGCCATGCTAATGAAGCTATTGCTTTAAAAGTCCATCTCCTCTGAAATGTCTAATTCATCTGATGCTTGCAAAGGTGCATAGGATAAAGCGTCTGCTGAGCTGAGGGAGCAGAGTGAATGAGACTGCTGATGCGAGGCCAGATGTTTAGGATGCCAGGGGACCCCCCGACAATTAACATGAGCAGAGCAAGGAGGAAAAAGTCTTTCTAGCAGCGTTTTTTCAAACTGCAGGCCATGACCCATGAATGGGTCATGAAATCAATTCTGTGGGTCATGACCAGCAATTCCTTTTAATCAAATGGAAAAACAGGAAGGGGAAGAGAAAGGAAGAGAAGAATGTTCATTGCATATAGTAAAGGTAAGTACTGTGTGAAGTCATATACATATATTTTTCACACATATGTATGGACTGAGTCACCAAAAAAATGTAATTCTTAAAACACATACATATGTAGCATTTTGTCATATGCCAGGATTGCTCTGAGTGTTTTGAGAATATTAAATCTTTGATCCTTATAAGATAAATATTCATATTGAATTTTATGATAGAGGGAACTAAGGCACAGAGAGGTAGAATGACTTGCCCAAGAACACACAGCTAGCAAATGGGGATTCAAGTATGTCTGACTTCAGAACCCATAACCTTCAATAGAACTTCAAGTCCCAACGATCTCAGACTCTTAGGACAAAAAATTCAGGAGAAAGAGGCACCCACAAGTGCCAGAATAATAAAAGCTAATAACAACCACTACTGGGGCAATGTGATCCCTACTCTGCAAAGTGTTCTATAGGCATTATCACGTCAAACCCTCAAAATAAATAAAGCAAGGCATGCACTATGATGATCCTCAATTTTCAGATCATAAACTGAGAGTCAGAGAAAGAAAATGATTCACCCAAGATCACAGAGCTAAGTGAAACAGGGGAGGTGTCATGGCACCGCACGATCTGAGCTGATCCTTGAAGGATGGGGACGATCCGGAGGCTCAAGTGTCCCGCTGCACATAAGCTCTAAGAGGATAAAAGTCCTTGAGCCAGCACATTTCCGACTTCCTGGGAGCATCTTTGCTTGAGAAGGATGATCATTTCAAGCTGCCTTCGAGACTAGCCTCACCGGGACAAAAGAGGTGCCTCCCAGGACAGAAATGTGATGCCACAGCCAGAAACACTCAGCCTAGATACTGAAAGTGAGCCTCCCCCCACTCCCAGGAAGCCTGGCTGAGCACCCAGATGGAAGGCTCGTCCTAGCCCCAACTCGCAAGTGTGCATACGCACAAGCAAGCTAGTGCATCTCTGCTGTACCCAGCCCCGGCACACACGTGGTTGAGTTAGGATTGTATCTGGTGGGCAATCTGAATCACTCTTCAACCACTGACCCTTCTGGGGCTTTTTCTACTGCTTCTGATTTTGTTTTTATTATGCTTTTTTTCTCAGAAGTTCCCAGAGCTGGAAAGAACCCAAATGCTCTTTGTCAAGAGCAAAACCAGACCTGGAAAATACAGCTAAGCGCTTGAGCTCTGAAACCAGACACGCCAGGGTTCACCTCTCTGAGTCTCAGTGTCTTCCTGCGTACACTGGGGAGAGCCAAGGACCCACCGCAAGTGGTAGATATGAAGGTGAAACACAGGAAAGCTTCTAAAGGGCTTTAGCATGGTGGCTGGACACAGAGAGTGCTCAGTGGGCGATTAGTGATTGGTGCCGGTACAAGGGAGTGTAACACGATGTGAGGTCCCTGCTCCCTTCCACAGTGGTCACCTGGAAGAAGACAGGCCCAGAACCCTCTCTCCTGACTGCGGTCGTCACACAGAATCACAGAAGCAGCATGACATGCACACTCTCTTCTGTTGCCAGTGATCTATGTTTCCATCTACCCTAAACACCACCAGTAGACCCAGGTGGGACCTGAGGATGCACTGTGAATGCCACCATATCTGTTATCTATTTCAGAATAATGAACTGCGCCAGAATCTAGTGGCTTAAAACAATGTGCTCTATTATTGCACTTTGCTGTATTATTTCCCAGGGATTATCAACCGATAGCAATTTTGTCCTCACCCTACCCTGCCCCAGGGACATTTGGCAATGTCTAGAGATATTTTGTGGGGGGTGGTGTTACTGGCATTTAGTGGGTAGGGGCCAGGAATGCTACTCAACATCCTGCAATGCACAGGACACCCCCACATTAAGGATAATTCGACACTAAATGTCAACAGTACTGAGATTGAGAAACCATCTAGCCAAAACACATTTAGTCCCTAATACTTGGATGCAACAAGTATAGTTTCTCTGAAACCCAAGAAGGACACAGGACCAGCAGCAGCAGCAGCAGCAGCAGCATCTAAATATCAAACCTTCTGCTCACAGTCACAAGGCCCCAGGAGCTATCTGACTCGCTGCCACGGCAAAGGCCGATCACCGTGGTGATAAACCAGAGGCAGGGCGGCCACTGGGGCGGAATA
This sequence comes from Cynopterus sphinx, assembly GCA_030015415.1. Taxonomy (NCBI): domain Eukaryota; kingdom Metazoa; phylum Chordata; class Mammalia; order Chiroptera; family Pteropodidae; genus Cynopterus; species Cynopterus sphinx. Next base: position 95,346,799 of record CM057379.1, on the reverse strand, counting down.
ATATAGCAGTGAGCTCAGCTGTACACATATACCCGGGGCTTCCTGGTGACTCTCTGGAGCCCCCAGGCCCGACTCTCCAAAGTTCCAGGCATCAAGCTGTTGTTCCAACATGGAGAGGCCAGCACAACCCCCTGCAGATTCCAGGCCACTTCCTGACAGTCACACAAGGAGAGCATGGAAACATTATTTCTGCGTCCTCTCTAGATAGACTCTGAACTAAGGAGTATCAGGGGCACCTCTCTCTCTCTCTCTCTCTCTCTCTCTCTCTCTCTCTCTCTCTATGAATTTCACAGGCTATGCAGCAAAAAGGACAGCAGGTCTGGCATCTGCGAGCTGTGATGAGTTTTATAGGACTCTTGAGCCCTCTAAAGGACTTCTAAGAAAAAGAAGATAGAGTCTTTGGGGGGTCTTGTTCTGGACTGTTTTCTATCCTGGGCATTCTGTCAACTCTAACAAAGCACTGAACTTGCTCAGCACAATTGTTCCTGCTCTCTACCTGAACAGTGAAAGTTACATCCACACCAATGCATTTCCCAACTCCATTTTTGCCCAGAATGGCATCCCTGCCTAGTCATAGCTCATTAAATCTTATTCATCCTCCAAAACACAATCCAGGCACCATCTCCTCCAAAACCCTTCTCTGAAGCCCCAGAATGGGCTCAATGGTTTTCCTCTGTGCCTCCAGAAGACCTATGCAGAAACCCTATGCAAAGGGAGAACACTGCCATGTGTTCACTAGGCCCTGTTTCATTTTTCTCCTGGGCACACAGCTAAACTACATTTCCCAGCCTCCCTTGCAGTAAAGTCGTATAACTACATTCTGGCCAACGGAAGGGGGAAAGAAGTGGTGTCAACCCTTACAAAGATGACCCATGAAAACCTTGATATACTCCAGGGTTTCTCTTACCCTATCTTCTGAGTGGATACAGAGAATTCTGCAGAAAGCACCAAGGCCCAGAGGATGATTTAGACACAGAATGGAAGGAACCTGGATCCCTGAGTGACTGCATGGAAAGCCATCTAACCAACACCACCACGAACTGTCATGTGAGCAACAAACTTCTATTGTGTAAGTTACCAAGATCTGGGGTAATTATTATAGCCATTAGTGTGACTTTCCCTAGCTAACAGAATACCTCTGTCTTTGAACTTAATATATGACACCGAACTGGTCCATCTCCCCACCAGTGTGGGAACTCATCAGGGACAACAAGGACCATGTAGCTTTGACCATCCCTCTGCCCTGCACCCAGCAAAGAGCCTAACCCAGAACTGGTGCCCAATAAGAGTGTCTCTAAGAGAGTTTGTAGGACTCCCAGATAGAAGATCACAGTCTAGGGGTAAAGACAGCCCTAACATGGCTGTGGTTGAAAAAGAAGGAAATGAAAAAATGAGAGGGGCAGCAGATGGTCAGAGCCCATTGGGATAGGGCTGTAAACCAAAGACAAATCAAGAGCAAACTCCAAGGGCAGTGACTAATTCGGGACTGGCCACTTAGTTCGCCATGACCCCCATTCTCTGGGAACAGTACCCCCCTTCTACAGAGGAGGGCCCTTTTCTGTAAGTCATATTTGTACCCCATGAGTCCCACTTTCCATAGCTAATTGGACCTGAGGTCCATATTTAACTGGAGCTGAACCAATCCATCTCTCTTCTTGAGTATCCGGAACTAGGATAGAGAAATGGCCGAAACATCCCAGCAGGGAAGTGTAGACTGTAACCTGCAAACTTGGGACACCACATTCCTTCACATGGTCAGGAAAAAGTGGCCAGTTTGCAGAGAAGAAAGATAAAGCTGATGTGCAGAGAAGGACAGAGATGAGAGACAGAGGGGGAAGATGCCTGTCCTTTGAGCATTTTCTAATCCCCAGTTCTAGTCCCTTCCAGAGGTCCAGCTATAGTCCTGCCCTGGATTCCAACAGTATATATTTTATTATTGGACAAGTTACCACAAATGCAGTGGCTCAAAACTGCACCCATTTATTCATTCACAGTCCTGTAGGTCAGAAGCTAGCGTGTCATGATGGCTCTCTCTGCTCGAGGTGGAAACGAGGGTGTTGCCCAGGCTGAATTCTTGTCTAGAGGTACTAGGGAAAATCCATTTCTGAGCTCATTCTTGTTGGCAAAATTCAGCTCCTTGTTGACTGTCATCTAGGGGCCACTCAATTCCTATAGGTCACTTACATTTTTTGTCATGTGACCACCTCCATTTCAAGAAAACAGCAGTGAGTCAAGTCCTTCTCATGCTTCATATTTCTGACTACCCTTCTGCAACCAGAGACAACTCTCTTCCTTTAGAGGGTGTATAACTCTGTATGTAGATCGGGGCCACCTGGATAACCTCCCTATCTTAAGGTCACCTGATTTGGGACCTCAGTTACATCTGCAAAACTCCTTTACTGAAGTGGCCAGATTCGTGTTTAAATAATTGGGAGAAGGTTCATATACAACAGGGACAGGAATCTTGGAATCCTATGTACCACGATGGGGAACCTCAGTTCCCCATACAATAAAGTCTCCTATTTGGCGTAAGTCAACACAAGTAGATTTCTATTATTCCCAACTAAATAATTCCAACCACTCCACAGAGTGAAAGAAGCGGGGCAGAGTTTGCTTACCCTGAGTGGGAAAATGTGAGAGGCCACGTCGAGGAGTGCTGGCCAGATTTAACATCAGTGGGTGAAAATAACCTGGTCAAAGCATCTTAGCTGGAATCTGAGCCTACTGATGTCCACATGAATTTCCCAGAACATGATTCTGCTCTTTTATATCAGAGGCACAGGACTGCCTTCATAGATCAGCCATCTCCTGCCTCTTAAAAGCAATATTTAGAGACAGAAAGTAGAGTAGGGGTTACCAAGTGCTGCAGGAGAGAGGAAAGGTTAGCTGTTCCTTAATGGGTACAGAGTTTCCATTTGAGAGGATGAAAAAAAATTGGAAATAAAGAGTGGTGACAGTAGCACAACGGTGTGAATGTACTTAATGCTCCTTTACACTTAAAAATGGTTCAAATGACAAATTTTATGTTTTATGTACATATAAAGTCACAATTTTTAAGTTTCTTTTTAAATAAAAAAACAATATGATGCCTGAAAAAGAGGAGAGAGAGAGAAAAGTGTCCTTGAGGAAGTTACGCTTGATTTGAGGTGTAAAGAATGAAGAGGAATTACCTTGAAAAATGTGACCTTTGCAAAGGGGGGTGTGACTCAATCTAGGGGCTGAAAGGCAACTGTAGCTATGGCAGAGAAAGGGGAGCAGGGGAGCAGATGAGATCTCTAAGGCTAAAGAATCTAATGTGGGTAGGACTTGACCCCACAGGGGCCTGGTGGGATCTGTCACAAAATTCTACTTTGTCCACCAACAGATGACTCTCCAGATCCAAGTGCATGAGTATATATACTGGGCTGTCTTTGTTCTCCAGCTTCAGGGTGCTCCTGAAGATTCTAGATGATGTGAGGGCATAGACCGTTGCACATCCCAGTGTGACCACCCGATGTGGCCTCAGGAGAAAGGCAGAAGGTCCCACCCCTCTGCACACTACCAAAAGGAACAATGCAGGACCACAACTTAAGCAATTACTTTCTTAGTGTTCTTAATGTGCGCACCAGCAAAGCCAATTTAAAAGGACTTAAATTAACTGCAAAAGCGCTCACTGCACTTAACAAATGGAGTCTCTGCTAAACAAATGTCAGGCTTAATTGGGGCTCATGTCCTGACACCACCTGGCCCCTGAAGTGCAGGGAAGTCATCCGGGCACAAAAAAAAAAACTGCAGAGGCAACTCAGGGCCCACCTATACAGACAGGGACTACTCCCCGGGCACTGCTCCAAGAGACCTCAGTCATTTCCACTCATGGGAAAAATCACAGCAGTACTGTTAACACTGTTTATTTAGATCCTGGCAGATAGGAATTCTAAGCACATACCTTTGTCTCCATTTAATCACCAGTGATTACCTGGTCTTGGGGCAATAATGCTAAAATTAAACACGGAAATGCTAATTCTGACTTAAGACATTTCACCTGAACAGATGGGGGCCTTCTCCCTCTTCTCATAGCAGATGGGCCTCAGTGAAGGTTCATATCCAGTATCACCCCATTCATCTCTCCCATAGCAGCCCCCAGCTCAACAGACATCACTAACTGAACATTTCATTTTATATACACATTTCATATGTATAAAATTGTCCAGAATGGTTCCATCGTGATTCATGAGGCTCAAGAACCCAAATAAATTTGGGCAGATAAACTAGCTTCTAGCTAGCAAACCAGCTAGCTCCTCGGCACAGTGGGCATGAGAGAGGGCATCTTGCAGAGGCCCACACAGTGTCATTCATTTCCAGGCCAAGTCATGTCTTTCATGGGCCCAAAGTACCTTTACTTTAGTGGGTTTCTTTCCTCCATTAAAAAATATACACATTAAAATTATTTTTTTGACTGTGTTGATATAAGGATGAATATGTCACTATTACAGGGTTGTTTTGTTTTGTTTTTTTTTTTTCAGAGTAAAAGTTCTTTTTTTTTTCTTCTGATTAAAAGAAATTAGAACATTTCCAGCAGCTCTAGGCGCTGTGCCTAGTGGAGGAGTCAGCTCTGGTGCTTCTGCTCCCAGATGACCCAGGAAACGGGGGAGGGGCTACTCACGACTCTTCCAGAGGCAAAGCCTGTGAGTGCCATAGGGCTGGGGCTCCACTGCTCCCCACTTTCCTGCATTCCCCTCCGGAGCACCTTAAGTTGCAGCATCCCACCTTTCCCTAACAAACAACAGCTACATATCCACCCAAGGGAAGTTTCCTCTTGAGTCAGCAAGACCTACATTCTGCAGTCAGAGTGCCTAAGCTCAGACCCCAACTCCACCAAGTACCAGCTAGGTGACCTAGGCCAAGTGACTTCGCCTCGTCAGGCCACAGTGTCCTCATATGTAAGCAGGGAGAATACGGCACCTTCTTCACCAGACTGCCAGGCGGACTTATTGAGATAAAACATGGAAGGTGTTCCATGAGTGACCAACGACTTTGTATAATTAGTGGTGGTGGTTGTGTCCTTGGGTCATGGATCCCTCTTGAGAATTTGATGGACACTATTACCTTATCCAGAGAAAAGACACCCAAAATGTCCACACATTTCACAGGAGCTCAGACTGTCACCAAATAACCCCAGTCTCTAAAACCCACCCCACCCTGAGTCACCTTGGAGCCTGTGGGCCCCACATTAAGAAGCCCATGTTTAATAACCTTGTTGGTTCTGCAGGAAAGGGCCTTGTGAACAAAGTAAGCCTGACAGAGACTTCTTTTCAGATTAATTTCTCCCGAAACAAGGATGGCACTAATGCTAAGAGTCACAGCATTGTGAGGACAGCCAAGCCCAGGGCAGCCTTGTCACCTGGTCATCACTCCCCTCATTAACTACCACAACTTGTGGCCACCCCAGAAGCCTGCAGGGTTCACAGTTTATTGTGGAGGACAGATGTGTCCACAAATTGTTACAGCACTTTGAAAATGAAAAGGGGCACATGTCTGTTGGAACCTAGAACAGAAACGTCAGACCTACTTCCCGTGGACAATGGGGGCTTGTTGAAAGTGTGTCTGAATTGATAACAAGGAAGGACCAAGTTCTCTGTAATTATTCCCTATTAAGGATGTAGTTTATCTATGTAAATTCCTTTTGAAAATCAAGGCAAACCACCAGAGTATATATACAAAAGTGGTTTTAACAGTTGACATAGCTGTGTGTGAGAGTTCCAGGTGCTCCACATCCTCACCAACGCTTGGTCGTGGCAGTGGTTTTATTTTCACTGTTGTGTTGTTTGTGGTGTCTCATGGAGGTTTTCATTTGCATTTTCCTAGTGAATAATCATGTGAAGCGCCTTTTCATTTATATTTATTTCAATTGGGTTATCTTTTCTGTGAATTCTGTACTCAACTCTGCACCCATTTTTTTTCTGTGGACTGTCTTTTTTTAAATGATTTATGGGAGTTAGTTACATATCTTCTATATAAATCTTTTGTCAGATAATATATATGGCAAATGCTTATCCTCTCTCTATACCTGCCTTTTTTACTCTCTTAAAGGTGTTTTTTGATGAACAGAAGTTCTTAATTTTGAAAAGACCCAATTTATCAATATTTCTTTATGGTTAGTATACTTCATCCTAAGAAATTATTGCCGACTCCAAGGTCATGAAAATATTCTATGTTATCTTTTAGAAATGTTATTGTTTTGAACTTCCCATTTAGATACAAAATCCAGCTGGAACTGATTTTTGGTTTATGGTGTGAGGTAAGAGTCAAGATGAATTATTTTTTTCCAGATGGATAACCAATAGAGCCCAGGTATTTACCAAGAAGTATCCTTTCCCACTGCTCTGTAACACCTCTCTGATATAAATAAAATGTGTGTATGGAAAAATAATAATGCACACCCAGAATATTTATAAAGAAAGAATAGATAGATGAAGATACAGCAAAAAATTAATTTCTCAGGTCCAGTAAGATTTTACCATTTACAGTGTCACCCCAGCTGAGCACCATCCCCCCGTTCAAGTTTCTCATAAATCAGGAACTGATTCTAACCTTATGTGGGTATGTGGGCATGGTCTCTGCCCACAAATCTCCAGCACAACCAAAGTGACAGTGACAGGTACAATTACCCCCTCATTATATTGGTAAGAAAACAGAGACTCAAAGATGCTGAATAATATTCACTGTACTTGAAAATATTGAAGCTGAGATTCTAACATAAGTCGGTCTAATCCACACTTTTCACCTCTACAGTCTGCTGCCAAGGCCTAGACACATTGGAAAAAAATTCTGGGAAGATGGTATTAAAGCTGAATCTTAAGAGAAAAAAATAGGAATAAGCAGAGAGGAACCAGCGGCTCACTCGAAATCATAAGACCAGGAGAAGCTCTGGTTCCAGTGTAAATGCAAATATGGCTCAAAGAGAAATACCCATGGTACATCTGAAAAAGGTCAGAGAGGTAAACAAAGCCTTTAGGAATCAGACGAAATGTGGTTTTATGTCTGTACATATCTATGCACATAAGATACAATTTAATAAAATTATGCTTCATCACCTGATAAAGTAACACCCACATATATACTCATTAAAAAATACTGAAGAACATTACCAAATTTTAGATGGCTTGGACACATACATAGCAAAGCCTTATGAACCCCTACATTAACTTTAGGATGAATTAACCCTGACGTTACTCAGTGTAGAGTGCAAGCCCTAGGTCCTATCTAGTTCTGTCTAAGAGTTCTGTTGTCAATCATTAGATATATCTAAGTGAAAAATAATAACACAAAGAGAGAAAGACATAGAAACAGAAGCTGAGAGAGACTTTTTATGAAATCCCAAGAGGTACTTCTGGTTCAAATGAAAGACTATGTACACACATTTATCTTCACCTAAAAACCCATTACAATCATAGTAAAGGAATTTTAAAAGCCATGGATGGACCTGCAAGAATTAAAAAAAAAAAAAAAGGAGGGGACTCATCTGTTAAAAACAAATTTCAACAAATCCCTAGAGCATAACTGAGGAACTGATAACAGAAAGTGGAGTAGAAGATACTCCAGCAGAGACAACATAAGAAAGAAGAGGGATCTGCTGAGGAAGAAGCCTCCAAGAAGCCAATAGAGCCTTAAGACCTGAAAATAACAGAGCCAGCGAAACCCCCTGCATCCAGCAGGGAAGTCCCAGGATCACAGCTGTGCAGTGTAAATTGGACAAGCGAGGATCTGAGAAGGGTGTCTTCAGAAAAAATAAAAAAGGAGGACCTTGACCACATACATAAAATAAGAAAAATATTGAAGAAATTTAAGACTCAACAAAGACAAATAATTCAAAGGAGGAGGGAAAGGCAACTATAAACCCCAAGAAAAAGACAAAAAAAAAAAAGAACTAAAATGTCATCATGTCATCTTAGTACCATTGGCTCTGAAAAGAACAATATTTACATAGCCAAAGTAATATAAGTTCTATTTATTAATTTTACTAAAGACAGTAAGAATAATCTATCGAGGTTGAGTAAAAGAGAAGTATGAGATGAAAATGAAGTTAAACCTCATATGACAACCAGAAATATGAATTCATAATGACTGAAATTAATCAATCAAGAACCACCGATGTATACGTATTTTCTGAGCCGTGGTGGTAACCAGTGCCAGGAGCTCAAAGCTAAAAGAATTCAGTTATTGCCTCCGGGGAGTGAACAAAGGTAGAGGCTATTTTTTTTTTTTCATTTCATCTTTTTTCATAAGCTTTTCCATACTAGTTTATTGTTTAACTGCAAGAATGGTCCTTTTAAATTATATATTTTAAGACTCTTAGGCACGTGTGTGTGTATATGTAAGCATGGCTCCCTCAGTCTGAGACCAGGTATAGATTGGTAAATCAAAATTGGCATCAAAAAGCCTGGGATAAAATGCTCCCCACTATTAACAGAGGTAGAAGTAAGGGAGGAGTGCCCTCAGAAAAGAGTGGGGTAGGGAGATAAGAGAGCATTCATTTTTCTTCCATAAATTTCTCTACTGTTTTGTTTTACCACAAGCATATGTGATTTCGTGGGGGTTTTTTAAGTGTGGGGTAGGGAGGACGGCAGGGAGAGAATGGGGAGTCTAGAAGACACTAAAAATGTGGATATGAAACAGATTCCAGAGAAGAGAGAAAAGGTCTGCACACCTGAGCGCCTAGAAAAGTCTCCTGATCTGAGTGCGGAAAGGAGACTTGTCAAATGCCACCCTCGATCCTGCCATCCATGAAATGCAAGCGCAGTAATGACAGGGACCAGCAGTAATGACAGGGACTAGCAGTAATGACAGGGACCCACCACCTGGAATTTAATGAGCGAGTAACCAACTCCACTGCCCAGCTGCAGGAACAGCTAGGTATTTTCACCGAGAAGCTTAAGTGGAAGTGAAGATATTATTTTCATATTTCTGGCTCCAGCTAGCCCACCAAAATTGCCAAAGTTTTGCTGAGACGCCAGCCATGGGAGAGAGGAAATAAGCCTCAGCCCCAGTGTCTTTTGCTTCTAAACAGGAGTCTTCTTGCTTTGTGCCAAATTATTCCTGTAAACCCTGATGACAGCACAAAATACGGAGGACGTTAAAGTCGGTTCCGACCCAGCAGTGATCTCACACTTTGCCCTGAGATCTTGCAGAGAGCGGAACAGACTCATGGGGCTGCAGTAGATACAAGGCAGAAAAGAATCCGGGTGATGAAGGGCAGGGCAGAAAAGGCATGCTCTCTTGGAAATGACCCTTGCCTTCCTCTGCCCAGTGTTGCTGTACATTTAACTTAATCTTTTATGATAAATCTCTGATCGTGAGAATTCTATAAGATTCTCCCCTTGAAGAAGGAGAGTCTGGGATACTGAAAGGAGCTGCTATCCGAGTCAGCAAAAGTTCTCAACCTTTACTTGTCATCTTAAAACTGAAGTGTAACTCCTTGTTTAAAATCTTAATGCCCATCCTCAAGAAATTGAGCATAGGCCCGATTTGTTTATATAGTAACAAAGGCAGCAAACATTTGGCACTTACTGCCCCGCTACTGACATTGAAACCCCTCAACCCTGAAACCTACTATCCACCTTCTCTATTTTCCCCAGAACACCTATCACCTAGAACAGTAGCTAGTGCAGAGTAAGTACCCAATAAGTATGTCTTTGATTGATGAATAAACAGAGCACCATTTCTGACAGCAAATTCCATGTTTTTTAGGATGTTGATAGGTGCTATTTTTAAAAAATTAACTAAAAGTTTTTCATTCCGGTGGCACAGAGATCCTTTAAGGATCTGAGTTTTTCCCAAATTTATTTGACCTCAAAACTCTTTTGTCAGATCAGTGTTTCTTGGGAAATTCTAGGCTAAAGAGATACAGGGAGATCTAGCTGGAGTAGGAAAGTGAGAGGGAAAGAATTCTAGTGAAGGAAGGCAACACTATTTCCACTTACATGCCAACTCCAATGCATTGACAATGATTTCAAGGACACGGATCCTGAAGATTTCACCAGAACAGGGCCTAGGATCGATGAGCAATGTCTGCATAGCACATAGCGGGATAGGATATCATCACGGGTGTTTGCCTTCCCCGCGCATAAACTTTCAAGACGAATCCAGAAGGATCGATGAAATGGGGTTTCCCATTTCTTCTTATAGGGCCTTAATTTTCACAAGAAAAGAATTTCACAGGAAATTTCTTGCAAGGGCAAGAATCGTGAAAAAGGAACATTTAATAAAATCTCAGAGATCTCAACACCAGGCTTCTGAAAGCTGCCTTTGTTTTTTTAACCAAGGAGTAAAGCATAGCCTTTAAGGAAGCCACAGGAAACATGTAGACATACAGAGGTGAGGAAAAAATAGCACCCCAATGTTTACCACCAGCCCCCATCGGTGACCCTCCACAGAAGTAAGCACCCCCTAAACCCCAGAGAAAGACAGAAAGCTGGTATTTTAGAGACTCCGTGGGAAGAATCCCTACCAGGATTTTGTTGATCACAGTGGAAGCCTGGCAGTGCAAGGCTCAAAATAGGAAAGCTTGATTTCTCTTTGATACGAGCCCCAGCTTCTATAATTCAGGGTAGCAGGTAGAACAGACCCTGTGCAGACTCCAAAACGTGTCACACTCACTTAGCTCCAGACTGATCCAACCAAACCAGCACCTGTGAGGCCACCAGTTCATACTTCTCCACACAGGGTACTCATCATTCCGTACCAGCCGACTTTCAAGCCCACCTGGAGAAAACCACACTACCTGCAGGTGAATTAAGACCTCCTCGTGATAAGCAAAACTCTTCCAAATCAATAAGCACAAGACAACTCATTGTAAAACAGAGAAAAGCTATGAAGAGACAGATTTCATGAAAGCCGATCAAGTTTCCAATAACCTCATGAAGAGATTCAAAGTCACAGAGAATAGAGGAAACACAAATGAAAACATTTCTCCACGTTTTTGACAAAATCCCTTTGTCTAACTAACATCTACCCACCCTTCATGTCCAAGCCAAAATTTGTCTTCCACCGAGATTTCATTTTCTTCGCAGCTCTCATCACTAGTTATGATGGATTTATGTGCATGTTTATAAGTTTAATGTCTGTCTTACCTGCTAGCCCATGATCTCCATAAAGGAACAACGTCTCATTTGTTTGCTGCTATGTTTCTAAGACTTAGAAGAGTGTCTGGCAGTAGCAGACACTTAACAATTATTTGTTCAATGAATAAATGAAGCACAATTAGCTGTTTACAGCAGCCTTGAGATGGGATTTCACATCACCAAGACAGACTGACCTCCCCTTGGAAAGTATTTTAGACTGAAAGACACAACTATTGCACTCCACTCTTAATTGCCCCAACCCCGTTTAAAAAGTAAGAGGAACAAGGTTCCAAACCCCATATACCTATCTAGAGATAAATGCAAGAGGACTGCCTAACATCTTTCCACATGAGTATCACTGGCGAGCCTGCTGATTTAATATTCCTAAAAGGTGTAGCAGAGGATGCTACCAATGTGTAAATTCTCTCAAATCTTAAAGCCTTTAAATTCTGCTGCACAGGGACTGTCAGAAAGCAATATTTTGTGAGCTATGGATTCCAATAAAACTCATTCTGAAATGATGACGCCTTCCTCAGTAGCCTAAGGGCCGACATATGAATAATCTGCCAGCATTATGCCGTGTCACTTAAATATTCCTTTGGAGATTTGTCAGAAGAAAATTTAAGTAAAATTAAAGTTCAAATGGAAATGGAAAATTAAGTTATGACCAAATCTGTAATTTCATATTGGATTTTTTTTACCTGTAGAGAAAAGCCCATTTAAGATTTCCTGTTGCGTATTTATGGACCCAAACTGAGGCATTCCCATTATGCCTTGTTTAAAAGGCTGAAATGCAGGGTCTGGGCCTCCTCCCTTATTTAGATGCTGAACCTAGCTCCAGGGGAAAAAAGAACAGCATCTCAGTTTCTATGTGCAATCCAATTTTAATCATTTTTGCTTTATTGGAATTTTCATAGGAGTCCTGGTACAAGAGATTCAGAATTAATCTAAGTCATAAACAAAGCAAAAATGGAAAGGAATGGAGTGAATAATAGTTCAACACTAGAAAGCATGGCTCCTTTTTCCTAAAATATGCACCATGGTGTGGGATAAGGGAGAGGATGAAATCATTGTTTGGAATCAAGTCCCTCGAAGTCAGAAGCATGTCTAAAGTTTATCTAAAACACTGGCATCTGTAACTCTCACAAACAGCTTTTCTCCAGGGTTGCAGAATGTTCCCTGTCACTTATCAGACTGAGAGAAGCAGCTGCGATGTAGAGAGAGGTGACAGCAAATAGAAGTCTAGCAGCCTCCAGAGAGACATAGCTTGACCGTAGAACTGAAATGCACACTACAAAAGATTTTTTTTGTATTTACTGCAGACTGAGTCCTATGTGTCCTGTCTGCATATAATCCTCTGCCAACATGGCTCATGTGCTATAGCCTGACAGCAAATCCCAGAGATAACTAGGATGACATTCAATCTATCCTGTGCTGTGGGGATCCATCAACACCATTATGATCATACTAATGAAACTAGTGAAACACCCTCTCTAGTCTAGAGCAGTAGCCTCTCTTCGTCTCAGCTTAAGACAGTTTTTTTTCCTGAACCAAAAAAAAATAAAGATTATTTTCTAACTCGAAGTTTTCTATATCCACCAAAAGGTCATTTCAAAAAGCACACACAAAAAAATACTAAAAGAAAAAATTTATTAAGCCAAAAGAAGGTAGGGAAGGAGAAATGGAGGAACAAAGAACAGAGGAGACGAATATAAAACAAAGCCCAAGATAGTAGAATTAAACCCAACTATATCAATAATCACATTAAATGTAAATGGCCTAAATGCTCTATGCAAAAGGCAAACACGGTTTGAACTGAAAAGCAATATCAGCTCTATGCTATTTAAAAGAAACGCAAGGGAGAAAGAAAGGATGTGAAAGATGGAAGCCAGAGTTATTTTGTAACATACCATCACTTCTTCCATATTCTACTCATTAAAAGTGATTCGCAATATTTAGTTCACACTCAAGTAAAGGGGATTACACAAGTGTATGAACACAAGAGGCAGAGACCATTGGAAGTCATTGATCTCTAGAGGTTGTCTACCACAAACAAATGTAGTAAGAGCGATCAAGGAAAAAAGAATAAATATTAATTACCAGTATCAGAAATGAAAGAAGTGATATCAGTACAGTTATATAGATGCTCAAAAAACAATGAGATAAAACGAACAACACTGAGTCAATAAATCCAAAAATCTGGATGAAACACATACATTCCTTAAAAGACACAATCACCAAAACTTTAAAAAAAGAATAAAAAATATGAATAGCCCTATATTCGTTCAACGAATTGAATCCATAAGTTAATATTTTCTCACAAAGAAAAACCCAGTCCCAGATATCTTCACTGGTAAATTCTATCAAAAATTTAATAAAGAAATAATATGTATTACCCACACCCTTTCAGAAAATAATAAAGAACCCTTCCAACTCATTTAATGAGGCCAGCCACATATAAACAAACACACATACAAAAAAAATCACACACCAATATTAATGCAAAAATCTTTAATAAAATATTTGCAAATCAGCTTCAAGTTGGGTCAAGATGATGAACTTGGTAAGAGCAGGGTTTGCCTCCTCTCAGGACTGCATTATAACTACAACCAAATTATAGAATAACCAACGTAGAGAATCACTCGAAGTCCAGCTGATTTTAACACATATGTCTGATGATATAAAGGAGGCCCACTGAAGCTGCTAGGAGAGGCAAATTTGCAAATCGGGCTGGACCTGCACCCATGGGTGGCAGTGGAGCACAGGAGGGAGAGGATGGCTGCAGAGGCCCCCTCAAAAGAGAGAGGGGGTCCTCACTCCATACAGGGGCTCCCAGGCCCAAGGTCCCAGCCAAGGGAAGAGGAGTTCTCAAAAATTCTGACTAGAAAAATCCGTGGGAATTCTGCTCATCCAGGTGAGATGGTAGGAGACTGAAATCCCAGATGCACAGACTCTCTCACCCACAGACACACACACCCTGGGTGCCAGCGGAGGGATGGAGCTGCAGGCAAGGGTCATATGGGGAAAGACAGCATTATGTGGCATTGGCCTAATTGTCCCTGTCACCCTGAGACCTCACTCTACCCAACCCATAAATCGCCCACAGTGGTCCATTTACAGGCAGCTATCCCTGCCCTGCCCCTTTCCGGGGCGTGCATTCCACAGAGGCAACAGACCTTGGCTAGCACAGTGCATGCATTCTGGGGAAATTATTTGTAGGTAGATCACTGCTGCCTGCACAAGCTGCAGTATCACTTGGAGTGGGTTGTGGGGGACTGCTGGACCACTCCAGATGGCAGTTGGTCTCACTGTGATCTGTGATTATTGTGGGAACTAGCAGACACAGAACTTGCAGCGAAACTGAGACTGTGTTGATGTGATAGCCCTTGTCTCCCTGAGATCCCACCCCACCCAACCTACAAATTGCCCAGGGCCATTGAAAAGCAGCTTCCCCTGCCCTTCCCCTTTCCAGGTGGTGCCTTCTTACAGGAAATGGACCTCGCCTAGCACAATGTACAAATTTCCAGGAAAACAGTGACAGGTGGTTCACTGCTGCCGGCACAAGATACAATATCACTTGAGTGGACTGAAGGGGTTTGGGGGCCTATCCCAGATGGAAGTGGGTCTCGCAGTGATCTGTGACTTTTGTGGGAGCCTGCAGACCCAGAATTGACAGCAAATCTGGTGCTGTGTTGTCATCATGGTCTCATGCCTCACTGAGACACTTCCCACTTAACCCATAAATTATCTGTGGCAAGCCTGTTCCCAGGCAACCCGGTCTCATCCTGTGCTTTCCTTGGGACATGAATTCAATAGCAAACAGCAGCACTCAGTTCATGCATCCCACACAAAGGCCATGCATCCTGGGAGAGACTTTCACTGATGAGCCACAAAACCCTGCCCACAAGCTTCAGTGATTCTTGAACAGATCTCAGGTCTTTGCAAGCCCAAGGAGGGCAGCAGCCTTGCTGTGATCTGAGACTTTTACAGGATGCCACAGAGATAGCACTGACATGTAAACTTACACTGCAGTGGAAAGGGAAATCTGCTCAATATATCTAGGTGACTCCTGGGTCCCCACACCATCCAACATGCATATTACCCAAAGGTCTTCCAGTTGCAGAGTCTTACAGACAACTGACAGGCAGCTTCAAGCCTTGAGGCACACTGGTCCTTCCACTAAGTACTGGGGGTAACCAGACCACAGCTTACAATGTTGTTTCTTCCACTTACCTGTAGATTCAGCATAGGTAACAACCATCTTCAGATAGCTTTGTAGCTCTCACCAGGTAGCACTGAGCAATCAAAGGCAGCAGCTGAACTTGGCCTACAGGGGAGCCCCTCCCAAGGAGCCACAAAACCAATGCACCTGGAGGCTGTCACTAGACCACAACAGAGCAACTCCTAACTAGCCCCATAAATGGTACAAAGAGTGGTCTCAACAAGTATACAAGCCTGCTAGGGCAAATCCCACACTGTGGGTTCGGCCCCCTCATAGCAACTCTTACTCTGTAGGTGCAGCCAATTTACACAGTTAGGCAGCCCAAGCATTAATCCCATCCACTGATGTACTAACATACAACAGATCACACACAACCCAAAGATCATGTCTAGAGGCCCAGTACAGGTGTTTAGAGAGTGTGCTACTGGGTTACACAGGAGACCTTCCACATAAGGCCATCTGGCCAAGGCTGAGAGACAAAACAAATCTTCCTAACATATAGAAATGAACACAGAGAGGCTAATAAAATGAGAAAACAAAGAAACATGCCACAAATAAAACAACAGGAGAAAACTCCAGAAAATGATCTAAATGAAATAGCAGCAAGTAACCTACCAGAGACAGAGTTCAAAATCTTGGTTATAAGGATGCTCAATGAACTTAGAGAGAGAATGGATGAGCTCACTGAGAACCTCATCAGAGAGATAGTAAAGGACTTAGAACCCATAAAAAAGAACCAGACAGAAATAAATAATACACCGGAAGGATTCAAAGGTAGAGTGGATGAAGCAGGGCAAATCAGTGAACTAGAATACAAGGTAGCAGAAAACACCCAACTGGAACAGCAAAAAGGAAAAAGAATTTTAAAAAAATGAGGATATTTTAAGAGACCTCAGGGACAACATGGAGAATAACAATATCTGCATTATAGGAGTACCAGAGAGAGAAGGGAGAGAGAGAGAAAGGGATTGAGAATCTGTTTGAAGAAATAATCAGAAACTTCCCTAACTTGGCAAAGGAATTAGACATACAAGTCCAGGAAGCACAAAGAGTCCCAACAAGAGGAATTCAAACAGACCCACACCAAGACACATCATAATAAAATGCCAAAGGTCAAAGACAGAGAGAGAATCTTACAAGCAGCAAGAAAAAGGCAGCTAGTTACTTACAAGAGTAGCCCCATAAGAACATCTGCTGATTTTTCAACAGAAATTTTGCAGGCCTGCAGGAACTGGCAAGAAATATTCAAAGTTATGAAAAAAAGAACCTACAACCACCAATACTCTACCCAGCAAGGCTTTCAATTAAAATGGAAGGTGAGATAAAGAGCTTCTGAGACATGGAAAGCTTAAAGAATCATCACCAATAAGCCAGTATTACAAGAAATGTAAAAGAGACTTCTGTGGAAAAAAATGAGGACAAATAAAAATGAATAATAAAATGGCAATAACTATGTACCTATCAATAATCACTTTAAATGTAAATGAATTAAGTGCACCAATCAAAAGACATAGGATAGCCAAATGGATAAAGAAAACTCATGCATATGCTGTCTACAAGACACACACTTCAGGTCAAATGACACACACAGATTGAAAGTAAAAGGATGGTAAAAGATATTTCATGCAAATGAAAATTTTAAAAACCCAGGGTATAGAGGACATACAGTGGCCAAGAAATATATGAAAAGATGCTCAACATCACTAGCTATTAGAGAAATGCAAGTCAAAACCACAATGAGATACCATCTCACACCTGTTAGAATAGCTATGATCAACAGGACAAGTAATACCAAATGTTGGAGAGGATGCAGAGAAAAAGAAACCCTCATACACTGCTGGTGGGACTGAAAATTGGTACAGCCACTATGGAAAACGGTATGGGGCTCCTCAAAAAACTAAGAATTGCTCTACCATATGATCCAGCAATCCCTCTACTGAGTATTTTCCCCAAAGACATGAAAACTCATATCCGAAAAGATATTTACACATTAATAATGTTCATAGCAGCATTATTCATAATGGCCAGAAGACAGCAACCAAAGTGTCCTACAAGTGATGACTGACTAAAGAAGCTGTGGTACATATATACAATGGAATATTACTCAGCCATAAGAGATGAAATGCTGTCATTTACAACAGCATGGATGGACATCGAGATAATCATGCTAAGTGAAATAAGCCAGACGGAAAAAGTTGGAAGTCACATGATAACACTTATATGTGAGATATAAACTTAAAATCAACAAGGGAACAGGACAAACAGAGACTCATGGACATAGACAATACACTAGTAGTTACCAGAGGGTAAGGGATAGAGAAGGAGGGGGGAGGTAGATGGGGTAAAGGGGGTCAAATATAGGAGGGTGGGGAGGGGGAGGGGGTAAAGGGGATCATATATATGGTAGCTGAAGGAAACTGGACTTTGGGTGGTAAACACATAGAATATAAAAATGTCAAATTATAATGTACACCTGAAAATAATATAATTGTATTAACCAATGTTACCCCAATAAACTTAATTTAAAAATAAAATAAAAATTAAAATAAATTAAAAAGCCAGGGTAGTGATACTTACATCAGACAAAATAGACTTTAAAACAAAAGCTATAATAAGAGACAAAGAAGGGCATTTTGTAATGATAAAGGGATCAATATACAAAGAGGACATAACACTAGTAAACTATACACACCCAACATAGGAGCAACACCTAAAGCAATTACTTACCAGCATAAAAGGAGAGATCAACAGTAATATACTCATAGTAGGAGACTTTAACACCCCATTGACACTAATGGACAGATCTTCCAGACAGAAGATCAACCAGGAAACAGTGGGCTTAAATGATACACTAGACCAGATGGATTTAATAGATATTTTCAGAGCATTTTACCCCTAACCAGCAAAATATACATTCTTCTCAAGTGCACATGAGATATTTTCCAGAACAGACTACATGTTAGGCTATAAAACAAATATTAATAAATTTTAAAAGATTGAAATCATATCAACTGTCTTTTCCAATAACAGTGGTATAAAACTAGAAATCAACTATAAGATAAAAACTGGAAAATACACAAATACATGGAGGCTAAATAACATGAAACTAAACAATGAATTGGTTAACAATGAGATAAAAAAAAAATCCAAAGATACTTAAAGACAAATAAAAATGAAAACACAACAACAAAATCTATGGGGCATGGCAAAAGTAGTATTGAGAGGGAAATTCATAGCAATACAGGCCTACCTCAAGAAACAAGTAAAAGCTCAAATAAACAATCTAACCTCACATTTAAAAGGACTACAAAAAGAATAACAAGTAAAGCCTAAAGTGAGCAGAAAGAAGAAAATAATAACAATCAGAGTGAAAATAAATGAAACAGTCTAGAAAAACAATACAAAAGATTAATAAAACCAAGAGCTGGTTCTTTGAAAGGACAAACAAAACTGATAAACCCTCAACCAGACTAATCAAGGGAAAAACAGAGAGGACTCAAATAAATAAAATCAGAAATGAAAGAGGAGAAGTAACTACAAACTCCACAGAAATACAGGAGATCATAAGAAAATACTATGAGCATTAGATGCCAGCAAATTGGAAGATCTGGAAGAAATGGATACATTCCTAGAAACATACAATCTCCCAAGACTGAGTGAAGAAGAAACAGAAAAACTGGACTAACCAATTACCACTAACAAATCTGAATTAGTAATCAAAAAACTCCCCCCAAAAGAAGTCATGGACTGACTGGCTTTATAGGTAAATTTTACCAAACATTCAAAGAAGAATTAGGCTATGGCCATGCTGCCCTGAACACACGTGATCCTGTTTGTTCTCGGAAGTTAAGCAGGTTCGGGCCTAGTTAGTACTTGGATGGGAGACCACCTAGGAAGACTGGGTGCTGTAGGTGTTAAAAAAAAAAAACTTAACAATTCAAAGGAGAATTAACACCTATTCTACTCAAACTAGTCCAAAAATTCAAGAAGAGGGAAATCTCCTAATTCTTTTTATGAAGCCACCATTACCCTAATTTGAAAAGACATTACCAAAAAAAGAAAATTATAGGCCAATATCCCTTATGAACATTAATGCAAAAATCCTCAACAGATATTAGTAAACTGAATTCAGCAATATATTAAAAATATTATACACCATGATCAAATTAGATTTATTCCTGGGATGCAAGGTTGGTACAATATCTGCAAATCAATTAATGTGATACACTGCATTAACAAATTGAAAGATAAAAAACATACAATCATATCAATAGATGGAGAAAAAGCATTTGAAAAAATCCAGCATTCATTTATAATAAAAATTCTCAGCAATGTGTTAATAGAGAGATACAACAAAACTCAACATAACAAAGGCTATATATGACAAACTTACAGCTAACATCATGCTCAATGAAGATAGGATAAAAGCATTTTCCTTAAAATCAGGAAAAAGGCAAGGATGACTACTTTTACGCCTTATGTTCAACATGAATTAGACATCTAGCCATAGCAATAAGTCAAGAAAGAGAAATAAAAAATATCCAAATTGGAAAGAAAAAAGTAACTGTCATTATTTGCAGATGACATGATTTGATACAGAAGGAACCATAAAGATTCCACAAAAAAAAAAATTTAAAACTTAAAACTAATCGATGAATTTAGTAAACTAGTAGGATACAAAATGAATACTCAGAAGTCAGTTGCATTTTTATACATTAATGATGAACTTTCAGAAAGAGTAATTAAGAAAATAATCCCATTTACAATTTTGCATCAAAAACAATAAAATACCTAGGAATCAAATTAACCAAGGAGGTAAAAGACATGTTCTCAGAAAATTATAAGTCATTGAAAAAATAAATTTAAAAAGATACAAATAAATGTACATACCATGCTCATGGGTAGGAAGAATCAACATTATTAAAACAACCATGCTACCCAAAGCAATCTATAGATTCAATGCAATCCCTATAAAAATACCAATGGCATTTTTTTAAGAACTAGAACAAATAATCCTAAAATTTATATGGAACCATAAAAGATCCCAGTCACAGCAATCTTGAAAAAGAAGAACAAAGTTGGAGGTATCACACTCCCTGATATCAAACTCTACTACAAGTTTACAATAATAAAAACAGCATGGTACTGGCATAAATACAGATACGATGATCAATGAAACAGAATAGAGAACCCAGAAATAAATCCACGTCTATAATTTAATACATGACAGAGGAGGCAAGAATAAACAATGGAATAAAGAGAGTCTCTTCAATAAATGCTATTGGGAAAATTGGACAGATACATGCCAGAGAGAGAGAAGGAAGGAAGGAAGGAAGGAAGGAAGGAAGGAAGGAAGGAAGGAAGGAAGGAAGGAAGGAAGGAAGGAAAACAGTCTGGAAGTTCCTTAAAAAATTAAAAATAGATTTATATTTTGACTCAGCAATTGCTCTTCTGGGTATTTATCCAAAGAAAACCAAAATGATAATTCGTAAAGATCTATGCATCTCTATGTTTACAGCAGTGCTATTCACAGCAGCCAAGATATGGAAGGAATCTAAATGCTCATCAACAGACAATTGGATAAAGAAGTTAGGATTCATATATACAATGGAATACTACTCAGTCATAACCAAAATAAAATACCCCCATTTGCAATGACATGGATAGACCTAGAGATTATGATGCAGAGCGAAATAAGTCAGACAGAGAAAGATAAATACCATATGATTTCATTTATATGCGGATTCTAAAGAACAAAAAGAACAAACTAATTGAAAACAGACTCACAAATATAGAGGACAGTCAGGTGACAGCCAGAGAGGAGGGGGTTGCAGGGCTGGAAGAAAGGGGTGAAGGGTTAAAGAAGTACAAATTAGTAGTTGATAGATGATCACGGGGATGGGGAGCATAGCATAGGAAATGCAGTCGGCAGCAATGTAATGGCTACGTGGAGAGCCAGAGGGAAAATAGAGTAATTAGGGGGATCATTTCATAAACTATATAAATGTCTAACCAATGTACTGTATAGCTAAAACTAATAATAAAAATGAAATGCTAAAAAAAAACACTGATCATCTAGATTAACATGATGTACTGGTATTCTAATTTCAATATGGCACTACTTTATTTTTTATTATTCATTTCTAAGATGAAATATGAAATTTGATTTTATAATTTTTAAAAATTCCAACTACTGAAAAAAAATCGCAAATCAAATCCAGCATTATATAAAAAAGATAATACATCATAACCGAATGAGGTTTACCTCAGGAATCCAAAGTTGGTTCAACATTCAAAAAGCAATTAGTGTAATTCATCGCATGAAAAAAAATGAAAAAAATCATATGATTTTTCTCAATGGATATAGGAAAACATTTTACAAAATTTAACACCCATTCATGATGTATTTAAAAAGCACTCATCCAACTAGAAATAGAAGGAAACTTCCTCAATTTGATAAAGAGCATCTATTTAAAAACCTATAGCTAACATCATATTTAATGGTAAAACAATATTTTCCCTTAACATCAAGAATAAGGCAAGAATGTCCAGTATCACCACTTCTATTCAACATTTTTCTAGAAGTCCTAGTTAATTTTTCTATAGGGCAAGAAAAATAAATAAAAGGCATAAAGATTACAAGGGAAAGAAATAAAATTGTCAGTATTTGCAAATAATATGATTGTGTACATAGGAAAACGTATAAAAGCTACAGAAAGCTCACCAGAATTAATGAGTTTAGCGATATTTCTAGATACATGGTCAATATATAAAAGTCAACTAAGTTTTTGTAGACTAGCAATGAACAACTGGAAAGTAAAATTTTAAAAAAACACCATTTAAAATAGTATCAAAAGACATCAAATAGGAGTAAATCAAAGATTTACAAGACCTCTCCACCAAAAATTACTTGAAGAAGACCTAAATAAATGAGCTTAAGAGGGAAAACATAAAGCATTTAAGGCATTAGCACCTAAGAGAGTTTGTTCTTGACATAGTCATAAAGATGAGAGAGAATTAAAAAGGGAATAACTTTATCACATTGTAACTGAACTATTATTTAATGCCCAGTCGGTGTAGCACCTACAATCAGCTTTTGGTCCACCTAAAACCTCACTGCATGCGACCAGTAACATTTGTCCCAAAGTGAGAAACACTGGCCTCAAGTCAAAATTCCTTCATTGAACTCTGAGCAACTTGAGGACCAGGGAAGTGTGTTACTGGTTTTTACATCATTTCTGGAACCAAGAACAACATCTGGCCCAGAGCGTTGACATAGTTTTTTCATTAAATGGTATCAATGGGTACTGGATGAACCAATACCCTCTCTAGTGGGAAATGAATGCAGTGGAGATGCAGACGTTTTAAACAGGAAGGGAGGCTGTCTCCCACTTTTCTAGTGAAGAACTCTAAGTGAGGAAGAGGCCACCAGAGACATAGTCTCTCAAAGATATCCCAAACTTGGATCAAGACAATATTTTTTTTTTAATATAATGCCCAACTTTAACACCCAGCTAATTTAGTGCATGCTTCAAATGCGTCAAACTAAAAAGGACACAGAGCCCAGGGTTAGACCTCCAAGGTGTGATGACAGAGGTATCTGCGAGAATAACATTGGAAGATCTCAGGAGGAACTGAGGGGCATAGAAGGAGGAATCTTTCACAGCCTGGAGACCGATGACCAGTAATGACCTGATAATGATATTAGAAATGATAATAGCAATAATAACAAATAATAATAAAGTTAATATTTATTAAGCCTGTAATCTGTACCAAGTGCATCCTCCTATTTAACCTTCACTATTAGCCTATGAGGTAGGAAGCACAGTTATCTCTATTTTCTATATGGAAAACTAGGGCAAACTCCCACCTGCTGGTATTGACACATTTTGTGTAATCTCTCCCCAGAAGTGTGCATGGGACTCACTTCTATAGCAAGGGGATTGGAATGTTCATGATTGTTAGATAAGATTGTGAACCTGTCTCACAAGAGACTCTTTGGCTGGCTGCTTTGGAGAAGCCAGCTGCCACACTGTGAGCTACCATCATGGAGAAGTCTCCGCAGGAGCTGAGAGAGCCTCCAACCAGCAAGCAGCAAGAAGCTGAGGCCGAGTCACAGCAGGCAAAGAGTCAAATGCTGTCATCAGCTCAGAAACAGACCCATCACCACTTGAGCCTAAGAGTGAGAACACGGCCCAGCCAAAACCGTGAACTGCAGCCTTGTGAGACCCTGAGCACAGGACCCAGCTAAGCCACAGCTGGACCCACAGAAACTGAGCCATAAAGCTTGTGATAATATTGTGACAAAACAATAGACAACTAATACAAAAACCGAGGCTTACATCACTGACAGAACTAAGGAAGACACAGAACTTGGATTTGAACCTGATTTCAGAGGGGTGCTCTCAAGCCTACCCCGGGAGACCTGCCCAGGGAGGAAGGTAGGCAGGGCTGTGATCACTCTCCTCTCTCTGCATAGGAGTTCCCTGTACACGTGACAAACACGCGACCCCTGTTACCTGTGCCAAATGCGTTTCCGACAAGTGAAGGAATGATGTGTGTTCTCCTCCTTCACTGAGAGCTCCATTAAGAAAAGAATCATTTCTGTCTTGCTCATCCCATATAATGAACACAGCAACAGCCTAGTGGCTGATGCACAGAGGGGCCCAACTGTGAAATGAAAGACAGGGTGAACAGTGAACTGAGAGTTTGCAGAAGTTCTCAGATCACTGTGCATCTAATAGTCGCCTGGGGTGCTTGTTAAATATGTATGGTCCTGCACCCCACCCGTAACATTCTGCCTTAATAGGTCAGAAGTAGAGACGGAGAAGCTACACAGTTAACAAGGATCTCAGGGCATTTGATGTAGCTGGTCTTTAGACTGCACTGTAAAAAATTACCCCCAAAAAAATGTGAAGGAGAATAGAAAGGCAGAGCCATGCTAGAGGCTGGAAGTGAACACAAGCAAAACATGAAAGGGTCGATTCCAGGAGGAGAATCTTAAGCAGGAGTTCTGAGCCCCGGCTGCACACTACAATCACCTGAGAGCTCTTCAAATCCCAGTGCCTGGGCTCCACACCCCAGACCAATTACTTTAGGACCTCTGGGGGTAGAGCACGTGCACTGGTATTTTTTTAACTGAAGTAAAATGTACGCAACATAAAAGTCACCATTTTATTACAGTGTACACATAGTTCAGTACTATTTAGAATATTCACTCTTGATCTAGTCCCAAAACATTTCCACCATGTCAAAAGGAAACCCATTAAGCAGTCACGTCCCACTTCACTTCCCTCCAGGCTCTGACAACCACTAAGCGGCTCTCTGTCTCAACGGATTTGCCTACGCTGGGTATTTCATATAAATAGGATCATACAATACATACAGTAGACGAAACTTGGAAACAGCCCACATGTCATCAATGGATGAAAGGATAAACAAAATGTTGTCTTTTCAAATGATGGAATATTATTCAACCTTAAAAAGAAATGAAGTACCTATACATGCTGCAACGTAAAAGAACCTCAAAAACACTACACTGAGTGAAAGAGACGTCAGTATATTTTCATCTCCTAGGAAATTCCAAGGTCCAGCCAAGGTCAAGACCCACTGGTCTAAGCAATGGATATAGTTCAGGCTGCACTAAATAAGGCAGTCAGGGGAGGGAAGGACATTTCATTGAGGATGATCAGTTGTGGATGCCCAGCAGCTGAAGGGATAGGGGTGAGGGGTGACCACAGCAGGCCCAGTCTCAGTGCATGGGGACACATTGTAGCTCCTCTCGCTCCTCAGCCATTTAAAATGTTTCATGGGTTATCCTGTTCTAGGACAGAGGGGGCCAAGGAACCCAGAGAAAGGTCAGTGCTGGAAAAAAGAAAACTAGTGCTATTTTCACCTGAGGTTTGAAGAGATCAGCCTTGACCCTAGCCATGACCCAACCCAACTTGCCAAATTCCTTCTGAAATCTGAATGGATGCCACTTCCAGAAAACCCAAAGCTCTGCCCCAAAGTCAAAGTGGGACACCGCAGGGTTCATCTAAGAGGAATAAGCTTCCAGAAACGACTCTGGAATCACCCTGACAGACTTCCCGTCCCAATGTCAGGGAAGTGACAGTGTTGGTGCTCCAGAGTCTATTTGCATCAGGTTTTCGTGGGAAATGTGGCCGAGTCACTCACAGGAAAAACGAATCGCAGCCCACACTGGAGCTAGCTGAGGCTTAATAACATGCCTAAGTGTTAGTGAAGGCTTCCTGCAGCAATATCAAACCTGAGAAAATCAGCAGAGAAGCTCCCAGAAATATTCCCGACAAATGACCTGGGGAAAAACAACAAAGACACCCCTCAACCTTGTCTTGTCTGCATGAAGGGGCTCAGCTGGTAACACCCAACGTGCTCATTGCTAGGGTCTTTCAAATCAAAGGAAGGTGAGCATCAAACCTCCTTCTACCACGGACCAAATAATAACACTCGTGCAAATCTGAATGGATGTAACTCCCCCGCAGGAATCCAGATTGTTTTAATATATTTTCTCGGTAACATTCCATATTTCACACAAAAGCAAATATCTCTCTGCGATGAATTAAAACAAAAAATTAATAAGTTCGGGACATGGGTTGGGGGTGGGAGTCACTGGCTACACAAGAACATACTGCAAATGGCATTTCAAAGTCTAGACAGCTTTATCATAAATGCCACACTCATGTTTGCAAAGAAACCTCAAGTAATATCAGACTGCAGGACCCACTTGGCAGTTGCTTCAAGCTTTTTGTTCCCACCTTTCCTCTCCAGACCTCCAGCCCACCAAGCCCATATTCAGTGGCCCAGGCCTGTTGATTTTACCTCGTATATCTCTCTGGCATCTATTCACCTGTGACATGATCATCTTCCACGCCTCTGATACCATGCTTCAAACCACCATGAAACTGGTTGCTCGACCGTAAACACCTCCTAACTGGTCCCCCATTTCTCCCCCTTGTTACAATCTATACTCTATACAGCAACCTGAGAAAAATTTTCAAGACGCACATCCAAACAGAACACTCCCATTCAAGGGGTCCCCATTGATCTGTGGGTTAACAATTATGACCTCATCTTTATGGAGCATCGATTATGTAATTTCATCCTTACAACACCCCTTTATTTCATCACTGGGAGGTTGAGTAGAATGCCCATGGTGACACAGCTAATTAATCTTGCAAACCTTAAATGAGACCTACTTGCCCCAGCACCTCCCTTCTCCAGCCTCCCTTCCTGATACTTTCACTTGCCTCCCAGGCTCCACCACATCAACCTCTTGAAAGTCCCTCAAATTAACTACACTCCCTTCAACCTCAGGGCCTTCACATGTGTGGTTCTTCACCCTGAAATGCTGTTTCCACCTTCTTCAGTGTCATCTCACCAAGAAAAACTTTATTTTTTTAATGTAATAGGTTTATTGAAATATAATGTACTTATACCAGACAATTTATCCATTTAAAGTATACAATTCAATGATTTTTTTTATATTCACAGAGTTGAGTAACCATCACCACAATCAAGTTTAAAATATTTCCTTCACAAATCAGGAGCTCCTAACACTGTGACCAAAGATTGAAGTTCTCCATAGATGGGATGTAATAGTCACTCAACAGTGCCATGTCTTCTTGAGGCAATATAAGATTTTGCTATATATCAATTATGTGGGAAAGTAAATAAATGTCTCCCAAGTTTAAAAATAATAATAAAATAAATAAAATAAAATATTTTCATCACCCCCAAAAGGAAATCCCAAATCCACAGTGGCAATGACGAATCTTTCTGTCCCTATGTATTTGCCTACTATGGACATTACACACAAATGGAACCATACAACATGTGGCCTTTTGTGCCTGGTTTCTTTCATTCAGCATGATTTTTTAAGGTTCTTCCATGTTTTGGCACGTATCGATGTTTCCTTCCTTTTTATGGAATGAATAACATTCCATCATATGGATAGACCACAGTCTATTTACCCATTTGTCAGTTGAAAAACATGTGCGTCACTTCCATTTTTTGACTATTGTGGATAGTGCTGATATAACATGTGTGGACACATTTTGTGGACACACAGTTTCATTCCCCTTCAGCATATGCCTAAGAGTGGAATTTGTGGATCACATGATGACTCCGTGCATGACCTTTTGAGGAAATGCCAGACCATTTAAGGAAGCCTTTCCTGGCCCTCTGAGTCTGAGGTTCCCTCTCCTCGTTTGTATATTTTCTTCATCCCTATACTTCTCTTTCAGAACAGTTGTGACAAAAGCATAATGACCTGGGTAACTCTAGATTTAATATCCTTAACCCCCTCTAAGCCATCGATGTCCAATAGAAATATGATGCAGTTACATGTTTACACATACATTTTGTAGTAGTCATATTTTTTAAAAGGGCAAAACAAAACGCGTGCAGTAATTTTAGGAATATCATTTATTTATTTATTTTTACGAACCTCCCTGACACATCACTGTCATCTAAAGTCCATGGTTTACATCAGGGTTTTCTCTTGGTGTTTTATAATCTGTGAGTTTTGACAAATGTATAATGACATGTATCTATCATTTAACATTGTCCAGAAGAGTTTTACTGTCCTAAAATTTCTCAGTGCTCTGCCTACTCATTCCTCCCTCACCCAGACCCCTGAGGAATATCATCTATTAACCAAATATATCCAAATAATGTTTCGGCATATGTTAAATATTTTTTAAATCTTAATGAAACACTTTACATTCTTTTTTTTCTACTGTCTTCAAAATCCAGTGTGTTGTATACTCTCAGTGCATCTCAATCCTTGCTCACCACATTTCACATGCTCAATAACCACCCATGGAGGGTGGCTCCCTTACCAGAATGTGCATCTCAAAGCTACTCACTCCCTGAGGGCAGGAAGCTTGCCTGCTTTTGCCCATGATTGTATTCTTAGTCCCTGGTACGGAGCCCAGGATGTAAGGGGCATCCCATGAATATTTGCTGAATCCTGATAAATAGATCCACCCCCAAACCTCCACTCCTCCAAATATAATTTCAAAAATCTAACACTCACATAAATCCACCTGGTCTTTTCAACAACTTGAATTCATTAAGAAAAGGGAATGAGAGATGTGGGATCACTGTATGTAATACTATAGGCCGCAAGGACTTTCTACTCTTCTGGCAAACACTGTCTTTATTGAAGCCAGAACCAATTTAACACAGAGAGTCTTTTAAAATGTGACTGTTTTATTTTATGATGTGTGATCCACTTTTAAAGGGCGGGTGGCCGTCTGGAGAAGTCTATTCAATTTCCTCCCTTTATTTAGGATGTTGGTTAATGTTATTATAAAGGGAAGTGGCTCCAACAAGCGGGTACACATGCACACGTGTGTTCGCGTGCGCATGCACACACACACACACACACACACACACACACACACACACACACACAGAGCTCATGAGCCCACGGGGCAAATGAATCTAACAGCGGCTTCCTAATAACTAGCCTTCTTTGTGGTGAGGAATCAATTACCAGCGTGTAAAAGCCTGTGTGTATTCAGCCATTCTCACTTCCTGAAAAATTCAGATCTGCAATTGATTTACTTCCTGGGCTCCTGAAATCAGCTTTGTCAAAGTTTCTTAGGAATGAATTGAGGCCAAGCACTATCCCTTAGGGGCTCAGGACAAGGCAAGTCAGCCATGCTCAGTGCAGAGGTGGTCAGTGTACACACTATTATACCCCGACCTGTGAAACAGGAATGTCTTACTATGGTCCCTCCCAAGCCAGGTCCCCATTGCCTGGGCTGCAGCCAGGAGTATTCAGAAACAGGTGCATTAGACAAACATTTCTTGAATTTTATTAGTAATTAGGGGGTTACAGTCGACTACAGTGAATTAATGGACCCAATCCTTTACAATGCCCTATATCCAAGCCTTTTGCCATATGACTTTGCCATTCTTCCCACTAAATAGAGTTTATTTCTCCAGCCCTTGATGACAGATTTATTCACGTGTCTTGTTTTAGCCAATGGAATGTAGGTCCGTGTTATGTGACCAAAAGCTTGGAGAATAGGTGCTCAGTCCTTCCTGCTCCCTTATGCTTATGCCATCACTGGGAGAACATACCCAGGTAGGCCTGCTGGTCCCAGGGGAAGATAAGGGACACCAGGAGCAAAACGGAGCTTCCCAGGATGTGCCCAACCTAGATCAACCAACCCTCAGCTAACCTGCGGGTCCACAAAAACAGATGGCTGTTGTATTAAGCCACGTATTGGGGGTGGCTTGTTACACAACACTTTCATGGTAATAGCTAACTGATACAAAGGTAACTGTCCCTTATCACTATAGGTTTTAACCAAATTTGAACAGATGAGAAGCTACATTCCTATTTCTATAACTCCAGTTAAATAATTGCCTTTATTTATAACAAGGTGGACTGAAATGCTAGTTTGACCCTGACACTATCAGTTATCTACCCAGGAAACTGGTTATTCCTTTCTTCGTCCTTGATAGCAGAACTTCTATTTTACTCAGGTACTGGGCTGCCTTGTTTCTTAGGAAGTGTTGGCCCAGCCCAAGGGAGTAAATCATGATTGGTTTAAGCAGGGTTTCGTGAACTACAGCTCAAGGGCCAAATCTGGCCCACTGACTCTTTTGTAAATCAAGTTTTATTGAAACAAACTCATGACTATCCATTTATGCATTGTCTATGTTTGTTTTCAAGCTATGATGACAGAGTTGAAGAGTTCTAACAAAGGTCATCTGGACCAAAAAGCCTAAATTTATCATTTTTTACAGAAAAAGTTTGCTGTTCCCTAATCTAAGGTTAGATTCTAATTAATCATGCTTACCATACCCCGCTTTGCCCGTGGCTGGTTTAGGGATGGTCTCGAGATTTCTTTCTGACTGTTCTCTGCAGGGACATCCTGTCAGCCCAGGGCTGATGTGGCTGAGCTGCAGGAAACCTACTGGGGTTTTCTGGGAGACTTCAATATAGAAATGTGCAGGAAGACACCGTGTCCCTTCCTTCTTGCCTTTAGGTGCTATAACATGAGGACCTCAAATTTGAAGTGTGAAGGTCTTTGTGACCACAAAGAGAAAGCCAAGAACATCACAGAAAAGTCAAATAAGAAACTTGTTATTTCACGCTATTCATTTAGCAAACCCCAGAATCAGCTACTTCTAGACTTAATATGTGAGACTACCATGGGCTCCCATTGTTTAGTCACTTGCAGGCTAGCTCTGCCAGAGGTAGCTCTTGCCTCTCCTACTTGCACCCGAAGGCATGGAACCTGCGCAAGGAAACAAGGTGGAGATGTCACTGACACAGCTTAGACACAGTACCCCCTCCACTAATACATGAACTTGGCCAGACAGAGTTAGCATTTCCTCAGCCTGGCCAACCAGATCAATTTGCCCTCTCAGAAAAGATATGAGAAAAACATGGAAGCTCCTGTCCTGGCTCATCCCTGAGGGGACGGAAGTGATGCTGGAACTTCCTTTCTCTATGGGACAAATAGGGGGAATTGGGGACAGTGCCAGGCATGAGACATGCAGCAGCAGATGTGATGCTTATGGAGCTTTGGTCTGCGGACCCAGCAGAAACTGCATATCTAGACACTGGATTTAAGAATGGAAACTTGGAGTTATGTCTGCTAGCGTTCTCCTTCCCTCCAAATCAGAGGGAATACATTTTGTTCTGCCACACTCAGGTGTAAGAAATGTCACATTCCTATTTCTGTAACTCCAGTTAAATCTGCTGCAAGTCCCTGTGTGTCTGGCAGGTGGGGAACTCGGTCGTGTCATCATCAGGGCTTCTTTCCCTTCTCCACAAGCTTACATAAATACTCTGGGCTTATGCATTGTTGGAAAGCCAGGCAAGAACTAGGTCCCTGGAGGTCACCATTATTGCAGTTGCTCCCAATCTGTTAACCATTGGTGGCTGTCTGCTACAAGAAGGCTCTCATATGGTCATTCCACTGCTGCTGACCACAGGTTTAGCCAAAAGGACCCTCATGGAGAAGGTTTCCACTACACCTGGAAACTCCAAAGAGTCTTCTCTTAACCTCAGATTCCTCTAAGATCAAACCACTCCTGCTTTCTCACTTTTAAACACAGGCACCAGCTCCTCCCCATCGCTCCAAACCTTGGCAATGACCCAGTGAAACCCTCCTCAGTGAGACTCAAACACCAAAGCTCTTCCCCTGCCCCCTTAAGGATGATGATGCAGGGGTGTGAGATCTTCAGAAGCCCAGTGGTGGCCTCTCCTTTTTCATGGGACTGAGAATGGGAACTGCATTCCCTTGTTCAAGTGCTGCATTTGTCTTGCTCACCACTATGTCCCCAGTGTCTGGCACATAGGAGGTGACATTCAAGTGTGTTGAACTGAACTCTTGAGGTTGAAGCTATTAGCAGAAATCTGCTGAGCAACAGAATAGAAAACCAACCCCCTCCCCCTCAAAAAATTCAAGCAATCATGGCTTTGAGTTCTGAGTACACAGGCACCAGCTTAGTTGGGAAATTTTAATACAACAGCCATTTGCCTCCAAACAAACTGGCATCAGCTCTGGAAGCCTCCTTCTGCCTCTTAAAGAGAGCCAGTTTCTCTCTAAGTGTGCAACATTCCTCCCTGAGTCACAAAGAAGCAGCATCTACCCCGTTGCCGCAAGCCAAGGACTGCAGCCAAGTGCCACAGGTTTGATAGTTAAGTAGCATGTTTTGTAGGGAAAAAAGAAATAACATTCTGGATTCATCTGGGAATTCTGAGTTCTTGTCCCTTTATCTTACAGAGCACTTTCACTCTCTTCTGCAACCAATCCCAGAAGTGTATAGTTGAGCCATGTCAATGTTCAATGTGCAAAAGATTCCACTGATGGGATCTGCCCACCGCGAAGTGGTGGGACTTACAGACTGATGTGGATGTTATTTTGATCGCTTGTGGAGTCAAACAGAGACCCTGTCTCTGGTCATCTGAGTGGGGAGTGTAGGCAGCAGACCTAGACTAAGTGCCCAAGAGGTTGGGGTGATTCTGAGATCTTGAGCCTCCACCCCAGACTCAGCAGAAATCTCAAGCAGGACTTCAGACTTCCATGGATCATGAAATCGGTAGACCTGAGAGCAATGGTTCCCAAGAAGATGTCCCCCACTGTATCTTCCAACTCCACCACTTTCTCCTGAGGATTCGAACAAGTTACGTAAACTCCTCTAAAATCTCAGTTCCTCTCATCTCTAAGGCAAACGCATATTATCTACCCGAGAAGTAAGTTATTGTGAGAGCAACAGGAGTTGGTGAGAATAGAGGTGTTTAGCACATTGCCAAGAACATGGCGAGCTCTCCATAAACATGAGCCAACATCACCATGACCTCTAAACTTCAGAAGGCTGAGGGTTCCCTATGGATATAATGGGTCCCAAACCAGGCCAAACAGCAGAATCCCTTGGGATATCCAAGCCCAATTCCAGACCTACGGAATCAGAATCACTGGAGGTAGGGCCCTGGAATCTGTATTTTTAAAGTTCATCAAAAATGATCAATAGAATTACTACTTGGGCTCTTTTTTTTTTTTTTACATTTATTTCAATGGTTTTAAATATAATCACAGGTGTGTGAAACCGTTACCACAGTTAGTTTTAGAACATTTTAACACCTCAAAAGAAACCTCTTCACCAGCTCCCATTCCCTCTGCAGCCTTAGGCAACCACTAATTTCAGTCTCTATAGATTTTCCTGTTACGGACTTTCATATGAATGAAATCATATAATCCGTGTCTTTTTGTGTCTTGCTTCTTTAACTCAGCATCAAGTTTTTGAGGTTAACCCATGTTGTAGCAGGTATCGGAACTACACTCCTTTTTATATCCATTCTGTAGATATACCACATTTTGTTTATTTATTCAGCTGTTGATAGGTATTTTGATTATTCCAAACTTTTGGTTTGGGCTATTGTGAATGATGCCACTATAAACATTCATATAAAATATTTTGTGTAAACATGAGTTTTCATTTCTGAACGGACATACAAATGGCCAACAGGTAGATGAAAAGATGCTCAACATCATTAGCCATTGGAGAAATGCAAATCAGAACCACACTGAGATACTACTTCACACCCACTAGGAGGGTAATAATCAAAAAGATAGACAATAACAAGTGTTGGTGAGAATGCAGAGAAATCAGAACCCTCATACACTGCTGCTGGGCCACTACGGAAAACAGCCTGGCAGTTCCTCAGACACTTCAATATAGGGTTATGATATGACCCAGCAATTCCACTCCTAGGGATAAACCAACCTGGGCTCTTTTAATCTGTAGAAAATTAACTATTGGCATTTAGCAAGAACAAAGAGAGAAAAATAGAGAAAAGGGAGTTGCAAACACAGCCTTCACAACAGGAGTTCATTGCTATTTGCCTTTCCCAGTGAGAACATCTCACTTTGATGAATGATTCTGGGGTTGAAGACACAGTTATTCATAAATGTGGCCCCTCGATGATTCATCAGCTGCTCACTGAAGAAATCACCCTCTGTTGTAACCATGGTGGAAGATTTGCTGGGTTGGGTCTGGTAAGCCGTGGTAACGCTGACCTCTGTGCCTTATGAAAGACCAAGGGCATGTTCAAAGGTAATATTGACTACTGAAATTTTCTGCTTTGCCCACTGACTTTAGGACCACCTATATAAGCTCTGACTTTCCTGAACCTGTTGTTGGTTCTAAATAAATTTCCACTTCAACATATTCTAAAGGTGATCTCCTAAGAAACAAATCTCCCTCAAAAAAATGCTACAAATACGGGCAGAGTTACACTGCAGAGTTAACACAAATTGCACGTGTGTATATGAAGCACAATACATTTCCATGTATAATAATAAAAAGCGTCCTTCATTTTCATAGCGGCTGTGTGCAGTATGAGGTCTATCAAGGCACTTGCCCAGTGAGACCTTGGGTTCTTATCTAATCTGTGCTAGGATAGAGTCACCTCTGTAGGATTCCATGTCAATCATCTTTTCATCCTCCTCCTCTCTTGGCAAGGTCTAGGCATATGGTAGTTCCATACCTGTTTGCTGAATGAACAGGAGGCAGATGGAAACTGGGAATTCCAGAAATGCAGTCAGAGTTCCAGAAAATGTGGATATCTCCAAGACACTGTGGCCAAACTCATCAGTCTCACCATGATTTCTCCATCTCAACTTGAATCCTATGTGTGGCCCTTGATACAGAACCCCTGTTTAATACAGACAAAGGTATGTGCTGGGAGCATGAGTTGTAGGCACGATATTAGCAAATCTATCTACAAAGCTCTGTGCTTTGGTATTTCACTTGTGTCACTGCTCTCACCCTCGTGAAAAGGTCTCATGCTTCCACGCAACTAGCAAACCCTGTTACAGCACTCACATGTGTGCACACACCCCTCCGCTTGGCCGACACTCCAAAAGGCTCATGTTGGTGGCCCCTCATGTTCATCAGACAGCAGTTCAAATTAAAGGGATCAGTTTTTGTGACAGTCATTTGATTCTACAAATCATTCCTACCACGACTTATTTTTTAAATGCTTTATTGAATTATAACATACATGTAGAAACGTACATGCACAAGAGGCCAACTCAACAAATTTCCAAAAAAAATCGCACATACTCATATAACTAACACCCAGATCCAGAAACAGCACCACCTCCCAGAATCCTCCTACCCCACCTTCAGTTGCTACCCAGCCTCAGTGGCCTTGACTCATTACACCCGATTTTGCACTTTATGTTAAGCAGTAGTTCTCAACTGTAGGCAGTTTTGCCCACCAGGGAACATTTGGCAAAGTCCGAAGACACTTTTGGTCGTCACAACTTGGTATATTAGTGGCAGCTACTGGGTAGAGTCCAGAGATGCTGCTAAACATCGCACAGAGCACAGGGCATCCCCACAACAGGGAATGACACCCAAACTAAAATGTCACTGGTATCTTGGCTGAGAAATCCTGATATAAAGAGAATCATACACAAGCTTTTGCGCTTGTGATCAATCTTAACCCTGCACTCTGATCACTTAATAGGAAGCAAAAATATCACTTGGAGGAAGATAGAATCCCAAACAAAGAAAATCCAGCTCTTCCCACAAGCCTGGTGCCTTTAGAGCTAGGATTTGATTTCAATTCTTTCTGTTTCACTTTCAAGTGATTTTTTCTTAAAATGGCATCCCCTGGGCTCAAGGCCCTAAGATTCCCACAAAGCCCAAGTTCACATGGGAATTTTGTACACTCCCACACAGGTACACACTGTCATTTACATGCAGACGTCCACCCACAGACACACACTCAGAGACACACACACACGCACACCACCGAAGACAGGGAGCAAACTTCATAAAGCACAGTTCCCTAAAGAACAGAAATGCACAATTCCTTCCACAGAGGCTTCTATTGGTTTAATTCAGACTCTGACAGTCAAGCTGTTGCTAAGCCCAGTTCCCCATCTTCCCCCTCTAGGAATGAAAGATGGATTTTTTTTTTCTTTACTCAGAATATAGATTTAAAAAACAAACACCTCTGCATCTCAAAGCAGGCTATACTTCCCGAGATGCACATATTGATCAGGATTTTATTGTCAATTTTCTTTTAGTTGAACTGGAAAAAAATATGATCTAATTACACCCTTAGTTGGGAATCCGTCGCACTAAATCCAGCCGGGTGCGTTTGCGTGATTGAGGTGTTTAATTTTGGGGGAACCACAAAGCAGAAGTATTGGCCATGTTTTAATGTAATTAGTACAGAATACCTCTGAAGGGTTGAGATGCCACAGCAGCACGAAGCTTCTTCGGAAGCAAGAAGGGATTCTACTGCTAGACCTGAGTCAGGGTGGCTGTGGCTGCATGTACCATTTCAGCCATAACATTTTATCAACATCTCTTCAAGAGTCCATGGAATGTGGACTAGAAAAAAGTGAAATACTCCCAGCCTCACCTAAGCTTCCATAAAGGGAAATAACCTAGCCTTGTAAATACCCCACACTGTGGCTTTTTATGCTGCTGATTGCCAGATTTTTCTATTTCATAAACCAGTAAAGAAAATCTTTTTTTTAATTTGGGAACCAACATAGGTTGCTTTTGTTTTGCATTTTTTGGGGGGAGGTGGTAAGAAAAGATTTCTTTAAACTACCAAACTCACCACCACCACCACCCCCACAAAGAAAAACTAGATTAGGTTTTGCCATAATAACTAACAACTGAGTATCAGTGACTTAAACCAAAAGGACTTGGTTCTCTCACTCGTGCTATGTGCCATTGCATGTCAAGGAGCAGGGAGATGGAGAGAGCTCTGTTTCCACAGTGAACTTACTCTGGGGCTCAGGCTAATGGAGTTTATGTCACTTGTCAGAGCAGCAAAGGGAGGACAGTGCTGGAAGACCACAAACTAGGAATTAAATTTCCGACCTAGAAGCGACACACTGCTCTTCTTCTCCCATTAGCTCAATGTCCCTATTGGCCATTGGCCATAACCAGTCACATCCCCCACCACTGAAATGGAGGAAGGAGATGTAACCCTCCCGCTGCAAAGGAGAGAACTGGATATAGGTGTAAGAAATTTCTACCCCATAGCATTTCATTAAAAAAAAGAAATCTAAAAATACAAATAATAATAATAATAAAATAAAATAGACATTATTTCAGAATTTTAAAAAAAAAATCTCCAAAAAATAACAATCAAGCCACTGTTTCTTTCACCAATGGCCATATTCCCACAGGATTTTTCCAGGGGTTTTCATTTCATCCTGGACCCGTGGATATTTGACATAGAACTGTCATGGTACAAAAAGCACCACTTGGGGATCACTGCTCTGAGCCAGTTGAGGAAAATGGTCCCAAGAACAGCAGAGTCCTCCTAAGGAAAAATCTGACAGGGCCAGCATGCTCACCTTCTCACTACCCATGAGCACTTTATGAGGGGCATCTACGCACCTCAGCCTCCAACGGTGGGCCTTTACAGCTTCGTTCTAGTGCCTTCTCTTTGATCTTCATCATCTCTGTTAAGCTGTCTGATCTCAAGATCTCAAATTCCCACTCTAGCTACATTCTCACCCCTTCCAAACCTGCTCTTCACAGCTTCACAACCCCTTCTAGCTTTGCCTTCTCATCAGCCTGGACCCTGCACTCATCTTCAGTTCCTTCAGTTTTACTTCAATGTCATTTTCTTCACTTAAATTTATGTATGCAACATTTAAATTGGTACTTTTTGTTTTAAAAATCCCATTCGGTCTGATCAGATTTGCCTGTCCATCTCTCTAGCTGTCCTCTCCAGATACAGGCTTAGTCTAAGATGACATTCACTTAATATGAAGGAGGTTTGTTTCTTGGGGTGGTAGGATTTAAGGTGATTGTTTTTTTTTTGTTTCTTCTACTTTTCTGGATTCTTTAAATTTCTTTTTAAACACATAATTTGTTAAAAAATAATCATTATTTTATTAATCTAGTTTGTATTACTTTTATTCCTATACTTGATTACAAACTTCTTGAGTTATCAGTTCATTTTGTGGCCCTTGCCCTATTTCTGAATCAAATTTCTATATTCCGATTCAAAAGTGTAGGCCCTTGGACTCCACATGTCTAGAAATCATCAATGATGATTCCATATGGGTGTCCTGCGGGCAGCATTTTGAGAATCCTTGATGCACAAGAAAGGACCCTCATGGAAGTTGGCTCTACAGTTTATCTTTCTGTCTAGCACAGGAAGCAACTGAAGTATTATCCAGCCAGGATGAATCATGGTACTAATTATACGTGTAAGATGAACTCAGAAATGGTTTGATCAAAGTCCAGGACCTAAAAGGAGGCTTCTCTCAGAGGCCAAGTCGCCACCTCACATGTGGTGACAATCGATAATGATGTCTGTTCCTCCAGCTTCAGTATCCCATGGTTTTTGTTCAGTAGTAGTGCCTCCTCCTCCAAAACCAATGCCAGTTACTCACACGTGCTTTTACCATGGGTACTGTGCTAGTTCTCACTCCACTGGGGAAATGAAAATGGCCGGTGCAGTGTCAAATGGAAGTGAAAACTTGAGTTCAGTTAGCTGAGGATGACACTGAATCATTTCCCAGGAAGCTTTCGGCAGCTCTGCCCATCTCTAACCATGCCCTATTTCAAGGCAAGACCTCTACGCAAGCTGCACTGGTTTTCATTAGAGTAAATCACATTGACTCACAGCAAATGCAGATGATGGAGAAATAGGTTCTTTTAACAAAGATTCACGTCACACACACACAGCTCCCTCGAGCCTGACTCCACTCAATGCTCTTCCATTGAGCACCCATGGCTCACGAGCAAGAGAGGACCCTGACATCAAGGAGCTTACAGTCCAAACATAGTCATGATAATCAGAGATGTAGAAGAGCCAAACTTAATGCTTAAGCAGAGCAGCGCCAAGGACTGTCTGGTTCCCTAACTGGTTCAGGAGCCAGAGCCAGGCCAGCTGTATGAGACTCACCGAGGAGCTGTTGTAAACAGAGATCCTGACCCAGCCCCTGAGCATCAGGATTCCCGGGAGCAAGCCTCCCTGACATGATTCTAATACCCCTAAGAGTTGGGGAAATACAGAACTATGGAAAACACCAAAGAAGGCACTAAAATCAACCCGTAATGTTGACTTCTGTGCTAGACACCATGTCAACATCCTGCATGATCCTCAGGACTTAGAATAACCCCGTAAGGGAAGCACGCGTGGGCATGACCACGGGCTTTGTTCATATCAGAGGCAGGCACCTGGGATACTGGTCATCCCTCCTCCCATAGGAGCCACATGGGAGTCCCCCTATATGCTATAGTACAACACGTCCTGTTTTCCAGTGACACTGGGGCCCAGAGATGTTAAACAATCTGCCTGAGTTCTTGAAGCTTGTAACTGTAAAAATCTGGGGTTCAAACCCAAATCTGTGACTCCAAAAGTGTTTCCACTTGCTTCAACCCCAGAGCCATTCCAGTTGTAGAAATGACTAAATCCGCTCAACATCTGCCTTTGTTTTCAGATACTGCTGAAGGTCCCTCTGTGAATATTAGGTGAGGGCTGTTTCTTACAGAGCGACCTTGTGGAAAGAATGCAAAGTGGTTCCACTGTTTAAGACCCCACTCAGTCAGGGAGTCAGGAGTCCTGGGTCCTGGCCCTGTTTCTGCATCTTCCTTAGTTTTCCCAGTGTGCAAAATGACAGCAATTTTTGGCGAATTCCCTCCCCCAGTGGAGACCTGAAGGAAAGGTCACTTCCTTGCGGTTACTTTGTATAGACAGCTTCAGGGTCAATGATGATTTCACAGGACAGAAAACATCGCAGTCACAGAACACTTTGCATTCAAATAGAATGTTTTCATTTTCAAACGGCCCTCATTTGCCATCTAATCTTATCCTCCTTATCAGTCCTGGAGGAGCAGCTTGGCACTCCTGTCTCCCCAGACAGGAAACTAAGGCACAGGCTTGTCAGATGCCACACAGGGAGTGTGATGCACCAGTGAAGGCCACCGTCATTGCCAGCCCCAGAGCCCAACTAGGCACTCCCAGCAGAGGGGACAAAAGGATGGGGTCACTCAACTCTGTCAATGAGGACCAGGACCCAAACTTGCAAGGCCCTGGTTCCTCTGCCACCCCTATCTGGGATCTCCAAGAGAGATGCCAACTTCTACCCACCCTGCAAATCTCAGATGACACAGCACAGAGGATTTGCAAGGAAAATAGGACCCTGTCTGTAAGGAGGTCAGTAAATGACTAAACAGTCATTTCTTCTAACAACACAGGACAAGGTTCCTTGGTAGTATTTCCCATGAAGGGCTGCCTGCCAAGGACTCAGAGGCCAAGTCCAATGTCCTCTCAGACAGGCCCCCAGCCTGCTGGACACAAATTCACCCTGAGCTTGTGATACTGAGAGCAGGGCCCTGAATGATTTAAATCATGACCAAATATCAAGAGCCATGAAGAACCTGTAAGAGGGGAAAAGACAACTTTCTTCCAAACCTGTGGTTAGTTTCAGCTGGGTGTCTTTCAGATGGAAATTAAACAACTCTTCACCAGCGCCTGGGAGGAGAGCCTCTCACCCTCCCCATTGAGAACTGATGAATCAGGCACACTGGTGGATCAATCAGCCAGCACTAGTGAACAAGTTTATGGTGGAAATGAAGGGCTTCATTTGTTTGGCAAAACACGGGTTGATTTAATCTCCAGGAGGAAGAAGCGTCTAAAGCAGCAAACCGGTGGCTGTTGGCCCAGGTTTTCTGGAAGGGGGAGGCGGTGAGGACAAGGGCTTCCATTTCATCTGCAGGCTCCTTGCAGAGGGAGCCCAGGAAGCTTTGCAGCCATCTGCGCACTGC
Organism: Cynopterus sphinx; assembly: GCA_030015415.1. NCBI lineage: Eukaryota > Metazoa > Chordata > Mammalia > Chiroptera > Pteropodidae > Cynopterus > Cynopterus sphinx. Next base: position 95,306,164 of record CM057379.1, on the reverse strand, counting down.
TTGCATCTCGTCTGGCTGGGCAGCCAGGCTCCAAACAAGGGCAGATGGGCAGCTCTTGCCTCTGTGTTTGGAGAAAAGTGGAGGGGGGATAGGGAACCAATGGCACTGTGTGGGGAGAGCCAGGTCCTGGTGAGCACTGCCCAGGCACAGAGCTGGAGCATCCAACTCCACAGCCTCTGGGCCACAAAAGCAGCCAGGAGGGTCTTCTTAATTCATTCCCGTCCTAGCACCTATGGACATTCAGAGAATCCCTTGTGCTCAGACACCAATGCACACAGACAACCCTCACACAAGTTGACAGATGTAGCAAGTAAAAAGACAGGATGTCAGTTAAACTTGAATTTCAGATAAACGGCAAATGATTTTTAGTGTAAGTATGTCCCAAATATTGCACTGGGAAGTACTTATACTAAAAACTTCATTAATTTGAAAGTCAAGTTTAACGGGACCCCTGTATTTAATCTGGCAACCCTGGTCCCACACAAATGCAACCTAGGACTTAGAAACTCACAGAGAAAGTCACACACACACAAGAACTCAAACATACATGCACACGCACATGCACACATACAAGCTCACCTGCCTTGCAGTGTCCAAAGCGAAGGAGAAAACAAGGACCAAAATGAGGCCCCCACCCCTCCACACTTCCCTGTCTTCTGTCTCTGGACTCAGAACAAGCAGAGTCCCTCTGCTATGGGACCGCTTGGTATCCAGGTCCAACCTGGAGATGGAAGCACCTTGATATATCAGGACAATGGCCAGCGCCTGCCCAGGACCAGCTGCTGGCCTCTAGCCTGGAAAACACAGCAGAGCCCTGTGGGCCTTGGCAAGTACAGGTAGGGGGTATGGGGGATCTAAGGCTGTGGGTTCATCTTGGAGCCTATCATCTAGGGACCTATTGGCAGCACCGTTTCCTTTCGTCTGCTCCCACAGCTTGGCCCCAATCTCCATCCCTGCCATTCACTCACTTGTTGAGTATTTATTGATCATCTACCAAGGGCCGGGAGCTGGGCTCAGTACCAAAGACCCCAGGTAAAGCCACAGTCCAGCATGCCGAAAGCTCAGCAATGACCATGAGATGATACCAAAACCCAGTTCTTGTGGAATGCGCACAAGCCAGGCATGTGGAAATGGCGGTGAGTTAACTGAATCCTCCCAGTAAGCCTAGGAGACAGCCATCATCATCATTATCATCATCTACAGAGAGCTGAAACAACTCGCTCAAAGATACACAGGTAGGAAGTGGCAAGGCCTGAAGGAGGCAAATGCCGACCTTGGAACTTGCAGTAATATCACGAAGAATGTTTGGGAAAGTGAACTTTCCCTCCAGGGTGAGGCCACCTGCCAGAATCAGAAGCCAGAGTCCTGCTAGAAGGGACTGGTGGGAGGAGGTGAACTCCAGGACACCAGAGTGTGTACTGACCTAAGTGAAAGTGAGGTGGGCAATGACATCCTGGTGTCCTCTAGAAGTACAACCCCTGCAGAGGATGGTACCACGTAGAGCCTTGGAGAGCTGGGAGACAGGGAGATATTTATCCAGCATGTGCATTCAGCGCAAACCACCCTCTGACCTGGCTCTCCTGCGGCTAGGAACATCTTACAGAAACACAGGCACAGAGCATCAAGTGAGGAGTGTCGGGATGCTCATCACCACACCATTTGCAATAGGAAAAACGCAGAAACCATTCAAAGACCTATCGGCGTAGGGCTGGCTAAGTATAGTGCAGCCACACAGCCTAAGAAGAAGGTTCCAGCATGAGATGATAGCAAACGTACACCATTGAGTAAAAAGGGGACTTTTCCAAACAATAAATGTAGCATCATCACGTTTATTTTTAAAAGATTAAAATTAAACTATTTATGCACAAACAAACATACTTGCATACATATAGAGAGAGGTATGGAAAGGTATACCCCAACCCTCCCTGGTGCTACCTCTGAAAAGTGAGATTAAAGAGAGCCAGATAAAGGAAGAGTTTAGCTTTTCGTCTTATATCTATGGCATTGCTTATGTCCTTTACAATGAGTGAATAATAATTTGTATTGCTAATAAGCAGGACAAATGCCAAAAAGAGTGATGCTCAGATCATGTGGCCTCTTTCACCAAGCACAGCTTCTAGAGGCCAGGGTCACAACGCCATCAGGACAACACAGAACACATAATCAGAGAGGAAAACAAAGAGGGCCATAGCCATCCCCTCCCAAGCACCACACGCCTTCCAACTTAAGCCAACACGTTGTCAGGTGACAGAGATTTCCTCATCCAGACAGGCAAGACACACACTCCACAGCAAAGACTCAAGCCCTAGCCAGGTGTCCCCAGACAGAAGTCTGAGAGGCAAGGTGGGTCTGCGCACAGTCAGGCATGAAGGGACGGGAAAGAAGGGTGCCCAGAGCCCAGGACACTGGAGGGCTGGCCCGTGCATTCCCCAAAGACCATTGGAAAGGAGCTTCACAGACAGCCCCCTTCCTGCCTATTTCTCTGACACCAGGAGACACTGCAAGAGGAGCCAGGGAGAAGGAAAATTAGCAAAATTCATGAAGCCCAGCCACATCAGATCCTGATAAAGGTGTCTGTCCACCTCCGTTCTTGGAAATCCCAGCTTTCTCCTTTGTGCCTTCAAGGTCCTGGCTCTGTGGGCCAGCTCTCCTCTCTTACTCTTTGCCTCAATCTTCCCTTTGGAATCACCTGCCCAGCAGCTTTTCCCAGGTCCCCTCCCCGTCCAGGACTGCACTCTCAGGCCCCAGCCAGCCTGGGACTCCTGCTTCCCAACGGATGAGGTCCAAGGGGTCAAATGCAGCCAAGACTCTTTGGAGAAACAAAGGGGGAACCTGACAACTTCCTGCTGGGGCTGAAAAGAAGGGAACAGGACAGCTCTTCCAAGGAACAGCCCCGTGGATACAGGGCTGTCATCAGCCTCTCAGATCTGTGCTGGTGGACAGAAGTCTCGCCACCTCCACGTGCAGTCGCCTGCAAGGATGGCTGTGAGGGAAGCCTGTGTGTTGCTCAGAGAACAAAAAAGGAAATTAGATGCGCCATCTGCTTATTAGCGAGAGCTTTTGAGGCAGATGCTTAAATATGCATGCCCAGACATTATAAAACTTCAGGGGGAAATGTTAATTTCAATAACCCAAGTTCTTGTGCTTGCAAAAACCATTTCTATTCTCTTTCTTCTGGATGATTTGATGCCCCAGAGTCACAGTGCCTAGAAGAGTGATGTGGCTGGACTGTGGCAGCTATGCAAAGTGGGACCCCAAACACTTGCTGGGAACGCATCTTAGGGAGATGCTTAGGAGGGGGCCAACAAGTCTCCATTCCTTCCCTCCTTTCTCTCCCCCATCCAAAAATTGGGTGGCATTTGCCTGGTGCCCAGCCACAGGGGTGAGGAAAAAAAACACTCAGAACTCCAGTTCTGCCCCTGACACCAAAGCCCTGCAAAGTTGAGAGTAGAGGACCTGTCACCCTCTCCTCTAGAGTCCTGCTAGTGGAGCAACTGCTGGAACTATGTGCATTTCAAGGGCAGATGTATTCATGCCCCCATGGGACATCATAGGGGGTACAAAGCCCCTCTACCTGAGGCTCTTAGGGTAAAGATTTTCATCTTTGAAAGCCAAACTGTCTCTGTCCCAACTACTCAACTCTCCTGCTGTAGCAGGAAAGAAGCCACAGACAATACACACCTGAATGGGTGTGGCTGTGTACCAATAAAACTTTATTATCAAGCCCAGGCAGGGGCCTGGCTTTGGCGCAAGGACCAGAGTCCATCTCCTCCACAAGGGCAGGGTTGCCAGGAGAACAAGGACTGATCCACCTTGTAGACCAATACCTACCTAGCCTGGCATCTGGCACATAGGAGCTGCTCAGATACTTGGAGAAGGAATGAGAAAGGCAAATGGCCCTCGGCGTAGAGGGGTGAGGGTCTCCCAATGGCACCATCTTGTCCGAAGGAACACAGCCAGGACTGTACACCAAAGTTGGGTCTTTTTCTACAGCAATGTAGAAAAGTGACAGCCAACCATCGTGGGTAGGACAGAGGCTCTGGAGTCATGTACACAAACTATAGTTTTGCAAAAAAGGTCAAGATCATAAGCATCCTGAGTCTCACTGTATACACCCTGGCTGGGTGCTGGAGTGCCCAGACTTACGGTGAATCTTTGTGCCCCCCCCACAACCAGCCTCCATTAAGGTTCCAGGAACATCAGATGAGCATGAAATATTAAATCCAATGAGCAGGCTCTCTTTTATACAACTGACCCTGTCCTTCTGCCTCTCTTCCTTGTGGAGCCACATGACCCCTGCCAGTTCACCTGACCCTTCTCATGGATTCCCCTCCTCTCATTAAGATTTCCCTACACTCATACCAAAGCCCCTTCTCTTGCCACTCCACTCTCTCCCCGGTCAATCTTGGGTTCCCATGGCATCAACAACATCTACATCGATGACTCTTAAGTCTGAATCTCCAGCCCCAGACCCATCTATCCTGGTAGACATGGCCACCCAGGTCTCAGAGCAGCCTCTGCCAGAGTCAAAAATCAAATTCGTGATCTTCCCTGCCATTCTGGAGGTCAACTTCACCTTGCCTCTTTCTCATTCCCAATACTCAAAAGTCCTTTGGAATGTATCTCATAAGCTTTCCTCAGTTCAGGCACACAACTCCACCACCGCCACTGCCACCATTGTCCAAGCTACGAGCATCCCTGGCAGAGACTCCTGTCCCAGTCCCCAAATTGGTCTCCCTCCTGCTCCTGGAGCACCAAGTCACATTCCAGAGGACATAAAGGGACATGGCCATCTTACTGAAAATTTTAAAATTAGGAGGACATTGGCTTACAGGCCAAGTCTTTCCAACTGATATGCCTGAATCAAGCTCCAGTTGGCCAGCACTGGTGTTAAATATTTCTGAAATAATTGAAGCCAAGGGCAACACGGCTCACACTCCAAAACTGCTGCTGGAACAGAGACACCCACCTCCCCGGAGGAGGCTGACCGTCCAGTAATGAGGTCCATGCCTCTCTGTCCCAGCTGAAAGGAATGCTCTCCTCCAAGGACCCCTCCACCAACCTGCACCATATTTTTGGCCCATGGGGGATGAGGAAACCCCCAAAATGTCTCCACTCATGCACTAAATGCCTCAGAAGCTAGCCTCACAAATTAGAGAGGAAGAGCTGAGGCAGACACACCGCTTACCAGTGGGCGGCCATGTCTTCATGTCAGCTTGAGAGATCGTTGCCAGGGAAATACCTGTATCTCAGCAGAGAGAGCTTCAGCCCTGTGGAGTGGAGTCCAGCTGTGCTCAAACAGGAATCCTGAAACCCAGATGTTGGTCCAAATACCCTGTCTTGTCGAGGTGGCTTTGGAATTCTCCAGCGTGGGAGTAAACCTGGAACACCATCTGCTCCACCTACTCACACCCCTGCCTCCTGGAATCCTGAACCCAAGAACCAAGGGGGAAGTTGGGGGAAAACCAGTGAGATCCATACAGAGAGCCAAGATGCTACCCAAATCCAATCTGAGGTTTAGAAGGATGATATTCTCCCTCGCAGTTCACCAATGGATAAGGGGGTGAAGGAAGCAGTCCGATTTACTCAAAAAATTAAAAACAGAATTGATTTTTTGTTTTGAGCTTTTTCTGTGTCTAAATGCTACAAGCATTTTCCATTTATTATCTCGTCATTTTATTGAGTGCCTACGCAACTTTACATTGAGATCATACCTCATAATCTCCATTGTACAGATGAAAAAACTGAGACCCATGAAGAGTGTGTAAATTTCCCAAGGCCACGTAGCTCATAAGTGGTACAGCAGGGACTAAAGCTCAATGCCCAAGCTCTACAACATTTTTGCAGGTGTAGACCAGTGGCTCTCAGCCCAGGTGATTTCACCAGCCTCCTCCCGTAGCCCCTGACATTGCACAGCATCTGGGGATATTTTTGGTTGTCACAATGGGGGTTGAGGGGAGGGGTAGTGTTATCAGCATCCAGTGGGTAGATGCTAGGGATGCTGCTAAGCATCCTACAGGGCACAGGTCAGCCCCCACCAGAGAATGACCTGGCCCCAAATGTCAACAGTGCCAAAGTAGAAACACCCAGGTGCACGGTTACCAGCAGGAAGTGAAATACTTGCATCTTGGATCCACCCCTCCAGGGAGCCCCCATGCTGACGATACACTCCCACTCTGTTCTCAACCCCAGGGACTCTTAAGAAGAGAGTTTATCCAGGTATTTCAGGGATTCTGATGAATTACTACCCTTGAAAACTCAGTTCTGCCCAACACAACCCAGAAACCTATGCCAAGCTGCCTGATCTTGGGAAAAGCTGAGCAGGCTGAAGGTGATAAGCAATTACCTAGAAGAGACTTTTCTCTCTCTCCAGGAAGAGCTATGAGTCGAAGGAATGAACAAAGGCTCTGAGAAAACCAGTGTTTTAATATCTTCTCAACAGCACTGATCCTGGAGGGGGAAGATTAAGCCTCTGAAATTTCTGATGCCTGGCAGTGGAGTCAGTCCTCACTGGAAACACGCCTCCAGCAGCACTTGGGCATAGAGAGGGCCCTCGGAGCTCATAGTGACCTCCTGAAAGCATCCCCTAGCAACCACCAGATGAAGCAATCCCCTTCCTTAAAGACAAAAGATGAGCCCAGGAGCCACTCTGAGGGACAACCAGTCACATGAAAACCACCACACCCAGAGCGCCAGACCCAGTGATGGGAAAGGGTATTTTATCCTTATAAACATCTGGATACGACATGGATAGGGAGGTGATGCCCACACAGCTTCTGCAGAGCCCAAAATGATCTGCATCTAAAAATAAGCGGCTAGTAAAGAACCAGGATGTTTTTGACATTTTGGCCAAGATAAAGGTCTACACAGACAAAAATCTCATGAAGAAGTGTGCTGTTCATTCGGACGTGGTCTGTGAGTGAAGAAACAGGCTCTGCTCAAAGACATAGCTGCTGCTCCTGGCACCAGTCTGAAACTGCTTCCTGGTTCTTTAAAGAGAATATTCCTATAGAAACTGAAAAGGAGGAGGAATCTGTCTGATGGGCAGCCCAGGCTGTGGCCAACCTCTAAATTTTGGAAACCAAGACACCATGTCTATGAGATGCCACTGCCCTCAGAAGATCCAGGAGCCCCCAAAGGAGAAAATAGTATTAAGACTCAGGAAACAAAGACAGTTTCTGTCCAGTTGCTATATAATCCTTCAAAACATGAAACCCTAATTTCCCTTTTGAGTCAAAAAGTTCAATGGGGTTTCTGCCTTTTAAAAATTTCATCATCTACACATAATTCTTTTAAGCTCTAGAAAGCATTTAACATGGAGATCCTGGCCAAAGACCTTTATCTCCTGTCATGTACCCAAGAACCAAACAGGGCAGCAAGTAAGCTGCATGGAATGAATTTCTGTACTAAACCACATTTACTGAGTACATGCTACATGCCAGGGGCAATGCAAAGTGCTTCCTATGGATAACCTTTACTTAATCTCGGGATTAATAACCCTATGAAATGGGGCCTGATGACAAATCCATTTCTCCAATGAGGAGACGAAGGCTCAGAGAGGTTAAATAACTTGTGGCAGGTCACCCAGCTAAAAAGGACCAGAACTGGGATTCAAACCCAGTAGTGTGAGTCCAAACTCACATTCCTAAGCAAGCCACTGCACTTGGTCACTTCACCCCATTCTGACATCCTGGTCTTTGGCAAAGTTCCATGTAGAAGAAGGAGGTGACAGGAGGAAGATGGGGCTTCTAACAGTAAAGTTTCACAGCATTTGCACTGTCCCCATAATTGTGTTCCAGACCGAGGACTCTCCTCTCACCACACTGTGACACTACTCCCTTCTCAGCCTTTCCATGATGTGTCCTAGGAAGCCTTCCATAAGTACTACCCTTCCCCTGGGATCTCAGAGAGAAGTTCACCTGATTTCAGCATTCAGGTGGCCCTGATCTGAACACTATGACAGCCACAGGGAGGCATACCGGGTCAGCTGGACTTTGATGCAGCCTACCAAATGAGAGGCAGGCTGCTGCTGCCTGCATAGATTTGGGAGGAAAAAACGGGGAACGCTCCCTCGTGGGACTCACCAGCCACTAATCAAATTTTTAAGACAGGCTCAGCCAAGCAAACAGTCAAGAATAAAAACATTTGGAAGAAACAAAAAGGTCAACCCCATTATCCATTAAAAACTCAAGGTGGCAGCTCTAGACATGGGGACAGCTGTTCAGCCGGCCCTCATCTGTCCTCCAGACACTTGTGCTCCCCAGATGTAAGGTCAGCCAGGTCACAACTGGAAGATTCGGGAGAGGATGCAAAAAGCGAGGCCATGGTGAGCGGGGGTGGGGGTCAACCTGGCCATGGAGCTCCATCCCACACACACCTAGTGACTCGGGTACCCACGCACACACACGACAAATCACCCTCACACACACCCTCATCCAGCAGACACCGGAGCCAGGTGGCACCAGAGGGTTTGCACAGAACTTTGCCTCTGTCCCTCTCTGAGGGGAAGGAGAGTGACTTCGGATGGGAGCCACCTACCTGCCTTCTCTCTCAACTCTCACTGCCCAACCAGAAAGGGAACAATGACAGGAAGATGCGGGAAAGACACAGGGCTTGGTGCGCCGCTGCCAACCTACACGGGGACAGGGCGGTGCTGGCAGAACCTGTGCCCAGGCACCTCTCCCCCAAGCCCCTTACCAGGTGGGAGGCGCACACACACCAGCAAAGTACCAGAGAAACGCCTGGAACAGTCCTGTCCAGGATGGAGGTGCAGGGCGAGGGCTGTTCAGAGCAACCCCCGCCCTCCGTCCCCTTCTGGGGCACCCCAGGACGCAGAGCTCCCTCCTCCCCTTTCCAACCAGCAGCGGAGCCCAGGGGTCCCCCAGCCAGCGGCAACTCGGGGGAAAGCAGCGAGTCCGCGCTACATAAACAAGAAGGGAGCTGCCACGAACGACGGAGCATCTAGTTTCTCAGGACATCCCCGCAAGCTGTCAGGAGTTGCTGCCCAGTTATCAAGTTGGACCTGGCGGCGGGCGGATGGGGAGCATCCCTGCCCGCCCCCCGGCCGTCCTGCGCCCCCGCTTACTTACACCTCTGCCTTCGCCACCCGTCTGGGTGCCCGTCTCTTCCCTGCCCGGACGCGGCGCGTCTTCTCCCTCCTCCTGCGCTGCGCTGCCTCCTTCCAGCCCCAGTCTCAGCCTCTTCTCCTCCGGAGGGGCATCCTCCTCCTCCTCCTCCTCCTCCCGCCTCTGCCGGCCATCCCTGCCGCGGGGCTTGCCCGCGTCCTCGGGGCTGCCGGAAGGGCTGGCCATGACTCGCGGGGGCTCTCGGCTCGCACTTGAGGAAGAGGAGGGCCCGGCGGCCTCGCGATCCCGGCGGCGCGTCGGAGGGAGATGGGCTTCTCCGCGCGGCCTCGGAGGGTCCGCGCCGCGAGGCTGGGAGCCGGGCGCCTGCTGGACCACTCCTGTCTCTCTGCCGCCCCCTGCTGGCGGCGCGCGCGCACCGCGGGCTCACCTGCCGGGACAGGGACAGGGACAGGGGCAGACCCGGGCTCTCCACGGCCCCGGGGCCGGGCCCCCGCTCACAAAGCGCCTCCCCCCGCCAGGTCGCATCCGCTGGTCTCCTCGCCCGAGGGTGGGAGGAGAGAAAGGGACAGGCAGACAGACAGATGTCCGCTTCTCCAGCGCCCTGGAAGGATGGTCCCTCTGGTCTTCGGTGCTAGTCTGCATTCCCAATGCTTTGGAGGTGGCCGGGAAATGGAGGCTGCCCCCAAATGCATTGAGAATTTGGCCTGACGGATGACATGTTTAATGCACAGGCACCATCTTGCAAAGCTGTGCCTACTTAGCAAGGGTGTTTATTGACCATCGCTATGGACCAAGCATGGCCACGCAGGCATTGTCTCTGCCCCCCTATGGAGCCCAGTGCCTGGAGGGAAGGTGGTGATTTACACCTTACATGGATCAAAGGGAAGCAAAGAAGTGCTGGGTGCTGGAAACCTAATAAAAGAAGGGGCCTCACAGGTCTGGAGCTGGGAGACGGGCAGAGAGGTGACCACTGAAAAGACTACAAGATGAGTAGTCTTCAGCCAGATGAAGGGTGTTCAGGCAGAGGAAATAGCATGCACGACAGCCCAGAGTCTGGGAGAAAGGCAACAAGAAGCCTGTGGGGCTACAGCAAAATGGTGAAGGGGAAAGCAGTGTGGTAGGTAGAGAGGTTGTCCAAGACCAGGCATGCAAGACTGGACCATCTAGAGGACCACTGCAGGACTCAGCACCGTAGCAGTGCAGAAGAACATAGGGAGGAGATATTAGAAATATTTTGGAGTGTTGAGTTGATAACTGAGTGTGCCCTCAACATGCCATCAGCATCTATGTGGACACTCCTCACACTGCGATGACCTGAACCAGGAGGTATTTTCGAACATAGTTGTGTTTTGCCCAGTGCCCCAGACAGGCTGAGAGAGGGCCAGGCTCCTACATTCCCTGACTTTCCCCCAACCAAACGTTCAGACCATATTGCAATTGCTTGTTTAACTGGTGCCCCTGCTTGCCCTACTGTCTCTGCCTTGTTCATGATTTTAACCTTAAAAGCTATCACAGTGAGCAGCACATAGTAGGTGCTCAAGAAACATTTGTTGGGTGAGTAAATAGATCCGCTCCCACCCAGGGTTCTCTGCATCTGACAGCTTCCTTCTTGCTCCAGCCCCTTCCTCTTTTCTCTATCTCCTCCTTTCCCATAACAAATAAGTCTAATAACCATATGCAGGCTTTGAGACTCTCTTCTATTACTTTCCACATGTTAATTCATCTAAACCTCACAATAACCCTGCTATTATTCCCCTTGTACAGAGGAGGAAACTGAGGCATAAAAAGGGTAAGTGACATGCCCAAGGCACACTATAGTAAGAACTGCTGCCATTGACTTGGGAAACCTAAAGGCAGTGAGAGTCAACCCAGGGTGACAGGGATCAAGTGGAGGCACTCAACCACCAAAAGCAAGAGGGCGTCATTACCCAAATGGACAGCAGAGTCAAAGCAGCAATCAGGAGAGTCTTTTGCTGACCTATGGTGTTGGCTAGTTAATCATGGTATCCCTAAAAAAGTGAAACAGATGAGAAGCCTAATGAAATCTTACTTGATCTGTACAAGCAGAAGAGCTCTGGTTCAAGTGAACAAAAATCTAACTGGAATCATTAAAACAGAGAGTCATGATTCCCCAATCAATCTCCAGATTTGAGCCAGTTCACAGACCCAGAGCTCTTTGAATGAAGAGGAGGCCGGGTCTGCTTCAAGAAAGGACCCTAGTACACTGCCAAAATGTATACTGTTAATCTTTCCCCAGCATTCCCTTAAGGGACCTACAACCTTTACAAGACTGCATGCATTGGGGAAAAGGAAATAATCAACTTTCCAGGGCCACTGGGCACAGGTTATAGGCTCTGTACTGACAATAATTCTGGGAGACCCAAAAGGTCAGTAGAGTCCACAGTCAGAATAAGAGTTATGAAGGTCAGGTGACCTCTGGAGTTCTAGCTCAATGCCATCCCCCAGTAGGTCTAGTGGGTCTCCACACCTATCCTGTGGTTATGATACAGTGGCAGAGCTGGAATTCAAACCCAGGGAGTCCCACTTAGAGGCTGTGCTCCTAAGCACAAAACAGTCTGACATCTCTAGGAAGAAAGTATAATTCAGGATTCTGGCCCCCACACTCCAGCTAGGCCCAAAGTCAAAGTGTTCATTTAAAACCAGGCAGGAAAATTAGGGACAATCAAAAGGTCACAGGGCCTGACCTCAAAGACCAGGCATGAGTTTACCAAGCCAGTGGGACTAGATATCCCAGGGATCGCTCATCAACTTCACCACAGCATGACTAGATCAAGGGAAGGGAAGGTCAGACAAAGGTGAGCCCTTTTACTCTCACCTGGAAAAAATGTCTGTAAATTCTTTGGGTGGCTAACTCAATTATAGAGTAAATAAGTAATAAAACAAAAAGCTAAAGTGGTGGAAATTGTGAAAGAGGTTATGAACTATTTGAAGGAAGATATACTCTCTGCATTTGTAGGGTCTTTGGACTGCTGTCCTAACCCACATGCCCACGGAGAAGATGCACCTGATCCCAAAGAGAGCCTTTGGTCCTCCCAAAAGCAGACTCCAACACAAGGATTCGAATGCAATTTGTTTGTTTAAGAAGTGATTTTAGGAAACCCTGGTGACAGACTGGGGAGATGGGACAGAGAAGGGCAGGCAGCTTATAAAAGGTTTGCTATCAACCAAGTGACCACTGTGGACACCCAGAGCTAATCCAACGGGGAGAAAGTATAGACAGTGCACTTTAGAGTTATCCCAGCTCAGGGTACAGAGGTTGGGATATTCACCCACCAAGTCTCAGCACCTTGACTGAGAGCTACTGCCTGCAGGGTCTTTATTCCCTAGTACTTTCAGCAAAGTGGGCACTGGTGGCCATAGAGAGCCTCAGGCAAAGGCAAGGCAAGTCAGCATGTGCGGAAATAGTGAGGGCAAGGGATGTGAGCAAGGGTGCCAACGGGTGCTATGGAGCCTGCAGAGGCCAGGCTGGCTCCAGCCAGAACGAGGTAAGCAGGGAGGCATCAGGAGGACTTCAGAGTGGCGGTGGGAAACCTCCTTTGGCAGGTTGCCCTTCCACACTGGGGCTCAGAGGTCAGGCTAGCTCAGCTGAGGCTCTAGGGTCAGACTCTACGAGGGTTCTGCGTCACTGTTGGTAGCATAACCTCAGACAGGGAAACTGACATTTGAGAGCTTCAGTTTCCCCTTTGGAAAGATGGCATCACAGTATCTTGTGGGATTACTGTGAGAACTGAACAGAATTATGCTTATAAAGCTCTTAGCCTGACATATCATAAGGGCTCAGAAAGAAAGTATCTATTTTTAAATATCATTAACTCATGTGCTTTTTATTACAGAGAAGGCAAGTCTGGCCCTGAAGTGGAGGGTTCTGAGCTTCCAGATGTGATGGTCGTTGCCTCAGACTTCCAGATGCAATGGTGGGGGGAAGGAAGGACACTGGATAAGAATGAGACTGACAAAGAAAGGCAGGAAGATAGAGGCAAAGGCTGGGGGGAAACGGTTGCATCCTCCACTGGAGCCAAGTCTGCCACAAGAAACTCTGAGTCTGCCAACTTAAGCTGGTCATCTTTAGGGCATGAAGTGCAGAAACCCCACAGCTTCCCCCACTGAAATCCCTGTGGCAAACTTCTAGCCATTTGGAAGGTGTAGGGAGGAATCCGGCAGTTAGCACCACCCTCTTCCCACTAATGCCTGCCTTAGCTTGTTATCTGAGGGCCAGGGCTCCATCAGGATGAGACAAGCACTCTCTCCATCCAAGCTATCTGGCCACTGACCCCTGGTCCCAAAATACTGCTGCTTCCTCTCCAAAGGGAGATCACAGCAGGAGGTACTGACCCTTCCAAACCCATAACTTCTTCAGGCAACTGCCCCACAAGCCATAATGTCTGGAGTCATCTATACACCACCTACAGCATGCCCACTGGCCATCAGCCACAATCTCAGTGTCAGCCATGACTCCCAGTGTCAGTCATGACCTTTAATGTCAGCCACAACCTTCAATGTCATCACAACCCCAATGTCAGCCACAACCCCTAATGTCAGCCATGATCCCCAATGTCAGCCATGATCCCCAATGTCAACCATGACCCCCAATGTCATCCATGACTCCCAATATCAGCCATAATCTTCAATGCCAGCCACAACCCCAATGTCAGCCATGACCCCCAATGTCAGTTGTGACCTGTAATGTCAGCCATGGCCTTCAACATCAGCCACAACCCCTAATGTCAGCCATGAGCCTCATGTCAGCCATGACCTCCAATGCCAACCATGACCTTTAATGTCAGCCATGATCCCCACTGGCACCCATGACCTTCAATGTCAGCCACAACCCCTAGCATCAGCCATGACCCACGATACACTGAACTAAAAAGTCAGAATTTGTGCTGCTCTGTACCACTGCTGAGAACCCCATAAATCTTATCTCACTTCCCATCAGTAGTCTCTGGAGACAGGATGGCTGTTTCCTTCCAAACTGTACCCCCAGGTGGCCACGTATCTTTGCTTAGAGTCTCTCAGCTCCCACTTCATTTGGAATGTGCTTGTATCATTTTGTTCTGCCCCTGAAATTACACGGGGACCCACAGGGCCACCAACAAGCTTTTCATCCACCCAAATATGACAGCATAATCCATGGTTTATCCCTAATCATAAATTTTCTTGTTATAGTATCAAGATACAAATGACATTCCAACAAGTCACCAGATTCCAGGTTCAAAAATATCACTTTTTGCCCATCTCACCTTCAATCCTGGGATATGTTTTCTTCTCCTCCTCCCAAGTATCATTTCAATCCAGCTCTTCATCTACTTAAATGATTCGTGCACAGTGTCTTTTGAGGGTCTCTGCCACACTCCCCCAGCACCCAAATTTTTCCCTCCTCAGCTCTGAACTAAATTGGTGAGCAGGCATCTCCTAGTAGAAGACTGCAAACGTTACATGTCAGTGTTTATCTCAGTCATTCCTGCCAGCCCTTCCCAGAGGCATCCTGGGTGCATGGATATTTGTCTTGATTATCCAAATCCCCCCCTCCTCTTGTTCTTACTAAATGAGTACGTGCTGTGTCCCATTGTTTTTTGCCATGGGGTGCTGATTGCTATAAGAGCCTTTTAATTCACACACAACACTTACAACAAAGATGAATCCCTGCCTTCACCCCGGCATGACTGCACCATAAATTGTAGAGTCTAGAGAAGAAAGCATTAAAAGCAGTGCCCACACAGCCGATGTGTGCGAGAGACAGCACTGGGAGGGGTGGAAGGCAGGGCCCCAGTCCCCAACACCACCATCTTGAGCCGTGAGACGGCCATGGGGCAGCAATGGGAGTGAGCACAGGGGGTCCTGGAGCAGGCAGAGATCTGAGACCAGAAGCTCCAGCCAAGCCTTCTGGGGCCCTCAGACCCTCAACGTCTCACCATCACCGGAGCTTGTTTTTGTGCATCACGTTTTTTTTTCCCAGACAACTCTATGTAATTCATCGTGTAAAGGGGAGATTAAAACAATTTTTTGTGAACAATGGGATAAAAACGCATAATAAATGTCTCCTGAACTATTGAGCTCATGGAAATTATGTGTACCTGTTTCTTTTTTTCTCAAGGGAAATATGATTCTGCATTTAAATTTACAAAGAGTTCCATGATCCCCAAAAAGAAAAGAACCACCCCATTGTGCATTTACTCCAACATTTAATACACCTTGATCTTGAATACAACCAAGGAATAGAGAAAAGGGGAAATGCCTTTCTCTGGATGCTTCCACTGTGTGAGGAGGCTCTGTATGTGAACGATATCATGTCTCTCACATCCTGACTCTATATAGTAACTATTATCAACAGCCCCATTTTTCAGATAAAGAAACTAAGGACAGAAAGTATAAGTTACTTCCACGTGTTATTCAGTTGTTAAGAACCATGGTAATAATACTAGCTAAATAATAATAGCTGATGTTTTTGAGAGCTTACTATATGCTGGACACCGTTCTAGACACTTCACATACGTTAGCTAACTAAATCTTCACTACAGCCCATTGAAGTAGATATTATTATTGTTAACATCACCATCATCATTGCTGTTCCCATTTTACAGTGTGGAAGTTGAAGCTAGGAGAAGTTACACAACTGATCCAAGGTCGCCCATCTGTAAGGGCTGGAGCTGGGACTTGCAACTTAATTGTCTGCCTCAAGCGCAGACTCTAACCTCTCAGTGACACCACCTCCCAGAATTTCTGGCAATCACTCTAAGATCAGACTGACTTGACTGTTTAGGACCAGCAAAGAGCAGGATGCGTTCTGTCATAATGCCAGGGTTCACATTCCCAAGAGCCTCATCCTGAGTTCTCTCTTGTGTTCAAACGCCACTCACCACCCAGGACCCTCTGCGTTCATATCAGTAACAAAACAAGAGGTGAAGAAAGCTCGTGCAAGACGGCATTAAGTGATGGAAATAAGGTTTGAACCCAGGTACATCTGTCTTCTGAGCCTGAGCTCTAACCATGATGAAGCAACCTGCCAAACATTTCATCTCATCTTCCTGCTTGGAAAGCCCTGGGCTTAGTGGAGAGGATTAAGTCCCTGGAAGGTCAATGTGAGGCACAGAGAGCAGACAGCAAGGCCTTGGTTATCTCCAGAAGATTATACTGGAGACAACCACAGAACAGCCACATGGGTTGGGAGAGGCCCTTGATTATCCAAATAGAGTAGGAAATTCCCTGTCCCTTGGGCTGAGCAAGGAGTCAAAGACTCCTAAGACAGAATAGAAGTGTCTTTCATCTTTCCCCCCCACAGAGCTGCCAAGTCCCAGTGGGCAAGGGCACCTGGGTTTGTGTCCCAGCTATACTACTATACTGCTTTATAGGTGTGAGAAAGATCACTTTGCAAGCAATGCTTCCAATGCTGAGTAGAATAACCCCTGTTCTCTCTCTCTCTCTCTCTCTCTCTCTCTCTCTCTCTCTCTCTCTCTCACACACACACACACACACACACACACACACACACACACACACACACACACACGGTTTAAGAATCCCAAGGGGGTGAATAAAAATGTTCACAAAAATAATATGCACTGTCTTTCTATCGTGGGCCTATGGCATCTGACCCTTATCTAGGCAGGAGTCATTCCACTGTTATCTGTACACAAATGTCTTTTTCCTCTCTATAACTGTCTCTCTCCTGTCTGTCTGCCTGTCTGTCTGTCTGTCTCTCTCTCTCTCCCTGTCTCGTTTCTCTCTCTTCCCTCTCTTCTCCTTAGGCTTCCTCCTATTTTTACCAGTACATATCCTGTGATAACCCTAACCACATACCCCTTTTCTTGCCGGCTGAGTCACTGCTTTCCAGTCCTCAGCAGCTAAACTTGCACTTCAGAACCAAGGCCAGAGCAAACCTCCCCTTTCCTTCAGGGCAGTGGATGACTGGATTTTTCTGACTCACTCTCTCTCCCCATCCATCCCTCTCACGTCCTATTTCTCCCCTTGTCTCTACCTCCTTCTCTCTTCTCTACCCCTCTACTTAATGCTATTTGCACACCACACCTCTGCTGATGTCAAAGTTGTGCCCAAAGAGGGAAGTTTCTATGACAGATACAGGGACACAGTCCAGCTGGCTGAGAAAACAGCTTGCACGGGTACCAAGAATAAGCACCACCTGGAGATACCTTGTCTTGCCTCTGACATTTGATTGATTTGGGCACTGAGCCCCTGTAGAAGGGACAAGGAATAAAAGAAGTTAAATATTGGGGTCCACACTGCACTTACCAGCCCTAGGATGCATCAACCCCAAACATAATATTTTCTTTCCCAGTCCAGAGCAGGGAAGATGCTGGGGAATAAATGAGCTAAGAAGTAAAGACTCAGATTCTTTCTCACTGCCCACACTTTCTACCATCTCTTACTTGCAACTATGGAAAGAGAATTCTTGTTATATACACCCAAGTGTGCATGTAAATGGCTCAGTGTGTACATAGATGCTGTGAGGGATGCAGGGAGGGTTAGGGAGAGAGGTAAGTGTCCATGAACAACCATAGCAGTAGGAAGGGATGCAGGTCAGCTCAGTTCGAAATCAGAAAAAAACAAATGTTATCCACCTAGAAAGAGGTTCATTACCCTGTACAAATAATTCTAAAAGAGCTATTATTTTTGAACAATTGATATAGGGGACACTGCTAATTGCTTTATATACACCAGGCCATCCAATTATGACAAGTCTATGACATAAACACTATTCCCATTAGACAGATAAGAACATTGAGGCTCAGAGAGATTGAGTAACTTGATCAGAGTCACACAGCTAGTAGGCGACAGACACAAGCATGAGCATTTAGAAGGCAAGAGCTCTCAAACAAACAAAAAAAAAGCTAATGGACTTTATCACTACCAAACCAGTATTACAAGAAATGTTAAAGGAATGCCTTTAAGAAGAAAGAAAAAAGATAAAAATTATGAATAATAAAATAGTAATAACTACACACCTATCAACAATGATTTTAAATGTAAATGGATTAAATTCTCCAAACAAAAGACAGAGGGTGACTAAGTGAATAAGAAAACAAGACCCAAGTGTCCATCGATCGGCAATTATATAAAAAATATGTGGTACATATATACAATGGAATATTACTCAACCATAAAAGAAATGAAATCTTACCATCTGCAATGACATGGATGGACCGAGAGGGTGTTATGCTAAGCGAAATAAGTCAGGAAGAGAAAGACAAATGCCATATGATTTCACTTAAATGTGGAATTTTAAAAAAACAAAATAAATGAACAAATAAAACAGAAACAAATTCATAGATACAGAGAGCACATTGATGGTTACCAGGTGAAAGGAGGGTTGGATGACTTGGTGAAGAGGTAAAGGGATAAAAAAGTACAAATTGGAAGTTACAAAACAGTCATGGAGATGAAAAGTACAGCATAGGGAATGTAGTCAATATATTCTCATACCTATGTATGGTGTCGGGGATACTAGATTTATCAGAGAGATCACTTCACAAGTTATATAAATGTCTAATCACTATGCTATACATCTGAAAACTAATATAATACTAAATGTCAACTGTAACTAAAAGATTGAAAATAAAAAGGTAAGAACAACATGGTTTAAACGACAGAAACTAGCCCTTGCAGGGAAGTTCCATGAATTGGGTTTAACGAGCTTAGAGATTATTTTCCCCCTATCTTCCAATCTCGATAAAGAATATTTATATAGACAATATTTATAAAGACAATGAGTTCTCTGTGTGTGTGGAGTGGCAAAGAAAAGGAAAATGACTTAAAAAGTAAGTGTTTTTAGTTGGATATATGATAGACCTTTCTGTCCTTACTGTGTATTTTTTAAGCCAGGACATTGATGCTCTGATGGAAACAGCACTGGACAAGATTGCTGGGAAACGTAAATCTGAATTCTGGCTCTCCTGCTAATTTTGCAAGCTACTTCGGTCCTCTGGGTCTCGGCCTCCCTCCACTCCACCTGCCCCCCAGTTGCCAAAAAGAAGGGGCTCCAACCAGACTTCTGATGATCCTTCCAGTTATGGCAGCTTTGTTCCTAAAAGGTGCTTCATGACAAGGCTTCCTTCTCCCTCAAGAGCTATAAGAAGCCCAGAACCCTCTTTCCCCACCCACAAATGAGGGACACCTCTGACTTCAGTGCCCCAGGGAAATGCTCACTGAGTCTACCTGGAGCGTCAGCTGACCCCAGGTCCCCTCTGAAGCCAGTCATGCGCCTGCCCCCCTTCAGGTGCTAATCCATCCGCTGGGTTTCCTGGGGGAAAAGAGCTCATTCTTAAGCTCTCTTTTATGGCTTTTACCCAGAATTGATTTGAATAAATCAGTCTAATGCTCTCTCTACAATAGAACCAATTGTAAAAGAGCTTTATTTGCTCTGCTTTCAAAGCAAGTTGGAGCTGCCTACTTCCTATTCCAAGGCTGATGGAAAAATAGGAGACATTCACAGTGAAATTTACAAGAGGATTCCTCAAAAGGTGGGGACCCAAAGCCCTGCCAGGATTCCCCAGCAAAGGGGTCCCCTGCAGAACCCACACCTGGAGAAAAAGGCCAGAGGTGACCAGATGGGATTTATCTGCTCTTAATGCTAATGCCTTGAGATGAGCAAGTGCTGTGCTTGCCCAGAGGCTTGGGGAAGCAAGCGTTCCCAGAAATCTTGTTTCCCTGGTTCTTCTAATTTCTCATCTCTCAGAGAGGACACTGCAAGAGCTAAGCTCCATCGAGCTCTTCCAATGTGCCACGCGCTGTACCAAGTCTCAAATGTACCTCCAATTCAACAATCCCAGCCACAGATTTCTTTCTATACTGTAAATGCCCCCAAAGTCTTGCCTACATCAGGACCTTTGCATGTGCCTCACTCCAGTTCCTCACACACACCCAGCTCTGCAAGCCTGTCTCCTTCTCTTCCTTACTATCACACTCCTCCAATCCCTTTTCCTCCTAGAGGTCATCAATAAGCACCCCAGTATAAGTTGGGTCCGAACTATTATTCTCTTATGGACCATACAGTTGTTTTTCTCTGTATCACTTTATAGCATGGGAACAAGATGGTATCTTGTCTAGGGGTGCAGGTTTAGGAGTTGAGGATTTTTGAATGAAGCCTCATTCATCCTCTTATTATATGTTGACGTTGAGCACATTACTTAATCTATGCCATGCCTTAGTTTGCTCACCTGAAAAGTGGGGGTTATAAAAGCACCTACCTCTTAGAGCTGCTGGAAAGATTAAGTGAGCTGACATCAGTCAGGTGCTTAGAAATATGCCTGGCATGTAGTAAGCATGCCATCAACATTTGCAATTATTTGTGTTATAACTGTTTGATTCGTGTCTGTCTCCCCAAAGGCCTCTGTGCTCCAAGAGCTCAGTGTTTGGTCATCCTGTCCCTCATGAAAGCCCCAGAGAATGAGGTTTACAGGACAGCCTGAACTTTAGCCCACCATCCCCTTCCAGGAAATCCTAATGAGCTACAAAGGTCAGGCCAAGGGCTCTGGCTGATGGTGCAAGAAGAGGACCAAGGCAGCAATACTGAGGCCGAGGACCTGGGACTCAGAAGGTCCTCACTCTCAAATGAACGGGTTGATCAGAATGCTTCCCCACACAGGAACCTGCATTCACGATGTGTTTTGACCTTCACAATCAAGCAGAGGTTGAGAGCACAAATACTTTTGTTCACTGTTATTGTCAGCACTCTTGGCAACAAGGTCTTTGATAATTATTTGTTGAATGAGTGAATGAATAAACCAATGATTGAATGATGAAAGGCTGAATAAATGAATCACAGCAATAATGATAACCCTTTCTCTCCTTAACTCCTGACTTGGGGGAGGCAGAACATCATAATAGCTAAGAGGGCAAACTTTGAAACCAGAATACCTTGATTCAAACCTCAGCTCCACCACTTACTAACTGCATGACATTGAACAAGGTATCTAGCCCCGCTGTACCTCAGTTTCCTCATCTATAACATGGGGGTGTTATTCTCTTCCTAGTGAGACCGTGAGGGTTAGATGAGTTTATACATATACAGCACTTGGAACAGTGTCTGGCACATAGCCAAGTGCTCAAAAGAAGCATGAGTTGTTACTATTACCATATTTACCATACTGGCCTCTCTATATGTTTATTATTTTCAGCCTTATTTGACTTGCCTCTTGCTGTAAGCTTCTTTGAGCCCTTTTGGGGAAGAATCAGAACACAAATCAATTTAATAAATGAACTATTCAAATATAACATTTACAGAGTGGACTTAATCTAACAGATTTTCTCCTAACAAGACGTACTTGCAAATTAAATTGCCTAATTAGGTAATATCTTTCGAAATGTTAAATGCTCATACCCTCTGCCCCAGAAATCTCACTCTAGGATTTAGTCCTAGAGATATGCTCACATGAGTGAGCCAGGATGGTGTATAAGGAAATTCATTGCAGCATCATTTGGGAAAGCAAGTAACCAGAAACAACCACATGTCCATGCATGGAAGATGGGCTAAATGAATTTATGGTGTAACCATAAAGCAGAATATATGTGGCAAAGTTTTATGCATTGACATGAAAAGATCTCCAAGACATACTATTTATAAAAAAGAAGTTGCAGAATGCTGTTCAGAGCGTGACCTTGTGTTTCTAAATACATACAGACATACACACATATATACATATACATGTACATACATGTGCACACCAGTCATTATCCATATTTCATAAATGAAGAAACTGAGGTTCCAAACCCTAAGGTCACTGGCTAGAAAATGACAACCTACATTCTTCCCACTCTGCCTTGTGACAGGACTTCAGCACAGAGACACGCTGGAGATCAGAGCACAGTTTCAAGGAGCGATCCTGATAACAGGCAAAGAGAAACTAAGACAGCCAAAAGCGCTAACGTGGAACAGAGCCAGAGGTATCAACTAGCTTTTTTCTGGGCTATTCCAACGCCTTGTTGTGTCTCTCTCTTTCTGAACTCAGCATTGGGGATAACAATTTCCAAAAACGTGCCATTCTCCAAAAAATAAGGAAACACAAAATAAAGTATAACATGCTACAACATAGACGAACCCTGAAGACGTTATGCTCAGTGAGAAAATCCAAATACAAAGGAACAAATCTTGTGTGAATCCACTTATGTGAGGTATCTAGAGTCATCAAATTCATAGACAGAAAGTAAAATGGTGGTTGGGGGAGGGGAGAATAGGAGTTCGTGTTTGATGCATGTGGAGTTTCAACGTGGGAAGATAAAAAAGTTCTGGAGATGGATGGTGGTGATGGCTGAACAACAATATGAATTACTTAATGCCACCAAATACTACACTAAAAATGGTTAAAATAGTAGATTTCATGTTACATGTATTTTCAAAAAGAAAAGTTTTACAAACATGCTGTTCTAAACCACATGAAAATCCGGGGGCGGGGAACCTGAGGAAGATGGGTTAGATCAGGGTTGAAGACAAAAGAGTTCAGCTCTGAGTCTCACTCCTCACTATCAGTGTACCACTCACCCCCTACCTTCAACCTTAAGTGCTGATCAAAACTCTTTTGTCTTAATTTTCTTAGAGAAAACATTTTATCCCAAATCAATGGATCCATGACAATTATAAATTACTTTCAAATTTAGTCAAAAGACCAGACGGTAGCCTCATGACAATACCCTCAGGTCTCAAATTCATGTTCTGCTCTGAGCATATTTTCCACATCATAGGAATTTCCATTCGGACATACAGTCCTGGTTTGAAGTGATTTGAAGAAAATATGGCTTCCTTTCATGATACTGCCCTCAAAAGTTAAAGTGTGTTACCTAAACCATTCAAGTGGCCAAAGAACCACAGATTCATTCAAATCGAGTTGAACCTTATACTGGTTAGGATGCTCTTGGAGTCAAGTAACAGAAAATCCAAACTCAATCTGGCTCACTCAGTAAGGAAATTTGTGTGGTCTCCTCACACAAATAGAAGGCCAGACGTAGGATAGGCTCCAGGTTCCTTATGCATCTGGATCATTCCATTAAGATCCCAGACTGTTTCCATTTCTCTCTTCTATCAAGCTCCATCTGCCCTCCATCCTGAGACTGGTTCCCCTCCTGGTCACGACATGGCTGTTATGGTATCTGGGGCTCCCTGCTTTACTTTTACACCCAGGAGAATGCAGGGAAACCCTCTCCCTCACACGTGAAATGTAAGTTCCCTTTAGCATAACTACATCAACTTCAGGACATGTTAACCAGACACAACAGTCACCAGGTTAATGACATATACCAATCAGCCTAACTCTGGTGTCAGCAAACTATAGTCTACAGGTCAAATCAGGTTCATCTTCTGGTCTTATAAATAAAGTTTTATTAGAACACAGCTATGCCCATTCATTCATGTATTGCCCATGGCTACTTTCTCTCTACAATGGCAGAGTTGAAAAGTTGCAATGGAGATATTGTTGGATATGCCCATTTCCAAACAAATTACTGGGGCCAGTGGGATCAAGTCCTCACATTAGACAAGCTTGAGTCACATGACCACTCCAAACCACATGCACTGAACACAGTTACTCTGAACATGGGATAGAGTGGCTCACCAAAGGAAGAGGTGCTGACTTGCCCTTTGTACCCAGTGGTCTACAAGCATCTCTAAAGAAACTAGAAAATCACAACGGGTTCTAAAAGAATCACAAAGAGTGATGGTCGTTTAGGGGAGTGACAAGTAAAAGAATACTTTGGTGCCTTGGGCAGCCTCTCCTTAGCTTTTCTCTATCCAGCCTTAAAGAACTATAGCCATCCCTAAATTCCAAAACAACAGCTAGGTGAGCTGCTTGTTTACTGGTTTTGATTTAGTAAAGAAAGATGTGAGCTCTAGGGTCTTGGGAGGCTTCCAGGTAGAGAACCATGTGGCTCAAATGCTCTCCTGGATCCCACACTCACAACAAATGCAATCATGCTTTATGCATCTGGCATCAAGAAACAGTCATCTTTCAGCAAGGTTGAAATCTCACATGGTGTATTTTTCTCAGCCTTGTCGCTAGAACTTAAAATTTAACCTGAGGATACTCCTGAGTTAGTAGGAAACTCAACAATATGTCTGCCCTAACTAATCTTTGTACTTCACCTCCCAGCTATCTCTGGGAATGCAAGGTGACCTCTGGTTGGGAAAAGTGCATTTGTCCCATCCATAGTAAGGGCTGTTGCTCACCATATGTAGTGAGGTTTTCCCAAACCAAGAAAGAAATATGTCCCCTTTACTCCACAATCCGAGAAGAAAATAAAACACAGAATCTCACAAATAGGAGGTTGAATTGTGTTCATTATTCTCAGCTTCGAGACTGAATCCTTTACTTCTAGACCAAAAAAAGAAAGCTCTCTTTCTAATATACAGTCACCCCACATCAGATTTATATGCTTGAGTTTAAAGGAAGCCAAGTAAAGTTATCTGTTCTTGTTGTACCTGATTAACCTTAATACACAAATCCTACAAATCAATAGTTAATTAAAAATGTGGCACTGCCTATGTAGTTAAGTGACCTCATCCCTCTGCAAACACAACCCATCTTGTATATTATTAAGCTAAACACCATACAGACCACCCTTTATGGCAACATAGAATTATACAGATAAGAAAATAAACATATTTCCAAAATATGTCTACACATAAACCTCAAATGTAATATTTTGACTGTACTTAAAACTCGAGACATCCCTTAGAAGCTATTGATTTGGTCTGCAGAGGTTCTCGAGTCTTGAAATCATTTCCTTCTATGGCTGCAGCCCATATTTTCTGCAAAGTCAAGGTTTGTGAAGATGCTCCCATGGTGACTGGAAGTACTGGGTTTCTATTTTCAAATTGTCTTCAGGCTGAGAGCCTGAGAACTCACCTTCACCCTGACCTCATATTCCTCCATGCCTTCAAAACTACAAATAATCAAAAATAATAACACAGAGCTGATTTATTTGTCATTTCCTGATTACTGGTGACTCTTTGTGGGTTTCTTTGTTTTAACTTCACACTCATTTCTGCAATAATAAAATGGTATGTCTTATTGATAAATAAATTTCTTATTCGTTTATCAACATCTTATTTGTTGTTATTGGTATTGATGGCCTACCTTATTCCAAAGGGTTGATGTAGCTAAGAAATAGTGCATTACAAGTAGATTTAAAAGAATCAATCACCCATTGTGGGAGACCCAATTCACAGTGATTTCTCTTGGTGGCCTTGTCTTGCCACACCCCACACACCAGTTCTTCTGGTAACAGGTACACCCAATCCAACCCTGGACTTAAGTCAGGTGACATAGGATCACAAACCCCTGCTCTATGGGAGAACAAGTGGCCCAGGAGGGCCCATCACAACCCTTTCCTGAGAATTTTCACACTGGGGCTGGTAAAAAAAAAAAAAAAAGTCAATTTTCTTCATGACAACAAAGCCATATGGATGAATGGCCAAGACACTTCTGCCAAGATCCCCACCATAGACAAAACTTCCATCTACAGTAAGAGGGGGAAAAAAAAGATATAGAAGCAAGAGGTGGGGAGAAAATGAGCAAGAGAGAACTGCTCCATGGTCTGGTTACATTAACCACTGCATTCCCTTTTCTGCTTCCATAAGTTAGAGGCCAACCTCTGGAAGAATACCCAGTGAAAAGATGAAGACGAGACACACATCCCTCTGACCTATACTGAAGTCATTGTTCACATATTTTAACTGCTCCTTGGCACCCGATTTAGCTGACAGAATCCAAAAGGCCAAGAACCTCACCAGCCAGGAGCAAAGGCCTTTGGTTCCTGCCCCTCCATTCCTTTAGTTGCAGAAACTGAAGGAGACTCCACTCCTCCTATCTATAAACCAACCCCAACCCAGGAAACCAGACAACCAAAGGCACCAGATCACTCCTCTTGAAATGCCTGGGGTTGGGTGCCTGGAAACAGTTGGTGTGTGCCATTAGCCAGTGGGCTACCTAAAGAGAAGAGCATATTGGAGGGGGAAACAAACTGAGTGTGCAGATAGTCCAGGGATAGAGAAAGGACCTTAACTCTATGGGGAGGGAAGTTTTTAAAAAAAAATGGGAAGAGCCTGAAGGGGCTCTATATGGAGATGAGATAGTGTCAGAAGCCATTTTAGACAGAGCCTGTAGCCCAGGCATAGGCATTGAAGATGTCGATCGAGTTTGGGTGAGTAAGTTCAGGTGTACCCACCACGGTTCCTGAAAGCCACCTTGCTGCTGTAGAATTATTTGTAGCAGACCTGGAATAAGTTGGGGATCCACCTGCATACCCAGCAAGCCACAGCCCCCCAGTTTTTATTACAGCAGCTAACAAGTTCTGAGCACTTTCTAGGTGCCAGGAACCATGATGAGAGCTTAGCAGGCATCATGTCAATTAATTCTTGCAATAATCCTTTTGAGGCATGGATTCCATTTTTATCTCCCTGTTACAGATGAGGAGACGAAGATTCAGAGAAAGTAAGTCTCTTTCACCAAGTCAGTGGCACAGCCAGGAGTCCCGGTGAGTTCTTTCTGATTCCAAAGCCGCTATGCCAAGGTGCCTCTCTGCCCAGACCCTCCCAGGTCCTCCCCAAGATACTGGACTCTATCACCCACACCTTCAGGCACTGGATAGCAAGCACCATTTTCCCAATTCTCGGATCACCAAAATTGCGGCTGGTAGCCCCACCCTTATGGCTGGCCCACCTTGGATGATGTCACCAGACCAAAGCCTACCTACATTCTCCATTCCACTCTGTACGCTGGAATGCTAGGATTCACAACCCCCTCATTAAAGCTGACTCAGTTTCCTCCACCCCACTCTGCTCAATCTCCCTGCCCTTCCCCACCAGCCCATCCTGGGGAGTACCAGAATGCCTCATGACCAAATCCACTCACATATTGACAAAGGGTCACAATTTTCCACCTCAAGTTCAGAGATAAGGTCTGCACTGGGCACAAAAGAGAGGGTGCTCTGGCTTATTTCCAATAAAATCAAAGTACAGAGCAGAGGAGAAATGAGGAGACCAGCCCTGAGGCTGCACCACGTCCCATAAATGACAAATGCCATACACTCATGTCAGAAAGCCAAGGCTATAAAAGCCACAAGTGAATTAGGAAGGAGTCCAAAGCAGTGATGTCATGTGAGAACATCTTTATGTAGCACTGCTGCCTTGCAAGGAGGTGGCTCGCCTCCTGGTCAGACAAAGTTCTCAGACCCCAGTGGTGTCTCTCATCAGGAGAAGGTGGAAAAAAGGCAGAGTGAATTCTTGAGTCACTGCTTCTCTCAAGGAAGCCAGGGTGGCCAGGGAACACAGTCATCCTCTTATTCTCCATGAAAAGCATTCCAAGAAAGATGAGATGGTGGACATTTGTCAGTCTGTAGCTGACACTCCTATTAGCATCCTGATGTGTCTTTGTGGATGTCAGCAAAGGTTCACTGTCACCAACCGAAGTCCACTGTCACCAACCGAAGTCCAATGTAAGTCCCTAGTCTGGAATGTGGTAAAAGGAGAAACTTTAGGTAAACAATTTGCAAACCAGGGAAATGTACCCTCCAGTGGAAAACAAAACTGTACTCCCTAGAGACAAAAGGGAGGACTGCTTATATAAACTGCCTCCCCTGGTCCCTGATCAGTCCATTTTTATGCAAATGGAGAGTCCAAATTTGCAGTTTGAGTGATCCAAACAGCACTGTCCTGATTGTCAGAATCCAACACCCTGTTTCCTCATTATGAAACTGCTCTGATTGGTTGGTAAAGATGCAAAAGAGAACATAGGTGCAAAGCTCCAACTGGATGGGGCAAGTCTCAGCCCATTGAGTGAAATATGATTCCAGGAACTGCTTTGTAAGGTTCTGCTCAGGGAGCATGAACACTGACTGTAGAAGGCTGAAGATTCAATCTCCGGCTTTACCCTGACATGCATTGTGTGTGAGAGGCTTCTGCAAACAGTAGCTGCTAGACTTTGATTATGAATTTGGGCCCTGTTAAGTCTAGGAGTCCTTTTTGGCAGATACAGTCCCCCTCAAAGTCAACAAAAAGAAGTCTTCACTGTGTACATCCCTGACAGAAGGCGAATCCTAAGCCCATTTCCCATTGCAAACCCCTTTCCCAAATACCCATGACACTTGCTACCAGGGCTCTCATTCTTGAGAATGGGTTGCAAAGATGGGGATCAGGTCTACCCCAATGGATAGCTTCAGCTGGCTGGCCCCAAACTCCCCTCTCTGCCCTCCCACCACACCCATTCCTGCCCATTCTCCAAGCCTGGTTGCAGCTGCCTGTGGATTCTGTGAGCCCCCAAGAATCTTGCAGCAAACTCGCTTCTGGCTTTAACAACCGGGTTAGTCACTGTTGCCTGCCGCCAAGAACCCTGACTAATGTACAAGTTTTTATGTTCGTTGTGTTTTGTTTTCAGAGCCAGCAGCCCAAGGATATTTCAAACCATGGGCATTGATGCAATTCTATATAAAGGAGCCAGAAACCATTTAGATGCTTGCCAGGAAGAAGCATTTACAGATGCTTGAGGAAAGGTGCACAACAGTGACATATTGAGCGAGGCCCAGATTTGGAACCCAAGTCCTCTCTTTCATACTTCAGGGCCTCCACACATGCTTTTCCCTCAGCTTTCCATCTAGTTATAATGCCCACCCTTCATCCAAGTCTCAGCCTGTGTCACTTCCTCAGAAAAGCTATCTACTGGCCATCCTATGTTGACTTGTTTGTTTACAGTCCATGTGCCCCAACTAGACTACAAGTTTCAGGAGGGAGGGACCAGGACTATTTTTCTCACCACTCTCTCCCCGGTGCCTATAATAGCCTGGTAATAAGCATTCCAAAAACATTTGTAAAGGAATTCACATTCATGGGATAGAATCACCCATCATCAGCATCATTATTATTTATTATTATTAATACTACTACTACTACTACTACTACTACTACTACTACCACCACCACCACCACCACCACCACCACCATTATTATACCCTCATGATAGCCATGAGGTCGATGTTATTTTACAGGTGAGGAATCTGAGAAACAAACAAGTTAAGGAATTTGCCATAAGTCACCTAAATGATGCAGGTGGAAGAGAGATTTGAACCCAGTCATTCTGACTCTAGAGTCCTCTTAATTGCTCCACAAAGCAAGGGCTTTATGCACAGTAGATAGATGTTTTGATTACTGCAGTACAACAAACCACCTCAAAATGAAATGGCTTTAAAAAAAAAAGACATCATTAGTTCTGTTGACAAACCTGTGATTTGGGCAGGGCTCCACAGGAAAGGCCCATTTCTGCTTTTCACAGTATTAGCTGGGGTGTCTTGAGTGGGGGCTGGCAGAACCTCTCTTAAGATAGCTCATTTTACAGCTAGAGAATTGATGCCAGTATCAGCTGGGAGCTGCCAGGGCTGTGGGCTGAAGGCCTTGGTTCGTCTCCACGTGGCCCTTGCCACAGGCTGCTTGGGCTTCCTTACAGCATGGTGGCTGGGTTCCAAGCGTAAATATGGAAAAAGAACCAAGAGGAAGCTCTACAGGCTTTTCTAACTAAGCCTCCAAGGTTATGGAGAGCCACTGCCAGCGCATCCTATTTGTGGAAACAGATTCAAAGGGAGGGGAACTGTACTCCACCTCTCCATGGAGATGTAACAAGCTTCTAGAAGAATCTATGAGAGGAATTACTGTGGCCATCTTGTGAGAATAAAATCTATCACAGCAAACAGTATATTGTGTGACTTCATTAGGCTGTCTAACTTACAAACCCCACTTAAAAATAACTGCCCCACCCCTCCCCGCAACAAGCCACCCTCAGAGATTCTCCGATAGTTTAGAAAATCACTAGACTCAAAAAAAAAGAAAAAGAAGGTAAGAAAAGTAAAAGCCACTCATGGGGCAGGCATGGGGGAGTCATCCCTCACAATATTTATATATTTGCACTTCATTTCTGTACAGTGCCTGAAGCTCTACTAATTAGAAACTCATTCGAGATAACTAGGAACCAATTTAAAAAATGCAAACACCTTGGGGGCTAGCCAGAGTCCTCCAAACAGTCCTGTAATTGGTTTCATCAAGGATTTCCTCCTCACCCTTGCTGAGAGGGAGTTGCAAGGAGAGGCTGGGAGAGGGCACTGGGTAACTGCTGCTGAAAGCACTTCTGGATAGAGACGTGGGGGTAAAGAGCAAATGGGCTTCGGCAGAGAAGGAAGGAAAGTAAACTTATTTATAGGTCTGAACAAGCATCCTGCAAATACAGTCCCAATCAGGCTACAAAAAGTTGTGGCAACAACACTTATACTCAGTCACTCCTGATGGGCTTAGCTACTTTTCAAAACACCATGGCACAGCCCTGCAGAGCGGCCGGCTCCACTGGCAACCGGCACAGCCATAACTCACATTGTCACCACTCCCCTCAAACCTCCTTTGTAAGCACTTTTAATGAATGTAACAGGAATAAACATTTGCTGCAGAGTGGCAATGTGCAGCGAAAAACATGGCTTTGCTTGGCTCAGAAAGCAAAATCTTCTGGCTGCTTATACTTACGAGAGCCTGTAGGAAAAGCCCTCCATCCTGGTACGGCCGTCAGCCTGGGAACCCTTTTTCCCGAATGGGGTGCGTTTCTCTGTTGGAGTTAATTTGTGTTCTGAGGTACCACCATCCATCAACAAACAGTTCTCAGTTGACTTTTCAAAGCATCTCTGCTCTCTAAGTGGTCACCAGCCCTGCTGTGCAAGCCCCCAGGTGACATTGAACTTAAGTAAAAAAAAAAAAAAAAAAAAAACAGGAGATTTTGGGGTGGGTTTCAATTCAGCAATTAAGAGTCATTGTGTGTGGATGAAATCTTTGTTCCCAAGCTGTGGGCTAATAACCCTTTGTTTGTAATCTAGTTTGGTCACTGGGAATTTGGAAACGGATTTCCTGTGAAAACAGCAAGCACACTGTTATGAACTTGGGTCTAGAAATGGGTTAATATTAACATCACCAGCGACTGGAACCTGTGCTGAGCATTAGCTCATTTCATCCTCCTGGGAGCCCTAAAAGGTGGGCACCACTGCATTTCCTACTTTACAGAAGCAGAACCAGATCTCAGAGACGTTAAGTAACTAATCCAAGGTCACATAGCTAGTGCATAGTAAAGCCGAGACTCAAAATCATTCTTTCTTCCCCTAAAGCCTGTGCTTGGGACACAGAGAGGAGTCACCCACTCCATGTTGGAGGGAAGGGGAGAAAGACAGGTTAGTGGCCTTAGAGGAGAAAGGATGGCTTTCACAAGAAGCAGAATGGCTTTTCCTCCAAAGACAGTGTGGATGGAAGCACAAGGATTCAGATTGAGGGGCAGCTTGAGGGAGTAGCAGCATGAAAGCAGAGGAGCATCAAAGGGGTTCTGAAAAGAGAACAGGGCTCCTGTAAGAGAGAGAGAGAGAGAGAGAGATGTGGGAGGAGGCCTGAGGTGCTCAGACCATTTGCATCAGAATCTCTAGGCTTCTTAATCTCTAAATTGTTTTTTTTTTTAATTCAGGTTTCTGAATATGGGTGAACCTCAGAAACATTTTGCTAAATGAAAGAACTCAGGCACAAAAGGCCACATATTATGTGATTTCATTTATATGAAATATCTAGAATAGGCAAATCCATAGGGACAAAAGCAGATTGGCAGCTGCCAGGGGTTAGGGAGAGGAGTCAAGAATGACTGTGAATAGGTGTGGGGTTTCTTTTCAAGTCATGAAAAAGCTATGGAACTAGATAGTGGTGATGCACAACACTGTGAATGTACTGAATTGTATACTTTCAAGGTTAAAATGGTAAATTTTATGTTACCACAATAAAAAGAAAAAAATGCAGATTCTGATTTAACCATTCATTTAATAAGTACTTATTGGAAGCTCGCTACGTGTCAAGCACTGTTCTAGGTGCTGATAGAGCTGTGAACAAATTAGATAAAAATTCTGCTCTCACAGGGCTGACATTCTAGTGGGAGGAATGGAAAATAAATAAGATAAATACGTTAAACCTGTATTCATTAGAGATGAAAATGAAGGAAAAAACCAAGCAAGGAAGGGGACAAGAAGTGTTGAAGAAAGTCTGGGTTTTGCTATTTTAGACAGGGAGGCTAGGAAAGCCTCACTGAGAGACGAGAGCTGAAAAGAGAGACAGGGTGAGCGATGTGGATGTCCAGGCAAAGAAAACAGCAAATACAAGGCCTAGTATGATCAAGGAACAGAGAAGAGGCCATTATGGCTGGAGCAAAGCGTGTGATGGGGAGAGTGGTGGCAGATGAGAATGGAGAGGAGGCGATTAGGAGCCAGGTCATATGGGGCCTTGTGGGTCATAATCGGAGCTTCAGCTTCAACTCTAAGTGAGATGAGAGGCACCGAAGTGTTCTGGACAGAGAACTGCTGTCACCTCACTTCTGTTTTAAAAGAACCATTCCATCTGCTCTAGGAAAACAGACTCTGGGAGGACAAGGGCAGAAGCGGGGGGACCAGGGAGGAGATAATGCAGTGACCCAAGTGGAAGTTGACTATGGCTCAGACCAGACTGGTGCTGAAGAGAGGCTGGATTCTAGATATATTTTGAAGATGGAGCAACTCATTGACTCTTTAAGAGCAGACCTCAGGAGTCAGCATTTGTAACAAGTTTCCAAGGGGATTCTAATTCAGTCTGAAGTTAAAGAATTTCAGGTTTAAGTTAACCTTCCATGTTTTGGGACGTGCCTACTGACTTTTCTCCAATCCAAATCAGAATGGATGCTAGGAAAGGCATTCTCCAATGTCGGAACTTGTGTGCATAGCCCTAAAGTGGACCACATGGTGTGTGGGGAGCAACATAAGCTTTATCAAATGTCAGGTGTCAATAATGAACCACCACGGGTCCTTGCCTCAGTGAACTTTGCATTTCATGAGGGGGAAAAATATCATTTGTGACTCAGCATAGAAAGCACTATGATGAAGTTTTGCATGGCTTAGTGGGAAAACATGGATGGGGCACCTAATCTAGTAACAAGCAGTCAGAAATATTCCCCTATCAAACAGCCTTTAAGTTGAAGACTAGAAGGTGATAATAGTTATCCAGTTGAATAGGAGGAAGGAGAAAGATTGCTCTAAGCAGAAGAAAGAGCATATGCAAAGATTAAGAGCTGAAAACATGTTTGAAGAATTGAAAGTTGTTCATATAGTTTGGAGGATAAGTGCTAAGGAATGTAGAAGTAAGCTGGAGCCAAATCATAAAGGTTCTTGTCAGCATGTTTATCCTGTAGAAAAAGAGAGCCAGAAGATGTCTTTAAGTAAAGGAGTAACAATCCTCTACATGCTATGAAGAAAAGAGGAGTCTGGCTGGAGGATGGATAGGTGGCAAGGACACCAGGTGGGAGGCTGCAATAACCCAAGTGAGACAAGATGTTTGGCTGGACCGAGGTTGTGGCAATGTGGATGGAGAAAAGACTTGATTGAGGAAAGAGGAGGAATATAGGATGGCATCCAGCTTTTTTGGGAGCTTAGTGGATCATGGGGTGAGTTGGACCTGAGGAACCCAGGCAGAAGAGGAAATCAGGAGAGAAAGGATAAGCTGGGGTCAAGTGCAAGAGGGACAGCCAGGTGGAGATAACTAGTGGGCAGTTGGAGATGTCAGAGCAGAGTCATGCAGAGAGTTGTGGAATGTAAATAAGATGTAAGGACCTTGGGAGTAGGTGGTCATCCCAAAAAAAAAAAAAAAAAAAAGTAAAAAGGTGCAGAGGAATAAGAATAGAACCTATGGAACAGATGAAGGAGAGAGGTTCATGACTAAAACCAACCAACCTTCAGACATAAAAACCCTAATTGAAGGTCTCCCTGAATAATTATGAGTTATTCGGGACCATATCTAAAGATCATACGCAAAATAACTGTGGGAAGGTCTCAAAACATTTAATGCTGCTTTTCTAAAAAATTAAAAACAATAAAACAGACACTGGAGCAATTTTCCAGCATCTGTCTATCTCTATCAAATAAGGATTCAATCTGACTCAAGGGGGTGTCATATCAAGTGTAAGAATCCAATCCCATTGTCCATAAGAGTCTTTTTGCCAGGTACAAGACCCTAATCCAGCTGAAGTAATTTTCTTTTAATTAACAGGCTGGGAATACACAGATTGTTGGTTTTTGAGGTTCTCTTCCCTAGATCTTGATGCCAGCTGTGAATAATTTTCACAGAGTCAAAAAGGTCCCAACTGTCAGAATAAAAACGACACTCGGTCACAGAGCAGGCAGATTATAGGTCAATCACCTTGATTATTTTTTAACTGTGAGGTGCCATTAATGTTACTGAATAAGCAAATCTGTTTGCATAACCAGATTTTTATAGGCTACTGGGAATAAAGGTTTTCCTAAGTGGATGATTTGTACAATGATAGCCTTTAGGTCTCCGATGGAACAGCTCTGATGAGGAAATGTTCCTTTAATTATGTGGAAGGCCAATTACCACGTTATAGCCACATTGTTTTGCAGATTGCATATAATTTCGCTATTTCCATGGCTTCAGCACTATAATTCTGGGGAAAACACAGGCACCAAGAAGACACTTGAGGCACATTATGCTGGAGATGAAGATGTTTTAGCAAATTCAATTTAAGCTACCACATTAAAGTTATTTTGTTGAATAAAACATAATGCAATAATGAGCTTGTGTATGTCAACTCTACAGTGGAGGTAATAATAGCTAGAGAGAGAGTGCCCCCTCTCCCCTTTTTCATGCTCATTAGAGTAATAGATAATGCTATAGAGAGAGCCTTTCTCTAATATGTGCTTCATCTCAGGTAAAGTGTGTTTCCTGCAACTGCACTTCATGAAAAAAAAGGGGGAGGTGGGTAAGAGACTAATTTGGAAGTCATTCACGAAAGTGCTACTACTTCATGTTTTTTATCCACTGAGATTTCTTGCTCCCAATGCCAACCTGGAAAGGACTTTCTTGAGACACTCATTAATCACTATTCTTTATGTACTTAGCACTGGGAGGTTGTGGGAGAGAAATTGAACAAATCAGTAGAGTGAAGATAGAGAAAGAACATGATGGCAGAAACACAAAGTTATTGGAATGTTGGCCTCGATTCTGCCACTCACTAATCGACTTCCCCTCTCTAGAACTCAGTTGTTTCTGTCTGTAAAATGGAGGAGTAGGAGGGTATTCAAAGCCACTGAAAGTACTACCATTCCATGACCCCATCTATCTATAAAATACTTTTTATTCATATTAGTAAGGATCATGACTACCTTGCCAAAAAGATACAATAACGATCAAGCTGAATATACCAAACAACACAGCCTGGAGCTATATAAGCAAAAACTGAGAAAGTTACATGGAAAATCAGGCAAATCCCCTATAAGAGTAGGAAATGTTTAGCACACTCTCAGGGTACCAGATGCAATACTGTGTTCACACACCAGTCCTCTTCCTGGACGTGCAAGAAGATAACATTTCCCAGTATCCCTGTGGTTACATTGGGGTCAATAGAAAGGTAAAAAGATCACATGTCACTTCTGGTCTAAGGTCATTAAAAGCAAATCTGGGCTCTCCATGCCTCCTCTCTTTCCCATCCATGTGGTTACAAGTGAAAAACTCTGAGATGGCAGAATCACCAAATAGAAACCTCCAAGATCTTTGAAATACTGTTGGATGAGGGCCACCAAGGAGCCCCAGACTGAGCACTGTGACATGGGTGATAAATGGTTGTTTTTGTGAAACCTCTATGATTTCAGCAGCATCATCTAGTGTTATTCTGTCTAACATATAAGGTTCTGAGAGATCTAAAAGACAGAAAAGTAGTTAGACTTCAATTACACTGCTAACCTGGATTACATGAATGAAGGAAACCTCATTAAAAATGGAGTTGGAAGACCTGAAGGGGGTGTTCTCATGCACTACCACTCAATGTGAATTACATACCCCAACAGGAAGTCGCATCTGTTACAGACCCAACAGGAAGAGACACACCTTGCTTTCTCTATAGGAAGGGTGTCTACTACCCTAGCCAGGAGGAAGGAAGGTTTTCTCCTCGCCCGCCAATAAGACCGGCCAATGGGAACCACTGCAATTCAGCCAATGAGAAACCATCACCACCCTGAACTCTCACGACCCTCAATAGACTTTCTGTTCAAAACATCCCCACCCAACTTCCTCCTTTTTTCTCTGTAAAGTAACCATCCTCTCCTCTGTTTGTTAGACTTACCTATAGTTTTTGCTATACCCTGCTCCTCCTGAACTGCAATTCTCTTCCATTCCTAAATAAACCCATTTTCTGCTGATAAAAATAATTAGCTGTCTTGTCAATAATATTTAAAAACTCCTTAAAAAAAATCATCCACATTCCTTTTAAGCATACACAGCACATTCATTTAAAAAAAAATCATATATTAGGCCATAAGGGAAATCTCAGCAAAATTCACTACATAATTGACATCGTACACACCACATTGTCTGACCATAATGCAGCAAAATTAGAAAATGACAGCAAAAAGATAGCTAAACACAAGCATACACATGGAAAATTTTAACTATACTCCTGAATAATTCATGAGTTAAAGGGGGAAATCACAATAGAAATTACTAAATATTTATAAGTGAATAAACACAAAACTATATATATGCCTTTTTCATAAGGATTCATTCAGTGACTTGGCTTTTGCTTTCATCGTGTTATTCTCAGAGGCAGCAGTTGTTTATTCCACCCTGACTTTTATTACAACCTGTAATTGATAAGAACATGACTCTTTCTTCTAGAGAGCTAAACACAGCTCAGTTATGCCGCAATACAACCGTGGAAGGTGCAATATGTGCTATTGGGTGGGGGTGGGGGACGGTGAGCATGCACACACTTGCAAATTCATACAATGACAGAGATAAACAATCTCTTGGGCAGCTCTTTCCTTATGCTCAGCATCCAGAGAGAAACTAAAAGTCAATCACTGAGCCATCTCAATATGTTTATTTTATCTTAACTTTTGGCAGCAGGTTGCAGTTGAGAGAAGGAAAATAAATTGATGAGAAAGTAAGATAATGTATACACCCGTGTAAAAGAAAATGATGAGAATGAATTCTATATTTCTCCCTCTTTAGCTCTTCAGGCCATTTATCTTATTGTACACCAAAGGGCGAAGTGCAAATTTGTTCCTGGGGTCCCGCCCAGACATATAAGGCCCCTTCTAAGAGACACCCGTGCAGGTTAGGGCTGTATAGGAAGTGTGTGCTCAGTGAATTGTGTGCAGGGAGAAATTTCAGACATTGGTTCTCACTCACACTTTTTTTTTTTTTTTTTTTGGTCTTTTAAAAATCTTTAAAAACCAGTTGAATTTCTGATGGAATTTTTTTACAATGGTGGTGCCTGGTTCAGGGCCAGGGCAGGGCAAGGGTGTGTGGGAGGAGATAGAAACAAGATCAGGGCTGAGGCCACTGCTATGCCCAAATGCAACAACAAGAAAACTCATGTTAATCAAAAAAAAAACAAAAATCCCTCTAAACTCTAAGACACTACACTTTTCTCTTCTCTCTCTCTCTTTTTTTTTTCTGGTACTACACTCAAAAAATTCAAATGGACAAAATAAGATGTTTAAGCCACCACACTCAGGGTAATGGACGGCCTGTCCACTCCAAGATGTGAATGTTGTAATTGAAGTTCTTTGACCAGCCTCGGACACAGTCATCACTCAAAAAGATGGTTGAGCACCTACTGTGTGCCCTGGTAGGCAATGAGGATATAGCAGTGAGCAAGACAGACAAAAATCACAAGTCTCAAGGGGCCTATAGTTTGGTTGAGAAAGATAAACAATAAACAAGTTAATATATTAATAGGTGTTATTAACATATCATGTATAGAATGTCAATATATAGTTACAGCCAATTAAAATATAATAATAATATATGTATGCATAAATATATTTTAACATGACATACACATATGTTTTACAGTTAGAGAGTTAGTTATAAGTACTAAGGAGAAAGTAAAGCAAGAAAAGGAATGAGACTGCCAAGGGTGGGTGGCAGTCTGAGCTGGGTGGCCAGGGAAGCCTTCTGTTTAAGATGTCCCTGAAGGCCAGGGTCAAGCCCTACAGCTCTCATATGGGAAGAGCATTCCAGGTGGAGGGAATAGCAAGACTGAGTGCCCTGAGGCTTGGTTTGTTGCAGGATCATCAGGAGCAGGTTAGTGAGGGCAGAGCAGCAGGTGGGAGACTTTGCTTTGCCCCAGTGAGATGGAGCCACGGGAGGCACTGTGGCATAGTAACATAGTCTGACTGCTGCATAACTGGGAGGATAGAAGCATAAGATCAGTCAGAAGGTGCTGTAGTAACTCAGAGGAGAGATGAGGAGGCCCTGGAGCAGGGTGGTGGCTGTGGAGGACAGGGCAGGGAGAAGCCCTCGGGAATAACTAATGGAAATCACTGCTAGGATGGAGGGGGCCATGAATCTCAAGAATTATTTTTTTTCTTCATCCTTTCACATTTCTGTGCCTTCTTTCTCCCTAGCTTGAAAGCGGACACCACATCACCTGGCATGCTTCCCTAGGATGTTTCGTTAGATTTTGTGACCAAAAAGGCCCCAAGACTCAGAGTTGCTAACGCTGCTAGCATTGACAGGAGGATGGCTTACTGACCCGGTTATGCTGTCAAAACGCCGCACACTCCAATTTACTAAAAGTCCGTTCCCTGTCAAAATACAAGCGGTAGAGGAAACCTACCCCTGCCCACAAAGCCATTTGGATCCTTTTTTATTACTCTTGGAAAAGTGGTGTGAAAATTGGATAAGGCAAGATTTCAAAGTTCTGGTGTTGTTACAGAAAAGGCTGTCACTTGCTTATAATGTTCAGATACAGTAGGTCAAATCCTTTTTGACTGCTTCGGGCTCTCCCTCAGTGTAGGAGTCCAAAGCAGCGAGCTGAGTCAGCTCATTCCCAATCACTCAGCCTCCCAGAACAACATCTCACAAATCTGCAGTGCAGCACGGCTGATTTCTGAGATCATCCTCTGAATGATAAGGAACCATCTCTGGGGGGTGGGGTAGGGTGGGTCACTGTCTCTGCAACAGTGAAAATAATGATGGCAGATGGCAGCCACTGGGTCTCTCCCAGGTGGAGGGTCACTTTCCGAGAAACACAGGGGTTCTGAATGTAACATCTGGGAAAGAGTCTCCTCTCGGTTCAGTCTCATTAACAGATGTCGCTGTGTTTAAAACTTTTCAATTTCTCCTTTGAAATATATGAGTCTGGGTTTTGCTTCTAAATAACCACAGTACTGGTGAGAGGAGGGAGCATAAGGAGGGTATAAATGAAACAAGATTGGACATCAGTTGGTAATTGCTATTGTTGAATTGTGTGATGGGTGCACAGTGTCCATTAAACTCTTCTCTCCACTTTTTACACATTTTTACACATTTAAAATAAGTTTTTAACCACCCTTAGAGCAATTTGGCAATATTTAATAAAATTACAGACATACACGCCCTTTGACTCAGCAATTCCACTCCTTGAAATTCATCAGGCATACTAGCAAAGGTGCCAAATAAAGTATTATTCCTTGCGGCACTGGTTGTAAGAGCAAGAGGCTGGAAACAAGCTAAGTGTTCATAAAGAGAAGATCAGCTAAGGAAATTATGGCACATTCAAAAAATGAAATAGTATCTATGCAGCCGATAGATGGAAAAGAACACCCTGTCCCCTAACATGGGATAATCCACATTAAATTTCTTGGACAATCCAAGAAAAATTGTGATGGATAGAATAATGTGCCCCCCCCCACCCCATAGATATCCCCATTCTTATTCTTGGAACCTGAGAATATGTAACCTTACAAAAGAGACTTTGCAGGTGTGATTCAATTAAAGGTTTTGAAATCAGATTATTTTGAATTATCCAGGTGAGTCCAATGCAATCACAAGAGTCCTTATAATAGGGAGGAAGAAGGGTCAGAGTCAGAGGGATTTGATGAGGTTACATTACTGGCTTCAAAGATGGCGAGAAGAACCATGAACCTAGGAATGAAGGCACCTCTAGAAGGTAGAAAAGCCAAGGAAACAACTAGATTGTAATCCAGTGAGACCCATTTTGGGTTTCTGGCCTCCAGACTGTACAAAATAAGTTAGTGTTGTTTTAAGCAGCAAATTTGCAGTAATTTGTTATAACAGCAACAGGAAACCAGTACATAATTTAAATGGAAAAAAGCAAGGTGCAAAACAGTTTTTATAACATTTACAGGATATGGGAAGGTATAGGTGTAGATAGAGATAGAGATAGAGATAGAGAGATATACTTTCTGGAAGGAGACACGAAACTAATAATACAGGTTGCCTGTGGGGAGATCTGGTGGCAAAGAGAAAGGGATGGAAGGCTGACTCTTCAATGTGTACCCTTGTCTTAGTCCCTTTTGGCTGCTATAACAGAATACCATAGGCTTGGAAACAATAGAAATTCATTCCTCACAGTTCTGGAGACTGAGGAGTCCAGATCAAGGTTCCAGCAGATTGAATGTCTGGTGAGAACCTGCTTCCTGGTTTAAAGCCGGCTGTCTTCTCTGTGTCCTCATATTGTAGAAGGGGAGAGGGAGCTCTCTGTGGTCTCTTTTATAAGGATGTTAATGAGGTCAACACTTTCATGTCCTAATCAACCCCCAAATGCCTCGCTTCCTAATACCCTCACACTGGGGGTTAGCATTTCAACGTATGAACTGGAGGGAAAAAGGAATAAACTTTCAATCGATAGCAACCCCTTTGTACTTTTTGAATTTTGTGCCATTTGATGTATTGGCGAGTGAAAACAATAAAATTGCAGTTAAA
The DNA here is from genome assembly GCA_030015415.1 of Cynopterus sphinx. Taxonomy (NCBI): domain Eukaryota; kingdom Metazoa; phylum Chordata; class Mammalia; order Chiroptera; family Pteropodidae; genus Cynopterus; species Cynopterus sphinx. The sequence continues at coordinate 95,265,310 of CM057379.1, read as the reverse complement.
ATAAACCTTCCTCCATCACCACGATACACAAATTTTTCAAAGTTCAAATTTTTTAAATTATATTAACTCAAGAAGCATAGAAACAGAGTAATCATTACCTAGTGATTGGGGCTCATGAAAAACCTGAGGTACCTGGAAAGGAGAGACAAAAATGGGAGGAAAATCTCATCAGGTTTCATTGGCCACCCGACACTCACCAACTTAAAGGGAGTCAGTGGGCCTATGGCTCCTTTCAAGACAGACTCAAAGAGGGAATATTTCTCCCAAATAATATGTAAGCCTAAATTACAGGCCTTCTCTAGTCTCCTCTGGAATCTGCCTTCTCCCCAACACACCCCAAAACAGCAGGTGTAACAAGCTCTGATGCCACCTGCAGCATGTCCCCGGAGCCTAGTCTGTCCTTCAGTGCTCCAAGTAGGCCCCAGCTAGACTCTTCGACACTCTTCGCTCTAACTAAAAAATCCTCAATTCCTCTGACTTTATCTATCAGCTAAGGAAACAGTGGAAGATAATAGCCCCAGGCGAAAATAGCTTCCAGACCTAAAGTGATTAGCTTTATGGAAACCATTATGCAAATTTATGGCCATTTCAAAGCTATTCAGCCTTGAGGAGACCTAGCAGAGAATGGAGAGTAGAATTGAAAAGTTTTTGATTATCCAAGTTCATGCAAATTATAATGTGAATATTAAAACTCGCTTTGATTACTATGTGGCCCCTGTACCATCAGATCTTTTGAAGCTTTACTTATATCGTGCTCAAAATCAGGGCTGTGGAAAATTGAAAACAGTGATAGTGCAAGGAACAAAGGTTGGCCCTGGCGTCATCAATCCCTGACGGGGTTCTCTTCTCTTACCTTTGTACCTGAATCACCCCATCAGCCTGATCTTGCCACTTATCTCTTGGACAATAGGATGGGGCAGCTGCCAACCTACCCAAGCTCAAAGACTGTGAATCAGGGTCCAGATCGAGGTCCCTGACTGAAAAACATTTACTGAGCACTGCTACCAGCTGGATACACTGCAAAATATCTCCCTTGTATTAACTCATTTTCTCCTCTCAGCTACCTTACAGGATCAGTACTGTTATTACCAACCACATTTGCCAAATGGGGAAACTGAGGCATAGCCGATCAGTGACAGAGCAAAGATTCCAACCAGTGATTCAACTGCTCTGCCACACCATCTCTGGGATCAATGCTTGTTTCTTCTCTAAAGCATGTAAAACTAGTAATTCAGAGTTTCAATTTGAGACACTGACATACCCACCCCACCTGATGGACAGGGTCTGGACAAGATGGGAATCTGGACAGGAAGGGATCAAGCTTGGACACTGGAAGTAGACAACCTAGGTTCAGCCTAGGTTGAACCTGATAGGTTGAACTTGGCCCTGATAATATTCTTTGTGTCATCACAAATGAGTCTTATTATTGTTTCTATTATCATTATTAAGATATGATTCACATACCATAATCACTGTTCAGTGGTTTTTAGTATATTCAGAAAGTTTTACAACAATTATCATTCATCAATGATGAACACTTTGGGGTGTTTCCATTTTTTGGCTATTATAAATAACAAGGCTATGAACATTCACATTCAAGTTTTTGTGTGGACCCCCACCTCCAAGGCATAACTCAGAACTGAATGAGACGGGTCGGCACTTTCTCTCCTTTCCCAAAAGCATGACCCTCCTGAGAAGAATTTCGTGGGTGACTGTAAACCCTGCTTGGATGAGTCCTGGACCACCACCCCACACACACACACACACACACACCCAGCAAAGGGCTTAGCCGTGACAGTCTCAAGCTTCCCTGATCACGCCCTTCCCTTCCTTAAGAACCTTCGGTGTGTCCCATTGTACAAAGATAAAAATGCATACATGACTGACCAGTCTGGCACTAACTTATTTCCTCAAATGATCACTAATTATTGAAAAGATTCCAGTTACCCTGGAGAAGCTTCTTTGAACTTGAATAGATATGGTTCCTCCCTTGATGGCTTGAAAAATCACTTTACCTCTCTGAGCTTAAGGATCCTCCTCTTTAAATAAGGAGATATAATGGCTCTCTTGCAGGGTTGCTGTGGTTATTAAATGGGAATATAATTGAAGAGCACCTGGCACAGCTCCTGGCATAAACTGGACCAAGGTTCACCTACTTATTTTTAAGGACCAGATAGTAAACACCTTGAGTTTTGTAAGCATACAGCCTCTGGCACATTTACTCAAGGCTGTAGTAGTAGTGTAAAGGCAACCATACACCATATGTAAAGGAAGGTGCATGACTATGTTCCAATAAAACTTTATTTATAAAAGCAGGTGTTGAACCAGTTTTGGGCTGAGGGCTGTAGTTGCCAATCCCTGCACTAGTTGATAAATATTTCTCATCTTCATCTACAATGTCTGACGCTTGAGCCACACCAGACTCCTCATAGCTCCCACATATAACTTTGCACCCTCGCTCCACTCACATTAATCCACCATTCCAGAATATCCAGCATGAACATCCAGCCTCTTTTGTGGAGACTCACCTGGCTTCCCATGCTCTTCAGGCTCCCAATACAAACATACGCATCCCAATACACACATGTCCACACCATCTCATGGTGAGTCGTTTATAATCCTCCCTTCCAAACCCCTACACTCCTTATATACACAGGGCCTAGCATAGCACACAGCACATTGCAGGTGATCGGTGAATGTTTATGGAAAAACTCAGCAGTAACCTGTACATTTAACACAATGAGGAACTCTCACAGATATGACATTATGTGAAAGGAGCCAGACGCAGAATTCCTATCAGATCGTTTCAGTTATACAAAGTTCAAGAATAGGCAAAATGTATCAGGGATAGCAGAAATCAGAATAGATGATTACCTTGGGTGGAGAAGGAGGTTATAATTGGAAAGGGACCCAAGAGAACTTCTGAGTGCAGAAAAGTTTCTATACCTGCATCTGCATCTCAGTGGTGGTTATGTGGCACATCAGCTCGCTAGGCTGCCGTACCAAAGTACCACAGAGTGGGTGGCTCAAGACACCAGGAATTTGTTGCGTCACAGTTTTAAGAAGTCCAAGATAAAAGTGTCAACAGGGTCACTCTTTTTCTTTTTCTTTCTTTCTTCCTCCCTCCCTCCCTCCCTCCCTCCCTCCCTCCCTCTCTCTCTCTCTCTCTCTCTCTCTCTCTCTCTCTCTCTCTCAGCTCTAGGAAAGAAATCTTCCATGCTTTCTCCAGCTTCCAGTGGTTTCCAGAAATCTTTGATCTCTTTAGCTTGTAGAGGCGTCATTTCAATCTGTGCCTTCCTCATCACATAGCATTCTCCCTGCGTGTATATCTGTGTCCAAATTTCCCTCTTCGTACAAGGACACCAGTCATTTTGGACTAAGGACCCACTCCAATCCAGTATGATCTCATCTTAACAAATTACATCTGCAACAACCCTCTTTCCAAGTCAGGTCACATTCTGAGGTCCCAGGGATTAAGAATTCAACATATCTTTTCAGGGGACACAATGCAATCCACAACATATATATACATGTGTAAAAAAACATCAAATTAAACATTTATGATGAGTTCACTTTATCATATATGTCTCAGTAAGACAAAATGGAAGGGAAAAATAAACAATAACCAATGTCCCACATCTCTGCTAGTATCTGAGAAACAGAGCCAATAATAATACCTCCCGCTTATGAAGAAGGTAGAATTTTTTTTAAACATTACTTTTTTCCTCACACTAGACATGTACTCCCACCCCATAGAATCTTCCAGGGCTCCTGGTATCTGCCTCTTCCAGAGGTCCAGGAGAGGATGACGGTGAAGCAGTCATCATTCTCCGAGTGAAGCTGCCTTGAAATTAGCAGGGCCAGCCAGCTGCTCACTTTCTACCCTCACGTGCCACCCTTGGCAGTTGAGAAGGAATTTTTAAAGACTGATTACACATTCTTTTTTATTGGTGCCATGTTTGTAGTATTTGCTGTCCCCAGCTGGTGCCACAGTAGGTGATATAAAAAGATGTATGAATAATGTATACCAGAGCTCCAGAGTCATCAGCGAACCTCACTGCCAAAACAGGAAAGGCACAGCAGGCCAAGATAATGGATTCGAGGGGGAAGAGAGAGAAATGCATATTCCTGCTCAGTTTTCCCTGAAAACTGTAGGCTACAGTTGGCTTGACGGTGAGCAAGGGGGAACTTCATCCAGCCCTAGGAAAAGCTCCCAACAAGAACATATAAGGTTATCAAACACAGCAATCCCACATCCAGAGATCTAACCTACCAAAATATAGTCATTCAATACAACTATTTATGGACCAGGATGTTGATTTCAGCACTGTCCTAACCATGAGGAGGAAAAAAACTAAAGCTGCTGAATTAATAGGTTTATCCAGAAAGGCCCCCACTTGGAACATGAGCCCTCCAAACAAAAGTTGTCTGAGATAATCCCTGACATGAGCTGGCACAAGTAGGTATTATAAAATAAACAAGATGATATGACTTGTTGCAGTGGGGTAGACTGAATGCAGTGAAATAGAAGAACACAACAGATTAGTAGGTAATTTGTTTGGAAGAGTTGGAGGATTATTTGTCTATGGGTAGAGGTTCCTCTTCAGCTCTTTCTTGCCTGCCTGCTTCCGTCTGTAGAGACTGAATGAAAGAGATGCTTGTCTCCCCAGACTTCCTTGCAGGTAGGGGAAGCTATGTGACCAAGTCTTGACTAATGAGACATAAAGGGAGATCTCCTGGCAAAGATATCTTCTCCTTCATAGAAAAACCCATCTCTCTCTTTCTCAATCTCTATCTCTCTCTCTTCCACACACACACACACACACATACACACATGTGTGCACGCACACACCCTTGGTCACCCCCAGACCCCCTCGCTCACACATTTCACACCTTCAGATGAAGCTATGTGAAGGTTTCCTGCTTGAGCCACAGCAGGCATCTTGCAGGAAAAGGCATCTTGAGGGAAAAGCCAAGAGAATTGCAGAATCCCTAACCCAGAGTCTTGATATCACAGAGTTGCTGAACCATCCCCAGAAATACCAACCTCCAGGTTTCTTATGAATCTTCCCACTCACCTGCTGAGAGTTGGGTTCTCGACTGCTTGCACGTAAATACTCCCAACTGCTCCATAGCCTAGCCTCTGACTGCCTGAATGCCACAGTAACATCTCTTTGGCCTCTGAAAAGGCATAGCCTTCTGCCTGGGGCAAGTGGACGTACCAGGACATGCCTTGTAGTGGGTTGAGTAGTATCTCCCCAAAAAATCATGTCTACACAAAACCTCAGAATATGACCTGATTTGAAAACAGGGTCTTTGCAGATATAATTAAGAACTGAGATGATAAGATTATTAAGGTGGGCCCTAAATCCGATGACTATGTCCTTAAAAGAGACAGAAAAGAAAATATAGATATTCAGGGGAGAAGGCCATGTGAAGACAGAAGCAGAGATTGGGGTGACATGGCCACAAGCCAAGGAATGTCAGGGGCCACCAAAAGCTAGAAGAGGCAAGGAAAGATTCTCCCCCAGAGCCTTCCAAGAAAGTGGGGCCCTGCTGACACCTTGATTTCAGACTTCTGGCCTTTGGAACTATGAGAAAATAAATTGCTGTTGTTTTAAGACACCAAGTTGTGATCTGTTAAGGCAGCCCCAGGAAATGATGATATCCAAGTCTCTTCTGTGGTCCTAGCACTTACTGGGACCCACCAGTGACACCATTGTGCCTCCCTGACTGGATGGCCTGATGCACACCCTTATTGGGTGCTCTCAGGCTGTGAGGATAACCACCCCACCTCCACGCCGTGGCCAGCAAACTTCATCCCTTCCTGCCTGGCTCAGAGACCCATCCCCTCCACCCACTGGGTCTAGAAGTAGCAGGAGTCAGCAACAAAGCATGCATTTGTTTTAGTCAATTCTAGAGAATCTGCATCCTCAGTTTAAGGGAGGAAAAAAAAGACTTTCATTAAATTCCGTGTTTACAACTAGAAAATGTGTCTTTACATTAAACACAGCTGAAATGCCCGTTAATAGGAGACAGGCTAGGTAAATTATGATATATTATGATAATTAATATATAGTAATTATAATATATTTATCAGTGAAGTATTACATAGCAGTCGAAAAGGAATGCAGTATTCTGATATATTTATAAATGTAATGTTATGAGGTTTGGGATTTTCAAAATAATGTGAGAAAGGAGAAGCAGATGGGAGGGGGCAAGTTTGCAAGGGAGTTGAGAATTACTGAAGTCGGGTGAGGGGGACTCGTTTACTATTCTCTCTACTTTTTGTACATATTTGAAAGTTTCTATCAAAAAGAGTTTGTGAAGATGAGGCAGTCTTTATGTACCCTCTTAGAAAGAGGTCCATGGTATATTATAAAGTGAAAAAAACAGCTATTTGAAGAATAATATATAGAACATAATCCCATTGATTTGTGTGTATATTTTGTATAAAAGTGTACAGAATAAGCTATAATTATTATCACAGATAACAACTATAATGATTTAATCACAAAATCCTTAAATTCTGTAATAACCTATATGACAAACCCAATAATGGTTATAAAAATTGGCCCACTGTTATTCTCTTCATATCACCTTTTTTTTTTTCATAATAGCATTTCCTGTGTTTGTGACTATACATTCACCGGCCTATGCATATTAATTACTCCATAGATATTTTCCTGTGGGTGTCTGACTTCCCTTCCTCATTCCTGTGGTGCCCAAGAACTTACTGAATTCACCAAATGACCCAGTGAGACCTAAGGAGGCTCTGGAAGTTATTACCATTCCAGAGCAGTTTATTATTTATTCCTTTAAAATAGAAATTCTACTCTTGGCAGAATAGCCTGTGGGCTCAAGTATAAAATTATAACATAAAGGCAGACCTTGGAACAACTGGGGCAGCTACAAACAAGATCACAGACTAGAAATCGATCAACACAAAAACCCTGGAAGGCTTTCCCACCAGGAAAAGTCCTTTTTGAAAGAAGCATTTTGCTGGGACCCAGAGGTCGGCTCACAGTGGGGCAGAGGTAAGAAAGATTGCTTAGGCCGGGAGCAGTGGAGAAAGGAGGGACTCCACTGGAAAGAATCTGTCTTGGCTAAGGTTCACTCTGCTGAGCTCAGCTCAAGTTGTTGTCAATATAAGCCAGGCCTGAGGTGGACACGTTGGCTCACCAGGGGTTATGGCAGCCACATCTGAGGTCAGGTTTCTTGCTTTTTTCTACCTATATTTAAAATTTAAAGAAGTACATCATTAAAAAAATAATACAGAGGTGCATCATGAATGCCCTCTCAGCTGGCGGTGGGCAGGGCATGGCAAGAGAAGAAGGAAAGTTCCCCCAATCCCAACACACGCTACCTACCACCCACACCTTACCCATAAACCCCACAGTATAAGATACAGGCTGAGAGCTTGGGCATTGGCACCAACAGACCTGGATTCTAGTCCTGGCTCAGAAATGAAGCTTGGCCAAATAACTTAAATTCCCTAAGCCTCAGTTTCCTCATCTATACAATGGGGCTGATGATGGTCCCTCCTGGGACGAGACTGATATGAAGATTAAATGAGATGGTATGCTTAAGGTGGTTTAAGCACACAATGTCTCAGAAGCAGACCCCCTTTGATAGAGATTTGGGCCCAAGTAGTTGATTTGGTAGATGATCCTAAGAAGTACTGACAGAGGAGCGGAGATATGAGACATTGACAGGGAGAAGCCAGTCCTGGAGGTCTGATGAGCAAGTCCCTGCTGTGGGCAACTCTCTGAGAGACGGCATGGAGAGTATCTCAGGAGTTTCTCTCCTGAAAGGGGAAGGAAGCTGGGGTGCAACCAACCAGTGCCTGCCTGTGGCTGGCGTGGGGACTGCTCACAGAGTGGTAATGTCCTAGTACATCTAGTCTATCCCATGCCTGGCTGAGCAAGCAGGTGGTTATGGGTGCAGGAAGGAGCTCTGTGCACAAAGGAGTGTGGGTGCTGAGCCCTGCAGCAGGGCCCCAGCAGTCTGGGACAACTGCGTACTACAGTGGATAAGAGAGATCACTTCGAAGCCAGGCTGCCTGGAGTTGAATCTTGACTCTACCACCTACCTATCTGCTGTATGGCCTTGGGGTATGGGGAAGGCAAGGGTCCCCAGGTGATAACCAGAGTTGTTGACAGAACATAAGGAAATGATGACGGGTAGCAAATGTCTCTACGCTGGGCCATGGTAATCACTTGAAAAGTCAACACAGTGATCCCTGAGAAACACAAGAACTTTGTAATATAAAATATAAGTATACCGCGTAAGCAAGACAACTACCCAAAGACAGATGGAGTGATCCAGTTGGCATGCAGAAAGAACTTTGTCTCATCACCAGCTGTGATCTACCGGATTCCTGTGCATCAATCACCACTGGACTCAACAGCAAAGATTCTAACACAGCAGATCCCTGGCAGGGCCCAGAAATCTGCATTTTAGCAAGCTCTCCAGGTGGTTTGGTGCATGTGGGCAAAGAACAATGTTTTGAGAAACATGGTGCTAAAAGAAGCCAAAGCACTGGTTTTCCAGATTTCCTGGAAGCTACAGACGGCTAAGAGACACCTTCAAGGAGAAGTCACTATTCTGCATTTAAAATGAGTACGCACTCAGTAAACACACGCAAGGCACGTACACGCACACATCAACGATACCAAAAAATAAGGCTTGGAACATCAACTATGTTTACTCAACAGAATAAACGACTCTGCTCCCAAAACACTCCAGAAATTATCAAAGAATAATTCATAAACCCCACGACCACCACAACCACCACCACCTCCCCGCCAACCAACAAAAACCTCTTGAGAACAAACCAAGGTTAATGAGGCTGATGGTTATCTGCTGAGTAAGTGCTGGCCACGCAAGTTAAACTGCCTAAAGGCAGATTCAATTTATGGGTCCAATTTTTCCAGGAGCACAAAGAAAAATGTTTGCATGAGATGAGAGGCCAGACACCACAGGCCTGGGTGAGAAGGAGCAACGGCAGGGTTCCACCAGCTGAACTTGGAATTTGGTCAAGGGGAGGCAGCTGGCTCTCCAAATGCCTTTGTTTCCTCTCTCTCAGACTCACTCTTTTCCTGCTCCATCTACTGAGCCAAAGGCAACAAGAGGAACCTCTCCAAACCTTTCTGTTACATTGAGCAAGGCTCCGTACTCCCTGTGTCTAAAGGTGATGGTAGCTGTGGTTCCCACCTGTCCTGCTTAGCTCCCCCATCCATCCCCCAGAAAGTGGGCAGTCAGGCTAGGTTCACTGAGGGTCAGAGCTGGGGAACTTCTCTTCTGACGTGCACAATGATAGCACAGATCCTTGAAAACTTTACTGCTCAAAGTGAGGTTTTCAAGCCAGCAGCATCCTCAGTGGCACCGCTTCAGGAGCTCAACAGAAATGCAGAAGCTCAGACCCCGCACCCCAGAATCAGAATTTGCATTTTAATAAGATCCTCAGGTGACTTGTATGCACACATTAAAGTCTGAGGTTCCCACTGTCCTCCAAATAGAACCCTCATACTCTGCATGTATAGGGACAACTGCCTTAGAAAGTTTGGGGTGGGAGACTACAGACCTCTGCTCTGTGATGGTTATTCTAGGTCTCCCTGGGGACAGCATTCAGACCTTTTCTCCATCATATATTTCTTTCAGTATTAATGGGACATTGATCATCTTCACACTGTCCCAAAACAAACATAATTGTGTGTGGCGACTTCACTTGCTTTTAAACTTCTTTTGTGAGGTCTCAGATGGTTAAATCCCAAATTAGGGCTGCACAATGTTTTTACATTTTTGTTAATTAATTGAATTTTTAAATGAGGATTTTCCACACTTCTTAAAAATCTGACTTCTAACTTCTACTAAAAATAAATCAGAACACAGAGCACAGCAGCTGAAGCTAAGGGGTGGCTGTCCGTCTAGATGGGGCCTCTTTTTACCCCCATCCCCATCCAGCCCTTGTGGACAATGGAGTTAGCAAACCCAAGTATCATATTTCTGGCACTTACTCAGCTTTCTTTAACTGTAAGAGCAGGAAAACCTTTCCCACATTTTCTACCCCTCTGCGTTAGTGCCCTGTGGCTGCCATAACAAATTACCGACCACAGCCAGTTGGCTTAAGACAACAGAAATTTATTCTCTCACAGGTCTGGAGGCAGAAGTACAAAATCAAGGTGTCAGCAGGCCTGGGCTCCCTCTGAAGACTCTAGGGGAGGGTTCTCCCTCTCCTCTTCCATCTCATGGTGGCTCCAGGTAATGCTCAGTGTTTCCTGGCTTGTAGCTGCATCACTCCAGTCTCTGCCTCTATCCTGCTTGCTGTGTCTTCTCTGTGTCTCTGTATTCAAATCTTCCTCTTCTTTGTTTTATGAAGACACCATTCATTGGATTAGCCCTCCCTGCTCTCAATCCATTATGACCTCATCTTAGCTTGATTGCATCTGCAAAGAGCTCATTTCCAAATAAGGTCATATTCACAGGAACCAGGGGTATTAGGACTTGAACATATCTTTGAGGGGACACAATGTAACCTACTACACAACTATGCTTACCTCCAGCCTCATTTCCTACCCTTGCCCCTGCTCCTCCCAGCTACTCACACTTGGAAGCTCCATTCTGGCCTCAAGACGCCTTCACAAGGAAGCTTTTTAGCATTCTTCCTCCTGAACCCCAATTCCTTCCTACACAACCTTCAGTGTCACCCCAGGCCCTGGGCAGCCTTCCCCGCCCCGAAGCCCAGTCCCCCATTAGAGGGCCAGCCCTTGTCTCTTCCCAACTTATATCCCATACCTTGAAATTGCCTTTTAAAGTATCTCTCCTATCACTGTATGTAAACTCCAAGAGGAAAACAGCTGTGTCCATTTGTCTACCATTTTAACACTAGCTCTTGTACTGTGTGGATATATAATAAACACTCAAATACTTGTTAAATGAATGAATAAACAAATGAGCAATAGAATGAATGGAAGAGGGCAAGTAGAGAAGAAGGGGAGGAAATAATAGCATATATCACACTCCAAATTTACAAATATATATGCTGTGGCAAGAGATATTTTAAACAAAATGCCTTAGACTGCTTTATATTGTCAAGAACTGGTCAGTGCATTTTATTTTCTCTCTTAATCAATACTGCCCAATCTCAGTGCTGGCTCCTGTCTCATTAACATTTATCAACAACGCTCGATGATATGTGGTCTTTTGCAATTGTTTACTGACTCTGAATTTTAGTTCTTCTCACAGGCAGCCAATTTAGCATTGAGTGAAGACAGAGGCTGCTTTTAATCTGTATTCCATTGAGCAATACCGGCTTCATCAAAGTCGTCCCAAACCCAGGCTGGCTGGGGCTCTCCCATCCTTTATGGAATTATGCTGATTCTAAGAATCCTTCATAATCCAAGCCAGCACTCCATGTTACTCTATCATGCCACCTTTTCTGTTGACAGAGGAGGGTCCTTCTTCATCCTGCCTGGCAGTGATGCACAAGCAAGCGATTTCTATCTGTTCTGTAAAGCAGATGTTGAGAGTACTCCGTGTAGCTTCAAAGTGCAGAATGGAGCTGCATCTGCAGAGGGAGGGAGCCAGGCTCTCGGGCTGGCTCAAGACTTCCCTCAGTATTTCCTCCACTGCAGTCCCATTAGGGAAACCGCGGGCATCTGTCAAAGGCCCTCTGAAAGGGGTCTCAGAATGACCATCTCAGCTCACTCCCTGGAAATGATCTCGTTATGCACAGGGCTTTGCTGAGGGAAACCTAGAGTCCTCAGGGTTAGCGGCTTTTTGTTTCTAGCTGACCTTGACTTCTATCTTGCTTGTTGTCAAGTGTACCCCACGGCCCTGTGAGTAAGAAGAGACTGTTTTCCTGCACAGGTGGTTGGTAATTTGGTTCTCAGTACATCACACCAGCTTCTCAGGACCTCCTTCTGCAGAACTGAGACAGCATTCATTTTGCTTCAAAGAGCCTCTGACATCTGGCAGATTCAAAAAAAAAAATCACCACTTAAAATTCATCTTCTCCCTGGGTTTCATTTCATTTAAGGTTTGTCTTCCTGTGCCTGTGGTTTGTGAAGCTATTGGAAAGAACTGTCTGAATATTTCTCTGTTCCTGTGATCCCACCTATTACACACTTGCATCTCTGATCATAGCACCTGGTGATTCTAGCTCACACCTGGTGGGTCTTAGAATGGGAGGGGAAAGGCTGGGGGACTGTAGGCACTGCCTCAGAAGGAAGAGAGCAAAAGAATCTAAATGACCTGGTCTTGCCATGATCTTGGCTGGTTGGAAAAGTATAGCCCCAACAAAGCACAAAATGAACAAGGTTTTTTACACTTACCTCTCAGCCTAGCCCAGCATTAGGCTCTCTCAACCTCTGGGCTGCCACTCAGCTGTGATACCCACCCCCCACTAGCTCTTATTGGAGAAAAAAATAAATGGTCTTAGAATTCTAAGATGGCCTCCAGGATCCCACTCCCCGGTATCCATGGATGTATATATATATTCCTTCTCCTTAAGTGTGGGAAGAATTTGTGATTAGGTTACATGGAAAAGGGGAAGGAATTTTCAACTGTGATTAAGGTCCCTAATCAGTTGACTTGGAGATCATCAAAACAGAGAGCACCCTAGGTAGGCCTAACCTAATCAGGCAAGCCCTTGAAAGAAGTTAAAAGTGTCAGAGAGATTCACCCTTTGGTCTCCAAGGAGAAGCAGACCACCATGCTGTGAGCTTCTTGTGGAGAAGGGCAGCCTCTAGTTGCTGAGAGGCTCAGTGCAACAACCACAAGAAACTGAATTCAACCAACGAACTAAAGAAGTTTGGATGAGGACCCCGAGCCTCAGATAAGACCTCCACAATCGACACCTTGATGTCAGCCTTTGGAGGCCCAGTTAAGCCCTGCCCAGATTCTTGACCCATGGAAACTATGAGATAATAAATGGGTCGGTGTTTTAAGCCACTAAGTGTGTGGTAATTTGTTACACAGCAAGAGACAACATAGAAGTAAACTAGCACTTCTGACCATCAATCGAAATTATTGCTACTCCCTCTTACTTAATCATTTTTACCTGAGCCCTGAAAAAAATGGATACTATTAACTCCATTAGTTACAGAAGAGGCTGAGGCCCAGGGAAGTTGTGGAACTTATCAAAGGCTGCCTGGCTATCTGCTGCTCAAGCTAGAACTTAGCCCCAAGTCCATACGATTAAGTCAATAATCTTTAAAACATCCACTAAAATTTGGCCCTCTTCCTGAGCCTTGCTCTTCAGAAAACTGTTTCTTCAATGATAGATCCCAATCGACCGTTAAAAGTTATTGAACTACTATGTACTGTATATTTGACACTAATAAAATAATGTTTTAAAAAGTTATTGAACTACTAACTTTGACAAAATTTAGTAAGTACCTACTAAAATTAATAATAAGTAGTATTTTTTTCTTTTTTATTAAGTTTATTGGGGTAATATTAATACAATTATATAATTTTTAGGTATACATTTTAATTTTACATCTGTATATTCTATTGTGTGATTACCACCCAAAGTCAGCTATCATATATTTGATCCCCTTTACCCACTTTGAACCCATATGTTTTAAGTACCAGGTTATCCCCATTGAGATAAATAATAGTAATAAATATAATCACATATATTAATGATCATATGTATTATATATGATCATATGTTGTATATAATAGTATTATTATTGTCATTATTAATGAGGAAACTGAAGCATGAAATGGTAAAGAAATTTACCAAATATCACATAATTAAAACAGAAGAAACAGGACTTGATCTCGAGCAAAACAACACTAGAGCCCTGCTTTTAACCATCACACTATACTGTCCTCTAACAAAAGTCTTAAGCCTGACATTCTGAAACAAAAGGGTGCCCAATAATAGCTTGGAAATCCATATATCTTCTGCCCATTCATGGATCACAGTTCACTTCAGGGAAATGACAAATAAATAACTACATTAAGTGAGGTCTTCGATGTAACTGGTGGGAGTAGTCAATGAGGCTGTCCACAAATATTTTTTGGTTCACCTGCCAATTTTTTTGGAAGTTGGGCATGATCATATGATCCATTTTACCGGATAAAACATGAACAGAAGTAACTTGTATCATTTCCAGTTGGAAGAGTTTAAAGACTGTGATTCACCACATCCCCTTCCTCCTGCAATGGAGATCAAGGAGATACACAGAGCTGGAGCTTTCAACAGCCTGGATCTCTCAGTATCTAGAACAGACAGACCACCCCACAACGCCCAGACTTACATTGAAAATACAATGTGACCAAGAATAAACTTGGCTGAGTTGAGTCACTGAGATTTTGGAACTGTTGTCACAACAGCATAATCCAAAACATCCTAACAAATATATTGCCTTAACTAGGGTTTCTTGCCAAAAGCGAAGGCATTTTAAAAGTTAATGACATAAATACAGAGCAAATACCAATGTAATCTGCCACTGTGTCAGGCTAACAAACCCAAACAAAGCCAACAGTCATAAGTTAAAAGAAACAAATCATTATGTTGAAAAGAGAACTGTCAAAACAAGCACAACTGACTAATTTAGTGATTGGTGATGAACATCAGGCAAGACACAGATGTTGTCGTTACCATCATTTACTGTATGTCTAATTGCACATAATGTCTGACTAAGAAAAACACAAAGTGTTTAAGCTCATTGTCTGTAGTTCAGAGAAGTAACTCTCCATTTACTTATCTCTTTAGTCTGGATTTATTTATTAAGCAACTATTATGTCAGGCACTGTGCTGGGTGCTCATGATATAAGGATGAACAAGGTAGGCATGGCCCAGCCCACAAAGAACTTATGGGTTATTAGGGGAGAAAAGAATTTTAAAATTATAAAGAAATATAGAATTAAAAAAAAGAAATTCCATGAAGGGAGTAGCAAGAGGCTGAGATGGAGAATAAAGGGGAGTCCACTTTATAAAGAGAGTCAGGAAAGACTTCTCTGTGAAGACAACATTTAAGCTAAGACTGAAAGGGTGATAAGAGGATATTTTTTGGAAAAGCAGAGGAAACCCATTCCCAGGGAATGATAGGTCCCAAGATGGAAAAAGGACTTTTGAGTTCAAAGAACCAAAAGGAGGTCAGTATAACTGAAGGAGATGGAAAGATAGGGAGGACCTGGCAGGAGAGCCATGGTCTCAATTTTACTTTCCATGCAATGGGAAGCCAAAGCAGGGACCATAAGATCGCTTTAGCTGCCAGGTAGGAAATGAACTGCTAAGGGGCAAGAGCAAGAGCAGAGGACCAGTCAGGAGGTGGCTACCATACCCAGCTGAATTATGGAGGCATCCTGGGCTAAGTTAGTGACAGTAGAGGTGAAGAGAATAGACAACTTGAGATAAAATTCAGATTCACAGGACTTTCTGATGGGGGAAAAGAGCAAAAGAAGGCATTGCCTCGTTTACTGCCCTGAACAGATGAGTAGACAGTGGTTCCACTTAAGGCCTGGAGGAGGCACGGATAGGGCACTGGGTGGGAGGGGGGCGAAAAGCAAGAGTTTGGCTTTAGTGGCTTTGAACATGTTAAGTGTTGATATCAATACTGTTGACATGTGGGGGAAAAAAAAGAAAAAGAAAAATATTGGATGTATAAATGGCATTCAAAGGAAAAGTCTGAGCTGGAGATGGGCATTCAGGAGTCAAAAGCCACAGAATGGCACATAAAGCTATGGAAATGAATGGGCTCATCTAGCGAGCAAATCTAGAGAGAACAGGGTGTCGGGACTAGGCTGTGAGAACAACCAACATTTCAAAGGTGATTTTGTCAGACAAAGACCTCATTGCATGCCATCCCACCATTGCCCAGTCCCTGGATTTTGCCAAGAGGGTGCTCAGTTTCTGGTGACTTCCAATAAACTCCCTCATGTCACTCCTTCTTCTGAGACTTTTTCCAAAATCTTCCTTCCATACTTAGTGAAATGGGATTCTCAACATACTTACCTTTTCTTCCCCCATCCAGTTTAAACAAAAACTTGTGACTATGAGAGGAATAAAGAAGCCTTTGGTATTTGTTCTACCCTGCTAATTCCATCAACGATTTCTCATTATTCATGCCTGGCAGTCCAATTTTCTTCTTTCGCCTCTTCCAGCACAGTCATAGCCTTAATTACTGACCTTTTCACTCTCCTAACACTGCCTTTTTCCCCTGTCTGAGTTCTTAGGAAGTTTTGCTCACAGGGTTATCTGTTGGATCCCCACCTGGGGATAGAAGTTTTCTGTGAACAAGTCTCCCCTTCTAATATCTATCAGACAAGTCAGAGAGCTCTACGCATCGTCTATTAAACTTAAGCCCAACAGATCGTACTTCTGGTTTCTGTCCTTCCAGCCTATGGATTAACAGGTTTTTACAACCTTCACCAAGAAGTCTCACCAAATTTTCAGGAGGTTGGAGTTTCCAAGGGTGATTGTTACTCCTCCTCTCTCTGTCCTGCTCAAAATGTGGCATGAGAGAGTATCATGTCATTATATTTGCGGAGTCATGCATCTTGTTCTAAGGGCCACATCGCAAGAGACGCACAAGTTAATAGACATTCAGAAAATGGTTACCGCCACAGGGAAGAAAATCAAAGCCACATCAAATGCACAATGGTCAAAAGAGTTAGAGATGTTCAAGCTGAAAGAATTTTCTACAGCAGCAGGGGTCAGGAAACCATGGCCCATAGGCCAAATCCAACCCGCTTCATGTTTTTGTAAATAAGGTTTTATTGTAACTCAGCGACATTCATTTATTCACCTATTGTGTGTGGCAGCTTTTCACGCAAAAGTGGCAGAGCTGAGTAGTTGTGGTCTGCAAGAACTAAAATATGGACTATCTGGTTCATTATAGAAAAAGGTTGCCAATCAGCTGTAGAAAAGGAAGGGAAGGAGAGGGAGAGAGAGAGGAGAAGAGAGGGAAATGTGGCTGCATGCAAACATTTGTTGTAAGAAAAAGGGATTCAACTTGTTTGATGCGACCCAAAATAGCAAACAAGGAAGAATAAATTGAACTTACAAAAGATGGAGGTTTTGCCATGTGGTATGCAACATAATCTCTTTTTCTACATTCTCCTGAAATCTTCAGTAAAATTATTTTACTGAATATTTTGTCAATGCTTCTGGGGTTGTCTTTGCAGAGATTTATAGGAGGGGTTGTGATGTGGTGATGTTTGTCTTACTGAAATATCATATTAGCCCAAAGGGACCTTGGTCCCTTCCAGTTGAACCAATCCTTTTGGGTATGTCACAGACACTGGGAGGCCATTCCCCACCTGCAAACCCTGAGGCTGTATGAGTCTTTGAAAAGATGATCTGGCTTAACACTATTACTTAGTCCAACACTCAACATGAACCTTGCTGAAGTGAAGCCATAGAAATACATTCCTTAACTTTTCTTTCATTTTTAGATCCTTCTCAGATGTTCCTAAGGCTTGACCACATGTAAAATATTCCAGGAGGCAAAAGGACTTCTGAGCTTTGAGATTTCCCTGAGATGGTCCAAATCTGCAAAAATTTCATACACATCATCCAAATTTTTGGTACAACACCAAGAGTGAACTACAATACAAACTATGGACTTTGGGTGACTGTGATATGTCAATGTAGGTTCATCAGTTGTAACTAATGTACCATTCTAGTGAGGGATGCTGATAATGAGGGAGGCTATGCATGTTGCAGGGCTGGGAATACATGAGAAGTCTCTGTATCTTCCTCTTGATTTTGCTGTGGACCCAAAATTGCTCTTAAAAATTTAAGTCTTTAAACATTTTTTTCACAGATGTTTCAAACAAGAAGGACTTTGAAGACCTAAGTCAGCTCTGGGTTGAATCACAGGAACTCATGGATCTTCAGCTGATGGGATACATGCACCCCACATGGTCACATCCTCATGGGCTATTTGAATTTTATTGCACCCAAAACTTAGTAGCTTTAAACCACAACAATTCATTATTTCTTGTGATCCTGTGAGCTGGCTGGGCATTTCCTCTGCTGGTCTCATCTGGGCACACTTATGTGGCTTACACAGAGCTGGGGGCACAGCTGGGCTGGAAGGTCAATGATGCTTCATGCACATGCCTGGCAGCTGGTGCTGGCTGTCAGCTGAGGAAACTGGTTTTCCTCCATGTGGCCTCTTGTCCTCCAGAGACCCCCTGTCTACATGGCCCCTTGGGCAGGTCGGCCAGGACTTATTTGGTGCTGACTTGCAAGAGAACAAAAACAAGGGAAGCTCAAAGGGCTCACAAGGCCTAGGACCAAAAGTTGGACACCATCACTTCGGCTGCATTCACTGGTCAAACCAAGTCGTAGGCCAGACCAGATTTGAGGGGAGGGAAATGAAATCCACCTCTTAATAGAAGGATTCATAATTACATTGCAAAGGGATGTGTCACTCATCTTGGAAACTACCACACACACACACACACACACACACACACACACACACACACCTGTATATACAACCCTCCCTCAAGGTGCATGAACTGTCAGCCAGAATCTAAGCTCAACAGTGCCTGATAGAAGAGAGAAGTTAGTATCCTATATGCTGGTTCTCTTCTTGCTTAACTTCAATCTCATCATAAGCCAACACAATCAGAGTTTGCATCTCTTGTGAAGCATTGTAATTGATCTTTGGCTCAATCAAGAAGTATCTGAATTCAT
Source organism: Cynopterus sphinx (assembly GCA_030015415.1). NCBI lineage: Eukaryota > Metazoa > Chordata > Mammalia > Chiroptera > Pteropodidae > Cynopterus > Cynopterus sphinx. Next base: position 95,246,643 of record CM057379.1, on the reverse strand, counting down.
AGAGACAGCCTGTGCATAGAAATATTTGACTAATGGTAGTTTTTTCCTTTCTGCTAAATCATGCTAAGAGAACCACAGTGGAACTTTATATTCAAAAAAAACTTTTAAACCCCAATAACTAACAGGTTTAACAGGATGCATCTCCTAATCTTTTCCTTTCATCACAGACATCTATTATTTTTCAGCCTACCACTTCTCCCTTCTCTTGAGAATTGTACCTCTTCCTGTTCCAGTCACATGGCTCTAGTGGAGGCTACCATGTTCCTACATGACTCTGCCCTCCCAGTCATAGTTGATTAGTCCAAGAATGGGCATCTGACCCAAATAGACCAATCAGAGCTCTTTCTTTGGATTTGTTTGTCCTAACTGGAACATTCTCTGTGATGACAGGAACTATGGAGTGAGAAAAATAGGAGCTTTTGTGACCACATTCCTCATCTTCTGGAGAAAACCAGTCCTGAGTGAGAGAAAACTAAGCTGATAAGCAGAAAAAGGCAGATACAGAAATGGAGAGAGAGAGATCTGGTGGTACATGAATCCCTGGGCCCTGGAACCCAGGTGCATCCCTGACTCTCTGTGGAATAACGTCTGATGCCCTGCCCATAGCCTGCTGGTGCTCATCATTCTAGCTGCCAAGACTGAAGCACCTTGCATTGGCCTCCTTCTTCCTTGGGTCATTTCATTTTCCTATGAGTGCTCCCTGGGAACATCTCCCAAATAAACCATTTGTACTCCAATACTTATTTCAGGGTCTGCTTCAGAGAAAAACCAGACTAGAGCATGGTCCCTTTTCTTACCTACACTAGTAAGATGTGGATTTTTGTCACTACGACAGAGAGTTCTGACCATCACCTCCAGCTAAGATGATTCTTAAAACGTTTGTGAAATTTCCTCACCTCCACTCCAGTGACTATGTCAGAAGTATGTATATTTCTTAACAAAGTTTAAAGGTATTCTTTGACCAATCCTAAATTCCAAAAATTCGCTGCATTTCCATAACAGTTCCCCATGACTGACATATCAGCCACACCCAAGAAGGTAAGAGTCAGAGATGGTGCCACTGGTCTTGCAAGGAAGGGTTTAGTTCAAGATGGTGCTATTGGGAGATGCTTTTGGAACTGTGGACCCTTCAAGCCTGCATGTCCCACAGCTGAGTACTAGGACAGCTTGAAAACATAGTGGCAGGAAGGAATTTACTCTCCCCCACATTTCATCCTCCAAGTCATCCAAAGGGCTCCATAAATATTTGCTAAACAAGTAATAGATTATGCCTTCCAAACCAGAACTCACCAAAGAGAAACCAAGACACACCACAGTGCTGTGGCCATAAACATCACAGTGACTATAATGAGAATTCTCTCTAGCCAGCCACCTGCACTAAGCTCTGATTACATCAAATGCTGCACTTTGGGGAAGTTTCAATGGACTTGGCAGATTATTGCATGACTGCTAGCTATTTTTTCTGTGTTTCCACAATACAGAGATGTGTGGATTGCCCTAAAAGGGCCTAATTGATTGGTATTCAATTCCCAAAGAGCCAAACCACTTAGTATAAGTATTCATATTCCCTAGGAGAATCTACCATACTCAAGGCTCTCTCCAGACCAAAGATTGTTTGGCGTTGGAGAATCTCAGTCCTGGTATCGATGGCAACTATCCTCTGGGCCTGGCTGTCTCAGAGTAGCAAATGTTTTTCTTTGCCCCCTAGGGTTTCCAGGGAATTAAACTAAAGATAATGATGCTTATTATTGGCCCTCAATCATCCGTCCCTCCCACGTACTGTACAGAGTACCAAGTCCAATTTGTCCAAGCAGAAAATAGCATCACTGGCCTCAGCAGATCGGATAACGAAAACTATCGGTGTGCTTTCATCATTGTGCTAAAAGTAACTAACATCTGTTGGGCACTTACCATTACTAGTGACCAATGTAAGTGCTTAACATGCTGCATTAGCCAGGATAGACTAGATTATGCCACAGTAACAAATTAACCCCCAAATCTCAGTGGCTGGAAACAGAGGTTGACTTCTCACACTCTTTATCCACCATGGTTGGCTGGAGAGTATGCTCCATATAGGTCACTCAGAGACCCATAACAATAGAAATGTTCCATCTTAACACAAGGCTTCCACAGTTACTGCAGAGATGATGAGAGAGTAGGATGGTTATATACCACCCCTTGAAAGCTTTGGGCTGGAAGCAATGCATGTGGCTCCTACTCACAACACATTGGCCATAAATTACAAAGGAGCTAGGAAATGAGGGGAGCAACATAGATATCCCATGAGCGGTAAGCATTCCCACTGACGTACATTATCTCATCGGAGCCTCATAACCACAGGAAATATACCATCATTCCTTCTTACAGAGAAAGAAACAGAGGCATAGAGAGGTTATAGGACATGCCCCAAGGTGTCATAGATAGTAAGTGGCAAAGCTGAGATGTGAACGCAAGCCTGTTAAGCTTTAAAACACTCACAGACACGATGCTGCATACTCATCATAAAATTCTATGAAAATCCCTCATATAGCAAAACAGTGCTAATTAATTATAGCAAAACACTGTGCTAACAAGCCAAGTTATGCAAATACAAAATGGAGCTTCCCCTGATACACCTCCTCATCCCCCAAACACTCAACCTAAGCAAATGCCTGGAACAGATTTCTCAGGCAATTTCAGCAAGAGGGAAATGGGTCATCTCATCTGAGTCTGATATCCAGCATTCAGCCCACCACGTCAAGACAAAACCTTCCAAAAACTCCACCTGAAAACCTGGGTAGACTGTCACCAGAAAACCCACTGGTGACATCTTTATACAAGTCACAGAATTTTCTAAAAGTACAAAGGTATCATCCAAGCACCCACAGGAAGAGGTCAGAGGCAGGGGGTTCTGTTAGGAGACTGCCGTCACATCTGAGTTAGCAACTGAGGGAAGGTGCTTCCAAGAGGCTAACTCCTCCCAGCCTGCAAAATTCAAGTCTAGCACTACTTCCAGGAAGCCCTCCCCCGCCCACCTTCTCAGGGCTAGGACCAGCTCCCTGTTCTCCTGCATCGCTTCCTACATATGCCTCTGTCAGGGCCCTCCCACTGCATGTAACCCTTCCCTCATTGCTTAGACTCTGAGCTACATACAGGCAACCTCTGCATCTGTACTTCTGTGTCTCCTGTACCTAGCACATATAATATGCTCAGTAAGTGTGAAGTGGATGGAAAGATGGTTGAGCATGTTCAAAGCAATTTGTTCCCTTGGGAAATCTAACCCCATTGTCCCCAGCAAACATGTAGCCAAGTATTAAAACTATGGTCTTGACCTCACTTGTGTTGTGGAGTGGTCCCACAGCTTCTATGAGCTATTTACTCAGATACAAAGTAAAATATGCCTTATAGATAAGCTGTAAAAATTAACTAAAAAAAAGAGATTATTTAAATCAAAGCTTGTACACAAATGTTCACAGCAACACTATTCACAAAAGCCAAAGAGAGAAACAACCCAAATGTCCCTCAGCTGCTGAATAGATATATAAAATGTAGACTATCCATACTACAGAACATACAGCCACAAAAAGGAATAAAGCATTAATTTATGCCATGAAATGGGTGAGTCTTAAAAACTTTATGCTCAGTAAAAGAAGCCAGACACAAAAAACCACATATTGTATAATTCCACTTAAATGAAATGTCCAAAATAGGTAAATCTGAACACATAGAAAGCAGATTAGTGGTTGCTCGGAGAGGGAGGAATAAGAAATGACTGCTAACAGGTGTAGGGTTTCTTTTTTGGATGATGAAACTATTCCGGGACTAGATTGTGCTGATGGTTGCACAGCATGGTGAATGTACTGAATATCACTGAATTCGTACACTTGCAAGTGGTCAAAATGATAAAATTTATCTTATGTATATTGGACCTCAATATTTTTTAAAAATTCTTATGTGGGATTTCCAACAAATAACCTTCCTAGAATATTTTTTTAATTAAATGGGATAGATAATATATGGAGTTAATGTATTAACTCCCCTCTTGGGCAGTTAATCCATGCTGGCTGCTTTCATGATCATAATGAACAATCAATCATTTGTTCTCCTTAGAAAAACAGGATCTACTGAGCAAAGGAAAGCACCAATCTAATTTGTTCCCTAAATCTTCACAACAGTGGAATTGTTATAGGAGTCCAAATTATTTCACATGGTTTGACCTTTCTTATTGGGGTAAAATACATATAATATAAAATTTACCACTTTTACCATTTTACAGTGTACAATTCCATGGCATTAAGGCATTCACAATGTCACGCAACCAACCCCACTATCCATTTCTTAAACTGCTTCATCACATAAAATGTGCCATCTTGTTACACTCCAGGTGTTTTGATCCTCAATGCAGCTCGGGGAGAATTATCAATTTGGACTTTGTTCAATCACAGATAAAAATGGGAGAAAACAGAGTGGGCCCATGAACTCTGCAATGTGTGCCTGTGGGGCACTCGTGGCATGATGGGCTCAGGGTCCTCAGGCTGCTGCTGTCCATCCTGCAGGGCTGGACCAGTGGCCACCCCATCCCCACGGGGAAGAACTTCAACAAGCTGCTGCTGATCTTATTGATGGCTTCCACTGTGACTAGGACCAGGATGTACACATCCCCAACATGGATCACCTGGCCCAGGAGGGTATGAAGGCCAAATACCTCATCTCACTCTTTGTGACAATGACCTCCCCATCCCACTTTTTCACCATCTCAGGTAAGCTCCACTCTGCAGCCAGACTGCACATGCTGGTGCAAGTCGCCAGCATCTGTCATTCCCTAAGATAGTCCCCACGGCCAGTTAGCTCTGGGGAGACCGAGGGAGCTCATGTAACTTGGAATCAACCCCTGGAAGAAGCACTAACTTAGAATACACTGGGATTTCAGGGTTAATTCTAGAACCTCATGGGCTACAAAGCCCTGGCCTGCAGTGAGATTCAAGCTCAGAACTGCAGACTCCTAAGAGATCTACCCATTCCCCAGGCTCATCCTTCCCTCCACCCTGCCTTTCACACAGTGGCTGGTGATCTTTTTTAAAAAGTAAATCATTAAAAGAATTTTATAAAAATAGTAAAACTGTAAAGTTTAAATAATTCAGTTAGGCCAGGTAACTCTCCTGCTTAATACTGGAGAGTTGGAGGGACACCAATGCTCTTTGAAGAGAATGCAAATTTTGTCTTTCTGTGGCCCAGAAGGTCCCCGTGGCCTGGCTCCTGACCTTCTGTCTCCTGGCCTCTGTTATCTCTCATCTCCTCGAGTGCTTCCCTTCAGATCACAAAGGCCTCCTACCTGTGCCTCCACTCAGCCCCACCTGCCACAGTGCCCTTGCCCATGCTGGTCCCCCCCTGCTCACCTGGAGCATGAGGTCCACCAAGTCAGACACACACGAGATAAGCAAACACACTAACAGACCTCACTACAACTTTGAGGCACCAAGAACGAAGAGGAGCATTTATCCAGGAGAAGATAGCCAGAATGAGCTTATTTGAAATTGGAGAGGTGAGAAAGGGGTCTCGAGATGGAGCAGTTGGGCTGCAAGTGAAAGAGACTTCTAAAGACAAGAGGAAAGAAAAGTCTTTTAGGTAGGGGGAACAGCATGTGTGGTCTCAGTGACAAGAAGGAATATGGTTGTTCCAGAATCCTAGTTGCAAAGGACTCTACTATAATAAGAATAATAGCCTGTTTCTCTAACATGGGCACTGTAGGAGGTGCTCTGTTTTCATCATCTTTGATACCATACTGCAAAGCAGTGTTGTCCCCATTCCACAGATGAGAAAACTAAAGCTCAGAAAAGCTGAGTAACTTGCCAGTCACATGGCTAGGAAATAGGCAAGGGGAAAGTCAGACCTGGAACCAGGGACCAGTTCTGCCCAGTTCTGATCCAGAATTCACAGACCCCTGTCTCAGGGCAGAAAGGGATGCCTGGCAGCATGAGCCTCACTCCCATCCTGAGGGCCACTCCCTGAGGTCCAACGACATGCCAATTACGGGTGCCTTTTGAGGGGAGAGGGTTTTATTGCTTCTATTAGACTCTCAAAGTGGCCCTTGAATCAGAAACTTAAAAAATAAAGCTGAACAATGACTCAGAGGGAGATTTGCTGAGAGAGATTTTCCTACATGTAAACTCTTTGAGAGGCAAGTCATTTGGGAACTATTAGCGCCAGGAAGCAGGAACTAAATAGCCCTTTTCTGGAGAAAGCAAATGCCACTTCCCTGTAGCTTTAACTTTCTAACACTTAAAAGCTCTCCCGTGGGCAGATGCTGGGTCCCTGGACACTGAGAATACGAAGGCACAAAATATTATAAGGCTTGCCCACCTTTTATTTATTCCCAGGAGGGTTTTAATGAGAAGATATAAACAGTGAGAGCAAATTTTTAAAATGACAAAACCACTCCAACTCCTCTCCTTTGTTCACTGCCAGTGGGGAATGGAAACAGGACGGTTCCAGTGGAGGGTAATTTGGCAACTTCCAACACAATCACAAATGCATAAACTTTCTTACTTGGTAATTCTACTTGTAGGACTTCTATATATATGTAGAAGTGCGTGTGGAAAATGATGTATATTCAGTTATTCATTGCATTAGTATTTGTAATCACAAAAGAAAATAAATGCAACCTAACTATCCATCCAGAGGGGAATGGCTAAATAAAACATATCCATAGAATGGCATACTCTGTCACCTTTAAAGAAAAAAAGGAGCAAGTTCTTAGTGCCCAACAGGAAGCTATCTCCAAGATGGATCAAGTGACAAAAGTGAGATGCAAAGAATGTGTGCAGCATGTTAATATATATGTTAATATATATATTATATTATATACATATGTACACAAACACTAATGCTCCACTGGAGCAGTTCTCTTTCCATTCCCCACTGGCAGTGAACAAAGGAGAGGAGGTGAATGTCCCATCTTCAGAATATCCCTTTAGGCAACAGATATAGATCCTGGATAGGCTGTATTCATGAAAGTGAGGACACCCCGGACCCAGCAAAACCGCTGATATTCATCTTCGTGAGCTGGGCTCAAGGCGACCTCTGTCTGACTTCACTGTGGAAAAGAATTATCCATAATAGAAAAAAATAATGGATAAAAATTGGTGCTGCCAGCGCCCAAAGACCTCATCAGATTCCAGGGGGTAGGCCTGACACAAACTATGATAAAAGGGGCTCTCTTGGCCCAACGACTAATTAACTGGTGTTCTCACGAACACCTCTGGGCAATTTAACACAGGAGAGAAGTGATGACAAGGAGCCCTGCAGTACTGCTTTACATCTCAGCTGCGAATTAGGATGGCACAGCTCTGACAAGGGCTCAGATGGAAGAAGCCACATGGCCACCCCTCTGAGCATCCTATATAGATTCCAAGGAACTGGGGTCAGGTGGTCCCAGGCAGAGAGCACAGCCATAGAGGCCATGCAGCAGGCACAGGGCCCATGAGTGACCCACGCTAAAACACAGCTGACTTGGCTACCCAAGTCAGAACCCTGAGCCACCCAGGGTATAGTCCACATCCAGGCAGCAGGACCTCACCATGCTTGAGAGCTGTCAGGTGTGTGGAGTCTGAGCACAGATCAGCCCTCACCCAAGCCAGGATCACATGATTCTCATCAGATTTCCCTGCCACTGGTGAGGGAAGTCGTCTTCGAGTTTTTTTAGTGGGTTTTGGCTGTATGTATTCTTTCATTCGATGATTATTGTTTGAGCATCTCCATGGAGCCAGACAGAGGGGACAGTGGCAACTATACACATATGTCTCCAGGGTCTTGCCATCTTTCCAAGGTTTGTCCTACAACACGGGCTCACGTCCCCTCTGCTCCCAGATCTCACAGATCTTTAAGTGGGGGTTGCTTCTGTTTCTCTGCAGTTCCACCAGGGAGAAGGAAAAAGAGCCACTTCCCTGGGATCCTTCTCTTTGCATCCTTCTCTGACAGTTCAGGGCATCAGACAGGGAGCTTTGATCTTATTTACTTGTGTCCTCCCAAAACTTTCTCTGTACCCCAACACCTCTATGGTTCCAATAAGGGGCCAAACTTTTGAAACTCCAAAGACAGAAAGAGTCTCTACTTTCTACACTTTCTCCCATGGCATCCTTTCCTTGATGCACAGAGGACAGAAGTCTTGGCTGCTTGAATGAGAGAAAAGCTAAGGGAGAGAGAATATTTTTCCCCTTTTTTAACAATTTTTTCTTAAATTTTATTATTAGTTTCAAGTATATAGTACATTAGTTAGACATTTATACAGTTTATAAAACATTCCCCCTAATTGCTCTTTGGGGAGAAAGGATTTTTTTTAAGTTGGCTATTAATCAAAATATACCACCTTATCATCTCTCTGCTCAAGAAAATCTTTGCATCCTTACAAAGAGCATATGCTTTTCTTCCAAGTATTTGTCCTCTAGCACCACTTGCAAGAGAGGGAAGTAGGACCTCTGTCTAGGATCATGTATCCTGAGGACAGCAAGACCTAGCTCTAGCTGTGAGGTAATGTTCTCCTTCCAGCTCCCCAAGGCAAGGCAGTAGGTAGGCCTGTATATTTCATCAAGTTCCTCCCCTTCCTCATCAGATGGGCCATGACTTCCTCCAAGATAGTTTTCTTCTCCCCATCTGGCTCCACCCACCTCCACCTATGCCCCTACCTCCGTGCCACACACACAAAGGAGGGCTTGGCCACAGCACCTAGAAGTTCCTTAAGATGAAAAGATATATTCGTTTTCCATGGCTGCATAACAAATTACCACAAACTTAGCATAGAACAATACCCACTTATTATATCTCAGTTTCCATAGGTCAGGAGTCTGAGCATGACTGAGTTCAGTCCACAGGGTCTCACAAGGCTGCAATCAAGGTGTCAGCTGAGCTGGGGTCCTCTCCCAAGTTCACATGATTGCTGCAGGAAGTCATTGCCTTGCAGCTGAGAACTCATGGCAGCTTGCTTCTTCTTCGAGGCCAACAAGAGAGTGTCTCTCTCCTCTAGACTCTCTTTGAAGAGCACACCTGATTAGGTCAGGCCCACCTTGGATACTCTCCCTTTTAACTCAAAATGAACTGATTAAGGGCCTCACTTACATTTCCAAAATCCCCTCAATTTTTCCATGTTCTGTTGGTTAGAAGCAAGCACAGGTCTGACCCATGAGCAAGGGGAGAGAATTAAGCAAGACATGTATCAGGGTGCAGGAATGTGGGGGCCATCTTGGAATTCTGCCTACCAAGAATAGGTCCTTGATGGGGCTCAGATAGCCAGCGGGTGAGCATTAGTCTGTTTAAAGGCAACTGGTAACAGGGGATGGTGTCCCAGAGTAGAGCTCCAGAAAGCCCCTGGAATTATGATTTTACCTCTGAGCCCCAGGCGTCGATGCAAGAGAGTCAGGAAGTGACCCTGAAGGTTGAACTCCTCACATCATAGTGTGTCACTACATCAACAATAGACTCTTTCTGTTGCTTAGGTGAATATGATGAGGATAAGGAAGAGGATGATGATTTTGAAGAAGCAGAAGATAAAGAAGGAGAAAGGAAAGAAAGAGGAGGAAGATAAAAAAGAGGATTATTAATGTGAAACTACTTATATTTATTTCCTAGGGCTGCCACAACAAAGTGCCACAAACCAGTTGGCTTAAAACAACAGGGATTTACTATATCACAAGTCTGCAAGCCAGAAGTCTGAAATTGATAGAGTGTCAATAGAGCCATGTTCCACGTGAAAGCTGTAGGGAATCCTTCTTTGTCTCCTCCTAGCTTCCTGAGGTTCATTGATAATCTTTGGGGTTACTTGGCTTGCAGGTCCATCACTCCAATCCTCCATCCAATCCATTGTGTTCTCCCTGGGTCTCTGTCTTCACATAGCCATCTTCTTATAAGGACTCTAGTCATTTGGATTAGGGGCCAACCCTACTCCATCCAGTATAACCTCATTTCTGCAATGACCCTATTTCTAGATAAGGTCACATTCTGAGGTCCTGGGGTTTAGGGCTTCAACATATCTTTCTTAAGGAACACAATTCAACTCATACCAGTCTTATAATGCATAATTAATTTGTAGCTTCAGGTATAACTACACCCAGGTCCTCAAATTATGTCATCAGAATGATCAATCTCTCTCTCCCACTCCTCCTTCTCTTTTTATTTCTCTTTCCTAAGAGGGACCAAAAATTCTCATGATTGTCTCTCACTGGGCCAATTTGCTTCTCACAATCAATCGCTGTGGCCAGGGAGGTGGAGTGATGCTGAACACCCAAGCTGAGACCACATGCCCACCTCCAGATCAGAGTGGGGGTGGCAAACCACCTGGATTGCGAGTGGTGGGCTGGTAGGTCACCAGAGGAAAATCAGGGGCTGCTATCAGAGGGAGGAGCAATGGAAGAAGGACTGGCAGAAACTGCAGAGGCTCACCACACCGCCTGGACCCAGTGGTGCAATGATGAGGTTTGCAGTCCAGAGACCCAGTACTCAGTCTCAAGAAAGCACAACTCCATCCACGGGGATGCCCATAGGGCATGACTCCCAGTGGACTTGGTAACCACACATAAAAACAGCCACTTCCCAGCACTGTCCCTCCATCTGTCACAATTCCCTTCAGAACTTACCAAAATGAAAAGCTATTCTCCGAGAGTTAGCAGCTCATTCTGCTAGTTGAAATTACCTGATTCTCTCTCTCCAGAAGCCTGTACTTACTGCTCCATCACTGGTAATGACAATGAACATTTTTGCAATCTCAGTTTTTATTGCAAAGTTATGCTGCTGAAACTAAGGAAATCCCACCAAGCAAATAGTGGGTAGATAGGAAGTCTGACGGAGGCAGCATATATTTTCTCCCCCAAGGAGCTGACTGAAATTAAGAAGCTATCACTGCTAGGTTTCGGACAAAAGCTATCAAAAGCATAAGACATGATATTATAATTTGACAATTTTAGATCTAGTCAAATGGATATGGCCCTAGGGTGTAAAGGAAACACTACCTAACTAGATGATTGTCAAGAATAATAAAAGTCAGGTCCCATCTCCTCAACATTTTCTCCTTCTTTGAAAGGACACTCAATGGTAGCTTCAGGGCCCCTCCTGGCCAGAAATTAAGTCTCTCCCAGTTTCAGAACCCCACTCCCTGGGCAACCCCAAAACCAGAGTAACCAGTTATATCCATGTAGATTATGTATAGCACAATTCTGGGGGGTGGGGGTTCCTGAATACCATCTGAGTGGTGCCCCCTAGAGGTGTGCAGAGCACAACTTGCACAAATGATCAGTTGCTTACATTCTATCCCAAAATCAACCTACAGGAGATGAAAATTCCCCACCGATGGACTAGGTCATCAGTCTACCTCTCCTTCGACATAAGACATGAGCAGAGGGAAATATGGCCAGATGTAGTTGGACGATCTTTAGGACTAAGTCAGAGTTTTTTAACCTTGGTCCTATCAACACGTGGGGCCAGATTGTTCTTTGTCTTAGGGGGGCTGTCCTGTGCATTAGAGTGTCTAACAGCATCCCTCGCCTCTACTCACTAGATGCCAGCAGCATCACTCCCCCAATTGTGACAACCAAAATTAGTTCTAGACATTGGCAAATGTTCCTGGGGGTGGGACAAAATCAACCCCTGGTTGAGAAGGCCTGGACTAGAGGTGTAATATGCAAATCACATGTAAATCAGAGAGCCAAAGGTCACACATGTGACACTCTAGCGAGTGGCTGGGAAAGCCTGAAAGAAGTAAGGAGTTTAGGGAAAGAGAAAGGAAATTAAATTCCTGCTGCTGCCAGTAACAATAAAGCCCAGCAGATGTTGGAAACCTAGTTATAAGATACTGTAAACCTTAATCAGGTCCCATCCTGCTTCGCTAGCAACAGCTCTCTGATGAAAAAGTCCTGGAAGTCAACAAAGCCCCAGACGCAGGCAAACAGCAAAGAAAACCAGGGATTGAGACAGAAAAAAGAGATGTCCCTCCAATACCTGTCATTTCCACAAAGGGGAAAAAAAATAGAGTCATGAAAAAAATTGAAAATAGGAAAGGTTGGGAAACAAGATATCTCCTAACTTTTCATTATGCAAATGTCTGCAGAAAAAGCAGAGAACATTGTGTAATGAACCACCATGTACCCAGCCAGCACTAAGCTGCAAAAACGGGTCCACATTTTGACAGTCTTGCTCCACTGTCCCCACACAATACTTTTGCTTTCCTTTCTTGCTTTCCTTTCCTTTCTTTCTTTCTGGAATCTTTTAAAGCAAACTCCAGGTATCATGTCATTGGATCCATAACATATCAGCATGCATTTCTAACCTAGGGTTTGGTTTGCTTTGGTCTTTATATAACCTCTCTGCCATTTTTAAAATATTTCACATGAAGAAAGTACAATTCTTGCAGGTGGAGAAAAGATCTAACTGCCACCTCAGAGTTTCTCCAACTAGTGCTACTCAAACTTGAATGTGTATGTGAACCACCTGGGAATCCAGTTAAAATACGAATTCTGGTTCAGTAGGTCTGGGCTGGGGCCTAAGAGTCTACAGTTCTACCAAGCTCCCATATGTTGCTGATGCTAAGGGTCCACAGATCACACGAGAGTAAGGGTCAGCCCAAAACACCACAACAACCAAGCAAAAAATCACGTCTTCCCTGGATTCCAGGGCATTGAGTGAAAAGAGAGGCTGGAACTCCTTGAGACTGACAGTGCAAGCATATTGGTTTTTTGTGGCTGCTGTAACCAAGTACCATAAACTGATGGCTTAAAGCAACAAAATGTCTAGAGGCCAGAAGTCCAAAATCAAGCACCAACAAGGCCATGCTCCTTCTAAAGGTTCTAGGGGAGAATCCTCCCTTGCCTCTCCTGGTGGCTGTCAGCATTCCTTGGATTGTGACAGTATCACCCCAGTCTCTGCCTCCCTGGTCACAATGCCTCCCGGCTGTCTGTGTCCTCTCCTCTTCCGCCTCATAAGGATACTGGCCTTTGGATTTAAAACCCACACAGATAATCCAGGATGATCTCCTCATCTCAAGATCCTTAATTTAATTACTTTATGCAAATATCCTGTTTCCACAGCATTCACAGAATATGGACATATCTTTGGGGAGAAGGGGGTACCACTCAGCCTACTACAATGAAAAGAGAATAAATGAAGCAAGAAAAAAAATGCAGAAGAGAGGACAGATCCTGTTTCTGTGACAGTGGCCAGTAAGTCAGGCCAAAGGTAGAACTGTGTGTCAATATTGAGTTCCCAAATGCAACTCAAGGGCAGCCTTTTGCTTCCAGCTCCTTGAAGAAAGAGCACTCCTGTTTCTGACAGCAGATTAAAGGAAGAGGTGGTAGGTGAGAAAGCCCATTCTTTGCTGGCTTAGTTCCTAAAGAATTGGGCCTCTGCCTTTGGGCCATTCTCAAGTCAGCTCAAGGATAAAATGATTTATTGATGGCAATAATTAAAAGGCAATGTCAAAAAGAAGCAGTGTCAGTATTTCTCATTTGCATTTACACAAATTTAAGCTGCAAGAGCAGCTTAGTAAGATGGGCAGGCTAGGGCTTTATTTTCTCCATCCAGAAAAGGGCTGCCATTGATGATGCTACTGTTGGGGTCAAGCCTCATTTCTACAGCAGGAGTTGATAAGGTATAAAATCTCAGATGGTACACTGGGCCACCTGTTCTCATTTCAATACTTTTGTTATGGGTCCAGTGGATTATCCATGGGTGGCACTCTGGGTTGTAGACTTGAGCCCTACTGGGGGCTGTTTTCCCATCAGTGCCTTGGCTGTGATTTTGAATGAGTTCGCCTGCTCAAGATTGGAGCATTAGGTTGATTTAAGGTGGTTGGCTGACCTGATCTGGCAGCTGTTCTTCCACACTGATTTCAGACTAGCTGGTTAATAAGACATTTTCTTCTCTGGTTTTGGGAATGTGAACTTAATGAAGAACTGGACCTTGCAAATCTAAAGGGAAGTGAAGATTTATTTATACCGTATATGGTAGGTTCAAGGGAATTAGCGAACGACACATAGTAGGTCCTCAAATTGCTGTCTAATTAGTGAATACATAAAATTCTGTCTGTAACCAAATGGACTATTTGCAAATATACACTGTTCCACCTGAAAATTAGTAGGTAGGAACAGAGCAAATGTTTGGGGAGGGAAATGATCTTATTGAGTTATTAAGCTATAGCATGGTTTATTTTAACCCCACTGAAGTCTTTTTCCCAGCCAACTTCGGACTAAATCAAGTTCTGCTTCCTACTCATTCAATCATACCTGGCTGTCTGCAAATGGGGCAAGGGTTAAGGGAGAATTTGTTCAATTAAAGTCAATGAGCATTTGTTGAATGCCTACTAAGAGTAAAGGCTTATGCTCTGTGTCATGGAGATACCAAAATAAATGAGGCCCAGCCCCACTCTCAGCCATGTTTGGGAATGATGATTATAAAAAACAGCAGTTCATGCTAGCTCAAGGAAAAGGACTGCAGGCAAACTCATGAATATGGGAACCAAATTAGAAGCATTTAGAGAATGGAAACTTCTTTCTGGCTCTCGGAATCCCAGTGGTCTCTCTCATCAATCCCATGGACTTTCTTTGCTTTTCTCACTGGAAACCAATTTCCTGTTGTGACTCGTGGTCTACCGTGCTAGACAACAGAACCCACCAACTGATTAGCTGCTATGTCTCTTGATTCAAGTCTTGAGAGAGAGAGAGAATTGGGTTTCTGGCCAATCAATTGAATATGGGAAGGAGATGTCACATGGTCCAAATATGATGCCCAGACCTGCGTTTCAGCAGGGCCTATGAGTAGGAGGATTCTAAGAAAGGGTACTCATAAATACTGCAGGCACTCCAGAAAATGTTCTTCCTATTTTTAACTCTCTCTCCTGCCCCCTAGATTATTAGTACAGAAGACAATAAAGGATAACTCTTGGCTCAAAATATTTGAGGAAGGGAGGGAGAAAAAAAAACATTAGAACCAAACTTTGAACTTCATGGTTCCCTAAACTTACTCTGCAAGTACCTGAGAAATAAATGTCAGTCCCTGGGAGCCAAGAGGAGCTGAATTCATCTGGGTTCATTCCCAGACCCGAAAGCTCCGCTGGGTGAATTTACCAACACCTTGCCGCAACTGATTTGGTGTGGGTGGCTGCACTGTACCCTGATTAAAGCATAATTAGCAAGCAGCAGGAATCTCATTCACGAGGAGAGCTCATCCTATTTCCTGTTTAACTTGCATAATTACCCACATCACCAGACATTGAAATGAAATGGATGACAGACTCTCAGAATGACAGAGCTAGAAAGGCCCTTGGAAATTAATCTGGCTTGTTTTACAAAGAAGGAAACTTGAGGCCAAGAGAAAGAAAGACTGAAGGCTTATAAGAGCCAAGACCAAACCTGGGTGTCCCATCTCGGAGTCCAGCCCTCTTTCTGCAGCATCATACTGCAGGGAGGGCAGCACCCTCTGACCCAAGTGAAACCAGCTCCTTTGCAGCTTTTGGTAACTCCAGGCATAGCCAACAGGGTCGCCCTCACATAGTTTTTCCAGCCAGGTCCCTGGTTGTCTCTTAAGTAGAAAATGCAATTTAAGTAAAATGTGAATGCTGCTCCCTGCAGCTGTTTGTTCCTTAGCTCTTCCTCTCTTCTGTCCTGTTTTGCCCACATTCCCGACTGGCCCTTGACCAGGATAAAGAAGCCTGAGCAGCAGGAAGGAAGAATCAAAGGGGCCATGGAAACCTCTGCCAGGTCATTAGTGGTCCCCAGCCGCTGGTTGGATTTAGAACATGCATTTAAGTGTCAGGGTGAAAATAACCCAAATACCACAGAGATGTTTCCCTTTGTGCAATTACTGGGACTAGCCATGCCACAGAATGGAAGGGTCAGGCTCCCTGAGCTCATTTTAACTTAGTTGTTTGAAACTTGGGTAACATCACTTTGAGGGGAAAATGGATTCTATGATTGGTTACCAAGCTAGTCTACTTAACTGAAATTATCATTGACCCCTGAGTCCCAGGACACCCAAGTAGCATCCTTAAGGTGCAGCAGGGAGAAGTCTGTGCCCGCAGCATCCTTTGCTTCCTCCAATTACTCCTCCCAAGTCCTCCCAGTGGCTCTGGACCCCCAAGCTTTCCCAGATACTGCAGTGAGCCAGGTTTTGATGGATGCCTGCCCTGTCCCAGTCCCTCAGGAGGGCTGCTGCATTTTGGAATAAAGGGTAATCTGCTAGAATTAATGCATGTAGGTTAATGATTAACATGCATGTGTGAATGACTAAGAGCTCCTCAACTAATGGTTCTATCATGTCAGTGGGCACTAAAACCACCTGGAGAGTTAATTAAAATGCAGGTTCCTAGACCCCATTTCAGGGGTACAGATTCAGCTAGGACTAGAATAGGGACAAAGGAATCTGTTCAACAAGCAACTCAATTGATTCTAATGCTGGCGGTAGAAAATACCATGGAGAAACACTTGAATAGATGAAATGACAGATGTTTGTTATCCCCAGGTGATTTGCCTTCTACTGGGCATAAAGATAAAACAGAATCCAGGATACTGCAGGTTTAATAAAAGTCAAAGTCGAGCTGCTCCCTGGATGAATTATCTCTGTGCTTCCATTTCATCTGCTAGAATGTGGCATGGCTGAGCCACGAGAAAGCTCAGGCACTATAACAAGAAGAGGTCTCGTTGTAGACTTCAGAAGAATGCCATGATTCATTTGTGAGGCTTGAAAGGTTCTTGCCCATTACAACCTCTACCTACCTGTAACAAAGTGCTCCCACTAGAAGTATTCAATCCTCACTCCTGAGAGACCAGGTAACAGAGAGAATAAGAGCACCAGCTATAGATGCCCAGCATCAATCAGGCATTGGGAAATGCAGGTCAAAACCACAAAAAGACACCTTTTCACTAACGGCTAGTTGGCCATAATCAAAAAAAAAAAAAGGAAAATAATAAGTGTTGGCGAGGATGTAGAGAAATTGGAACCATATACATTGCTGCTGGGAATGTAAAATGGTACAGCAACTGTGAAAAACTGTTTGGCAATTCTTCAAAAACTTAAACATAGAGTTACCATAAGACCCAGCAATTCTACTTCCAGGTATGTATCCAAAGGAATTAAAAGCAGAGACTCAAACAGATACCTGTGCATGAATGTTCATAGTAGCATTACTCACGGTAATCAAAAGACTGGAAGCAACCCAAATGTTCATCGGCTGATGAATGGAGAAACACATTCCGGTCTCTCCAGATATAAAATATTATTCGGTAATAAAAAGGAATAAAGTACATGTTACAGAATGAATGAACCTAGAACATTATGCTCAGTGAAAGAAACCAGAGACAAAAAAATCAATATCGCATGACTTCATTTCTATGAAATGTCTGGAACAGACAAATCCAAGAGACAGAAAGTAGATTTGTGGCCACCAGGGGGCAAACGAATACAGGGTCTCCTTTTGGGGTGATGAAAATGTCTTGGAACTAGACAGAGGTATTATTACACAACAATGTGACTGCACAAAATGCCGCTGAATTGTATGTTTTAAAATGTTAATGGTTAAAAAAAGATAAAAGAAAAAAATACATAATTTTTAAATGTTCATGGTTAATTTTGTTATATGAATTTTATCTGAATAAAATAACAAGCTATAACCAAACCTCCCAGGTTGAAAGCCCAGCTCTGCCTCATAACTTTGAGCAAACTCTGTGCTTCAGTTTCCTGTAAAGGGGAAAATCTCTAAAGCAGACTATAAAATAGCTACTTGCAGGGCTATTGGGAGGATTACATGAATGAATATCCCTAAAGGACTTGGGAGAGGTGTTGGCGTATGGCATGATGGTAAATGGGTGCCACGATTGCCTCACACAAACCCTACACCATTACACAGGCAAATCAAGGCCAGGAGAATTAAGGGCTTGTTCAAGATCACATATCAAGTTCAATAGCTAAGTTGGGGTTGGCACCCAGCTCTCACGAACTCTAGGTCTCTGCCCTTCCCCTGCCAACTGTCTGATTTAATCCCTGACTAGGAATCTTGACACTCCAAGGCTCCAATCCCTGGCAACAGAACAACTTTCTAGTGACCCAGCATTTGCTGCCTGGCCTACCTACAAAGTGGAAACAGCTATTTAAAGCTTTGTAGCAACTACTGTTTTTGTTTCTTCCCAGTTGAAAGACTTGGCCACCTTAGGGGGACTTTACCCACCAGCAACCTGGTGGCAACAGAGAGCTTCTCCCTACTCTGTTCCCATGACCAGCAAAGTCCTGTCTCAGTTTACCTTAGACATTAGAAAAATCATCACTATCTTTTACAGTCAGTAGGGTCACCCAGAGTCTTTCTCTTCTAAGAGGTGGGGGAAGTAGGCACTCAGTTCTTCCCTTAGACTGCCTCCCATGTGCACTTCCCTTTTCCCTGGTAAGATCACAGGTTTGTTTTTTTGTTTTTGTTTTTGTTTTTATATATATATACTTGATTCAACTCCTATGTATTCAGGAACAATCTAGTTTATTCACATTCCCCAACATCCACCTTCCTCCCTCAAGTAGAGAGAAATGAGTCTACACTCATCATGTCTAGAGATCCTTCCTGATTCCACTGGTTTCCTCAAACAGCGCAATCCATGGGAGTCCTTGGAGAAACCTTGCGAGGTTTGCTGAGAAACCATCCCACTAGATGTCCAATATTGAATCACATCACCACAAGCAGAAGATAAGAAAAATAATCCCACAGGAAGTGTCAAAATC
Organism: Cynopterus sphinx; assembly: GCA_030015415.1. Classification (NCBI taxonomy): domain Eukaryota; kingdom Metazoa; phylum Chordata; class Mammalia; order Chiroptera; family Pteropodidae; genus Cynopterus; species Cynopterus sphinx. The sequence goes on along the minus strand of CM057379.1, from coordinate 95,227,929 downwards.
TCAGGCTCTTCACTTCTAGACACAGAATAACCTGGCTTCCCTATGTTCTGACTTCCTCCTTTATCGGCTCTCATAGTCAACACTAGCTTCCCCCTGAGATGTGACGTCTGTTCTGACAGGTATGAGATGCAATTAGCTCTTCCTTTGTGGCTACCAATATTTACACCTCCAGACAAACAAGTCTGAAGCCCCAGGTAGCTACCTGGAATGAGAGTCCACCAGAAGAAGTGGGCCAACCAAAAGGATGTTGGGAGAGGTGATCTTATGACCACATTAATACCCCTAGCAGCATCTGTTCCTAGAACTTATCAGTACCTTCCCTCCTTTACCCACAAGGTCATTGGATTGAAGATCATGGAATTACTCATAACATGATGTTTAACACTGAGACATGCTGGAAGTACTTCTTCAAGACCACACAGAACAAGACTGAGTGGTGGGACAACAATGTTCTTTTCCTCTAAGCATGTTTTGCCTAAACATGTAATGGGGATCATGATGATGTGCTTATGTAATATAGTTGATGTAAAGATTAAATGAGAGATGCATGAAAAGCAGTAGGCACAGAGGAAATGCTCATTATGTTTTAGCTGTTATCGATGGACAAGTCTTCATGAAAGCAGAGACAAGCTTAGCCATGATTGTACCTCCAGGGCTTACCACAGGGTCTGGACTCAGCAGTTTTTTAATAAATATCTGTTTATACACTTGCCTCAGACTTCAGATTAAAAGCCCCTAGGAATGAAGATGACCATTTAATGTACCTTCAGACCATGAAAAGCTCTGATGAGAACATCTGCTTGAAAGGATCCAATGATCATTCATTATTGCTTTGAAAAGGCAGAAATTGGAGATGTGTGTTTAACTCCCAGCCCCAAAACCTGTTGTCAGATTTGCACTTTCTCAGTGAGCTTCCATAGTTGTCATTTTAGAATAGGACCTCTTTCTTCTTCCCAGAGACATCAGCCTTTACTCCTGAGCTATCCTGGGTACTGGCACTTCACCTCTGTGCTCCAAACCCACTCCATGCATGTCACATTGCAGGGTGGTATAATCCAGCACCTCAGAACCTCAGGCTGTGGACTCAAGCTCCTGAAGCAGGAGGTTGGCCCACTCTGTCCTTCTCCAGCTGTTTAACCTTGGGCAATGACTTCCTCTCTATGCTTGAGTTGCCCCATTCGTAAAATGAAGATTGTCAGAGTCCTTGTGTCATAGGTCATTGGGTGGATTAACTGAGATACTGCCTGTAAGGTGCTTAGAACTAAATGCTCAAAAACTATCAGTCATGCTTATGAATGGAGGCAGAATCATTTTAGCACTTCTTCAGCTGGTCACTACAGTTCTAGGCCAGAACTATCCAGTGGAACATTCTGTGATGAGGGATATGTTCAACTATGCATCATCCAGTGTGGAAGTCGCTAACTACGGGCAGTTATTGAGCCCTTGAAATATGGCTAGTGAGCCTGAGAAACTAAATTGTAATTATATTTAATTTTAATTAGTTTCAATTTAAATTTAAGTACCACACACGGCTATGAACTACCATAATGGACAATGCAGCTCTAAAAAAATACAGAGGGTTAGCAATGATCCTATCCTACCTCAGGTTCATTGATTTTTTCCCTCTTAGGCCCTAGATCCCTTCCTCTCTGTCACACTTTTAAGCTTTAAGTCATAGACCATGCAAATAAATTCTATCTTCCCACAAAAATAACACTTATAACACTTACTATGAGCAGGAACTGATTTAAGTGCTTTACATATATTAATGTATAAAGACTCTGAGGTGGGTGCTGTGATTATGCCCATTTAACAGATGGGTAAACTGAGGCACAGAGCAGCACTATAACTTCTCTAAGTCACAAAGCTAGTGTAAGGCAGAGCTGAATCTTAAACACTCTGGACTCAGCAACTCTTAACTCTTAACCATGATATATTACCTCTGTAGCCAACACATTGAGCAATAGATTTCACAGTGAGTCTTCTAATGTATAGTTGCTGGAGAGGTCTGGCTAAGCTTTCTTAATTCACTATTCAAAATCCAGGGCCTCTCTAGTCTCTTTCCATGATGTTTGTTCACTGGCATGAGGCCACTGGTAGCATTCTGCTTTCTTATCGTTTTTCTTATTCATGGTTCTGTCTCATTGCCATTTATTTACAGGACATTGTTTCCTTCTGCCCAATTCATAATCAGAATGTTTTTCCTCTTTGCTGAATTCATAAGTGGTTGTGCAAAAAGAGAATCTGGTACAGGGCCAGGCGACTGACAATACACCACTCATTTAGCAGGTGAACGTCAAACTGGCGTAGACCATTCAGCCACTGGCAGCTCCTGCTGTGGGAAAGGGCCAGTGGCCAGCTCCCTGAGGGGCTGGCAGAAAAGCTGCTGCAATAGAAGTAAACCTGTAGCCCCAGGCCAACACCCCAGGAAAAGCACTCCTCCGGCTGTCCCCATATGCCATTCAGGGCCATACATCTGCGTTACTGTGAAAGACTGTAGGAGGATGGCCTGCCTTGTATCTAGCTCTGGAAAAATCCATCTTTCTCCCAAGTCTCTTCCAGGTAAACTTTGTAAAAATTGATGCGTGAACCTTCTCTATAACTAAAATGTTTTCCTTCAGTAACACAAATGCTGCCAGAATCCACCAAGATACACGAGAATTGACAAGCCTTGGTGGATGATGCCTACGAGATGAGATTCCTGACTGCCTTTGTGTCCGTGATTCACAGACCACAATCATATCCACATTCCAGTAGGATTTCACTAATAGGGTATAAGTCAAGAGGCTCCATTTAGAACAGACTCAAATTTTCAATGAGTACTTCCAATAACTGAACATAACCAGTGGCTGAGGTATTTCTCCAAGTTCAGAGGCCTAATTCTGTTAAAGGCAAGTAACCATGACTACAAGACCCAGGAAAACCATAAAACCTAGAGGCATGTTTCACCTGTTTTTAGAGATGCTATAGAGAGTATTAAAGAGTGAGATGGCAGATCTCAGTGAAGATCTGAGTGAGATCTTCATGGGTGCCATGGGTAACAGGACCATGGTAGGTGGCTACCAAAAAGGGATTTGGGGAGAGGGTGGGAGAACAGCTATCATTCTCATTGTAAGCCAGGTCTCCTAGCTTCCAAACTCGGAAGAGCTGTGAGCAAAATGGTGCCAGCATCTGTCTAGAAGAGCATTAATAGCAAGATAATGCATCCCAATATTGGCCCAAACTGTGTCTTTATTATACATCATAAAAACTCTAAGAATAATAATCTGACCTCCAAAAAGGGTACGAGGGGGAAGAAAACAGAACCTTGGACAGCTAACTGCCTTTTGTTCAGTGACTCCTCCCAGGCACAGCAAAGCAATGAAAACACCCAGAACCAACTTTGACTTCCAAATTTCAAATGCATGGAGTCCGTCTCTTTCCACTCAACCATTCCCTAGAATGAATAACTAATTCCTTTCTATAACCCACACATACTCCCAACCTGATGAACCATTAGTGGGCATTCCTAAAATGTATGCCTTGTGAAATTAATTCTGTCACCTAAAGGAACAGACAAGACAAAATGCAAAATTAAACTGAAACTTTTCCTCTAATTATTGGTTCTAAAGAGTTTGGTGGACTCTGAACAAAACTCAATAGTCAGGAATTGCCCGTAGGAAGTACCAACTCTTGTTTTAAAGAAGCAACTTAAGAGTAATAGCCACATTGATGCAACACTACACTAAGGGAGAATAATGAACCTAATAAAACTAGCGATTTTCCAATTGCTATTGCTACTGGAAACACTGATTATGCTAATTAAAGGGGTAGAATAGTAAATACCAACTCTTTTGCATCCAATTAAATGCTCAGATTACTTCTCAGAAGTATTTGTTGAAAATAGCACTTTGATTATCATGTGTCCCAAATAAACAAAGTCGTGTGTGTGTGTGTGTGTGTGTGCGCGCGCGCGCGCGTGTGTGCATGCTCACACACATTCTTTCTGGAGCTAATTTCATAAAGCAGCACAACTCTTAAAATTCCCATGGGACCAAGTGAGAAAATCATAGTTTCCTAAAACTACAGCTCAAGATACCTTTAAAAGTATGTGTTGAGAACACAGGCAAAGAAAACCATTTTAAATTGGAGACATCTGAAATTTAATATGCAAACATCAAGAACTCAACTGGATATGCAAGGCTGCCTAAGTCCCTCAGAATATCAATGTCAACTTATTCTAAATTATAAAATAGCCAAACTATGTTCTGCAAAATGTTAGAAGTGTCATCTTTCCAGTCAATTCCATACTTCAGAGCAAAGTCAATTTATATGTAAGTTAAACAAAGTACCGTCGCTGAAAACAGGATTCTGTCGATTGCCAATCAGAAATGCAATAAATAAATATTAGAGGATTTGGAAGTTAAAGCAACCATAGAAATTCTATTATCAGAAAGAAAAATGTGTTACCTGTGGAGATTACAAATAAGATGCTAGAATCCAAAAGAGAAATGTTTCTGTAACTATTTCCATAAGTTAATCAGGAGAACAAGATGGGCTTTGTACCCACGAAAGGAAATGTGACTCATGCATTCATTCAACGTGCATTTAATCAACAGCTAGCACTTCTGTGAGTCAAGCCTGTTCTAGGTCCCAGGAAAAGTGTGGTCAACAAGATCGACATGGCCCGTGATCTCCTTGAGTTTACATTCTAAAGCAGAGAAATAAATGGCAAATAAGTGAACAAATTAAGGTAATTTCAGATTGAGGAAAACACTTTAGAGAAAATAAAACTGATCACCCAGTAAAAACTGAATGCTGGCATGCAAAAGGGACAGGATTTCACCTATAGCTATGGATAGCAGAGCTCCTATAACCTTGCAAAGTCTTTAGCATTAACTAAGATTTCTGTCTGATGTCAAGTTCCTGAAAGCAGAGCCTGAGGCAGGAATTCAGTGCATGTAATACATTAAAGGAGAGCTCACAAAAGATGAGAGAGAGGAAACCTAACAAAACAGAGGATTGCTGCTTGACACTGAGCTAAGTAAGATGTGGCCCCAGGTGGAGATCAGCTTCTGCCTAACTCCATGGGGAACTCTGGAGCATGAATTGCACCCCGATGTTTTCCCACCCTGAGGCCAGGGAACTGGTGTTTTGTCCTCCATCAGTCAATCACTGGCCACGGTCAGCTGGGTATGGGGGAGTAGTATGAAACACCTTCCTAAGTAAAGCGGGACTTAGCCGCTTGAGTGAGGGTAATTTTTCAGAACATAGGGCAGCTGTGAGTCATTAGCAGCCACCGTCACAGAAGTGGGTAATGGGTACATTAGCCAAGTAAGGAGATATGGGTGGAGAACCAATATCATCCCCTACAACTTCCAAGTTGCTTTCCTCTTTCTCTCTCTCAAACATACATGGGCATATTTGGCATTACTTTTGATTACAGTTTTCCACTCATTTGTTAACCAAATAGCCACAAACCAGGGGATATTATCCCAAAATTCTTCCCAGTCATTTATTCTCCATACCAAATCAATGCAGTCATACTACCACCATCCCTTAGTTCTACTGAAGCCAATGAACTTTAGAGTGCTTTACAGAACATCCAAATCTTGGATGATACAGGAAACATCACAGAATAACCTTCAAGAAGAAAGATTAGCTGAGACCAAGAAAAGTACTTGCTCCCCAAGTAAGTAGGCCATTCATTCATTGAACCAAAAATCTGTTGAGTACTTACTGTGTACTCCTTCCTGGTTAAGGACCTGCTTTACAAAAACAGAATCTACTTAGTGAGATGTGTCCATCTTGTTAACTCATTGGTGAGAATACAGGAAATTATTTTCTTTTCCTAACAATTTTACCAAGGTTTGCCCAAAAGCACCTTTCTGCTAGGGAGATCACTTGAGAATATTTTCACTACTTTGTAGTCACTTGTTGTTAAAACAGCCCCACTCCTAAAGAATCAGTTCTGCTTATGGCAAAACCTTCATCTTGTAACCAAGTCAAAGTTCTCCTCCCCCAGAGGCCCCAGCAACCTGAAGGAAGAAGCATGGCCTGTGGTCTACTCTCTGACACACACACACACACCCTTCCCTGGTTTACCTCTGGAGACAAGGCAATAGAAGAGATGTCAGCTCCTGTAATGACAGATTGTGGGGAGGCTGAGGCCCTTATCCTGTTGCTTATAATTTGCTGCCCTGCCTGGTTGCCCATGGCCTAACACAGAGGAGTGTAGGTCACCAGGCCCCACTGACAAGGGTCTTAGTGTCAAGCAGCAACTGCAGGCCCTGCTGGGGCCTTGTAAGACTCGGCTACATTTCATAGCTGACCCACCCAATGCCTCTAACATAAGGAATCCAATGCTCCATGCTGTGGCCATGTCTGCCATTACTGGAGCCCACAGTTTCCTCTTTCTTCTATAGACCCCAACCCTGGGGTCTAGAAGGCATATTCCAGATTCCCCTTCAGTACTCTGCAGGAAACAAAATTGCCCTTTCTTCACCTGACCATGCTGTCTTTCCCAATGTCTCTCTCTCTTTCCAGGAAAAATAAAAGCTAACCTCATGAGGAAACTGAGGTAGAGAGAGCATTTGAGTAACATGCATCCAAGTGGTGGAGAAAGGCAATAACCAGGCAATCTAGATCATAGCACACTTTTACTGCCATACTGTTCTGCCTCTGAGTGAGTTATCAGGCCAGTGGTTGGGCAGATTTCTGGAAACAAGATAGCAATTTGCCCTTCTTAAAAATACCCTCAAATTTTATAAGCTTTAGATATGGGAACCAGTAAGGCAGCTTCTCCCCTCTCCAACAGCCCCATGGGAAGTCCCACTCACACCTCGTTGGCTTTGACTGGGACATGAGCTCAAGGCTGAACCAATTACAATGGCCAGAGGATGCAGTATCCTCTGTGACCAGGCTAAGGCCACATCCCACTTTTGGAGACTGATATGGAACCAACGCATCCCAAACCTAGCATGGAACAAGGGCAGAGAGGAGTGTCTCCAGGGAAAGTCAGGGGACTCTGAACCAGCAGAGAGGGAATTGGGTGCTGGGCAGGCAAACGTATTAACAGTCCACTACACATCCCAGGGAAGAATTGTGGTGGCTTATTATAACTGGAGGCAGAGAGTGCCTACTACGTGCTGAAACATGATGTCCAACCTCTTAAAATGATCTGGCTCAATCCTCTCAAAAATCCCATCAATTTTTTGTCATTTTACATGTAGAAACACTGACGCATATGAAATTAACTCACTCACCATCGCCAACTTAGAAACTACAATTTCTCTCCAGTCTAAGAAATTTTTTTTTTCATTTTGCCATCTTTGAAGTTAGAATACTTCTTCCAATCACTGTAGTGTTGTGGTTTAATTGGCAACATTTTCCTTCCTATTACCACATAAAATGATGGCACATCTTGCAACTAACAGTATTTTAGATTTGATGAGATCCTGGTGAAGCCGGGAATGAAATCCAACCCCATCTGACTCCAAAGTCCATATGTTTTCTCATCCTCTCAACAAGGGCAGGGATGTAAATAAGTTGGTCTTTGCTTATTATGAGAAAGATATGAGAAATCTCTCTTATGGAATTTTCTTCTTGTGCTTGCAGGGGAGGAAGACGGTGTCATTCCACTATCCCAGAGGCAGTGCTAAATATAAAGGTGAAGCTGTCCAGAGGTCCCTGGCGGAGTCTTACACTTCCCCAGACAGCAACGAGACAAAGTGGAGGGAGAACATCAACACTATCCTGAACTGGCTCATTAAGGAAGAGTTTGACTTCGTGACTGTGTATATGGAGAGCCAGATAACACAGGACACCAATTTGGGCTCAAGATGGAAAACAGAAGGGTGATTATCCAGCAAATTGACAGAACCATTGGGTACCTGGCGGAAGCCATTGAGAGGCACAGCTTGACTAAGTTCCTCAATGTCATCATCACATCAGACCATGGCATGACCACAGTAAAAAAGAAGCCCAAAGTCACTGAGACCCGCTTGACCAACTACATCAAGTTCAGGGACTTAGTCAAGTTTAATGTCATGGACTACAAAGGCTTTGGGATGCTCCAACACAAACCAGGGAAAGAGGAAGCCCTTTACCAGGCACTGAAGAATGCATACCCACACTTCAACATCTACAAGGAGGCATTTCCAAAATGCTTCCATTTTGCTAAGCATAAGCAGGTCCTGTCAATCCTGACATATGCCAACTCTGGTTATAACATCAATGGGCTGAGTTGATTCTAAAATGAATACAGGCATCTTGGATCTGGGAGCCAGCCCCTAGGGAAGGACAATTCTGAAAAACATTAAAACATAGTGCACACACAATGAGTTTTCTAAGTGTTCCCCACCTCCCATCCTACATCCCACCAAACCACCTCTTCCCCCACATTACCATTATGCAATAACAATGATAAACATCCTTGACCAGGCCCACTGCTGTGCTAAAAACTTAACATGAGTTATTTTATTTTTGTCTTCCCAACAACCCTAAAGATAGATGCACTTATCTCCCCCATTTTAAAAAGAAAAAAGAAAAAACAGAGCTAGAGAGAAGTGATTCGAGATTAGAAGTGGAAAGCTGAGGTCTGAACCCAAGCTTGCATGCTTGATTATTATGCACAGATCACCAGGGTATTCACACACACACACACACACACACACACACACACACACACACCTTTCCATGAGAAACATATGGGCTCTAGAACCAGAAAGTTCAGGTACCTGCTCCAACACTTGCTACTACATGACTCAGGACAGGTTCCACAGTTTTCATATCCACAAAATGGAGATGATAACAATGCTCTCGCTGTGCAGTTATAAGGGTTAAAGGAGTTAACATCTATTTATAAAGCATTCAGGACAATTCACAGTATGTAATAAGTGCTTGATGTTTGAGCTTATTGTTTTTGAGTATTATTACTATCTTCTTGCTATTTCTAATGGGTATGCTTTCCTTATTTCCTCTTAAAGATCTTTCATCCCTTGCTTTTCTTTCTGCCACCCCAGAAAGAAATTTTCAAAGATTTCATGGCTCCAACAAGCATTATATTAACCAAGGGGCAGTTTTCTGCAGAGTGGAATCAAAATGGCTTTTGTTATTATTATTTTTCAGTAAATTATATTTCAACAAAGGATATCATGGCTTTGGTAATGTCCACATGAACACAAAGACCATAGTCAGAGCTTTCAGCCCAGATTTCAAGAAAAATCACCTGCTGCCGGAGCATTTTGACAGCATGCAAATCTACCTGCTCATGTGTAAACTCCTGGGGGTTACCCCCAAACCCCACAACAGCTCCCTGGCAATCACCCAGGAAATGCTTGCGGACTCTTATGACCAGCAGCCGGGTGAGATACAAAAGCAATCACCAGGAAATTGGTGGTGTGGTCTGTTCTGTCATGAGATACAAAAGATTCGTAATGGAGTCTCCCGGTGGGGGAGGTGGAATCAAGCAGGATAATCCTGTTTCCCAGCAACTTCAGCACCCCCAGCACAAGATATCAGCAACTCTAAAAAGAGAGCAGGAAGCAAGGGAACTCTGGAAGTACTGGTGACATTTTATATAGTGCCTCAGAGCAAAAGGAAGGCCCTCCATAAAGGAAGTCAGACAATAATCCTTCTGATCCTCAGAAGTCTTGGTCTTGTGCAATCTGCCCCCAGATGTCCCTTGTAGATAAGGAAAATCAACCTTCCTTCAGCAACTCTGTGCATGCTGGTGCCTAGAAAAAAAGCTGCTCATAGGGGAATAACAAAGCCCTACCATTCCACTCATTGCTGAAAAAAATAAAGGGCAGGGGTTCCCATAAATGAGATTGCTAATTATTAAGATTTCAAAATCTTAAATCTGGATGGTATAAAGGAAGAGATCATCTCTGGGAATTCCATTGTTTGTGAACACTGGCCAACTTTTCTTCTGCCAGGAGAGACATAGATAATGCCCAATGATTTCATCACATGCTAGAGCAACCACACTCAATTAAAACTAAGTACAAAGAAGCTTCCTGCACTCTTTTCCCTTCTTCCAAGCCACTGCTCCCAATCTTGCGAACTTAGAAGAAGCAGGCCGTTTTGCAGAAAACTAAGAATGACCAATTCACCAGATTATATTTTTTAAGTTTTAAAGTTTTACAACAACTAACGGGCCCTACTCCTGTCCCATAGCACATCAGGAGCCTGGGGTAAGGTGTGTTTGACTGTCAGTTACTGATTGATAAGCTGGACATCCTACTAACTGATTTTCAGGGAATTGGCTTTTAGCAAATTGGTCATTTGGCAGATGGGTCATTTGGCAAATAGGTCATTTAGTAAATCGGCTTTCAACGACTTGCCCTTCGAGATTTCTCTACAGTGAGCACTTTCTTGGGTTAAATGTACATTTCATTTCCATAATTAATATTCACTAACGCCTGGATGGGAAACTTGCCAGGGACCCAGAGCAGCTGGAACAGCCTCTTAATAATCGAACAATTTTTTTAAAAAAGAAGCAGAGATGCAGAGGTCATCTGCTCTCCGAAAAACAGTGATAGGTCTCGGTATTGTCATAGGAGTTCTTGCCGTTCTGTTTGTCGCTAGTGTGACATCCACAGCCATTCACAAAAAAAAAAAAAAAAAAGAAGTGAGTGGCTGTGGGTTTCCTATGGTTAATTGGTGCACATTGTAATAATCCATTTCAACAACTTTCTGCATGCCTAGGGGGGATCTGGCCCTTTGAGAACTCAGCAACCAGAGCCAGCTTCACAGGCTTGCAAACTGGAAAGTTGCAAACAGAGGACCCAGAGCTCAGAAGAGCCCCCAGCTTGGTTTAATAATCTTCTGTCATGGTCTCAAAATGCTTGATTTTTTTAACAAGGCCCCTGAATTTTCATTTTGCACTGGACCCCCAAAATTATGCACTGGTTGTATTAGTTTTCTAAGGCTGCCATAACAAAGTACCACAAACTCGGTGGCTTAAAAACAACAGAAATGTATTGTCTCACAGACTGGAGTTTGGAAGTCCAAAATCAAGTCAGTAGCCATGGTCCCTCTGAAACCTGTAGGGGAGGATCCTTCCTTGCCTCTTCTAGCTTCTGGAGGTTGCCAGCGATCCTTGGAGTTCTTTCTCCAACCTCTGCTTCCACTGTCACACAGACATCTTCCTGTGTCTCTGCTTTCATGTAGTCATCTAAGGATACCAGTCATGGAATTTAGGGGCCTCTGTAATCCAGTATGACCTCGTCTTAATTATATCTGCAAAGACCCTATTTATAAGTAAGGTCACATTCCTAGGTACCAAAGATTAGGATTGTCAACATATATTTTTGAGGAACATAATCCAACCCATAATATTGGTCCTGCTACCAACCAAAGCATTATATGAGCCTGGTGCACCCCCCTCTACATCGCAATAGCTTATCATTAGACTGGGCCTCCTGTGTTCCTTATTACACCCAATCCTGACCATTCTTCTACTTTAATATAGCACAGGGACCTCCTGAACACTATAAACTAAGGAAATTTGGAACTTTATTTAACTTTAACTCCATTACCAAGCCCACATTTAATGTAATCTATATTTGAACTATAAAATTTTCCTGTAAGTTGAAAACATGACTTATAAATGCCTCTGCACCCTGAAGCAACATTTTAGAGAGAAATCATTGGTCTTTTCTTACAGAAACCATTAGCCATAGGAGAGATACAGGAAAAAATTTTAATGTACTGACTAAATTGCCATGCCCGTGGCATAATTTCTAAAAAGTGACCAATCTATACAGTTAAAATTCATTAGGTTATTACATTATTATTAGCCTCAAATCCAGAAGTTGGCCTTTTAATATAGCATGTGCACATACATATCACCTGTTGCCACTGAACCACTGGGACATGTCCTAATGCTTCTCTCCACACCAACACCACCAGGAATTTTTACTCAGTATGTTAAACAGCAGTCCTACTCATCATTTCCACCTGAACGCACCACTACTGTGAGGTCCATGGGACATTAAAAACCCCTTCAGATTCATATCTGAGATGTATGACCTTATAACCATTGTCTCTGAGAGCCCACACATGAAGATAAAGGTTTCTCCTGTGTACAGATCAATGCTGTGGCCCACTCACAGTCCTTCCCCAACCTGCTGCCCATCTATGGCATCAGGCCAGGCTGGTTTATTAATATCTTATTATAATATCATACGGTATTACTACGGCATTGACTATACCTGCCCTTTTGCTCCTTGGAGGAAAGGTAATTAAGAGCTATTACGTGTTCATAGAATAAGCCTTGTATCTATGTGTTTAACTGACCCATCCCCATTGGATTTCACTGTCTACTGCAGGCAGAGAGCTGATCAAAACAGCAAAAGTGAACTAATGCACTGGATCCAGCTGTGAAGCATCATTCTTTTAGGACCAAGACACAAACTAGAGTTAAGACTCATTGTTGAATCACAGGTGACTCTATCTCAGGACTCTGTGACTACAGGTTTAGGCAATATCTCAGACCCAGAAACCATTGACTCTATGTCAAAACACAGCAGTAACCACAGAGCACCTTCTTTATTTAAATCAACAATGTCGAGGGAATACAAAATTGTCAATTTTTGTGTCAGATCCTGCGCTCACTTGGTCGTGGAAGAAGCACAACAGATATGAGAGAATAAATGCATTCAACTGAAATTAATTTTCCTCTCTTGTTCTCATAGCTGAGCAGGGCTCCAGTGTTTTTCATCGAAAAGGGGTAATAAGATTTAATCGGTCCTCTCATCTACCTTCTGCAAGTATATTTAACAAATTAGCTCTCAAGATGCTTCTAAATGTAGTTTTATGAGAGATTTGTGAAGGTAACCATGTTAGACTTTGAATACAGTTCAAACTCCAGAGGCAGCACGGGTGGGTTGTGAACTGTCTACCCTGCCTTTCACTCAAGACATAATAATGTCAACAAGAAATAATTATTTTTTCTTTTCCTCCCCAACCCCATGTCTGCACCACCCCACAAACCCCAGGAGCCCTCTTACTCTCCTTTCAGATCCCTTTTTCCTATGTCTGCAAAGCGAGAACTCCCGCTCATGTAGCTCCGTGTGCTCTCCGACAGGGTATGTGATGTCATCATCTTTCTCCATTTCTCTGTGTGAGAATTAGTTCAAGGTCTCCTTCCCCCAGGAGACCCTGATCCCCTGGAGGGCAGAGACCACTCCTGGTCTTTCTCACTGTCGCATCCCTAATACCTGACAGTGTCCAACACTCAGGAGGTGCTCACTAAGTATGTGGTGAGCAAAAGTCCCCAAAGATTAGGGATAGACCCAAAGGCTACAAGAGCAAGAGCTCTTGCCTTCTGGTAGAGGTCATCAAAAGGACGTGACCTCCAGTTGACCAGCGAGCTGACCCCAGAAAGCTGGGGGCTCTTCCCCATTCCCGCCCCTGGCCCCATTCCCACAGCCAGAGACGTTTCTAGAAGCAGCCTCAGGAGCACTGTGGAGTTGGACCACCTGGACTGGGTGCAAGGCTGGACCCGGGGAAGGCCTCCGCAGACACTTGTAACACCCCGGCGGGCAGTGAACAGACCTACTCGTCTCGGGGCGCCCGAGACACGCCTCGTTCCACCTGCCACTCCCCATGCGGAGCGGCCTGCCCCTCTACGGTTCCTCCTGACGCTCAGCGGACCGTCCGGTGTGGGGGCCAACCCCGGGACCGATGCCCCGTTCCAAAGAGAGGAAGGGCGGTGGCCGTGGCCTGCGCCCCCGGCCCCTGGGCCCGAGGGGGCGCCCGGACAGCAGCTCTGGCCATGGGGGCCGTCAGGATCCCCCCTGCCCAGCCCCAGAGGGGGTCGCTGACGCGCAGAGGCGGTCCCTGACGAAAAGGCCCTGGTCGAGGTGAAGGAACAGCGGGAACGGTTACCTGGTCCTCGGCCTCGCGGGACGCCCCAGGGAGCGCGCGATGCTCCACGCAGCCTCGATTCTGGCGCCAAACCCAAACTCCGCCCCGCCGACGCGCTGGCCCCGCCCCATCACATGCTCACCCCGGACACGCCCATAGCCCCGCCCCTGGCCGGCCCCAAGCCCCGCCCCTGACCGACCTCTAGCCCCGCCTCCTCCCGGCCCCAAGCCCCGCCTCCTCCCGGCCCCAAGCCCCGCCTCTGACCGACCTCTAGCCCCGCCTCCTCCCGGCCCCAAGCCCCGCCTCCTCCCGGCCCCAAGCCCCGCCTCCTCCCGGCCCCAAGCCCCGCCTCCGCTGGGCCCCGCCCCGCTTCCGCCTCGTCGCCCGAGCCACGCCGCGGCCCCGCCCGACCATGGCGCGCGAGGAGGACACGGATCCCGCGCGCCTGCTGCGGAGCTTCGAGCGCCGCTTCCTGGCCGCACGCGGGCTGCGCTCCTTCCCCTGGCAGGTGGGCGGCGGGGCGCGGGCTGGGGGCGGCGGAGGGCTGGGCTCCCAGGTGCGCCCCGTCCGCCACGGCGCGCGAGGACCGGCGGTGGGGAGCAGGGGGGGCCCTGGGGGCCACCCCGCACGCGGCCGTCCGCTCCGTCCTCCGGCCCCTCCCGCCCTGGGCCGCCTTGGAGCCCCGCGAGGGGGAGGAATGCACGGTTTCCTCCCAGCTCCCTTGTCACCCTCGTTTTGGGGACAGTCCACGATCGTTTTTATGACTTCGTTTTTTTAATCGTTCATTTTCCTGGCCATTGAGTGACAGCTGCCCTTGCCTTTGTAAACAGTCTTCGTACCCAGGACAGCGGAAGACCACGCGGCAAGGAGCGCAGTGACCAGGTCTCTCTCACACACACACCTGGGTTTTCTCATCTGTGTCCAGCTTTGGACAAAATTGTCTCAGAGTGTCAGCTTGAGCCTCTTAAGCCTCTGATAGAAGAGACAGGGAGGTACAAAGCTGGCCAGAAAAGGGATGAACGATCTCAGCTACCCTGCCCTGGGGACCTGCCGTTGTCGCAAAGACCCATGGCTGTGGCAGGCGCTTCCTTCTGCCAAGGCGGGAGCCCTAGTGACACTGCCTCCTTTATAACTCGGTGCAGTAATATGGAATGACTCATATCGGATATGTATTCCTCCTCCAGTCTGCCCCATCGTAAGGGGTGGTGGTTAGTCATTTGTACTTCATCTACGTAGACCATTTAGCATTCCAAGAGCTCATTTCTGGTCAGAAAGGAATATGTACATTTTCAACCCCAAATTTAAACCTTCACAACAGCCTCAGTCGGTCCCAATTCAACACTGACTAGAATTGTTCACATGAAATGAGTGCTTACTCCGTCTGGACCAGGCCCATGTTAATGCGTACTTAGGTTGAACCGCAACACCCCTGTGGTGGGTACTATAACTGTCATTGTGTTTGATCACAAAGGTTGTTTGACTAGAAAAGGAGTAGAGTGCAGCAGTGGCGAGCCCAGACCTGGGGGACAGCCTGCTTGCTTGGAATCCTGGCCCAATCATATACAAGCTGTGTGACCTTAGGCAAGTGGCTGCACCTCTCTATGCCTTAGTTTTCTTAGTAATAAAATGGGCTACAATGATGCTTACCTCATAGAGCTGTTGTTAGGAGTACATGAATGTGACGCACCTGAGGCAGTGCCTGGCTCATGGTAAGTGAATGTAAGTATTAGTATTTTTATTCCATCACCAAATATTTACTGAATGCTTTCCATGAGCCAGGCATCAGGATCAACAGCATACAGTTGAGGCCCCACTCAGTTTGGAAAGCCAGAGAATAAACAAGTATATAAATAAGCAAGAAAACACCAGGGATGGCAGTGGCTATAAAGTCAGGGAAGGCCTCCTGAAAGAGGGGACATTTGAGCCAGGACCTGAATAGTAAAGCAGCCAGCCGTGAGAAGTCTTGGGGAACAGGGAGTACAAAGGCTCTGCCACTGAGACCAAGCTGCTGCAAGGAAGCCAGTGAGGCTGGAGTGGAATAAGCAGAGATGGAACGGGGGAGATGGCAGATGAGGATAGAGAGGCTAGAGCCAGGCCCAGTAGTCCTTTTAAGGCATGACAGGTTGCTCTGGAGAAATGAAGTTATTTGCCCCACGTCACAGCACAGAAATCTGCCTGGGTCTGGAGCCTGAGCTCACTGCCAGGCTGGAGTCACCTGTAGGAGAACAATATAGCGGGCCTGGCAACTGCACATTTTGTCTGTATGTCCATTTTAACTCAGATGTCAAGTCCAAGGCAAACCCATCAGGTACTTGTGTTTTGGCTAACTAATTTCTGGCTGACCAGTTCAGCTACAGAGCTGATCTGTGACCCAGGCGAGGTTAAGCAGCAGGACTAATGCAAACTAAGAGTCTGTCTCCTCACATTCTTTCTCCAACTCATCCAGGTGTAACCTGGGACTTGTCAAGGTCAGGCTTTTAGCCGCTCATGGCTTCCGCTTCCAATTGGCCCAGGTCCCTGGGGAGAGATCACTTAGTGCTTTGCCAACATGTCCTATTGCATGTTTAATGTTCCTATGAAAATGCCCTTGAGATTTTTCTCTCTTCCCCTCTGTCTCTGAATAGAGCCTAGAAGAGAAATTAAGAGACTCGGGTTCTGAGCTGCTGCTGGATATTTTGAAAAAGGTAAGAATCACAGAATCACTGGGGCGCATCACCAGCCTCTTTACCTGCCCTTGAGGACATGACAAGCACAGTGGGTGCAGTTGTATCCTTTAAACAAAAAGACACTGCATTTGAGTGGTAGCACCTGAGAGAACTCTGGCTCTTTTATTTTCTTAGATGAAGATATCAGAATATACAAAGAACTGCTTGTGAGGAGGGAATCTGGGGGATATTTTTTAAACTGTCCACAGAGAAAACAGAGTTGACAGCTGTGGGAATGTCTAGCATTTACTAGCTGTTCAGAGGCTTTCTTCTTTACATTTAAAGGAAAAATAAGGAGGCAAGTCTCACCCACTCATGTCTCTTTTCTAGATATAGATGGGCCCCCGCTTTTGGGGTGGGGGGGTTGATTCTAAGGTGCATGTGGATGAGAGTATATGTGCAGCCACCACTCTGTCTGGAGTTGTGTCGGTATTTTATTACCTTGAGTAAAATCAAGTCTCTCCAGCCAAAAGCCCCATGACCCAGCCCCTGCTCTCACGTCTTCTGTCTCCCTGCCTTTCTTCCCCAAATGCCAGGCTGTGGCCACCTTGGAGTCTACACAAGCCATCCCATCTGCCTGGATCACGCTCCCCTACTTTCTGCTTCTGTAGGTTTCCACTGAAGTATTGCCCCTGAGCGCCCCCCTGCTCCCCCACCATGTTCCAGGCAGAGCCCTCGTCATCTTCTGGCCTGGCCATCACAGCATTCATCTCGGTCTGGCTCCTACCCATCTCCTTGGCCTGGGTTGTGAGTTCCAGGATGGCAGGTGCCAAATCTGCCTTGTTCCCACCATTTGGGCCCCTGCCTCTTCCACGGAGCCAAACAACCCCACACTTGTCCTCACTGCAACCTCTAGTTCATGCTGGCTTCCCTGAAAAGTGGTGTGTCTTAGTCCATTCCAGCTGCTATAATAGAATACTATAGACTGAGTGACTTATAAACAATAGGAACTTATTTCTCACAGTTCTGGAGGCTGGGAAGTCCAAGATCAAGGTGCCAGCAGATTCAGTGTCTAGTGAGGGTTCACTTCCTGGGTCGTAGAGGGCCATCTTCTCACTGTGTCCTCATGTGGTGGAAGGGGCAAAGGAGTTCTGTGAGGTCTCTCTTATAAGGGAGCTAATACCTTACATGGGGGCTCCACCCGCATGACCTAATCACCTCTCAAAGGTCCCACCTCCAATACCATCACATTAGGGGTTGAATTTAACATATGAATTTGGAAGGGACATGGACATTTAATCTATAGTAGGTGTTAGCTTGGGTCCATATGCCTCCTGTTCCTGCCCAGAATGGTTGTTAGAAATCCTATCATAACCTATACTACCGTAGTGAATGTTTTTTAGGAAAGGGCTTATTTCTATGCTTGACTCTTTCAGATGCATGACAGTCACCTGGAGCCGGAACCCTGTGTCTGTACATGTCTTTGCTGAGGGATTCGGTTATAGGGGTTTATCCTGTATTCACTTAAAGCTCATGGGAAACTTAAGGCCCAGTCTGTTCAGCAACCCTCGTGTGCTTTGTCACAGACCGTGAAACATCCTCTGTGTGTGAAGCATCCACCATCGGTGAAGTATGCCCGGTGCTTTCTCTCGGAGCTCATCAGAAAGGTCAGTAGTGGGCACTGTCCATCCAGGAGCCAGACAGCATCTAGGACTAGGCTGCTCTCCAGAAATGGGCCCTCTGTCCCTGCTTGCCTGTGGGAGCTCAAATTTATCCCATGCCCTTTCCCTGCTCTGAAAACCCCCATATGGCAGGGGGCTCCCCAGGCAACTGGCTCCCTGCTGGTTCAGCCAGTGAGAGGCAGTGGAGGGTGGGAGGGAAGGAGAGGCCAGGGTATTTCTCCCTCTCTGTTTCCAGGGGTCTGGCAGCGGCTGCATCTCCTGTATGAGTTCTCATTCCTCTCAGGCAGCCCTGAGTGCTGGAAACCCTACCTTCTCTCTGTCCTGCCAGCCACAGGGGTTTTGACAGTTTCCTGCTGTTGCCAATCTCTGGATTGCCTCACTGTCCCCATTGGAAGCCTTAGGTCTTGCAGTGCCTTTATAACTGGTTCCCCTACTGTCTTCTCCCCAGTGAATTACCTGGAGTAGCTCTTTTCCTGACTGATACAGGACAGATTTTAAGAATGAGCCCAAATTTCCTGGATTTCACATTAGACTGGAATTCAGGGAGGCGATAGATACCTCAGTGATCAGCAGCAGACGCAATGCGGTCAGCCTCTGAGCATAAGAGCCGCCCCTCGCCCAGGCTTAGCACACAGAACCTTCCCAGCTTCTCTGTTACTGCCCTCCCCAATTCTCACCCACACGGCACATCTAGCAGTCACCAGCATGTCTCCCCGGCACTACCAGGAGAAACGCAGCCACCTGATGCTGCCCACCCCAGCTCCATGAGGCACACAGTAGGGCCTTGCCACTGATGAAGCCACACCCCATGATGTGGATTGCCTGTCTCTGTGGCTTGTTCCTGGGCCCACTTAAAAGCACCATTTGTTTCCTTCGCCCAGAACATCATGATACAAGGGCAGAGCCCTCTGTCCCTGTCACATGGCAGCTCTCACATAATCCCATTGCTGCTGCCCTCAACTACACATCTTTGAGATCCTAGAGCCCCCATCGAGTGAATTGTTTATATTTCAGGTGGCGTATATTAAGTCAACCATCCCAAACCACCTCTCCAAATTGGGTGAAATTTTCCAGCCATTTTTAGAAGTCAGAGTGAAAGCAAGTAGGCGGGGCCTTTGTTTGATTCCTGTGGGTCAGTTTAATGCTCTTGCTGAAGCTCTCATTCCACCCACCCCCAGCATGAAGCTGTCCACGCGGAGCCTTTGGATGAGCTGTACGAGGCATTGGCGGAGGTTCTGACAGCCAAGGAGCCCACCCAGAGCCATCGGAGCTATCTGCTGGTAGGAGATGTGCACTCTCCTCCCCACACAGGCCAAACGGCTACCTCTACAGAGTTAAAACACAGGCTCCAGTCAGCCTCCATGGGTTCAAATCCTGACTCCTCAGTTCTGTGGTCTTGAGTGAGATCAGCTAACCTTCTTGAGCCTCAGTTTCCTTATCTATAAACTTAGCACTTCAACACAGAACAGTACCTATCTTACAAGGTGGCTGGGGGTTAAATTAGGAGATCACAGTAATTGCACAGTATGGATGGGTATTATGGAACAACAACTGCCCCTACTCTCCCCTCCACTGTCCTAACTACCTTGAACCAATGTCTCAGCCTTCCGACTGGTCTTCTAGCTTCTTACCCCAGAAAAATCCATTTTGTATCCAGTAACCAGAGGGATCTTGGATGTTTGTTACTTTTATTCTTTTACTATAAAATAAAACATAGATATAGAAAACCACACAAAAGAAATATACAGCTACTGAATTGTTGCAAGTGGCCACCATGGTAGCCATCACTCCAGTCAAGGGACAGAACTTTGGCAGCCAGCTAGGCCCCGTATAACCCATCCCAGCCCTCCCTTCCTACAAAAATAACCACCACCTTCCTTTCAGTGTAACCGCTCAGGCTTTATCATTGCCCTGTTCACCTCTGGACACTCATGTTTTGTCTTGCCCATTAAGTGATCTGGCTTGAAGTCTCCCTTCATCCGCAGGTACCCTACCTGCCAGCTCTTTCTTTTCCCAGCACTGCCTCTGTCGAATAGCCCTGGTGGTTTTGCCTGGACAGCTTTCTGCAGGCTGACTTCTGTTTACACACACATGTTGCTGTTCAGTTTGTTCATCCTGTTTTCCAAAAATTGATGTTTGGATTCAAAAGCCCACTCAGATTCATGTCTGTTTGATCCCTTTGGCAATAGCACAGTATGGAGTTCTAGGAGGCACATCACATCTATTGTTCACCCCCTTAATCAGGGGGCCCCATCCGCCAACCTCAGACCAGTGCTGGTCCATGGTCTATTAGGAACCAGCTGCACAGCAGGAGGTGAGCGGCGGGCAGACTAGCAAAACTTCATCTGTATTTGCAGCTGCTCCCCAGCGCTAGCATCATCACCTCAACTCCACTTCAGACATCAGGCATTGGACTCTCGTAGGAGCACCAGTCCTTTTTTGGTGCCAAAAAGGTTGGGGACCGCTGCTCTTAATGATAGTGGTTATGGATGCCCAGAACTCAGACTCATTAATTCATTGGAGGGTTTAAAAGGGTGATTTTCTGATTCCATTATTTTGTTTCCATTCATTAACTGGAGAAGTTTTATGAGATGCTGCCCTTCATCCACTGTTTAGTTACCCACTGGTACAACTCATAGAGGAAAGGAAGATGCAGGCTTAATCTTTCCTTTTCAACTTAGTGAACTGGTTTCTTATCATCCCCAGAAAAGGTACATTTCATTACAGATTGTGTCCTTAATGAAGCTCAAAGTGTGCTATTTTCTCTCCTTGAGTCTCTTAAATATGTTTCTCCATTTTCTTCAGCATAAAGCATTGCTGTGGAAAAGCCTGATGATGATCTAATTTCCTTCCCCACTTAGGCCACATATCCTTTTAGATGGCCAAAAGATTTTTTTCTTACAAGTGCAATAATTTTACTAGCAAATGTCTTGAAGATGATCATTCTGGGCTAGTGATCTCAGGTACAGTGTGTACTCCTTCAATATTTATTTCAAATCTTTTTGTTTTTTCAGGAATCGTTCCTGAATTATATAATTTTTAGTATTTATTCTTTGATTCCATTTTTCATAACAAAGTACCTAAAAATGAGTGGCTTAAACAAAAGAAAATTATTATATCACAGCTCTGGGAGCTATAAATCCCAAACCAGAGTGCTTATTAGGGTTGGTTCCTTCTGACGGCTGTGCAGGAAGGACCTGTTCCAAGCCTCTCTCCCTGAGTCTTTTTCACATCACATTCCCTCTGTCATGTCTCTGTGTCCTAATTTCGTCTTCTTAAAAAGACAAGGTCCTACTGGATTAGGGCCCACCGTAATGCCCTCATTCTAACTTGATTCTCTTTGCAAAGACCCCATCTCCAAATAAGGACACATTCAGAAGTGCTAGAGATTGGAACCTCAGTGTGTGAATGGGGGCCCTGGGTGGACAGAGTTCAGCCCATAGCCATCTCTTCCTTAATTTCTTTCTGATTTTAAAAAATCACTTTTTCACCTCCTGTTTCTCTCGTTTACTTTTTGTTTTGTTTTCATTTTCATGTTCCTTCGAGTAGTCTTTATTTCTGAAATGATGTTTTCTGTTGTCATCACACATTTCTGAGTGTTTCTAGTTGCCATGCAGCCCTCGACCAGGGTCCCCCATATGTGCCAAGACTGGGGTAGGCAAGTTCCCAACTAGGTATTGCTGCTGTGAATGACTGTTGGCTCTGGGTTCTTCTGTCCTCCGTGTGTCACGTGCCAGGTAGTTTCCCTCTTGTCTTTTCACAGACTCGAGCAACTGTTCTGTCTGTTGGTGGTTTGTCCTCATTGGTATTTTCATATTCACAGAGATAGCTTGACACCCAGTTTTGTTGTGAATGTTTATGTCTCTCTCTCTGTTCTTGTGTGGGGATTCAGGAAGACTCAAAACTGCACTGCACCCATCTTCCCCGAATCTCTCAGAGGAACCCTCTAGATTTAAGAGGCAGATCGGATCATGTCACTCTCTTGTCCAGAACCCACCAGTGGCTTCCCTGTGTACTTAGACTCAAGTCCTAATTCCTTAAGTGGCCCTGTGGCCCTGCATGCCCTGCCCTGCCTTCCTCTGCAATCTGGTTCCTCCCGCCCACCAGTGTTCCAGCTCCCTGATGATCTTCTTTCTTGAACTTACCAACCACAGTGCTACCTCAGGACCTTTGCACCTGTTCTGCTGGAATTCTCTGCCCCCAGAACCTCACATGCCTCATTTCTCCTTTTCACCCATGTCTCAGGTCACAGGCCACTTCCTCACAGAGGCTATCTCTGACCAATTTATCTGGAACAGACCCCCACACCAGTCTTCCACTATCATGTGGTTCTTTATATTCATGGCACTGAATAACTGTGTGAAATAATTTGTTTATTTATTATGGTTTGTATTGCCTACTAGCATGTAAGTTCCATAAGAACAGGAATAAGTTATCTGGTCACAGCGAAGTCCCTAGCACCCATAGTAGATGCCCAGAAAAAAATGTGTAGATGAATGAATGAACAAATGAATGCTCACAAACTCCAGAAATCTGAACCCCCTACATGAGTTTCATGAGCTCAGAGACAGCCAGGAAGCCCCCCTGGGAGATTGCATGTTGTGGGTGCCATTCTCAGCAGCCCAGGTTGGAGAACATGTTTCAAGACTGCCTGTTCCTTGGAGCACATTCCCCACCTGCACTGGGAGTGACAGGAAACTCCAAAGGCCACAGAATTCCCCAGCTCCAAATGCTGAATTCGTAAAGATTCTCCACAGTAAGATTTTCACATATAGCTCATGATAACAGAGTTGTGACTTTTTTTTTTTTGTTAATGACTATAGATTCACAGAAAGCTATAAAAATAGTACAGAGAGGTCCCATGTACCCTTTCCATAGTTTCCCCCAGTGGGGACATCTGACACTCATGCAGCTTCACAACCTGGACACCAGCATTGGCACAGTGCATAATTCTACGTCACTTCTCACACATGGATATCTGCACAGGCACCACCACAATCGAGATACAGAACTGTTCCATCACTACAAAGACCTCCCTCAGGCCACCCCTTTATAATCATACCCATCCCCCTCCCCACCAGCCTGACCCCCAGCAACCACTGGTCTGTTCTGTGTCCACAGTTCTGTCATTTTGAGAATGTTCGAATGGAATCACACAGCAGGTGACATTCTGAGATTGGCTTTTTTCACTCAGTGTAACACCCTTGCAGTCCATCCAGGCTAGTGTGTTTGTCAGTAGTTTCTGTTTTTTCATTGCTACGTGATATTCTGTGACATGGACTCATCAGTTTGTTGAACTATCCACTTGTATTTTTTTTTTTCTTTTTAATGCCAGTTCTTTGCCTTCTGGTGGCTGGATTAATTCTCTCTCCCTGTCTCCTCCAGCCTTCTGGAGATTCGGTCACACTCTCTGAAAGCACAGCCATTGTTTCCCACGGCACCACCGGCCTGGTCACATGGAACGCTGCACTATACCTTGCAGAATGGGCCGTAGAGAACCCAGCAGTCTTCACTCACAGGTGACCTTGGGGCACAGAAAAGGGCACTGAGGAGGGTTTGTCCCAGCAGAGTTGCGGACACGCATCCCCTTCTCCCACCCAGGACTGTCTTAGAGCTCGGCAGTGGAGCTGGCTTCACAGGCCTGGCCATTTGCAAGATGTGCCATCCCAGAGCCTATGTCTTCAGTGACTGTCACAGCCGTGTCCTCAAGCAGCTCCAAGGGAACGTCCTTCTCAACAACCTCTCACTGGAGCCAGACGCCACCACCCCTGTCCAGCACCAAGGACATGATACCTACAGTTTAGAGAGCCCCAGGGTAACAGTGGCCCTGCTGGACTGGGACACTGTGACAGCCCCTCAACTCGCTGCCTTCCAGCCAGACGTTGTCATCGCAGCAGGTACCACCTCCCCCAGGGCCAGTGGAGTGAGCGGCTTCACTGAGAGTGGCCCTACTCAGCTCTCAGCTCAGGGAAGGGGACGGTGGACACCAGTGGGGGACAGAGGCAGGTAATGATGAGACTTCTGGAAGGGTCACTCTGGGCCTCCAGGGCAACATCAAAGTGAGTGCCCTAAAGCCACAGTCCTTCTGTTAGAGAAAATGACTATATGCACACTCCCATTTCAATGGCTCTATCAGAGAAGTGAACTGGCTTCTCCCAGCAAGGCCTGGGATGAACAGAACAGGCCCCAGGGCGCCAAGCCAGCCTGACCTGTTAACCAGGCCACAGGCGAGTAAACAGACTTTTATGTCCCTCTCCAGCAGCCTGAGGGGGGCCTCTCAGTCGTCATCTAGAACCTAAATAAATGGCTAGAGCAGCCCTGTCTTCACATTGTGGGCCGGGGCAGAAATGGCCATGGCAACCTTGTCTTTTCAGGGCCACAAGGAATAGCATGATTTCCCAAGACCGTGTCTGATTCTCTGTGTGTCATGGGCACCCACAGACTTAGCGTCCAACCATAGCGGTGTCTGAATCAGGAAACAATCTACATGCCCCCACCTCTGTCACCTTGGCTTGCCTCTACTCTGTGTCATCACCATGTGTCTACATGTCCCTGAGGAGAAGGGCTTCTGCACGTCTCTGTCTTAGGTGCGTGCTCTGGTGTGTTTCAGAGACAAGCCTCTGACAGATAAGCCCATCACATACTAGTGCATGGACAGGGTCCTTGAGAGAAGGGGCATTTGCCTCAACCACCAACAGGCCCCTTGTCCTCTGCCAAGCTTACCCTGTCCCCTGTCTGGCTGTAGTGCTGTGCCTCTGGCCCTGGGCCACAGCCCCGAGGCCCACGGGCCCAGAGTGGCCAGAATGCAGTGCCTGAGCAGCATGCCCCCAGGTGGCGGCCACCCCACAGAGAAAAGAGCAGCAAGCTGCTTAGAACAGGGAGTCTGAAGCAGAGTCAAAGTTTGCTTTGAGTGTCTTCTAAACAGGCCATAGGCAAAGAATTGATTTTTTTTAAAGGAACAGCAGTGATATTTTCCAGTTATTTCAGTGTCTTTCAGCCACTTTTTTTTTTCTCTTCTAAGGGTTTTTTTTTTTCTTTTACCTGCGTAATTTTCTTTCTATCTAGTACAGCTGCTGCTCCCCAGGCCCTCACCCTGCTGCCAAGGTCGGCATAACCCTGCGCCCTCCATTCCAGAGTTCCAAATCCTAGGTTACAGTCCCTGTCAGTAACCTGGGGTTTTTCATCACAGATGTGCTGTATTGCCCAGAAACGATCCTCTCCCTGGTTGGGCTCCTACAGAGGCTCTCTGTTTGCCAGAAGGACCACCGGGCTCCTGACGCCTATGTTGCCTTCACCATCCGCAACCCAGAGACGTGCCAGATGTTCACCACCGAGCTGGGTGAGTGAGCCCCGGGCCCCGAAATGGGCTGCTGTGTCTGATAGGCCGCCCGGAACTTAGGGCCACTATACTGGCCCCACACAAGATCCCAGTGAGGCAGAAATCAGGGAATTAAGGGAATGAGGCTCTGCAGACAAACCAGGAAGCCCCAGATCACGTGACTGCAGGGCTGCCAACCACCACCCTGGGGGTCAGAGAGGCGGCAGGACTAGGGAGTTGGTTCTGGGGCAGCTTACAGTAATGAGACCAGCAGCCCTACCACCCTTTTGTAGCAGGTTTCGAGAGCCTTGGGGCCTCAGTTTCCTTGTCTGTAAAGTGGAAGGGACGGTAGATGCCAGAGATGTCAGGGTAGATGAGATTCTGGCCAGACGGCAGTTGGGCACAGGCTTCGGAGGCAGATCCCACCACCCACCCATGTGTAGCTGAGCTGTCACTGCTTCCTGGGCATCTGTACAGGGGAAACTGTACACCTGGGAGGTGGACAGGACTTGGCACACAGGGAGCACTTGGGAAAATGGCAGCCACTATTAACTAGATTACGTGCCCAGTAAATGGAAAAACAAGGAGTAACTTTAGAATGGGGAGGGGTCTGCCATTCACAGTCCTGAATTGGCACTGCTGCAGGCCAGGCACTGCCTTTAAAACCTCTACCAGCTGGGAGAGGTGGGCTATCATCATCCATCTCACCCATGGAAATACTAGGGTGCAGGGAGGCTAAGTGGCTGCCCAAGCTCTAAGGACAGGAGTCAGGCAGCTGGCTCATGCTCTCCACCCAACCCGCCACTACACAACCACCACCCTGCAATCCCCATCACATGCCAGGCCCGACCAAGGCTTCCAGTGTGAAACCTGGCAGCTATGGAGGACTCTGTTTGCCCCAAACCCCCCAACCCCCCAAGCAAAGCCCCACCTGCAGCAGCCTCTACTCACAGACAACCGCACAGCATACCCACATGTGCTGGGTCCCATTGGCGGAGTGCTGTGCAGCCTCAAAAAAGTGAAGTCCTTCAGATATTTAGGGGGAAAATATCTACAGTATACTCTGAGAAGAAAGCAAAGTGCCAAACAGCTTATATAGTATAAGCACATTTTTATTTTGAAAAATAATTATGTTAATATTCATATGGGGGTAAATCTGGAATATACACATTAGGTTATACTTGGACAGCAGTATAGACACTTCTATACTTCTGTCACATTCCATTTTTATAATTGTTAGGTTTTTCATTCATCAGAAACCTGTGATGACAAAAAGATCCTCGCCAACAGCTCTTCAGACATCTGTGCTCATGAAAAGGGCAGGAGCCCTTTCAGATGTGTGTCCAGCCTTTGTGGGGAGACCCAGGCTGAGCAGTCAGGCACAGCGGGTTCAAATCTTGGCTCCTCCCAAGCTAAACTCAGTGACGGGGTAGAGGACAGGTGCAGAGAGCAACAGGGAACCCAGACAGGCTGTGTCCTACC
Organism: Cynopterus sphinx; assembly: GCA_030015415.1. Classification (NCBI taxonomy): domain Eukaryota; kingdom Metazoa; phylum Chordata; class Mammalia; order Chiroptera; family Pteropodidae; genus Cynopterus; species Cynopterus sphinx. The sequence continues at coordinate 95,200,948 of CM057379.1, read as the reverse complement.
AGATATGGGCATGGCCAAGTGGGCAGAGGTGGCAAACCTGGCTGTTGTTCCTGGTCCCACTTCTGGAGGCTGATTCTGGGTGTCTGGATGGGGCCTGGATATTTGTGGTTTGTACCCCTACGCCCCACCTCCAGGCTCACCCCATACTGATGGGGTAATATCCTGTCCCCAAACCCCGCCATCCTGAGATACATATGCTCTGTTTCCAGGCCGGGTTGGGATCCAATGGGAAGCCGTGCCTCGCCACGACCAGAAACTGTTTCCCTATGAAGAGCACTCAGAGACAGCGATTCTGAAACTAACGCTGTAGGTTCACACACGTCTTTGAAGATCACCATGAAAATCAAATCGCTGTCCCAGAAGGAATTTCTGCATGGGAAAGCTGATAAAACTTTCATTGGACTTGAATGTTTGAAGGATGTTAAATTCCAAGTCAGGAACCACGAACTGTTCTAACAAAATAAAACTGTTCAAGTGTGTGGGTGCCCCTTTCTGTCAGCAGTTCTGGTTCTTAAGCAAATCAGCGTAAGTCAAAAATGAAAATTTTGGCTCAGATAAGCATTTCATTTGTGCAAATGAAAACACATATCTCAAGGATGTTTTCTCTCCATCCCGGACACACATCCTTCACAAAGCCAAGCCCACAATACACGTGACACATCTCTGCTCTTACAGTGCAGTGGGCTGTGGTGCCTGTTTTTAAGGCAAAAATACTAGGGACTCGAAAGAGCAGATGCTGGAAAAAGCAGTTACCAGGAGACAAAAGCAGGGACAAAGAGATGTTGAAGAGGCCCAGGCAAATAACAGAAAAGTAATAAATTGGGAGGAAGAAAAGACTCAAAGAAGAAAGTTAAAAAGAAGTGATTCAGGGCCTCCAAAGAAGAAACCAAGCTGAACCAGTCTCCTGGGCCACAAACTCATTAAAATAACTTCATTCTGCAGGTCGGGCCTGCTGCGGTCCTTTCAGCTTCTGTCCACTGGGGGGCGCTGCCCTAAAGAGGATCCAGGGACGGGGCAGCAGGTAAAAGGCTGGAGGAGGGAAGAGAGCCCGGCTTCGGGGGGAGGTGAGGAGAGCAGGGAGGGTTTCAGAGCATCATGACAGTCCCCTCCATGACATCCAGCACCAAAACATGCCGGGGGCGGCGGGAGTCACGTGTCCATCAGCAAAGGGAGAACCGTCTGCATCCAGCTCTCGTCCCAGCGAAGCTGCTCAGACTCCCGGAGGTTCTTCCGGAACTGGTTCAGCTTGCCAGCAGGATCAGGAAACTTTGAGAGAAGCATCTAGAATAAAAGTGACCAGAACTTCCCTCATTACCACTTCCGCCCACCTCCTTCCCAACAGCTTAGACTCCAGCCCCATCCCCAAACACCAGCTGCCAGGACCTCCCTCAGCGGCCACACTCCCACCACCGGTGTCCTGGTGCCTCTAGTGACATCCCTGTGCTGGCTGGCCCAGCTTCTACACTCAGCCTAAATGGCTCTGAGCCCCAACGAGCCCCGTCCCTCACTGGCATACGAGGCCTTCATGCCCCAGCCATGCCCCATCTACTCCGCCCCACCTCACATGGCAGCCAAGCTGCAGTGTTCACCATCTACACACCATGGCCTGCCGCAGCCCCCCGCTTCTGTCGTGCTGTTCCTTCCACCAGGAGCGCCCACCCCTCAGCCTCGGCCGAGCACCATCCCACCCACATGCTGAGAACAAGACAGTGTTTGTGTTCTTTGCAGTTTTGCTAAACTAAACTAAGTCAGGTGTATGCAGACTACAGTCTGGGGGGCGGATGCAGCCCTCCACCTTTCTTTGTAAATTAAGTTTTTATTGGAACACAGCCGCATCTTCATTCACAGATGTTTCTATCTGGGCCTTTTCAGAAAGTTGGCTGCCCATGGTCTCAACTTTCAAAAATGATGTATTACTTTTTATAATAAGGAGTACGCTTTGAAGACCCTGGCCCATCTTGTAAGGCTGGTCCAGGAACCTCCCTTCACTCCTCTCTCCTTAGATCCAGCCACTCCCTAAGTGCCACCCACAGCCCACCTGTGCATCATCTGTGTGGTGTAACCCCAGACAGCAGATAGGGTGTGCCCTAATTCCGCTGAGCCCACTGAGCCCCAGCCTCTCGGACCGCTGTTCCCTCCCACTGCTTTACACCAAAACCCAGAAAGCAGGGAGCATGGCAGCATGGTTTGGTGCCAGCCCCCAAAGCCTGCAAGCCCCGGCATGGGGGCAGCTACGGCTACCTGCAGCTGAGCCGCCAGTTCCTCCGAGTCCTTGAAGACCAGGCCATTTTTCCCATGTTTCACAAGTTCATGTAAACTGCAGAGAGAATCGAGGGAGGCCTGAGAGCAGCCTTGAGACCAGAAACCCGTGGTGCCCATCCAGACCCCCATGCCACTGCCCCCCACCCGAAGGCTAAGCCAGGGGTTAGGGACAGTCAGTCAGTCTGGTTTCAGTGAATCTGGTCTTAGATATGGCATCTGAAAAGAAAAAATATGTGGAAAGATACACATCAAAAACCCAAAATAACCTGGGGACAGAGAAGCAGTGAACTAGGATCTGGACTTTTTCTGCTTTGTGCTCTTTTTAGTGAGAACATGCTCAGTGGGGTCTGTGTTTTTTCTTAATCACACGGCAGAAAACAAGGGAAAAGGCAACTCCGCTAGAGGTAGGCTCGGCACATTAAGGGTGACTTTTCTAGGTGACAAGGGTTTTGATCCTAACATGCAGAGCTCAATTCAAACAAGGGTCTAACATCCTGGATTCCCCTTTCAGAGCAACTGTCTCTAGAACCTCTAACACTGCCTCTCCAAATGCCCAAGAGTAGAGACAGAGGACTACACTCAGGTGAATTCAAGTAAATGAGCTCAGACAAAAGGACAGAGAGAGAGAGATAAAACCTTGTAAATTGTGCAGGCAATTCCAGCCATCATTCTAGCCTTTGAGCACAAGCCTAGGGTCAACATTTTGGGACACATAATTTTCATTCAACATGAGCTCTAAGTGGAAGCCAACTCCTGCAGTGGGACTCAGCCTACCCAAAGGACCCCAAGGGCTCCGACTCCTGGGGCCACCTGGCCCAGCTGCCTGATTCCAAGACAGTGCCAGGGCAGGTCTGGCCAGACTGGTTCCCCCAGCTGCCAATCTGAGAACCTGACTCCTAATTCCGGGAGGATTCCGTTTCCACACCTACCACTGGAAGTTCACGGCACACACGGGCAGGCAGCACCCGAACATGTCCACCACCTTCATGGGCAGGTCCAGGCCACTGGAGGACTTGTGCAGGCAGACACCCAGGTCTGCTGACCCTGAGGGGTGAGGAGGCTGTCAGAGCACTCGCCGTGGGCCCTGTGACCACACATCCCCCAAAGACTGTGGATCGACACCTCTGGTGGGGAGTGAAAAGTGGAAAACGCTCTCAACTCCACATACAACTGGCTGGAATTGGCCAAGCAGCCTGGCGAGGGGCAGAGACACAGCAGGGCTTCCCAAATGTCACTCCTGAACACTTACTTGGCCCCATCTGAAAATTACTTGCCTATCACTAACATTTTTATTTAAACAGACTCCCCTTTTCTACTTAACCACAAATTATTTCAAAAGAGTCCATAGCAATTATCCTTAATGGGTTCAGTTTCTGCTTGGGTTGATGAAAATGTCTTGGATATACAGTGGTGATGATTGCACAACATCGTCAATGTAATTCATGCCACGGAGTCGTATGTGCACTTAAAAATGGAAAAAGGGTAAAGATGGCAAACTTCGCTATATCTATTTTATCACAATAATTAACAGAGCAGACCCAACAGAAAACCAGCTGTCGCTGTGAAAATAAAGCCAAATAAACAACTTCTCATCACTACATTCTGGCTGGAAGCGCCTGCCTACCAAAGGCCCTCTGCCCGAGACTGCTGGAAGATGAGGGTTTAGCGGCTCCTTAGCACCAAGCCAACTCTCCCCTCCCCGGAGTAATGATGATGGGAAGAGACGGAGGGGAGGGCATTCTCGCTGGCGGACTCAACACTGTTTAACGCATCATCTCTGCACTGCCTTCCCACACTTGGGGAACGGTGGGTGCCAACCCAAGCCCAGGCCCAGCCCTTTTGCCTAAACAAAAGAGCCGGGCTGAAATGAGGGCATGGAGGCTGAGAGGACATAACCCTCACAGAATCTCTTGGCAAACAGCTCCCGGGCCCACCAGGCAGGGAGAAACTGGCACACCGGGAAATGGCCTCATCTCCTGGTGTTTGGCCAAGAGCTCCTATGACAGGATCCTGGCAGACTGGCTTCTCTGTGTCCCAGGTGGCCCCTGGAGCAGCGCCAAGCAGGGCCCAACCCAGCCTGGAGCCTGTGTATATACAGCTCTTGAGCTAAAAATGACTTTTATTTTTTTCAAGGGTTGTAAAAACAAGAATATGCGACAGAAGCTGCTAAAATATTTACAATCTGGCCCTTTTCAGAAAAAGTCTGGCCCCTGCCCTAGAGTATTCCCTTTTAAACCTTGGTCCTCTCCTATAGGCCTCTTACCGGGTGTTCTTACCTAAAAGCAGGGGGTAGTCCTCAGCCTGCAGCCATGGGGTACAGAACTGGATGTGCTGGAAATGCTTCTGGCTGATGAGGCGGCTATAATAGTCCTTCAGAGGCCCTTTGCCTTGCAGAGAAAACTGGAGTCACCACACTGGGCCCATCTCTGGCCTCATCCCAAGGCCCCAGGCCTTGGAAGCACCTCTAAAGGTGTCAGCAGGAGGCCCCCATCCAGCCCCTTCCAGAAAAAACTCCCCAGGGATGTGCACCCTGATGACCAAAGCCATGGCAACATGCACCAAACAGGCTGTGAATATGACTAGATATGGCTTCTCACAGACTGTCCCTGTGGCCCGCCAGGCACCTCAGGCAGCACGGCACATGCAGTAGGCTTCTGCCACCCAAGGAGCCCAGGCGCCAGGATGAAGGATGTGCACAAAGTGGGGCAGCAGGCCCAGGATGCTCCTCCTTCAACCACAGCTCCCTCCTCTTCCCATTGTGCCACTTTGAAGGCAATTTTATGTCAGGCAGTGGCCTCTTTTGTTTACAAAAAAAAAAAGCCTGGAAACCACTGTTGAAGTGGAAAGCTCAGTATCTCTGAAGTTGTGCTGAGAGATTCAAATCTCAACTTCATGTCCAGCCCTGAGGCCCCTCTAAGCCTCAGTTTCCCTTTCTGTCAAGTGGGTGTAGAAAACCCTATCTCAGAGAGCTGCCCTGAGGATTTAGGAAGCAAGGAACACTGTGCGCCTCGCATGGGGAAGGTACACAGGAAAATGGTGCCTTCCGCCCCCTCCACTGCCCCCAAGCTAAATACAGGAACAGAGAGGGTCCCAGGAGGTACCTGTTATTACACAGACCAGAGGAGGAAGGCTTTCTCCATCCAGAATCAGATGTTCAAACTCTGAGTTTAAGAAAATAAACACATGATAACCAGGATCAGCTAGTCAAGTGAGCAAGGGGTAAGATCACTGTCCAAGAGGCGGCCTTTCAGATCTAGGGCCTGGTCAAGTCAATAACCCAAATGGGGAATAAGCACCACTACCACCCTCAGGCTGGCCCACCCAGCAGCCCTGAGGACAGGAACACTCTGCAGAGATGCCACAAAGCCAGACGAGCAGCTCAAAAGCCCCCACAAGCCCAGCTCCCGATCACAGCCACAAACCTACTTTCTAATGCTGCCAGCAAGATGGAGAAGTCTTCATCCTCTACAAGAAAAAGAAACTGGATATCACAGCTGGTATCCAGATGCCTCCCCACCCAGCTCAATGCCCTCCCCTTTCTCATCAGGACCCCAGGGATCCCCAAATACATGTGAGGCACAGGCCTGACAGAGATGAGAAATGCAGGCTCAGCCCCAAGTCCCCAGGAGGGCCCTGAGACCTGTCCAGCTTGTGCTGCTGACCAACAAGGCCGGCCGCCCATGAAGATGTGTCACCGTCCTGCTCCCAGCATCCCACTCTGTGAAGGCCGATCTCTCCGTGGCCAGGTCTGAGGGTTCTGAGCTGAAGGGGCAGAGACAGAGCCTGTGAGATGCCACCTCCAGGCACAGCAAGATCCAGAGGTGCCCAAAGATCAGGTTGTGGCCACATTCAGAGCCACCAAGCCGACCCTACTACCCTAGGCCTGGGCACAGACATGCACCTTGCTTTTATCAATACTTATTTGTTGCTAGATGTTGAGGTCACAACAGCAGATAAGACAGACTCAGCCCCTGCCTTCACCAGCTTACTGTTCTTATCATTTCCTTGATTTAAGAGGAGGATGCTGTGACATCCCAATTGGCTCCCAAGTTATTGAAAAGAGCAAATAATTGGGCCTGCTCAATGAGCCTTTCCTTTGTGAGACACCCCAGAGAACATAAGGTCCACAGACCCTGCCATGGGGGTCAGGAACCCTTGGGCAGGAGGGTAAAAACACCCACAGCCTAGCACAGGGCAAACATTTCCTTAAACGGCTAGAGAATAAATACTTCAGACTTTGGGGGGCCATACCATCTCTGTTCCAAAGCTCAGCTCCATTGCTATAGTATGAAAGCAGCCGTGGACAATACATGAATGAATGAATGAATGGGCTGCGTTCCAGTAAAATTTTATTTATGAACAGGCAGTGGGCCTGCAGCCATAGTCAGCTGGCTTTAGTGGATTCCCAGGTCTGCAGAGAGGAGATGGGGGAGAAGCCAGGATGGCAGCGAACACAAGCGAAGGCAGTTGAAGAGAGAAGATAGGAGACCTACCTGGCCCTGAATGCAGAGTAGGTGCGGCACAGCTTCATAAAGAGCTGGTGTTGCAGGTCCAAGGGAATCTCTTGAAAAAAAGATGCTGGCTTGTCATAAACAGTCACAGCTCTGCAATGAGATCATTGGGGGACTCTAGGAGAAGCAGAGAAAGGTTGAAGAAACAGAAAACCCAGGAGGAGCCAGAAAAAAAAAAGGGTTTGGGGGGATCCAAGTCTCAGACAATGACAATAAGAAGCTCTGGGATGAAAAGGGAAAAAACAGTACGACAAATAAAACAAATAAAACACTGCTTTATGTCATTATAAGAATAAATAAATAAATAAACAAACAAACAAACAAACAAACTTTGAATTACTTGAAGAAGCATAAGAGAGAAGTTCTAACATCAAAATTGCCTGGGCTATCAGACTGGCTAGGAAAGAAACGCCAGCCCCCTCTCCCAGGGCTTCCCAGGAACCATCTCCCAGGCCCCCAGGGATTTCCAGATGCCCTGCCACCAGGCACCGCAGCTGATGCCAACTGCATTGGGACCCTTGGCCTTCCCAGGGTCCTACTTGATTCCCCAGTTCTCTGCCAGATCTTCCCGCATCGCATTGGTTACACACAGGTGCAGATGGGCCAGGCGCCCAAAAAGCTTCTCGTACCTGAAAAAATATATCGCTGGTCAGTGGGGAGCCCTGGCCAGGCCCCGCCACCACAATCATCAGGTGACTCAACACCTGCCAATATAAAAGAGGCTGCAGAGCTGGGTCTCCTAAATCGGGTCCCTTGCCAGACACCTCCCCAGAGTTTGTGCTGAGTTCCATTTGTACTATTATTTTCTCCACACCTTTCTTTAACTTATATTGCTTCTCAGGTTAAATACAATTATTTTTAAAGAAAACCAAATATTGCTACAGAAGGGAAAAATCCAGTCTCTCTCACTATAAATAGAAGAAATAAAATAAAGTCCCATTATTAAATTAGCCACACTGAGCTGTTCCCTGCAAAGGCTGTGGGGCTGAGGATGCTTTCAATGCACTACAGAGAGAGTTTAGCAAATGTCAGGAAGGAGTTAATGACAAATTAGCTTCAAACTGGAACTTGGGCCCTGATGACAGAGAAGAACTGGAAGAGAACTGGAAAGGGGGAAAGAGAAGACTCTAAGTTATTTATTTAACACTGCTGGTATATCAAAACCTGCTCCTCACTCAGGTTAGAGAAAGATCCAGAGTTGGACAGCCCTAGAACCAAACTCATTAGCTGTGTGGCAAGTGGCATACTGGCTTCTCAGTCTCAGAAAAGGTGCATAATCACAGGACATCCTCACATGGGGACCGTACAGACTGAACAGAACAAAGGGCTCGGCCAGAGTGCGGCATACAGCAAGTGCTCAATGACTTCTGCTGCTGCCACCAACACTATTACTGCCATCAAGAACAACCCAATGGGGGAAATGCCGAAGCTGTTGATGGCTTGAGGTTGCAAGTCCCCACCAAGACAGATGTTGTATACCCAGGCTCAGAACATGACCGACTTCCTCCAGGGCCAACCTGCTCCCACAGACCTTTCTTCCTTCTCCCTGTCTCATCGTCTGCAGCAGACTATGACCCATATCCTGGTCTTTATTTGGGCATCTAGTGTGGATGCCCCTGGAACCCCACCTCCCACATTGGAGCACCTGCCCAAAGCCTCAGGCAACAGGGTAATATAGCACCCCAGCTTCGGTGGGCATCAGAGGACGGCAGGTGAGCAGGAGCCAACCAGAGGCTCACTCTCTCCATTGAGTCTGACAGAGTGGGGAATAGAGCAAGGAGGAGCTCCCAGAACCTGAGAAACACCTCAAAGAGGGATTGTGAAGACAGGGATGAGAAGGGTCCCGATGACAACCTTTTTGAGCTCAAAGTCACATATTTCTCTGTTTCAGTTTCATAGGCCAACGAACATCCTCTTTTGTGTAGGCCCATTTTCATCACGTGTAACCAGCGTCAGCCCGATTCCACAATCTTGCCCTTATCCCACAGAGCACCCAGAAAACTGGCTTCACTGACCCTTCACATTGGCCCTTCTTCCTACCGCAGTTTGGGGAAGGTATCTACAGCCTCCTCCCAGACTCTCACCACTTGGCCAGCAGAACGAGGCAGTGGCTGGGGCCATGCACCAGACCCATAATGGAGTAGCCGTAATTGTGCCAGTCGATGACAAGTTTGCTCCCACAGATGCAGCCCACAAACCAGCAAACGGCAATGGCAGGCAGGCCTGGGGGGTTCTAGGGAAGAGAGACTTGAATGAACAGGAGGAAACTAGACCATCATCGACAATAAACTGAATGCCACATATATGACCGATAAGTAGAAGACTCTCTTCCTCATCAAAAAAGGTATAAAAAAGTAATAGAAGAAACAAAACTAACCAACCTGAAAAGTCCAGGATCACTGATAATCAAGGAGACAAAAAATAAAACAAGGAGGTGCATTTTTTACCTAATAGAATGGAAACTCTCAAACACTTAACAGCTAGTAGTGGCGTACATGTGGGGGAAGAGATATGTATCCTCCTGGGGAAAGCATAAATTGGCCCAGCCTTACTCAAAGGCTATCCAGCAGCAACCACAACATTTTAAAGTGCATGAGTTTTGACCAAGCACTTTCACCCCTATGAACTTATCCCAAATAAGAGACTAAACCCGTGCAAATTATATATGTTCACTGATGCTCTTTGTCACACAATCTATAAAATTAAATAAATAAATAAATAAATAAATAAATAAATACAGGAAGAATCTGAGTGTCCATTAAGATAAAACTAAATAAACATATTAAGGTACATCACATACTAGGATACAATGCAGCCAATTAAAACATAGTTCTGTATGTTCAAGGCAGTGGAGGGAAGAGGATAAGAGCATAACTCCAAGACCAGACTAATTACCTAGTTCAAAATCTTGCCTCCTGCACTTCCTAACTGTGTGATGATGGGCTACTTACAAAACCCCCTGGATCTAGGTCTCCCCAACTCTAAAATGTAGGTAGTATAAGAACTAATTTCTTAGAACTATTGTGAGAAATTAAATGAGTTTAATACATGTAAACCACTTAGATATGTAATAAATACAATGTAATACTTACCTGTAGCAACACAGAAAAACAGACTGGAGGGGTACCATAGAAAGAATGGACATATACCATAGGCTCCTATTCATGTTCTTAAAAGTTTACATACACACATAAACTCATATGCAATTCATTTACCAACTTGTGCATATTTAAAAGGCTGGAGGGTAAAAAAGATGGTTAACATTCATTCTCAGAGGGAAGCAGGGCTGACATTCACCTGGAGAAAGATGTAGGCTGCTGGGTCCCTGCACATCAACTTCCACAGCAAGTACACCGCCTGAAATATAACTTTGATTCCATACTGAAGAATGTGCGGCCCGACTGAAATTCAGAAAATGGCTGTCACTACCAAAGGAGTTCTTACAGACTCCCCGCAAGCCCCCAAAACACAGATTCAGAGGAATCTGGAATTGACTGCATCCTACCTGCAAATTTCTGAAGTTCTGTCAAAGGCACAATCCGAATTCTTTTGCTCTGCAAGAGCTCATCGTGGGGTTTGGAGTCTGAAAAGAATATCCCCTTTAATGTACTGGGCAACGCAATCCAATTTAAAGTCAGATGATCCTCCAGCTCAAGCTGAATGGTGGAGCGTTCTGGAAAATAAGACTTTTCCAAACCGCTCTCTGTTCCTCAAAAGCCAGAACAGAGAACAAGGCCAATTCTTGTCCAGATTCCACTAGACTGACCACAGAAGGAGGGGACTGAATCTTAGCCATCTTTACTTAACACAATGTCTGGCACATAACAGACCTATAAAATGATCTAAAAATTCCCTGGATGGCGAAAGCCCCACTCCACCCCCTCACCCTGGGATAGCTGGCTGGAAACAGGGACCAAAGGCAACCAGTACTATTCCTGCTTGTCCCTGATAGGGAGCTGAGCTACCCTTTATCTAAAGATGTCAACATGGTGGAAGATGGAGGAGCAGACATGCCTGACCCTGAACACAGAGGGCAAAGGCTGGCCATGCTGCGCCTATGAAAAACATCTGCCTGCAGAGCTCTGCACTGAGGGTGAGGAATGAATGCAGAGATAAGCTGCCTGTCCACTGTGACACAGCCTGACAACAGCAGCCTTGGAGATGTGGTTATTAGCAGTGAAGTCTCATGCACCTGGGTTCCAGTCCGTCTTTTTACTCCCTAGGAGGATGAAATGAGAACTATGCAATTAGTTCACTTCGCTTAGCCCTGTCTTGGCATAAATACGGCAGGCTCTCGATTAAACTTGGCGGCTGGTCCTAGAGACCCACCCGGCAGAGCCCGGGCAGAAATCTGGCCACAGCTGTCCGGCCCACACCTGGGCTCGCCCAATCTCGGAGAGCCACCTGAGAGAGGAGGGAGAAAAAGCGAGTCCCTGCCCCTCGAGGACGATCCACGTGGCGGCGAGTGGAGGGCTGAAGGAGCGGCCTCCCTCCCAGCGCCCGGGGCACTCACGGCAGAAGCCCAGGAGGGTCACCGAGAAGCCGTGCTTGGCCAACGACAGCGCGTGGTACTGCATCCGGGGGCTGCGGCCCACATCGCCCAGCACCACGACCAGCACGTGCCGGGCAGGGCGCGCCCGACACCAGCGCTGCCACACAGCCAGCAGCAGCAGCAGCAGCGGCGGCGGCAGAAACAGGGCCAGGGCGAGCGACGCCCCGCAGGAGGCAGCCATCTTGGCGGGCCCGCCGCGGTCACGTGACCGGCCGCGCGCGCCCGCGGGGCCCGGCGCGCTCTGCGCGGCCGCGTGTCCAGCAACCGGAGGTGGGGGGGGCGCGGGGCGGCGCTCCCCCAAGGGGCGGCCGGCAGATCTAGGGGCGTTTTGTTTAAAAGTGCTAAGAGACGACCATTTGGGTGAACCGCATGAGCAGAAGGTTAAGGAAAGGGGCCAGGTGCCAAAGAGCGCACATCCTGGCTGGTCCCACTGATGGAAAGTCAAAATGAATCTTCGCTGTTAGGAGCCTGGGGCATGGCCTGTCCGGAGGGTCTGGGACTGAGGGAGTGAGTGAGAAGGGCCCTGAGGATGGGGAGGGCGGGAAGCGGGTGGGGGCGTCCTGTTCTGTTTCTTGATCCCGGTGCTGGTAACTGATGTTTTCCATTTGAAAAAAGTTCATCCAGCAGCCAACGTGCCCATTTTTCAGGATGTGTGCTGTCCTTGAATAAAACGTTTAAACTAGAGAAAACGACAAAGGAGGAAGTAAAAACCATCGTGAGTTTGAGTATTCATAGCAATGAGGGTACATTTCTCCCTGACCCTCCAATTTCACCTCCCAGAGTAGACACACTACAGAATTCAGTGTGAGACCGTGTGACAGCCTTCGGACTCCGGAAGGTGTCCCCTTGCTGAGAAGCATTGTGAGCATGTTGGTGAAGCCACCCCCGTTGCCTCCACCGTGGGAGCTGCTCCCGAACCTGTAGAGCACCCAGCACAGCCACCACCTGCCCTCAGACTCGCCTCACCCACTTACGCATTTGACAAAGAAACAAAACAGGACCCTCCTCCGATACAAACCTGGACAGGGCAGTGCCCACTGGACAGTGCAGGGCTGTGCTGCTGTGGTTCCTCAGTAACCCTAACTGAGGACTTGTCACATTTCTCACTTGATTCTCACAGTAGCCCTTTGACTCCCCTTTTTACAGATAAGGACACTGAAGGTCACACCATTAATGAACATGTAGCAGAGGCAAGGCTTGAAACCTAAGCTGAAGAAGGGCTGGAAGGACCAATACATATGTACAAATGAGAGGGATTGGCAGACTGACACCATCCATGAGCAGACTCATTAATCTCCCAGTTCCCAGGTAGGGCCCTGCCTTTAGTTGCATGTGACCTGCCCACTAGATCCACTCTCTGTAGTAGGATGGGGCTGGGATCTGGAGATTTCAGCCTTAAGGGCTCCTTGATCTCTAGCAAGTCACTCAATTAATTGGTTTTCATGACCTGTAAATTAAGGGAGGAAACTTCATATCTCAATCACCCCCTCTGGCTCTGTTGACCTAAGAGGATAAGGGCCAGATGCCACAGTTATGACAAACTGAGAGTAAATGCCTCGTCCTGGAAGACAAAATCCCATTTGGAAAAAGGAATTGGCATTTCTCCAGGGAGAAAGGAGCAATGTGTATCACCAGCCAGTCCTGCTTGTCTTGCTTGCCCCCTTGGCATACAAAACACATGAAAGTCAGTTCTTTCAGTGGTGGCTGGGAAATTACTGCTTGGCTATCGCCATAGGAACATAGGCTTTTAACTATAGGAACATAACATTCTAACAATAAGCATTCTGCTTCTGTACCCCTGCTTGCACACCTGACCAGTGAGTTGATGAATAGAAGAAAATAGACCTTTATGTTCAGACAGAATGATGAATAGGATTTTAGGCCTAAAACCCCTATACCTCTACATTTCGGGGCTGCTTAATTTGGGGTCTGAGTACCCCTGGCAGACCCAGCTGGCTGAATAAAGAGTGTAATTCCTATAACTCACTGAGTTCTGGTGGTCCGTGTGTCTTTCGGGGGCTGGCAGCTACAACACTCCAAAAATCCAAAGGGTATTGTTTCCCCTTCCAGGCTGAAACAACGGCAGAATTACCTGGTGCTGAACATGTCAACTCAGGCACTGGCATCCCTGTACCACCTGGTACTGTGAGACAGTGGGTTGCAAGAAATCACCCTCCTCAGAGCCAGAGATTTTGTTTAAGGTATAAAAGGGGATTAGAATAGTACCCACTTCCAGTTCAATGTAAAGATTAACAGAAGTGATGATAGTGACAAGCTTCACCTGGAACATTTGTTCTCAATGGCACACTCAAAAGGGGCCAAAAATGGTTCTTGAGGAGCAAAGAAAAACTTTAATGTATAAAGCACAGATACATACTGTACACAAATAGATGGTATGTCTGTAGTATTAAAATTTTATGGGAGTTCCACACAAAGACTAATGCATGAGGAGCCCTCACACATCACTGGTGGAACTGTAAAGCGGTGCAACCACCGTGGAAAATAGTTTGACAGTCCCTCAATAAACAGAATATTCCATATGACCCAGCATTTGCATCCTAGGTATATACCTAAGAGAATTAAAGACAGGTTTTCAAACAAAAACTTATAAATGAATGTTTACATCAGCATTATAATAGCAGAAATGTAGAAAGAACTCAAATGTCCATCAACTAATGAATGGATGAAAAGTGACCTGTCCACACAATGAAATACTATTCAGCCATTAAAAGGAAAAGTACTGATTCATGCTTCAGGGTGGATGAATCTCGAAACGTTATTACAAATGAAGTCAGATACAAAAAGTCACATATTGTATGATTCTATTTCTATGGCAGGACCAGAATAGGCAAAGCCATAGAGGCTGAAGGGCTGAGATGGGGAGAGCAGAGGGGGTAACTGCTAATAGGTATAGGGTTTCCTTTTGAGGTGATAATATTCTAGAATCAGACAGTGGTGGTGGTTGTACAATTTTGTGACTATACCTTTAAAGACAGTCTGGACCCTTTTAAGTGGTGAGTGTTATTGTATATGAATTATATCTCAATAAAGCTGTTATTTTTAAAAGTTAAGGGGAAAATGTCTTAAAAACTGGGGTGGGGGGGCAGAGGTGTAGGGAAAGGCAAGAATAAAATAAAAAGATTGAGAAACCCTGACCTGGGGCCTGCTCACAAGGAACATCAGAAGCACATTTTAGTGGAGGCATTTTTATTATTTTGATTATTTTTACAGATCTGTAATTTATTACCTGAAGCCCTGGACCAATTATGTTTCTGAATTCTGAATTTTTTGGATTTTAGAAAGGTAACCTGGCATGCATACACGTGACAGGCGGGCAGGGTTCAGGATAGCACCCGATATACCAACATAGAAATGTCTGCAGGGAAACAGATGTACTCCACCCTGGGTGAACTACGTGAGGCCTCTAAGTCCTCACCATCCGATACAGAAGCACATGTGGCTGTCAGGCTAGCCCAAGTCGAAAATGTGCCTTGAGTGCAACACCCCCCAGATTTCAAAGATTTCATACGAGAAAAATATTTTTTAAAGAATCATTTTTATATTGATTACAAGTTGAAAAGGTAATATTTTGCATCTATTGATTCAAATAAAATGGATCGTTAAAATGCTTCTCTTTGCTTTTTCTAATGTGGCTACTAGAAAATCTGTAAGTTGCCCACCTGGCTTGTCTTTGTGGCTTATATTCCATTTCTTCTTAGATGGGAGCTCCTCTAAGAAATCTTCCATCAGTGTGGGGCAGGCATGCCCTCAAATGAGTTTATTCCAAACTTATTTGTTTAAAGAAATTGAATTGCAGTGTTTTTGGATTTCTGCATTGTCATTGCAATTCTTAGATCAAAGGGTAGCCTGTGGGCCTGGAGAATCAAATGAAAAGGAAAGGGTGGGAGTCCTTCTGCCCAGCCTGAGGCCAGCTGGCTTCACAGCCAGGCCCCGCCTGAACACTGGTCCCCTGCCCCAGCCCCTCGGTCAGTCCCCTGCAGCTGCCCTTCCCAGATCCCTCTGCCCAGGCCACCCCCAGCTGCTGGGTCAGCCCTGCCCAGCCACTTGTCTGCAGCTCTACAGGGGGAAGGGGAGGAGGAGGCAGGAGGAGGTGTGTGAGGGCGGGCTGCCCTGGGCTGAAGCACTTGACCAGTCAGTCTCAAGTAGAATCCAGCCATGCCCTGCATAGGGCTCCTGCTCCTGCTCTTACTCCTGGCACCGCCGCTGCGGCCCTCCTCATTGCCACCCCTGGACACCCCAGATGGCAAGGCCACCATCGCAGGTCTCATCCTTTCCTCGATAGAGAGAGCCACCTCCTTCCTGAAGAAGAGACTGCCTGAAATCAACCTGGATGGCGTGGTGGGGTTCCGGATGCTGGAAGGTGGGTGTGCTCTTGTTCCCCTAGACCGGCCACCAGGAAAAACAGTTCTCAGCCTGTCACTTGCCTGCCCTGCACTTCTGGGACCTGGCCACCTTCTGGCCCCTGATAGTCTGCTTTGACTATAAGGAAAGAGGGGTGGGGTGGCTTCCTTCTTTTGGGGGTCTGGGGGACCTGCTGTTATCAAACTTTTAGAAGCAGGAAGGATTCAAAGGCCACCCAAGAAAAGATTTGGAAATTATTATTTTCCTGGGAGGAAATAATCCATTTGACAGTCCCTCCCTCCTGACATGCCACAAACAAGGTGGGCACGGGGGCGGGGGAGGGGATGTGACCTTTGAAGGGTTATTTATGGGAGAGTGACTACAGGCAAAACCGGAGACCCCCAAGATGGGTTCCAGCCCCGGCTCCCCCCACTTCTAGTCAAAGCCGCCTGGAGGCTCCGAGAAGAGAGCCAACTGTTCAGCTTAGAGAAATATAAGATCCCCGAGGAGGGGGCTGGAAACAGGCCAAGACAAACAGGGAGCCACCTCCCACACACACACACTAAGAGTTGCAGTAGGCCCTTCCCCTCAGGCCACCAGGGTGGCAAAGAGCCGGTTTGGTGTCAGCCTGGGCTCTGGTGGGCTCCCCTCCCAAACCGCCCCCTCCGCGCAGCTTTCTGTCCATCCAGACTCCTGGTCCAGCAGGAGAGGGGACAGAGACATCTCCTTCATCTCAGGCCACCACCATTCTCTATGTGCCACTTCTCAGTCTATAGGCCACCTTTGTGGGAATTAGAAAAAGGCACCCCTTTCTCAAGTCGCTCGACTGCCATCTGCTGGAAAATTGCCTTGATGCACCTACAAACCCATGATCCCAGTGCGTGTGGCCCTCGTGCAGTGGACTGCACGGTGACTCTCCACCCTGCGATCTGAATCCCTCCCTCATGTTTCAGTCCTGTATAACAACCCAAAGTCTCCCTAACTGATTCTAATGGCTAAACTTTGTGTTAAGGGCTTACTTCGCATTATAGGCAATGCTAGGTCCTCTCTACGCATTAACTCAATCACTCCTTGTGACATCCTCCTCAAAGAAGGGCTAACCTTATCTCGTTTTACAGATGAAGGAAGTAAAGTGGGAAGAAACCGAATGACTTTCTGGTCACCCAACAAGAAAACATTAGAGTCAGGATTTGAACTCAGGCCCACCTGCAGAAATCAAGCCCCCAGCCCCCACCCCCATCACCCAGCAGAGCCCCCACAGAGTCTAATCTCTAACAGGCTCAGCGAATTCTTTCCCCTCGGATGCTGGAGGAGGCAGAAAGGCTCAGGAAGCATTATATCTTAGGGTTTCTTTTCCTGTCCACACGGCTTGCCAAATGGTGGAGTGAGTGAACTCTGTCCCTTTCCAGTGCAGCTGAAAGGCGCTCAGGAGATGTGGACCCAGGACCGCCGGCTGCAGCCGCTGAGCCTGCGTGTGGGGAAGCTGGTGCGAAAGCTGGAGCCTCTCCTCCACAGATCCATCTTCTACCTCAAGCTGAGGGACCCCCAGTACCTAAGAGGTAATGGTGTGGGGTAAAATCCCGTTTCCTTGGGAACACAGCCTCTGGGGACATTTACACAAATGACCTAGTGTAGCCCTCAAGTCCCAGGGAATGTCTGGGACAACCTGTTACTGAATGTGTCCTGTCGGCTGAGCACGCCGCAGGCTGACCCTGGGGAATGTCTCTTCATCCTGGACTTCAGATTGAGATGACCTGCCCAACCCACACAAGAAGGGATGGAAAGGAGGGAACGTGTCACTCCTCATTGGTTCAGCTGGTGCCAGGCTTGGGGGCCTTCATCCTAGACCAGAGGGGAGAGGAGGGCCTATCCCAGAAGGTGGGAGTCTGAACGGTAATTCGGCCCTTTGCACAGCAAATATTAATATCCTGTTAGCATCTGTCTTATGCCTTATAACACTGAGGGTCTCTTCTCATCAGCCTTGAGTTACCCCACCAAGGTCCCCATCCTATAAGCCTGGCCTAAGTTATTGTAGGGAACGGGGAGGAATTATAAACCAACCCATCATCTGATCCCGTCTCCCAGGGTCACAGCTCATGTGCAGGCCCCACTGCACATGACTGCAGCCCAGCCTCCCTCTCTGCAGCCTCCCTCCACCCTCTCCCAAGGCCCGGATCCTAAGACCCTCCCAGCCCACGTCATCTTCAAGGAGATCCATTTTCTAACTGAACCAAGGGAGTCAACTTACCCTTTTTATATGTTTCGAGCTTCCACAGTTACAGTGGATTTAGCCAAAGCCTGTCACAACACTATTCTAGTGACTTTTTTAATGTTTTTCTGTTTGTTTGTTCATTTTAGAAAAATAACCTCCTGAGTGTTTCAAACGTAATGCCCAGCCAGCAGGCGAGGCTTAGCGCCCTGAGCAGACACCCACGTGTGGTCAGGGCTGCCCAGGAAAGGACACCCAGTTCCTTGGCTAATCGCAGTGTGGCCCACTGCGCCTGTCTCTTCCCCCACCCCCTCCTTCTGCCAGAGTTCCAGCCAACCATCCAGCCCGGGTTTTGGAAGCTCCCACGTGTCTGGATGGACACCAACGCCTCCCTGGTGTACTCCACGTTTGAGTTCGAGGACTCCTTCTCAGAGGAACACAGCGACTTGTGCCTGGTGCAGCTGCTGGGAACCGGGTGGGCCCCCTGCACTTGCTCCGCTTCCAGAAACCCCAGAGCACTTGCTCTCTGCCAGTCCTCCTGTTGACTCACTCTCCAGGTCCCCAAGGGTTTGTGCAAAATCAGGAGCAGCTCCCCCAGAGCCACCCTGGCACCACCCTCTCCCACCATGACATGAGAGCCTGCCCCCACTCTCCACCCACGGCAGCCAGCCTGGTCCAGTCACCCAACCCTCTGCACTCTCACCCCTACCTCCTGACTAGTCTCCCCACATCTGAGGGTTCTGGGCCAAAACCACCCCTGAACACCCCACCCCCCATGTGAAGCTTCCACTTGTTTTCAGGATAAAGACCCCCCACGCCCCCCCCGCCCCGAGTGCCCTTCCACATCCCCAGGTTCCTCTGGTCCAGCCCTGGGGCCTCTTTTCAGACCCTCAAAGTCACCAGCTCCTCCTCCCTCTATAAGGCTTTCCCCTTGCTGAGCAGGCCCCTCTGTGGGGCCTCCTCCCACCCCCACCTGCCCCATCCCTGCACCTAAGTAACTGCTCATACTTCAGGGCCAGTTCCAACATCCTTCCTCCAGAACCTTCCCTAATTCTACCGCATGAGGCTGCCCTCCCTGGGTGGGCTGCCTCTCCTAGCACCACCGGTAGCCACAGATGCAGTGAACTTTTGTTTTACGGTTCTGTCAGGTCCTCTGGGCTGTAGGTCTAGAAAGCAGGACCTGAGCCTAGTTTAGCTTCCCTGCTGAGCAGTGGGCTGGGAGCATATTCCCCCGGGGGACAGGCCAAGATGCAGGAACTCAAGGGCAGAGGGGCAGCACCTGTGCAGATATCCATCCTCTCAGCATCCTTCAGAGAGCTGTTTGGGCCAGGACTCAGCTCGGCTCACAGAGGGTCTGCGCCCCAGCGAGGGACTCAGACGGTGATGTCCGGTCCTTCTTTTGGGGCAGGCCTGACACAGAGGGAATGGGCATGCTGGGCCCACACCCAGGATAGCTCCAGGTCACCTCCCTGAACTGGGCGTACTGACTTAGCCAATCAAGACACAGGACACCTGTGTTTTACCTGGCAGCCCCTTGTGCCCAGCTGGGTGCCTGGAACCTACAGGGTTCTAATAACCAGTGGGGAAATCAAGACTAGGGAAGGCTCCAGGACCAGGATGTCGAGCTTCCTTTGGGCCACCCGTAACAGGCTGGACCCACCTCTCTCTCCCCCAGGACGGACAGCAGCCAGCCCTGCAGGCTCTCGGACTTCTGCAGGACACTCATGACCAAGCCCGGCTGCTCAGGCTACTGCCTGTCCCACCAGCTGCTCTTCTTCCTCTTGGCCAGGATGGTGAGTGCTCTGTGTGGGCCCAGCCACACTGCACCGAAAGAAAGACAAAAGGGGCCCATGGCAGTGTGGCTTTGTATGCCACACGTGGGGGAAATAAGCGAGTTTCTGTGCTTCGGACATCAGGAAGGAGAAGTGAGAGTAGCCTGCCATCTGTTGGCTATAAAATCCTACCGAATGGTGGGGGTGGGGGTGGGGAGAATTGGGATTCTCTCGGACAGAGATCTTTACATCCCGAATTGGATCGGAGGGCATCAACATAACAAAAAGAGAGAGAGCCAAAGCAAAGCAGCTGAAAGAACTCAGTAAATAATAATGAATGGAAAAGGACTTACACAAAGTGGGGAGCGGCTTCCAGGAGACCAAACCAGCCCCACCCCCACCTCTCCCGTGCCCAACGCTCTTCCAAGCCCAAGAGTTCAAACTTTGCTAAATAATCATTGCTAAATATATATTTCTTTATATAGAAAGGTAAAGCTTGTTGTCTCTCTTCAAAAATGTTAGTCATCGTCCAGAAATCCTTAGCTTAGAACGGCCTTGCCAGACTTTAAATTTTTTTTAACAGAATCTTTTATTATTATTTATTTGCAAGTCATCGCAAACTGGTATTTTTGTAAATACAGAAACAACCAAATTACGAAGAAAATTATTTAAATTGTTAGGTTGGACGGGTAGAAAGTTATCCTGACACATTGCTATAAAAGTTTCTAAGGCCTGTTCTCATCTCCTGGTCTTCTCTCCCCGCAGCCGGTCCGCGGCCCACACTTTGAGAAGCGCGGTAGCTGCCAGCCCTGTTAGTGTGGAATCCGAATGCAGTGACAGCAGCTAGCGGTTGTAGAGCGCCCCCGACTGTTGTGCACGTCCTAGTTATGGTGTCAGCCACCTCTGAAAGGTTAACTTAACCGACCAAGATTACACAGCTCCTAAGCTTAGCTCTCCCTGATGCCCCGGCAGGCTAGGAATGTGAGTAGGAAAGAAATTCTGGGAAAAGGGGAAAGACCTGCCCCAAAGGCATCCACTTGCAGTGTCATCTCAGAACGACGAGTCTTTTCCTGTAACGGAGCTCAAGTGTGTCACTGGACCAACTTCTTTTGTCCCACTAGAAGGGATGCACGAGAGGGCTGTTCCGCCAGGGCCGACACTACATGAACCTCTTCTGTGCCAACATGATGGACTTGAACTGGAGAGCCGCGGCCATTGGCTATGCCTACCCCACCCGGGACATCTTCATGGAAAACAGTAGGCGTTCCGCTCTAGGGACAAAGCAGCACTGTGTCCCTGATTGCGGACACACACACACACACACACACACACACACACACACACACACACACACACACACACACACACACACACACACACACACACACACACACACACACTAGAACTGTCAAATTGAGCAAACAATTTTCAGGATCCCCAGGTAAATTTGAACCTCATGTAAGCAAAGAATACATTTTTGGTATGAGTACATTCCCAAACATTGCATGAGCTACACTTAAAATTTTTTATTTGTTGTTGATTGGAAACTCAAATTTAATTGGGCATCCTGCATTTTATCTGCCACTGTTTTGACGGCTTGTTTCCCCAGAGGCTGATGCAGTGATGGAGCTTTGAACGGCTGACTGACTAGTTAACCGGCAAACAGACAAACACACAAAGCCTTAGAGATGAGGCAGAAAGGGGGTTGCTGGGTGACTGCTCCTTGGCTTGAGTGTCCAGATCCCTCTGCTGACCCCTACTCTAGTGGCCTGGACCAAGTGGGAGGCAGACTCATGCCTGGGAGCCCCTGCTCACTAAGACAGACTCAGGACTGCCTCCTTCCAGCCACTGTGTTGAGTGCCCACCTCGTGGCTCTGCCCAACTCTGGCAAGAGGAGGCTGGTGGCACTGTGCTGGCCTTGGGGAGTGGAGGAGGTGGACCTGTCGGGGCAGGGCCACAGAGGGTCTCCTGTCTTTGCTTCCAGTCTTGTTCTGCGGAATCGGCGGCTTCTCTGACTTCTACAAGCTCCGGTGGCTGGAGGCCATTCTCAGCTGGCAGAAGCCACAGGAAGGGTGCTTCGGGAGGCCTGGTGAGCTCCCCTTCCTCCCTGGCTGGTGGGGTGATGGGGTGAAAGGGTGGTGGGGGTCTGTATGCTCTAAGCCTGGAGGGAAAGGTGAAGTGATGTTAGAGGCACAAAGAGAGATTTGCAACAACCATGTGCACGTGCGCGCGCGCGCGCGCACACACACACACACACACACACACACACACACACATATGGAAATGGGCTTGGAACTTTGGAAGCCAAAACTTTGCAGGACTGAAGGCAATCTTGATGGGAGATGTTGACCAGCTGCTCCTGCATTAGCAAATTCATTCCTTCTATGAACATTCTCTGAGCATCTACTGGATGCCAGACACTGTTCTAGGATCCAAGTAAATGAGGGCACTAAGAAAACAAGGCAGAAACCACCTAAACAAACCAATAAGTGAAGTAATTGTGAGTTCTGAAAGGGCTGTGAAGCTGACATCGCTGAGAAAGAAAAGAACATCAGAGAAGGTTCTTCAGGCATAGTGGTCAGGGGAGGTGTCCAGGTAGGGGTGACTTAGAAGCAAAGGGTGAAGGAGCAATCCCTTTCCAGCTGTGCAATACTGGACAGCTGGACTTCATTGGAGAAATGAAAAGTGGCTCGATTTCCCCACCTGTGAATAAATGGGCGTAATCATCTCCTTCCTAAACTGTGAGGAGCAGACGTAACACATGTGAAACCACCTGGCGTGTCCTGCGTACAGAGGAGGCTCCCAATAAATGCTGGCTTCATAAATGAGAAGCTCGACAAGGCAAAGCTTTTGAAATAATAGACTCCGTTTTTTAAACAGAGTTTAAAAATGAAGAGTTTATAAAATGAAGATTCTCAGGTCCCCAGACCTATAGATTCAGCAGATGTAAGGTGGGGCTATGGAACCTGCATTTAAAAAAAATTTTATTTTAATTTATTTTCAATTACAGTTGACATACAATAGCATATTAGCTTCATACACCTGCATTTTTAATGAGGTCCTCTGGCCATTCAGATGTGGGAGGTTGGGGGACTACAATTCGAGAAATATCTGTAGATGACAAATTTAGGCCACATGGAAGGATCCACAGACAGGTGCTCAAGGAAACTTCTGGAAGTGGCTCCAGATTAAAGAGAAGACCTGAGCTGCTTGAGGTGTTGTGAAGAGAGGGAGGTTTAGCAAGTAACATTTTAAAATCCATCTTGAGAAGCTCATCTTTCGTTCACTCTTCTCCTAGATGCTGAAGATGAAGAATTATCCAAAGCAATTCAACACCAGCAGCATTATCTGAGAAGAGTAAAGAGGCGAGAAAAACAATTTGCAGGTAATAAAAATGTCCAAGGGACCTTCTTGGCATGAAACTGAGACACCCTAGAAAGGCTACACACAGATAGTGCTCAGTTTGAAACAGGCCCCAGCATCACTGAGGGAGCCGGATCTGAGGGGCCCCTGTGTTTGGGAGAAGGAGGGAAGGGTAGGAATCTCTGATACCCTCACGTTAGAAAGTGGGGAGTCCAGAGGAAAATCTCCAGTAAAAGGAACACAAAGGAGAAGCTTCCGTGTATTACTGAAAATCACAAAGATAACCCCTCTCCATCAAAATCTGGTCAGAACAGAACCCACATCAGGAACTTCCGCAGAGGGAATTGAATACAGGGAACCTGCCTCAGAGGTGTCGCAATTGCTGAAAACAGAAAAAGTGAGAAAACTCAGAGATGAGCCACTGCAGGATGCCACTGCCCTCCCTAGAGGTGGAGCTAGAAGGTCAGAGTGGAGGAGGCGGTGTTAGCAGAAACTTCAGGAGTTGGATACAGAGGATACAGAGGCAGGGAGAAGTACCCCCATCTTCTCCCCTTGCTCCACCTGTGCCTGCTGTTTATGGGCAAGGCAGCCTGGGAATGTAGTTTGGAGGGTTAGTGCCCTGGGGTTTCGAGCAAAGAAGGTCAGGCAGGGGATCTGAGAACCAAAAGGCAAGTGACCAGCACCATCCCAGGGGCCTCACATCCTGGTGTCCCCAGCTGACACCTGTTGTCCTGGTGCCATTATGAATAGTGCCCTTTCTCCAACCCAAAGTGTCCTGGTTGAAATGATAAGTTATGTGGTCAGCCCACCAATGCAGAGAGACTGAGAATAAGATATAACTCTATTGGGAAGGGGGGAAAAAAGCAAGATAAAATATGGAAGGAAGGGATGGAGAGAGAGAGAGAGGGAAAAAGAAGGAAGAGAGGATTGATTTCAAACTTTTTATTAATAAAAAATAAATCACTGCAAGGCAAAAGCAGGAAGGGAAGTAGCATAGCCAGCTCAGAGTAGAAGTCCAACTTATACCGGGGACAATTCCAGTAACTAAACATCTCACCATGCACCCCACCCCACCCCCCACTGCCTCATCATCTGCTTGCAGGTAGACAAGAGAAGGGAGTGGAAGCACAAATCCAGTGGTTCTGTAGCTGCCACCAGGGGTTGGCCAGGGGAGAGACTTCCTCAGGAGATTCCTAGATAGGCCTGCCTGACATCGAGGGGCCTGGGACTGCCAATGGTGGGTGGCAGGGGACTTCTGTGCACACCGTGGAAGCTGGCTGCTCCCTAGAGCCTGACGGCTGGAGAGGGAGCTGCAGAGATTCAGAAGCCCAAGACCTTGCCTGGGGCCCCTGATGGTTGACCAGCAGCCTAGAAAACTTCCCAGGATGGAGCATCTGTCCTTCACTCATGACACACACCCGTGGAGACTAAGCACACGATTTGAAGCCAGGCTGTCTGGGTTTGAATCCACTTCTTCCCTTACTCGCTGTGGGAATCGCTCAACCTATCTGAGCCTCAGTTTCCTCATCTGTAAAATGGGGACCAAACAGTGCCTCCTTCATAGAGCTATTGGGGTTAATATCAGATCATTTGTGCCAAGTGTTCCCCATGGCTTTCGGTAGGCCACCCACAGGCACAGGCTGCCTGGGTGAGTAGTTAGCCTTCTTGAACTCTGCATTCTCCCTCCCTCCAAGGGGCCTGGCTGGGCCCCTTCTCTTCTCAGTTTGTGAGGGCTGGGGGAAAGTCTTGGCTCACTCCACCTGCTGGGTGGCCCACTTTGAGTTCAGAGAACTAAATGACATCTCAAGAGTTCCTGTCTCAGGCAATTGTTCAGGGTCACATGGGACCAGCAAGCCCAAGGCAGCAATGAGGGAGGCCGTCGGGGTCAAGAAATGAGCTATAAAGTCGCCAGGGCTGGGGACTCAGCTCTGCTACCTGAGCCTCAGTTTCCCAATCTGTAAAATGAGGGCAATGAGGTCCTGTCCTAGAAGGTCTCACTAGGGCCTAAAAGCAGGGAAAACTGAACCGAGCTGGACAAGGGTTTGGCCTCGGGTCAGATCCTGTGGGAGGGACTCCAGCGACTCCTAACACAGAGTCACCCTGTGTTAGTAAGTCATTGGGAGGGGGTGTAACCTTCTGGGTGAGGAGGCTCCAAATGGCTGAAGACATTTCTCTGGAGAAGGGAGCTGTTAGCAGCCAACACCTCCGGTGGCTAGCAGATGGGTGCCCGGCCCGGCAAAGTGGATCTGCTTGCTGGCACCAGACTGTCTGGCGAGATATCTGAAAAGCATTGACGGAACTGTGGCCACCACCCAGGACTCACAGAGGGGCCTCTGTCTCTCTCCCTAGATGGCTGCTCTTCCCACAACACAGCCATGGCCGTGGGGGCCCTGGGTGGCTTCCTCTACATCCTGGCACGATACCCCCCAGCAAACAGAGAGCTGCACCAGGCCTCACCGGCACCACCAACTGACATCAACAGCTCCACGCCTGCCACCCAGGAAGATGAAACCCATACCTTTCATCCTCCTGGGTCATACCCTGAGAAGGAGGCACCTGAAAGCAAGGCACCCCAGCTTTGTCCTCTCGAGGAGCAGGGGTTGGGAAGGAAGGCTGGGTTGGTTCCAGGCCTGGCAGCAGATGAATAAATTCAGAGAGCAGTTGAGTTCCGGGATTCGAGCCCTGTTTCTCAGCCTTTTGGACAACTTCTAGGGCTTTATTCTGAGTCTTCAACCCCACTCAGTGCAAATTCTGAAACGACCCATAAACTTGAGTTTCGAAGGTTCAGATGTGTTCAGATGTCAACTGTTGCACCCTCCCCGGTGGGAGAAATAAGGTGCTTGAAAATAACAGTTCGAGTCATAACCTAGAACTTGAGATAGGAGCCAGAAAGGCAGCACATATAATCTTTATATATACCCTCTGCAAAGAGCTCGGGGGTATCCTGAGGTCACATCATGTCACGGTCACGTCATTTTACAAAAGACAGTGTCGCATAACGGTGAGCGATGTGTTCTGTGCCCTGACGACCTGAGTTCAAGTCCGAGTTGTCCCGTTGATTAGCTCAGTGTCCCTGGGCAAAGTCATTTAGCATCTCTGTGACTGTTTCCTCATCAGTACAATTAGGATCATTATAGCGTCTACCTCACTATGAGCTCCGCTGCTCTAAGAGTTGTGTTTGTAGAGTACGGAGAACAGTACCTGTGACACAGTAAGTACAAGTAAGTGTGACCTGCTACCACAACGGTGACAATGTCAGGTTACTTGGGGCCTGTCTGAGACAGCAGGAAGGGACAGCTGACTCATCAGCGTTCCCCTCGTGCCCAGCCTGAGGGCCTCCCCTTGTGTCCCGCCCCCATGTGAGTAAGTATACCCTAACATGTCAGCTGGACCTCCAATCTAGTGTTTGAGAAAAGACTTTCTGGAACCTTGGTATGGGTCCAGGACATCTGCGGTGCTGATTTCAAGCTGCATGCAGACAGGCATCAAAATTACACGGCAGGGTAGAGAAACCCGCTAAAAACTCAGCCGTTGGGCTGGAAGGCTCTCTCTAAGGCCATCATCTTGCTTTGCTTCCGAGTGGGAAATCACTGCTGACCATCCTTATGTGACAATTGAGTCGTATTTGAGAATGTGAATTGAAATGCCCTTGGGGGAGGGGTCCTTCTAAATCTTTCCTGTAGGAGTTAGTCTCCTCTGTCCAATCCCCTTTGCCGCTGCCCCGGGTGCTTTCCCAAAATTGCTCTTAAATTGTCAGGCCCACAGGAATGCTCTTGATTCCGTTGATAAGTCTGACTTGCTGCTGAGGTTGTAGCAAGGCGCCAGGATTTAATACCCACTTGGCACTCCATATGCATCAAAAAAAAAAAAAAAGGATGTCTTGCACATTGCCCTACAAACAAAAGTTGACCAAGACTGGCACACAACCGGATTAGGGGGGAGGTATGCCCCTCTCCCTACCCACTTCCTTCCTGAATTGGGGATAGATTAGCCACAGGAGCTGGACACCAGTTCTTTCTAGAAGGTGTAAGTTATCATCTGAGGTGGGGGGAAGTGTTGACTCTAGGAGAAAGCTGAGCTTGCAAGTCACTTTCAAGAAAAGGGAATCCTAATGCAAAATGGGGAAAGTCATGAGTTACGACTTTCTCTGTCAAGTCACCTTAGTATGAACCAGTTTCTGGGAACAGCTTCTGCAGTATGGTTGCATGAATCCAGCTCTGAGAGAAGAGGGAAAGGAAGAAAAATCACAACTACCAAGAGCTGAGATGAGCTCAAGTGCCCACTCTTCCCCGTTCTCTGCCTCAGAGATTGTGCCTTTACTTCCCTCACACACACCCCTGGCTGGGGAGACTGGACCAGGCAACATTTCCCCAGGACCCTCTGCGTTTCCAAGGTCTTGACTTCTCTTTCTTCCGTCTGGATTACCTGTTCTGCCTCCAGCCTCCAATTCAGTTAAGATTTTATTTGTCCTTTAAGATTCAACTAGAAATTCACTTGTCCTATGAAATCTCCCATCCCCCATCTACCTCTCTTCTTTTAACCAATGCTCTTTTGGCACCTTTTTCAGCCATTTATTTGTGTATTTGCCAATTACATCATCAGATTGTAAACTGCTTTAGGGCATGAACAATATCTTGCTTCCTTCACACGCCTGGCTCCTATTAAACTGCCTGGAACATAGAAGTGTTTAATAAATCCTTGCAGAATTAAATGGGTTGGGGGAGGAAAATCCAGCCTCCTTGGATTGTTGTGTCTAAGTTTTCACTGATGGAAGAGACCTTGGGCTGTTAGCACTGTTGGGTCTGGTCTAGACAGACGGCAGATCCCTAAGTTCATGCAGAATGCAGGGAGCTTTGAAAGTCACCCGCCCCCAGAGATACTATAGAACCTCCTGCCTCTCAAAATCTCAAAGCCGGTTCTAAGATATTGTCACACATTTCAGGGTAACTACCTGAGTTTGAGGAAGAGAGGCTTTTTCCCAGGGAAAGGAAATAAAGCGATTAATAAGAGTTCTGTGGGTACATTTTGTAAATAATGGCCCATATCGATGGGACGAGATGGGGTGGAGACCAGATAGAATGGGGCCATGGCTGATTCCAGAACCAGACACGATGATAAATTACTTCATCCCCCTCATGACCTCATCCCTTTTCATTGTCCAACCAGTAGCACCCACGACTCTTACTCCCTTAGTTTCCATGACTACATATTTTTCCCTATATAGTCTGTACTCGCGAGACACCCAGGGAGCCAGGCCTTTGAGCGACAGCTTGCCTGTGTCTCCGGGACTTGCAACTCTCTCATAAACCTTACTTTCTTTGCTGCAAAACCTGCACTTATCTCTTCTTTGGCTTAGACATGCGCAGGCAAATGGACCTAATTTTTTTTTGTCCCAATAAGCAAGTGCCTACTGTGTGCCAGGTCCTATGCAAAGCACTAGCGAAAAGCAGTAAAAAGCAGATGCGGTCTCTGCCCTCAAATAGATGACATTCGAGGCAGGAAGCAGACATTAGGAAAGTCATGATCAAGCAGAGCTTCAGGTAGGGAAAGACTGGGTGCTCAAACATTTCATTCTTTTCCTCAATTGGTAATCGTATAGCAACGCATAAATGTCATTCATGTTCTACGTTAGTGGGGGAAACACGTATTTGATATATTCAATGTCTGCTAAATGTATGAAAAAACTATACAGAGAAGCATCTTCAGGGAACAGTGCCCCGCAGCTGACAGGGCGGGCGTATAAACTAGCAAAGGACACACTGGGACCGAGGGCTCAAGGAGGAGGCCACCCAATCTTGTCAGCTTCTGGCCTAAAACCTGTGTGCTTGCTGTTTGTAGTCACTCCCTGTTCCCAACCCCAGCCCCAGGCAGCCACTAATCTGCTTCCTGTCTGTAGATCTGCCTTTTAGGGACATTTAATACAAATAAGAGCACTCTACAAAACTTTCCAGGGGTGATGAAAAGGTCCTAAAAGTGGACTAAGGTGATACTGAGATATTTCTGCACATTTATATGTACACTTAAACCAGGCAGAGTTTATGGTATGCAAATTATACCTCAATAAAACCGTTTAAAAAAAAAAAACTTCCAGCAGCTTCCTGTTGCACTTGGGCGGAAATCCAAATTTATTTACCTAAAGCCCTGTAGGATCTGGCTGGGCCTGGCCCTCCCACCTCCACCCTCCCCTCACTGTGCTCACCTCCCAGACTGCTCTCCTGTCACCTAGCTCTGCTGTGCCCTCTGCCTGCAAGGCTCTGGTGCCCCGCTCCCCTCAAGTGTCCCTTCTTTCCTATCCTGTATGCCTTCATCTAAATGGGTTTGCAGAGGCCTTCCCTGTCACCCCAGTGACACCGCTCTCTCTCTGTCCTGCTTCTTCTGGGCTCTCACCATGCCTGTATCATTTGGTGTTTATTTCCCCCTTTAACATATAAGCTCCAGGAGGGCAGGGCTAGTTTGTTTCATCAGCGATAAATCTCCACATGATGGTGGAACCCAGAAGTTGCTAAAAGGGGACCAAGTATTCCAGATGAAGAGTAGATGTGAGTGAAGGAGAAACCCCTGAGCCAGATCGCTGGTTTGGCTAGAACTGTGGATTTGGGCTTCATAAAAGATAAAGTGGGGCTTATTTAAAATTTTAAAAGTTTATCTGAGCAAAAATTGATTCAGATCAGGCAGCATCAAACTGGAAGTGGTTAGGAGCCCTCCCATGACAGGAGCCAGGGGGAGACTCCTGAGGAGGAAGTGGGGAAGCAAAGAAAATTTGATTGGCTGTAGCTGGAAGCCTAATTAGCTGTTTATGATTGGCTGTCCTTAGCATTTTGATTTCCTAACTTAGAGGCATTTATACAGGTTAACATTTTGGTTTGTTTACTTTGTAGGCAGCCACAGCAGACTAATGACATCGTTGTTTAATTAATGTTAAGAGACCGCTTAGTTTGAATGAAGAATTTACGTGGCATTTATGTACTTAGACCAACTTGGCAAAGGAGTGACAAGCATTAAAGTAGGGAGAAGGCCAAATGTCAGAGACTGGCTGCCACCTGCCAGCTCCTAATTGACATAAAGAAAAGAGGACTTCGGAAGCTGGGAAGTTGGCGGCAGGCCTTGGCTTGTTTGCTGACGGTTTTTGGCAGGCTGTATATGAGAATCGAAAAAACACGATCCCTTCGTATCAATATATTTGCGTCAGGCCAGGTCATTTAATCCCCAAAAGCATCAGTCATTTCAAATGCTGTTAACTTAAGTGAACGAACTTTGGTCTCCCCACAGGCCTCAGAGCACTCATGGGTCATTTGAGGTCACCCATTAGTTCAGAAATTAAGGTGTCGACAGGGCTGTGTGCTCTCTGAAGCCTTGAAAGGAAAAAATCTGTGTCATGCCTCTCTCCTGGCTTCTGGTGGTTGCCAGCAATCCTTGGCGTTCCTTGGTTTGTAGACGCATCACTCCAGTCTCTGCCTCTCTCTTCACATAGTTGTCTTCTCACTACCTTTCTATGTGTCTCTTCTCTCATCAGAACACTAATCAGACTGGATTTGGGGCCCACTTACCCCAGTATCACCTCATTTTAACTAATCACATCCACAAAGATCCAACTTCCAAAGAAGGTCACATTCTGAAGTGCTGGGAAGTTTGTGAATTTTGAGGGACACTATCCAACCCAGTATGCTGACCCTGATTGGCTCTTAGGGGTGGTAGCTCAAAGAAAGACCTCAATTCAAGCACTAATCATGCTGCCTGTGTTATGGAAAATCCCAAAAGCTCCAAAAATCAGGCCAGGGAAAATCCAAGCAGTCCCAGAAGAGCTAGTGCTCTGATAATCTGGGCGCAGAGCTTAGGGGCAATTTCACTTTTATATCCACGCTGTTACAGTTGGCATGGGCTGACTTACAGATCCCTGAAATTGCTATGGGCTGCGAGCAGTTACAGAGCATGGGATTTTCTAACAAGCACTAAAGCAATACATCTTAAAGGGAGGGGATACATCTGTCTAAACACTAAAAGCAATATATCTTAAGGGAAGGGTGAGTTCTCGGTTGACCCTGAGATCTTTGGCCTATGCAGCAAGCATGTTTACAGAAGCAGAACAAAGGACTGATTAGAAATGTTGGCCATTTAAGTGGGAAATTCCTCTTCACCGTAGACAGAAAGTGTTTAGGTTGGCCTCAAGTACCCATGAGACCAAAGGCCAACCCAGACTTGTGCTGGCTCCTGGCCTGTGCATTGTACAGGCACCAACTGGCTGTCTAACTCTGGACACTGCCCTGGACCAGAGGCTTGAAGAGAAGTATCCTCTCAAAGGAATCTTAAAGCACATGATACATATGCAGCTTCATGAGCTTCCAACCTGTGCAGGTGCACAGGGCCCGCTTACCTAGGGGTCCCATGCTTGCTTTCACACTGCACTTGCCATCTCTGAATTCTTAGTATTTTAATAAGGATTCCTGCAAATTATGTAGCTGACCTGCCTGTCCTCTTCTGAAATGTCAGGCTCGTTAAAAAGAAAGGCTGAGGAACTGTTCCAGATTCAGGGAGACCAAAGAGACATGACAACTAAATGCAACTCAGGGACTGGCTCCTGGATGTGTGGAAAATAGTTATAAAAGAACTGTTAAAAAACGAAATTAAACTGCATGAATTTGAACATCTAATTAGCTTTATTCACCGATTCACAAATTGGGCAGCACCCCATCTAGCAATTAAAAAAGAACTCCAAGGAGCTCTAGGAAAGGCTTTTATAGGCAGACGGGGAAAAAGAGTGAATTGTTTCAGGCAAGATCATTTCCTTCAAGGGGTGAAAGGGGTCTATCAGACAGGTGTCAATGTAAGAACTCCACACCTGTAGAGAATTTTTATAACAATTTATTTAAGCCAGAGGAAACCCCTGCAAGCAGGATCTCAACAGACTGACAAAAATGCTTCAGAATTCACAGGTTCTTTTATGCATTTGTGATTAAAGATAGACTGCAAGGAAGATAACATGAAGGTGTAAGACAGCGAAGCATGGACTGGATTCCAGAATTAGATTATGTGTTCTCTTGAGGGTGGTCACGCTTTAGAAGGAGGGGTCTAAGAGGGGGCATTTCAAAGGTGGGTGTGTTACCCTAGATGCACAGAAACAATGGGTAGGTCTTGCTTAAGACAAAGATAAGCCTTTTACTAAAGTAGTTATATGCCTGGGTGACAGTCAAGGCTGTCTATGACTTGCCCAGTTAGGAATTTGTAATAAGCCTGCTATGTAAAGTGACTTTCTGGAAAACCCCTTCTTTTGTCCACACGTATTACCTATATACCTATAGTGCTGGCCAGGGAATTCCAGACTGACACGTTAAGATTATCTTTCTAGGAGAGGTATTAAGTTTCCATTTGGTGACACAAGGTGTAGCACACGTGGCTCCATTTTGGGCCTGTTGTCTTTTTTAATGGGACTCGATAGGGACACTGGACGATATTCGAATTCGAACTGTGGTCACTTAATAGAGCTCTATCGATATAAAATGTCCTGATCTTACGTGACCTGAGCTTCCGTGCTTCTGCTCTTGTTGGTAGGCACTACATACAGAGAAGTACCGCGGTGAAGGATAACGGTGTACGCCACACAGCGAAAAATAGTTCAGAAAAAAACAGGTATGAATAAGTACAAAAAAAACGGAGCACACGGGACAGACAGCATTGGGCAAAGAAAAGTAAAAGGCACAGGGCAATTCTTTGCGCTACCCTCGGAACCTCTGTAGCTGGAAATTACATCAATGTCAAAGGTTCCCGCCCCTCCCTTCCCCCGGGAGCGCGGGGAACCACAGGCCGAGCTCCCGCCCCACCAGAGACCCGGACTCAGGCAGCCACTGTCCAAACACAGAGCTGCCACCAGAGCTCTGCAGTAACGTGGGTCGGGCCCACGTGACCGGAGGCCCGCGTCCAACATGGCGGCCTCCATGGGTTGCTGGCTTCTGTTCTTCCTTTCGCTGCTCAGCTGCTTCTGGGAGGCGTCCGGCGGCTTCGCTAGGGGGTGAGGACAGCTCCCGGGGTGTGAGCCTGGCTCGAGGAGGCGGGGGGGTGCCCCGACCTGGGGCACAACCCTCCAAGCTCACGGCGTTTCTAACCCGGCAGGGCCTCCTCGCTCGACGATGACTTGCTGCAGCCGTACTCGCGCATGCGCGCGCGCGCCGCCCGGGCCTGCGCCCCGGTGCGCGCGGGCCACCTGGCGCACGAGAGCTGGCCGCCCGCGCCCGCCCCCTCCGCCCCCGCGCCCGCCGCGGCCCCCGCCGCCCCCGCCGTGCGCACCTTCGTCTCGCACTTCGCCGGCCGCGCCGTGACCGGCCACGTGACGCGCGCCGCCCAGCCCCTGCGCACCTTCTCGGTGCTGGAAGCCGGCGGGCCCGGCGGCTGCGCGGCCCGGCGCCGCGCCTCGGTGGAGGAGACGGTGCGCGCCGCCGCCGGCGGCTGCCGCGTCGCCCAGAACGGCGGCTTCTTCCGCGTGGACACGGGCGAGTGCCTGGGGAACGTGGTGAGCGACGGGCGGCGGGTGAGCAGCGCCCGCGGGCTGCAGAACGCGCAGTTCGGGATCCGCCGCGACGGCACTCTGGTCACAGGGTGAGGAGGCGGGGAGCCCCCCAGGCTGGGGGGTCGCCTGCCACTGGGTTCGGTGTGGCCGCCAGCTCCCCTCCCTCCTCCCCCGGAAGACACCGTGAGTTCTAGGGAACACACTCTTCAGCCAGCTGGGTCCGCCAGGGGTGCGCAGACCCCAAAGGAAGCAGCCCCGAAGTGTAGAGGTGCAGGGTTTTTAAGCCCTAAACCCCATTCTTCATTCTGTCTGAACACAAAGGTCTAATTTTCTTCTATTCGCTACCTGTCGACCCACAGGTCAGGTGTGCAAGCAGGGGGACAGAAGCACATGCTTATTGTTAGAGTGTTATGTCCCTGTGGGTGACAGCCTACGTTCCCACGGCCACAGTTAAACAGTAATTTCCAGCAAGGAAGCAATTTCAAGCAGTCGTTTTCCAGCCACCACAGGTTCAAGTCTCCTAACTAAACTGAGCTTCCCTTTCCTCGTCTGCAAAATGGAGCTAGTC
The DNA here is from genome assembly GCA_030015415.1 of Cynopterus sphinx. NCBI lineage: Eukaryota > Metazoa > Chordata > Mammalia > Chiroptera > Pteropodidae > Cynopterus > Cynopterus sphinx. The sequence goes on along the minus strand of CM057379.1, from coordinate 95,166,851 downwards.
AGACCCTCTTTGCAGGGTTTCTTCGTCATCTGCGATCATGGGGAGGTTGCTTTGTGTCAGGAAATGTTGCGCCCTGGGAATCGATATATAGCAGTGAACAAGCACACACGGTTTCTCCTTTCGCGGACTTCTCCCATTACTAGGGAAAAAAGAAACAAAACCCAGAGAAATAAGAAAAATTAAAATGGTGTGTGTGTGTGGCAAAGCAATGAACAGGGTGAACCTCTTGTAAATAGAGTTGATTTTAGGGAGTGTCACCAGGAGAGGCTTGGGAAGATGACCTTTGAGATGAAACTTGAAGTTTAATCACAAGTCATCCAGGGTTGGAGCTGGAGGAAAAGCATTGCAGTCAGAAGTGACAGCAAGCACTGAGGCTCAGAGGAGCGTAGGAACTTAGTGTGTATGAGGGACCGAAGGAATGAGCAGTGTATCAGGATGACAGGATTGACTATGGTTATTTAGAAGCTTGCTCTAACCCTGGCTGGAGACTAGGCTGGAGGGGCCATAGTAGAAGCAAGGAGATCAGTGAAGAGCTGTACAGACATCTGGTGGTAGTTTGGCCAGAGTTTCAGCCTGGGACATTGAAGGCCATAGATGAACTTGAGATCTGTTAGGGATGGTGGTTTTTATTAAGTGTAGTCTACCTTGTAGACTGTTTAAGGCTGCTCAGGATCAGGACCAGTCAGGTTCCTGGGGCAGAAAGGAGAATCGGTCAAGCAGCCAGGCTGTTGGGGGTGCAGTAGGGAAGGAGCCCCTACTATCCACAGCTGCCCCCCATGGGTAAGTGCACCCTACACCTTCCCTTTGTCCAGGTACCTGACCGAAGAGGAGGTGTTGGACACTAAGAATCCATTTGTGCAGCTGCTGAGTGGAGTTGTGTGGCTGATTCGCAATGGAAGTGTCTACATCAACGAGAGCCAGGCGGTCGAGTGTGAGGAGACACAGGAGACAGGTGGGGCCGGGCGGCCACAGCCCTTCTGCGAACCAGGGGGGTTCTGTGGAAAAGCTTTCAACAAGTGCTATTCTGGGTACCGGGAATCAGAGATTAAGACAGATAAGGTGCTTGCTCAACATATAAGAGAGAAAATAGATACATAATGGGCTAAAAGAAGTGGTAGGTGCTAAGAAAATTAAAGGGGGGTAGGTGGAGGAAAGGAGCTATGGGCAAGGGAATAGAGAAGTGCTGCTAAAATGTTGTTGGACCAGCGGCAAAGTGCGTCACCCGGGAGCTTGATGTAAATGTAGAACTTTAGGCCCGCCTCAGACCTACAGGATCAGAGTCCCTGTGAGTGAAGCCCAAGGTTGTGTGTTTTAACAAGCCCCCTGGGGGTTTTTGATGGACACTCAAGTTAGAACCCCTGGAATGCGGAATACTGGGGCAGGGAAGGGACACCATGGCCCTAATGTGGAAATGGACTATTTTGGACTAAGCAGTCAGGGGTGGCCTCATGGAAGAGGTGACTTAGATTGGAAGGAGGAAGCCACAGGGAGAGCTGGGGAGAAGTACAGTCCAGCTAGAGGGAACAGAGCAGCTCCAGGGAGCCCCAGGAGATGAGCTACTAAGAGCAGGCCATGATGGTCACGCCAGGCCTTAGTGAGGTGTTTGAATTTTGTTCTAAGAACAATGGAAGCCATAAGAGGGTTTTCACCTGGAGGCTGACCTACTTGATTTACACTTAAGAAAAACCATTTGGCTACTATGTGGACACTAACTGGGATGAGGCAGCGGGGAGTCAAGGAAACACTGGATGGTGTGGCCTGGGAGGTGGCGTTGGACTGGCTGGAAGTGTCAGGCAAAGCCGTGAAGCCCTCCCAAAGGGCCACTGACCAGCCAGGCTGCTTCTCCTTCAGGTTCCTTCAGCAAATTTGTGAATGTGATATCAGCCAGGACGGCTGTGGGCCATGACCGGAAGGGGCAGCTGGTGCTCTTCCATGCAGACGGGCAAACAGAGCAGCGGGGGTGAGTGCTGGAAACTAGGGCCTGTGGGCCTGGGCTGAGGCTGAGTCCTGCTTTGAACCCAGATAGCTGTCCTTCTGACCCCCAGCAGTTGCCTGGGGATGCTCATACCCATCTGTCCCCTGCCTTTCAACAGGAAGAGGGTCCCTAGGTCTGCCCACTTTTAAGAACTCTTCATCCTCCACACACATCTTCTCAGTCTCCCCAGCTTAGGCCTCCTCCCTCCTGAGCTCTAGTTGGGGTAAAAGGAAATGATCACAAAGTTATCAGGGAGAGGACCTCAGTTCCAGTCCCGGCTTGGCCATCTGCTAGCTCTCTGGCCATAGATGAGTCAGTCACTCACCCTCTCTGAGCCGCAGTTTCCCCCTCTGTAAAGAGAGTGTATTAATTCGCGATTGCTGCACAACAAATTCCCACCCATTTGTTAGATCACCATTTTGTAGGTAAGGAATCTGGAGGGCTCACTGGGCTATGTATGTGTTTAAGACATCCCACAAAGTCAAGCTGTTGGCCAGGCAGGGTGCTTATCTGGAACTTCTGGGGAAGAATCCTCTTCCCACCTCATTCAGGTTGGCAGAATGCAGTTCCTTGTAGTTGTAGGACTGAGGCCTGTGTGTCCTTGTTGGCTCTCAGCTGGAGCCTCAGCTCCTAAGGTCACTTCCTCCTCGTGTGTACCCTCCTCATCTTCAAGCCAGCAGAGGTGTGTCGAATCCGTCTGATTCCCTTATATTTCCAGTGTCTCTCACTTCCTTTTCTGCCTACCCAGACAATCCAGGCCAGTGCCCCCATTTGTGGACAGCTGTGCCACGTATCGTAACATAAGCACAGGACTGATCTCATACACAGCTTCCAGGGATTAGGACAAGACATCTTTGGGGGGCCATTTAAAAATTTGCCTGCCACCATGGGCATGATATTGTCCACTATGGAACGTAAGAAGAATTAAATGGTGGTGGGCACAGTCAACATCCCTGCTCCTGTGCTGCAGCGTTAACCTGTGGGACATGGCAGAGTTCCTGCTGAAACAGGACGTAATCAATGCCATCAACCTGGATGGAGGAGGCTCCGCCACCTTCGTGCTCAACGGGACCTTGGCCAGTTACCCATCAGATCACTGGTAAGGACACCAGAGCCCTCTTCTTGAGGTCCAAGTTCAGGCTTGTCTCCACCTGCTCATTCAACAAATACTGAGTACTTACCCTATGTCAGGGCCTGGGGGTTCAGCAGTGAACGGGAAGGACTGAGGTCCCTGCCTCTCATTCTTATGGGAAGCACGCATAGTGTACCAGGGCTACTTAAGTTGGTGAAAGAGAGTTAAGTGGTCAGAAAAAACCTCTCAGGATAATGAAGCATGAACCAAAATCTGAAGGAAGAGGAGGTGGCTAAGCAGGCGTGTAGGAGAGCCTTCTGACAGCAAGAACAGCTTCTGCAAAGGCCCTGGGGTCGGAGGGATTGTGGAGTTGAGAATAACCTGTCAAAGTCTGGAGGTGGTACAGTGGAGAGGGAGGCAGGTCTTGAGCTCCAGTAGGGAGTCGGAGAGGCTGGCTGAGGATGGCCAGCACGGCAGCCTCTCCTCAAACCCTGTCCCCTTGCAGCCAGGACAACATGTGGCGCTGTCCCCGAAGTGTGTCCACGGTGGTGTGTGTGCACGAGCCCCGCTGCCAGCCTCCGGATTGCAGTGGCCACGGGACCTGCGTGGAGGGGCACTGTCAGTGCACGGGGCCCTTCTGGCGGGGGGCCGCCTGCAACGAGCTGGACTGTGGCCCCTCCAACTGCAGCCAGCACGGGCTCTGCACAGAGAGTAAGTGAGGGCCCTGGGGAGTCAGCTCTGACCTGGGCTCCCAGCTCTCCCTGCCGGGCCCTGCCTGGACCCTCACCTGACCTTCTCGGTCTTGTCTTGGCAGCCGGCTGCCGCTGCGAAGCTGGATGGACAGGGTCCAACTGCAGTGAAGGTAAAAGCCACCAGGCCAGTCCCTCCCCAGCCCCTGGGCACATGGGGAGAGGGTGAGTGTGGCAGCCGCCTTCATCCTTGCTTCCAGGCCTGCACATCGCTTGCCTCTTGTCTCCCGCTCTCACCTTACGTGTAAATCACTGCGTTAATGTCCTGGGGCTGCCGTGACGAATTCCAAAAGCTGGGCAGCTTAAACCTACCAATCTCTTACAGTTGGAGGCCAGAACTCCAAAATCAAGGTGTCAGCAGAGTCATGCTCCCTCCGTACCGTCTAGGGGAGGCTCCTTCCTGCCTCTTCCAGCTCCTGGTGGCTCCCTGTGTGTGCAGTCTCCCTCTCTGATCTCTTTACAAGGACCCCTGGTCACTGGGTTTAGGGCCCACTCTTAATCTCATCCTGAGATCCTTAATTATGTCTGCAAAGACCCTGTTTTCAAATAAGAGCCCACTCACAGGTTTTAGGATTAGGACACATCTTTTGAGGGGAGACAATTCAACCCACTGCAACCCTTCACTGCTTAAACCCTTCAGTGGCTTTTGCACTAAGTGAAAAAGCCAAATTCTTTTCTTGTGACCTGCCAGGCCCCAGGTGCCCCAGCACCTCCCCGTGCACTGTGCTCCTCCTCTCCAAGTCTCAGCCTAACGTCATCTCCTCAGAGACCTCCCCGCCTCACCCCCACAGTGGTTCGCTGCTGCCACGAGGTCATGTCCCTGCGGTGCTTGTCCTCACCTGTATTTGGATGTTTCCTTTCTGGCTCCCTGGCCGCCTGCCCTCCTAGACTGGATGCTCCATGAGGCACAGCCTCAGCGCCTGGCACAGTCTCAGTAACTGTCTGTTGGGAGAATATATGAGCCTAAAGGCCACTCGGGGTGGCTGAGGTCCATTCGCAACTCTGTTGGCCACAGCCTGGGAGGGACAGGGCCAGATTTTGCAGAGACCTCCCTTTCCCCCATTCCAGCTTGCGCCAATGGCTTCTTTGGCGAGGACTGTACCAAGAAGTGCCAGTGTCAGAATGGAGCTGCCTGTGACCCGGCTCAGGGGACCTGCAACTGTCCCCCTGGCTTCACTGGAGACACCTGTGTTCAGGGTAAGCTGGGTAGGCTCCCGAGTCAGCCAGTCAGGAACACCGCCCAGGGCACCTCCAGGGTCTGGCCTGGGGGAGTGTGGCGGGGTCCCTTTCCTTCAGCTGGGCTCAGCACAGACCTGGGGCCCATCGTGTCAGTGCGGAGAGAGGCCCTGCCACCAACGCCCCCACCCGTATCTTCCCATCTACCCTCTGCAGAATGTCTCTTTGGCTGGCACGGGCCAGGCTGTCAGAAGCCTTGTGAATGTGCACACCAGTGTCCCTGTGACCCCCAGACTGGCAGTTGCAATCTCACCCAGGCACCCACCCTGAACAGCATCTTCTCCCAAGGTACAGCTCTTAACAAGCCCCCTGGGGGCAGGAGAGGGCAGATCCACAGCCTCCCTGCCCCTCAGCCTCACCCTGGTGTCTTACAGCAAAGCAGTGTCTCCAGGCATCGGAGGTCACCCTGCGGACTGGAGAACTCTCCCTTCTCACCGGGTAGGTGTTCTGGGAGGACTTGGGGCAGAAGTGGGAGGAGGAGTCCCCCTTCCCTCCACGTGGGAGGCATGGCTTTTGCTCAGTGTCTGGGTGAGGCTAGCAGATGGCAGCTGAGCGTCCAGGTAACATTTCTCTGACATACGCACAGGGAGAGTGACAGCTAACGCTCTCAGGGAGATGGTGAGAAGGAGCCTGGTTACCACCCCAGTGAGAGTCGAGGGGGCAGGTATGGGCTTACTGTGCTTGGCCATGACACTGAGGACGTGTCTTCCCAGCTCTTGGTGCAGAGGCACCAGGCCTGGAGGAATTTGCATCATTTCCCAGGCACCTCTGCACTCAGGCCTTGTGTTGCAGCTTTACTTTCTAATGCAGTGGGTGGGTCTCAAACGTGACTTTAGAGAGGAGGGTGTATTAAACGAGCACTGGGCCCCACTCCGGGAGTTCCTGCCTCGGTAGGTCTGGGGTGGGGCCCTGAACCTGCATTCCAGGTGATGCTGACAGAGGTGCCCTGGGGATCGGCTTTGAGAGCCTCACTTCTCATGGTTCTCACTCCCATAGCCGGGCCTGCGCTGCCCTACCTACCCCAGCCACCTTCTGGGGATGGGAACCAGGTGTGGTGGGTATGAATGAAGAGCCCTCCAGGGTTGTCCCAGAAGCAGCACCTGGGAGCTCATCAGTAATGCAGATGCCAGGTCTTCCCTGCAGGTCCTGACCCCGTGTGCCTGGGTGGGGTGAGGCCTGGGGAAAGCTGGAAATGTGCTTTGAAAATGCACCAGAGCAGGGACAGTGGCTCCAGGAGCTCCACGCCCCAGCCTGAAACTCTGACTCCTCAGTGGTGAGACTTTGAGCCACCACCCCTCTTCCACCCCCCACCACAATCCAGACCTTGGACCTATTGGCATCCAGGGAAAGGGAGCAGTGGGCAGGGCTTGTAGCAAGCTTCCAGTTTCCACTTTTGCATTGAAGTCTTCAGCTAAAGATTCACAGGAATGAAAAAAGGTCATTAAAACACCCTCGCCCTGTCTATTTCTTGCCTTGGAGGAAGGGTTCTTTCTGCTCCAGCTGCATCGAGGACCCTGGGGCAGGGCCCAGCCTCTCTCATCAAAGTCCTCTGGAGCACAGGGTGCAAACTGCTGTCTCCCAGGGATGGGTTAGGTCTTCTGAGTGTGTCTGCACAACATCTCAGTTTTAAAGATTTATTAGCAGCATCTGAAATTACTGCAGTAGCATTTATGTAAACCTTTTTTTTCTCATGGTTTCTCTTGAAATATGAGAGAAGGTGACAGGACCAGCTATGTCCCACGTAGCCACTGTCCTTGGTGCTCCCTGAACGTGTGTCTAGAGTAGGTCCCGGCCCCGCTGGGCCCATTTGCTCCTTGACAGTCTCCGTGTGGTCCCTGGAAGCCCCGACTCTCTCTGCCCCTGTTCTGGGTGAAGTGAGGGAATGACCCTGCAGCATTCCCCTAGCCTCAAATCGGCCCAACAACCCCCGTTTGGGGTTTCTCTCCTGCCCCCAGGACCACCTGGCTGGCCCTTACCCTGGCTCTGGTGTTCCTCCTGCTGATCAGCATGGTGGTGAACGTGTCTTTGGTGCTCGGCTCCAGAGCCGAGCGGAGCCGGCACCTGGATGGGGCCTACGTCTACCACCCGCTGCAGGAGATGAATGGCGAGCTCCTGGCCACCGAGAAGGAGCAGGCAGGGGACACTCGCAACCCCTTCAAGGACTGAAGCCTCCAGCTCTCTGCCGTGGCCCCTTCTGGAGGATCGTTTCAACGCAATGTGACTTCTGCAGGGGGAGTCCAAGGCCACTGTCCACGTGGGTGGGCTCGGCCCCAGTGCCAAGCGAGCCAAGCTTCTGACAGCACCTGTGCCTCGGCCCCTCACCTGGCTGCCTGCCATGGCACACGCAACGTAAGCAATACAGTGCTCCCTGGAGGAGACTGCTTCCTTCCCTGCCTGCCTGTGTCTGCTGCCCAGTGAGGCCTGTCCCCCGGGGCCTGCGCCCCTGCCAAAGAATCTCAGGCCTCCTGCGGCAAGGGCTACTAAGAACAGAGCTCACCACGACCGCATCACGACCAAGTGGCAGGGCCCAGCCAGCCCTCTTGGAGAGGGGTGGCTGAAGGAGATGATGGCCACATCAAGGGACCGGACCCTTTTCTACAGACCTTGTCACCGAATTTGCCAATGAAAATTCTATTTCCTGTCACAGGAAGCCACTTAGAAGGAACGGGGGTATGAAATCATGTTTACAGGCTTTCGCTTTTGTCCTGCCGCTGAGGGTTTTTATACCACTTAAATTGAGGTAGTTAAAGGAGCCCCCAGGTGGAGCTTGAATTGGGAATCATGGACTTCGGGGTGCTCCTGGGTCTCACCAGGTGGGGCTGCTTAACCTGAATCAGAAGTGAACAGGCAGCCCAAAGCACCTCCAGCTCCCTGATGGTTTTTGTTTAATCAGGGGCTTCTTTAATGTGTACCCAAGTCACCTGGAGATCTTATTAAAATGCAGATTATGGCCTGGGGTTGAGAATTTAAGTCTTAACAAGCTCCCTGGTGGCGCTGAGGCTGCAGGTGCTAGGGCCATGCAGACCGCACTTCGAGCAGAAGAGGTTTAGTGCACACCGCACTTTAATAGAAGTTAGATTATGGCCTGGGTTTCAAGAGATTAATCGCTCCAGGTTTCTGGTTTCACCTTAAGAAAGCTGGTGGCCCCAGCTGATGCCCGCACTAGGCAACAGCTTTCCAGAGCTGAGGATGTACAGCCAGGCCCCCTCCAGTTCATCGCAGCCCCAGCAACTGGCGCCCCTTCCCTGTGGCCTGCCAGCTCTGATTCAGGGGAGCTTGTGGCCACTCTGTCTTCAGGAGGTGCCTGGCGGCTCGCCCCTCATGGCATGAATGTATCACACTGTGTGTTAGCTCTTCTGGCCTGGGAGAGGCCACAGCTTTTGGCAGGTCCTCACATAGACCTAAGCACGTGGACTGGTGTTTGTGTCCCCCCAAATTTATGTTGAGTCTCTCAGCCCTCCTGTGGTGGGGCCTTTGTTTTACTTGTTAGATGAGGTTGTGAGTGGTGCCCTCCTGATGGGATTAGCACCTTAATAATGGGAAAGACTGGGGTACGCCCTCTCCACAAGGAAGAAGCCATCGGAGCACACAGCGAGACGGCAGCTGTCAACAAGCCAGGAAGCAGGCCTTCTCCAAGAACCGAATGTGCCAGCGCCTTGATCTTGGACTTCTAGCCTCTTAGAACTGTGAGAAATGCGTGTCTTGTTTGTAAGCCACTTTGTGGTGTTTGTCCTAGCAGCCCAGGCAGACTGAGACACAGTAAATTGTAAGAGCTATCTAGTGCTGCCCAACCAGCCAGCCCAGAACATGGTGACTTTAAACAAGTTACTGCTTCTTGTGGAAAATTGTTATTTTTCATGATTCCAAGGTCAACTGGGTGGTTCTGTTGATCTGGGCTAGGATCAGGGATTTCAGAAGGGCCAGGTGGTGGGGCTGCTCTGGGACAGCTGAGAATGAAGCTGTTTCTTGTAGTGCCTTGTCCCCCTTGGGGCCGGCTCAGGCTTGGGATCAAGGTGGAGACAGGGCTCCCTGCCCACTGAGCCACTAAAGGCTTTACCTCCTCACTCAGCCCATCTCCTGGTTTGCGACCCAGGTTGGAGGGAGGAGAGGGATGGCAACAGGGCATTCTCAGTGTGTCTGGGAACTGAGGGACAGCCACGTGTTTGAGGAGCCAGGCAAGAGCTACGTGTTTTAATTTCCTCCTGGAGATGGAAGCAACCAAGTTCACACGTTCCTCCTGGAAGCTTATGTTTCAATTCCCCCTGGAAGGTTCATTTTGTATTTCGTTTCCTTGAAATGCACCAAGTGGCCCCAGGCTGCTTCGACGTTTGGGTCCCAGCGATCAAGGGTAGGACATAGTGACAAGAGCTCAGACAAGTTCCCAGGCACCTCGGGATCACTTGGGCATATTCCTAAGACAGTTCCCAAGCCTGGCTGCAAGTCAGAAGGTATTCCCCAGGAGTGTTCTATGACTTCAGACTTCTGACCCCATCCCAGACCCACTCAGTCAGAATCTTGGGTGGAGGGTCCAGGAATCTACAGGGAGCCCCACCCCCCTACCCCCCAGGGTCTTGAGGCAACAGGCTGTGGAAACCCTTGGCCTGAAAGCTGCCCCCTGCATAAGGCATCATCATGTCTGTCCTTGGCGGGGCTGACAGCTGAGTTGGAAAGTTGCAGTTTGGTGCACAGGCTGCTGGTTTCCAGGCCCAAGGAGCCCTGCAGTACCTGAAGAGGGCTCGTCATGGTGTGTTAGAGGGCGCCCCGGTTCAGTGACTGGGACATGTTTGCCTTCCCTGTGTCCCCAAGGATTTTTAGTTTTTCATAGGAGTATCCATTATTTTTGTCCAACATCCAGTCCCTCTTTTAGTAACCACCCCACCTGAGGCTGGGTCCTCCCAGCAGCAGGACTTGAGACAAGGATGAAAGGGCAGGTAGTGGATTTGGGAGGTGACCCTGAGTAGCCCTGGGTGGGGAGTGGGAAGTGGGGGAGAAGGAAAGGCAGCCCGTACACGGTGCATTGGTGAGCAGCTCCCTGTGTGGGCAGCCGGGCTTACCCCACTGGGGCCTCAGTAGCAAGCACCTGTGTCACCCATGGGCAGGAGAACTTGGCAGGTTTATCAGCCAACACTCACTCATGTTGGGTTGAGGGCTGCTCCTGGGGGTTAACTCCTGGCACTTCCACTCTGCACTACACTGGCCAACATGCTCGAGGTAGCCATCGCAGAGAAACGCAGTTTCTTGTATCTAGATGCCCTCCATGATAATGAAGGGGAGGTGGGCAGGGCATCAAGAGTTGCGACCCCAAATCTTCATCAATTTGCCTTCGGGGTACTACCTCTCCCCCATTCTCCATCCTTGTGATTTAGCTGGTACCATCCCCTTCCTCCAAGACCAGGTGGCATCAGTGAACGGTTTAGAAACAGGCATATGTTTCAGTTGGCCAGTCAGAGCCCACCCTGGAACTTCTAGAACTGGGGGTAAGGAACTGTCCACTGGGATTGTCCAGCCTCTAGGGTGTGGGCCACAGGGAGGAGAGTAGAGTCAATGTGGAGAACTGAATCAGGAGAGAAAGTAGATAGTGTTTGAGCCCCTGGATCCAGCTGTACCTGAAGGCAGTATCATTCTCAGAGTTCATAGTTATTTAGATCAATGAATCCCCATTTTTTCTTGAGGCAGAACCCTCTTGGATGGTTGGGTCTCTGGCAACCCAGAGTCTGACACTCACAATTCCAGGGAAGGCACATTATAGACTAAGGCATTTGCTGAGCTTAGATGGAACATGCGGCAGGAGGCAGAAAAATGTTCAAGATTCCAATACTACCTGTGGTGGTAGGGGGACATGTGTGACACAAATACACAAGAGCTAAAGTCATGAAGCTTTAGGATTGCAGGTCGGGGATTAACATGAACCAGTTATGACACTACAAGAGTCCCCTCCCTACCTCATGATAGTGACGGAAGACCCCCAGGCACAGAACATGGACCGGAAGTCCTGATGGCCTGACTTGGAACCCTGAGAGTTCTGCTGAGCAGTTACCACAGTGACACACATCTCAGCTGCTGGGATGCTCTTTACAAAACTTTAGTGTCAGAAAAGACTCCGCAAAAATGTTCCAGTTCTGGGGTCAATGGGTGGGCGTTCGAGGATTCTGAGGGGGACCCCTGAAACCGAAGAGAAATTCAAGTTGTGATACTTATAGTTTTCAACAGACTCTCAAAGCGGTCTGCCTCAGAAAAATCTTGGCTCCAGAAACCTTTTAAATGAGAGGGTTCCTGGGGACCCACATTCCTCAGAAATGCCTTGCTGGCATGGGGGGCAGGGAGCACTGAAGGGAGGGGAAGGCAAATGGGCTGTGGAGAAAGCCACAGCCGCATCTGACGTCCCTGGGAGCCACCCAGAGCCTTCCACTCTCCAGCTCCTTCCAGGCCCCACCCAAACTCCCACTGCTGGTGCTCTGAGACTCACCTCCATGGGCCCCCCCAGAGGTGTCTGCCTTGGATGCAGGCCCTGGCCTCAGAGGAAGAATTGGTCCCAGAGGAAGCTTCTAGGCCACAGGGAGCCCCTGGTGTATTCTGCCCTCTCCAGGCCCAAATCCCAGAGGGCTCTCTCAGAAGATGATTCTGCCGAGGCAGACGTCAGCAGTGACCTGAGGTGCAGACCTGATCCCAGCTTGCCCACCCCAGGGAGCTCTGTCTTATTCAACACCTGCTACACCCATGAGTCAGCTGCCCATTCCTTTGAGAGCCTTCACCTCCAGTTCCAGAGAAATCCATGGGAAGTTCACAGAGAATGAGTGAATGCACTGTACGGAGGCAGGCCACGGGCTGCTTCCTCTATCTGGATGTGTCGAGCAGATCTGGGTAACAGGAGCTTGTGTAGAGAGGTACCCTAACACTGTCACACAGAGGAACCCACCTCCTCTGCTTCCCAAATGACAGTCCTTGGCCTCCTGCTCCAAAACAAGGTAGCCTTTTCAGAATCCCATGATGTCTGTGGCAGCCAGCACCCCTGCTGTGTCCCGAGGGAGCTCACAGGAAGGACAGATGGTGACCTGAACAGGGTCCCTGCCCTTTTCTGACATCAGGACGGTGGCTGTTCTCAGACACAATGCTAAGATTTTGGTAAAACCCCAGGAGACAGGACAGAGTGGCCCAGGAAGATGGACAGCATGGCCCTTACCTCTACCTGGATACCTGGCAAGTAGAATCCAGGAACCTTCCCCCAAGATAATGAGTCAGCAGTGCTAAGCGGGCCCTAGGGGTCTGCATTTGATATCATCGATAAACTGCACACATATCTGTTTATGTGCTATATGCACAGGCAGCAGGTTAATAAAGTCCCCCAAAATTCAGGGGTCTACCCAGAACCTCCTAATGTGGCTTTACTTGGAAGTAGGGTCTTTGCAGATGTAATTAGTTAAGGACCTCGAGTGGGCCTTAAATCCAATGGCTGGTGTCCTAATAAGAAGAAGAGACACACAGGGGTGAAGGCCATGGAAAGACAGAGGCTGAGACTAGACTGATGCAACCACCAGCCCGGGAGTACCAGGAGCCACAAGAAGCTGGAAGAGGCAGGAAGGATTCGCCCCTGAATCCCACCAAGCCTTAATTTTAGACTTCTGGATTCCAGAACTGGGAGAGGATCCATCTCTGTTTGAGCCACCCAGTTTGTGATAGTTTGTTACAGTGGCTCCAGAAAACTCACAGTATACCTGTGCTTTATGTATAAAAAAATGTGAATTTTTTATGCTGCTTTTCCCCCAAGAACCAGTTTGCAACCCCTGAGGGTGATATCACCCCCATAGAGAAATCTCTAGAAGCTTAGAAACAGGAGCTGGGTAATTCTTGAACCAGCCAAGGGAAACCTCCAGGGTTTTAGGAAGTAGAGAAGAGAGGTATGTCCAAATCTAAAACATTTAATGCTTCTGGCTTGGAGCAAATGATCAGCCTAACAAGAAACACAGTGTTCTACCGACTGAAACAGACCGTGTGGAAAAGGCTTGTACTATTTGTACTGAACAATTCGTGTTACTTACGGGGGAGAAATTCCAGAGAGTGCAGAGTGGGGAAAAAAAGCCCCACACTCCCCTCATTCTGTGGAGACACCACTCCGACTGGTGCTCTTCCCCGTGGGTGGATTTGCCCCGGAAAACACAAGCAGTTTCTAAAAGAGAAAGTCAGAGGGAGACGATAGGCCAACACCCACGTTCCTCTGGATGCACATGGTGCCGAGCCGTCTGTCCCATGAAAATCAGCGGCAGGCGTCCTCAGTAAGCAGTCTGCAGTCTTTGGGTGAGAAGCATTAAATAACCAGGATGACTGCTGACTTTTATCCCATGCTTTTCCGGGAGCTGCGTGCTGGGTTGTGGACGTTACAGCCACTCCTTCGTTTCATCCCACTACGACTCAATGAGTGAGGTAGGCACAGCGGTCCCCATTTCACAGATGAGGGAACTGAGGCACAGAGAGGTGAAGTCACCTGCCGGAGGTTTACACAGCGAGGGAAAGGATGGCTGGGGCTTGAACCCCACCTCATCTAAATTTTAAGACCGAGGCCTAAACCCAGGGCCTGGGCAGGTCCTACTGCAATGGGCTGTTTCTGTCCTGGTCACAACAGGTTAAGGAACAAGATGGAGAAGGAAAGCCAAGCCAAGGAGCTCCCAGCCTAGGGGTCCAGGGAAATTTAGAAGCCAAGAGCTCAGCAGCCCTTCCTTAGATTTTTAGTTCCAAGCCTCAGAGGTAAGAAAAATGGCGTATTAATCGATGATATTCCAACATAGGCCCCAAAGACCTCCAGCACAGATGGAGAACCACAGCAGACACCACCATCCATGACCATCTGCTGCTGCTGTGGCCCGGCTCCCCTCATCCTTTAGCAATTAGCCTTTCCCCATCCCACTGTGGCTTCTGGTGGGGGTATCGATCACAGGGCCCAAGCCCCTTGGCTAATATATCCACAGAGGTGAGCCTGTGACTTGTGCTGGGTCAATCCAAACTTTCTTTGGCTTCTATCTAAACTGGAAAGACTGTCTCTCAGCCACTTCTCATCAGACAGAGGAGAGGATGATGCCCATGTGCCAAGACATACAGAGCCAAGAGGCCTGGGTGAGGCCAAGAGGATGAGTGCATGAGCTCATCCTGGATCCAGCCATACCTGAAACAAGACCCACCCTCGGCCATCCCAGTTACGGGAACAAGCTCTCAAGGGAAGAGCTGAGCAGGCCTGAGGCCCCCCATTCCTCCTGTAAAAGCTGGACTGCTGACGGCAGACCCTCCTCTCTGCAGTCAGCAGATCCAGGTTCCAGTTGTCAAAAGCCATTTCTAACCCCAAATCAAACGCTTCTCCTTCCTTCACTGGGTGTTAGTCCTAGACAGTAAGTGTGCAGGGAGTGCCAGGGCAGCTTACACCAAAAACACTTCTAGAATAACACCCAGTTTTTAGAGGGAAGCTAAAAATTCATCTAAAGATAGCTGACATTGTTGCAAATTGCTCTCAGTGATAAATGCCTGGTGACATGGGAACAATGAGTTTTGAGAATGTTTCCAATCACCCTCCCTCTGTCTCTCCTGCACATGCGTGCACACACAACTCGATGCAGGATGCGGTTTTGGATTTTGCTCCTGTACCTGAGAAACAAACAAAAACCCACAGAGGTGGCTGAGGCTCCCTCCCTGCAGGGAGAAAGATGTCTCCTTTTGGCTCCAGATTTGGGATTGAGGTTCGTAGGGAAGAGAGCTTGCTCTCCTTGCTGTGTCATGCCAGGCCTGGATGGAGGCGATGATCCCCAAGGTTACTGACTCAGCCCTTGGGCAAGGCCCAGCAACTCTGGCTGTCAGCCTGAGACCACCCCCAACTGTAAGCAAGGCTACAAGATAAAAGTAATGTCCAGCCTCTGGGCCCCAGATTGGAGCCCAGGCAGCCTGCCAGGTCATTCTGGTGAGGTCCAATGCGAGTGACGTGGGCTAGGCAGGCTAGGCATGGGCCAACAGAGAGGGGTGGGGACTGGCATGGCCCCATCCAGGGTAATTATGTTTGTCACCTTTATGAGGCAATAGTGGCTGCATTTTACCAACTCTCCTAAGTGCCTAAGGGAAGCCAGAAATCTTGATTTCTGGATGAAATGTCCCAAGTTTAAAATCGCCCTGTAAACAAAAACACTAAAGGCAGGCCAGATGAGACTGCAGGCTGCTACTTGGTAACCTCTGACCTGTTGCCTTTTTGGAGGCCCAGGGGAGAAAAAAAATGTCTGTAGGCTCCAAGGAGACCCCAAACTCTGCTATGCAGGAACTCAGGGAAAGTCTGTCAGTACTGGAGCTGGTTCCAGGGGTCAGAATGGATCCAGGACAGATGCAACAAAGTCACAGCCTCCACCCCACAGAGATATCCTGATACCATGTTGAGGTCCTGGATCTAGCCTTACCTAAAACAAGCCCTGCTGAACAGGCCTGTTACCCTTTTACATAGGCTTCTTAACAACCAAAAAAGTCACAATGAAAGAACTCCCAGGAGAGAAAGAGACCTCCAGAGGGCTAGGCTATAAAGGCAGCTGGAGCTACTCATCCCTGCCTAGAACTTAGCAGAAACCCTGTGCCTTCCTACCTTCTTCAAGTTGAGGTTAGGCCTTCCAACACAAGCAATAGGAAAATGGATTTCAAGTCCAGGGCGGGCTGTTCCCTACAGAAAGCACAGCCTATAACTCACGTAACTGCTCACTGTACCTGTCTTGGGATATAGGACATCGCGACGGAATCAGATGCTGTGGTGAACACCTGTCATTTCTGCCTGCCCAGTATCCTTTCCCCCTTCTTCTAGGGGGACCCCAATATTCCTAGAGGCCCCTTGTGCTTTTCAGACTAGGTGTTGGCTCCAGGGACAAGCATGTGATCCAGGCTGGCCAATCGACAACTGCACCCCAATCTCCCCACACAGTGATTGGTCCAGATTCGACACAGGACCCTGCTGGCCAATCGAGGTTCTCCTTTCCTCAGCAACCACGATTGGATCTAAAAAGGCATGGGGCCCAGGAAGGCTGATTAGGCTCAATTTGGGGAGGTTGGAGGAACTTTGGGAGAAAGGGGCTCTCCCTGCAGAAGAGAGGGAAAGAGCCCCATGGCAATGGGGAAGGCACCTGAGAAGGAGGCCGTCCCAGGGAAAGCAGAGGCAGCAGTGAAAGGAAGGATGAGCTCGATGACAACCCTGAGTCCCCAGGCCAGGTGGACCTGAAGGTGGTCCACCCACTCCTTGGCTTTTCGTTACAGAAAGCCCAAAGGAGATGGTTCTAACTTGGAGCTCCCGCCACATGCAGGCCATGAGCTGATTACCACCATCAGCTCCAAAGACCCTGCCTCTGGTCCCAGGTCTTGCAGCAAGATGGCTTCTGTTTGTAGACACTTTCAGACACTGGAAGCGAGTGTGCTGCTTCTCAGGGCTCCATCCTGGCTATCTGGAGACCAGGGAGCTGCTGTGGGACTGGCCGGAGGAGGACAACGAGGTGGCAGCACTGAGCTGAGAGAAGCCACTGGTGCAGGATTCCAGGCTGGACATGGAGCCCCTGGGGAGGAAGGGAGCAGCACAAATGTTACCTTTTGGTGGAGACGCAGCCCTGGGGCCCAGGCAGCAGTGGAAAAGCTGGTGATGCTGCAAATGAGGCCCCAGGGGTCTTGCACAGGGCTGGTAACCACCCCAACAACAGAGGGCAAGTGCGGGTTGAAAAGCCATGATGAAAAATGAAGCTCTACCCATTGCCCTACACCCCTGTACCCACAAGCAGAGCCCAGCCTGCCACAAACAATTCAGGGGCTTCCCTGACCTGGGGACCTAGCATGGCCCAGAGAGCATCCCACAGCCAGGGCAGTCCTTAGCCCCCACCTCCTTCCAGCTCCTCCGACACCCACTTCCCCTTTCTTGGGACCTTAGCCTGTCAGCACCTCCTACACACTTTGTCTTGTTAACTCCTGCTCCAAACTTCAGAACTTGGAACGCTCTGTGCTTCTTGGAGACCCAGATGTCAATTTCCTTCTCTCAATTAGGAAAATTTTCAGCCATTATTTTTTCAAATAAGCTTTACGCCCCTTTATCTCTCTCTTTTCCTTCTGGGACCGCTATTATATGAATGTTAGTGTGTTTGACATTGTCCCAGGAGAACTTTCCGCGATGACGGACCTGTTCTCTCTCTGTGCTATCGTCCATTTAGGTGTAAAGTGAGGCTGTTCATTTAGGATTTTTCCTGTTCCTTGAGATAGGCCCATATAGCTATGAATGTCCCCCTCTTAGAACTGCTTTTGATGTGCCCCCTAGGTTTTGGAAATTGTGCTTTCTTTCCCATTTATCTCCAGGTATTTCTTGATTTCCTGTTCAGTTTCCTCTTTTATCCACTGGTTGTTTCGTAGTATGTTGTTTAGTCTCATTGGTGTTTTTTCCAGTTTTCTTGTAGTTGATTTCTAGTTTCACACTGTTGTTGTTGGAAAAGATGCTTGCTATGGTTTCAGTCTTCTGGAATTTATTGAGACTTCTTTTGTGACCTAATATGTGATTAGTCTTAGAGAATGTTCCCCGTGCACTTGAAAATAATGTCTATTCTGCAGTTTTGGATGAAATGTTCTATAAATATTAAATCAACCTATTCTAATGTGATATTTAAGGCCATTGTTTCTGTATTGATTTTCTGTCCGGATGATCTACCTATTGATTTAAATGGAGTATTAAAGTCACTTACTAACATTATATTGCTATCGATTTCTCCCTTTATGTCTGTTAATACTTGTTTTATATATTTAGGTGCTCCTATGTTGGGTGAGTAGACATTTACAATTGTTGTATACTCTTCTTGGGTTGATCCTTTTATCATTATGCAATGCCCTCCTTGTCTCTTTTTAGTCTTTATTTTAAAGTCTTATCTGATATGAGTATTGCTACTCCAACTTTTTTTTATTTCTATTTGTATGGAATACCTTTTTCCATCCCTTTACTTTCAGTCTGTGTGTCTTTTGATCTGAAACAAGTCCCTGGTAGGCAGCATACAAATGGGTCTTTTTTTAATCAATTCTGAAAACCTATGTCTTTTAATTAGAGCATTTTGTCCATTTACATTTAAAGTAATTATTGATAAATATGTATTTATTGCCATTTTGTTTTCTCTCTCTCTTTTTTTATAGTTCTCTGTTCCTTTCTTCTCTTGATCTCTTTCTTTTCAGTTTACTGATTTTCTTTAGGGTTTTGTTTGTGTTCCTTTCTGTTTATTTTTTTTATTTTTTGGGTTTTTTTTTTTTTGTAGGTTTGTGGTTATCATAAGCAGTCTATGTGTGTATGTACATACACACACACACACACAGCTGGACTGGGGTCCAGGCTTGGCAGCCCAGTTTGTGTGCACCATAGCATCTTGGTTTTGTTTGAGTTAGCTCTGGGCAGGGCAGCCTGGTGGTGTGTGTGTGCGTGCAGGTGTGTGTGTGCGTGCGTGCGTGTATGCGTGTGTGTCTATTTTAAGCCATTAGGTGTTTTTAAAATCAAACACATTTTAAAAGTAATACATTTTTACTCCCCACTCTACACTTTGTTTTTGACGGAATATTTGAGATCTTTTTTGTTTAGTGTACCCCCAACTATTTATTGTAGTTATAGTTAATTTTCTTACTCTTGTCTTTTAACCTTCATATTAGCTTTTTAAGTAGCTGGTCTGCTTTGTTTATTATGTATCTGCCTTTACCTGTGAGATATTTTTCCTTTCATGTATTTTCTTATTTCTGGTTATGGCCTTTTTCTTTTCTGCTTAAAGGAGACCCTTTTAACATTTCTTGTAAAGTCAGTTTAATGGTGACAGACAAACTCTATTAGAACTTTTGTCCAGGAAACTCTTTATCTTTTTTTCAATTCTGAATGATGATAACCTTACCAGGTAGAGTATCCTAGGTTTTAGGTTCCTTTATTTCAGCACTTTAAATATGTCCTGCCACACTTCCTTATATCCTGTGAAGTTTCTACTGAGAAATCAATTAATACCCTTATGCGGTTTCCCTTGCTTATAAAAAGTTGTTTACCTCTTGCTGCCTTAAAATTGTCTCTTATCTGTAATTTCTGCCATTTTAACTACAATATGTCTTGGGTTTATCTTGCTTGGAACACTATGCTTCATGGACCTAGATAGATGTCTGTTTCCTTCTCCAAATTAGGAAAAATTTCAGCTATTATTTCTTCAAATGCCCTTTAAGCCCTTTTGTCTCTCTCATCTCCTTCTGGGATCCCTATAATGTGAATGTTAGTGTATCTGATGTTGTCCCAGACAACCCCTAAATCACCTTCACTTCTTTTATTCTTTTTTCTTTTTGCCATTCTGATTGGGTGATTTCCACAATTCTATCTTCCAGGTCATTAATCTGTTCTTCTGTATTATCTAATCTGCTGTTGATTCATTCTAATGTATTTTTAATTTCAGTTATTGTATTCTTCAGCTCTGACTGGTTCTTTATTATATTTTCCATTTCTTTGCTGAACTTCTCTCTGAGTTCCTCTATTATACTCTCAAGTTTGGTGAGCACACTTATGACCATTTTTTTGAATTCTTTATCAGGAAAATTACTTATCTCTTCATTAGGGTTTTTTTTCCTAGAACTTTTTCTTGTTCCCTCATTTGTAACATATTCCTGGGTCTTCTAATTTTGTTTGACTTTTCCTGTTTGTTCTTATGAATTAGATGAGATAGCTATCTCTCAGTCTTGAAAAAGTGGCCTCATGTGTAAGTAACCTCTGTGTAGACTGTGTGCTGGGTGGATTTGGCAGGCAGGTTGGAGTCAGGATGAGCAGATGCAGTGCCTGGGCCGCTGGTTGGCTGGGAGGAGCAGGCTGG
This sequence comes from Cynopterus sphinx, assembly GCA_030015415.1. NCBI lineage: Eukaryota > Metazoa > Chordata > Mammalia > Chiroptera > Pteropodidae > Cynopterus > Cynopterus sphinx. The sequence continues at coordinate 95,146,976 of CM057379.1, read as the reverse complement.
AAAGGATGGCCCATTGTGTGCACTTGTGTGTGGCAGCTCCCTGTTGGTCTGTCTGCAGCTGGAGTGAGGTCCACGTGGGGCAACCTGGTTCATGCACTGCTGTGCCCTGTTGGTCCCACTGGAGTGGTGTCCTGTTATTCTGGCCGTCCATAGCAGGAGCAGGGCCAAAGCTGGACAGCCCAATGAATATGCACCAAAGTGCTCTGTAGGAATCAGCAAAGCAAGATCCAGATGAGGCAGCCAGTGCCTGCATGTGTGACACCCTGTTGATCCAGTTGTCCACAGCTGGAGTGGGGTCTAGGCTGGGCAGCCCAGTGCATGCACACCACAGCATCCTGTCGGCCCTGCTTGAGCTAGCTCGGGTATGGCAGTGCCCTGTTGACCTGGCTGTGCATGCATGCTGCAGCACCGTGCTGGTTCTTTCAGAGGGAGCTTTGCAACACTCTTGCCTTGCAGGTTGGCTAGGACACCTGGATAGAGCTCCTGCCTCTGCTATATGGGTGGAGGGGGATGTAAACAATGGCCCTCACTGGCACCTCTGATCTCAGAAAGTTCCCTCAGATCCTGGAGTTTCGTAATTTCCCAGCCATCTCTATGCAGTCTCTCCCTTCCTCCCTCACATCTCCCTCTCAATGTGCAGATGCTGTTCAGTCAGGCCTCAGTTGTCTCTCAGAAGGAATTGCTCTAAACGTAGGCGATTCTCCAGTGTGTTTGCTGGAGGGGGTGAGTTCAGCATCCTCCTACACCTCCATCTTGGACCTGCCTCTAAAGCGTTATTTTTAGACAAAAACTAACAGATACTTCACGAAGCAGAATGTAAAATCACGTTAATTTTTAAAAGCTAAAACATAAGACCTTAACAAACCTGTTCCATCTCCTCACCCTCTGTTTTGTTTCTGCTATTGAGCACTTATTCTGTGCCCAGGTGAAAGGCAAGCTCCCCCTAACCATTTCATCCTCATGAAAACCCCACAACGTTGGGGCTCCAGTAGTCCCCATTTAAGAGAGGGAGTCTGAGGCTCAGAGAAGTGAAGTGACTTGCCCAAGGTCACACAGCAACCAGGAAGTGCTGGAGATCTTAACCAGTCTATTTCCCTGTCTCTGAAAACATCACTTGGAGAAAGTCATCTGTGAGGCACTATTCTCGACTGTTCTACAACAGTCTAAACCCTGTTTTATAAAATTCTAAGAGTGAGGGGAGGTCCATATAGGAGGGCCTCAGGCTCCCCCCACCAGTCAATCTGGTATGTTGGTCTTCTGTCCAGGGTTTCATTTGAGAGGGGGGTTCTACAACTGAGACAGAATTTCGACACAGTGTCCGATTTGTCAAGCTAAGATGCTGAAACACTGGAAATATTTAACAATTCCAGTGTCGCACCCCAGGAGAAGTTCGGAGGCAAGGAGGGGAGGTGAATGCAACACTCAGCTCAGCCTGGCCTGGGGAGGTGTTGGGGGCCCTTCCTGCCCAGGCTCCCTCTCCCAGCCACTCCTACCTGAAGTCCTCAGATGCCAGCACCTCGTAGTAGTAAAGGAGTTTGCACCTGGGGCCGGGGCTGTGCAAGGCTGTCAGGACATCTTCCACCACACTGCCAGGTGGGACGTGCATTTGCCACTGGAGCAGGTAGATGCCGGGCCATCGGGTCACGTGGGAGCCCTAAAACAGCAGCCACACCTGACTCTTTGGTCCCCCTGGAGAAAGGGCTCCCTTCTAAACCAGCCCACCAGCAAGTTCCTCCTCTAAGAGCTTCCCAAAGCCATCGTTGCTCTCCCTCCACTGTCACCCCCAAATCCCTGGCAGCTAGGAGCCTCCCTCTGAATCTGGGGGAGGGGTCAAGGTCAGGCGGGGTGCAGCTGCAGGACAGCAGGGGTGTGGTTTGGTCAGCCATCTGGATTTTGTTGGGCTTTTGTTCTGTTGAACAGGCTTTGCATACTGGGGAGTACTGGAGAGGGATTTGGGAGGGGGAGCTAGCAGGTGGTTAGAGATTGTTGAGATCCCAGAGAGAGAACAAGAAAGGGGGTGTTAGCTGTTAAAAGAAGGATAACTTCAAGGAAGGGCTGCATGCTCAGTGAGTCCCCAGGGGATGCTGGTGCGCTAGACTCCCCATAGAACCTGCGGCAAGATCTGCAGTGCTCGCCAATGCTTACATGTATGAGTGTGTGTGTGCATGTAAGAATGTGAGTGTGCATGTGAGCATGTATGTGTGAGCGCATATATGCATGAGTACACTGTGTGCTTGTGAGTATGCATGTGTGAGCACATGTGTGAGTGAGTGCATGTTGGAGTATTGGTGAGTGTATGTATGTGTGAGTGTGTGTGTGTGTTTGGGGGCTGGTGATGGTCGACTGGCAAGCACTGGCCTCATGGTGGACATGAGGGTCAGCAAGGGTGCCTCATGTTCAGTGTCACGTCCACATTCTGTTCCCAGACCTACAGTTTCTGTGCTGCGCCAGTTCTGGAACTTGACTGTGTCTCAGAAACCACCCAAAGAAGTAGAGCATCACAAGTTCCAGGCCCCACAGCCAGAGGCTCTGAGTCAGCCTGCTGAGCATGAGGCCTGGAAACCTGCATCTTTGACATAAGTCCCAGCGGATTCTGAGTCTGGGGTCCTGAGTTATTCGTCCTGAATATGCCAGGATCTGTCTTTCTCCCCCACTGTCCCGCAGGGTCCCTGAGGCTGAGGACACTGTTGTGCCCCCCAGAACCCTGGCATGCAGTGGACACTCAGTCCTGTGTGATGAGTGAATAAATGAAGCAAGGAATTCAAACCTGAATACTCTCCCCTTCCCGGCAGACAAGGGGAGCCTCCACGCAGCTGTAGTCTGTGCCCAAGGCCCAGCCTCTGTCCGTCAGCTGCCTGCCAGCCCTGGCCCCAGGCTCCCCGGAGCCCAGCCTGGGCGCCTGCTTGGTGTGGTACAGGCTGAATACCACATCTCCTCTCAGGATATCGAAGTCCCAGGTGATGACTGATTCCCCCTCCAGAATCTCCACAGCGACCTGTGTGGGGACGAGGTAGGTCTGAGAATGGACCCCCCAACCCCCTATCTGAATGCCTGGGAGGCCCCAACCTGCTGTGGGGGCTGACTGGCAGCCACCGACTGACTAACACAAAGATACAAAAGGCCAGGAGGGCCACTCCATAGGGCTCTGCACATCCTGTGCTCCCAGAGGGTCAGGCTGGGCTAGACTGGCTGAAATGGCCCCTTAGATTCTTGCCCATGTCTATCCTGCCCCTACCCCTCCTTACAGGTTTGTCCTGAGAGCGTGCCCTCAGCAAATCGCTGGCATGAGAACCTTCGTTTCAGGCTCTGTTCTGGGGGACCCTGACCTATAATGACACCCCAGCCCAGTGGGCCCTCCCAGGCCAGGCCCCAGCACCTCGTGGGGGGCCCCTCGGAGCACACTGGCTGACTGGTAGGTCTCTCTCCACTGGCACAGCTGGTCGGATTGCTGCTGCTCCTCTTCCGTTAGATAGAGTGACTTGGGGACCAGCCCTCCTTCAGGGACATTACACTGGGGAACAAAGAAAAAGGTGGCATGTCGGAGCCCCCAGCAAAGCCTGGGTGACCTATAGAAGAGTGCTCTGTGACCTCTGAAACCACATCTTTAAAAAGCAACCGCTTAGTGAGCTGGGCAGTAGGCTTCTATGGCTCCATGTAACCGTGGAACCACCACAATAGAGAGGGAACTATTCTTCATATTTTACAGATGAGGAAAATGGAGACTCAAAGAAGTCAGACCACTTGCCTAAGACCACAGAGTGGAAAGGGCTGAGCCAGGGTGCAAACCCACATTTCTCAGGCCCCAGGCTCATGTTCCTTACCACTATGCTGGTCCTACAGGCCCATTTGCTGCATATATGTCATGCATACATATTGCGACAAGCGGAGAAGACGGGCAAGTTTGACAAAATTCCTAGGAAATACGTTTTATAACCCCCAAATCATTCAAGCATGCTGTCTGGTATTTCTGTTAGAGAAAGGGAGGGGCCTGCCCTCCCACTGCCAGATGAGATCCAGATGAGATAAGACAGCTGTGACCCCTGCCTGTTATCTCACTGCAGGGGTAGGTGCAATAAACAGGGCCTGGGCCCACAACGGGGCCTGGGCCCACCTCTCCTGGAAGAGGTTGCCTCATCATCCCACCCCAGGTGGTTGTGAGTTGGGGATAAATCCCTTTGGGTACACCAGCTCTGGCTCCAGGGCCCAGGCCTATGGGGCATTTGAGTCACTTCCTTCCTTCTGCTGTCTGCAGCAGAGGGTGCACAGCCAACAGGTACACTCTGACTGAATCCTAGCAACTTGGTCTTGGATGTGGAATACAGGAGGGGCAAGCCTGTGACTAGCCCAGTGAGTCTCTAAACTTCTAGAAACTTCTGTCTTGCTCACTGTGTTTGAAAGAGCCAAGGTAAGGCCCCTCCTTCAGGAGGAGTCACCCCTCTTTAGGGCAGCTTTTTTATTATTATTACTATTTATTATTTATGCTTACAGCAAGCACCTGGTCTTCCTAGGTGGTCTCCCATCCAAGTACTAACCAGGCCTGGCCCTGCTTAGCTTCCGAGATCAGACAATGGGCTTGTTCAGGGTGGCATGGCCGTAGACCATGGACTGTGGCTCCACTGGGACATGAACTCAGGACTTTGTGCGTGTAAAGTAGACGTGCTAACCACTACACTATGGAACCACGTCTTGGGTCATCTTCTAAAACAAGGCCTGTCTCAGCACTCCTCAACCCCTGGCCCTTGGGCCACAGCCTGCCCCCTCCTGGAGCCCAGGGCCCCAGTAGCCTCACCATGCACTCTCCTCCAAGGAAGTCAGGGATCACTTCTTTATCCAGGTAGTCGATAAGGCCTCCAGGGCCCTGATAATTGCTGCCACTATAGATGAGAAACTTCTGCCGGGTGTTCTCGTTGATGAAGGGGCTGATCTGAAATGGGGGAGATGAGGCAAGATGGAAACTTGTTTTTTTATTAAGTATAATTCACATACCATAGAATTAACCATTTTAAAGTGGCTTTCGGTTCATTCACTGTGTTGTACAACCTTCACCTTTATCTAATTCTAAGACATTTTTCATCCCCCCAAAACAAAACCCCACATCCATTAGCAGTCACTGCCCTTCCCCTTTTCCCCCAGCCCCTGGCAACAACTAATCTACTTTTTGTCTCTATGAATTTGCCTGTTCTGGACATTTCAAATAAATGGAATCATGATACGTGTCCTTTAATGTCTGGCTTTCATTTAGCATGTTTTTGAGGTATATCCATGTGTAGGATTATCAGTACTTCCTTTTTATAGCTGAATAATATTCCACTACACAGATGACCATGTTTTGTATATCCCAGATGGGATGTATTTCAACACAGAGCTCTAAGCTGCATGTCAGTTCGTGTTTTCACGGCATCCTCAATTCTGGTATGGGGTCTAGATCAATAAATTGGTTAGGAGGTGAAGAGGGAAGAAAGGAGGGAAGGAAAAAGGGAGGGTGAGAGGGAAGGAAAAAGGGAGGGTGGGAGGGAAGGAAAGGTAAATGAACTGTAACACTTAGCATGGCAGGGCACAAGACAATTCAGCAAAGAATGCCTCAGGCAAAAGACGAACTGGGAACTGGCATCCCACCTGTGTGTTTACTCTCCTTTGGCCCCCTGGGAGGCGGTTGCATACTCCATCTGGCATGGACAATGGGCAGGATGGTTCCCTTACCTGCTCCCTACCTCAGTGCCCCTGGAAGCAGCAGCTGCCATTGCAGGCCCCACCCCCACCCCCACTCCACTCTGGCTTTCAGAGCCCCAGACCAAAGGCTGTCCCTCCCTCTTGTCCCTCCAGCTCTGGGGTGGTCAGAGTTACTGAGGTGACTAGACCCTGGGGGCCTCTCCATCCTGCCCACACCTCTGTAAGCAGTTCCTTCATGTCATCCTCACCCCTCCATTTGGGTGAATCTTGCTTCCAGCCAGGATGCCAACTGACTGGCTCCTAGCCCCACGCAATGTACATCCTCTTAGGAAATCTCTAAACAGCAAGGAAACAACATTTTCACAAAAATCAGGATATTTCAGGATAGGAAGCTTTAGTAGCAGGTCCTGCATGTCTCTCCTGCAGCTCCTGTTCATGCAAACCATCCCTGAGGTAGCCACAGAAGCCAGAGAACATCTGGCCGCAGAAGCCCGCTCATGTCCTCTCCTGCTGACAATCCTCCAGGGCTCTCCACTGCCCCATTACAGGGGTATAGGTCCCGTCGTCACCACAGCCTGAGCTCAGCAGGTGTGGATCTCTGAGCATCCACCCAGCCTCCTCAGGGCAAGCAGCTTGCTTGCCCTTTTGCTCCTTTTTGCTCTAGCCTCTGGGAATTGGTTTTTCAGTTCCTTTGCGGTCCTGCCTCCGGGCCTTTGCCCATGCTGCACAGGTTGCCTGCCATACCCTTCCCTCTGCCTTTCCCTGCATGCTCCTTCCTAAGGTCTTGTCCATAAGTCTCCTCCTCAGCAAGACCTTCCTCAGGTCCCCAGTCTGAATTATCCCCCTGCCTGGCTTCATTTCTAAAAACTCTGAATGTCCTCATGTCCTTGTCATAGGGAACCATGAAGCATTTACTTGAGTGGTGTTATCTGGTTTCTCTCTCCCCACCCCATGACAGTGGGGGGAGACACAGTGACTGAAAAGGAGCCTGGCACATAGTAGGTCCTTAGTAAAACACTGAATCCACTTAACTTTCAACTCCTGACTCCCCATCTTGACTGACCCTTTACTTACAGCAGCACTTCTCAGGCTTCCCTGGGCACTGAACACCCCCAAACCCCCCCTACCCCTGGCACTTGGTAAGATGCTGACTCTGAGTCAGTAGGACTGGGATGAGGCCGGGCTGAGATTGCATCAGATTGTGGACCAGCAGCAAGGCCCCAGGGCAGTGGTTTTCAACTGCAAATGACAACCTGTCAGTGGTTGTGAAATCAATTTAGCACATCATGATTAGCCTGTTTGTATGCATGTGTGTGTATACAGGCAGGCAGGCATGCATGTGCTGGGTTGCAGCATAAAGTGTATTTCTCACTGTGGGTCGTAGGCAAAATGTTTTACAGTCTCTATAGCACAGGATCCCAGCACTCCTTGGAACCAACTCACAGGAATCCCAGGAAGCTATATAATTCTGAGTGTGTCTCTAGTGACCATGAAACAGGGCACAGGATACATAAACTGTGCTCTATCCATATAGTAAAATACTATTCAGACATAAAAAGAAACAAAGTAGATTCCAATGTGGATGAACCTGAAATCATTTTGCTGAGAGAAATCAGACTCAAAAAGACTCATAGTGTTTGATTCCACTTATGTGAAATAACTAGACTAGGCAAATCCATAGAGACTCAAAGTAGGTTCATGGTTCATGGTTGCCAGGTGCTGCAAGGGGTGGGGAGAGCAGCTGTTAATGGATACAGGGTTTCTTTTTGGGGTGATTAAAATGTTCTAGAATTAGGTAGTAGTGATGGTTGCACAGCTCTGTAAATATATTAAAAACCACTGACTTGTGCACTTTAAAGGGGTGACCTTTGTGGCATATGAGTTAAAAGAAATGACACAGCACAAGAGGGTCGGGCAGCTCACAGAGGGACACCCTCCCATCTCAGCCTCTTGCTCTTACCAGTGTCCAGAGCACCGGGAAGACGCGGGGGGCACGCACAATGAGCAGCCGGCCCAGGGTCTCGGGGTAGTTGTCCTCGACCACCTCAATCATCCGCAGGAGGGCCTTCACCCCCGGCCGCCACAGGTGTCTCATGTTGAGTCCTTCCAGGTCTACCAGGCAGGTCCAGGAGCTGCGGCAGACATGGGGCCCCTCACTATACCTTGCCCTGCCACTTCCCAACACTCTCTGTGGGAAGCCGGGGGGCCAACAGACAGGGATAGATGGAGAGGCTCAGTGAGGCAGGGTTGGGAACAGAAGGGGCAGGGGTCACAGGACATGCTCGTGGATCCTGCTACCATGGAGAGGCCACACAGCAAAAAGGCTCAGAGTGTGGACTCCAAGGCTGAGCACTCAAATTCAAGTGTCACCTTCACCCCTGGGAGCTGTGTGACATAAGCAACTTCCTCGTTGGGACAGTGACAATAACAGTAACAGTCCCCATCTCAAGCACTTGTTTTTAGGATTAAATGAGAAGGTATATGTAAAGTTCTCTGCAAGAACAGACACATAGCATCTACTCAATAAAAGCCAGTTATCACTACAGACTGTTGAAAAGATGCTGACAATGAAATAGAACATAAGTGCTAAGAGTACACACTCCAGGGACAGATGCCCTGGGTTCACATTCCAGCTCTGCCACCTGCTGTGTGGCCTGACCAGGTTACTTAACTTCTCTGAGTCTCTATTTCATTAGCACCAATTCATTAGAAAAATGACCATTTTCCTGCAGCGGCCAGTCCCTGGGAGCCTTTCCATCACAGCTTCACCCTGCCCACACCACTGTAAGGAGCTCCTTTGTGACACCCTGTCATCTGAGCCATTGGAGATGGCTCTTCTGGCTAGGGCGCTGATTGATCGATTCTCCACCCCCACCCCAGTGTATGTCCCCTTGGGAAAGCGTCAAACAGCAAAGAAATATAATTTCCACCAGAATCAGGATATTTGGGGATTAAAAGCTTCTGTAGCAGATCCTGCCTGTTCTTCCTTCTGAGGGCTGTGATAAAGATGACACATATTAAGGCACTCAGAAGAGCAACTGCTAGATAGTAAGTTGTATATACATGCTTGCATTATATCTTAACAGTTATTGTTTTTGATAATCCATGAGGAAACTCTAGGACTAGTGATATTATTCCCACTTTTAAGAAAAGGTTCAGTGCCTTTTGGGGCAATGCCACTGTCAATACTGGTGTGGGAAACTGAGTTCAGGCATAGAAGTCTGGGGAAGTCAGAGAGGCACTGTGCATTACTAGATGTCCCGTGACACCTGTGACAACCTGCCTGGGAGACAAAGTCAAGGGGTGGGAGACCGAGTCTCATAAAGCCAAGGCCAGGAGGCTGTATGGCCTAGAAAATAAAGTCCTTGAACCTGAGCCAGACAGGAACAGTATCTAATTCTAGTTCTGCCAATAAGTCACTAAGCAACCTTAGATGAGCACTGCCACTCTAAGCCTCAACTTCTCCCTCCATAAAAAACAGGAACGACAGTCCCTGCTTCATAGGATCATTGTGAAAATTAAGTGAGGACATTTCTGTGACGCGCACAGCATGCAGCCTGGCACAGCATCCATGCTCAGTGAACCTCAGCTGCTTTTGCTGTTTGGGGAATTTGTTCCCGGTGAGGTTCTTGCCTGATGGGGCGACCAAACTGTTTGGTGTTTCCTTCACACCTCTTCTGTCCTTCTTCGTTGACAGAAAGAACCTGGAAGGTAGAGAATGTGCTGGTGAACATTCCTTTGGCTTCTTCACCTGCAGGCAGCCCCAGGGGCTCCAGGAAGTGGAGACACTGACTCACGTGCTGCAGCAGTGCCTCCTCCCCCACGGCCTTCATCAAGCCTTTGGTGTCCATGTGGCCCAGGCGCAAGATGTACAGCGGGCGGCCATCTTTGCAAAGAGAAGGGGCATTATTTAGTGCCGGGTCCCCAACCCCCGGGCCATATACCAATATCAGTCCGTGGCCTGTTAGGAACCAGGCCTCACAGCAGTGGATGAGCAGAGAAGCTTCATCTGTATTTGCAGCAGCTTCCTAGCACTAGCATCACTACTAGCTCTACCTCTGATCTCACAGGAGCACCAGTCGCTGGTGCTAGAAAAGTTGGGGACTGCTGATTTAGTGGATGTTCATGGGAGGGCAGAACTTACCCTCCTCGAAGAAAGAGTTGCCAGGCTATGGGTCACCGAGCCTCAACCCTGCCTTATCTACTAATACCCTGACTGCTCCCAAGAGGGAAAGAAACAACAGAAGTTTTAAAAAGTTTACACCATTAAGGATCTGAGTGAGAGGCATGTGGGAACTCTGTATAATCTTCCTAACTTTTCTGAAAACCTAAAACTGTTCTAACATTAAAAATTTACTTAAAATTTTTTTTAAGAGGATAATAAACCACATAATGAAGGAGTATGGAGAGAACAAATAAAAGCTGGCTCTTAGCTCTCTGTCAACTAAAGCATTAAGGAAAAATAAGGAATTATTATTAGTGGTAACATTTTTGTCAACCAGGCAATACAGAAACCTTGTTTTATGTGTGTTTCTATTTAAGGACAACTATTATATATAATATATTTATTATTATTATTATTATTATTATTATTATTATTATATATTGACTCATTAACATTGAACTCAGAGCCAGCAGCACTGAAACGCATGTCTGAACAAGCTGATCTAACGCAGACATTTTCTCCAAGAGGCACGTCACAGCCTCCTTGCACTTAGGAACCCTAGACAGCACTTCTGCATGATGCTTGGGGGCCATTCTACACAAAAATAAGCAACAAAAAGGACGCACACACACACAAAATGTGGCACTAAGCAGACTGCGAAAAGGACACGTGTTCACAGTGTGAGAGTTGAAACAGGAGGCAGAAGGACATCTCATTCAACCTCAGTTGGGGACCTGCAGGTTGGGCACCTCAGCATTTTTGCTACTCTGTGCTCATCCGTGAATGACCACGAAAGCATCCTGAGTATTGATTTGGGGGCTATAAGTAAATGTTAGTGAGAAGACAAATTCACAAATATGCAATATATGAATAACAAGGATTAACTGTATGTATATTAAAAGAAAGTGTCCCAACCAGTTCTTCAGGAGAGTTAAACATTTGCCCTAATCAACATACAGTTGAACAACACAGGTTTGAACTGTGTGGGTCCACTTATTTGCAGATTTTTTCAGTAAGTATATAGTCGGTCCTCTGTATCCCTTGGTTTCACATCCACAGATTCAACCAACCACCAATCGATGATCTGGAAATCTGCGGATATATATGCCTTGTTCTACACCGTTTTATATAAGGGACTTGAGCATCCACGGATTATGAATCTTGGGGGATCCTAGAAACAATTCCCCATAGATACAAAAGGACGAGAATGGTTAAGTTTTTGGAGAGTCAGAAGTTATAAGTGGGTTTGCGACAGCATGGAGGTTTGGTGCCCCTAACCCCAACATTATTCGAGTCAACTGTTATGAATTTTTACATAAAGGACACTTAAAACTGTAACAGGCACTGGCTTCAATGGCAGTTTAATAAAAAAAAATTCCAAAGATCTTTATAGTGGGTTAAATAACATTCCTCCGAAATTCATGTCACCCATAATTTCACAATGTGGCCTTATTTGGAAATAGGGTCTTCGGAGAGGTAATTATTTAAGGATCTAGTGATGGAATCATACTGGATCATACCACATCCAATGACCTGGGGTCTTTATAACGGGAGAGCACACTGAGAGATACACAGAGAGGAAGGCCATGTGAAGAGGCAGGCAGAGACTGGAATGATGCTGCCAGGCCAAGAAATGCCTGGGGCCACCAGAAGCTGGAAAAAGCAAGGAAGGATTCCCTCCTAGAACCTTCAGAGGGATCATGGCCTTGCTGACACCTTGATTTCAAATTTCTGGCCTCAAGAACTGGGAGGAAATAAACATCTGTCACTTTACACCACCCTGTATGTGGTGATTTGCTATGGCAGACACTAATGTGGTATTCGCTTTAAGCCCAGCTCTGCCTTCCTGGGCTGAGCTGTCACTGCAAAAGCATCTCCAGATGCTTGGAAGAATCAAAAAAAAAAAAAATAAGTGGCATGGAAAGTGGCATTCAAAGCACATTCGGGAGTGACTGAAGGTACACACCTATGTCCTGGTAGTGCCAGCCCCCCGCGAAGAACTCCTCAAGGAGGGTGGGTGGGCACCAGGTCTGAAGGAGGAGATCCACCTGGTGCTGCTTTCGCCAGCTCAAGGACTGGCACAGCATCTCCCGGGCCTTGTCCAGGTGGAAGTCACGAGCCCGCAGGAACCGAAGGATGTGCTGATCTTTGGGAACCTGAGAGAAGGAGGAACAGCCTCAGTAGATGAAATTATGTAAGCTAAGTCTTCTGTCTCATCTAAAAATATTTAGCAAGAGAAAGGACCATATACATCCACAAGCCAAGGACTGCCGCAGTCACTAGAAGCCCGGAGAGACATGAACCAGATTCTCCCACAGAGCTTCTGGAAGGAACCAACCCTGCCAACACCTTAAGCTCAGACATCTGGCCTCTAGAACTGGGAGAGAATACATTTCTGTTGTTTTAAGCCACCCAGTGTGTGGCATTTTGTTTCAGCAGCCCAAGGAAATTAATACACCCTTCTTAACAGTTTGTTATATGAGCTGATAAATCCCTCTTTGTTTGCCTTGTTGATTCATACTGCTTTCCTGCCACATATAACCTAAATAACTGAGGTGACAAGCTAGACCCTATCAGCTCTCCTTTTCCTCAGGCAAATATCAACAGTCTCGGAAAGCCACCCCCATTCAAAAGTGCCCTTTCTTGAGTATTTATTCTGAGCCAGACATGGCTCTAAGCACTTTATGTAGATTGTCCCTTTAATTTGCTCTTGAAGGTATATGCTAACGTTATTTCCATTTTACAGATGGAAACAGGCAGTCAGGTTACATCACAGCCCAACACTAACTACTTTGTCTGCTCCCAGTGTAAGAGGAGGGGATCTGGAGAGGAAGAGTCAGCAACTCATGAATAAGCAGGAAGTTCTTATTCAATGGAGTTGAAGGTCAAGTCCACGCTTGGGACCTACATGCATGGTGGACATTCATGTTGTGGGGCTTCGAGTCTAAAGGCAAAATCCACATGCTGTCAAAAACCAACCTTTGCAAGTCTAAATCTCTTAGAAAAAAACATGGTCTTATGAACATAGGGCTATACATCATTAGCTCTCAACCAGGGGTGACTGTGCCCCACAGAGAACATTTGTCTGGAGCCATTTTTGGTTGTCACAACTGAGAAAGAAGAGTTCGTAGGATCTAGTGGGTGGAGGCCAGGGAGGCTGCTCAACTTGCTACAGGCACAGGACAGCTCCCGCCACAAACAACTGTCCAGCCTCAAATGTTAACAGTGCCGAATCAGTGATAATGCGCAACATGTGTTATAGATACAATAGACAGTACATAATGAAAAAAAAGGCAAAATCTAAGTGTCCAGTATTGTTAACTACACAGACTTATTCCCCTGGCTCCTCCTCCCCAGTGCCTGAGGCGAGGCAGCTCTGATTGTGTATCTGCCTCCTCAGACCCTAGCCTTGCACCCATCTTGCCTTTGTGGTTCCCCCCGCAGGCCCTAGCCCTGCACCCACCTTGCCTTTGTGGTTCTCCTGCAACCAGCGCCGAAGCTGGATCAGGCAGCTCTCCTGCATAGGCGTGAGCTGGCCCAGGCACCTCTCAATGTAGTCTGCGTCCAGCTTGTCCCCTGGAGGAGAAGGAGGACTTTAGGACAAAAGTGAAATGCCACATCTCTTCACCATGTGGTCTGTCTACCCTTTCTGGACCCCTCACTTTACTGGGCACCTCAAATCTGAAATGTTGTTCCAAACCACATGGTGGCCTTTTCACCAGATGACAGCCACGTGGGCTCCAGATCCTCTAGTCTTTCCGATCCACTTCCAAGGGGGTTCTGCAAACTTGTGCCAGAGCAAGCCTGGATCTCACTGTGGTAAGTGATGCATCCCTCTGACCCTCAGAAATGTCCCACCCACTGAAGGTTTTTGTCCATCTTCCACCCCCACCAACTTGGTAACCACCAGCTCGTTCACTATATCTATGGGCCTATTCCTATTGTATTTTGTTTATTCATTTGTTTTGTTTTGTTTTAGATTCCACATAGAAGTGAAATCATGCGGTATTTATCTGTCTGGCTTATTTCGCTTAGCATAATACCCTCTAGGTCCATCCATGTTGTCACAAATGGCAAGATCTCATTCTTTTTTGCTGAACAAGATTCCATTGTGTGTATGTGTGTGTATACGTGTGATACGCACACACACACACACGCACACACACATATATACCATATCTTCTTTATCTACTCATCTATTGATAGATACCTTGGCTATGTAATAATGCTGAAATGAACACAGGGGTGCATACATCTTTTTCCAGAAGTGAAGTTGTTGGATCATATGGCAGCTCTTTTTAACATTTTCAAGGAACCTCCATACTGTTTTTCTCAGTGGCTACACCAATTTACATTCCAACCAACAATGTACAAGGGTTCCCTTTTCTCCACATCTTCACCAACACTTGTTATTTGTTGATTTATTGATGATAGGTGTGAAGCGATATCTCATTATGGTTTTAATTTGTATTTCCCTGATGATTAGTGATGCTGAGCATCTTTTCATATGTCGATTGACCGACCATCTGTATGTCCTCTCGGAAGAAATCTCTATTAGGTCCTCTGCCCATTTATTAAATTGATTTGTTTTTTGGTGTTAAGTTATATGAGATCCTTATATATTTTAAATATTAACCCCTTATTGTATATATAATATGGTGAATATTTTCTTCCATTCAATAGGTTTTCTTTTCATTTTATTGATGGTTTTCCTCACTGTGCAAACTCTTTTTAGTTTAATATAGTCCCATTATTTTTTCTTTTTTTTCGTTACCCAAGAAGATATATCCAAAAATATATTGCCAAAACCAATGTCAGAGAGTTTACTGCCTATGTTTTCCTCTAAGAGTTTTATGGTTTTGGGTCTTACATTTAAGTCTTTAATCTATTTGACTATCAGGCTCACTTCAGCAGCACATATACTAATCTATTTGACTATATTTTTGTGTATGGTGTAAGAAAGTGGTCCAACTTCATATTCATTTTTTTGCATGTATCTGTCTAGGTTTTTCAACATCATTATGAAAGAGACTGTCTTTTTACCCCATTGTATATCTTTTTCTCTTTCATCATAGATTAAATGACCATATAAGTGTAGGTTTATTTCTGGGCTCTCTATTCTGTTCCATTGATCTATGTGTTTGTTTTTATGCCAGTACTGTATTATTTTGATTATTGTAGCTTTGTAGTATAATTTGATATTAAGAAGCGTGGTACCTCCCATTTTGTTCTTTCTCAAAATGTCTTTGGCTATTTTGGGGTCTTTCATGGTTCCTTATAAATTTTATGATTAGGTGTTCTAGTTCTGAGAAGAATGCCATTTGTATTCTGACAGGGATTGCACTGAATCTGTAGATTGCTTTAAGTAGCATGACACTTTAGCAATATGAATCCTTCCACTCCATGAGCAGGGTATATCCTTCCATTTATTTGTATCTTCTTCAATTTTTTTCTTCAATGTCTTACAGTTTTCAGAGTATAGAGAGATATTTTACCTCTTTGGTTAAAATTATTCCTAGGTATTTTATGCTTTTTGATGCAGTTATAAATGGAATTGTTTTCTTAATTTATTCTTTGGATCATTATTGGTGTAAAGATTATTAACAATATAATATACATCATCTCAGTGAGTTTTCTCAATACCCTGTGAGGTGAGTATCACTATTATTCCCACTTTAGAGAGGATAAAACTGATGCCCAGAGAGGTAAAGTAACTCAAACAAGTAAATGTATGTCGTGTGCCCAGCATAACAAAGGCAATCAATAAATACCAGTTCTTTTTGCCTTCCTACATCTCTACCTCCCTTGTGGGGTACAAGACTTTTAGTATACAGAGCCCTGGCCTCAAAATACAGCTCAGAGCTGCACAGATCACTCCTACTGTTCAATCCCATCTTCCACTATTGGGCTGTGCAGGGTAAGCATGTGCCAGCATTAAGAGGCTAGGCTCTAACTTGATGTCCTATTGCCTACTCTTAACCATTGGGGTGGCAGATGCTGGCATGGTGAGGCATTGTAGCATTGTAGCCTCCCAGCAGTGGGTGGAGACACTCCACAAAGAGCAGCCCCCAGGAACATAGCCCATTCTTCGTGTGCAGATGGCACAATAAGAAAACAAATGGAATGTCTGCCGTCCAGCAGCAGGAACCAGCGGTTCACTCAAAAACAAAAAAAAAAAAACCAGGGCTGGTGGTCACGCCAACTGTGCCAGGAGGTGTATAGGTAAACAGAGGCAGGAGAGTTGCTGTGGGGAAAATCGTCCTGACCCAGAAACACCAAGAGGTCAGAAGCTAGGATGCTGGGGATGGGGAGAGGGTGAGGAGGGGGTGAGGGAGAAACACGAGGGAGGCAAGAGATGCCAGCATCCTTCCGGCCTCCAGGCAGCTGTGAAAGCCCCTTTCTTCTTCTGAGCACAATGGCTCAGAGATTCAAAGCACAGTGGAAGGGGCACAACTGTGCCTCCTGCCAGCCATCCTCAGTACGAGCCCTGCTGGTGGACAGCACAGACAGAAGAAAGGAAAGACATGTATAATGCAGAGAGGGGACAGGACATGACCCGCAGAGTGTGTGCACTGAAAGGCGCAGAAGAAGTGCAGTGTTGTAAAAACAATTTTTAAAAACCATTTAAAAAGTGTTTGTACAACAGCAGCCAGCTAGTGCACACAGATGGTGCAGAATAAATATTTGTTGAATAAATAAATTTATTCTTCCTAAACATGGCCCCAGATGTATTTTGGGTTACATGAGTTACATATCTTTGAGTCAGCAAGCCCTATACTTCACTGGCCCCCCAAAAAAATCTGAACTGTTGTGAGCATAAGTGTAGATGATTAAAACTGGATTTATGGGGTATGTGCAGGAAAAATTGTCATATTGTGAACATTTCCCATGTCAATAAAAATCTGAAATATGACAAGGGGCTAATTGCCTTAATATGTAAAGAGCTCTTACAAAGCAATAAGAAATCAGCAAACAGGTAAATAGACAAAAGACAAGAAGAGGGATTCGCAAAAAAAGTTAAGTTGAATGACTAAACATAAAGAAAGAATACTTGACCTCACTCATAATGAAGGATTACTGATCACTAATCACTCTTTGCCTTTCTGAAGTTTAAAATATTTAACAAAAGCCTTGTGGGGAGCGGGGGCAGGGCAAACTCAGGAACAGAACAAGGCACTCACTTTCAGTGGGAACTCTGATTAGTACCAGCTCTTTGTGAGCCTAATTGGTAAATCTACCAAGCCTTGGACCTAACGATTCAACTTTTAAAATTATGTCATGTATGTATATAAATACATATATATATATATAAATTGGGCAGATATTTTTAAAAACCTTAAGTACAAAGATGTACCACATTATTTTATGAAAAAAAAAAAATGAAAACAACCTGTCGATATGAGACCAGCTAAATAAACTAATTAAAAATAATAAATAATAAATGTTTATTAATAAGTTATGGTGCAACCACGCTATGAAATACTACAAAGTGCTAAGACACACGTGCTGAAACAGAAAGCTGTTCAAGCAACATTACTAACTAGGAAAAAAGCAAAATATCAAAAAGAATGTGTTACATGCCCTTATTTGTTCAACATAGGTTATATACGTATGTAGGCATGTGTAACTATATGTATGTATATACATATTATGTATGTGTATGTGCCTAGATAGTCTCAAGAAATATAAACACGAAACTATTGTTGCCTTCAGGGAGAGGAAAGAAGTCTTACTTCCTACTTGACATCTTCTGAGCAATTCAAATTCTTTTTCCATCATAATCATGCATTACTCATATAATTAAAAATAATAATAAAACCAGAGAGAAGGTCAGCCATAATGTACCAGATCAGGTCAGCTCCTGATCTAGAAATAAACCATTTTTGGCTCTTGGGCCTGAAGAAAGAGATGGGGAAGCTGATGAGAGAGGGAGGAGGTGGAGTTATATTCCAGGACTCAGATATGTCCCCAAGGGCACCACAGGATAAGCAAACCCACTGCAGGCTTCCTAGGACTTCAGGTCTTGGCCACAGGGTCTTACCGTCGTTACCAACCATCTCAGAAGTGGGGCCCTGGGCGCTGCTGAGCCCATCAGCCTCCAAAGAGTCTGGGTCCCCCAACGCAGTCTGGGAGCAGGCGTCCTCCTCTTGGACCCGGGCAGGCGTCCATCGGGGAATGTGAGAGGTGCCCTGGGCGATGAGCTCATTCAAGTAATGCTCGATCACCTCCTTCCCCTGGAAGACAGAGAGAGCCAAAACATATCGGTACCTGGGGCAAGACCACAAGGAGTAACCACGCCAACTTGGAAATCACCCAACCTGGCTCTGGTCCCAGCCCCGAGCAGTTAAAATGTGGCAGGGCCCAGTGGAGATGTGCTGTGAGTGTTAAATGCACACCAGATTTCCAAGACTTGGTACTAAACAAAGAATGTAAAATAACTCCCGACTAAGTTTTATATTGATAACACATTAGAGGAAATATATTATTAAAGTGGATTTCACCTGTTTCATTACACCAAAAGGCCTCAACTCAGCGATGCGTCAGATCTAAACCATGCAGTGACAATTTTAACCAGGAAAAAGCACCACCCAATGTCCCTCCTCTGTCCAGAGTTCACTACACAAGCCTGGGAGCATCAGGACAGTGATTGCTGTGCCCCATTAAGGGCTTGCTTTCTATCCATTATCTACTGTGATATGGCCATTGTTAGAATATCCATTCTACAGATGAGGATAGTTAAAGATGGTGCCTGATGTCACACGGGTTATTAGGTGGCAGAGCAGGCTTTGAACCAGGACTGGCAGCCCTCAAGGCCTGTGCACCTTCTTTCTCCTTGTGACTAATGGAGCCTCTATCTTACCTTCTTGACATTGGCTGTGTACTGCTTCATGGCGATCTTCTCCAAGGCACTTTCAAAGCCAAAGAAGGACCGGATGTCAAGGGAGGCGGACTGCTCAAAGCAAGTCCAATCTTCATTCTCAGGGTGGACCTGAAAGCCAGGCAGGGATGACAACACAGTCTCAGGGTGGCAGATGCCATGCCCTCCTCCAGGCTTCTCTTGGTGACCTGGGCACAGCCAGAGCATGCAGTGGACAACATGTCACAGCTTGCAACACCCTATTCCAACAGGCCCCACCCAGAGCACTATGCAAGGTATAAAGTGTTAGCAAACAAAGCCTCCTCAGGAGGAGCCAGAAGAAAACAGGCCTCATATCTGTGTTTGTGTCCCTTAAGTATTATATGTATATAATGATATATAATTAGGTAATATATTTAATATATCATATACAAAAAAATTACGCATGAATATTATACATTTTAGATATATTATTTATGTTTATATATAATAATATAAATACATATTTAATATTTATATGCATATAAGATAAATTTCGTTGACACAGCTACCATGCAGAACCAGGCTTAGTGCCTCTCAAACTTCCATGGGTAGAGCATTACCAGGGAGTCTATTAAATATGCAGGTGCCAGGTGGAGTAGGTGTGTCCAGGGCTGGGGCCTGAGAATCTGCATTTCACAAGCAGCCTCATTGATGCAGAGTCAGCTGTTTGCAGAACTTTCTCTGAGAAATACTATATTAAAAAGGATTTATAAAAATTCCCCCTATACCTCCCTAGAAGTAAACAACTGAACATCCTAGGCCCAGCTTCCAGGAGGCCCTGAGAGGAGCTGGAGGTGTGCTGGAAAAGTAATCAGCATTTACAGGACGCTTGCTATTTATGAGGCACCACTGTACAGATGAACAAGGCAAGGTTCCCCGCATTGGGAGGCTGGGCAAAGACACATCAAAAACACCTGTAATGTCCCATAGTAGCCACATTGGATTTACCATCATAAAAAATACCATTTGGGGTCTAGCATAGCTACATTATCTCATTTGCTCCCCTAGCACCCAATGACATTCCCTCTTCCAGATATGAAAGGGCGGCCTAGGGATGGGAAGCAACTTGTCCAACATCACTCTGCAAGAAAGTGACAGAGCTGAATTCCAAATGACTTCAGACTCCTCACTCTAGCCAAGGCTAGCAGGACCCAAAACCTGCAATGCCCACTCTCAACTTCATTCATCCACCTTGGGGTCTTCAAACCTCCTGTTCCTTCCACCAAAACTCTGTTTCTAGCCCTCTGATCCTTCAGCCCTCAGCTTCAATGACATCTCCTCAGAGAGGCCCCAGGGGGACACTTCTATTTTCTGTAAGTCTGTCTGCTGGGTTCCTTCTTTGCTAGCACTTGTGACAAAATTTTAAGTCTATACTGATTTGTTCTTTTTGTCATCTGTGCCTTTCCCTGGAATGGGAGGTCCATGAAGACAATGGTCAGGTGGATTGGTCCACTGCTGGGTGCCCAACACTTGTCAGAAAGCCTGGCACATAGTAGGTGCTCAACCAGTGTGTACTGGAAAATAATTGTTCTTAAGTATATTACAAGACAACACATATACAGGACTTAGTGTGTGCCAGGTACTGGTCGAAGAGGTTTGGTTATCTTACTTTTTGAAATCCTCACCACAACCTGTGTGGCAAGGAGGATCATTAACCCCATTTTACAGACAGTGAAACTGAGTCAAAATTTCACGAAGGCAAGAAAAGAGAGAAGAAGGGAAGGAGGAGGCAAATTGCCAAGTTTAGCCAGTAAAATGAAGGATGCCCAAAAGCGTTTGAATTTAAGATAAAACAACAACAACAACAAAAACGTTTTAGTAAGGGTGCCTCAAGCGGTACTTGAGACTACTTACGCTTAAAAAAAAAAAAAAAAGATATCAGCTGAGTATCTGAACTACAGATGTAAGGAGCTTCCTGCGTCTCCTCCTACATGGCTCTGGGAGGGAAGGAGTTAGCTGCGATGCACAGACATCAGGGCAGAGGCCTGGAAAAGAGCAGGGGTGGGTGGCCGCGGCAAAGGGGAGGCCGGCCTGCGCTCACTCACCGTGTAACTGCAGTTCTCCTTGACCACCACGCGGCTAGCGAAGGTCTCATTGTGCGCTTCGATGCGGAGCGTTCTCTCTTTCCAGTTCAAGAAGTTCCTCTGCACGAAGACCACGTGCTCCACGCCTGCGATCTGCAAGGAGAGGGGGCGAGGGGGCTGGGGTGGCAAACCCTGAGGGCTAGTCCTGGTCACCCTCGATCCTGGGACCCGGATCCTGTGCCTGGCCACCTGCCTGGGCCCGCACCTCCTACTCCATCCCCCACCCCACCTCCGACACCACTCCCCTCAACCCCCGCTGGGCACTGGTTCCCCTAGACCCCATTCCTCCAGGACCCAGTGGGCCCTTGGACACACCACAGAAGCCCCCTCTCAGCACCTGCCCCTGGTCCCCAGGTCCCCAGGCCCCACCTTCCGCAGCAGCCTCGGGGCCTCCACGCGCAGCCTGCAGCTCCGCTCCACCACGTGCACGGAGCCGTCGGCGCTGCGGGACTCGCGCAGGACCTCGCTGCCCAGGAACACGGGGATCTGTGGGCAGGTGGGGAAGCGCTTCTCGTAGGCCTGGGTGGAGAGGGAGTGAGCTCCAGCGGGTGGGGGGGAGGGGACCCCAGCGCCCAAGGTCCACTGAGCACAGCCCTCCTCCCACCCTGGCTGGGCTGTGGTCCCATTCGTCAGATGGGTGTGGCGAGCCAGAAGGGCATGCCCGGCCCATGGGAAGAGCAGTGACCAACTGCTGTTTTACCAACAAGAGCGTCATTTAATGCCCCCTTTAAAGCAGTGATACCCAGGCGCCTGCGCAGACCGCTTTTCGCTTGACATTTGAGCTTTGCCCTCAGAAGAAAGAGTGGGCTTGCCTGGGTGCATTTTCTTTTCTCTTGTTTATTTTTATTTCCAACAATAGGGGCTTTACTTTATTTAAATAACCAAAAATAACGTTTGACAAAACGGGAAACATAACATTAAACAACAAAGTATAGCTGTAAAATCTCAAGTCAGGCAACACTTTTTTTAGATCGCCAAAAATAAAGTTTTACAGAAAAGGAACTATAACAAGCAAATGTATAGCTGCGAATTTTCTTTCACCATCAAAATCGATTCCCTCTAAGATATTTTGGGACTACTTTGCATTTTCCAAGCAATACTGAAATTTGTTGTACAGAGTTGCTTAGTCTCATCGTATAAATGAAGAGTTTGCAAAACAATTTTGCTTATTGTTAACAAATAACTAAAATACGTGGTTATTGCTAACAACTCCAAATCTACTGAAACAGTCTAACCTACGTACACTTCCATGAATATTTCACAAGCGACACAGATGCTCTTACTGCTGTCACAGATGACATGGATAGTGGCTAGGGTCAGATATTGGAGGGCAGTCAGGCACCAAGAAAGTACTTCTTAACAGAAATAACTACAATACATAAATCCTGCCTCTGCCAGCCCCCCCCCCCAACCAGGTGGGCATTGCATCTGCTCTGTCAAAAGGCCCACCATCTCCCCAGTTCTCCACTGGGAACCTAGAGTGCAAAGATAGATGGAGAAGCTTTCTTCCAGAGCCTTCAAACTTTAATAAATTGCCCTGGGGTTCTTAATGCTGTTGTATGCCTCACAGGCGGTGACATAGGCAGACTCTGGGAAGAAGATGTCATGGTATTCTGCTAAAAATCTCAGAAAGAGATCAAAGTGCTTCAGTAAAGCCTTCAGATTCTTCTCAGAAAAGGACATTTTGACCAGGATTTCTGGAAGTTTCACAAACAATCGCAACAAGTGTTGTGCCCCATAAATGTAGGAGGGTGGAAGAGACTGGTCACTTAGGGGGTAACTGCTGGGTACGAGTTCCCAGGAGAGGACCTCCTTTATTTCATTAGTTCTGCTTTCACAGACCGCAAACACCCCACCGCCTTCCTTGCTCGGAGTCAGAGGAACAGGTGAGGATGGTCGGCTATGCACAGGCGTCTTCTTTTCTAGGTGCAGGAACAGCTTGGGCATGCTGGTGGACACGTCCTGCTGCTGGTGCTTGGTCTGAGGCGAGGCACTGCTCTCAGACAGCTTGTCACAGTTGGCAGAGTGGCGCCTGGACCGCCTCAGAGACTGCAAGGCTTCTGGCTCAGCTTTGCGCCTTTTGGGAGTAGCGAGCTCACACCGACTCTCCATGGACTGTGGGGTGAACAGATTCAACAAAGGTGGACTTGGAGAGAGCCCCTCCTGGTTCCTACTAGTGTTTATGACACTTTCTTTAATCGGAAGAAAAAATTCGGACGAAGTCACCTTTTTATACTGAACTTGTTCATACGGATAGAGCAAAACCAATGGGAGAGTGTAATCAAAAGTTATTCTTAATCCATCCGCCATCTCCTTACAAAGGTCAACATTCTTTTCTGCTGGGATGCAATGCACATCCATGGGGGTGTGTGACACAGCATGATGATAAGGCCTCTCATTGGCTGAAAAGGCTGCATTGATAGCAAAATGCTTCACATAGGATTCCAAAATAGTTATGATGTTGGTCTGGCATGGAAGTTTCACTAACCGCTTCCTCCTGTTGATATAATAACAATCATCCTCAAGTTTCTCCTTCAGAACTTCCGGGATGTCTATCGTGATTATTCTTTCTTCCATCTCTCTTTTTGTGTGCACCTCTGGTTCTTCCTTCATTTCAGGCTTCTCTGCATTATCGCTTTCTTCAGCTCTTGCTCCATCCTTTTCTTCCCCACTGTCAACAGGAGAAGTGCTCACTGAGTTCTCATTTTCACCGTTTTCCTTCAGTGGGAAGGCTTTTTAGTACAGAGTCGACACCAGGCAACCCGTAGCGCTTCGCTTCCTCTTCCTTCCTTAGGTGTTTCTTAGTTGAGCGACAGCTTTTTAGGACGATTTACGCTGCCATCTCCGATTTTCATCGGTGTCATGGAGGACATGATCTTCAGCTGCCCGTCTATCCCAGCTCCTGTTCCAACCATTAAAATGGATCAGATAGATACTCTGGGGGTGTCTCCGCCTTTTTCGTCTTTCCCAGCAATAATAACAACACCGACAATCAGAGGAGATGCAGACCCGACTCAGTCTCCCGTGAGCCTCTCTTAGGTGGACTTGCAAGAGGCGTGGCTTGGGGACTGACAATATAAATGCTACGAGGTCCTGAGGGAAGAAGGCGCCGGGTCACCCTTGCCCGTGGGGCCTACCGGAAGCGTTGCGTCCCAACACGCCTGGGGGCCTCAGGGCAACGAGGTCCTACGTAGGTCCACGCCAGCGGTCTGGCGTGATGGCTGAGCACCTGGGTCGGTTGGCCAGGGCGTCGCCCGGGAGCCCACGCGACGCTGGCCCACGCGGGAGGAGGACAGATTCAACCCAAGGCCGGAGCCATGATGGCGCCCCCCGCACCGGAAGTGCGGCCCGCGCTGGGGACGCATGCGCAGAGCGACCCCGTGGGGGGGCCGCAGCCTCGCTTCTGGACGGCGCAGGCGCAAGGGGTCCGGAAGGAGCCCTCCTTGCTTGGGACATTGTCAAAGACTTTTTTAATCTTTCAGGGAAAAAAGAAAAAAAATTGAACGAGATCCAGCACCTCTTCATGGTATAACAACACTCCACAAAGAGGAAGAGAAGGGAACTTCGTCACCCCGAGGAAGGGCATCTGCAGAAAGTCACTGCGAACCTCGGACTCAGTGACCATGGTGAGAGACTGAACGAGCTCTCGCTCAGGCCAGGAACCAGGCCAGGAACCAGGCCAGGATGTCTGCTCTGGCCTCTCCTGTTCCACAACACCCTGTAGGTCCTAGCAGACAGGCAAGTGAAAGAAAGAAACAGAAGGAAGGGAGGGAGGGAAGAAGGGAGGGAGGGAGGGAGAGAGAGAAGAGAAGAGAAAGGAAAGGAAAGAAAGAGAAAGAAAAGAAAAGGGAGGGAGGGAGGGAGAAAGGGAGGAAAAAAGGAAAGAAGGAAGGAAGGAAGAAAAGAGAGAGAGAGAGAGAGAGAGAGAGAGAGAGAGAGAGAGAGAGAGAGAGAGAAAGAAAGAAAGAAAGAGGAAGGAAGGAAGGAAGAAGAAGAAGAAAGAAAAAGAAAGAGAAGAGAAAGAAAAAGAAAAGGCCCTTGGGGTCATCCCAGCTTCAGAAGGGCCAGGGTCGGAGCCACCAGGGGGCGAGCCAGCATCCGTAGCTGGAGGCATGCATGCAGGGTCTGCTCCAAGTGCCTGTCACAGCCCCACATGCCCCAGGAATCGGGATCAAAGTGAGCTCCACAAATAGTGCAGGCATCTGAGGACACATACCTCCTCCCCCATCCCTCCCTGCTGAGAGGCAGCACCCACCCAGCTCAGGCTGCGGGGGAGGGAGAAGGAAGAAATGGAACCCCGCCTGGTGCCCTTGGTGTCAATCCAGGCCCTACAAGACCAGCCCAGCGTGTCCTCTGCCAGGGTCAGGAGGACCGTGCTGTCTCCTGCCATATGTCGAAGCTGGTAGCTTTGTACAAACACACCAGGGTTAGAATAAGGAGTGCTCATGTCCCCAGGGGGCTGGCAAGGGAGGCCCCCTTGAACTTTCTTTCAAAGGCATTTCTCCTTTAAGGAGTGAGTTGCCACAAAGTGGGTGACAGTCTGGGTGGGGTCAGGCGGCCTGGTTTGAAGGCCAGCTCCACCTCCTTCCAGCAGAAAGGCAAGCCCCTTCCTTTCTCTCAGCTTGTTTCATCATCTGGAAAATGGGTGTATACCATGCTTCTCTCCCAGATGACGAAACCAGGTTGACTATCTCATGCAGAGCTATCTCACCCAGCGTTTTTCTTCTCTAGGCAACAGGACTCAGATGGTGGCACAACACAAGTTTGTAAGAACGGAACACAGCTCCCTCCCAGCCCCTTGGGAACACTCTGCTGGCATCAAATGCGTCAGGGAGCCAGAGGAGCCTGCTGGGCCTCACCTCCATGATGAGCAAGCAGAAACTGACATTTTTTTGAAAGTACAGGAGGGAAAGGTGCATGTTTCAGAATTAGTCAGGCTCAGTTCAAGCCTCTGCTACTTTCTCACTGTTTGACCTTGGGCAAACACTTGCCCTCTCTGAGCCTCCATTTCTTCGACCATAAAATGGGGTGGTGGTAAAGATGTCACCAGAATGTGTCTCAAGCTGGCATGAAGCAAGCCTTAAATCTTCTCCTGCAGTTGTGTGCTTTCTTCCATTTAATCCACTGAATGGTGTCCTCATTTGACAATGAGGAAACCTGGGCCCAGAGAGGCTGAGTCATTTACCTAAGGATACATAGTGCAAAATGGTGAATGCAGGTTTGAATCCTAGGCATGCCCAGCCCCCCACTCACTCAGCATCCCTTTGCTCAGCAGCTGGGCTCCTTCTCTGAAGCTTCTCGGAAACTGAGCCAGGCATTGTCCTTTGGCATCTTGTGGTCACGATGTTTCTTTCCCCCACCCTCAGTCCTTCGACTCCTATCAGACAGTGGCCACACAAGCTCCGAGTTTCTCCATTTTCTCTGACTATTCTTCAGTCTTTCTCCTGCTTCCCATATAAAATGACATGCTCAGAACAGGCCTAGATGCCCAGAACAAATCCCACCATCTGAACTGTGGTCCAGCAAGCCTTGGGAGACCTGTCCCACCAGCCCACATCCCACCCCAGACTCCTTCACTCTGCTCCAGCCACTCCAGCCTCACTATTTCTAGAACTTACTGTTATGAGTTGAATCATACTCCCTCACCCCCAATAAAACTCATGTGTTGAAGTCTTAATCCCACCCCCCCAGGACCTCTTAGATGCAAAGAGGGTTGTTGCAGATGTAGTTAGTTAAGATGAGGACACACTGGAGTAGGTGGGCCCCTAATTGAACCTGACTAGCGTCCTTCTAAAAAGAAATATTTGGACACAGACATGCACACAGGGGTAATGCCATGTGAAGATGAAGGCATTGATTCAGGTAATTCCTCTACAAGCCAAGGAACACTGAGGATCACCAGCAATACCAGAGCTGGGAGAGAGCCTGGAAGAGCTTGTACCTCCCAGCCCTCAGAAGGAGCCAACCCTGCTAGCACCTTGATCTCAGGCTTCTGCTATCAAAGCCCCCCAGTTTGTGGTAGGTACACTATTAACGTCAGCCACAGGAAACAGGAAATCTACCCACCAACCTTGTTCCTGCTCAGGGTCTTTGCACTGGCTGTTTCCTCTGCTTAGAACACTGATCAATTCACTTGATAGTGAAGGAGGAGGGAACAGGTGTCACTGGGCCTCCCAGACAGGTAGGAGACCTGGATCAGGGGGCTGAAGAGACACTAGGCTTCAGGGACTTGTCTGTCCCTGCTGGCCCCTCTTTCTAGGACACCCTTCCCTGCAAGGCTGCCTCCTCCTCTGTTCTATGTCCTTTAGCCCATTCATTTCCTTACTAGCACTTATAGCATCTTTTAATCAAGTACTTGCTTGTGCATAGCGTGCCAAAGGCCTGGGCTGCGTGCTTTCCCACAGCACTGACTTCACACCGGCATCCGTCTTAGTTCTGGGCATACACTAGGGGCTCCTAAAGAAATGCCAACAAGCAGAGACAGAAATAACACAAACTTGCCAAAGTCCCAAATAACCGCAAGAAAGGTGTCCATGGAGAAAATGGCAGGGCATGACATTAGCACATGCAGCCATCTGAGGTCACTAAGCTTCACTGGCCAACTTCCTGTGGTAACAAATCTCTTGTTAGAAGAACCCCATCTGGACCCCCCAGATAACAGTGAGGAGACTGGTCAGCAATAGACAGAACTTTCCGTGACTGTGCAGGAGAAGGTGCTGACTTCTTCAAGTAAACAGTGGCTGCTCCAACGATGGATCCACCCCAGGCGTTGGGGGACCCTGGAGCTGAAGCTCCAACTAGAAAGTGGGGGCCCCAAAATAAGAAGTCCATCCCCATGCCAGTTCCCCAGTGTCAGAGGACCATCAGCTGGAGATTCCCTAGGCTGTGAGGTCTCATGTTCAACACTTGTTACTGACATAGAATGCTAACTGCATCATTTCATCCTCACAACACCTCGATGAGATGAGAATGAGTTTTTTTTCCCCATTTTACAGATGAGCAAGTTGAGGCTTGGGACGACATCATAAGGCCAGTAAGTGGCAGGGTTGGAGCCAGGCCAGGCTGACCCAGACCCCAGCCCTGAACTGCCCTGCTCTGCCTCTGGGAAGACATAGGCTATAACATAAGTATCTTTGGTCAGGAAATGCTGAATCTCACTGGCCTGCACCCACAAATTGGAGGCCCTTTGCCTTTGGCACAGTCATAGGGACTTACAGGATCAAAGTTCATGCAGCTCTCCCTGCATTGGAGAGTGGCTCATACCTGGCTAGTTTTGTCCCTGCCTAAGAGCCCCAGTTGCTGACTGCTGTCCCCACAAATCAAGCCTGAGCTTCATCCTGTTGAGTAAACACATGGTTTGGCCCTGTAAGGGACACAAGGCAGCAGAAGGATTCAGTTACAGCCCTTCTGCCAGGTGCCTGGAAAAGGGACACCCTAGCCTAATGGCTTAGAAAGGGATCTGGTCCAAGGCCCAGAACCTGCCCATGCAAGGCCAAGGCTGGGGCAGGCAGAGGAAGATGGAAACTTCCAAGGATTGCCTCCTATATGCCCTTCATCCTACAAAAATCCACATCGACACACTTAACATGTGGAGTTGGGGGCTGGAGTTAGATAGCCCTGGATTCCTAGCTAGGCTGTGGAGCCTTGAGCACAGCACATCCCCTCTGCCCCTGAAGGCCCATCTGTAAGGTGGAGTAATCATAGACCCTCCTAATGAGCCCTCGCTTGTCCTGTTTCCTTCCTTTTTGTGTCACAACTGCTGAAGTAAAATGTCATCAGCCCCTCTCACCTCCACAGTAGGTTTGTTTTCCTATGAATCCCCAGTACTTTCCAAAATGCCTAGCGCATAGCTGATACTCAGTAGACAAATATATGATGAATGAGTAAATGACAGGCAGCATAGCGTAGCCATTAAGGGCGTGGACTCTGGGGCTTGGGTTCAAATCTCTGCTCTGCCTCTGAACAAGCTCTCAGTTCCTTAATTCATTCATTTGTTAAAAGGAGAATAAAAAAAGTAACTACTTTGCTGAGTTGGGGGTGGAGCAGTGAATAAAGGAGTCTGTTTTGGTAAAGTGCTGAGAACAGAGCCTGACACATGGTTTGTTCTACATAAGCATTTGTCAAATAAATTTAAATTTTTTTAAAAAGTGAGATTCTATAAAGTACAGGAAAGCTATTTCTGCTAATCACTTGACAGCTGCTCCCTCCCCCTCTCCCTCCTTCCTTCCTGCTCTTCCTCATGCAAATTCAAGGGAAGCTGGAACCAGTATCCCAAACCTTCCACCACAATGTGGAAAGAATATCCAAACCACACTAATGTAAACCACCTTCCCTCTCCATGCTACATACTGGATTCGGGGCACTGACTACTGTGTGACCACCTCAGGATCCTTCCTTGTGCACCCCCCAGCTTCTCCTTGCCAGCCTGAGAAACCCCAAAACAGACAGATATCAATCCTCTAGCTCTTCCAACTCTTCTTTTTCAATTGAGTGGGTTTTAGCACATTCACAAAGTTAAGCAACCATCACCAACATCTAATTCCAAAACATTTCATCACCCCCAAAAGAAACTCCAAACCCATTGGCAGTTACTCCCCATCTCCCTGAACCTAGCCCTAAGCAACCATTAATCTACTTTCTATCTCTATGGTTTTGCTTTTTCTGGATATTTCATATAATTAGAATCATATAATACATGGTCTTTTCCGACAGTATTCTTTCATTTAGTATCACATTTCCGAGATCCATTCATGTCGTAGCAAGTATGAGTGTTTCGTTCCTTTTCATGGCTGACTAATATGCCATTGTGTTGATCCCCCAACTCTTAGCCAAGTTATGCAGTCAGAGTTTGGTGATTGAGCCATCAGACACCTGATGTAGAAGGGTTATCCCCACTGATGAAGGGCATAGCAGGACCATAATGACATTATTCTGGAAGCCTTTTGAAATGACTGCTGTTTACAATCTATAAAACAGCTATACGCAGATGATTCTACAGCTGAAAAATCGACTGCAATTCTAATCAAAGTCAGCTCAGGAGACACAAAGGACAGAGACAGAGGGTCAGAGGGACCCTGTGGCCAGGCGACCCGAACATGCGGAGGGATCGAAGCTGGGGTGTGATGGGGCAGCAGAGACAAAGCACAGATTTAGATACTGCCTCTGCCACTTGCCAGCAGAGTGACCTCTGTTTAACCTCTGAGACTCAGTTTCCTCAGGATAAAAAGAGGATGATGAGGAAGGTGATACCTAATTTATAAAGGTTGCTGTAAAGATTAAAGGGAGATAATATGTATAAGGCATTTAGCACAGTGTCAGACGCCATAAAGTAGATTTTTTAATGGACACAGTAGATTTTTATAGAGCTATAAACCAATCGGGACTAGAATAGGTGTTTGTTTACCCATGATCATAGCAGCATTATTCACAGTAGCCAAAAAGTAGAAACAAACCAAATGTTTACTAATAGATGAACAAAGAAAATGTAGCTTATCCATGCAGTGGAATATTATTCAGCCATTAAAAAGAGCAAGGTTCTGATATATGCTTCAACGTGGATGAACCTAAAAACATGATGATAAGTAAAAGGACAAATATTGTATGACTCCACTTATATGAGGTCCCTAGAGTCATCAAACTCATAGAGATAAAATAGAAAGGCGGTTGCCAGGGGCTGGTAGGGAGGACAGAGTTTCAATTTGGGAAGATGAAAAAATTATGGAAATGAATGATGGTGATGGTTGCACAACAGCGTAATCATACTTAATGCTGAACTGAGCAATATACTTAAAAATGGTTAGAATGGGAAATTTGGTGTTATGTATATTGTATCACAAATTTTTAAAAAGAGAATAAACCATCTCAGAAGCATTGATCGTAATTTGGGATAGAATATTATATCTGTGTTTATTTGTTAATAGTCAATGTCTCTGTCTCTGTGTCTGTTTTCTTCTCCACTGGATTCCCCAGTACCCTTGCACAACACCTGGGACACTATAGACACCCAGCCAATATCTGCAGAAGGAAGGAAGGAGGGAGCAGGTGCTAGGAAAAGGAAGCATATATGCCTGGAGGAGCAGGTTGAGCAGTACCGATCCTCCCCTCCTCAGCTTGAGTGGGCTTCTGTCTACACCCTGTGACAGGAACGCAATCCAGAAAATAACCTGTGCCTGTGTATTGCTGTTCATGGTCTACCTGAAGAGAGCTAAGTCCTGGAAAGTACTTCATGCACAGGTGAATAAATGCCTGAGTAGTTCCCTCTGGCCATGAAAGCGGTGCATCTGCAGCTATTGGCCAGTGAATTATTCCAAACAAGTTGCAAAGGAACAGTTTTGCCTTTTTTTCACAGGTCCTGGTCTCAAGGCTGCAGTGTAGGCCACAGTTAGTGCAACCTCATGATTATTTGTTCCTGCCCTTGTCTCCTCCTTACACAATGGGACCTTCCTTTGCCTAGCTGGGACCCTGTCTCCTCGTGAAGTCATGCCAAGAGAATGTCTGGCCTCTCTGGCCCTGGGGGAGCATACAGCCTGCCACTCAGCTCAGCAACTGCACAAAATCCTGCTGTGGATTCTCAGCCCAGGGTGGGGAGCAGGGCGGGGGAACTCTCCTCCTCTGAACACGCTCCCTGCCCACAGACTTTCAGGATCAGCTGGTATCCCTGATGGTTCAGGGACGGACAAGGCGGCAGCGGAGCCAGCCCAGCACATCTTGACATTTAGCGATATGTCAAGATCTTGATGGGAGGGAAACACTATTTTAGATTTAACAAACGATTCAGGAATGAGCCTGGCCTCCATTACCTCTGCTTCCGCACACTCCAGGATAGCAACCCCCCTCAATGCACTTTCAGGCACCCAGGGGATCCTCCTAAACCCCAAATCTGATCATGTCACTCCTCTGCTTAAAAGCTCCCCAAGTCCTTGAAAAGGCGAATTAACCCACTAGTTATTTTCTAACTCTCACTAAGGCCCAACTGAGCCACATCATTTCTTCAGAGAGACAAATTTTGTCCTCCTCCCCTCAGCTAGGCTCAACCTGACTGCCTAAAGAGCTTAGATTGGAGACTTGTTGTTCCCCCAGTACAAATTCTGCTTGGCACTTGCCTGGTTTCTCTCTCTCTCTCTCTCTCTCTCTCTCTCTCTCTCTCTCTCTCTCTCTCACACACACACACACACACACACACACACACACACACACACACACACACATACACTGCAAGCTCTATGCTAGCAAGAAGGGGTCATGCCAGGAAAACCAGGGCAAAACAGATATGGTCCCTGCCTTCCTGAAGCTTACTTTAATGACAAAGATCTAGATAATCAAGTAGACAAGCAAATTCCATATGCAATTAACAGAATGATGCATTCCAAAAAGTGCTAGAAATCAACTATCTCATAGCTCTTGCATCTAGCTTGGTGCTTGGCACAGTGGAAACTCAGTAAATATTTTTGGAATGCATGCATGCATGAATTAATGCATGCATAAATTAATGAATGAGGACCTAAAGTTTATTTCAGTGCCCTCTGAAGTCAAAAGATCACCTTGCTGGGCAGTGGATTGCCTCTGTTCTCCTAGCCCAAATCAGAGCGTGTCAGGGCCCTCTGTAAGCAATCCAGGGTGGAAAATATTGCTTCTCTTAATCTGTTAGCAACGGGATCAGATGACAACAGGCTCCAGGGAACTAATTTAAACTCATTTAAATAAGGCCCCTACTGCCTTATTAAAACTACATTCTTAACAACAATTCCAACTAGAACTGCCCTTGGCTTGGGCTGCAAGGATTTACCTTCAGAGGCTGCTCCTTATTAATAACCAATTTGCTAAATTACAAGCTGTTTATCAATACAAAAGGCCAGGTCTTTAAATATTTCAACACTTAATTGCTGACCTCAGCCCTCAGCTCCATAACCCTTCCTTTGCATAAAAAGCTTATTGCTTAGGAAATTCTACTCCCTGCCTTCCTCCTTCTTTAGGTTTGCAGAACCTGAGATGACCTGAAGCTATAGGATTTTTGAGCCCCACAGGAACCCTTGGGTAGCACAAAAGACAGCCAGGTCATTCCTGAAGCTGCAAAGGCCACTAGTGCACAGATATTTACTGAACATCAGAGCCAGAAATCTGGAATGTCTGGCTGTGAGCACAGGCTATGGGGTCAGATTCCCTAAATTCAAACCTCTGCCATTTACTAATGATGCTGTTTACTGAATGTTAAGAGCTGAACCATGTTCCCCTAAAAAAGGTATGTTGGAGCCCTAAGCCCAGATACCTCAGAATGTGACCTTATTTGGAAATAGGGTCCTTATAGAGGTAACTGAGTTAAAATGAGGTCAATAGGGTATCTTCATAAATCCAATAGACTAGTGTCCTTATAAAAAGGGAAATTTGGACACAGAAGCACACGCACAGGAAATATGCCATGTGAAGATTGGAGTTATGATGCCACAAGCCAAGAAACTTCTAGAAGCAAGGATTAAAGCCTGGAACAGACCTTTTCTAGCACCTTCAGAGGAAGTATGCCACTGCCAGCATCTTGATCTTGGATTTCTGTCTTCTAGGATTGTGAGACACAAACTTCCTGTTGTTGTACTTCCTGTTGTTCTAAACTACCCGATTGTACTGCTTTGTTACACAGCCCTAGTTAATAAGGACCCTGGCTAAGGGACAGTCTCAACCTTGCTAAACCTCAGTTTCCTCTTCTGCTATAGCTAAAGCTGTATTATAGTATGTGCCTCTGAGCTGGCCTAAAGGTCTGGGGACACAGTATTCAGTAAAATTAGCTCCCGGGCTCTGCTGGCATCAGCTGCCCTCCTAGAGCTGCCCTTTGATAGGTCCTGATGGGGCGTAGACATTCTGAACACAGTCCTGGTGGTAACCGCTCCAGTGGGACCACTCACTCGGTCCAGATGCCACCCCCATAACTTCAGTTCCTTGGCTCTGAGAAAAAGTAGAGCTCATGGCTGGAAATGTAAATTCTGGAACCAACTGCCTGCATTTAAATCCCCACCTATCGTATGTTCTACTTTGTGTTTTTGAATAATCCATTCACTTTTTCTGTGCCTCAGTCTCCTTATTCATAGAATGGGGCTAACTCACTAAACCTATCTAATGGAAGAGTTATGAGAAGTACTCTAGTTAATATTTTAATGGGCTCAGAACAGTGCCTGGAACCTAGAAAGCTGTGTACGTGTTTGTTAAATAAAATTTAAAACAGAATCTGCCTAAACCTGCCAAATAACCACCATTCACAGCAGGAATTTCTCTGGAAGAAATATGTCCACACAAAAACTTGTACATAAATGTTCATAGCCCCAAATTGGAAACACGATGTAAATCTACATCAACTGATTAATGGATAAACAAATGTGCTCTATCTATACAATTGAATATTGCTCAACCATAAAAAGGAGTGAAATACAGACACATACTACAGCATGAATGCACCTTGAAAATAATATTCTAAGTGAGAGAAGCCTGTCACAAAAGGCTACATATATATAATTTCATTTATATGGAATGTCCAAAATAGGCAAATTCATAGAGACAGAAAGTAGATCAGTGGTTGTCTAAGGCTGAGCAGAAATTAGGTGATGATGACTAATGGTACGGGGTTTCTTTTTAGGGTAATCAAAATGTCCTAAAACTGGCAGTGGTGACGGTTGCACAACTCTCTGAACTGACTTTTTACCCTCTAAATGGATGAACAGTACAGTATATTAGTTATAGCTCAGTAAAGCTGTTGAAATGATAAATAATAATAATAAACCTAAGTAATATTTCATAACCATTAACAATGTGCCAGGCCCCATCCAGGCACCCATGTCTCTCCATTAAATCTCGCTTCAACTCTCTGAGGAGCTGGGCCTTTATTATCTTTATTTTCCAGGGACTCAGCTCATGGATCTGGCTCTTAAGCACCACCCATTTGTGGTGAGAGCCCAGGTTAACTAGAATCTATTCACGATGGACTGTAGGCTGACCAGAGAGTGGTATTTAGGACTTAAGTGACCACAATCCACAGTCTGAGACAAGGCCTTTGTGTCCTACACACAGGAGCATCCACAAAGACCTCCCTCACC
Source organism: Cynopterus sphinx (assembly GCA_030015415.1). NCBI lineage: Eukaryota > Metazoa > Chordata > Mammalia > Chiroptera > Pteropodidae > Cynopterus > Cynopterus sphinx. Next base: position 95,112,083 of record CM057379.1, on the reverse strand, counting down.
TCCTGACACACATTCAAAGGGACTCACATTTTGGTACTCACATTCAAAGGGACCAAGGACCCTCTTCAACAATGTTGGATAAGGCAGCTGTTTTCATTGTCTTAATTATTTTCCTATGTTTACCAATATAATCCAAGCTCAAAAAAGAATAAAGCAAAATTCCCCTGGAAACCCACCCCTCAGAAACAGAATTCATGTCAAGGGATTTGACCCAAGGAGAGAGATGCCAATTCATTGGATTAGTTAAATTTTTGAAGCAAAAGAGAAAAATAACTTTAAAAAAATTTTAAATTGGGTCTTGACAGGCTGCCTCAGTGTGATTTTAAAACCAATTCCACAAGCCCAGCTTCAGTCTTTTCTTTCATCACTGGGAGACTTTGAAGAAGCAAGGAAGGCTTAGATTATCAAGTTAGTTTTGTTAAACAGAAAAACCAAAAGGCCAATTCCTCTGGGCACTCGGATGCGGTAAAAACAGCTGATTTTGTCTAAAACTTCCCTGGCATCTGACCCAAATTGAGGGCAAGTGTTAAGCTGGGAAACAAAGACAGACATTAAGTGCAGAAAACCCCTTTTGTGTCCACACAGCATGCAAGTTATGTTGAGTTATGCATCTATTTTGGGGACAATGATGTTTTGTAAACAGTCGGCAAAGTGGCTTTGTCAGGATGTTACAGCGGTTTGGAGCCCTTTCACTGACAAGTACTGTATGGAAGATAAAGAAACATGGTATTTGAAAAATATAAATAAGTTAAATTAGGGAAAATATAGACGATAAATATCAGAAAACCTTTCTTTCCTACTATACCCACAGACATCCACATATCAACACCTAGAGACTATTCACAGCTAGGGGAATAAACTGAGTCCTGTTTTCATTTACAAACTGTGAAGCTTACAAAATATGTTTAACATATTTCAGTAAAGGTGACATGAGCACGTTACTAGTCTCATTAATAGAATTTTAAGTACTACGACATGCTTTATTTTAAAGTGCAATGATTGTAAATATTTTTTAGAACCCTAAACATGCTAAATTGAATTTACATTTATTAAGCCCATGCAATAATAAAATTAGTTTTCCATCCTATTGTTATTTGTCTAAGTTTTATGGCAGACAACCACAGGTCCTCTCATTGTCCCAGGAGAGTAGGAAGAGTGTCTGTTTTCTACTGAGTGAATGAATAAATAAATTAATGAATGAAGTCCTAGGGTCTTAGAATATGTGAGCTGCCTAGAACCTTAGACAAGGACAATTATTTATATTTAGCTGTCATATATTGTCTGCTTAGTATGGACAGGCCCTGCACTGGGTTGTACACACACACACACACACACACACACACACACACACACACTAACCACCTTTAATCCCCATGACAACCTTATGAGGTGCATATAACCATCCTCATTTTACAAATAAAGAAATCAAGACTCTAGAAATTCAGTGACTTCCTGAAGACACATAGCCAGAGCATGACAGAGCAGCGACAGGGACCCAGAGCTCTGACTGTACATCCCTGGGTCTCTTCATCACTCCCTGGTGTCCCACCCCAATTATAAATGAAGCAAAGTCATATAGCCACAGGCAACCACAGTAACAATAACAAATATAATAATAATATGTTATTATTATTAATTATTAATTATTAATAATAATAACATGTGCCAGACCCTACACTTGGAGCTTTACATATGTTAAATTACATTTAATCCTCAGCACGATGCCCAGATTGGAAACCATGTAATCCTCATTTTAGAGATGGGAGTAGAGGCTTAGAGAGGCTAAGTAACTTGCCCAAGGTCACCTAGCTAGTCAATATGAACCCCCGCTTCTTTCCTGACCTGGAACCATCTACATGTAACAACATAACATGTATGAATGACTCGGGTGATGCTTTTTAATCCTTTATGTGACTATAAACACATATGTAGTTAGAGCCACATGATAAGGTTGAGCGGGACACATTCAAACCCAGAAGGTGTATGAGTGGAATGGAAAGAGACCCCTGGGAGTTGTGGTTAAAATCAGAGCTCTTGAGTCCCTGCTGTGTGGATCTAAGCCCCAGCTCTACCTCTTCCTAGCCACAGAACTTGAGGCCATCCTGTCACCTGTCCAAGCTTCAATTTAGTGGAGATAAAATGAGAATTAGAGCTATTGGGAATTAAATGAAAAAAAATATATGTAAAGACAGTACTGTACATTCTTAATGAATGGCTGCAATCACCATCATCATTAGTGTATTTACTATTATTACTATTATCACTACCTAAAATGACTGCATTGACTTAGCCTCTTCTGTCAGGGGAGACTTGGTCATGAGAACAGGTAAACTTCAACACAGAAATGAAAGAAAGACCTTGTGTTTTGGTAAGTGGCCAAGGATTACAGAAGTTGTGATAAAAGGTGAAATAGCCAGGAGAAGGGATCACTGGTTAGAAGCTAGACTTACTAGTCAGCTCAATAATTCCTTCTGATGTGGGCTCACTTCCCTTCCCATCATAGCTGATTTACTATATCCCTCTAACCATCACACAGGGGCCAGAGAATCAGGGGTCACTCACCGCCATGACCAGCTCGAATGGGTACTTATAGATGCGGACAGGAGACTGGTACTTCTGCACCATGTTTTCAAAGGAGCGACAACAGAAGCCACCTAGGCAGAGTGAGCACAGAGCCTGGGTGACAGGTGACTAGTGAGGTAGCAGTTCCCTCCACATGATGCTAGAACCCTGCTCGCTGCTCGCCCATGAGAGGGGCCACATTCTCTAGCACCACTCACACATCTCTCCAGCCCTCAAAGCGAGGTGGCCTTTGTGATCGCCAAATTGCTCTGGGCCAGAACCCAAAGCCTACTCTGTCCATTACCCACTGCCCCAAACCACCGCATTTACCCTCCAAGAGCAATGAATACCTCCAAACTTTCCTTGGTCCCCACCCCTTCACGTGGAAGCCCCCCGAAACACCCGTCATTGCCACTCACATGGAAACACACATATTTGCAATTCTTACACTCCCACAATTCACCACCCACGCACCTCACAGTTCGCCACAGCCATCCTGACCCTACCGTACCGCCCCCAGGAATCGTTGCACCTGCCCTCGCATTTCCTCCAAGATATCCTGACACATACGCACGATCTTCACCAAATTTCATATGCACCGTCTCTGTCACACAGATACACCTGCACGACTCTCTTCCCACATGGGACCTGCCTTGCACACGCTCGCAACTTTGCACACACACTCAGCTCCCTGAGGCATGCACTTACCCACCTCCACGCACGCATACGATTCCCCTGGTGCGCACAGACGTCCACACACCCGAGAGCACGCAGCGATGCACACATGCACACACGAACAGGCACGCACACACGCTCAGGCTCACCCTCGCCCTCGGGGTCTCCGGGGACGCGGCCCCAGGGCAGTGCGGAGCTGAGCCCGTCGGGGACGCCGTGGCCACCTTGCCTGGAGTGCAGCGCCTGGAGCGAGGCTTGATCACAGCCGCGGAGCCTGGGGCTTCAGTCCTGCGCACCCTGCGCCCGGGCAGGCCAGGGTGGGGCCTGCGGGTGGGGAGAGAGACCTGCCCTGCGGGAGCGCTCCAGGACCCGGGACAGCGGAGATCCTGGCCCCGCCCCACTCCCGGGCTGGCCCCGCCCCGAAGGCCCCGCCCACGGCATCCGGCACGGCCCCGCCCAGAGTTACCCCGCCTCCTGATTGGCCCCGCCTCCGTTTTAGCCCCGCCCTTTATTTTAAATTTGTTGTTTAACCACGCCCCAAAGCCCGGCTCTTCCTCTGATTGGCCACGCCTCAGGTAAGCCCGCCCCCGCACTGGTCCCGCCTCTAAAGCTTGCAACTCCAAGAAGACCCCGCCCCAAGGCTCCACCCCCGCTTAGCTCTGTCCCGCAGGCGGACCCTTGCCCCGCCCAACCCCTCTCCTAGTTCAGTTTGTACTTGACCTCAACCCATTCTGCCTGGACTCAGGCCCGCCCCTCCCACTGGCCACGCCCCAGAGCCCTGCCCTAAGTCCCACCCACGCATCATTCCTTCACTCTGCAAAAGTCTACAGAGCACCTGCTAAGTGTCAGGCCCTTCCAGGCGCTGGAGAGTCATCAGTGAACAAAATAGACAAAATTCTTTGTCCTCGTGGAGTTTACATTCCGGGGTAGGGGCAGACAGATGTTAAATAAACAAGGCAAATATAAAGTATGTGAAATGGCGAAAAATGCCAAGGTGAAAAAAATAGCAGGGAAGGGGTTCAAGAAGCAAGCGGAGTGAAGGTACAACTTAAAACAGGGTGGACCAAGACCTCCCTAGGAGGGTGACATTTGCCCATCATCCTCATTTTAGTTTACACCCAAACTATTCCAGCCCTCCCAGGATCCCCAGAGACACAGTCTCTCTTCCATAAGCCCTCCCTAACTGGCTGTCCCCACATAGTGTTGTCATTCGTGTATTCATTTATTTGACATTTATTGAGCACCTACTTTGTGCCAGCACTGGGTGACTTCACCCATTCACAAGGGGAAATCAGATACGCGCATGTCCTGAAGTAGTCCACAGTCCTGGGCGAGGAGAAGGTGTGCATAGAGACAGAAAATCCTCCATTTATCAGATATATCTTTGCACCCTGTAATACCCAGCCCGTTTCCTTTCCAGTATGTATCATTCTCTGTAATCATCTTATTTATTCATTAATATTATTTGTGAATTCTTTGCTGTCTCCCCCCAGGAGACTGTGAGCTCCGCGAGGTCAGGAACCGTGTCTGTCTTGCTCATCTGCCCCAGGCCCGCAGGATCTTACCTGGCACACAGTAGGTGTTCAATGCGTTTTCTTAATTAAGGTTATCCAAGATGGAAATGGAGCACAAAATTCCCATCCCTGACACAAGGTGGCAGCAAACGACAGTCCACTGCTCCTGCGCCTCTGCACAAAGGGCAATTGAGAAAGATGGGTCCAGGGACGTTTTGCCGTCCCCTGGGGACTCATCGAGGAAACTCACATGCTTTTCCTGGGTGTCTCTGCAGATGCGTAGTGACTGCAGATGCGTAGTGAGCGTTAACACTTAGGAGTTGTTACAGCACGAAGGCGTTAAATTGGCACAAAGTAACCACGGAGCGGGATGTTTACACCTGGAAAGATGGGCAGGAGTCGTCTGTCCCTTCAGCAGGGTGCATGCTAAAATACAGGTTCCCGCGGATCTGCAGGATGCAGGGGAGCCGGGGATGCTCGGAGTAAAAGCTGGCTCTGGAGAAGGAGGTGGTGCGCTCATAAGAGGGGGAGGTCCGCTCATAAGAGCTCCTCCCAGATGTGGGCGTGCTTCCACTCCCATTCACTCTACTCTCAAGCAGGATCTTTTCGGCCACCCCACAGTACACGTGTCTCCTTTGCTGCAGAAGGTGACAGCTTGTGGGAGCAGCAGCAAGTGTAGGAGATACAGGGAGTGGGCCAAGAAGAGGCAAAAGGAGCCGAGGAGAGGCCCTGAGACTGCAGAAGAGGCTCCAGGTTTCCTGGCTCCATCAGCAACCACCCACAAATCCCATCACCACCCTCAACTGGAGAGGAAAGGACCAGGGTGCCTGGAGGAATGCGACAGTGGGTGGGTACAGAGAGCTCAAAGTAGAAAATGGGGCCCAGAGGGGTGTGAAAACCTATCTCTTCCTCCTCTAGCCCACGAGAAGAGAGTTAATGTCACCCCCCACCACATGTTATCTGTTATGACCACTGTTCTACCAGTTCATCCTACCATTTATTGAGTACTCATTGGCACTTGTACCAGACGTCATTCTAAGGCTTTACAAACATTCACACATTTAATCCTCAAAAACAACCCATGCAGTGTAAACTGTTTTGGAACTCCTTAGAAGTGGTGGTTGCACAACATTGTGAATGCTCTAAATGTCACCAAATTGTACAATCAAAATGGTTATGTGACTGTTATTTAAATTTTTAAAAAATATTTTAATCCTCACTTAAAAGACAAGGGAACTAAAGCACGGAGAGGTTGGGTAAATTGTTAGAGGTCCCATAGCTACTAAGGAACTCGGACCCAGGACTCTGGTTCTTTAAAACCTTCTTCCCCCAGAGCTGCAGCTGAAGTATCTGGAAGCTGTGATTTCCCAGCCTGAACTGGAAAGATAGTCAGGTGTCCTGGCCCCAGACTGAAGAGGTACCAGAAGGATGGGGTGATTCAATGGGAATGCTAGAGGCATAAAGCCAGTCCCAGAGGCAGGCCCTCCAAGCTCTTTCTACTTGCTGCTTCCTACTTGCCCTGAGGGAAAGACCCACCAAAACTGTATTTTGAAGACTCCAGAAACCACTCCTGCAGATAGACTGCTGCTGCAGGAAATTCAACCATTAGTGATACATTTATTTGAGTAAAACATTGGGTCCAATCCAAACGCAGATGATCCTAGAAGGTGTCCTGCAGTGTAATGTCCTCAGTTGAATAGCTCAGTGTGACACCAAAAACAGGTGGGATGAATGGGGTGGAGTGAGAGGACCCAGGGTCTAGGACCCAAGCGGCCCTCAGTCTTGGCCCTAGAATGCATAAGGACTCTGGGATAGTGCTGAAGCTGGAGAGAGTGGAGCATTTTTTTTATTGTAGTACAATACACATAACATAAAAGTTACCATTTTAACCATTTTAAGTATATAATTCAGTGGGTTTTAGTACATTCACAAGGTTATGCAAACAGCACCACTATCTAGTTCCCAGAATATTTCATCACCCCAAAAAGAAGCTCAGATCCCCTCAAGTGGTCACTTTGTCCCTTCCCCAGAACATGGAAACCCTCAATCTGCTTTCTGCATCTCATTTTTGTCCTAGGGTTGCCCCTTTGTTCAGTGGAGCTCAGGGGCCTCTTGGATTTGGGGACCTGGAGGGCCTGAGGGGTCATTGGCAGGGAAGCTATGTACAGGTGTGCAGGTTGCAGCCTGCACGATTCTACTACAGGTCCTGGTCATTTGAAGGCTTTGATTGCAAGCAGGAGGCAGAGTCTGGGGGAGCCTGACCCTGAGGGCTGCACAGGCAGGCCCTGCCTACATCCAAGGCCACTTCCATGGCCACCTCTGAGTCCAGTCACTTCCACAAACGCTGCTTTGCTGCTTCCAGACTCCACCTGGAGCTGCTTGTGCAGTCAGAGTCCAAAGGTGAGTAAAATGCCCTCTGAGCCCTAGGAGCTCTCAGTGAGGATGTGACAGGGCAGGAGCAAGGGTAGGGTGGTGCAGGGCAGTCATCGTGATGCTTGGGAGGGGGCTGGGCGACTGAGTGGTTGGTGCTAGGGTCAAGTTGGCCTGGGTATGCATTCCGGCCCTTCCACCTTCTAAAATCTCTGCAGAGTATGTGGCCACAACATCCTCTCCTTTAAAATGGGGGTAACATGGAAGTTATTCAGCCTTAAAAAGGAAGGAAATTCTGACACATACTGCAGGGTAGATGAATCGTGAGGACATTATGCTAAGTGAAATAAGACAGACACAAAAGTGCAAGTATTATACAGCTTCATTTATAAGAAGTTCCTGGAGATGTCAAATTCACAGAGACAGAAAGTAGAAGGGTGATTGCTGGGAGCAGGGAGAGGGGGAATGGAGAGTTAGTGTTTAATGAGTGTGGAGCTTCAGTTTTGCAAGATTAGAGGTTGCAGAGATGCCTGCTGGTGATGGTTGCACAACAACGAATGTACGAAATGCCACTGAACTGTGCGCTGACAATGGTAAGTTTTCTGTTACATGTATTTTATCATAATATTTTTAAAATCCCATTGGAAAAGTTAAAAAAAAATAGGGGTAAATAGCGCTGGCTTGGAAGGAGGGACTATCTCTCATGGGACCTAGTTGAGGGGGTGACATTTGCAATGGTGCCGTGTAGGAAAGTGGTAACAGTGAAACAGACCGCACCGGCCACCCGTTCATAGGGTACAAGTCCGTGGTTTTCCGTGTATTCACAGGATGCTGCAAAAATTACCGCCATTCATTTTAGGACATTTTCATCCACAGACAGAAACCCCGCACCCTTAGGAGTCACTCCCCACTGACCTTCCCCACCCCAGCCCCTGGCAACCACTAATCTACTTTCTGTCTCTATGGATTTGCCTGTTTCCTGTAAATGGAATCGTATACTCTGTGGACTTTTGTGTCTGGCTTCTCTCACTGAGCATCAGGTTTTCAAGGTTCAGTCAAGTTATAGCAGGTGTCAGAACTGCGTTCCTTTTCATGGCTGAACTGTTTTTACTCATAACACTTCTGACATCAAATGTGTGGATTTTTTCCATACCAGCAACCAATTCTCTAATTCTGGACACCAACTGGGTGCCCTTGAATTCAACTCAATTCTGACACTAACTATCTGGAGTTAGTGCACACCCCACGGAGTCAGACAGTGTCATGTAAGGATCCCCACCTTTGGAGGACCACGAGCATGCTGCCTGGCCTTTGGGTAACTAAAGAAGGGGTGTCCAGGGTGGCATGCCTGAGCAGAGTCCCAGGGGACAGGGAGGGGGCAGAGAATGGAAGGAGATACCTGCCGCCAGCCCCTTACACTCTCACCTTCACCCATGACCTGCCTCAGGCCCCATGTCACCTTGATGGCAACAGAGACAAGGTCCCCCTGTGGGGCAGGGAAAAAGAAACCCCCATTTATTAGTGGTCTATGACTTATAACAAATTATCACTTAGTGGCTTAAAAACAATATAGATTTATTCTCTAACAATTCTGAAGGTCAGAAATCTGAAACGTGTCTCACTGGGCTGAAGTCAAGCTGAAGTCAAGTGTTGACAGGGTTGGCTCCTGGCATCTCTCAGGGGACAATCCACTTCTTGGCCTCTTCCAGCTTCTAGTGGTGACGTTCTCACAACAACATAAGTGTACTTAGTGCCACTGAACTGTGCACTGAAAATGGTAAAGTGTTTTTTTGTTTTTTTATTATTTATGCCTACAGCACCTGGTCTTCCTAGGTGGTCTCCCAACCAAGCACTAACCAGACCCAACCCTGCTTAGCTTCTGAGAGCAGACATCGGGCTTGTTCAGGGTGATGTGACCATAGACCATGGACCATGGACTGTGGCTCCACTGGGACATGAACTCAGGACTTTGTGCGTGTAAAGTAGATGTGCTAACCACTATACTATGGAACCACATCATAAAAATGGTTAAGTTTTATGATTTACAGATATACTTCTTTTTTAATTATAATAATATTTAAAAAAACACACATTAGAAAAAATTTTAAAAGGGGGATCAATAGTGCCATCTTAGAAGGAGGGACTACCTTCCATAGGACTTTGCTGAGGAGGTAGCATTTCAGATGGTGCCATGTGGGAAAGTGATAACTCTGCTTTATTGAGGGTAATTCTCCTACCATGCAGCCCACCCATTTATAGGATACAAGTTCGTGGTTTTCTGTGTTTTCACAGAGTGCCACAATCATTCCTCTTTCTCCACCCTCACTTCAAGTCACTCCAATCTCTGCCTAGGTCAGGGGTCACATGACCTTCTCTTGTCCATGTGTCTCTGTCTCAAGTCTCCCTCTGACTTTCTCTTATAAGGCGACCTGTCACTAGATGCAGGGCCCACCCTAAATTCAGGATGATCTCATCTTGAGACCCTTAATTACATTTGTAAAGACCCTTTTCCCAAATAATGTTGCATTCCCAGGTTTCATAGGGTTAGGACTTGGACTTATCTTTTGGGGGGCCCACTGCAGGCTCAGCTTGCAAATACATCCTGAGTTGGTTAGCCTCCCCTCCCATCTCTCAGCCCTGTGCTCTCCCTCATGCCAGCTCCTGTGTCCTGGGGTTACTTCAAAAGCAAAGTTCCTACACTCAGACTCATTCAAGAACAGGCCAGGGCAGCTATAGTCTCTGACTCCTCCTCCTGATTGGAAGGAGGATATGTCCCATTGCCTTTCAGCAGATTAGATGTAACACGACCCCCACCCTGGGTCAGGTCCTCCAGGAGCTGCTGTGTGGAGTGGAGAATAGTGCCTGGGGAGCAAGGACCAGCAGAGGGAGAGGCAGGGCTGTAATGGAATCAGTCAGAGATCTGGGAGAATGAAGGAGGCCGGACACAGTGCCGGAGCTGGGCGCTCTAACAACAAGAGGTTGGCGCACATCATGATTCTGCCCACCAGGCTGGGGTCACACCAAGGGGACTGGAAAGGGGTGGAGGCAGGGACAGCCACAGACCAGTCAATGAAATAGACTCCAAGGGGACCATCCTGTCAGCCCCTGAGGCCTGAGCTGCCCCCAATCAGCTCCCCAATCTGCCCCACCCCACGGGGAGAAGCCAGGGTCCCAGGCTTCCACTTCTTCATGCCTGGACCCAGGCTGACTCTATGGAGCTGCCCAGTGTGACAACCACCAGCCACAGGCAGCTATTTAAATTAATTAAACGAATATGGACATATCGCATATTTATATAAATAATAATAAATGTCATATAAACCACAAAATTAAAAATTTAGTTGTATTAGCTACATTTCAAATGCTCAGTAGCCACATGTGGCTAATGCCTCCCAGATACATGCAGACTATTTCATCATCGCAGGAAGTCCCATTAGAAAGGGCTGCCCTGGAATTGGCCCGGAGTAACAGAAGCTGGGCCCTTTTGGGGGAACAGGATGGACTGGGCAGGGCCGGGGTACGATAGGCACCTCAGGATGGGAGGAGGGGGTGTTTGTCAATTGGTGTTGACTCATCAGTCCTGGAGGCCTGGGCCCAGGCTGGATTAGCCTGAGCTGGTGACCAGAGAATGGCCTGGGAGGGCAGCCCATGGGGGCTTGGCCACCCGGGTCCCAGGCAGGAATGTTTGGCCTCAGCAGAGACAGCAGACAAAGGGCCAGGGTAGACCCAGACAGTGGCAGGCAGGCAGGAGGGCAAAGTCACTGAGATATGGGGGCAGCTCTGTTTTAAATCACAAATGGAAAAAATATAATACCTAATGGTAGGCCACTTCCTTTTTTTACTTAATACACCCCAGGCTTCCTTCCTTGTGGGGCCCGTAGGCCTCCCCTCCGCCCCCCACCCTCCTGTCACGTTCCTGACCCCTGTCCACCCTTCCAGACTATGGAGGTTTCATCATGCATCAGCCACTCCCCCATTGATGGGCACTTTGGTTATTTCATTTCTTAAAGGTGTGGTTGTCTGCTTGCTTTTCTCTCCTCTTCCCTTTCCAGACTGGGAATATGCAGGGCTGTATCTTGTTAGCTGCTATATCCCCAGGATTGGGAATATAGTAGATGCTCCCAAAATGGATAAGTGGGAGGCATTGTGGGGGCAAGAGGTGGAGATCCCCTCCTGGGGTGGGCGAGGAAACCAATTCCCGTGGACGTGTCAGTGATGCACAGGAGGGAGCATGATGAGGGAGCGGGGGGGGGTCCCTCCTTCCTCACCAGGGCTCTGACTGCTTGGGATCTGGCTGCTTTCCTCACCATGTCCCTGGCCCCCACTCCATGACTTTGCCTGGGATGCTCTGTTGTTGGGGACACCAGTCAGGTACCTTATCCATCTATAAGTGGCCTCAGGCTTACACTGTCCCCCCTTCCCCCATCCCTACCTAAGTCCTTCTCCTCTGGGGAGAAGGAGGGGCCAGTTCCTTCATCTCCGTTATGGTGATGATTTCACTACTTTTGGTTGCTATGTTAAAACTCATCAGACGGTACACTTTAAATACATGTACTTTATTGTCTGTCCATCATACCTCAATACAGTCAGAAAACATAGTACCAACCACCCAAGTCAAGCTCTTAGCACAGGGCCCAGCACATAGTAAATGTTCAATGACAGTTGTTGGAGTCTTTATTGCATGTCTGCCTTCACTGAATTCTTTCAAGAACCGTGGGTGTCTTTGAGCAGGTACCAGAGAGTCCCCATTTTACAGGTGGAGAAACCGAGGTTCAGAGAGGTAAAGACATTTCTCCAGGGTCACACAGCTAGGAAATGAAGGAGCTGGGAGTTGACATCTGAGCTCCCTCACTCTTCCCCATTATACAAATGGAGAAACTGAGGTTCAGAGAGGTTAAGCCACCTGTTTAAGGTCACACAGCTAGATGCATGGCAGAGCCAGGATTCAAACCCAGGTTGGCTTCAAGCTAAAACCTGATTTTATTTTGTGTTTTGCACCTTGTGACCTGGCTCATCTATCACTCAAGTCCCCAGGCTCAGGAAAGAATGGGATCCTGACCTCCTGACCTGGGCCATCCCCAGGGACTGTCACATCCTAGTCACTGGCCCCAAAAATGTAACCCCACCGGTCTATGCAGACATGAGCCCTGGCAGGGCCCTGGGAGGCAGGCGGGGTGGGAGGAAGTAGGCTTGGGCATTGAGGGGAGGACAGGAGTTTTGGGGTTGGGTTGGCCAGCCTGTCCTGCGGGGATCCCAGGCCTGGCAGAGCCTGTCTGGCCCCACCCAGCTCCACTCTCTGCCCTGACAGCGTGACCTCTTTGCGGGGCCCTCCCAGCCCTTGCCTGAGAGGCCCAGGGATGGGCTTGAAATGAAGTGTCCAAAGATGTGGGGCTGGTTGTGCTGGAAAACGGTCCAGGGTTCATGATGAGGCCTGGATCTACAAGATGGAGCGATGGGGCAGTATGGCAGGGTCAGAGTGGATTCTAGCCTGTGGGTGAGGCAGGGTTAGAGGGGCCCCCTGCTGAGCTGAGGCTTAACCCAGCAGGGTCTGGGTCCTGGAGGAAGGCACAGGGTGGTCAGGGGACTCCAGGGCTTGAAGCAGCCACTATTCAATCACTGGCGGGGAACTGTTTCAATATTTTGACAACAGACAGCCACCCAGGTGCACACCTGCATCCAGGGAGGGCTGGCAGGGGGTTATCAGAGCAGGGACTTCCTGGGGGAGCAGCAGGGTGGGGCTTCCTGGCAAGCAGTTGGGAGGTGGCCCAGATGGGGCAGCCTGCCACACCCCCCTCCCGCCCAGAGGGTAGACCCAAGGCACATTCTTAGGGAATGAATGACTCAGGGGCAAGCAGAGTGGTGACTCACCATGGACCCTTTCTGGTCACTGCTGCCAGGACCCAGCCTCTCCTCTGGCCCCAGCAAGGGCTGTGGGGAGCTCGCCAGGCCCCCAGCCCAGTTCTGAGTGTGAGTCAGCCCATCTGGGCTGGAAGCCCCGCATGATTTTCCATCCCTTGCATTGTTCTACTAGAAAAGTAAATACATGTTACAAAACGCGGGGTGAAGCTGGGCCAGCCCAGTCCTGTCCCTCGGAGGGCAGGGAGGTGAGGGGTATCTATGCCAGATGCAAAGGCCCTTCCCCATTTTACAGATAGGGAAACCAAAGTTCAGAGAGGTTAAGATACCTATCCGAGGTTACACAGCTGGATGCATGGCAGAGCCAGGATTCAAACTCAGATTGGCTTTAAGCTACGGCCTATGAGCTCTTCGCTGGACCTGAGTGGGTGCTGAATCTCTTCCTGTTCACACCTGTGCTTCTCAGGGTGGCCCAGAAACCACCAGTTTTATTATGGGGGGGTAGCTCTTTGCTAATATTCAGATTTCTGGGCCCTGCCACCATAAACTCGGAGGGGGGCCCTGAAATCTGCATTTGTAAATGCTCTCCAGGTTGGGGTGAGGCCGTGCAGTTGGAGATGGGAGAACACTACCCACAGGAGAGTAGGCCCGCCCCCACCCCCGTCCTGGGAGGAGAGGACCCTACCGTAAGGAACAGGCCATCAGGACCTGCACATGCCCCTCCCTCTCTTCAGGGCTGGGGGAATGCTGCCCTTCTTGTTTCAAACTGGTTCACAGAGCCAGCCAGCAAGTGAGTGAGCAACTCTCCAGCTGCTGGGGAAACAATGACAGCAAACAAGGAGAATATGGGTGACCTTCAGGAAAGTGGTGGCCTCCTGGGAACCAGCAGTCTGTCCCAGCAGTGAGAGGAGATGGGGCTCAGGGACCGAGGGTGGCCTGGTTGCCAGGGAACCAATGGCCCTGGGGGTGCCATCTCAGTGAGGTTAACCATCAAGCCAACACCAGGAAAACAAACACCCTCTCTGAACCCTCATCCCAGGTCGACAGAGGGATGAGTCACTTGGCATAAGAGGGGAACCAAACAAATCCCATCTGCCCACAGGAGATGCACAGGGCCAGGATGCACAGGGCCAGAATGTAGCTCCCGCCCCATCCGGACTGCCCAGGACGAGTGTCGTGCACACGTGTGTACACACGTGCGCACACACACACATAGCCACACCAGCTCAGAGCCCAGCTTTTAGTGAATGAGGGAGGAGGGATGGTGAGGCACAACTCAAATTCCTCCCTAAATCTGCTAATTCTCCCTGAAGCTCTTGGGCGGGGCCCAGCTGAGTCAGCAGGAGCCTGGGAGGGTGGAGGGGTTGGGGAGGGGGATCTGAGAGCCCCAGCTGGACCAGGCTGACCGGGAACCAGCCCAGCGGGTACAGACCTCTCAGGACCTCAGTGGCCTTTCCTAGAACAGGAGATAAGAGCTTCCTCCCAGGTGGGGAGGGCTGTTCTGCTTCACCCTATGGGCGTCCTTGGAGACAATCAGCTGAGGCGTGTCAGGCACACGCCATGTTGCCTGGCACAGAATCACCCTGAATAAATGAGAAATGGCATTAATATCATTAATGCTATGGCTATTACTCAGCAGCTGAGGCAGTAGCCTGTTTACCTCTACGTCCCTAGTCTGGTTCCCTCCCCTAAGCTAACCTTCAGCTTCTTCGAAGTGTGGGAAAAAGAGTCTTGGAAATTGGCAGAAGTCCAGAGTCTAAACACAGTTTGGGGTTCTTGTCATCACTTGTACCCCTGAACCCGATGAGCATCGAGCCTCCAGCTACAGATGTAACCCAACTCCCCATTTATCAAGCCCTCACTAACTGCCAATGGGCTTGTTAGGTGCCTAATAAACGGGAGCTCACCCTATGAGGGGAATGCGACAGTTGTGCCCATTTCACAGATGTGGAAAACTGAGGCTCAGAGAGGCAAAATGACTTGCCCACTTCCACACAGCCGAAAGGGACCGAGTGAGGACTGCAACCCAGGTCTCCCCAGCCTGCTGCCCCTCCCCATCTCTGGGGCCCTGACAAAGCTTTTCTTTCCAGACTCATCCCAGTCTGGTTTTGTAGTTGTGTCTTTACCTCAGCTCTGAGACTCTTAGCAACTGGACGGTATAGAGCAGCTCCCTTCCTCAGCATGGGTTCTATTTTCCTCAAAGCATACCATCTGCAATGCTTATCCACCGTATCTCTCAGTCCTTATTTGATAAGGAAGGAGTATGGTGGGTGCTGACAGAGGGGCATGAAGTTGGGGTGAGGAGAACAAAAAGGGAGGAGGCAGCAGGAAAGCTCCGGGAAGAGGGAATGCCAGACTTGGGTCATTTTTAAATGAGGTTTTTAAAGTAACTGGGAAAAGCCATTGAAAAGGCAATTCAAGCACATATAAATAAAGTCCAAAAAAAAATTTAAAAAATTTAAATAAATAAAAATAAAATCCAAACACTCTAAAAGGATGTACAATGAAAATTCAGATTTCTCTCCTGTCCCTCCTGAGGGGACTCACGGCTAACAGTTTCTGATGGATCCTTCCAGAAGTTTTCTGTGCATGTACACACGTATATTCTTTCCCTCACTCTCTCCCTTGCACTTTGCTCTGGCACCTGACCACAGTATTCTGAGTTGAGGCTTCTGCAGGTCCCAGGTGGGCCCTTCACCTGTGCTCTGAAAACTTGGCTCCTCCCTGACATGTGCTCCCAGTGTAGGCTTCCTACAGGTGAGTCCCTCAGTGACATCCAGGCCCATCGTAACTTCAGACCTAGGAAGAAAAGTCACTTCAGATGGAAGGGAATGGTCAAGCGCTTAGCTGCCTTGTGAGAAACTCCCTACCTGGGGGGAGGAGGGCTGAGAGAGGAGCCAGGCAGAGCCAAGTTCACAGGCTTAGATTTGGCTGGAAGGTCTGTTCAGGGGCTCCCCACTTGAGCAGCTGGAGGTGCCCACGCTGGGATCCCTCAATCTTGGCTTCTCTCAAGAGGAAGTTCAGATTCCTGGGCCTCTCCCCATGCTCCCCAGTCAGGAGCTGTGGGGATCAGGGCCCTAGAATCTGCATGTTTACAAACTCGCCTGGCAGGTCCCTGTATCCTTTTTAGGTTCCCAGACCCTTTTGAAAGGTAACTTAAAGGACGTCAATTTTTAAAAATTATTAGTATGCAGGTATCTTCCCCAAACACCCCGCACTCCCCAAGAGAAAGGCCCTTTGCTATTTTTTTTTTAATTTTTTATTTTTTGGCTTTTCCCTATTCTCGTCAATGTAGCAGAACTGAGCAGCCAAGGCTGGGAAGGTGTTAATATTTGTTGAGTGAGTGAATGAATGAACCTATTGCAAGTGATAGACCCTCCTCCAGATAAATGCACATATGGACACACATTTTGAAAGTAATTGTAGGAGGATTCACAGATCCCCTTAAGGCCACCCACAGATGCCCTATTAAGAATAAGGTTTCATAGAGCCTCCTCAACACTGAAACCATCATCCTTTGGTGACAGAAACAAGAGAAAGCCCAAAGGACACTAGGTGTTCTCAAACGCCGCTGGGTCTGGGACAGGGTAATCCCTTGGGAACCCACTTACCTACCAACCTCCTTATTTTATCAATAAAAAATGGGTAGAAAAGGGACCCACATGAGGACTCTGGATGCCCAGTGGGGGTACCTGCTTCCCTTCCTGCAGGCCTCATTGCCCCCATCTGAGCCCTAACAGTCCTTTGTCCCTTATCTTGCTGCCTTCTGGCCACTCCCCTGGATACTGTGTGCTTCTCCCTCCCAACAGGGTTCAGAGCCCCCAGTGGACCCCAGAGTGGCATTGAAGCCTCCCAGCTGTTCGGCCTCCTTTGGGTTCATGGCTGACTGGGTTTACTGCCTGTTCAGCTGTAGCCATCTCCACTGCACACAGGGTAACCTGGGCATACACTGGTTACCCTGCACCCACCCTCTATCCCCACCTCGGGCTCCCACCCCCATCTACCCCAGGCACAGAGAAACAGAGTAACCCGGGCACAGGCTGGCAGAATTGTGCAATGTGGGTATTCTGAATCCAAATCCAACAGCTTTTATGACCAGCCATGAAGTAGTTCTATCATGCCAAAGCCTGGAGTTATTTAAGTTTCAAAGGATTTTTTGTCCGCCCTAGATGGCATGATAATAATGATGGCAAAGCTTCCTGCGCATTCGGGCCAGGCTCTGTGCTATAACTGCTCCGTGTGAATGATCTACGAGAATGTCTTCATAAGCCTCCGGGTGCGGGCGGTTATCCCTGTTTGACAAATAAGGGAACTGAGTCTGAGAGAGCTAAGACGCATTGCCAAGGAACCCAGCTGACCATTGGGGGCGGCAGGACCTGCACCCCTGCTGTGCACCCCAAAGCCCCTTTTTCTCAATCGCCATCAACACTGCGACCACCTGAGTGTAATCCACTAGCTCTCCGGGGCACAGAGACCCTTCTGGTCTGTGTCACGACTGCCTAGGGAGGCCCCACCCGGGCAGCGTTGAGCCAGGCGAGGGCCCACGGCCGGGAGGCGAGCCAGGCCTGGGGGGTGAGGGTGGGGCTGAGGGTGCTCCGACCTGGGCGCCCCCGGCCCGCCTGCCCAGCCACTGGAGAGCCCCGTCTGGGCAGGCAGGGGGTGTCGGGACGAGACCCCACGTCCGCACCCCAGCCCGGGCCGAGGGCCCCGCTCGCTCCGCCTGGAGGCCCCGCCCGCGCGACGGCCCCTCCCCCGGGAAGGTAAGCGCCACCTTCCCGGGAGCGGCCCCGGGAGCCCGTGGCGCGCGGGCGGCCCGCCCCCCGCCCCCCGCGATAGTGAGTGACCCGGCGCCCGGCCGCGCGGCACTCGGGCTCCCGCTCGCTCCCCGCGCCCGCTGCCGCCCCTGGGTGCGCCCAGCCCCGAGCCCAGCCCCGCCGCCCTGCCCGGCCGCCACCATGAACTCGCTTTTCAAGAAGAGAAACAAAGGCAAATACAGCCCCGCGGTGCAGACCCGCAGGTGAGGGGGCGCCCTGGGCCGGGGTGCGCCGCCCGGGGCGAGCGGGGGGACCGCCGGGCCCCGAGCGCTGCAGGGAGCCCGGGGAGCACCGCCCAGGGAGGCCCAGGGCACCGGGGACCCAGCCAGGGGTGCGCGACGCGCGCGCGCGCGGACGCGGGGCCGGTTAACCTGGGAAGCCCAGCGTGGTGGGGATGGGGATGGGGATGGGGTGTCCCGAGGGAAAACACTATATCTGGCACAGTTCTGGGAGCCCAGAGAGCGTTGATTTTGCGCCTGGAGGGCGGGAGACTGAGCTGGAGGTGGAGGGGACCCCCGTGTGCCAGGGTCGCTCTTGCGCCAGCGGACCGCCGGGGCAGGGCAGAACCGCCGGGGTGGAGAGTAAGTGTATTGCGAGAACGCTACGCCCAAGGTGGGCTTAGAGGGTGGGCGCAGGGGACCTAGGGAGCACCTTCTAGGGGCGAACGGGGACGGGAAAATCGAGCCGGGGTGTGTGGATGTGGGGGGCGTTCACCTGTGCTTCCTGGAGAGCGTGCAGGTGTTACTCGCTACGGATGGGATAGGGTGGGGAAGGCGCATCGGGTGGGTGGGGGTGTCACTTGCTGCAATACTTTCTGGCACCTGCCACCCTGTGCTCGCTCGAGCCTCGCTGTGAGGAACCGGTGGGTGCAGGGTCGATTGAGGGGGGCGGGGTGGGGGGTGGCACAGGCCGAGGCTCCGAGGTCTGAGCTGCGGTTGGGCGGCGTCCGACCTCCTTCGGGCTGCGAGGTTTGTCAGGGGCGTGGCCCTCCCCCCACCAGCCCCGAAACTGGCAGCGTCTCTGAGCCCCGGGTTCCCAGGGCGGCGGAAGGGAAGGACATGTCTTGATGTGTTTGCTTGGAGAGGGCAGCCCACGTCCGTTTTGATAAGCCTGATGTATTCACTTAATAACCGGTTTAGGGGAGCCTCGTGGAGATGCTGAGATGGAAGGAGGGGGCGGGACTTCGGCCCCTGCCTGACTCCTCTCTAGGGAAAATGGGGTGGGGTTCCTATTTAGGAATACCTTTACCAAATTTCTCCCCACAGGGGTTTCAGGTAGGCGCAGGGGCGGGGGGGGGGGGAGATCAGTATTGCACAGCTCATCTGTCTGGGTATCCACCCTAAGGTGTCTTCACTGTGAGCCCCTCCCTCACCCCTGAGCAGCTCTTGACTCCCTCCCAGGCCCCAGGTAAAGAGGAGAAGACGCTGGACAGGGCTCCCACCACACCCGTGTGGTCCAGCCCAGGCAGACCTGTTTGACAGGTGTTTGGGGCCTGGGTGCTGGTGCAGGGCATATGGGCACTCCATTCCCTTGAGTTCCAGCCCTTTCAAAAATTCCACTGTCGGGTGACCCCTTGCCCCCACCTCTCCTTTGGGCTCTTTCAAGCTCAGAGGCTTTTCTGCCCCTTTCCTCAGGGGCTATCCACCCCCCTCCCACCAGCCTCCCTGGTCTTTCACAATCCCAGAGATGGGGCAGGGCCCTGCACACTGTTCCTCTGTGGCTGGGTCCAGCTGGCTCTCAAACCCAGCTGCTGGGGTCTCGTCCAGTCCCTGAGCTGTTCTCTCTTGGGCATTGCACAATTGCATGCTGTATGCCAATCACAGAGGACTGTACTGTTCTCCCCCCACCAAGACTTGGGCCCCTCAGTCCTTCACACAGGCACACACCCACACACCAGGAGAGGGGCCAGGCCTCACCCTGCATCCAGTCCCCCAAGGCCTGGGCTTGGACCTAACAAAAGGTTATAATGAACCAAGGCAAGCTGAGAGGGACTCAGCCTTCCTGGCAGAGGATAGGAAGAAAGGAAGGATTCCCATCCTTTATAGCTGTGGGGACTCCAAGGCTTCAGGTTACAAGGAATAGAGTCCTGCCCCTCTCCATACTGCTGGTACAAGGCAGCCACCCTCTGCCCTTGGCTGACTGACTGATCTGATTGATCCCAGATCTCAGCTTCCTGGTCTTTCTCCCCAGGATGGAATGAGAGACCCTTCCTTTGACTTCCCATCACCTCACATAGTCACAGCCCTGAGTAGGTGACAGGTGCTTCCCTGTGTGGCCTCATCAGCCCAGTGCACCCCTCTGCCCCTTCCCCTTTGTAGGGCCAAGTTCATGGACCAGATTGTGGTGTGAGGGACAGGTAGGAGACAGGGTCTTTCTTTATTATCTCAAGAATCTTTTGAGTGTTACCCAGTGCCTAGCCCTGAACTTGTAGCTCTAAGATGTCACAGATTGTGGGGCTCTGATCTCCAAGTTATTCTTTCACCATAAGTTTCTAGGGGTCTTCTCCATTTTCTGGGGGAAGGTGGGTTTGCCAGAGAGATTCAGCATGGCGTGCTGGGTAGGAGCTCAGGCCCTGGGGCAGATTGCCTTGTTTCTGATCCTGGCTCTGCCACATCTGCTATGGGTAAGTCAGGGAACCTCAACCTCAGTTACCTCATCTGCAAAGCAGGGGTGGTGTTAATATTCCCAGAGGAGCAAATATGACAACAGAGAGACTGCCCCTAGCACATAGGAAGTACCCAGATAGAGGGTCAGCATCACTGCCCCAGTTGAGGGGACCTCCCAGTTGAGGGGACCTTCACACCCAGACAGTCACAGCTTTGGGCTGCACAAATGTGAATTAGTGAGTAGAGCACCCCACAGAGAAAACCACCCCTCCCTGTTTGTCAGCTTTTAGCAGCTGAAACTGGGGAGGGCCTGGACAGGGTGTGAACCTCACTGCTCCCGTCGTCCTGGTTCCTAATGACAGGTGTTGGAGCTGATGTTCACACCTGAGCTAATGACAGGGTCAGGCCTGATAGTGCGGGTCACTGAAGACAGTGTCCAGCCAAGTGGGGAGGGTCAGGAGGGGACCGACTTCCACCTTCCTGCTCTGTGACAAAAAGCACAGCCCCAGCCAGCCTTTACTTCTTGGCTGTGCTGCCTGGGGTGAGCTGGTTGGCCTCTCTGTGCCTCCATTTTCACACCTGTAGAATGGGCACGAGCACAGTACCTGCCTGGTGATATGGTTGGTATGAGGATTAAATGAAATAAAGCAGGAAAGGGTTAAGAATTATAGGAAACCTCGATCCATGGCAGTTAAAATGAATATAACTATCGAACAGATGCAGATAAGGCACCTACTATGTGCCTGACCTAGATACCAATGGACAGGTTATGCACCACACAATTCCAGGAGTGCCGTTCCGGGGGGATGGGGTGGATGTGGAGTACAATCTCCCTGCACTTGATGGAGTTATGCTTAATCACATCTTGCGGGCAGAGGGAACCAGGCAGAGGCACCTGTCCCCAGCAGGACATAGAACTGGATGGATATCTCCATCCAGCGGCTCTGTGCTTCCTATCTGGTCCGAAGTGAGAGCTGTCAGGGCGGAGACCTGAGAAATCAGGGAGGACTTTCCTGGGAAAATGTCCAACCTGTCTTGAGGAGGAGGTGGGAGTTTAAGATCTAGCTCTGGAGTTAGACTGAATTCTGCCCGTTTGATTCTGGCAGGGAAATTTGGCCTCACTGAGCCGAATCTTTGCCATCTGTAAAAGGGGACTCATCTTTCTCTTCCACCCAGACCTGGGTCCCAGTGAACACCCAGCAGCCTGGCCCGGCCTCACCTGGGTAGGGTGCTATAAGAATAGCCTAGTCATAATGCGGGGAGCTGGCATAGGAGGCAGGCCCAAGACTTTGGAGGTGGTGAAAGGGCCACATGCGCCCCTGGAAGCAGGGTACCCCAAGCCTCTTGGTGGTTATGAGTAGAGTTTGATGTAGCCAGGTGTGAGTTCAAGCCCCATCTCTGCCTCTCCTGAGCTGTGTGGGCAGGTCATTTAACACCTCCATCTCCTCACCTGTGAAATGGGAGCGATGATAGCAACCCCGCAACTGGTAAGGTCGCTGGTTGGAGCAAGAGAGAAAATGTAGGTGATGATCCCAGCCCCAGACCTGGCACGCAGTGAATGCCCGGTGAACCATAGCAGCCAATGTTTATATCACACACTGCTAAGCCCAGGCAGCTGGTCTCCTTCCAGCTGTTGAGGCTGCAGCCTGGGTAGGGCTGGAGTCAGCTGACTCTCACCCATCCATCCCGGCATTCATGTGGATCCCCTTAGGCAGGATACGCGGAGAGATAGACACATGTGCACACGTTTATCAGTGACAGCTGGAAAGCCTGAAGGATTTGACAGGGAGGCTTTCCCTGTCAGCAAAGCCCACCTCCAGCCACACAGGTGATTGGACTTCAATGATCTTCTCAGCCATTTCTCAAGCACCTACTATGTGCCTGGCACAGCCATGGATGTTATAGCATCTCATTTGGGCACCGTGCCTGCCGTTGGTGCTGGTGTCTCTTATTTTGCAGAAAGTAACACTGAGGCCAAGAGTAAAGACACTCACCTTGGCCTCACAGCTCGCAAATGGCTAATTCCAGGGGCCCAGGGGCTCCTGAGGAGGGAAAGTAGGTCTCCCCACCAGGACCTGCGGCTAGTGGCAGCTGTCTAGGGACTGCCTTGGGCTAGATAGTGGAGTCATTGGCTTTTGTATTCTCTGATTCTACCCCAGAAACCCTTCCCAGCCTCTTCTCTCTCTGGCTTTGCCCTCACTTGCCTAGTCCTTCTCTTGGCAGAGGGAATGAGACCTGATGAATTAGATTCAGAACACAACCAGCCGAACCTATGAGGATAGCTGCTAAAGGTGGCATTTCAAGCATCGTCAGGGGCAGTCATCTGGGGACAGGGAGTTTGGGGAGAGAGGCTAAACTCAATGTACACCTAAGAAGGGGGAGGGACATCAGGAGGGTCCTGGGGGCTGGGGAAAAAGCTGCCTTTGAGAGCATTTCCAAGGTCTTGTCAAGGGAGGAGGACCCAGTTTTCCCACGTGTCACCACAGCCTGCCACCTTCCCAGGCGGCCTGCCCTGGCCTGCTGCAGCCTGTCTCGGGAGTGGGAAGAGGAAAATAGCTTCTGGTCTTTGTTCTTTCTGCTTTTGGTTCGTCTTCTGTGTTACAGCCTCCTGAGCCTGGGGAGAGAGGCCCCTGGTGCCCCTTGCTGTCGGCAGGTGGAGCCCTGCCCTTCCCCCACTCTCTCTGCCTCTAGAGCTAGCAGCCCATGCTGGACCATGAGCCCAGCCTCTCTTGCCTGGGCTTTGGAGTAGGCCCTTCACAGTTCCTGCTTCTACTCCAATACCCCGGTTCTTGCCCCCTGGCAGCCAGGGAGCTCTTTGCAAGATGAAAATCTCACTCTATCCCCCTGCAGCTTTAAGCCCCAGGTTTGCTTCCCTTTGCTCTCAGGCCCTGGGAGCTGCTGTCCTGCACAACACGGATGCAGGCTGTTCATCCTCACCTTTCCACACTGCATCCAGCCACTTGGCCTTTGCCCACATCATTCCTCTGCCTGGAATGTTCTTCCTACAGCTCTTCGCTTGCTTCCTCTTCCTCTTCTGTGGTTCGCCACTGCTCCTCAAGGAAGCACTCCCTCACTTCTCTTCTGGGGCAGACCCACCTCCTCTGTTGTCTCATCTTCTCTGTGGCTCTGTGGCTCTTATCTCAGCAGCCATCGGACTGTGTGTGGTGGCCGGATGGGGGTGAATACCTGTCTCCCCAAGAGACTGGCTTGCATGGCCCATGTGCTGAGTGAATGAATGAGGGTGAGCTGTGGGACTACTTGCTAAGACTCTCTCCCTCCTTCACCATCTCGCAGCGACAGACAAACACACCGTACACACACCGTGACCAAGAAGGTGGAGCTGGTTTTTTATCTGTAGACAGGAATGTGAGGGCCAGAGCAGAGAGTGCCCACTGCCCCCATCCGGTCCCCTTCCATGAGCTCAGTAAATAGATGGCAACAGTGCAGGGTGATAAACTGAGGTAGTGGAGGCCAAGCGGCCATGAGCCAGCCTGGTGGGCTTCTGGAGGAGGAGGCATCTAGGACCAAAAGAGAAAGCACCGAGGAGCATGAGACGAGGAGGTGTGCATCCACGTGCATAAACCTGAAAAGGCCTCATGTTGCAAGACCAAAGCACGTTAATGGAGTACCTTTGTGTATGTTTTAAAAAATATGCATGCAACGAAATTCCATGTGATGTTTCTGGACACAGACTGGGTAGGTTTTGAAAGTATAAAACAGGCTTAGGAAGAAACCAGCGGCTCCAAAACTACACTACCCCTGAGGAAGGGGCTAAGGGATAATGTACGATTTTATTTCTTCTTTAAACAAAATTAGAAGCAAATATGGCAGCATGGCAACATCAGCTAAATAAATAGTGGCGGTAGGAGTCTCTTTAGAACTTTTCAGCATGTCTGAGTTAGGTCATGCATTTTCAAGTTTTTAAAGTGAGGGGTGGGATGGACAAGGCGAGCCGGCAGCCAGAACAGCATGGGTGACAGCCGGGAGGCACAGCCGGTGTCCTCAGCATTCAGTCAATAGGAAGAGAAAGGATCTAGGTGAAGAAGAGGAGGTGGCCTCAGGAGGAGGGGAAGGTACGCAAAGGCCTGGGAAGCAAGAGAAGGGGGTTAAACAGGAAGGTTCTGGATGGGGAGACAAATGGAAAGGCTGGGTGTGGGGAGCAGAACAGGGAAAGGTGTGAACATATAAGAGGCTCTGAGGTTGAGTCCTAGCTGGGAACAACCGCCCTAAATTATAATTGTTTTCTTTCTTACATAATATTTCCCTTATCCCTCTTCCAGGTCAGGCTTAGAGCTTCAGTAATGTGTCCGAGGACTCTCAAATGCTCTGTCCTGGGCATTTTGAGGTGGTAGCAGGCAGGCCAGCTGGGGTGCCCCAGCTATCCACCAATCAATCAGACCTTTCCTGGACAGAGGGGTTTTGTCTTGTGATCCAAATGCACATCAGGCGGCTGGCTGGCTGGCAGCCCCGCCCACTCACTGCCTGCTGACCCTGGAAGACTGCAATCTGCAGGAAAAGTCGCAGGAAACAGCCGGGTACAGAATTCTTTGTTGCCCCAGCTTCCTGGGCTCAGATTTCAGACTCATACCTTTTAAGGATTTCTCCATCCAAGATGTGGGGACTTTTTGGTTTCAGTTGAAGGATGAGGAAGGATTCTAAGTCTGCACCACCTGGGTCCGGTGGCTTGACTCTTCCCAACTACAAAAGGGGCAACTAAAGCCCCATGTTACAGAGGGGAGAAACTGAGGCGCATGGGCAGGGATGGGGGACAGGGTGAGCAGAGTAGGAAAAGCCTGGGTTTGAGAGCTGAGAACCTGTCTTCCAGGCCCAGCTGTGCCGTTTGTCAGCTGTGCCACTTGTCAGCTATGACGTGGCCACATTCCTGCCCCTCTCTAGTTTTTTCCTTATTACTGGAGTGTAGGCTTCACTTTGTGTGCTGTGTGGTTGCTCCCAACCTCCCCCCAGCCCCAGAATGGTGCCTGGCCCACAGTAGGTGCTCCGTAAACAGGGGCGAAATGTCTGTTTGAATCTGCAAATTGGAGCATGTGGGATTGTGGAGAAGACTGGAGATGACATGTGTAAATCATCATGCATGTAGTGGGTGCCAGGGTCTTAAACCCGGAATGCTGTCCTGTCACCCAGAGGTGCCGAGTTCAGCTTGAGCCCATGCAGAAATCTTCAAGACACACCCTGATATTATCCAAAACGGCTTGAATATCTGTCTGTAACAGGAGCCCAAAAGCACACGCCTGACATGGGCCTGGAGGTGGGGCGGCCTTCTCTAGTTGGAAGCAGATTAGGCCTTGAAAGGGAGCCATAGTTACTACACCAACAACCCCCAGTTTAGGATCTACTTCCCCAGAACTCATAGCTGGGCGTGGAGGAATTTACTGCCTAATTACCATAGAAGTTTCTGGTAGGGAGAGTATCAGTCAATTGACCAATCAACCTGGAATTTATTGGGTGCTTCCTGGGTCCTGCTTTCTATCAAGACTTCCTTCCTGCAGAGATCTAGGATTCTTCCGCCCTCTGCTCCCCCAAGTCCCTTAACGCATTGCCGTGGCTGGTTTCCTGGTTCCCAGCCCTGGCTAAACATTAGAATCATCGGAGGAGCTTTAAAAGCAATGGCCAGGCCCTGTCGAAGACCAGTTAAGTCAGAATCTCTGGGGCGGGGCCCAGACCTCAGTCTTTTGATGTGCAGCGAGGGGTGCGAACCACTCCTCACCCCTCAGCCTCACCCCAGCTTGTCTCAGAGTTATGTGCACCTCGTTTTCCCCGTTCAGCCGCAGTTGCCCAGTCTGTCTCACTCTATTCTTTTATTCTGAACCTTTCCATATCATTCTGTTTCAGGTATGTGTCTTGTAAAATGGCCTAGAGCTGACTTTTGTTTTATGTTTATATTCTCATCTGAGAGTCTTTATCTTGTAACAGGCGAGTTTAACTCATTCACATTTATTTCTATGACTGTTGTATTCCGACCTACTCCCGCGGTATTGTCTTGTATTTCCCACTTTTCATGCTTTCTGTTTGTTTCATTTTTGCTCTTTTTCTGCATTTTAGAGGATTGGGCTATATTTTCACAAATAAAATTAGGATGTAAGGTCTGAATGGGCAGAGCAGGTGGAAATACTCTGACCCAGGTGATCCGAATCTTTGTAATTATAGTGGCGGGTTCCTTTTGTTAATCCTGCTATTAGACTATAAACCTTTGAACAGTAAGGACTTACTCATCTTTTAGAAGAGCCCTTCTGTAGCCCTTAATTCCAGGCCTTGCATAGACTCGGGGCTCAATAAATAGGTTTAAATTGAACAGACTTTTATAACACGTCTTCAATAACTCTGTCCACGGGGGCTTGGTAATGGAGAAAAGGGCCTGTGCCCAGGGCCTGTAAGGGGGGTAGAGATAAGACAGGGAGTTGGGGGGTGGGATATTCAGCAGTAATTGAATATCTGAAAAGATTGACTAGAGAACCAGCTGGGGTGACAGCAGTCACCAGCACAGACACTTGCTAACCCTGTGGCCCCAGGCAAGTTGCCCCTTCCCCCCAGCTCCGTTTCTTCATCCGTGGTGGGCGTGATGATAGTACCGACCTCAGCGGGTTGTTCAGAGGATGGAAGTTGAACATACGTCAAGATCTAGGTAGGGCGCGGCCCAAGGAGATGGGTTCCCTCCCCACTTCTCCCACTTCCTGCCCCAGAGGCCTGCCTAGAGGGAAAGGCTGGGAGCCCCTCATGGTGGCATCTTAGAAGAATGACTCAGCCTCAGGTATCGCCCCTGATCGTTACCCAACCACTGGGATTAATTGTACTGACAAAGACGTAACATGATGCGAATGGCTGTGCCTCCCCTGGGTGGTGAACACCTTGCTCCACTGTCGGTCTCTCCACGCCTCCCCAGTGTCTTTCTCTCTTTCTGTGGGTTGGTATAGATGGTTTTTTTGTTCTGAGGAGGTGACTCTCAAGCCTGTACAAATCCTGGCGCTGCTTCTTCCCAGCTGAGCAATCTTGGGCAGGTTCCTTCACCCCTCCAAGCCTCAGTTCTCTTCATCTTGAAAGTGGGAGACCGAAGTTGATGGGCTATAAAACATCTGTTCACCTCAACACCTATTCATTGAGCCCCGAGCCTATGCAAGGCCTGGAATTAAGGGCTACAGAAGGGATCCTCCAAAAGATGTATTGTCCTCATTGTCCAAAAGTTTATAGGCTACTAGGCAGGATTAGGAAAGTGCCCCAATAACCATAGGGTGCCTACCTCCTAGGGCTATGAGATTTCAGTGGGTAAGGCATGAAAGGGCTGAGCAGGCAATAAGCACCTCATAGGTGCTCTCAGTGTCTAGCTGTTGTTCGTATTCAGCATTCATTTCCTGCGTGCCTACTGTGTGTTCCTTTGCGTCGGGGACAGCCCGGATGTCCGAGAGTAACAAGCTTTCGCAATCTCAGCCAGTCAGTGTTTAAAGAAGGTGGAGACCGGGGCCACCCAGCACCCAAAGCTGAGCCTCCCACCACATCCGGAGATTTCTAAGAAGCCACTCAAGCCCTGGAGGCAGGCAGTGCCCAGGAGAAGGGGACCCTGGCCAGCGGGAGGCCAGGCCCCCTCCCTGGGAGGGAGGAGGCTGGTTCCCAGAGAGGTGTGCACTCCTCTACATTCCAGACATTCCTCTTGCCTCCTGCTCCTGCCTACTCCTGTGCACACCCACTGAGGCAGAATTAACCCCAAAAGGGAGGAACTGTAGATGTGATCAGGGGCCAGAACATGAAGACTAAGGCCTGGAAGGTGAGGTGGCTTTGATCAGGGAAGGCGGACAGTCTCCATCAGACGGGGGCAAAGGGAATGACCATTTATTATGTGTTCCTGGGTACCAGGCCCTGAGTGAGGCAGAGAGATGTTCCAAACATTTATCAGCTTCATCAGGGCAAAACTGATACTTGCTTTGGGCTTAGAGCAAGTGGTTCAGAGCCCCCAGAATCGCCCCGGGCTGCGCTGTCCTATGCGATAACCACTAGGTGTGCTGCCAGTGACAACTACACTTCAAAGCCAGGCTTTGAAGACACAGTATGAAAAAAGGAATGTAAACTATCTCATTAATGATGTGGTTCTGTTGGCTATCTGTCAAAATAATATTTAATAAGTTAGGTTGAATAAAAAATATAAAAATTAAGTTCACCTGTTTCTTTCAACATTTTTCATGCGACTACTAGAAACATTTAAATTACAAATGTGGCTCGTATTCTCTTCCTATTAACAGCAGTGGTCTTAAACTCAAAGTGACATAGCACCCAACCCCTGTCCCCTCGGGCTTGTTTCCCACCTATTACACGTGACTTTCTGTTTGCTACTAGGCCAGCAGATGCCATAACCCCTTGAATGGATGAGGAAAGTGAGGCTAGGCAGGTGAAATAACACACGTGGTTTCTCCAAACGCTTCAGTTCATTTGACTGTCGCTTGGGTGAGCTCTGTGCCGGGTGCTGTCAATGTAGTGATGAATAAAATAGACAAAAGCCCCAGCAATCCTGAGCCGTTGTGGTGTGACAGCCATGTCAAGGATCATCTCCTTGAACTGTCTCAACACTCTACGCTGGGATCAGTTCTTATCTCCATTTCAGAGGTGAGAAAACTGAAGCACGGAGAGGCTAAGGAACCTGTCTGAGCCCACACCCAGGTCAGGCATACCACAGGCTGACTCAGTTTCCCTCCCTGCAGGCAGGATAGAGAAGAGAATGGGCCAGGTGGTGCAGCATGACTTGGATAAGGAGAACTGAAGGCACCAAACAAGGTGGCTCTGTGGTGGGCTGGAAGGTTAGCCATTTGTGGTATCCCTGGTGGGCTTAGGTCTCTCCTGGGGTCAGGGGCACCAAAGCAGGTACTTCTGGTGGCTGCTGAGCCTGGGAAAGAGATGGAGAGACCAAGTAAGACAAGTGGGCTTGCAGCCAGGAGTCTGAGTCTCAGCCAGGGTGGTCCTGGAGGTGACCCGTGAACAGAGACCCGCAGAGGGCATGGCCAGTGCAAAGGCCCAGAGGCAGGAAAGAGCTCTGTCGACTGGGGCAGTGAGGCTGGGCACAGGGATGAGGGTGGGAGGGGCTTATGCTGGGGGCCTTGTGGGCCTGGGCAGGAGTGTGAGCTCAAATCTGGGAGCATTTGGGGGGACCTGCAAGTTTGAAGCCAGACACTGGAGTGATCTGGTAGCATTGTTGAAAGAGCTCTCTGACAAAGGTGCAGAAGTTGGCTCAGGGAGGCAGGAGTTGGGGTGCAGGGAAATGATTGGGGTGGCCGTTGCAGTGGTCCAGGTATGAAATGGCAACCTTGATCGGGTGGAGACCTAGGGGCAGAAGAAGGATGGAGGCATGGAAGAGCCGTTCCCAGGTGGAACGAGGGGAGGGAGAGGCGGGGATCAGGGTGGTTCTTGGGGTTCTGCTTGAACAACCGGGTAGACGTGCCCTCCCCACCCTCCCTTCTGCAGTTTCCTCCTGCAGACAGGAGAGAGTTCTCAGAGCAGCAGAAAGACCCGTGGTGGAAACACCTGACAGCTCTCAGATCCCCAAGTCTACTGACACGCTCCCCAGCCCGAACCTGAGATCCTTCCTCTGGGCCTGGCAAGACTGGTCTGGGCCAGGAGCTGTGTCCTGCTAGCACCATGGTTGAGGGGCGGGGGATACCTGTGCACCAGCCTTTCCCTGCAGGGACTGGAGGAGTCATTGCCAGACATCGATGTTCCTTGTGAATTCCCCACGCCCCGCTGAGGAGACATCCATGAGGCGGGACCAAAGCGCGTCTGGGCTTGCACGCACATCAGTGTGAACGGTGCAGGTGGCCTGGAGTCTCTTTTTAGCTCCCCAGGGCCAGCAGGTTCTGAAGTTGGGCTTTGGCTGCTGGCTTTTATCAGTTCCTTAAAAGGAACCCAAATTCTTGGCCGGTGACCCCAGGCGAAAGCAGAGAGCCTGGGCGCCCCTCCAAGGCACCACTTCATATCTACTCTATCGATGAAGCCCTACCCCAGCCCTATGGTGCACCTACTGCCATGCCCCCCATTGACAGGTGGAGAAACTGAGGCCCAGAGAGGCTAAGTAGTTCACAGCTTAAAAGGACTGAGTGAGGATTCAAATCCAGGATGTTTGCTTTTGGTCTGGGTGCTTAACCCACAGGCCATACTGCAGCATAGCTACACTGCAGAAGGGTGAGGACGTCTGCACAAAACTAAAGTGGGAATAGTGGGCAGGGGCGAGGGTCCCCTGAGATGCCTGTGTTCTCTTTCTTTGCCTACGTGAAGCATCCGTAGTGACCCCAGGTGTGACCTCTGTCCCTGCATCCCTGCTGACCAGACCATGGCTGTCCTGGGCCACTGGGCATCGCAGGGCCCTGGGTTCCAGTCCCAGCTCCCCACTTTGCAGCTGACCTCCTTGGCTATGAAGCAGGTTGGACTGTGGTTATTGAGTTTCTAACTCCTGGGGATGGAGTGGGGTACCTGATGCCACGTGAGGCTCCCAGGCCTGCTCCCCACAGTTCCAGAGCTCTGAATATATCCCGGGACACAAAGAGGTTCCTGTTCTATGCTGGCACCTGTGGGCTCAGACCCAAAAGCTCTTGTTTGTCCCTTAGTGCAGCCTCAAACCCATTCTTGGAGCTCTAAGGCAGTGCCAGACAGCACCCCCCCCACACACCCCCAGTCGGCCTGCACCCTGCTTTTTCCTCCTTGTGCCTGGATTCTCATAGGCAGACCAGTCCAAATAAGTGGGGCTGCCTGCCACATCTTGGACAGGACCCAGGCCCTCCTGGATGCACACCAGACTCTGGCTTCCTCAGCCAGGAGAAGAAAACTGGGGTTGGTTCTCTGGAGAAACAGCCCCAGTCTGCCCGTGCGACCCTTACCTGGCCTGTGAAACCCACTCAAAGCCCCTATCTGCAGCCTGGACTAGGCCCAGGTGGCCATTTCTGGGGACAGCAAAGTCCTGGGTCCCATCAGCTTTTCCCAGGTTGGGCCTTGGGCCGTGGCATCCTATGTCCTCCCTATCTGTCCGCAGGTGGGCATCCTGGATGTCCCATCACCCAGAAGCATAGCGTATGCTTCTATAGGAGTTTGCCAGAAAATTCAGAAATAGAAGGAAACTTACAAAAACAAAAACAACAACAACAAAAAAACTAAACTATAAACAATTTCCTAATTCCCCAGTTTCCCCTAATGTCCTTTTTCTGTTCTAGGATCCCATGTCCCGTTTAGTTGTCATGTCTTTGTCTCTTCTGATCTGACATGCCCCAGTCTGGTCTTCTGTGACCTTGACATTTTGGAGAGGTTCGGTCAAGCGTTTTATAGATCAGCCCCAATTTGGGTTTGCCTGCTGGCTCCTAACAATGAGATGGAGGTTATGTGTCATTGGGATGGGTTCTGTGGACATGACCCAGTGTCCTCAGTGCCCAGTGTCAGGACTCCCACATGTCATTAAAGTTTTTTCGGAAGGAACCTATTTCATATGACCAAACACCCCTGGCAAGCGGGGGTCTCCAGGAGAGAAGGAGGGTCCTGGGCAGAACTGCATGCACAATTTAGGGGACAATGTAAAAAATTTGTTTTGTTGCAAATGGCAACCTCTACAGGGAGTAAAAAGCTCAACAAATACGTGTTGGTGAACAAATGTCCTTGTCACCATTTTGGAGCCCCTACAGGGTGCTAGGTGATTCAGGTTCCTTCATTTAGTGCCAACTATGTGCCAGGCACTGTTTAGGTGCTGATGAAACAAGCAGTGACACCCCACCTGTGAGCTTCAATCTCAAATCTGCTTTGGGGGCCCCAAGACACTGCTCTAAACCTCCTACTCAAACCTCAAACCCCAAAGTGGTCTTTGACACTCAATTCTGGTGTTTCCAGAAGTGACCCGGACCCTCCCCCACTCACCTCACTTAACTAAGTAGGATGCACCACTCCCATTTTACAGGCGATGAAATCGAGGCTCAGAAATATCAAGCAGCCCCTCCAAGGTTGCACGATGGTTGGTGCAGTCAGGATTTGAATCCTGTCTGGCTCCAGGCACCAGCTGCCCCGCTCGTGACCTTGGGCTGGTACCTTCGCTTCCAAGGGCCTAGGTTTGCTCATCTGTGTAATGAGCAGGTGGGGCTGGGCGAATTCTGAGGCAGCTGCCAGGGCCCACAGCCTCTGCCCTCAGCACCTGTGTCCGTATTAAACTTCTGAGTAAGTGGAGGGAGGGCTGGGCATATCCCTTTTCCTAAATGTCAGGCAGATTGTGCCTTCTTCCTTCTTCTTCCCAAGTGGGTGGAGGTGCCAAGTGAGTGCCATCTATGTGGGTGGGACAGGACTGGGAGGATGACAATGGGGAAGGGCTATATCTTAGTCTCCATCAAATGCCCCCTGGGTTGCTGCCACGTCTGGCTGCCCCTTGTGGTTTATTAATGAGATGAAAAGCTGGACCTGCCCAGCCAGTTCCCACCTCTCTTGAGATCTTTGCTCCCTCCCTGTGGGTCCCCTAACCTCTTGCATTCCTGGCACGGGATTCGGGGACACACGTTGGCTTCCGCGGCCAGCTGGGTGGCAGGATGAATGCAGGACCCTTTGGAGTCTCTGATTCAGAACCTCAAACCCTAAGGGTGAATGTGCTGGAACCATACTCCAGAGGCCTGGATTCAAATCCCAGCTCTGCTCTGCTTTCTGGCAGTGGGACTGGGGCCAGGTTATCTAATCGCTCTGTGCCTTAGTTTCCACATCTGTAAAATGGGAGAACAGTGCCACTTCACAGCGTGGTAGGATTAAATGAGCTAACCTGTAGGTGACATGCTTAGCACGTGGTCAGCCCTCTGAGTGTTAACTAGCATCTTCCAGGCAGCTGCGTGGAACCTGGAGCTAGTCTGGCCTTCACGGAAAATAAGATAAAAGGCGGACCAACTCAAGAGGGTGAGAGAAGAAGGAAAAAACCTCTCTCACTTATAAATGGCACTTGCTCATTTTTGGAGAAGGCCTTGTTGAGCTAGATCTCATATCCCATACAATTCACTCATTTAACGTGTGTGATTCAACTGTTTTTAGTGTATTCACAAGATTATACAATCATCACCATAATCAATTTTAGGACATTTTCATCACCTCAGAAAGATACCCCACACCCTTAGCAGTCACTCCTCTTGCCCCTAGCCTCTGGAAACCACTTGTCCGCTCTTTGCTTCGATGGTTTTGTCTGTTCTAGATGTTTCATGTAAATAGAATCATACAACGTGTGACCTTTTGTGTTTGGCGTAATGAAACGATTCCAGGGTTTCTTCATATTGTAGCAGGTATCGGTTCTTCATCCCTTTTTCGGCCGAATGGAGAGACCACATTTTGTTATTCATCAGTTGATGAGCATTTGGGTTGTTTCCACTCTTTTTGGCTCCTGTGAATAGTGCTGCCGTGAACATTTGCGTGCAAGTTCTGATGTGGATGTGCGTTTTCATTTCTCTTGGGCAGGTAGCAAGGGGTGGAAATGCTGGGTCATGTGGCAACTTTAACTTTTTGAGGAACTTCCAGCCTGTTTTCTAAAGCAGTTGCACCATTTTACATTCCTGCCCGCACGTGCGAGGGTTCTGAGTTCTCCACCCCCTCACCAGCCATTGTCATGGTCTGTCTTTTTGATTATAGCCATCGGAGGGGGTGGAAAGTGACATCACACTGTAGTTTGGGACACTTGGCATTTTAAATTAATCTGTTAAGTGCCTGCTGTGTACTGGGAGCCCTGCAGGATCACCAAATGGGGTTGTTAACGACTGGACTTGGGACCCGCCTGGGCGGGGATTCTGTCTCTGACATGTAATTACTGTGTGACTTTGTGAAAGTCACTGAACCTCTCTGGTCTTCAGTTTCCACATCCCTAAAGTGGGGATGATAAATAAGGATTACCACTGAGCCAACATCTACCTTGAAGGGTTGTAATGAAGATTTAGTAGGAAGCGGGTGGGGTGGGGAGCCTGGCATGTAAAAAGTAAATAGGAGCTTATAGTATTATGGTGATTGTGGTTGTCGTATGGGCTCATGCGGTCTTTGCAGCCCCTCTATGAGTCGCTGTTAGCCCAGTATTTGATCAGGTGGTGTCTAGAGCAAGACCGCCCAAGGAGAGAATCCTGGCTCCACATTCACAAGCTGTGTGACCCTGGGCAAGTGCTTTGACATCTCTGAGCCTTGGTTTCCTCACCTATAAAAGGGACAGACAAACCTCTCCTGGGGACTTGGGGTGAGAATGCTGTAGGGGCAATGCCTGCAAACCTGTCTGATGTCCGTGAGTGTCAAAATATGATGCTCTGTGGGCATCCCCAGTCAACGGATGGAGAAACTGAGGCACATTAAGTGTAAGGTGCTTGCCGGAGACAGTCCAAATTGTAAAGGGCCCAACAAAACTTGGAACCTACTCCCGTCTGACAGCAGGCTCCCGCTGTGCTCTCTTTTGTTCTCCACTAGGAGCCCAGTTCCCCAGGGCTGGCTGTCTCCCTGCCTCCATGCTGCCCTGTGACCCCTTCTAGGCGCTGGGCTTTGACTGAAACAATGGACCAGCCAGGATGGGGTCCAGAAGGCACTTTCCTCTCACCTGCCACAACCAGCAAAGGGGCTGGACTGGGAGTACTCTAGACACATGATCAGACAGGGCCCTGAGAGGGACGAAGGCCCTCACCTAACCCACAGTGCAGGTTCCTGATGGTGGGTTAAATGTTTGGGTTGAGACTCGCTGCATCTGGGTGCAGCAAGCCAAACTGAGTTTCAGGGCCCGGAAGTGCTCACATTCCCCAGGTGGTCTGCCCAGCCAGGCCATGGAGCAATGGGGGTTGGCCCACAACCCAGCAACAAGCCCTTACCCCTCTTTACCCCTCCAGCCACAGTATCCTCTTCTGAACATTGCTAGCCACGGCACTGAATATCAGCTTTCTCCACTGCACGACTTCTCAGAGCCTTTACTGGCTCATGAGCTTATTGAGAGGTTGGTTGAGTTTTCCTAACTGCCCTGGCTGACAAAGGCTTCATTCTGAGAGTGACTTAAAGGACTGGGATTCCTAGGACCCCACTTTGGGGAAGGCTGCCTCCTTGGTTGCTTTTGCAGAGTCTTGTTTCCCCCCGCTTCCTGTGTGTCCAGGTGTGGTACAGAGTAGGCCTTCAGGCAAAGTTTGGAACATGGATGGACAGCTTCATAGCTTCTGTTTGCTGTGCCGTTTCTGCCCTCCACCCCCACCCCTGGCTTCCCCTAATACCAGCAATACCTGCAGTGTTGGACCTCAAACTCTAGTGGGTACCAAGGTCCCCTGGGGAACCCGTAAAAACAACAGCACTAATAATACAGCTTCCTGGGCCCAACTCTAGAGATCTGGATTAAGGGGGGTCTGGGTTATACCTGGGAATCTGAAGGTTTCATGCCACAGTAGTTGGGTCCCAGGCCTTGATGTGAGGAGTTCTACTCTGAAAAGCTGGCAGCACCCCTCTGCTTGAGGGTCAAAACCTGCCCTGGCCCACCCAAGAGGACAAACCCAGGACCCGACATTCGTGGCTTCTCCTTGTTGGAGCCTTCTGCCTGCAAACCCAACTCCTCCTTGTCCTGTAGAAGCCAGCCACCACCACCTCCTCCAGGAAGTCTTCACTATTCATCCCCCTCCCCACCCAGCTGGTCAGGGGGCTCCTCTGGGTAACACAGCCCCTATATGCTTGCCTCTGTCTCATACTATTTCTGTAAATTATTTCCTCCCCATCTAGAGGATGAATTCTCAGAGAATGAGGCTGAGTCTATGTGTGTTGCTGGGCCTGGCACACAGTAGGCGCTTAATGAGTGCAGGTAGAATGAAACTTCCGGGTGCTTGGCTTCTGAGACCCCACCATGTAGTTGATACAAAAGGGTTTTCGATGGAGTTTGGGTGACATTTTGACCATCTGGTTGGCTGGGTCACATTGGCCAAGTTGCTGTCCCTCTCTGGTCTTTGCTTCTTCCTTTGTTTCAAGAAAACAAGAACAAAGGTAGGATGGGACAGCAATCAGTAAGGCTTCTTAACAACAAAAATCACGAACCTTTGTGAGATTCACTAGAGGCCCGGCTCTTTGCCTGTATAACCTCATTCTCGTGGGTCACACCCGCTGAGAAAGGTGATTATTCCATCTGACAGTGGAAGCAGAGACACAGAGAGGTACAGCAGCTTGGCCAAGTCACACAGCCAGAAGAACCCTGACTCCAGGGCTAACGGGTCTTCGATACCACGGTGGTGTTTGCCAAGGTGGTGTGTGATGCGATTTCAGAGGAGGTCATGTGGGACGGGAGAGAACACAGAAGCCCTGAGGGAGAAAGCTGTTCTGATTTTACGTCTCTCAGACGCTCTGACAATACCCAAGAGAAAGTTTCAGCTTGGTGCTGATATGGCTCTTGTCAGTGATACCTAGCTCTGCTTTTAAGCAAGGGCAGATGGAGCTTCGTCTTGATGGGTGCAGGCGACCAAGCGTTCAGCTAGGTCATTTTATTTCCATGGAATTTATCTGGGTGGCTTCTTCCATTAATGGCAAGGGTGTCTGATTTTCTGTTTACAATGCGAAACTCAAATTCCCTTTTTAAGGACATTCATTTAAAGGGTATGTAGATTGAAAGAAAATTTGTACCCGAATGTTTCATAATAGCTAAAAGGTAGACAAAACCCAAATGTTCATCCGCTGATGACTGGATAAACAAAACGTAGTCTATCCAGGCAATGGAATATTATGCAGCCACATAAAGGAATGAAGCACTGACACATGCTACGTCGGGTTGAACCTTGAATACATTAGGCTAAGTGAAAGCCAATCACAAAAGGCCACATATTATATGACTCCATTTAGATGAAATGTCCAGAGTACGCAAATCCATCGACCTGGAAAGTAGATTGGTGGTGGCCAGGGGCTGGAAGGAGGGGCAATGGGAGTGACTTCTAAAGGTTGCAGGGTTTCTTTTTGGGGAGATGAGAATGTTCTGGCATTAGATAGTGATGATGGTTGTGTAACCTTGTGAACATATTCAAAAGCACTGAATTTTATGCTTCAGAAGAGTGAATTGTATAGTATGTGTAGCATTATATCTCAATAAGAAATATGGAAAAACGGGCAAAGGGTCTGGGTGCTTTGTCAGCATGGCAAGGTAGAAGCCTTAGAGTGAATGACCAGAGTGGGGGCTGATTCCTCCCGCCCAGATGCTGTCTTGTTTCTGTGGCTTTGGTGATGTTTCAGGGGGAGGTGGGGTAGCCGAGCTCCATCTGAGGTTTGCTGGGCAATTCCTGCTCAGAGCCTGGGGCTGGGGACTGCCTGGAAGGCCAGGGCACTGGTGGGGACACGACCTCTGCCTGCCGGGCTCTCAGCTCACCTTCACCTTTTCCTGTCTGCAGCATCTCTAACAAGGAGCTGTCAGAGCTGATCGATCAGCTTCAGAAGAATGCCGACCAGGTGGAGAAGAACATCGTGGACACAGAGGCCAAGATGCAGAGCGTGAGTGCCCCCCACTTCCCACCCGGGCGCCCCTCTGAGCTGCCAACCCCACTCTGGGACCAGGATCCTGTTTGACCCAGTGGTTCTCACCTAGGGTCATTCTGCCCCCCAGGGGGACGAGTTAGCACATCTGGAAACATTTTTAGCTGTCACAGCTGGGGGAGTGCAGGGGACAGGTGTCTAGTGGGTAGAGGCCAGGGATTCTGCTGAACGCCCGACAGTGCACTGGATGCCCGTCCTTCCTCCCCGCCTACCCAGAGAGATCCAGCCCCAAATGTTAACAATGTCAAGGTGGAAAAACAGAGGAGGAACCTCTGTTATGGCTGGTAACACCAGAGCCCAACCCTGGGTACCAAGTTTCCGCGGCTTATGGCCTGCCTGGAGGAGAACCACAGTCTCAGGAGCCAGGCCCTGGTTAGGATCCTGGCTTTGCCACTTACTGTGTGACCTTGTGCAAGTCACCTACCTCTCCGTGCACGTGATTCCCTCTGAAAGGGTAAAGGCCATCATCCCCGTCGCCTGGGCTGCTTGCTGAAGCATCCACGAGATTATGGAGGTTCAGTGCCGGGCTCAGTATATTATCAGTGCTGTCTCTCTTCTCACAGGGCCGCTGCCACTAAGATGCGGGTGAGCCTCCTCCCTTTTCAGAGGAGAGGAAAAGTACCTGGGCGAATCACTTTTCCTCTCTGTGCCTCAGTTTCCTTTTCCTCTTCGGCAGCATGGGGACAACAACCACCCTGAGCTGTAGGTTCTCCTGAGGCTTCTGTACCATGTGGGACACCAGAGTCTCGACCAGCCCAGGTTCAGCCCAGTATAAACTCACCAGCGGTTGAGTTTAGACCCATATCATGGCCGGAGAAACTGAGGCTCAGAGAGGGCCAGGATGACTAGTCAGTGACAGAGCTGGCTCCCAAAGCATCCTGGAGGTGGGGTTGCCAGATTTAGCAAATAAAAATGCAGGATATCCAGTTAAATTTGAATTTCAGAACACAAATACAATTTTTTTTTTGGTGTAAGTATGTCCCATGTACTATTTGGGATATACTTATACTATAAAACGATCCACTGTTTATCTGAAATTCAAATTTAACTAGGTGGACAGGTCCCGAAGGAGTTCAGATTCTGGCTGGTCCCAGTGCTGTCCCCGGCACTGCAGGAGGAGCATAGCTGCTCCTCCCTCTGACCGCCCAGGTGTCCACCCACCTGAGGGCCAGTCCACAGGCCGCCCAGAGACCTGGGGGATGGCACAGCTAGGAGTGGGAACGGGGCAGGGAAGGCAGGTGGGAACTCTGTTCCCTGCCAGGGGCGCTCCCTCCCACCCCTTCCTTGCCCTCATCTGTCCGGCCACCGCCTGCCTCTCCTGCCTCAGCGCCCACCTCGCCAGCCCCTTCCCCTCCGGCCTCACCCCACCCTGTGCTCTTTCTTTCACTCCCCTCTGTCGTGGCCGTGGCTGCTGTGGTGGTGTGTGCTTCCCTAAATGAAAACAGCTTTCTGGGGTGTGTCCTTTTTTCTGCTAATAAAAGTAGTATGTGTTCGTTACGAACATTTCAGGACCGGTAAACAAGTTTAATGAAGCAAATTAAAATCATGCACAACACCACCACCAGAGAGATCTGTCCGCTGTTAACACTTTCGTGTGTGTGTGTGTGTGTGTGTGTGTGAGAGAGAGAGAGAGAGAGAGAGAGAGAGAGAGAGAGAGAGAGAGAATAGGATCTCGCTCTCTTGTTTTATTTGCTTAGAGAAATGACTCAACAGTAACAACGATGTATTTGGGAGATAATTTTGGACTTTTTTTTTTAACTTTGTATGAACAAACTCAAAAAAGACCAGGCTTTGAAGACTTCAGGGTCTAATCTTTTTCTTTCTTTTTCCTTCCTTCCTCCCCCCCTCCCTTCCTTCCTTCCTTCTTTTCTTCTTTTGTGTTTGAGAAGGAAACAGCATTCATTTTATTACTCAGTTCTCTAGAATTTTCCTACTTTTTTAACTGAAGTGAGATTCGCATGACATAAAATTAACCATTTCAAGTGAACATTTTAGTACACTTAATACATCACAGTGTCATGTAGACTCCACCTCTACTTAGTTCCAAGTCATTCTCATCCCCCCAAAGGGGAACCCCACACCTATTAACACCCAGTCCCCATTCCCCCTCCTCCCAGACCCTGGCAACCACCACTCTGCTTTCTCTCTACATGGATTTACTTATTCCGGATATTTCATATAAACAGAATCATACACTATGTGACCTTTTGTGTCAATCAAAAATGTTTTAAACATGCAGAAAAGCTGAAACAATTGCACAGAGTCCGTCCGTATTCCTACCACCCGGACTCCACCTATAACATCTGCAGGATTTGCTGCCACTCACCTGTCCATCAGTGTATGTGTAATTTATTATTAGATCTATCAGTCCCTAAAATTTTTCTTTTACACTTAAAAATTTTTTAACAGAGATGTAACTTACATAAGGCATTATAGAAAGCGTCTAAATTTTGAGAGTTCAGCCCCATGAGTTTTCGCGTCAGGAGCTACTCATGTAATCACTGCTCAGGTCAAGATAGAGAATCTCTCCTGGAAGGCTCTTGACCTTCCCAACCGTACCCCCCGGAGGTAACCACCATGCTAACCTCTGTCGCCATCCATCAGTTTTCCTTGACTTTGAACTCTTGAACCTACCATGGCGTCTCTCAGCTAGATGTTCCTTTCTCGTCTCAGGCAGCTCGTTTGGAGAAGGCTCGCATGACTTAGGTAATGATTAATTTACTTCCTCCTTTGGCAGAATTAATCTTTGACAATATAACTGCCCAGGAGAGCTTCAGATCAGCGGGGATAAAATTCCACCCAAACCCAGAACCGTGATGTTTCATTGTAGTTTTTTAACAGGCCAGACCCACCCCGGGGTAAGAAGATGGCCCAGCCCCACAGGCCTTCTGATACTTGGGCCTCACATCCCAGCTGCACTTGCCCCCGGCCATCCCAGAGTTGGTAGGGAAAGAAGGCTGGACGCCTGGTTTTACTCTGTCCTGTCACCTCTATTCAAGTCTTTTTTCTTTTGCATGTCTTCCTTTCTTTTCCGTTTTAAATAGCTTCATTAACACTGATTTTAGCCCTCAGAAAGTGCTCCCGCATCCAGTGTGCAATGCACTGATTTTGAGTCGCTTCACCGAGTGGCACAGCCACTTCCATAAATTGGTTTCTGGCCGTTTTCGTCCCCTGGCGAGATCCCTTGTGCCCATTTACTGTTGATTTCTGTTCCCACCCCAGGCCCTGCAACCGTTCATCTTCCCTCTGTCTGTGGATTCGTCAACTCAGGACGGTTCACATAAATAGAATCCTACACGACGACGTGGCCTTTGGTGTCTGGCTTTTCTCACTTCACTGTTTTTGAAGCTCTTTGTGATCAGTAGTCCCATCTTCTTTTCTGCTGCATGAGATTCCTAGCTCACTGTGATGGCTCTTCTGAAGCAGGTGTTCTTTTTATTCCCATTGCAGAGATGGGGACACTAAGGCCCAGGGAGGGGGGGAACTGGCCTCCTCGAGGCCTCCATGTTACTCCCGGTCTGCCCTCTCAGCCCAGTCACTGACTTGTCACCGCCTCCCCTGCTGGCCTGGGGTCCCCAGGGCCTGGCACAGAGCCCAGCAGGGCTTCATGACTATTGACCAAATGAATTAACGCGCTGTGTTTAGAAACCCGACTGCCAATTCATCGTTCTTCCCTAAATAAGCAGAGGCCGTGGACTCAGCAGCTTATCAGCTTTTCCTTCCAGATCCCCCACTCTGTTCATTTTTACCGTATCTGCTGGCACCACCCCAGCGGGGGCCACCTCAGCCCTCACCTGGGTGCTGTTGTAGCTGCCGACTGTTCTCTCAGTTTGTACCTTCTCCCTGCAGAGCCCCTAGAGGAATAGCCTTTAAGGACAGGCAAGGCCATGTCACTTCCCTCCGTAGAGTCATTCCACACTGTGATCTACCCTGCCTCCCTCTCTCACTCCCTCCCCCATCCTGCCTTCCAGCCATGGTGGCTTCAATCACAGCTTGCCTTTTCCTGCCTCAGGGTCTTTGCACAGGCTGTCCCCTCTGCTTAGAACGCTCTTCCCTCCAGTCCTTCATTCTTACTTTGTGTCACTGCCTCAGAAGGGCCTCCCTGACCGCTGGAATTAATGCAGGCCCGCCTCGTTCCACCTCTGGCGTATTTCCTTGGTAAACACTGACTTATATGAACTCACAGTCACCTCTGTGAGGTTTATGTGTTGACGTGCCTTTCTGGTGGTCTGGACTCTGACCCAGAGCCCCCACAAATTGGCACATGGGCTCTGTTTGCTGAGTGGCCGGAGGAGAGGGTAGGCAGGGCCAAGGAGCCCCTCCCTGGCTTCTAGGTTCCTGCCCCTCCCGCATCCACACAGTGCCCACTCAGTCCCCGTCTGCTGTCCCCCCTCTCATGACTCTCACAGGACCTGGCCCGGCTGCAGGAGGGCCGGCAGCCCGAGCACCAGGACACGGTCCTGCAGAAGGTGTCGGACTCAGAGAAGCTGCTGTACGTGCTGGAGGCGGACTCGGCCATCGCCAAGCACATGAAGCATCCCCAGGGGGACATGATTGCCGAGGAGTAGGTCCCCTCTGCTTTGGGTCTTGGGGAGCCACTCTGGGCCAGGGCAGCAGGGCCACAGCCCACCCTACATTCAGGATCCCAGTCAGGGTTTATTGAGGGCTAATGAGATGCCAGGCGCATGCCCAGTGCTTTATGTTGTTAGTCTCACGACAACCCATTTCGCAGTCAGAGCACTGAGTGCCCTGCTCTGATCACGGTGTGACCACAGCTTCCTGACCACCACGATGTCTGACCTCCAGGCTTTTGAAGACACTTTCCCACTGTCTGATGCCCAGCCAGCTTCCCATGCTCATGGTTCTCACCTTAGCTCCGAAGTGGATAAATCGACACCCAAGACATCTCCCCTGTTCCCCCACTCCCCATAGTAGGGGCAAGGGTCTCTGGGTGCCCTGCGGCTCCCTGGGCTGGTCCCTGTCATGGCCCACACCAAGCCTGTGGCCCCTGCTAGACCATGGGCTCCAGAGAGCAGTGAACCTGCCTGTTTCTTCCCAAACCTCCCCCAGTTTGAGGTCCAGTTTTGGAGGAAGGAAGGATGAAGGACAGTGGACAGGAGGAAGGTTTGAGTGTTTGTCTGGAACGCAAGGCCCCTGTTGTCCTGTCCTTCTGGGACACTGGGCAGGGTCAGGGGTGTGCAGGTACTACCCCTGCCAACTCGCCCACTAACCAGGGCGGCCGCTCTCCCCACTCAGCATCCGGCAGCTGAAGGAGCGTGTGACCAACCTCCGCGGGAAACACAAGCAGATCTACAACCTGGCGGCTAAGGAGGTGGACCCGCAAGTCAACTGGGCGGCACTGGTGGAGGAAAAGCTGGTACGGCCCAGGCGTCGGCTGGGGAGAGGGTGCCGTGTGGGTGCGGGGGAAACCCCACCATTTAATGTCACCACAGTCCTGCTGGGAGGGAGTCATGTTCTTGATGTTTTCTGGTGTTTATGTCAATTGAGGCACAAGGCTCAGAGAGGCGTAGCACCTAGCCTAGAGTCACACAGTAGAAGCGGTGGCCATAGGGGACCTTCCTGGGGTTGCCCTCCTATCCTAGCTCACTGGGATCATGGCAGTGGCCAGATTTCTGGCCAGCGACCGCTCTTCCCATACCCTCTCCGGCTCATCTTCACGGCTCATCTTTTAGTGGGGTGGCCCTGGGCAAGTGACTCCCCCTGGCTGGGCCTCGGTTTCCCCATCTGTGAAATGGACACAGAGGTAGCTGTGAGATTAAATGAGATGACATATATAGATAAAGATGACAGCCTCTCCCCACATGCCTGATGGGGCCACCCCGCTCACTCCTTGGCTGGCCCTGTAAGGAGCAGAGCCAAGGCTCACAGGGTGGGCTGCAAGTCCCCCGCCCTGGCCCACCGCCCCGCATGTGTTGTCTCCATCCGCCCCTCCCAGGACAAGCTGAGCAGCCAAAGCTTCGGGACAGACCTGCCGCTGGTGGACCACCAGGTGGAGCAGCACAACATCTTCCACAATGAGGTCAAGGCCATCGGGCCCCTCCTGGCCAAGGACGGGGCTAAGGTGGGCACCTTGGCGGAGGGGACCGGGGAAGGAGCGGGCCACATGTGCACCCCTGCCCTAACCCGTGCTCTCGGCTCTGTCCCCAGGAACAGAACAGTGAACTCCAGGCAAAGTACCAGAAACTGCTGGTGAGAACGTGGGGAGGGGCTGGGAAGCTGGCCGTGGGGATGGGAAGGGCGCAGCAAACGTTTCAAACAGAGTGGAGGGAGATGAAGTGGAAAGAGATGGTACCCCGAGCCTCTGCCTTCGAGGCACCCCAGTTTACCCTACACAAAAACCCACGTAGACCCCATTTGTCTATGGGGATACAACCTGTCCTGCAGTTTGCTTCTTATCTCTTTATTAGGCGTATTCTGTGTGCCGAGTACAATGCCATGTTTTATAAACAAGTTTTTAATTTCCCTTTTTAAAACCTTTAAAGAATGTGTTCCCCCGACGCGCAGGATCGCTTTGTGGATTGAATCTGTTGACGTTGGAGACGTCCTGAGCACAGACCTGGCACACGGTGGCCCTGTGTCTGTGTTAGCTGCTGTTCTTATTTGCCTAGAAAAACGCAGACATCCCTTCTCCTCTCTGTCCTCCCTGCCCCACCCCCACCTCTTCTCAGAAGCAAAGCCCTAGTGGGTTACTACTGTCCATCTAGACAATGGCATGACAGCGATAAAAGTGGGATGGATTTGTGGTTGCTGACGTTTATTGAACACCAACTGTATGCCAGTCTGGGTAGTGCCGTCGCCATCCCCATTGTGCGGACGAGTAAACTGAGGCTCCACCAAAACGTCCGTTCCGTGAGGCTTCTGGCTGTTTTGTTCATTGCTGTATCCCCAGTGCCTGGAGCGATGCCCAGCACATAGTAGGGGCTCAGTAAATGTTTGCTGAACGAATGAGTGAGTTTTGAGAGGTCAGCGACTTCCATAAGGCGGGTGGGGCCAGGCCAGAGCCTGGTGCTGCAAGAGGCGTGAAGGGAGGCCTCAGCCCTGCATCCTGTCCC
Source organism: Cynopterus sphinx (assembly GCA_030015415.1). NCBI lineage: Eukaryota > Metazoa > Chordata > Mammalia > Chiroptera > Pteropodidae > Cynopterus > Cynopterus sphinx. The sequence continues at coordinate 95,067,120 of CM057379.1, read as the reverse complement.
CCTGCAGGCAGCGTCGCAGGCTCGGCAGCAGCACCTGAGCTCGCTGCAGGACTACATGCAGCGCTGCACCAACGAGCTGTACTGGCTGGACCAACAGGCCAAGGGCCGCATGCAGTACGACTGGAGTGACCGGAACCTCAACTACCCCAGCCGCCGGCGCCAGTACGAGGTGGGTGCTGGAGCCTGGGGAATAGGGGCAGGGTCCTGGGAGGGAACATGGGACTGCCCGGCAGGGCCCTGAGCCCCTGTCCACCCAACCCCCTGCAGAATTTCATCAACCGGAACCTGGAGGCCAAAGAGGAAAGAATCAACAAGCTGCACAGCGAGGGTGACCAGCTGCTAGCCGCGGAGCATCCGGGGAGAAACTCCATTGAGGTGCGTGTGTACCAGGAGGGGCCGCCTTCTCCAGGGTGGCCTCAGGGCAGCCTCTGCTCCGGGCCACCTGGATGGACCTGGGCAGCCCCCATTATCTTGTTCTTTTGCCACATCCCACCCACCCTCAGCTCTGGGGCTTCCAGAGCCCATGCGGCGCCTGTATCAGTGTCGTAGGGCTGCTGTAACAAGTGACCGCAAACTGGGTGGCTTTTAACAACGAATTTATTCTCTCCTAAGAAAGGAAGCCGGACGTGTAAGATCGAGGTGTCGGCAGGCTTATTCCTCTGCAGGCTCTAGGGGAGGACCCTTCCCTGCCCCTCTCCCTGCTCCTGGTGGTTGCTGGCTGTCCTTGGCAGTCCCGGGCTCGGGGCTCCATCACTCCTACCTCTGCCTGTCTTCACGTGGCCTCTCCCCTGTGTGTCTCCTCTTCTGACAAGGACAGCAGTCACTCTAAATCCAGGATGATTTCATCCTGAATTCTTTAACCAGTTACATCTGCAAAGTCCCAATTTCCAAATCAAGTCACATTCTGAGTGGACATGAATTCGGGGAGAGAAGGATACCATTCAATTCCCTACAATGCCTCTGTGACAATTTAAAAACACGATTTGGGCAGACACAGTCCCTACTTGTCTCTTGTGCGGTGTGCAACCCAAGCACCTGTCATGACAGTTCTTTGTGGCTCCTTGACATGTCCGCTCTGTCCTCTTCCCACCCCTGGGCAGGAGCTAGCTGCCTCTGTGGGACCCACGCCCAGGCGGATGCCAGGTGCTCTCTATCTACCCCACCGTTCCTGTCCTGGAATCCCGCCATCCCTCCCTTGGTGTCCCAGGCAGCTGCCCAGCGGTGACCTGCCCCCTTCTCCCGACAGGCTCACATGGAGGCCGTGCACGCAGATTGGAAGGAGTACCTGAACCTGCTCATCTGCGAGGAGAGCCACTTGAAGTACATGGAAGACTACCACCAGGTACCTGGGCCCCAGGGCCCCATTGCTGGGAGCAGTCAGTGCCTACTTGGCTCACTTGTGGCCTCAGTGCCCCTTCCTCCAGGAGCCTCCCAGGACTGCCTTCCTGGGCCTCCCACTGCTCGCACTTGTGATGCATGCACAGGTGTGCCCCGAGCTTGCCCGGCCCTTGTCCATCTTGCCTGGGGGCCAGGTCAGTATGGGGCCCAGGAATGAGTATGTGGGGTTTTCATTTCGGTAAAATATATATAATATAAAATTTGCCATTTTAGCCATTTTTAGGTGCAGTTCAGGGGTCTTCATTCTATTCAGTGCTGTGCCACCACTGTCTTTCTAAAACTTTTTCATCACCCCAAAGAGGAACTCTGAACCCATTAAACAATCACTCCTCATTCTTCTCTTCCACTTCTGGTAACCTCTAATCTATTTCTATCTCTTTGGATTTGCCTATTCCGGCTATTTCATGTGAGTGGGATCACCTGCTCTGTGGCATTTTGTGTCTGGCTTCTTTCACTGAACATGTTTTCAAGGTTCGTCTACTTTGTGGCACGGATCAGAATTTGATTCCTGTTTATGGCTGAATAACATTCCATTGTATGGATAAACCACAATTATCCACTCATCCATTGATGGATACTGGGTCGTTTCCATGGGAATGTGTATTTTTAACAAGAGCTGCAGGGCATTATGAGTGGGCAGTTTTGGGGACACATGAATTCACATGACACGTAACTGATGGTTCGGTGTCTGAGCCCAAAGTCCCAAAATCTCATTCATGGCTGCAGCCCAGAGGATAGCCGACCATGAACAATTCCAGAGTTGATGGACTGAAGAATGGGCAAGAGAATTTTCTAGAACAAAGTGGGGAGGCTTGTCTTCCATGTATCAGGACTTAGAATGAAAGTTTAGCATTAAGTCAGGGTATCCCTGGCACAAAGAGAATAGGATTTAAGAGAATCCCAAGCTTAAGCTTATTGGTATGTACCTGAAAATTAATGTGTCTTAGAGGTGGCGTCACGTGGGTTGGTGGGAAGGAATTTGGCTTGTTTCCCTGGAGACTCCCCGCCAAGGAGCCAGGCCAGAGAGGGCTGGGGGGTGTCTCCAAGCAGCAGGGCCTGGGGACTCAGGGTGAGTGGGAGGCCCGGCTCCGCCTGGGATTGGACTTGAAGCCGTAGTTGGGATTAGCCCCAGTGGCCTTAGTGCTCTTGTGTGTAACTGGGCCACCTGGTCTCCCCTAGTTCCACAAAGACGCGAAGGATGCTCAGGAGCTGCTGCGCAAGGTGGATTCGGACCTGAACCAGAAATACAGCCCTGACTTCAAGGACCGATATCAGATTGAGCTGCTGCTACAGGAACTGGATGTGAGTGATGGGCCCAGTGAGGGTCTCTCCCTGTCCCCTCCCCGCCCTCAGCCCCAGGGTGGCTGTGTGGACTCACAGGGGCACTCCTCCTGCATTCAGGACCAAGAGAAAGCTCTGGACAAGTATGAGCACGTGGTGAGGGGCCTGCAGAAGCGAGGACAGCAGGTGGTGCCCCTCAAGTACCGCCGGGAGACGCCACTCAAGCCCCTTCCCGTGGAGGCACTCTGTGACTTTGAGGGTGACCAGGTGAGCGACAGCCCAGGTACCCCAGGAAGGCCAGGCCCAGATCTCTTTTTGTGTCACTGAAAAGTCTTAAGGGTGATGTGGCTGGATGCAGGGCCTCGAACACTCTGAGGAAGCTGTGCTCATCTGTCGTTTGGGGTCACTCTCTGCCAGCCCCCAACACCACCCCACCAGTTACCCTGACCCTCTGTACCACCAGTTCAGCAAACACAGTCATTTCAGCAGAAATTCCAGGAAGGGTTCTCACTGGCCCAGTTGGTCATGACCAGCCTAAACCAATCACTGTGGCCGGGGGGATGATACCATTCTCTCTTTGCCAGGCACGAGTCACGTGTCTACCTGTTGTAGTCAGGGACTGGGACTGGAGAAGGGAGAGACCACATAGACTGAGTGGGAACGATGAGGAGGGGAGTTCCCAAAGGGAAATCCACGTGGGAGCTGAGCTTGCAGACCCAACACATCCCCTGGGCCTTCCGAACTCTACAGGACAATGTCTTGGGGAGAGTCTGAGAGATGGGCTAAGACTCCCCAGGGGGGAGATGGCTTCTGGGCTCCTGGGCCACCAGCTAAGGCAGGTCCCTCTGTGCCCTGTTTGGCCTGCCCCTGCCAGGGCCTGATCTCAAGGGGCTACAGCTACACCCTGCAGAAGAACAACGGGGAGAGCTGGGACCTCACTGACAGCGCAGGGAACAAGCTGACTGCCCCGGCTGTCTGCTTCATGATCCCCCCCACTGACCCTGAGGCCCTGGCTCTGGCCGACAGGTACGGACAAAGGAGGGAGCCAGCATGAACTGGCCCTACACCCTGGGCACAGCCCTGGGTAACACCTACACCCACTTGGGATGGGCAGATGCCGTTGGCTGGGCTGACTTGCTGTGTGTGGGCACAGTTCAGCGAGCGGTTTCTCTGCGAGTCCCTCTGGGCCTTTGCATGTGCTGTTTGTGCCCTCTACTTGGAATACTTACTCACTGTGTGGTTGGCTCAGGCTTCTTGGCTTAAGACTCGGGTCAAGTCACCTCTTCTGTGAAGCCTTCTCTGACTGCCCCCTCCCTGTCCACCCTGGCTCACTTCCTGCTGTGTCTTTGCTCTCAAGCACCTCCTCCCACTAGCTCTTCATCAGGATGCTGCGTGTATGCATCTGTCTCATGGGCAGGGGCTCTCATTTACTGTCTTTGGGGCCTTGTTCAGTACCTGGTACAAAGTAGGGACCCCAGAATTCTTTGTTAAATGAGTGATTCAGGGAATGCCTTCACTGATTCATTTAGCAAGTATTTATTGAGCACATACTATGTATTGCTTCCTCGGGGGAAACATCTTGGTGGGGAAGATAAAGGAACCAACGAGATAATTTCAGGTAGTAAGGCTTGCTATGAAGAGGAGAGAAGGAAGGAAGGAAGGGGTCCCTCTGAACCCAGGAGCGACAGACAGACCAGTGTTTCAGCAAACCCTTTCTGTGAATCATGGTTTAACTTTTGATGAGCCGCCTGCCTCCTCTGGGCAGCCTGCCCAGCCAGAATCCAGGGTTCTGCATCTGTGGGTAGAGGGGTGGTGGGTTGCCCTGGGTCCGCAGCCTGTTTCTGCTCTCACAGCCTGGGCAGCCAGTACCGCAGTGTGCGGCAGAAGGCAGCCGGGAGCAGAAGTGCACTCCAGCAGCGGCACGAGGTGCTGAAGGCAGAGAACCCTGGAGGTGGGTGCAGGGCCCGCTGCCCCAGGGTGTGGGCGGACAGGGAGGAGGTGCTGGACCCATGGCCTGTGCTGCGAATGGAATAGCAGGGACTGGGCATGACAACGGTGGGGGAGGCTGGGCTGGCCCCAGAAGTCCCAACTGGTTTCGTAGGCCCATGCCTTGGGTCTCGTGCCACCTACTGCCACCTGACTTTCTGATTTCCATCCGACAGATGCCTCTGACCTACAAGGGCGGCAGCTACTGGCCGGCTTGGATAAGGTGGCCAGTGACCTAGACCGGCAGGAGAAGGCTGTCACAGGAATCCTGCGGCCACCTCTGGAGCAGGGCCGGGCTGTGCAGGACAGTGCCGAGCGGGCCAAGGACCTCAAGGTACTACCAAGCTGGGAGGCACGGCTGGGCCTCCTGCTTAGGGTCTCATGTCCATGGGGGTCTTATTACACACCTGCCATGTGTAATAAGAATTCCTGAGTTGTGGGGAGCTGTGCCAGGCCAAGGATCGAGGAGGAGGTGCCTGAGCCCTGGTGCCCCGCAAACACATCCCTGGGAGAGAGCTGGTGAGGCTCGCGCTGCCTCTGCAGGGCTTGTTGCCTGGGCAGCTCCGTGCCGAGTGGAGCAGGAGGCCACAGGGCGGGACGGCGGCATGTGAACAGTCCATCACTCCCCCTTCACATGCACGCACAGTCTCCTGAATCCTCAGGTGCCCTCCGCGGTGGGCATGACCATTCCTGGGTTAGGGGAGGAAGTGGGCTTGGATAAGTGCAGTGGCCCTTTCTGTGGCTGCTAGAGGCCAAGTCAGGGCCCAGAGGACGCCTGGGACTGGTGGGAGCACGGAGGACCCCACCACATCCGTGCCTAAGCTGCTTGGAGTCATAGGGTCCCCCCACCTATGAGTGGGGGAGGGAAAAAACCCTACTCCATTGGGTTGCCCCAAAGATGAGAGAAGTCATGTGCAGTGCTTGACAGTGCATGCTCGGTAATGGCCCCATCACCTCACCCTGTGTGCAGGACAGTCCCCTGCTGCAGAATCCCCGGACTGCTCAGTACAAATGCAGACTCTAGACCTCCGTGTCCCCGGCTGAAGCTTGCAGGCCCCTGGGGTGGGGGTTCTGCCCAGCTGTGGCCAACACAGGCATCTCTGGTCCCCACAGAACATCACCAACGAGCTGCTGCGGATTGAGCCCGAGAAGGCGCGTGGCACGGCTGAGTGCGAGGCCTTCGTGCAGGCCCTCCCGGGCAGCGGCAGTGCACCCCTGCTGAGGACCCGGGTGGAGGACACCAAGCACAGATATGAGCGCCTGGTGCAGCTGCTGGACTTGGCCCAGGAAAAGTGGGTGGCAGGCAGGCGGTGGGGGGGTCGAGCTGGGTCAGAGGGCCAGAGAGGCACCCCCTCACTCCTGACCCGTGTCCTCAGGATCGATGTTGCCAACCGTCTAGAGAAGAGCCTACAGCAGGGCCGGGAGGTGCTGGCCACCTACGAGAACCAGCTGACCCAGGATGACACGGTGCCTGAGAGTGGCCGCGCCCTGGATAGCAAGAGGCAGGAGTTGGCGGTAAGTCTGGGGACCCTGGGCCTCAGGGGCCTTTTCCTCCAGGTGCTCCCACCACAGCACCTCTGGACAGATGCAGAGGGGACCAAGGCCCCAAGGCCCAGGCAATGAGTTTCTCCAGATGTGGATGCCTGTGGTGTGCCAAACTGCAAGTTGCAAATGGAGACCCATGGCACAAATCCCAGCTGCTCATGGGGTCTGTGTGGCTTATGGCAATAAAGTGCTAGTATTTAAAACCAAAGCTTTCTATAAGCCCCCAGTATTTTGGAGCAGCCACCCCGGGCCCCAGCATTTGCCTGCCCGGCTACAGTCGGTATTCAAGTCTGTGAGCCTTATTCACGTACCAATTCATAAAACCCTGGTTGTGTGTCGAGACCCTCACCTCAGCCGTAAATGGGCTCAGAGAGCAAAGCCTTAGCCAAGGTGTCAAAAAGCGGGGAGCAGCCAGCCATTCCAGCTGCAGGTGTGGCATCGCAGGGCACATGCTGCCCGCCACAGGGTTTTAAAGTTTTCTCAGATTTTGTTCATTATGGCAAAAGGGAACACAGTCTTGAGGAGAAACACAAAGGCAAGTGCTTCCAACGCCCAGGCTTTCCACCCCTTACCCCAAGGCAGGTGGCCCCAAGCGCCTGGGGCAGTGCTGCGCTAGCCCAAGAGCTCTGGCCACGGCCCCCACGTCTGCCTCTCCGCCCCACAGGCCCTGGCCTCGGAGCTGCAGGCCCAGAAGAAGTCCCTCCTCGGGGAGGTGGAGCAGAACCTGCAGGCGGTCAAGCAGTGCTCCAGCTCGCTGGCCAGCCGCTTCCAGGAGCACTGCCCGGACCTGGAACGCCAGGAGGCCGAGGTCCACAAGCTGGGCCAGCGCTTAGACAACCTCTGCCAGCAGGCTGAGCTCAGGTGCGGGGCCGAGCACGGGGGTGGCAGCCTTGGCGGAGCTAAGTCTGCCTCGAGGCCACCAGAGTGGGATCTCAGTCGATGCCACCAAAAGCTGTTTTCTAAATTTCTGCTTTTTGAGAAAAGGCAATTCAAAGTAAAACGCACATGATTAAATGGCCAGCCCCTCGCCCCCAAGTTAAGCACGCTCCCAGTTTCTTGTGAACCTGGCAAGTGGTTCTGTACAAGCTGGGGTAGGTGGATAACACTAGTGACTAAAGACTGTGGATACTGCATCTTGCTGCTTTTCCTGTCATGTTTTGCTGGCCTCACGAGTCAGTAATGTTCCCTTCTCTTCTGTTTTCTGGAAGGGTTTGTATGGAACTGGTATTACTTTAAATGCTTGGTAGAATTCACCAGTGAGGCAATCTAGGCCTGCAATTTTGTTTTTCATGTGTGCAGATTTTAACTATAAACTCAACCTCTTTAATAGATACTTATTATGTCATCTCCTTCTTGAGTTGTCAGTAGTTTGTGTCTTTCAAGGAATCTATCTGATCAAGTTGTTGAATTTATTGACATAGAATTGTTCATAATTTTTTAGTGCTTGCAGGATGTCCTCTCTCATTCCTGATGTTACATCCTTTCACTAATTTGTATATTCTTTTTTCCTGATCTGAGGTTTATTGAACGTTTCAAAGAACTAGCTATGGTTTCAACAGTTTTTCTCCCGTTTTCTTGTTTCCTGTTGAGTTGACATCTGTTTTGTGTTTCCTTACTGCTGCTTACATTAGGTTTAATTTGCTTTTTTTCTTACGGTGGATTTGAGTTTTCTTCTTTTCTAATATAAACATTCAATCCTCATATTTCCCTCTTGCACTGCTTTTGCTGTTTCCCACACATTTTGATATGTTTTTATTTTGGGTGAGTTCAAAAGATTTCCTGGCTTCCCTTGTGATATCTCTTTAGACTCACAGATTACTTGGTCTGGCAGTCCACAGTGCGTATCTCTGCACATTCGGTGCACGAGACCTGGACCTACCTGTTCTTCACAGAGGCCAGGAGTACTCCAACTTAACGTTCCACCATTTGTTCCCTTTCTAGTGAATGTTTGTTATTTCCAATTAATTCCCATTTGGTCACCCAACTTTTAAAAAATGAACAGAGATGAATTCTTTTAGAAAAGGTGGGGGATGCTTTCAGTGAGGCACCTGCTTGCTGTGGCGGAGGCCTAACTGGTTTTGCCTCCATAGGGCCCAGAGCCTGCGGGGCGCCAGGGCTGCTTACGACGACTACCAAAGTGGCTATGACCGTGTACTCCAATTCCTGTCCAACATCCCCAGCTACGAGCCCCAGGAGACGGACAGCCTCAGCCAGATGGAAACCAAGCTGAAGAATCAGAAGGTAAGACAGCTGCTTCCTCATTCACAGGCATGTGGTCACAAGAATGGCAAGGTCAGAGGTCAGCCAGCCAGCCCCTTTTGAGAAGGGAAGCCAGGCTGCAGCTACCACTTGCCCTGACAAAGGTGTGTCCTCATGGGACCTCAGCCCAGCCTGATTCCCAGCACATCTCATTCTGAGAACAAGATTGGTCTTGCTCACTTCTCTGTCCTCAGTGCCCAGCAAGGGGACTGGCTTAGGGTGGACACTCAGCACAAGCTGGCTACACAAGCGAATGGCTACGGAAACATAAGCAGCGTCCTCATGGGAAAAAATCCCATTGTCAAAGTCAGAGTCCTCAGGGGGCAGCAGTCCCGGGGGGTGAGGGATGAGAACATGGGAACCAAATAGCCTAAACTCAAATCCCGGTTCACCCCTATTAGCTGTGTCCCCTTGGGCAAGTCACTGAAACTCACTGTGCCTTGGTTTCCTCTCATAAACTGCATAATGATGGTACTTACCTCACCGGATTGCTGGAAGATGAAGTGAGATTATCTAAGTAAGATATTAGAATACTGCCTGACATTTTGAAGCACTCAGTAAACATTTCTTGGCAAAGATAATTATCTTCTTGGCCCTTCCTCAGAGGACCTTAGAGTTGCCTTTTGTAACAAACATGTATACAAACATCCGCTGTACTTTGTACTATAGAAGAATTTCAGATTTAAGGAATCGGGCTACTTTATCAGGTTTTAAAAAACTTTTGATTTTCAAAGTCTCTTTTATTTGACAGAACCTGCTGGATGAAATCGCAAGAAGGGAACAGGAAGTACAGCAAGTCTGTGCTCATTCCCAGCAATACCAGCAAGCTGTCAAGGTGAGATGTGAAACCCCGTCCAGCATGTAATACAGCAGGGCCTCTTTCCACCAGGTCATCTGGGAGAGAAGCACTGGGCCCAGCAGGGTCATCCTCAGGCCATGCAAACTGGCACAGTCATTTGCGAAAACATATGGTACTAGGCACTGAATGCCAGAAAAGGGTTTTCTACTGTTTGAAGCAGTCAAGTGGGAGGAATTTATCCTAAAGGAAAAAATAAAGAATAATAATATAAGCAAAACCATTTCAACAGCATTATTTATAATACCAAAATGGACAAACTAGAAATAACCTAAGTGTCCACTAGCAGAGGAACAGCTAAGTAAATTATCATCCATCCACCTGATGGATTATAAAGCTGTCAAACTGTAACCAGAGGGTCAGGAGATGGCTGTCTGAGTTCAATAAAAAAGCAGAACGACACTCTCTAGGCATGCAGGGAAGGCCCGGAGGGAGCCCTCACATGTCGTTCAGGGATGTAGCTATATGCTGTTGATGTCCTGGGGGCTCGCAAAACCTCTGGCAGTCAGCACAGGGTGCCGCCGAGTGGAAGACCTTCGCAGTTAGCTGGAAGGTCTGTAAGCACATTGCAGTCCCAGCTGCACTTGTCTGCCCTCTGCCATGTCTCTTTCTCACCCAGGACTATGAATTAGAAGCAGAGAAACTAAGGTCCCTTCTTGACTTGGAGAACGGAAGGAGCAACCACGTGAGCAAGAGAGCCAGGCTCCAGTCCCCTGCTGCTAAAGTGAGGGAAGAGGTGAGCTCTGTGGCTGGGCAATCGTGGAGCTGCCCGGCTTTGCAGCGTGCAGGCCTCGGAGATGCACACACAGAAGGGAGACTGGGCTGAGCATCCTTGGGGGTGCAGGCACACTGATGTGCCTAGAAAGGCAGCCCAGGGGTTTGGGAGAGCCATGGGTTTGGGAGGTCCCCACTTCGCACCCCCTCAGTATGTACACAGGAAGGCTGAGGTTATCTGTCCTTCTACACATGAAAACATTGATGCTCAGTCAGATGGAGACCTGCTCAAGGCCACTGTGGATTTAGACTTCTGAACCTAAATTCAGTTTTCTCTCCACCAGATGAGACTAGAACTCCGGGTAGGAAGGGTCAAGAAGCTACCGTCTGTCCCCAAATGCCAGACTTTTCAAAACCTGTCCTAGCTCTTTCTCAGCCTGACTCGTTTTCTGACTACTCTCCGTAGGAAGCGGCTCTTGCTGCCAAGTTCACCGAAGTTAATGCCATCAACAGACAGAGGCTGCAGAACCTGGAGTTTGCTCTGCATCTCCTGAGACAGGTAATAGATCTCAGTGTAAGACATTCTACTCAAAACTATTCCAACAGGTGAGGAATAAGGCTCATTTGGCCTCAAAGGGGCAGCCGTGAACTAGTGGGAGTGCACCCTGCTAACATGGCTGGGCGGCACCAGTGCAAACACTCCACGGGCATGGGTGTAACTTCTGTATTCCATCCGACAAACATCTGCTGAGTGTCCAGTAAATGGTAACTTATTTTTAAAGTCCACAATGTTTATGACAGCCCTGTAATAGCAAGAAACTGGAAGCAACTCAATACTCATCAGCAATAGGTGATTAAATCATGGTCTGTTCATACATAGCTGTCTCACAATGAAGCAGAGCTCTGTGTTGCTATGGGATTCTCTATATCATAAGTGCGATCAGCAGGGTGCAGAACAGAAGACTTACTATTTGTGCAGAGAAATAAATATGTGGTACACGCTAAAAATATATGTGTCACTGGATGACAGATATCCTTCTAGGAGCGGGACCAGAGGTGGGAGACTGTGGTTTCACTTCACACTCCTCTGTGGTTTTAAAATACTTTAACAGATACATTTTAAATCCTAGTCACTTTTACCATTTTTTAAGTCACCCTAGAACCCCTATAAACCCGGCACTGAGAGTCCCTTGGGATCATAGGACAACCCGTCTGACCTGTTAGGTGACCAGGTGGCAACAGGCCATGTGCAGAGTCTGGCTTTAACCATGTGCTGTCCTCTCTTTCCCAGCAGCCAGAGGTAGGAGTGAGCCATGAAACCCTGCAAGGGAGCAAGTCCGGCTCCAGAACAGAGGAGACGTGGAAGATTCAGAAGGAGCTGGACGAAGAGACCGAGCGGAGGCAGCAGCTGGAGAATGAGGTCAAGAGCGCCCAGGAGGAAATCCGGATTCTGCAGAATCAGAGCCCCCAGGAAGCAGTGGTGAAGAAGGAGGTGCTGAAGAAGGTGCCGGACCCCGCGCTGGAGGAGAGCTTCCAGCAGATGCAGCGGACCCTGGCCGAGGAGCAGCACAAGAACCAGCTACTGCAGGACGAACTGGAGGCGCTGCAGCTGCGGCTGCGCACCCTGGAGCAGGAGACCAGGAACGGGGGGCAGGAGTATGTGGTTAAGGAGGTCCTGCGCATCGAGCCAGACAAAGCCCAGGCCGACGAGGTCCTGAGGCTGAGGGAGGAGCTGGAGGAGCTGAGGCGGCAGAAGGGCACCCGGGAAGCGGAGGCGGTCCTCCTGCAGCAGCGCATTGCGGCCCTGGCTGAGGAGAAGAACCGGGAGCGGGAGAAGGTCACGGAGAAGGAGGTGGTGAAACTGCAGAACGACCCCCAGCTGGAGGCAGAGTACCGGCAGCTGCAGGAGGACCAGCAGCGGGAGGGCAAGCGCAGGGAGAAGCAGGAGGAGGAGCTGAGCTTCCTGCAGGACAAGTTGAAGAGGCTGGAGAAAGAGCGGGCCATGGCCGAGGGGAAGGTCACCGTCAAAGAGGTGCTCAAGGTAGAAAAAGATGTGGCAGCTGAGAGGGAGGCCGGCGACCTCAAACGCCAGTATGAGGATGAGGCCGCCAAGACTCGTGCAAACCAGAGGGTGAAGAGCGAGCTGCTCCGCAAGATTTGGGCCTTGGAGGAGGAAAACGCCAAAGTGGTGGTGCAGGAGAAGGTGCGAGAGATTGTCCGCCCGGACCCCAAGGCAGAGAGCGAGGTGGCCAACCTCCGCCTGGAGCTCGTGGAGCAGGAACGCAAATATCGGGGTGCAGAGGAGCAGCTGAAGAGCTACCAGAGCGAGCTGGAGGCACTCAGGAGGCGGGGTCCCCAGGTGGAAGTGAAAGAAGTGACAAAGGAAGTCATTAAGTACAAGACTGACCCTGAGATGGAGAAAGAGCTCCAGAGGCTCCGAGAGGAGATTGTTGACAAGACCAGACTCATTGAAAGGTGTGATTTAGAGATCTACCAGCTGAAGCAAGAGATTCAGTCCTTGAAAGACACCAAACCCCAGGTACAGACCAAGGAGGTGGTCCAGGAGATTCTCCAGTTCCAGGAAGACCCCCAAACCAAAGAGGAAGTGGAATCTCTGAGGGCCAGACTGTCAGAGGAACAGAAGAAGCAAGTGGATCTGGAAAGGGAGAGGGCTTCCCAAGAGGAGAAAATCAAACAGAAGGAGGAGGAACTCTCCCAGGTGAAGGAAAAGGTGGTCCAGCAGGAGGTGGTCAGGTACGAGGAGGAGCCGGGCCTGCGGGCCGAGGTGGATGCCTTCACGCAGAGCATCGACGTGGAGCTCCGGCAGATCGACCACCTCCGTGGGGAGCTGCGGCGGCTGCAGCGCCGCCGGGCAGAGCTGGAGCGTCAGCTGGAGGAATTGGAGCGTGAGCGACAGGCGCGCAGGGAGGCCGAGCTGGAGGTGCAGCGCCTGAAGCAGCGGCTGGCCGACCTGGAGAAGGAGGAGGGGGAAGCCCGAGAGAAGGTGACCCTCAAGCAGAAAGTGGTGCTGCAGCAGGACCCCCAGCAGGCCCGCGAGCACTCCCTGCTCAAACTCCAGCTGGAGGAAGAGAGGCACCGGCGGCAGGTGCTTGAGAGTGAGCTCGAGACTCTGAAGAAGAAGCTCGTCAACCTGGAGAAGATGGAGGTCAAGGAGAAGGTGGTCTTCTCCGAAAGCATCCAGGTAGAGAAAGGTGACACCGAACAAGAGATTCAGAAACTCAAGAGCAGCCTGGAGGAGGAGAGCCGAAGCAAGAGGGAGCTGGACGCGGAGGTGAGCCGGCTGGAGGCCAAGCTGTCGGAGCTGGAGTTCCACAACTCCAAGTCGTCCAAGGAGCTGGACTTCCTCAGGGAGGAGAACCACAGGCTGCAGATGGAGCGACAGAACCTGGAGCTCGAGACCCGAAGGCTCCAATCGGAAATTGAAATGGCTGCGACGGAAACCCGAGACCTGAGAAACATGACTGCGGTGGACTCCGGGACGAACCTCGACTCCAGACTGTGGTCCCTGGAGAGAGAACTGGACGACCTCAAGAGGCTCTCCAAGGACAAAGATCTCGAGATTGATGAGCTGCAGAAGCGCCTGGGCTCTGCGGCCATCAAGAGGGAGCAGAGAGAGAACCATCTGCGGCGCTCCATCGTGGTCATCGACCCCGACACGGGCCGGGAGCTGTCCCCAGAGGAAGCTCATCGGGCCGGCCTCATCGACTGGAATATGTTTGTGAAACTCAGGAGCCAGGAGTGCGACTGGGAAGAAATATCAGTCAAGGGTCCCAATGGGGAATCCTCTGTGATCCATGACAGGAAATCTGGCAAGAAGTTCTCCATTGAAGAGGCCCTGCAGAATGGAAGGCTGACCCCTGCTCAGTATGACTGCTACGTCAACAAGGATATGTCCATCCAGGAGCTGGCCGTCCTGGTGTCTGGACAGAAGTAGGCAGAGCCCAGCCCTTAGTCTTCTTGGAAGCAGACACTGGCTCGTTCCTTCCTTATCACCTCTTGGTGTCTTCTCTCTGGCCCTGAGCAGGCTCCTAATCCGTGTGGAGCTGAGCATGTCACCCATGCCCTAGCTGCCAGGCTACTCAGAGTACAGTTCACCTACAAGTGGGACATGCACTTGCTGCACCATCTTTCAACCCAGATGAGTGACCTGCTTTGTCCTCCAATGATTCAAAACCCCAAAGCCCTTCTTCTCTCTTCCTCTTCTACACATTCCCATCAACAGATTCCTTGTGCAACACCTGGAAGCAATCTGAACACTAAAGCACTAGACAACCGAGGCAAACAAGCCTGTCCCATGCAGCACCAGCCTTCGCACACTGGGTAGGCAATCTCTAGGGCAGAAAGGCCTTCCACAAACCTTTCAATTCATCAAAGGACTGGGCCCCTCGGAGCTGCTGACCTGCATTCACAGCCCTCCAGGAGTCGCTGAGAGCCAGCTTTCTGTCAGACTCCTGGTTAGACAGATCGGTGATCTGTGCCAGAAAAGGTGCATAGAAACCAGCAGTGTCTGGCCCTCTGTCAGCCAGACTGTCCCAGGAAAATGCATCATCAGAGACTATTTTCTGGTTCTGAAATTAAAGTGTTTTCATAGTGGACTGTGTTGCTGTTAGCCTTGGCTTCAGTGCCTTACAAGTCTTGCTTAGTTTCTAATTGGTATTTAGGTATGCTACACAGTTGATTTTTCACCAAAAGAATTTCGCATTCTCTGTATCTCATGTATTACATAAGAAAATGGGATGTAATAGGGAGCTCCACTTAGAGCACAAAAATAAACACCTGGTGGCTTGATTCTAACTATGCTAAGTGTTACTTCCTCTTGTGTGTGTGCAGTTTATTGCCCCTACTCCCTCTTTTTCAGACAAAATGGATAGCTCATATATACCAGCACCTATAGAGAGAAAAATTAATTGCAAATACGATAAAATGAAAAGAATGAGAAAATGTTTTGGAAACTTTGAAACAATTTATTAAGTTGCTTTATACAAGATTAACAATTTCCACACCACCCCCAACACCAACCTATTGGCTGCACCAAAGCCACAGCCCCTTTCACACCTAAGAAACGGAAGGCCAAGGAAAGCCCCAAGCCCCACAGTGCCGCAGCCCCCAGGCCTGGAGCCCGCCCTGCCTGTAGATTTGCCTTGCCATGGCTGTTTAAGTCATTCACTCCTTCATTACCACAAATAAAGCATAAACAAGAAAAAAATCTCCCCATCAAAGAAACGTTTCCCTGAGGCAAGAGGCATCACTAGATTCCTACAAATTGAGGGTATTCTGCTCCAGCTGCACACTCAATGGTACATGGGGAGGGGGGCACTGTAGGGAGGAAACCGGGGTCTCAGGCAGAGAAGGCGCTCTCGGGCGGTCTCTGCGCGGCTCTGAGCTCAGCAATACAAATCTCTTCTTTGGCTCTTTTGCTACTTCCTAAGACTATTCTGTAAACAAACTGGAAACCCAAGTTGCAAAAAATATATATAATAAAGGGATAAGGAATCCATGTAGCCCCATGTGAAACACATGTTGGTTCTTATGTAAGAAGTCAGAGCAGAGGCCTGGCCAACCAGCTGACAGAGGCTGTGCTCCCCGGACACCAGGCAAACCCCGGCATGAAGCGTGATTTACTGAGCACTGGACCCTGGTCGTCAGGAACCAAAAGAGCTGCCTGTGTCTCCACACAGGTGTACATTCTGAGGAGGCTGGTTACTCTCAAAATATCTGAAATCACTTAGCTGAAGCAGTCAGTTCAGACACGCCTTGCAGCACATACTTCACAGGATATAGGTGACTGTCCTAAAACTCCTTATGAAGCAGCCGCTGGTTAAGTGGGAACAGCGTGGTGACTTGAGAGCTCTGGGGTTAACTGTCCCAGTCTGCTTCTGACACACTCTCCAAGCTCAGCATAATCCTTAAATCAAGCATAGCCCTGCTGCCTGGAGAGCCCCAGGACTTTAAAGGCCTATTTCACCGCAGACGCTTCAGACGCCTGTTCCTGCAGCTCTGCCTGAGAATGATTTCTAAATAAAACTGGAATGTCTACCTGTGACTTGGAACCCCTCATGTCCTCACCCTCTAAAAGATGAAGAAGGCCTTTGGGACTCTGCAATCCACCTAGTATGAAAATAAAATGGGGGCCCTGGCTGAATTGGGAGCTAGGATTTGGGGACCCAGGTGACCTTTAAGTCAAGATGACACAGATTATAATGTGCAACCGTAAAACAACAAAAAAAAACAACTCAGAACTGGCTGTCTTAAGTACGGACATCTTTTAAAAAGGTCTTCATCTGAGATCCACTCAGAGGGCCAAATGGACATATGTCTAATTCTGCTCCACCATAAAGGCACTGGAATTATGTCTTCCAATAATATGATGTGCGAAGAACAGTCCCATTCTATCCCAATGCATTTAATGGTAATGAAGAAAATGGAGCCAAAAATAAGTGTCTTTAAAAATCCTATCACAATTGTTGCATCTACAAAGGTCCTTTCTCTAAAAGAGCTTCATTGTCATATTTAGTGGAGAAACTGGCCCCCACAATGAGCACACACTAGGTGTTCTGAATATTTTTCAAAGAGACAAGTCTCCCAGCTATGGCATTAGCCTGGGTTTCTGTCAACTGAGCACACAGCCTGAGGATGGGATGGACACCATGACCATCCTGAGATCCTACTGTGGCCAGAAGGAGCCCCTGACCAGTAGGGTGCCATGAGGTACTCTGACCAAATGCCAGGGGGCTGGGCACATTTACAACACAGGTGTGCCAACTGTTCAGTTCTGCCAACAGAGCTCTGTACATGACCCAACGCACTGCCCGGGCTAGAGCTGCCCCTCCAACGATTGTCCGCGACAAAGCCACAAGGCCCAGAACACCAGGCCAGTCAGTACCTCTAGAGAAGCACAAGGCTGCTCCCCTAACTGAAGGCACGTCACAAGTGCCAAGAGATGCTCCACTTAGCACTCTCGCCTTCTCCAGAAGAAAACCAATCGGCAGAAGGAGTATAGTGATTATCCAATTTCAGAACCCTACTCGTTCGGCTTCCAGCTTTTCCTCTGAAGAGGTCATAATTTCCGTGGTACACCGGGCCCTTTCCCATGGAGCTGAGAAGCATCTGAAAAAGAGTAAGCAAAAACAGAACATAAATCCTTCTGGACCTGATTCCCTTAAGGTAGCAGTAACTAAACCTCAATGAAATCACTTCCTAAGTAACAAAAGCCTGCATCTGTGAGTGCTCTGGGCTCAAATTGAGCCAAAGACACTTGACAGGTGATTTGAGTGTGCTGCTACTTGCAGCAGCATGCAGCATGCCTGACCCTCTGAGCACTGTGGAGGCAGCTGCTCACTGAGTGCTGTGCTCACAGCAGCTCTGCTATGCAATGTGGGCCACTTCAGCTAATATCCTGTGGCAGGCTGTGGTTCCTTGATGATGTTTGACAGTCACACTGAACTCAAGGAGCAATCAGCATTCTCACCATCGAAAGACCCTCAGGTATTATAAAAACAAGCTCAAAAGTACTAGCATTCTGGGTCCACATAGGAAAGAAAGCAAAGCAGACACAAGTCACACAGCTAAAATGCCCACAGCTTCTCATTTACAACCACTCGATGGAATCCTAAAGCCTGGTCTAAAGGAGAGAAGCACCTACTCAGCCTGTTTTAGCATAGATGCTTTTCTGAGAGCCTCTTAATATCCAGAGGAAAAACAGGAAAGAAATAGTATAAACAAGCATTCTTCCCTTTTTTGCTGAAAATCCCACAGACCAATAGTCATGTTTCCAATGGTTCTTCAATTGTCTCTATTTGAAAGGGTGAGGTTTCCGAAAGCAAGCAGAGGCAGTGCAACCTCCCTTTCAAAAACCATGAGCTCTCTCACCCAGGTAGATCTGTGACCCCTACATCATAATTCTGGCTTCAGCGGCAGCCACTAGTTTGTGCAATGAGTCCAGAAGAACTGCTTCTCCAGGGGAAAACGGAGTAACGGCTGATACAATCTGAGAAGCAGCATGTCCATCTTGGAGATTTACAATCCATTCTTGCACCCAGATGGCTTCTGGCATTCACTATGAATGGATGAGCCTAGGGACATGGAGACTAGGGACCCACAGCAAATCAGAAATGGACAGACACGGTAGTGTCAGGACTAGCGAGCACTCTCAATGTGGTACTCTTGGGCACGCCCAGCCAGGTGGCTCACTATCTTATTCCCACCGGGTACCAGTCTACCAGGGCTCCCCCGGGCTCAGCTTCCTGAAGGTATGGCTCTCCCCAACCACTGTAGCCCTCTGGTTGTTTCTGGAGCAGGTGTAGAGTAGTAAAAGCAGTAGCCCAAAAACCAAGATCCCTGAGGCTCTATGCCAGCATTCCATTAGCTGTACCTAAGAATCAGGTCCCAGGTCAGGGCGAGGCCAATCGCTGATGACAAAGGTACCAGCCTCTCACAGCTATAAACCTAGGGCTTGTAGAGGGTCCCTTCCTGAAAGCCACTGCCCTCTGGAGAGGAGAAGCAGAAGAAAGAGAAAGCTGCCCCAATTCCTTTGTGCCCCCAAATCTCTGCTTTTACATCTGAACTGAAATAACAGCAGCTCCTCTCAGATACCTGCTGATATCAGAAGTAAACGTCCCTCCTGAAGCCTTGCCACTATGACCTCTCTACGTGGACTTCCCCTTCACGTAACCTAGGTTTACAGAGCCATTGATTTGCTAGTATCACCTTGCAGTGCCCCAACCAGCCCTTGGAAAATAAGCACCATTACCCATCTATTTTGTTTTTTAATTAAAGAATAAAAGTTGAGCTAAGGGTTGAGGACTCCTATGCCTCACATGCAGGCCACTCTGACTTCCTCGGTGATCACACTGGGTAAGACTAACCCAGTCGTAGGGTACAAGGGTAAATCTCAAAGCAGAAGCCACCTGTGCCATTCTGAGTACCCAGAGCCAGAGCCTTGAAGGACAAACCAAGACAACATAGTGACAACAAGGTAAAGACACTGAAATCTTTGGCAGCAGACAAGGCACCTATTGCGTGGAGAGGGGAATGGTGCACAGTGCACGTGGCACTCTGACCACCTGGCAATTACCTGGTAAACTCTGCGGGATGTGGGTGGACACAGCAGCGTGTGGGAGAGGCGCTGCGTGGGGTGGGCTGGAGTGCAAGCCAGCCAGGAGACCTGAGAGAAAACAGGAGGGGAGAAAAGAACAAAACACACACATTGAAGACGGAAACAAAAAAGCAGCCTTGGCGGTCCAGAGCCCCAGACAGCCTAAGGGCTGGTCCTGGGTAAAAACCCTGGGCTCAGCATAGTCCCCAAGAATGCTGCTCATGGCCACACACCAGACATACACAGGAACCCAGTACACAACAGAACTCTGCACAGGAGAGGTCCCAGGGCACTTTCTACACCTCCAGCATGAGGAGAGAAAGGGGAGAAGCACTTACTGTGGCTGAGGCCGTGGTGGAACGTCCCAGGGGCAGGACCTGTGACGATGGCGTCCTTGGAGACCCCTGCTTTGGCAGAGGAGTCAGGGCTAAAGGAGACCACACGGAGAGGAAATGGGGAGATAATCCCCAAGGAGTTCGAATTCACGGCCCCGGGCAGCTTTGGGCTGCCTGCCTTGTAAGATGAGGATAGCAGATTTAAGGGCGAGGAGCTGGTCAGCAGCACAGCCCCACTCGTTCCTTTCTGGGGAGGAAACACACAAAGGGGTCAGAGCTCCAGCCTGTCCACAGCTCATTCAGAAAATAACCTGGTAACACGCAGAGGAGGGACGGGCACTCAGACATTGGCTGCCCTTTGTGCAGGTGCCCTAGCCCTACTCTGCAGCCCCAAAGGAAGGAAGAGGACAATCTCTGAACTGGCTTGGAATGTTCACTTTAAAAAACAGGGTATTAAGTATGCCTCCTTTGTGCAGGAAAGAAAGGGAAGAATATCATATACAGACATGCGCCAGTGTAGGTATATAAAAATATGTGTATGTGTATACTTAAATACATAAAACACACACATTTATAAATATTAATCTCTGTTTTTATAAAGAAACAGGGAAAAACCCTGGAAACTAAGGAATATCGTTAACTTGCAGGATGACAGGAGCAGGGAAGAAGGTGAGATCTCACTGAACATACCTTTCAATAGTTTTCTTTGCCACCACATAGTTGTTTTATGTATTAAAAACAATGAAAAAAAAAAAGTCCATTCCCATTTCCTCAACCTGCATCCAAACTTCCTACAATTCCTGCAGGCAAGCCTCATTAACCACTGGACTCTATGAGCTCACTTTTGGCTGACCTGCAGAGCCCTTCAAAACCCAATCAAGAGAATCACTGTTAAAAGGTACTCATCTTCTTGGGGCATGAGCATCTCCACACACCTAATGATCTAATAGGCAGTATAATTTTCACTGACTTGTTTGGAGAGATGGCCAGGTGGAGGCTATGAAAGGAAATTTGTGACTCATTCCATGCCCCCCAGATTCACAGCCCTCCTGTACACACAGTGCTGACCAGTCCCTTTCCCCACTTGTTCTCCTAAGTTTCAGGCACTCCTGGGATTCCTGCCAGCGGCAAAAACAAGATCAGAGAACAGGAAGCCCAGTCCTCCTTCCGCTTTCCAGGCTCACTGTTCCTACTTGACCTTCCTGCTGTCCAACCAAAGCAAGAAAGGTGCCCTTGTCCACAAGACCCATGAGAACAACTGCTGTACAAGGATACTCACTGGCAAGGAGGTAGACGATGTCACGCTGCTAACCGCACTGGGCTTGAGGGAGGAGGTCAATAACTTGGCCACTCCCTGGGTCCCACCACTAGAATCTCCATTTGGACCACCCGGAGGGGCCACCAGGGTCAGCTTCTGGGAAACAGGAGGTTTTTTCACTGTGGAGCCTGGGACGGGTCGGCTGGTAGGCTGTCCTGTGGAGGGAGGCTGTGTGCCAGGGAGCAGGTTCCCAGAAGGGGAACTCTGGACTGGTGTTCCTCCAGAGGAAGAGCTACCAGAAGAAAGCCCGTGTTTGGAAATAGAGCCGGCAAACGGGCTATTCTTGTAAGATGGCCCCGAAGAGCTGGCTGGGTGTTGTTTTGCTGGATGGCTCAGGGCAGTGGAGGACGAGGCTGGGGTCTTATGAGAGCTGCTGGTAGAGGCTGGTGTGCCTCCTGAAGAGGCTGATGTGGAGGGATGGAAGCTCTGGCCTTTGGCCGTCGTCTTCACAAGCTGGAGGAGGGAACGATGACACTGTGGGGAGGAAGGCTTTGGGCCCTGGTGCTTACTGATAAATGGAGCTGAGGGGGTGAAGCTCTTCTGCTGTTGTGCGCCTGCATGAAAGACTTTGACTTGGGGGCTAGGTATGGGAGCTGCAGCTTGGGGCACATGAGACGTCCGTGGCAAATTGTGGTGCTTTGCTTTGGACTGGTGCACTTCTGGCAGGCCCTTGCTGAGGGCAGCCTGACAGGACAGCTCTTTGTAGCCAGAACTCTCTGGTTTCTTCTCCTGAGAGGATTGCCCCAGTGCCAGGGCCTGTTCAGCCAGAAAATTGAGGGGTGACTGCAGAGAACTAGAGGGTAGTGGGGCAGGAGGGCTGGGCTTCGGAAAGTTCCTTTTTTCTTCTGTACATAAAACACCTGCAACTTTCTCCACAGGTGCTTTTGAGGGTGCAGGCAGTGTGAACTCGGAGCTCCCACTTGCTCTGCTGTTCAGCGTAGCCAGTTCCTTGGACACAGCCTCCAATGAGGAGGCTGAATTATGGATCAAGTCTTCATCCAATGAGTCCTCTAGGCTGATAGGAGCAGGATTCGCAAGGCTGCCTGATGCTTGAGACGAGAGCTCCCTGTTTGCAGCTCCAGTGCTCTGGCCTCCTGGATGTTCTAAAGGCAAAGCCAGGGGGCCTACAATCTGGCCTGATGGGATGGAAACCTTTTTATCAGGCTTAGCAGATGATTCCTAAAAAGAAAAGGAGAAATGCTGATATTCAGATGTCCGAAGATGCCATCACTGGCCCTTTTGTGAGGACGCAAGTGTGAGACCACAGTGACATCCCAAGAATCAAGCCTTCCTGTGTAGTCACAAAACAAAGAGGAAGAGAGTAGATGACAGGCCTGGGTGGACTTGAACACATCCAGCCAGCTAGGGTTGGGCTTACACAAACATGCTCTATTGCTAACTACACATAAACCCACAGGAAAACTCTTCTGTTTCTTAAAAAAGTACAAGACTTGAGTAAAGAAACGCTCTTCCTACTGGCCCTCACATTATCTCATGAGTGTTCCTAGCTGCAATCAGAAAATGATGCATGGCATGCGAACTGCCTTGAGTTAGTTTTCTTTCCTTCCTTGGTTTTCCCTAGCACCTGTCTCCTCAGTGGGGTTCAAAAGAAAAGTTCTTTCACGGGAACGGGTACAGGGTCTATTTCGTCATTCCTGTACCCCAAGTGCTTAATGCAGCATATCTTAGACACTGTAGGAGCTCAACAGATACCTAGGAATAAATAATTTGCATAATTTATTCTCCTGGATAGTTCAGATATGGTTAAGGGCACTAGAGAGCCTCAAGAACAGGTAAAAATTTGGTAAAATAGCAATTTTTACTATATTGAGAGGTTTCTGCAACATCTAAGATCATTTTCACAGTCTCTATTCTCCAACCACTGTATTTCTCTTCATTTCTGCCAGGTAAACGCAACAAAGCCACCTGTCTTTTCCATTAGAGCTCCAGGCTAACCTGCACTTTGACAGAAGTATGTACTTCCATAAAAAGATGATCATCACAGTATAATACATTCACACTGCGGGGGCTTTTCAATCCAGGAAGACAGCCCTCATTTAATCCCATCACCACCCTGGGAACTGACCAGATGGCTACTGTTTCCTAGAACTGAGACTGGAGGGTACTAAATGGCCCAGCTCAGGTCTCTCTGCCCTACTAACACCCAGGCCCCTCTGGTGGGCCAGCCTGCCTCTTGATACAACTTCAAGAATACCATCCTGAAGAGCTGTCATCCCCCACACCAGCAAAGCTCAATGGGCTGCCATGGTCACTCAAGAGGCTGTTCATGAGTATGAGTGGAGAGAAATGAAAACAGATAGCACACTACCTGAGCAGGCTGACTCACCTTCACCTTGATTTTAGGAGGGGCCATTACTTTCTTCTTGGCCCTGTTCGAAGGAATGAACACAGAAAAGGTTTAGAGGAGATCCACCAAAAACATTAAAATGACAGTAGTCCTGAGAAGTGAAAATACTGAGATACTCACAAGATTGATGTCAGATGCCCATGGCCTCGTCTGCTCTCCTTAAACAGAGTCCTGAAACAGAGAATACTGGGAAGTTTGCATAAGGCCCCTGAAAGCAGAGATGCTGCTTCCTACCATCACTGGTACTCAGGACCTGTTATTTATTAAATGTCAGAGGACTAGTAACTTCACTATTGGTGAGAGGATCTAAAGTGGCTGCACTGGCCACCTGAAAACCAAGAGTCTTGGATTGACTAAAAGAAACTATGGCTCTGGCCCCAAACTTCTCATAGTCATTTTTCCCCTAAAGGCAGGAGTGCTTTTCTTATGCCTATTCTCATCCCTTCCAAGAGTAAAATGTGGAGTACCCATAACATGTGTCTTTCCAGAGAAACTAAACAAAAATTTCTTTATGCCCTTTTTACGTAACTTCAGGAGTCCAATCTATAGGGAGAAAAGAGCAATTTCATGTACAGAAGAGACACTGAGACAAGAAAAATCTCCATAATTTGTCCAACCCACAGAAAAATCAGGCCCAATCAAGGATCCTAGCTCCAGGAAGAGGATTCTGGGAACATGGCCAAGCAAGAAGCATCAGAATTAATGCTCGCCCCAGGTAGACAACATTTGGTCACAAGCAGAATCTTTCTGATGTAACTGTCTTGGAACACTAGAGTTTGTTCAAAGCTTGTAACTTCCAGAAGACTTAGTTGGGTAAATTATGAGTTACTTTCAGTCAATTGCAGCTCTTAACAAAATAGTAGCTACCCATCCCCTAACCCCATGGAAGGCAGCTGTGCACCTGTTTCCAGAGCACTTGCACATAGCTTTCAGGAACTAGGATAGGCAAAAAGGACCCTGTCCTTGAAATTGAGCTGATTGTTGATTGTTGCTTCTAAAAACAGATGTAGACTAAGAGGCAGGCAGCCATTATTCCCCTCCCCCACAGTTACAAACCCCTGCCCCTCTGATTAAAGTGATTTCTAAGAGATTTAAATGGCCAGATACCTTTTTTAGCCCCCTTAATTTTTCAATTTTCCCTTTTGGGAGCCAGACATTAAAGACATGAGTGAAATTAGAAAGTGACTACATATGTCCTAGAAGAGGCTCATAAAAGATCTAAGAAAACATTAAGTTTATGCCTCAGGCTGATAGTCAGCACAGAACCAGCCTAAAGCCATCCTTAAAAAATGTAATAAAAACAGAAAACCCTGGGGAAGTGGAAGGATGTAATTTCCAGAGTTACCAATTAGTTAAAATGTCCAATAAAAAATCACAAAGCATATGAAGAAACAGGAAAGTATGGCCCATTCAAAGAAAAAAAAATTAACAAAAAGTAACCCTGAAAAAGACTAAATAGTACATATATTAGATAAAGACTTTAACCATCTATCTTAAAGATGCTCAAAGGACTTAAGGAAGATGTGGAGAAAGTCAAGAAAATGATGTGTGAACAAAATGAAAATACTTATAAGAAAACGTAAAAATGACACCCCCCCCAAAAAAAAAAATTCTGGAACTGAATACAAGAACTGAAATGAAAAATTCACTAGAGGGTTTTAAAAGCAGATCTGAGCAGGCAGAAAAAAGAATCAGTGAACTAGAAGATAGGACAATAGAAATTAACCAGTCTGAGAAAGAGAAAAAGATTGAATAAAAGTAAACAGAGCCTACGGGACCTGTGGACACCATTGAGCATATCTATGTATATACTACATCAGGGGTCCCCAACCCCACTGGGCCACACAGCAGGAGGTGAGTGGCAGGTGAGCAAGAGAACCATCATCTATATTTGCAGCTGCTCCCCAGTGTTAGCATCACTGCCTTAGCTCCACATCAGATCATCAGGCATTAGATTCTCATAGGGGCATCAGTCTTTGGTGCCAAAAGGGTTGAGGATTGCTGTACTATATGCCATGGAAGTTCCAGAAGGAAGAGACAGAAAGAATAGGAGAAAAATTAATATCTGAAAACCTTTCAAATGTGATGAAAGACATGAATATAAACATCAAAGAAGCTCTAAAAACTCCAAGCAAAATAAAAAAAACAATCCACACCAAAACACATTATAATCAAACTTCTGAAATCCAGAGACAAAGAGATCTTAAAAGTATCAAGAAAGAAGCAAATTGTCACATACAAAGGCTCATCTATAAAATTATTAGCAGATATTTCATCAGAAACCTTGGAGGCCAGAAGATAGTGGGGCTAATATACTCCAAGTACTAAAAGAATACACCATCAACCGAGAATCCTAAATCCGACAAAACTGTCAAGAGTGAGGGAGAAATGAAGACATTCCAGACAGATTAAAGCTAAAGGGGTTCATGACCAAAACTCCTGCCCTGCAAGAAATGCTAAGGTGAAATGGAAGAACACCAGACAGTAACTTAAAGCATATGGAGGAATAAAGGTCTCAAAAGATAAATCCATGAGCTAAAAAAGCTAATATTATGACAACAGTTGTAACTGCACATTTATTTTCTACATGATTTAATAAGACTAATACATTTAAAGGAAAAAACACAATTAGTGAAAAGGTTATTATTACTGTAACTTGGTTTGCAACTCCAAATCTTGTTTTCTATATAATTTAAGAGACTTATATATATACATATATATATGTTTTAAATTTAGTTTAGGTTTTGGGTCACACAATGTGTAAAAAATGTAATTTTGTGACATCATCAACCAAAATAGGTATGGATGGAGCTATAAGGAAGTAGAGTATTTGCATAATATTGAACTTACAGAAGTAATCCCCTCTTTCTCAATAATTACTTTAAATGTAAATGGATTCAATTCTCCAATTAAAAGACAAAGTTTAGCAGAATGAAAAAAAGAACATACGATCAAACTATATGCTGTCTACAAGAGACTCACCTGAGATACAAAGACAAAAACAGATTGAAAGTGAAAGGTAGGAATGTAAACAGTAATCAAAAGAGACCAGGGGTGGCTATGCTAATATCAAAAGGCTTTAAGTCAAGAAAGACTACAAGATTAAAAAAAAAGATCATATATTAATAAAACATACTTTATTAATTATTGTTAATAAAATAACAGCAAGAAAATACAATTATAAGTATTCATGACCTGACAAACCATAAAAATAAATGACGTAAAAACTGACAGAATTGAAGGGACAAACATAATTCTACAATAGCTGCAGACTTCAATATCCCACTCACAAAAACGGATAGAATAGAAAGCTAAAGAAACAAAGGACAATGCAATAAATCGTCTAGTTTTAAGAGCATATATAGAACACTCTATCCAACAACAGAATATACATTCTTCTCAAGTGCACACGGATGTTTTCCAAGATAAACCATATGTTAGACCATAAATTAAATCTCAATAGATTTTAAAAGATAGGTAACACATAAAGTATCTTCCCTGACCATAGCAGGATAAAGTTAGAAATAAGTAACAAAAGGAAAACTGGAAAATGAACAAAATTGTGGAAATTAAATGACACACTTTTAAACAATCAATGGATCAAAAAAGAAATTACAAAGGAAACTGGAAAATAGTTAAAAGAATAAGAATAAAAGCACAACATATCAAAACTTATGGAACATAGTTAAGGAGTATTAAGTAAAAATTTATAGCTAAAAATGCTTGTATTAAAAACAAAGATATCGAGGACTTGCAGTCAAGATGGTGGAGTGGGTAAACTAAAAAAAATTCCATTTAGAACTGCAAAAAAGAATAAAATACTTAGTAATAAATTTAACCAAGGAGGTAAGAGACCTGTACTCGAAAAACTGTAGACATTGATGAAAGAAACTGAAGATGCAAATAAATTGAGGACATACTGTGCTCATGGATAGTAAGAATTACCATCATTAAAATGTCCATACTAGACAAGGCTACCTACAGATTAAATGCAATTCCTATCAAAATACCAAAGACATTTTTCATAGAACTAGAATACTGAAATTTATAAGGAACTACAAAAGACACCAAATAGTTAAATAATCTTGAGAAAGAAGAAAGTTAGAAGCATCACCATGCCAGATATCAAACTATACAAGGCTATAGTAATCAAAACAGCATGGTACTGACATAAAAACAGACACACAGATTAATGGAACAGACTAGAGCCCAGAAATAAACTTAAACTTATATAGTCAATTAATCTATAACAAAGGAGGCAACAATGGGGTAAAGACAGTCTCTTCAATAAATGATGTTGGGTAAGCTGGACAGATACATGCAAAAAAGTGAAACTATACCACTTTCTTACACCACATATAAGAATAAACTCAGAATGAATTAAAGACTTAAATGTAAGCCCCCAAACCATAAAACTTGTAGAAGAAAACATAGGCAATAATCTCTATGACACTATTAGTAATATTTTTTGGATGTCATCTCAGATAAGAAAAATGAAAGAAAAACAGATATCCAAAATATATAAAGAACTCATATAACACCAAAAACACCAATCAATTAAAAAGTAGGCAGAGGACCTGAACATTTCTCCCAAGATGACATATATATGGCCAACAGACATATGAAAATGTCTAATTACTATGTTGTACACCCAAAACTAATATAATAGTGTATGGTAACTGTAATTGAAATTTTAAAAATTAAAAGAGACTTTTAATCTTAAAAGTGACCTAACTTTACAATACAAAGAATTAAATATAACAGAAAAAAGAAAATAATAGATTAGAGAAGAGATAAACGAAATAGAGAAAATCCATTAAACCAAAAGTTGGTTCTTCAAAAAGATAAAAAAAAAAAATGACAAATTTTTAGCTAGATTGACTAAAGAAAAAAGAGAGAAGACTCAAATTAGAAAAATCAGAAAAAGTGGAGACATTACTACGGAAATAAAAAGGATTATAAGAGAGTGCTCTGCCAAGAAACTGGATAACCTACATGAAATGGACAAATCCCTATAAACAAAAAAATCTACCAAAACTAAATCATGAAATAGAAAATCTGAATAGACTGTAACTAGTAAAAACACTAAGTCAGTAATCAAAAATTTTCCAACAATGAAAAGCCCTGGACCTGATGGTTTCACTGGTGAATTCTACCAAACATTTAAAGAATTAATACCAACCCTCCTCAAACATTTCAAAAAAAAACTGAAGGAACACTTCTAAACTCATTCTACGAGACCAGCATAATCCTGACACCAAAGCCATACAAATACATCACAAGAAAACTACAGACCAATATCCCTAATGAACAATGATACGAAAACCAACAAAATACTAGCAAAAAGAATGCAACAGCACATTTAAAAGGTTATACACCATAACTAAATGAGATTTATTCCTAGATGCAAGGATAGTTCAATGTACAAAAATCGATCAACAGAATGAAGGAAAAAACCCACATGGATCATCTCAATTAATGTTGAAAAAGCATCAAATAAAATTCAATACCTTTTCATGATAAAAACACTCAACAAACTAGGAATAGAAGGAAACTGCCTTCACAAAATAAATATCACATGTGAAAAATCCACAGTGAACATCATACTCAAAGGTGGAAGGCTGGAAGGCTTTCTCCTGAGATTAAGAACAAGGGAAGAATGGCCATGTTCATCACTTCTATTCAACATAGTACCGGAAGTTCTAGTCAGAGCAATTAGGAAAAAAAAAGGGAAAAAAAGTCTACTAAATTGGAAAAGAAGTAAAATGATTTTTGCTTGTAGATGTTATGATCTTTTAAGTAGAAAACTCTAAAGATCTCCCGCCACAAAAATTTTAGACTAGTAAGTGAATTCAACAAAGTAACAGGACACAAAGTCAACACTCAAAAATCAGTTGCATTTACATACATGAACAACTCCATTCACAATAGCATTAAAAAATTAGGAATGAACTTTACCAAGGACATGAAAGACATCCGATGATAACTAATGAACACAGCTGAAAGAAATTAAAATGACATAAATGAAAACACATGCTATGTTCATGGATTGGAAGATTTAATACCATTAAATTGCCAATATTACCTAAAGCAATCTATGATCTATGGATTCCCCATAAAAATCCCAATGGCTTTTTTTTTTTTTTTTTTTTTGCAGAAATAGAAAATCCAGCCTAAAATTCATATGGATTCTCGGAGGACTCTGAATCAAAAAAAAAAAAAAGAAAAAAAAATCTTAAAAATAAGAACAAAGCTGAAAGACACATTTCTTGGTTTCAAAACTTACTACAAAGGTATATCAAAATAGTGGGTACTGGCATGAAGACAGATATATAGACCAATGGAATAGAATAGACAGCCCAGAAATAAACCCTCCCATATAAAGTCAAGTGATTTTTGATAAGGGTGCCAAGACCATTCAATGGGGAAAGAGTCTTTCAACAAACAGTGTTGGGAAAACTAGATATCTACAGGCAAAAGAAAACTGGACCATTACTTATATGCAAAATATATAAAAATTAACTCACAATGGATTAAGGACCTTAATGTAAAACCTAAAACAAAACTTCAAAGAAAGCATAGGATAAAAGCTTCATGACAATGGATGTGGCAATTTCTTGAATTTGACAGCAAAGGTGCAGGCAACAAAACACACATTACATTTCATGAATATTTAAAGTTTTTGTGCAACAAAAGATACTATCCAGAGAGTACAAAAGCAACCCACAGAATCAGAGAAAATATTTGGAAAATACATATCTGATAATGGATTAATATCCAAAATACACAGAAAACTCCTAAAACTCAACAACGAAAAAAACAAGCAAATCAATACAAAAATGGGCAAAGGACTTGGATACTTCTTCAAAGATATTATATGAACAGCCAATAAGTACATAAAAAGATGTTCAAAGTCACTAATCATTAGGGACATGCAAATCAAAACTACAATGAGATACCACCTCATACCCATTAGGATGGCTACCATCAAAAACTGAAAACAATTAAGTGTTGACAAGGATGTGAAGAAACTGGAACCCTGTGCACTGTTGGCAGAAATGTAAAATAACAGCTACTGTGGAAAAATTTCTCAAAAAATTAAATGGAGTTATATGATGCAGCAATTCCACTTCTGGTATATACCCAAAAAAAACTGAAAGCAAGGTCTCAAAATATTTGTACACTGATATTCATAGCATCATTATTCACAATAGCTAAAATGTGGAAACATAAGTATCCATTGACAGGTGAATGGATAAGCAAAATGCAATATACACATACAATGGAATATTATTCAGCCTTAAGGAAAGAAATTCTGTACTATGTTACAACAAGGATGAACCCTGAGGACACGATGCTAACTGAAGTCAGTCACAAAAAGACAAATATTTTGACTCTATTTATATGAGCTACTTCAGAGTACTCCAATTCAGAGAAAGCAGAGTGATGCTTACCAGGGTCTTGGGGGAGGCAGAAACACGGAGTTCCTATTTAATGAGTACACAATTTCAGTTTCACAAGATGAGAAGACTTATGGGGATGAATGGTGGTGATGGCTCACAACAATGTGAATGTACATAAGACCCCAGAACTATGCACTTAAAAATGGTTAAGACCATAAATTTTAGTTAAGTACGTTTTACCACAATACTTTTTTTTTAAAGAACACTAGCTCCAGCTAACTTTCTCTGTGTATTACAGCTGTAGTCCATTCACGGGAAGCTAACAGGAAGTTGCGTATGAAAGAGTCTGGCACTTAGCTCCAGTAAGTAGTCAGCCCTGCTACTTGCAAATGAGACTTGTTCAGAACATTAAGATGTTCCCAAGATTAACCTGTCTCTCAGCTTCTAGTAGGAGCCATCATCTCAAAACAGAAAAGGGCTATTGAGATCAGAACTGCATGCAGCCAACTATGAATTAAGTGGGACAAAGAATGATGAAGATAAAAGCCCACACACAACTTCCCTCTTGTAGGGAAGACTAAGAAGACCCCATTCCTAGAGACTACTATGGCCCCTCCAATTCCTCAGGTGAGCTCAGAGTTGAGTCAACCAGAAATTGATTCCCTGAGGGAAGGGCCCATTTACCTGGCACAAAAGAAGCACTCAAATGTATCTTTACCACAAGAACGCCCCACCTCATTATCACGCCAAGCATAAATGGCTGGTCTGGGCCCTCACCTGGCCTGCATCCAGCCTTTAGGCCAGAGAGGTCTGACCTCAGCATCCAGAAACATCTTCACGTAGTCTTCCCAGGAATGGACCTTGTTGTTCTTCTCCAGATCAAAGTTCTCCAGTTTTACCTTGACCACGTGGCAGAGCAGCTCCCTAGGGAGTAGGAAAAAGCCAGAAACTTCAAACTACCCCAAATGCTTCTTCAAGGTTTTAATCATATGTTTTCAGCAGCCCTGATTAAAGTAAATGTTTCTAACCTTCATTAGAAATACAGGAACATTCTCAGACACTGGCCCCACAAACCCTCCAATGATGCATGGTCCCAGTTTGGGCACACCTGATTTCATCATTCCACTGGAATTTCTTCCGGGGTCCCATTATCCTCCTGCCCCCCTTTTCTTCATCTTCTTCATCATCAGAGCAAATCCGTTCTCTCTGCTCCTTGTCTTTCTCCTCTTCCAGCATCCTACCGGGTAAACAGAATTAAATGGGATCCTAAGGTCACCACAGGAGACCTCCTGCTCACCACCTCTCCCTGACCCCTACCTCCCAGGACTTCTAAGATAAGAAAGGTGAAAATGTGAATGTACATAAGACCCCCGAACTGTGCACTTAAAAATGGTTAAGACCATAAATTTTATGTTAAGTACATTTTACCACATGTAAATGAATGCTGATGAAAATGATTGGACACACTTACTTTGCGACCTTGGCTTGCGTGTGTGCCTGGCATTCATCCTGGTACTTGGCCATCTGCTCTGGCATTGCCCTGCCAATGGCTTCCTTAAGCTTCTGGAGAGGCTCCTTCAGACGCCCCCCCTGCAGAGAGCAGAACATATCATAAGTCTGTTTTATGCATCTCTTCTTATACTGAGGACACACTACAGAAATAACCACAGAGACAGTGCAGTAGCGGATGTGGCATCTGTGGACTCAGTCACCCCTCAACTGGGCCCCGAAGCGAAGAGACTCCTCTGCAGAGTCACCCACCTGTTCATAGAGGTGAAGTTTTCGAGCACGTTTGACCAGGGCATCCTTGCTGCAGGGCAGGAATGAAGCAAGATAGGCATATACACCAGAACGAATCTGGCTACTTAGCTCCCGAGTTTGCACCTCTATGCTGAAGAAGAGAACAGAATTATCAATGAGCTTCAGCTCACAGCATCTCCTCTTGTCATGAGGTACCCTACCATGGACAGGACAGCTAGGAGACAAGAGTAGGTCAAACCTATTTCATTAGTCACACAGTGCACTGAGTGGCCAGTGCAACAAATCTCCAATAGTCACCAAACAAGAATTCCCAAACATGAAGAACTTGGCTAGGTGAAGTGGGTTAAGGCTCTCAGGTCATAGACAAGACCAAATCTAAGGTTGTTAAGAGAACAAGAGCCCAAAGAACAAGCTCTGAAGTACTAAATACCATAAACAAAGAAAACATAAAAGCTTTTAAATGGGAAAGTAATTGAGTTACTTGAGGTCAACAGGAAATACTTTCTAGCAGAATTTCCTTATTTTTTCAGTTCCCAGTTCTATCCCTGATCAGGAAAACAGGGAAATCCTCATCCCTCCAGTGTCCTCATCTAGATAAGCAGAATATTTGAGCTCTGTGTGTGTGGCATGCTTCCAGCAGGACACAAAGCTCTCATCGGACCCTCACCTGCTTTCTACAGCCCAGGCTTCACGACCCAAGTGGCCAATCCCAATTCTGGCCAAGTAGGGTCTATTGCTAAAATATTGCCAACTGTTCTCACATATGCAAACCCCTCAGCTGTTGAGCAACAAGCTTCCTCTACTATATAAGGCAACTAGGAGAGAAGTTAGCAAAGCTGGAGGGCCAGATAGAAAGAATCTGGTTTGAATTTATATGTGTGAGGTCGGTTCTTTTTCTGTTTTGTTTTGATCCAGTTCATACACTGTGGCATCTCAGAGGTTCAGGCAATTGGAAGAAGTATAAAGGCACGATGCACATTAGCCTTGGAAGCAGAAGCGAGAGTAAGAAGAGAATGACCAGGTACACTGAGGGGCACCCAGGAGATCAGCGCCCCTGGCTGTACCAAGTCATCTCTGGCAGGCAACATCTCTCTCATCTCATCTCATCTCATCTCATACTTGCTGCAAAATTCTCTTCCAACAGGCCATGGCTATATAAAGTATTCTAACAATACCTGCTGCCTAAGATTAGTAAGGTCTATCATCTCCTAGGGACAAATATTTGGTGTCCCATCCTCCCTCCTTTAAAAAGAACAATAAAACAAAAACCAATCTTTAAAATGATCTCATTGGTGGTCATCTTCATGCAGTTCAATCATACTCCTATTTCCCCTGGCTGGCTCAATCCAGGCATGGTAATAGATACAAAAAATAAAACAAAACAAAAGATACTCACTCTAAGAGGATGCCATTAATATCCTGGGTGAAGAATTTCTGTCTGCTCTCTCCTTCAGCAGCTCTGGCAGCCTGGTTCATAGCAGACAGTAACATCCATTAGTACACTTTCTCCTCAGAGCCCTCACACTCACCCACAGGCACAAGAGGAGCAGTCAGTCCCTACAGAATATCTAACAATAAAATCCTCACCAAGCCCTTCTCTACTCGGCCCTAATCTTGGATTAAGTTCACCTGTGATCACTATACGCTCCAGCGCTTTTCAAATGCTGTTGAAGCATCTATGGACTGTCCGTACTTCCTAGGACTTGACAAAACAGTCACATAAAAGAAAATCACAAGAATCATGATGTATTTGATTCTGCCAGCTAGCTAACTGATGCCTGGCACTCTACCATCTAAACTGAGAGTTGAAATTTCCATATATCTACAGTACAAAAACAGTCAAGAATGTTAACTCTGTGAGATTTGAAGTCCTTTGTATACTAAAATAATAATAATAATGTGCTGCTTTAGCAGTTAAGGGCATTATAATTCTTTGAAAATTCATAATCTCTATTATCGAGGCCACTAAATTGACTAACATACCTTACTACCTATTAACCCAAAATACAGTTGACACCTGGATGGCAAGCTTAGAAACCCTCAAAGCAAGCAGGGCAAACAGCCAAGGCACTGAATGCACAAGTCAGGAAAGCAAACTGTGCCCAAGTCTGAACCAGTGGTTCTTATGCCTGGCCACACACTGGAATCACCTGACAGCTCACCCTACCCTGGACCAATCACATCAGAATCTCTGGGAATGAGGCCCATGAATCTACATTCCTTAAAAGAGGCCCAAGCATTGGTACACCTTTTAAAAGTAACTGGTGTAAAGAGAGGATATAAACTCAAGAATTGCTAGTCCAAAGGCTTTAGGCAAAGTAAAATCTCAGGCTTGATGTATAATGAAGATGGCAAACAAAGGCAGTAAAGTGATTGGCTAAAACAAAATGATCAATCCTGATGACACCCCTGAAACAGCAGGCACTGATAACCACTCTCCACTCTCATCTCGCTCCACTTGCCTTCCTCACTGGGTCTTCTTCCTCTGACTACTCCATCTGTCTCCTTCACTAGCTTAATGACAGATGGACTTCCAAGGTTCTATCTAGAACTCACTTCTCATCATAACGCCACCCCCCCTCACAGCTTCAAAATAACACAAATGCAGGTAGGTCTCTCAAATCTTCAAGCTCTAGGACAGAATTTCTAATTACTTCTAAGTATGTTCCAATTATTTCTATGAATGGATGACCTTCTGGTATGCAAACTCAACTTGTCCAAAACCAAATGCACTAGATTCTGCTCTTCCTCTTATGTTTCCCAATTTAATTAACAGCTCTCTATCCCTCTTAAATTCTTCCACTCTGTTCTTCAGAACCCTTCAGTAGCTCTTTCCAAGCCTAGAATCCAACCCAAACTCTTTCACACGACATTGAGAGTCCTTCAGGATCTGGTCCCAGCTGTCCACTCCAGTTCCCATCTCCTACCATATACCAAGGCGTCCCCACCATCCAACAACTCACCTATCCTCAGCTCTATGCCCTGGCCTGCTAACAGGCCATCTCCCCCATGAAGCTAAGCCTGTTGCCTCTAACCCGAGTCCTATGTACCCCAAGAGACCTGCTCTTTTATCAGCTTAAGTCTGACTGTTCATTTGACCATCTACTTGGCCATCCAAACATCACAGGGCTATTTCATTCTGCTTTGTCCTACAGTCAATTGCTCATAAGTCCACTGATCCATTTATATAACAAGCTCATGGAGAACAAGAACTGAATGTATTCATTAATAATGTTTCCCACAGCTGCCTATCATATAATAGATGCTTAGCAAATGCCCACTGAGTGGATGGACGGATGAACATACACAGATACCACTGAAAGAATGCAAACTAGAGAAAGAAAAGCTTAGTACCAAACAAATATAACTTGCAGAGGATATGCAAAACTCAAGCTTCTGCAAGATCACTTGGCTAGAGTACAGAAGAAAGGCCTGAGATGAAAGCGGGTAACACGGATGGATGGAAATGAAAAAAGACATGGCGTGACTTTTGACACATTCATCTACCAATTTCTTATACTTTTAGAAGGACTTGGAATTCTAACTGGACACTTTTAATGTACTGGAATGACAATTTTAGTTTGAGAGAAAATAAAGCTGAGTTACTCTTTTGTTTAAGCTTATACACTACTAGTTATAAAATCCAGAAGCACCGTCATAGTAATTCAATCTAATTACTTTAGCATGTATTTCAAATGCCTATGTGTCAGACCCATCAATGGCTTAAGTTTCCAATTAAATTTTAATTTTAGATATCAGCCATTTCTCCAAGATTTCAAAAGCTTTCTAGCTATATGTGTGTGTGTGTACATATATATGTATGTATGTGTGTGTGTGTATGTACGTATGTATGTATTTATTTATTTTTAGTTTTTTTTTCCCTGACGCCTTTTGGATTGTGTAGACAGTATCCCTGAAGATCTGTTTTTACACTAATGATAAGTGCTGCATTTCAAAATGAAAGAGCAACTGGATATATGCCTGATGGTCTTCCAGAAATAAACAAGGTCCCTCAACCTTAGAAAGGAGTTGAATAAACTGATCAATCCAAGATTAACTAGGAAGTTACACCAAACAGCATGATCACTATAGCCTTTTAATGAGCTATTTTATTACATGAAAAGCCACTTGCCACCTAGTTCAGAACCTTATGTACTATACCTGTTCAGTATATACTAAATAGAAGGAAATCTAGCATGATTTTTTTTTTAAAGATCAAACATGTTCACTTCCAACCTTACTTTCCTTGGATCCACGTCTCCCTAGATTTGCGATGTGGGGGTTCTAATGCTGTAGGTCAGTAAGTGGTGAGCAGGTAGAGCAGCAAGGGGTGAGTGACATGGGGTCTCTGTTTCTTTTCTATTCTTAGTACTGTTCCCATCTTATGCTTGAATGATGAGGTCCAAAACAGACCTGGATCATCTGTATGGACCAGTCTGAGTAGCTACCAAAGTATTAGACAGTAACCTAAGGGGGCAACACGCCTGAGCTTTTCAACAACCAAAACAAAAGACACACTTAACAGATATTAAGACAGGGTAAAGCCATTGAATCAAATCACTGGATTCCCCAAGACCCATAAATATGTACAGCACAAGGGAGTAGGAAATGAAAAATGGGCTGGCATGAGAAGAAAACAGTAAACATTACTTGGGCATTCACCAACGTCACCCTCTCGGAGTACCTCTTTAACATATGTCTCCAAATATATTTTTAAAAATTTTAAGTATCACATCTAACTAGTTAGAAGATAAATCCAGTTTTTACTTCCCACAGCAAAAAAAAAAAAAAATTTCCCTAAGGGACAGAATACACATCAGATTAGAATCTGCTATGTACTGTGGGAGACTGCAAACAAGACCACAGATTGCTCCCCTACCAGCACATGCATTCCCAGAGGGAGTGGTGGCCTCTAGTTCGCCAACCCTCCAATCTGGTGTGCACTTGTGACTCGCTTTACAATAGGGTGGCAGAAGTGATGTGGTACATACAACTTCTACACCCACACCCTCTTGAAATGCCCTGAGACTGCCACGCCCTGAAAAAGCCCAGGATGAAAGACAAGCACTATCCCAGAGCCCAGCCACTTTGCTAGCTGAACGCAGCCACGAGAGTACCCAGGTAAGACAAGAGGAACCGTCCAGCCAAACCACATTCAGGAGAAATGGACTGTTTTTTTGAAGGCATTAACTTTTGGAGCAGTTTTTTTTAAGACAATAGAAACTGATACATGTATCATCTAGGGCCAAGATTTAAAATCTAAACAAATTATAAAAATAAAGAAAATAAAGAAAATAAGAGGGAAACAAGGAAAATAAGGGGAGTAGAAAACTGAGACAAATACAAACACTACTAATGTTATAATTATGTACATCAAGTTCAATTTAAATTTTAAAAATTCAATGTCCAGTTCAAGACCTAGGACAGACTCCTTACTAAGGATCCCAATATCCATGTATGGCTTTTGAAATTATGTGCAACTTTTGGGTACACAGGCATTTTTTTTCCCTGGGATTTTTCCCAGCTAATTCTCAGGAGGGTCTGAGTTCTAGGGCACTCATGCACATGTACATCAGTCTCCAAGTGGTCCAAGAACATGGCCCTGGTGGGACCTTGAAGAGTGACATTAAGTAACTATAAAATCGCTTTCTTTTTCATGCAACCATTAAAAGTCATAAAGGCTTTATAATATTTATTGAGAAAGCAGAAAACAATTATTCATAACCATAATTACAAGTGCATGAAAACACATACTCAGTGGCTAGAAAAGAATATGTAAATTAAAAATAGTTTTCAGAGTGCCAGGATGACACTTTCCACCCCATTTCTCAAAGTTTATTAATGCTATTATAGAAGGGCCAGGGGATGACTAAAGTGTCAATTTCACATTTGAAAACTTTATTTTCAAGCCAGTACATCAATCTCACCTGATCACCACAGCCCAATCAGGACTCAAGCCTATCTCGTCTCAGATCCTGAATCCTATTCTCCCTCGTGCCCAAGAGATAACGACCAGGCAATCACTGAGGAAAGATAGCTTGTTCAGTGTCCATCCAGTGCACTCCAGAAAGAGAGGCTTTCTTGAATCATCAATCTCTTTCTTGTCATGCCACTTTGTTTCCACTAAGTTTGTCCATCTTTCCCAAGGAAGGAAAGTAATGAGTGTAAGTTATCAGACTAGAACACAACCTGTGATGGGACATATCCAAAGATTTGACTTTTCTCTAAAAAACTGGCTACTGCCACATATACACCTTACCCAACTTATTTAACAAGACTTTCAGAAGCTATAAAACAATTTGATTACAAAATGGAGTATTGAAATGAACAAGGAGTAATGTTTTCTTAACAAAATTCTGAGGGCAAATATAGGACAGTATGCTCAAACATGTGAAGTCCAGATTCAACTATTTCCACCTTAACATCCTATTAACATGTACTCTGAATCCCTGACATGGTACAATTCATTTAAATTGTTACATTCAAATAGAATACTTATGTCCAATACTGCGCACAGGTCCTAATGAGGTTAAACTAGAGGTCTGAGTAAGTCGTTTGATTTACTTTGTATACTGTGCTCAAGTATTTCCTGGAAATGCAAAAAACATTTGTAGTAGTAGTTAACATTTACCCTGCCCCAAACACAAAGAATATTATACATAACAGTGATTCTAGAATGTTATGAAAATCACTTGTTTAAAAATTAACAGCTATAGAGCATAAATGCCACTGGAGCTGCCTGACAAGCCATGATGCCCAAGGTGAAAAATTATTTTAACTAAAGGGTAAACATCATCATAACTAACGGCCCATTGCGTGGTTTATAGGTAGGAATACCTTATTGAATTGACAGTTCTTAGTGCTCCAGGGATCAATTCCCAGTCACCAAGGGAAAAAAGCAATGGCTGCTCTATTCTGATGGTTGTCACTATTTTTAATGGGGCATGGACAGCATTTAAGGTGCAGCTCCTTTTTAATTACCAGTTTAGGTATTCGTGTGATCAGTACCTAACAATGATGACATACAAGTCCAGGAAACAACTGCTACCCAGTGGCAATTAAGCATGTATTCTACATGTAACACGTCTGTGAACTTGGGGATTTCCAAAACCTTAAACAGATTGCTAAAAAGATGAATCGCTGTCTGCTGCCAACCTTAGTGTCAGCTTATCACAAAAAAAAGCGCAAAGCTTTTTTCTCAGAAAGGGACAGGCAGAAAAGAAAATTTCCCCAAAAGAATACAAATTTTCTGACTGAAGGAACCATGAAAGGCCTAAAAATGTCGTCTGACGGGTAGAGCTTACATGGTTTCCTCCTCAAGATGACAAGAGAGCTTGGAAAAGCTAACACTGAAACTGCCAACTCACTAAGGGTAATTCTAGGCAGTGAGCTTCATGTGGTGCAGAACCAGCATCAATCCGCCCAAACTGCTTCCAAGAAAGCCCAGCCACTGTGTCACCATACCTGAGCCAGCTCCTTAACGCGCTTCTCCAGGGGTGAAGGGAGGCCTTCAGGAAGGGAAGAGGGTTGCCTGAATTCCGAGTCCAGTCCCACCCCAAGGGAATCACTCTCATCATCCATATCGCGGAAGGGGCTTCCTTCTGGAGACTCACTGAGCAGCTGCTCCAAATCCAAATCTGTCAGTGAGTCCATGGCAGTGGCCACCTGGAGCAAGTCATTGTCAGAAGTGGAGCCGAAGAGTGAGAACAAGGGGTCAGAGGTGCCCTCTAATTCCCGTAGGCCCTGAGCTTCTGCTGATGAGACTGGTACAAGCTTATGCTCTTCGTCCCTTTTTCTTTGAGCCTCTTTCTCCTTCTGAAATTTCTTTAGCATCTCTTTAACACTCAAAGTCCCAGAATATTTCTTTTTTTTCTTCTCCTTACTGGCATTGAGGGCTGTGAAGCTGCAAGTGAACGGGAAACTGGTTACTAAGGCTGCAGTATACTGCAAAAGGGAAATTCACAGAGGGACTTCACCCCTGCTCCCAGCACAATGGTCTCCAGGAACCTCAGTCGCAAGTCCACCCTGTTATTCCTCCTCCCTCCTCTTGGCACATGGAGCTCCTTCTTGCTGGGACAAAGCTTGAGATTTAATACAGGTTAGCAAAACACTGTCACATAATGTTAAATATCCGATGTGTTTTTAACAATCACTGCCAGGCTGAAATAAAAGGCTGGAAAAGTGTGGGGGGAGAGGGGGGACAAGAAAAATATTTAAAGGGAGAAAGCTGGAACAGCAGAGAGCAGCAGCAACTTGAAGGACAGCTGGGGTGAGACTGAGAGAGGCAAAGAAAGCAAGACCAGAGAAGATAAAGGGAAATGGCAGAGATAGAAGGAGAACTGGGGCAGAGGAGGGGTGCCCAAGAGAACAAGAGACAGCAGCAATCATACAGTGACAGAAATAGCTGCCAACGCTGACAGTGGGACAGAGAGAACTCTGGATGTCTGACACACAGAGATGTGAGAGCACTGACTATGCCCACAATGGCACTGAGGGAGGCATGAGGGGGAACAGAAGGCCAGGCCCTGCTGCCTCTTCTGAAGCTGTGAGGAGGAGGGCAAGTCAGCTCCTAGGTGTCCTGCCCTAACAGTTCAGATTTTATCCTAGGAAAGAAGCTGCTGCCTCTCACCCGGCTTTGGAAAACTTGGATTTTTTCGATTTCTTCTCCTTGTCATAAGTGTCATCTTTTTTCTTCTTCTTTATCTTCTCACCACCTTCCTTCAACTTCCGCTTCTGAGAATTAAAGACAAGGCAGAGTTACACAGCTCCCTCACTCAGGGAGCAAGTGCACGGCACAGAACTGGCCTTGCTCCGCCCAGGGCACATCCTGAGAGATGTCCTATTTCCTTCATGAACAAAGCTTTAGATCGGTCCCTGGACCGCAGACCAGTGGCAGGTCAATACAACATTCCCACTGACAGTGTCTCCTAAAAGCACCTGGGGCTGAGACAGCAGAGACCCTTGTGCAGCTAGTAACCTTTCTAGTTTGAAATGAGCTGTATGTGGGTCCTGCCTCCTGTTTTAAACACACAGGCAGTGGTAGATAGATTTCAAAATAAACTTCTCCTAAGGCTAACTTGTTTTGATTTGAGGTGACAGCCCTGGGAACTAAAGTCCTCTACATGCCTGCAGAAGAGACATAGCAAGGCTGGTGCAAACTCCCCTCATTTCACACCCTTCACTGCCCTTGTCCCCGCCCTGACACCACCTTGAGAAACGAATCCCTGCCAAGCCTGCTGGGACTCATGGCACCTCGCCACGGCACAGTTGTGAAAGGTGAACTGTCGACCTTGACGCAGCTCATGCCTTTCCGCCATCCTAAACCAGCATATGTTCTAGAAAGTCACCTACTGATCTTATAAAGCACTTCTGAAATCCAAAAGTGAGAAACATTATCTAACCTTTGGAGATTTTTTCTTCTTTTCTTTAATGAAATCATCCTCAGATTCTGATGCTTGTCTAAATTGCAGAGTTCCGGAGTTAATGTAAAATCCTCCATACTTGGTAGTCAAAGAAGCAGGAACAAGCTCATCATACTGAATGGGAGGGAAACAGACAGTCAGCTCCAAGTTCAGGTATTACAGTCCAATGATGCAGAGCACGTCTTAACAGATTGGATGTGACTATGTTTCTCCGTCACTTTTTAGACCACTACCTTCACGTTTCTGGTCAATCATGAATGTCTAAGGCAGAGGGTGTTTGGGACAGATCTGATCACCCTTCTCAGTGAGGGAACCAAAGCCTAATCTAAGGGTGTCACTTTCTCATCAATGCAGCTCTTTCCTCATGGTAAGAGCAGGCTCACTCTAAGCCATATCCTAGCTTTTGGGCCATCACCAGTAAGAGTTAGGGTGTGGAGGTTCCCATGTTGCATTTTTATTAAGTACTTACCGCCTCAGAGTTATCGATGAAGGAATCGGATTCATCATAACCATACCCCATATCAATCAAGTCCTGTATTCGGTCTTTCCTACGTTTCTTTCCACCCTAAAATTTAGAACAGATTTCATATATACATACACACACACATACACATACACACACACACATACATATATAGAGGGGGAAAGAGTGTGGAGTGTGTGTGTAATTGTAGTAAGAACACACAACATGAGATCTACTCTCAACAAATTTTTAAGTCTTGAAGTCCATCAGCTAGTGACTAAAGGCTGAAAAGCACTGGAACAGTCATTCTCTCACACGTACATCCCCCGAACCTCCTTTCTTAAAGACCTTTTAAAATAACACATATTTCTATCTGCATAAAATGGTCTAAGAGAGAAGAGGAACTAAATGGCTCATATGCTTTGTATCAAAACATTTACTCTAAGGATAAACTCTTGGGGTAAAAGGCCATTCTTGTTCATTCGTCCATTAATTCCACACATTAGTCCTGCCACGTGCACTTTCTGTACCTTCACACATTTAATAATTGCATTCTCTCTCTCCAAGCTCTCTCCTTGTTTCTACATCAGTGTTGACCAGATGATAATCCACCAAAGGAATGTGGAAATGTCTAGAAACCTCTCCCACCCTCTGAAGTTGTTTTGTTGCCCAAGAGAGAAATCTTACATATTTTTCTTCAAATTTCCGGGCAAGGGCCTCTACTTTATGCCTTTCCTTTTCTTCGTCATTAAAAGGATCCGAGAGATCTTTCTTCTGTAAAGAGACCACTCCACAAAGTAAGAGTCACAGAAAATTTCCACAGTCCTATTCATAGTACATTCACTGACTATATAGCACTTATAAACAGAATAAAAGCAAATTTTTTCAGAAAAGACAACGTAGAATACATGCTACCTTCCCATTGGTATTTACCTTAGTTGCTTAAGAAAGAAAAATTTCCATTTATATAATTAAACAAAAATTGATTAAATGCACTAGAGGTCCTATAGGGCTCCAAATACAGCAACAAGCCGTTAGTCAGTGATGCTTAACCTGTATAGAGACTTTTGCTTCAATATAGTTCATTTCCTTTATCACGCTAAAAATTATATTATGCATTTAAAAACATTACTCTAAGAAGGGCATTACCAGACCTCCAAAGCAGTCAGTGGCTCAGAAAAGGTTAAGAACCCAGTGAATGTAGCACAAATTCTTGAGAGCTAGTCTTGCTAGTCACAAGAATCGTATGAATTTGCTCTTTTCTCAGTGCAACCAAAAATCAAACCCAAGTTAATGGCAGTCCCTTTCCTTGGCACCCATCTTAAAAGATCAGTAATTTCCTCTTTCCTCCCAGTCTTGATGCTCAATCCAAATATTTTCATGCATTTTTCCAAAGGTTCCTACTCCACAGACTTACTCCTGCATTTTTCTCATCAAGGAAATTTTCCACAATTGGACTTTAAGCTTCTTTGACAAGGAATTTTAATTAAACAAACAAACAAACAAAACACTAGACTTAAGACTTTAGAGTAGGCCAAAAACACTAAAGATTAGAAGCTTGTCTGAAAACACAACTCTCTCATCCCACCATCTCATCTCTGCCTACTGAAATCCCACTCACCCAAAAAGGATCAATAACATGACTTAGGATACATACATAGAATGAGATAGTCCAGTAACATACACATAATGGGTGGTGTTTAAAACACATGTGCTTATTTGCATCTTCTAATTTTCTACAATGATCACATATAATTTAAGTGGTTCAAATAATTTTAAGAAATCCCACCAACTGGATTAGCGTTACATTCCACGTGTGTATTCCTTAATGCCTTGAAAACAGCAGTTGTCCAATAACGATTTCCTGAATATGTGAAGATTCAGCTCTGACCAAACACAGCATCTGGGATGTAAGCTCTCCTGTGTCCAAGCTGTCCAGGGCCTGTATTTGTACCAGTCTTAACTATCACACTGTGGCTACTGTTACCTGTGTTGGTATAATTCTCCTAAAATATTTGCAAGATTGCAAGTTCTTCTGAGGTTTAGACAGTGGCTTCTCTACCTTTACACAGTCCTCAGGATCTAGCAGTGCCTTCACATCATAAGAAATATATGCTAAATAAATGATTACATGAATGTGTCAGATTACATTGTGCTTTGAACACTTCAGAGTAGACAGAACAATTAAAGAGTTATAAATCTGAAGGTAAGGAGTGAATCCCCTGAAACTGAATCTAAAGTTCTACTTATACTACATGCATTTTTCTACAATGGAGAAGAGCATCTGGATCCTCCCTCCGCCTCTCCCCGCTAAAAAAAATGAAATCAGAGCACAGGAGTTCTAATTTAAGTTGTCCTACTGATTTGGTTTAAGCTCATAAATAAATACCTTAACCATACTCTGCTACTTTCACTTCCTCTCAAG
Source organism: Cynopterus sphinx (assembly GCA_030015415.1). Classification (NCBI taxonomy): domain Eukaryota; kingdom Metazoa; phylum Chordata; class Mammalia; order Chiroptera; family Pteropodidae; genus Cynopterus; species Cynopterus sphinx. Next base: position 95,022,471 of record CM057379.1, on the reverse strand, counting down.
GAAGAGGATATTATTCCTACTTTGAAAAAGGGACTGAATAAATTTGAAATTACTTTTTCTCATCCTGCCCACTGACCCTCATATAACAGGTTGACTCTGGGGATAGACTCAACGGGCTTCCATTAAGCCAACAGTATCTTAACCAAGGAAACACATTTTTATCTGAGCAAAGAACACTGGATAATCCTTCTAACCAAAGGCACTCACCCTAAACAGCACAACCATGAATTAGACTGAAGGAGCACTGATCACTAATGCACTCTGCTGGACAATGTACCTGCATGATCACATCTACGCTTGGACACCCTGTGAGCCAGGCACTAAACTAATCTCCACTTGACTAAGAGCCACTCTAGAGAACAAAATGCTGCACTGTATGATTCAACTAATCTTCCCTTGGGGCCTCACCTAGTGCACAGGTATACAATGGGTGTTTATAAATGCTGTTCACCGAGCTCCTTATATTGTGTGATTTCATTTAGATGAAATATGAAAATATGCAAAACTAATCTGTTATAAATCTGACCAGTCACTACCCTCAAGTACTTTGGGAAGATAGGAAGAGGGCTTCTGGCATTCTGGAAAATGTTCTATTATGTGATCCAGGTGTAGGCTACAAGAGTGTGCTGAGTTTGGGAAAACCCATCAAGTTATGCATTTATCATATGTGTACTTCTCTTATGTGCATAACTCAACAAAAGTTTATAAAAATGTTTACGCTAATAAATTGCCAAAGCATCAACCAGTAAGAGCCTGAAACCAGGTGATGAATGGGTACATGGGTCTTATACTATTCTCTATACTCTGTGCATCTTTGAGAAGTTCCATACTAAAAAGTAAAACAAATCTGCCAGAAAAAGAATATATTCTTTAAAAAATATTTGAGAAATCAAACTGATTCTCAAAAGCCCCAAGGCTACAACCCAATTCTGGGGGTAAAAAAACACACACAAAAAAATAAGTTTCTATCCTTACAGGTAAAGAAACTACCAAGAATACATGTTGAAAAGAAATGAGCAGTTGGTGTGTCTTTTCTCATTTGCGCTTACACAGGCAGAGTGAGAGTCCCATGGAAAAGAAAAATGAAATCCAACATGGGAACAGCCAAGGACTGGTCCTATTTACACGTAATATTTATAGTCGTGGTGTGAAAAATTTTGTCTTCTTTATTTATATTAATTAGCCATAATTCAAATTAGCCTTGGATGTGCCATACATTTTCTCTAACATAAATCAAGAGAATAGTTCTATAAAGAATTCTCTCTCTTCATGCCCAGAGGCAAAACCAGCGAACCTGGTACTTGCTTTGGGATGAGTTACACGATCTCAGGGCAGCCAAAGCCTCTCTAAGTCTTGCTTCCACCCTCCGGAAGTCCAATTTGCACACACTACCTGAGCATTAGATCTGCAGAGTGAGTCTGGGGCCACTGGGAGGTACCTTGTCTCCAGGCTGAAGGCCTTTCACCTTCCCTCGTATGTTCTTCACCAGCTCTGGGTAGAAGAACTCTGGGCAGCGCTTGTGATCTGGCTCAAAGAGGGTGAGTGTAATCCGAACAGCTGCTGCAGCCGGCTCAGGGTCCTGATGCTGCTCTGCTCCCCCAACCTCCTCCTTCCGGGATTTCTTCAAAAATGCAGGATTCAGAGAACCTGGGAGAGAGGTGAACTGGACCCTGTGGGGCTCCGACATGGCTACCAACAAGTCTTAGCAGGTGTCACTGCATGGCTTCTGTTAATATTGAAAAGAAGGGCTGGGTCAAACCAAGATGATTAAAATGACAATTCTTCCTGTTCAGTCATACAGACTTGTTTTAAAAAATTTCATTGTCAAGAAGAATCCAGGGTCCAATTTATCTTAATTACCACTACCGTTTTTTCTGTTTAAATACTATTCATTTTAAATATAAGCTCTCATATATAAAAGCACCCAAATCCTATTATTTAGAGACAATCACTGTTTTAGCATACTTCTTTCCAGTCTTTTTTCATAGATATATATTCTCTAGATCCTTGACATCAGCAAACTCATGCTGACAGAGTCTTAATCTCCAAAATTGCACAGAACTCTAGAAAATACTATTTTAATTTATCCCCCCCCCTTTTTTTTTTTTTGGCTAAGAATAGGCTCTTTTTTAAAACTTCATGTTCAGCACGAGCAGTTTAGGGCCATTTCTAACAATGACAAAGTTTTCATCAGCTTAGAGTAATCCCTACCCTGGGATAAGTAAAAATCATTGCCTCAGGAATGGTGTGGCTAGGCTCACCTCCTAATGTACCAGCCTCTCATCACCCAAACCTGGGCCTCAGCAAAGTGTCAAATGCTAAAGACCTTCAAAGTTGCTTGGAAATGGTCAAAATATATTTGAACTCCAGAATTCCCAGAGTTTACAGAATATAAACAGACAACTAGACTACATACACACACATATATTCTGTGCTTCATGTATAATTTGTGTCCTGCTTTTTAAAACTCACATTCTAATGTGAACTACTTACAGCAATATGGATATTCACTGTGACCTTCACTGTACAAAAAAAAAAAGAAATGATAAAAGCAACCTGAATGTCCAGCATTAAGGGAATGGTTGAAAAAAACTAAGGCTTTTGTTAATTTTTAAGGGCTTTTGATATTCTATAGACAGATAACATCTGTCATATCTCTTACAAGTACGTTCCATTTGGTATATTTACTGTTTAATTTTGCTTAGCGTGAGATATAAAAGGAATTCTAACTTTTTATGCTGTAAATTAGGCTTCTTTTCCCCTTGTGATTTCTCCCATTTCTTTAGAGCCTAAAATGTCCTTCCTTAGCCAGTTAATTCTTACCTAAGAATTTACCTATCCAGTCCTTTATATAGTTTTCACACTGAACTCTTTAACTCAAGTTGAATTCATATGCTACAAGATGAGAGGTGAAGCTCTAACTCAGTTTCTTCCCAGCATCAATCACTAATAGTCCTCATTTTCCCTGCTGATTTGGCATAAATCATACCTAATGTTTTAAATATCTTAAGGTCTATTTCTGAAATCCATTCTATTATCTAGAGATTCCTTAACTAGTACTGCACTGTTTTGAGAAATTTTATGGTATATTTTAGCATCTTGAATTTAAAATTCATCTTTCTTCTTTTAAAAGTAATACTTGGCTATTCCAGTCTGTTTATTATTTTAAATCAATTTTAGAATCATTTTGACAAGTTCCCATAAAAACTCACTGCATTTTGATTGTAAATGAATCATAAATATGAATTAATTCAGGAAGATTCACATATATCACACATCCAAATATATGTATAGATATTTATATAGTACATGCAATATTCATTCTTCCTATTATGACTATAAAATTGTGATCAATAGATCACAGGAGTAAAATATCTAAAAATAGAGTTAAATCATTTTAATCAGGCAGAAAAGGGATTAGCAACACAACAGGTTAGTAGTGCAAAAGACCATCATACACTAAGATGTTGAAATAAATTCCTCTAAAAGAAACTTTTAAGGCCCCAGGATATTTGTGACACACTGGGTTATGAAAATAAATTTCAGTGGAAGGTTGAAGGCTTAAAAGTACCCTACTGATAAGAATAAGCAATTTCAGTATAGGAGGAGAACCTCCAAGTTAACCTACAGGATGCAGGAAGGTCATCCTAGAAGTAGCAACAGGGTCCCTGCCCCCATCTAGGCAGTAATTTTAAAATGTAACCTTACTCTGGTCCAAATTTTAGACATTGTTACTTTCAATCCACCTAGACAGTAACACTGCTTCTCTTAGTTGTTTTAAGTGATTTTGCAAGCTTGAGAAGTCATAGAAATAAATAAGACTAGAAAATAAAGTAAATCAAACCTATAGCATATTAGCACTCAGATTTTGGATTTTTACAATCATCGTGAAAAGTGCTGTTGCTGGTTACTGAGTCATTAAAAACATACAAGAGAATCATATATATTAATGAATGACATTAGACTTACAATTTGAATTTGAAATCCTTCAGAAAATATAACTTAAGTTTGAAAGTATGCATTTAAAAGAACATTTATTAGACTTACAAGAATTAAGTCCTTGGAATGACTTTATTATTTGCTTTATAAGTTCCCTGTCTTAGAAGTTTGAGGTATGAGAGCAAGCATATAAAACTTTAAATACAATTTAACACATTTAAGGAACTTTTTAACTTTTTAAAAGAGAGCGTATTGTTTAGGGGAATTTAAACTGTTAAACTGGTAAATTAAAGTTTTGTCAAAGATGAAGTATTTTTGTTTTAATAGAAACATTCTTAGATTTCTAAACGAAACAAACTTTGTCAGTAAAACTTAGTCTTAAGAAAAGCTGAGTATTTACATACAGGCATACCTCAGAGATATTGTGAATTCAGTTCCAGACCACCAGAAGAAAGCGAGTTGTAATCTTTTTGCTGGTGGAGGGTCTTGCCTTCAATTTGTAAAATTGCAACATCTGCGAATAATAAAGTGCAATAAAACGAGGTATGCCTGTGCTCGTCTCTAGTTAACCCTTATTCTAAGTAAATGCACAGTATTCTACAAAAACAACACTCTTAAAAACCCTCAACTGATATTACCCAAGAAATGCCTGACTCCCCTATATTTCAGGTTATTCCCAGAAATGGTATATTTTGTGTTATACATTCTCAATCATTATATTTTCAAAATGATTATTGGTGAAACATGGAAAAACTAAATTTTGTATGCTGATTTTGTAATCAGTTTTTTTATTGAACTCTTTTGTTTTTTTTTTTCCAAAATAGGCTGCCCTGTCACACAGAAATGAGAACTGTCTCCTCCTTTCTTTAAAATTGTTTCTTATTTTTGTTTCATGTCTTATTACATTGACTAGTTATTCTTTGTCATGTTCGACTCTAGTCACATTTTTATCAAGTCATTAAAATATCCTCCAATTCCTCAAAAATGAAGAGTTTTAAAATCAGAAACATTTGTTGAATTTTATGAAACTATTTCCTGAAATCATAAATATGCTTTAAAAGATCGGTCTGTCTTTAACCGATAAAGAACAGTAAATGACACTTCCTGAAACTAAATGACAGCACTTTAGGGAAACTGAACTCCAACGAAAAGCCAGGCTGTGGACAAGCCAGTTCGCTAAAAACAACAAAACAAACCACTTACAAAGCTTCGTATAACAAAACGCCTACGGTAGGTATGTGTGAACTCGCCACTTTTGAAGCAGGTGGGGACTTAGAACCAGCGAAAGCTCCGGCTCCGAGTCAACACTTAAGATTCCCTGAGGTCTGTAAGTGGGAATGGGACCTTTTGAAAATTTTTATTTTCACCCGGAATCTGATGTTTGGGCCGTCACTGAGCTGAACTGTTCCTACTTCCTCTTTCAACGGTTTAAGTTTTCATTGCACGGGTGGAAGCGACGCCCGGCCTCCGCCTTCCTGTGGTCACAACAACCTGCTTCTAACTTCTCCAAAAGTGTCAATCAACTACAACAACTCGGCTTACGTTGAGAGCCCGGTCCCAACAAAGACACGCACCTTTGTCCCCGGCGCGACGCAGGCTAAGGCCCCGCGGGCCGCACTCGTCTCCCTGCGACCGTCCTCATGCCGGCCCGGGAGCCCGGGCTGCGGCGCTGCTTAGCGGCGGGCCCCGGGGCCATGCCTCCCGACGGGCGGCCGGCCCGCTCCGCGGCCCATGGCCGGGTCCCCGCGCGCCCGGGGAGCGTCGCCGGCCGCGCAGTCTGCGAGCCCAGGAGGAAGTGCAGAGACGCCGGTTCCACGTCTGCCGAGCAAGTCGGGACCTCGGGGCGGGCTGCGCGGGCGCCCCGGGAGAACTTGCGGCTCGGACTCGGGGCCGCTCCCCGGACCTGGCTGTTAGAGAGCGCGCTCCAGAGGACGCGTCCACCCCCCGGCCGCGGGGCCCCGGGCGCGAGTGGAGGCTGGCCCCCAGGCCGCGCCGAGGTCCGTCCGGGCGGCTGCCCGCGCCGCCAGCCCCGGGGCCCGCGCGGGACTAACCGCCGTAACGGAAGCGGCCGAGGGGAGGGGGCTGGAGGCCAGGGCCCGGGGGCGGGGCGGGCCGCGGGGCCGGCTCCCTCACGCGCTCGATCGTCCGCACAGTCGCCGTCGCTGCCGCCTCGGACCGCGGGCGCTTCGTTGTCACGAGCCGGTGGGAGGGAATGGAGCCGGGAGCTCCGGGCTCGGGCGCGCCGGAGACCGCGGAGTCCGGGTCACGTGCCTCTCCGCCGGCCAATCAGCCCCGGCGGGCGTGGTGACGTCACAGCCGCGGCGTTGCGGATGACAGCCGGGCCCCCGTCACGTGGCCCGGCGCACGCCAATGGGCGGCACCGGGGCGGCCTGCGGTTCCCGGCGGCCCGTGCGGCGGCGGTGGTTGGGTGGTAAGATGGCGGCTGTGAGTCTGCGGCTCGGCGATTTGGTGTGGTGAGTCCGCGCGGCCGGGACCCAGCGAGGTGCGCCGGGGAGCTGCCCCCCCTTGGGCGCGGGGTTCGCGGCCAGCCCCGGAGCTGCCTCTCTGTGTGCTCCAGACTGTGTCGAGGGCGAGACAAAGTGCCGGCGCTGGGAGCGACGCCGGGCGGAAGGGGCAGCCTGGCCCCGGGGGACCGAGGCCGAGGGTGGCCGCGGCGGGCCGGGCTCCGAGCCCCGACGCCGTTTGTGAGAGAGCGGAGGTCCGGACCCAGAGGCCGGCGGTTACTGCGGAGGGCGTCACGGGTGCTTCGGGGTCTCGCTGGGGTTCCCTGGAAAGCGGGAGAGCCGGGGGGGGAGTCGGCAGGGCCATCTCGCCGGGGCAAGCCTGTTAACACCCGCGTTGCGATGGAACCGACCTGTGCGGGCGGCTTGGCCGGGGGTGTCGAAACCGGACTGATAGCGCTGCCCCGTGAAGAAATGGAGGGGAGACTCCTTCTGTACAACCGAGGGTTTGTCAGTGACCAGTGGCTTTTGGGCGTGCTTCTGTGTCCCAGACAACCCGCCCGAACCCAGACTGGCTGCGCCGCCTCCCTCGAGCTGCGTAGCTTGTTGCTCGACCCAGAGGAAGGCTTCCATTAGCGTTTGGCGGAGTCGGCTGGTCTCGCGATGAATTAAATCAGACTTTGTAAGGGGAAGTCTTGTGTTTACAGAGCAAACTGCCCTCCACCCCTGTCACGGGGAGGCTTTAGACCAGTGGTGACTCTTGGTGGTTTTGTTGTTCTGTATGTACCCTTGTCACTAGAAGAATGCACATACCTTATGCACATACGTATACAATTTTGCATTCCATTTCTAAGAGGTCGCGCCTGTTGGATCCAGCTGTGAAAGCCTAATTAAGAACTCCTGTTTGCCAGCTTTTGTTCTGGCCCTTGAGGGTGCAAGTGATGATTTAGGAAAATAAAGTATATATTAGTGGGTTGAAGGAGATGGACTGGCTTTTCCAGGGCAAATGCTGACTCTCTTTGTTTTCTCTAGGGGGAAACTTGGCCGGTATCCTCCTTGGCCGGGAAAGGTGAGTGTTTTACTACTAAACTAAAGGAAGACATCTGAAGTTGGGTTTGAAGAGGTGTGGAATGTAAGACACATTCCTCTCAATTTCTAGCATTGACTTAAACTGTGCCTATTTAAAGAATAGATTTTTTTTTTCTCTAATGTCAGTTTATTCAGAAAAGGCAGTACCAGGTTGTATAATATGCAGTAAATGCTTATCTCTTGAATCAGAGATGATTTCGGTGGAGTCTTTTAACCCTGGAAATAAATTCTATTTTGAATTTATCCTAACACTTTAACAAAAGGAGAATAAAATAAATTCTCCAAGAAGAGAGAAATCTAAATGTAGGTTAGTGAAAAGTCAAAGTATTTTTGTCCCAACTAAGTTTAAATCTTTCTATGTTACCATATGTGCTGCTCCAGTGTATCTTTGTAGAAGTTGGCATTTCAAATTTTGCATGAGGCAATCGCTTTCCAAATGTTCTGTTTTTATATTCCTGCTAGGAGCCCAGGAAATATCTTTAGACTGTCTCTTTGCAATATGGCATTTTCAGTGCCTCAGTTATCTTTCATTGTCACTATTACCTGTTTCAACTCTTCCTACGCAGAAGTATTTTTAAAAGTGTCCTCTACATTTCTTCAGTAATGACAGGATCACATTGATGGGAGTAGGGGGAATGATGTTGGTTTTGGTTTTAACTTTTTAAAACAGGGTCATTGCAGTGAAAGGAATATTATATCTACTGAAAGCTGTATTACATATTAGATGTAAGGACCTTCTAAATAGCTCTACGTCTCCACACATCTCAGTAAAAAATTGCCAAATTTGGACATAAATTCGGCCCTGGAGTTTTCTTTTTAAAGACATGCCTTTTGTTTTATTTCATTTTTTTCTTACCGTCTTAGAGCTGTGGAAAAAAATTTTTTTTCCTTTTTATCCCCCAGATTGTTAATCCGCCCAAGGACTTGAAGAAACCTCGTGGAAAGAAATGCTTCTTTGTGAAGTTTTTTGGAACAGAGGATCAGTGAGTAGTGCTCACCGAGAGTCTCCCTTTGTTCAGGCGTTGCCTTGGGTCTGAGCTGCTGAGAATATTCTAGGGATCCTAGTTTAGTCATACTACAGTCTATAAGAATGGCATGTTCTGGCTTCATACCTAAATAAAAGATGCTATTCTTACAGAAATTGTCCTTGGGCTAATTACAATGTCGTAAGGTGAGAAATAGGGCTCACCAACTTATGAGTATAATAATCACATAGAGTTTCTCACATTTCTTTACACAATTCCATAAGCAATTCCTTTTATAAGGACCACATTTGGTTCTCGTTTAATGGCTGTTAATCATCGTGGCTCATGCGTGAGGTACACAGTAAAGACTAAAATTTTATCTTAATTGTTCAATCTGTTTTTGTAAAATTGAATGACTTGCTCTAGCATTATAACAGTAAAGCTTTTTAACCAGACCTGTCCTAGAGTCGACATCAGAACTGTTAATTTGAGATTCTTTGATAGGCCATAAAAGAAATCGCAGAGAGGAAAAGAATGTGTATTTGCTTGAGTTTCTGGTGATTTGTTTAGCTTTCTCATCACTACATCAAGTTAATTGCCTAGGTCTAGCCAGATTAGTAGATTGCTTGCCATCTTCCTGGAATTCAGGTGACAAAAACAAATATTTCAGATGGGATTAAGTGTGGGTAATTATTAAAGGGCTCTAGAACAAGGAAGGATCAGTGGAAACAGCCAAAGGCTGGTATAAGCGATGGAATCTGAATCAAACTCTGGAGATGGATAGAATTTGGATAGGCAGGAACAGTAAGGGCGTTCCAGGCAGTGTGAATACTATAAACAGCTGGGCATTGAGTTGGATGTGTAGACAGAGGCTGCCTTCCTGGGGTAAAGAACTTGTGCTTGAGAATAACAGGTATTATGGTCGGCCCAGAATCTTTTTTAGCTAACTAAGTCAGAAACAAAAATGGGAATCATAGAAAGTGGGGATTTAATCAGATTACAGCAGGCCTGAAAACCATTGTGTTCTTATGATAATTTTTTGAAAGCTGGAAAGTTAGAAAAATAAACTCTGGTCTTTGTATGAGAAATATACGTAGGACACAGAAAAATGGAGTTGAGTGAATTTCAGAGCTCAACCAGGCAACCAGGTGAAGCCAAGTGAAGAAGATGTGCTTACTAAATAAATAAGCTGGTGGTGGTGGTATGATTTCTAACTAAAATTTTTTGAGGGGATTTCTAAGCAAGTAGATAGAGGGCAACTGCTAGGTATAATATCTTTAAACCTTTTAAACTTCCTTGATAGAGTTCCACATAAAAAGCATTTAAAAATTAAGTTGCTGGACGTGGTTCCATAGTGTAGCAGTTAGTATGCCTGCTTTATACGCGGAAGATCCTGGGTTTGCACCCCAGTGGAGCCATGATCCATGGTCTACCATCATGCCACCCGAACAAGTCTGATGTCTGATCTCGGAAGCTAAGCCGTGTTGGGCCTGGTTAGTACTTGGATGGGAGACCACCTAAGAAGACTAGGTGTTGTAGGCATAAATAATAATAAATTTTTTAAAAAACTATGTTGCCATCAGACTAACCATGTTGTCTTTGTGGTTAGGCAGTTGACTCAGTGAAAGAAAGTAAAGGGTAAGGATCTACAGCACTTCTCTGAAGAGAAAAAGGTTCTTTGTGGTTATTGTTAAGGCAGATTTTATTTAGTATCTTTATATAATGTGAAAGTAAAAGCTCCAGATTATTGAGTATCAGTAAATTACTTTGGGAAAAGAGCTCTGGATTTGTTACCAACCTATCATGTATTCAGGCACCAGTTCCACCTGCTATCTGGGCAAGCTTTGTCACCTTTCTAGGACTCTGCATCTTTGTCCACATGTGGGAATAATACTCCAACCTTGAGGTTATGAAGAAATGGCATCATTTATTCATAGTGTGGTTTGGTGTACAGTGGATGTTCAACAAACATCAGGTTAGAGTATGGATCTGTTACAAGAGAAAAAAAGCTAGTAAGAAGCAGGTGGCTTTCAGTAAGGAAATTATGAGAGTGACAGACACTGGCTCTGCCCATGAGAATCAGTGTTTGGAAAAAAAGGCACCTGAGAGTTGGAGATCCTAAGAGTGTCAGCCAGTTCTGCTCTTTTGATTAAAAGGGCTTTGAATACAAAACTACATTGTTCTACCTTCTTATTTTTACATCGTTCCACTTTTATGTGAAAACTGTACCATACCTCTCCAAGTGTACTGTGCAGTCTGTGCTCCCAAAGGGATCTGGTAGAACTAGTCAAGACCAGGAAAGGGGCCCAAGTCAAACAAGAGACTAGCACTCCTTAATGTGAAAAAAAAAAAAAAAGATGAAAGAACATAGTCAGAATTGATGAAAAAATGACTAGTTTTTGGAAATAAACACAGACTTGTTCATAACCTCGTAGACATTTCAACAAGGGGCACTCTGACTAGAATAAATGCTGTGTGACTATGTTTATTATGTATATAAAGAGTACAGCATTAAACCTGTTTAAGAGGTGGTTTAGACAGGAAATTCAAGTGAACTTTTTAAGAATGAGAACTTTGTGAAAGGCAAAGCCATAAGTGTCCACAAAAGAAACTGGATTCTATCTCACCTTTAATGTTTGATGTCAGAGAGAGGGGCATATGCCCCTGCCACTTCCTGGGATAGAAGTTCCTCTGATGACTGGGCCCTGACCTGGGTGGGCAGGGTCTGACCTAATGCAGCTGTTCCAGTATCCCTGAGGAATATAGGAATCAGTCAGATGTTAAATTTTAAACCTGACATACTGCTTATGTAGAAAAAATATAATAGAATTTTTTTATATTAGCAAGAGTCTTTATCAGAGTAACAAGGGTCGTCCTTAAAGTAAATGGTGATTTTAATCTTTTAGAAACTAATTTTTCCTCTTCCTTCCTCTGCCAAAACATCTGACATTGTGTTGACAATCTGCTGTTAGGAAGACAGGACCAGACCTTCCTAACCAGCATCCCCTGTGAGGGAAAGGAGTAAGATGTCTGGATTCAACTCTCTGAGCCTGGATAGACACAATGGGAATTGCTCACAGTTTCCTATTTCATGAAAATACAGAGGGAAACATAACTTCACCATAACTTTGCCAACTCCACCAGGTGACCACAACCAAAGATCATGTCTCAAATACATGTGAGCCCACCTTGGGATGGCTGCTCATCAAAGTAGAAAATGAGCTCAGGGTTTAAAAGTTTGGTCAGGGCCCATGGCTGGCAGACTGGAGGGAGTTCATTTAGTTTGCAGGTGCTCAAAAACCACCAGAAATAAACCAGTTTAAAGAATACTATGGGCAAACCAGTGGTAGATATAGAAACCAGGAGGCAGGAGATGTGTGGATTTTAAGTCATGAAGTATCAGCCTGAGGTATTTACGTCAAGGCAAGTAGAAGGTGGGACAGGCTGAGTGTGAGGTGTCTGAGTGAATACTAAAGTAATTCTAGAAAAATCTGTGGCTTAAAATTAGAAAGCATAGCAGTTTGGAACCATCTGAGCATCCCTTTTTTTTTTTCTTTTTTTTTTTTTTTTACCTGGCATCTGATTGACCCACTTTTTTTCCACATCCGACACCGTGTAATAGTTGGAGAATTGAGCCAAGTGTATAGTGAGGGCCACTGCTCTGGGTATTTGGAATGAGCCAGCAGCGTTCTTCTGCCAGGGCTGGACAATAGTTATCCTAGAGAGCACTGAGTAGATTCCCCTCTCCCTGCAGCAGCAGTAGCTCCTGTCCCTTGGTGGCTGAGGCAGTGAACTCCAGGAGCAGGTGTCATACACCAGAATTATAGAAACTGGCACAAAAAGAAGCGGCTGGCCACGTTGTAGACAGCACAGCTTGAAAGCCTTAACCAGCATTTGGGAATGTTTTCAAGTTTTGAAAACAGAATCTTCTGTATCTTATCTGCAAGTCTTTGTTGAGGTCTGTATGATAATCATTGCCTGAAATTAACAGAAATTCTTTTCTTTGTGGTTTCTTGGTCCTGTTTTTTTTGATTTGTGGTTTTTTGGGTGTCTTGATTTCTGAATGGCTTAGGCTTGGACTTGTTACACTTCACTAATACTCACCTGCTTTCATTGATTTGGGGTGGGAAAGCTTAGAAATTATTTACTAAGTACTACTCATCAACTCCAGCTGGAAAAGCAAATTCATATCTTCTGACCCCATTCTTGCCCTCACCTTTGGACTATGCTCTCTCTCTGCCACCCAGGTCATCGTGTCAGTGTGAAGTCCAAGACACATATATGAGGGTATTTGAGATTGTTTATAGATTGGCATCTCTAATATGTTTACATGATATGGTTTTAATTTAGGGGAAAGCAGGTCAGAATTATGGAAATTTTTTAAATGTGAGGTTTTAAAATTCATTTTGAGGGGAGTGTTTAATCTGAGGGTAGCTAAGTGGAAGGTTTTATGTTTGCAAAGTAAAAGAATTGATGGGCGGTATAGCAGAATACCAGAATAAGTTTGCTGCTCTTGGTGCAGCACTTAGAGATGCAGATATATTGTCAGCCAAGCAGTATCTACCAACCTGAGCAAATCTTACAAACAAGGAAGTAATGGGGGAAACCACCTGGGCAGTCAGAATAGCCTTGTTCTGCAGCAGAGGCCTTTATTATTGATTCAGCCTTTTTTAAAAAGATAATACATGTTTATCAAATCAGGCTATGTATCATGAAAGGGTTCCATTCATTTCTGTTCCTCAGCTACCCGGTTCCCAGCCCATGGTCATCTAATTATATTAGTTTCTTATGGCGTGGCCCTCAGATATTGTGTACATAAGCAACAAGTTACATGTTCCTTTTTACATGCTGCTCTGCATCTTGCCTGTTCCACTTAGCCAGATATATTAAGGGGACCTTCTATTTCATACTTTGTAATGACCTTGCTGATTTCCAGTTTCCTTGTTTTCAGGTGTTTACTTCTGCAAACAATATGTAATTAACTTTCTTGTACATAAAAGCAAAGGCATATACTTTAGACACAACTTGACTAACCTTGATTTTTCTGACTTCCCAGCCTGTGGCACATTGGATGGAAAAGTCCAGCTCCATCTAGGCATTGGAGGAATGATATGATGGAAATCACAAGTTACAGCTTACATCAAGGAAAGAAACAGCAGTCACTTAAAACACACACACACACAAACAACAGCATCAACCACAAAAAAGCCACTAAAGCCTTACAACATTTAACCCAGAGTCCCCCTAAATGTGCCCTAAAGGCACCTTTCTCCATGATTATTTATTGAGCACCAGTTGCATGCCAGACCCCCTAAGGGCCTCAGTGGATAGGAGAGTGGTACATTATTGAAGCTCCGGCTGAAAAGCTTACTTTAAGGAGACAGCAGGTTTTGCAATACTATAGCCTTTAGAGAAAAAATTCTATTCAGACTGCCAAAGGGATTTCAGTTTGGCTTGCTTTCAAGAGGTAATCCTGCTAGGGCTCTAGTGGGCTACCTTTTTATTTACGGTTTTCCTGATGTGATGGATGCTTCTCCAACAGTGGGTTGAGTCTTTCTGTTTGTTTGTTTCAACTTATTTTTATTACGGTGACTGGTCAACGAAATCCAGTAAGTTTCAGGTGTACAATTCAGTAGTGAGGCATATATAGAGAGAGAGTGTGTGGGTTAAGTCTTAAGTGGATTAACGTTTCTTGTATTTATCCTCTTAAAGTCTTATTTATGCTCAGTCTATTTAGCAAACCATTTCCACTTTTCAAAGATGGTCATGGAGGAGAATTTCATTTTAGTATTTCAGATGCCAGTCTTCAGGATGAATGGAATTTTGACTTCTGGTGGAAATCAGTAAAATGCTTCAGTGAAAACATAGGTGTGGGTTAATTGGTGCTTCCTCCATAGATGTCCGTCCCTTTCCTCTTACTCTGAATCGGAGGTTATTGTGGAGAGGACAGAAGCAAGGATTAAGATTCTTAGAGTATGTTGTCACATCTCAGGGCTCCATAAAAACCACCCCATTGGTCTTATACTGGAACTTGTGCAGATCTCACCTTCTGACCCAAAGCTCCGAAAAGGAAGAGGGCTATCTGAGGGCTGTGGCCCTTTAAACTTCATTACCAATACTCAGGTTATAGCCAAGCTGCCAGTTGGTATGACATCTAACTTGCTTTTTGGGGTGTGTAGGGCTTTGTACCTGATTGCTCTGGTGGTCTGTCCTTAGAAACACTATAAATGCAAGGAGAGGCAAGAGAGTCAGTTTAGTGGTATACTCACTAGACAATGCAGGGTCAAAATTTAATTCCATTTTGCCTCCCCGTGGATTGGATCCATTCGCTCTATTGAGTCAGATTTCAAACTTTAAGATGGTAACCAATGTCACCATAATAAAAAGAAAAAAAAGATGAATTGCTCGCAAGAAAGGTACCTGCGTACCTCATCTGATAGGAGCCCTGTGCAGTGAGACCAGTGTCTTAGTCCGCTTTCATTGTTCCATCTTCTCTAGTCTTGTCCGCCCATAAATAACATGCCTAGTTCTGGTTTGCTGTCGCATTTGCAGGCTGATGGTCCCATGGCTGTTGTGTTTATACAGATCCATTATCATAACCATTAGCACAACACACAAAGCACAGGTGTCTGTTGGTTTGGTAGCACTATTTTTATGTACAGATGTTAGCACTTTTCCTATTATTAGTGAATATTCTCTAGCTTTCTCTAAAGGAGTGAAGAACCCTAAGTTGTTAGTTTGATAGACCCGTTTCTATATCCTTAATCTGACTCACTTTTTCTGAAGGGTATACTATAAAACCTGTGAGTGTTATAGCGTAAAACATGTACTTTAACTGTTACCTTGCCAAACCTGTAAAATTCTCTCCTTTATGCAAGGAAACTGAATGTCATTTAGGGAAACCACAGAAAGCCAGCTAGGGAAAATTTTTTCAGATTAGTGTAGTCAGCCAGATATTCCAGAATTGACAACTGATGGCTTTTTTTTCACTTTCATGTGTTAATGCACTGATAGAAATTAAAAATTATCAGAGGAATGTTTTTTTGTACATTTAATCACAAGGAGAATCTTGTTTTTAAAGGCCTTCCTTTGTGAATGCTGCCCTCATTCCAAACCGTGTGTCACATGTTTTGTGTGGTCTAGTAGCCATGGATACAATCATTTATGAACATATATAAGTTCCGTAGCTGCAAATATCTGTAAGAGCAACAGATTTTAGGTGTTAATTTCTTTAGCATCCCTGGTTCTCTGCTGATTGACAGGTCATCAGTCTGGCTCAGAATGTTACTGGGTGGTGATTCTTCCAGGGCCCTAATTCCCTGGGATCCATGTACAGCCGTCTGCACTGTGTGGTGAGAACGGAATAGCATCTCCAGGTTTTCTCTGCCCTGAGCAAATGGCAGGGTGTGTGTGGTTTAGTGTGGAAGAATGGTGAACAATAGTGGAAATAACCTGAAACATAGTGATTTCATTTCAAGGATGTTCTGACTTTGTTGTTATTCTGCTTGACTTGTTCCAAGAAAACATACTTTTAGGCTCTAGAGTTTGGAATAGTTGACAGCATGTTTTGAAAAATGGCAGGCCTGTTTCAAAGTCCAGTTAAAGCAAATGGATATTTGCATTGCATTCTGCCAAGGTAAGGTCTTTGATACTTCCTGGCATAGACAGTGTAGATCAAACCTTTTCTGTGTATGTTTTCTGCTAGTGCCTGGATCAAAGTAGAACAGCTAAAGCCATATCATGCACATAAGGAGGAAATGATAAAGATTAACAAGGGAAAGCGATTCCAGCAAGCTGTGGATGCTGTGGAAGAATTCCTCAGGAGAGCCAAAGGGAAAGACCAGGTGAGAGACTCCATGATTCTTAATTTATGTCAATGCAGTCTGGTTATTTTTATGTAGTAACTAACAGATTAAATGTACCCAAACCTGAAACTCTATTCTTATGAAATGCCAGTGGAGGGAAAGCTACTTCAGTTCTAAGGTATCAGCGTTTTGCTAATCAGCTTGAAACTCCATGCATGTGGCTGACCTTTCTAGAATAGATGGTTACTCTTAGAAAAGTCACTTGGACCCAGGAGAAGTTCTGAGTACAGCACAGGTTGTCTCTCCCTTTTATAGTGCAGAGATTAGGAGCATAGCCTCTGGGATGTATTCACTGCCTGGGTGTAAATTCCGCTTAGCTTTGGGACAGTGGGCAAGTAACTTAATTTCCTTTTAAATCTGCTTCTCAAATGTTAGTGGGGATGACAGCAGAGCCTGTTTCATAGGGCCATTGTACAGGTAATGTATGTAAAATGCTTATCACAGGATGTAGCTCATATAAATGGTGGTGATGATGGCAGAAGCTGTTGTGGTTATCATTATTATTATTATTATTAAACTTTCAGACATCATCCCACAGTTCTGCTGATGACAAGAATCGACGTAATTCCAGTGAGGAGAGAAGCAGGCCAAATTCAGGTGATGAGAAGCGCAAACTTAGCCTGTCTGAAGGGAAGGTGAAGAAGAACATGGGAGAAGGAAAGAAGAGGGTGTCTTCAGGCTCTTCAGAGAGAGGCTCCAAGTCCCCTCTGAAAAGAGCCCAAGAACAGAGTCCCCGGAAGCGGGGTCGGCCCCCAAAGGATGAGAAGGTTTGTTTTATCTCAGCTGCTTCTGGGATTAGTGACACTTCCTTTTGAATATGGCATGGTT
Source organism: Cynopterus sphinx (assembly GCA_030015415.1). NCBI lineage: Eukaryota > Metazoa > Chordata > Mammalia > Chiroptera > Pteropodidae > Cynopterus > Cynopterus sphinx. The sequence continues at coordinate 95,005,323 of CM057379.1, read as the reverse complement.
GAGTTCTACAATATGCTGCAGTTCATGGAGTGGATGTAGAGTCCTGCGCTACATCCTGCTTTAAAGAATCCTGCAGACCAGGGAGGGACACGGCCTGGGTGCATGAATGTGAAATAGAAACACAAGGTAGCAAAGTAGTATGCATTCAACTTGGTGGTCCAGTTAGGAGAACAGTCCACCTGAGCAGTATGCAAGGCTGGCATTAGAAGGGCCTTAGCAAGAAAAAAGAGAAAGCCTTCCAGAGATGAAAGGCACAGCCCACATGGGGCTGGATATTCTCAGTCCAGGGAGAGGACAGGAAGGAGAGTGAAAAGATGAAAGGTTGTCTTGGGATTGTAGAGAGCCTAAGGTCTACTTAAGCAGTGTTGCACCATCATGGAGTCAGTAGGGTGTTGTGAAGGTGTTTGATCTGTGTGTGAAGGGGTGGTACTAAGCTTCAAGTTGCATGTTTGCAATCGCTGGGGAGCGGAGAAGAAAGGTTCAAGGCCAATTAGAAGGCTAAGCCCAGGTGTGTGTTCATAAGGAGCAATTCTAAGGAGGTGGTAGCAGATATTGAAAGGAACTGTGTAAGAGGCACTTCAGAGTTCATAAAATTTGGCAACTAGGTATATAGGAGAAAACAGAAAGGGAGGTGATCTCAAGTTTGCGCCTGGGGAAATGGTGATACTGAAGAGCAAAGGAGTCAAGAAAGGAGCTGGCTTAATGGGCAAGAGCACCAGTGTTCTGTTCTGAGTGTGATGCCTTTGGGATGATGCCTAGACCACTAGGGAGGCTTGGAGTAACAGGATGGAGATATACATGTGTGAGACAAACATGTAGGAAGTATGTTGGATCTGTGAGACTGGATCCAACTGGGGTTTGTTTGGGGAAAGTAAGGAGGGAGAAGAGTGAATGGCAGAAGTCAGCTCTGCAGAGAGAGTGCCTGTAGTTCAGGGTGGTAAGGAGTAAGAAGAGCCAACAAAATGAAATAAAGTGGCAATAACATACTTCTCTTCTTCCTGAAAAGATTTGTGTTAAGTTTCAGAGGCCAAGGAAGGAGAATTTGAGATGAAGGAGGCAGTCTGTCTAGCACAGGGGAGATTATGAGAAAGGATCAAGGGGGTAGAAGCCAGATGGCTGGCAGAAAGAATTGGGTGATGAGGCCTTGGTGAAACACTAGCCGTCAGATCAGGACTTGTAAATTCAGACACCAGCCAGACCAGGCAGGTAATAGAAGCAAGTGAAGCCAACTGATGCAAGAAGAAATGGCTCAAGCAGGAGAGTCCACGGCCCTGCCCTGTCTCCATGCGGAGAGCGTTTGGGGAGGCAGCAGCTGGCAGTCTGAGGAGGTTATGCTCTGTCCATGGAGTTCCAGTCAACTTTTGCCAGATGGTCTGGTTTTTCATAAGAGAAGCTGGAAATATTTTTATGTGAAATGTTCCAATTTTTAATGCTAGAAGCTTAACTCAAGATTTTAAACCACTTAGGCCGAAAGGAACATCTCTGGGCTAGATTCAGCCTGTGGCTGCCACTGTGAGACCTCTGCATTAGGGAAGGTTCTTCATAAAATGACCTAAGACTAAGAGTAGATGAGAGCAGCTGTAGTGGTGGGGACAGCCCCAGGAGACCGTCTACATGGGGAACCGCCAGCCAAAGGTGGAGAAGGTTTAGAAAACTGCAGTGCGTGAAGAACTTTTAGGTGGTATGATCTGATTTGATCCAGTTAACTTTATTTCCAGGAATCCAGAGGAATTTGGGTGGCACTATCTCGAAGTTCACGTTGTCTGGTGTCTTAAGCCATTATCTCGCCAACTTCTTTGTGGCCCTGGAGAAAAACCATTTCTTTTTGAGTAAAGAGAAGTAATAAAGGATAGATTAGGTGTTTGACTCCTAACTCCATGATCTACTATAGCTGTATGACTTTAGCCAACTACCTTTGTCTTGGTTTCCTCATCTGATTGTTGGGAATAATAAATATACCTGCCTCTTAGGGTTTTTGTGAGAAATGACTAACAAAAGCAAATCACCTAGAACAGTACCTTCGACACATTATGCATTCGATGAATGTTTTACCTGTGTTATTTTCTGTCAGTAGCCTGTTGTAGAGTGAAGGCAGTGTTTTAGTGCAACCCCAGGGGCTGTTGTTGGGATTACTGCTAGAGACTCTTCTCACAAACTCCTAGTAAAAAGCAGTTTGCTCTGTGGTCTGAATTATTAATTGGGGGTAGGGGGCAGAGTAGTAACACTTCTGCTGCTGTTTTCAGAGCCAGGCCTCCATCCAGGAGCTACCTGCTATTGACCCTTACAGGGTTCCTTTCTACAAGGTCTCCATGCTTGGCCCAGCCCCCATTTGAGGATTTGTCAGCAGGAGAGGAAAGAGCTTGGCTAGTAGTGCAGGGGAGATGCAGGGGTTTTAGTTCAGACCATTGGTTTTAATTAAAGCACCTTCAGGGATGTAGGGAATCTGCTTGGGCTTGGAATTCTGGTACATCTTATAATCAGATACATCCTGTGGTCTAAAAGGAGTATGTATGTTGCTGTAGTGATTGTCACTTGGCTGGAAGCTCCTGTCTCAAATAGAGCCCTAGCCTAGGCTGATAACTGGGCAGAGTCCCAGATGATTACCATTTTGGGCCATAATCCCCTGTCCTGTGAGGATTAACAGAAAAGGCTGACCTTGATGGTAGAGGTGTCGATTATGCATAGGCCGGCAGAGGGTTCACGTCTAGACTTTCGTATGAGAGCCTTGCCAAGAGGTACACTGACACCCTCTCCCTGGGGCTCTTATTTCTGACTTCTGAGCTGAGAACTACAACTCTGGGCACAAAGCACCCCAACAGAGTAGAACTGTCAGTCCTGTGGCTCTCCTAAAATCCCAGACTAGGGCAGAGAGCACTGATTTGGGAGTCAAGGCCTTTAGTAGTGCTAGATGGATCGCTAAGTTCTCCACCTTATCATTCTGTCACTGGGGTCTTAGGCAAGTCCCTGGAGCTGTGTGGCCCCTGGTCACAGGTGACCTTTTTCATTTAAATGAGATGCAATTTAAAATTTAATTTCTCACTCAAACTAGCTTACATAATAAGTGCTTCATGGTGACGTGTGACTAGTGGCAACAGTATTAGTATAGATAGGTATAAAACATGTCCAATCATGGCAGAAAATTCTTTAGGGCAGTACTGTACTTTTTTCCCCAAAAACCTCTTTATTCAACAGATGTTTATTGAGCGTGTCTACCACAGACCAGATATCTAGAGATAAAGCAGCATGAAAAGTAGAGAAGGCCCCTGTTGTGTTCATTTCTCCAGTAAATACTAAACACCTATTCTGTGCCAGGAATGTTTCCTAGCATGGAATATAGAGTAAACTTATAACAGCATAGACCCTGAAGCCAAATTCCCTGGCTTTAAATTTTATCTTCCACAAGGCAAGGCTCTTAAGCCCTCTGTGCCTCAGTTTTCTCTTTTGTAAAATGGAGATGGTTATAATCTTATTTCATGAGGTTACAAAGATTATGCAAAAATATACATATAAAATAGCACTTACACTAATGTCTAGTACATGACAGGCCCTGTAAAAGCATTTGCTGTCATTGCAGTCATGTTCCAATGGGGGGAGATACAGAGAGGTCAGAGAAAGCACTCTGACAAGGTGACATTTCAATGGAGACCTAAAATGAGTGTGTGAACCACTTAGATAACTGTTGGAAGAGCATTCCCAGTAGTACAAAGGCACTGAAGCAGTTACATATTCGCAGTTACATGTTCGGTGTGTTTGTGGAATGGGGACAGAGGGCCGAGGTGCTGGTGGGAGGGAGAGTGGTGAGGGGAGAGAAAGTAACAGGACATGGTGTTGGAGATTAGCCCGGAATGGAGGTTGCAGCACATGTAGGGCCCTGTAGGCCACGATAATAAAGCCTCCAGCTCGACTGTGTGAGACAGGAAGCCAGTTTTAGGAAGAGAAGTGACGTGCTTCACTCTAGTTGTTGTGTACAGGTAGGAGTCCAGAACCGAAGCAGGAAGATTCCTTTTGTTAACAGTCCAAGTGACAGGCGGTGGAGGCCTAAGCTCGAGTGTTAGTAGCAGGGGTGGCCAGAAGAAGGGGTTGCAGATTCCCAATTGTAAAGCCATAATTATTGCCAACATATTAGAGGAAAGAGGAGGGTAGAATTAAGAAGGACTTCAAGGATCTCAGCCTGGTAGAGTGGAGTTTTCTGAGATTGGAAAAAATGTGGAAGGAACCATTTGGGCAGGGAAATCAAGAGTTCAGTGGGGCATGTCAAGATTCCCATTAGATATCCAGGTTAAAATGTCAGGAGGGCCACCACGGAAGCAAATTAAGAAAGGGAAGAGGATGTAAAGTCAGCGGTAGAGGGGTTGAGAGCAGACCAGTTGTAAATCTGGAACAGTGCCCCTTTGCCCCAGACAGGTGTGGGCCAGGCCGTTGGTAAAGAGGAGTAGCCTCTTTCTGCTGGGTCTTCCTTGCATCAGACTGGGGAGGGAGCAGGGTTCTTGGCTTCTGACCTCCCTGAGTTCTTCTAATTTTGGTTTTATCACTTAGTACCAAAAAAATGTTGGGCAGATTTCCTCTGGGGCACCATGTGGCTTTCTTAGTTTTTCTTGATTCCTTCTGAAGCCAGTACTATTTTCTTTATGTTTCTTATTTGTCATAAAGAATTTTCTTGTGACCTGCTGACAACCCTTCAGATCATAGTTGAGTTTAAAGTTACCTCCATCCTTGTGATATTCAGGCACAGGGACATATTTTGTTATTTCAATAACAGAAGAAATACTTACTCTGCATTGATGAGAACTTGCTCTGCTGCTTCTTATGGACGGTCATTAGAATCAGGGCTGGGGAAAACCATGACTAGGGGTTTAGTTGGGGTGGAATGTGATTAAAGGAAGCAGAGCAGTGAATGAGTGCTCCCCGATTTGAGGTAGGAAGATATCTGCTACTGAGGTGGCCGTAACATCTTGATGATCTGTCTTTTCTGTCTATAGGATCTCACCATTCCCGAGTCTAGTACCGTGAAGGGGATGATGGCCGGACCTATGGCTGCGTTTAAATGGCAGCCAACCGTGAGTGAGGTAAGGAGCTCTCTCTTGAGCCAGGATAAGGCCAGCCTCAGAACTGGTTTCCCGGCCTGTGATGCACTTTTTCTTTTCCCCTTACTCCTCTTCTAATTGCCAAATGGTACAGAGAAGTATGAGGTAGAGTGCAAGTCTCCACCCTTGAAGGTGTGCTCACTGTTAAGTTTGATACAGCTTATTTCAGCCCCTTTGGTCCACCCACTCAGCCATTTATATACTCATGTGTAGTTTATGCTATTGGGATTAGAGTTATTTTCCATAAAAGTGGGATCATGCCACAATTTTTTTTCACTTGATGCTTTATAAACACCCTTTCACTCTATATAAAACATTAATGTTTAGTAGCCACACATTCTATTTTCTTTCTTAGTTACTGGGCCTAATTGTGAAAAGCCCTTGAAAGACCTTCAATTATTGGTACTTATTAATATCTATTCTCAGTGAGACAAGGCACTCAAGGGTCTGACACCAGACAAAAGTAGGTGAAACCCTAAAATTGGAGGAGTTCTCAAAATTGATTTGGCTTCATCTGCTGGGCTATCCAATGTGACTGATGAAAGTTGGACTTTAAAAATACTAGTATGCCTTTTAAATATTTTCCCACAGTGTTATGGGAATAATTTCTATACCAACCTGGCAGAAATACCTATTCTTTTACACTTGAAGCCAGTTTTCCCATAGCTGGAACAGATTTATAAAAAACTTAAACTAACAACAGGAAAAGAGTTTTCAGGCAGTTGTAAAATTGAGACCAACTGCAGGGATGTTTCAGCCAGAGGAGAGTTCAGTTACCAGGCAGAAGGAAATGACCTTTGATGGAAGATAACTTGTTTTATTTAATCATTTTCTGGTTTCAGCCTGTTAAAGATGCAGACCCTCATTTCCATCACTTCCTGCTCAGCCAAACCGAGAAGGTGGGTTGTTCTTCAGGTTCTTGATCCTTGTTCAGGGACTGGACTGCCAGAGAATGTTGCTCCATTGGAACCTCACCTTACAGTCTCAAAAGTTAGGCTCTGCCTGTACCACTTCCCAGAGCAGCTAGTTAAAAAGTCACATAGAGGCACACTCATATATCATATGTTGTCAAGATTAAAAATAAATTCCCTCAAAAGCTTTTTAAACTAGTCAGCTGCATGCTTGAGACATTTGTGGTTGCCTTTAGAGTCTAGGGCAGAAACCAAATCTTGTGAGCTGTCAGCCACCTGTGAGGTAGACTGTGCTGCTGGGTAGACGCATTCTTAGGCTCGCTGGCCCAGACAGTCTCTGTGGTCCTTGAGATATGGAGAGAAAGTTTCCAAAGTGTCTCCAGGGCCGTGGGTTAGGCCAAGCCTCGATAGGATCTGCCGATGCAATGTGGCTTTGGAGTTGGACAGAGCCAGATTCCTAGGCCTGTTACAGAGACCAGCTGTGTAATTCTGGGCATGTGACTTAACACCTCTGACTCTCAGTGTCATCAGCAAAAGAACCTTGCAGAGTTGTGTGGAGAATTTAATGAGATAATGTGTGTTAACATTCTAATGTGTCATCTGGAAGTTCGGTCACATTGAACACCAAATAAGATGTTTGTGTTAACATTCCACGTTAGGCCTATCTTTTTAGATAAATTATAATGAAGCCTGATTAAACATTCAGTTTAATAAATGATCTCTATTCTTCCCCCTTTTTTAGCCAGCTGTCTGTTACCAGGCAATCACAAAGAAGTTGAAAATATGTGAAGAGGTATGTAGGTTCCAGGCCTCCCCATTTTTATCTTCTACCAAGGCCTTGCCATGGACAGACTGACACGATGATTTGTGCTTCCTTTCCCTAGGAGACTGGGTCCACTTCCATCCAGGCAGCAGACAGCACGGCCGTGAATGGCAGCATCACACCCACAGACAAAAAGTAGGACCTTTGGCAAAAAGGCTTCCTGTGGCTCTGGTTCTGCTGGGGAGTGATGACCTCAAGGGTTATACCGCAGCCATTAACAGCACTGAATGGAAAGAGGGGGAAAGTTGTAATTCTTACTGATGATGATTTGCCTAGGAGTAAATTGACTTAACTGTACAGTGAGGTTGGCTTCTTAGCTCACTGGTAAGTCTTCAAGCAGTGAACGTTTGGTTCCATGGGTCTCAGTCTTCCTGTGCTTCAGAATCACCTGGAAGGCCACTAGAAAGGCACTGATTGCTGGGCCCACCCCTGGGGTTTTCCCAGTCAGTAGGTCTGAAGTGGAGCCCGAAAATTTGTGTTTTGAACAAGTTCCCAGTTAATATGCTACTGCTGCTGCTGGTCAAAAGATCACACTTTGAGAACCACTGGCTAATGAGAACTATGAAAAGTATAGGTGGGGAGCAAGAGATGAAGATACTTGGAATAAACCCTATCTTCCTGCACTCCCTGGCTCTACCTGTTGTTGCCTCCTGGTCCTTCCTGTGCACCTGCCTGCTGCTGTCTGTCCCACTGAAGTGGGAGAGCTTTGACTGAGGTCCCCAAACCTTAGCTGGCACCTACACTCACCTTTGCCGGCTAGTTGTGTTTCAAGAGTTGTGTTGATGAAAAGGGTTCTTTGCTGAGAAGGAGCATTCTCTTGAGCAAGAGAGCCAAGTCTGAATTTCCTGGCTATGTCTTCACAAAGGTTCTTTTTCAGACTAAAAACAGTGCATCTTTTACTCCATAGCTTTTTGTGCTGTTGAAACCACTATTCTACCAATTATTTTGGGTGTACGTCCTTTTGTAGAGAAAAGGAGATAGAGGCATGTTATGTGCTAATGAAAAAAGAGATGGGTGTCATTTAATGAGGATTGTATTGGTTTAAAAAAACACAAAAGACTGGCATAGGTTGACAACAGAGTCCCAGTGCTTTCACCCAAGGCCTATATTCCATATTGCCCATTTAGACCTTTTTATTTTTAACATGAGTGTGAAGCTAGAAACAAAGCAAACCAGCTATATTGTTCTCAGTTCACTTAGTCCACATTCTCCACCTTGTCCCAGGGACACCATGAGAGAATGTCAGTTGCCATGTTAAAAATTCAGAAGCTTCATCCACAAGCCAGTTTGGTATCCTAGAACACCAAGAGATGCAAACAGAATAAGTCCTCATGATTTAGAATCATAGGGAAAACTTGCACTACCCAGATAGCTGTGTGAATAACAAATGACGACCTTGTTTCAGCTTGAAACTTACTGGGCAGGGGTGCCATTTGGTGAAGAAAGTGGCGGGTACCATTTTCAATATTTGATTCAAATGACAGAGCAGGCTGGAGCAGAGTGAGTGTGAGAAGTGTGTAATCCAACAAGGATTAGAAGAAACAGTACAAGGACCAGTTTGCAGAGGTGGCTGTGGGTGTGACTCCCAGGAGACCGGAAATACTCAAAGGATAACACAGGTCAAAGTAGAGAGGCAACAGAAGATGTCTAGAGCTGAGAGAACACCCATGTGGGAAACTAGAACATGTAATAAGACATGAAGAGGCATTGTTAAGCCCTGCCACCTTCCATGAAAGATAAAAGTGTAGGAGCAAAGACAAGACATTTGGACCAGATAAAATCATCTATAAAAGTTGTAGTAGCTAATAGTCCCAGGTTCTCAGGGTTGCAGGAAAGAACAGGCTGTAGGAAGTGAAAATAAGCAGTGTGTGTCCATCTGAGTGCTTTAGTCAGAAGGATCATAATGGGCCTCATTTAGGCCTGGCAGAGAGCAGAGGACAGGCCAGGGGACCACAGAGGTGGGGGAGAAGACAAATATGGGAAGAACTCATGTAACTTGGGAACAGTTGCCTCCAAAGATCAGGTGAAGCTTTGAAGGAGAGGAGCAAGACCTGTCTCCTAATAGGCAGAATGCGAACGTAGTACAGGTTTGGGGCGAGGCAAGGGAGGGGACGACTGGCACCCTGACTCCTGCACTTGAAGTTGGCTGGCTCTCACACATCAGATTACTTGTCACAGAGCCTGATGTGCTTTAAGTGGCACCTGAAGGCCTAACACTTGAAAGCCTTGCGAGAGCTGGAGACAGTTGTTTGCTTTCCTGCTGTCACAGAATTGTAAGCTCATACCTCGCATCAAAGCAGTGAGGAAATAGCTTGGAAGACTTGCACCAAACCATGAGTCAAACTTCTTTTTGTGGTAGTTTAGGTTTAGAAATATCTATTTAAATTTTGGGACTTTTAAGTAATGACATAATAAGAAAAGATACAATTTGCATGTGCCACTGCTGGCTTTGCAGTTGTGTCAGCATTGTCAGCACACTGCTGAGTGGTATTTCTAGTGGTCTGAGGTCCCACCCCAGGTTTATGAGGAAATGAAGTCCACACTGTGTTCTGGACACCTCCCCTTGTCCCTCCCACTCTACCCCCAAACTAATCATTCTTTCTCTTTTTCAGGATAGGATTTTTGGGCCTTGGCCTCATGGGAAGTGGCATCGTCTCCAACTTGCTGAAAATGGGTCACACGGTGACTGTCTGGAACCGGACTGCAGAGAAAGTAAGCATCAGTGAGTGGTGCTTATCAGACAGGGTTGGACTGAGCCCTGACCCATGGAGTTGGGGAACTAAGGATGGGACTGTCTTCCTCTTATCTACACTCAGCATTCTGCATGCAGTAGAGTAGGAGCCAAGTTCTTAGTTCAGGCAGGTAGAGATGTAAATAAATAATCTTAGGATGTTAGTATTAAAACTAAACATTTAAAAACACCCAGGGGTATAAAATAAAGTGAAAATTCCCCCCTCCCTGCCATTACCTGAGCTAGCTCATGTTAGATTTTTGCATCCTTTTTTCCATGCCCATGGAAATGTGTGTTATGAATTCATCAATGAGGAGTGCATGTAGATAGATCTGCTTCATCCTTTTCACTGGCTGCGCTGTATTCTGTCATTTGGATTGTATGAACAGCGCTGTGCAGTGATGATCTGTATCCACACTGTCCAGTGTTATTGATGTAGCCATGAGCCACCTGTGGCTCTTGAACATTTGAATCAAGGATAGTCGACTGAAAAAATGAATTTTTAATTTTATTTCCCTTAAATTTAAACAGTCCCCTTAGGCTAGTGGCTACCGTATTGGATAGGACAGATTTATAAATTCTTAACCTAAGGTGGTGGTGGTCCACAGCTTCAAAGGGGTCTGCACAAGCCCTGACATGGAATTCCAAGGTTATGAATGTGTAGCTTTTATAATGGAAAATGGCCCTGGCTCCTGTCAGATTCTCATCCAGGAAAAGGTAAAGAACTGTAGCCTGAGTATCAAAAGACTAAAGCACTGTGCTTGCCAGGAACAAAGGAAAAGAGACAGAGAGGGCCCCACTTTGCCAAAACAAAATTCTTTTCAAGAATAACGAGGAGCTGCTTGGAGAGTCAAAGGGTCCTGGGGGAAAGGACACTGAATGGCATGCTCAGGGCTTTGGGTTTCAGGTGCTGGCATTGGGTAGGCACTGCAGGGACCTCAGTCGGGAAGTGAGATCTCAGAGGCCCCATCGACAGGATAGTTTGTGATTCAAGGCTAAGGTAACCAGGAAATCTTGAGGTACACAGTTACAGGAGAACCAGAGGGTTTGCTTATAAATTCCTCTTGTATAAAAATCCCTTTGGTCATTCTGTTATCTTGATTATAAAGCTTAAATGTAATAAGGCCATTTTTTCCAGATTAATTTATGGGAAAGCAATCGAGCAAAGGGTAGAACTTGGGTTCCGAATCCATCAGACCTAAATCCAGGTCACATTTCGCTGCTTTCCTTCAGCAAGGTAGTTTACCTCCCTCAACATTGGATTCCTTGCCTGTAAAATGATGAAAGTAAAAGCCCAGCTTCAGAGGGGTTTGAAAGTTAAATGAGATGATAAATGAGAACTACTCAGCACAGTGCCTGGCACAAATTATATAGTAAACGTGATCTTTAAAAAGCCATTTAATCCTTATGACAGGCCCCATGGAATTTTAATAAACATTTTGACAATGATTATCTGGTTCTTCTAGAAATAAAAGAAACCTTTATAAATTGTCAGAAAAGGAAAAGTAATGAGATCTCTCACAAGCAAAGGATAAAAAAAATGTATAAAGCTGTATACTAAAAGACTGAGATGCATGTAAGCTATAGTAAAGATGCAGTCCCACCAGATGGACCAGAAAGCCTAGGCCTTCCTCTGAGAGAGGTAGTTCCTTGTGAATTAGTGAGACAGAAGAAGGGTCAGTCAACAGGTTATGTTTAGCACAACTAGTTAGAAATTTGAGGAAATACTAATCTATTGTACACTAAAATACATTCCAAATAGATTATAGAATTATTTTTTTCAAAAGTAAAAAGAAAATAAAATTAAATATTAAAATAGATCTTTCTAAGACTAGATGCAATCAAAATCACTAAAGAAAAAAATGAGTAATTTTTTTAATACTGCCCACAAAAACACTTGAAAGTTATGCAAATACGTTAAAACGGGTAACATGTTAGGAAAAGGGTAATATGTTGATTTTATGAAACATAGTTTCATAAGGTGAAAAATAGCTCAGGAAAGAAGAAACAAATATATTAAAAAGGTTTAGTAACCAAGAGTTATCAAAATGTATCAAAACAAAAGGTGCTATTTTGAGCTGGTTAAATCAAGTAGGGTAAAATTTTAATGTATTTATGGATGTTTATTTGTTATTTTTAAATGATGTACTCAGTGCTGGTGATTTGAGACCTTGCTGGTTATCATTATAAGTTTACTCAACCCTGTTAGAAACCATTTGTCCACATTTATTAAGATCTGTAAAACTCTTTAGAAACTGTTTATTCTGTTTACAGAGATCTAAATTCAAAATGTAGAAAAGTATTACACGTGAAGATGTTTGTTGGAGTAACGTATAATTAAAAGTAGGCCAGATACCGAACTTTAAGGGAGCCATTAGGTAAATCCAGATATAGCTCTCGATGGAATATTCTGTAGCCTTCATTATAAATTATAATTATGAAGTATTACAATATGGACAAATGTAAATTTGCAAAATATTAAAAATTAGGCACAAAATATGAAATAGGATCAAATTCTAAAATGCTAATATTTTAAATGCATTTTGATAAAGGAAGTACGCTGAAATATTAATCATGCATTTTGTTAGAAGATGTTCTGTGTGATTTTAATTCTCAGAAAAGAAAAATTACTGATTTTAGACGCCCAGAAACATCTCAGTAAACACCCTAGCCCCAGCCCTGCTTCCCCAGCACAGTGCCAATAGCACAGGGAACTGGGTGATTTTGCCACAACCAACACAGCCACACGGAGCCTCAGGGAGATACTGTTCACATCCTGTTCTTCAAACAGGAATCCTTCAGCAGACACTTATTTTGTGATTACTGTGACGTAGAACATCATTCTAGGCACCAGGTGTTCCAGAACACAAGACAGGCCTTAAGAGGCCACATCTACTTCCTTCAAGAAGTCAGACCACCAGCTTCTCTTGTCCTGGGCTCCCAGCCTCAGCTTCAGCCTCCTGCTTTGGGAAGCCAGCCAGGAGAACTGGGCACTGTGTCTCTGGCCTGGCTGGCATATTTATTGTGCACTGCCTACAGCTCACATTGGGATCTGTGACTTTTGCAGTGTGATTTGTTCATCCAGGAGGGGGCCCGCCTAGGAAGAACCCCCGCTGAAGTCGTTTCTACTTGTGACATCACTTTTGCCTGTGTGTCGGATCCAAAGGCTGCCAAGGACGTAAGGATCCCCTCCCTCCCCTCAGCGTCTCAGGCTGTGGCCAGGAAAGCTGGCTGGCCTCCCCTTCTCCCCTACACACGGAGTGAGTGTCTGCATGTTGAGGGGGGGGCAGTTGACTTTCCCATCTGGGTGGCCATCTCCCATTGTGAAGGGTGTTTGCATGCATTGAATACAGACTTCCTTTAATTCAGAACAAAGAATGAAAATGACTAGGGTCCCTGAGGTCTGTGCTGAAATGGTTCCTGATGGGCGCCAGGTATTTTTGTGAAGCTGGAAACTTTGGGGTTGAATGTGCTTTTGGTCCATGTGCCAAGTTCCTGTGTTTACCTATCACTGTATGTGTATGTTTTAAAAGTTCAAGTGCAATAATCATCTTATTAAACTGGTGACTAGTCTAATCCAAGTAAATCCAAAGAAGTCCCAAAACATAAGCACTGACGTTCTGTCTTTTAAATGGGAGGTTTTTAATAAAAAGAAACATATATTCTTTTCAAAGACAAATGAAAACATAATAGAAAATACTTTTCTTTCCCTTATTTCCTTGCTCTTTCCTTTTCAGTCTTAGTCAGGAAATGAGCCTTTAAAAAAGCAAAAGGATTGAGATAATCATGCTAAGCAAAATAAGCCAGACAGAAAAATCCAGTTGAAAATCACATGATATCACTTATATGTAGGATTTAAACCTAAAAGCAACAGAGGAACAGGACAAACAGAGACTCATGAACATGGACTATAGTGATTACCAGAGAGTGGGAAGGGGTGGGGTAGACAGTGTAAAGGGGGTCATATATGTGGTGACAGAAAGAAATCTAACTATGGGAGGTGAACACACGGTGTTAAAGTATACAGATGAAACTTATTGGATTTTATTAACCAATGTCACCATAAAAAATAAAAAAGCAAAAAGATTCTGATTTTAGGTCTGAGGGGCTCCTGGGTGTCTTGTTGGGGGCCTGGGCTATTGCTTCTCCCTTGTGTCCCCACAGCTGGTGCTGGGCCCCAGTGGTGTTCTGCAGGGGATTCGCCCTGGCAAGTGCTACGTGGACATGTCAACAGTGGATGCTGACACAGTCACCGAGCTGGCCCAGGTAGTGGCCTTGTTTGGGCTGGCCTTCCAGCATCCTTTTGGTTTGAGCCCAAAACCCCGGCTGACCACACCCAGGTGTGGGCAGCCTGATTACTCTAGAGCCAAGCCAGAGAGGAGAGGAGAGGCCAGTAGCCTTGGGACTAGTCTGTCTTCACTTCCTACCTTCAAAGCTGCAGCTAGTCTGAGTGGCCATGAAAGGAGAGACGCTGCCCGGCTGAGATGGGCATCAGATCCTATAGCTGCCAGCCTCACAATGAGAAGCAGTCCAGGCTGCTGGCACAGCCTTTTTGATTTAAACATCATCTGCATTTGACACTAGAGGAGTATTCCTCCTCCCTGAGCTGCTGGGCCCAAGTAAGAGGGCGGTGACTTCTGGCCCGTGTATGTTCTGAGGGTGGCTGAAGTCAGGAAATGGTAGTGTCCGTGGGAGGTGTGGTCGGCCAAACAGTTGGCACAACCATGTGTGGTTATAGTCTTTGGTCTTTGTGAGAAATGCAGAGTAAATGGTAGTTTATGAGGAGGGCCCAGCCTCTCTGTTTACGGCATGGGAGTCAAGCGTTTGTTGGAGGACAGTCTACTGACCTTCCCCATGGTGTTAGTCCAGCACCTTGGTACGGATGTCAGCTTTTGGGCCTCGGTGTAGAGTACAACACCCGCGGGCGCTCCTTGCTCCCTGCCCGAGATCCCTGGGAAAGGCAAAGCCTCCAGAAGCTCTGACTTTCCTTTCCAGGTGATTGTGTCCCGGGGGGGCCGCTTTCTGGAAGCCCCGGTCTCAGGGAATCAGCAGCTGTCTAATGATGGGATGTTGGTGATCTTAGCAGCCGGAGACAGGGGCTTGTATGAGGACTGCAGCAGCTGCTTCCAGGCAATGGGGAAGACTTCCTTCTTTCTAGGTAACATATCTGCCCATCTGTCGGGCCACATCCCCACTAGACCACACTGATGACAGCGTCAATCCCGCATGGCCTCTCTGCCTGGGGCCCCCGTGGGAAGGTTTTCTTTGACTTGCACAGTCAGTGCCTGGAAGGAGGAAGAGCCAGAAGGGTCAGAGCCAGTTCTATCAGGGGCAGGTGAATGGGGACTTCCCTGGGTGTAGAGGTGGGTCCGAGCAGGGTTGACGGTGGGCAGAAAGTCCCCACCTGCAGGATTCTTGGAAAGTGACCATGATTCTTTGCTCTGGACAGGTGAGGTTGGCAATGCAGCCAAGATGATGCTGATCGTGAACATGGTCCAGGGGAGCTTCATGGCCACCATCGCTGAGGGCCTAACCCTGGCCCAAGTGACAGGCCAGTCCCAGCAGACACTCTTGGACATCCTCAATCAAGGACAGTTGGCCAGCATCTTCCTGGACCAGAAGTGCCAAAGTAAGTTGCTATGGGCCTCTCCTGCTTTTATTTTATTTTTTTATTATTACTATTATTATTATAATTTATTATTTTTTTTTTATTGGAGCTGAGTTAAGCAGCTGTCACAAAAGTCTCTTTCTTCAGGGGCTCATTTGGTATAAAAGATGCACCCTTTCTAGTCAGTCCATGCTCCAGGTGAAAGAGGGTCCAGACACAGACCATGGATGGGATTTGGGGCTATGAGCTAGGAACTTGTCTTTTGGGTATCTAAGGGGGGAGCTCTGATGATACTGCAGGTAGTTTTTTATTTAGGGTCCTTTTAATTCTTCTACTAAGTGTTTTTCCCTCTTTAGATATCCTGCAAGGAAACTTTAAGCCTGATTTCTACCTGAAATACATTCAGAAGGATCTTCGCTTAGCCATTGCACTAGGTGATGCCGTCAACCATCCAACTCCTATGGCAGCTGCAGCTAATGAGGTAACTAACTTCAAGTGGAAGTGGCAGAAGGTGCAGCAGCCTTCTCTTTGTTTTTCTGTTATTCCACCCTTCTACTTATTTTGGCTTTTCTTTGCTCCCCATATAACTTCTCAAGGTGGAATCTTAGCTGGTTGGTTTTACACCTGCCTTTTCAGAGCCAGACACTATCTTCGGAGTCATGCTTACTTAACTTTATGATTCCTTCTTTGACCTAGGGATTATATAAAAGTTTGTCACGTTTAGGGTTTTTCTAGCTGTCTAATGGTTATTGATTTCTAAAGTATCTCTTTTTGTGGTCAAGAATATGATTTTTAACTCTTTAAATTTATCTGGACTTGTTTTGTGGCCCAGCAGATGGTCTGTCTTATTGAGTGAGCCATGTGCACTTCACAAGACTGTTCTGCAATTGTTAGGTGTTGTGTTGTCCAGATACCAATTAGGTCAAGATGGTTGGTAGTGTTTTTCAGATCATCTTTGCTGACCTTTCTCTCTGGTTCTTTTAGTTGCTGAGAGAGAGGAATGTTAAAGTCTCCAGCTGTGATTGTGGGGTTGCCTGTTTCTCTTTAATTCTGTCCATTTTGCTTAATGCCTTTGAAACTTTTGTTATTAGGCTCTTAGCCATTTATGCTCATGTTTTCCTGATTCATTTACCTTCTCATTATTATGAAATGTTCCTCTTGATCTTTGTCTTGAAGTCTATTGTCTGATTTAGTATAGCTGCTATAGCCTTCTCATGCTTACTGTTTTCATGGGCTGTCTTTTTCCATCCATTTACTTTCAACTTGTGTCTTTATATTTAAATTGCATCTTTTGCAAACAGTCTGTAATTGGGGCTTGCACTTTTATCCAGTCTGACAATATCTGCCTATTGGAGTATTTAGTCATTAACATTGTTTTGGATGATGTCTTAAGCACCTCCACATGTACTTTTTGAAAATAGTGTTTTACTTCAGCTTTCTTATCTCAACCTGATAGAAATGTAATCTCAAAAAAAAAAAGCTGAGCAGTATTTGTCTTTACCAATAGTTACAATAAAAACATTTTATGAAACACATAGATTCATGTATTTTAGAAGCTGCTGCTTCAAGTGCTGTAAGCTGAAACACATTTTCATTCAAGTTAAATACAGGTCTCAAATAGCTTATCCCAGCAAAGAAGCTTAAAAAAAAATTACTGCTTTTTTCTGACCTGCTTTTTCATAGTTTATAATCTCTTCCTAAATTCTATGTCTTCCCCTGTCTTATCTGAATAGCTCAGTGTACTTATATTTCACTCTTTCAAGTTTCTCCTGTTTGTTTTTCTCGTGGGTTCTAAGCAGTATAATTCCTCGTGTATTTTACCATTTTTTTATTGTTGACAACCTTGTCTTTATATATAGCTAGTGTTGGCACACTTCTCAATGAGATGATTTCCAGCTTGCCTCCACCCTGATTCGTTAGTTTGGAAACAGACATTTTGGTTGATTTCTCAGTGGAGGTTAGCACTTTCTGGCTATTTGGATGGTACGACTCTAAGGCTGTCTCTACTGTTTAGATTTCAAGTTTACTAGTTTATTAACATTTAATCTGTCTTAGGCCTATCTCAAGAAACAAGAACAAGCCCAAATAACCTAATGTTACCTAATCTTAAAAAACTAGAAAAAGCCCAGAGTTAGCAGAAGGAAGGAAATAATCAAAATAAGAGCAGAATTAAATGAAATTGAGGACAAAAAGACAATAGAAAAATAAATGCAAAAAAAAAAAAGAGCTGGTTGAGAAGATTAATAAAATTAACATTTATTATATCTGGAAGTTTGTTGATGTGTGGTTGGATTCAGAGGTACCATTTTATCATTTAATTGCTGTTTATCCCCTCTCGCTTTTGTTTGTTCTTCCTTTCTTGCCTTATCTTGTGTTATTTGAATATTTTTTAGGATTCCATTTTATCTATTGGCTTTTTAATGATGCATTGTTTATCTTCTGTCTTTGCTCCTTAATGGTCTACTTAGAGTTAATATTCTACCTTTTCACCTAAAACGTAGATTCATTTCTATATCCAGCATCCTTTAAGGCAGGATTTCTTAACATGGGCACTATTGACATTTTGTTATGGGATCTGTCCTGTGCATTGCAGGATGTTTAGCAGCATTGCCTAGATGCCCACAGCAGTTCCTCAGTAGATAGAAACCATCTCCAGACATTATCAAATGTCCCTTGTGGGACAAAACCACCCCAGGTAGAAAACCCCTGCTTTAGGGTACAGATGTCCTTTGTGTTAACAGTGGCCTTTTTTTAAACCACTAGACATTTTTGGAATATTTTGCTTTAAGTAATCATATGTATTTTAAAGAAATCAAGAGGAAAAATAATTTTATATTTTTCTAACTTACTATTTTCAATGCTCTTCATTCCTTCCTGAAGAACTGAATTTCTCTCTGGTATTATTTCCTTTCAGTTGAGAGAACTCACTTTAGCTTTCTCTGTAATACAGGTCTGCTGCTGGCAACAATTGATTTTATCTGAAAATATCTTTATGTAGCCTTCATTCTGAGTTGACAGCTACATCTGAGATGTACGGGACATTCAGTTGTGGTGGCTCCAACTGGGCTATATTAAAAAAAAAAATGCTCTTGGCCATGTGGGAGGAACTTTGTGTCCAGCTAAATTTCTATGTCATGATTGGATGTCGTACTGCCCTTGTTGAACAATAGCTTTTTAATTCTTTTCACACTTTTTTATATTCACCTAATGTCTCTGGGGCGGCAATTAATTGCCAAGTACCATACTAGGCTCTGGGACATGTTGGGGTACAGTCCTTTCCCTTTCTGAGGAGCTTACATTTTAATGGAAGGAGGTGCAAAATAAGCACATAAATATTTAAACATATAAGAATTTCAGATGGTCAGAAATGTGAATAAAATAAGACAGAGCAAAGAGAGGTGGCCAGAGTGAAGTGGTGTAGCCGCTGCTTTAGATGAGGTAATCAGGGAAGGAGCCAGCCACACTGAGGGAAAAGCATACTATGCCGGGAAAAGGACAAGGACAGTAGCACAGAAAATAACATGGGAAGTCCTTAGAGGGTCTTCAGCAGAAAGGGACATGGTTATAATTGCTAACAACGCTGAGCCCTGCCCCTGTGCTGGCCCTCTGAACACTACATTCCTTACGCCATTTAATCCTCACCATAACCCTGCCACCTTCCTCATAATATTGAGAAGCACTGGCTGAGTGAGGCCCTTTGTCCAAGATCAAACAGGTCAGCGAAGGAGCCAGGAATCACACCCAGACAGCCTAGACTCTAGAACCCTCCGCCTAACCCCATCTAGAACTACCTCCAAGAAGCAGATCCATGTCTATAAGTCAGTTGTGTGACCAGAGACTGAGCCCATCTCATTTTTTTTCAGGTGTACAAAAGAGCCAAGGCACTGGACCAGTCTGACAACGATATGTCTGCTGTGTACCGGGCCTACATACACTAAGCCCCTGTCCCCCTAATCTTCCCTGACCCCCCTCTTCCTCACATGGAGTTGGGGTCCTGGGACTTCACTCTGGACCAGTCCACCTGTCTCCATCTCCTTTTATACAGACTTTGAGACTTGGCATCAGCACAGCACACAGCATCACTCCTCCCCTCGAGGTCCTGGGAAGGGGAGGGGTATCAACAGGATTGGCCTGTGGGCAAGCTCTTGAGCTGGGCAGTGGCCCTCGGACCAGGTGGCTGTGTATTCACACACACCACTGGCTCTTGCCCCAGGATAGAAGCTGCCCAGAAACTGTTGCCTGGCTTTTTTTTTTTTTTTTCTTTTCCTTTTTCCAAGCTTGTCTTATCTCAGACCCTAGCAATTGAGGAACTAGAATCAGCAGTGAGAACTGGAAGCCTTTCTGCTGCTTCCCTCAGAGCGAAGAGGCTATGGTCTTGTCCACGTCCCCCCTGGTTCCGCCGCAGAGAGAGGCTCTAGGCCAAGATGAACCAGCACAGACTAAATGGAGGGTCCTATGGGCCCTCCAACCTCAGGTGACCAGCTGATGAGGATTGTCATGTTTAAGCTACCAGTGTGCAACCAACTCTCCAGAAATGCCTTTGTGAACTAAAAAGAGATTGGCAAAGTCAAACAAAGATAGGGCTCTGGCTTTCACAGGAGTAGCAAATAGCCAGCCTGTAGGTGGGCCTCACAGAAGCCTGCTTTCCTCGCTGCTCTTCAGCACCCATCCCAGAAGTCACCATCACCATGGAGCCTTGGGCTGGGATCAGACTTCCTTACTTTGGTGTAGGGGGAGCTCACTCACCAGGCTGTTTTAGTATTTAGATTTGCATTCCAACCCTTGGGAAGGAGGTTCTGAGGGCCATCAGTGAGGGGTGAAGAGGGAGGATAATAGGCTTCTTCTGATTTCTGTTATGCCACATACTCTTCACCTGGTTCTGAAGAGCCATCCTGACCCAGGTCTCCTCATAGCAGTCCCTCCTCCTCCAACCTGCCCTGCACGTCCTCCGCATGTTCACCTCTCTGTTCCCCTCCCTTTTACATTTTCCCTCATGGAGACAGTGTTTCTTGTCTATCTGCCCCTTTGGCCCAGTCCCAGCCAGACCAACAATGACCATTTCTTAGGCTCAGCTGTTAAACAGGAGGAATGAGTGTCTTCACTTCAGACAGCAGCATGGTCTTCGGTGCTTCCAGGGCCCCAGGGTCTGTCGGGAGGGAAGAGGAGAACTGGGCCTGACTGCACCTGAACTGGCCCCTCAGTTCGATTCAAGACATCCTCCAGGCCCTAGCATTTCTCCTTGGATAGGGGACCAGAGGAGATTAGAATGTGGCATAAGGACAAGGAGAAGTCACCTAAAGGATGTCAATGTTGTCTCCTTCTGCAAGGGTTGGATTTTCCAGTCACACCTTGCAGGTCAGCAATTATAGTGACTAATTACATGTATATAATGAGGTGGCCACACTAGTGTGGGTCCCTCCCCCTCACAGCCTTGGACCCTTTTCCACTGTTCAGAACCCAGGGTTCTTAGGGGATCTCAGAAGACGGGGGGAGGGCAGGGAAGATGCCTGTGGGTTTTCGGCACAGTTGATTTCACTGGGATTTTGAATTCTTTTGTCTGAACACAGCCTGTTATAGTCCTAGCTGGACACTGGGGGGGTGGGAGTGGGGGAAGATGCTGTAATGAAACTGGTTAGTCAATGTTGTCTTAATATTGTTGACAGTTCTGTAAAGTTCCTTTTTATGAATATTTCTGTTTAAGCTATTTCACCTTTGTTTTGAAATCCTTCCCTTTTAAGGAGAAAATGTGACACTTGTGAAAAAGCTTGTAAGAAAGTCCCTCTGCCACCCCTTTTTTTCCTTTAAATGACAAATCTAGGTAATTAAGGTTGTGAATTTTTATTTTTGCTTTGTTTTTAATGAACATTTGTCTTTCAGAATAGGATCGTGTGATAATGTTTAAATGGCAAAAACAAAACATGATTTTGTGCAATTAACAAAAAGCTACTGCAAGCAAAATAAAACGTTTCTTGGTAACACAACTGTGACCGATTACACTGGCAGTGACCTGCGCCTGGACACCGACCGCCAAATGGTGGAGGGAGGAGGGGGAGAGGAAGTTAAGTCGGCGGGGCGGCGGCCTCGTCGAGTCCGCCCGCCCGGGGCTTCGCCCTGGACCAACGGAACCAGCGAGCCAGTAGCGAGGCCGAGCGCGAGCCGGCTGCCCTGTCGGCCAATCGCCGGGCGCGACGAGAGCAAGCCGTCCCACGGGCCAATCTGTGAATGCTCGCGGGGCAGGGCGCCCTATCGGAGCCTCGGAGGGGCGGGACGAGGGCCGCATCTCTCAGAAGGAGAACACCCTCGGGCGCGGCGCCGGACGGAGGCTGCTGGCTGGCTGGTGCCGGCGGGGTCCCGGGAGGGCGCGCGGGCGGTGCGCCCACCCGCCGGCGGCGTCCCGTTGCGCCGCGTTTGGGGCCGGGGCCGGGGCGAGCACCGTTCAGCCAATCGGCGGCAGGGGAGGTGGTCCGGGGGCGGGGCTGTCTTGCGCTCAGCCAATCGGAGGCGGCGGTGGCCCCGAGCGTCGCGGACCGACCGAGCGGCGGACGCACGGCCAGCGGGAGCCGGTCGCGGGGCGGCGGGCGGCGGCGATGGCGACTGCGATGGCAGCGACGGCGGTGGAGCGGGCGGTGCTGGTGAGCGCGCGCGCGGGCGGGCGGCCGGGGCGCGGAGGGGGCGGCGGGCCCGGGCGGCTGACGGCGGCCTGTCCCCGCAGGAGGAGGAATTCCGCTGGCTGCTGCACGACGAGGTGCACGCCGTGCTGAGGCAGCTGCAGGACATCCTCAAGGTAGCGCCGCGCGGGCGGCCGCGCGCCTCCCGCGCCTCCCCTCGGGGGGCTTGGAGTCCAGCCGGAGGCGCCAGCGCCGTGTCCCGATTGCAGACGCGTGCGCGCGCCGAGGGTCTGGCTCGGCACGCCGGATCGGGCGCGGTAGGCTTCCTCTGAATCGGGGGTGTTTGACCTGAGATCCGAAGGACCCCAGGACTGAGCCACTCGCCAGGTTCGCAGCGTCTCTGAGCCTCCCCTTAATCGTTTGCAAAAAGGAGATAATAGTACCGGCCTCAGAGCGCTGTCGTGACGACAAGCCAGTCAACTCGCACCTGTCCGGGACAGCCTGGTATGGCCAGAATCGCGGGTTGCCATGACTACTGGCGTTCCCTGATTCTGCTCCCCGTACCTGAGCACCGTAGCCGAGCCAGGGGGGTATCTCTGTCCTGTATTCCCATACTGGGCACAGTTGGCTGAGCGCGCAGGGAATGTGGAAAAAGCAGGTATAGGCTCAGGAAGGACCTGAAACTCAGGCTGTGGGGGAGGGGCCAGGGCAGCGGGAAGGTGCCCTGGAGTCTTGGGTAGGGTGTGCCAGTGAGGCCAGCCCACCTTGTTCCTCTGCTAGCAGACCTGGGAGTGGGGCCTCCAGAAGGAGCCCTGGCCTGGATTAGGTAAACTTTACCCCACTCCCTTCTGCACCATAGGAGGCCTCCCTCCGTTTCACTCTGCCAGGCTCAGGCACTGAGGGGCTGGCCAAGCCGGAGAACTTCATCCTGGGCAGCTGTAGGTGAGCCCGAACTCTGCGGAAACCGGGAGGATGGGCTCCTTAGGCGGGGGGATGCCTGGGATACCCTCTAGAAGACGTGGCATGACCAAGGCCCTGCCCTGAAAACTGATTTCAGCTCCAGTGTCAGAGGGTGTGCGGTGGGACAGGTTGGACCATCCTGTGACAGTCAGGGGCAGCCCACTGGGAGGGCTGGGTGGTAGGAGGGGGAAGCTGCAGACGCTGCTCTGACCCCCACGTGTTGTAGCACAGACCAGGTGAAGGGCGTGCTGACTCTGCAAGGGGACGCGCTGAGCCAGGCGGTGAGTCCCTGGCCCCTCTCCCCTTCCCATGTTGTTTGAGAAGCCAGCAGAGAAGAAGAGTGTAGGGGCCTCCTACTTACCTCAGTTCTGCCATGGGCTGGTTGTGTGACTCTGGGCAGGATCCTTGACCTCTCTGGGCCTTAGTTTCCTCATTTGTAAAATGACAACAACCCCCAACCTTTTCATGGGATTAATGTGTGCCTTCAGTGAGAGGTGCAGGAAGGGGATACTCTGCACACAGCCCAACCCAGAGTCTGGACCCAGTGAAGCATGGGCCTTGGCAGGATTAGGCTGGCCCCAGATCAAAGTGGAATCAGCCAACATTTGAGCTCCATCTGCACCCGACCCTGTGCCAGGCGCCAAGGGAAGGTCCCTCTCCTCCACTGGTGGGTGTTTCATCTATTGCCCTGTGCATATGTTCCCTGTCTGCCCACAGTCATACACCTTCTCCCAGCTGAGGCCATCTTCTCCTTTCTCAGCCTCTTTTCCCTTTCGTTTCTTTGTGGTTCCTCTTAGGCCCGAGTTCCTGTTTCCTGACCCTCCCTGGTCACCCTCCAAATAGCAAAGGTTTTGGGAATTCCCCCCTCCTCCATAAGTGGCCAGGGCCTGAGCCACCACACACACCCTGTTTCTGCCTCTGGCTTAAGGACTCAGAGTTGTCAAAAGCAGGAGAGTATCCCTCTGCCTAGCTTATTCTACTCTTGCCCATCAGGACGTGAACCTGAAAATGCCCCGGAACAACCAGCTGCTGCACTTTGCCTTCCGGGAGGACAAGCAGTGGAAGCTGCAGCAGGTAAACCAGCCCCTTCCCAGCCCAGAGCTCAGGCCACAAGGGCAGGCAGGGACAGGCCTGCATGGTCCTAAGGCCTCTAGGGACTGGCCTATATGGGGATTTGTTGTGACCACAGCAAGCTTGGGAAGGTGTTTCCTAGCAACGAAGCTGGGTGGGCGGGGCCTGGGGCTCCAGGGCCTAGCCTCTTGAGAAGTGAAGAACCTGCCTGTAGGTCCCCAGGCCCCAGCAGGAACCACAGTGATACCCTTAAACAAGTCACTCCCTGTCCAGAGTCTTCAGGGGCTTCCTGTATCTCTTAGGAACCAAGTCCATGCTCCCTACCAACTCCTACAGGACTGGGCCCCAGCCTCTAACCCCCTTCCTGAACTGGCCACCAGTCTCTACCTCCAGGCCTTTGCTCATGCTTGTCCCTCTGCCTGGAGTCCTCTCCCCCAGCTTTTCTCATCACATGGGTGTCAGCTCTGGAGCCACCTCTGACTTCTCAGTCATAAGAGGCTTTCTTACCCCATTCCGTCACCCTGCTTATTTTTTTCTATGAGTCACACAGTCTGTTATCTTATGTGTTTACTCTGTTACCATTTGTTCTCCTTTAAAAAATGAGCTACATGAGGCCAGGGTCTGAGCCTGCCTCAGTCTGTGCCATGTGCCTGGCACCCAGCCAGGGCACAAAGCCAACAGCTGTGAGGGAGGGGTCAGGCAAGCAGCACCCACACACCCCTCCAAGGATGACAGCCTGTTGGAGTCAGGGCCCATGAGCTGATGCCCAGAGACTGGCTGCTCAAAAGCTGGTACCTCTCCCTGCTGAGGCGTAGCCCACTGACCACTCAGTGGACACTTTTCAGATCCAGGATGCCAGAAACCACGTGAGCCAAGCCATTTACCTCCTCAACAACCGAGACGAGAGCTACCAGTTCAGGACAGGAGCAGAGGTCCTTAAGGTGAGCTGCCTGCAGGGACAGGGGAACCAGGTTCACCATTCCCTGGTCCAGACCAGGCTCTGGAGAGCTGTGCCCCCACATCCTCCAGTGTAGCTGATGGTTGACCCTTAACCTCCTAGTGTGCACATGTCCATCAGCCACAGTCAAATGGCTCACGGCCCAAGCTCCAGAGTCAGTCCTGGATGCTGACCATAGGGCCTCCACTACAAGCTCTGTAACCTCGAGTCACTACTTAGGTACTCTGTGCCTCAATATCCTCCCCTGTAAAAGGGAGATAAGAGGTAATGACTACCAACTGTGATAATGTAGGTAAAGCAGCCTGAGTAAGTGCTCTGTAAATAGTAGCTGCTAGTAGCAGTACTAGCAATAGAAAAACCTTTGTAATTAACATTCAGTTCACAAGGCGTAGAGGGAGAGCTGAGCTCGGGTGTCCTGGGCTCACGCTTTGGCTCTGCCCCTGACTTGCTGTATGTTCTCAGGTGGCTTACCTACCCTCTCGACCTCTGGTTCCTCATATGAAATTTGGAACCAGATGGACTAAGGTCCCTCCCAGAACTGTGACTGCCCAGAAGAGTATAAGGTGCAGCCCCCATGCCTCCACCCAACAATTTTGCCTTTCCAGGTCACCTTGGCACTCACAGCAACAGGTGGAAGCTGTGGAAGCTGGGGCTCTGAGGCATCCAAGCCAGGGTTTTGCTCCAGGGCAGAGGGAAGGGATGAGTTCCACTGTGACCTTACCCTTTCAAAGCCTCAGTTTCCTCACCTGTGAAAATGGGGCTGGTAACTGACTTACGGCCCCAACTCAGCTGTCCCGTTGCCTCCTCCAGGAATCCATCCCTTTTCCTTTGCACCCTAGTTGGATTAAGGCTCCTTCTAAACTCATCCATTGCCTATACTCCATTCGCCAAGCCCTTGTGCCCCTGGGACTAACTCCTAGGATCTTCTATTCCTCAATAGACCAACACGCAGGATCCCATGTGATAGAACCTCCTGGACCGATGGTCCACAGTTCAGTCCTCCTACCCCCCTACACCGGCTGGAGCTCAATTACCAATTATGAAGGGTATCTGTAACAAGCCCCCAGCTTTGGGGATTTAGGCCCTGAGAACAGGACCACCCGTGCAGGGGCTGGGAAGCCATCATAACTTTGTCACTGTGTGATGCTGGGGTTGGGGGTCGGGGGAAGGATCAGGACTGGCCCCGCTGCCCTCACAGCAGCTATGACCAGCCCTCTCCCCCCAGCTGATGGATGCCGTGATGCTGCAGCTGACCAGAGCTCGCAATCGGCTCACCACCCCAGCCACCCTCACTCTGCCTGAGATCGCCGCCAGTGGCCTCACGGTCAGTGCCTCAGGCCAAGAAAGGGTCCCTTGGGAAAGACACAGGGGTACCAAGGGGTCCTGGAAGCTCCAAATTGTCCTCAGTCTGAGCTCTTTGTCTATGTCTATGCAAAGTTTTCTGGGGTAGAGTCCTTGGCTTCCATTCTGTGTCCCCCAAATATATCACCCCTGGTCTGAGTCAGTGGTTCCCAAGCCCAGTGGAGCAGGCAGGAAGTTACCTGGGGAACTTGGGGAGTCTGAAAGCCCCAGTCCATAAGATGGGGGCTGGAATCCCCCAAGGTGGTTCTTGGGGGCCTTTGTCTGCCCAGCCCTCATCCTGCCTGCCTGCCTGCCCCACAGCGAATGTTCGCCCCTGCCCTGCCCTCTGACCTGCTGGTCAACGTGTATATCAACCTCAACAAGCTCTGCCTCACCGTGTACCAGTTGCACGCCCTGCAGCCCAATTCCACCAAGGTAAGCAGGACCCTCTCCACCTCTGTCCTCCATCCCATCCCCAAGGTCTTCTGCCCTACAGCCCCGAGGGCCTGACTGGGTCTGGTGCTCTTCTGCCTAGAACTTCCGCCCAGCTGGAGGCTCCGTGCTCCACAGCCCAGGGGCCATGTTGTAAGTATGCTTCTGGGAGGGCTGCCCTGGAGCACCCTCTGCACCCCAATGTACCGCACCTCAGAAACTGGGAGGTTCAGGAACCCTTCCCTCTCCCCTCAGTGAGTGGGGTTCCCAGCGTTTGGAGGTGAGCCATGTGCACAAGGTGGAGTCTGTGATCCCATGGCTCAATGATGCCCTCGTCTTCTTCACCGTCTCCCTGCAGCTCTGCCAACAGCTCAAGGATAAGGTAGGGGCGTGGGGGTGGGGTCAGGCCAGCCAGAGAATAGGCTGCAAAGCCTCTTTATTGTGGGGGGATTCCAGTGGCTCTAATCACAACTCCAAAGCATCCCCAAATATTAAGGTCTGTTGTACCCTCCATACACACCAGGCAGGGGGACCGTGGTGGTCCTCTCCCTGACACATTGCCCTTGGATGACTTTGAAGTCGTACCTGGGTCACAGGGTGCTGCAGGGGCCAGGCTCCACCATTCACCATGTCCCCCACCTTCCTCTCTCCCCAGATCTCTGTGTTCTCCAGCTATTGGAGCTACAGGCCTTTCTGAGCAGAACACCCAGGAACCTGTGCCCTAGGAAGTGGCACCTGCCCAGAGGCTCCCTGTCCCCTTGGGGTATGGGCCAGAGCCAAAGCCACCACTACAGGCGATTTATTTCCCTCTCTGCCTCTTCCTGCCCATCACATTTGCACAGATGGGAGTGAACACTGGAACTTGGAGGAAGGGACACTGGCTGGTTTCTTGTTTTGAATGGGGGGTGGGTGGGGAAGGTGGAGCTGACAGTTGGCCGCATTCCAAGCCCTGACCTTTGGACTCAAGACAGGGCCTGTCCCAGGGCTTTTCTTCCTCCCTGCTTCACTACCTGCCTCAGCTGACCCCAGGATGGCTGCTGCCCCCAGGATGGTGAGGGGGAGTGAAGCCCCCCACTGGAAGCGACCCTAAGCTGTGAATTGAGAGAAAAGGAGGAAATGGGCAGTCCACCCACTGTGAGCTGGAGTACCCTTAACTGTTTGCTCACAACCCTTCCAAGGCCTCCAAGAAATAAAGATCATCGACTTGCCTGGAACCCCTCTGTGTTTCTGTCTGTCTGTCTGTCTGTCTGAGTGGGGACCAGGCAGGGGGCCTTGCTGGTCAGGAGCTGGGTGGAGTTTCCAGCATCAGAGCCCCTGGCCTCCTCATACCACCTTGAGAGGGTCTCCCCAGCTGCCAGGGGGCTGAGTGGGATGGTGACAAAGACTCTGCCTGAGGGTTTGGGCCCAGAATTTGAGCCCCTCCCATGGGTAGCTGCCAGGTGACCTCCAGCAAGTTATTTAAGGTCTCCTGGTGACAGTCATGCCACTGAAGGTTTTGAGGGACCAGTGGGCACCTAGGCGGAGCACCCACACTGCCCCACCCCTTGATGGGAGGTTGGAACACACTTCAGACTCAGGTTTTAGGCAAACAGACCTTGTTACTGTCACCCAGCAGGACACACGGGTAGAGGTGCTTGGGGACTCGGCACATTAAGGTACCAGGGCCAAGTTATCCACTCCCATGGATCTTTCCTGCAAGAGAGGCACAGAGGGGCCCAATTTACTCCTCCGTTCCTTGCCGACCTCCAGAAGAGGTCTAGCACCCTCCACCCCAGTGCAGTTCTTGGCCTGTCAGAGGATAGTGGGACGCACCTGCTTGACATTCACTTGGTTTCTGGAGGAGCGATGACGGCAGCAGCGGTGGTAGCAGCAGCAGTGGATACAGACAAACAGCAGCAGGAGCAACACAGTGCCTGGGGACAGGACAGGTGTCCAGACATGGCCCTCCACCTGGGACCTGGCATGGGAGGCTGACAGGCCAGAGGCAGAGACCACACTCACCCACAAAGGTGAGGAAGATGACGAAGGCAGCGGTGTCCCACTTGGACTGGAACGGCTGGCTGCTCTTCAGTTTCCCCAGCACTTCCTCAACTACAGGCTCCATCTTCTCCAGGTTGTCCATTCAGCGGGAGGGTCCCTGGTGCCACCTGTCTCAGCACAGCAGAGGGAGCCCCTGAGAACCCTGGGCTCTGGGGCCAGGCTGCATACAGGCCTCCCACAGTCCAGCCCCTGCCCCTTTCACACCACCACTCCTGAGCCTCTCTCCCACTCCTCTCCTTGCTCAGCCCTCTGGTCCTGGTCGGGGGCCTGGGCAGCCCCCTCCAACCTCCCCCAACAGCCATGCCCCCCAGACCCTGACCTGCCTCAGAGCTCCCTCAACCAGGCAGGTCCGACCTAACTCCTGGAACACAAACTACTTCCTACTTCCGGATCCATTCCACCTGAGGCCTTGCCAACCAGCCCCACCCTCCCCAGGGGCTGCCAGAGCTCAGTGAAGGGCAGGACCTGTCCCCTCCCTCCCAACAGCAGGTGCTGCAGGACCCAGGAGGCACAGGCCAGTGGGCCTCCTCATTCCAAGGCATTTTCACTTTTTCTCAATAGACTATGTAAGCAGCTTGGAACACAGTGGGCACTCGACTGCTGTGGACTCATGAATGAAGGAAAGACAGAAAAAGGGAAAAGAGAGGAAAGTAAAAAGGGGACGGGAAGCACAGGGAAGCTGTGTCAGTTCCACCACCCTTCCTTGGGTGGCTGGGGTGCCCCTGGCACCATACTAGGAGTCTTATTTTATCTTATATCTCTCACAATAACCCTATGGTTATCATCTCGCAAATGCGCTCTTTCCCCAGAACTTGGGGCTGGGGCCCTTAACCCTGCCATTCTTGACCCTATCCAGCAAGGCATCTCTCACTCCTGCTTTCGTGCAAAGCACAGGCATGTGTCCGGCATACCGACCAGGGGCCAGAGACTGCTCAGCGCTTGAGGTTGGCTGTAAACCAGGTGGATACAATTTCTTGTCTTTGTAATACTGTCTAGAAGGAAAAAACATTTCAGCTAATGTTAGGCTATGTGTACATTGCCTAATTTATCCCTCATGGCAATCCTGAAGAAGGTCTTATTGCTGTTCCCATTTTACAGATGTGAAAATGAGAAGCTCAGAGACCATCTCAAGTCACATATGTAATGGTTTCATTTCCTGTTGTTGCTGTAACATACTACCACAAACTCAGCGGCTGGAAACAATTTCAAAGGTATGATGACCTCATAGCTCTGGAAGATGGAGTCGAAATGGGTTGGCGGGGCTGTGTTCCTTCCGAAAGCTCTAGGGAGAATCCATTCCTTGCCTTTTCCAGCTTCTAGGTGCCACATTCCTTGGTTTGTGCCCCATCACTGTAGTTTGTGCTTCCATCCTCACATCTCTGACTCTGCCCTCCTGCCTCTCTCTTATAAGGAATTTCTGTGATTACAATGGCCCCAGGATAATCTCCCCATCAAAATCTTTAATCACATCTACAAAGTCCCTTTGCTATGTAAGGTAACATATCCACAGGTTCCAGAGATTGGGATGGAGATATCTTTAGGGGCCATGATTCTGCCAACCACACCCAGTGAGCAGAGAAGCCAGAATTGTGACTCAGGCATTCAAATAGATCTCAGAGGCCCTGACCATCATGTTATGGGATTTCCTGTACTGGGTTCCTCATTTTGCACCCTAACTACGTCCTCTCCATAGTTTTGAAATGACTAGAATGTTCTATTGCAAAAAAGAGGGGAAGGGGTTACAACCACTGTGGAAAACAGTCCAACAGTTCCTCCAAAAGTTACACATAGTGTTATCATATGATCTAACAATTTCACTCCAAGTATAGTCCCAAAAGAATTGGAAGCAAGTACTCAGACTTGTACACAACTATTCACAGCAACACTAAGCACAACAGCCAAAAGGTAGAAACAACCCAAGTGTCCATCAGCTGATGAATGAATAAAATGGGGTCTATCCGTACAATGGAATATTCAGCCATAAAAAGGAATGAAGTACTTGAATCTAATTTAAAAAATTTCTTTTTAAAAAAAAAGGAATGAAGCGCTGACACAGGCTACAACGTGGATGAACCTCAACAATGTGATGCCAAGTGAAAGAGGCCAGCCATAAAAGACCACGTGTTATATGATTACATTTATATGCAATGTCCAGAACTGGCAAATCCATGGAGACAGAAGGTAGATTAGTGGTTGCCAGGGGATTGGGGAGGAGACATGGGGAGTGAGTGCTTAGTGCTTATGGAGTTTCCTTTTGGGGTGATGAACATGTCTTGGAACTAGATAGAGGTCATTCTGCAACATTGTGAATGTACTAAATGCCACTGATCTCTTCACTTTTAATATGGCTAATGGTTAATTTTATGTTATGAATTTTATCTCAATTGAAAAACAAAGCAGGGAGGGAGGCTGACACCTTAACACCCACAAGTGTGTGACCCGAGTCATAGTCCCTGGCTTCTCTCTGCCTCAGTTCCCTCATCTGTAAAATGGGTGTGTGAATACTATCCCCTTTCTTTGGTTGTTGTGGGGATTGACTGGAATAATCAGCGCAGAAGCTTTCTTAGCACAGTGATGTACACTATGAAAATAGGCACTAAGTAGCCCTGTGTTACCCTCCTCCAGCTTGTGGCCATGATCCCATCCCATCCTTTGTCCTTAGCACACATGTGGACTCACCACCATTCTCACACTGCTCAGACCACTTTACCCTCAACTTCTCCCAATCAGCATAGCCAAGGGTTTTGTAAATCCTGCTTTCTGCAAACCTGACCCTCCAGTTTGCAATCCCTGAGGGTACCCATTGAAGCTTTCTTCCGCCCAATTTTTCAGGATTCTAAATGACTCACATGTGATGATTTTCCTAAAGAAAGTTCTTTCTCTTCAGAGAGGCCTATATCCTTAGGGGACATTCCCAGAGGCAGAATCTGCTTCCTTTCAAGGTCGGTTCACAACACATTCTTTGGTCATCCCCACATAAAGTTTTCATTTGCTTGGATGAAGAGGCCAGCCTCGCCGAATCCCTCAAGAACTGTGGAGCTTTAGAGGTTTCTCTGCTGGGAATGGAACCATGTATAGGTCAAACTGTGCCTCAGTCCTGCCCAGGGCCCTGTCCAGCCCACTCTCAGCCTGCAAGCCTTGAGAGTGAAAAGTTAAGCCTCTATTGTCAGATTTGTAGAAGGTGGGGG
This sequence comes from Cynopterus sphinx, assembly GCA_030015415.1. Classification (NCBI taxonomy): domain Eukaryota; kingdom Metazoa; phylum Chordata; class Mammalia; order Chiroptera; family Pteropodidae; genus Cynopterus; species Cynopterus sphinx. Next base: position 94,973,568 of record CM057379.1, on the reverse strand, counting down.
AGTAGAAGAGCATGAGCAGAGAGGAAGAGAAGGCTGGTTGGAGCAGAGGACAGTTGAGGTGAGTGGATTGGGGCAGATTTGGTGGACGCAGTGGGGTCAGTAAATAGTTTTACTGGCACACAGCCATGCCCATCCCTTTATTTGTCTTCTCTCACATTACAACAGCAAAGTTGAAGAGTAATTGCAACAGAAACCATATGATCGGCAAAGCCTAAAATCTATATGATCTGAGAACTGTTTGCAAACATCTGAGTTGGGGGGTTGCTTAGAGCTTTCAAACTCAGGTGCCAGGAAACAGATGAGAAAGAGCTGAGTGAGATGGACTTGGTTTAAGAAACATCAGGGAGACATTATGGAGGGGTGAGGACTATGGCAAACTAGAGAGCACGTGGTCCAGCTAAAGAGGGCAACTTGAATCAGCTGTGGGCTGGGCCAGAGTTCCCAGAGTTTACAATCTCTAAGATACATTGGGAATCTAGATGTTCATGTGAACAAGAAAAGAGGCCAGAGAGGGTGAGCACATGGCCTCAGATCCTACCTCTACCACTTTCTCACTGTGTGACCTTGAACGACTCCCTTGACTTTCTTATCTGTAGACTGGGGGTGGTAACAGCACTTATTTCTTAGGGCTGTGATGATCATTAAACAAGTTCCCATCATAGGGCCCCTAGAACAATGCCATGCTTAGTCTAAGTACAGGGTAAATATTTGCTAAATTAATGTCTTGATTTTCCAATGCTGGCAATTTAAGACACTATGACACCAGCAATGGACAGACCAAAAAAAGAAAAAGAAAAAGAAACACATGGATGTTGTGATTTCTGGCTGTGGGTCACAGTTTGCTCCCCCTGGCAGAGTGGTTAAGAGGCATGAACTTGGAATTCACAGTGACTAGCTGAATGAAGCCTAGCCCTGCCACTCATACCAGGTAGGTAACCTAGGGCAAGGGAGCTGCCCTAGGACTCTGGGCTTCCTGTCTATAGTACTAAGCCAGGGTCTTTGTGAAGATTACAGGGTAGTGTCAGTGTCAGTAAGGGCCTGGGGAGCAGCTTACCTGTCCCTGCCCTGGGCTCCCTGTTGCTGAGGAGCACCCAGGTGAGGTCATGGGGAGGGGGCGGGGCTAAGATTCTTCAGTTAACTGTCACCTCCCCTCCACTTCACCTCACACACCAGGGTCTGCCAGGACAGGGCAGCCTCAAAAGCACCCACAGGAACCCAGGGCCACTAGGTGCCACGGGAGCCTGCTTCTCTCTCTGTCCCCATGGGTCTGGCCCCTGGGCTTTGCTGGGGGAGTGTCTGAGCAGAGAGCCTGCCTGCGCTATGGGTGGGATGAGAGTGGAAGCTGGGGTAGGGAAGGAACAGATTCCCTGGGTTTGGTGCATCTCAGGGTGGGGGTTCAGTCTCCCCCCCAAGAGGCAGCTCCCCCAGGCACCTCTCACCAAAACCCATGGGCTATGGGGACTTGGAGACATAATGTGTAGGAGTGTCTGGAAGCAGAACTCAGGAGTCAGGGTTCAGAAATGAGATAACATAGGTGGTCCCATTCTGAGCCCCAGTGACCCCTTTCTTCCCACTCCACCCGGACAACAGGTATTGTTGTGCCCTTGGTCCCATGGACCCCCTGAGGTGGTCCTCCTCCCCCAGCTCATCTGGGACGTCCACCCCCAGGACCCCACCCTGCGAGATGCTTGGTTATGTGGGCATCGAGGCCGTGCTTGACCAACTGAAGATCAAGGCCATGAAGATGGGGTTTGAATTCAACATCATGGTGGTGGGTGAGTGAGGGGCAAGGGCTCACAAGGGGACAGACCAATTGATATGATCCCATATGCCAGGGCATGGTTACCTCACCTCTTAGGGTCTCAGTCTTCTCATCTGTTAAGTGGACCTAAGAAGTACCTCACAGGGGTATAATTGAAAATCTGGGAAATGCTGAGTCATGAAAGGGCAAAAATTAAACACGAAGCCCCAACCAAACCCAAACAGAGCAATAAAAGGGGAAGTTGAAGCAGCAAGTGGTGAATACCCACACTCAGATCCTGGTCCCAGCCATAAACCCACCAATCCATCAGTATACAATCTTGGGCACAGTCCCTAACCACTCTCTGCCTCTTTTTCCTCATCTGGCTTAGCATAGTGCCTGGCATTTAGTAGATTCTCCATGAGTCAGTTTATCGGGAATTGCATTTTTGTATATGCACAATTAATTTAATAGATCACAACATCACTTTTAACCAAACAAACTAGATACAACAGGACACAAAATATCAGAGTGCATAGCTCCAATTAAGGTATGATTCGAAGGCAGCACTGTCCAATAGAAATATAATATGAGCCACATATGCAATTTTTAAATTTCTAAGTAGCCATCTCTTAAAAAGTGAAACAGGTGAAATTAAGTTTAATCATCTATTCAACCCAATATATTCTAAAATGCTATCATCTCAACATGTAATAATTTATATCAAATTTATCTGTGAGATCTTTTAAAATTTTCTTGTCATACCAAGTTTGCAAAACCTGGCTTCTATTTTCCATTAAGGGTATATCTCAATTCAGAACTGCTGTATTGCCAGTGACAATAGCCAGATGTGGCTCCCATATTGGATAGCAGAACCCTAAGGACAATGTCAGTTATATAAACAAAAAAGTGTCCTGCATGGTGACACAGAATGTTTCATACTGGAGAACATGGTCCACAGAGCTGGAGAAGCACCTCATAACCACAAATAGGATAGGTAAATCTCACCAAGTAGCAAAAAAAGCCAGACATGAAAAAGCACATGCTGGGTGATTCCCTAAGTCAAGGGCAGGTAGAACTGCTCCTAAGTCAGGAGAGTGGCAGTGCCTGGAGGACTGGCCTAATAGTCACTGAGATGGGGCATGCGTGGTCTTAGGAGAAGCTGTGTGTTCTGTCTTGATCTGGTGCTGCTGTGTGGGTTGTTTAGTTTGCAAAAACATATTAAATCCCCATCAACAGATGAATGGATAAACACAGTGGGGTCTAACTATCTGATGGAATAGTATTCAGCCCTGAAAAAGAATGAAGCGGTAATACATACTACAACGTGGATGAATCTTGAAGACATTAAGCTGAGTGAATGAAACCAGACACAAAAGAACAAATTTTTCATGATTCCATTTATATGAAATGTTCAGAATAGGTATCCCTAGAGACAGGTATCCCTAGAGGTTGCTGGGGGATAAGGGAGGGAGAACTAGGAGAGACTGCTTAATGGGCATAGGCTTTTCTTTTGAGGGTGATAAAATGTTTTGGAGCTAGATAGAGGTGGTGGTTGCACAAATACTGTGATTGTGCTAAATGTCACTGAATTGTTCACTTTAAATGGTTACTGGTTAATCTTTTATTAGATGAATTTTGCCTCAATAAGAAAGGGAGGGGTAAGCATCAAGGTAGACACGATAGTATACACTTTTCTATATATATGTGGTACTGAGAAAACAGTTTACTTTTTAAAAAGATTTATTTAAGAGTTTGAGAAACGCTTCCTAAAATACTCATCAATATTTCTGTCATCTGGTGACTCCCAGGGCAGAGTGGACTGGGCAAGTCCACAATGGTGAACACTCTATTCAAGTCCAAGGTATGGAAATCCACCCCACCGGGCCCAGTGGGGACCACAACCCAGACGCTGCAGCTGCACTCAGTGACCCATGGTGAGCGAGCCCCTGCCCTCACCCTTACCCCGATCCTGGCCCACCAAGGCCCAATCTCTCCCCTCCTTTGCTCTCTCTTCACAGTTATTGAGGAGAAGGGTGTGAAGCTCAAGCTGACTGTGACTGACACACCCGGCTTTGGGGACCAGATCAACAATGACAAGTGGTGGGTCCTCTGAAGTGGACCCAAGCTCTGGTTGCCCTTGCCCCTGCCCCTCCAGCCTCTGGGAAATATCCCAGCCCTGAAACAACCTGGCTGTGGTATCTTTGGGCCTCAGTGTATTCATCTGTATAATGGCTGTACACAACTCTCCCTCCAAGATCAAAGGGAGTCAAGTATGTAAAGATCTTAGGATGCTGCTTGGCACACAGTAAGCACTCAATAAAAGTTATGGTATAGAGAAGGTTAGAAGCCCATGTGCCAGAGTCAAGACCCTGGGTTAGACCACTTTCTAGCTACATAACCTGGGACTGGTCACGAAAGCTCTCTGAGCCTCGGTTTCCTTCTTTGTAACTTGGGGATGATGACACCTACCTTGCAGAATTGTTCTAGGCTCTCAATTACACACACACACACACACACACCCCACAAAATCAGGAGTGGCTGCATAATTCGTAAGACCCAGTGTGATGAAAACGTGGGGCCCCTTGTTCAAAAACATGAAATGTAAGACCATGACTGCAGAACAGTCAGCCAAGCATGGGCCCCTCTAAGCACAGAGCTCTGTGGGCTGCTCCATTTGCAGTCCTTCAAAGCCAGCCCTGCACGTGATGCTCACTTGAGCACTAATGTGCAAGCTCCGTTCTAAGACCTGGGGACGCAGCAAGAAACAACAAAAATGAACATCCTTGCCTACATGGAATTTATATTGTCACAGGGTGAGAGACAGCCAATGAATTAAATAATCAGCTATACACAGTGGGTGAGCCTAAACTCCACCATTCAAACAGAACATTTCTGAGAGTTAAAAGGGTACAGAGCTATAGGAAGTTGCAATCTTAAGCAGAACAGTCAAGAAAGACTTTCGGAAAAAAAGTGAGAGTTGGATACAGACTTCCAGGAGATGAGAGAATGAACCATGTAGACATGTGGGGAAGAGTGTTCAAGGCTGAGGGTCACATGTGCAAAGGCCCTGAGGCAGACAGGTTGGTGTGGCTGGCAAGCAGGAGCAACAGGGAGAGGAGGAGGAGCGAGCAGTCAGGAAGCAGCAATAGGGTTGTGTAGGGCCTTGGAAGGAAATGAAAGGACTCTGAATTTTCCTCAGCCCCCGGAGGCTGAGCAGAAAAGTGATGTGATCTGACTCCTGCTTTTAGAAGAATCTTCTCAACTGCTGTTAGAAATAGCCCACAGAGGGAAGGGGCCCAGGGAAAGGAGTCAGGAGATCCTTGCCACTATCAGGCAGGAGTCCATGGTGCTTTGAATCAGGTCTGCAGCAATTTCTCTCGTTCTATACTCACTCCCCACCCCCACCACCAGAGTGTGTGTTCTTATCGTCCATACTTTACAAACAAGGGAAGGTGAGGCCTCAGCTTGAGAATGCCAGGCGTCCCTCTCTGATGGTGCAGGGAAGAGTGAGTGGGGGTGGGGGGCATACTCAGGTGCCCAAGCACCTCGGGTTGTGCAAGACTTGCATCCCGGGAGAACCAGGGCTATTGGTCACACTCAGGGGAGACCACCCAGGGGCCCCAGGGAGGCAGGTGGGGCTCCTGGGCACAATCCTGAGTTGGGTCCATCTCCCACTCCAGCTGGGATCCCATCCTGAACTACATCAATGAACAGTACGAGCGGTACCTGCAGGAGGAGATCCTTATCACCCGCCAACGTCACATCCCCGACACCCGGGTGCACTGCTGTGTGTACTTCATCCCGCCCACTGGGCACTGGTGAGGTGGCTGGGCCATTTGGGGCAGAGAGGAGGCGGAGGAAGGGCCCCCGGCATGGGCTATGGGCTGGCACCCCCCTCACTCATACACTTGCTGCTGCTGCCACCACCATCACTGCCCCATCTGAGCAGCCTGCGGCCCCTGGACATTGAATTCCTGCAGCGGCTGTGCCAGACTGTGAACGTGGTGCCCGTGATCGCCCGGGCTGACAGCCTGACCATTGAGGAGCGAGAGACCTTCAGGCGCCAGGTGAACTAGATGCCCGGGGCAAGACTGGGGTCAGTGGGAGTGGGAAGGAGCAGAGTGCACAAGGTGAGCTGAGGTTACCTGCATGTGGTCTCCAGATCCAGCACGACCTCAGGACTCACTACATCGAAGTGTACCCGCAGAAGTGCTTCGATGAGGACATCAATGACAGGATCCTCAATAGCAAGATTAGGGTAGGAGGCTGTGGGGTGCGGGGGGCTCGTGGGACTAATGCCGCCTGATTTTCTTTTCATTCATTCTTTCCATCTGAAGATTACAGTGAGGAGAAAGTTCATATATTTTTAGCAGGTATGAATCTCTATCTATCTAGAAACTTAAGGTGACCAAGAATTAAGTCATATCAACAACCCACAGAATGGGGAAAATATTTGCTAATGTTACATCTGATTATATAAAGAACTCTTACAAATCAATAATAAAAGACAATCCAATTTAAAAGTGGGCACAGGATCTCAAATAGACATTTACCCAAAGAATTTATATGAATGGCCAATAGCATAGGAAAAGATGTTCAACTTCATTAGTCATGAGGGAAATGCAAATCAAAACCACAAGATACTTCACACCCACTAGGATGGCTATTATCAGAATGACTGACAATAACAAGTTAGTGAGGATGTGGAGAAATTGAGACCCGCTCATTACCGGTGGGAGTGTCAAATGGTACAGTCGCTTTGGACAACAGTGTGACAGTTCTTCGGAAGGTTAATCACTGAGTTACCATGTGACCCAGTAATTCCACTCCCCCCCCCCAAATTAAAACCTATGTCCACATAAAAACTTGCACACAAATGTTTATAGAATGTTTCATAATAGCCAAAAAGTGGAAACAATTCGAATGCCCATTACCTTATGAAAGGATAAACAAAGGTGGTCTATCCACAGGATGGAACATTGTGGCCATAGAAAAGAATGAAGTTCTGAAAGATGCTACAACATGGATAAACCTTGAAAATAGGAAGCTCAGTGAAAGAAGCCAGACGTAAAAGGCCATGTGTTGAATGATTCCATTATTCGAAATGTCTGGAACAGGCAACTCTATAGAGATAGAAAGTAGATCAGTGATTGCCAGAATCTGGTGGTCAGAGTGACTGGGCAGGGGCAGGGGGGGATGCGCTAGAGGGTCCAGGGTTTTTTTTGGGGGTGATGGAAATGCTGTAGAATTAGACTGTGGTGATGGTTGCGGATATACTAAAAGCCACTGAACTGTACCTCTAAGAGTGAATTTTACAATATGTGATTTATTTCTCAATAAAGCCGTTACAAAAAGGGAAGAGAGAAATAGCTCACATTTTCATTTTCTCTGAATTAACTGAATTCTAACTCCAAGCCCCCATCTTGCTGACCTTGTGGTGCATTCAATGTCGGTCCATCTGGATCCTGCAAACCACCAGGATGAAGCCTGGGGTTCATCATCCATAGACATCAGGCTTCAACTTCCTCCCCGCAGGGCCCCTGCTACCCTACACAGTGATCTAGTTTGGATTAGAAAAATGCAGCAGCATCCTCTACAGTAGGGGACCTACATGGCCTCACGACCAGTTCCCTTTGTGCAGTGCACAGACCGCACATCCGTACATGGAGGCTCCGTTCTCCGTCTGGCACCCGATTTCTCTACACATTCCCTCTTCTTCCTCCCCTCTGGAGCAATCGACAGGATTTCCTGTGAAGATTCAAAGAGTTCTGACCTTAACCAACTTCCTGCATTCTGTCCTGAGGCGGGCAAAGACGGCGCCTGGCCACAGCTGGAACAGAGCCAGGAGAGATACAAGGAGCATATTCTTAAATCTCAATAAATCATTCAGACACATAACATTATGGAAGGTTTACTGCAGGCTGGCACATCATAAGTGTGCAACAGCTACTTGTTATGATTATTGGCATCAATATTATTCCCTGTCACTAATTAACTCTGAATTAAAAACAAACCCATATATGGCATTTAGGAGTTTAGGAGTTTGCATCTTCACTTCTGGCCAGGAACATGTAAACAACTAGAATTTACAACAGGGTTTGGCAAACTTTTTTGTGACACACCAGATGATGGTAAATATTTTACACTTTGTGGGCCAAGCGGTCTCTGGTGCAATTATTCAACTCCGCTGTGGTAGTCTGAAAGCCACATAAACAAGAGTCACTGAATGGGCAGGGCTCTGTGCCAGTGAACTTTACAGAGAAAAACTGAAGGTGGGCCCTGGTTGAGCCACAGGTGGCCAAACCCTGGTTCACAACACTATGGTAACTGCTGAAGGTGATTACTGTTCCTGCTTCACAGGTGAGAGATTTGACGTTAGCAAGATTACGTTCGTAAGGTGGCTGTTAGCAATGACACAGCTTCCAAGAGTTATTCTGCTAACCCTTAATTATGCTAAGCATTTATCAAACATCCACAAAGCCCTATGTCAGTGCTGTGATGACTCTCATTTTCCAAATAAGGAAACTGATTGGATTTCCATCTTCTGACTTGTTGGATATCATGTGCGCCTTCTACTACTTTCTCTCCCCACAAAGGATAGCAACCCCCCGCCCCTCCCCTTCCAGGGGTAGGAGACCAACCCTCCCACCTTGTCCTCTCCCTGCAGGAACGGATCCCCTTTGCTGTGGTGGGGGCTGACCGAGAGCACCTAGTGAACGGGAGGTGTGTGCTGGGCCGGAAGACGAAGTGGGGCATCATTGAAGGTCAGTGCAGACATTTGGGGAGTGTGAGTGGGGCACCGGGACACGCCCTATTGCCTTTGGGATCCTTAGCACCTATCATAGGGCCCCCGTGGTTAACAGATAGACCTTGGATCGAGTCCCTCTTTACAGTTGGGAGGCCTCGGGCAAGTTACTGACACTCTGGGCCTCAGTTTCCTCACAGTAAAATGGGCATCATCGAGTGGTTGGAGGGGCAGAACCACAGCTTTACAGAATACCAGGCACCCAAAAGGTGCCATATTTGCGTGCCAGAATTTATTGTGGGCCTACTATGTGCCAGGTGTACTATGTGCAGTTCCTGAGGGTAGACAGTGAAAGCAAGACCAACAGAGTCCATATCCCCATAGTGTTAACAAGATGATAACAAATGGGTGAAGCACCTTGAAGGAAATATGTAGGGTGGGAGGTGGGGCTATCTGAGGGAGCGGCGGAGGGCCTCCTTGAGGCTGAGACTGGAAGGCGAAGGAACAGCAGCCAGGGCCTGAGCCCCCCATTTATCAATATAACTATTCAAAGTAGAATATAATATACATTATACATATTATAATAAATATAATATAGTTATTATTAAGTATATAATAAAGAATCAGTGGATTCATTGATTCAACAACTATTGTAGGAACCAATATTGTAGGTGCTGGGGATGCAGCAATGAATGAATGAATGAAGACGGGAAAGTGGGATAAGGGTGGGGCAAGGGTGGTGGTGGATATTAGGTGTTGTGCAGCACACAGTGGGCATTTGGTGTCCTGTCTTGCAGTGGAGAACATGGCACACTGTGAATTTCCCCTCCTGAGAGACCTGCTCATCCGGTGAGGGTGCAGGGAGCCCAGGGGGCTGCCGGGGGCCTGGGGTTTGCCATGGCTGGCCTGGGCTGACCTGCTGCCTGTCTCCCAGCTCCCACCTCCAAGATCTGAAGGACATCACCCACAATGTCCACTACGAGAGCTACCGAGTCTGCAGACTCAACGAGAGTGACGTGCTGCCCCGTGGGCCTGGCTGGGTGAACCTGGCCCCAGCCCCCATCAGCCCTCCCGCCACCCCTGGGCCCTCGAAGGTCTGCCGGCGGACCCAAGACAATTCCGCAGAGTAGTACTGAGCATGGGCACACCCAATAACACATCTATGTACTAGAGCATGTATTAAAGGTGGACATTGCTTTTTAGAAAAAAACTGTACTTTGAAAACACAAAGTGTTTGTAAATAACTTCTTTGAGCTAACCTCAATAAAAGTATGGTTCTTTTTTAAATGATAGCCTGAGACCCCAGGCCCTAGAGAGTCGTGAAGGCCTGGGAGGGTGGGCCTTGATAACCAGCTCTTTCTGCCCCAAAACCTGAGTCAAGTTCCAAACCAGGCTCTGACCTCCCCACAACCCTCCCTTCAGGCCCAGGGCCAGGCCCACAGCTCAGAAACACTCCTGTCATTGCTTGCCTTCTCCCAATTCTGCACCTCCCACCCCCCAACTTAATGCGCCTGCCCAGCTCCATGGAGACCTAAAGCTCAGTTTGATAACAAAAGGACAGGTAACTCCTATCATCCAGAAAGGACACACCCGAGCTCCTACAGCTCCTGCAGGGAGAGAGTATGTGACGAGCATTCAGTAAATGACAACGGATGTGCTAAGGGTCTCCAGAGAAAGAGTTCCAATAGGACACGTATATATATATATGGAGACAGATATATTGCAGGAATTGGCTCACATGGTTATGGAGGTGAGAAGTCCCATGATCTGCTGTCTGCAAGCTGGAGACCCAGAAAAGGTGGTGATATAATTCATTTCGAGTCCAAAGCTTGACAGCTGGGAGGCCAACGGTATAATCCCCAGGAAGAATGCAAACACACAAGACCTAAGCTCACTGATGTCCAAGGGCAGAAGACAGATGTCTCAGCTTAAGCAGAGAGGATTTTTCCCTCTTTCTCCACCTTTTTGTTCTGTTTGCTCCCTCAAGGGACTAGATGATATCCTCCCACAATCTTTACTCAGCCTACTGAATCCGATGCTAATCTCTTCCAGAGACACCCTCACAGACACACACAGAAATAATGTTTCCCAGCCATCTGGCATCCCTGGGCCCAGTCGTTGACACACAAAAAAATTAATCATTACATCATCTAAAAGTTACCTCTTCCATGAAGCCCTCCTTGATTCCCCCAGGCCAATGTACTCCCTGTACACTCGGTGCATATATCACATGGTTTGTTTTCTGGTCAACATCCCCCATTGGACTGAGAGCCCTACGAGGGCAGAGACCTGTCAACTTCATCCTGCACATGACGAGTGCTCAGGACCTGGCTCTTAAATGAATGAACCCAGCCACCCCTGCCCCATAGCTATTTTCCCATCAGATTCACAAAGCAGCTGACTCCAGGCTTGCGGGGGAACCACACCACTCACGCCAGCATCTCAGAGTTGGTGTGTTGCCTCACAGGGACTAAGCACATTCTCGAAGTTAATATTAGCCCCGGGGCAATGAATGTTGCAAAGTCTATACCATTCCAAAAGCATACGCCCTTTGGCTCAGCAATTAGATTTCTAGGAACCAATCTTACAGATAGACCGGTGTTTTTCAGCCTCACTGTTGATTTGGAGCTAATCCTTCTCTGCTGCAGGAGCTGTTCTGTGCATTGTTATATGTTTAGCAGCCAGCATCCCCAGGCCTCCACCCATTAGATGCCAGTAGCACTGACTGGACCCCACATACACCCACACTGTGACAACCAAAGCTGTCTGTAGACACTGTCCAATGTCTCCTTGGGAGCACACTCTCCCAGGTTGAGAACTGATAGTGGTACCCAGTGCAATACAGATGAGAAACAGCCCACCTGTCCACCAGGAGTGAACTGGAAAGTAAATCATGGGACATTCAGACCACGTATATTAGTTTCCTATGGCTGGTGTAACAAATGGGCACAAACCTGGTGACTTAAAAGACACACATTTGTGTTCTCACAGTTCTGGAGGTCAGAAGTCTGGGATTAGTGTCACTGGGTTGAGCTGCCCCTGGAGGCTCTAGAGGAGAATTCGTTTCCTTGCCTTTACCACTTCTAGAGGCTGCCCGATTCCTGGGCTCATGGCCCCTTTTCCTCCATCTTCTGTTGTCACATTGCTTCCTGTAGTCGAATCTCCCTCTGCCTCCCTCTTATAAGGATGCTTGTGATGACACTGGACCCACTGGAATAGTCCAGGATAATCTCATCTCCTCAATCACATTCGCAGAGTATCTTTTGTCATATAGAATAATATAGGTTCTAGAGCAGGAATTGGATATCTTTGTGGGGCCATTCTTCAGCCCCACCAAACGACAGAATGTGACATGGTCCTTCAAAAGAATGAAGTAAGGCAAACCCGGCATAATCTCTCTGATAGGTGGGATCTGAAAGAGCTGCAGTCAGAGAAACAGGAGAATGGTGGTCGCCAGGGGCAGGGGGTGCAGGAAATGGGGAGATATTGGTCAAAGGGTACAAACTTTCAGTTATAGCATGAATAAATTTTGAAAATCTAATGTACAGCATAGCGATTATAGTTAACAATATATTATATCCTTGAAAGTTGCAAAGGGAGTAGATCTTAAATATTCTCACAACACACACAAAAATGTAACTATGTGTTAACTAACGTTATTACGGTAATCATTTTACAATATATTTGTATATCACCTTAAACTTACACAATGTTACCTGTCAATTATATTTCAATAAACCGGGAGGAGAAAAAAAAACAGAGACAGCTCAACAATCATTCATATGTTCTTTCTAGGAACAGATCTCCTAGGCCCACTGTGGGGCTGCTACAGAGGCTGGGGCTCAGCAGGGACAAAATCACGTCGTTGCCCTCAGGAGCTTGTACCTGGGTTGGGCAAGATGACAAAAAAACAAACAAGTAAAATTCTGAGCATGTTGCATTGAGATGGGTGCTCTGGCACCAAGTAAACCATTTAAGGAGTATAGGATTATAGAGGATTGAGGGGATTTGGAATTATATAACGGGGTCAGGGAGGGCCAAGCTGAGAATTAGACTTTGAGTAAAGGTGTGATGGAGTAAAGGAATAAACCGTGGAGACATGTTGGGGCAGAGCATTCTACACAGAAGGAAAAGAGGACTCTGCAAGTGCAAGGGCCCTGGGGCAGGAGTGTACTGGACATGTTCAAGCAAGAAGTCCTATGTTCCCAGAGCAGTATCAACCAGGGAAAAGAGGGGTAGGGGGTGGGGGTTGAATGAAGACAGAGAGGTGGGGGAAGGGCAGGCCCACAGCCTATCCAATTTGAGTTTCCTATCATGACTCTATTGGTTCAGACATTGATGGACCACCTAAGGATACTGATGAGAGGAACGCAAGGAACAACAGAGTGCACAGTGGATGGCAGCACACAGAGCATAGTATCTCTGAACAGGGACTCAAGACACTGGGGCAAATGGTTGCTTCTAGGGAGGGCAACTGGACTGGGGATCAAGAGTGGGAAGGAGATATAATTTTCACTCTATCTCCTTTTGTACTGAGTGAATGGCTTCTTGACCAGGCACGTGTATTACCTGTTCAAATTACTTATTCAAAAAACATTAGTACATTTACAACATTAGCTCTTGGCCCTGACCATGGTCACCAAGGGGGACTGATAGCCTAATTCCTCCATCCCCCGTTCCGGTCACTCTGCTGTGGCCCTCCCCACATTGGCATCTCCTCCAAGCTCCAATTGCTTCCTCTCTTTGCATCACACCCTGCTGCCCACTTTTGTTCACTGGGGCCATCTTTTTTTGCAGGGAGGGTGGGGTGTTATGGAAAGTTTTGGTCCTGCTCTTTGTTGACTTTACCTCCAGTTCTGGAAGGTCTTGCCACACGGATGGCGACTGCAGCTCATGCGTGACACAACTCTCGTTTGTGTACCGAATAAAGGTCAGGCACAGATTTCTTCTGCATTTCTTGCCTTACACGAGGACAAAGTCCTTATCTGACACATCTTGGGATTCCTCAAGCCCAGCAAGCGTGGGTTCCAACCTTTGCCCCTTTTTAACTGCAAGACTTTAGACAAGTCACTCTACATCCCAGAATCCATTCCCTCATGTGTGAAATGGGGATAGCAACTCCAACCGCCTAAAAGGGTTGTGTGAGGACAAACCTGCTTAGAGATGCCGAGATCCCATGGGAAGCAGTTTTTCTGACTGACTTGTTTAGTAGGTGTATGTGTGGGGGGGGTTGAACTGTGTGGTACACTAAGCAGGTTCATGTCATCCTGATATAGTCATCATATTAAATAACAGTAGGGAGCATTTTTTTAAACGGAGAATCACAAAATGAATTCCTGTGTACCTGGTATAATAAAACATCTGCCAGATTACATGGGCAAAGAATGTTCACAGCAGCTTATGCATGATAAGCCCAAACTGGAAGGGGCAAATGTCCAGTTACAGGAGAGTGGATCAATTGTGCTATAGGCATATAATAGAATGCTCCTTGACAAAACGAACCAACTACTGACACTCGCAAGAGCATGGTTGAATCTCAGAGACATAATGATGAGTAAAAGATGCCAGACAGCAAAGAACACATACTGTGTGGATGTTATTTATAGAGTTTAAGAACAGGAAAAATTAGTTTAATGTAACAGCAGATCAATGGTTTTGGGCAAGAACTGAGGGAATTGATGGAGACGGAGGGCACGAGGTAGCCTTCTAAAGTATGAAGAATGACCTATATCTTGATCTAGGTGGTTGCACAGGTGTATAGATTTGTAAAAGTTTTTCAGATATACACTTTAGATTTGTACACTTTACACGTTATACCTCACTTAAAAGTTTTTAATAGAGAAATGTTTCAAATTATAATGGAAACAGAATAGTCAATGAGGCCTGCTTAAAAATTAGCACTGAATTAATTTAAAATTATTTATGCAAACATTTGCTAGCTTTCAATACTTCAAGAATGCAAAGTCCCAAGAATGACTATTTTTGTCATTGTTAAAAATACACAATTAAAACTTGCTGTCTCCCTCACATCTCTCTCCAACCCTTGCCTCACTTCCATGAGTAATAATCATCCAGAATTCAGTGTTATCCAAAACCTAAGCATTTCTGTACACTTAGGTATAAATACCTAAATCATACGTATTGTTTTACATGTTTTTATAATTGATGAAAATGATAGCATTCTGCCACTTGCTTTTTTGCTCAACATCATCTTTGTGAGATTATCCGTCATTCTCTTGACAGCTAGTTTGTTCTTAGATTTTGCCATTACAAATACTGCTTGGAACACAGAGGTTTTGTTTCGTTTTGTTGTTTTTACAAAATTAGCACGTTTTAAGCCTTTTATATGTGTCAGGCATTGTTTCACCTCTTCATCACAATGGAGCCTATAGCAGATGTTATCCCCATTTTATGAGTTAGTCTTGACATCTCTCTCCTTCATCCCAACCAAACGCACACCAGGCCCTATTGATTCTGCTTCAGGAATCTAGGTCAGCTCTCTCCCTCATGCCTACCCTCATTACTAGTATTCTCTCAACTTTGGATCATTCTAGGAGCTTCCAGCTGGTCTCTCTGTTCCCCTCTGGTCTATCTGAGATCTGTACTCCACAAAGTTTCTTATCCTATTCTGACACTACCCTGTTTAAACTCCCAAATTCTATTGGCTTCCCAGTGCTCTTAGGATAAAATCCTCAAACCTCACCAGAGCCTCCTTCGCCCTCCTACACGATCCCACCTCTTCGGCCTCCTCTTCCAGCCCTCACCCTCAGCACCTGGGCCACGCTGGTTTTCCTTTCTATCCCTCAAACACACCCTGATCTCTCAGGCATCAGGACCTTCATACCTGAGGTACCTTCTGTATGGAACCCTCTCCCCCAACTCCCCAGGTTAACTCTATCCTGCCTTCACACCTCCGCTCAACGTCACTTCCTCCCTGGGGGAGTCAAATCCTTTCTTCTATATCCCTTGGGGCCATCTATCAAAGAGGTGACTAAATCATTTGGGCAGTTATTTTGTCCACTGTACGCCTTTTTCAGTAGCAAGCAGGCTCCATGAAAGCAAGCAGCTGTTCATCACTGTGATGACCCCAGAACCTAGCCCTGCTGGCAGATGGGAGGACTCAGTATGTGGTTTTACAAATACACATATGTGAATGAGTGAGTGGTTTTGAATGAGTTAATGTGCCCCATTCACAGATGTGGGAACTGAGGCTCAGAGCACGCAAGGGATTATCACCTCAGCGACAAGAACAAGGACACCGCAGTCCTGAGACTAAGGTCTTTCTCCCGGCCCCCTTGCAGGGACGCCTCCCACAGAGACCTTCACGCCACTGACACACGGTTGACCAGAGATCCAGGGTATGAGCCTCTCTGGCGCGGTGCCGAGTACTCTGGGCAATGTAACCCGTCCCACTTGAGGCCCTGGCGACTTCTGCTTCCGAGGGGCACAGTCCTCTCACGAGGCTTTGGAGAAGACACGAGAGACAGCTGCGGCCACTGTGGCGACTGCCTGTAGCTGGTCTGGGCTAGATCTCTGTTGTCCCGTCTTGGACGCAGACCTTTGTGGTGGCTGGAAAATGACTGCTTGAAATTGCTTCCTTGCTGGAAATTACTGTTTAACTGTGGCCGTGGGAACGTAGGCTCTCACCCATAGGGACGTAACATTCTGACAATAAGCATCTGCTTCTGTCCCCACGCTTGCACACCTGACCTGTGGGTCGACAGGTAGCGGACAGGAAGAAAAATCGACCTTTGTGTTCCGACAGAATGAAGACTGGGATTTGGGGCTTGAAAACCCTGTACTTCTACACTTCGGGGCTGCTTAATTCAGGGTCTGCGTACCCCTGGCAGACCCAGCTGGCTGAAGAAAGAGTGTGATTCCTATAAGTCGCTGAGTTCTGGTAGTCCGTGTGTCTTTCGGGGGCTGGTGGCCACAACACCTTGATCATGTGCGGTGCTGCTGCTCCTCGCAGCCAGCTGGGCTCTCTCCTGGGTGCAGAGGTTGACACTCTGGGAGGGGAAGCGACTCCGGCACTGTCGCAGCCAGCAGGGCGGGGGCGGGTCGCAAATCATGACCGCCACTGATTCCTGGCTGTTGTCAGTGGGGTCTCAGACGCGCCCCAGACAGGGAAACTCGGCTCTCGGCTGAGCGAGTTCGCCAGAGAGGACAAGGAGAATCACGTGTAGCTGACTGAGAGGCCTTCCGATACCTGGGCTGTTATCACAGGCTGAGGTGCCTTAACCTGGTACTTAAGAGCTGGGGTTCTGGAATCAAAGACGTGGGTGGGTTCCAATTCCATTTCTGTCACTTCCTAACTATGTGACCCTCCGTGAGTTCAATACTTAAAACTCTCAGAGATTCAGGTTTTCCTTTTTTTTTTTTTAACCCTGTAGAGATAATCACAGTACTTCTATTATCACTAAATTAGGCAAAAATGGAGTGCAAATGTTTATTGCCTCAGGAGTTGATGGCTATTACTTAGAAGGAAGCAGGCAGAGACTGTTTGGGGTTGGAAATTGTTGGCTTGGGAAGGGCGGGCTGCACCTTGACCTGAATGGCTTTATCTTCTAGACAGGGTAGACAAAGACCCTTGGCATCTCTTTTGCAGCCTTACCTTGCCTTTAGAAATGGGAACCCCAAAGGGCACGTCGGGCTTCTCCAGAGCAGTCTTCCTGTCAAGGATAGGGAGCCTGTTACCCTGGAAGTGGTGGCAAAGATTATCTTCTTGACAGATTCTACTCAAGCTCTTCTGAACTTTCTATTAGGTCCTGACTTTGGGGATTCCATGTTCATCTCTGGATGGTCCAGTTTTAGCAAGAATCCTGATAAGTCAGTTTAGCCAGAACGCCTCACCCTCAATATCTGATTGGATTCTTCAACCTCCAGCATCCCTCAGGTGATGTCTAGTCACCTTGACCTGCCTTCAGTAAGAATCCCTTCTCACCCCATGTTTCCTCTTATTAATCTCCACTCTCTCCCGTGCTATAATTTCAGCTCTTTCTTGGATTCAGAGTTGAATGCGAACTCTCCACTGCAAAATCCCATTGCAGTGGTCCCTACAGCTATGTCTGTGGTCCTGAACAATGTCCTTACCATTCCTTAACAAGTGACATAAAATTTTTTTTAAGCATTGGTCAAGAAGGCTATTCCTTAACTGTATTCTCCCTGAGCCTATATCTCTGTCTCTCTCACAGGCTGGCCATCCTCTGTATGTTTGGCTTCAGCCCAAGCAAATATTTTAGAGGGTAAGCTGGACATTTTACTTCTATTTATCTTTGCTTAGCTCTGGCCTCCTGTCTAAGCAAGCCTTTGAAGAAAGTATTGATGACAAAGATGCTGGATTCCCTCCTTGAGGTAGAGCTCAGATGAATGAATGTTCCTTTTGTCTATATATTCTCTGTCTAAAAGAGCAATTGCGTGTCCAATCTCATCTGATTTTGGAAGCTAAACAGCGTTGGTTCTGGTTAGTACTTGGATGGGAGACCACCTAGAAATACCAAGTGCTGTAGGCATTTAAAACAAACAAACAAACAAACAAACAAACAAACAAACAAACCCACAGCCTTAGTGCTTAAAAGACATTAGCTTTTATTAGTTCATGGACATTTTAGAAAAGTATAATAAAACACCCGTTATATATCAGGTTTTGGGCATGGTATCTCTCTGATGACTCTCCTAGATAACTTAATCAAATTAGCTAAACTATTTGACTCTTAATGAATTGTTCATTTGAGTCAGTCATTTGGGAAATTGCAACCAAAGATAATTCAAATTTTTACAGCATTTGATCACAGACCGATTTTTCCCCAGCCATGATTAAATAAGAATAAACATGAGATGAACTGATGGCTTAGTATGTGTCATGGAACTGCACCACTAGTCTGAAAATAATCATCCCCTCTGCCTTGAGAGGAAAATGTATGTGTACTGTGCTGCTTAGTTGTTTGCAAACTTCTGTGAGTATGAGGCTGCCCTTTTAATTTGAATTATTTTGTAGACTCCATAAACACTGATAACAAGCTATATTTATAAGTATAAATAAAAATAGTGATATGTGTGTCTAACTATAAATACTTTATACTATAAACAGTACTTGGGGCCGTAATGGGTCTATGGGCCTCTCACAGGAACTCCACAGCCCCAGGTGTCCCAGATCCACAAATTAAGATCCACAGACTTCATCCCAGTTCAGTTACAAGTCATGAAGCCAGAGCCAATGTTTATGGAGTATCTGTTACAGGCTGAAGATTGTCACAGGTGCTTTTTAAACATAATCTAATCTAATCTAATCCTGTTTGTCAGCTCTGAAGTTGGAACTATGACAGCCTCCACTTTACAGCTGAGGCAAAGGTATGGGTTACCCAGTTATTCATTGGTGGAGCCCGGATTTGAAATACTGATTTGGATGCACACTGATGGAGGTCCAAATTCATCCTGTATTATATTTGTTATGGACAGAATGTTTGTGTCAACCACCCTCCCGCCCCGCCAAATTAAATTAAGACAGTGATCCTGGGCAAAGTAGAAATTTAGCTTTTAAATCTCTGATGACCGTAGTCACTGAAAACTGTCCAGATAGGAGAAGACCAGGACTAAAGTAGCCAGGATGTTGTTACTTGCTAACTTTTGTACATCTGGCTTTGAGGAGAAGATGACAAATGGAAGGCTGAGGCCCCATAGCTAACCAGGAGGCAGTTAGAAATGGGGAGGTATGGGACAGCTTTGAAAATGCTGGCATCCCCACACTTGCCTGTCCCTTTAGACAGAGCTCAGCTTGTCCTGCAACCAGATTGTGGTCATCTGGTCCTATAGAACCTGCTGACCCCTCAAATTCTCCATAATCCTCTTCTGTTTTCCTCCTTTTCTCACTCTCACTTTTGTCCATGCTCTCTTCTTCCTCTCCTGCTACATACCTGTCTGTGACTTGTTCAAATGATCCCTTTCCACATTCTTCTGAAACAGCTGGAATGGCAGGGCTCTTGTGTTGGTCTTTAGCACCAGTCTTCTGACCAGTTCCACATCTCCATCCATCCCCAGCAGCAGTCCCACAACCAGAGGTAGTTCATTCTAAGATCCCAGTTTTCTTGACAAGCAGGTGGGTGTTTTAAGATTAAACAGGCATATATGGGCCTGGTTTTTTTCAGGTCCCACCACAAGATTGTGAGGGCCTGGGGCAGTCTCCAAACCTGGCATCAACCCTTAAAGATGCCTCCCTTTCAGGGAGGTGTGGTCTCCAGAAATCAGCCATGAACATCCCAGTGTCTCATTTGGCTTGATATCCTCACAATAAAAACTGAATATTGAATGTGGGGTGGGGGTAAAACATGAGAGAATGGAGAGTAGGAGTAGAAGAAAACAGCTAGTAGGAGGATGGAGTTAGGCACTAGGTCTGGGAATGCCAGAGCTGAAGGACTCAGAAATTGCCTGGGGTTCTGTCAGTGCTGATGTTTAGGGCACTTACCATGTGCTAGGTACATAACTCTCACCAAGATCCTTTACCTGCCTACCCTCCAAGTGCCCTTAGACCTCCCCCAGGCTCCACTGAGACACCAGAGAATGTCTAGGTTACCCCCTGTTCATGGTGCCTGCTTGGCACAAACTGGAGCCCAATAAACATTTGCTAACAAATGAAAGAAATAAGCAATTGATAACCAAGATGCCCCGAGGAAGTAATTTTCTAGGCCATCATTTCCCAGTCTCTAAAATTAAAGGATTTGGACGCCTGGCTTCCAACCTCACCCAGCTCTGCACTTCGGTGTGTGACTTTGGGCAGGTCATTGAACCTTTCCGTGCTTTTCCTCATCTATAAAGTAGGGATAACAGTATTACCTAGGGTTTTTCAAAGATGAACTGGGTTAAAAATTGAAAAGCGCTAGAACAAAGCCTGGCACATAGAAAATGCTATGTAAGTAAGAAAGTAAATTTCCAAGGTCCCCTCCAGCGTGGACTTCCTGAAGCCAGAGATGAGTGGGTATTAAAGGGACGCAAGGAAAAGGGCGCAGAAGATGCGGAGCGGCTTAGCGCTTGAGCGTGTTCACTGAAGAGGCCGGGGCCGGGGAACTACAATACCCACAATGCCTCCCATAGACCCGCCCATTTAGACTCATTACCATTCTTGACAGTCGGCTCGGCCAATGGCGCAAGGATTACGTTACGCCCCGCCCAATTCTCTCCCTGGTCCCGCCCACGCGTTCCCAAGATGGACAGCCCGCTCAGCCAATGGCCTGCACGGACCCATCTCGGGGCAGCGTTCTGTATTTGGGGGTACCTTCTGCCTCCGGACCAGCGTCCCCGGCCAGCCAGCCCGCAGAGGTCCCCGCCCCCGCGGTCCCGCTCCCGTCCCGGCCTCTCTCTCCGGGTGCCCTGGAGTATCCCAGGCCCCGCAGCTCTGCTGGTGAGTTCAGGGCCTCGGGGTCCCGGCGCGAGCTTCCTTCCCGCCGCCCGTTTGCAGTGCCCGGGTTTGTGTTCCGGCCTCAGCTCCCGCTCATGCTCCGAGACCTGAGGCGATGGGATGGAAAAGCAGCCAGCCGGGGAGTCTCACCTCCCCGCCCCGTCCCCCAGGACCCTGGAGCTGGAGGGGGCGCCATGGGTACTATCCACTCGGGGGTACCCGGTGCGGCCCACGCAGGGACCTGCTCCCTGGGCCCGAGATCAGGGGTCAGGTTGAGACAGAATCTAAGCACTGGGCGGAGGAGGCTGTGGTTCTCACCATATTTACAAAGGGACCCCATCCAAAAGGGCCAACTGTAATGAAAACTGCGTTTCTCAAGCTCTGACCGGGTCCAGGCACTGCACTAAACATTTCGTTTAGTTCTTTGAGCAACCTGTTTGTGGGTGGTATCGTCATCTCTTTTTTTCAGGTGGGGAAACTGAGGCCCAGAGCAGTTAAGTAGTTTGCCCGGGAATTAGCAGGGAGTTAGTAGCAGAGACAAATCCGTCTACCTCAACCCTGGTTGCCGAGGAAGGTGGGTTGGCCCAGGGACCAAGGCAGTGGCCTATGGGTGCAGACGCTTATCCAGCCCCAGCACTGCACCCCAAATAATATTATCATCTGTCCACAGGGCCCTGAAAAACATCTTTCCAGTGTCAGGCCAGGGGTATAGGGAGAGACAGATTTGATTCCTGGGAAGGACCAAAGTCTACCCAGAACAATGGCGACCTCCCAGGGCCTCCAGGCCCCACCACCCCTGGAGCAGGAGGGGATCCTGATTGTAAAAGTGGAAGAGGACTTCAGCTGGGAAGAGACATCCTCCCTGGAGACAGAAGACCCCAGCCCGGAGACTTTCCGTCAGCTCTTCCGGCTTTTCTGCTACCAGGAGGTGGCCGGACCCCGAGAGGCCCTAAGCCGTCTCTGGGAGCTCTGCTGCCACTGGCTGAGGCCCGAACTGCACACCAAGGAGCAGATCCTGGAGCTGCTGGTGCTGGAGCAGTTTCTGACGGTGTTGCCAGGGGAGATCCAGGCCTGGGTGCGGGAGCGGCAGCCAGAGAGTGGTGAGGAGGCCGTGGTCCTTGTCGAAGGGCTGCAGCAGGAGCCCAGGAAACAGAGGGTGAGGTGGGGGGCATTTTGGCCTGAGGTGAGGGAACGGGGCCTGTATTCTCAGGGTGCTGCTGCTGAGGTCTGCATTTGGAGATTCCTTCGCCTCTAGAGCGTGGCCAGACATGGTCAGTGAGAGGACTTGGGCTGCCTAAATGCTGTGCATAGAAGGCAACTGCAAGGTGTTTCTCAGCCTCGGCAAATGGGTGTCCATGTGTTGGTTAACCACATATATACCCCACTAGCCCTTTCTAAGGTAGTGTTGATTGGCTTATTAACACGGTCCCAGTATAGGCCAGACACAAGTTTTGATGGGAGGGAGATTGGAGACCTTCCTAGGCAGGGTCTTAGGAGTTGAAGGAATCCCAAGCCGGGGAGGAACACTGGGAAGACCAGGATCTGGTGGGTGCCCTGGTTAGTGCCTGCAGATATTTCTCATTCTCTCTAGATTTGTGCCATCCTGTATAGTGACTACTGGCCACGTTTGGCTTTTTAAATTAAAATTAAATAAAATTGAAAATGTAGTGCTTAAGTCACACCTGGTACATTTCCAGACCTGAGTCATCACATGTCACTAGTGGCTACTGTACTGGACAGTGTGGGTATAGGACACTTCCATCATCATGGAAAGTTCTATAAACAGTGTCACTCTAGAGCACGCTCTAACTTCTGACCAGATTTGGGGAATGGGAAGTCTATTACAAATTTCTTCTGCATTTATTTGCAAAACTTTCTAAAATGAAAAAAAAATGTCATGTCACTTACTGTTTTAATTCTTTTTTCAGTGTTATGCCCAGATCAGATATTTGGCAAATGCTGACAGGTCATCTTTTTCCCTTTGGCAGTGCCTTGGCCACACATTGCTATTCCTTTGCATCCAGCAGGACAGACACATCCCCCCAAAACTGACTTGAGTGCAGTAAGCAAATCCTTCTTTGTCCTGCTAACTAACAAGAATTCAAGATTCCCTCCTGGCCCCTCCAGCGCTGGTGTTTGGAGTTCCTGTCATGGTTTCCCTCTGTCACTGTGTACTTTGGAACCTTTAGGGACTGTCTCTAGTCAGAGGTGTGGAATGTTGGACAAGAGAGAACCTGAGATGGGTTCTCAACACTGGGTTTCCCACCTCTGGAAATGTTTCAGAGCTCAGAAACACTGAGACTCAAGTTCATTCAATTTACATCCTCTGGAATCAGATTATCCCAGAGCACCTATAGACCATTTTTAAAAAATGTAGCAAATGCAGTAATGCCAACTGCCAAAATGAGATCGAATTCAGGGCCCTTTTAGTCCAAGGTCTGTCAGGAGCACCAGGAAATGAGGGTAAGAATGTGACAGTGACACCAATGCAGTGTAATGAGGAGAGACTGTGGAATCTCACTCAGCCGAGGAAGCCTTCCTTTGTCCTGGCTCACATTCCCTCTCCATGGGAGTTGGCTGGAAGGAGGGCCGTGTGTGGCATGTGGAGGGCCAAGGATGCAATTTAGACACAATGAGGCCTCCCCAGTGGTTAGGACTGCCAGGGGTGCTAGAGACAGGAGGGGTTGGGAACCCTGTGGGTCGCCCCCTGACCTGGGAGCTGGTGGGCAGCACTCCGTTTGTGTGCAGGGTCCGGAGACGCTCTCTGATGACTCAGTGCCCCACAGGACAGGGAAACAGTCTTTGAAACACCAGGCAGAGGCCCAGCCAGAGGAGCTGTCCCTAGAGGAAGGGGCTTGGCACTCCAGAAAGCAGCCCCTAGCCCAGCTGAGCCACAGACCGAAGAGAAGCTTCCAGCTCTGGCCAAAGAGGGGTGAGTAGCCTCCCTTCTTGAGGAAAGCAGCCCTGCAGGGGAGGGAGGTGAAGGGAAGAAGTGTCGCAGGTGGTTGAGGCCTGTGTGCATGTGGCATGGACAGGCTCCCAGCAGAAAGCTGAGCATAGGTGGGGAGCAGCCTCACCAGTCCTGGCCTTTACTGCCATCTCCACAGGTGGGCTCTGTGGGCTTCACTGGTGACTCCGTGCTTTTTCCCCCAGGTCCGGTGGCCTCCCAGCACCAGGAGACGGCATCAGCAGCCAAGTCCTTCCTTTCAGCCTGGTCCCAGGTGAACTGACATTTCTGGTCTGCAGCATCCTTATGTGGACACTTCTCTCCTATGGCCAGGCCCTCAGGTTTCAGTGGTGCTCCACCCTGGAGTGACCTGCATCTCCTGAGAAGTCTTGCCCTTTCTCAGATGCCACCTGAATATAAGGCCTGTCCCAAAGGATTCTAGGGTCCAGTGGTGAGCTAGGGCAATTGCTCAAACTCAACTGGGTATTAGAATCTCTTGGGATTCTAAGTAAAAATACAAATTTCCCCCTTGACTCTGGCCTGGAATAGTCTTTTATTTTGCTTGTTTAAATAACAGTTTTATTGAAATGTAATTCGTATATCCACAATTCACCCATTTAAAGTGTACAGTTTACTATATTTGCAGAGTTAGGCAGTCATCACCACAATCAGTTTTAGAACATTTTCATCATCTCTCCAAAATATTCTGCACCCATTAGCAGTCACTCCCTATTTGTCCCTCCCCCTAGCACTCAGCAACTACTAACTCTGGATTAGTCCCTGGATTTGTCTCTTCTGGACATTATTTGCTTGAGTTTATTTTATTTTATATTTTATTTTATTTTTATCTATTTATCATCTATCTATCTATCTGTCAATCATCTATCTATCGCCTGGGTTTTAATCATGCTCCCTAGGTCAGTCTGTTGATAGATTTGTGAACCACTGGCCAAGAGCCTTTCTGCAGTCCTCAAGTGACCCCATTTGGGTGCCAGGGATGGCTTGAGCTGAGGTAGGGCATGCTAACTCATATTTTTGAGGAGCATGGGCCCCAGCAGCTGGGCATACAGTGGATCTGACTGTTCCACACAGTGAATCTGTCCCCACCATCTCTGGCCCTGCAGCAGTGGGACAGAGCACAGTGGCAACAGTGTCCTCCCAAAGAGCAGGATCCCGCCATGTCTGTGAGCCAAGCTTGAAGTAGGAGAGTGAAAGTGAGGGGAGGGAAGGCATGGGGGGAGGTGAGCAGGACGCACCACTGTGATGTGAGTGGGCTGTGTTCTTGTAGGTACCAGTGACCTTGGAGGACGTGGCTATGTACCTGTCTCAAGAGGAGTTGGGGTGCCTGGACCCAGCTCAGCGGGACCACAGCTGGGACATGCTGCCAGAGAGTGAGGGTAATGTGTGGGGAGACCCTGGCCACTGCCCATCAGAAACCATGATGTCTCGTGTGGGTGGGCCGGTCCCCGGGAGGGAGGCTTCTTGCCTTTGGTTGGCTGTGGCTGGCCTAGCATCTCCCCAAAAGTGTGTGTTGGCCTCTGGAACTCACAACTCAGGCCATTTCCCCATTCAGCACCTTCCCTGCCTCCTCCCTGCGTACAGGAGCCAGTCCAGAGGTTCTCAAACTTTAGTGGCCTGAGGAATTATGGAGAGCATGTTAAAAATAGAAATTCACCAGTCCCATGCCCAGAGGTTGATTTAGTGGGCCAGGGACACTTCATGATGAGTCTCCTTGGCAGCCAGTTACATACAGCCTGCAAAGCCAGGCTTGCTGGTGTCCTGTCAGTGGCCCTGCTGCAGTGGAAGTAGTGTGGCTGCTCACCCACATCCCAGGCAGGTGCCCAGAGCTATCCTGGGTTTCTTCTTTCACTCTTTCAACCAGATGGTTGGTCTAGTTTCTCTTCATCTTTGGTGCCACCCTCAGCCTTGGCCATCCACAGCCTCTCCTTACCACCACCCCAGCTCCACACCCAGCAGTGTCTCTTCTGCTCTTCCCACTCGGCTCTTCCCGCCACTCCTGTCACCCACTCACTCCCTAAAATGTTTTCTAAAGGAATTGGCTAACATGGTTATGGAGACTGACAAGTCCAAAGTCTGTAAGGCAGGCTAGTAGGCTGGAAATTCACGCACGATTTCTCTGTTGCCATCCCAAGGCCAAATTCCTTCTCTGGGAAACCTCAGGTTTTGCTCTCAGGGCCTTCAGCTGATTAGATGAGGCCCACCCTCAGTATGGAGAGTGATCTGCTTAAAGTCAACTGCTTGTAGGCGTTACTCACATCTTCATAATATCTCCACAGCAGCATCTAGGTTGACGTTTAACCGAATAATGGTACCAAAGCCTGGCCGAGCTGGCACAGAAAATTAATCATCACATACTTTCCTTTACATCCTCATTTTTTTTCAAACTAAGTATTTATGGAGTGAATGAAATGAAAGTTCATTTCACATATGAGGAGAGCACTAATTTGCCATGCACACTGTTGCCTGCCCATTGCTCAGTGTTCTCTGTTTTGTGTCTCTTTCCCACTGTAGTTGTAACTCATGGCCACAGGTCTCTGTTGTGATGAAACTCTGGCCTCCTCCAAGGCATCAGGGTTTCCCTCCAAGAGCCACTGAAAGCCTTGGGCCCTGTTCCTCACTTCCTCTCCCTTGGAGGAAACAGACTGTACAGAAGCAAAACACCTCCCACCTCTATCTTTCAGAGTATCGCACTTTTTCATAGATTTTTTGATGCCCTTTTTCCTTCACAAGGAAAAGGATGTTGCAGTCCCACAGTTCAACTCAGCCCACACTCAACGTCCTCTCTTTTCTTTCCCTGTAAGCAGGATACCCCACACCTAGGCCCCATCTGATTACCCACCGAGGGTGAGAGGAAGGCCTTCGGGACCCAGCTCATGCTGCCTTGGGGCCTAGGAATGTGTCTGGTGGTGCTGGCTCAGGTGGAGGTGTCGGAAGGAAATGGAAGTCCCAGATTAGTCACTCCTTTCCTGGGGTTTAGACCTTGGTGGTTGTGTTTGTGAAGTTCAAGCTTAAGGGCTTAGAGCAGGAGTCAGCAGATTTTTTCTATATAAGGCTGGATAGTAAATAGTTTAGGTTTGTGGGCCATACAGCCTGTTGTGACAACTCAGTCCTGCCCTCGTGGTGCGAAAGCGGCCACGGACAGTAGAAAGTACGAAAGTACATGGGTGCACAGAGAGGCATTGGCCCTTTGGCTCAAGTGTACTGACCCTGCCTCCAGAAAAGGCAAAGGGAGATAGGTGACCTTAAAAAAGGTTTGGGGCCCAAAAAGAAACGCCTCAATGGAGAAGAGTCATACCAGATCAGGCTGGGACCACATACTGCCCACAGGAACAAAAGTGAAAACTAGTCTCTGAGGGAGAAATGAGGGCAAGGAGCCTAGGCCAAGCGTAGGGCAGATCAGAGCGCCCCCAAGTGTCACCCAGTCAGCAGCACTCACTCTCTTGGGCCTACACCTAGGGGTACAATTGCTGGGTCATATGGTGATGATGTATATAACCTTTTAAGGAGCTGCCACACTCAGTTCCTTGTTAAAAATTCTCACAATAGGCCTGCGAGGTGATTTCGTCGTCATCTCAATTGCACACTTGTGGTAATTGAGGCTCAGTAAACTTGAGCCAAGCCCACATTGGGTTTTCTGGATGTGTGAGTGTGGCGACCGGAGTGGAGAGCAAGAAGGGCCTGCCTAAGGCACCTGGGGGTAGACAGGGCCTTAGTTCAGACACGTCCCAGGGCAACGGGAGGTTCTGTCCCTCCTTGTTGGGTCAGTGTGTGCCTGCTGTAAGCTTTTTAGGGGGCTCTACTTGAACACATCTGTTTCCCAGCCCCCTGATGCCCCAGCATGTCTCATGCCCCAACGTCCCCAGGTGAGTTTTATCTCGTGCCACAGATGAAGTAGAGCATTTGCCCAAAGTCACACATCCTGGAGGGACAGAGCCAGAGTCCAGTCCAGGGTCCTTTCTCTCTGTGCTCATGTAACCACAGTGGTGACGAGCTCTTGAACTTGGATCTGTACAGAGTCCTCAAGGGCTGCCCCAAAGTATACTAGCGGGAGGCCAAGGAGCTGGCACCTTAGGCCTTCTGGTCCTGCTCCAACCAGAACAGCCTAGAGCAGGATCTCTCTCCCTGGGCACCATTGACATCAGGGCTGGATCATCCTCTGTAGTGGGGCCATCTGTGCATCAGATGGTGTTCACCAGCATTCCTGGCCTCCACCCACTAGTTGCCAGTTGGACCACTTCCCTCAGGTGTGACAACCAAAAATGTCTTCAGACACTGCCCACAACGAGAACCCCTGGCCTAGAGATTACGAACCCAGACTCCAGAGCCGGATTTCTGGGGTTCTTAACTTACCAGCTGAGGGACTCTGGGTAAATTCCCTAACCTCCCTATATCTCAGTTTCCTTGCCTATAAAATGGGACAGTGACAGCACTCACCTCATGGGCATTACATGGGTTAAACAAGTTGCGGTAGGTTTACGACAGCCTCTGGCCCTGGTGTTAGCACCTCATGTCAGGGTCTGGCTCACACTCCCACTCTGTGTTTTGAGGGGGAATTTGAAGAGCATTGCTCCGTCGTTTTCTTGAGATGGGACACCCCGCCCAGCCTATGCCTTCCTGTTCCCCTTTCCTGTCCCCTCTCCCTGCGAAACCCTCAAGGACTCTGCTTTCTCTGTCTCAGGACTTGGGATGCAATTTGAAGATGGAGAGGACACCAGAGAGGACACGCCAGGAAGAACAGAGTGGGACCAAGTGCTGTCAGCATGGCACAGGGGTCCCAGCCCCCCACTGCTAGGTCAGGAGCCAGCCCCAGTCAGGGGCCTGACCAGGCCTCAGTGGTCTCTGGGAAGAGGAGGTCCCCAAAAGGTGGCAAAGTCATACACGTGCCCCGAATGTGGCAAAGGCTTTAGCAAAACATCGCACTTGACCAAGCACCAGCGCACGCACACCGGGGAGCGGCCGTACCAGTGCCCCGTGTGCGGGAAGGGCTTCAGCGACCGCTCCAACTTCAGCACCCACCAGCGGGTCCACACGGGCGAAAAGCCCTACCGGTGCCCCGAGTGCGGGAAGTGCTTCAGCCAGAGCTCCAGCCTGGTCATCCACCGCCGGACGCACACCGGGGAGCGGCCCTACGTGTGTGCCGAGTGCGGGAAGCGCTTCAGCAACAGCTCACACTTCAGTGCCCACCGCAGGACGCACACGGGCGAGAGGCCCTACACGTGCCCGGCCTGCGGCCGGGGCTTCCGCCGGGGCACCGACCTCCACAAACACCAGCGGACCCACAGCAGGGAGAAAGGTCCACAGCCACACCTCAGGGATGCAGCCGCCGCCCAGACCCTCGTGGCTCCAGGAGGCCCCCGGGGTCAAGGCCTGACTGCCACTCACAGAAGGCAGTGACAGTTTGTGCAGCTGCCAGAGCTGGTACTGTCCCAGAAATAGAGACCCTGACTGTAAGGCATCCTCAGACTAACTCCATTTGTTCCCCTGGGCCCGGTGTGAGAACATGGCAGTGGGACATTTAGGGTGGAGTCATGGGCGCAGAGCAAGTATATGTGGGTCTTAGGGCTCCCGTATATGTGACTACAAACTGGGTGGCTTACGACGACACATATTCTGTCTCAGTTCAGGAAGCCTTAAGTCCAAAATCAAGGTGTCTGCAGCACTGATTCCTCCTGGAGGCTCTGACAGAAACCATTCTGTGCCTCTTCCAGCTTCTGGCGTTGCTGTCAGTCCTTGGCATTCCTGGGCTTGTGGCAGCATCACTCCTGTCTCTGCCTCTGTCATCACACGGCCTTCTTGCTGCGTGTCTGTGTCTTCTTGTAAGGACAGAGTTATTCAATTTCAGCTCCCCCACCCCCACTCCAGAATGACCTAATTACTAAATATGTCTATCTTATTTCCAGATAAAATAAGGTCATACTCTGGGGTTCCAGTTGGACAAGAATTTGGGGGACACTTCAACCGCTGCAGGGGAAGCCTCAGTGGTTGCAGTTGCTTGAGGCACTACGAACCCTAGCCTTCCCCTCCCATCTTGCCACACTTTCAAAATGTAGCCTTTGAGAGCTTTTCCTATATTCCACTGGTGTCAACAAGGAAATGGGGTGAGATGAGGGTTACCCTCAAAGATCCACAGCTGTTCTGGAGGATGGCTGCCTACTGTGGGAATGCTTCCCCATCTGACTGGCCTTGCCATCCTCCCAGGGTAGTGGTCCAGGGCTGCCTTTGCTCCGGCCCCAAGTGGCTATGCTCTGGGACACAGGCCGGGCATGGTTGCCCCACTTTGTCTTTCTGACATGGAGTGCCTCTGATTTGCTCACATCCACAGTCTTCCAAAGTAGATGGGGGGAGAGGTGTAGAGTCCTTGTTCAGCTTAGTCTTCGCTGAAGTCATGGGACAGCTGCTGGAACCCACTGGGTTTCAGAAAATTCCACCTAGAAGTGTGGCCATTCCTCATGACTGGGTAGCTTTGGCCCTCATGCCATCTTGTGATGCTCCATTCCATTTTGTCACTCAATTGTGTATATATTTTCACCTTTCTACACAACCTAGGTTCCAAGGCATGAGACCTGCTCTTCTCCCTCAATAAATGGTGTCAGTCCTCATGGCCCTGTGTGCTCTGTCCTGCATGTTCTCTGGAGAATGGACCCACCTGGTTAAAGGATGGTTTTTTACCTTCTCGGCCAGCTCTGGATCTTTCCTGGGGCATGTACCCAGCCAGATGCAGTTGGGCCAGCATTGTCGACCACCTGCTTCCCCCATGCAGCTGTGAGCCCCCAGGATTGCTTCTCAGGTCCAGGCTGGTCTGGAGGCGGCTGCCCTCTTCCTGGCCCAACATCTCGGCCCAAGTGCCTGTTTCGTATTCTCTCATATAGTCCTATGATGTAGGACTTTTTGTGATTGTTTTTATAGATGGGAAAACTGAGGCCCTGACAGTCTTAAGCACCTTGTCCAGGTGACAGAACAGGCTTTCTCAACGCAGGTCAGAACTCCCACTGCCTCATCCTTCTGGCTTGCTTTGATAGACAGTAATTCAGGTGTTGAGCTTGAAACAAAGTTTATTTTATGTCACTGTGAATCATCCTGAATTAACTTACTGGCATTAAGAGCAATGGAGATGGGAGAAATGAGATTAAAAGGAAAATAAATAAAAAACAAGGGCTTTGCTCTTGACAGCTAGTCTGGCAGCATGGGTAGTGTGCCACATTTGGGCTGCCCTGCCCAGCACCTGAGCCCTGACCATGTTATACGTGCCCCAGAACTGAGGGTGAGGGGCCTCTGCAGGTGGGATGGCCTGGGGACCCCAAGCAATAGCAGCCTGGCTGCATTCCTTGGAGAAAAGCCACCCTTGGGCTTTCTGTGGCCTTGGTGGAAGCCCCTCTCACATCTGGCTTCTAATGAAAACACCCTTCGTTGCTGGAAGTGGGGGCTGGTGGTGGGGCCCCTGTGATTAGGGCAGGTGGAACCCGTGGCCTGGGTCTTGGTTGCATGTGGCTGGCTGAGGCCATGTAGGGCCTGTCTTTCCTGGAGCAGGGCTGGATAGGAAGAGACCCTTAACCCATTCTTCACATGGCAGCCATCAGTGACCCCACCTGAGTGCTGGAACATGCACCCAAATGCAAAAGACCCTGCTGGGATGCCTGAGCCTATGGCATGGGAAGGCCCTGGCAATTTTTCTGTTCTTCTCATGGGGCAGGCAGGGAGGGCCCGGGACTGAGAAGTAGAATGTTGGAAACAAGTTGGGGAGAGGACAGAGGTGCCACAGATAAAGGTTACAATCTGTCAGGAACAGCAAGGCTGAGAACAGTTATGAAAGCACCCAGTGAAAATGGGGGTGGGGTAGGGTTAATGTTCGTGAAGTAACAGGGTGAGAGAGACGGAAGCACCTCCCGTGGGCCCCCAGCTCTTGCTGGTTATCCACAAGGATAACTTTGTGAAACAGGGACAGTTACAGGTATTAGAACATTCAGTATTCTCTATATTTAAAGGTCACCTCCACTCTTAGTTTGGAAGGAACTTAGAACATATGTCTTTGTGTCTTGGTTAAAGAAAAAAGTCAAATTTCGATCAAAAGTTGTATATGAGCATGTATATGTGTGCTGTGTGAAGTACATAAGATAGCAAAGTATCCAGGGACCCAGGAAATCAGGCCAAAGTCTTTTTTTAAAACATTTCTCTAAATGTTTTACTTAAATTTTATAGTTTTAAAAAAGACCTTGTATGATGGAAATAACAGATGCACATTAAAGGAAAAAAATGCTGACATGGACAAAGATGAAAAGCCTCACAGTGCCACGATCAGAACAAAACCACTGTCTTCACAGGCTTTTTCTTCCAGGCCTATTCAGAGTATTGGGGCCACTTGAGTTGTATCACTGTAGGTACAGTAAGTGCTGGCATCTTTGTGCTCTAAGTGCATGTAAATGATGTAAATGTTTGACTGAATTCTAACAGAGGGCTAGGTGATGGAGCCACAGCTGAGGGTCCTTGGCTGCTGCTAATGGCCTGGGTGTGTCATTGGAGAGTCACACCATCTTGCTAACCTCTTATTTCATCCCAGAGGCATCTACAGGTGACCCAGAGGAGGCACCAGGACCTCCCTGGCTGTTCCTGGTAAAAAAGGGTCCCCCAGAGCCCTGAGTTTTCCTGAGGGTCTGGCCTGGGCGTTCTGCTTTAGTCCAAAGAGTTAGGTTTTGCTTCCTCCCAGTCCTGGATCCAGCTGAATCTTCAGGAGCCTGAACCTTCTGGCTGTTGGGACCCTCGCTGGCTGGCAGCTGGGGCTGAGCCATCCCCTCACGAAATGCCCTGAGCTGCTGGAGAAGCCGACTTTTCCCAGTACAGTCCCTGTGACACAAGAGAAGCAACGTCAATCAATGCCAAGTGGAAGACAAACCTCCCAGTGCTCTCCCATTGCAACAGGACACAAACACACAAAAGCCAGAGTGCTTTCAGAAGCGTGTTCCCTGGTTCTTGAGATGCTAACTCAATAATGATTGCAGCCTTCGCCCTTGCTGAGTCATAATGCATGTCAGCATGTTAAAAGGCTTCTGGGATGAAACCTGTATGACCCTTCTCAACCCATATTTTTCTTCCCTTTTTTCCCCTATAATGCCTGACTCCATTAGGGGAAAAATTACATTAGACTCTGACATTCCCAAAGGGTAGGATCTGCAAGCTTTGCAATTCCAAAAATGATGGATACTGCCATAGCATATGATTCTAACTCACCCCCGTGACCACAGCATGGCCTCCCCATGTCAGAGACCTGAGCCTTCTCTGTGTTGAACATTTCATGTCTTAATTCACTCAAGCCTTTCATTTCTGGCTAACAACCATCACTTTACTCCGTCCCTACAGTTCCTCTTCACTTCACTTCCAGTACCATCACTAATCGGAAAGCAGAATCAATTTGGGAAGCTATTTTACAGAAAGAAAATGTACTAATTTTTTCTGAAGAGCAGGATAAAGTGTCCTTGGTGATGTCCAGGGACAGCAGTCCAGGCTGAGATGATGCTGGCTCCCATGGTACCCTCCCTACCTCTCAGACCCCCGCCCCCATCTCATGTGCTAGCCCTTTGGATGCAAGGCAGAGAACTAAAAGCATAAATGTTAAATGGGCCAGGGTAAGGCTTATGCAGAAAGCAGACAGGCAGCAGCCCCCGGCAGAGCCCCGAGTGGTTACCATACCCTCCTGGGCCCTGCTGGTTTCTCAGAGCCACTGTTTCCTCTTCCTCTGCCTCCTCACTGTCAGAGGAGCTGCAGCTGGAGCTGGAGCTGGAGGAGAGGGAATCACGATTTGCTGGACATGCCCCAGTCCACCCCAGCCAAGCCAGCTTAACCCAGGGAGTTGGAGTGCCCAGGCCTCCCTGGTGACCCAAGGCACGAGGATGGGTAAGCCAGCCAAAGCCAGTGGTAGAGGGTCGCACCCCAGGGCAACGTACCTCACCTAGATTGTTTACTTAGATCTCTTCAGGAGGAAGGTTATTGTTTACTCCTGCTTCTTCCCTCCTTACCCGGAAAGCCTGCTGACTAAGTGGGACTGTTGGCCAGGCTCTGCTCCCAGCTAAGAGCACTTCTCAACTGAGCAGTGCTCCCAGGATTTGCCCACACCCGAGTCCTCCTGTCTATCAGAGTTCCTGTTCCTCTCTAGGCCAAGCAGTGGGTTTGCTTCAGGGCTATCACCACTCCCTGTACCTTTCCAATGACTCCTGGTCTGATGGCTCTTTGGGCCTCAGGTCAATGAAGGTGGTAGAAGGCTTCACTGGGTTCCTTAGCCAACACGGGCCCAGCTCAGTTTGGAAGCCCAGCTCTGTCAAAGCATGTCTGAAATGAGAAGAGCAGAGGTGCTGAGTCACTTTTCTGACCTGCACAGGGCTCATGGCTGCCACTGACTGAGTAGTACCCACTGCGTGTCGGGCATGGAGGTAGGTCACATCAATACATTCGCTCTTTCACCCTTCAGAACAACCCTCAAGATTTAGGCCAGCACCATCCTATCAAACTTTCTGTGACGATTAAAATGTTCTATGTCTGTAGTTTTCAGCATGGTAGCCACTTCCTACAAGTAGCTATTGAAATCTACATTTAAGCTAATTCAAATTAAATTAATACAATAAAATTAAAAATTCAGTTCCTCAGTTGCACTAGCCACATTTCAAGGGTTCAGTAGCCACATGTAGCCAGTGTAAATCTAGACATTTCTGTTGGACACTTCAGGTTCCCAGGATTAGAAGCCATCACAACTAGTTCAAGTGAGAAGGAAATTCATTGGCTCTCAGATTCCTAAAAGAGTAGAACCGCCAAAGTGTGGGAAGGGCAGAGGAACAGCTGGGCCTTAAGAGACCCCAAGGCTCTGTCCCTATCTCTGCCCCTACAGCTTCACTCTTTCTCATCACAGCTGGTCTTTCTCCACCCTCCCACCCCTACCCAGAGATAAGGGAGAGTAGAAATTACCAGAGAAAAGCTCTGATTGGCCTGGCTGATATCAGATGCCCAGGGCTTGCCCAATCAATGGTGACTAGAGGGCTCTACTCTTGGGAAGGCCATGTGGATGGTGAAGGGAGGGTTCCCATGGGGTGGGAGAAAGAGCAGGTATTTGGGGGCTTGAGTTCCAGCTCTGCTTCATATGGCCTGGGCAAATCCACCTCTCTGAGCTTCAGTTTCTCCATCTATAAAATGGAGATAATTGTAGCACCTACCTGATCAGATTCTTGAAATGAGAAAAACACAGAGTGCCCCACCCATAGTAGGACTAATAAATATGCAAAGCCATGGGCCTGTTATAGAGAGGACAGGGCCATGGCTGGCAAGAAATCCCACCTGTTTCCGGCCTCTCGGTGCTTGGTGTCCTGGGACATGTCAGCAGGCATTTTCCAGGCAGAGGAAGAGGTTCTAGACTGTGTGGCACACAGGAGGGTGAGTTGTTCCATAAGCCTGTCCTGGGCACTCTGCTTGGTGTGATCTGACAGGAGAGCAGGAGAAGCTGTTTAGTGGGGATGCAGTCTCTGCTTGACTTAGAGTGGCCTGACCCACCATGTAGATGACCCAGGTGGGAGTGTGTGGTTCGTACATGGAGAAGTGAGAAGGCCAGTAGAGGCTGCTGCTCCACCCCTTCGATACCCCACCTCCACTCAGCATGGCTGGAAGCCATATCTTTATGAGTGCGAGTTGTATTAGATAGAGCCTCATGAAGTAGAGGTGACTTCTTAATGACAGTTTATCCCACTTTCATTCCTGAGTCCCTCTTGTCAGAGGGAACCATAATTAACAGTTCTCTGTGTTCACTTTCTTTTTTAAAAGATCAATGGGATCATCCTCTTTAGATTTTTTTCACTGAATATGTCTGTGTTAGTATATACATAGCTTCCTCCATAGAGTACAGTGTGTTCTGTGGTATAACTTATTTATTAACTCATTGAATACTGAATATGGGTTTACAGTTTTTAACAATTGTAAACAATGCTGCAACAGATAGGAACATTCTTGGATACATATTTTTATCCACCTGGGTATGTACATGTTTGGGTAGATTTTAGAAGTGGAATAACTTAATCAAAGGCTTATATCCCTTAAAATAGAAAACAGATCCTCCTCCACATTGCCCTTCAAAAAGGGGGCACGAATTACAGGAATTACAGCCCCCCTCCATGTCCTCCCCTGCCCTCCCCCAGTCTTACTTGATGGTAGGTTTTTCCACATCCTGCTATCAGGGGTTAAATTACAAACAAACAAATCCCTGTTAAAAACAGCATGGGGCCCTCAGCCCTGGCAGCATGGGGCCCTCAGCCCCGGGAGGAGACTTCAGCTCTGAAACTGGAGGACAGAATGCATGTTCTGGCTCTTTTGCTTCAGACTTGCCCCTACTCACCTTTTTGGGCCAGGCTGGGAGGGGATGGGAGCTTTTGTTTCATTTACAAAATTGTCTAGAGCAAGGCCACAAGTGCAATGACAGTAATCACTTAAACCAGAGGCAGGGGAAGCAAGATTGTGGTTAGGAGCTATGAAAAGCAGGATAGTATGTTCTCAGAAAAAAAAGAGAGAGAGGCCTGATGATGTGGGGAGGAGGAAAAGGTGAGGGTTGAGGTCAGAAACCGTGTTTGGAGAGCTCTCCCCAGGGCCTGGTACATGCCTGGCAGATAGCAGGCAGTCATATATATAATGAATAAATGAGTGAATGAATGGAGTGAGTGAATGAGTGAGTGAATGAATGAAGTCTTTCAAGGATTGGCACGTGAATGTTCAGGACAGTTAGGGCTGAGCATCAGAGAGGGCATGGTGGGCTGCAGGGCTGATGGTCCCCAGCACATGGTCCTATTTTATTGGGAGGCCCTGGAAGGAGCTACTTGTGGGGATCATTTGGGCCCTGGCATTCAAGGTCAGACCTTGGCCCCGGAGGCAGTCAGCTGGCCACCACACTGCTCCAGTTGCTCTGTCTCCCCTGTCATCTTCATCTTCTCGTCTTGCCAGACTCTCAAGGATGTGATCCAAATCCCACTCTTCAAGTTGCTGAAATGATTAAAGTGGTGATTGTGAGGCTGTCGCAGGGTCCCGGAAGCACAGTTGCTGTGACCAAAAGAGACTGTCAGGGGATGTTGCGGGGTAAGAATCAGGGTTTGGAGCCAAGCCCACATTTGCTGATGGACTCACTCACCCACCCTTTGAGGGTTGCAGAATGAACTACCAGGGGTCTGCACTTCCACTCGGTTTATGGGATTTTGTTATTGTAGTGGCCACAGACTAAGACTATTGTAGTGGGCCAGCCTTCAAGTTTGCCTGCAGAGGACCAGCTAGGGACCATGTGCAGGACACACCCCAAGGACTCGAAAGGCAGGGGAGCTGCCTACCTGGAGGGAGAGCACTGGCAAGCCTTCCTGAGGACGCTGTGGTGGCGTTCCTGGTCTTGGACTTGCCACTGCAGCTTCACAGGACATCTTCTTCCCTTGACTTTGGCCACTACAGTTAGGGTTCCGGGGACCCAAGGTGACTTTATGAAGTAAATCTTTCTCAATCATCTTCTTTCTCTCCCTTCTGAGAGCTCTCTGGTTGGCAGCGTTTGAGCGCTCCTGAGACTGAGAGGCAGTACTTGGGAGCTCTGTCCTCTGGTCTCCTTCCAGGGAACAGAGGGTGGCTTCTCCCTGTGGCTCCCAGGGAGGACTTGAGGATCCTTTGGTGTTGATGGACATGTCCCCACAGACACCTTCCTGCCTTGTGGGAATCTCCTCAGGCTTCCTAAAAAGAGAGCTGCTCTCACCAGGATCCCTTCCTTCCTTCGTTGTTGTGTTCCATTCACCCCAGGCTTCTGCTGCAAACTCCACAGGCATCGCAAGTGGCTACACGGGAAAAGAGGTGTCCTCGGTTAGGAGCCTCAACACCGTACTTCAGAAAAGGTTTTTTTAACTGTGGTAAAATATGCGTATAACATAAACTCTGCCTTGTTAACCATTTCTAAATGTGCATTCATAAAGCTGTGCATCCATTGCCACTGTCCATTTCCAAAACTCTTTAGCCACCTTTTGTGCCCGTTCACTTAGCTCAGTGTTTCCGAGATTTTTCATCACATTGTAGCGTTCTTTTTTATAGACTGAATAATATTCCACTGTATGGCTAGACCATATTTTGTTGACTCATTTTGTTTGCTGGTGGACACTTGGGTTGCTTCCACCTTTTGGCCAGAGTGAATAGGCCATATAGCTATTAAGGGGTGGACATGATGAATCCCAGGCCCTTTGACTTCAGAGCAAGCCCATAGCTCTGTCCTCAAGGGTTGGTACACACTTTCCCATCTCAGATTAAAAAATAAGTCATCCAGAAGAATTGTAGAAAGAAGAAAACAAAATAAAGTCATATGAACATCATTTTACCTGAACTAGCCAGGGAGCTTGGCAGCCCTGGGAATTTCTCCTGTTTGGGGTTCTTTCAGACATACGTCTAGGTCTGACTGAGTGTGAGTAACTTCTGTCATGGTGATAGGGAGAGAACATGCCCTGGCTCTGTAAGATGACCCTGCATTAGTTCTTGCACTGAAAACTGAGTGTGGCTGGGGGTCAAGAGGAATAACAGGGGCAAGATCAGACAGAAAGTAAGTCCCCACCGGGGTCCTAGGTGTGCTGAGCACAGCATCTCCTTGGGCTGTACCTGGAGAAAGGCCAGGTATGCAGAGATGCTGCACCACAGATTTTAACCTCTTTGACCCATAATGCTGTTAAGGGTTCAGTGAGAGCCATGGACACCGACTCACTTCCACACCCCATTCTGCCCACAGGGTCCCAGCATCACAGGTCCCCAGAACCTGCCTTCCACAGACCTTAGGACACTCATTGGCCATAGGGACCCAGGCTTCATCAGAGTCTTCAGCCAGCTCCTCTGACAAGTCTGGAATCAGGGAGGTTTGATTTCGTTGGAAGATGTACAGCTCCTCTTCCTCGCACTCTGACTGTGGACAGACGAGAGATCTTCAGGATTACATGGCAATGACCAGAGCCAGGAGGGCCTCGGGTCCCACCTACCCTGCTCTGCCTCGCCCCACCCAGCTGGGGAGCAGCGGTGGTAGATCAGCTCTGAAAGGGGCTTGCCCTGCGCTGGTTTCTGCCACTGATTTAGAACTTGGCTTGCCAGCACCACCTTGTGGAGGTGAGATCCAGAGCTCCTGGTTCTGCATATACCTGATCCCCTTAAGATGGCTCCAACCTGTGTGTTTGGCACTCACTGATGAGGAGTTCCTGCCTGGTGCATAACCTACCTTGTTCTGTCCAAAGGGTCACTGTTGCATCTTACATGTGTGTACATGTCTAACTTACACTATGTGGAGAAGGTGGTCGCGTTCATTTAAACCAGAATTCAGAGTCTCTTTTGTCACCTAATATTCTCTTGGTTGGTAGAAACTAGAAACATAATTACTATCATGGTAAGTCAGGGCACACCAGAGTACATTGTTACAAAGGTGTCCTGGTCCTTGAAGAGGTTGAGTAGGCTCCTTAAATGTTTATTGAATGAATGCATGTCATCAATAACAAAATTACTATGTACTATATACATTTACTGTGTGCCTAACACTGTGCTCTAATGTAGAGCATTTAGTTCTTACAACAATTTACATCAGAGCTGGGATCTGAACCCTGGGCAATGTGGAATCTTGGTCCTTAATTCTTATATGATGTACCTCTCTGTTTGTTACAGTTCTCCATAAAGTATCCTTGGGATGTTTGCCAGAACATAAAAATGCCAGGATATGGAGGATTTTGTTAACTCTACTAATTGAGCACCCACTCTGGGTCATACTCTTCACATACAGAATCCAAAATTTGTGCCAATAATAACTATCTGTATTTTGCAGCAAGGACACTGAGGCTGACCTAGGTATGGCAACTGCCCACAGGTTACATGGGAGGTTAGCAACCTAGTGGAGATGGGGACCCAAGTCTGCTTGATGCTGAAGCTCCTGCTTTTCCTGCTCTTCTGTGGTGCTGTTCTGGACTCTCTGTTGGGCCAGGACGTGGCCAGGACCTCTTCCAAGAATGGCTTCCATTTCAATGCATTGAGATAAGCCCTTGGAGGAATTCTCTAGTTGTAGTTTGGGATCCCTGGTATGGCCCAGAAGGATGCTGAGCACCAATAAATGTATTCACAGAATAAAAACAGAGATCATGATGAACGCAGAGCTGATAAGCTCCAAAACTGTCCATGAGTCAGCATCATGTTTGTCATGGGAAGGAAGGGCAGTCAGGGCCTAGGACAACATGGGAAGAAGGTGCTTGCTTACCGAGGAACAATCTGAGTCCAGAGATGGGAGCTGCTCCCTCACGGTCTGGAGGATGGTGTTCCAGGACCCCATCTGGGAGGCCCAGGGGGAGGGC
The DNA here is from genome assembly GCA_030015415.1 of Cynopterus sphinx. Taxonomy (NCBI): domain Eukaryota; kingdom Metazoa; phylum Chordata; class Mammalia; order Chiroptera; family Pteropodidae; genus Cynopterus; species Cynopterus sphinx. The sequence goes on along the minus strand of CM057379.1, from coordinate 94,933,374 downwards.
AGTGAGGGCCCCACATCTTTGTCTTGGGTTGCCATGAGTGCTCAGGCTCAGAGGAAGTTTCTCACTATGCCATCATCCAAGGATTTCTGTGGAGGATGCAAGATGAGGTGCCAGGGGCTAGAGGCCAAGGGTCAAGATCTGGGGGACTGCCTTTTTAAAGCATCTACCATCCCATGGAGGGTGGAAACCAACTCAGACTTCCCACCCCATTTCCCTTTGGTGCTGAAGGTTCCTGTTACCGAGTGCTAGGCACTGTGCCCTACACTCTGTGTGTGCGTGCATGCGTACACACCTGTGTATGTAATGAAGTATGGAGCCTGCAGATATATACTATGTATATGATATTATATAAGTATATGTATTGATATATATGTCCATAGACATGATATATAAATGATACATGTATATGATATAGATATATATAAACTACATATGTATATATTCTATATAACACATATTGCTATCTATATTTTATGGGCTCAGAGAAGTTATTAGTAAATTGCAAAGATAGAATTTGTATCAAAGTTAGAGGGGATTTCAAGCTCCACTATCTTTTACTGCCCCCTTACAAAGGAATAGACATTTTGCAGTCCCCAGATCTTTTTTGGAGTTGCCAAATTAACCTCTTACATTCAGGGATTGCACCCGCCCCCCCTTTGTATCCCAGAATCTAAAAGGAAAAGGCCCAGCCCCTCGAGGATCAAGGGGGCTTTAGGAATGTGGGATGACTGTACTTCAGAGCCAGTGCCTGGAGAATCCTTGCAGCCTGAGAGGCAGCTGTGCCTATAAAATGGAAATGGAACACTCCTGCTTCTGCCTGGGATGGCTATCACGTTGCGTTAGGGCCCCCATCAAAGTAGTAGCAGGAGACGGAAGTGTGTGTGGCGGGGCGGGGGGTGCTGCTGCTGTGCTTATGGGAGCGGGAGCAGGAGCTTGGTGCACCCTGCCCTGAGAACAGCAGGGTGGGGACGCATCTGGTACATACAGCATGGGGCGTTCTCTGGCTGCCGGGCAGATCAGAGGACAACAGAATCAGGGAGGTGAAGGGGCTCCCAGAGATCCTGATAAGTTCTTCAGGCGGACGAGGTAATAAGGGAGGGAAAGGCACTACAGGCTGCGGGAGGAACACGCACAGCGCTTCAGAGTGAAAACTGCCCAACTGTTTGAAGTGGGGGACGGGGGAGGGGAAAAGGAGAAGAAGTGTCGGGTGCCGGACTGTGCAGTGAAAACGAACCACATCATGAGGAGTCCTGAGCATCAGGATGAGAAGCTCGGCTCACCCAGCCGACGCGCGGGAAGCCAAACGCTCCCGGAACCCGCAGCTCTAGTCTCCTCCGAGTCCTGACTCTGCCCGCAAGACCGTTTCTCGGCTGCGGCCCGTTAGCCCCACCCAGAGCCCCGCCCTTCGCCCCGCGCGTGCGGCGGTTGTTATGACAACCAGACGCCAACGGCCTCCCGGGTCAGGCCTTTGAATTCTGGAGTTCAGAAACAGAAAAAACCATCGCTCTCCCTCCCATGCCCTCCCAAGGCCTGTTCGCCTCGTCTGGTCCAACTCCTGACATTTATCTCCGCAGCAGAGGCAGGCCCGAGGCCCCTCACCTCAGCTTCTGCCTCCGCCTGCCCTCCCTGCACGGTCCCGACAGGGCTATGCACAGTCTCCAGCGCGTCCCTCGGTTCGCGTTTGCCCCCTCGGGCCGCGGCGCCACTACAGAGGCTGTCGCCGCCTTCGGAATCGCCCCTTGGCGGAGTCTTACTCCTACCGCTTTCGATCTCCGCCCCCACCCCCGCGCGTCTTTCTGGATTTGGCACGTCCCGCCTCTCCTGCAACAGGATTGGTTCTCCTGGTCAGCCGAGGGGCGGGGCAGGAGAACTCCTCCTGCTCATTGGGTGCTGCGGGCGTCACTCAGAGAGCCGGGCGAGGGGACCGGAAGGTCCGGGTGCGGGACGGGTGAGCTGCTCGCTCTTCGGGAGCGGCCCCGCGGGCCGGCGAGCGTCCCGGCGTGCTCCGCGCCTCCCGCAACCACTTCCGGGGCGGGAGCCGGGTCGTGGGGTCCGGCGCTGCGGCGGCCGCGCGGAGTGGGTGAGCCCGGCTGAGCGTGGCGGAAAGCGGGCCGGGCCGAGGGAGCGCGGCGGCGAGCAGCGGCGGCCTGAGGGCGACCGGGACTCCTCACAGCGCAGGTATGCTCCGCAGCGGCCCTGCCCGGGGCTGGCACCTGCTGCCCACCTGTGCGGCCTGGAGCGGAGCGTCCCCGCTCTGCCTCCTGCCTGCCGTGCGAGTTTGTGACTCTGAGCGGCCGCTCTGCACCAATGGAGCTGGGACGGTAAAGCCACGTGCCATGTAGAGTTACCGGGAGGTGGCTTCGAGGGACGTCCGTGCTGTAGGTTGCCTGGGTTTCCACCCCCACCCCCGTCCCCGGGACTCTCCCCAGGGCCTGAGAACGAGGTCGAGATACCCCGGCCCCTTGAAAGGCCCTCGCGCGGGAGGTCGGGGGGAACGAGTGCCCTGGGCCTTTTACAGATCTCTTCCCTGTGGGCGTGGCGGTCTGTCACCGACGTCATATATATATATTTTTTTTAAGTTATTTTTTTTGTTTCGTTTTAAAATAACGGATACTTAGGATTTCACAGAAAGGACTGTACTAAAAGGTAGAGTAAAAATTTTAAAAGTCCCGTTTCCCAGTGCTACTTCCTGGAGATAACTTACCGGAGGCGATATACAAAAGACGTTTGATACAAACATAATCACGTTGTGCACCACGAATGCCCCATCATTGTAGAATGTCGGGCGTGTGGCAAGGTGAAAAGAAATTAATAGTAGCTTTATGGTCCTGTGGCATCCGAGTTCTCTCTCCTTAAGCGCCTTGAGTTGGGGTCTGATTCTCATTGTCTCCCAGCAGTCTGCAGAGTGTCAGACTTGTGAGCATCCAATGAAAGGAGAGAGAACATAGGCCCCACCCCAGGAGGCGTTAGCAGAAGAGACACACCCACAGAAGGCTTGAGGAATGTCTGGAAAGGGGGCTCTGATCTGACACTGAGCTTATTTGGCTTCTTATCCAGGCTATGTGGGCCTGAACTGTGCAGGTAAGGGTTCCCACCTGTGAGGTGAGCGCCGCTTGATTTCAAGCCCTGCCGGTGTGAAAGGCAGTAATTCCAGTAAGTGGGGCTTTGTTGTAAACTTTGTTGCCTGCAGACCTCATCACATGTGTAAATACTTTGGCAAAGAGCCTACAATTTTTTTTGCTCCCCAAATTGGCAGTTTGTTGTTTGGCCATCTTGGCTGTCACCTGGGCCTGGGAAGCATTCTTTAGTAGAGACTGAGGTCAAGTGGCATTTGTGAACCACTGTGGTTCCTTTAAGCCATCTAAACAGGATGTGACTCTTTGCTTTCTTTCTCTCCATTTTCTACACTTGCTTCCTTGTTCTTTCCCACCCAGAGTACAATAGGAGACAAATGTCACTCCTGGGCCTAAAAGTTCTGCTAGGAAGCTATGACTTTGCCTTGATTTGGGTAGCATTCCCAGAATAATGGACTCTCATAATTATAGACTTGTCATCCTGGTGTTGTCCTATCTCAGGGAAAGTGTCACCTCACAAATTTATTATATCCCCCCTTCCATCTCTTCTACTTTAAAGGAATGCATAGGTAGATTCCTAGTCAGTTAACATTTGCTGAATACCAATCACATTCTAGTTTCTGTGCGAGGGGCTCTCAATTTTTTCAAAATGTATTTGCTTAAAAAACTTGCAGTAAAATTCATTCATTTTGTGTTCAAGTCTGTGAGTTTTGATAAATACACAGTCATATATCTACCAGTCAAGATGCAGAACAGATTCATCATCCCCCAATTCCCTCTTGCTGTCGCTTTGTGGTCCCCCTACCTCTAACTCCTGGTAGCGCTGATCTGTCCTCCAACTCTTTATTTTTTCTAGAAAGTCATATAAATGGAATCATACAGTAGCTAGTCTTTTGAGTCTGACTGTTAGCAGAGTGTATTTGAGATTGGTTCGTGTGTTATGTGTATCAACTGTTCATTCCTTCTGCTTATTGTTGAGTAGTATTTCATTATATGAATATGCCACTTTATCTATTCTTCCATGTATCTTTATCAACAGCCCTTTAAGATATGTTTCCATTAGATAGTGAGGAGCTAAGGATTAGAGATGTAAGAGCAGAGCCAAATTTTGATCTAACTCCAAATCCTGAGTTCTTTCCCACCATACCCAAGAGCTGATTTGGTCCACTGACCCAATCAGCATTTCTTTACTGCCCATCCAGGAGGATGTCAGGCTTCTTGAGTTTCTGGAGAATTCTCTTCCTAGAATGTGGGGCATAAAGATTGGTGAAGAAAAATATATACCATACAGGCTCTCCTTTTTCTGTCTGTTGACAAGCTCACAAAACTACATAATATTTAATATTTAAACCACACAAAAAGTGTTTTGAGTTATCCCCAGGAATTGACTGCATTTGGGTAGCAGTCTGCTAGGATAGTAACATAGCTGCCTACTGTAGGCAGGAGTGTGACCATTCTATTTTATTCCTTGGAACCACCAGGAAGGAAAGACCTATCCCCTGGGCCTCCCTCCACAGTGATGTCGGAGCTCAGTGATGAAGCCAGTGAACCGGAACTCCTGACCCGCAGCTTGTCCATGTGGCATGGGCTGGGTGCACAGGTCAGCTGGGAGGAGTTGGCTGTCCCCTTGGATCTCCACACAGCTGCTTCCATCGGCCAGTATGAAGTGGTGAAGGAATGTGTGCAGCGGTAAGAGATCTTGGTAAATTGTCCCTCCTCCTTAGTTTTGAGAAACCGTCTCAGTGGCTTCAGCTTCCATATAGAGATATCAGTAAGCATGCAGTCATAGATGTTTAATACATATGGCCTAGATTAACCCTGCTAATCTCGGGCAGTTGTCAATAAGGATTTATGCTGGACTCTGCTGAGGGAGGCAGTTTTTATTCCTAAGAAGAAAAATGGGTTTACATTTTTTTCATAGGCTTAGGAACATTTCGGCCTTACTTTGACCAGAGTAATTTTATGGATTTTACTAATTGCAGAAATGCTCAACAAAAATAAAGATAGAAGGCGATTCCCCATGACCTTCTTTTCTCAAGGGATTTATTTTAATCCCTTGCGCCTTCCTCTTTCTTCTAGCTTCTGTCATAGAAGAGAGGGAGGCAACAGGGCCTCTCTGCCCCTCTGGAGGATTGAAATAAGTGCACTCATACCATTTTTATTAATCTTATACATATATTAGGTCCTGATACAACAGCAGTGGCCCTTGCCTATGTCTTGTTCATAATACAATATGATACCTACTGTAATTTTTGGGAAAGAATTCATCTCCATGCTTCCACGCCTTTATGTCTGCCACACATTTCACTTGCATTTCCATTTCCCATTGATAACCTAGAGAAACAATCTATATCCATACCTACAGGTGTTTTTTCCAGTTCCTGGGCTGCCAAAGCCAAGCCTCATTGAAGCATTAGGTTTCTGGTTCCCAGGTCATAGCCATCACTTATAAATACTTGGCCAATCAAGTGTAAGTGCACTGTAGTGAGGGATAATCCATCATACTCCTGTACCAGATGGCTTTGAGAATGTGTAGCCAGGTATGCAGGCAGCACATCTCCCTCACGGGGTCCCCAAGACCCCAGTTGTAACTCTGCTCCTTTGGCGTTCTTGGGCTTTTAATTAAGCCTTTGGGTGTGCTGGTAAAATGCAGTCCAGAACAGCTCCATGGAGGAGAAGAGGGAAGTGTTTGTGTTCTAGATGGGATTGTGACACTAGCTGAGCCTGAGGCTGGGGACCCAAGTAGTTGGAGAAGGGAAAATTGGACTGAGGGGAGGTGAGAGAGCCTCAGGATATGTCTCCTCCCTCTCCAATTTGGAATTGAACATTCCATCAATGAGTAGTGATTTGGGTGGTGAGGATGAAGTTGTCTCCGTGCAGCTCTCCCAGCCAGTGGCTGCTACTGCATTTCTGGAATTAGGATCTTCTGGAAAGGCTATGTGGGCATCCCAGAGTCAAAACATGCTAATGAATGGTAAATAAGTGTCTGGTATGGCTTAATGTGTGTAAACCTAGGAAAGGCACAATTGTATGGATTGATTGGCAGTTGTTAGCTCCACTGGAGGTGGGACTGTGGAAGAGGAAAGGCTGGGACGCATGAATTATGCAGTAGGCTTCTGGAAGTGGGTGTTAGTTCCATTCTCCAACCCCAAATCCAGGGTTGGAGAAAGATAGGATTATTTAGTCACAGGTTTTCCAAGAATGTTTCTGTAGAGTTAAGTGACAAAGAAATCAATTGCAGTGGGACTCCATTGTCTGAGTCACCTTCCTCTTTTCTCTCCCCCAACACTGGACAAACAGACTCTGGTCTGTTGGTGAAAGGTAGTCAAGGCTCCAGGTCAGGGTCTTTCAATCTTGGCACTACTGAAAATCAGATCATTCTGTGGTGGGAGCTGTCCTGTGCAGTGTCGGATGTTGAGTAGCATCCCTGGCCTTGGCGCCGGCTTTGGCAAACCCTACAGGTGAAACAGCTGGGCGTGTCTAGCATATCTTGCGTTTGTTTAGGAGGGAGTTAGATTTGAATAAGAAGAATGGTGGTGGCTGGACCCCGCTGATGTATGCCTCCTACATTGGACACGATACCATCGTGCACCTGCTGCTCGAGGCGGGGGTGAGTGTGAATGTGCCGACCCCAGAAGGGCAGACTCCATTGATGCTGGCTTCCAGCTGTGGCAACGAGAGCATCGCCTACTTTCTCCTCCAGGTGAGCTACGAGGGGACACAGGCCCAGAATCCTGAGGGGCTCCCTGGCCACTCTGGCAGAGACATGAACCACTGTAGGCCATGGTGTGTGTGCGTGTGTAATCACTTTGATTCTTTCAGCATGATGGCCTGGAGGGAGCCCACCCCACACACAGGAGATGAGGCTGTAACAAGCATTCTGTATTCTCTTGAAGCAAGGTGCTGAGCTAGAAATGAAGGACATTCAAGGCTGGACGGCCCTCTTCCATTGCACCAGTGCTGGGCATCAGCAGATGGTTAAGTTCCTTTTGGACAGTGGAGCGAATGCCAACGTGAGGTGATTATAGGTTTTAAGTGGCCATAGGAGTGGGTGTGTCATCTCTCACTCTGAGGAGGGCAGCTGTAGAGGCAGCTACAGGCCAGATTCAGGGAATCTCCTGCCTCAGTAGGAGAGGTTCAGACAAAGGGGCAGAAGGGACAGTCCTGCCCAGGTGCAGTAGGCCTAGGGTTAACCCTGACCTTTTCCCCATCTGTCAGGTGACATTGGGTGCAGCACTTTAAACTCTCTCAGCCTCATTTTATTCCTGAAAACTGGGAATAGCAATACTTATAGAGTTTTTAGAAGAATTACATGTTCTGTCATATCTAACATAGCAAATGGCACTTAATTGACATGCATTAAATCCTAATTCCTCTTTCCTCAACTTTTGTATGCATCAGGTGAGGTAATGCTTTGAAAACATTCATGAATTTTATAAGCTGGAAAGGGTATTGTCTAAAGCATTCCATGATGATGATCCCTTTTCAACACAGCATCCAACTGGCACGGCACGCTCTCTGGCTGATGTCATCCATTGTGAGGCACACCAAGCTTTATGTGTCACTAAGAAAGAAAAAATGCTACTAATTAAAATACAACTCGCCCATGGATTTTAAGATACATTCTGACTTAAGAGATGTTAAAATGTGAAAATGGTGTGTCTTGGAAAGGATGAATTCCAGTATTCAATTTGGTTTCTGTGTTCTAGACCAGCATGAAAGAAATGAGGGGTAGCGGGTACTCTGAAGACAGTGCAGAGTTAATTAACCCTAACCAAGCACCAAAAATAAGCATCGGGTATCAGACCTAGTAAGGAGACGGTAGATTATTAGTCCTGGGGGCGTTCCTGGGGGGTGTGGAGAGGTGGATTTAAGACATTAGCTTTCTGTGAGCAGTGAAAAGCAACAGCTTTTTGCTGGTGATTCATATGGAGATTTAAGAGATAGTGGGTACAAACAGATTAGGAGGAGGGACAAAAACTAGAGCAGAAGTAGAAACCAGAAAAATTCATGAGGCTGATGTGACTATAAGAACTTTTCTCATCTCCCCATTAATTCTTGCAAGAGGGAGACCTGTACACTTCAGGATGGGTGACTTTGTGTCACCTTGGTTTTGTCTACAGCAGGAAAGTGTCTCCCTGGCGGAACTTCTTTCTGTTAATCATCTCAATTTGGCCTCTGTCTTGTAGGGAGCCAACATATGGATTCACTCCTTTGATGGAAGCAGCTGCTGCTGGCCATGAAATAATTGTGCAGTATTTTCTGAATTATGTAAGTGACCCTCTTTTTAGCTTATAATTTAAGTCATAGCAAGTGAGGAATTATACCACTAACTTATAAACTATAACAGAATTTTCTGCTACACAGAAATAACTGCTCTTTATATATTCAATATGTTTTCATTTTATATCTATTGATACTAAGTGTTGAGTGGCACTTAGGCATTTAAGGGTATAGTGGTGAGTAAAAATAGAAACCTATTTTTGTAGAAATTTTGAAAATACTATTATTTGAAAAGTATGGAAAATCTCTTTTAAAAAGTAAATAGCACTCATTATACCATTACTTAAAAAAATTATGTTGAGTAAGAAGGCAAAGATCTTTTTAACCGCTCCCTACTCTTTCCCAAGATGCACATTGGGTTTGAGACACCCCAGGACTTTTCCTCTGCTTAGAAGGTATGTCAATAGATATCTGCAGTGGGATTCTACTAAATATTGGTTCTTCAGCTTTTAAAAAATCACTTAATGTGCTAAAGACATCTGATCCTTGTACAGTATTCCATGTATAATCTGTTCCATAATTACTATGAAGCAGTCTCCATGCAGCTCTCCCAGCTAGTGGTTGCTATTGCTTCTCTGGGATCAGGACCTTCTCAAATAGCTATGTGGGCCATAATGAATTCACTGATTATGAATTCAGTCAGTTCTTTATTAGTAGAAATTTAAGGTTTCCAATGTTTTGCAGTTTTAACCACTGCTTCAGGGAATATCTTTGTACATACAGCTTTAGCATGTGTGCAGTTATTTCTGTATACTCTAATTCTGTTGCTGCTCACATTTTAAGTTTAATAGGTCCTAATAAAAACACAATTAAAAGATAGACAAAGGATTCAAATAGACATTTCTCCAAAGGAACTATACAGATGGCAAATAAGCATGTGAAAAAATGCTTGACGTCGTTAGTCATCAGGGAAATGCAAACCAAAACTAGAAAGTCTGTAATGAAAAAAAAAACAATGGACAAAAACAAGAATTAGTGAGGATGTGTAGAAATTGGAACCCACATACACTGTTGATGTAAATGTTCAAACAGTTAAATATAGTTACCAGGTGACCCTGCAATTCCACTTCTAGGTATGTACCCAAGAGAACTGAAAACAGGTCTATGCAAAAACTTAAAGACAAATATCCCTGGCAGTGTAATTCATAATAACCAAAGGGTAGAAACAACCCAAACATCCATCAACCGGTAAGTGGATCAATAAAGTATGTAATATCCATATAATGGAATATTATTTGGGAATAAAAAGGAATGAAGAACTGGTGCTGCAAGGATGAACCTTGACAATGTTATGCTAAGTGAAAGAAGCCAGATGCAAACGACCACATGTTGTATGATTTCCTTTTTTATGAAATGTCCAGAATAAGTAAATCTATAGAGACAGAAGTAGATTAGTGGTTGCCTAGGACTAGGGGAGAGGGATGGGAAGATTGGGGAGAGGATGATGGTTAAGGGGTACAGGATTACAGGACTTCTATTTAGAGTGATGAACATTTTCTAAAATTGATTGTGATGATATACACCATTGAATTGTACACTAAGTGGGCGAATTGCATGTATGTGAATTATACCCTAATAAAGTTGTTTAAAAAACCCAATGGGAGAAATATTTAATTTCTATGTAAAGTCCTAATAAACTCCCATTAAAAAAGGTTATGTCTGTTGTCCTTCCCACCAGTAGAATATGATGGTGCTCATTTTCTCATGTCCTCACCAGCCTTTGAGGTTACCCATCTTAAGTTTTTCCCAATCTGGTGGGGAAAAAGTGGCATCTAATTTTGGCTTGTTCTTACTAGTGAGGTTGCACATTTAAAAATATATTTATTGGTCATTTGTATTTCTTTCATGAATTGTTCCTTTATGTTTTGGGCCCAGTTTTCTATTGATAGTTATATTTTTTTCTTACTTATTGGTGGGAACTTTAGAATAATAAAATATCATCCTCCTAACTCTTTTTTAAAAATAACTTGGGTACAGTAAGTTTACATGGTAAAAATGGGGATAAGACAGAAGGTATACAGTGAGCCTGCCTTTGGCATTTGCCTTAGTCTCTTGGTTGCTCTTCCCAGACTGCTCCCTGTCTTATTTTAAACAAAGAAACAAACTTAACTGTCTATTCCAGAGTTTGTTCTGTATCAGTGTATTTTGTAAAGCTCTCTCCTCCTCCCCATCCTCCCCCACTACATTCTTGCTCCCTCCCTCCTCTTTCTCTCTCTCTGGTGGCATAGTGCTCCCTTGTAGGTAGGGTTCAATCAGAGTTTCTTTAGTCTGCAGATAGACTTGAATCGTTGTCATCCATTCACTGTTGCACACAGTGCTGTGGAGAATATCTGTGCATGTGTATTTCTGCACTCGTACCTGACCCACTCTGTACAGTTCAGTACTAAAGGTGGAAGGGTGACGTGTAAGTACAGTCTTAAGATGAATGTTGCCAAATTGCCATCCAAAGAGCATGTACCAACTGACACTTTTTTTCACGCAGCAAGAATCATGAATCTTAAATTATGAAGTACTTTAAACATACCAAAGAGTACAAAAGATAATATAACTAACTCATATGGTTCAGAGATCATCACTATCCAGATGCTGGTCTTTACCTTTCCTGTCCCTGATTTTGATGCTTTCATAACATGTTGTGTGCCCTTAAGCAATGTGTAGACTTGTTTTATGTATTTTAAAAATTTATGTAAATAATATACCAGACTGTATGTGTCATTCAAGTGTTGGTACATATAGATGTCATTTACTCACTTTAACAGCTGTTATCGAAGGTATGAATATATTGCATTTATCTATTCCTTTTTTAGCAGCCATTTAAGTTGTGTCCCCTTTGCTATTCCTAATAGTGCTGGAGTTCACAGTTTTTACCTGTCTTCTCAAGAACATGCGAAGGGATTTCTCTAGGAGATCAGCCTGTATTTTTCAAAGTAGAACTGGTATGTAGGGTGGGTTCAGCTGCATCAGAGTGTGTTAACTTGTTTTCCTCCATAGTTGTCCCAGTTTACACGCTTTTAATAATGTTTTATAGCCCCTGTCTCCCACACCCACAATAACACTTGCTATATAGTATCAGATGAGCTGTCTCCTATTGATTTTTACTCTTAGATTTCTGATGAGGCAGAGCACCTTTTCATATATTATCAGCCATTTGGGTTCCCTTTTCTGCAAATAATTATTCTTTGAAGGTAAGTTGACTGACACCAACTAGGGTCCATAAGATATAACCTAGGGTCAAGAATAGGTGGTTAGATACCCAGAAAAGGGCTTGTTGGGTCTTGTTTGGTAGCTCTAAATTTTTTTGAGAAACCTCCATACTATTTTCATGGTGGCCATACCAACTTGCTTACTCACCAGCAGTGTATGAGGAGGCCCTTCTACTCTACATCCTTGTCAACGCTTGTCGTTTCTTGTTGATTATAGTTATTCTAACAGGTGTATCTCATTGTGGTTTTGATTTGCATTTCCCTTAAAGCTAGTGGAATTGAGCATCTTTTCATATCTGTTGGCCATTTGTATATCTTCTTGGGAAAAGTGTCTGTTCAGGTCCTCTGCCCACTTTTTACTTGGATTGTTTTGTTGTTTATATGGGATATAAAACAGAAAGCAACAAACAAATAAAACTAAAAAATTTCATAGATGAAGACAATGGTATGGTTATCAGAGAGAAATGGGGTGGGGGGAAGTTGAAGACAGTAAAGGGGTCAAATATGTGATATTGGAAGGAGACTAGACTTTGGGGTGTTGAGCACACAAACGATGTATTATAGAATTATACACTTGACAGTTATATAATCTTATTAACCAATGTCACCCCAATAACTTTAATTAAAAAAAAAAAAGCTGAGTAAAAGCCTAGAACTATAAAAAGCATAACGTCTACTTCTGAGTTTAGAGTCTGACTTTAAATATGATAGAATTGGAACTCGTAGGAGATAGTCACTTATGTAATTTTTAAAACAGAAACGTATTGGAAAATCAAAGACTTTACTATTGTGTACCTTATGCCCTCATTACCCTTGGTTCCTATATTCCCCTTCTGGGCCTGAGATTGTGTGTAGGCAACTAGTAATGAGGGAAAACAAATTGTATTGAATTTCTTTTGGAAAATTAAAATAATTTTAAACTTTGAAATAATTTCAAACTTAAGGAAACATCACAAAATAGTATAGAGAATTTGCATACCTTTGCTAGATTCCCCAATATTAACATTTCATAAGTCTCTATTTATATACATATAATCTTTTTAGAACCATTTGAAAGTAAGTTGCTGACATAATGCCTCTGCCGCCCTAAATACTTTTATATGTATTTCCTAAAAATAATTTTTTCTGACATAATTATATACAGCTATCAAACTCAGGAGATCAGCAGTAAGTTCTGCCTCCAGCACACTAATCAGGAATTGAAGGTGTCAGTCACTACCAAGCCATCGCTGTTTGGCTGAGATGGATGGCAGGTGTGGCTTGGAGTATGTGGCTGGTGTGGGCCAGGTCTTTAGACCCAGGAGGGCCAAAGGGGTGTGCCCACTGGTCTCCAGACCTGCCCCTCCAGAGCCAGGCTCCGTTCTTGGAGATGGAGAGGTGGATGAGGCCTTGTACCCCGTGGTCTTTGCCAGGGGAGGAGAAGGCTGTGCTTGCTTTTCTTGCATCCCATGTCCCTTCTTCCCAGTGGGGCCAGGCCATAGCAGCTCAGTCTGGGCAGGGTGTGTTTGGGCTTCTTTTAGGAGGGGGCTGAGAGTTGATTCAGTTGCCCTGCATCTCATGAGTGCCCCCTCCCCACCCCTGTAATACTGGTCCATGGTCTCTAGTTTTTTTGCATTGAATTTGATGATGTACTTCTCTAGTAATATTTTATGTATTTTATAATATAGGAAGAAAAATAACAAACATTTAAAGCATAAATAAATACATAGAAGTTCTAATATTTTCTTCCCTCACCGCAGAGACCTTGTTCTCGGTTCTCTTCCTCATTTCTTACTAAGGAATGGTAGTGTTTTAGTATTTAATATTCAGAAGTTGAAGTCTTCTGGGCTTAAAAACGTACTAGTTAAAACCCTATAATGAAGATGTCATTGTTTGTTCTGGTTGAAACCTTTGGGTTTCTTCTGTCAAACTGAAATTAGAGATTATTTCCTTAGTTTTATTGAGATATAATTGACTTACTGTATAAGTATAGGAAGTGGTACTGCATAACGATTTGACTTAGGTACATCATGAAACGATCGTCACAGTAAGTTTAGTTAACATCCATCATCATACAAATAACTCATATATGTTTACTCTTAACTTTTCCATATATCGTATAGTAGTGTTAACTCTAGCCCTCATGTTGCACATTACACCTGAGCACTTATTTTGTAACTGAACATTTGTGCCTTTTGACCACCCTCATCCAATTCTCCCTCCCACGACCCCCTGGAAATTATCTTTCAAGGCTGAAGATTTCACAGTTGATTTGTAACCAGAGCTCTGGAAAGTGGGGATTATAGAAAGTAAAGCTCAGTTAGGCTCTTGTGAAAATGCAGTTTATTTCTTACCAGATGATAGTATAATACTCACCCTCTGTACTGGGCTCAGCCAAGACTGTCAGTTGATCTTAGTTTTTCAAATTAGAGGGAAGAGTACATATATAAATATTTACTATACAAGTGATATATACTTGCTATGGAAGAATTAGAACAGCTGTTAAGGAAAACCACCCATGAGCCCATCATCCAGAGATAGCGCATATTAACATATTGTGAAGTATCCTTTCAGTTCTTTAATAGATTTATGTGTATGTATATAATTATATATATATATTTATTATTATTATTATTTATGCCTACAGCACCTGGTCTTCCTAGGTGGTCTCCTATCCCATACTAACCAGGCCCGACAATGCTTTGCTTCCAAGATCAGACATCGAGTTTGTTCAGGGTGGCATCGCTATAGACCATGGACGTGAACCCAGGACCTTCTGCCTGTAGAGCAGATGTGCTAACTAACTGCTACACTATGGAACCACGTCCGATTTATATAAATTTTAAGTCAATGTGGAATCCTGTTATTCAAAATGTTTTGTAATATTTTTTTCTCTTAATGATCCTTGTGCGCCTGTATTCATGTTACTAATACACTTGGACTTGTCATAAATTGGTGGGCGGTATTCCATTTTTATTCCATTTTATATAGATATGTTCTCTTTTTTTCACTAAATCCCTATTTTAGTTTCTTTTCCAGTTTTCACAGTGCTGCAGGGAAGAACCTAAATGTTACTGTATGTCCTCAATTATTTTATTTCCTGGGGTTAAATTTCTAGAAGTAGAGTTGCTGTGTCGAGGGGTATGTGTGCTTTTAATGTTTTAACTGCCTCTTGCCAATTTGCCATCCAGAGCACTGAGTTTCAATAGTTTCACCTTCACGTATGAGATCACATGGTTGAAGCTTTGAAAATAGAAAGCTTATTGGGCTTTTCCAGTTTCAAAAGTTAACATGTTCACATTAGTAAATTTAGAAAATTTAGAAGGAAGATGAGAAAACACCCATTATGTCCCTCCTTAAAAATAATAATAATAATTTGGGCATATTTCCTCCCCATAGTGTTTTTTGTACACTTTTTTGTTTTGTCTTATTTTGCTGGAGTTGGAATGTATATAGTTTTGTCTCATGGTTCTTTTTAAAACTTGGTTAACAAATTATTTGTAAATACCAGCATCTAGGACGGTAACATGGCAGACTCTCCACCCCTGACCATTTAAGTTGTCTCTGGGTTTTCATTTTTACAGATATGTTGTGCTAAACATCTTTGTGTGTAAAAGCTTTCTGTATTTGGGGTTATTTCCTTAGGATAGAGTCACAGAAGTAGAATAATTGTGCTGAAGACTATAAATACTTTTTATGGCTTAGGATAAAAGTTACCAAATTCTTTTTCAGAGGGTGGGGTTCTCATTCTGATTATGATTTTTAAAGGCTGCTTCTCTAGTGAATCCGTTGTCTCCAGTTTTCTGTGTGAAAAGAAGTGAAGCGAGGCATATACACGCAAGGGGGAAGGCGGGCTCTCCTGCACTGCACAGTGGCCTGAATTTGTCGTTCCTTACCTGGAGTACCTACCTGACTGCCTCCTGCTTTAAATATCTGCCTGCCCCAGGGCAGCTGAAAGCCAAATGGGAATGAACTAGAGAGCTGTCCCATCTGTGAGATGGAAGGATTACTGCCTTATTTGAAGAGCCAGCAAGCCCCTCCCCACGCCTCCACTTACTCTTAACAGTGAGAGTGAGAGACCACACAGGCCTTTGCCTCTTTCTCCCAAAGTTGTGGGGTTTTAGAGGACCCCAGGCGCAGACCTGGGTAAGAAACCAGTGCACTCCTTCTCCTGGGTCCACAGCCCAGGAAGTAAGGGTGCTTTGCAGGGGAGGTTCCTAACTCTTTTTCTTTTACCAACTGTCACAGGGGGTCAAAGTGGACACGAAAGACCACAGTGGGGCCACAGCCCGAATGCTGGCCAAGCAGTATGGACACATGAAGATAGTGGGGTTGATAGATGCTCACTCGCCTTCTCTGCCCAAGAGTCTCTATCGGAACCCAGGTACTTGCATCTGCAACCTTACCTTCTGCTAGAGGCCTACCCCCTGCTCCCCCACTCCCCCACCCCACCCCATGACTCCATTGTGTGCAGTCAGGGTCGAGACCCTCTTGTCTAATGGGAGAGGATGTGGCACCTGCCAGGATGAATGTGGGTACACAGGATGCAGGCCTGTGCCCATCTAGAGGTAGGGGGGCAGCACCACGAAGGCACTAGCTTCTGGCTTTTGTTTCTTGACTTTGCTTATGGTGTTTGTTGCCATAAAAATGTTTTAATCCATCAAGCTTTATTGCCTCTGGATTTTGATTCATAGAATATCTTTCCTTCTGCCCTGGATGTGCAAGAATTCACCCATGTTTTCTTCTAGTAGTGACATGGTTTCATTTTTTACATTTAGATCTCTGATGCTTTTATGCTTTTATTTTCATGTATAGTCTAAAGTATGGTTTTTTCAAATGGCTACCTAGTTGTTCTAGCATTATTTATTTAAAAGTCCAGCTTTGACTTAGCGATCTGCGAGACCATCTTTGTCACACATGTGAAATTTTCATTTGTTCTCTGCACTTCCTGTCTATTTCTGGTCTGTCTATTCATACGCCAGAACTACACTGCTTTAGTTATAGAGGCTTTTTGTAATATGTTTTACTATCTAGTGGGGCTAGTCTTTCTCATAGCTTTCTTTTTTCAGTGTGTTCTTAGCAATTGGTTTTTTTTTTTTTGTATGAACTTGAGTGTCAGCTCGTTTAGCTCCTTAAAAATAGCGTGTTGATATTGAGATTGTGACAGATTTAGAAATTAACTACCCCTCTTTATGTTGTTGAGTTGTCTTATCTAACAACAAGGACTGTGCTTGTTCAAGTGTACTTTTCTATTTTACAGGAAGGTTTGAAATTTTTCGTTAGATATGTTTTGCATATAACTTAAGTGTATGCCTAAGTATTTGATTCTCTTTGTTGCTGTTTCAAGTGGGGTTTCACTATCATAAGATCCTATAACTGCTTATTGTTTGTGAGTATAAAGGCTATTGATGTCTGTATACCAATTTTATATTCTGCTGCCTTACTGAATTCTTTCATTGTTTGAGTTAGTTTTATTTATTTATTCTGTAGGGTTTTCCAGGTATACTCCCATATAATCTGCAAATGGAGATAGATTTACTACTTTTTCTCATTTTTTCACCTCTCATTTCTTTGTTCAGTTGCATTGGCGAATACTTCTAGTGTGATGTTGAATATAGTGGAGGTGGCAGACATTCACTGTGTCCTGACCTTAGTGGAAATGCAACATTAAATCAGATGCTGGCTTTAAGAATAAGGTGTGCATATATTTTATCATGTTAAGAAAGTATCTATTATTTCTTATACTGATGTTCTTTTACAGGAATAGTGTTGAATTTCTTCAAAGGCTTTTCAACAGCTACGGAGATGATTATGAAATTTCTCCTTAGATCTAGTAATATGATATATTAATGAATACCCTAATAATGAACTAACTCTACATTCTTGGCATAAATCCTATGTGGTGTATTTTTTTCTTAAATGCGGTGTTATATTCTGATTGCTAATGTTTTATTCAGTGTTTTGTACGACCATTCATAAATGATATTGGTCTATGATTTTGCTTTTCTGCCTTCTCAGGTATAGGTATCAATATTATATTTACTTTGTAAAGAAGAATTTGGAAGTTTTTCTTCCTTTTTGTGCTGGAAAGCAATTTTCTGCAGCACTGGTGCCCTGTTGCCTTTGGTTTGGTAGGATTCTCTGTGAAACCATCTAGACCCGGTCTTTCTTTGGGAGTGGTTCCTTGACAGGTTGTCTGTTTCTTCTATAGAAATTGGTCTGCTTAAGCTTTCTGATTTCACTTGGGTGAATTTTGGTAAACTGTATTTTCCTAGGAAATCACTTAATCCAGGATTTCAAACTTATTTACACAGAGGTCTACAAAATAGTTTTTTGATCATTCTCCTTTTAAAAGGTTTCTTCTGTTTCAATGGTTATTTTCTCATGTCAGTTTTCATTTTGCCAGGCTTCCATCCATCATTTATCTCTGACGCTTATTACTTCTTTCTTGATTTCATTCTTTGGTTGTTTCTGTATCTTTCTTCAACATTTCTGGTTCAGTTTCCATTCAGGTCTGTTCTTTGGTCACCTTGTAATTTAGTCTTCATTTTAAAATTTTGACTTTTTCTCCCTTTCTTTCCCGAACACAGTCATTTCTCTCACCATTCTGTGTGGGTGCATTTGTGTGTGTGTGTGTGTGTGTGTGTGTGTGTTTGAATTTCCAGTTCAGTTGTTTTTTCCTATCTCAGATGCCATTGAAGGCTCTGTCAATTCAGAGTGTAGTGTCACAGTTTTCTTCTGCTTACTCCTCCTCTTTGGTTGAGTTTTGGAGGGAGGGGGCATTTTCACTTGCTGTGTGTTTGATTCTCATTTTCTCTGTGCTCTGTGGAGTGTTTGCATGTAGGTGAAGATTGTTGGTGCTTCTGCACATCACAGACAGGGCTTAGTGGCCTGGCTGTTGTGTGAGTCCTGGTCCGGGAGCTCCTCCTCCCCAGTGTTCAAGAACAGTTTCTTTACTGGATGGCCTTCTCTTGTCTTGTCTTCCTTTTTTTTTTTTTTTCTTCTTATCTTTTCTTTTCTTCTTTTCTTTTCTTTTTCTTCTCTTCTCTTTTCCTTCCTTTCTTCCTTCCTTTCTTCCTTCTTTCCTTCTCCCTTCCCTCTCATCCCCTCCCCTCCTTTCTTTTCCTCCCTCCCTCCCTCCCATCCTCCCTCCCTTCCTTTCACCAAGCATCATGCGTTCTCTGATACAGTTTTGTCTTGCCAAGTGCTGAACTTCCCTTGCTTGCTTTCTACTCTTTGCTGCCTGGTTTCTAGAAGGTGTCTCTCCCAGAAGGCCTGCTGTTCCCTCAGGCCCATGTGCATTCTTAAGTCACTTCCCTGCGGTTGTGCTCTACTCCACTATGATTCTTCTTCAGTATTTTTGCCTGGACAGTGGACTTTGTCTTTCCAGAGTGACATTGTCACTTCTTTCCCCTTGCCTCTCTTCTGTGTGGTTATTTATTCCCAGACCTGCTTTGTTCCCTGCAGAGAATAGAGGTGAGCGAGCCAGATATTACTCTGTTGGAAAGGGGTGTTTGTCTGCTCACAGGAGCAGGAACTTTGAAGTTTGCGACGTTCTCTGCTGTCTAGGTCATGTTAAAGGTGTGGGATTTGTGAGATTCTGTCTGTGGTTCCTGCTGTGATTCATGCAGGTTTGAGAGGACGTGTTGGGAAACTCAGATTCATGAGCCACCTTTTCCTTGGTTCCCCCTCCCTTGTACTTTTATTTTTTATGACTCCATCTTTTGATTGGATGGGATCATAGTCTCCTGATGACATAGATCCTAGAGCAGATGGAAGTGAATTAAATGGGGAAAGGAGGGAGTGGTCCACTTGGATCATTGTCCCCAGTTTGGAACCTGGGTCAATAACTCCTTGGCTTGCTGGGCAGTCACTGAGAGTTGAGTTCTCAGTTCCCATCTGAATGAGCCCACTCCTTTTCCAGGGCCTGGCTCTGCCCGGCTCCCCTCCTGGCCTCAGGATTGTTTTGTAAAAATTCCAGCTCACGTGGAGTGCAGCGATAATGAAGGACTTCTCTGCGCCTTGACCAGGTTTACCAACTCCAAATTGAGATCTTATCACATGGGCGCCTTATACAAATTTATACATGAATTTTGCCTTCTAGGTATGATGAAATATGGCAAATGATGAAAACCAATAAAATAGTAATGGCTGTGGGCATGCTGAGCATTTAAGCTCAGGTGGGTGCTGATTGAAATACTTCCTAAAATGTAGCACACAGATCCTCACTTAGCACTTGTTTCCCAAGAAGCTGTTCAGGTTAAGAATATAAAATTACTCAGAAGTTGCGAGTCATGTTGCCATATCTGTATGAAGTGATGGATCTTATCACTTCAACTTAGAACAAAATTTATGATTGTAGGCATAATACATGCTTATTATAAAAAATTCTCTAAACCCAGACAACGAGAGGAATAAGAAATATGAATTAGACTCCCCCATAATGATAAACTTTTTCAGTTCAGCTCATGTTTAGCAAGGTTAGTGTCCCCACAGATGTCCCTGTACTCTGTCTCAGCCCATTGTGGCATTTCTTACAAGTCCTGAGAAACATACTTTTCTTCTTCTTCATTTAAGAAAACTAATTATGATGAGTTTCTTCCAGTTTACTATGGAAATTAGTGAATTAATCCATCACTGGACAAATTGTCCAAATTTCAATGTTTGACCCCTAGAAAAATATGAAGATCTGAGCTCTTCAGATGAGTCCTGCCCTGTTCCTCAGAGACAGAGGCCATGTCGGAAAAAGGGCCTCAGCATCCATGAGGGGCCTCGGGCCTTGGCCAGGATCACAGCTATTGGACTTGGAGGCAAGACTCAGCAGCCTGGCTATGGTGAGTGTTCCATATTCCTGATGGCTCTTTGATGTGCATTCAAAGATTCTGTCTTGATAAGAACTCGAAACTCTCAGGCTCCTGAAATGTGGGCCACTGGGTGGGGAGGAGCCACTCAAAACTCAAAATTGATGATAATTATAGAAATACATATGTTATTGACTAGCTCTCATGTTTGGGTTTATCTTTCAATTTTCCTTTTCATTGGTTAAAATTATAAATAGAACTTTCTCTCCAGCAGCAGAAATGTAGCTAGACTCAAATTTCATTCATCATGTGTTAGGTCAGCTAGTGCAGGGACAGTGTGACATTTGAGCCCCACTTCCTGTCTCTGGCCACATCTTCTGGGTACAATACTCAATACATTTCCAACCTGAGATGGATGTGCCTCTGGGCCAGGCCAAGGGATGACTCTGTTTTTGTCCTTTTCTCCAGGTGATGGATTTGATGCTCAGATCCCACTGAGAATTGTCACATGATACCCTTGGTTGGCTAGTATCCTAGACTCTGAGTTTCCAGATCTCCTGAGTTCATTCTGAAGTTGTCAGCTCTTGAATGTCGAGTGCAATGATTTGGGGGAGGGTGGGGGGCGCTGACAGTTCTTGGGGTGAATTGGGTTTGATGCTCACTCTTTCGCTCTGGCCTGACCAAGTAATCAGACTTAGGTGTGAGTTACCTCTTCCTTTGATGCCTGTCATTCATTAGAGGCCAGACCGAGGCTTCTGGCCTAGTGGGCTGGGTTGATGGGCCCTCCTCGTAAGCAAGCACACCTCTGAAAGCCTGGGCTTGGAGGAAACCAGCTTTCTATCAGAGGAGACCATGTTTCAGTCAGGAGTTTCTGAGTAACTTGATTCTCCCTTCTAAGGCCCTTGGCAGGAGTCCTGGTTTTGTAACTTGAGGCCCACCTTCTCCAACATTTTTGGGGAGTGGGCTGACTGGACAAGCTCCTGCCACAGGGTGAGGATATGGTTCATCTCCTGTCTGATGAGCTCGTAAGCACATGGCTCTGGGACATTGGCTGGGTTGTTATCTTTTTGTGTGGCAGAGTCTGCTCCTTCTAAGGAGTCTGTGCTACCTGTCCCACCCTGAAATATGATAGCGGCAGAGGAAGGACGGGTCTTATCCCGGGGAGAGTATAATTAATCCATGTAGTTGTCCAACAAATACTTTTTTAAAAATGGGATTCTTTCAAGTTATCAGTAATGCTGTGGCAAAAGCCTATTTGTACACAATTCTTTTTGTGCACCCACAGAGAAGGCTGGAAGAACATTCACCAGAGTAATGATGGTAGTTGACTCTTGGTTGTGGCATTTTAGGAGAGTTTTGTTTTTTCTTGCTACGCTTTGGTGATATTTGAATTTTCTGTAAGTTCATATATTCTATTTGCCAAAAATTGAAGCTTTTTTTGAACAATGAATGTGATTATAAACTGTCTTGGTAACTACAGAAAGATATGAAGAAGAAAATAAGTTAGCCATGGCCCCATTAGCCAGTTTTATGCAAATAAGTGTACTTTCCGTGGGGCAGGGGCAGAGCAAAATAGGAATGGAACTCTGGTTTGTATTCTGCCCTTTTCTCCCTTTTCTCAAAGGTAGATACATTCACAGGCTGTATAACTTGGTGTCACTGCAGTTAATTTTCAGCCCAGGGCCTCCTACCTTCGTGCTCAGCCAGAGATCTTTTGGTTGGAGTTGACCGACCTGAGGAAGAAACCTCTAGATGCCTGTGTTGAAAAGTCACAGGGACTACGAAGGCTGGTGTGTGAGATTAAATGCTTCATGCTAAAAGGGACATCTAGTGGTATAGTTTTTTCTTGGCTCAGGAGTCTAATCACAGCTTACCATTTCTTATTCTTCAAATTTGGAAAAGAAATAGCATGGTGTGATGGAGCGGGTGCCAGGCCTGAGTGAGTACCAGTCCTGACTCCACTGTACACTTGGCGTGGGACACCAGACTGGTCTCTCAAACCCTCGGAGCCTGTCTCCTCACCTGCAAACTGCACACAACAGTATGTCCAAGTTACTGCAGTGAGTGGATGAGATAATGGCCAGGAAGATACAGTTCTCCTTCCCTCCTGCCCAGACCCCGAATCTTCCCTCATGCTGGGTCTGTCCCAGAAGAGGTAGTTGTGTTTGGCAGAAGGAACTTGTCTTCTCTTTTGTGTTCGTGTGGGTTTACATACCCAATTCTGTCCACAGAACAGGTGCCTCCACGGGGCTATGTCACCTTCAACAGCAGTGATGACAACCCCCTGGAAGTAGGGGGCCTCTGCTACAGGGATGTCACCTCCCCCATCAATGACCGGGATGTGGAGAGCAGCAGCAGCAGCAGCCGGGGTATGCGCCCACCTCCACCCCACTGTGCCCTGCACCGCCTGGCTCAGGGCTTTGTCAGGTTTGAGATTCCCATGTGCCCGCCCCTACTTATCCCACCTGGGCTTGGTGCTGCAACAAGCCCAGCCGGACAAGAAAGAACAAGAGGGCAAAAGAGATAGAAGGCCCTGGCTCTCGTGAGGAGAATCAAAGAATCTGGCATGGGGACCGGAGAGGAGAAACTTCCAGTCCAGCATCTCCATGCAGGATTTGGAGCATTTGTTCCAGACAAGTTTAGCTTCTGGATTGGTGAACCCTCAGAGAAATGTCTTTGTTATGGTACATGTATCGTTCATTCGGCAGCTGTTTACCGAGTGCCCTGTGTGCCAAGTGCAGTTCTAGATGCTTGGATTTACCAGTGAACAGAACAGTCAAAACCCCTGCCTGTGTGTGTAGGTGGAGGGCTCGGGCCAGGCAATCAGCATGAAACAGAACACAGTAAACTGTTAATGGAGTTGATGAGTGCTGTGGACAAAACAGCTCAGGCTCTGGTGAGTTACTGCGAACGAGACCTGTAGTCAGGTGTCCTTGTTTTCACTGTTGTCAGAAGAGCAGGCCTTCTGTGCCCATCTTGGGGCTGTGCGGAGCAGCAGCAGCAGTGAAGGCCTGGCGAGAGCTCCTGGAGTCAGCAGCGAGGCCTCTCTGGAGAGCAATGAGGTGAGGTTCCTCTCTTTTTTTGGCTTATCTCCCACCTCCCTCCTTTTTGGTGTCATGGGGGATGCTAACAGCCCATTTGTGATAGGTGAGTCCTATAAAGAGAGTTCCTGTATGTCTGTGCTGTTCTGGGGCACACGAAGCCCAGGATCGTCCTCTGGGAGTACCACCCGGGTTTAGGTGGCACAGACCTTGGTGGAAGCCTCTGTGTGGCAGGTGGGGGGAGTTTCAGATCTTACCTACCTCTTGAGGGAAGTGGCACAGATTGAGAGTAGAAGCTGGAATCACAGGGCAGAGAGCAGATCGGATGCAGTTATGTCACTGTAAGCCCTTCAGTGTTATTTTTTTAGTTATGCCGTGGGTGTTTTTTTAAAAGGGATTTTCCAAGGTTCCATAACTAATCATTAAGAGAACTAGGTCTAGCTGACCCCAAAGCTGAGGCACTGTTTCTCTACACTATTTTTTTTATTCCCATCTTCCCACCCCATCCTGTTTGGCAACCATCAGCTTATTCTCTATATCTATGGGTCTGTTTCTATTTACTCATTTTCTTTTTTAAATTCCACATATGAGTGAAATCATGGTATCTGTCTTTCTCTGACTGATTTCACTTAGCATAATACCCTCTAGGTCCATCCATGTTGTTAGGAATGGCAAGATTTCATTTTTTATTGCTGAATAATATTCCTGTGTGTGTGTATCACAGCACATCTTTTTCCATTCATTTATTGATGGGTATCTAAGTTCCTTTCATATGTTGGCTATTACTGGTAATGTTGCATTGAACATAGGAGTGCACGCATCTTTTCAAATCAGCTTTTTTTTTTTTTTTTGATAGATACGCAGGAGTAGAATTGCTGGATAGTATGGCAGCTATATTTTTGAGGAACTTCCATACTGCTTCCATAGTGGCTGCACCAGTTTATAATCTCACCAACTTGTTTGATTTGATGATAGCTACTCTGATAGGTGTGAGGTGATATCTCACTGTAGTTTTAATTTGCATTTTCCTGATGATTAAATGCTTCATTGTTACTTTGAACACATACTCCTTGCCACAGGATTCAGATCACACACGTGAAAGCTCAGTTCGCAGACAAACTAAAAGTTATATGAAGACCAAGAATCGTTACAGCAACAGTGACAACCAGTGGTCTCCCAGCACTGGGACTTCTGGGGCAGCCTGTTCCCCAGGATCTATCTCCCAGACTGAGAGGTCCCCTTATTCAGGACCCCAGGTAAGACTCTTTCTGAAACTGGCAGTTACACTATTAGAAAGATGGCACTTTTTGTGATTTGTGAGGTATTGTGTACTTATGGTGGGCCAGGCACTACTGAGGGAAGAGAGTGATGGTGTGTTTTTCCCAAATGATCCATGAAGCTTCCTGGACTGAGGATTCTAAGGTTGGAGGTGCCAGTCACAGAGTTTGTGTCCATCCCTTTCCACAGGAGGGATCTGTCTCTCCCTTTGGTTACCATAGTCATTTCCATACTCAATGTAGCCTCCCTGAGCCTGGAGAGGAGAAAAAAACAGACGGATCTCATAGAGTAGCTTTCAGGTAGTGACAAGATGCAATGTGAAGCAGAGACAAAGTGGCACATTGTGTGCACTTAAAGAAAATCGCTATTTCTGCCTTCCTCATTGTGGGTTGCTCTGGCTAAGCAATTTCTTAGGGATCAGAGATATGACACAGCAGCTCGACTGTCTACTAATATGTTTATTGAGTTCTCTTGCCCTTTGTGGGCATAGGTGGGTACAAAGATGAAAGACAGGTAAGTATCTGCCATTTATTCATTTATATATGCAAATCATAGCTCTGCTATTCACTAGAACCCTGTGATTTTGCTGGCTTCCCCTTGTAGCCCCTGCAGGGCCTATATGCCCAGGCTCAGCAAGCAGCTACACTGTTTAATTACTTACATGCATGTTGATTGGAGATTCGGTGGTGATGGTGGGATCTTAAATCTGTTTCAGAAAGCAGGTCGAGGAAAATGGAGTCAACAACCTTTTAAATTTTGCTCCTCCATTAAAGGCAAAAAAAAACAAAACCCAACATAAGTGGTCAGAATCTCCTTTTTTCAGAACTCAGTGAATCAAGTAAAGGCTTGCCACAACCTGGAGAATGTTTATTCAAGAGAAATAGCTAAATCTCAATAAGAACTGAGTTTTTGTAGTATTTTAACTTGCCCTGGTCCCATTCCTCACTCTCCAGTGCCAGGGTAGCTGTAATAGCCACCAGAGTAGGGCAGAGCAGAGCTGGAACGCTGTCAAAGTTTCATTCTCAAAGAACTAGCATTATTGGACCTGTCTGATGGTTCCCTAGAAGACCATATTTAAAGGCTTTGACTCAACTCAGATCTATCTACCTGACACTAAAAGCCCTCTCCTTGGAGAACATGTGTTGAAAATAATCACAGAGAAATATTTTAATTTTGTAGATGTTTGAGGTATTGGATAACAGTTGAAGTAAAAAGATTAACCACAAAGCTTAAAAGGAAAAGCTGGGGAAAGAGATGTCCATAGGAGCTTTGAAGAGCTCTGACTTATTTCTGGGAATCTAGGCACCTACATACTCAAGGCTGTGTGTCAAGAACACCTCCAATGACCTTGGGGCTCTGAGAAAACAGGAAGGAAAGGCTAAGGTAGAATTTCCATCAGTCTAGGTGACTGTTGAAGATGTGCCCTAACAAGCATACAGAGCTACTCAGCAAAGACTGAAAGGTTACTGGTTCCAATATCGAAGGAAGTCTCTGTCCAAAGCTAGCTAAGTGAGACTTCAATGGCCATATACCAGAAAGAATACAGACTTTATAGAATTATTTTAGAAAAGTAATTAAATAAACATAGATCTTCTACAAGCAGTAACAACAAACCCCAGAGATAGAGAATTGGATCTCCAGAGTTTCCACATTAAAATGTCCAGTTTTCAACAGAAAAACAAGATATGCAAGGAAACAAGAAAGTAGCTCATAGACAGTAAGAAAAGGCAGTAGTAGAAGCTGTCCCTGAGGAAGCACAGACCCTGGATTTATTAGACAAAGACATTAAATCTGCTTTTAAAAATAAGTTCAGAGCGCTAAAATAAACCACATCTAATTAGAGGATATCAAGAAAGTGACAGAAATAAAAATTAACTAAACAGAAATTCTGGAGTTGAAAAGTATAACTGAAATGAAAATTTCACCAGAGGGGCTCAGCAGATTTAAACACGCAGAAGGACTTAGAAAACTTTACATAGACCAACTGAGATTACTTGAGAAAGAGACAGAATGAAGAAAAATGAAGAGATGTGTGAGACACCATCAAGCATACCAACATGCACATATGGTGCTCCAGAAGGCAGGAGCAGAAATCAGAAAAAAAGTTTTAAAAATAGCTAAACCTTCCCAAATTTAATAAAAAATGTGAATCTGCATATCCAAGCAGCTAAATAAATTCTGAGGTTAATCTCAGATCCACACCTAGATACATCATATGCAATGGTCAAAACACAAGAGAACCTTGAAGGAAGCAAGAGAAGTGATTCATTGCCTACAAGGGAATCTCAGTAAGATTAACAGCTAATTTCCCATCAGAAACCATGGAAACCAGAAAGACATTTGATGACATAGTCAAAGAAATGAAAGAAAAATAACCAAGAATGCAATATCCAGTAAAAACTATCTTTCAGAAGCGAAGGAGAAATCAAGTTAGTCCCAAGTAAAGGACGACTAAAGAGAATTTGTTGTTAGCAGATCTGCCCTACAGGAAATACTAAACTTGTCCTTCAGGCTGAAATGAAAAGACAATGGATTCAACTGGACTCCCTGCCCTGCCTGAGGGCAGGGAGAAGAGGGGCAGCTTAGGCTCTGTGCACCTACAGTCAAGTCACTCTCCCACTGCTGAACCTCAGGGATCAGCAGCGCTCAGATTTCCCCCTTCAAGGCCATCTCATGAATACACACTTAGCAAGAAAAGTGGCTCTGTGTCGCATCATATTTTCCTCGTCCCCATGTCTTTGTGCCCTGCCCATCCTCTGACCTGGCCTGGCCTGTCTCGCCTCTAGGACCTTGCCACACTGCTGGAGCAGATCGGGTGTCTGAAGTACCTGCAGCTATTTGAGGAGCAGGATGTGGACCTCCGCATCTTCTTGACACTCACGGAGAGTGACCTGAAGGAAATCGGCATCACGTGAGTCCAGAGGGGCTGTCTGTGGCTGCATGCCCCTCGTTTCAGCCAAAGTTCTGGGACCAGCTGAGGTTGCAGCTTCCCCGCACTCAGATGGAGACAGCCCCGTCTAGAGGTTGGCTTTTTTTCCTGTAGTTGTCTGTACTCTCCATTCCTACAGTCGCTCGTGTGGCCCCTGCCCTGGCCCAGCTGACAGTGCTGCATTCAGGACAGGCAGGCATTTTCTGCTTTGTTTTTGAGAACTTCCCTAGTTGGAAGACAGTTGTCCACAGCCTGAAGCCCAGCGACCTCAGGCTGGGGAGGGGGCCAGGCACGGGGAGGACAACTTCCAGTGGGGTTGTCACTTCTTACACAACCTCTCCCACAGGATGCTGGAGCCATTCTCCCACTTCAAGGATGGGATCTTTCCTGGGGGTTACCATCTTGATGGAAGGACAGTCAGTGGAGCCTCCACACACAGCGGGTGCTGATCTGATTCCTCATTCCCCCTGTAGGTTGTTTGGGCCCAAGAGGAAGATGACCTCTGCCATCGCCCGCTGGCACAGTAGTGCCCGCCCCCCCAGTGATGCCCTGGAGCTGGCCTACGCCGATCGGCTGGAAGCAGAGATGCAGGAGCTCGCCATCCAGCTCCACAAAGTAAATGGGGAGAGCAGGGAAGGGATGTGCAGAAATGGTGAGAGAGGCTTCTGGAGACAGACCTGCAGAGGACACAGCGGGCAATACAACAGTGAGGGCAGAAAGCATTACAGCTCCTACCCTGAAGGGGAGACGCACTGGCAGGCACACAAAGCGAGGTGGCATTAGGTACGAGGTCAGATGGACACAGGCAAGAAGATACAGGGTAAGGGCAGAGAATAGGTGGCCAGTGTGGACATCAGACAGCTCAGAGGAAAGGACCCAGAGCAGGGGAGGCTCCAACGTAGAAACAGCCTTCCCTCCCATTCCAGGAGTCAGGATGGCAGAGGTGGAGGGTGTGGTGAGTCCCAGCCTTGTGTCCCCTGCCCCACTTCTCCCTTTCCCACTGCAGCGCTGTGAGGAGGTGGAGGCCATGCGGGGCCAGGTGTCCCAGGAGCAGGAGCTACGGGCCGTGGTGGAGAGCTGCCTCCTAGAGCAGGATGGCACCCGCAAGGACATCCTTGCCCAGCTGCAGGAGACCTGGGCCCTGGCCCAGGATGCTGCTCTTGTCCTGGACCAGCTGCGGTGAGTGGGCACCTGAGCTGGCCTGGGCTAGGCCCTGAGTTTTCTTCAGGTTCTTCAACCAAGGACTTGCTTTCAGGGCCTCCTGGGGTCACTCCCCCGCCCATTTCATTCTGGCTGTTCCTTCCTACAGAGCAGACCAGGTAGCAATGAGACCCTGTGCAGGTTCTCTGCCCAGGTCTCAGGTTGAGAGCTTATCAGTACGGGTGCTGTGCTGGGGAGCTTGCCAAGCTCAGGAAAGCTGTGTAGACAGGGAGGTCGGGGTGCCTGCCGTTCCCTGCCCTCTGGGAGCTATAAAAAGCAGTCGTCAGGCCTCTCCCCTCACTAGCACTTGGTTTTATGTCCGGCAGAGCTTGTCAGGCTGAGCTGTCAGCCCGAGTGAGGCGGGACGAGTTTCCTCTCGGGACCACCCTGAGCCCAGCCCTCTCCACAGCTGGTAAGGAGAGCGGGGTCCTGGTCCTGGACTGGGCAGGCAGAGGGCAGGGATGCCCCCTCAGGCTGGGTTTTACCACTTGTCTTAACATGGTTATGACACAGGTTCCCTTGCACACATCCCAGCCCATTTCCTCACCGTCCCTCCTGATGGCATGAGGCAAAGCCCTTGGGCCATGGCTGACAGTGCTAAGAGCTCAAGTGACTTCTGCAGCCTCCAGCTGGAGCCCAGGCTGGGGCCACCCCAGGGTAGAGCCTCACTGGAGGCCAGGGACAAGCAGCAGAACACATTTTGATGTGACGAGGGAGTCATGCAAGCACTAACCAGGGTGGGACTCCTGGTCACAGTGGCTCAGGACAAAGACAGGCCTGTAAGGACAGACCCCAGGCTCACCCAGCCCTCTGTCCCACAGACTCCAAAGGCTGGCAGGCCTCCCTGCAGGCCCTGAGTCTCCCCGAGCTATCGGGAGTGCTGGAGAATCGAGTCCAAGAGATGGGTGAGTCTCTGGAAGGGAAGCCAGTGGCCCTCACCCCCACCAAAGGACCAGACCTGGGGTAACAGGGAGAGCCCTCAGCTCTGACTCCTGGGGCAGCTTGATGACCCTCCAGGTCATCCATTGCTAGTGCTTCCCAGGACATTGCTTCTTCCCACCACCACCCAGGCTTGCAAGCAGTCACTTGTCTGCTTTCATCCTCAGAGCGAGTGCTGTGCTCAGTGTCCCAGGGCCTGGAGAAGCTGCAGGCACTGAATGGGAAAGAGAACTGGCGGGAGCCTTAGCAGGAGGCAGTGGTGAGTGTCAGCCAGACCAGGACAGCAGGGTCCACTGCGAGCTGAGTGAATGCCCACCTCAGTCCTCCCTTTCCCTCCTCAGAACCTGACGTTGGGTGACTGATCCACCCTGAAGCTGTGTGCCCGGAAGACAGGAGGGCAGTGAGCAGGCAGCTGCAGCAGCCTGGGCCCCAGTTGGGGCCAGAGGATCGGCCTCCGGGAGCAGCTGGCAGAGAAGCAGGACCGGGCTGTGGCCGGTGCCAGGCAGCGAGGCCCCCACAGAGGCAGGACGAGGGCCTGTCGCCCAGAACCTGGTGGTTAAGGCCCAGAGCAGACAGGGCCTTGGGGTGAGTGTGTCCCTACACACTGCAGGTGACACACTCAGGCTTGCCCAGCTGGGTGAGGTCTGGGACGCCTGGGCAGCATATGTCATTTGCTGAAAAATAAAATTTAAGATCATCTGGTGAGGGGCTCAGTTCTGGTCACACCACACACACATACTGGCTGACATAGCAAAGCAAGAGGAAAGCCACGCCAAGACCTCCAACCCCAGTGACTCACTGAAGGCCAGGCCCCTGCTGCCAGGACAGAGAACACTGTGCTCATAGTGGGGCTGACTTGGTGACCCCTCTTGCCCCACTGGCCCCTGCAGCTAGAGCCACCTTTGCTCAGAGCCCCTGTGATTCAACAGAAGCTGCCTGGAGAGCTAAGCATGCCCCATGCCCCAGGAAATAAGAGAGGAGCAAGGTACAGGTATTTTATTTACAGAGTGAAATGCCTTTGCCCACAGTGTGGCTGCTTCATCAAGGCTCTAAGGTAGAACAGATGCCAGGTTGGGCCGGGAGTAGTTTTCCTTACCAGGCCAGGCAGGCACCGTGGAAACTTTCCAGTAGCTTCACTGAGGAGTCTTGCCAAACACAGGGCCATAGGAGACTGTCAGTGGTGGCCTTCCTGTCTGTGGTGGCTCTACTGTCATTCTGCACACTCAGCCGGTGCTTCCAGACCATCCCAGGATGCTGCCTGCAGACCGTACTGGGAATGGAAAAAGGGAGGCTTTCAAAGCACAGGAAGCAGAACCAAACTCAGACCAGGTGCAGCCAGAGCCACCAGGATCACAAAAGGGGCCTCACATGGGCAGTCTCAGCACAGAAGCCCCAGACCAGCCGATGGCTCAGAGAGCCAAGGCTTGGCAGTGCCACAAGTAAACAAAGGGAGATGGACAGCACCACCACCTGAGATAGGTGGGCTACAGCAGCCCCACTCTAAACCCTCAGGCCTGTCCCTGTTCTTAAGTCCCCAGGTAGTGGGAGAAGGGGATGCCCTCCTATGCCCGGCCCCGGAGTCAAGATCAAGGGACAGAGTAGTAGAGGAGCCACTGTACTGTTCCTTCTCCAATAACTCACACCTACAGCTAGGTCCATGGCCCCATCTGCCCTCAGGGGCCAAGCCTCAGGGGGGTAAAGCTGTTCTGAAGCCTTTCCCACAGTTCACACACCACAGAAAACGAAATCTAACCAAGTAAAGCTAACGAGCCCAAATTAACTGTACCACATCCTACCCAAGCTAGTTCTCTAGGCTCTGGGGCCACCATGGGGCAGGATGCAAGAATGAGTCAACCCAGGTAAAGGTGTTCTCCATGAGAACAGATGTCTCACTGGTCTAAGTGGGAGTGCACCTCTCCACTTGGAAAATCCAGTGGTACCTGGGCCTCCACCAGCCCGTAAGGCTTTCACATAGGCAGGTTTGAGCTTGGAGGTGGGTGAGAATGTCCTGAGCCTAGAGAACCAGGCCTACCCACTGACCAACCTGAGAGGGTCCCACCTGGCTTTGTGACTGCTCAGGGCAGTGGAGATGAGATGCCAATTTGTCCCACGCAGTCAGAAAGGGGTACAAACAGAAACACGCTAGAACAGGGGTCCCCAACCACCAGGCCTGTGGTCTGTTAGGAAATGAGCTGCACAGCAGATGGTGGGCAGCTAGTGATCAAAACATCTGTTTTTGCAGCCACTCCCCGGCGCTAGCGTCGCTGCCTCAGCTCCACCTCAGATCATCAGGCCTTAGATTCTTACAGGAGCACCGGTCCCTGGTGCTAAAATAAGGCTGGGACTGCTGTGCTAGAAGACACTCTGCCACAGGAATTCAGGGCCTAGTCTCAATTTGTGGGCACAGAGCCAGGAAAAGGTGACAGACACACGGCACTGGAGCAACCTCAAGAAGTTGTTGGGAGCAGCTTCTCCAGGGCCTTCTTTTGCTTCTCTGTGGCTGCAGCCACGGCCTCAGCCAGCTTCTCCTCGGGCATCATGTTGAGCACCTTGAGGGCGAAGAGGAGCTGGTACTTGGCTGTGCTGATGAAGGCATTGCTCAGGAAGTTGGGGAAGCCACCAACTCGGTCCTTCTGGGTATACAGTGGGACCCGCACAAGCCCCAGCACCTGCACAGAGATTAGACCTGGGTTGGGGCCAGGCCCCCATACCAATGGCATAACTATGGTAAGGAGCCTGTGAGCTGCTAGGCCAGGGGAAGAAAAGCTAGGTGACCAATGACACATGAGACCCTGGCAGCTTCTGGTAAGACAAAAGCCCGCAAGTTCCCTTGGAGCAGTGCAGCCCCCTCTCCCCCCACAAGCAAGTTGCAAGACCATCTCATGCACTTCCCACCTTCTGCATCAAGACTCAACCCCCCATCCACTGGCAGTCCACCCTTCATGCTCCCTTCCAGCTGGTGAATCCCAAACACACCCTTCCAGACCATGAAACCCACAAATCGCAAGTGCCTTCAAACCCCTCACCATGAGATACCAACCTCCTTCCCTTCCAGCCCTACAAGTCCCCCTTTCTGCCCAATTTCCTACCTCCTCGAGGAGGTCCCGCCCCATTCCAACCCCCAACCATTCCCACTCCCCACTCCCAGGATTGGCAATGGCAGGCAGCAAGGCAGATGGAACACAGCCCCGAGGGAGCACCAGCCGCCCCCCCGCCCGCCCCCAGGTCCCTCCCCCCGCCCCGCTGCTGCAGACAATGACACCCCACCCCACCCAGCCAGGGGACCCTCAGGGGGACGTGTTACCCATCGGTGCCTTCCGCGGGGCCAGAGCCAAACCCCGGGGTGGGGGGCAGGGCCCGGGCGGCGGCCCCACCTCCAGGCCATGGTCGCGCGAGTGCACCGCGCTGATCTCCACGGCGTGCAGCTGCTCCAGCGTCAGCTGCCGCGCGTACAGGTGCGCCACGACGCGGTGCGGGCCCTCGGTCAGGTGCGAGCTCAGGTAGTCGGCCTCGGTGAGGCGCAGGCAGCCCAGGCCCAGGCCCAGCACCCGGTTCAGTCCGTCCTCCAGCGACCAGAAGCGCCGGTCCACGAAGCCGCCGGGGAAGCCGAGCAGTCCGTCGAAGCGCATCTGCATCTGCAAGGAAGCGCCGGGTCACGGGCGCCGGGCCGAGCGGCGCCCCGGCCCCCGCCCGTCCGCCCGTCCGCCCGTCCGCGTCCTCACCAGCACCGAGAAGCGCATGGGGATGCGGCCGAAGAGCTGCCCGGGGTTGGCGGCGTACAGCATGGCGTGGCACGAGTGGCTCCAGCCCGGCCCCAGGCGCATCGCCTCCACCCGGCTGATCTGCTTCAGCTCCGGCACCGCGGCCGACATCTTGGCACTGCCCCCCCGGCAGTCCGCCAGCCTCCGATTAAGTTCATGCGCGGCCCCGCCCCCCGTCGATCCCGGCCAATGTGCGCCCAGCGCGCCCCCGAGGCCCCGCCCATCCGCCAATAGCAGACGCGCACCGGGGCGGAGCCCACGGCGGCTTCCGGCGCGTCGTTGCGAGGCACAGAGGCTGTGTACGTAGGCCACGTGCCCCCGCTCGCACCCAATAGGCGCGCACTCCCAGCCGCGGCCCCGCCCACGGCCCGCAAAAACTACAACGCCCAGGATGTAGCGCGCCGGCGCGCGGAGCCTCCGGGGTGGGTACGGGGTCCAAGCCGAGGACCAGACCGCCCGTCCCGCGGAGGCAGCGGGAATCCCAAGTTGGCGTCACCCTCGGCGGGACCGAGTCGCGCACCTTCCCCCAGAGCCTTCCTGCTCGCCCCAGAAGGCTCAGCTGAGACCAGAGGGCACGACCCTCCCCTGCATCACTCCAGCCCTACAGTCCTGGGCGCCTACCACCTGCTAAACACTCCAGTCCAAGGTCACTGCTGGTCTGCCTGACTCCATAGGGGCACGAAAGCTGGGCCTGGAGGAGCTCCGACTGCTCCACAGTCCGAGCCCTAGACTGGGGGTGAATGGCGATGAGCCCTGCAGCTCCCTACACCCAGTCTGGGAGGGCCGAAGTGACCTAAGTCCCAGGCTGGGAAGGAAGCTTCCCAGTCTAACACCCCCCCAAATATCGTCCAACTCAGGTACCAGATGCCAGGCACTGTTGGAGGAAATGAGTTCTCCCCAGTTTCCATAACAAGATCCTGGACTCAGAGGGGCAGGACTCAGGGCGTTCCATAGTTGGTGGCAGAGCCAGGATCTTACCCTAGATTCCCACTGTGTCCACAGCAGAAAACCTCCTGCCCTCCTCTTAAGGTACTTACCCCATGTTTGTGCAGGAGAAGGAAGTCGCTGGGGCTCTCCTAAGTCTTGGTGCCACTTCACCAGCTGGCCCAAGTTCCATTTTCCTCCCCATGATGGGCATGAATTTGCTGAGTGAAGGAAGTCAGGATGGGTGCCCCAGGCACAGCCTTGGGCGAGCCATGACGTGAGGGCAAGTTCTGTGGCACAAAGAAGGCCGCCCTGAGCAGTGCTGAGCAGGAGAGGAGTGCGGGCAGAGGGCAGGCAAGGGGTGGTGAAGAAACTCACACGTTTGGTCAATGGTGTGTTCTGCCAGGAGACATAGGGACTAAGGACCCAAAGAGAGAGGCTCTCTCCCGCACTGAGGCCTTCTGCCAATGTTAAAGCTCAAAGGGGCAGCTACAGCTGGCAGGGGAAGCCAAATCCCAGGGCAGGTGACTGTGTCTGAAGAAGTCAGCGAGGGGAAGGGCCCATCCAGAGATGGCCCCTTCTCTAGGCTGCAGGGCATGGCACAAACCTAGGGCCAGTGGAGAGCACGGGTCATGGAAGAACGACACCCTGCACCCCTGCCCCTCCCTGACACCAAACATTAATAAAGGATGTGGGTCCATTTGAAAAATGTGAAGAGGGAGAGTCAGTGTAGCCCATACAATAAGCCATCTGACAGTGAGCACCTTTCTACCCACACTAGAACCATGCCAGATCCGGGTACAATTAAGGGCAGCAGGCCTTCCTTGGGGCAGGGACTGACCAGCCAAGAACACTGGCCCCACCCTCGAGTGCCTAAGTCAAAGAAGGGGCCCCTGGAGGCAACTTGGGACTGTGTGGGTATTTGAGGCACCAGCTTTTCCCTGCTGCCCCTGCAATGCATTCTCCACATGACAGCTGAAGTGAGTCATTCAGCTGATTAAAAACCTCTCTGTTCTTAAAATAAAATTCTGACTGCTTCTACAAGGTCTTGCAATGTCTGCACCATATTCCTCAATTCCTATGGTCCAGCCACTTGCACTTTTTTCCACTCAGTGGATACATTAGGCTCACTCCTGCCTCCCAGCCTTCGCATCTGCTGTGCCAGCTGCCTGGCGCCCTCTTCCAGGGCCAGCTCCTTTGCATTCTTCAGGGCACAGCTGAAATGTCTCCTCAGAGGAGCACTCCCTGAACACAGGTTAAATTAAGTCCCCCATGTGACTCCATTTTGTCCTGGCTCTCTTTCTAACAGTAACTAAACCTGGGAAGATGGGGATTTACCTGTGCAGTCTGACTAAAATGAAGCTTCCCAGAGACCTGGACCTAGCCTGTCATGTTTCTGCTGGTACATAGTAAGTGGTCAGGAAACATCTGTGAGGTGAATGAGTGATGCAGAGGAAATTACGGCATCTTGCACACCTGGAGGCCCTGGGCTCCTCCCCATCTACTCAGAAGGCTGAGTCCTCAGGGATCCTTCACTCCAACCCAAGAATCAGCATGATGGCCACAACAGTAACCAGCAGCATCACACATGGATCCTCACGTAGCCCTCACCCCCTCCTGGAGTTGGACTTTAATATCATACACACAAGGAAACAGGCTGAAGCCACTAGCTGGAGCTCGCACTGCTATCAGGGTGTCAGAATCAATAGCCACTCAGCTGTCCTGCCTCCTGACCAAGAAAACAGTCGAGGTCCCTCAGTGCTGTGCAGAGAAAAGGAGTGGACGGATATTGCTGCATGATTTTATTACTATAAATATACAGTTAAAAACGAACAAAAACTAGCCAATCAGAATACATCAAATGATAGCACGTATAAGTCCAAGACAGCGCAGTCTGCATCCTGTCCTTCAGAGTACTGGCACCAATACCGATGGCAAGAGGCCAGGGTGTTGGCAGGAGACAGGGGCAAGGGGAAGGAGATGGCCAGCATATGTGTGCATGTGTGTGTATGTGTGTGTGTGTGCACCCATGAGCACACGGTGGGAGGGAGGGGAGACAAAGCAGAGAGCCAAGCAGCTGGGGCAGGTGCCCTGAGCATGACCAAGAGCTGTGCCTAAGGAAGCACTCTGCTTACAGGCCCAACTAGAGAAAGGGGACCCACTGGACAAAGCCCCTCTCAGTGCGGATGCTCTATGGATGGCTGCTGGCCGCCTCAGAATGATTTTTTCCCAAGGCAGCTCCTCATAAAGCTGGCTCCCCAACCCCAGACCCAAAAACATCAGCCCCCATGGGGAGCTGAAAGACCCACCCACCCACCAAGCCAAGGTCCCTGCTGGGGCAGCTTGTGCCCGGTGCACCTGGGCTGGCACCCCCTCTGCCGTTTTGTTGTCTACGAAGCTTATTTTATAAAAGACAAGATCACCTCAGATGGGAGCCTCATCCCTCAGGCAGGTCCCACTACAGGAGCCCCAGACAGAAAAAATCAAAGAGAAACACAAAGTGATGTTTAAATGGCAAAGAGAAGCTGCTCAGGTCCCTCCCTGGTTGGGTGAAAGGCAGCTTTTCGGGCTGAGCGGAAGCCTCTGCAGCTGGAGGGAGTCTGAGAGTGTGGGTGAAGCCACCTCTGAGAAGGTGTAGGGCTTGGAGAGGGGCCACTAGACCAACCGCTGCCAACAGGCTGTGCACCTGCACCCCTGTCCCTGGGCAGACCCAGCCCCAGAGCCTGGCCTCACATGTGGACGCCTGGGCTGCCCAGGGCAGAGCCGTGGAGAAAGGCTGTGAGCTGTGGGAGTCCACCCTGCACCAGAGGGCCTGAGCAGGAAAGAAACAGCACAAAGCAGCAGCGCTGGCCAGGACACGGGACAGGCACTGTTTCCTTCATTGACCGTCACTCGGACCCCACTTCCTTTCCTTCCAACAAGCCCCCAACAATACCACCTGTGAAAGCAGCACTTCACCCACCAATAAATCTCCTACCAGTTCACTGAGTTTTCAGGGTGTCAGCTCCCTACCAGCTGGGGGGCTGGGCTAAGCCAATCCAGGAACACATGGGTGGCCAGCCCCCAGCCTCAGCTCTTCCGCCGACAGGGCATTTGGGGAAACGCCATAGCTCAGTGCCCGGGGCCAAAAGGGGCTGTCCTTCATCTTGTACCATTTACAAATACAGTGATCATAGAAAAGGGGTTCATCAGAGGGGACAGTCCACTGTGCTCTTTAATCAAGGGTTGCACTGGCTCTTGGAGTCGTGGCTACGAAGGGCACGCAGACAGGAGGCCAGGGGTCACACTGGAGTCCGGGTGGCCCATCGGCAAAGTCTGCGGAGCTCAGGGCTCCATGCTGCCAGGCTGGCCAGGATCTCAGAGTGGGGTCAGCATGGTGGCCTCAGGGTTAAGACTGGGGCCACCAAATGGAGGCCAGGTGGGACCGGTGGTGAGGAGGCTTCAGGGCGTCTCCATGGAGGTGGACCATCCTGCAGGTAGGAGCAGAGGGAGGAGGGTCAGGCTTGGCCAAGTCTCACCTGCTCCCTTCACTGGCCAAGCTTTGAGTTCACATCAACCAACAGACCCAGAAAACAGGGCCACCCAGAACCCCCACGGCATATGTGTGTCTGCGGTAGACCACACGGAAGGCCAGGGGACTCCAGCCTAGGCAAGTAACCCCAGCCTGTCCCTGTAGGAACAGATCACCCCAAGGTGCCAGCAACAGAACCACAGCCCTGACACAGAAAGGGAGGCCTTCGGCTGCTGACCCCCAGGCCTCCTGCCCTCGCGCAGTCCACGCTCCTGGAATGTGACCAGCCACTGTCTGCAGAGCTTCCCAACTGGATTAGGCTGAGACTTGGTCAGCTCTGGGTGGACTCAGCCCTGGGTGCATAGCCAGTGCTCAGAGTAGCCCCAGAAGGCCAGCGTGCCCTCCTCAGAGGCCTGCTTTGCTCTTTCCATACATACTGTCACCTCCCCAATGCCGTGAGGTGCTCTGTCCATCTGCCCCCTGGGCGCTGGTGTGGGGAGCCCTGGCCTGGGGCTGCAGCAGCAGGGAGACCAGCACACTTCCCAGCACAGCAGAATACACAACTGCCCGCCACCCGTCCATACGCGGACTCCACGGGGCGTCTTCAACTAGCAAAGCAAGCAGTGTTTCTGCCACCGGTCGCCTGTGACACAGACCCTTGGGTGAGGGGATTATACTCCTAGGAGCTGTAGCTACGTGCAGGAAGTCAGCTCGGCCACACAGCCCACAGGGGAAATATGTTCTCTGTAGCTCTGTCTGGCCTGTTTTCCCTACTTCTGGAAGTTTTACCTAAATTACGACACAACATCTTTCACTGTGGAGGCCGGGGTCAGCTTTATAAAAGTGTAGGGCCCTATCTAAATAGAGGATGAGATTTGCCGGAAGAAACGTGTGAGGGGCACAAGAGAAATCTGTGTGGGGACATAAGAGCAGATGTCAAGTCTACAGACATGCCACCCTGAACCTGCCCCATCTCATCTGACCTCGGGAGCTAAGCAGGGTCAGGCCTGATTAGTACTCGGATGGGAGACCACCCAGGAATACCTGGTGCTATAGGCATTAAAAAGAAAAAAATAGCAGTCGTCAAAACAAGTGGACAGACACCGCAGCCAAGCTTAGGACAGCTGACCGGGAGGAAGGCCGGACACCAGGCTGGGGCATGTCTCCCAGCTGGGGCTGCTGAGGCCTTGCCACCAGGATGGGCCAGGCGTCCAGCCTGTCCTCCCACATGTCTGGGAAACCCAGGGCCACCGAAGGCACCAGGTTCTCTATCACCAGACTTCTCAGAGGATAACAACAAGTGAAGGAAAAACAAGGATCCCCAAAGCATGTGGCCTATTGTTTCATGGTAGTCTTAGAAGTGTCTTCTGTAAAATGTCCGTTTGGGTCACCCAGGTAGAGGGCACCTCCTTCAGGTGGGGGAGTCAATCTCATACGGCCTCCTGACATCAGAGTGTGCTGATGTTCCAGAAGGTTCCAGAGGTGGGTGGGGACAGGTAAGTAGCAGCAATGGCTGGGGTGGAGGTGGGGTGTCTCAGGAATGGTGGAGTGCTGTTTCTTGGACCCAAAAGGCTGGAAGAGCCTGACTGGGCCACCTGGTCCCAATGAAAGAACCTCTAGCCTGGAAGCCAGCATGAGAGAACCCCGGGACCACCTCTTCATGGCAAGGGTGCAGCAGTGTAGGGAGGGCTCTGGATTCAGAATCCAGGTCCCAGGGAAGACACGGATGTGGAAGAAGCCCAGAAAATGGGCAAAAACCCCGATGGAGGGAGTAGGAGTGGGAGAAGCAGCTGAGGGTGTCCTCTCTCCAGCCCCCTGCCAAGGACGCCCCTCACAGCCACCCGCCACGCGTGGGAAGGTGATCACCTACCAGCTTACTCCTCTATACCAACAGAGCAGGAGTCAGGCCCCCGGGCTGTGCAGAGGAGGAGAGAGATGGAAGCTTGGTTAGCAAAGGCTCGGACAGACCAGCACATTCCACAGCAGATGTGCTGGCTTTAGGACGAGCTGCCCCGAGGGCTAGGGGGTTGGAAATGAAATGCCCACACAACCAATGTGCTGGAACGAAGGAGGGACAGGCGGAAAAAATGTTTCCTGAGAACAGAGCACTGGGCCAAATTCTACCACACGGGAACTTGGGCTACAGGTGCTCAGCCGGGCTGGGGGCCGCCAGGGCTGAACCCAGGGGGAAGGCAGAGCCCAGGATGGACACCCCCACAGGGCTGCCAGGAGGCAGGAATCCAGGTTTTCACCACTTATGGACCTTCCCCCACTGTCCCTTTTTTCCATCACTGGGGGACATTCAGGTTCACTAACTCATGCTCCATCCATTCGGGGGACGGCTGCGCAGTTGTCACAAAGAATGAGGATAGCTGTGTGTGCGTGTTCATGTTCTTAAATACAGAAGTAAAAAATATTCAGGGTCTCCATTAAATGAAAAAAGCCAGGAGCAAAACAGAGGGTGCCAGCACATGGCCGGACGACACACACACGTGCTCTCACAAAGATGCGCACGCCTGTAAGGACCCCTGCCCAGCTGCAAACGGAGGTGCTCGTGGGGCAGCAGATGTGCAACACTACCAGTGTCCACCTCTTCTCCATGCTCTGAGAGGCTCTGAGAAGCCCCCCGCCCTACAGAACAGGCAGGGTGCAGAGGCAGGGTGGGCCAGGGCCCAGCAGCTGGACGTCACCCACCCTGCTTACCCAGTAAGGCCCCAGATGCAGACTCCGGCCGCTCTACCTCCCACTCCTCCCACATGGAGCCAGAAACCTGAGATACTCGCCTAGGGGTGGGGCTTGACGGCCAGAGGTCCTGGTCCCACCTGTGGGCCAAGCTCAATGGTTGTGGCTTGTCCTGACCCTGCAGACCCCTGAGCACTCTGTGGACCACACAAGGGGCAAAGGGTGGCAGAGACTGTGTGGGGCTGATGTGCCCCTCACAGCTCCAAGGGCCTAAAGCATGGACACCCTGTGGGATCAGGAGTCACTCTTATGGCTCTAGGAAGACAAGTCCCTCTCCTGGTCCCCACCCCCGAAGTTCAAATCATAATATTTAAAGTCCTCTGAAAAAACTTAATTAGAATTCTGTATTACTCTAAGGTGAGCTTGTCCTAAATGTGGCTTTTGCCTGTGGGTGTCCCTACAGGCTACCCTGCTTCCTCACACCTGGGGACCCTCTGTCTATGGAGGCTGCTGCTACAGAGGCTGAGGCAGGGGACAAGAAGCCCTTCCAACAAAAGTATGTCATAGGCCCCTGGTGCCCAAGCAAGGTCACTGGGGACCAGGCAAAGGTGGCTCCAGGGGCAGGCAGGGGGTAAAGGGGCTCCTCAGTCATGTGGCAGGAGCCAGGCTCTGTGAGGGCAACGTGACTATCATGATTCCAGAACCTCAGATGCCATCCTGGTAGGTGCTGGCACGAGGGTCTGAGAAGCCCCACTCCCATCTCCAGGCTTTAGAGCCCAGGACTTGAAGCTGAGATCTTGGCCCAAAGGAGCAGAAGGCAGGGAGCTGCGGCCATAGGCCCTGGGCAAAGGCCTCAGAAAAGAGGAGGAAGAGAAGTGAGACTCCCCTCTACTGCCTTAACCCTTGCTGGCACCTGGTGCCCCCACTTGTCCTCCCACGCCTTGGCCTGGGATGTACTGCTTCACCCAGGACTTTGGGCAGGTGGCAGAGAGCTGGTGACCCATGTCGGGCTTGGGGCAGGCAGGTAGTTTTGTTTGTAGCTCCCCTGAGCAAAGGTCCAAGCCTGCCAGGGCCATGGATGAAGGAAGATACAGCAATGGCAGTGGGACCAGACCTGCCTGG
This sequence comes from Cynopterus sphinx, assembly GCA_030015415.1. Classification (NCBI taxonomy): domain Eukaryota; kingdom Metazoa; phylum Chordata; class Mammalia; order Chiroptera; family Pteropodidae; genus Cynopterus; species Cynopterus sphinx. The sequence goes on along the minus strand of CM057379.1, from coordinate 94,891,647 downwards.
CCCCGAACAGGAGATGCACAGGGAGAACCATGTCCTTAAACACACAGCCTTTCCTGCCTTACTGAGGCCAGGCTGGCTCTGGGGTGCAAAGGGGCCTCAGGCACAGGCTCTGCACCAAACAACTAGGGGCTGCAAGAGGAGTTGACTGTGAAACCTGAGCTTGGCCATACTTCAGGAGATCAACAGGAGGAGTGTGCACTCAGAGCCAGTGAGACAAGAGCGGACTCCCCACAGGTCAGTCTCTCCCTGAGCAGTCAGAGCAGGTCCCCAGATTCATGGGGACAGCTGCGGAACCGCCCCAGGCCCAGCAGGACAGTCACAGGACCACCCCCGGGCCTGACAGGCCCCCAGAGCCCACAGGATGAGTGTAGTTACCTGGCAGGTAGATGTCGGCAGGTGGGCCAGGCTGGCTGCGGCCACAGGGCTCAGGGTGGCCATCCTGCAAGACGTTCTCAATGGAGGGCACTCGGCTCCCTGCAGGAGAGGGGGAAGATCAGGGACTCACAAGAGGCAGGGGTGGATCTGGATGTCCTTCTTGCAGAGAGCCCTGAGAGCCCATCTTTTGTCCCTGAGGGCATGATAGCCGCTGTAGGTCTGGGCTCTGGACCAGACCCCACCCCAACTCACCCCTGCTCTCCCAGGACTGCAGGTAGATGTTTCCTATTCTTCCTCTCTTTCCTTCTACCACCCCTACCTCCTACATGGGGCCTTTAATTTTATCATAAAAACACTATATACCCACATTTAAAAAACAAGATAAAATGGTAATATATATAACTGTCTCCTGTTTGTCTTTCTGGGTGAGCAGGTGGGGTGACAGTCCTTGGCCACGCGTGCCTGCAGTGGGTCCTGCAGATACTCTAGTGGGGGACCCTCTGCATGTGGCTTGCCCATTCACACATCAGCTCTCAGCCGTGGACCTAAAGTATTCTCAGTGCTGCCAAGGGTGTCCTCGTGGGGGAGATCCTCTCAGCCAAAAGGGGCCTGGACCTGTGACAGGGCATGGCTGGGGGCCATCCGGTCCTAGCATGCACTGTGCACAGGCAAGAAGAGGCCAACACTGAGGGAGGTGGGAGAGCCAAGGCCTGAGAGGCAGAGGGGCTTGCCCTGCACCATGCTGGGCAGGAAGGCACGGCACCATGCCCACGGACAGACACCCTTAAGCCAAGCACCCTGCCCTAGGTGCCCACACTCACACCCAAGCCCTAGGACCCCAGTCCAGCAGCCTACAGACAGGCCCCACCCACGTGTGGTATGGGGGCTCCTCTTGGGAGAAATGTGGGTCCCCACAGTGCAATGCTGGCCAGGGGACCCCTGGCAAGAAGGGTCACAGCAATGGAGCAGCTAAAGGTTATTTTGGGACCTTTACCACACTGCTGGCTTGGGAGCCAGCCAGAGCCACCTCCTGGCTCTGTCACATCTAAATTAAGTGGCCTTGACCTCCCCAACACCAACCTTGAGCCTCAGTTTCCTCACCTGTTCAATATGGGGAAGGAATGACCAGGACAGCAAAGGGATGGCATCTCCCCAAGCTGGCAGAGGGGCTGGCACCACCCTGCGCCCACTCCCTGGCCCTCAGCTGTGGCAGGCCCAAGACCCACACAGAGACCCTAGGTCTCTCCTGGCACTGTCAGGATGACAACCCCGAGGAACGGGCCACAGCCCAAGGCCAGAATGGGCAGCTGTAAAGGAAGACATACGTGGAGAGCTAACCAAATATAGAACAATCCAGATGGGAAATAAACAGGTACTATGCAACAATGCATGGTGGGAGGGAAAACCAGGAGTGGCTTTGGGCTGTCCTCTGGGACATCATGTAGTAAGCAGTGTGCGTGGTCCCCTGGAGGACACTGGAAAATGCTCTGAGAAACCTCTAGTAGAGCTGAACCGGGAGCCTCTGCCCTGTCCAGGCAGGGAGTACCAGAACCCTGTCCCTCGGGAGAAAGAGGGCTTACCTTGCTTTAGTGATGAAGTCTCGTCAATCTCCTCCGTGAGGAAACTCTAGGAAGCAAGGAAAAACGAGCCTGGAACTCTGGTGCTGACCCAGGACCGCTGCTGACTGCAGGAGACCCAACTGCAGGCAGCTGGGGAGGGCACGGGGCTTGCCCACTGCCATCCAGGACACGCCAGCGTCTACCGGGTACTTCACACACAGCCCCTTCACAGATGCAGACACTGGGGCTGCGGGGAGTCACAGCCCAGCCAAGGCTACTGAGTGAGGGAGTGGCAGAGTGGGCCTAGGGCATGCCATGCCAAAGGTCTGGGAGGCAAACAGGTGAGCAGTGGGGACTCAGATCTCAGGTAGGCAGGACTGAGGAGGGCAAGCCAGGGCTGGAACTCACCTCTGGGGAGCTACTCAGCACCAGCCCGGCCCCACTCGGCAGGGGAGGGGCGTCCGAGACCTGGGAGAGCTTCTCTTCATCCTCTTCGTGGATGGGGGATGACGGGGACCGCAGGGTGCTGGCAGAAGAGAAGATGGGGGTGGAAAACAAGTGGATGAGAAACACTCACTAACTTCGCCAAAGCTAATACCATGTGCCAGGGGCCTTGGAACAGATGCACCTGGGGAGGGGTGTACGCAAGCAGGATGCCAGCAGGATGCCAGCCAGCTGGACACGAAGGCTGTCTACCTGTGTGCTGGCACAGACCTAAATATGGCCTTTTACTTCCAGAAAAAGAGAACTGTGATGGTACATCCGTGGGGTGGGAGGGCTAGGCATGGGAGCTGCAGGAGAAGCCTCCATGTTGCTTTCTCTTTGAAGTGATTCTGTCTGAAGCTGCAGCTGGTTTTACAGAACCTGTGCCTTCTTCAAACATTTCTAGTAAAAAACCCAGCACAAATGTGAAGACTTAACACGGCAGGGCTGGTCACCTGAGCCTCATAAGTGTCCAAGGGAATCACAATGAACCACACTGGCTGGCCCTTGGGCATGTGGCCCTCAAAGGTTCCTTATGTCAGTGATGATGACACTCTAGTGGCCTGGAGCAAGAGCCCTGCCCTCCAGCTCATCCGGCATAAGCAAAGTGGAAGATGTGGACCTGGCTTCATTGCAGCTGGGTTTCTGTGGCCATCACTGGCCTCACAGCAAGATATGACCAGATGACCAACCACCAGAATGTCCTGGAATCCTGACACCCATACGGTTTCCCTGAGCCATCACACTGCACACTCTGCGGTTTACTGCTCCTGGGTAGCCTGCGAGACGGAAAACACCGGCGCCCCTGGCCTCCACTGATACATTTTTTCCCTGCTGCCTTTGCTGTGAGCAACCTTAGCCATGACCATGAGCCTAACCCACTACTGGTCCTGTGAGTCTTTCTGGCAAATCACCAAATGAAACATGTTATAAAACTATTTAAAGTTACAAATAATACTGCTTAGTGCTTCTTATCCACTAGTATACGCCTCCCTCGCCCTGGCCCACAGAGCAGCCGGGGTGGGTCCCCAGACACCCTTACCCACAGGGAATCCTGGCGCCAGCCTCACCTGTCGGGGGACTTGCTCCGAGGCTTGCCCTTCTGGTGGCTGCTCTCCATGATGCGATCAAGCCCAGCAAGAGGACAGCTGGCCTGGGACAAGCCGTCTGAGACGCCGGAGTAGGTGATCTCTTCATAAAGGGGGGCCGAAGGGATGGCTGGGGAGACAGCTCGAAGGCCGTTGAGTGCCTCGAGCAAGGAGATGGGCTCATAGCCAGGGGGGATGCTGTCGGAGCTCTGCAGGGACAAGAGCGGATGAGGGACAAGCTGGCCGGGCTCCTTGCCCACAGTCTACTGTCCTGTTCTACCCTCCAGAATCTGCTTCCTGACCATCTCCTGTCTGGACCATCTTCCAGGGACTTAAATCCCACCTCCCTCAGGGGCACCAAGAACTCCAGAGCAGCAGCACACATCCTGCCCAGGGCTCCCTCAGCCATCAGCTGCAGCACACCCAGAAGCCCCACTTGATGCCCAGGATGAAGGTAGAGAGGGCATTCGGAAGAGCCACCCCATCCCCAGCCTTGGCCAGTCCCTACCTGGCTTTCTGTTCCTGCCTGGCAAGGGATGGAGAGCGAGAAAGGGGTTAGTGAGAGAAAGGAGAACTTGGGAGCAAGTGGAGAGCAAAGCCATGCCAGAGGCGAGAGAAACCAGTGGGAACCACGTGTGTTCTAGACCAGGGAGACCTGGTCCCCCAGGGAGCCCTGCCTGACACAGGGATCTGGCCTAGCTCAAGATCCTCTGGGGACCTTGGATGGGGACGTGGGGCAGACAGGCATCCAAGGAGGGATGTGTGCTCTGGGTGATTCTCACAGGCTCCCTGGTTCAGAACCACTGTTTTCCCCTTGCAGGGAGGGAGCAGATCACATCAACAGGCTGAGTCTCGCTTTAGGGTTAAAGGTGAAGGGGGAAGGGAGCTGGGGGATGTCAGTGCTGGGCCCCTATAGCATGGAGCAGCCACCTGCTCTCACTCTTATTAGCAAATGCTCCAAAGTGAAAACCCCTCCCACTGGCCTGATCCACCGGAAGGTGGGGGCTGCCTTTTGGGCAGGCAGCAGAGTCAGGGTGGGTGCCTCCTGCCCTCAGCAAGCATTTCCTGGGGCCCGGGTCATCTGGATCACCTGAACCAGTAGTGCCCTGCATTTGCTCCCAATGTGCCCTCAATTTAAAGATAAATAGTTACTCTGAACCCCCTCATCCCTCCAAAAAGGAAAACACCTATCTCGAGGTTGACACTCCAGTGACTTCCACCTCTACACTTTACCAAGGGGACACAGGGTTCAGCAGAGGCCCAGCCCGGTGGCCACACACTATCTGGCCCCAAGCCTGCTTCCTAAGATGCAGGGAAAATGCAAGAAAACCAAGTCCTTGGCCCAGAGAATTAAAACCCAAGGGGCAGAGGGCAGGGGATGCAGGATGACAAGCAAGCGCCAGGAATGCTATTTGCAAAATTTAGCAGCCACATTAGTCCCACCTCCAACATCATTCCACTGCCAGCAAGAAAAAAAAGGGAAACAAGGGCAATGGGGACCACGGGCGGAAGCAGAGCTGGCGGGAAGGGGTGGCCTGAGGCCGGTACATCGCCCGGCAGCGAGGACCCACGAGACTGGATTTTTTGCCAACAGACCTTGAGCTTTGCTTGTTCCACAAAACTCCCTTCCTGGGCAGGGACGCCGGGACTGGGGAGAGTGGATTTGACAGATTAAATTAACCAAACATGTCAGCCTGGGGTGAAAATGACTTCCTGTACTTGTCATTGGCTTAATAATCAGGGTGAGGGGCAGAGATGTGGCCACAGGGCCAAACACACTTACAGTTTCCCTTTTAGGTTTCTTGCTGGCCAGTGAGGCGGGGTGCGACTTTGATTTTTTAAAGGGACACTGTCAAGATAAAAATCATACATTTTACAACTAGCACCCCCCCGTATGGCCCTGGAGCTGCCTGGGTGGGGTCCGTCTCATCACCTGGCTTCCACAAGCGCCACTGACCCAGTGCTTTGCAAACTTAACATGCAAGTGAATTGCGGGGGGCCCTGCAAATGCAGGTCTGGGCTGGGCCTGCACATCCATGAAGCTCCAGGAGCCGTGCTGCAGTTAGAGCCTGTCCCCATCCCTATTGCCCGCCCATGGTCTGGGTCACCCTGAGCCACAAGTCCAGGGTAGGGAGCTGTGATAGTGGCTGGCTGGTCCCCACAAGTGGGCCTGGCTGGGCAGGAGAAGGGACCCCAAGGTCCCGGGTACCTCCATGAGGCTTGGCCCAGCCTCATAAACTTATCATCTACATCTAAGTCCTAACAGTGGCTAGGGAGAAAAATCAGCCCCACATCACCCCACTCTGTGATGATCTTAATGGACTCCATGAAGAAAATGCCTAATGTGGGCTCTCTCTGGTACTATGTGGAAATGGCTTGTACAGGAGATGCAGCAGAGAACAAGAACCCAATTATTTGGAGATCTAAACCTCCAGAGAAGGTGGTGCTGGGTCACCACCCAAGCCCCAGCCCACCACGGGTGGCATCTCAGCTCTCAGGATAAGGGGGGACAAACACAGGAGGATCCAGCCTGACCCTCAGACATCGGGGCAAAAACTGGGAGGACAACACACAAACGACAATAAAACCCCACCACCCGAGCAGCTGCTCCTCTGTGAAATAGAGTCCTCTCTTCCCAGGGGCAAAACACGCCTAAGTGCTATTCCCCAAAAATATGTTGTTGGAGAAAAAGTGCAGTGTCCGTAATCGAGTCCAACATTACAGTGGAGAGCTTAGTGTCCGAGTCCTTGGCCCTGGTGCTGACAGGGTCCACAGGCTAAACAGTGTGGCTTGCCCCAGGAGAAGGAGGGGCGACAGGGACCTGCCCCCAGGGGCAGCCTTGCCTCTGCTCCAGCTGCAAGACCACACCTTCAGACTTCAAAAGAGAAGCCAGAAATCTGAGTTTTAAAGGATATTTACAGACTTTTAAATATTAGCCCAATTTTCAGAAACACTGGGGTCAAACACATCACACCCACAAGCCCAATATAGGAGACCCATCCTGGAGGGTGCCAACCAGAGGGTTTGGGTCCTTTTCTCTTGGTACAGAGTTAGCAGGGCCTCTAAGAATCACTGGGTCCAAACAAGAGAGCCAAGAAATAGACTCGCAGCAGACAATACTCGCAGCCTCCTGGGACCTGGGAACTCGGGACCTGGGCTTGTCCCCACCTGCTCCCTGGTCCTTCCTCCCCCATCCATCCTCCTTTCTACCCCATCCGTGTCTCTGTCTCTCTCCATCTTTCTCCCTGTCTGTCCATCTCCAAGTAGCTCCCTTTCACTCTCTTCCCTGCTGTGTCTCTTTTCTGTCTCTGTATCACTCTCTCCCCTTATCTGTCTCTTCCCATTTCTCTCTGTATCTCTCTCCTTCTGTCTGCATTTCTGTGTCTTCACATGTCTCTGCCCATACATTTCTCTGTCTTTCTGTGTGTGTCTCTCTCTCCATGCCTCTGCCCATCTCTCTCTTGAGGTCCCCAAAGCCAGAAGCTGACTCCCCTCATCTGCCTGCAGCAAGGTGCACCTCACAGTTTCTCAGGAAGCAAGGGTGGTGGCCGGTTGCTGAGGTGCCCTCCTATGCAGAGGGCATCTAAGAGCCACTCTTTGAAGGCCACCTCACTTGCCAAGATCCATAGAGTACCCTGGCTATGTCACCTGTTGGAGCAATGGTGACAGAAACCACAGCTCAAGCTCAGTGAAGGGGCACCTGCTATTGCCAGCAAGCAGTCTTTGCAATTGGAGCTCACTGGCCCAGTCACAGCCACCTGTGGTGCTACGCTGAGCGGATGAGGACAGAGGACCACAGAGCCAGCAGGTAGAAGTGCTATCCAGACAGTCTGGGTCCTGGCTGGGTATTGACTGCCCCAAGGGTGCCCAGGTAGTCTCCTTCTGGCCTGCTTGATCAGCCTGGCCCAACTGGGAGCCAGACACTGTCTTATCACAAAGTCAGGCCCTGGAGAGTGGGTGGGGGCTTCCTCCAGACCCTCTCTCCTCTCCACCACAACACCCTCCAATGCAGGGAGAAAGAGGCACTTACAGAGTGCTCATCGTGGTCCATACTCTGGGCCAGAACAGGGCTAAAGGAGACAGGGGACAGGGCGCCTGGCTTCTTCCTCACTGCCCGGATCTGCAGAAGGGCCCGGAAAGCTGTGGCAGAAAGGAAGGAAAGCAAGGGCTGGTGTTAGGCAAGGGCTGGTTCTAGCACCACCAAGACCCTCCAAGCTCCAGGGACGATCTGCCCACGCCACAAGAGTCCTGGGACAAGCCAAGTTTCCAAATCAGGTGAACAGAGTCACAACAAAACATCCCCAGCAGGAAAAGAGACCAGGATGGCCTGCCCCCACTCAGTTTCCAGGGGCAGCGAGCATGGCATAGCCGGCTTCTCCCCCACCACACCCCAGACTGTACACTAGACAGTGAAATGTGGCTGCGAGTTACAACTGCCAACCAGCTGGAAGCACACAGCGTGTCCTGGACACCACAGGCCTCTTCCTGGCAGCTATACCAAGGAAGAAAGCAACCAACAGGCAGGAGGCAGGTGTGTGTACGTGGACATTCATGACAGAAACGGCACAGGGAGCTGGGAAAATAAACTAGGACACAGGCCACCGGTCACCCTGTAGTGTCAGTTCCACTCACAAAAGAATAATGTTTGTGAGACACAGTTAAATAAAAAGTGCAGGGCACACACGTAAGAGTCACAAACCTATCAGCTGCATCCTGCAGATGAGCAACTGCGTACCCAGGGTTGACAGCAGTCACCTCAGGCTCAGGCTTCAGGCCCTGGCCCATCTCGCCAGCCCTGGGACCGCTGCTGCACCGAGAATGCCCAGGCGGCTGGAGCAAGCCAGGGAGGCTACAGTTTAGCTCCAGCTCAGGATCCTGCTGCCACCACAGCCCCCCTGCACCTACTCTCTGCCCCTCTGCTCCCAGCCTGTCACCCAGACAGGAGGCCACTGCCCGCCATGCTGTACTGATGGAGCTGGGCAGAGCCCTGCTGCCCATCTCTCCAGGCCCAGTGCACAGCCTGCAAGCCCCATCAAGACTGGGGCTTCCTTCTAGACGCTGGACCTCTCAGACCACACGGCCACATGGCCTTGTCCTGTGCTTCCACATGGCCAGCCTGCCCTGTGGTCCTTATGCAAGGCACACCCCTTTCCACAGCCCACCTGGCTATCCCAGGGGACAACTCTGTGACATGTTGGTGCAGCCAGTTCCCATCAGCTGGGGCAAGAGTGTGGTTATGGGCCGGACCCCAGTTTAAACCCTACCTCTCCCCTTTTTAGCCACAACCTTGGGCAGGTTCTTTCTGAGTCCCAAGACAGTAACAGGACAAGCATGACACCTGGTGTCCTGGCTCAGAGCTCAGAAGTGGAGCCTCAGTAGCCAAGGAGTAATAGAGCAGGAAGGCCATATTCTAAAAAGCCACCACGTACCTACTAAATGAAAATGTCTCACAGACCCCCCAGGCAGGTGCTTTCCCACCCGCTTAATGCTCATGTTGACCCAATGGGACCTGTACCCAAGAACGTTTAGATTCCTTCTATTGGAAAAAGAATATTTTATTCAGAATTATACCCAACATGATGGCTTTTGACTAAAAAAAAATTATCTGGAGTGCTCCAGGAAACCAGATTTAATTCCTGGAATAGCACCCTCTCCATTTCACTCTAGTTTTCTATTATTTCCCACATAACCTTTAAAGTAAGGATTTAATTCACTGATCAATTTCTGTCCAGTTCCAATTTCACTGTAAACACCTGCCCTGGCCATCTGTTCTGGAAGTCTAACTTTCTGGAGGCAGATCTGGGGGGATCTGATCCATCCACACGCCCAAGTAGCTGCTGTGGGTAGTAACTACCTAAGCTAACCACCAAGTTCCAATGTGCCATGAACCCAGTGGGAGGCTGACTCCCTCTGTCATTCTCAGCACCCCGGCTGCGCGGCAGTCCCCACTCACGTAGCCGGCAGATGGGGCAGTTGCTGGCCTGGTAGCGCAGAGTGTCAGCGCAGGAGTTGCACAGGCACAGGTGGCGGCAAGGCAGGATCAGCGTGTCCCGCAGGTCTGACAGGCACACCACGCACTCGTTGCTGTTGTCACTATTCTCCTCATCTGAGGGCTGCAGGGACATCGAGGATCCAAGGGTCAGCGACCTCCTGAAAGCTAGGGACTGGAGGCCAGCTAAGGGGCAGGAAGGGGGCCTTCCCGTCCCTGGACACCCCACTTCCCCAGGGGGATGCTGTGGCAAAGGGAAGCCCAAGAAGGCAGAGGAAGGTCACCAAGGAGCAGGACTCCTCTCAGCAGACGTGGCCCAGAGTCTCGTTTGCTGGGCCAGGCTCAGATGCAGCCCGCACCCACCCACAGCAAAGAGGAGACTCTGTAGCCCCACCCCCACTCCCCAAATCAAGGAATTCAGGTGTCTTTCTATTCCTCAGAATCAAAGACAAAATGTGGAAAAGATGCTACACTATGAAACATGTCTTCTTTGGTTAAAACAAAACAAAACAAAACAAAATCAGCCAAATCTAACTTGTTTGAAATATTTTCATCAAGTAATGGCAGTTTCTGGAATACAAAAACAGTATCTGGATCAAGAGACAGCAACATTCTAAAACAGGGATCAGCAAACTACAGTCTGCTGCCTATTTCTGTAAATAAAGTTTTATTGAAACATGGTCTTGCCCACTTGTTTCCATAATGCCTGCGGCTGCTTCTGTGCTATAACGGCAGTGTCGAATAGATCTGACAGACACTGGAGGCCTAGTGCGTGTTCACCACCAGCACATACCTTTGTCTCCTGGTTGTTCTTGTTCTCGATGCCATAGATCTCCTGTAGCAGGTAGCTGACCCTGTCCACCTGGAGAGCAGAAAGGCATCTGGGCACTTGCTGGCCCCACTCAAGGGCTCTTCTGCACCCACCTGGCCTAATACCACCTCTCAGATGCCAGGCTCAGGTCCCAGGAGCAGATACAGTTAGGAGTTCTATCCAGTCCCACCCCTGGGGAGTGGATCCAATGCCAAGGGAGGGATAAGGAGAACCTGCTACCTGCCTAGCCCAAGAAGGCAGCAGGATGGGGGGCCTGGTGGTTCTGCCCACCACAGGGGACCTGGAACCACGCTCTACACAGGCCCAGCAACCACACCCTCTGTCCACCTTATTGTCCCTACTCTAAAGAAAAGATCACACTTTGAACCCACCTGTCACCAGCCCCACAAGTGTGACCAGGGTCAGGCCTCAGGTTAGCCACATTCGAAAGTGGTCTAAACTGCTGTTTCCCACAGTTTCATGGGCCATAAACACCCCTCCTGAGAGCTACAGTCCTGCTGGTCAGCTCTCCCGGGACAAGCGGTCTGACCATCACTGGGGTTCCAGCTGTCCTGCCACCATCAGGGGCTGGATCTGCCAGTTCTCCCTACCCACCCACCCACCCCCATTTGAAAAATTAACCAACATCACTCCCGGGTTGTGGCTTATGCACTGGAGCAGCTACAGATAAGGATAATCTTAACCATGGCTTTGGAAACAGATCCCACTGTGGCCATTGTTGAAATCAGTCTCTATATCAGAATCCAACATGGTGCAGCTCAGGGGACCCCATCCTCTAAATTTTCAGTGTCAGAGGCCACCAGGAATAATTGTTGCTGGTGTAGAAACATGGAATTACTGACCCCAAAGAAAAGCTGTACTACTCTGTAGCTCCCATTTGTTCCCAGATATCACATTTTTCCTCTCAAAATTGATTAATACTAAGGTATACTCCATAATTTGTGAGGAGGAAGAGGGAGGCTGCAGTCTTAGTTTCCTGTTTCCTTCCTACCTACATCCATTCATTCGTTCAGCAAACATTTACCCAAAGCTTGCTATGTTCGTGCTGGATAAAACTCAAGGCTACAACAGTCAATGCTGCTACATGGGGTATGCAGTACACAGGCACATACCCGATGACCCTGACTTCCCAGAGCAATGACAAACATGTCAACAGGCCTGTCACCAGCTACCTCAACAGCAACCGTGGTGGGCAGGGACAATAACCCACCAAGACTACTAGATTGTATGTATCCACGTGTCTTTTAAATCAAGAGGGCTCGCATTTCCTCTGATAGACTTACGATTTGCTTCTGCTTTAATGGCTTCACAGAGAAGCTGCCATCGACATGCTGCAGGGAGAAAGACACAGAGGTTAACTCGACCACACGGACACTGCTCAGCTGGCTGAAGGCCTCCCTCAGTCATTCCATGTTTGTCACTGGAAAAGGAGGGGCTGTGTGAAGACTAAAGAGCCAAGCCAGGGTTTCTCGAATGTGGCCTCTGACCTGGCCTCAGCACGACCCCGAGCACCTTCTAAGATACCTCCTCCGGGGTCCCACCCTGACCTGTAAGGCCCAACTGGCCCCAGGTAGTTCTCAAGCACATTCAAATTTATAACCATCAGCCAGGTTCTAATGATGGACAAGAGCCTCCCCAACGTCAAGAAGCAGCACGTGGATGGCAAGAATTAGACACCAGTTCCAGACCTCAAAGGGCTTGTTGTAGTCTCAAAGATGGCACAAGAACATGCACACACATGTGTACACGAGAAACCCAACACTCTAAAACTATAGAAGAAACCAGAACAAGGCACATTCAGTAGTATCTGGGGAGACAGCTGAGAGTTGACGAGGTTAATTTAGGTACAAAAATCTGAGACTTCGTGACATCGCCAATTATCATTCTGAGTTAACCGAGACCAGCACTTGGCATTTTCTGGTATGGCTGATGGGTTCCTATAGAAATTTCTAGTATGCTGAACTCAAAAAATGAAGCAGTTTCTCACTAGGCTCTAAACTGGAAACACAGAATGGAATATTTGCCATCAATGGCCTATTTGCCTTGGCCAGAGAAAGAAAAGGGTAGTTACGTCGCTTCCGACAAGACAACGGCTCAGGGAGCACAGCCGGGAAGCCCAGAGCTGGAGGAGGAGAGGGCCAAACTCTGCCTGGGGCACTTGGTTGGGTACAATGACTCCTGGAGTGTCTGCAAAGACCCAGATCAAAGGAAGAAGCTGGGCCCTGCACAAAGGGTTTTCAGTGCTGCAGATGCACACCCAGCTGAGGAAGCTGGGGGTTGCAGGCTGCCCAGGATGGTGGGAATTCCAGAACAAGCAGCCTGAGCATAGTTTCCTCACGGGATCCTTGCTCTTCATCCACGTAGGACACAGGCTAGTGCTGGAAACTCTGTGCAACTGCAGAGTGCCAATCAATGTCATAGAGCACTGGGGGTAGGGGGTGTCGGCCATGGCATTTTCAAACAAGTGACATACCCTACTACCTCCAGCAAAGGTCTCAGTGAGCAGGAATGCTGTCCTAACACAGCCATGCACTCAGTCACTGTGTGGACAGATGCACAGGACTGCCTGGCCCCCAGGACCAGCAGTGACTGCTGAGCAAGACGATCCCTAGAACCCACAATGTCCTAATCAGTAGTGAGGTGGACCATGTGCACTACCAAAGCCAATATCCCCACTGCACCCTGTAAACATGGCCAAAAAACACAAACAGCTGGGGAACCTGGGGACTTGGGTTTGTGTGAAAAGAAGGGCAAACACCTAAGTCTGAATACACGTAATGCTAAAGGTAATATTAAGTGACTCTCTCCATGTAAATGGCGTCTTTATCTGTAGGCGTCGCTGGCTCAGGGCCCTCAGAAGAGTCTGGGTGTCTCTTCCCTCTGCCACTCACAGAGAGCCCAGGGCTGTGCTAAGCAGATGGCAGACTCTCCTCCGCAATCCCAGCATTCACAGAGTGCCTACTTCATGCTGAGGATACGATAGATAAGGGGCCAGCCTTGCCCTCATGGACATCAGATGAGTGAGTGCAACAAATAACTGCCTGGAGGTCAGCAAGGTCCTAGTGGGGAGGGATGTCTGCCTGGCCCTGAGGGACCAGGAGATGCAGCCTCCTGGAGGCATGACAGGATCACTTCTGAATGTCTGAGGACCTGGTGGTGACTGAGAGATTCTGAAGACACCCAGGCCACTGGGCCCGGTGGGAAAGGCCACAGACCTGGATGACCCCTCTATATCCCATAGGAACGGTGGTCTGACCAGAGCCCTCCACATGGGAGTCCCAGCCCCTGAGCTGGCAAGTTATAGGGACTTCCCAGAAGGCTGGTCTCCCAGAACATGCCCTCACCAAACCCCATGTGTCCTTTAAAAAGCCTCCTGAAGGCAATGCTCTACCTCAAGGCCCAGCCTCTGGAAACACATCATCTTCCTGAAGCCTGGAACAACTGGGGAACCTTCCATCTGGCCTGGGCCTCTGGCTCTGAGCCCCGCTGACCAGGCGTGACTCCCAACTTCAGACTTCTAGTCTCAAACACCACTCCTCTGCCCATCGCTTCCAGGTCAAGGGGCAAAATAGCACTTACCTTTTCGAAGGCAGCCAAGAGCACGTGGGCATGGCCAGTCACCTCCACAACTGCCCAGAGAGAGAGAGAGAGAGGAAAGCGAGCTTACAGCACTGACCTGCCCCTGCCCCAGCTTCTCCTCCTCATTTCTGTGGGCAGAGTCCAGAACCCTTCAAAGGGCTCATCCTAATCTCGCATTCTCTGCCTGGGGGGCCCTGCCTCCCTTCAGCCCACACTTGACCCCTCCCCCTCCTTCAAAGTAGCCATTCCAAACTGCCTGAAGCTGGCTCTATACCTGCTGTCTCATCCTGCACATGTAGGGACATTTTAGGCAGTGCTGCTGGATTGAGATAGTGGGCCTGGGGACAAGCCCTGCTCTGGTAGGGCTCTACCATCTACATCCTAGGCGGGGCCTACAGCCCACAGCAGTGGCAAGGAGACCCAGCAGTCTTTGCCAGACTGGTTAGGAAATCAGCGTGGCCTGAGACAGGTCCATCCCACTCCCTACTGCTCTCTGCTGCTCTCTGCTAACTGTCTCCATCATTCCACCATGGGGTGGACACCAGATCAGAGGCCTCTCTAGCCGCTGTTACCACAGTGAGAGCCAGGCTCTACCACAACAGGGCCCTAGAGAGAAGATGGAGAGCCCAGCGCTTGAGTCCCAGGGCCCTAAACCTGCTAAGTGGGTTGAGCCCACACCCTCCATCACTTCCGAATAAAGGCCTCCCTGCTGACTGAGGGGAGAAGTGGCTTCTTCCCACAGGGTCCACATGCTGGATAGGAGAACAGAAGAGGAAAGGTCACTCACCATCTCCTTCATCCACCACTGCCTGGATGACCACTGGAAACACTCCCCGGTCTAGGTCAAAGTTCAACTGAGGGAAAGGAGAGAGAACAGTCAGACTGAGCTGGAGAGGACAAACAAAATGACAAAAAAGACAGAGGCCTGGCGGTGCCTTTTGCAGTGTCTTTTTGTGTGTGGTAAAATAGATAGAAATGATTAAAACAGCAAGGTTATATTAAATTCAGTGGCATTAAGTACATTCATACAGTCGTGTGACATCACAACCATCCATTTCCGAAATGTTTTCGTCATTCCAAGCAAGAACTCTGTTCCCATTAGGCAATCACTCCCATCACCCTCTCTGGGCCCTGATAACCTCCACTCTACTTCCTGTCTATGGACTTGCCTGTTTCTGGACATTTTATAGAAATGAAATCATACAGGATTCGTCTTTTGTACCTGGCTTCTTTGACTCAGCATGTGTTCCAGGATCACCCACTTGACAGCATGTCAGTGCTTCCTTCCTTTTCAAGGCTGAATAGTATTTCACTGTATGGCCAGACCACATGCTTTACCCAATCATTTGCCAATGGACACCTTTGGCTGTCATGAGCAGTGCTGCCATGAACACTGCTGGACAAGCATGTCTTTGGGCCTGTTTTCAGTTCTCCTGGGTACGCTCAGGTGTGTAAGTGCTGGGTCACATGGGAGCTCTGTGTTTAACCTTGTAAAGAAAGGCACCTGGAGTGGCGTCGACCGAGTACGAAAGGAAAATGAAGGAAACCACATGGCTGGTCTGAACTCAAGGAAAAACCTCCTGTCACTTTTCCTTCTCCTCCAGCTCTAAGCCCTTGTGACTCTTGCTGCTCTCTGGCTGAAGGCCACTCTCCTCCCCACAGGAGTCCACTCAGGCGTGATCTCATATTTGCTCACCAGTGGGGGCCTCAGGTCAGGTCACACTGAGCCCACAGGACAGAGGTGGCTAGCTGAGGACACCCACAGCCAGGGCTGCACAGGGGAGGCATGAAAGGCAGGCCTGTGGGTCACAGGCTATCAATGGGAGGCAAGATGGGGAACAGAGAGGTCAGGAGGGGTCCAGGTGCCAGGGCAGGGTCAGACTAAGAAATGGCAGGTTCAAGTCTAGCTCCACAATCCAGGCCTGCTTCCTCATCTATAAAAGAAGGATAAAAGCTCTGCCTCATGCAAAGGCTCTGAGCATGGTGTCTTGGAGAGTACGTGGTGAGCACCAGCGACTTGAAGCTCCGTGCTTAGGCAGTGGGAACCAAGGGAGGCAGCCCAGGAGGACCTCCCAGAGGCCTGGATCCCAGGAACGCAGGACTTTGTGGGGATATGTGCGCATGCCAGCTGCATGAGGGGAGGTGGGGGGTGTGTGGGATGTGTCCAGGCCCACCCAGAACCCAGTCAAGCCTCACGCTTCCCACAGCCTCAGGGTAGAAGGGCTGCACTGCAGAAACTTGGGCTTGTGGGAGGGAAAGACTCCCTTTCTGAGCCCCTGCCTTGCTCTGAGATGACCCTGGAGGAAGGTGATCACCCAACACTCAGGAGTTACATGTCATCCACAGCTATCCAGGGGACTGGGGTCCTCTGCAGGCCTGCCTGCTCTCCCCACACTGAAAGCACAGAGAACAATCTTGCTGACGACCATCCCAAAGTTACCCTGGTGACGACCATGCTGGAAGTGATGCATAAGTGCGGCCTTTCCAAGTGCTGTAACTAAGCCCAGGAGGGGGCGCTGTTCAGGTGACAGAGCAGGATAGGAGCAGAGTTTTGTGCACTTCGCCCCCTGTGCTTCCAGCCAGCTGCTGGAACACAATCCTTGGGGCTGACGTGGCTGTCTAGGTGCGCTGTGGAGCCACCAAGTGATCCGTACTGTCTTCCTCCCATGCATGCCGAGTGCCACCTCAGCGTGGCTGACAGTCGTGTTTCGCTGGTGCTAGAATAACAGACAGCAGTATGTGTGGAGAGGAGTGTGGGGTGGCCCCACCAGCAGGCAAGGACCCTGGCCCTCCTGCCCTCTCAGCAGACAGAGCTCATGATGGACAGCCCACACTAAGTAAGCACTCTGCATGCGTGACCTCATGGAACTTGGTGGGTACCCCAGAGTAAGAGACTGTTTTACCTCCAGGTAACAAATGGGAAACCATAGAGAGCATAACTTGACCAGTGTTTCATGGAGTGACAGAGCCAGGGTCACCTCCAGACCACGCCTACCTGTACCCTCCCAGTCCCTGGGATAGGCCACCACTGCTACCCTAGACACCCTGGTACTTCTGTCCTTGAGATTCCTCTTACCCAGCCTGACCCCCTGCCCAGACCTGTCCGAACCCCACACAGAAGGTGCAGACCATCCAAGCACCCTTCTCGGGTGGCAGCTCTCCACTTCCTTGGGGAAGTTTGGGAATGACCGCTCTCCTACCCTGGTCCATGTGGTCTGGCCAGAGGATGGCACATGCCTGCCTCAAACAGGGGCAACAGAGGGAGGCATATGGCCTGGGGTGGTCCAACCAAGCAATCTAGGACCCAGGCTACTTACTGGTCTGCAGAGCGCCAGGCAGAGAGCAAGGCAGACTCAGCCAGAGCAGACCCTGTTCTGATGACACAGGCCCTAGAGGAAATGGCAAGCCAGCCAGCTCTTTCAAAATCTAAGCAAATAAATTCTCAATTTTCTTAAGCCAGACTGAGGTGTGTTTCTGTCACTCACACCAAAAAGTCCTGACAGAGACACTGCTTTGGAGGCTCTGCTGCAGCAGCCTTCCCAACACCTCTCACTGACATTCAGCTTGCAAGTCACGTGTTCTCAACAGAGCCCAGGGCAGCACCCTACACGCCTTCATTCAACTGACTCAGCAAACTCCGAAGGCTGACCTACACTGGCTGGCCCAGTGCTGGGCCAGGGGATAGAGATGGAGACAATGGGAGACTGGAGCTCCAACTCTTCCTGGCCATCAGGGCCCGGATGCTGCGCTGTCCTTGGTTGCCTGGCCGGGACAAACTCCATATACACAGCTGCTACCCCACACATGCCTCTGGTTACCCCACCTGTGCATCTGCAGCCAGCACCCCATTTTAGCCCTATCACACAGCAGGGCAAGGCTCCCTGGAGGCCTAGGGAGAGTGACCCAGGGAGCAAGGACCATGTCCCCCAAAATGCGTGCTCCACTCAAGGCACTCTCCAAAACTAAGCACGCTTCCACCCACTGCAGAGAAGCTCATGGAGTTTATTTTTAATGCAGGAAGAAAGGTTTTCTTAGGCAGAAGAGGCCCCCCAGATCAGGAGAAAGAGCCAGGCAGCTGATGCCAGCGTGAGTCACCCCTAGGCTTTCTGGCTCACGCTTTGCTCTTCCCCTACGCTGCCTTGGTGGGAGCCTTACACCCTGACACCCTCAGGCTCTCTCTTGAGCTATTCTGGTACAGAGAAGCCCCCCGGATGGTCTTTGCAAGCCCAGCTCAGACAGATAGCAGGAAATTAAGAAAAGGCAAAGGGCAGAGGAGGAAAGGGATGTGGCTTTGACCAAAATAACAGAAGCCCATGAGGGGACTGGTAGGGAAAACTAGCAAAAAGCCACTCCAACTGTAAGGAGGTAAGTAAGCACTGAGCTGAAAAGATGTCTGCAATATGATTCAATAAAAATTATGGGGGGGTGGGGCGGGCAGGTAAGGAATTCCTCATACCTTCCTCTTAATTTTTCTGTGAACCAAAAATTACTCTAAAAAAAAAGAAAGTCTGAAGATAAAATTTAAAGCAAATTGTAACCAAGAGAAATGAAAACATCCATTCACACGAAAACTTGTACACAAATGTTCACAGAACCATTATTCACAATAGCCAGTGGCCAAAGGACATGATGCCCAGTGAAAGAAGCCACAAAAGGTCATACAGTGTATGAGTCTTTTTAAATGAAATGTCCAGAAAAGGCAAATGCACAGGAAGCAGATGAGGGGATGGGAGTGAGGGATTGGGGGGTGGATAACTGCTAATGGGTAGGGAGTTTCTTTTTGGGGGTGATGAAAATGTTTGCATAACTCTGTGAGTCTAATAAATACTACCAAATTGTATACTTTAAAAGGCTGACTTGCATGATATGTGAACTATATTTCAATTAGCTACTTTTTAAAAAATAAGCTAAAAAATATACATTGCAACTACATATTTAAAAAAAAAAAAAAAAAAAAGCAAATGCGCACAGGAAAAAAGTCTGGAATACATGCCCCAAATGGTCAGAAGTGGTCACCTCTGGAGGAAGAGACTCGCTGAAGAGTGTTTTGCTTTATAAATTCTGTGTAATTTGTACATTTTACAATAGGTATACATTATTATTTTAATCTTTAAATAGACAAACCTGGGGGAAATGGCTAAAAAAAGGTGGATGGCCAAGCCTCTAATGGCATGATGCCTACAGCCAAGGGGACACCTTGGTCATGTCTGGAGACATCTTTGATTGTCACAACTGCAGCAAGGGGTATTCCTGCCACTAAAGATGCTGCTCAACATCCTACAGTGCACAGGATAGTCCCCATCACAGAGAATGACGCAGGTCCCAAATGTCAACAGCATCGGCTGAGAAAGCCTGCTATAAAGGAGAAATGAGAGTTTGGTGCCAGAGTGTTTGTCACATCTCTGACAACTGCCAACATCCCCTTTAGGAAGCAAAGACATCATGCTGGGATGTAATAACACTGTTTTGTTCTCCATAAAGCTTAACCACTGAAACTTCCTATTTATGGCAAGCTTAGTAGCTTCCCAGCTACTGCAATGGCTAATAGTTTCTATTTCAAAACATGTAACGGGGCGGTTGAAATGGAGTGATTGCTTAAAGGGTGCAGGATCTCCTTTTGAGATGACGAAGATGTTCTAAAACTGCATACTGTGCACAACATTGTGAATGTACTGTCGCTAATGATAAATTTTATGAGTATTCTCTCACAGTAAAAATATATATATAAGAAAAACTGAGTTGATTTCGAGAAGAACACATTAGCTGAGGTGATAATCAGAGAAGGCAAAGACAAGGACGGGGTCCTGAGATATAACTCCACATTGGACAGGCCCAGAGTTGGCACCCACCATGCCCCCCACCACACCCATCTCACCACACACTGACAAGTGGGGGATGCAGGTTCCCTGACACTCCAAGGGAGAAAAGGGGGATGCCTTTATGTGGTACTTGAGACTGGTTTATGACCCAGGTGTGCCCCAGGAGAAGTGACCTCATTGGGAGTCTAGAACCCAAACCACTGGCCTCTTTCAGCATACCTGCAGACAACGCAGGGGATCTATTTTGGGGCCAAAATGCCAAGGAACAGAAGTCACCAAACTGAGATATAGCCCTGGCCCAGGTACCACACAAGCCACCCCAGGGTAGAAGCACCACTTATCTTCCCAGCTCCTTTCTGCTTTCCCAACTCCTTTACCTGTGGGAAGCTGCCCTTCCGCCATTCACGAAAGGGTGGGCAGGACCAGATGCACCTGCTAGGAGTGTGCGCCCACAAGGATGGAAGCAGATGGCATGGTTATGTGCACGGGGGCCCCCAAGGACCTTCTGTTCAGCTTTTTCTCTGACTTCAACCACCCCGTCCTTCCTTCAGAAGACCTGTCCTTCTCACACAAGTGATGCAGAGGTGACTTCTGTTGCTTGCAGTCAAAGCACCTTGACTAGCAAGCACACATGGTCAGGAACAAACAGCAGGCCCTTCACCGGCTGATATACCCCATGATCTAGAACATTCCTGGCCACTTCCTAAACTTTAGCAACCTCTGCTGCCTCCATTTCTCTCCCCTTATGTATTTTAGTAACATAATACATGACTACCTTCTAGAGAATTCAGCTAAGTGAAAGAAGCCAGACACAAAAGACCACATATTATATAATCCCATTTATGTGAAATGTCCAGAATAGGCAAATCCACAGAAACAGAAAGCGAGTTAGTGGTTCCCAGGGGCTGGGACAGGATGAGAAACAGGGGTTAACTATAGATGGGCATGAGGGAACCTATAGGGAGGATGAAAACATTCTAAAACTGGACTACAGTGATGGTTGTGATCACAGATTTATTAAAAACCACTGAATTTAACACTTAAAATGGGTGAATTTTATAGTACATAAATTATACCTTAATAAACCAGTAAAAAAAAAATTAAATAATTCAGAAGGGTATACAGTGTCAACACTCATGCTGTACGGTCTGTTCTTTGGCATCTGCAAGGAACTGATTCCAGAACCCCTCCAGATACCAAAATCGTGGATGCTCATGTCTCTTATATAAAAGGATGTAGAATCTGCATATAACCCACACACATTTTATCATTTTTTTTTTCATTTGCTTTTACAGTCTCTAGATTACTTACAATGACTAATACAATACAAATGCTATGTAGATAGTTGTCATTTGTATTATTTAGGTAATAATGACAAGAAAGTAAAATCTGTACATATTCAGAACAGATGCAACCATCCCACCATAGGCCTAATTGCATAGGATATGTCTGCAAGAATGTAATATTCCCCCCACCACCAAAGAACCTGCAGCTGTAGAGGGCCAACTATACACGTATAGTGCGCATAGTGTGTATTATATAACCCTCTCTTCCTTATCCAAGACCCTCTGCAGAAATAACCACTGTCTTCGGCTTGATGGGTATCTTTTCCGAGTTTTCCTCAGACTTATATACACATACGTGTACCTGCAGAAATGGTTTTGTGCATTTTTGCGGTTGCTACATACATGAGATTATACTGTGTTTCTTTGCAACTTACTCTTCTCTGAACCCAGAGGGGCTTTCCACATCAGGATGTACAGTATTCGCAGATCTCTTTCATCTGCTTTAGTCTGCCCAGCATCCCATATCAGACATGAACTAGAGTGGTTCATGGGTGGTTCCTGCAACATTAGTGAACTAAGTAATCCCCTCATGGTGGGTGTGCAGGTTGTTTCCAGCTTTCACTATTACAGACAGAGCTGCAATGAACACCCTTCGGGTCCTGTAAATTGCCGTTCCTAGCTGTAAAACTGCTAGGTAAAAGGCATCCTGACACACTGCAGTCTCACAGCCCCGCAAAGCATGGTGCCCAGAGCCTCTAACTGCTGCTGTTCCCTCCCACCCCCGTCATTCAGTCCAGCCAACACCTGGACCGAGCAACAGACCACAGTCCAGTGCATGACTGACGGAGCACAGGTCATGGTTGGCAGCCACTTCCGATGCTTATCGACCATGTAAAGAATCTGAGTAAACAAACCCCTTATTCTTGCCCCCCACAAAGGGGAAGGAACTCAGGAAAGGCGCAGGAGGTTACCTCATCATCCTTCCACTCTGAGAAGTCGATCTTGAAGGAGGGCAGGGAGAACTGTTGGCTCACCCCCCTCTTATAGTGGACTGTCTCGGACTGCAGGGTGGGGCTCTTGGGACTGTACCTGAAGAGGCAGCCGAGAAAGGAAAGTGAGACTCTGCCATGAGCAAATGCTCTGCCACGTCCCTTTCTCAGGGTGGTCCCCACGGCCACAGGACCTGAGGCGGGGGCCGGCAGGCATGCCTGCTGGTTAACGTGGCTACCTTTCCAGATATGGCTATGCCTTTCCATTGGTTTTCACAGTTTGTTGACTTTTTGAACAAACATGGTACAAAAATATACACAGTGCAAAGTGCCTCCTCCCTCAGCCCTGAACCCACACCCTATCTTTGCTCCCACAACCCAGATATCACTCCCCAGATAGTTAAAGCATAGTCACACCTGTATGTGTAGGTGTCTCTTCTTTAATATTCAACTAGCAGCCCACCTACACTCCGCTCCATCATTCCTCACGCACCCCGAAGCTGTCCCGTAACCACTGTAAACATGGGTGTCATGCTCTCTGAACACTGTATTGGCTCCACCGAAGTCGTACTCTGATTCTGGCCCCCACTGGTAGACACTGGTGGTCTCCAGCACTTTGCTTATCCAAACAATGCTTCCAGGACCTTCTTCTGCACACAACTTAGCCATGCATGCAAGCATATTCCCAACATAAATTCTCAGAAAAGGAATGGTGGGGTCAAAGAGTATATGCATTTTCAATTTGATAAACTCTAGCATCTTCCCATTCAGGAATCCAACACGCAACCACTGCTCACCCCACTCTATCCCATCCCACACCTGCTATCCTTGGGGCCTGTCTTTCAGTCTCTAGGTCAAAGGACACTCTCGAGGGCTTTGACACGTCTGGCCTGAGAAACTGGCACTAGTTGGGGGTGGCCTGTGAGCAAGACTCAGAGCCTGAGCTCCCAACCACCGCTCTATCCCCAGATCAGATCTGGCCTCTGAGCAGTTTTCTCCCACAGGATGGAAGCCAGTGCATTTCTGCCTATCCCGTCCAGGTATGGCCCCACAGACTGGAGGCAGGCATGACAGGGTCATGGAAGTTGTAGATTTCAAAGTATGGGGGCCCATAAGACCCTATTTCAAATAAAACCTCTGAAAGTTCAAATATATAATTCAGACAGAAACCAAGCTGCTGGGGCCCTGCTCCACCTCCCCAACATACCAGGCACCCCAGAGACTCACACAGCCATCCCGTTCAGAAACTCCTCCACCGCCTGGCAGTAGATGGTGATGGCCACCCGGGCATCGGCATCAAAGGTGAACTCCAAGCTGTAGAGGACGCGGGGCTTCTCACTGTCTTCAGTGGGGCTGTCAGCACCATCTTTGTACCTGCCAGAAAGTCAGAGGGACATGTGGCAGGTCATAGGTCAAGCCTGCAGGAGCATGCCTACCCTGTTGAGTGAGCGCTGTCCCCAGAAGGGTCCCTCAGTCAGCTGCCTGGCTGCATCTCACCATTCTAAAAACAGGGAGACCCAGTCCCTATTAGACAACAAGGCCCAACAATGCAGTGTTCTCTTTCCCTTGCCTCCTGCTCATAGAAAGGAAGATAAATTCTCTCAGTTTAGAGATGGTCCCAGACATCTCAGGCCTTCCAGGGTTAAAGCAGTTTCTCAGCCCTGACAGTTGGGACTGGGTCATTCTTGGCTGAGAGGCATCCTGTGCACTGTGGGGTGTTTTAACAGCCTCCCTAGTCCCTGCGTGACAGATGCCAGGAGCACCAACACCTCCAGTTGTGGCAACCAAAAATGTCTCCAGACACAACTCAACATCCCTGGAGTACAGTCGCCTTGAGAACCCCAAGTTTAAAGAGCAAAGTGGGGTCAAAATTACCTCACGAGACGGAGTGAGTCTTTCCTGATGTTCACCAGGCTCCTCAGTGTCTTCACTGGCTCATGGGGGGCAGGGGTGACGTAGGGAAACTAGGAGGGAAAAACCCAAAGAAATCCTAGGTGACTCCCTAGCGTGGTAGGGAACAGAAAACAGGGATAATCAGAGCATTGGTCACATCCCCACTTGGTGCTCTAGGGCCCTCATACTGACCACTAGATGATATTATTCTCATTCACATCAAAGGAAACTGTGGACAACATGATCAGCACGTGGAAGAGATGGGACCAGACCACGCTGAAAGACTCCGGTCACGTGGCCATGGTCCCCCAATTCCAGGAAGGGCTCTCAGTCAACACAACCTACCCTAGCCTGAGGGGTCTAGGGGGTGGCGATTAGGGTTGGGCTCATTTCTGGAGTGGGACCCAACATCTGCTGCTCTGGACAAGGTGGGCTGCCCATACAAGGATGATGGACAATAAAGATTCTGGAAGGGGGACACATGCACACAGGAGTGCTGTAAAAGTGGCAGCATCTGGAATATGTGGATGGTCAATGTCAGTTTCCTGCTTGTGACAGGTCTCTGGAGTTTTACAAGATGCCATCACTGGGGAAAACCAGGTGAATGACGACATATGGGGGTCTCTGCATTATTTCCTACAATTGCAGGTGTATCTACAGAGCTGTCAAAGTAAAAGTTGTAAAAAGGAACATTTATGAGAAGCCTGTAGGAGCCAGGCCCTGGGTCCGAGACGAAGCTCCGAACATGTGGAAGGCGAGGGTCTAGCCTCACCCCCAGACTTGGGAGGGTGTCAGAGGCCCCACTGGTCCCTCAGGTGGGGGACAGCAACACTCTCAGCCCCAGCCTCTCACCTCCTGTCCATTAAAAGATCAAGATTTTATGTCAACCAGCTGCTTCATGTCTAAAACGGTCATGGTGACCCCTGGTCCAGAGGACCCCTCACTCCAGGCCAGCCCCATGACTCAACAGCCTTAGGGGACGGAATCCAGTGTCTCCTGAGGGAGATGGCCTCCCACCTGGCCCCTCATCCACACTGGGAATCCAATACCTGACTCGAAGTTCCCCATCAAGAGCCCTCTCTTGTTCCTCTCTTTATAGTCCTCATCTGTCAAATGTTCTCTCTTCTTTACTGTCAATACCACCCTAAGGAACAGGGCAGGATCTGTCCTCTGTCCCAGGCTCCTGGAAGGGTCCCAGGCACATATACAGTTCCAAATATGTACTGAATGAACGAATGGACAACAGTGCACAAACGTGGGCTTCTCTGGTGACTGGTGAAGGTGAACCTGCAAAAACTGTTCACCAGCCGTTTGCATTTCTCCTGTGGATCACATCTTTACCCACTATTCCATTGAACATATATGTTCTTTTTTCTTTTTAAAGAAAAGTTGTCCAAGAGACCTAAGATCAGAACCATAACCTTCTATAACCCCAAAGCCTGGATGCACCGGATTCAGTAGCAGCTGCTCTGTTCCCCAGTGACCCACCCTGGGTCATCCAGCCTCTAAGGAGGTATCACCAGGACATGCCCCAAGCACATGTCATGTGCACACACCCAGCTTGCACCTCTGCCCTGTTTGGGTGACTCAGTGCCCACTCACATGCCTAGCTATCTTGAGACCTACCTGGACTGGGCGATTGCCCAGGAAGTTCAGATCCATGTTTTCTCCAAAGAGGTAACCTTCAGGGTGGGGGGTGTCAAATTTCTCACCTCCCATGAAGAAGTGCGAAGCAAAGTAGTTTCCTGGTTTAAAAAAAAAAATTGTAGATTAAGGGTTGACACAACACCATGGGAGCATCTGATGGCCAAAGAGGCTCAGCCCTGGGAAAGGCTCTATTCTGAGAGAAACTAGCACAGGCCATGACTCCCACTATCATTCTAGAAACAGGCCTCAGCCCTTCCACCAGGCCCATTCCACTTCTGCGCCTGCCCCAACACCCTTCCTTCACTTGGACCTCTCCCCACTGCTCAGGGACCCATCCAATCTCAACTCCAACATCACTTCCTTCTGTATCAGGGTGAGTTGTGTCCCCCACAAGGACATGTTCTAGTTCTAACCTCCTGTACCTGTGCACGTGACCTTATTTAGAAACAGGGTCTTTGCAGATGGAATCAAGATGTGAGACTAGATTGGGGTGGGCCCTAAATCCAGTGCCCAGTTTTCATAAAAGAACCTGGGATATTTGGACATAGAGACACATACAGAGGGAAGGAGAAAGTGTGACAATAGAGGCAGAGAATGTAGTGGTGTGGCTATAAGCTAATGAATACCCGGAGCCACCAGAATCTGGGAGAAGCAAGGAAGAAGCCTCCCCTGGAGCCCCTGGAAGGAACCAACCCTGTCAATACAGATTTTGGACTTCCAGAACTGGAAGAATAAATTCTATTGTTTTAAGCCACCAGTTTGTGGCACTTTGTTACGACAGCCCTAGCAGACTAATACATGTTTCCTGACCCCAGACTAAGCCAGCTCCCCCACCCCAAATTCGACCCCAAGTACTTTTTTGCCTCAACAGTGACCATAGTTTTAAGCTATTGGATTTGAATTATTATTTCATTCATATCTGACTTCCCCTTTGAGGACTGAGGCTGGAATTGGTCTGGAAGGATCAGGAGAAGGCAGAATCAGGCACAGGAGCCAGGCCCTCCCTTTAAGGCCTTTGAAGTGAGACGGATCCCTGGCCCCAAACCTCCTGCTCCAGCCTCCTCCTGGAGACCTGCAAGGCCCAACCATATTATGTCCCACAAGTTCCCATAAACCCCTCTCTGTAGGCAGAAAACAGGTGTGGTAACCCCTCCTCCAAGAAGGTCCACATGGTATGACCTCCTGGCACATCACATCTCTGGTGACGTGATACCATTCACGTCAGTAGACAGGGCTGTGACCTGTGTAACCAGCAGGACACTGTGGAAAGGATGGAGCAAGACTTACAGTCTCAGGCTCCGGCGGAGGCCGCTCTCTGTGTTCTGAGGACACTCAATCAACCCTATGGAGAGGTCCACACAGCAAGCAACCAAGCAACCAACTTGCCAGCCCAGTGAGGGAGCACCCTGGGAAGCAGATCTTGTGGCCCAGCCAACAGCTTGACTGCAACCACACGGGAGACCCCAAGCCACAGCCACGAGCTAAGCCACTCCCAAATTCCTGACCCACAGAAACTGAAATAACAAGCATTTATTGTTATAAACAGTTAAATTTTTATAATTTGTTACTTAGTAGAAGATAACACAATGGGCTTCCCTCCTCTTTATCCTCTTGGGTTCCTGATTTTAACATGTTTCCATGGCCATCACCCTGGTCAAAGCCACCAGCAACTCCTGCGTGGATTATCGTAATCCACCCTGGCAGTCACCCCTCTCTCACCTAGCCCTGAAGTCTGCTTCCCACATCCCACCACTCACAAACTTCTGATGATCTCCTAATCATGCCAGAGTAAGTCCCAAACTCTTCCCCATAGCCTGCCAGGCCCTCCACCATGCAGACTCTGCCCACCCCAGAGCCTTGGCACTGCTGTTTCTGCTGCTTAGGAAGCTCCTACCCAAGAGCTCTGCCTGATCCTTCGCCCTATGTTCCCTTCTCAGGAAGGCCTTTCCTGATCATTTCTTTTTTACATTAACAACTCCACCACCCTCCTTGCTGACCAGCCTCCTCCATTCCCCTTCTGTTTTATTCTTCTCCAGAGAACTTTCTACAGCTCAACATACACAAGAGGCCCACATACCTTACTGCAGGCTTTAGGCCTCAATAACTTCAAAGTATAACTGCTACAGACTAAAACCTCTGGATTGAGAGGCAATGGATATTACTTTATTTTTTCAGCTTTAACTGTATTTTTTATATTTTCTATAATTAATCTGTATTAAAACAAAAAGTTATTTTAAAAAGATTGGCAATGTGTGTTACAGTAGTGGTTGTAATACCACAAAACTGGAACCACATTCTGGAAAAACCATTGAACTGTACATTGTAAAAGGGTGAATTTCATAGCATGTGAATTATATCACAATAAAGCTGTTATTAAGAACCAGAAGAACTTGCTTGATCAAGTTGTCAGCTGGTAGATCATCAACGATTTTGTTTTGTATTAGATCTTTATGTGATCCTTACTTTTTTTGCAAATATCTTATAATTAGAGGCTACTGCTGTATCAAACCCTTATTAATTCCCATCTCCTGATTTATGTGAACAAGGTTTCTTAACTTAAAAGTGAAAAACAGAAGTAGAACTGATGCCGACCTGTCTCTAACTGGGGGGAAAACCCATCCAGTTAAGAGATAAATGCACAATGCTTCTTATTATTTGTTATTTATAAAAACTGAAATGTTCATGTTGTTTTGATCAATTTATTTATAATGCCCATTCAGACCAGAAGAAAAATTCTCACTTTTAAAATTCTTATTTCAAGTTATGTATATATTTGGGTTGCAGAAACATACAATATGGTGATTAATAAGACTTTCAGCATAAAAAGATGAAACCACCTTACATGTTCCTCAACAGCAACAAGACAGCTCACTATGACAGTGACAAGATGGGACCACAATAGTTAAAAGGAGTGAACCAGGTCTCCAGGTGTCAGCACGGCACAGTCGCAAAGTGAACACGACTCACAGAGGAGTGTGAAACACATCACAGAGAAGCCGTGCAGCTCAGATGTGGAACACTTACACGTGGAAAAGAATGAACCAGACGTGCAAAGCGCACAGGTCCAAAGAGATGATATGAAAAATGCTCCTACCCATGAATTCTAAATGAGGGCATTCACTGTTACTCTCCATACTTCCCTGTTTTTTAAAACACTCACAATTTTTTTTAAAAAAGGAACGTTTAAAGGAGGCATGTGTGCACCAGAGGGCACTGGTAGCAGCTCCCAGGTGTGTGTGCATGTGTATAAATGTGCATGTGGATGCTGTACTGTGCATGTGTGTATGTAGATGTGTACATACATGTTACATGTGTATACAGATGGATAGTGCGTATGTTGTGCTTGTTGTGCACATCTGTAAGTATACATGGTGTGTATGTGTTACGTATATATTGTACATCTTAGTGTGCACACACACTTTAGGAACAAGAGGTATAGACAGAGCTATGAAGAGGCAGGAAGAGAAAGAAGGTAATTGAGGAGAGAAACAGAAGGAAGACATGAGGGTGAAAAGAGAAGAGATGCCACTAGCACTCTACCAGCTCTTCCTCCACGTCCCCGGGGCAGTACCCTAGGCTGGTTTTCCCAGGGAACAGATCCTGCCCCCACTTTCCATGCAGGAAACTGCACTCAGGGATCACCAAGCTGGTGGTGGGGCCCAGCTCAAACCACATGACTCCAAGAGCACCATGTGTCTCAGCATCACGCCTCCCCTCCCCTCCCACAGCACAGGGACGGCAGCAAATGGTCAGTGGCATCATCTCTGGTCACAAAGGGTAGCTATTCCCACATACAAAGGCCTCCCAATCAGAAAATCCTTCTATGGCCACACTCAGAGGGCCTGCCAGAGGCCACGATTTCAGCCTAGAGCTTCAGGTACATGCAGCCTCTGAGCCTCAGCACGCTGTCCTCAAACATGATGGCTAAAATAAACTCATGCCCCTGTCTCCTCCTTCCTGTCTCTGGTCAAGGGGCACAGGAGCTCAAACAGTTCGCCTCTTCTTTGTGCCAGGGATTCAGACTCTGCCCTACTTACGGGTGTCCAGGTGACCTGGCTGACAAAGACCAAGAGCGTCCTGCTGGGAAGCCTCCCAACATTCTCACACATGGCCCCATTTTCCTTCGTACACAGCAGGTGCAGAAGGACACATGTACATCATCTTCTACAGATGAGGAAAATCAAAGCCATGAGGCTGCCAGTTAGTGGCTGTCTCGGTGACAGCTAAAGGAGGTGAGCAGGTGCCTTCCACTCTTCATGGGCCACAGGGTGAGCCAGGTGGACTTCTGGGGTTTCCTTTTGTTTTGTCCTTTCTGCTTTCCAATGTGTGTATCGTCCACATGCGAGCGATGACCATCGTTTACAATGGAAAAATGAAAACATTCTAAATCACTTAAATGAACCAAGCCTGCTAAGGGGGGAGGCACCAGGACGTGCCAAGATCTGCAAGGGATCAGACTGAAGGCAAAGCACAGGTCACCACGGAGAGCACACCTAGATTCCACTAAAAGAAGGGTCTCGAAGGATCCACACCAAATTGCTGGCAGGAACCTCTGAACAGGCAGGGAGAAGGCTGGGAAGAAAAAAGTGGGGACCTCCACATTCTCCCTGAAAACATCTGCACTGCTTGCGATTTTTTTTTAACCCAACTTTAACAAGAAACCAGAGTTTGGGATCCTGCTACAGACTGCCCCCACCCTATTCACATGCTGAAAACCTAATCCCCAATGTGATGGTGTTTGGAGGTGAGGACTTGGGGTGATTAGGTCATGAGGGTGGAGCACTGATGAATGGGACCCTCACCTCACCCTGACCTGTGGAACAGGGCTGTGCATCTTGGTCACAGGATGCCCACCTCACTGTGACTCCTGAGGGCTTCCTGCCTGGAGAATATGAGCTCCAAGTGCCCAACCTGATGTCCTTTCCAGCGAGGTTCTTGGTAACCAGCCTCGCTCATACACCAGATGCTGTCCCCACACTAATGCTATCCCCAACACGAACCTCACCATGCCTCCACCTGAAGGCTGGGTGCCCACCAGTCACACTGCAACTAGAGATTGTGCTTCACACTACCCATCTGGCCTCATGCCACCTTTCCAGCCCATTTACCAGGATCCTGGAGCTTTCTTCATTCCCTCTGGTCCAATGGGCTGCTCCCACCTTTCGACTCCAGAGTGAGGCCTCCCATGACCTCCTCCCTGCAGGCCATCTGCCCACTCTCCAAGAAATCCTGTTTTTCCTTGTTTGTTGGTTGGTTTATACTCTGTTCTCCCCTTCCAAGACCAGGGGTCCTACATTTGTTCATTGTCCCATATTCCTGGTGGCCAGGACCAGGGACTGCACAGTAGGAGCTTGACAAAAATTCATCAGATAAATGAAAGTGGGTGACACTGTTATTACTATTTGACAGTCGAGGAAACTGAGGCACAAAGAGGTCAAATAACCCACTTCAAGCCACACCAGGGAGAGGTAGCATCCTCATTGAAAACCCATGCTGATTCAAGAGCCCGTCATTCTCAACTATGCAAATCCAATGTGTTTTTTTTCAACACCACCAATCCTCCAATTCTCAGCAGATGCTGACCCAGAGGCCTATAAATTTAGCTCAATCTGCCACTATCTACCTGCAGAGCATCAGATCCTACAGGCTAAGGGCTCAGTCCCATACAACTGCCCCCTTCACATGCCAATCACAACTACAGGTTGTCACCTATGCTTCTGACCAATCGGCTATAGATCAGAGGTTCCCACGATTTCCTCCATGGGTTCATTATTTGCTAGAGGAGCTCAGAAAACTCAGGAAAACAGTTCACTTACCAGATTACCAGTTTATTATAAAAAGACCCAACCCAGCAACAGCCAGATGAAAGATGCAGAAATTGAGGTATGAGGAAGAGATGCAGAGCTCCTGTGCTCTCAGCATGCCACCCTCCCAGAATCTCAATGTGTTCGCCAACCTAAAAGACCTGCAAAACCTGCCCTTTGGGTTTTTGTGGAGCCTTCATTTTGTGGGCATGACTGATTAAATCACTGTCCCTTGGTGATCATCTCAATCTCCAGTTTCCTAATCACATGTTTGGCTTCTCTGGCAATCAGCACCTATTCTCAGGTGCTTTCCAAAAATCATCTCATTGACATAAACTCTGGTGTAGTTAAGAGAGATATCTAAATACATCATTTCACTTTTATTATTCATCACTTAGGAAATTTCAAGGGTTTTAGAAGCTCTGTGACAGAAATGAATGAAGACCAAACATATATTATTCTATTATAAATCACAATGTCCTTGCCAGGTAAACCATAACATTAATAAAGACACCCTCCATGCTCCCCTCCTAAGAAACAGAACTGGCTCTGGAACCTGGGACACTGGTGTGGATTCTGCTTAGCTGCCCTAGTCATCATTCCTGCTCCAATGGAAAGGTGACAAGATATCCTTAAAGGCTGGGAACAGTTCATTGATTTCAACAGCTGAAAACTGTTCTCATTCTGTAACGAGGGAGATGTTCCCAGTGACCAGATTCCTGAAATCCACTGCCACTAAGCCCCAGCTGGGCCTGACCAGCTCAAGATCAGAACATCGCAAGTCACCGCAGGGTGCAGATCTCAGAAAAGCATCTCCAGACTCTTGAAAACACCCTGTGATGGGGAAAGACAGCAGCCCCCAGCCTGTGAGCCTGTTTCCAAACAGTGAAAGAGACTGCCCCAGTGGGATCCCACCCATCTCTAACTTCCTTGCTCATAGGTTCCCCCTTAGCTAAGGTCACACATGTGCACAGAATAGCATTTTCTGCTTGCCACACTCAGGCCAGTATCTAGGAGTCCCTAACCTCTCTGGGCCTCAGTGTTCCTACCTGTAACATGAGACTCAATCTGCACTCTGGCTGTAGACGAGATTAGAGGACAGCTCAGAATGACCTAAGGATAAAAAGAGCCAATTATGCAAAGGAGCCTTGCACAGGTGAAAAGACATTTAAATCTTTGTTTCCCAGTCTCCCTCCAGTATAAATACTCATTACAGGTCCATCTTAAAAGCTCTCAGTCCCCAGCAAAGGGAAAATTAAGCAAAGATTTGATTTACTGAGTTCCCTTAAATAGTTGTAGCCCCACCTTTTGAGGAGAAGGGCAGCTACCCCCAGAATGTATACCTCCCACTCCCTGGACACAGCTAGCTGGCCAAGGTGGACTTTTGACTGTGCTGGGACAAAAATCAGATTCTCTTTCTTGTGGAACTGCGGATCATAGGACTTGGTCCTTGAGGGCCCCTGGTGAGCGGTAGTCGTCTTTACCCACAGCACCATGACACCGAAGCCAGAGCAGAACAATGGTTGTGCATTCTGAGAGTGTTTACTTCTTGGTTTCCCAGCCTTCCAATGCATTCCATTTCTTGCCTAAGATAGTTTCCACAAATGCCATAGTGATGGCCAATTTCCAAAGAATTCAACATGTAAAAAAAAAAAAAGCACTTAAGAAAAAACTCCTGTAAACAGAGAGTAAAACGAGACACACCAATATTAAAAATACGCCAAAAATGTCACCAGGCCCCTCATAAAAGGAGAATGAGAAATGAACGGCAATCTACACACAAGGTGCCCAACCCCATTGGTCATCAGGGGAAAGTAACAAATACAACAGATATTCCTGGCTAAAGTGAAAGAGAAAAAGCAACAAATAAAACACACATCCAACACTAGCCAGTGTTGGTGAAAAGGCACAGTGAATGGAACTCTCACGTTTGGCCAGTGGGGGTTATGAATTGGTTCAACTGCTCCACAAAAGTGTAAAACTTGCTGATGCTGCACACATGCACCCGAGGGCCCTGCACCCACTCCCAGATATGAAAATGAACCCAAAGAGGCTAGTAATTCAAGTAGTCAAAATCACAGAGTCAGAAAGCAGAGTGGTGGTTGCCAAGGGCTGGAGAAGGGAGGATGGGGAGTTAGTATTTAATGGAGACAGAGTTTGTTTCACAAGACGAAGAGTCAAGGGGATGATAGTGCTAATGGCTGCACAACAATGTGAATGTATGTAATACCCCTGCGCTGTGCACTTGAAAATGGTTAAGATAGTAATTATGTTATGTGTATTTTACCACAATTAACAACCCTAAAAAAAAATAATAAACCCAAAGAAACCAGATTCATGGACACCAAAGCCAGTCAGTCACAAGAATGTCCACGGCAGGATTTGCCTGAGAGCCCAAACCCGAAATTCCCCCAGTGCCTCTCCACGTGAACAGATGAACAGACGGGCATCAACTGACGCTGGAAAACCATGCGGCTCAGAAAGGAAACCAACCACTGCTCCACGAACCATGACAGGGCCTCATATCACTGAATGTGGAGGACAAGAGTGTCTGGTTCCATTTATATCAAGTTCAAAACAGGTAAAACTCATCTCCACTGGGATCAGGAGGGGATTTCCCAGGGAGAAGGCAACCGGCAGGGGCTTCCAGGGGCTGCTACTATTCTATTTCTTCAACACATTCACTTCATGATCATTCACAAAGTATGCTTATGATTTATACATTTTCCATATGTGTGCTACACTTTGATTTTAAATATATATGTGTATATACACTTTTTTTGTTTTGAGATATTTTATTTCAAGAATATCATCCTTCCTGTTGACAGAAAAAAAATCCAAATGGCATGTTATACTTTAATAGTGTTTACCTAAAGCCACCTAGTACACCAGACACAATTTTTCAATTGAAAAAGACTCCAGAAACTAGTATTATCTAACATACAAGGTTTAAGTTAAATTTATTTCCATTATTATTCATAGAAAAAATAGAGTAGACAATCGATGCAGATGACACACACATTTTTTAAAGCACTGAACTATTCTCCCTAAAGGCTCCCCAAAGAGTCTGATCACTCAGGAACATGGCAGTGACCATGGATTCCATGAAGCAGGAGATCTAGATAGCAGAAAGCTGCAGTTATCAGAAAAAAAGACCCCAGGGGGAACTGCAGGGGGTCAGCACAGAGGTCTGCCCACCTCAGGAGGTCGGCTCAGGAGCACCCAGGACCAAGGGGAAGTGCCCAAGTCAATAGGATGAAAAGCCTGAGAAAATGGTATTCTTTTTAACCTGCCTCAGGCCTTCTTTTAGACACAGAGGTGGACAGATGTTCCAAAGTTAGAAACACTCCTCCAGCCTCTCACTTCCTCACCTAGTTCTATGAGAAAGTGAGCCATCTAACTTCTTATGGGACAGCTTGTGGCCCTTCTCCCATGCTGTTCCAAGACGGTGGCTTCCAGCAAGGATTAGGCCTCTCTCCTGTTCTGTTCCTGTCCTGGTGGCACAGCCTAGGGCTGAGCCTGGTTCCTCCAGCTCTGAGGAGCCGGGCAGATGCAGAGGCAACTGGGAGAACTGAATCATGCTACGTTACTTACTGGGCCCTTGAGTTAGGCACTGCAGGGGCAGTGTATGTGACACCATGTGCCCTTCATTTTATAGGATGACACAGAAATATGAGGCTGGATCACTATACATGCCAAATGGAACGTGGCCCCAAGCAAACGTCTGACCTAGGCAGCATTGGGTTTGGGAGGTGGCAATGGGCACCACCCACTGCTGTGTCATCCAGGAGGTGCAGGATATTCTTTCTCCATGACACTTCCAGGCCCACTGGAAAACACAAGTTGCCTGGGCCAGGGATTAAATCCACCCTGCCATCTTATGTGGAGTTTCAGAATCAGAACTGAAAGAGGCCTGGGGAGCCAGAGGTTAAGTGGGTGAGCTGGAGACAGGTCCTGAGAGCAAATGACTGCCTCAGGACTTGGAATCCAGTGCTCCTGCCACACCCAGCCATCTTTGTAGAAGAGTGTGCTATAAATACAGTACAGGCCACCCCATCTGTGAAGAATGAACACACACACACACACACACACACACACACCCCTTTTATCCTGGGATGACAGGCCCTCAGAACCTCAGCCAACTATGGATGGCAGCAGCCACCTTCATGGCATGGAATAAAAGGCCCCTTGGCTATCCGGGCAGAACAGCACCAGCTCTGGCTTTCTTGAACTGCAATGCCAGGCTGTGCAGACCTGCAGAGAGCCCAATTTCAAAGGGCCGAGAAAGATTTTGTTTTGTTCCAGGATGAAATAGATGGTGGGGTCAATGTGAAAATCCAACAAAGCCCAGGGAGGGCAAGGCTGGCAAGGGCTGACATAGAGCCAGGTTATTTTAGAGTCAATGGGAAGTGATGGTTTCTCAACAATTCCCAGATAAAACTATGAAAGGTCTGCTGGGGCATGCACGGAGCTTAGAGAAGGATGCAGGACCTCAGAGACAAACGGGCTGAACTCTAGGGCCCTCTCAAAGCCTAGAGGGTGGGAGACACTCCAACATCAAGACCCAACAAATCTCAGCCCTGGGCCAAAGGGCTCAGGTGCTAAAGGCAGGCTTCCAAACCCAGGATACCCGCTGCTTCTTTTGCAGGGAAACAGATGCCCACCCACCCCCATGGTCAACTTAAAAGTTTTTTGTTGCTGCTGTTTTTACCTCAAATATAACAGCTTACAGCTGAAACTTATTGGATTTCATTAACCAATGTCACCATAAGAATACACAAATAAACGAATAAAAATTTTGAAAAACTGTGTGTGTGTGTGTGTGTGTGTGTGTGTGTGTGTGTGTGTTTATAAAACAGCTGAAGCTCAGGAAACAGCTCTTACAACAATAAACTCCAAACCAAGCAGACATGAGCAGGAGCACAGAACTAGTTCTCATGTGTATGACACAGGCGACAATTGGGGAAGGGAAATGTCTGCTTACGATGTTGGCGATGATGATGCAGGTTAGGTCTTTGAGCAGGGAGGTGAAACCCCGTGTGCAGATGAAGCCGCTTCTTCCCATCCCCATCCCACTGCCACTGATGCATGGGTCTCAGAGTACAAGCTTGCTTCCTTGGGACAGTGACGGCCCATGGACCCAGAATGAACCCAGTGACAGAGGACATCCTTGGTGACACAGAACATTCTCCCTTTGCTAGAACACCTGCCTCAGCAAGGCTCTACTCCAGAAAGGATAAATCCAACGCCAACATGAAGGACGGTCACCAACATCATTCTCAAGCAGACGCTTCTAGACTGTCTTCAACACAAAAGCACACAGCACACACACCTTGGGCCCCTCCATCACACGGTGGAGATCCAGGAGTCCTCAGCTGCCATGAGATAAGGTGCAGCCCAGTCTGATCAGCTTGCACACTAGGGAGATGAGGATCACCTTCTGCAATAATAATGCTGCACAAGTATTTATTAAATGCCTACAGTGTGCAACGCCCGGGTGCTGGTAGACAAAGGGCTCAATCTGATTTCTAGATCCCCCGTCAGAGTCAAAGAGAGCAAAAGTCTGGCGTCAGGAGGACATGGCAAAGCTCCAATAAGATAATGAAGGTGAAATAATCTGAAAGTACACACACCTGATATACAAAAAGTTTAGGACTAGGGCATATCCCCACCCCTGCCCTGGGGCTGATGGGTCACAGAGCTGATCGCCCCTCCTTCTTATACTTCTCTAGGGTGACCTGTCCCAGCATGACCTCCCTTAAACACCAGGGCAGGGCAGCAGGCATGGCTCTGAGATGAACAATTAACAGTGACAACAGCACTAGGAGAAATAACTGTGGCGGCAGCAGTGCACTGCCAGGCACCCCTTGTGGGTATCTACTGCATTCCAAGCTTCTGCATATCGGACACAACCTTGTCTAAGTGCTAGGTTGTGACCCTTGGCTAGGAACAGTTGTGACTGGCACAAGGCCAAGGGAGTGCAGAAATAAATTCTCACATTTATGGTCAACTGATTTTTGACAAAGGTGCAAAGGCAATTTGATGGGAAAAGAATATACTTTTCAACAAATAATGTTGAAATAACTAAATAGCCATATGCAAAAAATGACCTTAGATCTTTACTTCAACCATACACTGACTCCAAATGAATCACAGAACTAAATGTCTGAGCCAAAACAATACAACTTCTAGGGGAAAAAAAGAAGAAAATCTTTGTGATCCTGAGCTAGGTAAAGATCTCTTTGGTATAATTCCAAAAACATTAACCATTTAAAAAAGTTGATAAATGGAACTTCACCAAGATTTAAAACTTTTGTTCCTCAAAAGACACCATTAAGAAAATGAAAAGACAAGCCACAAACAGGGAAAAAATATTTGCAAATCACAGAGCTGAATAAGAAATTGTATCATTATATCTAAAATACATAACTCAATAAAAAGACAACCAATTAAAAAAAATAAAAGACTAAGACAGACCTTTCACACACAGATATACTAATAGCTAATATGCACATGAAAAAATGCTCAACATGATCAGTCATCAGGGAAATATAAGTCAAAGCCACAATGATGCCACTTTGCACCCACTAGGATGGCTATAATTAAAAAGGCTGACAATAACAAATGTTGACAAGAATGTGAAGAAACTGGAACCCTCATATACCATTGATGGGAATAAATGTAAAATGGAGCAGAACTACAGAAAACAGTCTGGCAGTTCCTCAAAAGGTTAAACAGTAGAGTTATCCTATGATTCAGCAATTCCACTCCCAGGTGTCTACCCAAAAGAAATGAACAGGGCCACACAAATGTTCAGAGCAGCTTTATTCACTAACAGCCAAAAAGAGGAAACAACCCAAATGTTCATTAATTAATGAGATAAAATGTACTATTCCCCTACAATAAAGTACACACACACTGCAATATGGATAAAGCTCAAAAACATTACGCTGAGGCCAAACACAGAAAAGACTAACTGTATGATTCCATTTATGTGAAATGTCCAGAAAAGGCAAATTTTAAAGACAAACAGCATATTAGTGATAGAGTGGGGATAAGAGCTGACTACAAAGAGGCACAAAAAAACTTTGAGCATGATGGAAATGTCCAAAGCTGACTGTGGTAATGTTTGTACAATTCCATAAATTTACTAAAAATATCACCAAACCCTATGCTTAAAACAGATGAGCTCTATGGCACACAAATTATACCTCAATAAAGTTGCTAAAAGTAAAATAAATATAATGAAAACAAAGCAAACGCTATTAAACTCTACTTAAGTACCATTCCAGTGCACGCTGAAAGTCCCAAAGCGAAAGAAAATTGTATGAGAGATCTCAAAAGTTCTCACCACACACACACACACACACACACACACACACATACACACACACACAAAACTGTGAGGTGATGGATATGTTAACTAATCTTATTGTGGTGATCATTTCCCAACATATACATGTATCAAATCAGTACTGCTATACACCTTAAACTTACATAATGTTATGTGTCAACTGTATCTCAAGCTGACGAGAAAATTGGACAGTGTTAGTTGCTAACAAAACATTAGCATCAAAGGATTCCTTCTCCTTGATATAATCAACAAAATTGACAGAGGTCTAAAAAGATAACTTTCACATAAAAACAACTGAATGGTCCATGGGGGCACCCCTAAAATCGTCTCAAACCTTCCTGTGTTCCCCAGTCCACCACTGGACAACCAATACAATGTTTAAAACTATTAAGGTCCCTTCCGCCTCCAAATGACCCTGTCTCAGCAAGGCAACCCAAGGGACAAGGAAGCACAAAGAACAGCCTTTGGACTGGACAGGCCCAAACACTGCTGTTGCTGGCAGCAAAACCCAAGTGGCCCTTGGCATTCACCTGGGTGCCAGCTCCAATCGATTAGTCGTGGCTGACAGAAGTGTTCATTGGTGGATTCTGAAACCAAGTCCAGGCTCAGTGAGAAAGAGTGTCCTCACTGATTCACGAGGTCTGCCACTCAGAATTCGAAATAAGTGCTGTAAATGCCTTGTATTGTCCAAAGGCCTAAGTGAAGAGACATCAAGTTTGCTCTGGTCCCAGATGACAGGAGGTGACACATTAAATTTTTTGATATTGCTGTGATACCACTAAATGCTTTAGGGTCTGAGTTGGTCACCTGATTTCCTATTAGCATCTAATACTTTTTGAGGACCTCTTAGGTGCTAGGCACTGTTCTGGGCATTGTACAA
Source organism: Cynopterus sphinx (assembly GCA_030015415.1). Taxonomy (NCBI): domain Eukaryota; kingdom Metazoa; phylum Chordata; class Mammalia; order Chiroptera; family Pteropodidae; genus Cynopterus; species Cynopterus sphinx. Next base: position 94,852,070 of record CM057379.1, on the reverse strand, counting down.
AGATCAGCCCATTTTACTGATGAGGAAACTGTTACCCAGGGGACTAAGCAACTTGCCAAGTCGCTCAGCCAGAGACAAGCTGAAAGAATATCAGTGATGGAAGAGGCTGGCTTCAAACAACTGCTCCATCAGATCTGGGGAAGTCAGCCCACAGAGCCTCCAGGGGATCCCCACACCAGGATGGGCTGCCCTTGTGCCTAGGGCACAGTAGGCATGGAGATCTCCCAAATTAATAGGCAACATTGCCTTCTGCCCAGTTCTGACTGCATCCCCAACCAATTACACTAAAACCATCTCCACCCTCTTTATTTCCAGTAGCCCCAGGCACTCCCCTTCTTTCACCTTCCAAAATCAGAGCAGAGCAGTTCTCAAACTTGAGTGGACATAAGACTCACCTGGGGAGTGGGTTTTAGATGCAACTTCCTAGGCCCCCAGCAGGTCTGAGGCAGGGCCTGGGAGATGCATGTTTCACAAGCTTCCCCATTGGTGGTCTCAGGTGGTCCTGAACCACACTCAGGAAACCTGGTCTGGTGATGCCCACAAGCCAACAGTGAGGCCTAGAAGACCACATCCAATCAGATGCTTCAGAAGCCAGGATCAGAAGACCCAATCTGAAGGTCTCCATAATGTCCAAACTCCATGTCCTCTTTCTTCTCTCCTTCCCAGGGCAAATAACCAGATGAGATGAAGAGTGAGGAACTGGAGCTACAATCCTGGGTCAGGCTACACTCAACATAGAGACAACAGGAGTGAGAACTCAGCTGAGTCGGATTCCTGCTCCTGGTCCCAGATGTGCTTCCATCCAACTCTCTGAGACCTTGGGAAAGTCACTTCCTCTCTGGTGACTCGGGTCTCTCCGCCACAAAAAAGGAGACCAGAAAACCTAGTAGTCCCCTCCAATCATCTTCCTGTTCCCCAGCAAGGACTCCCAGCCTCTCTCCCATCGATAATCATCTCCTTGGGCCCAGCCCCACTCCCCCCACCACACACACGTGCTAGGTGGTCACAAGGGAAGCTAAACCTCGGTCCCGATGGGATGGAGTGCCAAGAACCACTGACTGGATCTTCACACCAAGTCACCAAAGAAGGCCCAAACCGACGATGGAGTGATGTCAATCTTTATGACAATGACCACTTTGTAAGCACAAACGAAGCACCGAGCACCACGCTGACCCCTCTCCAGCACCGCGCCCAGAACCTCACCCCGGGCCTGGGAGTTTCCCGAGAATCTCCCCAGTGTGCAGACGAGGGAACTGAAGAGCTCAGGGGAGAAGTGGCTGACCCAAGGTCACCCAGCTTCGTGGACGAAGCGGTCAGCCCACGGCCCCACGCAGGCCCCGGGGTCCGGTCGGGGGCGCGAGACTCTCGGGGCGGGGAGGCCGCAGGGAGGGCCGCGCGCCGAGCAGAGTGCCCGAACCCGACTCCTAAGCGGAGGGCGCCGAGCCGGGACGCCCGGCCCGCCCCGCCCGCCTCCCAGCCCGCGTCCCGCAGGGCGCACCCGGGGCCGGACGCTCACCGGACTTCGGTGGGTAGCGATAGGCCGAGTTCGCCTGGATGTCAATGTCCTCCACGCCAGCGATGCGGCGGCTCAGGATAGAGCCCATGGTGTGCAGCGGGCCGGGCCGGGGCGGGACGCGGACAGCAACAGCGGCGCCCTCACGCCGACATGGCCCGAACCAGGCCGCACGGACGCTAGCCCACCGCGGCGGAAGCCCGGCCTCCGCGCCCCCACCCCTGGCTCGTCCCCGGGGCTCGACACCTCGACGGCCCTCCCCCCGCCCCGGGATCCAAGGCACGTCGGGAAATGTAGTTCCCTCGCCGCGGACGGCGCCGGGCTACGGCGAAGGAAACCTGCCGAAGAACTACAACTCCCAGGATGCACCTCGGCAGGGCCCTCTGGAGTTGTTGACAGGCGCTCGGGGACAAACCAAGTGGACCTGAATGTAGACGCGTGGAATCACCAACCGCACTGCAAATCGTCCTTCCCTCTTTATTCCAAGCACAGCATTGACGTTGTAACTCTGTAGCCTTCTACTAATCAGTTTATATGTAGACCCTTCTATATCCCCACTTCTATTTACCCCCTCTCTGAAATACCTCCCTGAGACACCATGGTTCACCCCACTTGCCATGGTTTATCTCCTGCCCCGGCCAGCAGAGGGCACACATTCACCTGCCTCCCGAAATGACCTGGGGTGTGGAGTCCAAGCTTATTTGGAGCAGTCCTCACAGGTGAGGCAAAGTGCATGCTTGAGCCTTCTGAAATTCAAGGTATCTCTCTGGCTCCACATCTAGGACAATTACTTTGAGGACATAATTCTACAGTCCCCCACAGAGGTAACAGACCTCTCCCCATTTTATAGATAAAGAAATCAAAGCCTCATAGGTTGCAATGAAACTTCCTGGCTTTTGACTTACACAAAACTGTAAGCAGGCCACATGGAGATCTGTTTTCACCAACTTTTTAGTTGAGAAACTGGAGTTCCTAGAAGAAAGTGAATTCCCAAGTCGAGCCGGTGTATCAAGAAAGCAGCTAGGGAAGGCAGTAGCTAGCTAAGAATGGTAAATTTAAGAATTTAAAGAATGGTAAAAATCTTAAGAATTTAAGAATGGTAAATTCGCCACAGTCCACAATAAAATTAGACATACCTTTCTAGAGGCTGAAATCCAGAATATCTTTTATTGTCAAGGAACCAGAAAGCCTACGCTAATAAAGTGAAGGACATACACTTATAAGGTAGAGGCCATGTCTTCGGAGAGCCTGATTAAATCTCTGTCCCACAACCAAGATCCCCACTTACTGAGCACCTACTATGTGCCAGGCATTACGGTGAGGGCTGTGCAAATATTCTCATTTAATTCTCTGATATTGGTTCTATTTTCATTCCCAATTTACAGAAGAGGAAAGTAAGGCTGGGAAAGGTGAAATACCCTACTCAGATTACATAATAGATAAATGTTAAAGCTGGAATTTGAACCAGGCCACTCTACCACTAAACTCCCCTTCCACCCTAATGTGCCAGATTTCGTATCTCTTGCTCCCAGATAGGCCTGAACACATCCCTACCTCATGTGATCTTTGTTCCCTTATTTTAAATTTCTGTTGAATCACATAACACTTGTATATATATACTCACTGCATTCAATTCACCAGCCTCTCTCTTTGCAGGGAGGAAGGGAGAATACTGAGGACTCTGATGTTCCTACTGAAAAATAAACCTGAGAGTATGTCCTCCCTATGGATCCTGGGCCAGGGAAGTTATTTCTATGGGCTGGATGTTTGATTAATTAAATATTCCTGTTAATAGAGCTTTGGACTTGCAGTATATTTTTCTGTGTTTATCTGTAACCTGATGGGAGACAGGCCCTTTCTGATTTGGTACAAGTTCCACTATCAACATCTTGACTGACTCATTTATTTATTCAACAAATATTTATCATGCAGCTACTATGTGACAGGCAATGAGCTGGGAAAAGAGCCAGATAAAGAGCCAGGCAATGGGATCAAATAAAGGAACTGCCAGACATAGATCCTCCAGGCTGATGAAGAAACAGACACTAACAAAGGTTAGAAACACAAAGATGTGGTAGGTGCTATAGGGGAATGGATTGAGGTGCAATGAAATAATAGACGAGACCCACTATTGATCAGGAAGTTAGGGAAGATGTCCCTGAGATGACATTTAGGCTAGGAGTTGAAATATAAGCAAAAGCCAACCAGGCAAATGCTGTGGTGGTAGGCCAAGTTCCAGGCAGGGAGAACAGCATGTACAAAAGCCCTGAGGCATCAAAGAGATGGTATGATCCAGGAACTCAAAGGCCATTGTGGCTAGAATCAAGGGGAAGAGTATGGGACTGGAGATTAGGACCTAGGCAGTGGCCAGACCTCAAAGCCCCCTCAGTCAGCCAACTTGGGTCATATGAAACAAAAAAAGACCCTAGGCATAGTTCTTGGCCTCCTGGTGTGAGTCCCTCAAATTTACATTTCTTTTCCAGCCTCTTGAGGGGTCAGGATCCTCACCTATTCATTCTTGTGCTCCCAGAGGTAGGCACCTGGTGTATGTCTGATAAACTCACATTTGTGGAATGATTAAAAGAATGGAAGTGGGGAGGAGGCCAAGAGATGCTGAGAAGGCCAGGACCCAGAGCCTCCACAGACTGGCTGTGCTAACTTTGTCCAGGCCCTCAACCTCCCTGTGCCTCAGGTAAGATAATGGCACTAACAGAAATGTCTTTTATTCTCCCCTCCCCCATCTACTGGCCCCAGCTGTCAGGCCCCATCTGAGCCTACTAAAAAATCCAAAGTCCACTCTCTAGTCAGGCTGATCCTGACTGAAAACAAAGTTGTTTTTCCTTTCCCTGTAGTTCCTGGGAAAACAATCAGGCTGGGGGGCCTTGGGGGCCAGAGGGATGACCTTTGCTCCTGCCTGTCCCACCCGCTGCACCCTAGCTAGCCTGCTGGCCTGGAAGAGCTGGGGCTGGGCAAGCCTGAGCAGGTACCTACCTGAGTGGTACCTAGATGAGGGTGGAGGAAGGGCGAAGGTACTTCCTGCTCCCTGAGCAAGAAAAGTCCCCAGTAGGCCCTGCCTTGCCGTTCTATGCCCCTTGCCAGAAACACACCCTGCTGGCCCACTGGGTGCCTGCTCTTCTCCCGTGGCAAGAGTATGAGAAAGCCAGGATTCCAGTCTATTTCCTTATCTGTAAAATGGGGCTTGGGATTGCGAGTGGTTCAGATGGAAGCAAAGAGGTAAGTGCTAGAAATGGTGCACTGAGAGCCAGGCCCATGCCAGCTGGACACCTCACTGGCATTAATCTTCCACAGCACTCCTGGACGACTTGGGTTCTACAAATAAGACTGAATCTCAGCCGAGTACCTGGCCCAATATCAGTCAGTAAGTAGCAAAGTCAACACTTACATCCAGGTGTGTCTGGCTCCAGACCATGCACACCTTCCATCATGCCATGCCCAGTGGTAACAGTAACCATATTCAGAGCTGCCAACCCTGTACTGAGCAATTTTGCCCAAATAATTCATGCTTATCATGAGTGAGGAACCATTCTCAATAGGAGAGAAATCTCCTGGTAGCATCAGCGTTTACAAAAAATGTTGAACACTGTGTGATCCCCACAAGGCAGAAGAGAGGATGAAATCTTATTTCCCAAGCGAACAGGTGACTTAAGTAAGGGCTGAAGTGCCCATTGGAGGGGACAGAGTCCTTTTTCTGCCAACAGGCCAAGCTCCCAACTCCAGGCTGGCTCCATCCCCTCCCCCACCTATTAAGGTGCCCCAGCTTCCCCCCATCCCTCAAAATTCTCAGATCATCTTTCAGGACCTGTCCACACTTCCCTCATCCTTCTTCCACTAGCCGAAACCAGAAACCTGAAGAGTTGAGGGATCCAAGAAAAGCTCCCCAGAGAGTATTGCATGCAGGTCCCCACCCCAACCAGCGTGGGACAGTCCCCTCCATTCAATCCAATTCTGCAGGAAAAGCCCTGGTCAGGGGCGGACTCCCCCGGAACCAGACACACCTATAACATTGTCTGAACTGACTGGCTCTCTCCACCACCATCGGGTTCCCACAATCCTACAGCCAGGGATCCTGTGGACAATGTGAACAGTGGTTCACACCTATTAAAACCCTTCAGTGGCCTTTAACCCACCACCCCCAAGGCCCATGTCTGCTTTCTGAGAGCACTTTCCACACCTGCAATTCTACATCTGTCTTTGGGATTTTTGACACACGTCTCTCCACCTCGTCCAGCCACCAGCTGACCAGTCTCGTTTTGCTATCCGCTGTACCCGGACCGGCTCAGAGCAGGGTACAGAATAAGGGCCCAAGAAACAGTAGCTCAACAAATGAAACTGGGGTCCTGAGAGCATGAAGAATCGGGACAAGGTCACTCAGAAAGCAGGTGACCCAGCCTGACACTACCCAGGACTCTTCCCCGACTTCCCTGCTGAATCCCAAGCGAGAAGCCGCTCGCCACCCCAAGGCCCGGGACTCCAGACCCCCCGACGTCAGCCGGAAGCGGCGCGTGCGAAGCTGTAAACACAACCCGCAGCGCCCCACCCCCGCCCGCCACGTGACACGCCCCCGTCTGCCCCACACCCAGCGCCCGCCCCCTCCGCCGCCTCATTGGGCGGCCAGCTTTGTTTACCTTATATGGCCAGGTCCTAACACCCAGCGGCCGCCCATTGGCCAAGGCGAGGCCTCACTCACTTGACGTCACGTAAGACGGTGCGGTGCAAATAAACCGGGGCATTCTGGGAATGGGAGTTCGGAGCCCCTCCCGACATTGGCTCTTCGCGGTCCTGGAGCCCGCCGACTTCAGGCCGAGATTTCCTCGTCAAAGCGCACGAGACTTTGCGTGGGAAAGTGGGAGCCCGGCGGGGTGGGAACCCCCGAAGCACTAGAAGCAGGTGGTGGCCTCGCCTACCTGTCTCAGCGCCGACCCTAATCCTTGGACCTACTGTGTCCCTGTGCGAGCGCCAGGCCGGGGAGGGACCTGTTTCCCAAGTGCGTGATGCGCTCGGGGCGTTGAGGAGATTCGGGAAGGCTTCCTGGAGGCGGTGACTTTGAGCAGAGCCCTGAAAGGCAGATGCATTCATTCGCTGAATGCATAGAGGCGCCTCCATGGCGCGGGACGTTTGGGGCCTCGCGGCCTAGTCCTGCCGATCTGTGCCCAAATTGCTAGCCCCCCTCCCCCGCGAGTCTCCTCAGCACAGAGGAAGCATGCCAGCCATATCGGGCTCTGGGGTCTTGACAGAGATCCCTGTGGCCTACGCCTGCTGACACCCCCCGCCCCTACCCCCGGTCACTGCCAGGGCAGGGGCGCGGCTGCCCAGCTGTCATCACGGTCCGCCTCTGCACAGAGCAGGTGCCCGGCCCCACCCCACCCAGCCCGGCGCGCAGCCCCCTGGGGAGCGCGGGCGGGAGCGGCGCGGACTACATCTCCCAGCATGCCCCCCGCGGCCGCGGAGCCCGGCGAGGCGCGGTGAGTCAGAGCCGCACAGTAAATATTTGTATTAGCCGGAGCCGGCTGCTAATGGTGGACGCGTGAGGTGGAGGAGCGTGCGGCGGCGGCGCCATGTCCGTGAACATGGACGAGCTGAAGCACCAGCTCATGATCAGCCAGTTCGTGCTGACGGCGGGCTGCGCGGCCGACCAGGCGAAGCAGCTGCTGCAGGCGGCCCACTGGCAGTTCGAGGTGCGCGGCCGCCCGGGAGGCGGAGGCGCGGGTGGGGGCCGCGGAGCGTGTGCGGCGCGGACACGTGCGGGCGCGCGCTCCCCCCGGGCCGGGGGTCCGGCGCGCCGGGCTGGGTGGCAGGCGCGTACACGCGGCGCGCGGGTCGGGCCCAGCGGCGCGGCCCCCGGAAACGCCGCCCGCGCGGGGTGAGCGGGAGGGGTGGTCTGCCCCCACTGGGGACCCGAACGCCCGTCCCCAAGTCCCTGGGCGGTGGGGATGTTGGGGCCCCCACTTTTGTTTGGGCAACGGCCAGGGCGGGGCAGATTCGCGGCCGGCCGGAAGGAGGACACCCCGGGCCTGGGCGCCACTGGATAAGCGCTGCCCGCGCCCCCCCCCCATCCACCCGAGCCGCGGAGTAGGGGCAGGAGAGCCTTGGGGTCCCGGGACGGAGCCGCCCCGCGTGTGTGGATCCGCAGGTCCGCGTGCCCGGTGGGCAGCCCCGCGCCGCGCGTGTCCACGTACATGTGCGTTTGTATTTACGCACGCGCCACGCAGCGTGTGGGCATGTCGGCGTGTGTAAACACGCAGTCCACCTGGGGCTTGGGTGCGGGGTGTGTGCTTCGTGCACGTACACGTAGCCGTTTGGCTGGTGGTACCCACGCGTGTACGCCCGAGTGTACTGTACTGCGATGGGGCCCGCCTCTGTCCTGGCAGGGGAATCTACCTGCAAGTTGCAGGCCTGGTGTACAGTTCACGAGCTTTCAATCAGCTGGGCAAGAGGTAGCGTGGCCTCAGTCTGGCCCTCATCTCCCAGCCCTCCCTGACCCATAGAGCACCAGTGCCCACTTCATGTGCTGCCAAGAAGCCACCCAGCCTTCCCTAACACAGCCACCCCACGGTGGTATCGAAGTTTGAGGCTAGAGGCCCTTGAACTCCATTCCTCACAAGTGTTAGTAGTGCCCAGCGGGGGCCCAAGAGCCTGGTTTCCCGATGGGGAGTCAGGCCCAGGAAGGTGTTTGGGCTTGCAGGAGGGACCTAGAGCCAAGGGAGCCTCCTGGGTGTTGGAAGGGATCAGAATTCCCACTTAAAGCCTGGGTCAATGTGGGGAGGCAGTGGTCTATTCACCCAAAGGATCTTTGCTCACTTCCTACCAGAAATCTGCTGATGTTGTGTGGAGATGGGAGGGTGCTCTCTTTCTGGGCAGGTCCCTTTCCCTGGTCTCAGTTTCCTCTCTACCTTGGGGGTGTGAGTGGAACTCTAAGGAGTGAATACCCCTCCTACCCCCAGGGCTGGCAGCCCCACCCTTCAGGAAGCTCCCTAATCAGCCCATTTGTCTCTGGGGCTGGATGTGGCTAAACTTGCAAAACCACATTCATGGCAGTTTGCTTGAGTCCCACATCTGCTGTACATGGCTCCCTCCCTGCCTGGGACTGGGCAGGCAGGTGTCTGGTGGGCAGGTACTCTCAGCCAAGCCCACAGAGACTGGCACCAGCTGGACGGTCACTCAGGCAGTGTGGGTTCGTGTCTCTAAATGACAGGAATTGAAAATGTAGCTTTGAGGATTGAAATACCTGGAGAAAGACTGATCCCAGCAGGGACAGTTGGTTGGAGACTGGGGCAACTGGCCCCCCAGGGGTAGGAGCCCTGTGCCCCGGGCTTCCTGCGGCTCAGTTTCCTCATCTGTAAAATGGGGGAGTGGAGAGGTTCACTTAAGGTGAAAATGGGTCATGAACCCCCAAAACTTAGATCTCTGTGTGGGAGTGAATGAGGGGTTTCTCATGGCTAACCTTCCTCTGCCCTCCACCCTCCTACCCCCACCTAGCAGCACACTGCCTGAGGGCTGACCCAGCCAGCTGAAGGCCTCTTTTTGGGTCATATTCTCTGATTCAGGTGTTAATGGGGACAGGCTGAAGGGGGAGGGGGACCTCTTTCTGCTTTAATGGGTGGGGCAGATGGTTCTCCCTGGAATCCTCACACTCAATGGCTTTTAGAGCTGCTCTTGGTATAGGAATGGTTTGGGTTTATCCCTGGGCCTCCCTGGTGTAGGGGTCACAAGGTGCTTAAAGATCAGCAGCCTCTCATCTCCCACACCCCTGTTTAGGGACATTGGGTTAGGGTGTCTTCAGCAAATTCTCAGAATAATTCATTTGGTTTTACTTTTAAGAAAATTACAAAACCCCTGGGAGGCTCTGGAAGCTAGGCTGGGTTTCTGAGTATGGTGGGGTGAGGGAGGGGAATAGGCAGTGCAGGGCTGTGGGGGGCCAGCCTGAGGGGGTGGTGATGGTGGGCAGAGTGGCAGGGGCTGCTTGGAACTGGGCCTGGGACTTGGCAGGGCTGGGTGGACCCTTCACACACTTCATGGGTTCCCTCACCCAGCACTTTCGCAAGAGCAGCCAGTTCCCTTATTTTTATTGACACCCTCCTTCAGGGCCTAAGCCAGGACATACCAAGTGCCAGTGCCTCCCTGAGGGCTCCCAGAGGCTGTCCTGAAGCTCCCCCATTTCCTTGCCCCAGTCCCCCGGGGCCTCTAGATGAGTTGGTCTGACCCAGGCCAACTCATCCCAATTCCTCATAGTTCTGGGTGCAGACCTCACCTCTACCATTCTCCTGCTCCGCCACCTTGAGAACATTCTGCGGGAAGCTGAGGTGAGCGGGGTAGTGAGTGCAAGACCAAACCATCCGACTTCATTTCCATTCTCCCAGCTGGAACATGGCTCTTAGGAGGTCACTACTGCAAATGGAGGTGACCTAGAAGCCACCTAGTTCAGTTCCTTTATGGTGTAGATGGAGAAACTGAGGCCCAGACCAGGGCAGAGCCCCTTGGTTAGCCAAGAAGAGGGGCAGGCGGGTCACAGACTTAACATATAGGAGCCTTTACCATCCCCTGGCTCCAAGATGGCGAAATTGAGGCTCAGAGAGGAGTAGGGATTTATCACCCATGGCACTGGTGATGGGCTAAGGTCTGCTGAAGGCCTTTCCCTGTGAGACTGGCCAGGGTGTTTACCTGAACCCCAGGTCTCAGTGATGACATCAGATATGTGCAAACTGGAGGCACCTGGTGTCCAGGTGGCAGGCAGTGCTGTAGGGGTCTTCACCACCCACCAGACCTGCCTGGGGGGTCCAGGGTGCCTTCTAGGGCAGTGGAGAGGATTGAGTAGTGACAGGCATGCTGCCTCATCTCACCTCTCCCACTCAATAGCCAGGCCCAGGCTGTAGCAAGGCTCAGAAAGCCTGGGAAGCGGGGCACGGCAGGGTCAGACAGGGTGCTGAGAGTAAGTTTGGGCTTTTCTTCCTGCAGACGGCCCTCAGCGCTTTTTTCCAGGAGGCTAACATTCCCTACAGCCACCACCACCAGATGGTAAGTGTCCCCTTCGGCCTCGGGCAGCTGTGCGGGGGTCTCCTGTTCAGGCTGTGGCTGCGCTCGCCATGGAGGGGCTGTTGGGATGGTACCTCCTTGGAGCCATCAGCCCATCTCGGCACTCTTACTTTTCTTCTAGGAGCCCCTGGCTGGAAGACTGTGGGAGGGGCTGGGTATACCCAATGGAAGGGCACGGAAGCTTCCAACAGAAGCTGGGCAGTTTCCCCAACTAGGAGCCAGGGGGAGGCTGGGGGCCTCCCAGAGAGGGTGCTTACCTTACCCCCTCTGCTCTCCCCTCCACAGATGTGTACTCCCGCCAACACCCCTGCCACGCCCCCTAACTTCCCCGACGCCCTCACCATGTTCTCTCGTCTCAAGGCCTCCGAGAGCTTCCACAGTGGTGGCAGTGGCAGCCCAATGGCCGCAACGGCCACGTCGCCCCCACCACACTTCCCCCACGCCGCCACCAGCAGCTTTGCAGCGCCCAGTTGGCCGACGGCCTCACCTCCTGGGGGGCCACAGCACCACCAGCTGCAGCAGCCACCCCTGTGGACTCCGGCACCCCCTTCTCCGGCGTCAGACTGGCCACCCCTGGCCCCCCAACAGGCTGCCTCAGAACCAAGGGCCCACCCTACCATGGAGGCCGAGAGATAAGGGAGGCCCCTCCCCCCTCCCGGAGGCCAGGACCCCGTGGGGTGGGGGAGAGGACGTCTCCATGGGCCCCCTTCACCCTCCTGTCTGCACCCCATTCCCTGGAGCCCTGGAGGGGAGAGCCAGGACCCCTGTGCCAGCACACAGGCTGTCGGTGCACACACAGAAGCGCAGGCACGCGGCACCCAACTTGCATGGATTCGGTTTCGAGTTGTCTGGGTGCTGGTGGACAGAACTTCAGAGACCAAGCAGCCTTCCCCAGAGGACTCACCGCACCCCAGGGGGCTGCGGAGACTTGGCTGGCTCCTGCCTTGGAGCTCTGGGGCCAGCAGGCCTAGATCCCCACCCTTGGGAATGCAAAGCCTTCTCCGCATGTGTGCGTGTAGCTGTGTCTGTGTATTTATACGTATGTCACTCTTCAAGAAACAATCTAGTTTATGGGGCAGCTGGATTTTGCATGTTAGAGTGAGCCCCCCATACCCTTTCCCTCCACTCCTTTCCCCAGGGCCCTCACCTCCCCTCACCTCCCCTCAGCAGCCAGCCTTGCTGTTCCCTGCAGAGAAAAGAATTGTGGGAAACTCGAGGACTCTTCCCACATATCCCCCCAGCGCCTGCCTGGGGCTATCTGCATGCCTCCCCCAGAGCCCAGGGGTACCCTATACCCATTTCCTTTCCCCCTTTTAACTAAGGAGAAGAAAGAGTTCCAAACCACCACCAGGCTCTGTGGTCTTGCCTCGAATCCTAAGCTTTGCTGCCAGCTGGCTCCATGTGGAGGGGGAGGGTGCCGACAGAGCCCGGAACATAGGGCTATACCCCCAGTCCTGCCTGGCTCCACACTGCTCCTGTCTGTCGCTGTCTTTTCAACCACAACATGCTTTGGAATCTTCCTGCCCACCCGAGGCTTTTCCCATGAAGTTAGCTTCTGGCCTGTGTTCCCAGAATCCCAGCCTCTGTCTGCCTACCCTTCCCCCTGCCTGGCTGGATGCATCTCAACCTCCAGAGCTAACAACTGCCTTCCGGTCTGCCTGGGTTTCACATAAGGACCTTTCTTCCTGTCCCAGTCCCCAGTGGCTGGCTACAGGCTGGACCCTCCAAGCCCAACCTCCAGCAAATGTGCTGGGTGGGGCAGGGCCCTCCCCTGGGAAAGCACAGACCACAATGCCTATAGTCAGAAGGCTTGAATACAGAACCAGTGGGGGCTGGTGACAGATAGGACTGGGCCAGGGCAGAGTCCAACTGGTGCTCAAACCATTAGTCACTAAGGAAACAGGCTACCCAGGAGCAACAGACAGTGGATTCAAGCCGCTTCTGAACTGGGCTGGGACAGCTTTGAGAGAAGACAGCCTCAGCCTTACACCCCTTGTGAGAAGCCAGGGCCTCTGCAGTTCCTTACCAGCAGAGCACCCAGCCCCACCTCAGTTGGCACCTTAAGCCCTCTGGATGGTGGTTGGATTGGAGAATTTCTATTTTAGAAGGTCTGCCTGACACATCTTGGCACTCACCAACAGTATGCCCTTGCTCCCAGGAATGGGGCTGTGCTTTTATGACAAGGATGCTACAGCCCAGTTTTGTCTCCACCCTGCTGACACTTGGACAGGCTCTTGATGAAGCCTGTGATAACTGTTTACTCTGGTTGTCACTGAAGACTGACCACTGGGCCCCTGCTTGAGCTGTTGATTACATCCCAGAAGTGTGTCCTCACCTTGAAACCCACCTTCCAAAGGCCTCTTGGAGTCATGGCTCTGCCAAGGATGTACATGGGGAAGTGAGGGACATCTCAGACCTGAATCTTCACTGCTGCTCCATTATTTTAGATGGGAGAAAATTCTCAGGAAACTGGCACACCCCCTCTTCAAGTGGTAGGAAAATGCTTTGCAGAGCAAAGCAAGTGTTCAGGGTTAGCCATGTGGAGTGTGTGCCTGGGCTCCCCCAGCAAGCTGGTTACTGGGTGGCTATTTTGGAACCACAGGAGAAGGTGCACTGTCTAGAATTTGCATTCCTAGAGGCAGTGGGGGCTCAACACTGGGCAGGCCCGTGGGTGGCCTGTATGGGAACTCTATACCCTTACTGCTCAAAAAGTGTGGTCTTCGGACCAGGAGCATCACCCAGAGCTTGGTTAGAGATGGAACCTCAGGCCCCAGTTTGAAAAATGTCCCTGTAAGTGCTGATCTGTTGGAGGTAAGGCCCATTTCTTTTTCTGGGGCCCTGTGGGCTGGGCATGGAGGTCCAAGGGGGCCATATTAGGCTGGAAGGGACTTGAGGTTCCTGTAGGTCGTTTTCCAAACCTGGGCACTGAACCCGGACCAGATCACTGCCATGCAAAATCCTGTGCACTGAGGGATGTTGGCTAGCATCCCAGCCTCTACTCATTAGATGCCAGTAGCTCCCACAGTTGTGACAACCAAAAATGTCTAAACATGGCAAAATGTCCCTGGATGCAAAATAACCCCCCACTCCCGGGAAGAGCCCCTGGTCAAGACCATGGTCCCATAGCTGGCTGCACAGCATAGCTTCCTGAGGCTCCTTGAAAAGACAAGCACCCCCAGGCTCCTGGGCCCACAGTGTCAGAATCTGGGAGGAGGCCCTGACAGTATAAACACACCCAGGTGATGGACTTGTGAACAAACCAAAACCATTCAATTCCATACTTTAAAAGGGTGGACTTTGTAGCTGCAGAGGACGGCTAGAGATCGGCCTGGGGACTCATACTTTCCAGCAATGCAGAGGCCCTGTCAGGTGTGTTGGGGCCCCATGTCTGAACTCACAGCAAGGGAACAGCTGCAGAAGTGGGCTGGACAAACTTGGGAGGAGAACGAGAGGTGTGCCCACACGGACCACATGCCCTGAAATTGAGTGTCGCACAGAACCTGGAACCTTCAACTTCCCCAAGCCTGGAAGCTTAAGAGTAAAACTGAAGGCGTCAATAACCACCTACTACACAGTCAAGTGTAAACTGGCTAAAATAAGGTGCTGGTGTACAAATGGAACAGACTCAATTTATAGCCAGGTTCAGCTGGTCTTCATCTTTGGGTACCTTTTGGGAAAATTGGCCATGTTACCTCATAGTCCAGCCTCTTCTGAGCTTGGTCACCTTCTACCTGCCTGCCAGGCCTGATCGGAGCTCACAATTCCCCTCTAAAAGACACTATTTGCTTGAAAGAACCTGATCGTGATGTCTCATTTCTGAAGAAGGTATAGAGCAGCATGTGGGAATGAAGGTCTTGCCTCCAGAGGTGATGCGCAGTGGCTGGGACCTCTGTTAAAAGATCAGGGCACGGTTATCTTGGGGGAGAGGGGATTGCAAACTCACAATCCTGCTGTGTGTGGTTTGGCTTTCATGGTCCTTTACACCTTTTTGATTTGACAACATTTTTAAATCAGGAAAGTTTACAAGAGAAACCTCCCTTCTGGGTCATCTTAGAAATTTACAATATTGCCCAAGTTCCCTCAACTGGCTGAAGACAACCATCACGGTAGGGACATAGCCAGCCATCTCCTGGCCAGAGAGCCCACTTCACTGGTCACCACGGATGTGTGTGTGTGTCCAACTCGTCTCAGAATCGGCTGGAATCTCTAAAGGGGATTTTGCTTTCGCAGGAGGATCTTTGAAAGTAAATACTCTGCTCCATGGAGGAGGGGCAACTGGTGATGAATGGTGACTCTGTAACGCTTTCTGTGGGCAGGCTGGACTCCTCTTTCTGACAGCTTTAAAAAGATAGGCTTGTTTCGCAAGATTCTCTGGATGACAGAGATGCTCCCAGGATTGCTCAGGGTCCCTAGGTCTTTCCAGGTTCTCTGAGAACACATTGTGCCGGTTGCAGAAAACCATGCTGTTTCCAAGGCCCGCAAACCTGGTGGAACGCGAGGTGGGACAGCTGTTGTGGCCCTGGAGGTCTCTGAGGAGCTTTTCATAGCAGGACTCAAATCAGGACAGACAGGCTTTGGTTACTTCCCAGTGTCAGTGTTGGGAAGGCCACCTGGGCTGGCCAAAAGATCTTTTGAGGCAAAGCTATTTCCAATTCCTGCATTTGTAAAGGTCTCTAGTTGCTTAGGCACAGCTTGTGTCTGGGCAATATATGTGTTTCAAGTGAACATTAAAAAAACACTCTTTTGGGTTGGGGCGGTGCTGGGCCCACTTCCAGGGTGGCCAAGGCCTTGTCAGTGGCACAGCATGACGTTCTCAGAGCCTGTTGGCAGCGTTCTGCCCTGCTTTCTAGGGCCATTTCTCATCTGGGGAATAACAGCTGCAAATACTGATGGGGATATTTCCTCCAGATCCTGATGGAGCCATGAGCAAGAGGAGGAGGGGGAGAGAGAAGAGAAGGCCCTCTCTGGCAACTGTGCGGGGTTTGGAGGGTCTCTGCCTAGAGTCCTAAATCCATCCAAAGTTAGAGGTCAAGCCAGCCAAGATGGTAGTGATAGACACGGGGACCAGTGTGTGCTGATTTCAGCGTCCCTAAGAAGTCCCTGCACAGAAGGAGGCTCTCCCTCCAGTGCAACTGCCACCTCTTTTGGGAACTGGGGTGCCCTTTTCCAATGCAGATCTTCTTGTTTGGGACACGTTTACTATTTTTGGTTGTTTTTACCTTAGGGTTAATAAGTTAATGGTCATTGAAAGAGAGAAAATGTTCAGAGACCCTGTGACTTGCGTCAGTAGGTTGTGGGGCTGGGTTTGGGGGTGCAGGGTGGTCACAACCCAGTATCTCCATTCTAGCAGCACCTTGAGGTAGGACCCTCTGCTTGGCAAGTGGCATCCTTCTCCCCTTACTGATCGGCTCATTCATACAGCCCCACACAACCAGAAAGCTCACATACCTCCCTCCCCATATGACCAATTCATTTCTATCTTAAATGAAAGTTCCAGGGACCCCCTCACTCCCAGGAGGACCAGGATAGTTGGTCACAATACTCCCTGCCAGCCTAGCCCTGCTGCTGTGTCCCAGGCCAGGACCTTTAGCGCCCTTTACAGAGGAGGAGTTTGGACCCAGAACCTTCCAAAATGCCCACTGCGTTGATTCCATCCCTGGATCTGTCCACTTCCCAAGCCCCTCTCTCTGCTGGGATGGGGTAAGCTACCCTCCAGGAGGCAGATGCCCTGGGAGTGGGCACAGCACTGCCTTCCCAGTTTCTAAGGCCTTTAGGTCCAGGAGGGGGTGTTCTGCCATTGTCCTTGGCAAGGATTCTGCCTGAAGCTCTTCCTGGGACCAGGCCAAAGGCCAGTTTCTCCACCCTCACAGGGAACAGGACCCACTCCTGGCTGCCTGAACTTGGGACTGTGGTTCCCCATCTTCCAGAATACTGAAGGGGCCTATCAGACTGCAAACCGTTACACAGTGACCTACCTGGGCCTCACTCCTCACTCCCTTGGTTGGCTACAGGAACCAACTCAAGCATCAATTCCAATGTAAACTCAGAAATGGCTGGGAGGGCAGCTCTGAGGGGCTGAGAGAGTCACACTCTGATGCCTATGGGTGCCCACATGCTGGGCTTCAGGGGACAGTGCTGGCATGGGGTGCTCCCTCAGGAGCCCCAAGCTCCCTGTTTTTCTGAGCTCAGGCCACAACTCCCTTTCCTGCCTCTGGAGACAAGATGGAAGTTGGGCCTTCATACCTAGTACAGCACCTGAGAAGTACAGCCTTCCTGGTGCAGGGGCCAAAGTGCTTAGGCCTCACTGTGGCGCCCTGGCAAGCCACGCCCCCACCCACTCACCCCCTCTGACCTGCCCACAACACAGGCCTGGGGCAGCTCAGGGCACCTGGCCACAGTGGGAAGTGTTGGAGGAGGGGAGGTCAGTTGCAGTTCTCTGCTCAGGATCAACCATGGTAGTTCTGAGAGGCTGACCCTGGGGTGGTGGCCAAAAGAATGACCAGCAGGTGTACCCATCCATGTGGGGCAGGGAAGGCTACCCTCCACAGAGGACCCCGGGCCAGTCACCCACATCCACAGTCAGAAAAATGAAAGATGAAAGATTTTATTCTGGGAAAAGTTGCAAAAATATTCATCTGTGACAGGGCTGGAGGCTGGGGCTGTACTGCCAGTGCCCACTGAGGTGGCACCAAGGCAGCATGGCCCTGGGTCAGAAAGAGCTTGGCCTCATTTGGACACAGTTCCTGGAGAAAGAGAAGAGAAGCAGGGGCTGGGAGTGGTCACAGGTAAGGAGCTGGGGGAGGGGCTGGGGGACCATTAGGAAGGGGGCGGTCACATAGTGGCCCTGGATTCCAGTGGCCACCAGGTTCCATGCTAGTTCCATGGCAGAGCCTGGAGCCCCCAGTCCTCTCCCACGTTGGACTCCCAGGCAGCTCACCCCCAACCCCACTTCCTGACTCTCTGCAATCCCAGGGGCCTCTCGTGGACGTTTTGGGGGGTCATGCCCCAAAACTGCACAGAGGGAAATTTTTTTAGTCTTGTGAAATATGATAGAAGTGTCAGAAGTACACAAAGGACAGAGAGCACAACTGAACAAGCTAGGGAGTGGAAAGGAGGAGGGAGAGCGAAGAAGGAGGGATGGATGTACCACTCAAAGGGAAGAAATCAAACTGGGCATGCAGGATGCTGGACTGCAGGTGTGAGCTCTGCTCTGCGCTACTCTGTTTCACCAGGCAAATGGGCAGTTAGCCTGGAAACCAGACAGGTCACAGGCCCCCAGCCCTTGGTGGGACAGAACAGTCCTGATGTATTGCAGGAGCATCACTCAGAGTTCCTCAGGGATTAGCCAGAAGTAAATATAAACAATCAGCTTCTTTAAATATCCAATTCACAACAGTAATTACTGGTGGAAATAATCAACTCATTTTTTAAAAATGCACACAGTAGAATTTGGTTCCCATAAGAAAGTTGGTCCTAGTAGAAATAATGGCCCTCCAAAGAAAACGGACATCAGCAGGAGCTGGAACTGGAACTGATTCTGATAAAATCATTTCAACAAAATAAACAGGAAAGTGATTGTTTTTAAAACCACTTTAACTGCATTGTATTGAAGACTGGTCAAGGAATTAAATTGACTTAGTAAAAAATTCAATTTAGAAAGCTGTGTTCTTCATGAAATGTAGGATGAGGAGGATTGTGTAATGTGGTTTTATATGCAGAGAGTGAAAACAGCCACTGGGTCAAAATGAGTCGAGTCCCCTTGTGGAGACCCCCCGCTATGTCCAGAGTCCCTGCACCTTCCCTAGGCCAGAATCAGGGCTTGGTCTCAGCTACTGAGGGTAGTGGAGGGAATGATGAGGGTGTAGGGCACAGGGCTCACAGGTAGGTGGTCACCTAAGCAGGCTGCATGCTGGCTCGTGACACGAGGCGCTGAGGTCTTGAGTGCCTGGTGGGCCCTGAGGCCTGCTGGGGTTCCTGCAGGGATGGCATCAGCGGTGGCAGTAGTGGCAAGGGCGGCAGAGACGGAGGGCGAGCTGGTGTCATCGGACGGGGGCCCGAGGGGGCTGAGTAGATGCCAGCATGGGGATGTAGGGCTTGAAGGGGCAAGAGAGACCCATGATTTGTCCCAAGAACATTCTGGGTAGAGGCTGGCCTGATAGGTTCATCCCCACTAAGGAGAGAAGCCCCAAGATGGAAGTGCTTCACTGCGGCTCACCTAGTCTCTGGAACCTTAAACTTACTGTGGGGAGAGAAGGCGACCCATGATAAAGCACATTCCCCAACCCAAGGTCGCTGTGCCTCAGCTCTCTCATCTTTCCAATTGGCTGGCAGTCCTCACCTCCCCCAACCGGGTTAAGGACTGGATGAGATGAGAAGGGAGAGAGCTCTAGAGACTGTAAAGCACCCACGAATGCCTGGCACATAGCAATATTAGGTGCTGGTTCCCCCAGCCTAGCTCATGGAGCCCTTGGCGAAGAGGCCCAGGGGAATGAATGAGCTCCCTTATCCCACCCCTGCAGCTAACTGGACACCTGGGGACAGACACCAGGCCTGGGCCTCTGGGACGGCACATGGGTCAAGAAGCCTGGCTGAAGGGTGAAACAGGAGCCCAGAACAGCTAGAGGCTTGGCTGGGGAGCTGGGTGGGGGCCCTGGCACAGTCAGAGCAGGTGTGAGATAGATGAGGTGGGGCAGCAGAGCCCCAAGCTGGGATTGTGCGACCTAGCCAGGACCCCAGCTGGGCCAGGGAGCTGAGGAACAGGTACTCACAGGGGTGGATGGCACCAAAACGTGTGTACAGGTTTCGAGTCGGGGGATGCGGAACCTTTGCGGCTTAGTGGAAAAGAGAGAGGGAGAGGCAGGAGTGGGTGGGGGCTCTTCTAGAGTTTGGCTCCTCCCCAGAGGCCCTGCCCCCCAACCTGTCTTCTGGCTCAGCTGTCCCCAACCTTTCTGGCACCAGGGACCAACCAGGGCTCCTATGAGAACCCAATGTCCGATGATCTGAAGTGGAGCTAAGGCGGCGTCTACAAATACAGATGAAGCTTCGCTTGCTCACCTGCGCCTGGTTCCTAATAGGCCATGGACAAGGGGTTGGGGACCCCTGCTCTGCTCTGTTTCCCAGGCTGACTCCCCAAAAACACCCAACCCTCCCCATTTGTGTGTGAAAGTACCTTCTCTTCCTGCCTTCTCAAGCTTCTTAAAGCTAAGATATTTTTAAAAAGGCTTTTTGAAAGTAACTCAAGGCCAGGGAGACCTTGTTTTAGCATAAGATACAGGTGAAATGCTGAGGCTGACGGGACTAGTCTCAGGTTAGCTGTCTGGCAGTTCTTTAGATCTTCCTGCTGGGGGTCAGACCACCACAGCGCCCCACTTCCGTCTTCCATTCCTTCATCTTTTGTGTGCATTTTTTTTTTACATAAAATTAACCATTTAAAGTAAGTAATTCAATGGCATTTAGTTCATTCACAAGGTTGTGCAACCATCATCTCCATCTAGTTCTAGGACATTTTCATTACCCCATGAGGCATTCGGTCCTCGTTCTCCCCTCCCCCCAGCCCCTGGCAGTCACTAATCTGCCTTCTATCTCTGTGATTTTTCTGTCCTGGACATTCCCCTTCTTGCTGTCCAGCCAAGAAGCACCATAACTGGCCACCTAGACCAAAAGCACAAGAGGGGAGGGATTCACAGGTGGCTGAGCTGGGCACGGGGGTCTGAAGGTAAGGGCCCAAGCCTGGCGCCAGCACAAGTTTCATGGTCACCAAGCTCCTTCCCATGCAGACACCAACTGTTTCTTCTGTGTGGATGGCTATGTCCTTCTCTGGCTGTCTCCTGATGAGTCCTATCTCAAATAACCCTTCTATGAGAATGAGAAGGGACATCTGAGAATGACCTCTCCCTGGTCATTCTCTCCATTTCCATGTTTCATCTTACTCGCTGAACATATTTACATTTCACCATCCTCCACAGAGTAAGAACTTGAAGGAAGTGGTAACTTTGATTACATTGGGTTTCCCTGGTGACTTCCAAATCACACTGGGCATCAACAAGGGCTCAGGAATGACCAGGGCCATGTGGCAGCAGAAGTGCCTCATGGACTCCCTTCAAGACAAAACTCATTCAGCTGCAGAAAGCACAGGGAGCCAATAGCCTCCACCTGGAGTCTGTCAGCACATTTTACCAATGACAGGGGCGTGAGGCCTGGGCATCTGTTGGGCAGTGTTGCCTGGAAGCTCCCCCAGGCTGCTCCAGACCTTATCCGGTCCGTGCACGGTCTGCGGGTCTCTGCCTCCTCCCCTCCCTTTCCTCCTCTATGTTAACGTCCTACCCCTCCAAACCTCCTGCATTCCTAACTTTGCTGCAGGGTCTATGACCTCGTGGACCCAACTGGGATCACCTAGATTCCCCACGAGCCTCTGGGATCCAGAGCACTGGGGTCATGTTCCTCAAACCTGAGTTAAGAACCACCACCCGTGTGCTTTATGGGTCCTATGCAAGAGGAAATGCCTGGCTTAGGGGTGCTCCCTGGCCCCAACTCTGGTCCCCAGCTGGCACCTGGATCCCTCCACAGGTCAGAGGTGGAACCTGCCAACCAGCCAACCAGTGAGACTATCACATTGCTTCAAGTTCAAAGACCCACCAAGGCCTGGAAGCCCAACTGCTGACCCAGCACTCTCTGACATCCCCCACGACCTTGGACTCTACATGTCCAAACTTGAATTCGCCATCTGACCTCACAACCTGTTCCTCCTGGTCTCTCTTCTAAGCTTTCCTGCCTCTACATAAGCCAGGAGACTCCTGGCCAGAGGAGATACCCAAGCCCTGGCAGATGGGAAAGGTTCTCCAGAGGTTCCAGGCTGAGCACACAGCATGTGCAGAGGCCCAGGGGTAAGAAACAGCCTGGCTTGTTGGCAGAGCGAGGGAGCAGTTCCATGAGGCTGAAGGAGGAGACGGATGAGGCCAGAAGCCAAGTGGCCCTTCATATCAACCATGGGGTCCAGACTCTGCCAAGATGTCTGTGCCCTAATCTCTAGAACCTGTGAATGTCATCTTACGTGGCAAAAGATACTTTGCAGATGTGATTTAATTAATGATTTTTGAGACTGAGAGATAATCCTGTATTATCCAGCTGTGCCTGATATAATCACAGGGTCCTTATGAGGGAGGCTGGAGGGTCAGAGTCAGAGGAGATGTGAGAATGGAAGCTAAAGTCAGTGATGCCTTTTGAAGACGGAAGAAGAGGCCACAAGCCAAGGAATGCAGGAGGCCTCTGGAAGGTATAATTGGCAAGGAAATGGATTCTCCTAGAGCCTCAGAAGAAACCAGCCCTGCTGATACCTCAACTTTAGCCTGTAAGCCTCATTTCAGATTTCTGTCCTCCAGAACAGAAGTCAGTCTGTATTGTTTTAAGCCACTCAGTTTGTGATAATTCCTTACAGCAGCCACAGAAAGCCAACAGGTTCTGAACTAGAAAAGGGCCAGGTCAGGGTGTTTTAGGCAGTTCACGCAGAGCTGGTGGGGACCGTGGGGGTTGAAGAAGCATCTCCTACTCCCTCAGCTCTGCCTCCTGCCTCAGCGCCCCTGCCGCCTCCTCCTGAGTCTTGCCCATACTTAGTCTTCCTTCCATGGAGAGTCTCTGAAAGTCTAGCCTGCTGACAGCCCACTCAGCAACCGTCTACCTGATCCCTGCTGGGGGCATCGCTCACTGGAGATCGAGTGTTCTGCCCTGGCTGGAGCTCCAGGTCACAGTGCAGGCATCTGGAGACCATGGGCTGGACGGACACCCCTGTGTGATCCCCATGGGGCTGGCAAAGGGCTGGATGTACTGCAGTACCAAGTGGACACAGTGGGATGAACAGATAAATGCAGCTGGGACCAAGACAGACCCAGGTGGGGCTCACATGGTTAGTTTAGGTTTAGATAGTGATTATTTTGGATTAGAATGTTCTTTTGAGTAAACAAATGAGTGCTAAGAGAATACTGGTCAAAAAGTCTGGCCATAGGCAGGCTTCTAGTCGGTTTCTAATGTTAGACTTTGTTGCCCCTAACTAAGCAGGATAAAGCACTCGAGGTGTCAGGATTCAGTCCTGCTCTGCTGCTTGGGGGGTCTCCCATGGGGAGAAAAGCCCTTTCCTCTGTGGGGAGAGGGGTGCTGCCTGGTGAATGACTGACAAAGGCCAGGTGTATAAGATCATCCTGGCTCCTCCGCCAAGGATGCCCTTACCTCATTTACTGTAAGGTCTTTTCAGGTTGCTGTAGGGCCTGGCAAGAAGTCAGCTTCATTAAATATTAGCCATCATTGTTATTATCCTGCCTGGTGGTCCCTGAAACCCAGCCTGGGTCCCCTTCCAACAACATCCACTGCCGGGGGACCTGGAGAGGAGTTCTCACCCCAGGGGGAATGCAGGGTTCCAGATGGTGTCTTGTCATCCTGGCTTAGGGGGAGGACCTGTAGTGGGTTGAATGGTGGCCTCCAAAAAGATATGTCCCCTGGAACCTATGAATATAGCCTTATTTGGAGAAAAGGTCTTTGCAGATGTAATTAAGTGAAGGATTTTGAGATGAGAGCATCCTGGGTTAACCTCAGCACTGCAGGTAGACTCTCATCTTTGGGGGGCGGGTAGTGGCACCCCTCCCTAGGCCCATGTCCTTTGCAATAAACTGTTCTTGTACCAAGGCCCTCCAGGTCAGCTATTTATCCTCATCTTTGGTTATCTGCTTACAGTCTGCTTCTCCGACTCCTGTGGAGACCCCAGGAGAAAAGCTCATATTTTTACTCCCCTCTGTCTCCCTGGCACCTGGTATAGTGCCTGACATACAGCAGGACCCCATTTTTTACAAGTGG
Source organism: Cynopterus sphinx (assembly GCA_030015415.1). NCBI lineage: Eukaryota > Metazoa > Chordata > Mammalia > Chiroptera > Pteropodidae > Cynopterus > Cynopterus sphinx. Next base: position 94,828,666 of record CM057379.1, on the reverse strand, counting down.
CTATGTGAAGGCCCTCCCCACCCCACAGTCATAAATGGTGCCAGCTGTGGGCCCCTCACACTGCCCACTGAAGCCAGGACACCGAGCAGTGGTACCCAGGAAGGCCTGACGCCCCTCACCAGCCAGCTCCTCCACACTGGTCAGTGGCCGTGCCCCGTCCTGGTTGTTCATTCGGCCCTTGTACAGGATCCCGTCCACTCCAAGGATGTCCACCTCGGCCTGTTGGACAGCCCAGGTCCCAGGTCAGGGATTGTCCTCAAGCCTCCCTAGTACATACAGAGTCCCAGCACACAGAGCATGGCCTCCCTGGGGTGACCCACTGCCCAGGCTGCAGACTGACTCACGGTGTCATAGTTCATCAGTTCAGGGTCCCCATAGGGGTAGAGTGTTGACAAGTTATGAGACTTGAGCTTGGCATCATTCCCAGGGCCGTCGCTCCAGTCCTCGTGGTCTCCAAGGTCCTGGAGCTGCTGGAGATGATGCTGTTCTCTGGGGTAGGACAGTGGAGTCAGAAGCCACCTGGAGACCCCTCTGCCCCCAAGGAGCCTCAAGATGGGCCCTGAGGACCTGGCCAGCAGGGAGAAAAGACTGGAATTTCTCCCCCTGAGTTTGGGTGGTATAGCTGGGCAGGCCTGGGGCCTGGTAGGTGGACAGAGGTAGGCACGGTTGTGGCAGAGGGAAAAAAATTGAGGCCTGCATTTTCCCCCAGTCCATAGCCATCCCTGGAGGCCTGGTCTGGCCTGCCAGGTGCATGCTATTAGCCTCTTGATCTCCAGAAAGAGTCACGCAAGGGAAGTGAGGACAGTGGAAACAGGCCTCCCATGTCCCATACCCCCTTTTTGTGGCCATGGTTACTGATTAGCTGATTTCCCTTCACCTGGCTAGACATACCCACAGGTCAGGGCTGAAAGCACCATGAAGTGGTGGGGTATCAGGAGGGTGAGGGGCAGAGCTGGGACCGAGGGTGCCAGGTGGGTCCATCGGAAATCCTCAGGTTTAGGTACCAGCTCTGCCACTCACTACCTTTGACCTTGAGCAGGTCACTTATGTTCTCTGAGCCTTAATTTCTTCAACTGTGAAATGGGATAATAATAGAATACGCCACAAAGGGCAGGTGTAAGGATTTAATGACCTGTCAAAGTGCTTAGTGCAATGTCTGTCTGGCCATAGCAAGCCTCGCTGAGGACCCACAGTCATTACTTACATCCTCCAGTGGCGATCAGGTGTATTAATCCTAGCTTGTAGGAGGTTGTGAGATTTAAATGAGAAACTCTCCTCTAACGGTCCTTGCCTCATAACAGATGCTCAAAAAACATGTTTGTTCCTTTCCTTCATGATCATATCTCATGCACCTGTCTGTTGCCCTGGCCACTTCCTGGGACATCTGTCTCCCTTGCAGATGGCTGAGTCTATCTTTGGATCCTGGGACTGGACTTGACGTCTCTGCAGGGCTTCTGGGTCCTGGGTGACCTTCATGGAGCAGGGCCCCAGCCCGCTTACCTCATCTGTTGCCGCTGCAGGTACTCATAGCTGTTGGCACTGGCTGGCCGCTGCCGCGACAGCAGGTGGGCTTTGCGGATGGTGATGAGATGCCTGTTGGAGGACAAAAGCGCAGTGGGAGGCATACATGGCTAACACTGGGCATTGGGCACCCACCTTCTCCAGGAAGTCCACCCTCAAAAGTGGCCTGAAACGAGGCTGCTCTGGGGAGCCCCAATAATCTTTTAAGTCATAAAAAACAACTGTTCCAATTATAAAATTAAAAACCAGAATAGTTAAATCCTAGAAACAGGACACAGACTGGAGGTTGCCAGGACCTGGAGGGGAAAGGGAATGGGAGTGACAGCTAATGGATAAGGGGCTTCCTTCTGGAGTGACAAAGACATTCTAGCACACTAGAGGTGGTGGCTCACAGCTCTTGTCATATAAAATGCCACTAAACCTCTTGCTTAAAATGGTTAACTGATTTTACGTGTATTTTCCTCAACAAAAAAATAAAATCTCAGCCTTCTGAGGAGCTGGAACTCTTCTACACCTTGATATGAGTGGTGGTTACAAAGGTGGACATGTGTGTAAAAACCCATCAAGCTGGACAGTTAAAACTGATATTCTTTCAGTATTTAAGCCACCATAAAATTTATAAAATTAAAAAAAAGTAATACACATTGATTGCCAGCATTTTAGGAAGTATAGAAAAGCACAAATAAATAAATTATGATAACCATATGACAAATATTTTGAAATGTGTCCTTCTGGTATTTTTCCATGTTTATTATTATTATTATTATTATTATATTTTTTAACAAAAATAGGCTCATAACACGCCTACAATGTGATTTTCTCATTTAAGTTATTTCCAACATTTTTCTAGGTCATTAATATTCTTCCAGGACTATGCTATCCAATATGGCAGCCACTGGCCACAGGTGACAATTTAAATTTACATTTGAATTAACTAAATTTAAATAAAATTTCAAATTCACTTTCTCAGTTGCATTAACCACATTTCAAGCACTCAACAGCTACACGGGGCCAGTGGCTACTGCCCTGGGCATCACAGCTATAGAACATTTCTGCATCTCAGAAGGTTCCATTGTATGGGTTCTCCTACAACATGATCTGTTCTGGCTGATATGAATGTATGTATGGTAACTCATTTACCACTTCAGTTTGTTGTTTCCTTTTTTCTTTTCTTTATTTACTTTTTTTTAGTATTGTAAATAATGCCGCAACTAGAGATCTGTTGTTCAAAAGAAAATTCTGGATATAGCTCCAAAGCCCCTCCATAAACATGGACTTGACAGAGGGGTGTTGACAAGCTTCATGGGTCAGCAGGGCCAGGCTCACACCGCACGGACTGTGTGTATTACAAGATCCAGGTCTTAAGCTCTATTAGAGTATTGCTTGGCAGCACCTCAGAAAGTTAACCATATGACTCAGCACTTCTACAGTTAGATTTTTACCCAAGAAGAATTGGAAATAGGTGTTGAAACAAATATATGTTCGTAACAGCACTATTCACAAAGGCCAAAAGGTAGAAACAACCCAAATGTCCATCAACGTTATTAATGGATCAACAAAATATAGTCTATCCATACAAGGTGATATTATGCAGCCATAAAAAGGAATGAAGCACCGACACAGGCTACAACATAAATGAGCCTCAAAAACATTATGCTTGGATGCAAGAGATGATGTATTGTATGATTTTGTTTTTATGAAATGTCCAGAATAGGCAAATCTATAGACAGAAAGTAAATTCAAGGAGGGAGTAATGGGAGCGACTGCTTAATGGGTCTGGGGTTTCCTTTGGGGACCAAAAAAAAAATGTTTTAGAATTAGAGAATTTACATCATCGTAAATAAATTTATTTATTTACCATGATGTAAATAAATTCAATGCCACTGAATCATTCACTTTAAAATGGTTAATTTTATGTTATGTGAATTTCACCTCCAAAAATAGACTATAAAAATACATATAAAAAAAGTCTCACAAAGGCCTGCTTACTGCCCCCCGCCCCCCTGGTTTCCTTCTATCTCTTTTCTCTTGGAGTTGACCCATTCCCTGGGACAATGGGCACCAGACAAGGGCTGGTGAAAAAGGAATGACAGTGGCCCACCCAGGGACAGGGAACAAAATGAAGTGACATCACAAAACGTGGATGTGCATATCAATGATGTTTCTTGAACCCCACTGACACAGGGTTGGGGTGTGTGCGTCTGTGTGCACTCACATGCATCCAGAAGAGAGAGGGTGCCCCCTGGTGGCTGTACTCACGGGCCAGTCATCATCTCCACAGGCCGGTCGCAGGAAATGCATTTTACCCGCTCAAACAGTTTCCTGGGAGACAGGCAGTGGTTAGCTGTGGCACCCAAGCCAGGGTCTGTGAGGCTGCTCCCTCCCCAGGCAGTGCTTAGGGGAGGCTGCGGGTCTGTCTCTGCCTCAGGGCCAGGACTTCCCCCCACATCCTACACCCAGTGGCCTGGCCCAACTCAGCTCAGCTTTGCTGGTCCCTGCTGACTGCTATCTGCAGCTTCCTGGAGAAGAGGTGGGAAATCAAAGTGTGTGTAGTTTATCTCCCTGCCCCAAACATAATGGAGGTCTTTAAAACCAGGGACCTTCTGGAAACCCCCCTTCACGGTAAACACTGGGGGCATGAGGGTGATTTAAGGATAGGAGCCCCCAGAAACAGAGCCCCTCTGCCTGGGGTGCTGTCTGGATGGGGTAAGTGCCATGTCTCTGGTCACAGATACCCCCAGGTTGCCATCTGCATGGCCCTTTCCCTCTCTGAGCCTTGGTTTCCTCATTTGTGGCAAAAGAGCTTTGGGGAAGATGGGGTCCTAGAGCCCCCTCTGCCAGCCCAGGCCAGGGTGGCCTGCCTCTGAGTGCCTGTGCTCTCAGCCCAATCTGATCCCTTTCCACATCCAGCTGGGAAGCCCAGCCTACTCTCCCTGTGTCCACAGGTCTGAAATTCTTGATCCCAGAATCCTCTGGGACCCCCCTCTTGTCTCCTCCCCAGAGAAGGCCTCCCAGCCTCAATAAGGGGCTCACTTTCTAAAGCCGGCAGCACTGTCGGGGTCGAATCGGAGGCCTTCTATCAGCAGCTTCCTGACTACTTGCCAGATCTCCTCAATATCTTTCTTTAGATCGTCCAAATCCCTGTGGGCTAGCTGGAACAACCAAAGGGAAGAAGACTGTTTAGTCAATTTTAATTCACACCCTGTATCACTCTAGAAAAGGATTTGCAGTAACCTGCAAAGTTACACAGAGTATAAACAGATTGAACAGAAAAAGCGAGGTGGTTATGGAGAGAGCACCAACAAAGCTTGGGTTAAGGTTCGTATCCCTATTGCATGCTATTGCTAAGGGGAGCTGCCCTGTGAGCTTCCCTGCAGCCAAGGGAAGAAATGCCCTTAGTTAGTTACTACCCCCAAACGACAAGGTAATCCCTATGCTAAACTGCAGGCCCCTGGGCCTGCGAAACATCTCTCCCAATGGTCCCCAGACACCTGACATTCACACTTCCAACACATATATTGGGTGTAACATATACATTCAGTAAATACTGGGTGTAAAAGTACATGACTTTTAGTATAGTCAGAGTTGTACAACCATCACCACATGTTCATCACTCTCAAAAGAAACCTCATACCCATTAGCAGTCACCGCTAATGTCCCCTCAAGCCATCAGGTGTAGGCAACCACTAATCTACATTCTGTCTCTCTAGATTTGCCTATTCCAACTATTTCATATAAATGGAAATATACAATCTATGGCCTTTTGTGTCTGGCTTCTTTCACTGAATATGTTTTCAAGGTTTATCCAGGTTATAGCATTCATTCCTTTTTATGGAATGAATAATTTATTTTACAGGTAGGCTGTATTTTGTGTGTCCATTCACCAGTTGATGGACATCAGACTATTATGATAATGCTACCATGAACATTCTTGTATGAGTTTTACGTGGACATAATTTTTCATTTCTCTTGGGCATATATACCTAGGAGTGGAAATGCTGGGTACAGTGGTAATTCTGTCGAACTTTTTGAGAAACTACCAGCGTATTTTTCATGGTGGGACTTCTGAATTTTTAAAGTTCCTTCCAGTGTCCAGATTTTGGTCTCTAAACATAATTCCCTACTAAAAGGAACCAGAACTACATAGAAATGTGGCCAATTCAGGTCTGAGGATCGTAATGTTGACAGTAAGCCTGGAACATCTTGTCATTTAAGAAAACAAGACATCTATCTGATGACAAAGGGATAAGTTGACAGGTCAGAAGCCACCTCTCAGGCCAATGATGAGACCATGGGAATGACAAAATAAGTAGTAATGTAATTGATTGAACAAATTGAATATATAAAAATCCATGATTCATGGTGACACTCATGAAAAAGAAATCAATAAATAAAAATAGAAACCTTCATTTGCTACCATGTATTGGACATGGCTATTCCACCAATATCTTACCCTGAAAACTAGTCATTAAAGGAAATACTTCATCATTGTTCCTGCCTTTCCTCAAAGAACCATATTTCAGGGTAATCACCTTAAGCTGATGAAGAACAGCTCTTCTTTACAGATTTCTAGGTGATAAATATAGAAGCTATCTCTGTCTTGCTCTTTTGGGTCACTCAGCTGCCCTATGAAGGAGCCCGTGTGATCACGGAGTGAGAAATCTTGTACAAGCCAGTTAGGGCATTATCTTGGAAGTGGCTCCTAAAGCCCCAGATGTCATCTTGACTACAACCTCATGAGAGACCCTGAGCCACCCAGCTTAGCCACTCCCAAATTCTTGACCCTCAGAGACTGAATGTTTGTTTAAGCTGCTAAATTACAGGGTAATTTGTTACAGTGGCAAATGCTAAACAATACATAGGAACTCACCTTGGTGCCCAGGTCCTTGTTGAGCTTCTTCACAGCCTTCCTCCAGTCATCCTCATGGGACATGACCTTGCCCAGCATGCCCTGAATCATCTCGTTCAGCTCCATTGCTACCGTCTCCAGGTCTGCTCGGTTTGCCTTGCCTGCCAGAGTGCTCCTGTCAGCTTTCTAGAGAGAGAAGGGACTCAGGGAGTCAGGGCTGCTGGGGTGGGAGCAGGAGGAAGCTAGGGGAGATCAGACCACTTTGGTCAATTTTGTCTCATTTTGGAACCTTGGACATCTAGCCTTGGCTTAAATTCAACTCTGGGCTCCAAGCTGGCTCAAACACAGTCATCAGATCGAAGCCAAGGTTTTCTGTGACAGAAAAGTTGAGACATGATCTTTAAATTCACATAACAAATTATCACTAATTCTGCGTCACTGAAAATAGGAGTTGATGGGACAATTTTTGAGAAGCTTTCCCAGCTTTTCTATATGAATAAAAGTGGAAGGAGACTCTGAAGTCTCCCTGCCAGGTTTTGTCTTGGGGCTGGATGATTCCATTTCTCTGGGCCAGAGAGCTGGGGCTCAGGATGGGGGAGCAAGAGAAGAGAAATCTGCTTATTCACCTCTCTCAATTCCTGCTCCATCATACTTTTGTCTGCCTTATGCATTTCTAGGCTTTTTATTTGAGCACGGAGAGCCTAAGAACAGAAGCAAAGGGCATGTCAACAACCCTTGGAAGCCCCAAGGGTAATGTCTGCCTCCCACCTCCATCCACCCTTGCCATGTGGCAGGAAGGAACGATGAGGCCAGGAGGATGGCAGGTAGGGTGGATACATGGGGAAGCTTGGGCTCTGGAACTCCAGGTGCCCAGATCAGAAATAAAGGAATGTGGGACTTGGGACAAGCTGTCCTCCTGGAGGTGGCATCATGGTAACTTTGCTGCACAGGAAGGCAGACCTGAGAAAGGAAAACATAAATCAATGCTGATGCTCTGGCTCTCTAGATTTTTTTTTTAATTTAAAATTATTGGGGTGACATTGATCAACAAATACCTTCCTAGATGTTTAAGGTGAGTTCACCTCTTCTGATCTGTAACAGGGTCCCGGAAGAACTGCAGTCTATTTATCAGCCAAGCACTTACATGTCACACACACTGTATGACAGTGTCAGGGAAAAACCCTCATATCTCATACCCACGTCTCCAAAAAAATCAACTCCCTCCATTATTCCTATCCTCTCTCCACTTACTAGACTCTCCCTATGACAGCAGCAACAGCTAACCTGCTTGGAAAGAGCCTCACATCCTCTGGGCCATGTCCCCAGAAGGTGAGGTCACTTTTCTTCCAAAGCTGAAAAGTCTTCTATTTCTCCCTTCATACCTGGTCTCCCTCTCGCCCTTCGTAACGGAACCCCTAACTTTTAGAGGGCATCTGACCTCTCAGAATTATGACTAAATTTCACAGCCTTCCGTACGGCCTGGTGTGACCACTGGGGTGTAAACTCAAGTGGGTAGGTGTCTTCTTTGCTGCTGGCTTGAATTTAGAGTTAATGACTAGAGCCTTGAGGTAACCTTGTGAAAGGAAGTCACAGACCATGGAATACTAGACCAGTTCTAGAACGACCATATCTGACTTTGTTTCTCTGAGTTACATTGTTTCAGTCAGTTATTTGGTTTATTTTATTCAAAGTTGAACCTAATTCTCCTTAATGCAAAGCTCCATCACATCCACTAGTGAAGGGAAAATGTTTCCTACAGAGTCATTAAGAAAGAGTTCTGTCCTCATTTATTTTCCTGCTGTGTTCTGAGTGGGAGACACTTGAAGAGAAGTACTAAGGTACTTAGAGTACTAAGTACTTAGAGTACTAAGGTGATGGCTGTTTCCATATTGCCTGGATGGTGGTAACATGGGTGCATGAATAGGTAAAAATTAATCCACTTCTTATACTTGGGCATTTCACTGTGCATAAATTATACTTCAATTAAATACACAAGTACCACTGCTTACCCCCAAACAGAAGAACCTGGACAGTGTCTGTCCTGTTGATTGCTGTATCACCAGGCCTTAAGAAGGTGCAGGGTGAAGGTACAATAGCATTGGCTGAATGACTCAATGAATGAATAAGTGGATTCTTTGCATCACCTGTTATGTTCTCGCAGACAGCCAGGTAAAGCAGTAACAGCTATTCCAGATGTGTCTGCACACTCTCACTTCTCTACTGGAAGGGCTAGGCTAGATGGGGCTGCTGATCTGTTGCACATGTTCATTGAAGAAATATTTAATGAAACATGTATTGTATACAAAACCCTGTTCCAGGTCCTTCCAGGGTTAACTTTTATAAGCAATTAATTCTTGTTGGCACGAGGGGCAGGAAGGAAGTCAGAACAAAGGCTGCCTTGCTTCATCTGGCATTGTTTGGTGGGGCCTCATCCTCTCGAGCTTCTCTCAAGGGGCGATGATGACTAGAGGCAGATTCTATCATCCTGCCTGCCCTGTGCTAAATGGACTAGCTCCAGTCCCTACCCAGGAAGGGCACCAATATATTCCTGACATGACAATCTGGCTTTTTGAAGCAGTGACTAAAAGAACCCAGAGTTGCCAAATGTCATTCCTATCTCAGCACTCACAAAGGTCTGAGCCTGAATCACTAGTCTCTTATGCCCACCCAGTCCAGGAGATCTCCCTTTCCCCTGTGCTTTGGCTGGGAACTGGTTTGCCTTGCAGTTCTTTTCCTGTCTGAGTTGCCCTGTGTGGGTCCTGGTCTAATTACTCTGTGTGACCATCCTTGGAGGGGAGATATGCCGAGGGCTTGTCTTGGTCCTCCTCTTTCACCCCCCATACCCTAGTGTATCCCACCAACAGCCCCCTCACTGGGAATCAGAAGACCCCATGGAAACCAACTCAGATGATTTGGTTTGAGATTTTGTCTCTTTCTTCTCTGGGGGTAGGTCATCTCCTACTGGGAATGACCTTGATCCCCTCTCCAAAGGTCTGGGACACCTCCGGGACAAGACATAGACTGGACTGGTCCTAAGATCGAGCTCAGCAAATCAGAAACCTTCAGGCTCATGAGAGGTGTCTGCTGGAGTGAGCCCCTGGCAGGTGCTCTGTACCCATCTCCACACCTCTCATGTCAGTAGCTCTGCTGTTCTGCAAAGGCTCTGTGGTGCTGATTGCTCAGAAACAAGCCAGTTTAGAAGAAACATTATAGGCCTAACAGTTGGCGCAAGAAATCCTCTTATTCATTGATTCATTCAGCACATCTTCAGCCTTCACTCTGACCAGGCACCCTTCTAAGGGCTGGTGACCCAGTGGTAAACAAGATGGACACCTTTCAGGCTTTTTTATTTATATATGTGTGTGCTGCTTGTTGTGGGGGGTGGAGTTTGTTTCTAACTAAAGTGTAATTTACATACAAGCAACTGTCAATAAAACTGTCCACTAACTTTTCCCTGCCTTCAGAACATCTGTGAAATCTTGAAGAGGGTCTGAATATCCCAAAGAGGAATCATCCCTTCAGTGTCCTTCCTGGGCCCACCCAGCCTTCCGAACCTTTAAATCATCCAGGCGAATCTGGATCTTTTCCACTGTCCTGTCCAGTACGATGTAGTGATCCTTCATCATTGCTATTTGGTGGCCCCAAACTCTCTCAAGTTCCTCCTCCTAAAATGGGGAGACAGATACCAAAGGTCTCTACTTCTGACATCGCCATGGCAAGGATGGGGCTTGAAAAGTGTGTACCAGGCCAGGATATCTCCAACCAGCCATCTAGGACACTCGCCTGCCCCCTGGGACCCCAGCTGGAGCAGTTCATCTCGCCTCCACAGGGGGGCAGCTGCCTTCCCACTGCCCAGGCCTCCTTTCAGCTACAAGACAAATGCTTCATCTGGTTCTGGATCATGGCATCGTTTTCTTAATAAAAGCTCTTTCTGCCTGGGACACTGACCTGCATCCTGGATTTCTGAAGGCTAGCAATCTTTTCTTGCAATGAGTCCACTGTTGTCCCAAGCTTGGAAGAGATTCCCATATTAGCTGAAAGCAAAGGAGCAGGCAGATGTTGGTGGCAGGGATGGGAGAAGATGCTTGTCTAGAGCCCCACCTGCATTTGTAACGAGATGTCTGAGGCACCACTGTCCAGCAGAGAACTATTGTGAACTTGGGGGCCTTTGAGGTCATTTAAAATTTTCTAGTAGTCATATTTTAAAAAAGAAAATTCTAAAAAGCAGGTGACATTAATTTCAATAAAAGTTTATTTAACCTAATATATCTAAAAAAGTATCAATCAAATATGTAATCAAAAATTATTAATGAGCCATTTTATATTGTTTTCATACTAAGCCTTCAAAATCCATTGTGCACTTTCCACTTAGAGCACATCTGAACTTGAACTTGCCCTATTTCAAGAGCTCAACCATGAGTGTCTCTTAGTTATCATATTAGACTGAACAGGCCTAGGGAAGAGTCTCCAAAATGTATTCCCCTCCACAAAATAACCCCTAACAAAACTTTAAAGTACCTTATTTATAAGTATATTATCCCACCACAAAATAGAAAGGAAGATTTAACAAAAAAGGAGAGGAGTTAAAAAAAAGGGAAACTGTATACAGTCCGGACAAGAGGCCAAAAAGTAATATACGAGACAGAGCTAGGAGAGTATGAAAAATCACAGCCAAGACACATTTACAAAATAACCAGAGTTTTCTTAACACAAATGGCAGCTGGTCAGAGGTAGAATTTGGGCTATTATGGCTTTATGTTTTAAATTTAAATTCATGACTATCAGAATCTTAGCTGTGCCCCAGTATTCCCTGATATTGATGTGGTTCTTTGTAGCTATGTGAAGTTCTACTTTCTCTTTTCAAGAGTTGTGGGACAGCACTGCCCACTGGGAGTAGCACTGAACATGGGTGTGACTTATGTTAATTCAACTATTGTACCGGGCAAGGAGCTAAATGGCAAGATAATGAATGATTCAGACAGGGTGGGGCAGTGGATCTTCCAGTGGGTTCCCAGGCCAGCAGTGGGCAGCAGCACCATCTCCCCAGGAAGCATTAGAAATGCACATTCCTGCTCCCCCTCCTCCCAAATCACCTGAGAGAAACTCTGGAGGTGGGCACCCTAGTCTGTGCTCCACCAAGCCCCTGAAGGGTATGGAGTGCTGAGGTGAGCTCAAGGTTGAGAACCACCTGAGTTACATCCTCAGTCAGCATATAAGCATCACGGGCATGAAATAGGAGCACAAATCTACTGGTCCCACTGATATTCGGAACGTGACTGTGGTCTTTAAGGATCCACATGTTTGCCTGACACTTTAATTCCAAACTGATCACATCATCTGGGGTCTGTTCAGCGCTGCTGGGCATGCTGGTGGATCCAGATTTATCAAAGCACTGTCACGTGGTACTGTGTTTTATGGGCTATTGAAAGGGAGATTTTGAAGAATAATTTTGACTCTAAATGCTCCTCTGCCCTAAGACAAGACCTTGCAGTACATTCATTGTGAAGAACAGACTAGACTAGTAAGAGGCTGATGCTTACACTAAAGAAATAAATGGCAAATGGTTGAATGTAGATTTTGTTGGGGCAGCTAAACAAAGGAGAGGAGGTGCTTCCTAAAGGCCACAGGGAGGGTCTGAGCCCTTGCCACCCTTCTCAGAGCCCGGCTGGGCCTACCTAGGTAACTCAAGCGCTGTTGCAGGTTGTTCGACAGCTGGGCAAATTCTTCTTTCAGGGAGTCGTGTCTAATGGGCATCTGGGCTATGTGGTTCATGGAATACTTGACAGCTTTCTTCTTGTCTTCAGGAGTCACAGCCTGTTTGGCAGCTAGCATGGCCTGGGACAGGGCCGTATCAGGAAGGCTAATACTAGAATAATATAAAGTAAGATCTTCGTAGTCCATCTCCTGTAAATTTTCCATCTCGGTTTCACTGGTGAAGGCCATGGAGGTTGTGGCCCCACGTAAAGACCCTGCGCCCATGACGTCTGCCAAAACCCCTAAGGGCCCAGATGCAGCCGTGGTCGTTGCTACGGAGGCCAATTTGGTGGCAGGCGCATCCCTGATGACCTTGCTGGCAGCCTCAGCTGCCTGGGCTGCTGAAGCCGCAGCAGCTGCATAGGCAGCAGCTGCGGCGGCTGCAATGGCAGCAGTGGTTTTTACTCGCTGATAGGCAGACCGGGGACTCTTAAGGGGTGCTTCCTTGGAGACCTCTGCCTTGGGAGCTCTGTCCTGGGGGACTTCTGTGTAATCTAAGGAATATTCTTCATCTTCTGAGACAGCTGGGAGCTGCGCTGCCTGGTGAGAGTGTAACCGTACCTGACGAGGCCAAGCTGAGCCAAGCTCTGTGGCTGGTCGTGAGGCCCTGAGGCCCTGGAGCGGAGCAGAAAGGAGACGTGATGGGCCTGGGCCAGGCTGGAAGTAACGTAGTTCCCCAAAAGGCCGAGTGCTAGTTCTGGGCAAGCCTCTGGGAGGAGGCCAGCTTCCTGGAAGTGGCCAGCTTCTGGGAGGAGGCCAGCCTCTGGGAGAAGGCCAGCCTCCTGAAGGTGGCCTGCCTCCTGGAGGCATAGGCCAGAATCCTGGTGGTATAGGCGGAAGGCCTGGGGCTGGGGCAGACCCAGGCCCAGGCCCAGGCCCAGGGACTGATCCAGGGACTGGTCCAGGCCCAGGGACTGATCCAGGCCCAGGGACTGATCCAGGGACTGGTCCAGGCCCAGGCCCAGGGACTGGTCCAAGGGCAAGCTCAGGTCCGTACACAGGCCCAGGTCCAAATGCAGTCCCAGGTCCAAATGCAGGCGCAGGTCCAAATGCCGGCGCAGGTCTGGGGGCAGGCCCAGGCCCAAATGCAGTTCCAGGTCCAAATGCAGTCCCAGGTCCAAATGCAGTCCCAGGTCCAAATGCAGGCGCAGGTTCAATTGCAGTCCCAGGTCCAATTGCAGTCCCAGGTCCAAATGCAGGCGCAGGTCCAAATGCAGGCCCAGGTCTGGGGGCAGGCCCAGGTCTGAACGCAGGCCCAGGTGCTAGCATGAACCCAGGTGTCAGACTGGGTTCCAGCCTGGGCTCCAGTGCAGACATGGGCTCAGCCTCTGGCTCTGGCACAGAACCAGGCTCAGGTCCAGGTACAAGTCCGGGTACAAGTCCAGGCTTGGGTGCTGACTGAGGCTCAAGCACCTGAGGCTGGTCCAGCTCCTCGGCCTCTGTGAATGGAACTGCCTGGGCAGATTCCTCCTCCTGTAGTTGGCCAGGGGCCTGGTATTGCCAGATGGACTCCAGGAGCTTGGGGAGTTGGATGATCTCTGGGACCTGACTGTGATCAACACTCTCGAGGTATGTAGTAGTCTGGGGAAGGTCAGTTTCTTGGAGCTGCTCTGCGACCTGCCATAGCTCAGAATCCTCCAGCTGTGGTGAAGCAGCTTTCTGTGGAAAAGTTCCCTGCAGAAAATGGGGCTGGGCTGGCCAGGTCTGCTCCAGGTCTACCCACCCCCTCACCCCTACTTCCCTCTCCTCTATCCTCCTTCACTTACTGGGGTGAACATGGCCTCATGGAGGCTGCTCCAGAGTACTATGTCCTCAGCTTTGGGGATGGTGAGAATCTTGTTCTGAAGAGACATCTGTGGGGTGAGGGAGGGTGTTAGGAATGAGGGGAGTGAACCTGGTGGGCATGATGCCCTTTGACTGGCTCCCTTGTCCACAGTGCCTTCCAAACTTGCAAGTAAATAAATCTTTGCAGATCGTGTTCTCCTTACCCCTCCACATCCCCAGGCCCCTGAATCTGGAGGTCAGGTGATCAGGGATGGAGGACAGGCCCGAGATCCTCACCATGTCCTGCTGCATCTTATTCATCTTCTGGTTCTGCCCTTTCAAATCTTCAAAGGAAGTGTCTATTTTTTCCAAGTGTGTCTGTCAAATGAGCCAAACCCAGGAGTCAGGAGTACAAGTTCTGGTCCTAGCTATGCTTTTCCCACTACTCAAATACAAAGATTTAACTCTATGTGACTAAGAGCTGGAGAAGAAAGAATAGATTTCAAAGCAAGTGTTTCCCAGAGAGTGATAAAAGGGTAGGAAAGGGTTCCCTGGGCACATACATTTGGGAAATGTTGGGCTTAAAAAGCATTCAATAGGTTTTTGTAGAATAGGACTTCTCAGAGCCTTTAATGGGCTGGGTCAATGTCCTTGTTGCTATGGAGGGAGCCAGAATGTAGGCCTGTGCTAGGTTTACTCCACTTCTCAATTGAGATAGAGCTAGAAGAGGAAGAAGTGCTCTCTTTCTCCTAAGATGATGGAATATAAGCCTGGGGTCACCAAGACTTGGGGAACACCTGACTGAATATGCTAACCCAAACTAAAATCATCACTGAATGAGAGATGTCGATGTGGCATGAGCACCTAGATCTAGCTGTATCTAAAGGTCTCTCTGGACTTCTTAGTATATGAGACAATAAATTCTCTTATTTTGCCTACACCAGAATGAACTAGGTTTATGAAACTAATAAAGCATGGTGGAAACCATGGGGAGTTCAGTGGGATGGACCAAGTGTCTAGGCCACATCAGCCTCCTTCTCTTGCCCCCAGGGCTGGGTTTTTTGACTAAGAATGGGCTTTCTAGATTTATCCTGTCACCCCAACCACTAGAGGTCTGAGCAGCATGGCCAGCTTGGAGGATGCTAGGAAGGGTCTACCTTATCAAACATGTTCTTCAGCATGTCCACATCCTTCCTTAGGGTTTCCGTGGTGGCCTTGAGAGCATGAATGTTGGTGAGCAAATCCTGCAGGGTCTTCATAGACTGAAGAGGGAGAGAGGATGGGAAAACATCAAGTTGGGTGTGGCTGGGGGAGAAGGCAAGAGAAATGTGAAAGCTCTGATGACTGCCATGGTCCAAGAAGTCCTCTGGGCTCTCCCAAAGCCTAGGCTGGAACATACTCAGAGGCTAGCAAATGACATTAAAGTCCACAGTGCTCTGAGCACTCAGGTGGCCTGGGTGAACAGGAGACAACACTGTGTTTGAATGTGTTCAGTAACCAGCAATCACTCATAGTGAAGCATCTCATGCCCTTGGGTGGGAGCCACTGCAGGATAAGCAAGGGAGTTATGACTGGATTTACATTTTTAAAGGGTCCTTCTGGAAGCATATGTAGATTGGTCCTGGGATGGTAACAGTGGAAGCTGGAGGACCAGTGAGGAAACTTCCAGACAAGAGTTTATGGATGCAATGCTAGGCTCATAGATCAGTTTTACCACTGACTGGGGCTGATATTGAATCTTTCTAAGTTTTTAATTCCTCAATCATAAAATGGGTATGAAAAAATGTACATAAAGGGCCTAGCACATCATACTAAGCAAAATGTGTCAGACAGAAAAAATTGAAAATCACATGATATCACTTTTATGTGGGATATAAACCTAAAAGCAACAAATGAACAGGATAAAAGAACAGAGACTCATGGACATGGACAATGGACTAGTGGTTACCAGAAGGGAGGGGGAAGTGGGAAGGTAGATGGGGGAAAAAAATTAAATTATTTATTCAATATAATAAATAATTAATTAAAAATATATATAAGATGCAGAAAGAAAGAGCCATTCCATTGGGGGAGGTGATTTCCTAGGAGGTGCGCTGCTTTATTCAAATAATGACAGATGAGAATGGGGTGAGGAAAACATTAATTTCTATTTTAAAATATTTGTTATTGTGGTAAAATATACATAACGAAGTTTACCATTTAAAAAAAAAGGGTCTACAGCCATGCTACCCTAAAAAAGCTCAATCCTGTCTGATTTAGAAGCTAAGAAGGGTCAGGTTAGTCCTTGGATGGGATACCATCTAGGAAGACCAGGTGCTGTAGGCATGAAAAAAAAGATTGTAAGCTGACAAGGTCCTTGCAATCTGTGAAGTCAAACAGGGTTGCCTTGCCTTAAAAAAATGAATATACATACATACATATATACATTTTAAAAAGGGGCCTAGTACACAGCTAGGCATTCAACTAACAGAAATTACCAATGGCATAATGGTAGAAGTCCTTCTTATCAGTAATTATATTAAATGTAAGTAGATTAAACTTTCCATTAAGAGGCATAGATGGGCTGAATGGATAAGAAAACATGTTTTATAAGATATATTTTAGATTCAAAGATGTGAATAGGTTGAAAATAAAAGGATATAAAAAAATATACCATGTAAGCAGTAACCAAAAGAGAACTGGAGTGGCTATACTGATACCAGACAAAACAGACTTCAAGACAAAAATTGTTACTAGAGACACAAAGAGGCATTTATAATAAGATAGAAGGTTGATCCCTCAGGAAGATACAGTAAGGATAAACATATATGCACCCAACAATGGAGCCTCAAAATACATGAAGCAAAGACTAATAAAACTGAATGGTGAAACAGATATTTCAATAAGAATAGTTAGAGACTTTAATACCTCATTTTCGATAATGGATAAAATGACTACACAGCTCAGCAAAGAAAAAGATTTGAACAATGCTATAAAGCAACTGGACATAACAGACATCTATAGAATACTCCACTCAAAAATGGCAGAATACACATTCCCCTCAAGAACACACAGAATACTCTACAAGATAGACCATATACGAGTCCATAAAACAAGTCTCAATAAATGTAAAAAGCACTGAAGTAATACAAAGTGTGTAGTCTGATTACAATGGAATTAAATTAGAAATTCATAACAGAAGTTATTAGAAATCCACAAATAATGGATCTTAAACAACAATCGCTTATATAACCAATAGACCAAAGAATAAATCACAAAGGAAATTAGAAAATACTTTGAGATAAATTAAAATGAAAACACAACACATCAAAATTTATGGAATGCAGTTAAAGCAGTGTTCAGAGGAAAATTTTAGCTGGATGTGACTACATTAACAAAGAAGAAAGATCTTAAATCAATAGCCTAAACTTTCACCTTAAAGTTTAGGTTATTGACACTGGAGGAAAAAAAAAAACTTAAAGCAAGTAAAAAAGTGAAACAATAAAGATTAGAGTGGAAGCTAATAAAATAGAGAATAGAAAAATAATAGAGGAAGTCAATGAAACTAAGAGCTGGTTCTCTGAAATAAAATCAACAAAATTTTCAAACCTGTAGCTAGATTAACCAAGAAAAAAAGAGATAACTCAAACTATTAGAACTAAAATTGAAAGAGAACATTACTATTGACTCCACAGAAATAAAAACAACTATAAAGGAATACTGCCCACTAATGCATACTAACAAATTAGATAAGTGGGACGAAATAGACAAATTCCTAGAAAGACATAAACTACCAAAATGACTCAAGAAGAAATAGATTATCTGAAAGACCTAGAACAAGTGAAAAAATTGCAGTAGTAATATGAAATACCAAAATGAAAGGCCCAGGCCCATATGGTTTCATCTCTGGCTTCTATCAAATATTTAAAGATTTAATACCAATTCTTCACAAAATTTTCCAAAAAAATAGAAGAATTCCAAACTCATTCCATGTGTCTAGTGTACTGATAACCAAAATCAGACAAAGACATCCCAAGAAAACTAGAATATAAATGCATAAATCCTCAACGAAATACTAGCAAATAGAATCCAGCAATATATTGGGTAAATAACCCAGTTAAAAATGGACAAAGAGTCTATGGCCATGCTACCCTGAACAAACCCGATCCCATCTGATCTCGGAAACTAAGCAGGGTAGAGCCTGGTTAGTACTTGAATGGGAGACCGCCTAGGAAGACCAGGTGTTGTAGGTGTAAAAAATAAAAAAGCAAGGGATTGTAAGATGTGAAGGTCCTTGCAATCTGTGAGGTCAACCAAGGTGTTGCCTGGCCCAAAAAATAAAAATATAAACAAACAAACAAACAAACAAACAAACAAATAAATAAATAAAATTAAATTAAAAATGGGCTAAGATCTGAATAGACATTTCTCCAAAGATATACAAATGGCCAATAAGGACTTGAAAATATGCTCAACATTAGCCAACAGAGAAACGTAACTCAAAATCACAATGAGATACCACTTCACATCCACTAGGTTGGTTAGAATCAAAAGTCAGATAATAGTAAGTGTTGATGAAAATGTGGAGAAAAAATAGGAACCCTCATACACTGCTGCTGGGAAGGTATAATGGTGTAGCCATTTTAGAAAAACAGTGTAGCAGTTCCTCATAAGGTTAAACAGTTATCATATGACCAAGCAAGTCCATTCCTAGTGATATACCCAAGAGAAATGAAAACATAGGTCCATAAATTTGTACATAAATGTTTACAGTAGCATCATTCATAATAGCCAAAAAAGTGGGAACAACCCAAATGTCAGTGAACTGACAGATAAATAAACAAAATATGATATAGTCACAATAAGAAATACTAGTAATAAAAAAAAGAAGCACTGACTACCAGGATGAACCTTGGAAAGGTTATGGTCAGTGAAAAAAGCCAAACACGAACACTACATATCACACATACTGTGTGATTCCATTTATATGAAATGTCCAGAATATGCAAATCCATAGAGACAGAAAGTAAATTAGTGGTTGTTCATGGCTGGGGAGTGGGGTGAGGATTGAGGGAATAGAGTTGTGATAACTAAAGGGTATAGGGTTTCTTTCTGAAGTAATGAAAATAGTCTAAAATTGATTGTGGTGATGGTTGTCCAACTCTTTAAATATAATAGAAACTACTGAACTGTACAATCTTTTAATGAGTGAATTGTATGGTATGTGAATTACATCACAATAAAGCTGATATATACATACATACATATAGCATCCCATGTTCTTGGATTGGAGGACTTCCCAAACAGATTCAGCTCAACCTCTATAAAAATGCCAGTTGGTTCTTTTTTGCAGAAATTGACAATCTTATCCTAAAATTCATATGCAAATACAAGAGACTCTGAACGGCCAATCTTGAAAAAGGAGAACAAAGTCAGAGGACACAATTCCTGATTTCCAAACTTTCTACAAAGTTACAGTAATCAAGGCATAAGGAAAGATATAGATATAGATAGACACAGATATAGATATATCTTTGATATATCTATCTATCCATATCTATATATATCAATAGAAGAAAAATGAGAGTTCAGAAATAAACCCTCACATTTACAGTCAATTAATTTTCGATAAGGGTGTCCAAACAAATTAATAGGGAAAGAACAGTCTTCAAAAAATAGTGTGGAACAGCTGGCTATCCACATGCAAAAGAATGAAGCTGGACTGCTACCTTGCGCCATATATAAAAATTAACTGAAAATGGTTCATAGATCTAAATGTAAGACATAAACTATAAATTATTTACTCCTGTGTTCTAGAAGAAAACATAGGAGTAAATCTTTGAGACCTTGGTTAGGCAATGGTTTCTTAGACACATACCAAAAGCATAAGTGACACCCTTTACCCCCAAAAAGGAGAAAGAAAAAGGGACAAATTGGACTTCATCAAAATTTAAAACTTTGTGTATCAAAGTATATACCATCAAGAAAGTGAAAAGATAACACACAGAATGATAGAAAACATTACAAATCATATACCTACATCACATATTCAGAATATATAAAGAATCCTTACAACTTAACAACAAAGAGACAAATTACTCAATTAAAAGTGGGCAAATAACCTAAATAGACATTTCTCCAGAGAAGATATACAAATGGAAAATAAGCACGTGAAAAGATGCTCAACATCATTAGTCACCAGAGAAATGCAAATAAAAAACACAATGAGACAGGCTTGACACCCACTAGGATGGCTATAATAAAAAAGACAGACAGTAAGAAGTGTTGGTAAGAAGTGTTGGTGGAGAAACTGGAACACTCATACACTACTGATGGAAATGTAAAAAGCAATCTCTTTGGAAAATAATCTAGCAGTTCTCCAAACTTGAAACTTAATCATATGATCCAGCAATTCCATTTCTAGGTATATGCCAAGAATAAAAACATATGTTCACAGAAAAACAAGTACGCCAATGTTCATAGCAGCACTATGCATAATAGCCTACAGACAGAAACAGTCAAATGTCTATCAACTGATAAATGAAATTCCATACAACGGGATTTTACTTGGCCATAAAAAAAATAAAGTACTGATACATGCTATAGCATGAATAAACCTTGAAAACATTATGGTGAGTGAAAAAGTGTGAGCTCGAGGAGGAGCAGGAATGGAGAATGACAGTAACAATTCAGGGGTTTCATTTTGGGCTGTTGAAAATGTTCTAAAATTGAGTGTGAAAGTTACATAACTCTGTGAACATTCTAAAATCACTAAACCCTACACTTATTATTTTTTTTTTTTTTTGATTGAAGTATAGCTGACATACATTATGAGACTCCACACTCTGAATGAATTTTCTGGTATATGGAATACATCTTAATAAAGCTGTAAAATATAGCATTTTTGTTTGAGAGACACGTGGGATGAATTTCGACAGTGTCTATTAGATGGTATTCAGGAGTTATTGTTAATTTTATTGGGGGTGATATGGTATCATGGACAGGTTTTACGAGTCCTTATTGGCTGTGGAAGGAAAATGCTTTTCAGAGAAGTCTGTGACCTATGCACAATGTTTCCCTTCTCTCTGTCTCTCTGGGGGTAACCAGAGGACCAAATTCCCTGAGTAGGAGTCATCCTACCCTCACGTGGCTAAGTAACAGGGCAAACCTAGAAAAGATGGCGAACCTTACAAGCTGCTCCATGAGGGAGGGCTGCACACCAGAGGAGAAAGATGATTTTCTCAGCAGATGCTGCTCTCACATGATAGGCAGTTACAGGTTCCCCCACCCTAGACCCAGCCTGCTTCTTACAAGCCTGGAGACATGCAGTGAATTCCAGTTTCAGGAGGAAGGGTCAGTGGAAGGGCTCTGAGGAAGGGTCAAGATCTGGACTGTGTTGGTGGGAAAAGAACACAGAAGGGTCTACATGGCCCCTCGGGATGAAATCAGGGTTTGGATGGAGCCAAGTTCAAGGGAAGCAAGCGTCGAAAGCTGTCTTTCCTGGAAGTGGACCCCAAGGGGTGTGGAGCCCCAGCAGACACTGGCAGCTGGGCTTGTGCAGACTTGCACTTATCTCTGTTTTCCGTCTCTCTCTGAAGAGGGCTTCAAGAATGCTGGTTCAGTACTTGAAACTAATTTATATAAATAAATTAAAAAAAAAAAAGAATGTAGGTTCTGGCTGAGAGCCCAGTGCTTACAAGAGGCCTGGAAGGGCCCACCCAATACAGGGGTTCAAAGCAAACACCCCCTCGGACGACCAGCTAAACTGGTCTCTGTGGCCCCAGAGGCCAGAGCTTTGGGAAATGGGAATGCTTACTCTCAGAACTAGGAATGCAACGGTACCTCCTGGGACCCTGGGAGGGGGCTGCCAACCTACGAACTTCATTACTGTTATTGCAGCAACTTCTACTCTGATTCTCTATATCCCCAAAGTGTTTCCCATGCCTTTGTTATGAAATTCTCAAAATTCAATTTAAATTTAAAATAATTTTAAGTGTGGGATATACAGTAGGAATTTGGGGTTGAGGAGGGAGTTGTGAAATTAAAAAATTTTTAAAAGCAACACTAGGTTGTTGTAGTCCCGTAAGGGGATCCATGAGTTTATTTATGGAAACAACAATTTTAATAACAGATGACTTGGTCCCTCATGTTCTCCTGTGAGGCCAGCGGCCAGGGGTCATCATCACAGATGAGATAATCAAGACTTCAAGGAGAGAGGTACTGCCAAATGCAGCTTTCTAAAACTCACATTCAAGGCCACCTGGGAGATGCCAGTGGGGCCTGGAAACCTGCAGTTCTGGGAACATTCCCCAGGTGGGGCTGGTGCACGAGTAGGCACATGAGGTTGCGGAGATAACTGCGCAGGGAGCAGGGGAGCCCAGGTTTTCAAACTCAGCAGTTCTCAACGGGATAGTTTGCCCCCCAGCAGGCATCTGGCAATATCTGGAGACATTCTAGGTTGTCACAACAATGGGGAGCTCCTGGCCCCTAGTGGGTAGAGGCCAGGGATGCTGCTTAACTTCCGCAGTGCACAGGACAGTCTCCACCACAAAGAATCATCTGGCTCAGATGTCAGTATTGTGAGGGTAAGAAACCCTGCAACCTATGCCTGCTTAAGAAGGACCTGTTGCAGAGCCTGAGCCTCCGAATCTGGCAGTGGCCTGATCAAGGGCACCAGAGCTCAGGCCGCACCTATGGGTCTTCCCAAATCTTCTCTCGAGAAATCTTCTTGGTGCCTGCCCTGGTTTTCCAGGCACCGTCCACCCTGTCTGGGGTGGGTGCTTGGGCCTGTGCACTTTGACGGGTGCCCATAAAGAGCAGTAGAGGATACTAATCCAGCCAGCCCAGAGAAAGGAGAGGAGGGGGACATCAACACGGCATTTCATCAGCCAGCCTGACTGGCTGGTAGGTGCAAACACTTAGCTAAGTAGTTTGCACCATCCTAGAACCAGCTTCCAGGGCAACCCCTTACAGTGGGTTACTGTGGTAACACTGGCAACCTCAGCCAGGCTCCAATAGGCGACGTTCCTTCACTAACGGCAGGGACATTCCTTGGTGCACAAACAGTCCTGTTAGGGCTGCACCCCCAGGTCTGGACTTGCCTCTTTCATGAGCTGGTTGGGTCATTCAATGCTGGTTGTGGGCATGCAGCTCTGCAGGGGCTGGGACCCCGGACACTTCTGTCTACCTCTCTGCCCCCCGAAACCCTCAGCCACCCATGCAGCCTTCATTGTCTCCAAGAACAATTTTTGTCTTAAAGTATATCTTGTCTGATATAAGCACAGCCACTCTAGCTCTCTGCTGGTTACGGTTTACATGAAACATCTTTTTCCATCTTTTTACTTTCAACCAATTTGTGTCTTTGAATCTAAAATGTGTCTCCTGGAGATATCAGATAGATTACATTTTTTAAAAAATTGATTCTGGCAATGTTTTTTTTTTGTGTGTGTGTGTGTCATACAATACCAAAAATACAACAATATTAAAGTGAACAATTCAGTGGCATTTAGTACATTCCAAAGGTTGTGCAACCATCACCTCTATCTACAACATTTTCATCACCCCAAAAGAAACCCTAGACTCATCAGCAGTCACTCCTATTACCCCTCCTCCCGGCCCCTGGCAACTAGTAATTTACTATCAGTCTTTACGGATGTGCCTGTTCTGGACATTTTATATAAACAGAATCATCCAACATGTGGTCTTCGTGTCTGACTGCTTCCACCTAGCACAATGATATGTAGTTCATCCAGGTTGTCGGTTTGCCTCTTGCCTGGCATTGGCCCACCTTGGCCAGACTAGACTCTACCTCTCCCACAGATGCTGGGTGTGCTCCTGCAGGGCTCTGGGTGCCTAACTTTGCCGAGGTCCCATTCCATATCAGTTTCCCTGCTCAGTTCAAATCTCTGACTAATAATAATATTAGTGACCACTGAGGGCACCTAGAATACATGGAGCTCTGTGCTAAGCACTTCCCATGCATTATCTTGTTTAATTTTAATTCTCACAATAATTCTTGGAGAAGGAAAACAAGTTTGTGCAACTTGTAGCTCCACTGAAAACCACTATTTGTCCCCAGGGATGCCCAGATCCTTTAATCTTCATAGCATGAGCAGGTGCTCAGATTCAGAGAGGCTACAAGTCACAGCAGTCAGGGAGAAAATGGTCTCTGTCCTGGACAGGAGCCAGGTAGTCTACCTGGCACGTGGTGAGCCTCCGTCCCATGCCTACCACACCTGATATGCTGTTTTTTTCCCTGGCCGGGTGGTCATGGCTTGTGGCCTCCCCACTATTGGTCTTGCCTCCTTTGCTGATCCCTCCCCTACTCTCTGCCAGCCTACTCTCTGGGGCAGCTCAGCTCACATCCAGGCCCCAAAAGGAAAGATTGCATACCCCCCATGGTCCACCTTTTGAATGAGAACATGTCTCCCTAGCACCTGAGGACCCCCAAGGAAGGGCCACAACGTGCCTTCCAGCTCATCATCCACAACCCTCCTCTGGGAAGCAGCCAATAGGACTATTCCTTATGCCTTAAATGTGCCCTGCACAGGCTCCTGTCATTTCTTCCTCTAGAAAGGGCTCTCTGTCTGAACTTCTATCCACTTTTCCAGAACCATCTCAATCTGTCTCACTCCTGAGTCCCTTTCCCCACAGCTCTGTTCCCAGTTTTCTTTACAGCATGTGCCTCAGAGTGGTCCCTCTGTATGATGGATGTTCTCCATCATCCCCGTACTTCCATCCTCCATCCCTGTTGTGCACTTGGTGTCCTAGAAGTTGAGCCACAGGCACTGCACTCCCTCTACCTCTGGCCCTCTGGTTTAGTCAATGGGAGAATAGGAGGAGAGAGAGATCAGAGTATTTATTCCTCAAGATCCAGTCTTCCTTAAGGCTACAGAGACTGATGGATAACCACATGCTAGGCTGGGAGGCAGGAGAGCGTGTGGTTCAAGGCAGGCCCTGAGTAAGAGGCCTTAGGTCCTCTCCTGCTCCAGTGTCACTGGCTACAGTACCATTATCAAATTCATAAACACTGTTGAATACCAGTTTATTACCTTTAAAGTGGGGATAATGCTTTCCCGCTGTTCCTATGCTAGTTCCTACAGATTTTTATTCACTTGCTTCCTGCCTGTCTCCCTTGTTAAAACATGAACTCCTATTTGCCTTGACTACCATGGTGCCTTCCCCACGGGTGATCAGCAATTATTATTTTTAATTTGTGGTGAGATTCACAAAACATACAATGAACTATTTTAAAGTGAACAATTCAGTGGCAGTCAGTACTCACGATGTTGTGCAACTACTGTCTCCATCTAGTGCCAGAAAGTTACCATCACCCCAAAAGGAGCCCTTGTACCCACTAAGCAGTCCCTCCCCATTCCCCCTTTTGTCCGGCCCCTGCCAACCACCCACCTGCCTCTGTCTCTATGAATGTGCCCACTCTGGACATTCCTTATAAATGAAATCATACAATATGGTCTTTTGTGTCTGCCTTCTTTCTTACCACTTGACAATGGATTCAAGCTTTGAGTGTTGGTTCTTCCTGACTTCTGACTGGGGAGGGCCCATCACAAGGGGCCACAAAGGAATAGGGGGTGAGACACCTGGGAGGAAAGCAAGGTGAGGCAGGAAGCTTTTGGAGGCTGGATGGGTTACCTTTTCTGTGGCTTCTTGATGACCCTCCACCATCTTTCGGAGCTTTATCAGCTGCCACAGTTCCTGGGCAGGCCGGCTGGTCCCCTGGCTGCCCTCCAACAGCTCAGAGGTAGAGGGCAGATCCTGCAGCACAGCCAGTTGGCTCTCCATCTTGTCAATGCGGTTTACCACATGGTCGAAGATGTTGTTCAGCCTCTTCATGGGGCTGAGGATGGGCTGGGCGTCCCCTTCCCGGGGCATGAACACGGCCTGTGAAGACTGGAGGAAGTCCTCGTCCCCTGAGAGGACCTTCTTGAGCTCTGACATATGGATGTGCTCCAGGATGCCATGGAGCAGGAGATGCAGGGCCTTGAAGTTCACCACACCACACTGAGGGACAGCAATGTTGACCAGCTCAGAGAACGTTAGTGAGAAGCTCATTCTGCCAGGAGGGTCAGCTGGCCTGGGGTTCTGAGTGTCCTGGGGACAGGTGGCAGCTTTCAGTGGACCCACAAGCTGTACAGACAGGTGCTCAGAGACTCACGGAGGCTGCAAGTCACAGCAGTGAGGGAGAAAATGGCCTCTGTCCTGGCCAGAGCTCAGATGAGAGTTTCTGGTTGCTAGGACACAAGAGAACATGGCAGTGGGCGTGCTTCCGAGGGCCTGGAGTGGAGCAGAGTAGGTGCTCAGTTAATAGTTAATGAACGTTTGAATACACGAATGACCAACCTTTTCATTCAAGCCTTTCAACTATGTCAGACTGATGGCCTTTTCCAAGAAGCATGCAGGGAAAGTGACAGAGAGGCAGCTCGCTCCTCAGAAGCATCTAGAATCAGGACAGGAGACAGAGTTCTTGGATTTAGGAATGTCCCAGTTTCAGGCACAGAGTCTGAAGAGCTAGACAGGTTTCTGAACAGTGGCCAAATTCCACAAAGGTGTTCTAGTTTCTGGTGGAGGAAGGTGGAAAGGGCATAAGGCAGCCGGTTTTCACCAGGTCTGAATCCTGCATGTCCCTGCCCTCCCAGGGACAGAAGTGACCTCCTCGACCTTCCTGTGCTCCCACCATGAGCTGGGGCTCACCAAGACCCTAGTGCTCTAAAAGCTTGAGGCCATGGTCATGAGCCAGCTGCTGCAGGACTGGGAGGCTGCCTGCGCCCCTATGTGGTCAAACTCTGCTTTTGTCAATCCTCAGGCATAAAAACGGCAACCTGTTGGTCCTGGTCTCCCAGGGAAGTCTCCAGGAAAGACCCCCGACTGAACCCCTAGAGCCTCCGCCCCTGGCCCACCCCAATGTTCCTGGCATACTGCTTCTACATGGCACACGATATGAGCCCTGCTCAGGGGCTGAGTTGGCTCAGGGCCAATCATTGAAACTCCTGGTGCTATAACACTCCATTTGTTCTCTTCAGACACACCCGCCTGCTTTAAAGAAACTGTTTAATTCCACTGAAGGAATCTGCCCACCTTGAAAGGAAAGGACAAAAGGCTCACTCCTGTTGTGATAAATGTACATACACCCTCAATTCTGCCTGGGCCTGATTCAGATACTATTTCTCTCTCTTTTTTTTTTTTTTGGTAACAGCTTTATTGAGATATAATTCACATGCTATACAATTCACTCATTTAAAGTATACAATTCAATAACTTTTAGTATATTCACTGAGCTGTGCAACCATCACTATAATCAACTTACAAACATTTTCTTTATCCTAGAAAGAAATGCTGTATCTATTAGCACTTCTCTCCATTTCCCCAGCCCTCAGCCCCTGGCAACCACTGATCTACTTTCAGTCTCTATGGATTTCCTATTCTGGATATTTCACAGAACTGAATATGTGACCTTTTCTGTTTTCCTTTATTTAACAAATGTTTTCAAGGTTCATCCAGGTTGTAGCATTTTTTAGCACTTCATTCCTTTTTATGGCAGAATAATATTCCATCCTACATGTAGACCAGTTTGTTTACCCATTCATCCACTGATGGATATTTGGGCTATTACTACCTTTTGACTACTGGGAATGATGCTGCTATGAATGTTATTTGAGCACAAGTTTTGTTTGAGCACAAGTTTTCAGTTATTTTGTGTCCCTACCTAGGAGTAGAATTGCTGGGTCATAAGGTAATTCTATGTTAACATTTTGGGGAACCGCCAGGCTCTTTTCCACAGCAGTGCACTATCTGACACTTCTACCCATACAGTATGAGGGTTCCAATTTCTCCCCACTGTCACCAACACTGGTTATTATCTGTCTTTTTTATTATCGTCATCCTGATGGGCATTGGATACTACTTTTTACGTGGCCATCAGGCTTATAGCCACCTGCCACACACTCACTTATCCTGGGCATTCAGGATGATCATTAGTGACTTCCAGATGTTTAAAATTGCCACCCCCTTGGTGGATCATGTTCTCTGGAAAATAATACCCAGATACTTCTAAAAAGACTCAAGCATAGGCTACCCAGGAGAGCTCCCAGAAGGATCAGTGACTCTCTCTTCATAAACACTATACCACCTACAGTTCCCATAGCAGGGGTAATACAACTGGGAAATGGCCTCCAAAACCTGTCTCTTACCCTAACAGATGTCATTGATGACACAACTTCTGTTCTGACAAACCAGATGAAATGTAAATTCATTAGTGGATCATGAAACTCTGAATTTCTTCTTGGCTAACCAAGGGTGACTTTATGCTCGAGTAAACACTTCTTGCTGCACCTATGTAAGTACTTCATAAATACCACAGGTCAAGAAAAACAATTTGTGACTATGATTTAAAAAAAAAAACGTACACCTGGATCTCTAGGGAAAGACCAGATGAACTTTAGGAGAAGGAGGATGTTTTCATGGCCTGGGTTTGGCAATCAAAGCCCCTGTCTTCAGGATCTGGTGCCAGACCCAACAGTTGGTTGTTTCTGAAAATGGCTTGTGTTTTGGGTGGCCAATGTGTTCTGCACAGAGTCTTAAGTGGAGTGACTGTCCTGTTAGAGGCCTTGACAACTCACCCTGCAAGACAGCAGGAGGGTCTAATGATATAGCCCAGCTACGATGACATTCTCTGAATAACCTCCTGACCAGCAACATTTGGCACTGGTGAAGCTCTGATTATAGCAGATGAGTGCTCTGAGGACTGCCTGCATCTGTCCTCAGTTATGGGTGGATGGGGGGAGGATGGGATGGAGGAAGTGAAAGCAGCCCTTGACAGTGGGCACTGGCCTGGCACCACTGGCCCTGGAGTTGCTAGGAGGGCCTTGGTATGTTCTTGTGAACACAACTCCACAGAATACCAGACTCGACAGGGCTACTCTGCCCCCATGATGGGCAAGACAAATCAGGTCTGAATTCAGAGACTGTCCAACCTATTCTGGCTACTATGAGTGACTTATGCTTCTTGAGAAGAGCTTTATCTACTTCATTCCTCCTGCCTTCCAGATAAATTGATTAAAATACCACAGAATTAGCCCTGCTTCCTGACAGGACCCAATCCAGAACACTCCCCCCAGTCACCTAAGATGTGTCCAAATCCTGTAACAAATCCTTCTAACTTAACCCTCTTATGAGGTGCCCTGGGTTCCCCTCTGTGTTCTAAGACTTAATAATGCAAACGCTGCCTTGACATCTTTGAGTGGCACAGAACCCTGAGTTACTCTGCTCTTGTCAGGTATGCCCCCCACCTGGCAGGAAAGGCTCCCTACCTGGCTCCCCTACCAGCCAGACCAGCCGCACTCTACTGTTCTCAATCTGAGAAGCTTCTGTTCCCTGCCTGCCTGTGAAACTATTCAACAAGCCCATCACCTCCCCCTACAGGGTCTAAGGGGTGCACCACCCTGTTACTACAAAGCCTGCACCTCACTGCCCCTGCTGGTTCACTCTGTTCCCAAGGGCAACCCCAAGTGGCCTTGCCTGGCATGCGGTGTCCTCTCTCCTTGGCTGTGAGTATATGTGGCTGATAACTGCTTTTAGTCTTACCTGTCCAGCGCTAGTGTCACACTACTGAGGGTGGAATCCCTCCCCCACCAGCAAGGTGAGGGAAAACACATAATGACAGTCAGTAAGCTGAACTCTGCCCAACTGCAGTGGGTTCCTGGTGGCCTTGGTTGGAGGGGCTATCCCTGCAAATTGAGGAAAGACCTTGCAGTGGTCAGAGTTTTTTAAATTTTGGAACTGCAGACAAGGCATTGTGGAGCTGTATTATTATGGAACCATTAGCCAGACTTCCCTAGGTGGGCAGGACAAGATCATGGAAACTGGGACATTTACCACAGTCACATGGCTGGAGAGGTGAGTATGGGGCCTGACCAAGGGGCTCCCGTGGGCCTTACAAAGAAATGTAAGCGATGGGATGTGAAGCAATTCTTGGTTATTGGGGGCCAGGCTGGATACCTGGGTATAATGGCTCTGTCATTCTGGAGGGATGCCCAGTGTGTGAAACTGTTACCCCAATCAACTTAATTAAAAAGTATATTTGGGAGGTTTTCAGACATTACTTCTTTGAATATTTTTCCTGCTCCTTTCTTTTTCTCCTCTCCTTCTGATACTCTCATTACACATATGTTGGTGCACTTAAAGGTGTCCCACATTTCTCCGAGGCTCTGTTTATTTTGCTTCATCCTATTTTCTCTGCTTTTCAGATTGTATGATCTCTACTAATCTAGCTTCAAGCTCGCTAGTTCTCTCTTCTGCCAGTTCATGTACTACTTTTTTTTTTTATAGATGAGGAAATAAAGATTAGAAAACTTAAGTCATTTACTAAATGTTGTACAAAGCTAATAAGTGGCAGGGCCAGGACTTGAATCTAAGATCTCAGCTCTTGTCCTGCCAATCATTTATACATTGAATGTTGACTGTGTGCCAGAAACTATTCTAGGGACTAAAGAACACCAAATAGATAAGATTCCTGCCCTCGTGAAGATATCAAACAATTAAATAAATGGATTAATAAGGTACCTCAAATGATGATAAGTGCTATGAACAAATGAAGCAGGCAATAAGATAATGGGGGTAAGGGCTCAGGTTGTCTGTGGAGGCAACATCTAAGCTGAAAACAGAAGGGAGAGTGTTCCTGGAGTTCCTTTTGGACCAAGATCTTTGCCTTCTCCTCTCTCTAGCCCAGAACATAGAGCCCAGCACATAGCAAGGCCTCTGTAAATGTTTGACAAATGGGATGACAGGTGCAAAGAAGTTCCCAACTTTCATGAGAAACATTAATGATAAAAATATCACAAATTTGACATTCATATTTAAATCATTCATGTTTCTGTTTAAATCATTCATGTTTCTGTTTAGAATCATTTAACACTAAAATGTGAAAGTCTGGCAATATCAAGTGTTGGCGAGGATATGACCAACAGAATGTTCAAATGCTCATGCTCTAGTTGAGTGTAAACTTGTAAAAGTGCTTTGGGGAAATAACGTGGCAGCTGAACATATGCACACACTATGACCCAGCCATTCTGCCCTTCAATGGGCACCCAACAGAAATATACTCATACCACACACTAGAATGTCTGTGAAAGCAATACCGTAATAACCAAAAATTCCCGTCTGGGGATTACCAAGAACAGCAAAAAAAAAAAACTATGGTATATTCACATAATGGATTATCATACCTCAGTAAGAATGAGTATGACAACTATGTGCAATAATGTGGATGACTTTCATAGATACAAAACTGAGCAAAAGAAGGCATAGACAAGAGAACTCATCCTGCATGAACCCACTACTGTAAAAAGCAAAAACAAAGAAAACTAATCTTTGCTGTTAGAAGTCAAAAGCATGGTGACCCTTGGGTGACCTCATACTTAGAAGGGAGCCTGAGGCAGAGTTGCTGGGAGTGGGCACACCGGATTTTCATTTTGTGACAACGTGCCATGCTGTGTGCTTCCAGTAAGAGTGCTCTTCTGTATCAAAGGTCTGTGAATCTGCAATGACTCAGACAAATCAATGACCCAACAATGTGGATTCTGCAGGGGTGGCCGGCTCCCTTCTTGTCTTGTGCTGGGTATAAAGGTGAATTTTTGCAAAGAATAGCCTGAGCATGACAGCTTCCTCTCTCACCTTGTGTATGCTGTCTCACACTGGCTCTACAGAGCAGCTTGGGTGCTGAGGAGACTATCAGTCTAGAATCACAAGAGCTGGGGTCTGTCAACTGCTGGCTTTCCAATTCTGAGCATGTTACACCCTCCATTCAGTTTCATTCCTAGCAGGAATGAAGAGGTGTGTAGGTAGGGGTGTGTGTGTGTGTGTGTGCGCGCGCGCGCGCGCACATGAGTGAGAGAGAGAGAGAGAGAGAGAGAGAGAGAGAGAGAGAGAGATTGAGAGAGATTAAAGTGCTCAAACTGGCACATAAAATAAGTGCTTGGGGATGTTAACTGCAGCTCCCAAAATGGTCACATGATTTTGTTTGAGGCTTTAAAGCTGGTGATGAATCAGCTTGATGGAGGAAGGTTGATGGTGGAAGGGGCTAAGGAGGCAGAGAACTGTGGGAGGAGAGAGGTACTCCTCCTGATGCTCCAGCTCTGCTCCAATAGACCGAACCCCTTTAGTAATCTGGAATGTTATATTACAGAAACTGGCTCTGACTTGCACTAGAAGAAAGAAAAACAGGCAAAAACAATCTATTCTTAGGAGACAGGCTAGTAGTGACTCCTTATGGGGGGAGGGACAGTGAGTGGAAGTGGAGCACAGAGGAAGTTACTGGGGGGATGGTCACACTGTGTCTTGACCTGGTGTTGGCTGCACTAACTGGTGAGGTTCGTGAAAATGCATCAAACTCAATATTTAAGATATGTGCTCTATTCCTTATGGGTCTTGATGTAGAAATAAGGCCTAATTTTAACTCTGGTCTAAGAGAACTAAACTAGAGGGATGAACATCACACACACACACACACACGCACACACACACCTGTAAAGCAGGCTCCAAGTTAGGAAGACAGAATCAGCCACGTCCCCTGCGCTCCTCTTTTGCCAGCAGATGGCACTGGTTGTAGAGAGGATGGAGGAGAAAACTCCCTACTTTTGGGCTGTTTTCTGCACAACCTGGGAGGCAAACAGAACACCCACGGGCTGGCTCTATTGAAGGCCAACAAGTGTTCATCCTGCAACAGAACAAAGACCTGGGAGGGGCCACTAGGTGCAAAAGAACCTGCCACTGTAGGCGTACTGGGCCTAAAGTGCGCTAGCTGCCCCAGTTACAGTAAAACCTGTATTAGAAATAAAGGGTGGCTGGCTTTGCAGTATAAGTGTGGAGTCTCCCTAGGTAGCCTGTGTGCATTTTGGGAACAAAGATTGGGCTTCATTCAATTCTGTGTATGTCCAAGCCTAGAACAAGATCTTGCTTAGTTGAATGGGCAATTGAAAAAATGTTCTATATCGGCATTGTCCAATATGGTAGTCATAAGCCAAATGTGGCTACTGAGACCTTGAAACATGACTGGTTCAAATTACGTTCTGTAAGTTTAACTGTGAGTTTTGGAGGCTGGGGAGGAAGCAGGTGATATGGAAGGAACTGGGTGTGTGTGCTCACATAAAGAGGAAATATCTGCAGAAAGCAAACATCCCCCAGGAAAATGCGAGACAATCAGTTGCACTGCAATACTGCCAACAATACCTCCTAACATCTTCTGGGACAATTGTGGGCTCTTGGTCTCGGATATTCCCATGAAGTTCCCATAGCAAATAACATGGACAAGATCAGCACATCTCTGCACAGAGGTGCTTGCCTTCATTCTGCTGTTTCATCAAGTGTCAAAATTTTTCCGACACAAGTTGCTTTGGGTAGTCTATTTTTTTTTTGTAACTACTTTTTAAAGATATAATTTATATTCACCCATTTAAGTATATAATTCAAGGCTTTTAGTCTGACAGAATTGTGCAATCATCATGACAATCAATTTTAGAACATTTTCATCACCCAAAAAGAAAAATCCTCACCCATTAGCAGTTGCTCCATACTTTCTCCAGTTTCCCCAAGTCCTAGGCAACAACTAATCTTTCTGCCTCTATGGGTCTGCCTGTTCTGAAAATTTTATATAGATGGAATCATATGTAAGTGTGACTGGCTTCTTTCACTGAGCATCATATTTCCAAGGTTGATCTGTGTTGTACTATGAATTAGAACTTCATTCCTGTTTATTGCTGAATAATATTCCATTGTATGCTGAATTGGTTCCATTTTTTGGCATTAGTGAATATTAACATTCATGCTGTGAATATGAACAACTGCTGTGGACATTTGTGGACAGCTTTTTGTGTGGACATGTCTCCATTCTCTGGGGAATATTCCTAGAATTCCTGGTGAGTCATGTTTAATCTTTTCAGGAACATTTGCCTTTAGCTTTAAGCGCCAATACAATTCAATCATCTCATTTATTCCTTGAGTCCTGTTAACAGCAAGCGGGAAATGGCAGTTCCATTTTTGTAAGTGAGGGAGCACTCAAAGGATAGCAGATAATAATAAAACTATGATTTGTACTGAGTGCCAGCACATGCCAAGCACCGTGCAAAGTGACCTAACTGCAGTAAGCCATTCCATCCTCATGATAGCCCTATGAAGCTGGCATTATATTAATCCCTATTTTGTAGTTAAAATTTTATTATTTTGAACAAGTAATGTGGCCCAAGTCTTGAACCCAGTTCCATCTTGATAGATTTTAAGCTCTCACCAGCTCCCAAACCCTCTGCTATTCAGCAGAGTCCGGAGACTCAGCAAAATTTCACCCAGCCTCTGGAATGGTAAAGTTTGTATGTCCTATTATATTTGACCTCTACTGCACGGGATACTGCGTACTATCCTTTGCCTTCCCTCCTCTCTGACCCTCTTCTCAGTCTTCATGGGTCTTTCCTGGATCCATCCTAGAGTTCCTTCCCTTCCTTAATGGGCATTCCTGCCTCCTATAAGACCCTCATCTTTCCCTATTTTCTACCCTCCCATTCCATACCCTATAACCCAGCCATAAAAAAACTGCTTGCATTTTCCCAGAGACACTCTGCATGCCATTTCTCTGGGACTTTACATAAGCAATTTTCACTGCTTAGGTTGCCCTTCCCCACAAAACCCTTACACATACTCCAAGTTCCAACTTCAATGTCCCTCTCTTCTCTGAAGCTTCCTTCCTCTAGATACTCCCTCCTCAACCTCTCAAAGCACTCTGTTTTGAAGTCTTCAACAAAAGCTATTATATTAGTCTTCCTGTGTGCCCTTTCAGAACAAAGATTGGGCTTTATTCCATTCTGTATATTTCCAGGCCTAGAAAAAGATTTTGCTTAGTTGAATGAACTGAATAAATGTTCTATATGTGCACTGTCCAATATGGTAGCCATGAGCCACATGTGGCTATTGAGCCCTTGAAATGTAGCTGGTTCAAATTATATGCTATAAGTGTAAAAAGCGCACTGGATTTCAAAGATTGAGTATAGGAAAAGAATAGAAAATACTTTTGATAATTTTTATGTTTATTAAATATTTGAACAATATTTTGCATAATTGGGTTAAATTAAATATATTAGTAAAATTGATCTCACCTGTTTCTCTTTACTTTTAAAAACATGGATAGTAGAAAAATTTATGTTACATATGTGCTGGTCTCCCAGCCTGCTAATTGCTGCTCTTGGTCTAAACCATTCTCCACACAGCAATCAGAATCATTCTTTAAAATGTCAATCGAATCACATACAGTTGAGTCTCATTATTAGTGGTTATGGATTATAAATTTGCCATGAACACTGAATTAGCAAATACTGAACCAACTACTCAGGGAAATACAGGGTAAGGTTCCTGCCAGCCTCTGGTCACACTTACATCAACCTATCAGTACATAACCAACCATGTTTTATGAGGGTTTAATATATAGTACTGACTCAGTAAAACTGAAGTCAATATAACGCGTGCCTGCACAAAGCTTATCTAACACATACATTTTCTCTGTAAGACACCTCGCAGCCTTCTCGCACTTAGGAACACCAATTAGTGCGTCAGCACTCTGCTTGGGAGCCATTTTAAGCAGCAAAATCACCAACCAAAAAGCCTATGAATGAGTAAAATAAAACGCGAAGCATACACAAAAAAAGACATTTGCTTCAAGGTTTAGAGCTGAAACACGAAGTTATAGTGTGGCCTTACTAATCTCAGCTGGGACCCTGCACATGAGGCGACAAAGATCATTCCCAGTTGGTGCATGTCTACGGAACCTACAGTGCCTAAAGTCAAATGCAGCCAGAGGAAGCGTCCTCTGATGGATGCCCGGGCGCTGGCATCAACAGAAACAACTGATGGGGTCCTTCCCCGGTCTACCAGTCACTCCCCCACTCACTGAAGAGCCCGCCTTGGCCCTCCCACGTGCCTCCCGCGGGCGAAGCACCTGCTTTGGTCCTGACGTCACGAGGGCTTAGCACGTGCGGCCCCGGCCCTGGCCCCGCCCCTCCCCGTGACGCCACAAACCTAGGCCCTGTTCCCTAGCCTACCTGGGGCTCCTTCTGACAGACGCGCGACGACGACGAGCTGCAGAGGTGGCCGTCCCGGCTGCCGCGACTGCTCCAGAAACGGTGAGTCGCTTCGGAAACGGTGGTCGTCTCGGCCATTCGAGTCGTTTTCCTGGAACCGCCCCCCCCCCCCCGGGAGCAAGGCGGGACACTCGCGCCCCTCGGGGAGAAGGAATGACCTCGGGCCGCAGCACGCCCTCCCCGCCCGCGAAGCTCGCACGCTGCATGTTGGGCACTGTAGTCCTCGCGTTCCGCAGATTGCGTCTCCGGCGCACGCACGGACTACATTTCCCAGTGGCCTTTGGGCCGGGGCGGGCGGTTGCGCATCAGCCCCGAGGGTTGAGGGTCTGGTCACCGGAGTACCTGGTCTCTGGCGGGTCTCGGCGTGAGCTCGGCCTCGGGCACCCCGTCTCTGGAGGTAAAAGGACCCCGGGGTTGGCGCAGCGGGTCCGTCGCCTGCTCCCAGGACGCCGATGCGGTCCAGAGCGGCCTTCGGGGTGTTGACGTGGTACAGTCGCTGGGTTGGCGGGTCACCCGCAGGGCTGCAGTAACAGCTTAGCCAGGCCCCGGCGGGCAGGCGGACGCCGGGGCTCGGCGCCTCAGGGGCTGCCAGCCTGCTCCTCGGGATCCCGCTTCTAACAGCTCCTACATCCTCTGTGGGGAAGGTTGAGGAAATCCCTATGTCCAGTTTTACGCTGAGCTGTTTTCTGAAGGAAAGGGGATTGGAAGGTGGGTCCCGGTGACAAAGAAGCCCGTGCTAAACTCCATGGTGACCTTGGCAGGCCCGAGGGGCCCCCGCGCCGCACTCCCTCCCCCGCCGGTCCTAGCTCGCCACATCAGTAAATCCCTGCGCCAGCTCTTGGACGCACGCGCCAGGACCAGGTGCGGAGGCAGTGACCTGGCCTGGCTTAGGGCCCATTCTCCTGCCAATCGGGACGTTGGTGTAGTTGAACTCATGGTGTCATGTGAGCCCAGGTTTGAGTACGTGACTCCTTTGTGGGGGTGTGTTTCTGTTTTCCTCTAAATGTACCCAGAAGGCCTCTCAACAGGTGTCAGGTAAGGAGCAGGCAGTAGTAAGTTTCTCCAAGTGTGGGCCTAAAATCCTCTGCTTCAGAATCACCAGGGCCCTTGTTAAAAGAGCCAGTTCGTGGGGCCCAGTCCTAGGGATCTCTATGCAGCAGTTATGGGATGTTAGAGAGTCCAGGACTCTCTGTTTAATAAGTTCCCCAGATAATACTCAGGCACACTTGGGGCTGAGAACCTCAAGGCTAGTGTGAGGAGAATGGAGAACCTGGGCATAGCATTTATACCAATTTTGCATGTCTTCTGAGGCCTGCTGCTGGGCAAGGCAGTACCTAGGCAAGTGTGTATTGGCACATCATTTCTTCCCTGAGGGACTGATCTAAGAGTTGGATTGGGAAAGGCATGCCAGCTCTGCCTTGCCCTCTGCCCCAATATTTAATTATGAAAAATTTCAGTCACAAAGGAAAGTTGAAGAAATTTTGCAGTGAATACCCATAGAATACCACCTAGAATGTACATTTTACTATATTTTATCGTAAATCTGTCCAATAGTCCATCTTATTTTTTGTTTATGTTTGTCAAAATAAGTTGCAAATATCAGTCTAGTTTCTTCCCAAGTAGTTAATCATACATATAATTAACTATAGCCTTAGAATTCTTCTTATTATTTAAGTAACATAAGCTCTGGGTATTTGAAAGCCTATCTGTCCTCCATCCCTGAAGAGCCACAGGTTTTTCTGTAGGATGGATCTGTGGAACTAGGAAAGAGCTTTACATGGGCTCTTAACAGAGATTTGAAAACAGCAGACCATGGTTCTAGAATCACCCGAAGAGCATAAAAATGGAATGTGTGGCATAGAATAATACTTCAAAAATGAAACTGTTGAAGGAGAGCTCATGGAATGTGCCCTGATGGCCAGATTGTCCCATCAGATCACATTGGCAGTAATTGATTTATCATCAGCTTGCATATTCTGTTTCTTCTCTACACTATAAGCTTGCCCAGTTTGAAGCTGCTGGTTTGGAATGTTTTCTAAAGCTCTAGGGGAACAGGGCTGCATAGCCCAGTTGAAAGCTTTGGGTTCTTTGGGCCCAGGTATTTTGTTTCATAGCCACAGACACCAACCTCTAATCGTGTTCAGTTGTCTGAGAAGGGGGAGAAGAGACAGTCCTGTGAAAATTCATCTCTACTTTCAGAAACATTTTTACTCATAGAAAACACAGGGACATTTGGCAGTTAAAGTTATGGCATCTTATATTGATGTTTCTGTCCTTACATGGAAGAAGCCAGTTGTGCTGGTGAGAAAGCACCATGCAGTGAGAGAGCTCTGGCAGAAAATGTTGGTCGTTAGGAGTAAGAGAAAGGAGAGCCAGACCGGCAATAGTGGTGTGAGGTGTATTGTGGCCCCACAAGGGGACTTTGAAATGGAGTGCACAGAATGGAAATATGCCCATTTCCAGGACCCCACAAAGGGCTTCCATTTCCTCATCTCTGCAGTCAGGATTCTAACGCATTCTCCCTGAGAAGTAGTACAGGCCATATTGCAATTTAGTGCTGTAGAGGAGAGAGGTCACTGTGTTGGGGCCTGGCGCAGATCCTCTCTTCCTGAGAGGGCCACCCACCCAGGGATATGCAGGTCTGGTCACTCCTGAGCCAGCAGACCCACCACCTCTCCTGCTCTATGAGTCAGCAGGCTCTGGTGATAATGGTGGGGTCCTGGAACCAGAACTACCCAGATTTGGCAGACCATACTGGAGGCCTTCTGTCTCTTCCAAGCTGTGTGACAGACATTTGCCCTCCCAGAGGCTCATTTACTATGTCTGTGATAGGTGAAAAGCAATACCCAGGCCAAATGAAGACTATTCCCTCTAAGTGCTGAAAAGATGAGGGTCCCCTAATGTTAGATAAAGTACAAAACCACGCAATGCGGGATAAAGAAGTCCAGTGACATTCTGTTTCTTTCCATGAAAACAGTAACGATGTTGTCACGGGCAAGGGCAAGGGAAGCAGCTACCGAAGTAACACCCTCGAACTTCTGTCTTTCCACAATGCCAGGTTATTGAGTGGAATTTCAGATAACCCAATCAGGTGCCCATGCAGATTAATGCATGATTCACAGAGGGGAAGTACAGAGTCTTACGTGACAGAGCAAAGAGATGAATGAAAGTCCTTAGCGTCTCCAAAGCAAGCTTTGTTGACTGGTGGCGTGGAGCACAACTGTCCATGATGCTCTTGGATTAGGCTTGAGCATCGTCTGCCAAGGTGTGCAGCTTACAAGGTGGGGTGCTTACGCTTATCAGCCCCTGCAGCTGGGGGCTTATCTGGGGCAGTCATGACTACCTTTTCTGTGGTTTGGAGTGTTCCAGTTACACCCTAAGGGCTTTCTCATTAGTGATAGTTGACATTCCTGCCATGGCTCCCATGGAATTCATTTTGTAAAGTCCAAAAAGTCCTTATGCTCTATACTGATATTTTTGTAACGTTGGATAATTTTTTCAAAAGACATTTCTCGTCACCATTTTCGGTGCTCCTGTGGGTGCTGTGAGTCCCTACATGGTCTGTCTACTGAGTGATCCAGCACCATTTATTTTTACCAGAAGGAGGTTTCATGAGGGTCCAGTAAAAACTGAACATGCTAGATACATAATTTGTTCAATAAGTATTGATTTAGTCTTAACTTAGGGGCCCCAGGTGCTGTAGGGTCCCCACCTCCAGTGTCTGCGTTTTCCTTCAAGGAAAAATAGAGGCCAGGGAAGGTGGAAAGTGACAGAGAAGCATGGAAGGGTTCTCCTGCAGGGTTGGGTGGGGGGCCTCTGAGGAGAGTCCTAACTGCTTATTAATTCAACAAGTGAAGGGAA
Organism: Cynopterus sphinx; assembly: GCA_030015415.1. Taxonomy (NCBI): domain Eukaryota; kingdom Metazoa; phylum Chordata; class Mammalia; order Chiroptera; family Pteropodidae; genus Cynopterus; species Cynopterus sphinx. Next base: position 94,788,805 of record CM057379.1, on the reverse strand, counting down.
ACAGCAGGGAATGAAATTTCTTGTATAGTGTGTGCCTTTTGTGTGTGCTTTGTACCCACCTGGCAGCACTCTCCCCTGGGTTCTGTCATCACAGCACCCTAGGAGGTAGGTAGCACAGGCATGCAGCAGCCAGAGCTACTAAGTGACTTGCCCAAGGCTGCCAAATGATGGAGAGCAGGGCTCCAGGCCCAGCTCTCCTGAAACAGCAGGGGCTGAGGGAAATGTGGGCTCTCCCAGCCCTGTTGTGAAAACCCCACAGAGTTGATCATGACTCAAGAAAGAGGTTCCAAAAAACTGTATGGATTTTTGGCCACTTTCATCAAGAAGCATGGACTATATTTCAGCTGAGGCTGTGTCCTGGCCCCATGGCTGTGTGGGGTGGTCATTCGGGCTAGGAATAGCATAGAAAGCCTAATTAATTTAACTCCAAGCCTCATTGACTCTCCTTTATTCAACAGACCTGTGCCAGGTACTGAGCAGGGCCCTAGGGATACAAGTAGGAAAGTCCCAGTGTTTTCCTAGTGGGTGAGAAGGGACAAAACATTCCCTGGCAGGGAATTACAGGAAAGGCTCAGGTTTGCTGAGAAAGAGGTGGGAGAGTGTTTGGAAGTGGAGGAAACGATCTGTGCAGAGGTCCATTAGTGGAGGTATGGCTTGGTTTGGTTTGTCTGGAGAAGGGAGTGTTACAGTCTGGGGTGGCTAAAGTATAGTGTGGTAGATCTGGAACACAGGGCCAAGTTCAGACTTTTCTCCTTACATCTGACCGGTAGATGAGATAGTGGATCTGAGGGCTTTTTGAGCCATGGCATTAACAGTACTTGCTGACAAGGTCAAGGTTTAAGGTACAGAGAAAAGTCCGGAAGGCCTCTCAGACATCCATGTTGGTGACTGAGCTACTGATCACTGAAACACGGCCCACAGGATGGAAGAGAGCTCCTGCCCAGGAGTAGCAGCCAGACTGTGTTCCCTATGATGTGCTACCCAGGGCTGTTGAGAGACTAGCTCCAAATACCAACCCTGCCCTCCAGGAGCTGCTGGTCTGCCTGAGGAGGCTGGGCCCTTGACCACAACTGTCTGTCTCCCCCTGCTCTTAGTGACTATTGGCCCAGACATGGAACCCCTGTCTGCCTCCCTGCAGAGCCTAGGTAGGGCCCACCCAGGCCCTGAGACCTCCCTAGTGCCCTACACACAGACTGCCTTCTCTCACCTGGAGCACCTGCTGTTTTGGATTCTCATTTGGGTGTTGCTGCGTATCTCTTGTAAATTCTTCTCAAGTGTGAGCTGGCTTCCCAGCTGGATCTTCAGCAACCTGAGAGCCAAGACCACAGATGAGTCATGGAATGTCAGCTGAATTAAAGGGTCACGAATCTTAAGTCTTTCAAATAGGTTAGTCACTTGAAAGAAATAACAAATTTCGGTAGTGTTGGCTCTGCTGCATAAAACTGGTTTATCCCAGAACTGGAAGCCTTCCGTGCTGCTCCAAGCAAAAGACCTCACGTGGTCATGTGACCACCTCAGCACTGAGACACCGCCCCCTTTCCATATGCTATGCTGCCTGAGGCTCAGGCTGCAGTGTCCCTCCCTAATAGACAAGCTCAGGTTACCTGCGTGTTTACTTGCTTTACCTGGGGAGCATGGGGACAAACCAGGACCCAGTTCCTGTATCCCCAATTCAGTGGCCAAAAGAAGCCATGCCTGCTGCACATGGGGACCAAGTGCTGTAGAGTCCCCACCTCCAGCAGTTGCCTATTGATATCAGAACTTTGGAGGACCCATATTATATACCAGGCACATTGCATGAGGTGACAAGCCGTGGGACACCCTGATCTCCTAGGCCGTCATCTCACTCAGAGTAAAGGTGGATGTCCTTCAGCAGCTGAGGATCTGGCCCGTGTCCCTGCACTGCCCACCAAGCCTCCCTGCCCTCAGCTCCTCGAACTCTCTGGGCACACACACTGCCCCAACCCCCAGGCTGTCTGGGCACACTCCAGGCCTCTGCACTTGGACTCTCTTTGCCAGGACCTTTCCACAGCTGTACACGTGGCTCACTCCCTACCTCTGTCCCATTTTTGCCTGACTCTTCCCCACTCTGAGAAACTCTCTCTGCTTAAAAGAGCAGTGGGCAGCACTCCCTTCCCATGGCAAATAGCACTGTCTGACAGTACTGTATATTTGACCTCTTGCTGTGTTTTACAGTCCCCTCCCCCATGTAAGCTCCATTAAGGCCGGTATTGGTGAAGTCCCAAAGCATAGGGACCATGGTCTGTGTGCTCTGTCACCCCTCCATCCCACCCCCCATGTGCAGAGAATAGTTTTGAATGCAAAGTTGAAGTCCCAATTGAACAGTCAGTGATTACGTTCTACAGTCAGCTGGTCCTACCCCGGAGAGTCCTCGAGTGGTTCATGAGCTCAGGGGCACATTTTCCCTGAGGAGACAGCACTTGCACTCCCGTGGGTTTCATTGTCCCGAGCCCTGCCCTCACCCAGAGAAAAGCAGGGAGTGGGTCAGGTCACTTCAGTGTTTCTTTTTGTTCTGGGTGCATGAAATCCATATAAACTCACTCAGTGGAATTCCACTGTGCAAAGCACTTTGTTGGGAGTGTAAAATCCCACAAAAGCATATTTTGAAAATCATTTCGGTGAACGTGTGAGAAAAGAGGGCAGAAACAGGTGCAGTGGCAGGGGCGTTGGGCATGAGTCAGGGCCCCTCCTACCAGCGAGCAGCTAAAATGTTTGAAGGCTAAATGAATGTCAGCTGAGACTTTGGACTTTGTGATCTCTAATGACGTTTCTGGCCTGAAAGGTAGTCAGTCTCCTAATGCATGAGTTATAGAGAAATATACACATGGTCAAAAATACGACAGCCCCAAATACAACATGAGCTCCTACTTTCCCAAGAAGTAGATCTTGAATAGTTCTTCTGTCTCATTGGCAGGAGTAAACTCTTCAGGTTAGATGTCCATTTAGAGTGATTTGAATTTAGTTCAACTTCCATATAGTATTTCATGTAACGTAATTTAAAATACTGATTAGATTTGTTCCCCACTCACATTTCCCAGAGCACTTTTATTCCCGCTGTTCCCTCTCACCTTTGTGGACATTGTGTCCTTGTCAGGGACGCCAGCCAGATGTGATCTTCAGTGCAGGTTGTCTGCACGTCCCCAGATACAGGAAAGCATCCACTAGACTTCTACTCTTTTTTTCATTGGTCCTGTGATAGAATTTACTTTTGAGCCCTTTAAAAGGGTGTTTATAGCAAAAGCCAACCATTGCAACTGTGGCATCTCATGCCAGGAATAATTATCTACTACACTTCTACTGGTTTTTGGCTTTTTTATTCTGACTCATTTCATCCAGGTGACCTCTAGAAGCATGCCACACTGGCGCTAAAGTTACTGCAACTAATGTTCTTCAGCCAGCAGTACTTTAAAATAATTGAGAGAATGCTCTGTAATGTGAGGGATTGGAATGGTGCAAAGACACTGCCCTCATTGTTCTGAGGGACAATGTGTGGGGAGGGCTTTGGTATATATACAGGAGCTCTGAGCCTGTGAAGGCAGAAAGGCAAAGCCATTCCCTTGAGAGCATAGCGATTTGCTCTTTGCCATGGACTAGGGGACTTGGGCAAGGCCCAGCTATAGGCTGAGGTCAGCAGGGCCCACAGGCATTTATGTCTGAAATAAGATTTTCAGCTTGGTGGACGGGACTGTGTGATGGCCATGTGGCTTGGCTACACTTAAGGGCCTCATGCTTTTTCCTGCATCAGAATGGTATGTCTTGATCTTAGATAACGGACTAAAATAGTCACCTCAGACTTGTTTTTTGTCAGCTCCACAAAGGCAGAGGTGAGGATTTTTTCCTTTCCAGGTTCCATTTTGATTTCCTAAGTGATGGTTCGTTCCTTAGACTTGCTGTATTTCTAAAATTAGTTGGCCTTTTATTTACGAAGTCCCGCTTGTCCAGCAGGTGCAGATGACTTGTTTATTCACCAGTGAGTGCAGCCATATGTGTTTTTCCACTTATTGCTCTTCATTCTTTCCTATCTGTACTTTCTCCTTCTGTGCCAACCAGTAGAATGTGCAGAACCAAGCTCCTGAGCCCGGTACTGCCTGGAAGGCAGCCCCAAGATCTGGAGGAGATCTCTCGGTGACAGGTCAAAGGCCTAGGCTGTACTCCAGGTACTGGCTCCAGCTAGTGGCCTTGGGCAAGCCCTGTAACCTCATCAGTCTCAGTTTTATCATGTGTCTCTTGGGATTTTCTTATCTGCCAGGTGACCTTCTGTTGGCTCTCCAGACAGGGTCTCCAAGGCTAGAACTACCTTGGATGATTTTTATGTTTCATCTTGACAGGTCTTGTCCCTCAGTTTCATTGGAACACTGAAAGGTGACCTGGTATAAAGAACTGACTCATGCAACCAAACTTAACATCAGCTTATGAAAAGAAAACTAGCAAACAGCCCAGTGCTCCCTGGAGCATTTCTTTTCCTATGGGAAAACTAGATAATAGAGGCATCTTTCTGCACTAGGGAGGAATATTCATGAACTTAGCACAATTATGAGAATTTTGAGGAAGGAACCAGTCTAAGGAGCTGCCCACCCTAGAAAAACCAGAAACTACACATAAAAGTTTCTATATGTATGTTTCTATATAAAATTTTACTATCCAGAGAAAACCACTCTTAACATTTGGTGTGTAATATACAGTTGACCCTTGGACAATGTGGGTAGTAAGGGTACTGACCTCCTGCACAGTCAGAAATCCACGTGTAACTTTTGACTCCCCCAGAATTTAGCTACTAATAGCCTTACCAATACCATAGTCAATTAACATGTTTTGTATGTTTTATATATTATATGCTATGTTCTTACAATAAAATAATGTAGAAAATGTTAAGAAAATCATAAAAGAAAACAATTTACAGTACTTATTGAAAAATGTATAAGTGGACCCTCGCAGTTCAAACTCACTCAGGGGTCAACTGTATATGTAAATAAACACTTTTTAAGTAGAATCTCACTATGCGTACTGCTTTTACATTCTTACTTTGCTCAGTGCTGTATCAAGACCACTTTTCTACATCAATAAAAATAGATCTATATTATTTTGGCAGCAAATACCAAATATGATTACATCGTATAGGTAAACCAGGTGGATAACCAGTCCCTTTGGTTGAACTTTAAGACAGTGGTTTATAAAAACATTTTGCATGTGAATCTTTGCTCATGTGTTCATTTATCTCTAGGACAAAAGCCTCAAAATGGAATTGCATCAAAAAGAATGTACAGGTAGCAACTGTCCTCTAGATAAGTCATACTAACCTGCTCTGCTGCACTCCTGTGCTGTTGATACTGTCACGGGGAGTCAGAGTGATTTACCAAGGCTTTGATAAGAACACAATGTGATGTAAATAGTACAATTATTGTCATGATCATCACATCATCTTTCTACTTTTTAGTTTAGAACCATTCTTTGAGTCCTATCTGCTTTTCAATTTGGCTTCTGATTAAGAGCAACCAATGTATTTTTTATTTTCCTGTGTATTTTTCTTATGCTCTGCTGTGTCTCTATAAATACAAGTAACACAAACAGTTATTTGTGTTTATTGAACACTATGTGACAGGCTCTGAGCTACATGCTCTTCATATACAACCTCATTTATGCCTCATCACAATTCTGTGGGTCAGAAGCTGCTGCTGCTGCTGTTTCACAGATGAGAAAACAGACGCTGGAAAGTTAGGTGGCCAGATGGCTGGCATGGGACTGAGTGCCTGGGCACAAGGGAGAATTCTGCCCTTCCAGCTTAGCTGTGACATCAGGGTTAAGCCTCCCCAAGGTAGGGCACAGATGATGGCATTTGGGGCCATTGGCTTAGGCTAATGTATTAGATCTATTGAGCTGTGATACTGATCAGGGAGGAACATAAAGGGCTGGGTGGGAGGAGGGCAAACAGATGGGAAAACCAGATCTGTTTTCTGGTCCTTTCGTGTCTTGTTTTGAAGTATTTAGAATTCCCAAGGCATCAGTTACACTCTTGTTCAAGTGTAAAAATAAATGGTTCACAGCCACCATCAGGAAGGACAATGGAAAATGGGCCGCCAGTGCTACAGTGCTAGAACTTGTCAGCCTGAGAGCCTGCACGGGCAGAAGGGGGTGAGCTCGAGAAAGCCAAGTTATTGGGAGGTCTATAATGGGAGTTTTTCAGTTATGGACCAGTTGTTTCTATACCGCTGTCCCTCATCCCCTCCTTTGCCTGTTGGTCTCATTAACTCCACCTCCTCCTCATGGCTTTCTTGGAGAGCTTCCCTACTCCCAGAATGGTCCCGATCTTTCTGTACTTTAACAGACCCCTAGACTTTTCTGTATAGTCACACTTTGTAATCAGGTTTGGGGTTTTTTGGTGTGATTATTAACACTTGTCTCTCCCACTTGATTGTAAGTTTCTGGAAGGCAGAGACTGTGCCTCTTACTCCCTGCCTCTTCCGTAGCATGCATTCTGCACAAAGTCTGTGTTACACAACTATCAACATGAATAGACAGTTGGTTACAACTAGAGGAAGCTCTGTTCCCCCTCTGAGGGCTTCTGTTAAGTGACCTTCACACAGACTGTACTTAAGCCCAGCCCAGGGGACTCGGGAACAGGACAGTATGTGGCGTTGCCCAGGGAGTCAGCAGCCATTCTTGGAAAATTAGTACCCCAGTTGTAAGGACACCTCACACTGCATGGTCCTTTGTGGCTTATCCACATCCATGTCTCAATTCTCATGCAGCCTCCAAGGTGGGCAGGCGGGATGTGGACAGTGAAGTCATGTGTGGGCCAGGCTTCCTGGAAGGGTTGTGTTCCACTCAGGCCTGGGTGTGCTCTCCTTACCCTGTCCTCTGCATGGCTCTAGAGACCCAGGGGACCTAGCAGGGTGTTCGGTTTCCCCCTGGGCCTCTGCTCCTCTTGGAGCAGTGGGTGCCTCCTCTGTTCAGCAGATGGGAGCTGCCTTTCAGTTTCCCCAGCAAAACCCAAAGCCCTGCTCCTGGCCAGAAGCCTAGAACCTGCTTTCTGGGGACAGAGGAGCCCTTCTGAAGCCAGCTGGCATCCCTGTGCCATAGTTCAGGGAAGGGTAAGCCCCTCTGGGTAAGTCAGCCCTGGGAAATGCAGCCCTGCAGATGGCTGCTGTCAGCCTCTCAGGTAGATGCCGGCATTTGTGGGCAGAGTGCCCTTCCCGGAACATTACTGACCTTGGAGCTCCAAGACAGCCATCGCCTGAAAGGAGCGATGGCCCTGTACGGTTGCTGGTGTTTTTTCCTTTCCAAGAGTTGTCTTGGGAGCCCCACAGGACACGCGGCCTCCACTTGGCTGAACTCTGCTGGGCTAACCACGCAGGCTGGGTTTGATAGAAGTCCTGCAGGATCCTGTGGGGCACACACACCGAGATCCCTGCTGTTGTGGGAGCAGTAGCTGCCCTGGCAAAGGCACTAGTGCTTGTTGTTTTCCTTCCTGTTGGAAGTTGCTCACCATAAACAATGACCATAGATGCTGTTATTCAGTGTTCTTATGTGCTAGGCCCTGAGCTGCTGCTCTGGGCATTCTGCATACACTGCTTATTGTAAACCTCGCTGCAGCCCTGAGAGGTGGGCATGAATACCCCATTTACAAATGAGGAAACTAAGGCTCAGTGAGGTCACTCAAAGTGGTGGAGCTGGGTCTGAACTAGCCTGATGCTTCCTATAAAGTCCTGTGCATTGCAGCAGGCATCCCTGGGTGCTTGATGTGCCAGTGGCGAGTTCAGGGACTCACCAGGACAGTCCACTCTTAGTCTCAGGGCTCTCGGTCCCTCTGCCTGCAGGTACCCCATTATGGTCTGGGGGGAGTTCCTCTAGTACATGGGTTCTTGAAAGGTGAGGTGCAGTCTCTTGGAGGCTTCCTGAGACTTTCCAGGGACTGAAGGTCACAGAACTATTTTCATAACAACACAAAGACTTTCCATTTCCATTTTTCTCTTGTGTTGGCCTCCACGTTGGAGCCTCTGGGACTGAAACTACTGTGGGCTGAGCTCCCTCAAGCCAGTGGCACCAAGCTGTGCTAGTCATTGTTGTAATTGTGTTCACCACACACACATGCCAGTTTCATTAAAGAAAACAGTAAAAATTATTAACTCTATTAAATCTTGACCGTTGAGTACTCATCTTTTTAATATTCTCTGTAATGAAATGTGAGGCACACAGAAAGGACACACAAGTGAAGTGTGATGGCAGCCTCAAGGGAGAGCACATACATCAGTTGAGTTGTCAGCTGAGCCAGCTTTTTTGTGGCACTCCATATTAAAGGAACAACTAGCACACGTACCCTGGTTATTCAGACTCAGGGATTTAGCAGACATTTTCTTAAAAATGAACAAAGTAAGCCTGCTACTGCAAGGAAAACAACCGACCTTTTTGTTTTTGTATGTGTTGCTAATGATAGATTTGTTCTATTTGTTGCTAATGATAAAATTCAAGCTTTCAGATGAAAATTAGCATTTTGGAAATCTTGTATCTGCCACTGTGAGCTTGACAGCTTCCAGATAAAGATTTTTCTGATGAGGCTGGTGGTGATACTACCAATGTGAGTTTTTTAAGGGGGGCTGTTACATAATGAGGTGTCAGCATCGCTAGATCTACATAATTGGGGTTTGTAATTGGGAACCAGTATTTTCCAAAGACCCATACATGCTGGTACAAACTCATGCATGTGTAAAAGATTCATTATAATGCAAGGAAAACCAATAAATTTTAATGTAATAGAGTAAGAAGAATTCATTATTAAGGATTCAGGTTCCATATTGCAACTAAATTGTAAGAAACTACCACTTGTCAAATTTGGGTACAGTATCAAAGAATATCCACAATTATATGAAAAGACAATTCAAATGTTCCTCCTTTTTCTACCTATTTATTTGTGGGAGGCTGGATTTTCCTTGCCTATTTCAACCAAAACTACCTATCACAACAGATTGACTAGAGAAGCAGTTATGAGTCCAGCTGTCTTCTCTTAAGCCAGACCTTAAAAAGGTTTGCAAAAATGTAAACCAAGGCCAGCCTTCTCATTAAATTTGTTCCAGAAATTATTTTTTAAAGTTATTTATTTTAACATATAATGAATTTATGATTGTTATGTTTAATGAATTTTAACACTTTTAAATTCCTCATTTTTGATTTCTGATATGGTAAATGATGATAGATATAGCCCACAGAACAAATTCTTTTTGAAGTCCTCAATCATTGTGAAGGGGGTCCTGAGACTAAAAGGTTTTGAAAACTGCTGCTCTAGCAAACCCTGAGGAAAGCAGATGTCAGAAAGTCCTCCTCCTCGGCACCAATCCTCAGACCTCCAGGAGCACCACTCATGTACAGTTGGGTCTCAGCTTCAGACTGCCTCTCCCCACCCTCTAGACTGGGCCTTCCTCCAAAGGGGGTGTTGGTGTTTTTCCGTGACAGGTCTTGTCTGGAGTGAAATAGACCACGGGAGGGCAGAGCTGGCACCCCCACAGGAGTGTGCAGGACAGTTTAGACTGCAGAATCGAGTCTGCTGCCGTGGCTGTGGCTAGTGAGGAGCATATCCCGCTGGTGTGGGCCCAGGCCCTCCCAGCTCCCTTGGGGAGCCTGCCTGGGCTGCCTTTAGCTGCCAATTGGCCTGGCTTTGACCCTGGATCAACAGCAGCACTCTGCAGTGAGTGATGAATAATTGGGAGCAGAGCAAAACTCCAGAGGCATTAACCAGGGCCCAGAGATCTGTGCTTTGAACTCTCCTCTGGGAAATGGGGAGACCCAGAGGAGAGCAGCTGAAATCGGGTGCCAGGAGGTAGAGACCCTGTCCCTCTTCCCTCCATCCGTCACCAGGAATCAAAACTGCCCTAAAACTGTATTCTTTCTAAAATATTATTTTTAATTTGCAAGGAATGTATACTTTCATTAAAAATATGTGTGTATGTATATTCGTGTGTGTGTGTGTGTGTGTGTGTGTGTGTGTGTGTGTGTGTGTGTGAAGAGAGAGAGAGAGAGAGAGAATAAAATGAAGGAAAGCCTCACCTCTCTTGACCATTGCCAAGCTTCAATCCCAGAGAGGACAATTTCAGTCTGGGATGTTTCTTGCCCATCTCTTTTATTTATACCCATACATACACAAGGAAAACTGTCTATACGTGGATAGGTTTGTTTTCTTTTTGAGATATAATTCACATACAATTCAGCCTTTCAAAGTATGCACACAATTCACTGGCTTTAGTGTGCTGACAAAATTGTGCAACCATCACCACTACCTCAAGAGCATTATCATCATCCTAGTAGACATGTATTTTCACTCCAAAGCATTTTCATCCCCTGCACAGCGAATCTGCCAGGTACTGGACATATGTCATCATCACTACTCCACATGCAGCCTGGCCAGGACACAGGGGTTCTAGTCCCAGGTTCCCAGGAAGATCAAGGCTCAGGGAGGGTCCATGACTCACCCAAGCCCAAAGAATTTAAAGCCAGGGTTTCTGACTCCAGAGCCCCACACTCTTTCCATGCTCACCCTGTTTCCAATTAACTGGTAAACTGACATGGGGCAAATCCTTGTTCCTCTGTTTGAGAGAGGCGGGTGGGGTCTTGGGTTCTTGCTGGCCATCCTGGCTCCACATTGGAAGATTGCATCCTTTCCTTGGAAGTGTCACATTCCTCAGTGGCTGCTTAGTGTGTTGGATAGAGACGGGGCCTGGGATCAGTGGAGTTGGGGGTGGGAGGTGGGTAATGAGGCAGTTTTGCCTGGTTTCACGTCCTCATACTCTAAAACCTACAGCAGGCATCTCAGAATGTCATTTTCATCCTCACAACTGAGAAAACCCTCACTGGGCCCCCCTCCCCCCCATCTGGAGAAGACGCAGGAGCTGCTCTATGTATGTGAGGCTGTGATGCGGCTGTTGGCAGAGCTGTGTGAGAGGGAGGGAGAAGGGAGGGGCTGAAGCTGGGCTTCCAACACTGGGGTGCAGAGCAAAAGTTTCTACTCTGGAACGGACCGGCACTGAGCACCGAGTAGGCCCAGACTCCTTAGTGTTTGCTGATCCAACCCAAACAGCAGGTGGCACTCGGGGTACCACTGGGCTGTGGGGGGAAACTGAGGAGTAGCTTTGCAGAAAGTGCTTGGCTCTGTGCCTGGGAGAGCTGTGTCTTGTCCACTGGGAGTCCCCAGTGCCTGTGCTCTTGGGATGGTGAGATGAGACTGCAGTGGGGAGTGGGCAGGTGGTAGGTAGGTCCACAGACTCGTGGAGACAGGTTTCATTTCATTTTAGGGTGACTGGAATAAGTCCCTCCTATATAAAAGCACAGTGGGTGCTAAGCTGTGTTGGTTGTGGGAGCAAGGGCCAAATTGGGCTTCGTGTTGCCCCATTCCATCCCCCCATGGACCAAGGGGCATGTGTAGGGTCCCAAAGACCACTTATGGCTTTCCTCTCCTGTACACACCACCCCACTGTCCCTTGGGGCTCCCCTGAGTCTGTTTCCAGCTCTTCACCCTGTGACCCTCTCCATTCTAAGGGTTATCTTGATGCCCTCAAGGACCCAGGCCTGTAATGTGAACTACAGTGAACAACATGGGATGTAGAGGCTCACGGTGTATACCTGAATCCCTCATGGCGCCTTTTCAAGTGTCTTGAGCCTTGTGACACATCAGCTGCCCACCCCACACTGCCTCCCTGCCCTGGCAAACATCAGGACTGTTCCTTCTAGGCCGGGCCTCAACCTGAAAATGCATTCGAGAGTTGTCGATCTTTGTCAGATCCTCTAGGTCCTTGAGACAGGGTGCCACCCAGTAACCCAGCCTCTGCTCTGCACACACTTCCAGAGTGACTCTGTTTCCCAAGGGCCAGTGGCTTCTGTTCTGTTTAATGGTAAACTTGTGAAGGTTTTCAGAGTCCTCTGTCTTCACAATTTGTAGTGACAAGATCCAAATGGGAGGCCAAGAGGCCTGTCTTGAATTTCCAGGGCTGCAAGTTGACTTTATGGGGCTCCCCAGGACCCCAGGCCTCACTACCCTCTGCTGGGAACTGCAAACCCACCAGTCTTGCAGCCCCTTCCTTATCCTCTCATAACCCACATGCCAGCACCTGCCCAATAGTGAAGTTGCCAGGGCTGAGATCTCGATGCTACAGTTGTATCTGTAGCTTAATTTATATGTGTGTTTATTGGAAAGCTGTTTGGCTTTTGGACATGTGACTTTTAAAAAAGATTGTACTCCTGCAGTTTTTATTCTCTTAGTGGAAGTTTGTGGGAATGCATGTTTGGTTTTCTGTTAAGAGGCACTGGAAGAACTGGGCTTTGAATTCTGGAAATCTTGACAAGCTGTTTTTCAGAAACCTCTTTCTTTCATATTGAAGGCCTTCTTGCCCCCACCCCCCACACACTCACACATAGTTCAGGAAGGTGGCTGGAGGATGGGTGCGAATGTGGAGGGAAGGGGAGGAGAGGGAGAGGAGCAGCAGGGCCCTTGCTGCGCAAGGGATGGGGCAGAAAGAAGGGGCTCCGGTGCATATGGTCAGCACCTGGGATAGAAGCGTCCCTGTGTGCATTCCAGGAGTCCCTGTGTGGCCTGCGGTAGGTATGTGAGGATGGCTCAGGGTTGGCTGGACAGCAAGGGAGACCTGCGCCCCGTGTGCAGGGCTTGTACCATCATTATGATGGTAGAATTTCCAGAAGTAGAATTCTTGTGCTCCGGGAGACTACAGAATTAGATCTTATGATTTCAATGCAAAGGCAGGCCATGCCTGCATCCTTAGAGGTGGTGCCTTGTGTGTGCACACGTGTGTGCACGTGTGCCTTTACTCCCTGGAGGTAGAAGGGCTTGGAACACCCAGGCTACTTCCTCCTCCTGAGAACCTGAAGGTGCTCAAGGGTCTCACCAAGCACAATGCAGCTCTTCCCTCTTGCCCAGGGCCTGGTTGGTTTTCCTGGGAGCTATGCATGGTTGCCACCCCAGAGGCATCCCACGTGGGTGGATGGGATTTTGTGGCAGGTGCCAGCCCATGTTCCAACAGACTCAGCATGTTACAGCATTTTGCACACACATGGTGAGTCAAGCCTCTTAAGGAAGGCTCCTTTTTCTCCCATTAGGAGGATGCCTGATGGGCCAGCAGTGGCTCCCATCTGTAAAGGGACCTTCTGTGAAGTTGTCTAGAGGCTCTGCTGCTCCCCATTCTTGATCCTGTGCTGTTGGAATTCACCTCTGGTGGGATATGGGGGGATCGGAGAGCCACTCAGGGCCCCAGACTCAGCTCTGCCTCTAAAATGCCACGTGACTTTGGACAAGTCCCGTCTTTTCTTGGCCTCCATGTCTTCAAAGGATAAATATAAGTAGCAGCTCATAAGAGTGGGCATATACTCTACAGATATTTAGGAAAATGTATTGCTTCATGGTGGTCAAAGAAAAAAAGTAACCAGGTTTCCTCTTAACGTTATAAATCCTGATAGCAGTATTCAAAGTTTGCACTGTAAATTGGTATCATCCTTCACAAAAGGTGTAAAATGTCCGTACTCTTTGACCTAATAATTTTACTTCTGGCAAGTTTAGTCCAAGGAAATAATCCAAGAAATGGAAGGAGCATTAGGCAAGAGTGTCCCCTGTTTTTAATAAAAGTATCAAGTAGCATTCTAACTACCTTAATAGGGGTTGGTCAAATAAACAGTGATGGGTCCATTTTAAGGAATATTAAAATTGATGGTCACGGGGTCCTGCAAGATGGCGGAAATATATGTGACACGTTAAAAAGGTTTAAAATTGTCATGACAGCAGCTATATAAAAATATAGGTGGCTGTGCATGCAGATTGGCAGGGACATGCAGAGACTGACTGCATTAGGATAAGACTAGGCAATTTTGTTTTCTTATTGACATATAATCATATACCGTACAACTTCTGTTTAAAATGTGCAGTTCAGTGGTTTCTAGGAGAGTCACAGAAGTTTCGAGACATTTTTATCACCCCAAAAGGAAACCCTGCACTCGCCATTATTTGCCTCCTCCCCCACAAACCCCTGGAAACCACTAATATGCTTTCCGTCTCTGTAGATCTGCCTGTACTGGATGTTTTATATAAGGAATCATAAAATATGTGGTCCTTTGTGTCTGGCTTCTTTCACTGAGCATGTTTTCATGTTTCATCCAGGTCATAGCATGTATTAGTACTTAATTCCTTCTCATGGCCGAATAATATTCTACTCTATGGATACATCCAGTTTGTTTATCCATTTATAGTTGATGGACGTAACTTATTTACACTCTGGCTATTTTGAATAGTGCCGCTATGAACATCAGTGAGCAAGTTTTTGTGCAGTTTTCAGTTCTCTTGAGTAGTATATACGTAGGAGTGGAATTACTGGATCATGTGGTGCCCTTTCCACAGCAGGTGCACCATTTCTGCATTCCTGCCCCAGCACTGCAAAGGTTCCATTTTTCTCTACATAATACTGGTTGTTGTCTTTTTAATTTTAGCCATCCTAGTGGGTATGAAATGGTACCTTATTGTGGTTTCAATTTGCATTTCCTTTTTGGCTAATAATGTTCAGCTTCTTTGCAAGTGCTTATTGGGCATTTATCTTTGGAGAAATGTCTACTTAGATCCTTTGCCCATTTTTTAATTGAGTTGTGTTTTTTTTTAATTAGTTAGAAGAGTTCTTTATATATTCTAAATATAAATCCCTTTAGCAGATACATGGTTTGTAAAAATTTTCTTCCATTCTTACAAGCTATCTTCACTTTCTTGATGGTGTCCTTTAAAGCAGTCTTAAATTTTGATGAAATAGTTTTATCTTTGTATTTTGTTGCTTGGACTTGACCCCTCTGGCCCTGCCACTGATTTCATAAATTTAATATTTAAACTTGCTGATTCCAGGCTCCCTTTCCCCTGCAGGATTACTTGGGGTGCCCCATCCCTGTATGGTTCTGAACCTAACACTGGTGGGCTCTAGGACAGAGCTACACTAGGGTAGTTGCTTTCACTGTGTATACCTTTTGTACTGTTCAGATTCTAAACAAGTGCTCAGTGAACCTTGTGAAGGAAATGTAGAAAAGTGTTTATTTTACTTGATACCATCTTCTTCCTTCCCACCCATCCACTTTAACAAAACAAAGAAGGGCAGTGGCACCATCGTGCACAGCTGGCTCTGAGAGCCACTACTCTAAGGGCCAGTCTGAGCCCGGTGGGGAGAGAATGCAGGAGACCAGCCATGGCCCAGGGAGAGAGCAGCCGTGAGAAGGGAGGAGCTACGCGGGTAGGTGCAGCAGTGGTGCTGTACTGGGCAACAGAGGGGTTGGGGAGACCAGGAGAATGAGGGAGGGAGTTTGACTTCCTGGAGGCCAGGTCCCCAAGCCCCACCCAATCTTGGCGCATGGCCCCTGCCCCAGTGCGGAAGGAGCTGTGTGTTGTTCTTCCCCTGAAATAGCTCCCCGGGGCCCTTTGTGTCTGCCCAGGCCAGCACTGGAAGCCTCACCTGCCTTCCAACTCTCAGAACCTGGGACTTGAAGTCATTTCTGTCATCCTTGTTGGGCTGCCCTTGCCTTCTGGCTTTCACACAGGAAGTTCAGGTGACTGCTGAGGTTAGTAGCTTCGTGAGATATGGAACATGGTGGCTCTCTGAGGGTTGTCACACACCTGTGCAGCAGGCTCTCAACACAGATAGTGTCCAACTGGCAGTAGCAGGGCTGAGAGCATTAATTCATTTCTGGGTTTTCCTTCCAGGTCCAGGAGGAGCCTAGAAGATGTCTAATGACCCGCCCCCTCCTTATCCTGGGGGCCCCACAGCTCCCCTTCTGGAAGAGAAAAGTGGAGCCCCACCCACCCCAGGTAGGATTCAGTGTGCCCTGGTCCTGCCCTTGTCCATCTCAGCTGCTAGAAGCTGGTGCCTGAAGCAGCTCTCCCATCAACAGTGTGGCTGGGTCCTTCTGAATGTCTACTCTCTGCCTCTGTCCAGGCAGTACCTCCCCAGCTGTGATGCAGCCTCCACCGGGCATGTCACTGCCCCCTGCAGACATTGGCCCCCCACCTTATGAGCCACTGGACCACTCAGTGCCCCAACCCGGCTTCATCCCCCCACATGTGAATGCAGATGGCTCCTACATGCCTCCAGGTAAGTTGGAAAGGATCAATCCCATGGGAGCACAGGGGTCTGCTCAGCCCTTTGTTCTGTCTGTGAGGGTGTTTTACTGTAGAGGCAGAGGGGCTGATGGTGCTTATGGAGAGTGGACACAGGAAGGTGTCATAGAATAGGTGCTGCTGCGCAGGTGCTGTGGACAAGCCAGAGGAGCCCACCCTACCAGGAGGAAGGCTGGCTCCTGGGAAGGCCCGGTAGGCACAGTGGCAGGCTCTGTGGGTTCATGGCCACTCCCTGCCGGAGACCTGAGGCCAGGGAGAAGGCCTGGGTGCCTGTCCACCCAGCAGCTCTTCAGAGGGACCACTCAGGCCAGAGAAGGGCCAGGGCTCCTGCACAGGTAGGTGGGTCTAGGTCAGGTGGGCCAGGTGGCACTGCAGTGCAGGATCTGAAGCTGATGGGGAGGAGAGCCCTATGTGCAAGGGAGGAGCTGGTGAGCAATGAGGCTTTCCCTCCTGTGGTTGAGGTCCTTGAGCTCAGTGCCCAGTCCCATGTATAAGAGGCAAGGGAGTAAACTCCTCAAGCTGAGGCTGAGGGGAGAGAGTACGCCTTGTTACCAATTCTCTACCCTGGTCTCCATGAGACGGGCAGGGACAAAGGCTAAAAGAACGTATGGTTACCTTGGCCTGGTCCCATAGGCCTCAACTGTGTTCTGGGTGCTGGGGCTTTGGGGCTTTGTGCTTACCTCTCATGTGGGACAGGAGGCAAGCCAGTGATTTGTCTGTTTCATCTTCTATGCTGTTCCAGGTTTCTACCCTCCTCCAGGCCCCCACCCACCCATGGGCTACTACCCGCCGGGGCCTTACCCACCAGGGCCATATCCTGGCCCTGGGGGCCACACTGCTACTGTCTTGGTCCCTTCGGGGGCTGCCACCACAGTGACAGTGCTACAGGGAGAGATCTTTGAGGGTGCACCTGTACAGACGGTGTGTCCCCACTGCCAGCAGGCCATCACCACCAAGATCTCCTATGAGATTGGCCTAATGAACTTCGTGCTGGGTTTCTTCTGCTGCTTCATGGGGTAGGTGGTACAGGTGCTTGCAGGGTGGGGGCTGCGCCTGCCCACTGTCCAGTTGGAATAGATCTGGTGCCCTTGGCACCTCTTCAGGCCTCCCCATCTCTCCCCGTTTCTGATTCAGGTGTGACCTGGGCTGCTGCTTGATCCCCTGCCTCATCAACGACTTCAAGGATGTGACGCACACGTGCCCCAACTGCAAAGCCTACATCTACACGTACAAGCGCCTGTGCTAACAGAGCCAGGACTGGACTCCCCACTGTCAGTCTGGCCCTATGTGCTTTGCTCCCCATGCTCAGTGGCTCGTGTCCCCACTCCCATTTGGGGGTGGAAGCCATTCCACCGGTCCCCTGGAAGTCTTGTCCTCTTTGCCTTGCCCTTCCCTGAGCATCTGACTCTTCTGGCAAAAATTGTTGGATTTAAGGCCAAGGGTCAGCAAGTATCAG
Source organism: Cynopterus sphinx (assembly GCA_030015415.1). NCBI lineage: Eukaryota > Metazoa > Chordata > Mammalia > Chiroptera > Pteropodidae > Cynopterus > Cynopterus sphinx. The sequence goes on along the minus strand of CM057379.1, from coordinate 94,771,199 downwards.
GGAGTTGGCACTGGGCTTGTGTGTTGCTGGTTTTGTGATCAGGAAGATAAGCTGGGAAGGGTCTTCCTGCTGGGGTCTCACTCCTCCAGTTCTGTATGAGGAACAGGTTTGGTCCTGATTTTCCCAGGACCAAAAGCAGCCCGAGCAGTGGCTAGTTTCCCAGACCTGGGCCTGCAGTGGGGCTGTGCCTGATCTGCTAGGCCAAGAGCGGAGGAGTGAATCCAAGCAGGACAGGGTCAGAAACCCAGGGTTTGTTTTTGGGGTGCTAGAGGCAGGCATGATGATCAGAAGAAATGACTTTGGCCCTCGGAACTCTCAGGAATTCAACACTTTGTCCATGTGCCCAGGAGCCACCTGGAGTATGGTAGAGAGGTCAGAACAACTGCAGGTCATGGGTAAGTTATTGGGCCCTGGCTCACCAAGGCGGCACTTGCCTCTGGCCCCTGCCTAGTTCCCTTTCTGGCTATGCCTCTATGAACCTGTCTTTGCTGAGGCTAGGGGGAATGCCCAAGCACTCAACCCCTCTGTACCATGTCCTTGCTGTGTGTGGGCTTGACCTATGCCTGGTGGCTGATGTGTCCCAGATGGCAGATAGGGCCCTGTGGGCACACTCAAATTTGCAGTGCTCTCCATGGACCCTCTTCCCGGTGAACATTGGCCCTTCACCCTGGCTGACTTGCCAGGAAGCCTCTGCCTGGCAAGAAGGAGCAACTACAAGTGGCAGAAGTGCCCTGGTGTATGCCAGCCTGCCTTGGGCCTGAAGCCACACTATTTTCTGAATGGTTTGTCTGTGAATTTGCTCCCATGGACCGCTTTACCCTGCTGCTGCCCTTCCACCCTGGTCGCACTGCCACTGCATGGCCTCCTGTCACTGTGAATCGTGGCCAGTCTATTTATAGTTTCTCATTAAATGGGCCCTTTCACTCCCTTGCCCTGGGCCTCTGCTCTTACCTGGCTTCCTTCATTTGCAAGAGAAAGAGGGTGGCACTGTAGGTAGTCTAGGGACAGGGTCCAGTCCTCAGGGTTTCGTGCAAGCACTGACTGCCTGGGGACAACACTGACATTTAAGCACCTAATTCAACCAAGCCAGAGTCCAGTGTGGAAGAGCCCTGGTATTCCAGCTGTGATGGGGACAAGACATGTGGTTTCCCAGTGCTATAAGGTCACCTTACTATCTCTGATACTGGTTTCACATATGAGAATCTGTAAGCTGGAGCCCCCACCTCGAGCTCAAGGAGACAGATGCCTCTGTTCCCTCAAGCAAGAAAGAGCCACTGAGGGTAAGACTTCTGGGGAGCAGGCAGGTTCCGGGCTGACTCTGCCCCTACCCCTCATGAATTGTGATGGTGGGTAGGCTTGGTCATTAGTTGAAAAAAATTTCCATTTAACTCCTTCATGAATGAAACTTTCACAAATCCTTAATATGTGAAACATTAATAGATTCCTATTAATAAAAATATTTAAGTTCACACTTCTATTTTAGACAGTGAATTATTATATAATACAAGTACATGGTTTTTTATCCTTATTTGTAAGGTAACTCGCAGTGTTAGGAGCACAGGAACAGCAGGAAGGTTCTGTCAGGGACTAGTGAGAAGGATGACATCCATGCCAGGAAGAAGGGAGGCAGCTGTCAGTGTCCATTTTGACTGCTGGAGCATTAACACAGGTCAGAGGATACAGGCTATGGCTGGACACCCCTCTCACGGGTTTCTGCTAGAGAGGGATGAGGACTACCTGGCCAGGACAACCACCTGGGCTTCAGAGGGAGGGTGCCAGCTTGGCTTCTGTCCCCCTGCCCCTAGGAGAAGCCCCAAACGAGCAGGGGCATCCGGGGAGGGCTCCTCCTTCCCAAAGTGGTTCGGCAGCCTGGCCTTGGTGGCTGCTCCACTCCCAGCAAGGAAAAGATACCCACCTAAGTGGTGACACAACAGGAAGAATGAAGAGAATGAGCCTCAAGGTGGAGAGCTGTGGGCAGAGCTGGAGCTGGTTCCACAGGCCCAGGCTGGTGGGCTAAGCTGCAGGGCCGTTCCCAGAGCTAAAGCCTGGGGCTGCAGCGAGGGGTGGCCACCCTGCTCAGCATCTTGCCCGTAGAGGATGCTAATAGGCAGAAGCTTTAACGTCTGGCTTTTATTGATTTCTTGTTTTCTCAAACCCAGCATTAAGAAAAAGTCACCTGAGGTGTTGGTTTCATCATGGGTAGAGGTGGGGGTGGGCCAGCAGTCACTGCAGAAGAGAGCGCCAATGTGGTATGATGGGTCCTTCACATGTAGTAGTACCAGGCCAAGAGGCCAGCAGCCAGGGCCACACTGGTAGCCAGAATGAACTGGAAGCTGGGCTTGCTCAGCATAGTCAGGGCTGTTCGGAAGGGGCAGATGCTGCCCTTCAGGGCACCTGTGTGGCAGCACCAATAAGACATGGCATCAGTGGGGGACACCAACACACCTGCACTGGAAGGGGAGCTTGGAACAGACAAGACCTACCTTTGTCTTGTTTAGCAGCATAGTAGGGGCACTGACGCACATCTCCTTTCCCATTGTGCATGGGGAGCCCATCCTCCAGGATTTCTTTGGCCAGCAAGGAGCCAGCCTGGTCCAGTTCATTGAATATCTGCAGAAGCAGAGGATCAACACCGTCACTGGACTGGCGTACACTCTGCTTTCCAAGAAAAAACCTTTCTCTTCCCCTGTGCAAAGGGAGCTGGAGTAGGTGACACTTGCTTAGGAGTACAAACCAGCAAAGCAGCAGCCACAGCAATGTGGTGCTTCTCCCTAGCACAAGCTCTGGGAAGTGTGGCTACACCTGTGCTGCTGACCAGTGGATCTTCCCTGGGCACTGACCACACACATAGCCCACAACGGAAACTATTGGCATGGACATGAGTAAGAGTGCTGCCCAAAAACACTCTGAAGACTGGTACTTCCACATTTCCAGCCACTGAGTATTTTTAGCAAAAACAATAGAAAAATAATGTGGAAGGATGAGGCCCCAGCAGGACTGACCCATCTTTAGTGGTCCTCAGAGACCTGCTGACATCAGACTGGACGGATGATGGGCCTATGGTCAGACTCCCACCATGGCCACTTTCCAGGTACTGAGGGCTGGCCTGGGTTCTGGAGACATAATCAGCCTCCCCAGCCTCAGCCCCATCGAAAGGGTACTTGTAAACTGAGTTATGCTCCTCAAGCCTGTGTTCTCTCCCTGAACTTACCAAGCAAGACTTTTCATAGCAACCCTTGCTAAAAAAGGAAGAACGCCATTCCTCAAAACCAGAATCCTATGATGAGAGAAGAGAGGGACAGCTCCATTTCCCCGCTAAGTCCACTTCATGCTGGGCCCTTGCCTTTCTCAATACAGGACACAGACTGTCTAACAAGGCAGAGCCATCACTGGCTTCATGCCCTCTGTGGCCTATTTGGTCCCCTAACTTTCGGGCAAGTTGCTCATCTGCCCTAATGACCGGTGCCTGTTTGGGGCAGCTCTGGATTGGCTCATGCTGTCAGAGGCCCCTTCCTGCCTAGCCCCCTGCAGTACCTGCATGTTGTACTCGAAGGCCTTGTTGGCCTCCTCCACAATCTTCTCTTTGGTCTTTGGGTTCAGGTCCAGGGCATTCATCCTGGCCCGGTAGAACTGCTTGAACTGCTGTGCGTTGTCCACATTCTCAAACAGGTAGAACTGGGTCCCTTCCCCTGTGCTGGGGAGTTTCAGGGCCCGCTGAGCCACCTTCTTAAGCACTTGGCCCCCTGAGAGGTCCCCCATGTAACGGGTGTAGGCGTGGGCCACCAGCAGCTCAGGCTCCTGCTGCCCCACGTAGTGGATCCGCTCCACATATTTTCGGGTGGCCTCAGAGCACTTCACTTGCTTCTCCCAGTCCTCACCAAAGAAATACTCCATGTCCTTGGTCAGCGCCTCCTTCCGGTGCAGCTCCATGGGGAAGTACAAGGGGGCAAAGGCTGGGTGGTCCTTGTTGCGGTTCATTTCCTCCTCGAGGGCTGAGTATGTGAAGTAAAGTGCAGTAGTGGCCAGCTGTTGAGAGTGATGGGGGAAGGCCATGGGAAAGGGTTGAGGGCCTTGGATGGCAGCTCCTGAGCACACCGCATCTGAGCAGCTAGCAACAAAGGCTCAAGCAGCAACGCCCCCTTCCAATCTCCAAAGGCCCATTTTTTACAGTAGATTATTTCACACACCCAGCAAATTCATTTCTTAAAGGAATGACATGATGAATTCTTTGGAATGTGGATACTTTTGCTTTCTTTACATCACTGTGTTATTCCATTAAAGCTATGAAAATGATAGCATGTCGAATGGAGTGTAAGAAAGGCCTAGGTTCCCCCTCGGAGCTCATGGGACTAAGGCCCCCAACCTGACCCCATCCATGACTGAGGCACAAACCTTAAACAGCTCTTTCCTGATGTTGCCTTTCAAGAAGTCCTTGACAAACTGGGTGTTTTCTGCTCGGTCATGTGCTTCCTTGGTCCCTTCTTTCAGGAGCTCAGAGAGGTCAGCCATTCTGTGGAGAAATGGAGTATATGTGTGCATGTGCACAGGTATGAATTAACCCTCCCAGCTCCAGAGTATCTGCTTGCTGAGCTGGAGGCAGGGGCTGCTCAGAAACTCAATTCCAGCATAGATGTAGGGTCTTGCCAGGGAGCACAGGGTAAGCAGACATAACTGTGCCCCGCAAAACTTGGGTGACACGTGGGATGACTGGCCTACTCAACATTGTCCCTGTCTTTCTGAACCACCCAAATGAATGATGATTTGCTTCTTTGGCTTCCTAGTGCCCAAAGAAACACAAGCCTCTAATCTCAGCATAGCATTTGACAGGTTTCCCAGGGAAGAGCCAGCCTTTTGAAACATGTCCCCTAGAATCCATGCCATTGTAAAGGACTGACTTTGGATCTCCTGGGATGGCCTTGCTACTGTCCTTCCACCTTGGACTCACAGCCTCTTTAGGACTACATGTGGTTGGGGCCAAATCTAGGATACGAATGAGAAAGGCAGAGGCTGGGAAGGTTGGAGCCAGGACCTACACTGTATATGCTTAACAAAATTATACAGGATGGAGTTGTGCCAATAGATGCCAGATAAGGCAGAAAATGCATAAGCCTAATGACAGTGGCACTGTGCAATGGCTCATGTGTCCACACAGTCAGTTCATCTGCTAGAGACGAAAACTTGACCTCTCATAGCCCCAGCCTCTGCTAGATTTAGGAGATTAGCTCGTATCACCCACATGCTGAGAATCGTTTAATATTAACAGTTATTTCAAGATATAATAAAAGAACTTTGCAAATGACGGCTATCATGAGAAGATAAGAATGAAAAACAGGCCCCGGTAACTTGAGACTTAGAGTGAACTGGCCCTACACTGTAAGAAAACTCCCTGGGGTTGGAGATGCTCCCATATTCTAATGGGTAGAAGACACTTGAAAAGGCAGAAGCTTCGCCCAATTGCCCTTTCTGACCCCAGATGATAAAACACTTAGGGTTTTAAGAAAAAAGGACCTGTCTTACCTCCCTGGAGCCACACAGGGAGAGTGCTGAGCAGCCCACAGTGCTCTCTGCTGTCCCAATCAGGCATTCTAGGGGCCACAGCAGCACAGCTCCTGACTGCACCCCAGTGCCTCCAGCATACACAGCCAGATGTACTGGGCATCGCAGGCCCTGGGATCACCTGACTCAACAGGGCCAGCCCCATCACTCACCTGGTATGGTTTTCTCTTTCTGGGCTCCTTGAACTCTTTTTCTCTGACTCATCCACCCCCTCTGAGGTCTCCAGTTCCACTGACATCGTTGCTGAGTGTGATTCTTGCTGCTCTTACTCCTCTGGTCCTGTAGAGACAGGAGGAGCTAGTGATGTGGCACCCACAACAGTCACTTACCCAAACTCTTGATGACTCTGCCCTCCTCTGAGCCAGGTAATGAGGAGTCATCCACATACCTCAGGGGTGTTTTCTTTAGAAATAAAGCTCTGCCATTACTAGGATTATATCTGAATATAGACAGAATTTGATTAGGGACAGTAGATTAGGTAAAAGTACTATACTAATGTTGAGCTTGCTGTTTTTTATAATTGTACTATGATTATGTAAGAGAATTGTACTGTCCTTGTTTTAAGAAGTACACACTGAGATATTCAAAAGTAAAGGGGCATACCATCTGCAACTTATTGTCAAATGGTTCATAAAATTTTGTGTGCACATATATACATGAGGAGGAGGAAAGGAGGGATGGAGAACATACACAAGTAAAGCAAATGAGGCAAAATGCTGATGGCAAATCTGGATAAAAGATACTCAAGAGTCCTTTGTACTATTCTTACAAATTTTTTGCATGTTTAAAATTACATCAAAATTAAAAGTTACCTAAAACATAAAATGACATCATATAAAGCTTTAAAAGGGGAGGGGGTGGGGCAGGCACAACAGGACAGCAGCTTTGACTTGGCAGCATGTGTACCTGCAGCCATTCTGTCCTAGCTGTTAAAGGCAGGGTGGTCTTGTGCAGAGGGCAGCAGAGCAGGGTACTAACTGCACTGTTACGTTAGGCTGTTGCAAGCAGCTATGCTTTAAAGCAGAGCAGCTTGAAAGGCACCTGACAACCTGCATCAGCTACACTGAGTCATCAGGCAAGTAGACTGTCCCCAACCTACTCCAGACTCTGCTGCGCTGAAGGAAATAGCACAAGTTGGCCAATAGTTCCCAATGCCTGCTGCTAGGGCTGACCCTGTCAGCCAAGTAAATATGGTCCTACAACACAACAAGCTCATCACCCCTGGAGGCCTCCACTCTGCTATTGGAAAGGGGCAGCCCATCCGGGCATTGCCAGGTGAACAGCAGCAGTGCAGTTGTACCAACGACTAATGAGCTACCAACACTGGGGCCAAATCAAGCCAAGGAAAGAAGAGACCTTCATTTTCTACCTCCACCAGTAACTATTTACTAAGCATTTTCTATGCGCTCCACCCAGAAATAGTTGTCAAGGGGAACAAAGAAGTGTACAAAATGTTCTTTCAAAGGTATAAAAAAGAAAAAAACTAACCTGTCTCCCCCAACAGATATAACCACTGTTAACGTGTTGGTACACATCCTTTCTGTGTTTTCTCTAGGTATATAGTTACATCTTTGTTATCTCTTGGGATATTACAATGCTTTACTCAGCATGATCTTTCTGAACCTTCTCTTGCCTTTGGATTTAACGCCTATACTACTGGATTAATGATAGAAAACATTAAGTGAGAACACGGATGGTAAAGCTTTTAGCACAGTGCCTGCCACATGGTAAACACTTAGTAAACACTAGATAGGACTGTTTGTACTTGTATTTTGATTGAGGCTTACTGATGTTCTCCAAGAATACTTAGCAAATAAATATCAAGAAGTGAAATAAACCACACAGAAAAAGACATGCATGGTATCACTTATACGTAGAATACAAAAAACAAAGTGGAAATCAGCACAGCAGTGGTTGCCAGGACCTTGGGGTGGGGGCACTAGGGAACGGTTAGTAAAAGGGTACAACTTTTTGGTTATAAAACAAAGTTTGAGGATCTAATGAAGAGCATAATGACTATAGTTGATAATACTATACTGCATAACTAAAATTTGCTAAGATCTTAAGCATTCTCACCATAAACAAATATGTGAGGTAGATGTGTTACTTAACCCAACTGGGAATCTTTTCACAATATATATGTATATTAAATCCTCACATTGTATACTTTAAATATATTACAGTTTTGTCAATTATACCTCAATAAAGCTGAAAAATAGGAAAGAAATAAGAATATATAGAATATGCAACCTTCTCTTGATTCCACGTCAGATATACTCCCCTCTCCAGTAATGCTAATGAACTGTATGGTGCATTAAGTCCAAAATGCAAAGGTATCACATGGAGAGATGAGCATTCAGAAAGATTTCCTGGAGAAGGGCTTATCCAGGATCCTCAACAACACACAGGATATGGGGTGAGAGAAAGGAAGGGCCTCTAGATCAAAGAAAAATATGAACAAAGTAGAAATAGGACAGGCCACAGAGATAGCATAAGACTGCCCAGTTATGCATCCTTTCACCAAGAGACCAAGGTAGACTTTGCCAGCTGAAGAATAAGCCCACTCCAGCTTGTCCATGCTGACCTTATTTGACAGACTTTCAGGAACATCTGAGCTCCACACTTTTGGGGCCCCATAGAGCTAAGATCTGCCCCCAGCCACTCAGCACTCAGGTTGCAGAGAAGAGGTACTGGAATAGGAGCTCTGGGCTGCCCAGAAGAGGGAAGGATGTACTGAACGGTCCTAGAGCCTCCAGACAGGTGGCAGGGCAGGTCTTGGACATGCTCAGGACACACCTCAGGCAGGCACCTGACGACCGTGGCCCCCATGCTATGTACAGGTGAAACTAAAAATAGGCAAAGACAAGAGCAAGTGTACTCTGGTTGCCTAGATTATAAATTGAGGTAATTTAGGCAAACTTCCCACACCTAATTCTCAGGCTGCACAATAGCGACTGTGTGTGTGTGATTCAATCTGATCATTAGCTTTTATTTGCCAATAACTATGCTCTGGGAGGATGAAGTCTTGCTCAAGCAACAAGGCCTTTTATTCTCTTAAAAATACCAAAAGGGGAAGGGAAAGTGGCTTCTGCATGTGCCACCTTGGCATTTCCTTTTTCTCAGCAGCAGTTTGTGTCAGTGTCCCCTCAGGCACACTCTCCACCTACCCTCTTCAACCTCAGTCCTACCTGATAGCCTCCTCCCCACTTCATTCTCCCAGCTCACAGGGGACCCAACTCTGGCCCCAACTCTGGCCCCAGCTCTATGTTTCATTGTTGTAGCTACAAGGCCCAGAAAAAAAATAAGTTCTCACAAAAACTTGTTGAGTAAAAAATCAAAAGTTAAGGATAGAGGTAGGGAGGCAGGAAAGTAAGGGTCTCATGCATTCTGTCAACAACACTGAGTTTTTAAAAACCACACTGAAAAGTAATCTGCTGTCCACTACTTCACCATTTTTCAAACTCAAAACATGATTTAATAATTTTGCTTTGAAGGAAACATAAATACCAGCTTATCGCACCCGAGCAGCAAGCATACTGGATCCTTAACACAGGCTCTGTGCAGCGGGGAGGAGAACGTTCTTAGGAAGGCTCAGCACGTTCAACCTACACAGGCTGGATGCCAGGGTGCCCTCTGGCCATCCCTGTGGCCTGGTCACTCACTGTTCCTCATGGGACTGGCCACACAGTGTGGCATTCAGAAACCACCTTCCAACATTAGAAACAATTCACTCCATTCTCTGAAAAGCTACGAGTCCACACTTAGTCTTGCTGACCTCTATACTAGAATCCTTTTTTTCTTTGCAGGAACCACTGGAATCCCTAGAAAATTGGAGGCCAAATCATAAATGTAGAAACTTTCAACATGAAGCAGTCCCATATGCCAACAAAAACAACAACAAAAAAGATCCCTAAAGATTCTACTCTGGAAAATACACTTCCAGAAGTATTAATAGTAATCTGCACCAAAATAATAAGCTGCTGTATATAATGTTACAAAACAATACAGGGTAGGAGTGCTCAAAGGACAGTAAACAACGGAAGCCTGGCACAGCTGTGACAACTTGATGATGGACTGCATCCATAAAAGATAAAGTCTATATAAACTTATTTGTTGAAAAAACGACCCAAAACACTGACTACAACTTCGTGTAAAAGTATGTAAGTATACTGACAATGACAGGAAGGTAATGTGGAAAGCTATAAATGTTATTGTTCGACTTTTTAACTATTGGCTCCTTTTATATAAAATGGTTCAATCTTTATGAAAAGAGGGGTGGGGCAAGGGAGATGGAAAGAGATAGAGAGGAATTGGACAAGGCAAACCAACTAAGACCCTACACTGCACTAACTAATCAACAGGAAGTTCCCTAGGCCCTTTATTTGCTCTTACAAATTCCAGAAGGCTTGATCTGCCCTTGCTCTCCTACTTCCGGAAAGTAAAATCGACCTCTACAACTCTATAATTCCTGCTCTCCTAGTTGTTCATCTGATCACTACTGGTTTCACTCTCACAGTGATCTGACAGAAGTGACAACATCCCAAATCACCAATGTTCCTTCCAGCAGATCCAGAACTCATTTGAAAGCCTTTGCCTCTGATAAATTGCAGGCTCAACACACTAGGGCTTCTAAAAGAACAGACATGTTCAAAGGTGTTCAATCCTCGTCCATGGAAACTCATGTCCAGCATATCTCAGAAAATCATTTAACTTAGTGTACGGTTGCCTGATGGAAACAATCTAAGGACTACATTATCACTCATTCCCCATCTGATGATCCAAAAAGGCACAATAAAGACTTCATCTATAACAATCTTCTTTTTTAAATTCTTGTTCTTTTTCTTTACCTTGAAAAACTGAACAGGTTGCTTACCATGGCCAGCACTATAGAGAAAGATGAGGAAAGAAATGCAGGGTGACCAGCTCCCCAGAATTAGAACAACCACTTTTTCCTCCACCTGACTCTGGAATTAAGACACTCCACAGTGATCTGCTACTGTGCCTCATCAGATGCCCATAACATGAGCCAATGTTGTTATCTCATGTGCACAGAGGAGTAAACAGCCAGAGGGTAAACAAGTGGCTGCTCAGACTCCTGCACTGGGTTCCCTGGAGCTCTCTCCCCACTGAATGGCTTGGGGTTGGACATCAGGAGTCCCTGTCCCTGCCTGCTTCCCTAGAAGGCCGTTAGCAGCTCATAGTCCATCCCTGTATAGAGCTGGCATCACATTCATGAGGTGATTATTCTTTTGCTTCCACGAGTACCCTTATCTTGTTTCCCTAGTTAAACGAGAAGCTTCCTACAGAACAGATCATCAAGACACCCTCAGTTGAGTAAAAAATCCAGAGTCCAATGCCATGTCCAATTCACAGGCCAGCACCCTGGAGAGTCACCAACCTCAGTTATAATTGCTGCAGACACATTCATAACAAACAGAATGCCTACTGAGAAAGCTTGCTAAGTGAGGGGGAGGAATGTGTGAATAAGAACACATGGGTTAAATTCTAAAATATCAAATAAAATAATAAAAATTTCAATTGGTACTATGTCTCTCACTGGTATGAAAGCTGGTTTTCTTTCGTCAACTCTGACTCCCTTTCTCCCCTGCTTCCCTCCTTCCTTCCTCCCTCCTTCCTTTTCCCTCTATCCCTCCCCACCGCCCCCCTCTCTTGTGGTCTGGACTTTCTAACCAATGACTTGTTTATATTTCCCATGCCTCTGAGCTGTCTCAGGCCACTCACCCCTCAGGACCCCCTGGGCTAGCTCCTGCATTACCCACCTATGCTGTGTTTTCTCTGTTGCTCCCTGGAGTCTATTGTTCCTCTCCCTGGGCTCCACAAGGCCCAGGGTCTCCTCTGCAGTCCCTGCTCTCAGCTGCTCTCTCCACGTCAGAACTGCATGCTGGCTTCCCAGTGCCCCTCTAAACCCTCCACACAAGCCCAGTTCCACACCCACTAACCCTGGCCCAGCAGTCTGCCTTCATTCATCAGGCACCTTTTCTTTGCCAGTATTGGAGGTAATGAGGGCCTCTGGTTTCTCATGTCTGAAGGCAGGCCTCTAGTCATTGATGTGGCTTCCTTCTCAAAGCCTATGGTGTGTGTATGTTCTCCATTCTTTCAGTTGAATACATTTTTGTCTATGATCTCACCCCACCCACATATACTGTGATATTCAGGAGGGCTGCAGCTCAAAAATGATGTATTACCTCTCATAGAAACTATGTGTAATATGTGCCCCATAAATGTTTTTAGTGATAAAACACACAAGAATCCCAAACTCTCCCTTTCCTGGATTATAGAATCTGTTCCTTCATTTTATAGCCCCTAAAGGCTTTTCACCTTTAAGTGAGAATACTTGTTCCTATTAACAATACCATAACCAGGCCAAGTTAATTCTTCATGATGTCACATACTCCCATCAGGCCTCAGCAGATATAAACAAAAGAGGTTGCCTACACATCGCTAAAGTTCTGTTCTGAATATCTGTCTATAGAAAGAAATTCTAACATCCTACTTATAACCCTGTGTATGATCTGGGGAACAGAATGGCAGGGCTACTGTGGAGGGAGCAGAAGGGAGGAAACCAGGGGCAGGAAGACACATCTCTCTTCACAGCCTCCAAATATCTCTGGCTCTTTCCATTTTTCACCTGTAAAATGGAATGAATACCTGCCCAGCATTCTGATACAAGACTATTAGGAGGATCAAATAAGACAATAACCATGAAACAACTTTATAACTAATGTCAAGCTATGCAGACATTATAAAAGGAACTGAGGACGAGCCCAGAGCTACTACTGGCTGGTCTACCCTAAGAGGCACTCTTGGTGAGCTTCTCAGGCCTTACCAGGATACAGAGAAACTCAATGGGGGAAGGCCCTAGTTCTGGACGCAGCATGGAGAAGAACTTGTTTGAAATCCAGCACTTTTGAAGGGTACACTCCATACCAAAAACCAGTTTTACATCTTTCCAGTGAAAAGGTTTGCTGTCTGCCTTAGGGAACTGCTGCTCCCAGACCTCAGGGAGGCTGGAATTGGGTGTTAGGGGGTGGACGTGTCAGTTTACTAGGGCCACTTCTGGGCTCCAGCTTACTGTTGATTACTGCTACAGACCCAGGTCACCTTAGGGAATGGAAAGGCAGCTGGGCCCTGCACAAAGGGGCATAATCTTTAGAGCGAGAAAGAATTGGGTTTGAGATCTGGAGTCCCAATGCTTAGTAGCTCCGTGGATGTAGATAAATCATAACCTCTGGAAAGACTATGTTTCTTCAACCATAAAACAGAGCAACAAAACTCTGTTCCACATTCTCAGGTATGCTATGAGGACTAAATGAGCTAACGTGTATGATAAGTGTCTCATGAAATGTAATACTGCCTCAAATGCTGTTGATCTTCTATTGAGAAAGTTGCTGGCGAATATGAGCAGCTGGGTGATTATGAAACACTGAGGAGGAATGTGAAAACCAGACTCCACAGATAATTCTGAGCATGTCACACCTGAGAACTTCTGACTCAGCCCTCATCCTCTGGCAGCATCAGGAAATGGGAATACCTGCTCTTTCTGAGGTCAGACATGTGACCACTGCAGCTAGAAAATCCACATTGCAAATGCTGCTCAGTGCAAGCTAGGGCGGATGTTGGGAGCAATGGTAGGGTGAATTGGTTCTACCTCAACAAAGCACATGATAAAAGAGGCCTCTCAAAACCCTGAGAAAAACACATCATCTGTGTCAACAGCTTCTGACTTTATAGAATAAATGGCCTGAGGTCTCCTCTGAACTCTGGTGCTGCCACTCCTTAAGAAATCTTATACACAAGCTTCAAATGACCCTTTCACTTTAATCATTGGGTGAATTCAATCCCACAGTTCATTGAATGGATGACTATTAACCTCTTGATAAAGAGCAAGTTCAGACAAGGAGTCCTGGAAACATGGGAACTTTAAGAACACAGCTCTTGTGTCACATTTACTAAACACACACACGTGCACATTTGAGCAACAAGTGAGAAAGCAAAACAACTGCTAACTAGTCTTAGGGCACTAGCCTCTTAGTAACCTCAAAAACTGACATTGCTCTGGAAGTCCAAGACTTCTCTGGCAGGCTTTTCTTACTGGGAAGGAAGGTGTGCTCATCTCTGGCACACTCAAATACAACTGAGCATTCAAAGAAGACACTGGGATAAAAACCTGAAACATGGAAAAGAGCTCAAAGAAAGGACAAGGAGTCTACTGCTGCTGGTGCTGAAAAAAAGTCCTGGTAAAGAGTATTTGCTACTTGAAATTAAATAAATTCTAAGGTTTGTCCTGTTCCCTGAGTGATACTTCACCTTATATGAGAGGTCCGGGTCTCAGGGCAAGATGACGAAGACTCTGTAGTCCTACAGGAAGCACCTGGGGACTGGAGACTGAAGCCCTGACTTTTCTAAAATGGTCTGGCTGGGATGTTATAAGAAACAAGTCTAGGCATCAAACATCCCACAAGGCTGGCTTTCACAGAGGAAATGCTGCCAAAACCATGGGTCAACCTAAGTTACCATCAAGCAAAGATTAGTCCAATTTTGGAATAATCTTAAAAGCATGTGTTCTGTGGACTAAGTAGAATAAGTCATACTTCCTTTCACTCAGGTGCAACTATTACCTGTGCTTTCAGCTTCTCTCATAAATGATGACTTCAGATAGCATTTGGGGGTGGAGAGGAAAAGTGAGTGATTACAATACTTCTGACAAATTTCCATTTTGGAAAACCTAGAGATCTATTGGCTTCCAGGTGCTCTCTTCTCTACAAACAGGCTCAAACAGGTTCTAGTCTTAGCAGCATCCCCACAGGGAGTGGAAGGCCCTCAAGTTCACCCAGGAGAGGATGGAGCAAAGGAAGAGTGCCAGACTTTTGTCAGGCACAACCCTGGGCATACTAGGCAAAGCCACTTTCAAGCAGGTACCACTGACCATGAGGAAACTAAGACGGAGAGAATTAAGTATTATAGCCAAGGTCACTTGGAGAGTTAACAGTCAAATTGAGACCAAACCTAAGTCCTTCTGAATGCAAGATGATACCTCCTGTGTCCCTAGCTAACAAGCGTGTGAGAAGAGTATGATGTCACCACAGACTTCTAGAAACATGGAAAGCAAAGCTATGCTACACTAAATTTACCTGTTCAGTGGAGGGGTTTTCTAAACCATGGAGTGTCATTTGGGTTTTTATGTGAGCTGAATCCTATGAGTTCTGAGAAGCAAATGCTTAGCCCCATTTGACGATTCAGAAGCTGCTGCTGCCCATCCCTACATTTACCTTGGCTTGCTCAGATGGATTACTCGTCTAATGGAAAGGATTGTTTCCTGGCAAGCCCTGCTTTTGTTGACTTAACAGGGCAGGCCAAGGCTGGAGATGTTGGTTCCAAAGGGGGCATGGCACCCCACCACCACTTGGTACCTGAGGGAAAGCAGTCAGACCTCGTGGTAGACAATGAAGCTAGAGGCTCCGGGGCATGCCTACACAAGGGGAGGTCACAATTAAGTCTGCAATCTCTATAGTACCCATTGCCATAGTAACTACAGAGAAAAGGAAGATCAAGTTTCAAGAATCTGAAAGCATGTCCTCCATGTGTTGAGTGTTTAAAATCTCTTCAGTCCCATTTGTCAACTGAAAATATATTCTGTTTTGGAAACAATAGTGTGATGGATAGGAAGTATGTCAATACAAACTTCTTGTAGCAACTCCACAGGCCAAAGCATTGGTTAACCTAACAAGGTAGCTCCTACATCTCACTTTGGACCCATTAGGGATCTTAACATGTTTCCACAGGCCTACAAAGTGAAGTTATCATTCCCAGGCTTTTTCACAATGGCTACCTAGATTGTGGCAGTGGGGGCGGGGCGGAGGGGACTAGGAGCAAGGAAACAAGCCCAGACCAAAAACATGTAATTCCAAAAGGCTGGCCCCATCCTGCACAGGCTTGTGTCCATGGCAGCAGCAGCTACTGGGCTTTCTCAGAGAAGCTCAGTTGTTTGTGTGTTTGTTTTTTTTATTAACAAATTATATACTTGGCAATACTCAAAACTCTCACTTAAAGGGTAGAAAAATCAAAGTGGCAGGTGATTACTTAGCAAAATGCCTAGCAAAATGCCCTTAAACTCTCTTTCCAGATACTCTAGCTCTTCAATGAAGATGAAATGAAGAAATAAAGATGAAATGAAGAAATAAAAGATCATCATGTTACTTTGCCTGGTCTACCTATGAAATTTCCACAGCCATTGTTTTACTTTCCTCATCAGTAAGAAATTCCCAGGGCACAGCCTCCCCATGCAATAGCTGCTGGCAGTAACTTCATGTCTGTATAAGTACCATGTATGATTATTAATTTAGATACAAATGCAGGTCTTTGTATTTCAGAATACATCCTACAACAGAGAGACTGAACTGCTCCATCTGAAAGTTTCTAGAAAATGGGTTCAATAAGTCTAATAGCAGGCACATGCACAGAAATCCTTTCTGTGCTGATTGACACTGAAGGTGTTGAAGCAGTGACTGAACTGCATGATGATCTCTAGAGCCAACCTGTGGCAGGCCCGCAACAAATGCTACCTGAACTAAGCCCTGCCAAGAGAAAATCCACTGGCCACACACGGGGCTGAGCAGCAGCACATGGATATAGTTAAGGCACAGGCTTTTGTCAGGTACAACTCTGGTTCTTCTGTGTACCAGCTGGGTACCAGCTGGGTGGCCTTAGACCAGACACTTAACCTCTCAGTCTCAGTTTCTTCATCTGTAAGGAAGGTAACAACTCTGTGAGGTAGGTATGAAAATTAAATGAGATAAATTACTTTAAAAAACTGACGTGTTATATAATGCTGATTAATACATTAAAGAAAGGGTCACTTAAAGTTTAAAGTTAACAAATGTCGCCATGTACTTTTAGACAAGAAATGGAAATACCCTTGTCTCGATGAAAAGCCTTACAGGCAATCAGATCTATACCAGGGTCACACACTTTAAGCTGAAGGCTCACTATGAAGATCCTCTGTTTTCATTCTGATAACAAGAAAAAAAGAAAAAAGAAAAAAAGAAAAACCTTCAAACTTCTAACAAAATAAATTTTCCAAAGGACCTAAAAGAATATCATCATAGTTCAAGCTTTTTCAAAGAGATTCTGAACATGAGTTAGGTGAAGTTTCCTTCATGCTACACGTTTTATTTCTTTAGAGCAGCTCATCACCATAACTAAAGGATTAAATAACTGATAATTTTACTTGATACCACGATAAACCTGATTTGCATTTGTATCTCATGACAATCAATCCCCAACCCAGTGGTTCTCAGCTGGGGCCATTTTACCCCCTGGGGGATATTTGGCAACGTCTAGAGGTATGTTTGGTTGTCACGGCTGGGAAGTGGGTCCTGCTACTAGCATCTAGTATGGGTAGATGCCAGGGATACTGCTCTACATCTCACAATGCACAGGAAGTACAAGCAGAAGTACGTACACCCACCACTACCACAAACAATTACCCAGCTCAAAATGTCAATAGCACTGAGATTGAGAAACCCTGCTCGCAACACAGAAGCAGTGTTAAGGTAGTTCAAAAAAGGACAAGAATCTAATACTGTACTTATCCCTTCATCAGTTTATAGAGACTAAGTGAAATTTGTTAGGGCACTATGCTTCACACCATCCATCACATCTTTATCAAATATACTTTACAGAGATTTGGAGAGAAACTAAATTTCCACCAGAAAACAGAAGAAGCTGTTAGTAAGTAAGGCAACTTGGCACTCTCCACAAATGACAATGAAAAGGGTCACAGTACCTTCCTGGGAATAGGACTGATTTGTATTTAAATCACTAGGAGGCAAAACCTTTAAAGCAAGCTCAGTTACGAAGCCAGGCAGAGGTAAAGCCCCTGAGAGAAATGTATTTACTAATTTCTTGGTAGAATAGAAAAAAAACTGGAAGAAATCTCATTATTGTTAACTGACGAGTAGGCTAAGAATCAAGTCTACACTAGCTAGCTATATTATATGACTCCCCTGGAACTCCAACTTTCTCATTTGTAAAATGAGAGGCACCTCTCAATGAGCTGCAGGGAGGATGGCATTTAACAGAAGGCAGAGCAGGAAAGGCTGTGGGCTTTCCCCACCCATTTCCGCCAGAGCAGCGCTCCTATTCCTTGCTATACTTCCTCCAAAAATGACGTTGTGCTGCATCTAAAAATAAGGTCTATAAAACAATGAGCCTGATGATGTTGGGGGCCTGGAATTACATTAAAAGATACCTAAGCAAGCCTTTTATGATTTATTATAGCACTTGTGCCCTGTTACAGTATTTACTTGTTTACAGGTATTTTCCAGATAACAGCTCATTTATCTTTGTTTCCTACTGCCCAACACAGTGCACCAACCTAATCAGTCACTCAGTATGCTGAGTGACTGAATGATTTCCAGAATGCAAGGTATTCTCAAAGAGCAGATGACAAAGAAGATAGTTAAAAGTGAATCCCAGAAATGAGAAAAATGGCTGGCTAGTAAGGAAGCATTTTTGAGCAGCATTTTTACTAAAAAAATTGCTGCTGACGGGGGTTAGTGAGTGAGACTAGCCTGTGGAGGGGACCAAGCATGTGATGCTTTGCACTCAAATAACTGTTTCATATTTGAAGAAGAAATGTCGCATTGCATTGATTTTAAACTGGCTTCCTACATTCCACAGATACAGCTACTGAGAACGCACCTTTTAGATTTTAAGGACTTTGAAAGCCTGATTAGAAGCAGAACTGTTCCCTTAACCTCCTCTTTTTTTTTTTTCTTTTAAAAAAATGGATAAGCAAAAATTTAAGTCAAAATAACAAAGCCTTGCCATCATTCTTCCATCCTATGCAAGCACAAACTACCTGATACTTCCTGATGTTTGCCTCTGAAAAATCCTTATTCTCCCAGATGGCTTTGAAGAAGGGATTCACAGCAGCAGCATTCTCTTCTCATTTGTTACTCTAGGGAAGGGGTAAACCCAAAGAAGGCAATAGCTGCACAATCTCATGACAAGCCCACATCCTGTCTCTCAGCACATTTTGCAGGAAATATACCAAGGCATTAGGTTATCATTATCTCAAGGAGAAAAAGCAAAATGCTACAGTGATGATTTACTGGGGAAAAAAAAAATGGCCACTGTAAAATTGAATAACTTCAATTCCATGAGGCAGCCCCCACAAACTACATGAATTAAAGTAGTGCTCATACTCCCAAGAGGTTCCCCAGAACTGGTCAAAGATCACTGTCTCTATTAATAATTATCAAGAAGAAATTCAAATATCTCAGGACATCTACTGTCCTGTCCACTAAGGACATGATTGGGCAATAATGAATGAATAACTTTAGGAAAAAGGTAAAGTGAGGAGGGTGACCGTTGAACAGTTTATAGGCCAAGAAAAGCAGCAAATTAGGGTTCCTAGGGCTCCTAGAGGTATGCTCAACCACACCCTACTCAGAAGGCCAACACATAAAAAAAGTAGTTAGTGAAGCATCCACAGTTAAAGTGGTGGGAGAGGGCTGGAGACTTGGGAATTCAGCTCCTCCGGTACCCTTCTGTGGTCTAGGGGAGCTAAGATACTCACTTTGAAACAGACAGCTTCCACTTCCTGCTGCATATGCTAAGTGACAGCAACTCTAAGACAGTCTCTTAGGCCTGTGTGTCCAAAGCAGCAGAGGGAAGCTGGTCTTGGATTAGCCACTGTTCCTGGACCTGCCCAGGTTTTTCTAGCTGCTGGGCCAGGCTCCATATACTCTTTCACACTTTGTTTCCAATAGCCCAGCAGCTTCTTGAAAACACCCTGACCTTCCAAAAAGCCTGTGGTATCACTCTCACATAGCTCTCTGTATCAGCCACAATTAGACTGTTAAGATACATGGGACATACCTGAAGCCTCACCCACACCAGTCAGTGAGGTTGTTTAGCTGCCCCATTCCTGGGAACCAAATTAGAACAACACTATGTGTATGCGGGAACACGCTGTCTTTTGCACAAGCATGTCCCATGACAGCTGGTGTTTGGTAAAAGACTACTTGTCTGTAAAGGAATCCTAGGGTTTCTGTCTCTCATCTTCCACCCAAATACCTCCTCATCTGAAAACACAAATGTAGAGAAATGTACTTCTGAAGATGGGTAGGAAAGGGCGTTTGCCAGAATAGAATAATCATTAGCCTTTTTTTTGGTGGCAAATCCTTCTGAAGGCTTCAGACTCTCCCCAGAACAATCACATACTTAAAAAAAAAAAAAAAAAGTCGATGCCATTAGAGAGCAACCACAGGCCCCTAGAGTTCACCCGTGGACCCAGAATTCTGGTTAAGAATCCCTATTTTAAAGACTCTTTTAAGTCTCTATGACAGACGTTCTCTTTGTGGGTGTTTTCAGTAAAACCCCTGAGCACTTATGAAAAAGAGGTATCCCCTTTCTTTGGCCTCCTTACTTCTTTTTTCTTCCTACTCTGTTACCTAACCCCAGTAGGTTCAGTTCAAGTTCTCCCGTCTTTTCCATTTCTCAGCTATTCACTTCGTTGACCTCCCAGAATACTGAGTATCAGAATGACAATCATAAACCTTAAAAAGTGATTTTACTGTTTCATGTCTCCAACATGACTGCCAACTCCTAGTGAACAAGAACTATGCTGGATTTGCTGTTTTTGCACATCCTCTCATTGCCATTACTCTGAACACCACAGAGGCAATATCGGCTTTCAAAATGGGCAGATAGCACTGCTTCTTTGTCCTGCTACCTTTAGGTATTTGCAGTTGAAAATTAACTTTAAAATACAAGCATATGCCCTGGAAAAGACAAATGCAAAGGCAAAAAAAAAAAACAAAAAAAAAACATAACCTGCAGCAGCTAGTTACCCCACTTTTGACTTTGTAAACACAAAAAAGGTTACAAAGCAGGACAAACATGACACTGAACACAGACACTTGGAAATTTTGCTGAGGTTGACAGAACCCAAGCACATGGTAGAGGAATAGAGTGTGTTAAGTTATTTCCTAATTAATGAAATATCTATTACTAAGCAAAAAGGAGGCCTGAATCTCCCCTTGCCTTCCTGCAGAAAACATCCAAGGGAGTGAAGATTTAGCGACACTGCACTCTGTCTGCTTTTCTCATCAGCCTTCAAACACTACTTAGACGCCTCTCCCAACCTACACTCAATGTTGCTTACTGATTCTTTCCCTTCACCTGCCCGCCCTCCTCCAGATTTCTCTGGAGAGTTCCAGGAGATAACAATTCTTCTGCAGCAGCCAGCAGTGGTCTTGCCAGAAAGAACAGGCAATCCAGTATCTAATGAAGGGTATGGCTACACTTGTACACTTGATATGCCATATTATCATCAACATTTATATTGTTCATGGGCTCTGTGGCTACAATGAGGCATCAGACCTTGTTAGCTTCAGGTAGCTTGAGAGAAAGTGAGAGTGAGACAGACAACACCAGGTGTACTACAGTAGAAATACAAACTGTGTGATACAGACAGTAGTGGTAAAGATACAGCCTTATGTTCCAAATTTTCTAGGACAGTTCTGATTCAAATATCCTGTCACAGCAATCAACCCCTTCAGTACACCTGGATGCTCAAATTATGGGTCCCAGTGTTTGGCATAAAAAATATGATCATGACCATAATTGATGAAGCAGGCCAGCCAACTAGGTTAGCTAAAAGCTTGATGGCAGATTGTTTAAACATGCTAGTGCTTTCCCATAACCATCAAGTAATTGTGAGATTGAATGCAATACATGACAGTGAAACTTGAGTTTTCCTAGACTGAGAGAACTCATTTTGAGAAAGCTGGGAATATTTAGAAAAAGGCAGGCAGGCAGAGTATAAGACACCTGTCTCTGTTACACCATTCTTCTCCAAAGCCCTTTTAAAGTCAGAGAACTATAACAATAATTAGGACTATGATACCCCTGGGAAGAAAACAAATCTATTTGTGTGACAAAAATTATTTTTTTCGCCCTAAGCAGAGAGAAGAGAATAGCTCCTTGCTTGGCCTCTGGCATACAAGGTGATGGTAGTTATTGCCATGCAACAATCGCCCCTTTCTTTCTTCTTCAACTGTCCCTTTTCCTTGTGTATTCTACTCAATAACTTCTCTACCCTCTTGCCAGTCCACTTCCCTCTTCTGTCCAGCCTGTACTTTAAAGAAGGGGGCCCCAAACAAGATTCACATTTGAAACTCTAAAATCACAGAACTAGGCCCAATCCCAACCTTAACAAAATAGAAAAGTTTGGAAACCCATCTTAGATCAATAAGCAGCATTCAAGACACCAAAGATTTTAAGGCTCATCAAGTATTAACCTCATTTTTCAGATACAGAAACTGCAGCTGAAAGAGTTTAAATGTGTTTTTCATGGTTATAAATAAACCACCACAAGTTCCTTTTTTGGAGAAATAAACCATTTATTTTTCACTCTTTCTAATATAAATAAATATGTATGTATTTGGATACATACCCAAACATGTGAAACAAAATTGTCTAGTGGCTGTGAGTAAAAAAATGGTTACAAATAGATTAATTAGCTTAATTTTGTACTTAACAATTTAATCATTTTGAAGTACAAACAAAACATCAGTATATCTGTAAATTTTATACAGATACTCAAGCATACATTTGAAAAAAGAACCCTCCTCAACATCATATCATTGAACAGCAAGAATACATGTACTCTGATGCAATTCCTACTCCATAAAGAGATTAGACAGCCCTTGGATTACTATTTAAATATCTGCTTAAAATATATATATCACATGGAGAAATGCATATTTGCTAAAATTACATCAAAGTAATATTAAAACCTGTTTGCTGATAAAAAGCCTCATAAATTTAACTGCTACTTTAAAATGCCTAAAGATTCAGAGTATTGCCTTGTAAGGTCTGAATATAGATGTGGTTGATATGACAACCCAGGAAGTGTTCTTGGATCCATTTCAGTTGGCCATAATTGCAATTAGGTGCAATCCTCTGATAGGCTGTTTGTGAATGGATTCCCTTGACAAAAGCTATATACCTTTAAATTATCTATAATAAATTCCAATAATTACTGTATTCTGAAATGGAAAGAAACTGGTCATTCAGAAAGGATTTCTTGCAAAATATATAAACCAATGTAATTGCATATTCTTTAATACATACAACATGGCTAGACCAGACCATCGGTATGGGACTGCTGTATTTCATACTATGTTACATTTATTAGAAATTTAAAAAGAAAATTTCTGAGAGACTCAACTGCCTTCATTAGTTGGCTTCTATTAGTATAGTAATACAATGAGAGACAACATCTTATGGTAAATAAATGGAGTCAATATGGAAAGGTAAAGTATACAGTGAACAATATTACGGAGTACTTGTGTGGTTATCACAGCGAATTATCTTCCAGTATGAAAAAAATGAAAGCACTTCCTTTCTGATTGGTGATTTGTGGAGATTTGAGGAGAGTGGCACACTTGGAGAGGACATGGAAGTTCCTCACCCATGCCATATACATCTCTTGCATCTCTTCCATTAGGCTGTTCCTGAAGTATATCTTTTCACAGTAAAGTGAAAATCTGTTTATACTTATAGATGGTTCCTTCCAAATACCCAGGAAGAGATTACATCTCAAGACGAAGGAGAGCTTGTGAGGAAAGACCGAGAAGCAACAGTGGACATAAACACCCCATGTTGATACAAGCCAATCTCCCTGACCCAACTTTACAGGTGCCTGGAAATACTGTGTTTACAAGAGACTGCCACAGTATTGCTGGAGTGTGCTCATGAAGGGTCCATGGGTTACTGATGACTAATCTGTTAATGCCCCTGTCGCTCCTAGCACTTAAACCATTGTTAAAAATGTCTGGCCAAGACAACACAGGGTCATGATGCCCACCACAATGTCTACAGTAGCATCCATTCTCCACTTCCTGGAGAACAAAAGTGACAAATGACATGTAGATGTCAACAAGCTGGAGCAGTAGGGGCCTACTGGGCACCCTGGGAAGTGACAACTTAAGCCTCCTTTGGAGACAATTCAAGTTCCTGGCAGTGTCCCCACCCTCACACTTCACCACATACTTTGCAACCCAAAGCGATTCATTTAGATTTTTGTAAGGCACGATGTACCATTTCTTCTTCTTTTTTCAGAAAAAATAGTGGAAATAAAGGTTCTTGGTCTTCGTAGTTCCCCCACCATAAAAAAAGAGATGACGACGACCTTGGTATAAGTAGTTATATTAACTGTTCTAATTAAAGATCTCTGCCTCCCTCACCCTGTGTGTGTGTGGATGGTGGCAAGAATTAATCAGTAATGGCACTGTTTCTTAGAAGTAAAGAAGTATCCTGAGAAATTATTCAGATTACAAGACAAAGCTTATATCCTATGTTTTTGCACATATAAACTTAACAGATATAATAAATTAAAAGCAAATGACCTTCACTGTGTGGAACACACAAGAATTAACTCGGACTTCTTTAATCTCCCATTAACTATTATCAGAAAAAAAGAATGCATTCAATGTCTATAACTTTTTCGTTAACTTTGGCCAATAATATATAAGGAAGTAATTTATAGTTCCAGTTTTTGACCTCTTTTATCTCCAAGTAGTTCCAAGCTGAATTCCACAATTTTACACTGAAATATATAAGTCTAATTTTCAAAAATGTCTTCCTTCTGGAGGGGTGATATTCCAGTTTTTGGTGTAATCCTGATCAGAGCTCAACTATACTATGAAAAGCTTTCAAAAGAAAACCAAGAAAACAAGGTAGCCCAAAGGCCCCAGTTCTCCAGTTTTGTTTTTCAACAGTCTTGATGAGGGGTAACTCATCTTCTCATTGGCATTGTCATTTCTAAAATAGCTCATACTCCTAACTCTAGTGACTCTCAGCATCTCACCTCACTGGACCAAGCAAAGGAAAAAAGCAAATCTAGTCAGACAAGGGGGAAATCACAGATTTTCCTCTTCACATCCCCACATAGATTAAGTCACTCAATGAGTGTGTGTTTCTAAGGCCCCCTGAATCCCCACATTCTCTCTAGTGTTCTGGCATAGGCACTGTATTTGAAAACTTTCTCCAATTTCACCAAGTAAACTTGTAAATATCCACTGAACTGTGAGCTCTTGGTAAGCCTGTGATGTTTTTGTTTTGTGATGTTTCTTGGGGGAAAAAAACTAATAAAGCACAGATTTATTAATGCGTATTCCTTATGCCCCTCCTCAAAGGAGAAAAACTAAAATGTTTAATATGAGAGTTAAAATTTTAATCAAAACACACTGGTTAACGCCATACCAGAAATTCAAATACACCTAACCAGTAAGCTCCTGTTTCCTTCTACTTGAGAGGACACGTTAGGGGGAGAGAGAAGATCGTTTAAATAACACAATCGATTTCCGTTCTCTAACTCTGTTTAGAAAGGAGCTTTGGATCTAGAGGCAGATGACCAGGTTCGAGATCATTTGTGCCATCATCTTGGCTGTGGGATGCACGTCAATTCACTTAACCCCCGTGTTATCATTAACCCCATTTACAAGTGGGAAAACTATCAACTCGCAGGATTTTGGAAGGGGCTGAGAGTGACAGCGTTTCCTGAACTGTAGAACCCTATATGACATATTTTTTTTAAATCATGCTTCATCTTGTCTGGTTCACAGAACCACAAACACAATACAATAAAGATGACAGCCACAGGCCACAACAACCGGTTCAAGAGAAGCAATTTACATGGCACGAGAGACAGGCCGAGTTGCAAAAAAGCTCTGCAAGGCAGTCTCTTGGCAGCTCTTCCGGGGCAATTAAGACACTTAAGCACTGTGCTCACTACATGACAGGTACACTCCCTGCCCAGACTAACCGGCTGCCCCTGGAAGTGGACCCCTCCCCGTCTGGCCCTGCTGCACACCACGGGGGCCGCGGGTCACTCATGAAGTCATGACAGTGACTCAAAGTGCCCTTCCACTAAGGTGAGTCAGGAGAGGAAGGGCAGAGCCACACGGCCCGGCACAAGCCGCCACTCGGAGCACCGTCTCCGACGCTGAGGCAGGTCGGGGCCCTCGCGGGGCGGACCAAGGTGGACGGACGTGCCAGCCGGCCGTCAGAGGCTGCACAGCTCCCTCCGGGAAGGCCACCTCCACCAGCTGCCACTCCGGGGTCGCCTCCCCCAGGGCCCTCGTGACACTGAGAGGGAAGGCCCAACCGGGACTACAGCGAACGCGCCGCTTATGCCTTCCCGGCTGGCCCTCGGAGAAACGTCGTTGACGAAACGCGGTTCCCCCAGAACCAGCTCCCACCCCGCTCGCCCGGCTCGCGCCGCCTCCCCCGCTCGGGCCCCGCGGGGTCCGCCTCAGGCCGGCGCCGGGGGCGGGGGGCGCAGCGGGCCGCCGCGGGCCCGACCCCGACGCCGCAGGCGCGGGCTGGTCACGGCCCGCTGAGGAGCCTGGAGAAAGTGTCGGGAGGCCGCCGACCACTCACCGGTCGCGGGCCCGCGTCGCCGTCGACCCGCAGCTCGTCTCCGCGCGTCGCTCCCCGCCTGACTCCCTCAAGCGCCGCCGCCGCCGCCGCCGCCGCCGCCGCCGCCGCGGGAGGGCGCGAGGGCGGGCCGACGTGCGCGTGCGTGAGGGGCGTGGCCTGCGGGTGACACGCCTCTGCGGCGGGCACGTGGCTCCTCTCCCCGGTGCCCCGGTCGGCGGAGGACGTTGGGATGCTTCCAAGTACAGGTGAGTGTTAGTCAGAGCAGGTGCTCGTCAGGACGCCTCTGGGCTACGCGCTTTTCTTGCCCAATGTCACCACCTCTTCAGACGCTCCACCTGCCCTTTTTGTTCCCGTCATTTCCTTGACCTTATCCGACCGGCTGCAGGTTAAATAAATGACTGACTGGAAAGGTTCTGGCAAAGGTGTGGGAAATTGACGGTGTTTGTGGGAGTTACCAAAGGTCCCTGAAATAAATCCCAAACCTAAAGAAACATGTAAAGAGTTTCTTAGAGCCAACGTTTGGGAGCAAGTCCCTGAGGCAAAATCTCGAAGGGTTGAGATAATGTTCCAAAGAATAGCAGTTTGTGCAGTTAATTTTACACATTAGAATCAAAGGGGAGCATGTAAGAAAGGTTACATGAAATCCATTGGTGGCAGATTAAGGAGAGAGAAAGTAAAGCGGGGAAATCTCGAAGATGGGATATAAAATAGAGGGATGCATGTTCCTGGGTGCAGGATAGTTAACATTTAACATACATAGTTTACAGAGGTATAGATAATAGTGAGGAATGTTGATTTTGTCTCCCCCCACACTGGGATGTTTATCTTGGGAAGTCTAGAGAAGAGATCATTCTGACATTTTAAGTCTATTATTCTAGATGCACAGAAACAATGGACAGGGTTTGTTCAAGGTAGAGATTAATCTATCATATAAGCCTTAGGATGTGTCTTCTCACCATAACCCTCTCAGTTAGGAATTTTTTATGATCAAAACATCCCGTGTGGTTACTTTCAGTAACTGAGTTTGTCAGGCTTGCCTAAGTAGTCCCTTTTTTGTTCATATAGGGAAAGGAGGGCAATTTGACAAGATCTGGTAAAATTCAGAATGGGCATTCTCTTTGATCTAACAATTCCACTTCTGGGTAGCTATTCTAGGAAAAAAAAGAAAAAAACACTTATAAGGACCCAAAGAGGCACAAACAAGGAATGTCATTGCAACCATGGATACTCCATTTGGGTGAAAAACTTGAAACAATGTAAATGTCCATCAAAAGAGGAGGACTAGGGACTAGGGGGCACATACATTCAACAGAGTTGTGTTCCATCAAAAAGGAAGGGGGTGTGAAAAAGGGGAAGGGAGTAAGAAGTACAAATTGGTAGTTACAAAATAGTCATGGGGATGTAAATTATAACGTAAGAAATATAGTCAATAATATTGAAATAACTATGTATGGTGTCAGATGTGTAATAGATTTATTGGTGTGATCACTTTGTAAGTTACATAAATATCTAATCAATATGTTGTACACCTGAAACTAATATAATATGGTATGCCGACTGTATTTGAAAAATAAAAATTATTTTTAAAAATGAAATTAGAACAAAACAAACAAAAGGAAGGGCAGACGCCACATGAGGGAGGACCTTAAGTGGAAGGGGGGCGGAAAGCAAGTTGTAGGAAAATACAAAAATATATTCTTTAGTTTGTAAACTTAACATAAAAAATATGTGTGTGTGTGTGTGTGTGTGTGTATGTATTGAACCTTGATGTGCGTGCTGAAGTGTATAGGGGTGAAGGGTACTGATATCTGTAATTTATTTGAAATGCATCAAAAAATAAGATAGTTGATGGATAAATAGATATCTCATAAAGCATATATAGCAAAATGTTAAGAATCTGAGAATCTAGGTGGTAAGTATATGGGTGTTCACTATACAGTTCTTTCAACTTTTCTGTTTGTTCACAAATTTTCATAATAAAATTTAGGGGAAAATATATTTGGTATGATTTCTCTTATTTTTTAATTGCAAAATATCATCCTTCTACACGTTCAAGTTTAGGTATGTAAATGCATCCAAAAGCAGGGATCATTTACCCACTAGAATGTTAGAAGATGGTATAGAGTCACCTGTGTTTTATCTGTACTTAGCATTCTAATATCATAATTTTGTGACTGAATATCTGGACCCTTCTGCAATTTGTTTTTTTACCCTGCTCTGATGACTAGGCCATTTTGCAGTTTAAACTCTGTCTACTCAATGAACTGTATTCTTTACATTGTCTGTTTCACTACAAAACTTGTTTTACTGGTTTATTTTGCAGACTCCAAGGAAAACAGTCATTAGCCTCTGCTTTGTGACTCCCCAATCCCTGCTGACCATGTCTTATGACCCCAACTGTTGGCTATATCCCATGACTATACCTGCTGGCCATGTGTCAATTGAAAACTACCCATTGTTCTTATCTCACAATTCCACTTGCTAAGTCAGCAGACTCCTGAAAATCCATTTGCCCCCAAAATCAGAAAATGAATGATGTAAGTTTGTGGTCTTGTTTTTCTAGCAACCCATGCCTTTGATCAGTAACTCTTCAAACTCTCCATAGCCTTATTCTTCCCAACTACACCATGTTTTCAATTCAGGTTGAAGGCTACATTCTCTGATTTTCAAATCACATCAGAGTAAAACTCTCTTTTATCCCTCAGAAGACTCCTATGGAACTTCTGTTTTCAGTACCATTTAAGTTTTTTATGATCATAGACATAGAATATAGACTAGTGGTTACCAGAGGGTAGGGAGTGGAGGGATGGGGAAGGTAGACGGGGTAAAGGGGGTCAAATATGTGGTGACAGAAAGAAATCTAACTATGAGAGGTGAACATACAGTGTAAATATATATATGCCTTACTGTTAAAGTGTACAGCTGAAACTTACTGGATTTCATTAACCAGTGTCACCATAAAAAAAAAATAAATTTAAATAAATATTTATGAGAATGCATATATGCATTATCCATTACTTGGCTCTCAAAATCAAATTTAAAAAAATGAATTTTAAGATAGGTAATGGGAAGTACACATTGTACTGTCCCCTGCTCCAAACACACACACACACACACACACACACACACACACACACACACACTAAATTGAATTAAACTGAGTGGCACTGATTGAAGGAGGGGTTGCTTTGAAGGTTCACAAGAGATAATGTAGGGCTTAGCCTATGCCTGACACATAGGAGAAGCCCAGAAAAGAGTTCCCAATGTTGTTATCATTAGTACATATCACTAGTTTGGATTAATTGGCAAGAGCTCTGTAGGAAGTCCTTTGTCAGATATAAAGTCTCAGGGAAAGTGCTGATTCACTGCTAAGCATGCACCAGTCAGTAGATAAATCTCTCCACCCAGGCCTCAGGGTACAACAAACTGGGTGGGGTTTCAAAAAACAAGACCTTTGCCCAGGCAGCCAATCTGTCCACCCACTTCCAACAGTTCCCTGGCACTAGCAGCAACTGACCAGAAGAAGCCCAGGGGTGAGATGTCATTCCCTGCCACTCATCGTTACTGATTTCTCAAGCTGCAGGTTCAGCAAGGGCAAAAGCAATGAAGTTTGCTAGTGTCCCAATGTGGTCCTGGGATGCTACTCTCAATTAAACCTGGACACTAGGGCCAGCTTCATGGGCTTGTGACTCAAGCATCTGCATGGGATCCACACTCAAAAGAATCCCACACTTGGTTTAATATTCAGCTGTCACTCTCTTGAAATTCTTAATTCTTAACAATTTTGAAACAAGGAGCTTCACATTTTCATTTTGCACTAGGCCTTGCAAATTATGCAGGTGGTTCTCCTGGAAACCTTCTTGTTTGGATTTATTTCCTTAAAGTGGAGACCTCCAAACATTGGGTTTTGTGGTTTAACCCCATGCAATTAAGGAAAAACTCAACTTTTATCAGAATAATATGCCCTTGGGTTCCATTTATTGGGTATTTACTGAGTTCCTACTAAGTGCTGTACATTTTTTCAGGAAGGGGAGATATAGAGGCAAACTAGACATGGAGCCAGTTCTCAGGAAGCCCTCAGTCTAATAAGGCAGAAACATTTTTTTCAGTGGGATTTTTTCAGAGGGGAATGGAATAGGAGTAGTTAGCCTAGCCTAGGGGTCAGGCTCGTAGTTATCCTAGGGTTACCTGGAGGACATGATAGTTATGTGGAGTCTTAAGGAGTGAGTAGGAATTAGCCCCATTTGAGAAGGTGGGAGGAAGGTATTTCAGGCAAAATTTATAATCTGAGCACAGAGTAATAATGTAGCAGGGTACAGAGGAGATTACAAAAATAGACATGCAAGTTAAACACAGATATATCTTCACTTATAAGTGAAGTAAACATAAATGTGTATTTATTAAAATAAATATATGAGTCTTATTATAAAGACCAACATTTGATATAAATAAAATACATATTACCTTGTGGAGTCTCTCCACCACTAGATTCGGGAAAACAGCATTAGTTTTCATTTGATTTCCCTGTAACTCCAGTGTCCAGCAGATATTTAGACAACCAGTCAATCAGATTGCTTTGTGCGGGGTGCTATTTAGGTGATGGAAATTCAGCAGTGGACAGACAAGTGCCTGAGGTCCAGAAGCTGTCATTCCTGGATGAGTCAAGACACCTCTAGGAATGAATGAATAAAACGAATGTTCTTATTCATGCAGCAGTAAGTTTTCAAAAGAATGAGAGGGTCATTTTGAGTTTTAGTTGAACACAAAGAAGTCTCACTTCTCTGTTAAAAAGAATTTACATCTGTGCAAAACAGCTAGTCAGGCATAGGAGACAGGATCTGAGGGGGTTAAGACTCAGGGATATAGATTTAATTATCTTTAGGTGACACCCCATATCTGCAAGTCCAGAGGTTCACAAAAGATGAAAAGGTTGTTTGTTTTAACCTTTGTGCATGCATCTCCAGCACCCAGCTAAGTAAGCATCCTCTCTGTTCGTGCATTGCGACTAAATCCGATTGGTGCAAACGTGGCTGACGCACTGTTGGGGTTCAGGAGTCCTGAGAGTTCGCGGAGTCCCGCGAGAGTCGGGACGAACCCTCTGTGCCCGAGGGCGGGGCTGGCGGGTCCTCTCCGCGCGGGGGCGGGACGGGAACCGCAGGGGGTTCGGAAGCCGCGGAGCCTGGCATCCCTTCACGTAGGGCAGCCGAGAAGGGGGGGTTTGCCAGGGTCCGGCTGAAGCCGCGGGCCGAGGTCGGTACCCCTTGCAGGGGTCCATTCCCCGCTGCGGTGGGCTAGGCTGCCAAAGTCGAGGTCCCCCGTGATCCCGCGTTTCCCACCCAGGCAGCGATAAGAAGGGAAAGCTGTGACCGGGAGGCGGGTGGGCGTGAGGGTCCGGGGGCCGGAAGGGTTCGGGGGTATTGGGCCCCAAGGGTGGGGCTGGGATCAAGGAGCCGGGACCGCTCCCAGCTGGTCACCCCCTCAGGCCTACGGGGCGCAGGCGCGGCGTCATTCTGGGCTGGGACGCCCCCAGCCCCGTCGCCCACACCGCACTCCCCTCAGCCACCAGATTTCTCTGGACCGAATTTCCCGCTCGGGCTGGTATGGTGGATAAGAAGCTGGTGGTGGTGTTTGGGGCCACAGGTAAGGAGCAGGAAGCGCAGAACCCGTCATCGAGGCCAAACTGCGCCTGGAGACGATGGGGGTGGGGGATCTGGACGAAGGGGGTGGAGATTGACCTCGGGTGCGGCCGTGGGGAGAATAGGACCTGAGCGTAGATGTCCTTTGAATTTTTAAAAATTACTTTAACTTCTTTGAATAAGTAGGTAATAATTGGACATCATACCAAAATTAAATCTCCCTCCCACCTCTGTGCCCCCCCCCCCGCCCATCCATCGCTGTTACAGTTTCTGGAGTATCCTACTAGTTTAGATACATAAATAAGTATTATTTTTAAACAGTAGTAACAGGTAGTGTTTTATTTTGTCCCCACCTGTTTTTTCTTTCTTTCCTATACGTATTTAAAAATATTTAACAGCTTTATTGAAGTGTAATTCACATACCATAGCATTTACCCATTTAAAGTATGCAATTCACTGGCTTCTCATATATTTTCAGAGTTCTGTGACCATCACTGCAATCAGTTTTAGAACATTTCACCATCCCCAAAAGAAGCCATGTACCTATGTGGATGAAAAAAGGGCCACGTACTAAACCTGGCAAGCTCAAGGGAGGACTGCATGGTGGGCCTTACAAATGCAAAGGCCAAAAGTAACCACACAGGGTGGTCTAACATACAAATTCCTAAAAGTGAGGTCATGGTTCTAGGACTGTAGCTCCCTTGACAATTGACTTTAAGTGAGCCTGTCCATTGTCTTTTTACATCTAAGATAATATAAGTTTGAAATGTCAGAGTAATCTTTTCCAGACCTCTCAAGGCACAACTGCGGGGACCAGAACACGAGGTCACAGAACACCTTATTATTATCTTGTTGCCCATATATCATCTCTGTTCTGTAAATTTAACTGTCCTGTACCCAGCAATGTAAAAGAAGTATGTGTTTATCTGTTTTTCTTTCTATACAATCCCAGAGATTTCTCCACTTTGCTTTCTCCTGACACCTTAATCTACCACCAATGGATTTAATGTAACTCTTCTTACATCTCTTCCTTTAATTCTAATGTATAAAATAAGCTGCAGACCTGCTGTGCTGCCTGGCTCCTAACACCCCCTCACCGGCTTGGCCCCTGAAGCAGGAATCCCCAATCCCTGGGCTGAGGGCCAGTACGGGTTCGTGGCTATGAGGAATTGGGCAGCACAACAGGAAGTGAACAGCAGGCAAGCAAACAAAACCTCTTTTGTATTTGCAGCCGCTTCCCAGTGCTAGCAACACTATCTCAGATCATCAGACATTAGAGTATCATAGGAGCACCAGTCTCTGGTGCTAAAAAGATTGGGGACCACTGCTCTGGAGCATTTTCTCAGTCTGTTAAGATTTTACATCATGGCACAAGTTGTCAGTTTGGGTCACATAAACTCAAAAATTCTCTACAAGCTTGGACATTTCTTATGTAGACACCTACTAGTGGTCATTCTCCATTTTCCCCAGCCCCTGGCAGTCACCAATCTTTTGGTCTATAGATTCGCCCATTCTGGTCATTTGATTTATTTTCACCTTTTGGCTATTGTCAATAATGCTGCTATGGACATTCATGTACAAGTTTTTGTGTGCACTTATGTTTTCAGTTTTCTTGTGTATATATCCAGGAGTGGATATCTCCATGTTTAGCTTTTTGAGGAACTGCCAGACTATTTTTCACAGCGACTACACTATTTTACGTTCCTATCAGAACTTTACGATGGTAGTTGCAGTTCTACAATTTGCCTTTTCCATTTCAGGACACATCATGGTCATCTATCCAGGTCATACATACAGATCTACCACATTCTTTTTAATTATTTTGCATGGATTAATCACTCATTTAACCAGATTCCTACCAAAGGACATTTAGGTTGTCTATAAATTTCTGCCATTGCAAACAGTGCTGCAGCCAAATGTTCTTATGTATATATTTATAGATAATTTTCATTTTCTTCCTTTTGATAAATTTTTATAATTTTCTCAATCTTTTGGAAAAGGTATAGGTAATATTTCTTAAACTAAGGGGTGGATACATGGGTATTGATATCCCTTTAGTAACTGTTAAATATTTCATAATGTATTTAAAACATTTTATAAAAGGTGTTAAGTGTGATGCCTGCTGAAACATGGACAAAACCTTGAAAAAATTCTGAGTGAATTAAACCAGAAACAAAAAGCCACACATTGAAGGATTCCATTGACATGAAATGTCCCAAACAGGAACATCCACAGAGACAGCAGATTAGTGGTTTCCAGGGAGCGGTGGAGGGATGGGGAGAATGAAGAGTGACTGCTGATGGGTATGGATTTTCTTTTTGGGACATAAAAATGTTCTAAAATTGACTGTAATGATGGTTGCACAACTCTGAATACACTAAAAGTGCTGGGGAGCAGTTGCAAATACAGATGAAGCTTTGCTCATTCATCCACCTTTTATCTTCTGCTGTGTGGCCTGGTGCCTAATGGGCCAAGGACTAGTATTGGTCTGTGGCCTGGGGGTTGGAGACCCCTGCTTTAAAAGACTGAATATCATGGTAAGTGAACTATCTCAATAAAGCTGTTGTTTAAATATGGTGTAAGGCGGTTTAATGAGCATGACAGGTGAAAAGTGTCTTGGGTGTCTTGCTGTGGTAGAGCATTCTCTTCGGTGTTTCACCCTTAGCAGGACTCCCAGGTGGGTCTGACCCTACAGATCTTTTTGACTCTTCAAAGGTGCCCAGGGGGGCTCAGTGGCCCGGACACTCCTGGAAGATGGGACGTTCAGGGTTCGGGCTGTGACCCGGAACCCTAGGCAGAAGGCAGCGAAAGAGCTGAGGCTGCAAGGTGTGGAAGTAGTGCAGGGAGACCAGGACGATGAGGCCAGCATAGAACTGGCCCTGACTGGGGCTCATGCCACCTTCATCGTGACCAACTACTGGGAGAACTGCAGCCAGGAACAGGAGGTCAAGCAGGTAAGGGCATAGGGAGGCTGGGGCTTGTTGCAGGACGTCTTAAAAGGAGCTCCCAAATACCTGTTGGTTCCTGGGAGGCAGCTCAGACTTGCCAGAGAGAGGGACTTACCCTGCCTAAGGACCGCTGACCACCATAGGGCTTTCCCCTCTTCTATGCAGCCCTCCTAGATTTTGATGAGGGCAGAAGGAGGCTGCTTTCTCAACTAATGACTTTTTTTTTTTTAAGATATCATTCATGTCACATACAGTTCACCCTTTTAAAGTGTACAGTTCATTGGTTTTTAACATAGCCACAAGTTATGAAACCATCACCACTACTTAATTTCAGAACATTTTCATCTTCCCAAAAAGACCAAGTACCTTTTAGTAGTCACACCTCCCCCCCTCCCAGTCCCAGGTAACCACTAATCTACTTTCTGTCATCCAAGGACTTTTTACACTTTCTAAAATATTAACTTTGTTGACCCATGATTTTCTTAAAGTAAAATCCACACATTTTAATTGTATAGTCTGGTGAAGTTTAAAAATAAATACACCCATACAACTGCCATCTGATGAAAATATAACATGTTGCTATCATTCTGTCATTCATATCATGTCTCTGTTCACGTATTGTGTTTCCCTGTATTCTGTTTTCCACTCAGATTCTTTCTAGTTAGGCCACCATTGAACCCAGGTGAAGGTATATGAAAGGAACCATGAGAACAGCCATATTTTACCTCATTGAAGATCCAGACATTTGCACATAGAAAGCACTCAGGTATTTGTGGAATGTATAATGGTGCCAGAGGAAAGGCACCAGGCTGAGAATTATGCACTTCAGTTTTCAGCTCTGCCTCGTCCACAACTAGCCACAATTGTGGCTTTGACCATGTAACTTGTCTGCTCTGGTCTGTCTTCTTCCTCTGTAAAAGAGAGGCTAGACTGAACCAAAAAAATGTCTCCAGACTTTTTTTTAGCCTTCACCCTTTCTTCAGTTATGCATTACACGGAAGCCCATTCCACAGAGTGGACAAAGACAGCTTCTCTGGTTGAAGCAGATTATCTGAACAGCCTAGATTAATGTACCATGGCTGCTATAACAAATGACCACATCCTGGGTGGCCTAAAACAACAGGAATTTATTCTTTCCCAGTTCTAGAGGCAAGCAGTCCAAAATCAAGGTGTTGGCAGGGCCATGCTCCCTCAAAGGCTGTAAGGGAGATTCTGCTCCTTGCCTCTTCCAGTTTCTGGTGGCTGCCAGTCCTCCTTGTGGCCACATCACTCCAATCTCTGCCTCAGTCTCTGGCCTTCTTGGTGTCTTCTCTTCTGTCTCATAAGGACACTTGTCATTGGGTTAATAGCCCACCTGGGGAATCCAGGATGATCTCATTTAAAGTTCCTTAATTATATCTGCAGAGACCTTTTTCCAAATGAGGTCACAGTCACAGGTTCTGGAGTGAGGGTGTGGACATATCTCTGGAGGCTACCATCTGACTCTACACGACCTTATACAGAAAGTTGTGTTGCTGTTTCCGTTAAACCGACGAGGCCAGAACAGGTAGCTCACTTGTCCTGCATTGCACAGTGCAGTGCAGAGCCGGGTCTGGAACCCAAGAGGCCTGTACACTTAACTGCTGTGCTTTAGCAGCAGATTGCACACGCTGTGTCATAGTCAAGCATATCGGAAAGTAGAATGACCCAGATGATCTAGAAAAGTGATGCAAAGTTTCTGTGGGCTGTATAGGCTTATCATCCCATGTTAAAAGGTGTGGTTCTGTGTGTGAGCATCATTCTGGAAGAGGGGCCTTATCCAAGGGCAAAGTGGTATTGGGCTCTCAGCATCAGGCACAGGGGCAACTTGGGTTGGAGAGCCAGGGCTGTGATTTGAGCCACACGTCCTCCTGGCTTTGTGTTTTCTCCTTTCTTGCCCACCAGGGAAAGCGGCTGGCTGATGTGGCCAAGCGCCTGGGCCTTCACTATGTGGTCTACAGTGGTCTGGAGAACATCAAGAAGTTGACGGCGGGGAGACTGGCAGCAGGCCACTTTGATGGCAAAGGGGAGGTGGAAGAGTATTTCCGAGACATTGGCGTTCCCATGACCAGTGTGCGGCTGCCCTTCTATTTTGAGAACCTCCTCTCCTTCTTTCTGCCCCAGAAAGCCCCGGATGGAAAGAGCTACTTGCTAGGTGAGTGCCCTTCATCTTTCCCTGAGTGTCTGCGCTCACTGTGTGGAGCTGTGCGTATTATAGAAAGCAGCTTGTTCTCAGATGGTTCTGGGTCTGAGCCCTGGCTCTCTGACATTAAGCCTGTGACTGAGCAAGCCATGTAATCTTACTGGGCCTTTGCTTCCTGCTCTATGAAATGGGCAGAATACTGACTTTTGAAGGGGTAATGAGAAAATCTTCCAGGATGTGGTGATGTGATGCTCTGTCAGTGGAAAGCCTTACAGAGACAAGTGCAGCTATTTTTACTTCTCCTTCTAAGATAAGGAGAGAATTTGGAAGACGAGGCCCAGTTGCAGATTTCACAAAGTGGAAAGCATTTCTCAGTGCGTTTGCAAATCTGGATGCAGTGGACTGTGGCTTGCAGGGAATCATATACTCGTGTCCTGCTGGTCAGCCAGTGAATTAGAGCAGGATGCTCAGGAGGCCAGAGTGGGAGATGTGAGTGCCCTTGACCAGGTACCGTTACCCTGCACGTGAATGCAGGCTCCCTCTTGCTTGAGTCCTGCCCTCCAGTGAGTAGTCTGGTCCTGGTGTTGGCATATGAGCACCAGTCTTTATAGTTTGCAAAGCTATAGTTAGGGACACCTCTTGTGTTCCATGTCTGAGTTGGAGCTCCAACCCTACAAGGTCCCTGGGTGATGAACGGGCAGCTGCAGTGGCCCCTTTTTATAGGTAAGGAAAATGGCAAGACTCAAGCACTCTGGGAGCTACATCTAAACACTGCTATCTGTCCCCTTCCATTTCCAAAACCATGACTTGGCATGTAATCACTTATCAATTCAGCAAGCACCTGTCACGTGCTGCTCTGGGCTGGGCCCTGGCCTTGGCTCGTTGGGCATTCCTGTCTGTAGGGTTGGTATTTGGAATACTCACTCACAAGTTTCCACATTAGGAATTCAGGATGTGACAAAATACACCAGGGCTGGCGCCTTGGTAGAAGTGGGCCCCCAGAGCATCAGCCTGTTCTCTGGGGACCTTTTGAAGCCTCTTCCTTTCCTGTCCCTTATCCCCATCTCAGCCCTGGGAGGGGTGGACAGGTACAGGGTTCTTTTCTCCACTCTAAGCAGGAGTAACCCAGCCTCAGAGGGTTTAAACAGAATGCCAAGAGGGCAGAGCTTGGCTTGCATCCCCTTTCCAGATTCAGTTCCACTACTGCTTCTGCTCTGACACAGACACCAGGAGGTAACTAAGTCATGCCAGGGGCTGATCTGTGCAGAGTTTGGTCAGTTGATTAGTGAACACCAACTTCTACCCCTCAGCAAAGGGCGCATTGTCCATGTCATGTGCCAGCATGTCCCTCTACCCTCCGACCCCAGGTTTACCTATGGGTGATGTACCCATGGACAGCATGTCTGTCTCTGACCTGGGCCCTGTGGTGCTCAGCCTGCTGAAGATGCCAGAAGAATATGTCGGCCAGAACCTTGGGCTCAGTACCTGCAGGCACACGGTGGAGGAGTTTGCTGCCCTGCTCTCCAAGCACACTGGGAAAGCTGTGCACGATGCCAAGGTGGGTCCCTCTGCCTCGGGGAGTCATTCCAACTCCCCAGGACTTTGTGGGTAGTGGGAAAGGGGATCTAGGGTGAGGTAAATCTGACTTCATTACACCTTTGAATATTTGTGTCATGCTGTTCTTGGAAGCCAAGTGTGGCTGCTGAGTGAAATTTCTAGCTTAGGCAGTTGACCAAGTGGGGAGGAAGGTTTCCAGGAAGAGGGGACAGTAGGGGCCAAGGCCAGGAGTGAAAAGATGGAGCTGCTGGGCCGTTCTGGGATGTGACTTAAAGAGAAGGGAGTAGGCCAGAGAGATAGTGTCTGTCTGTCTCTCCCCCCCCCACCCCCCACCCCCACACACACAGCCTGGCTGAGTAGGCAGGAGGCCCATGGTCCCCTTCTCTCTCTGCTGACCTTCAGTCTTCCCAGGTGCTTTGTTTCTTGTTTGTTATTCCCATTATGAAAGTAAGACCTTTGTGTTAAAGAAAATCTGGGAAACTCGGTCTTAAAAGACAAAAGCCATTTGAAGGTCCCCCAACCCCAAACAGCAATGATGGGGAGAGGGTTCCGGGTTGGTCATACCCCTAGACTGAGATTCTGGTCCCAGCTCTTAACGCCCACCAGAGTGTGCCATGAGGCACAGTCTTTGATCCCTCTCTGCCTCACTTTCTTCATCTGTAAAATGGGTGTGTGAAGTGTCCCCTGCTCAGGTTGTTGGGAAGATTAACTGGAACAACTGACACAGAAGCTTCCTTAGTACAATGACATGCACTAGAAATGTGCACTCAGTGGCCCTGTGCCACTGTCTAAACAAAGACAGGCCTAAGGCAGGTGGTGGAGGATCTGAGCTGAGAAGTTAAATCCAGTTCTGTTGGGAAAGGGGAACAGGTTTGGTTTTTGAGCAAGTGATGTAAGCAGAGTTCTGATTTGGAAGGAACTGGAAAGTTTTCATCTCAAGATCTTGAAAGAACAGGATTTAAATTGACCTAGAACTGTGGTTTCCAAACTTTCCTCTTTTTAGAATGGTTTTCAAATGAACTTAGCAAGGACCTTGGAATGGACTGAGGTGCCCCCCACCACCCACCACCTCAGCCAGATGCTGAGATGCTGACAGACACTCACAGATTCTCCTCTGCTTCCAGACAACCCCTGAGGACTACGAGAGGCTCGGCTTCCCTGGAGCCCAAGACCTGGCCAACATGTTCCGTTTCTTTGCCCTGAAACCAGACCACGACATTGAACTGACTCTGAGGCTCAACCCTAAGGCCAGGACGCTGGATCAGTGGCTGGAGCAGCACAAAGGGGACTTTGCCAGGCTGTGACCCTGCCCACCTCTCAACCCCATCTGGGGGGACAGGAGGTATAGTCACAGTGGTCCTTTCTTATATTATAAAAATAATTTTTTTTTTTTACATAAAGGCCATTGTTCTCACAAAAGAAATGGGCTTTGTTTCTGGGACTTGGGCTGGGGTGGCAGCTGCTGGGGCACCAAATCCAACATCACGTGGAAGCATCGAGTGGTGGGGGGCCCAGTCCCCTCCCCTTGCAGTGATGGGGTGTGAGGGCAGAAGAGGCATTCAGTAACATAACACAGGACTGAAATGTAGTGTTTTTTTGATGCAGTTTTCAGTTCAGTCTAACAGCGGTGAAGTAGAACACTGTGACCACAGCCCAGGGAATAGCCCTGAGCTGTTCCACATTTGAAATTCACTCAGAGTGTGGGCAGAGTCCAGGCCAGAGGACTCGCCAATACCAGCCAGGATGCATGCCTTTTGACATCCCTACACATACACCTTTCATCTCCAGAAAGTAAAGAGGTCAAAGGTGTATCCCTTCTTTGAGTTTGAGGGCAGGTAAATGGGACCCTTCTCTCTTTCCTTCTCCTTACCCTCCCCCCTGGGTAGGGCATGCCCCTGGGTGCACCCTCAACCTAAGAGTAATCACTGAAACAAGCTGGGAAAAAGTGCACGAAGAAATGTGGCCGATCTATTGACCTCAGATAAACATAACTGGACACTGCTGAGAAAAGGTGACTCTGCTTGCAGCAAAGGCTTGTAGTATCACCAGGTATTTGGATGGCATTTCCCACTCGAGAGAAAAGGAACCAAGGCCACTCGCCCAAGGTTCCATGGCCACAGGTCCCATGGCAGGCTTCTTTTTCTCTTCTGTGGATTTGTGTAACTTCTATCATGGGTCTTTTTACTATCCCACACTTACCTCAGTACCCGTAGTCATGGAAAGGGGCGATAGTTCTACTAAATTCATTTGACCTGTTCATTAATTTAAAAGCATTTGACAGTTTACCAGTGTGCTGGACCGTAAATACAATGTTAACCAACAAACTATGCTCTCTCCCTTGAGAAGTTTAGGTTAGTGCGAGAGCCAGGTATAAATTTCCAATGAGTAATTAGATTGATGCAGGGCTGCAGAGAACAGGAGAGACTAACTATTGGAGGAGAGGCTCATTTTAGTGGGGAAGGCGATACCCTCTGAGGTATGAGGGGAGGGCAGTGAGCCTCTGAGGCAGGGTAGCATGGAAAAGACAATGGCATGGGCTTCTAAGCCACCCAGGTGAGCAAGAGAACGAGAGGTTGTGAGCATCCAGTCTTGTGTGATGCCCATGTCCCCTAGGTTCTGGGGAAGGTAATTTACTTGCCTGGAGCTGTAACTCATTGCATTGAGACCCTGGAGTGGCCACAGTCAATACAGAGCCTGGGAAGAGCTGTTGTGCCCAGGTACAACAGCCAACTTTAGCAAGTTGAAATCAGGCTCTGGGTGCTCCTCACCCACAAGTGACAGGACCTGGGTGCATCACCAGATCCCTCCAGTCTGTTTGCTTAACTGGTATTGTCTCAATAGGCTGTTGTGAGGGCACCATGAGGTCACATGTGTAAAACAATGTCTGACACCCCAGTCGCCTCCCTCCTCCTGACAAAATGGTCAAACCCTGCTAGCCTCCAGTACCCTTCAGCTTCTTTTTGTCCCTCTTAATGGCACCATCCCAAATGTAGCCAAAGCAGATGACCATGGTGTAAACAGCCCATGTCCCAAATCCAGTGAAATGGACAGATCCATGTACAATTCAGAATGCCCCATATATAATAAACTATCCATACCACACACAAAACCCTAGCATTGAAACCACTCCGTGATACTGCAGTGGTGGATTCATGTCATACATTTGTCCAAATCCATAAAAGGTACACCAAGAGTGAACTCTTATCATAAACTATGGACATTGGGTAATGATGTGTCAGTTAAGGCTCATTAACTGTTAACAAATGTACCTCTCTGGTGGGGGGTGTTGATAATGGTGGAGGCTGTGTACATGTGGGGGCAGGGTGGTATATGGGAAATCTCTATCTTCCTCTCAATTTTGCTGAGAATCTAAAATCTTCTAAAATATAAAGTCTATTAAAAAACAACCCTAGTATTTTAAACCATTTGACCTGTAATAGACATTTGTGTCTACCCACTGCCCTTGTCTCTTAGCAATAACTAAGTGTGGCTGGAGAGAAAGGCCCTTTGCCCACCCTGGATGCTGAAATTGCAGTGCCCTGCCTGGCCCAGGGTGCTACTGCCTTGACTGTACCACTGCAGGAAGACAGCACATGTGAGTCATACCACACAGAGCACCATACAGAGGGGATGACTCGCAGCACATCATC
Organism: Cynopterus sphinx; assembly: GCA_030015415.1. Classification (NCBI taxonomy): domain Eukaryota; kingdom Metazoa; phylum Chordata; class Mammalia; order Chiroptera; family Pteropodidae; genus Cynopterus; species Cynopterus sphinx. Next base: position 94,729,213 of record CM057379.1, on the reverse strand, counting down.
CTGCTTGCTGAGGTGATCTCAGCACAAGCCCCAATTGGGCTGACCACCATGTGTACCTGGTCTTCTGAAATTTAGTCCCTGAAATACACTAGTTATCTGCCAACATTTATTTTTTCTTTTCTTAACCATGGTACAATATACATAAAATTTACCATTTTAGTCATTTTAAGTGCATAGCTCAGTGGCATTAAGTACATTCACACTGTTGTACTGCCATCACCACCATCCACCTCCAGAATTTTTTAATCACCCTAAAAAAAAATTCCATCCCTATTAAACACTATTCCCCATCCTCCCTCCTTCTAGCCCCTGGCAATCATCCTTCTACTTTGTCACTATAATACAGATTACTCCAAGTACCTCGCAGAAGTACCTGCCAATAGTTTAAAATGAGACAACATTTACAGCAGTATTGATACTAGCCAAAAAGTGGAAATAACCCAAATGTGTTGTATCAGTGAATGAATGGAAAAAACTGTGGTGTAGCCATATAATGGAATTTATTCTGCTACAAAAAGGAATGAAGCACTGATTCATGCCACAACATGGATATACCCTAAAACATTATGCTAAAGTAAAGAAACCAGAAAGAACCACAAAAGGTCATATATAGTGATTCCATTTATATGAAATGCACCCAACGGGCAAATCCATAGAGACAGGAAGATCTGTGGTTGATAGAGACTAGGGACTTGGGAGGAAATGGAGAGTAACTGCAAATGGATATGGAGTTTCTTTCTGAGGTAATGAAAATGTTCTAAAATTGACTGTGGTGATAGCTGCACAACCCCAAACTGAAAATCATAAGTGTACAGTTTAAATGGGTGACTCGAACAGTATGGAAATTGTATTTCAATAAAGCTGTTACCCCAAAAGTGAGGTAACTAAAATCTCCCCATAAAAACCTGGATGCCCAGCTTCCCCAAGAAAGCACCGATCGGGCAGCAGTAGGCCTGAATCCCTGCAGAGCCCCCAGCCCTGCCTTGGGTGGAGTGAAAGAACGGCAGTCCCCTTTAAACAGAGCAGTCAAATCAATCTCTGCTGCTCCTGCATGCTGAGATGGCAGGTCAGGGCCACTTTGTTTCTTTATGTAAAGTTGCTGACTGGCCTATATGTGACCCTTCATAAGGATTGTGCCAAATAAGCAGAACTTCTGGTTAAAAGGTGTAAAGTGCAGGTTTCAGTGTTTATTAACAAACAAGAGTGCTAAAACATGCTTTCCGCGAAAGCCATGACTGCTCATATAATTCAGTATTCAGTGACAGGCTCCACTGTTACAGAACAGAGGGAAGGGCAGGGACAGTCCATAAGGCAGAGGCAGCCAAGAGGCTGGTAGGACAAAAGATTCTTGCACACCAAAGAAGCATTTCATGACAGGGAAGGAAACATTCAAGTCCACCAGAACCCAAAGGTCTGAGGGGGAGGATGGCTCAGGTGGGAAACAAATCAGCAGAGGCCTGCAGGTGGGGTTGGAGTCCACAGCCCACATCTGCCTCCTCCCATGTGACTGTATCTCCCTTCATTTATCCTTCTAATGTATCAGCAAATGCTAAACACCTGTCTACTTTTCCCTCCATCTGGAGGGGTCTAGAGATACTTTTTTATATTTTTAAATGCCTCATCTCATGCTCTAGACCCAACTCTGAGGCTGCAAAGCTGTTCTGTGACAAATGCCGCAGGAGCCAACTGTAGGAATAAGCCCAAACCAAGCCTTGAACGGGACCTGTCATTACAGATTTGCACTGCTACATTCCAATACTGAGGGAAGGACGCCTTAGTACAGCAATAACAGTATCTTGCTGGCAAGAAAATCCACATTTCTCTTTCAAAGACTTCCTCTAGACTTCTATTTTCAAGATAGGACATGAGTAGGACTCAGCTGACTTTTCCAGGAAGAAAACTCAGCTGTCACGAGACCCCTGCCTCTATTCCCAGGTCTAGGATTGTGCCACACCCACACTGAGAGCAGGCACTCAATAAAGGTCTGCTAAATGAAGAAGTATTTGAAACTGGCGAGAGGGTACTGCTGAGCCCTTTTTTTGCCCATCGGGTCTTTCCTAGCCGTTTCACCTAACTCAATGAGTGCACTTACACCTCAAGCTGCTCGGCTCAGAACCCGGACAATGTGCTCGGGGCCCAGGCCACGAATGCCAGCTTCAGGGCTTTTGTGAGACAGTCTCTTCCAGGAGCCCAGACTAGTCAAACTACAATGAGCAAAAATTTAACACAAAAAATGTTAATATTCCTCTGAAAATAATGGAGGGGGAAAAAAATCTAGTTGAGGGAGACAGTGACCTGTATGAGACATAAGGAGGCTGCATTGCACATCTCACAGCACGTGCTTCCGAGCAGCAGCTACAAACCAACTTCTAGAACATTCACTGAAATCAGCACATTATCTCATGACAAGTTTCTTGCTCTGGTATCTGAGCTGTAAAGTGTCAGTGCCTGTCAGAGCACCACCCATTCATCAGTGAGTGTGTGATCTTGGGTGAGTGTGACTCCAAGGACAAGACCAGCCCCTTTCCAACCAGCCCCAGGAAGGCCAGCAATGACACAAGGTGGCCTGATCTGCAGATGAACACCATAAGGCCCTGCTAAGCCACCTGTAGAAAACTGCTTGAAGTCTTTCAAAGAAGTGACCACAACATAGGTTTTAAATATCTTTTTGCAGTAAATAATCTTATTTACATTGATACAGAATCATTTTACATTCTTAGATCAGACACTAATAGATGCTTTATTTTAGTAAATTACGAAGGAAAACAAAAAGGAAACTACTCAGAAGTGTTCTCCATCAGCCTGTCTTACCACAGCAGCAGGGTATGGAAACACATGGAACCCGTACATCCTACAAGCTAAGGCTGGAGAAGCTGTTTTGCTCTGGCTAGATAGATGGTAGAGAGCCTTCAATTGTTTAGACTGTGCTTTCCTTTTCTGAACATTTATACAGGAAAAGATGATGATCCTTAGTATTGAATAATTCAAACATACTCTGAAAACAGGTGTCAACAGTGTAAGTGGTAAGAACCAGGCCCTGGCAGGCAGCAGGGGCAGGGCTCCCGGATAAGGAAGCAGTTAGTCTGCCCCGGGTTGTGGCCAGAGGTGGCTGTGGTCCAGCAGATGGGTGGAAGCCCCACTCGCCTGTGGCTCAGGACAACAGAAATCAATTGCTGGGGATAAGAGCCCACCCTGGGTGGGGTGGGAGGGAGGACCGTCTGTCCCAACAAAGATATGGGCCATGTCAGGGGCAGCATTTCCAGGGACCTTCTTTGTGTGTGCCTTGCTGGCCCCAAGGCCCCCACATTCCAGCTGCTTGGTACCTTGGGAATTAAAACAAACTCCAAGAAGGCAGGGGCATCCTGCTGAGGGGTGCACAATGCTAGTGGAGCTTGCAGGCTCCAAGTTCCTGGAAAAGACGACCTGTCAGGAAAGACTCATTCCAGAACCTCCTGGAGGTTTGATGAGGGTAAAATTAATCACTTCACAACTTGGTGCTGCTTAAGGCGTCATTTTTAAGCTGTAAGCATGGCCTTTAATTACTTACTAAGATTTCCACCACATTGAATTCCAAATTAGAGTTTTGGCTCTGCAAGAAGTATCCAGCTGTCTTACTGTCTGAGTGAGAAGAGGCCGAGTTACCTACCCGTGGACAGGAAACTTCTACCAGCCCTTAGGCAGGCTATACCTTAGTGCCCAGGGGCTGTCCATTCAGTGGAAAGGGGTGTTATCCCATGATTTGCTGTTGCCAAGGGAGTCCAGAGGGCCTCTGCAAGCAGGGCTTGGTGCTCTCGTCCTGGAATCCTCCTGTCTCCGAGGTGCCCTGACCAAAGGAGGGGCTGCTGCTTCCGGCCTAGTTTCCGGTGGACCGTTTTCCTGAGCCAAGACACAAGTGGTTATGGTTCATTGGCATCACAAGAGCAGTACACCCCTGGGGGCAAGCTTCTATTATGTAGCCACCAGGGACCTGCATAAGTAAAATGTGGGTCCTGAGACTCCACAGTAAACAAACCCATCTCCCAGCAGCCCCACGAGCTTGTAGAGCCCTATGCCCCCAGGCAGAATAAGCACTATGAAATAGGCAAGGAATTGGAGTGGTCTGTGTTCTAAGCTTGGCTCTGCTATGACTCACCCTCTGTGACTGTGGGCAACCTGGTTCCCACCACCATAGGACGCAGTGCCCCTGGGAACTGGTGGAGGGAGGGTGGGGAGGCAGCCCCCAGTGCTGTCTCTCGTTGCAGTCTGGTTCAGCCCTGTACTGCCACTGACTCTACCACATCACCTAATGTGGGTGTCTCCATGGACCGAGAGGCCTGGCTCCATGGGGAGCCAGATATACTACGCCTGAGACTGGCACTTCTTCCAACTCCATGGCGGGTAAGGGGCATAAGATTGGTTAAAGTGAGGGAAAACCAGTTAGTTCACAAAGAGAAACAAAGGGGAAAATCCTCAAGGGTTTTCCTACCTCGGCTGGGTATCAGGAGGTAAATATTTTCTTAAGTTTGGAAAGGAATCCCTCCTTGTCCTCCCCAGCCTCAGGCCTAGCCTTGCCTCCTGCGGAGCTATCCATGGTGCTGCCACCTGGGCACAAACAGCAGAAAGAACTGGGGTCAAGGGCGCACACCTCCATGCATCCCATCCCAGGCCCCGCCTACCCCAGCCTGACCACCCGGGGGCTCATCACTCAAGGAGCCACCAAATGCCACCCTGAGAGGAGACCACTCCCAGGTTGGCCAGGGCTACCTCGCCTTTTCAGATGACTGAAGCAAACAGGCCACTCAGCACCTTAGTGTATATCAATTGCTCCCCAAGTCACTGGCCCACAAGAGGGAAATAAGAAACAGAGCCTCACAACCATCAAGTGTTGCCATCTTAACAACTCTAACAAAAATATAGCCCAGGCCACAAAGCTCCATATTAGCTCATTCAATCCTTAGGATAACCTTACAGATAAATTTCACAGGTGGGAAAAAAACAAAACAAAACAAAACAGACATAGAGAGGTTATGTGGTTTGCCCAATGTCAGAGTAAGTGGGAGGGAGAACTAAGTTCAAATCCAAGTAGTCAGACCCCAAAGTCAAGGCTCTTAACCACCATGCCACAAGCTCTAAGAAGGTGAAGAACACATGCCAAGACCAACGGACCAGCTTCCACACTCTGTACATGTGCACATCTCTGGGACACTCAAGGAGGGACTCACTGCCTCTCGGAATCCTAGGACATATGCACTTCTTATCTGTAGTGACAACAGCAAAGGATCCTGTATGTCCCCAGGAAAACTCTCCTCATTTGGGGGTATCTAACCCTGGATGCTCCAGATAAAGAGAGGCTGCTCTGTTTCTTCAGGGCTCAGCATGAGACTGCCAAGGCCAAATCTGCTTACACAAACACATCACTTTAAAGATCTGCCAAACACTATGCAGGGAAGGCTAACTTTTGTTATGGGTTAAGACTAAAGACCTGGGCTCTATGTTTTTTATTGTAGGGCACATTTTTAATGTGCTAGGGGATATATGCTGAGCAGAGTCAATAGTAGAGAAAAAATGGTCATGGTCCCAGATCTCAATCTAAAATGCCTTTCTCAATGAGGCTGAGGGCAATAGACCCCCCTGCAGAGATGGGGTGAGATCATCCTGGGCTCAGACCCCTAGGAAGTCCTGTGGACTGGTATGCCCTCAGAGCTCAGAAATTTCCTCAGAGACAGTGGTGGCCCTGAAAAAGGTCGTGCTAACAGAGGTCTGAGCATCACCAAAGCCAAGATAACCAAGTGACTCCAAATTCCAATGGTTCCCCAGGTGAGGACCCCAGCACTGCATGATCAATGCAGCAGGTCTCTCTGAGAGATGCCCACTGCCAGATGTGCCCTTCCTTAGTCCTTCACATCCTGTTTCTTACATAAAGGTGTAAGTAACAAAAAATACCCTTCTAACACAAAGGGATCCATAAACCAGAAATTTCCCATCACTCCTAGGCCTCCTAGAACAAGGAAGAGCAAGAGTACTGAATTTCGTTATGCCCTTGGTAAGGGGACAGCAAATCATGTGTGCGCGCGCTCATTTCAGTGAGTTCACATGTGTCACACTAGGTGTTACTGATAATGGAGATATGAACATGTGACATGTACTGTGCTGAATGCTTTACCTACATAATCCCATTTAATCATGTAGAACCCTATGAAGCAGGTATTACTATTATTCCAAATTTACAGATGAGGAAACTGGGGCTGAGAGAGATGAAGTAATTTGCCTAAGTCTTTGCTGCTAATAACGGCAGGGCTGGGACATGACTCTTTTGACCTCAGAACCTAAGCTCTTAACTACCACCAGTCCCAGCAGGGCACAAAAACACTCAATGACTGCCACCACACCCCTCCCCCAACTCGGCCATCCTAGTCACCCGGAGGGAAGATGGAAAGTGGTTGTGCCCATGGCCATGATGGTATTTGAGCTATGGCAGCCAGTATGGGAGAACCAGAACAAGCACCTGGTTAGTTGGTTAATAATTCATAACAAAAAAATAAGTAAAACAACAAAACAAAGACATGCACCCAGGAATTTTCCTCACTCTCTATACCATAATCATAGTCTTACCTCTTTTTTCTTTTTAAAATTTGGCTAAAAGGACTTTGGGCTCCTTCAGGAATATTTACTGGTCAGGACATCAAAGGATATAAGCATTGAATTTAAAATTCTGAACCAAATATTAGAAATAAACTGTGAATCTCTGCACTTAGGTGACGCAGTCTATAAATACAAAGCTCTTCTCTCTCCAAGTCTTGACTTCTCCGAGAACCTGCCTGTGGTAGGAGGAGCATCTTTACAGGATATCCTGTGCACTCAAGCGCCTTCTGGTCTCATTACAAGATACAAACACCAGCGCTGTATTTCCAAAACTGCTTTCAATAGAGCTAGTCCACAATTTTTGCACTTTAGAATAAAGAGGAAATGCCCATGGCGGAAGTCCCCCAGCTAAACAAGCATTTCTAGTCTGCACCTTCAAGTGACCACAGCTGGAGGGGCTGCCCAGCCAACCACAGGCAGAGGTCCAAGCTGAGGCCACACACGGCTTTCCTGAGAAAGGGTTATGTTTCTCTTTTCCCCAGAGCATTTCCCAGCCAATGGTTAGGAAAATGAATTCAAATTAACTCAGCCAACATTTACTATGAACCAGCCTTGGGCCAGGTGCTATGCAAGGTGCTGGGGACTCGAAGAAGAAAAATTGTAGTTATTACAGACAGAGATTCTGAGTCAGAGTAGTTTGATGGCTATTTGTAAGGTGATGCCAAGGGAAGAGTAACCAGATAACATTAACTATGTAAATCTGTGCCACCTTTTTGGGTCAAACCCCTAGGATTATAAGAAAGGTCTAGCACTTATTTGGGTATTCAATGCTTGCCCCATTTCCCCTCATTATACTGTAGGTAGATAAAGGCAGAGACCCTCTCTCTGTGTGTATCGCTTAACACACAATAAATGATAAATGAACATTTGTTTGAAGAAATGGTAGCCAACAGGACTCCAGGATCTGACTTCTGAAGAGATGACCCATCCCACAGGTGGAGGTACAGGTCTATACTTACAGGCTAACTCCTTGAGCCATTTACACACACAGGCTGAGCCAGGAGAGCGCCTCTCATTCTACTAACATGTCTCTTCTCTCATCTTCCTCTTGCCTCCACCCTGCATAAAGGGGGTCTATGGTCAACGCTGTCAGCCACATCAAAGAGAAACAGCAGTTGGAATTCCTGAATGATGAGCTTGGGAACAGGTTTCTACAGTTACAGCTAAAAGTTTATGTGTGTGTTGTTATAAAAATTAATGATGATCCACAAATACAAACAATGAGCCACATTGTTTGTCTTTAACTCAAAAAGTCATACAGTAACCTCAGAGTGCCCAATCTCCTATGTCTTTTTGCTTAAGGACATACTGGGAAAGAAGCTAGAGTCAGCTATTAGTTTTCAGCAGCATTAGGGAACAAAAATACACAAAGGATACTAAACCCACCAAAAATTTTAGGTCAGTTTCCTACATACTGTTATCTATGCCAAATGCCTTCCAGGTATTCTTTCCCATAATGAAAGCAAAAATACCCAGGAATCAATCTGTATCTGCAACCACTCTCCAGGCTCTAAGGACTCTCTAACTCACATGTATTTAGAGGCTATAGAAAAGACTACACTATCCCAAGAACCACTGATCACTGAATGCAACTGCTTCTAGTATAATAGATTTTGTTAAATGATTGAAGTAAAAGATTGAGGAACTAAAATGAATAAGATCCACTGTCAGTGAAGGTTTAAGGAGAGAAAATTATATGTGGATTGTAAAAGTAACTTTCTTCAGAGTGTAAAGAGAGGCTTAACCACCACCAGGTAGCAGATTGACACTGCCAATTCTAAGATTCTTAAATGCCATTTAAAAAATTATGTCTGGGAGCCAAATTTCCCACTGGAATACAATTCTGAAATGACAATGGAGTTAAAAAAATATATAATTTGGTATATCCATTTCACTTTATAAACAACTTTTCAGAAACCCATTCAATGCATATATTAAAGTCAAGTTATACTCAGCATAATTATATCAACAAAATTTAAAAGAAAGAACTGACAAAGTTTCAGGTACACAGGAGGCCTCCAATAAATCCTGGCTAAATGAGGCAAGAGGGAATTAGCCGTCAGGACAAGGAACCACAAATAGAATGAGGATTCTAAAGACACTCATAAGCTGACTATATGATCAACTCTCAAGTTAAGCTATCAGAAAGGAGTTTAAAACAACAACTGGTGACCACAAATACCCAGCATTCTAATATTGTGAACAAGACCCATATACTAGTGCAGGGCTCAGCACAGGCATACCTGAAGTTTCCAGGGAGTGGAGAAGGGAGAAGGATGGCTAAGTTGTCTGAAGAACAAGTCTCACATGCTAAGTGACTGTGGGAACATTTAGGATTCAGGAAGGAGAGCTGGAAGTGCACAATTAGAGTTACGTGGAATAACTGAAAATAATTACATGGGAATAATTCCCACTATTCCTACTTGTTTTTAGTTCAAGGAAGTAAGAAAATAAGGAGAAAGTCTATGTACCAAATTATTTCAAATACATGCCCAATCCATACCTGGTCAGGCTACAGATAGGATTTGTGGAGCTGCTTTTTCAGGATTTGGTACCCTGGACTCAACAGGAGTTCAGCAAAGTCTCTGCAAAGGCTGCTGCTGTTGGGAACCCAACCCGGGAGGGGAGGGGAGGAGATGGGGCCTCCAAGACCAAGCCCTCCACCACATTACAAAATCTAACCCTTGCTCTGATCACCTGCTCTGAATGACCCTTTGCTACTCTAATTTCACTCAAGTTCTGAGAACGCCAGAGGAGCATCCAGGACCCAGACAAAAACAAACTGATGTAATGAGAAGGAAACATGTTATGCAGCTGAAATCAATTACACCCTCAGCACAGCCTGTCCTGACCAAGGAGCCAAACCAGCATCTCTATAGCAGAACACCCCTCACCCCAAGGGAAAAGGGCTGTGGCCACTGTTCCCATCAGCAAAGCTCCTGCCTACAAGCATTTTGGCATTGAATCACTAATACTTAACTACATTTTGCCGAGGAAGCATGATATTTGAGTTCAGAGTAAATAAGGTATTTGTCATTGCCAGAGGAATTCAAAGTTAGACCTGCTGGGAGCAGGCAGACTTGGAGTCATGTGACCGTGTTTTTTTTATTGCTGTGGTAGCTGTTGTTTATAAGACACTCTACAATCTTGGTGGAGCACTCTGGGTTAGGCATGCATAAAGCCTTCTAATCCATCTTCTCCTAAGCTGTTACAGGAGCTCTCATGTAGAGATGTGCCTAAGGTCATAGGACAAGTGGCAGAACCAAGGATAACAGTCAGAAAAGCAGCTCTCTGAGACACAGGGCTATCTGGCAGGAAGCGGACTGGTACTAAGAGAGAAGGGAGAAGCAACTGCACTCAGGAGCACAGCTGCATGCAGCTACTCTAAGCCCTCAGCTCCCCTCTTTCTACTGTGCTCTCTGGAGGCTCCATGAAGATGCTGCCCTGACATGCTTCCAAACTGCTCATCCTCTGAGGCACTGAGAGGATGCCCACATGCCACCATGCCACCAACCAGTGCTTGTGTTAGTGACGCCGTTCACTGTTCCTTCCACTTCGGTCTCGTCCTCTGCGTAGCTCAGCATCAAGCTGTGTTGCCGGCTTGTCAGTCTCCTGTGGAACGAGCACAGTTTCCAAGAGTTCTTCTAGGCAGCTCTTTAAAGGTGAGGAGTTGGCTACTCCCCACACAAAGCAGGAAATGCGGGAACCCTAACCCACGCAGAGGGCATACTCTGACCCTGAAAGCTACACCCTAGCTTCTATAAAGAAAATCTCCTAAAATACCCTAAGCTGTTTTAAACAACTGTCACTGTGGCTATCCTATGTAATTTACTCCTGGAGGTGGGAGGAGCTTTCCCAGTGTGTTTACGTGCGCACACACAGGCAGTAATCTAATCAAAAGGAGAGCTTGAAACCCAGTTCTCCCAAGCAGAGTCAGCATGCCTATTCTACATATTCACAGCACTCTGCCTAAACCTTTCTCCCAGAGGACACAGACATCTGCACCATGACCTGGTAATAGATCTGTCTCTCCCACCAAATTGACAGCAAGTGCCCCGAGAGCTATAATAATATCAATAAGAGCAGCAATAGGTAAGTGTTCCCTATGTATTATTCATTTAATCTTCCAACTCAAGGAGGTCTACCTTTTTTATTATGTCTACTTTGCAGAAAGAGAACTCAGGCAGGACACGCTAGACTTAAAGAGATAACCTGCCCAAGCCTCAGTGCTTCCAGTGGCAGAGGCAACCATGGAACCAGGCAGTCTGGTGGTGGTAAGCCACCACACTGTCATGCTGGCAGGTATAAAGCCCTCAGCTGGCCCCTGCTCAGTGGTGGAAGAGTGCAGAGATAAACAGGCCTTGCTGTGGCTAAGTGGGTGCTTACTTTGGAACTCTTATCTTGACATGAATGTAGTGATCTCCGTAGCCGTAACTGTTAATCCGAGGGATGCCTTTCCCACTCATTCGAATCTTCTGGTCTGTCTGGACCCCAGGGGGGATCTATAAGAAAAGGACATTTGTGGTTTTCCTTGGTTTCAAGTTGCTCAAATGTAAACATTTCACTACATATAGACAATCTTACTCCTTGAAAAGAACTTGCATTTGAGCTTCTAGACAAAGCCCACCAACCACCACATGCAAATTGGCTAATAAGCTGGGTCTGCCCTGAGCAGACCCTGTGATACAGATTGTGGGGGCAGGTGGTTTGTGGAGGTGAACCAAGGGAGGGAACACAAAGAGCCAGACCCGGGAAGAGGTAAAATCAACACAAGAGTATGCTGCTGAGGCTGCTCCCTGGTCCAGTACAAGAGGGGATGTTAGCCAAGAATTGCTGTCCCTGGTGATGACACTCAAGGCTCACAGTTTGTGACTCACATCCAAGGAATGGCCAGGCATTCCTCCTGCCTCCACTATACCTCATCTTCCCTGAATCCCCAACATGCTGGTTGTTCAAAGGTTCTAGCCATTTGTCAGCTATTTTCCATTTTGAAAAAAGAAAAAAAACAATGAAGTAGGAGGGTGGCAAAAACACATCTCTGGCCCTCTTACCGTCACATTGATTGTCTCGTATAGGCCCTGAGCTCTGGCTGTCCCCCCGAGGATAGCCTGAGCTATGGAGATAAAAAGGTCAGAGTGGATGTCTGCACCGTCCCTCCGGAACACGGGGCTTTTCTGCACCTAGGGCCAAGCACAAGAGATAGCATCATGCACAGAGAGGTCCTTCTGGAGACTGGACACCAGTCCCAAGTCTCAGCAGCCAGAGCTCAGGGCCTGACATTTGCTCTGCTACCTCTGTGCCTGCAGCATAGCACTGAGGGAACGAACAGATTTTCACCAAAGTGCAACACTACGCCAGGCTCCAGGAGTGCCATGTCACATTCCTCAGGACTTCCTCAGGCTCAGGAAAATAAAGTAAAATGGGCTTTTTGGGCATTAAAACAGATCTTATTTTATTAGAAAGTAAAGAGGAATACAAGCTAATTCATATAGAAAGGCAAAAGCAGTTTCTCAAATGGTCATTTGGCATGCACTACCTTCAAAACAGACTGACAGCATTAGAATCATTTCGATTTTATAAGCAGTTGTCTGTCCCAGACATTCCTTGCCTTCCAGTGATTTCTTCTCTCAGTTTCTTATTATTAGATGGAAACAGAATCTGAATTCTCTACCAAATTTTTCTCATCAATTGGCTTCCAGATTGCTGTCTTTGATTTCTCAGTCTAGAAGATTCATCCTTTATTTTTGTTTTAAATTATGAAATATTTTCCATGTATATGAACCACAAAATAGATAACACTACAAATAAGATGCTACAAATGCAAGTGAAGTCTCCTTGCCTCCTTCTCACCCCTCCAGAGTTAACCACTATGCTGAATTTAGTATGTGTCATTCCTACAAGCAGCTTTTTACTTTTACTACATATTTACATATCTCTAAATAATATATAACACCATCTCATGTTGGTTCAAAACTTTATATAGATGATCTTCCTTATATCTTCTTGCAACTTTTCTTTCTCTCTCTTTGTTCCTGAGACCTTTCCACACCTAAAACAAAAGCTTGAACATAACATATGTAATAACCCCACCAAGGTAGCCATTGTTCTGGAAATGCAGACAGCAGGATGTGGCCTCTGAAGCTCCCACCTCTCTCATGATAAGACTCGGCCACATCCTCTCCAGGAGAGCAAGGCCCCAACAGAGGCTGTGCAAACAGAGCACCTACCCTGAATGTGATGAAAATTTCTTTTTTTCCTACAGGCATCCTCACAGTCTGGCCATCCTCAACTCCTGTAAGAAAAAAAGTTTAAAAGAGAATGATTATTTGGGGACCTCCCAAGGTAGTTTCTACCCTAGATCCATTTATGACCCACCAAACTCTTTACTCATTCCTGTTTTTTATTAACAAGGAACACTACAGTTATCCAACATGGCAACAAGTATGACTTTTCAAAGGTGCACTACACAATAATTCATAACCAAACAAGAGCACCTTCTTTCTATTAATTCAAGTTTATTGAGCATCTGCTTCCTGCCAGGTTCACATAGCACCTCTGGGAGTATACAGTCCAGTAGAAAAGATGGATATTAATAAAAAAAAAAACACATTAATAATGTGTCACTACAAACGGAATCATGTTCTTACAAGGAAAAGGTCACAACTCCAGACTAAGGTACATCTAAGAAACAGGAAGGGTTCCAGAAGGCTTCCCTATAGAAGGAACAACACTTGAGCTGGGAGCTTCAGAGAACAGAGTTAACCACTGAAACAGTAAAAAGGTGAGTTTCAGACACTTTGCATTCACAAAGGCTCTGTTCTAGGAGGCATTACGGCCTGTTCAAGGGGCTACATGGAAGTCATGAAGGTTGCAAGGCAGAAAACAAGGGAGAGGCTAATAAGAAGGAAGGCTGAAGACACCAGCAGGGGCCAGGAGAAGAGGCCAATTCTCAGCCCCCACAAGTTATTGCAGGGTCTTTGACAGGGTGAGTGACGGGATCAAACCGTCCAATGAAGAGCACCCTGGGACTGAGAGCTGGTTGCAGAGAGCAATCATAGGGTACCCTGGGGTCCAGGAGGAGGGGTGGTGGTACAAACTGGATGGTGGTGGGGACAATGCTGGCCTCATGAACTGAAGATGGAGGTGATGGAGGAGTTCCTTCATCACACATAGGAAAGAGCGGGCATGTCAGGTCCCTTCTCCCCAGTGTGACATGTAAATGTAGATTTTAAGGATAACAGGTACAAAGAGGAAAATGCAAGGTGATTCTAGTTCCTCTAGTTGGGGGCTCCAGGGCTTTAGCAACAGCCACACCACAAGAAAACAACGCTTTGGCTCTCAGCCCCCTGTGTGTGGAGGAGTCCAGGACCCACCAGCAGGCACAGGGATCACCACTTTCTTCTTCTGCTTGGCTTGTCCTGCCCCTCTGCACACCACACAGGGAGAGGTGATGATGGTGCCTCGGCCACCACATCTCCGACACGTGGAGCGCATCACAAAAGGGCCTGTATTTATGGTTTCCTGATAAAAAGGAAAAAAAAGGGACCCTTAAGTACACTGATAAATTCTGACAGCTGATGCTCTGGGACCACAAGGTGTGCAAGGGTAATGTATCATTAAAGACTCATACTTTGTGTGCATGTGCATTACAACAGACTGCCTAAAAACACAGGGGTACTGGCTCAAACTGTTAACCTGACCTAGAACCCATCAACTTCTGAATTTCAAATCACTAAGTTGATTACATGAGACTGAAAAGTGAGATACTTCTTTTTCTCTATAGAAGTTCCTGAAACCTCTGAGAACTCAGCAAGCACATTTTGAAAAGAGTACTCCCACTCTAACTACAAAAGTGATAGCTAAGAAAACAGGAAAATGAAGAGGAAAGTGAAAATGAATGTGGCCAGTCTGGTCACTAGCCTATTACTGCTCACTCCAAGGAAAGAGCAGCAAAGGCCTCTTTGTCCCCTTAGGAACACAGGGAAATGTGAGCTGAGTTGAGTTTTCCAACTCCCCCACCACCAGGGTACCTTCCCACTGTCCCCATCCCCTAGCACAGGTACCTGGGAGCAATAAGGTAAACAGCTCCTCTTGCAGGCAATAGTGCTGCTCAGGCTCCTCCTCCTAGAGTGTCTTCTTCCTATTCCCCACATCAACCATTCCCTTCCTAATCCTTCAGAAGCCTCCCCCCACCCCCACTTCCCAGAGCTGCTGGGGCCTTAGGATTTGTGGCCACTCCTGTCAGCTCCTCACTTTGACATTTGGATATTCAATTATCAAATACACTTTTGTGGCAAATCAGAGGACACAAACGATATGTAAAAGAAAAAAAGTTATTAATCTCCCTACCTTGACTCCCAAGGTAATCAACTCTATTTAAAGTTTAGTTTGAGATATTCTTGCCACAGCTCACTCTCTCCATAAATAAGAGTCTTTTTTTAAGTGAAAATGTTATTGTTTGAGTATATATTGCTCTGCAATTTGCTTTTCTTTTTATCTTACTAATACATCATGAACATTCTTCCATGCCAATATATAGAGATTCCATTTTCCATTTTCATATTTATGTTTTATTGCTGCAGAAAAAAATCTCTACAGATGTATCGTTCTGTTCTAATGTCTTTATTTTTTTGTAAGGCAGATTCCCAAAGGTGAAATTGTGAGAACAAAGAATTACATTTGAAAATCTGTGTGTGATATTTATTTGAAAAGCTAATATGTATGCATGGTACAAAACTCTAAAGTAAAAAATAAAGGTGTAGTGAAAAGCTAGGTGTCTCTCCCTACCCCTAACTCCTAATTATTTCAGGTATCTTCCTTGGAGGCACAGCTATCGCTGTATTCTTGCGTATCCCACTTTTATACCGACACATATACAATCTGGAGAGTGAGCCAAAGGCACATTTTTGTTTCCACTTGCATTTCTCTAATAGCTAGTAAGAAATGTTTACTGGTCACTTGCATTTCCTCTTCTGTTCATTTTGACCAGTTTTTCTTATGAGCTGTCTCTCTCATTAAGAATACACATATTAAGAATACTAATCCTTTAGCAAATGTTTTTTTGTTTCAAACAGTACATTTGGAGAGAAATATGTTCACTTTAGAATGTTAAAAAAATCACAGGCCTCGAAGAAAGGAACCTAGTAGTGAGAGAGAACGGAACAATCGATTAAAAAAACATCTAAATATCTGTAACAAGTGGCAACTCAGCTCACAGGATAGTAGGTACAGTGAATTCTCATCTTCTCCAAGGGTGCCCTCTAGAGGAGTACAAGCTCACCACAACTTCATTATTAATTTCAAAGGGAAAAATAATAACTTTATATGAAAAAACCTGCTGGATGCTACCCTGATTGTGATCGAATGTAATATCATCACTAATGGAACAAACTGACACCGTGTGACTATCAACATGATCCTCTGAACCTTTTCTATACCTCGCAAGTATGAACCCAAAATGAGGAAAATACTACAAAGTAGTTAGCTTGTATTCATGAAAAACATCAAGGTTGTAAAAGAAAAAGAAAGGCCAAGAAACTGTTCCAGATAAAAGGAGACAAGGGATATGACAAACAAATACTATGTAAGATCTCAGATTGGATCCTGGACCAGGAAAAATAGACATTGTATAAACTGAATAAATTTGAGTGTGTTGGACACGTGCATACAGAGAATACATACACAGGGAGAAGGAGGACAGAATGAGCACAACAAAAATGACAAAGCAAATGGGACAAAATGTTAAAAATCGATGAAGCTGGGTAAAAAGAATAGGGAGTGGTTCTTAATACTGTTCCATAAGTTTGAATTTTATCAACAAATTACCAAAAAGAAAAAAGAATGATTATAGTTCAAGCAAATGTAAGTGTCCCTGACAGCCCATAGTTGGTTTCAAATCATCAAAATATCCCAAAGTATATTTTTAGAGAAGACAGCAGAGCTTCCTTGCTGTGTATATTGTTGACTGAGACAAAGTACTCCCGGAAAAATACAAAAGGTTCTAGATAAAATAGTATCACCTAGTTATGAACTTTCAAAGCCTTAGGTACTACTAAAAAAATCCACAGGAGCACATACAAAAAAGACATGGTGGGGAGAAATGTGGGTGGACAAGAAGTGTGAGTCCTGAGACAGCCAGGGGTCTCTGATTAGCTTACCATGCCAGAGCCGCCACAGTAGTGGCAGTGCTGCACCTTGGTGCCAGGCTCATTCCCCTTGCCATCACACCGCTCACATGTGTCCGTGATGTTCACAGTGAACTCCTTGTTGACACCTTTGGCAGCTTGATTGAATGTCAACTCCATGATGTACTACAGAAATCAAGGGATGGTGTGTCATCTTTCTTTAAATAAGGCAGGGTGCTAGCCAGAGGTTTGCAGTTAATTAACTTTTACTTTTAAAGACTTTAGTTTTTAGAGCAGTTCTGGTTTATAGCAAAACTGAGAGGGAGGTAAAGAAATTTCCCACCCATTAGAGCACATCTCCACCCAGGTACAGCATCCTCTCCCATCATCATCACTTACTAGAGTGGTAGATTCTTTTAATCAAAGATGAACCTATACTGATACACCATAATCGCCCAAAGCCCACAGTTTACATTAGAATTCCCTCTCAGTGTTGTACTTTCTCTGGGTCTGGACAAATACATAATATGTATACATCATTATAAAATCATACAGAGTATAATCACTGCCTTAAAAACCCTGTGTTCTGCCTACTCATCTCTTCCACCAAGTTACTTTACTTTTTAACTGCTTTACTTATCTGTACTCTACCAAGTAAGAACGAATGGGATTCAATTTACTGATTCTGTTCTACTTCTCAGGGTTTTCAAGAAGTAATGTGTTTTAATTTAAGTGAAAATACTTTCCAGTAAACTATTTATGAAAAATATTGTATAGTCCTAACAAACAGCTTGAACAATCCACAATCATAACTTAAATCAAAAAACATTCCCCCTCTCTCTTCAACAATGATGTCTTATTTGGACATAAATGTGGAAGAGGTAAGATTTGAAGTGTCTCCCTATTGAATTGAGCTCTCCTAGATTAATGTAGCAGCTCTCAATAATATACACCCAATTAATGAACTCTGAAAGCCTTAGGTGCTGCCTGGTCAAGCAATTACAAGACTAAAGTCAAAATGGAGCTACACATTATTACCTATTCAATTTTTCAAATATTGGAATTATATCCTACCAAAATGGCTGCCTCTGAACCATTCCTTTAAGCTGCTTTGCCTTTTTCTTTGAGAAACGGAAACTGATAAAATCTGTTTGCATCACACTTAGTAGCTAAAATTTGAATAGTTCTTCCTTCAAAACAAGCAGCTTACCTCCTGAGGCTGACTGAACACACTCTGGAAATCTCCAAAAGATGATGATGAGAACTCTCCAAAGATCTTTCTGAAGAGCTCCTCTGGGTCAACAGTGGGGCCTCCTTTCCAGTAGCTCTGCCTGGAGTCTCCGGCTCCAGGATCGAAGCCAGCAGAGCCATAGGCATCATATTGCTTCCTCTTCACTTCATCACTCAGCACCTGCCAAGAAAGGCTCAGCAGTCAGGCTCCTGGTCTCCCAAGGCTCAGGGACACAGACACCAAGTACAGATAATGGTACTATGTCAACATTAAATGTTCTGATTTTGCCAAATACACTGTAGTTATAGAAAAAAACATTCTTGTTCTTAGAAAATACACACAGATTCACTTAAGAATAAAGAAATGCAATGTCTGTGACTTACTTTCAAATGGCTGGGGTTGGGGGTGATGAGCACACACACACACGGCAGATATGTGACATATCCTGAAACCTTTTAGCATGGTCAAAGTCTGGGAAGAAGTTCCTTTTAAATTACTCAGGGATTGTTTAGCAGTTGCTTCATGTATGTTCTGCCCCTTTGATTATAATTCCTCCAGGGCAGTGATGGTCCTCTACTTTCACAAGACCCACCATCCCCACCAGACAGCCATGCCCTAAGTAGGAGGGGAGTGATCAAATAGGTGTAGAACTAATCCAACAAGGAATTCCCAGACTTGGCTACAAGTCCAAATAACCAGGGAAAGCTCTGTTCATACAGATTATTGGATCCTATTTTTTGTTGAGAATCCAAGCTAGATCTAGTGTGAGACCTGAGAATCTCTTTTTCTTTATTTTTCAATGAGGTTCTCTGGTGTAGGAACACAGCCTTCACACTGGACCTTGACACATCAGATCACCATGTGGAGCACACTCTGATGCACACACGCAGCTGAATGATAGTGACTGCACACACTGGTGGGTCATGTTACCTCATAGGCTTCTGCCAGCTGGGAGAACTTCTCTTTGGCTTTGGGATCATCCTTATTCGTGTCTGGGTGATATTTCTTGGCAAGCTATGAAATGTAATGGTAAATTACTATGGTCACAAGATGATTACTATAACTGAATCCCAAAAACTAGTCACAATCTCATCTCCTTTATAGCAGTTATCGCTCTAAGATTTTACAAATAGCAATTCCTAAAACAAGGTTTAAGATGTTAAACCTCTCTTCAAATCTGATGTATGTACACATTTTTTGACCACAACAAATCTCTATCAAAAATAACTAATTCTTTAGAACTTAGACACCTTTGTGAAACATACAAAATAGTGTATCTGGTACACTATAATCTATGTAAAAAGAGGAACATCTTTGTAAACAGGAATATAACATATCATCTATGTAAAAAGAAGAACATTTGCTGTATAAATTATCTTTGGAAGAACACACAATAAACTAGTAACACTGATTGCTACAGGAGGGAAGTAAATAAATAGGAAGAATGAAGACTTTTCATTTTATACACCTTTTTACTTTTTGAATTCTGAAAAAGGGGAATATAGTACCTATTCAAAACATAGATTTAAATAAAAAAAAAAATCTTTGCTTGACTGTGTAGAGCACACAGGGTGTGCTGAGCAGCCCTAAAATGGAGGTTACCTTCTGGCTGCACTAAGCAGCTCTGTGTGTTTTGTAGGTGTAAGTATGTTTGCTGTAACTACTGAGCTTTCAAAGTCAAGATTACCAGACAGTTCTTTATATGAGGGTAAGGAAGTGCACAGAATCCTAAAGCTGACAGTGACTGGGAGGCCATCACTAGCTCCATTAATACCAGCACTGGCTGCTTACTCTGCTTCTGGAGATGCTGGTCCTCATACCAGTAAATGGAAGCATGTCAGAGGCTGTGTGCTAAGCCCTGAGTGGAGGCAACAGGGGGGTTGTCTCAAGCATGGCTAGGAGATCACAGTGGTCCAAAAGGCAGGGCTGGTTCCAACGCCAAGGCAAGATATGCTAGAACAGTCAGAAGATCAGCACAAGGAAGGATTTCAGTCAGAAAGATCTGTATTTTTGTCTCATGTGTGCCATATATTGGCTGTGTGGCCTTGGCTGTGTCTCATAACTTCACCAAGCCTCTTGCTATGAGGATTAAATGACATTTTATCAAGGTTTGACCCCAGTAATTGCTCCCTAAAGGCTACTTAAAAAATTTCCAGTTTTAAATTAGACAGCTTTACCTAATCTTTTTATTTCCACAACTAAAAACTTGAATGGCTCCTACTTTCTCTTAAATTAAGTCTCTAGCACTTGCTAAGGGCCTCAAATGCCCCATTAATTTGGCCCTTGCCTCCATCCTCTCAATCTTTTCCCACCCTTGCATCAGTTTACCTTCTCCTTCAGCTCAAAAGGAAAGACATGCTTTGCACTCTTCCCAAGCCAGGATCTCTGCTTTCTATTCCCATGCCTTTGCTCATTCTATCACAGACTAATAATAAAAGATAACTCAAAAACTGGGCAAAGCATATGAATGCAAATACAGCAAATGGCTGATAATCACATGAAAAGATGCTTAACATCATTAGTCACCAGGTAAAAGCATATCAAAACCATACTGAGATACTACTTCACACACACTAGGTTGGCTAGAATCAAAAAGACAGATAACAAGTGTCAGCCATGATGTGGAGAAATTGGAAACCTTACACACTGCTGATGGGAATGTAAAATGATGTAGCCCCTTTGGAATAGTCTGGACATTCCTCAAAGGGTTAAACACAGTTTTATCATTTGACCCATAAATTCTTCCCCTAGGTGTTATGTATATACCCAAGAGAAATGCAAACATATGTATACACAAAACTTAAACATGGATGTTCAAAGCCTCAGTATTTATAATAACAAAAAAGTGGAAACAATCCAAATACCCATCAGCTGAAGAATGGATAAATAAAATGTAGCATATCCATACAACAGAATATTACATGATCATTAAAAGGAATAAAGTACTGATACATGCCACAATATGGATGAACCTTGAAAACATTATGGTAAAGTGAAAGAGGACAGTCACAAAAGGCCAGAGTATGATATCATTTCTATAAAATGTCTAGAATAGGCAAATCCATAGAGACAGAAAGCAGGTTAACAATTACAAGGGCAAGAGAAGAGATTGAAGGAATGTGGTTTCTTTTTGAGATGTTAAATATGCTCTAAAATTCACTGTGGTGAGGATTGTACAATTTTGAATATACTAAAAACCAGTGACTTATGCATCTTAAAAATAGTAAGAGGAAGTAGCCAATGAAGCTGTCAGCTCTGGTCTTGATTAGTATTTCGTTCACAAATATTGGGCTTAGACAAAGTTTTTGCTCACCCACAAAAAAAAAAAAAGAAAGAAAAATTTAAGAATTATAGTAAATTTTTTATAAAGATAATTAATTTCTATATTTAACTTATATTTAATTTAAAGATCTCTTCTTTTTGATACTATTGCTTTCCTATTTTTAAAGTATTAAAATGCTCTTTTACCAAATGATATTAATAAATTGTACCATTATTTTTAATGTCTATGTTAGGCAAAATAGAAAAGCTGGCAATCCTACACTGGTGCCCCCATTTTTTATTTTGTTGATCAGAGCAAAAGTCTGGGAAGCACTAGTCTAGATAACTTACATGCCACTTTACCAATTAGCCCTAACAGTGTGGCTATGACAAAGGGAGCCTAAAACTTTCTGAGTTAAGAAATGGTTCTAAGTCCATAAACTTCTATCTGAATGTAAAGAATGACTACCTAAAACTTAAACCAGCATGTTTCCTGATTCAGAAGGTGTAGAGTAAAATTAAGTACAAAAACAGCTGTTGGAAAATATTTTTTTTAACCTCTAGTTCTTACTCTCCCCGTTTTTCTGAAGTGTTAACTAGTACAGCAGCATATACTGAGAAACACAGCCCAGCAAAGCCCATCTTATCATATCATTCTATACTGTCAGCTATCTGTGTCCTATACACATGGACATACATATTGCATTGATCAGGATTAGACTAGATCAATAGCATTCCTTCTACAATCTTGTCTTTAAAATCTGGCTTCCATACAGACCTGGTAATAGGCTTTCTTGATCTCTTTCTGGCTGGCATTTCGGGGCACTCCTAATATCTGGTAATAATCCTCCTTGGCCAAAGGGGTGCTCGTGTGGAAAGAGGCAGTACAAACAAAAGGGTAACTTTTTATTCCTAAAAAAGAAAAAAGGAAATAAAAATCACTCTGGGAATATGCTCAACAAAAGGAAATTGTGAATAAACAACCAGCGAGGTTATACCTGTGAAGAAGCAAACAGGTCACAGCTTTAGGGCCTATTCTCCTCTAAGCCCAGAGATCAAAATTACTGTACTTCAAAAACGACTAAGGCCACTGTATATGAAGAATATAAAACAATGTTAATATGAAACTGGGGGGAGGGGTATCCTGCTGGAATACACTGTTTCTGTAGCCTCATTTAACCACCAAAAGAACTGTGTGCCAGATAGGGTCTGCACCTGAAGGTGATTAAAAATTAAAAAGGAACTTAGCTACCGTTACACTACCAGAGCACCTGCCATGTGCCAGGTATTTGCATGTGCTTTGACTCACTTAGAGCTTAATAACTCCCCAGGTTATTTTCCTCTACCGTGCAATCTTGGATATCTGCTTACTGGGTGGTGCTGAGTGTGGTCCCTAGACCAGCAGCATCATCATCTTGTTGGAAATGCAGAATTTCAGGCCTCACCCGACTTGAGTCAGAAATTGTGGAGGTGGGGTCCAGGAGGTCTTGTTTAACAAGCCCTCCAGGTGATGATTCTGTCACACGCTTTAGTTTGAGAACCACCATGTTAAAGAAATGATTCTCATTCTTTAGAGTCATATATTTCTCAAAGAATCTGATAAAAGCACTGCCCCCTTCCCCTAAAAACGAAACATATATATAGATACACAGGTTAAAAGGCCCTGTTAAAAGGCCAGAACCTCTGTTTACTACAGAATAGAAAACCTGAAAGGAATCACAACACATGGCAGACAACCCAATGCCCTACCTCCTTTCAGGCCTCTTGCATCAGCAGCTAGGAAAAAAGGCCAACAGACATATCTACTCAACTACCCTCAGTGCATGAAGCAGAGCACTAACTTGGACTGGCCTGTCACAAAGCTGGGGGAACTGCTCTGAAACCTCGGGTCCTGCCTCCTATCCTCAACCCACTCTGTGACAACTGAAAGATAGGGAGGGAGAGGTTGTGGGGAAAAGGGGTCCAGGTTAAGGCAGAAGGGACAGGAAGGTCAAGAAAAAGAATGAGGATCATGAAGCAGTTCCAGGTTTTTTAGTCAAACATTAGCCTATAGAGGAGAATATTCAGAAAATATTCACTGAGCACCTACTAGGCACTAGGCTCCATGCTGGAGATGTGGCAGTAAACATTTCAAAGGCACTGCACTCCTTGAGCTTATATTTATTCAAGATCTCAACACTGTACTAGGCACTAAGGATACAAGATGAATAAAAAAGTTAAAGCTAATGCCCTCGAGGAGTCAAGCAGTCTAGCAGGCGAAGTGTGGGCAGCAATATGTGAAGAGATAGGAGTACACAAAGACATGAAAAATGAGAATATAGGAAAGGGTCACCTAACCAATCAGGGTTTTTCAATCTCTATGTCAGTGAAGGAAGAGATGAGTTTCCTTCTTTGAGGTAGGGCAGGGAGCAGGTCCTGTCCAATAGTTATGGGCTCAATTGTGTTCCCCACCCTCCAAATTGTTATTGAAGTCCCAACCCTCAGCACGTCAGAAGGTGACTATATTTGGAGATAGACTCTTTGAAACAATCCTGACAAAACACTGACCTTGGACTTCTAGCCTCCAAAACTAGAAAAGAAAATAAATTTGTTTTTTAAACCACCCAGTCTATAATACTTTGTTAGGACAGCCTTAACAAACTAATATACCTAGTATGTGTTGTAGGATGTTTTGAAGCATCCTTAACCAACTAGTTACCAGTAGCACCCCCTCCTGCCCTCTCCTCACCAAGTGGACAACTAAAAAAATGTCTCCAGACATTACCAAACATCTCCTGGGGGTGTAAAATCACCCCCAGTTGAGAACCACTGGCGACCTATTTCTAAGAAGTTCACAGAAGGTCTTCTAAGGCACATGTTAAATTGTAGAAATTATATAGGCTAAGGAGGGGTTTGAATCCATTCAGATATACTCCTCTAGTCCTGGCATTATTTGCAACAGTATCCCTTCACTTTCAAGTGCCCGGTTTGGCTACTAAATCTTATGATCACCTTTGGTTTGCAGGGAGTGGTTCAGTCCTGTGCATTTAGAAACTGCAGATACTATGATGAAATCAGAGACTGCATGTGTATACACACGTGTAAGGAACTGGTGCATTTAGGAACTCCAGATTCTGTGATCTGAGGAGACTGTATGTATGTGCACGTCTGTATACCATGGTTGCGGTAGAGGGGTGGTTAGAAATGATGATTAAAGGGATTTATGAATAAGCAGAAAGGCCTCTGGGCTATGCTAGAGTCTGGATTTTATCCTGAGGGCAACAGAAAGCCACTTCAAACAACAGTTTACAAGAGGAAGAGCTCTCAAAAACAAACAAAAAAACCCAATGAGGATTGGGAAACTACTTAAAATTAATCTGAGCACAAAAGACACCAGGGTGTTGAGCATGTTCAAGATAAAGGATAATCCAACAATGAGTAGGAATGGTCAGAGTAATTAAAATCAGAACCAAGAAGAAAATCTCTATTTTCAGTATCCCCAATAGTTGTTTCCAGATGCTGAACCTTAGATTTCCTGGAATATAAAAAGCAGACAAAGAGGAAGAGTAGAGGCTCAGAGACCACTGTCGTCTTTGGTCAGATTTGAGAAAAACACTAGAGCTAGGAAGTTACCTAGCACTCCTGTACTCAATCCCCTCTCCACTCCAGAATGAGTGGCTGCCCTGGCAGGTTCCAGCCTATCCTGTCCACCCCTACCAAACTAGAAGGTGGAGGCTGGTAGTGGCAAAAGCTCTGGTAGCTGCAGCCTCAATGTTATGAGCAGAGAAAATGGACTTGGGTAAGATTGGTACCAAACCGTATGTGGATAAAGAGAAACCATATTTAACTATTACAAGTTTGATGACTTTTGACAATCCAAAAAGCATCAATGATTAACAATAATTAGAAAGAGTTCATTAAATAGGCAAAATTTCCCCAAGATATGACCAATAAATGTCTTGTCCTTTTTAGAATTATCTAGAATAATTTATTTGGATTAGCCTCCAAATCGTTCCAAGAATGGCCAACCCAGTGTCAAACAACTGCCATCTTTCTGCCTTTGGGAGACAAGTTGAATTTAAAAATGTTGTTTTTATGTCATATAATTGTACTACTAGATTTGAGATGAGATTGCAGACCAATGTTTGGAAGCTAAGTTGAAGACTTTAGATGTGACATGAGAGTGCACCTGGAAGGATGCCACCTTTCACCTGATACAAAACATGCCCATCACGGGCTATGGGTTGGAAAAATAGCTGACTGTATACAGTTCCTTAGTAATAGCCAAATGCAAGGCTCAGTACTTAGTGCTTCTATCTGTATGTCTCTCACACACATAGTTATCCAAAATGTTCCCCACAATTATACAAATGTGGTATGAACAAATTTAGCTTGACACTGGAAAATGTCAACAAAACCTAAAAATGACTTTTGCTCATACCGAGACATACAGAATGATATTACTCCAAATAATTCTAAGGAAACCTGGGCAGATTACTGCTCCACCCATGAGGAAATACAGGTGGCAGGAAAAGAATTTAAAAATGGGATCACTTAACCTCACATCCAATCCAAAATCACATCCAATCTTGTATGCCCTGTACCTAGAACAGTGGCTGGCATATGACAGGCCCTCAATACTTGTGAATGAATAAATTTTCACAGTTAAGAGAGGCTCAAGGATCTCGGACACTAAACAGGGTAAGGCCTGGTTAGATGAGAGATCACCTAGGAAGACCAGGAGCTGTAGGTGTAAAAAATAAAAAATAAGGAATTGTAAGCTGCCAAGGTCCTTGCTATCTGTGAGGTCAACCAAGGGTTGCCTAGCCTAAAAAATACCAAAACAAAAACAAAAACCCAAAAAACAGAGAGAGGCTCTAAGGGATTAAATAATCACCCAAGTCGCACACACACTGGTAGAGGCGAGTTTGCTCACTATACAAAGTAATCACAACTACTGATATTTAATGACAGCATACAAAACTGCACCCTAATAGGACGTTATCTTGTGTAAATTATCTGGTCAGGGCCCTTAATTAATAATCTCTGTAACAGACAGTTTAAGCACCATTTGCACAAATTCTAGGGGACAGAAACAACCAACACTATTCAGGTACATGGATGGTTGTTCAATGATTCTTCCCCTTCCTTCTGTCACTATAACGTAAGTCATCCAACACACAGCATGAGAAACTATTATGGCTAAGCATCTAAAGGCTTAATAAAGATTAATGCCCTACCACCCGGGCTATTAAGAAAGCAGTACGTTTTGAATCAAGGCTCCACCACTTCTTAACTTTGTGACATTCTACAAATTGTTTAACATATCCTCAGTTTATCTACAAAATGTTCTAATAATAGTGTCTATCACATGGAAATGATCCATGTCTAGTAAATAGAAAGCGCTCAATAAACGTTTGTTTTTATTATAATTACCAAGGAGAACTTCCAAAAGAGGCAGTTAAGTGTAGTCTTTGATTTACACTATTTAGTTGAGTGTAAACTATAGAAGTGCGGCTCTGGGTTTGAGAAAACTCTTATCTAACTTTATGACCTTGGAGGGTCAGATCCTTTGCTAGAACCTCACTTTCCCATTCTTCAAAATGAGGGTGACGATTTCCACCTCGTGGAGTTGTTACCATCAAGTGAGATGAGGCGCAAAGTGCCTTAGCACAAGAGCAGGTGCTCGCCGATGGCAGTTACCTCTTCCCTTCCGCTACAGGCTAGAAGGCGGAGGGAAGAGAAAGGAATAGAGCAAGGAAGCAGCGACAAGCCGGAAAGAGACCTCCAGAAATGTTGACAGAGAGGTGAAGGTTCACGGCCTACGGGGCGTTTCACCCCCGCGGCCAGGAGATCCATGCAGCTCTCCCTTGTTCACCGATTGAGTCGTCACTTGGGCCTCTCTGCTTCCCGCCTGCCCATCTCCCTAAGCAATGCCACATACACGTGGGAATATACCCTCCACCCCGCTACCCACGTAGCTGGAACGAGACGAGTCACTCCCTTCCAGGCCTTGGAGTCCCCCCACTCGGGCGCTAGAGCTTGCCCTCACCTGTGAGGCTGACACCGGGTCTCAATGTCAGCAGCGCCCCGGGGCCGCGAGCTCCCAGGGAAGGCGTGAAGGCTGTAATGCTCAACTTGCGGCCCAGCCATGTCCCCACCACCACCCCCCTGTGCGGCCGCACCCCTCTCCCCGCTGCAGCCGGCAGTCGAGGGGTCCCCGCAGCCACCAGCAACCAGCGTGCGGAGCACCGCGCCGCCATCTTGGCCCGGGGACACTGCGCCTGCGCCGCCCGGCTCAAGGAGGGCGCATGAGGACACCACGCGCACGCGCAGTGCGGGCGAAC
Organism: Cynopterus sphinx; assembly: GCA_030015415.1. Classification (NCBI taxonomy): domain Eukaryota; kingdom Metazoa; phylum Chordata; class Mammalia; order Chiroptera; family Pteropodidae; genus Cynopterus; species Cynopterus sphinx. Next base: position 94,701,650 of record CM057379.1, on the reverse strand, counting down.
CGGGGGGCGTGGCTCGCTGCGCGCGCACGCAGAGCGCACGCCGCTGCTCCCAAAGCTGTTTGGTAGACAACGCCGAGATGAGGCCACTAGAGTGGTAGTAGATATACTCACCCTGGGGAATCTCCTAATTTTGTGGTGAACAGTCGCGACTGCACCTTATCTGCGTAAGGCCGTGGTTGATTGTAACTGGACGTAGCTGGTGTTAGGGGCCCGGCAAGGGGCGGGACTACAAGTTCCGGCGTGCAGTGCGGCCGTCAGTCGCGCCGATCCCAGTATGCAATGCGCGGCTTTCTTCCTCCTGACCGCTGACATCTTTCTGCGTGAGTGTTCCTCGCCGGGTGTCCGCGCAAACGGCTCGAGTCTGCCCTACCCCAAAAGCCTGTCCTCCAGCTCACTTTCTCTGGTTGAGTCCCCACACGGCGGACTTTGATCGCTCAGGTTTCTCCTAAGCGTGTTAGCTTTCTCCAAACCTGTAGTGAACTTGCCAGTCGCGGAGTGAGAGCCGAGTTCTAGGGTTTGGGGATGCAATGATGAATGACATCCCTCCTTAGAGGAGCACAACGATGAATCGAGAGAGACAGGCTCCTTAGAAACTAACGTAACATGTTCAATGCTATCATAGGTATGAACAGTGTTACAGGCACACAGGTGAAAGGGTTACTCATAGCTTTGGAGATTGGATTGTTAGGCAGGCAAGGCATCTGAGGTAACATTCCGGTAAAAAAAAAGAGTCAGGTGGGGTGGAGGCGAAGAGTATTCCAAGTAGCAAGAAGTTCAAAAGCAGATGTCTGAAGGTTGAAAGTGCTTGCCCTGTTTGCTTGAGCTTGAAACTTACAATGTGTGGCTGGAGATGAGGCCAGAAAAGTAAACCTGACCTGGTAAGTCTTGCAAAGGAGTTTGAACGTTCACACACCACCACCACCCTCCTCAAACAATGGGAAGGGAACCTGGGGATTCATGTATGAGTTTAAGATGATCTGTGCACCTTGCTCCTCTCCCTATTGTACACAAACTTTTTGTGTACATGTATGTTAATCTATCACTTTCATCAATCAAATTATTCGCTGGCTCTGAAATTCAAAAGTTAAAAACCACTGGCCCAGTGAAGAACAGTTACAAGACTTGTCAAAAAAGACTATGCAAGGAATAATTGAGAGTTTCGGCAAAGGAACGTAGAAAATTGAGCTGAACAAGGGGGCATTTTAGAGAATAGAGAAACAGGGGAAAAGTGTCATGCGATCAGAAGTGGGGAAAAGAGCTCTTTTAATATATTTGACCAATACAATTGTTTCCAGCATAGTGGTTCATAAAATGGGCCCTGGAGTCACACTGCCTGGGACTGAATCCCAGCTCTGCCACTACCAGCTGTGTGTCCTTGGGCAACTTATTTGATCTCTGTGCTTCGCTTTTCTCTAAAATGGAAACATAACAGTAAATGCCTCAAAGGATTATCTGAGGAGTTAGATAATCCATTTAAAGGCTTCATATAGTATGTGGCATATATTAAAGGCTCTATATAAGTTCTATGTGCCCCGCTCTGTGCTAAGCTCTGACAATAGCAGAATTCAGACAGCTACTTGCCTGCAGGGAGCCCAAAACCTAGGGGGAAAAAATGGGGGTGCTGGTTGAGAAGTACAACTTTCAGGGACAAAAGCTGAAAACGAAGCAAAGGGACTTGCACTTACCACCGCAGAGTGAGTTAGAAACTAGAGGAAGGCTCACTAATATGAAAACTTTGTCAGCTTCGTAACTTCCTCATTTTTTTGTATTTTAGTTTCACCCGCCATCTATTTCCCCATAGCAATTAACAGTAAAAATCCTCCCCATTGAAAGGGAATATGTGTTCATGTTTTAGGGTATTTCAGGAAGGCTAATTGTTGGAGAGCTTGTATTTCCTTTTAGGAAAGAGAGAAACCTCAGGTGATAGTAGCTACTAATGGATCCGTCCCAGACTTACTTAATGGCAAAACCTGGGATGGACACACAGGCCACACCTACCCACACTCCCAGGCAGAGTATGTCCTGTATCTCTACCCTTCCCTTCACTCCCTTTTTCAGTGTAAAGCTAAAAACTTCAGCTTTAAAGAGGAACAAATGTTACTTGTAAAAAGCACACAAGTTTCACAACATATCTCCCCTTTTACACTTTTCATTTTACTGTTCCACTGGGCCGTTCCTACTCTCCTGAGGTAGTGAAATCTGTGAGAGCTAGTTGGGAATTTTATGTGTAATCTACTCTGTGATTTCCTGCAGATACTCTGATTGTCCAAGGTATAATGGGACTGGCCAAGTCTATGGCTATGCAATGGGATAACTGTTCCCTTCTCCATGTGAAGAGCCCTTCCATGGAGGGCAGAAGGGCCTCAAGACAGTCTCTTTAGAGGTAATAAAGCTAGCTTACAATTTTTCTAGATGTAACATTTCCTTTACTCTCCAAGAGAGTATGGGACAATTCCAAGGGGATGTGAAATGTATAACCCACATGTTCCTGGACATGATATCTGCAGTGGATGTAGTTCCCTGCAAAAGAAGGAGATGAATTGTGTCCTCTCCTCAGTTACCTGGGTTTTCTAATGATTTCCTTAAAGGCCCTTTATATAAACCGCAGGTGGCTCCAGCTTGCAGCAAAATATTCCTCTGCCCAAACTAGGTTTAAACAAGCAATGTTTTACAAACCTGAGAAATGAACTCTTTTTAAGGGAAGAAAAAAAAGATCACAAATGATAAGAATAAAGCTCTGGATCCTCTGGCCATTAGTGGCCTCTAATGTGAAAACATCACTTTAGAAAAGGACAGTCTTTTCTGTGAAACTGCCCTTTAGCTGTGAATTATCACCAGAAAAGTTACATTTTGTGTTTCTGTTAAAATATTTTGCAGAACAAATCACTAGCTGTAGTAAAACTTCAGAGTCCCAAGAACACATGGGTAAACCTTCATTTGAAAAGCAACAAAATAATAATGTAAGGTGCATTGGCTTGCTGGGAAGGGAGAATGAGTGTTTTCCTAGTTTTTGAAATGTATTTTGTTGCATAATTGTCCATTCCTGTGCTGACATAACACAGGAATGTGTTCTGCTCCAGCTCCTGAAATGAACTAGGCAGGGCTTATGTATAAAAATGTTTTTAATGTGCATCTTAATAAGCAACATTTCAGGGACAGATAACTAGATATAAAGAATTTCTTGTAGGCACTGAAACTAGCCTCATCCATTCCCTTTTGTAAAAATTCTGATTTACAGAAACTTCACTGACTTTACAGAAAATTAAGAGAACATCCTATAGGAACTGTTTTTTCTTCGGTGTCACATTTTAAAATAAGAATGCATATTAAGACTCTTTGATGTTTTTGCCCTCTTCTTCCTTTCTGGTCACTTTCATTCTGCTGTTTCTTCAGTTACATGAAGTGTTTTGAATTTTCTAGAATGAGGACTTCAGTGGCCTCCCAAATTCTTATTCGTTATTAATCATTCTTGGACACAGAACCTGTGAAATCGAAGTTATTCTGCCTGGGAACCAAGCTTAACAGACATTCTCGTTTTGCTGGAATTTAACCCACTTTTTTTTTAAGTTCTTAGTTTATTAATCCTCTCATGAAAAATCTGCTCAATCACCACAGATGAGTCACTGATGAATCTTTACTCCTTCTTTTTGCCAGCACCAACACTGGCCTTTGCACTCCCCCTAACTTTCTTCATTTTGTTATTGCATTCCTTTCAGTGTTTTCTTGAGGTCTTTTTCTTTTCACACAGGCCATGTCTTGCAAGTCTATGTCTGGGTTCATTTTCTTTGCATAATCCAAGGAATCATAAATTACAACAAAGCCAGTTGTCTTGTCACCACAAAAATGTTTTCTGAATCCAAATACAAAGATGACATCTGGTGTGGTATCAGCTGTTTTGGCTAGTTTTTCCTGAATTTATGTTTTAGGTTTTTTTGCCTTTCCAGGGTGAAGGACGTTGATGACCATTTGTTGCCACAGAAGTAGTCTATTGGTCATGAACTTCCTGATCCAGATAGTTACGGTGCCATTATGATAGCTGTTGACCCTCAAGCAGCCAGGGAAGAAAAAAAAAAGTTAATCTACCTTTTGATAGACTGCCTTTTAGAATAAAGAGGTGTCTTCTGGGGTCCCTAAAAGCAAAGTGGAGTGGAGTTACCAGGAGTATAAAGAAACAAAGCTGGTAATGCATAGGCTGTAGGACTGGAAGGAATCATGGAGGCTGTCAGTTCAATTTTGCAAGTCATGAAGTAATTTATTCTGCTCAAATTTGCAGCAGTAGCAGCAGCCTTAGAGCTCTGAACTCTTTACAAGAATCACTCTCTCCAGCCAGAATGGATCTGGGAACATGTGAGATGGTCGCTCTCTGGGCCTCCATGTCCCTCCGGCTCTCTCCTGCATTAGAGTTTAGGTTGGTCACTGTGGGAATGGGGAAGATGAAACTACAACTCTGCTTCTACCAGCCCCCAGTTTGTGGAAATACAGTCACATGACCCAGCACAACCAGGGTAGGGTCATGGCTTCTTTCTTTCCTGGGAAAGTCAGGGGTCAAAAACCCAAATGCCAGGGTCAAGCAGATAAAGTGTAAGGGTGTTTTGGCCACATATAAGATGACACAGACCAGTGGGATTGTGGTAAATGGAGAAATATACTTCAAAAGTGGCAGGTGCTTCTCAGTTCCAGCCCATTTTTGTCATATGGGGATTAGGACCTACCATTGCCACATCTTTTCATTTTTCAAGAGAGGCTGAAATCCAAACTTTTAGGATATATAGACATATCTGTGGACCAGAATCATCCCATAGCATGTCCATTTGTTAATTCTGAGGGCTAAAGTCTTTCTCACTTTCTGACTATGCCCATCTGCCATAATGGTAGAATAAAAAAAACAAACTCAGGGATGATAATAAAGTGACATAAAGCAAATTTGGGAGGTTTACATAACTTTGCAACAGGTGTATAGCTGATTTATATTTTTAAAATTTATTGTGAGAAAATACATATAAAATTTACCATCTTTAGAATATCTGTTGCACAACATGGTGAATGTCCTCAACACTACTGAACTGTAAACTTTTAAATGGTGAATTTTATATGTTTTTACCACAATGAAAAAGAAACAATATCCACAGTAATTGAACACCACAACCTACTCAAGATTACACTGATGGTGTCTTTTCCAAAGTTGCTGGAATTCGAGTCCGAAGAGTGGTACCATGGGGAAGCTGCACTCTGGTGGCTGCCAGACTATTTAGAGTTCGAAATCCTAGGTTTCAGGCAACTCTACTGACATCCTATTTTTAGTTTATGGAGATTAAAGTCGCTCTTAACTCAGTTGGATAATGGTAATGCCTCTTAGTCTTCACTGAAGAGAACTTGCATTTTGGGGTCTATCTATGCCCATCGCCAGGCCGACCTTTAAGAATCACCGTGTACAGACTACCTGGGTGAGGCTCTGTAGCTATTTTCGCAGGAGCCGGCGTTCCTACCAATCATTCTCATTCCTCAGATCAAAGTCCCTTTTCCAGACACGCCTGAGCAGGTGTTCTGTTTGTTCTCAAGCAGAAAGCATATTTTGGAATCACAGAATCAATTTTCAAAGCGAAGAGAAATGTTTGTGTTATGAATGGACCCAGGTGGAATTAATCCGCTTTCTTTTTTTTTTTTTTTGAGTTGCCCCCTAAATGCAAGCAATGCCAGTTGGGGGCACTTGCTATTTAATGGTTTCTCCACCGCCCCTATTTTTCGCCCTTTTAGTTTACCTGTAAATGATTCACTGATTTACTTCAAGGAATCCTTCCCCACCGCGCCCAAAGCCTGCAGCCAAGATATGGCCTAATAAGGGGATGCTGAAGGCCACGTCCTTCCCGCTGAGCCCACCAGGACTAAGCAGGGTGTGTGGGATGCGGAGGCTTTAGGGTAGACCGCACGGACAGGGATTTGAGTCGGACCTGGGCTCCCATTCGCCAGCCGCCACTCCCTATCTGCTACCTGGACCAGAGCCTTCTCTCTTCGTGAACGTGTTCCCCGTCTCTGAAATCGAGCCAGGTCACCCCTGCTCTCTCTTCTCCCCAGATGGGGCGCGCCCCGCACCCTGGAAAGCCGCCAGGGGCAAATCCTCGCACACAAAATCCGAGCTGTGGCCCTCCCTGCGAGTTCCCACACACCGGGGGACTCGGGGGCTTGCAGCGCGCCGCACGTGACCTCTTTGGCGTCGCCGCCCGCCCCTTCGCCATCGGGGCGTGGCCTTGAGGGGCCGCCTAGCAGTGATTGGCTGGGGGGCGGGGCCGGCTTCGCGCGCACGGATGGAGAGGCGTCGAGGGCGGGGCCCAGCCGGCCGGGGCGGGCTGCGATTGGCCGGGCGTGTCGGGGCGTGGCCGCGGGCGGAGCGCCGCGGGCGGAGCGGGAGTCGCGGGTCCTTGCGGTGCACCTGAGAGCCGACGCCCCGGTCCGCGAAGCCTCCGCATCCACCGTCCCCGCCGCCATGAACCGCTTCAAGGTGTCCAAGTTCCGGCACACGGAGGCCCGGCCGTCCCGCCGAGAGGTGAGCCTGGCACGCAGGCCCCGCGCCCCCTCGCCCTCCCGTGGCCCCGCGCGGGGACCCCAGAGCCCGTCTGCCCTGGGGCGCCCCCTTCAGACGCGGGTCGTGTTGTCGCCAGCCGGCAGGCCGGGTCCAGAGCTCCCGCGACGCCCTTTGGCCGTTCGGTTATCCCCGCGGTCCGTCAGCCCTCCCGCCTGGCTTCAGGACCCCCGAGGCGGCGGAGCCCGCCCAACCGAGCCGCGGCCTGAGGCCTGCAAGGGTGCCGGTCTCCCGAGCTTCCTTCCGGTCGGCGTCGCCGGAGAGCTGCGGTGCGGACACTACTGGCGCCGGCTCCTCCTCCCTGCCGTCCCCTAGTGCCCCTGCCCGCGGTTAGGGTGTGTGAGAGATGGCCCTGCCTGCCCTGGCCTCGGCGAGTCTGCGTGTGTCAGTTGGAGGGGGGAGCCCCTCGGCCGCAGGCGCGCCCCTCCCTCGGGTTTCCGCCGGCGCTTCCTCCTCTCGCGGCTGGCGCAAGCTCTTCCCTTACTAGCGGTGATGCTGCCAGAGGCTGGGTGGGGCCTGGATAAACCCGAGCAGGTGGAGCCCAGAGGTGCTGGGGGCTCCTTGGACACCCGGACGGGCAGCCGGCCTGATGAGTGTTTTTCAGAGAGGATGGCCAGCCACTCCCCATATTATTTGAAAGGCCTGGGAGTGTCCTCCCATAAGTGGGCCTAGCAACTGACTCTATATAGTAACCCCATTATGGGCCAGTGCACATCAGAGCAGCCTGGGGCAGAAGCCCGGTTTTCATCCTCTGGACAATATTTTTTTCTGCACCTCCCATGTGCTGTACCCAGCTGCTGGAACCATAAGTCAGCAAGACAGCACTTTCCTTCCTCGTGGTGGTGGGGGGACAAGCAGCAAGCAGACAGGGATGCAAGCACATAGCAAGTTTTAATAGATGTCTTGAAAGAGCATTGAAGGGACTGGGATGGAGATAGTGAAGTAGGGGTTAATCTCACTAGGGTGGTCAGGGCAGGCTGCTGGAAGGAGGTGACATTTCAGCTGAGGCCAGACGGGTGAGAAGCATCCAGCAACAGGAAGAGTGGGATGGGAAAGAGGGCCACAGGAAGAAGTTGGCTTTTATTCTGAGTGCAGTGGAAAGGGTGGGGTGGGAGTGCGGGGGAGAGGTTCCAGATTTGTGTGAAGACTGTCTCTGAGTGAAGCAAATACTGCTTGGAGGGGTGAGGAGTGTCCTTGAAGGGCCCTGGGGCTTGTTCCCCAGTGACTTGCAGTCCAACAGTGTAAACAGACAGGCATGGAAATATGAACTACAGAGGGGGTTTTAAAAAGTTTATGTTAGGGAGATGGGAGAACAGGTGATCTGTCCTTTTCAAAGATATTTCCTGTCACTGTATTTGTGAACATGAATCAGGAGGGAAAAAATAATGCAAGATGATAATGTTTTTCTTGAGGTAAGTGAACATTGAAATTGAAACTTGGGTGGTGGAGGTGGTTTCTAGGACACTGTGGTTGGGTGGGTTGGGAAATGTGGGTGCTCGATTATTGGGTGGCAGGAAGGAGTTTTGAATAATACCTTGATATCAACAGAGAAAATATATGGGCTTCACTGATCTTAGTTTCAGAAAAAGTGCCCCTTCAGATGTGAGGATATTAACATTTTTGTTTTTTCATGGGGTGTGTCATTCACCCATCTATGGGACTTAATGGACTTTGATTTTTCCCCTCTGTGGGCTTGGGTGTTTTCTCCTGGTGTTTGGAGGAGACCCCTGGATTCAGATGGAGGCCTTCAGCAATACAGTTGAGAAAGATGAGTCTGTCTTCTGTCCAGGGGCTCATTTATCCATTCTTTGCTTCTCTTTCTCTCTCTCTCTTTTTTTTTTTTTTAAATAGAAACAGCACACACATACAGACACTTGCTTGCATACGTATGCGTGCTGACCAGTTAGCCCCTTGACTTCGTTCAGCCTGAGCTTCCTTCTGACAGACTCTTCTCCTGTATTGGAAAACTGATTTAATAAGTAAAACTGCCCTCTTCATGACTGAGGTTATCATTTCAACATTTTACATTTCCTAAGGTATGGTGTGAGTGGTATTGACAGGATTTGATCCAAAGGAATGCATCTGCATCTGTAGTGGTGCAGCTTTAAGGTAGAGCTCTCTGGCTCATGCCCCACCTCTTGCTTTAGTCATTTGCAGAGCCCTGGCTTTCATGGTGCTTATTCTATTTCCAGGCCTGGATTGGTGGCGTTAGAGCAGGAACCAACCCCTCATGTGGGAACCATATAAAATCCAGCTGCAGCTTGATTGCTTTCAACTCCGACTGTCCAGGTAGGAAGGTGGACATGGGTATGGAGATTCATATATTGTCCAAATAGGGTGGGGCAGGAGGGCAGATTCATTCTAAGCCGGAAACTTGGAATGAATCTGCTTTAGGGCCTTAGACCCTAAAATTGGTTAGTGTGCAATCAGATTGGTTTTGGTTAGAATGTACATGTATTCTTTGCATAAACCATGTCAGCTGTGGTTTTCAAGAGCACGTCCAGAAGGGCAGGAAGGGGGCTGTTGTGTTTGTTTCCAGCTGTCCCCATATGCTACCCACTCCTCATCTGGAGGCCTGGGGGTAGTGGCTGGGATCAATAGGAACACAAAGATTTGAAAAACTCCTGCCTTAGTCGGGATTCTTTTGGTTGCCAGTAATAACTCAGACCTCAAACTGTGATATCTTTTTGGCTCATATATCTAAGAAGTCCAGGGGCTTCAGGCAGAGCTGGGTCCAGAGGCTCACATGTGCTGTTGGCCCCAGCTTCTCTTCTGTCTTTCAGCTCTGCTATCCTCAGGTGATGGCTTCTTTCTCTGGGAAAGCTGGGAAAAGTGGTTAATCTGGGAATAGTGGTAGCTGGCCCCAAGCTGAGCCCTTATGACCCACAGTGCCAGAAAGAGCCTTTTTCCCCAGTATCTTCTGTACATCTAGGGTCATGGAAGGTTCTTGCATGGGACAAACACCTAACTAGAGGCCAATCACTGTGTCCAGTGGGGTCTGATCTTAACCTTGGTGGAGGCTCTGGGAATGTCCAAGGTTGAGATTTTGGGTCTCATTGTCTGCTGAGAGTCCCAGGCGGAGAGATAGATGGTTCCTATTAGGCCATAGTCAGAGCCTTCACATTTGTTTGGCAGGCATGCTGGGCATCGTGCCTCTGGAAAGCCAGGGAGATGACAAGAGACACGTGACCTACCTGGGGTGCCATTCAGGTAAGTAGGGGCTGGACACAGGAAGTCTGGAACCTGTTCTTCCCTCTCTGGAGCCAGGGATTCGTACTCACTGGTCTCATAGCCTGTGGCTTGCTAGGTCCCTCCTGTTGTCCTCACTGTGCTTTCTCACAGGTGGGGTCCAAATTGGAAGGCTGGGTCCTGGTAGAGAATTTGGATCTGGGTAGAGAGGAGGGAAACTGGGTTCTCCAGGTGGTCAAGCCAGGAGGAAAAGATATGCACCAGCCAGCACCAGGCTCCAGGCTGATGCTGGCTCCCTGTCACTGTGGAGAACTCAATCCTATGTGGCTCTCAGTCCCATGTCCTCTCCTGGAGACCACCCCTCGCCACCAGACCTCCAGTCAGGCTGCTCTGGGACCTCCAAGAAGGGGGTGGGCTGGGCTATAGGGCTAGAGATGGGCCCTCACAAGGAGCTTTTGTTTGCCACAGCTGCTTCTGGGGGCGCCCAGCAGCCCTCCTGGCAGCCTGCCTGCTTCCAGGGGACAGTTTGCTTTCCTTGGGTGACACCTGGCTGCCTCCTCCCTGTCCAGCTGCGGTGGCTGTGGGCCCAGCCTCTCTGGCCTATGTTCCTGGCCGCCTTTTGGGTGGCTTTGGGTGAGGGAAATTGGCTGAGCCTTAGTCTCTGTTCTGGGTGTGAAGCTCAGTGTAGGAGTCCTGATGATGAGGATGGCAGTTAATGAAGTAACAGTAATGAAGATTGATGGAAATCTATGTGCTAAGTATGTAGTCTGCATTTTCTCATCTAATCCTTTTCATAATTTTAGTGAGGTATCATTTACATACCATTAACATTATGTGTTTAAGTGAAGAATGTGATGAGGTATTAATGTTACAGAGTTGTGCATATCTCCCTGTAGTTTTAGATATGCAGAAGATGCTTTGTGGCCCTTTGCATTTAAACCATTTCTACCTCAGGCTCCATAGCCTCAGGCAACCATTCATCTACTTTGTGCCTCTGTAGGAGGGGTCTGCAAGCTGCAGATGTGGCCAAATCTGGCCTGCTGCCTGTCTTTGTAAACTGTTATATCAGAATGCAGCCATGCCTCTTCATTGGTGGGCAGTCTTTGGCCCCTTTCTCCCAACAGTGGCAGTATTGAGTAGAGACCATATGGCTTTCAAAGCCTGAAATATTTACTACCTCATCCTTTCCAGAAAATGTTTGCTGTCCTCTGCTCTATAAACTGATCTTTTCTGGACATTTCACATAAATGGAAAATACTACACATAGTATTTTGAGTCTGGCCTTTTTCACTTAGCATAATGCTTTGAGATCCACCAGTATTGTAATGTATATAAGAAGTCTGCTTTCTCATCCACTCTCACCTCTTTGCAGTAGATTTTAAAATAACCCACTTTTCAGCTAAGAAAACTGAGGCTCAGAGAGGTTAGGAACTTGCCAGTGTTGGCACCGCTGCTGGCAGAGCCAGAATCGGAACTATCTGATACCATGTTCTTAGGCACTGTGCTGCTTGCTTCTGGGTGCCTTTTACTCACAGAGGCGTTACCCCCAGTTGGTGACATTTGTGAGGTAGTGAGCCCCCTGTGACTCAGGGGCTCCAAATAGAAGCTGGATCAGGCTTGTGTTGGTGGCTTGTAGCCTCACGATGGCTCCAACTATCCAGAGCCCGACCCTACAGGAGTAGCCTTGCTGGAAAGCTGCTCTGGGAGGCTTTGGGTGAGGGAAGTGGGCTGAGCCTTAGTCTCCAACTTCCTCAGAACCTGCCCTCGAGGCACCAGGCACCATTCTGCCTTCTTTGGTGTCATTCTGCCTTCTTTGGTGGTGGAGGAGGGTACTGTGTTCTGGCCACTGCTCTGTCTTCAGGCTCCCTGCCCTCGAGGCACCTTCTGTCTCTTGGCTCAGGGCCCAGTTGCCCAGGGGGACAGAGGGCAGGGGGGCATCTAGAGGGCCTTTCTGCATGTCTGGGCTGTGGGATGGGCCAGGGGTCTGCTCCATTTTGGGAAAGGCAGTTGGATGATGTGCTGAGGATGTAGGTTCTGAAGCTGGCCAGACCCTCCTCATTCAACTTCACCCTTTCTTAGATGTGCAGCTCTGGGCAAGTTACTTAATCTCTCTGTCCCCGTGTCTTTGTCTTCCACTTGGGTGATGATGCCGAGGTGCCATCCTGGTGGGTCACTATGAGAATTTGGTGAGATAAATGCATATGAAGGACTCAGGCTTCTGGCACAGCCAGGCACTCAGATCAGCCACATTAGCACTTCTCATTCCCTTGGCGTGCCAGGCTGTCTACGCCAGCTGCTGCTTTGGGCCTGGGCCTTGCCTTGTCTAGTGCAGAGCCCATAGTGTAGGGCAGCAGGGGTTTGTGGCTGGAACTCCAGGCTGGGGCTGTTTCAAGGGGTGCCTGTTCTTATCCACCCCCCTTCTAATCCTTATCTTTAGCCAGAAGCAAATGTAGTGCTTGGCCAGGTGGGGATGCAGGCAGTGGCCACTGTGTTCCTTGCTTTGGTGATGCGGGCCTGGCCGTCCTGCTCATATTCCATCACCCCTGACACTCAAACCTGGCCTTGTCTCTGCCCCCACCGAAACCATCAGCCTTATTATCTCTTTGGGCTCTGGCTCACTCTGTGCACCTCCACCTCCCATCCTGGCCCCCAGAGCTGGGCAATTCAGGTTCTTTGGTAGCAAAGAATGAAACCAATTTCAACTTGCTTAAGCCAAGGGATTCCTGGGGAGCTTCCAGAACTGAAGGAGCAGCTGGATGCATAGGCCTTCGGAGGGTCCTGGCACAGGAGCTATCAGCTCTCTCCCAGCTGGCGGCCTTCCACCCAGGCCCGTCTCTAAGGCTCCCTGTCACTGGGCCTTCCCATTCTAGGTTTAATTCCCATAAGAGATCAGCTAGCTGCTTGGGCACAGGTCAGATGTACTCCTATGATTGGATTGGTCAGCTCTGGCTTTGGTGGGGAAGGAAACTCCTTGTAGGTCAAGCATGTAATAACCCCTTGCCCCCAACCTTGGGGGTCACCCTTGTGTGCAAGGCCCATTCCTCGCTGCACAGTCTGTGTGTCTCCCTGAGGAAATGCTGAGGGCCAGCTGGGCTGGGTAGTTTGGGAATCTCTAGTTGATGGAAAGGGGCCAGCACTTGTGTTCATTCACACATTTTTGAGCCAGGCCCCATGCTGGGCTCTGGCTTTGGGGCAAATGCAGATGCCTGGTAATCTGAGGAGCTTCCTGCCCACTGTCCCACCTTCCTTCCTATGCTGGGTAGGTGGCTACCCTGGGTTCACAGGGCTCTCCAGGAAAAGTGTTGCAGGCTTGGGCCTGTGGCATTTGCTCATAGATTGCAGAGGTGATTTCCCACTGGAACTTTGATCCTGGAGCTCTGTGTGCAGAGATGTCACCTCTGAAGCCCTGGGCCATAGTTCTCCACCTGGGAGGGAGCACATTGGGCCAGAAATAGAATGTTCTGGTAGGTTCTTATTGGGTCTGAATCAGCCATTCCTCTTCCACAGACCTGGTCACAGACTTGGACTTCTCTCCCTTTGATGACTTCCTCCTGGCCACAGGCTCAGCTGACAGGACGGTGAGTGAGCCACTGGAAGAGCTGCTTGATGCCTCACCCACTCCCAGTTGGGGCCTTCTGAGCCCCTTGAGTCCCTGGAGTCCTGCTCCCTCCCAGTTTAGCCCCTCCCACTGTCCCTCAGTCCCTCTGCAGATTTGCAGGCCTAGGCTAGCCCAGACTTTCTCAGTTCCTCATCCCAACAGCTCCCATGTGCTCCTGTGCACTTGACAGAGCTGTGCCCTTGCCCTGCTGTCTTGCTTGGCTTTCTGAGGACCGTAGGGCTGGGATGGTGTGGGATTCCTGGAAGAGACAGAGTGGAACCCCTGGCTCCCCAACTCCCATTTTCCCCCAGTCTCCAGCCACATTTATGAACCCGAGCCAGGTCCCCCTCCTTTCCCTAAAATGAATATGCAGCCCCATGCCCAAGCATGGCCTCTGAGGTCAGATGCAGCTCCGGGCAAGGCCAACTGGACGCAGTGAGGCCCCTCCTGGCCCTGGGCTCACAAAATTGCTCTTTCCCACAGGTGAAACTATGGCGACTGCCAGCCCCCGGCCAAGAGCTGCCTTCAGGGCCTGGGCTGGTACTGGGCCCCGAGGATACCCAGGTGGAGGTATTACAGTTCCATCCCACTGTGGATGGTGTCCTGGTGAGCGTGGCAGGTACAGCTGTGAAGGTCTGGGATGCAGCCAAGCAGCAGCCCCTCACAGGTACAGGCCACACTGCTGTATCCCAGGGAGGTCAGCCCCCTCCTGTACAGTGTTCTGTTTCCTTGTGTTTGATAACTTGAGTTGTAAAGTACGTATGAAAGTTTCACTTATGTGTAGTATAAAATTGTGTGGTTATAAATACCCTACCCTTTCCGCTTTCTGTAGGCATCTGTTTTCATTTTTTTTTTTTGCCTTTTTTTCTATATGTCTAAATAACTTACTTATACTGTTATTTCTTGAATTGTGTGTCACTTCAGTTTTGAAAACAAACTACTGACTTCTACCTGAGCCTGAAGATTTGCTCTCTTACAGCCTTCTGCTCCTTGCCATGTTTCTCCTCTAGTTTTCTCACTATAGATTGTCCTAATCTGTTCGGGCTGCTATAACAAAATCTCATAGACTGGGTTGCTTAAAACAATAGAAATGTATTTCTCATTGTTCTTGAGGCTGGAGGCCCAAGATCAAGGTGTTAAGCAGTTTGGTGTCTGGTGAGAACCTGCTTCCTGATTCATAACCAGCATTCTTACACCCCTCACATGGTATAAGGGGCAAGGAACTCTCCAGGGCCTCTTATAAGGGTGCTAATCCCATTCATGGGGATTTCACCTCATGAGCTAATAACCTCCCAAAGACTTCGTCTCCAAATTCCATCACAGCAGGGGGAAGGTTTCAACATGTGAATTCAGACCATTTATAATGATAGCAATTTGGGGGCAGACTTCTCAGTATTTGACTGGTTATGACCCTTTAGTGTGACCCACAGCAGTGTTTTCTGTGGTGGCATCACTAAATCCTTTCTGCATAGTCCTCCCCAACATGCTCACCCCTTTTTAGGATAAAGATACAAGGCTCAGAGAGTTGAAGAATGGACTTCCACCCCAGGGCTGTGCAGTGTCCATGGTAGGCTAAACTTAACATGGTGATGTCTCCATCTCTGGGGCTGGGGCCAAGGGTCATCAGTAGAATAAGTGGGTGTCTCAGAGGTTCCCTCCTGACAGCTTCAGCCAGTGTCCACCATGGAGGCATCTTGTGTTACCAGATGGGAAGTACAAGGTGCCAGCCTTGTCCCCAGAGAGCTCTCAGCGCAGTCGAGATGAGCCTAACCCTTTTTCCCTCCCTCCCTTACTTCCTCCCTCCCTCCCTCCCTCCCTCCCTCCCTCCCTCCTTCTTCCTCTTCCTTTCCTCCCTCTCTCCCTCCCTCCTTCCTTTCCCTTCCTTTCCCTTTCTTTCCCTTCCCTTCCCTTCCCTTCCCAGCAAAGGTGAAGGTCACCAGGCAAATGTCATTAGGGAGTCACCCAGCTGTAACCAACATTTCAAGCCCTTCCCGTAGGCCCAGCACCATGCTGAGGGCTTCATGACGACTTCTCAGCATAGCATGGCAGTTCCACTGGAGGTGTTTCCACTCTCATGCGACAGATGACATTAAATGACATGGCCAAGGCTGTGGTATAAGTAGGTGGCAGGGCTTGAATTAATTCCAGGGAGTGAAGCTTGGCCTAGCAGTTACCTATTGCTATAGAACAAATTACCCCAAAACATAGAGGCTTAAAACAACTGTAAACACTTATTATCTCACAGTTTCTGAGGGTTGGGAACTTGGGAGGGGCTCATTTGGGTGGTTCTGGCTCAAGGTTTCTTGTGAGGTTGCAGCTGAGATGTTGGCTAGGGCTTCTTGACTGGGGTGAGGGTGATTCACTCCCATGGAGCCAGTTGTAGCAGAAGGCCTCAATTCCCTTATGTGGTTCTCTCCATGTACTTCTCAAGTGCCCTCATAGCATGGTAGCTGGCTTTTCCTGATGAACATTCCAAGAGAAAGGAGCAAGGGAGAAGCATGGTGCCTTTTAGGACCCAATTTTGCAAGTCACATCCCATCCCTTTTATCAGATTCTCTTGTTAGTAGCCAGGAGCAGAATCCTGCTCATACTCAAGAGGAAGAGAGTTAGGCTCCGCATTTTGAAGGGAAGGTATGTTAGTTTCCTAGGACTGCCTGAATAAAGGACCACAAACAACAGGTTAAAGATAACAAATTATCATCTCAAGGACCACAAACTTAGTGGCTTAAAAATAACAGACTTCTGGGAGACCAGAAGTCTGAAATCAAAATGTTGGCAGGGTTCGTTCCTTTTGAGGTTGCAATAAATAATCTGTTTCATGTCTCTTCCAGCTTCTGTAGCCTCAGCTATCACTTGGCTTATAGGTGGTTGTATTCTCCTTTTTTGTGTCTTCACATCATCGTCTTTCTGTGCACGTTTATCTCTGTCCACTTTCCCTTTTCACAAGGACACCGGTTGTACTGGATTAGGGCCCACTCTAATGATATTAGTTAAACTTGATCATCTGCAAATAAAGTCATTTCTAAATAAAGTCACATTCATAAGTGTTAAGGGTTAGGACTTCAACATCTTTTTTGCAGCGGGGGTGGTGTGCTCATAGTTCAGCTTATAACAGGAAGAGTGTCAAAGAACCTGTGGACAAATTTTCAAATGGTCACACTGAGGGAGGAGAGGGGATGACCAGAGCAGAGGCCCAGGCAGGAGGGTGTGTGGCACAACTGTGGGCTGATATAACCCAGTTGCAGGGGAGCGGGGTGGGGAGTTGGCAAGTAACTGGAAATGAGCTTGGGTGGGAAGTAAGAGCCAGGCAGAGGAGCAGGGAACCTCAGAAGGTTTTAGAGTAAGAGCATGGCCTGACAATGGCAGGGCTGGGGAAGGAGCCCCTGGGTGTAGCACAGCATGTCTGGAAGGAGCTGTTGCCCTCGATTCTCCTGCCTGAGAGGGACCCTGGCTGGCAGCTTCTGTCTCTGCCCCAGAGAGTTACCTTCGACCAGGTCCACCTGTTTTCTTGATGTCCTCATTTCCCAGGATGGGGTGTGGAGACCCTAGAGCCCCTCTTGACCTTGGCTGCTTCTCCACAGAGCTGGCAGCCCATGGGGACCTGGTGCAGGGTGCTGTCTGGAGCCGGGATGGAGCCCTTGTGGGCACGACATGCAAGGTGAGCATGTGGATGGTGAGGTTCATTTAAGTGCCTGTGGGGGGCAATGTGGATGAAATGATAATTGTGATCTGTGACATAGGCTCTGAGGAAGGGACATGAGGTGCTTTGAGCTGGTTGGAGGAGCCGGGGAGGCTTGGCCTAAGGCAGTGGCCTCGGGCAGGGCCTCTGAAGGAACGGTTAATGGTGTGGGGCAGAGAGAATTGGCTAGGCATGAACTTCAGATGCATGTTGAGTCAGGGCAGCAGGGCTGGGTGCAGAGAACAGT
Organism: Cynopterus sphinx; assembly: GCA_030015415.1. NCBI lineage: Eukaryota > Metazoa > Chordata > Mammalia > Chiroptera > Pteropodidae > Cynopterus > Cynopterus sphinx. Next base: position 94,684,360 of record CM057379.1, on the reverse strand, counting down.
CAAATGCACAAGGGTTGTGCTTGTCACTGTGGATGCAATCAGAGAGCACTATAGTGTTGAAAGCAGGAGACTGGCGGACTGTGGCGTGAGGTGAGCAGATTTGTGTTTTGAAAGCTCCCTAGCCTCAGTGCAGACAGAGCATGGCAGGGTGGGCTGTACCCCAGAGTGGAGGTAGGAAAACTTCCCAGGGAAGAGAGGAACATCCTGGCTGGCGAGTGCAGATGGAGAGGCAGATGTGGGGAGGAGAGCATGGATTGATGGTGGGCTGGATGTAAAAAGTCAGGGGTCGTGAGGCTGCTTTTGGGTTACAGGCTGGAGAAAAGGCCTGCAATCAAGACGGGGCACTCCCAGTTGTGGCTTTAGGTCTGTTGCGTTGAAGGTACTGGGACATCCAAGCCAAACTGTTAATTGAGTCCATGGACTGGAGCTCTGGGCCATGAGCTGAGCTGAAGGTGGAAGCGTGGGTGTCATTTATGTTTATGTGGTACCTGCAGAGGCATGAGAGGTGCCCTAAAGTTGGAGAGAAGGAAATGAGAAGAGGTTGAGTGAGCTGGAACGAAGGATAAGAACCTAGGATGACAGAAGGAGCTGCCCTGTGGGAGGAAGGAAGCCAAGGCAGTGCTAGCTGTCTACCCCAGGGAGGTATCGGGGAACACCGGGAAGTGAACACACACCTGTTGGATTTTGGGACATGGCAACCTTCAGGACCTTTTGGGGCGTGATGGGGCCTGAAGCCACATGTGAAGGGTGGGTGGAAAGCGATGAAAGAGCCAAGTGTTGCTGGGAAAGGGGATGGGAGAAGGGCTGATCGGAAGTGGATAGAGGTGCGAGGACTAGTCGGAAGGAGAAAATGTGGGGTCTGTCTACTTGGGGGATCCAGTTTACAACTTTCTCTTTTCTGTCTTCTTGGAAGCTTCTTTTCCTAGTCTTCATCAACTTCCCCCCCCCCCCATTTGAGTCATCAAACAGTAGATTTCAGACGATGGCCTGAGCTTAGGGTGTCAGGAGGTAAATAAGACGGGGCTGCAGGCCCCCAAGGAGCTGCTGCTCAAGGGCAAGGTAGTCATGTAGAGGCTGAGGAACACCTTAGGGATGAGCCCTCACTGCGGAGGAGGAGACAAGCATCCCAGGCAAGGGGACTAGCCTGGACAGAGTCTCACATTTGGGCCATGATCTCCCCCTCCAATGAGAAACCTTCACTGCCCTGGGTCTCCATAGCATGTGTGTGAAGAAGAGACAAACGGGCACAGAATGAGATAGCGGGGGAGAGAAAGAGGAAGCTGGAAGCAGATTGTCGCAGGAAGTCTTTACCTTATGATCATCAAAGTGTAGTAGTTCGTTCTTGTTTTACAAATTTTGGAGAGCAAGGAAAAAGTAAAGAAGTGAGGAAAAAAGTATCACCTGTAACCATCCCACCCAGGGGCAACTTCTGTCACCATTTTGACATCTTTCTCTCCGTGCTTTTTCTATATGCGTTGAAATAATTCTCTCCGTGTTACTCCATCCTGAATTTTTTTGTTCAGCATAATAAACATTTCTCCCAATTCATCAAAAATTTTACAAATGTTTGGGAAAATATTTTATCGCATAGATTTACCAGTTTATTCTATCAAGCCACTATTTGTCAGATGAGTGGGTTGCTGCTTCTACTTGTCACTGTGTTATAAGTTGCAGCAGGTGAATGTATTTGAAAGTAGATTTTTTTCCTGCTTTTTATGTGACTTTCTTAGCCTAGAGAAGGGATTGGTAAACTTCTGTAAATACTTTGGGTTTTGCAGGCCACTCTGTCTCTGTCAGCTTTGCCTTATAACAGAAAAACAGTTACAGACAATATTTAAATGTGGGTGTGGCCATGTTCTACTAAAAATATTTGTAGAATCTGGCCTTGGGTTTGATTTGGCCCCCTGGCCTTAGCTTGTTCACCCCTGGCCTAGATTCCTACCAGGGATTTTGGCTCATAGGCTATGAAGATTTTTAAGGTGATTGGTACATTTTAGCCAGTTGCTTTCCAGAGGACTAATGCCAGCTTCTTAGGGACTGTTCTGTGAAGATTGTGGGGTCTGGCTTGGGCGCTGGGAGGAGACTCCTGTCCGTGGACAGGCACTTTGACCCTCTGAGCCTGCTGCTTTGCACCTGGAGAATGGACACAGCAGGGGTGCCTATACCCCAGGTGGAATCCCCGGCTCTGGGCTGCTTGCTGCTCCTCTAGCCTCCCAGCTCCAGTGCTTGCCTGAAGGGATCAGAGCTATAGGCTCATGACTGCCAGGGGCTGTGACACGAGGGTGGCAAGAAGGTGCCTGGGTTTTCCCAGTAAGAGAACAGCTCTAGGTAGCTGGGGACAGTGACCTCACTGCAGGGGTGGATGGTGGTGGTTGTGGTCTCCATACTGTGTGTTCTGAGGAGAGGCTGGCTTCAGTGCCCACACTGGCTCCTGCTGGCCACTGAGGAGGGGACTTCACTGGTATATGGCATTCCAGCCCCTCCTCCTTAAGGGGTCCAAGCCCCATATACCATCAGAATGGTGTGGGGGGAGGGGCAATGAACTACCCAGACCCTGAGTACCCACTTTGTGCTATCCCCTCCTACCATGTGGAAACTCCGTTTCTTGCCTGTTAGCGTCTTGGGAGGAAGAGTTAGTGCAATCAGCCCACAGCTGAGTCCAGTAGAATAGGCGTCCCCAACCCCCAGGCCGCAGACCGGTACCGGTGCTTGGCCTGTTAAGAACTGGGTCTCACAGCAGGAGGTGAGTGGTGGGCCAGCAAAGTTTCATTTGTATTTGCAGCCACTCCTCACCACCTCAGCTCCACCTCAGATCATCAGACATTAGATTGTCATAGGAGCACTGCTCCTTGGTACCAAAAAGTTTGGGGACCTCTGCAGTAGAATGCTCCTGTTTTCTAGACCCAGAGAGCCTTCACAGTCTCGGAGACAAGGAGTACAAATTTCACAAGTGAGTCACTGGAGTGGTGCTTAGTAGAGTCACCCGACTCCACCCCCATTCCTGGGCCCAGGTGCTCTGCCTGGAGGAGGATGCCATCCTCACAGTGTGTGCTGGTGGGCACCACTGTCCTGTATCTACCTCTACCCTCTGTTTTAAAGGGGGAGCCTCAGTGTCCTGCATGGGTGCATCAAATGCCAGAAACCTTTGGGGAATGGTACCATGATGGGTGGTCAACCTTTGTGACCACAGGCCAGGTTGAGGTGCTCATGCATTTGTCCTGCACATGTGTGCAGAGCCAGTGAGTGGGCTATCAGCTCAGTTGCAGGTGGGAGCCTGAGCCTGAGCGTTTACACTTAGTGACCTCCTGATTGGGGTGGGGTGTGGGGCACACTCTGCTTCCTATCAAAGCCTTCCCTCTCTTGGCACCATATCCCCCTCTCAGGGAAATCTCCCTGGTGCCTGACCTGATTCCCATCCTGCCTTGGAGTAGCTTTGCCTCCCAGGGCCCCTGATTCACCTGTGAGCACGAGCCCAACCCCACAGAAGCCTTTCCCTGTGCACCTCCCAGGTTCTCCAGGAGGCCGCTAGGGGGCGTGCTAGCCTCACAGATGACCAGGCTCATGCTGAGCTCCCTCTCTGTGCCTGTGAACCCAGCAGGGATGTGCCCTCCCTGCGGGGCCCCCGTGCCCCCTCCCCGCCACCCAAAGCCCAATGTCACCCCTCTGCCCAGGCCCCGCAGGCCTCTGTTAGTGCCATACTAGCTTCTAGTGCCCAATCTCAACCCTAGTCAGATGGCCCAGCTGCCTTAGGGATTGCCCACGTGCCAAGACTTTCTCAGACCACAAAAGGTGCTGCCATCATCCTCATCCTACCAAGGGCTCAGGGTTTGCCCAGGCCACAAAATACCTCGTGATGGAGTTGGTGTCTGAACCTAGGCTGCTGGCTCTCCATGGCAGCTCTGCCTCTCAATGCAAGTGGCCCTTGCTTCCAGGAGGGGTCTCTCTTGCCTAGCATCTCTTGAGATCCTCTGTCTCTCCCTATCTTTGTCTGTCTCTATCTTTGATCTCCAGTTGTTCTCTCTCTGTCCCTTGCTGTCTTTCCTCTGTTTGTAGTTGTTCCTTCTATATTCTGCTCTCTCTGTTTCTCTCTGTCCCCTCTCCGTCTCTCTGTTCTGCCTCTCTGTCCTCTCTATCTCTGTCTCTTGTCTCTTTCAACTTCACTCTGTTCTCTCTCCCCCACCACAACCCCTTTGTCCCTTCTTTCTATCTGTGTCTATCTCTCTCTGTCTCTCTGTCTTCTGTTTCTCTTCTCTCTGTGTCTCACTGTTCTTTCTGCCTATCTCTGTCTCTCACTGTCCTTGGCCGTCTGCCTGATCTGTCTCTTAATGGCATCCTGAGTGTCTGGAGTGGAGTGGTACTTCAGAACTAATCCCTGGGCTGTCCCTGGTGCCCACCTGGCACATAGCAAGTGTCCATTAAACTGTATCAGGTAAGGGTTTTGCCAGGAGTTACCCAGGAACCCTGGGAACCTGCCAAGGTATGTCAGGAAGGCCTGGGATTGGTCCACCAAGGGAAGTCTGGCTTTCAAGGCCATCTCTAGGCTGGCCCCTTCCTTCGTCCAGCTGTATGCTCCTCCACTACCCTTCTATTCCCACCATCTGCGTTCCTCCTATGGCCATCACTTCCTCTCTATGTCACATGCCAGCAAGCTTATGTCTCCACATCTTTTATGCTTTCCACCTCCTCCAATGCCTTTTCCTACCTGGTACAAGCTCCATTTGTCCTTCAAGATTTAACTCATGTCCAAGTTCCTCCCCGAAGTTTCCTGTAACTGCCTGGGGGTCACAGAATCCAACACTCTGGAAACTGTTGGCTCTCTTGGCATCCCAAGCACCTAGCCAGGGGCCAGGCAGAGACATTAAGCAGATAGTACCCAGAGTTTCCATATCCCTTCTCCCTCTTCCCATCTTGCACTGGTGTGGTGTATTTGTTACAACTGAGCCAACATTGCTACATTATTATTAACTAAAGGTTATAGTTTACATTAGGGTTTATTTCTGATTACTGTACATCCTCTGGGTTTTGACAAATGCATGAAGTCATGTACCCACCATTACAGTGTCATAGAGAATAGTTTCACCATCTTAAAAGTACCCCCCTGCACTTCACCTATATGTTTATTCCTCCCTCCCTCTCTCCAGACAACTGGCAACCACTGATCTTTTTGCTGGCTCTATAAGATTTAATTTTTTCTAAATGCCATATAGTTGGAGTCATAGAATGTGTAGTTTTACTTCTTTCACTTAGTAATATGCATTTTTGGTTCCTCCATGTCTTTTTGTGGACTGCTAGCTATTTTTTTTCTTAATTGTGGTCCTTTGTCAAAAAACACATAAAATATTGACCATCTTAGCCATTTTTAAGTATATAGTTTAGTGATGTTAAGTATATTTACAGTGTTGTGAACAGGTCTCTAGAACTTTTTCATCTTGTAAAACTGAAACTCTATACCCATTATATAACAACTTTCCTTTGCCCCCTCCCCCATCCCCTGGCTACCAACATTCTACTTTCTGACTCTCTGAATTTGACCACTTTATATACTACATATAAGTGGAATCATGTAGTATATATTTTTTTATGTCTGGCTTATTTCATTTAACACAGTGTCCTCAAGTTTCATCCTTATAGCATGTGACAGGATTTCCTTCCTTTCTGAGATTGAATAGCATTTCATTATATATATTCGTGTTTGTGTACACACACACAAACACACACACACACACACACCACATTTTGCTTATCCATTCATCCATCCACAGTGAACACTTGGGTTGCTTCCATGTTTTAACTATTGTGAATAATGCTGCTTTGAACATAGGTGTGTAAAGATCTCTTTGTGACCTTGTTTTCAATTCTTTTTGGTATATACCCTGAAGTGGGATTGCTGGATCATATGGTAATTCTATTTTTAATTTTTTGAGGACATACCACACTGTTTTCCAAGCAGCCTTACCATTTTGCATTCCCACCAACAGTGCACAAGGATTTCAATTTTTCCACATTGTCACCACCACTTGTTATTTTCTGGGTTTTTGATAGTAGTCATCCTAATGGGTATGAGGTATTATCTCATTGTGGTTTTGATATGCATTTCTCTGATGGTTAATGATATTGATTATCTTTTCATATGCTTTCAGCCATTTGTATAACTTTGGAGAAATGTCTATTCAAATCTCTTGTCCATTTTTTAGTTAGGTTATTTGATTTTTTCTTTTGTCATTGAATCATATGAGTTCTTTACATATTCTGGATATTAACCCCTTATCAGGTATATGATTTGCAAATATTTTCTCTTACTCTATTGGTTGTTTTTTTATTCTGTTGATCATGTCCTTTGATTAACAAAAGTTAAGCTTGTTGTAGTCCCAATAGTCTAATTTTGCTTTTGCTCCCTGTGCTTTTGGTGTCATATTCAAGAAATCATTACCAAATCCACCGTCATGAAGCTTTTCCCCTGTGTTTTTTTCTACGAGTTTTATGGTTTTGGGTCTTAGCTGGTTTTTTTTTTTATTACTGAATAACATTCCATTTTATGAATGTACTACAGTGTGTTATTTCATTCACCTGTTAGAGGACATCTTGGTTGTTTCCTGTTTTTTGCAGTTATGATTAAACTTCTGTAAACATTTATGTAGACATGCATTTTTAACTCATTTGGGTAAATAACTAGGAACACAATTGCTGGATCATATGATCAGTATTTTTAGCTTTTTAAGAAACAAACTGTCTTTCAAAGTGCCTGGACCATTTTGCATTCCCATCAGCAGTGAATGAGAGTTCCTATTGCTCCACATCCTCGAGAGCATTTGGTGTCAGTTTTTTGAATTTCAGCCATTCTAATAGGTATGTAGTGGTAACTCTTTGTTATTTTAATTTATAATTCTCTAATGAGGTATGATGTTGAACATTTTTTTCATATGTTCATTCTCCATCTGTGTATCTTTTTTGGTTAGGTGTCTATTCAATCAAGTCTTTGCCCTTTATTAACTAGGTTGTTCGTTTTCTTATTTTTGATTTTTAAGTCTTTTTTATAAATTTGGGATACAAGTCCTTTTTCAGACATATATTTTACAAATATTTTCTCCTAGTCTGTGGCTTGTGTTTTTCATTTTCTTAACAGTATCTTTTGCAGAGTAGAAGTTTTTAATTTTAATGAAGTCCAACTTATTTTTTCTTTTATAGATTGCACTTTTAGTGTTGTATCTAAAGAGTCATTGCCAAACTCAAGGTCACCTAGATTTTCTCCTATGTTATCTTCTAAAGGTTTTATAGGTTTTCCTTTTACATATAGGTCTGTAACCATTTTTAGTTAATTTTCTGAAAGGTGTAAAGTCTATGTATTAAATTTTTTTGCATGTGAATGTCCAGTTGTTCCAATACCATTTGTTGAAAAGACTATCTTTTCTCCATTGTGTTGCCTTTCCTCCTTTGTCAAAGATTAGATGACTGTACTTATGGGGGTCTATTTTGGGGCTCTCTATTCTATTTCTTTGATCTGTTTATCTCTCCTTATGCTGATGCCACGCTGTCTTAATTACTGTAGCATTAAAGTTGGGTAGTGTCAGTTCTCCAACTTTGTTTTTTAATATTGGGTTGACTTCTCTGAGTCTTTTGCCTGTCCACATAAACTTTAGAATCAGTTTGTTAATATCCGTGAAATAATATGCTGTACTTTTCATTTAGGATGCATTGAATCTATAGTTCAAGTTGGGAAGAAGTGATGTCTTGACAATATTGAGTCTTCCCGTCCATGGACGAGGAATATCTCTTCGTTTATTTAGTTCTTTGATTTGTTTCATGACAGTTTTATAGTATTCTTCATATAGATCTTATACGTATTTTGTTAGATTGATAGCTAAGTATTTCAATATTTTTGGTGTTTATGTACGTGGTATTATATTTTTAATTTCCAAATTTCAGTTGTTTGTTGCAGGCTCATTGTTTTTCAGAATATAAAAATATGAGTCCGTGCTGATTGCAACAAAGTGCAGTCATGCTAAGATGTAAAAAGGAAAAGCTAAACACCCCTACCTCCCCCACCCCTAGTAGCCATGTTAACTCAGGGCTTAGGTTGGTCAACACTTTTCTCCTTGCTCAGCAAACTGGCAAAACCTACAGGAACATGATTAGACAAAAAGATTTTTGTTTATTTTACCACAGTAGGATCACAGCACGCCATGTTATTCTGCATCTTCCTTTTAGCACTTAACAATTTATCATGGCCAGACCTATAAATAGTGGATGCACATTCTGCCTCCCCTCTCTCTCCCAGTTCTTTATGCATGTACATTTGTGTACATGCACATGTGTACATACACACACACAAATTATTCCACAGAGGTAAAGTCCTCATATGAGGCATGGGCATTTTATTTTTTTCTTTTTTGTCTGTTTCCATTGCTACTCTTGGGTAATCTGAATCAGGAGCTATGTGCTGAGTGACTGTTAGGATGCATAAACTCATCGTCCTGGTTAGACACCAAGTTTTTTAAGTGTCCCATGAGTCCCTCTGGGCTGGGCTGAGCATAGAACCAGGCATGTGTAGCAGCTGATAGCCTAGAGTTTGATTCTGGTCTTTAGTTTCTATCTTTGAAGGGGTCATGGTAATAACGCTACCTCATAAGGTAGTTGAAAAAATGGGGAGAGAGCCTGCATGTAACATGCCTGGCACATAGTAGGTGCTTAGGAAATGTGAACTGTTTTTCTTGAGTTCTCTATTGTGGGTGTTTGGGGCAGGAAATGGGGCCTCCTCCCTGTGATGAAAAAGAAGAACCAGGCTGGGAGGGTCTCCTGGTACGTGATGCCAGTCCTGTATACTAGGGGGTGGGGCCATCGGAACCTGGGGGTTGGGGAGTCAGGCTGGCTCCCAGGGACCCTGCCCACCCTAATTGTGCTCTTGTTTCTTCCTGCTTTCCCAGGACAAGCAATTGCGGATCTTCGACCCCAGAGCAAAACCCAAGGCCTCCCAGGTGAGTTGTATGGACAGCTGAGTTGAGGCCACAGCAACTCCAACAGGTATAGGCGGGGGCAGGCTTAGCCTCTTGGCAGACAGATTCTACCACATCCCATGCTCCTGGCTGAGGCCTGGTGGGTGTGTCAGGGGAGGTCACCTAAGAGGTGGGCTCCAGCTGTTTCTGGGAAGCGTGTTCTGGATCCTGGGAGGCTTTGGCTTTGATCACAGGGTGGGGTGCAGCCAGGCTGCCCACAGGCCTTCAGTAGAGGCGTCCCGTGGCTTCAGGAAGCTAATTTGAGAGTCTAACTTCCTCTCCTTCTTTGGGACCCTCAACCCACCCACCCTTCCTGGCATAGTCAGCATAAGTTAGCCACAGAGGAGCCAAGAGACATAGATCCACCCTCTGCACCCCTCTGGTCTCACAGTGGGCAGACCCTTGGTCTGTGCCCCAGGTCTATAGACCACGCTGGGGCCCTGCCAGATCCACAGGACCCAGGCACTGAATGTTTTTGGTTTTGTCTGTGGTCGTGCATGGGGTGCATGTGGTTTTTGGAGTTCCGAGCGGGAGGGCTGGGCCCTGGGTTCATGCTACAGGCATTGAACCACTGGGGAGTCATTCATTTATTCGACAGCAGTTTGGTGCCAGGCACAGAATGTTCTATGGTGAACGAGATGGACACATGGGCAAATTGCTGCGGGGGCGTGGGGGTGGCTTCTCTTGTTGGAGCAGTCTAGTGCTTTCCTGAGGAGCTGGCTTGGAGGTGAAGTCTGAGTAGTGCAAAGGGGATAGGGCCACACCGATGGCCAGAGGTAGGACAAGCTTGTTCCAGGAGAGAGGGGCACAGGGGAGGCAGGGTCTGTGACCTATGCTGTGAGACGCTATTAGAGAGTTTTAACCAGAAAGTGAGATGAGCAGATTTACATTTAAAAAAAGATTTTTCTCAAAGCTGAGGAGGCTTCTTGTCTAACAAGGTGAAGTTCAGGGTCCTGCTGTCAACTCAAGGGAAAAGCTCCCAGCAACGCCTCAGTCCCATCACAGATGCTCTGGTTTCCATTTCTATGGCTTATTTCTCCACCTGTGGCCACGGGTGATCTAGCAGCTTAAACCCAACCAGCAGTAGCCAGGGCCCTGTCCCCCCCGACACACACACACACTCACAGGATCCCCATCAGGTAGCCAGTTGCAACTTTTTGCCCTAGATGGTCCAGTCACTTCCACTTTGGACTGGCTGAAGATCTAAAGGAGGCCCCATCCTGACAGGTGAACCAAGCTGGGCAGAACTGGTTTTGGTGCTGCCTTGCCCATCCACCCACCCAGGCTGAGCTTCATCTGGCTGGTGGGGTAGCTGAGTCTGAGTCTCAGGGCAGTGTAGGTGTGAGCGGTGCGCCCCACTGTAGTTTTCTGTGGCCAACCTCCAAGCCTTTGCTTGGAACAGGGGTCCTAGGCTCAGCTAAAGGAGAGAGACTGAGGCCCTATCCTCTCAGCTTTCTCAGGTTGCCCTCTCCTACCAGGGATTGGGGCACAGTGCATGGCACCCTCATTTCTGTCCCGACTTGATATTGCCAGTTCCCTCAGCCTTTCTCTCCTTCTCCTCCTCCTCCTCCAGCAGGGAGGGAACGGTAATAGTGCTGAGGTGGAGAAAGAGTGGCTGCTGTCCAAGGGGCTCCAAATTCCTAGGAGAGTGGGGGAGAGGATCTGGTTTTGGAGGGAGCCCCCTGAAGGGGCTTCTGGGTAAGGAGACCTGGGAAGAGCGTGGGTGGCTCCCACCCCCTCCCTGCTGCTGGGAGGGTGCCTGTGCTCCCCTGCTGGTGTGGGGGCAGTGGGCCTGGAATGCTGCCCTCCTCGTGGCCCTGCCCCCCACTTCCGCCCAGGGCATCTGGCCCACACCTGGCTTCTATTAGGAAAACCGCTGCTGGCGGCCAGGGTTGGTGTGAGGGTTGATGTGAGCCGAGGGGCCAGCTCCGGGGAGAGGCCTTCTGGGAGCTCCTTCTCCTGAGATCCTCCATCCCCACTAGAGGGAAGCATTGTTGGGGGGAGGTGGTCAGGGAAGGATGCTTTGCTCTCTGTCCAGCCTCTGCCCTCCCTGCTCCAGTCACTGTCCCCACTGGAAGCTGAGTGGGGAGGCTTGGGGAGTCCCCCCTCTGCTGTCTGCTTTGGCCCTGCTTCTGGGGACCTGAGCTTAGAATAGGGGGTGCTTGGGTGTCTCCCTCCTGTATACATCTCCTACTCTGTTTTTAGATTGCATTTATAATCATTTGTTAGGTCCTAGGCCCTTGCACACATGACCTAATTCTACTCTCATGACCGTCCTGTGAAGTCTGCCCTTTGGTCATTTCTGCCCCAGGGTCACACAACCCCTTCACTGTGCCAGAGCCCAGGTAGGGGTGGTTGAGGCCCTGATACTATGGGTGTGCCAGGGAAGTAGCAGTCCTCAGCTGAGGTGGTGTCCAGGAATGGTGAGGCTTCAGTACCCTAGTCAGGGACAGGAGGGAGCCTGGGACAAGCCTCTAACCTCTGTTGTGGGCAGCCAGACCTGCGGCTTCTGACCAACCCCTGTGTCAGGCAGGCCTGGGGGCCTGGCATCTGGAGCCCAGTACTGAGCCTGTCTGAGGAAGGGGCATGAGTGGGTAGTAGGCATCTTACCCCACTGGAGAAAGTCCCCTCACCCGAGTAGGGAGCCCAGGGCAGCTCCTCCAGCCACCCGCTCCACACAGGAAGTGTTGCCATGGTGACAGTGAGGGGGGGCAGATTTGGCTGCAGTGCAGCTGGAATGCTGGGTATGCGCCTCTTCCTGGCGCCCCTGTGCTGGGCAGGCACCGCCTGGCCTCAGCCCCTAGTGTTCTCTTCTTGGGGCCAGGTATAGGGGAAATGTGGGGAGCCCAGGGGCCTTATCCATGAGGACACTCTGCTGCTTGTTGGGACAAAGGCCATCCCCCTGCTAGAGGGAAACTCCAAGGCTTGGCCTATAGGCTCAGGGTTACAACCAGTGGTCCCCTGGGGCCTCCTTTGATAGGGCTGGGGTTTGGGGTCACAAGATACCTGGGTCCCAGCTATAGCTTCCTTGCTGCCTCAAGAGAATAAGAATCTGGGGATCTGGAGAGAGAGAGCTTCTTGTCTCTGAGTCCCACTGAGGTGAGTGAAGGAGAATTTGCCATTTTTGAAAATGAACATCACTCCAGTGAGTGGAGAGGGGGCCAGTGGCCACCCCTTCCCTGCCTGTGGGACTTCCTGTGGCCCTTGGGCAGACAGAGCTGGCTGTGCCCATGGTGGGCATGCTGGATTCTACCAAAACCCTTACCTTGTCTTCACTTCATTGTTTGAAGACCAGAAGGAACAAATGGAAAGCTGCTGAGCAAGCAGAACTCGCCAGCCCAGACTGCCTCCCCCAAACTCCCAGCAGCCTAGTTACCCTAGTGTGAGCTCATCCAGGGGTGTTTGCCAGAAACCCTAGGCGGCTGCGGGACAGCCAGGATCCTGGGTTTTTCTAGCTGTGGCTCTTGTCTTCTCACCTGTTCTTACCTCAGGTCCCTCTTACACAGATAAAGAACAATAACTGTGGGCCCAGCCCACAGGGGACAGGAAGCTCAAATAGCTGATAGCTGTCTTACTGGGTGACTTGGAGCAGATAGTTTCCAGTCTCTGGGCCTCTGGTTTCTCCATGTGTGAAATAGGAAGGTGGGAAATACAGGCCGGGGTACGTTCCATCTCCAACCTATGCCTCTGAACGAAAAATACTCCAGCTGCCCATGGGCCCTGCAGGCTGAGTATCACTTCCTCTCTCTCGCCCACACCCACCAACTCTGCTGGGCTCTGTTCTTCCAGGTCCCCTTCCTGGCCTGGCTCACACCTGCCAACCCTTCATGTCATAAATGTTACCTTAAATCTATTTCTCTCAATTATTTACTTTTATTGTACCCTGTTATCATGCTTTAAAAAAATGCACATTATATCAACTAATCAAAAAGACAACCTACTGAGTGGGAGAAGATATTTGCTTATGATACTTCTGGTAAGGGGTTAATATCCAAAATTTAAGAGGAACTTATACAACTCAATACCAAAAAAACAAATGGTCCAATTAAAAAATGGGCAGAGGACCTAAATAGGCATTTCTTCAAAGAGGACATACAGATGGCCAATAGATGTATGGAAAGATGCTCAACGTCACTAATCAGAGAAATTCAAATTAAAACCACAAGGAGATAATCACCTCACACCCAACAGAATGACTGTCATCAGTAAATCAAAAAACAAGTGTTGGCGAGGATGTGGAGAAAGGAGCACCGTTGATGGGATTGCAAATTAGTGCAGCCACAATGGAAAACAACTTGGAAGTTCCTCAAAAAATTAAAAATAGAACTACCTTATGACCCAGCAGTTGCACTCTGGGTATTTATCTAAAGAAAACCAAAACAGTGATACAAAAACATATGCACCCCTGTGTTCACTACAGTGCTATTTATAGTAGCTAAGATATGGAAGCATCCTAAGTGCCTATCAATAGACTGGATAAGAAGAGGTGGTACATATATGCAATGGAATATTACTCAGCTGTAAAGAAATAAAGGAAACATTACCATTGGCAAGGACCTCTGCCAAATTTACCTAGAGAAATTTAAGGAACAAAATAAATGAGCAAACAAAATAAAAACAGACTATAGATACAGAGAACAAAATGGTGATTGCCTTCCATCCCCAGCCCATCCCAATAGGGGAGAGGTTGAGGCACTGGTTGAAAAAAGTGAAGTGATTAGAGAAATACACATTGGTAGTTATAAAATATTTATTGGGAGGTGGTACACAACATAGAGAACATAGTAAATAATATTGTAATAACCATCAATAGTGCCAGGTGGATGGATACTAGATTGATCAGGGGGATCACTTCATAAATTATATGAATTAGATTAATTATGTAATTATATATAATTATGTAAATTAAAATTATGCTGTATACTTGAAACTGATATAATGTTGAATGTCAGCTCTAATTGAAAAGTAAAAAATTTCTTAAATGCACATTAGATACATGCCAGGCACAACTGTGAGCCCTTCACCACTATTAACACTTAACTTTGAAACTGCCTTCCAGAGTCCTACTCATTATTGTGTTCTCTTTACAGATTAGAAAACTGAGGCACAGAGATGTTGAGTAACTCATCCTGGGCTGAGGCCCTCAGTGGCAGGGCAGGGTTTTCACCCAGGCAATCTGACTCCAAAGCTTGGGCCCGTACCCTCCACTTTATCCCTTTGAGACATAGTTATTTCTGTTTGGTTCACATCTGCCTCCCCACTTATATATTCTATAAGTTTAGGTACCTTTTCTGTGTTGCTCACCGTTTCCCCAGTGCCTAGCATAGTGTGCAGCTCTAATATTCGTATTATGATAGAGCAAATGAATGAGCGAGCATCTCTGATTCACTCAAGTATGTGACCCTCCATCTGAGATCTTTCTAGCCCCACTGCCAGCTCCTAGCACAGCGCCTGACCCTTGGAGGCCTTGCATGTCTGTTGAATGAATGAATGAATGTTGCAAAGATGTGATTGTGAGCCATCTGGTTTGCTGCTTACACAGGGGGTATTTGAACACTGATGAGAGGGCAAGAACCCATGTGACACTTCTGACTGACTCTGGGGTTTTGAGGGTAGGGCTGACCCTCACCCTGACCCCATAGCCCTTTTTGCGTGGAGAGGGATATGGGTCCCTGGTTCTCAGGCTCTAGCCCTGACTTCCTGTTCCAGCTGTGGCTCGGTGGGAAGTGAGCAGTGAGAAAAGCCCCTTGAACAACACGATCTGAACTGTTTCCGATGGTCTCCCACGCTGGGGTCGGCCTCTTCGGGCTGGGGAGGGGCTGCTGGGCCAGCTCCTCACAGGCCGCCTCCCTCCCTCATTCATTCCCAAGGAGATCGTGGGAAGCTTAAAGGAAGCTGGCCACAGTTTGGGGTGAGCTATTTTTGGTAACAGGGTCTTTCGTCTCAGGCTCCAGAGGCCAGGGTGACTGGGAGGGAGCTGTTTGCATTTCCTCTGGCCCCCTCGACTCCCCCGCTGCCTGGGCCCAGGGGACAGGGCCGCCTGTGGTGTGAACTTGGCCTCTCCTCCCCAGGGCCCAGGAAGCCTTCCTGCTGGTGTTTCCAGCACCACGGGAGGGCAAAGAGGGGCACTTCTTTTCCCTCTCCAGAGACTTTCCCCAGAGCTTGGCACCAGGCCCTCTCCCTAGCCCCCTGGCAGCGTCAGGAGGCAGCAATAATTCTAGTAATCTCTTGATTACCATGGTGCTTTGTGGCAGGTCTGTTCCTCTCACATGTAGTCTCAGTTGATCTTTGGGACAGCCCTGGGAAGTAGGCAGCCCTGGTAACTTGAGCCCTATGCACAAGTGAGAAAATTGAAGTTCCGAGAGGGCACAGAGGTCCCCAGAATCCGGAGATGGTGACGGGCAGCTGAGTGCTGCCTCCAGGACACCTGCAAGGCAAGGACACACTGACTCACTCTAGCAAGGCGGTGGTGAGCAAGGCAGCCCAACAGTCCCATGAGGAGGAAAGAAACTGAGCTGGGTAGTTGGGTGCAGGGTTTTCACCCAGGCAATCTGACTCCAAAGCTTGGGCCCTTACCCTCCACTTTATCCCTTTGAGACATAGTTATCTCTGTTTGGTTCACATCTGCCTCCCCACTTATATGCCATCAGCTGAGGTCCATCCTGTAGTGACATGAGGTCTCTCCTGTCTCCAGTTAGCCCTCTGAGCGGCTCTCAGGCTTTGGGGTGGCTCAGTTCTGTCTTCTTTCTCCTGCAGAGCACACAGGCCCACGAGAACAGCAAGGATGGCCGGCTGGCATGGACAGGCACCCAGGAGCATCTTATGTCCACTGGATTCAACCAGGTAGGGCTCCTTGTGTGTGCGTAGGGACTAGCACCAAGAGAGCAGGGATGAGGCTCGCTGGAGGCAGAGGCCACCAGCCAGCTCCAGGCCTGTCCATATACGGCCCTGTGTGGAGCCGGGTCTCAGAGCCCCAGGGGACCCACCGCTGCTGAAAACTGGCAGATTCCATTTGCAATAGCTAAGTCTGACCCTGAGAACTATGGCGGCCCCCCCAGGGACCGGAGTCCATGGAGGGAACTGCCCCTTGTCTCTTGTCACCTAAAGGCTCTTAAAGGGGCAGGACATGAAAACCCAAACTCTCCCTCCTTTGCATGATTCCCTCCCTACCCACCGCCCCCACTGTCTTCCAAGCTCTGTCTTGGGGCAAGTGTCCTCATGCCAGTCTGTGTCCTTGGGCACTAGGTTTCCAGGGAGTCCCGGGGGCTGATAGATGTACCTCTCTGAGCCCGTCTCTGCCCCTTCCCCACAGATGCGTGAGCGTGAAGTGAAGCTATGGGACACCCGGCACTTCTCCAGCGCCCTCACTTCCCTCACCCTGGACACCTCGCCTGGGTAGGAGGGTAGCATATTGGGATGGGCTGGGGATGGAAGGGTGAGGGCCCAGATGATGTCTTGAGTCTAGAGCTATGGACAGGCACTGCTGCTCAGGATCCCTGATGGTCCCTTGATGGGCCACATGCAGAATGTGAGGTCCCAAGCCAGCCGAAAGGGCTTCACCTGATTCAGTTCTTGTTTGGGAGGTGGCTCATCACTGGAATGGTCAGGGGTACCTGAGCTGGGCAGACCTAGCCCTGTCCAAGGAATCACCTGGAGCTTCACCAGCAGCGGGTGGTAAGGCAGCCCTGTGTGGCAGCCCAGAGAAGCCCAACTGACCCATTCTTGTGGCCCCTTGGTTGTGGGGCAGGTTTCTGGCTTGAGGGCTCAGGATGATATATTTTGGCATTTGAGTAGGGGACTCTGACCTGGTGGACACATGAGTGGGCAGCGCGAGAATGCACTTGATTTTGCTTTTGGTGTTTTGGTGGGCCTGAGGGCCAAGGACCTGAGGCTACTATAGCAAGGTGGACTCAGGGTGGATGTGGGTGATATGGGGTGATGTGGGGACAGATGGGCCACCAGATTTGGAGGTACAAGTAGCAGAGGGAGGTAGGCCTTGAACTCATGGGCTCTATGAGGCCTCCTCAGCCCTGGTCACACACATGTCCCTGCTTGTCCCTAGGGGAGGTGGCATCCAGGCAGCATGGGGGTGCAAATGTACCTCATCTTTACATTGTCCCCAGAAGTGGTGGTGCCCCTGGGCATCCAGGCCGAGGTGGCTCTACAAAGAAAGCCCAGGCTCACTGTGGCTGAGGCACCAGGAGGCCCATAGCGGATGCTGAGTGAGCCATCCCTTTAGTCCACACAACCCTTACATCACAGCTGAGGAAAGCTTGGGAGGGTAGGAGACCAACCTAGCTGGGATGGGAGGAAGCAGGGACTTGGCACCTGTTCCAAAGCCTCAGCCCTGCTCAGCTATGACTCCCAGAGGGGCTTGCTGGGATACCCACTACTACCACCAGCCAGGGGCCTGCAAAGGTCAGAGCAAGGAGAGGGCCTTGGTCCTTGGATATCCTTCCAGCTGCTGCTTTTCTGTTTTACAATGCGGGGAACTGAGTCATGGAGGGCACAGTGACCTGTCTAAGCTCTGGGAACAGCAAGGGCTGTGTCTGGATGTGTGGGGAAGGGCTGAATTCTGTAAGAGCTCCTGCCAGGGCATTCCCTGGCTGAGCTCCCAGAGAAGTGGTGAAGATCCAGGTGACCCTCCACTTCCATCCTCTCTCATAGCCCAGGGAGAGGCGGGGGAGCTGGCGAGGTCCATTTTGCAGATGAGGAAGGTGAGGCTGAGTGAGCTCTAGTGCCTTTCTTGGAACTACAAAGTGGCTGTGAGGCTTCGCTTGTTCTGAGCCCTGGGGATTCAGGGGAGTCACTAGGATCCCCATTGCACTGAAGGAATCAGAGCTCCTGGGCCTCCTTGCTCCATGTCCAGCACCCCCTCCCCCAACCCAGATGCTGTGCTGGTATCTTGTCCTCTATGCTTCCACAGCCCCTTCCATTCAGGGCCCCCCAGCAGAGGGGGGTCCAGTCTGGAAAAGGGACCCAGCATTGGCCATCAAGTGCTCTTTAGCCCACTACTTCCTGCCTTCTAGG
This sequence comes from Cynopterus sphinx, assembly GCA_030015415.1. NCBI lineage: Eukaryota > Metazoa > Chordata > Mammalia > Chiroptera > Pteropodidae > Cynopterus > Cynopterus sphinx. Next base: position 94,666,340 of record CM057379.1, on the reverse strand, counting down.
CTCCACCTCGGCCTTTGATGGGGCCCTCCTTCCCCCACTGCCCCCACCCCCGTAGAGTAACCCTCCCACACCACCCAGCATGGCCCCTGAAGGAGTTAACGATGCCCAGACCCCATGGTGCCACCGGCCAAGGCTGACCCTGTAATTAGAGCAGTTAAGAATAGCCTCTGAGGGCCAGTGAGGCCTGGAATTTCTCAAATCACTCCCAGATGGGCCAACCAGGCTAGCGTCCCACCCCCTTCATACCCCAGTCCTGGCCCCTGCCCCACCACTGGGCCCACACTCTTGGCAGAGAAGTGGGGACTCTCCATCCCTCTATGAAACTGGTGGATGCCAGGGATGCATGCCAACCTTCAGGCTGGCCCAAGAGGTGGTGGGTTCCCTCCCCACCAAGCTTCCTGGAAGCCAGAGCCTTCTACTGCCCCCCACCCCACCTGCCCCTCTGGGATGTGGGGGCTGTTGCATGAACTGTACCGAAGGTGGAAAGTGTACAGGTATAAACCATGGCCATGGCCTTGGCCTTCACTGCACCCCCTCGGTTTATTTTCTGTTTTACAGATTTTCCATCTCAATTTAGGCAGAAGAGTATGTGCTCTTTTAAGAGCTAGGGGAGGCCAGGGGTCAGGCACACACTCCTCTCTGGCCTCTCTCAGGGAGAATCCAGCCCCCCCAGGGGCCTCTGTCTCAGCCCCCACATATGCCCTCTCTCTCAACCCCGTCATGTGAAAAGTGCACCTCACTAAGAGGAGGCATGTCATGGTGGGGCAAGCAGGCTCAGGAAGCAGGTCCACAAATGACAACTCTGCACTTCCTGGGTGCAAGGCTCTGTGCCTAGAGGAGGTGGTGAAGGGGCAGTAATGGCATGGCCCGATGTTGAAGGAGCAGCTCGTGCTCTGTCCAGGAGACGTAGAAACACCACCTGTCTCAGGTACATTGCTTCTGGGCTGGGTGGATGGTCAGCTGTATTGGCCCCGGGCTGCAGGCAGGTAGGGATTTTTCTCCCCATATGACTGAAGGCAGCTGAGGCCAGAAAAATGGGTCCTCTTTTGACGTCACCCCAGCAGCAAGCTCATGCAGGGCGGAGGCTGGAATTGCATTTGTTCCTTCACACCAAGGTGTCCGCCTCTGGACAGACCCCCAACCCAAGGCCTAGCCATTGGCCAGAGACATGGGTCCTGCACTCAGGGTGTTCCCCGGAGATTGGGAGCCCCCTCCCCTCCTGGGTAGCTTCTGCTGCTCACAGCATCCCTACCCCTCTCCTGTGACCCAAGCCCTCCCCTCATAGCTGGCAACCCCTTCCTAGGCCAGGGAGCAGGTATTGGGTGTTCGGGCCTGTCCCTGCCTGCTGTCTCGCCTCTCCCTGCTTTCTAGTCTCCCTGTAGAGAGGTTTTGGGGCATGAAATGGAACGTGTATAAGCTGGTATGGCACAGGGCCTGTGGCAGCGAGGAGCCAGCGATAGGGGAACTGGCATTTCCCACATCTGTCTCTGGTTCTGGCCCAGAGCCATTGAGATTACCCTGAGTAGGGACTGCATCTTGACTTGGTCCCCCACTAGGCCCCTAACCCTACCTTCATCCCCCAGCCTGTAATCTGATGGGATACCCCAAGTGCCTTTTCTGTGAGGGCTGGAGTGAACATCCAGCTCCTTTTTTTAGGTCCTGCCTCGCTCCCCACCCCCTGCTGGCCCACGAGGCCAGGTTTAGCTTTGCAGAAAAAACATTTATTCAGCAGCCACCGTGTTCAGCAGCAGCCCACAGGCCCACAATGGCCTCTTTGACGGTGCTGCTGAGGGGGAGGGCAGACCTCGCTGTAACTGCACCCGTAATGGGACCCAGACCCACAGGAAATCCACCTGGGCCACTGCCGCTGCCTCAGGAAGATGGGGCCCCACCCAGGCCCACTGCCACCACCCTCTGCCCCCATAACCCACCAGACCCCTCCTCCCTTCTCATGCCAGAACCCTCAGCAGCCGCTAATTGAATCCAGAGCCTCGCGTGGCCGGGCCTGACTCGGTGCTGACATCAATACCCCAAGCCACAGAGCCTGCTCCCCAGGCCTGGCTGGACTGCCTCCTTCCTACAAGAGTGAGACTAGGAGCCAGGGGCCATGACCCACAAAGAGACACAGGCATAGGACCTCAGGGAAGCTTGCTCCAGCATCTATAGGGCTAGAGCCCACGTCCACTACCATCCAAAAGGTTCTAGGAGGTTTTCGACCCGAGTTCCCAGCACCGTCCCTGGCCCTGCCCCCCACTTAGGCCTGTGATCTTCCTGGAAAAGGATCCTACTTCCGGAGTTTTGGAAAGCCAGGCATATCCCAACTACAGAGAGTAAAGGGACATTGGAGGGTCACCAGGCCTCCACAAGCCAGACTCAGACCTCTGGTCCTGTCCCTGGGCCACCTGTTCCTAAGCCCGCAAAGTCCCTCCTTCCCACCCCCACAAGAGGGTTTCTGCTATTCAGGATCTATGTTGCCCTTTACGGAAGCCCCTTAATAGCTGGAGCAGGAGCCCATGCAGAGGGGCAGTGGGACTGCAGGGAGGGTGAGCTGTGCATGCTGCCTAATCCAGCACCGTCCACAAGGGCTGGCAGAATGCAGCTCAAGGTACCCCCTTCACAGAGGAAGGCAAGCATGGACTGCCTGTCAGACCCATCCCCGAGGAGGGACACTTGTGAACCCTCTTGACCCTCATCTTCCATGAGCCTCCCACAGGAGCACCACAGCTCCTGCTGGCAGGAGACTGGGCCTGAGTAGGGTAAGGCTGCCCTAACTGTCCTTCCTTGAGGTTGGAAGCTGCCCAGCCTGTGTCCCTGCTCTCGCCTGTGTCTCAGTCTCACTGGAAGGGTAGATTGGGTACCTCAGTAGAGGCTGGGGGGTCACAGCCCAGGGCAGGTTTCCTGGGAAGGGTGCCCTTCCTGCCAAGGCCCTCAGCAGAAGCTCACCCAAGCCCAGGGGATGCTGGCCAGGGCCTGGTTGCCCACTGGGGAGAGGAATCCTGGTCCCCAGCTTCCCCACAGAGAGGGCTGTCCCTTTATGCCAACCTTGCACCCCAGCCCTCCCTCTCCCAGTGCAGGTACCCTGGAGCCATGCCAGAAAAGCACTCATTTTATTTCATCTTTTATTTTTCTTACAAAAGGCCTTCATATCATCGTTTGTCTTACAAAACCAAAGTCCTTATCTCTGAGTTTGAAAAACATTTTCCCAGAATAAATGGGAAAGAATCTCTTATAAATATATTTTTAAAAAACAAAAGCAAAACTTGTTCCTAAAGCATCTTTCTTTCCAGTTTCTTTTGTTGCTTCACTCCCTGGGGCCAAGGCTGGGCCACATACCCATCCCCACCCTGGCTCTCACTCTGCTTTCTTTCTGGGGATCCTTTCACTGGCCCCCAGAGTCTCCTTGGGGTGGGGGCTGGAAGCCCTGGGCCTGTGTTACCAGCACACAGCAGAGCCCACTCCACCCCAGAGGTTGTATGTTGCAGAGGACGGGGCAGACACCATCCTTAGAGGCACTTGGGCTCAGGGGACCTCAGAGGTCTTCACCTGGGTCCCTGCATCTTAGATGAGGAGGCTGAGGTCCAGAGAGGGGCAGGCACTTGCTATAGTCACACAGCCCCTGCCCTGACATGTCCTCATCATATGGATCCGAGAACTACTTAGTCTGGTAGCAAGAGGGCGCTGGCTAGTCCCAGCAAGGCTGAGAGCCCAGCTTGGCGGTCCATCACTCCCAACTTAGATGTAAGGCTTATCAGGGAGGGGACTCTGGGGACCAGGCCCTGGGTAGCCCATGAGTGGCACCTCGCACTCAAGCCCACCAGGTGGGGACTCCCCACCACCCTCAGTCACCTTGGGGCCTGGCTCTAAGGGGGCCTTCACCCCCTCCAACTCCAGGGGCCCAGCCCCAGGCCCCACCTGCCCTTTGCCCTGAGCTGCAGCTGCTGCAGCCCGCCCCCGCCGCACACAGTAGGCTGCCCCCACAGCAGCCAGTGCAGCCAGAAGCACAGCAGCCAGGGTGGGTGCAATGAGGAGTGGCAGGTTGCCCTCTTGGGCCTGCGTGACTGGGGCGTGATTGGAGCGGACAGCTGGGAGTGTGCGGGCCTCCCCACAAGCCTCCTCGCCCTCGAGCACTCGCCCAGCTCTCAGGGCCCTGACACAGATAGAATAGGTGGCATTGGGCTGCAGCTGGGTGACAGTGTACTCAGCCAGTGAGGCAGGCAGCCGCAGTGTCACTGGCCGCTTATCGGGGCCTGACAGGTTGCGGTAGGTGAGGCGGAGGCTCCTGAGCTGCACGGTGCTGTCCTGCAGGTAGCGCTGCAGCCCCACCCTCAGGGACGTGGGGCTCACTGGCTCGATTCGGAGGGGCAGGGGCCCTGGCGGCCTCAGTGTGGCCAGGGCAGGGGTGGGCCGTGGCCCCAGCCTCACTGGGCTCTCACAGTACAGGCCCATGAAGGCTTCTGGGCACAGGCACTCTAGGTGACCCCGAGCCCCCAGGTGACAGGTGCCCCCGTTGAGGCAGATGGACGCTGGGCAGTCCTGGGGCCGGGGGTCAGGCCTCACAGTGGGCATGGCAGCAGGTGGCAGGCTGGGAGCTTTGGCAGCAGGCCAGGTGGGGTTTGGCCATGTAGGGGCTGGGCTGGAAAGTGAGGTGGTGGGCTCCCATGCCAAGGGTCTTGTTGTGGGCACTGTGGCTGTGGTGGTGGTAGCTGGGCAGCCGAAGTCGGCATAGTCAAGGTCCAGGAGTAGCTGACCAGCATTCTTGGGTGGGAAGTGGCAGCGTGTCTCCTCGGGGCTGGTCAACACCACACGGCTCTCCCGAACCCAAGGGCCAAACCAGCTCAGGGGGCACACGCAGTTGAAGGGGTTTCGGGCAGCCGCCAGGAGCCGCAGGCGGGGGAAGAGACCTGACAGCTCGTGTGGCAGGGCCTGCAGGCTCAGGTTGCTCAGGTCCAGTTCCTGCAGGGCCGCTAGGCCAGCCAGGTCCTTGGGCCGCAGCTGGGCAATACGAGTGTTGCCAGCCAGCCGAAGGCGTGTCAGGCCCCGCAGGCCCTGGATGGCAGGTGGCACGCGGTCCAGCTGGTTATCGGACACATCCAGGTCGTGGAGGTTGCGCAGGCGGCCAAAGAGCCCCTCGTCCAGCTGCCGAAGCCCCAGGCCAGCCAGCCGCAGTGCCTCCACATTGGCAGTGTCCAGGGCACCAGGCTCCAGGGCCAGGAGACTGTTGTGGCTGAGGTCCAGCAGCAGCAGACGAGGCAGGTGCAGTGGGGGCAGAGCCCGCAGCTCATTGTCCTGCAGCTTGAGCTCCAGGAGGTGGTCAAGTGCATCAAAAGCGCCAGGCTGGATGTGGTGGATGCGGTTCTTGCCCAGGTAGAGGCGCTCCAGGCGCCGCAGGCCACGGAAGGTCTCGTTGGTGATCTCACGCAGCCTGTTCGCGGTCAGGTCCAGGTTGCTGAGGTTGGCTAGTGGCTGGAAGACCCCACTGGGCAGGCTGGTGATCTGGTTCTGTGACAGGTCCAGGAGCTGCAGGCCCGGCAGGTTGGCAAAAGTACCTGTGTCGAGTGTGGTAATGCCGTTCTCAAAGACGTACAGGCCCGCTGTGTCGGGCGGCACGTCACTGGGCACCGTGGTCCCCTGGCGGGCAGTGCAAAAGACTGTCTGTGGCTGGTTGCACTGGCAGCCGAATGGGCAACCCTGCACCCCAGGCCCTGGGGCTAGCAATAGCAGCAACAGCAGCAATGGGGGTGGGGTGACTCTGGAGCACATCTTTTGGTCCCTGGGAGCAGAGAGCAAAGATAGGAGGCAGTGAGTCAGGGGCCCAGGAGACAGCCGTGCCTGGAAGGATTGAGAAGGGAATTCCCAGTCCCCTTCGCCACTCCCTGCCCCCAAATCCAACAGTGCAGAGTAGTTATGAGTCAGGTCTCCAGTGCCCCATCCCGGTTCCTGTCTCGACCCCATCACTCCCTTGCTATGTGACTTTGAGCACTCACGTGACCTCGTTATGGTATCAGTTGATACTTCCTGCACCATCACTGGGGTGCAGGGGGCTGATGCATGCAGAGGGGGTCTGGCCCCAAAACCCTCAGTGACCGACCACAAAGGACATCTCTTTAACCTCAGCCCTCTGGCTCAGACAGAGCATGCAGTCAAAACCATCAGGCTCTGTTCTCTTCTCCCAAGCCCCCTCCCCAAATCTCTGCTGAGGTAGACAGGGAAGCAGCAGCCCCTCCCCACAGTGTCTGGGAGACTGGTGGGCAGTGGGCCGAGAGCGTAAGCAGAGAAGCTGGCTGCCCTGGGCCGCTGGCCCCTGCCGCCATGCTCTGTGTCCTCCAAGGGAGGAGAGACCGCAGTGGGAAGACTTCACATGGAAACTATGGGATTTGTGTTTTTCCACTTGTGCAGTCAGACCTGCCCAGGACGGGAGCTGTGGGCTGGCCAGGATGTGTCCAGCAGGAAAGTTCTTAGGGGAGGGAGTAGAGGGGTGCTGGAGCCATTCATTGGCAGGTGTCCCTCTGTGGGGGGATGTAAGGAGGGAATGCTGGTCTTCATGTGTCCTGCCCCAGGCACAGTGATAGAACTACAGGCGAGGGGGTTCCAGCTTCCCTGGGGTGACTAAAGGATTAAGCTGGGGGACACTGGTTGTTTGGTAGCCCCAGAGGTAGTGCCAGGCCTGGAAACGCTCCCCAGATTATTTCATTTACCTTGGGTTCCATTCTGGTCCAAGCACTGAGAAAGCAGAGCCTCAGCCATCCCCAGTGTGCCAGTGCCACTAAATATTCGCAGCCACCTCTTATAGCCTCCCCAGCAGCCATTCCAGGTGGAAACTATTCTCATGATTCTCAGATGACAGAAGAAAGGGTGGCTCCATGAGGTGCAGTGACATGCTGCTGTTGCATTGCTGGGAAATCTGACTGGAGCCCAGGTCCTTACACAGGTCCGGGGCTGCTGGGCCTGCTGCATGTGTTGAGCCTGGAGCCTGGAGCTGCATGTGTTGAGACTGAGCCCCAAGGAGCCCAGTCCTGCCAGGGTTAGGGTGGCTCCCCCAGCTCCTCCAGGCTCTAGCTTATAGCTGGACCCAGCCAAGAAAGGATGGGGCCACAGTGTGGGCCCCCCTTCACTTAGGCTCCTTGGGAGAAACTCAGGCCACCCCAACAGTAGTCCCCATGCTCTGGGCCCCTACAGTCCTGGAGAGCCAGCACCCCTTCCTTCCAGGGGCATCCTGTTCACACAAGGGCCTTTTGTACTGGGGCTTAGCCTCCCCTTCCCCCATGCCAGCTGGCTGTCAAGCCACAGGCAGGTAACATGGCCCTCCACCCAAGGTTCGTTCTGCCCTACTGCCATCCATGGGGCTTCCCCTCCCCCAGAGAAGTGGGCTGCTATAGAATGCAGGGTGGAGGAGGGGCAGGTGGTCCCAGGATGGTGGTCTTGGGCCAGTTCTAGATAAAGGCCTGTCACCCAATTTGGGGCCACCTATGTCGTGCCCACCTGCAGGGGTCCCCTCTGCTTGGGAAGTGGGGCCGTCAGTCAGCCTTTGCCCCTTACTAATACTGGTGATTGCCTTTCAGAGGCTAGCCAAGGAGGCCTTCCCTAACTCCCAGCTGGTGCCCCCTCCCCTGCTCTCTAGGGTCCTGGCTGCCTTGTGTACCCCTGGCCCTGTGTGCCCCTAGCCCTGCTGGAGCTGTCGCAAGGGGGCTACATGCACCCCACCCAGCCTCCTCCCCTGCATGGACCTGCTCCACCCTCACTGACTCAGAAGGCAGTAGGTGTGGCCTGGCCTCCAGATGTAGGCTGTGAATGCCCCCCACCCCTTAGTCTATGTGGGGGGTGAGCCACCTCCCCCTGAATCAGCCCTCCTAATGGGGCAGGAAGGGAGGGGATGGGGGGGTCAGTCAGGAAGGGAGCAGCCAGGCTCAGGGCAGGAGAGGACCCTACACGTGGCCTGCTTAGCCACCCCTGTGACTTCAGCTCCCTCTGGGCCTCATATAAGGTCATGGTTAAGAGCTCACGTTCCAGTCAGTCAGAGAGCCCTGGGCCAAGGCCGTCAGAGCTGTGAGGTACAGACAAAGGCTTTCTCTTGGCACCTAGGCTTCTTCCTCTTTCCCCCCGGGTGGATCAGAGTTGACACCTCCTAGGACTGCTGGGGGGCACTCCCTGCTCTGCATTGAAGAAGGGGGCAAGCATGTGCTCTGGGCTTTGCTCCTTGGTGTGTTGGCTCTTTAGTTATCAAAGTCATCATATGGGAGGGAGGTAGTAACTGCTGTGGGTATGTCTGGCCCCAGAGTGGCAATATGACTGAGTTGTTGGGCAGCAGGGGCTGCATCAGAAAAAGAGCACCTGAAATCCTCTTGATCTGGGGAGACCCCAGCAGGCAGCAGCTAATCTGCTTCTCACCCTCTAGGAGACAGGGGTGAGCGCCTTGACCTGAGCCCCAGTCCTCTGCCCAGCAAGGAGACAGAGCCCAAGTTCTACCCCTAAACAGCATCTCACCCATGGGCCTATTTCTCAGCAGCCCTGTCTTACCCTCTGGAGTTGTTCTGAGCACCCAGGGTTGTAGTTTTTGTATTGTGTTTGTTTGCAAATGGGGAAGTTCTTCTAACAAGTTCTGGGAGCTATTCTGCCTGTCTGGTCGCATGCTCGTGTGTGTGTGTGTGTGTGTGTGCATTGGGGGTGGGGTGTCTCCTGGTGGGGGCGGTTGTCACGGCTGCCCTGACCCAGGCAGTTGCAATTTCAGCAGCTCTGAAGGACCAGAGCCTGGGCTTTGATATCTGATCCACTGACCCAAGGCAGGGAGGTAGGACCTTTACCTCTGTGGAAGGTGTAGGGAGTTCTGGAGTTAGCCCTTGCATTGTGAGGATGGGAGCAGGAGGGTCCAGGGCCCATGTCCTCCACCGGGACTCAGCATAGCCTCACCTTGGCCTGCCACCACCCTGGAGTGGAGGGAAGAGGTATGGAGGCAGAGGCCTGGGCTTTGCTACTAGCCTCGCTGCCCTCCAACAGACAGTTGCTGGGATGGGGCTTTAGGGTCCAACTGCCTGTGTTTGCAGCCTGGTTCCATGCCAGCGTGGTCATGGGCCTTCACCTCAGTTCCCATCTGTGAAGTAGGGGTGCTGATAATAGCGCCTGATTCTCAGGACTGTTTAGTTTGTACTTGGAGCATATTCTAAGTGGTCAGTCAACATTCGCTACTGAGTGTTACCCATAAAACCTGAGCCCTGTCTTCCATACACACAGGGGAGAATGCCACGGTGTGAGAGGGGCTTCAAGTCCCTTTCAGCACAGATAGTAGGCACCCTGGGCCCAGGGTGAGACCTCCATGCAGAGGCTGCCCTCCACCCTTAGGTGTGGGCATGGGGGAGCAGCCTGATGGCAGGTGTTTTCAGTTTTTGAGAGGGATGGGGGAGCTGAGCTGTCTTTTGGCCAGCCCCCTTCATCATATGACCTTGGTTGGGGAGAGAGCAGAGGGAGGGCTCTATGAGTAAGGATACCCATCATCTCAACTCTCAAGGGGATCCAGAGTGCCCCCACCCACCCCCAAGTGTGGGACACATTTAGAGGCACCCTTTCATATACAGGCCCTGGGTCAGACAGGGACTGGTGAGTGGTTAGACCCTGGACATTTGGGTGACCACATCAGACCTGAGGCTGAAGCATCTCATTATTCCTGGGGAAGGCCACGTGCCTGCCAGCAGGAGATGGGTTTAGACAGGTCAGCAGGAGATGGGTTTAGACAGATGGGTTTATACCCCTCTCCTGTACCCAGTGCTGCAGAGTGAGTGCAGGAGACAGGTACTACAAGCCTGACCCCAGGACCCTGGGCCTCTGGCTCCCAGTGCTGGCGTGCCTGGCTGAGCACTGCCGGCCAGGCCTGGCAGCAGCCCAGCCCAGGAGTCTGCCAACCCCTCAGGCAGGCGGGACCATGCCGGCGGCCAAGACGGCTGGCTCTGATTTCGCTGACGTGTCTGAGGAGGCTCAAGGCCTGGGACGGGTCCACCCATCTCCCCATCCCTGAGACATAGCAGCCCCTGGCCTGGTAGGGCAGAGAGGTTGAGATCTCCCTCCCCAGCCCTCAGGGAAGGGGGCTGATAGGGGAGAGCCTCTGGTTCCTCAGAGATGGCCTTCTCTCCAGGTGGGGGCTGGAGTTCTGTGATTAAGCTGGCATCTTCACTGCTCTTGGTGTCTGCCTGCCTTTATCCACCACCCCGGCTGGCTCTGCTCATCCTACAGATAAGGCCGACACTTCATTCATGACCTTATCCAATTTCCTTCCCTTTCCGGGTTTCCATCTCCCACCTGGAACCCCAGGGGCTTTTCATCCCCAGCTGTACATCAGAAACACCCCAGAAGCTTTGCAAAGTTCCTGATGTCTGGGTCCCACCCTGGGCCATCTAAATAAGAATGTCTGGGTTAAGGCCAGGCAGAGCTATATTTTGGAGAAGTAACTTGGGTGAGTCTCCTGTCCAGCCAGGGCTCAGTTGCAAAGGGGACAGTCTAGACATCAGCTTGTCTCCCAGTCCAGGGAAGATCCCTGAGCAGGTATGGCTGGCTGTCAGCACTGGGAGAAGAGCGGGACTTAGGCCTTCCTCTCCCCTCCCCTACTCCTCCATCCAGGAGCTGTCAGGCCCTAAGTGGAGACTTTCTGTGGCACCGTGGGTGACTTGGCAGCTGCCAGGCCTGTCAGCCCAGGGCAGGAAAACCAGTAACTAAAGCCAGTCTGAGGCTCAAGTGGGCCCTCAGGGCGACAGGATGTGCCATCTCAGTCAGGAGAGTTGCCTCTATTGGGAGAGGACACCTGCTGGCCCGGGAGCTGTGTGGTGGCTACCGCCCAACTAGAAATGTGCCAGACCAGATGCCACTGCTGGCACGCGCAGGTGTGATGCCACCAGGGCTGGGCTCAAACATGGGCCTCCTCACTGCCTTGTCCCCACCCAGGGCCAAGCACCTAACAACTAAGGTCGTAACCCTGAAATTAACCCTGAATTTGCCAGAGGAAGGCCTTAGTCACCAAGGGAGGACACCAGCCCCATGCCAGCTGGGCCCAGGCTGTCTGGGGCCTAGAGTCTGAGAAGGAGGTGGCTCTCGAGGAGGTCCTGCCCTTCTCGCATTTACCATGCCCAGAGATCTTGGTCACCCTGTGGCAGAAGTGGCCCTTTCTGGGTCTGTGAACTGACCAGTAGTCAGGTGGGATTGATTCAATATAAGGAGCCATGACCCTGCCCCACTCCCCGTTCCTGTCTTTCTTCTCACTCTGCCTATCCAGGAGTGCGGGCTCAGGCCACAGTGACAGCCCCAGCCTCTTCTCAATGCAAGCCAGCTCTTTCCTCCCTCCTTAATTAAATCTCTCAGGCAGCCTCAGAGGAATGTCAGAGCCTTATTGCATTTCCCTTGAGGAGACTGGTAGGGGGGCCTCCCCAACCATGGAGAAGAACTGGCCCCTCGCCTGCCCCCACCCCCTAAACCCGAGGTGGTCTAGGGGAGCCTACTCCAGCCTCCTCATACCCAGGGAGGCTGGAATGAGGAAAAGCGGGGGAGGCCTGCAGGCCTGGCCGGCCTGGCGGCCCAGCCAGCTGAGGGAAAGCAATCTGGCTGACTCTGGAATGTTGAAACCGATAAAAGGAAGAAGGCTGAACCCCTGCCCACCCGCCCGCCCGTGGTGGTGCATGCAGACTCCTAAAGCACCCCTGCCCGCCCCCAAACACAGCCCTGCTCCAGTCACGCGCACACGGACACACGCCCACGCCAGACACACGCCCAGTGGGCCGTGCTCTCTCTCTCACACCCTCCCCCTCCTCCAAGAACTCTTGCAAATTCCACAGCAGTGAGGGGAGCTGGTTTTCTTGGCAGTGCAGAGCCTTGGGCTCCCCAGCCCAGGGAAGGGACTCTAAGGAGAGCTGAGGGAGGCTATGGGAGGGGGTCACTAACCAATTTAGGTGGCAGGGCCTTCCAATAGTCAGGGATGCTTCTGTGGGCAGATGTTCAACCCAGCCTTTTCTCTGGTCACCAAGGAAAACTGGCTAGCTGGCCTGCCAAGGTGGGAGCTGCCTCCTGTCCCCGACAGCTGCCCAGCCCAGGGGTGGGGTCCACTCACAAGCCTCCATGAGGACTCCACTCTACCTGAGACTTGACCCAGCTCCCCCAGGGCTGTAGTGGGGGTGTCAGGAAGGGGAGCCAGAAACTGGATCCATCTGCCCAGGGCATCCCTGGCCCTGAGACTGCTTGCTAGAGGGGCCTTCCTGGGGAAAGCACAGGTCTGGGCAGTCTGAGGGGCTTCTCGTGTTGAACCCCCTCCCACATTCCCAGAGTCTGGAGAATGTTGCCATCCCAGCAAGTACCCTGGGACACCAGACTCCCCTGGCCCCATCTAACTTTCTGGACCCAAGGTCCCAGGGCAACCACATAAAGCCAGGGAGGTGGGGACTGGCTGTGCCCAGGCCCCTAGCCTGGCACGAGCTCATCCCTCCCTGGGCCCAGGAGAGACCAGATAATGGTCTGGAGGGAATCCAGCTGGGCTGCTCATTACCAGAGCCCTCTTCCTGCCTCTGACACTCTGTTTACAGAAGCTCCGGGGCCTGATTCTCCTGGGAGAAGACAGCAATCTCAGGGGACTGCTCTCCCATCCCCCCACCCACTTGCTTTAGCCCCTTTGGGCCTTGCCAACAGCTGGGTCCATACTGGACTTCACTGCCCACTAGGCCAGCTTTAATGGACCCTGCTTGGAGGGCACCCACCTAGCCACTCTCTCTATGCCCTCAACACCCAAAAGTCCAGCCTAGTGAGAAGGGACCTTTGAGAGTCAGTCCAGCCTCCCAGCCCTCAGAAGCTCTTGGCCTGGGTAGGAGGGCACTGGGCTCTGATGCCCCTCTCCAGAGCCTTACCTGCCCTTGGTACAAAAGGCAAGCAGGGGGACACAGGGACCCTCAGAGCCGCCACCTCCTTCCTACCTTGCAGATTCCACCCCTGGGCCCCAGCAAGAAAGACTGTCAGCGACCCTGGTGTGGTAATCGTTAACGAATGAGGTCGAGGCAGAATAGTTGGCACCAATCTGCTGGCCTGCCAGTGACCGCAGGGGACCTCGGCAGCCCTCAGGCCGGACCACTGCCAACCCTGGGACACAAAGGACTAGGTTGGCCCCAGGCCACTGGGTTACAGCCCAAGCAAAGCCTCTTCCCTGGCAGAAACAGAGATGAAGCACCCCAATACCTGGAGCACGAAGGGCCCTACCCAGCCAAGGTCTATCATCTGGGGGCGTTGGGGGAGATGACCTGCCAGTCACCCCCTTTCTCCTCAAGGCTGCATGTCTGTGGCCCCCGGGGGCTCTGCCCTGAGTGACAGGGCCCTCAGGACCTCAGGTGGGCCACTCTGCACGGGGGCACCGGGAGCTCCAGGCGCCCACACCAGACTGTCTCACCCCAGGAGGTAAAAGTAATCCAAGACTGGCTGTGGCCGTCCTCTCAAAGGGGTTTGATTCATAAAACTGGTCATGCCGGAGGGCCCGGCCATCGGAGGAGGAAGCAAGGGAGGGGGTGTTTATTTTGTCTGCCTGCAGCCCCGCCGGCCGGCCGGCCGGCCAGGGAGCAGTGCACACGCCCGCGCGCGCCGCGGCCCCGGGACTACCGGCGCCCGGGCACTGCCAGGGGGAGGGGGCGCGTCGGGGACGCCCGGGTCGGCCTAGGCGCCGGGGCGGGGGGCGCGCGCCCGAGCAGCGCGTGTGCGTGACCTGCCCGCGCGGCGTCCAGGCGCCCGGCCGCAGCCTCCCCGCCCGGCGGACACTCACCGGACAGCGGCGCAGGAAGCCGGGCGGGGCGGGCCGCGGCCTCAGTCCTTCCCGGCCGGCCAGGCCGAGGGGTCCCGGTCCCGAGGCGCCGGCGAAGTCCGCGTCTCCCCGCCGCGGGCTCGGGCTGCGGAGTCGGCTGGCGGGAGGCGGGTCGCGCCTTAAAGGGCGGGGGCGGGGCCGCCGCGGGCGGGGGGTGGGGCCCGCTCCCCATTGGCCGGGGAGGGCCGGGCCCGAGGGAGACCCGACCCCCTCTCCAACGAAGGGGTCATTGGGCCGCGGAGCCCGGTCCTCACTCCGCCACCTCCGGACCTGGCGGGCGGGAGAGACCTCGTCCCGCCCCGTCCGGAGTCACGAGCCCGGCGCCCCAGGCGGGTCCGCCACTTGTTTGCCATATGACCCTGGGCAGGTCCCTGCTTTTCCATATAAGAAGCACATTAATTTGAGTGAGACGGAGCCCCGAAGCCAGATCCCTGTGACACTGCAGACAGGTGACATAAATCCCAGGAGCAGATTCCAGCGCCTGTGGAGACCTGGAGAGGCCGGGGAGGAGGGAAGTGGGGGCTGGTGTGGGGACTCAGCCCTCATGACCTGCTCCAGCCTGCCAGAGCTTCGGATTTTTTCGAGAGAAACTGGAAATCAGGATTTTTTCTTTTTCGGTGAAATCTCTCAATGTGCTATTGTTGGTAGCTTATCCCAGTTTCAGAAACTCCTGGGCAAACCCCACAGAGCCATTCCAAGGGTCTCCTCGATACAGACTAATGCAAAATCTAAGTTCTGGGATCATGATGGCTTTTAAGGCCATGAGCATCCCTTGACCACCTTCCCCATGCCTTAAGGGGAAGTGACCGTCTGCCTAAGGCCTCACAAGTACCGGTAGTTCCAAGGCCAGCATGTGCGGGGGAGGGGCTGGGATAGGGTTGGACATTGGGCCTCACTGTCAGTGGGTGGGGCTTGGGTGCAGCTGAGAGTGGCCCTTGATGGGGCAGAGGATTGGTGCCAGGGACTGGACTAGTCCAGAAAAATTCCCTGCCTTGGAGGATTCCAGGAAAAGGCTCTGTCCTCCCCCCCACTCCATGTTTGTGGTCAGAGGCATGCCTCAGAGCCTTTGGGACCCACCCAGCTCAGCTCCCAACTTCCAGGGGGCTCCGGGATACCCGCCTCCTCTTCCAGCCCAGGATGTAGCCAGGGCCTTTGGGGAGACCCAAGGGTCTACACAAGTGGAAGCGGGTTGCGTGGTCTTTGGAGAACTTGATCACCTCTAAAAGACAGGATGGCCTCTGTGTCTGGTTGCTAAATGAGCTAAGCAGGATCCTGCTGCAACACTTACCTCCTAGACTTCCCCTCTCAGCAAGTAGCTTCTTTAGGGCCTCTCCCCGACAGGGCTCCTTTCCAGGACAGGCAGGGGTCCGCACCCCACACCTACACCCCTTGCATTTTTTTTTAGTCTTTGTGGATATGGGTCATGGCTTCTGCTTCTGGGCCAGAGTTGGCCCTTGGATGTGTTTCATTTTGCCTTGTATGGGACTTTTTAAAACTTTGATGCCATTGCCAGCATTACAAATCTGGTGGTTTCAAATTAAAATGGGACTTACCAGCTTGCCTTGAACAGGAACTCTCTGCTGGGGCTGAGTGGCAGCCTCCTGCCCTCTGACCAAACCTCGGGCTCACAGGTCACCCTATCTCCACCATTCCCAGTCATCATACCAGTCTGCTTCACTCATTCAGTTTCCTGAAGCATTTGAGTTTGCAATTGGTACCACGTGGCTCTGCTCAGATGGTCCCGATGTCTTTGCCCTTGGGCCTTTTGATCCCTAAGGCCCTCAGGAGTGTCTACAGATGCTGTGAGAGGGAGGAAGACCTCCAGCCTGACTCCCCAAAGAATAGGTTTTCCTGACAGTCCTTGAAGTTTCTCACCTCTATAGCTAGTTCTCAATGATGGATAGACCCACCTGCCATCATCTGCCTGATCTTGCACCCTGGACTCACATAGGCCATGTTCCCATCTGCCCAGAGGTTACAGGGCTGCTTCCAGGAGATCCCTTCCCCAGTTTGTCCATCCATTCCTCATAATGCTTTAAGGCACCACCTTCTTTAACCTGGATACCTGGAGCTCTCTGTGAGGAGAGAGAGCTAAGGAATGTGAGACAGGGTTTGGTCCAAGGGGCTCTCCACTGCCTAGCATGGGTGACAGACAGATCCTGGACTGCTTTGGACAAGTGGCAATGCCAGGATGTCTAAATTGATGGACAAGTCAGGAGAATCAGAAGAGGCCTCATGAAGCTATTTTTCCTAGCAGACATACCGTGGTAATTATAGGAATATTGGGAGACCTGATGGGATTATCAGGGGCTGACATTTCCCTCACGTGACTAAGTGTGTCACCATCATTCTGAAACTTCTGGGACCTGGGCTTATGGCTAGGGGCAGTTCAAGGCCCTAATTCTGTGACTTTGAGTCTGGGGCAGACCCCTGGACCTAGGTCAGAGCCCTTCCCAGTGGCAGGCCATCTCTGGGTGCCATAGCAGCAGGAGAGGTGCCTGTGCCAGCTCTTACTACCTCTGGCCCTCTGTCAGACCTAGCTTGACTGTCTTTATAAAGCCTGGAGTCAGACTGTGCTAGCTGTTGGCCACCCCTTGGGGCTGGGTGCCATGACCCCATTTCCTGGCTCGTGTCATGGTGGGCAGGTGCTCCCGCCTGGCAGAGCTACCTATATGGATGGCTCTGCCTGAGGCAAGGAAGACTGGCCTGACCTGTCAGGGGAGCCAGCCCTGCCCTCTATGACTTCCTTCCCCGCACCCCTAGCACCTGAGTCAGTGGGCTGGCCAGCTGGGCTGATGGGGCGGAGGTGCTGGGAGGCCAGGTCAATCCTCTTAAGGAGGTTGGTTTAGAGCATAAGTAAGCCATCAATGCTGTGGTGGAACCCTCAGCCACAAGGCAGTGGTGGGGCTATAAGAGTTCCCCAACCCCAGCTGCCTTTAGACTCTGCCCTGAGCCTATCGCCTCTTGTTTCCTCCCATCCATCTCCACATGATGATCTCTGTTCAGTGCACATCTGAGCCTGTCCCTCTTCCTTTAAGATGTACCATCAGCTTTTCATTGCTTGTCTGATGGAAGGATGCAGGACTCCCCTCTGATGCACCAGATCCTGTCTTGTCTTGCTTCTACCCTCTGCATCACGAGCCTTAGCCTTCACCCTCACTACCCAGGCCACCAGCCATATTGTCCTCTTTGTTCCGCAAATTGACCATGCACCCACCTGCGACAGGCCCTTGCACATGCTACTCTTTCCACTTGGAATTCTTTCCCTGGGTGTGGTTGATTCCTCCTTAACCTTTGGGTCATAGGGAATATCACCTCCCCTGTGTCCAGCCACAGTCAGTCCACTCTGTCCCTGCCGTGTGTCCTGAGAGAACTTTTCCTTCACGTGTTTATCTGTGGGACTGTGTTCACCTTTCATACCAGGTTGGGAGCACCTTGAGGTCAGAGATAGATCTGCTTCACTCACCTCCAGTCATACCTGCAGGCAAGTCAAGGGCCAAGCACAGACCATATTGCTGAAGGAATGAATAATTGAGAATGAATGAGTGAAAGCCCTGTTAGAGCTGCCAAGGGGACCTATGAGTGGCCCCTCTGGAGCCAGCGCCTGTGTGGGGGCCATCCCAGCCACACACCCAGTTTGTCCTTCCCATCTGCTCCATCCCCCGAGGCAGGCAGTGGTCAGACCAGGTCAAGCAAGGCAATTCTGAGCCCAGCTCACCCTGCTGGGCCTGAGGTAATTAAAGGCTGTGTTACTCACAGGTGACCGACCCAAGGCCCTCCAGGAAACTGTGGAGACACCCAGGACCCCACCCAGCTTTCCAGCCCACTTTGTGGCTCTCAGCAGGGTGGGAGGAAATGGGCAGCAGGCAGGCTTTGGGGAGATAGCCAGGAGGGGTAGATAGGCAGGGGTGGTGGGGGCTGGGCCCCTTATTGTGTGGGTGAAGGATAGAAGCAGCTGCCAGAGCTGGGTGATCGCTGACCGCTGGAACCACAGTGAGGACCAGGATTCTGGGGATGAGGGTCAGGATAGGGGTCCAAGCCAGTGGGTTCCCAGGATGAGGCCAAGACCAGGAGCAAGAAACAGAAAGATGAAAGCACCTGCCATAGTTCTTCTGGGCCCCATACTCCTGTGATCCTGGGCTGGAAGGCAGTGCTTACAGGGCTGGGAGCTGCAAAGGGGTCTCCATAGGGGCTGGGGAGGGGTGTCATAAACCCCTGGGCAGCAACAGGCCATTGGCCAAGATGAGATAGATACAGTGCAGCAGGATACTAGGGGCCTTCAGCCTACCCTCCATGTTCCCAACCACTGACCCTCCCCAGGCCTTGCCTTGGGCATGAGGGACTGAAATCAGAGAGGCAGGGAAGCTGCGTAGCAAAGGAGGCCCCACGCTGTCCCCTGGCTCAGGCTGGGGCACAGGGCCTCAAGACAGGTGCCAAGCAGGAGATCTGAGTCTCTGAGATGTCATCAAGTTTCCAGGAGCCTAGGGTGACTGAGGAGGTGGCACCCAAACCTTAGTGGAGACCTGGAGTACCCACTCAACTGCTTGGGTTGGGATAGAGGGAACCCCCAGCTCTACCACCCCTACACCTTGTTCAGTAATGCTGGCCTGATGTCTAGGCTGGCCAAGATGGGTCTAAGGACAGATTGTATGTGAGGTCTGCCTGGGGTGGAGATTGGGGCTGAGATCCAGAAAGAGGAGGTGGCTTTCCTATGCCCAGGGCCCGCCATAAGTCCTGAGTGAAGCAGGTGGGCAGAGACAGAGGACCTGGGAAAAGAAAGGCTGGGATGTGGGGACATACTTGATGTGTCGCTGACACAGGGAGAAGAGGCAGAGGGTCCTGGGGGATCAGGCTAGATGCAGCTGGAAGAGGCCACATCGCTCATGGCCACATCACTCCTGGCTCACAGACCTCTTGCTTCCCCTCACTCATGGGTGGCTGGCCCCACCTACCAACCAGTCTTCTCTCCCCAGGTCTCTGATGCCCCTGCTGGACCCAGACTCCGGGCTCCTGGTCCTGGCGGGAAAGGTGAGTGAGAAGCTGGAGTCCGCACCCATGTCAGCCCCCAGGGATGATGCCTTCACTTGCCAGGCCTGGCCCCGACCTTTGACCTAAGCAACCAGCTGGGAGAGTGGGGAATGCAGGATGCTACCTCCCCAGAAAGCAGGAACTAGAATAGTGCTGCCCAGGTCCACCATTGCCAGGCTGAATGGCTGGGCATCCTGGCAGGGACTCTGCATGTCCGGGCCTCCAAGTCTTCATCCATGAACATCAGCTTCATGAGGACAGGCTGAGGATAGAGCAGTGTAAGCACACAGTAAATTCTGCAGGTGTACCCCCAATGCTCACGCCATATACACTCATGATGAACAGGTGAGGTAAAGTCTACCGAGGGCTCAGCTCAGTGCCCCGCACATGTTGGTGCCATTGATGTCTGCCATGCTTTGTGGCTCAGGTCCTAGGAAAGGAGCAAGACAGCTGGTGCTGGACCTAGGGCTGCCCTAGGCCACCAGGATGTGGTCAGCAAGGGTGCTCAGGTTGGGCTCCTTTCAGGGTGAGAGTCAGCTGTACTGCTATGAGGTGGTCCCCCAGCAGCAAGCACTGAGCCCAGGTAAGTCCTGTCCTCCCCACTCCCATCCCCTTCCCTCCTCCTTGTCCTCCCCCTTCCCTCCCTTTCCCCTACCCACCCTGACCCTCCTCTCTTGGTGTCTCCAACAGTGACCCAGTATCTCCTGGAGAGTGTGCTGCGGGGGTCCGCCCTTGTGCCTCGGAGGGCACTGGCTGTCATGGACTGCGAGGTGCTCCGAGTCCTTCAGCTGAGCGACACAGCGATTGTGCCTATCAGCTTTCATGTGCCACGAAAGGTGAGAGTAGCCTGGGTGAGGGGCTGGAAGGGCCTGGGGATTCATGCCTTACCAGCTTCATGCCTTTCTGTCATCAGGCTGTGGAATTCCATGAAGACCTGTTTCCAGACACCACAGGCTGCGTGCCTGCCTCTGAACCCCATGCCTGGTGGGCTGGGAGCAACCAGCAGGTAGAGCCAAGACCTGGCTGGTCACCCCCAGCCTCCATCAGCCCCCACAAGCCTTCCTGGCAGCAGCCTGCTATGTACAGTCCAGCTATGTACTAACTCAGCTGCCCTGAGTCCCCCATCTCTACCCACTTCTCAACTGCTGCCTCTCCCCACAGGTGCAGAGGGACAGCCTCAACCCAGCCTGCTGGCCCCACCCCAGCTTCACTTCTTGCCTGGTGCCCCCTGCAGAGTCCTCCTCTGACTCAGCCCAGCCTGTGGAGCCACCAGTAGTTGACGAGGACCCCAGTGTGAGTGCCAGGGCTGCCCAATTCTCAGTGCCACAGTGGGAGCCCCGATGGTATTTTTAACCTTTCTAGCTTTCAAGCATACCGAAGAAACGTATGAAGCCTAAATAACTTCAGTGTTCTCTAAATTGCACAAAGCTTAGCTGAAAGTGAGACTTTCACATACAATCTAGATTTCTGGCTTCTCTTGAAATACTGGCAGATCTGAACCACCCTAGGCCTGCCCCTCTCACAAATGCTGGGATCTAGCAGCTGCCACCTGCTGTCCGCATGGTCTAAAGTTCGCCTCACCCCCATGTTGCCCACAGCTCCTGTCAGCATCTATGACAGCATCCCAGAGTGGGGCTTTGTTCACAGCCAGTGTCCCATAGCCTGGGAGGAGGGGTCCAGAGTGATTATCCCGGTGTCCCCTCTCTTTGGCCAACATGTCCAGGGGCCTATGGCTGACCATGGGTGCTTCTCCCCAGGAGGGCTTCTCCTCCCCTCCCAGCTCGCTGATCTCACCCTCCACGCCATCCAGCCTGGGGCCCTCGCTCTCCAGCACCAGCGGCATTGGCACCAGCCCCAGCCAGAGGTCACTGCAGAGCCTGCTGGGTAAGTGCCTCAAAGTGCCACCCCTACCTCAGCTATCCTCCTCTGTACCCTGGCCCTGCCTCTCTTCCTGGTGGAGTCACATGTCCTGTGGGATGAACTCAGTCTCATCTGAAAGAGGGCAGCATGAATGAGCCATGGAGCACTGGGCTTCCACTGAGATACTTCAGGTTTCATTCCCAGGCGCCAATCTGGGCAAATTGGCTTGGCTGGACCAGCAGAGGTGGAGGACTGGGCACATGCTCTGCATGACCCTACAGTGAGGGAAACAGGTGGCCAGGACTCAAGGCTGGCCTGGGGTCCTCCTGCGGGACAGTGCAGGGTGGGCAGGCATCTTCACATGGCTTTTTGTCTCTGCCACCCACCAGGCCCCAGTTCCAAGTTCCGTCACGCTCAGGGCACCGTCCTACACCGAGACAGTCACATCACCAACCTCAAGGGGATCAGCCTCACCACTCCTGGTGAGAGTGACGGCTTCTGTGCCAACAGGCTGCGTGTGGCTGTGCCCCTGCTCAGCAGTGGTGGGCAGGTGGCTGTGCTTGAGGTGAGGTCCCCACCCCCACTATAACTGTCCCCTGAGTCTGTGCAAAGTGCAAAAGGCATTGGGTACCCACACAAGCCCACATTCTCTGAACACAAACCATGTGCCAGGCACCTGCCCAGTGTGCCCTTTAATCCTCCCAGCCACCTCATGTGGAGGGTGCCACTTTTATCCCCATTTTACAGATGAGAGCGGTGAGGCACAGAGAAGTTTAGTGACCTGCTGGGTCACACAGCTGTGTAAGTGGTAGAGCTGGGAATTCAAACCCAGGCTGCCTGAGTCCCAAGCCTAAGCTCTTTCCACCACTCCACGCTGCCCCCACCCCCTCACTTTCTGGGGCCTCACAGTTGGCACTTAGGGCTCAGAGCACGAGGTGGCTGAGGCAGAGAGCTTGGGCCACCCAGTGGTGGGGCATCAGCTGCAGAGGGCAGGGGCTGCTTACCCTGCAACCCTGCCTGTTATTGATGGGCCTTGGGGTGGGGGCACTTCCCACAGCTGCAGAAGCCCGGCCGCCTCCCTGACATAGCACTGCCCACGCTGCAGAATGGGACAGCTGTGACTGACCTTACCTGGGACCCCTTTGACCCCAACCGCCTTGCTGTGGGTAAGAAGGCCTGGTGCTGGGCCTGAGGGAGGGTCCCGTGGTTCTGAATGGGAGCAGGGGGAGCCTGGAAGTCTTGGCCCAGCGGTGATGAGCCTTCACCCTCTGTAGGCTGTGAGGACGCCAGGATCCGACTGTGGCGGGTGCCACCAGAGGGCCTGGAAGAGGTGCTCACCACACCTGAGGCTATTCTCACAGGTCAGGCGGGCCCTGGTGGGGGCCATGGGTGGACAGTGGCTCCTGAGGGGCTTAGCATCACCCTATGCCTTGCCCCCAGGCCATACCGAGAAGATCTACTCTCTGCGCTTTCACCCCCTGGCAACCGATATACTAGCCTCCTCTTCCTACGACCTTACCATTCGGATCTGGGACCTTCAGGCTAGAGTTGAGCGGCTGAGGCTGCAGGGCCATCGAGACCAGGTAGGACAGCTGTAGGGTCAGGTGCCCAGCCAGAGATCAAGAGGCCACCCCTTACTTCCCCACCTGCCCCCAGATTTTCGGCCTTGCCTGGAGTCCCAATGGGCAGCAGTTGGCCACTGTCTGCAAGGATGGACACTTGCGGGTCTATGAGCCCAGGAGTGGCCCTGAGCCCCTCCAGGTGAGCAAGATGGGCTAGGGGTAGCCCTCCGACCCAGTGTGGGGTTTGGGCAGGCCTCATGTGCTATATCCTAACAGGAAGGCCCAGGGCCTGAAGGAGCCCGCGGGGCCCGCATTGTCTGGGTGTGTGATGGTCACTGTCTGCTGGTGTCTGGCTTTGACAGGTGAGGACTCAGCAACCACCATCTCCATCCCCAGACTTTAGGAGCCACCTGTGTCTTTCTCCCCAGACACACACCTGTCAGGCATGCAGAAGCTGTCTCTACCCCTCAGTTGTTGGATGAATAGATAGATGGGGGCATGATGAATGGATGGGCAAGCAGATGGGGAGATGGGTGGCAGGGAGGGAGATCGGGAGGGAGAATAAGTTAACTGGGGGCCCAGAGGGATAAGAACTAGGCCTGATGCAAGGAGCCCATGCCTGGTAGGGACCAAGTGAAGTGCACAAAACACAGAAGTGAGCCTACTGGTAAGATCCATGATTGAACATTTGGCACTTTGAAGGAGGGATCAGAGAGGGCCTTCTAAGGGAGATGTCATCTGAACTGGGCCACAAAGGGGTTAGTAACCAGAGGGTATCATGTTTGTGTGGAAAGGCCAGGGAGCTGATCAGCCTAGCTAGAGCAGAGGGCCAGAAGCAGTCCATGGGGAGAAAAGTCCAGACTTAGTGGGCCACAGCAGTCATGGGACAGGTACTGAGGTCCAAGGCTGCTCCAATTATGGGCAGAGGGCAGCAGTAGCCTGGTAGGAAGGTTTGAGGCAGGGCAGCAGGTTAGGACGCTGTTGCATTACACCAGGCCAGTAGTTCTCAGGGCTGGATCAGAAAAAAGGATGGGCAGACACCTCTCCTCCAGCCCTGAGGCCCTCAGGTCTCCAGTCCAACAAGATCAGGAACCTTGCTAGAGTCCTTGCCCTACCCCAGACCCCTCTAGCTCTATGACCTACTTCTGCCCCCTGCCCCCTCTTGCAGCCGAAGTGAACGCCAACTACTCCTGTACTCAGCCAACACCCTGGCCAGTGGCCCCTTGGCAGTGCTAGGGCTGGATGTGGCTCCTTCTACCTTGCTGCCCAGTTACGACCCAGACACCGGCCTGGTGCTACTGACTGGCAAGGTGGGCTGGGCTGTGCAGGTGGGGGTGGCAGGCAGGTGAGAGGAGGTTGGAGGAAGGAAGCTTTAGCTGGCCATCTCACTCTTGTCATCCACCCACCCCCGCCAGGGTGACACCCGTGTGTTCCTGTATGAGCTGCTCCCTGAGGCCCCTTTCTTCCTGGAGTGCAACAGCTTCACATCGCCAGACCCCCACAAGGTAAGCCCTCCTCCTGCTCCTGGCCCTCCTTCCCAAGGTGGGACCACAGGGTTCCCCTGCCCTCTCGTGGCCACGTGCAGAAGTACAGGGGCCTGTGGGGTCAATGGGTCACTGGGCAGGGTGTGCCCAGCAGCTCCTCAGAACTGATTGTAAAACTAAATCATTATTAAAAGTTAAATTATGTAAGGTTAAGTTATGTGAATGTGTAAATAAATTATACTAAAAAGCAAAGCAATAAATACTTTATTATTTCCTAATTATTTCCCCCAATTTTACTATCATTCATTGAAGTTATATATATCTGTCAAACCTGTTGGATGGAAATACCATATGATGGCATGCTACTGCACGTCCCTTCCCACATGTGCATGCAACAAGTCAGTGAAATCGGCCATGGTGGCAGTTTTCACACCACAGGCAAATACAAATCAAATCAGGGCATTTTCCTCCAGAGAGCCAGTTGTGCCAGCACACTGCTGTCCAGGGATGGGCCTTGGTCCTGATGGACCTAAGTAAGGGGTGCTGGCACTATGGGGTCCCAGGTGCCCAGCTATGCTCTCTGGGCTCTAGCATGACTTCCCTTCCCCCTCAGGGCTTCATCCTCTTGCCCAAGACGGAGTGTGATGTGCGTGAAGTGGAGTTTGCCCGATGCCTACGGCTTCGCCAGACCTCTCTGGAGCCTGTCGCCTTCCGGCTGCCCCGAGTCAGGGTGAGGTTGGAAGTCTAGCACACCAACGTCCAACCCGTCAGGGCCTTTGAAACCTGAAACCTGACTAAACCTGTCCCAAAGCCACCCATTTCCTTGCTCTGTGGAACACCTGTCCCCTTACTCTGCTGAGATTCTGAAATTCATGATAACTCTAGACTGGGGACTGGGTTTTGCCAAGACCCGCTCACAACAGATGCCAGTATGCCCTCGGCCTCTCTGGTCAGTGCCTCAGGGTAGCCCATTCTCCCTCCCTACAGAAAGAGTTCTTCCAAGATGATGTGTTCCCAGACACAGTCGTGAGCTGGGAGCCAGCGCTCAGTGCCAAGGCCTGGCTGGGTGGCGATAATGGGCAGCCCCGGCTTCTCAGTCTGCAGCCCCCTGGCATGACCCCAGGTAGGACGATGGACTGGTAGGGGTAGGTAGGAAATAGGGAGCAGGTAGGGGTTGGAGAAAGGGACAGAAGGCCCGTCAGATTCTCATCCCTGCTGACATACAGAAACCTCTGATGCTCCCAAGGATGGGGTGGCTGTGTCTCCAGGATCAATCTCTGAGCCACTGGAGCGCAGAACCCAGGTCTCTCCATCACAGGTCCTAACCCCAACACACACATGTATGCAGTCATGCACTCACATGTTCACACATGAATGCAGCCTGGTATCCAAAGCAGGCCTTGTGAACAGAGGGTTGACCAGCTGTTAATGCTACCTCTGGGGTCTCTGCCACAGAATCCCCTAGGTGGCTGGTTCCAAAGGGTTGGGCAAGGAGCCCTCAAGGAGGGGACTCTGATAGCTGATGTTGTCCCTGCCCTGTCCCAGTGAGCCAGGCCCCCCGTGAAGCCCCTGCCCGGCGGGCCCCATCCTCAGCGCTCTACCTGGAAGAGAAGTCAGACCAGCAAAAGAAGGAAGAGGTAGGTATGGGAGAGGAGTGGCTGTAGGATGGGCATAGGGTCCCTTTGGTTATTATTGTCTTTCAGTTCTCTAGCATGACCCAGATTGGGACAGGAGCCAGTGTCACACTCCTCTCAGTTGGAGAGCTTGATGGGCAGACCTTCCAGAACCCTGAAGCTGACTGTTGCCACCCACAGGGCACAGGGCATGGGGCTCAGTAAGCCAGGGAAGGGCAGAGAGAGGTGCCACCCTGGCCTGGCCCAACCCAATCAGAGCTGGAGGTTTTGCATCCAAGTGCATTTGGAACCCTGGTACACACTGAGCGTCTGAGGCAATATGTGGAGATAGCTGCCCTGTGACTTCAGTCTGTCTCAAGTTTCTCAGCTGTGTAGGCGTGCCTTTTTCCAATGAAAACCATTAACTTTGTGAGGACTCTAATGAAAATGGCTCTTTCAGAACCTTTACAGGGTTCAAACTGGGGTCTGATGTTCTTGGGGGTCAAAGGTCCTAGTCCCTTCCCATCTCTTCTCCTGACTACTCTCTCAGCTGCTGAATGCCATGGTGGCAAAGCTGGGGAACCGGGAAGACCCACTCCCCCAGGACTCCTTCGAAGGTGTGGACGAGGACGAGTGGGTGAGTGGATTAGTGGGCCTGGCATCCCATCCCTCCCCAACTCACCCCTGCAGCATGTGCCACCTCCCTTCTTTACCTCCTTTCAACTCCCTCCCTCTTCTTGGTTTATCTCCCTAGGACTAGCTCACCCACTAGCCACCTCTGGCCTCACCTGCTGCTGCCACCTCCTAGAACCACCTGGTGCCCCTTCACATCTCATATCTTATTCTCAAACCGGAAAGCACTTGGCCCTGGCACACCTCATCCCAAAAGCCCTGGCTCCCTTTGGGCCTTGGGCATTTCCATGCCTAAGGGTACTTCCATGATACCTGTGGATTTTCTGCACCTCTCCTTTCTCTGGGACCACCTGCTTCTCCTCAGCTGTCTGCTAGCATGTGGAGCCAGGGGCATGGGGGTGGGATGAGGGTGGTAGATCATTAGCATGTTCCTGGGCAGGCCCTGGGCTCCTAAGCTGACCTGGGCTGGTCCCAGCCTAGGCTACCTTTGCATTACACACAACCTCATCTTGCCTGCTGACCCAATTCTGGTCAAAGGCCTTGGGGGCTGGCCCCCTCCCAGGCCATTTGGAGCAGGACCAGCCTCAGGAGTCTGGGACCAGTCACCTTGCTCCATAGGCTTGAAGCCAGGAGAAGGCAGCATCACAAGCTGATGGTCTGATTAGCAGGGTGTGAACCTCGCAGGGGACTGGCCTGCACATGCCTGGAATATTTTCAGAAATTAAACTTTTCTAAGCTGGCTACCTCTTGTGCTGCTGTGGTCTTTAGGGTGGCTGGGGAGGGGAGGGGGACAGGAGTCTAGGTGAGGGTGGTTTGGCCCTGGGTTCTGCTCTGTCCCGGGCCCCACTTTGTTTCTGAGGCCTTCTCAGCTGCATGCTCCTGGGAATTCATTCATTCATCCAACACATAGGTGTCCAGCAGTGTTCTGGATGGTAGGTAATGAACAGGGGAGACAAGAAGGCTTCTCCAGGTCCTTATTATAGTCTTATTATGCAGGGCAGCCCAGCCCTTGTGCAGGTAAGCGAATAGAGAGTGTGGGGAGAGCTATAAAGAAGATAAATTATGTGGAAGGGAGCTACTGGAATGCAGGGGGAAGCAGGGTGTTCAGGGTCTGAGAAGGTGACATTTAAGCTGAGACCTGAAAACCACAGAGACATGAGAATGTTTCAGACACAAGGAAGGACGGCCTGAGCGCTGAGGAAAGGAAGAATTTGGAGAGTTGGAGGAAAGAGAAGAAGGGCAGTAGTCCAGAATGTAGCACAAGGCAGCCTGACTTTCATTCATTCAATAAACATTTGGTGAATGCCTTCCATGTGCCAGCCACTCTTCCTGGTGCTGACCCACAAGAGTAGAGAAGAGAGAGAAAAAAATGATTCCACCAGGAATCTACATTCTAGTGGGAGGGAACAGATTAAAAACAATAAATAAAAATAAATGAATGCTAATAAGAGCTTTAGGGGGAAAAAATAAAGGGAATTAATGAAGTTTTAAGCCAGACACAAAAGGCCACATATAATATGATTCCATTTACACAAAACTTCCAGAACAGACACATCCATAGAGACAGGACATAGATAAGTAATCACGGGAGGAGCAGGAAATGGGCAGTGACTGCTAATGGGAAGAGATTTTTTGGGAGGGGGTCGTGAAAATGCTCTGGAACTAGTGATGGGTGCACAACTCCATTAATATACTAAAAAGCCCTGAACTGTAAGTACACTTTTAAATGGCAAACTGTATGGTATGTGAATTATATCTTAATAAAACCATTATTTAAGAAACATTAAAGAATGGAAGGCAAGTTGCAGCATTGACAGGGGTCAGGGCGGTCCTCATTGAGAAAGTGGCGTTTGAGCAGAGGGAACGATCCCTCCTTCCCAAGCAGAAAGAACCTGAAATGAAGCCTATTTTGAAGTTTTGTTTTCTTAAATATTTGTGAGAATTTTGCATTTTTCTCATGATGTTCGTGAGGTGTTGTATGTTTACCGCCTTTCTTTTAGTCCCACATATTTTGGCAAACTCGGGACGAGACCGCTGCGCACCTGCCCGGAGTACTCTGCCGCACCAGGTGAAGCGCGGGGACCAGAGAGGGTTCTGGGACCGCCCCTCACCCGCTCCCCACCACGCGTTGCCTCTGACCCGCCCTGGCTCCGCCCACGCCGCGTACGTCACCGTGGGCGCCCCGCCCACGCCGCGTGCGTCACCGCGCGCGCCCCGCCCCCTCGGGTGGAGGCCGTGCGCATGCCCGGCGCGGCCCCGCGCACGCGCTCTCCGCAGCCACCCTTTGCCTTAGACTCGCCGGCCGCCCTTGAGCCGGGCAGAGGGGCCAGGAACCCGGATCGCTCCGGCCCATCCCGCCGAGGCAGAGCGGCAGCCATGGTGAGGCTTGAGTCAGGGGCTGTCGGGGAAACGGAGGCCGTTTCGGGGCTGGGGCGGCGAGTCCCGACTGCGTGCCTCCTGGGTGCCCGGCGGGAAACGAGGTCCGGCGCGTTGCACCCGGGGGACCGAGGCGGGCGCCGGCGGCCCCGGGGCCGGGACGAGCCGACGGGAGAACACCCAGCAGATGCTGTCGCCGGCGTCGTCAGCCCACGTGCGAGCAGCCTCAGGTGGAGTCTCGCCCGGCCCGCGAGCCGCTGCTCTGTCCCGGGGCTACTTGATTCTGTCGCCCTGATATAGTCCTCATCTGAAAGCTGGCGAAACGAGCTCCGAGACGTTCCTGAGGACGTGGCAGAACTGACTGGGGCTCGAATCAGGCCCCAAGACACCAAAAACCGTTTCTGCGTGGCCGTTGGCACGTAGAGCCAGTCCACAGATCTGGACCACACTGGTTGCGTCAGGTCACCTGGGTCCTCTTTCGAAATGTAGAGTCCTTAGCTCTGTCCCCAGCGGTTCCGGATGTATAAGTTCCCCAAGTGATGGACGTAGGGTTTAGGGAGTCACTTGACTGACAGTGATAGAGTAACATGAGTCCCTGAGCCGAGGCTTGTAGATTCTCATTTAATTCTTATGAAGTCTATGCTCTCACTGTCCCCATTTTACAGATAAGGAGACTGAAGCTGAGAGTTTGACGCTTCCAGTCACTCATCTCATAAGTGTCAGAGACCGGTTTTGAGCCCAGCTTCTGTGTTCTGAGACTACATTTCCCACCACATTGTTCTTGCCTTGTAATCGTCACTGCCATTGGTGGAGGTCCTATGATGAGCCCTCTCTGAACTGGAACCTTCACACACATTTCTGCGTGTAACCGAGCCAGTCTCAAGGGCTGAGTAAAATATGGCTCTGGAGGAATTTGTGTCATAAAGGAGAAGGAAGACCAGTTCATAAATTAAGACAATATGATGATATATTAAGAAAAAATGCTATGGGGAGGTAGAAATGGGAGGAACATGGGAGGGTTTCACTTGGGGGATGGGGATAACATGAGCTAAGCCTTGAAGGATGTTGGGTGTTGACAAGAATATCAGAATAGGAAAGAGGATATTCAAGGGTAATGGGTATGGAGATTGGGGTGGGGGGGATGATGAATTGTTCTAGAATTAGTGGTGTTGGTTGCATAGTTCTGTGAATATACTAGAAAGCACTGAGTTGTGCACTTGAGAAGAGTGACTTGTATGTTGTATAAATTCAGAGCTGCAGAGACTTTGTGTAAAGAAATAAGAATTGATCTATGAGGAGATGATGGAGAAAGCTGAAGGGAAAAGAAACCAGGGTTGTTATTTGTAGTCATACAGAGCTGGAGAGTGTACTGAATTTGAAAGTGGTGGTGGTGATGTGGTAGTGTATATTGTGTCGGGATGGCTAGAGTCCTCTTTCAGCAGAGGGAGTGGGAGGCATTTGGAAACCGTGTTTGGGGGTTTAGAGATTATAAGACTTCAGTTTGGCCAAACTGAAGTGTAACATTTATTCAAATGTGTAGCAGGCACCTGCTGCACCAGCCACAGACCAGCCCATGCATGCCATGGCAAATGTGACAGTTGTGGTCCTGACCTCCCTCCTGCCTAATTGTGATACCAGCTGTTTGCAGGGGCCCTGTGTGAACAGAGTCCCCTTCCTATCTTATTGTGTCCTTGAGGTGAGTCTCAATGGCTGTCTCCTGTCCACCAAACCACGCACCTGGAACTGTGCCTTAAAGGCAGCATTGCACATTGGTTTGTCTGAAAGGCAAGCTCCCTTCTTGATGCACTTGACGTGGCATGAACCACATTCCTGAGTGTTCCCTGACCCTTTCCTCCATGCTACCTGTCGTCCTTTACCCCAGACACAAGGCTTTGGTGCTTCGTTAGGCCATGATGTTCCCAGATAAGAGAGCATGTGTACCGTCCACAACGAGTCCCAGGCTTGGAGGTCTATGGCTGGGGTGCAGGTGCATATATAGATGAAGCGTTGTTTGCTCACCCACCTGCCACTCACCTCCTATGCAGCCTTATTCCTAAGAGGCCACAGACCAGTATTATTCTGCCCTAGACCCCTGCCCTAGACCATTCAATACCGATTAGGATCTTGTCTAGAAGCAAAGGCAGCTGTTGAACTGCTCTGGACCAGCCAGTGTCTGTTCCACTTAGTCTTATATGCATTGCCTCCTGAGGGCTTTACAGCCCTCCAGGAGGGGATATTATTCTCCTTATATTGCAGATAAGAAAACTGAGGTTCAAAGAGGTCGAGTAATTTTCCCAGGGTCACACCGCCAATAAGAAGCAAAGCTGGAATTCCAGGCTATGTCAGCCCAGTTCTGAAGCAGCATTCTCACTCCTTTTTCACACTGGTCCTGAACTTCCTGGGAATGTAAACTTCCAGCTTTTTACAGCCTTCTCCCCTGAGAAATCAGAGAATCTATCAAATGAGTAGCTGTATTGGGAGAAGCTCTGTTACGCTCCAGTGCCTAGCAGTTGTCAAGTTTTGTGAAACTAAGAATAGTAATAAATGAAAACCAACATTTATTGAATACCTGCTGTGTTATCAGGCCTTTTTGACACCAGGCACTTTACAAACATTACCTCATTTAATCTCTATGGCAGCACCATTATCGGTGAGGACACTAAGGCTCAGGGCGGTGAAGAACTTGTCCAGGGCACACAGCTAGGATTTGCATACATGTGATCCCAAAGTTTGCCTGTGTAACCACCACACCGCCTCCCCTGGGAGATGGCTCTTGGTGGAACCTTGGTTACCTCAATTATCTGACCAGGCAGCTCCCTTGGGCGGCCAGGGGGCCTCTGAAACTTTGCAGGCTACTCCAGCCTTCCCTGCAGCCATGGAGCTCTGGCAGCTGCAACCATAGGGCCACCATGCCACTTTTGTTTGAAGCTTACTGGGGATGGTTGGGGAGTTGCCCAGTTACAGCCTTCTTCTTAACATTTATATAGCAAGTCACCACCCTGAGCAGAGTAGTCAGCCGGTGAGTACAGGGATGCACTCTGGTATTTGGCAGCAGAGGAAGGTGGGGTCTGAGGTCTGAAGGTGTGTGCCAGATTGAGGGAACCCTATGGAGTCACCTAGTGGCCTGTCAAACTCTCAGACAGGACTACCAGTCCATCTTGGAGCCTCCTGTCCCACTTGACAGTGACTTTAGGTTGGGTTGGGGGTGGTTAGGTGTGTCCATTATTTGTCTTTATACCTGCAAGGCAGTTAGCTGCAGCCCTGCCCCTCCCTTTGATCACAGAAGTCTTCACTGAGCTTTTTTTTTAGGTGTGAAATATGGGGCTTAAGAAATTTCCACCCACTTGTGAAATCAAACCATCTTCCATTTATTAATGCTCACTAATGGCCCAGAATCATGTCCTGCCCCATTGATTAGCTAAGGGCAGGTTTGTTGGAGGCCAAACAAGGCCAATTCTGGAGTCTGGATTTTACTGGAATCTGACAAGTCCCTCTTTGGCCTCTGGATTGTGTTCTTGCTCCTTGTCAAGTTCTGTCACCCTCTCCTCAGACCCTGGGATCCTGTGTGAGGTGGGCAGTCTAGGGAAGCCATGGTTGTTGGCACGGGCTTTGGGTTCCCTGCCCACCTTCCCCAAAGTACTAGCTATGTCTCCTTGAGCTGGTCACAAAACCCCCTGTGTTCTTCAGTGTCTTGAGTTGTTGGGATTACATGTATTTAATTAATAAAATAGTTTTATAACACAATAAATAAAATGTGTTTGGCTTGGTGCCTGGCACCCAGCTCAGTCAGTACTTTTGACTGATAGGAAATTTAATTTTAGAAAAGTATAAGAACAAGGGAAACAACTTGGATGTTCCCTATGAGCATCCAGGGGCAGTGTTGACCTGTGGTGAACGTTCTCCCAGGTAGCTTCTGCATACCCATATTTGTATCATTTCACACACACAGGGTCATTTGCACATGTGCTGGCTATCTATTCACAGTAAGGTCTGCACATTTGCCCATCTTGGCTGTCTTCCTGGTCTCTAACTACTTTACAAGTCCCCTAGGTTCCTGGGACATCTCATACTTTCTCCCAGATTCGGCTTTCCCTTGCCCCTCTGCCTAAGAAACCCTGGTATCCCAATCACAATTCTACCCACCCTTCAAAACCCAGCCTAGTAGAAATGCCATCGTCTCCCAGCATCTCCTCATTCCTGGGTTTCCCTCTGTGGCCTCTCCTGCCTCTGGTCAAGCATAATGAGACTCCCCTGCATGCCTCTCTGGTGTACTGCACCAGGCAGTCTTGGGATGGGAAACCACTGCGTGGCACTGCCTTGGAGGATCTTCCTGCCAGGCTGGGGGTGTAGGAGCTCCGAGGGCAGAGGCCAGGGCCGTGTGTCTTTGTAGTCCAAGTGGAATTGCCTCTTAGTGAGTGAATGAGTGAGTGAGCAGGTGGAGGAATAGATGACTAGTCATGCTCTTATTCACTACCTGCTCCTCGCTGTATTGGTCATTAAATGCCCACCTTGTGGGCTTTCGCTCCTGGGAGGTAGACAGTGTTTTGCTCTTTTGTTGTTTTGAATGGAACGCACCTAAATATTGGGAGAATTAGAATGGCTCTGAATTTCCCGACCAGTAGAATGAAGGTTGGACCAGCTGATCTTAGAAGCACAGCAAGTGTCCTGGTTTGCCTGGGGTGGCACCCCGAGTTAGTGGTAAGGCTGGACCAGCCCCTGGTTCGGACTCTCGAGCCATGTTGTTATTCCAGAGGCCAAGGGAGAGTTCTGTCCGCCTCTGGATACTCAGTGAAGTTTATCCCCTAACTTGCTGTTCCATGAACGCCTGGAGCCACCCAAAGCAGCTTTTCTTCAGAGTACTTTGGAGGAAATGGCCAGTGGCTGCTACACAGTGCTTTATTTATTATCTTAACTCTCCAGAGGCCTTACCACTCAGCAGCCATTTCCAGGGTCCCATCTCGGGGGACCCTGAGAATGCAGCCTGCTAACCAGGTGCCTGCTTTGCCCACAGGCCAAGTACCTGGCCCAGATCATTGTGATGGGGGCACAGGTGGTGGGCAGGGCCTTTGCTCGGGCCTTACGACAGGAATTTGCAGGTAAGTTTGACCCCTATCTCCCCATGGGCAGGGGGGTTCCTGCCCAGGCCAGATTTTCCCTGTAGCTATGGGCCAGTCAAGCAGGGCTAGTTGTGAATGCAAGGACACTCTGTGGGCTGAGGTTCTGGCAGTTTGGGTGGCCTTCCTATGGTGGGAGGGGCAGTGTTGGACTTGAGGGCATAAAAGGGAGACCTGGTTGACATGAGCATCCAGGCTAGAGCTGGCAGACTGGTCCACCTGGCCATCTGTTTTTGTAGATAAAAGTTTTTTGGAACATAGCCACATTCTGGCTGCTTTCAAATCAGAGTCCAGTAATTACAACACAGACTATTGGCCTGCAGAACCTAAAATATTTACTTTCTGACCCTTTAAGGAAAAGCGTACTGGCTTCTGAATCTAGAGTCAATGAAAGGGAAGAGGTCACCTGAGGCAGCCTGCTTTGGTGGCCTAAGTAACCAGTAGACAGCCAGGTCTTAACAAAGCTGTTGCTGCCTCCCCCTGCCCACAGCTTCACTCTGCTCCCCTTAGTAGCCTGAAGCTCCCCCAACTTGCTATGAGCCTGGACGTAGGGAGTGGGAGAGAAGAGGGACAGGGTCATCTCGTGGTCTAGGCTGGGGATGGCGGTACAGGTTTGGTGACCAGACCCTGCCCTCCAGTGGGGTAAATCTGTCCTCATTTCACTACCCCTCATTCTCCAACCCCCTAAAGAAACCACACCTGGAAAAAGAGATGCTCTCTGGCCACCTTTGTCCCTGTGTATTTCTTCTCCCATGCCACCTGACAGGTTGAGCCACCCACATGGAAGGCCTAGGGGAGCTCTGGGCTGCTGAGGGCTGAGCACTAATTTCCATGTCCACACAGCCAGCCGGGCAGCAGCTGATGCCCGGGGACGTGCCGGACACCAGTCTGCAGCTGCTTCCAATCTCTCTGGCCTCAGCCTGCAGGAGGCACAGCAGATTCTCAACGTCTCCAAGCTGAGCCCCGAGGAAATCCAGAAGGTGAGGCCACCGGGTTGGCTCTGAGGTAGGCAGACCAGAAGTGAGACAGGGGGGCAGGCAGGCTGGCAGCATGGGGAAGAGTAAAGGCCTGGCAGGAGGGGGCAGGGATAGAGACTCTGACCATAACCAGCTGGGACTCTGACTTGGGGGAGCCACTACCCCTTGTTAGTTTTTAGGCCCAAGGCAGGCAGTGGCAGGGGCATAGAACAATTGGTGGTAGCCACTGAGCCCTTCCCTCTGTGGGCACCTGTCCTTCTTTCTGCCCCTTAGTGTCACTTTTTAGGCACACAGGCCAGAGGGGTCGAGCCCTTTCGCTTTCCTTCTTTGTCATCCTCTAGCTTCCCCTGCCTCTGTAACCCAGAGACTGCACACCTCTCATCGTCTCCCCTCCTCTGCAGAACTACGAACACCTATTCAAGGTGAATGATAAATCCGTGGGTGGCTCCTTCTACCTGCAGTCAAAGGTGAGTGGTCTTTGATGATGGGGGGACAAGCCACTTTCTGGGCAGTTCAGAACTTGGCAGGTAGAAAGGTGTGTAGGCCTCGGGAGGCCTCCCCAAACTACCACTCCTTGATGCCTCAATAGTCAGGCTGTGTCAGCATGGGCCTTGTGTCACCCTGGACAGGAGCCCTCCCTGCAGCCATGGCTTTGCGGGAACAGGACCACTCTCTGGTGATTGCTAATAATAACTCAGCTCCCAGGTGTCAGTCCGAGTGTGCCCTGTGCTGTCTGTTACCCCTCCCACCCTGGGCACTAGACCTTCCCACTGTTCTCCTGGGACTCACAGCTAGAAGTGGGCATGGGAACGGAAGAGGCTGTCTGCACACGCCCTGCCTAGCTGTTGGTAACTCCCTTTCCAGGTGGTCCGAGCAAAGGAGCGCCTTGAGGAAGAGCTCAGAATCCAGGCCCAGGAGGACAGAGA
The DNA here is from genome assembly GCA_030015415.1 of Cynopterus sphinx. NCBI lineage: Eukaryota > Metazoa > Chordata > Mammalia > Chiroptera > Pteropodidae > Cynopterus > Cynopterus sphinx. The sequence goes on along the minus strand of CM057379.1, from coordinate 94,630,963 downwards.
GAAAGAGCAGAGGCCTCAAACGTGACCACTGGAGTCCTCCCACCCCACCCTACTGCCACATCTAATTTATAGCTTGGTAATAAATGTCTTTTCCGCATTTCTCAATTGTACACATCGATTCCAGAAGGCAGGCTGCCTTCCTGTCAGCCATGGGCTAAGCATGGGGGGCAGGGCAAGGGGCTGGGGTGGGTGAGGTTAGTGAGAAATCAGCCAGCCCACCCGGCCCTGCCTGACCACGGAGAGCCAGCCAAGTTCTGTCAGGTACTGGATGCAGACACTCCTGCTGCCACAGTGTGAGACACCCCTCCTATAGCATCACAGTCTCCAGTCTGCCCCTGGCCTGCCCACCAGTGGATGGAGTCCCAGGCCCCTAAGCTATATGTTATAGGCCACCTCTCCGGAGCTGAGTTTGACCAGCATCTCAGTAATTTGGATGAAATACTCCATGTGTGGCCAGAGAAAAGCTTCTCATTGCACCAAAGTTGGGGAGCTGGGTTTCCCCAGGAGCTAAGTCGCTAACTGAAGTCGCAGCAGGAACTGGCAGGACAAGGACAAAGGCTACAGCTTTACCCAGAATTGTGCATCTCAGCTCCTAGCAATCATGCTCTCCCAGCACCCGCCTCTTCCCACCCTTCCCTTCCAGCTCCTAGTAGTACAAGAGGCGTGGCACCCACATGGCCAAGAGGAAGCCCCAGAACAAGGCCCCTGGGTGCCACCGTCTGGGGTGGGTGACCCCAGAACCAGGCATAGAGTGGTCAGATGTATTCCCCCATCAGGTGCCCTGGACTCAGCTTCTGGCACATCCAAGACAGAAACCATCTTTGCAACTCACTTTTATTGTTTCTTTATAAACTTCCTCTCACATGGAGGAATATATTGTTATAGTCATTAGCTTATCTCTTTTTTTTTTTTAAACTCTATGCTAACAGCAATGGAGCCAAGAGGAGGAAAAACATAAGCTACAATAGAAAGGCACTTAGAACCTGTTAAAATACTGATATCCTGGAATGTGCAACAACAAACCGACAACAACAACACGTACACCGGCCCTCTCGAGCCTGGTCTATCACTGAGTCACATGCTGAGCTAATGTCACCTTCCAGTGCCCTGTTCCTCTGCTCCCTGGGCTAGAGTCTCAAACCCCTCCCCTCCCCCTCAACTGGGGACTTAAAGGCCTAGGGCCCTAAACGGAGGTGGAGGTGCCTGGGTCCTGGGTGGGGCCCAAATAAAGGAGACCAGCTCCTTCCTGCTTTGCTCACAGCCCCTTCAAGGGGCAGAACCAGCACTGCCAGGGTCCCTGTTAGGGTGGGCCGGGTCAGGGTGACCCCTCTGGGACAGAAGGGCAGTCCAGGAAAGCATGGGGGTCAGCAGAGCTGCTCAGAACAGCAGGGGGACCCTGGAACCACAGGGCTGCTAAGAACCCTACTGCTGTCCTGCAGCTGCCTTGTTCTATAGCCAGGGAAAGGGGACAGCTTGCTCAGAGTCCAAGGACAGGGCAGGCCTAGGAGCCAGAACTGATGGCCAGGCCAACACCTCACAGACTGCACCAGACCAGCTGAGGGCACAGCAAGGGCCCAGGGTGGGGGAAACAAGTGCTGTGCCCCCAGGGCTTGGTGGGAGAGCCCCTCCCCTGGGGATTGGGCCAGTGGGTACATGGAGTGTCAGCATCCTTGACTTATCCTGACCCCTGGGAGTAAAAGGAAAATACTTATAGGATGGGCTTAGCTAGGAAAACCCAAAGGAAGTGGTATCACAAATCCAGGCTCCTTTCTCCAGCTTCCGCCTCCTGTGGCTGTCCTTGGCTGCTTCACCATTCCCCAAGCCTAGGGCCTTTCGGTCCATGGCCTCTGGAAAGCTCCTGTGCCCAGCACTGGCCTGGAGCCCTCCTTCACCCATGTGCTAGCTGTGATTTGGCACCCCCAGAATGAGAGCTGCATCCCAACCTGGGGTCATCCCCAGCCTGCCTCCTGCCAGCATGCAGGGTTCTGCATGTCCTTGTGTAAAGGGACACTGCCACAGCCAGGCCAAGCCAGGCCTACCCCACTTGTTTTCTGAACCGGGTAGGCCCAAGGTCCTGGCATCTCCCTTCCTTATATTCCAGGGCTCCCCAAGAGATACAGGGAAGAGGCCCAGTGGTAAGGGGACAGCTGAGTGGGTCAGCTATCCCCTCACTTTGGAGAACATCGTCCAAACCAAAGAAGGGGCTAACCCTTGGCCATTGCTGGCTGCTTTGGATGGGTAGGTGGTAAGGGGCAGCGGGCAGAGCGGGCCTCCCTCTCCAAGTGGGAGGCACCTTGTCATAAGGATAAGATGGCTCTTCCTGTGGCTTTGCCGGGGCCTGCATCTGTCTTGCTCTCCCTCTGGAGGGTGGGCCAGAGGGAAAGGGGTCCAAAGAGTTCCCAGAGCAGGGGCCTGGTGAGGCTAGGCAGGAGGGGTGGTGGGCCCTTGGTCATGGGGCTCCTTGTCACAGCTCAACACATGAAGGGGTGTGGGGGGAACCCCATGCCAGCAGGAAGAGCAGATGCCACCCCACCTGCCCCCACTGTTGGGATGTGGCTGGCAGGTAGACAAGGCAGGCTGGCCGCTGGGTGAGGGAGGCACCAGGGTAGAGGACAGGACAGGGACTGAGGGCCAGAGGTGAATGGCGCCTGAGCACCCAGGAGCTTAGCTCTCCCTGGCCGGCAGGCAGTTCCTCCCTCGGGAGCCTGGGATGTCAGCAATAACCTAGCACCAACCTTGCTGCCCAGCTTGTCTGGGGTGAGGCTGCCAGTGGGACACAGCCAACCAGGCCCTGGGGGCAGGAGAACATTATTGCTATTTCGCAGAAGAGTTTCTGTTCGTCGGGCAGGGCTGGGAGCTGCTGGTGGCTGTGGGCTGTGAACCAGGATGGGTTCAGTTCACCACGGCCGGTTTAAGCAGCACAGAGCCTGGTGGGATGACCACCCAGCCAGGGGCCAGTGCCTCTGGGCTGCTGGCTGCTGAGTTGACACCTGTGGACAGGTCCAGCACAGTGCCTGGCAGCAAGGGGAGTCCATCTGGGCTGGGCCGGGAGCGGCCGCTCTCAGTCCTTTCCAGAGGGGTCTTGTGGCCCTCCATGCTCAGGGCCCTAGCTGGCACCGCCCCACCACGCCCCTTCTCCCCTTCAGCCTTGCCACCTGCAGAGCCAGCCAGGAGGGAGACCACAGGTAGGCCCAGTCCTCCAGCCCCAAAGGGCGAGGGCAGCAGTGGGTTCTTGGCCAGATTGAGGGGCAGGATGGGGCCCGGCAACCCAGGGCCCATGCCTGACCCACCCCCACTGCCCCCACCATTGCCACAGGCCAGGGCACTGAGGTCAAGAGGACCAGGGGCTAGGGGCAGGGGCAGGCCGGGTAGGCCGGGCCCTCCGAAGAGGGCAGCTGGGTTGGGGATGATGATCTGGGCCCCGCTGACATAGGGGTTGCCATCTGGGGCAGGCAGTGGTGGTTTGGGGGGTGGGCGCAGTTGTAGAAGCTCTTGCTGCTCATGGGACACAAAGTGGCCGTGGGCCTTGATGTGCTTGCGCAGCGAGCTGGGGTCCGTGTAGCGCTTGTGGCAGCCGGGCATCTTGCAGTAGTAGGGCTTGTCCACGTAGTGGGTGCGCGTGTGCTTGAAGCGGTCACTTGAGTTGGAGTAGCGCTTGTTACAGCCCTCATATGGGCAGACGTAGGGCTTCTCACCTGTGTGCGAGGGCGGGACTGGTGTGAGGGGTCTCCCAGCCCAGTGTCCTGCCTCCACTCACCACCCACTTAGTAGCCCCCAGGCCTCTCACTGCAGATCAGAATCTCCTTGAATACAGAATACCCAATTTGGAGGTCAGCATCCTCAGTACCTGACACAGATGGGGGTAGAGCTGCTGAGAAGCTGGCTTGGTAACCCCAGAACCACCCTGGCCTGACTGTGTGCCCTCGGCCTTACTGCTATGCTTCGAATTGTGGATTACAGTGACCACATCAATAGGCGAACCGATGAACCAGATTATAGACTTCCATAAAACCCCTACTAGGGGCAAGCCCACAATGAACACAGCCTGAGTGCTGAGTGCCCTTTACATGGCTCTTATTTGGCAAAACGGCTTCAGATTTACTAAACATCTGCTCCTGTACCTACCAGGCCAGAGCCACGTGAGACCGTAGGCCTTTGAAGTGTGGCCAGTCCAAACAGAGATGCACTGTGAGTGCAAAATACATACCAGATTCCCCATATTTCGTATGAAATGTAGAACTTCAGTGTCTCATTGATACCTTTTTAATATTGAAGTCACACTTTGGATATATTGGGTTCAAGAAAATGTGTGATTATAATTCATTTATTTCTTTATCATCATGGGCCCAGCACACTTCTGCTATGCTACTCTGCTTTTTTTTTCTTTTTTTCTTTTTTTTGTACTTTAATGCAACAATTAAGAAATTTAAAATCAGGTGTGTCAGTGCTGGCCCTACTGTCTGCTGGGATATGGTGAGGAATGAAGCAGACACACTGGCTGCAGTCACAGGTGGCATTAGTCGGACGATCTTACAAACAATGCTGCGTATGACACAGGAAGGCCTGTCTGTGCTCCTATATATTAAGGGTCTGACCCACAGGAGAGGCTTCCCCCAGCAAGTGGCACTCTAAAAGGGACCAGTGAACAATGGGACATGTTCCTCATCTTTTGGAGGCCCACGGATGGCCAGGCACTCCGCCATGGCCAGCTTGCCCGGCCACCACCTTCCAGCCCGCCTCTCACCTGTGTGTGACCGGTTGTGGATCTTTAGATTCTCCAGGCGGGAGAAGCTCTTACTGCAGGTGGGGCAGCGGTGTGGCTTCTCATTGGTATGCGTACGGATGTGGATGAGCATCTTGTACCTGCTCCAGGGAGGGCACGGAGCACAGCTCAGCTCGCTGGACACCTCTGCCCCCTCCCTTCCACTCACTCTTGCCCTCTCTCACCTGGCATTGAAGCCTCGGCCGTGACGGGCACAGCCCTCCCAGTGGCAGCAATACCCTGCGTCCTTCTCAGGCTTGACGTGGTAGTCATTGACGTGATCCACCAAGTCTTGCAGGAGCTCGAAGAGCTGGTTACACTGCAGGGCCGGGGAGAGTTCTGAGCCCATGTGGGGCTGCCCGCCGGGGAACCTGCCCCACTCTTCCTGGCCCCCACTCACCTTGGCCCAGCGACACACCAGCTGCTTAGGCAGGGGTAGCTCTGGCGAGAGGCACTTGTCCTTAGGTGGGGTGAGGAAGGAGGAAGCAGGAAGGTGCAGGGCGCCCCCAGAGCCCAGAGGCAGGAAGAACTGGAAGGAGCTGGGGACACCATCTAGATAGCGCAGTGGCTGGAAATCCTGGTGGGAGAGGGCAAGGGACAGAGCTAGTCAGTGCCCCATAGAGTGGGCAAGCCTGGACACCCTCTGTCTCCTGTAGCAGGTTGTGTCCCCCACAGGATATGTCCCAGTCCTAGCTCCCTGTACCTGGGCTTGTGATATTCATGAATAGGATCTTTGCAGATGTGATCAGGTTAAGAGGAAGGCAGACTAGATTAGGGTAGGCCCAAATCCAGTGACCAGTCTCATAAGAGGAAGAGGGCGATTTGGACACAGACACAAACAGAGGGAAGAAAGCCATGTGATGACAGAGGCAGAGGCTGGAGTGACATAGCTACAAGACAAGGATTGCTTAAAGCCACCAGAAGCTGGAAGAGCCAAAGAAAGATTCCTTCTTAGAGCCTCCAGAAGGAGTCAGTCCTGTTGACACCTTGATTTTGGACTTCAGCTTCCAGAATGGTGAGAGAATAACACCGTTCTGTTGTTTTAAGCCACCTATTTTGTGGTCCTTTGTGAGAGTGGCCCAGTAAACCAATATGCCTTCTCTCTCCAGAACCCATACTCTCTCCTTACCGGGGCTGTGGGCAATGCGGGCAGGTCCCCGTTGCCCTGACGTTCAGGGGACAGTGAGCTGCTGCCATTGGGGGAATCCAGCCCAGAGGGCGGTGACAAGCTGAGGTCTACCAGAGGGGCTGCCGTAAAGCGTCCCTCCACCTTCTCGGGAAACTTGGGGTTCAGCAGGAAGCCTAAAAGAAAGGCACGGTTTAGGTGTGCTAGAGACAGAAGTCCTGGTGAACCGGGCCCTCCCACCTCTGAATCCCCCACTATGACCCCGGAAGCAGACCCTAGCCATGTCCGCTCCCCTGGAGCCCCGGGCATCTGAGCATCAGTCTATACAACTGACAAATGTGACCTCTGCCATCACAAGAGCTCAGCCATTGGTTGACTCAAGAAGTAGAAAGTACTCATTTTACAGATGGAATGATCTAGTATACAAAGTAACTGAAATGACCAGGAACTTGAAGCCAGGGCCCTTAGCTTCCCAACACATTGGCAGGTAGGGGCCTTTCTAACTGTCCTTGGGCCCCTTCTGCCTCAGAGTTCCCTTCTGTAAAATGAGAGGTTTGGGCTGGATTGCTTCCAGAGCCTTCCAGCTCATACATGTCAGATCTGCTTTCCAGAGCAGAGGCCCTGAGCCCTAAGCATCCTGAGAATCACTTGCTGGCCTTGGTCCCCAATCTTTACTGACCTAGCTGGCTGTCCAAGCCCCTCAAAGCCCAGGAGTTGGGTCCTGAGCCCTTTCATTACTACATGTGAATCCCCACTCCCCTTTGCTAGCCAGCCATTCTGAATCCTCCTGAAGGCCTCAATTTGAATCCTGGCTCTGCTGTTCCAGCTTTATAAACTGGGAAGATCAGTTTCCTCCTCTCAGTGACAATGTCACCTCCAAAGATAAACTGCTGGGAGGGTAAACGGCCAGAGTACAGGGCACACTCTAAGCCTGAAGCTGTGAGGGGCTGCGGTTGTGTCCTGGTGGACATACCTTGGACATTCTCCACCAGAGCCCAGAGACCACTGCCCTGCCTGGGTGCAGTACCTGAGGGCGGGGAGCCTGGGGACCCCGGGGTGGGGCTGTCGTCCACCAGGCCAAGCTCCCTGTGTAGAGCTCGGTGCCGGACCACACTCAGTGTCCTCTCCCGCTTTTCTCTTGCCGCCCGGAGCTTGGTGATGCTCAGCTTCAGGTCAAGCGGCTCGTCCAAGGAATGCATGGTGATGTGGGGCTGGGTTGGAGGTGGCAGCAGGGAGCTCCCAAGCTGGTATTCAGGCAGGAACCTGGGGGAGGACAAGAGCTGTGCTGTTACATGGATCCCAGGCCCCTTTTGTGACTGCACTCATTAAAGCCCACAGGAGAGGGAGGAGTGGGTATGCAGCAGTGGGAAGGCTGTCTCCTCAGGGAGGAAGACCCTCTCACCCTGTGTGGCCTGACTAACAGGTATGAAGGGAGCCAATCACATACGTAGAACTTCCACATCCACTTCCCACAAGTCTTGTCTGCAAGGGAAAGCTCAGAGTCCATTTTGCCATGAAACAGTTTTAGAGACAATGCTCAGGTCACAGAGCTAGGAAATGGTAGAACTACCATATTGAAAGCCAGATCTTCCCCCATGGAAATAGCCAGCCAAGCTCCAAGGGTCACTTCTGACAGAGTGGCAAGTCATGCCTGGCACACATGCCTGGTTCAAGCCAGAAGACCCAAAACAATGCCAGAGGAGCAATAAGTGTCCTCCAAGGTGGCCATGAGTAGCCCTCAGCTATTGGCCACCAAGCACCTGCTGTGCTGGGCTCCATGGGCAGCTGTGGTCACCTTTGAAGGAACAAGGCTGAGAGTTTGCTGGGTGAAGCTGAGCAAAGCCTGGTCCCAAAGGGATGGGAATGCAGATAGGTGACCTGCCTCCCAGGGTCAGGAGAGCTGCCAAGAGGCACAGGGAGCCAGAGGACCGTGGGCAACCACCAGGGGGCAGTTTGGGACTGTGGACCAGCCAGGCCAGCCAGGGGCAGGGTTGGAGGGAAGTGGACCAGCACTGTCTGGTGGTTCATAAAATATATACATCTCTCTTTCTCTCTCTCTTTTTTTTTACTGGTGATGAATTCTTTTATTATGAGTTCTCATTCTGGAATTTTCACCATTTTCTTAGAATGGATCAATGGTGTAATTTTCTTCACATATAAATGACCCAAGAGCAAGGTCAACTTTTCATTCCAAATTCAAACTTTTCTTACAGCAGGAATCTTTTCACATGTGGCCACAGTGTTTCCTTGTGTTTGTTAATTGAGATGAATACACCCTGAAAATCTATCAGCTAAACAAGCCAACACTGACATCCCCGTTCACCGAATCCAGATTTTCACAATTTAATATAGAACATCTCTGTACCCCCCATGTGGTAAAAAAAAATTGTATATTTTGCTGGTGTGGTCCAAGTGCATGCAGAGCTGCCCAGAGTTCTCACCATGGAGTAGGACAGGGGAGAACAGCCCCCAGGTCCCCACTCATCTTTTTTCTAGGCCAAGCCCCTCAACAACTTTAAACAGTCTTTGCCCAGTTCTAAGCCCTGGCTCATGTGTCTTCCAGGACAAGCTCCACTTCTGCCAAGATCCTCCAAGTACACAGAGAACAAGGCAGTCCCTCTTCCTCATTTAAGAACCCTCTGCTTCTGGGGACACATCCCAAGAACCTAGCCCATGGCTAATATGAGTCCCTGAGCTCAGGGAGATGGATGGTATTTTCAGAGCACCACTTGGTCATGGGACCCAGGTCTGTGACTTGACTTGTTTCTGTTAAACTCATCAGGTGATCAGGTGAGAGTCCTCAGATCTGTATGAATTTGTCATACACAGACACACATACACACCCCCTCCCTTCCTCCCTCCCTCGCTGGACATGCATGGGCCAGGAGCTCCCAGCAATGCAAGCAGGGTGGGATGAGACTGCCACCCTGTCCTTCAGGAGCTCCAGATCCAGGCAGGCAGGTGAGTAGATGACAGTGATAGATGTACCTGGGCCCCCTTCACTCTCCCCCTGACTGGAGGAGGAGCTGCCCTCTATCTGACCCACCCCCCAGTTATGTCTGTCTGTCTGCTTGTCCCTCCACCTGTTTATTTTTAGATACAGGCCCAGTCAAACCTCCCTGAAGCTTCTCTGTGCTGGGAGACTGGAAGGAGAGGAAGGAAGTAAATATTTATGCTGATTAAGAATTCAGGAGCCAGGAAGGGCTGGTGGCCTGGTCCTTGGCTGGCCTAGGGACACAGACCTCCCCACAGCCTCCAGTTTCCACTCCCAACCCGACCTTCCAGAGAAGGGGACCATGAAAGCAGAACAGTTTGGAAATAGGAATTCAAAGTGACACTGACTCTCATGGTGACAGTGTAACATCCTTTGACACCTGCTCCACTGTCCTCCCCCCAGGGCAGGGCGGAGGGGAAGGCAGGGAGGAGCCCTGGGCCCTCTTGTTCTGAAGACCTGCAGGAGATACTGCCTTGACCCAGAACCAGGGAGGGCCCCCAGAGGAGCCTGTCTCCCAGGATGGGCCTGGGCACCTGGCACTGGCGCTGTGATAGCCAGCAGAGGCCCTCCAGCCATCGCCCGATTGAACACTCATGAAAGCCACAGATTTGAGGGAGACAGGGACGCTCTGAAGGGCAGCTGTCCGGCTCCAGGGTGCAGGCGAGCTTCTTAGCCGGAGGTGGGGCCCGCAGTGGGCGGGGCCGCGTGTCTCCTACACCCCGGTGCGGGCACCCAGCAGCGGGCACTCCCTGGGTGCAAGCGGAGTCCCTTCTCCCGGGAGCCCAGCTGCCGACCCCCCTCACCGCCCCCCCCCCCGCTGGCTCCGAGGTGATGCGCCTCCGCCCTGCTGGCGCGGGGCCCCGGGATCCCCGAGCCCTCGGGAAGGGCGGGGGGGCCTGGCTCCCGCGCGCCCGCCCTGCGGCTCCGGCTCCGAAAGGAACTAATTAGAGCCGAGGGCGCGCGGACGCGGCGAAGGGACCACCGGGGCGGCAGGGACGGGGCGGGGGTCACCCCGGGGTGGCCCCCCCGCCCGGCCGAGACAATGGCCGCTATTGTGCGCCGCCCGCCAGCCCCTCGGCTGCCAGGCCCACCTGGCCGGGGCCCCGCCCACGCCCGGCGGGGGGGGGTGAACGCGCGGCGGGCCGACGCTCGGGTAAACTGAGGCCCAGAAAAGGCACAGTCTACCCCAGGGTCTGTGGCTGGGGTGCAAGGGCGGGGGGGAGTCGACATCCGTTAAACACCTACGTGTGCCAGGCACCGTGGGTCCATGAATTCACTGAATCCTCTAAAACCCCTACTGTGAGGAGAGGCTGTCGATTCCCCTGTCACGCAGATAGGGACATTGAGGCTTAAGGTCATCAGGCTAATAGGGGAGGCCTGGAATCTGCTCTGGATAAAGCTCCTCCTTCCCTGCTTGGGAAGCGGCAGCAGGTTGGCCCCGAGCCTGTTGAGGGGCCTGTGTGTGTGGAATGAGGCTCAGTACACCCATCCTGAGAAGCACTTAGGGTCTCCTTGTCAGAAGTGGAGATAAGACAAGGCCCTCTGTAAAATGGGGGCTCTCCCTGCCCACCCCACACCACAGCAGCATGAAGCCAGGTGCTTGACCACCAGAGTACTAATTGTCAAGGTCAACATGGAGACACACCTTATTCCCAGAGTAGCCCTTTGTTTGGCTGTGATCCATCCAGTCTAAGACTTGGGTACAAGGACCCAAGATATAACTCTGAAAAGCCCACGTGGATTTCTTGATATTGAATGGAAAGGGGAAACAAGACCCTGGCCCCTCCAGTACTCCATGGGTGCCCCTGTGTCTGGTGACAGGATCATCATTGTCAAAACATTAGTCTTACAGATGGGGAAACTGAGGTTCAGAGGGGGAAACCACCATGCCAGTTTGCACAAGTGGATGGCAAGCCTGGGACTGGAAGCCATAGATGACCATTACACAATAGTACAGTCAGTTGTTGATAGTGGGGCAACATGCCAGCACCTGTTAAGGCAGGTGCCGTTTCATTTCCATTTTACAGATGTAAAAACTGAGGCTCAGGGAAATTAAGTGATCTGTCCAGGGTGACACAGTTTGTCTGTGCCAGAGCTGTTTGAAACCCAGGTGAGTCCAGAAGCTGTGTTGACCATTAGCTCCTCCTGTGCCCATAGATGTGAGAAGAGACAGGCAAGGGGCTTTGGCTTGGCACTTACCCCAGCCCCCTGCCCAGGAGTTTGTGGGAGCTAGGTGCAAAGCCAAGAAGGGGCAGCAGGCAGTGAGGGGCCCACTGGGGGGACAGCCAAAGGGAGGCTTGGAGGGCTGTAGGCAGATATGCTGCCAAAGCAAAGGGGCCCACAGCCCTGCATTCCTGGGAACCACTGCAGCTCCACCCTGCTCTGGCCAAGAGCTCCACCCTCCTCTGCAGCCCAGAGGCAGGGGCTAGGGGTAGGGGCAGGCCTTATCCTCTAGGGAACCCCTTCCTGACCAGACAGCAGAGTAGAGCTCCAAGTACGAGGTAAACCACCTGAATCTCCAATATAGCTCTGCCACTTACTGCCCATTTGTCTTAGGCCAAGTCAGCTCCAGGTTTTCACCTCTACAATGGGATAATATAGTAATAGCCTCCCCTACAGGGTTTGTGGAACAAATCAATGCAATGATGTACATCCAATGATTACTGTTTCCCATTAATATCCAATATTCATCAGCTAGAAATAGTGCTGAGTGCATAGTAGGTACTTAAACTTGTTGAATGAATTGTCACCATGGCTGAGTTCCCCAGCTTTTGGCCAATCTAGAACTGTGAAGACCGCTGAGTATCCACAGACATTTGTCTCACCCTTATCGGGGAGCATCTGGGCTTTGGTTTAGTGTATAACTAAATGAGCATATGCCCCTTAGAGAACCTCAGGCCTCTCCTGTCCTGTGGATTGGTCACAACTGACCATAGTCACCTTCCAGAGCCTGACTGTACCAAAGAACGCTGGGAGGCCCTTGAGAGGCTCTAACCAGCCCTGGAAGCAGTAGTAGGTCTCCTCCCAGGACACAGGGGAGGGGCTTATTCAGTGAGGCCTGTGCCCAGAGGATCCCAAGAGAGCGGTCAGGGCAGGCAGTGCTTCCTGGAAGAGTATGGGGTTTGCCTTCCCTGGGAACCTCTTGCCTGGCGGGCAGGCCCTTCCCTCATCCCCAGATGGGTGCTCAGCCAGCATGGGGATGGGGCATGGACTCACAGATCCTCTGAGAGGGAAAACCCTACCCTGGTGGGATTGTAAACTCCCCCAAGTGACCCAGCCAGGTCAGCTGCTCTGCGCTATGGGGGCCTTAAGAAAGCCCCAGCTGGGCAGCACCTGTGCTGGGGTGTGTGTCAGAAGCCCACAGTTGAGCGTGTTTAGAGCACTACCCAGAACCAGGCTGCCTGGTTCGTCTTTTGTGCCCCCACCTCTGGCTGTGGGGCCTTAGATGGGTCCATATCACCCCTTCAGCATTGGTTTTCTCATCCGTAACATAGGCACCACAGTAAAATGCCAGCTTACCAGGCAGGGTGGGAATTTGGGGCACCCTGTAGGGTGTGCTTGGCTTGGTGCCTGGCACACAGGAGGTGCCAAAAACTGGTAGCCCAGAGGATTTTTGTTCCCAGCCTCGAGCTGGGGGTGCCCCATGCAGTAACTTGGCCTGCCAAGGTCACCCAGATAGTTTAGGCAGAACTAAAGCTGGAAGGCAGGCAGCTGGCTCCCCCTACGCCCCTCAGCAGCCCTGGCTGCCCAGATGTACTTCCTTCCTCAGTGCCAGCAGGGTGACACCAGGCTGGGAGCAGCAGCTCACACATAGGCCCTGGCCCATACATGCACATGCACACAGATGTGTATGCCTATCCAGCTGCCTGGCACAGAGGCCTCCCCTCAGCCTGGTGGCTCTGGGCACCCTAGTGCGGCTCCCACCCCCTGCTGCCTGCCGGGCTGCAGCCACCTTTGCACAACTATGTCTGGTATTTTCCTGTCTGCCCAGCTTGGGGGGGGGGGATGTGGGATTATGCGCACTGCCTGCACCTGGGCCTCAGCCAGAGGCAAGCCCGCCAAGCAGCCCCCACGCCCGCTTGCCTGCCCACCCAGCCAGGAGGACTGGCTGGAAAGAGCTGGGCCCAGGCTGCCCAAATCCCTGGGAGGGGCCGGCACTGGGGAGCCAGTCAGGGACACACACCCAGCAAGGCCTAGACATAGGCAGCCCAGGCACCGCCAGGCAGCACTGCCACTCGCGGTGGGTGGCAGGACTGGGCATTCCGCCAGAGTTCTCTGGGGCCAGCAAAGGCATTGGTCAGTGTCCCACAGGACATGGATGGGCACCCACGGCACTCCCAGACATCTAGGTAAGTGCACATATGTCACACCTGTGCACACCAGTAACCAGTGTCAGAGTCGGGATCCAGGACCCAGGAGTCAGTTTCTGGTGAGGAACCAGGATGAGGCCTGGGGCCCACCCCTCCTACCATCCCAGAACAGACACCAGGGCCACTGAAAAGGACCTGCCAAATCCCAGCAGGAGGGGAGGTGGTTCAAGGCAGGCTCTGGACTTTGGCCCTTCCCTCTCTGCCTCATTTACCCCATCACTTGGTTATGCATTCCTACACCAGGCCTTCTGCTCAGTTCTGGGGGCCCACAGATGAGTGAGAATGAAGAGCACCCAGACTTCAGTGGGGGAAACACAGGCAACAGAGAAACAATGTTAGGGGTGGGCTGTGCCTGCTGAGTGTGGGGGTCAGACTGAGTTGGCCATGAAGACAGGGGGTAAAGTGTTTGTGCGGGGGGAACACTGGGTCCTAAGTTCTACAGGTTGCGCTGGCCAGCATGTCTCCCGCTCACTATCTTATACATCCTTACCACTCTGCCAATTAGGTACTAGCCTCCCCATCTTCCAGAAGGGGACATGGAGGCTCAGAACAGTTCAATCACCTGCCAAGGTCACAGAGTTCTAAGTAGTAGAGTTGGGATTCACCTCCAGGTCAAAAGGCCTAGGGCAGGTAGAAATATTTCTGAAACCAAGGCTGCAGAGGTCTGGATGTGTGGCCCCCATCGACCCACAGAGAACCTGCCTGTCATTCAGCAGAGGAGGAGACCCCAGGAGGAAGCTGGGCCAGGACGTGGGGCACAGAAAGTGCCATCTTCCATTCCAGCCCAGAGTCTTCTATTCCCAAGCTCTCTCTCCCCTGCATCTTTCTCAAGATTCCCTGCCTCCCAAGGGCCTGTGGATCATCTCTTGGGTGCCAGCTCCTGCTTTACAATCTTCCACACTCCCCTAATCTCCTCCAGCTGCCAATCCCTTTTAACCCCTCCTTCAGCAAGTCTTTCCTGATTCACCTTCTCCAGCCTCAATCTCTTGTACATGAGCCATTCTTCCAGGTGTCTGATAGCGGAGCAGAGGTCCTGGCTGTCCTCACACTACTGAGAGCAGCATTCCTCACCTTGCAATGGCCCTGTGCAACCTGCCACACTCACGTTGGGTCCAAGTCCTCACTAATACATCATTAATGCCACAAGCTACCAGCGCTTGAGCATGCCCTGAGTGCCCAGCCCTGTGCAGTATCATATGTACTGCCCCTGACCTTCAGCCCCGAGTACTCATTCCCTACATCTGGCATTTGGAGCTTCTTTCCAAGAAGGGAGGCCTAGGGGAGGCAGGAATATCTCTGGGCCCCAGGAAGCTCTGAGCTTTCTGGGGGTGTTGAAGAGAAGGCCTCACAGAGCAGACTGCTACCCCTCTCCCACAGGCCCCAAAGAGCCTGCACTTTCCACCAGAGTGAATTGGGCACCAATGCAAAGTGGTAGGACTCAGTGCCAAAAAATAGGCCTACCCCAATGTGATATGGGCCTGGTTCTGAGCCTTAGTTTCCCCATTTATGAAAGGAAGGGGCTAGCCTCAAATAGGACTGGAGCTGGAGCATCCTAACCATGCCCACAGCAGCACCATCACACCAGCCCTTTGCTTTTCTCTGACACTTATCAGTCAGTGAATATTTGCTGAGTGAATGAATCTACCTGTGGTACTACCAGCCAGGTAAGGTGGGAAGGAGTGAAGGAGCTTACAGCTCAAAGAAGGAAGTGGCATGCCCCAGGTCAAGGTGAATGGCAGGGCCTGGGCCATGACACAGATGGCTCCTCCTCCCTGTCCAGGGCAATGATGACCGTAGAGTGGCCAGCATCACCCTGATCAGGTGAGATGACCAGAAGCACCCAGTTCCCCCAGCTTCATCTCCTGCCACTCCTACCTAGCACTGGCACAGAGCCCAACCCAGAACAGCCAGGCAAGACCAGGACCAGCAGGGGCTCTGTCACGAACTCTGGACTCCGCCCATGCCCTTCCTCCTAGCCACCCCTCCCTACCCTGCTTCTCCACTCCAGGCAGCAAAGTCAGTCCAGAAGCCAGGGGCAGCCTCCAAACCCAAAAGGAAACACCCACTGAGTAGGGCCCTGCCAAGCCTGGGCTGCTTTAGGCCTTTGGGGCACGGGGTCCATAGGACCATGCAGCGTGACCACTAGGTGTCCTGAGGTGATGCTGGGGACTTGCTCTGGAGGAGGGTAGTGCTGGCAGGCAGACAGCCAGCAGTACTGCGGTGGGGAGATGGGGGACTTTAGAACAGGCAAAATAATGGAGGTCCCCACAGCCTTGGGGGAGGGGAATGTCACAGCTGGGGTCAGTCAGCCTGAAAGTCTGGAGATGGGGCCTGGGGGGCTCTGAACACCAGAGGGAGTGATGCAGGGGAGAAATGCCTTAGGGAGGCTGGGACTTGCCAGCCAGGTGGACATGGGGGTAAGGGAGGGAGGCTTTCTCCAGATACAGTTATCTCCCATGTCATGCCTGTGCAGTGAAGGGGGGGTGGGCAGGAGTGGAGCTGGGAGATTCTCAGGCTGAACTGACATTTTAGGGGCCAGGACTAGACAGCCCTAGGCTCCAGTCCCCCTCTGTCCTTCTCTGACCCCAAGCGACTCCAGGCCAAGCCCCCAAATCTCTGGGCCTCAGTTTTTCCCCACCAGCACCCACAGACAGGCTCCTTACTTCCAGAGTCCCAGTGGAGAGCTGGTCTATGAGCACAACGGTGGTCAGCCGGCAGGATTGTTTTCCTGGAGGCGCCCAGGGCTGACTCAGGGAGCTCAGCAGTCTCCTAGGGACTCTGCAGGCTCTCCACCCACCCTTGGCCAGAACTGGAGGAAGGGGCCAGAGACTGGGTCTGAGTCCCCTCCCCAGGGAGCCATCTGCCAAGGTGGGAGTATGTGTGCACACACATGTCACATGCCCACACGTTGGGCCCTCCCTGCGACATGTACTACCTGGCCTCCCAGGCAGCACAGACAAAGGACCTGAGGAGGCCCCAGCCACCCCACAGTCATGGCCTGGAAGATTCTCAGCCCCTTTCCATCCCCTGCCAGGGGCATCTGGAACAGATAGGAAGTCCTCCTCCATCAGAATCACTTCCCCTCTCTGTGCCCTGCAGGCCCCTCCCAGCCTGGCCACCAGTAACTAGAACCCTCCATCCCATCTGGGAGGGGGATTGGGCATGGAAGGCCAGAGTTCCCCAACAAGAGGCCCAGAGCCAGGGCCTCTACCCTGCCCAGCCTGAGGGAGCTTGGAGAAACATCCAGGCCAGGACAGTCAGACCTCTGGGGCTCCCTGGAGACTGGCTGTGAGGAGGCTCCCAGAGCTTTCCTGGAAGGGCCCCAGAGCTAGAAGGGAAAGAAGGGCCAGGGACCCCTGCAGACCTGGGCCAGACCTCACTTTCCTCCATGGAAAGGTCTGGAGTAAAGGCCAGAAGGATCAGAGCAGAAAAATAATGAATGCTTGGGACCCTGTGTGCACAGCTGCTGGGGCTAGCTCCAGCTCTCCTTAGGAGCGGGGCACCTTCTCATCCCAGGCGAGGCAATTGGCGATCAGACATCCCCGTCCCCAGCTATAACAGACCCCCAGAGGACTTGAGCCCCGATGCCTACTGGCCCTTTTCCATCTGAGCCTCAGTTTCCTCATTTGTCTAATAGGAATCTCTCCCACAAGGTTCATGTGACAATTTCAAGTGACAGATGTCAACACTACGAAATTCACCAGGCCATTGGAAGGCATTATGTTGATTTTTTCAGAAAGTTGTTTTGAGGTGTTCCCCCATGCTGCTCCATCCCTGACCCGCTTCACCCCCAACTGCTCCCTGGGGACCTAAGGTGGAATTTTAATTAGTTGCAGAGACAGCAAAAGTTGATAAGGCTATATGTGAGTCAGAGGAGAAACCTGGGTCTACTCCAGGCTGTGCCCTGAATGACACCCTCCAACTCTCCAGCAGGTCGCAGTTAGTTGCTCCAACCCTGGCTATCAGCAAAGCACCAGAGGTCCTGGTTGACACCCTACCTAACCACACCTGAATTAGAATCCTCCAGGGTGGGTGGGGCTGAGGCATCCACTTTGGAAACCATTGTCAAACAGATGTGTCCCAAGGGATTTAAAAAAAACTGTGGTCCCCACACCCAGGGCTGGCATCAGGCTGGGACAAGGCTGGGTGTCCTGGCATTCTCAGAGAGGTGAACCCCTAGACACATGTCTAGGCCTCAGCCCCTTTCTAGGGCTCTTCCACAGGCCCTGGAATGGGAGAAGACAACGCTGGTGGCGGGGGGTGGGGGGGTATCTACATTTTTCTAGGCTGGCCCAAGAGACCCACTCACCAGCCAGCGATGCTCCCCACCTCTGAGAAGGGCACCTATCTGAGCAAAGGAAGGGCCACACATTACCTTCCAGGGGTCACCCCTATGGCTTCAGTCATCTGTGAGAAATATATAATGACAATAATAAACCTGAATAAAAAAAGGTTCCTCCACAGAAAAGGGAGCCCCCTTTCCCCACAATTCCACCTAGCTCAGGCATCTCCACTGCAATCTGAATTTCCCACATGGGTGAGGGGCCTCTTCAGCCTGCCTCCCCTGGGACACTTGAGGGGAATGCTGGGAGCAGCAGTCCTCCCTGACCCACCCCCAGTGTCAGGGGCCCACCACAAATACTTCCCAAATAGATCAACTGCAGGCCCCACTCCCCACATCTGGTCCTCTGGCCACAGCTATTGCCACCCTCCCTCATCCGGGGACTGACCCAAACTCTGCCCAGCACCCATGCCTGCCCCTTTCCCTAAGAGGGAAATTGGAATTCCAGGCCAGTCTGGATAGATGGAAACCCACATGGGAAAATGTCAGGAAAACACATTCTTCCTTCTACACCGCAGCTCAGACCCTGGGAGGATTAGGTGGCAGAAGACACTCCCACTGCCTGGGGGCCAAGGCCAGGCCAAGGAAGGGAAAGAGGAGTGGGGACTAAAAGGTGGGGCTGAGAGGGATCCAGGCTTCCTGACAGGTCCCAGGAGAGGCCCTGGAGAGCTGTGTCTCCTGTAGGCTGGTTCACCCTCTCACCCTCCATGGGCACTCCCAGCAAGGCGGGAGCCCAGGCAGAAGACATGGCTGTGGCTATCCATTTGAAGCTCAGCTTTCTAGAAACAACAAAGCTTTAGGGGGGACGTGGTTCACACGATTGTTTAAAATGAGGTTTTTGGATGTCTGTGGCATCCAGTTATTCAAACTGGCTCCACCCACGGATAATTGAGAGTTGGCTTTTGTTGGCCTTACCCCTTCTGTGACCCCTCCCCCTAGTCTTCTCATGCACTCTGGTGCTCAGGAAGCTCACCTTGTCTGACCCTTGGTTTGACAGATGAGGAAACTGAGACCCAGAAAGGGGTGGAGCCTGACCCAAGGACCCCTGGGAGTTGGTGGCCCAGCCAAGACCCAATTCCAGAATGTCAGACTTCTAGGAGGGGGCTTTTCCCACTCACCCTCCACGCTGTGGCCCAGCTCCAGTGAATCCCCCAAAGCCTCTGACCCAAAAGCAGTGGTGCCTGGAAGAGGAGTGACTCACTGTCTGGCTTCCTGGGGCACCCCCTCCCCATCAGTGAGGGAGGGACTGGCAGGTGTCCCTGTGTAGAGAGCCAGGAGCAGGGAGAGGCCCCCCAGGGGGCCTACCCCAGGGTCACTCAGGGGCCAAACAGCCCCAGCTGGAGGGATTTAACACCGAAGGTCAGAGGTCACAGACAGGGAAGGGAGGGCAGGCATGGGGGGGTCAGAGGGTCAGCACTAATGGCAGCTCCGGAAAGGAGGGGGAGGAGAAGGGGCTAAGGAAAACAGGGCTGCTTTCAAGGGGGTCCCCAACCCTGAGACTGCCTCCTGCTTGGCAGGCTGCAGACAGGACTAAGAAGAGCTGGGGGTGGGCTGGGAAACCGGCAGGGCTGTAGCTCAGAAAGGGGTGTCCTGGGAGCGGCCCCCAGGTGCAGTCCCTCCCCCAGTGCGGGCCAGAGCCAGCTGGGAGGCCCAGCAGTGGCCCAGAGGGGAGAAGGAGGAGCAGAGGGGAAAGGCTCCGAGGTCATGGAGAGGGATGTGTGGGCTGGGCTGGAACAGCTGTGGCACTGTGGCATCGGTGTGGGGCTGGGGGAGGGCTGGGGGAGGGCTTGGGGAGGGCTGGTGGGTGGGCAGACTGAAGGGGCCAGTTTCCCCTTCTCTAAGCCTAGGGGCTGAGGAAGGCTCTTAAGGAGGCACTGGGAAGCAGAGTGTCTCTGGCTGTCTTCCCTAGCTGCCGGCTAAGCCCCACCTTCGCTCCAGGATGCCAGGACCAGGCATCTAGGACCCTCAGGATGGCTGCCTCCCAGGACTACAGCTCGGGCCCTGTCCCTGGTCCAGACGAAGAACCACGAGAGCCCAGGCCTTGGCCAGGTCCTGGGCTGGCCTGGCTGCCCCTTCAGTGTCAAGCGTTCCCTTCAGAGCCAAGATCCTGGGCTGAGATGGCTGGGGGCCCAGGGCTCCTCCCAGGATCCCGTCCGGCTTCCCAGGCCCCAAGGCAGGGCTGGGTAGCTCCCTGCAACCATTGCTGCCTGGGGTGGCCAGGCCAGGCAGGCCCTCCTGGATGGCAGACAGGGCGGCATGTTGCCCTGCTGTGGCCTGAGTACCCGGCTGGGCAGGGCAGTGTGCCAAGACCTCCAGGTGCCAGCCTGGATTCCCGCTCCATCCCAGGGGGCCAGCAAGGAAGCAGGGGGGTGCGGGCATATCCCTCCCTCTAGATGCACCTGCCTCATCCCCTCCCCTGCCCCCTCCAGGCCTTTCCTCAGGCAGGTTTCGTACCCCTGCCCTCCCCACTCTGACAGGCCCTCTGCTTGCACCCAGACAGCAGGGGAGGAACAGTGCCGGACAGGACTCCAGCTCCCAGCCCAAACGCGGCAGCATCCCCGACCTGATCCCCAAAGACGCCGCCCTCCCCAGCCCAACGAAGGACCTGGTCTAATCAGGGGCAGCAGGAGGGAGATTTTCCGGGACGAGGGAGACACACCTTTCAAACCCCGTCCTAGAAACAACCCCAGCGCAGCCGTGGGAAGGGGAGGCTGCCCGGCTGCCCTGGACAACTTCATGCCCAGGCTCCGGAGGTCCCCTCTCACCCCGCAGCGCGCCCCCACCGCGGCCGCCCAACTTCCCCGCCGAAGTTTGCTCCCGCCCCGGGCCGGGCCGAGGCTCAGCCCGGCCTCGGGACAGAGGGAGGGCAGAAGGGAGGAGAAAGACAGAGCCGGAGAGACGCGGCCGGGGAGCCGGCGAGGGAGGGAGCGCGCGAGCCCGCGAGGGAGCGAGCGTGGGGGCCCCGGCGAGGGCTCACAATGGCCCGGGGCGAGACGCGGGAGGAGGAGGACGACGCGACCCTCGAGCCCCGCAGCCCCCCGCGCGGCAGGCGGGTCCCCCAGCCCGGTCTCCGTCGCCACGGCGCGACGCCCGGGTGCTTCCTACCTCGGCGGCGGGGGCGGTGGGGCTCCCGGCTGCGGGCTCCGGCGGTCGAGGGGCGCCGCGGGGAGAGGGCGGGGGAGGGGCGGGGGCGGGCGGGGGCCCGGGCGCGAGGCTCACGGGGCGCGGGCTCCCCTGGCACGGCCGCCCGGCGCCCGGCCGCTCCGCCACATCTGCAGCTCCGGCGGGGAAGGTGGCCGCGGCGGCCGGGCCGGGCCGGGATGTCTTGTGGAGGGAGGGAGGGAGGAGGGAGGAGGGCGGAGGGAGGCGGCGGGAGGAGGGACGGGCCGGCCGCGGAGGAGGAGGGGGAGGAGGAGGGACGGGGGGCGGCCGCCTTCCCTCCTCCCTCCCCCGCTGCTTCCCTCCCGCCCTCCCAGCAAACCCCTCTCGCCGCGGCGGCCCCAGGCTCGGGGCGCCAGCTGCCAGGCGGGGCGCGCGCGTGGGGGGGGTGGCGAGGAGGGGGCGGCCGCGCGCCGGCGCTGGCCCGGGGGAGGGGAGAGGAGGGGGGGCGGCGCGGCGGCGGGGAGCGGCCACCGCGAGGGAGGGAGCAAAGGGGCGCCGGGCCGCGGCCGGGCCGCGCGCGTCCTCCTCGGCCCCATCCTCGGGGACCCCCCCGCGGCCCCGCCCCCGGCCCGAGGGCAGCACTAGGACACGGCCCGGAGATGGCCCGGGGGTGGCGGGGGAGGGAGGGGCGTCCCGCCCTCAGGGAAGCCCGGGGAGGGGGCGGGCTGGCAGAAGACCGGAGGGAGGGCGTGCGGGCCCAGAGGAAAAGCCCCGAAGACTGGGAAGATGGAGGAGGGGGCGGGGGCCCCTTGCCTCCCTCCCGCGGGGTCACCTTGGCCAGGCCCCCCGCGGCCCCGGGCGGCGGGGAGGGCGACAGGAATGCCTCTCCGCAGGCCCAGATTTCTCCGCCCATCCCAGTTCCAGGAACGCGCGGGCAGCGCCCGGCAGGCTGGGGGCCCCCCGCTCCCGATTCCGGGCGGCGCGCGCTGGGGTTCGAGGCAGGGCTCAGCACCTCCCTCCCGCACGACGCCGGGCTGGCTGGTCCCTGCCTTGTCCTCGGACTCAGTTTCCCTCACGGTGGAATAAGGACCAGGGGCGGCCCCGAGCAATCCGGACTTCTGTTCGGCCCAGTCTTGGTCCCAGCAGATGGGGGCAACCAGTGTCCCCAGCCTGAACGCCGCGGGGGTCCTTGCTTGCGCCTGGCCCCTCAGCGCCCAGCGCAGGGCGGATTAGGAAGTGGAATGAACTGGACAGACGCGAGTAAGAAAGCCCCGCACCTGCGCCCGCTCTGCTGTTTTTACCTCCTGATGTCGAACCCCGACTCGCATTGAGTGTGTTTTTGGTTTGAGCCGGTTGTCTCGCTGCTCTGTTGTCTAGCGTCACACCTTGATTCAAAAAGAGCCCCGCTGCTGCTGCCGCTGGCCAATCGTGCCGCGACACAGTTGGCCTTGAGTAGTCAACCAAACAAGCAGCGTCCTCCATAGGTGAGGCTTCTACCTCCAGGCGTCAATCCGCCTTCTTTCGCGTATTTGATGGCGCGGTCTCCGCCAGAGCACACAGCATCCCCAGCGCCTGGCACGGTGTTTGGCACGTAGTAGCTGCTCGTGAACTGGTACGTGGACACAGTAGATGCTCGTTATATTCTGGGAAATGGACACATAGTAGGTGCTCATGGCTGTTGCATGAATGGACACAGAATAGGTCTCGTGACTGCTGCGTGAATAGACATAAGAGTAGGTGCTCATGAACTGTTGGGTGATGCACAAAAGGCCTGCACGCCCGGAAGGTGGCGATTTGGAGGTGACCCCACCCCCACCCCGGCCCCACCCCACCCGGTTTCCCTCGTGTGGATGATGTGGAGTGAGGCCGGGTTAAACATTAGCCATAAGATGGGCCCGGGGGGCGGGGGAAGGCCAGCTTCGCTACCTAGAGATTTCCAGGAGGGGGCTGTTAAGGGCCGACTTTCCGGGTCCACTGACCAGCGGGTGCGTGGGGGGGGGGCGGAGGCTGAGGGACGCAGAGCGCCCCCTCCCGGCGTCCAGGATCGCGGCGATTCAACCCGAAGCGCAGTCCTGCAGCCGGCGGCGTCAAAACGTCTGACCTCCGCCGGGCCGGGATCCAGACCCGGGGAATCCAGGTGTATGAAAAAGGTACACAATGAGTTAATTTTTTATCTTCAAAAAATGCTTACCGAATATTTGCAGGATGCCAGGCACTGGCAATGCAGCGGACAAAGAGTGACGACCCCACCTGTCCTTACCCTGTGGGGCTTACAGTCCAGTAGGAACTGAATCCAGTGACCAGGGAAATCTAATCTTTGAGACATAAGGGGAACTTAACCATAAGGAACCTTCACCCTTGAGGGCCTTTCTCATCGTTTTCTACACTTGTTTTCCTGGGCGAGCAGGGTGCTTGTGAGAAGTCTGACGGTATTCTCATGTTGGGATGATGAATAGCATCTCCTTTCTGTGGTTGTGCAAATTAAATGAGTTACACTCGCAGTTCCTATTAACGATCGCTACCAAGTGTCAAGCCTGTCCCAAGGCTTGTCAATTCCAGGGCTCAGCTGATATCCCCTTAGCTGCAAATAAGCCCTTAAATTTGGCTCCTGCAAATCCAACAAAAGTGAAGAACTCTATAATCTTGGTGGAGTTGACTCAACCAGAAGCCCCCATTTCTCGGCCAGACCAGTTCTTTCTATGCACCAGATACTTTGCTTTCATTATATTCACAACAACCCTGAGAGTGGTCCTATTATTATTGTTTTACAGAGGAGGAAACTGAGGCACAAACAAATTTAGTAACTTGGTCAAAGTCTTAGAAGCTAGTAAGAGGAATAGTCCAGAGTGCTAGCTCAGTCAGTTTGATTCCAAAGCTTGTGTTGTAACTTGCTACATCAGTGGGGCATCAGATAACTGGCAGGGTGGGTTTGCGGGACATGCAAGAGGGCCAGGCTCTGAGAGAGTTTCTAAGGATTGGCTTTTCCAGAAGAAGCACCTGCTATAGCAGTCAGGCTAAACCTGGCTTCCTTCTTCTTAGTAAAAAATGGGTGAAGAGGGATGTCCTTTTCCTCCATCATCATGCTGAGTTTTCTCCCTCCAGAGTCCTTACTCTTAAGCACCCATTCTTTGCTGCCTGCTCCCTCTCACATATTATAGCCTGTCTCCCCTATTAGACCCTAAATTCCCCCAAGGAGTAAGACACAAGGGCATTATTTGTCATTTGTTTTGTCACTCCCTTTGCAGAGTTCTGCCCAGGACCTGGAATATAGTATATGCTTCATAAAAAGTTATGAACTGAATATTTGTGTTCTCCCAAAGTTCATAAGTCAAAGTCCTAACCCCAGTGTAACTATTTGCACATGGAGCCTTTAAGAAGTAATTAGGTTTAAATGAGGTAATGAAGGTAGGATCCCCATGATGAGATCAGTGCCCTTACAAGAAGAGAGATAAAATGTCTCTCTCTCTTTCTCTCTCTTTCTCTCGCTCTCACTCTCGCTCTGCCCTGTGAGGACACAGCAAGAAGGTGGCCATCTGCAAGGAGGGAAGAGAGCCCTCACCAGAAATTGAATCTGCCAGCACTTTGATCTTGGCTTTCCCAGCCTCCAGAACCGTGAGAGGTAAATGTGTGTTGTTTAATCTTCCTAGTCTATGGCATTCTGTTAAAGCAGCTTGAACTAAGAAAATTAGTGATAGATATATTTTGGGGACTGACTCTTGCTGCCTAAAGCTTCATCAGTAAAAATTTGTTGAACATCTCCTAGGTTCACATTCATTCAACATGTTTATTAAGCTGTTATTAAGAGTTCATTTAACAACAGTTATTGAGACCTATTGTATGTATGGGCTAGGCAACCCCACCCATGTTTTCAAGGAAATCTCATAGTCAGGTGGGGACCCCTTACCTGTCAGTACCCAGAGGGAAAGTGGCTCACTCATTCACATGCATGCACCTGCCCACTGCAAGGAGGATGTCCTGAACAATGTGGATGCTTAGTAAATGGCCGTCTGATTAACATACAATGCTAGCTCCAGCAGTAAACTCAGTGGTATAAGCACAGTTACCGTCTTTAATCTATTCAAGGAGCTGGAAGTAAACATGAAGAAGTGAGCCTTAAGAGGTATATTGGAGACATAGGAGAGATGGCAGGAACCAGACAGATGAATGGCAGCAGTTCCTGAACTCTGGCTCTTGGATTTGCCCAGCCATCAAATCTCTCTGAGCCTTAGTTCCCATCTGTGAAATGGTACTCTTCATGCCTGTTACGGGCCTGTATGAGGTTCAGTGGAGAGGGTACACAAAGGGCTTCCACCAAAGCCTGGTGGGGAGAAAGCAGCGCAACAAATGGTAGCTATTATTGTTATTAATGAAGCCTGCAACCCACTGTGAACAGAGCCAGACACAAGGATGGAGTGATGGAGGGAGTGAGATCAGGATGACTTATTAACCTTGAGCTAGTGGCCTGGAGAGCGTCTCTTGTTGGTGCTGGCTTGCTATGCCTGCAGGGCTGGGGCAGACTATGGGTGGGGTGTTTATTCTGGGAAGCAGCCCTGCCTGCTCCTCACACCCTGCTCCAGTGAGAAAGGAGGGCTTTAAGTCAGAACTGAGGCCTGTGCTGTGCCTGGCCTGGCCTGTTTGACCCTACTCACCTGTCCACAGGGCTCAGGGCTGGGTGGGTGGGGGTGGCTGGCATTGGAGGTGGGGAAGTGGCTTCTCTGCTCCTGGAAGAGCCCCTGAGCTTCTTCATCAGGACATTCACCTGTGCAGGCACACAAGTCTAGTACACATAGAAAGGCTAATGCTTGGGGCTCAATGTTCTGCCCTCACCATCTTGAAATTCGTAATAATTTTGAACACAGGGCCCCACATTTCCTTTTGCCGTAGGTGGAGTCAATGGTGGAGCCTGTTCTGCCTTCATGCTTTGGTTTCACCCAGTACGTAGCTTCTCCCTCCAAAGGGGCATTCAAACCTAACCCTCAGCCATACACAACCAGCCAGGAGTGCCTAGGTAAGGCCATTTCTGGAAACGTGTTCGCGAATAAGCACTTGCCCCGGCAACCCAACGGGGCCAACCTTTCCGGAAAAGCCCAGGGCCCGCTGTGTAAAGGATGGGCAAGTCACCCAGCTTTTCTGAGCTTCTGGATGACAATATTGTACTTGGACTGTTGGGGAGGGGTGAGAGATAAGTTCATACAAAGGGCACTGGCACGGAATACGCTCTTAATAAATGAGAACTATTATTATGTTTTAAAAATGAGGATTATTACAGGCGCTATCTTGAAGGGAGGAAAAGAGGGCGGGGTCAGCCCGGTTCCCCACAGACCTACCCCGGGAACGAGGAGCCGCCCCTCTTGCTTTCAGAAGGAGGAGACCCTCCCCCCGCAGGGCAGGGACGAGGGGGCGGAGGAGCGGGAGCGACACATTTTTGAGTCCTGACCAAGTGGAAACTCCCTCCCCGAGGCGGAAGCCGGGGGCGCCCCACTGGGGCCGGAGCCTCCGCCTGGGCGAGATCCGCACCCCGGGGGGCGGGGCGCCGCGGGGGACCCGGGCCCCGCCCCTCAGCAGCCTCATACATATGAATGAGCCGGCGGGGCCCAGCGGATGCGTGAGGCGGTCCAGGGCCCGCTGGCCCCGCCCCCGCCGAGGACCCGTGGCCGGGGGGCGTGGCCTGGCCGCAGAGTCCACCTCCCGCCGCCCCCCCCCCCGCCGCCCCACGCGCGGCCTCCTTCCGGCCGGCGCGCCCCGGACGTGACCTCGCGGGCGCGCGCCGGAGCCATCGGGGGGGCGGCGCCCGCGCCCCCAGCACAGGTAGGGCTGTCCTCTGTCCCCGGCGCCCCCCCCAGAGCCAGGGTCCCACTGCCAGGCCCCGCCGGCGGCCGCCGAGCGCGCTGCCCCTCTTACTCCACTGCAGGGTGGGGTCTGGCCCCTGGGCCAGGCTCCCCCGCGCACCCGTGATGGGGATCCTTCCCTCGCTTCGCTGGGCGCGGGCACACAGGGTGCAGAGGGCAGCGACGGCTTTGCCCTCAGAGGGCTTCCTTACGGTCCAGGCGGAGGGAGCCCAGCCGGGGGCGGGGGGAGGGGTGCATCCGTAGAAAAGTATAGTATGTCAGATGAGTGTCAGGGTGAGGACAGAAGCGGGGAAGAGCATGAACTAAGAAGCTAGGGAGAGGTCGCTGGACGGTGACTTTTAAGTCAAGACCTGGAGGAAGCGAGGGAACACGCCAGCCAGTGCCTGGGGGCGTTTGAGGAGCAGCCAAGCACTGAGGCGGGTTTGGCTGGAGTGGAGAGGGGAGAATGAAAAGGATGGAATAATGATGATAATGGCTCAGGTGTTGAGCAGGTACCAGGCCAAGTGCTAGGTGCTTTAAGCATATTCTGTCCTTTAATCCTCAGGACAACCTGGACCCAGTTAGCTGAGAGGAAATCGGGATCAGGGAGGTTAAATAATTTGATCAAGGTCACACAGCATTGGAGCCCAAGGAGACTGATGTCATTGCCTGAAACACACCCAGGAGACCCAGGGTGGGGTGACCTTGACCAAGATGGATTCTCCAGTCTGTTCCTCAAATTTCCTCCCAAAGTACAAGAGGGAGGGGGTGGCGAGTGACCTGAAGTGAAGGATGGGCTGTCAGGGCCCTTTTTGATGATAATCTATCCCAAAATCAGTTTGCTATAATGTTCACTCAGCATTTGGGGCCCTGCCTAAAATTAGTACATGGAACAAGGGTATAGCAGGAGCCTTCACTGAAGTCTGTTTTCTCTGTTCTTCCAGGAGAGGCTTTTGTTATCTGGGAAGCACTTGTCACTCCTCCAGGCTCTGGAGCAGGTACAAGTGGCTTTGGTATAGGAGGGCAAAAGACTCAGGGCTGAGAAGAGGCTGCTGCTGGGAGTGGTTTTGGGGGAAACCTGGTATGGCTGAGAGCTCTGGAACAGTAACAAAGACAGTGTCAGCCAAGCAGGCTGTGATTACCTACTAGCAACTGCAGAACAAACAGAATCACCCAAACATCCCTGTGAAACTGGAGAAATTAAAGCATACCTATAAAACCCACCCAAGTCTACGCAAGCAAGCAAGTTCTCTGACCACCAACCAGACCTAGTGGAAAGGGCCTTGGGATTGCTGATCTGGGCTCTACTGGCTATGCCAGTCTGGTCCCAAGATGCTGAAAGGCTTTGGGATTCTTATGGGGGCCTCTTCTTCAGCCTGGCACAGCTTCCAGTCTTGGGCTTTGGGGTATGTTATGAAATGTGGCCCTGAGAGGTTTAGGAGTGGAATGGAACGCAGCCCTCTGTGTTCGAGCCTCAGGTCACTAGTTAGTCTGAGGTCCTGGTGCTACAAGACCATGGTACTTACTGTTAGGCCATTTGGTAGACAAGAAAGAGGCTCAGAGAGGTTAAGTTCACCCTAGAGTGTACAGCTATAAGTAGCAGGGGATTCAAGTTCAAACGTTGGAGTCCAGAGTCTAAGCCCTGCCCCTCAGGGAGTGGACTCACCCCAGCAGAGGGAATGTACTTATGGCCACATGTATGCCAAAGTAGGTGCCTCACTTGGAGACCCTCCCCACCACACACACACTCTGTGGGGACATACAGATGGAGAAGGGAAGGTGACCAAAGGGGATGGAGATACTTTCTGTTCTCAGCCACACAGTCCCTGGACCTTGTTCCCAGGCCTTGCATCTGGGCTGAATCAGTCAGTCCCTTCTCAGGCTGGGCCTGGTGTAGATGAGACCAGAGGCACCCTAGGGGGTATGTGGCAGGGGCTTCCTCCTCATGAAGTCTCAGGCTTTGGTCTTGGAGCTGGGCTCATTGCGAATGACTCCACCTGGGTACCCAAGACCCATCTGTATACCCTTGAATTAGAGGTGCTGCTGGAGCTATGTTCACCGACTTGGTGGCTATGAGTGTGGGGATACCATGGCAGAGAGAGAGAGGTCTGAGGTGGCACATGTGAGTCATGAACTAATGTGGATAAAATACTGAAAGGAGATGGGCCAGGGCTTGGGGCAAACAGTTACTCTGCGCATTGTTTTGTGTTGAGCTGGTTCCTCATTCCCTCTGCATTCTTTTCCTCCCTGGTGATGTTCTGAGTCTTAGAGCCCCAGTGGGTTCACAAACTCAGCATGCCGACCAATAATCCTGGGGCAGAGCCCAGGTATCTGCATTTTTAATAAGCTCAAGAGACCATGACGCATGTCATCCTCTGCCTAGACCTGAGAAACTGCTGTCCTGGGCCTTCCAGCCAGGCAGCCAAGAGGACCCCTTTCTGAATCTTCTAGCAGACCAGAGCTGTGTGTGTGTGTTTTCCACGACTGAATTTAAACACATTCTCTGTTGGAGCACTGTCATCAGCTGAGCTTTTCCCCTGTTTGAAATAAATGATGGAGTCTCCAGCAATAGCCCTGTCTCCAACCTTCCCCTGCCAAGCTTTTCCAAAGAGCTGGCTGCCCTAGATCACCAGCTCACTTCTGAGTTCCTTGCTCTGTCCTAAGCTGTCCCCTTATGAAGCACTTTGCACCAGGTTCTGCCTGTGGCCCCTGAAATAGGTATTCCCTAAGGTCCCATCCTTAGACCTCCTTTGGTTGATGTTTTTCCTCAGTTGAAGAGGCAAAAGTGAGGGGAACCCCTATCTACTGACAAAAATTCCCAATATTTATACCCAGCCTCTGGGGGGCTTCAGGCCCACTTTTTAAGGGGCTAGCTTGGTGTCTCCCCTAGAATTGCCCATTGGAGCTCTTCCAGATGGGCTGTTTGATTTGAAGGGAATCTAGCCACACCTGTCACGGTGGTCAGCCAGGTGGGTTCTGCATGGCTCCTTCCTGAAACTGCATACCTTGAGAGAGGAAAGAGTACCTGCCATCTTCAAGGGAATCCGTCTCAGCTAGATTTCCCTGCTGGAAACCTCTGACTTCTTTTTTGCTGTCCCTGATAAAACTATTAGTACCATCTCATTTTCCTGATCCCTGAGCTCCCCACCCCCTTTGGTGTCTGTTCTGGTGTCCCAGGTTTGCAGCTTCAACATCTCTTTGCACCATTCCTCCCCCGCCCCCCCACCCCTGCCCCACCACACACACACACCCTTGCCCCCATTTAGGATAAGTCCCTACTTTGGGGTTTCTGAAACTCACCAGCGGCCTGCC
Organism: Cynopterus sphinx; assembly: GCA_030015415.1. Classification (NCBI taxonomy): domain Eukaryota; kingdom Metazoa; phylum Chordata; class Mammalia; order Chiroptera; family Pteropodidae; genus Cynopterus; species Cynopterus sphinx. Next base: position 94,601,126 of record CM057379.1, on the reverse strand, counting down.
CACTTTGCCGAGAGCCAGACACTGAACTAGGGGGCGTCAGCTGAGCGGGCACATCCCCCTCTGTACCAGTTCACCTGTGACCTGCTCACAGATTGCCTGGCTTTCCTCCATTCGTGTTAGGGGCCACACAGGGTTGGTGCCAGGGCCCCTATCCTAGAGCTAGGGGTCTTGGTTTAGACCTTGGTTTTGCCCTATCCAGCCTTATAACCTGACAGATTCCTTGAGCCCTGAGTTCCTGTTTCCTTGTCTATAATGTCAAAGCTGGGTAATAGTTCTGTCTCACAAGGCTCCTGTGAGGACTGGAATTACATGACCTCTTCTCTAAGCATCCTTGGCACTTAATATCCCCTGATCTGTATTATCACATTTAATCCTCAAAGTCATCCTGTCAGATAGGTTATCACTATCAGGCCCATTTTGTAGAGGAGAGGGAGGCTCTGAGAAGCCAAGTGATTTGCCCAAGGGCACATAGCTATAAAATAGCAGTAGTGGGATTATTCTAGTACAAACTCTTTTATTCCAGAACCTGAGCTTCTAACAACTAACACCCCCACCCCACCCCTACCCTGCTCTGGGTTCTCCTTTATCTTCTGTTCATTCATTCATTGAACAAATATTTATGGCATGCCTACTGCCTAAGGATATAGTAGTGAATGAACAGAAGAACGTCTGGCCTCATGAAGCTTACTTTTTGGGTGGGGACACAGGAAGAGATGTATAAAGAAAGAACACCTATAGGAACTTGCCTGAGGCCCTTCCTCACTGTCTGCCCTGGCCTATGCACTGCTCCTTGTACCTCTGGCAGTAGTCATTGGCTGAATTGGACTGAATGTGGGTTTGACCTTTGTGAGGGGGGAAGTGGATCACAGCAAGACTTGATGTAGGGTTTGGAGGCATTAGAATCCTCTGGGGTTGGGGACAGTGCGGGCATAGAAGGAATGGGGTTGCAGTCCAACACCACAATCACAGGCCAGGTTGAGGGCAGGCTTTATTAGGGAACTACAAATCAAAACCACAGTGAGATATCCCTTTACAGCCACCAGGATGACAATAACAACCACAACAACAAAAAGAGACAATAATAAGTACTGAGAGGATATGGAGGAGTTAAAACTCAAACACTTCTGGTGGCAGTGTCAAATTGTGCAGCTGCTTTGAAACAGTCTGGCAGTTCAACATGAGAGTCAACATTTGAGAACGGAAAACATGTCCACTCAATATTTGTGCATGGATGTTCATAGCAGCATTATTCATAATAGCCAAAAGGTGGAAACAACTCAAATGTTCATCAGCTGATGATGGGTAAATAGATGAGACCTAGCCATACAATGGAATAGTATTCAGCCATAAAAAGGAATGAAGTATTACTGATGCATGCTACAACATGGATGAACCTCAGAAACATTATGCTAAGTGAAAGAAGCCAGAAACAAAAGGCTACATACTGTATGATTCCATTCATATGAAGTGTCCAAAAGAAGAAAATCTATAGAGATGGAAAGTGACTAAGAGTTGCCAGGGGCTGGGGGTGTATAAGGTTTGGAGAGTAATTGCTAATAGATGCAAGGTTTCTTTCTGGGGTGATGAAAATATTCTTAAATTGATTGTGGTGATAGTTGTACAACATTGTGAATATACTGGAAAATGTTGACCTGTATACTTTAAAATGGTCAATTTTATGGCATGTGAGTTATATCTCAATAAAGCTGTTACTAAAAAAATATTAGCCAGACTTCCTTGCCTTAATGCTGACAGATGGCACAAGGAAGGACTCGAGAACTCGCTGTAGGGGTTACATTGCTGTAGTTCTCTTGAAATTATCACCAAGAAGTGTTTCTGTAGAGGAGGAGGCTTCAATTAATCCTTCAGGCCTCAGCTTATGTGTTGCCCCTGTAACCTCCCGTAACCCTCCCTTTGTCACTCACTGTCAGTCTCAGCCCCTTCTTCTTTCTTTTTTATAGTTCTTTCCAAGTCCACACTTGGAATTGTTTTTGTGCATGGACCAGATTTTGTCTGTCTTGCTGAACCGAGTTTCATGAGGTCAGGGTCTTGTCTATATCCTGTTTGCCCCATACTAGGTACTCAAATACTTAATGAGTGAATGAATATATATTTACTGATAACTAGGGGAGGTCTGGGCTGGGGTCCCTGCTCACTGCAGGGGCAGGAGCAAGTTGAGTGGATCAGGGTGTCTTCTGGCCCTATTGGCTTTCTTTTTCTCTGTTTCAGTTCCAGGAGAATGTCTCTGGAAAGGAAGCCCAAAGCCTGGTCTGGCTGGGAAGAGGGGAGAGGGGAGGGGAGCAGGATTGGGGGCTGGGCAGGCCTGGGGAGGAAGTCTGCAGCCCTAGCCTGCCCAGGGCGCGGCGTCTGTGTTTGCACCTTTGGAATGTGGCTGATTCACTCTGGGGGGAGCCATGTGCAGCCACCACTGCCGCTTTGGATTTGACATCTGGAGGCTGAATTCCAGGAGGAGACAGATTCCTGTAAGCAGATGCCAACTTTGAAGGTCAAACTGAGCTATGGAGTTACTTTAGGAGGAGGCCCAGAGGGTCCAACACTGCCCTGCATCCCCAGCATTCTGGGAGAGAGGTGAGACCCCATCCCCAGCTGTGTACCAGCCCCTAAGCTACTAGAGCCTCTATGGGAAACAGCATGAGGTCTGTAGTCGGACCTCTGTTCAAAGAATAGTTACTTAACAGCTCTTATAATGGCAAAGGCAGAGGGCCTGGCTGTTCTAGTGCTCAATCATGGTGGTGGGACACTGGCTTATATCTCCCAACCCACTATCCTCTGTGTCGCCCAGCTTTCTTCTCAGGAGGCTCCAGCAAGACTCCAGGCTTGCCTCTTGGGTCCCAGCTCATCCCAGTCTCTGATTGGATAGGTCTGGGTCAGGAGCTTGCTCCGGCCCAAGGTTAATACCTCTGGAGCTACATGGAGAAAGTGAGAGTGAGGGGTCCTCCAAAGGAGCCAAAGCCAATGGGTAGGCAGAAACGCCACACACCCCCACTCTGCTCAGATGCCTCCACAGGACTGGCTTCTGGGGCTTGTGCCAGGTGCTGTGGCTCAGCTTCATGGCTCTTACCTACTGGGTGTCCCACTGCTAAGTTTCTTAAGCTCTTGGAAGCTCATTTTCTTCATCTATGAAATCTCATAGGATTTTTTTAACGATTGAGTGAGATAGTGCATGCAAATCCCTTGGCAACTGCTTGGGCTGGAGGAGGCAAGATACAAACTAGTGTCTCGTTTCCTTTCCTTTTCCTGTATCTGGGTGCTATCCCATCTGCTCTGTGACAGTGCATGTGTGTGTGCATATGTGTGCATGGCAGGCCCCTTTCTCTTCTCTAAGGAATTCTGTATCATTTGGCTTCTCCCCAGAGGGTTAGGGACTACGCAGGAGAGAGGGAGAGGAAAGGGGTTGATGGAGAATGGTGTGGGCCTCACCTGCAGGTCTGCAGGCTCAGGCCTGTCTCTGGGAGTCGGTTCCTTGTGCCTTCAGCTATGGGGCTGGAGGAAGGGCCCAGGCTCTGAAGAGCAGCTGACTCAGTCACTCCCATGCTACATTGTAAGCGTGTCTGGTCATTTGACATTGGGGGGCAGCCCTGAACCAGGCTTGCTGATCTTGTATGTTCTCTCTCTTGGAACCCAGGATCGTAGGGGTGGGTTGGAGAGGAACTCAGGCCAGGGGCTTCTCAGGAGAAGAACTGGTGCCAAGAGTGGTCCAAGCCTCTTGGATGCCTCTGAGAAAGCAGGGACTTGTGGGAGGGCAGAGAGCTGAGGGTAGTCATGCTTTAAGCTTTTTCCAGCTATTTGTGAACCAAGGTAAAGTGCCTCCCAGACTCTCCTTGGGGCCATGCAGTGCTAGAACAAGTGTTCCACCACCTGGGCTCAGCATCCTCCCCTCCTGACAGCCCTGCTGGGTGCCACACCTCTGAGCTGCTACAGGTCTGTGGATGCCAGCACATCCCTACCAAACTACCCAAGTCTTCTCTCAGCCCAAAGGCTTCTGTGTGCATCTGTGCTTATTTGTGTTTCCATATCTACATAGAGCTTAATCGTGACACTGCATCAGTCAACGTAGTCAGTGGCTCGTGCTGTCAGTCATTCATTCATGTCTGTATACACTGAGCATGACTGTGACAATCATCCCAGGATGCCAGGACCACACTGCTTGGCTCTCGCCCGGGTCTTGAGCATTTTCTAACGTGTTCTTCTGGTCTCTTCCATTTTATGATTGACTCTCTGAAGTTGAAGGACATACTAATGAGAGCTATATTTTCTGAGCTCTTACTAAGTGCTTTTTAAAAATTGAGATATAATTCACGTACCATAAAATTCTCCTTTCTGAAGTGTACAGTTCAGTGGGTTTTCATATAGTCATAGAGTTGTGCATCCATTACTACCATCTAATTCCAGAATATTTTCTTTGCCCTGAAATGAAATTCCAGTAGGTTCTTCAATTGTAAAAAATGTACCACTCACATGGGAGATGTTGATAATGGGGGAGGCTGTGTATGTCTGGAAGTAGGGAGTATATGGGAAATCTCTGTACCTTCTGCTCAATATAGCTGTGAACTTAAAACTCCTCTTAAAAAATTAAATCGATTAAAACATAACAAAAAAGAAACTCTGAACCCATTAGTAGTCACTCCTTTTTTCTCCATCCCTTCTAGACCGTGGCAATTACCAGCCGGCTTTCTGTCTCCATGGATTTGCCTATTCTGGACATTTCATATCAATGGAGTGTCTGGTTTTTTCACTGAGCATTATGTTTTCAAGGCTCATCAGTGTTATAGCATGAATCAATACTTCATTTCTTTTTATGGCTAAGTAATATTCTATTATATAGGTAGATCAGAATTTGTGTAGCCAGTCGTCCATCAACGGATGTTTGGGTTGTTCTTACATTTTTTGAATAAGAATATGCTATGAACATGTGTGTATAGTTTTTGTGAAAATGAAGGTTTTCAATCTAAATGCTTTTTGACAAACACTTCATTTAACCCTCACAATAGGAATGTGTGTCAGTGCTGGCATGCTCCCTCTCCTGCAGAAGAGGAAACTGAGGCTCAGAGAGGTGAGTCAAGGTCACACAGCTGGAAGTGCTGGGATTCTCTTGCTCTTGGTCACCAGGCTCCATGATGCCTACTGAGGTGTTTCCATTTATTTTTAGCAGAGCCTTGCTGAGTGCAATCTCACAGTTAATGTGGCTGACTCTTCAAACAAGGGCTGTGCAGACCTTAAGCCCAAGTAGCCTCTATGTTCTGTCAAGGTGAGTGCTGGTCACCTGCTCAGAAGTGATCCTTTGGGCCCCTGGGAAGCACCTCAAGGGTTTATGGGAGGTCCCTACTGCTGGAGATTCATCCACAGATTTGGCACCAGGCATTTGATTGCTTACTTTGATACATTCTCAGCCTGTACCACTTTGCTTTCTCGAGGGTCCCAGGGCCACCTTTCATTTCTTGCCTTGGATTTGGCACATAGACCCATGTTCACCATTGATGATCCACCTTCCTTCCCCCATGGCACAGTGGGTAGGTGTGCGAGTCCTCCTGTCAGACAAGCCCTGGTTTAAGTCTGCTCTGCCACTCTGGTTGTGTGACTGTGGGCAAGTTTCTGAATGTCTCAGAGCCTGTTTGCTCATCTGTAGTTGGGGGTGGGGTGTCATCATCATACTACTTACTAACACACTGATTAGGTGGTTGTGGGATTTACTAAGAAAAGGAAGATGAGGTGCTCATTTAGCACGCTACACACACTTGGGAAGCCACCCATCTCCATCTCCGGTCATTTCTCACTGCAAAAGCAGGCTGGCAGCCAGCCTGGGGAGGGGATGGGGAGAGGGCAGCAGCTTTGTGTGTCTCCCTGCCCCTGGAGCAGCAAGAGGCTGCAATGACTCAGTTCTGCCCAAGGAGGGGGAAGTCAAGGCCAGACCTCTGAGGTTGGTAAAAGGGACCTCCCCGCCATCCTCCCCATTCTGCCCTCTGCCCATCTCCCCACCCAGGGCTTCCAGCAAAGCTGGGCAGGGCCTGATGAATTCTCTGCTGGTAGCCTGGGCCTGGCCCTCCACCCTTCCCCAGATTGGCAGCACAGACCTACTGCCCTGTTGACAACCCTGGGTGGGCACCCCAGCTCATGGCCTGAGGCTAGAGGGGCAGCCATACAGAGGGGACTTGGTACAAGGATGGGAGGACCTTTTCTGGCCACCAGAGCAAAGCCTTGGGCTTCTGCCAGGGAAACCCTCTCTGCTGCTGCTATTCAGCCTTTCCCAGCCCTGCCCCTCTCCTCCAGCTTCTCACATTTCAGCTTCTGAGTTACTGGCACCACCTCGTGCTGCTGCTGCTGCTGCTGCTGCTGCTGCTGCTGCTGCTGCTGAGACCACTTCATCAGACAGACATTAACCCCCCTGTGCTGGCAGCGCACAGCTGGAAATAGGACATGCTCAAGGTCCAGAGGGGCTGAGGAAGGAGAAAGCCATCCTGAAACTAGTCCTTTTGCTCTAGCCTGGCTCCCCTCTGGGGTTTTATTTTACCTCCTTCCTCCCTGTCTGCCCGAACTTGAAGCTAGAGCCTCCCTGACCCCTAGGCTTCTATCATCTTGTACTTGACCTTGTCCTTTCAGGCAGACTGTGTTTTCTTTCTTCATATCCCTCACTGCACCCAGCTGGGCTTCCCTCTTGCACCAGGCCTTATGTGATCAGGACCAGGCAACCAGTCCCAGGTGAGCTCTTGAGTCCTGAGGCCACAGGTGGTCATGAGGAGCCTACAGGGAGCTGGGCACTGGCACTGACTAGCTTGGATGATGTTGGGCAAGTCCCTGGGATAGGATAACAGATTTGGGCTACAACACTGAGGACGAAACAGAGAGTTTGAATCAAGCTGCCAGAGCAGCAACTGGGACTTAGCGGGCACTTGACCACTCGTGCCCATGTGCACATGTACCTCCCCAACACACACACACACATGCTGGGGCTCTGAGCACCCCTCCCCGAAGAGAACTGTTTCTGTTTCCTGGCTGCCTCTCTTGCAGCCACCCAGATCTCCTTTCTCATCAGAGTAGGCCTCTGTGGTCGCCCTGGCCTGGCCAGTCCCAGCCCCATTCTTTTCTGTCCTCACAGGAATACTGCCTTCTCTCTGTCCACTCCTCTGAGGAGAACCAGCTGCCCAGAGAGACATTGAACATACTTTCTGAGCTCAATATCACCCCCAGTTGTCCTCTTCCTCTGCTTTCGACCTTTCTTCTGGACTCTAAATGTTCCTTCCCAGTTTCTTGCAGCACCTTTGCTGACCCTTCACCCTCTCCACCATACTCCCATGGTCCCTAGGCTGACCAGAGACCCTGAGCTCTGTTTCTTCTCCATGTACTCTCTAGGAGGAAGGGACCCACCTTTAAATATGTGCCATGCCTCAGGCTCCTGGTCTGCTGGGTGAGATTGTCACAGCTGCCCTATGTGCTTGTAGAGATCAGCTAAGCAAGGGGTCAGACAACCTTTTGTCTAAAACTGAAACAGTCCATCCAGGATGGCCACAGGTTGAATTTTTATAAAGGGAATGCACGTACCTGAAATGTGCATACCTGGTTCCTCCTTGCTGATACAGTGAAAAGCAGAGACATTTTCCTGGGAGAAAGTCCCTCACAGAAGGAGGTGAAACTTTCCCATGGAGTATGAACGGAGTTGCTGAGTGCTGATGATGGAGGGGAGAGAAGGGCAGGGAGGGCAGGAGCCCACCCCGTGGGCTGAAGTAGTAGGCCTGGAAACACAGGGAGTGGGACCAGAAAGGGAAGACAGGGGTCACACCACAGGTGGACACCAGCCCCCTTTTCAAGGGCTTGCTTATGAGCAAAGTCAGATCAAGCTGGACAAAGGAAGCAGGTATCTGAAGGTCAGGGCCTTTTGGGGCTCCTAGGTAAGCCCAGTTCCCTCAAGATCTGCAAGGCCTTGGGGGTGTGGAAGGCCAAAGGTCAGCCCCTCCACTGCAACCCCTGCCTTGCATTCATGTGTTCACACTGTCTCCCCACAAAGCATCATATGTGCCAGGCGCCCCCTAGTGGTTGGGGAGCCCCAGCCTTGTTGGCTCAGAGATCTCTTTATGATTAGGATAGGAAAGATCAAGGCTTGGGGCATTTGGGGTTTATTCCAAACCCCAGCACAGACATTTGACTACCATTCTGCCTTCCTAGGAGTATTCAGGATCCCCTCCCAGGCAGAAGCTTTTTGCTTCTATGGGGCCCTCGTCCCTGATCTAAGAGCTGGTGTCCACCCTCCTTTCCCAAATAAGTTGGGGTTCTCCACATGCACCAGAGCAAGCTGGGGCCCAAAAGGCCATCTGTCTAACCCCCTACTCTTGGCATATTTGCATGGAGGAAAAAACCCTCAAATTAGGGTTGGAGCCATAGATTCCTGTTTAGGTTCCATCTCCAATTCTCCGTATGTCCTTAAGGATGTCCCTTAACTTTCTCTGCATCTCGTTCATTTCCTTCTATCTGTGGTAGCAGAATTCTCCTAAGGCCCCCAATGACTTTTTCCCTTATATACTCCCTTCCCTTTGAGTGTAGGTGGAGTCTGTACATATGATATTACTTCCATGATTAGGTTATGTGTTATATATATGCTCAGTTGACCTTGAGCTAGTGACATTATCCAGGAGAGCCTGACCTAATCACCTGACCCTTAAAAAGTAGAGCATTTTCTTCAACCATTTCTAGGAGGAAATTAGAGAGATTAGAAGCAAGAAAAGGATCCATATGTGGGATGCTGTTTGCTCAGATGGCGGGAGCCATAGGACATGGACCTAAGAAAGGTTTTTAGGAATTGAGACCCTAGCTAGTAACCAGTAAGTTGATGGAAACCTCAGTCTTACAGCCAAAAGGAACTGAATTCTGCTGACATCCAGTGAGCTTGAAAGAGGATCAGAGCCTCAGATGAAATTGAAGCCATGGCTGATACCTCAGTTTTAGCTAATGTGACCCTGGGCAGAGAATCCAGCCATCCAGCCATGCCATGCCTGACCTTCTGACCTTCTGACCTCCTGAACTGTGCAATGATAAATAGGTGCTGTTTTAAGCCAATAAAATTGTGGAAAGTTATTACACAGCAACAGGAAATGAATATATCATCTGTCCAATGAGAAGAATGGTATTCTAGACATATGTAGAATAAAAACAAGAAAAATCGGTCCCTCCTGCACACTGGTGCTATGTAGTCAAAAGCTGCAGCTGCCGCCTGTGCTTATAGTCCCTCTTCCTGGCTGCAGTTAAACCCACATTCTTAGGGTTCACATCTCTCACCTGAGCTTCCAACCATCCTGGAATGAGGCCACATTTGTCTTGAGAAGGGCTGTGATAATGGCACCATCAGAGCAGGCAGACCCCACTTTAGCTGAAGAAAGGAGCTCTGGAACCCTCAGCTGTAGGGAATCCATGTGATTTCTGCCCCCCCCCTGACTCCTCACTATTTTTAGTGTTAATAAAGCTGTTTTAAAAATAACAACTTTATTAGATATGATTTACCTATCTAAAGTGTAGAATTGAGTGGCTTTTAATATATTCAGAGTTGTGTAACCACCACCACAGTCAATTTTCAGAACATTTTCATCATCCCCAAAGAAATCCACACTCATTAGCAACCACCCTCTATTTCCCCCTAACAACCCTGCAGTCCCTGGTGACTACTAATCTACTTTCTGTCTCTCTAGGTTTGCTTATTCTGGACATTTCATTTAATGGAATCATACAATATGTGACCTTCTGTATCTGCCTGCACAAGGTGATTCACTGAGCATCATGTTTTCAAGGCTCATCCATGTTGTGGCTTGAATCAGTACTCCATTCCTTTTTATGGCTGAATAATATTCCACTGTATGAATGGACATTTTGCATATCCATTCATTATGAAAGCCTGAGGATGACTCTCATTCACTCCTCCTGCCTGGAATTTGGGGTGGGGCTGAGAGAAGGGGAATAAAAGGGAGGGAAGGAAGCTGGGCTCTAGCTCAATAGATGATGATTTGCGTTTCTCAGAGAAATCATCCACAGGTAGTTATTTGATTACACTCTTTGCAGATTACACTCTTTCCCTTTCAAAGGGTAAGGAGTCTGTGGGCTAATTTTCACACCACTTGATCACCTGTAAAGTAGGTGAGCCCCATGTTCAATGTCAAAGAACCTTATAGCACACCTGCTCCCTCTCACCTGTGGCAGATTTTAGCAGGGAAGCTAGGGAGAGCTCGGCCTCTCCTCTTTCTCTCCCTGCACATCACCAAACCCTATCATTCTTAGATGCCTGTGGCCACTGCCATCCGTTGAAACCTGGTACCAGTGATACAGCAACTACCACTTTTTGATGCTATAACATGCCAGGGATGACACCTACTTCTTGTGATAGCCTGCAAGCTTAGGTAGTGTACGGCTCTGTTTTATAGATGAAAAAGCTGGGTAAGGTTGAGGAAATTGCCTGGGGTCACCTGGAGCTAGGGTTCAGGTAGAGCTTGGATTCTGAACTACTCTGCATGGCTTCTGGTCCTTACTGGAACTGCTGTCTGAAGAGCAGGAGTGTATGTAGACATAGGTCAGAGGACTGTGACCCTTAGGGGTCCCAGATGCCAAGCAAAAAAGAATTTCAAGGTCAGATATGGTGAAGACAGAAAACAGAGCTTGGGGGTCACCCATGACTTAATTGAGAGCCCACATGGAGTGAACAGGAAGAAAGGCGAGAGTAAGCATAAGCACCCATTTCAGGGGGGTTTGCTGTAAAGGAGACTTGGAAAAAAGTGGTAGCTGGAAGGGGATATAGACTTTTTTTTTTTTTTTCTTAAATGAGAATAAGGACAGCTTGTTCTTGATTGAACAGTCCGATAGAGACAGACATTGTGAATGAAGGAGAGCAGACAGTTGCAGGAGAAACATCTTTGAATGACACACAGGATGGTTCTCCATGTATGGACATCATCCAGATATATTAAAGGTACAGGTTGGGAAGCAGAGGTGGTGATGGCGAGTGTGGGATTTCTCTTCTAATTGCTCACATTTCTCAGAGAAACTGGACTTCATGAGCTGAGAGTGAGGAGTGAGAAGAGGTGATGGAGGTCTTGTGAAGACAGAAGATTGGAGGGAGAATGAATTGGGCAATATGAAGTGATTGCCAACCACCCCAGGGTCCACTCCAGGATCTTGGTTTGGCGTTTAAAAATAAGATCAGTCAGCAAGATTGTGGGATTTCCTTTTTCCAGCCTTGTTCAGCTTGGGGTAGGGGTAGGCGTGGGGCAGAGGGGTTAGACTCCCTGGAGAGAATGTACAGAGTGTACACAAGGTGATTATATTGATGGCTGTGAATTCTAAGGCAGATAAGGAGAGAAGTGAGAAAATAAGGGGGAAAAGTTGGTAGGGTTAATGGGGTTTAGCAAACTACATCCTATAAACCCACTGACCTCTTTTTTTGGTTTAACTTTGTGTGTGTATGTGGTAAAAAGATAACACAAAACTTGCCATTTTAACCATTTAAAATGTACAATTCAGTGGTATTAATTACATGCACAATGTGTACAATCATCACTATTTCCAGAATTTTCCATCACCCCGACCAGAAACTCCATACCCATTGAGCAATAACTCTCCATTCATACATTTTCCACCAATCCCTGGTAACCTTGAATCTATTTTCTCTCTCAATAAATGTATTTATTCTAGATATTTCATATAAGTGGAATCATACAATATATGCTCTTTTGCATCTGGCTTATTTTACTTAGCATCATGTTTTCAAGGTTCATGCATGTTGTAGTATGTATCAGAACTTCGTGTCTTTTAAGACTAAATAATATTCCATTGATAGATAGGCCACATTTTGTTCATTCATCAGTTGATGAACAGTGGGTGGTTTGCACCTTTTGGCTATTGTGAATAATGCTGCGAACACTGGTGTACAATATGTTTGATTCACTGTTTTTATTCTTTTGGATATATACCTAGGAGTGGAGTTACTGCAGCATATTGTAAACTCTGCCTGCTTTTACATGGCTCAGTGGTATGGTAGACAGAAAAATGCTCTCCCTCCAAGATATTTATGTCCTAGTCTCCAGTACCTATGAATAAATTACCTTTGAATAAATTACCTATGAATAAATTAACTTTGAAGATGTGACTAAGTAAAGGTTCTTGAACTGGAGAAATTATTCTGGGTTACCTGGGTGGGCCAAAGGTCATCATAAAAGGGAGGCAGGAGGGTCAGAAAAGATGTGATGACAGAAGAAGCTGAAGTAACACATTTTGAAGATGGAAGAAGGGGCCATGAGCCAAGAAATTCAGGCTGCCTCTAGAATATGGAAAAGGCAAGGAAATGTAGTCCCCTCTTGAGTTTTCAGAAGGAACACAGCCCTGCTAACACTTCGGTTTTAGCCATATATAACCCATTTGGACTTCTGACCTTCAGAGGACAAATTTATGTTGTTTTAAGCCACTAAGTTTGTAATTTGTTAACAGCAATAAGAAACTAATAAATAACTTTTACATGCCCTTTACAGAAAAAGTTTGCTGATTTCTAATTTAGAGTAAGAAGGTGACTGGGAGAATCAGGGCTGAGGATCTATGATTTTGCTGAATACTCTCTGAGGTCTCCAGCAGGCACAATGGACTGGATTTAGGAGTTGGGATAGGGAGAAAGGGTCAGACCAAGGGATATACAGAACTTCCTGCAGAACTTCCTGTGAATGAAGGACGGCCTGAATTTTGGGGACTGCTTGTGCTACTGCCATAGTGATGGGAGAGGGTTGGAGTAGAGGACTGGGAACAGTGATGGTATTTCAGGCATTGGGGCAGGAGTGGCTGATCCAGCTCAGGGGGCTGTGGGTTTATGCAACTGAAACATCTCAGGGCTCTGTGAGAAAGTGCCTTTTGCAGAAATGGAGAGGCCAATCTGAATGACAGGGCTCATGGACCAGGTCCTTTCAAGGCAGTTCTGTAGGAGAAGAAAGAGCAAGGGGGTAGACATTTATTCATCCAGGCACTGTACACGTTGCTCCAGTGTACAATTATGTGGTCTTGTATCCCATGTTGTCCCCCAGATGTCATCGTTTACTGACCACATTCCCTGTCCCCACAGTGAGGCCTTTCAGGCTGTGTGTGATATTAAGTGTCCCAGGCTCTGTCCTTAGAGAAACTGCTCAACAGGTTGCTTTAAGGATTGGAAAACATGCATCTACGAGGTGCTTGCCCTATCTAATAACAGTAATATTTCCGAAAAATAACAGTAATCCTTGTTATTAGTAGGTGTATTTCAACTAGGGGGCGCGACTTAGGCAGAACCTTGAAGGCGGATGGGACTGGGAAAGGCGGCAGGCAGGAGGCAGGACATTCCAAGGCAGGCGTGGTCTTCCTGAGCCAGGGGCCAACCCTCCAGGAGCCAGGGGAGGGCCTGGGGAAGGAAGGTGGGGACCTGGTGGGGTGGTGGTGGTGGTGGTCCGGAAGCTCACCGCCAGCCAGGGTCCCTCCCTCCCCGGAGAGAGGCCATCACCTCTCGTAGAGAGCGCACCCTGGCGGAGGAGCAAGTCCGGACCTGGCTTCGCCATGAATGGGAAGCTGCAGCCTTCCGCCCGCCCAAGCCAAGCCCGGGCGGGCCTCCCGCAGACCAGCCTCCTCGTGGAGGGGGAGAGTGTGTGTGTGGTAGACGTTAGGTTCCGTGAGGCTGGGAAGCCCGCATCAGCCACCAGACCTCCCAGCCGCGCTGGCAGCCCGTCCCTGGGCCGCTGCTGTCCTGGTCCCCCTCCACCGTTCCCTGCCCGCGGGGGCGCGTTTCCTAGAGTTGCCGCAGGATCTGAGGCTCCCGGTGCATCCCCCTTCGCCCTTCCCTACCCGGCTTCGGGATTCCCAGGCTCCCGAGCCCGGACCGGGCAGCCAGAGCCGGGCAGCTGGGCGGGGAGGAGGCTGGCCGGCCTCCGAAGTCGGCCCCAAGTTAACAAGTGGGAAGCGGTGGCTGTGACGCAAGTTTCCAGGGGGCCCTCGGCTCGGAGGGGGCGCGCCAGAGCGGCTCCAGTCGGTGCAGTTGCAATCGTGAAAAAAGCAAAGCCCCGAGCAGCACCCCAGGCCGCCTTGGCCGCCGCACGCCGGGCCCGGCTGAGCGCCTCCCGCCCCCGAGGGCCGCGGAGGGTGCAGACCCCGCACCCGGCAGTCCCCGCGGACCCCAGCTGCCTGGGCTGGGTTCCCTCACGGTGGCTGCCGTTTTTTTTTTTTTTTTGCAACGCTTGCCAACCTGTCAGCTGATGGACCTCATCACCCATAGTGGCGCATGTAGCTCAGCCGCAGCTCGCTCCATTCACGCCGCACCCCCCCTCCAGCCGGTCTGGGGCCGCTGGCTCCCTGAGCCCCGAGGGTGGGGGGCGCAGACCTCAGCTGCCACCCGCCCCCAGGGGCCAGCGCCCCTCTCGCCCTGGCCTCGCGCAGCCCGGGGGGCGCTGCAAATAGTCCTTTGTTTACATGCAATTCCTTACTCCGCGGAAGGAGGCCGGGGGAGTGCTGAGTTTTCACCAGCTGTTTCCCGCCTTGAAACAGACATCTGATCAGCTGCAAACACACACACACATACACGCGCCCGGGGAGGCAGGCCGGAGAGACCTCCCTCCCGCCCCTCCCGCCCGCCTCCCTCCCCTCGCCGCCGCCGCCGCCGCCGCCAGCATCTGGGACCGGCCGACTCTGCACCTCCGTCCGGCGCTGCCCTTTGATTCGGATTTCCATCTTGCATTCTCCGGCAGACCGCGGGACCCGGCTCGTGCAGAGGAGGGGGGCCGATCGCTATGGAGTATTTCATGGTGCCCACTCAGAAGGTGCCCTCTTTGCAACATTTCAGGAAAACAGAGAAAGAAGTGATAGGAGGGCTCTGTAGGTGTGTACTCCTTCCCCCCACCCCTTCCTACGGTTGCAGCCCCCGGCCAGCCCGCCCCGCAGGGCGCGCGTGTACGCACGCATGGCCTGAGCCGCCAGCCTCGCTCGTCTTTCTTAGCCGCTGGGGCGGCTGCAGCCCCGCGCGCCGGCCTCGCGCCGTCCGGGGACCCTTCTCTCTTGGAACGTGGGGACCTTGAGCGGCCCTGGTCACTTTTGTCCGCTGCAGGCGGACGAGTCGCGACGTTTGTAAATTGCAAACAGACCCACGTGGTTCTGCAGCAGTCCCGGCCATGCTTGGTGCTGGTGGCTTTCCCCCCGCGCGCTTCCTCCTCCCCCCTCCCGTGGCTGCTTCCTTCCTCTCTTTCCTCGCTCTCTGGGCGCCCCCATCCAAGGGAGCCTTGGGGACCCCGGGGCGCGGGGGCTGCGGGTGGGCGACTATGCAGCCACGCCGCGGCTCCGGGCGTGGGGGGGGCGGGGAGCCAGATGGTGTGCGTGCTTGCAGGGCGCGGGTCTGCAGCGGTCGGGGACGTGCTTGCGTAGGGGTGCAGGTGTGGGCGGGACACGAGGGACGGACGCGGTCAGCCCGGAGCCGCTGCGGACCGGAGCACGTTGGCGGCGGCTGGCTCGCTCGGTCGCCGCCCGCGCCCGGGCGCTGTTTACTAGCGAGGCCTGGACGTGACTCTGCAGCCCTCTTGGAGTAGGCGGACCTCGGCGCGCGGCCTCACGGGAGTTGTAGTTCTCCGCAACCCCGCGGGTGCGGCATTGTGGGAGTTGTAGGCGCGCCCGGGCCATGCTTTTCCTGCACAAAGCTCGGCGCCCGGTGGCGGGTTTGGTGAGGCGGGCTGGGTGGGGGCGATCTTAGGGGAAGGGGCTCTAAAAGCCGTCCCTAGCCTCACGAAGCCCCCGCTCGCCTCACATGGGTCTTCGTTGCAAACTTTCTATCCCACGCTTCTCCCCCCAGCCGTTCACTGAAAGCGTCGGGTCTCCCTGCCTGGTCGGTGGGTGGTCCGAGGTCCGCAGCTCTTCCTAGGAGCCGCTATACAAGTTTGGCCCGGGTTGTTCCAGATCCACCCTTTACCAAAGGGTGACGGGCTCGGGAACCACCCGCACCCGAATCACCTTGGACACTTGTTAAAATGCCCGCCCCCGAAACTGATCGCTAGAAGGACTCGGCTGTCTGCAGAGTGAGCACTACCCGCAGGACGGCGGTGCCGCGTGGGAGGGGTTCTCCCGCGCGCCCAAGTTTGGGACCGGCTGCTGCTTCCTTGTGGCGCTGATCTAGGAGCGAAATGGCTCCCCAGGGCTGGGGCCACGTGCTCTGCCGCCGGGGCTGCCAGGGTGGGGATTGAGAAAGGCGGAGCCCCAGGTGGTGTGACCCAGGCTGGTGGAGAGCAGAGGCTGCAGAAACCAGGTTGGGGGAAAGTAGCTGCACACATATTCCCGCCGCCCTCCACTCCGTTCCCACTTTAAGCTCAAGTTCAGGGATGACGGGCCAGGCCAGTTGCAGCTAGCAGAGCCCCCCTGAGTGCTTGGCCCTTCCAAAGGTCCATCTGGAGGCCCTAGCTGTAAGAAAAGAAATCTCGACGCTCTTAATATGTTCTAGGGACTTATTTTGCAAGATTTTTCTCGTAGAATTGTCAGTATTCCTGAGTTAAGTGGCCTTATGATTCCTGTGTGGGATGAGGACACAGACAAGGGAACAGCTACAGCAAGTGGTGGGCGGGGGCTTGAACCCTGATCCCAGAGACCGGCTCTTATGCCTCAGATGCTGATTGCTCTGAGGATGGCTGGGCAGCAGGCGGGGAGGAAGGGTTGAGCTGCTCCACATGTTGAAGAGGACATTGGTGGCCCTAATCCTGGGCAGGCTTGGTGCAGTGGACCCTGGCTTCAGCTTCACCCTGGCCCTGGCCTTACTTTGGAGGAGTCCATCTGTCTTCCATGGGCCAAGCACATGAGGTGGCAGGACAACTCCCCAGGGTTGGTCATGGGGGTGTCCTCAGCCTGCCTTGCTGGGAAGCACTTATCAGCCTGTGTGCACTGAGCGTGGAGTTGGGTCTTCTGGGTTTGTTCATTTTTAGAAGGGGTTGTGGGGTGAGGTTGGGGATCTCTTGAAGATCAAGGATGTGGGTTGGGCAGGACTTTCTGGCCAGATGGACTCGTTTCTGAGGTTGGTGGACTTTGTTCCATCTCTCGGTGACTAGCAGGACCCCTCCCTCTCCAGAGGGGCCAGTACTGCACAGTGGGGCCCACACAAGCTGTGGTTTTGGATCTGTCATCTGACTGCTCTTAGCCTTTGTAAAATGGAGCACCTGTGAAATCTGGCTATGTGTATGGAAAGTACCTGGTTGCTGTTAAAATGGCTCTCAGACTCTTAGAGGCAGAAAAATGGTGGTCTTAAAGAATTTAGGGACTGCCCTTGGTGTGGAAAAAGACAGGTGCTCTCTGGAATTAGAGAAAAATTAGAGGCTTTGGAATGTGTGTTGGGTCCCTGAAGCAGTATTTATGAGGCACCTACTTTGTGATGGGATTGAGGATATCACAGTGAACCAGAATTGGCCCCTACCATAAGAGCTCAAGAACTTGTGGTGCTGAAGGATCTTGTCAGCCCCCTAAGAGATTAATAGTCTGCCATGACTAGGTAACCACTTTAGTAAGAGCTGACCAATTAGCCCCCTAAGAGAGATCAGATCCATGGGTGTTCTGAAGTCCTGGGTACAAAGCCTGGAAAAACAAAGATCCTATTATCCTGAATCTCAATCAGTCTTTTCCTCTTCCTCCTCCTTTTAAACATCACCATGACCCTGTGAAAGTGAGGCAGTATTCCCTCCCCCATTTTACAGATAGGGAGACTGAGGCTTTGAGAGGTGAAGTGGTTAAGCTTGGGGTTCCACAGCTAGTAAGTGTCAGGGATGGTGTTTGCACATGAACCCACTGAGTGCAGCACTCCCTCCGAGGGGCTGGAGATGCTGTGGGGAGAGGGTGTTTCTTATGGGAACGTCCAGACATGATGTGTTCTGGGACTGAGGGCGGGATTGGCAGGCTGGGTTGGAGTGGAGTGTATGGATAGGAACAGAGGGGATGGTTGAGGGCCCCGGGCTGCTTGAATACCTGCTGCAGAGTGAAGGGTGAGTGCTTTGGGCATTCTTGATGAGGGTTGTCTTCCTCCCTCCTGTCCTCTTTGGAGTACAGAAGAAATCCTGTGTGGCTGTCCATCTTCTCACAGTGTAGCTATTGAGTGGTGGGTGCATGAGTGACTTTGGGGCAGTGTGAAATGAGAGCTGACAGTAGGTAATTTGAGGCTGGAGCTGGGCAGGGTTGTCTAGTGGGGTGAGGATACCCATTGCCCTTGGGCTGAGTAGGAGGAACAGGTCAAGATCTAGACTTAAAGAGCCTGCTGCCTGCTCTGAGCCTCTAGTTGGGATGCTGGTGTTATTCCCAGAGGACTTCCTCAGCCTGTCCTCTGTGGGTATCTGGTATTGGCACATGAGACTGGTACCCAAACTGTTCTTTGGCAGGTGCCTTCCCTTATCCCTGAGGTGGGGCAGCCCCTGGCCAGTTGGGGAAGTTGGGGAAGGAGAGAAGCAAGAGATACTCAGCATCAGTGGACCCAGGCCACTTTCACTGCTCCCCCGGGGAGTCTGAAGTTGATGTGGGGCGAATGGTAGGATTTTTACAATTACATATGGTAAATTGTGTTTACTTCTGCAAAACTCAGAACAAATGCAAACATTTAATGCATGTGCAGAAAAATCTACTTTAACTAGTACAGTATCAGTTGGAAATTTCATTTAGCCATCCTTTATTGAAGCTCTGGTTGGCCAGCACTCCACCAGTCAGAATTCCTGGTTAGC
The DNA here is from genome assembly GCA_030015415.1 of Cynopterus sphinx. Lineage (NCBI taxonomy): Eukaryota > Metazoa > Chordata > Mammalia > Chiroptera > Pteropodidae > Cynopterus > Cynopterus sphinx. The sequence goes on along the minus strand of CM057379.1, from coordinate 94,582,407 downwards.
TGTGATGCCACCAGTTACAATCCCTGGTTAGGCAGTATTCCATCAATTAGGACTCCTGGTTGGCCAGCACTCCACCAGTCAGAACACCCGCTTTGTCAAATCTATTAAAGAAGCTGTCAGCTGTCAGGGCTATTTAAGTGAGTGATAGTAGAAAGTCTTGGTGGCAGCCCGGGTCCCCATGTGGAACTTTAGCTTTGGGGAGAAGCCTTTTTTGGTACTTAAGTTTGTACTAGGTTAACCAGCAGTTGGTTCCTAAGCCCAGATTGGAGGCAAAGGAGACAAGACAGAACATTAGGAAGGGCAAGACTGGTGGCTTCCAATGAGCAGGAGTTGATGTAGCCCTCTGCAACCTGCCTGGGCCTCAGGACCCTTCTTTCTGAGAACTTCTATCTGGGAACTGCCATGTGGGGCTTTCAGGCCTGCATCTTGGGCATTTTGGGAGAAGGGAGAGACTCAGGGTCAGCTCCCCAGAACTGAGGCTTCATGAGCAGATGTGCTGTTTGGTGGGGGACCCTGAGCTCTGGCTTACAGGTAGGAGTTGAGGAACTTGGGGCACTGTGTGTGCCTATGCTGGCAGTAGAGGGTACCATCAGCAGGTGGGAGAGGAGAGTGTGAGCTTTCTTGTCTGCAGGTGCCTGTTGCTCACTGGTCTGGCTGCCTGATCTTGGTCATGCCGCTTCCCCTCCCAGGATCCTGGACTCTTCATTGCAGCAGGATAATGCAGTCACTCTACTGGGTTTCTTTAAGAATGAGGGAAAAATATAAAAGTTCTGTGAGTGAAAATAGGAGCTAACAGGATAACAGGATACCTGTGCTTGGTGCTTAATACAGGGGTAACTGTCATTCTGTGTTACAGTGCAGAGCCCACTCTGCTCTGTGGAGAGACCTCTCATGGGTAAGAGCGGGGCCCTGGGATCCGCCCCACCACTGACTGAGCTATTCCTTTTCCAAGCCTCTGTGTCCTCATCCCACACAAGAATCGTAAAGCCACATAACACAGGGGAAGAATAGTGACAGTTCAATGAGAAAATCCCAGCAAAGTGAGTCCTTAGCACAGTAAGGACTTAAAAAAGACTTAAAAAAAAAAAAAAAGTATTACTCTGATGCTAGGCCTTCCAGGTCCACCTTCTGGAAGGGCTAGTGTTCAGGGTGGCCCAAGGATGGATGTGGGACTCCTTTTTCACCCCTCACTACTCTGCTCAGCTCTGGCCTTTGGGCATTACCAGGAGGGACCCAGGGTCTGGGTGAGGGGTGTCTCTTTCCATATCTTTCCTGAGGGAGAGGAGGATGCTCCCAGACAGGGTCACCAGGTGGCTTGGTTTCCTGTGGATATCTCTGTTCCTCTTTTCTTGCTCCAAAGACCCCTGGCTTTAATCTCACCACAGAGCTTCTGAAGGGCACTGCCAGGTCAAGGAGCCTGGACTCTTCTAATCTCCCCTCTCCCAAAGGGTTGGCACACCTCTGTGTATCCGGTCTCTGACCTGTTCCCTCTCCAACCACCCCAGTCACTCCCACTGCAGGGTCAGGGAAACAGAGAAGTGAGATGCCTCTGGCCCAGAAGTGGGGTAGCCAGATGCCTAGCTATCTGACCCTAAAACTATGTCCCTTCCCAGTCTGAGCCCTAAGTTCCATTTGTAAAGTGGAGGCCATGGGTTCCCTTTCCAGTGCTGACATTCCGAGGCCCTGTGAGGGACCTATACCCTGTGGGAGGGGCCCAGGGAGTTCCCCAGGGAGTGGGGGATTGGTGGTGGAGGGGTCTTATTTCTGGACCCCCAGCAGCGGCTTATAGGGAGCCCACTCCTGGCCCACCCCAGTCAACCATCCTCTGTGGCGAGAGGAAGCTGAGGCCCAGGAAGGGGCAAAGACAAGTCCAGGGTCCTACGGGGAACAGATATAGGGGGCTAGGGGTGGGGGGTGGGGGAAAGGCCTCGGCTGTCTCCAGCTGTCTCTACTGTTTCCCTTCTGGGTTTCTGTAAAGATTCCTTTCTGCCTGGGGCTGGGCCGTGGGTGCCTGGCATGGCAGGGGAGCTGGATCAGGCACCCTTTGAGCCCAGGCTCTCCTATCTATGGAAATAGGGCTGCCCAGAATCCTTTCCCCATTACCCGACCCAAGGGTGTGAGCCCAGGCCTGGTCCAGGTCACCCTGCAGGGCCCCTCAGGAAGAAATCAGGGCTGTGGCTTTGGGTGGGGCTGGTGGCCTCTTCTAGGAGCCCAGCATCTGGAAGCCATCAGGCCAGGGGCGGGGGGAGTTGCAAGAGAGGGCTGAGAAGGGGGACATGCCTTTTCAAGGCCACACACAGGCCCACCCCTTGGGAGCAGTGGCTTTGGGCCCATGGGCCCACAAGCCTTGCTGCTGTCTCTGCCTCCCGCCAACGCCTCTTGGCCCGCAGCCTCACCCCCTTCCGCTGGCTGCCTTTTGTCTCACCCCACTGGCTGCTGCTGCTCCTGCAAAATGCAATCACATAATATGTAATGACATTGCCCACTGCATGCTGGGAGCCTTGCTTCTCTGGCACAGGGTGGGTCTGCTTCTTGGGGTAGGTGGGCATGGAGGAGAACTATTATCCCCATGTTTGGCCTGATGTCACTTTTCTGGAGTGATTGGTACCTGTCTCGTCTTAGTGCAGAGCGTCTGGGGCCTGGTTCGGGATTGCGTAGAAACTTGTGGCTAGGAACATGGCTGTGGGGTTGGGGAGGGAGGAGGATGGCTTCCTCAGGGCTTAAACCTTTGACTCTGAAGGAGGTGGTCCAGGTGCATAGCAAGGAGCTCAGAGAAGTCCCAGAAGCTGGTGTCTCCAGTTGTCATCTGGACTCACCTGCATCAGAATCACAGGGATTCTTGCTAGCCATACAGGTTTTGGGTCCCACTCAGATTGTCCAGACGTTAGGGCCAAGACCTGAGGTCTGTAGGATGACTTTGACATCCAGGCGTCACAGAGCATGCTACTCCATCACCCTCCTGATCTGCTGGGGTGTAAACAGCAGACAGGTCTGGCATCTTTTGCAGGGGGAGAAATGCAAGTTATATTCGGGGCCCTCTGGAGATGAATTGTAAAGGCAGGTGCCCACTGGGGTCAGGGCATGGAGGGCTCCTAGCCTGAGCATGTCCCTGCCCTCCCTGGCAGCCTTGCCAACATTCCACTGACACCTGAGACTCAGCGGGACCAGGAGCGGCGCATTCGGAGGGAGATTGCCAACAGCAACGAGCGGAGGCGCATGCAGAGCATCAATGCGGGCTTCCAGTCCCTGAAGACCCTTATCCCACATACAGATGGAGAGAAGCTCAGCAAGGTAGGTGAGGGCTGGGAGGGCTTCCTGGAGGAGGCAATGGGCTTTAGCAGGGAGAAAAAAGTAAGCTTTTGCAGACACTTCCAGCCGGGGCCTCTGACCTGTCCCTCCTGCCCTCAGGCAGCCATTCTTCAGCAGACGGCAGAGTACATCTTCTCTCTGGAGCAGGAGAAGACCAGACTCTTGCAGCAGAATACACAGCTCAAGCGCTTCATCCAGGTAGCACCTATGGAGGCCTCAGCACCCTGCTTTCTTCCTGGTTTCCTCTCTCTGACATGGGTGTGTCTAGGCCCAACCACTGACCTACGACTCTGATATGCCTGTAGGTCCCACCTTCCCACACTGACTCGCCTACTTCAGTCATTAGCCTTTCTGCCAGGGCCTAGGTTTACCTATCCGTCAAGTGCAATGGAGTGGCTCTAGAAGGAGCTGGGTGACTTGGCAAGCAAGTCCATTCTTCCTCCATATCTAGCCTGTGGCTGTTGTTGGATTTGCAGAATGGGGCTCCCAGTCCCAGTGCAGCCGGGTTGACAGCTTTGGGGGGCTGCAGTGGAGCTCCCCAATTTTCTTGTTAGTAGTGGTGGTATGGGGTGTCAGAGCACACTCACTGACCCCTTGGGGTTTCTAGGAGCTGAGTGGCTCGTCCCCCAAGCGGCGGCGGGCGGAGGACAAGGATGAGGGCATTGGCTCTCCAGACATCTGGGAGGATGAAAAGGCGGAGGACCTGCGGCGGGAGATGATTGAGCTGCGGCAGCAGCTGGACAAGGAACGCTCAGTTCGCATGATGCTAGAGGAGCAGGTGAGGCGGGTGGGTAGGCTTGGTGGGGGGATTCCAGCCCCTTTCTCTTCCTTTTCTCCCGTCCCTGCTTCCCTTGAGTAGTTATTATAGGAGCACCTGCTTTGTACCAGGCCTAGGAGTTGGAGGAGTCCAGTGGGAAGCAAACAAGACAGGTTTCTGCCCTTTACTGTTCGTGTTGGGATAGGGAGATCAATCAGAAGGTCTCACACTGTAAAAATGCAGCTTTGACAATAGTTGTGCAGAAAGTGTGGGCATTGGGAGGGAGATTTGGGCTGTGTCATGGCTTTTCTGTCAAAGTGACGAGCTGAGGTTGGGAGATGGGGGGTTGTCGAGTTTCACAGTTAACCAGGCAGAGAAGAGAGCAGGATACTCTAGGCAAAGGGAACCACAAAGGCAAAGGCTCTAAGATCAGAGGGAGGGAGCATGGCATGAGGAAGGCTGTGGAAAGAGAGATGAGTCAGAGCAGGCCTGGCGGGCTATGGTAGGACTTTGGTCTTTACCCCAGATCTCTTCCCTAAGGTGGCAGGCTCCTGCTAAGATTTGCATCAGGTGTGAATGGCCTGCTTTGTAAAGGGTAGAGCATGGGGAGGCTGACCTCAGCAGCCCTGAGGACCTTGAGCCTCCAGGATTTGGTCTGGGCCCCGCCCCGAGCCTGCTGCTCTGTCTCCAGGTGCGCTCACTTGAGGCCCATATGTACCCGGAAAAGCTCAAGGTGATTGCACAGCAGGTGCAGCTGCAGCAGCAGCAGGAACAGGTGCGGCTTCTGCACCAGGAGAAGCTGGAGAGGGAACAGCAGCACCTGCGGACCCAGGTAAGCAGGAGGCACCCAGGAGGGGCCAGGTGGGCCTTTGGCTAGGGCTCTCAGACTCAGCATCAGTGACTCAGTGTTTAACAAGATAAATTCAGGGCCTAAATGATAATAATGCAGACACTCCAGGTGTGTACATTATTACATGAATTCTTGTAACATCCATTTGAGGCTGTCTTACTGATCAGGAAAGTGGGCACAGAAAGGCTAAATAAGTTGCTCAAGATCCTTAGTGATTAGGTCAGGGATTTGAACCCTGGATGTCTAAATCCAGATCCTAAACTCCTGACTACTGCTATACTGCTTGTGGAATTGCTTGTTTAGTACTGGCCAGTGAAGGGGCCATAATCTCAGATGGCTGGAAGCCCTCTCTAAGCTGCCATTTCTTTTTTAAAATAAGAGGGGTATGGGAGTCCCAAACTGGCCACTCCCCGCTGTGAGCAGTCGTCAGAGGCTATCTTGAGGCAGTGGGCAGAGGGAGATAGTTTTGTAGGGGAGGGAAGTGGCAACTCCTGGAAACTTTGGAGAAAGATTGAGGGCCTCTGCCTTACAGCTCCTGCCACCTCCGGCCCCCACCCACCACCCCACGGTGATTGTACCAGCCCCGCCACCCCCACCCTCCCACCATATCAACGTCGTCACCATGGGCCCCTCCTCGGTTATCAACTCTGTTTCCACATCCCGGCAAAATCTGGACACTATCGTGCAGGTACCTGGGTTCGGGGAGGTGGCAGCATGTGTGTGTGGGGGGGAGGTCCTCTGGGAACAGGTCCTTGTGGGGTGGGAGAGATTAGAAAGCAGAGACTGACAGGGAATGAGATGAGTAGAAGGTCTGGAAGCTGTGATGTCTCCATCTTTGAGTCTCCCTTTTGTTTTGCAGGCAGTGGAGGTGGCTCTGTGGAGACAGTGAGGGGCAGAGAGGGGGATAGTATGGTCTGGTAGGCTGTTCCTTCCCATCCTCCATATAGGGTTTGCTGAGAGGGTACTGGTCCTTTGTTCTTGGAACCCCAGGCTTCTGAAGTTCCTGCCACCACCTCTAGGCCTGGTCCAGAACTTCCTCTCACCTTCAGTGAGACTGGGAGGGTGATAAATAAGCCTCCTACAGAGGAGGGTGAAACTACATGATCAGTTCTGTGGGTCAAGCCTGAGGTCACTGCTGTACCCAGCGTGAAACAGAGATCCCTTGGGAGCTTCAGTGACATCACAAAGAAAGGAATGAATAAACCAAAAACCCCAAACAGAAAAAAAGCCCGTCAACCCCTAGACCTTTAGTTGCGCGTAAACCCAGCAAATGGCATAATGAAATTCATAACAAAATCCTTTCATCAGTGAATAGGCTGACTTTGAAATATATAAATAAATGAAAGATGCTAGTCACTTCTAAACCACCCTTCATTGTCATCTGGAAGGGGATTTTCAGCTCAGCAGAGAGGTTTGCTAGTTTGTTTCCCCTGACTGGCAGGCCACTTGCTGCTTTGCCAGGCTTCTAAACTTTTCTGGGGTGTGTGTTGCGGGGGCGGTGTGGTGGCTCTCCATGTGCCTCCAGCCATCCTCACTGCAAGCTGTACCCCCAGGCGATCCAGCACATTGAGGGCACCCAGGAAAGGCAGGAGCAGGAGGAGGAGCAGCGGCGAGCGGTCATCGTGAAGCCAGTCCGAAGCTGTCCAGAGGCCCAGGCCTCTGACACCGCCTCTGATTCAGAGGCCTCAGACAGCGATGCCATGGACCAGAGCCGGGAGGAGCCGGTGGGGATTGGGGGGCTTCCCTGACCACCCCCCAGCCCCCCTCTCCCTTCTGGGGGCTGGAGGGGGCCAGGGCAACAACAGGGAGTACATGCAGGCCAGCAAGTGAGGAATTTTTACAAAATTATGACGTCATTTGGGTCTCTTTTATGACCTCTTTTTCAATACTGTAAATCGATCTTTGAGCGAAGTCCACCCCATCTAAGGTCCCAGGGGCTGGGGTGGTGGGAGTGTGTGGGAGCACCGGGACACCTGGGGCTGGGCCTCGCCCGGGAGGCTGGGGGAGCTGGCACTGAGGTGCCTGGCCTCTCTCCGCCAAAATGCGTTTCTTCATTTAAACATTTTTAAGAACAGGGAAATCAAACAAAACCCCAACGTATTTCTGCCCTCCCCAGAGCCAGCCCTGTGACTGTCAGTTTTTAACTTTCCCCTTCCCTCCTCGTTTTGATTTTGTTTATTGTCCTTATAAGCACTTACATGGGTTGGGGTCTGACTGAGTCAGGACTCTCTGGGGGTCTGGGGTTGAAGTTGCTTCTAGGTTGGGGTTTGCTGCTGCCCTTCTGCCCTGCCAGCCCCATCTCAGCACTAGGATTCACCACTCTCCACCACCAGCCAGTCCCCACCTTTTCCTCCAGGTTTCCCATCTTCAACCCCTCAAATGTGTTTGTCTCTTTCTTTTTGTTTGTTGTTGGATTTTTTGGTTTTGTGTTTTTTTTTTTTTTTGGTTTTTGTTTTTTACAATTTTGAGGTCTTTGTGTTCATGGAGAGCTATTATATTTTGTTAAGAAAGTGGGGGGTGGGGAACCAAGAGGCCACCGTGCCTTTATAAAGAAACAAAATAAAGTTTGTACTTTGTTTTTTAGATTCTGTGTCTCCTGGTACGTGCTGTCCTGAGTTGCTGGGGAAAGTTTCCTGGACTAGAATATGGGATGCTATTTGGGCCCACCAGAGGGGACTGGATGTGAGTGAGCATGATGACTCCCCCAACTTGTGTGTGGTGTTGTAGTGAGAGAAATCGAGGTCCTCACATTGCCTGAGATTACTCTGGATATTTTGCAAAGATGGAAGATGGTATTGGGGTTGAAAAGATTGGCTCCTAACTCCTTGGTGTGGGGTCAAGGAGAGAATGAACACCAAAGCCATAGGTTCCTGTCTTCTAGAGAACGAACACAGAAATTTCAGGGGTCCCTGTTGATCCCTTAGCTTTGCCACTTTTGCAGCTTGTGTAACCTCCCTGAACCTCAGTCTCAACTGTATAAGGGACATGAGCGCTCCCTCATGGTGTAATGTTTAAGAGGTCAGGTCCTGGAGTTGGTCTGCCAGTGGTCAGTTCCACTGTTGGCAAGCCATTTGATATTTGAACCTCAGTTTCCTCTTGTGAAAGCTGAGAGTAATATTGGCACAAGGGTAATGCATTTTATTGGGGGTGGGTAGGTGAGGGTGGGAGTGGTCCTTTTAAGTCTTTAATCCTTCCTGACCAGAGAGCACTTTACAACTTATCCTTGGTCTGCTTTTTCTCATGCTGTGCCATGTACACCGGGACTGAGCCCAGAGTGGAATAGCCACTACTCACCCCACAATGAATGTCTCTTGATATGAACTTGTTAAATAGAAGGGCAGACTGTGTTTTTTTTTTTTTTAGAATCTTTATACTTTTTAAAAAGGTGAAATTCACATAGCACAATTAACCATTTAAAAGTGAATGATTCAGTGACATTTATTTCGTACAGTCACAATGCTGTGTATAACCATCATCTCCATCTAGTTCCAAAACATTCCCATCACTCCAAAAAGAACCACTTACTCATTTATCGGTCTCCATTATTCCCTCCTCTCAGCCCTGGCATCCATCAATCTGCTTTCTGATTTTCAGCATTTTAAAAAATTTAAAGTGCAATTTATATTTGGTAAAATTCACACAGTTTTAGTTTTTGGTTGTGTGAATTTTCACAAATACATTAACTTGTGTAACCGCTACCACAATCACGATATAAATTAGTTCCCTCATCTCCAGTATTCCCCCCATGTCCCTTTAGGTCCATGTAGCTCCTGATAACCACTAATCTGTTCTTGTAGGTTTGCCTTTTCCAAAATGTCACAAATGGAATCACGCAGTGTTTAGCCTTAGTCTGAGTCTGGCTTCTTTCACTTACCATTATGACTAATTTCCTCGCTGTCGGGGTATACTTAGTTAAATACACATCTGAGGGGAAGGGCTTATCAGGATCTGGGCGGGGACACCATTTCCAAGGCCTGCCAAGCATCCCTTTCGGCCAGGTAGGTGCAGGGCGCACACCATGGGCTTCATGCAGTTCCTGAGAGGGTCGACAGAGGGCGCTGTGGGCCCAGGACACCCGGCCCAGCAAGGGCAGAGGCTCCACCTCCTTCCGGTGCCCGCGAGGCTGTTCAGTTCCTAGACGCCAGAGGCGGGGCTTGGGCGTGGGCCTAAAAAAATGCCCCCCGCACCCCACGACCTGCGGGGGCGCTCCGAGACCGTTGCTGGCGAGAGCGCCAACCGGCCGCAGAAGTCAAGGGCTGGGCCGCGGGCCCTCCTTCCCTGGCTCGGTCCGCCCCCCACCCCTTTAGTGCGCATGCTCTGGTGCCTCCGGCCGTCTCGCGCGCTAGCCTGGCCCCGCCCCCCGCGCCCGGCGTCGGTGCGCGCTCACGCACGCCCCACGCACGCCGCACGCAAACGCCGCACGCGTGCGGCGCCTGCGCGTCTCCCGCGCGGAGGCGCTCGCTGCCCGCCTCGCGGTTCCTGGCGCCTCTGGAGCCAGCGCCGTGTGGCCCCGGGTGGTGGCTGATGGTCTAGAGGGCGCGTTAGAAAAGGTGACGTTCACTCTAATAACGTGTTTACTTCCGATTCCCGGTGTTCGACACGCTGTCGTGTCAGCGCGGGGGGATGTCAGAAACTGCGCACGCACACTTTTCCCGCCGAGTGTGGGGAGCTCGGCCTGGTGATCCCTGCCCTGGCCACTGCTTTGTGGTGTCGGTCGCCACGGGTCCAGGTTCAGGAGCCACGCGTGGGGCGGCGCGGCTCCACCCCTTGGGGGCCCATGGGAGCCCGAGCTGGTGGTCAGAAGGGGACAGTGTCCCGCAGCAGTGCAGACAGACTAGTCTGAGGAGAAGGAAGTGAAGCTGTGGGGACAGGATCGTAGACCTCCAGGTCACGTTTAGAGGCTTAGACTTTATTTTGTGTGTGTGTGAAATGCAGGGGGGTCTAGGAGAGACATGGTCCACCCAGCGTTCAACAGAACCTGTTTTAAAAACCATTTCGTTAAGGTACTCCTTGCATGACATAACACTCAGAAGAGGGAGCGTACCTTGTGTTTCGTTCTGTGAAATTTCGCAAACCGACTATACCACCATGTAGCCAGCACCGCACGAAGCCATCGAGTAGTTTAGTTTTTTTTAAAACTTTTTAAGATTTGGAAATAGCGATAGAAACGGACTGGGAAGTCCTGTGCGCCCTTTCATCAAGCGTCCCCCAGTGTTAACACCTTGCACACCTAAATTACAGCACAAACCGGGCAATTGCTATTCCTGCAGTCCGTGAGGCTTATTAAGATTTTTACCAGTTTTACATGCTTTCCTGTATGTGTGTACATAGTTCTGTACCGTTTACACTAGCAAATGTGAGAATTCGAGTTTCTCTGCATCCTCACCAGCACTTGACATTGTCAGATTCTTATATTTTTATTATAGTCATTCTGGTAGGTGTGCAGTGGAATCTCACTGGTTTTAATTTCTATCATAAATGAGTTTTATCTATTTTAGATATTCATACAACTCATATAAGTATATAGTTGACCCTTGAACAACATGGGGGGTTAGTGGTGCTGACTCCTCCTCACATAGTCCAAATCCATGTACTTTTGACTCCCTTGTAAAGTTGTCCCTCGTTCTCTGTGGAAGTTTGGTTCCAGGACTCCCAGCCAAAATACCAAAGGATGCTCAAAAGCCCTTATACAAAAAGGTGTAGAACAACGTGTACAGTTGACCCTCGGAATCTGTGGATTCCCAACCTCGATCGAATATACTGTTTTTGATCACGGTTGGTTGAATCCAAGGATGTGAAATCTGGGGGTCTGGAGGGCCAATGGTATATTTATCGAAAATTCATGTTAAACTGGATCTGCAAAGTTCACACTCATGTTCAAGGGTCGACTGTATATACTCTGGCTTCTTTTGCTCAATATAACATCTCAGATTCATTTATGTTTTTATGTATATCAGTAGTTTTTTTTATTGCTAAGTGTATTCCATTGTATGACTATACCACAGTTTGTTTAGCCATTCACCTAGTGATAGACATTTAGTTTGTTTCCATTTTATGGCTACAGGGAATGTATTTTAGTAGGTACTGTCCCACAAATCAATTGTGGCCGTTCTTTCTCTACCACCAGTATGTGAGGTGGTAAGATGGCAGTGGAGACAATACAGTCCAAGCATGCACCATTGACTGTCTATGCTGGTGGTTTCTTTGAGAGAGGCTGGGCATTCCGGGGGGCTTTCCTACCCTTTTTTAAGGGTCTCTGTTAGAGAAAAGCTTTATGGGTAATGTCTGTCTGCTCCCAAGCTCTCAAGGATGGTTACATTCTACTGTGTTCTCTTTAAGAAGAGCCTCAGAAGAAATTCCTGTCCAGTCTCAGTAACAGAAATAATTTCACTTCTGAGCAGTTGGTTTGTTCTTATTTTAAGGACACTGTGAATTGGCAGGTGATCAAGTTACACAGATGTGAGGGACTTACGAAAGTAGTGCCATTTGCTTTTGTATCAGCCTTGTGAATGTCTCTGTTTTGTGTGCCTGCCTTTGTGTGGTTTTCTTCTATTGTTACTTCCACTTCTCACTGTATTATGAGTACTTGGAACCCATCTTTATGCTCTTATGGTAGTGGAGGATATAATAAATGTCTCTTGTATCATGAATTGGGGGCATCTTCGGCAGCAGAGTAGTTGCCCCAGCTCTGTAAGATGTTTGAAGGACCATCTAGTAGAATGGAGGGGCCTTCCTATGACCTTGGCTTCCTTAATGGTTAATGAAATGGTCTTAGACCAGTATGTAAAGCATATACAAATCCTTTAGTTGCCTCTTGGAGCTGGCTAGCCACACAGTCTTTAGCCTCAGATTTTGTTGGCTTTTGTGACACCTCCCCTCCCCCGTTCCATCTGAGTCCATTCCACTGTCCCTTCTTTATCCAGTTGCCCCTTTGTGTTTTCCTATATGTTACTGTTCCTGTGGCATTTGTCTGTTTTACTCTCTTGAGTTCTGCTTGCCTTCCTGTGCCCTACATGTCCTGAGCTGGGTTGGAGTTAGCACCATCCCTTGCCTTGGTTTCCTCGCTTCTCCTGTCTTGCTGAGTTGCAGGTTTCTTCTGTTGATTGACAAGAATGTGTGCTGACCTAGAGGAGGGGGCAGGACTGGATGGAGGCTGCAGAGCAGGACCAGAACTAAATCTCACAACTGTACAAAGGAATGCGCTCCCAAACCTGCTTTCTCCAACACACCCCTGGTGTTGAAAAGGAGCTAAGAATGACAGCTGCAGAGTTTCCTGAATTAGAGGACCCAAAACACAGGTTTTCCTGGATGCAGCCTATCTGGGTGTACAGCCTCAGGATCAAATTTAATAGGAAATGGGAAAGTGATTCAAGAAGGCTGTGCGTACTACACATGTATCAGAGAATAGTTTGTTGATACTGGTCCCTCTCACATTGTCTCTCGCCCTGTGGGAGATAGAGCGGATGCTCTGAAAATTCTGGTTGCAAAGAGAATTGATGAAAATCTCCTGTTCCCTTGTATGTAGAAGGAAATATCAGTGGGCCTGGCTAGGCACTGGGGATGAGTGGAGGACTCCAAATTTCAGATCAAAGGAGAGGTGGTCTCCATTTCCCATGGGATCCTTGTGGTGCATGTTTCTGGCTTTGAGTGGGAAGGTGAAGTGGCAGGTGGAGAGGAGATCTGGAGCACTGTGGCTCATTCTAGACCCGATATTGTGTTCAAAACAATGGAGTTGGTGCTCTCTTTAGTGAGTTTTCTGTCACTGGACGTTTTCAAACAGGTTGGATGTATATATCTGTCAGTTATCATGGAGGAAATCCATACTTTGGGTGGAAATGCTGGTCCTTCTAAGGTAGGTGACATATAATTACTCAGATAGATGGGAAAATACTCTCCATGAGAGTTACTTGCTGCGCCGCATTAGTATTGATCCAGATGCAGAGGCCTGCATTGTTAGGGTCCCAGTCCATTGCCTGAGTCCCCTTGAGGTACTGTTCGAGGCATAGATTAATCTAGCAAGTCAGTCACCAAAAGAGGGACTAAACTACAGGAACTGCGTGAGGGTGAAGACCCTTAGGATGAGGCCTCTGGCAGCTTCTGTTTATGACTAAGCTGGGGAAAGAGGGAGTTTTGCCCTGGGAAAGTGGCAAAGGTGGTGGGTGATGTGGGATGAAACCAGTGTGGAGATTTCTCAGGGCTAAGTAAGGTCTGGTTAAGAATTTATGACCTGAGAGCTTATCTTCAGTTGAATCTACCCCCTTTTAATCTCTCTTGTTTTCTAAACAGGGTGTCTTATTTCATTCTTCAATAATAATAAAAAAAACCTGTAGTAAAAATACATATGTATAACATAAAATTTAAGATTTTAACCATTTTTAATGTACAGTTCAGTGGCATTAAGCATTTATGATGTTGTGTAACTATTACCACATATCTATCTCCAAAATTTTTTCATCATTTTAAGTAGAAACACTGTACCCATTAAACAACTCTCATGCCCCTTTCCTCCCAGACCTTGGCAGCCACCATTCTATCTTCTGTCTATGAATTTGCCTATTATAGGTACTTAATGTAAATCAAATCAAACAATATTATCTATTAAGGATTGAATTATATTCCCCCCAAATTCACATGTTCAAGTCCTAAGAATGTGACTATTTGGAGAAAGGGTGTCACAGAAGTAATTAAAGTGAAATGAGGTCATATGGATGAGTCTAGTCCAATATGACCGTTGTGCATATAAAAAGAGGCTATTAGGATACATCGCAGAGACTGAGAAATGATCATTTGAGGACACAATGAGAAAGTGGCCATCAGCAAGCCAAGGAGAGTGGCCTCAGGAGAAACCAAACTTACCCACACCCCCATCTTGGACTTCTAACCTCCAGAACTATGAGAAAATTAATTTCTGTTGTTTAAGCTCGCTAATCTGTGGTATTTTGTCATGCCAGCTCGAGCGGACTAATATATTGTCCTTTTGTAACTGGTTTGTTTCACTTAGCATAACATTTTTAAGGTTCATCCATGTTGTGGCATTTGTTAGAAATTTTTTTGATGGCCGAATAGTATCCCACTGTATGGTAAATTACATTCAGTTGATGCATTCTTCTTCTGATGGACCCTAGAGTTGTTTCCTCCTTTTAGGTATTGTGAATAATGCTGCTTTGACCATGAGTGTATAAGGTTCTGTTTGAGTCCAAACAAGGTGTCTTTAAATCAAATATAATTAATATTTTAAACTGCTTTCTCTGACTCTTTTGCCTATGCCCTTTCCCTGTCCCCATGCTTCCCGCATACTCCTTCACCCCTTTCCCTGATATGCTGATTCCTCCCTTGCCCTGGCAATATTCATTTGGACGGATGGGAAAAGTCATGGGTTCATGAGTCAGACATCACGGTTCTGATGCAGTCAGTTTTAGTCCTTGTCGGTGATGTTGAACAGGTCACATCAGATCTCTGAGCCTCGCTTGGTCTTGTGAAATGGTGAAATAGATTCTTCTCTCATCACATGCGAAGTACCTGGCAGAATGGACACTTCATTGACTTAGGGTTCCTTTCCTCTCCATGAACAGATGCTACCTTCTCTCCTCATGCTGGCCCCTCTCTCCAGCTGTGAACATGGATTGGAAGAGTCAGTGGTGTAGTAGTCAGGGTTCTCCCAAGAAATAGAACCAAAAGTGTGTATATTTATAGAGAGAGATTATGGGGACTGGAAAGTCAAATCCACAGGGGAAGCCAGCAGGCTGGAAATTCCACTGAGTGTCAGGGTTGCAGTGGAGTGCAAAGGCCATCTGAGGCGGGATTCTTTCCTCCTGTAGAACCTGTCTTTTCTCTTAGGCTGATTAGATGAGCCCCACCCATATTATGGAGGGTGATCTGTTTTACTCAAAGTTAACTGTTTTAAATGTTAATCACATCTAAAAATACTTTTATAGCAACATGCAAACTGATATTTGACCAAATAACTGAGCATCATAGCCTAGTCAAGTTGACACAGAAAATTAACTATCGCAATCGATAACTTGTCAGTTCTCTTCAAAGTGATCTATAGATTCATTGTAATCTCAATTAAAATTCAGGAAGTCTTTAAAAAAATTGATAAGTTGATTCCAAAATTCATATGGAAGTTTAAGAGAACTAGAATAATCAAAACAGCTTTTGAAAAGATCAAAATTGGAAGATTCACACTACCTGATGTCAAGCCTCATTAGGAAGCCTGGTGATCAAGACAGTGTGGTATTAGTGAAAGAATAGACATATATAGATTAATGGAGCAGAATGTAGTCCAGAAGTAGATTAATCTCCATCAGTCAATTGATTTTCAAAGAGGTGGAAAGGCAATTCAGTGGAGAATGGTGCTGGAACAACTGGGCATCCATATGTAAAAATCTAAACTTGTTCCATATTTTGCAACATATTGTTGGAAAGTAGGGCAGACTCAATCATAGATCTAAATGTAAAACCTAAAACTATTAAACTTTTGGAAGAATCAGGAAGAAATCTTTGTGACCTTGGGTTAAGAGTTCTTAGGTATGACACCAGAAGCATGATTCATAGAAATAAATTGATACACTGTACTGGATAAAAATTAAGAACTTTTGCTCTTTGAAAGAGACTTGAGTAAACAAAAAGACAAGCCAGAGACTGGAAGAAAATATTTACAAATGATATAGCTGAAAAGGGCTTGTATTATATATAAATAACTTTAAGGGCTTAATAAAACAACTCATAAAAAATGAACAAAAGATTTCAACAGGCATGTCACCAAAGACACCAAAAATGTGGATGACAAATATGAATATAAAAACATTAGTAGGAAAATGTAAATTAAAACTATAATGAGATATAAATACATACTTAAAAAAATGATGAAAATTTAAGAGACTGACTATACCAAATGTTGGTTAGGATGTGGAGGGACTGGTGGTGGGAACATAAAATGGTACAATCATCTCTGAAAAATGTTTAACAGACACCTACAGTGTGACCTAGCCATTCCACTCCTCAGTAGTTACCCAAGAGAAAGAGAAATGAAAGCATATGTTCATAAATTTAATTGGATATGAATGTTCATAGCAGCATATTGGTAATAGCCAAAACTTGGAAGCAACCTAAATGTCTCTCAACAGGCAAATCAATAAATTATGGTTCAGTAAGTCCTTACTTAATATCGTCAGTAGGTTCTGTGACTTTAAGCAGAACGACATAAAACTAGTTTTACCATAGACTAATTGATATAAGTGAGTTAAGTTTCTGTGGCATCTCACCAACATAATGAAATGACATTGAACAAAACATTCAAGGACCTGCTGTATATCCACACAATGGAATACTACTGAGAAAAAAAGGTAATAAATTATTGATACATGCTACAACATGAATAAACATGTACAGCCTTGATTCCGTTCATATTAAAAATCTAGGCAATGCAAACTAATGTGGAGTGACCACAGATCAATGGTTGCCTGGGAAGGGTAGAGGGAGCAACTATGAAGGGAGAGGAAGAAAATTTGGGAGTGAAGAATCTGTTATTTTGATTGTGGTTACTTATATGTCAAAATGTGTCACATTGTACACTTTGAATATGCATTGTTTGCTGTGTGTCCATTACAGGTTAATAAAGCTGTTTTAGGGGTAAAGCACATAGAAGATACCTAATTGACTCTTGTTCCTTTCCAAGGTGGCCAGCTACTATCCTCACAGTGACACCCTTCCCCAGCTAGACAAATCAATGTCTTCTTTCCCTTGGCTTCACAGATCTGGCTCTCAGGGGCCGTCACATGCCATTTGAAAATTGCATCAAATAGCACATTGCAGAGGCAACAAAGGTTCTGGAACCCCTGCACCATGGAAATGATCTCTGTCCCTCCACCCTTTAACTTACATCATCAGACAAGTCTCCTCACTCCTTTTTCCCCTCCTGTCAGCAATCTGTCTCTAGCCAGAAAGTTAATCTGGTCGAAGGTTTTCCTTAACTAACCATTAGGGCTTTACCCTCCTGACCTTTGGGGAGGGGCTGAAACATATCAGTTCCCTCAAATAGGGTCTTTGTCATTTAGCCTTATAACTCTCTCGGTCAGAAGATTGAGGCATGTCAAGGTTGTTGACTTGCCGCAGACTTTGTATCAAGTTAGTGCAAATACTGGACAAACTCAGATTCCTAACTCTCAGACCTAACCCAGGGATGCCGCCGGCCCTCATCCTCCAATCCCCACCCTGTGACCCATGTCATGTGACCCTAGGGCTGCTAGGGGAGAGACTCCGGCACAGGCCCTGCATTCCGGGGCCTGGCAGCTGGTCCAAGAGTGGCAGAGTGAGCCTCTGAGCAGCCTCGTGGGGTCTGCGCTCCTTCTCCATCACGTCCGCCCAGTTGCCCTAGTGACTGTGTGACCCTTCTCCCCCGCCCTCACTGCCACCAGCCCTATAAATAGAGGTGAGGAGCAGCTGGGCTCTCTTGGCAGTCACCATGAGGGCTCTGGTCCTGCTCTGCTGCTTTGTGGCGTCGCTCCTGCTCCCAGGACAAGCAGGTACGACCCCACCCCTGTTGGCCAGGCCAGACTGCAATCCCCAGTCTGTGGTATGGGGGGCTTGGGCGGTAGTTGGAGGATGAGGCCTCTTGGGGTGATGGCTGGTCTCATGTTGTCCCCATACTCTTCCCTGGGGCCCCGGGGAAAGAACTGGGTGTGGAGAGAACCCGAGAGCAGCCAGGGGCTCCCCATGAAGCCGGAGGAAGCAGAAGCAGTGAACTGAGAGGTGCAGGAAGGTGTGAGGCCTGAGGGGCCAGAGAGAAGGTCTGGCCAGTAGCTGCTGGGGAAGAGAGCCCCAAAAGTCAAGACTAGCAGAGCCTTCTGGCCAGACAAAAGAACCCAACCTTGGAGCAGGATGGGCCCCCAGAGGTAACTGAGTATCCCCTCCCGCTTGGTGGCAATCTGGTGAGGAACCTGGCTTTGCATGATTGAGGACAGGGGGCCATGCTGGGCAGAGTCTGGGGTTGCCTGGGGAATAGTGGGATAGAGTCGGGGTCAATTTGGGATGTGATTAGAGATCGAGTTGGAGCTAGTCTGGAAACTGAGTTGGACGAGTTCAGACATGGACCAGGACAGTTCTGGAGCAGAACTGGGCTTGGCTGGGCTTGGTTAGAAGGGGCTGGGGTCTGGTGTGCCATGGTCTTCCTTTGATATCTCAGCACTGTGTGTGGCAGAGGTGGCTCTGGTTACAGCATGGGAGTTATTTATAGGTGTAGAGGAGACACCAGAGCATTTTGCCACCCTCTGTTCCTGAGATTCCTGGGGCTGGGTTCCCCTTGGGGATGCTTCTGGGGTTCTCTGGGGACCCCCCTCCCCAGGAATCTGGGACTGTTTTATCTTTTCATGACTCTGTAGTCTTTATCTGCGCAGGGGACCATAGGGTCAATGTCCCAGCCTTTCTGATCTTTGAAATTCTGTTTCTTGAGGACCTAGCCCCTGCCAGAAGAGCAGGTGGCAGGGGCATCAGAAGTCATTACCTCAGGAGTTAGAGACGAGGGTGGGGGGCTCAAGCTTCGTATGTGCTACTGGGCCCTGCCCTTGTCTGCCCTTGAGTTAATTTTGGGCTCCATGGGGCTGCAGTGACTGGAGTGGTGAGGATTCCAAGCGGCTGTCAGGTGGCTAAGTATGGAAACAGCCATGTAATTGGATCCTAAGCCCGGAGCCACTGCCACCCTCTCCCCTTTACGGCCCCTCCTCTGCTTCTCCCAGCCCCAGCTGCCACCTCTATCTGCTTCCACACAACAGGCCTAGGAACTTTTAGCCTTTTAGGGACATCCTTTGTCTTTCCTCCCAACAAAGGAACTGGACATCTGGAATGATCCACAGGCCTCACCAGGAATCTTGCTCTAGGGAAAGGAGATAGGCAGGTGCTTTGTTCAAAGATCCCCTCCTCTCCTCTCTGCGCTCTTCCTTCCTGGACTCCTTTATGTGTGCTGCCCTGGCTTCCAGGGAGAGGTAGTCCACCAGCGGGTAGGGTTTCCTCCTTTCTCGAACTGCTCACACTTGGGCTGTGGATTCTTACCCATATGGATTTGATCACTGCTTCAGTTGTAGGTTGTGTACCCCAAACAGCTTTCTCCTATACCCAATGAGAGGTTCCAACCATAAGGGTGGCTTACCCCTACACCCATAATGACAGTCTTTTTCTATTGTCCACCCAGTAAGTGTCACCCAGCCCACAGGCAGCAACTTTGCTCCTGGACTTCCCATCCCACCACTGGGTCCTTATTTTCATGCCTTCTTCTCATCCCTTCTTCTCATCCGCAAATGAGGGACCAGGCGTTCCTCCTGATGCCGGGATGCATATGGAGCCACCAGGTTCCTGTCACCAGGTACCTCCTACTTCCTACCCTTTCCCCCAGTCTTTTTTAACTACTAGGCTCCTCTTCTTTGTCTTGGGGACCTGGCCTGGGGACAGGCCTGCTCAAGGACGGAAAAGTAGGCTTTAGTCAATTTACTCTGCCACCTCCTTGTCCAGGTAAGGGAACAAAAGCCAGAGGGATGAAGAGATGTGTTCAAGGTTAGACAGTGAGTGAATGATAGGCACATGTAGCCCAGGGCTAGTCTTACTCTACCTGGAAGTTCCTGTCCCGCTATGGCCTCCCTGAACTACTCTGCTTGTCTGGGTGTGTGAGGGGTGGTGAGGAGGCTGCCTTCTGGTAGGTTCCCCCAGGATACAGGACAAAAATGATGCCATTGGTCCTTTGACTTCTTGGAGGGCGGGGTAGGATAGGGGGTGCTGAGAAACCATTTATTTGGTTTAAACAGTTGGCATTTGTTAGGAGGCTGAATTCAGGACATCTTTGCTTCCTGTTGCCTGCTGGATACAGAGAGAGGTTGGGGACAGATGGGATGGGGTGGTGCTCTGAGTCTCTACATACTCCATCCTCCAGCCTAGCCCTGGTTGCAGATGTGTAAGTCTGCTCTGGTTCCCACTGTAAAATCCCAATGGTGAGAGGTTAGTGTACGCTGAGGCTGACCTACTCCTCCATTAGAGACGAGGGTATATCGTGACTACCAGGAAGTGCGCCCCTTGAGATCCCCTCCTCACCCACCCCAGGCTTGTTTTTTTTCTAGAAAGAGGCCTGTTCACGTTTCCTAAACAGGGCTGTGCAACAGCTATGATCTACCATGGGGAGGGCTAGTCAAGTGTCATGAGCTTGGGGGTTCTGGGGAAAGAGCAGACCCCAAAGCCTTTCCAGCCCCCTGCAAGCTGTGTCCCCACTGGGCTTCCAGTTTCTAGCTCAGTGCAACTGGACAAGCCTGTAGGGAGTATCTAGTCCACCACTTCCCTACACTGAGTCTGCGAAGTGCTAATCTGGGATTCACTGATGGATGCATCCTCCCAGAAGTGGACACCTTGCTTGGCAGCCTGTGAAATGGCCTTTTGGAAATGCTGTTTTTGCCTCATGTCTGGATGTGACAGTGAAGGTTGAACAGCTAGTTCATGACAGGGCCAGAGCTGGAATTCAGGTTTCTTCACCTCTTGTCCAATGCTTTTGGCCACTTTTACCCTCAGAAGGAGGTCTCCCTGAGGCCAGTTGCATCTGGCCATTTGGTGCTCATTGGTGATGGGCTGGGATAGAGCCTGGTCCCTATGGGCACATGAGATCCTTTTCTGACCTTGTCTGAGGGGCCGAGGATAAGACCTAGGTGCTGTGTCACTTGGCCTGAACTGGGGGTGGTAGCTGGGGGCATGGGAAGGAGTGGGCTCTGCTACTCTGGCATGCTGGGCTAAGTCTTCTCTCCTGGGCACCTTTGCTGCTCCAAATTGAAATCCAAACACACTCATGGTACAGCCCTTTTATTTATATATTGCTGGAGTGTGTGAAGCCCTTTCAAATACCTTGCCACATTTCATCATTCATCCATTCCATTTATTTATTACATATCTACTATTTTTTAGGTGTGGTTCTGGGACAATTCAGATAACCATCCTGTCCTCGGGCGGGCTTATAGTCTGGTAGGGGAAACAGCGTAGTCTGCCTCGGGGCTGCATTGCATAAAGCAGACATGCAGAGATGTCGGTAGGAACAGGTGAAGTGAGGTGGGATGCAGGGAAGTGGGGAGGTTATTTTTAACTGAGTGGATCGAGAAATGTTTTATAGATGAGGGAACTTTTGAGCTGAATCTTGTAGAAAGATTCATACATGAAAAGATGGAAGGATAAGAATTCTACATAAGGAAACTAGATGAACAAACTCAGGGAGTCAGGAAAGAATGGAGCTCTGGGGAGAACCAGGAAAGTACACATTGTTCTGCCTGGGACAAGGGCAGGCAGAGAGAAGTGGGGGTCGTGTGAAGGGCCTTGAGTGTGGGGCTGAGGACAAGGGCTTTGTTCTGATGGCAGTGGCTACCACTGAGGGCTTTGGAAGAATTCACCTAGCAGTTGTTTGTAGGGAGAAGTGTAACAAGGGAAGACTGATCAGACAGACAACCACATCAGAAATGCAAGAAAGAGGGTGTGAGGTCCAGTGAGGAAGGAGTTTAGTGCAGGTTGTGTGATCTCACTAGAAAAACCAGGAGCATAAGAGAAAAGAACAGATTTAAAAAGTTCAGTTTGGGTCATTATGAATTTCAGGTGCCTGTTGAATATTTACATGGAGACATTTAGCTAGAAAGATGGGACTGAACCTGAGGAGGGAAGTCAGGTCCAGGGGTCCAGAGTGAGATTCATTTGGGTAAAGGTGAGGGTGAAGCTGTGAGATTGCTGATGGCACTGTAGATTTGGGAAGTGGGAAGAGGAACACAATAAATGGACTTCAGGGAGAGAGAGTGACCCAGAAGCCGAGGGAAAGCATGCCTCTTTAGAAAGGGCAGGCAACAGGATCTGAGACCAGAATTGCTGAGGAAGAGAAGGCACTGGCTTTATCATGCAGGAAGTTGCTGACATTTTGAGGGGTCTCTGTAGGTTCATTGAGGATGCAGAGGCAGCATATTCAGAAGGTGAGACTTTGCAAAGGTGAGTGGGTGGGTTTGTGGAGGTAGAATCTTTTCTTCTTAACACTGGAAAAAACTAAGTGTGTTTGTGGGCCAGTGGGGAGAGGGCGAGAAAGTGACCGGGATGTCAGATGCTTGAGGAGGGTGGACGAAGTCTGACATAGGTCTTAGGGGACACACATACCATGGCACTGCAGAACCCTCAGAGGGACACCGAATATTCAAATGGACTCAGTAGTCCTGGTGCCAGCCAGGGAGCTGAACTAGGGAGTAGGGAACCTGGTCTACACTGGGATTGCTGTGAAGGGCCTGGAAGGCCACAGAGGAACCAGACTGATCTTCCCAAGAACCCAGAGAGGTAGAAAGCATTGGGACCAGCCTGGAAAAGCACTGGGCAGAGCCTGAAAGACCTGAGGCCTGGAGATAAAGTCAGTGAATCAGCAGTTCAGTCACAGTAAACGGTACTATCTCACTGTTGGTGAGCTGCCTGCCCCCAGGCCAGATGCTGTAGAGAATTAGAGGGCAGAATTTGACCTCATCTAAGGCATCCATTCAGCAAATGTCCGCTGGGTCTACAGTGGACAAAGTACTGGGTTTGGACTCCAATGAGAGTTCCTAGGTGTTTTTCTGGCTTCAGGCCTCCGTTCCCCACCCCCACCCCCCCATGGCCCATCAGCAGGACTCATTTTGGGATGAGGGGGCTGAAGGAGATGAGTAAGTTGGGTTGATGAGCTGGCTTGTGTTCTCTCACCATCTGCTCTGGGTGCCTAGGACTCTCAAAGTGTGACTGCTCACCTGCCTTCTTAGGGGCCTTGAGAGAAGTCTGTCTTCAGAATCCTGCATCAGTCCTGCTGGACTCTTTCTTTCTTTTGGTGGCTCCAACAGGATAAGTGACTTCAGTGGAACTTGGTGTGGAGGCATGTGGCCCAAGTTTCCCAGGTGACCTCGGTTCTCATTCTTACTTGTGAAACAGAGACAGTTTAGGCTCCCTTCCCTCTTCCTCCCCTGGCCCTGCTCTGTCCCTGCTCCTAAGACATGCTGTCAGCAAAGACCCTGAAACAGCTTCTAATGAAGGCCCGTGGCTCAACACTTAGACTGTCACTTTTCCAAATTACTTTTTGTTTGAAAGGACTCAGAAGATTTTAGCTCAAGGAATACATCTCTAACATAGAATTTCCCATTGTTTTGGTTGGCAGAGTCTTAGCCAAAGTTTCTAATCACAGCATTGAGACAATAAATGTTTCACTGGTTCTGAGCACAGAGAGGCTGGAGCTGTGGAGTGGGGCTTTCTCTACCGTGTTCTAAAGGAATAAGTGACTGAGTGAATGAATGAACCGGGCACAGCTTTAGGCTTGCCAAACTTGACTTGCACAGGGCTCTGAAGGCCCCCAGCCTCTCTGCTCACCTCATCCCTGGTGTCTTTACCAG
The DNA here is from genome assembly GCA_030015415.1 of Cynopterus sphinx. NCBI lineage: Eukaryota > Metazoa > Chordata > Mammalia > Chiroptera > Pteropodidae > Cynopterus > Cynopterus sphinx. Next base: position 94,559,096 of record CM057379.1, on the reverse strand, counting down.
GAGGTGAAAGGTGTAGCGTAATTCAGCAAATGTAATGGGTCAGATTTAGCCAAGTTTCTGAAGAGGTTTTCCTGGCCTTTGTCTCCTGGGCTGACGTCCTTCTCTGGGATCAGGAAGGTTTCAGCCTCATACCTCTTTGGCTTGAAAGATGATTTTTGCTCAAAGTTCCAGGCACCCCTTTGCCTAAGAGACATGCCTGCACTTGTCACTTTCTTGTTCTTCCTTACAGAGGGCCCCAGAGTTACCATTCCTGAGCTGTCCAGCCTCAGGGTGAGGGGCTTGGGTGGCAGAATCAATTCCTGCCTCTCAAAGTTCCTAAGCTATTATGGGTCAGCCATTCGCACCCTCATCCAGGGCCTACAGTAGCCTCCTCTCCCCCTGCCTTCAGCACTTCCCTAGCCGGTATGGAGCAGAGGCTGCCACAATTGCCCAGGTGGTAGATGTACCCAGAGGCTGGAGTCTGAAGACCATGAGACTGATGCCAGTGGCAGCTCCAACCTGGTGCCATTTCAGGAGCCTGTATTTCCTGAGGATAATGGGACCACAGGAAAGCATAGTTGCTGTGGTTCTGTCCAGCTCCAAATCCTGGAGCTCAGAAGGATTTCAGATGGGATGTTGGCCCATCTGGGGCAGGCCCCCCCAGGATCACTGAAAGGGTGTTAAGGGATGAGAAAAAGCTTTCTCCTCGGACTCTTTGGTCAACCCCTACCCCCAGGGGTCCTTGACCCTCACAACCTTGAGAGCACTTGGTTATCTAGTCCTCTGTCAACTCAGTGCTGAAGGGCACAGAATGAGTATGGGCTGTGTGACTAGCCCTGGGGAGAAGGAGAACTCAGCACAGAGTCCTAGAGAAGTGGATGATGTGGCCGTCCCTTGGGATGCCCACCTTGGGTAAGGGAATCAGGATGGACTCATGATTGGAGTGAGGGGCAGAATATGATCAGCAGGAGGCAAATCTGATTGGGACACTCTAGGATCTTAGAGGGAGAAGAGTGGGGCTGGCTAATCACACAAGGTGGGCACTTGAAAGAGAGGCAGGAAAGGCCCAGCTCTCCAGCCTGATGCCACTCTGTGCCTCCTGCTAGGTCCTGGCCAGCCACACTGTACAGGAGGAACAGGCTATGTCTCTGCCCCCAGGAGCTGACTTTCTATTTGGAGAGATGGCATACACTGAAAAAAATGTGACTAACACCCCAGCAGCTCTGGTTGGAGTTTAGAGGAGGGCTGAAAGGTCGGCCTCATGGTGGGACAAGTTTCCTCCTGGATTGGGTGGAAGGGGACGATTTCTGGACTGTCAGCTCCAAGAGGACAGGGGCTGTGTGTGTGTTCGTTTAATTTACATGCCACTGTGTCACACTTAGCACATGCTTGGTTCATTGAAGGCTCTTAATAATGTAGATGAATGAATAGCTAGCTGATTTATGCAGGCAGAGATGGAAAGAGCATCTGAAATGGTGATCAAAGCCAGGAATGGGGAAACTTAGAGTACTGTACTGCACTGCACTGCCAGAGACAGAACAAGATCAGCTCTGGCTAGATTGTGGGGAGCCTGTTTGGGGGAGATCAGACTATCCTGATGGGTCAGGGCCTGTTGTGAAGGGCCTTGAATGCCAAGCCAAGTGGCTCGCTTCCTAGGTCCTCAGCATATCTAGCCTGTTTCCTTTGCCACTAGCCCCTCCTTTTCTTCTCTCTTAGATATTTTTGGATCTTTCTAGAGCAGAGACTATATTCTGAGCTCAAACAGGTGCAGGCAAAGTCTGGCCTGGAGTTCTGGACCCATAGGAAGTGAGTTGAGAGCTCAGCCCAGTACCAGGCCAGAGGAGAAACCAGGGGTTTGGGAGCATTCCCCACCCTTCCACCCCCCTGCCACCAGGTAGCTGCCAAAATTGTGGCCCCTGGTCCTCCTCCAAGTGGCCATTTGGTTAGGACCTTAGCCAAACCTGTTGTCTTCTGTAGAATTTTCTCTGAATGACAACAAGTAAAAACCTGACAAAGCCATTACCTTGAAAATCTTGTCTCTAATGTGCACTTATTCCACAGCTGCCTGCCCTGGGCACCTGTGCCCACCAGAGAGGTTTCTAGCCATTTTGGTGGTTACTTATTTTTTTCCCATGCATTTCTTCTTACCCTTTGTTTCAGGTGTCAGTTAGTAGAATATAACTATTTCTCTAGCTTATCCCGGGAGGTCAAGACACCAGGAGTGCTACCTAGGGCCTGGGGATACCTCTGGAAAAATTAGGGAAGGTTGACAGTGCTCACCGTTGCCTGGGGAAGCCCATCTGGCCTCAGGCACCCAGAGAAATGAGATTGGGTACAAGCTGTGGCAGAAATAACAGTCTGGAGGCTAATCCACCTCTTTCTTCTTTTTGTGCCTCAGTTTTCTTCCTGAATTGGTGGTTGTGCTGCAGCCTCTCCACTCAGACCCGCTCATTTGAGGCTGCCCACACAGGAACAGAGCAGCCAGCCAGGGGTGGGGTGCTGTGGGCACACCAGGACTTGAAGAAAGAGCAAGTACTGGTGGTGTCACACATTTGCTACCAAGCCCCTTACCATCTTTGCACCTGTTTGTTTGCCCATAAAATGGGATAATAATACTTTTCCCTATTTACAGCATGGGGTTGTGTGACTAAAATAAGCAAATGGCTCTGGGATGCTTAAAATGTTTTTTTATATCAGATACTTTTTAAGGTTAAAAGGACTGTGACAGTAATTACAGGCTATCACTGCTGTCAGTGTTCCTGTGGCTTGACATCTGCCACTGGTTTCCTCAAATATCATGAAACACGAACAACTGGGGGAAATCCATCAACACAGCTGCCCCTTGTCAGGACTGTTAAATCCTCGGGATTCTCTGTCCTCAGCGAGCTTACAAACCAGGAGGGGAGACAGTTCTCACTCATGATATGAGTAGAGAACCATATAAGGCAGGTGTAATCAGGGGCTAAAAATAAGTAGCCTGAGAGTGTAGAGAAATGGGGAGCAGGTGGGGCAGGATGGGCCTTAGGCTGGTGAAAACACCACCCACTTAGCATGTATGGGGGGAGATGGGGGAGATATCTTAGGGCCAGGCTTAGGTGTTAGTTCTTATATTAGTTTCCTGGAGCTGCTGCAACAAATGACAAACTGGGTGACTTGAAACAACACAAATTTATTCTGTCACAGTCTGGAGGCTAGAGGTCTAAAATCAAGGTGTCCAAAGGGTCACGTTCTCTTTGAAGGCTCCAGGGAGGATACTTCCTTCCTCTTCCACCTTCTAGTAGATCCTGGCAGTCCTTGGAATTCCTTGGCTTGGAGCCACTTCTTTCCAATCTCCATCCTCACGTGGCCCCTTCTCTGTGTCTCTGTGTGTCCTCTCCTCTTATAAGGACACCAGTCATTGGGCTTAGGGCCCATTCTAATCTATTATAACCTCATCTTAATTAATTACCCTATTTCCAAATAAGGTCACATGCTGAGATTCTGGGTGGGCATGAATTTTGGGGGACATTCTTCAGCCACAGTGGTTCCTTAGCCTTGGATTCAGACTGGTGAGCAGTTGCTGGCTCGGAATGTATAGTTCTCATCTTTCTCCTGGGTGGTGGTCTTTTACTGGACACAGATGGCATCTGTTTCCTGGGTCCTATAGCCTATATGATTGCCCCAGCAGCTAATTTAGAGCTCTGTTGACACACCCAGGGCAAGCATGTTGAATGAATGAATGAATGAATGGACAGCTGGTTAGGGGCAGGGAATTCTGGGAGCAGCCGCCTAGCCTAGTGGTGATGCTGGGGAAGACTGGGGAGAATTCCAGCTCCCTGCTGAGTATGCTCAGGTGTAGAATGAGTTGGAGTTGGCACATCTCGAGGTTAGGGAGGTCTGATTCCCAGCAGGTTATGATGGAGAGAGAAGAGGGCTGAACACCTGGAAGCAGGCCTGGCGTGCTATATGACCTTAGGCCCAGCATTTCCGTGTGTGCCCCCACACTCAGCCCTCACAGTCTTCTGTCATATGAACAGTGGGAGGGTCAGCAGGGCACAGAGGCATCTCTTATGCCTCTGCAGAAACTGCTTGGAAAAGGAACTTCAATTGAATTCTCTGCCCAGTTTATGAGAGGTTCACATCTTGGCATTGCCGCCTTTCTGCACTCCTCTCCAGCAGCAGGAGCCCAGCCAGAAAGGCAGGTATCTGGATCTCCTTGTGGCATCATCGGGGTCCCAAACCTGGAGTCTGGGTATTGGGGCAGCTGTGGAAGTTGGTGGCTATGGCTCTGTTACACCCTTTGTGGTTTGTCCCAGTTTTGGAGGAGAGCAGGAGTGAGAGGGTAGGTGTCCAGGGGCTTCTAGCCTTTCTAGAAATGCTCACCAGTAAATCCAATCTGTACTCCTTAGCCTGGCATATTGCTCTCTGTCCAGTGTTTCCCGGTTTCCTGACCATGGCCACAGTTACCCACACACAATTGTCTTGGCTCCCTCAGCCTCTGACCCCAAATACCTTACCCACCAGGAGCAGCTATGATGAGCCCTGAGTCCACATCCCTACGGAGAGCTGAGACTCCGCTGCCAGGAGACAAGCACTCATGCTGCCCGCCTACCCCTCCAATTAGATGCTCATGTCTTAAGGGGAGATTTTAAATCTAGGAACCCAGTTATCACAGCAACCTTCTAACCTTTAGATCACAAAGAAATAGGCCTGGACAGGTTATACCTGCCTTGGCCGGGGTGTTTTCCAGGTTCTGAGTCTCCTTTTGCTTGGAACTCTTTGCCACTGAGTTGAGAGAAGGCCTTATATTTTCCCATCATCATCCGTCCATCTATCCAATGGTTGTTCTAGGTGCTGGGATACAAAATCCCTGACAGACAGGAAACCAATTAAGTAAGTAGTGTAGTTTATTAGGTGTTTACAGGTACAACAGGGAAAAAGGCACTAGGGAAGGGAGATGGGGAAGAGTGGTTGGCAGACAGCATCACCAGGGTGGCTGGGGAAGGCCTCACAGAGATGTGGAGAAGGAAAAGAATCAAATGCACTTTGTCTTTTTTCTAACAGCTTTACTTAGATATAATTAATATCACATGTAATTCACCCATTTAAATTAAATAATATTTAGAATATTGAATATCATACAATTCAGTAATTTTTCGTGTATTCACAGATAATGCAACCATCAGCAAAGTCAACATTAGAACATTTTTCATCATCTCAAACTAAAACTCTGTACTCTAGCAGTCACTCCTCATTCCCCTCTGTTGCCTGCCCCCTGATCCCTGGCAACCACTAATCTCGGTTGATTCGCCTATTCTGGACATTTCATACAAATGGAATCAATAATATGTGATCTTTTTTGATGGGCTTCTTTCATTACAATAATGTCTTCGATGTTCATCCACATGGTAGCATGTCAGTACTTTTTTCTTTTTTATGGCTGAATAATATTCCATTGTACATATAGACCATTTTTTGTTTATCCATTCATCCCTTGAGGGGCACTTGCATTGTTTCCATCTTTGGCTATGTGAGTGGTACTGCTGTGAACATCAGTGTTCATGTTCGTATGTGAAGACATGTTTTGGGGAGATTTTATATTAACATTAGAAAAATCTTATATTTTTATAGTACTGTACTGCTTTCAGAATTCCACCGGTCATTTGAGCCTCCCATTATCTGGCACGTAGTAGGTGCTCCATCAGTAATAGTGGAATGAAAGCATGCCAGACTTGGGGGTGGTCAGGGCAGGTATTTTTCTTTTCTGTTTTATTACTAATAAAACAGGTTTAGAAAAGATAAAATACTCAAGGTCCCACTACTAGTCAAGGAGTAAACTTGGGCACCTGACCCTGTCCTCCTCTCCTCCTCTTCCTCCCCCAGAGTCATAGGATGCCCAGGACTGCCCCTCATGGTCCACTACCAGGTAGCTTTGCCTGAACATCAGGGTTCTGCCCCATGGGCAGGTTTTGCAAGGGTCTCCCACCGTTCTTGAGCTCACCTCTTTGTACCCTACTTCCAGCATATCCCGTTGCAGGATAATAAGGACACCAGACCCATGATGCCCCTAGAGCTGATGGGCATCAGCCCCTGTTGGCCACCTGTGGCCTTGGGGATGGACCATAGCCTGGTCAGGGGGCTGGGGAAGGCTTGGTACCACCTCCTACAGTTGGATTCCAACCTTTGCAACTACTAGGTGTCTGAGGATGGGTACAGGTTGCCTCCCATAGTCAGGGCCCAAGGACAGTGGTTCTCAGATACTAGCGTATGTGGAAATCACTTAGGCACTTGTTCAAAGGGAAGACTCCTGAGGCCCTGCAGACCTTGAGTGTGGTTCTGGGGGTCTCAGGCATGGGTCCAGGAGTGGGACTTTTAACTAAGCTCCTCAGTGATCCTTTTGCATATGGCCTTGAGTCATGCCTTGAGAAAGGCTGACCCAGGGCAGGAGGCTTATTACTGTCAGGTGCTCCCAGGGCAGATGTTTCTTGTGCAGGGATATCTGCCAGGCCTTAATGCTGGACACCCATGACCCCACTGAGAACAAGCTGAAGGTGCTGACCTCAGGAAGATTATCATCTGTGGGGACACAGGTTAAAAAAAGGCTGTCACATAGGGTCAGGTGCTGTGGGGACACAGAGAAGAAGCACTTTAGTACTGAGGGGTCAAGAAGCACCCCCAGGGGAGGGGCCTCAAAGCCGAGATCTGAAGTGTTGGTCAGAATTACCCGGGTCCAGGGTGTCGGGGGAAGAAAACAGTGGGACCGGTGCTCAGGGAGACTGACTGGAAGTCCACATGGACCGAAAAGCTTTCTTACAGAATTCTGCAGGTGTTTGCTGTGTGTCTTGATGCTGAGTGCTTTTCTAGGCCCTGTGGGGACATAAAGAGGCATTGGGCTAACCTCTTATCCTGGAGAAGATGACAGCCTAGAAGGGAAGTTGGGAAACATGCATACCCCCTGAAGGTCACAGCCACACAGAGCAGGAGCTATGTCAATTGGCTCAGTATGGATGGTCATAGACACTGAGCCAGTGGAGGTCAGTGAGGGGACCCCATGTGTCCTGGAGGAGTGAGAACTGGAAGGCATCACAGAGGGTGAGAAGGAACAGGTGAGGCTGGACCTGCAGAGGAGCAGGAGGGTGTTCTATGTAGGTGGTGGTGTGGGTCATTGGAAGACCTATTTTGGTTTGGATTGTGTCCCTCCAAAAGGTATATTGAAGTCTTAACTCCTAGTACCTCTGAATGTGAACCTACTAGAATTAGGGTCATCACAGTTATAATGAGGTAATCTGTTGGTGTCATTATAAGAAAAGGAGAAGAGTCACAGAACAGAGGCACAGGGAGAAGGCCATATATGATGGAGGCAGAGATTGCAGATATGCATCGACAAGCCAAGGATTGCTGGGAACTACTAGAGCTGGGAGAAGCAGGAAGCAGCCTTCCTTAGAGCCTTTTGGGGGAACCTGGCTCTGCCGACACCTTGATTTTGGACTTGTGGCCCTTGGAACTGTGAGAGAAAACATTTCTATTGCTATAAGCCACCCAGGTGGTGGTGCTTTGTTATAGCAGCCTCAGGAAACTTATACACAGCCAGGCTCAGGCTTCAGTGCAGAGATTTGGGGCTCTTGTCTTGCTAGGGGTGGGAGAACTTTGGGCATTCAGCCTTCTGGAGTGCCTCATATACAGCCTGGCGGTGGCTGAGTAGGGCCTTCAGCACTGACCTGGGTCATCCGGGGGACAGCAAGTGCAGAATGCACACTTTCTCTGGCCCCACTCTCTGCCCTGCCGTTGGCTCTAACGTGTCTTTCCCCAGGGGAGCCCGAGGGAACCAAAGAGTAGATGCCTGCCCTGGCCTTCCACATGGCCACCAGGCTACCAAAGGAAAGGAAAGCTCCTGGGTGTCAAGAGCTTCATCTGGTTTCAATACTGAAGAGATGAGGCAGAGAACCCATGTCCTAGGGACACTAAATCTACCTGAGAAAGAAGCTACTTTCTGGTTTAATGGTCTGTAATAGTTTTCCCTGGGGGTGGGGATGTCTAGAGATGTCACAGATGTCACATCTAGATATCTAGAGAGGGAACATGCTGGAGAGCTGAGTTGCCTGGCCTGTGGGAGGGACAGAGCCTGGGAAAGGGTGGCCCACATGTCTGAGGTTCAAGGCTTTAGACCAATTGGGGATACAAACCAGGAGCAAGTGTGCTCCCAGGGAGATAAGAGATTTCTAGAATGTTCCACCATAGAGTGGCTTGGTTGTTCTAGATGACTTTGCCTGTGGCATTCCAAGCTCTGGAGAGATACTGGATGGATAATGGTAATGGGGTAATGGATGGATCTGCTGGTCACTTTGAGAGTTTGTCCTATTAATGGAGCAGACAGGGAGGTGGTCTTTTTTCCCTTCTCTTGTGACCCAGACTCCAGAAGTCCCGTCTTCTTGTGGCCTCTGCTATCCTCGATTCAGATAGCTGAGAGCTAATCTCATGGCTCTTGGGAACCAACTATCCTTTGTCTCCTGATGACGGAGATGATGTATTCTTCTGGTGACAATGGGAGAGCCACAGATTAATGGCAAATGCAGGGCTGGCTGGGTGCAGGTGACTTTTGGGGGCTTAAACACTATCCTTGTCCTTCCCCAAATCTCTGTGCAGAGCTCTATTTGGGGACCCAGTCTGATGCCAGAGCCCTCAGCAAGCACTTGTACTTTATAGAAACAACTGAGGGAACAGATGGGTGATCTCAGGAATGCTAGGTCCCAGGGGCAGGGTAAGATATGGTCACGAAAGGTTAGAAATGTCAGGGAGAGTAGGAAGTCATGACTGGAATCTTGCATGAAAGATCAGGGTGAGGGGTCTGGAGACCTTGTATTTATGTCTGGCTTTGCCTCCAACTTGCTAGGTGACTTCCCTCTCTGGGCCTCGCTGGGTCTCCTCATCTGTGAAATGAAAGAATTGGGCTAGTTTATTCTTAAGTTTCCTTTTAGTTCTAGAAGTCTCTAATGGAAAAATAACTATAGGACTGAATGACAAAATGAGGTCTATGGTCAGAATGTCAGGACTCAGAAGTGGACCCTATCTGTCTCAAATTTGGTGAAGCCCTCTGGGAGATATCTGGCATCCTGGTGCCTAGACAGCAGTTTTTCTAGAAGGGTCTCTGGATGGGAACACATAGAGTAAAATATTTGCTATTTCTGCCCCAGCCTCTGCTCTTGGCTTGACCTTCTCTGAGCAGACTTGGGGAAGGACAGCTTCTCTGGTCTCCTTGGCAGTGTGTGTGTGGTGGGGGTTAGATCTGCTAAGGACACTTCACAGCTAAGCAGGTGTGGGGTAGCCTTAGCATTGCCGACTGGGGTGAAGGGGTACTTGTGGTTGTGCAGGCCCACATGTGAGGCCTTTCAAAGCAATGAACACATTAGCTCTGAATTCAGCCGAGTGGGACAAGCAAGGCATTGCTCGAATGGGAGCTGGAGCCACTCTCGCTCTGTCCTCATGGCATGGTCAAAGCACTGTTTCAAGACTGGAGTTGGTTCTGAAGGGTGTATTATTTTGCTCCTTGTGCTTACTTATAAGGACACAAGGCCATGCTGGCACTGCAAGTGGCCTCTCTCCATGTCTGTTGCCTTTTTCGAGAGTTGTGAAGGGCCCAAAGTCACTCTGCCTCCAGCCAGGGCCTCTCACCCATTCTCACAGATGTGCCTTGGTGAGTGGGTCTGTTTAGATGTCCCCTGGGTGTACATTTGTATTCAGGTTAACAGCAGGGTCATCTGCTTCAGGGTCTGGATAGAAAGGGTCTGGGAGGTAGAGGGGAGAAAGGAAGACATGTGAGGCCTCAGAAGTCTCTGAGTGAGTCAGGGCTGGCTGAAACTGGGAGTGAGTGACCACGGGAGTTAACTTGGGGCTCAGCAGGATGAGATCTGAGCCCAGGAGTGTTGACAGCCAAGGCTCATTCCTTTCCCAGTTCAGCTGGAACCTCACAAAGAGAGCAGGGCTAGCCCACAAGCTCCCACAGCTCCTCATTTGAGCTGCTTTTGGCTGGGAGAAGGGGAGACGGAGCCCCAGGCAGAAAGACCTCCTTTGACCCTCTAGTCCCCCAGAAGCAGAGGGTCAAAGGACTGGAGAGAAGATGAGCCAACTGAACTTCTGTCTAAAGCTGGTTCTGTCTTGGCCTGCTCAGTGAACCTGGGATTTGGCCTGGTGTCTTTGCTCTTCTAGGAAATAATTATTATTATACCTGACATTCATAGAATGCTTTTAAAAATCACTTGTGGTTTAAAATACTCCAGAGGAGTTGGCAAAGCAGGTGCTATTATCTGTGTTGCGTCTCGTATGGGTGAGTGGAGCTGGGTGTAGGCAGAGTGAGGAATAGCTCAAGGTCACACTGCTGGTTGGTAAGACAGTAACCAGTAGGGCCTGGCTCTCCTGACTCCTAGCTGCATCTAGAGAGACTATTTTGGCTCTGGGATGTGTAGCAAAGGAAAGCCCTGAGGTGTGGTCTCAGCCCAGGCTGAGGAAAGTGTCAGATCTATTTCTAAGCCTGAGAATCCAGCAGATTTCCTCCAGCTTCCTGGGTTGGGGGTGAGGTGGGTCTGGTCTCATTGTTCTTTCCACCTGCCAGGGCCACGATGGCTCTGATCTGAGCCCAAGGTTGACTGGGACATTGGGGACCAGACTTCTTTGGCTTCCAGTGGGTCTCTCCTTGCCTGTTGCCCCAATGTTAAATATCCAGAGATTGTCCTCGCGGATCCCAGGGAGATTCTGTTTCTTTGGGTGGGAGGTGGGGGGTGGGGGGAAAGCTAGCCACCTGTCTCAGTCTGTCTCAGAATCTTGCATGCATCTTGCCTTCCTTCCTTTCCTCTCCTGCCTAGCTCATCCCTCTGAATGGAGGAAGTATTGCCTAACAACTCCCACAAGGATTTCTGTTCACTTCAGGCAGACTGGGTGCTCTACAGGGTATCCCTTTAATAATCAGGTCACCCTGAGGGGTTAGGGCTTCATGTTTTGCTTCGTCCAAAGGCATTTGCATTTTGAAAACCATGTTCACCCATGGTCATGAATCCTCTGGGCATGAGTGACAAGATTGTGTATATACAATGGTTGTGGGATTGTGGCTGCTTTCTCTCTGTACCTCCCAAACCAAGGATTCCCAGGAAGTAGGAGTGGGACAGGGAGCAAAGTTATCTGTCAATTCTGTGGATTTTAGGGGTTAAAAACAATTGTCTTGAAATCTTACGCATCCTTTGTAAAGGGAGAAAGGGGAGGGTAGACTAAGAAGTCGCTGTCCTGAGGTCAACGTAGCCCCTCTCATATCTGGCAGGGGCAGTGGCCAGGTGCTGGGAAAGCTCACGGGACTTGGAGCTGTTGGTGAGCTGTGTTCTAGAACCTACTTGCTGCTAACTAGCCTAACTAGCCCTGTAGCCTTGGAGCAATCACTTATCAGGGTTTTAGGGTCCTCAGAGGTGAAATCAAACTAGTAGGTCTGTGAGAAGGTCCTTTTTGACCCCTAACCTCATGGTTCTCTCTGACTTGTGCCTTTGTCATTGTATCCTGTCTCATGGGTGAATCATTTTTGGGCTCGAGTCCAGCCAGGGACAAGATGTCCTGGTGGGATTAGCCTTGATTTTAGGATCTTGAGTAGGAGGCTAAAGGACCTTCTGAGGGTGGCTGCCTTGTTCACTGCACCCTGGTCCTCTTGTCCGGGGGGAAGAGGTAAAGGCTGGTGAAAGAATGATGAACGAGAAGGTCTCAGGTGTCCTCGAAGGATACGGGCAACACTTGCCTCTCACAAGCACTTTCCTTCTGAGGTCCTTTTCAGCATTGACATCTGCAAAGCTGTGTGAAGTCTCATCCAAGCAGTGAAAGAACAAGAGACACTGAGTGGTGAGGATTTACTCTGTAAATAAGGCCAAAAAACATTGTGATGCCAGAAGAAGTTGCTGACCATTTGCCCAGTTAGGAGTGTTTAGAGACAAGATCTAGAATATGGAAGAATCAGTCTCCTTGCTCTGACTCTGTGAACACTGTTTCTCAAGTGCTTTTAGCTGCACTTGAGGCACAGCCAATGATATGCCCAAGTAGGTGGAAGACAGCCTGGTGACAAAGGTGGGACTCCCTGGACATCAAGATTGGTATTTCTGACTCCTTGGGACAGATATGTCCTGGGGTAGAATTGGAAAGTGATTGTACCCCTGGGGCTTTATTACTGTTGACTCATTTGCATAATTGTGTGTGAGTAACAGTCAAAGGTATTTTACCTCTGTGTGACTTTGGACTCAATAGTTTCAGTCAAACAGATGAGAAGTCATGTGGAGGAAGGAGGAATAATCTTGGCAGATCCTCAGAACTGTGTGCTAAGGAGATTTAGGTTGGAATTGAGTTTACATTGTATTCCACCAAAGCAGAACAAATTTAGCACCGTAAGGTAGACTCAATACAGATCAACAAAACTCTATTCTGAATAGACCTCTCTTTCCCCAATCTCAAGAGAGACTCCCTGACACTTGGTACTGAGGGAGTTCATTAGAGTCATCTTGAAAAATACCGATTCATAGCTACTCACCCCTGGAGACTAGGCATCTGTGCTTGGAAAGCTCTCAGGTCTCAGATGCCACCCTCATGTGGGCTAGGGAGCTTTGTTTTGTTTCCTGGCCTGAGTTCTAGCCCATCCCTGGAATGGCTTGTTGAGCAAACAACTTGACTTTTCTTTGTCAGCTTCCTCTATTCAAGAGAGGTTAATAATTCTTGCCTCCGAGGGCTGCTAGGAGGATGAAAGAAGAACATGAAACAACTTAAGAAAGCATGAAGTTCTGCATCAAGACAAAACATCATCTGTCTCAGTCCCTGGCATATGTAGATCAGCAAAGTGAAAAGATACTGTAAGCGGGGGCTCCTAGGGATTTTGCAGAAAATGATCAAGAGAAGGATAGAGGAATTTTTAGGGAAGAGGCAGGGGAAGCAGGAGCAGTGGTTGTCAACTACCTACCCCCTCTTTAAGCAGTGAGACAGACCCAAGAAGGGCTGCTGGGCAGGAAGTACAAAGGAGTTGGCTGAACCGCAGTTTGTTCATCTTCCCTCACCCACTAGACATTTCAATGGACCCCTGGCATTTCATGGGACATGATTTGCAAACTACTTAGGAACAGAAAGAACCCTAGACTGAGAGCCATGAACCTGGGCTTTGTCTCTACTCTGGCCAGAACTTTTTCCTCTGCAGTTGGACCTACCAAGGCCATTGGAAACTACATAGTTCTCTGAGTCCATGTGAAAAGTTCTTTGGAACAAGTTAGAAGCTGGGGAAATAGTCAGGTGTTTGGTTGATGGTGGAGAGAGGAAAGAGGGACTGAGCCTGGGCTATACCTGAGGCTGTGGGTAGGGGGAGCAACTGAGGGCTGACCCCCAAAGAAAGACTGATGGTGGAAGGGAAGTCAGGAGAGAAAGCAGAACTGGTGTATGCTATGTTTTACTCAGGGGACCAGTCTGTCAGGTACATGGGCCTTCCCATGGTTTCTGGGGTTGAGCTAGGGTCTTGCTATTTGTGTACCCTGATGTAAGCGCCCAGACTTGTGTGAGGACGGGGCAGTGGCCTTGGCAGCAGCAAATACAGTATGGTACTGGATGTCCTGGGGTAGGCCAAGACTCATCTTACTGGGTTCTCAACCCATCTAGGGTATCCCGGGTCTTCTTGCCCTCCTCCACTTCTCCTCCAGGGGCCAATGGGGGCTTTAGAAAGATGCTAGGGAGGTCAGGGAGGGAGGGAAGACACTGAGTTTGATTTCACATAATTGAATTGAGTTTAATTAGAGACTCTCAGAGCCTCCAACTGTGCCTTCCAGAGGAGAGATCAGGCCCAATGGCACAGCTGCTTCCTGGGGATTGAGCTCTGGGGCCCAATGGCACAGCTCGTTTCATTGAGAGACTGTGTCAGAAAAGTTATTTTTAGCCTGGGAAGGAAGGTCACAGGGCCTTAAGCCATTACCCTCAGTCTTTTTCACTCCATATTTCTTAGCATCTTGGTTCTAAGTTGTAAAAAATAGAGAAGAGTAAAGATGCAAATATGATACACACATGCACACACTTGACTTCCTGTCTAGGGCATAGGAGTAGAAATACACAACATTGTAAAGGTCATGGTAAACCCCCAAGTCTGGGGTCCTCGTTTCCCTTGGTACTGTGTAGCTCTCTCACTTCCATCAAAATCAGAGGTTGTTTTAAGAGTATTAGAAATGCCATAGGTGGTCAGACTCAGTCGTCGTCATAACCATCTCACCATCACCATCATCATTACCATCGTCACCGCCACCACCACCACTATCATCATCAGAGTCATCACCACCATCACAGTCATCACCACCATCATCACCACCACTACTACCATCATCATCACCACTCCACCACCATCATCATCATCATCATCATCATTAGTAGAGGGCAACAGGGGCCTGTGGAAAGTGCTCCCCAGAAGAGAAGCCTTGACCACTGCTATTCAAAGGTCACATGTCAAGCCCTGGGTGAAACATTCAACTTAGGAGCCCCAAGTGGACATACAAGTGGGGTAAGGCTGAGAGCAGAAGCCTCAGGGTCAGGATTATTTGGCTTAACAGCACTTTTCAGGTTTGGTTGCACATTAGAATTACCCAAGAATTTTTTTGTCAAAGTACCGATGTTGGGGATACACTCTAATTTATTCAGAGCCTTTGAGGAGGGGGGAGGAGTGGGACCCAGAGCCTGCTGGTTCCAATGTTCTGAGAACCACTGGTTTAGAGGAAATTTTATCAGGCAGGATAGACCAGCGCTTCTCAAACTGTAATGTGAAAACAAATTGTTAAAATGCAGATTCTTGTTCAGCAGGTCTTGGTTGGAGCCTGAGGGTCTGCATCTCTACCAGGTTCCTGGGTGGTGCCAGTGCTGTGGGTGCACACTCTGAGTAGCGCAGGTGTAGGACCCCTCTAGGGTCAGGAGACCTCCTTCGCAACTCTGGAGTGAAATGAACTCAGCCATTTGCCAGCTGTGTGATGGGCAAGGCATTCAGTGGCTCTGATTCCAGTCCTCTCATCTATAAAACAGGGATAAGTGTAAGATTTGTTTTACGTAAGCAAGTATGGTTCAGTAAGCTGAGTAAGATCAAGTAAATTGTTTTATATATAAAGTGCTTAAGCATCACCTGGCACACTGAATAATTAACTATACAAATGTATCTCATATGATGTATAGCTCGCTGCTCAGAGGACTTTCAGTCTCCTTGGTTTAAGCCAAGTTCCTGCCATAGATTTTTCTCCAGAGGGTGGTGATGGGGAGGATGGAGATGCAGGCAAAGGTTATATGGGTGTTCAGGTGGTAATGAAAAAACATTTTAACAAGTAACCTCCAGCTCCCCCACTAAGAACCAGGAATTCTTATTGTACCCAAATTTTACCATGGACCTCTTTCTAGCACTTTCTGTGTGTGGGTCAGGCAGGGAGGATCCCAGCCCTGGGAACATAGGGAGAGTTCAACCTTGGTTCCTACAATCCAGGCGTGAGCCTAGAGAGAAGGTGCATGCAGGGAGGGGCGAGGTACCTGTGAGAAAAGGTGTCACTGTGCTCCCCTACATACACTGTGGTGTGTAAGGCCTTGACAAGAAGTGGGCAGTTCTGGGTTCCAGTCACCTATCAGCCAGACACCTTGTGTCTTGGGCAAGTCAAAGACTTTCTCTTGACCTTCAGCTCTGAAATGTGGCTGACAGTAATAAAGGAGGTTTGGTCGCTGTCACGAGTGGGAAAGTGCTCGGGAAGGTGTCGTAATAACATGCAGGGTTTCTTTATGATATAGGGCACCCAAACTTTCCATTCTTCTGAATTCAATAGCAGATTGTATTTGTGGGGACTAATGAGAAAATATTTGTTCCTGGTCCTTGGAGACTGCCCCAACTTTTAGGGTTCGAGGTGTGTGGGTACCCGAGGCACAAGGGGTACTCCAAGAGAAGGCTTTTCTTTGTTGAGGCAGAGATGGGACTATTAGGCTGTATAGCCTGAGAGGGGGGTACCCAGCAGGGAGGTGG
This sequence comes from Cynopterus sphinx, assembly GCA_030015415.1. NCBI lineage: Eukaryota > Metazoa > Chordata > Mammalia > Chiroptera > Pteropodidae > Cynopterus > Cynopterus sphinx. The sequence continues at coordinate 94,543,114 of CM057379.1, read as the reverse complement.
GAGGCTGCTTCCTCAGAAAGAGTCCTTGTGAGTCAAGGGAGCTTGAGGCCTGTCTCAGCTGCCCTAAGGCGGGGCCCTGTGGTCCCTCATCCCCCAGGCCCAGCAGTGTTCCCTTACCAAGGGCCTCCTCCTTAAACAGGTCCCAGTCTGATCGGGAGGGGGCAGAAGGGATAGGCATAACCCTTTCTTTTGATTCCATTTTCAAAATAAATGACACTTGTCTCTTAATAGAGGTCTCAGCACAGGCTAGACCCCTAGCATGCTCTCTCCTGCCTTGCCCTCCCCATGTCCTTAGCTTCCTGTTAAAACGACCAGCCTTTAGAAGGGGATCCCCTCGGGAGGGGTTGGCTAAGGCCACTGGGAAGCCCTGCCCTTCCCGTTTTGGATATCTTCTCCTTAGGCCTTGTCCCCTCTAATCTAAGGTAGCAAGGCCAGCAAATGCCTGTCCTTAAGGGGACAGAGTTGGATGTGTGACTTAATAAGGCTGAGAGCCACAAGTAATCCCCTAAGTACTCTGCCCTGTAACCTAAGATTATCTGGCCTGCACACACCTGTTTGCACTCCTTTGCTGATAGCAGTATAAAAAGCACGTTGGTTAATGACTCTAGGAACTGACAGGGCATCTCTCCTATCTTGGAAAGATCTCTTGGTGAGCCAGGCTGCACGTGCCTGCCTGCCTGGGGCAAGGTTGAGGAAGGACTGGAAGGGCTCACCCTTTTCCATCCCTACACAGTCATCAGGACCCAGTGAGAGGCTCACTCAGGGTCAGGGGCAGGCTTCTTGGGAGTGGGGCAGCTACTCAATCCTGCAGTGACAGACAGTGAGTAGTTCTGTAACCACCCCCAGCCATGGCCTCCAGATCTTGGGAAGAGGATGAAAAAACATCCTCACTGCTTGCTGCACAGGGCAGTTATGAAAACCAGGGAGGGAGGTGCCACTGATGCCAGGTTCACATCTCACTCTTGGTGGATGAGAGCTAGATCGAGTTACTCTTTTGAGAAGCAAAGCGAGTGCCAACCCTGTGAAACTGACCAATCGTGTTCTAATCATTTAGAACTGCAAGTTTCTGCTTCGGGTGGCACAGAAGATGTTGGCAATTTGTTGGAGAAACATTTCTCTGCTGGAGATGCAAGTCTAGAGGAGAAGGAAAGGGCGCTTTATGCAGAGGCGGCCCCTCGAGAGAAGAACCTGCTCCTTCACTCCCCAGATGGCAGGGAGGCTGAGAGCTCAGAGAAGACTGCTGCTGGGGCCCCCATCACCCCCGGCCAAGGCTCTGACCCTGAAGCCAGCCTCTCCAATGCCTCAGCCTCAGAGTCAGCTACCCCCGGGGACTCTGCGGGGCCACCAGGAGCGAGCACCCACCTTCCAGAAGGGGAGGAAGGAACCGGGGAAGAGGGGAGGCCTGAGCTCAGTGCGGGAGAGGGCCCAGCAGAGGAGGCCGAAGGACAGGCTGGGAGTGACCTTGTCCCTGAGGAATCCAAGGAGGTCCTAGGGGACACCCCCATACAGGGGGCAGCAGCTGGGGCTGCAGAGCCTGAAGGCACAGGGACCTCTCCTACATTGGAGGTTGAGGAGGCCCACATGCCCGAGACAGCAAGCGAGGGCAGCCCAGGGCCCGATCGGGGACCAGAAGGGCCAGATGGAGTCATGGAGGTGGACACAGAAGAGAGGGAGGGGCCTGAGGACCAGGGGAAGCCCAGCCCCAGCCCAGACACGGAGACAGGGGCCACCCAGGAATACCACCCCCCAGAGGGCCAGGTCCCAGGGGTGTCCAAGGAGGACTCAGAGGTGGCCTCCTCTGAGGAAGAGGGTAGCAGCCACAGCGGAGGCGAGGAAGGAGTTCCATCCCAAGAAGAATCGGAGGAGGACAGCGGCGACGATGGGGCTAGTTCAGAGGAAGCAGGGGGCGCCTCTGAGGAAGCAGGGGAACCCCAGGAAGCGGGGCAAACCCAGGAATCAGCAGGAACCCCAAGCAATGGGAACGAGGGGGCCCAGCTGAGCTCAGAGGAACCGAATCCAGGCCCCGAGGGGGACGAGGCCCCGAAGGCTGAGGCAGAGGAGCCCAAGGAGGGGCCTCAGGGTAGGGGATCCCAGAATTGCTCCGGCACTTGGGCAGCTGCACTCTTCCTGGAAGTCTTGTATGTAGTGGGACAGGCAGGGACAGGGTGGGGTGGGAGAGCCCCAGCCAGCTTGGGTTTGCGGGATGGAGGCCCTGTCCAGGGTACCCAGCCCAGGGGGTGCCTTTGGGCTTCCCATGAGACACTTCTTCCCAGTTTGGAGGGGCCCAATGAAAGGCCACACTATGGACCCTGATCAGAGGCCCAGAAGACCCCGGTCACTTTTGAGTTAGGCTCTCAGGAGTCTGCCCCTTAGGGTTCCTAAAGTACTTTAACAGTGCCTTAGCCTGGAGGACAAGGGACATGGTGGCAGGGTTTGAGGCCCTGTGCAGGCTGATGAAGAGGTATATGGGTGGGGGAGTGGATTGGGAGTCCCCTGTGGGGATCACATTAGGTTTAGCACCTGGGGCTCCCCCATGAAGACTAGGCCATGTCAGGTGAGGTGAAGTGGGACCGGGGTCAGGATCCTGATAAGAAATCTCAGGCTGGCTGTGACAGTGATATCCCACAGACATTCACTTGGAGCAGCAGCAGTCACCCTCTTGGGACTGAGGGACAAGGAACGGGGAGGGCAGGGCCAAAGCCAATGGACAATGTTGGTGATATATCACATTGTAGGCATGGCCAGGACGCCCATGGTGGCATCCACTGAGGCTGCTGGCCTAGACCTAGAGCTGGGCTTTTAAGATAGATAGAGGAACTGGGATCAGTCTTTATCCTCCAACATAGCTTCCTCATGGGTTTCCCTGAAGAATTCAGTTTCCATACCGCTTACCAGCTTGCACCTTCCATAGGGGGCGGGCCTACAGCCAGCCCCTCCCCTTCTCTGTTCTCTCTGTACTGGGTCTGGGGTCGGGGCTGCCTGGGTCCTGAGATGTTCCACAAGGCACATCAGTTCTGTTTTCATTCCTGGCAGAACTAGTCTCCTTCTGCTCCGCAGGCCCAAGTCCATCCCACATCTCATCACCTAAAATCCTTTGTGCAACCAACCCAGGTAGAAACAGCCTCCTCAGCAACCTGCAGGTAGCCATGGGCATCTTTCTTTTTTTAAGATTTTTATTAAAATATAACTAACATACAATATTGTTTTAGTTTCAGGTGTACACCATAGTTATTCAACGTTTATATACCTAAAGAAGTGATTACCAGGATAAGTCCAGCAACCTCTGACACTGTACAATGCTATTACAATAGTATTGACTATATTCCCTATGCTGTGTACCACATCCCCATGACTTATTTGTTTTATACCTGGAAATTTAAACCTCTTATTCCCTTTCACCTTCCCCACTCCTTTTTGACTTTTCATACAGTTGATATTCATTATTATTTTATATCAGTTTCAGGAGTACAGCATAGTGGTTAGACACACACACACACACACACACACACACACACACACAAAATTCTTTTTTCAAAGTGATTCCCCTGGCACTATACATAGTTATTACCATATTATTGACCATATTACCTGTGCTTCACTTTACACTGGTTATGGGTATCTCTTGATGGTCAGAAGCAACAGTTAACCCTCTTCCCTGTTCTACAGCAGCTTCTTCAGCTTGTAAATCTGATCAGGTGCTCATTTGATCAGGTCAGATGTTTGCTTAGAACCTCTTCCTGGTTTCTGGTGCTCTTAGGATGAAATGCAGACTCCTATGGTCCTCTAAGATGGGGTCTCCAAACCCCAGGCTACGGACCAATACTGGTCCATGGCCTGTTAGGAACTGGGCCATACAGCTGTAGGTGAAAGGCAGGGGAGCAAGTGAAGCTTCATCTGTATTTGCAGCCACTCCCCAGTGCTAGCATCATTGCCTCAGCTCCACCTCAGATCATCAGGTGTTAGATTCTCATAGGAGCAACAGTCCCTGGTGCCAAAAATGTTGGGGACCACTGCTCTAAGACCATGCATGGTCAGCCCCTGCAGAGTTCTCCTGGCCCCAGCATGCACCCCTCACACACTGAGGCCTAGCTACCCTTCCTGATTTTTGCTGAACTACTCCTGTCCCCGTCTTCACCTAAATAAGTCCTCACACAGTGGATCTCAGGTCACAGGCAGCCCCTCAGGGAAGTTTTTGGAACCCCTGCTAGGACTACCTAGGCACACTTCTTAGGCCCTCATAGTTTCTGGAATCTTCTCTTTCATAGTCACATCATCATTTGTCATTATTTGCTTTTATGATGATCTCCCCCCACTCACTAGATTGTAGGAAAATGCCACAGGGCAGGAGCTGTGTCTATTTTGGGCACTGTATTTCCCAGCACAAAGCTCGGTGCTTGGCGCATCACAGGTGCTCAGTCAGCATTTGTTAAATTCATAAAACAGATTGCAGAGCTTTACAGAAGTTGAGTTTGGATTTTCAAAGTCCCTCTTAGTGACAGAACTCTGTTCAGTTGAACTTTGCAAGCCCTTGGTCAGCAACACCTCAAGGCCCCTCCCTTGCCCATGTTGAGGGGGCTTAGAGCTGGGCTGGCTTTTAGCTTTACCCTAACCCTGCTATATGCTTCTCTCCCCAGAAGAGGCGGAGGATGTGAGTGAAGAAGCCCCATTGAGGGATCGCTCCCACATCGAGAAAACTCTGATGCTGGATGAGGACAAGCCAACTGATGATTACTCTGGTAACGAGAGGAAGGAGGAGCCAGGCCTGGGGCTGGGGCTTCGGCTGGGAAGGCCTCTGGGGCAGGGGCTCTGAGGCTTGCAGGCACCCCAGGGAGGAGAGTCCTGAAGATGGGGGCTTCTTGGAAGAGGCTCTGTCATCAGGGTCCAAGGCCGGGACAGGGGAGGGCTCTAGATTGGTAGGGAGGAGGAAAGGCAATCCAAGCAGAGGAACCAGCGAAAGGGTAGAAGGCAAATCTCAGTGCTGCATCTAAGGACAGTGACAGCCTCCATGCTGTGGCCAGGGAGGGGGCATTAATAGAATTCATCATATTTTCTTTGATTTTTATCATTTATAAAGCCCTTTCATGCTTGGTATTTTATTTCCTCCTTGTTTTAACCCAACATTTTTGGCAGGACTTATTGTCTCTTCTTAGTTGTAGAGTTAGCAAAAGCTCAGAGCAAAGCAGCACTTTGCTGTTGCACATAGCTAGAGAGGCGACATGCATGAGGGGCGGGCTCAGGAAAGCCTGACCCTTGGACCTTCTTCCCACTTTTGTGCCTAACACTGGGGGGCTCTCAGCTTCACCCCCAGGAGTAGCTTTTCCCTGGAGTCATGCTTTTCTCAAGAATATACTTGAGATGTCTGTATACTCCCAGGACATAGTGCAGAGGGAGTGTGGCCAGAGGCCAGGGTGGCTGCCCTAAGTGCCTGCTCAGTGCTAGCCTTCCTTGCCCTCTGAGCCTAAGGTAAGCACAAGTAGAGGTGAGGGGCAGAGAGGAGGATATGGGGTTCTCATCTGCCTCAGCTATAGGCTGAAGCCATACTTAATACACTATTAAGGAGGGGATAGAAGGGAGCCTTAGATTTAAAAGAAATAAGCCAGGCAGCTTTGGGGGATGGGGAGGGAATGCCTCTGGTTTAAAGATTTCTGAGATGTGGACCAGTTCCTTCCTTGAATACGGCGCAGTCACTGGGCTGCAGAGGGCCCCTGCTTCCCATAAGGCAGGGCCGGAGCTGCCCTGGAAAGTGACCGGGTCCACAGTGGTCAGCCATCTGGAGCTCACCCTACCTGATGCCCCCTCTTTATCCTTCTCTGTCCCCAGTGGTGCTGCAGCGGCTTCGAAAGATCTACCATTCGTCCATCAAACCCCTGGAACAGTCTTACAAATACAATGAGCTTCGGCAGCATGAGATCACAGGTACAGTTCATGTCCCGAGGTAGGGCCTCCACTTTCCACCTCCAACCCATCCACAGTCCCTTGTGCTTACTACATGCCCCCTGAGTTCCTTACGCGCTGGGCTCAAGGACATGTGGAGATGAGCAATCCCTAGTTCTTGGGGATGGGCGGAGACCTCAGTCATGTGAACTACCCTTTCATTATAATAGTGACCCATAATTTGCACAGGGGTTTCCAGAGAGCATTTCATTTGTAAGTAGTCATGTCAGTAGTACTGTTTTGATTTCCAAGGTTAATGAAGTGAATTTTGATCCCTTGCGTGCTCAAGGGCCCACAGGCTTCCTGTTCATTTACAGGATCATGTCTAAAGTCCCCCCGACTGGCTTGGATCTTTTCCCCTCTTGTTCATTCCTCCTGGTCAGCTTCCCTTGGGCTTTGATTCTTTTAAAAATTGATTTTCAAACTAATAAAAGTGAGGTATCCTTGCTGCCAAAAAAAAAAAAAAATCAAATAGTGCAAAATAGTATACATCGAAAGGTAAAAATCCCTTTCTTGATTTCCATTTTCTCTAATTTCACTCCCTGAGGCTCCCACCATTAAAGTTTCTCATGAATACATTCCTTCTGCATACGTGAGCATATGCAAGTGTGTCTCTTTCTGTTTGTTTTTCAAAAGTGGGATCATATTGTGTGTGTGTGTGTGTGTGTGTGCGTGTGTGTGTGTGTGCGTGTGTGTGTACCTCTCCTTGCCCTTTCTAATCCTTGTGTGGATGCACCGTACTGGATAACCATCGCCCTATCATGGAAAACAAGGTGTTGACCATTTTCCATTAAAAAAAAAAAACATTTTAAATACTACTATAATCATTACATATTTTATGCAAGTACATTTGTAGGGTACATTTAAAAAAATGGGACACTGGAATTAAACATTTTGATAGTGATTACCAAATTGCCTTAGCTTGTACCAATATATACTCACAATGACAGGATATGAGAGCTCTTGTTTCCCCACAGGAATGTCTTTTTAAATGTTATTCATCTTTGAAAATGTTAACCATGGTATATACTTGTTTGAATGGTCAATGGTATTACACAGTTTTCTGTGTTAACTGGCTACTTCTACATTATCTCGTGATGCTCTCTATGGCTATACAGTGGATGGGGTACTATAGGGTATACTTTCCTTATTCCTGCTTTCCAGAAGAAGGACCAGAGAAATGCTAGGCTATCTGGGATCATACAGCTGGAACTAGGGGCTGTAACTATCTTCTCCAGAGAATGCTGTTTCACAAGTAGCTCTACTGTTTCTTGCAAACATAAGAGCAAATGATCCTTTTTGGTCTCACAGAGGAAGTACAGGTGTTGGTGTGAGGTCACAGTCTCCCAGATGCTTTCTGGTCCTCTACTCTTGCCTTCTCTGAAGCCCTCAGACCTAGTGGCTTGGCCCTGGAGGCTTCGAGCTGCCCAGAGATAATGGTGCTCTGCAGGGAGAGCGTTCCTGACTTCTGACCTCACTTTCCAGGTGTGGCTCCTCTCAGTGTCCCACCAGTGCTGGGACTCCACTGTGCACTTGAGCAGCCTCCTGAGTAACCTCTGCTCCTCAGTGACTCACCTGCAGCCTCCTCCATGTGCCAGTAACGCCCCCTGCTGCAGAGGGCTGAAACAGCAGCCTGAGAAAACTCATGGTGGTTTGTCTTAGCTGTGGCTGAAGGTCCAGTTACCCTTGGCATCCCCTGGACTAGGGTAATGGAGTCTTTTTGTAGGATCTTTGTGGTTGTCACTGAGGACTCCTGCTGTCCTCTCAGCCTGCCTATCCTTTCCTATCCCTGAGTTAGGGGTTGACACCCACAAAGACACCAATGACTCATGGGGCAGGGCCATAGTGTTGCTTTCAGAAAATATATATGTGCCTGCCACTTATGAGACACCATCTTGGTCTTCTAAGACTTCGTTTCACCTTAAAGAAAGAAAACCAGCACATTAAGAAGTCACTGAGGTGTAGAAAAAGAGGTATACCGTACTCTTCCTTCTATAAAAAAGATAGAGAATATTGTTTATATATGCACAGAAATATCTGAAAGAATATGTTGGGGCTATTATGACTTAGGCAGATTGGGGACAAGGAAGTGAGACTTTTCACTCTGGACCTTTCTTTACTTTGATTTTTGAACTAATAAATAAAACAAATAAAACGGAAAAAAATAAATGAAAAAAAGAAGTGAAGTGCTTACTGTTTTAAGGCCTGTCTGCCAAGCTCAGGGAGACTTAGAGGTCCAAGGAGGGTTGAAAGAGCTGGGACCCGAGTGCCAAGAGAAGCTGGTCCCAAGCTGCAAGCTTCTCTCCCTCCCCCTCCCCTTCCTGCTCCCTGGTTTTGAAAGCACTTGAAAACTCTGCTTTTTCTTCTTAGAGGCCCAGGCAGGTGTTCTCCCCAAAATTAGACAGAGGGCCCAAGAACTCAAAAGTTACCTGGTCAGTGCCTAGTCTTGCGACCTATCAAATATGTCATGGACTTTAGAGGCTAATATTTTAGGCTGGCCCCAGAGCCCAGGATTGGGCTGAACCTGAGGTGGGATTTCAAGAGGCACAACTACAGGGAGGGAGCCTGGTAATGGGCAGCACCCGAGTCAAGGCTGTCCAAAGTTGTATAAACCTCTTTCATACCCTTTTTTTCTGTTAACAATTCAGATAGAAGAGGTTTTATCACTTCCCCTATGGCAGTTCTGCTCCCCTTTTATGAACCATTTTCTCCCAGATCTAAACCAGAAGGCCTCACCCAGAGTGAGTCCTGTGTCAGAATTTGTTGACCTCACTTAAGTCTCCTTCTGGTGTTGGTGTGCAAAGGATCTGTGCAAGGCCCAAATGATGTCTTCTGGCGTCTTTTAACTGGGTGATTGCATTTGCGTAGCAAGAGACATGACACTGATTGTCACATGCTGTCTGGTCCAGTCTAGAATTCCACAACTTAATTAGATGGATGGTCTGAGATACAGCGTGAAGAACTGTGTCCCTCCCATAGTGAGAAACTTTGTTAGTTCACTTGTATCTCTAACTTCCACTACCCACAGATGGAGAAATCACCTCCAAGCCAATGGTGCTGTTCCTGGGACCGTGGAGTGTCGGCAAATCCACCATGATAAACTACCTCCTCGGGTTGGAAGACACTCGCTACCAGCTCTATACAGGTAAGAGTGAGATATTCTTGTGTGATTCTTGGTATTTCAATGTATGTCATATGTAGAAGCATTATGAAAAATCAAAGCATTTATATGTGTCTCCATAGAAGCATTATTCACAACAGCCAAGAGGTGGACAAAACCCAAACATCCATCAATGGATGAATAGCTAAAAAAAATGTGGTCTGTCTACAATGTGAAATATTATCCAGCCTTAACAAGCAATAAAGTTCTGATACATGCGACAACATGGATGAACTTTGGGGGCATGATACTAGGTTAAATAAACCAGTCACAAAAGGACAACAAATTTGTAGAGACAGAAAGTAAAATGGTGGTTTGGGAGAATAAGAATGGGAAGTTACTGTTTAATGGGCATAGTGTTCAGTATGAGGTGATGAAAGCATTCTGGAGATGGATGGTGGTCATGGGCGAATGTACTTAATGCTACTGAACTGTACACTTAAAAATGGTTAAAATGGTAAATTTTATATTACGTGTATTTTATCACAATTAAAAAAAAGAAACCACTAGTGTAGCAAACACAGTATCTGATTCTTGTGGCGAAACCCTCCCTGAAACACCTTGCTCACCCGCTTTGCAGTAGGTCCCTTCCCCCAGAGGTGACTGTGTTCCTAGTACACTTGTGTCCGTGTGTGCAGGTGCTGAGCCCACCACTTCTGAGTTCACGGTCCTCATGCATGGGCCCAAGCTGAAAACCATCGAGGGTATTGTCATGGCCGCTGACAGTACCCGGTCCTTCTCGCCCCTTGAGAAGTTTGGCCAGAATTTCCTGGAGAAGCTGATTGGCATCGAGGTTCCCCACAAACTTCTGGAGCGGGTCACTTTTGTGGATACACCAGGCATCATTGAGAACCGCAAACAGCAGGAAAGAGGTAATTTAGCACTCATTTCAGAACAGTGTGAGCTTTGTCTTAGAAAACTTTTCTATAGTGGGGGGTAGGTAGGCAGGAGAGAGGAAATGTGGAGAGCATTGTCCAAGACCAGGGGATGTGCTCTCCCCTTTCAGACCCTTCTTTGTGTCACTGTGGTGCCATTTAGGTGTAGAGGACCTTGTTCTTTTACCTCCTCAAGAACTGATCTGGTTTGGAGGTGATCATTTTCCCAAGAGGAAACTACTTTACTCTCTAAGTAGCTCTTTGAGGTTCACACTGGGCCTGAGCTGTCTTTGAGAGGCCCAGGCTGTCTTGGCTGATCAAGGGCCTAGGCTAATTGCATCCCAGTCCAGCTGTACTTAACTTCTGGGTAACTTGGGGTTGGGTTGAACCTGACCTTCAATTCTTCCTACTTTACTAGGCCTGCTTCAATATAAGCCTGTTTCAAAAGCCCTGCTTGCCTTCAGATGTCCAAGTAGTGCCACTTTGGGCATGGTAGACTAGGTTATGATATAGGCCACAGTGTATTGCCATGACTCTGGGATATCTCCAGAGATGAGTCAAAGCAGGGCATTTGTAGGAATATATGAACAGATGGTGGAACTCAGCTTATGGCTGTCACTCCCATTTTGGTTATAACCAGACACTGTTTTATGACTAGTAGTAATGTAATCACTAATAATTATAATAGCCAATTAATCTGTATTGCACTCTTATTATACATCAGATAATTTTATATATTATTGGTTGACTGTTGTTGCAAAATTCCCAAGACAGATATTCCTAGTCTCCTCATTTTGGAAATAATAAATTAAAGGAATGAAAATATATTGAGCAACTACTATGTGACCGGGAGTTTTAGTTAGGTGCTTTCCCATATTTGTAGCAATGTAGTAATATTTGTATCAACTTAGCTGTCGTTCCTCTACTTATCATTTTGTAGCTGAAATCCTAAAGTTTAGAATCATTTAATGTTTAACTGGCCAGTGACAAAGCCACAATTCTAGCCTGGGTCTTATGCCAGGTCTGCATTTCTTTCCCCTAAATGATGAACCTCTGTTTTATGTCCTTCTAATTCTCTGATTTCTTTTCATCAACATCTTTGCCACTATCTCAGATCTTTCTAGATAGTAGGGGGAAAAAAATCTCCATTTAGAAAAAAATATTTTGTTTCCCCAGAGCTTTGGATTCCACTGTAGGATAAAGCAAAGATCAGGCTGTTGTTGGTCAAAGGTTGACAATGGACAGGAGATACACAATTCTTTAAAAGCCCAGAAAATCCTCAGTGCTGTCGCTTCCTTCAACCTGTGGAATGATTTGGTTTTGGAAGGAGGCATGGGGGCTTGGGCCAAGGCTTGCTCACCCTGACTTCTCACTCTCTCTCCCCAAGGTTACCCCTTCAATGACGTGTGCCAGTGGTTCATTGACAGAGCAGACCTCATCTTTGTCGTCTTTGACCCAACCAAGCTGGATGTGGGTCTGGAGCTGGAGACACTGTTCCGCCAGCTGAAGGGGCGTGAATCCCAGATAAGGATCATCCTGAACAAGGCCGACAACTTGGCCACACAGATGCTCATGAGGGTCTACGGGGCTCTCTTCTGGAGCTTGGCCCCGCTCATCAATGTCACTGAGCCCCCAAGGGTCTATGTCAGCTCCTTCTGGCCTCAAGACTACAAGCCCGATACCCACCGAGAACTGTTTCTCAAGGAAGAAATCTCCCTCCTGGAAGACCTAAACCAGGTGATTGAGAACAGGTTGGAGAATAAGATCGCCTTCATCCGCCAGCATGCTATCCGGGTCCGCATCCATGCCCTCTTGGTCGACCGCTATTTGCAGACATACAAGGACAAAATGACCTTCTTCAGTGATGGAGAGCTGGTCTTTAAGGACATTGTGGAAGATCCTGATAAGTTCTACATCTTCAAGACCATCCTGGCGAAGACCAACGTTAGCAAATTTGACCTTCCTAACCGTGAGGCCTATAAGGACTTCTTTGGGATCAATCCCATTTCCAGCTTCAAGCTCCTGTCCCAGCAATGCTCCTATATGGGAGGCTGCTTTCTGGAGAAGATCGAGCGGGCCATCACCCACGAGCTCCCCGGTCTCCTGGGAAGCCTGGGGTTGGGGAAGAATCCAGGTGCTCTCAATTGTGACAAAACAGGGTGTGGTGAAACTCCAAAGAATCGCTATAGGAAACACTAGGTTGTTGTGTGGCCATTCTTGGGTTCTTGTTGGTGAATGAGCTTGTGTCCTAATTGTCTGAGAAGTCCTGGTTTATTAACCCTTTGAGCCACACTGGCAAGAATTGTTATGCATTGGAGATCTGGGAGTTAATTGAGGCCAGCGGTGGGGGAAGGTATGGGTCAAGGGAGGAGAGTGGAAACTGTGAATTATAGTGTGCTTGTCTCATTGCTTCAATTAGGGGGCCTGATTGAGGCATGTCAGGCCACCTGCTTTTCCTGAGTCCTATCTCGGAGGGACAGAGAGCAGCTAAATTCTAGTGTATACTGAATTAATAAGCATTAAATAAGCTAAAAGAATCTGAAGTTCTTTTTTTCCCCTATGAGCTGGGAAAACAGAGAGGACGAATTCTGTTGGGCTGTTCAGGTCTATTGCGGCTGCCTCCCACACACCGTCTTCTGTTTTCCCCCCAGCCAGCAGCTGTTTCTTCAGCTTGGGTTGACTTCACCAGGGGATAGTCTCTTGGGTCTGAATCAACTTGGGTTTTGAGCCTACCCCCTGCCTTCTTCCCTGTTTCCTCAAGGGTTGGGGGAAATGGTTTAGGATACCAGAACACTAGAGAGAACAAGAGTTCCCAGGCTAGGAGAAGGGTCTGCTCCTCCAGTGCCATTTCTCTGATGTGGTCTTCTAAGCTAGGTGGGAAACTTGGTCCCTTTACTGGCTCCAAGAGGAAGGTGAATATTCCATGTAGTCGAGTAATTCACTGGAAGTGATTTCAGTGCAAGTACCAGAAGGGCTCAGAGGGTTAATTGGTTTGCAGTGTGTCTTTGTTGCATGTCTTGGAAAACTCGGACCCCAAAGGCATTGGATTTCAGAGGGGACAAATGGAGACTTTGATCCTTTTCACCGGGGACTTATCTGGCAGCCTGCCTCTCCCAGATTTAGGAGGAGGCTGTTTCCACATCATATCTGTGGAGGCACTCAGCGGAAGAGTCGTTCCTTCCCGATTTTCATCACCATGGCTTTTTCTTTCCTTTCTTCTCCATTCCCTGATGTGCCAACACTCAAAACTCAAGAGTAATTTCCCAGGAGTCAGAACCAGCACCAGCCACTTGGTGTTGGTGGCAACCAAGGCTTAACCTTCAGTTTCCCACCTGAACTGGATGCTGATACTCACCGGATGCACAGCAGGAAAGCCAGGACCTCCAAATACTGATCAGTGTGGATATGTGTGTATTATGTTGTTCAAGAGAGATTTGGAAGATAACAGATGCCAGAGGGCATAGCAAAAGAACTTGTAAGAGTCTTGCCTAGCTGGTGTGCCACCACAGAGGGCAATGGGGGACAGAGGATGTTGGGGTAGGCTCTGGAGGGAAAAAGCCATTTGATGAAAAGTGCAAACCTGGGAGACCTGACCCGGGGCTGCCCATATAGGCTCCTTCCTATGAGCCAGCCTCTCTTGGGAGTTTCACCAGGAGGCATGGCTTGAGACCTGCCAGCACCAGGAAGTTGTTTTGGACCAGAGGAAAGCGAAGATGGAGCAGAGGGAGAGGCACTCAGGATTAGGCACTGGAAGCAAATTGGCGATCAGATTAGGTCCATGCAGAGAACTGCAACTTTGGAATTCCTGCTTCTTAGAATTATTAGCACTCTGGTGCATACTGCAACAGAGGCGGCTGCTTTTGGCTTTGTGGAGGATGGAGAACCTCCTAAAAGAAAGCCACAGGCCTCAGAGCCTCCAGGACATTGTTTCTAAGCACAGAACCAGCCAGAGAAGAAAAGGGGTCTGCTAGGGGCATCCAAGGAGCCTGGTGATCAGAGCCTGATGAACTGCTTTTCTTCTAGTCAAAAATTAACCCTTGCCTCATCCCTCTATCATTTACCTTCTTGAAGAGTCTACTCTCCCATCTTGCTCTTTAATACCCCTTATTGCCCTTAAGCTCCTCTTGACATATCTGTGTTTCCTAGTACAGTAGAGGAAATAAAATGTGCAGAACTACATGGGCATTGTCATAGCTGCTGATGTCACCATTGCTTTGGTGGAAGCAGGTGGATTGAGGCTAATACATTCATATAGTATTTATATTTTCAGGGGGTGACATCATCAGTGTGATCTTTTTTATTCCCCTTTTCTTTCTCCATCCATTTTTGTTTTCCTACTCCCGTTCCTCTGATCACTCCTTGACTTACTTTTTCTCTAACTGCTTGCAGGTTTATCTGTCAATCAGCTCAGGCTGTAAGAGCTGTTTTGTGACTCGCTCTGTGGAGGTGGATTTCAAGCAGAATTCTGACTTTTGGGGGGATGGGGGTGTGGGTTGGGAGCTGGGGGAAATTTAGGATCCAGAGATTCCCCCAAGAGGAGTATTTGTGCCTGAAAAGTTGCTGTTTCTCTCCAAAGCGGAACTTTTCCAGTGTTCTTTCCATTCTGATTTCATCAGGGAAGAAGTCTCAATAAAGTTCCAATCTCTCTTTAACACCTGGTAATTTCTGATGGTCTCTAACTAGTTTATTCTCTTTATTTCCTTTATTTAGTAAAGTGTACAGATTTTGATGAAGACTGTTTTTTAGAGGAGTTTTGGGTTCACGGCAAAATTGAGAGGAAGGCCGAGATTTTCCATACACCTGCTGCCTCGACATATGCACAGCTTTCCCCACTGTCAACACCCCCACAGAGTGCTACGATTGTTACAATTTATGAACTTTCATTGACAATGTCATAGTTATAGTCACTCAAAGTCTATAGTTTGCATTAGGGTTCTCTCTTGATATATGTTTTATGGGTTTGAACAAACATATAAAGTGTCATACAGAGTGATACACCTATTCATTCCTCCTGTCTCCTCTCACCCCTGTATCCTAATTTTTAAGTTTCTTGGGGATAGATTGAAAATTTGTAAATTGCTCACCCTTGCTCTCCTTCACCCCCATCTTCTTTCCAAGCTTCCTCCTTCTAACCTCTTAGTGTCAAAGATGACCTGCTCCCTCAGCCAGTCTACTGTCGTATAACTATAATTTGAAGAAACACTGTCTCTTCAGCACCTGAATTTGTCATTTTCCCTGGTATCTGTGGCAGTAGTCCATTAATAGGACTTATCAAAATCTATCCCAAATTTCTCACAGAGGTGGCTCAGGCTGTCACACCAACCTCATGCTTGTACTTGTCTTTAAAGAAACCCCAATCTGTCCTTGTCTCCTTGAACCTGTGCCTTTCGGAGTGGAGTTCCTTTATTTTGAAGTTTTACCTCTGGGGTTGTCCTGAGGATATCCGCTCCCACTCCATGCTTGAGAATGTTTCCAAAAAAGAAAGAAGTGGGCCTGGGTTGTTGGTGGGAAGTTAGACCACCACTGATGGGGTCATGCCAGAGAGGATGCCGGATTCAGCAGCATGGCCACCAGCTCTGGGTTTTCCTAAGTTGGGAGGGCATGATCTTGGGGTCAGATGAGAAGGGCAAAGCAGTTCATTTCCTCCCTCTCCCTTGCTCTCTTCTTAATGAGGGGTCCACAGTCTACAGTCTGAGCAACCGAGCAAGCAAACCTAAGTAAGGCTGCTGCTGCCACCCATCTCTGACTCAGGTCACCTCTCCCATCCATGGCTACAACCAGCATTTACCCAGGACTGGGAAAAATATAGAGCTTTTCTCTGGAAAAGGGTAAGAAGGTGAGGTCTGTTGTGAAGAAAAGTATAACATGCCAGAACCTGCTGGCGTGATCAAAATGAGGCTATTTCACAAGCCTCCTTAACCACCTTTAGGTTAAGTCTGCTATTAAAATGATAGGGAAACAGAAACACAAAATGGAAGAAGCAAAATCAAAGACCACTCTAAACAGGCAGGTGATGTGAGGGGCTGAATGGAGAGTGTCTCAAGGGGTATGTGTATGTACCCTCTGAATATATGGGGTAACGTGGTTATATGTATAAGGGGTATGCAAACATTTTCATGTAAAGTCTGTGTGGGGAAACATGCATATGTGAGTTTTTGTGGCCAAATGATGCCCAAGTACCTAGGACTGTGCCTGGCACATAAGACTCATCACTTATGTGCTATCAGATGAATGAAAGAGTAAGTGGGTTTAGGAAAAGTAAATGGGATCTGTACATTGTATGTTGTGTGGAGAGGGTCTGGGAGAACAGATAAGTCTGGGGTGGGTGGATGGGCGTGGCTCTGAAGCAATTGTATGAATGATATGGGAATAGATTAGGGGAGCATGAGTGTAGGCAGATGCATATGTGGGATGAAACCGATGTCCAACCCAGGGTGGAGACCCAGAAAGATTTCAGTGATAGGAGGACATTCCACCTGACTCTGGGCTTTGCAGGAATAGGATCCTATCCCAGAGAGGTAAGGCAAAAGTCAGAGCCTTTGAAAACTCAAGTCCTGGCAACATTTGATGCCAATTCCAATTTCTGTGACATTAGTCTCAGAAAAACCTTTATTTTTCTTTTAGAAGACAATAAAAAAAGAAGCATCAGAAAAATAGTTAATGAGAGTAGAGACATGGGGTTTGCCTGTAGCAAAGGTGTATTCAACAAGTTCTGAGGAATTCCCTGTGCCCACCTCTCATCTAGATAAAATAATGTGCATAAATGAGTATTTTCTGTGTCTTCTTGTCCTATGTAACATGTTCTCTGCTTTCCCATATCAGTGGGAAAGGAACCAGTTTCTAGAGTACTCCTTTGTGACAGGAACTAGACTACAGACCTATAGATGTTGCCACACTTATACCTTAAAAAAGGCAATAATTCTTTCTAACAGCAGCTGTGTCCCAGGCCACACCCTGAGTGCTTTATGTGCATTATTTTATTTAATCCGCACAGTAACCACCAGGGAGAGAGCCATCTAGCATGGACAGGAGCAGACTCTAGAATCACATAGCTTGGGATTCATCCAGGGCTCTACTATTCACTAGCTGGGCAGCCTTAGGCAAATGATTTAACTTCTTTGTGCTTCACTTTCCTCACCCATAAAACAGAGATACTAATAGTCCCTCTTTCATAGGGTGGTTGTGAGGATTAAATGACTTAATATATGCAATGTGCTTGAAATAGTACACGGCCCACAGAAGGCATTCAGTAAATATTATTACTATTCATGATAAGGAGACTGATGGCCAGAGTGGTTGAGATGATGGTATGTGTAAGTGGGAGGGTCAGAGTTCTATCTGCCACCTGACTCACCCTACAGGTCATGCTAGGTTACTTACCCAGGATCACATTCGGTGACACTAGTCTTTCTGATCCCAAAGCCTTTCCCTTGTCTTCACAACTGGGCAAAAATTCAGAATTGCCTGATTTTTTAAATAGTTGCTCAGCACCTTGAAGTTTGTAACAAAATTTAGACCACTTAGAAGTATTTTCATTAGAAATGTTATTGATTATTTCCTGAACAACAACAACAAAACACTAAAAAAGAGAACTTCACTCCATTTCACATTTGATCTCCACCATGATTATCTCATAAAATAGATGGGGAAGGTATATTTATTATCACTAAACCCAAATCCAACTTGAGGAAAATGTATATACAAAGAAGTTATCTGCCCAGGTTCACTTAGCTGATACATGACCAAACTAAACTAAAACCAAACTAAAATGCCACTTTTCTACCCATCCCACTATTTCTACTACATCTTATCGCATTGATTTGTGTTAATCTGGAGCCTGGACAAAGATGTGACTACATTTTTCTGACACACTAAAGAAGAGTGCAGAAGTATGTGTTGGATATATTTCCATTTTATCCAAATTTCTGGATTTTTTTTCCTACCATAACTTCAAAAGACTTGGAATTTTTCCATATTTATTCAGGTGTAGTCTCTGCCCTAGTGGAGCTAACAATGGAGTTGGGGATACAAGATACGGGACCACAGCGATCAGGAAAGTCCTCAGGGGTAAAGCAACTACATTTTCCAAATCATAAATCAGGATACATGGTGTGGCAGATTTTCTTTCTCATTTGCAAATGTAATCATCTGAAGTCAGACCAATGCATGTAGACTGTTAAATTTATGTAAACTTTAATCGATTACCTTTGTCAAGGAGAATTCATTTATATAACACCAGAACTCTTCTGAGAACACTGAGATACCCAGGGAGTTACCAACCTTGGGAAAGGAGTGGAATTCTGGCCATGATTTGAAGATGGGCAGGTTTGGAAAGTCAGAGACTAGGCAGTGGGTCCTGGGGAAATCGAGTCTAGGTGACTCAGAGAAAGGAAGACATCTGCGTGTGGCCTGTGAGGAATCAAGGTGAGATGAGGTGAGTTGGGGGAAAACCTGCACTTAAATGGAAGCCCAATAGTCTGGGCTTGAAGCCACTGCAAGTTTCTGAAAGGAGGGGTCCATCAAGCAGGGAAGATCAGGCAGTAGGCAGCCCTGGGGCTCACTGCCTCTTAGATCTGTGAACCAAGCCTGCTCGGTGGGAGGCCCTGGATTTCTGTCCTGCCCACTCCT
Organism: Cynopterus sphinx; assembly: GCA_030015415.1. Classification (NCBI taxonomy): domain Eukaryota; kingdom Metazoa; phylum Chordata; class Mammalia; order Chiroptera; family Pteropodidae; genus Cynopterus; species Cynopterus sphinx. The sequence goes on along the minus strand of CM057379.1, from coordinate 94,524,517 downwards.
AGGAGCTAGAAACCAGCAGCTGGAGCCCCGTAAAGCGGGAAGAAGTCTGGCCCTACTCTTGGGTCCTGGACCCCCACCAGCCCTGGGCAGACCCAGATCCGTATGCCTTCTCGGGACCTCCAGTCATTCTGGTCATTCCATCCCAGGTGACCAGGGAAGGCGGACACCAGGGCACGCAGAAGCGTCATCCTTCGCGGGGACGGGTCTCCCCCGCCCGCGGCCTCAGCGGGACGAGCCCTCACGCCTTCGAGGGGACACTGAGCAGAGCAGTTCCATACCAGGGTCGGGAGCCTGACCTCGTCCCTCAAGGCCGCCTCCTCACGCTAAAATGGCTATTTCTCACGGGAGCTCACCCGCGGGACTCTGCCTAAGCGCTGAGCGGAGGCGCCGGGTCCCCGCGGGGGCTCGCTCGCGGGGTCCCGCCCCGCGCATGTGTTTTTTTGCTCGCGGGCCCGCCCCGGCCCCGCCCACAAGGCCCCGCCCCGCCCACAAGGCCCCGCCCCGCCCACAAGGCCCCGCCCCCTTCCGGGCTGCGCGCTCCCGGGTCGCGCCCTGGGACTCGCGCATGCGCAGGCTCGCGGCAGCACTTCCTGGGAACGCGGGCTCCGCGGAGACTGGGGGGCGGTGGCTCAGCGCCTGGGGCCGACGGGGCAGGGCGGGCCCGGGGGAGCGTCGCTCTCCGCCCCGGTCTCTGGACCTTTGTCCCTTGGGCTTTCACCGGGTCCCCAGGGGGCGCAAGACGTCGCGAGGGCTGCGCTGCGGTGCTGGCTCGCTCCTCCCCCTCTGGAGCAGGGCGCCCGGAAGGGGTTGGAAGTTTCGATTTGGGCCGGGGGAAAGACCTTGAACTTGCTCCTTGTTGTTGTTGTTGTGTGTGTGTGAGGCCACAGATTTCTGGAGGCATTTGGGGAACGTGAAAAATGCGAAAGACGAATCCGGGCGGGTGGTTATCGTGTTGTGGTTTTCACCTGCGGCCAGCCCTCAGGTAAAACGAACTGAGAATTTTAAGAGGTTACGCCACCTCCTTAACTCCTTCAGAAACTCAGAGAAGCTGGAATCCCAACTGCCCTCCCCTCCTTTTAGGGCAGAAACGCAGCCCTCCCTTGCCCTCTTTCCCCAACATCTGGGTACCAGTAGGTAGGAAAGCACGTAGGGCAGATGAATTTCCAGATAAGGGGGGATAAGAAGGGCATTAGAATGTCTTTCTTGTGGCTCCTGGCGTTCCCTGAGTCACATTTCAGGACCTAAAAAGAACTTCAGATATTCCATAATATCTCAAGTAGCTTTTAGCCCCTATTTGGAACATGTTCAGTGACAGGGATCTCGGTCCAGAGTGTTTGGTGTCTTCCGACAGGATGCTGGGTTAGGTGGCTCCCTTTGCCCTAAGTCACCAACAGTGAAATGGCATGAACTTCCCTTTGCAGACCTGTGGAGAAAGCCCTGGCATCGCGCACCAGCTTCCCTGTTTGGGTCTCCCCTTCTCCCCATATTCTAGAACCTGTGAAAGGGCCTCTGGCTGAACAGGTTGACCAGTTGGTTACTGAAAGTAAAGGAAATTAATTTCTTAGGTTTTCTTGGCTATTGATTTGGAGTGGAGATCATTTGGTACCCTGGTGGCCTGAGAGGAAAAAGAAAGCCCTTGGAAGGGAGTTAGGTGATTATCCTGCGAAGTAATGTGTTGATGTGGGGCCTGGGAAAAGCTGCTTAGCTGAATAACCTGCCCTCTGCACTAGGAACCTTTATTCTCATATAAGCATCCCTTTCCTGGGTTTAAAGTTACAGAACATCCAGTGGTAAGGGATTGTAGCAAAGAAGAGCCATGCAGTCCAACCCATTCTTTTTACAGGGGAGGAAGCTGAGGCTGAGAAAAAGAAAGAGGCTGGCCCAGGGTCTCAGAGCCAGCTAATGGCAGAGATGGGACTTAAATTCAGGTATCCTGATTCCCAGGCCTGCTCTCATTCTCTTATACCATGTATGTTAGGAGCCAGCAGAAAATAAATGGCATGTTTTAGTTGGGTAATTTGAGTCAGGGTGTAGGGAAACAATATGGATGGTGAAATATTCTGGGGCTAGTAACAGTGGGATCTTACCATCTTTATGCACGGAGACAGAAAGGCTGTATGGAGGGTCGTCTTCCTAGAGCTGAGACTTTGGATTAAGGGGCTCGGGATGGCAGTTGGGGACATAAAATCCTTATCTTCACTTTCTCCCTCCTGATCTGTAAGGCTCCTCATGGACCAAACCCAATGTCAAGAGAGTCTTGATTAGTCTTTACAGGTCAATTCTAGGGCATAGCTCAGGGTGGAAAATAAAGAATGTACCTGGAGGGGCAAATGAAAGATATCCAGCATAACATGTAGTCTTAACTTCTTCTAGTATAATAATGTTTTATTTCTTGAGCACTTACTCTGTGTCAAGCATGTTTATTATCTCATTGCATCTTCCCATAAACCCGGTTTTTTTCATTTGACAGATAAAGAAATGGGTTAGTGAAGCCACTCGAGGTTGGAGGTACGAATAACTAAGCTGCCACCTGCCTCTCTGGCATCTTGTGTATAGTTGTTCCTCTGTGGATGTTTGTGGAATGAATGAGGACAAAGACAGATAGAATTCCATGCTTAATCTCCCTGAAAATCCTTATTTGTGCCTCTACATGGGACTGGAGGCTAAGCCCCATGCATATTGGTTTCTCTTCTGCCCATTTGTAATAATCCAAGTTATTCAGGTTAAAAGAGCAGGTATATAGGTTCGATTTAAAAACAAAAAACAAAAAAACCCAACACTTCGACTTCTTATTTTTTCTAATGGAGGATAGCTTTTAGAATTAAAGAGTTTCTCTCTGAAACCATCTGATTCCTGATGCCCCCACAATCTGGGCAGGGGTCCAGAGTGCTGCCTCTTTTCCCTGCTCAGCTCCTCACTGCTCCACCCACATGCTCAGTTCTGCTAATTGCATCACTGGTGCTGCTCCTGGAACACAGTGTTCTTCAGGAATGAACCAATGACCAGTGTTTTTACCAGCACCCCTAAAATGCGCTGCTGTGGAGGAGAAGCCTCAGCTTGAAGGCACTGGGCTCTTTCCTCTATGCTTCCTCTTCCTTCATCTCCTCTCTTCAGAATCTCCTTTTATTGGCCTTTTCCTTCATAGAAGGTCCCACAGTCTTTCTTTTGTTGTTCATCATCTGAGCCCCGTAAGCATGGAAAAGGAACCTATGTTCTGGACACTGTGCCAATTGCTTCATATCTCTTATTTCATTTCGTAGTGATCTGTTAGGTGGCAACCTTTTCCTTGTGCCATTGCCTACATCCGTAGGGGTTGGGCATGTTGAATGTACTGTTTCAGCCCTCCCTTATGGGTTTCCACATGGATCTACCTAACATTTGATTCCATTCATAGTGCCTATATCCTTCAGTCCTTTGCTGATGATGTCTCCTCCATCAAGGGTATTTCACCTATTTCTCAGTGGCCACTTACAACTCATTCTCTAAAGCCCAGCTCATATGCCACCTTCCCCATGATATCCCTCCAGACTCATTCATCTCCAGATTCCCAGACTCACTTCTGTGGGCCTCCCCTAAAGGATTGATCACATTATCTGTATGTACAGTAATTTGGAAATGCAATTTATTTTCTTTGCTGGGGGCAGGGATTACACTGTAATAGTGTTCATATCTCTCCAATTCCTAACAGAGGATCTTACACACTGTAAGCCACAGGTGATAAATGCACCAGGGGAGTTCTTATGGTAAAAAGAGTTTGTATGAAGATTTATCCATCAGCTTCACATGTTGACTTGTTTAAAACTAGAATCTGCTATAAGATAAATGTTCTGGTTTAGTCTAGGGGTTTGAGTGATAGAGGGCACCTGTGTATTTCTTGAAGCACTTTGAATTTGGGGAAATGAAAACAATGAGAGCAGGCAGTGGAGGACAGGCTGTTTAGGTGGAAGGCCCTATGCATCTGTCTTTCTGAATGGGGCCCAGAGAGTGGTAGGCTGTGTCCCTTGACCTTTATCATGGGCTGCAGCTTTTTTGAGGTCATCCCCTGTGCTCCCTGAGTTCCTTTATGTTTGTTCTGATAGACAGAGGTCATCAACACTCCTGCTTCACCAGCAGGGGCGGGGAGACTCTGCCCACAACTGCAGCCTTTTCTCCCTGGGACTTGAATTAGGCTCAGAGCACACATTTCCCATATCATCCAAGACAGACAGATGCTGGGGCCCTCAGCAGAGAACGGGTGTGGGCTGGGAAGATGACTCACCTGCTTTGTTGCCTCCTACAGCTAGCTTCAAAGTCCTTTGGATTCAAAACACTTCCTAGGAGAGGCACAGAAGGCTGTCCTTACCAATAGCAGCTTGGGTTCCTTCTTCTGCAAATGTCTGTCTCTGCCCCAGTGTTTCAAAGTCCATGTCAGTGAGGAACCATCCAACTGCATGGTCATGGAAAACAGATAGAAGAAGAAGCAATCTAAAAAGAAATGCCTTGGCAACCTAGATTTTAATTGGGCTCTTCTGGGAGCTCCCTGAGTTCATTCCTCAAGCAAACCTACTTGTACTGTGCTAACTAAGGATAAGAAGAGCTATGAGAAGTCACAACCTCTTCCTACTCCAGATGGTTTCTCAGTCTCTCTAAAGCAATGCAAGCCATGATAATAAATTCTATACAGAGGCGTTTTGGGAGCATGGAAGAGAAACTAACTCATCTTTCCTAGGGGAAATGAGTGAGTGAGGGGAGATTTACATTAGATTTGTCACATTTACATTACAAGTGTCACACTAAAGACGTGACACTTGAGCTGGACCTTAAAATTGGAATTCTCCTGGCAGATGAGAGTCTATTGCATCTTTGGAGACTATTGTGCAGTATATTATCAGTGGAATAAAGTCAATGGAATGTAGAAAAGGGTAAGAGTGAAAAGACAGGGTTAGATTTGAAGGCCTATATGAGTCTAGCATGAGGGGCCTTTATAGGCCATGTGAACTTTGGACCTTATCCTGAGAGACTTTGAAACATCTCTGTTGTAGAAATGTCACTTTGGCAACAATATAGAGGATGAAAGGAAGGGCCAATGATGAAAAAACACCAGGTTATAGAAGGTTAGACTATCACAGACAAGAACATTTGAGGACCTCAACTATAGGATTAGAGAAGAGGATTGGACTAGATAATCCCTCAAACTAAAGTTCTCTGGCCATGAACCCACCTGGGTCTTTGGTTCTTTTTGTACCTGCCGCCTTCCACTTTACTTCTAGTTGATTACCTTTATTACTTGTTCATGCTCCATCCTCGAGTGAGAGGATGTGACCTTTTTGGGTTTTGTCCCTCTTCAATTTACTTTTTTGTCAGTTCTGTCTACCCAGCACTTCATATGAGACCTCAGCTCCCTGGAAACTAATTGGTAGGAAGCTATAGTCTGCCTCAGGGTCCTTTCCACTTCTCCTGGTCCTAACTGCTTTTTCCTCTGGCATTGGACCTTGGGTCTCCATACTGGCAATAGCAACTATGCCATCCTTCCCATTACCCTTTCCAAGAGGAAAGATGAGACACAATGTCTCATTGGTAGATGTTGACAAGCAGGAACTAGAAAAACAGAGTAAAAGGGCCTTGGGAACTTGGTATAAGAGAGAGCAGAGGGTGAAATACAGGGTAGTCCCACAGAGTGACCCGATAAATCTGAGCCTCAACTTAAACTGAGATCAATTTTATAAAATGTAATCCTAAAACCAGAGGTGTCTTCTCTGGATCCCTTCATTGTTATTTAAGGTTAGGGTTACAAGTGCTTCCCCCTCTTGTTCTACTTGTTTGTAAACTGTCATCTCACGATTCTGGGGCCTATAGACTTTAGCAACCAGTCAACAAATAGGCTGTTGGTACCTACAGTGTGTTCAGCTTCATGCTGGCTGGGATAGCATATAGATGCTCCCTGGTTATGTTCTCAAGGAATCAGGAGACTGCTGTTTTAGTTTAGTTGTGAAAGCAAAACACAATGGCACCAACTAGAGAACAGAAAAGATAAGTAGTTAAGAGGGCAGTTAAGATTTGGTGGATTATGCTGCAAGTACGTAGAACTTGGAAAATGGTCTAGGTCTCTTGGATTTTTTCATGGGCAGGATCCAGCCTAGTTTTAGCTGAAGGTCTCAGCTGGATCTCAGGTAGCCTCAGTATGAGGTTGGGGCCAAGAGGACTTTATGCTGCCCTCATATGGGGCTACATTCCTGTTTCCCAAACATTCATACTGTCTCCTCAGTCTGCATCTCCCCACTTACAAAGATACTCCATTCATTCTTCAAGGTCCAGCCCAAATCCCTCTTTTTTTTCCATAAAGACTCTTCCTTTCCAACGGTCAGAATTGCCACGTATCTTCTACAGCTTTTGCTTATAACTCTTCTGTGATATTTATTCCATCTTATATTTTGTAAGTGTCATGTATCTTGCCATGTATTTGTGCTTCCTTTAGTTCCATTAGATGTGAGGTTCTTGTTATCATAGACTCTGTCTGATTTATTTATTTTGTATGACTAGCCTAGAGTGGGTACCTTGCTCAGAAAATGTCTGTCAAATGGATGAACGACAGTTTTACAGATTCCACTCTCCCTAGTGTATCAGTTATATAAAATCAGTTCTGTAAAAGTAATCCTAAAACCACAAAGAGGAGATGCCTGCTTTCTGGGGCCGATTTCTGTCAGGGGAAACCACAGTTGGATGAAAGGTCATCGTAAGTTGGACTTGTGGGGCCACACAAAAGAAGGGTATCAAATTGTTTCTTGGTCTTGACCTTCAGCACCAAAGATACAAATATGGGGTATGAATGGCAAGGATGCCCTCACCTAACTTATGGAAACAGTCCTGGAATCAAAAGAATTAGGGACCAGTTATAATTCAATCTCTGATGACAATACGCTTGCCTTATTAACCTTATGGGATTCTCCTGTGGACTAAATGAGATAAGAAATACGTGAGTTCTTAGAAAAGTATAAAATGTTACTAGGATATTAAACATCCTTGTATTTTCCTCTTATTTATAATTTCTAACTCTCCTTCATTCTTTATACAAAGAAACTCTCAAATCACCAGCCACTAAGGCCTGCTTGGAAGAACTTAGCCAGTCTTCATTTTAGTTCTCATTTAGGCCCAAAGACTAGATCTAAGGTGGTAGAGAGGCAAGAACATGGCTTTTTGGCTTCCAAACCAGGTAATTCTGGGTAAATCAATATAACTTTCTGAGCCTCAGTTTCCTCATCTGTAAAATGGAGATAATAATCTTTACTTCACCAAATTTCTAGGGCTCCTGGGAGGATCAAATAAGATAATATGACAGTGCCTTTTAACTTAATGGTCTGTTCAAATGCTACGGAGTTACTTTTTAATCTGTGCTTGAGGGCTCTGGATGAAATTTGCCAAGACTGTTGCAGCATCTAGACAGTGACATCATATGCATGTTATTGGAGTCCAGGGTGGGGCAGAGACTGCAGGCCCAGAGTCACAGGGTAGGGTAGAATTCAGAAGGAAACTCCACCCACTGCCTGACTGTAGAGGACCTGATTCCGTTGTCACTCTTTTTTGTGACCTGAAGAATTGTCAAAGACTCTGCCATGACCTCTGTGCTCAAGGGATGCCTGGATTAAAGCTCAAGGGTCAGGGCCTTTCTGACCTAGTTCTCTGCCTCTAGGGTCTCTTAACCTGGACACAATGGGCATTCAGAATAAATCTGTGGTTGAACAAAATACAGGTAGTACATTTTGTGAGACCTCTGGTCATTCTTATTCTCACTTCCTTTGTGTTTGAAAATTTCAGTTTAAATAAACATTAAAAAAAAAGACTATGATTCAGAGAAATGGTAGCCTGACTCATGCATGAAAATGTGACTAGCCAGTGTTAATAAAAGGTCACACTTCAGAAATGGGGTATCCCCACCTAGGTGCTTTGTTAATCCCAGGAGGCTATGGAGCCAGAGTCAAATAGTAAGGGCTCTCTGTGTGCCTGTGGCCAGATGGATTTTGGATTCCTTCATTGGCCCTGATAGTCATTGGAGCTGAAAGAAAATGACTTAATATTTGTATTTATTGTGTACTTGGCCCCATCCTGGATGCTTTGGTCAAGTTATGGCTTCTTTCCTTTTTTAGCCCTAATTTGGAGATTGTATTAGTTTTCTATTGCTGCCTAATAAATGACCACAATTTTAGCAGTTTAAAACAGCACCCATTCTTTACAGCACCATTCTGTAGGTCATATATACAGGCAGGATGTGCTGGCTGTTGCTCTCAGCTCCTAGAGGCCACTCCCCAACTTGTTCATGTGACCCTGCCCATCTTCAGTCTAACAACATGCCTCATTCCCACTTGTATTTTGAATCTGACTTCCTCTTCCGTTACCAGATGGAAAAAACCTTCTACTTTTAAAGGATTAATGTGATTAGGTCAGGCCCACCCAGATAATCTCTTTTGGATTAATTTAAAGTCAACTGATTAGTAAACTTAATTGCATCTGCAAAATCCCCTTTGCCATGTGCTAACATAATCACAGTCCTGGGGATTAATGTGGGAAATCTTGGGCAGGGGGAGGGTTATTAAGATTCTGTCTAATATACCACCAGTATATTAATAGGAAGGGAGTGATGAGGGGCTATCCTCAGACATTGGCAGGAAGGAGAGAAGAGAGGAAGGAAGTTAAGGTATGGCAAGAACTTGTTATATGGCAAATACCATACCAGGTATTTTCACAAATATCATCTCCATCCTTCTATCAAAACTACAAAGTAGGTATTGTTATCATTATCTTCATTTTATTAGTGGAAACACTGAGACTCAAAGAAAAAAAAAAAAGGCACAGCTACTAAATGGAAGTTTTGTTGAGTTCCAAAGCCTCCCATCATCTTGGAAAGAGAAAAGGATATTGGGGAGATAGAGTGCATAGCTCTTGGCAGCTGATTCTCTGTGGGGCAAAGGAAAGAGAGGAATCTAGGATGATCTTAAGCACTGTGAAGGGGGAGGATGGTGGTGTTATTAATAGATATAAACCCAAGGGTTAATTCAAAAACATTTAGGAAGGACACACAGTTTATGCATGGACTTCAAATATTTGGTATCCCCAGACTCTGTTAATTTATACCTTTTATCTTCAGAGAAGCTGGTTCTTCCAGCAAGGAGAGGGCAGTCTTGATGCTTGGTGATTGTTTTAAGGTCTAGGAATAGCTGGAACTGGAAATAGATAGCTACAGGAACTCTGTAGCTACATTCAAGGTTGAGGGGAGGTAGGGAGGAAGGGGTTGGGATCACCACCAGCCATTGGCAGCAGCAGAGCTGAATACAGAAACCCTTCTTTGCCAAGTGTCTAGGCAGCACTCTGTGTTCAGGTTGCCTTTGACTTTTTTGAGCTCTGACACCAAGATTGCACAGATAGATCCTATTGTGATGTTGGTACCTGGCCAGAAGCTGTGGTGCCTTGCATGCCTCTAGTACTCCTCTGGATGACCATTTCTGATAAATTATTTTATTGGAAACTCGTATTTCACGATCTGTATTTCTCTCTTCCCATTCTGTTTCTGATGATTACAAAGGTGCTTTGATGAAAACTATGGAATATCTGTAAAAGTCAGACCCCTTTCTGTGAACGAGGCTCAATGGATTAGATAATGCATGTGTCAGTGTACTTTCGAGCTGTTTCTTCACCTTGGTTTCTCCCCGTTGTGGAACTTTACCACTCACAGGAGAACAGAACTTCTCTATGGTTTTGTTCTTTCCCTGTTTTTGAAGACTTGCAGTCTCGATGATACTAACACACTCAGAGAAATGGTTGCAATTAAGAGCTTCAAAGGATGAATGATAAAGTTGGGTGTTTTCTCTAAGGGTCATTCCAACTGTGATTCCCTATGCTTCGGGAATTTAGTTAAGAGGGACATCTGGAAGGGCTAGCACTGACAAGGCCAGTGACAGGGAGGAGGGGCATCTTCTTGGGGCATTAAAGCTCGCCTGGGGTTTAGTTGGCTGACCAAAGGGAAGGCAGCGGGGAAAGCTGAGTTAAAGGCATGCAGGTTTGAATGGGCATGGTGTTTTTATGGGATGTGACCTGCTCTTGTCTGAACCGAGGAGGTAGTACTACCTTGATCTGAGAAAATGACCCTGCCTTCTTCCTTCTCTTTTTCATTAAGGCTCAAGACCTTTTATCTTTCCTCCCCTGTCCTATGTTACAGCTAGGTTGATAGGGAATCATTCTTTCTGGCCCAGTTTGAAGAGCATGTCTACAGAATACTATTTTCCTTTCAGGTGCACTACTGCCTCCCAGTCAGTCTCTTTCCCTTGGTCCCACCCTAACTGTTTTCTTTAAAGATTCCTATTTTAATCAAGGAACTTTACTTGCTTCATGTTCATTTTTGCAGACAAATGTAGTATTAAAGTTGAATGCATTTAAATGTCATTATGTAGCTTATCTAGCATTATTTTACCTCTCTCTGGCAAGCGAGACTCTATTTCATGTTTTATTATTGTACAAAGAAGATGGGGGCCTGTCTTTGATCCTAATGGCGTGGAGATATTTCCTTTTCAGGCTGATAAGTAACACTGAGCTGGAGATCCTTTCTCTTTTTCGAATCTGATATGGTGGGGATAAAATAACTCCAATGATCATATATGTCACAAGGAAATGAGTTTAATACAGTATTAGTTAAGATTCTACTGTGACCGGCACAGAAATCAGCTGGAGTTAGTTTAAGTCAAAGAGTAGGCTTTACTTAAAAGACTCGGAGATGTATTGTGAGATCCAAGGACAGGAATAGCAGTGAGGCCCAGGAAGGAACTTGAACTAGGAGCTGGATAGCCATCAAGAAGCAGCATCTAGGCACTGACTCAGTGTGCTTGCTTCGGTGTACACTGCTGGCTTGGCTTGCCTTGCATCCAGGCCACACAGGAGGCAGAAAAGGGCCATCCCCATTAGCTCAAATTATAATTCCCTCCATTCAAGAGAACAGCCAAGATGCAATGAGGATCTGTTGCAGTCACAGAACACAAACCCTGGCTGTTGGAGGCCTGACCTGTGGGAGGGGCCTATTTCATCAAAAGGGGCTTACTCCAAGTGTCCCTCCTGCCAAACCGGATAGATGATCAACAGCTCATTGTTACTGGAATGGTTTTCATGTTTCACAATGAACTAGAGACATTGTATAGAGACAATGGTGGTGATGGAGATTGAGTGACGGGAGGAACTACATAAAAGACAGGAATCTGGCTTGTTTCTGGTCCTTAGCTCTTCATGGATTGTTCAATTTATAGTAGAGGCCTTGAAAGATGTAGGTCTTGGCTTAGAAATCATCATATGCTTCTGCTCCGTAAACCATATGCTATTTAAAGAAAAGTGCTTAACGGAATCATTTGAAGGTTTTTGTTGTGAGGGATGAAAGCTTTTAAAAAATGATGCTTGGAAGGCATTTGGTGAGCCATTGGTAGAGAATTGCTAAGAAAAAATCTTTTGGATGGATTTGTTTAAATAGATCCCTAACTGATGGGTGAATATGTTTTCATGGTTCTTGAGAACTATTGTTCTTTAATAGAAAAAGCACATAACACTAAGCTTGTACAGAAAACTGGATTTGGTCTCTGGGTAAATTATTTAATAGATCTGATACTCTGATACTCAGTTGTGTTTCTGGGAAATGGGATCAGTAACGGGCTCTACTTTCTATTGTCAGGAAGAGTGCATGAATTAATGCGTGTTATTTGCTTTGTGGCCATTTTTGCATATAAACATTTAGTAAATGCAGTCTTACAAAAATGATTGTTTAAGCCTGTTTGCTAATAGTTAAGGATTAATGCAAAAAGAAGGAATTATGCTTGTTTGTTTTTTTAAAGCATACTCTGTGAATAATATTTTAAAAATATTTGCTGAGTACCCTACATTTAGCTTGTAATAGAGTTATATTTTATTTCTAAAAGAAAGAAAAGTGGACTTTTTGTGTGTCATAAGAAAGATGCTCCTGGCCTAGGACTTTTGGTATGGGTCATAAGATCTTTTTTTTAATAGTAAAACGCATATAACATAAATTACCATCTTAAACATTTTTAAATGTATAGTTCAGTGGGAGTAAGTATATTATCATCTTTACAAAGCCATCAACACCATCTTCTCCAGACACCTTTTTTCATCTTTCAAAACAGAAACTCTGTACCCACTAAACAACTCCTCCATCCTCTTTTCCCAGCCCCTGAAAGCACATTCTGCTTTTTTTTAAGTTATTATTATTTATTTTTATTAAATTTATTGGAGTAACATTGGTTAATACAATTATGTAATTTTCAGGTGTACTTTATTATTTGACATCTATGTTCTATTGTGTAATTACCACCCAAAGTCCAGTTTTCTTCAGCTACCATATATTTGATCCCCTTTACCCACTTCACCCGCCCCCTACCCCTGTATTTGACCCCTTTACCTCATCTACCTTCCCCCCTCCCCCACCCCCTACCCTCTGATAACCACTAGTCTATTGTCCATGTCCCTGAATCTCTGTCCTGTTCATTTGTTGCTTTTAGGTTTATATCCCACATAAAAGTGATATCATGTGATTTTCTACTTTTTCAGTCTGGCTTATTTCACTTAGCACGATCATCCTGAGGTCCATGCATGTTGTCTCAAATGGCAGTATTTCATCTCTTCTTATGACTGAGTAATATTCCATTGTATATATGTACCACAGCTTCTTTAGCCAGTCATTTATCATAGGACACTTTGGTTGCTTCCATGTCCTGGCCACAATGAATAATGCTGCTCTGAATATTGGTGTGCAAATATCTTTTTAGATATGGGTTTTCAAGTCTTTGGGGTAAAATCCCAGTAGTGGGATTGCTGGATCATATGATAGATCAGGTCTTAATTTTTTGAGGAACCTCCATACTGTTTCCATAGTGGCTGTACCAATTTACAGTCCCACCAGCAGTCTGCATCCTCTTCAACATTTGTTATTACTTGTCCTGTTGATTATAGCTATTCTGACAGGTGTGAGATAATATCTTATTGTGGTTTTGACTAAAAATATGGAACACTTCATGAATTTGCATGTCATCTTTGTACAGGGGCCATGCTAATCGTCTCTGTATCATTCCAATTTTAGTATATGTGCTGCTGAAGCAAGCACCCATTCTGCTTTTTGTGTCTATGAATTTGACTGCTCTTTGTACCTCAAGTAAGTAGAATCATACAATGTATTTTTTTTTGTGTGTGACTGGCATAATATCTTCAAGTTTCATCCATGTTGTAGCTTGTGTCAGAGTTTCCTTTTTTTTTAAGGGTGTGTAATATTCCATTGTATTGAGAAATCATGTTTTGTTTATCTATTCATCAGTCAGTGGACACTTGGGTCTCTTTCACCTTTTGGCTATTGAAAGTAATTATGCTATAAACATAGGTGTGTAAATATCTTTCTGAGACCCTGCTTTTAATTCTTTTGGGTTTATATCCAGAAGTGAAATGGCCGATAATTCTAATTTTAATTTTTTGAGAAACCACTATACTATTTCTCACAATGGCTGTATTATTTTACACATCCACTTACAATGCATGAGGGTTACAATTTCTCCATATGCACACCAACACTTGTTATTTATTTATTCTTTTCATAGTAGCTATCTTAATGAGTGTGAGGTGATATCTCACTGTGATTTTGCTTTACATTTCCCTAATGGTCAGTGATATTGAGCATCTTTTCTTGTGCTTGTTGGCCATTTATATATGGGTTATGGGGTCTTAAGATATCATTGCCAACTGAGGTATGCCATATCTTAATTTTAGGAAAAATAACTAAAGGGGAGAAATGCAAACTTCTAAATCTATGGAGATGGAAAGTAGATTAGTGGTTGCTGAGGGTGAGAGGAGGGGCAGAATGGGGAGTGACTGCTAGCGGGTACAGGATTTCTTTTGGGGGTAATGAAATATTCTAAAATTACAAAGTAGTGATGGCTGCATAACTGTGAACATACTAGAAAGCATTGAATTGTGCAATTTAAATGGGTGAGTCTTATACGTATGAAGTTTAAGTAAAGCTGTCTTTAAAATGCTGTCTTTTGAAAGTGGAGCTATAACAGTAATGGTCATAAAGCAAATGTTACTATTAACCAACTCTATTGAGTAAGAGTGAATGTTACAAATTTTTGGTGGATTTACATTCCTACCCAGAATTTCAGTCACTTTCTTTCTCCCTCCAGTTTTCTAAATCAGTTTTTATTTCTTCAGTCTGATTCTGTCTTATGTGAGTGTGCTTTAGGTTCTTCTAACCCAAGAAACCTCTTTATTTCATCTGAGGGGGTAAGCAAACATTCTTTGGCAGATAAACTAAGTTAGACAGGGAGGAGTCAGCTAGCCTGGGTATCTCTGGGCCTCACCCCACACCCTGGATGTTTAAAGGCTGACCGGAGAGAAAATATCATGGTTGGTGGGTCTTCTCAGGAATGGAGTAAACAATTGCCTAAGCTGTGTTATGCAGGGTCTTAAAAGGTGCCCTCACAATTCCCACACCTAAATTATCTCCTTTTATCTTCTGATAGCCTGAAGTCACACTATTATTTCCACATCCCTGGGCTTGCCACTATGTCATGAGGCTGGTCCCAAAAGGGCCAGGAAACCCTACCAAGACCCTGAGGTCTTTTAGGCTTAAGTCACAGACTTCCTTGTATACAAAGAAGTTTTCCCAGGCTTTGTTCTGCATGTATCCAGCTTAGCAGGTCTCTCCTTGGTTATGTTTGGAGGGGTGTCCCTCTGCAAGCTTATTGAATCAGTAAGGAAGATAAGTGCCTAAGAAAGCTGGAGGAAAGATGGCAAATAGTTTATGGTTTAAGGTGCTAGCAACATATTTTGATAGAATTTGGTAGAGGGCTGTCAATTCCTTTTCTTACAATAATGGTACTTTTATAGGCTTTAGACAATACTAAAAAGGAGTGTCACTCCTCCACCTACCATCCTTTCTGAGGCTCCAAAGAGAGGAAATAACTGGCCCAGGACTGCATGGACAGTTAGTAGTAGAGCCAGAGCTTCCAGCTCTCCTGCCTGTGTATTTCCACTCAAGCTCCACAGTCAATCTAGCCCAGCCAGGAGCTTCTAGTTTGGGAGCTTCCATTACAAAGGAGGAGCCAGGACAGCAGACCTCAATGCAGCCTTCTTCAGAAGGCCTCTGTCCACTCTTCCCCACATGTTGCTCCTGCACCTTTTTGGAGCTAGCTTCTCTGGTTTGCCTTTTGCCTCCTCTGCTGCAGTCTCCATGCCTGTACCATCTGGAATTGTAACTCCGCTAAGGATCTTCATAACTTTGCCCACCCCCTCCGCCATGTTCTGCCTTGTGGGTCCACACCAACGCAGATTTACCGAGTACAGAGCGTTCTCCTTTTATTTATTTCTGATTTCTCAGGAAGAAAAATGTTGCTTCTCAGGCTTTAGAATCTTAGCATTTAAATAGTGACAAAATGATTTGCAAAACCTTCTGTTTACCATGGTCGCTCATGCTGTCCTTTGATTTGCATCATGGATAAGGTCTGTGGCTTAAACAGATTAGGTACCTGAGCCAGGCGGGGCTGCTTCGTCCTCTTGGCCTCACAGCCTGCCCCTCTGCCGTGGCCCAGATCTTACTCTCCAAGGTCAGGAGCCCTAGAAAGCTCTCGCTGTCTTGGAAAGTCTGACCTGTGCTACTTATGCAAAGGAGATGCCCATTCCTTCTTCTCTGCAACTCTAACTCCCTTTCCTCTCTCTCCTCCTCCTTTCTGTTCTTTCTTTCCTCTCTTCTTTGTCTTTTTTCCATCTCCAGATTCTTTCACCCTTGTGACCAAATGTCATCCAGTTACTACCCTTCTCATGCTGTATCAGTGATGTTTTTGCTTGCTGATATGATACAGTTGGCTCATTTGTTGTTTGTGACATAAGTCATTTAGGAATGGCTCAGGCCAGGGCCTCGCTCAAGAAGCCAGGCTATTCCCAGGCTGGGAATCTCTTCCTCTTTATTTTACTCGAAAGGTTAAGTCATAGGAGGATCAAGAAGCAGGGAAGCCAAGCACTCTAAAGTCGGTGCATGTTTCCGCTTTTGTGTCTCCCTGCCCCCTCTCAAGCAGAAGTCCTAGATTGGCTGAACACAGACACCCCTCCATTGTAATGACTCCCATGGTACAGTCAGATTCTTTGTTTGCAAGTTAGCAGGGAGCATTTGAATTCTGTGGCTGCGCCTGATTATCATATCCAATGTACTATGGCATTGGCATACAGTATGTGTGGACAGAAAGGTGTGAAGCAACCTCTCTGCTATTTGAACTTTCACCATGTTCATGATCTGTAGCCTTAGTGTCTATTGCTTCATATTATTTGTTGTTTTATTCTACAGATGTTCTGCTGCCCACCCCAATGCTCAAACACTTAGGACAGAGATATCTAACTCTGCGTACAGGATCTTACAATCACTAGATGGTCAACAGGGTTGAGCCAAATGAAAATGTCACCGTTTGATCATTTTTTAACCTGCAAAACACTAAGTGTCTTTTGACAAGGATACAAAGTATTCATTGCTCAAGGTGTCCTAATGCCATTGGTGGCCTAGTCCTCAGGCCTCCTTCCCAGTGCAGGAGGTTTTTACTCTTCCCTCCTGACATAGCCTCCCTTCAGGTGTGAAAAAACAAGCAAAGAAACAAACAAAAAAACTTCTAAAATGTCAAACCTGATGTTAGGTTATTAATTTTCATCAAGAGATAGAACTACCAGGCTAAAATCAGTTCCCTCCTATAGAAGGAAAATCTCCCTGTGAAGACAATTTGGCATTCCAAAGTTGTTTTCGTGGGCAGTGGACTCAGATTATTTTAAAGGGAGTATTCTTAGATGCAGGGGTCTGTGTGGGAACGGGCCAGCCTGAAGTAGATGGCCCCTTCTCTAGCAAGCCCACTGCAGAAAAGGCCAGTTTTCTTTGTGTGACAGCATGTGCCCTGCGAAGGTGATGAGAACTGATCAGATAATCTCAGGGTCATGGGGTGATCCTGAGGACAGCTCGATAATCTCGGGGTCATGGAGTGATCCTGAGGACAGCTTGATTTCTACTGAGAGAAGTTTGCTACAGCTCATGGGGGAAGCCAGTGGAGTTGACTTGGCTGATTTCTGAAACCTCAAATAATCCATGATGGCTGTGGCTGAAACAAGGAAAAATCATCTCCCAGAATATATTTTCTCCTCCCTCACCACCTTCCTTCCTCTCCCTCCCTCTCTTCCTCCCTCCCTTCCCCCTCCTTTCCTTCCTTCCTTCTTTCCTATGTTCACTCTGTCTTTATTTTTCTAGGGTCTTTTCTTGAGGGGAGGGATTATAGTTTTTCAATAAAAAGCACATATTTTAAGTGTACAGTTTAATAAATTTGACAAGTATGTACACTCATATAACTACTGTGTCAATCACCCCAGAGAGTTCCCTTGTACCTTTTCCAGTCAAATTCCTCCCCAAATGTCCATCAGATGGAATGATAAAGGAGTAGATAAACAAATTGTGGCCTACCCATACAACAGAATGTTATTCAGCCATAAAAAGGAATGAAGTACTGAAATATGCTATAATGTGGATGAAGCTTGAAAACATTATACTGAGTGAAAGAAGCCAAGCACAAAAGGCCACATATTGTCTGGTTCCATTTATGTGAAATGTCCAGAATAGGCAAATTTATAGACAATAAGTAGATTATTGGTTGCCAGGGGCTGGATGGGGGCTGAGTGCCAATGGGTATCAGGTTTCTCCTGGAATTAGATAGTGGTGATAGTTGCATAACTCTGAACATACTAAAAATCACCACATTATACACTTTAAACAGGTGAAATGTATCTCAATAAAGCTGTTATTTTTAAAGAAAGGTATGGAGCATTCCTATTATCCCAGAAAGTGCCTTTGCACTATTTCCCAGTCAATTCCCACTCTACACAGCCTAGAGGCAACCACAGTTCTGTTTTTTTTTTCCAACATAGATTATTTATGCCTGTTCTAGAACTTCATGTAATTGGCATCATATATTTGGCATTCATTTGTGTAAGTCTTCTTTCACTCAGCATAATGTTTTTGAGGTTTGCCCATGTTGTTGTGACAGTAGTTTGTGCCTTTTTTCTTTTCTTTTTGCTGTGTAGTATGACTTCACTACAGTTTCTTTATCTATTTTCTTATAGATGGTTTTAGTTATTATGAATAAAACTGCTATGGATATTCTTATACAAGGTTTTATGTGTTTATCTTTCTTTTTGGTAGATAAACTAGAAATAGAATTGCTGCTGGGTTATACAGTTTTGTTTTTAGTTTTGTAAGAAACTCATATTTTTCCAAAGTGGTTTTACCATTTTACACTCTCATAACAACGTATGGAAGTTTTGATTGCTCCCCATCCTCACAAACATTCGGTGCTGTCAGTCTGTCTAATTGTAGCCATTTGAGCTGATATGTTGGAATTTTTAATAAATTCATTTATTAATTTTTTTAATGGTTAGTGCTTTTTGTGTTTTGCCTAAGAAATATTTGCCACCTGAGGGTCATAAAGATAGTTTCCTATGTTTTCTTTTAGATGTATTGTTTGAGTTTTTTGTTTAGCTCTAGGATCCATTGCAATTTAATTTTTTATCATGATCTAAGAAATTGTGGTTTGGTTTTCTTCCTTTTGAATAGACAATTATTTCAGCCCATTTGTTGAAAAGAATTTTCTTTCTCCATTGAATTATCTTGGTATCTTTGTTGAAAATCAGTTTATATATATATTTTTATATACATATTACATATATATAATATATATATTATATTATATATAATATAATACAATCATATAATATTATATAATATATAATATATATATATTTATGGACTCGTTTTCTGTTCCATTAATTTATTTGTGTATGCTAATACCAAATCTATGAACATGGTACATCTCTTTATTTATTTAGATCTCCTTTAATTTCTCTCAACAGTGTTTGGTAGTCTGCAGTATAGAAATCTTCCATGTCTTTTATGAAATTTATTCCTAAGTAGCATTTTTATTTTAATAGAGAAACCTGAAAGCCCCAGAGGTGTGAAGGCGAAGTTGTTGAGGGACAGATGATGGACTGATGTTCAGGGTTGGGGCCCTATTAGGCACCCCAATAATCACCAACAAGAAGTAGCTGGTCACATAGGTGGTTGCTGAGTGCCCTCCATTTGAATATCAGAATCAAGCCATAATAGCCAAGAAGTCTGTGTTTGCTTATTCCGTTCTTGCACTGAAATGAACACCTTTTTTAGTCTTCCCTTTGGACACCAGATGTACTACGTTGGTCAGGTATAGGCTAGTCCTATTTCCCATCCTGTCCCGAGAGAAACTGTAATGCCTCCAGCTCCCAATGAGTCTCCTTAGGCTGTCCTCTGAGTGGCAGTGGCCAGTGACCTCTGCAGGGTCCTGGCTTGAAGAGCTGTGCTTTAGTGAGCTGGGAAATATAGCAGAATCAATCATACACTTGATAAGTTAGAGGTAAAAAGAGATGAGAAGAGACAGAGCACAAGGAGGGGGCCAAATGATTTCAATGGCAGAGCACTGAAGTAGGGGGCCATGAATTCCTACTGCCTGAGGGTTGATCAGATGGCCTGCTTTCCTACACTGCTTTGGATTTCTAGAGCCTTTCCAGTTTCAGTGGCTGGGAGGCCTCACTCTCCTGGGATTTCTTCTCTTCCCACAAGGCTCAGGTGTTTGACTTTTCCAAGGGTCCTTGCTGGCTAGCTTGTGACTAAGATTTCTCTGTTTCTTATTTCCATGAGTATCCTAACAATATTGCCCTCCCATTTGCATGTACTAATGAGGGAACTCCTGTTTCCTGCATCCAAGAGTTCCTAACACACACATCTGAGAATCCCCTTTGGTCTCTATGTCACCTCAGTTTGGAGCCTTTTGTTTTCCCCTTGATTGTGAGGTTGTGTAAGTGTGTACATGTGTACACAAATAACTAGAACTCCTTATCTTTGTAGTTTTGTCACATATAGGCAGAGGTCTTACTGATAATTTGGAGTGAGCCCATGAGAGGCATCCTGAACATGGGGGAGTCTGAAAGGCATGTGCAAGGAAGATGTAAGAGAACTGGGGTTCTCAGGAAATGCTTGAAGGCTTGCAAGACTGCCTAGAAGAAGGAGCACATATGTTCCTGATGTCATAAGGGGAAGAGAAGATGTAGAAAAACATTTGGCTTAATGTAAAAAGCTTTATAGGAGCTGTACAACCATAGAATAGGCTTCCTTGCCTCATTATGATGTCCATAGCCCTAGAATATGCAAGCAGATGCTGTCATAGATTCCTGCACTGGGAAAGATAATGTGACCTTCATGATCCATTCAATTCTGTGTCTAACACTTTACCAGGAGTTGATGAATATTCTCCTCCCAAGAAGATATCTCCAGGGAAAGGAGCACAAAGAAAGATATTTTTGAAGGTGAAATCTCAGGAGCAGTGATATCAATGTAGAGAGGTGTTTTGGCTGGGGACTTGCCATGGACCTAGAATTAGACTGTAGCTGATAAATAAGACCAGCCATGATCCACTCCATTAAGTAGAAATGCCTTTCCCCATCGACCTCCTCACTAATCATTTGTTTGGCCAAAGCGAGCTCTCCTAAACCAGGTTGGCTAGGCTTCCTGCTTTTTTGCATCTTCTATCCATGAGAAAGTGCCAGAAGGTGTGACATCAGGGCTGGAGGAGAGAGTGGGGGATGCAGCTGCAGGAAACACCTACTCAGGCACTTCGTGGAGGGAATCCTTCCCTCAGCATTAGCTTGGAGCCAACTTTTCTTTCTTTATGACTCAATACCCATTAATTAGAAAAGCTGCCCAACCTTTCTTCATTTCAGTCAGAAGTCCTGCCCATGCCTTAGCTGTTGTGGCTGTAGGAATTTGCTCCTTTCTTCTTTAAGGTCACATAGGAGACTTGTCTCTTCCAGATAGTCCTTTTCAGAGGGACCCCCAAGCCCTTTCCTGGTTTTTGTAGGTGGAGGATAATACCCTTCCCTTGTGCTTTAGGTTGGTCCAATCATTAATTTATCTTCTCAAGATGCATGTCTGTGATCTAAAGTGGGGGCTAGAGATGAGGAACACAGCACTTCCATCATGGAATGAGAGCATCCTGGGCCAAAGAGAAGAGCTTTGAGGTTGGACATGCCTAAATTTGTTTAAATTAGTTCAGACTCTAGTTAGCTGTGTGGTTAGTATTAATTCATCTGAGCCTCAATTTCTGCATTTTATAAACACGAGGTGATGACATCTCTTGTACTTGATTGTTGAGATTATTCAAAGAGATACTATGTTGGCAGCACCTAGTATGGTACTTGGTTTTGAGTAGGAGCTCGATGAATGCCACCTCCCTTTCTTACTTTCCATCACTTCCTGGTCTTACTTTCCAATACTTCCTTCCAAGGCCTTCTTGGAAGCTACTCAATAGGAACACTGGTGGTCCTAGGTGTAGAAGGAGCAGTCTTATTGGATGGAAAGTCTTGGTGCATTTTAAAACTTTCAGAGAGATTCATAGACAGAGAGATCCATAGCCACTGTATGCTATTCCAAGCATGACCTGAGGAGTGGATACTGGACTCCATTTATTATTTGTTTACTCACTACCCCAGAGTGGCCTGAAATTCCTTCCATTAGTCATTTCCATTTTAAAATTATCTTCTGAATTTCATAGATTCACATGGAGAAATAGTCTGTAGGCTGGAGCATAGAGAGCCATTTTCAAGGGTGGAGAGGAAGGCCAGGTTTGTTGTCTGTCTCTCATCCAATAGCATAGTGGACCCTTTAAAAATGAGATTAGTTGACTGATACCTTGGAGCAGAGACTCTGTCATATTTTTTAAAAATCTGGAGCCTTGAGAATGGGCCCTGCCTACAACAGGAGGTCATCAACATTTTTGGATGAACCAGTGAATATCTTTCAAAAATTATATGATTCTGACACATGCTACTACGTGTACAAGGATGGAACTTGAGGACATTATGTTAAGTGAAATAAGCCAGTCACAAAAAGACAAATACTATATGATCCCACTTATATGAGGTACCTAGGGTCATCAAATTCACAAAGACAGAAACTAGAAGGGCGGATACCAGAAGCAGGAGGTAGGGGAAATAAGGAGCTATTTAATGGGGACAGAGTTTCAATTGGGGGTATGAAAATATTCTAGAGATGGATGGTGGTAATGGTTGCAGAGCAATGTAAAGAGACTTAATGCTACTGAATTGTAAACTTAAAAATGATTAAAATGGTAAATTTTATGTTATATATTAGCTCACTAAAACTTGTGTGTAATCTAATCTGTGTCCTAAATTTTAAAAATGTGGTATAATCAATTATTTCTCAATGTTAATATCATGAAATAACATTTGTTAGATGTAAAAATATTGCTGGATTTGCTCGTTTATTCAACCAACAGTCCGCAGTGTCCAACTCCATGTGAGTCCCTGAGCTCAGCATGAGAATTCAAAGATTCAGTTTCAGGTTTCCTCTTCCAGACCTAGATTCTGAAGGTAAAGATGAAGTGCTGGCCCATGAATCGTCGATTCAGTTAGTGAAGCTTGCACTCTGGCAGAGGAGTCTGTGGAAGGACTGATTACTTTCTTCTGGTTTTGGAGGCAGGCTTGGGAGAGGGGGAGGGGGTAGCAGTGGTAGTGTTTTAGCTGGAGCTTATTGTGTAAGGGGGATCTCAGAAGGATGTAAAATGTGCAGTGCTGGTAGGGCCAATCCTGAACAGATTTGTGATGTCAGGTGAATCTGAGAAACGACAGGAAATTGGTGGGGCTCACATGGAGCTTTCAGTGTCCAGTGAAAATGAGATGGTAAGAGTACATCACAGTGACTTTAGAGTCCTCAAATATGGTGCCATTCACACCCCAGTCTCCTGTCAACTGGTGATCTTGGCTCAGTTTAAAAATATCTCTGTAATTCTCAGTTTTCTCATCAATGAAATACTTCTCAAGTTGACAGGATTAAATGAGAAAATCAGTCTGGAGTATTTAACAGATATATCTGTGCCATTTATATTTACATTTATATCTTTATATCTCTCTCTATATATATCATGTACAGATCTATATAATCTGTGTCTATAATACATACACAAAAATAGGTCAAGGTGGGAAGACTCCACAGGTCTAGAAACAAGCCTTGATTATTTATATATTTCACTTCTCTCTTTTCAGCAGGGGCTTTTTGGCTCTAGGGAGTGATGTCTGGGTGTGTCTGGCACCTTTGGTCTCTCTGGCCCAGAGTATGGCTGTGAGTGCGGGACCCAGGGAGGTTCTGGGTGGAGCCTGGGATGTCATGGGAGAGGGTGTTGAGGCTGTGGGAACCTAAGGCTGGCTCTTTCGTGAGTTACTGCATTGGGGTCCAGATCCTTGGGTGAACCAGTTTGCTTTGTTGTCATGGTGACCACACTGTCTTGACTCACACCCATCCCTCTTACTTCATTGAGAAAAAGGGAGGCAGTAGGGTCATTTTTATCAATGAAAGATGATGCATTCATACACCCACATGGGTGGTAAGTGTGAATGACTTAGTTGTGATACAGCCCCAAAAAGTGATTTGTCCAAGAGCAGACATTGGAGGGAAGGGATAGGTGGGAGCACAGTGAGGCTCTATTAGCCACTGATAACTCAGCTGGAGTCAGTTTATCAGATCTTACATAGTCATCTATCAGGACTGTGGAGGCCAACTAGGAATAACCAAATATTAGGACCTTGGGAGGAAGGAGAGGAAGGAGTAATGGAGGGCCTGTGAATTCGATTCACATTCACTGATAATCCACTAATAATTATAATCACTAATGTTTATTGAGCACTTACTGTATATCTGCAACTGTACAAAGTATTTTATATATATCCATCTTTATGGGCTTTTTCTTTGGATGGGAAAAAATTACATCTTTATTTTTATCCATTCCTAATGGATATTTAGTATTTCCTTCAATTATGAGTCTAGGCAACAGACCAGAACGTTGTTATCAGTGCTGTACTTTTGTCACCTAGGAAATCACAGATATTGAATCAAAGAGGACTGACACTGCAAATTGATAAAGGCTATTTTTTGGCGCCTGGAGGTGTTGTAAGCTATGTGGATACAAATGGCATTTCCCCCCACCCCCCATTGCTTTATGAGCCATGTCAAGATTACCACTGAGAGAAAATATCTGGAATGCTGCCAAAGAAGAGGTTAAATGAGCAAAATGTTCAGGTTCTCATGTCTTTAGACTAACAGGTTAATTTATTAGACTCATATGGAAGTCTGAAAAGGGGTCTGATGAACTAGTCAGTCTCATTTACTTGTTTTTTTTTTTGCTGATTTTACTCTTTTCCCTCTTTATTCACTCTTGTTATTGAAATATAATTCACATCACATGAAAGTCAGCCTTGTATACAATTCAGTGGAGTTTGGTATATTCTCAAAGTTGTGTAACTGTCATCACTATCTAATTCCAGAACATTTTCTTCACTCCAAAGATAACCCGTCCTTCAGTATTAATTCTCTACTCCACCCACCCCAATCTCTGGTCTGGTAATAACTAATCTACTTTCAGGTTTATGATGTTTTGTAATTTTCATGGTACAAGTCTTGTACTTCTTTACATTTAAGAAATGTATTTGCCGAAGGACCTTTTCCAGCGAGGCACATTTTGACTGATTACCTTTGTTTTAGCAATGACATTATGATTTTCATTACCTATGAAATATAAGAGGATTCTCAAAGTATTCTTAGTTCCTATGATTAACATTTTCATCACTTCAGTAATTTGTCCAATGAAGTACAAGCTATACGTCAGGGCCATATCACATAGCTGTACTCTCTAGAGGCCAGAGTTCATGTAAATTAAGACAGTGTATCAGTTTGGAATGCATATGGATGCAAGTAAAAGAAAACCTGACTTTAGAGGCAGATACAAAAAGAATTGTTTTTTCCTAGGTAGCAGAAAGTTAGGGGTAGATACTCTGGGATGCATCATTAGGAACCCAGGCTCTGTCTATGGTCCTATTCCTCTATCAATAGCATAAACCTTTATCCTCAAGCCTCCTGTTTGATGGTTGCAAGGTGGCTGCTATACCTCCAGGCCTCACATTTATGTTCCAGGCAAGAAGAAGGAAGAAGGGTGAAAGAATGAAGGCCTTTCTCTTAGCAAGTCCTTACTTTCTTGTTTAGGAGAAGAAGCCCTCCCCAGGGGTTGGGAAAGCCAACCAACAGTATCTGCTTTATATTAACTATTTTACTTAATTCTTGTTTTAATTGACTGAGGTAGATAATCTTTTCTCTGTTTCATATATGTGGAAACAAAGCACTTATGTAACTTGCCGAAGGCCACACTATCAGTGGCAGAGATAAGACTAACAATAATAACATATTACATTTTCCTAGGCTATGTTTCATCCTTGTATATAAAGCACTTTCTCATTTATTTTTTTCAGTTGGGTGTCACCAAACTTTGTGACATGGGAAAGGCAGGTATTAAAATAGCCTCATTTTAAAGAAGAGGCATTCGAGACCTAGAGCAGTAAATAATGACTTGCTCAAGGCACCCAGCTGGCAACTTCCAGAGCTGGGATTTAACCTCAGGTCGGGTGTTCTATCTTTTAGACACATTGGCTGGGTGTGATCCAAAAGTACAAATTGAGTTCATGTGCTTCATTTCTGCTTAGGTCCAGCCTTACATGGCTTTCCTGGCCCTTCTCTTGCAGCAGTGGTAGTGGTGGGGAGGGCGTGTCTGGGACTGTGAGGTGATGAGCCCACACTTTGTCTTGAAATAAATCACTTCAGAGGTGGCCTGCATTGCTTTTTTACTACCTGTTTTCACTCTTGTATGTGGTTCCCGCTTTGCTTCCATACAGATATCTGCTGCCCAAGTAGAGTTTTCTATATCTAAACGTCAGATTTTATTTCAAGTATTATCTATCTTCTCTTTGAACACAGGTAATGCACTGGAGTGAATGTTTCCTGACAATCCAGCCTGATTATGTGGTAAAGGGAAGAAAAGAAAACTAAGTCCAGGTGAGTTTGCTGTTGGCCTTGATAGAATTAAAATGGTTTTAAAAAAGCAAAATAAAAGCCTTCAGCTCATCCATTTTCTTAAAGCCTGTGTTTATCATGATGAATGTGGCTCTGAGTTCCAATGTGGGTGCCTGGTCTTTGTGAAGGATCTGTAAGTGATTTATAGAAGAGCAGACTTGAAGCTCCAGTTCCAGCAAATAGACAAGCACAATGGATTGCAGCATTTGGATAGAAATATGCCCATTTAAAAATAAAAGTAGGATGTTTTGATGTTGTGTTAAGTAAAAAAATGTTGATAATCACACAGTGAGCAGATTGGTATCATGCCAAGGCCTTAACTTGGTCCTCAATATCAAGGTCCATAGTAGGTACTCAAAATAGTCATTGAATAATTCTGGGAGTCAGGCCAACTTAATGAATTGATCACTGGACTTCTGACACCATAATTAGCCAAACAATTCAAAAATGTCTTGTGTATTCTCTGGTTATTCCATGACTCAAAATGATCTTTTAAAATAAACCATTGTCAAAGGAATATTGTAAATGAGGGAATGAAAGCCTGAATTCAAATCTGCTTTCATTAAGGAAACCTCTTGTAGTAATAATCATTTCTTTCCCATTTTCACTAGTGTCTGAAATGTGAACAACATTGGCTGCTGACTTAAACAAGCAGGCTTCCTGCTGGGTTCCATTAAGCTTTTGATCAATGCAAGTCAAGAGGCTGCCTTGGGAGTTAATTACACAGATATGTGATGTGATGTGGTCCGCAGATCACTGCTGGATATGAATTGAGAGGGAGAGTTTTTAAGCATTCCTAACCACTCACTTTCATGGATGCAGCAGAAGCAACCAGGATAGAATTCCCTTTTTTAGTAATGTCTTCTCCATCTTCTCTCCTTCCAGATGCTCAGGCTAATAACCTTGGAGTTATCTTGACTCTTTTATGTTTTTTATCAGATCCATGAACAAACCCTGTTGGCTCCACTTTGAGCATATATGTGTAATCTCATCACTTTGAACTACCTCTGCTTTGAGCTACCATCATTTCATACCTGAGCTATTGAAATAGCCTCCTAGCTGGGTGTCCTGCTTCTACCTTTGTCTTTTTATAAGCTATACTCAACATAGCAAGTCAAGAGATTCTTTTAAAAAATGGAAACTCCTCTCACTTCTCAAATTTTTCCAGATGCCCATCTTGCTCAGAATAAAACTGCTCCCTTGGTCTGTTGCTCTTCGCCTGGCTTACTCCACTTCAGCCACACTGGTTTCCTTTATGTTCCTGGAACACACTAGGTGGGCTCCCATGTCCACACTGTTCCTACTGCCCGATTCTTCACTCTGCCTAGAACATTGTTGCCCAGATATCCACATGGTTCCCTCTCACATTCTTTAAATCTCTGCCCAAGTGTTTCCTCCTCAGTGAAAACTACCCTGATTACACTGTTTAAACTTTCAGCAATTCTCTCATCCCTTAACTAGCACTCCTTTTGTACAATTTCAGGATTGCCATTCCCTTAGATTAGGAAGCAAATGGTGTTCCCTGAATTTGTCTGACTCCTGGCCCCGCTACTCCGGCTTTGTTTTTCTCCATAGCACTTACCATCTTTTAGAAGACTACACAATTTTCTTTGTTATTTATTTTGTTTATTTTTGACTTTTCCCTACCTGTGACCTGAATGTAAGTCACATAAAGGTAGAAATTTTGTCTTTTTTCCACTAATATGTCACTAGTGTCTAGAACAGTGCCTGATACATAGTAGGTGCTAAATACAGGATTGTAAATGAATAACTGATAAACTTGTTTTCCCCTTTTCAATCTTATAACTTTTATTTTTTAAATTGTATTATTATACTGACTAGAACATACTAAATTACGTTTAATAGGAGTGAAAGCTATTATCTTTGTCCTTTCCAATCTTCAAGGGACTGCTTTTAACATTTTACCATTATTTATTAGGTTTTCAATAGGTTTTTTTGTAGATTGTTTTTATTAAATTAAGGAAGTTTTTATTGCTAATTTGCTGAAAGTTTTAAAAAATTACTGATAGTTTTTGAATTTCATTGAATGATTTTTCTGCATCTGTCTACTGAGATTATCATGTGTCTCTTTTAATATATGTTAATGTGGTTAATTATATTGATAGATTTTTCTAATGTCAACCAACCTTACATTTCTGGAATACCCAAGTTGGCCATTGGGGGGAATGCAAGCAGAGCATGGCACTCTTGCTGAGCTGGGAAGACAAATGCAGGTATTTGGAGAGGCTAAAACAATTGGAATTTGAGAAACAGAGTTCCAGAGAGGAGGATGCTATGCAGAGAAAGAATTCGAGAAATCTGGAGACTGTAACTGAATACCACATACGTGTAGAGTGAGGCTCTATGAGGTTGGTCAAAAGACTACTGGAACAGGGTAAACTTAACAATTCTAAGAGTTCACATAGGCCTGAGAAATAGTCAAGTTCTGACCAGCTGGACAAAAGAGTCATCATTGAATACATATGGCATTCATAGAGACCCCAGAAGGGTGAGCCTTAGTAGTCAGGCTAAACTATTTCTGGAATAAAGGCAGTAAAGACATGTCCAAACAAAGCTTAAGAACATACCTTGAGAGAATTAACCTAACCAGCAAGTAACCTAACTGCTTGTTAGAACAAAGTCTAATGCTCTTGAAAAGAAAGCAACAAAACCTAGAACTCAGCAATGTAGAATTCACAATGTCCAGCATTCAATAAAAAAAAATATTAGACATGAGAATAGGTAGTAGAATGTGATCCATAATCTGGAGCAAAATCAGTCAATAGAAACAGACTCAGAAATGACAGAGGTGATATGATTAAAAGGCAAGGGCTTTAAAACACCTGTTGTAAATATGTTCAAAGTCTTACAGGAAATGTAATGAGAAGTGTAAGAAACAAATAATTAAATGGATATTGTAGAGCTGGAAAAATTCAATATGTAAAATGGAAATTTCACCAGGTGGGATTAATAGCAGATTAGACTCTACTGGCAAACAGATCAGTGATCTTGTAAACAATAGTAGTAGATACAGTCCACACTAAAGCACAGAATGACAGAAGAAAAAATGTCACCAGATCCTCTCTGACCTGGGGAAAAATATCAAGTGGTATGTGTAACTATGTGTATGTGTAATTGTAAAGGGAGGGTCGGGAAAGAAATATACTGAGAGAGATCTAAGACACTCAAAGAATTGCAAGCAGAATAAACATAAGGCAAACCAAACCCGGACATATATCATCATCAAATTGCTAAAAATCAGTGATGAGAAAATCTTTTAAAACTTCAAAGAAAAGATACATTGAATATTGAAGAACAGAGGTTAGAATTACTATAGCTTTCTTGTGAGAAACAGTGTAATCCAGAAGACATTAGAACATTTTTACAGCATTAAAAGAAAAAATAACAAACTCTTGTCAATCTAGAATTCTATATCTAGTGTAAATATTCTTCAAAAAACATCTTTAAATACACAAAAGCAGAGAGAATTTGTTTCTTGCATTTTTGCAGTATAAAAAAATATTAGAGAATGGTTCTTCAGGCAGAAAAAATGATACCAGATAGAAGCTTGGAAGTACACATAGGAATGAAGACCACTGAAAAGGGGAAATAGAAAACTTTTTCTCGTTTAAAAATTTAAAATATAATTGACTATTTAAAAGAAAAATAAACCTTGTATTGTGGAGTTTATAAAATATGTTGATGTAAAATGTAGGACAGCAATAGTACAAAGATTTGGAGAGGAAAAAAGAAAACAAAAAAAGCCCCCACAACATTTACTTGACTCTTTTGTGAGTTAATTGGCTAAATGACTGTGTTCTGGTCAATGAGGTAGGAACAGAAGTGGTGTATGCAATTCTCAGGAGATAAGAAGAGAGAAGGCATGCCTTTCTTCTCTCCCTCTTTCTTCTTCCCGCCTGGAATTCTGGCTAAAGCTCCAGCAACTATGTTGGACAAAACGGTGACCTTCGTATACTGAACAGTGACTTTTCCTTCCTTGGATAATGAAGGAGCAACAAGATCTAAGGAACCTTATTCTCTGACACCACAGATTGCCAGATCAACCCAAGATTGAGCCTTCTGGACATTTTTTTGGGAGAAAAAGAATTTATATGTTAGTTGGAGCTTTTCTCCAACCCAGAGCTTAACGCAATTCTAACTAATATGGTTAGCTATTTGAAAGAGTAATGTAGTTGGTAAAGCTCTGACAAGATGAGCTAGAAAAAAGAAGACACAGATAATTTGAAGATTTAAAAAATGGACACACCATAAATGTAGCAGAGATTGCAATGATAAGAGACTTTGAGAAACTTATAGTGATAATTTTCATACTCAGAAAAAAAATGAATTTCTAGAAAAAAAAATCGCCAAAACTAAGTTAAGAAAAAGTAGAGACTTGAGACAAATACTCTTACACCAATGTTCATAACAACCTTTGTCACAGTAGCCCAAATGTTGAAACAACCCAAATATCCATTGATAAATGAATGTGTTCTAGCCATACAATGGAATATTATTCAGTTTTATAAAAGAATGAAATTCTGACACATGCTATAACATGGATGTACCTTGAGGACATTATGCTAAGTGAAATGAGCCAGACACAGAAAGATCAATATTATATGGTTCCTCCTATATGAGGTACCTGGAATGTTCAAATTCATAGAGACAGAAAGTACAATAGAAATTGCAAAGGACTGGGAGTTATTGTTAAATGGGCACAGAGTTTCTGTTTTTGAAGATTAAGAAGATCTGGAGATGGATGGTGGTGATGATTGCACAACAATATCAATGTACTTATTGACATTGAGCTATACACTTAAAAATGATTACAATGGTAAATTTTGTTTGCATTTTACCAGATTAATTTTTTTCTTTTTAGGTGTTTTGGAGCAGGAGGATTTTTTTTTTTTTTAGCATAGCTAGGCTTGCTTCCGTGTTGCCAGAAATGGAATGCTGGCCCTGACATTCCATTTAGGTTGATGACTTTTGCTCTGTCCTTCTTCTATCTTAGCATTTATATCGATGGAAGAAAGAATGAGTGCAAAAATATAATTTTATAATGATCAACCATTAGGAAGGGCAAGCATAACTTCTGTTCCTAGCAAAAAACCTGTTAATAAAGAAGAGAGAAGCCCCTGGAATACAATGACTCCACCTTATCACCAGGAAGCAAGCCCTGGCCATTTTCTCACATGACCTGGCAAGTGATGTCTGCTCCAGCTTACTAATCAAGATCAGCTTTTAGACCTTCTGGTGGGATGACATCCATTTGGCACCAGGCTGTGAGCAAGGCTCCTAGGTACAGCCAGCTCCTACTGCTTGCTTTTTGGTGCCTCTACAGAATGCTGTTCTTTCCTGGTGGCCTCTACCTTCAGAATCACCTGAGTCTCAGAAAATGCACCAGGAATCCACTTTACAGCACCACACATTCCAGATCCTTGTGTATGGCAGCCGCGCCCAGATTCCACATGAGAGCCTCCGCAGACCCAGCTCCTTCTTCACGCCCTCCCCACCTTCTCAGGTGTTTCTGCCTCGTGACTTTCAGCCATGGTGTTATCAGGCAGGGATGTGCCTGCATTTGTGTATGATATCATTGGTCCCAGACAAGAGGTAGGTTTCTTCTTTATCCCAAGCACATTTTAGCAATTGGCCTGGTTCTACCTCCAGAAGTAGATACAAGTAGGGGATTCTGCCAGGGCTCTGTGCAGTGCCTCTTCCACAAGGGCAGCTCTAGGTACCCACACTCTGCCTCGCAAATCTTCCAAAGGCTTCTAAGCCTCCTCTCCACATGGCCCCGACTTGCCTGACATGCTTAATTCCCTCTGCACTGTAGCCTAGATAGCCTGCTCAACCTTCCCAGCACAGCCCACCCCCAGGGGCCTCTCTCTAGAACATTTATCCTTGTGGGTTCAGGCCACAGCCTTAATGCTCACTCTGTGTTGGAGTTCTCCAGAGATACAGAGCCAATAGTATGTATATATAGTAAATAGATGAATAGATAGACCTAGATAGATCGATCGACTGACCAACTGAGTGTCTGACCTACCTACCTACCTACCTACCTATCATCTATCTACACAGAGATTTATTTTAAGAAATTGGCACACACAATCATGGGGGCTGACAAGTCTGAAATCTGCAGAACTGGTGGCAGACTGGAGACTCAGGGAATAGCTGATATTGAATCCAAATGATGTCTTTCAATCAAGTGCAGTTCACCTTTTAAACAGTGCTAACCTCATTCTTTCCCTTCCTGCCTAGGCTGAGATTCTGTGTCTTTCTCTGGCCTTCTTTCTCTGTCCCTATGTCTTCCCCATAACCCTCCACCCCCTTTCCATGACATGCTGATTCATCCTTTCTCCTGATGGCATTCACTTGGACCAATGGGAAAAGTCATAGGTTCATTAGTCAGACAGATCAGGGTTCTGATGCAGTCAGCTTCATTCCTTGTTGGTGATGTAGAACAGGTCACATCAGCTCTCTGAGCCTTGCTTGGTCTTGTGAAATAGTGATGTGTGCCCACCTCTCATCACATGCGAAGTACCTGGCAGAGTGGACAATTCATTGACTTTGATTTCCTTTCTTTTCCATGACCAGGTGCTACCTCCTCCCCTCACACTGACCCCTCTCACCAGCCACGAACATGGATGGGAAGAGTCAGTGGTGTAGTAGTCAGGGTTCTCCCGAGAGATAGGACCAATAGGGTGTATATTTATAGAGAGAGATTATGGGGACTGGAAAATCTGAAATCCACAGGGGAAGCCAGCAGGCTGGAAATTCCAGTGAGAGTCAGGGTTGCAGTGGAGTGTGAAGGCCATCTGAGGCGGGATTCTTTCCTCCTGTAGAACCTGTCTTTTCTCTTGGACTGTTTAGATGAGCCCCACCCACGTTATGGAGGGTGATCTGTTTTACTCAACGTCAACTGTTTTAAATGTTAATCACATCTAAAAATACTTTTACATAAACATCCAGATTGATGTTTGATTAAACAGTTGAGCACCATAGCATGGCCAAGTTCACACAGAAAATGAACCTTCACACCTACCTTCAAGGTTCACCTTCAGTGTTGATGGCTTATAATGGCTGGCATTAGTTGAGTACTTATTACAGACAAGGTACTGTACTAAGTGCTTTCTTTCACTTGTTTGATTTAGTCCTCAAAGTGGCCACATGAAATAGATTCTATTTTGATTTTCAGTATATAGAGAAGAGAGCTTAGGTTGAGAAAGGTTAAATAACTAGCCTAAGGTTGCATAGTGAGCTATGGAGCTGGGGTTTGAAGCCAGGCAGTCCCACTGCAGACTGATTTCACCTCACACACTCTTGCTGCCTCTTGCAGAATCACCAAGAGACCCTCCCCACCTCCCTGGGCCCTACTGGGACTTGTAGGCCTCCAAGACATCTTCCCTCCTCTTCCCATGTCTAATCCCCCTTCTTTCTTGTTGGGGGCCAGGTAGAAGGTTTGTTGAATATAGTTGAAGTCCAGAATTGCAAGTCGCTTAGTGTCTCTCCAGCTTGAGTGAGTGAGGAAGGAGACCAATCATGTCCCCATCCTGGCAGCCAGGGCACTCCTGCATGGCCACCATTCTTGGCTGGGCACTAATGGAGCCATTCTTCCTGCAAACGGCACTGTGACCACAGGCTCAGCTGATAAGGATTCAGGAGGAAGCCCAGCTCTGGGTTGTGGAGTCAAATGAGGTTAGCTCCCAACAGGGCACCGTGGCCTGGCTGTAGCAGAGACGATTTACACAACTTCTGCCTTCTCAGGATACTTAGAGCAGCTCAGGAATGTGATTTTAGGCTGTCCTGGCAACACTGTTCTGGCTCTTTAGGATTAGTGTTCTTTCCTAACCTCCCTGAATTTCAGGAACCACTGATTCTGCCCTGCCCAGGCTGGCACTGTGCTCACTCGCTGCCCTGGGAAACCAGCAGGCTGGCCCTGTTTCCTGATTCCTGGATGACAGGCTGCCCAGTCTTGGCCCCACCACTTGCTTACTGTCCTGTTCTAGGGTTGTTGCAGGAGAACCTAGCACTGCACCCCTGTCCCCACTGAAGAACAGGGTGACACTGGAGGCCTAAATCTGCCTCCTTTCTGCAGCGGGCTGAATAGTGTCCCCCCCCCCCCAAAGGAGCTAGGCAGCTCCTAAGCCAATGACTGCTAGAGCTCTCAGAAGCTGGAAGAGACGAAGAAGGATCCTCCCCTAGAACCCCCAGAGCATGGCCCAGCTGACACTTTGATCTTGGACTTTTGGCCTCCAGAACTGTGAGATAATACATTTCTGTTGTCTTAAGCCACCAAATTCATGGAATTTTTACAGCAGCAACAGGAAACTAACACATCCCTTAATCATGAGTATGGGGTTCAGGGAACAAGACCAACCTTGCCCTGGCCTGGGAGCCTGACCCTGGCCAGCCTGCAGCTTGGCTGCACAATACCTTGTATGTACCAGTGACCAGTACAAATGAGTGGGAGGGACTGGGTAGAACAGGAATAAATTGAATATAGCCGAGTTAGAAGGTGGTGTTTGGGAACTCAACTAGGTTCAAATCTTCCCTCTAGTGTTTGTTGGCTAAACCTTGTTTTCTTCAAAGCGTAGTCGAGGATCAAATGAAATAATAAACAAGAAATGCCAGAGAGGAAATGACTTTAGTGGTAGTAATTATTATCAGGGTGGAGCAGAGAGAATAGCGGACTGGGAGGCCTGGAATTCTAGAGCACTTCTGTCATGAGATGGCTGTGACCTTCAGGACTCACCTGTTGTGAGAATCAAAGGAAGGAGTATAGGTACAAGCCTCTTGCAAACCATAAAGTATTTAATAAACTTAAGATATTTGTATTATGATTTACACGGTGATTATCTGTGTCCTCATGCATTTATAACCTAGTCCCTTTGTGCTTTTGTGCAACTTAATGATGGCGGGGAGGCAGGTGGTTTCCAGTCTACTTATCTCAAAGCCAATAATGGTTGTCACCCTGAGTGACTTAATATAACTTGGAGCCAAGGCCCTTTCTGATCAGGTGAACCTTCATGTGAGGGAGGGCAAGAATGAAATGATGAGGCCAGCAAGACTTTCTGAGAGCTTTGCAGAGTTTGTATGAACACATTCTGATTCGTGCTATATCTGGAGGAAGTTCTATGCATATCATACCTGGAGAGAAAACCCTGCAGATCTGGCAGCAGCCTGGGGTGGATGGTTGGAGAAAGTCATTACATCTGTCCCATATCTTCTGGGTTTCAGGCACCTTTTTGGTTCCTGGGGATCAAGGGGAAGGGACCTAGGATTCTCCCTTGACTCCTCTCCAGGTCTTGGCATTATGAGAATGTAATTAATCTCCTTTGTAGGACTGTCACCAAGCCTAATTGATTCTATTTTCCCTATTCGTTCCCTTCCCACAGCATCTTTCCCAGCTACTACATGCCCCTTAAAGACAGCGATGATGTATAATTGTGCAGCCATGGCCTAATGTACAGTGCCAGGCACATTGTCCTAAGGGTGTATGGAATGATTCACACCCTAACCTGGAGATCAAGGAGGCTCTGGCAGTTTATAGGTTTCAACAGCTGGGAATGCAGCTCAACTGCTTCCCAAAGACATATAAGAGAGAAGGAGGGGGCTGGGTATGTCATTACCGAGGTCTAAACAATCTGATGACTAATTAATTTACGAATGTTAAGTTACCACAAATGGCGGGTGGACTGAAGTGATTGGGGAGGAGAGGAAAAACGCAGACAGGCCATTTTTCAGATTATTTAGGGAAACCAGGAAGGAGGGAGCACAGTGTTGCATTAAGTGGAGGAAATGCAAATGGTGAGCACCATCTCCAAGGGCTTCCTGTCCAGCTGGGTTGGTAGGCATAGAAGACAGTGGGGTGTATGAAGGCCACTGTGAGGCTTAAAGAGGGTGGTGTCAGCATCGTTTAGAGCATCATGCAGCAGGAGTCCGATCTGGTTTTGAATCTGAACTCTATTTCTAGTCTTTGTATGACTTTGAGTATGTCATCCTTCAATTACTGGTTTTGCCTCTTTAAAATAGGGACAATAGCAACCTCAGAGGTAAGAACCAGGCAGATCACAAGTGAAAGCATCCAGTGGTTCCTGACACAACACATTCAGTCAGTGTAAGTTAATATTATCTCACCGGCTTGTGCAATGCACTCTTCTTAATCTCTTCATCTGTAAAAATGGAATATGTGAGACTGCCTGGCACATAGCTAACGTTCAATAAAGGTTTATTTCTATATTAACTTTTTAAACTTTTATTTTACAATAATTTTAGGCTTAAAGGTGCAAAAATACTAGAGTTCCCCTATATCTTGCACTGAAGCTTCCCCTAAGTTAGCATTGCACATAATCATAGTACAATGCTCAAAACCAGGGAATTAACGTATGCACAATGTGATGCTATTAACTAAACTCCAGACCTTATTCTAATTTCCCCTAATGTCTTTTCTGTTCCAGGTTCCAAATCCGAATCTTGTGTTCCATTTAGTTGTTATATTTCTTACTTTTCTCCAATGTGACAGTTCCTCATTTTTTGTCTTTCATGACTTTGACATACTTGATGAGTACTAGTCAATTACTTGGAGGAAATATTTCTCAATTTGGGTTTTTCTGATGTTTTCTCATGATTAAATTGAGGTTGTGCACTTTTGGCAGAAATACCACAGTAATGGTGTACAATTCAGTGGTATTTACTACATTCATAGTGTTGTACAGCTGCCATGCCTCCATCTAATTCCAGAACATTTCCATTACCCCCTAAAGAAACCCCTTGCCTTTTAGCAGTCACTCCCCATGCCTATCCCCCAGCCCCTGGCAATCAGTAATCTGCTTTCTGTCTCTATGAATTTGCCTCTTCTGGACATTTCCTATAAATGGAATCATTCAACGTCTTCTTCCTGACTGCCCCCCCCCCCACTGCTTACTGTTTTCAAGGTTCATCTCGGTTGCAGCATGAATCAATACTTCACTCATTTTTATGGCTGAATAATATTCTATTATGTGGACAGACCACATATTTTATTTTCTAGTTCAACAGTGAAACCTGGCATAGGGGAGAGGCGGCGCCTGGGAAGTGAAGGAAGGAGGGAGAAGACTCCTGTGACGCCAGGAGGTACTGTGAAGTACGGGGAGGAGAATGGCCAGCGTTGGCATACTGGGTGGTATATAGGACTATTTACACAGGGAAGACTGTGCTTATGGAGGCCACCGTGGTACTGCTGCCTGGGCAGCAAATGGCTTTAAAAGTTTCATTTGTGGCACAGCAGTTGTTCACGAGGAGATGACCCTTAGATGGGAAGGGAAACTCACGAGCTGAGGCAGGGGGCGAGCTGGTTCTCAGTGGCACCAGCTTTCTAGGGGCAACCACGGCCCCCCTGGGTGCCCGCCCACCTGGCCACCAGAGGCCGGGGCTTGGACTGTGATCGTCGCCCCAGGGAGCACGCTCGGGCAGGCACTAGTGCCCACGGGGCACGCGCTCATGGCTTATTAAAGGGGCGCCTCCTTTTAGGCAAATACCATAGTGGCCAACTTCTATTTATGAGAAAGGTGTGCCGAGAGGGCGGGCAACCCTCTGCACTTCCTCAGCGTCGCACCCCGGCTGCTCTTTCACTCGGAGGTCCCTCTGAGGTTTCTCAGAGCGGGTGCGGGGACCGCCCCGCGGGGACGGGGGGCGTCCTGACCGGCCCCTGCCGTCCGTTCCCCGCGGGCGGACCCGGAGCGGCGCTGCCCGGGGCAGAGGGTGGAGCCGCCGCGCCCTCCCCCGCCCCGCAGTCCTGCCGGCCGAGCGCGTGCACCGTGCGCGTGCGCGGGCCGCGCGTGCGCGCTGCGGCGGGGCGAGGGGCGGTGCGCGCGCGCCTGTCAGTGACAGCGGCGGGGGAGGGGCAGGGGGAGGAGGAGGAGGGGGCCGGAGATGGTGGCGGCGGCGGCGGCGGCTGCGGCTGCTCTTCCGACATGAGGCAGCGGCCCCGGGGCGCTCGGCGGCGGCCGCGGCCACGGCGGCATCGCTAGCTCGGGAGGTGGCCTCGGGCGTGGGCGGGCGTCCCGGGCCGGCGCCGCGGGAGCGGGCTCTGCGGCAGCGGCGCGCGCGGGCCGCCGGCTGAGGGGCCCGCGCCCTGCGCTCGGCGGCTCGGCGGCGCCGGGGCTCTGGACATCGCGGCCCGCCGGCTCGGCCCCCGAGGTCCGGGAGCGGGCGGGCCCCGCCAGGAGGGCCGCGCCGACGGGGGCGGCCGCGGCGCCGCGGGCTCTGCACATTCGCTGGCCGCCTCCCGCGGGGCCGCGAGCGCGGGCGGGACCGAGGGGTCCGGCGGGCGGCCTGACGCAGCGGAGGCGCCGCGCTCGGCGCAGCATGAGGGGCCCGCGGTTGCCACGGCGGCGGGCGGCGTGAGGGCGCTCGGGGCCGGACTCCCCTCAGCCGCCGCGGAGGGCTCAGCAGGCGAGTGTGCGCGTGGGGTGCGTGCGTGGGTGGGGGTGCGGCTCGCGAGGCGCGGGGGGCTCGGGCGGCCGCCGCCGCGCGGACCCCGGGGTCGGCCCCGAGGTGGGACGGTGGCAGAGCTGACGAGACAGGACTGCTGTTTCCTGAGCATATGGTGCCTTTGCAGACGGACGGCCGGGGCCGCCACTCAGGGCATGGATAGCGCTTTTGGGCTTCAGGTGGGCGTACCTGGGTGGGAATCGACGCCGGCCTAACTGCTCGTCTCGCTGGCAGGTACCGGCGACCCCGGCCGGGGGAGGCTCCGAGCGCGCGGCAACATGGCTTCCCCGCCCCACCAGCAGCTGCTGCCGCACCACAGCACCGAGGTGAGCTGTGACTCCAGCGGAGACAGCAACAGCGTCAGGGTCAAAATCAACCCCAAGCAGCTGTCGTCCAACAGCCACCCCAAACACTGCAAGTACAGCATCTCTTCCAGCTGTAGCAGCTCTGGCGACTCAGGCGGGGTTCCCCGGAGACTGGGCGCTGGAGGCCGCCTGCGCAGGCAGAAGAAACTGCCCCAGCTGTTCGAGAGGGCCTCCAGCCGGTGGTGGGACCCCAAATTCGACTCGGTGAACCTGGAGGAGGCTTGCCTTGAGCGCTGCTTCCCGCAGACCCAGCGCCGCTTCCGGTACGCTCTCTTCTACATTGGCTTCGCCTGCCTGCTCTGGAGCATCTATTTTGGGGTCCACATGAGATCCAAACTGATTGTCATGGCAGTTCCCGCTCTGTGCTTCCTCGTGGTGTGTGTGGGCTTTTTCCTGTTTACCTTCACCAAACTGTACGCCCGACATTACGTGGGGACCTCGCTGGTTCTCACCCTCCTGGTGTTCGCCCTGACCCTGGCTGCCCAGTTTCAGGTTTTGACACCTCTCTCAGGACGTGTTGACAGCTCCAATCATACCCTCGCAGCCAAGCCTACAGACACTTGCTTATCTCAAGTGGGGAGCTTTTCCATGTGCATTGAAGTGCTCTTTTTGCTCTACACCGTCATGCACTTACCTTTGTACTTGAGCTTGTTTTTAGGAGTGACCTATTCTGTTCTTTTTGAGACCTTTGGCTATCATTTCCAAGGTGAAGACTGCTTCCCCTCACCTGAAACAGGGTCTCCACACTGGGAGCTGTTGAGCCGAGCCCTGCTCCATGTCTGTATTCATGCCATTGGGATCCACCTATTCATCATGTCCCAGGTGAGATCCAGGAGCACCTTTCTCAAGGTGGGACAGTCCATTATGCATGGAAAGGATCTGGAAGTGGAAAAAGCCCTGAAAGAGAGGATGATTCATTCTGTGATGCCAAGAATTATAGCTGATGACTTGATGAAACAGGGGGATGAGGAGAGTGAGAATTCTGTGAAAAGGCATGCCACCTCCAGCCCCAAGAACAGGAAGAAAAAATCTTCCATACAGAAAGCCCCTATAGCATTCCGCCCATTTAAGATGCAGCAAATTGAAGAGGTCAGTATTTTGTTTGCAGACATCGTAGGCTTCACTAAGATGAGTGCCAACAAGTCCGCTCATGCCCTGGTGGGTCTCCTCAATGATCTGTTCGGTCGCTTTGACCGGTTGTGTGAAGAGACCAAGTGTGAGAAAATCAGCACCCTGGGAGACTGCTACTACTGCGTGGCAGGGTGCCCTGAGCCCCGGGCTGATCATGCCTACTGCTGCATCGAAATGGGTTTGGGCATGATACGAGCCATCGAGCACTTCTGCCAGGAGAAGAAAGAGATGGTGAACATGCGTGTTGGGGTTCACACGGGGACTGTTTTGTGTGGCATCTTGGGCATGAGGAGGTTCAAATTCGATGTGTGGTCCAATGACGTGAACCTGGCCAATCTCATGGAGCAGCTTGGAGTGGCTGGCAAGGTTCACATTTCTGAGGCCACTGCAAAATACCTAGATGATCGGTACGAAATGGAAGATGGGAGAGTTACTGAACGCCT
This sequence comes from Cynopterus sphinx, assembly GCA_030015415.1. NCBI lineage: Eukaryota > Metazoa > Chordata > Mammalia > Chiroptera > Pteropodidae > Cynopterus > Cynopterus sphinx. The sequence continues at coordinate 94,484,078 of CM057379.1, read as the reverse complement.
CGGCCAGAGCGTTGTTGTCGACCAGTTGAAAGGTATGTGCATTTCTCTGCCTGGTCATCTCCCTCCCCAATCCTGTTTGTGTTGAAAAAACAAAACAATCTCTTTCCAGCGCCAGTATCTGGAGGCAGATCAGTTATTGTGTAGTGACACTGTGGGGGCATCTCGGGGCCAGTGGGACTCTTCCTCCAATGAGTCAGATACCACAGATCTGTTCACACTGTGGTAGTGCTGACCTAGATGAGACCTTCAGAAGGAAGGAGAACTTTGAAAATGCAGTTCCTACCAGGCAGCTGTTAATGTTTCTGAAATTCTCAGATAGGTCTTATGAATGTAAGGAGACTGGAGCCCTGCAGTCCTAACTTTGAAGTACATTAAGAAATTAAATTGCCTTTGCATTTCATTTGGTTACCCTTAAGTCCCATCAAAACATTTCTTTATACCTTTTTCTAACAATGTAAAGAATAAAACCCTCTGTTTAGGCCTCCTTTTGCTGGAACAAGGAATTCAGCTTAGCCCTGTAGGACTTTTGAGAATTAAATGGAATTATATACTGCTGAATGCACACTGCATTTGCCTAGGTCTCTTTTTTTTAAAAAAAATTTGCATTTTCAACTTTCAGCTTTATTTAACTATGCATTCTTATCATGGTATTTGTTTTAACATATAGACTGCAGCATTTTAGAACATTGAATGTCTCAAGCCACCAAATGATTTGAAAGTGAGCAATGCACCCAGTGTTTAGATCTTCCACCCCCAGTCCCTCAGATTTGTATCAGGTCCTTATTCTGGTTTTAAGTTCTTTACTGCTATTCTTAATATTTTCACTGAGCTTCTTTTATTTTTCTTATTGTCATATAGGAGAAAAATCTTTGAGACCTGGGAAATGATGTTTAGGTAGTACCAAAAGTAAGGGTTCTAAACAACTAACACCTTTTAAAAAACAGTCCTTATGTTTTACCAGAATATTCTGGGTGATTTCAGGGGAGCATCTATTTTGAAAGTATGTAGAAAAAATTACATTGATTTTTAAAAGTCTATCTTCTAAAGTTATATTGTTTGTGGTGCCTACACACTGCATAATTACACAGTGAAAGGCCCCAGGAACAAGAATCCTCAGAGGGAGAAGTAACAGCTTAAATCAGAGATGAGAGAAGTAATAGTGTAAATCAGAGACAATAAGTGCTTGAGTTTGAGGTCCTAAATAGGTTGTCAGTTTTGACGTAACCCTGTATACTCAGTTGATATTTTCTTTCTCTGCTTGTGATTGGAGTTTCCCATGTCATTTGCTTATTGGAAATCTGGCGAGGGTGCTTTATTTTCCTGATTTTTCTTTATTGTATTCATTTTGTTAGTAGTTGAAGAATTTATGGATGAAGTAGAAAAAATATTTTCACCTGTAATTCCCTCCACCAAGAAACCTTTAAAAGCTACATTGTTGAGGTCAGAAACTACACTTCTCAGGTTACTTGAGAGATTCTAGCATGACAAGTGTCTTTGCCTGTAGGAGGGTGGCTCCTGCCTTAGACTCTGAAGGTGCCACTGGAGTGGAGTGCATTTTGTTGCAGGCTCTGTCTTCAGGGATAGTGAGACGTAATTCAAGGAATGGAGCTGTGCTGTATTATGTTAAATGAAGTATGACAATGACAGACATTCTGAAAGTGGTACTTTAAACAGGTTATTACTTGAATTTCAAAAATAAAAACAGATATAATCATTAAGTATGTCTGGAAATTGCTAAGTCTTTGACTTTTTTTTGGCAATACTCATTTTTGTTGATTTATGGGTAATTTTATTTTCAATTTATAGGTCAAAGGTCTAAAGACATTGACAAAAATGCTAGATTGGGTTTATCAATTTTTTTATCTCAAATAATATAAATTTGATAAATTCACTTTTTCTTTAAATTATGTACACTGTATGACTTACAAGGAAAAAGTTTTAGAAATGGATGAGAGGTAGAGAAAGAGAGAAGACTTAGCTAAATTGGTGATTTTTTTTTTTTGTATGGTATTCTTTTATTTCCCTGAGACCACAATTTTTGCTTTATTCAGCTCTCTTTCAAAACCTTGTGGACAGGATTCCACTAATAGAGGATGTGTATACAACTCCCTGGCCCTTTTTGAGATTGCACAGGTCAATTCTCCAGACACTGTATGAATTTGCTAAATTGAGATCATCACATAGTTTGTAGAAGACCCTTTTCATACACAGGGTTAAAGTTATTTATGTAAAATTTCTTTTAGCTTGTCTGTGTTTGTGGCAGATATTTTCTCTATACAATGTTTGGCATTAGCCTTTACCACTCATCCCCTTTTTTGATAATGGGTCAGAAATACCCAGTAGAGGACTCTGTAGAAATGAACATTGGTAGAATGAACTGGGGATTCCAGAAGTAGCCTGGCAGCATGAAAGGAAACCATTCCTGTTTAATTTATCTGAACAGGCTTTGTGGAAGGGTGAACTTTCATTATTTCTGCACATTTACTTAATTCTTGAAAATATTTTTTGTGTTAAAATGCTCCTGGCACTGAGGATGTGCAAATAGAGTCATGACAGTTTTCAACTTTGGTGAGCTCACAGTCATAAATGTTGTAGAGCAGGCATCTCCAACACCCAGGCTGCAGACCAGTACCAGTCCTACCAGTTCGTGGCCTGTTAGGCACCAGGCTGAACAGCAGGAGGTGTGGGGCAGGCAAGAGAGAAGATTCATCTGTATTTGCAGCTGCTCCCCAGGGCTAGCATCACCATCTCAGCTGTACCTCAGATCATCAGGCATTAGATTCTCACAGGAGCACCAGTTCCTGATACCAAAAAATTTAGAAACCAAAGAGTATGTAAAGTCAGGAATTCTTTAGAGAGATGTATGTACTTGAGGTGGATCTTGAGATTGAGCAGTGGTTCTCCAAGTAGATAAAAGAACATTTGGTACAGTGGGAATAGCATGGGTAAAGGCTTGAAGCTGTGTTTCTTGATGGCCTGGGCAACTGTAAGTAGTTCATTAGTATGAAGAAGGCTATGGGTCACATGGGAAAGAGTTTGGGTTCAACCCTATAGGTAATGGGGAGCCACTGATAGGCTTTATGCAAGAGGCTTAGATGACCTGATTTACAGTTTTGGGAAGATCAGTCTTTCAGTTCTGAGGACTGTGGGTTGGAAGGGTATGAGACTGTAGATTAGTGAACGTTTCAGTAGATTCCCTGGCAGGATTGATGGCAGCATGAACCAAGGTAACACCAGTGGTGATGGAGATGATAGGACAGATATGAGAGCAGTAAGATCAAACTGATAGGACGCAGAGTCAGATTTAAACAGATGAGTGAGGCAAGGGGCTTGATTGTTTGAATGGGAGATTGCATTTCAAGTTTCTGAAACTGAACTTGGGATGGTTTAGATTTAGGAATGGGTGAGAGACCTTGAGTTTTCTATGGTATGGATGGAGAATGCAGGATCAAATTGCAGAATATGACATAGGCTAGAAACCCTTGGCTTGTTCATTCATTTAACAAATAATTTGTACTGGGCACAGTTCTAGATGTGGGACTACAGCAGTGAACAAAACAGGCAAAAATTCCTGCCTTTATGGGGTGTCTATTTTAATACAGCAGTCAAACAGTAAACAAATAAGTAAAATATAAAGTTGATTTTGTGTTAAATTCTAAGGAGAAAATATTAAGCAGGAAGGTGGATATGGCATGTGTGTGTGTGTGCGCGCGTGCATGGGAAATTTTAGTTAGGGTGGCCAATCACTGAGAGAGAAGGTTGAAAGAATTTTAAGCATATGACTAGGATTTTGGAAATGATCCAAGAAGTAAGAGGTAATTTTTATTAAAGATAGAGAAAGATAGTTTGATTTCAGTGATAGGAAGAAAGGTTCTTCATGATTTGGGATGAACCACTGGGACCAAGAGAATATTGTCTCTTCTGTTCTACCTTGGGACATAAGCTAAAGGTGAGGTATATTGTCTAGCACTATTGGTTTTTCCTATCATAGGTAGAGAGTCACAAAGACAGATGAAACTGTCAGAGATACCCACAGACATCCTATTTTCCCCTCTTAACTGTTAGGAAGATAAAACAAAGGTGTTCAGTCACTTAAAACAACCTTCACAATCATGTCTTTGTAGAAGGAAATACTCACATTGTTAGGTGGAGAACTAAACAGGACTTTCCCCCAAGCCAAAATTTTAGGCTTGTGGAGCTACTGGGGGAAAGATCTCTGATGTGAATTGGGATGGATCTTCACCTGGCCACTTCAGACTGAGACTTTCACCATGTACACTTAAGAAGGGTTTTATCTAGACCCCGTCTGAGGCCACTCCTCAAACTGTGCTAAGGACTGTGCTTTAGCCTTTGCTGACAGCTGTCCTAACCTGGAAGTCTGGGCTCTTGGGTTCCCTGCCAGCTGACAGCTAGGAGCCCTGGCCAGGTACCAATTTTGTGTGCAGTTTGTTTGCTCAGATGCACCCCTTATTTCACCTGATGGCTTGGATAGCTTGCCTCCAATAAGCATGTAACCTTTGTCACTGCAGTCCTAGCATGTAGTTGACAGCTCAGTCCTCTTCAGTCATGTTGAAGAGAGCTTCCATGCTTACCTGTGTTCCGGAGCAGGATCCCTTGTGCACATAAAAGTATAGCTTCTTGGATAATAAGTGGCAGGATATAAGACGAAGCAAAAAATTTGGCATGACAACTGAGATTGAAGATGACAAACAGCTGTGGAGTCATGCTCAGGCAGCCCCTGATGACAATTATTCAGGCTCCTTCAGGCCAAATTACTATATGGCTTCTATATAGCATATGGCTGTTAATTCTGAGGACCAGCCTTTGAGTAGATTAGTCTTTGGAAAAAGTTAATAATTTTTTTCTGAATTATAGGTGGAATGGAGAAGGAAAGAGGGTAATTTTTTCAGGTAGAATCACTAAGAAAGGAAAAAATTGAAAAGCAGATAGAGTAAGTCAAGAAATTTCAGAGTTCTACTAGCCAGTTCGGATAACAATTGTTTCTACCTACTGGTCAGTGCTACCTGGGTACTTTGCTGTGGAATAATTTTGAAAAACAAATTGAATTTTCCATTGCATGTGTGCATTTGCCTAATGTTTTCTCTTTTTGTTCATTGGTAATTTCAGTATTGGTATTCCTGTTGGGATTTCAATATTGTAAGAGTATGGTCATTAACTAGATTTCTCCAGGTATGCTCTCCTGGTGGTGGCGGGAAGCTGCTGACCACCAGACCAGACTGAATGACTCCTCATCCATGTGGCTCTTGGCATCATTTGTACTCTGCATATAAGACACCTCAAGACCTTTTTCCAATAGGAACTAGCATCGTGGAAGGGAATTTTGTAAAGAGGTGAGAGTTTTTGAAACAGGAAGGGAACTACTAGTCCAAGTCTATACTGACCAGGCTGAGGAGGGAGGTGAAGGGACTGAGCACATCACAGGCTACCACAAATGGAGGCTACCACAAATGGAGGAAAGGGCCAAGGGCAGGGGTTGTCTACCCCTAGAAAAGCTGGAGAAGGCCTTGACATTCATCAGTCTTGTTCATATTCCTGGTAAGCAGCACCAGCCAAGCTAACCTATGGCTAAACTTAGATCAGCTTTGGTGAAGGAGACTGTATTTTGTAATACTTGCTTGGTCTTGTAAATTAGATTTTTGTTGTTTTCTCCTAGGATTTGCTGCCATTGTAGTTGTAATAAATATGTGCCTACCTAGCATACTCTGCTGAGGTAAGAGAGGCTCATTCTCTTAGAAAAGGCTGGAAGGTCCAGCCCCCGCAAAAGCCAGTGGTGGTAATAGTAGTAGCTAAACTAGAGGATGGCAGTGAAGACAGGAACAGCTTTGAGGAGGGTGGATTTGTGGGACTGCGATGGTCAGGAACAGCTGTGACCAGCTTATGAGCCTCTCTACAAACCAGTGATTCTCAAACTTGGTTTCAGGACCCCTTTACGCTCTTAAGAATTATTGTGGAAGCTAAAGAGTTTGTGTTTATCTAAGTTATTTATTAATATTTACTTTATTAGAAGTTGAAACAGACTGAGAAGTTTCAAAAATCTTTATTTCATTTCAAAATAGTAAACCGATTTACCCAATGCATGTTAATATAAATAACATATTTTTATAAAAATAACTGCATTTAAAAAATATAACTATTTTCATAACAAATTTGGTGGAAAGAGTGGCACTATTTTACATTTCTGAAAATCTCTTTAATGTCTGGATTTATGAAAAACTGCTAGATTTCTTAAAAACTGTGGTAAAATACACATAAAAGTTTATTGACCATTTTAGCCATTTTAAAGTTTGTCAGCTAGGTTTTTTTTTAACTGTTTTGCCATTGTTGCAGAATATTAAAGAATGTATAGAAAATATGGCTTAACAGATGTAGACATAGTTGGAAAATGAGGAACATTTTAATAGCCTTTTTATGATTATGGATATTTTTCTTTGATACTGAATTAGCATCCAACAAGTGTTAGTTTTCAAAGAGTTAATTGCAATATAGAATCTAAAATCCTATTAATCAATTTCTTTGTATGCTGTTAAAACCCCACTGGACTTTTTGAATGAATTCTTTTCCCAGGTGTGATTTTTTAACATTATGCATTGATCACTTGGAAAATATTGGTGTTTTGAGTTGTGCAGATCTTCCAAATGTCGACATAAGCAATATCTTTAAATATTGGGAAGATGTCAATCTCACAGTGGCAGATAAAAGTTTTTAAAATTCTGGTTTAAATTTGAAAGTTTGAATTTTATTATTGGCAACAAATGCTGTTAGTTGTTTTCCTTGAAATGACAGACCCATTTTGTTCATTTTTCAGGATCAGTCTGCTAAATACTCAAGTCTGAATGACCATAGCCCGTCTGTAGGTCAAGTAAAAATGATGTTCCATCAAAAAAGCAGCTAGTTTAGCTTGCAACCCAAATAGTTGCATGGGTGCTTATTTTTGACAGCTGTGGTATTTTGGTGTGCCATGCAAGTACTGTAGGCATGTTTCCCCCTTTTGTCACACAGAATATTAAAAAGACATGCACTCAGGGTTGAGATCTAACACAATTATTCAGTGTTACTACTTTGTCAAAGGTAATTCTTAAGTGAAATTGACTGTTTTTTTTTTTCTTCTGCTAGTGTGTGGCAGTAAAGAACTTTGAAGACTAGTGCAGTTTTGTACCACTGTCTTGATTCGTATAGTCAGGCACCAGCAGTTTTATCCACAGTTGCTTTTGCACCATCAACTCCGATGTCAACAGTAAAAAAGTCAAATAACATCCTAATGCTATCATGGAAATATTTTTGACCTCAGAGATACTCTGCAAAGGTCTCAGGGGCCTCTAGGGGTTTGAGTACCACACTTTTGAGAACTGCTTCCCTAAGCTGTAAGAGAGGAAGACTGAAGTTTTTGTAACTACTACCCAAACATGTATTCTCATGTAAATAAATGAAACAACTCAGACTGAAATTATGACACATATCACATTTATTGTCAAAGTAGGAAGTGACTTTAGTCCATACATTTACTTTTTCTCAAAACAATCATTTGTGATTGTGCCAAATCTTTTTTGCTGGAGTTTAGGGTTTAAAATGAAGACCATCAACTTTGTTTTTATTTTATTATTTCCTTTGACAGTATAGTTTAGTGGTCAAGTACATGGATTTTGGTTTCCAATTTTAGATTCAATTCTGAATTCTACAATTTCTGAACCATGGAACCTTGGGCACACAACATAGGGAATGTCTAATTTATAGGAATAACAGTACTTTTGTCAGAGGGTTATTTGGAGACTCAAATGAGATGATGATTCAAGTGAAGCACTTAATAGCATAGTGACTTGATCATAATGTCTGTTCAATAAATAATAACTTCTAGATGATGAGTCACATTTTGTACTGCACTCGAGTGTGTTTCTTTTTTCCTACACTCCATTTCGTGCACATCTTGTATAATTTGGTATTGAAATCCAGAAAACACTAGGGACTGTGATTGTGTCAGTTTCTCAAATTAAAAAGGGCAGGTGTCCAAAATACAAATGGCCTGCCCTGGTTAAACTGTAGCTGCCAAGTTTGGCAGCTTCTTTACTAAAAACCCCGGGGAGTTCAGACAGTATTGTTCTTGGGCTGCTTCTGGTCTCCAGAGCTTAGAGGTACTTAACAGGATGTGGCCCTTGATAGTTGAGGAATTATGGGGAAATCTTCAGCTTTGCAGTTCTGGAGATATTGGCTGAGTTTTGAATTGGAGCAGTTACTCAGCTCTACTATATTCTACTATAAATTCGTTTATTTATTCAATAAATATCAAATGAGTTCCTACTATTTGCTAGGCCTCCATTAGGTTCTGGAGATAGAGCCCTCTGCCCTCTTGGAGCATAAAACATAGGAGGGGAAGTAGACATTAATCAAATAATCACCTAAACAAATATGTACTAGACTTACTTATCGTATTACAAATAGGGCTGAGAGGTAAGGACACTTATCTCCATTTTATACAAGAAAGAACTGAAACACAGAGGGGATAAGTAATTTGGGATGGTCACACAGCTGAAAAGAGCTGTTAAGTGGTGGAGCCAGTACGGTAGTCCCCTTTTCTTTGGTTTCATTTTCCACAGTTTCAGTTACGTATGGTCAACGATGGTCCAAAAATATTAAATGGAAAATTCATAACTTTTAACTTGTGTGTTTTGAGTAGTGTGATAAAATATCGCACCATCCTGCTCTGTCTCACCCTGGATGTGAATCATCCCTTTGTCCAGCAAATCCACTCTGTATAACTGCCCACCCATTAGTCAGTCAGTAGTAGCTGTCTTGGTTATTAGATTGACTGTTAGTGGTATTACAGTGCTTGTATTCAAGTAACCATTATTTTACTTAATAATGGCCCCAAATATAACTTTTATTACAGTATAGTGTTATAATTGTTCTGTTAGTTATTGTTAATCTTTTACTGTCTAATTTATAAATTAAAATTTATCATAGGTTTAAGATGTGTAGGAAAAAAATCATAGTATAGCAGGTCCTCAAATAATGTATATAATTTCATTCATTGTCTCTTCGTTCTAACATTGATGATATGCCATGAAAATTTAGCTCTTTTTTATATTAACCTATGGTAAAATTGGTTTCTACATGTGCCGTTTCACCTGAAGCTGCAGAACCTATCCATGATGTTAAGTGAGGACTTATTATATGTAGTTGACCCTTGAACAATTTGGGACTTAGGGATACTGACCTCTCTCACAGTTGAAAATCTGTAACTACACTTGGCTCTCTGCTTACATGGATTCCCAACCATACGATTGACCCTGAACAATTTGGGTTTGAACTTCAAGGGTCAATTGAAAAGAAATTAGTATATAAATAGACCCATGCAATTCAAACCTGTGCTGTTCAGGGTCAACTATATATAAGGTTTGGTACTATCTGGGGTTTTAGGCATTACTGGGGGTCTTAGAACATATTTCCCAAGAAAAGGGGAGATTATTTAAAAGGACTGTATTAGAAAACACTATTTCTCACTGCATAGAATTATTGTAAGGATTAAAGGAGAAATTAATATTAATTACTTAGAAAAGTTGTTGGCACATAGTCACTCTTGAGATTGGATTAATAAGTTAGTGTTATTGAAAGTGGGACAGTTTTCTTAGTGGTAGCAATAGCAGAAACAACAACTATACCTTTGTTTAGTTCTTCCCAGTTCGAGTGTTTTCATGCACATTGTCATCTCATCCATTGTGAAACCTTAGGATCATGTGAACTATATATATTTAGAAGTTTGTGTTTTATTTTCTTGGTTCTTTCTCTTTATATACCAGTTTTCAGGCCTAGTCAGTTTCTTAACATCCTCCGAAGGTGACTAGTGAATGACTTTTTAAAAGACTTAATATAAACTCTTGGATTTTAGCTTTTTTTTTTTTTATGTATTTCATTTCATTACAGATGTCATATATATATATATTTTTTTTTGGTGCTCAAATTGTCCCATCTTGGTCCCCTGGGAACCATTTCAGGTTAGACCCTGTGTCCTTTTCATATAACCCAGTAGTCTTTGATAGCTTTTTTACACATTTAGTAATGTGTTTAAGGAGCAGAGAAATTATAGGTATTAAAATCTCATTAATTCTGTTTGATATATTTATTCAGAGAGACTGAGCTAAAGTTTACCCTTTCCTTTTTTTGAAAAGAAAATTAATAGTCTATGGATGTTTATATGAAGAAATAGCGCCACAGAAGAAACAGTTTGTGCTTCTTAAGCTCTTGTAAGATTTAATTTGCACTCTTAAAATTGACAGTTATAGAGCAATATAGCATTTTCTTCACGAAATCTTCCCACCAATGGCTGTTGAGGGACAAGTGCCTGTGAATGTTGGTAACTAGTGATAAAGAACAGTAAAATAAAGAACTCCTAAACCAAAATGTAGATGATCGGTTTGCAGGCTATGAGTGCCCCCAACCCAGCAAGCTCCATCACCCAGGAATCCTGTGAAAGGTTCCTGAAGGCCTAACTCCAGGAGTTCCCTTCTAAGGAACCCTGCTCTGAATGTGCTTCCTGGAATGACTTACCCTGTCACTCTCCTTCCTATCTTGCATAAAGTAATAATGTGTTTCTGACATTTATTTTATGATCTGTTTTCACTCTACCAGAATGCGTGCTGAGAGCAGGAATTTTTAAATATTTTATTTATGACTGTATTCCTAGTGCCAAGAACATAGCCTGGCGCATAATAGATGCTCGGTAATATTTGTGGCATGAGTGAATGAATGAATAAATGAATATTATAACTACTCATGCTCCATATGTGGGCCCTTTTCTTACTCATGTGTGAAACACACTCCAGACATCTACACAGGACAAACCAGAAGCTAGAGAGTAGGCAACAACTGGTTTCCTAGGAATGGTTGAATGGTTTTTTAAATGTAGGCTACCGGTCTGGTCTTGAAAGGATCTAGGGAAGCAGAGAGAGCTGCCAGTGCATGGTGCCTGGGAATGTGGAATAGGCCCATGGGTGAAGGAGAGTGGATAGCCTCAGGGTTCTGAAAGCTAGGGCTTCTGGGCTCTAGGGCAGGAACTCAGATTGAAAACCCAAGTGTTTGTTTAGGGCCCAGGAAATAGCAGTTGAATGGCTTAGTTTAGGTAATCATTTTTAAGCTTTTTAAAATAGAGATTTCAAGAAGTGTATTTATCTTTAATAATACTGTAGCTCCTTATAATTCTTATTTGATTATCATTTATACACATGAAAAAACAGCATATTCCTTTTTTTGGCAAAGCTCCTGGATAGTCTTTGTGCATAATTTCCAGGATTTTTATGTAATGCTATTAAAGTTCATTTTTTTTTCCTTCTGAAGAAAAATGTGCTAATGAAATCAGTTTTTGAATCATTTGTATTCGTGTTTGAATTGTTTGGGAAATATTAAATTAGGTTTTTTACCATCTAGTTTGTAGAGAGGAAGAAAACACATGCATGTGATTTATTTCCTTGTTTATGGATATTAAAATACTTAAGGCTTTGACATTTTAAATGAAAGAGTCTCTTGCACATTGATTCAGTTAGTTTTGCCCTATTAAGTGGATAATATTCAAAGTGTGGATTACATTGCATTCTGTGACTTCTTTTCCCCATGAGAAAATGATTCTTATGGTTATTAATGTTAATTTTTGTTTTGTGAATGAGCTGTCTATAAACCAGGGATGGGAGTGTGTATGGTAGTTAGAGGATAATTCTGAAAGTACTTTTATAGAATTATCTTCCTATTTGTAAAAATGAATTTGTTCAGTAGATTAGCTTTCATCTTAAAATGTCTTCTCTATTAACTAGTGAAGCACTTTTGGTAAAATAATTTAATCTCTCTGGTTCTGTTTCCTTATATTTGTAAAACTAAATGTGCTTTAAATTCCCCACAATTTTCTAAGAATAGCTGTGCTTCTCATATGATTGGGAAATAATATCCATTCTTAATATGAAGAGGTGGTTTCTTCTTTGTTTGTCTAAACTATGAACCCTCATTTTGTTAAATTTAGCATATGGAAACTCAGATTAATAGAACCGCTAAATTGCAGGGCATGTGTGAGATTCTTAACTTTCCAAAAGGTTTTTACTTCCTTTAAATATAAATAAATAAGAATGAGTTAAAGAAGTATAATTTACCCCTTTTTTTGGGGGGGGGATCACATTTATTTTATAAAGCAGGGTATTATTAGAGGAACCCCATTTGCTTTTGAAAGTTTGAGAAGCACCTTTGAAAGATTTGGGTAAAATGCAGTCATTAAATTTTTTAAAAACGGTGTTTCAATTCTTGTTTGAACATTATTTTAGAGTTTGGAAGTTTAGTTGCCAATAAATGAATTTCACTGCGCTGGCAAGTTTTTCACTGTAAGAACAGAGCAAATATTAGATTAATAACGTTCTTACTGATTACTGCATCAATAAAAGACTCAGTTGCTCCTGACGGTGGGTTCTTGGATCTGCTGACTGTATACTTAGTGTGCTAGGGTCCTATGTATGTACTGTATATTTAGTGTGACTCTAGTAGTCCAAAAATTAATGCACCTGGAAAATGTCTACCTTAGACCTGTAATTAGAAATTAGAGGTCACCAATGATAAACAGAAACCCTTGGATTTAATTACAAACGATTTAAAAAAGATTTGAATGGGTTTTGTTTTATCATTTCTCACGAACAGCAGAGCAGCTCATGGAAAATAAAATAACATTTGCTTTGATTTGCATGGCTGGTGAAACAAAGTAGAAAAGGAAAAACACTCTACTTTGTTGTGAAAGACAGTTTGTCTTCTGACCTGAGAGAGAATTTCACCTCAACAAAGACCCAACTGGTGAAACTGTAGCTTCTCTTAGAGAAACTGTTATTCACAGCCTGTCAGAGTCATATGTTTTCTACAACTAAAGTGACTGACTCAGTGTGTAAGTAATTGCAGAAGGTTAAAAACTTTTAGAACTACCATACAAACAAAAAAAATTCAAAGGACGTTTTTAGTCTCTAACATATTTCATAGTGAATTTCTCAGCTGTAGTAACTTAATTCTGTGTTCTTTCTGGCTCCTGATGAAATTGTGATTATGAATACTTTCAGAGCTGGTGATTCTAAGATATCAACTTTGTCCCTCTGCCATTTGAAGTTCAGATGGAAATGTTTGCTTTCATAGCTGTAGTCATGATGTTACTTTATTTAGTAGCTATTAAATTTCCAATTCCATATACTCCCCTGGAGGTGTTCCAGTTTGCACTAAGGTTTCTGTTTCTTTCAACAGCATTGCTTATGGTGCGTGGAACTTTCCTGAACAAGGAATATGAACAAAGTTTTTAAAGCGAATGATTTTAAGCTCTTTTCCTTTTTTTAGTAACAGCTTTTTAAAAGATATAATTCACATACTACATTAGTTTACTCATTTAAAGTATGCTGTTTAGTCATGTTTTTATATTCACAGATAGTGCAGCTATCACCCTGTCAATTTTAGACCTTTTTTATCACCCTAAAAAGAAACTCTGTACTCATTAGCAATTATTTCCTAGACCTCCCAGCTTCTGACAACCACTAATCTACTTTCTGTCTCTATAGATTTGCCTGTTCTGGACATTTCACATAAATGACATCACACAATGTATAGCCTGTTGTGACTGGTGGCTTTCACTTAGCATATTGTTTTCAAGGTTCATCCACACTGTAGCATGTCAGTACTCCATCCCTTTTTATGGTTGCATAATATTCCATTGTATGGATAGCCTATATATTTTTTATCCATTCATCAGTTGATGGAAAAGCAATTCTTTAATTAATAATCAAGCCAATCGTTTTAAAATAAGTTGAAATAATAGAAAATCTTTTTTTATTTAATCATATACTTTGACTAAAATTTAGCATTTTATTTTCACTAGTGTTTAGAAGTTTTCTTAAAGGCATGATTAAATGAGATTTAATACTGGTAATTTAACATAAATGTTACACATATTCAGTTGATTTATTTTTTTTAAACAGCTACCCTCTTTTCTAAGCTTGATCCAGGTTAATTAAATATTAAATTCTCTCATCCTTTCCCTTTCTCCTAGACAGTTCCTTAATAGACAGCTTTAGGGGTATATGGTTAAATATGAAACCAGTCTCATTTGATAAATATCATTTACAGCAAGTCTTTCTGGATGATTGATTTTTCTGAAGAGGTGAAGATTTTCCCTTTTAGTCAATCACACATTTTTCTATTTTAATCAGTTTAAACATTTGGTTTTACATTTCTGAAATAAAAACACTTTATTACCTTCATAAAAATGAAATATGCCAAATAAAATTTAATTTTCTTGGTGACTCAGTTATTTATATTGCCTGTTATTTGACTTTTACTGATACTGCAATTTCCCTATTAATACAGAATTTTTTCCTTTACTTTAAATAAACTGAGATTAGTCTGTTTTTCCAGTACTCATGTTTTAAAATAATTTTTCTGCTTGCTCTCTGCTATCAATTTATGTAGCTATAATAGCTTTGCTCCTGGTTTTCACTTTATTCCAGAAACACACACACACACACACACACACACACACACACACACACACACACAGTTAAGCTTGTTAACCCTGGAAAGGTAGTTTGATTAAAAAGACTAAGAAGAATTAAGTCTGTGCAATTTTTGGTTGTCAGCTATATTCTGAATAAGTGAGGTTGCTAGGTATTGAGTTCAGGATGAGTAAGATGTTATTACAGTTATTTTTAGTATATTTTTAAAGGGGAGGAGAAAGGGAAATTTGAATCAAATTTGTGTCTTAGTTCATGGAGCATGTTTTCCACAAGACTAAAGCAGATTTCTTTTGAGTATGTAGAAATAGAAAATGAGAATTATAGATTAGATTCTATAACTAAGAATTAATTAGAATTACTTAATAATTCTATAACTTGTTATAAAGCTACAATATTAAGATTACATTAGGCAAATATTGATTGTTATTGAAATTTAGCAGGATTTTGGGAAAGAACTTCGCAGTCTTTCCCAAGAGGCATCCAGTAAAAGTAACTGTGTAGAAATTTTGTATGTATGTTGTGTTTTCTCTGATATACTGCCAAGGAAGAACCAGCCACATTTCTTTCTCTTTGGTCTAAACTGGAGGTGTGTGTGAATTCTCATCCTAGAAATTTATTCATCTGTCATTTATTGATCTAGCACTGTTTCAGTTCTAGTTGTCGTTATTGTTTGTTGTTTGTTTTTGGAAGGTTTGTTCTTTCTGAAGGGCCTGACCAGGTGCCAGACTGTCTAGTGCAAGTTGGCTGGTTTGTAAGTTACATGATATGCATGCTGCCCCTCACTCCACAGGTTATGTCTGTATGTCTACCAAGTCTACAAAGGCATCAGTCTTCCAGCTTTGTAAGGTTGCTCTCTTCAATTAAAAATTAAAGTAGATTCAATTCTTAGGAGTATGGGTTGTCCACATCTTAATTTTCAAAGTGATCAATATGTAGTTACTTGGTAAATGGCATGTCGTTTGTTCAAAAATGGCAGTCTAAGTGTCAGTTTTCTCTTAGGGGAAGCAAGTCTCCTAATCTGAAGTGTTAGGATTAAATGAGATAATGCAAGTAAGAGCACCTGGCACAAGGTGGGTGTTTAGAAATGTGTTAGTTTTCACCCTACTCCCCTCTTTGAAACCTGTTTTCATCAGAGTTGAGACCCATGTAATCGATGATACCCCAGGAGCTGTTATGAGGAAGCGGGGGCACAGGAAACAAGAGCTCTGTAATGCTGAAACCTCATTCCAGACACATGCTAGCAGCAGGGAGCTTGGGGGCCCCCACATAGATTGAAAGAAGGAGTCAGATGCAGGCTTCCCTAATATCCAGACCAAACTTGCCTTTTTGTCTTTGGTGCTTACTTGCCCTTGCACATGCTTCCTCCAGCCCCTATTGCAGCCTCCCCACTGACTATAACGGAGTGATACAGCATGATTGCAGTAAGGGAGACCATATAAAACAGATACACAGAAGCTGGACATAGTGTCCTGCAGCCACGGGGCTGTACAGGAGAATAAAGCAGGGTGAGAACATGGACACTGATATCAATGACTATATCTGGTGGGTAAAAGGTGTGTTTCTCTCTGAATATCTCTTGATTAATATTATGGCTGATTTGATACTATGAAAGCAGCACTTGAATTGCTGCTTTCCCTCTATTACAGATAAAGAAAAATGTATTCTCACATGTCAAGTGCCCAGTTCACTCTTTTCCATAGGGATTTACAGGCTTCTTTCTCATCCAGTGCCCAAACTAAAACACTTTTTATGACAGTCTTTGTAAGATTGTCATGAAAAATCCTGGGGTAGGGACTCAGGATTTATCTAAACTAACTTGCTTCCCAGTCTAAATTGCAGGCCTGGTGGTTGCTGTCCCAATTGCTTCTGTAAACTTTCTCTGATACTGGCCCACTGATGTCAGGCTTCCTGTACCATATCTAGAACTATCTAAGGGCTCATATTCTACCATTTTTTCCCTACTTGCTTTTATCCTAAAGTTCCCTGATGCTCTGTTCACTTTTTAAAAATATTGATGTGACATTCACATAATGGAAAATTAAGCATTTTAAAGTTGATTAAGTCTCATTTAGTCCATTTACAGTGTTGTACAACTATCACTTCTAACTCCAAAACATTTCCATCACCCCAAAAGAAAACCTCCCATCTGTTAAGCACTCAGTGACCATCCTAGCATCTGATAACCACTAATCTACTTCCTATGTCTGTAGATTTGCCTATGCTGGATATTTCATATGAATGAATTATATAGTATGTGGCCCTTGTGTCTAGCTTCTCTCACTGGGCATCATGTTTTCAAGCTTTATGCAGATTGTAGTATGGATCATGCTTCATTTCTTTTTATGGCTGAATTACAGTCCATGGCATGGCTAGACCACATTTTGTTTATCTGTTTATCTGTTGAAGGACATTTGGGTTGTTTCCACTTTTTGACTATTGTGAATAATGCTGTTGTGAACACCCATGTGCATGTTTTTGTTTGAGCATAAGTTTTCAGTTCTTTTGGTATATGCCTGGGAGTGGAACTGCTGGGTTATAAGGTAACTCTGTTTAACTTTTTGATAAACTTCTGCTACTTTTTAAAATGAGGTATTTGTAAAAAGTCACATCTGGCAGTCAGATGTTTCAGAAAATACCCTCCAAGTTGAGAGTCAAGCTGGTAATAGGTAATGCTGTGAATAACATATCTTGTTTGAAATGACTTTGTTCACCATAAGTTGGAATTGTGATGTGATTAGGATAAAATTACAGATGTTATATGTTTAGAGACCATTTTCTTTTTGATAAACATGTGGGTTTTGGCTGTCCCCTTCAGGCTGGCACTGGATTTGGCAACTTTAGAATCGTGTGTTAGATAAACAGTTGGTATCTAGGGCAAGCTTTAAAAAAAGCAATATTTAAATATTGACCAGACAGAAAAAGTCCAAAACAACACTAGGAACTTTCTTGTCCAAAGGAATTCAAACTGTCTAAATACAACATGGTAAAATTAGGCTTCCTTTTCAGTTTCTGCGGGGCAGTGTGAGCCCGTGGGCCTCTTATGCTTGTTTGGGACACTCTCTGCTTGTTAGTTATCCTTAGAGCGCGGGAATGTGGGATACTGTCTATAGCCAGTGGTGTTCCCACAACGCTGCCTTAATATAGAATGTTTTTCTAAAAAAACTTGGCTACTAAAAGAGTTCCACTCCCAAACATGGGCATCAGTTCAGAGTTCATTTGTATTTGTTTTTATGTAGTTAAAACAAAAAAATGTATGTAAATTTGTCAATGTTATCAAGTGTCAAGGGTAGAGGAGGAGAAAACTGAGTTTCTAATCAGAAAAACATTGTTCTTCTTTCAGGGCAAAGGAAGAGGCAGTGGTCCCTTTGTAGCTGCATGGGGGAGGTCAGAGGTCAACTAGGCTTAGGTTGCTGTTTGCTGAGAAGGTGGGTGGGTGAGAATGTTCACAGGTGTGAGGGCATGCTCCAGGGACAACCTCAGACCTACCCTCTGACAAGTGGTATTGCTCCCCAACTGTGTTTATTGATCCCCTTGAAAAGTTGCCTTGTGGGGTAGCTAGGAATACCCCATAGAGCAGCCAGATTACCATGGCTACAAGTGAAGGCCTGCCAAAATGGTTAGGCAGCCTTCTGACCCATGGAGTCCTAGTAGGTATTGTTCACCTGTGTTAGGATGTTTCTTAAGTCTGTAAGTGGGTAGGTGAAATGGTTTTTGTGTACCTACTAGAGATCAGGGATATGAGGACAAATAAATTATAGTCCTTGTCTCAAAAATCTTCTAGACTACCCCATTCATGCTGGTGGGAATGATAAATGGAGCACCCTTGGGCTGTGGAAAACATCCTGGCTGCTCCTCAAAGGTTAAACACACAGTTACCATGTGACCCCGCAGTTCTACTCCTAGGTATACACCCAAAAGAATGCAAATCATACTTCCACACAAAAACTTGTGGATGAATGTTCACAGTAGCATTAACTTTAAGAGCCAAAAGGTGGAAACAACCCAAATATCCATCTAATGTGGTCCACCCATATGATGGAATATTATTCAGCCATAAAAGGGAATGAGGTACTGATACATGCTATAACCTGGATGAATCCTGAAAACTTATGCTAAGTGAAGGAAGTCAGACACAAAAGTCCACATATTAAATTATTCTATTTTAAGTATCTAGAGCAGGTAAATTCATAGAAACAGATGGATTTTATGGAAATGGAGAATGATGGCTAATGGGTACAGGGTTTCTTTCTCAGGCCATGAAAATGTTCTAAAATTGATTGTAGTGATGGTTGCACGACTTTGAATATACTAAAAATCACTGAATTATCTACTATAAATGGATGAATTGTATGGTTGTGAATTATAAAGCTGTTATAGAAAATAAATAAACCTCCCTGAGTAATATTAATTAACATTGGCAATTAGAGTATGTTGTAGTATAAGGCAGTAGGATTGGAGATAGAGATTTTGTAGTTCATCTCTACAGAGTGGAAGGGGATGAGGTGGACAGTGCTGTTGCAGCCTCTTGGGAGAGATGGAAGGACATGCGGGAATTAGTGAGCATTGGGGATCTGGTTCACAATTTTGGAGAGTCAGAATCTTCATTTTCGTTAGTGTTTAGAGTTTTACAAGTTTAGGGGAACTGATTCACGCTAATCATGAGACTGATGTACAAACTAGGTGCCAGTGTATTAGTTTACATTGGGGAATATGGTGTACTTTTCCAGTAGCTAGAGTACTCATATCTACTGCCCAGGATACTTTTTTGATGGTATAAAGATATGTGGGAGGCCTAATAGTAACAAGACTGCTTAAGGAGTGTAGTATTTGAACAAAGGATCTTAAAGTGTGTGATATTTTATTTAATCATTGGAAAATCACAGTGAGTACATTTTACCAGGGACTTGAGTACTTATGTCCACCAGGTTGAGTGCCTTCCCTGGACAGTGTAAATAACACCAAAGCACTCACCTTGTGCTTTCCTTAAAGATGAGATATTTCAAAACAAACATGTACAAAACCTAATCATAAAATAGGAAACTCTTTCCTTCATAGGAGATTCAAATTCATGTAGAAATGCTAAGATGCTTTCAAATTAATTGTGTGTTATGAAGACCTAACTAAATGTTGCTTAAAAAAAAAAAGTTTATTACCTAATGTAAGAGTATGGCATTTCCAGTACTGATTAAGTAAGAGGTCTGATGACATTTCCAAGGACTCTGGTGTTTTCTATCTTTACTCTTTGCCATCCTTGCTTTGTGGGAGATGTTTTCCTTCGTGGCACAACCATTTCAGATAACACAGTGACATCCAGTGAAGAAAAGAGTCTTTTCCTCTCATGCATATCTTATTTTATTAGCAAGGAAACTTCCTAGGTATCCCTGAGCAGACCTCTCTTGGGTCTCTTTGGCCAGAGTAGGACCAAGTGCCCTGTCCTCACCAGTTCCTTATAAAGCAGAGGGAGCCCCCATTGGCCTATCCTTATCTTGTTCCATCTATCCAAGCAGGGTGAAATGGGGTTTGTTCCTGAGCAGGTGGAAAGGAGATCCCCAAAGGGAATCAGGCTTCTGCTATCTGGGAAGGTTGGGGATGGGGCATGAAAAGATAAAATGGCCCTGAGGGATATAAAACTGTGAGGTTTGTGACTTTAGTTAAAACATGCAGTGTTTTTAAAATGAAAATTTAGGTACTTGTTCTTAGGAGAAACTTGTGAACTTGGATCATGCAACCAGCTTAGCCTTTACATTTCTCCTCTCCTTTTCCCCGAGGTAATCCCAGCCCCGTAGGCCTCATATGGCTGCTCTTTCCTCCTAGAATCCACACCCCACCACCTGAGTTTGCTCAAAGAGCAGCGCCTGTCTGTAGCCCTCCCCTCTCCTCAGTCCTCAGAATGGACCAACTTGCACCTTCCCCCTGCCCTCTTAGCCCCTTCCATTAGCTCTTATCCCCACTGCTCCACTAGACTGAGGTCTCACCGTGGGTGCTCTGATGTTGACTATGTGGATGTGTGTGAATGAAAGGAAGACATTTAGACTTGATGTGATGGGAGGTAAAGCACTCTTGAAGGTTTTGAGTGATGCCATGAATGTCAAGATAAATGTGGTTTTAATGTATCCAAGGATTTATTTCTTAGTAATCACCTGTTAAGTGTCTTAGATTTCACTGTCATGTCTTAAAAATCTCTTTAACAGACATTTCTTAAGCTTTCATCCAGTGCTTTGAAAAAGTATTGCTTGTTCTGCAGGAATGATAAAATGTCTAGAGCATAACCAGCTCTTGTGGAGTCGGAAGGACTCCAGTCCTAAGGTGGTGATAGAAGGAGGTGGAGATGGTCTCATGATCTGGTATGAGCTATTTACAGCATTTTCTTTAATGTTAAATGAATAGAGTTTTCAAATATTCAATAATTATTGGTTCTCATTCATTTTCCATGAGAGAAAATATGTGATGTGCCAGCAGTTCCTGGAATATAAATATGCAATGAAAGTATTTTCTCTCCCTAAGTCTCCTGTCCCTGCCCCAGGCTGTTCCATTGACATACATTAGCATGCTTGTCTTCCTTTTCCATAAAGCACAGGTCTATAAATATTTCTAAGTTTAAAAATAGTGTTTTCTCTACCGTGAGTCAAGGTTCAGTTCTCGTCTATCTAATTTTAGTTTCTTGTTTTCGTGAACTTAAAAATGTTTTCCTTAACCAGAAAATAGAAAAATAGCGCAAACAGAGACTGAGGAAACTTCTTGCTACGTTTTCCCCTGTAGCACAGACATTTCTATGTGAGATTTTTTGTTGAACAGGTTACTGGAAAACATAATGGTGAAGTAAAACAGGAGTTTAGAGAAGGTCCAAGTAGAACAGAATGCTATCTATTGGCCATTTGTTGCTCTGTGGAATATTTTTGGAGAGTAAAATTAGTGACCTATAGAACACTGTCGTTGTTTTGAAAGTGTGAATTTTTTTGTTTGTTTTTAGAGAGTAATGTTAGAGACCTATAGAATGCTGTAGTTGTTCTGAAAGTGTGTATTTTTTTTTACCACTTTATTAAACTAATTTTATATGAAAATTAATGAAATGGTCAAAAATAGTTATATGAAAACTTTTACCACAAATGACCTCCATTTATGACAGACTTTGTAACTTCTTTATATTCTTATGTACAAATGGTAATTTTTTCTTGGTTAAAATTGATGTCAACCAATTTGTATTTTCATTTTCTGATGCTATTTTATGTAGATTTTATTTGCATACACATATTTTTATGTGTAAGGAGAATTCAATATTCCTTTGAGTTAAATGTTCTACCATTTAACCATTTACTTTCTGAGTTTTTAGGTTGCTTCAAATTTATTTCCCCTTATAAATACTGCAACTTTAAGGAATGTGTGACTTTTGAAGTCTTATGTTTAGACAACTGACAAGCCGTATGTTTAGACAAAGGACAAATGGCACCTTTATTTATTTATCACAAAAGTGAAACATGTTTGTGATCTTTTAGAAAAGGCAGATAAGCAAAAAGAAGATAAAAAATGCTTACTACTCAGAGGTAGCCATTGTGAAAGTTTTGATATAGGCTCTTAGACTTTTTCAATGCAGAATTACATATCAATAATTATCTTTTAACAAAAATGGTATCATATTAAGCATACTGTTTTATAACCTCCTTTTTCACCTAATCAATCATGAATATATTTCCACAGTTAATCTATATAGACATCTATATTGTCATTTTTCTATCCCTATAGTATTTTATTATAGGGATATAATATGACTTATTTGGGAAATATCTCTTGTTGGAAATTTAGATTGTTTTCAGTTTTGTATGACTATATATTGTGACACTAAGATGTCCATTTTCTAGATACTCATCCCTCAAATCAGGATCATCGCACAATTTAATATATGTCATAGTTTAGTTACAGCACTTCCTTTTATTTTATAATAGAACAAAAAGTAATGGTACATATTACAATCACTAGCATCTTAGCTTTAATGAAATATAGGACTATGAGTTATAATGATGTGGCCAATATCCTTATTGGTAATTGTCTTTGCCCCATGAATTATCAGTGAGGAGGCTGAACTGTTTTTCTATTATCATATTGATTGCTATCTTGTATTTCTTCTACTATGAGTCACTTTTGAATTGAGGTATTTGTCTTTTCCTTATTAATTTGTAAAATGTCTATTTATATAAGTGATTTTAATTTTTGTCTTTTTGTTGTAAAATTTCCCCAGTGTGAAATTTGTCTTTCAATCATGATATTTTTTGACATGTGGAAATTAAAAATGTTCATATTGGGCGTATCTATGACTGTTTTATGGTTTCTACCTTTGGTGACATGCTTAAAAAAAGCATTCCCTGCTCCAGGATTGCGTAAAATATTAACCTATATTTTCCTCTAAGGCTTTTATATTTTTTCTTTTTAAAAAAAATTCTTGAGGAAGAAATACAACTTCATAACATTAAATGGTAGCATACAAAAGCATGAGAAAGGCAGGACATTACAAAGAGTAGAAAGCTTAAATTTTTAAATAGTGTTTTACCTTTAAGATGACATTTTATTTTCTTGTGGCAAGAACACTTAATGTGAGATATACCCTCTTAAAATTTTAAGTGTACAATATAGCAGGGGTCCCCAACCCCTGGGCTGTGGACCTATACCATCTGTAGACTTAGGAAAAGGGTCACACAGCAAGAGGTAAGTGGCGGGGAGCCAGCGGAGTTTTATATCTATTTGCAGCCACTCCCCAGCACTAGCATCATTGCTCAGCTTCACTTCAGATCATCAGACATTAGAATATCAAAGGACACTGGTCCCTTGTGCCAGAAAGGTTGGGGATCGCTGAAGTGTAGTATCATAATTATAGGCAGTGTCGTACAGCAGATTTCTAGAATTTATTCATCTTGCATTAATGATACTTTATGCCCATTTATCAGCAATTCTCCACCACCCCATTTGTTCTTAAATCAACTTAAAATAAATGTTAAATCAAAAAGATTTAAAATTTAAGTTGATTTAACATTTATTTTAATGTGGGGTTGGGGTGGTCCAGGTGGTTTGGCAGTTATTTTATACTGTTTACTGACATATACAATTTATATATAACATATATTGATATATACCATTTATGAATAGTATATAGAATTCTAATTTATAAGTGAGTCTGTTTTTGTAGGTCTTTTATTCTTTCTGTTTATATACATTTATTCTTCCAGATCAAAGTTAGACTAAGTCGTTTTCTCACAGATTCCCTTTGGCATTTTAATTGAAACTCTTTTGCTTACAGATTAATTTGACATCTTTACAATTTTGAGTTTTCTCATCCAGCAAGCTGGTATATATCTCTCTCTATATATGTTCTTTTTATGTTGCTCAGTAAAGTTTTGTAGTTTTTTCATGAGCTTTTACGTATTTTTAAAATATATTAAATTTTACGATTTTAATTGCTCCTATGAGTAGGATCTTTTTCAATTATTTTTTCTAGCTAGTTACTGTTGGTATGTAGAAAAGCTGCCAGTTTTATAATTTGCATAACAATAAACCCACCTACTTTAAGTACACAGTTCAAAGAGTTTTAACAAATGTTCGCAGTTGTGTAACCACTACCAAACTTGATTTAGTGCGTTTCCGTCACCCTTAAAAATACCTTTGAGTCCCACTTCAGTCAGTCCTTCCCTTGTCCTCAGATCATGGTGACCACTGATACGCTGTCACCATAGTTTTGCCATTGCAGAATGTCATAGAAATGGAATCGCACAATATTTAGTCTTTGGTGACAAGTTTCTTTCACTTAGAATAATGCTTTTGAGATTCATTTATGTTGTTGCCTGTATCAGTTGTTTATTCATTTTTATTGCTAAATAGTATTCCTTTGTATGGACATGCGACAACTTTTACAAATCTACTTATCAGTTGATGGATGTTTGCATTGTTTCCAGTTCTTGGCTATGATGAATAAAGTTGCTATGAATATTCACAGGTCTTTTGTGGACATATGTCTTCACTTCTCTTGGTTAAATACATAGAAATGGACTTACTGTATTGTAGGGTAAGTGTGTTTAACTTTGCATAAAACTGTATAAAGCTGAAAATGTTATTTTTCTATGTAACTAGCTACTTAATTGAATGATTATTGCTTCTGATTTTTAAAAATCAGTCTTAGATTTTCTTTGTCAGAAATCATATAAATTTAAAATCCCCTCCTTTTCAGTCTTTATATTTCTTATTTTTATTGAGCTGAAATATAAAGGTCAAAAATATGCCTTTTCTTTGCTTAGAGTTACAGTAACAAATGGCTTTAGTTTGTGTTTGTTTTTTTCTCCCTGAAAAGAAATGGGGATGTATAGTGCAGGAAATAATCATAATAAAGGAAATGCTGGCCTATTTCTTAAGTGCTCATTGCCACTAAACTGGTCATTTAATTCCTAAAGCACTTTGGGGAAGGGTGTTTGATGTCTTCACAGCCCAAACGACCTTATAAGCAGGCCAGAAACAAAAACTGTCCTCGTGACTATTCTCCCATTTACTCATGTAGGACCAGGAATTGGACTCAGCACAATTCTAGATGGGAATGAGGCTCTGCTCTTTCATTCGTGATCTTGGGCGGTTTTCCATGTGAGTGAGTTTTGAACAAAACTCTAACTCCCCTGAATAAGTCCCAGAAATTTGGCCCCATTTTATACCCTATAATCCATTCAATTGAGATAGCTTATTTGTATGCTAGCCATGGAAAGTGTATATAGAAAGGATAGTGATATGTAATTATCTCAGATGTTTGGGGCTCTTTGGAACATTGCTAATAAACACTTCCTTAATTTGTGAATGCACTTTAGATCAAATGCATTGAGGTCCCTTGATAATTGCAGCTGCCGATTGGATGTGCTTCTTATTTTCTTGTAACCATTTAAGGTATTTTCTTTTCAAATTCCCGCTGTGCTTTACTTCTTGGCAATATCCACTTGACCACAGAGGTGAAGCTTGAATAACTCTCATCTGCACAGTATACCCCTCATTCTTCTGTGTGACTCGGCAGATGTTATAAGCCAATAGAATGGGAGGTAGAAAAGCGGAACTCTTGTCATTTGTACAGGAAAGATGCAAAATCTAAATCTCTATTCTGTTGACTTTTTTGGTGGAAAGGTTTATAGATTTATCACCATAAGGTCCTAAGTTTGACTTCTGTATTTCTCTTTTTAGCTCTGATTATCTTTTCTAGCAGAGATGTCATAGATGAACAGCTAAGCACAAACCCAAGGCACTGGGCACTGATTCTGTTCTTTTGATTCATCATCACTTAGTGCTTTTGTGCTTTCCTTGTCTTCTCATTAACTTGTATCTGTCACTTAATAACAGTGAATAACAGTGAAGTAAATGTCTTATAAATACATCTAGTTTTTATTCATCACTTCTACCATAAATTGATAATCCTCTGGGGTTTAAAATATTAATTTAGGGATTAAAACAAGAGATTAAAATAAAGCATTAACATCATGTTTTTCTTTTTAACTGCATAAATAATAATAAAAATATGCCCCTTGTTGCATGCTTCTCAATGCTGGCAGTGCGATCTTTTACTTCACTTTGTCGATATTCTACATAAAGTTCTTAACAGTTTAATGGTTTTACTAAGTTTTTGTTAATTTCAAAATAACCTTTTGGATTTTCCATACAAAGAAATATTTAATGTTTTTCATGTGCCATTTTTTACCCTTTCGCTTTGTAGAAAATCTGCTGGTTTTCTTCTCATGTCTTTGGACAAGAGGGAGTGTATAGGAGTCTGGGAATCAATGCCCACTCCTGGTGGGGAGGGTGCCTCTCTCTGTGTCTGGGAGATGAGTTCTCCAGCAATCAGAGAACATCTGACAGCAATCACCCATGTGTGCCTGTGGTCACTTGTCTGTTTCCTATCTCATGTCTTATTTGTTCAACTGACAGCTGGGTACCCCATTAGGACAACCAGTGTACCAGAGTATTTGGCAAAGTGCTAAGTACACAGGCATTCCCAATGCCGGTATCTGGGAAAAGAATCATGGAAGACTCCTGCCCTGTTTTAGCAAGAGCGGGCTCCAAAAAATGCATTTGTGACTCAATTCATAAACTCTTCAAATTCAGAACTCTATTGGATTTAGTGCAGTGACTAAAAGGATAGACTTTGGGGTTAGATGAATCCAGACTTAAATTGTATCCTACTTAGCTTTAAGTGCTTATAGGTTGTGTGATCACCACAAGGGACATCTGTATTTTGCACATGTCCTGGGAATTTTGCTGTCAACAAGGCAGTCCAACACTTCTCAGATATGAAATGATTCTGTATATATAATGAAATAAGTATTAAGTCTTATACCTTTATTGTGGGGCAAAAATTAATGAATTTATCAAGACCAAGACTACTTGGTTATTTTTTTCTTTTATTAAAACTAAAAAATAGCCAAGTTTAATGAGGCCTAATTTAAATACATGTAATTTAAATAAATTTTTAAAAGTTTAAAGGCAAAATTTAAATTCAGCCTTTTAGGTGTATAGCCTGGCTATTGATAAATGGTATGCCTGGTGCTTGTGTGTTCTTTATTTCTTTTTCTTTTTGGGTAGAGTAATTTTTTTCTTCTACAATTCCATTTTTGTCTCCTCTATGAACTTATTAGTTGTATATCTTTTTCTAACCTATTTTAGTGATTGCCAAAGTTTACAATATACATCTTTAACTTATCATAGTCTACCTTAAAATATTATACTACTTGATCTATTGTGTAAGAAATTTTTAAGAATACCTCTTAGTGTCATAGTATTTTAGGTTATAAACCACATAATACATTGTCATTTTTTATGTTGTTATTTTTGATTTAGACACTAAATTACCTTTTAGAACAGTGTTCTCCAATTGAACTTGCTGCAATAACAGAAATATTTATATCTGCAGGTACAGCATGGTAGCTACCAGCCACATGTGACTACAGATTACTTGAAAAGTGGCTAGTTGTGACTTATGAACTACATTTTACATTTTATTTTATTTTATACTTACTTTCTTTTTTAAAACCACTTCAGGAACTTGTAGTTTCCTGTGTGGCTCTAGGTTTCTTTCTCTTATCATTTTCTTATTGAAGAACTTCTTTTAACATTTTTTATGGTGCAGGTCTTCAGGAGATGAATCCTCTGATTTTGTTTGAAAAAGTCTTTATTTCACACTTATTTTAAAAAGATATTTTTTCATGGTATAGAATTTTGTGTTGAATCTTTTTCTTTTAGGGCTTTAAAAATATCACACCATTATCTTCTAGCTTACATTGTTTTTGATGAGATGTCTGCTGTGATTCTTCTCTTTGTTCCTCTGAATGTGTCTCCCCAGTACCTACCTTCACCCTGGCAGCTTTTAAGGTTTTCTCTTTATTTTGTTTTCAGCAATTTGGATATGATGTGATTTTAGCATTTGTTTTGCTTGGGGGTCCTCTATACTTCTTGGATCTGTGGTTTGATGACTTTTGTTATGTTTGAAAAATTCTTGGCCATTATCTCTTCAAGTATTTCCTTCCATTCTATTCTTTTTTTCTTCTGGGTTTCTGTTGACCTGTTCTCGAATTACTGTCTCTTACCTCAGCTGTGGTAAGGTCTGTCTCTGGTATTATTTCTGATATCGTGTTTTTTATTTCTATTATTTCCACTTGATTCTCACCTCTCTCTCTACTCTAATTTTCAGTATGTTCATGCATATTGTCAACCTGTTTCATTAGAACCCATTTATATGGTAGGCATATCTTTATCTTGGGCCATGCCCCTGTTGGGACAGTCCATGTGTCTCTTATCTCTTTGTGTGAAAGGACTTTGGGCTACTTGGTTGCTTGTAGACTTAGCTCTTTGTTGGATTCAAGAAAAGTTGTGATTTTATAGCTTATCTTGGTTTTAATATTTATTAAAATTTAAATGGTGTGACACTCTTTCCAACTTTCTAAAATTAACTTCTCCTTGGTTATATTTCAGAAGTTTGGTTGAGCTCAGCAGTTGTATAAGATTTATAAAATAATTTTCAACTTTTATTTTTGTTTTATTTTTTACTAGTAGAGAAAAGTCACATATAAGAAATATGTGTGTTTATTTATAAATATATGATGCTCTACTTTTCAGTTACTACCTGTAAAAGAAGTGCTTTCAAGTACCAATATTTACTTCGTAAACAGAAAAAACATCATAAAACTTGATGTATGGCATATTGTTGCTGGTTCACTTAAAGAGTAGAAGTGAGAACTATAATACTCTTCAAATCTTAGGAGAATAACCTTAGGTAACAGTCCTAAAGAAACAAAAGAGCAATTTACTCAAAGATAGTAGTGCAGTTAATGATAGCAAAAATTGAACAATGCTCAAATACCCAGTAAAGGTGATTGCTGTGGTAACTGGAAAAACTTCCTGGTAGAATGTTATATTTATTCATTGTTCCACAAACCTTGGTTGAATTCCTGTTGTGTACCAGGCTCCGTGCTGTGTCCTAGATGCCTTCCTCATTAGATCTTCATAATTCCCCCACTTTATAAACAAGGAAATGAAGGCACAGGAGAGATTACCTTCCCAGGGTTACACAGCTGGTAACGTGGAGGGCTAAATGCACAACCTCCTGATAATCAAAGATCAGATTAAAATGATAAAAAAAAAGTTTTAAATCTCTCATTTGCAAAGATGAGAGAGATTGGTTATAGTTGTTAGTGATGAGGGGGCAGGGAAACCAGGCACTCTGAGATACTGTTGGTGTTTGGAAGTACAAATTGAGGAAAAATTTTTGGAGGGCTTTTGGCAACATCTGTGAAGAATTTTACATGTTGCACCATTTCTCCAAGCCATTCTACTCTCAGGAATTTATCCTATGGAAATATTTGTGTAAATGCAAAGATGTATTTAGTAGGATCTTGGTTATCATCTTGTAATAACAGAAAACTGGAAGTTGCTTGAATATCTGTAAATTACAGTTGATCTATCCATATAGTGGAATACTTGTCAATGTTTGTGATAAAGAAATAGATATCTGTGTACCAACATGGGCAAAATAGCCATCATTGTTAATTGAAAAAAGTGACTGTACCATATGTGAAACATGATTTTATTTTCCAGATGTATTTGAGAATATGTATATGTAGAGATGCTGGTATATGCATTAAAGGATACACACAAATCTATAAATAATAGTTGTTTTAGAGTGGTATTACAGTAACTTCTAATGATATATTTAATACTTATTTTAGTTTTTTTTACAATAGACATATATTACTTTTATTTACAAAAAAACTACTAAAAATTTTTTAAAAGCCATTATATGAGTTATCCTAATTGGAGAAAATACATGTTGAAGTGAGTGAATGCAAAATAAACTCTAGCTGTGCACTGGGTGTAGATTGGATGTAGATTTGTCTTGGCATGAGAATATCACATTCTATTCATTCTTTATTATAAGTGCCTTAAATATTAAGTCATAATATTAAAGCACTTTGCTTTCTCCACAAATAGAAAAACTTATTTAAAAGGCTTCAAATCCCAAAAGTAAGAGAAAAAAATATTTGTCACTTTCCTCCCAGCCTATTTACTTAAAGAAGTAATCAATTTTTCACCAAAAATGCAACTGTAGAGTTAGTTCAGTCATGTTAAAAGATTCAGAGATTTGATTCCACTGACCTAGTGAAGATATACAAAATCACAAAGTAAATGTTTCTATACGTTAGTTCACAGTGGGAGAGTGTGTCTAGGGAGATGACATTGCACCTGTTGGTGATAGAGATCTATCTTGTCTTCTTGGTCAGCTCTGGCCCTGACCTAACCTGCCCCAGAGGGTCACTTGGAGGCTATGTTGGTTTTGGAACTCCTCAGGGGATTCAGTTCTGTTTAGGAAAGACCATAAAATACAGCCTTCTGGGATGCACAAGGTTACCCCAGAGCAGGCATTTAGCCTTGAAATTGACTCAGCCGCCATTGCAGGATGACTCAGTTGAGCCAGAACTATCTTAATTTGATAACTATCCTAATTTGAACCAGAAGCCTTGGGTTTGACCCAGAACCATCTTGGTTTGCAGTGGAGTTGTGGTGTGTATAATGCTGTCAGATTATGTTCATCGTTAGAATCCTGGGGAAAGGAAGTGACTTGCTTGGCCAACACAAAATAGCTATAGAACAAGAAGAAGGATTAAAAAATTAAAATGCTTGTGAAGTAATGGTGATTATAAATATTATTTCAATCTGTTTCATTAATCTATTTCTATAAAAACCTGCACTTTGAGCAGAAGTTCATGTTTCTAACTTGGGATGCATTTTTTTCATCCCTTCTCCCCCAACCATTATTCTAATTTTTTTTCAAAAGTTGTCATTTCAGTTCTTAAAACTCTTACATAAGAGCTGGGCATCAGCAAGTTTTCTCAGATGAATTATAGTTTAATTGGATAACATGAGGAAACTGAATAGTAAAATTGTATTTGCTTTGATGTAATAAAGAATTATTCCTGCATGTAAAGAAAATGGAAATTTATGGAAAAGTAAATTCTTTGAACTATATGTAGATGAGAAAGTTAGGATGGAAATTTTATGTTTAACTGGGCATTTCAAAATTCTGATTGTTTCTACAAGTAGGAATCTTTTAAAGCTAAGTGTTTTGATATGAATTATTTGTTATTCTAAAGAGTGACATTCAACTTTTTCATGGGTCTTATGCAAATGATATTATACATGATCTGTCTCATTAAAAGATAAAATTATTGCTCTAGGGAGATAAGAGAAAAAATTAAATACAGTCAAGGAGTAGAGTTTATAGTAGTAGATCAAATGAGAAGACCAGGTGTGTGTGTGTGTGTGTGTGTGTGTTTTCAAACAAAAGATTTATGGGATATATATATTAGAACTATTTAATGCTTCCTAAAACTTCAGGATTGTATGTTTTTATACATTTTGGGGGGAGGTACATGATGACATGTAGATGGAACTTCCCAATTGCCTATCACAGACTATTCATGCAAGTTCTTACCCATTCCTAGAATAAGGTCCCTTATCTGGTGCTAGGAAGAGCCTCTGTGCTTCAAGAAGCAGCAGCAGGAAGTGGAAAATACATCCTACTTAAAGTCATGGGCCTGGACAGAAGGCTGGATGCTGCTATGTGGCACTGAACTTCTATCATTTCAGATTTAACACCTGCCCTACCTATGTCTTGGTGTTGTAAGGATATTAAGAGGTGATGAATGATACTTTACAAATGTAAAATATTATTTCATTAGAGAAGAAAGGAATAAAACTGGAAAGCACTAAATATTTGAAAGGAAACTAAACTAGGGTTTACTTTCCCTTTCGGCCAGAGCTTTATAGTGTGCACTTGGGAATAGAAAGTGAAAGGAATATGCAAGTGTTCCAGACAGGATGGGATGGGGTGAGGCAGCAAGGATTGGCAACTTTAAAGACCTGGATGCTCTAATCTTAGAGCACCACCAATTTGTACCCAGCTCACATTCAAGTAAATTACTGTGCGATTGACATAACAATAGAGGGATGTTTTGTTATAGTAATGGTGCAGCTTCCAGACTGGCAGGGGGTCAGTAGAGATAGACATGTGCATTTGTAGAGTTGCTATAAATTGCCCAAAATGTAAGCGTGGTGATGGATTAGACTATAGGGAAGCCTGTGGCTAATGCTTGATTGTTCACTTATTCTTCCTTTGTTACCCCTCCACTAGCCATGTGCACTAGGAGTGACTCTGAGCAAGGATCAACATGTAGGTGAATGATGTAAGGAGAGGACAAAAAGTGAGGAGTATTAAGGCAGCCCTTGAAATAGCTGATTTTTAAAAATTTCCTCCAGTACTTAAAAAAAAAACAAAAACATAAAACACTTTCTTGTGGATAATTTCAAACATACAAAAGTAAAGAAACGAGTAGAACAAACTGTCAGGTGCCTGTAACCCAGCTTCAAATAATATCTACTCATGGCCATTTTTATCAATTTGTATAAAAAATTTACTGGATTGTGTTGATTCTGTAGCTCCATTTGGAGAGAGATACCATCTTGATATTGAGTCCCCCAATCCCAGAACACAGCATCTATCTCATTCCAGTTATTAATATCGCAATAATTTTTCAGTGTATAACCATTTTGTACTTCTCTTGTTAAATTTATTCCTAAACATTTATTAATTTTGATGCTGTTGTAAGTGGAATTGTTTCTTTTACTTTTGGATTGTTCATTACTGGTATCTAGAAATACAGTTGGTTTTCAGATACTGATCTTATGTCTTGTGAACTTGCTAAACTCATTCTAGTAGGTATTCTAGTAGAGTTTTTTTTTTTCTAGACTCATTAGGAATTTTCTGTGTACAGGATCATGTCTTCTGTGAATAAGGACAGTTTTACTTCTTCCTTTATAATTTGTATATTAAAATTTTTCTTTTCTTGACACATTGCACTGGCTAGAACCTCCAGTACAGTGATAACAAGAAGTGGTGTTTATACATATAGACCCAGGGAAAGGCCTTGAGACTGAAATGTTACCACCATAAGTGGAGGGCAGGGAAAGACCAAAAAGAAGGCTAGCCACTCCAGTCTGGTAATTAAGAGTTTATTAATGGAAACTTACATATGCAGCATGTCTTGAGTAGCTACAAAACAAAGCAGATATTTTCTGCTCTGTTTGGCAGGTGCCAAAGAATTATATAGGGTAAAAAGGAGAAAACAGTCACAGGTACTAACTAGTACATGAATGTCACCAGGTATGGGAAATTACTTTACATGCTTGACCAGGTCAGGACAATGACTTGTTCCAGGAAATAGCATGTAGTAGGAGACAGGGGACAGGTGCTGATTTATGTCAGAATGAATGTTAATTATGATGAAACAATCTCTAAGGGGCGTTTGTGGGAAGCAATCACCGCCTTCTGGCCTAGGTCCAGCTCTCAGGTCAGTCAGCAGTCACAGCATGGAACAGTCTTTTCTCCACAAATAGTAAAAATTGACATCCTTGCCTTTTTCTTGATCAGAGAATGAAATTTTGGTTTTATTGATTTTTCTCTATTTTTTTCTTAATTCATTGATTTTTACTGTGGTGTTATTGTCTTCTTTCTGCTCATTTTGGGTTTTGTTTACTCTTCTTTTTCTAGTTTCTTAAGATGGAAGTTTAAGTTATTGACTTGAGATTTCTTTCTACAGACTTTTTTAAGTTATAAATTTTCCTCTAAGCACTTTCTATAGCTGTATCCCACAATTTTGATTTACTGTGTACTTATTTTCATTCAGTTTGAAGTATTTTTCAATTTCCCTTGTGATTTTTACTTTGACTCTTGAATTTTTAGACATATTTTCTAATTACCAAATATTTGAAGATTCCCAAATTTTCTGTTCTTGGTTTCTAATTTAGTACCATTGTGGTAGAAAACAAGCTTTATATGATATTAATGTTTTAAAATTTATTACACTTGCTTTTGGTCTAGCTTGTTGTCTGTCCTGGAGAATGTTACATGTGTCTGCAAAAAAAAAAAAAAAAAAAGGTATATTCTCCTATTTTTTGCTGTAAGAGTTCTGTAGATGTCACGTTAAGTTGGTTGACAGTGTTGTTCAAGCCTTGTATATCCTTGTTGATTTTCTGTTTAGTTATATCAATTACAGAGAGTGGAATAGTGAAGCCTCCAAATATTATTTTGAATTGTCTATTTCTTTCTTCAGTTCTATCAGTTTTTGCTTCATATATTTTGGAGTTCTGTTAAGTGCTTATATGTATGTAATTGTTTTATCTTCCTGATGAATTGACCCTTTTATCATTATAATTTTTTTTATTTTTCTCTAGTAACATTTTTGTCTTAAAGTGTACTTTGTTTGACATTAGTATAGCTACTGCAGTTTTCTGTGATTTTGTTTGCATTGTAAATCTTTTTCCATTCTTTTACTTTTTAGTATTTCTAGTAAGGCAGGTCTGCTAGCAACACATTTTCTCAGTCTCTGTTTATCCAGAGATGTCTTTTATTTCTACTTCAGTTTTGACATATAGTTTTGTGGGATATAGAATTCTTGGTTAACAGCTTTTTTTACAAAGCTCTTTAAACATGTCATGTCACTGTCTTCTGTTTCCATCATTTCTAATGTGAAGTCAGCTGTTAATCTTACTGTGGTTCCTCTTTACATGGTGAGTCATTTTTCTCTTGATACATTCACAATTTCTCTTTGTGTTTAACTTTCAACAATTTGACTATGCTATGTTTCAGTGGATCTCTTTATGTTTATTTTACTTGGGCTTTGTTGAACTTACTTTGCGTTTGTTGAATGTAAGGAATCATTTTTTTTAAATCTAATTTAGGAAGTTTTGGTCATTAGTTTTTCAAATATTTTTTCTGCTCCTTACTCTCTGTCTTCTCTTGGAACTTCCTTTATTTATATATTGCTATCTCTGAGGCTCTGAGCATTTTGCTTTATTCTTTTTAATTTCTTCATCAGATTGGATAATTACAAGTTTACTGATTATTTCTTCTATTGTCTCAGATCTGCTGTTGAGTTCATCTGAATTTTTTTCATTACAGTTATTGTACTCATGAACTCAATTTCCACTTGGTTTCTTTTTATAATTTCTATTTTTTAATTGACATTTTCTATCTGATGGATCATTGTCATCATACTTTCATTTTATTCTTTTTTACTTGAAATTTGGATTTCTTTAGGTATTTGAACATATTTTGAATCTTTGTTAAGTCCAATATCTGGACCCCCTTAGAGTTTCTATCAATGGCTTTTTTTCCTAAGTATAGTTTTCTGAGGATAGTTCACAATACTTTTATGTTTCTTCACATATTTTATTTTTTTTAAGTGGATATTTTAGTTCATATTTTGTAGCAGTTTTAGATTTTGATCACCCTGGCAAAATCCTTTTTGTTGTTGTTATTGCTTTTTTTGTTTGTGACTTGCCTGGATTAATTTTTAGAATGTCTCCCCAGTAGCATGAAGCTGCTGCTGATCCTCCTCATTGTTTTTCTTGCCTGTATATTGAAGCATGATGTTCTATGTGTCACTCCTGGGTCAGCATAGCTTAGTGATTAGCCTAGTGATTGTTCAGAGGTGTGCTTAAACACCTTAACTCAGTAAAACATTATTTTGCAGTGGATCTGTGTGTGGGTTGAAGAACACATTCAAAGTTCAGGCCATTTACAGGTCTGCTTTGCTTTTACTTTCTGCCAGGCCTTCTGCTTCTGCTTCTGTGCATGTGCTAGGCCTCACTTCAGCCAGGAATGAGTTATCTAACTTGGGCCCACTCCAGTCTTTCCTGTAAGCGTGCACTGTTTCAGGACACCAGAGACGTGTGGGAGCTTATCACTATGCTTTTCTTATTCTTTGCATCTGCCTGTTGAATTTTTGTCTAGTCTGCTGTCCCAATTAGTATTGTAACCTAAGGCTAGCTGAGATGTTTGCCTTCAGTAATATTCCATTAGCATTGTTGTTTTTTGACAACATCCTTGGAAATGTGCTCCACTCCACATCAGGTCAACCCCTCCCACAGTGGAGTTACCAGTTTTCACATCTTATCCTGCCCTAGTGGATCTATCACTATGATGGAGCTGAGGTGAGGGGTGGGAGGACCCCAGGCTAAAATGGTGCAGACTGCCACTATTCTCACTCAAAATTCCATAGTTCTCTTGAATAAATATTTCTCAACTTGCCTTATGCCATTGGCTGATTTCTAGTCCTGAAGTGGTTGTTTTTTATAAATTTGTCCCATTTTGCTATTGCTTTTTGAGAAATTTTGCCAAGCTTCTCACTCATATTCCAGAAATTTTGCCTCTTCCCCCAAGCCTTCTTTTTACATCTTTGTGTTTTTTTTCCAACTAAGTAGTATAAGCTTGTTGTAAAAATGCAGTAACATAAAAATGTATAAAATGGAAATGAAAAGTATTGACTCCTATATCTTAAAGATAGCCACTGCTAATAGATTAGCAAATTGCTTTCCAGACTAAAAACTTACTTTAATTATTGTACTTTTAGTTGTATCTCCTCACCACACAATCCCCTCACCCCTTATCCCATGGTTTCTAATTCAGAGACTTTTTTTAGCTCCTTGATTCAAGAAAATAAATTTAATTAGCAATACTTAGTTTGACTAACAGGAGACTAGGGGCCCTCTCCTGACAAGGAGAGAATACTAAGACTGATATGATTTATATACTTGAAGTAGACTTGATTCTGCCCATACCGTTCACAGCATCATGTTTATCTAGTCTCTTCTATAGTTTTCTCACTCACCAACCCTTAATCCTACTTATAGCTCATCCTTTTCCAGGTCCTCTGGGAAAGTGCCCGATCAGTCATTTCTCCTGCAATGTCATTCTGGCATGGCTGCATTTTAGAGAGTTCTCTGGAGTACGAGGCAGTGTAGTATAGGGTTAATGGCCTGAGTGCTGGTGTCACATTGTTTGGGGTTCAAATTGTCCTCAGTTTCTCTGGGCCTTCGTTTTCTCATCTTTACAATGGGACCAATAATAGTCACTGCTGTATTGGGTTGTGACACGTATATAACAGGATATTCTATGTAAAGTGCTTTAAAACAGTACTAGTTCATTGGGAATGCACAGTAAATTCTTCTCTTACTCTTCCTCCTGTCATCATTTTCACCATCATGACTATTCCTAACAAGAACTTACCACTTAATGGTGACATTTCTGGTAGTAGAGAAAATTTTTAATGGGACCTCTTATGTGCTCACAGAGCTTTGGTATTAGTTAAACCACTGAGTGGAGTCAGGACTTTTCTACAGGGTATGGGAAGTGGTGCTAGCTGGGAGATGGTAGGTTGAGAGGAAAGGCTGCTGTTGGGAAGAAAACAACGGGACAGTGGTTGGATAGGCAGAGAAAAACAAACTGAGATGATGGAGTGACTGCTAACAGGTGTGGAGTTTCTTTTTACAGTGACATGTTCTAAATTTGTGCCTATTGTGGCACAACTCTTTGAATATACTAAAAACCACTGTGAATGGGTAAATTATATGGTATGTGTATTATATCTCAATAAAAGCATTATTTAGAAAAATGGTGGAAAAGAAAGATGTTAAGAATAGTTGATCTCTCCAGTTGGCATTAGTGATCATCTTTATTTTTTCATTATACTAAATTTTTGGCTCTTTTAGATATTTCCAGCAAAAATATTTATTGCCTTTAAGATGAGAAAACAAACATATTTTTTTTTAAAAAAAGGATGTTATTGTATCTGCCAAAACCTATTATAGACATAGCAGAATAAGATTGAGATGGGTTCCATCAGTGCAGTTTGCCTGAAAGAACTGGGTTCTTAGGCAGAGTTCTGTTGAGACCAGCCACATGTCAACACCAGGTTTGGTCATGGGAAGTGAGCTTCAGTGATTTTCACTCACCAGATCCCAGGATCTGGAGTGGGTGGTGCTGCTTTAGTGGGGCAGCTTCAGAAATCACAGCGGTAGGAATGGGAATGTTGGATGTGACCAGTTTATCAGTGGGAGCTCATAGTAAAATTGCATGTGAAACTTGTCACATCTGGACTTTATCATGCTCTAATATAATGATGAACCATATTTTTGAGGACCTACTATGTACCAGATGCGGCACTGTGTGATTTTGCCGCAGAAGTGAGTTGGGGGGTCTGTTGATTGGTCCTTGTTGATATGTTGCCTTCCAGTGTTCCCAGGAGGCCAATGTTGAGGTAAGAATTCTGCTTTTTTACAGTGAGAGCTGGTTCTGACCCTTAGAAGGACTAATTCCCCTTTTAAATTTGCTTTGAAGTCACAGAACTTCTGTACAGGTATAAAAACAGCTGTACATGAAGTGGATGTCCTCTAAACATTTTGAGATCCAGTGATGATGAAATTATTCAAGAATCCGGGATATCACAGATTTTTCTGAGGACAACCTTTAAGGGGGGAAAAAGCCCTCTTGCAGTTGTACCTGCAGGGATTTTATTGCTCGTTCAGGCATCTTTGATAAGGAGTTACTCACATTTAGGAAGCGACACCTTTATTCTGCTTGTGAATTCTTCCAAAAAAATTATTTCTAAGTCTTCCTCACTTGTAAATTCTGCTGAATCAAACCAGTGTTCTGAGTCTAGAAGAAAGGCCTTGCAGATTTTACCTGAACAGCCCTTGACCTTGTCCTCAGTTGCTCTCCTGCTTCTCTCTGTCCTATGCTTTCTCCCTCTCTCTGCCCTGTGCCTCCTCCCTTTTTACTGACATTCTGCTCTCTGCCTCTTTCTGACCTTCCAGAAGTTCTGACTGGTGGGTCTATCATTGAATTTTATGTCCCTATAATAATTAGTTAGGTTTTCATGATATACTGATGTAAAACTCTGAAAAAACTAAAATCTCAAGAATTGTTATATACAATCCAGTATTTTTTGGCATGACTTGATGATTTTTTAATCCTCATTTAATTAGGGCCACACTTTTCATTAGCACAGGTGCTTCCTATATCTAATCTCCAGCAAGAAGTTTTGTCAGATGGACAAACAGTGATCTGAAGAGTTTGAGAGAGATAATTTGAGAGTGTATTATTTTAGAATTGAGGTCTTAGTCTTTGCATTCTACCACAGTTTTGGAAAATTGGGCCTTTTATTAAGTCCATTTCTATTTCTGCATGCCATAAATATGTGAACGAAACCCAAACCTTTGTGTGTGGTGGGGAGAGAGGGTGACAGAATTCTGGAACTTGATACTGATCATCAGTATTTCCATATGTTTCCTGAAACCATTGTCCCTGCTATTTAAATTAGGTAACTCTACAAGTATGTGCTCAGTAAATACCATGTGCCAGGCACAAGTCTCATTTCTATGGATATGTCAGTGAACAAAACAGACACAGAGCTCTGATTTTGTGGACCATATATAATATAGTAGGGAAGTGAAAAATTGACACATATGTTAGAAAAGTACATAGTATGTCTGTGGTAAGTGCTTTGAGAAAATTCAGTAGGGAAGGGCAGGGGTTTTGGGGTGCTTTGGAGTGAAGGCAGCAGAGAGGCCCAGTGGTGATTACACATGTAAATAAGGTGGTTAGGGAAACCTTTGTTTCCTTTTGGGAACAATTTGCAGGGAGACCCTTTACAAATTTATAAAACATGGTTTTATTACCAGGAAGGAGTAGTTTGTGAACTCTCCAAAGCAAATAACTTTTGGAGTTGGCATTGGCAGGATGTTGTGCAATCAGGCTTGTTGGCTGAGTCCCAGACTCCCGCATCTGAAGTGAACCACAAGTTTGCAATCATTCCCTGTGCCATCCAAAAATATTTTGTGACCTTGCTAGTTGGCAGTTTTTTAAATGTTATTTTAAATCTCCCCAAAAGGGAAACATCAAAGTGCAGGCTGTACATGGCTGCCCTTCTCGATACATACAAACAGCTGCACAATACAATCAACTATTGTAGTGACATGTGCCCAGCCATTATAAATAGACACAAGACTTGAACGTGAAACACTCCAGAGGAAGGGCAAGTGCCTTTTTGATGAATGCGCATTGCTGTTCCCATCTATGGGTCTTCTCAAACATCAATATTATTTTGTTTCACTGACTAAATTAAAAACAACTGTGTTTTCTATAGAGGCACTGCATAATTTAAATATTTCCTTTATTGTAATCCAAAATATTTTTTCTCTTTGCTATTAATCATAGATATTTCTTGTGCTTATTTAGTAATGATTGCCTGATGGCCCACTTCACTGTATTTTAAAATTTCATATGGCCCGATTTTAAGTGACAGATTTATGTATAAATGTGCTATGTATGTGGTATGATTCATGGCTGGAAAGCCATGCTATTTTAATATCCTGTTCATTACCATATTTCTAGCCCCTATTCCAAGAAACTTTTATTGTAGTTTATTTGTGACATGTCAGAACATCTAAAGCTGCATTCGTATAGTAGGTCATCAGTAATTTAAAAATGAATTTGTCTCTTAGGAAAAAAAATACAGTGTGCACCTTGTGTTACTCTCTGACAGACTCCATTGTTCCTTGTGCAGAATGAGAGCAGCTTAACGTCATCAGGAAACTATGCTTAAGTAGTGTGGATTAAGATGCTAAGTCACATTTGTTTAGCTGAAATATGAATATGTTAAAGTAATTAACATGTCAAGTGAGATTTTAGTGTTATTGAAAAGATATTTTAAATATTCTTCGAGGAGTATATTCATTTCCTAGGACTACTTACTGTAATAAAGCACCACAAACTGGGTGGCTTCAAACAATGGAAATTTATTGTCTCATAATTCTGGAGGCCAGAAGTCCAAAATTAAGGTGTGGGCAGGGTCAGTTCCTTCTGGAGGCTCTGAGGGAGAATCCATCCCTTGCCTCTCTCCCAGTTTCTGGTGGCTTCTGGCAATCCTTGGCTGTTCCTTGGCTTGTAGACACATCATTCCAGTCTCTACTTCCATCTTTCACATTGCCTAGTCTGTGTCTGTGTCCTTGTAGTCTTCTATAAGGACACTTGTTGGAATAAGGGCCCACCCTAATCTCATATCTCATCTTGATCCTTAACTAGTTACATCTGTAAAG
Organism: Cynopterus sphinx; assembly: GCA_030015415.1. Taxonomy (NCBI): domain Eukaryota; kingdom Metazoa; phylum Chordata; class Mammalia; order Chiroptera; family Pteropodidae; genus Cynopterus; species Cynopterus sphinx. Next base: position 94,443,060 of record CM057379.1, on the reverse strand, counting down.
ACTTTATTTCCAAATAAGGCCACATTCTGAGGATTTGGTAGACATGAATTTGGGGGGGTGGGATGGGGAGGACACTATTCAACCCACTATATAAATAGCTTGCATTCATCGTATATTTTTATTGAACACCCTATTTGAGCATTTACAAGATGATGTAGCATGGGATGGGCATTCAGAGATAAATGACATAGTCTTTCCCTCAAGGAGTTTTTGATGTCCTATTCTTCACTCTTGGCATTGATGATCAAATGCCATTCAGTATTGAAAGTAAGAGAGGCACCAGTAACATGCCCTTATGTCTAGTCATGCAGACCAGATTTTCTTAAGATCTGCCTCCTGGTGGATGTGACTGTGTAGTGGGTACCTGGGGTACACACCAATCCTGTGCCAGCCCTTTACCCAGATTTCCTAAATTGTAAACATTCTACCACATGTGTCTCTGTTTCTATAAAACACACACAAACACACACACCTTTTTTTTTCTGAACCAGTTGAGACTAGATTACAATGTCCCTAAATCCTCTGTGTATTTTTCTTCAAAACAAGGACATGTTTCTATGCAGCTGCCGTATATCTACCCAAATCAGGATATTAACTATGTCACCATATACTTTCGAATTCATAGGCCACCTTTACATTTTGCCAGTTGTCCCAATAATGTCTTTTAGAGGTGCAGGAGCCAATCCAGGATCACACGTTGCATTAGTTGTTATGGCTCTTTAGTCTCCTTCAATCTGGAACAGTTCCTTAGTCTTTGTGTTCTATGACCTTGACATTTTTAAGAGAACAGGCCAGTTACTTTGTATAATATCCTTTAGTTTGGGTTTGTCTGATGTTCCTTCATGATCAGATTCAGGTTATACATTTTTGGCAAGAGGACTCCCAAAATGGGGCTACGCTTCCAGGTGCATCATCCTAACAGGAGGGTACACAATTTTGATTTGTCCCATTTCCAGAGTTGTTAACTTTTATTATTGGTTGAGAAAGTATCCACTAAGTTTCTTCGCTGTAAAATTAATTAGCATTTTCTAATTATTAAAAAAGTACTTTGTAGAGAAGTATTTTGAGACTTTGTAAATATCCTGCTTCTTATTAAACTTTCACTTGCTAGTTTTAGCATCCTTTGACAATTCCTACCTGAATCAATTTGTCTGGTGGTTGCCAGATGGTAGTTTTCTAATCGCATCTTTTATTTTACATTTATTAGTTGGTATCCCACTATAAGGTAGAGCTTTCTGTCTCCCTCCCCTCCTTCTTTTTTCCCTTGCAATAGACTCATAGATTGCTATATTATTCACTGGGTTATAATCCATCGTTATTCTCTACTTTGACACTCAGGTTGTCCCAGATTTGGCCACTAGGAACCATTTCAAGCTGGCTCTTGTGTCCTTTCGACACGTCTTTGTGTTCTTTGAGTATTTCTTTACTTTTTGTCATAACACATTCAGGATTATCTTGAACTTTCCTTGCCCTAGCCCTGGAATTAGCCAATTCTCCAACAAGCCCTCATTCCTTTTACTGGAGAAAGAATTTTGGAAACCAAGATCTGAGTGCCAAATGTGTCCGTTGCTATTGGGACATTATGGCTGCTAAGCCTTTTCAGTCTGACGTAGTTAGGAAATTTATGTAGGTACTCCTCTACACACATGTGCATGCACATATAAGTATGTACATATCTGTAGTTGTACATACATACATTTATACTCTCTGTCCATCTATCCACCCAGTGTGCTGTAATAGTTGTGATGTGTCCAGTTAGTCACATTGCATTGTTCATCTTGGCTTTCTTCCTTTCCCTGGTTGTACCTCTCTCTCCAATGATAAACTATCACATGGCTCCCATCATCTGTGATGAATGTATATAGTCTGTTCTCTTGGATGTAACCAGTCTTCCCACCCATGAACCCTGTAGGTCTTGTCACTTTCCCCAGCCCCAGGAGCATTCCTTACCTGTGCCCCAAGTGGTGAACAAACTTCTGTCAGTCTTTGCCAATGTGCACAAACTTCTAAATCTATGCTTTTGCCTTAAAAAGTCATTTAGTCAGTCTAGGGATAGTTGTTTATGGCAATAGCCTAAACAGAACAACGTATCCAGGCAGAAAGTGTTCACTGTTTTGTTAACTGATAACCTGGGACTTGGCTTGGGTCCAATGGGGTCTCAGAACTCTGGGGGGTTGTGGTCAGTACCAATGGGATGTCTGTGACTTTTTGTCACTGGCTAGCTAGACCTCGCCTTCTTTGAACTGTCCCTTCATTGCAGGGAAAGCCTGCAGCTGTGTTTCCCCAGCCTTTCCTGTGTGGCCTCACCCAGGTTACGTTCTGCTCAGCTGTGGAAAGTGGGAAAAAGCTGCCATGTTGTCCATGGCATTTGAGGCAGACATGTTGCAGGTGCTTGTCAGCATATCTCCTGGAGGTTGTTCTTGTGATGCCTTCTGTTACATGCTGTGAGCCACTTGTTTCTTTCATGGTGTCCCAACCTCTCCTCCTCTGGCACTCTGTTTCCCTGTTTTTAAACCTTTCTGATCTAGGATTATTATTTCCTCAGTGGAGTCATGGCTGATATAGGACCATGGGTCACTGCAAGTCCTGATGTCCCCAGGAACTTTCTGGTTACTTGCTTGGGCTTTGAGTCACAGTCTGGAGACTGGGACTTTCATTTTATGGAACATTATTGGATTTTCTCTAGTGGGTGACCAGAGGCTCTGCCTGGGTGGCTCCTGATGGCCCCAAGGTTCCGAGTGGTCTGGGAGATGGAGTGGCCCTGCTGGAGAGTCATTAGTGAGAACACTCAGTAATGTTGACATTATTGAACACCAGCTTCGTGCAAGACACTAAGTCACACTGTGGAAGAGTGATGAATAATGACACATGTTCCTAACTTCAAGGAATTTCTACTTACTCTAGAAAGGACAGAAATGGGTAATCCTTAGGAAAGTAGAGAGTTAGAAGTGGCTGTGGTCTCTGTCATTACAGTTTTGATCTTCTTCTAAAGGTGAACTGAGGTGCCAGTCTAAGACTTGAGGGTATACTGATATTTCTTTTTACCTCACCCATGCCCTTTTCTGGCAGAGTTATAGGGTCTTGTTATTCTTGGGTAAGCTTTAATGGATCCATTTTTAAGATAAACTCCATCTTGACATTGTACTGCCATTTACTGAACAAAGACAAGTTATATAAACAGCAGAAGGGGGAAAACATGACAGGATGAACTGCTGTCTTAGAGTAAGTGTATGTAACTAATTGAGAATGATTTTTCATTGTCGAACAAAGAAGTAATTGAAATTTGAACAACTATAGTCACTTTCTTTTAAGAGACTTCATTTTAATATTATTACTGTTATCCACCTTTAAAATGCAATGCAAATACATCTTATAAATAGTATTTATGATTAATTAAATCTCTTTTACATCTGCCTGACAATTTCTGATTGTTGGGTGTTTCCTTTTCCCTGCAAAATGACAGGGAACAGAAACCAATGAAAAGATCTCTCTTGGCACCCTTCCCAGCCTCAGGCCTGTTTCCGCCCAGGATGAGAGTGCAGCTGAGAACTGGGTCCTCTTGTGGGGCTGAAAGGAGGATGACATTTACAAGTCCAAGTGGGTCAGGGTGGGGCTCCGGCAAGAACAGAAATGCAGCTCGAGTGCCACTCTCACTGAGGCCTTGTTGCTGCCTGGGCAAGAGAGATTCAGGGCTCAGTTAGGGGATATCTGCAATTTAAACAACAGTAAACATTTGAGGGGATGTGAGTTCATCCAAAAACAAAAATCATGCCTCTTTTGTTCTTGGTATGCACTGCAATTTTCAGGCAATATCAGCAAAGTCTGTGGGTAACCTTGGACCAATCCTAAAGCTTACTGTTTAGGAAAACGTGCTGTCTGCCAGTCCCTGAACCAGCTGTATGTGTGGTGTTGAAAGCAAAGAATGAATGATATCCAAAATATTTTTATTTTTAAAAAAAGTGTATGTCAAAGTGGGTAGAACTGTGATCATTTAACTTCTATTGCAGTGAAACATTTCAACCAGAAGCAGCTTCTTGGTAACATGCAGGCAGAACGTTAAAGACTGTCTTTGTAGGCATCCATGTCATGTTGCCTTTCATCCTGAATGAACAGCAGCATCTCTCAGGGTCTGCACATAAGCAAATTGGTTGCAAAGGAAGCCTCTGTCAATTCAATACCCCGCACCCAAAAGAACTGAAGTGTTTTTTTTGTTTGTTTTTTACATAATGACTTATAACAAATATATAAATTGCTGGTCATGAACTGGAGAGAAATGTTACCTTGTAAGGGAGAAAATGTTGGTTAAGATTATCAACACTGATGACTAGCATTGAATATTGAGAATCTCATTTTCTTTCTAGAAAGACACACTTTTTAGATTTAAATGAAAGGGCAGTAAGATAGCCACAGCACTTTTCCGTGAAGTATGTGCATTTAACATTGCCTTAAGAATACCCATTTAGAATTTGTCATTCCTTATAAAATTTTTTACTTATTTCCAAAGCTAATATGAGAATTAAAGCTGTGCTCACATGTGAATATGTATAAAATATATCAATATAAATTTTAGAAATATGCAGAAATGCATGTGTTATTGTTCAAGCTAAGCCCTACCACTTACTACTGAAGTGATTTTAGTTACTTAAAGCTTAGCCTCAGGTTCATCATTAAAATGAATTGTAAATTCATAAGGATTTTCAAGTGAGTTATTATCTGAGATCTTTTCTCCTTGAATGAATCAAGAAAATTGGGAATTAAAATTGTTTGGTTCTTCCTTAATTGAAACAGGAATCAAACTGCTTTTTCCTACTGAGGTTTCAATTTTTTTCCTCAGTAGCCACTATTTCCATCCTCAGCCTCCCCTCAAATAGCATCAAAGGGTCTAAAAATGGAATTGAGCTCAATTCAGGACTGTATCCAGAGTCACTTATAATGCTTTTGTAATTCGTAGTTATGTCTATAAATTAAGATTATATTAATGTATATATGAGTTTCTTCAACCAAATATTTATTGCACGCTTGCTTTATGAACAATGCAGAGCCAGCAGTCGCAGAGAATTTACAGTCAGGGGAGCCGGGAGCCACTTACTGTAATGTGGGGAAGTGGAATGTTTGTTTGGGGAAAGATTTATTATCCTGAGGGAGACAGAAGTGGGATGGAGAGAGTTCATCCTCCTGTCCAGAGTGTTGGAGTGGCCTCCAAGCTAGGTCCTGGAAAATTGGGAGGATTTAGATGCAGGTGCTCAATCTAAAGATGTTATTTATATGTATTAAAGTTCAAAAGTGATACTCTTTTGTTGTGTTTCTCTTAAAATAGATCATCCTTCTAAAATTGGGGCTTATGCATATTCAGAGACAAAGCCAATTTATATGAAAAACAGCCATATACCTCTGTTTTTCAAAATTAAATGCAATATGTTTGTTGATGTTAAACCATGCTATTGCTGGTGGCTAGATTTTAAACAATTTGATTTTACAGGTTTATGACTGAGAAGTCCAAGGTTCTAAAATGTGTCTTACTATTCAGGACCCCCATTTTAGATTTCCTTTGACAGGCATGGCTGACTATTTTGGACAAAATGGCTCCATCAAATCATAGAAATTTATTTATTTTATAAATCCTATATTTTAGAATTAATAAAAGGCACTTTGTCATTCAGACAATTCTAGCTAAGTGATCTCATTTTTTAAAAAAGATGCAACTGTGGTCTATGGAACCTGAGTACCCTGCCTAAGGTCACAAAGGTATTTAGCAACTTTATTATTTGAACTTCTTAATATGCTCATTCTTGCAAAGCACAGAAAATTATAGGCAAAGAACAAAAGACTCTAAATTATTAGAAAAGGAGAGACTCTTCTTTTGATTTTGTTCCATTGGTACACTCTCTTGTCTTAAAATGAAGCTTTTTTGTTTACAGATAAGAAAGTATATGATTTGCAAAGCATCCTGTGGAGGTAGAATTTGATATTCCTCGTCTTGTTTTATAAAAGAGAGAAATGAAGTGCAGAGACATTAAGTAACTTGCTGAAGTCATATAGTTGGTAAGTTAGAAGACTTAAACTAGATTTGTCCAAAGCAACTTATCCAGATTGTGTTGTGTCGAGAAAGCACAGAAAAAGCAGGTATTATAGGTGAAGAAGACACATCTTATACTGTAACATAAGACCATTTTAGCAGAGAGTTCACTAGTTGGCTGCGGCTTTTTTCTGAGTACCGGTCTGGTCCAGTTTTCCAGGTTTCTTTTGGTCTCACTTTATACTTAAAAAAAAAAAAAAAAAAAAAAAAAAAAACACAAACAATATGTTCATTCTCACTCTTTTAGATTATGTATATACACACACACACATATATACACTTTTTATTTTATTATTTTTTATTTTTTGTGGTGACATTGGTTAACGAAACCCATTAAGTTTCAGTTATACATTTTAACAGTACAGCATATATATATATATATATATATATATATATATATATATATATATATATATATATATTTACACTGTGTGTTCACCTCCCATAGTTAGATTTCTTTCTGTCACCACATATTTGACCCCTTTTACCCCATCTACCTCCCATTTTCCCCTGCCCCACCCTCTGGTAACCACTAGTCTATTGTCCATGTCCATGAGTCTCTGTTTGTCCTATTCATTTGTTGCTTTTAGGTTTATATCGCACAATATAAGTGATATCATGTGATTTTCAACTTTTTTTATCTGGCTTATTTCGCTTACCATGATTATCTCGAGGTCCATCCATGTTGTTGGAAATGGCTGTATTTCATCTCTTCTTATGGCTGAATAATATTTCATTGTATATATGTCCCATAGCTTCTTTAGCCAATCATCTATCATAGGACAGTTCAGTTGCTTCCATGTCCTGGCCACTGTGGATAATGCTGCCATGAACATCGGTGTACAAATTCAGATAATTAATATTTACAGACCCCAGTAACTAGGAAATTCAGTTAAACCAATCATTGAATGCAAGCCCTCTGAAACTTATCTAAAGTTAAATTCTATTTTAACAGAATCAGCCAGATTAGGTCCTAGTGTAAACATGGATTTTTTGGAAAGAAAGAAATAGGCAAAGCATCTTAACAAGTCAGCTTATAAAGTAATCTAATCAAATAATAGTGGGGGGGGTCATGCTTTTTTCCTTTTTCTTTTTTTTAAATGAATACAAATAAATAACAACAAAAAGAAACTTTAAACTCATGAATCATCGACTTCTTCTTTAAACATCCCCCCCCCCTTTTTTTTGGTACTAGCATGGCAGTAAAGTGGTAATTTATAAAGATGGAATTTGCTAGTACTTTGTGATTTCAGAATTGTATGCTATTCCATTAAAATATTCCTTGAATTTGGCAATAAATTTTAAAATTTAGAAAATAATTAAGCCTTTTAGAAGGAAAAAATAAGAGTAGAAACACAGAGAATTATGAGTGGGGGTAGCTCCCTTACTGAGAGTGAGCTTCTTCCCAAACTTAACTTTGTTCTAGAACCTACTGTTCCTCGGGAAGTCTTATGATACTGCTGGCCTTTAATGCTCCCTATATGATTTTCCTCTCTGAGCTTTGATTTTCTGCCTTCTCTTGTGTGATCTTTTCCATTCTGAACTTTTGGATGGATATTTACCTCCCACTTAAAACTGAACCCTGCAGTTATGTACTACTGCCCTGCCACTTCTATGCACCCATCTCTATTGGAGGCAGAATTATTTCACCTGTCTCATCGGAAAATCAAATGAGGTAATGGAAATGAAAAGTACTACACAAATACAGTTCAATCAGCAGATAAAAAGATTTGTTTTAATACTTTATTTAACCTGGAATCAATATCTTACACTCAGTAGACACTCCTTAAATGTTTGTTTAATTGAATGTCATTTTAATGAACAATTCCTTTTTAAAGTAAGGAAGAAACCAGGAAACATGATAGTGTTCACCAAATGTTTGTCTTAAAAGCAATGATACGTAGAGCCAGAGTTCCAAAGAATGTTAGTTTGTAGCTTCCTTGCTTCTACAGAGGCTTTCTTGATTAAATAAAAATGAAAAAAGAAAGAAAAAAAAGCCTTAACAACATATGACAAACCACCATAGTATGAGTTAATTGCATAGTACAATGTCCTAAAACCTAGATCTTTCAAACACTTTCAGTTTTAGGAGCTCTGTCTATCTGCCTTGGAACATAAAAGACCTTTAAATTATTAGTAAAATACTGTGTTCACACAAAGCAAAATTTTAGACTAGAGTAAAGCCATAGTTGGAGTTATTTATATCAAAGAACATATTAAGTTTAATAAAAATAAATTTTTAATTTTAAATGTGAAATCCTGCACTCAATTCATTTTTAGTGTAATTGGAACACTTAAAAAAAAAAAAAAACAAGAATTGGAACATTAGTGAACACCTAAAAAGGCAAGGATACAGTATGAGGGCATGTAAATTTGACAGCATGTTGGGTATTTGGGAACTTGTGCTACAAGTACATAGGGAAGAGATGAAGATAATGGACATAGGAGATAGAGTTAGAATGGCTATCAGTGTCACATTGGAGTGGATGCTATATTGTTACCAGTAATTTGGAATAGTAGCTATTTTACAGGACTCCTGTGAAGTAACATGTGACAGTAATGCATGTCAGGTGCTTAGCTCAGTGTTTAACACACAAGTATTCTCTAGATGTTAGTTGTGGTAGTTGTTGCTATTATTATTTTTATAAGAGAATAACTATCGGAAATTTTAGAGCAAGATTTGGTGGGTGACAGGGTAGAGGGTGATAGGAAGAGGAGATACTGGAAGGCAGTTGATTGGTTAGGAAGCTAGTACCCAAGAGAAATGAAGATTCAGGCAGTGGATGGAGTAAAGGTGATAGATCAACAGGAAGACTTGACAGGGCTTGATGGTAAGGGAGAAGAAAGAGAAGAAAGTTACATAAAGTCCTCTGGTTTTGATAATTGAGGAATGCCCTAAAGAACAGGGGAGAAAAGCAGCTTTGTGGATAGGATCTAACTATTCTGTTCATCCTTTCCAAAATGATAATATGGAGACTTCGTACTGTAAAAATTGTATAGTTACATAGGTTTTAAAAATGAGGACAAGCCTTAAACCAGTTCCTTTCTGGTGCCAGCTGACAGTCCTCATGTCTGTTCCCTTGCATTCTAATATATACTTCTCTTCAAAGTTATGTGATCCCCTGTAGTACAGGTCTCTGCTCAAAGGTAGTTGCTAGATGTGCCCTACATTAGTTAAAACATTATGCACAAAACTTGTAAGGATGTGTGGGATATTCTCAAAGAAGTTAAAGATCAGAGTTTACTATGATGTGATCATGAGAAGCACTGTCTCTTGGGTTATATTCTAAGGCTTTCTGTCTGTTTGCGGCTGAAAACCAACCTATTGGGAGATATGGAAGGTACAAGGTGCTTATCCTGTGTACTGAGAGGAAGTCAAAGATCTAATTCTGACATCATGTGTTATGAAGAGCTGGCTTATATTTGGTGAAGACAAAGGAGACTGGAGATCTTTAAGGCCAAAACCTGGGAAGTTGGAAATCTGGGAGGCAATCATGAAATGAAATCAGAAGAAAGCCAAGAGAAATGAGTCTCCCTGAGAAGGAAGAAAGAAATGAGGATTTCACTAGAGAACGCAGCCATTCAGTATTCCTTTTTTTCCTCATATGTGTGACTGGCTTCTCATGCACGCAGGCTTCACAGAGTAATCCGAGAATGTGTGTGTGTATTTTGTGTTTTTGTGTGTATTGAATGGATATGGCCAACTTTTGAGTGAGCGTGCATAATTAATCACTCTATGTTACACCTGTGTCAACTTTCTTTAATTTCAGAATAAGTACAATATATAATATTTAATACCTGTATATTATTGCATATTATATATTAAGTAATTGTTAAGATATTATCACCTATTCTGTGGTTCTCGACCTCAAGTTCAAGAATGCATAACTGAAATATACATACTCAGCAACTGGCAGAATTTTAACATTAGCTTCTTGGAGTGACAGCTGTTATGGCATGAAAGGACAAGTGGAAACCACTAGAACTGTTTCTACCTATCAAGATAATACACCAAAAACAATATCATATTTCTGGAAGAATAGCAAAGATTAGTCAACCATCTAGGACTTGAAAGAGGCAAGAGTGTTGATTTCTACCACATTTTTGTTCAACTTACTACTTGGCCTGAGTAGAAGATGGATGGACCTTGGAGAATGACAGTGGGTTATTATAAACTTGACTAGGTGGTGGCTCCTATTGCAGCTTCTGTTCCAGAAGTGGTTTTGTTGCTGAAATAAATTGTGTTGTATGGCACCTGGTATGCTGGCGAATGCTTTTTTCCCTTCTGTACCTGGCAGGATCAGCAGCAAATCTTCATGGTTATATCTTAGGGTTCCATCAGCTCTCTAGCCTTATGTCAGAATGTTGACTGCTTTTTTAGGCTATCAAAGTGGGAAATGACTCAGCTAGAAGAGAAATGAGCATTACAGGGACTTTGGATCCTCTGGAGAGAGGGTTAGCATGTTTTAGGGTGTAAGAGGGATAGTTGCATTATATTAGGTGGGGACCTGATTTTACAGCTGACTTTATTTGGAAATTAAGTATGATTAAAAAGAGGTATTTGTATGTACCAAGATGACAGAGGTGAACTATGGTAGATATTGTGTTCGCTTGGCTAAACGAGAGCTGTATGTAACTTGGAACATAAGAGACAATTTGCATGAGATGTAGGAGGCAGAAGTGAAGCAGTAGCCACAGTCTTTTCACACTCAGAAAGTCAGTGCAGGGGAATGAGGAACCGTTGTGGCTTGAGTGCATTGTCCGTGATCCGCTGGCTTACCTTGTTGGCATGGGGCAGCCATCAGGCCTCCAACTCCTCTAATACCTTTGCTGCATATCTGACAGACAGCTTTTCTATGTTGTCATCTTTTAAACTATTGACCAAATGATAATATAATATTTGAACTGAACAGAATAGGGAACACAGCCCTATTTATTTTATAGGGTAGCATATCACAAATATACTACTTAGTAGTAGTAAACATTTATTGAGTGCTTCTTATGAGTTAGGCATATTTTGTTATTTAACTCTCACAACAATCCTGTGAGCTAGGAACTTTCATTGTTCTAATTTTACAAACCAGGAAACTAGGGCTCAGAGAGTTAAATAATACCTGGTTTTAAGGTGATAAAATTGGTATCTTAAGCCAGACAGCCTGACACTAGAATCCATGCTCTTAAATTCTGAAATAGTTTGTTCCTCTCAACATTCCATTCCTTTCAATTAGTCTTTATCCTTTCAACCAGGTTCTCTGGGTGTGGTTGTTAAGCCAGATTATTTTTATATACCACCACTTCTCTCATTTATTTGAATATTGACTTTTAAGAAACACTGATATGATGCTTATATGTGCCCTGCACAGTTCTAAGCACTTTATGAATATTTACTCATATGAGGACTTACGTAGTCCTCATAAAAACCTTATAAAGGAGGGTTATCATGTCCTTTCAGATTAAGAAACTGGGGCACAAAAAGAGTTAAGTATCACTTAAAAGCCTTAACATTCTGTGTGGGTTCTGAACCCAGGCAGTTTGGTTTTGGAGTTCATGAGCTGAAATATAATACAGATACTGTTGTCATCTTATCAAGAATGATTTCAACGAGAGGCTTTCAGGGGTTCTTCCATCCTGTATGTGGAGAGAATTTGTCCTCAACTTGGAGTCTTGCATATTTAGTTCTGCAGTAAACAAATCTACTGACCAAGTAAGTCATTTGGAATTAAATTCCAAGCAGCTGTAAACAATAAATATTTTGTTTCTGTTACCTTTGTAGCAATAGGAAGAGAAAAGAATTAAGGACCAAAACCTATGGAAGTTTTAAATATTTTTTGGTAAGTATTTATATGTGACTTATGGGAAAATAACTTCCTGGAAAACATCTTTGTTCCAGAAAAAACAACCATCTTGCAACAACTTTAATAAATTAGTCTACCGTATAAGTTAGGTGTGTTTTTGTAGCAACCAAATTGTGAGAACATTTGGCAGCTAAGAGGCAACAGCACTGTCATGATTGTATAACCCACACCAGAAGCTGAACAGTGGGGCTGGCAGAGTGTAGTGGCAAATTGGTGGCAGCCTGGAACTCAGTCGCTAGGTTGCTCATTCTTCCTCCTGTAAAACTGCTCACAAAACTATACTTTGCACAATCTGTTTGTTCTTTTGTAAAACCACAATTTGTAAAAATTGTGAAATATGATACTGAAGACTGCAGAAGCAAATGTATAGCCTAGCCTGATTATTATAAAGTGTACATTCTTGTATCTATCAGCCAGATTTAAAAAGAGAATGCTGCCAGCCAGAGGTAACCATGGTCTTGCCTTGACCCGGGGTCACATCCTTCTCTTTTTATGGTTTTCTTACCCAAGTATGCACCCTTGAACACTTGGCTTAGGTTGTTTTGTTTTGCTAGATTTGGGGTTTGCTTTTGCTTTTTTCCCAACTTTCTATTTTGAAAAATTTCAGATCTATAGAAATTTGAAAGCATGGGGTATTGAACACTAATATGAGCTTCATTTGGATTCTCCAATTGTTAACATTGTCAAATTTTCTTTCACTCTCTTTCTAAATGTATGTATATATTTATACTACATGCATGCATATAATGTATGTCCTGTATATCCAAGTATATATGTGTATGTGTATATGTGTGTATATCTCCTCTTTTGTCTTTCTTCAGCCATCGAATCATTAGAGAGTAAGTTTCCAGCATTGTGGCCTTGAACCATCAAATTCTTAAGCATGTATTTCCTAAGAACAAGGGCATTCTCCTGTATAGACAAAATAAATTGTCATACTCAAAAAAATTAATGTTAACAAAATACTCTTATCAAATATATAGTTCACGTTCAGATTTCCCCAGTTGCCTAGTAATATCCGTTAGAGCTTTTCTTCTTTTTTATTTAGGATTCTATCAGGGATCATTTATTGTATTTAGTTAGCACATGTGTCTTCTCCTTTGATCCATTCTTCAGCCTTTTTTGTCTTATGATATTGGCATTTTTTGGAGAATTTGGATGCCTGTGTTTAAAATATAAATGTTTGCATTGAAGTGTAATACATATAAGCAAAAATGCATGAGTGTGTTAGTATGCATTTGAAGAATTGTCACAAAATGAATGCATCCGCATAACTACCCAAATGAAATAGAACATTGCCAGCATCCCAGAAGCCCCACCTTGTGTTCCTGTCAATATTTCCCACTCCTTTCTCTGACAGGCAGCCACATCCTGACTTCTAGCTTAGTTTTTCCTGTGTTGGGATTTCATAACAACGGAACCTATAGTAAGTATTCATTGGGGCTGTTCCTGTCACCAGTATTTTGCTTGTGAGATTCATCCCTGCTGCTTATAGTTGGAGTTTGTTCGTTTCATTGCTGTAACATACTCTCTGTAGTACTGTATGGCAATCTGTCTATCCATCCTACTGTTGATGGCCATGTGGCTTGTTCCCGTCTTGGCTTCTACAGAATTCCTTTGAATATGTATGTACTGTATCCTTGTGCACACTTGCATGCAATTCTGTTGGGTAAATAGATAGCTAGGAGTGGAATTGTTGGGTCATAAGGTATGAGTATCTTCAATATTAGTAGATAATATTGGACTGTTTACCAACGCCTTTACTAGAATTTCCTCCTACTAGCAGTGAATGAATGAGAGTCCTTACCAGTGTTTGTCAGTTAGATTTTAGCCACTCTTCTTGATGTGTGGAGTTTCTTTCGGTAGCTTTAATTTTTGATTCCCTAATTTGATTTGCATTTCTCTGGTTGAGTGCCTTTTCTTAGTCTTTTGGCCATCTGGATTTGTTCTTTTGTGAAGTGGATGTTCAGATTCTTGAACATTTTTCTACTGAGTGGCCTGTTTTTGTTTTGTTTTACTTTCTTGCTGATTTTTTGGGAACTCTATAATCAGACTACCAGCCTTCTATCAGTTTTACGTGAGGCAAGTACCTATTCCCATTCTGGTCTTGCCTTCCTAATAAGAAATTGCCGTTTTTGTAGATTGGAATGGTCAAATATTCGCAGTTACATATGGCTCAGCCTGGTATGCAATAGTCTTTTCCTTTGTTAGGTTAATGAATTTTGTGTCCTATTTAGGAAACTTTATCTCTGAAGTCATGAAATTATTCTTCTGTATATCCTAAATATGTTATTGTTTAGTTATTGTTCTGTGAGGTAAGGTCAAGTTTTCATTAAAAAAATATGGATACCTCATTGTCTAAGCACAATTTTTGTAAACAGTTTATTAAGGTATAATTTACACGACTTAAAATCACCTCTTAAAATTGTAAAATTCCCTTATTTATAGAAAATTTATAGAACTGTGTAAGCATCACCATAGTCTGGTTTTAGAACATTTCTATCACCCCATAAGGCCCATCATGCTCATTTGCAGGCAATACCTACTACCAAATCCACAACCAGGAATCTACTTTCTGTCCTTACAGATTTGCCTTTTCTAGATATTTTATGTAGTTAGAATTATACAGTATGTGATCTTTTGCATCTGGCTTCTTTCATTTAGCATATTATTTTTGAGGTTCATCTGTATTCTAGCATGGATCAGTATTCAGTTTCTTTCTATTGATAAATCAAATCACATCATTTGTCTAGACTGTAGTTTGTTTCTGTATTCACCAGCTGATGCCCATTTGAATTATTTCCACATCTTGGCTATAACAAATAAAGCTGCTCTGGATACTTGTGTACATGTTTTGGATTGGTTTTCATTTTTCATGAGTTGAGACCTGGATTAGAATTGCAAGGTTGTATGGTAATTCCTTTTTGTATAATTTTATTTTTTAAATTATCATTTTTAAATTGACTTTATTCTTTTGCTGTATGGTTCTATGAATTTTTTAACAAATGTATAGATTTTTGTTGCCACCAGTACAATCAGGACATAGAACAGATTCAACTCTGCCCCTCACTCCTAATCTTTTCCGTGTGTTGACTCGTTCCTGTCCCCACCCATCCCCTTAGTAACAACTAATCTGTTATTCATCCTTATAGTTTTGCCCTTGGGAGCAATGTCATTAAAATGGAACTATGCAGTATGTAAACCTTTAAGGCTGGCTTCTTTCACTTAGTATAAATGAAAGATTGAGGTTCATCCTAGCTGTTGTGTATCTGTAGTTATTTCCTTGTAATGCTGGACAGTATTCCATCCTATGATTGCACTACTGTGTGTTTATTCACCTACCAAAGGACATTTTGGTTGTTTCCAGGGTTTGGCAATTATGAATAGGGTTGCTGCAAATATTTGTGAAAAGCATTTTGTGTAGACATAAGTTTTATTTCTCCAAAGTAAATACCCAAGATTTGAGTTGTTGGGACATATGGTAAGTGTATGTTTAGCTTTATAAATAACTGCTGAAGATTTTTCCAGAGTGATTATACCATTTTAAATTGCCACTGGCAATGTATAAACGTTTCAATTGCTCCATATCCTTATCAGCACTTGATATTGTCTGTATTTTTCATTTTAGTCATACCACTAGATGTGTAGTGACATGTCATGATTTTAATTTACATTTTCTAAATGGCTAATGATGTTGAAAATTTTCTCATGTGCATATTTACCAGCCAAGGACCTTGGGGGTGGCTGCAAAGGAAGCATCAGATATCCACTCTGAGCTGAGTACAGTTTTTGAAAAGGCCTTCCTTTCTCCATGCTTTGTAGTGTTGCTTTTGTCACAAATGGTGCCCACATGTGAAAGTCTATTTCTGAATACTTTGCTCTTTATTTTTCTGCTCTTCCTTATGTCAGTACGCCACTGTCTTAACCACTATAGCTTTGTAGGTATTGGAATCTTGTAATACAAGTCTTTCTGCTTGTTTTTCTTCAGGACATTTCATAGAAATGGAATTATACAATATGTAATCTTTTGTGACTGCCTTTCATTTAGCATAAGGTTCAAAGTGCATCCATGTTGTAGCATGAATCAAAACTTCATTCCTTTTTATAACTATCCACTGTATGGATAGATCATCAGTTAATAAACCCTTTGAGTGGTTCCACTTTTTGGCTATTATGAATAATGCTGTCATGAATATTAGTATACATATTTTGTGTAGAACTATGTTTTAATATCTCTTGGGTGTATACCTAGGAGTAGAATCATTGGTAACTCATATGGTAACTCAACTGTGGCATTTTGAAGAATTGCCAGAGTTTTTTCTATAGCAGTTGCACCATTTTACATTCCCATCAGTAATATGTGAATATTGCAATTTCCCTTCATCTTTGCCAACACTTCTTGTTATTGTCTGTCTTTTTGAGGCCATCTTAGTGGGTGTGAAGTAGCTCATTATGGTTTTGCTTTGCTTTTCCCTTGTTGCTAAAATGTTGAATTATCTTTTCATGTGCTTTATTGGACATTTATATATCTTCTTTGGAGAGATGTCTATTCAGACCCTTTGCATTCTGTTAAAATGAGTTAGTTGTTTATTATTCACCATTAGAGTTCTTTATATACTTAATCTCCAGGCATTCACAACATATCACTTTATTCCACTCTCCTCTCACTCTGCTTTCATAATAGGCTTTAATTTTTAGTTGATTAATTGGTGTATTAACTTGTCTTTCATATATATATATTCATTCAACAGATATTTGGGTGCCTTAGTTGTGCCTTTGTTATTTCATTGCTTTCTGAGTGCTGTTCTGAGAGAGGTAGCTCTCATTGTCATTTGTCTAGCTGGTGGCATTATTGTCTTGAAGGCTCTAGATACTTTCCCTTGAGAGCATCTATACCAGTCTGAACCTCACATCACCTCATGTGACACCCTTTTGGCCACAGCCATGTGTAAAGTGTTCTACTTTTCTGCCCCCACTCTCACCAAACCAAATGCACTCTCCCTCTCCATAAGTCTACAAATACAGGTGTCTAATTTTTGCTTTCCTTTATGGAAGATTGCCTCCTTCTGGTAATGCCAGTCCTTTCACTTGAGTTATAGGTTCTATCTTCTCTCCCCTTTCCAGCAACTTTGCTCTTTTAGCTGCCTTCTTTCCCTGCATCTTTTATCTCTCTCCTCTCCATTTCATCAGTCCATAACATTCTCTAGCATTTTTCTCTGCCCTGCATTAATTCTCCCTGGTGCCACATCACCCCATTTCTCTGCCATACTTCATGGCCAGACTTTTTTAAAGGATTAACCACATATGCTTTCTCTATTTCTCTACTCACAATCAGCTCACCTACGCAGGCTTGTGCTGCTACCAGCCCAGTGCATTCCTACTTGGCGTGGTACTGTCGTTTTTCATATTGCCGAACGTAGGTCAGTTTTCTGGTCATGTTGTACTCAACCCTCGGCAGCATTGACATGGTGGTCTATTCCTTCTTCTTGAGACATTCTCTGTTCTTGGCTTCTTTAGAATCCTGTTCGTATAACCATCATCCGACCCCTCCTGTCCTCTTCCAGACTTCTTTACTGGATCCCGTCCCCCACTGTTTCTTGACAGTGAAGGTCCTCAGGCTTACTTCCTGGCCCTTTCTCTTCTTGTCATCCTCAACTTGGTGGTAGTAGCCACACTGCATCTCTAGCCTAGGTGTTCCCTCTAACTGGGATGATGTGGCTGGCTCCTTCACATCTTCACTTGGGGATTTCACAGGCATCTTAAACTTAAAGGGTTCAAAACTGAGCTTCTGATCTTGCCCCCAAAACCTTTACCTCCCCTGGTCTTATTCACCTAGTAAATGTATCATCCATCTGTTTACTGAAGGCAGATCCTGGGGAGTCATTTTTGTTCCCTTTCCTTACCCCCACATTCAATCTGTGGGCATGTCCTATCAGATCTGCCTGGACCTTATATCCTGAATCTGTCTGCTTCTATCCTGTTGTCACCCTAGGTTGGGCCACTCTTACCCTTGGCCTGGACCACAGCAACAACCTTGGAATGAGTCCCTGCTGTGACTCTTGATGCCTTCCAAGCCATTCACCACTTGCAGCTGAGTGGATTTTTTAAAAAGTAAGCCAGCTGTGTAGGATCCTATGATCCTACAATTGAAATCAGACCAAAAAAAAAAAAAAAGATGAAATTTGAATAAAATTTGTAGTCTAGTTCAGGTGTTCCCAGCCCCCAGGCCATGGACTGGTACTGGTCCACAGCCTGTTAGAAACCAGGCCTCACAACAGGAGATAAGTGGCAGGCAGATGAGTGAATGAAGCTTCATCTGTATTTGCAGCTGCTCCCCAGCACTAGCATCACTGCCTCAGCTCCACTTAGATCATCAGACATTAGATTCTCACAGGAGCACTGCACTGGTCTCTGGTGCCAAAAGGTTGGGGGCTGCTGCTCTAATTAAAAATATTATGCCAAGATGAATTTTCTGTTCTTCATTATTGCTCTGTGCTAGACATAGTACAATAAGATGTTAACATTAGGACAAATGGAGTGAGAAATATAAAGGAACTCCTTGTACTGTATTTACAACTTTCCTGTATGTCTAAAATTAGTATAAATTTAAAAGTTTTTTTAAAATAAAAATGCAAAAAAAAATAATTGGATTGTGCCCTCTCATGCTTAAAATTCTCCTGAGGCCTTCCATGGCTTAGCATGTACCTCAGACTGTTCTTGGTGGCTCCCTGGCCCTGCCCACCCTCCAGCCTCATTGAATGTCACACTTACTCCCTCACTTTGCTTCAGAGACAATGGTCCTCTTTTAGCCACATTAAGACATGGCAATATTTTTCACAGAGATCCCTCCATCCAGTGTGGTCTTTTCCAGACCCACGTCACGATCAGCTCCTTTGCACCACTGAGGTCTCCATTTCAACACCATTTCTTCTTATAGGCCTTCCTGACTCCCATATTCAAAACAGCCTCCACACTGCTTGCCCCACTCACTACTATTTGTAACAGAAACCTTTAGTTTTCTTAATGGTCCTTATTTACAGCTGGTTATTAGTGCATTTGTATTTGCTAGTTCCATGCAGTCAGGGACTGAGAATGTCACGCTCACAGTTTTATCATTAGTGTCTAGCTTGGCATATAGCTGGTGCTCAGAGAGAATCAATAAATAAATAACTCCTTGTTCTGTATTGTGTTAGGAAAGTTTACTTTATAATTTGGTCTCCAAAGAAGTTCCGGTACTTGTGGTACTTCATTCTGTCCTTCTTGATGTTCATGCTGTTTGCAAATGGACCACTGCTATAGAGATGTGATTTGGTTCTTCATGTATTTGAATGTGCTTTTTGCTAGATCATCAGCTAGGTCCTGTAGGTACTGAGGTTAGTAAGGCATAGTCAAATGCAAGGTATTATTAGCATTTATAATAAACCTAACTTCATTCTTGGCAGTTTTCATTATCTATTGAAAGAATGAATAGACTTAAGTTTAGAAATCTTTTTCTTTTAAATTGCTGCAGATATATACACACATTTTCACATATATACAATTATGTCATAGATACACATACACATAAAGCATTGTGTAATCTTTAGTCTTTCAAGCTGATTCTGTCTTGGCAGGGAGAAGGATGAGCAGAGGGCTATAGGCTTTATGGCCACTCTAAGAGCATGAGGCTCAGCCCAGCACCCACTGGTGTCTCCTAAGGTGACTGGATGAAAGGCTATGCAGGAGGACATTTGTGAAATTGTTAGAGGTGTTTTTGATGGTTTCAGTGATGAAAGGTTATATATTATCCATGAATTCAATTTTATTCAAGATAGTAAAGAGGACATAATAAATTAAGTATGTGATAAAAATGTAATAAAAAGGAGCCATCCGGTCTAATCAGGTTGAGAATCCATAGTTCAATGCCTGGTTTCCAGAGGTGTTATTATGGGTCCTCAAGGAATTTAAAATATTTCAAAGAACCAACAGGAATGTCATGATTCATTATGATCCTCATGTGATGTAGAGCTTTCTGCTGGGACCTGCCATTTCAGTGCAGAGGCACCATCGTGTGGTAACTTACAGAAATTTTGGATGTTGACAATGCAGGAATTTCTGGGATATGACAGGGGGACCAAATTGTTGTTACCTGTATTTGTGTCAAGAATATTGACTATGCAAATCAGTCAGCTCCAGAGGTTAATTCCTTGACCACATTGGTTTGTGGTCCCTGGTGCTCACAGCACCACAGCACATGTGACTTTACAATGCTCACAAAACCTGTGATTATGTGGACTGCTGGTGGATGTTCAGACATAGGTTGGCAGCAGGGAGAGGACCTTGGAGGCAGTGGGATCCTCAAGGGGCAGAAAGAGGGGAGGTTGACCAAAGTGACCAGATGAGTTTTACCTGCTTCAGTGAGGCCTCAGCAGAAGGGGTAGTATGGTAACTGCTCTTGAAACACCTTCTCTCAACCTGGCCTCGTCAGTTTGTGCCAACTCCTATTAGCATTGTGGCTGTGTGCCTAGTTAAACATTCAAGCCCCATGGAGTCAGAGAGAACCTCCACGAAATGGTATTTGTTCAGTTGTGTGTTTTACTACATGTGTTACTTTTAATGGGTTTGAAAGATCAGAGAGTTTGGTGTTCTTTTAAGAAACTGCTTTTAGAAATCATGTAGTAAATTTTAAAGTATATAAAAAGTGGAAAATTGGCATATCATGTAAATATTCATATTAAAAACATTTTTAGGAATAACATAAGTCAAGCAAGGTTGAGCTATACATAGATGGACTTTGAATTAGATTTTTGAACCAATTTTTCAACCCATTTTAAATTTTTAAAAAATATATTCAGTGTTTCCAAACTCTCCTGTTTTCTTATTCTTAGAGATTATCTACCATTTTGTTTGATAGAGTGTCTATTTCTGTCCTATTTTCCAATTGGCTGTTCTTGCTATTAGTGTACAGGGTAATTTCATCTTTGTATTTGCTACTAAATGTCATCTGTAATAAATGAAAGTTAATACTTACTGGGTTCACATTTAGTTTTCCTCTTTATCCCACTCATTCTTCTTTTCATAGTTTTTAACCTCTCTTCTATCTAATAAAGATAAGAAAGAGCTTTCTGTTGCTAATTTATTTCTTTCTGCTAATAAGGAAGGATCTAGATCATCACTGTTCAATATAGTAGCAGCTAGCCGGGTGTAGCTATTCAAAATTTAAGTTACAACTAAAAACATTAGAAATTCGGTTCTTCACTCCTTCTAACCTCATTTCAAGTGCTCAGTAGTCACACGTGGCTAGTGGCTACTGAACTGATGTTATCTAATATTATTACATATTTCCATTTTCACAGAAAAGTTCTCTTGGACAGCCCAGGTCTGGATTCTTTATACACTCCTGTAACCCACTTCCTGTATTATCTCATCACTTACAGTTGCTTTCAGGTGTTTGATGAAAGCCTCTACAGTTTTCTGGAAGTATCTGGAACTCTCTTTTCTGGTTTCACCTCTTAAACTCCTCTAAACCCAGCTGCATATGACTTAAATACTGAGGTGAACCATAATGCTGAACTCTTGACCTGATTGGGCTGCTGTTTGCCCTTCACCGAGCCATGAGTCAGCCTGGTCCTAGTTTACTCCCTGGGACTCCCTGTCCATTTTTTAACTTTGATAAGTGGCAGGCATTTGGCTGATTCTATGGAATTCATAAGGATTTCCTCAACCAGGGATAATGGAGTTGTCACCTCCTAGCCTTGTTAACTTATAATTTTAAGACCTTTGTATTCATTTCTCTATATATTTTTTTTTCTATTTTAATGTGATTTTTATAGTGCCTGGCCTGCACCTTCACTGAATTTAATTTTTTTTTTTTGGCTTTTTTTCAGCAACTTTTCTTTACTCTTTGAACTTCTCTTCTAATTTTGTTTCACTGGTCTCTACAAATTTCATTTATTTCTTAAATTTATATTTTGATGTATTCTTTGAATCAGTATAATTTTTGTATATTTTTGTGTTAAATATTTACTCTATTTATTATATTTCTTATTTTTAACAGAACACAGACTTTATAGTTGGTGTTACTTAATACTTTCAGTTTTTCTTTTTTGAACTGTGGTGTACTTATTCAGTGGAAAATCTAATAGTTTTGAAAGTAAATGAACAAAGTTCACTCATATTAATATAGATTATTCTCAAACATTGCTGAACAATAAAAAAGCAACTTTCAGAAGAATACTTGTCAAATGATGTCATGTATAGAAATTTTAAAAAGCATGTCAAAAAAGGCTGTATATTTAGCATTGTGTGTGTGTGTGTGTGCGTGCGTGCATGCGTGCGTGTGTGTGTGTGTGGTGTGTAGTGAAAACCTAAAGAAATGCATGGAAAGAGCCGCGTGGCAGTGGCATTCAGGATAGTCACCCCTCTGTGTGGGAGAAGGTTTTCCAATGAGGGCAGACCCACAGGAAACCTGAAAGCTGCAGGTGACATTTTGTTTCTTAGATGGTGAGGACATGAGTCTTTAGTCTATTTTTCCTTACATGTTTCTATGTCTAAAATATTTCATAATCAATTCAAAAATTCATGCTTATTTTGAACATAAAATAAATTTTAAAAACCTAATATAGAAAGTGAAAATAAATGAAATAAATTTCTAATATAGAAAGTAAATGTTTTTCATAATCCTGTTGTCCTGTTAGTATTTGGTGTATTTCTGCCTTTTTTTAAATTAATTTTTCAGCTTTACTGAGATATAACTGACAAATAAAATTGTTAGGTAGTCAAAGTATACATTGTGATCTGATATTCATATACATTGTGAAAGGATACCCTTCATCTAGTTAACATTTATGCAAAACACTGATCAAAAGAGAGAAAAGCTTTATATGAATTGAAGACTTGTTGACTTGAAAAGTAAGGAAATTCCCACGCATCACCTCACATCACACCTCTTTTATGTGTGTGTGAGAACATTTAAACTCTGTTCTCTTAGCAGATTTTAATTATAACATCAACCATAGTCACCACATTTTACATTAGACCCTCAGACCTTGTGTTCTTATGTAGTCTAGTGTTGTTCAGTATTGTTTCTTTTCCACAATGTTAGCTGCTCTTATGTCTCCCCTTCTCCAAGTACTTATCTGTCTTTTTTGAGGCCAGCACCTCTATTGGACTGGGGACCTACCTTTTTTTTTCTGAGTCTGAATATATGGGCCTTTGTCCACTTCCACCTATCCTTTAGGGTCTGTAGCAGAGCTCCACTTTCCATCCTAAGACAAGGGAACTTCTGAAGACTCATCCCCGCTCTCATGTGAATGAATGGCTGTTGAGTGCAGCTCCAGGTCACATTTCCATACAAACTGCATCTCTGCATGTTGATGTGCCCCAAAGACCCCTTTGATTCTTCTAAGAAAGATCTAAAAAAGAAAGACCACCTCCAGGGCTGAAACAAAATTAGAGAAATTGAAAGTATCTGAGAAGATATTGCTTCTTGATCAGAAAGTAGAGATTTTGAGTTTCTCAGTTACATGGCTTGAACAAGTCTGCCATGTGGCTCTATGGGAATAAGAAAATAAGCAGTTTGGGGAACTGTTCTAGTCAGTGCCCCCAGCCAGTATGTAAAACACTCATCAAAAGAGAGAAGGCCTTAATTCAAATTGAAAACTGGTTGATTTGAAAAGTGAGAAAATTCACAGCAAACATGTTACTGTGTTAGAAATATGATTTGGGAGCAAGCCAGAAGCTGGAATAAACATTTCCATGAAGTAACAAGTGGTGAAGGCACTGGTGTAAGCTACTCCCAGGAAAGGCCAGTCAGGAATGATAAGAATTATATATTTTACTTTGCATAATGTGAAGTTTCCAGGTGAGGGAGAATGAGATTGCCTATGCTATCTTTCTTCCCAGCTGAAGATGCTCACAGGGAGTGTCAGTGTAGGTAGCACTGCCCCTGTGTCAAAAGAAATGCCTTTGCAAATAAATGTCTTTGTGGAAGAAAAGGAAACAGCAGTGTTCAAGGCAGCCATGGAAAGCCTGAATCTTCTGCTATGTGGTAGCAAAGAAGCAGGTATGACACTCAGGTAGCCTTGCTGTGCTGTGCGGTGAATTCTTGTTGTCAAGGGGAATCAGGTTGGCAGTCTAAGAAGAGAGCTTGGGCACCATCCCAGCTCTTTGGGGCTAGACTGCAGCAGTGAGAGTTGCAAATTTGATGATTCTTGGAGATAACTTGTGAGGGTCAAACTTTTGTTTAATTTCTCCCAGACTTCTGACCTCTGGCCCTATTGATGGTTTGGTTCTTCAAGGTTACTTAGCTTTATTTCTTATTTATATGTTTTTACATCCCAGCTCTACCATAGTATCTATTTTCAAGCCTTTATTTTTAATATTTTTCTTTTACCTGCCACTGTCCATTTCATTACCTTGAATTCCCAAGGATGGTGTATTTCTTACCAGCTTAATTTTATTGCTTATCTGAATCTGAGAATAGTTGTATCTTGATTAAATTTACATAACTTTATTGAAAAAAAAAACAGCTTGGTTGAGGTATAATTTACATACTACACAATTCACCCCTCTGAAGCATACAATTCAGTAGGTTTTTTTAGTATAGTCACAGAATTGTGTAACCATTACCACAATCTCATTTCAGAACATTTCCATCACCTCACAAAGAAACCTTGTACCCATTAGCAGTTGCTCCCTATACCTACCCTTACCTCCCAAACCTCTGGAAACTACTAGTCTATTTTCTGTCTATATGGATTTGCCTATCCTGGGCATTTCATATCAATAGAATCATACAGCATGTAGCCTTTTGTGACTGGCTTCTTTCACTTGGAATCACATAGCTTTATTTCTGTTTTCAATGTATTTCCTTTTTTTGGTTTTATTTTCAATTATTTAGCTGCCACCCACTCTCATATTTTAAATTAAGTCTTTCATTTATCTTTTTTCTAGAATCTATTTTCCATTGTCTATGTTTGTACTTAATCTGCAACTCTTAAAATTAAGTATTACAGTAACTAATAACTATTAAAATCTTAAAAATAACTGTATCTTTCAGTTCCCTAGGGCAGAGAATACAGTCTGTGATGCCTCCTATACCTGCTTCAGATGTAACCTGACATACTCTTCTGTCTGGTGGCATTCCGTTTTATCGTTTGATGAATAACAATTTGTTAGTTGTTAATCTATTTTAGTTCCCAACACCTTTACTTCTAGCTCTCTTGTTTCATAGCCTCTTCTGATTATTTAAACTCTGTTATATTATTGTATTTTAAGATAGTTGTAGACCTTCATTTTTCTTTGGTTTTCTAAAATTAACTATAAAATTCCTTTTGTCACTTCCTAACATCCTGTCAGCACATAGACTTGAATCCACGTAATCCTCTCTTCGTGTAGATGTGTGTTGTCACTTACTTTCCTCACATTCACTGCCATCCTTCCACTCTCCACTTTAATTTTTATGAGCATTACTTCATGCCCTTCCTCCCTTTACTCTGAGTTACTCCCAAGTATTCCTGAAGACTAAGAAGCAGCATTGCCTTTCCTTTTTTATATACATTAACTCATGTATTCCTCTCAACAGCCCTAAGAAATGGTATTATATTACTAATATTTCCATTTTATAGATGAGGGAACTGAAGTTGCATGTTTAAGTCAGTTTTCACCAGTACTCAGTTTCTGAAACTGGAGTACTCTTTTTCCTATCCATTTCTTTTAATACTTAACCTACATTCTAACCCTCAGTAAATACCCAATAAATGTTCATTTTATTGGTAAATGAATTAGCAAGTGAACAAAAGAATGAATGAGATACTACCTGGTAGGCTGTTCATGGGCATGCCAATATTATCTTTCAAAGAACTTTTTTCTGTAGCCTTTGTGAAGGTTTATGGTATTAAACCATAACTTGGGAGTTTTTTAGAGGTGGGAAGAGTGAGTCTCTGAAGTTTGTTACTGCTGGAGTCTCCCAGTGTTAACATTTTGCAATAAAGCATTTAGGACAGCATTTGTTAATGACAAATATAGAAGGTAAGAAGAGATAGTACACAGAACTGTGGTCACTAAGTGGTTGTCTGGTCACTCAGATTTGGGCATGATGGCAGCATATTTACCCATTACTGACAGAGAGAGGGAGCAGGGTGCAGAAAGCACCCATTCTTTCCAGGAGCAGGGTGTAGAACATGTATGTGTGCATGTGCATGTGAGTTCTAAAAGTTTGTTTTGTTCATTTAAAGTTTGAGTCAAGATCAAGTTAAACAAGCATGGTGCCCACCTTTGTTTCTTTTACTTGCTTGGGTAAATCTGTCTCATTTTATTGCTTGGAACTCCATTTTTAGAAAGATGTTAAATTTCACTAGTAGCCATTTGCTGTGGGGACTTGTGATTTATTGTCAAATGTTGGGACAACAAGGATTAATCAGTCCTTATGATTAGATTTTATGTAGGACTAGAAAGGGCTTAAATCCATCCAAACTGTTTAAATGTTAATAAGGTGAAAAATGTTATTTTTTTCCACCAAAAAATTTGGTCTTCTTAATCAGGAGCAATAGATAATTATAAAATACCCTATCTATAATTTTGTAGGCCCAGATTATTTGGGAGATTAAGATTTAAGGTCACGTTTCATCATTATTTTCCTTATTGACTAATTTTATTTTAAACAATCCTCATGCTCTTGGGCCATTACAGACCTAATTATGAGGAAAAATGCAATACAAAGTGAAATAACTTTTTAGAATGTTCGTGAACTAGCCCAAATTTATGTTTATTGTTTCAAATTACTGGTGATGCAAGCTTCTAGGCATTTGTTATGCTGCTGGCTCCCAAGGCTGTGTCTCCAAACATCCTTTCCTTCTTGAAAATTCTCCTCTGTTGAGTGATCAGATCCTTGGTTCTTGGTGACTGAAAATGTCTCACTCCAAAGCAAGCATCCCACAGAAAAAGATCACGATATAGAATGGAGGCCAGAATAGTCTTTTTTTTTCCCAAACTAGACTATGGCACTCACTTAGATTATACTCACTTCACCAAAACTAAGCACTGGTTGTGTGCAAGGCACAGTTTTTGTCCTCAAAGAATCGATGATATACTTAAGAAGGCTTGAGAATATTAACCATGTCACTTAAGCAGCCACAGGCAAGCTCCTCCATCAGATAGGAGCCCAGTGTACTCCCCTACCCCCAGCCTCTCTGCAACTAAGCTGGTAAAAGACATCAGTGCTGGTGAGGTTTAAAATTATCAGGAAAGAATATAAGAAATCTTATTAATTATTCTCCTATTTACACCATACTTAACAAAATAAATCATTTAGCTGCTTTAAAGAGCTATTCTAATGAACTCAGACCCCAGGGTCCACGTGTGTGGTTACTCATTAAATCTTTAACTCTTATAGACTCTCTTGACTTAGACTTGACAAGGCTGGAACTCAGTCACCCAGCCCTGATACATTTCCTGGGTATTTCACATCCGGCATTTAAGTTCTGCCAATGTCTCTCCAGTTTAGACAAAGTTTAAACTTAGCTTTCCATATCAAAGCATAAGTAAAAAAATGCCTAAGTTGTTCACCAGTTTTGCTTGCCATGGACACATATGTACGTTCGACCTTGGGAACACTAGACGTATTGTGTCATCAATACAAGTTGGTCACTGGGGGCTCCCTAAATAAAAATTCAAGTTAGAAACAAATTTAGAGTAATTATTGATTTACCTGTTCAGCAAATGCTTTCGTACATAGAAGGAGCATGGAAAAGACTACAGTGATAAACAAGTCTAACATCCACATTGATAATAGTAGCTAATGTGAATTTTTACTATGTGCCAGGCACTGTTGTTAAGCCTTTGTGTGTGTTAATTGTTTAATCCTCATGTCAACTGCGTGGAGTGAGTCCTATTAGCCTCACCTCACAATGAGGAAACAGAGATGCAGAGCGCTGGGGTATCTTACTCCAGGTCATGCAGTGAGGAGGTAGTGGAGCCTGAATCTGAGGCTACTCTGCAGAAGGCAGGCCCTTACCCATCACTCCACGGCCTGGCATAGAAGAATTGCTATTGCCACATTTTTGAGGGAGTAGGTTCCTGTTCTCACCATTACTTCTTGACTCTCTTCCCATTCACTATGGCAGGCAATTTCACAGCTCCCTGGTCTTTCCTAAGCCTTGTGTCTGCTCACCACTTTTCCCTCCATCTCCACCACTGCCCCAGCCCGAAGACTTCTGGAGCTGGTCTACATGGTACCTACACAGCCTCAGCTCATTTCTGGCCATTCCCCCATACACATTCTCTGTTCCAACCACACTAAACTCAATTCCATCCTTCGTCTATGCTTGCCAAAGGCTTCCTTTCTGGAAGACATGTTCATGGACTGTTCTAGTAGCACTTATTCCCTAGCCCCTGGATCTGCTGACTTTCTTTGAGCTGACCTCTCTTCAACTTTCAGTCCTTATCTTGGAGGTTCTTCATCTAGGAGGCCTTCCCTTATCTCAGAGTCTTTGCAAGGTACCACTGTCCTTTGCTTCCCAGAGCATGCTCACTGGGACTGGGAAGTCATATCTGCCTGCTGTCTAGATCCTCCTTCTGATGATGGCCTTATATAGCTAGGGGTCATAGCTGACATGTTCACGCTTGTTCTCCCAGCATCCATCATGGTGCCTGGTAAACAGGAGGTGCTTAATAAGTGATGAATGACCAGTGACTTGTTGGTCACAATTTATAGTAGCAATAAGAAACCTCAGGGGTGTGCACCCCAAGGCACTCAAGCTTGAGACTGTAGAGCTGGTGTTATTGCTCCATCTTGCTGGATGCGGGTGTGCTCCTGCTTTGAAGTACTGGCTTCAGCATCATGTATGTGCATGATGGGACTCAGGCTGTGGTCTTTCAGATATGCTGGCTCAGCCTTTTCTCTGCTTTAGCAGTCACATCTCCAGGAAAGGCCTCCTTCACTGGCTTTTGCAAGTCCAGAGCTGCATAGGTAGGGGATAGGCAGATACCTGACCAAGGGCCCTTCCTAGGTTTGACTGCTAAGAGTAGGGCCTCTCTGGTTTCCCTGGCTTCCAGGGGAGCCCGGAGCCAGGGGCATTTCTCAGGGAAGGCTATTCTGGGGTCAAGGCCAGCTGCAGACGTAACGGAAAACCTCTCCACTCAGCAGCAGCTTCTCATTCCCTGCAATAAAAAAATGTCCTTTCCCTTCTGGTCTCTCAGGTGTCCCTTTGCAGTGGCAGCATGTGTTCTGTGCTCCCTTGGACCTCTCTCCCCACTGGCTTCCAAGCTACTTACCTGCCATGCTGGGGAGTCAGGGGAGAGTCCATTAGAGCAGCTCCAGAGACCAGCCTTTCCATGCACGTCTCTGATGAACCAGGAATAAGCCTTGCCAGCCCGGAGACTCCAAGACAGGTCAGAAATAGGAATTCTTTCTGGTGAGCCCACAGAGGTTGCGTTTTTGACTCTCCCAAGGCAAAATGACATAATCAATTTAGTGTTGTCTGTGACAGGAGCCTGAGAAATTCATACAAAGGTATTTCTACTCTTTGTTGTATTCCAGTTCACATTTCTGATTCAGGATTATACATGCAATTAGTTATAACTATGATTGATCCTATACATAAGCTGGGGTGTGTATATTTGCTGGAGAAAGAAAAAAAACTTCAGGACTTTAGTTAAGAGTGAACATATAACAATCTCCTTTAGGATCAGTTAGCATCTAAAATTATCTAAGTCTTCTGATTTACACCTGGAATTTGACTATACTTTAGGATGTCTCAAGGTGTCTTAAGAACTCTTGCCAAATTCTCAGAACAGTTAACTTAAAAAGATACACTATATAATATTTTTATGAGGAGAAAGGAGATGAAGAAAGAGTAAGTGATGAAATGGTGTAATTATAAAATAATTAAGGAGTATTGATTAGTCCCTCAGGTATTTGATTTATTAATTTTAAAGCATTCATTTATTGTTGCCAAGTGGGTCCAACTTACTTTTTAATGGACCAGCCTCTTCTTTCTACTATTTTAGGTGTTTCTTTTGCTCCCAGGATCCTAGGGCATGCTCACTGCTCAGAGAATATCTAGTTCATACATTTATCACATTATGACTTAAAACACTGCCTATTCCCAGCAATCTTCCATATTTTAAAGCATTTATTAAATATGTACTATGTGTAAAAAACTGTGTGGTTCGGCAGTTGTAGACATATCATCCCTTAATCACATCCTTCCACAGTGGCTTTTCATTACCACCTTCCGCTGGAGCTTAAACTCTCTAAGTCAGGGACCCTGTTATGTCCTTGATTTTATTCTCCACATAGAGCATACACCAGGCCTAAAATAAATGTTTATTGACTAAATTACATTGTCACCCCCTTCAAATACATTTGTAGCCTGGTTAAATTCCAATAAGTACTAACAGTAGATTTCTTTAAATAATGTCTACTTCTTTTTCAGAAATTCCTTGAGTTCTGTCTGGAAAAGCTCATTATTTTTCCCAGTGATAGTTCTTCTGAATACCCAGAACAGGAACCTACCACCTGTTACAGCTACTCAATAGTGTAGAATACATTAATGTGTTATTTTAGCTTTTAATGAGAATCATAAAGATGTAGGTTAATTGTCTATTTAACCAACTTATTTTTTTAATGAGGATTTTGTGAAAGAATAAAATTCACATAGACTGCAGCTGAACAAAAGCAGAATGTTCTTGCTGTGAATATTTGGATCCAACAGAAAACAGATACTCAATAAATCTGAATGCAGGGAGGTTTTAATTACCCCTGTTGGTCTCACTTTTCATGGTAGTTTTGCAATCCCTGACATAGCTGAAATGGTTCGTACTCTAGATCACCCTTATATCTAGATCAACTGTTATATATGTCAGTAACTGCTATTTACTGATCAAAATAAACCCAAGAAATATGTAGGGTCCACCATCAATGGGCTCTGCTGTCTCAAAGAAATCATGTGACCCTTCCAAGAAGGAAAATTTTAATGTACATTCAGCCCCTTAATGTAAAATGTAAAGCCATCATTTAAAGAAAACATAATGTGAGTACACAGTGTGTCTTGGAGGCAGACATTCTCTCTGAGGCTGTGCATCTCTGAAAAGATGGAAGTCAGTAGTAAAATATGACATATTCACATTTTCACTTTACTCTCCACTTTTCAGGAGCATGTCCTACACAGAGAGCAAGATGAAGCTACATTTCAACCAACGGTGGTTTCAACCTGTGCTGACTGTAATTTTTATCCATAGGTTTGAAGACATACCTGATAGCGGGTCAGAGAGCGAAGGAGTCTCATTGCAGCTGTTCAGAGGCCTTGCTTTCGGGCTTTGAGGTCATTGACGGCTCACGGGTGTCCTCAGGCCCTAGGGGACAGGGGACAGCATCGCCAGGGAGTGTCAGTGACTTGGCGCAGACTGTCAAAACCTTTGATAATCTTAAGGTTAGTTTTTTTTTTCCTATTTCTAAAGTTTATGTTAATTCTGCAGTAGAACATGTGAAATAATAGTCTTTGGGTCTGTAGCAGACAGCTTGGAATGCCCTTCAATTTGGTTTCTATTATTTTTTAATGTAGTATAAAGGCAGCAGCATTTTGCATTTTTAGTATCTTTGCTTTTTTTTGCTTTATCCTGCACTTCCATTTTTTTTCTACACCACATAATGATGCTTCTCACTCAAGTTGTTATTTTCTTTTTCTGTGACCTATGATGTCTCTTGGGATTTCTAATAGCTAATGATACATGATAGTAAAGACGATGCTCTTTGCATCTTGCTGGAGAGATAGTCTCTTATTTCAGAGACCATTTTCTCAAGTATTCCTTCATCTCCTGAAATCTGATGTTTTATGATTATTTGAAATTTTGTTGGTATGGGTAAACTTTATGATGTGACTTACTAAAAGAGTGCAAGCTTTCAAAGAACATTATTGGAACAGAGATCTCTTGGTGGCTGTCTAGAAGTACCCATTTCTGTCATAATAAACTGCCAAAGAATTAACATGATGGACCTTGGGCATATGAACTCTGTCTAGTTTATGAGCTGTTCCTAAGTTTTCATATTCAATTTAGTTCTCCTGCTGGTACCTCTTGTTTATTTTTATAGTTTAAATATCTGCCATTTCCATTTTTAAAAAAAAGAGAGACAGTTTTAACATATATCCACTTCATTGTTTTGTATTCTCAAATAACACAGATATATTGATCAGGATGATGGCCTGTTATGGCTTTAAACCAATGTGTTCCTTTTTATTCACATTCATTAACAGATTTAAAAACTAGCTATGTTGCTGTTTAAGCTTAACAGGCATCCTAATGTGGCAGTTGGGTGAGAGGTCCAGATTATTTCACTGTCTCAGAATCCATAGTACCTGTTATTCAGTTGCTTTCTGTAATTATTGTGTTTGGGTTTATTGACAGTGCTCATCTATAATTTTCATTGTTCGCTTTGTTAACTAGTACAGAATTTCTCAGCCTCTATTATTATTGACACTTTGGGCCAGATGACTCTGGTGGGGCCTGTCCTGTGCCCTGTGGGATATTGAGCAGGATCCCTGGCCTGCACCCACCAGATGCCAGCAACACCCCTTCCTCCCACTGTGACAACCAAGAATGTCTCCAGATGTGGCCCGGGGTAAAATCACCCTAGGTTGAGAACTAATGGTGTAGGTATTAGATCTTCACTTCACTGTACTCTCTGGCACATGTGTAATAGCTGATGTACCTGAAATTTTCTTCCTGCCTTCACACTTTTGAGACAGCCTCTTTGTTGGGCCGATGTTTTGCAGCAGCCAGAAAGGAGCTTTCAAAGCATCTACTGTCACTGAGAGTGGCAGGGAAGAATCGTGTGGGGGAGGAGTGCAGAATTGTGGTTTTCCAAATAAGGTTTCATTACCTGGGAGAAATGATTTTCTTCAGGCTTAAAACTGAGCTCTATTTAAGTAAAAAAGTGGAGCTCAAAGCCAAAAATAAATGATTTGTTGCATTTGCTGCCACTTTAGATTGTGTGTTTCTATCCGTTAGGGAACGCAGTTGCTGTCTTCACTTCTTTTTAACCTGGATGGACAAAAACTAGCATATTCTATTGCTTTGTATAAAATTTCCAAATAATTATTGAAAGTTTTCTGAAAATTTTGTTGACTGTGTTTGCCAAAAGGAATTTGAGCAAAAAAGAGATCTTTGTGTCCCTCCAGAGATAATAGATGAGTTGGATCTTGAAGTATAATTTCTGAGATATTTTAATTGTATTGGGAGGACAATAGGACATTTGAGACTAGGGCTATCACAGATAGAGTAGAAGGAACAGGAAGAGATGGGAGACCAGGTCTCTATTCCAGGCTTTGCCACTTTGGGAAGTTCTCTGCTTCTAGCGCCTGTGGTGAGAGTAGGCATCTGTAAATCATAAGCACTAGGTGACTGAGTGAATCGTTATGAGCTAGCAGCCTAAACTTGAAAGGCAGAAACTGAGATCTCTGACTTAAAGATCATATAGATCATAATCTGATATGTAAGGTCTTTCCTCAAGTAACAGTTTTAGAACAATAGAAATGTAACATACCATTTGCTCGCTCATACATTTTTTGGGTGGGTTTATTCTCTAAATTTGTCAGTGCCTCATACATGTGTCACTGGTTTGTAGCCTTATATTTCCTGCACTACAATTAGCTCGTCTCATTAGCTGAAATCACAGACTAATTTTTTTTCAGGATCTATCTACTTTTCCTGTCAGCAGGCTTCAATCTCCTTTGTTGCTGCTGTCACCTCATGTAGCCAAAGTTAGCTCCCAAACAGATTTGTCACCGATACCATGTTGCCTTCCTTCCCTGATGTATGGCAGTGTTTCCTATGTGTTCCCTTGAGCAATAGTTTCTCAGGATGGAAATAGGTGTCAAGTATAGAAAAGGGGGTCTATGGTCAAGTAGATTTTGAAAATTCTAGGTTAAACAACACTGAAAAGGTTTCTTTATTGCAGGACTTCTCAGAACCTTTAGTATGCTATTATGCATCCTTAGGTCTTCAAAGAGTGATGTGATATGCAACATTCTCAGGCCTCTGATCACTGGTCAGTCAGTTTGTCTGTCTGTCTGTCTCTTTTGTAAATAGAGAAATGAGCCTTAATGTGTTCAAAATTTTTTTATTGTGGTGACATTAATGAAATTCAATAGGTTTCCCTTTTTTAAGCTGCAACTTGGGGGAGTGCTGGTCTAGTGGAAGGAGCTTCATTCAGGAACCAAGATATTAGAGAAAAGGTGTTTAGTAAACATTCGTCAAATGAATACATGCATATCTTGGTCCTGTTGCTCCTCTCACCTGCAGTGCTCATCACTTCTGTTTTCCTTAAAAACTTTTCCTTTCACAATTCAGCTTCATTACAGGTTTCTGTGACTCCTCTACCTAATAACGCTATAATGTTATAGCTATACCACACACAGTCTTCAGTATTTGCCTTGTGCATATTATGTACCTTCTTGTGAGCTCCTTTCATAAGGGCAGGGCCCATGTGTTAAATAACGTATTTTCTCCAGGTGTCCACCATGGTACCTGGCATGTATTAGATAATTACAGCTTTCTTTTGGCTTAAGGTTTTAATTCTTTAATGACACACAAAAAGATAGCACTCTGCGGAGGTAGAACAGATCTCAGAAGCCTGAACAGTATTATGATAACCAACAAAGAAACGGTAGTGGTGTCAAAGGATGAGGGCTTTAGCCCTGAAGTCATAGGTCAAAGAGAACCCTCCTACACCCAAGCCTTGGCTTCTTGAGTGGCTTGCAGTGAAAATTTCTGATCAGGAAGCCCTGGCATTGGATAATGGGGGCTGGAGCGGGGTGACTGCCAGCACCATGGCACTCAGCTCTCTGAGTCAGAGCTTGCAAGCTAGTGCTAGGATTTGTGGTGGGAGAAGGGGGACTCAAGAAGGGAACCCAGGGAGGAGACACGGGCTCTATATATCATAGTCATGGAAGGTAGCTTTAGTGCTGTGAGAAGAATCAGAACTCAAAGTCAGGTATTCTTTTCAAAGTCTTGGCTTTGGGCCTGAATGAGACACTTAAACTCCCTAAGCCATGGTGAAATGGTGATGAAAAGGTAAGGTTTCTCAGGACTGTTGTGAAGATTAACTGAAGTAATGACCACAAATGCCATGTTTGTAGTAGATGCTCAGTTAACACCAGGACACATGTTTATTCACCCTACATGGAGAGGTGGACAGTGACCATAGTAGGAGTAAAGAAGGACGGGAGGAGACAGAGATTTGGAGTTAATTTGCCCACAAGGAGTCATTGACTGTCTCTGGAAGGTCTCACCTCTGCTTGTTCTGACTTGAGGAAGGAAGGTTCTTTCACTATTGCCATGGTTGTTGCTGTAGGGGATGCAGCCACATCATAAATGTGACATTGGAGCATAGGCACTTGGCCTGTTTAGTGTGACCTCAGCTCTGCCGTAGAGACCTGCTGCTCATTTTGTCATGAAGCTGCTGCTGATGATGGATGGACTGAGACCATGTGCTAATAACAATAGCTGCTCTAATATTTTTTGTGAAAAACAAAGAAATGAAAACCAAAGATGTGGATGATTTTTATTACATCAGTCCTAGTCAGTGAGCCATTTGAGCTGTGACAGCATCTTAGTTTATCTCTAAAAGACCTCATTGGAAATGCACCTACTTGGCTATCTTTGTGACTTTACTGTAATCTATTATTCAGAACCCTGAGGCTGTGTGCTTGAAGGGCATTTCTACATGTTTATGGTCAGTGGTGTGGATTTGTCCACATGGGGTGATTCAGAGAAAGACCTATCATGTTTTCAGAAGGGTTCTACTTTCCCTTTGTGGTCACTAACCCTGGAGACCATCCTTCTGTGACCATTGCCATGACTTTTTAAATGACTAAATTATCACTTCTTTTATCTCCTTGTTATTTGTATGTAAAGTCATTATAAATCGTCTCAGTTGGCTCAGTTTGAGGAGGCAAAGAACTTCAGCTTTTAATTTTAATTCATTATAGAAATGGAAAAGTTAATAGATTGATCTCTCTCTCTCTCTCTCTCTCTCTCTCTCTCTCTGGGAATGCATATATGTATACACACATACATATGTATATACACGTATATGCACACACAGATAGTTTAGAAATTAAATATATATTATTATAAATGGTGGTCTGAATCGACAGTGGTGATGGTTGCACAATTCTGTGAATATCCTTAAAACCATTGAATTATATACTTTAGATGAGTGATTTGAATGTTATGTCAATTATATCTTGATAAAACTGTTATAAAAATAAATAGTAGTCTGACTGCTGGCTCTGGATGTAAAGACTTCTGACTGTGGATGTAAAGTAAGTTTTTTTAAAAATGACTCTTTAAGTTTTATCTATATTTTCAGTCTTGTGTATGTTTCCTTCAATTAAGACATAGCACATCACATGTAAATTAAAATTCTTACAGAAGAATTTCAGCTAATAGACGTAGAGGGAATGAGTTAAAGAGACTCACCATTAGAACATCACAGTAATAATTGCTGCAGGCAAGATCCATCAATGAATTCTAAAATTACTGGATATAAGTTTAAGAAGAAACAGGATATGTACATAGCCCTCTCCTCAGATATTTATTCATTATAAAGAGAATAGTAACTTGCAGTGGAAAACCTAGCAAACACCACTTTCATGATGAAGGTCATATCATGGTTAATGAGAAGGGCACATTGCCTCTGTGGGGTTCTCCCCCAAATCCTAAACTTTAGTCAATCATGCAAAAGCATCAGACAGATCCAAATTCAAGACAAATTCAATACCTGACCAGGATACTTCAAAAGTGACAGGGTCTGAGACTGAAGACCTGCCACAGACAGGAGCGGGGAAGACTAAGGAGACACAACAAATGTTTGCAACATGGGATCCCAAGACAGAAACAGGACATTGGGGAAAAACTGGGAAATCTGAATAAAGCCTGTAGTTGAAATGGGAAGATTAGTCCAACATCATTTAAGTGGCAGCATCAGGCAGTGAGGTACTGACATAAATGAAATTTCCCAGTATATCATATGCTTCCTTTTTCTGACTTTCTGATGGACTATTTCCATAACATGGTTACAATCTTCTTGCCTTGTCAGCCTCAGTTATTAAATTCAGTAGCCATTTAGGACTTAGGAATCTGAACAGGGCGCTGTGATTCTCTGTTCCATGACTTTGAGATCTTGTGCCTAAGCTTTATAGATTTTTGTTTTGCTTGTTTTTTGCCTCTAGTAGTCTCAGACTGTCCGCTTCCTATTTTTAAAACTTCTGGCTTGCTTTTCTTCTTCTGTAACAATTACTGCTTCTGTTTTCCTCTAATATTTTGCATCTATTTTTCTCTAGTATTTTATTAGCAGAAGTCACCTATTTGGAAGTATTCATGCCTGTGCCTAAATCCACCGCTGTAGATAGTGATGGCTCACCAGCAGCAGTAGTAGTGAGGGTGACTTGGTCCGCATTGCAGGTGATTCCTGTACACTCGGAGATGTCACATACATGGTTAGGGCTGAGGTCACTGCTACCTGGCCTTAAACTCCTCTTACCATGTGACTCTGGAAAGTCCTTTATCTTGTCTGCCTCAGTTTCCTCCTGTGTAAAATCATAGTGTCGGCTTCGTGGGTGCTTATGAGGACTAAGTAAAGTGATACAGGCAAAGAGCACAGAACTTGGAACAGGCCTCAGTAAGCCATGTTTGCTATTACTGTCGCATGTTCAACCGAGTGTGGGGAACAAGGGGTGCTTTTGGTCACAGGACAACTTGCTGAATAGTCATGTTCAGCACACTAAACAGGCAAAGCCAGGGCTTTCGTGATGTTCCCTCCTTCCTTCTCAGAAAAGAGGCTTCCCTGCCCCCTCCCTTGACAGTTATGAAAAAGGACAGCTGTTGGCTTAGAAATGATTTATCTTGTGAAGAGAAATGGCCTCAAAGAAAAAAAAAAACTATTTTATAGCTCTATGCCATATATCCTGAACAGAATGCAGGGTGCACATATGGAAATGTGTTAAAAACAAATGCAAATGCACCCAAGTGTGTTAGAAAAATAGTTATAATCTTCCCTCCTAGCCCACGTCTCCGCATTGGGGGAAAAAGAACAGATAATCTGGGAATATGTGGAGCTTGCTCTTGGGTTTTCTCCAGGGATCTTGAGTTTCCCAGGCAACAGCCAGCACACTCCTTGGCCCACAGAGTACTCTGTTTTGCGGACCTCAGCTATTCTCGATGAAGCTTCCCTAGGTGCTAGTAGTGCTACTCAAAAGAACCAGGAGGTGGTCCTAACTGTGTGGGTCACTTCAAAAATGAGGCAGAGGAGATCAGAGTGCCAGGATTATTCCTGGGTCTTCCTGTGCCAGAAAAGGCCAGAGAGAGGCTGCATGGTAGTCAGAGGCCAGCGGCCCTGAGGTCTGGCTCCCACTGTTAATGAGCCTTTGTATCCTCAGAGTGATCACTTCTGCCTCACGATGTTATGAGGATTACTTGAGATCAAGCAGACATTGCCTGGGTAAGGACCTGATTATCATTCATTGTCATGCCCTCTGCACACTGGCATTTCTAAATCATAGCAGCTCCTATCATTACAATAGTGATTTTTATCTAATGTGCCAGCCGCCGTTGCTTCCCTTTGAGTCGGTTGCTCAGGCAGGCCTACAAAGGTGGCAGGGTACTTCAGGTAGTTAGTTTCCTAAAATCTGAAATGCTCTTCCTGGTGAGGGCTTCTCAGCAATGGTGGCAGTGGTACAGGGGGAGAGACAGGCACTTAATGGGTTGGTAAACATTTCACAGAGGTGTTTGTGTGCTTGGCAAAAACTGGTTTGTGAGATATTCTAAGCTGATTAAAATGAAGCTGGAAAACAGTTCAAGGAAAATGGCTGTGGGGGTGGAGAGGGGAAGCAAACGCATCCACTGTTGCATGGTGTGGCCCTCTGACTACAGATCAGAAGAGACTGTTAAGATATGGGTGCATCTCCATCAGGGCAGATGGTGATTTTTTTGTTTCATTTGTTTTAAAGGTTTAATCAATAAAATTTCCCCTCAAGAAAAGTAGCTGAAGAAGAAATAAAACAGCAAAGAGCCGTATTTTTAAAACACAGCTGTCTTTCCCACCCACCCCTGTGTCCCTACTTCCTGGACAAAGCTGCTGTGGGAATGCAGAGTGAGCACTGTTCAGGCCATTAGGAGCCCAGTCACTGTCCTGCTCTCTACTGCTTGACAGGTGACCCTGACGAACTCCTGAAATTCCATGACCCCAGACTCCTAGACCATTTATTACCATTTGTGCACTGGCAGTATATGTCTGTACCTTGGCTCTCTGAGGTGCTTTTGTGACCTTATCTCTCTGTTAGAACATTTTCTCACAGCAGGGTACAGGCCATGTAACCTCTCTTTGTCAACAGGATGTAACTTTGACTTGCCCACCTGTAAAGACCACTGCCTCAGGCTCCCAGGAGGTCACTGGATCCCTAAGGGCACTCCCAGACTCCTTTGGCCTTCTAACCCCCCTACACAGCTGAGACCTTCACATAGAGGGTACAGAAGCTGAGTTGTGTGGCCTCAGTTCCTATCGAGGGGATCCTTTGCAGAGGTGTGTGTGCCTTCTGCTGTCCAATAGGTTTGATAGTTGTATTTTTATGGTTCTAAATGCATAAAACATCTTATATTCGAAAAGCTAGTATGCCATGGGAATTCTTAAGGAGCAGATAGCTTATTCTTAAAGTGTGTCAGGTGTACTTGAGGAGAGAAAAATACTTAGATACAAACTGATGTCAAGAGATACCTAAAAAAGAAATGACTATGCAAGAGCAGATGCAAAGGATGGCTGTCCTGACTGTGATCAAGGACGTTAAGTTGCCTGATGAGCTATGTTCATAACCAGAGAGAATAGTTTTAATATTAAGTACCGACATTATTGAAAAATCACTAATACTTCAGGCATTGTGCAGAACCAAGCATGATAAATGCATGAATGTCTCCACTCATCCAACCCTTTCTCTTCCCATTGGGCCAGGACGTGGCCTTATCATCCTCAATTCACTGTTGCAGGAAATTATACCTTGGAAATCAAGTCAGTGCACAAAACAAATCTAATTTAAAATACCTTTGACATGCTTTACTTTTATTTCCTCATTTTGCCCATATAATAATTCTCCAAGGTAGGTACAATTCTATTTTACAAAGCAGGAAAGTGAAACTCAGATTTCCTATTAAGTGGTGGAACCAGCATTCAGCCCGTGACAGTTTGATTTCAAAGCCAGTGCCTTTAATCACTGTTAGACTACTTCTCCAGTCTTAATGCTTATAAAGTAGTCATAGAAGTAGCTGTGTACTGTTTCATCATGCATTTATGAGATTAGTGAAAGTCCCTGGATCTTAAGGGTTTGAATCATTCTCTCCAACTGTCTCCATTCTCCAAACTATGTCCACTCCACCCCAAGGCTACCATTTGGCCCCAGAAAAGACTGGTGTTTCCCTAGAGAAGCAAGCTGGCCACTGCTGCCACCACCAGAACCATTTACTCCCCCCTAAGGGGGTGCCCTTAGGATCTTGCTAGGGGTGCCTTTTATAGGGGGTGGGAGAGTCACTATTTCATGTGTGTGATATTGGATTTTTTTTTTTCTGAGAAAATCAGTGCCCCTATTGATAAAATGTTTTGAAGTTTAACTCAGTCAATACCAAGAGGTGTTTTATAATAATTTTATTGTAATTATTTTATTGTAACAATTATAACATTTTACCCCTGTTAATAAGTCAATTTTTAAAGAGCTATAAGCACATTTTACCTAGGTGATACTGTTTGCTCAGGTATGATAGTTAATTTGGCCAGCTCTTTTGACATGTACATTTTTATTTTTCAAATGAATATGAATGTTTAAAATTAACTCATGCATTACATCATATTTTTAAATTACAAGTCTCTCTTTAGAGTCTTTATTTAATACAAGATAGGCCTGCAATCTAATTTGGAAAGTGATCATATCCTTGCCTTTAAGCACTAAATGACATTTATTTTACATTTCTGAAATAATAACTGACCTTCTATAATGTAGTCCAATGCTATAATTTAACAATACTTATGCATGGAAATTTAATTTTTGAGTCCAAATATTTTCTGCTATTGTTTATCTTCTCCACTGGAAGCAATTAGTTGCTATCTCAATGACAGTACCTAGTTTACCTGACACATTAATAATAATAGTAATAATTTATTAAGGATATCCTGAGAGCCAGGAATGGTGCTGGGCTATCTGCATATGTATTAATTTAATCCTTATGACATATCTTCAAGAAAAGTGTTAGCACTCCTGTTTTATGGATGAGGGAACTGAGGTGAGTGATTTGAACAGGGCTGTCCAAATGAGTAAGGAATTGAGGTAGGATTTGAATCCTGGATTATGAAAAACAAAAGCATTGCCCTTTCTACTCTAATCTGTCAATATTGTCTTGCTTTCTCTTTTCTAGGCCAGCTAATTATTGCAAACTTTTGAGAATTCCTAGGTCTGGAAAGAGGTCCCTCTGATTATTCAGCTTGTTTCATAGGAACAGCTCACCATCACATAGAGCTCAAGGATCTCATTTAGGGGAGCGGCCAGGTTGTTGTTCAATAGCAGCTTTATTGAGATATAATTCATCTACCAGAAAACTTACCCTTTAAGGTGTACAATTTGGTGGGTTTTAGTATATTTTCAAGATTATACAACTATCACATAGTCAAGTTGATAACATTTCTAAAAGAAATACCTCATCCATTAAATCACTCCCCCCACTCGCTTGTTCCTCTCACCCCTGGCAACACCCAACCCCCTTTCCAACTCTATAGATTTGCCTTTTCTGTACATTTTATATAGATGGAATCATGTAATATGTGGGCTTCTATGTCTGGCATCTTTCACTGAGTGTAATGTTTTTAAGATTCCTCCATGTTGTACCCTAGATCAGTACTTTGTCCTTTTTGATGGCTGAATAATATTCCATTTATGGATAGACCACATTTATTGATCCATTCATCCATAGATGAATATTTGAGTTGTTTCTACTTTTTGGCTGTTATGGAATATTCATGGACAGGTCTTTGTGTGGATGTATTTCCATTTTCTCTTTGCCGATTTGTTTTTAACTCATCCTTGAGTGGTTCAGTAAGCCTTCTGTTTAGTTGCAACCATTCTACACAACAGCAAACTACAACAGCAGACTTGTTTG
Organism: Cynopterus sphinx; assembly: GCA_030015415.1. NCBI lineage: Eukaryota > Metazoa > Chordata > Mammalia > Chiroptera > Pteropodidae > Cynopterus > Cynopterus sphinx. The sequence goes on along the minus strand of CM057379.1, from coordinate 94,400,955 downwards.
AATTACATATTGTAGTTGTGTTTTCTGTTTTCTCATAGACCTGCCCTTCATGCGGAATCATTTTTGCTCCCAAATCAGAAGGTGGCACAGGAGGAGGAGCAGTGCAAAATGGCTGTCAGGAGGAGCATAAAAATAACACCAAGGTAACAAGCTCCTGGCTGTTATTCCTGTCCGTTCCTCTCCTGGTGCATCTACCTGAAATGACATTCCTGTTTTGTCATCTTCTCAGTTCTGAGAATAACTCCTCTTAGGTGACACCTTTTCATACCTTCTAGTCCTTTGTCTCTGAACAGACCAATAAAGAACAGGATAGAGAAGCAGAGTAATCACACACACAACTGGATAGGATCCCTAATGGGCAATAAGTGTTTATACACATGTGCATTAGAGAAGTTAGGGAAGGTTTGTGGGCTGGAAGCTGGACTTGACAGATGATGGAATGTGGATGTGCAAAGAGAAGAGGGGACCCCTCGGGGTGAGAGACACATCGTGAGGAAGGGCTGGAGGTTAGGGACAGCAGCAAAGAAACTGCCAGAGAAGTCTCACTTGGAAACCAGAGCCAGGACTGGAGAGGAAAGCAGAATAAAGACCAAACCCAAGATCATTTCAAGCAGCTTATGAAGGTTGACTCTTAAGTCACAGCTCATAGGGCTCCAGGTTCCCTTTCTCTGGATCCACGCTTGTAGTTCCCAGCCCTCTGGAACCCTGATTTTATGGTCAACAAACTCCAAGAGTCTCAACTCTTCTTTTATCCTTCTCTCTCCACCTCCTACTTTCACTTCCCACCATATCAGCTCCCTGAATGCTTTGAGGTATGATTTGTCGAGCTAGCGGGGTAGGGAGAAGCAGATGGGAAGAGGAGTTGAGTGTTCAGATTAGAACAGAGATTTGAAGGTACAGTGTGCAGTCCAGTGAGACCCCAGCATAGCAGAAAGGTCCAGTGGAATAGCACTGTGGCATACCCATGCATTACCTCTGTGTCTCTTCCCTCTGTCTTGAGGTAGGCTTCTGGAGGACCTAATTCTAAAACACAAAATGGACTTCTGAACCCACCCCAAGAGGAGAAGCTCACCAATAGCCAGACCTCCCTGTGTGAAATTCTTCAGGAAAAGGGAAGGTGGGCAGGCGTCAGCTTGGACCAGTCTGCTCTCCTTCCACTGAGGTTCAAGAACATCCGGGAGAAAACAGATGCCCACTTTGTCGATGTTATCAAAGAAGACAGGTAAGAGTGGAGCCATATGCATTGACATAAAATTTGCAGGTAGAAGCCTCTCCCTTCTTCTGAATTACCTTATCCCTCGTGTTTGTCCTCCACTGTCAGTGTATACTTTGTTTTAAAGTAATTTGAAACTTATAGAAACATTGTATGAATAATGTAAAGAATTCTCTTTATACCCTTTGCCCAATTTTCCAACTTTTAACATTTTACTGTTTACTTTCTTCTCCTCTACCTCTCTCTCTCCCTCTTCTCTCTATATAAAATTTATTTTTAATTTTTTCTGAACCATTTAACAGTAAGTTTGATAAATCATGCTCTTTACTCATTAATACTATATTTCCTAAAAACAAGGATGTTCTTTTACATAATCATAGTTATTAAATTCAGGAAATTTAACATCTATACAATATTTAATCTGTGGTCCACATTCTCATTTTGTCAGTTGGTCCAATATGTTCGTGATAGTACTTCCTTTTAGTATGGGATCTAGTCCAGGCCTGCAGACTGCATTATGTAGTTGTCATGCCTCTTTAGTCTTTTTAGATCAAAGACAGTTCTTCAGCCATTCTGTGTCTTTCATGACGTTGACATTTTTGGAAAATGCAGGTCTAGTTCTCTTATAAAGTATTCCTCAAGTTGGTTTTGTGTGATGTTTCCTCATGACTATATTCAGCTAGACAGACACCCAGAAGGGGTGTGTCCTTTTCAGGTACCATATCCAGAGACATCAGGTGCCCATTCATTCTTTATCTACAATAGTAATTTTGATCAACTGGCAAGTGTTACTGATGTCTCCAAACGATAGTATTTTCTCCTTGTGGCTAATAAGCGGTCTGTGGGAAGCTACTTTAAGATCATGTGACTATCCCATTCCTCATCAACTCCCCTGGATTTAATCTCCACTGATGGCTCCTGCCTGAAACATGGTTCAGAATGGTGATTTTCCTACTCCAGCACCAACTGCACAGCTATCATTTGGCACTTGGCATTCCACTGTAAAGAAAAGCCCATCCCCATTTATTCCTTTATCTACCCATCTATGATCAACCTGGATTTATGGAGTCCTGTTTTACTTAACAAACTATAGCCCATCACTCTGCTTTTCCTGAATCTAGCCATTAGGAGCCCCACTTCAGGCTGGCTTCTGTGTCCTTTTGACATGGCTCCATCATTGGTTTGAGTAATTTCTTACATTCTAACACAACAGGATATTCCAGGCTCATTTTGTATCTTTCCTGACCCAGCTCAGCAATCAGCCATTTCTCCAAAGAGCCTTCACTCCTTTTAGTGAAGAATAGTATTTAGATATGTTATTAATGTCTAATGTTATTATAGTCAAAGACATTGTCTTTGTAGTCAGACATACTCTATATTATTTTAGTCCTTTTCATTTATTAAGATATGTTTTTATGACCTTACATGTGGTCTCTTTTGGTGAACATATCATGTACACTTAAGAAAATGTGTATGAATACATTCGTAAGATGTTGTATTGGGGATTTACATTAGGGGATAGAAATTTCACTCTTTTGAGTCTGGGGATGTAGTAAAGTATCGCATACTTTACAAAAGAGAGAGAGAGAGAGAGAGAGAGAGAGAGAGAGAGAGAGAGAGAGACACCACTATACTATAAGGAAAGGATGGAGCATATGTATAGTGAACCCTACTGTGTGCCAGGCATATGCTAGGCACTTTACCTATTTCATCTGATTTAATTCTAGTAGTTACTGTATGAGGGAGAAAGACTATACCGCATGGCTATATTTGCCTCCTGAAACCACATTAACATTCTCTTAAATTTATAGTAATTTTTTGCAGTACAAAAAGGATATTACTGTTTGCTTAAAAGAATGAGTCATGTTAAAGCAGGTTTACTTTCTCTGCTATTAAAGTCATTGAGCATTATCATTTTTCAGGTTTCACACAAAATCTGCATTTGTGACAACAGCACCAAAATTAAACTAACTGTAAACACAATTTTGTGATAACAACCTGTTAGCTTTGATGATGGCGATTACCGTCAGTGCTCTGAATGACAGGACAGCCGGCTCTGAATTATGTTTTTATTGGAAGCCTCCAAATCAACATAAGTACATTCAGTGCAGAGATCTGCTGGTCCTTCAGAAGGATGGTTTTATTTTTCTAAACAACAACAAAAAAACTGCCACCTTCTAATTCTGGATATCAGGAGGATGTTTTCAAAAGCAGGGATCTAATGGTGTGTGTTATAATTATGGCGAATGGTCATTCTTTAATGGAGGGGAAACAAAACGTGTTATGTTTGGAAACACTTTACAGAGATATGTTCTAAAAGGGGCAGCTGAGCCAGGTCTATAGCATAGTGCCTTTTAGATACAGCTTTTGTGATGTGCTTAACAAGTGGCATTTTGGGAGCTAATTGCAACCTTCTAATAAATATGATTGTGCTGCATGTTGATCAGTTGTGTCTTTTGTCTCTTACAGCCTGATGAAAGATTATTTTTTTAAGCCACCCATTAATCAGTTCAGCTTGAACTTCTTGGATCAGGAGCTAGAGCAAGCCTACAGGACCAGCTATCAAGAAGAGGTGTGTGTTTCTTATAATTTTACCAAACAAATGTGTCTTTTTCATTGGATAGTTTATAGTTAGTTTCGTGCTTTGACAGCCTTTGTTGCTTTCCTTCGTGACAGGGAAATGAAGGCTCATACTGATTTCCCATAATCGGTAAACTCTAAATTGCATCTATATGTGCATTTATCTACACGGGAGAGAAAAACCCAAATCCTCCTGTGCTCTTTTGTTTAACAACCCAAGCTTGTCATTTCCCGGTTCCTTTCCTCTGCAACTGGTGCATCCACCAAGAGGCTGTGAGCTCCCCTAGGGCTTTATTTCACATTTGCCCCCTGCACTCCGCACAGAGCCAGGCCCAGAGCGGGCTCTTAAATGAAGAGCATCTCTGTCAGCTGACATGCCCATGTTTTTATCTGCTGCTGCTCTAGTCCCTGCTTGTTACTTCTTTCATGAACCCTGCTTTCATACACCCTGAACCTGGCACCCAGCCATTCAATGGAAGCTTCCAGCACATGGCTTTCGTGCAATTACCTTTACAAAAGCAGAGGCATTGACTTTGACAGTCAATAACTCACCTTTCAGGCTTAGTATGTAATGTAACTGTGAGGACTTACTGATTTATAATCAGTTGCTATGTGGCCTTGAACAATTTTTTTTAACATTTCTGTGCCTTAGTTTCCTCATTGTTAAGTGGAATGATATTAGGGAGATGGCCCACCTAAAGCACTTGTCACCATGTACCTAATCAGGGGTAGTGGGAAAATGCTCAATAAACGTTTGGGTTTTTCTACCTAAATCATACTTCATGGCCATCTGTCACACTCCTCTACCTGCCTTCCTATCCCAAACAGGTTATGAAGAATTCTCCTGTGAAGACTTTTGCCAGTGCCACCTTTAGCTCCCTCTTGGATGTGTTTCTGTCAACAACGGTGTTTCTGATTCTCTCCATCACCTGCTTCCTGAAGTACAGAGCTGCCACCACACCTCCCCCGCCTGCCGCACTGGCAGTCTTCAGTGCAGCCTTGCTGCTGGAGGTGCTGTCCCTCGTGGTGTCCATCAGGTAAAGGTTCACTTTCAGGTGGTTCTCCAGCTTTTAGCCTTTAGCTCCCTCTGCTGGCTCAACAATTTATGACTGAACAGTCTGCAGCACAGCTGACCAGCGGTCTGAAGCTTGCTGTCTCTGCAAGCTCATTTCAAGTGACAGGTCCTCTTTTCCTTCCTTCCTCAAACCCTGCTTCACAGTTTCCTCCCTCGTATACCCTGGCCCTCGGCACAGGTAGATACCTATTTTAGAGAAGGTAAATGTCCTCTGCAGTCCTCATGCCACCAGCTAGTCCCTGGACCTCTCAAATCAGACTTTAAAAGAAAAAATGAAGATAGGGAATAAGAAAAGGAAGAGAAAAAAAGAGTGTAAAGCGTACAAATGATAGTGGACTGCCAGCAGATTAGCAGGTACCTCTCTTAATTGTAAGAGTGAAACTATAAAATCCTTTAGAGAAATCATAGATGTATGTTGCTGTAAGCTTGGATCAAGCAATGGTTTCTTAGGTCTGACACAAAAAGCACAAGCAACCAAAGAAAAAATAGATACATTGGACTTCATCAAAATTTAAAACTTAAGTTCAAAGAACACTGTGATCAAGAAAGTGAAAGAGAACCTACTGAGTGAAATATTTGCAGATCATATCAATGACCAGAATCTAATATCTAGACTGTAAGCTCAATAATAAAAAGGCAACACATTTTAAAATGGACAGAGGATCTGAATAGACAGCAGTGGCCCCTCAGGACCCGCCCAGGCTGATGTCGGGGTTCAGTCTAGCACCAAGGAAGCTCACAGCTGCTCTGCACATGTCGGACTAGATGTGAATGCACAGCCCACACCATTCACATGCACACAAACCACCTGTACCATCTGCTTCCAGGACACCAGGACAGTGGGTCCTTGTGCCACAGCCTTTTCTATGTCCAGCCTTGTCACTCCCAATGGCAGCCTGTGGACCTAGCAGGGTTCCACTGTTAATTTCTCTTAGAAGGGTAAAACAGAAATAAGGAAAAGGGCCCTGATCTTGATTCTCTGTTCCTCTTTTCCAACATCCCAGGACAGGAAGCAGTAGCTTCAGGTATAGCCCTTAGGCTGGATGCCTGCCCCACTCCGGTCCACACTCACCATCCTCCTGCTCTCCACTGAGGCCCCTGGAGGGGGATTCTAGGCCGAGGGAGGGCTGTCTCCTGACTATCAGAGGCCACACCTAATCACCTGTCCCTGGTTGAGGTAACTTTGAGGTAACTTGCTGTCTCCCTAAATTCCCCTCCTGCTGGGGGGAGCTTCATTGCTCACAGCAAGGGACTCCTCTATTACATAGCCCTCTCAGTGGGCCTGCACCTCAGTGTCCTGGCTCTGCCACCCTCACTGAGCTGCCTGGGACCCACTCTCAAAGCAGCTCTGCTTCTGGGGAATCCAAATCAAGGCATCCTTGATTTTTCATTGTTTTTTTTTTTTCATTTTTAAATTTAGTTTTATTGTGATATAATTCACATATAATAAATTAACTCACTTAGATCTATGATTCAGTGATTTTTAATAAACTTAGACTTGTGCAAACATCACCCTGTGGTCTTATAACATTTCTGTCACTCCAAAGAAAACATGGTACCCGTTTTCTGTTACTCCCTTCCCTTCCCCTTCGTACCCAGACCCAGGTTTCCGTCTAGCATTGGGGCAAACAACTAGATAAGGCTCTGGAGCTCTCTGTGGCTAACATTGTCTCCAAACATTTTTTTAAAAATCCTTTTACACCATTGTTCCCTGTTCATTCAGACCCAATTCTACAGAATCTGGGCTAACCCAGTTTTAGAGGCTGCGGAAGGCTGCAGGCCACACAGACACCAGGCCTGGTTGTACCCAGATGCTGGGGTGCTGGGCCAGGCAAATGAGGTGACCACAGTGTTCCTGAATGACTTCTGGCACGACTTTAAAAGTTTACTTACCCAAGATCATCGAAGCCTGGGAGAGGTCAGGAACTCGAAGGCATATTTATGTTTAGGATCCCAAACCAACAAGAACCTATAGTGTGGAATGTGTAAGCAACCCAGGGAGGCTGGTTCTGTGGCCACTTCAGTGTCCAGCCCCGAGCTTGGCACCTTATCCAGAAGGCCCACATCTTGGCTTAGCCTCTCGTCCCTCCACTCTAGCTGTTTGTGCTGTATCCTAGGCAGATATGAAAATAGGGTCTCACCCTCACAAGTCTGCAGTCCTGGGACCGTTGTGGAAGGCCTCCCAGCTCTGCCTTCTCTTGCCTGGGGCTCAGCTCCCTCTGTCTCCTTGTTGGGCTTATGCATTCTGCCTTTGAGAATATTTGTGGTTATTCTTGGAAATACTCCAAGGACTCCATTATCCTTTAAGTACCAGGAGACCAGAACAGTCCAGGACCTTAAAGGGTCAGATGGAGCCTGGCTCTGCATGGGAAATGGCCACGATTCAGGGTTTCCTCTCAGACCCCGAGCACAGGCGGAGCAGTCGCCACACTGCAGGTGTCCAGGCCTAAAGGAGCGGGTGCCTGGGTGTGTGCAAGAGGCCACGATGGGCTTTGTGCCTTGGAAGCTCAGCAGCAGTTCCTGGCTCCTCTAGAGGCAAGGACAACCAGCCCGGCCCCCCTCCACTGTCCCTGAGGCCTGGCTTCAGAGAGGTACCATGTATGTGGGTCTCTCTGCTGAGTCAGACCCCGACTGCCCTCTCCTTCATCTCCTACTCCTGGTGTCCTGCTGCCGGCCTCGCCTGACCCTGGAGTCCCTCAGTTAGCCAAGGCTGTTCTTCCTCTGGGACCACTGTTCTCAGCCCCACATACGCAGCTCACTTCTTTATGGAAAACATTTTATGATGCCAGCATCACTATCCTAAAATATAGCCCGCCTATAGACACAACTTCAAAAATAAGCAGTGCAATGCTGTCACTCTGATATGAAGGAGCAACAGCAAGAAAGCCATTTAAAATAAAATATGTAGGGCTGACTTCACCCTGAATGTGCCAGAGCACCACCACCTGGGAAGTCATAATGGAGTTGTCAGCTATCTGCTTTGTGCACTATTGATGCCAATGTGACAGCTTTGAATGTGGACCATCAGAGGTGTGCATGTTTGGTGGCACAAGCACCACGGGCTGGGTTGCAGTCTGAGACGTGATTTCTGAAATGCTGAACAACTCTTGATGTCCCAAAGAAAACAAAGGGTAATCTTTCTTGGTTTACACAGCAGTTTATTCTTGGGAAAGTGTATGTTAACACCACACAGAAACCACTTTCTGTTTATAAATTAATTCAACTAGGCTCTAGACTGAGGTCACTGTCAGCAAATTTTTTGCCTCCATGTGTGTCCAGGGGGCATGTGGCAGTCGTGTGGGATGCAGGGCAGAGCTTAAGAATGCCTCCCATCTGTGGCTCCTGCCCACTAGATGCCAGCAGCCCCCCTCAATCACTGTGGCAACCAAAAATGCCCCACAAAATTTCAAAATACCTCCCGAACCAAACCACTTACTTGAGACTTCCTGCCCCAGAATCAGATGACAGCAAGGTGGCCACCTTTCACAGGGCCTATTAATATCTGCATGCCCAGTTCTTACCTGCTCCATTTAGACCCATAGTGGCTTATGCTTGGCTTTTTACAATCACATCGTATCAGAATGCAACAAGAGACTTTAAGGTATTATGAGCTGAGCAAGTCCAGGGTACTTGCCAGTTACCAAAAGTGAGGGACATGGGGGCTCTGCCTGCTGTTTATGTCAGAGGCAGCAGCATGAGAGAGAATGGAGAGTGGCAGCCTGACCTACCCACAAACACCCTGTTTCTCTTTTCTCTCACTCCCTGTCACAGGATGGTATTTTTCCTGGAGGATGTGATGGCTTGTACCAAGCACCTGCTGGAGTGGATAGCCGGCTGGCTCCCACGCCACTTCATTGGGGCCATCCTGGTGTCTCTCCCCGCTCTTGCAGTTTATTCACATGTCACCTCGGAATTTGAGACAAACATACATGTGAGTAAAGGCTTGGCAATTTTATTTCTGGGCTCTTCTGGATTCCCTCATCACTTTAAACAAACAAACAAAAACAAGCCTGATGACTCGGGATGCTAATTTAATATAGGCCCTTAAAGAGTTGCAGTCTTTTTGTCACTCCCATGAGCTTGTCTTTTTTAAAGACTTGTCTGGGACAGAGGAGCAGGCAGGGACATTTGGTCAAGCCAATCCTTGACCAAACTCACGAATTCTGGATAAGATGCTGCCCTGCCCTGGGGAGAGTCCCCAGTGGACATGTGTCCTGTCCTACCTCTCTTGGTGTCCACCAAGGTCTAACTCAGTTATTTTCTTATGTGTTTTACACCTTAAAGAAGCGTTGTAAGGGATATAAGACAAGGTTCTGGTCTGCAGAACTGGTGCAGATAACGATCCATGCCTTAATCTGCTGCTAGTAATCAGGGAAGGAGCTTGTGAGCTAAACCCATCAAGAGTGAATTAATGCCAGTGTGAAAGATTATATTTTTAGGTCAACTACCAGGGCTGGCTTACTCTGTTTGAGATTTAATACCAAATTATTTTTCCACTGACGCACAGTAGGTGCTTGAAAGAAAGGCTTTTTGAAGGTAATTGATGGCAGAGTGTTAGGTCTCAGACAGGGAGGCCTACCTTCCCTTTCCTCCAAAATGCAATTTTCACACATCTGGAGAATTTTAGTGCTGGTGTGAACTTGTACCCTGAAGCTCTGGGTAATTAACCTAATGATTTATAATCTGTCCTTGATCTGCTGGATATTTTGTTAATATTTTCACATTAAACAAGCAGATAAGTGAGGGAATCATTTGATCTCACGGTGCTCAGGTGGTGTGTGGTGAGTGGACCACAGGACGAGGAGGTAGGTGGGTTCTGATTGAGCTTCTGCCACTCGTTGCAGTTCACGGTGTTCACGGGCTCAGCGGTCCTGATCGCTGTTGTGCACTACTGTAACTTCTGCCAGCTCAGCTCCTGGATGCGGTCCTCCTTAGCTACTGTCGTTGGGGCTGGGCCCCTCCTTCTGCTCTACATCTCCCTGTGCCCCGACAGGTATGTATACAACTGTGGTCCAAGTTTGGCATCCTCGATGGCAGGGCCACCTTCCCCAGCATCGCTTACATTTAGCTCACCACATTTTTGCATCAGCACTAACACCCTCTGCTCTAACAGATACTCACTGTCACAACATGAGGCGGCTTTCAACATACACATGGCAACTACTTAGTGAAATGCCAAAGAATAGTATGCAAAAGAAGTATAATGCAATAGTCACTTGCTTGAAATTACTTAAAATGAAGACTTTTGAAATTGAGAATGTGAGACCAGAAGCTGTTTGATAAAGATGATCAAGAAAATGAAGGCATAGAGGTATAGATAGATACGAAGTGAAAAGTAGAAGTGAGTTCTATTCTTATTTGAAGCAGGGTTAATGTACCAAGACAGATTGCAGATTGCTGGAGTAAAGGAAAAAGAGGTGTGGTGGTCTTACAAGTGACCTGGGTGTTATTTATTTATAACAGTGAGTGAAAGCAGTTCCCCATGTTATCACATGAAACTTTAGCATATGATGAATCACTAGAAATACATCTCTTATCTTGAAACCTCTCCACATATCAAAGAATACATTCAGTCCCTGATACTCAGATGGCTTTCAAAGCCATATCACTGATAACTGCCAAGGACAGAGGGGATGGGGATGTAAACGAAGTAGGAACCATGTGGGAGACCCTTGGGGACAGGGTCAGTTCTTACTGCTATGTGTACACTTCTCTTAAATATTGGACTTTTTATTTATCAGAATGTTTTATTATTAGCATATAATGAAGAACCACTTATTTATAATTACAGTGGGTTTAGGCTAGGAGGGTATTTCAAAGTTCCATGTGATAGTTATTCATTGTGCTTCATACAACTGCTAACATTCCTGGCTCCCCAGATTCTTACAACAACCAGAGGGATGCCCAGTGTTTCCAAAATGCCCCGCGGGAATGGGAATGTTGCTGAGAACCATTGCTTTAGTAAACTCAAAAGTAGGAAATATCTGATTTGTCACGGTAACAACAATATCAAATGAAGTTGTCATAATGTGTTTCTTTGGATATAACAAAAGCTGTGATCAGTAATGGACAGATTAAATATTCTTCTTCAATTTACTTAATGAAATAGTAATGACGTGAAAGATATTTAAGTTCTATGCAAATTAAGATCAAAAGGGTATGTATAAAGTTGAACTGTCATTCAGTGTTTGAAAGGAAACTTTAATGAGTAGTTAAATTACTCATTAAAAACAAAGCCTACTTTTTCCTTTCTGAATGTGTGGCCATCTGGAATTGAAAGTTTTCTCAAGAGCCTGAAATTCAGCAATCTGCCTTTTAACCTTTTAGATCCATCATCAGCCATTCAGTGTCTTTCAGTCACTGGTGTAGGGCTTTTCCAGTTGGGTCTAGAGAGCCACCGTAATGGGGACCCCCTCATCACCTCTTTGCCCAGAATTCAAAAAGCAGATCTTGGGGTGAGCCTGGTGGCTGAATCACTGCTTGACAAGTACCCCTTCATATACACAAGATACTTTGAGCCCATTCAGCCCATTGTCACTGCTAAGTCTGTTCAGGGTTGGGAGCCCATGGGACGGTGAACAAAAGTATAAACTCAGCTCCTATAAAAGGGAAAAAATTCTTTGAGAACTGTGCTTAGTTTTGGGGGGACACACTTATGTGGATTATGGCGATGTCAGAATTGTGTCTAGACAGGGTAAGACGAGGACATGAAGTCTCATAATTTACATCTTGTGATGTAACTGTTGCTTTTCTGTCCTTTTCTGTAAAGTCATTTAATAATCATTCATGTGATTATAAAAGCCACTCTGAGCCTTCATCTGGCCTTTGTTGCCCAGGAAAGCTGCTCACAGATGAATCACATCTCACTTTGCAATGAGCGAGGCTGCTGAATCTAGAGGATTAAGTGTTGGGGCAGGAGGCTCCCTGGGTTGGGGAGTTTGTGGTTGATTGCGGGACAGGGTGGGTTCCAGGTGTAGCCTGACCCCAACAGAAACTACCAAGAATGTGGAGAGGGTCAGGGCCGTGTGTGCCTAGGGTACCTTCCCTAACACCCAAAGAGAGTTATTTATTTAATTATGTGTAGTTTCAGTGCCTTACAATTGTGATATAATGGCCTTGAGAACGACCAATAGCAAAGTATGGCTTTACTGGTAAGACGTAATCTGCTAGTGCCTCTAGCAGTTCCTTTCAGAATTGGTTCTTTGTGGGTAGGCATTGCTGTCTGAACACAACCACAGTTTTCTTCTACTGGACACCCTGGATAAGTCCTAACAATAAAACTAATGCCTTAGAGAATTTTTCTGTTTGACATTGCTCTTTAGTAGTTGCACCTACTTTCCATAGTTAATGTAACGACTTTTTAGCTATATCATTGTCTTTACTTTTTGTTATTCTTATCAGTATACAGTATGAAATTATAATAAAAAATTAACTACCCTGAACTGTCTAACTGGATTTCAACATAAAAAAAGAAAAATTATTTAAACTCTTTTCAAATTGCTTTATATATCTTCTTTGCTTTTTATAATAATATTTTTCTGCATTATAATTTCAGTTCCATACTAGAGTCACACCTTGATGCAGTACAGAACTTCAGGTAAGCTTTTAACATTGCCTGTATGTGAATAAATGAGAGAAACTATATTATCACTGCTCATTCTTAAGCTTCCAAAAAAATTGTATCTTAAATAAAAACAATATGTACACTATGAAAAGAGTAAGTGGAAAATACCTACTTGTTGAAATATCAGATTATAGTTATAATATTTATTGGGAAAATGATATGCTTAAAATATACTAGATTTTGTTTAATTTTGTATGACTTTAGCATGTTACAAAAGAAATCTCACTAATCAAAGAAAAGTACTAATTTTATTCTCTAAAATATTTTGAAATTACTAGAAATTTGAAATAATAAATGTTAGACCTTTGCTTTACTATAAACATCAAATTAAATTCTAAATATACTGGAGTTGAAAATTAAATTATATAAAACTATAAAAAATCTAGAAAAAAATAAAATTAAGTAGTTTTCAGTCCCTTAAGACAGAGATAACTTTCCAACCTTATAAATAATAATAGAAACACACACACACACACACACACACACACACACACAAAATCTTACCGACAAATTGATTGGGTGGGGGAGAATCAAAGCAGACTAAGAAAAATATTTGTGGGACTGTTTTAAAAAACAGAGCTAATTAAGTCCTGCATATTTAAAGGACAAAAGAACAAAAGATTCACAAGAGGAAATGTAGGTAGTAAATAGAGTTACTACTGAAGTCATTGAACATTAAAAATAACTACAGAATTCCTTTTGGTCTTTTAAATTGGACCTTCACAAAATAAGTGTGAATACCCAATGCAGGCAATGGTGTGGCACATTTATAAATTACTGGTAGTTTTTAATTTTCTTTAGCTACAAGGCACTTATAAAATATAAGTCTGTCTAATCCTCACAGTTACCTGACACATTAGGTGGGGAGTTTGCCTCATCCTCCAGAAGTGGAAGCTGAAGCTCAGAGCAGTTAAGGAACTTGCGGGTGGTCACAGGCAGTGTTTAAGCCTTGGCCTCTCACTACCAGGTCATGCCTTTTCTGCCACGCCTCATTACTCCTCAGAATAGTACAGTTGTTTTGGAAAGTTATTCAACAATATATAAAAATGTTTATAGTTTTATTTAAGATAATAATTCTATTTTTGCTTATCTGCTGAGGAGATAATTCAGCATATGGTAAAGGCTGCATGCCCCAAAATATCGATCACATGATTGATAATGTTGAAAATTCATCAGCAACTTCAGTTTTCAGTAAAAAAATCATTAATTATGATACATGTACTCAAAAGCTGTTTAAATTCAACAATATGGGAAATATGGTTTTCATTTGTTATGTGAAATTACATATGCTCTGTAGCTACAGGTAGATAATTCATTATATATGAGAAATGTAAGATGTTATGATTTAGTAATGAATGATGTATGATGACATTTTTCTCTTTATGCAATTAAAAAATTAAATATCAGGACATTTAGACATTGAAAGGAGAATTAAAGTGACTGTGGAACAAAGGCAGAATGTGAATGTGCTTCTATGTATGATTATAGGCATAGAATTTAAAACCAAAGTAGCTTTTTTAAAGTTAGTATTTTATTAACATATAGCATATACAAAGAAAAGTACTTAGATCATAAGAATAAGCTCAGTGAATTTTTACAAGTGATCACACTCAGACCAAGAAAAAGAACATTACAAGGACCCCAGGGGCCCCGCCTTATGCCCCATCCTGGTGATCCCCCTCTTTTATATCCTAAGCATAGATTTTGAACGGCACTGAAATACACCAAAATATTAACAGATCAAGTGTTTAGCTAGTTAGGACCATGAGCGATATTTGTTTTCTATTTTTCTGTATGTTTTAATCTTTCTCCATGGCAATGAATTATACTATATTTTACTCTGATTTTCATTTATGATTTGCTGTCCCACTATGAAGTCATAAATTGACTCTTATATTTAGTCACATAAAATTCCTCCTTTTGAAACTGGCCTTTGCTATTCGAATTTAGGAATTGGGCTGTCACCTTTGCTCCTTCTAAAGTAGAATAAGAAATACAAGTTATAGGTTGAAGGTAGCTCTCACCCTGCATTGTTACAGGTCTCCTCTGTTGCCAGGTGGCCCCTTGGGTACTGACTGTAAATCCATGTGTTAGGACTCTCCCTTTTAAGCAGAGGTAAAAGCAAACAGTGCAGTCTCCTCCCCTTTCCCTCACACTGGTCCGCATTTTGCTGCTCTCCTCCTCCTTCCAAAGGGGACTGGCCTGTGCCTATCTCCAGAGTCAGGCTTCACTGCTGGCTTTGGCCACAGTACAGCAAGAAAAGTGACAGGAGCAGAAGGATGGAGGTAACCCAGATACATCACCCACTCTCCCACAGGGATTTACAATGCCTGGTTGTGCTGTTAAGATAACTTTAAGCTTTGGTGACATCTAGTCATGAAGAGGGCTAGTCCTCAGTGTCAACACTTTGGAAAAACAGAAAGTGATAAGGTCCTAACCCAGCAAGATGGGCTTACACAGAGACAGGTTTACTCCCTCCCGTTGCAGATTCTCTTCCTATTCTAAAGCATCCAGAGGCTCAGGGGCTAGACAGAAATCTGTTTTTGTCATCTAAAATAGTTATTTTTGTTTAGTACTTGAAATTCATAATATGTATTACCATTTGTTGAAATGACAGTTGGCAGAATAAGTAAGTGCGGTGTGGTGCATTTTACCATAGAGGCCTTTTTTGGTTCTTGGTTCACAGGTATTGAGTCATAGAACCTGTTTCAGGGATCCCCAAAACTACCCCAGGTCCTATAATTTGCCAGGATGACTCAGGACTCAGCACATAGTCATACTCATGGCTATGATTTATTTCAGCAAAAGGTCACAAAGCAAAATCAGCAAAGAGAAAAGACATATGAGACGAAGTCTGGAGGAAACCAGGTGACAGTTTTGAAGAGTCCTCTCCGAGGAGAATTATACAGGACACGCTTAATTCCTCCAGCAATGAGCTGTGGCATGTATAAAATCTTGTCCTCTAGGAAAGCCTTTTAGAGACTCAGTGCCCAGTGTTTTTATTAGAGGCTTGTCACATAGGCACCCTTTGCCTAGCATGTACCAAAATTGCAGGCTTTCAGAAGGAAGGCAGGTGCTCAGCATAAACTGTGTTGTTTGTGCAAACAGTCCAGGCACAGTGAGCCGCCTCTTATCGAGGAGTGGTGGGCACCTTCCCATATCCAAAGTGTCTGACACCACCTTAGGGCACCCTTGCCAGCAGGACTTTCTACTGATGGCAGCCTCCCGGCCTGCTGTTTACTCATTTCTGCACAGAGCCTTAGGCCAGGAGGGACTCAGTGATACACCAGTCTGTCTTCAGTTTTCATGTGAGGAAATCAAGATCCAGAAAGAGGATGTGACTTTTCCAAGGTTCTACAACTCTGCAGTGGTTTAGCTAGGACCGAGCCCAGGTGTCAACATTCCAAGGCCAGGGCTCTTGCTTTATAGATGGTCAATTTTATTATTTTTAAATATCTTTAAGTTACAGTTATATTCATATGGTGACCCAGCCCATCATTACATAAAACCTAGTAGCCTACTATGTGTACTGCAGAAATACATCAAAGTACAAAATTTATATGAATAGAGCAATCACAGTGTTTTAAACAAATAGAAGAAAGACTAGAAGGAATTTTAATAAACTTTATTGGTGATTGCCTCTGGGTAGTAAGATGACAGATGAATATTATTTTTCCTTTCTACTTTTTCCTCTAAATTTTGTATGATGAGACTATAGTATTTTTAAATGGAAAAATATATTTAAAAAAATAAATAAACTTTAGAAGAGGATGCACTCCTCACGCTAACCTTCAGTCCCTGAGTCACAGCTGTCATTCTGCAGCACCGTGGAAGCAGAGGACAGCCCCTGACAGTGGGCTTGGTCATCAGAGGAGATAGAGATAGGTTTAGCCATTAGAAGGGCAATTTGGAAATTTCTAGTGGAATTGCAAATGTGTCGTATTTTAAATAACTCAGCAATTCCACTTCCAGAAGTGTATCCCACAGACAGACTCATTCCTATGCACAATGATACTGTGCAGGATTATCACAATGATACTGTACAGGATTATTATTACTGGGAACAGGATTATTACTTGTTCCCAGTAATAAAAGGACACAGCCTAAAGCCCAGGGTGCAGACTGGTTGTTACTTTTGTACATACACATATTAGAATAGTGCACAGTCAAAACAACAATGTTGGGTACCTTGGAGGAAAGAAACAAAGTTTCCATTGTTCATACTGTTTGAGATTCTTACAATGTGTTCATCTTAAAAGGATACCTTTTATATATATTTTTAAAAGGTTAAAACTGTCTTAAATGCATTTGGCAAACCTAACCCAAAGTGGGTTTGTGGGGGATGGTATTTTGCCAATCATTTATACAGGTAGAAAGTAGAGAACTTAGAAAAATTCTCTGTAAAATTTAAAGTCTTTCAAAACAAGAGTTGGATTAGAAATCTAAAAAGCGAGTATATCAGAAGATGTTAAATTTCTTAGGTATGATGGTAGTGTGGTTACATAGGGAGATATCCTTATTCGTAGGAGACATACTGAAATATTCAGGATTAAAGTGTCATGACATCTGAAGCTTACTTTCAGAATGCTCAACAAAGTGTGCATGTGTGTGTGCATGCATATGTGTGAGTGTGTATGTGTGTGTGTGTTTTCAGGGGGAAAAGCAAAGTGATAAAATGTTAACAATTATTGAATCCAGGAGGATGTATCAATGTTTGTTTTGCTAGTCTCATAATTTTTCTATAAGGTTGAGACTTTTCAAAATAAAAAGTTGGAAAAAAAGAAGATTTTTTTTTTAAAAATCAATGAGCTAGACTTCTGAAAAACAACACAATTACAAAGCACTTATTAAAGAAATCCATTGCAAGTTTGTCTTTATCTCTCCACATCTTCAGCTAGCCAGCCAAACAGAAACGGGTTGCTTCGCGGCTACAGGTTGTCAAAGGTTTGAGCTGGACAAAACTGCACAGGCTGCTAGTTTGCTGAGCTGTTTCAGAACCTAGAAGTACTGAGAGTAACCTTTTTTTCAAAAGATGCATTTAATAAGGCACATTCTTTCTCTTCTCTTTCCTCTCCAGTTCTGAGAGGTATCTCTGCAATAGTTCATTGCCACTTGACAGCAGGAGACCAGCCAGCTTGATTGGCCAGGAGGTGATTCTTGTCATCTTTCTCCTGCTCTTGTTGGTCTGGTTCCTGAATCGAGAATTTGAAGTCAGCTACCGCCTTCACTACCATGGGGACGTGGAGGCAGACCTTCACCGCACCAAAATCCAGAGCATGAGGGACCAAGCCGACTGGCTGCTGAGGAACATCATCCCCTACCATGTGGCCGAACAGCTGAAGGTTTCTCAGACCTACTCCAAGAACCATGACAGTGGGGGAGTCATCTTTGCCAGCATTGTCAACTTTAGCGAGTTCTACGAGGAAAACTACGAGGGAGGCAAGGAGTGCTACCGGGTCCTCAACGAGCTGATCGGGGACTTCGATGAGCTCCTGAGCAAGCCAGACTACAGCAGCATTGAGAAGATCAAGACCATTGGGGCCACATACATGGCCGCGTCAGGGCTGAATGCCACACAGTGCCAGGATGGCAGCCACCCTCAGGAGCACCTGCAGATCCTGTTTGAGTTTGCCAAGGAGATGATGCGCGTGGTGGACGACTTCAACAACAACATGCTTTGGTTCAACTTCAAGCTCAGAGTCGGCTTCAACCATGGGCCCCTGACAGCAGGGGTCATCGGAACCACCAAGCTACTATACGACATCTGGGGAGACACCGTCAACATCGCCAGCAGGATGGACACCACAGGGGTGGAGTGCCGCATCCAGGTGAGTGAAGAGAGCTACCGCATCCTCAGCAAGATGGGCTATGACTTTGACTACAGGGGCACAGTGAACGTCAAAGGCAAAGGTCAGATGAAGACCTACCTTTACCCAAAGTGCACGGACAATGGGGTCGTGCCACAGCACCAGCTGTCCATCTCCCCAGACATCCGAGTCCAAGTGGATGGCAGCATCGGACGGTCTCCCACGGACGAGATTGCCAACCTGGTGCCTTCCGTACAGAACTCGGACAAGACGTCTCTGGGTTCTGAGAACAACACGCAGGCCAAGGACTGTCACCTGTCTTCAAAGAGACCCTGGAAAGAGCTTGTCAAAGCTGAAGAAAGGTGTCGATTTGGCAAAGCCATAGAGAAAAGCGACTGTGAAGAAATGGGGATGGAAGAAGCCAATGAACTCACCAAGCTCAATGTCTCAAAGAGTGTGTGATGCAGTGCCCGAACGCTGCTCGCCGCGGTGCTCTGTTCGTCGAAATACAATAATATTTGTCTTGGCTGTTGTGCGTTCCAAGCGCCACAGTTTCCGTCCCTGGACATGGTGTCATGTGGTCATCGCAGCCCTAACTCCTGTGTGGATCACAGTTATTCAGGGTTCACTTCCATCCAATTCTTTCCTTTTTCACCCCCCCAGAACCTTCTCCCCTTGGTATAACCGTTCAGCAGCATGGAGAACAAGTGCCTTCAGGGCTGGCGTGGCTTCGGAGTCTAGGGACAGAGGCCGCAGGTGGAGATCGTGGCGTTGGTGGTGTTGGACTTTAAAACAAAAGCTGTGGTTAAGATATCATTTTTATTGCTTTTTCTCACAAGACACTTTTTTTTTTGCTAATACAATGTTTTTGAGGTTTTTTTCCTATATACATAATAGTGTTTTCCAGTGACCTGAGCTTTCTATGTAAACATATACACGCACACACACTTGCATTTATGAATCTGAGATTAAGTGCCAGTAACTCCCTGAGAGCGAGTGTCGGGGGAGGGGGTGAGGGCTGAGAACAGCAGTCAGCTGGCAACCAGGATGGCCCAGTGCCCCTCCCTCCCTGCACCTTCCGGAGCACCTGGGCCCTTGTGGGCTGTGGGTGCCCCACTCCCCACACCTCCACACACAGGCCAGGATTCCAGATGCTAACCGATAGCCAAGCTTGTGAACCCAGGCCTCAGGTATTTAAAAGTTTTTTTCATTCTTCCCCCATGCAAGGGGTCTTCCAGCTGGGAGTGAGGGTGTTTGTCTTGGAGGCCCACTCATCTGAAGGGGAAATGAAAATAAATGACCAAGGGTTGCATTTATTTATTTATTTATTTATCAAGAAACGTGTGTGTTTCAGGGAAAGGGCGCCAGGTCAGTTTGATGAATGGAAATAGGCTCGGGGGTGCCGCAGAGGGCACACAGCAGAGGATGGGAACATATTTGTTAGTGCTTTAGCCACTTTGGGTCACATCCCCCACAAGAGGGCCAAGCAGGAACCTACAGAGCACTGCCAGCTCTCAGGGTCAGAGAAGCTCTCCACCACCGTTTTTTAAATGAACACCGCTTCTTCTGCCCTGTGTGCCTCTGCAGGAATTGGATCAGAACCCACCCAGCTGGATGTGAATCAGAAGGTCTGGGCAGAGCTAAAGGGTGGCAGGAAGTGCTGGCTCAGTCCTGGCCGCCACACATCTAAAAGTGTCTCCATCTCTCCCATTCTCAGCATGCACAGGGCCTGTCTGTGACAGAATCGGGCCTGGTGAGTGAATGCCAGCCCTCTTTAGATGGAGTTCTTGCACTGTATGTAGGGACAGAATCGTCTGGATGCAAATGAGGTGTTGAACCAGGGGTAGTATGGAAACCTTAGGAAACTCACTTCTGTGCTACTCGTTGCCAATCCTGCTTATAATTACATTTTGCCACGTGGAGTCTGAAGTTTATGTAGAACTGAACTCAGGCTAGAGTTGCACTGTCTAAAATAGTTATTTTTAAGGTGACACTGACATACAGCTCATGGGATAATTCAAGGACTAGCTCCTTCTCTGATTAAGGTCTTCACCGATGTGCATTCGCTTTTGACTGGTAAACCTGTGTGTAACTTTCACATCTGCGTTAAGTCCCGCTATCACTCCTTCTCCTCAAGTACAGAATCTGCCACTTCTGGCAGCACAAAACATTGATTCTGATCAGCCATCTCCCCAGGGGACATGCATGGGATGACCACCAGCTGTGCAGCCATAGCCAGGATCTCGATGGCCTGGGGAATTGAGAGCATTCTCAGTAACTAAGATTTTTCTTCAGGTTTTACTGTCACTTTGTTGTTCTTCCAATGCCGGAAAAAGGATAGTTGTGACAATACCTCTTGCTTCTAAAGAATGTATTCTTATACTGCAGAATTTTTATTTTTTCTTAAAAACACTACCTGATGCTCTCCTTGTCCGTAGGGATTGTGGGTGCATTCGGGGTTTCTTCCATCAGTATTAAGGCGTGTGTTTGAGTGTGGCCCTGTCCCTTTACCTTCTTGCTCCAGGCTCTAGCTTCGGTGGGGCTTGAGGGGCTGGGCAGTCGCCTATGAGTTACCGATGTCTCTCTCTACTCTTCTGCTCAGAACGTGTTCTACAAAGCTCATCTCTGCACACACTTCCTCCCTGTCAAACTCCTTTTTTTCCCTTCCCTGCTTAAAAAGGTGTTTAGGATTCCTGACCCTGGGAACCCAAGAAGCTGCAAAATGCAGGGAATGAACCATACCATCTGGTGGTCTGGTTCAGCGTTGTGCAAACTGGAGCCTTTGACGGATGGCTCACCCAGAGTTCAAAGTTGTCTTTACAAAATGTCCTGAGCCTTCCTAAATAACCAGTCCAGATGTGCTTTCTGGTCCATCCCAGTTCCCTGCTCTGAAGTATACCTCAACGCAGAACCGCAGAATCTCTGCAATGGAAACACTGTGCGTCTCATCCGATTGGTGTTGAACAGATAGTTGCCGAAGACAGATGGGTTTCTAAGCAGCGGGTTCAAGCGCTACTGATGCGACGGATGCATTCTTCAGAGTGGCAATACCTCTTCTGAACTTAGGGCAGGAAGCAATACTTCAGAATTGAATGTGTGTAAATAGTTGCTTTGAGTTGCAATTGCTATTTTCTTGGCCCCAGGTCAGATCAAATTATATATATGTACAAACAAGCACATAATTTTATCCAATGCAAACAAATGTAGAGCATCAGTTATGAAACCCTTAAGTAGCTTGAAGAGTCGCACAGATTATGCAACACCTGCACACGACTCCATTAACACTGACTTCACTTGTGGAGATGACACCTGCACATTTGCACATGACATTGAGAGCCAAAGGGCCGCGTGCTTCCCATTACATGGGCTGTAATAATTTGTAGTTTCCAAAGATCTGTCTGCGTTAGCATTTTTAGAATTTTGAGGTAAGCATTTTTTGGTTGGTTGTTAATGGAAAAAATCACATCATGCCTAGAATCTGAAATTAAATTAGCGAGAACCAACTGTTTGCGTTTTCCATCTTTCCTTTTCTCTACTCTTTAAATTGTTGATTCTAATATTTTCAAAATGCATCTACTGAAGAAATGGACATTAAAATATTCTAAAATCTAATTATTTAATGCCTCGTATTCCCTCATTGAAAAGATCAGTACCCCTTCAGAGGTTGGGGCACCCCTCATTTCCTGCAATTTGTGGCTGAAATAGGAAGATTTGTGTTTCTTTCGCATCATGTCTGACAACAAGGCAAGTGAAAAAAATGCTATTTCTATATGTGCTTGGGGGTAGGGTTTACGGACATATTTGCTACAGTTAACTTTGGTTGAGAAGTATTTTTACATGGAACTTAAAAAAATAAAAAGCAGGTTGCAGGACTAGTTTTGCTTTTGGTGACATCCCTATTAGGCCTTCTAGATAGTTTTTCCTGCAAATCTTAAGAATTGACTGAGAAAATGAAGTATGATTTCCAAAAAGATGTGCCCACATAGCCTCTTCCTCGCAGGGTTTCCAGGGATGCCTGTATCATGGGGAAGTCACAAAGCCTCTTCCCAGAAACACACATGCCATTTATACATATCTTAGGGGTTCACAACACCCCCAACTCTGCAGTTCTGCTGGGGTCTAGAGGCTTTTTCCATAAAAGGTTTTTCCTGGTGGGTCCAATATTTATGAGCAGTCAACACACAAGATCCTCTTGTAGACTCAGCGAAGGGATATGAAGATGTGGGCCCATCCATCTTTGCCCATCAGCTCGTAGGGATCAAGCTTCTAGGTGATTCTCTGCTGGAAACTGGTGCCAATGAGGACACTTCTTGATCTGGGCATTCTTTTCTCCTGAGACTGCAGGCATCCCTCGGAACCTTTCCAGAGATTAGGAAATAGTGGTCTTTGCTGCATGGAAGGTCTTATGAGAACATGAGTCTCACAGAAAGAGCAGCCAGGAACTTAGAGGATATTTCTCAAACAGTCCAGAAAGGCAGCCTCTAATTTTTTCAGTAAGCCTCAGAACTTTTCATTTGTGGTTTCTCTTTAGTTTAAAATCTCTTTCACACGTGGTTGCTTTGTTCTGCTGTGGGAATCTATCGTTGTGGCCACCTGGAGCATATCCCAAGTTCCAGGAAACAGAAGCTAACTGGGAAAAGAGATAAGTGAGAGGAAGTGATTAAGAAAAAGTACACACTTGCATACCACATATGTGTAAATTTTAAATCTCCCCAAGTGTCTATTTTTATATGGTTCCTTTGTAAAAAAAATTTTTTTTTAATAACATGACTCCAAAGAGTTTTTACTATATATTAGAATAATTTAAGCTTGGGGAATTCTCATATTCTTGCTTTGCCTGAAAATTAGAACAAATGAATTAAGCATTCATGTACTGAGCAATCTGAGTGCCTTCTGAAATCTGTCATCAACAGCAGTGATTCTTAACCTTTTTCTGGCTCACAAAGCCTTTGATAGTTTGATGAAAGTTGTGGCTCCTTTCTTCAGAAAAAAATGCACATAAAAATAAAACCTCTTAATGTTTCATATGATTTCAGGAGTTCCTAGATCAAGTAAAATACCCCTGATCTGCAATAACCAGGGGGAAAATGATTTTTAATAATAATTATATGCAAATCCAGTTTTCCAAGCACTTATGGACTCTTCGTTGGGCACTTGATTAAATGCTACTTATTTATATAGGTGTTTCCCATCATTACATTTTAGTTTTACACCTGAGTTACCTAAATATATTTGAAGAGCCACTCAAAGAGTTTTTTAATATATAAAGTTAGTCAAATTCTTCCCAACAGATAAGTAACATTTAGCCAGTATTTACTGAGTATCTACTATGTGCCAAATAATGCCAAAGCTCCTTTTATTTAGGTTGTTAAATTTGTGGTGATACTTGAGAATATTTGAGGAACAGAGTTGATTAGAAACTGCTTTTCATGATGGATTTACTGTTATGAATTCCACCAGTAAACTGAAGGGAAGTTCGAGATACCAGGGGTTACATAGTCACAGCCTTCTCTTTATTGATGTTTTTCAACAGGGCTTCCTTAGTGTCTTCTGTAACCCATTAGAGATTATTTTCGTGTTTATGGTCTTATAGATTGTTTAGTCTCTCAAAAGAGCAACAGATGAGAAATGTTCAGAGAAAACAACTATACCAATATTATGTTGGACCCTCAGTGAGAGTAGGGCCACTCCACACTTATAAGATCATACACTTATTTTTGAAATAATCCTCCCTTGATAGCGATTGGAGGCCCAGCAGCAGTATGGTCTCAGAGCTGGTGGGACAAGGCGCTGGCTTGGACTGTTTTGGCTGGTGGGAAATTTTCAGGAATAATATGGCCCAGTGAAGCGTGTCTCTGCTCTCCTAATGAAGCACCGTGGTTGGAAGTCTCTACTGACCCTGTCCCCACCCTCTGCCTGGTTGGGGTGAAGCAGTCTTCTGAAAGAGCTGTTTCTCTCTCTTCCTCTAACCTTGATCTGAGCAAACAAAAGCATTGCCTTCTAGGTTGGGTGGGTAAGGAATTCTATCAGAAAAGAGGAATTGTTTGGACTTGTCCTGGTGATTCTGAGTAAAGTAAACTGAGTGGTAAAGGGGAGTGATTTTGACTTGCATGCTCTGCTTGGACTTCCTTGTGCGTAGACATCCTTGTGCCCAAGGCAAACCCCAGTGGCTCACATGCATTTCCTGCTTAGGGCTTCCATCTCTCATTCTCCCCAGCTTCCCAGCCCTTGAGGTCTTCAGAACTGGCCTGGCAGTCAGTCTTCTGACTGAAGACCAGCCCTCCCCAGCACTATCTCTTGTGTGCTGCATGGCCACAAGAAGGATGGCCGTTCTCCCAAGGACACGTGTGCCTCCATCACCATTCCACCACCATCTTTGACCTCCAAGAGTAGGTTTCAGTGCCATGCCATCCTCACTCCCTAACTTCAGGAAATAGATAAAGCTACAGCAACATTATTAGTAGACACTTTATCAGTTTAAAGAAAGTAATCCTTTAGATGCTAAATTCAGTTCTTGCATGTGCAAATATGCCTCTACATGTGTTCTCTCATTATATGATACTTTTTCACCAAGAACTCAAAACACCCTTTTGCCCTAAGGATGCCTCATCAAAGTAGGTAGGCAGAGGTGTTTTTTCTGTGCAACAGATTAGAAAGCTGAGGTTTAGAGCTGTTGAGTGGCTTGCCCAGATTCAGCCCATTGTCCATGCTTTACAACCACTCAGAAGACAGAATGCTGCAAATCCAAATGATCTAACTTCTTGGCCTCCCCCTTTCCTTTGCCAGGAAAGAACAAAGTATCCTGGTGGTGAAGTGGTACATTGTGCATTTAAATGGTGAGAGTAGACAGTAGTCAGCAGTGACCAACAAGGTAAAATACATCTTTCCTTCCCTCCCTCTCCTCTGCTTTTTGTAAGACTGGCTACTTGAATTATATGTTGGATATTTAAGTTATTATCTAGTGTATGCTAGATAATATGGAAAAATGGAGAAGTTTTAAAATTATTCAAGTGTCTATATGGGCTTGTGTCCATGTGCTAACAAAGACCGTCAGGGAAGAGAGGCATAGTTTGCGACACATTGGTGCCTTCAGAAAGATCAGTATAAAACACAGATTATGTTGGTGTCTTGTACTACCTGCCAGTTTAGCAGAAATGGATCATGTACCTTTCGTCTTTTTTCTATTGATTGCACAATAAATTTAGTATTGTGTATAATGTTAGGTCATTTTTTAAATAACATTGTCATATATCTGTACATCTCCAGTGTTTCATGAACATATTAGAGGGAAAGAAAAAACTAAATATTACTTGGCTATTTAACTGAAAATAACATAGAACGTAATTTGAAACTTTCACACCAATTTTGGGATTTGGGGTCAAAACACTGACTATTGACTACAGAGGATTGAGAAAGCTAAGAGTTTGCTTTTTAGAAGCAAGTTTTATAACATGGTAGATTGGTGGAACTTTTCTTTGGTAGTTTTGGTTTGCCAGAATGATAGCTCTTCTTCTTTAAGAATAAAGACTTCTGGTGGTATCACAGATTTAGTTAGAATATTTATTACCTCAGAAGAATATGGTTAAAATTGTCCTTTGTAAATTCCATGACAATTTGTACTTCCCAAAAATATCTGTCAAGGACTTTCATAGACTTCTCAAATCCTAATCTACCGTGATCCCTGGAGAACATTTGGATTTGCTTATATGTTTTTTAACATTGGAGAATGCCATTTATATGACATTTCAGGAAATTAATTCAATAAAGCCTAAGAAAAGGTAAAACTATTTGAAAAGAAAGCATTTGAAGCAGTTATCCAGATAATTTAGGATAAAAGCATCCTTTTTTTCCTAAATTTTTCAAATGGGACAAAATGTATTGAATTTATTACACACATAATGATCCAAATTCTTCAAGTCACTTTTTTTTTACACAGCCAGTACAATGGGCTGCTTTGATCCTTTCAGCATCTGATTTCAAAATTTCCTCACCTCCTTCAACTGTGCATTTTGTTGGCAGAACTACAACAGACTCAGTGCTTTGTGAGAAAACCTAGTGTGTTCTAGTGAGTAGCCATTCGATAGTTACTAGAACTCCGCAAGAGTTTGCCCATGTCCCCGACTGGTGGCTTTTGTCACCACCTCAAATACGAGACTTCGGGCCTCTGTGCCCATAGCAACAGCCCTGTGGATGACTTGGAGCATGAGCTCTGCCAGTGCCCATGTGAGCATCTGATGTGCCCCGAGACTGTCTGGCAGTGAGGAGGAGACTGGTCCTTCCTTCTTTCAGTTCCTCTGAAATGCAAGAAGACAGCCTCAGAGCCCAGCACGGCGCCAGCCTTCTTGCTGCCTCTGGCTTCTCGGTGAATGCTGGTGTCTCATGTTCTGCTTGAAACACTTTTCCTGGTCCACTCCTCATTCACTGGCCCAGCTTGAGATGCTCCAAGCCCCTCGCCACAAATTGCCACCAGGTCCTGGGCAAGCCTGTGGCACCCACCACCCTTCGGAATATCACCTGCAAGCCGTTTCTGGTTTCAGCCCCAAGAAGCCACCAGAGCGGCAAGCTGGGCATCCTAGGCCTGATCCAGGCCTAGGAGATCTTCATCTCTCCAGTCCTGGGCTTCCTAGCAGCAGTGAGCCAGACTCTTGGGCCAGCATGAAACCCACAGAGACCCCAGCCAACCCCACCAATGTTCCTGGGGTCCCAAAAGCTGTCCTTGGACTTGGGCAGGGACAGAGCAGAGGACCAGCTGGGAATGCCCAGAAGAATGGATGTCGAGTAAGTGCAGTTCAACATCCAGTGACATAACACAGCAGGGCTCGGCTCCCAAGCAGCCCTTAGCCACCTCTGCACCCCTCAAGTGCCGCACCTGCAGGAGCGCCATAAGCCATCAGACGGGGTGTGCCAGCAGGGCCTCCGGGCACACCCTCTTCACACTACAGCATTAAACTGAAGCACTAATAACAACACAAATGAGCGCCGAGTGAAAAACCCAAAGCCTTAACATCCTCTTGGAAATCCTCTGTCGAATGCATGATTTGTAACAGATGGCATTCTAGAATTTAACCGTCCCTGAGATGATCCAGTTACTAAAATCACCTTCCACTGTCTCAATCCACACAGTTATCCTTATACCAAAACCGATTCTGTGAGGCACGCGAGTGGTGGTGTAACATGACACAGTCACATCGCCCCATTCAGCCTTGTCTTGCGGGTTGCCAGAGCATGTTTCCGTTGTTGACGCTGTAGTATCACTGTGAACAGGTGACATGGTTTGTTCAAACAGCCTTTGACTTGTGGGTGATTGTATGTTCTATCCTAAAGCTGGCATTCTTTCACACGCTGACTGAGGCTTCCTACGCATGGGCATTGCACTTTTTTAATCATGAAATATAGAAAGACATAACAGAAGATTATTATAATCTTTCTGTTCCAAAGCATGGATAGTTTTCTTTTTAAATCATATTTTGTAGAAACTGCTTGTGGTTCTTTTTTTTCTCCCCTCCAACCTTCTCATCTACTTTCCCATCTCTTTTCCAGAAGATAAAAAGCACTGCTGAGAGAGGAACTCAGAGTTTCCTTTCAGTTAAAGGAGCCTAATTGTAAATAAAAAAATAAGAAACTGCTTTTGCTCTGTCAACCAAAAACAGGAAGAATTGTATCTGTGAAATTATTAAGCTATCTCTATATACAGATAAAAGCACATTATCTTTCATTCATTACTACAGACCTTGTAATCTATTGTATATTAAAATGTTTTACTGTATCAGAGAAAACTTCATATTATAGATCAAGAAAAGCTGGGAAAATAATTCAAAATACAGTATATATAACTAATATGTTGTTGTTTGTTTATTCTGGGCTTGGAACACTTTCAAGTAAAAAATGTGGTCCACATAAATTATTGACCAGAAAGTGAATTTATCTTCAAAACTTAAGCCTCTTTTTGATGCAACACCAATTCATGGAGCTTACCCATGTGTGTGCACAGTGCAGTCCAAGGGGGTCACAGACTGGTTTAATCCAGTTGCAGGAGTTTGTGCTGCAGCCTTCAATCCAGCCCACCTTCTGCTGGGCTGCCATCAGCTACCCTTAGCTTTAGTAGAAGTGTCCAGAACACATAGTGTAGCTGCACGTTTTCAGGGCCTTGATGCCACCCTTGGGATTGGAAGGTTCAGGGGCCCCTCTCCTCAAGGAGGAAGAACCTGTGCAGACAGGAAAATATAGAAAAAGCAAAGAAGTGTCCTCTCCCTGGGGTCTCTCTCCTCAAGCCGAAAGGGAAAATGAAACCTCTACATTACGGAACACAGATGGGATGCACTAGTATTTAATGTGTCTGGTGCCAACTTTCTCTGTGATTTGGCTGGAGTTTGCTCAACACTAAACTGAGCTCACGGACAGGAGTGAACCAAAACTTGTTTTCTTTGGACTGTTTTGAGCAAAAAATAGAAGAAAGGGGCTCATTTTTTCCACTGAATTTTTTTTTTTTTTTTGGATCCAATAGTACAGATCCAAAGTAAGTATTTATTCACAGGCCCAGTTTCCCATTCTTTTAAGTTGGAAGTGTGACTGCCAGCTCCCTGGGTTGTCAGAATATGCTGAAAACAAGCCGACAAGCTTAGGCGCCTCGAAGTCAGAGATCGCTCTTTCCACATGTGGTTGGGTCAGATTTCCCACATGGTCTGTTCCAGGTGTAGTACTTCCCTCTGATTTTGACTTTTTCAGCTTGTGTTAGGTAAATAGGTGTGCGAAGCTGAGGAGCAAACACAATACAAGAGAAGTTGTGCTCCCCTTGGGAGGAGATTGGGCTTCTGTATTTATTTTTTAATTCTGCCCAATTACCTAGAAAGAGAACAGTTTTGCTCTCCTAGTTACTGAAGGATATGCAGGGGAGGTGAAGAGATAGGTCTTTAAATGTTCATATGAACAAATGCCAGATGGCTAAATTTTTGGTCCATGAAAGAACATGTTCACCTCTTTTTTTCCCTTCTGGTTATCAAGCTCTTATGAAAATAAGAAAGCATCTCTTTAAATAGAATCATACCCTGAAAGGGACCCCTTTGCAGCCCAGTGGCCCTCCTTAGATTGAAATAATCATTCCAAGTGACACCTTGTACCTGCCCTATATGGTTGGAGACTGGGCGTTCCTTGTCCATTACCATCTGGAGAGACACAGCCAGTGTACCCAGTCTGTCACATTCTTTTGAAAAAGGAGAAAGTATCTTATGTAACACACTTATAGCCAACGGGGTCTATGAGCAAACATTAAAACTCATTCTCCATTTTTAAAAAGACATTAGTTTTCATTTGGCTGTATCAATTAGTTTTGCTGGAGGGCTTTTTTTTTTTTTTTTTTTCAATTAAATTAGCCACTCTGGTATTGTTGTGAGGCAGTCATTTAATTTCATGGCTTTCATAGGTTTACAGGAACATTAAAATATGATGCCAATGAAATTCATTAGAATTCTCCATTATCTTGTGGATTTAGTGCCCATCTGTGTTGCATATGTTTCCAGTGGTGGCTTACAATGGTCCTTGCCACATATTGGCCATATGCCTATTTACTATGCACATGTGGAAACATGCATGCATCTAGACCCAACAATGGTCATAAAATAAGGCCGTCTCTGACGTGGATTCTAAACCCCCACGAAAGAAAGTCACTGGGAAAAGCACACAGACATTAGTGTGCTCTTGAGAATAGATTTAGGAACAGTCCTTCCAGCTCAGCGAATGTCATTTTGTTTCTGTCTGCTCACCCTTTTATTTGCAATAAACCTGACAAAAACTTCCAAAATGAAAATGAGAATGTGCTTATTTGAAGGAAACATTGGCAGGCAGCCACAGACTCAAAGGACGCAAACTAATTTTGCTCTTGTTTTTCTGCCAATAACTCCTTGGCTCCTGTGCACTGTGCACAGGCAGAGCCTGATGGGGAATTCTGATTGATCAGTTGCACGCAGGCTGCCGGAAACCCTCAACCTATGGAGAAGGTGATGGGTCATAGCAAAGTGAACTTCTCTGTTCCTGAACACTGTTTAGCCTCATAGTCACAGCTCTCAGCCCATAGAGACAGTCCCACTATCCCAAGGGCAGGCAAATCACTTAACTTGTCTGTTAGAGAACATGGACTTTATGCTGTACACCAAATGCAGTGAAGTTCATTTAAATCTGGTTTATCTGAACTTCCCCCCCTCGCCCCCCACCCCCAGTTAGAAGGATCCTTCACTTTTCCAAAGGATGGAGGAGAGAGGAAAAAAGAAGGAAGGAAAGAAGGAAGGAAGGAAGGAAGGAAGGAAGGAAGGAAGGAAGGAAGGAAAGAAAAGGCCTTTATTACTTTTAAAATGTATTTGATTTTTAAATTCATTTCTATATCATGTTTCAGAACACATCTTTTGCAGTAAGTGCACTTCCTCTGGTAATATAGAAGAGCTGAAGTTTGATACCCTGTTCCCAGGCTCCCCCACAGAGTTTTCAGCTGAACAATGCAAAGCACGGAGTTTGGTTTGTTCCCTCTATGGCTGGCAAGGTGGTTAGCCAACCACTCTTCTGACTGGGGGGTGAGGATGGGAGCATCCTGGTTTTCTGAAATGAAGAAGACTAATCTGGGGCCAAAGGGGGCTTAGAGAAAAGATTCAAGTTTCCCTAAGAACGCTTTCACCAGGCCCCACTGGAAGAGGGAGTAGGGATGAGAGAGGAGAGTTTAGCTTCTTATTAAACTGTCCTGGAGGGGGTTGGCCTCAGAACCAGGAATTCCCGCAAAAAGGGGCAGCCAGGTCTCCAGAAGACTGTACCAGGCATAAAAAAAACATGTTGGACAGAGGCTGGCTGGCCTCTTTAGCCAGAAGGCCCAGGAGATGCTGAGAAGAGGCCAGGGCCACTGACATGCTTCCCAGGAAGGGACTGGACTCGCCTCCTGATCCTGTGAGTGAATGTTACTTCACCTAGAGAGACAATGGCAGCTGAGTGCCCAAGACCCTGGGTCCTGGCCTGAGACTGCTGAGAAATAAGCTCTCCTATCTTATCCAAAAGACCTTCAGGGAGTTGAGGTGACTTCTGGAGAGTTCTAGGAGTAAGCCCCAGGAATCAGCTCTGCAGGGCAGGCTGCTCACCATAGCAACATGTAGCCCAGCTGTGGGACCTGGAATGTTCCAGAAACATGAAAGCCTGGGGTGGGTGGGGAGAGAAGGGCTCAGGAGCAGGGTTGATGGCAGAAGGAAAGAGTTGCTGAATGAGGCTCCTTTCATGCAGCTCCCCAAGGCTATAAATAACCAGGCAGCTGCTCAACAGCTGGTGCAGAGAATGGTCTGGGTAGGGGGCAGCGTTGGGGAGAAGTGCAATAAGAGTAGCCCAACTGGGTGCACCTTTGAGTGCAGGAATAACCCTAGACATCTCTGGAGGGAACTGTGAGGCTTCCCTCTCTAGGCCTCTTCTCCTTACACCTGGAATCCACAGCTGGTTCACAACTAGTTGAAAGAGACACAGGGTTTGCCGAGTGAGCCATCATAGCTAAGGAGACTGCCTGCTGCCCTGGCCATGTTGTCAGCACATTAGTGTTGGCTCTTTTAAGAAACATTTTTCCTTTTTATTGAGCTGTAACTTACATCAGTAAAGCACACATTGCTCAATACGTTTTTACGTATTTATACACAAATATAATCATCACCCAGATCAAGGTATAGGACATTTCCAGCACCTCAGGGGACTCTCTCGTGCCCATGTAGTCAATACCCCATCATCTAAGGCTAACTGCTGTTTTCCTCTCTGTCACTATAAATTGTTTCTTCCTTTTAACTTCATGATTAATTCATCTCATTGGAATCCCACAGTAAGTTCTGTTTCCTGTCTGGCTTCTTTCACTCATTTACACACATGTGAGATTCCTCCATGTGTGGGTAGCAGAGCTTTGTTCTTTTTCATTACTCTGTAGTATTCCATTGTATAATGAGGCC
Organism: Cynopterus sphinx; assembly: GCA_030015415.1. NCBI lineage: Eukaryota > Metazoa > Chordata > Mammalia > Chiroptera > Pteropodidae > Cynopterus > Cynopterus sphinx. The sequence continues at coordinate 94,368,704 of CM057379.1, read as the reverse complement.
ATGATTTATCTATTCTCCTGTTCAGGGTCATCGGGTTGTTTCCAATTTAGAGTTATTGTGAATAACACTTCCAGCAGCAGTTTGGTCAGAGCTGGCGTACTTCAGAATAAGTTTGGAAGTAAATTCTGATGGGAATCTAAACTGATGCACCCTCAGTGGAGGCCAATTTGGCAATAGCTGTCAAAATCAGAAAAACACTTGTCCTTTGGGAATTTATTCTGCAGATCTGCTCAAACATATAAGTGTCTTCTGCACATTGTAGCAGTTATTTGTGAAAGCTAAAGTTTTGCCTTTTTGTTGTCGAGTTTCAGAGTTTTTTTTATAGATTCTGAATACTAAGCCTTTACCAGATATATAAATTGCAAATATTTTCTCCCATTTTGTATGTCTTTTCACTTTCTTGAAAACATCTTCTGATAACAGAAGTTTTTCATTTTGATAAAGTCCAATTTATCTATTTTTTTTCATTGCTTGTGCTTTAAGTGTCATACCTAAGATTCTATTACCAAAACAAAGGTCATGAAGACTTACCCCTGTATTTCTTCTGAGAGTTTTATGAAACATAATCCCTACTTCTTAAGTGTGGGCTACACATCATGACTTTTCTCCAAAAAGCAAAAGAGAATGAAAGGAATAACTTTACAGTGGAGAAACCAGACAAACATATGTCAGCCAGGTGATCCAGGTCAACATCAATAGTGATAAGTCATGTTGATAGCATGAACACTTGATACAATGAGAATGGTACTGTTATGGGCTGAATTATATCTCTCCCCAAATTTATATGTTGAAGTCCTAACTCCCAGCACCTCAAAATGTGACCATATTTGGAAATAGGACCTTTAAAAAGGTAACTGAAGTTAAATAAGATCATTGGGGTGGGCCCTAACCCAATACAACTGGTGTCCTTAAAAGAGGAGGAGAGTAGGCCACAAGCACATAGGAAGGACCATGTGAGGACGTAGGGAGATGACAGCCATCTGCAAATGAAGCAAAGAGGCCATAGAAGAAACCAACCCTGCTGATACCTTGATGTTGAACTTCTAGCCTCCAGGTTGCAAGAGAATAAATTTTTTGTTGTTTAAGCTGACCTGTCTCTGGTGTTTGTTATGGTAGCCTCGAACAGACAAATTTAAGCACTTTACTTCTTCAATCTTCCTCTCATAACTCCATTTCAAGCATGAGAAAAACATCAGTTAAATTCCAATTAAGGGACATTCTACAAAATAAAGTCTAAGAAAACATGACAGCCAAGAAAAGCCTAAGAAGACATGACAACTAAGTGTAACATGGTGTCCTGGATGGGATGCTGGACAAAGGACATTAGGTAAAAAAGACTAAGGAAATCTGAATAAAGTGTGGACTTCAGTTAATTGTGACAAATGTATTATATTCTTGTCAGATGTTAATAATAGGAGGAAACTGAGTGTGAAGGATATGGAGAATCTTCACAATTTTTTCTGTAAATATAAAACTATCATTAAAAAGCTTATTTTAAAAACAGACAAAAGGCTTGAATGAACATTTCAACAAAGATATACAAATGGTCAATAAAAACATGAAAAGATACACAACATTACCATTCATTAGGGAAATGTAAATTAAAAGTACAACTGGATGCCATTTCATACCCAGTAGAATGGCAGTAATCAAAAAGAACAAGGGTTGGCAAGAAGGTGGAGAAATTGGAATTCACAGGCATTGCTGATGGGAATTTAAGATGGAACATCCACTTTAGGGGGAAGAAGTTTGACAGTTTCTTTAAATGTAAAACATAAACTTACCATAAATATCCAGTAATTCCACTACATGTATGAACCAAAGGGACATGAAAACATATATCCACACAATGACATGAATGTGAATATTCATAGACATATTATCAATAATAGCCCCAAATGTCATCAATTAATAATGGATAAAAAAAAATGTGGCACATTCATACAATGGAATATGATTTAGCAATAAAAAGGAATGAAGTTATTTTTGGTCAAGATGGCATGGTAAGTAGACGCTGCACTTGCCTTCTCTCATGACCACATAAAAATTACAACTAAACTACAGAACAACCATCACTGGGAGTCACCTGAGGTCTTGCTGAACAGAAGTCCTACTACTGAAGACATACATAAGAAGCCACCTTGAGCCTAGTAGGAGGGGTGGAGATGCAGAAGGGGCTGGTCCCACACTCATGTGTTGTGGTCAAGAAGTGAGAGAGTTATCTTGGCTGCAGAGGTTCCCCCCAGGCCCACATTGGATCCCCAAGCCCATGGTTCCAGTGCCAGAAAGAGAAGTCCCCACAACCTCGGCTGTGAAAACCAGAAGAGATTGTGCCTGAGTGAGAAAGAAGGCTGTGGGAGTCACAGACACTCTTCTTAAGGGTCTCATATGTGGACTTACTCACTGATGGACTCACTTGCTCTGAGCTCCAGAATTGGGGCAGCTGCTTGAGGAGTGTCAGGAACATACAGGAAGAAAGTGAGTTGTCTGGTTTCAGGGAGAGGGCTGGGGCAGCTTTCTCCCAGGCAGAAGTGCTGGCAGAGTCCATTCTTCCTTTGTTGAGCCCTCCGCCACCCTTCTGGCAGGCAGAAGCAGGCAGCCGCCATGTCTGTCTCCATCAACCTGGCTAACACAGGTCACCCTGTCCAGGTGATTCCCTGAGACCCTATTCCACCCAACTTGCAGGCCCACCAAAGCTGCCTCCAGTAGTTTTTTTTCTTTCATATAAACGGCCTGTCTTTGCTCATGCTGTGGACTTTCCTAAAATCTCTCAAAGATTTACAAAACCCAAATAAGCAGCATCTGGCCTCAGCATGCCTCATGCCTCCTGCTAAGCATCCCCAAGCCCGGCAATAGTGGCAACCAGCCTCAGTTCATAGCTTGGCTTTTTGAGGCACCTTTGTGGATTCCTTGGTAACTCTTGCCAGATGACCTCGGGCACTGCATAGACTGTGGCTGAACTTGGCATATGACTGGACCCCTGTCAGGAAGCCCTTAGTCTGGCAAGCCTGGTTGCGAGCACCAACCAGGGCTGCATTTGAGGTGGACACAGCCAAAAGACAGACTGGGCAGGCACCAGAGCCCTGCTAAAGTGAATTCGGCTTCATGGAACCAGCCCTTCACTGGCCAGTCCTCACAACCAATCAGCCCAAGAGTCAATCCCTCTTCTCTGACATACAGAGAGCAACTAAGGCTCAACTATAACAGGAGGGTACACACAATCTATACAAGGACATACCTGGAGCACCCAGTTCCGGTGATTAGGGAAGACTGCACCACAGGACCCCACAGGATGCCTACTACATAAATCTGCTCTACTAACACTGGGAGACTTAGGAACCCTACCTAATACATAGAAACAAATACAGGAAGGCAACCAAAATGGGGGAGACAAAGAAACATGTCCCAAATGAAAGAACAGAACAAAGCTCTAGAAAAAGAACTTAAAAAAATAGAGATGAGCAGTCTTTCAGATACAGAGTTCAAAACACTGGTTAAAAGGATACTACTCAATGAACTTAGGGGAAAAATAGATGAACTCAATGAGAACTTTAACAAACAGATAGAAAATATAAAAATGCATATAGAAAACATAAAAAAACCAGTCAGAAATAAAGAGTACAATAACTGAAATAAAGAATTCATTAGAGGGAATTAACAGATTAAATGAAGCAGAGGATCAAATCAGCAATTTGGAAGATAAGGTAGCAGAAAACACCCAATCAGAACAAAAACAAGAAAAAAGAGTTCGAAAAAATTAGAATAATCTAAGAGGCCTCTGGGACAACATTGAGTGTAACATTCACATCATAGGAACACCAGAAGAAGAGAGAGCAAGGAATTGAAAACATATTTGAAGGAATAATGACAGAAAACTCCCTAATTTAGAAAAGGAAAGAGACATAAAGACCAGAAAGTGCAAAGTCCCAAACAAAATGAACCCAGAGTCCCACACCAAGACACATCATAATTAAAATGCCAAAGATTAAAGACAAAAATATAATATTATAAGAAGCAAGAGAAAAGCATTTAGTTATCTACAAGGGGGCTCCCGTAAGACTGTCAGCTAATTTCTCAATAGAAACTTTACAGGCCAGTAGGGACTAGCATAAAATATTCAAAGTGATAAAAAGCAAGGACCTACAACCAAGATTACTCTCCCCAGAAAAGCTATCATTTAGAATGAAAGGACAGATAAAGAGCTTCCCAGATTAAAAAAAAAAAAAAAAAAAGAGCTAAAGGAGTTTATCACCACCAAGTCAGTATTACAGAAAATTTTGGAGGGACTCCTTTAAGAAGAAGAAGAAAGATAAAAAGGATCAAAACTATGAATAATAAAAGAGCAATAACTACATATCTACCAACTATTACTTTAAATGTTAGTGGATTAAATATTCCAATGAAAAGATAAAGTGGCTGAATGGATAAAAAAAAATGACTTACAAATACTGCCCTCAAGAGACTCACTTCAGATCAAAAGATACACATAGACTGAAAGTAAAGGGATGGAAAAAGTTGTTTCATAAAAATGGAAACAAAGAAACAAAAACATCTAGTGTAGCAATACTTATGCCAAACAAAATAGGCTATAACAAGAGACAAAAAGGGACCCAGTTATTCCACTTCTGGGCACTTCTCTGAAGAAATTCGAAACACTGGTTAAAAGGGACATGTTCCACATGAACCCACATGTTCATTGCAGCTTTACAATGGTTAAGATATGGAGGCTGCCTGGGTGAATTAATAAAGAAGAGATGGTATATATGCACAATGGAATATGACTCGGCCATTAAACAAACAAACAAACATTAAACAAACAAACAAACAAACAAATAAAAGAATGAAATGTTGCAAGCTGCAACAACATGGATGGACCTAGAGGGTATTATGCTGAATGGAGTAAGTCAGACAAAGACAAATGCCATACGATTTCACTTACATGTAGAATTTAAGGGACAAAATAAACAAACAAAACAGAAACAAACTCATAGATACAGAGAACATTTTGAGGGTTGCCAGATGGGAGGGGAGTTGAGGGGGGGTGAGTGAATGAAGGGAGGGATTAAGAAGTACAAACTGATAGTTACAAAATAGTCAAGAGGATATAAAGTATAGCATAAGGAATATAGTCAATAATATTGTAATAACTATGTATGGTGTCAGATGGGTACTAGATTTATTGGGGTGATCACTTAGTAAGTTGTATAAATGTCTAATCAGTATGTTGTATACCTGAGATTAATATAATATTGTATGCCATTGAAAAATAATAAATATTTTTTAAAGGAATGAAGTTCTGATACATATTACAATATGGATGAACCTTGAAAACATTATGCTCCATGAAAAAGCCAGATGCACAATACTACAGATCATATATTTCCATTAATATGAAATGTCCAGAAAAGGTAAATCAATAGAGACAGAAAGAAGATCAATGGTTGCCTAGGGCTAAGGATAAGAATGAGGATTGACTGAAAACAGGCATGAGCAAAATTTGGGGCATAGTAGAAATGTTCTAAAATTGGATTATGATGATCGTTGTACAGCTATAAACTTAGTAAAAATCATTGAGTTATATATTTAGAGTGGGTGAATTTTATGGTTTGTAATTATACCTTAATGACACTGTAAAAAAAAAAACCCAGCAAAGAGGTGAGGCATAGACGAAACAAGATGGGCAAAATGTCGATAATTTTGTAAGTTGGGTGACAGAGAGGATTCATTATATTATTCCTTTTACTTTTGTCTATGTTTGAAAATTTTCATAATACAAAGTTTAAAAAATTTATGACTTGCTCCTTTATGCTTCCCCTAAACACACAGGTTTCCATAAAATCCCTGGGCACACAGTGTTGGAGTTTTTTACATACCTTTCTTTCTCTCTGATAGATGAGCTTCCTCGGGGTAGGGAAGGTTTATTATTGTTATTTTTGTTCCATGGTCTGACTCAGAGACTGGCAAATAAATGTTAGTTGAAAAATTTTAAGTAAAATGAGGAGGGAGGAAAAAGAAATCTGTGGTAACAATGGGAAGGACCATTTTGCAGAAGTTAACTAAAGTTTCTCAGAAGGCACTCAGGTGGAACTATGAGATGACACCCTACTGTAAAATGTTTTTTGGCTGTTGAGTTTTCTGTGATGATCTCTGTTAGGGAGAGCTACCATTAGTAGCAACCTCAGTGATAGGTCCCTAGTTATCTAAAATTGTTATAAAATATTTAAAGCCCCCTACATAAAATAATACTGAACAAAACTGGATTCTTTTTAGTTGGGATTTTTATAGTGACTCAGTGTCCTCATTATGACTTTACCCATCCATCCCACTAGTGTAGAAAATATGTTCTTTGATTTTATTCTAATAAATTTCCTGTTTAAAAAAAAATGATTTTTTCTTTGCCAGTCAACAGTCCTCTGAGGCACATATTGAGCAGGAAAACTCTGAAGAATATTACAGATTTGCTAACAAAGGTATGCAACTCACCTGTAAAACACAGGCCTACCTGGTGAGAGAAGGCAAAAGGGAAGGGAGGCATCCTCAGTTACGTGCGTGCCCTGTAGGGGCCGGGCAGGGGCTAGGTTTGGGGAAGTTACAGCGCACGTCATCCTTCTGACAGTCCTGTGAAAGAGGTGAGGAGACGCGGCCACACAAGGGGTGATGCTCTGCTGCCCAGAGCAGCAGGACCCCCAGGGGCCCCCTGCGCCCCTAGGGCTCAGGGGAGCACAGCCCGTCTGGCTCTCCGCCGCCACCTAGCGTTCGCCGCTCCCGGATCGGCCCCTCCCGGCAGGGCTCAGCCCCACCCACCCCCCGCAGCCTGGGGCACCGGTGCCCCCAGCCCTAAATTAAGGAAAGCGTGGGAACCCCTGGATTTCCCAGCCGGCCCTGGCGGTCGCGCCCCCTCCGCGCGGCGTTCTGCGTCTCAGGGCCCACCGCGGGAAGGGCACTGGCCTAGGAGCGGTGACAGGGTCCTAGTCCCACCTCAGCCTTCCCAGAACCTGCTGCTTCTTCTGTAACGGCAGCGGGGAGTGGCCTGAGCACATCCGGGGTGCTGCCAGCTCTGACAGTCCGAGTCCAAGTGCACAGAGTACCCGCAGTCCCCAGTCCATCCGTGGAAGCCTTCCAGACGCTCTTGCAGTCCCTTAACTTTGGTGGGTCGTAAGAGTCACAGGGGAACTTAGTATCGGGGACCCATCCCAGACCAATGGACCTGGGGGGAGACGGGGCATCAGTATTTTACTTCTGCCGGATGATTCCGCTGCACCTTACGCGTAAGGGTTAAGAACAGTCTTACAGCCTGAGTGGGCCCCGGCACCCGCGTGCACCGCGTCCCTCTGTGAACTAACGAACCCCGCAAAGCGTGGGCTTGGTGTCCATCTCCGGCGTTCTTCTGTTACCCTGGCAGAATCAGGACCAGAGGGTGAAGGGTGCTGGGCAGGGGCAGCCTGGCCAAGCCCAAGGCGCTGGCTGTAGAGAACCAGTTTCAAAGAGGCGGAGAGGTGGTGGGAGGTGAGATCACAGGTGGGCCAGGCTCCCAGCCCCCAGTGCGCGGTACAGAACACCAGTTCAAAGACAGATGTTGAAGAATTTCAAGCTGTCCACAGGAGAGCTTTGAACCAAGCTCAGATTCTCTGTGGCTGCAGAGGCCCCATGCCCACTAGGCAGGCCCGGCCCAAGAACCCTGGGATCAGAATCTCCAGGAAAGACATTCAGGAATCTCTACATTTAAAGAGTTCCCCGGAGGTTTTAATCAGGGAGTTGGGAAACATTCTAGTTTTCCAAACCTGGCTGATCATTGGATTCCTGGGCCCCTCCCCTACAGGTTCAAACGGAAAATTCCAAATTCTGCTTTTCTCCTCCCCACCCCCACATGAAATTCTTCTAGATTGGAGGAACCATCTACAAGATCAAATCCCACCTCCACCATCTACTGGCTGTACTAGCTGTGTGATCGTGAACAGGCTTCTTAACCTCTCTGTGCCTCACTTTTCTCACCTGTAAAATGCAGTGGTTGTGAGGATTCAGTGAATTAATATACCCCAAATACTTACAGAGTAAGGACAAAATAACAGCCCTTATTATCAGTGGTTCTTTGCCCTGGGCTGAAGATGAGAGAAACCTTTGTTTGCTTGCTTTGTTTTTAGTTCATTTGTTTTTAAATACCAGTACCTGGGGCTCTCTGCAGAACAATTCAGTGAAAATCCACAGTGATTCAGATGCAGGAGAGTTGAGGCCAAACTATATTGCATTGGAATCTGCTTTGCTCATTTAGTTGTGTATCATGGAGCTTCTTCATATGCAAATATACAGGTCTATGCTATGATTCTTTCAAACTTTCTTCTTTGAGATAATTACCCTATCATTTCAACAGCTGTTTTTGTTACATGGGCCAGACATGGCCTAATCTAGTTAATCTCACGTTAATAGTGTCCTTCCATTCCGTGTGCTCTTCCCAATAACCCTATGGGATAAGACTTTATCTCCCTTTTTATTGTGGTCAAGTTCAGAGACGTTAAGTGCCACATCTAAGGTCCTGCATCTGTAAAATGGCAAAACAGATAACTGATCTGATCTTTCTATCCATCCTTCTGAGCTGCCTCTCTCTTAGTTAAGAATAAAGGCCTTGTTCTTAGACATTTCTATCCTGTTATAGACTGAATTGTGTTGTCCCTCCCTAAATTCATACATTGAAGTCCTAATCCCTGGGACCTCAGAATGTGACTGCATTTAGAGATAGGGCCTTTAAAGAGGTAATTAATTTAAAATGAGGCCATTAGGGTAAATCCTAATCCCATCGGATTGAGGTCCTTACAGCAGGGAGAGGCATAGGGATGTACACACAGAGGAAAGACCAAGTGACAACACAGTGAGAAGGTGCCATCTGTAATCGAGGGGAGAGGTCTTAAGAAAAACCAAACCTACCAGCACCTTAATTTTGAACTTCCAGACTCCAGACTGTAAAAAGATAAATTCCTGATGTTTAAGAAACTCAGTTGGTGTTTTTTGTTATGGCAGCCCCTAGCTACGAAAACAAATACATCCCCCACCCTATCCCCATCCCTGGAGTTCAAGGGTGAAAAGGAGCCCAGGAACCTAATGCACATATGTCTTCTTTCCCTCCAGTCAGTTGTCTTTTTGTGCAAACTGCTTGGCACAGCACCTGGCACATAGCACAGAGCCATTCTTAATACACACACAACACCTGGATACAACAAGTATATTCTCTCCCTGCATCTGAGTGGAATCCTCACGTTCCAGATGAGGAAACTGAGGCTTGGGATATGTAACTTGCCCAAGGTCACACAGCTTTTGAACCATGGAGCCAGGATGAAACACTCAATCCCAGGTAGTTCATTCCCAGATCTCATGCTCTTTTAAATTTGTTTAATCAAGTTTACTAAGGTACAATTTATATATTTATGAAGATTTAACTTATATATATGTATAAATGCATTGATTTGGAGCATTTGAGATCTTGCTTCCTGGCATAGTCAATTTGGCTCAAATAAACTCTTGCAAAAATTTTTAAAAATAATAACAAAATGCATAGATTTTAAGTCTACGGTCTGATGAGTTTTGACAAATACATTCCCCCACAGAACCACCATCACAGTCAGGATATAGAGTATTTTCATCTCTCCAGGAAACTCTCTCATTCTGCTATATAGTCAATTCCCCAACACCTACCCCTGCTTCTTACCCACCCAACCTAGAGGGCAATGCTTTTGTTTGCTCAGATCAAGGTCAGAGGAAGATGGAGAAAGCAGCTCTTTCAAGAAGATGCTAGAAGCTGGGGATGCCTCACCCCAACTAGGCATAGGGTGGGGACAGGGTCAGCAGAGACTTCCAACCACGGCCATTCCTAGAACTTTGTATAATTGGAATCATTCAGTGTGTACCCCTTTGGGTCTGGCTTCTTTTACTCAATGTAATGACTCTGAAATCCAAATCCACCATGTTTTTTGTGTATCAGCTGTTCATCCATTTTTATCTGTTTTTTTTTTTTTTCTGTTTATGGCCAGTGCTTTTTGTGTCCTAAGAACTCTCCGTTAACCCCAAGATCATGAAGATTCTTTCCTAGAATTTGTGTAGCTTTAACTTTTATGTTTAGGTCTATGATCCACTTTGAAATAATTTTTTGTGAAAACTTCTTTCCATACTCATAGCCAATTGATCCAGCATCATTTGTTGAAAAGACAAATGAATCGAATTGGCACCTTTGAACTGAATCGAATTGAATTGGCACCTTTGTCAAAAATCAGTTTACCAACAGTACACCAATGTCAGTTTCCCAGTTTTTATATGTTATATAAGATGTTACATTGGGAGAAACTAAATGGGTTTTATTTATTTTTCATGTCTATTGTAATGGCTAGGGTTTTCTGTGCAGCATTGGCTAATAGTTAAAGTGAACATCTTCGTCCTGGTCCCATTTGTAGGAAGAAAAGATTCAGTCTTTCACCATTAAGTTTAATGTCCATGGTAGGTTTTTCATAGATACCTTTTATCATTTTGAAGAAGTTCCCCTCTATTCTTAGTTTGCTGAACATTTTTCTCATGAATAGATGTTGAATTTGGTCAGATGCTTTCTCTGAATCTACAGTATTAAGATGATCATACAATTTCTCTCTTGAAATCTATTGATTTAACGTTAATTGAATTTCAAATATAGAACTAGCCTTATATTTCTGAGATAAACCTCACGTGGTCTTGATCCTTTGAATATATTGCTAGATTTTATTTGCTATCATTCTCTTGATAGCAAATGTTTAATAATATTTTTAGTATAGAACGCTACTTATTCCTTAAATAAAATATAAGGGTTAGGGAAGTCCTCCCCACAGAGGTTACTTTCAAGTCCAAAATTCTCCCCAGACAGAGTCCTGCTCTCAGATATGCCCTCTATACTAACCAGCCAGTGTTAATGAGATGAGATAAGATAACCTGGCTAAGAGTTCCACCTGGGTCTCTTAGTATGTACATTTGATGGGAAAATCTGGGACCAAAGTCTGAGCTTCTGTTATACAGGTGGAAGAACTCAATTTTATCAGATCACCCAAAGGTGGTAATTTCCTAAGAAAGTGCATCATACATATTGTACAAGCCTGCAGAGACTAAATGAGTATTAGATTGGAGTGTCATTTTTATTGATTTAGAATGGAAGTATGCCTTTCCTGAAATCTGAATATCCATGCCTTTTATTCAAGGAATTTACTTCCTGCTTCAGTCTCTAAATACTTAAGAAACGAAATCAGTCATGAGAAGACTTCCTAGCGTGCCCAGAGTCAGAGCACAGAGAGCTGGGTAATGTCATTTTTGTTTTGTCCAGGCTGAGGTGGAAGGTGGAGTCATCCCTGTTCCTGGCTGTTGATTCTGTGCCAGTCACAGTGTCCCTCTGTCACCGTTAATGTCAAGTAAACAATAGCAGATTCTTAGCTTTTGAAAACTTTTTCCTAGACTCAATCCAGGCCACTACCTTCCTTATGGCCTTTGTCACATTACAGTTCATTAAACAACTGCTTATTTTACATTCGCTTTCATTTTGTCTCTCCAACAGAGACTTAAGACACCCTGATTCTAAGTATGTAAAATATTCTATATCATTCCAAAATTGCTGTGAAATGACATACACACACACAGAAAAGTGAACAAAACAAAAAAATACTGTTCAATGGCTAATCATAAAGCAAATACTTGTGCAACCACTACCCGAGACAAGAAATGGAAAATTGCCAACATTTCAAAACTCACTTTTTTCCCATCTTTTCCTATCACAAATCTTCTCCACTTTCACCTGACTTTTTATTTAATTACTTTCTTGTGTTTACCTACAATTTTGCACCAAAACATGCATTTCTAAATTCTATGGCTGCATTTGTGTGTGTGTGTGTGTGTGTGTGTGTGTCTGTGTGTCGGTGTGTGCCTGTGTATGTGTCTGGCTTCTTCTCAAGAGTCATTCACATTGTTGCACATTGTTAACTAATTTTTATTCTGTCCTCTGGGTATATCACAATCTATTTACTGTTGGTAGACTTTTGAATCATTTCCATTATTTGGAATTTGTTTGTCAAGTTCCGTTTTTTTAAAACCTTTGAGATTTGATGACGATTGCATTGGATCTGCAGACCAGTTTGACAACTGATGTACTTACATTATCGAGTCTTATCTATGGACATATTATATCTATTTATTACTTTTCAAATTTCTTGCACTAAATATTTTTAGTTTTCTATTTAGAGGTCTTTGCATATCTTCTAATTTCATTCTTTTGGAGTTGATTCGTTTAAGCTGTCGTAGATGGTATCTTTTAATTTTATTTTTCTGTTTAACTGGGAAACTCTTATTTTTATATATTAACTCTATATCCAGTAACCTTGCTAAAATCTTTTATTAGTTCTAATATTTATCAGTAGTCTTTCGGATTGTCTTCATATAGAATCCTTCTCTGAGAATAATGACTGTCATAGATATTTCCCTTTTCAATCCTTACACTCATATCTTTTTCTTGCCTACTATACAGGCTATAGCCTCTATCCAGTACAATGCTGAATAGAAATAATAGCAGCGAGCTTCCTTATCTCATCCACAATCTCAAGCTGAAAGCTTTCAAATTTTTACCCATATATTTTCTGTACCTTTTTAATTGACATCCTTTATTAGATTCAGGAAGTTTCATTCTTTCCTATGAGTTTCTATGGCACACAGATATCGAGTTTTATCAAGTGCTTTTCCTGCAAGACTTGAGATGATCGTGAATTTTCTCTTTTGATGTATTAATGTGGGAGGTTCTATTAATTGATTTCCTGGGATTAAATCATTGTGCACTTCTAGGAAAAATCCTATTTGATCATTGTGTGTTATCTTTTAATATATTGCTTGATTCAACTTATTTTATTTTGTTTAAGAGTTTTGCACCTGTATTTATAGATGAAATTGATCTGTGTCTTCTCTTTCTAGTACTATGTTTGTTGGGTGTTAGTGTTAAAGTTATGCTAGCCTACCACAATTAGTTGGTGAATCTTTTTCTACTTTCTAGAAGTGATATGTTAAGTAAGCATTTTTAATTAAACATTTGGTAGGATTTCTCAGTGAAGCCATTTGGGTCCTGAATTTTTATCATCAGAGGTTTTAAAATACAGATTTAATTTCTTTAATAGTTATAAGACTAAGAGTTTCTATTTCTTTTTGTGCCAGGTGTGCTTTTCTGTGAATCTTTACATTTCAGCTAAATTTTCAAATTTATTGGCATAAAGTTGTTCATAATATCCTCATTTTTGCAGAAAAATCCCTTTTCATTTTTTATACTTGCTATCTGTGCCTTCTCTTTTTTAAAAAAATTATTCTCACTGGAGGTTTAATAATTTTATTAGTATTTTCAGTTTTTTTCTTTCCGTTGTGTGTTTTCTTTTATAATTATTTATACTTTTAAATTATTTCATCTCATTTACTTTTGTTGGGTTTATTTTCTGTTTTTATTCCTAACTTTTAAAATAAATACTTAGCTCATTTATTTCAGCCTTTTGTCATCCCTAAAATATACAATTAAGACTATAAATTTCCCTTTAAGCAATGCTTTAGCTTTATTCCATAAATTTTGTTGTGTTATATTTTTCATTACATATAATTTAGTTCAAAATAATTTCTAATTCCATTTTCATTTCTTCTGAGACCATGCATTATTTAGAAGGACATTTTGGAACATATTACTCAAAAGTGTAGTTTTCAAAATGTAGAGATTTTACAATTGTATTATTATTGATTCTTAGCCTATTTACAAAGTGGTTAGAGAACATTATCTGTTTTATATCAGTCCTTTGAAATTTGTTGGAACTTGTATTTTGGCTCAGCATACAGTCAAATTTTAAAGTGGATAGTATTTTTTTTTTAAATAATGTTTTCTGCAGCTGTTGGGTACACTGTTCCACATTATGTCCATAAATTTAAATTTGTTAACTATGTTGTTTCAAATCTGTTCACCTAGTCTTTTTCTTTTTATTTCTTTATTGCTTGGTTTAGTTGGTTGAATTTTATATTTCATTTTGTTCCTCTCTTAGTTTGATAATTATTCAAGTTTTACCATTGTTTTTAGTTATTATATCCTAAAAATTATAATATGCAACTTTGACTTACCACCGTCAAATAGGAATTATTACCTTTACTCCCCTCCTATAAAAATCAAGGAATTTAGAATATTTACATTTTTTCCATGCTTTTATTTTTTGAATTTTTCTTCTCTAAATACTATAAGCCCAACAAGACATTATTTTATATAGTCAGCGTTCATTTGGATTTACCCTTGCATTTGACATTTTTATTCCTTCTTCTATCCTCAACTTCCTCTCTGGGACAATTTTTCTTCTGCCTGAAGAACATCCTAGAATACTCTTTAATACAGGATTTTTTTGCTGGGTCTAGGTCGACAAGTTTACTGGTGTGTTGTTTAGCTTTCCTTCCAATACATCAAAGACATATTTCTACTACTGTCTTCCATTGCTACAGCTGAAAAGTCAGCAAACCTTGCACTTTTAAAAACCATCTTTTGTTTTTCTTTGGCTACTTTTAAAATTCCTTGTTTTGGGGATTTCTGTAGTAGGTATGGATTTATTTTTATTTATCCTGCTTGAGATTTATTTGGTTCCTTGAATTTGTAGGTTTATGTATTTCATCAACTTTGGAAAATTCTCAGCTTGTTGACTCAAATATTGCTTGTGCCTCATTCTTTCTCTCCTCACTTCCTGAAACTCCAATTACAGTTACATTAGATATTTTTTTCCAAATAATTTATCCTAGCTATTCTACTATATTTTCTGCTCTTTTGTATCTTCATACTTCACTCTAGTTTGTTTTATTCTAAGTATTAACTCAAGGTTAACCATAAAAACTTAAGTTCTGTATGTCAAAGCTTACACAATACTGAGGGAAATTACTGAACATACACACACACACACACACACACACACACACACACACCTTCACCTAAGAAGGGAGCAAGTCTGGGGAGGGGAATGGAGTAACAGGCATGCACATATGAACTTGTTAGAATAACTGTCTTCTCCTTCAGCCACTGCTGACTCTCAACTGGTGCATTAATGGCCTCTGCTAGCAATACTTCCTTCCTTCAGCCATGAGATTGAAGTAGCCTGTGTCTTGTGGCCTGAAAAATACCCAGTTAAATGTTCTCCAGAGAGATGTGGGGAGATCGTTGCTCAGTGCCCAGTAGCATTAGGGTGGGCCGAGGATCTATGCTAAAATATCTACTAGGAGTTTAGAGGTTATATTAACCAGGAGTAATAGCACAGATTTTTTTGTTTGTTTTCTTAGGCTTTATCTCAAAAGCAAACCACTTTTATTTTTTTACATTTTACTATCATGTTAAATATTTAATCAAATTCCAAAGATTATCAACTATATTACATAACATGATTAGCGTTCTACAAACAATAGTGCTTTCTGTGTACAAATCAGTGTCAATGAAATAAAAAATAAAACTGTATACTAGGCAAAGAATTTTATTAACCTTTGTTTCAAAGTTTATTGCCAGGCTTCTTCACCTTAATTAGCTACAAAGAATGATTTGTATATAATCAAAAACTAAGTGTCCAAGAGCTATAGTGTCCAAGGGGCTTGGGCTTAACAAATATTAGAGATCAAGATTTTATCAAATCCACGAACAAAATTTTAAAAAGCAGTCATAATATAAAATGGTAGCTCACATAATTTCTTCAAGTTTCATCTGCTTCAGAAGTTGATTTAAGTCAATTTGCTTCATTCTTGGAAGCCTCATCAAAATTCTCCACAAGATCTGGAAATTCATCATCATCAACCTCTCTGGTAGCAAGTGGTGCTTGTCCATCCACAGATTGTTTGGGCAGAGCTTCAGCCAGTCTTCTTAAACTAGTCAAACTGTCTGTACCAAGCTGGTTTAAGATGCTGGTAGGATTTCTGTCTGCTGCTTTGTCTCATCACGGCCTGAGATGGTGAAAATGTTTGCTGCCAGAGATGCCTGTGCTTCAGGATTGTTACAGTGGATTTCTTCCTTGGTTTGTGAACATATTCTCCTCTTCAGTACCAGAGATATTGTTTACCCTTAACTTCTCTAAGGAGAATTGAAGTTTTTTTAATCATCTGCTGTTGCTGTTCTGTGAACCACCTTTCTATGAGCAGTTCCTTTCCCACAAAGGTACACCTGGTCTGCACTTTCGTAAGTTTATCCTGGTTCATGGTAGTTTCTTTCATCTTGTTGGAGAGGAAATGGGTCCACACTGGGGACTAGGATTGGCACTCAGGGTGTCTTGGGCAGATCAGCTGAGAATAAGCACACACACATGGGAACACAAGATGACAACTAGAGCACAAACCACTTTTTTTACATTAATTCCTTTTTTAAAAGAGTTTTCTCAAGACCATCATGTTCAAAACAAGTTTCACATAAACATGTTTATGACCTTTTATAAAAACAAGGTGTTTACAATTTAAGAAAGTCGGGTAAAAACACACTATCAAAAGAAGTTTACTTTTGGGGGAGAAATGAGACATCCCTCACAAATTCCTATACCAAACACAGAACACAGAACTTCCATTTTACTAATTCTCTCTTTAGCTGTGTTAAATTTCCTGTTTGACCCTTCCACTGAGTTTTTAATTTTGACCATGATATATTTTTCTAGTTCTAAAATTCCTATTGATTCTTTTTAAAAACTTTTCATAGCTTTTAAAATACAATTTCCACTTTCCGGCCAAAATATTCAGGCTCGGTTTTTATCTTCTTGAATATAGCAAGCAGAATTGTTTTATAGCCTGTGTCTGATTCTAATATCTGGGATCCCTGTGGAGCTATTTCTGTGGCCTGCTGTTCCTGTTGGTCCTTGTTGTTCTATAAAGTCACCTCATGAGCTTGATTATCTCTATGCTGGATATTGTATTTGAAAAATTATTTGTAGACATTTTGGGGCCTGGGATGATGCTGTATTACTCCAGAAAAAAAAATATATCTTTTTCTTTTGCCAGATGTCTGGGGATATTAGCATTACAGGACCTCCTTAATCCTATTTCAGGACTACTTGATGACTTGCAGCTGGGTTAAAGTAATGCAGCATCTTTTTCCTCATAGCCCCATAAAGTTGGAAAACATGCAGTTCAGCTTCTTGGCTATCTTTTCAGATCAGTAAACAGTTTTGATGCTGTTGGAAAGAAAGAATTCATAATGTGGGACTTACCTCTGGGGATCTTGGCCCCTGCCTGGATGTTGGTCCAGTAGTTCTCATGATCTTGGTTGCTCTTTGCTGTTTTTGATATTTTGTCCAACTTTTTTAGTTGTTTCCAATTGCCAGGTTGGTACCAATTACCTCTACCATCATTACTAAAACTAGAAATACTCACCTCATGTTTTTTTAAAGCAAGTATTGTGTGTGTGTGTCTACTGTATGTAAATTACTATTTTAGAGACATCAGGTATTCAAAGAGAAAAAAAAAACAGATCTCTATCCTAAAAGAACTTAGAACCTTCTGGGGAAGACACCTTGTATTCAGCTTACCCAAGAGCCAGAGACCTGGACACACATTGATGCTGTAATGCAGGGAACATAGAAACTTAGAGAGCTCCAGGGAAGGTGTACACCCTGGACAGGTCCTTGCAGAAAAAGCCAGTGCTCTTTTAGATTGCTGCAGATTGCTGCCTTCATTTATTATGTGTTGATTCTTGTTATGAATTTTCAGGGTGCTATTTTCTTTTCTAATCTTTACATTCTATGGGTACCTCAAGGTGGAATATGTACCCTTATCTTATGCACTTATTATAATAAGAAAGTCTTTTATTGTTGGTCCTGTTTGGCTCAGGCCAGTCATTTCACAGACCCAGTGATGGCTGAAGAGATTACAGGAGATTCCCCCTTCTCAGGCTGAAAGGAGACTCATTGGCCCACCAAAATCCTTTTTTTTTCTTTTAATGACTGTTAAGATATCATTCACATGCCATACAGTTCACTCTCATTTTAACAAACAGTTCATTGACTTTTAGTATATTCTCAAAGTTTTGCATCCATCACCACAATCAATGGAGGACATATTCATCACCCCAGAATATCATATCCCGTAATTACCATTACCCTAGCCTTCCTATTTCCTGATCTCAACTCTAAGAAACGACTAACCTACTTTCTGTCCCTATGGATTTGCCAGTTCTGGACATTCATATCAATAGAATCATACAATATGTGGCCTTTTGTGTCTGGCTTCTTTCACTGAACATAATGTTTTCCAGGTTCATCCATGTTGCAGCGTGCGTCAGTATTGTATCCCTTTTAGGACTGAAAAATGTTTCTTTGTATGTATAGACCACACTTTGTTTATCCATTCACCAGCCTATGGACATTGGAGTTGTTTCCACCTTGGGTTATGATAAATAATGCTGCTATAAACATTCATATGCAAGTTTTTGTGTGGATACAAGATTCTATTTCCTTTTACCCAGGAGTGGAATTGCTGGATCATATGGTAATTCTATATTTAACCGCTGCCACATCATTTTTCAAAGCAGCTGCACCATTTTACATTCCCACCAGCAGAATACAAGGGTTCCAATTCCTTCATACCCTTGCCAATACTTGCTATTACCTGTGTTTTTTATTATGGCCATCCTAGTGAGTATGAAGTAGTATGTCACTGTGACTGATTTGCAGCTCCCCAATGATGACTAATGCCGCCATATCTTGACCTGCCTGGAAAAGCAATGCTGCCTTTTCTTTTTACTTCTGGTTCTACTTTCAGCTTCTCTGTATCACCAGATAGAGGTTAACCCATTGAACTCATTCTGCTGAAAGAAAGACATCTCCAAATCTTTGTCAGCATGACTGGAAAACACTTAATTCCGTCTTTGTTAGAATTTTCCCTCTAGTTCAGGTTTTCAATGAAGGGGCAGATTTCATAGGTTGTTCTTTAACTCAAGGTCACTAACCTCACCTCCTCCTCACCTTCCTCATTAAACATGTGCATCATATCCAATTTATATACAACTTTTTTTTTTTTTTCAAATCTGCCTGCCAGTGACCCATTCAAGATTAGCAAAGACCATTTAGGTCCTCTACTGAAGTCTCCTGTTGGCTCACCTCCTTGATCAGGGCTCCCTGTATGTATAGCCACTCCCAAAAGAGAACAGGTTTTCCTAGTTCTATGAGCTGGCTTCCTCCCTGTCCTCTCCATGGTCTGGGCTCTGGCACTGCTACCCCCACATTATGCAGGGGGTCGGGCCAGCGAGTTGACTTCTTGTGTGCTGATTGACAGTGTGTGGACCTAGTGGCTCTGCCCACAGCTATGCATAGCAGGGGCCCCATCACAAGCAGGTGAGGATCACTCAGTTGCTGACAGTTCAGGGTAGGGGAAGCCAGTGTGTGCATTGCACCCCCAACAGAATTATTTTATGCTCCTGTCCTAGGAGCTATCTGGCAAAAACCTTCCCAGTTTAGGCAACCAAAGAATTAAGTAAGGGAAGACAATTAGAACTGAGATATGTGGCAGTAAAATCAGACCCTGGGAAGGATAAATTTTGGTGGGGACCAAGAGACCTGGACCAGCCTTGGGGTCAGGAAAGCTCACTGAAGATGGGATGTTGAACTTACCTCGAAAAAATGAGAATGGGTTTGGGATCATGGAACTTCTAGGAAGAGCAAATGATAGGCACTGAAGCCACCGGGAAACATTGTGTCTTCCAAGGATTGAGGAAAGGCTGGGTCACCAGGTAGAAGTCTTCAACTGACTTTAGCTGGTACACACTGGCACTACTGGTCCAAGCATTAAAATCTGATGCCTCCATGGCCTTCCTGTCACCCCATCCACTCTCTGGGGACTCCTGTACCTTCCTAAATTCAACAAGTAAAGGGCCAGCCTGGCCCAGAGGGAGACTTCAGAACCCTGCTCCACAGTTGCGGAGGTGACCCTTCTGGTTGGTCCTGCCCATTCCTTACCTGCTCAGGTCCCACCTGTTTTCTTGAGTACAGGTGCTGCTGTACTCAAGACTTTGGAATGGTCTGGCTTCTTCATGTCATCTTTGCTCAATCCCTGTTCTGGTGTATGGGGAGTTGGTTTGCACATGGGGCCCTGCTGGCTTTGAGTGCTCTGCACTCCCTGGACTGACCCCAAAGCTTCCCCTGAAGTGGCAGTGACTTCATGCCTCTTGCTGAAGGTGCTGCACACCCAGAATTGGGGACACACAGGATGCCCTGGCCTCAGCCTCAAGAAATGCTGCCAGAAAGCTGCAAATCCAAGCAATTTCACTCAGCCACTTTCCTGAGGCATCTGTTGGGTCACAGTATTTTCTCCTGACCCCTTCATTCCCTCAGATCTCTCTAGTTCTTCCCCTCTATTGGGCTTAGCTGGGTGACAATAAAGTGCCATGACCCCCAGACCACACTGTGTCCTTTTCTCGTTTTATATTCAAGCGTGTACTTCCCTGCACACTCACTGCCTGGTGAAGAGAGGATAAGGGTGTAGGTCCAGGATCTCAGCCTAGCACCAAGCTCTCAGTTTCTCCAGCTACTGTGCTCCTCACCACCACCCAGCTGGATATACCTGGACACAATCTACTTCATCTGCATTTCCCTGCACACATCCACCTACCAGGAGACACAACCAAGATTTGCCTGACCTCCCTTCACCCAGGTCTCCAGCCCTAGCCATCATTTTCACTGCATTCCCAATGATGCCTCATTGACCTTGAACCTTAGAGCTTCCTATTCGCCAAGTAAGTTCTGAGGGTCTGCTGAGTGTCAGGAACTCCCCTGGGCATTTCCTCTGGGTGCAGTGGTGGGTGAGGCCAATAGGCAGTAATTAAGAACACACTTCGGAGCTGAGAGTGTAGCAGGACAGGAAGGAGTGGGAGATAGACTATACTGGCCATGAGGGCCTGGACAGTCTCTTTCAGGAGACAACCTGGTGGGAACAGCCTCACAGCTGATGGAACAGAGAGAAGGCCAAGGCTGTGAAGAGAGGGATGCAGTAAGCAGCAGGGACTGGGGCTGGAGAAAGTGAGAATCAGTGTGGAGATTGGTCTGTGTCTTGAGAACAGGGAGAGCATCTCAAGCAGAGTAATGATGTAATCTTATTTGCAAAAGGTGACTCTGTTGGTGTGCAGGCACCAAGAAAAGCAAGGAGACTAATTAGTGCAGCTCCTGGATACTGAAAGCAAGAACTAGCAGATTCCTTTGCTGGTTAGCCCTGGAGGTTACACCACTTCACCCATTGGCCCTCATGTAGCCCTGTAGTCTATCCCTTTGGCCAGGCTCCCATTTTACTCAGCCCCATTCTGGGTCCCTTTCTCTTCTTTTCCATCTTCCAGCCTCCGGGACTTTGGAATGGTCTGGCTTCTTCATGTCATCTTTGCTCAATCCATGTTCTGGTGTATGGGGAGTTGGTTTGCACATGGGGCCCTGAAGTCTTCAGAACCCTGCTCCCTGTGGAAGGACAGCTGACCCAATAGACCCCACATGAATAACAAGCCAAGGGGAAATTATCAACATGCTCTAGTTCACATTTGTTACCTGGAACCAAATCAAAGAAAGATTTCCTTCCCTAGAACACTGGTGTTTCAAAATCCCTAACAAAAACCTTCCTGGATTAAAATGATTACAGTACAGTTATGACCCAGTGTTTGAAAGTTATAAGGTAATTTATTCCCACTATGGAAGGATTTTCCAGAACATTCCTCAGGAAGAAAGCTGTCTCCAAAGCTTTCAAAATGGAATATGATTTTCAAAAAGCCATTTGGCCCACAAACATTCACCTGAGTGTCCCTTGGGTGCTGGGCATCATTCTGGCAAGGACAGCCGAGTTCTGCTCTTCAGCATTGTCCATGCCAGTATAGGCCTCAGACAATAATAGAGCCAATGGGTTATTTTAACTGATGATAAAAAGAATAAACTAAGGTAATGTGGTGGAGAGGACCTGGGGTGGGGTTGGGACTCTGAGGAGGTGACACAAAGTCAAGGTCAAAATAATGGGAAGGAGGCAGCCTTGTGAAGGTCTGGCATGAGACTGTTTCACATAGAAGAAACAAAGTGTAGAGGTTTTGCATGTTTGAGGGGCATGAGGAAAACAGGAACCCAAAGCATAATAAATGGTTCTACAGTGGGGGTGGGGAATGCTACAAGTCTTGTAGCCATGAAAAACAGGTTAGGATTTTTATTCTGAGGATAAAAGGAAGCTGTTGGAGGGTTTTAAGTGAAAAGTGGGGTGAATTGATTTACATTTGGGCATCCCAATTGTGCTGCTGTGCAGATGAATCTGGGAAGAGATCTTGATATATATTACCACAGGATTTGGATTAAACTGGATGCCAACCAACTTATTTAATCTTTTGTATTAAAGAGAGAGCAGGCCTCCCCCAGTGCAGCAATGTCTCTTGGGGGGCAAGGCCAAGAGGCATGCTGGAGAAGAGGGAAAGGAAGCCAGGAACCTGGTTGGAGGGCCTGGCCCTGCACATGTGTAACTCACAGTGCAAACCTTAACCTCCCTGGGGAGGAGCCTGCTGAAACCTCAGAGTGGAAAAGAGTTAATCAGATTGAGCATCCATTGGGCATCTGGCTCCTCATTTATGTTATCCCAGTGAATCCTGACAAATACCTTGAGATAGTTGTATCACTTATCTATTATTCTATGATAACCTCCTCTCCTTCTCCCTGCCCCCCAATGTACTGGTTAAATAACAAACATTTATTATCACAATTTCCATGACTTAGGAATTTTAGAAGTGGTTTTATTAGGTGGTTCTTGTTCAGGATGTCTCATGAGTTGCAGTTGAGATATAGGCCAGGACTGCTATCATCGAAGGCTTGACTGGGGCTGGAGGATACACTTCCAAGATGGCACCCTCACATAGATGTTGAATGGAGGCCGCTCAGTTATTCACAGGTGGACCCCTCTTCATAACATGGGAGCTGGCTTCCCAAGGGAAAGTGATCCAAGAGTAAGAGAGGGAACAGGCAGGGAGCCACAGTGCCTTTTAGGACCAGGTCTCCGATGTCGCTCACCATCACTTCTGTTTTCTTCTATTAGTTAAAAGTGAATCACTATGTTTGCCCCACACTCAAGGGCAGGAAAACTAGGCTCCACCACTTAAAGGGAGGAATATCAAAGAATTTGCAAACATACCTTGAAACCACTGCAATGGCAGCATCATTCCCATCCCAGGTTGAGAGTCTCTAATTAACTTGCCCCATGTCACACTGCAAGGAAGCGGTAGGAGTGGGATTAGAACCTAGAGCCTGAATCCTCTGATGCCATGCCACTGAGGGAGGTGGTCATAGTCTGGGAAGCTGCTGCACTAGTAGAGTCCACAGGCCTCATCACATCCCTCAAGAAGACTCGCATGTGAGTGTGCTCAAACAAGTTGGCTGCCTCCCTGCTCTCAGAACATGACAACAACTCTATCCACCAGAACAGTGCCTGTGCCCTATTTTATAGGGTCAACCATCCCCATTTGCTTGTATTTATGGCACACATATCCTTCCGTTTCATTCAGCTCTCTTGGTACCCCAAAAAGTCTCCCAGGTGCCAGGTCATTCAACAAAGGGTCAGCTCGATAGGCCTGGTTCCTTCCTTCCTCATGGGAGTTATTTTCCAGAACCACTAGCTCAACTTGGATTTCCCCAAGTATCAGAGTTCAGCCATGGGTCCAGCCTAAGGCCAAATATAGGCCCCAAACCAGGGTTTCCCTACTGGAAAACTGAGGTAGTACAGTAGGGGCTTGGAGAATGTGTACCCAGGGTACTCACCAGGATCAGACATAAACTTGAGCCCAGATGCTACCTACAGTGCACTGCCTGGGTCAGGGCTGGCTCAAGGCCTGGAGGGGCTAAACGAATCACAGGGCTCTCAGCAAAACGGAACTGGGAAGGTGGGACCGAGGCCTCCACTCTCTGACCTTGGTCCATCACCAGAAGGTGTTTTATAGTCTTGCAAGAGCCAGAGGGGATGTGGTGATGGTATGTGATAAAACTTGTTTGATCACTCCCAGCTATGCAATTAAGGACATATTGACGCTGTGGGGAATCCATGGCCAGCTGTGCCTCTGTGGTATGGGAATAGGTGCTTTGACTTCTAAGCTTTGGGTGACCCATTTATAAAATGGGAATAATAAGAACAGCATCTACTTTCCAGGGCTGTTGAGAGGATTAAATGAGATAATGTGTGGCTCAGATTTGGCACACAGTAAACATTCAGAGGACATCAGCTGTCCAAATGTATCATCACCATTCAGCAGGGCAGCTCCATTTCAACACTTGGTGTGTTGGTGCTGGCCTAGAAATGTTTTTATGAGGCTGGCCTGCTCTCCATTAGTGCTGTGGCCCATCAATATCAACTCTTTCACTCTAATGGCCTTCTGTTTGCACTCTGTAAGTCGGAGGGGTCTGGATGAGAGAGAGAGAGAGAGAGAGGAGGTCAGGGCCTCTGCTGGAGGCAGGACAAGAATCTCCTTGGATCAGGAGAGAGCCAGGCCCACCTGCAGCAGACCCACCAGTATCCCGATGGCTGATCATGTGCATTTGCCCTGGAACCATTTCTACACCAGGATGTTTCTCACGATGTAAGTGGGTTAAGTACTGTAACACATTGGAGATTGTATATGTCATGGTTTTCCTGTGGTCTGTTTAGAAGTATTAAGAGTAGCGAAGTGGGGACAAAAGTGTTCATTAAAGTTCTTGGCTGGGCTAGGGCTGGCAAACATGGAGGGGTAGAGAGAAGTGAGAAGAGAAACAGAACAACGTAAGGGGAAAGAAGAGACTACCAGGTAGCAGGAGACTGTGACCGAGGATGTGGATGTTCTGGATCCTGGTCCTGGCTTCACCTCCAAGTCAAACCCCAGTGCCTGTAATTCTTAGCATCATTTCTACAAGGCAGCTCCAGTCTCACCTGACCCCTGCGACAAACCAGGCTGCCAGGAGTTGAGGCTTACCGTGCAACATCACCATTCCTTCTTATCTCCTACTAAGCTTTTATTATTTATCTGAGATGAAACAAACAGTCCATGCACCTACACAGGGATATATGAATACACACAACCACATATGCAGCATTTATGGGCTTCTGTGTGTCATGAGTCATGTGGACCAAACATAATTCTATCCTTCCTTTATTTAGAACCCCACAGTAGACAGGACTCAGTGGTTTTCACTGGAGCTGGCCTTAGGTAAGTCATTAAACATTGGTATACCATAAATATGCAGTGAGGTGTTGATCAAGGCACCCACCAAGATTCCCAGCACCACCTGGGCACACTGCAGACATCCTATGGCCACTTAACCAGGGACACAAAGGCAGGCATTCCTACTCCCACGGAGTCCTGTGTAGAACTCCCATTGTGTGCCAGGTTTTTCTAATGGCTACAGTTTTGGGGGTGTTGGCATGGGTGATGGGGCCTGTGTCTCCCCCCACACACATTGTGTGTTGCTCTCAGCACCACCTTGACAGGCCAGTGGCAGGTGACGCTATTCATGCCATCTCCCCTCTGAGGGGCCTGAGGCCTAGAGACAATGCAGCAGAGATCCCTGTTCTAGAGGAGCTCAGTTTGCTCTTACTGTTGTGATAGAAATCAGAGCCTGGGCTGCTACAGAAGGTTCAGTTAGGGCCCCCGAAATATATGTCTACCTGGAGTCTTAGAAAATTACCTCATTTGGAATAAGGATCTCTACAGATGTCCTTAGGATAAGGATCTCAAGAAGAGATCATCTTGGATTACCTGGGTGGGCCCCAAATCTAATGACAAATATTCTTACAAGAAAGAAGAGGAAAATTTGAGACACACAGGGGAGGTGTTTCTATAAAGATGTGAAGATGGAGGCAGGGATTGGAGTGATGCAGCCGCAAGCCACGGGATGCCAGGAGCCACCAGAAGCTGGAGGAGACAGAAAGGATCCTCTTCTAGAGCCTCTGGAGAAAGCATGGTCCTGCAACACCTTGATTTTAGACTTCTGGCCTTTATAACTGCAAAACAATAAATTTCTGTTGCTTTAAGCCCTAAAGTTGTGTTGTTTTACCTGATTTGTGGTAAACTGTCATGGCAGCCCCAGGAAATTAATACAAGTACTATTGTCAAAGGCTAGGCTCCGCAGGAGGCAGACTCTACAATGGAGATGAGCATGCCAGTGGTTTATTAGAGGTGCTCTGTGGGGACAGTAAGGAAGCAGGACCAAGCAGAAGGAGAGGTTGGGTTGGATATCAAGATAGCCCTTCAGAGTGTGGTTGAGTGGCTGAGCTTTCTACCCTTGCATCTATCACCTGAGACTCAGACCCTCAGGAAAAGGACATGACCTTGGATGAAGCAAGTCTCTTCAGTCAAGGGCAATTTCCAGAGCATTGTCACAGTTAGGAGACTAGATCCTTTAGCCTAGAAGGGGATGGGGTGTGGGGAGAGTCATCAAAGTGTCCTTGAAGCTCTGGTTACTTTTCTGCCAATAAAGGGCAGAGAGCTTCACCACTTCAGGAGGAAGAAGGCTGCCATACTCTAACCTAATGCACCTTGGAACACAGCATCCACTTGTGCCTGTCCCAACCCAAGGGAGACAGACCTGTCAGCATGTGGATCCAGGATCATCTGGTTCATGGGTGTCTCCTGTGAGGGGGATACACCTGAGCCACACACAGTAAGTTATAGTCACAGGGACTTAAGAGGGGCCTCAGCACATATTTCTGCTTCTCCCCTCCCCCAACTACCCCATTCCTTCCCATGGTTGACCATGGAAATGGTTGGTCAACCTGGCAATGGTATCACTAGTTACATATACTTGCCATAGATGCTGATGAAGAGTTACCCAGTGAGGATTATGCATGGCATCAAGTACGTGTCAGGAGAATCTTGTTGCAAATGTGTTTGCTCACAGCTCAACTCCCCTATATGCTCATCAGGTATCATATGGTCATCTGTACGTAACATTGGATGAGAGAAAGCACTGTCTCCTGGATTCCTGCTGATGGTTCTATGGGACCAGTTGGAGTCCCAGTGGTGGCTGAACAGAGCTCAGCCCCACCCTGGCATCTTTACTCAACCCTCTGCAGGCCTTGACCACAAATGAGTCATCTGTAGGTGTCCAGGCAACTCCTTCTACTCCTTTGGCCCTTCCTTAAAGTCAGTGATGTTTTTCAGTAGCTTTTAATCCTTAACTGACCTTGGTTCCTTTCATCATTGAGTTTTTCTCAAAAGTTTTTAAAACTTCATTTTCTAAAGTGGTACAAATGATACATGAATTTGTGTTTGGTTTTTTTTTCCACTCTAGTTTTTGACCCAGGCCTGAGGGTTAAGTGACTCATGGTCTTTGGTCCTTGGTTCCATCTCAGCATTAGTCTGTACAAGGCCTCTTTCTAAAAAATAAAAATAAAAATAAATTATAAAGCCAGAGATGGCACATAGCCTGCGACACAGAGCAGTGCCTTCCACCTTTGAAGCTATGGTTTCTGCTCACCCCACATCAGAAACCCAGATGTCAGTGGTGGCCAAGAAGGCAGCAGTGGCCCAACGGGCAGCCATGACACTGAGCTTCTGGAGCAGAGGCCAAGCATGGAGGTCTGTTGCTAGGAAACAGAAATTCCCAGGTCACCTTTCATATCCAAAGACTCTGAATTGACAGATCTCTGGCTTCAGTAACTCCAGCCTACGGAAATGGCCAGATGTAAGTAGAGAGAACACTGAGCTGGCCTTCAGGGTCTACGTCACTGGAAGACCCCCAAATCTGGCAGGCGTAAGTGGGTGATTACTTATATTATATGTGCTCTCTGAGACCATTAAGAAGTGGTCTGATGAAGATGTGCAGCCTCCAGAAAGGATTTTCTCCACAATAGCCAACTCAGATGTTTCCACAATGAGCCACATAACCAAGAGTCAGAGAGCAAAGGCTATGGGAAGTCCTTGCAGATAGCAGAATGGGGAAGGGGATGCAGTGGTGGACATCAGAATGTATGTGCCATGAACTGGTGACCACTCACCCAATCTCCCTTCTCTGAGTGAGTTTTACAGATTTCTTTCCAGAATACCCTGTTCATGTGCTGAGGTTGGTCAAATCATTCAGCCATAGGTGGCAAGACTATGAGGACATCCCAGACCTAGCAGAAAGGATAGCAAATCACCCAGAAATTATGGTCTTAGAATAGATATTGTGACTGTATAAACCTTTAAATTGTCTGCTCTGGGAGAGAGAATAAACATGTTTTATGTATATAGGCAAATACATCTTTGTAGTTGTATGGAAAGAGGATGTATAAGGAGAGAGGGCCTGTGTGGTACCCAGGAGAACTTGGACCCCTTTGCTCATTTCTGGTCACTGTTCCCTGATTTTCCTTTGCAGATCCATCCCTCCCCCACTCTCAGCTCAGATGAGGCTAAGTGAATCAGGATGAAGCCCATCTGAGCATCGCACCTCCTGACAGGAATCATTGGTTCAGGAAAACACAAGGCCCCTCAAAACTCAAGGAGGTTTTGCTAGGTCTTATGCAAAAGAGCCTTCAGCTGCTAGTGTTGGTGCTACCACCTCTGTCCTGCTACCACATGGGACCTGAGACTGAAGACAGCGCAAAGTCAGGGCTGAGGGAAAGAGAGGTCAGGTTTTGATTGTATCATTTGAAGCCAGAAGCATCTAAAGCCAGACCTACTTAGAGACTTAGGCCTAGCTACATCATATTGGAATCTGATGAAAAATAAAAATGCAAGCCCCTTGTTTCAAAAACGGGTGCAAAATGCTGTTAAAGATACTAAAATATAAAGATGTTTTTTCTCTCTTCTGGGTCTCTCTCAACTTCGTGCGTGTGTGTGTGTGTGTGTGTGTGTGTGTGTGTGTGTGTTTTATTTGCTGTCGAACGTCATTCTAAGTCAAGAGAAATTAAAATTGCAAACTATTAACATGAATTTTGCCCTTCATCTTTACATTGTGCGATGCCAGTTTTAAATGCAGGTCTGAGAACATTGATCTCACATGTGGAATTACCAAAATTCACAATTTGTATTACATAGCATAGCACATGCATATATTTTGTTCTTTCTATGTAGAAATACTGCTCAAAAACTAACTCAACTGTTTTATTTCACTTCTTGATAGGAGCATATTCTACAATGCTCTCAAACTGCAGCTTACTGATTCATAAGGAAGAATGGAAAGAAAGAGAAACCATGGGTGCACTGTCTATCCCTTTCCTTCTACATCCTTGTTTTCAGTCTAATTGTTTGGGAGATAGAAGGATATGGCATGCAATTATAAAAGATAGGAGAGAGTTCCTTGATTGTTCTGTTTATTAGAACACCATTGTCTTATCTCTGCATTTGAAGCAAGTTCTGGTTCAAATGGAAGGTGTGGACAACAGACCATTTCCTTAAGCACAGGGCCCTATGAGGCTGGTCACACTGAAGCCAACTCTGCCCAGACTTTACAACTTACGTGAGCCCATAATTTCCTTTTGGTTAAGACAGCTTGGCTGTGCTTTTTGTTGCTTGCAACTAAAAGAACCCTAATGCATAAAGAAATAAATGAGGACACTATTATAAGAGTACGGATTAGATACGAGATCCTTGATAGTGGCAACAGGGCTGGAGATAAAATTGATCCAGTGTGGAGTGAGGGAGTGAGGAAGTCTACAACCCTCCTGTATCTCTAGCTAGAATGCCTGGGCAGATGCACTGAGCCAAGAAATACAGATGCTGGTTTCGCATCAGGTTGTGAGCCAGGAAAAATGGACAGGTTGGACAAGCTGAGTTAAAGGTTCTGTGGGTCATCCAGGTGGAGATGTCAGGTAAGCATTTGGTTGCACAGGTATAGATCTTGGAAGAAAGGTGAGAATCGGAAGTGGTTAGCAAATAAGTGAGAGTTGAAGCTATAGGTGGTTAAGATTATCTAGTTAATAATAAGAGAGGAGAGCTGAGTTTAGAGGCCTGAGTATGTCAGTTTTCTAAAATTTTTCCTCTTTAAATTAAAATTTTGTTATCTAAGATAGTCATGAACATAAAAAGTAAACAAATTCCACAAGATTCATTATAAAAAGGTAATTCCCTTCCCACACACTTTTAACTCTTTTAGCCACCCCCCCACACACACACATACACACATGCACTGTTTACCTTCTATCACTACACATAACATGCTTATGTTACTTCTTAGCTTTTAAAATTAGAGACACTTTCTATTGTGGAAGATGAGCATTTGGTTCTTCCCCTCCAACACACACTCTCACACACACTTTCTCTGCCTTTACCCTTGAAAATTAGATATATAGAATTTTTTTTTTTTTAGTTAGATCAATGTTTGGGTTTTACATTATTACGCAACACACTATTCAAACCTCTGAGCCACATAGATGCTATGATTACTTTTTTTTCCTGAATATTTTGTTTTCCAAGAAATTATTTTCTCTTTTTTTAAATTAATTATTTTTATGATGACATTGGTTAATGAAATCCAATAAGTTTTAGCTGTACATTTTAACAGTAAAGCATATGTATATTTACAATGTATGTTCACCTCTCATAGTTAGATTTCTTTCTGTCACCACATATTTGACCCCCTCTACCCCACCTACCTCTCCCCTCTCCCCTTCCCTCTGGTAGCCGCTAGTCTACTGTCCATGTCCATGAGTTTCTGTTTATTTATCCCGTTCATTTGTTGCTTTTAGGTTTATAATCGGCATATAAGTGATATCATGTGATTTTCAACTTTTTCTGTCTGGCTTATTTTGCTTAGCATGATTATCTCGAGGTCCATCCATGTTGTCACAAATGGCAGTATTTCATCTCTTCTTAGGGCTAAGTAATACTTCATTGTATATATGTACCACAGCTTCTTTAGCCAGTCATCTATCATAGGCCACTTCGGTTGTTTCCATGCCCTGGCCACTGTGAATAATGCTGCTATGAACATCGGTGGGCAAATATCTTTAAGTACATGGGTTTTCAAGTCTTTGGGGTAAATACCCAGTAGAGGGATTGCTGGATCATATGGTAGATTAATTCTTAGTTTTTTGAGGAACCCCATACCGTTTTCCATAGTGGCTGTACCAATTTACAGTCCCACCAGCAGTGTATGAGGCTTCCTTTTCTCCACATCCTCTCCAACATTTGTTATTACTTGTCCTGTTAATGATAACTATTCTAACAGGTGTGAGATGGTATCTCATTGTGGTTTTGATTTGCATTTCCCTAATAGCTACTAGCATGTTGAGCATCTTTTCATATATTTATTAGCCATTTGTATGTACTGTAGGGAGAAGTGTCTGTTCAGGTCCTCTTCCCATATTTTGATTAGATTGTTTGTTGTTGTTATTGAGTTGTATGAGTTCTTTGTGTATTTTGGATATTAGGCCTTTATTGAAGGGGCTGTTTGCGAATATATTTTCCCATTCGGATGGTTGTCTCTTTACCTTGTTGATGGTTTCTTTTGTTGTGCAGAAGCTTTTTAGTTTGGTGTAGTCCCATTCATTTATTTTTGCTTTTACTTCCCTTGCCTTTGAGGTCAAATTCATAAAATTCTCTTTAAGTCCTTGTGTTTAGTTCCTATGTTTTTTTCTATGCATTTTATTGTTTCAAGTCTTATATTCAGGTCTTTAATCCATTTTGAGTCGATTTTGGTGTGTGGTGATAGACAAAAGTCTAGTTTCATTCTTTTGTAAGTGGCTTTCCAGTTTTCCCAGCACCATTTATTGAAAAGGCTTTCCTTTCTCCACTGTATGTTTTTGGCTTTTTTGTCAAAAATTATTTGTCAAAAATTGTTTTACTGGTTCGTGTGTGTGTTTTGCTGCCAATACCATGCTGTTTTGATTATTGTCACTTTGTAGTATAATTTGAAGTTGGGCAGAGGATGGCTTTGGCAATTTTGGGTCTTTTGTGCTTCCATACAAATCTGATGATTTTTTGTTCTATTTCTTTAAAAAATTCCAATGGGATTTTGATGGGGATTGCCTTAAATCTGCATAATGCTTTATGTTGATTCTCAGGAAGTTATTGTCTCATTTCTTCTTTCAGTTTTACTCTCTGATTTAAGTTTGGCACATCCACCAGTAGCTTCCAAAGAAAGGTACATAGGAAGCAAATTTGCATGTCTGAATTTGCCTTTATTCTCTACTTGCACTTAATTGCAAGTTTGGCTAAATATCGACTTCTAGGTTAGAATTTTCCCTCCAGAATTTTGAAAGTATTGCTTCCTTTTCTTCTAGCTTCTAGTGTTGCTGTTGAGAAGTTCCCTGTCATTCTGATAGTTGGCTTTTTCTCCTCAAGGTTTTAAATCTTCTGTTTGTCCCACTGTTCTGAAATTTCATAATGATGTGCCTTGGTGTGGGTCTTTTTTCACCATCAGGCTGGAAAGGACCACCCGGAGATGCGGGCAACAGTGTTCCCTCTCTTAGGCCCTGTAATTCAGAGTCCCACTCTGGCTATCCTCTAGCCATGCTTCTCCTCATAGGACAAAGTGTCTACTGGGCAACTCAGAGCCAACACTTTGAAAATAACCTAGGTACATACCTGGAAACCAAGAATTCCTTACCCACATAGCAAAGCCCATTTCCAGGACCCACATGGGCATCTTCCCTAGATACATATCCTGAGGACAGACCACACCACTGTTGTTTTATTATGCTATGGAGGGGCCAAGAAACAATTCTTTATGGGAGATAGCAATGGAATTTAGGGTATCCATCAGCATGCACATGAGGCCCCTCATGGTGTGAGATAGATCCAGGAGCTGGAAAAAAAAAAGGGAGAAGGTGAGGGGATGTCAGCAGGAGCCAGCAATCCATATACCTCCACCTTTTGGAGCAGAACTCCAAAGAGCCTGAGTAGTCTATATCACAACCTAGCTTCCCAGGTAGTTCTAAAGGTATATTTCTAGAAGTAGGAGGGTAGAACATGATTTACTTATTAGTTTGTTAGTTTCATTTATAACTTTTAAAAAATTTAGATATATGGTATATTAGCCTTCATTTATACTTCTGCCCCAGGCCCTACAAGTATTTGGAATGGGCTTGGCACTGGGCACTGGAAATTCATGTCTATTCAGTCTGGGAAATTTTCTTGAGATACTTTTTAGGTGATTTTCTTTCTTCACTTTCTCTATTTTCTTCTGGAGCTTTGATTACTTGTATGTTGGACCTTATGTATAAGTCTTTTTAAATTTTTTTAGCTTTTCTCTCTTATTTCCTCTTCTTTCTATTTGTTTCTATCCTTCTACCCTTCCTTTCACCTTTCCTCCCTTCCTTTTCTTTTAAAATTGTTCTTTCCATTTAAAATTTTTCATTTCTGCTGTCATATTTTTAGTTTCCAAAAGCTTTTTTTTTTTAATGTCTTTTGGATGTGGCTTTTAAAAATGCAATC
This sequence comes from Cynopterus sphinx, assembly GCA_030015415.1. NCBI lineage: Eukaryota > Metazoa > Chordata > Mammalia > Chiroptera > Pteropodidae > Cynopterus > Cynopterus sphinx. The sequence continues at coordinate 94,335,382 of CM057379.1, read as the reverse complement.
TCTTCTTTCATGTGTTACTTTTTCTTCTTTCATGGCTTGTATTCCTTCCAGGTTGTTCTTTTTCATTTTTTTATTTGTTTGTGTGGTTTTCTTTTGGGGGTAGTGCAATTCTAAGATGTGTTTCTCAAAAGTCTGATTATATTTGATCACCCACTCTTATTCTAGAATGGATTGCTAAAGGGCAGACTGGAAGCTCTGTGCATACAGGATACGTTCTTTGCTATAATCTGGCTGGAATTGTTGAAGTAGTACTCCATATGTGAGCATCTTTAGATCTGTTATCTTGGTCTGGACAGAATCCCCAGAGAAGGCCTTCCCATCTCCTGCCTGGGGAGTCTGGGCCTGAATGCCACTGTCACAGGATCTGAGTCAGGAGAGAGCTGCTGTGAGGCTCTGCATTCATTTGTAAACTTTCATTTAATCTTTCTGTTTTCAGTATCTGACTTTTGCCCTTACTGCATCTGGTGTTCTTTGACCCTATCCAGCATCTGACTTCTTTAACTTATCACGATATTTTTGATTTTCATTCATATAATAGCATATATCAATAATTCATCCCTTTTATTGCTAAATAGTGTTCCATTGCCTGGACATAGCCCATTTTATCCAGTCAATAGAACTTTAAGTTGTTTCCACTTTGGGGCTTTGTAAATAATGCTTTTAAGCATTTGAGTGTAAGTCCATGTATGGATATATGTTTTCATTTCGTCATTATCCATCTCCAGAACCTTTCCATCACCCCACATTGAAACTTTGTACCCACTGAGCAGTAACTCCCCATTCCCCTCTCAGTCCATCCCCTATTAACCACTATTCTACTTTTTGTCTCTATGCATTTGATGTTCTAGGTACCTTATATAAATGGACTCATATAGTATTTGTTCTTTTGCATTTGGCTTATTTCACTTTGTATTATGTCTTCAAGTTTCATTCATATTATAGCATGGGTTAGAATTTCTTGTTAAAGATGAATAATATTTCACTGAATAATATATACCACATTTTAAAATGTTCAGTCACTATGTCACACACCTGAAACTAACATAATATTGTATGTTGACTTTAATTGAAAAATAAAATTTAAAAATAGTGATAATATATGCCACAGAAGTAGAATTGCCAGATCATGTGGTAATTCTATATTTAATTTTTTGAGGAAATATCATACTGTTTTTGACCATTTTACATTCCCATCGGCAAGGTAACACAAGGGTTCCAATTTCTTCACATCCTCACTGTTATTTTGTTTTTGTTTTGTTTTATCTTTTGAAAAAAATATGTATATATACACATAGAATAAATGTGTATGTGTGTATGTGTGTGTGTGTGTGTGTGCGCGCATGTGTGCGCATGCACGCGCCATCCTAATGAGTGTGCACTCGTGTCTGGCTGTGATTTTGATTTACATTTCCCTAAGGTGATGTTAGGCACCTTTTTATGTGTCTATTGGCTATTTGTATATCTTCTTTGGAGAAATGTCTGTTAAAGTCTTTTGCCCATTTCTTAATTGGGTTGTTTGTTTTGTTGTTGAGTTTCAGTATTTCTTTATATATTCTGGATATTAATCACTTACAGATAAATGATTTGCAAATACTTTCTCCTATTCTGTAGGTTGCCTTTTACTCTGATAAACTGTTTTTCAAAGTGGCTGTACCATTTTATATTTCCATCAGCAATGCATGAGTCTTGTTTCCCTATATTCTTGCCAACATTTGTTATTGTCTGGAATTTATTTATTTTTTTGCTTTTGTTTTTTTTATTGTAACCATTCTAGTGGATGTTAATTATTTCTCATTGTGGCTTTAATTTACATTTCCCTAGTGATTAATAATTTTGAGCATCTTTTCATGTTTTCATTTGCTATTTATGTATTTTCTTTGGTGAAAGTCTAATTAAATCTTCTCCCAATTTTTTGATTGAACTGTTTGTCTTCTTATTTAGTTGTAAGAATTCTTTATATATTGTGGATACAAGTCTTTTAACAAATGTGTGTTTGAGGAAGATTTTCTCCCAGTGTGTTACTTGCCTCTTCATTTTTTTAATGGTATCTTTTGAAGAACATAGATTTGCATTTTGATGAGGTTCAATTTATCCATTTTTTCTTTTATGTATTATGCTTTTGTCATCTATAAGAACTCTTTGATTAACCCAGGTCATGGCTTTTCTCTCATTTTTCTTCTAAAAGTTTTATTAAGTTTATGCCTTTTTAATTTTTAAAAAGTTCCTTCATTGGATGAAATACCACCACTTAAAAATTATTTTTTATTTTTTAATTTTATTTTTTGCCTTAAAAAATTTATTTTATTAATTTCAAGTATACAGTACATTTGTTAGACATTTATATAGTTTATACAACAACCTCCCTAATTGCTCTTTCTCTCCTCTGGCTCTCCACCTAGACATTACATTAATGCTAACTGCATTCCCTATGCTGTGCTTTCCATCCCCATGACCATCTATCAACTACTAATTTGTACTTCTTTAACCCTTCACCTCTTTCTCCAGGCCCCCAAATCTCCTCCTCTCTGGCAATCACCAGATTGTCCTCTATATTCGTGAGTCTGTTTTTGATTAGTTAGTTCTTTTTGTTCCATAGATTCCACATATAAGTGAAATCATATGGTATTTATCTTTCTCTGTCTGATTTATTTCACTCAGCATAATAACCTCTAGATCCATCCATGTTGTTGCAAATGGTATGATTTCTCTTTTTTTAATGGCTGAGTAATATTCCATTGTATATATGAACCATAACTTCTTTACCCAATTGTCTATTGATGGGCATTTAGGTTGCTTTCATATCTTGGCTATTGTAAATTATGCTGCATGAACATAGGGGTACATGGATCTTTATGGATTATTGTTCTGATTTTCTTTGGATAAATACCCAGAAGTACAATTGCTGGGTCAAAAGGTATATTTTTAATTTTTTTGATTTTTATTTTTTTGAGAACTCTCAAGACTGTTTTCCATAGTGGCTGTATCAATTTGCAATTCTATCAACAGTATATGAGAGTTCCCTTTTCTCCACATCATCATTGTTTTTTGATTTATTGATGATATCCATTCCGATAGGTATGAGGTGATATCTCATTGTGTTATTAATTTGCATTTCTCTGATGACTAGTGACCTTGAGCATCTTTTCATATGTCTATTGGCCATCTGTATTTCCTCTTTCAAGAAATACCTGTTCAGCTCTTCTGCCCATTTTTTAATTGGATTGTTTGTTTTTCTATTGTTAAGTTTTATGAGTTCTTTACATATTTTGGATCCACCACTTGAAATTTTGAAAAATTAAATTTATTTTAAAATACTTTGGGTGTGGCAGGGAAGGAGAAACAAATATAGCATGATGTGAATAAGTGTGAAATCTAGGTATCATTGGTTTTCAGCAGTTTGACTATGAAGAGCTAGATGTATTTTTATTTGTGCTTATCCAGCTTGGGATTTTCTGTGTTTCTTGAATCTATTAGTGTATGTCACCAAACATGGGGAAATCCCATCCATTATTTCTTCAAATATATTTTTTCTCTTTATTCTCTCTCTTCTTCTAGGATTCCAATTGCTCATCTATTAGACCATTGGATCTTGTCCCACAAGTCACTGAGATTATTCTTTTTTTTTAAGCTTTTTTTCTCTCTAACCTTCAGTTTGGATAGTTTCTATTGTCCTGTCTTCTAATTCACTAATCTTTTCTTCTACATTGTCTAATCTGCTGTTAAGCCCATCCAATAAATTTTTTATCAAAGATATATTTTTTATAGATTTCCTATTTAATTCTTTTCATTGGTTTGTTTCTGTCTCTGCCCTCTTTCCTGAGATATTCTATATTCTAAATGTGTTTATGTATCTGTGTATCTATATCTATATCTACCTGTCTTTATACGTGTATAGAATGTCCTTGAGAACAGTTATATTATAGACTGAATTGTGCCCCCACCCCTCAAATTTGTATGTTAAAACCCTAATCCCCAATGTGACTGTATTTAGATATGGGTCCTTTGAATAGGTAATTAAAGTTAAATGAAGTTGTAACAGTGTGACCCTAATTCAATAAGACTAATGTTCTTATAAAAAGAGAAAAGACCTCAAAGATGTGTGTGCACAGAGGAAAGGCCGTGAGGATATGGAGAGAAGGCAGCCATCTGAAAGCTAAATAGAGAGGCCTCAGGGAAAACCAGCCCCACTGGCAGATTGATCATGGACTTCCAGGCTCCAGAACTGTGAGAAAATAAATGTCTATACTTTAAGCCATCTAGCCTGTGGTATTTTGTTATGGCAGCCTTAGGATGCCAATACAAATTATAATAACTGCTGTAATATCCTTGTCTGCTAATTCTAATGTCTTGTTTATCATAGGGTCAGTCTCCATTGACTGTCTTTTGCTTTGAGAGTAGGACACGTTTTCCTAGGTCCTTGTATGTCTAGTAATATTGAGTTGTGAATGATATATTGCAGAATCTTTTAATCCTGTTATTCTCCTCCCAAGAGTATTGATTATTTTTTTAGTGGACACTTAATTTTATTGAACTCAGTTTGCAAATTTTGTCTTTGCTATAATGGGCAGCAGTAGAAACCTCGGGTTAGTTCTTTTAGCTTTGGCTCGGTGCCATATACATGCATTGTTCATGAGTCATCCAGAGATTTGGGCAGAGTTTATACACAGAATTTGGAACACTTCATCCCTATTTCTGTTCTTTCCTGGTTTCCCTTCCTTCCTTTCCAGCAGCTAGGCTTGTCACAAATTATCCTCTGGTTCTTCAAAACAATAAAGCTATGAGTTTTCTACTGTAGTTTTAGCCATCTGCAGTGGCAGTTACAGCAGACTTCCCTCAGGCTAGAAACCAAAAAAAAAAAAAATGTGAAACATCTAAAGTAGTTTTATTCTTTCAAGTGTTGATGCCCCTCCAGTATTGCTTTTGGTTTCTCTTCAGGGCCTTTAGGTAGTTGTTTTTTAATATTTAGCCAAGAATTTGTAGTTGAAGCTGTAGAAGCCTTGATCCAATTGGAGCTCCTTGCTTTCATCTGAACAAAAGTCCTAAATATCGCTGAAATCAATCCAAGTGTCTCTACTTTCACTTCCTCTGCCTTGGTCTAAACCACCACAGCATCAATAAGACTAAAGCAGTATTTGCAAATCAGTTTCTCCTAATTCTCTAATTCCCATTTAGCAATTCTCCACATGCTTAGAACACTTCAGTGGATTGACCTCAGATCCCCTGTTCTTAATCTACACACTACCTGGGATATTTCATCCACTTCTATCTTCAAATGTCATCTTTCTGCTGATAATTCCTAAATATGCACCTCCAGTCCAAAGCCACCCCCACAAACGTAGCTGCCTGCTGGACATGTCCTTTTGCTTATGTCAAAGGATCTTTTAACTTATCATGTCCTAAACTAATATTACTGTTTCTTCTCTCAAAATTAGTTTTCTAATGTCCTCTATTACAATGAATACCTCTACCATCTACCTAGTTTCCAGAATCACAAATCTAGGAGTCATTCTTGATCCTCCACTTCAACACTTAATCTCCAAAGCCTCTTGGTCTTTACCTCCTTAATCTCTTTCACAGCTACCCATTTTTATTCATCTTCATTGCTCCAGGTTGCCACAACCTCTATCTAGCCTGGGTTATCAAGCAACAGTCTCTTAGCGAGCCTTCCTACTTCTGGTCTTGTTCTTCTAATCCCTTACATGTACGGTAGCCAGAATGACTTTGGTAACTCTAGGTTCCTTTTCTGTATACAATTTTCAGTCTGTTTATAAGTTTCTTTTAAAAAAGCCAGCTGGGATTTTGACTGGGATTGCATTGAATCCATAGATCAATTTGGAGAAAATTGACATGTTAATAGTGAGTCTCCCAATTCTTGAACATAGTATCTGTCTTAGTCCATTCAGGCTGCTATAACAAAACATCACAGACTATGTGGCTGCAGAGAACTGAAATTCATTTCTCACACTTCTAGAAACTGGAATTCTGAAATCAGGGTGCCAGCATGGTTGGGCAAGAGCCCTATTTCAGGTCACAGTCTTTTCATTGTATCCCCACACAGAGGAAGGAACTAAGCAACTCTCTGGGGTATCTTTTATATGGGCACTAATCCTATTCATGAGGGCTTGGCCCTTATGACCTAATCACCCCAAAAAGCCCCTACCTCCAAATACCATCATTTGGGCATTAGGTATTCAGCACATGACTTTGGGAGAGACACATTCAGACTACAACAATCTCTCCTCATTTATTTGGGTCTTTAATTTTTCAGAACTATTTGCTATGTATAGGGAATAGGTCTTGCACAACTTTTGTTAAATTTATTCCTTAATGTTCCATATTTTATGCTATTTTAGATGTTATTGTTAATTAATACAAATTTCCAATTTTGTGCTACTAGTATATGGTAATGTTACTGACTTTTATATATGACCTTGTATCATATAACTTTGATAAACTTGCATATTAGTTCTAGTAGTTTTTTCTAGATTCCTTAGGATTTTGTATAGGCAATGATGTCATCTGTGAATAAAGATACTTTTCTCTTTTTTTACTATCTGTATCTATTTTATTTCCTGTCCATGCTTTGTTGCACTGGATGGACCCTCAATTACAATGTTAAATGTTGGATACCTTTGCCTTGTTTCTAATCTTCGGGGGAAATAATTCAGTCTTTCTTCACTAAATGTGATGCTAGCTGTAGGTTTCCTGTAGATGCCTTTTGTCGGGACTAAGAAGGTTCCTTTCCATTTCTATTCTATTTGTTGAGATATATTTTTTTTCTTTTTTAAAAACCATAAAGAGGTTTTATACTTTGTTAAATTGGGGGAGGGGAGGTTCATAAAAATAAATAATCACAGGGTTTTCTTTTTTAGTCATTATGTTAGTGTACTGAGGCTGCCATAAGAAATTAACCACAAATCAGGTGACTTAAAACAATAGAAATTAATTTTCTTACAGTTCTGGGGGCCAGAAGTCTGAAATCAAGGTGTCAGCAGGGTCATGCTCCCTCTGAAGGCACTAGGGGAAGATCCTCCTTCCTGCCTCTTTCAGCTTCTAGTGGCCTCAGGACATTCCTCAGCTGGTAGCTGATTTACTTAAATCTCTGCCTCTGTCTTCACATTCCTTCTCTTATGTCTATATCTTCTCTTCTGTCTCAAATATCCCCTCTGCCTTTCTCTTATAAGGACACTTGTCACTGAATATAGGAGCAACCTGAATAACCCAGGATTATCTCTTCATATCAAATTCTGTAACCTAATCACATCTGTATAAACCTTTTTACCAAATAAGGTCACCTTTACAGGTCCCCGGTCCTTGAGATGGACGTCTTTTGCGGAGACATTTTTAGGTTACCACAGTCAGCTAACATTGTAATTGCAATGATTGATTTTCAAATGTTAAAGAAACATGGCATTCCTGGGATAAACCCCACTTTGTTAATGATGTATTAAATTTGCTTTTTGTGTCCAGGTTCATTAGGAATATTGGTCTACAGGGTTTTTGTAATCTTTGTCTGGCTTTGGTGTGAAGGAATTCAGGCCTCATAAAATGAAATGATAAGTGTTCCTTCCTCTTCTGTTTTCTGGAAACCCTTGTATACAATTAGATTTACCTTTTTTTTCTTAAATGATCAAATTCATAGGCCCTCTCTGTTAGAAGGTTTTTAAGTGCAAAGGTATAATAATCTTGAATAGTCATAAAAATGCAATCTATTTCTTCTTGAGTGAACTTTGGTAGTTTGTGTCAAAGGAATTCATCCATTTCATCTAATTTTTTGGATTTGTTGGCATAAGTTGTTTGTAATATTCTTTTATTACCCCTCCCACCAGGGTAGGTATGGTTTCTCCTCTTTAATTCCTGATATTTGACATTTTAATCTTTTTTTTTCCCTAGAAGTTTATCAATTTTATTGATATTTTCAAAGAACCAGCTTTTGGTGTCATTGATTTTCTCTGTTTTTCTGTTTTCTTTCACCGATTTTCACTCTTGTCTTTTTATTTCTTTCTCTATTTTATTTCCTTCTATTTGCTTATTATGGCATTAATTTGCTCTTTTGTTACTAATTTCTAGACATGTAAACTTAGATCATTGATTTGAGATTTTTTTAAAAATATAGACACTTAATGCTAAAAATATATATTTTAAGAACTGCTTTAGGTACAGTTCACACATTTTGATGTGCCATAGTTTTATTTTCATTCAATACAAACTATTATCCATTATCTCGTTGTTTCTTTTTGAATAATAGGTTTTTAAGAATTGTATTATTTAATTTCCAAACATTTGGTTATTCTCTAAGATAGCTTTCTTTTATTTATTTTCAGTTTCCATCATCGTCAGGAGACATATTTTATATGATTTAGATCTTTTGATATTTATTCAAACTTGTTTCATGACTCTGAATATGGCTTATCTCGGTATTTCATGGGTGTTTTAAAACAGTGTGTGTTCTACAGTTCTTAGGTGTAGGGTTTTCTATGCATGACAATTTAGTCCAATTAGTTGGCCATGTTTTTCAAGTCTATATCCATATTAGGTCTCTGACCACTTGTACTACCAATTACTGAGAAAGAAATGTTTACATCTCCAAGTCTAGCTGTGGATTTTTCTACTTTTTCTTTAAGTTCTATCAGTTTTTGCTTCATATGTTTCAAAACTCTCCTATTAGATGTATGTACTTTTAGTTTTATTATATACTTTTAATTAATTAACCTCTAATATTAGTATAGAATGTTCCTCTTGATCTCATGATATTCCTGTTTCTGAAACCAACTTTGTCTGATATTAGTATAGTCATTCTAGCTTCCTTTTGATGTTTGCCTGATCTTTTTCTTTTCTTTTTAACTATATGTGTCTTTATAACTAATGTGTAATTAGAAATTAAAGCTTAAATTTTCTTGTAGATAGCACATAGTTATATCTTGTTTTTTTAATTCATTCAATATGTCTGTTTCTTCCTTTTAATTGGGGTGTTTAGGCCACTTACGTTGATATAATTATTAATATGGAACAGGAATTAATGACATAAACAAAAACAAATAAAGTGGATCAACAATAATAAAGGTTAGTTTTATAAAAAGAAAAATTAAATAAACAAAACTCTGATGAGACTGACAGACACAAAAGGATAGAGAAAACACAAGTAAACAAGATCGCTGCAGATGTTTTAAAAATAAGATATTTCTGTGAACAATTTTTTATCAATACTTTTAAAAACAGATAAAATAGGTAATTTTGAAAGATTACTTAATATATGCATTAACTTATAAAAGTATTTAATTCAATAGTTAAAATTCTGTCCAAAAGAGAAAAAATCAAATACAATAACAAAACCACACACAAAATTTATCTTATATGTGAGTTCTATTGAACATTCAAGGAATGATTATATCCCATCCTATACAAACTATTCCAAAAAATAAAATAAAAATGAAAAAAAGTAATTCACCCAATTCTATGAGACATGGACAATTTGAATAGAGAAAATTACAGGTCAATCTTATTTATGAAACTAGATGTAAAAATCCTAAATAAATATTAACAAACCAACTCTAGCAATATATTAAAAATGATATCAACAGTAAAACATAACCTGTAATCAAATTATGATCATTTAAGGTTTATTCTAGGAATAGAATGGAGGTTTAACATTTGAAAATCTACTAGTGTATTTCACAGCATTAAAAGATTAAAGGAGAAAATATATAGTTTCATCTTAAATTCTGAAAAACCATTCAATAAACTTCAACACTGTTTTTGATAACTCTCAATAAACAAAGATGAGAAAGGTGACCTCCTTCAATCATCTTTACTGTTAGCACTAGTCCAAGCCACTGCCATCTAACTTAATGTTCCTGGAATTCCTGTTTCCAACTGGTCCACCTCCCTACCCCCTATCCTGTATTCACTCTCAATGTAGCACACAAAAGGATCCTTTTTTTTTTTTTAAATGTCTTTGTTGAGATATAATTTTCTTCTAATACAATCCACCCATTGAAAGCATACAATTTAATGGCCTTTAGGGTATTCACAGAACTGTGTGTCTACTATCACAATCAGTTTTAAAATATTTTCATTACCCAAAAAGAAGTCTTGCATCCCTAAGTTAATAACCACCAATTTCCCCATCCCCCCATACCCTAAGCAACTTCTGATCTACTTTCTATCTCTATAGATTTGCTTATTCTGGATATTTCATATAAATAAAATCATACAATATGTGATCTTATGTAACTGGCTTCTTTTGCTTTGCACATTGTTTTCAAGGTTGATCCATGTTGTATTGTAGCATGTATCAGTACTTCATTCCTTTTACTGCTGAATGATATTACATTGTATAAATATGACACATCTTGTCTATTCATTCATAGTTGGTGAACATTTGGATCATTTCCACTTTGGGGACATTATTTGGAATAATTCTGCTATGAACATTCACTTACAAGTTTTTGTGTGGACATATGTTTTCATTTCTCTTAAGGATATACTTAGGAGTGGAATTGGTGAGTCAAATGGTAACTCTGTGTTTAACCTTTTGAAGAACTGCCAGACTGTTTCAAAGTGGCTGCACAATTTTACATTTTGAATCTCTCCACATCTTGCCAACACTTGCATATTCTGTCTTTTTGATTATAGCCATCCTAGTGGGTGTGGAGTGGTATTTCACTGTAGTTTGATTTGTATTTCCCTGATGGCTAATGATACTGAGCATCTTTTCATGTGCTTATTGGCCATTTGTATATGGTCTTTGAAGAACTGTCTATTCAAATCCTTCACCCATTTTTAAATTGGGTTATTTATCTTTTAATATGGAGTTGTAATAGTTCTTTATATATTCCAGACACAAGTCACTTATCTAATATATGATTTGCTACTAAAGGGATCTTTTTAAAACTTAATTTAAATTACATCATACCTCAGCTTTGGAATTTTCCAATGGCTCACATCTCACTCAGAGTAAAAGCCAAAGTCCTTATAATGCCCTATAAAACACTACAAAGTTTACTATTTTGTCTCCAATCTCATCTTCTACTACTCTATCTCTCTCACTCACTATTTCCCAGCCATGTGTCTCCTTGCCATTTCTAGAACATGTCTTGTCTGCTGTTGTCTTTGTTCTTTGTTCATCCATTTCCTATGCCTGGAGGTCCATTCCTCCAGGAGCCCTCATAGCTAACTTTCTCCTACTCTCTGCTCAAATATCACTTCCTTAATGAGGTCTATCTTGACAATCTTATTTAAAAATTTCCCTTGCCTTACATTCCCAATCTTGTTTTTACCCTGCACTGTGTCTTTTCTCAGTAGCCACTTCTCCTTTGCTGATAAAATGTAGAATTGTTTTTGTTGTGTTTACTATTTATTCACTGTCTCCCTACACTAGTATCACTCTATAAGGATAGAAACTTTTTATTGTTTTGTTCACTGATGTATTACAAGTCCCTAGGATAGTACCTGACCCATAGAAGGCTAACAATAAATATTTTTTAAATAAATGAGTAAATGATTGTAAAAATGGAAGAGCCATGGGTAGTTTCGAGAAAAGAAGTGTCATGGTCCAATTTATATTTTCAAAATATAATTATGAAAATTGTGTTGATTATAGACTGTAGTAGGGCAAAGCAGAAGGAAGAAGACCATTTAGGAGAGTATTACAATAATCTATACAAGAGATAGTAGTGACTTGAACCAAGGAGATATCAGTGAAGTGTTGAAAAGTAGTTGAATTTTGGTTATGTTTCTGAGGTAGAGCCCAGAGAATATTTTTAATGAGTTGGATATAGAGTAAGACAAATAAAAAAAAAATATGACTCCACATTTTTTGGCCTAAGTCACTAGAAAAACTGAGCTGCAATCAACCAAGAGGGAAAAGACATTGGGTAGAACAGGTATCGTGGAAAGAATATTAAGAAATGAGTTTTGGAACTTGCTAATTTTGATATATCTGTTTGATCACTATCTGGAGTTCAGGGAGAGATCTGGGATAGAGATATTGATTTGGCAGCCATAGGCATTTAGATGATTTTTAAAGCCATGAGACCAGATAAAACTACCAAGAGAATAAGTGAAGATATAGAAGTCCAAGGAAAAGAACTGAGCCCTGTGACATTTCATTAAGAATTCAGAAGAGGAGGAACCAGCAAAGGAGAAAGTAATAAAGCTAGAGAGAAAAATAAAAGAGTGTGGTGTGCTGAGGGTTAAGTAAAGAAAGTAGATCAATAAAGAAGGGGTCATTAGCTGTGCCTGATGCAACTGATAGGCCAAGAAAGATAAGAACTGAGGATTAACTATTGCATTTGGCAACTTTGAGGTCACTGATGTCCATCACAAGTGAAGTTTTCAGTGGAACAGTGGGGGTGAAAGACTATCTGGAATGAGTTTAAGAAAATATGTGGAACTTCAGCTTCCTGCCATAATGAAATAAATATTTATTGGACTAGCCCTGCAAACATAACTGACTATAAAACTGGAGAAATATATGAAGCAACTGTTTTCAGGTATTATACATTAGGGGATGCAAGACTGATCCTTAAGAGAAAGGAAATTCATGAGTGAGCCTTATAATTGACCAGCTCTCTGCCTCAGGACCATTTCTCCACCCAAAGAGCTGGATTGTGAAAAAATATAGTGGCCACACTAAAATGAGGAAGCAGAAATTAGGGCTCAGCAAATCTAAAGTAGCTGAAATCCGTGGGGTGAGGCACCAAACAGAAGGAAGCTCTTGAGAGAAGGGACTCCCTGCCATGAGACCATGACTGGGGATGGAGCTGTACATGTGCAGGGCGAAACTACCTCAGGCTTATTAGAGGGTGGCTGTTCCAAACAGGAGGGTCAAGCAGAGATGGAGGAAGAGCAGTGCTGGCAGCACTGGAGTTTTGGCCCTTCTAGAGCAGAAGAACCACATTAACATCTCATCAAGATTCCTGGCATCCAGCTGAGACATGGGCCTTAGGAGTAAGACCCATTCCCTAGAGCAGATATCTTCTGAAAAGAGACAAATATTAAACATTTTAAGCATTGTGGGTTATCTGATCTCTGCCGCAACTCCTCAACTCTGCTGTTGCAGTGTGAAAGCAGCCATAGGCATAGATAATGAATGAATATTGTTGTGTTCCAATAAAACTTAATTTACCAAAAAAAGGTGAAGATAAGATGATTTGACCAGGCTGTAGTTTGCCAAAACTTGCCCTAGAATAAGATGTATTCTAGACTCATTCTAACAAATTCCAACACCACACCACAAAAAGATCCATGGCAGAGACGGATTTGAAGGTTGACTCCTACCAAGTCAGAGGGACTGAAGAAAACCCCGAGTTTCCATAGAGCTACACTAACAAGTATGAAAACAAGCCTATAGAAGTTCAAAGCCATCAGCCAGTAATAGAACTGTCTGCTAGAATAAGAATCAATACTTTTCAAAGAAAAATAACAGAATCCATCTTCTCTACAATGTGTTAATAACAATATCTATTACTCAATCAAAAATCACTAGACATTAAAAAAAGAAAAGAAAATGTGATTCAAAGTCAAGAAAAAAGTAGTCAATAGAAACTGAACAAAAGATGGCTCAGATATTGGAGTTAGCAGACAAATATTTTAAGGGAGCTATTATGCACATATTTTTAAAGAAAAATGAGTTCAGTGAATTAAAAAAAAATGTGTAGTCTTTAAGAGTGAACCAATAGAGAATTTCAGCAGAGAAATTGAAAGTATAAGAGAATTAAATGGAAATTCTAGAATTGAAAAATAAAATAACTGGATGGTCTTAACAGTAGATTGGATATGGAGGAAGAGTCTGTGAACTTGAAGACACATCAATAAAAACATGGAGAAAATGACTGAAGAAAAATGAACAAAATTTCATGAGGAGTATTAAGCAATTGGACATCCATGTAATTGAAATCCCAGAAAGAGAACAAAATCATATGGAGACAGAAAAAATTAAAAAAATAATGGTGGAAAATTTCCCAGGTTTGATGACAAATATCAATTTACAAGAATACACAAGCAGGAATAAATGAAAGGAATATTACACCTACACATTATAGTCATATTTCTGAACACCAAAGATAAAGGAAAAAAATCTTGAAAGCATCAAGAGAACAAAGACACATTACATATTTGGAAACAGCATTCTGAATGCCTGTTTAATGACTTATTAGCAATAATGGAGGCTTGAATACTATGCAAGACTAAACAAAGACATCTTTAAAATGCTGAAAGAAAAAAAAACCCATCAGCCTTAAATTTTATATTCAAAAAAATGTTCTTCAGACATTGAGGGTAAAATAAATTCATTTTCGTCTCAACAAAAGCTGAGAGAATTTGTTGCCAGTTAAACCAGAAAGGTTAAAAAATGCTAAAGGACAGCCTTCAGGCTGAGGGAATGATTCTTAATGGAAACCCAAATCTATAGGAAGAAATGAAGAGCACTGAAAACAGTATATAAGTGGGTAAATATAAAAGATCTTGTGTTTTTTTATAATTCCCTTTAAAACAATTGACTAAATAATAACATTGTAAGATGAGGTCTATTAATACATATTGAAGTAAAAGAAATGATAATCACATAGGAGGGGGGATGGGTAAATGGGATTTTAAAAAGCTGATGGAAAGGAACAACAAACTACATGTACAGATAACTCTTAAAAGGAGTTTTGCAGCAAAATGAGCTGAGACATGGGGTGGTAGCTGACTGGGGAAATAAGGCCAAGAGAAGGGTTTTTCTCCACTTTTTTTAAGATGAGAGACGGAAGAGCATATTTATATACTGAAGGGAATGATCTAATCGAGAGAGAAAGATTAATGACATAGGTCAGAGAGAGTTCTTGGACGTATGAGCTTGAATAGACAAAAAGGAAGGTGCATCTTGTGAGTTCAGAAGCAAAGAGATTGGTCGTAGGTATCAGCACCAGAAAGAAAGCTGATAGATACACAGGCACCATTGCAAGTTCATGGGTAGATGTGTCCTGGGGAGTGGAAGGAAGTTCTCTTGTAATGGGTTTTGTTTTCTCAGCAAAGTAGGAAGAAGTCATCAGCTGAGAGTGAGGAGTGGGAAGGAGGTGTTGGAGTTTCGAGGGGAAAAAAGAGGGAAAGTGAGCAACTATGGAATTGCAGTATGATTGCCCAGTGGCAGTAAGCACCCATTCAAAATTTATGATCATTAAGCAGGGTTGGGCCTGGTTAGTACTTGGATGGGAGACTACCTAGGAAGACCAGGTACTGTAGGCATAAAAAATAAAAAAATAAGGGATTATAAAATGACAAGGTCCTTGCAATCTGTGAGGTCAACCAAGGGTTGCCTTGCTATGAACAAACAAACAAACAAACAAACAAATAAATAAGATTTATGATCATTAATTTAAGTTACACTAGTCAGTGTACTTTTTTCCAGCCATGTTAAACTCTCAGGTGCAAATGAAGAGTGGGCAGGGAATTGGAGGTGGTTTGTCAAACAGGTTCGATAACATTATAGCAGAAAAGGAAGCATGTGTGCAGCAGTCTTTGTGACAGTTGAGCATGGAATTTAAGCTGGGTAAGAAAGAGAATCTTCATGGGGTGAGGAACAATGGAAAGGGACAGTATTCATGGATTGAAGGTCCCCAGAGTGTCTAAGTATTATTGAAGTTGGATGCTATAGAGAATGAGATTTTTTAAAAATAAAATGAAAAATAGGAGGAGGTCCAAGAATAGACAACACCTCCACCATGCACTCCCACTGTTGTCCATTTTCTCTGTAATCTCATCTCCTTCCTCAGCCTGACTACCCACTCCAGCCTCACTTGCTTTCTTTCTCATCTTCAAATAGTTAAGGAAGTAAGTGCTGCAGGGCCGTAGGCTGATTGGGCCCTGGGACTGGAGAGCTCTTCTCCAGAAATTCATACATTCACTCCTTTTTACCTTCAAGTCTTTGCTGCAATATCATTTTCTCAGAGAGTCTTGGCCCATCACCTTGTTTAAAATTGCACCTATCCACACTAACACCAATTCCTGCTCATAAGAACTACTCAGAACTACTTATTTCTTTTCTGCATGGTACTTATCACTTTCTCACAAAGACTGTAGATTTATTCATTGATTATGTTCATCTTCTCTCTCTGTCTACTAGAATGTAAGCTCTGTGATGGCAGGGACCTTTGTTTTGTTCACCGTTGTATTCTAAACACCTAGTATGGTGTCTGGCACACTACAGGTGCACAACAAATATTTGCAGAATGAATAAGCCTACAAAAACCATCATTATTACTCAAGTCAGTAACAAGATGTAAATGTATCTATCACTACTTATATTCAACATTATCCTGGAAGTTCTAGCTAGTAGCATGTAACAAAACAAAAAAATAGAAATTATGAGCATTGGACAGGAAAAACATAATTTCACCCTTTTCTTTTTTAATACATGATCTGATAGCCTACACAGAAAATCCACATAGAGATTTCTACATAGAAATTCTAGAGAAAAAATATTAGTATTATTAGAACTAATAAGAGAGTTTTACAAAATTTGTTGCAAAGGCCAAATATGTGCAGGGCCTTATGGAAAAAATGATAAAACTTTATTGCAAGACAAAAGAAAATTTAAACAAATAAACAGCTTATATATGTTGGTGGATGGAAATACTCAGTATTTCAATAGTTTAGAAATTTTTTATTATGAGAAATTTAAAAATACACAAAGTACATAGAATCATATAATGAAACCTCTTATACCCCTCACTCAACTTCCATAACTATCAATTCCTGGCCAATCTTGTTTTAAACATTTCTCCATCTACTCCTTCCAGGCATATTATCCCGTCTACAAATACCTGCCTTTAAAATATAAAGGCTATTTGAAAAAATATAATAATAATACCATAATTGCACCTAATCAAATGAACAGTAATTTCTTAGTATCATTCCATACCAGACAATGTTTCAATTTCCAATTGTCTCATTATTTTAATTTGTTGGAATCTGGGCCCATACTATATCTACATGCAATGGTGGTTATGTTGGATGGAATCAAAATCAAATACTAGCAGTTTCATATGGTTCGATTTAACAAAAATCTATATACTACATGATAACAATATACACTAACTTCAGAAAACTGATGACTTTGGTGGGGGGAGGGAGGCAGAAAATGAGGGGTGGCTTCAGCTCTATCTCTGATATATTATTTCTTAAATAAGTAAAATAAAGATCTGAAGCTGATGTGGCGAAATGTTAACATTACCTACTTTAATAATGTAGACACAGCATCTTTGTATTATTTTCTACAGCTTGTTTGAAATTTTTCAAGAGAAAAAAACTGTGAATGTGAGGAAAGAAAGTAAGTTGGGTTAGTGTAGATAGGCAACCTGGTAGAGCAGCTTGGCTGGGAATGGAAGAGATGAGGTGGTCTCAGGGTTAGCTGCGGAGACAGTGTTTATTGAGGAGAAGGAGTCATTGTGGGGAGAAAGTAAGAGATTAAAAGTTCAGGAAAGAGGAGGTGGGAAGCTAGGCCATAGAAGAGAGGAGAGGGTGTCCCTGGGATGGGAAGCATGTGAGGAGGAGCTAGTCTGGGGAGAGGGTTGTGGCTTCTGTTTGGGGCCCACTGGGTGTGAGGTGTCCACTGGGGTCCAAGGTAGGAGGCCTCTGGTTGTGCGACTGCAGCTTAGTTAGAAAGTCTCTCCCTCCTCAGTTTCCTTTTTTCTTGCCACTTGTGAGTCTCAGTCTTTGTTTTCCGCCTGCTAGTTCATCCCTCAGCCCCCAGTTGGGAAATCCCAATCACATCAAATCTACCCCTCCTGGACCCTTCTTCTTGGCACAGATCCCTGTGTGCTCTCCCAGCTGCCCCCCGACTTGCTTTCTTCTGTTGGAAGCCCCAGCCTCCATCATTCCTGATTCCTCTTCTTTATTTCTAAGTGGACATGTTAAAAACAAGTTTTATTAAAATATAATTCACATACCATACGATTCGCCCATTTCAAGTGTAAATTTCAATGGTTTTTAGTATATTAAGAGTTCTGCAACTACCATCACTACTAATTTTAGAACATTTCATCACCCCAAACAGAAACCCCACATCCCTTAGCTGCCATCCACTATCTTCCCCTGCTCCTCTGCTACTCCTGCCCCACAGCTACTACTCTACTTTCTGTCTCATGAATTTGCCTATTCTGAACATTTCATATAAATGTAATCATGTAATATATGGTCTTTGGTGACTGACTTCTTTCACTGAGCATAACATTTTTAAGGTTCATTCATGCCATAGCATGTATCAGTACTTCATTCCTGTGTGGCTGAATATATTCCATTGTCTGAATATAACTCATTATGTTTATGCATTAATCAGCTGTTGGAGTCAAATGAATTTTTCTCAGGAATCTTTCTTGATTTATTTCTACTTCTTGTTCCTCTGCTGGCCCCTCCCTACCTCATCTTCTTGGCCTCCTAAGCATTCTTTAAGTGGGAATTCCTTGATCCTACAACCTCTGAGACTGAAGAGGGTGAGGTTTGTGGAAAGAGTAGGCAACTTTGGTTTGCAACCCAGTTGCAACCTTTAGTGGCTGAGTGACTTGCCTTCCTCTGGGCCTTATTTCCTCATCTATGAAATGTGGACAGTGATATTTCCTTCCAGGCTTGTGGGAAGTGTTGATCCAAGGGCAGCATGTGGCAGAGTGGCCTGGTATACAGAAGGCGCTCAAAAGTGTTGGGTCCCTTTCTTCTGTGTCAACCTTGATTCCCAGCTAAAGGTGTGCAGGCAAACACATACTTACTTCCTTGCTATTCCTTCATTAATGTCTAAGCATTGTGTTCTTGGATTAGAGTCAGACCAAGGGGAGAAGAAACAGAAAGGAAAGAAAAAGCAGATATCAGAAAATATCAAAGGAATTGATCAAAATGATATAAATGAGAGAAAAAGGGACTGCAAAGCAGGTTTGTTTTAATGTTAAGCATGGTTAGGCAGGAAGAGCGTGGAGCTGGAATTTGAAGACCTGTGTTTCTGGCCTGGCCTTGACATGTCCAGGTCATTTACCTCTTGGTCATTAGAACTGAGTACCTCAGTTTCCCTCTCTGTAAAATGAGGCATGACTGATGCTACAGCTGACCACTGATGAGGGCATGGTGTGAGCTCACGTGCACATGGCTGTGTAAACCATTTACTGTGGGCCCCTGAGGACCAGGTGGTGACCATACTGAACCAAGGCAGGTCCTGGCTGAGGTTTCTCACTGATCTGACATGCTGTCCCTTCTGTAGGTAGTGGCCTGGAGCTACCTTGGGCTGGAGCCCACCCTTATCAGGGGCTTGGAGGCCTCTAGGACTCAGTGGGACCTGACAATATTTACTCATTCATGCATTAATTCTACAAACCTACTTTTTGGAGGGCACTGTTCTATAACTAAGGCATGGCCCTTCCCCTCAAGGGGCCAATGGGTTTATGAAGAGAGGGGCACACATGGCACATTCAGATACAGGGTGTTGCCAGCTGTCTGTTACTCTATGGCTTGGTACACTTCCTGCCTGACTGTGCAAGTTGACTTCTTGCATACTTCTGTTTATGGTTTCCAGGTCTTGCTATTTAGGGATTGCTTTCTTTATTCTTTGCCCGAAAGATTAACAGAGTGGCGGTGATCTCAAGAGATTCTCAAGGGATATTTGATGGATAAATAAAAACATGAATGAATTAAAAAAATGACACAGTGTGAGGTGTGCCCTCATAGAGATATACCCAGAGCATTGGGGGTGTCTGAGTGGGCTATGAGGGTTTCCTGCAGTAGGTAACATTTGAACTGGGTCTTGGAGGATGAGTTAGAGTTTTCCAGGCATATGTATTCTCAGCACAGGGAACAAACAGCATTTGCAAGGCCTGAATAATGAGAACTTCCAACTAGCTGAGTGGTTGTGGGGAGGTGATGGTGGAATAAAGGATAGAAAGTGGAAAAGACAGATGCAAGGGGTGGGACAGTACAAGATTTCAAACAATATAAATTAAAAAAACAGAAAGATCATTCAATCTTGACATTTGAAGACACTCTCTTTGGGTATATATATTTTAAACAGGCTATACATTTTTTTTAAAAAAAGATTTTATATCTATATCTATATATCTATATAGGTATAATATATATATACTTTTTCCCTATGTAAAAGAGTTATTGAACAGAGTTCTTTCTCTCTTTTTGCTGTGTGGGGAGAAATGTGGAGCTCAGGGTACACATAAGTGGGAAGCTGCCACCATAGCCTGCCTGGCAGTACTGGATGACTCTAGGGCAGTGGGATGGGGAGAAAGAGCCGCTTCCCCAGGTAAAAGGACACGGGGCGGGCGGGGGGGGGGGGGCTGTGTGGTGGGTGGAGAAAAGAGTCCACGTTGACTCACTGGTTTCTGGCTTAGGAAACCTGGTTGCCCACGATACCTTTCAGATAAGGACTTCGGGATGAATCGCCGGCAAGTTTTGAGGAGTGGCTAAGACTGAGATGCGAATACTTTAGGTTGTTTTGGAACTGTTCCGCAGCGAGTGGCCACAGGAGCCGGACCCCACACCTGTCTGGAGGACCTGTGGAGTTCCCAAGTGGCTGTCGGGGCCCCGGTGTAAGGGGCCTTCTGGGCCTGGCACAGGCTGGCCGCGCCCCAGCCCGGAGTAGGAGCAGCACTCATCATCACCTTTGATGGGGTGACGGTGTCGCCCTTGAGGGCCCGGCCGCATTGGGCTGGGGAGCTCAGTAGTCTCGCATCTCCCTCATTTCACTTTGGGGGAGCGGAGTTCGAATCCCAGTGCTGCCACGTCCTGCCTCGGTTTCCCCATCTGAACAAGTTCGCAGGAGGACCTGCGGGCGGTCTGTAACCTGCAGAGGCCACCATGCGTCGCTGGCATCCGGCGACGATAAGTGGCCAGGCCTGGCCCGGGTCGCCCCGGACGTCGCAGGCAGGGAAGTGAAGAGCCGGGACTGGGCAGAGTCGCCCCAAGAGGGACGGACGGGCCCGACTGGCGCCGACTTCGTGTCTAGGGGTCCAGTCTCGGCCCGGCCGCCGCCCTGGGTCCTTGCAGGGCCCCGCAGCCCAGTCGCGGACTGAACAAAAGTGGCTGCCGGGCCGGGGGCCCGGAATCCCGCAGGCCCGGCCGCCGCGGGGCAGCCTAACGCACGGAGGCCGCGCCTTCGGCCCTGCTGCCCGAGCACACTCGGCTCTTTCCGCCGCGGCCAGCGCAGGTGGAGGGGGCGGGGCGGGGGCCGTGCGTGGTGACGCCGCGGGGGGGGTGACGCACCGGCGTGCCCCGCCCCCACCCCCTCCCCGTTCAGGCTCTGGAAAGAGAAGAAAAAAAACTTTCTTTTTTTTTTTAATTGAGGAATCAACAGCCGCCATCTTGTCGCGGACCCGACCGGGGCTTCGAGCGCGATCTACTCGGCCCCGCCGGTCCCGGGCCCCACAACCGCCCGCGCACCCAGCTCCGCCCGGCCGGTCCGCTCCGCCCGGCCCTCGGCGCCCGCTCCGGCGGCCCCGCTCGCCTCTCGGCTCGGCCTCCCGGA
Source organism: Cynopterus sphinx (assembly GCA_030015415.1). Taxonomy (NCBI): domain Eukaryota; kingdom Metazoa; phylum Chordata; class Mammalia; order Chiroptera; family Pteropodidae; genus Cynopterus; species Cynopterus sphinx. The sequence goes on along the minus strand of CM057379.1, from coordinate 94,313,889 downwards.
GCCGCGGCGGCGGCGGCGGCGGCGGCGGCGGCAGCGGCGGCGGCGGCGGCGGCGGAACGGGGGGTGGGGGGGCCGCGGCAGCGGTGGCGGCGGCCCCGCTTCGCGCATTGTTTATCCTCACGGCGGCGGGCCGCGGGCGGGGAGCGGAGCCCGGAGCCCCCCGGTCGCCGGGCCGCGAGCGAATTAATTAAGTGGGGCGCGGGGGGGGGAGCGAGGCGGCGGCGGCGGCGGCACCATGTTCCCGGGGACTGCCTGAGCCGGCCGGCCGGGCGCCGTCGCTGCCAGCCGGGCCCGTGGGGGCGGCCGGGGCGCCCCCGCCGCGGAGTGTCGCGCTCGGGAGGCGGGCAGGGGATGAGGGGGCCGCGGCTGGCGGCGGCGGCGGCGGCGGCGGCAGCGGCGGCGGCGGCGGCCGGGGGCGGGCGGTGAGCGCTGCGGGGCGCTGTTGCTGTGGCTGAGATTTGGCCGCCGCCTCCCCCACCCGGCCCAGCGCCCTCCCTCTCCCTCGGCGCTCGCTCGCGGCTCTCCCTCCGCAGCCGGCCGGGGCCGGCGCCGACCCCCGCCCCGGAGCCCGCGTCCGCCTCGTCGCCCGCGCTCGGGGCTGTTTCCGCGAGCAGGTGAAAATGGCCGAGAACTTGCTGGACGGACCGCCCAACCCCAAACGGGCCAAACTCAGCTCGCCCGGCTTCTCGGCGAATGACAGCACAGGTGAGGAGGGGACCGGGCGGGGGTCCGGGGCCCTCGGGGGCCGCTGACAAGCCCCCCTCCCGGAGGTGAGTGTCCCCGGGAGAGCCGAACTTGTCGGCCGGCGTGCAGAACCCCCTCCACCACCCCCCACCCCGCCTAAGGTGGAGGCCTGCGCACCCCCTTCCCTGCGAGACCCGCCAGAGAGGGGAAGTTTGTGGGAAGATCGTGGAGCCCGAGTGGGACGGCACATGCCCGGGTGCATTCAGGGTTCCCGGAGTTGGCGAGCCCTCGCGTGTAAACCGAGTGGTACTTACAGGGAGAAAAGTAACGTGGAGCGTGTTTTTTTTGCGTGGCGATTCCTTACGCCTCCCTCTGCCGCCGTGTGTCGACACACGCGTGGTTGTCTGGAGGGATGACAGCGGAGGGTAAGTTTGATGGCTAGAGAAGGAAATAGTGCAGCCGAAAGGGGACCCCAAGCGTGTTCTGAAACGGTGACACACACATTCGTAACGCTTCGACCAGAAGACACTCAGCAGCAGCCAGCCTGGGAGTTACAACTTAGAAGTTTCTTGGAATGTGCTCTTTGGGAGCACATTAGTAGTATTTTGAAAAGTCTTGTTTGCTCACCTCAGTCATTCCATTTTTCACAACCCACACGTCGTTAGCAAGATGTCCTAAAAGTTGCTCTGATGTGTTTAATTTCACATGTATAACTTTAGAGGAAAGTTAAATAGATTAATTCGGGCTGCAATCGCTATTTGAGCTTGTGTTGCTTTTACAGTGTAGATGTATAAAAAATTTATTTTAAGGAATGCAGGAATTAGGATTTTTCAAAACCAGTTCTTTTAACAGGATACTGACTAAATCATGTTTTCATTGTCTAGCTTTCCTGAAAATTTTCTTAGGTAATCATATCAGTTGTCTATGAGAAGTGTTATAGTTTTCGATTTATTCTGTGTTGTTCTTGGTTGGTTCATGTGTAACATTGTGAACTAGTTGTCTTCCCTCTTTTAGAGCTCTCCTTTGCAGTAGAAACTTGTCACCGCTGGGAACAGTTCTGTCTCCCGCGCAGCTTGCATTTCTCTAGTCCAGTCTTGCAGTAGCAGCATCTGAAAATTAGTTTATAATGAATGAGTCCAAATTGAATTTTATTGCTGCAGCAATGCCTTCAGATTTGCAGTAGACACAGCTGTCAGCTTCTGCAAATATTTCTGTGACTATCCACTAGCATATTTCTACTAGTGGTCTAAAAATCTATTTCAGACTTGAATTTTGTGACTGGTTTTAATACAATTCCTAGAATATTAGTTAATATAGAAGTGAGAAACAATTTTTTAAAATTCAGTCATGAGATTTTTTTTTTAATTAAAGTGGAATTTGTTAAACAGAAAGAGTAAATAAGTCTTGTGGAATATAAAAGTTACTTTTTTTTAACTGATAGAGTTGAGTTTTATGTTAATTTTGTAAAATCAACTTAATCTGAAGTGAGATGTGGAAACTATAATTTAAATGTTCTTCATTAACATTGTAATGTTTGAGTAAAAAATCTTTAATCATATGAAACGTAGATCATACCAGGCATGTTTAGCTTTGAAGCTTGTCCTCTGAAACTGGTAACTTTTTGAATAGCTTTGCTATTGAATGAGGTTATTGAAGATTTTGTTTCATACAGAAGAACAAATTAGTAACATAAGACTTAACAAAAAGGCTTGTTCTACTAAATATAGTCAGTTGTTTCCAAGATAGAGCTTAGAGGTTGGCCTTTTAGGTAGTTTTGTTATTGGATGGTCAGATATTTATTTAATGTGCTGCTAATCACAACAGTTTATCTGAAATGATTTTTTATTGCCCACTTCTTTCCCCTTTCCAATTTTGATCCATAGAAGGTAGGGGAGGTTCTTTTACGCTCATGTGATAAAATTTGAGGGAAGGCAACTCTGTGTATAAGAAGAGCTGAGGTGGTTAGGAAAAGTGAGAAGAGGCCTTGGTGGCCTGGGAAGTAACTCCTTGGACTGCCACAAAGCAGTGCATTTCTGTGGGGACTTGTCTATAGAGTCATTGGTGTCTTTAGATGAGTCTGGAGGCTGGCTATTGGCCTAGAGAACAAAACCTCTGACATTGGGGAGCTTACTAGTTTAGAGTGCTGCCCAAAGGGTGTTTGCAGTCTAGCAGGGGGACCATTGATGTGTAGCATCTCTGAGTGATAATTCTGTTGCCACTGATGATAGGCGGGAGATGTCAGGATGGTTTCTGAGGAGAGCATGCAGAGGTGATGTGGAAAGGAAGAAGGAAAAACAGTCCTTTCACCCACCTAGACCTCAGCTCTGGAGTGGCACAGAATTTGATGGTGTCATGTTGTCAAAGTAGTATTTTCTTCTTTTACATTGAAGGCTTAAACGCTTTCTTGCAACTGTACCCTTCATTACTTTGATACTTTATGAGAACTAGAACTTTGTATTACCAGTATATAGTTAGTTGTGTGTTTTGGAAACTTCTTTATTTAATATGTCCAAATTAAAACAGCACATTAGTGTCTTTCAGCAGCAGGGATGTATGATTTAACAGTGCAGGAGAAATAAATATCCAGGCAAGCCGTAGACTTTTGTCAGCTTAATTGAGACTAAATTTACATACGACAAATAGACTATAAAAAAGTTTTTTAAGACTGCTTTCTGAAAATTGAACATAGGTATATTTCATCTGTATAAGTGTCCCTAAAGCAGTGATTATATTTTATAATGTGAATCCCTATAAATGCAATAGAAAACCATGTTTAAAGAAAGCTTGTGGTAAATATGATTATCAGTCAAAATAACTTTCACAACAAAATGATTTTTTTATGCATATGCAGTCTTTTCGTATCAAGAGTGCTTTTCTCTCCATCACCTCAGTTTGGTTATCACAGCATCCCATGAGGAAGAAAGGGAAGATAACTATTCCTGCTGCTTCTTGGTGAGGAACCATATTTGAGAGACCGTAGGGAGTCATAACCAGAACCAAACCTAGGTCATTAAGGTAAATAGGTCTATGCAGTATATTCTTTTTTAAAGTCCACATCCATAAACATGGAATTTGCTTGAATCGTGGATCCAGGAGACTGCAGATACTTGGCAAGTTTCAATAGCATAACTCCAGCAAGTGAATTTAATACCTGTGGAGAAAGTTTGTAGCCGGTGATGGTGGGAGCAGGGGCGTGTTCATGCCAGGGATGCAGGGCAGGGACTCCCTCTTATGGTTCTGGCAACAGCAGTGTCTGGTCTCACCTTCATGGTTATTGCAGTAAATAACTGAAGACCAGTCAAATTATTTCATCTCTTAGTTAAGTTATGGTTAAATAGGAAATGTGTTTGTAGAGACTTCTAAGGTTAGGGCTTTCCAAGACTTCCTTTGCTTTTACTTGTTAGAATAGCAGAGACTTTTAAATAACTGGGAGAGGGGCAAGAACACTGGCTCCATTTGAAGTTTGTTGGGTGATGGTGGGTGAGTATGAATCCTCCCAAGGTGCCTTGGCAGTCAGTCAAAAGATTGGGAATCACTCCTGATCAGCATTTGCATTCGATTCCGTAATTCTTAAGTATAATTTAAAATGAGTTAGAAAGGAACTGAGGCTTAATTCTGTAGTCTGAAGTTGACGATTAGATTTTTAGCCAGAGTTTTTACAACTTCTGACTTGTGCCATTGTAGTTGTGTGACAAAATATGCTATTACTTGGGACTGTGTAAGTGCCAACTTTATATTTTTATTTAGTATGTTTGAAAACAAAATAGTTAAAAATTTTGCCAAAGTATGCCTTCCTTTATTAAGATGAAATATACATTATTGTGTAAAGCAAGATTAGGAAAGCTTGTTCTAAGCCAGTTAAGTTCTTGGGGTAACATTAGTCAGGACACCATCTCTTTTTCTTATTCAAACCAGCACTACAAGTGTATTCCAAGAAACTAGAAGGCATGTGAAGAGGTATTTTCTCAAAAAAAGATTTTTGCATTCACATGATGTTGGGAATAGCCAAAGAACTTTACCATAGGCCTTCCTAGAACTGTTGTGTACTGATGGGCTGTAGGTCTTGGAGAGAGGGACTGTAGTTTGCACCATTCCTAAACCTTTTCTATGTAAGACATGGGTGGGCAAACTTTCTGTTAAGGGCTAGAGGATGTATTTTCTGCTTTGGGGGCCATATGGTCTCTGTCACAGCTACTCAACACTGCCATTTTAGTGTTAAAGCAGCCCTGGACAATACTACAGGAATGAGTGTGGCTGTGTGCCAGTAAAACTACCATTTGGCTCTCAGGCTGCAGTGTCCAGTCCTGATGTAAAGTGGGACTAATGCTCTGAGTATCCATTGGGAACACTGGGCTGCCAGGGTCACACCAGTGTCAGTCATCTCTGAAGGCTTCAAAGACAAGCAGTCGAACAGCAGCCACCACAGGGTTTCTGAGCACCTACTGTTTGCTGGTCAGATTGCTGACCACGAAGCAAGGGGACCTGGGGTGTTAAACTCTTGAGCCCAGTGAGCTGCAGGGGGAGCTCTGCAGTCTGGTGTCACTTCAGAGCTCATGGGAGCCCCTCTCTCTGTCTTTTTTGTTCGTCTGTTACAGTTTTGTGTAACTAATTTAAAATCAGGTTTAGCAGAAAACCCCATTTAACTTAATTACGGTGATTGGTTAGTTCCTTTGCTTGTCATTTTGCTCTTTGTTGATGCTAGTGGCTCACACATTATTTCCTTCTTAGTTCATTCTTCATCTTATGTCCTCCGAGTCTGCACCTTTCAATGAATCTTGATATTGGACAGCTTCGTGAGAGCTTGTGAGAGTGTTTTACAACCACATTCCCGTGGATGGGAGCAGTGCTGGACACATGCTAGGCTCTCTGGAAATAGTTGAGGGAATGGGTAAATGAAAGTACAGTATTTATCCTTTAAAGTTCTCATAGCATTTCTTGTAAGATTTTGCTTGTAAGCTAATCGTCACATATTGTAGGGTCTTTTTTGTACTAATCCCAAATTCTGTTGAGGTACAGATGTGCACATGTGTATTTTCACCTCTGAATCAACCTGGTTGGCCATAGGAATGCTGAGGCCATGGCCTGTTTGGGGCTCTCACAGCCCCTTGGTGGCAGCAGCACAGGCTGTTGTGTCATCTGGATAGTGTGGGGCATGAGAGCACTGGCTTTGCAGTTTTCCTTCCTCCCTTACTAGCACTATCACCCTGGGCAAGTTACATCAGCTTTTGAGCCTTTGTTTCCTACTCTGTAAAATAGAGGTAATAACCATTCCTATCTGAAAGGATGGTTATGAAGGTTGATACGTGAAATATCCCAGCACTGTCCTTACTAGGGAAAGTGAGTATACCTTGTAGTCCAGATTTACTGGCATGCTGAGCTGATTGGACTAGAGACCAGTTTGTCAGTGGTCTGGAGCCGACAGTAGCCATGTACACATAGCCACACAGGCCCATGAGCAGGCAGATATCTGTTGTAGTGTAGCCCACTCAGTGAGTATGTAGCTAAGAGTTATATAATCAATACTGTTGATTTTTGCCTCTGTTTTCAGTGGTATTTTTTAAAATAGAAACACAATGGCCTTGAAATTCTAAAATTGCAGAAACTTAAGTGGTGTGGTGTGTTCTGAAAATTCTTACTAATTTCTAAGCATATTTCATGGACTGTAAATATCAAAGGAATATGTAATTCTCTTCCTTTACTGGGTATTTTGTAGTTGGTTTGAGGTACCTGTTAGGCAAAAGGATTCTGATTATTTGCCTTTGAGTAGCTTAGAATGTATCGACAAGGTAAGACTTAGAGGCAAAAGTTGAGAAAATAATACATAGTGCAATCAAATGCTAAAATGGCATCAGTCAGAGAGGGTGACCCAAAGAGGGCTTTATTTATACACCTGTGTTGAAGTCCAGGGGTGGGTATCTGAGTGGAAGGTAGCACCTGAGCCAGACTTTGGGAATGGATGAGGGGCCTTGACTAAGGGAAGCAAACACCAAGAGTAGCCTGGTGGACCCTCTGTGCACCTCGAGTCTGGTGCCTCTTGTGCCTTTTCCTGCTGAGTCAAAATGAGGAGTCAGGCAGTTGGGGAGCCTGCTAGTTTTTTGTGCCTTCTTATTGTTGGAAAAGACACTCTGGCTACTCACAGGAGTTTTGTCTCTGAGAGTGTGATCCACCCATGGCTCTCAGCTTTGTCCTCTCTGGTTGTCCTGTGCAGTCTCTCTCATAAGCTCTCAAACTCCTGGCCATGGTGCCCTATGTACCTGGTGTTCCTCACCCCACTTTAAGACCTTTTCCTTACAGTGCCTCCCTCAGAATTCCTCTTATGGCTGATGGCTCCTTGGGTCTGGAGTGCTTGTCCACAGCCCCTGCATTAATGGGTAAGGGATGCCAAACTTTACCACTTCAGTCTTAGGGTTAACTTTTAGGAACATGCTCACATTGGAACCCTCTGCTAGTGCCTGTTTGGGGAGGGGGAGGGGGTTTGCATATATGACTTTGCATGAAGGCTATGATGCATTGACAGAAAGGCTGGTATAGAGCCATGCACAGGGTTCTTGTGGGAGCAGAGAGCAGAGCTTTGAGTGGAAGTGACTCACTCGTATTTGGGGGCAAGCTCTTTGGACATGGAAATAAGCAATAGTGGTTCCCTCCCCACAAGTTCTTAGATAATATTGAGAATGACTATTGCTATCTTTGAAAAACTGCCTTCAGGGTGTTTTCTGGTTCTAAATTTGGGAAGCAAGGTTATTTTTGAGCTCTATGTTTAAAAGTTGCATTCTTTCTTTTTAAAGTTCTCCCTTAGAAAGACTTGCATATTATCCCATGTGATCTTTTCCTGTGTTTCATTTTCATTAGTCAAAAGAATGTTAAGTAGTATCTAATGATGAAAAAAAGTCATTCGATTAAACCTGATTTAACTATTTCTAGGTATTCCATCTGCTTCTGTGTGAAAATCTCTTAATTTTCCAGTTTTTTTTTAATATACCTGTGCCTTGCAGTGTACAGTAGGTATTAATATTTGTAGCTGTTTAATGGGATTATACAAATTGAATTGTAAAGCAGATTCTATTTATAATTCAGAAGCTTCCTTTTGCACTACCCACCATATATATTTTTTTCTTAACAAAACTGTACTACCATACATGTTAACTTTGTAGTTAGAACAACCAGTGAAGTAGCAATATAAGCTACTAAGCTTTATAATACCCTGTTGAGAGAGGCTTGTCCAATATTTAAAGTAGATTTGGGTATTTGATTACACATTTAATGATAATATTCAGAAACTGCAGAAATCTATCAAGTAATTAGAGTTCACTTTGATGATTATGGAGTATAAGGGCTTGACCCAGTTCCTTTGGATTAAAATATTTTGAGTATTTGTCACCTGATTAAAAGTAGAACCTTCTAACCATGACTCAGAGTCGAAGGAAATGTCAGAGCTTTTTATATGGGATGTGGGCATCATGGTAGTAAGGAGGAGGGAGTGCTGTCCTCTGCTCAAAGTAGATGTTAAATCTTGGCTCCTAGCTGATCAGCTGTGTGACTTGGGCCAGTAACTTTACATTTGAGGTTTGGTGGGGTGGCGGGGGGTTCGTCTCATCTCTAAAATGAATCTTTTTCCCCTAGAATTTCCCTTTGATTAGCTTTGTATAGTAGGGCTACTATGGTTCCTTGCATATAACAGGTTGTAGCAGCTATTATTATTGTTTAATTGTGTGGGAAAATATAGTTGTCACCTACCTCTCAGGCTGGTGAAAGTTGGGATGATGTAAGCTAGGGGTCTAACCCAGAGCTAGATCCATGGAAGTGTCTTGCTAAGTAAATGGGAAGATGCTTCCCCTACCTGTTTTGCTTTCAGCACCAGGGCTACTGTAGTCTGAGTACCAGTTTGCAGAAGAATGAATTAAAGCTGAGATTCAGGAATCCAACAAAACTGGTCATAGCTTGACACCCTTTACTCAGTCTATGTTTGTAGTTAAAAGTTGTTTTTTATTGGAGAATTTAAGTCTAAATAGAATTGTTTTTCTAGTATTTCGGAACAAGGACTTGATTTAGGTTAGGACAGAAAAAAAAGGAAAAACAAATACAGTGAAATTACAAAAATAGTCTTTCTTTTTCAGGAAATAGGGGAGAAATGGCCTTGGGATCACTATGCAGTTTTGTCAGGGTGATTGGCTGAAAGATATAAGCAGTGAAATTTAATTTCTTCTTTGTTTCAGTCACCACTAGCCTTGAAGAAATTTAGCTCCTTGCTGTATTGTGGGAATTTTCTCTTCTTGAAAATAACAGAAAGACATAAAATATTGATAGATTTTTCTGTGTCATTTTGGTTGTGCCTCTACTACTAATGCAGTTGTTTTTTGTATGATGAGCACAAGACTGCCTAGAGTTGAGCTTCCCTTAAAAAAGTCTGAGGAAATTGTTAAAATTATCGAGAGATAATTTAATATTTTAACTCACACTGGTAATTTTCTCAATCTTTGAAAGTTTAAGGAAAAACTGATTCCTTCTCAACAATAAGAGAGTAGTTTGGACATTTGTTTGAAATGGTGGTGTTCTCATGATGATCTGTAAGTACTGTCTGGCAGAACTTTCTGTGATGATGGGCATATTTTTTATCTTCACTGTCTAGTACTGGAACCACTAACCATTTGTGACTGTTGAACACTTGAGCTGTTACTACTGTAACTCAGGAAGTAAATTTTACATTTTATTTAATTTTTATTAATATAAATGTAAATAGCCACATGTATCACAGCCCTAAGTACATTTACTTATTTGTCTAGAGTTTTCTTTAAGTTGTTTATGATCTAAAGACAAAGTTTTTCTAAAGGGACTATCTTTGAAAGATAGAAGGTACTTTCAAAAATATTTATCGCTTTAAATTTAGAATTATTCACTTATTTAGAAAGTACTGCGCTGTGATGCCAGTCCTGGATATCTAGTGGGGACACAGCAGGTTCAGTGTCTGCCTTTATGGGAGGCAGCTTTAGTAAGGTGTGACCTAGTACCTTGGAGGGGAGGTTTATTCATGATTAGGGTACAGCAGGTGTACCCAATCCCCAGGCCACAGACCAGTATCATTTAGTGGCCTGTTAGGAAACCGGCCGCACAGCACACAGGCAAGTGAGCAAAGCTTCATCTATATTTGCAGCCATTCCCCAGCGTTATCATTACCGCCTCAGCTCCACTTAGATCATCAGGCTCCTAGATTCTCATAGGAGCACTGGTCCCTGGTGCCAAAAAGGTTGGGGACTTCTGGGGTACAGGACAGTCTGTTCTGAGGGGATTTAGAAGCACCCCTGGGGGAAGTGGCATTAGCACTGAGACCTTAGGGTGAACAGGAGATTGTGGGGGGATAATATTCTAGACACAGGGAAAAGCATAAATATCATGTGCAAAGGTCTGGGGGTATAAACTCTCAAGTGTGTAACAGTTTTTGCAAAACACAGTTTTGTTTTTGGTTTACATTTTACATTCAATGGGCTACCATTTAAAAGTAATGTGGTCTTGTTTCAAAGAGATGAAGACTGCTGGTGTGGTCCTGCTCTGGCCTCCAATCTTAATTCTACCACTTAATTCTTTTATTCAACAAATATTTAAATGTCATATAATTCAAGTTAAGCATATTGCTTATGTATTGGCTAGGCTGTGGTGATAACACTGGTTGCTCTGTCCTCTTGGAACTAACAGTGTAGTGGTGTAGGTAGGCAGACCAGCAGCCCTACCAAAGCCTGTCTGATTGCATACCGAGATCAGAGTTGAGACTGAAAGGAACCAGGTGTTTCAGGTGGGGTGGTCAGAGAAACTTTTTAGAGGAAGGACACTGGAGCTCTTTCAGGATGAACTATGAAGAGAAGTCAAACTGGGGATCTGAAGGTCAGGTAAGACTGTGGAGAGCCTCCAGTGTCAGACCAGGGAATCCACGTCATTTTTTAGGGCTTTTCCAAGGTGTATTTTTCTATCCATGTTCCTGTCTGCAAGGAGAGTTGACAGCCAACTACCTTCTCTCCTCCCAAATTCCATTTGTGGGGGGAAAAAGGCTTCATGAAGAGCAGCTTAAAAATCAGAAATGGTGTTAAGATGTGAGGGAATTTTTGAACAAATAGAATTTTCTTTAAAAAGTTAAAAAAAAAAATTCTTGTGAACGAGTAACATTCATAGGGCTCAAAATTCCTAAAAGTACAAAAGAATATTAGTAAAAAACTTCCCTCTCCTGTTTTTGGAGCCACCTAGTTCTGTTCCCCACAGGCAACCAGGGTATATCATTATAGACATATTCTTTACATATGTATAAGCACATGCTTTCTCTTCTTACTCTTCTAAAGGTGCACGTTATACATTTTGTTCGACTATAAGTGCATTTGGACTGTTAGAAATATTAATATTTGAAGAGCAGTCTTCATTCTCAAAGTCTTTTATGGGGTGGTTCCATAGAGTAGTGGTTAGCACGTCCGCTTTACACACAGAAGGTCTTGAGTTCGTGCCCCAGTGGAGCCAAGGTCCATACCCCGGGTGTGCCAAGCCCCAGGTGCACACTGCAAGCGCGTGGGAGGAGACGCCCCACCTTCAGAGATACATTTCTTAAGGGGAGACGGCAACTTCGTAGGTCAGGGGTGAACAAGTAGAAGGGGGAGAGCATAAAAAAAGAAAAAATTGTCTAAAAGTAAATACATATGTAAATAAATAAAAGTCCTTTTTTTGTAAATGGTAAAATATTTTGGTCCTGTACTTAAATAACAAAATGATTTTAGTGTTTTCACTATATTATATAAATAGGAAGAATTGAGGTTTAAAAATTTAATTTCATGTCATTTTGAACAACATTAGAGGTTTTGTTACTGTCATGTTACATGTCATGCAACCAGTTCACATTAAAATTCTGTTTCTAGTTTCCCAGTTTCTGGAAAAGATCCTTAAAAACTGTGGTTTTTATTATTCACCTTATTGGTTGATTTACAGATATCTATAACTTAATTTCCACATCAAATAGATAAAGTAAAAATCAGCCTCTTTGGTAGGACTTCTAAGAATATTCATATTAACTTCAGATCTCATCATTAATTTAGTTAATTTAGATTGCAAAACACTAAGGTGACTCAGAAGTCCTCAGAAAAGGAGTTTCTGAGTCCTCTGTCATTGTAGATTTGGGGAAGGGAGAGTAATTATGGATACTTAAGAGAAGATAAGTTTGAGAATCATTACATAAAAAGGATGGAGAACAAAAATGATAATTAGATCTTTTTAGGGGTAAAACAATACATACTAATTCATGTATAGATTTCCAAAAGGAAATCTCTAGAAATTTTTTATCTTGGTGTTGGGGATGGCTTAGGAAGGCTCTCTACTTTTCACTTTATGTTCTTCTGAATGCTTAAAAAAAAAAACCCATAAACATAATTTTTGTCATGTAAAACTAGTTAAAAAGTAAAACAAATCCAAAGCAAAACCCCTCAGTATTTGTGGTTAGAAGAATCTGTTAAATGATGAGAAGTAGAATTTTGGGTAGTTCCTGTTGCAAAACCTTTAGACCTTTAGCAAGAATGATTTGACCAAAGTGTAAATTAACTTAGAAGTACTATCCAGAGATTTGAAAATGTGATTATGTTTTAGTGTGATGTCCAGTCATCACTTCCTTTGTCACAAGCTCCAATTTTAACAGAAACCTTTTATTCGAGGTTTCTTCATTGATGTACTGGAAGCTATAAGAACTGACAGCCAACCAGTGTTTTTTTGAGTGTTTTGAAATAATATCAGCTTGACTGATGTGAGCAACATTTATCTTACTACTACATTGGGTACAAAATGTTGTAGATAAATTGTCACCTTACTATAGAAAAAATAGTACTTTTGAAAGTTCTTCTTTACATTTTATTTTCCTACCTTTTAAGTTCATTTGAATACTAAAAATGTTTTAAACTAACATGGAGTTCATTTCAGATTTTATTCATAAACTGTAAACAGTCCAGTTTGAACTGGGAATGCCTGAAAGCATTCTAGGAGTTATTACCTGGGCTAAAGCTAATGACCTGGGCCAGGACACCACAGAGGCTGCCTTTAAAAAAAAAAGGTCAGTTTCTTTAATTACTTAAGACAGGTAGTTCATTGACAAGGTTCAAAAATCAGAGGAGGACACATATTTGTAGAGTGAGAGCCTCTCTCCTTCCACCTACTCCCCATAGATGTGAGTAGATTGTGCTCTTCAGGGTTTATCTCTTTTAAGATTAGCTTCCTTACCTCCTTCCTGCCTTTTTCTTTACCCAAGGTAGTGTACTATACACATTGTGGCAAACCTGTACATAGCAACACATGGAGGGCTTCCCTCCTAATCTTTTTCTATACATAGTTGCTAGTGTTCCATGTTAGTTTAAAAATTCCTTTGATACCAGATTAATTGATTTAATCTGCTCCCTACTGATGGACATTTAGGTTATTTCCAGTCTTGTCCTCTCACAAACAGTGCTTCAGTGAATAGCTTTGTACAGTTATATGTATATCTGTAGAACAGTTTCCTAAAAAATGGAATATAATGGTTAAAAGGACTATGTGTTTGTAATTTTGATCATGTCATCAAATTGTTCTTGGAGTCTGTATTCCTAAAGTTTTAAAAGCAGCACACTTAGACCCAGCATAGACATCACTAGATATTTTGTGCATATTTATTAATATAATCTAGTTGATGATAAATTATTCTTCAGCTTATGATTTTCCATCATTTTGTGCCTCTCAGTTGCTTTTGATAAATCTATAATTTTAGGGAGTGCTTTATTTTTCCTTTAAGACTATTTTTTTGAGTTGTTTCAGATTCACAGCAAAATTGAGAGGACGGTGCAATGATTTCCTATATGCCCCCCACTTATGCGCAGCTTCCCCCTTATCAACACCCCTACAGAGTAGTACATCTATTACAACTGATGAACCTACATTGACATCATAATCACTTGAGCACATAGTTTACATTAGGGTTCACTCTTGGTGTTGTATAGTCTATATGTTTGGACAGATGTATAATGATGTATATCCACATATCTCTTATAGTATCGTACAGAATATTTTCACTGACCTAAAAGTTCCCTGTGCTCTACCTATTTATTCCTTATACTCCCCAACTCTTGACAGTCACTGATTTTTTTACTGTCTCCATAGTTTTGTCTTTTTCAGAAGGAAAAGTTGGAATCTTATAGAACACAGTGATTTCAGATTTCTTCTTTCATTTAGTAATATGCATTTAAGGTTTCTCTATGTCTTTTTATGGCTTGATAGCTTGTTTCTTTTTAGTGCCAAATAATAATCCATTGTCTAGATGTTGATGTACTTTTTGGACTTAATGCATTTATTTCCTGTTATGAGCTCTCATATAGTCCACACTTTTCTGTATGTTGTACACTTGTACTTCTAAGTCTTTTCCCTTCTCTTGGCTTGGTGTTGCTACCTGCCAGTTATTACTCCCAGCATTTGGGCCAACAGGCCTGGTCTCTGGGCATCAGATTGCTTGTACTTACACTGTGGCCAGATAGCCTGAGGTGGGGGTTGCTTCTGCAGAATTTGGATCTTAGCTCAGCCTCCACATTCCTTTTACTCCAGAACCTGTAATTAGGTTGCAGGTTGGATAGACAGCTGAGTATAGCACCTCCCCCAGGTCCTGGTACCCCTCTCACCCGTGGTGGTGGAGAAGAGTGAACCCCTTTCTGCTCCCCCTGCTCTAGACCATCTGGTTACTGTTTAGGGGCTGCTGGGTGATTTATGGTCAGTCTGGTGGTGGCTTGCTGCTGAGACATCACCTTTTGTTCCACTTTTGTCCCATGAAGGCTGTACTCTTTAGTGCTGAGGGAGGCAGCACACAGACTACATTTAAGAAACTAAAAATTGTCCTCACTGTCTGGGAATGGCACTTAATGTGGAACTTCTAGGTGCATCAGATGGAGATAAGAGGCCAGCTGTGATTCCAGAATTCTGATGATTTTAGAGATCAGTGTGACAAAGAACTTTTCAATCAGGATTGTCTTGGGTTCTTTAGTTGGAACGAAAGTAAATAGCAAACATTTAGTGAAGCAAGATTTCATGATACCTGATGCAGCGTAACCATGAAGTGCATTTGGGAATGAAAAAAAATGTTCAAATTTTAATAGTAATTATCATGCAAACTAGGATTTACCTTTTCTAAATTGACTTATTCTTGATAAATTATAGATGCTTCTTGCCTTACAATGGGATTATGGAAAATATCAGAAGTTGGAATGCATTTAAATATACCTGACCTAACCGAACATCATAGCTTAGTCTAGCCTACCTCAAACATGATCGTAATACTTAATATTAGCCTACGGTTGGTCACAATCATCTAATGCCTTGAATACACTGAAGATTATTGGTTATTTACTCTCGTGACTGGATACCTGACTGGCAGCTATGGCTTGGTGCTGCTGCCCAGGATCACAAGGGTGCAGCACAGCAGCATATTGCTAGCCTGGGAAAAGATCAAAATTTAAAATTCAGAATACGAATGTGTATTGCTTTCACGCTATCTTAAAGTCGAAAAATTGTTATTTGGAACATTGTAAGTTGGGGACTGTCTGTGTACAAAATGCATTTTTATAAAGCAGGTATTTCTCCTCTTGACTTAAACCATAGCTTTTAAGATATTGTAGTTTTATTTCAGTTCCATCTAATACAGTAGTTTTGTTTCCTTCCTCTCACTTCAGATAGTATAGTTCATGGTGTTTAAATATTTAAAGGTACTTACTAGGAGGGTTTCCATCTAAAGAGTCTCCATGGATGGATCCTTTTGTAACATGAATATTCATCTCATAAATTACTATAAATTTGGATTTAACAAATTGAATGGCCTTATAACCTCAACACATTTATATTTATACTAGAGGATAGAACTTGGGTTTTATTATTTTTCTGTCATATGTTCTGCTTTATATGGTGAACAATTATTTAGATAGACATTGACAATGATCTTTCCTAAGAAGTCTATTCCTCATTTAGAGCATTCTAGTGGAGTTTTTCCTACTTAATCAGATTCACATACCTACAGAGGGAATCCTGCCGTCTTGCAGCTCTTTTTCTTGAAACTCAGTATAGCAAAACTCAGCTTGTTTGCCTGTTTAGCTTGCTGTCTTCCTCCTCTGCCCGTTGGAAATGTTCTATTCTCTTTTGTCGGTGTACTTTTCCCTCTAAAATTCTTCTCTAAGTTTGTCTCTTACTTGAACCTTTTCCTGCTTCTGTTTACGTCCTTATTCCACTTGGCTGTAAAATCTGACGTGTATGCATTATCAGTTTCAATTTATGACTTGGTGTCCGTGGCCTTCCTTCCTCAGTGAGATTATAATTCTTGCTGTTGGTGGTGGTGAACAGACTTTTACTCAAGGCTCAAATAAGCCCAGTTAGCCACATATGAAGTGAAGGCCTAAGGAGAACAGGGACTTACTTATTCCTGCTGTAGAAAGGACTGGGAGGAGGTGGATTGCCCAGTCAACCCCACTTTGGCTCTTGAGCAGATAGTGATTGCAAGAGTTTTTGTTCATATAAGATCACTGTTTAGAATGAAGTAAAAACTCATCCTGTACTAATTAGCGGGTGGTGTATTAAAAAAGCCTGAATCACAGATTTTAGAAATAATTTGCTTTAATTATTTTCTAATAGTCATTGTAAAAAGAAATAAAGGTTAAGATGTCTTTAGGGAACTTGCACAAATGCCTAGATAAAAATTGTAATGGCATAAATGCTAATAAAACTGCTTTTTTTTCTTTCCACCAGCATTATCATCATCATCATTTGTATTTTAGTTCTCCATTGTTGGAGAATTCTTTATTTTCACAGTTCTTAAGAATTTTCAAAGCATGTATTCTATAATTGTTATAGATTAGGCCTTTACCATAGAGAAATGAGTTCTCTATAGACATTGTATAGTTTAATTCTTTAATCAATGATCCTAGAGGCAGGTACTAATTTCACTTTCAGAGCTGAGGACGCACACATAGGGAGGTAGTAGTAGTAAGTGACAGAGACAGAGCTGAATCAAGACTTGTCTGGGTACTTTTCTCACTACCCCAGACCATGCTTTCTGTATTGTCAGTGTCTAACTGGTGCTGTATTAATAAATGCACCAAGGAGGTCCAAATTGGTCTCTAGCATCTAAGAGTAATAACCTTGTGAAAAGCGTCTACCATTTTGTGGATTGTTTATCTATAGACCTAAGCTTTTGCAGGGTGCAGTGCCCTTGTTATATCCATTTTTTACATCAAGCTTTGACTTAGGGGTTGATTCTTTTTGTAAATTTTTCCAGGGTAGATGAATAAAAGTGCTTGGCTTTTGAAAGACTTAAGCATTTGAGTAGTCAGATTATATATAGTACAAGTAATGTCAAAGAAAATCTAAAGAAAGCAGAACCTTTTTTTTTTTTTTTCAGGTAATAAGGGCAGCAGAAAGAAATTAAGAGGTGCATGGGGTAGAGAAGATATCCATGGGAGGGGCATTTCATACTTGGAAGTAGACAAACATGAACACAAAATGTTCTAAACTCTAACATGGTTTGTTTCTCATACTACCATTTATCATTCTACTTTATACCTTTTAATCTTTGTATCAACCATAGGGTAGAGGATGGATCACTGGTGCTGAAGTGTAGCTGGAGAGTGAAATAGACCTGACTGGTCCCCGAGAAGATAAAGAGTTGTAAAAGAAAGATGAATAGAACAGTGTTAACATTTCAAGATAATTCATTGTTGAAATTTGTTCTCTTTGTTTCTTTTTTGAGTGGCATTAAATGTTAATACTACTTTATGTCTTTGGCTAGACTAGTAATGTTAAAATGATAGTGTGTATCCTCTGTAAATCTGGCAGTCTTCTATGTAACTGGTTCATTGAGCATGCTGATGTTTGTTGAAATCCTAACATATACCAAGCATTTTATGCTAGGCATTGGGTAAACAGGATCCCTACTTTCATGGTGAATAGGGACATGAGTTAATTGCAGGAAGTTGGTAGTATAATTCTAAGACCAGTAAAAGGTGCGATTAAACTGGTTTGTACACACTTTGACAGAAATACCAGTTCTTCCAATACAGAGAATCTGGGGCTCCAAATAAAACTACAAGAAAAAATATAAGGTATTACAACAGAAGAGACTTTAGAAAACCTGAGAAAAGATGTCTTTTGTTGATGATTTGTTGAGCTGACACATTTGAAACTTTTTTCAAACAAAACTGTTTTCAAATTGATTGATTCAGCCACTTACCTTGTTTTCGGTTCTGTAAAATGAAAAGTGTTTTTTCATAGTTCATTTTTGGTGGGTGTAGTTCATTCTTTGTTTAAGGCAAAATACTGATTTCTGATCGTGATGAATAAGAACGGATTTAGACCAGGTGTGGAATGCTATTTGTCTTTCAGTGGTCAGAAGTGATGGTCACCTGGAATGAAGTTTCTGGATGCAACCTATAAGTGATACACTCTATGTGATTATATTTAATGAAAACTTTCTGTTTCTCAACACTGGCTAAGTTTTGTTGTGACTTTCTCCTTTCTCTGCCACTGCTGTGGACACCCAGCCTTGTATGAGTGCTATAAAGACTAGGAAGCTTATAGCTTCTTTTCTCTCAGACTAGCTTAATGAAAGGGGCCAACTTTATGTTGGCAGCAGGGAACCCCCCAAACAGAAAATTTCTGTCCCTAGCTGCAGAAGTGTGACAGGCTATGTTTACTGTTTGCTGTGTGACAGTTTCCTGCTAAGGGTAAACCCCTAGAAAGCAGGATGTCCATGATTCCCATTCAGCCTCCATCTTTCCTGGGCCCCCTGGTGATTTGGCAGATAGAGGGAATTTGCCTGGGATTGGAAGTGGTAGTGTTCAATCTTGAATTGTAGGAATTTCTCATGATTCAGATTGCTATTGCACAACTTGGGTGTTGGGACACTTTGGTGTGTAAAAAGCATAACTATGTTATGTTGCAACATCCTGGCTTTACTTCTTCATCGTCTTTTGTCAGTTTTTTGAACTAGAGAATAGGGAAAAGTGGTGACAGCAATGGTAAGAGTGATGGTGTGGATGTGCCTTCCACAAATCCTACACAGCCTGTCTTATTTTTCTAAAAAGGTACACCTTGTATATTTAGTTGTGTAAACATGTTCATATGTGCTTAGACTATTAGTTAAGCACCAGATAAATAGAATAAGTTAACCTTCCCTGCACCTGAACATTTGTGAGATGCATTTGGATTGAAACAGAATGAGACAAAGTAGTCAAGGTAGACAAAAATGTGGCAAACCAATAAAAACCAAAAACATGAGCCCAAATTGTAATGCCCTACAACTGTAAAAGTTGTATGTGCATTTGGACTAGAGCTAGAGTAAATCACAAAAGAAAACTGGTAAATTTGAGAGTGGCAGGACGGTGGGTGAATTTTTAAAGATGACAAGTTTTAAAGCTTTTTGCAAGGTAGAATAAGCTAACCATTATCTGTGGCATAAAGTGCTCCATGTAGCCTTCATTGTGTAATCCTGGGATGCCGTTGTCCCTGCTTTACAGATGAGGGAACTAAGACTCAGAGATTAAGCAATTTGCCCAGGGACATTGAGGTAATTGATTGAACCAGGATTTGAACTCACATGTCCCAATTACAAGTATTCTTTTTCCAATTCCTACACTAAGGACTAGACCCTGACACTGCCATGTTTAACTGTTCTTTTGGGTTCACCTGCTGCTGTTCTGGCCTGGCCACCCTCTGCTAGGAAGAGTATTTAGGACGCTTGGAAGAGCCAGTCAGGAGAACTTCCGGCACCAGCTCTTTGTCCTCTTCCTGGCAAATAGGAAGGAAATCCCAGCTGTCATAAATGACTCCCACATTCTTCTAGTTTAGATGAAGTTTCATTTTCATGTTTGTAGATTAAAAAGTATTGCATTAGAAAAAAAACATTGATTTTTTTTTTTTTTAAGTTGACTGAGTAAAAATGTGTGTGCATGTGGATAAAACCTGCAAGGCCACAAACAAATATTTTGTTTGAGGCTTGTTTTGTTTT
Source organism: Cynopterus sphinx (assembly GCA_030015415.1). Taxonomy (NCBI): domain Eukaryota; kingdom Metazoa; phylum Chordata; class Mammalia; order Chiroptera; family Pteropodidae; genus Cynopterus; species Cynopterus sphinx. The sequence continues at coordinate 94,294,190 of CM057379.1, read as the reverse complement.
TACTTATTTCATGTACTCTTTGTATCTGGAGACTTTTCATGAATCCAGATTGAGGACAACGTAGTAACATAAAAGCTGTGAAATGGAACCCACAAAACCATTTTGGGAGTAGAAGCTGGGTAATCAAGAGCAGCAAGGTCTGGTCAGTGGTTCTCTCTCAGCTGTCTGCTGTATCTAGGAGTCAGCTCCCATTGTCTTTTCATATTTATGTGTCCCATAACTATGAGGAAGCAATTCCAAATTGGGCATTCTACCAAACAACCAGCCTGTACTTTAAGAAAAAAATGTCAGAGTTATAAAAAACAAAGCCTGAGGAACTTTTTCTAGTTGAAAGGAGAAGGCAAAAGTATAATAATAAGTTAAGTGTGCTGGGATCCAGAATTGGATCTTAGATCAGGAAAATATTTGCAATAAAGGGCATTATTGAGACAACTGGCCAAATCCAAGTAAGGGCAATCAATACATTAAGTATTGTATCAATGTTAAATTTCCTGAATTTGATAAATGTACTGTGCTCTTATAAAAAGGGTGTCCTTAGGAGATGCATAGTGAAGCACTTGGGAGGAAGGGATCACTCTGTCTGCAGTTTACTCTCACAGATTACACAAAAACGTGTGCACGTGTATGTAAAATATCTAATTCTTATAGTCAGATAAGAAATACCTATGTGTTAGAGGTGGTTTACCAGGCGTATGGTGTACAGAGAACTTTGGAGGCTGAAAAGAGGGACTAGTCCTGCAGTGGTAGCCTAAAAAAATGTTTTCAGTTGCTGTGTCTAATTCCGAGTGAGGGCTGGGAGTGGGGCAGGGTTTCCATTGAGAGAGCACATCTAGAAGAAAGATTGCTGATGCATGTGACAGCTTATGATGTTGTGACTGGAAGGTAGGGTACATCAGGAGGTGCTGGGGAAAGAAGGACTGCGAAATGGGCAGGGGCCACATCCTGATGGCCTTGGATGCCATAAGAAGGAGTTCAAACTGCATTCATAGACATGATGGAGATATCAAGATGCCTTCAGCTACAAGCTACAGTAAACTCAAACCTGAGTGGCTTAAATAATGGGAAATGAATTTTCTCATGTAACAAAAAGTCTGAAGATAGGAAGGTTTCCAGGTTAGATAATTCATCTCAGAGATGTTCGCATTGTTTGCTGCAGCCATTGTTAGTTTGTGAGCAGTGTCTTCTCTCTTGGTTGTATAAGGTTGCCAGAGTTCCGTGATGAAATCTAGTGAAGAATAGAGAGATCTCTTTATGAGCATCCTTTAACTATTAGGAAGGAAAAACTTTTTCAGAATTGTCTTGGCCAACTTGCCTTTAATTCTCTTAGCTTGGATTGTGTCAACTGCAAGGAAGATGATTGTGCTGTTTGGCTTTTCCAATCACTCTCTTTCCTGTGGCCAGGAAGGTGTTGCCCTTCCTGAGAGGAACCTTTGATGCAGCCAACCAAGGGGGGGTTGTTGAGTAAGCAGCCATTAGAGTCTGTTGCCATGGAGAAAAATACTTCAGTTTTCTAAAAATGGATGGTGGGAGGGGGAGTAGCTATGTTTAATTAAAAAAAAAAGAAAGGTATATGTACTCATTTCCCCCACCACTTCACCAGGACAATTCTTTATTTTTGGCATGTTATTTTCCAGCCACTGCTCATATATACATACTTTAGTTCTAACCTTACTCTAGGTGCCATCTTACATTACAGTTTCCATTGGCATGTTTTTACACAACATGTAAACATTTCTTACATTCCTATAGGCTTCATAATCTCATAGGTGCATAATGTTTTGTAGTATTTTACAGCAATTTATGGGAGAATAATAATAACGGCTAGTACTGAGCACTTACTACCCATTGTTTAAGTGCTAAACCTACTAACAGTCCTATGTGGTGGCTATTGTCACCTGTAGTTTCCACATAAGAAAACTGAGGCATAGAAAGTCTAAGTAACTTACCCAAGGGCACTCAGCAGAGTGCTGGTGTTCAAACCAGCAGTCTGGATCTAGAGCTTGTAACCATCAGGCTAAACTGCTTCTGGGTAGTTTGTCCCCTTTATTTTATTTTATTTTTTTATTTTTCAGTTATATTTGATAGTATTATTTTGTATTAGTTTCAATTGTTCAGCATAGTGGTTGCACATATAATTTATGAAGTGATCCCTCTGATTAATTTATTGTCCACCAGGCACTATGCATAGTTATTACAATATTATCAGCTATTCTCTATGCTGTACTTTATATCCCTGTGACTGTTTTGTAACTATCAATTTGCACTTAATCCGTTGATTTTTCCACCGAGCCCGCCAATACCCCTCCCATCTGGCAACCATCAAAATATTCTTCATTATCTATGAGCCTATTTCTGTTTGCTTATTTTGTTCTTTAGATTCCACATACAAGTGAGGGATCATATGGTATTTGTCTTTCCCTGTCTTGACTTATTTCACTTAATATAATACCTTCTAGGTCCATCCATGTTGTTGCAAATGGTAAGATTTTATTCTGGTTTTTGGGTTTTTTTGGGGGGGAGAGGGGAGTAATATTCCATTGTGTATATGTATGTACTGCATCTTTATCCATTTGTCTATGGATGAGCAGTTAGGTTGCTTTCACATCTTGGTTATTGTAGATAATGTGGCAGTGAATATAGAGGTGCATATGCCTTTTTGAATTAGTGTTTTGGATTTCTTTGGATAAATACTCAAATGGAATTGTTAGGTCATAAGTTAGTTCTATTTTTAAATTTTTGAGGAACCTCCATACCATTTTCCATAGTGGTTGTGCCAGTTTGCAATCCTACCAACAGAGCACAAGGGTTCCTTTTTCTCCATGTCCTTGCCATCACTTGTTTGTTGATTTATTGATGATAGCCATTCTGACAGATGTTAGGTGATATCTCATCATGGTTTTAATTCGCATTTCTCTGATGATTAGTGATGTTGAGCATCTTTTCATATGTTTATTGTTGTTTGCTGGTTTTTTGATGTTACAGATAATACCACATGAATGTATTTCTTCATACCTTGTTCTTTGTACATACATACATAGCCAGGTTATTGAGGGCTGAAGAATGCATGGTTGCTGCTGGACTATAGGTGACACATATAGACTTCATGTTAGAGAAATGTCACTTTGAGAGGGGCCAGAAAAAAGGAGTTGTTTTAATTTTCATGTTTGATTTTACCAGGAAGGATGGTATATTTAGTTTACCATTTAATTTTCCTTTATGATATTTACCTGCTTTTGTTCTTTGTGCATTTATACTTGGGAGTCAAGGTGCTTCTTATATTTTTGTATGATTGACATTAACTGCCTTTATATGATAAAAGTATTGTTTAAGCTCCTATTTTCGTTAAGCTATTTTAAATTTGTATGTGTCTTTATTATTTTTTGAAGCTTCCATATTTTAAGAAATCTCATTTTCTGTTAGGGTGGTTTGTGTGTGTGTGTATAATTTATTTTTTAAATATATAATCACTTAAGGTTAGGCTTTAATTTCTTCAGATTGCTGTTTATCTAGCCTAACGCCCAATTGCTTTTTACATAATACATTCTTAAAAGCATTTTAACATTATAATTCAGTATTTTTGAATTTCCCATTGTTTTTCCTTAAATTGTATATCTGTGTTTGTCTCCATATCACTATTTAATTGTTTTAAAATATATTAAAATCTAATAGATCTGGCTCTTCTCTTGTTTGTTTAACTTTTCCTTCAGAATTTGAATAATATTCTTGTGTTTTATTTTCCCAAATGAACTTCCGAATCATTTTTACGTTAATCTTAGGACATACTAGTTAGTGTTCTGTGTTACATTCCACTTTAGGTTTAAGACTATAGGAGTATTGGAGAGTTTTTATGGTTGCTTAGTTTCTCATTTCCATTTCTGTTTAATTTTTAGATTTTGGATCATTGTTTGACTTGGAAAATGATCTTCCTGATGAGCTGATCCCCAATGGAGAATTAGGCCTTTTAAACAGTGGGAACCTTGTTCCAGATGCTGCTTCCAAACATAAACAACTGTCGGAGCTTCTGCGTGGAGGCAGTGGCTCTAGTATCAACCCAGGAATAGGAAATGTGAGTGCCAGCAGCCCGGTGCAGCAAGGCCTTGGTGGCCAGGCTCAAGGGCAGCCGAACAATGCGAATATGGCCAGCCTGGGTGCCATGGGCAAGAGCCCTCTGAACCAAGGAGATTCTTCAGCCCCCAGCCTGCCCAAGCAGGCAGCCAGCACCTCTGGGCCCACTCCCCCTGCTTCCCAACCACTGAATCCACAAGCACAAAAGCAAGTGGGGCTGGTGACCAGCAGCCCTGCCACGTCGCAGACCGGACCTGGGATCTGCATGAATGCTAACTTTAACCAGACCCACCCAGGCCTCCTTAATAGTAACTCGGGCCATAGTTTAATGAACCAGGCCCAGCAGGGGCAGGCGCAAGTCATGAATGGATCTCTGGGGGCTGCTGGCAGAGGAAGGGGAGCTGGAATGCCATACCCTGCTCCAGCCATGCAGGGGACCACAAGCAGCGTGCTGGCTGAGACATTAACACAGGTTTCGCCACAAATTCCCAGTCACGCAGGATTGAACACGGCACAGGCGGGAGGCATGACCAAGGTAAGTGAGTATCAGCTTTTTGAATACTTCTACTAACTGGGGGTGCTTCTCCCTCTAAGTTACTTGGTACAATGGGACAATGTAATAAAATGGAACGACGTAGCACCTTCCTGTCCTCCTTCAAGGTTTCCTTTTGCCCTTCCCACTTGAAAGAGACAGATTTGATATCTGGAGCCCTTCTTCCAGGTTAAAGATCTCTGCCCCATGTCTTTAAAATGAGAATTCTAAAAGAAACCGAAAGTAGAATAGTGTACATGTCAGGCAGTTGAAAGCTTAGGGAGTGCATTTGGATTGATTGCTAGTTTTCAGCGTCTGAGGAAAATGTGTGGAAATGGGACCACATGGTTGAAAGAGGCAACTTCTGCTGGGAATCAGCTTGTTGTATCAGTGAATTTGGTAAAGTCTGCTTTACCTAGCTGGCTGAGTTCTTACAATGTTATACCCTTTCTTTTTCACAACCACTCAGTAAAGTGTTGTTGTCACAGTCTCCAGTTTACTAACAAAGAAGTTGTGTTTCAGGCTGGTCTGTTAATAGGAAAGAGATGCCAGAGCCAGGGGGCAGCATGGGCCATTGGTTCCCAGAGGAAAACTTGGAACAGTGGTTCTCAGAGTGGGGTCTCCAGACCGATAGCATCAGTATCACACAGAAGCTAGGTAAAAGTATAGGGCTACTGACTCAGAAACTGGGAATAAGCCTAGCATTCCAGGTTTTAGGAAGCCTCAAAGTGGTTTTGAGACCTGGGCAAGTTTGAGAGCTCTGCTCTAGGGAAAGGCCTGGGCTGGGGTTGCAGCCACCAGCTTTGCAATTAGTGTGGAGAATTGGAACTGAACTTTGAGAACTGGGAAGGGAAAAGCCCAGATAGGTATGAGACAGCTGGAAAAGATAAGAGCTGACAAGGGAAGAAGAGTACTCACTGATTCCCATCGAAGGAAGAAATACCAGCAGAAGCTCTGAGACAAAGGCTTCTCTAAACTACAGCCACCAGCCAGTGTACCTACTTCACACAATATTTGGTACAGCAAATTCTAGAACAGACAAATGGTTTGGGCTATTCTTTTGATTTGATTAGTCCCAGGTAAGGAAAAGGGAGAAATAAGAGTAGAACACAATTTTCCCACAGGGTTGATTACAAGTATTAGGTGACAGATATGAAGTTCTGTGACTGTCATAGGTAAGAAACTTTTTTTTAACTTCAGATATAAAAGAACTAATTCCCAACATCACAATTGCATTTATCTCTTTTGAAACATTAGCAAAGAGGAATGTGAACTTAAATTTTAGTTGTTCCTAGAGTTTGAAGAGGGGTCTGTGTGTACACATGCCTTTTAAAGTTTAGTTGAGAAGGGATTTGTGATGGGTTTAGAGTATCTGGATAGATTGATGTTTGTTCCTAATTCACTCATTGCAATTCATGATACCCACTTATTAAAAAAATTTTTTTTTTCATTTTTGAGAATTTGAATTATATACAAAGGTAGACATAGCATGATGCAAGAATTCTTAATCTTTTGGTCTTGGGACTTGTAGATAATATTAAAAGGTTATTGTGGGCCCTACGGAGATTTTTTTTTTGGTTGACTTCACAGATTGCAAGGTCCTTGTCAGCTTACAATCCCTTACGTTTTTACTTTTCACACCTATAGCACCTGGTCTTCCTAGGTGGTCTCCCATCCAAGTACTAACCAGGCCTAACCCTGCTTAGCTTCCCTGATCAGATGAGATTGGCCTTGTTCAGGGTAGCATGGCTGTAGATGATTTTTTTTAATGTGTATTATATCTACCAATATTTGCCACACTAGATATTAAAACAGACTTTTAAAATCTGAGTACACATTCCATTAACCATTAAGGAGAGTGAAATCCCATGTCACAGAGCCTCTGGAATGAATTTGTTTTTATGCAAGAATGAGGGTGAAAAAGGCAAAGAATGTCTTAATAAAAACAGTTTTGTGCCCTTGACCATACTTGGAGAGCCATTGATAATATATAACCTTAAAAGTTAGACTTGATATACCTAAAAATAGTGCCATTCTCACATGTAAATTCTCACATGTAAATACTTGAACATTTCTTCACATCATGAGATGCCCACTAAAGATTCAGAGATCCAGTAGTCTCCTATGTCATAAAAGTCTGTTCAGATTTTTCAAAATCCAAATAACCCATATTTTAGTCAATTGATAGGGCTCTTAAGAATCTATCTCTAAGATTCTTACAATGTATTTGTTGAAGAAACAACAAATGGTGTTGTTTTGCTTGTTGCTTTTTATTCTGGGTTGTCTCCTACAGTCTGGGCTTTGCTGATTTTATCTGTCACTTCATGTTCCACTGTCTATCTGAGTTTTTCATTGTCCTGGAGTTCTTTCCTTTGTACAAATTGACCTTTTTTCAAACAACACTTGGTAAGTGTTCACTATGTGGAGGGTAAGCCATATTAGTTTTGTGAGGGCAGTCATCTCTATTGCCTATAGGTATCTCAGAGGCTGATGGTGAAGGAGGGATGGGGACTGGCAATTTTGAAAAATTGTCACAGTACAAAAGACCTGATAGTGGTGGGCAAATAGTAAAAGCAAGAGACAAGTTCATTTTAAGCCCTTCTTCTCAGAGCCAAATTGGATTTTAAAATGCGCACATGGAAAAGAAATGTTTAAAATATAGTTTTGTTTTAAAAATTATTACACAGGAAATGCACATTTTCTGTAAAATAATTCAAATAATAAAAAGAGCAACTCCTAACACCTTGTAGATAAGCACTTCTATGCAGATATATTTATCAACACATACCCTTTTTAAATACCAAGCGGAACTAAACTACAGAATCACCTTGCTATTTTACCAAACAGCATACACATAACATAAAGAGATATAACAGCATTTTAGTGTGCACAGATTTTTCTTTTTTTCCCACTGATAGAAAGTATTCCAGTATTTGATGCACCAAAGTGTATCTACTCTTCTGATGATGAAAATTTGTATTGTTTCCAGTTTTTCATTGCTATAAACAGTGCTGCAACAATGCTGACTATCCACACAGATGATGAGATAGATTCTGAAAAGTGAGGTTACTGGGTCAAAGACTCTGTTCAAAGTTTTGTTTTTAGAAAGTAATTATACACTCGATTTAAAAACACCGCCCCCCATACATAGCACTAAGGGTAAGAACTGAAAAGTTAACCTTCCTTAATTCTTGACCTTTGGTTCTCCCCAGTTCTCTCACCAAAGGCAACTATTAATTATCTATATTGCCAGAGATGGTCTGTGCATATAGAGGTATAGTGAGGTGTGTGTGTGTAGCTATCTCTTAAACATAAAGTAGTATAGTATAAGCAATCTATCCCTCCCTCCCTGTCTGTCTGTCTCTATATATAACTCTCCCTCCTCCTCCTCCTCTTTCCTTCTTCCTTCCTCCTCCTCCTCCTCCTCCTCCCTCTCTCTTTTTGTATGTGTGCATGTGTATATACAAATGTCTCTTGCCATTTCACAGTGTAAGTTGGAGGTCATTCTATCTTAGAGCTCTTAGTCCTTCTTACTAGATGTGGTTGGTATAGTAGTAGACCCTGATTTTGATGTATCTTAATTTATAGGACTAATGCCCCATTGACTGGACATTTAGGTTGTTGCTAGTAGTTTGGTGTTATAACAGTTTTGATTTGTATATACATCTTTGTACAGCTGAGTGACTATATCTGCTAGGTAAATTCTTGGGAGTGAAATTTCTGGAGTAAAGGATATTGACATTTTTAATGAGCACAGATATTTCCAAACTCTAAAACATTGTGCACATTATATACTCACGAGCAACAGATGAGCCCCTGGCCCTCCAGTTCTCACCAGTGCTAATATTTTTACTAATTTGCCAGTTTCTTAGGCAGATTGTGCCTTCCTAACTTCATGGGCATATGTATTTGGCTAACAGTCATATTCTTTGTTCATTTTTCTGATGCATTGTTTCCTATTTTTTTCTTGTTGGTTAACTTAAAATTTATAGTGATTGGTTAAGCCTTTTAATAAATGCAAAATTTCCCTCCTGTTTTTATTTACTAAAGTCTGTTCTACTGGGAATATGGCCAATGTAGATTTACAATGAGATACTTATGATAGATATGTTTTTACCAAATAGATGTTTTCTATTTTATACACGTAAATTTATTCATTTTTTTTTTATGGCTTTTGGGTTTATGTCATGTTTAGAAAAGTTTTCTCTTACAAAATTATGAAATGCTGTCATGTATTATTTTTTTCCCTTCGGACCTTAGATCTTTTTAACTCGGGATTTATTGTGGTATGAGTGAGTTACAAAGATCTAACTGTATATTTTTTCCCCCAAATTATAGTGGTCCCAGGACCAGTTATTGATAATCTAGCTTTTTTCCCCACTAATGTCACATACAGTTTTGGTATATTTTATTTAGTTTTCACATTTGGGTCTAATTCTGGGCTCTTTTGTTTCATTGATTTTTGCTTATCCTGTCCTAGAAACTTATTATCCTAGCTGTATAAAAATATGTGGTAGAGCTGGTTGCTTTTCATTCTTTTTCAAGAATTCAGTATTTTCTTTGCCATTTTTATAAGTTACTGTTCCGGATATGTAGTTCTCAGCCCTGTCTGCACATCAAAATTACTTGGGGAGTTTTTAAAAAATGTGATGCCTGAACCTCATAATTAAGTAGAAACTCTAGGGTATGGCATGACTTTTAATAAAGTTTATATAGTTCCTCATGGTTTTTATGGGAGCCACAGTTTTTTCAGGTAGACTTTAGGACTTTTTCAAATCCTTTAAAACAAACAAAAAAATCATGGGATTTCGTTGGGATTGTATTGAACTTTATAAATCATTTAAGGAGGAATTTGACATTGTAGCAGTTTTGTGGCTTCTTGAGTTTTGTCATGTACATACAAGGTATCTTTTCATGGAGTCTTAAGTTGCTCAGAAGTGTAGTATAGTTTTTTATATAGGTAATACACCTTATGAGGTTTACTCTGGGAAGTATTAATGAGTTTATTGTTGATATTAAGAAGGAGTTTTATTTTATCACCCAAATTTTAATATAGAAAAGATGTTGATGTGTATATGTCACTTCAGTAATTTGGCCACTTTATGGGATTTTCTTACTAATTCCAATCTTTTTTCAGGTAATTCTCTTGGGTTTTCCTAGTAGACAAGTTATTTTTTACGTTATTGATACTTTTGTCTTCTTCTTGCCGGTATTCCTACCAATGTTTATGTTCTTGGTCATCCCTGTCTTGGATCTGACTTAAATGGAGATATAGCTATTATTATTAAGTATGATGTGATCTTTGGTTTGCATTATTTTAGGGGCATAATACATTCTTCATTTATTGGATGTTAGATTTCATCAGATTTTTGTTTGACATCTTTGGTGATTACCCTATGATTTTTTCTCTTCTCACAAATTATTCCACTAGGTTTCCTGATATCAAATTGAACTCTGTAATTGTGAAATTAAAAGTTAACATGTTCCTGAATTTTATTTGCTAGTCTTACATTTAGAAATTTTGCTCTCAGTAATCAATATTGCGATTGATCCGTAGTGCTCTTTTGTGTTTTGTCGGGTTTCGATATCAGTGTTGTGTAATTTAGAAGGAGTTTAGAAGTCTTTCACATTTTAGTATTTGAATTATCTTTTCCTTGAAGAATTGAGACTTCACCTGTACAACTGCATGGGCCTGAAATTTTTCCCTAGGGAGTGACTTAAGATCTTTGACAACACTCTTGCTATTTCCTGTAAATATTGACCCTCTTATACTTTTGGTCTTTAGAGTCAATATATTTTTCTTTTAGAAAAACCTAAATTTACTTTCAGAGAAAATCTCAAAATATTTAATTCTTTTACTCTCATTAAAAAATACAAAGTGGATACTATGTATAATTTCCATGTTGCAAATTAAGAAACGAAGGCACACAGAATGTAGGAAATGGAGGAAAGCTGAATAACTTTCCACAATCACACAGCCAGTAGGTGGCAGAACCAGGATTGGATCTTACAGTGCTAAGGGTCTCTTAATCACTAACCTGTGCAGCCTATTTTGGGGTCAATTTTATAATGTCTGTCTTAATAGAAATTGTTTTCATCCAGGCTTTAAAAATCATTAACTTAGAGTTGTGCAAAATTTTCTATTATATTGGACTTTCTTGATGTTTGTGGTTATTTCCCCTTTCTCATTCCTAAATATAAGTCATTTCAACAACATGGGAATAATGTTAAAAAGGCATGACATGATTTAAAAAAAAAAAAAACAGCGGAATGATTTCTCCATTTTACCATAGCAAAACCCGATATGTTGTCTTTTTTTTTTTGGTAGCATATTTTAATTTTCTACTGAAAATAACTCAAATGCTTATCTTTTAGAAGGAAAGCAAAAAAGATAACATTTAAGTGGGATTTAGGAGCTGTACACACACTCAGGTTATTCTCTTGGCTATAGATGTTGAGAGGTGTTGCTTTGCACAGGAAAGGTGGCAGAAGGAAGCCAGAAGCTGGTAGAAAGAAGAAACTGATGTATCTGGACAGGAAGTCTAGAATCTTTCTAAGATTGATAAAAATGTGCTTTTTATGGCCTTAGGAGTTCTTTTAGTCTTTTCTTACAAGTAACAAATCTGAAAAGGGACCATAATAGTTTGTATGGTGAAAAAACCTTCTTCACAGAAGGTTAGATTAGTGCTTATTTTTTAAAAAGGTTTTGAAATACTATTCTTCTTTAGAAAGTGGTCAGAAAACAAAGAGCTTGCTTTTCCTGGATCTTTTCCTAAGGGGTAAAGGTTTTGATTTAAATCTAGATGCCCTAGACTCAGTCAACCAATATTTTGTTCAGATAGGATAAAGAAATGATTCTCAGACTAGAGTGTCCAGCAGAATCATTGCAGGCTTGTTAACTCAATCCTGGACTGCTCCCCAGAGTTTTTGATCCAGCAGGTTTGGAGTTGGGCCTGAGAATCTGCATTTATTGCCAGCTCCCTGGACTCTAGTTGTGCTGGTCAGGGACCATACTCTGAAAATCTGTAAGATGAAGGAGTGGATTAGCAGAATAGAATCAGTAAAGAATTGGTAGAGCCAAGTAGGCTATTTAAGGAATGAATGGCTCATATACTTTATTTTGAAAAGATAATTGAAGATTTTTAATATTTAATAACAAGAAAAACAATACTGTACATTTGGTTTTTTATGTGTCATCTTTTCTGATCCTTATAATATAAAAAATATAAGGAAATTTTATATTAAATCCTAATATTTTGGCCTTTAAAGAAAATCATGATGAAAATAAGTGGTCAGACTATAGAATAAAAAGACTGAAAGCTTTGAATTAATACAGTGTGTTGTGAGATACATATAGCTCCTGTAGACATAGATTTTTGGTAGAAATATTAAGTACCATCTTATCGTGACTAAGGTGATCAGAGTGGTCCTTCAGAACAAGGGTCTCCAGCCCCAAGACAGTACTGGTCCATGGCCTGTTAGGAACCAGGCTGCACAGTAGGACATGAGCTGCAGTTAAGCTTCATCTGTATTTGCAGCTGCTCAGTGCCTCAGCTCCATGTCAGATTATCAGCCATTATATTCTCATTGGAGCACTGGTCCCTGGTGCAAAAAGGTTGGAGATCCCTGCTTTAGAATATGTGATTTATGATGTGCCAAACTTCCCATGATAATTATCCATGGATTTATTTCTTTTCAGAAATTTTAGCTAATGAGATTATGTATGATATAAAATGAGATAATACATAACTTGATAGCAATAGTATGAAGAGCAGGAGCAGCAGCCACTTCCACTGCCAAGACTGCCTTCCCCAGATGCATTACATCTAAGTGCTTAAAAGTAGAGCTTGGATTCTGGAGGAAGCTGCCTCAATTCAAATCTGTGCTCCACTAATAATTAGCCCTGGGGAAATTACATAGCCATTCTGGGTCTTAGGTTTTTTGTTTTTTGTTTTGTTTGTTTGTTTGTTTTTTGTATTTTAAATAAGGATAGTAGGAGTACCTGCCTTTGGGAATTGTGTAGATTAAAAGGAACCAATAATATCTATCTCATAAAATTGTTGTGTTGATTAAGTATATATATTGCCTGGGTTTACTAAAAACTTTTCAAGAAGATTGGTTAGTTAGCGAGGTGCTTTCTTCCATGAAGGATTTGAGATAAACACAAAACATTTGAAGTGATAATGAGACTGCTTTTCTAATATTTTCAGAGAATATTTTCTAATAATAAAAATAGTTTTTGCTTGTTTTACAAAATACAAGTTGGAGAATAATACCACATTGCTCATAATTCTATCACCCAGTTCATAGTTGATGTTAACTTTTTGATGTTTTCCCTCTGTCTTTTATCTGTAATTATGTATCTCTGTAAAGTCCAAGTTGGAATCCTATTTCTTTTTTCCAGTTAATTCTGTAACTGATTTTTTCCTGTAACTATTTTATGTAACAAACTGAGTGGATGTTTTACATAATAGCAACATTGAATAGTTTGATAAGTATCCCTGGTGACTACTTCCAAGAGCAGTACTTGAACCAGTCAACCTTGTTACTTTCCAACTAGAAGTCAACTATTAGCATCTGGAGATGAAGACATACATGTATTGATTTTTAAAAATATTTTAATTTTATTTTTAGATATATAATTTACATAGAATGAAATGCACAGTTTTTTGTTTGTTTGCACAGATCGTGTTACAGTTTGATGCATTTGTCAGAATTCATGCCATGTAACCCACACCCCTATCAAGATATAGGACATTTTATTACTGCAGAAAGTTCCTTTGCATTTCTCCTTTCTCCTGTCCTCTCACTCCCATCCCAGTAATCACTATTAATTTCCCTCACCATGGATGAGTTTTACGTGTTCTCAAACTTCATATAAATGAGATCATGCAGTATATATTTTTTTGCAAGGCTGCTTGTACTTATAGTGTGTTTTTGAGATTCATCCATGTTGTTTCCTGAATCAGTTCTTTTTATTGCTAAATAGTATTTTTATTGTGTGAATATACCATGATTTGTTTTATCCAGTCTCCTATTCATGGGTACTGTGATGGTTTCTACTTTGGAGCTATGAAGAATAAAGCTTCTGTGAACATTTTTGTGCAAGTCTTTGTGTGGACATGTAAGTTTCTGTTGGGTAAATAACTAGGAATGGAATTGATTGGATAAGGAAAGGTCTGTTTCTTGACTCCTTAGGTCCAGGAATCATGAGCTATATAGCCCATGAGCCAGATGTGGCCTGTTTTTATGTGGCCTACAACCTAAGAATGGTTTTTATAGTTTTAAAGGGTTGGTTAAAAATAAACTAAGAAACAAATAGGAGAATGAGGGATGGGAACCATAGGTCGCCTGCTAAGACTAAAATATTTACTAACTGGCTCTTGACAGAAAGTTTGTCACCCCTACTCTAGTCTGTCCCATTGATCTATCTGTCTGTTTCTTTAGCTTTATATAATAAATATTAAAATCATTTTGCTTAGTTTCTCATTTTTACTTGTTTAGTTTCTAGATTTTGAGTCATTGTTCAACTTGTTTGTTGCTGATATGGACTAATAGAACTGATTTTTCTGTATTAATGTTGTATCTTGTAACCTTGCTAAACATTATTACTATTAGTTATTTGGTTAGATACATTAGAGTTTTTTTAGGTCATAATGTCTTTGAATTAAAGACAGTTTTACTTCTTCCTTTCTAATCTGTATGCCTTTTATTTTTCTGGCTAAAGTGGTTAGAGCATACATTTCTTGTTTTATTCTTGATATGTGAAAGAAAGTATTCAATTGCTTATTATTAAGTATGGTGTTATGAACTTTTAAAGATATTCTTCATCAGGTTGAGGAAAGCCCAATTTTGCTGTCTTTTGGTCATAAATGATTGCTAAATTTTGTCAAATACTTTTCTCTGCATCCGTTGAGATGATCTTAGGGATTTCCTTTATTCTGTTAATGTAGTGAAGTATATCTTTCTGAATGCTGAACCAACCTTACATTTCTGGGTTAACTTCACTTGATCTTGATGTATTCTCCTTTTTATACATTACTGGATCTGATTTACTGAAATACCGTTCACAATGTGTTCATCTGTATTCATGAGGGATTTGGGTCTATATATACTTAGTTAGTTTTGGTATCAAGAAGATACTGGTTTCATAAAATTACTTGGGAATTGATCCCTCTTCCCTTCTTTTTCAAAAGTTTGTCTGAGGTTACTATTCTTTATGCCTTAAATACTTGACAAAATTCACCAGTGAAACCATCTGGGTCTGAAATTTTCCTTGTGGGAAGGTTTTAATTGTGATTTATTTTGATAGGTAAAGGCTATTCATATTTTTTATTTCTTGTGTGTTAATTTTGGTAATTTGTGTTCTTCAAGGAATTAATCCATTTCTTCTAAGTTTTTGAATTTATTTGGCATAAAGATATATCACAGTCTCCTAATTTCCTTTTAATACCTATAGAATCTGTAATAATGTCCAGTGCCACCTCTTTCAATCTACTATTTATGATTTAGGTTCATCTCTTTTGTTTTTCCCTGATCAACTTATGTAGGGCTTTGTCAACTTTATTGATATTTTCAAGCAACCAACTTTTTGGTTTGTCAGTTTTTTTGTTTTCTGTATCATCTATCTTGTCTTTGTTATTTTCTCACATTTACTTTGGATTTTCTTTGCTCTTTCTAGCTTATTGGGATTGGTGCTTAAACCATTGATTTTGTATTTCCCCAGTGTCAACATTTGAGCAATAAATTTCACTCTAAATGTTGCTGTGTACATCATCCCATAAATTTTGATATGTTTTGTTTTTTTTTATTTAGTTCAAAATATTTTTATATATTTACTTCATTTTTTCTTTGGCTTGTGTTAGAAGTGTGTTGCTTAATTTTCAGAAATTTGGGAATCTGCAGATGCTATTGTTACTGCTTTTTGAATCTACTGTGGTCAGAGAGCATTGTATAATTTTTGTCATTTGAAATTTATTGAGACTTGTTTTATGGCCTGGCATGTGGTATGTCTAGATAAATATACATGTGCTCAATAAGAGTGTGCATCCTACAGTTGTAGGATTTACTGTTTTATAAATGTCAGAGGAAGTTGGTTGATTGTGTTCAAATTATAGCCTTTTTATTTATCTTTTCTATCAGTTACTGAAAGTATAATATCCAACTACATTTATAGATTTTTCAATTTTTTTAAAGTTAGAATGAAATTAATTTCATGTGTTTTGAAGCCCTTTCATTAGGTGAATATACATTTTGGATTATTATGGCTTCCTGATTAATTGAGCATTTTAGCATTCTAAATGTTCCTCTTTATTTCTTTTCATACTCTTCCTTTGTTGAAATCTACTTTGTCTCATTAACCTAGCCACTCCTACTTTCTTATGATTAACATTTGCAAACTTTGTCTTTTTTACTCTCTCGTCTATGGCTTTATATTTAAAATGCATTTCTTGTAAAGAGCATTAGTTAAAACTTGTTATTAATTTATTCTGACAGTCTTAATCTTTTAACTTATTTACATTGAATGTTGATACAATTTGATTTAGGTCTCCCATCTTGCTGTTTATTTTCTGTTTGTCACTTCTATATTTTATTTCTTCCCCTTCTTTTGAACACTAATTCCAGCATCTCTGTCATCTCTGTTTGTTTCATTTGAGGTTGTTTAAGAATATAATTCTTGGTTATGGGTTACATTTTTCTGTTTCTTGCATGTTCAGTAATATTGGCTGGTGAACATTGTGGATATGTTGTTGAATATTGATTTTGTTGTCTTCCTTTACAGAGTTTGGGTTTTGTTCTGGCAGACATTTGACTTAGATCAGTTTGATCCTTTTAAGGCTTGTTTTAAACGTTCCTACGGCAGATGCTTAGATGTGGTCTTTCTGTGGGTCTTAGTTCAATTCCTGGGATATTCACAAAATCTTGAACCTCTGGCTGGTCAGAATTGCTATGTCTCCAGCACTGTACCTCCTGTGGAACCCGTTTCATTCTCTTTAAGCCTCTTAAACTCTTCCCTGGGCCTGTTCTCTGTTGGATTTTGTTATTTGTTGCTTGTGATTTCTTGGTCAGGAAGCTTGCCCAATGTGGGGCTTCTGAAGCTGTGTGGCAGGAGACAGCAGCAGATTATGAGAAAGTTTGGAAACATTGTATGTAAGCATTAAAGTCACCCTATAGCTACTCAATAGGTGAAAAGTTTGACAGAAATGAAATATTTTATGTAGGGTCTGTCTGAAGCCTCTGCTTTTTGTATTTCTCTTGGGTGCCTTTCTATCAGTACAAACATTTTAGGAACCATTCTCAAACACAGCCAATTAACCTCTCAGACTTCAGTATATATTAGGGCAGTGCTTCCCAAACTTGAGTAACTCACCTGGGGATCTTGTTTAGATGGCAGTAGGTGGGAGTGGTGTGCTTTGTGGGCTTTTCTAACCAGCTCTGGGAGGGGCTGGTGCTGTGGCTGTTTTTTACAGACTCTGGGGGATCTCTCCATGATGGTGTGAGCTTACATTAGAGTATATAATGGTGCCTGATGGTAATTGGACATGTCACACTTCAGAAATTACCTCGTTCTTTCGTTGTTCAGTGTAGAAAATTGAGAAGTGCCAAACCTAACATTCTTTATGTAAATGGGTCCAAAACATGACTTCAAGGATCAACTTATGCAAAATGTTTCTTCAGTATTTTGGAAAGAGTTACATTTACTGTAGACAGTAATTTGCTGTCCATCTGTCACTAAGTTAAAACACTTAGAGTTTTTGTGTTGATTCTCATGAAATACATTTAGCATTTTTCAGAATTATATAATGACTATAACATAAAATTTCAGTATGATCCTGTTACAAACAATGATAATAATTACTGTATTTACTCTTCCTGAGTTATAGTAGAAGAAGAACAGAACGAGTGACATTTCTTGGGTGCCCATTGTACTCGGCACTGCTGGTTGCTTTGCAACTTGATTTCGCTTTATCTCATGTTTATGATCCTGTGAAGTAGGTGCCATATCTGTTTTACACATGGAATAAAATATTCTGAGCCACTTTCCTCCCTCCCAAGAAATTATTCAGATGACACCTGTTATATAGCCTGGGGAATATAGTCAATAATATTGTAATAACTATGTATAGTGCCAAGTGGGTACTAGACTAATTGGGGGGGAGGATCATTTCATAAATTATATAAATACCAAATCACAATTCTGTATACCTGAAACTAACATAAATAGTATTGACTATTAATTTTTTGGGTTTATTTTCAAAACAAAAAAGAACAAAGAACACTATCACCACCTATGTTTCTATTAGTTAGAATTAACACATGTTGATATTTGTCAGATTTTCTTCATGGTTTTTTCCCATTTTTAAAGTAGACTTTTTTAAAGAGCAGTCTTAGATTTACAGAAAAAATAGAAGATAGTACAAGAGGGTTCCTGTATCTCTTCACACCTGCACACCCCCCATCTACACACAGTTTCCCATATTATTAACATCTTAAATATGGTACATTTGTTAACTAATATTGATACATTATTATTAATTGAGATCCATACAGATTCTCTTAATTTTCTCCTAATGTCCTCTCTCTTGTAGAATCCCATTGAGGGATTGTTATGTTATGTCCTTAGGCACCTCTTGGTGGTGACATTTTCTTAAACCTTCCTTGTTTTTGATGACCTTGACAGTTCTGAGGAGTACTGGTTAGGTATCTTTAAGATGACCCTCTATCGGGATCTGTCTGGTGTTTTTCTCATAAGACCAGGGTTTGAAGTTTCGGAGTTAGGGAAGGAAGACAGATCATGGAGATAAAGTGTCATTTTTATCACATCATATCTAGGATGTGTGCTATTAACATGACATCACTGTGGGTGATGTTGCCCTTGATTACCTGGCTGAGGTAGCATCTGTCAGGTGTCTCTACCTCAACATTCCTCCTTCCTGCTTCCACACTGTAGTCTTTGGAAAGAAGTCACTGTGCATAGTCTGCACCTAGGAGGTGGGGGTTGTGCTCTACTTCCTGCAGTGGAGTGGCTGCATAATTTATTTGGAATGATTCTGCATGGGAGATATGTCTCTTCATAATTTTTCAAATAATGAAACCCAATTCAACATTAAAAATCTAAGTGTCGTACATACTAATGTCTTTTTAAAGAAACATTTAAATAAATACATATAGATTTGATTCATTTATTTATAATTTTTCATATTTTTAAATTTTTGTAATTTTTTTCTATTACAGTTTTTCTCTATTGTGCATACTTTTTAAGGTACACATGACACTGAAAACTGCTTCTTAAAAGTGGTTCAAATAGAGGATGTGGCTGAATCTCAGGAACAGGAGTTTTCGTCTTAGTAATTTTTAAAATAAAGATGTACTGAATCAGAAATGGAGTTTCCTCCAAGTGTCTTTGCTCATCTTTGATTTGCTTGGTAAAATACATTCTGCAAAAATTCCTTTTATTTTTGGTTGTCTGCTGAGGAAGTGAGCATCTTTACTGAATGTTCTCATGAGGTGAGTATCTAGAGTGCTCTAAACAGCACCTGGTCAGAGCTGTGAATTGAATGTTGATGATACAGTTATCAGTGGATTGTAGTTCCTAGGTCATTGTTCTGTATGTATACATCTGTGTATATTATATACTTTAGGATAAGACTATGGCACTTGGGTTTGTGGCTTTTAAAAAATAGTGCATGATCTAAAGTAACATGATTGCAGTGGTTGGCTTTGTTATTTACCAAGTAGAAACTTTATGCTCTCAATAATGAGCTGCATTATTCACTTTATGTTTTTCTGCCAAGTATATATGAAGAATGAACTGGAAATCCAGCCATCTTAAATCCTTTGTAGAAAAAGGCAAGAGATAGATAATAGTGGGCAATACCAGCTTTAAACATTGTGTTAGAATTATTGACTGTAAATTGTTACAGTCGGGATACATACCTGTTTTCAGTATTGTAGAAAATCTATTCACTTTAGAGAATCCTAATGGTGGAGGTTTTCTGCGCTCTGTTTTTGGAAAGAGATCTCAAAGCCACGTCAAGATTGCATAGTGCTTAATGGTTTTCAGAGTGTTTTTCTATTTGCTATTCCATTTCATTCAGAAACTTGAAGTCCAAGCAGCCCTGTGAGCAGGCATTCAGGGGTGCTTCATTGCAGCAATGAGCAGCCATTCTGATTGATAGGGGTATGGTGGGAAGCACTGAGTCATAGAGATAAGGGACAGACCAAGGGGAAGGTACAAAGCATGTTTTCTCCTCTGAAAACCTGGCACATTTTGCTTGGAGATTTACTGTGGAACAGAAGGCCTAGCCTGCTTTGCAGTCTCACTCTCTTAGTTATTGAGGTGTGGCCGCACCTAAGTGTACTGCAGCTACATGTGGGTTCATCGAAGGAAAGGTGTACAGAGGTGGAAGTGGCCTAAAGATGGGAGGCTGTGACTCAGATTGAGTCTGTCCGGATCTGTTTGGAGAGAGTATAAGAACTTTCGTTCCTGTCGGTGTTGGGAATGATGCTCTTCTGAGACAGTGCTTACATTTTAAGAGTGATCAGCAGCATTAATAACCAGCTTACTCCTGATCTCTCCAGTCTCAATGTTTCTTTTGATTAATAGCTGAGATCTATGCACTCCCAGCCAGATAGCTGGTCGAGTCCTATTGTTGTGGATATTCGAGTAGAGATACAGTTTCAAACTGCAAGAATAATTTCTCTAGGCCTGTTGGGTACCCAAACCCCTTTCTGATATTTCTTACCATATTTTCATTCATGGGAAGGATTTAGAATAGCAGCCACTGCAGTGAATATTACTGTTAGTGTTTAGCCTGACTTTCCAGGACCAGCTGAGGTTTGATTGCTTGAGCCCTTTCGTTGTCCATCTCTTCCTCCTCCTTGCCCAGGCCAGTAATCCTCTGTCTCTTTTCAAATTCCATTTAGCGGTTGATGTCAGTACCTACATACAAGTACACATCAAGTTTTGTTGTAGATTGTGTCTCTTATCTTGAGCTTGGGAAGATATGGCCCTCAGTACTTTGTGCCTCCATCACCCCATGGTATTTCTCTCCTAGATGATGTTCAATAGACATCACCCTCATGGTTGATAAACGTGTATATTGTCACAGCCTTTCCAACTTCCACTATCCCAAAGATAAGAGCATCATTGCTAAGAACTGAAAGAGAGCTAGGAGGCAGATACGCTTTAGGGAGAGTTAGACCTATAAAAGAGCTGCTAGATCGTCTCCTTGCTGGGAAAGTTTTATCCTTATATAGGTACTTTCTAATTATAAATGCACCTTGTTATCTGGGAGCTAAACACATTCTGGTAATTCCCTCTGATCTCTTGCCTCTTGTTCTCCAAAACTTAGGTACCAGATAGATTTGGATGAAATAGTATCCCTTGCTGCCTGAACTATGAACCAGAGTAGAAAGCAGGATAATTGTACCTTTATCATACCAAGAGTCAGCCATGCGACTTCCAAGACGATAAATACAAGCTATTAGAAGAGAACATACAGCTTTTTATAATCTGATTGGCAGGTGACTGCATCTGCTTCTCTTTTCCCTCCTTCCAGCCTTCTTTGTAAACTGTGGTATGTGTCAGAGTGGCTGAGAGCCTTGTTCAGGCTTTTTTCTGGTCACATGTATGATACATTAGAGCGAAGTGTTAAACTCATAGCCATGCAGGGTGAATTTGATTTAAATTACCACCCCAAAGTAATCTCTGGCAGTCATAATCAGTTTGATCTACTTAGTTTTGTTTAGTGACAGCTTAAATTAATATTTTACATACAGCTGTGTGGCCAGACAGTGGGTCATCCTGTCATTATGGGCAGTCATAATGTTTGAGTAGAGAATGGTTTTAAAAAAAAATTTTCCTTATGATAAAGTAATGCATTATGTAGAGAATTCAAATAATGTGGAAAATTAAAAAAAAAAAAAATAATCACCTGTAAAACCCTCTAGTTATCACTAGTAAATATTTTGGTGTTCTCTCTGCTGTATATGTGTGTGTATACACATGCCCATGCACAAACACATGTGTTATGGGGATTATACATTTCGTATCCCTTTAGAAAAAGACAATTTTCTCATTATTAATGAGTGACTTTTTATAGTAAAAGAACTGTTTTATTTTTAATACCACTACCACTGCCTTACATTGGTGTCATAACTTTCCTGTTCCAGGTGTTTGCACCTTTATCTTTCAGAACAAAGTGCAGAATGTATCTAATATTAAGGTAGCTCTGGGCATCCTCAAGTCATCTTCCTGCTCCATCTCCTCACCAGTGGGGATGACTGAGAACATTTTACTGCACCAGCTATATTTTTGTTAGAACTTACACGTCTTAGTTTTTGGTTAGGTATAAAAAGCCACATGTAGTCAAAACACTGCTATGTTTTTGAGTGTTTCACAGTTTGAGATGTATGGCATTTAATAAGCTAGACAGGACCTTCCTTTATTCCCCCTAGTTCTCTTCTTGAAGCCAGGAGGTTGTCAGGGGGAAGCCCTGAATTTGTATTCACACACTTGTCTCCTGGGACTCATCTCTCCATGCTGGTCCTCCTGACCCAGCAGTGAAGCTGCTTTCAAGAACTGGTTCAGTTTTTTTACTGCATTATAGAGGAGGAACAAAATTCTCTGAAATGTCAACTTTTTTTTATTAAATTTTGCTAGAAATAATGATAGGCTCTCTTCCCTAAAACCTTCTTTGCATGTTCAGTTCCATCTTCACCTCTCCTTTCCCTGAATTCCTGCATTACCTGTGTGGATTTTATCTTGTTTCTCTGTTGCCTCCTCTGTGCTCTGTTTCGTCACTGTCATAGTGGATGATAAATCCATGAAGGAGGAACAGTGGTCTCCCTGCAGAAGGTTTGAGGTAAAGGCTTATTAATTCATTGAATGACTTATTTTTAAAGCTCAGATCTCTAGTCCATTGTGCCATAGCTGAGCTACAATGTAAGTTAAAATTCGTCTTTATAAAGATACACTCTTTATAAAATAAATTTTTTTTTGTCTTTTCTCATTTTCTCTCCTTTTATCATTTCCTTTACTTTCTCCATGGCCGCTGTGGGCTTTCCTTGGCTTTACTTGAAAGGAGTACTCAATCCTAAAGAGGCTACTTTTCTACCTAAAAAGATATTAGGACCTGGAAAAATTAGGGGAAATAATTAATTTAAAGTTTATCTCTGTCATTTTGGATTATTTTGCCTTGGCTTAGTGGTCTGGGAAATGGTATGGAGGGTGCAAAGCTATGGAAAGCCTCGGGCCTGTGCATTGTGGGTAACAGGAGTACCCTACAAAATCCCTGGTCTCCTGGACAGGCCACTGGCCACCCCACAGGGAGCATTGCCTTGGTGCAGTCCTCCTGGTCCAGGGGCTGATGCTGGGCTGAGCCAACTCTTATGAGTCCCCAGTTGTCAAGTAACTGGACCTTGCCAGAGTACAGATCTCATGCAATTCAAGTACTAATTGTTTAAAAAACTCACAAACTTGATTCTATTTTAGGATCAGAAGAAACTTTAAAGATCACCTAGTGGTCATCTAAATGCTTCGTGTTTTATATCTGAGGAGAACTAAGACTTAGAAGGGAAAGAGGTTTGTCCCAGTCATACACCTGATTACTGCTAGAACCCGGATTACAAACATTTCAAATTCCTATTGACCTTGACCCTATGCTTTTGCTTGTGAATTATTACAGACTACAGCCTGGAGAGCTGATGTATCTAACTGTTGTGAGCCACCCAGGTATGCCAATGTTAGGGTACAGATTTTGTTACTGGAAGTTTCTAGAGCAATTGGGTGAATACAGATGAGGCCCTAGTCCTGAAGCTGGGACAATGATCTGCTGTCCTATCACTTTCCCTTAAGGAGTTTCCACACTACTTTTTAAGTCACGTTCTAGTCACATAGCATTCAAATGAAATACGATGAGAGTTGCTAAGTACTTTTACCCATCTCCCAGTTCTGATTTCTCAGTTTAAGGAAAGTGCAGTCTTGGGAGCTGTGTATTTCCTTGAAGTCTTTAAAAGTTGGCATCATTGTAGAAGCTGAGTCCAGTGAGAAGTGCTCGAGGTCTCCAGCCCAGGTCTCTTAACTCTGGATGGCCAAGCAATGTCTTTGGAATTACAATCTGTTGCCTATGTCAACTGACTCTTTATTTGCCAAGTTGAGGTACTAGAAGTATTCCAAGAGCAAGTGGGCGACAGCAGACAACTGAATACAGCCACGTCTTTCCATGAAAACTGCTTTTCTTGGCTTGCTTTCAACAATGGTAGGTTGCGAAGAGAAAATGCTTTTGGCTTTACAAATGATATGGCCATACTCTGGGTTAGTTCTGGTTCTTTATGTCATTGAAAAAAATAAGTACTTCTGGCTCTTAAATTATTTGACAAATTTTGCTTGTAGTGTAATAAATTGTGTTTTTACATACCTTTTATGAATTTGTGGTTTTACATGTATACCAACGTATGAAGAAAGATGCCAAAAACTTCAGGTTAATAAACGTGTGGGGTTAGGTCAGAACCACATAAAATAGAGCATTTGTTGTTATGTCATGGCCCACTTGCAAGTAGGAGTAGCTACAATTTCTTTTTTGTGAGAATGTTTTTTCTTGTTTGATTCTTCTATGTTTTATTTAAATTTTAACCCAAGAAGGATGGGCTACAGAATTTTTATTATATCTTGTTACTGCTTATAACATATTTAAGTTTGAATTGAACATTCTGAATATTGTTTTTTTAAAACTGGAAAACAATCTAGAGAGAATACTTGGAAACGTTTGTGATCTGGTGGGACAATTTGAAAATAATTGTTTATTAAAAGTATTTCTACAACTAAACTAATAAATGTACCATATTGTTTTCATTACTGGTTTATTTCATGTGCCTCTGAAAATGTCTCATAATTAAATGTCAGTAATTCCAGCTGGCTTCTACCTTGATCCTACCTGTTTGAAACATTCCTCAGGATCTCATGACCTCTGAAAATATTCATTTTTTTTTTTATTACTTTAAGCATATTTAGTGAAAAAAATTACATCTAGTGTAAAATGATTCTTCCCAAAGCCAAATAATATATACCAGCCAATACCTTTAGCACTTACAGTATGTTGATTATTCATGGTGTTTCATGTATGTGAAGTTGTTTAATTCTCACAGAACCCCAGAGGAGGTGCTATTATCTCCCTTTTACAGATGATAAAACCAAGGCATAGAGGTTTAAATTGTCCAAGGTGACATAGCAAGTGGTGGAGCCACCCTCAGACCAGGTGAATAACCCAGAGTCCATACATTTAACCACAGCACTTACTGCTCTCTGAATGGAATATTTTGTGGCTGAGTTCCTGTAAATTTTTGTTTTGTTTTTTTCAAAAACAGGTGTTAATGCCTGGTCTTTGTGGACTGAGTTTATCTCTGTCCACCTTTTCAAGCTCTATGCATGTGCAAGTTCAAGGTATGCGTGGAGGAGTCACAGTTCTGCTTCATAAGGGTGTAACAGGCCTCATGGCACGGGCGACATTCTATACTGGGGGCAGGAAAGCTTTATGGGGAGTTTTCCAACTGATTTGCTGTGTTCCTAAGGTTTCTGGGCTATCCTTTCCCTATCTGCAGGGTGATATGTTTTAAACAAATGATCTTTGAGGCCCTTCCAGCTTACAGTTCTGCCCTGTGCATTTGTCTGTACTAAGCTTATTGCCAAAGGTTATATTTTGTTTCCTTTCTATATGTTTTCTGACCAGCATCAGTACCACCTCCCTCCCCCAACAGTACTTCCTCTGATCACTCTGCTTTGTTCTGTGGTTTTAAGTATATATCAAGGTGTGAGGAAAACTGATGAATTCAGCTTTTGAAAAAACAATATTTTTAGTGGTCTCATTGAAACCACATCAAACTCAGCATTTGTTGCTGCTTAAAGTATTTAAGTGGAATCATGAAGTGATGGCATGTTTCTGGCTGCTCTCCAGTCCTGTACATCCTTCCTTCTCCCTTCTGTTCTAGATATTCTTTAGTCACACAATGTGTCCCATGGTCACACAATGTGTCCCCATCAGGCTTTTAGCTCATAAATGGTTATGATCTAATCCTTCTCTTGAGTATTTCAAGAGATATTTTGGAGATAATATCAAGGAGAGTTAATTTGTGGGGGTGGTGGTTTACATGAGTGGTTGATGTCTTTGATAGGAGACCATCTACTGGGAAAGGCCTTTATGTGAGATCTGGGGAGAGCTTGCCCTTCCCTAAGTTGCGAGGGGTTGGGGGGCAGGGTATTAGGACCCTCTTTAAAAATCTAATGGCCTTTTCTCTCAAAGTACACATCACACAAAATTTGCACAGGTGTAATCACTTAATCCCCCTCCCCACACACCTCCCCACTTTCTCCTCCCATACCACAGACTGCCCAGATAGTCATTGGCCCATGCCTTATTCCAAGGGAGTTTGGGTTACTCATAATGGGGGAGGATTTACAACCTATGGTGGTCCTAACTGCAAAGAAAGCATTTTTTGTCCCCTTTTCCTACAAAGGAGCAAGAAAATGGATACTTGCCTTGCTACTTGTAGAAAACTATTCTGAGAGAAGCTTAATTTTGATGATCCATTCTATACCCTTTCAGTTTGGTCTAAACCTTTGGTCTAAGTGTTATTTCTCCTTAAACCCTAATTAGTACTTTGGTTTTCAGTTTATTGCCTTATTTGATGAGATGAGTTTGGTGAGTAGTAGAGATATTCTCCAGGTTATTGTAGTGGAGAAAATCATCCTGTTCTTTGGGAGCCCAGAGCTTGTTTTCTTCTTAATATATTGATAGTTGTCATATTATGATATAAGTAGAAAATGAAAATATTTCTTCCACACACAGAAATCAGCAGAGGTGACCACTGAAGCTGATGGATAAGTATTTCAGCACACCAATTGGAAAGCTCTGGGTTGGGTCATGGCTATAACCTTGTACAAGAGCCAAGGGTTTGCTGGCTCAGTGGATGTAGCACAGAAGACTTGTTTTACAGCCAGACTAGACTCCCATATTTACTCTGATAGGACACAAATTTGTCATCATCCTTAAAAACCAACTCTGAGGGCATATTACATTCAGTCTCTTTCAGCATGGGCAAGTGGACTGCCTGTCCACCTCAACAAGTAGCTGAAATTCTCATGGAGGACATTTAGAAGATAGAAAGGAAACTGTTACGGCTGCTGCTTCTATTTTCCCCTCCAGCTGATGCTGACCCTCATTTGTTCCTGGCTTTGTGACTGGCCCAGAGTTCTTTGATTGCCTGTGTCCTCAGGGCCAGCATAGGGGTTTTTGTTGTTCAAGGGGTTGCCTGATAGGTGGTCTCTTCGAGTGTTTATTTATTTGGTTCCTTCCCCAAATACTAATTAAGTACCCACTATGTTCTGGGGCCTGAGGACACAGAGGAGACAAGTTTCAGGAAGGCAAATTTTATCTTGGTTTTGTGTCCAAGACAGATTCAGGATGAATTGTCATATAAGTATTAATGACAGATAATGCCATACAGTTGTGTAGTTTTTTTTATACTTTCTATGGCACATCTATAGTATTTGTCTGTCAGAGTAGAAAGGGAAGCATCTTCTACCCTGTCTCTCTTGTGTGGATAGTTGTTAACACGCCTTCTTGCCAGACAACTCTCAACTTCAGCAGTTTTGGACTGATGGACCAGGTATCGTCTCTGGAATTTGCCCAAACATTATCTTTGTTTTGGTAATAAAGGCTAATGTAGGCCTTGTTCACATTTTTAAAAAACTAAACTGTAAAGAGTTTTTCCTCATTGGATCTTATGCTTTAGAGTCATACTAATGCTAATACTTAATCTTCGTCTTTGACAGAGCAATGAGCAGGCCTCCAGATCTGGCACTGCTATTTTTTCCCTTATCTAGTTTGTTCTTTTCTTGTACATAGGTAATGTCTTTATTCTTTTGTTAAAGTGATAGATACAGATAAAGCAGATTCTCAAACATTTGATTTATATACTTGGTTACAATAATGCTTTTTCCTGGGAAAACGTGATAGACCTATAAGGCATTCTTTAGTTTAGATTTCATTATAGAAGAGCTTGCCTTTGTTAGGTACTTAATATAATTAACTTGTTTCTGTTTTTTGAGACAACTTGAATTAAATGTTTAAAGGGGCTGTGGAAGAATAGAGTAAAAGGAAAATTTAACATTTTATTACTGAATAAAGCAGAATGTAAATATTCATTCCAATGGGCTTTAATTTATTCATATAAATTACATAAATTTATATGAATTTTTACTATCAACTTAACAGTTGCTCATTTCTGCTGTTCTACTTTTTAAATTTTATTGAGAAGGGTACATGGTGTCTTTCAAGCAGCCTTAAACCAAATCCTGATAAACTTCAGTTGAAAATAGGTTTACTAAATTGATATCAAATAACTGTCAAGAATTTAAAAGAACTATGTAGATTTTTATTAATTAAAATTAGACATCTTCATTTGACTGTTTGATTATGAGCATTGATACTAAAAATATGTGTGTTAGCCTAGACTTAGGAATGTCTGATCTGATCAAAGGACAATAATAGTAGAAGTCTTTAGAAGCTAATGGCTTTTACCCGAACTGCAGGCTAATAGCCTCTGGTTCTACCAGTGCTTGCTAGAAGATGGTTTGGGACTTGAGAAACGGGAAGGGAGCGGTTGCCTTACTTGGGAGCTGGGCAGCAGTGGCCTTTTGGAAGACTTACAGTCCTTTGGTCTCCTTCCTGTTGACTCTGGTTAAGGAAAGCTGGGGTTGTCCCTTGACTGAGAGACCTGAGCCCTGACCATAGAACCTGACCTCCCACAGGTAGCCTGGACTTGCCTTGATTCATCTCTGGGGTATGTTTGTTGTCATAGGCTCAGGAGGGGAATGTTTTCTACTTTTTAAATGTATAGTCAGACCGCTGCAAGCTGGACATTCCTTGTTTCTTTCCTGCTGTCTTAGATCTTTGACTTTCAAAAAGAAAAGGCTAAAAAAAATTTTTCCTGATGAAATCAGGGTGCTGTAGAACTTCCATTAACACTTTGATTCAGCCAGTTAGAGAATGCATTGCCCCAGAGGCTCACCAGGCAAGTAAGTACCCAGTGTACCAGACAGACCACACACCCACTGTATTTTCACTGTGGCAAGGTGATCATAAGAATGTTGTCAAAAAATATTTAGTGTTTTAAGGATAATTTGAGATCTTGCTCCCTGGCATATGTCATCAGTTTGACTTAAATAATCTCATAAAAGTTCTCTACAAAAAAAAAGTGTGTGTGTGTGTGTGTGTGTGTGTGTGTGTGTGTGTGTGTGTGTGTGTATACAGTGTTTTAGAAATAGGTTTTTTGAAACATGCTGGGTGAACTTTGAGCTCCACAGGACCCCTTTGGGAGTTCTTTGGTCTCTTGGTATTTATTTTCTTCTCTGCAGAAAAGGGGCAACTATCTTGGACTTGTTGGTGTGACTGGAAGGACAAATTATCTCTCCTTCTCCACTTCTACCCCCACCCCAGCTGCCATCCACTTGAGTTTGTTGATGCTAGAAATTTCCAAAGTGACCCGGATTTTCAAATTGGTCGTTGTAAGGAGTGAGCTACATGACAAGTAGGAAAATTGTCTCCGCACAGAATCAGGCTTGGCTCACAGCAGGAGTAGGGTAAATATAGGTATCCCCTGCTTTGCTTTTTGTTCACATTATGCCACTTCACTTTTCTGAAAGACCTATGTTAGTACCTGTTTTGTTACTGGAGAAAATATGAAGAAGATTTTCACATCTATGAAAATATGTGAAAAGAACAGTGTTCAGAGTTTGTTCTGCATCAAACATGATAGAGGCAGTGCACACCCCGAGCCACAAGAGTGAGTGGTCCTGCCAAGCTCCTTTCTCAGGAACCACCCTCCGCATCTCAGCATCAAGCTGCTGTAGCTTTGAACTGTGTCTGAGCATTCAGGCCTTCTCTTGATTTATGTTGTTCATCTGTTAGCAAGGTGTATCCTAAAGTCAGAAAAGCCTAAGAAAGCTTGTGAAGGTGTTAATGTGTACTGTAAAACTGGATGTAATTAAACATTTTGATCATGGTGAATGAAATAAACATTTTGTGTGCATTGAACTTGCCTGCATCCGCTGTTCATGCTATTTACACACATGCAGAGAGTGAGAATCTTGAAAACTGCTGAGATTACTGCTGATTCTGCAAGTAGCAAGGTGTTCTGTTTTAGTGAGCATCCAGTAATGGATAAAATGGAAAATCTCTTGCTTGAGTGGATTGGTGGGTATGCAAAGCATGGTGTGTATTTATAATATTCCTTTTATTATATATTAGTATTAGGTTTTATACGTTATTTGGTATGATTTGGTAGGTTATTGGGGGGGGTGGTTTGGGAACATGTGAAATAATTTCCACATAAGTTAATGGTAATTGCTTCTTTGCTCTACACCATTTTGGGTTATGAAAGGTTTCATAGGAACACTTTGCTTTCAGATAGCAGGGTACAGGGCGGCCTGGCTAACTGTAAGGATGGATTCAAGGAGGGGTGAATGGATGCATGTGTCTTCTGAATATGTGGTCCTACTAGATTTAAAATGAAATTAAAGAAATGAAAATTGTAACTCCATTTTCACCCCAAAATTCTTGGGCTTCTATCTAAAAAAGTTGTTGCAGCAGTTTATGCAGTAAAACAAATCCTGAGAGAAGTGCTTGTTACAGAGAGTTAATTTAGTGTGATATTTTCTGAAAATATAAATTCTTGCTTCAGATTTGAGTTTCATATAACATCTGAAAACCTATTGAGAATCAGAAATGCCCTTTATATTGAAAGTTTACTGAGCTACCAGTATCTCACCTTGATTAAGTCATCAGAACTCAAAGTTAAGCCTAATTTGTGGGCTTTTTGAAAGAATTTGTTTAAGTTGAATTTGAATTTCAATTGAATTTAAATTTGTTTTCATTTATTCAAAGCAAATAGAGCAAAAGTGACAGCTAGAATATGTTCACTTTCAAAAGGTGAGAAATGTCAGCTGTGAGGGCTACATGTGGAAAACACCTGTGCATATGAAAATGCACAGAACAGATCTTTTTGGTTCCACTAGTTTGGTTTTATTTGTGTTTTTATACAAACATTTCAGCAGAAAAGAGTCAGTCAGTTGTGTTAAGGATTTGTTTGCAACCTAAAATTTTAGAGTTGAAAGAAATAATGCAGTTTGTCTTGTTCAAGACACAAGTGAAGTTTGAAGATTATAGAAGGAAAGTTAAATTACCCCTGGTGAATAGACTGGAGCGGCAGTCACAATATAAGGCTGGTCAAGAGAAACAAGTCACAATTTCTTGAATGAGAATGCCCTCCCCCAGGAGGTGTCCTGAGGGAACCCCCTTTTTCCCAGTTTCCTAACATCAGACACACCAAGACACCAGAAAAGTAGAGTGAGCAGATGGGATTTTACAACTTTGTGAAAGAGTAAAGGCAGGCCATGAGAAAATCCAGCTTCTTAATGATTAGTCTCTGTTCCTCCCAAGGGGGCAGGTGAGCATCAGGATATCAATTTAGGGTTTCCCAAATTGATTCCTGTGGCAATCAGACCAGAGATGTTCCTAGGGAATCCAGCTGGGTCTGTGGACTGGAGGAGAATTAAATGGTTGGTTGTAGGCCCTTGCATAGGCATAGGTGAGGGTTCCTCCTTTCTTTTCTTGCCTTTATCCTTTTTATTTTCACTGGTTTAAAAAAAAAAAAAAACTTTATTATGGAAAATTTCAAAGGTTCATAGTATTAGAGAGGATAATATAACAATTCCCCATGTGCATACCTGTCATTTGTCATCTAGGCCTCTTTCGTGTTGCTACCTCTTTCGTCATTAGGTTATTTTAAAGCAAATCCCAGACATTACAATTCTACTGTGTGTTTTGATCTAATAGAAACTTAGTTTAAATCTGTTGGGAAAACCTGAAAGAAACTAATTATTTACAGAGTAATTCAGGATTAAGATGAAGGAACTCTTTGTCAGTGATTCTGGAAGGTTTCATTTTTCAAATGATTATCATAATGTGTTGGTCCCACTATTGGGGTCAGAGAATTGGGTGAGGAGTATGCCTGAGGGTAAGGGTGGGAAAGCACTGGCTCTTGGGATGATGTTTAGGAGGAGAGAACAGGTATAGCTGTTGTAGGCAGCTTCTTTAGTCTTCTGCCTTAATGTGTAGCTGTTTGAGCCAGTTACTTTATTCATAATCCTGTGAATCCTGATAATGAACCTTTAATTTATAATCGATATGAAAGCTTTCACAGGAAGTAACATTTTTTGCTTCAGTGGGTCAAAGTGAGCATTTCTAAGACACTTTTTATATGTGATTGTCCTGACAGCTGATGTTGCCCCTTTTTGTTTCAGATGGGAATGACTGGTAACACAAGTCCCTTCGGACAACCCTTTAGTCAAACTGGAGGACAGCCAATGGGAGCCCCCGGAGTGAACCCCCAGTTACCCAGCAAACAGAATGTGGTCACTAGTTTGCCTCCCTTCCCTGCAGACATCAAGAATGCTTCAGTCACCAATGTGCCAAACATGGTAAGTTGCCCTTGGACACTCAGAGCTAGGGTGGTTTGCTGTGTGGATTTTATCATGCTGATAGTGAAGATCTGCAACTAAAAGTACGTCATAGATGGTAGGAAAATAACCCCTATTTCTTATGAGTAGATCTCTCTCATAAGATGTAAAGTGAGTTTACATTTTCTGTGATGAGCTGGAAATCAGAAGGCTAAGTAGAGATGATTCAGTCAGTTCTCCCAGGCTCCCTTTGTGGAGGAAGAGGGTTTATGACTGAATCATTTTACCTTTCTCTCCAGAGTCAGAGTTAAATGCAGTCGTAGAGCAAAAAGAATCCAAGAGACAGGCTTTTCTCACACATTCTGTTAGTGTTTGAGGCTTTCAGTAGAAGCCCACTGTTTTGTGTTACTGTCAAGCAAAGGACGTTCATCTTCCAAGGACTGTATTGTGTCTATGATATATAGGTGTCATTTCTGACTTGATAGTTTCATATGTCTTCATTCTTCCCGAGATTGTCCTCCTATAAAATAGGAATTATCTTTGTAACTTCTCAGCCTAACTAACCAAGATATTCGTGGAAAACAGCCCCTTTTGAGCCACAAAGTAGAAACTTTTAATTTCACACAAGGGGAGATATGTTCTCTTGTCAGAACTCATTATACTTACATAGCTGCTGAATATCTGTTGTGCCTTTGATGGTCTGTCAAGGCTGGAAACAGCCATCTCTCTTCTTCCCTGGGCCTGATGCTGGGAACCTGGCCTTCTAGAATTTTCCTGTTCCAGCCATACACATCCAGAACCTGAAATAAATCCCACTGCTCCCTTAGCTCAGCCCCTCTCAGCTCTGAAGGCAGCAGGCCAACATTCAGCACCCACACTTCCTTGATCTTGCCTGCCTTTTCTAGTCCTCACTGGGAGCAGGGAGGGCAGTAGCATGGACTCCAGTGCTGGTGATCATCACTGATGGTCATCACCTGAGCTTGCTCTGTGTGACCTTAGGCACATTTTGGCTTCAGAGTAAGAGCGTTTGCATTTTCAGTCATCCTGGGTGTTCTAGTCTAGGAAAAACCCTGACTTAACATTTTCCTCCTTTTCTCTTTTTAAAACTTCTCCAGCCCTATTGCCCAATCCTTTCTCCTTTACTCACAACTTGGCGGCAGAATCCCTTTGTTCTGGGTTCCCCTGCCTGCCTGTGCTGCTCTAGGGGACTGGATTCCTGGGAGTGATGTGCTTTTTCAGGCAGGTTCAGATTTATTAGAAAGAGGCTTCTGGTTCCCTTCACCTGTGCCAGGGCTTGTGGGGACAGTGGGAATGACCCTTGGCCTGGAGTAGGACTTCTTTCTCCTTCAGCACTGATTGATATTTGGGGCTGGATTATTCTGTGTGGTGGGGGCCAGTCTTGTGTATTGTGGGATATTCAACAACATCCCTGGTCTCTACCCACTAGATGCTCATAGCATTCCTTCCTCCCTTCCTTTCTCCTCAGAGTTGTTTCCAGTTGAGAACTCCTATTCTGGGAAATAGGAGGCAATAGCAACAGCATCTCATCCTTCTGTCTGTCTTATGACATTTAACAGGAATAAAATCAGTTCTCTAACTCCCTGTCTTTCTTGTCCTCTCCCTTTCTCTCCCCATTTCCCTCAGCTTTATCAGGATATCACGTTAAACTGAGGAGGTATTCTGTGGCAGCTGCAATATTTTCCTAGATGCCACTTTCTCATGGGAGTACATGTGGACTTTGTGAGAGACTCGCAGCAGGTGCCTTTGTAGGGCAGACTTTTGAGTGATGTCCTTGGAGGGTGGGCGGGGAAGGGGGACTCTGCCGGTATGTGTGTCTCTGTGGCAGCTTGACACAGTCACAGCCTTCATGCTCTTGGGGCAGGAACAAGTGCCATCACACCCTCTGTTTTATTATATTCTTTTAACAGCCTCTTGAAAGATATCGTTATATATCCCATTTTACAGGTGAGGAAGTTGAGGTTCTGGGAGGTTTTGGTTTGTTCAAAGCTCTGAAGCCTTCTGCCTCCAAAACTCAGAGCTCTTTTTAATTATGTCTAGTTTCATGTTTTAGAATCTCTAAGTCTACTGGGAGTGATTACTTGCTTGCTTGCAGTTCCTTAAACATGTTTTGTGGTTTTTCTTGGATTTTCTAAATTTTATCTGGCCCCTTGGAATCAGAGGTTTTTACTCAGTGAGGGAAAGCAGTTACCAAAAGTCTAAGTCTCATTAATGAAAAAGAGACTAATACAGATCTTTGAATTTATTTGTGTTTTGTCATGCTATGGGGAGTAATCTTTTGAAAACCAACTAGATTTACTCTTCAAAACAGATAGGGTCAAGATTCTGATGCCCTTTATGTTTGAGCTCTTTATGGAATGATATAAGCCACTGGTCATTGACCAAGGAGCTCTAGCTTTTCTCCTTATTTCTGGGGGATTCTATCATCATTGGGCAGTGTAAAGAAAGGGAGGGTTGTGGCCATTCACTTAATTTGCCATATTTGTTGAACACCCTGGTACCCAGGGTACACCTGGAATGCCTATGTGAATGATGTAGAGCTCTCCCCTCTTTTGTGAAATTGGGGGAGGTGGTGGTGATGTAAAACAAATAATTACAAAACACAAACTGCCCCAACAGGTCTGAGTAGCATGTAGTAGTTGAGGTTGACACAGGGACCCCCTTTAAATGGAGCCATCGGAGAAGGCTGAACCATGAAGGGACATTTGAGGGCAAGGCCAGAAAGATGAGCAGAAACCATGGAGACCCCAGGGCACTGGGAAAGCACTGGTTTGTGTAGGAACTGGCAGTCCAGTGAGAACAATGACTCTCAGGCGAGGGGAGAGCAGTGTGAGGATGGTGAGGACCAGGCAGGAGCCATTTTAGGGAGGGCATTGGGTGGCAGTGACCATTGCAGTGGTTTGGGCTAGAAGAGATTGTGGCTAGGAGGTGTTGATCACAGTGGGGAAAGGAGACTAGATGAAATTTGCCACTACAGTGTATGTGTGGGATCACTATATGAGGAATCTCACACTGGAATATGCAATTTTAACAAACTTCTCTGGTGACTATGATAAAATAACATTTTTGAGAGCCCGTGTCTACTGTAGTGTGAGTGACCTGATGCCTAGCTGTACCTCTGTGGGATGGGCTCACATTGTTGGTCTTTGTGTCCACTTCAGTTCTTCAGAAGGCTTCCTTATCCCACCTACCCTTGTTCTAGTCTCATAATTTTCTGTCCCTTGTATCCAGTCTCATTACTAAGGGATCAAGATGTGAACTGACCGAACAGGGCTAAGCTTCATGTACCCAAGCGCTTCCCTGCAGAGATGCTCATCTTCCTGTATAATCACACACTAGCCTCTTGTCCTTCCCAAGTGGGGATTTAAAAATCACTGGTGGTCTAATATTTCCCTCTGCTCTGGGACTGAGGAGAGTGCTGTTTTCGTTCTCATGGAAGCGACCAGTGACTAGTCAAACCAGCTCTTCACCACAAGAGCAGTTTCTGTAGAAAAGCACTCTGTGGATATTAATCTGTGCCTCAGTAATTGAATTGGAAAACATGGGAAAGGGTTGGGAAGTGGTAAGCATTTATCCATAATTATTAGTATCCAAGTGTTTGTATTCTCATCTTATTGTCTCCACCTGAGATAATGTGTATGCAGGGCCTTCGAACAATAACTTTTAGTCAAATACTTATCAGTAGTTATGTAAATCCTTCTACTATTTAAACTCCTCATCTTTAGTTTTGATGATGTATATCAGCTAGGAAACATAACCTAAGCACAAAATACTTGTATATAACAAATATCGGGAAACTATAAATTAATAAAATTGAACAGTCCTTCAGTATCAGGCACAACAAGATATTGCAGGTACTCTCAATTAAGGTCATTTAACTTTGTCTTTTGTATGAGTTTCCAACTAGCTGTCTTTTCTAGAATGTGATTAGTATAGCCCTTCAGTGATGCAAGCATCTGGGTGGAAGCATAAATTATCTCGTGAGACATTCAGTTCTTTCACTTCATGTAGAGACCCAGTAGGAGGGTTCTTATTGTCTAAATAAGCTGTGCTGCATACCTACCAGCAACTAGTGTCAGAACTCTTGCCTCCCTGTTAGCAGAACATATTGGGATTATTTCTTTTGTGCATTTCTGAGAAATGAGGTGACCCAGTAAATAGTCTGGATAGGGACAGTTGTAGCTACCAAAAATATAAATACAATACAGAGTCATGAACCAGAATAGTCTTTCACAGCCCTAATCACCCTAACTTTTTTTTTTTAACTTTCCACTGTCATTTGAAATGGTCCTAATAGGACTCAAGTCACCCAAATGAATTTGTCAACCAATTGATTAATTTACCGAGTTTTGAAAATTTTTATAATAAATATTCTTGAACATTTATATATATTGATGGTATTCAAGAAAAATATTCCTTAAAAATTTTTAGTAAATTGGTAATTTTTGTCAACAGGTCAGTGGGTCTGATGTTGTTTAAGACCCCTTAACTCAGTAGGTTTGGTTGACCTGTCACCTTGGCTGTTGGAATAGACCCAGAAACTTCTACGTTGTAGGGTTTCTTTGTGCAATAGCAGGTAACCACTCACTCCTTGGAGGACCAGTTCTCCCATTTGGAAGGAATGAACTTGAGGGTGGAGGCTTTGTCCAGTTGTCAGTTCCTCTACCTTTGCCCTCCAGCTCGCCCATTGAGTTTTCTTTCTTGACTTAGCCATTTATTTCCACTGATTTGGAAGATTACTTAGAAATCATTTTGATCCAATTTAAAATAGTTTTAAGTTATTTTCCTACTGAGTTTAATCTTAAATTGTAAAGTAATCTTATTTTTAAAAAATCAGTAAGCAGCTATGTTCTCTTTCATACCGATTGATCTTTATCATCTCAAAGGTGATTATCACTTCTTCCCAGTTTGATAGCTGTGTGCATTTAATGAACATTTTCTTTATTTTACGACTTCAAAGCTTTTGCATGCCCAGCTGTTCTAGGGCCCTTCTGGGGGAATCAGAACAAGCAAATATTTCAGAGCAATCCCTTGTCCCACCTGGTGTTTGCTTTGATTTCATTTTCTGACTGTAACTGGAGGTTGGGGAGAAATAAAGTTTCCAGGTGGGTTGGGGAGGATGTTAGAGGAGCATGGGTCTGGACCCCATCAATGACATGGAATTTGGGGCCAGGTTAATCTAAAGGATTCTCTGCAGGGATCCCAGCCCATGGATTTGAGGCAGTGGTTTTGTGGTGGGAGGAAGCACTTTTGTCCCCTGTTCTGTCTTAGCCAGTTCTGTTACTGTTTTCACTAGAGTCCTTAGCAGACATTATAACCTGTTCTTGGATGCTTAATGGAAAATAACTAATTTTTCTAGGAAGAATGCCAAGTTAAACTTTATTATATGTACTCCTGCACTTATCTGTGATTATATCCTTAGGGTAGAATACAGGGCATATAGAAAAATGGGGTTGGTGCTGATTACTGAAACCTGTAACAACAGAAATCCAAATAAAAATACATGTTAGATTCCTTAAAAACTAAGGAATACCAAAGTAAATATAAAAGATTTTCCTTTTAAGTCATTTGATAGACAAGGGTAAATGATGGTTGAGTTATGGTGACAGGTGATACATACAAAAAGCTTGTGGCCAAATCTAGCAAAGACTGGAGTGGAGTAAGCAGGCTGTACCCCTGCAGCTGCTGAGTCAGTATGCTTCGTGTTCACCTGTTGTTACTCATGGCTCAAAATGTTAACATGCAAGGGGGAGTCATGGTTGAACCAATGTGACTCCCACATCATGTTAACCTTCTTTCATGGTTAGGAATTGTATCTGAGCTGATTCAAGTTCTAGAAATGCATATTGCATATATTTTAAGGCTTTTGAATGGATACTGTTATATTGCCTTCCAACAAAGCTGCATACCAGGTCACCAGTATTACATGATGCTCCTAAGGCTGAAGATTCTCACAGCGTTCCTTTCATAGCAGAAAATGGTGTCTCATTATTTCAATTTACAATTTTTTAATTACTGGTAAAAATTAAATTACGTATGTTTAGAGATATTATGCATTTCTTTTTTGAGTGACTTAGTTTTTATCCTTCGCCAGGTTTTTTGTTGGATGTTCTTAGAACACTTTATAAGCAAGGTGATCAGGCCACTTGTCAGGGTGGATGGCAGAGAGGTTAAGGGTGGGGGCTCTATTGTTAGACCATCTGCTCCACCACCACCAAGTGTGCCACCGGAGCAAAGTGCACCACTCTGGGCCTTAGTTACTTCTTCTGTAAGGTGGGGCTGGCCCTGAGTTAGTTCCTCCTTTGGGAATTGGGTGTTAAATGAACACTGAACACAGAGCTGGACACAAAGTACTTGAAAAATAAAAGATCCCATCCCTGCCTGGAGATGACTCTGGATAATCTTAAGGTTTTTGTAAGAACAGATACAAACATATAAAGGTAATAAGGAAAAGAGTGAATAACTCTATGGTACTATCTGTCATTTTCTTTTTTAGCTCAATATGTTAGAGACAGTTTTTTATGAAAGTATTATGGTATTATTGCAACAGTCATTTTATTATGTTACAGTATTTCATAGATTAGGAATTTGGTCAGGCTTCAGCTGGGTCATTCTTTTGGTATACATGGCTTCAAAGTCTGCCTTATTTTTCATGGCTGCACATTTCATTAGGTCTGTAGCATAATTTGTTTAATCTATCTTTGAAAAACATTCAGAAGATCTCCAGTTTTATTGATTTAATCAAGGTATGATGCCTGTCTTACACATACATTTTAGTGTGTTAGTTCAGTTGCTTCCCCTAATAATAAATCATGAGAAGTAGAACTACTGGATGAAAAGAAATGCCTGTTTTTCCTTTTGATACATGTTGCTTTACAAAGTCATACTAAATTGCATTATCACCAAAGTACCTGAGAGTTACTGTTCTTCTGTCTCTTCATCAGTTTAGTTATTTATTTTAATTAACTTGGTCATCTTGGTAGATAAAAAATTCCTCTATTTTAATTTCCTTTCTTTGATGATTAGAACTTTTTAAAAACAGCTTTATTGAGATATAATTCATATACTATACAATTCTCCCCTTTAAAGCTTACAGTTCAGTGGTATTTAGTGTATTGTGTAACCATTACCACAATTTTAGAACATTTTCATCATCCCAAAAAGTAATCCTGTACCATTAACAGTTGCTCCCCATGTTCCCTGATCCCTCAGATGGAGACAAAAGCTAATTTATTTTCTGCCTCTATGGATTACCTATTCTGGACATTTCATAGAAATGGAATTGTACAATGTGTGGTCTTTCATGACTGGCTGTTTTCACTTATTAGCAGAATGGTTTCAAAATTTATCTGTATTGTATAATATTCCATTTTGGGTACATCACGTTTTGTTTTTTCATTTATCAGTTGATGGACATTTGAGTTGTTTCCACTTTTTGGCTATTAGGATATATGCTACTACAAACATTTATGTACACGTTTCCGTGAGAACATGTTTTCATTTCTCTTGGGTGGTATACAGAGGAGGGGAGTTGTTGGGTCATATGATAACTCTATTTAACCTTTTAATGAACTGCCAGACCTATCCAAAGTGGTGGCTCAATTTGACATTCCAGTAGTGTATGAGGGTTCCAATTTTCCCATGTGCTCAACAACACATTACTGTTTTTTCTTTTGCTTTGTTTTTGTTTTTGTTTGTTTTGTGGCCATCCTGGTGAGTGTGAAGTGGTATCTCATTGTGGTTCATTCTCATTTGCATTTCCCTAATGGCTAATGGCGGTGATATTCTTTTCACATGTTTATTGATCACTTATCTATTTGGGTTGAGCATCTTTTCATGTGTTTATTGATCACTTACCTATCTTCTTTGGGAAAATGTCTATTAGTATCATTTGTCTGTTTTTTAATTAGGTTATTTGTCTTTTTCTTTGTATGTTTTGAATATAAGTCCCTTAACACATCTGTGATTTGCAAATATTTTCTCTCATCCTTTGGATTGTCTTTTACTTTTTCCACAATGCCTTTTGAAGCATAACAGTTTTTAATTTTATTGATGTTTAGTTTGTCCTTTGTGTTGGTGTTTGTGCTTTTGGTAATATCTAAGACTTCATTGCATAATCCAAGGTCATGAAGATTTATTTCTGTGATTTTTCCCTAAAAGTTCTATAATTTTCTCTCTCACATTTAGGTCTTTTATTCATTTTGAGTTAATTTTTGAGTATGATGTAAAAAAGGGGGTTACTAAACCTTTATACTTCTACATGTGGTTATCCAGTTTTCCTGTTCTTTTCATCATTGTTATTTGAGAAGACTATTCATCTGTCCATTGAATTTTCTTAACATTGTGATATAGAACATTCTATATAATAATAAGTGCCACCTTTCTGAAAAAAAACTTGGTATAAAATATCTCAGGAGCTTTACAAATGGTCCTAACTGTTGACTCACTATTTCCACTTCTCAAAAACAACCATTTTTCCCTCAGCTTTTCATTTTTTAAATTTTAAAAGTATGTCTTAATGTAAGCTTTTTAAATCCTCTTTTTAAAAGTCTTTTTTTTCTAGTGCTCATCCATTTTAATCTAATTTTATTCATTAAAGTGATATAGGGGCCAGTGTAAATGTCTTTCCCCAGACTATGTACATAAAGAAATCTGTAGCTTTATAGTTTTAGTATCTTGTCAAAATAGATTTTCCCCTTTATTCTTACTTTTTCATATTTTTCTTGGCTATTGCAAAAACAAAATTGCATTAAATTGATGCATTTCATTTTGGGAATTTTTAGCACCGCAGTTTTTCTTCTGTATCTTTAAAAGGAGGTTCTTCTCTAAGCACTTTTCTTCCATTCTCAGTACCCACCTGGGCAGTGGGAACTGAGTGGGGAAGTTGGTAGAGTCAGAGGATATTTCTGACATAAATTTCAGGCCACTTACAGTTCCTACAATCCTTTCATCTCATTGAGCAACAATCAGAGAGGAGGAAGTTAAATATGCCCTGTGTTTGTAAGCAGTTTGCAAACTGGACTAGTCCTGTACAAATATATGGATTTATAAGGGAAGGCCAAACACAGACATGTTTTCTGTTCCATTTTACTATTAATTCAGCTTCACCTTCCAGTTAGCTTTTAAGACACATGTAAATAATGTGTAGAGCTCATTAAGCAGATAGACGGATAATAGACCACGTTTTGAATATACCAAATAGTTTACAGCCATGCTATTTCCACATGTTGAGGTTTCAACATGTGATCAGGTGTTATTCAAAAGGTGATATTAAGAACATTCCAAATGAGAAACAGTGTGTTAACTTTTAATAACTCAAAAACACTCTTTGTAATTTAATTATAAGGTTGGGATTTTTTACCCGATTTTTTAATATGATTAAAACAGCAGGAGTTAAACTGCCTTGATCTCTTCAAGTCATTGTTAT
The DNA here is from genome assembly GCA_030015415.1 of Cynopterus sphinx. Taxonomy (NCBI): domain Eukaryota; kingdom Metazoa; phylum Chordata; class Mammalia; order Chiroptera; family Pteropodidae; genus Cynopterus; species Cynopterus sphinx. The sequence continues at coordinate 94,252,631 of CM057379.1, read as the reverse complement.
GAGATAGTAAAGGGGAAGGGTGGCAATAGGTGAAGAACCTTAAAAGCAACCACCAATGTGGGGTGTGGGCCTTAATTGGGTCCTGATTTGTGCAAACTAACTGTAAAAGACATTTTTTTTGGACAACTAGAGAAATTTGTATGTAGACTAGGTATTAAGTATTAAAGATTTTTTGGTCTTTTTGTTAGATGTGATAATAAATGTTCCTCTCTACTTTTCTATGTTTGAAATTTTTATAAATGTAAACGAGACTTAAACAAGGATTATACATTTTTCATATTCTTCTTTATGTCCATTTCTATTAATTTCTAGTTGGATTTTATGGTCCATGAAAATAAGCTGATCAAGGAGGAGACTTTTAACATCAATTCTAAATACTGCTGGGGCATAGCCAAAAGCTATTTGTTTATTGATACTTTATTTTAAATTGCAAGAAAAGGAGGGAGGGAGATTATAGTTTATGTTCAATAATGGGAGATTGGATAAATGAATGTATAGCCCTATGTTCGTTGCAAAATGTATAGCCCTATGTTCGTTGCAAATCATGCTGTCATTTGAGACAACCTAAAGTTGAGAGAACCTAGAGTAAATACCAAGCCCAATATAAATATTTATCGTGATAGAAGACTGTTGATTATGTTTCGTACGTATGGGTATACAAAAGACTGGAAGAAGAAAAACATATCAGTACTTTAGTAGTAGACTCTTGAATATTAGGATTTCAGGTGTTATTTTCTTGGTAGTTCTGTTGTTTTCCAAATTGTCTATGGGTATATATATTACTTTATAATCAGAAAAAAAATAAACATAAGGAAAAAAGGCTGTTTTCTCTTAGGAGTTAAGTACTTCTCTAGTCAGGAAGCTCTGCCTCTCAGCTAGGACTTTGATTTTTTGGGGGGGGATCATAGTTGGGCTTCCAGGAGTTGTGCCCCTGAGAAAAGCCAGACAGCATTTCTATACACTTATTTTCTCATGAAGATAGAACCAAAGGAGAAAACCCTACAGCTTTGGCTCATTAAGAATTATTTTTATGTTTTTTTCTTTCTAATTGCAAGTATATAGTTTTGATTCTTAATTTGAAAAGTCAAAGTGGTGGTGTCCTTTAGGGGAGGCTGTGAGTCTTGTGAAGTCAAGCTGGGAGTGTTAGTGTCAGAGCATTAGAGTGCATCTGAAGAATGTTGGTCATTTATAAAGAATAAGACTTCATGGGTCACTTTCATTTTCTTTGCAGTTAAGAGGTATAGTTGATCTGGCCTGTTGTTTTCAAAGGATGAAAAAAACTAAGTTCTATTTCTGTATCTTTAGCGGATCATCAAATACTTTTTGAGAATATTGTCAGATGTCTGAGTGCAAATTTTAATGGAAGGAAAAACATTTAATGAGCATTAGCAATTGTACTGGATGGTCATATTAAGGATAAGTACTATATTATTCTTTTAGGAGAGGTGATGAATACTGCAAGTATTGCCTTTTTGGTTACAAGATAATGAAATCCAAAAGGTGGCCCCAATTCTTCTACTGCATCAGATATTTTTAAATTATGTTGAACCACATTGCCAACATTTGGCACTTTGGTCCTACAGAAACAACAGTTTAATATGGTTTAACCTAACATAACACAGCTTTTTCTGTATTTGTATATGGTGTAGAATGAGTTGGGTGTTGGTTACTGCAGTTAAGAATAAGTGTCATTGTGCTTGCTTTGGCAGCGTATGTACTAAAATTGGGGAATGATACAGAGAAGATTATAATAGCCCCTGCGTAAGAATGACACATAAATTTGTGGGGGGAAAATAACAAGTATTATTTTCTTGCTCTGAGATAATCATACATGGGTGAACTTTAATCTGCTTTGTTTTCTCAGTTTGGTTTTTTGCTTCTTTACCTTTCTTAAAATCTGTCATGAATTAAAGAGAACCACACCAGATGCCTTCCCTCTGTGGCCAAATATTATCCATTAGCTTTAACATTAATTTGAAAAATAATTAATGAACATGAATTGGAATTCGAAAAGCTTGTTAAAATGTTTATTAATTTGTTTTATTTTAGTCTCAGATGCAAACATCAGTGGGAATTGTACCCACACAAGCAATTGCAACGGGCCCCACTGCAGATCCAGAAAAACGCAAATTGATACAGCAGCAGCTGGTTCTACTGCTTCATGCTCATAAATGTCAGAGACGAGAACAAGCAAATGGGGAGGTTCGGGCCTGCTCGCTCCCACATTGCCGAACCATGAAAAATGTTTTGAATCACATGACACATTGTCAGGCTGGGAAAGCCTGTCAAGGTAAGTGCCGTTTTCTGAAATCCTTCTGGCAGAGCTTAGGATGAAATTTGTCCTTATTGTTCTTGGGTAGCTTTCTTGTTAATAAGGTTCCTACAGCCTACATCTCCACACACCATCCAGTCAGATACCACTGGAACACTTAGCTACTGAGAAGAAAGGCGATTTGGTTTTATAATAATAGTCTGTGATCTACTGGATAAGGCTATGCCCTGCATTTATTCTTCTCCTCCTTTCTCTGTCATGGAAGACATTTGTCTCTTCTTGAGCACTGTCTTCATCATAAATGTCTAGATCTCAGTTTTCTTTTGGGAAATGTAGCGCACACACACATGTACTCATACACCCTTTCCTCAAACCAGAGCATCTGTCTTGCAGTTGTGTCATGTGTTCAGACTTCCAGGGCCTACTACCTTGTTCCTCCACACTTTCGTCTTGAGGCTAATCAGGATACCAGGGCAGTTGTCCTAGATGACTATCTGTGCAATAAGGAACTGTGCACACCACATCATCTCTGCCACGTCCTTTCTTCCTCTCAAGGATGGGGTGAATCAGGCATATTATGTGCCCCCCTTTTCCCTCTTCTATGGCAGACCCCTCAATTTTACTAAAGAGTGTTTCTTACTAACAACTATATTTTCTTTTAATCTTTATCCTCTTTCCTTCTTTCTTGTGTTCCAAAACCTTGAGGAGAATCTCTTCCTGATCTCCCTCTCTTCCTTTGTGACATCTGTGAGTCCCCAGCATAACCCTGATCCTAATGGAGGAGCTGAAGAGGGGTATGGTAGACTTTTTGAAAGAAATCACAGTGCTTAGTATGGAAGTGGAAATTCGAACTGAGTGACGAGGTTTAATTGTCCTCTGAAGTACTTTGAAAAGTGCCAGGGTTCCCCTTTAGGATCTTCACAGACTTCTCATTTGCTTTTCTACCTATATTTCTTCAGCTGTAGTATTCAGATGTTTCGTCCTTAAGCATAATATAAAATTTTTATTTTAAATAGTGACATGGCAGAATTATTTGTTCTACTTCATTCCAGTCTTTCAGTGCTTCAGGCCAAATAGTTTTTGTTTTATTTTGTTTTTGTTTTGTGGGCTGAACCTTAATCACCATCATTCATAACATTGCTTCTATGGGAAGTTTTTGTTTAGAATTCTCAACAGTCAACTTACAAACTTTTTGGAAAACAGCCTGTTTGTAAGTGGAGGACTGCCTGCCTGTACTGTGTTATGGTTACACTTGTTACCATTTTCTTATGAATCTGGCATTATAATTTAGGTATAATTGAAAGTGTGACGATTTGGATAGAAAAATAACATCTCGTTGTTTTTCTGGTCATAGTTGCCCATTGTGCATCTTCACGACAAATCATCTCTCATTGGAAGAACTGCACACGACATGACTGTCCTGTTTGCCTCCCTTTGAAAAATGCCAGTGACAAGCGAAACCAACAAAGTAAGTGAGCATTGGGGGTAGAGAAGCTTGGAGATGAGAAAATAAACTATTTCTGAAGAGAATATAGAAGCATAGGGAGAAAGCAGGGCAGAAATGTACTAACCACAAAGTGTAATGGCAAGTGGAGACATACAGTGACAAAAGATGAAGCCAAGCTTAGTGAGTAGACAGATTCTCGGTGTGCTCAGTGGACATGTTCATTATGGAATTTAATTCCCTGCCCTCACCTCCACCCCCACCCCCACATACATTCTAGAATTGGCAGCAGCGAGGCAGTGCGAGAGAGGAAAGTCACTAACTTGATGACTCTTGCTGTTTCTTGACAGATACTCAGTGTCTGAGTATTTGAATGTCATCTCACTATAATCACAGCAATTTTGGGGATGAGGTGCGATGGGGAAACAAAGGACACTTCTTTTGGAATTGGAAACCCCTTACCCTAAAGTGAGTTTGGCAACTGTGTCATAGATGAGTCAGTCAGACCTGATTAGTATAGTATCCCACATGTAGACATTTGGAAGGTTTCCCTCCACCATGGAGCTGCAGTTCTCTAACCTGCATAGTTTGTTTAATTAACAGCTTATTTAGCAGGAATTGAAAGTCTCTGCCCCAGACTGGCCTCATTCTGATCATTTTCATCATTTTGTCATCTTCAAGTCATTTATGTAGACTTTAGCTGATCGGTTAAGCAGTGATCCCTGATCAGGAGGCCTACAGGTGACTCCCCCTCCCAGAGGTTCCCTATAGCCATCAGATCAGTGAAATGACGAGCATCTCTTCCCAAATTCAAGTCCTTTCTTGTTGTTTCAGAGGTAAAACTGGTGTCTTTAGGTGTGTCCCTCACAGTTTGGACAGATAGAATGTGCCCTTCAATCTCATGTCCCTCTAGCTGGAGCTGCTCCCTGTGACTTTCAGCACAGCACAGCCTTCCTCATCTTCTTCCACCTGTCTGTATCTTCTTGCCACCCTCCTGTTTATGGTTACGTGTTTATTACTGTCACTCTTCTTGATCATCTTCCTCAAGACCTCACTGCTGCTGCCTGGAGAACATGTGCTACTTTTCTATTTGGTTGTTTCTGAGTGGCACAGGGAAAGATGGAAAAGCATGATGTTCCTAAGCGTGGTAGGGAGTAAAACACCAGTGATAGCCTATGTGCTTTTCTTCTAAATCCAGCTCACTTCCCTCCTAAGAGGGTGCCTAGCAAGCCAACCCTGCACAGCGGTGTCCATATCACATAGGAAAGACATTCCAGGGTCATGAGCTTGTTATCCTCCCTCCCTCTATACAGAAGGAGTCATAAATTTTCTTTAAAAATCACTTTCCAAAATCAGTTAAATTATTCTTTGATGTTTACGGCCATGCCACCCTAAATGTGCCTGATCTCATCTGATCTCGGAAGCTAAGCAGGGTTGGGCCTGTTTAGTACTTGGATGGGAGACCACTTAGGAAAATAAGGTGCTATAGACGTAAAAACAAAAAAACAATTCTTTGACCAAAATTTGAATTAATACGTAATTTTTCACAATATCTCTTTTATAAAATGAAGATTTAGGAATGTGGGTCTTCTAAAACAAGATATTTGGGACAGTAGGTCCAATGGAATATAGTCTTTTTCCTCCCATTTAATACAAAACCTTTTTCTTGACAGTTGTATTGTGATGGTTACAGTTGCTTGTATTTTAGGATGTTTCAGTAACAAGCTTTTTTTTTTTTTTTTTTTTTTAGTAACAGTCTTTTTAAGTGCTAAAATATTCATTGTTGAGTTTGTAGTTGCACAGAATCAATTCCATGAATAATAATTTAAGACTTCATTCTGAACTTTTAATTTGGGGGTGTGTGGCTTTTCTGGGACCTTTTGTTGTTAGTACGTATTACCATGACAGTTGTAAACTTTTTATGATTTCTCTTTTTAAGAAACACTTATGTGGTTTTTTTTTTTAAGGTATGTGGTTTTTTATGTTGTTTTTTGTTGTTTTTTTTTTTTTAACATCTTTATAACTGCCTGGCTGTTATGAGAATTCATCTAGTGCGTGCTCTCTGAAGTGGTAAACCACAGTGTTTCTACTAGTCATAATGTAGAATGTTACCAGGGTGATTTTATAATATAAAGTCATGGAGAATATTTAGATTAACTTTGTGCAAGGTTTTGGTAATTTTTCATGAAATGAAAGCACTTATTTAAAATTTTTTTAAATGCTTCTCAGATTAGGTTTTAGCTTTGAGTGTATTTCCTTGGCTCTAACACTAGTTTTTTCATATAGAGGAGTTTGATGTGATGAGTAAGAAAGTTTCAGCAGTATTTTTTCTATAAATATTTTTTAATTCTCCTAAAGCAAATTGTGCTTATCACATGTGAACACTGGAGTTAGGCAGTAGAGAAGAAATAGGATCTGACCCTTCAATGGCTTAAAAGTTGGGTTCCAGAGCCCATTACATTAAAAGTGATGTGACAGTGGTATCACTTGGAGGAATGAGGTAGAAACAAATCACTAGTATTGGCAGACCTTGAGGGGAGGGTCAGAGTGCTGGAGAGTGAGTCTTGATGGAGCCTAATTTCAATAAAGTAATAATAGAACGTTCTGGGCAGTGCAAACAGTGTCGGCACTGCTGACATACCTGTGAAGGCAGGGAGAGTGGGACTATTTGTAGTAAGGTGGAAAAGACCTCTGGGACTGTCCAAGACCTGCCTATGCCTACTTGTGGAATGGTACCAAGGCTGTGCTTTGTAGGAAGGGTCCTTACCTTACCTGGTACACACATTGCACTGACTTCCCTCATTGATGTCTCTATTGAGAAAAACCAGTTAAAATCACCTGTGGCACTAACCTGATGGCCTTTGAAATGAAACCCAAACCATTAGTTACCTTTTCAGCATCTGTTGAGATTTTTTTTTTCCAGAGATTCCATAATCACTGATCTTGAGCTATCTATCCCTTATAGAGATATTCAGATTTTATTGATTAATTGGGACTTTTCAAGGTGTATATCGAAGGTGCATCTGATTCAGTAAGTTCCAATGCACAGGGTAGCATGGAGGACTAAAGCTGGGTGGACAAGACACATGACCAGATTCCGTATTAGAACTTAGGTTTCCTCATCAGTGAGGTTCTTGCCATTTCAAGTATTACCTCAGACCAACTGCACGAGCATTCTTGAATTACTTGTTAGAAATGCAGACACTTGGGCCCATCCCAGACCCTTTATATTAGAATCTGCATTTTAATAAATTCCCAAATGATAGGTATGCACATTAACTCTGAGATGCTCTTCTTTGTATGCCTTGAAGAGCCGGGTGCTTGTCCTGGAGCTATTGAGAAGATTTGAATCATTCTCTGGGGGAAACCATGGGTTTCTCAACTCAGGAGCCCACAGGACTGTCGGATGCTACAGGGTCAGATCCAGAGCTGAACTGAACCCACTCACCGTCACTGCATGAGCCCATTGACAGCATGTCAGTCAGCAGTCCTCCAGCCTATTGTTTGAATAGTTCCATTGGCTTGGTGCTCACCATCTGTCCCAGCTATTTGTTCTAATTTAGGTACCTCCGATTGTTTGAAATGCCTTCCTTCATGTTACTGAGTCCAAATCTACTTCCTTAGAACTTCCACTCATAGAGTAGCCTCTTCTTATGTGCCTAGTAAATGTTTGTTGAACAAGTTCTTGTTCCACCTGAGAACTCTTCAGAGATTCTCAGACACCTCAGACAGACTGTGGTTGGGGTAGGGAACAGAGGTGGCAGTAGAACCTAAATGGCTTTAGGGACAGAGCAGTGGCCTTGTTTGCCCCTGATTTAAGTACCAGAGACTCATTAGTGATGTATTTGATCTGAATAGCTTTGTCTTTGCTCTTCTGGGGATCACAGTGTTGCCTCCTCCTGAGTCATTTGGCTTCTGAAGAAAACCTTGTTGGCATGCTTGTGCATTCTTGCTCAGTGGTGGCTTTATAGGAGGCCTGGCACTGGTGCTGAGGTAGTCGCTTTTATCTTGTACTATACTGTGCATATGAAGATACTGGAGAGGAAGGCAGACCTGGTACACACAACATCTGTGAGACATTGTATGGAAGCAGGTCTGAGTATTTACTAGCCTAACTTTTTCAGTGAAATTTAAGTGGTGACTAGATATTAGCTGCTTTGCTTGCTTTAGTATGTCTCCCACTACTCTGACAAAGCTATGGGATTTAATTTATGTCAGTGTTCATTAAATTTCCAAATTGAGTTCAATTTTATTGAGAATGACTGGAAACTGAAGTTCCTGATAAACTGAATGTTGCAAGTTAGCAGGATATACTATGTATGGAACCTACAGTAGAACAATCTTTATACTCACTGGGAAGGGACTGCCTTGGATCTACATTAAAAGTGACATCGCTCTATGGCCATGCCACCCTGAACAAGCCTGATCCCATCTGATCTCAGAAGCTAAGCAGGTTTGGGCCTGATTAGTACGTGATAGGAGATCACCTAGGAAGACCAGGTACTGTAGGTGTTAAAAAAATAAAAAATAAGGGATTGTAAGCTGACAAGGTTCTTGCAATCTGTGAGGTCAATCAAGGATTGCTTTGCCTTTAAAAAAAAAAAAAAGTGACATTGAGGTTTAGAAATACCCCACTGCAAAATGTGTGGTCTTTTACTTCCTAAGCTGCAACGGGAGAGTGATGGGGCAGTGGAAGTGTTAGAGTTTGATATGAAGATGTTCTAGTAGCAGGAATGCCAGCTGGTATGACACTGAGTGACATGACAGTCGATTGTATAGGAAATGTATAGCATTAGCTCTAAGAAAGGAAAGGAGATCTAAAAATGTTAAAAAGAACAAATGGTTTTGACATTTGAAGTAAACATCAATAATGTATAAAATTGATTGATATGGACACCCTCATTTTTAATGCCAGATAGATGAAGCATGGCTGTTTTTAGCAGTTTTAATTTTTTATTCAGTCCAGAGAACCCAGTGCTGTTGGGTTAGGTGGGGTGGGATTTGAGGATGGCCAGTGGTCTGCTAGACTGCTACAGCTCACTTGAACTCTGCTGAGAACTTTTTAATTTTTTAAGGCTCTGTGCTAGGCACCTGGACATACAGAGTTGAGATGAATCACATTGGTCTCATCTTCAGAGAATGTACAAGAAAGATGAGATGAGCATGATCTTCTTTGATACAAGGTCTAGATCTGCAGTTTTACATTTGCTATATAGGTTAGTCTTCTGTCCGTCACAATAGACCCTATGCTCCATGAGTGCAGGTTTTGTTCTTGCGCTGTATCCTGAAGCCTAGCAGAGTACCTGGCATACAGTCTGCACTCACTTAGTTGGTGGAATGAGTCGTGAATATGTGAAGTGTAAATGCCCAAAGAGAAGCAGAAACCCAGTAGGCACTATGGGAATTCAGAGAAGAATAACCACTGCCTGAGAGAAAATATTCATGGAGGGATGGTAGCATTGTGAGCTCCCAAAACGGTTTAGTTGCTTTTGCCTGATAACTCCCCTTTCAGTCAGCTATCATCCCCATAGTAAATGTCTCGTTCTCTTACCCTGAAGTTTGTGTCATCCGTTAGCCTCATTTGGACTTAAATTAAGCCATGCTTAAAGGTCAGAGACAATTTTTGTTCATACTTTTGTTTTCCTTGCCTCTGATTGTTAGAAATGTAAAGTTCCAAATGTTTCCTTGTCTTCTGATAACTATATTTTCTTTTAAAATAAAAAAAATGTAATATTTCACATTCAGGAAATAAATGCTTTTAATACAGACACAAAATAAGGTGAGAAAATCAGCTCTAGGGCTTTGGCTGCCCAGGAAGTGGTATTAGAGTTGGGAATGGCATTCAGCCTTAGGTGCAGCATTTTGGCTAAAAGGATGGCATTTGGGGAATTGTGGGCAAAAGTGGAATACAGTAGGAAGAATTTGTCCCCAGAGCACGTCCATTGCATCTTCACCCAGAAATGCAAGACCACATAGATACCTTGTTTCTTTAAATTCCTCTCCACAGTTGATTACTTTGTGTATCAAATGTAGTCTGGGTCTCTTCTTTCTTATACCACAAGGTGATAGAAAAATAAATCACTGTACCATTATTACTTTCCTTTTTATTTACATCATAGTTCTTTCAGAAGATTTAGTATGTTGGTTTCAGGAGTACAATGGGTATATGTTTAACATTTGGGTATGTATTAACTATCAGAAAAAAATATTTTTAGATATATTGTAGATGACTTATTTCAGCTACACACTTGTTATAAACTGCACCTTGGGGATTGCTTTTCACTTATAATAATGAGGTGGTTGGTGTGTCTAATGAGTGTTAATGAGTTTGAGATTTGAATATCCGTATTAGAAAAGTTAATAGTATGGAATGTATAATTACCAAGATTTTTTTTACATATTTCAGTTTAATTAAGTTACTCTGTTAAGTATTGGAGTTGTTTGTGTTATAGTTGCACTGGTGGTTGAATATGAGAATATTTATGTTTCACATAATGCTCTGATTTTGAAAGAAGGGCTTAGTGATAGTGTTTTATGTATCAGAGATGATACATTATAATATCAATTTTATCAGTTGATATTTATATAAGACCCTAAAATTTGGGGAAGTCGGAAAGAAAGAAACTCTCAAAAATAACAGTAAATAGTATGCCATAAAACTTCTGCCATACGGTAAGTGCTCACCAAATAAAGACATTTGGGTGGGTGGGTGGGTAGGTGGATAGATGGACAGACAGACAGGCAGGCAAATTACACCTGGAATAACCAAGGATTTAGAAGTTTGGGATTATATCTCAGTTAACTTTGAAGTCCCCAGGAATGGGGTTCTTTATGTTGCCACAGATTTTCCTTTATAAAAACCAGGGTTTGCTGTGGGAGGTAGAGCCCGTTCCTGAGTATCAGTGGTATTAAGGTGACACCTGGCTAAATGAAAATCCTTGCAGAATTGCCAAGCCTCCTTCCATCCATTAATTTCAACTAGTCAGTCAATGAAGTATGCTGTTTTTTGACCAGCTTTACATAGAGAGCTCAGCATGATGCCCTCCTGCATAGGAAAGAAAGATGCAGTAATGCAATCATTATACACATAAGTTTTGAGGAATTATGATTTTGTTCTTTGGAAGATCACATCATAAATTCTTTAATAAGTGACGGACTGGATATCACCTCTTCTGTTAATTTTTCCGTACCTGTACAAGTGGGCAATGAAGAACCCCAGGGGGAGTGATAACCAGAGGCGGGCTTCTTAGTACATCTCAGTGGTGACTGACAACGCTTCAAAAATTCAAAACACTTGCCATTACCATGTTTGCCACTCCCTTAGAACTGATTTACAAGTCTCTAGGTTTCAATACATACTAATTTTTATTAAGTGTTCTCTGATATTATGGACTTTTACTTTCTGAGAGAGCAGCTTGGATTTTCTTTAGCTTTTTGCTTCTCAGCTACTGCCATGCAAAATAGATGAATCTTGTTCTAATGCTTCATGACGTACATAGATAGTCTTCTGATAAATTTTACTTCCTTCTCAGTAGTTTTTCAGTTATTTATGGGCTTTTCCCTTTTACTTAACTTTTTTGTTTGTCTGTTTGTTTTTTACAGCCATCCTGGGGTCTCCAGCTAGTGGAATTCAGAACACAATTGGTTCTGTTGGTACAGGCCAGCAGAATGCCACTTCTTTAAGTAACCCAAATCCCATAGACCCCAGCTCCATGCAGCGAGCATATGCTGCTCTTGGACTCCCCTACCTGAACCAGTCTCAAACGCAGCTGCAGACTCAGGTTCCTGGTCAGCAACCAGCACAGCCTCCACCTCACCAGCAGATGAGGACTCTCAACCCCCTGGGTATGTGAAAGAACTCTTAAGAATTTCTTTGTCCAAATGCAGTGTTTGGAATGACAGGTCTTCCTGGAACCCAAGGCTGTTTTCAGTTATTGTTTTTACTTTAAATTCAATTTAATATATGTATATAATGACATCGGTATCTTTTAAATGACAGAAATAAAAAACTTCCAGGAAAAGGCGAAAATGTCAAAGGCAAGAAATATGTTACAGGCTGGTAAAAAGAATAGCATTTGCAAGTGAACCAGTATTTTTGTTGTTTGCTTGTACTGCTTCTGTCTGGACAGTTTTCATAAAGGGCATTTCATATGGCTCAGAATGCAAAGTCTCAAAATTTAGAATTATGGTTGTACCTCTTGTATTGACTCTTGGTAGACCATTTATTTGATGAGAACTTGTAGGTGGTCTGCCATTTCTAGCATGTGTTGGTTATGAACTATCCCACAGCTGGAGGTGACCAGCCGAGACATGAGCAGGTTAACAAGAGTCTCAGAAAATCTCTCCTGTCCCAGTCTTCTCCATGTACTAGTATTGTCATCTTAACCCATTGTTTGCCAACATTTGGTCATTTGCTTACACATCTCCACAATTTTTGCCACCTATGCATATTGTTTTCTTAAATGTTGTTCTTTAAATTGACATAGTCCTTTTAAATTCAGGCTTAAGCCACAGTGTTACGTCAGTCAAGTTAAATTAAGGTTGTTATAGTTTTGTTCTTTTCCTAATAGAGCATTTTAACCTTAAAAATCACTCTTAAAAATACTTAATTAAAAATATCTCATTTGCTATTCTTTGGAAAACAACTGCCCTAAGGCATATCTAACTTCTACTGGCCAAGAGACTGGGTTGGGCTCCCAAGAACTGATTCTAATGTGGCTCCACTCTTTTTGATGGTCTAATTTGGGATAAGACTATTAACTTCTCTAAGTCTCAACTTTTTCTTACTTTAAAAAGATTACTGTAAACAAATTGACCTTTTATGCTTTTTCATCTGCACTTAATTTCTATGATTTTGTTTCTTAATATGCAAAAAAAAATGACACGTGACAAATCAGCGTAGTTGTTTGGGGCGTGGTCTTATTGAACTCAAAATCAAAATTCTAAACTGAAATAGATTGTTTCTATTATTTTCCACAGCCATAGAGTAGCCTCCATAAAACACCTAATTTTAATTACAAAGTACAGTGGGAAGGAGTCTGCAGCTGAATTTATACAAGTCTACACCAATATTGGAAATAGAACTCCTAGAGTTTCTGCCATAGTGTTTATTACTAAAACTCATTAAGAGTCACTTATTCATCTATTAACTTGTTGTTTATCTGTTATCAGAATTTTTAATTGTGTATTATAATTTAGGAGTGATTGATTTTTTTTTCCTGTCTTTAAAGGAAATAACCCAATGAACATTCCAGCAGGAGGAATAACAACAGATCAGCAGCCACCAAACTTGATTTCAGAATCAGCTCTTCCGACCTCTCTTGGGGCCACAAAGTAAGACCCATGTTTCATTCAGCTCCTATCTGAGTGACAGACGCACATGCAGGTGGTCTGGGAATAACACAAAACTCCTTGATTCTTTCTAAGTATGCAGCAGAGAAAGTCGTTTGGGTGGGGGTGGAGGTGCCATTTTTTTTCTAATTATAAATGTAGAGTAGATCAATAGATAAAACATGGTTTTAGTTTTGTTGTATATACATCATTTGGCTCTCCTAACTTAAACTTTTAAAAAATCTTATATGGTTGAAGATCTTATTTAAATGAAGTACATTTGAGTCACTTCAGTAGATAGATGAAGTTTTCTTGTTCTTCCCTTAGCCCATTGATGAATGATGGCTCCAACTCTGGAAACATTGGAACCCTCAGCACTATACCTACAGCAGCACCTCCTTCTAATACTGGCGTTCGGAAAGGCTGGCATGAACATGTCACACAGGACCTGCGGAGCCATCTAGTGCATAAACTGTATGTTCCCACCTATCTCATTATTCTCATGTGATGGAAGTATTTTGTGGCTGATGGCAACGTGACAGTTTTGCAGTTTTATCAATATCTGATTTCATTCTTGAGTGGTTTCCTATACCCCAGATGACAGTACCCTAACAGCTGAAGATGGTCATGTCCTTGTTTAGGGAGCTGCAGGTACTGCTGGCAAGCCAGAGAATCCCAGACCCTGTGTCCCTGTTGGGGATGCATCAGAACACTCACAGCTCTATCCTGAAGAAGGGCATGAACTGTGACCCATGTTACAGAGGACAAGACTCCTAGTGCAGCCAGACCTGTCCTCTGAGCCCTGGGATGCATGAGGGGGCTGGGGTTAGCTCAGAAGCTTTGCCTTATTTTATGGCTCAAGATTATAGTTGTGGAGATCCCTGAGAATTGGGGGAATTTAGGCCTAGTGAATACAGATGGCATGACAGTATCATCATACACAGTCAGTTAACATACAGGAAGTTAATAGTTAACTTTCTTGAGCTAATTAAGTTAAATTGAAAGCGAAATTGACCAACTCGATTCCCTTGGAGTTTTTTTCTTCATTATTTTAATTAAAAATTTTTGTAATAAATAGTTTAAAATTAGGAATTTAAAATCATATTATTTTTGAGATGACCCAGCACTTATTGTAAAGCAAAATATTGTGTTTGACTTATAGATAAATCAACAGGTCAGTACTGTCTCTAGAGAGTAACTTTATTTCTGTGCTCATATACGAGGTGAGAGAGATTTGGGGTTTCTCTCAACAGTGTACCGCCCCTGTAGGTAGATGGGCTTCTCTTTCCATGTCATATATAAAATGGCAAGATACTGATGTTGTATTAAAAATGGGTTGATAGACTGTGGCATTCTTTCAGCGTCCAAGCCATCTTCCCAACACCCGACCCTGCAGCTCTGAAGGATCGCCGCATGGAGAACCTAGTAGCCTATGCTAAAAAAGTAGAAGGGGACATGTATGAGTCTGCCAACAGCCGGGTAGGTTGCATATGTGTTCCAGCCTGCACAACACCTACAGTAGATGTAACAGCCTCTATCTGTCTGCTTGATTGTCTGGAAATGGTGAATGTGTTAGGTGGATTCATCACCTTGAGGAGGCTGACCAGGGAGACTTCCTAGATGAGACATGAGGTCCCTGCACAACTCTCTTAGTTAACTACAATGTCACCACTATAGTAATAAATAAAGTATATGAAATCGCATTTTGACCATGGATGTCATGTTCACATCCATGTGGGCATTGTTTATAATGCTCATACTATGTTATTGCCAGCACCAATGAATATCCAAGAAGAGGTTCAGCAGTGGAATGAAATGTAACAGTGCTTTTGGTACCTACTATTTGTTAAGTCCTGTGGTATAACTAGTAGTTCAACAAGAATTTGGGCCTTTGGTTTATTGCCTAGAAGTGTTGAATATTTACCTTTAATTAATGTACTTAATTTAAAAATTCATTAGCTTGTTAGAACATACAAAACATCATTTGTTTTTTACAGTTTGGGCTGCCTAATATTGAATGTTACTGCTTTTTAGGATGAATACTATCACTTATTAGCAGAGAAAATCTACAAGATACAAAAAGAACTAGAAGAAAAACGAAGGTCACGTTTACACAAACAAGGCATCTTGGGTAACCAGCCAGCCTTACCAGCCCCAGGGGCACAGCCCCCTGGGATTCCACAGCCACAACCTGTGAGACCTCCAAGTAAGGATTTCATTTCCTTCTACCAGCCATTAGTCGTTTGCCTGTTTTACCTTCTATGTTTGGGGTGTGTTTTAAATATATGGAATTATGTTCTCAGGAAGCCCAAAACTGTGATAGTGGCCATGACACTGTGCATTGGCCTGTTTCTGGACATTGAGTTTCTCGTGGAGAGGCCATTTAAAGGGTGCACTGGCATCAGAATGCACAGTGCTTCTGAACCTGTTGCTGGTTTTCCATTTAAGTTAGAGGTCCTCAAGATAAAGTTCCTTATCCCTAAATCAGGAATTATTTTAAATAACCATATTTTTTTCTGCCATTGTAGATGGGCCCATGCCCCTGCCAGTGAATCGTATGCAAGGTATTTATTTCTCTGAATCATATATTTTTTTATCATTCAGTAGTCACAAAGTGTAATGGTTTTTCCGCCATCCCCCCTTAATTTATTTGTAACTCTTCTTATTCCTTCCATTCTTTTGCTTATCAGCAGAACTAGTTCCACAGGCAGTATAAATATCTGTTGTATTTGGAGTTAGGAGAGCATAGAAAAGATTTCTAAAAAGATTTGGAGTAGGATTTAATCTCCCAAAAAAGTGGTATAGGTGGGGGAAGGAAACATTTCTGAATACATGAGAGGAGAGAATGTCAAGCCAGTCCTGGGAAGCAAGTACCACTGGAGTCGAGGTGGAGAAAGAGCAGTGGCTACTCTGGGCTTTGGGAACGCAGTCAGTCAGGCATAGCCAGGAGGGCTTGTACTGGCTGGGGTACTGGCAGCTGGTCTGAACAACTAACTTTAAAGGTTCTTTCTCAAGTTGAAATTTTATAGTTTTTACTTAGTTGAAGCGGTCATTTTAGTTTTGAAGTTGGGGACAGGGGTCATTTCAAACCTTTTGCAGTTCTTATCAAATTGAGAATTGAATAGTAGGATGTTTTTACAGGCTGTGAAATAAAATTGCAGTAATCTTAATGCATACTGAAAAAGACATGGTAGATAGGCTGATATTATAGAGGAAACAGTTTACAGAGGATTGTGGGAAATACAGAAAACAAGAGGCCATGGTCTAGAGATACTTGGCGGCTAGTTGAGGTGTCTTTTATGGTGTGACATTCCTACAGACTGTGGGAAGCCCCAGGACAGTGAAGGTACTGTGAAAATGAGATCTTTTGAGTTTGTAGAGAGGAAGCCATGGTTGAGAACTGGCCACCCTTGGGCACTTTCTAAACACTTAATATTTGTGCAAAATTAAAACCATATTTGGAGTCTTTATATTTATTTTTTTTATTATTTATACCTACAACAAGTGGTCTTTCTAGGTGGTCTCCCATCCAAGTACTAACCAGGCCCGACCTTGCTTAGCTTCCACGATCAGACATTGGGCTTGTTCAGGGTGGCATGGCTGTAGACCATGGACTGTGGCTCCACTGGGGCGCAAACCCAGGACCTTCTGTGTGTAAAGCAGGCATGGTAATTAACTGCTACACTATGGAACCACGTTCCATATTTTGAGTCTTATCCCGAATTCTAATAATAAATGTAAACCCAGCTGAAGAGCTAGGAGAGGCCAGGAGTAGAAGGCAGGTAATGGGAATGGAGAGGAGACAGGAGCTAGGTACTCCAGAAGGCATTAGTGAGAGTTTGACCCAAATGGGTGCCCTGGCCTTAATTTTCACCTTCTCCATAGTTGTTGGTAGCACCTTCCCAATGCAATCTCATGTCCTTAGTTGCTTTGATCCTATTGTGCAAAGTGCTACCATCCTGATCAGTGCTTCCTTGGCCTCGTTTTTGTGGTTTACCTGACTTGCCTCCACTACCATCACCACCACCACCACCCCAGCTTCACCACCATACCACCCTCACCTCCATTAGTGCCATTTTTCCTGGATATGAGAAATCTATTACTTAACTGTCTTACCTGATTAACTGGGTGATTTCCTTTCAGTTGTATGTGTTGTATATGTGTTCTACCTTATTTTGCTTAGAATTTGTTGAGTTGTAGTTCTCTTCCTGTGGATGCTTTTTCTAATGAACCATTGTGGGTACATTTCCAGGGATAAATTCATTTAATCCGATGTCCTTGGGGAATGTGCAGTTGCCACAAGCTCCCATGGGACCGCGTGCAGCATCCCCCATGAACCACTCTGTCCCAATGAACAGCATGGGCTCCGTTCCAGGGGTAAGTCCTTCTACTTGCCTTAGCTATGCTGAGAAGGCCTTGCCCAAATAGGGAAAATTCTCTTAAGCAGTGAAATTGTAGATTGTCTAGAAGTTTACGGTACCTATTTCTTTGGATTTGGGTTATGCTTTATTTCCTTCATCACTCTTCCTTTTGGTCTTCGTTACTGTAATGAAAATTATTTGACCACTATTTATTTTTATTAGAATTTCGAAATCATAGGAACTTGTGACTCTGAGAACATGAGAGTTCTGACGATGGAGTAGGCAGCCTCAGATTTGTAACCAAGAGGGACTTGTCAGTGTCTGTTGACTCCTAGAGCTTACTCTCCTGAGGCTACTTTCCAAATGCTTCAGAGAACTAATAAAGACATATTTTGAACTTGAAATTATAGCACGTTTTTGATTGCTATCCAGAGGACAATCCCTAGCCGGCTCATTAGAGACCTTTGTATGGGAAAGCAGCAAAGTGCTTGGGAGCCAGAAGATGGTTCTCTTCCTGAGAGAGAGGAAAGATTTAAGATTTCTGTCTCTTCTAGTTTATCTTGAAGACTTTAGCCTTTGTCCTCTAAACTTTCATTGATGCTTGTTGTCTTTTAGATGGCCATTTCTCCTTCCCGAATGCCTCAGCCTCCAAACATGATGAATGCACATACCAATAACATGATGGCCCAGGCACCTGCACAGAACCAGTTTCTGCCACAGAACCAGTTCCCATCATCCAGTGGGGCAATGAGTGTGAACAGTGTAGGCATGGGGCAACCAGCAGCTCAGACAGGCGTGTCACAGGTACTGTTTACCTTTGGGCCTTTGTACTGCCTACATTGATGTAGCCCCAGCTTCCTACTAACCTGAGCATGTCTTATTTCATGAAAATTAGAATTCTAGACTACACATTTTATTTTTATCTTTTAGCATCTCTTGATTTTTCCTCATTTCATCCTGTAATTTTTACCTCATTTGGAATTACTTTTGTCATCTCAGGGTGAATTTTATGCAAATGGATTGTAGTTTTTGGCTTGTGGGTTTTGTGTTTTGATTTTTGGGTTTTTAGTTGTCATTTTCTTGGTTTTTATTTGTGTCTTTTAAATTCTAAGCTTAATATGTAATCCCAAGAAACATTAAATTTTAAAGAATGAGGGAAGGTTTCTTGAGTTTACTGGTAATGATTTAGTACGTGTATCCTGTTGCCTGTCTCTGAACGGCCCAAGTGAAGTCAGGCTAACTGGATCAATTGAGTAGTCCTCTCTTATTGAATGTGTTTTTACTTATTCAGTCTAAAGCCGAAAGGAACTATTTTCCATTCATTTTACTGCCTTTTTTTTCCTCTTTTTCCTAATTGTCAATTATAGTGCATTAGAGTGCTGATGTATACAGATGTACATGTATTTACAACAGGCCAGATCTTCCCCCGAAATTTAAAATTTATGTTTTAATTTTTTAACATGAAATAATATTGAATAAATCATTGACTACACTAGATTTACTTACTAAATACCTATTAATTCTTAATTTCCATAATGTGTCCTTTTTCTATAACAAGTTAGGAGATTTGTCCTGTTAAGTATTTTTGACTGCGGGCCATTTTGACAGTTATATAAATCAAAGTATAGGAAACATTTATAGTGTTAACTTTATTGGAAGGTATGTGTTATAAGTCTAAAGCTCAGTACATTTTTACAAATGAAACATGCCTATGAAACCAGTAGACCTCTTCATAAACCATGATTAGATTTTCATACATTTAATTCTTCAAATCTTTTGCCTCGTTTTCAGATGAGGGAAGTAATTTTAACATAATCTGTTCTCTCTGTTAGGGACAGGTGCCTGGTGCTGCTCTTCCTAACCCCTTGAACATGCTTGGGCCCCAGGCTAGCCAGCTACCATGCCCACCAGTGACACAGTCACCATTGCACCAGACGCCACCTCCTGCTTCCACAGCTGCTGGCATGCCATCTCTCCAGCATCCAACGGCACCTGGGATGACTCCTCCCCAGCCAGCAGCTCCTACTCAGCCATCTACTCCTGTCTCGTCTTCCGGGCAGACTCCCACCCCAACTCCCGGCTCAGTGCCCAGTGCTAGCCAAGCCCAGAGCACCCCTACGGTCCAGGCAGCAGCCCAGGTGACCCCACAGCCTCAGACCCCAGTCCAGCCCCCATCCGTGGCTACCCCTCAGTCGTCTCAGCAGCAGCCGACTCCTGTGCATGCCCAGCCTCCTGGCACACCGGTAAGCCTCTTAGTCTGTCATCTTTATTCTGAGACTCTTAGATGAGAGCTTTCCCATAAAAAAATTGTCATGAAATTGCTGCAGCATCTTGATGCAACCTGCAAAAGTAACTGCACTCTAATCGAACCATAATGAGTTATCTTTTGTTTCCAGCATTGGCCCCAAAGGGTGTTTAGCAGGACATGGCTTATGATTATCTTTCCTAATTAAATCAGTTTGCAAAAATTAGCAATTATAAAGAAATCACACATAGGTTCTTATAGATTTTTTAAACGACCTGTATGTGTGCTTCCCATCCATTATCGGTTCTAGATTGATGTCTTCTGAGTTTTGGTAGTTTTGCTCCTAACATCACAAGTATTTAGTCATATTCCTGATTGTATGTGCTTTGATCTTACCCATCAGCCTTGTTTTCAAACTTAGAAGCCTTTTCTTTTTTATGACAAAATGGCAGACCCAGCTTAGTACTTCCTGTGGCTCAAATCTGCCTAGTCCTCTTTGGACCTGTGGGCAGTGCCCAGTCGAGGTGCTGTCCTAGGCTGGACTGCCCCACTGACCCAGAGACCTGAGGCTACCCTCTTGTCACCTCCATGTCCTTCCCCAGTTACCACTGAAATCTTAGTATCCATTTTTTTTATCAGTCTAACTTAGAAAATTCCTCCCCCTGAAACACATTAATTTTATTCTTGGTGACTGAGGATATTTATTTATAAAATGTCAAAATTAATCCCGGCAGCAATCCTAAGATAACATTACTATTTTAATTTTTCCATAGGGAGTGTGCTGATTTATCTCTAAATAAGAGAATGAGCTGTACACTTAAATATCCCTTTCTAATTTAACACTATCTTTTGTTTACTTTCAACTTCATTGGGTAAAACTTGGAAAATTTAGAATTCTTTTAGTGGTTACTTCCCATAATGTTTGTTTATTATTCTGCCACCAGTACTGCCACTACTCTTGCATTTAACAAACTAAATTATACATTCTTATTCCACATAGATACTTTATTCCTCTTCTTACACATATACTTATAATTCAGCCTCTTAACCATAAGCATTAATGATCTTATTGGAGGGAATTAATTTTAAAATAAAAGGTTCTATGACTTAGGTAGCAAACTTCCAGAAAATAATTTTATATCCACATGTACAAGCTCTATACTTCCATCTCTGCATTCTAGAAAATAAGTCATTTGTTTTTCTGCCTGATGTTGATGTCCTCTAGAACTCCTATTTTAGTTTTTTTTCACTTCTTTCAAATGTGTTTATTAGGTTAGTATTGAGAAATACTAACAAAATTGTATATTGGGTGGGCAGTAAAGTTTAAGATCATTTATATTGTCTTGTTAAATGATTTTGGTTTCTTCACAGCTTTCCCAGGCAGCAGCTAGCATTGATAACAGGGTCCCCACTCCATCCTCAGTGGCCAGTGCTGAAACCAGCTCCCAGCAACCAGGACCTGATGTACCAATGCTGGAAATGAAGGCTGAGGTCAAGACCGAGGACATTGAGCCAGATGCTAGTGAACCCAAGGCAGAGCCTGGATCTGCGGTAGGTGCTGGGGGTCTATCATGGATATCGCTGCATTTTGTTTTTAATAATCCTATTTAATCTATTTTCTACTCAAACCCATAATCAAAAACAGATTGGTTATTTATTTTTAGATATTAGGTATGGGTTTATTTTATTCTGCCAAAACGAAAAGCACTGGCATTTTATTTTATTTTGTTTTGAGTTTTTTAAAGCAAAACTTGGGAGAGCACTGTTTTAGAAACTAGTGTTTTTCAAACTGAAATTATAATGATAACCTTTCACAAGTTTTCTTTTAAATATATCTGTAGGTTTTTGTGTTTTTTGGTTTATGGTTTTTTATTTGTTTGTATTCCTATCCTACCACCTCCTCCCCTTTGGCAACCATCACCTTGTTCTCTGTATCTATGGATCTGTTTCTGTTTTGTTTTATTAATTTATTTGGTTTGGTTTTTTAAAGATTCCACATGTGAGATCATACAGTATTTATCTTTCTCTGACTTACTCGCTTAGCATAATAATCTTTAGGCCCATCCATTTGTCACAAATGACAATATATAATTCTTTTTTATTGCTGAGTAGTATTCCTCTGTGTGTATGTTCACATGCGTGTGTACGTATGTGCGCACACAAGCACCACATCTTCTCTAGCCATTCATCTGTTGATAGACATGTAGGTTACTTTCATATCTGTAAATAATCTTGCAGTGAACATAGGGGTTCATATATCTTTTCAAATTAGTGTTTATGTTTTCTTCAGATAAATACCCGGAAGTTGATTGCTGGATCATATAGCAGCTCTATTTTTAATTTTTGAGGAATCTCTATACTTGTTTCCATAGTGGCTGCACTAAGAACAATCCCACCAACAGTGTATGAGGGTTCTGTTTTCTCCACATGCTCACCATCATTTGTTATTTGTTGATTTATTGATGATAGACACTCTGACAGGTTTGAGGTGATATCTCATTGTAGTTTTGATTTGCATTTCCCTGATGATTAGTAATGTTGAGCATCTTTTCATGTGTCTGATGACCATCTGTATGTCTTCTTGAAAGGAATGTCTATTCAGGTTCTCTGACCATTTTTAATTGGATTATATATGTTTTTGGTCTTAAGCTGTATGTGTTTTTTATGTATTTTGGATATTAGCCCTCTATTGGATATTTTATTTGCTAACATCATTCATTCAGTTGGTCGTTTTTTCATTTTGTTGATGGTTTTCTTTGCTGTCAAAACTTTTTAGTTTGATGTAGTCTCATTTGTTTATTTTTCTTTTGCTTCTCTTATTCCAAGAGATATATCAAAAAGATACTGCTAAGAACTAAGTGGTTCACTTTCATTTTTTGCATGCATCTGTTGTTTTGCTGATACCACTTATTAAAGAGACAGTCTTTACCCCATTGTAAATCTTTACCTCCTTTGTCATAAATCAATTAACCATGTAAGTAAGGATTTATTTCTGGACTCCCTGTTCTATTCCATTGACCTCTATATCTATTTATATGCCAGTACCATACTGTTTTGATTATTGTTGCTCTGTAATACAGTTTGATGTTAGGGTGCATGAAATTTCACTCTTTTCTCTCTCAAGATTTCTTTGGCTATTAAGGGTCTTTTGTGGTTCCATGTAAAGTTGAAGATTCTAATTCTGAGAATGCCATTCTTATTTTGATAGGGATTGCATTGAATTTATATATTACATTAGGTAGTAAGGACATTTTAATAATAATAATCCTTCCCATCCATAAGCAAGTTATGTCCTTCCATTTATTTGTATCTTGTTCAGTTTCTTTATTCAGTGTCCTATAGTATTCAGAGTATAGGCCTTTCACCTCTTCGGTTAAATTTATTCCTAGATATTTTATACTTTTGATGCAATTGTAAATGGGATTGTTTTCTTAATTTTTCCCTCCAATCATTTGTTATTGGTATATAGAAACAAAGCAGATTTCTGTATATTGCTTCTATAACCCGCATCTTTACTGAAGTCATTATTAGTTCTAATAATTTTTTGGCAGAGTCTTAGGTCTTCTTTATGTAATATAATGTCATCTGCAAGTACTGTTTTGCTTCTTCCATTCCATTTTAGATGCCTGTTATTTCTTTGTCTTGTCTGATTACTGTGGCTAGGACTTCCAATACTAAGTTGATAGAATTAGTGATAGTGGACCTCCTGGCTTGTTCCTGATTTTAGATAAAATAAAAGTTCAGGACCAGATGGCTTCATTGGTAAATTCTACCAAACATTCAAAGAATTAATACCTATCCTTCTTAAACTATTTTTAAAAATTAAAGAGGAAGGGACACTTCCAAACTTGTTTTATGAAGCCAGCATTGCCCAATATCAAAATCAGATACATTACATTACCAAAAAAAAAAAAAGTATAGGCCAATATCCTTGATGAACATAGATCCAAAAATTCTCAACAAAATATCAGCAAATGCGGTTTACTGACACATGAAAAGGATTATACACCATGACCAAGTAGGATTCATCCTAGGAATGCAAGGTTGCTTCATCTATAAATCAATTAAGGTGTTACATCACATTAACAAAACAAAGAATAAAAACCGGTCATCTCAGTAGATTCAGAAAAAGCATTTGACAATATTCAACATCATTTTTGATAAAAACTCTCATAGGATAAAAACTGTGATAAAAGGAACTTATCTCAATATAATAAAGGCCATATATGACAAACCCACAGCTAATAAACTTAGGTGAAAAGGTTTATATTTTGAATGTTTTAAACATCCAGAACTTTTTCATTGCAGTTCTTCATTCACTTATAGTTCTGCAGAGTTATATTGCAGAGGGGATATATTCATTTACTAATTAACCTGTGGCAGAAGTTGAAAACTGGTAGACTGGGCTGAATTCAGCCTACAAATGTGTTTTGTTTGACTCCCACAATATTTTTTTAAAAGGGGAATTACAAATTAAATTCTAGATTTCTGGCTTTTTTTGAAAAATGAGAAGCGCTATGTTTGTAGTCCTCTGTGGCAGCATCCCGATGGGAGTACCCGCCATGGCCAGAGTCTCTACTACTACCTGCTGTCTCACACCATACCTCCTATTACATTCATTTACTTCATTTCACTGGCCCTCTGAACAATTTGGTTTTCAATCCTTGCCTCAATTTTTAAGGAGATTTTTGTTCCAAACTAGAAATATCTACATGTAAAACTACTGAGCAGGTGATGGTATGTATTTGTATATGCAATTTTTAAACATTTCAGCATGTAAATTTTTTAATTAGAACTACAATTGTACTGATACTGTATTTAAGTGACTCAGTTGACGCCAAATGCTCTATTCTTTCTTATGCGAGAGAAAGGGAATGATAAATGCAACTTTGACTAGGGGAGGTTTTTAACAAGCCTGTAGATTTTTAAGAGCTTTCCAATAATGCCGAATTAGAATAAAGGTCTTTGATATTTGTATATCATTATCTGTAATTTTGTTTTTCTCAAGATGATGGAGGAGGATCTACAAGGATCTTCCCAGATTAAGGAAGAATCAGATACAACAGAGCAGAAATCAGAACCAATGGAAGTGGATGAAAAGAAGCCAGAAATAAAAGTAGAAGCTAAAGAGGAAGAAGAGAGTGCCGCCAATGGTGCTGCCTCCCAGTCAGCATCTCCTTCGCAGCCACGCAAAAAAAGTAAGTTGTGCTTTCTTGAACTTGTTGAACTGTGCTACTTTTCCATAATGTGATTCCACACCATGGATTAAAAGCTAAAGCAGAAAAAAGAATTTCACCTCCACTTTTGTATTTCTTGCCTGTATTTCCTCAAGTTGGAGTGATCACTCAGAGCTGGACTCCAGCCTGAGAACCTGCAAATGCATGGCAGGAATGAGAAACAAACTTTATCTCTAGGGGGAGTCCAGGGGCAGAGCTGTCTTCTGAGATATCATAGCAGCCGAGCCAGAGTCGAAACTGCATCTAAGTCTTTGAGCGGGCCAAGGAGCTCGGGCTTTACTCGGCAAGGCACGAACAACCACTGATGGATTTGATCGGGAAAATGACTGAAAGCCATGGTGTTAGGGAAATTACCTCCATGGCAACACATGTGTTCACTGGAGCTTGTAGATTTCTGCTCCTATAGCTAGGAAACTAAGTGCCCACAGTAAGTGGGTAGTGCAGTGGGACCCGCGACTTAGTGCAGCAGGAATACAGGAGGCAAGTAAAGGAAGATGTTTTGGGTTCCAAACTCTAAAGATGAGCCAGCCTCACAGTACAAATTGGATGGAATTTATATGAGATATATCCAACAATAAGGAGGTAGAAGGGCATCAGAAAATAGGTGAAACAGGGCTCAGGGAGGTCAGTGCTGCAGGTATTACATTCAGAAAATCTGGCAGAGAAATGTTAGTCTGTTATTATATAGTTTTGCCACTGGAAGGAACCCTGGAGTATATGAAGTACGGCAGTCCTGTAAATTTTGGTTTCAGACTTATATTCCTAAAAATTGTGGACTCCAGAGAGTTTTTGTTTATGTGGATTATCTATTGCTGTTTACTCTATTTGCAAGCAACAGCTATTTGCAAGCAACGCTGTTAACTCTATTAGAATTTTTTTAAATACTTATTTCAATTAAAATAAAAAAGCTGTTACATGACACTCATAAACAACACATTTTTATAAAAAATATCTTTTCCAAAACAAATGTAATTAGTAAGTATAGTGACACTGATTTTCATATTTTGTGGCTCAGAGAGTTAAGGGAACACAGCTGGATTCTCATATCTGCCTCTGCCTTCACTGTTGTATTACATTGTCTGGTTGAAGTACATGAAATGAGATTCCAGTCTCACTTAGGTAGTTGGTAAAGGAATAATAGCCTTTTCAAATAATTGTTAATCTTCTTTTTTGATGCTACATCAAATCTCAACATGTGGAAATTTCTTAAAGATTAGTTGCAGTGTGAAATCTGAATCTTTAGCACTTAGTTTTTTCATATTCTGACATTAGAATCCATTTGTCTGTTTTGCACTAGAATGGATCTTGTACCTTGCATGATTCTTTATAACATGATCCTTTGGTCATCTGGGAATTTGGCTCACTGAATTATGCAGATCTTCCAAATATTAACACATTTCACTGTACAATATTTTTTAAAAATCACATTCATTAACATCGCTAAGAATCTTTCAAAAAAAGTCTTATAAATTTTGAGAAGCTGTCAAGCTCTCATAGTAGATACAAGTTTTTCAGAATTCTAATTTTAGTTAAGAGTCACTGGCAGCAGATACTGTTAGTTGTCCTTGAAGTAACTGACCCACTTTGTTCATTTCTGAGAAACTGTCTGTCTGCTACATACCCAGATCTGAATAACAGTACATTGTCTCTCAGTCATTCTTTTCATTTTTATGTTTTGTGAAAAAACATAACAGTGACTTTAGCTCTCAATACTCAAAACAAGCATTTTCTCTCAAGACAAGCATTGCATGCAGCAGAAGTGCTTTATTGCCACCTTCTTATTTTGTCATACAGAATAAAAGATGTGTATTTGAGGGTTGAGGTTTAACAAAAGTAATAATTTTTACTACTTCATGAAGGATATTCTTAAGTGGAACTAGCATTTTTCTCTGTGGAGAAAAATTTTTCTCTGTGCATAGTAGCAGTGAAGGTTGCAGTGACTACTAAGTTGGGTTTGGTGTGGCTTCCATGCTAGGAATTTTATTCCCTGCTGCTTGTGCCCCATCTATGCAAATTTCAACACAACACAAAAGGCAAATAATGACTTACTGTTATTGTGAAAGGTGTTTTATATAATGGAAATAAATTTGATTTCACAGAACCCTAGAAAGCGCCTAGAGCAGTGTTAGAACTTTGTGACAGTGTTATGTATCTGTGCTCCTCATTATGGTGGTCACCAGCCACATGTGGCACCTGAGTACTTGAAATATGACAAGTGTGACTGAGGAAGTGAATTCTTTATTCAGTATTAATTCATCTGGCTTTAAGTAGCCACATATGGCTGGTGAGTACCATATTAGACAGCACTGGGGTCTCCATGGTGTCTGTAATCTATGCTTCAAGGACTAATCATGTGCAACATGCTGGTTGTATGGAGAAGGCACACCACACTCTTCAGTAGTAGAGAACTTTTTTCGAATACAGCTCTGACTTCTACTTCTGTTTATTTAGCATCTTATTACATCAGAGTAGTAAAGACAGGAATTTGAAAATGCTTCTTCCTCGGCATAGATATTGGACAAATTTTTGATGAAGGGATGAAGGAATGAACAATCTTTCAAAGTAGCTACCTGTGAGACCATGTCACTTTGATACCACTAGGGAGGTGATGAGGTCTGGAGCAGGGTCAGCAAACTTTGCCTGAAAAGAGCCAGACGGTAAATGTTTTAGGCTTTTCATGTCATAAGGTCTCTTTAACAATTACTCAACTCTGCACTGTAGAGTGAAAGCTGCCACAGACAACATCTCAGCAAATGAACACAGCGGCGTTCCAAAAAAAAGTTTTATTTTTGGAGAATAAAATTTGATGTTGTGTAATTTTCACATATCATGACATACTGTTTTTTTTTTTTTTCCCCAATCATTAAAAAAATATAAAAATCATTCTAACCTCACAGGCCTCGCAAAAGTGGGTGGCTGGCCAAATTTGGCCTGTTGGTCAGTTTGCTGACTCCTAGTCTAGAAGAATGAAAAAATCTATTAATTAAATAATTGTTTTCTTATAAAGAAAATAGAAGAAAAGGAGGTTGCTGAAAGCAGGATTCACATGTTTGTTTCTAAGGGGAATGTTCATTGGGGAGCTCTGCACTGGGGTGTTTCACATGCTCACTGACTTGCAAGTGTCCCAGGTCTAACACACTTAGGTATCCCTTTTCCACAGGAAGTCAGTCAGGAAACTGGGCAGTCTTTGGCTATAATGGCAGTAAACTCTTGAGAAACTTCCCAGTGTCATGGTTTTTATCTCTCAGTATATTTGATGCGTGCCACTTCCCAACTGGAACTTTAAATGTTTATGATATTTTAATCTGATTTTTAAATTACAGTTCACCACACATCTGTTGTAGAAAGTCTTTTTAAAATCACAACAAAAAAATTTTTTTTAAAGAAATAATCTCATATCATTTATGACCCAAGAATTTCTTTGCCATATTTGTCTCTATTCAGTCATTTTTTTATGTTCAGGGAGTGTGTGTGAGAGAGGTGAGATCATAACACACTCACTACTGATTGACCTGCCTCTAGCGTTCAGAGGTTATTGTGCACATTTTCCCATGTCATTAGAACTCATTTAGGTTTTGTATGAATGTACTATCTTGAATGTATTTGGCTGCTAGTGTTTGTTTATCCTTGGATCAGTGACAACAGTAGGAAGTGGGATGGCTGAGAAATGGGCATTGGTAAATGTGGGAGGGAAAAAATACTTTTTCTCATAGCTCTATCATTGTACACATTTGTGAGGTTGTAAGACAAAACCATTTGTCTCAGGTGGACTGAGTTTACTTTAGTCAGGGACAGGAAAGTTTCATCAGAGGAGGAAAGGTTCTTTCCAGTGAAATGCCTTTATTACCACCCTTTGATCAATGAAGCAGATTCAGGAGTGAGCTTCCTTTTCTGTTCCAACACAGTTTTAACATTGGGAACTCTCTCATTGAAGAAGCAAACTCCTCTGTGTGGTATTTTGCCTCATGACTTGATGCAGTTTTTAACTTTTTTTTTCTTTTTTTACACCTACAGCACTCAGTTGGATGGAGTTTTTTAAAAACCCCAATATTACTGTTTTTAGAAACCCCGAGTTGTAGCTTTAGAATGTTCGTTGACTCTGCTAAATGAGAGAATGCTTCAAGGCTGGGAGAGAGATGAATCAGACCTTCTCAGAAATGTCCTGGACTTCCATCTGAAATGTCATGGGGGAGGAGTCTGAGTACCTTGTAAATAGTGTCGTTCCCTGATGTTTTCTAACTGCAGTCTTTAAGCCGGAAGAGTTGCGCCAGGCTCTTATGCCAACCCTAGAAGCACTGTATCGACAGGATCCAGAGTCCTTACCTTTTCGGCAGCCTGTAGATCCCCAGCTCCTAGGAATTCCAGTAAGTTATAACTTTACCAGTGTAACTCATGAATATCAGTGTTTTATTTCTTAAAATTGGATGAAATAACAAGACTTGTTATAAAGATTTTTCTCCTAATCTAAAAAAGTTTTCTGTCAAAATGATAATACACCTTTGTCTTAGGTATTAAAATGTGTGTTGTCTTACTGAAATGTGTGTTTCCTACCTGTTCTGTGAAGCCCCAGGGTCCATGGAAAGGGTGGTACATGAGTGGGGAGCAAGCCCTGGGTACACTGCCCATGTGCTTTGGCACACAGCCTCTGTGGACTCGCTTTATAGTTGGGGTTTTGTGTAAGATTTTCTGTAAAGAATAGATATAAAGAATTGGTGACCATCAATTATAAAAGACATGGGCCTCACTCTTTGATATTCCTGGGTAGTCTTGCAAAGGACATGCGTACCCATTAAACATGGTTAACTGTTTTTGTTTCTGTTTTTGTTTTTGGCTTGGAATTTCATTTTGCTTGCTAGGACCAAGAGTGAATCTCTAGAAAAACATATTATCTGATAAATTTGGTCACTTTTTTAAATCAGTGCATTAAAATTTTATTATTTTATTTTATATTAAAAAGCATCTTATTTAACAATTTTAATTTTTTTGTTTAACTTTGCTTTTGAGTAATTTGATCACACTTGAAAATATTAATTATAATTTTACATAGTAAAATCAGAAGATCAGAAGTTGTTTTCAATCCCTATTTCTTACTATTGAGAACAGAAGTTGTTCTGGTACTTTCTGTATTTAATTTAAGATAAAGTTGCCAGATAAGGCTGGCATTTGGAATCTGGGGTATCCACTAGATTGAAACCGTTTTGTCTTTGAGGATTACTTTGACATTGTGAAGAACCCCATGGACCTTTCCACCATTAAGCGGAAGCTGGACACAGGGCAGTACCAAGAACCCTGGCAGTACGTGGACGATGTCTGGCTGATGTTCAACAATGCCTGGCTCTATAATCGGAAGACGTCCCGGGTCTATAAGTTCTGCAGTAAACTCGCAGAGGTCTTTGAGCAAGAAATCGACCCTGTTATGCAGTCTCTTGGATATTGTTGTGGACGCAAGGTATAGTTTAAACTTTTTCTGGAAAATGAATTTTTGTGGTTAATCCAGCCAAAAAGGGTACAGCAGTATGATTTGATAGACTCAACATTTTGGCCACACCTTTATGCTAAGAAGTACCTAGATAGAGTCTGGTCTTTTCTAAAACAGTTCATTTCCTAAAGCAATGTAATGGGTGATACATACTGGGGAAGGTGCTGAGTTAAGTATTTCTGACCACACCTGCTGTATTCATTTATCTATAATAAATGTCTCAGACAGTAATTCTGTCACATTGTATCCAAAAATGTCTTTCAATGGCTATGAAGATGGTTAGAAAACCATTCAGTGTACTAATAATGTACTAGCTGAATCAAATCCTCTGTAGTGGACAAGAATGTTACATGCCAATGAATGGGATATATTTTTAGTATTTTTCCTTTCTCTTTGCAGTATGAGTTTTCCCCACAGACTTTGTGCTGCTATGGGAAGCAGCTCTGTACAATTCCTCGCGATGCTGCCTACTACAGCTATCAGAATAGGTAAGCATTGAGTAGTTTCCTGAATTACAGGACAAAAAGAAGGTCTTAGGGCAAGGCATGCTTGTCTGATCATTGCCCAGGTACATTATTTGTTTCTTGAAGTTCCAATGAAAGGGGCCACAATTTTAGTGCTTCTCAGTCTCTCAGGCCCACAGTCTCTTAAAGTATGCTTTTACAGTATTAAAACTAAAGCTCAAAACTGCTTGTTGCATAACTAGGATAGGTACATTCTTATAAACTCTTTAAAGAAAGAGTCTGGAGTTGAGAGTAACTCTAATAAAGATTGACAGTGCCTTTTTCAGGACATAAATAAAGTTGAAACATTATACTTCGTCTGTAAATATTTGCCTAGATAATTTGGCCTGGATGGTCTGATAGAGAGAGAGAGAGACTTGCATTAGTGCTAATTCATTAAAAAAATAAAAACCATAGACTTTTTTGTTTTTAATTAGTAACAATACAGAATGAGAGCTGGCATATTTATTGAGTTCAAGAAAAACTAACCTAGTAGAAGATGACCATTTTAGATTTTATGAGTGGTAGATATGCTTGAGAAACATTTGCCATTCTCTTCAAATATTGACGGCTAAAGGATAGATCTCCTGTCTTAAGTAGAAGGATAATGAAAATAGTTTTATTTATTTGTTTGTTTGTTTATTTATTTGTTTGTTTTACACGAGGCAACCCTTGGTTGATCTCATAGATTAGAAGAACCTGTTCGGCTTATCATCCCTTATTTTTTATTTTTTACGTCTACAGCACCTGGTCCTCCTAGGTGGTCTCCCATCCAAGTACTAACTAGGCCCGTCCCTGCTTAGCTTCTGAGATCAGACAGGATTGGGCTTGTTCAGGGTAGTATGGCTGTAGACTGAAAATTGTATTTTTTGTTGTTGATTTCACACACAAATACAACTTTCATAGTTTGGGGGTTTTGAAAATTAGGTTTATGTACATCTATTGTTTTAAGTGGCCACATGTTGCCACAGCACTAGAGCATTATACTTTGAAGCACAGATTGTAAATCTTGGTCAGATTCAGTTATGTTGCCTCCATCAATTGGCAGCTAAATTCTTTATATGACCCAGAAGAAGCTTCATGGCTCCTCTTCATCTTTAGGTTCAAATATTAAATGTCAACATTAGTGTTTGATTGAATTATTTTGATCTTGTTTGCTTATAGTAATTACATATGTTCTAATATTCAAAGAAGGTAAGTAGAGGGCTTTTTGTGATTTGTTTAGAGGTACATATACAGACCTGAATAATTTGGAATTCTAAAATTATTTTTCTTCCAATTATTTTTTAATTATTTTAATTTTTAAAAATCTAATGACATTCAAGGTTATTGATAACTCCCATCAAAATTATACTTTTAAAAAACCTCCTGACCTAAAAAGGTCTTAAGAAAAAGTTTCTAAGCCTTGCCCAGCTCACTGTTCCAAGTAGCTTTCAGTAAAGTGACATGGGAAAAGATGGGCATCCCCAGAAGGAAACTTCTACTGGAAATGCAGCCTATACAACTGTCCTGCTGAAAATACTTTAACATTTGGGATTTAATTTTTGTGTTAGCTTATTCTTCTATCAATAGAAGCATTAAGATAAAGTTTGAAATAATACCTTAGTCCCTTTGTGATGGAACCTTTCCCATAGTGACAAATGTTATCCTAAAAGTCTGGCAACTTTATATACAGTTTTAGCCCCATAACCTTCAGCCCATTCTGTGATGTATTAAGCTTAATCTTCTTGTCCATGATGTGGGCACAGTAACACCTTCCCTGACAGTCTTAGTTGTCAGTCTTTGATGAAATAATGAATTAGGAGTTCACTTTGGAAATTGTTATGTGCCAAACAAAATAAAGTTATGGAATTTTAAGGGAATAGTTTAAAATTAACTATCCCTGAAAAATGCCACTGCCACTGGGTACCGAGCATGGTTTAACTCTGCAAGGAGGAATAGTCAGCAGATTGCTTACCACTGTCTCTAAAGTTTTGGGGCCTTTTTGTCATTGGTTTTACTGTCTCTGGGTCCTTTGGGACCCTGCATTTGCTGATTTGCAAAGATTTTTGCCATGTTTAACTTGAGAGCAATTAAAGTTCAATAGAGTTGGTAACATCTGGGTATACTACTGAACCCTCAGAGGAGGTTGATGAAGGACTGCAAACAGGATTGTTTTGAAAGTTCTGATATGTCTAATTTTATTAACATATAGAACTTCATTTTTACTGGACAAAAGTAATGCATTTTTCTTAAGAGTAGAAACAAAAGTTCTTGTTTTATTAATACATTTTAAAAGTATAGGCTTACTAATTCTCAGATGAATCTCACAGATGTGCTTTCTAGATTAACTGAATTTGAGATTAACATGTAATTCTAAGAAAGCAATTACCTAATTTCATGATGGACATTTTAATTGCTTACATTTTTATTCTCAACTTTGATTATTTATGAACACTGTGGTGTTCTTAAGAATGAATCATTGTTTTGGCACTTATTGTCCTAAACTGTTTGGGTACTTAGAACAGTAGGAATCCTAAAAATTATTTAAACAAGTGAAACTAATATATAAATTAGAATATGGTTACATTTTCACTTGTTTCCATACTTTAAAATTTTTAGAGTAACTCATGTTGGGAAAACTTCTATAGATTTTTAATTGTTACCTCTAAATAAGATTGATATTATCTAACGATATCCCAGTTATCTGTATATACTAATACGGTACTTAAAACAATCTGCATTTGAAAATTTACTCCAGGCATCAAATTACCCTTACAGATAAACTATGCAGTTACATTGTGGTAACTTTAGGTACCCAGATGTACATCATCATCAGACTATGTGAAGTATTTCTCATGTTCATCAAACTGCTTCCTTTACACAAAGCAGAATGTCAGTAAAAAGTGAATTTCTGAACTGTTTTGTATTTCCAGGATGAATAAAGTTTGGATTAGGTAATGAGATAGGGGCAAACTGGCATTAACATCTATCACTCACTGATTGCCAGGATGGTTTCAGTTATATTGAGTAGATGGGTGACTGTGCTCCCTTCTCTGGGCCATGGTCATCTCTCAGAAGGATATTAGAGTGATTCCCTACCCACCACCATTACTACCTTGTTAAACCTCAACAGGTTTGATTCTCTGGCATTGCTTTGGGACTAGTGTGTGTTAATTCTCTGTCCCTCCCATTTTCTGATCCTGAGTTTCTTCAGGGATGGGAGTCAGTTACACACAGATATATATAGGTTTCCACAGCCACTCCACGTGCAGCCATTAGTGTTTCATCCTAGGCCAGTTTCCTTCATTGGAAAATAATGGGTTTATGCTTCTTGTTTTCTGGCTTTTGAGGTACTTGATGTCCTTTTTTAAAAAAGCTAAGAATTGTCCAGGATTTTAAAACCATTTAGGCTTTCATGTAATTACTGTGGCAATTTCATTTCAAAATGTAGTCAGTGGTCCTCTTCTGACTAGCCCACAGTAGCTGTACGTTTAATCATAAAATGAATTGGAACGCTCAATTCTAAGTTTTATTTTTAAAAGGGAAATATTTGGCATTGAGGGGATATCTTTTTTTAATACTGTCCTGGTTGCCACAGAATTGGTTTATGGTTTCTGTACTGTACTTTCTTTCTTGCCAGTGATGATCATGTCTTCCTACACATGGAAATTCTTTTCATGCATGATTTGAAGGCTCCATAGGAATATTTACAAAATAGTGAATAGCCAGAATGTTGCTATTGTTCATTGTGGGGGAAGGGGGTTATCTTTTTTTAAAACAGCAATGTTAGTTAATCTCTTTGTTCCTAGTCAGAGTTTTTAATCTTGGTAGAATTCGTTAATTGAATTAGTCCTAAATAAACAGGTCCCAGCAAGAATTAATCCAGTTGCTACCCATAGGGAGTCTGTCATGTTCCTCATCAATAAACTGAAAAATTATATAATCTTCGGATGTATGCATGCTCTAAAATTTTATGCCTTTAATTTACTATATGTGTTTAGTGAGTGAAATATAACAGAC
This sequence comes from Cynopterus sphinx, assembly GCA_030015415.1. NCBI lineage: Eukaryota > Metazoa > Chordata > Mammalia > Chiroptera > Pteropodidae > Cynopterus > Cynopterus sphinx. Next base: position 94,217,758 of record CM057379.1, on the reverse strand, counting down.
AAAATGCTCAGTGTTTTTAATTAAGATTAGAATTAGAACTTGAGGGGGACCTGTTTTAGTAATGAAGACAAACTGGCCAGGTGGTGTGACTCTGTCGTTTGTAGCTTTGTGTGCGTGTGTGAGTGAAACTGCAAGCCGCCGCATCTCCTGCGCTTATTGGTTCAGTGTGGCTCTCCAAGTCTCGTCATAGTGTCTTTAACACTAATCCTTTTGGCATCTTGTAGACGTAGTTTTGAGCACTAAAACTGCATTTTATTGTGCTGCTGTTGCTACCTTATACTCATTCTTTTTGCTTGTATAAGTCACCTCCATTCAAGTTGTTTACTTTTACAGTATTCTTGTGTACCCATTTTGTTTTTTGCAGCATCAGCCTGCATTTTTGTTGATTTCTTATTTGTGTCCTTTCCAAGCATTTATAGTTTTTATTTTAATTGTTCTTATTTGATAGCTTGAGCTGGGGCTCTGTATTATCTTACAAGAAATTGGGGTTATGGATAATTTCTCAAATGCAGATTGTGCTTTAAAGATTAACTCTAAATTTGCTTAACTTGGATTGTCACCAAGTCAGAGCAGTCAATCACTGAGTATCTCAGATTGATGAATGATTGGTCCCAGTACCAAAAAAGTTTAAATCAAAGCCTAGAATTGATTTTAAAAGTATATAACATTGTTCGTGGATTTACATATATTGTATTGTCTATACAATATATCACAGCTTTCTCTTTGCATATTCTTATTGATAAATGGCTGGAAAGTCTTTGACCCCGATTGCATTTCTGTTAAATGTTTGTCTAGAATACGGATTTGGTTTCATTTGTATTGTAACCTAATTAACTAAGTGATTAATATGAGAAAAAATAACAGGAAAAATATTAAAACCAATTCTGGTGCTGAACATGCTTGTACCTTTAAAGATCTGGCTTAAATATCAGAAATAAAATATCTGAATTGCTGTCAAGCATAAATTTTTCATTTTAAAAAGTAAAGCTATTTCAGTTTAAATTGCTTTTAAAGGCCTTTTTTCTCACACTGTTTTGTTCAAAGAAAAATTTTCAATCTCAAACCCTGGAGTTATATTTGATTTTCTCTAAGTAATAACAAAATTTAAACTCCTAAATTTAGGCTCCTTGCAATTCTAGTATTAACAACTCCTTGCAAACATTTGCATCTTGGAGCTGGACCAAGTGAGCCCAGTCGTTGTTAGTGTTGATGGCCTGTGATGTGTGCAATGAGACCGAATGCTAATCAATGCTTTGCCTTGGCTTTCTGCTCTGTGTTGTCTTGGTGTTTGCGTCTTACCTCTATGTCTGTGCTATTTGTTTCCTTCCCTGTTCTCTAATCCTGCCCTTCCCTACCTGCTCCTTTTCCTCTCATTGTCCTCACTGACCCATCAATCAACCAACAACGCCCCCCCTTCGTCGTGGTGATCTGCCCTGCTCTGATTGGTGGCTTCGTTGCTTGGGTGGCTGTGTATTATGATGGACCAGTTCACCCAAGTATGGCCTTCTTGCTGACAGGTATCATTTCTGTGAGAAGTGTTTCACAGAGATCCAGGGGGAGAATGTTACCCTGGGTGACGACCCTTCACAACCCCAGACGTAAGTACCACCCTTTCATTTTTCTCGGGGGTGACTCTTAATTGCTTTTTTGCCTCTGTTCATGAGTAAAAAGGAAGCACTACTGCCATTTTGATTTGTGTGTGGTATACTTTCCCATATTAACTATGCCCACCTTCATACTTTAACATGTAGCCATTTTAGCCAAACTCTAGTGACATTTCCATATCCTTTCTTTTATTTAAGACCATGATGCTGTAGCAGCTACTGGGGCAGTTTACTGGTCTCTCTTGACCTTTCCGTCCCTTTTTTTAAAACACTTGCTTTTCCCTAGTGGCCATCACCCTCAATTTAGGGAAATTATAAAATTTTAACTATACCTAAAAAATCAGGTAATGCTTTTCACAGAACTGGGAGTAGCAAAAAAAATGAGGCTAATGTACCCACCCTGTCTTTAGCATGTAGTTGATCTACTGAAACCTTATCCCATTGTTAGTTGTAAAGCTAATAGAACACAGATAATGAGCTTCCAGAAGTAAATGTCTCCTTCCTCGCTAGAAGCTTGACTCTTGCTCACTAGGTCCAACACAGACAGGTCTGAGTTGGCTCATTTCATTCCTTGAGTCTACCTTTTCCTCCCTGATGCCTGTCCTCTGATGGAGTTGCCTTTGAGTGGTAAATGTCCAGATGTGGCAAGAAAAAACAAATCTGCAAGTTGGATTGTCAACTCATATGTTTGAGACACCTAAAAACCTGACAGCCACCATGTCTGCCCAGGACTGCCAGTGTTCTGTAGTTCTCTTTTCTCTGGACTCTGTCATGATCCCTGCCATGCTGGGCAGTCTGCTAGTGTGATGTTTTCCCACAGGCAAAAAGGCATCCCATTGAAGCAGTTTCTAGCAGTGTAGGACATTTACTCTGTAACTCAAGTTTACTTTATTCAAATGAAACCATAGCCACTTGTAAGACATACAAACCAAAGTGACAGAAATTGTCCATACTTAGTTTATTTTTATATCTCTTATCTTAATTCTTTGGTCCCATTGGTTGATTAATAAACTGTATAATTCTGTGAATCAGAAGTAATTCACATACATACCGATCATAACAAAAGGACAGCAGTGACCAAGTAATAGTCAGCTCTTTAAGAGTAAAATATCCCCAAATAGATATATGCTGACCTCGTGTCATTGAGAGAATATGGTGGTTAAAAGAATTGGTTATACCAGTATCTTTCAAAATCAGTAGCCACTCACCATATAGATTTGATTGAAAATTAACAGGTTTGAATTTCAACACAATTTTGCTATCATATTTTGAGAAGTTTTCACTAAATCTTGTAATAAGTGCTGATGATAGTTGGGAGGAAATGTTACAAGATATAGAAAAATAAATGATAGTGCTTTCTATGGAATTAAATTTTATATTTTCATGCACCATTTACTTGAGATTTTAGCTGACCATGATTTACTTTTTAGTCGAAGAACTGCTTACAAACTCTCTAATTTTTACCCAGCAGATAAATTCAGTTAATTAACATTTTTGCTTTTTTTTTTTTTTTAACAAGGACAATTTCAAAGGATCAGTTTGAAAAGAAGAAAAATGATACCTTAGATCCTGAACCGTGAGTATTATAACTACTTCTTTCTGACTTGTAGATTTTAGTTTCAGATCAGGGAAGTTCTTCCTTATTATTGAGTTATGGAAGAAAACATTGGAAATATATTGCCCTGAGTGGAATTTTTTTGTCTGACATTATTGAAATATGGATTCTTCTTTAACTTACACAAAATATGTATATCTCTGTAACACGCTCTCCAGGTACTGAATTTTAACAGCGATAAGATTAAATGGATGTTTGGTTCTTTTAGAATCTCTCTAATAACTTGGTCATCAGTATCTTTAAGAAACCGTTTTGTGTGAAACTTTAGAGACCAAAGGTAGGAATATTTGGTAGAGTATTGTTAATATCATTTAAAGGGAAATTTCAGAAAGAAAACCTCTTAGAAACCACTTTCTAAAAAGTGATGGGAAGCCTGGTGTGTGCACTTCCCTCTGTCTTTGGTGTGGTATATTTTTCACAGGCCATTTAACTCTCTTTTCGTGATCAGTGATCACTTGCAAAATTGGCTTTGTGGTGGCCCCTAAGGAGGCTTCCGAGCTCCTTCTGTGTGGTATCCCCTCCCTGGTCCCCAAAACTGAGTCCTGAGGGCACCCCAGTGTGTGGAGAGACCCACTATGTTCTGTTGCTGTGGTGAATGCCCGTTCAGGGCTATTCAATGAGCACAGCAAGCTCTAGCATTGTTGGATGTTTGAGAAATGTGGCTATGGTATGACCAGGGCTTAGAAACAAGGTCCTCTCCTCTCTTGGCTTTGAAATATAGACACATACATACATAAATATACCACCTCCACCCCATCCCTGCAGCTTCATTGAGGCCAGTCACTGTAGAGGACACATACTTTCTCTGACTAGCAGTGTCTAGGCTAGGAGCACACTGACTTCTAAGAGCTCTAGCCTGAGCAAAGTACCTTATGCGTGAGGAGGCTCCTTCCCATATCTTTAATAACCAGTGGAGTGTTTGTCCTGATTGTTCGTATCCCTGTTCACATTGTGCCCTCCCCTGCAGTTTTTCAGTTTCACTACAATTTATATTCACTTTCCAATTTCAAAATACATTGTATTGGAATACTAGGTGCCAGTCAGTGGGCAGTACACAGGTAAATCAAGGGAGGGCTACATCTTTCAGTAGAAGAGAAAGATGGATCATAGCACAGACTACAGAAGGCAATAAGATCGTCCAGTGTTTCTGGGCCCTGGCCTGGGCAGAATGGCATCCCAGAGAAGGAGACTCTCATCTGGAAGTAGGTGTTAGGGGAGGGTCAGAGCATTTTAGACACAAAGGAGTAAAAGAAAGGATGTTCAACACTACAGATAAGCTTGAGTGGTTGATATGTAGGGGATATGGATGGAGTCCTGTGAAACCAGGAGAGGCACAAGGCGCCAGGGCCCCTTAAACTACTTGTTGACATGTAGACTTCCTCCTGGATATGCTGGGAAGGTTTGGAGGGACACCATTGGTTTTTGTTATGGAAAGATCACCCCGGAACTGTGAGGTGGATTCATCAGGAGGAGAGAGAAGACTTTGCTCCCTAGTAGAGAAACTAGTTAGGAGACTCATCAGAGCAGCAGCTCAGGCGAGAGATGGAAAGCTGACCTGAAGGACAGCCTTCTGGTGGAAGAGACACACTGTGGTGGGGAAAGAACAAGTCTGGGTGGTGTCTTTAGGTAACTGTGAACAAGAAAAGCAGGAAGGGGAGCCAGCCAATTGGTTAATAATAGGCGGGGAGAGAGGTTAAAATTCAAAATTGATACAACAGGATTTATAATATATATCCTACTTTTTGACATTTCTCTTCCCTAACATAAGAGGGAAGGGTAGAGAATGGGGCATCTTTGGAGTGGGCACAGAAACTGAGGGAATTATTACCTGCTGACCTTTTAACTTCTTAACCCAGGAATGAGCTCAACTGTTGAGATTTCAAAGGAGAAGCTAATTGGGGGTGATGTAGCACTTGAGGGAGGAGTGAAGGTTTGGAACAGCTACCATATGGTGGAGCATGGGGCATGACATATCTGGGATTGCCAGATAATACTCTAGGACAGCCAGTCTAATGGTGCTGCTTTTTTGCACAATTTCGCGCATATGTCTTTTTTCCCTCCAACAGAACAGGAACAGAGGAACTGGGTGAGGCTTAATCCATGATTGAAGCCTTGCTCAGCAGGGACAGAGAAAAGATCCAGGGCCAAGGGCTCAACAGGATAGCGAAAGCATGTGTCAGGTTACAGGTCTTAGTATCCAGGCTGATCAAGCCTGAAACCAAGTTTAAGTATGGTGATGACAAGGGAATGGCTGAAAAAATAGAAGGTTTTGACCTTCAAGTATATTGGCAATTGAGATACCCAGGTAAGGTGACAGAGCCCAGGTGAGCCTGGGTGGGGGCTGTGGCAGAGCCATGAGTGGCACAGTGCATCCCCTTGCTCTCTCCAGTGTTTACTTGAATAATGACCATTATTTACCAGTCAGCTTGGCACTTCCCACCTTTGTAACCCACTCAAAGTGGATGCTTCCTTTGCCTAGGTCTAAGAACAAGTGTTTATAATACTGACAGTATTGTTCTCTGTTATTTAAGCCATTTTAGTCATGTGCAGTTACCTAGAGTAAGCATTGGTCTTGATGATGTATAATAATGTCGGAAATAACTGGCTCATAAAATATGCGTGCATTACAGCAAAGTTTTAAAGTTTCATTTCTGGTTGCAAAGGAGATTGGGAGAAGAGAGGAACGAGGCATTTATACAAAGATAGGTATAAAGTTCACTTTTCCTGTAGAAAGTATACTGACACATTTTAAAAATATGGCTGAACAAATCAACAGATTGTGTTAGTGCCCCAGATACTCAAAGTAAACAAGAGGATAAGATGTGGTTCCTTTGCATTTCAGTGCACTTTCTTTGTCTTCTAGTTTTGTTGATTGCAAGGAGTGTGGCCGGAAGATGCATCAGATTTGTGTTTTACACTATGATATCATTTGGCCTTCAGGGTGAGTAATTTCCTGGTGTTTCCTGTGATCTTGGGAAAGGGAAAGCAGTTCTGCACAGAGTGGAGGAGAGGCTGCTTGCCACTGCTGCTGCTACTGCATTTTATTCATTGTTGTCAGCAAGAATTCAGCAATTAAGATAGATGGCAGTTGATTCTAAATTTAAGTCTTAATGTTTGCCTTCTTTAGGAATTGTAGAATCAAAGCAGTCTGCCTCTTCACTTTTGCATAATGATACGATTTAAACTGCCAACAAAGTATTTTAATGCTGCATTTCACTGGTGTATCAACATTTACTGTTTATATAATCTGATTACACCCCTTATTTATTTGTTTGTTTGTTTTTGCAGCTTTGTGTGTGACAACTGCTTGAAGAAAACTGGCAGAACTCGAAAAGAAAACAAATTCAGTGCTAAGAGTAAGTTTTGGAAGGTTTTGTTTCCTGATCTGTACATTGTAGAAACTAGTATAATTTTCCCAGTCTTCCTTTGGTTTCTCTCAACAGGTGGCTTCTTGGAGCTCATTTGTCCAATGTTTCTAACTGTGAGGAGTTTGTTTTCTAATACTGTGTATTTTTCTTGTTTTACCCTTAAAGATAATCGTTTGGCCTGATCCATATATGGAAGTCAGCTTTAGGATCAGTCTTTTTTTAGACGAGAGCTTAAACATATAGTAAATTTTATAAATTCTGAGAAAATTTGTCAGCAGATTCTTCTCAAGTTGCTTAGAAATAAGACACATCTCGTATGAGCAACACAGCCCTGGGCCTGTGTCAGTGACCACTTGCTAATCACTTGGTGTGGACCCTTCTATTGTGAAAAGTGACCTTGGACCCTCTGGAAATCAGCTGTCATCCACCCAGGACCTGTTGGAGCCTGGTCTGCACAAAGACTTGGTGAAAATGTCACTGTTAATTTAGAGAGGTTTCTGGTATCTCTTTATGAGAGTAGGCCTTTGCTACTAAAAATAACTTTTCATTGGTAGTCCTGATTTTTTTTCAAAAGTTTATAGTATGTAACCTTTGCCACTTGGCTCTCAAGCACTGGGGGCTGCCTTCCACAGCATGGTGTTCACAGGCTGTCCTTTTGCTAAATTAACAGTAATCTGGAATAGGAAGGCTACCTGCAGTGGTGCCTTAAAGCTCACCTACCCCAGTACTCCCTGCAGCTCTTGCCTTTCACTGGTAGCATAGGTAACCAGCACATTGCTCAAGGTGTCTCCAACAATTGCCATCTCAGAAGCTGGGAGTAAAAGGGAAGTGGAATGGAGGGAGAGATCACATATCAGGGGAAGGTGGGAAGGAGAAGCAGGCAAGGAGGAGGCTACTAAGTCAGTGTTAATTCAAGTTCAGACTGTAGTTACCAAAATCCACAGTTATCCTATAACTTAAAACTTATTCTTATAAAATGTTTTGAAATATTGATGAACTAACTGACTATTGTAATGTCTCTCTAGATAAGAGTTTCTTATTTGAGTCACTGTCGACATTCAGGGCTAGATGATTCTTTGTCATGGTCACTCTCCTGTGCTTTTTAGGATTTTAGCAACATCCTTGGCCACAGCCACTAAGTATCAATAACACTACACCCATCCCTACCCCGAGTGGTGACCATTAGAAATGTCTCCAGACCTTGCTAGATGTGCCCTGGGGCCACAGTTGCCTCAGGTGAGAACCCTTACTTTAGAGGGTCCGTTCTTACTGAGATCACTAAAGCAGTCAAAAACTTAGAAGCACTTTCCTGGGCCAGTGCTTCAGTGACCAGACCACACTGCCAGCAAAGCTAGGCCTCACTAGAAGAGCAGCTATGACTGGAAGGCACAAGGGTGGAGGTGTGGGGCTGGGGCAAAGAAGAGCCTGAGAGCTGGCCTAGCCCACCCCACCTGACCCCACCCCAGTGTCCAGAGATTGGTAGAGAAAGATGTGTGGACCTTTGGTGGATAAGCTTTAGGGTTTTGGATATAGAACATTGGCTTACAGAAAAGGACCTTAGAAGTCTAGTGTCACCCCTTATATTGTGGTTTAAAGAGTCTTTGCAAGCGTCTATAAGCCACAAAGGAAAGGTTGCCTCATTTGTATCTGCACTGACTATTGGAAATATCTTCCAGCTGCTAGTCAGTGAATCATACTCAGAACTGACCATCCACCCAAAGCCACCTCCCCGCTTTCTATCATATGGATATACAACTTAGCTTCAGGTGGTTAAAGGAGAAAAGGAAACAACTTCAGATGTACTCAGGGTCACAGTAAGAGTATTTTTACAGTATTGGGTTATAAGCCTTCCTAAAATAGGTGGAACCCAGAGGTCAGAAAGCAAAAGGCTGAACGATTTGATTCCATAAAGGGAAATAAAAGCGTCCCCCCTCCCTGTCATTCACTGTGGACAAAAATGTACATTGAATGCCTGCGTTGGAATGAGCAATTTAAAATGTTCATTTTAGACTCAGCAATTCCATTTTTCATGTATCCCACAAAAATATTTGCACATAGGCAAAAGGCAATATAGCATGGTGAGGGGTGATTGGAAAGTGGGAATGAGTTGCTAGGTAAAAAGGATGTGGCCACTCTGTGGAAAACTGGGAAGTGGTGTACAAATGAGACAGCAGTATGTTCACTGACTGCAAAGAGGTCCCAGCCCTGACATCCAGGAGAGTGGCCTGTTAGGTAAACACTGCAGGACCTGAAATACATCTCCATGTGTGTACCACATGGATAAGAATCACCCTTCTTTCCCAGGAGAAACTGCATCCTTAGTATTTGCATCTCTGAGCTTGTACTGGCTGCTACATGTAATACCTACCACTAACCACTATGAGGAATCAGCTCTGCAGCCCTCTTTACGTTCTCACAGTGCTCAGTTTCATACTTATAACAGGATTGTCATAAATTGGTTTCAGTGTATGGTTTTTAGTGCAGATAATTCAGGTGATTTGAAGAAGAAAATAAGGACCAAACTTTTGAGGTTTATTCCTTCCATTTGCTATTTGAAGATCATAGTGTGTGGGGTCATATTTCTTAAGGAAAGGAGGGAATTCCCTCACTACAGCAGGGTGGCCCTTCTTAGCTGTGTCCTCCCTTCTAGACTGAAGCCACCTTATAAAGGAACAGAATGTGTTTAGCAGCAGGATGGAGATGGTACACATGGGAGACTTTTCTTCAGAGGCTTCACAAAGACGAGACAAAATGGCTTGTTGGTTCCTTTGAAGCTACTGCTGATGCACTCAGTATGGCTGTCTTAGCCATGGGGGCTGCCAGATGTAAGGGATCCAGAGCATGAACACACAGCTGTGGTCAGTGTATACTTTTATCAGCAGGTGAAATAGATCACAAATCCACTCCCCTTCATTTTTATAGCTTTTCAAGTTTTTATGTTTCTATGGGGTTTTTATTTCATTTTTGTCATTGTGGTTTTTTCTTCTTAAATCACGTTTGTTGAGATATAACTTAATGTATCAAAGCTTTACCATTGGTATATTTATTGCAGAAAAATGGAATTTAGAGTTAGTCTAAATTTTTCATATGTTTCTTGATGTCGTTATGGAATCTTAATATTTCAAATAGATGTAAAAATGTTTTTCTTATTTTAATAAATATTTTAAAAATTAATAAATATAAAGAAGAAAATGTCTTTAAAATCATACTGTATACAAATAATTAGTGTGAATCTTCTGCAGCTTTTGCTTCTAGTCTTTTTTCCCATGTGCAGGGAGTTTTTTATGCTGTGGCTAATGTTTTACCTCTAGGTAGCTTGCTCTATGACTACTTGGGAGAGAGAAGTATGGAAGGGAGGAAGAGAGCTTACCTGGGAATGAAGATGGGGAGGTCTGAGTGTTGAGAAAGTGTCAGTGCTCCTGCCATGGTCTGAATGTTCACGGCTTAGTCAGCAGTGCAGTATTCTGTGTGCTCTGTCTTAACTGCAGCAGGGATCTCTCTTCAGCTCTCAGGGCACAGCTGTGTGTCCTAGGCCAGATCTCCACCTCACCAGCGTCTGGGTGTGGGGGAGACAGGGCTGGTGGGCACAGCATGGTTCCCTCTTGCTTGCTCCCCCATTTCACCCCACAGCCTGTCTCTTTGAGATTCAGGTTCACCTCCGTGTCTCTTGCCTCTTATGGTTAGAAACAGATGAAAATATCTGGGCATTTGATGGCAGCCTTCAGGGAGGGTATGAGTGCCTGAGATTCATAAAACACTGACCTCATAGGACAGACTAGTTCCTTTCTGGACTTGGAGAACATGAATCCTTAAAATATCAGACTGTACTGAAAGAAAAAGGCAGATTCTATGGCCTCAGTTGCCTTTTCCACAGTCTTTTTGAATCCCTCTCACCCGCTCCTTCTGAACTTTACAGGACTACAAACCACACGATTGGGAAACCACTTGGAAGACCGAGTCAACAAGTTTTTGCGGCGACAAAATCATCCTGAAGCTGGGGAGGTCTTTGTCCGAGTGGTGGCCAGTTCAGACAAGACTGTGGAGGTCAAGCCTGGGATGAAGTCACGGTTTGTGTGCAGACATTGTGCCATTTTCTAAAATGACACTGTTCCAGTGCTTTCCCCACTTGTCTAAACAGAGACCTTGCTTTCTGGCAAGTCTTAGAGTTTGCATAATTTAAACACTTTTCAGAGGTTAGTATGTAGCTAGCTAGCACTGTTCTCTATCCCAAATTCATTAGGGCAGATAAAATTTCCAGCTAAATAAAAGTGTCACAAAGAACAAGATCACAGCTCTAAGCTGCCCAGTCCAGTGGGAAGAGTTCTGGACTGGTAGTTAGAAGAGATGACATGCCTTTATCACCTCTGCCCTGAGCTGGTTTATAGCAGCAGATCTCATTGTAAAGCTCCTTGTAATCATCGACCCTTACTAACATCAGATTCTGACTTTTATTTCAGGTTTGTGGACTCTGGGGAAATGTCTGAATCTTTCCCTTATCGAACCAAAGCTCTCTTTGCTTTTGAGGAAATTGATGGAGTGGATGTGTGCTTCTTTGGGATGCATGTCCAAGAGTATGGCTCTGATTGCCCCCCTCCAAACACAAGGTAGTTTTCTATCTCCTTTCAGAGGTTGTCATTAAGGCTGCTGTGTTACAACAGACCAAGACTCTGTCTGTGTCTTAGAGAACCTGTGTGCTTTAGATCTGGATTTAAGTTAAATTAACCCATGCTTAATTAACTGGACTAGTTATAGTTTTCTCTAAGCCAGTGAGAAGTGGAAGGTTCTGGTGACTATTTCAAGCATGTTTTGTATTGTGAGTAACTGTGGGTTGTGGTTCTGGTGTTGCTGTTGTCCCTGTCTTACCTGGGGCAGAGAATAGGATGGGAACCACTCCTTGAGCCCAGGCATTCTCTGATGCACGTGGACAAATGGAGTATCCTCTGCCAAGAGTTCTTTCATGTTCAGTCTAAAATGTGGGTGAGAGGGAATTGAAAGTGGCTTTTCTTAGTTTGCCTTGATCTTTCTGTGGTTCTCTGTGGTAAGTAATGCCATTGCTTCTCAGTTTGGCGATGAAATTGGATTCCATTTTATTGATTGGCAGTGACGGTAGGTGATGGGAGTTTTCTTCTGTCTTGTTTGTGGCTAGTGTAAATACCATCAAAAGAAAATGTATTGCTGGAGCATTTTTTCTTTGGATGCTGGTGTTTGGTTTCAAGTTAGGGGTATAACCTGAACTTTCAATTAATTTCTTACTCCCACCCCCCAGGCGTGTGTACATATCTTATCTGGACAGTATTCATTTCTTCCGGCCCCGATGCCTTCGGACAGCTGTTTACCATGAGATCCTTATTGGATATTTAGAATATGTGAAGAAATTGGGGTGAGTTTCATTCAAAATTTCCAGAACTAAACGCCATGCTTAATTTTTATTATATATTTATTTTGTGAAATAATAAGAGTGTTTAAGTTTTATATGTTTTTATTTTAGCATCCTTAGATGTATTCAGAAGTCTCCAGAGCTCCTTCTCTAAATGCTCTCAGGACTCCTCAGCACAGTGCATGTACTTTCCCTGCCTTTGCATTCTTTTCATTATTTTTCATTCTGGTTTCTTTTTAAAAAAATAATTATTAAAGCATATCATAAAATTCACCTATTTCAAGTATACACATCAGTGATTTTTAATAACTTTACCAAGTGGTGCAAGCATCACCATAAATCAGTCTCAGAACATTGTCATCCCCCAGTCAAATCCCTGTGCCCATTTGTTGTTAATCCTTGTTCCACCCCTGCCCCCAGCAACCACTATTTTCTGTCCCCATAAATTTGCCTTTTCTAGATGCTTCATATAAATGGAATCCTCTAATATGCGGTCTCTAGTGTCTGACTTCTTTATCTCTGTTTTTATGTTCTAGATCTGTCACATTTCTTTTCCAAATTTGAAAGTTAATGGTATTTGATTTAAGTATCTTAAATAGAATGAATGAGATTTATTTAACTTTAATTCCTAGGAGGAAATACTCAACTGCACAGGAGAAAATAGATAAGAAACTCAGTGCATACCTGGGTAGAAGCCATTTGATCTATTTGATGTCGCCATCTTCCTATGCTCTCTCCTGTGCTCACAGGTTCCCTAGCAGCCTTGGCCCCTGCCTAACATGCAGATCTAAAGAAATATTTTAGGGCCAGTTTCCAGGAATGTAGAGATTTGGCTTTACCCACCCATCACCCCCCACCTCCCACCCGTAGCACATTGGTTTGGAACCTCTATGTGCCTCTTATACATTTCGCCACAAGCATGTGGTCATTTCATTGTTTTTCTTTTTCCTTGTAGTTATTTCTCTTCCTGCTTTGGTTTGTTCCTCAGCTGTTAATCTTTAAAGGAAGGACCAGTTTTGCTCACCACTTTTTTTGAATTGTGTGTTTATGTGTGTGTGTGTCATGCAGGTATGTGACAGGACACATCTGGGCCTGTCCCCCAAGTGAAGGAGATGACTACATCTTCCATTGCCACCCCCCTGATCAAAAAATCCCAAAACCGAAGCGCCTGCAGGAGTGGTACAAGAAGATGCTGGACAAGGCGTTTGCAGAACGAATCATCCATGACTATAAGGTACCTGGTGCTAAAAAGTAGGGCATGGGTTGGCTTTGTCACTGCTGATTCACATATTTTCATGTGTCTTCCTCTTGTGTTTACATATGTTAGAATTATATTCACATATGAGGATTAGAAAGCAAAAAATGTATGAAATAAAAATGTAGAACCATCTTATCTATAGTTTTATCAAGATTTTTAGTTGGCAGTTTGAAAGCAGTGCCATTGCGATGCCTATTTTTAAATCAGCTTATCTTAGCCATTGTGCACCATGGAAATGCGCAACACTGGATCCTCTCCAGTGTCACAGTCCCATGCCATTTTCTCTCCAGGAGTGTCAGTGTGGCCCCCTCATCTCCCTGCTGTGCTTTTGTTCACTTTTCAGGACATTTTCAAACAAGCAACTGAAGACAGGCTTACCAGTGCCAAGGAACTGCCCTATTTTGAGGGTGACTTCTGGCCCAATGTGTTGGAGGAGAGTATTAAGGAGCTAGAACAAGAAGAAGAAGAGAGAAAGAAAGAAGAGAGCACCGCAGCCAGTGAGACCACAGAGGTAAAGCCCACATGTCCCCACCTCCTCACCCTCCTCAAGAGCCCCTCTGCCCCAGCTGTATGCTCTGAAGGCTGAGTTCTATCAGGTTGAAGAGTAAACATGTGCTCTTGGGTTCACAGGACGTGGTTGCCTTTATCTGTGGTGGTATTTTCATGCATAACTTCACCTTGTCACCGCCCACCGTAGGACTGGGGCCTGGGAGCATAGCTCACACTGGGCATTGGGCAAGCTAAAGTGGGCATTGGAGACAGCATCACCTAGTAGAAGGAGGACAGGAGGTGCTTGCTCTAGCATCTCTGAGCAGGACAGACAGGGCTAAGACAGAAAGATGAGAGAGAGAACAGATGGAGACAAGACGGGTACATCATGGTCAGGAACCAATTAACTGATTTAAAAGAGTACTTGAGTAGTTGCCAGGCCTCATTCATTTGCTTTGTTACATACTCACAGCTCTTTCTGTGGTGTCTGCACTGTGGTACTCCAGTTCCCACTGTGTGCAGGCACTGGTCTGAGCAGTGCAGTGAGAACTAAGGAAAATTCCATCCATATCCTCCAGGGGTACACTAGTAGGAGACACAAGAAAAATAAACACATGCCCAGCATACTCTGAAGTAGTGGTGGAAGCTGTGGAGCAAAGCACAGGGAAGAGGAGGAATGGAGGCACCTCCATGGGTCCTGGCGAGGTGGCTGGGCTGGTGGCATCTGAGCAGAGACTTACCTGGTAAGAAGGAACCTAGAGGATTGAGGAGAAGAAGCTTCCACCAGGAGGAAAAACATAAGTGTCCAAGTTGTGAGCAAGTGTGCCGTCCTTCGTGGTGTCCAACAAGACATGGTATTGTTCAGTTCGGCTCGTAGCTGTAGAGTTCATGAGAAGCATGCAGAGTGTTTTGAGAATAGTGTCCCTTTTCCCCGCTCTGCCCACAGGACTTGGGGTGGATCTTTGCAGCATGTGAGGAGAATCCTGGGGCCAGGCTGCCTGTTACGTCTTTGCCACCTCTGCCTGAAGAAAGAGGAAGAGGGAGTGTGTATTTGGGGGAGAAGTCAAGAATCAGCTGTGGACTCATTAATACTGAGATGCCAGCTTGGGGCCATCATGGTTGTGCTTAAGGGGCTTTGCAAGGTTGGCATTCAGAGCCAGTGGTCTGGAATGACTTGCTGAGTGGCTGCTACTTGCCAGGGTGCACTTCACTGGAAGGTCTTGCACTCAGCCAACTTTTGAAGGATGGACCAGATTTTAATGGAAACTCGAGGTTCCAGTGGGGGAGAAACCAGAGCTAACCTGTGAACCTGAGGTCCCTCTATGTGTCCACTACTGCCACACATCTTGATAGGAAGTGGCCTGAGTTGGAATGTTCATCCTGGGTGGTAGAAGATGGTAGGAGGGTTGTGGCAGGGGGAGGAGACTGTTGTGTCCTCACAGCAGAGCTCCTAGGACACAGGACTCTGAAGGGGACTCAGACCTCAGTCCTGTGTCCCATCCAATGAGGACATGTTTGCCTCCAGCCTGGCAGCAGTGGGGCTCTCTGAGAGAGAAATAGATGAGGGCTGATGCTTGAACGGGTTGTTGCTGGCTGTGGACTTGAATGTGGGGTATAGAGGGTAGGGTGTGAAGGTGGATGACAGAGGCACAATTCTGTGAATCCAGTTCACAGAGGCAGCAGACATTGGCTTAGTTACAGAAGGCACTTGGTTTGGAATACTGCTTTGCTATTAAAAGTGGTCTTCAGTGGCAAGGTTTGGGAAGATAGGGGAAATGCTTGCCATAGTGGGGAAGAAACAGGATATAACCCCGGTGCAAGTACCTAACCTCAACTTTTGAGGAAAAATCACACAAAGTAATGTGCAAAGGTGCTGTTGCTCTGGTGGCAAAAAATTATTTGTATTTATTTATTCTTTGGCCATATTTTCTAAAGTATGCAGTGAATGTATTTCTTTTGAAACTTTATGTTTAGGCTTTATGTTTTAGAATAAAGGCTTAGAGAAAACTTGAGCAGACAGTACATATACTCCAGCACTAGTTTCTCCTACTGACATCTGCATTGGTGTGCTACATTTGCTCCAGTTGATGAATGAACAGATACTAATAAATCATTGTTAACCAGAGTCTAAAGTTCATTCAGAGTCCTTAGTTTTTTAATTGTCAGGACTCCTTGGGCTCCTCTTTGCTCTTTCTGAGACGTGCCTCAGTGGTGGTGGTAGAGTACGACCAAACTTCTGCTAGGACACTTCTTTCAGCATTCAGCGTGTGTGTGCGTGCGTGTGTATATGTGTCTATGTCTGTCTCCCTCTCTCTCCTCTCTCTTTCTCTCTCTTTGGAGCAGACCAGGTGAGCATTCCTACTTTGAATCTTAAATGACTAAGAGCCTGAGTTCTTCCCAGAGTAGGAACATTTTACTAAGGAGCAGAACCTTTTAGACTTAAGCCAGTTGAAATACTAATGGCAGGCTTCTGGCCTGGGTGAGCCTAGGGATGAGAGAGCAGGGTCAGGGATACGTCCTACCCTCATATGGCCTTGCTTGGGACCTGGAGTGGCCACTGTTAAGTCCTTGTTCCTGTCCATGCAGTGGCTTCTACATAGGGACCTTTTCCATGTCCCTCACCCATGGTGGGTATTTGGAGCCTTTCACAAGGCAATGAATAAACCATGTGCAGGCTATGGCTTGGAGCTATAGATATCCAGTGAGATGATGTGGAACAATGAAAAATTGCTTTCGTTCCTTCAATTATTAGATTCCAAATTAGCATCTCAGCAATGTTTTTCCCTAAAGAGGTAATGTGATCTTAGGTCTGCATGGCACAGACTGTGCTTGCTGTATGTTTGTGTCACTATTGTGCCTAGCGGGGCCCAGCTGAGTATAGGCCCTGCTTCAGTTCTCATCACCTTTCTCCCGCAGTCTCCTCTGAAGGCAGCAATGTGTTTACAGCCCACACATATAGGGGTCTGCTTGGCGGTCTCCTGCCGTAAGCTGGGCTTCCAGGAGCCCCTAGGGCCTGGGAGCTGGGAGTCCTGGCTTGATACTGCGCTGGGAGGAAGAGACTGGGCTTGTCTGACAACTTTATGTGTTGTTGTAGGGCAGCCAGGGTGACAGCAAGAATGCCAAGAAAAAGAACAACAAGAAAACCAACAAGAATAAAAGCAGCATCAGCCGAGCCAACAAAAAGAAGCCCAGCATGCCCAACGTGTCCAACGACTTGTCTCAGAAGCTCTACGCCACCATGGAGAAGCACAAAGAGGTGAGATATGGGGCAGGCTGCATTGCTGGACCCAGCATTTTGCCCTTATGGGCCAAGATAAAAGAGGGGGTGTTGCTGAGAATCTCCTGGCCAAGAGGAGGGAGGAAGCATGGGTGGCAACTCCGTTCATTGCTCCCCATTGGCTGTGTGGTAGGACTAGCCCCTAGTAGTCTGAGCTGGCTGTTTGGGTAATGCCACATGACACATCACCAACTCAGTTCAACCCCAGGGACCTGGGCCTTTTGACACACACCTGGAACAGTAGTTGTCAGGTCAGGCTAAGCACCATCTCGGTACTGCAAGTCAGGGTAACCCTGGGCCAGCCAAAGCCAGCCCTCCTCAGCACTGTTCCCCTATTCTCCATGGGCTGATGTCACTCCTGCTGTTCTTCCTGCAGGTCTTCTTTGTGATCCACCTCCATGCAGGGCCTGTCATCAATACACTGCCCCCCATTGTCGACCCCGACCCTTTGCTCAGCTGTGACCTCATGGATGGGCGTGATGCCTTCCTCACCCTCGCCAGGGACAAGCACTGGGAGTTCTCCTCCCTCCGGCGGTCCAAGTGGTCCACGCTGTGCATGCTGGTGGAGCTGCACACCCAGGGCCAAGACCGCTTCGTCTACACTTGCAACGAGTGCAAGCATCACGTGGAGACCCGCTGGCACTGCACCGTGTGTGAGGTAGGCCCCTACCTCTCTCCCCGTGTCTGCGCTCTGTCAGAAATTCCAGCAGAGATGGGGTACAGCACGAGTCTAGGGTCCCCTCGGCTGCTCTATGGCCTTCTCTGGTCTATGCATTTGCATTTTAAGTTGAACTACTAGATAGTTGGCATTTCCCAGGGAGGAAGAAACCGCTGGTTCTCTCAGGGCACTGTTGTGAGATTATTATTGTTGAGTTCATAAATTAAAGGATCCAGCTCAACATTGGTTGGGTTTCTGCTGTGTGCCCACACTAGGCTTAACACCAGACATCAGTTGTAAGCAGCAGCCAGTCTCCTCCCTTCATGGAGTGTGGTCTGGTCCTGGCCAAACTGAACATGATGGTGGGGCCATCGATGTGTGTTCAGAACACACTTGGACAGGCTAGTCTTCCAGGGATCAGCAAGCATTGATTTGTCTAGGATGACGAGATGGTCACAAGGCACCTGTTATTTTGTTCCTTATGTTTCTTAAACCCAGCTCTGTGTCATGCACATCCACAGGCCTTGTGGTGCCAGGGCAGGACTGTAGAGAAAGCAGGAGAGGCACTGGCAGTGTTTTGGTCCTGCCAAAACTTTGTCTTATTTTCCTTCCCTGTGTTCTGCTGGGGTCCCTGTGATCAGGGGTCTGGAAACCTTCCTCCTTTGTCCTGGTTGGGACAAGGTCTTGAAGCCAGAGGTCTTGGCTTCTATATGAACGGGCAGGGTCTGTCCCTTTCATAGATGGGTCCCTTTCATGGGGTAAATAAGGCTGTTGTGGGCCATCTACCTCCCCCCTGCAGATGGTCACAGACTCCCACACAGTCCTCTCCTTGTCTACCAGTGTCAGCGTCCAGGATGGGGCCCTGTGATCTCTGGGGAGCAGAGCAGGGCCTTTATTAAGCCTTTATCTTTATTTTTTGCTTTCTCTAGCTTCCTTTTGTCCTGCCCTTCATTTACTACTGCTGGGATTTTCATGTTCTTTCTATGAAAAGGTTATCAATCCTGGTCATGGGGCTCTGTTCTCGGCTCTAGCACTTCATTATCTCAGTCTCTAGATGCAGGTGGCCTTTAGAAACCTGGGGAAGAGAATTTTGTCACTGTGGTTTAGACACAGGGCCTTCTTCCTGGTGAATGCCTCTGAGCCCCAGCTGGGCTGCCCTACAGAGCTCTGGGGATGCTTTGAAGACAGCCAGTAGCAACCTTGTAGAGTGGAGGCCAGTCTCTGGGAACTGGGTCTGTGGTACTTCAGATGTTCACATGGTGCTTGAGAGGAAATGGGTACAGCCTCAGTCATTCCTTCACTGTCAGGTGTTCTAGACCTGGAGTGGGGGTGGGATGTCTAGGTGCCATTTTTGGGCGCCCAGAGGAAGAAAGGAAAGAAGGCCAGTGTCCTGCCAACACACCCAAGATCCTTGCATGAACATAAAGTCACACACTGTGTGCATATGTGAACTTATGTGCCCACTCATTGGGAAGGGCTGGTGGTGCCCCTGGGAGAGGGTGGAGTCAGAGTGAGTAGATGGATCCCTTGGTCTCTGGATCCTTCTGGGCTGTAGGGAAGGTCCCAAGAATGAAGGTTCTGGAGGGCAACTGGGATGTCTGGTCCCACTGGGCCGAGTGCTGACACTGGTCTTTCCCCTTTGTCCACAGGACTACGACCTTTGCATCAACTGCTACAACACGAAGAGCCACACACACAAGATGGTGAAGTGGGGGCTGGGCCTAGACGACGAGGGCGGCAACCAGGGTGAGCCACAGTCCAAGAGCCCCCAGGAGTCACGGCGCCTGAGCATTCAGCGCTGCATCCAGTCCCTAGTGCATGCTTGCCAGTGCCGCAACGCCAACTGCTCGCTGCCGTCCTGCCAGAAGATGAAGCGGGTTGTGCAGCACACCAAGGGCTGTAAGCGCAAGACCAACGGAGGCTGCCCGGTGTGCAAGCAGCTCATCGCCCTTTGCTGCTATCATGCCAAACACTGCCAAGAAAATAAATGCCCTGTGCCCTTCTGCCTCAACATCAAACACAAGCTCCGCCAGCAGCAGATCCAGCACCGCCTGCAGCAAGCACAGCTCATGCGCCGGCGGATGGCCACCATGAACACCCGCAACGTGCCTCAGCAGAGTCTGCCTTCCCCTACCTCAGCACCGCCTGGGACCCCCACCCAGCAGCCCAGCACACCCCAGACACCACAGCCCCCCACCCAGCCTCAACCCTCACCAGTGAGCATTTCACCAGCCGGCTTCCCTAGCGTGGCCCGGACTCAGCCCCCCACCACGGTGTCCACTGGGAAGCCCACCAACCAGGTGCCGGCCCCTCCACCCCCTGCCCAGCCCCCACCTGCAGCAGTGGAGGCGGCCCGGCAGATTGAGCGCGAGGCCCAGCAGCAGCAGCACCTGTACCGGGTGAACATCAACAACGGCATGACCCCAGGACGCACGGGCATGGTGACCCCGGTGAGCCAGATGGCCCCTGTGGGCCTGAACGTGCCCCGACCCAACCAAGTCAGTGGGCCTGTCATGCCTAACCTGCCCCCTGGGCAATGGCAGCAGGCGCCCATCCCCCAGCAGCAGCCGATGCCGGGCATGCCCAGACCGGTGATGTCCATGCAGGCCCAGCCAGCTGTGGCTGGGCCACGGATGCCCAACGTGCAGCCACCCCGGAGCATCTCACCTGGTGCCCTGCAGGATCTGTTGCGGACCCTGAAGTCTCCCAGCTCCCCGCAGCAGCAGCAGCAGGTGCTCAACATCCTCAAGTCAAACCCTCAGCTGATGGCAGCTTTCATTAAACAGCGCACAGCCAAGTATGTGGCCAGTCAGCCTGGCCTGCAGCCCCAACCCGGCCTCCAGGCCCAACCCGGCCTGCAGCCCCAGCCTGGCCTGCACCAGCAGCCTGGCCTACAGAACTTGAATGCCATGCAAGCTGGCGGTCCACGGCCTGGCGTGCCTCCACAGCAGCAACCAATGGGAGGCCTGAACCCCCAGGGCCAGGCCTTGAATATCATGAACCCAGGGCACAACCCCAGCATGGCAAGTATGAACCCGCAGTACAGAGAGATGCTGCGGAGGCAGCTGCTGCAGCAGCAACAGCAGCAGCAGCAGCAGCAACAGCAGCAGCAGCAGGGTGGTGCAGGCATGGCCGCGGGCATGGCAGGGCACGGCCAGTTCCAGCAGCCCCAAGGACCCGGAGGCTACCCCCCGGCCATGCAGCAGCAGCGGATGCAGCAGCACCTCCCAATGCAGGGCAGCTCCATGGGCCAGATGGCAGCTCAGATGGGACAGCTTAGCCAGATGGGGCAGCCCGGGCTGGGCGCAGACAGCACCCCCAACATCCAGCAGGCCCTGCAGCAGCGGATTCTGCAGCAGCAGCAGATGAAGCAGCAGATTGGGTCTCCTGGCCAGCCGAACCCTATGAGCCCCCAGCAGCACATGCTCTCAGGACAGCCACAGGCCTCGCACCTCCCCGGCCAGCAGATGGCCACGTCCCTTAGTAGCCAGGTGCGGTCTCCGGCCCCTGTACAGTCTCCGCGGCCCCAGTCCCAGCCTCCACATTCCAGCCCGTCGCCACGGATACAGCCCCAGCCTTCACCACACCACGTCTCACCCCAGACTGGTTCCCCCCACCCAGGACTCGCAGTCACCATGGCCAGCTCTATAGATCAGGGACACTTGGGGAACCCCGAACAGAGTGCAATGCTCCCACAGCTGAACACCCCCAACAGGAGTGCATTGTCTAATGAGCTGTCCTTGGTCGGCGATACCACAGGAGACACCCTAGAAAAGTTTGTGGAGGGTTTGTAGCATTGTGAGAGCATCGCTTTTTTTTCCCCCTTTCATGTTCTTGGACCTTTTGTACTGAAATCGAGGCATCTAGGCTCTTTTTATTCCTAGATGGAACTGCAACTTCCAAGCCATGGAAGGGTAGATTGCTGTTTAAAGAAACAATACAAAAGAATATATTTTTTTGTTAAAACCAGTTGATTTAAATATCTGGTCTCTCTCTCTCTTTTTTTGTTTTTTGTTTTTTTTTTTTTTGTTTTGGGGGGAGGGGGGTTTGTTTGGATTCTTTTTGTCATTGCTGGTGACTCATGCCTTTTTTTAATGGGAAAAACAAGTTCATTATATTCATATTTTTTATTTGTATTTTCAAGACTTTAAACATTTATGTTTAAAAGTGAGAAGAAAAATAATATTCAGAAACTGATTCCTGAAATAATGCAAGCTTATAATGTATCCCGACAACTTTCTGATGTTGGCGGGAAGATTTTTTCTATTGTGAACTCTGTGGGCGTTCTCCAAGTATTACCCCTGGACGATAGGAATTGGCTCCTGCGTGCACACAAGTACACACCCACACACATCTATCTATACATACTGGCTCAAGCCAAACTCTTGTCTTGCAGATGTAGAAATTGTTGCTTTGTTTCTCTGATAAAACTGGTTTTAGACAAAAAATAGGGATGATCACTCTCTTAGACCATGCTAATGTTAATAGAGAAGAGCATTCTTTTCTTTCTTCTATGTGAAACTTGAAATGAGGAAAAGCAATTCTAGTGTAAATCATGCAAGCGCTATAATTACTATAAATAAGAAAATTCAAGAAGATTCAATCACTGTATAGAATGGTAAAGTACCAACTCATTTCTTATATCATATTGTTAAATAAACTGTGTGCAACAGACAAAAAGGGTGGTCCTTCTTGAATTCATGTACATGGTATTAACACTTAGTGTTCGGGGTTTTTTGTTATGAAAATGCTGTTTTCAACATTGTATTTGGACTATGCATGTGTTTTTTTCCCCATTGTATATAAAGTACTGCTTAAAATTGATATAAATTACTGAAGTTTTTAACATGTATTCTGTTCTTTAAGATCCCTGTAAGAATGTTTAAGGTTTTTATTTATTTATATATATTTTTGGAGTCTGTTCTTTGTAAGACATGATTCTGGTTGTTTGCTCGTAGAGGAGAGGTGGAGGCTGAGGTCCTGGTGGCCATGTAGGTGTCAGCCAGGCTTAGCCAAGGCCTAGAAGGTTCTCTTTCCAGTGGTGGCTGCATACATTCGATGGGTGGGGGGATTTCACCCACAGAATTAGGGACATGAATGGGTCAGAAATAGCACTTTGCTTTCCATCCACCTCCCCCACCGTCTTAGCCACCCTGCCCCCCAAAACCAGACTAGAGAAGGTTCCCGCAATTGTTTTCAGCCCCCCACCCCCACCCCCCGTCCTGTATAAAGATCTTGGAGTTAACACAAAGGGTGCTTCAGGGCTGGAGGTGGTTCATGGCCTCCCCCCAGAATTCTAGGTTCGGTAGGGGAGGATACTACCACACAGCGTATCCCACCGTGGCCTCTGACACTAGGCTGGAGAGACAGAGGTCTGGCCCTTTGCTCTCACACCCTCCTCTAGCAACAGCAGTGTACTGCCCTGAAGGCTGCTGAGGGAAGACGCCTGGAGCTCTGGCCACCAGCTCTGCTGTGCTTGCAAACCGGCCTCCAACTTCCAGGGATACTTGCCTCCTCTCTGGGTCCTATTTTAAGAGCCCTTACTGAGGGCTAGAGTGCTGTAAAAATCACATCTAAGAGAAGGATCACCTCCAGGAGAGCTAGTCTTCTAAAATGTTCCTTTTTCAGGGCACTGGTAGCTGAGTCCTTTCTCTTTTATCTCTTGTCCCCCAACCAGAGGGTTGTCTAGGTCGGGAGTTGTGGTAAATTTAGAAAGCAGGATGCAAGTAGCTTCTATTTTGGCCCTGTATTCACAGAAATATTTTCAAAATACTTGATTTGGGATTCTAAATTTGAGATTTTCTAAGAAATCAGTTGTAGCACAGAACTTAGAATCTTGGGTTTTAATGCAGATTAATTAAGCCAGGTAAGAAGAGCACTGTCTAGCACCATCAACCAACTCCCATCTCCACTTCTCCCAAAAGGGAAAGCTAGGTCACAGCCTCTGATGACCATCTGGCTATCCCTCTTCTACTGCTTGCACCCATGATCCTCTTTCTCCTCTAATGGGAATCCCTGAGCCCGTGATCAGAAGGGGTGAGTCATCTGAGACCCTGAGGAGCAGCTCCAGGCCTGTACTTTGGATGTGCAGCCCTTTAACACCCTCAGTGGAGGGCATCTTTTTCAGATCATCCTGGAATCCAGAATGTACCAACCTCATCTTGGAGTCACCTGCAATCCAGATGCTAAAGGATGCAGCTGAGGGTGTGGTCTGTGGATGCCCATCCCGCACTTGTCGTAAGGAAACTTCTGTAAGCTGGAAAGTCCCAACCCTGTGTCTCATGCTGTATACTTAGGATGAGAAGAAAAAAAAGTCCTATATTTGTGATCAAAAAGAGGAAACTTGAAATGTGCTGGTGTTTATAATAAAAGCTGGTAAAACTGCTTGGATTCAAAGATGGTTCCAGTTGGCTAATGACCCTCAGAATTAGCTTAGCAGCCAGTCAGCCTAAGACTGAAAGGGCTCAGTTGAGTTTGTCTAGTGCATGTGTTTATGTTTTGAGAATTTAGCATGTTAAAAACAGGAACAGAATGCAACTTCTGGAAAACCAGAGTTGGAGAGGCTCCTGCTTCTAAGATCTCTCCTTTTGATTGCTATAAAATAGTACCAAAAATTTTAAGCCAAAAAGGGTTTGTAGGATTATATGAGAAAATAGGCTACTCCTTCAATGAAGGAGCTGAGTGCTGGGTGGTAGCTAGTACGCCACCAGAAAGTTCTTCACCAAAGGTCAGTGCTGGGAAGTAGACACTGCAGCTATTCTTTAGCAAGTGGATGCATAGCAGCATGTAGGAATGGGGACAAGGCCCACTTGAGCTCATAAAGCCACATTGCTCCTTCCCAGGATGTCCTGTGTTCATTCAACTGCATGACTCTTGTACAATTACATTGTGCAAAATCAAGAGTAGGGAAGGGTCAGTTACTATCAAATTGAAATGATTAGCACCCAGGCAAACAGGCAAGACTGAGAAACTTGAGATGAGAAGGCAAATGGTAATTTCAATGTTCTCGAGCCTTTTTATAAAGGATTTACCAAGGTCTATTGACCATGATATCACTAAGGGATTACTTCAATCTGAAAAGTTCAAAGAGCACTGACAATTTAGACGACCTTGATTAAGTAAGTGGTGCAGATATGTTTGAGGGGATTTGGAGGAAACCGAGTGAGAGAAATCATAGGAAGTGTGGGCCTGAGGCTTCTGTGAGGTTGAGGAGTTGAAAAGTGGTACCAAACAGGGCAGCAGTAATGGCACAAGGGCCTCGGCCTCAACCTTCACTCAGCTCCCTAAATTCTTTTGTTGTCTGGATGGAAGATAATTACACTAGATAACAAGTACTGTTTTAAATGCATTAACTCCTTTGCCTTGGCCATGAGATAGAAGTGAGCCAGTAACTTGCCTGATTAGTTCATGAGCAGCAAGTGCAGACATTGGCCCAAGCCATATTTCTGTGCCTGAAAGGAGCTTTTCCTCCTAACCTAGAGAACTGCCTTACATGCCTGGACCCCCTGACTCCCACCCCCCTGTCCCTTACTCCACATATTCATTTTGAACGCACTTTGGTGGTACCTTGGGGAGGTGATGACATTACATCGCCACCCCTCAAACATGGCAGACAGTAAATGGAAACAGTGCTTATCTTAGGACTATGTGGGATTCACCTGTGTCTGCTGCCCACTGGTTCACTTGGACACCACAGAAAAAGAAATACAGTGTTGGTCAGCCCTAGAGTCCACAGCTTTAAACTCCCAGTGTAGATGAACTTAACCCACCTCCCACCCAATACCTGGAGAGCGCTAAGTGACTGAAATGGGCTTTACCATCTGGCCAGGAACAAGGAAGTCTTTTTTTATATAAACTGATTTTTTAAAAAAATAATTAGTGTACATAGGCATGTTAATGAAATGCAAACTAAGGAGAGGTAAAAAGTGATGTCTAGAGAATGTTCCAAGCCAAGGTGAGCACCTTGTATCTGCAGGTCCTTCAGGAAAATGTCCAGAGAGGATATTCTTGGATAGGACAGTTAGAGGTGTGTCTGGCTCCTGCATCTGGGCATCTGCCCCTGTAATGACAGAACAATGCCACCAGGTTTCTCATGCCAGGACTCTTCCTTGTCCTCTCCAACGTCACTCAGGACCCCTCACATCTGGGTACAGGTTGGGGACCCACAGAAGAAGAAAGTTGGGTTGGTTGTGCTGCTTTACAGGAAGTGGTGCGAAGTCTACTGATGGATAGTCTTGGGGACCAAATGCTGGCATCAGTGAAGCTGTGCTCCCAAAACTAGCTGTAGAGAAAGGGACAGAGAAACAGTAGATCTGGGGGCTGTGCAGGAGGTGTTCACTGTCAACAGCTGTTCAGCAGCCAGAACTGGTGTCACCAGTGAGGGCAAGACCTCTGTAGGCAGAAGCAGAGAGAACCCTCAGAGCTTTGAGGGAAGCCAATCCTCACTGTTACTGACCCTCTAGACACTTGAGTTCTGAGCTTTTGTTTCCTGAGAAAGGAAAAAGGGGTCCTTGTGTAAGAAGAGGGTAGCAAGTGTCAGGTAGCAGGAAAGATGAGTGGGCACTGAGCCAAGGCCCCTTTCCCTCCAGAACCAGCAATTTCAGGAAGTCCCTCCTGACCAGCTTCTAGTTGACGTTCAAGTAAGCAGGCTTTCTCAAAGCACTGAGTTTGTTCACTGAGCAAGCACTGAGCAGATCCTAGGCCCTGAGATACAGCCCTTGGAGAACTCAGTTACAGACAACTACTGCAGGAAGGTGCTAGATGGTGGCAGGACTCAAAGCCAGGGCACTGAACCTAGTTTTTGCTAGAAATAAAGATGTATTTTCATCAGGGCCAATAATTGCACAGTGCACCATGGTTTGAGAAATACACACATTCTCCTTGGCACTGCCATGTGTTCCTTAAGATAGTGCTTCTCCGGCTCTACTGTGCATATGAGTTATCTGGGATCTTGCTAAAATCCTGATTCAGTATGTCTCTGGGTGGGGAGATGGAGTTTCTGTTTTAACATGCTCCTAGGTGAGGCTGCTGCTACTAGCTCTCAGTCTACACTTTGAGGAGAAGGCTATAGGGCACCAAGAATAAACCATCTTGACTTTTAAACTGCCTTAGTCTTAAAGTTCACAATAAATGTGGGTGTAGGGAGAAGGGGTTTGGACAGGTAGTTCTTTGGCCTCCGTCACAGCATTGTCAAGCTGGAACCACACGTCTCCTTTGTCCTTGTGGGCCTCCTACCCTCTTCAAATCACTGAAAATATATGTGGTAGGACTACTGGCAGCCTGAAGTCCTCTGGCCAGGACAGGAGGCAGACAGAAATAAAGCTTGAAGCACCCCAGGAAGCTTACAACCCTGAATTACCTGAGAAAGTATCCTATGTTTTGTTTGCCCTGAAACAGAGGTGCAGGATGCCATCCTATGAAGTGGATATGTAACAAGGCAGATAGTGAGGAAAATAAAGAAGGGAGTCACATCTTGTTTTTCTAAAGAAATAGGAGGGAAGCCTCACCCTGGCTAGTCTCCTGGGCACTGTGACCCCATGGGGTGAGTGCTGGGTCAGTCCCAGTCTTCCTGTTTTTTGAGCTACAGGCACAGCACCCACCATCAGAAGAGACCTGGCTGACACCGATGGACCATGGTCCCCTCTCCTGTGCCCAGGAGGCTTTGGTGCCTTCAGAGAAAACATCAACAGCCTTCATTTCCACCTGATATTCAATACCCCACTGGTGCAGAGAGTCCTGACTGAGGGGACCCTCCTTGGTCAGGAGGAAACAGTCTTGGCGAGAGAAACTCTGTGAAAGCTGCCCACCTGCTGGGTCCTGACGCCACTTTGGCAGGGCGTCTGGCTAGAGTAGAGGTCCATGGCATCCAGGCAAAGAGCCAGTCCTTGAGGCACAGGGCACACATTGAGAGAGGAGCCCTGTAACCATCAGAGAGAATCATGCTGAGCAGGGAAAGAGGCCCACAGACCAGGCATTTTCACACAATGTCTCTACTCCCTCCAAGCATCTAGGAAACATGGGGCCATCAGCTTGGCCCAAACATACACATACACATGAATGCAAACACATGTAGAATGAAGTTGCTTTTTCACCCTGTAGATTCTCTCAAACCGAGCCAATTCTCACTTTTCTTTCTTCCTGTAAGCAATAGACACAGTAGATGTGGTGGACATTTTTCCTTCTAATGCCTCATCTATAAGCTGGGGAAAAAAAAGTGTGGTCTGAGCTCTTTAGCAGGAAAGAAGGCATCTTTCAAAACATGCCCTCAAAGCCAGTTCACTGAGTGGTATCCCCCAGCAGAAGCCTCTGGGAATAAACTCAGGGGGAGAGGTTACCACCTCCACCCTGCTTTCCCCAGAGCCAGAGTCACTCAGAAAAGGCTCCACTAGTGATATTTCATGGTTGTCTGGACTTAGCTCTGTCTTCTATTTATCATGCTGGACAAGGAAGAGGCTGGGAGCCCACCAGGATGGCCATCCTGTCCCTCCTGCACAGACGTTGTTCATAGTGGGAGGGGAAGGGGTTGACAAGGGTCACACAGCTGGTGGGTGCCCAAGGAGCCCCCTGAGGGGCCTGGAAATGACTGATGAAAAGGGAGATATGCCTCAGGTCCATTTACCCCTTGAATGTGTGGGGTCTGTGCAATTAACTTGTGATATTCCCAGAGTCCTTGATGGTGGAATTAAAAGTGGCCACTGGCAAAGTAGAATGTGCCGTTTGGAAATAAAGCCTCAGAGTCAGCCAGTGAAATTAGAAATGTTCTTTTAAGTTCCAGGCCAGGTCCTGCTAAGTGGCTACATGGGCCTCCACAAAGGACCACTGGTCTTGCTTCTAGCCAAATCCCATCATTGGCATGTGTGCCAGTGGGAGCCAGGGCCTGGGTTCCCACCAGATCCAGCTATACCGCTAGGAGGTCTCTGACACTTGTCTTACATAACAAGATAGTTGTTAAGTGAATCAGCAAAACACTAGGTTTCTGAGTTCCAACCCATGCTACACTGGCATCGAAGTCTTGCAAAGGATGAGGAGGACTCTAAGAAATGCACAAAATCCTGTGCAGGTGCCACCTGGTCACTAGTTGCTTCTCTGAATTGGAAAGTTTTGATGCCTCAGAAACCCAGGGATAATCACTGCCTCTAAAGCTTTAGTCAAAAGCCTCTAAGCTGCAGCTGCCCTTCTCCCAGACCAGGTCTATATAGGTCTGTATCTGCTGGGGAAAATCCTTGCTCCTGAAGTCTGAACATTAAGACAATTAGAGAATGGCTTTCGGATAATACCCAGCATTTTCAGGACTGTCTGGGAGTTTCTCTCCCCAACACTCCCATTTTTAGCTTCAAAAAGCAAGCTACCTTATAAGAGGATCCATGAAATTGAAAATCTCGTCATTCCTGGGACCTTTCCAGGCCAAGCAGTATCCTTCGGCTACAAGCTTTTTCTCATCTGATAACTCACAGGATGCTGCCTCATGAGAGGAAAAGCTTTCCCAGATGTTGGTTCCTTGAAAATAGAGATGAAAAGAGGAGGCAGTTGAATTTGATTTTTCATTGCAGTGGGAATTAAAAAAAAATTGTGGTAAAATATACACAATATAAAATTTACCATCTTAATAATTTTAAGTGTACAGTTCAGTGGTATTAAATACATTCACATTGTTGCACTACTATCACCAGCATCATCTCCAGAAACTCTATTCATCTTCTAAAACTGCAGCTTTGTCCCTATCAAACACTAACTACCCTTTTTCCCTTCCCCAGCCCCTGGTACTCACGCTTCTACTGTCGGTCTCTAAATTTGATGACTACCTACTTCATGTTAGTGGAATCATATAGTACTTGTCTTCTTGTTACTGGCTTATTTCACTGATCATAATGTTCTCAAGGTTTACTCATGTTGAAGCATGTGTCAGAATTTCCTTCCTAAGTCTGTATATTCCAGACCATGTTCTGTTTATTCATTGATCTGGCATGCACACTCGAGTAGCTTCTACCCTCTGGCTATTGTAAATAATACAGTGGTCATTTTTCATGACCCCCAGCTCACCCCAGGGGAAGGCAGTGACTTTGGAGAAGAAACAGGCAGCCTCATAGTGGCTACACTGGTCGTCAGGAGACCCAGGGGGGTCTCCCCATCCCTTCCTTCTCCTGCTTCTTGTCTGCTCTCCCCAAGCCAGTCTCCAGTCTTCATCAGTTCAACTGAAGTACATCTGCATCTATTTTTTTTTTCCTCCTTCCAATTTTCCTTGGGCATATCAGGGCTGTAATCTGCCCATGACTCCACCAGGACTTGACTTGGATCCCTATGTGCCTTAAAAAGTCACAGTTCCCTAGGCTACCGGAGGATGCAGTATCACAGAGAACTGTGGTTGAGGCTTTGACTTTGAAGGCCACAGGCCAAGAAAGGACAGAAGACTCTGTCTAGTAAATGTGTCTGGAACCTGGTACGTTTGCCCTCCACAGAGCCTTGGTTGTGCCTGTCTCGGCAGAGGTCCCTTATCCTTAACTAAAGTGTGGGCTCCCCTCTTCCTTTTGCCAAATGCTGCTTCTCTTTCCTGAAATAAAAGCTAGATCTCTTGTCCCATAGACCAATGTGTCAGCTTACAAGAGATGATTTCCTAAGTGGAGTGAACAACAAATGAAATGTGAGGCTGAGAGTAGCTACAGTGACATCCTGGTAATGGCTATGCCTTGGACAGTCTTGGTATGTCCATAGTGTGGTGAGGGGAGGAGAGAGACAGGGGCAGATTATGCAGGGCTTGGAGAACGAGGTAGTAGGGGCTTGGAATTGCTTATAAGTGTGCAGAGAAACCACTGGAGGACCCTGAGTGAAGAGTCTGTGACCCACCTTAGTGCAGAGAATGAATAGGGTGCTATTTAGGAAGCTACTGGAGTTATAGGTAAGAGAACTGCTCCTCCATCCAAATTTGCCTACCTCTTTTATGTATCTTCTCAGTTACTTCAGCCTGGAACTTGGGCGGGCGTCATCCTTGACACCTTCCACCTGGAAGTGTTCTGAGACATCGCCTCCCATGTCCCAACCTTGTCCAGGCTCCATGGAGGACACTGTTGTGGCTCCTGTACTTTGAAGCTTTTGTCACAATCTCTAGTAACCCTATTTTTGAACAATTATTTGAAGGTGGCGGTGACTCTTTCGTGTGCCTCAGAATCATCTGGGGAGCCAAGTAGGCCCCACTTCAGACTTGGAATTAATTCTGTGAGAAAAGGAGTTGGCCTGAATTCCTAACAGCAGGGCGAGAGAAATGGAACGAATAGCCCAGTTTTGCTGGTGGGTGTTGGTTCTTGAGTTCCACAGTCTTGATGTAGGCAAGTCAAGCAAGCCTTAAATTCTCCCTTTCACTTCCTTTAGCTATTTGGCTTGCCTTGGTTGGAAGAGACAGATTTCCAACTGTCTGGAAGAGTGTGGCCGAAGACTAATAAAGAACCGAGAGACGTTAACTGTTTCTGCCCCGGAGAGCCGCCCTTTCAAGTCATCCCGAGGGGATGCGAACATCAGCCCTACTTTAAGGATTCACAAACTGGGGCCCAGCTAGCTCGGGAGAGTCTAGGGCAGCTCTCTGCGCTGCCTGTCGCCCTTGACAGCGCGACACAAGGTCACGGAGGTCCCGCTCCCAGACCCGACTGTCCCCCTGGTGCCACTGAGGTCCCTGCCCACCCGACGGCTCAGGCAGCGACTTGGGCAGCCCGGCGCGCACCGTGACGTCATCCACTCGCGCCCGGGCGAAGCCCCGCCCCTGGCACGCGCGGCTGCGCGGCGCGCTCGAGAGGACTGACATGGCGCGGGAGCTGCGGGTGCTGCTGCTGTGGGGACGCCGCCTGCGGGCGCCGGCGCTGGCGCCCGCCCGGGCAGGTGAGGACGAACGTACCGGCCGGCGTACCGGCGGGCGGGGGCGGGTATATGTGGCCCTCTGAGACCCGGAGCCCGTTTCATTCTCTGGGAGGCGGAGACACGGCACCCTTTGCACGGCATGGGACACTGTGGGATTTATGCGCCCGACGCACGACGAGCCGCGAATGGCGAGCCCTCGGTGTGTCCTGGTTCCACAGGACCCCGCGCTGCCCGGGTGTCCCCAGGAGGTAACGCGGTTGAGCCCCGGCCAGTGCGACTACAGCAGGGGCTTCTCTTCGGGCAGAGGGGCCGCGCGGGCTCTTCTTTCCTGGCACCGAAGACAGTTTGGGAGAGTGAAATCCGAGGGTGTCGATTGCGCCGGGAACGGACTTCAGTGGGCTGATCGCTGAAGTCCCGTAGTTGGCTTTTCTTTCTCCCCGCCCCCCACGCTGTTTTATACACTAGTAATGCGTTAACCGCTGGCTCCCTCGTTCATTCGACACAAACCAGAGTGTCCACTCGGTCCTGCACGGCACAGTGCAGCGAACCACACCGAGAACCGGCACCCGGTCCCTGGGATTGCTGAAGTAAATGTTGGGGGAAAAAAAAAAAAAGACCATAGTCTCTCGTTTCTCACTCCCCCTCGGAGGTAACCACGGATGAACGTGTTTTCTTCCAGGCTCTGCGCAGTTAACACATATATAAATAAACGTGTCTGACTATTTTTACGTAAAAAAGGCCTAAACCATATATGTATGCATTACGCTACAGAATTTTTAAAGCTCCCACACTTCCTTTTGACAGTATGCACCGTTCTGCGGCTTTCCACTGGCTGCATAGTATATCCTCTGTTGTGGTTGTATCATCGTTTGCTTAACATTGTCTTATTCATAAACGTAATAAAGATTATTTCTGTTTTTTGGGGGGGAGCGAGGGTTATTAATACTGTGTGGAATCGGCGACTATTTAAATCTTGTGCACGTGTGGTATTTCTTTAGAATTACAGAATTGTTGGATCGAACTTGTGCATATTTGAAATGTTAGCTGATATTGCCAAATTGCTGTCCAAAAATATTTTATCATTTTATGGTCCTTTTAGGGAATAAGACTATATCAAGATGTCTTCAATGTCTTTTCTAAGCCTATGGTTTATAGACTATTTTTTGTTTAATTTACATTTACATGGATACTGGTAAGAATCTTTTCATTTAATAACTGTTTGTGTATCTTCTATGAATTTCCTTTTCAAAGTGTTCACAGTTTATTATCTGAGTTTTAAATTTTGGTGTAGTCTTTTAAAATCATTTTTAAAAATAGTATGCTCTAGCAGATAAGACAACTAAGTTTTATCACTGTTGCTCATATTCAGCATCTTTTTTGGATTTATTTTCTGTTACCAGTATATTCTTGTGTTAGTTCTGCAGAGAAAAGTCTGTAGGTTTTAAATTTTCTAAGCCCCACCATATCTAAAAAGATTTTTATTTTGCTCTCATACTTGGATATTAATTTGGCTGAGCGTTGCATTCCAGGACAAAAGTTTCCTCTAAAGAGTGATATTGCTCTGTTGTCTTATCCTTGTTACAGATAAGCAGTCACATCAACTTGATTCTTGTTCCATTTCTCTCGTGGTTAAGATTTTTTTCTTTTTATTGTTCATGTTCTAAGGCAGCAGTCTCCATCCAACCTTTTTGACACCAGGGGCTTGTGCTCCTGTGAGAATCAAATGCCTGATGATTTGAGGTAGAGCTGAGATAGTGACACTAGTGCTACTGAGTGGCTACAAATACAATGAAGAAGCTTTGCTCACTCTCCTGCCATTCACTTCCTCCTGTGTGGCCCAGTTCTTTATAGGCCACAGACTGGTACTGGTCCGCAGCTTAGGGTTTGGGAGTCCTATTTTAAGGTGTTCTGATTGTATTTTTTGTAATTCATTCTTTTAACCACATAGTGTCACTTAACATTGGAAAGACACATCAGTTTTCAATCCAGCCAGATTTTATTTTCTGGTTTTTTTTTTTTTAATCTTTTCTTTAATAATCTGTGTCCTTTGCTGAAATTTCTATTGTAATGGTTCAGACATTCTTTTGCTTGAATCTAAAATACAGAACCTGTTTTTGGAAGTCTTCTATATTGCAGTTGCCCTTGATATTGTCACACTGTATGGATAAGTATGAAGGTATAATTATTTGGATAGATTGAGTGATTGGTGAATTCAGCCAAGAAAATATCTTATGCAGTGTGTGTGGAGGATAACAATATAGTTATAAGGATTCACTTATGCAGAAAATTCAGAATTCTTCTGTATTCTTTCCTCTTTTCCTGGGAAAGTGTTGCCAGATTTTAGCATGCGCTTGTATTTTAGCATGCGCTTGGCCTGACACCTAGGACTCTGACCACGTGTCACCATCATCCCAGTCTCTGTGGACTTTTCATTTTTCATTTTTGTTTATGACTTAGTTTATCAACAAGTATATATTTTTTAGTTTTTTTTTTAAATTTTAAATTATTTTTATTTATGACTACAGCACCTGGTCTTCTTAGGTGGTCTCCCATTCATACTAATCAGGCCTGACCCTGCTTAGCTTCTGAGATCAGACATTGGACTTGTTCAGGGTGGTATGGCCATAAGATCATGGACCATGGCTTCTGGGACTTCAAAGATGACATGAGCCTTTTGTCTGGGTCATAGGTTAATGGGAACATGTGGCTTCCAGGCAGTATACTGGGCTATGCTGGAGGCATGTGTGGAGTGTCAGGGAGCACAGAAACGTGGTTGACTGCATAAGCGTCACAGAAGAGAGCATATATGGGCCAAATCTTGAAAATTTCAGGCAGGGTAAGGAGGTGCCTCTTAATAATTTGGTTTGACAAGAAACTAGGAGTATATGGCAGTGAAGGTGAATGAGGCTAAAAATTATGTCCTTTCTCATCTATTAGATGTAAACTTATGGGAAGGGACCACATCCTTCTATAATCATCAGGATAGTCACAGTGCCAGATCTGGGTCAGTGTTTGGAGAACTCATCTGCAATCACTGAGGTCCACAGACATCTGACTTTCTACAGTCCCTCAGGACCAGGTGGCTCATTACAGATAATTTCCTTTATTGTGAATCTTAAGTTGACTGGAAGTTGGGAATCAGCAGTATTATAACCAGCAAGAAATTGCATCTCTTAAAATGTATATTCATGATAGTGAGCATAGGTATCAGAGCCTGAGTTATCTGGAAAATGAAATATTAATACTAAAAATATGAACTACCGTCCGATTTCACCGAAGCTCCAGCAAGTATCAGAAGTAACTGATTTGCTGGTAGACAAATGATAAAGCTCTTTTCCAAAGAAGAGAGATGACCCTAAAAAATCAACAATAGATTTAGTCTCCAAAAGCAAATGTGATTGTGTTGTAAGGCATATAGGCTAGTGGGTTGGTCATATCATGTGGCTAGGTAACTGCCATGGCCCCCACAGCCCCGAGCCCTATTTCTTAATCTCGCAGGATGCTCTTGTTCTTGAAGTTTGACATTGCTATAATGAGATCATGAGGCAGTCACGGTGCAACGGTTGGTACTCAATTTAAAGTCTTATGTTTTTTCCATTCTGTGTAAGCTCAGACCTTTGCTGGAATTGTCTGCCTTGGAAAGGGTTGAGGAGTTCACTCCAAGCACCAGAAAGGTCAGAAGGGTGGGGTTCCCCTGCAGATTTGTTTATTTACCACAGCAAACCCCACATAGACCCTATCCAGCTGAAACCTCCCTTTTAGTACTTTTATTCTTTTGTTGATTTGATTTACTTCTTTCCTCTGCTCTTACTTTGGGGCACGTGCTGTTTAATTTCTACCCCTAACACCTCTTGTGCTTCAGCCTTCACAAGTATTCAGGCAAATTTCAGGTGTTTCCAGGCTATTTTTGTCATGAGAGAAGTAGTGCTTGCTGGCCAGGTTTCACACTGTATCTGTGAGACAGCTGTTCATGCTGCTAATATGGCATGATGATATAGGTTTTGATCTTTAACTTCTTAGAGTTTGAATGACGTCATTTGTATAAACCATGGTGCTGAGGCTTAGGGCCAGCAGCAGGAAAATATGTGGCTCTGCTGCCCAGGAGGTACCAGGTGGGCCTTTATTATAAGGGCATGAGATACTTGGGTGTGTGCATGGTCAGGGATGGGGGAGGTTGAGTTATCTGGGCCATATGCAAAAGATCAAACCAATTTTCAAACTAATATCCAAAATGAATACCGTATTTTTTAAAAAGAGCAGATTATATAGTCACACTATTAAGAACAAATAGAAAGGTCAAAGTCTTTCTAGTGGAACTGGATATGTCAGGTAGCTGATATGGCACCATGAAGGAGAAATGAAGAAATCACATTGCCATTGTAGTTTGCTCACATCAGTATTCTAGCATTTATAGGGAAAGGAATGCCAGAGTGAATTTTGCGTGAAGCTTACTTGTAAAGTAGTAAAAGATTTTGTTTTAATCATTATGATTAGAAGACTTTCTAAAACAATCATTAGATGAAATATAACTGAACCTTTCTTTGATGTTTCCAGGGTCAGTAGTGTGAATGACGGTCCTCTTTAGTAATACACAGGCCCTCTGGGATGTGATGGCTCTTGAAATGGCATCTTGAGTATTTCTGACTTTTTAGCCTCTTTTACTCATTTAACTTGCCAGGCCTCTCTGGGGCTGTGTTCCCACCTCTTGCAGGTTTTAGATGTGGGCTGACAACCTAGATGATAAAACTTGTTAGTGGCACACTTTTTAAAAAAGAAGGATTGTGAGTGAGGACAGGAATAGTCTTATGTGACTGAAGTCGGGGTATGGATTTTATGTACTGTATTTAGACTATTCAGAGGTGCCCCTCTCCTTTGTTTTTGTTTTGTTTCTTTATATTCAGGGAGTTAATATTTCTTGATAGAGTGTAAGTATAAGACAAGTATAAGTTTATTAGAGAATGATCTCAGGCTCTGAAACATGGTATGGTTTAAGAAACAGTATAAGTGTTAGAGAATTCCGGAGGTACGAACGTAGAGTTTTTTGAGGAATGCAAATCTTTATTTGATACCTAAGTGGAAAATGAAGAGCTTTCTGTCTACAGTATTGATATACTTAAATCTTACATGAAATAATTATAGAATTTAAGAAACAAAATGTTTAGAGAAATTTCAGATGTGAATGAAATAGCTAACCTGTGGTATCTGGTTAAAATGGAGAGAATAATGGAATTGTCCAAGTTGACTTACTAAAAAGCAGAGAATTTCTTGTTTACAAGCATAAGACTATGGTAAAATAATTGGAGGTGCTCTGAGGGAGAAAGCTAGAGGCAACATTCCAAAGAACTATAGCTTTTCCAATAGAGTATTTCCACTTTGTGGGAGAGCATAAATTCTGTTTTTCACTGATCTGGAAGTACCTTTAGTTTATAGAATTTTAAACTTACAGAGTAAACTTATTTTTTAAGAAATATTTTACTGAACCCAAAGTTTTAAAATTAGAAATGTATAGGCTGAAATTAGATGAGTGAATTTAAAACTTTTTTCTCATGAAATGAGAAATGTAAGAAATGTGTTCACATCATGGCCTGCTTTACGTGTGTGTATGTGTGTGTGTGTGTGTGTGTGTGTGTGTGTGTGTACACATATGTAAATATACTGTGCAAATATGTTTACATATTTAGCTGAAAGTTTTGTAAATACTCCTATGCTATCATTCTTATGCTTTCATTTTAAAAAATGTTTTACTTTAATCTACTGAATTGATTTCATAGCCATTGATTGGGTCACCAATCTTAACCTGTGGTCTGTGAAACACTTTGTTATGCAGCTTGTACCTTCTAAGAAAATAACCATGTGTTTATCAAGAGTCTGCTCTCACACTAGCATCATCATGGGAACAATAAAAACGTGAGACAGTCAGAGGTTTAGCCTAATGAAACATCTGCTACATAGTGTAGCAACATCATTTCATTAAACAAAGGTCTGTGGTGCCTACTGTGTGTCTGATGCTGTTCTGGGTGTTATAGGATACCCAGAGGACAAAACAGACAAAAATCCTGGTCCTGGATGGTGTTGGGGTGGAGTGGGATTGGACACAGGCAGGTAAGTACTGTATGGATGTTATGTGAAAAGTTCTGTGAAGAAAACAAAGCAGAAAGGGGATCTCAATAGAAATAGGGTGGTCAGGGATGGCCTCCATGGAAGGCGGTGTTTAAACAAAGCCTTGACAGAGGCAAAGGTGTCTGAAGAAGTGTGTTTCAAGCAGAGTGAGCATCCCGTGTCAGGGCCTGGGGTGGTGTTTTGGAGGGATAGCAAGGAGGTTGGGGCTAGTGCTGAGGGCGCTCTTGAGCAGAGTTAAGTTAGAGTAGCGTGCCTCATTCGTCTGAGTGTGACTTCACAGATTGAGATTTGGGTGATGGGTAAGACTAGGTAGTGAGTTAGAATTAAAGCTCACTTTACAGTTTTCTGAAAAAATTTTATTTTTAATGAGAAGGGAGTCCTGTTTTCCAGAACAAACTGGTACAGTGAAAAATATCTTCCACCCTGACTCTCAGTGTACTGCCCAGTTATGCAGAAAAAGCCTCTGCAGCAACACGCATGTACACACCCACATTCCCTTAGAAAAGAAGAGAAACTATGCTACACTGGGACATATCATACTATACTATATCAAGGCACAGATTGCTAGTATCCCACAGTGTTGGCGCCCCTTAATTTATTCAACCCTCTCTCGATGGACATTTAGGTTGTTTCGAGCCTTTTTAAAAATATCACAGACAGCCCTGCCAACAGCTTTCTCACACCTTCACCAGAGCTGGCATAACAAAATTTAAAATATTTGTCAGTCTGATAGTGCAAATGCTGTCTTGTTTTAAATTCATTTCTTTAGTTATGAATGATGTAAAGCATTTTTTGTATGATTCAGAGTCATTTATATTTCTCTTTTTTTGTGAATTGCCATTTTTCTCTTACACTATTGGCCTTTTTCTTATAGATCTGTAAGTGATCCTGCTATGTTATGGAAACTGGTTTTCTGTGACACGTTTCAGATATCTTTCCCTAGTGTGTTTGCATATTAAATTTAAATTTTTTTAATTTTAATTTTTTTAGTAGTATAGTTATTGTTTACTTTTAACTGGCATATAACAGTATATAGATTTCAAGTATATAACAATAATTTGATGTTTGTATATATTGTGAAATGATCACCACAGTAAATTTAATTAATAATTAACATCCATCACCTCACACAGTTACACATTTTTTTTCTTGTGATAAGAACTGTTAGGATCTATTTACTTTTAATTTTTATGTGGCCCATAAACTTATAGTTCTTGGTTACGTGTCTTGTTTAGAAAGATCTCAAGATGATTAACATCGTGAATTGTTAGGGAAAAGCAAAGCAAAACCACAGTGAGCCACCACTTCTCACACACCCAGGTGGCTATAATAAAAAACATAAGCAATAACAAGTGTTGGCGAGGATGTGGAGAAATCAAAACCCTTGTACAATGCTGGCAGGAATGTAAAATGGTGCAGCACTTTGGAAAAGTCTGACAGTTCCTCAGATGATTAAATATACAGTGACCACTTGACTCAGCACTTAAATTCCTAGGTATATACCCAAGAGAATTTAAAACATGTATCCACACAAACATGTTCACCAATATTTATCACAGCATTATTTATAATAGCTAAAAAGTAGAAACAAACCAATTATCTATCAACTGATGAATGGATGAACATCATGTAGTCTACCCAGATAATGGAACATTATTCAGCCATGAAAAGGAGTGAGGTATGGTTACAGCTCTTTTTGCTGAAAACCTGTTCCTCTTTTGTAGTGTACTCTTATCTTTTCACTTCCCAGATTCCACAGGGCTACAGCCTTCCTTAGCGTGGCCTGCCTCCTTCTAAAATATACTTTTAACAAATATT
Source organism: Cynopterus sphinx (assembly GCA_030015415.1). NCBI lineage: Eukaryota > Metazoa > Chordata > Mammalia > Chiroptera > Pteropodidae > Cynopterus > Cynopterus sphinx. The sequence continues at coordinate 94,178,332 of CM057379.1, read as the reverse complement.
ACTTTTTCTAAAAAAAAAAAAAAAAATGAGGTATGATAAGTGGTACATTTTGGATGCACCCCGAAAACATTTTGTTAAGTGAAAGAAGCCAGACACAGAAGACCATATATAATGTGATTTCATTTATGTGAAATGTTGAGAACCAGCAAATCCACATAGACAGAAAGTAGTTGGCAGGAACTGAGGGGCAGGAGAATGGGGAGTGACTGCTAATGGGTATGGTGTTTCTTTCTGAGGTGATAAAAATATTCTAGAATTAGATATTGGTCATGGTTACACAACTTTGTAAATATACTAAAAACCATTAAGTTGTACACTAGGTGAATTAGATCAATAAAGTTGTTTTTAAAAATCTTATGTTTTATTACAGTGCTTTTAGCGTTTATTTTCACTTTTAAAGTCTGGAATTGTTTTGATTTAGTAAGTGAGGGAGGAAATTAATTTTAGTACTGTAGCTTTAATGTACTTTAATATTTGATTATAGTATTTTCTCATACTTTCAAAAATTTCTTTGCTATTTATGGACACTTATTTTTTAAATGAATTTTAGAATAAGCTTGACTAGTTCATAACAATTCTGTTTGCGTTTTCATTGGGATCCTGTTAAAAATATAGACTAATTTAGAGAATCGACATCTTTAAATATTTACTCTTCCTATTCAAGGACATTTTCCTAAGCTTTTTATATCCCTATGTGAATGTGTTTTATGCCCCTAGTAAATTTTTCTAGTGTTTTTTTGTAATTGGGTAATTTTTATAAATAGGTTATTTTATAAATAGGTTATTGATATACATAGCACAAAATCCAAAAGATACAAATGTGTGAGCAGTGAAAAGCACGTCTTTCTCACTGAAACCCTCAGACACAAGTTCTTCTGGTGGCATTATTAAGTAAATCTGGTGGCAGCCTCTGCAGCCAGTTTCTTGAGTGTTCTCACAGAGATATGCTTGGCTTATGAGAATAATTTATGTATATATGTATACACACACATATATATTTAAACACCATGGTAGCAAATGCAAACTACTGTTCTGAACCAGGTTTTTTTCCTTAATGTATTTTAAAGATACTGCCTTCTACTAGGCTCAGCAGGCTGTTTCCTGCTGCCCTGAGTGGTTTCCACACAGGGTCACCAGAAGTACTATCTGAAAGTTTCTCCTGAAAAGAATTCTGTGGCATCTCTTCCTTCATTTGAGCTGGTAAAGATTAACTATAGTGTGAACTGGAGCACAGGACCAAAGAGAGGGTCTGCGATCAGGGAATATTGGTTGCACTGTACTGGGCCTTCCAGAGCCTGCCCTCTTCCTGCAGCTGTCTTCATTTCATACCTGCAGGCCTGGCTCCAACTTGGACTTACACACTACTTCAGGTGGACTATAAGGTGATCCAGCCCCCCAGCCATGTTATATCCCACAGGCAACACCTCTGAGAGCTCCTCTGCTTATATCGGGCTAAGTTCTAATAAGCTATGTGTACATATTTTTGCAAGTTTAAAGTGACTCACAGGTTTTGAAGCTGGTGGCCAGCCCCCTCCCTGGAAGCTTTATTTTCATTCTTCCTCCTCTTCCCTTCTAAAAAGGAATATGTACGTTCAGTTTTGAAAAGAAATGTAAAATGAATACCCATTACCTAGCTTAAATAGAAATTATGAGTTCCTCGACCCTTCCTCCCCAATGCATCCCTGTGTCTTTCCCAGAAGTCACTGCTGACCTGCATTTTCTGGTTTCTAGTTTCTTGCTGTTCTTTATATTTCTATACATATGTATATGTATGCACACACACTTTATTGAAATCACATTATGTGTTCTGCTGGGACTTTGCTTTATTGGTCATTATGTTTTCTTAGTGTTCTCCATGATAATGGTGTAGTTCATTAGTTTTCTCTGCTTATTCTGCTATGTTAGCATACTTTCATTTCTTTATGTATGTTTTATTATTTGGTATGTGCCAAATTATTAAGTAAATCAAAGTTATTTTCCAAGAACAGTTGTAACACTGTATCTTCCACCAGCAGACAATGAAAGTCCTCTCCACACTCACATCCAGTGCTTGGTAGTCTCAGATTTTTTAATTTTTGCATATTTGGTGAGTGTTAAATGGTATCTTGTGTCTGTGTATGTTTAATTTTAAGATAAACATCAGAAAGTACATACACTATGTGTATAAGTCAGCGGAACAGCATTACCTGTAAGGTTTATCCATGTCATTGTTTTCTAATAGTCCATCATATGAATATATTGCAGCTTATTTCTCCATCTCAGATGCAGCGTTATGGGTTCTTTCTGCTGTGGGGCTTTTGTAAATGAGGCGGCTGTGAACTTCATCATGCAGGCATCTTGCCTCACTGATGCAAGCATTTCTTTAGGGCAGCAGTCTCCAACCTTTTTGGCACCAGGGACCCGATTTGTGGAAGACAGTTTCCATGGACTGGAGCAGGGGGGTGGGATGATATAAGAGCTTTGCATTTATTGTGTACCTTATTTCTGTTATTATTACATTGTAATATATAATGAAATAAGTATATAATGCATAATCGGTGGGCGCTCTTAGTTTGTTTTTCTGCAAGTAGACGTTCTCATCTGGGGGTTGTGGGAGACAGTGACATTCAAAGTATATTGCTTATGTCCAGTCTACTCCATAATCTCATTTTCATTGCTGTCACTGCAGAAAACCCTGCTTCAGAAAGATAGGATATTGGAAATGGAAGCAGGCTTTTCAGCGCTTTTGTGTAGGGGTCTCCAGCCCCCAGGCCTCAGGCTGGTACTGGTCTGTGGGCATTTAAGAACCAGGTACACAGCAGGAGGTGAGTGGCAGGCAAGCAAGCGAAACTTCATCTGTATTTGCAACAGCTCCCCAGCATTAGCATCACCGCTTCAGCTCCACCTCAGATCATCAGGCATTAGATTCTCATACGAGCACAGATCTCTGGTCAGTGGTCCCTGCTGCTTTTGCGGCAGCCTCACAATATTCCATCTTGACTTTAATCTAGAATGTATGGAGATTTGAAGTTGTCTCAGACATACTTTTAAGGCTACCATCATTTGTGATCTCAAGCAGTTGAACCTCTTCTAACATGCACAAAGTCGATTCACCTGGCTTATACACAAATGGGTCTCAGAGCAATTCCTTCCCAGTTCAGGGGTTTTTTGTGGTTTGGAGTAATGCTCAAACTCTTTTGAAAGCTGAACTAGGTGATCATGCACCAGCCTGGAGAAATAAGGCCCTGGCTCAGTCTCTTTCAAAATCTCTGCTGATGTTTGAAACATGTCAAAAATCCCAGTGTTCACTCATCACCCGATAATTCCAGTTTGGCTTTGGATGCAGCCACTTTACTGACTTGAACACTGTTTTCCCCTGAAGTGATATTTCTATTTAGGGCAAGGTGAATATGTCACACAAGTAAGCAAGTTTTGTGACCCATTCTGTGTCACTGAAATGTGCTGCCAGTGGTGACTTTGTCTAAAAAAAAATTTCTGGCACTACTCTTGTAACTCAAAAACTGGCCAGTGATCTGCCTTTAGAAAGCCATCTCACTTCTGTATATAAGAGAAAATGTGTGTGCTCTGCATCCATCTCACAGACTGCATGAACAAATTTGAGTTAGGGGCATGTTCTTTAATGCGGTTGATCATTTTAATCACATCCTGCAAAATGTTAAGTTCAGGTGACATTTTTTGGCTAGCCAGCTTTTCTCTAGGGACTCACATTCAGAAGCGACCTCATTGACCCAAGTAGTGAAACCAGAAAGCCATCCAGTCATGGCAGCCGCTCCGTCTGTGCAGATACTGACACATAATGACCAATTCATTTTTTCTGATATGTAATTATTTAAAAACTTGAATAGTTCTGCAGCTGTGGTGTTGGTTGGCAACAAAAGTGCACTAACATGTCCTTATGCACATTCTCCTGAAAAATACATCACACAGAAACAAGCATCATTGCCTTGTCAACATCTGTAGACTCATCAACCTGACTCAGTAATCTTCTCTGACAACTGTGCCTCAATATCCTCTGCTGTTTCATCAATTCATATAATTATGGTGCTAGCTGAAATAGGAGCACATGCCACCTCTTGAACTGCAGCCTCTCCTAAAAGTTATGACAAATGTCCTTCGCAGCAGGCAGGATCAACTTTTCACCAACAGTAAGTAAAGGGCTTCTTAGCTTCAGCAATGCGGTTAGCCACTAAAAATGATGCTCTCAGTGCAGACACATTTAGTGAAGTGTGGCCTTCAAAAATTTCTTCTGTTTTTCGTGTTCACATTTTTTTTTCTTTTGAAAAACTTTATAAAAGGCTTGTCTTTTAATGCAGGGTGCTTGGTCTCCATATGGTGAAGTAATTTTGAAGTTTTCATGGCTTTGTTGGATAGCCTGTCGCCACATGTTATACAAAGTGGGCTTGGAGAATGTGAACCACCTGTTGCAATGAACCAGTAATTTAAATAGGACTTGGTATTTTCTTTTAAATGCAGCTTTCTTTTGTTGGTAGTCTTAGAATCTTCTGTTGTCTCATCATTGGGTCTTTCCCCTTTTTCAGAGATGCTCTCCAGGGACTTTAGTTTTTCACTCATTTTGGCTAGGGTTAGCTTTCAGGCTTACCCAGTCTGTGACTGCGACAAGTGCACAGTGTAGTAAAGAGGCACAGACCGCGCTGGTAAATAAGTAAAATGATGGGCGGGCCACGAGTGGACTAAAGTTAAGTGTCGTATTCTGACTTAAAGCCTGCCACCAGATGTGACTGTACAACTGAAGTATATCAACTCACTTGCCACTATAAAGCCTGCCACCAGATGTAGCTTAATTGTCACTTACTGATAGGGTTTTGATATGAGTGTGCAAACAATTGGCCTGTGTATAGTCTAACCTCTCTGCTAATGTTAATCATGTTTACAGCCACTCCCTAGCACTAGCATCACCACTTCGGCTCCACCTCAGTTTATCAGGCATTAGATTCTCACAAGGAACACTTGACCCAGTTCCCTCGCATGTGCAGTTCACATTAGGGTCTGCGCTCAAGTGAGAGTCTAATGCCTGATGACCTGAGGTAGGCAGTGATGGTAGCCCTGGGGAGCAGCTGCAAATACAGATGAAGCTTCGCTTGCCTGCCGATCACCTCCTGTGTGGCCTGGTTCCTAACAGGCCATCAGCTGGTACCCATCTGTGGCCTGGGAGCTGGGGACCCCTTCTCTAGGGTATGTAACTAGGAATGGGATTGCTGGGTTTAAGGTATGTCTTTAGTATATAATCGTGACTTTTTCAAAGTAGGTCCTGATTTACATTCCACAAAGTCTGTGAGAGTTCCCTGTGCATATCTGCCCTGACACTTGGGATTTCCAGCTGTTTTAAATGTTTGTCAATTTGATGGTTACAAAACGATGTTTCACTTGGGATTTTAATTGTATTTTAATGAATTACTAATGAAATTGAACATCTTTTATATATGGACATTGTTTTGTCTTCTGTAAAATGCTATTTATGTCTTTGACCCCATTTTTTTCTGGATTTACTATTTATTATATATTTTCGTATATATTGTGTATGGGCATTAATCTTTTATTAATTATTCTTTTGTCAATTAATAATCATTGTTGCAAATATATTCACCCAGTTTGTGGCTCACCGTTTTACTCTCATCTTGGTGTCTGGTGGGGTTTTTTTATTGTTGTTTTGTTTTTGATAAACAGAAGTTCTTAATTTAGTCAAATAAACCAGTCTTCTGTGGCTTACCCCAAGGTTCTTCAAAGGACTGTGGGTCAAATCAGGCTTATGGCCTATTTCTGTGAATAAAGTTTTATTGGGACACAGACATGTCCATTCTTTCACATGTTTCTCTGACCACTTTCCTGCCATATGGCAGAGCTGAGAAGCTGCAAGAGAGGCCATAGGGCTCGAAAAGTCTAAAATATTTAATGTGTTCTCCTCACAGAAAAGTTTGCTAACTTCTGTTTACCTCAAAGTCATAAACATAATCTATTTTTTCTAAAAAAAGTTGTTCTCTGATGTATTTCTACCAAACGAGTGTGAGCCTCTTTTTTGTAGCTTTACTCTATTTCTCTTTGCTGGTAAACTTTCTCATGGGCATCATTTTCCAGATTAGAAAGGAGTTACAAACTAGCAACCACAGGCTCATTTTGTTTATAAATAAATTTCGTTTGGTTCAAACATTTAAAAAAGCAATTGCAAACATTTAAAATCAGATTTCACATAATTATTTGAGTTTCTTATTTCTTTTGAAAACTAAAAGTTCTGAGAGTCTTGGTCTACATTTGACAATGGTGACAGTCTTTTAGAATATTGTAGCAACTGCTGCTTCCTACAGATGGGCCTGCCCTCGACAGTTTGCTATATTACCTATGCTCTTCTCATTTGCTCCTTCCTTCTGAGCCCATTAGTGCCAGTTCTTTTGCTGTGTGTGTGTGTATGTGTGTGTAGTAGAGTTAATTTATTGATTGATTGTGTAGTGCTAAACTAGCCTTGCATCCCTGAGGTAAACCTGCTTGGTCATGATACAGTATCATTTTTACATATATTGGGGTTTGATTTGTTAATATTTTATTCAGGACCTCCCTGTCTGTGTTGATGTGGTATATTAGCCTATTATTTTTATTGTGTGTGTATATAATGTCTTTGTCAGGTTCGATATTAGAACTATGCTGTTCTCAGAAAACTGATAGAGAAATATTCCCTCTTTTTCTATTTTTGTGAAAGAGTTTGTGTAAGATTGGTGTTATTTCTTGCTTATGTGTTTAATAGATTTACCAGTAAAAATTCTGGGCCTAGAATTTTATTATGGAAATGTTGTTGAAAACATTCATTTTCTTTATTAGATATAAAGCAATTCAGAATTTCTTTTTCATCTTCTGTCAGTCTGGATAGGTTTTATTTTTTTCAGGGAATTTGTCCATTTCACTTAAGTTGTCAACTTTCTTGGCATAAATTTGTTCATAATCTTCCTGATGTCTGTAAAATTTGTAAGGAGATCCCCACCTCATTCCTGATGTTGGTAACTTGTATTCTCTTCTCCAGCAGTCTAGCTAAGGGTTATTAGTTTTTTTAATCTTTCTTGAGAATCAACTTTGGCTTTGTTAATTTTTCCATTGTCTTCCCCCCCCCTTTTTTTACTTTATTGATTTCTATTTTTTGTTACATCTACTTTATTTGGGTAGATTTTGTGGGTTTGTTTTTTTTTTCCTACAGTGAAAACTTAGGTCATTGATTTCAGTTTGTCCTTTAGTATTTGTCCCTTTTTATATGCCCCCCCTTCCTTTATTGCTTTCTTTTGGATCAAGTAAAATTTCAAAAAATCTATTTAAGTTTATCTAATGCTTTTTTAGCTATCCCTCCTTAAATCATTTTTTAGATGGTTACTGTGGTGGTGAATCCAGTGTTTAGCCTTAACTTTTAATAGCCTATTTAGAATTAGTATTATAGCTTTTTGAATAAAGTAAAGAACTTGCTACTCTGAAGGTATATTTTATTCCTCCACCCCATATGTTATGTTATAGTATATACATATGTTATAAAACCACAAGACAATGTTTTAATTTTTTCTTTAAGCTGTCATATATTTTTTAAAAAATTAAGAGAAAAATACTTTTGTATGTACCCAGGTTACCATTTCAGATGCTTTACTTTTCCTCTTGAAGACCCAAGTTTCCATCTGATATTTCCATTTAGCCTGAAGAACTGTAGCATTTCTTTTAGTGCAAGTTTTCTATTTAAGACTGTATAGATGAACCATTGTCTTCTGACCTCCATTAATTCTGCTGAAATGTTAGCTGTTGTTAAAATTATTGTTCTCCCATGAAATGTGTTGTTCTCTCTGGATGTTTCCAAGATTTTCTTTTTATTTGGCTTTCAACAGTTAGCCTATGATGTGCCTAGCTGTTTTTCTTCAAAATTATTCTGCTGGTTTTCATTGAGCTTTTTTCAGTCTGTAAATTTATGTAGTTGACAAACTTGAGGAGAAATTTTCAGTCATTAGTATTTTAAATATATTTTTTTTCTGCCCTATTCTCTTTCTCCTCTCCTTCTGGGACTTAAGTTGCATGTTTGTTAAACTTTTTTCTGTTGTTCTACATATACCTGACACCCCATTTATTTGTTTGTAATATTTTTTCCTGTTTCATGTCAAATAATTTCTGTTGCTCTATTTTCAAGTTCACAGGTTTCCCTCTCATGTTTCTCTTCGGTTATTAAGCCTTCCAGTTAATTTAAAAATTTTAGATATTTTATTTTTTATATCTAAAATTTCCATTTGGTTCTTCTGTTATTGTTTATGTCTCTGATATTTTCCACCTTTTCCAAAACAATAATTCCTAAAGATCTGTGCACTCCAATATTCATGGCATTACAATTTATAATAGCCAAGATACAGAAGCAACTTAAGTGCCCATCAACAGGTGATTGGATAAAGAAATTATGGTTCACATATACAATGGAATATTACTCAGCCATTAAAAAAATGAAATCCTATCATTTGCAACGACATGGATAGATCTAGAAGTTATTATGCTGAGTGAACTAAGTTAGACAGAAAAGGTAAATACCACATGATTTCACATATATGCAGTATCTATGGAACAAAAATAACAAACTAATCAAAAACAGATTCAAAAATATAGTGGACAATTTGGTGGTAGACGGGAGGGAGGTTGGGAGGTTGAGAGAATGGAGTGAAGGGTTAAAGAAGTACAAATTAGTTGATAGTTGGGCACGGGGAACATGGCAAAAGGAATGCAGTTAGCATTACTATGATGGCTAAGTGGTGGGCCAGGGGAAGGAGGGAGCAATTCGGAGGATCATTTTATGAACATTATAGATGTTTAACCAATGTACTGTATACTGGAAACTAATTTAAATAAATACGTATCTTTTTTAAAGCAAGAAAAATACCCATTGTGTTTTGACTTATTTGCCTTACTTGGTATCCCGTGTAGAGAGTTGCATTTTTAATTGCTGCTTATTAGTCAAAAAATGGCCATGCAGGACTAATAACACCATCTATTGGCTGACTGAATGTTAGTGTGAGCATAGAGATGTTTATGCTGATAAAAAGTTTCATTATTGTAAAAAGAGCTGCTTCCTCACTAGATTCTTTGGCATCTGGAGAAATGTGGACATTCTTGCTTTCATAAAGTTTGATACTAAGAAATACAAGCTTGTTAATTTGGCAACAAATTTGGTTATTCGTTACACAGTAACAAAATTTAATAGAAAAAAAGCCATAAACAGGCTCATAACAAGAGTTTTAAATGAGCAGCACAGAAAATAAGTGCTTTGACTTCATAGTAGGGAGAGATTATTGTGAACTCAGTATGGGAAACTTGATGGAAGAGAGGGCTTCATGCTGGATCCTGAAGCAGTTCAGGTGAAAAAATGGGATGTGGTTGCAGGTGAAGGAAAGAGCATGTGCACTGGCAGAGGTAGATAGGTAGATAGGTGTATAGGGGTGTGTGTGTGTGTGTGTGTGTGTGTGTGTGTGTGTGTGTGTGTGTGTGTGTGTTTGTGTGTGTGTGTTGTGAGATTCAGATTATTGGTGCTTCCCATTTTGTGCGACCCCAAACCACTAAACAGATTAACACTGTGACATTGTAGCCTGACACTGAGGTTTGTGGTTTCCCCATAGGGTGTAGAGGAAACATGAAGACAGATACTATGCAGACAGTGTGTTTGTAACTGGTTCAAGCAGATTTATTGCATTAATTGGTTTTGTTCTTAAAGGCATTGTAGGAAGTTCAGTTAACCTGAAATCAAATCTGTACTTGATAGTGCTCTTGACTGATATAATATTGGAATTATGTTGGAAATCCTCATTGGACATATAGATTGCTTATTTTTTTCCTTTTTCAGACTATGAAGACTTATATTACTCCCATTATAACCAGCATTAAATTCTTTCAAACATATTCTGAATTCTAAGTGGGGGAAAAAAAAAACAGAATAGGAAAGATAAAACTTGGGAGTGAGGAAGGCCTTTACAGACAAGACTTATTTCCTTAATGTATAAAGAGCTCTTACAAATCAATAAGAAAAAGATGGAAAATGTAGTAGAGGATATCAACAGTCCATTAACAAAAAAGGAAATAGGAAGTATTTTAAAATATGGGCGGATGCTCAATATTGTTCATGAGAGAATTGTAAATGAAAACTACAGTGAAATTTTTACCTGACTGATAGGCTAAGATCCAGAAGTTTTTAACAGTGTTGGCAGGAGTGTGGAGGGACATACTCTTACATCTTGCTGGTGATGATGTATGTAAAGTGATTCAGCCTCTCTTTAGGGTGACTTGGCAGCACTGACCACAATTTAAATGGACATAACAGTGGATTTGGTTATTTCACTTCTAGATATATGCTAGATTGTATACTCATGCTTAAATGAAATGACACATATGAAAGAATATTCCTTAAAGCACTCTTTTTTATTTGGAAACATTTTATTTTGAAACAGTCTCATACTTTACAGAGATGTTACAAAAACAATACTCTAGATTCTCTTTCCCCCTCACCTAGTTTCCGCTAATGTTGATATCTTACATAACCATAGTACAACTATTGACCACTGAAATAATACCCATACAAGACTGCCAAATAAACTGCTGATATTATTTGAATTTAGCCAGTGTTCCCATCGATGTACTTTTTCTGGTCCAGGATCCTGCACTGCACACAACTGTCTCCTCTAGTCTGTGATGGTTCCTCAGTCTGCTTGTCCTTCAGGATCTTGGTGCCTTTGAATAGTACTGGCTAGTGTTTTGCTTTGATTGTGGCCAGTTATTTTATAGATGGTCCCTCATTTGGGGTTTGTCTGATTTTTTATTTTTTATGATTAGATTGAGATGCATTTTTGGCAAGAACATGGGGCTGCGGCAGAAGGGAAGCCATGCTCTCTTCACCACACTGGAAGTTTCAGGATGTGTGTTTACACAGGTAGTTTATGGGGGTCTCAAAGTACTAAGAGCTGTTAGCTTCTGAATTTTTGCTTTCACATGATTTCTGGTTTCTTTTGGGGAAGGGTTGTTTTATAGATGAGAGAGGGAAAAGGAGAACACAGCCTGTTCTTTTCTGAGAGACTGAAAGACAAATGGCAGGGAAAGGACTCTGTTAGCAGAACAAAGTGGGACAAGAAGTAAGGATAAATGATCAGTTCAGTAAATTTTTCTGCTTTTATGCAAATGGAGTGAATCAAGAATAGTTCACTCTAAATGAAATTCCCCAGCAGGGAAAACCATCCTTTCTTGAGGGCGTTATATGTTATCTGGTGTTTTTTGGGTGTGTGAACAAGAACTTATGAAGCATTCCCTTCTATGCCAAGACTGAGTTTGATGTGCTAGGGAGAGAGGGGCAGAGGCACCCCAGTGTTGGTGACCATACAGGTAGTGGTACAAAGGGCATCAGCAAACCTGTTGGGGTGGGGCTTCTGGAGCGAGGTAGCATTCCAGGTTTGTGGGCTGGTTCAGTGGCAGACCAAGAATGCCTCCTGAAGCATTTAGAGTTGATGAAGTTGCGTTCAGGAATAAGTCCTCCAAAATTGGAGGAAAAAAATGGAATTGGTGTCAGAAGATGAATATGTAGAAATTTAAGAGATGCATTGGAGAAAACAGTGCTTCAGGAGACAACCTCAGAGTTTTTCAGGGACAGGAGACTGTACAAGTGAGGGCCTTGTGGCTGGAGGTGGGACAGGGACCATGCATGGTAAGTGCTACCTGCACGTCACTGCTGGAAGATGATTCCAGAAGACCACACTTTTGTCCTTTCCCGTGACCAGGTAGAAGGGAGTGGTCGCCGGGTGGCATGTGGTAATAGGAATATTAGATGAAAGAATGTTTAAAATGCTGTCAGCATTTGTGGAGGCTGCTCACATGGAGACGTCAGGAACCCCACCAATCTGTGATTGCCAAGCTTTCTACTCATTTCTGCTGCAGGAAGTCCTTCACCTTCCTCATTCTAGTGGCTCAGATGCATGCATTCCTGTCAGTCTGCCGTCATACTGTTCTTTGTAAAATTCAAATCTAGATCCTGATGTGAACTTGGGCCTCACTGCCCTCAAAACATCTCTCCCTTATCCTACTCATTGGTTTTGTCTCTGAAGTCCTACAGTGCCTTAAAGCAGAGGGGTCCTTGCTTTGGTGGAGAATGCGCTTGTGTCTCCAAAAGTGTCTGAGTCCTGTCACTGGTGGGAAGGCAGCATGGGAATTCACCCATAGTCTCTGCCTGGGTGGGGGGCTGGCTGGGAGCACAGGGATATCATTGCTCCTTGCTCAGTACAGACTGTTCAGTCCTCTAATCAAATATTTAATTCCAGAGGAAATGCCCCAGGTTTTTTGTTTTGCTTTGTTTTTAGCTCTATGGGTAAAGTGAACACTGCAATTAGGCACAGAGAATTAAATATTTAGACTGTTTGGAAGCTGAATATTTTCTGAGTTGGGAATAGATGCATATAAGGTATTCTGCATAGAGGTAAAGACTAAGGTCCCTGCAGGAATAAGCTTCAAGAAAAAGCAGATTTTTATAACTTGTAGGCACATGGTAGTTGATACATTGATTTTTTTAAATTGTAAGTTATTTGTGGGCAATCTGAATCACTCCTGTCCATTTCACATGTGTAGTACATACCAGACAGTGCAGTTGAGAGGCCTAGACTTTCACAAGGAGGGTTTTGTCTGTCTGACCAGTATCCTTGAAAGCATTGGGCATGAAGCTTGTACTAAGGCCAGTCTCCAGGCTGGTGGTCCTGGAGCCGGTGTGTGACACTGTCCTGAGGGCCTGCTAGCAAAGATTGGTTCCTGCTAGTTACACTACTAATGTCTGCATGTGTTTGTAGCATCTGAAGGCAGAGGTTGCAACTGTCATCTAGACTGGGGTCAGCACCATCAAATGGACAGATTTCCCATCTTCCCTTGCAGCGTTCTGGCTCCTGTCTGCCTCCCGCAGCTCTGTCCCCGAGTTCTGATACTTTCTTGGTACTTGGCATGTGTAAAGGTATGTTACCAAATGTGTTTGTGAATTAGGGTATTCTGTTTCTGGTAACTCTCCTTTGCATATGTTTGTCTTTTCAGAAAAGCCAGTTCTGTGTCCTTGGAGAGCCCCTATTCAGTCCAGTTGCCCCAGGCGAAACCTGGCTTCTAGCTTCCACGTTGGCCGGCTCTTCAGCTCGCAGGCTGCTGAGGATCGTGAGGAGGCCCTGCACTCCATCATCGACAGCACGGAGACTGTGCAGGGTACTGCTTCCGCTGTGTTGGGTCTGGGAAGGCTCAGCTTGTGCCTGGCTCTTGAGGGAGGTTTTTGAGGTAGAAGCAATGATTGATGGAGCCACCTGCTTGCTTCCGAGGGAGGAAGGTCTTGGTTGAAGGGACGGTTCCCTGAAACAATGAATGTATCCTTTCCTGTCTTCGCAATGAACTTCTGACTTCCATCCTAATGTGTCTTGCCCCCTCTGGTGGTCGCCCATGAGTCTGCAGCATCTTCCAAGTGGGGATTCGCGGCACATCTGCTAACAATCATGCAAGTGGGCCAGAAACTCAGTATTGGCCCTGCCAATGCGGGACCACACGCTAAAGTTATCCTTTTATTCCTCAGAAGTATAGAGAAGCAGTCTCTGGAGCCAGTCCCAAAGTGAATCCATTTCTGGCTTTCAAATGAGACAACAGAATCTATGATGTTTAGGTTAAGTAGAGAGTGAGATTTTCTTCTTTTGCCTTCTAAGTAATTAATTTGGAAACCACTGTTTTGAAGAATAGAATTTAAGTTCAGGTTGGTGGAGCCAGCCTGATTCTCACAACGAGACACTGTGGGACGTGCCGGTCTCCATAGTCCCTTGAGGTAGCCCAGAACCCAGGCACGCAGGCCTCACCAGTGAGAGGCAGAAGAGGGCTGTACTCCCCTTCGCCCCTTTCTGTGGAGAGAGAGGGGAACCACTGGGTTTGTCTTGCTCCTGAGACCTCCTGTCTGAGAGCCCCAGAGAGCTGGTTTCTTTTTGTTCGCTGCTTTGAAAAATGTTTAAAAATTGTTACCTTAAACTTCTTTTGAATGTAACATAGCATATTCTGTGAAAGTAGAAATTAAACTTTATTGGTTGTGTCTGTGATTCATTACTAGGTTCTGTTTCCAAACATGAGTTCCAGGCTGAGACAAAGAAGCTTCTGGACATTGTTGCCCGTTCCTTGTACTCAGAAAAAGAGGTATAGTACCTGCGATCACTCCCAGTGCTAGCAATGTTTCCTTTGGAAAGCTGTTTTCCTGTGTTCTGGGGAAATGCCAGATGAGAATGCATTAAATTTAGACAGGTCCTGATTTTAACTACCACCAGCAAGAGTATTTTACCAAAATCTGATTGGATTTCATGGATAAATATATCCAGACGAGGCTTTGGGTCAGATTGTTTCTGGGAACTAATGAATTTCAATGATGATTTTAAAGTTCCCCAGAAGGGAGTGGTAGCCCTTCCGAGATTAATTTCTATGGTTGTCAATTATGCTCTCAGGCCGTGTCTGTCTTGTCACCTGGCATAGCCATCTGTAGTCTAGTGGGGCTGTCGGGTTGGAGGAAGAAGATGCTCTTGTCCTCTATGGGGTAGAGCAGGAAGGAGCTACCAAGGACCTTTCTGAGAAGATTAAGACCGTTTAGGGGTGACAGGCCATGGAAAAAGCAAGGAACAAATGGGCTATTGTTTCTATGTTCTTTATTGCTAGAATGCAATATTTTGAAGAAGAGTAAAACACCAAATTCCAAAGTTAAAAGGGACTTTTCAGGAATTATTTCCAGGTCTTGTGCTGTTAAATATTATATTCTCATATCTTTATGATAGCCAGCTTCTGTTTCCATGGAGGTCAGGTTAGCCCACTTCCTTCCCTCACCTGTGTGCTGATCTCACTGTGAGTAGAAGCTTTATTGGAGGTAAAGGTGCTTTTCAGACACTGGTGAGTAAGTGAGCCTGTGGCCCTTTTTTCTCTTCCACATTAGGTCTGGTTTTGGATGTTCGCACTAGACCAAATGAAGCCAGAGAGTCTTTTGTTTTTTACGGAATAGGAGAAAGATGTTTTGGGAATATTTTGTCATCCCTGGGTAAGAGGAAAGAAGTGGTTTCTCTACTTCTTAAATTTTGAGTTAACTAAACAGATTGATATATAACTTTAGGCTTCATTTTCAGGAAGGAACAGTAGAATTAGAATTTACTACATAAAGCTGTGTCAAAAAGAAATGATCGCCTTTAAACATTTTGTGATCTGTCCTGGAGAAAGTGCCTTCGAGTGAAGTAGAAAGTCTTTATGGTTAAAAAACTGAGTATTTTGTGGCTCTTCTTCACTGACTTTTAGCAGTTGCTAACCAAATGGATCCTGCAGTGTTAGCATCTTATTTCCATTCCTGTAGGTGTTTATACGGGAGCTGATTTCCAATGCTAGCGACGCCTTGGAAAAACTGCGTCACAAGCTGGTGACTGAAGGCCAAACATTGCCAGAAATGGAGATTCACTTGCAAACAAATGCTGAGAAAGGCACCATCACGATTCAGGTACCTCTTCCTTTGTCCTAACAGGCGACATGTCTCCCTGCCTCTTGTGCTGGTGCTAGCACTAGTCATGGCAGTGACTAGGCAGGGCCCGCAGGCAGCAGCCTTCTTCACACACTGGCACAGAGAAGATGGGGCTGCTTCTTGTGTCTCTAGGCCCCAAGTGATGCGCTGACCATCTCTACTGTTATAGTAACTCTTGTTTTAATACATACTATAAAGATACACATTCAGTGTAGACAACTTGGAAAACAAGAAGGAACGAAGAAAATTTAAAATCACATCATTCAGAGATAACTGCTGTTAACATTTTAGCATCTGTTCATTTAGGTTTTGGGTATCTATGTATTTACATATCCAAACGTTTTTAAATTATACAGTATTTTTAAGGTATTCTTCATATTTTTAACTATACTTCTCCCTGTAATGCATATTTCCCCATGATTAAATATTTCATGGTACTATTTTTAATCTTAGCCTGCTGTTTGTATTAATAGTCTTGCTTTAGATGAAGTAATAATACTTTTGTTTGCTATTGTAACCTTTTGAAATTTTTAAGGTTGGAAAGGCAAAGGGGATTCATCAGGCAGTGGCCCTGAGGGGGACATATGTTCCCAAGACAGTGGCTCCAGGGCCTGTTATCCCAGGGTCACAGGTAGAATTGTGGGGTGTGCATCTCTGCGGGGATGGCAGGGTACACCTCAGTGGGGCTCTGAGCAGGTATTTTTCATTCAGGTTTCCCTCCTCCACCAAGTACACTGGTTTACCTGCTCAGGAATTTGCTATAGGGAGTCTCTTGTGCTCTCATGTTCATTCATTCTTTCTAGTCTGTGTATGTGTGTGCCTTTCTTGATGTATAATTTATATAAAATAAAATTCACTAAGTTCAGATGTACAAGTCATTGATTTTTGACAGTGTACTCTTTTGGATTTGGTTTTGTCTCTTTGGTCTACATGTTTATCTCCTAATGAGGTTTTCCCTAGTGAGGCCCAGCTGATGTGACTAGTCTTTTCTGACAATCATGTGGCATTACTTCTCTGGACCCTGCCTGGCAAATGCCACTTATGCCCCAGGGTTGTTCATACACCTTGTCCCACCTCCCAAGGTGCTGGCACTTTGGCACTTAGAGTATGTCTCTCCTCAGGATACTGGCATTGGGATGACACAAGAAGAGTTGATGTCCAACCTGGGAACAATCGCCAGGTCAGGGTCAAAGGTAAGGCCCCCACTGTCCCTTCCTCCCTTTCCTTAAAGGCAGCTCCTGATGGAGAAGACAGGTTGCAGCCCCCCTCTGGACACCAGCTTCAGTAGTAACATTCTTAGGTGCAATCTCTGTGTTGGCGCTGTGGGAACATCATGGGAACACCATGGGATGTGATTTCACTGTATTGTCACAGGGACCTCTGAGGAAGTTTCTGCTATTTTATAGATTAAAAGGCTGAAATATATACTTTGCCCAGCGATAAAATGTGGCTGACATTAGGTTCAAAGCACATCGGTCTGAGTCTGGAATATGCCATTCTGCTTCCTGAGCTTTTCTCCAAGTCATTTCTTGGCAATTATTTGAGTTGCACAGGCTTGAAGCAGACAGGGTCAGCAGAGATAAGTCCTTCTTCCCCTCAGACAACACAGTTTACCCCATGGTGTCTACAGGCTGCATGGTTCTTCAGAACCCCTCTGTGGAGACAGCAGCCACCAGTGGTGGCGGTAGCTGGTGAGAGGAGCCTGTGAGGGCAAGTGTCAGTGCTCAGGGTGTCTGCGGCATCTGTGCCAGCCCAAGACTAAGGCCAGTGGCCCTTGGCTATTTTTGTGCCTCTTTCTTGGTGACCAAATAATTGTTTTTTGTTTTTGTGGACCTACATGTTGCCTAAAATGGCACTTTGTGCCTCATGCTTGAAAATAGTCTAATCGTTGGTCCAAAGCAATTCACAGAAATTTCCACTTCTAAAAAATTTACCATACTGTTACTCCCCCCACATTACATTTCTTGTGTTTTTATCTGCTGTTTCATATAGTAGCCACTAGCTACATGTGACTATTTGAATTTAAATTAATTAAAGTTAAATACAACTTAAAATTTAGTTCCTTGGTTGCACTAGCCACAGTTCAAGTTCTCAGTAGTCAAGAGAGGTCAGCTACCATACTGGACCATATAGAACATGTCTGTTGTTGCAAAATGTTCTGTTAGACAATATTCATAGCAAAGAATGTGTTCACATTACTTGAATTTTAATCTTAGGAACTTTGATAACATGTTATAATAATTAAGTGCCTTGTGATACCATACAAAGCATGTGCTTGGTATGTACCATTTCCCCACGAAGCTTAGAATCTAGAATCACAGAAGACACATTTAGGCACTCCCACCCTTCACATGAACCTCAGAGGCTGCCCCAGCCGTGAAGCTACCGAGCTGCTGCTTCTTGCTTGGAGGACGCAGGCATGCACGCACGCATGCTGCTTCCTCACACTTGCCTGTGGTGTGTGACCCACAGGACTTCAGCCAGCAGGCAGGGTTACATGTCCTGTGAGTCAAATATAGGCCCCATCCCACTGCTGCCCAGCTCTGGGTCTTTCGACAAATCACTTTACTGCTCCGTGTCATTGTTCTCTGTGTAAAATGGAGCGAGCAGGTATTGAGTATGGTTGTCTTGAGGATTAAGTGCCATCTTAGCCTGTGCTAAAGGAACACAGGGAGTCATAAATGGCAGTTCTCTCTAGGGAAAGGGGCGCCCTCCCTCTGACCAGCCTTTGCCACTGCAGGCCTTTCTGGATGCGCTGCAGAACCAGACGGAGGCCAGCAGCAAGATCATTGGCCAGTTTGGAGTGGGTTTCTATTCAGCTTTCATGGTGGCCGACAGAGTTGAGGTCTATTCCCGCTCAGCTAGCCCAGGCAGCCCTGGTTACCAGTGGCTTTCAGATGGGTAAGTAAGTTCCCCTGTCACACACAGGGTGTATTTCCCTGCCCTGGGGCCACTGCAGCCAAGTCTCAGCTGACTGCAGAGTGGGATTTAGCTGAAACATTACCACTTCTTTTGGAACGTTAGACCCTCCTCGGAAAACACCAGTAGGCTATCCTGAGCCTTTTACGGGGAGCCCAAACCTCACACTTTGGGGAGCCAGCTACTTTCCACTCCCACTTTCTTTCTGAACCCTACTTTTCTGACAGAACCTCCCATCAGAGTAAACTTGGGCTGGGGTATCAATGAGGTATCAACCTATCAGGGGCACGCCCCCTCCTCTTTTATTTCTGAAACAGTTTCTCTGCTCTTAAGGAGTCGTGGGGCCTGTGCCAGAGGCTCAGAAACACACAGAGTTAATACAGGAGGTGGGGTGGTCTCCAGGGTTCAGCCCCTCACCCCCCAGTGTATGGCGCCAGCCTGATATAAAGCCCAAGAGGAGCTCCTGATGGGCAGGGGCCGTCCTGCGGGAACGAGAAAGCCCCGCACCCCACACCTCAATAGCCACTGTCCCTGACGGCGTTGGTGGCGGGGGCGCTCAGCAGGGTTCAGAAAAAGTGGCACTTTGTCTTTCCTTTCTGTGTGCCAGTTTGGGCTCTGCTTGTGAAAATCCCAAGAAAGAGTGACTGAACCTGCCATATAGGCTTTGTCAACAGTGATGTGTGGAACTGGCTTTCCCTCTTCCATATGTGTCTTAGCTCTGGGGTGTTTGAAATCGCTGAAGCCTCAGGAGTTAGAACCGGGACCAAAATCATCATCCATCTCAAGTCAGACTGCAAAGAGTTCTCCAGCGAGGCCCGGGTTCGAGGTGCGTGAAGCCTAGGCTTCTAGAGACGTATGACTGGCAGCACTGAGTCAGCAAGGCACCTCTTACTGTGTGTTTTAGGAGATTCGGTCTGGGTGGGAGTGTTTGAAGGACATAGGCAGAGCTGGTGGGACAAGGGTTCTTCTTGGGGTTGGCTGCCCAGGCCCACTAAGGACAATCTCTGCTGGTTTCCTGTGGAACCAGGAGGCGAGGTTTAGCTTCCAGGCTATTGGCAAAGTCAGGTTTGTTTTTTCTTCCTCCCTTTGGGCAGTGTTTTGTCTTCAGTCACTTGGGGGTTGCACAGTCCTTTCATTGTCCTGCCTTCATTGTCAGATGTGGCTGGCCCGCCCACCTGACCGTCCTGAGCTCAGGCTGCACCAAGAACCAGGGCAGGTGCTTCTGTGTGGGGGTGGGCTCTGTCCATGTCTTACTAATTGCCTACTGAAGGTGCCATACGCTTTCCAGGGTTCACTGTTCATAAAACTGTATTTATGTCACCAAGAATGTGGCATGGTCTCTTTGTGGCCTGGGCCTTGAAACATCTGGTTCTAGTGTAAGCTTAGCAGGACATGTCCCTGCTGTGCCCTGGCTTCTCACCTGTGACATGGGCATGGCACTGATGAGTCCTCTCTAGCCTGCTTAGTTACCTCTGTAGCAGCTTCCAGAGCTTTCATCTTCAGAAGCTTCCTGGAGTCATCACTGTTTTCTTGTCTCTTCCAGATGTGGTGACAAAGTATAGTAACTTTGTCAGCTTCCCCTTGTACCTTAACGGAAAGCGCATTAATACCTTGCAGGTAAGACCCTCAGCTTCCTGCAGGCTCAGGCAGCTGTGGAGCCCCATTGGTATGTTTCAGATCTGGATGGGCTGAGATGGGACTGGGTGATGCTGTCAAAATCCAAAAATGCTATAGTTGTGGAGAGTTGAGATCTGTGATGCACAGCAGGGTCCCACCCCCCCCACACCCCATCTTTGTTCACCAGTTGTAAGGCGCACAGCGCACAGTTCACTGTTTTATAGTGTGCAAGTCAGTGGTCTTTAGTGTATTCAGTCATGCAGTAATTGCTGGTTAATTTCACAGCATTCTCGTCACTCCAAAAAGAAACCCTGTACCCATTAGCAATCATTTCCTTGTCCCCCTCACCCAGTTCTTGGCAACCACAATCTACTTTTTGTCTCTTTGGATTTGCCGATTCTGGACATTTCATATAAATGGAATCAAGCATGATGTGGCCTTTTGTGTCTGGCCTGTTGTCGCTGTGTTTTCAAGGTTTAGCTCCATGTAGCACTTATCAGTGCTGCATTCCTTTTTATTGCTGAATAATACTCCATCACATGGCTAGACCCTTTATATCCACTTGCCCATTATTCACTAGTATTCATGAAGTTGTGTGGGCATGTTCAGATCCTGCCTCCTGTCTGCCCCTCTGGACACACTGTACTGGGGAAGGTGTACTTGTTTCCAGGTCCTTTTGTGTGTCTGTCTTTGTGGGTACCCTTACCTGTCCAATCTGGGATACCTCTTCCCCTAGCACTGGAGCAGAGGGGGCTGGATAGAGGCAGAGGGAGAGGCTTTAACCTGAGGCCACTGTCCTGATTTGTCCCAGGAGGCTGGCTGGTCCTCTGCTCACCAGTACCCAGACACCATGAGCTCCACCAGCTCAGCTCCATGCAGTTGTTTGGAGGATGCATCTTAAACATAACATCCCCTCTTAATCTCCATTTTCAGGCTGTCTGGATGATGGAGCCTAAGGATGTGGGTG
Organism: Cynopterus sphinx; assembly: GCA_030015415.1. Lineage (NCBI taxonomy): Eukaryota > Metazoa > Chordata > Mammalia > Chiroptera > Pteropodidae > Cynopterus > Cynopterus sphinx. Next base: position 94,157,294 of record CM057379.1, on the reverse strand, counting down.
AGTGGCAGCATGAGGAATTTTACCGCTACATCGCACAGGCCCATGACAAGCCCCGCTACACCCTGCACTACAAGACAGATGCCCCTCTCAATATCCGCAGCATCTTCTATGTGCCAGAAATGGTGAGCACAGGCCTGACCAGCCACCCCCACTGTGCTGAGGCTGTGAGTGGCTTGGCTGCAGCTCCTTGAGTGGAGGCATCCCCAGTGGTGACAGTGTTTTCCATCACCAGAGACACTTCCCCTGAATGGGAACAGTTCAGCACAGACATCACAAATATTAACTTGGTAGTATCAGAGTAAAAGGAAAACCAGTGCCTCGGGGGGAGTGAGGGCGGTGAGCACAGAGGTTTTTGTTTTTTTTTTTTTTAAATTAAGTTTATTTGGGGTAACATTGGTTAATTTAATTATATAATTTTCAGGTATACATTATCTTTTGACATCTGTATATTCTATTGTGTGTTTACCATCCAAAGTCCAGTTTCCTTCAGCTGCCATATATTTGATCCCCTTTACCCACTTCAGCCTCCCCCTACTCCCTTATATTTGACCCACTTTACCCCATCTACCTCCTCCCTCTTCCCCCACCCTACTAGTAACCACTACTCTACAGTCCTCTGGTAACCACTAGTCTATAGTCCATGTCCATGAGTCTCTGTCCTGCTCATTTGTTGCTTTTAGGTTTATAGCCCACATATAAGTGATATCATGTGGTTTTCAACTTTTTCAATCTGGCTTCTTTTGCTTAGCATGATTTTTTCAAGGTGCATCTCTGTTGTTGCAAGCAGTATTTCATCTCTCCTTATGGCTGAGTAATACTCCATTGTATATATGTACTACAGCTTCTTAGGCCATCATCTGTCATAGGACACTTTGGTGAGCAGAGTTTCAAAGCGAAGGAATGTTTTACATGGATTCCTGCAGGTGGAGTGGAGACGTTCAGGCCGTGCAGGCTTCCGCTTTTGTAGATAGGGTGCTGGCTGGGTACCTGCAGGAAGGGCCCTCGGAGCAACCTGAGGGTTTCCTCTGTCTCCAGGCAGTGTGTTCCCAAGCTCTGCAGTGGGTTGGGGTTCTTTGATGCTCAGATGAGTGTGCTCTCTCCATCTTCCATTTCCCCCCAAGACTTCCCTGTTCTAACGAAGCCTACAACAGGGAGACCTGTTCAGGTTGGACCCAGCCTTTCCTGGTGCCCTCTTAACACCCACACCTAGTATCTGCTTTTAAGAGAGCTATTCTTCACCCTCATTACTGAGTGTGCTCTGCAGACCAGCAGCACCAGCATCTCCTAGGACTTGTTAGGAATGCAGAATCTCAGGCTCCCCCCAGGGCCTGAATCAGAGTCTCCACTTGAACAAGATCCCAGCATGATGTGTGTGCAAATTGCAAGTTGCGAAGGACTAATTTAGAGGAAGGATAAGCAGATATTTCTGTGGAGGGCCAGGTAGTGACTGGTTTGAGCTGTGCAGGCCACACCAGGCCAGGGAGATCTGCCAATATGGTGTTAAAGCACCGTAGACTGCTCCTAAACCAGTGAGCAGAGCTGTGGTCCAGAAAGCTGTAGACACTGGAATTCATATTTCACATACTGTGAACTATTTTGTTTTTCCACCATTTAAAAATGGGAAAACCATTTTAGCCTACACAGACTAGGTAATGAGCCAGATTTGGCTTGTGGGCTATAGTTTGCTGATGTCTGGCCCCTCGCAGGTTTGGTTTTGTTCATGGGGACATCAAGTCTTCCTTTTTTATATCTAGGGGGTATACGTTGGGGAGGGCAGCAGCTACCCAGAAAAGACCCCCGAGAACCATTATGTAGGGGTTCTTCCCGGGCTTTTCTTCTGAACAGACAGACATGAACAGTCTGTTGGCCTATACCTGCCTCTGGATCACTAGACATCCACCCCACAACTCCCAGTCCAGGGCCAGCATTGGGAGTGGGGTTCTTGGGGTTGTCATCAGAGCTCCCTCATGATCTTGTAGGTTCTGCCCCCATAGGGGCAGCTTACACTGCCCTTTTCTCATCCCCAGAAACCATCCATGTTTGATGTTAGCCGGGAGATGGGCTCCAGCATCTCACTGTATAGCCGCAAAGTCCTCATCCAGACCAAGGCCACAGACGTCTTGCCCAAATGGCTGCGCTTCATTCGGGGTATGTGGCCGATGCCTGTGCTCATCAGTGTGTGGAGTGAACATAGCCCAGGGACAGGAATGTTTCCCTGAATTAGAAGGAACTTTTTTATTTTTTATTTTTTTGTATTTTTATGAGTTTATTTGAGCCAAGCTGATGATATATGTTGGGGAGCAAGGTCTCAAATGCTCCCTCAAAAGAGCTCATCTTTAGTGAGCAGGGGTCAGGGAACCCTCCCAGGAAGCTACCCATCTCCAGACACTGGTCTTAGTTGATTTGGGAGAGGGGGATGGATAAACATGTTTAAATTATTTAGGTATTACATGAGCTTTAGATTTATATGTGAATTGCTTTGCATTTGAGTGAGATTATAGTTTAATAAAGAACTCAGCATATAAATCTTTGTATTTTTCATAGCACACAAAGGTTCAGAATACCCACAACATTTTTATGATGTTGAACATAAAATCCAGGAAGTGGTTTTCAGAGTGTCAGACTGGTTCTGAAATCTTAGAAACTTCCCTGACAAAGGCTCTGGCCTTGTCTGCTTTTTTGCTGATCACACCCTCCTGACCTAGGCTGTCTGCATAGATTCTGGGATGTCAGGACCTATGGGGACTGGGGCGGTGCTGAGTTTCCTGTGGGCTGCAAGGGAGAATGTGGAGGCTTGTCGAGGACCCCACAGGAGAGCAGGGCAGAGCCTCAGGCACCTACAGGGTCCTAATGGTCATGTGTCTCATCAAGGTGTGGTGGACAGCGAGGACATCCCCCTGAACCTCAGCCGGGAGCTCCTTCAGGAGAGCGCTCTAATCAGGTAAGCTACCAGGGGAGTGAGAGGAGTGGGTGCTTTCCCAGAGGAGGGCTTCACTGGCTCACTTTTGCCATCAGAGAGCAAAGCAAGGAACTGCAGTGAGGCCATGCCAGAGGGGCCGCCCATGTGCCTGGAGAATGCATGCAGGTCCTGTGTGCTTCTGCTTCACGTTTTTATAAAAAGGGCTTGAAGTCTGACCCATTGAGGAAAATTATTGCCTGTGCTGGGAGATGTTCCTTTGCTTGGCCAGCCTCTGCCATCCGACGCTAGGTGGGCACAGCTGCGAGGAGTCTAGGCATACTGTCTCTGGGGCAGAGAAGGCAAAGGGCAGCCACAGAGCCAGGATTACCTCTGACCTTGGTCCCAGAAGATCACTGATGGCACAAAGAAGGCAAGGGTTGGGCATCAGACCCGCTTTTGTAGTAGCCACTCTTGGAATCCCTGTGGGCTGACATGGCTACAGTTCTCATGTCACATTTCTGATGGTAGCAGTGGCTGCTGTTAGTATTTATTCTCACCCAGAACTTTACTGGGCTTTCAAACAGCACTCTAAGGTGGGAACTACTAGGTCCTGTGTCATGGCTGCAGAAGCTAGTTAGGTCAAACCAGCCTGTTCACGAACCTGTATCTGAGAACCCACGTTTTCTGACCGCAGGCACATGCTCTGTCCCCAGCACCAAGGCTGCAGGCAGCGTGTGTCTGGCCATTTTGTTGCTGCTTGTGGTTTTCATTCTCAGATTGTTAGTGTGAGATTCATTGACCAGGAAAATCAGCTTTAACTGAAGTGTTTGAAAGAATCATAAAGTTATAAAAATGGTGGAAACATGATATAAAGTACATTTGCGCCCTCTGAACCCTTTGAAAGTAAGTCGTCTGACGGTTCCCAAATATCTTAGTGTGTATTTTTTTTTTCTTAGAGTATATTTCTGACAAATAAGGATATTCTCCTCCTAGCCATACTACAGCATCCAGTCAGGGAGCCGACTGGTGCAGGACCACCAACCATCTTGGACAGATTCATCTCCCACCTCTTGTGCTGTCCTGTTCTTTGGAGCAAGAGGGTTCAGTCCAGTCACAGGTGCTTTTAGTTGTCTCATTAGCCTCCTTCAGGCTGGCCAAGTTCCACAGCGTTTCTGACTTTCATGAAGATTTCAGGCTAGTGACTTTGTAGATTGTCCCTCAGTTTGGGTTGTTTGATGTTCCCTCAGGTTTAGGAGCAGGAAGAGTATGAAATGACTGCATCCTGTCAGGTGGGGCCTGACTTTGAGTGTTCTTTACTGGTGATTTGCATGCTGACACTTGATTTAAGGGGGTACCTGCCAGCCTTCTCTGTGAAAGTACTTTTCGCCTTTATAATTAGTACATATGTGGAGTGATAGTTCGCAGCTTTGTGAATAGCATGTTGCTTCATCAGATTTTCAACGTATTAATTGATGTTATTTTTTAATATCTGTAATTTGTATGAACTGATTTCCTCTTTTATTAAGTAGTTACTGTCATTAGTTGATTCTCAAACTGTCCCTGATTTAACCAGCAGGAGCCTACTCAGGCTGTCTGTCTGCTGAGCCATTCATGCTTTGAGCACTTTCTCACTTCTGGCACAAGATCTTTTAGGCTCACCTGTGTTTTGAGCTGTCATGCATCATTTCCCAGCCCTGGAATTACTCATTCCTCCAAGGAGCTGGGGTTTGTTTGGATAGAGAGTGGTATTCAGAAGCCAGGATCTGGGTACTGGGGATGCCATTTGCTGTTGGAGTGTCACTTCTCCCAGGCCCTCTTAGTAGATAGAGTGGAGGAATATGAGAGTTTGTGTGTATGTGTGTTTGTATATATCTGCATTCATACCTATTTTTGTATCTACTGAGTTTACCCAGTGCTCCGTGGCACCTCCAGGACTTCCTAGTCTTGCCCCTTCCCTGTTTGTTCCCTTTGATGTTGAGAATTCTGCCTCTCATTATCCTTCCTGTGTTACCTTTGACTAGTCCCCCTCCATGTAACCTGTCTGCTTCCACTGCTGCCCTCCCTCAGCTTGGATGCCCCCTTTACCACTTGGGCTCTGACTCCACAGAGTAGGCTGCCTGCCACCCTCAGCCTGGATGCTCCCTGCCAGGCTCTCCCAACCCTGGCCCTTTGAGGACTCCCTCCTGGGGCTCTACGCCTAGTTCTAGTCACTGTGGCTCCCCTGCCACAGGTGTGGGTGCTGGCTTGTCCCATCCCATCCTGGCTGAAGGACTGCGTCATTCCAGATGGGAGTGGAAGAGGAAAAGATTAAATAAATGTTAAATATTATTGCTCCCCTATCCTGGATTAAGGAATTACATGATGATTTCACTTTTATAAAGGAAAGACAAAATATTATGTAAAAATACCCATAATCCCACTAATAAAGTTGCTTATAATTTTTTTAAAAAGTTTTGGCGATTTTTTTATTTTTACTTTTTACGTTGAACATAATTGTTTACTAACATTTTTAAATTTCAACTTTATGGGAGGTTTTACATAAAATTATAAGATGCTTAAAGTATGCATCATGGTGATTTGATGCGTGTATTCATTGTGAAAGGATTCCAAGTTGCTCATAATTTTATGCTGTAGTAAACACCCTGATCTGCAAAATCCCAATTTATAGAATTTGTCTGTGTACATAGCAATGTCCAGTATAAACCCAAGTTGTAGTATATATTGTGTACACAGTATTGATTCTAATTATGAAAAACTATTACATATAGAAAGTAGTATAAATAGTCTTTGCATACATATATAAGTACACTGTAAATTATCTATATTGGGATTTCTCTGGGATTTTTCAGTTTGACCTCCTGCCTCTAGGGGTCGTGTATCTTCCCTACCTAGTTTTTGCCAAGGGTCGGCTTTTCTTTTTGCTTTATCTCTTTTAGTTTGGCCAACATGATATGTTTTTTTCACTTCTTTGATTATAGTGGAGCTGAACATTTGTTCTTCTGGCCGTTAGTACTTCACAAAACTTGCTTGTTCATGATAAATGCATTTTTGTTCTGCAGGAAACTCCGGGATGTTCTGCAGCAGAGGCTAATAAAATTCTTTGTTGACCAGAGTAAAAAAGATGCTGAGAAATATGCCAAGTTTTTTGAAGATTACGGCTTATTCATGAGGGAGGGCATTGTGACCACTACTGAGCAGGAGGTCAAGGTAGGTTCTGGGTGTCTGGGCCTTTCTCTGTGTTGCCTTAGCTGAAGGGGGCCAGGAACTTATACTCCCCAGAACATAATGGCATAGCTGGACACCCCAGCCACTGCTTCTCCGAGGTCAGTAACATGTGGCCTCTGGACTTCTGCTGGTGACTGCAGGAGGCTTAGTACTGTGTTCAGGAGCATCACGAGTCTCATCTCCCTTCATTCCCTTTGCCTGAGGCTAGAAGTAAGTAGGCATATACAGCACACTCTGTCTCTTCCCACAAGGGTTCAGGGGGCTCCAGGGACAACAACAGTCAGGGCCAGGGCCAGGTACTGATTCACCGGGGCAGGGAAGGGCAGGTACAGATGTCATAGAAATTGGTAGAAATCCTTTTATTGGAGCCAGAGTTCAGTTCAGCATTACTGAAAAATATGATTATTCCGTAACATATTTTGGCCATCTTAAAATTGCAACATAATTCATATACCATAAAATTCATCCTGTTAAAGTGAATGATTCAGTGGCATGTACTCCTTTCACAAATTGTGTAACCATCATCTCTGTCTAGTTCCAGAAAATTATCACCCCAAAAGACACCCATCCTCACTGAGCAGTCAGTCCCATTGCTGGGATTTCATCTTTTGCTCCAGAACAGCAGCAAGGAAGGAGGGTGACCAAACGTCTGGGATCCCAGGGGTGGTTCTTTCAGCCATGGGGGAGGGTGGGCCTGAGGCACCGGGCATGCTGAGGCTCCCAGTCTGCGTCTTCTGTGGGCCCTCCATGTTCCTGGTGGCTGGCAAACAAATTCACTTGGCTCCAGGCACAGGCCTATAATTTAAATGGTCCCTTGATACGTATTTATTGTATTTTTTGTTAATAGCACCTCAGTGGTGTTCACTACATGCCAGAGGCTTGTCTGAGTGCTTTATAAATATTAACGCAGTGTGTTGGTGTTTGTTAATGGGGGCCTAGACCATGTCCATGAGCACAAGCTTAGCGTCTGAATCAGAGCATGACTCACCAGGTGGGGTCCCACATCCTTGTTTTTCCCCTCTATTTGCCTTCTCTTCACCTTTCACCTCCATCACATTACTATTTCATTTGGACCTAGCCCTCTGGGTGCCCTCCAGGCCCTTCCCTGTGTCCCATCCGCCTGCCATGTTTGTTGATGAAATCAGTGGTGTAGAGAAAGCAGAGTTTATGTCTCAGGTTCAGGTGGCATCACGATCCAGGCCTCCAGCTTGTTGCTGCTCCTCTGTCCTCACCAGGCAGCTCCTAATAGGAGTTGAGACGACAATCACATTGCATTTCAGCTGACAGGAAGGAGGACGAGTCTTTCCTCTAAGGGCCAATTCTTCAAGTTGCACACTCTACCTGCACCTACTTGGCCAGGACTAGTCACTTGGTTGGAGGAAGGCTGGGAAATGTGGACTTCACACTGTATCAATGAACCTAGTGTGACTAGGGATGGAGGGAGGACGCTGAGTCCAGGAGCATTCTCTGCCACAGGGAGAGAGTCTGGCTACTCCTAGGGCTCGCACAGTTTACCTAGAAAGCTGCTCTCTGTGAGGCCCTGGGGGCACCAGGGGTGGAAGGTGCTCTCTCAGGTCCCCTGAACTTTTGATTTGGGGCCTACTGGACACACCACCATGGCTATCAAGGGCTGAGTCAGTCTAGAGGCCATCTGTGGGCCAGGCCTCTTCACGAGCTGCCCCAGCTGAAGAACATGCTAGGCCCACCAGGAGGGAGTGAGGCCAGCAGAGCCTCCTCTCCCTCTAGCCATGGTATTCCCGAATCAGTGCCCAGCTGCTTAGGAGGCTTTCGGAGTGATAACCTGGAACCAGCAGTGACCTGCCCTTTGTCCACAGGAGGATATTGCAAAGCTGCTGCGATATGAGTCCTCAGCACTGCCTGCTGGGCAGCTGACCAGTCTCATGGACTACGCCAGCCGCATGCAGGCTGGCACCCGCAACATCTACTACCTGTGTGCCCCCAGCCGGCACCTGGCTGAGCATTCACCCTACTATGAGGCCATGAAGCAGAAAAACATGGAGGTAGGTGAGCGACAGTGCAGGTTCATCCCCCACAGGCAGCCAGAGCCAGGTTAGAGGACAAGATGGTCTGAGCACCTGTATAGGTGGTTCTCTGTGCTTAGTAGAAAGTGGCTGAATGTGTCCAGGACCTGGGGGAGCCATGAGTCAGTGTCCAGGAACACAAGGCCCCAGCGGAAGTCTGCCATCTGACTTGTAGGAGGTAACACAGGGATTTCTCTGTAAGTAGAGTCACTATTTCTACTACTAAGACATAACCAGAACCTCCCTCAGCACCGACTGGTAAACTGCCTCATCTACAAAGCTCAGAAAGCCCCAGCATCTGGTGTGGCTCTTCTAGGAATTGGGGCCCAGCCTGCAGCCTTCACTCCTGCTGCCCTCTCTGTCATGGGCAAGTCTCCAGGCCTGACAAATATGTTCTTGGGCCCTTGCAGGTTCTCTTCTGCTATGAGCAGTTTGATGAGCTGACCTTGCTCCACCTTCGTGAGTTTGATAAGAAGAAGCTGATCTCTGTGGAAACGGACATTGTTGTCGATCACTACAAGGAAGAGAAGTTTGAGGACAGGTCCCCAGGTCAGTTCTTTCTGTCTGGGCTCAGATGTGTGGGTAGTGGCCTGGGGTGCAGGTGAGGCTAGGACAGGCCCAGGGACTGATTCAGCTTGCTGCAGGGCCTCTTCCTTCCCGCAACATGGGTTTATAGGGATTTTCAAGTGTCTTTAGAGTCTAACAGAACTATATGGGCATCAGGGCAACCAAGTGTCTTTCTGAGGTCCAGTTAAACTTACTGAATATTACATGAAAAGCATCCTTCATGGTTTCTTTGTGCCAGCAACTGGGGTTGGGGCGGGGATGAGCCCACTAGAAACTTGGCATTGGGACATTTCGGGCCCCCAGTGAGAATGAGGTGGGAGTTTTGGAGAATGGCCTCTGAGCTCACTGACTTCTCTTCTCAAGCTGATGACCGCCTGTCAGAGAAAGAGACAGATGACCTGATGGCCTGGATGAGAAATGCACTGGGGTCTCGTGTCACTAACGTGAAGGTGAGGCCTTCTGGAGACAGGCCGCCACCCAGCCCCATGGTTCCACCGACTACACAGCTGGCTTTGAGTTGCTGGCCTGCTGGGAGTTCACCCAGTAACAGCTAAAGTTGTGATATGTGGGGGTTACCAGGCTTGTCGCTGCTACTTCTGAGTGCACACTTACATGTATGTAGCTACATGTACCCAGGGATGTTGCTGGGGCAGGACAGGCAGGCTCAGCTGGGTCATTTCCTCCACTTTAGAGAGCACTGAGAACTGAGAAAGTGAAAAGTGAACGGTCAAGGGCCTGCTGGGCAGATAGAAAGAGGGGTCCCTAGCTGGCCACCCTAGAGTTGTCCTTTATGGGACCCAGAGGAGCTGTAATAGCCAGGGATACAAGGGGATCCCCCGACCCTTGGACAGCTTATGGTCTAGCTGGAGTTTTAGTGGGGCAAGGGGCTTTAGAGAGCCAGCTCTCAGCTATAAGAGGAAGACAGTCACCAGAGAACAGGTGTCTGTGCAAGGTTACTGGTTCAGACACAGTCCAGGAGTGGCCCCAAGGACAAGCAGCTATGCAGGGTATGGATGGCCAAGAGCAGAGGGGGATGGACTCGGGTGGCTGTGTGTCAGGTAGCAGCAGAGCACAGGTTGAAAGGGGAAGGGTTCCCGGCAGGAAGCATTGAGAGCCAAGTGTGTAGCCAGGGTTTCTCTAAGTAACTTGTTCATTAGGTCCATTATGTCATTATGATGGGATTCAATTTAAGCCTCATGAGGGAAGTAGAATTATCTCCGTCTTATGAAGGAAAGGCAGAGTGCATCCCCAGGTCACATAACTAGGACATCATGGAGCTGGAATTTGTTGGAGCTCAGGTTCTCAGTACCACGCTGCCAGGGCATGGCACAAGTGAGGAGGCCCGAAGCCTATGGGTTGGGCGGAGGGGAAGGTGGCCTGACCAGAGAGTGGGGGTTGTGATGCTTAATGAGAAAAAAGTGTATTTGATTAAATCAGGCCAGAGGGAGCCAGAGATAGTGAGATCTGCAGGAAGGATGGGATTGTGGGAAGGGACTGCAGACAGACCTGGGGAAGTGGAGCATCTAGGCCTAGGGAGTCTTAGTCACTGTAGGACTTGGCAGTGGCCGGAAGAATAGAGAGGTACAGGTTAACACCAGGCAAGATGGACCTTGGACAGTAACTGATACATAGAAACTAGTGGCTTTCGGGGACAGAAGAGGGATTCCCCAAAAAGAATGATGTTCTAAGAACTTGGTTTGGGGCAGCAGTTCAGGCTCCCTTGTTAGCTGGTGATTTGGGAGGTGGGGGTGAACATTGGAGTCGGAGAGTTAGTCCCTGGAGACCTGTGTTCTTCTGCATTGTCATGTGGGGAAGCTTCGCACCTGGTCAAGACTGCTGGCTCAGGGTCTCTGACCTTGCTTACAGGTGACTCTTCGACTGGATACCCACCCTGCCATGATCACTGTGCTGGAGATGGGGGCTGCCCGGCACTTCCTGCGCATGCAGCAGCTGGCCAAGACACAGGAGGAGCGTGCTCAGCTCTTGCAGCCCACGTTGGAGATCAACCCAAGGTAAGGCTGCTAGCTAATGTCCAGAGAACAGGCGTGCTGGTTTGACCAGCCAGCTAATCCTTTAAAATCGTGTGTGTGTTTACTCTTAACACGTAGAAAAAGTACATAAAACTTATGAATATTTATAAGAACAGTACTCGTGTAATTAAACTATTCAATTTAACTTTGAACTTTGCTGGTCCTCAGATGTCACCCCATTTTCTTTCCACTAGAATTGTCCCTCTCAGGTGATCACAGTCCTGACTTTTGTGATAATCATTTCCTTGCTTTGTTTTATGGTTTTACTATCTGTTTGTATATTCCTAAATACAGTTCTGCTTGTTTATGTGAAGTCTTACTTTCTTCATTCAGTGTGTGAGACACTGTCCCCATGGAGGGTGGCTGTAGTTTGTTTTCACAGCTGAGTAATATTCATGGGTTGAATCTGCCTCAGCACAATTATTTATTCTATTTAGATGGCCATTCCAGTAGTTTGGGGCTATTGAGAACAAGTTGCTCTGAACATTCATTCATGTCTCTGTGTCTGATGCACATGGTGCATGTGTGTTTCTTGGGTTGTGCTCCCAGGTGTGAAACTGCTGTCTTCAGCTGGGCTAGGCCATGCCCAGCTACTTCCAGAGTACAGGCATCAGCTCCCCCAAGCAGAGCATGAGAACTTGCGGGTCCCTCCGTTTGCCTAAGACCTTGGCTTTCTCATGACGTGTCTTATAAGACTTTCTCTTTTCTGGTTGGATTCTTTTTTAAAAATTGACTTGCAGCTCTTTATCAGTTGCAAATTTCTCTTTCCTCTGTTTTTTCACCTGCCTTAAGATGTCTTTTGATGAGAAGTTCTTAATTTTAACATAGGTGCTTTTTTGGGTCTTAAGAAATCTGTCACTAGAGTTATGAATTTATTCTGCTTCCTACCCACTGATCCATGTTGCCTTTTCTGTCGAGTGTCAGGTGTCTGTACACGTCAGTCTTTCTGGGTTAACATTCATCTTTCTCACAGTTTGCGTATTCAGTAAGCAAGTTCTACATTCCTTCAAGGATGTCTTGGCTACTCTAGGTCTTCATTTGTGTATAAATTAATTTCAGAAAGCTTGGTAGCTTTATATCAGTTTTTTCCATCTGTGAATGTAACATATATTTACTAGGTACTTAATGTCTTTTGGTAACGTTTTCTATAGAGTTCTTATACATTATTTAATAGTTTTTGATGTGTTGTAGATTTTGTAATTTTATTTTCTAACTGTTGAAGGCATTTTTATGGAAGTTGATTTTATATGCAGCAATTTTAAAAATGGAATTACATAAACAATTCACCAAAAATATTGAAGAAAAAACCCATGGCTTTACCCACCACCAGTCAGTGTAGCCAATTTGGTATATGTTCTTTTGGACTTTTATCTCATATTTTGTGGGTTTTGTTTTTTAATATGTAGTACATGTCTAACTTTTTTCATTTATTTATCATCATTTTTCCATGTTGCTTTATAAGTTTTATTTATTATAAACTGCTGGGGAAAAGAGGAGGTGCCTTTTTCGTTTTCTGAGCCAAATTACTAAACATGGAATTCTTGAGTGAAAGATGTTAAATTGGCTACTGGCTAGTCATGCAGTATGTCAGACACCTTTCCAAAAGACCTGTACCAGTTTGCATGATGTGCTTCCCTCTCTGGGCAGGAATGCAGCTTCCAGCTCCGAGTCTTTGACTAAGATGGATGCTGATGCTGACTGGATGCTCACTCGATTTAACCAGTTCTGGCACAAAAGCAGTTTCATAAACTATGTGATAGAGCTCATTTCTACTGCCAAAAGACTTATTTTTTAAATGCTATTTGTCTTTAAAATTAGCAATATGTTCACATGGCTTATAGTCCAAAAGAACCAAAGTTTATAATGAAGTTCTTCCTACTTTTGTCCTCGTTATAGCCATTAGGTTTCTCATGTATCTTTCCAGAGATACTCTGTGTCTATGCAGATTCATCTGTGGCTTTTTGTTACACAAGCGGTAACTTGCTATGCAGTGTTTATGATTATAAATAGTGCTGCAAGGAAAGGGAATTGCTAAGTCTCAGAGTACTATCCATGTTTAACTTTTATAGACCCCAGTTGTTTTCTAGCAGTTAGACAGATTTGTTTCTCCAATGCCTTCAGTTTTATCAAATGTCTCAATTTTTTTTCATTCTCTTGTGAAAAATTAAAATACCCATTTTTTTATGAGTAATGTCAGACACTATAGTTACAATAATTTTTCCTGTGCAGAAAAAAAAGCAATTTTTATGTAGTCAGTTGTATCTTTTTTTTTTTTTCTTTGACTTCTGGGTTTGTATTTTGCTTGGAAAGCCTTTCCTTTCTGAGATTATAAAACTTTTCTGTTTTCTTCTAAATTTGATACCTATGCAATTTACTTTGGTCTGAGGAATCAGATGGGAATCCAACTTTATTTTCTGGTTGGCTTGCCAGTTATCCTGTTTCATTCTTGTGGAATGCTGTCTTTAATCAGGTATGAATGACATTCCCAAATGCCCTTGTGTGGGGGGGCTCTTTATACATCATCTCCTTTTTTGCACTGAGTTGTTGTCTTTTCTAGTAAAGCTCTTTGTTAGAGCATTATGATATATTTTAACATCTGGGACTTCTTCCTCCAATTTCTAGATATCTTCTTCCATGTTTTATTTATGAATTTTTATTAGATTATTTTAAATAACATTTTTAGTATAAAAGAATCCTATTAAATGTATGGATTAATTTAGGGAGTTTCACTGTTATTTACAGTATGCTTATCCAAGAATCAACATATATCTATGCCTTTTCATGTTTAGTTTTGGTACTCACTACGTTTTTTAATATTAAAATTCTTGACTGTTGAGTCTTGGGTTTTCTGGGTGTGTGATCATATTTATCTGTCAGTGATCATTCATGTCTCCTAATTTTTATGTGCCTTTTTTTTTATACTGGACTGTCCTATAATACTTTTGAATATTATTCTCAAAACCTCAAAAATTAAAGGCCCTTGTGCTGGGTGTGCAGTTCTGAGAGAACTTCTGGGGGTTTCTCTTGCAGGCACACACTGATCAAGAAGCTCAGTCAGCTGAGAGAGAGCGAGCCTGACTTGGCCCAGCTGCTCATCGAACAGGTGAGTCTCCTGAAAATAGGCTGAGAGCAAGAGAACAGAGGCCCCAGGCTGCCAGTTCTGTGAGCCTGCATCTTCCTTTAAATGCATTAAAATGTCCCAGAGCTGAAACTAGGACTGGACTGCCCTCCTGTAAACAAGGTTACCATCCTGCCTTTCAGATCTATGAGAATGCCATGATCGCAGCAGGGTTGGTCGATGACCCCCGGCCCATGGTGGGCCGCCTGAATAACCTGCTTGTCAAGGCCCTGGAGCGACACTGACTGGGCCCTGGGGTCCAAGGTTGCAGCATAGCAGCTGAGAACCCCAGGGGAAGTGATAATGGAACCTGTGCCTCTGCCGTGCAAGAGGAGCCTAAGACCAGCTGGGAAGGAATAACTGTCACCAATAACACCCCCTTTTGAACTTTATTAAAAGGTATTTCTTCATCTATGTTAGACTTTTTTGCAGACTGACAAGGTACGCTATTCTGTTGACACAATCCCATGATTAGGACAGAAGCTGGGTGTGGGGAAGGGGACAAAGGCCCTGTGCCCAACTCCATTCCCAGAATTGGATGTGACAACAGGATCAGTCGTCATGTACAGGTCACCAGGACCCATTCCTATCATGCTTTCTTCAGTGTCACCTCCACTGGATAATGGTCACTGATGGCTTGGGCCTGTGGAGGAACATGGCAGTGAGCACAGGGATGGCCATGCAGCAGTACTCCCTCAGGACCAGGACTTGGCCCCAGGCATTGTTCTCTGTACATATCTGCCTGGGAAGAAGTGCCCAAAGGCCATACACAAGTGGCTCTTTCAAGTCAACAAAAACAGTGATTGCTAGAAGTCTAGATCTCACTCCATCCCTATGTCCCAGGCCCCCATCAGAGTTACAGCCTGTCTAAAGGATAGTCACTTACAGTCTGGTCACTCAGTCCATATGCAGCTTGGAAGTCAAAGGGAACAGCTGAGTTGGGAATAATGGCGTGTTGGAGCAGGGTTCCAGCAACCACTATCCTGTAGTGCCAGACATGAGAAGGTTCCTTTGAGCCCAGTGGTTCCTCATACTTAAACCTCAGATCCCAGCACATCCCCCCAGCTGCTGTTTGGCCTGCGCAGCCCCTGGTGTCACTGCCCACCCTCCCTTCCCCCAATGGAGCCTGAATTGGCCAGATTCAGGTCTGTATGCCCAAACTATACCACCGGCTGACCTGTATTCCTAGATTGTTCAGAGGAGAAAAACTAGCATCATGTTATCCCTAAATGTGCTTTTCCCCAAATCAAGGACTGCTACTTTTTATTCTACTTCCTAAGTGGACTGAAGCTCAGGAGGGGTGTCTCCTTAAAAGCCTGGAAACCATTTCTGAAGCTGGGCCTAGACAGAAGTCACAGCCACTCATGGAGGTGCCCTCACCCCTACTCTGAGCCTGCAGAACCCACTAGGGGCATGGACCCTGCTAACCTGTCATAGGCACAGTGCGTGGATGTAACTGTGGTGTCAGCAGTGTCAGGAATCAGCCACTGGAAGATGGGGCTTGTGCGCAAGCGGATGGATGACCAGTGCGAAGGGGACACGTAGCTGCAGCCAGCATTGAAATCGCCCATCAACATGATGTCCTACCAGGAGACACCAGCTGGTTGGCCAAGGGATAGAACAGGGGCCTCTGGAGCCCAATCTATGTGTGTGTGTGTGTGGGGGGGGGCAGGGTGCGCGGGGCTCACCTCTATGTCCCACTTCTTCCGGACATCCAGGTAGACATCATAGAGAGAGTCAATCTCGGCCACTGCATCTGATGGGGCCGCATGCAGGGGGACGATGGCAAACTCTTTGATCTCTGTGGAGAAGGTGGTCGTATTAAGTAAGGCGTTGAGGGGCAGGCCTAGTCTGAGGGTGCATGAGCCCAGCTTAATCATGTGTTTGGGGCTGGATGGAGGACAGAGACAGTTTCCAAGGGGTGGATGTTTTCGTAAGCAACTTCAACATAAGACCAAAGCACTAGGCATAGGGAGGCAGCAGGTTATGTGGTCCCCCTAGGAAGGGTTAGCAAGGACCGACTTGTTAGGGCAGAGGATCTTCTGCAGCCCAGCACTCACGGGTGAATGGGGAGGAGAACTTGACAATGGCTGGCTCTCGGCTGAAGCTGTCATTCCCACAGGGCTCACAGCCATCATCATACTGGTAACTGTCCATCGCGGACACCTGGTCAGGTCTGCAGAAGGCCAGGCCAGAGGGGGGTTAACCTGGGCCTGGGGGCACTACTTCATCTCACTAAACCCATTGCTGCAGGCAGGGGGCCCAATCTAAGCTCAGGCATCACTTAGCAGGGACCTGGGAGGGAGTGGCACAACTCAGACCCTGCTGTATGTCTTCCAGTTCTTGTCTTCTAAGACTACTGCCTCCACACCTGGAAGAGGGGCTCATGGGCTCTCTACCTCTCCGGCCTTCTATTGGTGCCCCTGGAGGAGGTAGCCCTTTGTCTTGGTACCAGGGCTCTACCTGAACACAAAGAGGTAGCGCTCCTTGTAGCTGTTGCGTCCCAATGGCTCACTGACAACGTAGTGATAGGTGTTGGGGTCATCCCTGGATTGAGAAAACAAATGTCCCAGTTAGGACAGTCTGTCACCTACAGCAGGGCTCTAACCCACATCATTGTCCCTGGGGCCTAGCTGAATTAGCACTGTGCCCTGAAGGAATGGTCACCATCCCATCCCCACGTGTCTTCCCAGGACCCTGCCACTGTCACCCACTGATTGAGTCTGTCCAGCAGCTTCCCCACAGCTGTCAGGTGGCTGTCTCTGACCTCCTGGACCAGGGCGATGTCGTAGCGATTCAGGATCTGGAGAAGGCCACAGCAGTGCTGAATGGGTGGGGTGGTTGGAGACCAAAGTGTCTCAGCTCTGCCTACTCCAGGGGTCCCTGCAGGAGCTGAGCTGCTGTTGTCCAGGGTGCTTTTAAATCAGTTTGGCCTGCAGCCTGATGCTGTTAGCCATGGCAGTGCCAAGGGCCCTGTCCCCCTGACTGACTGGGGAGCTAAGAGCAGAGGCCTGAGTCTGATTGCCCTCAGGACTGACCGCTGATGCAGTGTTCCCAAGGCCTGATAGACCACCCCTGTCCCTGGGTTCCTTGGGAACAAACTGACCTGGACCTACCTGTACAATGTAGGTGGAGAGGGTGGCATTGGACATCTTGGTCTCCCCAAAAGTCTGGATGTTGAAAGCTGCTATTCTCAGGGAAAGAGTTACATGCAGCACAACAGTCATGGCCAGCAGCAAGCCCATCAGCCTAGTACTCTTCATTCTGGAGGAGGGACACTACATGTGGGTCTAGGGTAGCAGAGACAGTGCCCCATCTTTCTTCAGAGTCCACCATGGTGGAGCTGGTGGAGCCCAATACTGAGTGACTTGTCTGGACCGTGCTGAGCAGCCAGCGTAAGCCTCAGCCCTCTCACCAGCATCCAGGGAGCCAAACACTAGTGCCAAAAAAGGACCCCAGGGTCTCCTCCTCCATCTGCCAGAAGACAAGCCCCTGTGAGGGTCACCAGTCTCAGGAGAACCCTGGCACTCTGTTAGTGAGACAGAGGCTTGCTGCCCTCCATGCTCTACTCAGTAAGGACTGGCCAGGGCTTTTCCCACCTTGGCCAGAATCACCCAGCTCTTGGGGCACCAGACACACTCACCTGAAACGTGACTTCCACAAAGGTGGAGATTCTGCTGAGCCAGGAGTTGATGTTCCTTGATACTTTCTCCCTTTGCTGCTTTAAGAAAAAAAAGCTTTACAAAGGGAAGTCCATTAAGGAACACGGTTGAGAGGCTCATGCAGAGCTGCAGAGGCTCTGAATCCTTCACAGAGAATGCTTGACCCTGCTAGGGTTTTAAAGGTTTAGGCAGCTGTGACCTTTCCCAGGGTATCACCTGGAGGACATGGAACAATAGCGCTGCCTGTGTGGCTTTCCCACACAGGTGAATGGTTGGCATGTGTTTATTTCAAGAGGCACAGGTTCTTGCTGCTGTAAAAAGAACATCTGATAACATCTGCACTTGGTTTCATAAAGTCTAAAAGGGCCACAGGTTCCTGTGTCCTTCACAAACATCATTCTCCCACGGATGGGGAGCAGGTATGCACTGGGCCCTGGCTGCACTCCTGTATGCAGGACTTGAGATGACCTTGGAGCCAGTGGCCAAGGTCAGAAGTTGAGTGTTGCATTGTTGCCAATGGAGCCCATGACAGCTGCTGTAGCAAGACCACACCATGTCTCACTGGTCCCAACCCCTGTTTTCTAAGTCCATCAGCTGTGAGGGCTGCAGGCAACTTGGCTAGAAGCTGAGGCTCTGCTCAGTGTACATGTGAGCTGCAGCACTGGATGCTGCAGGGCTCGGGTACCAGGAAGGGATAGGGACTGCAGGGCCCACCTCAGCAACCAGCAAGGCAGTGGTAAGGGGCCTTCTTGAGGCAAACAAGAGCTTGTGCGTTACAGGCACAGGTGACCTAAGTGACCGAGTCACAGGACACAGAAGCTGAGCGTCCCTGACAAGCCTTAGGTCCAGTCACCACTTTTTGGAATCCTTGACTTCCCCATTTGTATTCATTTCCTGTGACTGCTTTAACAAGTCACCATAAACTTGGTGGCTTAAAATGACATATTCTCTCAACAGTTTTAGAGGGGAGAGTCCACAATCCACTTCACTGAGCTGAAATCAAGGTGTTACAGTGTCATACTCCCTCTGGAAACTCTAGGGGAAGGTCCTTTCAGCTTCTTCAGCTTCTGGGGGCTCCTGGTGTTCTTGGCTTGTGGCTGTATCACTCCCATCTTTGCCTCCATCTTGACATGGCCTTCTTTTCTGTGTGTCAATTCTCCCTCTGCCCCCCTCTCATGGAGATGTAGATGATTGAATTTAAGGTCCTGGATCATTCAGGACCATCTCTCCATCTCAAGATCCTTAATCACATCTGCAAAGTCCTTAGCCCTATACACATCAGGTTTCTTTTGAAGCCATTTGTTCCTAGCCTCAGTGCTTGGAGGACTTTTTCCTTATCCTTTCATTTTGGGCTCTGACTTTGTTGTGACATGCCATTACCCTTTCCTGTATCTGGAGCAGGTTTAGTTTAACCAAGAGGGTGGCAGACTGTCAGGGTTAATGTAAAAATAGCTCACCCCAATCAAAGGAAGTTGTCTGCTATCAATGCTCATTTTCCTGCTGAAATGACTTTGAAAAATGCAAGAAGTGTTGGGCTTTCTTCCTCTGCCTGGTACCCCTGTGTCTGTAGTGTGGGACCCAGCACAGGAGGAGTGTACCCCTGGCTCCCTACTATTGGTGTTGGGCTTGGCTCTTGCTGTTTGCTAGGACAAGACAATGTAAGAAGTGGCAATGTGCAAATTCCAAGCCTAGATCTCTGGAGGCATTGTGTACTTCTGTTTACTTCTATGGACCTTTTTACCTTCCACCATGTTAGAAGAACATGCCCTGAATAGCTAGCCCCTCTAGCCTGGCCCCAGAAGAGTCCCAGGGAGCAGAGCTCTCCAAGCTAACATTTAGGCCTGTGAACAAGAGAAAAAATAAATACTGTTGTACACATTGAGTTTCGGGACCAACAGCCAACTAATACAAACGGAAGAGAGTGATAGAAATATCAGAGGATTACTGTTCTTCGGGATAGACGGATTTTTAAGATGTTAAATGATTCTTCTAATAATGTTATATCTATTGAGCCTTAGGACACACTAAAGAGGAAAGCAGTGATGGTTTTGTCCCCTTTTTATAGATGAAGATATTGAGGCTCAAAGAGTTGTTAAAGTCGCTGTGGATGAACCTGGTCTGGACCCAGCTCTTCCCCAGGCTGTGCTACCTCTCATGCAGGTCCAACTCTGAGGGCAGTCAACATGGTAACTGAGCTTAGCACTCTGTAGTAATGGGGTTGCAGTTGGGACCTTTCTTCTGATGGGTCAAGGAAAGAAGGCAGGGACTATGGCTGGGAGCTTTCTAGAGCAGAAGGGTCAGTATCTGGTTGAGGGGAAGATGGGGTGCTGGCAGAGAGACACCAGTGTTTCATGTGCTGAGAACTGGAGGGCGAGGCACCAATGGTGTGAACTACAGCTCTGCCACATGTGGTGTCATGTGTCTGGCCAGAAGCTAGACCAGGAGCCTCCCTCTAGATTTGCTCACATATTCCCCTCAAAATGTCTGTAAGCGTGTCCAGGAAAGAAACCAATCCACAGAAGAAATCTAGGCTGATAGTTTTGCTTGGTGGTTGGGAGTCTGAATTTTGACATATTTGAAGCTGTCCCAGCCTCAGGGATTGAAAACGGCTAAAAACAGCAATTAAACCTTTTCAAAATGCTGAGATTGGGCTCCTGGCAGCTTGAGGATCAGGCCACCTGATTTCACGTTACAGATACTATATCAAGGGACATGTGAGCTGGTTAGTATTAGTGCTGACAACCAGAGCCATCCATCAGCTTGTTCTCATTACTTTAGGAGGTTCTGGTCCTGTGAAGTTGGTTTACCTAATGAACTGTTTTTAATCCCTTCTGTATCCTCCTGCTTCACAATCAGCTGGCCTGATCTTTAGCACTTTTGTGACTCTGACCTTGGTCCCTGATTGCTGCCCTCAAGCCACCTTTGCTCCCAGACCTCCAGGCCCCCATATTCCTGCACCTACCTTCACACTGCAAAACCTCTATCCCAGGGAGGGATCCAGCCCTTCCCACATGGGGCAGAGCCTCCTTCGATGGGATGGTGGGCTAAATCATGCTCCCCACAACCCCCAAAATATCCCATGTCCTAATTCCTGGAACCTATGAATATTAATTCATATGGCTGGCACGCACGCGCGCGCGCACACACACACACACACACACACACACACACACACACAAAACAGACTGCAGATGTGATTAAAGATCTTGAGGTGAGAAGATGATCCTGGATTATCTAATGGTGAATGCCACGAGAACTCATGACCTGTCCTTTAGAGCTGCAGGAGACTGGGGTGACTAGCTGCATACTATGTGGCCTAGGGCGGAAAACGTAGATACTTCACAGTTTCAGTATTATATCTTGCTACATCTCTATCCATGATTTCATGTATCTGCAAAGCTAGGTTTTTGGCAATTATTGAAAAAGCAATTACTGTGTGAAATCAACGTGAAACAGGCAACAAAGGTGGCAGCATCCAATGTGATTCTCAGATTTAAGAAATACCAGACAGGTACACACATTCCATTAGTGAGAAAGTATGGTTAAAATGAATTGAATAAAAATTTTTAGTTTAAGTGTGTGTGTGTGTGTGTGTGTACAGACACTTAAATTTATATGTAAAGACATTTTCAAAATGTCATAAGTTGCTAGGACATAAATACTAAGTTGTTTGGACTTAAAATGTAACTGTTAGGTATTCCTTTTGGCCTAGGAGTCCCTCAAAATAATTATTGAGCTTAAGTAGGAATGCTCTGAATTGAAAATGTCTGGGAGCCTCTGAATCTAACATTAGGGGTCTGCCTGAGTTACTAATATATCTTCTTTTTTGGCCTTCATTATTTATAACATACTAAATATGCTGTCACAAAGAAATTTTCAAGTCTACAAACTGCTAATGAAATAATTGCAGTAGATTAAACATCTCAATTGTGTCTAACTGTATGAGTTCATACTAATATAAAAAATTCATCAGTCACCTTTGGGAGCTGCAAGGGAGCCAATTTGTTATTTCACAAACTGGTAAATTAAAGAATTAAGAACCTACCCTGCCTTTCTTGTGTAAATAGTATTGCTGAGAGGAAATTAAGCAATGAGGAAAGACTGCTAGAATTTGAGACTGTAATTTGCAACCCTTAATGTAGGCACTGATCAATGGCTACTCACAAAAAACAACCAGCCTCCAGGTCAAAGAATACAACGGCACTTATGAAGAAGCTTGCCAGGATCATCTTGAATTTAATCAAACCTCTAGATCTAAATCTCACAGTCACCAGCATGATGAGGACACAGTACAATCCAGACTATGGGAAGCTAAAGGACAAAGGATGGTCTCACCAATAAATTTCAAAAAAAAAGGACAGAGGAGGAACTTACAGATTAAAAAGAAATGAGACATACTGCTAAATGCAACATGCGATTCTCATCGGGATCCTATGAAACGATAAATTCTTTAATCATTTAAGCAAACCTTTGCTTAACAAACAAATATATCATTTATGAAGACGGAAATTAGAACACTATTCTGGTACCTAATGAATATTAGAGTTTTAGGTTTGATAATATTATGATTATGCTTTGAATGAGCCTTATATTTCAGTGTCGCACCAGAATATTTAAGGATGAAATGATATGATGTCTGAGATTCGCTTTAAAATGTTGGCCCTGAAGCTGGGTCATGGGTACATAAACTTTCACTATACTGGTTTCTACTTTTGAGTATGTTAAAATTTTCCATAATTTTTTGAAATTCTATAAATGAAAAAATTTGCAAGCCACACAACTGAATATATAATGCATCATCCAAAAAGTAACAAGAAATATTAAAAATGAAAACTCAAAATTCTTTAGCTGCCCTAGTTTGTATGTGAGAGCCGCTGGTCTCCACGAGCAGAAGGGATGACAAGATAGGGAGAGAGCTGTGGCCTTAGGACAGGAATTGGTGGCAAATTTAATGTGGAAGGTAAGAAAGAAGGACTCGAGTTGTCAGAAACTGTAGGTTGATAGACAGTGATAAGCTCTCAAGTCCTGTGGGTCTGCGGTCTTCCACCTGCTCAGGAAATACTGACATTCTTCTGAGGTGAGGCTTTGTCCCTGATTCTAGTTGCAGCTGGGACACTTCCACTTGGCTCCAGTGGGCTTTTTAAACTGTCGTGGCAGAAGACTGAGTCCCTAGTTACACTCCCATTATAGCCCTGCCTCCATCCAGATGCTCGGATACCCAATACTCATCTAGGTCCCCCTTCCCTTAACCCTGCCCCAAATGCATCTGGAGTCTGCACTCTCCCCTGGTTCTGCAGCCGCCACACTGTTCTGCCCCCGAACACACACAATGCCTGCTGATGGTCACCCAGCACAATTGTGACCGTGTAATCAGATCACATGATTCCCCTGCTTAAAATCTGCCATCAGTTTCTCATTGTTCTTGAGATGAAAGCCGGTGCCTACGAAGACCTGTGTGATTCTAGCTCAGGGTCTCTGCCCTTTCTGGAGGGCCTGAGCCACCTTGTCATTCCCATTTCCACTCAAATGTCACCTCAGGGAGGTCATTCTCCTCCCATCCAGAAGTGTCATTTTCATGACCCTTATCACTTTGTTTTAATATATTTGCTCTTACTTGTTTATACTTGTTTAAGGCCCACCTCTGGACTGGAACACAAGCCCCACGGGGGCAGAGACCTTGCCCATCTTGTCCATGAAACTGCCCCATGCCTAAAACAGTGCCTGGAACACAGGAGGCCCTGCAGACAAAAGCTGAACATGACAGCGCGACATGCTTACCTCCTGCTCTCCACCTTTCTGGGTAGCCTTCCTGGCTGCATGTACTGCCCTTCTTCACAAACCCTCCTGAGAAAACACAGCAAAGCTTCTTGTCCTAAAGCACAGGGACTGCAGGGCATCCAGGTGGCCTCTGGGCACTTGGCTGGAGCTGACCAGAAGCTCTCAGGAGCCTATGGCTGTTGTGGCCTCATGGGCATGACCCACTTCAGCCAGGCTCTACCCAGGATTCCTCATCTCCCCAAAAGTCAGGAGACATGTTTGCTAACCCCACAGATAATGTGTTAGAGAGCAAAGAGGCTTCTACCCTTTACTGCAGATACAGGACAGGTGTCTGCTGTGATGTTGCTTTTTTAATCCATGTCAGTACACTGGCCTTGGCCCAGGACCCAGCCACAGCTTACCATCCCTCATGAATTTGTTTCTGCTCATCATAAAGAAATCATTAACCCAGGATGGAAAATTTCTCAGAGCAGACATCTGAACTGCTACAATCCAAAACAGCTTCATAGTCACACTCAGTAGCAGGGCCAGCCCCTGCTTCCTCACCTCCAGCCATGCCCATGCATGCCCATCATGTCACGAGAACAGGCAGTACTTGAATTCCACAGAACGTGAAGCCTGAACAACAGCATACGCATCCCTTTTGCAAATCCAGCAAGCCTCCACTGGTTCCCCAACGCCTTGCCCTCAAATGTTCCTTTACTGTACTCTGCATTAGGGAGAGAAGCAAAAGAAAAGGCATTTTCTAAGTTGTGTATTGGAGAAGTTACCACACCTTTAGTTTGAACCCATGAGTACAAACACACTCATGTCCCTGATGATGAACCCAAGGCCCTTAAGATTTCATCAGTCACAGAACTCTACTGACTGGCCTCCCAATGTGCTAGCAATGTTTCCAATAAGGATGCAGTGGAAAACATTCTCCAAATTCCTACGTCCTTTCAGCCTCTTCCCAAGCACAAAAAGCATTCTCACCATCATCCCTTCCTCATCCAAGCTGAGGGTCTACAGAATGGGCAAGCAGGGCCCTGAGGGTCAAGGGCAAGAAAGCTCACCAGATAATGCAAGCTGGTGGCACTGGTGTTTGCAGGAATGTTTGCTATTGATCTATCTTCCAGTTCATTAATCCTTTCTTCAGCTGTCTCTAACTGCTGTTAAATCTACCTATTGAATTTAAAATTTCAGTTGTCTTACTTTTCTGTTTTAGAATTTTCATTTAACTTTTTATTCCGATTCTCTGTGAACTCTCCATTCTATCTATTTTCTTTAATACATTAACCAGTTATTTTGAAGTCCATGTCTGATAACTCTGATATCTTAATCACTGTCCTAGTCCTGTTTCTCAGTATGCCTAGTAACCTGAGTATCAAGCACTGTATATGACAGAATGGCAGAGAGTTAGGACAGTGTCAGCGTCCAGGGTGAGCAGCAGAGGGGCAGCCGCACAGGCCAGCTGGGGGCTCAACTGAAGCTGAGCTCATCTGCAGTCTCTGTAAAGTCCAATCTACTTGTGGCTTGCCCCCACTCCCATAGTACCCCCCAAGGGTGCCAGCCAAGATCCAGGGGAATTTCTTAGGGTCATTCCTCCTTGACAGGCTCTGAATTCTTCCCTAGCATCAAAAAACTGCAAAAAACCCTGCTCTGCTTTTCAGCTACTTTGCTTCTCTTGCCTGAGCAGCTTCATCAGCAAATGTCTCAAAAAGAAACTACTGCTGAGTGTCAACTCATTCTCTGGCCTCCTTCCTTTCAGGAATCTTAGCCTTCAGGTCCTGATGCCTCAGTATGCCCGAACCCCCAGCTCAGTCTCCCCAACTTTGTGAAATTGTGTAGCACTCCTATGGCTACTCTGCCTCTTAGCAGCCACCTGTGCCCGACCCCTAAGAGAAAAGCCAGTACAGCAAGTAGGGCTCACCTCCTCAAGCTCCCTTCTAGGTTGTAGCTGCTGGAGTGACGGACCTTCAAGTTGATGCCTTCTGAATTATGGTGAGTTCTTTGAATTTTTGGTAGGCATTGGTCTACTACAAGCTACTCCATGGCCAGAAGTCTGTTTTTGTTACTTGAAATGAGCCACTGAACAGAGTTGGAAAGGACATGGGTTTATAACTAGGCAAGCTGGTCCAACTAACATAGGTCACATGGACATCTCTGAGGTACAAATGTTCTGTGCAGAGATACACAGCCAATGAAAAAGTCCGAAGGGACCCAGACCATTCCCTTCTGTCCAACCAAGAGTCTGTGTGTTCACTCAAATCCTATGGTATTTGTCCGCAACAGTCCAGTCCTTAAAGTAAAGATAGCACAGTGCCAGGACATGGCAATTCTACATTTTAAAAGTTCATCTTACGGTTCCTCAGAGAACAGGAACGCCTGTCCTCAGCTCGGGTTTATTACCCTGCTCTTGGATAAAGAGCGTTGGGTCTGTGGACTGCCAGTGCCAAGGCTGCATACTGTCTGCCCCCCTGGTCAGATGGGCAATGCTGATTTCTGACGAGAACTGCAAGTTAACTGGTGTACTTCCTGTCCAGAACCAGCCATGGGGTTTATCTATAGTTTGTTTCATAGTAACAGTTTGAACCAGGTTTCCCAAGCAGGCTCCTGCCTCATGGCCTTCACATTGTTCCCCTACTTGAGCACTCTGCCTCTAGGTGGCCATACGTTTGTCCCTCCCTTCACTCAAGCTTCTGCCCAGATGTCACCCTACCATAGCATCCCACAAAGTAGCATGTTTTGTCCCACTACTCTATCTCCTTTATCTTGCTTATTTTTTTCTTACCATCAATCTAACATACAATGTTACAGTCAGGATTATCCCACTGATCGTAAGTCCCACGAGAGCTGGGACTTATGTAGCAGCACCTAAACAGGGCCTAATCCTTAGCGAGTGCTTACCAAGCACTTGCTGAATAAAAAGATGAACGTCAGACAGGGGTATTCATGACAGAACAACCGGTTTAGATTCTCCTGACCCTCTTCAGCTGTGCTGGTTGTCCCCATTTAAGTTTGAGCATCTTACACAAGGGAAGCTGACTTCGTTCTCTGATGAATGAGTGAAAGGACAGGCTTCTGTCACTGGGCCAGGCTCCTCAGCTTCCATGTCCTAAATCTTGGTGGAACAGGGGCTTGTAACCGAGGGTGATAAGGGAGCACCAAAGCTACAGCTTATAACAGCAGGGGAGAGAGATTCCCCGTGGGCTAAGGAGCTCTCTGAGCATCACGCAAGTAAGGCCTGGCCATAAAGCAGAGTTCAGAACCACTCTGCCCTGTCATGAAGATCCTTGGAGAGGAGTTGGGGTCTCCATGGAGATTACAGGGGCAATTGGCCCCAGGGGCCAAAACTTGTGTGATGGTGTTGCCCCACCTCAGCTCACACTACGAAGCAGGTGTTTCACACCTGAGTCTCAAGTGTCTTTTCCAATACCACCCGCTCCTTCCTAGATGGGCCAGCTGGGGAAGGCTGGTCCCACTGTCTGCCTCACATCCCTTTGTCACCATGTCCATGAGTTCCTCATCCTCTGCTAACCTTCCATGCTGTGAGCATCTCTGCATCTCAGAGCGCTGGACACAGAGGTGATGTAGTCCTGCCAGTAGGAAGGACACTATAGCCCCAAGCTTCCTTGAGTGCTTCTCCCTGAACCCCCATGGGAAATCATAAGCTGCAATATTCCTATAGCTGAATTCTTTTGGAGGCGGCGATGTGTGTGAGGAGGTAGGCTTCCACTGAACCATCTTCCCCTAGTGCCTCAGCCTTCCCCCTAGCTGTCCTCCAAGACAGTTGCCTTGTCAGGCCTACAGTCAATGAAGGATGCTATGCTTATCCTGCCCCACGGAGGGTGGGGGTGGGGGTGGTCCAGAAGGCTAGCCTGTGCTGGGCCTCTGATTATGGGCAGACACAGGGCCCTGCTTCCATTCTCCTCTTAGAAGCTTAGGGAGGGGCCTAATGTGCATAGAGTCCTAGCTGTGGGAACAAGAAAGCACCCTCAGGAGAAGACATGAAAAGCAGTTGCAGAGACCTCAACTTCCTCAGGAATTTCAGGCTCTGGGAAGCAGCATTGGTTCTTACCCCACTTCTACACAACTTTAGAACACTCCACTTACCTTGTGAGGCTGGCTTTCCTTCCCGGCAACCCACATAGTAGCACAGCTGCCAGTAACAGGTCAGTGCTCCTCCTTGAGTGT
Organism: Cynopterus sphinx; assembly: GCA_030015415.1. Classification (NCBI taxonomy): domain Eukaryota; kingdom Metazoa; phylum Chordata; class Mammalia; order Chiroptera; family Pteropodidae; genus Cynopterus; species Cynopterus sphinx. The sequence continues at coordinate 94,129,797 of CM057379.1, read as the reverse complement.
AGAGGTGTAGCAGGGCAGCACTGGCCACCACCAGCTATGTCGACCTAGCTGTAGTCATGGACAGGGCCTCAGGTAAGAGAGGTGGCCAGAAGCCAGGGATAGGTGGCCTTGTTGGTCCAGTTCCTCATCATATGAAGACTGCTGGAGTCATGGTGGGCCATGGAGGCAGGGCAGGTCTTTGCCTGTGACGATTTACAGGTGATCAGCTCCTTTCCTCTCATGGCTCCTGTCAGGAGATACTGATTTTCGCAGGCACCTCAGTCCACCAGTGACACAGCCACAGAAGTTGGCAAAACACGAGCCTGCTGGGGTAGGGAGGGCAACACCAGGTTGCTACCACATCACTGCTTCACAGCCTGTGCCATCTTGCTGATCCCACTCACACCGTGACTGGTTAATAAAAGAAGAAAAAAGGGAGTGTTAACAATGTCAGTCAGCTTAGCCAGAAGGTACCACCTGTTCTGAAATTTCACCAAACCCCTAACAGGCTGTTCCATTTGTTTGTTCACTTGTTTATGCACTCATTCAAGAGAGAGTACAAGGGATCCTGAACAATGGGAAAACTGGACAAGAGATGATGCGATGGATTTCAGTCCCTGGACAACAGTGTAGGACAGTGATCCCCAAGAGAAGGGAAACTGAGAGACTGAGCCCTATGACTTTACCAGCTATGGCTGAGGCAGTTTCCAAGCTGCAATGCAAGGAGTGGAAACTCAAGACAGACCCAGCCATCTCCCTGAAGGAGAAAACACATTAGGCAAGAGAGGCCCAGGAAGCCCAAAGTGTTGGGGGATGGGGTGTGCACACAGAGAGCAGAGGTCCAGGATCTGCAAAGGGTCCCCCTGAGTCTTCAGCTGAGGACAGGTCTGTACTGAGGACAGGTCTGAGAGAAATTATGTGAGGAGGCCATGACAAGAATCCCTAGAAAAGAGCAGAGAGAATAATCCCCAGAGCTCACACAGGGATGAGAATATTTTGTGTTCTCACAAGCCATGTGGAAAGACCTCCTAAGTCACAGGGTACTGGGTAGAATCTTCAGAAGGGCATCACCCTTAGGGACTTAAACTGGCTGTGGATCAAAGGCAGCTCTGGACCCACCCTAATAAAGCCCAGAAGCAAGCCTATACAGATCAACTGATGCCAAGGAACTTCACTGTATGCCTGACCAAGATCAACACTATTTGAAGGAATATAAAATCCAGCAGCCAACAATAGACATTCACAATGTCCAGCATCCCATGAGAAAATGGCCAGATCTATCTATCAGAGTCCAGCTAAGAGACAAGAAACCTCATGGTATTTTAAACAAGGGAAGTTTAATATAAAGAATTATTAACTATTTATATAAAATTACCTAAATGGGAACAAAAGAGAACTCTACAGAATACTCTAGGGTGAAGAGTACCCAAGTGAAGGATTCTGACCTAGGATATGGGTGGTCACAGCCCAGTGGATGTGAAATTCACTGAGCTCACCCAGGCCAAGACTGGGGGTTGACAACCATCTAAAAGAATGTCAACAGAATTATTTGGGAAGCTGTCTGCAGAGTGCTGAGAAACTACCAAGGTGGCTTACTACCACAAGGTGGAGGTGCTGAGGAACTCACCAAAAAGCTACCAGAAGGTCAGTGGGGGTTCCTGTGAATTTGCCTGGCAGTGCCTGCCCCCTTCCAAATACATAAGGGCTTCACTGCTGGCATCTATGGGAGTGCTGCTGACTTTGCAACTATGAAGCTGCCTAAGAAGGTATGAAGCTATGAAGCTGCCTCAGTGGGTATAAGTGCCTCTGTGTGTACCACATGCTGGCTCATATCACATAATAGGAATAATCAAAGCACTCAGAACCTGGAAAAGAGACCCCCTCTCCTCAACACCCTTCAAGGACAAAGATTAGCATCAAGTTAAGCTGGCAAGGGAGCAATGTTCCAGTATTATAAACAAGCAATGAAGGGTGAATTGATAACTACTATATCGGGCATGTGAAAAAGAGAAAACATGACCTATGACCATAAGAAAAATCAATCAATAAAAACTGACCTAAAAATAATAGAGATAAAGAAACAAGCAGACAAGGACAATAAAACATATTATAAATATGCATCATATTTCTGGGAACGTAGAAGGAAACATAAATTTGGTTTAAACAAAAATAGAAAATAGAAAAGATACATAGAAAATATAAAAAAGACCCAATGGAACTTCTGGAGATAGTAAAACAATATCTGAAATGAAAAAAAATAATAATACACAGTATTGGATTAATATCAGATAGACACTGAAAAAGATCAGAGTTGAAAGGCATAGCAAATAAAACTATTCAAATAAAGCATACAGAGAGAGAGAGAGAGAGAGAGAGAGAGAGAGAGAGAGAGAGAGAAAGCATCAGATGCTACCCAACAGTGCATGGAACTAGAGTCCCAGAAAAAGATTGAAAAGGAAACAAACAATATCTGAAAAAATAATAAGCAAAATCTCACAAATATGATGAAAACTATACATTCACAGAACCAAGAGCAGAATAAACCTCAAGAAAATATCATAAAGACAAATTATAATGAAGCTGTTAAAAACCAGAATTAAAAAATAAAATCTTAAAAGCAGCTCAGCTTAAAAAAGCACATTATGTGCAGATAAATTAAGATAAGGACAAGTAACTTCTGGTTTAAGTCAGAGACAATGGAATGACAAAGTACTGAAAGAAAAAAGATGTCAACTGGAATTCTTTTTATTCCACTTCTGAGTATGTACCTGAAGGAAACTAAAACACTAATTTAAAAAATATATGCACCTCTATGTTCATTGCAGCATTATTTTTAATAGCCAAGATATAGAAGCAATCTAGCTGTCTATCAATAGATGAATGGATTAAAACACTGTATACACACACACATGTGTGTGTATATATGATGGACTACATGTGCATACACACACATTTATACATGATGAACTATTATTCAGCAATGAAAAAGGATAAAATCTTGTCATGTGTGACAAATAGGTATTATGTTAAGTGAAATAAGTCAAAGAAAAACAAATACCATATGATTTCACATATGTAGGATCTAAAAAAAAATAAAACAGACCCACTGACACAGAGAACAAACATTGCCAGAGGGGAGGGGGATGGAGGGATGGGTGAAAAAGGTGAAGGTGACTAAGAGGCACAAAATTACAGTTATAAAATAAATAAGCCATGGAGATGTAATGTACACCACAAGGAATATGTCAATATGTTAACTTTGCATGGTGACCAATGGTTACTAGACTTATCAAGGCAATCACATCAAAAGGTATATAAATGTTGAATCACTATGCTGTAAGTGATTGAGATAACCAGAGTATTCTATTCTTAACAAGGCCTGTCCTCAAGGGAAACATTTACCAGAGCCTAACTTATTCAGGTTTTACCAGAACCTAATTGACTTAGAGAAAAAGAAATGTCCAACTCTAACCCCCTCTGCCTTCTTGTTTCACATAAGGGGAGAAAAATCCAAACAGAAAAGCAACTGTTAAGGTCACAGGTTTACTGAAGACTTACCACAGAACTATAGAACACTTCTCTTCCTTACTACCACATCAGTAGGGCTCCTGTATAATGACAGGTGAATATAATGGAAAAAACTGTACTTCTCAGACCTAATTTATCTCTAGGGAACCCCAAAGATAACAGAGACAAAAACAAGGACACCAGAGGAAATTTTAGCTCTAATACCTACAGCTACAGCAAACAGTAAACGTGGCCTAACTTGTAGTAAGATAAACGAAAAACCTCATACTGAAGGCCTACTTTCCCCCGTTCTATTTACTCAGTGCATCATATCTAGTGTTCAGGAAACTCCAAAGCATACTAAAAGAAAAAAATAAGACTTCTAAGAGAAAGAAGCATCAGATCCAGACTCAGAGATGTCAGTTACAATTATTAAATTGAGAATTTAAAGCAACTATGATTGGTATGTTAAAGGCTCTAAGGAAAAAAATGTACAACATGCAAGATCAGATGGGTAATATAAGTAGAGAGATGAAAACTTTATGAAATAATAAAAAAGAAATACTAGCAACCAAAAAATTGTAACAGAAATGAATACTTTTGAAGGGGCTCATCAACAGACTAGACGGCCACCCCAGTCATAATCGACGGTAGAACAAATCCAAAATTGTTTGTCCAATTGGCCATTTAAGTTTAATAGTAAAAGACTATTTAATGATTACAATGAATCCTAAAACCTTCAGAATAAAAGGAGCATCTTTTGTGGACCATTTGGGTTTGTGTGTGGCAGTTTTTAAGTTATTAGTTTTTATTTTTAATTAATTAATTTAATAGTAACACTGGTTAATGAAATCTAGTAAGTTTCAGCTATACACTTAAACAGTAAGGTATATATATGTTTACACTGTGTTCACCTCTCATAGTTAATTTCTATCACCACATATTTGACCCCCTTTACCCAGTCTACCTCCCCGCTACCCCTTTCCCCTACCCTCTGGTAACCACTAGTCTATTGTCCATGTTCCACAAGTCTCTGTTTGTCCTGTTCACTTGTTGCTTTTAGGTTTATATCCCACACATAAGTGATATCAGGTAGTTTTCAACTTTTTCTGTCTGGCTTATTTTGCTTAGCATGATTATCTTGAAGTCCATCCATGTTGTCACAATTGGCAGTATTTCATCTCTTCTTAGGGCTGAATAATATTCCACTGTATATATGTACCACAGCTTCTATCATAGGACACTTCAGTTGCTTCCATGTCCTGGCCATTATGAATAATGCTGCTACATTAGTGTGCAAATATCTTTTGGGATATGAGTTTTCAAGTCTTTGGAGTAAATATCCAATAGAGGATTGCTAGATCATATGGTAGATTGATTCTTAGTTTTTTGAGAAACTTTCATTCTGTTTTCCATAAAGGCTGTATCAATTTACAGTCCCACAAGCAGTGTATAAGGGATCCTTTTTTGCTGCATCCTCTCCAACATTTGTTATTACTTGATCTGTTAATTATAGCTATTCTAACAGGTGTGAGATGGTTATCTCATTGTGATTTTGATTCGCATTTCCCCAATAGCTAGCAATGTTGAGCATCTTTTCATATATCTGTTGGCCATTTTATGTCCTCTAGGTAGAAGTATCTGTTCAGGTCCTCTTCCCATTTTTTGATTGGATTGTTTGTTTTTTGTTGTTGAGTTCTACGAGTTCTTTGTATATTTTGGTTATTAGGCCCTTATTGGAAGAGTTGCTTGCAAATATATTTTCCCATTTGAATGGTTGTCTTTTTTACCTTGTTGATGGTTTCTTTTGCTGTGCAGAAGCTTTTTAGTTTGATCTAGTCCTATTCATTTATTTTTGCTTTTACTTCCTTTACTTTTGAAGTCAAATTCATAAAATCCTCTTTAAGTCCTAGGTCCTTGAGTTTATTTCCTATGTTTTCTTCTATGCATTTTATTGTTTCAGGTCTTATATTCAGGTCCTTAATCCATTCTGAGTTAATTTTGGTGTGTGGTGATAAATCTAGTTTCGTTCTTTTGCAAGTGGCATTCCAGTTTTCCCAGCACCATTTATTGAAGAGGCTTTCCTTTCTCCACTGTTATGTGTTTGGCTTTGTTGTCAAAAATTATGTGCCCATATAAATATGGGTTTACTTCTGGACTCTCAATTCTGTTCCACTGGTCCATGTGTCTGTTTTTCTGCCAATACCATTCCATTGATTACTGTCGCTTTGTAGTATAATTTGAGGTCAGGCAAAGAGTGATGGCTTCAGCCTCGTTCTTTTTTCTCAGGATGGCTTTGGCAATTCGGGGTCTTTTGTGCTTCCATACAAATCTGACATTTTTTTTTCTATTTCTTTAAAAAATGCCAATGGGATTTTGATGGGGATTGCATTAAATCTGTATAGTGCTTTAGGTAATATGGTCATTTTACCTATGTTGACTCTTCCAATCCAAGAACATGAAATATCTTTCCATTTCTTTGTATCTTCTTTGATTTCTTTTAATAGGGTTTTACAGTTTTCGTTATATAGGTCCTTCACCTGTTTCATCAGATTTATTCCTAGGTATTTTATTCTTTTTGTTGCAATTGCAAAGGAATTATTTTTTCCACTTCTTTTTCTGACACTTCATTATTAGAGTATAGAAATGCTATGAATTTTTTAACATTAATTTTGTATCCAGATAGCTTACTGTATTTGCTTATTGTTTCCAATAGTGTTCTTGTGGAGCCTTTAGGGTTTCTATATAAAGAATCATGTCATCTGCAAATAGTGACAGTTTGACTTCTTCACTTCCTATTTGGATGCCTTTTATATCTTTGTTTTGCCTTATTGCACTCGCTAGGACTTCCAATGCTATACTGAATTTACAGTGGTGATAGTGGACAGCATTGCCTTGTTCCTGATCTTAAAGGGAAGGGTTTTAGTTTTTCACCATAAGGCATAACTGTTGGTTGAGGGTTTGTCATATATGGCCTTTATTATGTTAAGTAACTTTCCTTCTATACTGATTTTGTTAGGTGTTTTGATCATAAATGGATGCTGTATCTTGTCAAAGGATTTTTCTGCATCTATTGATATGATCATGTCTCATTTTTTAATTTGTTTATGTGGTATATATATCACGTTAATTGATTTGTGTATGTTGAACCATCCCTGTGCTTCTGGGATGAAGCCCACTTGATCGTGGTGTATAATCTTTTTAATATGTTGTTGTATTCAGTTCGCTAGCATTTTATTTTGGAATTCTGCATCTGTGTGATATCAGTCTGTAATTTTCTTTTTTTATGTTATCTTTACCAGGTTTTGGTATCAGGGTAATACCAGCCTCATAAAATGAGTTAGGAAATATTCCCCCCCGCCTTTGATTTTTTTGGAAGAATTTGAGGAGAATAGGTATTAGATCTTCTTGGAATGTTTAGAAGAATTCATTGGTGAAGCCATCTGGTCCTAGGCTTTTACTTTTGGGTAGGTTTCTGATGATTGCTTCAATTTCTGTACTGCTAATTGGTCTCTTCAGATTTCCCAGTTCTTCTTGACTCAGTCTAGGAAGATTGTATTTTCTAAGTACTGGTCCATTTCTTCTAGTTATTAAATTTGGTGTTATATACTTTTCCATAGTATTCTTGTATGATCCTTTGTATTTCTGCAGTGTCATAATTTTCCCTCTTCTGTCCCTGATTTTATTAGTGTCCTTTCTCTTTTTTCTTTAGTGAGTCTAGCTAGGGGTTTGTCAATTTTATTAACCTCAAAGAATTAGTTCTTTGTTGCATTTATTTTTCCTATTTTTTTTCCAATTTCATTTATTTCTGCTCTAATTTTGATTATTCTTTCTGTTGACTTTAGGGTTCATTTGTTCTTCCTTTTCTAGTTTTCTAAGATAAAGCATTAGGTTGTTTATTTGGGCTTGTTTTTGTTTTTGGAGATAGGCCTGTAATGATATGAACTTTCCTCTTATGACCACTTTTGCCGTGTCCCAAAAGTTTTGATACGTTGTACTATCATTATCATTCGTTTCTATGTATCGCTGATCTTTTTATTACTTCTTTGATCCAGTTATTCTTCAGTAGTATGTTGTTTAATCTCCATGTATTTGTGGTTCTTCATGCTTTCTTTTTGCTGTGATCTCTAGTTGCAAAGCATTATGATCAGAGAATATGGTTGGTATGATTTCAACCCTCTTATATTTGTTGAGGCTATCTCTGTGTCCTAGTATGTGGTCAGTCCTTGAGAATGCTCCATGTGCACTAGAGAAGAATGTATAAGCAACTGTTTGGGGATGGAAGGCTCTGTAAATGTCAATTATGTCCAGATGGTCTAATGTGTCACTTAACGATAGTATTTCTTACTGATTTTCTGTTTGGATGATCTGTCCATATCTGACATAGCAGGTCTCCTACTATGAAAGTTTTCATTTGTTTCTCCTTTTAGCTTTATATTTTTCGGGGACCCCTGATTGGAAACATAGATATTAATGTGTTATGTTTTTTTGGTGCATGATTCTCTTTATCATTATGAAATGTCCCACAGTATTTTTCTTTACCTTTCTTATTTTTAAGTCTATTTGGTCCAAAGCTAGTACTGCTACTCCCATTTTTCTCTGAATGTCATTTCTTTGAAATATTTTTTTTTTAAGGCAATGCAACCCTTGATTGACCTCACAGATTACAAGGACCTTGTCAGCTTACAATTCCTTTTTTAATTTTTTATGCCTATAGCACCTGGTCTTCCTAGGTGGCCTCCCATCCAAGTACTAACCAGGCCTAACTCTGCTTAGCTTCTGCGATCAGATGGGATCAGGCTTGTTCAAGGTAGCATGGCTGTAGATCCACCCTTTCATTTTGGGTTTATATTTGTCTTTGGAACTGAGATGTATTTCCTGGAGGCAGTATATGGTTGGGTTTTGTTTTTGATCTAATCTGCAACCCTGTGCCTTTTTATTGGTGAGTTCAGTCCATTTACATTAAGGGCGATTATTGAAATATGAGGTCTTCTTATAGCCATTTTATCTTTTGCTTTCTGGTAGCTTGGTGTTTCTACTGCTTCCTTGTCCTTGTGTTTCTCTTTTCTTTATTTTGGTTGGCTTTTGTGGGTTTTCCCTCTCGTCCTTCTTGTTTTATGTTATATACTTCAGCTCTGAATCCTGGCATCTGGTTACCATTACAAATATGTAAAGGATAGTTACACACACACACACACACACACACACACACACACACACACACACACACACAGTCATCTATTTTCTTCTGTGTGTGCCTTACTGACATTCCCCTTTGCAAATTTGGATCTTTGAATCCTCCCCTTTTCAGTCGTTGTCTCAGTTTGTCCCTATGTACACTGAACTTTCATTACTATCTTGCTATAGCAAATCATTCCTTGTTGTTCAAACTTATAAAGTCCTGTTCTTAGTAAGGGTTGCACTCCTCTGCTTCTATCTGCCTGCTAGTCGCCTTACTCCTAGTTAAGGATTTCTTTCATCATTTTGTTTGAGGTGAGATGACCCCTTTCAGTATTTCCCATAATGAAGGCCTCATAGTGGAGAATTCCCTCAATTTCTGTATGTCTGGAAAGGTCTCTATTTCTCCTTCATATCTAAAGGGGAGCTTAGCTGGATACATTATTCTTGGCTGGTATTTCCTTTCACTTAATAGTTTGAATATTTGATTCTACTCCTTTCTGGCTTGTAAGGTTTATGCTGAGAAATCCAATAAACTAATGGGTTTTCCTTTATAAGTTACTATCTTCTTTTCCCTGGCCACCCTAAGAATTCTTTGTCATTGATTTTTGATCATTTTAATACAATGTCTTGGCGAAGGCCTTTTTGGATTGAGATAATTGGGTGTTCTGTTGACTTCTTAAATTCCAAGCTCCAGCTCATTACTTAGATTTGGGAAATTCTCATCAACCATTTGTCTGAAAATGCTTTCTAATCCCTACTCCTTTTCCTCCCCTTTGATAATGCCCATTATTCTTACATTTCTCTCCTGATGGTATCAGTCAGCTGTTGTATTTCTCTTTCATTTTTTGGTTTCTCTCTTCTTCCTTCTGATTTATTTCTAGATTTCTTTCTTCGATATCACTGATCCTTTCCTCCATTTGGATGACTCTATTTCCCAAGCTTGCTATTTCATTTTTCAACTCTTGCAGTGTGTTTTTAATCTCCAGAAGTTCTATTCTGTTCTTTTTGAGGGTTTCAATCTATTTGCTAAAGAACTCATTCTGCTCATCTAGATGTTTTTTTAATTCCTGAAATTGTTGATATGACTCATTTCGGAATTCACTGGGTTTTTCAGAAGTACCATCCTGAATTCTCTGTCATTTAAGTCGCATATTTCTATGTCTGCAAGCTTACTTTCTGGAGAGTTTTTCTCTTTCTTTCTGAGATGCCTTGTCACCTTGGTTGTTAATGGTATTTAATGGACTATTTCTCCACCTGGGCATTAATTGAAGTGTATTCTGCTCCGCCCTCCCCCTGAAAGATTATTATATAAAGGTCTCTCTAGCCTGTTGCAAAAAGGCATTTTTCTTTTGGTTTCCAGTAGGTGGCATCTAAGCCTCTTGGATCTCTGCTTTGTATAAAGCCTTAATAATGCCTTTTTTTCCCTTATAGATGTTTAATTGTGCTCGCTACTCTCAGTCTCCATCCCTGACAATGTTAGCAACAGTTTCGGTAGCATTTGGTCAGATTCCCCTAGGGCTCCGGGGTGTTCAGTCTCAGAGGATATGGGGTTAGGGGTCCTCTGGGTTGGGAGCTGTGGTTCAGTCTTGGTTTTGCAACTACAGGTGGTAAAAATCAATCTCTGCCGTCCCCCTTCTCTACTCTGATGACTGGACCCTGCTGTCCACCCTGTGGAACTCACAACTCTCAGGAAGGGCTGTTCAGGGACCTTGCCGCACCTTCTCCCCTCTCTCTCATCCTACAGGGAGTGCTAGCTGCAAGAGGCAGCTTCTTTGAAATTCCCAGTCCACCAACTAACACCCGGGGTTCTGACCCGTGGTAACTCTTACGCACAGATCCCACACTCAGATGTGTTGGTGTGAGGTTTGGGGGTTTTTTGTTACATTTTAGATGTTTGGCTTATTGTTATTTCAAGGAGAGAGATCTGGGAACATATCTCACTCCACCATGTTTCTCCAAACTCAGGTTATTAGTTTTATAAATCAGTACTTTTTAATGGAAACAGCCTGACAAAAAAAAATCATAGAATTCTGAGACACACTGAAACAAATAATAAGAAACCTGTGCATTCCTTTGGTCAACACTGTAACTTCCTATGTTATTACTTTAACTTAAAGAGTTAAGAGTTACCCATAACCAATTTCTGGTGTTACATCTGCTGAAACTTTAGAATTTGGTAATTCTGGGTTAACATTTTTTTTTCTGGGTGGAAACTTAGGGTTTTTTAAAACTTGTCTTAAGGAGCAGAATCAAAGCTATGGGAGGGGTCTGTTGGTGCAACACTTCATAGGTCATGACAGATAAGCAAAGAGTAACTTTGTTTATGTGTAAGCTAGTTTACAAAGGCCAAGTTCTATAAGAGCCAAAGTCTATGTGTAGTTACATCACTATTAAGTAACTTTGTTGTTATGTCAAATTTTAGTTTTCTAGTTACTGGAATGTGAATTCTCAGATTTACAAATACTGAGGTAGAACCTAAAATGTGGCTTAATAGTATTGGGCACTGTTTTGCTACACTTAATTGTATTCAAACTCTAGGAAAAAAATAAATGATACTAGAAGTTGAAAAAAAATGTCAATAGTCTAAATAGGCCATTTAAAAGACAGATTGTCAGAGCGGATCAAAAAACAAGACCCAACTAAACTGTATCTTCAAAAAAAAAAACATTTTAAATATAGAGATACAGACAGATTAAAAGGGATGGATAAAATTATGTTAACATGAATCAAAAGAAAGCTGGAGTAGCTATATTAATTTCAGAGATTTCAAAGCAATAAAAATTTTCAGGGATAAAGAGGAACATTACATAAATGATTAAAAAGTAAATTCTTAAAGGACATACAATAATCTTTAATGCATGCGTACCAAATGCAAAGCTTCAAAATACATATGCAAAAAACTGGAAGAACTGCAAGGAGAGATAGATGAATTCATTAGTATAACTGCAGATTTCAATACTCTTCTATCAGAAATGAACAGATCCAAAGGTAGATTATCTGTAAGGACACAGATGAACTCACTATCACCACCAGTAAACATCTACAAACTACTCTGTACAACAACAATATATATTCTTATCAAGCTCACATGGAACATTCACCAAGACAGAACACATTCCAGGCCATAAAAAAACACCTTAAAAAAAAACCCAAAAAACAAAAAACAGAGATCGTGCACTGATGCTCTCAGTCCACAAAAGAATTAAACCAGAAATTGATAATAAAAAGTAGCTGGAAACCTCAAAGTACTTGTAAATTAAACAACATACTGATATGGGACATCACTTGTAAAATTTTTAATCTTTTAGTAGGAAATGAAATGGACTATCTCTTGCAGAGTTCTTTATCTTTTTAATAAACCTAGTTAAGTTTTCTTTCCTCCTTTTTTTGGGGAAAAAGGCCCTCTCCCTCAAATCCCAATAACTGCCCCAAAACTGGTGATTCAGATATTCTGGCTATTGATAGGGGTCATCGGTCCACAAATGGAAACAGGCCAAGCAGGATCGTTAGAGTGCAAGAGGGGAGGGAACTTTAGGCCAAAGGTTTTTACTCTTTAAGAAATATATTAACCAAGTTTGCTTCCCTTTACTTGCTTAATAGGCAAATCAATAATAAAAATTTTAATAATATATGATTTAAATAACAAGTTCGTATCTTCCTTGTCTAGGGACTGAGGTGGCACTTCAGCAGGAAACCCAAGACCCCACACTGACTAAGGTAGGAAGGGAAAGAGCTCCATGAAACTCCAATAGATAGGAACAACAACCCTCCTCAGCAGGAAGCAGATACAGAAGAGACCTCCCGTCGTCCCTCCACATCCATACTAATAATAAGGGGGTTCATGGCTCTTAGAAAAGAGGTAGGAAAGTTATTTAGGGGGTTATGGGTCTGCCTGCAAAGACACTGAGGTCATCTTAGCTTGGAAAGAGTCTGCCCTAGTCTGTCCACAATTAAGCAAGCTAGAAGGCATTTTTGGGCTAAAAGTAACTCATAGAAACAAGTAAACAGAAAATTGGGTATCAGCTTCAGCCAGTTACTCGTACCTGCGTAACAAAGCCTCCAATGGTCTTTAATTCACCTGAGCCTCATTATACCATCATTATGTGATGTATATGCCCAGAAGCTCATTAATATTATAACAACAGACTGAATTTGGGAACGAACATGTGCAAAAGCAAATGATGAATTACTGAGTTCTGTCAATTTTAATTGTCAATCAAGGAAGCCCACCCCTCTAAGAAAAGTCACCACCTACAGCAAATACGGATAAAAACCCCAAAGGCTTTGTTGCCAGGACTTTTGAGTCATGCTTCTCTTTCTCAGTCCCACTTCCACGTTTAGAAGTGTACTTTCCCTTCTAATAAAGCTTTTCTTTCCTGTTATATTTCGGTGCCTTGCTCAATTCTTTGTTTGAGACATCAAGAAATTGGACAACAGGCCAGAAGAGAATCCTCACTCTCCAGTAACAATACTTTCCAAAAGTACACATAGGTCAAAGAAATCTCAAAAGAAATTGAGAAATATTTTTAACTAAATGAAAATGAAAATATAACCTAACAAAATCTGTGAAATGCAGCAAAAACAGTGCTAATAGGAAAATTAATAGCATTGAAGGCATGTATTATAAAAGAAGAAAGACAAAGTTAATAACCTAAGCTTCCAGTTTAGGAAACTAGAAAAAGAAGAGCAAATTAATTCTAAAGCAGAAGAAAATAAATAAAATATAGAGCAGAAGAGAGAGAAATGTGGTAGACTAAGTAAAAGTATGGTTCGCCTCCTCCCAGGTCCACATTGAAATTACAACCAAATTATAAAATAATCAATGTGGAGAATCACCTTAAGTCCAGCTGATCATAACATGTACATATGACAATATAAAGAAGCCACATCAAAGCCAGTAGGAGAGGCAAAGTCGCAAACTGGGCTGGACCTGCACCCACGGATAGCAGAGGACCACTGGGAGAGCAAGGCTGCAGCTCCCCTGAAGGAGAGAGGGGTCCTAGCCTCATTCAGGGACTGCTCAGCTCAAGATCCCAGCTGAGGTAAGAGGAGTTCCCACAAACTGTAAAAATCAGAAGGGATTCTGGCTGTCTGAGTGAGAAGAAATAAAACTGAACCCAAGATGCCCCTTTAAAGGGCCTATCCACAGGCTTTGCCTACATTCACTTGGGGCACTGGTGGTGAATGAAAGGCTCGCACAAGATTCATATGGTGAAAGACTGCATTACCTGGCACCAGAACGAGGATTGGACAGGCAGCCACCACTGTGCCTTAGTCAGGCCCCCCTACAGGGCAATCTACAGATGGAGGCGGCTTACCTGTGCAGATCCCTCCCACAAGGCCAATACAGAGGCGTTGGCCTGAGATCAGCAGAGTGCCTGGGGCTTTTTGTTGCTGGGTGGCTGCCATGCCCTGCACTGTTTCAGGGCCAAACATTCACAGCAGGCAGCTGGTGCTGTGAGCACTCATTCTGGAGATAGTTTTAGACAGACCAGTGCTGCCGACAGGAACTTGGAAAGATCTAGGGGATCAGTGGGCCAGTCCCAGATAGCAGCTGGTCTTGCTGTGATCTGTTGACTTCTGAGGGACCAGTTACTGAAACTGCAGCAAGATTGAGGCTGTATTGAATCTGAAGGCCATTGTCTCCCTGAGACCCCACCCCACTCAACATATAAACTGCCCTCCCCCAGGTCTCACAATCTACATAGGCAACAAACTTTGGCTAGCATAGTGCGGGCACAGCAGAGAAATCAGTTACAGGTAGACCTGTGCTGCTTGTGAGAGCTGCAATATCATGTGGGGGATTGCAGAGGTCTGTGGGACAGCCCCAAATGGCAGCTGGTCTCCATATGATCTGTGACTACTGTGGGAACATACAGACACAGACTACAGAAAACTAGGCTATTGGCCTCATGGCCCTTGACTCCCTGAGATCTTGCCCTGTCCAACCCACAAAGTGTATGGGCACACTGAGAGGCAGCTGCCCATGCCCTGGGGTGGAACGTTTGGCGCAGTCAATAGATCTCAGCCAACGAAGTGAGCAAAGTTCAGGAAATACAATGACAGGAAGATCGCTGTTGTCAGCATGAGATATAGTATCACCTGGACAGATCTCAGGGGGTTTGTGGGCTCATCACAGATAACAGTAGGTCCCACAGTGATATCTGACTTTGGTGGAAGCCTGCAGTCCCAGAGCTGGCAGTAAATCTGGTGCTGTGTAGGCCTGATGTCCCTGTGCCTCACTGAGACAACACCCCACTAAACCCACAAATTACCTGTGGCAAGCTGCTCCCAGGCAACCCAGCCCCATCCTGTGCTTTCTCTGGGTCACGAATTCAACAGCAAACAACTTAGTTTGTGCAGCCCACGCAAAGCCCATTTATCCAGGAGAAGCATTCAGTGGCGGGCCTCAAACTCACGCCTATCAACTTCAGTAATTCTTAAACAGAGATCAGGTATTTATTTGAAAGTATGAGGTGGGCAGTAGCTGGCCTTGCTATGATTGGAAATTTGTACAGGGAACCACAAAAGGCAGCACTATCATGTAAACTGACAATGCAGTGGCGGGGGAAATTTGCTCAATAGAACCAAGGAGACTCCCAGGGTCCCTGCCCCACCCAACATGCATATCACCCAGAGGCTCTTCCAGTTTCAGAGACTTATGGGCAACTGACAGGCAGTATCAGGTCTTGAGGAGCACTGGTTCTTCTGCTAAACTGCCCTAGGTCAGGGACAGGGAATAACTGGACCACTGCCTACAGTGTTGTCTCTTCAACTTACCTATAGATCCAGCATAGGCAACAATCATCTGTGGATTGCTCTGTAGCTGCCACCAGGTAGCCCTGAGCAATCAAAGGCAGCAGCTGAACTTTGCCTACCGGAGAGGCCCTCCCAAGGGGCCACAACCAATGCACCCAGAGGCTGGCACTAGACCAACCTCTGACTAGTCCCATAAGCAGTACACACAATGGGTAGTCTCAACAAGTACACAAGCCTGCTAAGGCAAATCCCGCTCAGTGAGGTCAGCCCCCACATAGCAATTCTTACCCTGCGGGTGCAGCCAATTCCCACAATTAGTCAGCCTGAGCATTAATCCTATTCACTGATGTACTAACACCAATAAAGGCAACCCACATAAAGATCACATCCAGAGCCCCAGGCACAGGGGATCAGGGAGAGCGTGCCACTGAGCCACACAGGACACCTTCTGCATAAGGCCATCTGGCCAAGGCTGAGAGATGAAACAAATATTCCTAACACATAGAAACAAACACAGAGACTAATAAAATGAGAGAACAAAAAACATGCCAAAAATGGGGGGAAAAAAAAACCAGGATAAAGCTCCAGAAAATAAATGAAATGGAGGCAAGCAACCTACCAGAAAGAGAGTTCAAAATAATGGTTACGAGGATGCTCAATAAACTTAGGCGGAAAATAGATGAACACAACAGAACCTCAACAGAGAGCTAGTAAGCATAAAAAAGGACAAAGAAGTTATATATATACATATATATATACACACATATATATATAAAAATAAAAGACAGAAACAAAGAATACAATAACTGAAACGATGAATGCACTAGCATCCAACAGTAGGTTGGACAAAGCAGAAGATCAAATCAGCAAAATGGAAGACAAGATAGCAGAATACACTCAATCAGAACAACAAAAAGAAAAAAAGAATTTTAAAAAATGAGAATAGTTTAAGAGACCTCTGGAACTACATTAAGTGTAACAATATCCGCATCATAGGAGTACCCAAAGGAGAAGAGAGCAAAGGATTGAGAGTCTATTTGAAGAAATAATGACAGAAAACTTTCCTAACCTGGCAAAAGAATTAGACACACAAACTCAGGAAGCACAAAGAGTCCTAAACAAGAGGAATTCAAACAGACCCACACCAAGACACATCATCATCAAAATGCCAAAGATCAAAGATAAAAAGAGAATCTTAAAAGTAGCAAGAGAAAGGCAGCTAGTTACTTGTAAGGGTACCTGCATAAAAATGTCTGCTGATTTTTCAATGGAAACTTTGTAGGCAGAAGGGAATGGCAAGACATATTCAAAGTTATGAAAAACAAGAACCCAAAACCACAAATACTCAACCCAGCAAAGCTTTCAATTAAAGTTGAAGGTGAGATAAAGAGCTTCCCAGACAGGGAAAAGCTTAAGGAATTCATCACCAACAACCCACTATTACAAGAAATGTTAAAGGGACTTCTGTAAAAAAAGCGGGGTCGGGGGGCAGGGTAAAAAAGAAAAGAAAAACAAGAATAAAATGCAGTAACTATGCACCTATCAATAATCACTTTAAATGTAAATAAATACTCCAATCAAAAGATACAAGGTAGCTAAATGGATAAGAAAACAAGACCCTTACATATGCTGTTTACAAGAGATCCACGTCAAATCAAATGACACTCAAAAACTGAAAGTAGAAATGGAAAAAAGATTTTCACACGAATAAAAAAGAAAAAAAAAAAAAGCAAGAGTAGCAATAGTTATGTCAGATAAAACAAACATTAAAACATAGGCTATAATAAAAAACAAAGAAGGGTATTACATAATAATAAAGGGATCAATAAATCAAGAGGACATAACCCTAGTAAACATATTCACACCCAATATAGGAGCACCTACATACATAAAGCAATTACTGAATTACATAAAAGGAGAGATTAACAGTAATGCACTCATAGTAGGAGACTTTAACACCCCATAGACACTAATGGACAGATCTTCCAGACAAATCAACAAGGAAACAATGGGCCTAAAAGACACACCAGACCAGATGTATTTAAGATATTCTCAGAGCATTTCACCCCAAAGCATCAAAATATACATTCTTCTTAAGCACACACGGAACATTTTCCAGGACAGATGACATGTTAGGACACAAAACAAATCTCAACAAATTCAAGAAGACTGAAATCATATCAACTGTCTTCTCTGATCACAATGGTGTGAAACTAGAAATCAACTAAAAGAAAAAGACACAAACACATGGAGACTAAAAACATTCTACTTAATAATAAATGGGTTAACAAGAGATCAAAGAAGAAATCAAAAGATACCTAGAGACAAATGAAACCACAACTCAACCTATGGGACACAGAGAAAGCAGTCCTAAGAGGGAAATTTACAGAAATACAGGGCCACTTCAAAAAATAAGACACACACAATATTGGAGGGAAAAAAATGGCATAGATGATAGAGGCTCTGTTCATCCCTCTGGAGACCAAATCAAAGTTGTGACGGAAACAAGGAGTAGTAGCAAGGAAATATCGCCTATGATCTAGACGAACAAGCCATACAACTAGGGAGAAATCCAAGAAAGCACCCTGCAATGGCAGAAAGTAGGACAAGGCGAGGACACAGGGCTGCCCCGTCTCCAGCAGCTGAGTGAGACAGAGGCAACGGCAGATGCTTCTTAAAGGGACCGTGTCCGCGAGTGGATTTTTCAGGTGACAACTTGCTCTGAGTATCAATGCCCATTTGGCTACATGCAGGGGGCACCAGGGACTTACAGTGAGATATTGTTGGAGGGAGGGCTGATGTGAGACTTTCTCTGTATGAAAGTGCCGGAGGTATCCATTGTTCCCACGGTGAGCCCTGTACCCTAGCAGTGCACTGGACAGACACAGTGCCGCCATAGCCGTGAGGTCATCAAACTGGATAACAGAGGTCACTCTCCCCAGAGGATTCCCTGAAACCCTGCCTTTGTCAACTCACGGCCCCACCCAAGCCACATTCAGGTATATCCTCAGCGAGTCAGGTGTTCCTTGCTAAGCAGCCCTTAGACTCACACTGGAGGCAGCTGGCCTCAGTTTCTGGTGTGATCTTTTGAGGGAACAATTAGCAAAACATCTGTGGATTGCTTGCTGAATCTTAATAGGTGGCCCCAGAGGGGCAGAGACTTGGGCTAAATTTGGCCTGAAGCTGAACACCTCTCAGGTCTGTGCCACTGGACACCTTCTACACAAATCCACACTAATAAGACTGGGAGACTTAGGCGCTTTGTTAGCACATAGAAACAGACATGGAAAGGCAGCCAAAATGGCAAGACAAAGAAGTAGAAACCATATGAGGGAAAGAACAGAGATCCAGATATATTGAAGTCAAGTAATCTAACAGATGCAGAGTTCAAAACAATGGTTATAAAGATGCTCAATGAACTTTTGATTAAATTCAATGAGAACTTCAACAAAAAGAAAAAACATAGAAATGGAAATTATAAAAGTGAACCAATCTGAAATAAAGAACATATTATCTGAAATGAGAAGTATATTAAATGAAATAAACAAAGAAATAAACCGAATAAATAAAGAAAAGGATCAAATGCCCTATCTAGAGGATGAGAAAACAAAAGACAAGCAATTAGAATGGCAAGGGATAAGATGCCAAGACTATAAAAATAATTTAAGGAGCATATGGGACACTATTAAGGGTCCAAATATCTATCTGATCCAGTGTAACAGAAGAAAATCGAGATGCTGAATAGCCATTTGAAGAAATAATGATGGAAAACTTCAGTAACCTGGTGAAAGAAATGAACATAAAACTCCAGTAAGCTCAGAGAATTCCAAAAATCAGGGATCCAAAGAGACCCACACCGAGACACATCATAATTAAAATGACAAAGGCTAAATACAAAGAAAGAATATTAAAAGCAAGAGAAAAACAGATAGTGACTTATAAGGGAACACCCATAAGACTGGCAGCTGATTTCTCAAAAGAAACTATGCAGGACAGAAGGGCTTGGCAAAAAATGTTCAACAAGATGAAGACCAGGGATCTACAACCAAGAATAATTTATCCAGCAAAGCTATCATTTAGAGTTGAAGGGCAGATAAAGAGCTTCCCAGACAAAAATAAGCTAAAGGAATTTATCACCACTAAGCCAGTATTACAGGAAATGTTGAAGGGACTTCTTTAAGAAAAAAAAAACATATCAAAAACAGGAATAAAGAATGGTAACAACTACATTCCTATTAATAAGTACCTTAAGTGGAAAAGAATTAAGTGCTCCAACCAAAAGATAGAGTGGCTGAAAGGATAAGAAAACAAGACCCCTACATATGAAAAGGAAGGGGACGAAAAAAGCTATTGCTTTGATGGACCAAAAAGGTATTTAAGTCAGACAGAAAAAGATGAACACTATATGATTTCACTTATATGCAGAATCCAAGAAATAAAAAGAACAAACTAATCAAAAGCAGACTCACAAATATAGTAGACAATTAGGTGACAGAGAGGAGGGAAATTTGAAGGGCTGGGAAAATGGGTGAAGGGTTAAAGTAGTACAAATTAGTAGCTGAGAGACTGTCATGGGGCTGGGGAGCACAGCATAGGGAATGCAGTTAGCATTAATATGTTGGCTAGGTGCAGGGTCGGAGTAGGGAGGGAGCAAATGGGGGGATCATTTTATGAACCATATAGATACCTAATTAATGTACTGTATACCTGAAACTAATTAAGTTAAAAAAAAAAAGAAACAAAAATCTCAAGTAAACAATCTAACCTTCCATTTAAAAGAACTAGAAAAATAACAGCAAAGCCCAAAGTGAACAGGACAGAAATAATAAAGAACAGAGAGGAAATAAACTAAATAGTCTAGAAATACAACGGAAAGTAAGAAAATACTACAAGCAATTATGCACCAACAAATGAGACTATCTGGGAGAAATGAATACATTCCTAGAAACACACAATCTCCCAAGACTGAGTCAAGCAGAAACCAAAAATCTGAACCGACTGACTACCACCAATGAAATCATATCAGTTATCAAAAACCTCCCAAAAAATAAAAGTCCTAGATCAGATGGCTTTGTAGACAAATTTTACCAAATATTCAAAGAATTAACACCTATTATTCTCAAACTATTTCAAAAAAAATTCAAGAAGAGAGAAGGCTCCTTAACTCCTTTTAGTATGCCATCAGTACCTTGATTTCAAAACCAAAGACATTACAAAAATAGAAAAATATAGGCCAATATCTCTTATGAACACTGATGAAAAATCCTCAACAAAATATGAGCAATCCAAATTCAGCAATACATTAAAAATATCATACACACGATCAAGTTGGATTTATTCCTGGGATGCAAAGTTGGTACAACATCCTCAAATCAATTAATGTGACACACCACATTAACAAATCAAAAGATAAAAACCACATGATCATGTCAAAAGATGCAGAAAAAGAATCTGGCAAAACCTAGCATCCATTTATGATAAAAACTCTCTACAAAGTGGAAATACAGGGAAGATACCTCCACAAAATAAAGGCCATATATGACAAATGTACAGCTAACATCATACTCAATGGGAAAGGCTAAAGCCTTTTCCCTAAGATTAAGAACAAGACAAGGATGCCCACTTTCATCACTCGTCGTCAACACTGTGTAAGTCTTAGGCACACAAGACTTAAAACAAGAAATAGGAATAAATAAAATAACACAAGAAAGAGAAATAAAACATATCCAAATTAAAAATGAAAAGTCAAACTCATTTGCTGATGACATACTATCTATATACAGAGAACCCTAAAGATTCCACCAAAAAAAAACCTGTTAAACTGATCAATGAATTCAGTGAAGTAGCAGGATACAAAATTAATATTCAGAAGTCAGTGACATTTTTATATACCAATGATGAACTTTCACAAAGAGAAATTAAGAAAACAATCCCATTTATAACTGCATCAAAAACAAGAAAGTACCTGGGAATCAAATTAACCAAGGAGGTAAAAGACCTGTTCTCAGAAAGTTATATCATTGAAAAAAGAAACTGAAGAAGATACAAATAAATGGAATCATATACCGCGCTCATGGGTAGGAAGAACTGACATTGTTAAAATGGCCATACTACCCAAAGCAATCTATAGATTCAATGCCATCTCTATCAAAAGACCAATGGTATTTTTCAGAGAGCCAGAACAAATAATCCTAAAATTTATATGGAACCATAAAAGACCCCAAACAGCAACCTTGAGAAAGAACAAAGTTGAAGGTATCACACTACCTGATATCAAACTACATTACAAGCCTACAGTAATCAAAACAGCATGGTACTGGCTTAAAAACAGAGACATTGATCAATGAGACAGAACAGAGAGCCCAGAAATAAATCCATGCCTAAATGCTCACTTAATATATGACAAAGGAGGCAAGAACATACAATGAGATAAAGACAGTCTCTTCAACAAATGGTGCTGGGGAAATTAGACAGATAAATGCCAAAAAAAAAAAAAAAAAAAAGGCAGAAAAAAAGAAACTAGACCACTTTCATACACTGCAGACAAGAGACTCAAAATGGAATAGGCTTAAATATAAGATCTGAAACCATAAAACTTCTAGAAGAAAACATATTCAGTAAATGCTGATATTGCTAACAATAATTTATTTTCAGATATATCTCCTCAGGCAAGAAAAACAAAAGAAAAAATAAACAAATGGGACTACATCAAACTAAAAAGATTTTGTACAGCAAAGAAAACCATCAACAAAATTAAAAGACAACCTATTGAATGGGAGGAGATATTTGCTTATGATACATCTGATAAGAGGTAAATATGTAAAATACCTAAAGAACTTACACAACAACAACAAAATACAATCCAATTAAAAAATGGGCAGAAGACCTATACTTATATTTCTCCAAAGAGGAAATACATATAGCCAATAGACACATGAAAAGATGCTCAAGGTCACTAATGATCAGAGAAATGCAGATTAAAACTACAATAAGATATCGCCTCATACCTGTCAGAATTGCTACCATCAATAAATCAAAGAACAACAAATGTTGGTAAGGATGTGGAGAAAAGGGAACTCTCAACACTGTTGGTGGGACTGCGTATCGGTGCAGCCACTATGAAAACAGTCTAGAGACTTCCCAAAAAATTAAAAATTAAAAAAATTAAAAATATGCCCTTTGACCCAGCAATTGCACTTCTGGGTATTTACCCAAAGAAAACCAAAATAGTAATTTATAAAGATCTATGCACCCATATGTTCATGGCAGCACAATTTACAAAAGCTAAGACATGGAAGCAACTTAAATGTCCATCAATAGATGACTGGATAAAGAAATTATGATTGATATATACAATGGACTATTACTCAGCCATTAAATAAAATGAAATCCTATCATTTGCAATGACATGGCTGGACTCAGAGGTTATTATGCTGAGTGAAAAAATCAGGCAGAGAATGATAAATACCATATGATTTCATTTGCATGTGAATCTAAGGAACAATAAGAACAAACTACTCAAAAACAGATTCACAAATAGAGGACAATTTAGTGATAGCCAGAGGGGAAGGGGTTTGAGTGTCTGGGAGAAAGGGGTGAAAGGTTAAAGAAGTACAAATTAGTAGTTGATAGATGGTCACAGGGATGGGGAGCACAGCATAGGGAATGCAGTTAACATTAATGTAATGGCTAGGTGGAGAGCCAGAGGACAGAAAGAGCAATTAGGGGGATTGCTGTATAAAATGCATAAATGATTAACCAATGCACTGTATAATTTAAACTAATAATAAAATTTTTTCTAAAAAAAAAAAATTAGAGCAGAAATCAATAAAATTGAAAACAAAAACAGAGAAAAATCAAAAAACCAAAAGCTGTTTCTTTGAAAATCAACAAAATTGATAAATCTCTAGTCAGTGTAAGACAAAGAGAAGACACAAATTGTCAAAATCCAAACTGAAAGAGGGGACATAACTAAAGGTCCTGTGGACATTAAAAGGATAATAAAGGAATACTATGAACAATTCTATGCCCACAAATTAGATAACTTAGAAGAAATGGGCCAATTTCTTGGAAGCACAATCTGCCAAAACGCACACAAACAAAAACAGGTATGAGTATGCGTATGTCTACGAAAGAGATGAAATCAACAATAACCTTCCAAAACAGAGAGTACCAGGCCCAGATGGGTTCACCAGTAAATTCTATCAAAATTTTAAGATGTTATACCAATTCTCTACACTCTCTTTCAGAGGACAGAAGCAGAAAGAATACTTCCTAACTCATTGTGAGGCCAGCATTACCTTAATAGCAAAACCAAACAAAGATATTACAAAATAGGAAAACTATAGACTAACATCTCTCATAAATACAAAAATCCTCAACAAATATATACAATTTGAAAAAAAAATGTATAAAAATAGTTATATATCATGATCAAGTAGAATTTATTCTAGGTATGAAGAGCTGGTTCAAAATTCAATAAACATAATTTATCACATTAACAGGGCAAAGAAAAATATATTAATAGATAAAAAAGCATTTCACAAAATTCAATACCCATTTAATATATTTTTTTAAACTAACAGCAAACTAGGAATAGAGAAGAACTTCCTCAACATGGTAATAGATGACCTACATGAAACCTACAGTAAAAGAGTAACATCAGCAAAATGAATGACTAGAAAGCTCCAAGTCCTTGTTCTCACAGAAACAACAACAAAAACCCAGAAACTGGCTGACAGTCAAACCTCTATAGCAGCCAAGTGAATGTCCAATTAATGCCAACTCTCCCTGGCATGGGACTGTCTTGGTCTAGAGGAGACACAAGCTTAATTCTCTCCTTCAAACCAAAGGACATAGAGTAAACCTTATTTGCAATGTTCTAACCAGCCTTGGGGCTGTCTGAAAGACTGACCTCTGTCCCACTTAACTTGAAATAACAGCAGGCGCTGATCGTGAAAGCTACAGGGAGAACAAAGACTCTCACCTACCTGGAACAAGAGCTTAAAAGTGGAAACATATAATGCATAATCAAATGCCACAAAGAGAAGCTAGAGAAAAGACTCTTTGGGAAGTTAAGACTTTCAAAAACAACCACGTGTATAAAAGAACTGAAAAAGCCAAACATAGACCCAAGAAAAATACATAGTCAGAAAAGACCAGAGGAGACCTTAATCTTTCACCTGGCACTAATTCCTAAACTCAGAGCAAGTCCAACAGATCAGTGAAGGACTTCCCAGGCACAGAGCCAGTCTGTAAGGACATAGAGAGGGAGCTGTTTTTCAAATACCTGATTTTCAACAACAACAAGAACTACGACGACAACAAACAAAAGGCATAAAAAGAAACAAGAAAACATAACTCATTCAAAGGGACATTATAAATTGGCAAAAACCACCCTGAGGAAGCACAGACATCAGACAAAGATTATTAAATCCTTTAAAACAGCTGTCTTAAATATGCTCAAAGAGCTAAAGGAAAACATGGACAAAGAATGAAAGCAAATCAGGAAAATGACATATAAACAAAATAAGAATATCCATAAAGAAATTATAAAAAGGAACCAAATAACACTCTGGATCTGAAAAATACAATAACTGAATTAGAAATTTCACTAGAGAGGTTCAACAGCAGATTTGAACAAGCTGAAAAAAAAATCAGATAACTTAAAGACACTTGAAATTTCCAAGTCTAAGGATCAGAAAAAAAACAAAACAAAACAAAACAAAAAGCAAAGAAAGGTGAACAGAGCCTAAGAGATTTGTGGGACACCATTAAGAAGACCAATGTATATACAGAGAGAGCAATAAAGAGCAGAGAGATTATTTGAAGAAATAGCTGCTGAAATCTCCCCAAATCTGATGAAAGACATCAATCTACATATCCAAGAAGCTCAATGAACTCTGAGTAGGATAAACTCCTAACAAGACCCACAAAATATAATCAAGTTGTCGAACGCCAAAAACAGAATCTTGGAAGCAAGTGAGAAGTAACTCATCACATACAAGGGATCCTCAATAAGATTATCAGCTGATTTCTCAATAGAAACCTTGGAGGCTAGAACTGTGTGATGATATATTTAAAGTGCTGATAGAAAAAAAAAAAATCCTGACAACTGAGAATTCTATATCTGGCAAAATTATCCTTCAAAAGTGAGGAAGAAATTAAGACAGTCACAAATATACAAAAGCTGAGGGACTGTTACACTAGACCTTCCCTGAAAGAAATGCTAAAAGAAGTCTTTCAGGTTGAAATTATACTAGATAGTAACTTGGAGTTATATGAAGATAGAAGGCAGTAGGAAAGGATGAGGACCAAATGTGAGATGAACTGACTCTGTAAAAGCCACAGGCATGAGTCTCTAAGAGCTGAACAAGGATGCTGAGGACAGGATATCGTGGACACTGCTCATTCCTAGAGTCGCCGGGAGTCAGTGCCAACTCAAAGGCACATAACACACACATACGAAAATATAGCTAAAGGTAAAGGTAAATGCACAGACAAATTTAAACACCAGTATTACTGTAATTTTGGTTTGTAACTCAATTTCTTGTATTCTACAGGATTTAAAAGACAAATGCATAAAAATAATTATAAATCTGTTAGTGGGTACACAATATTTAAGTGTGTAACTTATGAGATGAAAACAAAGTGGGGAGGGGGACAGAGCTAAACAGAAATAGAATTTTTGTTTGTGATTAAAGTTGTGTTAATATCAATACATTTAGAATGTTAAACTTTAAGATATTATCTGTAATCTCCAAGGTAGTCACAAAAAAAATACAAAAAATGTACACAAAAAGCAGTGAGAAAAGAATCAAAATATCACTACCAAAAATCAACTAAACACAAAAGAAG
Organism: Cynopterus sphinx; assembly: GCA_030015415.1. NCBI lineage: Eukaryota > Metazoa > Chordata > Mammalia > Chiroptera > Pteropodidae > Cynopterus > Cynopterus sphinx. The sequence continues at coordinate 94,103,514 of CM057379.1, read as the reverse complement.
GCAGTAATGGAAGAATTAAGAAATTAAAAAGCCCTAAGACATCCAGAGAACAAATAACAAAATGCAAAAGTAAGTCCTTGTCAGTAATTATGTTAAATGGTAAGTGGATTAATTTCCCAAATCAAAAGGCATAGATGGGCCAAATGTATTAAAAAAAAAAAACAAAAAAACACATTCCAAACATATGCTGTCAACAAGAAACAACTCAGACCTAAAATCACAAACAGAATGTGAAATGACAGAAAAAGATATTCCATGCAAATAGTAAGTAAAAGAGAAGTGCAGTGGCCATACTAATATCAGACAGGACAGAATGTAAGTAAAAAAACTGTTACAAGAGACAAAGGACATAACATGATGATAAAAAGGTCACTTCATCAGGAAGATATAACAATTATAAATATATAGGCAGTAAACACCAGAGCTCCTAAATATAGGAAGTCCCTGGGTAACTGTTTCCTCCCCTCCTGCCATGTTCCCTCCCATTATACCATATCATCACACCAGGTATTTATGAAACAACAAACTATAGATGATACTAGATAGGTTCTGTACAAGTTCTACTCTCTCACAAGACATGTAGTTAGGAAAATAAAAGCATTAAAAAAATGAGCAATCATTTCCATTACATAAAGTCAAAGCTAAATGTATTGGGGGAAAAGGCAAAAACAGTACTTAAATGCAGTGAATGTAAAGAAGTAATGATGAGAATCCTGTGAGCAAACTACATAAAGAGAACCAAATTTCACTATGGAGCAGGGGTTCCCAGACCAATACTGGTCTGTGGCCTGTTAGGAACCAGGCCACATAGCAGGAGATGAGTGGCAGGCGAGTGAGCGAAGCTTTATCTGTATTTGCAGCCACTCCCCAGCACTAGCATCACCACCACTCCTATCCACGTCTATCATCATGAGAGCACTGGTCCCTGATGCCAAAAAGGTTGAATACCATTGCTCTGGAGGGTGAAGGAGCAGTATTAAAGGTTCTGAACATGGAGAGGGAGCCTGATTATTGGCTGGTGGAGTTGGATGCTAAATGTCTCAAGAGTTAGAAAGACTAAATAGACAAATTACTATATAGGCAATGCAAAAAAAAAAAAAAAGGAAAAAAAGAAAAAAAAGTAAAGATCTATCCTAACAGAGGCATCAAACTGAGATGGTGTTAGTGAGAGAGTTCTAAGAAACTTTCAAGGAACAGATTATTCTCACATTATATAAACTGATCCTGAGTACAGAAATGATAAAGAAAAAAAAAAACATACAAATAAGTCTATAGTTAGTATAACCCTAAAATCAACACTATTTACAACACAAAATAAAAAGCTACAGGCCAAACTCAGTGAACATAGACACGAAACATTCTTTTAAAAATTATATGTGTAACTTGAATCAGCAGTGTATTTAATGATTAATACATGGAACAATAGCTATCATAGCAGCATAAATTCTGGATCTTCCCATAGAGAGCAACTAGATTTTTAAAAAAGTTCATGAAATAACATTTACAACTAGATGACAAAATATCTGCAAGACCCTAAAAGACCCCAAAATACAGGTAGATTCTGTACATGATAGGTAGACAATGTAGGTAGGTATATAGCTATAATGCTTGTGCATTATCAGTGAAACAATGAAGAAGAAAAGCAGGGTATCTTGACAGTCCCAAGATGAAAATCCTAAATAACCACAGCATTCACTTGAAAGCACAGTAAGTCATTTTGAAGACAGCTACTGAAACTAGGAAGGATTCTGGCTACCCCAATAGCAAATATGTACAAGGGGCCAACAGAAAGACCTAGAGTGGTCTAGCCCCTATGAAACCTCAAACGATCCACAAGGGCTTCTGTCCAAGAAGGGCAGGCCCCTACACTGAAAAGAAACTGTTGGCAATGGAATAAAATCTGCACAGGAAATAAACAAAGATGAAGAAAAGAGAGGGTCCATATAAAAATGGGAGAGGCAAACAGGAAATCTCAGAAAGCAAATCACCATATTTTATTTAACACTACATGAACACAATAGAAAAGGAAACTTGAAAAGACAGAAAAGCTATCTGTATCAAGCTTCCTTCTATCAGTTCAGGAAAACTAAATTCACCAAAATAAATGAGCAATAGAAAACTATCATTAGATGAAATACCATGAAATGTTACCATAAGAAAAAAGAAAATAAAGAGCAGAATAACATCCTTCCAAACAATAAAAGCATGCCAGGAAGACATACTCAAAAAAAAAAACAAAACAAAAAAAACCCTCAAAAAAAAAATTAAAAAATCAAAACTGTAATGTATTACTTAAAAACAAGCTTAAAAACATTAAGAACATTATATGAGACATGAAAAAACATTATAACTCAGAATTTAAAAATTCAAAAATTTAAAAATTTAAAAATTAGAAATAAAAGAAAAAAATCATTTCAGAAACGAACACTAAAGTAGAAGGAACATGAGAGTAAACAAACATTTAAATATTACCCTAAGAAAAACAGCAGGTAAAAAAGGAAAACTTCAACAAAAAACAAAAATAAATGAAGAAAGATAAAAACAATTTGAGAGAAAGTAACAAAAGACGAAGATAGGCAAAGAATATACAACATACAGATAACGGAGTTTCTGAAGAAGAAAACCAAAAACTATAGTGAAGAGGAATTTTCATTTAAAAGGCTAACCTTATAATCAGCTCTTTGTTCTACTTTTGTAGATATGCTTGCTTGCCACATAGGCCCAAGGGCAGGGTGACCTCAAAATTTTTGTTTGTTCTGTCTAGATAACAGATGTACTGCCTAAGTTCCTGTCTGAAACTCGCATGCTTTATAACTCTTTGTAAATGCCTATTACCCATAGCAACTACCATGCTTTGTTAATTGCATAAGGACAAATTAACCAACTGGCTCATGCCAACTGGCCAAATGTACTGTGTGGATAAGCCCTGTAAAAGCAAAGTTGTATCTGAGCTCGGGGCTGAGATCTTCAGAGTGCTAGGTCTTCTAGGACTGCTGGATAATAAACCTGCATTTGCCAGCTCTCAGAGTGGTGCTTGGTTTCTCCCCAGTCTGATTTTTTTGCAACATTTCTGCAATGCTAGAATAAATGCTTAAAACTCAAAATGATTCAAAAGGAAAAGAAATTATCTATGTATATTTTAAATAATTTTTATCAGACTTTTTGACAGTGACACTTTGTGCCAGAAGAAAATGGAGTCATCGATTTAAGATACTCAAGGGAAAATGGGTGACCAAGGATGTTCTATCTAGCAAAACTGAGGAACTTCCAGTACACGGGGCACTGAATGTTACCAACATACAACTCAGGGGAACATTGTTCTCATGAGTCCTAAATGAAAAATGTACTAGAGAATGAGCTAGAGTGACTAGAAAACATTAACACAAAGAACAGATGACGAGTAAATATAGTAACTTGTAGAATTAAGCCTAAATGATGGTTAAAACAAAGAAAAAAAATTATGTAATTATGTGATAGCTACATGATTTGACAATGTAGATACAGTACATTGTAAAAAAGTAAATAGCATATGCAAAACTTAAAAATGTTTTCAATAATCATGATCAATTGTGATAGCATTCTATAAAGACCGCTGAATGTATAATGTGGGATTAAACAAATGAGTAATTGTGGAATATTTTCTTTCTATCTTCCTGTGTCCTTGAATATTAGGGTTCTTGATATGGAATAAGGGAGATACATACCTATGCCACATAGAAGTCATTAAGTAAAAACTCGGAACTTAAATAGAAATAGTATGCACTAACAAAGTATTTTACACACAAACACACAGACTCAGACACAGACAGACATACACACACGAAACTTCCTAGCTCTGATCACTGAAAAAGCCTGGAAACAATGGCCAACTCGATACCAAAGAGCATCTCTAGTACCAACATTGTGGTTTTGAAATATTATTTCCCACTACAAGAAACCAAGGTTTCTTGGAGAAATAGAGATTCCAAGTCTGGGCACAGGAAATGTATAAAATGAGTTCAAAACATCTCGACATACCAGTGAAAGAGTTCAGAACATGCCACTCCAAAATAAGCAGCTTAGGCATATCAACAATTTTGCAATAAAGACATCTGAAAACATCAAGTACAAGAAAATCACTCTGATCTTTCTTCTTTTCCTCAAAAGATGACATTCCCATATGAGAGAAGTCCTCCCTACACAAGTAACATTCTTATTATAAAGAATGAGAAGTTGAGACTGAATTTTATATAAACCAACCTTGTTAAAAATAATTATCTTTCTTTTATTTCCCCATAGTTTAGTCATTTTCTCACAATTGCCACTCTCCGTTCAACCTAATATAACAGCAAGTAAGTTTCATAATCTCTTTGGATCTTCATTCCCTATGAAGGCTCCTGTGTAATGTAAATTTATTAAATAAATGTGTATGCTTTTCCCCTGTTGCTCTCTTACGTCAATTTAATTCTTTGGCCCAGACAAAAAGAACCCTAAGGGAGTAAAGGTAATAAAGTGTGCCCCCCACACCAGATATCAATGAAGGTATCAATGATTATTAGGACTGTGTCAAAAGGACTTGAGAGTCAAGTTAAGAAGATCCTCACTGACCAAAGAAGGGATAATTTGAGCTACAGTAAGGATAGTAACTTCAATGAACTAAAAACCATCAAATAATTTAAATCCATGAGTTGACAATGATATTTTAAAAAGAAAACTAACTGGCCACCTTCTGGAGATGACAGAAAACCAATTCATTACTTTGAAAGCTGGATAAAGGAAAGAATTAAAGCTTTATCCTGCTTTTCCTATATGAACTATACACAGTAACTTAATAGTATAAGGGGAAGTATGGTCTTATAAAATTATTCCAGCTAATGAAAACAAAATTATAATTAGAATATTTTTATACAATCTCCAGCAAATAGATCCAGGCACTTAATATTGATGGCTGCTATCATAAAAAAAAAAAAAAAAAACAAAAAAAACAAAAAAAAAACAAAAACCCATTATACGCCTCCTAATAAATGAATACAACACTACAGTTTTGACAAAGGGATTAAATCCTAGCTAAATAAAGTCTCTGGATCTAGCTATAAATTTGCAGAATTACAGGGACAGAGGAACATGTCGAACTACATTACTGCTTACTGCTATACTACAAATATGGTAACAGGCAAAATCCAAACTGTGGAAAAGGAAAATAAAGGGATTGAGGGGAAGCATGGAGATTGAGAGACTTGAAAAGTATATTAATTTTTCTTAATGAACAAAACTAAACTAAGAGGACTAAGGTAGAGTACTAAGAATATCACAGGCATGATGGGCCAAAAGCCACATAAGAACGTGAAGAGAAGGCAAAGCAGTCAATTGGACTAGACGTTCCTATTAAGGTTAAAGAAAAGATGCAGTAGTTGCCAATGCCCAAAATGTATACCTCAGATGCCCTTGGATTTGGGGAAAGAGGATAATTTGGTGAGGCAATCAATTTGTATTTAGATCAATCGAGGCTGTTTTATTAGCTCTGTGACCACATCAAATTATTTACCCTGAGCTAACTTTCTCACTTATAAATGAGTACAATATTTATCTCATAGGGCTTTTCCGAGGATTAAAGGAGATAATGGATGCAAAAGGCCAAAAAAAAAAGTGCCTAGGACACAACTCATAACTGTTCTTTTCTTCCTAGAGGCAAAATTCAGTATTTATTCAGGGCCAGTTCAAAATCAAAAGGTTCCTTTCCTAACCATAGAGAGCTTTTTAATCCCAGAAAATGGTTTTTCCCAATCATGTGAATGTATCTGAATGATGTGATAAATGATATGACTAAATGAATGTGACATGATGTATTTAAGTATGAAATGTGAACTTTTTGAAAGGAAAGCCATACTCATGAATTTTTCTTATATTTATAACCAATCTGCTGACCCAATGAAATATTTAGTGGGGCAGCAAATGGAACTGGCAAACTTTTAAAAATAGAAGGCCCATTAGTATAACCACTAAAAATAAGCAAACATATACTGTAACATGTATTGCACACACTACATTTGGTTTATCCATTTGTCTACTGAGTTTCTTCTTCCTATGGGTTATTTTGAGCGGGAGTACAAGTTTTTGCTTGAACACCTGTTTTCCACTTGTTTTGGGCAAATATCTAGGAACAGAATAATTGGGTTTCTTGAACCACTAAATTGTTTTCCACAGCAGCTACACTATTATAAACCTCTAGCAAAGTATGAGGGTTCTAATTTCTCCACACCCTTGCCAATACTCATCTTTTGTTTTGGGGTTCTGGAGGTTTTTTTGTTTGTTTGTTTGTTTGTTTTTAATGGTTGTCCTAGTGGATCATTATAGTTTTGATTTGCATTTTTCTAAGACTAATGATGTTGAGCATCTTTTTATGTGTTTGTTGCTATCGGGCACAGAATTTCTCTCTGGGGTTAGAAAATGTTCTGGAATTAGTAATGACGGTTACACATCCTTGTGAATGTACTACGAAGCACTGAACCGTACACTTTAAAAAGGTTAATTTTATACATGAATTTTATATATGAATTATATATATTAATCTATATGTTTTATCTTCCCTCCAAACCTACTCTTCCTGTATTCCATTATTTCAGTACTTGGAACCACATTCAACTCAGGTGCTTGGGCCAGAAACCTACAAATTCTAACAAATAATTAGGTCACAACAATTCAAAATCTTTAATACTTCTCCATTCTCTCCACTCCAACTCCTAAACTCAGGCCACCCTCATTTCTCACCTACTTTACAGCAGACTCGTAATGGGCACCCAGTCTTGCATCTCCAGATCCATTTTTACAATACAACTAAAACATCCTTTAAAAACAAAATCTCTTCCACTCTGCAAAGATACAATGAGAAGGTGGCCCTCTGCAACCCAGAAGATAGCTCTCACCAGAACATCACCATGCTGGGACCATGATCCTGGACTTGCAGCCTCCACCACTGTAAGCTCATATACATGAGTCGTCTGTTGACTTTGTGACACTAAAAGCACAGTGAAGAAAAGGTCACTAGCCTTGGCCATATGGGCCAAAACAATACAATTCTGACTGAGGCTTCAAAACAATCTTTTGCAGGCTATTAATTTGGAGACTTACTAGCTTAAACAGCATGAGCAGGACTTACAAATACAAATAGATGTTCCTCCACTTAACGATGGGGTTATGTCCCTATAAAACCATTGTAAATTAAAACTATCTTAAGTTGAAAGTGCATTGAATTCACCTAATTGAATACCATAGCTTAGCTTAGCATACCTTAAATGTGCTCAGAACACGTGACCCACAGTCGGGCAAAAACACGAGGCCTATTTTATAATAAAGTATCGAATGGCTCAAAAATAAAATAAAATAACAAAATCTTCAGTGGCTCCCAATGACCCCAGGCTGGAGTTCAAACTGTTAATATGATTTATAAACTCCCTCAAAGTTTGGACCGTTGTGAATCCCTCCAGCCAGGTGGAGACCGTGGGTATCCTCACTTCAGCCTCGGCACGCACCGACCCCTCCAGCGAAAAGGCTCCCCGACCTGCAGGCCTCCAAACTGTTCGCCACGATAGTTCAGAAAGGAAGCTCTCCCCGCTTCGGTGGGTCGGGCCGCATCGGGTAGGTCTCCAAAGCCCTCTCCTTGCGTTGACTCTAGCTCCTCATCAGGTGCGCTGGAGGGCCGCCACTGAACGCGCACCTACTTCCCGTGAGAACCGTCTTGGACCCAAATTTCAACTTAAAGCTGAGGCGGTGCCCTCAACTCACCCCAGCTCTTCTTCAACATTTCACAGACTCTGACGGGCGCCGCTGCTCTAGCCGCCACGGCCACGGCCACCGCCACCGCCCAAACCTGCGGCCACACCACCGTGCGACGCCAAGCTCCGCGCCGCCTCGACCCGCCGCGGCCGGCCCGCCGCACGCCCCCGGAAACGCTCTTCGGCGCGCGCCCGGGCCGCGGGGCACGACGGGAAGCGCGCCCCGCGGCCCCCTCGCGCCTGCTCAGACCGGAGCCTCCGCGCGGGGGGGCTGCAGGGCGCATGCGCAGGCGCGAGGGGCTCCGTTGAGACGGTGCCGCCGCGGCGCCGGAGGTAGAAGGAGCTGGGCTTTGGGGGCTAGCAGTCTGTCCCCGGGAAAAAGAGGTCCAGCTCCTTCGGTCCTTTCTCGCTTTCCGAAGGGAGAAGAGCCTTTCTCGCCCGCGTCCAGCCGCGGTGTAGAGGCAGGAGCCGCGCTTCGGTGGAGGAAGCTTGGGGCCGCTTGAGAGGTGGGGGGACCAGATCCCCACGACGTCGCTGCCCGGGAGTCAGGCAGCCTGGCGATCGGAATTCGCCGTCAGAGTCCTTGGCAGCCTTTGCCAGGTTGGCTCCCCTGACCGTTTCCCGTGTGTCACCAGGTCGAGGGGAGCGGGAGGGCCCGCCCCTCACCTGTCCATTCATTCATCCCTCGTCTGCTGTGAGCCCGGCGCTGCGGTAGGTAACCACGCTGAGCAGGCGCGGGTCGCCGCCGGCCCGCTGGAAACTTGCGGTCTCATAGGACCTGCTACTTCCTTCAGCAAATACGAATTGAGCACGTATAGATGAACTATTTCAAGGCTAGACACGGAGATGCGGGTGGTGGGTGGAATTTCTTTAGCTCCCCACGTCCGACAGGATAAAATGCGGTTTGGGGTTAGCCTGACGTGCCAGGCGTTGGAACACTGCTCTCTGCCTCTTCCCTGAAGCCTTTTCTCCCACCACCATTTTCTCGCTCGGACTATACCAACCGATTTGCCGTTAATTAAGTCAACAAATAATTGTCGAGCACTTTTTACCAGTCAGGAGCCTATGAGCCAAAGAGAATACGAAGTAAGTAAAATAGATGAGTCTGTGCCTTCCATGAAATTTTGAGCTTAGTAGGGGACAGATAATAAATATATAACTAAAAATATGAGAGCTGATGGCCTGGGACCACACTGTCTGGATTTGATCCCAGCCCTGCCACTTCAAAAACTGTGTGTACTTGAGCCAGTTCCTCGTTCTTGAGCTTGACTCCTTGCTGTAAAGAAGGGATGGCAATAGATTCCACCTAATAGGATTCTAAGGATTAAATGTGTTAGACCTGTAAAGCAATTGGACTGGTGCCTGGCATACAGTAAACATTCAGTAAATGTTATCTATTACATATAATTGTAACTTGTGATAAATGACATTGTGAAAACTGTATGATGAAAGAAAATAGGGGTGGCAAGGGTCCACTTAGATTGAGGGGAAGCTTCTCTAAGGAGGTGACATGGAAAATGTGAATGAGCCAGACATACAAAGTAGATTCTAGATATGTGGGTCTGCCCAGTTTTGAAAAACTAGATAATCAGACAGTGGAGATTGCATAATTGTATTTGAAATGAACTTTCTGCCATTGGGTCATTCAGTTTTGAGTTTTAAACTCCACTGATGCTCATAAGGCCCAAACTTTGCATCTGGGCAGCATTCTAGTCACCGGAGTGCTCTTGCTGAGGTGAGAGGATGGAAAGTGGCCTGTTTTTGATTTGGAAAAATTGATTGTAGCAATGAAGTATCAGCCTTCTGTGTAAGGATCTCTTGAGCATCCAGGAGAATATTCTTTCTCTTTTTCTCCCCCCCTCTGCCTTGCTCTCCCTCTTCCCCTCATCACATTGCCTGCTAATAGAGTCTCTAATAGCTGGAGGCCTTAAGTCTAGATTTGGGGGTCATTTTTCTGTGGCAACTGCTTTTCATGGGATTCATTCTCCAGGTTTCAGCAAAAACAATACCAAGATGCCCATGTTTTTCTGCCTGTGAAAGCATGCTTTGACGGGTTTCTAGATACCCCCTATTTGTTGTGATATCCTATAGGATGATGGGTCTGTGTTAATCAGGCTGTACCTTAGTATTTGACAGGGGTATCATTAGTTTCATACTCCACATGCTCTTGTACCTTCCTGGAAAAAATGGCATAAAATGGTTTTTATGTTTCCACATAAAAACAAATGTCTTTTGGTTTTCCACAGATGTGAAATTAAATGAACCAAGCGTGTTTTATCACCATGGATATCTTGGAACATAACCTGAGCACCGAGTTCATGTGTATTCTATCTCAGAGGCATCCATCATACAACAACAATACCTATCAAATATGAACTTTAACAGGGGGAAGTTTTAAATCTTCTATTTAACATAGGCTCAATTTGAAGAAAGACATTCAAAATTATGGAGGGAAAAACAGTAATTTTTGCTCAATTGTGCAAACTCTGAGAAGTAGAGAGGAGCCCTAATGATGCTGTGAATCTAAATGAAGGCCAGCTAGACTCATTCTTGGGCCTCCAGATCAATCCTCACTCCTCTGAAGACCAGCTTAAAGAAAGTTTTAAAACTCATCAGATGATGGATGAGTCAGATGATGATTTTAAGGAACTCTGTGCCAGTTTCTTCCAGAGGGTGAAAAAGAATGGCACCAAGGAAGTGTCAGGGGAAAGAAAGACACAAAAGGCCTCAAACAGCACTCAAATAACAAGCAAACCAAAAAGGACCAAACCAACTGCCACCAAGAGCAAAACCCTTCAGGGCCCCAGGGAAAGGAAAACTCGATCGGGTAGCCAGGCCCCAAGGACAAAAAAGCAAGGGGCACCCAAGTGGCAGGAGAGTGAATCAGCTCCCCCTGAGAATGGGGAACGAAGTGTGCTTGCTTCTGCTGTTCTCTGGGAGAGTGCACAGAGCACCCAGACAGGTAACCCAGCCAGAAACTACTAGAACTTCCAGAGAGGAAAACAAGGGTGATTTGTACTGTTTGAAACCAGGAGTTGGAAAACTTTCTATAAAGGGCCAGATAGTAAAATTTTTTGGTTTTGCAGGCCATATGGTCTCTATCGCAGCTCCTTAACTCCCTAGACAATGTAAGCAAATGGGCTGTGTTCCAACAAAACTTTGTCTACAGAAACAGGCAGCCAGCCTGAGGACCATAGTTTGCCAACTCCTATTTTAAAAAACATAGTCATAGAAAATATAACCCCTGTGTGTATGTGACTTTTCCATATATGATTATGCTTGGGACCCTTCGCTTTCTCAGTTTCTTATTAATATTTACATTATGTAGTTGACGTGAGTTACATGAACATGAAAATAATATTGCATCTCTCATTTTCTCAAGTTCATTCCAAAGTGGGTACCATATGAATTTATGTCCCAGGAGAATATATTCAGGTCCTTCCTTTCTCCTTCAAACACCTTTTATTCGCCCCCCCCCTTTTTTGTTCATGTTTGTTTAAGCAGCTTTCTTACCCCACTGCTGTTGATGTACTGAACCATATGCTTAGCATACGTTCTTCACGCAAGGCTGAAAACCAGCCTTGCATAGATAATGTAGCACAAGATATTTGGCCTCCTGAGTTCTGTTTCTAAATTTTTCTTACCTTCAATTCCTGATCTTAAATAATATTTTTTTATTATTTAATGTGGTCAGCAGGATCTCTCAGTGGAGTGGTGGTTAAGATTTAGTTCACAGAGGCTGTTGTAAGGCTTTAGTAATTTTGCTGAAATGTTATTGGTCCTTCATGCTCCCTCTGAGATGTTAGTGAAAGCTATGCATGATTCCCCCAGGAAACTGCACCTCCACACACACCTGTGAAAGTGACATACAACTTCAGGAGCTTTGCGGATACCCAATGGGGGCCATCTAAGGACACCAAGTTAAAGGAGAACATTTGACCTAGAAAGATATAAATGTTTGTCATTAATATTTCTTTAATAACAGCTTTATAGAGATATTAATGTTCTATAAAATTTATCCTTTTAAAGTGTACAGTTCAGTGGTTTTAGTGTATTCATACTTATGCAACCATCACCTCTACCTAATTTTAGAACATTTTCATCATTCCAAAAATAAACCCTGTGCTCATTAGCAGTCGCTCCCATTCTCCCTCCTGTCATAGATCTTTATGGCAGTTATATTTATATTACCACAAACAGTGAGGTTACTAAGAAACCATCAGTCCTATTTACACTTGAGAGTTAAACCTAAAGAAGTTGGTAAAGGACCCCTTTGAAACTTGGATCTAACCTATATCTGGTGGAAGAGTCTTTTGTTTCTCTTGCTAGAACAGACACCTGTGAATATTTTCCTCCTTGCCAGAGGCTGCTCCCAACAGCGACTCTCAGCCCCATCCTTTCTGTCTGACTGCAACGGTGCCAAGTCCCTCCAAACCCCGGGCAGCTGAGCTGGTCCTACAGCGAATGCAACAGTTCAAGAGAGCAGACCCGGAACGTTTGAAACATGCTTCAGAAGGATGCTCACTCCAGGCTGCACCTGAAGAAAATGTCCCAAAGGGCCCTCAAGAGGCAATGATGTCAGGGAATGGTATGATGGGAGTTTTCTGTCTTCCCAAAGGGATAAGTTCTAACTGAAGGAGTGGAGGAAGGAAGGAGCATGCTGAGGGTGGGCTCTGCCTGGCCTTCTACCTTTGCCACTTCATTGTGTCTAGCTAGAGAACACAGGGTCCCTTTCATCATTTCTTATTTAGTTTCTTTGATAAGATACCTCTTTTAATTGACTTATTATGAAATTTTCCCACAGAGAAAAGTCAAAAAAATATATTACAACAAACCCCCTATCTCCTCAACCTAAATTTCACAATTATTAACATTTTGCCATATATATTTTATGTCTCTATTAATATACATGCTCCTATTGTACCCTCTGAAAGTAAGGTATCAACATCATGATGCTTTGCCCCTATGTTCTCCTACATAATCACAATGCCATTATCATACCTAATTCCATAATATTGCCTGGTATCCAGTTCATGTGCAAATTTTCCCAATTGTTCCAAGAATAGCTTTCATAGCTGGACCTTTTTTTATCTGAACTGTATTTGTCAGAACTGTAAGTTCACACCCAGCATATGCCTTAAGCTTGGTAGTCTCTTAAGGTCTAGACTCTAAAACAGTCTCCTTGTCTTGGTTTTTTTTTTTTTAATGATAATTTTTGAAGAATTCAGGATATTTTTTTGTTAAAATTTCCTGCTTTCTGGATTTCCTTGACTGTTTCTTTATGATGTCATTTAACCCCTTCCTGCATCCCCTGTGTTGCATTTTACTGAGTAAACTAGAGGTCTCATTGGCTCCATGTTAAACAGTTTGGCAATAGCACATTGCAGGTGCTATGCACTGTATATTGCACCACTCCAAGAGGCACATAATGTTTGGTGGTTCCATTCTTTATCTGCTAAACAATATGAATTCTTATCTCTGATTGAAATATACAAAAGGAAAAGAAATAGGAAGAAACTGTGTTAACAGACCTACTGCTAGTGAGCATGTAGTCTCTTGGTATTACATTTACAGATTTCACTTTAGAAGCACTGAGGATTCTCAGGCTACCTCAAAAGTCCACAGGTAATGATGTGATAGCTAATATGGCATCAGTCCTTGAGCACCCAAGGGGTGCAAAGGAGTCACTCAGCTAGCACATGAGCCCAGCACTTCCCCTACAGATGACTCAGTTGCTTCCATATATCTTCACATCATACCCAATAATGCTCAAGAGAGAAAAACTATTGCTTTACTTTAAAAAACCTATTGCTTTACTTTAAATAAAGTGTGACACTTTCTGGCTTTGGTGGAAAGTGATAAGCCATAGTAACATTCAAGAACTGGGGATTTATGAAATTCTCAGGGTATATCCCTCCTAAGTGCTCTAGCAACATCAAATGTGACAGAGGGCCTTAGTGGTGGGCCTGGCCACCTTGAGAACTATCTCAAGCATTTCACTCTGACCTTGTTCTTCTAGGATGGGCAACAAAGGTCATAGCAGTAGGAAAGGTTGAACTTTGAAGAGAAAACTTAGATTTGTTCAGAGTCTTGTAAACCTGGCATGCCTGAGATAGCTAAATTTAGTAGAAATGGGAAAAATGAAAGGCAAGTTCCTAGGACCTTGATACTTAAAGAGTGGTCTTGGACCACCAGTATTGGCCTCACCTGGAAGTTGTTAGAAATGAAGGATGTCAGGCTCCACCTAGATCTCCAGATTTGAGCCTTCATTTGAACAAGGTCTTTAGATGATTCATACACATATTAAACTTTGGGAAATATTCTTCTAAGAGCCCTGTTTAGTGCCCAGTTCACTGGATGGTGTTGGGTACAAGGCAGAGTAGTACTAGGTCTGGTTTTTCCACACTCCACCAGTGTCCATGCTCTGCGAGATCTGACAGATGTACAGATGTCTGAGAACGAGCTCATCCTCATGAATCTTCATGCCTCCCCACAGGGTCTGGGCCCTGGCTCCCTGCCACAGAGAGTGACACTGCTGTGGCCTTAGCCCTGCAGCAGGAGTTTGGGCATGAACAAGCATCTACACATGACGATAGCCTGAAGGAGAAGGGCTTGTTCTTCTGCCAGATCTGTCAAAAGAACCTCTCAGCTATGAATGTGATACGAAGGGAGCAGCACGTGAACCGGTAGGAACAACTCAGCCCTCACCTCTCCATGGTCACCTTTCCCATGGGTGTGACCAAATCCAGGGGCCCCTATGGCTATAGTGGGAATCTCGAGATAGTGTGACAGTAGCACTTCACTGTTCTTACTTTTTTTTAAAAAAACAGCTTTAATTCGCACCCATTAGTACTCTTTCCCCATTCCCCCTCCCCCCAGTCCCTGGCAACCACTCATCTACTTTCTGTCTTTGGATTTGCCTAGTCTGGAAGTAAGTGGAATCACACAATATGTGGCCTTTTGTGTCACATATTTCTTCACTTAGCATATTTTCAAGGTTCATCCATGTTGCTGCATGTGTCAGTGCTTCATTCTTTTTCTTATAGCTGAATAATATTCCATTGTATGGTTCGACTACATCATTTATTGATGGACATTGGGATTGTTTCTACTCCTTGGGTATTGTGAATAGAGTTGCTATGAACATGCATTTCATGTGTTTGCTTGAGTATCTCTTTTCAGTTCTTTTGTGTATATACTTAGGAATGGAATTACTAGGTTATATGGTGACTCTGTTTCATCAGTCCTTGCTTTTTTCAGCCACCTTTGCTAACAGATACCCAGATTCCATGTCTGAAGGCTGACTACTGTCTGTGTGGAGTGACTGGCTTTGGGGAACAAGATTTGGCCCACAGCATGTCCATATAGATGTGGATCCACATTTGCTTTGATCCACATTACCAGGGAGTATGGTTCTTCTATGGTTCTTCTACTGTCTTCCTCCAGGTGCCTGGATGAGGCTGAAAAGGCACTGAGACCTTCCGTGCCTCAGATCCCTGAATGCCCAATTTGTGGCAAGCCATTTCTCACCCCAAAGAGCAGAATCAGTCACTTGAAACAGTGTGCAGTGAAGATGGAGGTTGGCCCTCAGCTCCTGCTCCAGGCTGTGCGGCTGCAGACAGCTCAGCCTGAGGGGACCTGCAGCACACTGGCACCAGCATCTAGGTGAGTCAATGAAAAGGAAGAAAATCAAAAAAGTACTGTGATCTGTCTTTTTTAAAAAATGCCTTGTATAGTGTTGGAAGACAATAAAGCCCTTTGATTCTGGAAAATGAAACATGAGGAGGAAATTAGTTACTCTCCACAGGGCTTGCGGCGGGGGACAAATTCTGCATCCTCGAAGGCTTTGAAATGGTCCATGTCTGCAGGTATATCTGCAGAAATGAAAGGACCAGGTGGACTGATTTCCTCCGAGTGCTTCATGAGAGTTTTCCATTCCCAGGGTCCTGCAGGTCAGTGCCCTCTAGACCAGCTAAGAATTCAGTAATTAATTTTACCACATTCATTTTATGTGTGGTACAGCCCAGCTATTATTCAGTAGTCTAATTTTCATACTATTAGTATGATTACTGAGCATAGTTCAAAGAGTTGGTGAAACAGAACCACTGACTTTTTTTTTTTTTAATTTGCATGAATTAAATGTTTAAGTGTTAAAATAGAAGGCCTGGCTGATGAAACAAGTCTTCTGCATGAAAACCACAAGCACACAAGTGGTGGAGGGTCAGCTTTGCTCTGCATTGCCCTTGCCTCAGTGGATACCTGAGTAGATCCCAGCATTATAGAAAACATAGGCAGCGTTGGCCCTGGACTGCTGTAGGTTTGGGACTTCTTTCCTTGGACAGTTGTCAAAAGCAAAGGGAAGACCAAGGGCAGTGTGCTTGTCCTGGCCACTGCCTTGCACAAAGATTCTAGGCCTCTGAGCTGGGCCAGTGCTGGGATGGGGAGGGCAGAGGCCAAATCTTCACTAGTGAGCCTATCTGTATTTTAGCACATTAGCACTAGCACCATAGACTAAGAAGCCTTAAGGCCGAGAATAGATGTTACCTACGCCATTGCTTGCCTTTTGGCAGGACCACACTGAAACTGCCTTCTCAGATAAAATATATCTGCTTTTCAGATATCTCTGAGAAGTGAAGCGAGATGTGTGAGGGTCTTTCTAAAATATTGTTAGAGTGGAAAGCTACAAATAGACTCACTGAGACTTTGAGCCTCACCTGCCCTAAGGCCAGTCCTGGGGCATCTGGAACTCTGGGGTAGTCAGGATTCCCTGGCTAGAGCACATATGCTGGTTGGAGCACCCAACTTGCCCCGATATGCCTCACCTGCTTTCACCTGGGCCCTGGCCCTGCCTCTTGCTCCTGAAGGTGCAACCTGCAACATGGTAGGGCCCTGGGATGGTAGGGCAGCTCCTTTTCCTCCTGAAGGTTGTGATTATTGTGAAGGTTTCATAGGAAGTTGGAACTGAATTAGGGCTCACTTAGATAATAGCTAAGATTCTGGAGCCGTCACTGGCCTAGTGGAGAGCTTGAGTTTTTGTGAAAGTCAGAGGCACTTCCAGAATACTCTACAGCTGCAGGGAAGGTGATCTTGGGTTTGCTCACAGTTTCTGTCTCGCCTTTATCATCCTACTTCTTTCCCAGCCTGTTGGAAGCCAGCAGGCAGTCTAGATTCTCTCCAGCTTGAAGATCTTTCAGTGAATCTCCAAGCCAAATGAGTTGCTGCATGTTGGCAGCCCAAGTTGGGAGGCCTTTTCTTCAGGCTTTGGGCAGAGGCACTTCCCTGCAGTCCCTGCAGGAGGGAAGGGATCCTTTCTTGGCCAGTGGAGCCAGGACTGCCTAAGGGGCATCTGAAGTATTGATGGGCAGAAGTTAGTGGAATCCAGGGTGCTAAATTGGGACCATCAAGTGTTGACTCTGCTGGAAGGGTTTGGCCACATCTAGGGTATGTGGGTACCGCTAATGGCATTGAATATCCACCAAGAACCCAGCTGGGCAGCATTACATGAAAGAACCCAGACTCTCCTGTGTGTGGACCACACTGAACTTTTGGCCCAGGATGGCATGAGCTTACTTGAGATACAAAATGAGCACAGGGAACACCCAAAATACTTGATGCTTCTGTCGGATGGGTCACCATTCATCCCTTTCTCTCCCCGCAACAGAGGAGAAGTAATCTAGCCCTCTCTTATCCAGTGGGGACCACCTTAGAACAGGAAGTACTCACACCTCTGGCCATCACTAACATTTTCTTTGCTTCAGAAATCACGTTGGAAGTCTGAAGCGGAAGGGAGCCCCCAATAAGAAAGAGCCACAGAAGAGGCGGAAGGTCAATGAGCCTGAGGTGCCATCTGAAGACCTGCTGGTGGCCATGGCTCTGTCCCGGTCTGAGATGAAGCAGGAGGCTGTGCCCGCAGTGCTCAGACTGGGATCGGCTTTTTCTGAGAGAACAAAACTGGCAACAGGTATGTGTGACTGTGAGTGGTAGTGTTAGGGAAAGCCTGGCCATACTGCTGCTGGCTGAAGGTTACTGCTGTGCCTCAGGTTATGTGGATAACTTCGGTTTTGACTGTGTCACTTCTGTTTCTCTCTAGAGAAGAAGAGTCGCAAGAAGAAAGTCCCCATTTCCCCACCCCAGTTGTTAGTCCAGGACTTGGAAACTACAGGGAGACAGATTCAGGATCGTGTGGCTCAGCTCTTTGCAGAGGAAGTGGAGTTGTCTAGCACACCACCACTTCCTGAGAGCAGACTCTTAAAGGAAGATCTAGAAAAAGCCAGCAGGTATCAGCGACTGCCTGAAAAGAAGCAGAACTTCCTGTGGGAGGGTAGTGCCCTGATCAGGGCCTGGGCTCTGGAATCCTTCTACACGGCAAGCCTGGTGCCTCCCATGGTGCCTCAGCAACCCGAGAAGGTATGCCCTTCCCACCTACGCATGCAGGTGGGCTCTGGGCGGGGGGGGCTTGGCAGCTACAGGATTACTGAACTGGAAATCAACAGCTGGAGGACAGAAAGTTTGAGAAGGAAAGGGGGAGAAGCCTAGGAGCATCAGCCATAGTGCACTTCTCTGCAGTGAGAATAGGGAGCACCCACTGGTTCCCAAATGTGTTCCTTGGAAGTGTTTAAAATGCAGATTCTTGGGGTCTGGTGCAATCTGCCTGTCATCATAGGGCCCAGGAACCAGATAGGCCTGAGGCAAGTGCTCTTGCAGCCAGTACTTACTCTCTTGAGATCATTTAGATGACATTAGGAGGATGGGGCCCCCAGGGACCTTTCTGTAGATGCGTATGTCACAGGCATGGCATTTGCTGTGATAGAGAGGCCTGTTGACAGATGGTGATGGAGAAAAGCTTCTCGGGGTTGGTCTGGGCTATGGGTGGCACCTGGGACTATGTGGTACTTGCTACAGCAGCCACATGGTCACTCTGGCTTCCAACTTCTTTCAGGAGTCCATGCTGCCCCCAGTGCTGCCAGACCAGCCAGAGCTGGGTGTGCACATGCCACCTGTTTTCCACAGTGCCGGCCCCAGGAACCCATCACCCTCTGCCAGTCAGAGGGAGCACCAGGCCCTGCAGGACCTCATAGATCTAGCAGGAGAGGGGCTGAGCGCCAGTCCATGGCCCTGCAGCAGGGGCCTGGCTGGCTCAGGAGGGACCGAAGGTAAGACACTGGATGGGACACTTGGGCCAGCCCTGCCCTCTCGGCCTTCCCTTTCCTAGGATCAAAGCCATGACAGCAGCTCAGATCCAGGGTTCCCTGACTCATCCCTGTATAATGGAGAGAATGCTCAGTTTCTGTAGGTGCTTTTTGTCCTCAAAGGTGAACGTAACATAGGTAAGTCTATCACCATCTTCCGTAAACTTTAACCAAGGGACAGAGCTGAGTAAGTGATCAGTGGGATAATTCTGTCTTTTACTGCCTGTGTCCCTCTCTGTTGGGAGGGAGTGGTAGTGAAAGTGGTTTGTGAGCATTGCTTTCACTGAAGCAGTCCTGATAATTTGTACTTCCAAGGAGCCTTTGGGGTCGACTCAGCCCAAAATTGATGCTCTTTCCCTGAAGGCTGGCTGACATTGCTGGAAGGTGATATTCTTTTAACCTGTGAATCCTTCTTTCAGGGATGGATCTGTTGCCTGATGGACTTCCACTGACTGGGTTTGTCCTGCCTCCTAAGGAGCAGCACCTGGAGAGGGACGGCCAGGCTTCGGTAAGGAAGGGACCTCTCCATGAGGCCTGGGCCTGCAGTCTTGGCCGTTCACAGCATTTGAGCTGAGCCAAGCGAGAACTCATAGGAGCCTCCTGTCCCTGTCTTGGGGCTCTGCCATGAGGTTTCATCCCTTTTGTCACTGAATTCTGAGGATAGCTCAGAGGGACCGCCATTACTCTGTGAGGTAGCTTTATTCAGCTGACTGCTCTGTGCATTCATTTTTCAAAGTTTCATTCATTCATTCATTCAGGACTCACAGTGCCCCTCTGACATGCAGACCTGGGGTTGCCTTCCCCAACATTTCATATTCTGTGTTGGTGATTAATTGGGCAAGAAGTTGGTTTCCCCTAGAGTGGATATTACCCCATTAGTGTATCAGTATCACATCAAGGTCTCTTGGTGACCATGGCACATAGAGAAGGGACTTGGAGCTCCTCTCAGCTAAGTCCCTGAACCTCTTGGACTGGGGGCCTTCATCTGTTACACCAGACTGGTAAGTTTCCTCACAGTGCTGCCCAACAGGGTTTGTGAAACACTAGCCTGGCACACACAGCACTTAGCAGCAGCCACTGCTGCAGTTCTATCTCTGTTAGAACTGCCACACCTCTCCATTTGCCGGTCCCTCCCATTTTAGGCCAGAGAACTCACTGTGATAGAGAATTTGAGGAAGAAGCTAGTGTTTTACTGTTCCATGTCACCGAGTGATTTAAGGTAACTTTAAGGTGGAACCTAATGTAGGAACCCTCTGGAGAGGAGCACAGGGGTCCCACCTGGCCACCCCAGTGCCATTTCAATCGGGGAACTTGCACAGTGAGGCGAGAGACAGATAAAAGTGACTGCTCTCCCTTGGTTTTCTGGTTGCTGACTTCAGTGCCATGGTCCTGTTTTAGCTCTCCCTCAGTTTGCTGGTTGCTGACTTCGGTGCCATGGTCAATAACCCACACTTGAGCGACATCCAATTTCAGATGGACAGCGGGGAGGTGCTATACGTCCACAAGTTCGTGCTTTATGCTAGATGCCCACTTCTCATTCAGTATGTAAGTGAATAAGCTGTGCCTCAGTGGAACCCTTCTGTCTTCCTCAAACCTCCTTGTCCTTTCTCCCTCTTCTCACCTTCCTTCTTCTCCCTCTGGCCTACTCTCCCTCTACTTGTCTCTGTTCCTCTTCACTCTCTGCCCAGGCTCTCTCTCTTTCTGTCCCCGTAGGTCCCCCTCCTGAGCCCTCTCACTTCCACTCCTCCCACACTCTCACCCATCTCCTTCCCTGCTCTCTTCACATGGCCTAAACATTTTTTCTTTTCTGTTGCCATAAGGTTACGCTTCCACAGAGAAGCCACATTCAAGGTTATGAAGTAGCAAAAGGGGATGACCTCAGGATTGGAAAACATCAGATTTCTTGATCCATTGAATAAAAATCCCCCCCCCCCCAGAATCATTTGTTTATCCTTTATTTGCACAATTATAAAGTCTTCTAAGTGACCTCTTTAAAGCTGAGCTGCTGACATGTTTGAGTTGAGTATCACATTGCAGGAATCTAGGAGACTGCTATTGGTTTCTCTCAGAAAGTTCTAGTGCCTTTGATATGTCTGTCAAAAGAAAACTAACTGGATTCTTGAACATATATCCTTGATTTGATTTTTACAATAGAAGTTTTATGGCCTAAACTACAGAATTCCTGGCCAATGAAATGGGGCGACACTGGCTAATACTCATCCCTGGGCTGAGGCAGGATCCCTCAGGCCATCTTCTTCGCCTCAAGTCATGAGTGTCCAATCGATAAACCTTCTGTACTTTATTTCACCCTCAGGTAAATAGTGAAGGCTTCTTTGCTGTAGAAGACGGTGACCTGAGAACCCAGCGAGTCCTGCTGAGTGATGTGAGTGCTGAGGCCATGCGTGCATTCCTGCATTATCTCTATACCGCAGACACTGGCCTGCCTCCGCAGCTGGCCCCTGACCTGAGTTTCCTGGCCCGCAGGTATCAGTTGTTCTTTCCATTTACTTCATGGCTTTTGACATTAACTGGCAAGGATTACCAGGTTGATGGCTTATGGGGGGGCCAGGGCTGAGTCCTGCCTGTACCTTTTAATCTTAAGTTAATGACCAGTGGTTACCTTGTACAGGATGTATTTATAGGAAGTCTGGCCAGCAATAGACTGTTGCAGGAGAGTCGAGTGCTGCTTAAGGAGGCCTCTGCCCAGGCATGTGGCTTTTGGCTCCCTGGGCATAAGAGGGTGGTCCTCAGCCTCTACCAAACACTGCTGCTCCTCGACTGTCCCACCACTAAAGCTGAACAATGACAGTCCCTTCCCAAATCCCAGAAAAGAGAAGTAGAAGGCATTGTCCAGTACCCAACTTGTCCATACTGGCACCTCAGGAGAGGTAGCAGATAGCTCAGCAGAAAACAGGTGTTCTATCTCCTGACAAGGTATGAGGGCCTCTGGGTATGAGCACAGGCACCCTAGTTTCAGGAGAGCAGGGAGAAGGCCAGGACTGAATCCCAGTTGTCCTCCTTGTGAGAACTTCTGCTTTGATCCCTGCCTGCCCTGGGGGCACCTGGCTGCCACCTCATGCATGGTGTTTCCTGTTGCAGGTTTGGCATGAGTGAGCTTGTTCACCTCTGTGAACAAGTGTCTGTTGTGATGGATTCAGAGGGTGAACGCTGGAAAGAGAAGGAAGACAAGGATTGTGAAAGCAGAGCAGAGAATTTCCGAGAACTCTTGAGGTCAATGTGGGTAGATGAAGAGGAGGAAGCAGAGGCCTTATTGCAACCTGAGGGCCATGAAGAAGACAGAGAGAAGGTCAATGAAGCAGAAATGGAAGAAATTTATGAATTTGCAGCTACTCAGCGAAAGCTGCTTCAGGAGGAAAGAGCTCCAGAGATTGAGGAAGAAACTGACCAGCTTGGAGAGAATGGTCCAAGTCCTAGGCAAATCACAGCAAGTATCCAGGTTAAAGAACAGTCGGAAAATGAAGAACAGATGGAATCGGTTGGGCAGAGAAGAGATGAGGCCCCAGCCAAATGGAAAACTGTGAGACAGTCCATGCTCTTGCCACTTGAGAGCCAGTGTTCAGACAGGGAGGAGGCAGTAGAAGCCCAGAAGGAAGCACTGGATCATTCCAGCTCCTCTAGCCCTTCTCAGGGCTTCCAGGCAGAGAGAAGGGAAGGTGTCTTTTTGTATTCAGTTGATGGTGATGATGACGAACAACCCTTCGCATCAACTCCAAGAGGATACCCTGAACCATCCCAAGTAAATAGTGATCTCAAGGAAGGCAACAGCACTGTCGAGGAAAAGCAGGTGGAGAGTTCCTGTCCTCACCAGCAAACATCCCCATCTCGCCGGTGCTTCTTATCACAGACCCCTCCAGGCAGGAGTCCCCGCCGACCACACCCTCGCCTTCATCGCGCAACTGACTCCTCCCCACCAAAGCCCCAGTCGCAGAGCAGAGCTTCCAGGGTGGACTCCCAGGACTCGCCACTGAAACAGAGAAGGGGTCGGAGCCTTCTCACACTACTTGATGATCCAGGCTGCCAGAAAGGCAAAGAACGTGGCTCCATGTTGGAATGCAGAAATAAAGGTGTCCTGATCTCCCCAGAAAAGTCTCTATCCATTGACCTAACCCAAGCAAAACCTAGTCATCGGAGCTCCAGATCTCAGAATTCTCTGTCCAGTGTGAAGAGAGAAGATGAGGTTATCCTTTTATTGGATTCAGATGAAGAGCTGGAGCTAGAACAAAGCAAAATAAAGTCAGCTTTTAATAGTCCCCCAGAAGAAGGAAAAGTTTTAAAAGTTGGCCCCAAATCCTCTGAGCTGTTCTCTGTCATTGATGTTGATGCAGACCAAGAACCTTCCCAAAGTCCACCAAGAATAGAGGCCACACTGCAGCAGGAGGAGGGGGGGCCATCAGGGAACCAGGGCTCTGTGGATGGCAAAGGGACTCCTCAGCTGTTCCGTGACCCCGAAAGCAGCCCTGATGAGGATAGCACCACAGACACCTCATGGCTGGTGCCCGCCACCCCACTGGCCAGCAGAAGCCGAGACTGTTCATCACAGACCCAAATCATGGGCCTCAGGTCCAGGACTTCAGAAGAGCAAATGGCTCAGCTCACGCCCAGGGCCCCGTTAGAAAACAAGGATGGACCTGAAGCTGCAAGTAAGTTTTCAGTAATCATGCCCCAGACATCGTCGTCCTGCCTGGTCCCTGTTGATCCTGGAAGCCCTGACAGCAGAAGGCAGATCTACAGAAGTCCTTCCAGTCCCCATCCTCAGCGCCACAAGCACTTTTCTCCTCTGGCTCCCTGTCCGACCTCAGGAGACCTCACTGATTTCAGCAGGCAGTTCCAGAAGTGCTCGCCACCTAGGCTGAGCCTGCTGAACCAGGCCACAGTGAGTGAAGTGGTAGAGGTGGAGGACAGTGAAGATGAGCAGGAGATGGCCTCCCATCAGGCTAGCAGCAGTCCCCTGCTGGACAGCAATCCCCCCATTCCATCTGATGATAGCTGTTGGCATGTCGAACCCCTCTCACCAATTCCAATTGACCATTTGAACCTCGAGCGAACCGGACCTCTGAGCACCAGTAGCCCAGGTGGTAAGGTGGGAGAAGTCTGGCGCAATAGTGACTGCCACTCCCCGGCACTCCTGGGCACGACCCCCATCCGTGGAAGCCTCACTGGCCGAGGAAGTTGCACTGGCCGTAGGAGATCTCAAGAGAAATCCCCTACGGCCGGCTCCCCTGGGAGCAGCAGGCTGAGCTTCTTGAATTCAGTTCTGTGGGATGATTGGGATGAAGAACAGAAGTCTCCAGAGGTGCTTCCTCTGGCCCAGACACCAAGTGCTGATCGAGCTCAGAAATCAGAAGGGTTAAAGAAGCCAAGTGAGTAGTGGACAGGGTTGTTTGTCTTTTACACTAAGGGCCGGGGAAGAAATCAGTAATGACAACACGGGGTGGTGATGCTGACGGGTCTGCTGACCTGCAGCAAGTCCCTTCCTTTCCTTCCAGACCCCTGCCCACAGTTCAGGGAGAATGGGGTTATCAGTCAAACTTCTTAGCCACTAAGTCAGGGTTTCCTAAACTTTCCTGGTCCCTACAGCTTGCTTGGGCACTTGTTAAAAATCCCTGCCTATGGACCCGACTCCAGAATACTGAACCAGTACCTCCGAGAGGCCGAGACACACACTTTGTGTTTTTTAAGATTGGGCAAGTGCAGTTCCTCAAAAAGGTAAATGTAGATTTGCCGTTGTGACCCAACAATTCTACTCTTACATATACATCCAAAAGAATTACAGTCAGGATTCAAATAAATCCTGGTTTACAAATATTCACAGCAGCTCTATTCACAATAGCCAATGGTTAGAAACAACCCAAATACCCATCATGTAGTCTATTTATAAAATGGAATATTATTCAGTCACAAAAAGGAATGAAACACTAACACATATTACAACACAGATGAATCTTGAAAGCATAATGTTAAGTGAAAGAAGCCAGTCACAAAAGACCACACATTCCTTGATTCCATGTAGATGAAATGTCCAGAACAGTCAAATCCATATAGATAGAAAGCAAATTATTGTTGCTAGAGGCTGAGAGGAGAATGAGGAGTGACTGCTTGCTGGGTATGGAATTTCTTTTGGGGAGATGAAAATGCATTTAGATAGAGGTGGTAGTTGCATGATACTGTGAATATACTAAGTGCTACACAGTTTTTCACTTTAAAATTTTATTATGTGAATTTCATCTCAACTTAGTAAAAACAACAGATGGGGCAAGTATGGGGGTTCTGCTCTGGGTCTCAATCCTTCCTTATCCCTGAGCTCATTTCAGTCAGAGGGGACAATCAAAGCACCAATGTCAGCCCCTCAAGGTGCTGCCTCCACTCCCTAGCTGGACAGATCCAGAGCAAGCTGGGAAAGGCAGGGTAGCACTGAGCAGTGACTGGTAACAGGGAAGCAGAGCTTATGGGCAGAGCATCTGCCTGTGACTGGGTGTTTCATTTCCTCCTAAAATCCTAGACCAGTTGGGCATTATTGACCAGTGTTCTCAGCCTTGAGTGAGCATCAGAATGGCCTAGGGAACTTCTTAAAACACATGTGGCCAGGCCCCACCACAGAGCTTCTGCTTTAGAAGGTCTGGGGTGTGACCAAAAATTTGCATATCTAACTGGTTCCCAGGTGGTGCTGTGAGAACTGCAGCAGGAGACTTTAGACTGGGGGACCTTAATCTGAATCGAGATGGGATTCAAGGGGTGATAAACTCTGAAATAATGTAAAGAATCCTGTGCATTTTACAGGAGACAGCCCATTGTTTTCATTGGTGTTTCAAAGGGCTCCATGCTCATAAAAAAGATAAGAACCAACATCTATCTGTTCCTAATTGTCTCATTTGTCTTTAAAATACTGTTTTCTTTTTAAAAAGTAACAGTATTTTAACAGCTTTACTGAGACATTATTCACATAACATAAAATTCACCATTTAAATTGTACAGTTCAGTGGTTTTTAGTATACTCAAACAGTATTCCACAACCGTCACTACTATCTAATTCAAGAACATTTTCATCGTCCCAAAAATAAGTCCTGTAGCATTAGCAGTCACTGCCAGTGACCTGTCACTCATCTGCTTCTTCCCCATTCATATAGCATCAGCATTGTACAAAGCTGATGTGGCATTCATCGGTTTTAAGTGCAGTATTTCTCTTAGTGACACTAACGGGGTCAGAATTGGCAAACTCAGTGCCTCATACTGAAACATGTTTTTTATTCTACCCAGAAGGTGCTAATCGGAGGAAGAACTTGCCCCCAAAAGTGCCCATAACACCAATGCCACAATATTCCATCATGGAGACGCCAGTACTGAAGAAGGAACTGGACAGGTTGGTGTTCTTGAAAGCTTATTCCTTAGTGGTCCCTTCCTCCTGTGGGTGACCAGGCTTAGTGAGGCTGGAAGCCGAATGACCCACCACCACAGGCTCCACCCTGGGCTCTAGTGGTAGGGGCCGCTGGGGCAGGGGGGGAGGGCGTGCACACCTACTGGCTCTCTTCATGTTATTCTTCAAATTACAGGCCTCGAGAAGCTAAGAAATGAGACTCTTCCAAGTCACCCATCAGGTGACTGGTCTCCATGTCCCCTGGGGGTGGAGATGGGAACCTGGCCTTAACAGTCTCAGTAAGAAGACCTGATTTTTAAAAATGACATCAGAACTATCACATCCCAATGAAGGCTGCTCTTCATCTGGGGCCTGGTGAAGTTATTGCCACCATCGTTGCTTAGAAAGGGGAACAGCCCTTCTAGAATATTCTTCAGAGTAAGCTCAGTTGGCATGCAGGATAGACA
The DNA here is from genome assembly GCA_030015415.1 of Cynopterus sphinx. Classification (NCBI taxonomy): domain Eukaryota; kingdom Metazoa; phylum Chordata; class Mammalia; order Chiroptera; family Pteropodidae; genus Cynopterus; species Cynopterus sphinx. The sequence goes on along the minus strand of CM057379.1, from coordinate 94,076,735 downwards.
CTAACCTTTGTGTAACTTAGAATGTCAGTTACACAAAGCCGTTAATTTATTAACAATTGTTTGCTCTTTGCTTAAGTTCACCTGTTTCTCCATTCAGGTTTGGGGTCCGTCCTCTGCCCAAACGCCAGATGGTTCTGAAACTAAAGGAGATATTCCAGTACACTCACCAGACACTGGAATCAGACTCTGAGGATGAGAGCCAGTCCTCACAGGTGCCCCTGGAGGCTCCTTGCAACCAGACCCACACCACCAAGACCTCTAAGGCTTCAAAGGCATCTGGGTACACTAGCCTGGAGGCCACCTCTGACCTTGTTCCCCAAAGGTCCAAGGAATCTGCTAAGAGCAAAGGCCCCCAACATCGAAAGCAACAGCCAGGTGGAAGCATTTCCCCAGGGAGCATGTTACCAGCTGAGGAAGTGCCCCTAAGCCCTGATGATGACTCCCAGCTTCCAGCCTCTCAGAAATCCATGACCACCTCTGTGGACAGCGGTGACAGCTCCTTTAGCTCACAAAGGTAACCTGATGGAAGGACAGGGCCAGTGGCTTCATAGGTCCTCTGACTAGTGGGTCCAAGAGCTGGCATAAGCGAGGCCTGCTGTGCCAGTGTTCAGAAACACCAGTTGCCTTCTGAGTTTAAACTATAGGAAACGTAGATGGGGTTAAAGGTCAGTGCCCTGTGGGCCTCAGCCCACAAGATGCTCCCTCAAGTGGGGCTAGCCCAGCATACCTTCTCGATGGGGGCCCGCAGCCAACAAGAAGTTTCTGTCTGAGGGCAAGTTCCTGCTCAGGCCAGCAGCTAGAGTGCCAGGGACACAGCACTGGGGGTCATCCATGCCATGGGCCAGGCTCCACAGGGGACATAGAAACATACTCCTTCCTTCAGAAAGGCTCCTTGTCTTGGGAGCTGGAGGGAAGGGGTGTTGCAAAATACTCTCTGGTTCTTTTCAGTTCTTCCTGTGAGTTTGGAGTGGCCTTTGAGTCTGCAGGAGAAGATGAGGGTGAGGATGGGGTCAGTGCTTCACAGGCAGCTGTCCAAGCAGTGACCACAGAGGAGGCAGTGAGGCGCTACATCCGCTCTACGCCAGCACTGTACCGCAAGGTGCTGCTTTACCAGCCCTTTGAGCTGGCAGAGCTGCAGGCCGAGCTGAAGCAGCAGGGCATCCGCATGACCACGGGGAAGCTGCTGGACTTCCTGGATGCCCACTGCATTACCTTCACCACTGCTGCAGCTCGGAAAGAGAAGCTTGAGAGGAAGAGGCAGCAGCCTGTAGGCAAGAAGAAGCGAGGCAAAACCAACCAGCCCGTCCCGCGCTCCCCGCCCATGGCCATCAGCAGTCTGTGAGATCTGTTAGCCAGGTCTCCACAGGCATTTTTGGGCCCCGGGTCCATATCCGCCCTCCCTGTGAAAATGACAATGGCACTGTGTATGTAGAACGTTCACTAATGGAATGTTCACTAATCAATGAAAGCTGTGATACCTATAATCCATGGTGTTGTGACAAGAGCTCCTGGACTGGAGCTCCTCTCCACCCCATTTCCTGGGGTGGTATTTGGAGCGTCACCCACTGGACTAAGGGCCCCTGGCCTCCTCCCTCTATCAATGCCCAGTTTGTCTTCCTTTAACCCCCTTGGGCCAGTGTGTGTTTCAGAAGGGCAGTGGGCCACCAGCAGCTGGCCAGAGTAAGACCTGATTTGGCACATCTTTTGCTCTCTGCATCCATCAGTGCAGTCGCCTGTGTCCTGAGATGGATGTCTGGGTCTAGCCTGCCCTGCCTGTCCTTCTCAGCACTTGTGCTGTAATCCCAGCCTCCACCAGCAAACCAGGTGTCCACAGGCCTTCCACACTGCCATGCCCCAGGTACTCTGTTGGCCCAGCCATCCTGTCAAGACACCTGTCATTGTCACCAGCAATCTCTAAACTGCACAGTGTGAAAGGTCCCAGCATAGCTGTTAAGCTCCCAAAACAAGCATGTTCTTTGTGACCTGGTTCAGTTGGTATGTATTAAAGCTGCCTCCAACCTCAGGAGCAGTGTGGGGCACAGGTGAGGCCCAGGAAAGAAGAGTTTGAGTCTCCACATCCTTGTGAATGTCTTGTCTGTTTTAAATACAGTGCAGTCAATTTTATATGATGTGCAATAAAAACAAAAAGGCTTTATGAAAACTTTCCAGGTTCTCTACTCTAGAAAAATAATGAGGGAAGCGGGCTGTGAGCTTTACCCACAGCACCCCGTTGTCCTCAGAGGATGTCTACAGAAGACCTTTGTGCCTGTTCTTCATCTCAAGGATAACCCAGGCCTGCCGGCCCCTCATTTTGCTTTGGTTCTTAGATAACAGATGTCCATCCATACGTTTGTCTGTACCCCCACATTAAAAGAGCCCTTAACAAGCATTGAGCTCCAGCCCTTGATTCTCAAAAGAAGCCCAAAGCCCATTAGCCCAACCTGGGTTTTATCACAGATGCAGGCTCAGGCCACCAGACCCACTGAGTCAAAACCTGCATCTTAACAGGACAATTTGTGAAGCCTGCTCTGACCTGTGTGCAAGACCCTGGGACAGAGGTCAGAAACAAATTGGCACTTCTGGTCATTTAGTGGAAGAGACAAATTCTGACCTGTCCCATGCACAGTGTGAGAGCCAGTGCTCGGGTGGCTCAAGGGACGGCTTCCTGGAGAGGGGGTTTGTGAGCTAGGCCTTGGGCATACAGCAGTCAGGGAAGTGACATGGGGTTCCTTGAACATGTATTGTGTCCCGGTTCATGATCAGGTGGGGAGGACCTGGCCTTCCCTACACGTGCTGCCTGTGGGCAAACAATCAGAGGGATGTCAGGGCTCAGATCATCACACAGCTAATGGCAGACGCTGCTTTGATCAGACTCAAGATGGATGGTTTAGAAGGTATCACCTGTTTCTTATTGAAGGGCTTGATCTCCTTCCCTAGTATGGACTGTTCTAGGGAAGTGAGATGAAGTTAGGAAGGTAGGAGGTGACGGGGACACTACTAGGCTTCACTCTCTCTTAGAGACCACGGACCCTGGCATGCAGCTTTGGGTACGCTCCCCTGGGAGAGGCCTAGGAGCCCTCCCTCCTGGATTGATAGAACGTTGCTAACTCCAGGACGTGTTGGGGGAGGGGTTAAAATAGGTAAAAAGCCACAGACCAGATAAAGGCTGAAAAGTTGAGGCCTGGTGGCTCAACACTCTGGCTTGTTGGGTCTGTAGGACGTGCCCCACAGAAGCCAGCAGGGGTCAGCAGTGGGCCTGCCTACCGCTGGCTCCAATTCGAAGCCTAAACCTGTGTTCATAACAGGAAATAGGGTTAAAAACCAGACACTGCAGTAGAGAAACCACCAGAGCCAAAGAATCGGTGGTATCCAGGAAAAGAACCTTGACCCTTCCATGGAAATCTGATCTGACTCAGAAACAGGGAAATTAGGGCCAGTTGATTGGTTGAAAAAACGTGATGAGCGCTCCCCTCTCCCAGTGCCTGCAGGAAGTCTGGAAGAGCTGGTGGCAAACAGTGGGTACAGGTGTTCCCTCCCAGAAACTCTGCTCTTCCAGTGAAGAGGAATTAGCACTGAAGAAAGCATGCTGAACCTGGGACAGTGAATGTTCACAAATCAGTGAAACCTGCGACACCAATACTTCGTGGTAATGTGACAAGAGCTCCTGGGCCTGTGCCACTTCCTGTGGCCTGGTGATGGCCTGAGCATGGTCTCTTAAGGCAATCAAAAGAGAACCACAGCCCAGCTAGAGCAGGGCCCAGGCAAGGGGGCCCCCAGGGACCTGCACAACCCCCAGCAAGGCCACACCCCTACAGGCAGGAAGCCTCAAGCTGTCACTGAGTTGAGAAGGGCCAAGACTACTGCTATTTGGGCTGACCACAGCTTCGGGTGGACAGAAAGCCCTAGAGTGAGAATGACCAGGGGAAACCCTGCCCCAAACACACAAACACCACCGGGAGAGTTAGGAGAAAGCTCCCCAGATTCTTATAGAGTAGAAGGCAGAGGGAACCCATATACTATCCCTGTCTGGTGGTGGGCCATCCCTTCGAGGTGGGGGAGGAAAAAGGTGATGGCAGGGAAGTACTGACTCTAGAATGTTTCCTCAGATCCCCACGGAGGAGGCTGTTTCCTCTCGCGCTCAGGATCCATCCATTCTGAGCTGTGAAGGGAGAAGCAGAGTGAGCTCTTGGCCTCTTTCATGTGACAGATACCCCCAGGCTCCTGCGGTTTCCAACATCCTGTGGGGGGCCCTGGTTTCAGACGCCTTTGTCTTTGCTGCACCTTGTGGCTCAGGCTGCAGCTGCCAGTTCGTGTTCTGTCTGTCTGCCAAGAGCCTCAGCTGGCTTCCAGAGGGTAGCCACCGTGTGTCTCCCAGCACCTGAAAAGTTGCTAGGTGCTCAGAATGCCCTCATGGGAGGGAGGTGAGGAGGGGGGTGCAGAAGGATGTCATTGTATGGAGCACTTCTAATCTGCTGCCTCAGTCCCCTCCCTTCTCCCCTCCATCACCCACACACAGCTCTTGAGAAGAGGCCAATACGAACACACACCTCCTCCCATCTCCCCTTATACACAAGTTGCTGCACACATCCAAACCCACTGCTGTTTTGTTCTACAACAATCACTGGCTCCAACTTGCTTGCTGAGGAAAATTGAGGCCCCTTTCACTTGGATCCCACCTTGTCACCTGCTTCTCTCAGTGGCCTCACACTAAGAGACCTCTTTCCTATCACTGGACAATGTCCTGCATTTTTCCTCTATTGTAACTTGTCTCATGTTTTTCACTCTGGGCCATGTCCTTTTGTTTCACACCTACCCTGTCAGTGCAACCCACATGCTGAGGTCCAACTCCAGGACCCTGAGTGAACTGCCACATTTTGCTGTTTCAAGGTATATCTGACCTGCCTTTGGGTGTCCTTGACTCATAGGAAGATACTGTGGGATACAGTTAGGTCAAAGGTGCCTTTTGGATGCTAGAGAGAAAGAAAGGGGGTTTGAAAGGGCAATGAGGTCTATGGTGTGTCAGAGTGTATCAGCCTGAAAGTAGGAGGACACAGATCCAGCCCTAGCAAAGTCAGCTTCCCTCTGTGTGGCCTTGGGTATGACACTGAATATTCTCACTGTTCACCTGCTTTCTCTACCACCCCTGAAAAAGCAAAGGTCTGCTGATGGTGAGTCTGTTTTCCTTTGTGGCTTTGACTGGACCACTTTTTCCTGAGCGTCAGGTCTGCAGGGCGCTCAGTCATTGAATCAAGACCCTGGTGGCCCTCCCTGCCTCTCTGACTTACGGGGCGGTGACAAAGCCAGATAGCTGGTGAGGCAGCTGTGGCTCATCGATTTGTCTGTTGGCTTTTGAATCAGACAGGAAGAAGGGTTGAGGTGGAGCCGGTACAGGAAGAGGTGAGAAGCCCCAGCTGCCGTGATAGTCGGTGGGCTCAGGGACTGTGGGAGCTGGTGGACTGCATGGACTTCATTCTTCCCCCGGACAGATCTTGAGGGCTCGCAGCACAGCCAACTAGCCACGGAGAGACCCATGACAGCCCCACCACTGCCCAGATACCTCTGTCTACTGGAACAGGGCCGAATCCCTGAGTACTAGGATGGAGCCATCCCTGGCCTCCCAATCTTGGCATCCCTGAGGCAATGAGGCCCAGGAGGTAAGTTGAGTCTAAGCTGCCTCAGTGCAGGATGGGGGAGGATGAGGAAACTGCTGGCAGGAAGGACCATGACTTCTGAAGCTGAGCCACTGAGGAGGAGTGGCTGGGGTAGCTCCAGGAAGGTGTTTGCATGGGTGCCAGGAGCTGCTGGGTAGGACTGGTTCATGGTGTAGAATAAACAGACGTGCCCAAGGACGGCCAAAGGGACAAAGCCCAGCTCCCTAGGTACCAGTAATGGGACAAGAGAAGCAGGAAGTAGCCGGGAAGTGCTGTAAGCAGGCAGAAGTGATGCTGAGCAGTACAGTCCATTGGTTAAACTTGGAATCAGCAGACCTGGGTACCACTGCTGTACTCCCTTCCCCCGTAACAAGGAGGTGACAATACCAGACCTGTCCCAGGGTCCTGAGGACCAAGGGAGATGGAGCAAGTGGAGTGGTGTCCAGTAACTAGTGCCTGCTTCATAAATGCTGCCTTGTATCAGGTGAGCAGCCCCCAGGGGCCTCTCCCAGCCAAACTCTTGAATGGGCATGAGACTCATCATTCTGAGAACAGACCATTGAGGCCTTCTGAGAAGAGGTGCCACTGAGCTGAGGTCCCCCCCAATGGCCAGGCTCCTGGGGCCCTCAATGGGGGCACATGCTTGTCCTGAGCCCAGGGGCTCACTCTTGGTCACCACAGGCTACCTGGAAGCTGACTCCCAGGCAGGGGTGTAGACTGAGCATCCACTACTCTGTCCCAAGGATGCTGGGCTTCCCAGGAATGAGCTTGTCCCCATCCTCCCACTAGGGTTCCAGGGGCCAGTACAATTAGGAAGGCCATGTCCTGCAGCAAAAGCACCACTTCTTCCCTCTTCTGAGAAAGGCTGTTTGGTTTCAAGTCGTGAGAGAGGAGCAGCCAAGCTGTGGCCTGAGATACGGGTGGCCCAGGTGAGAGGTCAGCATCGTGTGCCCCATATAGGCCCCTAGTGCAGAGGCCACTGTTTGAACACAGGCTGAACAGACAGCTAGGGCTGAAGCCCCTAGGAGGGAAGCATAGGACAAGATGGGACTCACTGGCAGAGACAACACATAAATTGGGATCTGGGTCTTCTCAGGGATGAGGCAGAAGCTCAGTTGTTCAGCCTGAGGGATGGGCCTGAGTGGCACTAACACCGGGGAACACAGGTCACCCTAACCCCAAAATGAAGCTCTGGGGGACAGATGGGAATGTGGAAGCTCTGCTCCAGGGAAGTGGCATCTGGCCTTGCCCTTCCCACTCCAGCTCAGACCCTCTTCAGACTGAAGGCCTCTGCCCACCTGTCCTCAGTCCTCCCCTCTTCAAGCTGGGCTTGCAAGGCCTCCTGCTGCTCTCACTGGAGGCTGTCTACACTGAGTGGGAGCTTCCTGTCACTGGTGGTGCATGTGGCCACTGGACTTCACGCCACTCAGACATCTGTGGTAGATTCCACTCTGCTGAGGTGGTATCTGAGGCTGCATGCACAGCCTGTTCCCAGGTGGCCAGGTAGTTGCCCCACTGGAGGAGAACCCCTCATGAGCCTCTGATGGTGATCCTGGGAGGTCATGAGAGTACAGTACTTCCTGGCCCATCTATTGGTGTCTCCTCTTCTGTCCTTATTAAGACAAGGTATCTAAAGGTGAATACCCACTTGGAGAGAGAGGATTCTGAGTAGGTCCTGAGTAGGAGTGCCAGATCTAATTTAACAGGGTATGCATATAAACAGTGAGGTTTTTAAAAAAGTATCACTTGGGTTATACTTATACTAAAAAAATTATCTGTTGTTTATCTGAAATTCAGATTTCACTGTGTGTCCTGTATCTTACTTTGATAAATCTTGCAACCCTAGGCCTGAGGTCAGCAGGGCAGGAAAAATGGCTGTCTGATCAGGAGGGAAGATTGACACACAACACTGAGAGGCTAAGGGGATTACAGAAGTGGAGTTGGAGGTTCGCCCCTCTAACCTTCCCAGGCACACACAGGCACTGCTATTTCCTCACTCTTGCCTGCTGTTGTTCCTCCTTTGTTACTTTCTCAGCCTCTTTCTGGTCCAGTGGTTCTCAGCTCTGGCTGGTCATAAGAATCACCTGGGTAGCTTTAACATAAATCCGTGTTGGGTCCCTACCCCAGGCCAACTAAGCTCTGGGTTGTTGGGCTGCTGAACAGTGGCTTTTTAAAAATCTTGCTCCATAGAATGCCCTCATGACCCAGCAATTTCACTTCTTGGTACACAGACCCAAAAGAATTGAAAGCAGGGACTTGAACAGATATTTGAACAACCATGTTCCTAGTAGCATTATTCACAAAAGCCAAAAGGTAGAAACAACCCAAGTGGCCATAGACAGATGAAAGAATAAATAAAATATGGTCTGGCTATAAAAAGGAATATTATTTAGCTTTAAAAAGGAATAAAATTCTGATACCGGTTACAACCTAGATGAACTTGGAAAACATGTTCAGTGAAAGATGTCAGATGCAAAAGGACAAATACTGTGTGATTCCACTTATGTGAGGTCCCAAGAGTCATCAAATTCACACAGAAAGTAGAATGGTGGTGTCTGGCACTGGAGGAGTAGGGAGGGGGAGTTAGTGTTTAATGAGCACAGTTTTCATTTGGGAGGATGAAAAACTTCTAGAGGTAGATGGTGGTGATGGTTGTACCACATTGTAGATGTACTTAATACCACTGAATTGTACACTTAAAAAAATTAAAATGGTAAATTTTATCTTATGCATATTTTACTACAATAAAAAATTAAATGAAAAAGTAGTTCTCTCAAATATATAGTGATGGAAGGAAATTTACCTTTGGGGTGGTGAACGTACAATGCAATATACATATGATGTATTATTGAATTATGTACTTGAAACCTATATAATTTTATTTATAAAAGTCACACCAATAAATTTAACAAAAAAATTTAAAATTAAAAAATCGTTGAAGAGACAATGTCCTGCCAGAACTGAGAAGCACTGGGCTTGGCTACCATCTCACCCCAGCACAGTTTGTCACCTGGCAGGTGCACCTGGCCATTCAACAGCAGGAGGCTGTGTCCATTCCTGGGATATCCCTGCCATCGCCCAGTCCAAAAGCAGGACAGAGGTCCTAGGTGTACTGAGAGGGTGCAGTAGCATGGTTTCATTTGGGTTTACATATATTTTAGTTTTTTTATTTTAGTTTTTAAATAGCTGCTAGCATAACTTTTAAAAATTGAGTTATAGGACGTGGTTCCATAGTGTAGCAGTTAGGATGTCTGCTTTGCACATAGAAGGTCCTGGGTTCATGCCCCAATGGAGCCACAATCCATGGTCTATGACCACACCACCCTGAAGAAGCCCAATTCTGTCTGATCTCGGAAGCTAAGCAGGATTGGGCCTGGTTATATTTGGATGGGAGACCACCTAGGAAGACCAGGTGCTGTAGGCATATAATAATAATAATAATAATAATAATAATAATAATAATATATAATTGAGTTATAACATATAGATAATAAATAAATTTTTCTATATGTATACACCTATTTGTACACCATCCAGATAATATATAGAAGTTTCTAGCACCCCAGAATTCTCTTTTATGACTCTGTGGGTCAGAACTGCCCCCAAGGATAACCTATAAATGGGATCACAAAGTGTGTCCTTTTTGGTGTCAGATTTCTTTCACTCAACATGTCTTTGAGAGTCAGCCCTATTGTTAAACATATCAGTAGTTTATTCTTTTTCTTTATTATGTAAAATTTGACTGTATGAACATACCCCCAAAATTCCATTCTATTATTTATGGACATTGGTTGTTTCTACTTTTTTTTTGGACATTATGAATAAAGCTGCTATGAACATTCTGATTCTGTGTTTTGGTGAACATAAATACTCATGGGTATATACCCAGGAGAGGAATTGCTGGGTCACAGAAATAATCTAGCCTTATTACTACCAAACATTTTTCTAAAGTGATTTTAATCTTCATTTTTCTGATGACTAATGATATTCTCTTTTGTGATATGCCTTCAATTTTTGATCCATTTTTAAATTAAGCTGTTTGTTTCTTACTGATTTTTTTATGTGTTTGAGACATCTCCTAGTCAGTAGTTTGCTTTATTACCCTTTTAATGCTCTCTTCTAATGACATTCTTAGTTTTAATTAATCCCAACATATTGTTCTTTCTTTTCATGGTTAGTGTTTTTGTGTTCTGTTTAGTCTTTATGTAGCTCAAGTTCATAAAGATATTCTATTGTATTTTTTCTAAAGGACTGATTGTGTTAGCATTCACATTTTGATCTATGACCCAGCTTGAATTAATTTTTGTGTTTGGTGTGAGGTAGGGATGAACATTCATTTTTCTCATATATCTTATTAAGCAGCACGATTTAATGCAAAGACCAGCCTTTCCCCACTGAAGTCTGGTGGAGCCATTGTAAATCATATATGTGTGGTTCTGTTGCATTGGTCTATTTGTCTGCCCTTATGCCAATACCTATTGCTCTTTACTAATTCTTTAGTATTGTTTAGTGTAAATCCTCCAACTTTGTTCTTCTTTTTCAAAACTAGTTTGGCTATTCCAGGGTCTTTTGCATTTACATATATGTTTTAGAATCAGCTTGCCATATCCACCCTCCCCTCAAAAACAGCCTGTTGGGATTTTGATTGGGGTGTTATTCAATCTATAGGTCAATTTGGGAAAAATTGACATCTTAATACTACAAAATCTTTCAATCAATGAACATGGTAAATCCCTCTTTTAGGTCTTCTTTCATTTCTCTTAGTATTGTTTTATAGTTTTCAGTGTAGAAGTCCTACAAATGTTTTCCTAGATTTATTCCTAGACATTTGATTTTTAAATGTTTTCTAAAATATATTTTTTAAGAGTTTGTTTGAGACAAACTGATGACATATGACAGGAAGCAAGATCTCATATGCTCTTTAAGTAGTATTTATATTTTTAAATTTCAATTTGATTGTTGCTGGTAAGTACAAATATAACTGACTTCTTTGTGCATCAATCTTGTGTCCAGAAAGCTTACTAAGTTCACATATTAGTTCTAACAGTTTGATTTATATATTGGATTTTCAATGTATATAATCATGTCAGCTGTGAATACTGACAAATTTATTTGTTTTCAATCTTGATACCTTTTATTTCCTTTATTTGACCTATTGCACTAGCACCTAATATTTAAACACACACACACGCACGCACGCACGCACACACAAACCACCAACCAGAGAGTTACCTCTGGGAAATGGAAGCAAGGTGTATACTTTACTTTTGTATTATTTCAATGTTTTTAAGGAGCACATGTTACTTTTGTAATTCTGTGATCAATCTATTTAAATGAGGGAGAGAAGAAAAATGTTTGTTAGCAAAATCTAAGCAATCGAAGTTCATAAAATAAGAAATAATTCCTTAATCCCACTGTCATATATTTCTGAATTTTCTATAGCCAAAACTAGTAGTATCCTCTAAGAAAAAAATGGAATCCTATCAATTTTCCCTTGCATCTTATTTTTTCTAAATAAAATACATTATAAAACATCCAGGAAGCTCAACAAACTCCAAGTAAGATTAATTCAAAGGGACTCACACCAAGACAAATTATAATCAAACTTTCAAAAGACAAAGACAAAGAGAGAATCTTGAAATTAGGCAGATTAAAGCAAGTCATCATATACAAATGATCCTCAATAAAATTTTCAACAGACTTCTCGTCAGAAACTTTGGAGGCCAGATAATAATAGCAGGCTGATATATTTAAAGTGTTCAAAGAAAAAAACCTCCAACCAAGAGTCATATATCCAGAAAAACTGTCTTTTAAAAGTAAGGGGGAAATTAAGATTCTCAGATAAAGAAAACTGAGAGTCTGTGATCACCAGACCTGTCCTGCAAGAAATACTCAGGGGAGTCCTGCAGAGTAAAATGAAAAGACACTAGATGGTAGTAACTCAAAGCTATATGGAAAAATAAAGATCTCAAAAAAAGTGAATATATTAAAAATTATAAACACTAGTATTATTGTAACAATGGTTTGTAACTATACTTTTTGTTTTCTACATGATTTGAGGCTAATACATTTAAAGAAAAAAACAATTATTAGTTTACAAACTAATATTACTGTATCTTTGGTTTGTAACTCCAAATTTTGTTTTCTGCATAAGTTAAAAGACTAATAAATTTTAAAAAATTATTAGTTTATGTTTTAAGGCACACAATGTATAAAGATGTAATGCAATACCATGACATCAACAACCAAAAAGGGTAGGGACGAAGATGTAAAGGAGGAAAGTTTTGTATGTTATTGAAATTAAGCTAGTATAAATTCAATTAGAGTATTATAATTTTAGGATGTTAACTGTAATCTCATAGTAACCACAAAAAAAATAGCTATAGTATATACACAAAGTGAATGAGAAAAAAAAAAATTCACTACAAGCAATCAACTAAACACAAAAGAAAACAATCAAGCAAGAAATGAAGGGAGAAGCTATAAAGCATAAAGAAAACAGAAATAAGTCCTTCCTTATCAAGTAATTACTGTAAGTGTAAATGTAAATGGATTAAACTCCAATCAAAAGACTAAAATGGGCAGAATGAATAAAAACACATGATCCAACTATATGCTGTCTACAAGAAACACACAAAGACACAAACAGATTGAAAGCAAAAGGATGAAAAAGATATTCCATGAAAATAGTGCCCAAAAGAGAGCAGGGGTGGCTACAATGATGTCAGACAAAAGAGACTTTAAATCAGAAGAGTTTACAAGCAAGGAGATTGTATATTAATAAAAGTTTTCAAAACAGCAAAAATATATAATAATTATAAACATTATGTACCTAGTGATAGGTAATCAAAATATATAAAGCAAAAACTGACAGAATTGAAGAAATAAGACATTCTACAATAATAATTTGAGACTTCAATACCCCACTCACCAAACAGATAGAACAACCAGGCAGAAGACAAATAAGGTAATAGAAGACAACACAATAAATCAACTAGATCTAACAAAACACTCTACCCAACAACACCACTTTCTTCTCAAGTGCACATGGGACATTTTCCAGGACAGACTATGTTTAGGTCACAAATTAAGTCTTGATAAATTTGGAAAGATATGTATCATACAAAGTGTCTTCTCCAACCGCAATGGGATGAAGTTAGATATTGATAACAAGCAAAACTGGGAAATTGACCAAATTGCGAAAATTAAACAATACACAATTTTTATATAACTAATGTATTAAAGAAGAAATCACAAGGGAAATTAGAAAATGCTCAGAGATGAATGAAAATGAAAATACAATATACCAAACTTATGAGACACAGTGAAAGTGTTGTTAAGAGGGAAAATGACAACTGTAATACTTATGTTAATAAAACAAAAGGACTTCTGGTCAAGATGCAGGAGTAAGTGAACACTGTGCTTGCCTCCTCTCACAACCACATCAAAATTACAACTAAACTACAGAGCAGCCATCATTGAGAATCACGTGAAGTCTTCTAGCTGAACAGAAGTTGTATAACTAAGGATATACAGAAGCCACCTGGCGACTGGTAGCAGGGGCAGAGATGTGGAACAGGCTGGTTCCACACCCACTTGCGGAGTTGAAATATCAGAAGACATATCTCGGCTGTTGAGGTCATCTGTGAGGAGTAAAGGATCCCAGCTCCACACCAGGAACAGAAGTCCCCACAACTTCTGGCTTTGAAAATCAGCAGTGAGACAAAGGAGCTGCTGGAGTCCCAGGTGCAAGGGCACTTTTGAAGTGTCCATACATGGATTTATTGACAGAATCATTGCTTGGAGCTTCAGGGTTTGTGGAGCAGCTCAAAAGTTGTCAGGGATATATGGAGAGTAATTGAATTGTCTGGCTTTAAGGCAAGGGCTGGGAGGGCAGTTTTCTCCCTTACAGAAGTGCTGGCAGAAGCCATTGTTCTTTTGTTGAGCCCTTCTCTCCATCCAGGGTGCAGACATAGGCAGATGCCATATTTGAGTCTCCATTGACCTAGCTAATGCTCTTCACCCTACCCTGGTGATTCCCTGACACCCTGCCCCACCCACTTATGGGCCCACCCAAGCCACTTCTATTAGCTTTTCCATAAAAATAGCCTGTCCTGGCTCATGGTATGGACTTTCTTAAAATCTCTTAAAGATTCACAACCCCCAAACAAGCAGCATCTGGCTTTGGTGTGCCCTGAATCTCTTTCTAAAAAGCCTCAAGCCCAGTACTAGTAGCAGCTGGCCTCTATTTTCAGCTTAGCCTCACCTAGGCATCTCTAAGCTTAGCAAAAGTGGCAACCATCAGCACATCACTTTGTAGCACATATCAAGTGGCTCCAGGTTGGGTACATGCAGCAGCTGACCTTGGCCTGCAACAAAGCTACTCCCAAGAGGCCTCAGAACCAACACATGTGGTGCTCAGATTCAGACCACAACAGGGCATCACCTAACCATCCCTACAAATGATACAGGCAATGGGCAGACTGGGCAGGCACCAGAGCCCTCCAAAGCAAATCCTACTCTGTAGGGTCAGACCCAGAACAGCAGCTTCTCCACTGTAGTCATAGCCAGTCCTCAAAACCAATTAGCCTGAGGGTCCATATTTCCCATTGGCATGCCAACAGCAACCAAGGCTCAACCACAAGAAGGCACACACAACCCACACAGTGGACACACCTGAAGCACCCGCCTCAGCTGACCAGGGAGAATGCACCCCACAGGACATCTACTACATAAATTCACTCTACTAACGCTGGAAAACGTAGCAGCTCTACCTAATGCATAGAAACAAACACACGGAGCCAGCCAAAATGGAGAGACAAAGAAACATGTCTCAAATGGAAGAACAGAACAAAGCTCCAGAAAATGAACTAAACAAAATGGAGACGAGCAATCTACCAGATGCAGGGATCAAAAACACTAGTTATAAGGATGCTCAAAGATTTCAATGAGAACTTCAACAAAGAGATTGGAACATAAAAACTGAGATAGAAAACATAAGAAAGAACCATCTATAAATGAATATAATAACAGAAATAAAGAATATATGAGAGGGAATCAATAGTAGGTTAGATGAAGCAGAGGACTGAGTCAGTGATTTAGAAGATAAGGCAGCAGAAAATATTTATTCAAAACAGCAAAAAGAACAAAGACTCCAAAAAAATGAGGACAGTTTAAGGGGCCTCTGAGACAACATCAAGTGTATTGTCATTCACATCATAGGGGTACCAGAAGGGGAAGAGAGAGAGCAAGAAATTAAAAACATATTTGAAGAAATTATAACAGAAAACTTCCCTAATCTGATGAAGGAAATAGGCACACAAGATCAGGAAGTGCAGAGGGTCCCAAGTGAAATGAATCCAAAGCCCACACCAAGACACATCATCATTAAAATGCCAAAGTTTAAAGACAAAGAGAATCTTCAAAGCAGCAAGAGAGAAGCAGTTAGTTACCTACAAGGGAGCTCCCATAAAACTATCAACTGATTTCTCAACAGAAATTTTACCAACAGGAAGGGATTGGCATGAAATACTCAAAGCAATGAAAAGCAAGGACCTACAACCAAGATTACTCTCCTCAACAAAACTATCATTTAGATTTGAAGAACAGATAAAGAGCTTCCCAGACAAGAAAAAGCTAAAGTTCATCACCACCAGATTAGTATTATGAAAAATGTTAAAGATACTTCTTGAAGAAGAAGAAGAAGAAGAAGAAGAAGAAGAAGAAGAAGAAGAAGAAGAAGAAGAAGAAGAAGAAGAAAAAGGATTTAAAATAGGAATAATAAATTTGCAATAACAACATATTCATCAACAATTACTTTAAATGTAAATGGGTTAAATGTTCCAATCAAAAGACATAAATCAGCTGAATGGATAAGAAAACATGACCCTTACATTTGTTGCCTACAAGAGATTCACTTCAGATCAAGATACTCACAGACTAAAAAATAAAGGAATGAAGAAAAGTATTTTATGAAAACTGAAATGAAAAAATAAAAATCTGGGGTAGCAATACTTTTACCAGACAAAATAGACTTTAAAACAATGGCTATACAAGAGACAAAGAAGGAACCAATAATCCTACTTCTGTGAAATCTCATTTCTGTGAAGAAACCCAAAATATTACTTCAAAGGGACATGTACACCCATATGTTAGCTGCAGTGTTATTTACATTAAACAAGATTTGGATGCAACCAGGGTGTCCATCAATGGATGAATAGATAATGTAGAAGTGGTACATATATATAATAAAATATTACTCAGTCATGAAAAATAAAATAAAATCTTGCCATCTGTAAAAATATGGATGAACCTAGAGGGTATCGTGCTGAGTGGAGTAAGTCAGACAGAAATTTCACTTCCATATAGAATCTAAAAAACAAAATAAACAAATAAAACAGAAACAAACTTATATATACCGAGAACATTTTGATGGTTGCTAGATGGGAGGAGGATCGGGAAAGGGTTAATGAAAAAGGGGAAGGGACTAAAGATTACAAATTAGTAGTTACAAAATAGTCATGGAGATAGCATAAGGAATATAGTCAATATTGTAATAACTATGTATGGCGTCAGATGGTACTAGATTTATTGGGGTTTTCACTTCATACATTATATTAATGTTCAATCCCTATGTTGTACACCTGGAACTAATATATGAAAATAATATAATATGTCAACTGTAATTTAAAAATAAAAATTAAAAAAATAAAAATAAAAATTATTTAATAAAAAATGTGGTAAAATATTAAAAACAAGAAATAAATCAACAACTTAACTTTACAACTTAAGGAACTAGAAAAAGAAGAACAAACTAAACCCAAAGCTAGCAAAAGGAAGAAAATAATAAAGGTTAGAGATACATGAAATAGAGAATAGAAAAACAATAGAGAAAACTCAATGATATAAAAAAATCAACAAAATTGACAAACTTTTAGCTAGATGGACTAAGAAAAAAAAAGACTTAAATTATTAAAATTAGAAATGACAGTAGGGAAATTACTAGCCATTGAACAAATAAAAAGGATTGTAAGGGAGTACGCCAACAAACCATATAACTTGGCTGAAACAGGTAAATCCCTAGAAACACAAAACCTTCCAAAACTAAATAGAAAATCTGAATAGACCTATTGTTAATAAGTAGTAATCAGTTATCAGAACTCCCCCAACAAAGAAAAGCCCTGGACCTGATAGCTTCACTGGTGAATTATACCAAACATTTAAAGAAGAAATAAATCCAATCCTTCATAATCTTTTCCAAAAAATTGTACCAGATACAAAGTCGAAACATGAAAATCGGTTGCATTTCTATACACAAACAATAAATAACACGAAAAGGAAATTACAAAAACAGCTTCATTCACAATAGCATAAAAATAATAAAATAAAATGATTAGGAAATTAACCAAGAAGGTAGAAACATTTATGCAATGAAAACTATAAAATGTTGCTGAAAGAGACAAAAATAAATAGAAACACATCCTATGTTCATGCACTGGAAGACTTAATATTGTTAGAATGTCAATACTACCCAAAGCTATTTACAGAATCAATGCACTCCCTATCAAAACTCTTTCTTTTACAGAAATAGAAAACCCATCCTAAAATTCATACAATATGTCAAGATACCCCAAAGAGCCAAAACAATCTTTTAAAAGAGGAACAAAACTGTAGGCCTCACACTAATTAATTTCAAAACTTACTACAAATCTATAGTAATCAAAATATTGTGGTATTGGCCTGAAGACAAATAGAGCAACTGAACTGAATAGACAGCCTGGAAAGAAACATTCACATATACAGTCAAATGAGTTTTGACAAAGATGTCATGACCACTCAATAAGGAAAGAACAATCTTTCGAACAAATGGTGCCATGAAAACTGGATATCCACATGCAAAAGAATGAAGTTGGACTCTTATTTAATACTGTATACAAAAATTAATCCAAAATGGATCAAGGACCTAGAGGTAATATCTCAGACAATAAAACTCTTAGAAGAAAATATAGGACAAAACTTCATGACATTGAATTTGGTCATGATATTTTGAATGACACCAAAGGCAAAAGTAACAAAAAAAAAAATAGATAAGTTGAACTTCATAAAAATTAAACAATTTTGTGCATCAAAAGACATCATCCACAGAATAAAAAGGCAACCCACAGGATGGGAGAAAATATTTGCAAATCATATATCTGATAAGGAACTAATTTCCAGAAAATATAGAGAACTCCTAGATCTAATGATAAAAAAAAATCTGATTTAAAAATAGGCAAGATTTGAACAGATATTTCTCAAAGAAGATATATATATATATATAAATGGCCAATAAGCATATGAAAAGATGCTTAACATCACTAATCATTAGGTAAATGCAAAACAAGACTACGAGATACAACCTCATATCCATTAAGATGGCTACTATCAAAAACCCAGAAAACAACTAATGAAGAGAATGTGAAGAAATTAGAACCCTTATACACTCTTGGTGTGAAGGTAAAATGGTAAAGCTGCTGTGGAAAACAGTGCAGCAGTTCCTAAAAAAATTAAAAATAGAATTACCATTTGACCCTGAGATTCTATCTGGGTGTAAACCCCAAAAAATTGAATGCAGGGTCTCAAAAAAAATAATAGTATACCCATGTTAATAGCATTATTCACAAAAGCTAAGACATAAAAGTGACCCAAGTATCCACTGACAGATGAATGAAAAACAAAATGTGGTATATACATTAGTCAGCCATAAAAGTTAATAATGGTACATGTTATAACATGAATGTACCTGAAAACATTATGCTTAGTCAAGGAGGCAGACACAAAAGGACAAATACTGTAAGATTCCACCTATATGAGGTAGTTAGAATAGTTAAAATTATAAAGACATCAAATATAATGGTTGTTGCCAGGGTCTGGGGAGAGAGGATAAAGGAGAGTTATTGTTTAATAGGTACAGAGTTACAGTTTTAAAAGATGAAAAGAGTTATGGGGATGATGGTAGTGATGGCTGCACAACAATGTAAATGTATTTAATACCACTAAACTATATAAAGATGGTAATTATATTATATTTTATCATAATTTTTAAAAAGTGTAAATAAGATTGTAGATCCTGTATGATTCTGTTTATATTAAATTTTGGAAAGGACAAAATTAATCTGTAGTGAAAAAAAAAAGCAGACAGATAGCTTAGGGCCACAGGGGTATAGTTGGGATAGACTGACAAGGGGCATGAGGGAACATTTTTGGAAAATGAAATGTTTAATATCTTGATTATGGTAGTTGTTACACAGATATATACATTTGTCAGAACTGATGTAATAGTACACCTGAAATGGGTGCATTGTATTGTATATAAATTATACGTCAAAAAAGTGATCAAGACCTTTATGACATTAAGAGAAAAAAGTACATTGTGGACATTTTTCCAGTTTGACATTTTTTTATGACCACTTAGTTTTTTCACAGTATAACTGGGCCATAATAATTTTGTCAATCCTCTTTATTTTTATTTTATTTTATTTTAGGCAAGCCAACCCTTGGTTGATCTCACAGATTGCAAGAACCTTGTTAGTTTATAATCCCTTATTTTTTTATTTTTTCCACCTACACTCCTAGGTGGTCTCCCCATCCAAGTCCTAACCAGGCCCGACCCTACTTAGCTTCTGAGATCAGACAAGATCAGGCTTGTTCAGGGTAGCATAGCTATAGACTTACCAATCCTCTTTAGATAGAAATTTAGTTTTTCCTCCAATTTCTTGTTATAAACAATGTTTTAGGATCATCCCTATAGCCACATCTTTGTGCACTTGTCCAATTATTTCTTTAGGATAAATTTCCAAAAGTGGAATTTTTGGGTCAAAGATATTTAATGGCAATGGATAATGACAAATTACGATCCAAATTGTACTGATTTTTGCTTCCACCAACTATAAGATTCCTACTACTCCCACAGTCTTACCAATGTAGCCTCTTACATCATTATAATCTCTGTCAGTTAGATAAATGAAAAATGATAGTTCACTGTTTTGTTTTTTATCATTCATGAGATTGAACATATTTCCAGTATCTTGGTCATTTATACTTCTATGAATTATCTGTTTCCTTTTTTCTATGCATATTTCCATAATTATCTGTGTCCATAATTCTATTTGGTATTTATTTCTTGTTATTTATAAAAATTTCTGTATATTAAGGATATCAATGCTCTTTCATGTATGTTCCTTATGTTAACTTCTGACTTGAGGTTTTCTTTATTTGTGGTATTTATTATCAGTTAGAAATATCAAATTAATGCAAATATGTTAATCTTCTCCTTTATGGTTCCTGGATTTCATGTCTTGTTTAAAGACATAAAATATCCTTTACACAAAGAATATTTTAAAATATCCTCTCGTTTCCTTATTGTAATTTTATGGTTTTGTATTTATAATTTTAGCTCTTAAATCTAAACTGAAGTTAAATTTTGAGTTAATGTGAAGTAAAGCTCAAAAAAAATTTTTTTCATAGGCTGGACAATTGCCCCTACACCATTTTCACTGATTTAAAATGCTATTTTTCTTGTATTACCAAACTTCTTTCATGTGTAAATAATATATTTATTTGTTCCTGAACTCTATATTATGTTCTATTGATTTATGTATTTGTTCTTATGCTAGCCCGTCCTGTTCTATATCACTTAATATAAATGAAAGATTGTATTTAAGAATGCAAGATTGATTCAATATTAGAAAATCTATTAGTGTAGCTCACAGATTAAAGGAGAGATCTGATATATGTCAATCATGTCACTCCCTCTAGTGTCTTCCT
Source organism: Cynopterus sphinx (assembly GCA_030015415.1). NCBI lineage: Eukaryota > Metazoa > Chordata > Mammalia > Chiroptera > Pteropodidae > Cynopterus > Cynopterus sphinx. The sequence continues at coordinate 94,056,279 of CM057379.1, read as the reverse complement.
ACCACACTCAGAACAAATCTAAACTTACAGCAGTGACTAGGTCTCAACCCCACTTTGATCTTGTCCCCTAACCCCTTTTGTGAGCCCACTCACTCATTCACTGCGCCCTAGCAACTTGCCCCATCAACTCTCGCCTTTTTCTTCTTCTCTAACTCACAGGTCATTTGTACTTGCTGTTCCTCTAGTTTTTTGCATAATTAACTCTTTCTCACCCTTCCAATTTCCACTTATAGTTTTCTCTCAGAAGCCTTCTCTGGGTACTGTGACTAATGCATCTTATGCCTTCTCTACCACCAATCCTCTCCATCACTCAAACTGTTTATTTCACTCACTAATTACCATCAGAATTGCCTTGCTTGTTATTTTCTTCTTTATTGTCATTTCCCCCATCCCCACTGCACTTACAGGGTAAGGACTTCGTCTAACTTGTTCACCTTCACATCCCCAGGGCCTGGAACACACAACGGGCCCTCAATAAATATCTTCTGGTTGCATAAATAAATGGAAATAAGACATGTGATATCAATATTGCTAAAAAGTAATTTGTTAATTTAACAGATATGCCTAAAAATTTTTAAATGTGTAAACATACTCTAAGAGGCAGTAGATTATACAGCACAAGTGTTGGTGTCAGTGAAACTTTGGTTTCTACCTCAACTCAACTGTTTCCCAATTGTGGATCCTTGGGCAAGTTATCTAACTTCTCTGAACTTCAGTGTTCTCATCTATACAAGGGAAGAAATCATGATAATAAGAGTTGTTACAATGCCTGGGAACCCCAAAGCAAACCCAAGGTCAGGGAGTGTGTTGGGTCCTTGGAGCTGTAGCCAGTGAACCCCTTTTAAATGAATAATGTTAAGACCTAAAGAACACAGGGCCAAACAGCATGATCAGACCTGGTTCGATGAGCTGCTGCACCCAAAGCAGTAGTGTGACTTCTGCCCAGCCCTGAGTCTTGTTTTCTCTCCTAGACCCCTGGACGAGAGATGGCCGACCCCCACTCCCTGAGTTCCTAAGGCCCTGCTGGAGGGGCTGCCTGGGCCAGATAGCCTGCCCTCTGCAGGTGAGAAAGGGAGTGAATTGCGGACATGCTTGGGGATCTTCCAATGTCCACCTTAGCTGAGGGAGGGACACACAGGAGGACAGCGATCTTGGCAATGGGATCCACTCAGGTCTCCAGAGAGGAAAAGGAATGTAAGTAGGTGGGACTCAGACACGTCTTTGCCTCTTAGTGCTTTTGCATACTGTCCCCAGCAGAAAACTGAGCTTCCTGGTGGTCAGGAGCCCCAGGAAAACAGAATAAGAAAAGTAGCTGTACAGCTGCTCTGAGAACCAACTTTCTCCTTTCTTTCAACTCCTCTATTCTTTTGTTTCTTTTTAATCTACTTTAGTTATTAGAGCAGTCTTAAATTTACAGAAAATTTGAGTGAAAATTTAAAAAACATTGAATACAGAGATTTCTATAGACCCCCTATTCCCATAGGTGCACATTCTCCCACAATGGACATCCCCACAGAACGGCACATTTGCTCCAATTGATAAACCCGCATTGACACATCATTATCATCCAGAGTCCACAGTTTACATTAGGGTTTGCTCTTGATGTTGTACATTGTGTGCATTTGGACGAATGTATAATGACATGAACCTACCACTGCAGTGTAGCACAGAATAGTTTCACTGGCCTAAAAAATCCTCTGTGCTCAGCCAACTTATCCCTCCCTTCTCACCCCAAACCCCTGGCAACCACTGACCATTTTAGTGTCTCCATAGTTTTGCCTTTTCCAAAATGACATAGAGTTAAAATCATACAGTATGTAGACTTTTCACATGGCTGCTTTCATTCTCCCTGTTTTGTGAGTGGACCTGCTCATAACTGCATCACCATTTTCAGGTTACAAATGAGGACACCATGGCGCAGAGAGCTCAGGTGGCCTGCCCAGTGTCAAAGAGCCAGTAAGTGGCAGAGCCCCGGTCTAAGCCTGAGCCCCAGTTCTTATCTCTTTGGCCCCCTACATCTGCAAAGTTCCTAGAATCAGGGCCTACTCTCACCATCCTGGAACAAAGAGCCCTTCAATCCCCTTCCTGGAGGCCAGACTGTAGGCCACTAGCTGAGAGAGGAGAAAGGGAGGGTCCCCAAAGGGTGAGTTTCCCACCCATCCCTGGAAACTCTTTACCTGTCCCAAACCTGTGGGCAGGGAGACAGAAGGCAGCAGGTTCAGGCCCTCTCTTCACAGCTCCTGGTGGCAATCCTGGACTCCATGAAGAAGCAGGAGGTGCTGAAGGGTGGGGAGGCTGGCCAGGGCCATGGTGCCGGCTCCCCAGCTGAGCAGGTGAAAGCCCTCGTGGACCTGCTGGCCGGAAAGGGCAGTCAGGGCTCCCAGACCCCACAGACCCCTGACAGGACACCGGATTCCCTGCTGGGGCCTCACAGCAATGGTAGGCAGACAGAGGGTTATCCCTGAGCCCTTTCTTCCCTCCCCTCCCTTTACCCCCCAACCCCTTCCTTTTACTTGTCCCCTTCTCTTCTTCCCTTCACCCGCCCTCCCTTCTGGCCTCTGTCCCACAGACTTGAGGATACAGAGGCACCGAGATGCCCTGCTGAGCAGGGTGGGAGGCAGCCTGGAGCTGGGTGGCCCTTCGTCCAGGCTGACCAACCTCCTACTGGTGGAGGGCCTGACGGACCTGCAGCTGAGGGAACATGACTTCACCCAGGTGGAAGCCACTCGCGGTATCTGGCACTCCACCAAGACCATCGCCCTGGACAGGCTCTTCCTGCCTCTGTCGCGGGTATCCATCCCACCCCGAATTTCTATCACCATTGGGGTGGCTGGCGTGGGTAAGACCACCTTGGTGAGGGACTTCATCCGTCTCTGGGCCCGAGGACAGGTTGGCAAGAACTTCTCGCTGGTGCTGCCTTTGAACTTCAGGGATCTCAACACCCATGAGAAACTGTCTGCAGACAGACTCGTCCGCTCTGTCTTTCCGCATGTTGGGGAGTCCGACCTGGAAGCAGGAGCCCCAGACAAAGTCCTCCTTATCCTGGACGGCCTAGATGAGTGTAAGACGCCTCTGGACTTTTCCAACACTGTGGCCTGCACTGACCCCAAAAAGGAGATCCAGGTGGACCATCTGATCACCAACATTATCCGGGGCAACCTATTCCCAGAAGTTTCTGTCTGGGTCACCTCCCGTCCCAGCATGGCTGGCCAGATCCCAGGGGGCCTGGTGGACCGAATGACTGAGATCCGGGGTTTTAATGCAGAGGAGATCAAAATGTGTTTGGAGCAGATGTTCCCCGAAGACCAGGTCCTCTTGAGCTGGGTCCTGAACCAGATGCAGGCCAACAGGGCCCTATACTTGATGTGCACGGTCCCAGCCTTCTGCCGGCTTGCGGGGTTGGTGCTGGGCCACTTGTGCCACCAAAAGCGGGGTCCCCAGGACTCAGAGCTGTGGCCTCCAAGGACCCTGTGCGAACTCTACTCCTGGTACTTCAGGATGGCCCTGGGTGGGGAGGGGCAGGAAAAGGGCAAGGCAAGCCCTCGCATTGACCAGCTGGCCCACGGCAGCCGCAAGGTGGTAGGAACGCTGGGCCGGCTGGCATTCCACGGGCTGGTCAAGAAGAAGTATGTGTTCTATGAGCCCGACCTGAAAGCATTTGGCGTGGACCTTGCTCTGTTGCAGAGCGCCCTGTGCAGCTGCTTCCTACAGCGGGAGGAGACCCTGGCCTCCTCAGCAGCCTACTGCTTCGCCCACTTGTCCCTGCAGGAGTTTGTAGCAGCCGCGTACTACTACAGTGCATCCAAGAGGGCCATCTTCGACCTCTTCACTGAGAGCGGCATGTCTTGGCCCCGGCTAGGGTTCCTCACGCATTTCAGGAGTGCAGCCCAGCGGGCCATGCAGGCCGAGGATGGACGGCTGGATGTGTTCCTTCGCTTCCTCTCAGGCCTCTTGTCTCCTAGGGTCAATGCGCTGCTGGCTGGCTCCATGCTGACCCCGGGTGAGCACCAGGGCTCCCGGGCCCAGGCGGCTGAGCTCCTACAGGGCTGCCTGCACCCTAATGTGGCAGTTTGTGCCCGAGCGATCAATGTCCTGCACTGCCTGCACGAGCTGCAGCACACGGAGCTGGCTTGCAGTGTGGAGGAGGCCATGGAGAGTGGGGGCCTAGCTGGGTTGACTGGCCCCCCACATCGCGCCGCCCTGGCCTACCTCCTGCAGGTGTCAGATGCCTGCGCCCAGGAGGCCAACTTGTCCTTGTGTCTTAGTCAGGGCGTCCTCCAGAGTCTGCTTCCCCAGCTGCTCTACTGCCGGAGCCTCAGGTGGGTGCTGGGATGGAGTGCGCTGGGTAGGTGCCTATCTTCCACCAGGCCCTCCTGTATCAGTGTCCTAGGGCTGCTGTAACAAAGGACCACGACCTGGGTAGCTTAAAACAATAGAAACTTATTCTTCCACAGTTCTGGAGGCCCGAGTCCAAAATCAAGGTGTTAGCAGGGCCATGCTCCCTCTGATACCTGCAAGGGAGGAACCTTCCTGCCTCTCTAGCTTGTGATGTTGCTGGCAATTCTTGGCTTATAGGCACATCAGTCCGATCTCTGCTTCTCTAGGTCTTTGTCTTCACATAGCCCTCTCCTTGCTTGTAGGGACACCAGTCACATGGATGACAGGCCCACGCCTTTCCTGTATGACCTCATCTTAACTAATTATATCTGTGATGACTATATTTCTAAATCAAGTCTCATTCTTGAGGCAACGGGGGTTAGAATGTCAGCATATCTTTTGGGGGGACGCAATTCAACCCATAACACCCTATGAACCATCTCAGTGCTGATGGAAGCCACACCCACTCACTTCACCCTCAGCTCATCCTCTGTGCACTGTTCTAGACTTTAGCAGGGGTGGGGGAAAAGTTGCAGGACCAGAGCCATTCAGGACCTGAGAGCAGCTTCCATGTCCTCAGAAGAAGAGCTAGTAACTGATGTCCCACAGATGCACACAGTGTGTGGGGCTTCTGGGAGGGAACCCCAGAGCTTTTACCACTAAGATTTCCAATTTACCTTTGTAGGAAAACTCTGAGCATGGTGAGTGTGCTGGCTCAGGTCTCTGAACCACATGATGAGAGCTGCACTGGGGTGGAGAGAAGGGAAGGGAGAGGATCCCACTCTGGGGCCCCCTCCGCTGTACCGTTGCCAGCCAGGCCTCATCCCACCTGCCTGTGGGCAATGGTACCACTCACTACTGCTGTTCCTCCCAACCAGGCTGGACACCAACCAGTTCCAGGACCCTGTGATGGAGCTACTGGGCAGCGTGCTGAGTGGAAAGGACTGTCGCATTCAGAGGATCAGGTAATGCTGACTCAGGAGACCCCGCCCAGAGTGCCTACCTGTGTCTTGGGGTCTGTGGCTCCTTTTCCATTCTCTTCTCTGCCCAGCTGACCAGTGGTTCTTTCAAGGAGAGGTGTCTTTAAAGCATATGTTTTAGGATACAGGCTGCTTATTTCTACCCATTCCCAAAAGTTCCAGAGGCTCAAGTACTTCATTTGCTTAAAAAAAGAGAAAGGATATGGTGCATGTTGGAGGGGTGGGTGTCAGAGATTATGATGCACCATGGAAGCATTTCTCTAAATACTATCTATCGGTGCTGATGTGGCACCAGGCCCAGTTTTTTCTAAGCTCCTCTCAAAGTTTGCCCTCAACAGTATTCTAGGTACAAAATTGCAACTTTAAATAAAACTTAAATTTTCTTAATTTAAAAAATTTTAATTAAAAAATTTTAATTTAAACATTACATCTTTAATGTAATTAAACGAAAGGTTATAGGCTGACTGTAGAGCAGACCTATGTGCTTATGAAATCTCTACTGTAATAATTTCCAACTCTGAATAACACCCTGATTTGTAGCTGAAATGATATTATGACCTGAAGATGGCTTTTGGAGAATTAGGGAGGTGCGTTTGGAGAATAGGACCTAGAGTGTAATTTCTCATTCACACACAAGCCTCTGGGTGCTAAAATAATCTTTATCTAAGGGAAAAAAAATAAATAATGAATCAGGAACAGTCATTGAAGACAGTGGCTAGAGTGGCAGGCTCCGTGTGACCTTGTACAGACACCTCTGTGCCTAAGGAGGGTAAAAAGGATTAAAAAGGTATCTGCCTTTGAATTCAGGGGTCCCCATGACCAGCTTCAAGTTCAATGATTCACTAGGAAGACTCACAGGACTCAAAAAAGCTGTTATATCCATAGTTACAGTTCATTACACTGAAAGAATACAGATTAAAATATGCAAAGGGAAAAGGCACATGGGGCAGGGCCCTGGAGAGACCGGGCACGAGCTTCTAGCTGTCCTCTCCTAGTGGAGTCATATAGACAGCTCTTCCTTCTCCCAGCAATAACATATGACAACACAAAGCATTCCAACCACGGAAGCTCTCCTAAGCCTTGGTGTCCAGAGTCTTTATTGGGAGTTGGTAAGACATACCTGACCTCCTATAAGCTGACCTTATTCTCCAGCTCCTACAGAAGTCAAGCTGACACTGTATAGCCCAAGGTCCCCAATATAAATTACATTGTGAGATAAAATAGTCAACATAACCCCAGGCATCCAGGTAGGCAGAGACATCCTTAACAGGCAGGAGCCAAGAGGGGGTTGCAGGGAGGCTAATGTTTGCTGCACACTGCTTCCTAGAGTCCTTGTGAAGCTCCAATGAATTGATTCAGGCAAAGTGCTTATGACAGGACAGGCACAAAGGAAGTACTGTGTAAGGGTGGCTATTTATTAGCAGGACTTCCTTTGTCTTGTTAGCCAGAGATGTAAATGCAAACCCTTTGAGAGAAACATGATAATGATAACTTATCATTATTAATGTATTTTCTTCATGGGTACCTTCAGCAAAATAGGCAACTTTCAGTGTTTGGCTTAAAGGAGTCTAGATAGTGCTCATGAATTTTTCTGAACAAAACTGACATTGCCTCTATTGCCACATACTCTTCTTCAACTCTCTGTGGTTGGTCCTCAGTGCCACATGCCTGCTTGAAATACCCAAGGAATCCTTCACAAAACATATATGGCATCTTGAAATACTAATTTATAAAATATTATAAAAATCCTGGGAGTGGTGGGGGTAGACAGAAGCTCTCTAGCATTTATAAAGAAGATGCTCTGGGTGAATGGTCTTTAAACTTTTTTTTAAGCAATAGAATCCTTTTTCATAGTGGCGTACCAGGCAGAATCTCAATAAGTCAAACAGACAAAAGAAGAAGCTGCTGAGATTGAAAGAAGAGGGGATGGGGGCCCAGAGCTGAAGCACTTAGCTCCTTCTCAGACTCCTGGTGGCTCCTAAAGCTTTTCTGTGGAATCCTAGGAGACCTTGAAACATAGCTTGCAAAGCACCGAGGAATCTAATTTTATCCCATGGGGCTGCCCCACAGTTTTAAATGTCTAGAAAACACTGAACCTCATCAGCTACCATTTTTGAAACTGGGTACATGAAGCAACATTAGGTTGATTCACCAGCATATTCCTGGAATCACCCTTATAAGGCAGATACAGATATACTTTTTTTTTACTTTAAAGTTAGTTCTGTAATAATGCTACCATTTTCTCTTCTTGCATTATAGAAAGATCTGGGGCCAGTGGTATGCTGGAACTATCAGCTCATCGAGCTGATTATTAAATTTTCATGAAATTTTGCAAGCTGTGAGGGTTTGAAATTGACTATGGAAATTGGCCAATGCTAAAAATCACAGTTTTTGTACTTTGGTTTTCCTGAGAGCCAGTTTTCTAGCATACCACAGGCTGGGGTCCATGTGGTAGACTTCTGTAACTGGCCATTCTCTTTACTGTATTGTATAGAAGTTGTTGTGCTGGATTCTGGCTAAACTTTTCTAGAGGACCCTTTGCCAATGTAAAGGTCTGCCTGCCCACTCTGGCCCTACCTTGCCTGACACAGAAGCTTTACTGAGCCTGGAAATCTGTTCCAGGCTCACCTGATCTCCACCTGTGTCCAGGCCCTGATGATGCTGGTGAGGCCAAGGGGTTTGGATCATGAGGCTAGAGTTGAGGAAAAGGCAATGAGATTTATAGACTTGCAATAACCACTTCTCTCCCTCTCCTTGCACAGCTTAGCTGAGAACCAGATCAGTAACAAAGGGGCCAAAGCTCTGGCCAGATCCCTCCTTGTCAACAGAAGTCTGACTAATCTAGAGTAAGTACAACACCAAAGGCCAATCTTTCACCATTGGGACAGGGAATGCTTGTGAAACATCTTGTGAATTTCTCTAAATTGTACTCTCCCCTGGGTGGGCTGGAAGGACAGCTGAGCAAGCAAAGTCATGGTTCCTACTCAACTCTTGGGGCTCATCCAGACAGCACCAGAATTTTGGCCCTGAACATGGTATTATCATTCTCCTATCTACACTTGATCCAAACCCATTAGTCCATCAGATCCTGTTTTCTTCTCCCCATCACATGGGGCCACCTTCTGAAACTCTTTCCTTGTTCACCTATGTATGGATCTCTGCCTCAGTTTCACCAAACATGAAATCCTGTACCCTGATACATTCTTTTCAAGGAGCATAGATTTAAAGGTCAATGTAACTTCAGTTCCTTGTTCCCTCCTTGGAAATTGATAAAAAAGAATGGTTTTTTCTCTCTCTTCCTTCCACCAGCCTCCGTAGTAACTCCATTGGACCTCAAGGGGCCAAGGCGCTGGCAGATGCTCTGAAGATTAACCGTACTCTAGCCTCTCTGAGGTACATGTTACATGCTGCCCCACGGAGAGAGACCGGAAAGCCTTCTTCTCAGGTGCCATCCATGGAGTGGATGGTTGCCATGAGATACCAACTCCCACCCACTGGATACTATAGAATCATGTATCCTAAGCAGGTTTCCATGTTCCAGCTCCTCCCTGGTCATTGTTGTTGTGTTTATGGCCTGAGCAGAGGATAAAGGGGAAGAGGGGTAGAGGTACATAGAGGTGGAAGGGCAAAATAATCTATGAGGAAAACTTCTTTTCCTCCATTGAATGAGAAATCCTCAAGGCCACAGTGTCAGAATGTTCCCTTGGGGTGTTTTCCAAGACATTGAGTGCCTATCCTCCAGAAGATCCCTCTGGTTTTGTGTGGTTTGCTATGCTTTTAGAGACCAGTGGTTGTACCCATCCTTAGTTGAATGTGCACCATCATTTTGTTTTGTTTTTCATTTATTAGGGTGAAATTCACATAAAATTCATAAAATTCAATGGCACATAGTACATTAGCAATTTTGTCATTACCTCTATCTAGTTTCAAAATATTTTTATCATCCTAAAAGGAGACCTTGTACCCATTAACAACAGTCACTTCCCGTTCTCCCCTTTAGCAACTAATCTGCTTTCTGTCCCTATGGATTTACCTATTCTGGATATTTCATATTAAAGGAAGCACACAAGATGACATTTTGTGTGTCTTCTTTCACTTAACATAATGTTTTTAAGGTTCATCCGTATTGTAACATGTATCAGTACTTTATTCCATTTTATGGCTGAATAACATTCCAACATATGGATAGACCATATTTGTTCATCATCAGTTAATGGACATTTCTGTTGTGTCCACCTTTTTTCGTGTGAATAATGCTACTGTACACATTCATGTACAGTATTTGAGTACCTGTTTTTAATTATTTTGGGAGAATACATAGGAGTGGAATTTTCTAGTTACATGATAACTCTATTTTTAACCTTTGAAGAGCCACCAGACTGTTTTGCAGCAGCCACACTATTTTATATTCCCACCAGCAGGGGATGAGGATTCCAATTTCACCATATCCTCACCATTAGTTGGATACTGTTGCTTTTAGCTGTAATCAGGACTACTGATGACCTAGTTATTATTATCCAGATAGCATGAGCACCTCATCCCCAGTCAGCAGGCAAGTGCTTAGAGACCCAGAAGGAAACCTAAGGCCAGTGCAGCAAAGAGAAGGGCCAATTGTTCTCAAGTTCCTGTGTGCCTGGCAGGGAGGGAATGCAATGGTCAAAGTCCTTACTCACTGAGGTCATCTGCTATTCCCCTTGGGCATCAGTGATACCATGGTGGGGGTTCAGGCCACCATGGGTGCCCTTGTGTGCTCCATTTGTGATGTGCCTCTTCCTTGCTTCCATAGCCTTCAGAACAACAGAATCAGAGATGATGGTTCCAGGTCCATAGCTGAGGCCTTGGCTGCCAACCGGACCCTCTCTGTGCTGCAGTAAGTGGATATGTTGGCTAGCAGAAAGCCTCCTCTGTTCTCTCCTTTCCTCCTCCAAGAGTCTTCTACCTGTATTCTGCAAGGAAAGGTAGATGAGGCAAGGCCCTGAGGCTTCCTGACCTGTCTGGAAGGCCCTTGGAAAACTAGATGTCCATTGCTTTTCTAGAGAACGTGTGTTGGACAAATAATTTAAAAATAAAGCTTCCTGCCAATCCAGAAAATCCTCTCCACAAAGGTGGAAAAGAACAAAACAACTTTACCAGTTGAACAAGCATTCTAGACCACAAAGCCCATCATAGGTAACTACCAATGAGATTGCAAAGACAGAAAGAAATCACACCTTTTTTCATAGATAAACAAATGCAACCCAAAATAAACAACAACTTGTCCTCAGGTAAGAGGACTGGACAGCATCATTTGTCACATATAGTTTATCCTAAATCAGCCTGGTAATTGGGGTAGCTATCTCTGTTTGTTAATTGCCTTTAGCCAACATAAAGTTAAAACCTCATATCTTCATGACAAGGAGGCACTTACAACTTGGAGTCTGTGCTATTTTCTTTAATGTTTACACTTCAAAGAGATAGCTCCAAAGTCCTTATAAGACATTCATAGGCTATAAACCTGGCAAGAGGTTGTTACTTAGCTTTTAAGAAGATTTACACACTTCTAAAAGAGAAAGGGAAAGGACTTATGATCACAACAAGGAAGTAATCTAAGAAAAGGGATGGGAAGGTCTCTATATTTCAGAACCAGGGGAAATTTCCCTTTTGTTTAGATTATATTTAGCCTCACACAAAAGAGTTCCTGCCCTGACTGTCCTTCTAGAATGAGCACAGGGGTTCTCCTGTAATAGCTCCTCCTCCAAGTTTAATATAAGAGAAGTTTTAGAGAAGAGGAACCTTAGTGGAGGGTGAAGACTGTAGGGTTAGAGGCAGGCTGCTGATTGGTCTACATGGAGAGCTTGTTGAGTGTTGAGAGGGTTGGATGGATAAAGGGCCAGTGGGACTGCTTCGTAGAAGTCACCACTCAGAAAGGCGCTGGATATTATCAGTGTCTGCTGGTCACTACTTTCCAGCTTCTGACAAGGGTGGGACTGGCTGTCCTTGCCTCTTACTCTCCACATAATGTCAGTCTCTCAGCATCACGTTGGCAACAATCAACAGACCTTTCCTCCCCACATGCGGTGACATGTGGAGACAGGCACTCAGTACTCTCTGACCTCTCATCTTGGATCAGAGTGGCCTTGGCCTGGGAGTGGCTGTGACCAGATTTGATGAAAGGTCCCTCTCTTTTCTCACAGCCTACAGAAGAACACCATTGGGCCTACGGGAGCCCAGCGGATGGCAGATGCTCTGAAGCAGAACAGGAGTCTGAAGGAGCTCATGTGAGAAATGCAGAAGGGCCAAACTGCTATCCTCAGTGACTAACATGATGTCCAACCCATCATAAATATTTGTTAGCATGGGGATGGATGGGTGGTTGGATGGATGGATGGATGGATGGATGGATGGATGCATGAACTGGTGATGAGTGGATGGATGGGTGGATAAATGGATGGATGTATGGATGAGCATGTGGATGGATGGATGGATGGATGGATGGATGGATGGATGATGGATGGATGAATGGATGGATGGATGGATGGATGGATGGATGGATGGAATGTGTGGGTTCAGGATAGCTAGCTTTGGAGTCCAAAGCACTGAACCAGGAAAATGGAGACCCAGATTCCCAGGACTGAGTGAGCCACAACTGTCTCAGGCTCATATTTACTACCTTCCCCACTGGCAGAAGAAAACAGCATTTCATGGCCACCTTCACATAAAGTATCACAAATACCTCTCACTGAAAGATTGGCTCTACCTGCTTCCAGAGAACCAAGGAGGACTTTGCTACTTTGATCTCTCACAGGGAGCAGGGGCCACTGGTGAACCAACTTCAAGCAGAACTAACTGTATACTAGGCAACCTTGAGACAACAGAGACAGCCCTCCCCTGAACCCTGATCTTTAAGCCCTACTTTGCTTGGCTGCTCCAAGAGGTTGGCTCACTTGTGTCCCATTTCTTGCAGGTTCTCCAGTAATAGCATTGGCGATGGAGGTGCTAAAGCCCTGGCTGAAGCCCTGAAGGTGAACCAGGGCCTACAGAGTTTGGAGTGAGTCTGCCTGACCACCCTCAGGGGTGGCAGTAGGCAGAGGGTGACTTTCCCCTACTCCAGGTTCCCCATCGAGTAGGTGGTCGGGTCCTGGAGGATGGCTATAAGGGCCACTTCCCTTGCATAACCCAGCCAAACACCAACACTGAGCATACTGTGATCTCGGCAGCTTTTCCTCCATGCCCACCCTACCTGTCCCATCCTACTACACAAGCTCAATTTCCCTGGACAGTAGGGACTGGTGTTGGTTCTGGAGTTTTGAGAGTGACAAGTACTGAGTGTCCTTTAGAAGTTGGTGCAGGTAGCTAAAGAGGGTCAGCTGCAATGAGTTTGGTGTGAAGGTCAGGGAGCTTGGCACTACTCCACACTGGGAAGACTCAACTGTGCCACTTTCTCTGGGGGCAGCAAACAAAGCACAACCTCCTCAGAGCCATTTGGAGACACCCAAACCAGGGCTGGTTTTGCTAGACTCACCTGCCCTGACCTAGGAGGAGCTGGAATGTGAGAAATGAGGGTGAGGAATGAGGGATGATAAGAAGAATAATGTGGAGTGACAATTGCCCCAGGAACCCCCCAACTCCCTGTGAAATTCAGTGCTTCAGCTGGACTGGTGGCTCCCTCCAGATCCTGTGACAGCCATACCAAGTGTGCCCTCTCCTCTGTCTGCAGCCTGCAGAGCAATTCCATCAGTGATACAGGAGTGGCAGCACTGATGGGGGCCCTCTGTGCCAACCGAACTCTCCTCAGCCTCAAGTAAGTCCCAGCCTCTCTCTCAAACAAGGTATCCCTTTGACCAGGGTGACCAGGGCATCTAAAGGGACTTTGGGACTTGAAAAGAAAGGCTGGTACTGGGAAGCCCACACCTACCCCTCATGGGCTGGTTATAGGGATGACTGATGGTTGGGCAGCTTGGTTTTAGAGCTGGCATCCTGCACTCTTCCTGACCTCAGGAGGGCAGGGGCAGCTGTGACCTCAGCTGATGGGTTCTGCTGCTCCCTGAACATATACAAGTCTTTTAGGCATCCAAGCATGCCTGCCTGCCCCTCACAGCTCTGAGGTCCCATTGTCTTATCCTCTTCTTCCTGGACTGTCCAAAATACTGTTGACAGTCCTAAAGGGGAATACACTTGGCTGACTAGCCATTGGAACCTGGGCACTTACTACACCTAGATCACTCAGGAAGGCCAGGTCCTACTGGGGATTTCTAAAAGGCTGAACGTCTGGGCTTGTTTCTCTGAGACCTCATCTTCCTGGTCAGCAGCTCAGAATCTTCTCTTTTCTCAGCCTGCGAGAAAACTCCATCAGCCCAGAGGGAGCCCAGCATCTGGCTCGAGCTCTCTGCACCAACAGCACCCTAAAGACCCTGGAGTACGTGAGTGGGGGGTAGGCTGTGTTTCTTAAGGCTCTTTTATGTCCAGGGCCTCACCTACCCAGAGCACAGGGGCTGATGAGCCAGAATCTTGTCACCCTTGCACAAGGCTCAGCTGGTGGTCCCTTGCAGAGGCCACTGGCCCCGCCCCCTTCTCTGCTTCCTGAGTCTGATCCACAGAGAGGTCAATGGTAGGAGGTGGGTGCCCATGGCTGTACCTCTGTTATATGCTTCACGCAGGGGCCATCTGGAGTCTTTATTTGGGCCTGTTCCTGGGTGGGAGTAGCCAAGAAACCTGGCCCCTGGTGGCAACGCTGACACAAGTCACCCACTCTTGTGTCATAAATTACATGACGATGAAGTTAGTGGCAACTCTTTGTCTGCTCCACTACCTTGTCCTGCGGAGATGGATGAGCACGTGGAAGGGGCTACACCGTAAGGGGTAGGGAGCACAGTACAGGGATCAGGATGAGTTCCTGGGTACCTCCTGGTAGGTGACCTATCATGGAACCTCACTGAGATGAGCCTGAGCCCACTCCCCATGGGTTGTCAGGATTTGTTACAACTGTCCAGAGCACATGCCCGGCACATGCAAGTGCCCCATAAGCATGAGCAAGGCCATCCCAGCAGTCTTGATGAAGTCCTTGGGTTGGAGAGGAGTGATTCGGATTCCCTGGGGAGCAAAGCCAGGGGACATCATGGCCAGCTCTGGCTCACTTGCACTGTTCCCTCTTCCCAGCCTGACAGCCAACCTCCTCCATGACCAGGGCGCCCAGGCCATCGCAGTGGCAGTGAGAGAAAACCACGCCCTCACATCACTTCAGTGAGTCCTCGGCAGCCCCACCTGTCCCATCCCTTCCTGCAGATCTACAGGGCTATACCCAAAACAGCTGATGCAGGAGTCCAAATCCGGCTTTGAGCACTCCTCACATGCTCTCTGGGGCCTCCATCAGGCTGCAGGTAGTCACCTGCAGAGGCCACTGGCCCTGCCCTCTGCTCTGTTTTCTAAGGCTGATCCATGGAGAGGCCAGTGGTAGGAGGTGGTGCCCACAGCTGCACCTCCATGTCACAAGCTTCATTCAGGGGCCATTGGAGTCTTTATTTGAGCCTGTCCCTGTGCCCACTCCTAACCAGAGAGTGAGTGCTAATCCCTTAAGACTAAGCCTGTGGAGGAGTTCTGCCCATCAGTGGCCAGAACCCATCCTGCAGGGATTCCACCCCCTGGCATCAGACTCTCATCCCTGAGCCACATAGTTATGTGGTCTGTGTCTGCCCAGCCTGCAGTGGAACTTCATCCAGGCTGGCGCTGCCAAGGCGCTGGGACAAGCACTACAGTTCAACAGGAGCCTGACCAGCCTCGAGTAAGTGGCGCCTCCATGCAGGCTGTGGGGAGGACAGGGGAGCAGGGGAATCTGAAAGCCTGGTATCAACCAGGCGCTCATGAGTAGTGGACAGTGTTCATGCCCTCATGCCCTAATGCCACAGACATGTTTTCATCCTCATCTGCTTTTTTTTTTTTAAGAAAAAATAACAGCTTTATTAAGATATAATCTACCCATTTAAAGTGTACAATTCACTGGCTTCTAGTATATTCACAGTTGTACAACCATTACCACAATCAATTTTAAAACATTTCCATCACCCTAAAAGAAAACCCACATCCATCAGCAGTCACTTCCCATTCTCCCCAGCCCCTGGCAACCATTAATTTACTGTCTCTATGGATTTGACTATTCTTGACATTTCATACAAATGAAGTCATACAATATGTGGCCTTTTGTTATTGACATCTTCCATTTAGTACAATGTTTTCAAGGTTCATCTACATTCTAGTATATGTCAGCACTTTTTATGACTGAATAGTATTCCACTGTAGACAGACCACATTCTGTTTATCCACTCATCTGTTGATGGATATCTTGAGTTGTTTCTACTTTTTGGCTATTATGCATAATGCTGTTATAAACAGCAATGTACAAGTTTCTGTGTGTACACAAGCTTTCAGTTCTCTTGTTTATACACCTGGGAGCAGAATTGCTGGGTCAAATAACCTTTTGAGTCTTATCTGCTTTTGAAGCTACTTCTCTCTTAGCTTCCAGGATGTCCTATTTCTTATTTGAAATACTGGTTTCCTTAGGGTTTTGTCCTAGGCCATGTTCCCTTGAATGATATCTATTTTCTGGAAGCACTCACTTCTCTTCCAGGCTCCAATTCCCTTCAAAGTCTTGGTGGCCCCACATCTGTTTCCCAGACCTCTCTCCTGAACTCCAGATTCACGTGTCCACTGCCCACCCTGCACCTCCTCTTGGATGTCTTATAGATACTTCAAACTACCCAAAGTATCACTCCCAGAAGCCTGCTTCTTGGCCCTTCATCTCATGAATAGAACCAACCAATCAAGCATGCAAAAAGAAACATTGTCTTTGCTCTAAATCCTGTCGATTCACTTCCAAGTCTTGTTGATGCTCCTCCCTATGTCTCAACCTCTTGGCCACTGTCCAGGCCACCAACATCACTCGGCTACATCACTGCAATAGCCACCACATCTAGTCCATCCTCTCATACTGCTGGTCAAGATCCTTCTAAAATGGAAATTTGTCCCTGTCTTGGTGAGATGTTTCAATGGCTGCCCAGTGCCTGCAGAGTGAAGTCCAAACTTTAGCATGGCTTCTAGGGACCCCAAACATCTGTTTCCTTTGTACCTACTCAGCCTTGTCGCATACTTGAGACTTGACTCAATTTTGGGGGTTCCTTTAGATTTGCTAGACCCTCTCCCTCATCTATTATCTTTTGGGTTTTAGTTTAGACCTATTTCTTCGGGGTGGCCTGCATGACCACACTGGAGTGGGACACCCCACAGGGTCCTCCCTGCAACCTGCACGAGGCCTATGGTGACTGCTCATTTAATCGCATCTCCCTACCTGAGTTCCAAGTGGGAAAAATTGGGCTTGCTAGTACACAGTGCAGTCAACGTCTGTTAAAATTATTATTGAAAACTACTCCCTTAAACACATCAATGTCCACTAAACTCTTAATCATTTACTCCCCCAGGGCCAGTTACTTTCTTCCAATGTAAAAAAGGAAAGATGTAAAATCCTGACTAGAATAGCCCTTGGGGTATCAAGGGTTTAAATTTTTCTTCTGGTTGGCTTTGAAAAGCATCCTTTTTGTTCCAAGCCCTTGACAGTATTGCCACATGTCCCTTTTCTTTTTTGCCTCTGATGGTACATACTCGTGCAGACCCCAGACCTCTTTGCATGTTAATTAAGAGTCCATGGGGCTACAGTAGCCAAACAGGGTGATCCTGGGAGTACAGTCTATGGTGTGTGTGGTATGAATTAAATAGAAGATCCAAGCCCTGCACATCATGCTAGAGAGCTGGCCCTGTGCTCCATGTACCCAGGGGTCATTCTCTGTGCTCAGTTTACAGGAGAATGCCATTGGGGATGAAGGTGTCTGTGCGGTGGCCAATGCGCTGAAGGTGAACACAGCTCTCACTGCTCTCTAGTAAGTCTGATGTACACAGCAGCCCAGGAAGCCAGCCCTTCACCATCCTTTCATACGAAACACCATTTTGTTTTCCAGTCAAGGAAGGTGTGTTTTCCCAATACTAGCAACCATGCAGCAAACATCTAAAAAGTAAGAATTAGGGTACAAGGAGTATCCTCCCCCAAACTCTTCGGGAGACTCTCTCTACCTCCTGTGTCCATAGTATCCAGATCTGTCCTAGGCACCAGACACTATAGGTAGGAGATATAGCATTCTTTGGACAGATCATGAGCCAACCATTTGCCACACTATTTCATCACTTCCAGCCCTAAGTCAAGCAGTGGTGAAAATGAGTGGCAAATATGGATGGAAGCTGGGCTTGGGGCAGGTGTGAGGGCTGAAGAGAGACAGCATGTCCATGTGATGGCATCTCCTTTTACAGTCTCCAGGTGGCCTCCATTGGTGCCCCAGGAGCCCAGGCACTGGGAGAGGCCCTATCTGTGAACAGAACCTTGGAGATTCTTGAGTAAGTATGCCAGTCTACAGCTACATTCTTTAAACCAAAGAAACCAAGCTGTTGATTCAAAATAAATACAGAAGAGAAAAAAATGTCAATTTACATGAAACTCACAAATAATTTAAATATCTTCACTTAAAACAAGCATGCCTAGCTTCCCCATTCCCACTTCACCCCTTTTCCCTGTGAGTCACTATTATTGGTCCTCCCCTCAAGGACCCGTTCTTCTTGGTCTTGTCCAGGCTGAACACATGTGAGGCCCTGTTTAGGGGCCCTGGGGTGGCCCATGACCACTGATCTTGGTTTTTGAGATCCAACAGTTTGGGGCCTCAAGCTCTGTAGGCCTCTCAGGCATGTTCAGGTCATCCCTGCTGCTGCAGCCATGATGTCAAGAACACAGGGACTGGTTAGTTGGAGTATTGCCTCTACCCAGTTATCATCTTTGGAATGGAAAAGGAGGATGAAGGCTCCAACAAATTACTCAGATGGGGCTGGCTCACCCCTCCTGTGTCTCCTACATGCTCTCCAGAGCCAATCTCCCTTCTGTGCCCAGGAGTGAGGAACAACCTAACCCCCAGTGGCTGCTGAGTCCATACCGCCTCTACTCAGTAGCTGATACTCATCTGAAGAGGGATCATTTTATCCTCTCAGCCATCACCATACCTTATGTTTCCTGTCTTTCCTGACAGCTTAAGAGGAAACTCCATTGGGGTAGCTGGAGCCAAAGCTCTGGCAAATGCTCTGAAGGTCAACTCAAGTCTCCGAAGACTCAAGTGAGTGGTTGTAGAGCCCTACTGCACCTAAAGCAGACCACTTTCTGCTGGAATCTCCCCCATGGGATAAGATACTCTTGATTTCCTCTGCAGATCCTTCCGTCTAAATAGAAATTGTTCACTGTTCTGGTTACTATAGTCCAAATATAATTATGGATAGGTTTGTTCATTCTGGCTAGCTTAAGTCAGAGGTACATCACTTAACATCTGCAGTTTTGGTCTTACAACTATCCATAGCACTTGGATGGGACAATTGGCTCCTTATAAACTCTGGTCTCAGGGTCAAATGCCTCCTCACTGTTGGTATGGTTCCAGTAGACAAAGTATCTCCAGAAATGCCCCTCAAGATAATGTAGTGCTACTTCCTGGAGCGTGTTCTTCAATCCTGAATGGCTCCCTGAGGTGTCTCCATCTTTTCTCTGCCAGTCTTCAAGAGAATTCCCTGGGGATGGATGGAGCAATATGTGTTGCCACCGCACTGTCTGGAAACCATGGACTCCGGCATATCAAGTGAGTGGGGCTCTGGAATATCTCCTTTCTTGCCATTCTCGCTCACTCTTAGAAGTGCTCCCAGGTCAGGCCCTGCCTTCTGCCCAATTCTAAGAAATAGTTGACTCCCAGGCCACTCAGCACCTCTGGGAGAATCTTGGTATAAGAAGAAGCCATTCAGAGTCTTGTCCATGGGAGGGATCCTGGAAGCACAGAAGTTTTGCCCAGAGTTCTGTATTTTATGTAGTGACTACCTGCTCTTTATTAAAGAGAACTTGCAGGCCAACTTCCCAAGTGGTCCTAATTCTTCTCTTCTAGCCTCCAGGGAAATCACATTGGGGAATCTGGTGCCAGGATGATCTCAGAGGCCATCAAGACAAATGCTCCCTCATGCACTGTTGAAATGTGAGCAAAACCAGCTTCTGGTGGACCGGGCAGGCAGACAGGAAGAGACACAGCTGGAAGCTTTTGAACAAAAAGACCATTTTCCAGGGTGCCTTCCTGTGGTCTAGGAATGACAATGAACTGTATGCAAGCTGGTCTCCTGTGAGGAGGCAGGGAAGGTGTCACCAAAAGCAGTTATGGGCACTCCTCCTGGTCCAAGGACAGTCCAGGCAGGGGTGAGATGGGCACTCTACTATGGCAAATAAAGGAAAGGGTCTTTCACCAAGGGACCCAGGAACTTAGGCCTTAAATTTCAGCAAGTAAGAAGCTGCTCTGTTTATTCATACAGTGAGGTCTTCATGTACCCCAACTTTTTATTACTGTCATTTTCCACTCATCTGGTTAAAATCATCCCCCTCCTGAAATGAGTTGCCATCTTACAGCTCAGTAAGAATCTCAATTTGGCATTGGTGACAGAGGGGAACCTCTCTTATCTCAAGAAGAAAACATTTTAGAAATATGATCCTTAGAAATATATGGAGAAATTATGGGATTTTTTTGAAGAGAAATGAAGGCTTTATAATTATAGCATTCTGAAGATAGAGACAACAACAAAAACTCCAAGGATTTTGCCATATTTTACCCATTACACACTCTCTAACAGGCATGGATTATATGTCATTTGGAGTCTAGCACACTGGTTAAATGTCAATGCCTTAATGTTATTCTATATTAGGTTTCCAAAACCACTACTGCGATTATAGCTTCCCTCTGAAGGCAAGCAAGCTGAGCTTCCATGTGGCATAAATTCCTTCGGATGCCTGTGTTGAAAGGAAAAAAATCCCAAGTTAACACCACAGGTCTCATCAACTACAACCAAGGAAAATGCTTATGAAGATTATTATTTAAAAATTTGAACAGGAAGCACTGTTATTCCAAATGTTCCTTTTGAGTATTCAGACAAGAATCATCAATGGATGCTAAAATCCTGGATTAAAACCTACTGAGGAAGAAGCTATTCATACACTCTCAAAGTGACACCCCATGAAGGATATTTATAAAGGGAAAACGTTACCTTAAAGATGGTTTTACAAATGCTACATTAACAAAGTGATTAAATTTAATATCACTTATAATGTGTCAAAGGGACAGCAGAAGCCCTGATGTGATGCACTAAGGACACATTGTTGATGTAGTATTCTTGTAAACAGGTTTACCTGAATCTAATCATGAAGGAACAATTCAACAAAATCCAATTGAGTGACATTCTAAGAAAGAAAAAAAAGAAAAACTAGCCTGATCTCTTCAAAAATGTCAATGTGATTAAAAATAGAAAAGGCTGGAGACTATTTTAATTTGAAGATTAAAAAGATATAACAACTTAACATAAAATCTTTGATTGGATCTGAGGCTGGAGGGAAAAAAGAACATTATTTGGGAATTGGGGGCATTTGAACATGGGTCTGTGTAGTATTTATTGGATTACCTTATTTTTATATATATATATATATATATTTTGGGGGGGTATAGAATTTGAGATAGACAGTTTTTTCTTTCAATACTTTCAAGATATTGCTATACTATCTTCTGGTTTGTACTGTTTCTGGAGGTGAGAATACAACAGAACAAGAGTTGCAGGAGTCAAATGTTGGAGAAAGCTGTGCCATGCAGGAACCTAGCACTGGAGAAACTTCAGGGGCCAAAGCAGCGGAGAAAAGGTGTGCTCTCCAGGGACTTCAAGAGCAAGGCACACTAGAAGGAAAGCCCCCTACCTCTTCCAAAACCTTTCCCAGCCTTTCTTCTGAGCACCCTCTACTGACAAGGCTTAACATCTTGTTGGCTGACAAAGGAGCGCTATTACAATAGCTCCATTACCACAGAGCAGGCCAAAGATGCATTTGGTACTGAAGCAATAAATTAGTAACGAGCAGCGTGGGATCTGTCTTGTTTTACATATTAGAGTTTCTAATTGCTATGTCTTCAGGGTCAGTAATGTTTTCTTCTGCAGTGTCTGATCTGCTCTTAATCTCAGTTTGTTTCATCTCATTTTTTGTTTAATCTCTAGAAGTTTTGAGGTTTTCTTTATATCTTCCATATCTCCTTAATATGCTCATGCTTTCCTCTACCAATTGAATATATGAAATATCATTGTTTGAATGTTCTACTATCATCTATCATTTCTAAATCATTTCTTGGCCTGTTTCTGGATTTTTTCTCATTATGCCTGGTAACTTTCAGATGTTGAGAATTTTATCTTTCTGGGTGCTATTTTTTATATTCCTTAAAATATTCTTGAGCTTTATGCTGAGGCAAAATTACTTAGAAATAGTCGGAGTCTTTCAAAACTTACTTTTAAGCTTTGTTAGAATCAGCCATCCTTTATTCCAGGGCTACTTTGGCCCAATTTCTAAAGCAGTGCCTCAGTATTCTGGGTACTCTATCTGAATCAAGAGAACTGTCTAAGGCCTATCTGCAGTAGACACTGTAGAAATTCAGGGGTTAAAGATTGTAAAATCAACCATAGCCTTCTCATCCTAACTAGCATCATCTACATAACTGGTTACCTGGCATGCATGTTTTCAATATAAAGAATAAATTTAAGCAGAAAGGCTCTTAATGCAGACTTTGCTTCATCAATTTCTCTCTCTCCCCATCTTTGATTCAACCCCTCCCATTCCACAAGCTAGTTCCCTTCAGCTAAAAAAACATGTTTTCCTTGCAAATAAATAAAATGTAAATAAAAATCCTCTGCCCCTCCAAAACTTTCTTTGACCTCACTTTTCTCCCCCAGGTCTGCCCTCTTTTTACTTGTGATCATCCACCTTTCTGAACTCATTGTCAGTACTCACTGTCAGTACTCACTGTTGGTTTCAAATTCCAACTTCTCCTCAACCTATCACAGACTTCTGGCTAAGGTCCTCAGTGATTTCTTTCTCTTTTTTTCTTTTTTAAAGCCTACAGCTCTCGGTATTCCTAGGTGGTCTACCATCCAAGTACTAATCAGACCTGACCTTGTCGGAGATTTCTTAATTGACAATGTCAACTTTGTTTATAAGGATCTAGCACTTCTTTACTTCTCCCTTCTTTGGAAATTATCCCCTGCCTTGGCTTTCTTAACATTACGACCTTCCAATCCTCCTTTCTCCTTACCACTCTTCTTCAACACTCTTTGAAAAACTAAACATATTTTTCCTAATTATTAAAGTAAAATAGAGTCACTTTGGAAAACTTAGAAAATGCTTTCCCAGCCTTTCTTCTGGCTCCTTGTAGACGTTTCTTCTTAGA
The DNA here is from genome assembly GCA_030015415.1 of Cynopterus sphinx. NCBI lineage: Eukaryota > Metazoa > Chordata > Mammalia > Chiroptera > Pteropodidae > Cynopterus > Cynopterus sphinx. The sequence continues at coordinate 94,033,589 of CM057379.1, read as the reverse complement.
CACAGGTGTTTCTCAGGTTTCCACCCTAAGCTCTCTTCTTTTCCCACATGTTCTCCCCTTAGGAATCTTCAATTCAAATGATTCTCAAACCTAAATCTCCAGCTCTTCCCCTTTTTCTGTCTATAGATTTATCTTTTAAAAAGTTAATTTTCATCAAAGCAAGATGTATAATAATACACATATTTTAAAAAGCTAAAGAGTATTATTAGGCTTATAATGGAAAACAGTCTCCTGTCCCATTCCTCCCCCTCCTAAATACCCCTATTTTCAAAACTAAATATCCTACATATATGATCTCTTGCTTTATTTAGAGGTATCTATTGACTTTCTATTATGGGAATGGCACTTGGATGTATATAGCCATATGTTCCTACCTTTTGTTTCTCCATCCTTCCAACATAGTTATAGTATAATTTTTGGTTAAATCGTTATTTATTGTTTATCTAACGACTTTGTTAGTACTGATCACTACTTAGCCATTTTCTTCCTATATAATTGTTCCACTTAGATTAATGGTTACATTAGTTTTTAAATTTACTTAATTTTCTATGTCACTGTTGCTTAATTCTTCCAAAACTGTCCAACAGAAGTGTAAAATCTGAATACTATTTTTCACAGGCACATTGGATATTACATCACTTCCATTTGCCAAATGGCATCCCTTCTTGAACCCTTTGTCTTCCTGCTCCAGTTACATCTTTGTTCAAAGGAATTTTGTTCTGAGTAGGAGGTACTAACCTTTTAGTTCTCTTCCAATCGGTCTTGGATCCTAGCACCCAAGAGTTCACCTGCGCTAATCTAACAGCTGTGATATTTATGCAATATGTCGCTAACCTAAATGGACACACCTCCCCTTCAGATGTCTGACATTGATATAACAGTTTTAAATGCTAATTAAAGAGATTTTGCATTTATTTCTTCTTCTTGTCCCAGCTAAAAGAGAAACAAGTTCTTTGGATAGCCCATTAGACATTCTTGGACTTTGTTCTTGATGGCTACCACTGACAAAAATTAAGGACTTAAAAAATTCCCTTGTATTTTCTGTCAATATGCATATTTTAAAGCATTTTAACAGATCCTTTAATTATACAGTAAAAAAAAAAACTGTCAGCAATTACCTAAATACTAGTTTTTCAGTGACCTAAACACAAAATATTTGGGGGGGCCTGAGTCTGCTCTGTTGCTTGACTAAAACCAAAAGACACCATGTTATAAGGCACTTGCACCTATTTGACTCCTGGACCCTTTCAGTGACAGAAATACACTAATCTATGTTGGAGTACTTAAAGCTCCTTTGTTTACAAAGCTAACGTAAGGACTGCCATACCATGGTGAGACTCTGCACAGTTGGTTAACCAAGAAATGAAGGATAATCAAGAAGCAGGTGAAACAATGAATCTCCCATTACAGCTGTTGCCTCTATCTGTGGACATGTTATCTGTAACTTGTGTCAGACTTCCATGCTAATCCTCATTAAAAGAAAGCATCACATAAGAAAAACAGATAATCATTTTTAGTTTTTTTCTCCAAAATATGGCAGGTTAGACTCACCAAAACTAAAACATCCAAGAAGATACAGTGACTCCTCTGCACCTTAGAAGCCATGGCATCTGAAGTTGTTAGCATGGTTCCCTACATACCTATTTCCCATTTAGCTTATCATTTCAAAGAGGCACATCTCAAATTACTGGTGAATTAACTGAATGATGAATGTTTTATAAAAGGGGTAATTTCAGACATAAAATTTAGGAAAATGTATGTAAAAAAACAAAGATGATTGAAATAATTTTCACACAGTCTCCTAAAATTTACATGTATCATATTCACCTGTGAATTTTTCTTAAGTATTTATATTGGTACAAATAAAATAATTGTACTTTCAAGTAAAACTTATTTAATAATATAAAAAGGTATTAAATACATTTATTAAGAGATAACTTCAGAAGTCTTCCGACTTTGTAATTGAAAAATGAAAACTGTTCTGTACTTTCCATATTAAAAAAACAAAAACAAAACAACGCCACATATCTGTCATTTTTCATTTCACAACAGGGAAATTCTAGTGTTACTCTACCTAATTCAATTCTGGTTGAACATGAATCTGTACTAATGCTTTTTCCTTAATTTGCTTTCCTAAGAAGGAATGTCAGCCTTCTGATAGAAAATGAAGTACTTACTTATAATCTGGAGCATCTCTCTCTTGCTTGATTTTCAAGGAAAGTTAGCAAAATTTCATTCAGAAAATTTAGTAAAATACAATTCAAGCTTTGTGTTGTAAACATGCAGAAGTAAATAAGACTATAAAATGAAATACTGGCTAAAATTAAAAGCTTATAAATTATACAAGTGATTAAAAGTTAGACACTAACCTATGATTACGAAAATGAGTCCTTGTACCCAGTCCTAGCCCAGGTCTGTCCTTCTGAATGTTAGAGGAAACGTGTGACAACAATAGCCAAGACTTACACAGAAACTTATTTCTCCTAGAGTTTTTGTCCTGTAGATGTGAATCACTAAGAAAACATCTATTTCCCAAGTTTTAGGAGATAAATAAGGCCAAAAAAAAGTCATCTTAGGGGTTCACTCTGGTTCTCATTTAAGCTTCATGGAGAAACACATAGGAAGCTAAAGCAAAAGCAGGTACTGTGTCATTAACAACGAGTCTAGGTGGCTTAGTGAACAAAATATGTTTCCTTCCTAACCTTCTAAGTTACTGTTTCCCTACAAATCTGAGGGTTTTAATCTGCCTAGGACCCATGGCAAGAAGGTCAGAAATCATTGTCACTCTCATCCAGGGGCTCAGGTTTTCGGACCCTTCGACTGGATTTAGCTGGTGAGAGAGAAATGCTCTCATCTTCCAAATCATCATCATCTTCTTCATCATCTTCCATGTCAATTTCACTGTCCTCTGAGTCTTCCTATAGTAAAAAAAACAACAAATACAACTGAGGATTCCATCCATTCCTGAAACCTTGTCAGTGAAGACTCTACCTCACTTTTTATGAGTAACTCAATAACTAGCAATACATCTATGTGAAGGAAGAGCTTGGCAGAGATAGTCGGGCTGTGGGTGCATAAAAATAGACCAACGTCTAGATATTGCTGGCTAGAATACATAGATCAATGCATCATCTATTCAGTACCTTTGAACACCAATGTGTGTAATCCAAGGTTGGTGCTGCAAGGGTGGCTTTCTCACTGACATCTCAGGAGCACCACTGGACCTGCACTGAGGCTCACTGAATGCTGCTTTTCTCCTGATGGCCAGAGACCCACCAGTGGATACCAAGGAGTGTGAGAACTTAGAGAGGGAAGGAAGGCTTATTTTGGCTTTTACCAGATAGGGGATAGAAAGCCACACAGAAAATGGGCATAAGGAGCAAAATAAAAGAAACACTTTATCCTCCATCCTTTAGATCTAGGGTAACCAACTCAGCCAGGTATTAAAATTGCAAATCCTGCATCCTAGGTAAACCAGGAAGGTAGAAAGCCATACAAATGATCAAGCAAATCATACGAGGCCAGGAAATGCTCTCTAGGTATCACCACCTGCAACACCAGACTTTCCCTATTTCTGTCTTAGATGGATAGAAACTGTTCAACAAGCCATCTCCTACCTTGTCAAACATTTTTGAAATGGTTTCTCATGGTTCTCTAAAGACCATTTGCTATGTATTCAATGCTCTATCTTCTCTGTGCACCTTGCCTAGTAAATCTGAGTGACTTCTCCCTCCTGTGAATTTCTGTGACAGTATATACTGCTGGTACTAAATAAACAGATCTTTTTATAAGAACATAAGGCCCATGCATCTGTCTCTGTGCAGCCACTGGTGCCACACTCCAGACACATGGTAGCATTACACCTGATGGGGAGGTCTGTGATGTGTCAGTCTAGTCACCCTTTGCCTCTTGGGACTCACAGCACTGCCAGGGACTATAATGAAGGAAGGCCTAAGAGTGATAGATGTTATAGCCCCAACAGCTGGACCCTCAGCAAGTACCCTTGTCTTCCCATTCTGATTAATTTCCTAGTCAGTTATCCACTCAATAATGCTCAAGGTATCCATAGCTTCTTGTCCAACCTCTCTGAGGCACTGGTATCGGGAGAGCCTCTTTTTCATGTTTCCTTCCTAGAATGGAGCTGAAGAGAGGAATGGTCTTAACCCAGGCCCTCAGCAGCATCTCTTTCTTTCTAGGTTATGGTTCAAGGGCAAGAGGACTCCCCAACCACACGACCTTTCTTGTCTCTGGGCTCCTCCTCAATACAGAGATCTTTAGGTAATTTTAGTATTCACCGTGGGACCCGTTTTGTGGGGCTTTTTGCCTAGTAGACAAAGGCATCACTCTTGGGGAAAGCTCTCTGCTGGCCCTGAGTGGGTTGACACACACATACAAATGGATGAGGTGAAAAAGAAAACCAACCTGCTTCCTGGAGCTGGAAGTCTTGCATTTACCTAACAGAGCTGGTGCTGCTTCCATCTTTGGAAAGCGAGAGTGGAAAGAATGTGGGAAGGAAAAACAAAAGTAGGGCAAGCAGGTTCACTTGAAAAGAAATGCACTATCAACATGCAAAGAAGAGAGTCTAGCTCCTTGGGAGACCAGACTCTGCCACAAATCCAGTGACAGGCTGGTCTGAGAAGCCACATCTCACACAAGCCAGTCAGACACACTTAGCTCCTGGCTAATCCAGCCTGTGAGGCCAGCCCAAGAAGACCAGAAAGAACATAACTGCAAGAGAGGGATGGTCAGGACTCACATCATCATCGGAGTCTCCACCTTGCATTGTACCCACAATGCGTTTAGTAGGTCTTCCTGGGGAGAACAAAAACATGAAGAAATTTCAAAAACCTTGTAAAATAAAGTGTAAAATGGTATTCAAGATTTGCTTTTCTTAGGAAACTGGGGAAAAAAAGAATCATAAAAATTTACTCAAGTAACATCCAACTAATCAGAACTGTCAACAAATGGTAATGAATTTTCTGCATTTCCTGCTTACTGAAAAAAGAAAAGGGGCAGTAAAATGTAAGCATGAATCATAAACCAGAAAAATAAAGATGCATCCTATAAATATTTTAGGGAAAAATTACTGAATCCCATCATTAGTTTATATGCAGTGGAACAGGAATACTATCTGTTGAAAAAACAAATATATTCTCCCTTTAGGAACTAATGTCTTCTGTACTTGGATCTACATCTGAGCTTCAAAAGGAAAAAAGTTTAAGTATCACAATTAGCTATCTTTCAAAACACCATCATTATCCGAGTGGATTCTCCACTCTTCCTTCGGAAGTTAATGTTGTCTAGATATGACTTTACAAAAACTCAGGAGGCAAAGAACTGCTCTCATACCCAAAGAGTGAGAAAGGAACACCCATAACCTCAGTGCTAGGCCTCTGGAGGAAGGCAGGGAGGAGCTCACTCAGGACAGGCCTGGATGTGACCACCAAGAGCTATTTATAGGAGATTTCTTTTGGTCTGATAAAATGCAAATCTTGTACTGTTTCACTTCTGCAGTGAGTGGTCAGCAGTAGAATTTAGGTGCACCAGTGCCTTTACTAGGTTCTACTGAGCCAATCATATACCTTTTTAGAGCCTTGGTTCCCATATGTAGAATGAAAATCATAATCTTTTTTCTATTAAAAAAGCAAAATGTAATAAAGACAGCTGGGCCTAGAATAAAAGAAAGTAGTTAACGACAAAATATAACATAATGAGAGAAAAATGATTTACCACTTAAATTTATTATGTATATAAAAATGCAACTGTGCTCTAAAAACTAACAAATGATAGATAAAAAATGCTTTCAAAGGCAAATTTAGTAGTATCTATCAAAATTAAAATTTATATAACCTTTGACCTAAGAATTTCACTTTTAATGATACAACTTAAATAAATATCTGCAGATATGCTGAAAGATGAATATATAAGAAGGGTAGAAATAACTTAAAAATCAATATGGGAATGTCCATGTAATTCATAGGTACAGCCATATTATGGAATACTGTGCAGCTGTCAAAAAGAATGAAACATTCTATACTTTACTGCCAAGGGAGGAATTCTAATACATTATTTAAAAAAAAAAAGGATTCAAACCTATGTATCATCTGGTCCCATTTAGGTTAAAAAGTGTTTCAGGTGATATTTGTGTCCACATTTGTGCGTGTGTGTGTGTGTGTGTGTGTGTGTGTGTGTGTGCGTGTGTAGGCCATTTGGAAGGACATCCCTAGACCCCTCTAGAATGGGGAGTGGGACATGAGGAAGATCCCATGGGAGCACCCCATGGTGTCCATGTAATTTACACAGTTGCTCTGTGTATTTTATTGCTTGAACCTGTTGCAGAAAGTAGAAATTAGAACATTTTGTAAAGGCAAAGATGCTTGTGTAAGGTCCTTCTTTGTGCATTAATTCTCTGATCATAAAGGATGTAACTCAGAGCATTTGAACCTAAAAAGGGCCGAATAAAGCTCAGTGGCAGAGGCAGTGTGTTCCGGTAGCCTCTGTGAGAAACATCAAGCCACAAATAAGAACTGGCCTTTCTTAGAACCACAAGTAAGTGTATTAATGTCAAAGATGACCACTGAGCAGTTTAAAAGCCAAATACTGTTAAACAACAGGGCAAGATAAACCCTGGAGCAGAGCAGGGCCACTCACACTGTGCTTACAGGCCTCAGTACTAAGCAGCCTTGACCCAATTCTGCCTGTGGTGTTTTGTAACAGGCATAGGGAGAAGGAAGGTGAAAGAAGACATGGTACCTTGCATGAGCACCTCCATGGCTGTCCTTGGCTTGGATAGCCGTCTCTCTTCCAGCTCACTGTCAGATTCATCATCCTCCTGGATGTCAATGTCTGAGTCATCATTACCTGGCAAAAACACAAGTAGAAAAAACAAACAAAGGGTGGCTACATCACTACTTTTAAAACAATCTCTGTCCAATAAGGTTCTCGTGCAAGTCATCTGCACTTCTCAGTCTTTTTCCCCCCCCGTCTTTATTGAAATAGACAATTAGTTGCTTGTATTTACATTGTACAATTTAACGAGTTTTTTTTTATTATACTTGGCATACAATAATATACCAGTGTCAGTTGTATAGCAGTGATCAGAGGTCCCTATAACTTGCAAAGTGATCACCCCACTAAATTTAGTACCCATCTTCCCTTCTTCCTCATGCTACACTCTATATCTCTGTCAATTCTGCAACTATCCATTTGTTCCTCTTCATCCCTTTGCCTTTTTTTGTCCCTCAACCCCTCTCTCATCTAGTATCCCTCTAAATATTCTCTTTATCTATAAATTTATTTCTACTCTTGTTGTTGTTGTTGATTTTGCTCTTTAGATTACACATGTATGTGAAATGTGATATTTGTCTTTCTCTATCCAACCCATTTCATTCAGTACAATACACTCTAGGTCCATCAAGGCAATGTCTTTCTCCATTCTCTTCCTTTTAGTCTGTGTGTCTTTTAGTCTGAAGTGAATCTCTTGTAGGCAGCATATGTAGGGGTCTTGTTTTCTTACCATTCAGCCACTCTCTCTTTTGGTTGGAGCACTTAATTCTTTTCCATTTGAGGTACTTGTTGATAGAAATGTTATTATTACCATTCTTTATTCCTGTTTTTGATATATGTTTTTCATTCTTAAAGAAGCCCCTCCAACAATTCCTATAATACTAGTTTTATGATAATAAATTCCTTTAGCTTATTTTTGTCTGGGAAGCTCTTTATCTGTCCTTCAACTCTAAATGGTAGTTTTGCTAGATAAAGTATTCCTGGTTGTAGATCCTGGGTTTTCATCACATTGAATATGTTGTGACAAGCCTTTCTGTCCTGCATAGTTTCTCTTGAGAAATAAGCTGCCAGTCTTATGGGTGCTCCCTTGTAGTAGGTAATGACTACTTTTCTCTTGCTACTTTTAAGATTTCCTCTTTGCATTTAACTGTTGGCATTTTAATTATGTGTCTTGGTGTGGGCCTCTTTGGGTTCCTGGTTTTTGTGACTCTCTGAGCTTCCTGGGGTTTTATGCTTATTTCCTTCACCAGGTTTGGGAAATTTTCCATCATTATTTCTTCAAACAGCTCTTCAACATCTTGTTTTCCTTCAGGTACCCCTATGACATGGATATTTTTACCTTTAATAGTGTCCCATAGGCTCCTTAAATTATTATTATAGCCTTGGCTTCTTTTTTCTTGCCATTCTGATTGAGTGTCTTTGGCTTTTTCATCCTCTATGTAGGTCATTTGATACTCATCTTTATTCATTTTGTTTATTCCATTTAATAGATTTTTCATCTCAGATAATGTGTTATTCATTTCTGACTGGTTCCCTTTTATAATTTCCATTTCCATTTTTATGTTTTTTATCTCTTTGTTGAACTTCTCACTGAATTCATCTATACTTCCCATAAGATCATTGAGCATCTTCATAACCAGTGTTTTGAACTCTGCATCTGTTAGATTACTTGATTTCATTATTTCTAGATCTCTGTTCTGTTCTCTTATGTGGTTTCTGCTTCTTTGTCTTCCCACTTTAACTGCCTTTCTGTGCTGTCTCTATGTACTATGCAAAGCTCTTAAGTTGCCCAGTTTTATTAGTGGGCGTGGGCTCTTTAAGAGGTGTCTGTAGCGGCCGGCTGCCATAGCCTCTGTCCTACTCAGCCACGGGGGACCAGGCAGCATCATGTCCTCACCCCATACTAACTTCTGCCATTGTGGAGTGATTTTTCAGATTTCTTCCTAGTTGTATGGCTTGTTCATCTAGATCCCAGGTGATTTTTTCCTTGCTGTTTGCTCCCTGTTTCTATCACTACTTTGATTTGGTCACCAGAGGGATGGACAGAGCCTCTATCATCTATGTCATTTTTTTTCCCCTCCTCAGCCTTTCTCTTTTGATGCATTAGATTTTATGAGATTCTCAGGATTTTGATAGAAACTTAGTGAAAAGTTAATGCAGATAGGCTGGTTTGTTTTTTGAAACAATTTTCCAAAGCAAGAAAAAAGTAGGTCAGATAGGAGATTGAAACACCATTCCAGTATGTGAACCTAAACAACTGAATAGCCAGCTGTCAGGGTGGCTGACAGTTCTTGGTTAGTTGGTTGGAAAAACATTCTCTGTTCATTCTTAGGCTGTGTTACCAGAACTCAAGCTCCTCGAGGATAACAAAGATGAGACAGACCCCACCAAAAAGGTATGTTACCGTACCAACACTCAAGGCAAGAAGGAGACCAGGCTAGGAACAGCCTGAGTGGGATTGGCCTGAGAAAGATAGTGACCTAGTGATTGGCAATGAAAACTGGTGCTCATGATATTCTTTACCGGAAAAAATTCCATTATAAAGATATATAAAGAAAGGTCATTCTCAATGGCACGACCATTTACATTAATGTCTTAAACACTCTTGGAGTTTTGTGCAGGTTGACCATTTCCTAATGGAAACCTACAGGATAGTTTCCACAGTGGGGAAAAAGCACTTTTACCTCCCAGCCCTTGACTGTTCTGCACCCAGGGAAGGACACAGGTTTTAAGAATGGAACTAAGGCAGTTGCTACTCTGATCACTGATTTATAAGTCAGTTTTGAAGTATAGTAAGTGTTCGTCTACAAAAAGGCTTTGCTTAGTCTCTGCTCTAGGAAGGTAATGAAATGGCAGCTGTGTGAGACTGGGCACTGAGGGAGAGTTTTCTGCTTTCTTTAGCCATGTTAGCCATGAAGAGAATTACTCTGCTCTATAGCACAGAGGAACAAATCTGGGAGCCAGAGAAGGTGTCAATAACAGCATCCTGCAAGACTTCAACACAATCGATCTGAAAACTACCACTTTACAAAAGCCCTTACAGAGGATATAATTAAATATTAACACAAATTAGTGACTACAAAATGAAATCGATGTTCAACTTAGTTTGCTTTTTACTTCATCCAGGAAAATTATGACATTAAATCCATACTTGATGCAACAAAAATCAAATGATATCATGAATTTTAAAACAACATTAATACAGATATCTCAGGCTCAATATGATTTCTCCTGACAACTCAAAGCAATAGACTGAGGACTAGGCAGGTAAACTAAAAAGCTAACGCATGCTGACACTGAAATCACAAAGTTGTCAGTAACAAGTTAAAATTTAAGTACAGTGGACAACTGTGCTGATATAATTCAATGGGGAAAGAACACATAGCCACATGCAAAAGAATGAATCCTTACCTCATACCATATACAAAAATTAACTTAAAATGGATCAGAGATCAAAATGTAAGAGTTAAAACTATAAAACTCATAGAAGAAATCAGAAGTCTTGGTGACCTTGAATTAGACAGTGGTTTCTTACTTAGATATGACACAAAAGCACAAGCTACAAAAGAAAAAACTGACACAATGAACCTCACTAAAACTTTGTACAGCAAAAGACATCATCAAAAAAGTGAAAACACAGACTGAAAAATAAGAAAAATTATTTACAAAGCACAAATCTCTTAAATTATTTAAAAATACTTTATATATTATAATATTCAGAATAAAGAACATTTAAAATTCAATAAAAGGATAAATAACCAAATTTTAAAATGTGCAAAGGACTAGATGGCTCTCCAGAAAAGATACAAATAACCAATAAGCACATGAAAAGATGATCCACTTATTTAGCTATCATAAATATTTTCCTAACTTCTTTGCCTACCCCAACCTAATTGGATGCTATCTTTCATTAAGTTGATTAAACTGGAAATTTTTCTGAAAAACTAAATCACACATGCTCATAAGAATCTTTGTACTTCAAGAGATCCTTAACCTATGGATCATAAAATGAAAGTCAGTTCAGAAGAATAAAGTGAGATCAGTGAGAAAAGTCTTAACATGCTGTCCTTGTGGTAGAGTCAAATAAAAGCAACCAACCAGAGTTCTTATCTGTGCCTGGCCTCCCAGGAGGGGATGGACTCCAGGCAGGCCTATCACTCAGGGCTGCTTTGGGCATTCTTGGTTGACCTGGAATCATAACAGTGAGGGGCTGCTTTGGCTAGAGAGGCCCTTGGAATTTCCTAAAATTACCCTTAGAGTAGCAGTCCCCAACCTTTTTGGCACCAGGGACCAGTGATCCATGAGAATCTAAAGCCTGATGATCTGCAATAGAACTGAGGTAGTGATGCTAGTGCTGAGGAGTGGCTACAAATACAGATGAAGCTCTACTCATTCACCCACTGCTCACCACCTGCTGTGTGGCCTGGCTTCTAATAGGCTGTGGACTGGTACCAGTCCACGACCTAGGGTTTGAAGACCCCTTCCCTAGAGGATTTCTCAGCCATCCCTATTCTCCCTTCAGAGCTTCCTGAGATTCAGGAGAGAGGGGCATAGGCCAAGTACAAAAGGAAAGAGGTATGAAGAGAAAAGACAGAGACAGAAAGAGTGAGAGAGTGAGAGACAGAGTGAAGGGATTGCATGCGTGAGCAAGCACACCTGGTGTTCCAGGTATACCACCAAATGTACTTTAACTGCTATGTAATTTAAATCAGTCTCTTGAGCTCCTAGGTGAATTAAAATGGTATCAATACAAGTTGTGAGAAAATTGCCTTTTGAAAATAAATAAAAGATACATATAAACTTTTCAAGGCTAAAATGCTACTGCAGAATAAACACATCTATTTAGGAAGTGTAAACTTACTTCCACTCTTGAGCAGTCGCTTTTCCTCTTCCTTCAGCTTGTTCTGCATCAGACGGAGAGTATTTTCAGCTTCCTATAAAACAGGAAAAACAATATTCAGAAGGGATGACTCTTTTGGGGACTATTTTTATTATTTTTTATCATTTGAGTAAGTACTGCTAAGTTTGTATATAGAACCAGAAAAGATCTAAACAAAAGAAGGGGAAGAGAACACTGCCTGAGCAACCGCTACAGTTGGGAAACTGGACACCCTTTCCCTCTGTAATCATCCCAGCAGCCCTATAGAAAGGGAGGCTCCCCCAAGAGACACAATTGGCCTAGAATGGGCCTGATTGGCCCCCAAACCCATGTTTCTCCCACTACACCTCACCGTCTCTAAAGAAAACTGAATGGCACAACAAAATACTCATCATGTGTGCCTGCATGGGCTGCTAACACAGGAACAGATGTATCAACTATGGGCAGTTGAGGCCTCTTGCTCTTAAAAGAATAAAGCCTGAATTTTATTGTTTTTCTTCCTTGCAAACTTCTAGCCCCGAAAAATGCTAAATGATATAACTGATGAGGATGGGGGGAAAAAAACAAATGCTAATTTTAATTCCTAGAGGACAAAAAAAAGCTAGTATTTCAATTAAGTTACAAAATGTGGCCCTGATTATTGTCAAAACAGAAAATGGGAGAGGAAATTAGACTTTAAAATTTTGTTATTGTTCTAAACATTAAAGAGAAAGCACCGTGTCACATATGTGGTATTTTGAGGGACCAGGTATTAGAACCACAGAGAGTAGATGTGACTGTAGAAGAAAAAAAGGGTAAGTACTTGCTAAAGGAAGAACATGCAGCCTGAAGTATATTCTTCACTGGTTTTCTGAACCCAGGAGTAGACCCAGATGATAGTACAAAATGGTCAGTTGATTTTCACTTGCCCTTTAATGTTATTTTCTAGGCACCCAATGTTTAAAATGTCCTGAACTCCAAGCTCTTTCCACAGCCCTCAAAACATGCTATCCTATAACCCATTCCTCAATAGCCCACCGCTGCCATACAGCAATGGTGGTCAAGGGGTTCCTTATCAAGATAAATATGTTCATACAAATGTGATAGTTACTACCAGCCAGCCATTCTGGACAGCAAAATGGCTTCATCTAATTCTAATATCCAGGTCTGTAAGACTATCATAACCTTTATATCAAAAGCTAGCAAAGACAGTGTGAGAAAGGGAGATTATAGACCAATTTCACCATGAACAAGATTCCAAATGACTATTCTTGGGTTAAGCGGAAATGTCCCTATAGGATACAGGCAATTCAAACAGTGAGAGCAACTTGGTCCTACTTCATTTGCTCTGAATTCTGCATTTATCAACTCACAGTGAGATTTGAAATACTCTTTCCTATATGGTCTTAAACACTGAGATGAGGGAAACCTGTAAGAAAGCTGGTCAGGTTCTGAGTAATATATATTTCCCAGAATAATCAATGAACTGCAATTCCTCTTTACAAAGCAGTCTCTGATAAGCTAGATTGGATGATTCAATTAACCAGAGCTTGAAAATTTTTAAGTAAATTGACCAAGCATGTTTTTAAATCTGTACTCAAGACCAGTTACATAGTGTGTGGGATACAGTGCAAAATGAAACACGCTTAAAAATTATTAAGAATTTCAAGACAGTGAGAACAAAACGTTAAAGCAAGCAAAGGCTCTTCTAAGCTCAAAGTCTTGTGCATATCACATGTCAGCCCTGTCTGTAAGTCCTAACTGACCAAACTCTGATGAGAAACTAATAGCAAAGATAAGTTTGATAAACTAATTATCAAACATTCACTGATTTTTTTTCACAATGATATTTACAAACTGACATGTCAAAAAAGTACAAAATAACACACCAGAAGAAAAGGTCTGTAGAGAAGAATGGCCTAAGCACTTACCTCAAACCTCTCTTGCTCCATCCTATGATGATCCTCGAGTTGCTGTTCCAGATAAGCTAGATTTCTAAATTTCTCTAGATAAATGTCATATTGCTTTTGTAATTCTTCCTCAATCTTCTCATATTCATCCATAAAGGCTGGCCTAGAATGACCAAATGAAATAATAATCAATATACAGTAGTTTGAAATTAATATTCCGAGTTTCAAATTCCACCATAATTTTCTTTGGAAAGCCTTGAAGTGAAGAAGGTGGTTCATTCTTCTACTTAAAGCTAGTTCCTCCTTTTCTCTTCCCTCCCCTAAAGTGAATATGCTTTTTTAAAATTAAAAAGATATAATTTTTGTAAAAACTTAAAATAATCCTGAAAGTATGAAAAGAATTACTCATTTACCAGGTATAAGCACTTAATAATTGACATACATCCTTCGAGACTTTTCTATGCATAGATAAATATAGGAATGCATCTTTTAACAAACATTAAGTATATTACATTAAATTAAATTTTGTAGTCTTTTCTCTCACTCAATATTCCATAAATTTCACTAAAGATTTAAAAATTATCATGTACCATACACATCTCTCAAAATCAGTAAGTTAAATATATGCATTATCTTAATTGGGCATAATATTCTGCTTCTAGAGTTCCAAAATTTAGTCAGTTCTCTAAAAAGGGAATATAAGTTGCTACAAATAAAAGCTAAGTTTTTAAATAATATTAAATTGAAAACTAAAACCATACCATTATACCTGTTTCAACTGGTTTTACTGAATTACTTATTCTTCTTACTGATCCTAAAGGGAAAACTGTTCTTTTAAAAATATAAACAAACAAAAAAATTACAATCTTTTGGATTAAAGCGAAACACAGAGACTTTTCTGTTAAAAGAATCTGAAGTTTAACAAAAATGAATTTATGCTTGAAAGGCAGAACTTTTTAATGAGATAAAACTATTTGTCTCAGGTTCGGGACCACAGATTCCAGAGGCGGAAAGGGCGAGGTCCTGCACTTGGCTGAAAGGAAGCCTTTGATGCTCCCTGGGTAACTCTCAACTGTCCCCAGGTGCTACCTTTCCACAGATCTCAAGACAGTAGCCCGAGTGGGGGCCAATTATCAGTATCTCAAAAGAGCAAGATACTCAGTGCAGAGGCAGCAGCTGGACAGGGACAGGAGGAGAGAGAAAAATAAAGGGTAACTGAAAAGGGAGAAATAGTAGTTACATGAGAGAAAGAACCACCAAAAAGCAAGGGAAGTAAGGGCATAAAATGAGAGGCAGAGGGTAGGGAAGACGAGGTAGAGGCAGAGAAGGGAGGAAGAGACAGAGAGACAGCAGAGAGGGGGAGAGAGCGTGAGCATTCAAGCATATTCCAAGAAAATGTAAGGAATGCACCTAAAAGGCTCCAATGACCTAGAAGGTGTTTTACACCACCATCATCCATCCATATTCCCTGGAAAAGGGACTTTCAGTGATGGAAAGTCAGAAGAAAAAATGAATTACTGATGAGAAATTATAAAAGTCTAGATCTACTTAAACCAAAAAATGAGAGTATGTTTCTGTTTCTACCTATTAAATGGCAAAGCACAGATCTTAGGAGATTAAGCCTTGTAGAACTTCCACCATCTGGATTTCCCTCCTTTGTCTTATGTTCCAAGAAGCTATAAAAGCTGGAAGGGCAGCTGAAGAATTAAGCAGTTTTCCAGACATATTGAAAGCAGTAAGGACTTGAGTTTAGTGGTATGCTTGTTAGAACAAGCAACACGGGGACATTGTAAAGTAGGGACAGACTCATGCAAGACTTCTTCCATTGCCTGAAGGGTTAATATCACTGACAACATATTCTTTCAGTCTGTCTGAATTTTCAAAGACAGTTTTCTACTCATTCTTCAGGTGTTCATATCTACCTGACACTCTGCAGAGTCTGGAGTCGTTTCCGGTTTCTTTCCAGTTCTAATTTCCTCTTTTCAATTTTGGCTTCTAAATTAGCTTCATCAGAGGCCACATTATTGAGTAGGTCTTTAGTCTTCTGAACCTGTGCCTACATTTAATAGGAAATGAATGAGACAATGTACCAATAAGAACTGCCTGACCTAATTCTTGGAGGAGAGGAATTTCTTAACTCCTTAGCCACAGCAACATCATGCTAAAAATTTTTAAAAAATAAAGAAAAGCAAAGCAAACAAAGCAAACCCTTCCCAAAGTCATCACTCATTTAACCAACTATTTCCAGGGGGAACAATGCATAGGCCCAGACAAAATTATAACCCTATTTTCCCCCACTTGAGAAGAGGGTGCTTCTGCCCAGGGAAATATATGAAGATGGAAAGAACAGTGTCCTAAGCAGAGTAGAGAGAAGCCCAAGTTCACTTGTTTAGACTGGTTATATATCATTCTGAATTGTTAGTCTGCTTTTATTTACATCTAGTTCAGGCTATTCTCGTCATTACAAATACCTGACATAGAATATATGTGCACATAAATATGGCTTTATTTAGGAGGGGATGAAAAGAAACATTAGCTGGTCTTCATACTAAATCACAGTCTGCTGGCATTGAAAGAGAAGGTTCATTTTCTCTCTCCCTGGTCACTGAACCTTGACTACAGACTACAATAAACAGAGAAACCATTCTGTGAAGTCAGAAAGTGGCTCCTTCACACAGTGTAAACCAGCTTTTGGGAGGGAACCTAGGCAGCAACGAGCAGAGGTCCTTGGGCAACGGGGCTGAGTAAGAAACTGAAGGGGATGAGAGAGCACTGACAAAAGCCACAGGCCTCCCCGTCCTCTCACCCTAAGAGCAAGTTCATTTGAAGCAGGGGTATAGTCCACATAAACACAGTGTCTTCACACTCATGTGTCTGGGAAGCTGGCTACATTGAGACCTGTGGCTCAGAGTTGCAATCTGCTGCACTGAGAATAACGTCTGGACTGCAACCACCTGAGTGTGCACTGCCTCCCCAAATCTGGCCAAGATGGAGTTCTCCCCTCTAGGGCTTTGCCCATGCATAGTACACCATAATGGTTTACTGACTGTTTACCTGTTGGTCTCTGAAATGCTATGGGGTACACAAAGAAATCACTTAAGGAGCCCAGACACTCTCCATGACCTTCAGAGATAGTGTATGTGGAAGCAACTATTTTTACTGACAATGAGTTTATGGTTTAATTTTTATTTTTGTCTAAGATAATCATTATGAAAATAATCATATCACTAACCAACCATTTGCTGTTAAGTGCTTTTAAAACACCAGCAGAGATGTGAGTTCACTCTCAAAGACAAGGTGGGTCTCCATTCTGAACAAAAAACTCAAGTTGATGGTAACTATTTCTCTGAATCAAAGTCAGATTAATACCTAGTAAATTTTTCTGACCTCAAAAAATGACCTTTTAAAAGGTATCTGTTCCTCAAATAAGATCAATGTAATAAACATAATTTTTCCACTTTTCTGAAATAAATGGCCTGTATTTCATAA
Source organism: Cynopterus sphinx (assembly GCA_030015415.1). Lineage (NCBI taxonomy): Eukaryota > Metazoa > Chordata > Mammalia > Chiroptera > Pteropodidae > Cynopterus > Cynopterus sphinx. The sequence continues at coordinate 94,016,546 of CM057379.1, read as the reverse complement.
CCCCTTTTAAGTATCCATCTTTTGTCTTTAGAATTATCAAATATATTTTCTGACAATGAAAAGATATCTTTTTAAAAACATCATATGTATTTTTTAAATGTATTTTTCATTTATAGTTCACATATATTAGTTTCAGGTGTAAACAGTGATTAGATACATTTACATACCTTACACAGTGATCACAACAATAAATCTAGTATGCATTTGGCATCACTCATAGTAGTTACAGTACTATTCCCTGTATTCTCTATGCTATACTTTACATCCCCATAACTGTTTTTATAACTGGCAATTTGTACTTCTTAATCCCTTTCACATTTTTCTATCCATACCCCTAACATCTTTCCCAGCTGGCAACCATCAGTTTGTTCTCTGTATCTATGAGTGTGTTTGTTCATTTACTGTTTTTTAGATTCCACAAATAAGTGAAGTCATATGGTATTTGTCTTCCTGTTTGACTTATTTCACTCAGCATAAAACCCCGTAGGCCCATCCATACTGTTACAAATATAAAGATTTCCTTCTTTTTTATGGCTGAGTAATATTTCATTGTGTGTGTGTATATGTATATATCTTTATTTAATTCACCTATTGATGAACACCTAAGTTGCTTCCATATTTTTGCCACTGTAAATAATGCTGCAAATAATGCACCACATTGATGCATATATCTTTTTGAATTAGTGTTTATTTCTTCAGATTAATATCCAGGATTGGAATTGCTGGGTCATATGGAAATTCTATTTCTAATTTTTTGAGAGATCTCCATACTGTTTTCCACTGTGGGTGCATCAATTTACAATCCCACCAACAGGGCATAGAGGTTCCTTTTTCTCCACATCCTCAACAACACTTATTGTTTGTTGACTAATTAACTATGGCTATTCTGAGAGGTATGAGGTGATAGCTCACTGTGCTGCTGATTTGCATTTCACTTATGATTAATGATGTTGAGCATCTTGTTGACCATCTTTGGAGATATTATGTCCTCTTTGAAGAAATGTCTATTCAGGTCTTCTGCCTATTTTTTAATTGGATTATTTGATTTTTTAATGTTGAGCTTTATGAGTTTATATATCAGATGGATATGTCATTTGCAAATATCTTCTCCCATTCAGTAGGCTACCTTTTGTGTTGCTGATGGTTTACTTTTTGGTGCAAATGCTTTTTAGTTTGATATAGCCCCATTTGTTTATTTTTGCTTTTATTGTCTTTTAAAATGATATCTTGAAAGGTATTCGCCAAGTAATGAACTGTGCCCTCATCTGCCTGTTCTATTTTTGATACATTTTTAGTGCTAAAGGCACATTCATACCATGTTAAGTTGATTCAGCCAGAATAATGACAAGCTCAAGAGTATTATCATTTAAAATTTTTTTAAAATTTAAGACAACTGCAAATTTAAAAATGTTGAGTATAGTACAAAGCATTTTTTCTTGAACCTAGGTTAGTGAACTGCTGACCTAATGTCCTATCACCTCTAGATACTTTAGGGTGTATTTCCTACAAGTAAGGACTTTCCTCTACATAACCACAATATAGTCATCAAAAGAGAAAACAACACTGATGCACTGCTACCATATGATCCTCAGACCCACCCAAGTTTCCCCATTTGTCTCCAAGAAGTCCTTTACAGCAGACAGAAACTGCTCTCGGCATTCAGTTGTCATATCTCCTTAGCCTTCATCAGTCTGGAATGGCTTCTGAGTCTTTCTTTGACTTTCATTACCTTTTACTGTTGAAGTGAACAGGTCAGGTCACTCATAGGATGTCCCCAATTTGTATTTGTCTGATTAGCTTCTGATTATAAATTTTTAGCAGGAATAGCACACATGACTATACCCCATCAGGCATACATAATTTTTATTTGTTCCATTACTGGTGATATTCACTTTGATCACTTGATTAAGAGGGATATCTATCAGGCTTCTCATGTGAAGTTACTCTGTTCCCCTTTATAATTAATAGTGTTTTGTGGGAAGTCACTTCGAAACTATGTGAAAAACTTGCTTTTCATCAGCTATCAGTATATTTATTTTTTATATTGTTGAGAACTTATGATCTCCCACTCTATAATCCATTACTATTAATAATTTATTTTGGTGTTTAAATTGTCCCTAGCCAGGAAGAGCCCACTGGCTTCTGTGTCCTTTTGACAGATCCCCTTCATTCTTGAAATACTTCCTTGCTTTCTGGAACAAGATCTTGCACTTACCTACTCCAACTTTGGAATCAGTCATTTCTCCCCAAGAGCCCTGGTTCCTTTTAGCAGAGAATGGCATTTAGAAGCCAAGATCTGCATGCTAGGTGTGCTCAGAACTAAGAAATGTATAAATGTGTAGGCAAATATACATGTGTATGTGTATGTATATATTGACATATACATAAATGTGTATTCATATATACACATATACATACAAAAATATAACAAATTTATGTAGATATCCATATCTTACACATACATACATGTATATCAAAATTTATTCATCTCTCTACATATATATTGAAAATTGTGCATTTAACCAACTCCTCAAATTTCAGAGTTCATTCTAATTTTCTCCCTCTTCATATTTTTAACTCCCTTATATAACAGTGAGAAACTTAGCTTCCATTATCTATCTATCCATTCTTCTTTTTTTCCTTCCTTCCCTTTCCTTCCCTTCCTTTCTCCCTCCCTCCCTTCTTTTTCGATGAGGTTGGGTGACCTCACAGATTGCAAGGACTTTGTCAGCTTAAAATCCTATTTTTTATTTTTTATACCTCAGCTCCTGGTCTTCTTAGGTGGTCTTCTAACCAAGTACTAACCAGGCCCGACCCTGCTTAGCTTCCAAAATCAGACGGGATCAGACTTGTTCAGGGTAGCATGGCTATAGACCCATTATCTTTATTATATTTGCTTATCTCAAACTATCTGCATGTAACCAATACCCCATCTTGGCTGCTCTGCCCTTCTCATCCTGCTGAAGCTCTGGCTCCCTGTGCTGGGTTGCCCAGGGAGTATTACCATTTTATGATGGCATTATAAAAATATATCAATCTCAGAATTTTGTACATCTCTCAACAAATTCTTGTTTTATGCCTACTCCTAATTTACATAAGGCCCATCTGCCTATGACTATTAAATAAAATGAACCCTAATAATGACTGAATACCTACTATGTACTAGAAACTATGCGTGACACACTGTCGAAATGAATGCTCAAAGGACCCTAAGTGGCAGATACTGCCATTCTCCCCATTTTACAGATGAGGAAAATGAATGAGAGAGGTTAAATAATTTGCCTAAGGTCACATGATGGGATTCAAACTCAAACAGTCTGAGTCTGGAGTCTCCCTCACTATCTGCCTTCCAAATGAATGCTTTAGATGAACAAATAATAATATATTATGGTTAAGTAGTAAAGGATGGTGATTATTCTACTTATTACAGTGCTGTTTAGAATTAAGAAAATCTAAAAATCATTTAAATGCCCAGCAATAAGGAATTGGTTAAATACAGTGTGAAGAGTCCATAAAGCATTATTTGCTAAAATTATTTAAATTTTTTAAAAAATTATTAAACTATTAAAATTGATAAAATTTTAATGAGAAATCGTTAATATTTATAACAAGGGGAAGCATAATAGTAGTAAGTGACCTTAGTATTTTAGACTATTCTCTAAATTTTTCATTTCCTCAGAAACATGTCTCTTCTTTGAAACTAGGCCTACCTTGTTCTGTCTTATGGAAGCAAGGAATCAATATTTTTGAGGCCCAGGCACAAAAACATTAAATAAAAACAAAATAATCTTACCAAAATATCTTTTATTGCAATTCTCATCACTTTTTCGGTCTCATTGATTTCCAGAGGTCTAGCAATTGCTTCTGTTCTCAGTTCCTATGGGAAATAATGAAATGAAATTACATATATTTTCAGAAAAGAAATTCTAAAAACCAATTCTAGATATCTAGAGATCTAGATATGGCTTATAAACTGGTCCTTAAAAGTTTCATTACAATGTGGATCTCTGATGCAAAAACACTTCTCCAAATGTCTTCTACAATCCTACTGCCAACCTGGCCTCTCTCCAGTGCTCAAAGCCTCCTTTTCAGCTATAGGCTCCACATTCCCCTAATACTAGAAGCAAACTGAACTTGTCATCCCTCATCTTTTCTTCTAAATTTGCTTCTTTACCTGCATTCTGTTCAGGTGATCCCCAAAGCAAGTGCAGCTCAACTTGCTGTCTGAACCCCCTGCCGGCCTCTACAATCTTTATTGTGAGTTAAGTCTAAGTGGCCTACCATTGACAATTGTAACCAGTGAAATGAGTTGCCTTGGCCCTGCCCCTACCATTAACCATGGACGAATCAAGAGAGGCATTTGTGCCTATCAGTACTAGGACCTTCTGAGACATGAGATTCTAATGTGGATGCAGTTACGAGGTTCCTGCATCACTTTATTGAACTGACTTGTGCTTTACTCCACAGTGCACCTTATCTCTCCACTAGTAGAAAACTATTGAAGGAAGGGATTTTGATTTAAGGTCATAGACAGAGCTTGGTGCCTTGCCTGTGGCTGGTGTTGGTTCTCAGTGAATGTTGAGTGTATGAAAAGCAAATATGACTAAGGGATCTTCAGATCATGACTGTACACAGAATTTGAGAAGTATGATATTCAGGGTCTCATGGCTTCTATGGCAACAGTTCAGCCATTGATTGTTTCAACAGTTCATTATAGGACAGTACTAAAAGGGTCCCTGATGGAATCCTGGTGAAGTCTCACAATGAAGTTACTGCTCCACTAGCAAATAGCAAATGACCGGCTCTTATGTCTAGGTCTGTTAGAAACATGTGTAGAGATGTGTACTATTGCACTATAAACAGAAAATATAGGAAGCTTGGACTTGTTTCATTAGTTACCTAAATCATCTATTAGACACTGGTGGCAGTTTTGTTCTGTCAACTACACTTCAGCAGGTGGCAACTTCTAGGGTCAATATATCAAGAACAGGGATGGCGACCTGGCGCCCAAGTGTCCCACTTCCAGGCTGTTCTTGGGGTAGAAATGAAAAGCAGAAGGAAAAATAACATTATACTATAGTAGCAATGGCAGAACACAGGCAAGGCAGTGAGAGAGTGGTCATGGCTGACATACCTGATAGGAATGGGATAAATATAATTTAAAAACATTTGATGATGTTTCAAATGCCATACATCCTAACAGGTTAAGAATTAAGAATTCCATTTTTTTCTTAGACCAGTGGGTCCCAAACTCTGCTGTACATTGGAATCGCTTGGAAATCTTTAAAGACTGAATGCCTGGCTCTCACCTCCACGTGTTCTGATTCACTGGTATGGGGGACAACCTGGATGTCAGGTAATTTAAAGGCTCCACTGGAGCTCTCTGAGAATCCTCAGAGCCACACTCCTAAACGCTCCTTAAACATAGCAGATGGAGCATACTTCTTGAATGACGTTAGCTAGAACAGGATTGCAAATAAATTTCAACTATTAACATTATTTCTGTACTGACTGCCTAGATTACTGATTCCCAGACTTTGCTGTGCATTAAATCATACAGGAGACTTTTAAAATCCCCAATGCCCAAGTCACATTTCATACCAATGACAGTAGAATGCAAGCCAGGCATCAGTAGTTTTTAAAGATGCCTAGGTGATTCCACTGAGCATTTTGGGAACCATGGATCAGAAGAACACTTTGTTGAAAAGAATGCTGAGGCTCTGTTCAGCGAGGAAAAGCATTGTGATCAATAAAGTCTGCATAAGCGGGAAAGTTTCAACATGCCACATATTTACCATTCCTAAACTAGAAGTTGAAGGTAATAAAAACAGACCCAGTGCCCACCAGAAGCAGGAATAACAGCTAACACTATATATTACTTTCCTACACACTATCTCATTTAATCAAGTACAGTTTAATAAAATCAGAAGAACAGGGGAAAAAAAGAATTGAAAAAGACATCTTTGAAAATCTGTTTTAGCTGAGGAAGTAATTGTTACTGGAGCTCTCTTACCCTCAACTCTACCTCCTTGCCCAGCAAGTCATACAGAGATGCTCCTTTGGAGGTGATTTCAGAAGCAAGCTGCCTGGCTGCTTTCAAATCTGCAATCTGGAAGGAAAATATTAAAAAACAGGAACTTCAGTGACAGGTTTTTAATAGGCATTCAGAAACAACCAGTCTCTTAATATCAACTCCTACCTCCAGCTGGGATACTTGACTACAGAACATGTTTTCCATAAGACACATATTTACACACTGTGGAAGAGAGATCGCAGGAAACCAGTTCAGGAAACACTAATCTAAGTACAAATTAGACCAATTCCAGGTCACCTGGCTCTCACTGAAAACCCAAACATCAAATCAAATGTAACCTTCAACCAGGAGGCGTAGGAGGGTGAAAGTTGACATGATTCCTATTTGGACTAGGTCACAAAGGGGACTCTAACAATGGTGGCATGACTAAAAAAGAGGCAACCTAAAGTACATACTACTTAGTGCAGCATCCTGATACCCTGTTTAACCCTCATGTCCCCTCATTCTCTGACTTTAGACTGCATTTCACAGGGCTGCTGTGAGGCTCAAATGAGTTAACATGCAACAGTACCTGGCTCCCATGAGGGTGGTAGCCATGGGTATGAAGATGACGATGATGATGGTGATTTAGCATCTAGCCCTGTACACAAGCTTCTTTTGATTTGCATGTCACCCCCTCTTCTTTGAATATACTAAATTTTCAAAGAACCCAAACAAACATTTCCCTGCTCTGCTCATACACTCTCTTTAACAAGGAATCCCCAACTTCTCCTATTTTCAAACCATCAGCAACAACTCCCCCTTTTCATTAACAGTTGATGACTTTCTATTTCCTTAGTCCTCCAGGATTCAGCTCTCAGTAGCTTTAGCTTCTCCTGCCTTACTCCAACCTTCTTTGCAGGAGTCTCATCATCCTCCCCACTTTCAGCCCTGGAGAATACCAGAGTTCAATCCCCTGACCTCTTTTTTATTCACAGTCTCTCCTAAATTCATGGCTTTAATACCATCTATGAGCTGAGACCAAACCAAACTCCTAATCTTTCTTGCTAAACCTACTTCTTACAAACTCTTTTCCATTTCAATAAATGGCAACTTCATCCTTGCAGGTATTCAAACCAAAAACTTTAGCGTGATGATATCTAATACAATACCCACTAACCACAGGTGGCCATTTTCAATGTTAATTTTTTTTAATTAAAATTTAATACTCAGTTCCTCAGTTGTGCTAGGCACATGTGGGTACTGGCTATCCTACAGTATGGCAGATATAGAACACAGCCAACATTACAGAAAGTTCTGAACAGGGCTGCTTTACAATTTTCCTTGTATTGTTTGTTCTCTCTCAACCCACATCCAATCCCATGAGATCTACCTTCAAAATATGTTCTAATCTCTGGCCACTTCTTGAGGTGTCTAGTCTGACTTCTGGTTAAAACCTATGTGTAATTTTTCAGGCCTGAAAACAGGCAATTACAAAGGCTTAACCTGACATGCTTCATGGGGAAAGCTGCCCGCCCCACACCTATACACTAGACTTGGGGCACACCAGTATACTGCACTTTCGTTGTTGGCTTGTTGCTTTGAGTCCTTCAAAATCTGGCAGCTCAGCTGAGCTCTTGACATGCAATTCGCACAATCACTCTGCTCCAAGTCACAGTCATTTCTGGCTTTCTAACAGGTCTCTCTGCTTCCACCCCTGCCTCCCCCCTTCAGTCTAGTCTCTACCCAGAAGCTAGAATGATCTTTTTATTTTGAACTTTCAAATCATGTACTTCTAAGTTCAATGTTTTTCTGCCTCAGGGTAAAGTCTACGTCTTTTCAGTGGCTTTTCAGGTACTATGGGGTCTGTCACTGCATATGAAGACCAGAGGCAGCATGAACCCCTTGTATTTCCTTAAACACACAAAGCACACTTTTATCAGAGGACACTTTTCACCTCCACTGAAGACTACTCTTTCCCTCCTTCAGGTAATCCAGTCCAAGGCCATCTTTTCTCTCCATTTAAGATACCTCCCTGGCCCCTTCCCTGCTTTTATTATTCTCTGCACATTTACCACATCTGACCTGCAATTCTTTCTTCTTGGTAGCTTAGACTGACCTTCCCATTTGAGGCAGAGGAACAGAGGGTTCTTGTTCCTGTTTTTTAAGGTTGTGTCCTCAGCACTTGAACAGTGCATGACAGACACCAAGCTTTCAGTAAATAGTTAATTAATTTATTGTGACTTCTGCTTTTATCCAAATGTTGATGAGCACAAAAATGCCAAATTGCCCTCAGTCAAGGAGTAAGGAAAGAAGTGGTGCTATGAGTATGTGATATGGTCCATTTCAGAGTTTGAGAAAGACACATTTCATCTCTCACTGCAAGCCTTGCATTGTTCTTACCTTTGAGCCAAGATCAAACTTGAATTTGCTGATATCGTCCTCTCCTATTTTAGAACCCTCCATCCCTTTGGTCTTCATAGCATTATAAAGGACAGAAGTGATCTTCAATAGTTCTTTCACTGCATACCCATCTGCTTGATAAAGCTTCTTAGTATTGAGTTTTATATGTGCCTTGGTGGCCTATTTTCAGACAAAAAACATACAAACAAACAAAAACAATTTAAGGCCATTTCTACATAAAATCTAAACCAATTCCCATGTAGGTAATTTGAAAATCTCTCTGCCAACAATTGGGATGTAACCTGAACTTATTAAGAGTCAAACTTTTAAGTGACTTATACATTGCAAGTGGGTATGTAAATTGACACAATCTTGATGGAGAACATTTGGTAAATGACAACAAAATTACAAAGGCACATATTTTTAGATCCAGCAATTCCAATCTTGAGAACTTTTTCTAAGGATATACTCAAAAACAAAAGTGAGATATGTATAAGGTTATTCATAGGTTATTCATTACAGCATTGCTTCAAAGAGCAAAGGTTACAAACCTAAGTGCCTGTCTATATAAATTACATAATACTACTCAGGTATTAAGAGAGAATGAAGAAATTCTATATGTATTTGGAAAGCTCTCCAAAATTAAATGAAGAAAGTCAGATTCTAAACAGTGGTGAATAGTATGCCACCATTTGTGTAAAACAAAAAACAAACAAACAAAAAAGAATATACTCTCTGTTTACTTATATATGCATATAAAAATTCTGGGAGAAGTTAAAAATACTGATTGCTGGGGATGGAACTCAGCTGACAGCAGACAGGATGAGAAGTCATTTTACTCTATATTGTTTCATTATCTAAAAAATTTCTGAACCATGAAACATATTACCTATTCAAAAATAAATAAAACTCTCAACAAATAATGAATTAAAAACAAAACAAAAAAAATTGCTGGTGAAATGGCTCCACAGAAACTTGGTAATGGAATGAGTTTTAAAATTTGAAAGCAACCCTAACTAGAAGTCATCTATTACTAATGTATTTAATTTTACAACTCCACCAAATAACTGCAAACTAACCAAGAACTGGGCAACTGCCTTGATGAAGAAAACTCGGTCTTGTTCCGTCTCAACATCAGAAGGGATGTCAGTTTGAGGTTCATACCTATCGGAGAGGGAGGAAGGGATAAAGAGAGAAGATACCAGTTAATTAAGTAGAAACTCCACCAAAGAGAAAGTTGCCAACTAAGAGGCCAGTGGATCTGTAACAGGAAGCTCTCTGGGTCCCCAGCTAAGGTACTAAGATTAAGAAAGATTTCAAAAGCAACACAAAATACCAAACATCTAAGGGAGCAAAATCCTCATCTAAGTTAAACTGCTTTCAAAAATCAAATATGGGCTCAATTTTCAAAATTAAATCTCTCTCAGACCTCAAAGTTTAATTAAAATACTCAGAACAATTACTCTGGCTGACAGCCCTGACCCAGGTCTAACTAGCTAGCTTTGAGAAGCAGCAGAGTTGTTGGAGTTACTTTCTTTGTGTTATTGATGACTCACAAGGGGTCAGCAAAATGCAGTCTTTGGCCTCCTTTTGCAAGCTAACAAGGGTTTTTACATTTTTTAAGGGTTATAAAAACTAAAACACAATGTAGAATATGTGGCAGAGATCTTGTGTAGCCTGTAATGTCTAAGATATTTACTATCTTCTTAACAAAAGTTTGCCAATACTGAATGTTAGATATTAAATTTTTCACACAAAATGAAATCTAAATTATTTCTAATCCAATGTACTATTTTGTGTGTACAGTGCTGCCTGATGAAGGTGAGGGGATGAAGAGGAGCTTGGATCCCAGTGTCCACTTTCTACTGAGAAACAGTCTTATTTTACCACTGCCTGGTATATTCCTTCTCTGACAGTGTTCTTTAAACCCATCTGATTTTTAACAGGTTACAACAAAGTTTGTCAAACTCAAATTTTATTGAACTCTTCTTCCTTTTGCTTCACAACAATATCCTGCTTCTAAGGAGTTAATAACTAAAACCAAGTATTCATTCTTAGATCTCAGTGAAGTACAATTCTAACCTTTTCACAAGCCAGAGAAGAACTTCAGATACAAGTCCAAAATTTGGTGTACGGAAATTTTCCATAGAAATATGTCGAGGGTATCCCAAGGCTCTCATCATCTCTGTAAAATCTGTCCAAGGTAAAATACAATTTAGTCAGTTTGTTCAACAGCAACAACTTATTAATTTAGATACTTCCTCTGATTTCTCTTCTTATTCCCAAAATACTGACAGTTTCAGGGACTATTTAACAACTTCCTAAGAGGAAAAAAAAAAAGTAAAAATTAAAACAATCCGCTTCTTGAAAAACAAATATTTAAGTTCAGTAGAAGTGAAAGCTGTACATTAAAATAATATGAGTTAGTTAGAAATTTATTTTTCAATTACATTTGACATACATTTTGGTTTCAGGTGTACAACACAGTGATTAGACATTTATATACCTTACAAAGTGATGACCCTAATAAGTCTACTACCCATCTGATACCATACACAATTATCACAATATTATTGATTACATTCCCTATGCTGTACTTTACATCCTGACGACTGTTTTTATAACCGGCAATTTGCACATATTAATCCATTGGTCTTTTTCATCCATCCCCCCAACCAATACCCCTTCCAACTGGCAACCATCAGAATGTTCTCTGTAACTTAATTTGTCCGTTTTCTTTGTTTAGATTTGATGGCTGTGAATTTAATTTCTCTCTTATATCTCATTTCTCTCTTGGACATCTTTTTACCACTCAAAAGGAGAAATACTAGTCTTATAAATGTCATAAAAATATTTTTAAATGTTAACAGTGGTTATTTCAGGGGATGATTGGTGGTAGAATGAAGTTCATGTTTCTGAGTTATTTCTATTTTTTTTTTAGTAAGCATATAGGACCTTAATAATACAAATTTTAAAAATTAGTTGTGCTTAGAGAAATCTTAAACAGAATGGTCAAACTATAGAGCACTATTCAGATTTATTATAAAACAGATTAAGAAAAAGTAATACTAAAACTTGTTGATAATGGAGGTTGTAGTCACTAAGCTTTAAGTAGGACTTGGAAATGAATGAAACAAACGTTTTTTGAGTTCCCACAATGTACCAAACCCATATTCAATGTGCTTCTGGCTCTGTAAGGCCTGTCTTCATTCTTCTTGAAGGTGAATATTCAAAATGTCCCAATGACATTCACATATAAGCTACCTGGGCATTGGAAGTTAGGTTAGATTGCACCAGACAAGAGAAGGTATAAGCAGAAGGAAGAGCAACAGCACAGAGGGCCTGTCACTGTATTTTGAAAAATTTGAATAGAGTGATGGAAAATAAAGCAGCCTTTCCATCACACAGTCATGCATTGCCGAAAAATTTCTTCCCACTAAATTAGTCAAATTGTTAATTCTGCAGTATTATTGTTAAAATGGAGACAATTTGAGTAATATTCTTATTATAAATCACACAACTATACAGCATTCATTTAAGGTAAAAATGTTCATAAAGACCTTTATTGTTCACTCCTTCCAATACAACTCCATTCAACATTCCCTAGCAGAGTGTCCTCTCTAAAATACTGGAGAGGAGAAACTAAAACATACAGTTACCAAGAACCTTCAAATCCCACCGGGCATAATTTACACTATGGTGCTAATAGATACATTAATAAAATGTGATGCTTCTTCCTGTATATTTATTTATATTGCACAAAAAAGAGCAATTCATAACTGACAGGAGTAATCTTTAATGGTGAAGATACAGGCACCAGCAATTCAAGCAGAAAACTGGCCTTAAACTGGCCCCTCAGATCATACCAAATTGGCAATCACCTGCTATATCTACACAAGTGGAGCCACTTTGCTGAACTGCTTCTCATTCAGAAAATGGTAGAGTACAAAAGACAGGAGATTTCGATTCACATGGTACAATGCCTTGATCCTTGGTTCCACCCAGTTCCGGTTGTATGACCTAAAGCAAGCTACTTTACCTCTCTGTGCCTCAAAGTATTTATCCAGGAATGAAATCACCTACCTCTGTTAAAGGACTTAAATAATGAGTGAATGTAAAATGTAACAGGCATCCCCCAAAGTAGGAGTAACTAATTCTCTTGTCCCCGTTCTGCCATTTCTCCAACTCTAGCAAAGGCATTTGTATCGGCTTCTCATCAGCCCCTTTAGAAAGGATGAAGTTTATGGAAGTTAGATAACCTGTATTCAAATTCCGGCGCCAGTTCGTACCACCTGGGACCCTTGCTTGAGCTACTTGACCTCTCTATGCCCGTTTCCTCACCTCTAAACACAGAAGTGTAGAGGTACAGAGGAGTAAATAAGATGATGCACAATCACAGAAGTTACTACCTGGCAGCTCGTAAAAACTCAGAAAACGTTAGCTGCAATTATTCACCAGCCCCCACCCCTCGGCTTTGTTCGTTTTTCTGAGCTCTAAGCTGCCCCAGCTCAGAAACAGTCTCTGTGTTTCCAAGACAGCCGCGAAGTGCCCACGTGTCTATACTAATCAATTAAAATTAGATGAAATTAAAACTTCCGTTCCTCGGCCGCACTAGCCACAGCCAAGGGCTGATGGAGAACTTCCTATTATCTCTAAAAGAGCTATGAGCCAGCGCGGAGCTGCTCAGCCCGCCGGGACCACAGAGGGCCAGGACAGCCGAGACGCAACGGCCCGGGAGGGGGGCCTCGGCGTCGCGAGCCTCGGCGGGGCTCGGGACAAGGAACCCGGCGAACCGGAGGCCCTTGTCTCTGGAGGACCTCAGGTCACAGGGAATACGGATGCCTTACTGCGGAGGTCGCGGAAAGACATGACGCTCTGGTCCCCACTAGCCCGGAGTCTCCGTCACTCGCCCCTTGGCGCTCACGAATCTCTATGGCAACGCACGGAGCAGCCCTGGACGGCGAGACGCAGGGGCCAAACAGGACCACGGGCAAAGCGGCAGGCTGCGCGCGCATGCGCGCGGTGCCGGCCGGCAGGGGGCATGCGCGACCCGCAGGAGGAGCGCGTGTGGGCTTCCGGCGCCAAGCGTGCGCCCCCCCGCCCTTTGCACACACTGTGCAGACTTGGCACTGACTGACACGTTCTGCGCACCTACTGTGTGCCTGACACTGTGCTAGGCGCTCTGCATACTGCTTCCCCTTCCCTCCTCATCTTCTCTAGAAAGAATGTAGGATGTCACGAAGCTGGTCACTCTCCCGGGTCCTGTGCCCAGCACGCTGGCCGCACCCGCGTCCAAAGCCCCGGAGAAGCAACCGCCGCCTGAAAAGACGGACCTCCGGACTGCAAAGAGAAGGCCGGGGCTGACCGCGGAGCGGCGACAGGTTGCCCAAACCCAGAACAGCGCGCACGCGGGCCCGGCTCGGGCTTCACGACAGGCCGGAAATCGCCCGGGTCCGTGCACGTCGGCGGTTGTCCTGGCAACTGAGGCCTCTTCCGGCCGGGGCGCGTTGGTCTGCCTAGTAGAACCGAAGGCTCCCAACACGGGCCAGAGCAGCTGGGGGCTCACCTGGGAGCCTCCGTAGGGCCACCACAGAGGAGGACAGGCGGCAAAGAAGGGCTGGGGAGGAAACGTGAGCTGTGTTTGGAAAGGTGGTCGAAGAGGAAGAACTGCCAATGGCTGGGATGTCCTCTCCCCCTGTATGGTGTTAACAAAGTAACAGACACACAAACGCACGGACCTTAAAGAGGACACATATAGTCTTTCAATAAATGGTTTGAAACAATAGGAAATCCATTTTCAAATAATTTAACCTCCACCCTTACCTAAATATAAAACCTGAAACTGTAACTTTTCTAGAAGAAAACTTAGGAGAAAAGCTGTGTGGGTTAAGCAAGGTTTCCTAGGTATATCAAAAGTATGATCTTTTAAAAAGTATTTTTTGATAAATTGGACTTCATCAAAATTTAAAACTGTTCATTTTAAGAAAATGAAGATAATCCACAGCCTAGAAGAGAATATTCACAAAACACATTCGATAAAAAGACATACCCAGAATATATAAGAACTCTCAAAACTCAATGAAACAATCCAATTAGAAAATAGACAAAAAATTTAAACATTTTACAAAAGAAGATGTATGGCAAATAATAAAGGAAAAGAGGCTCAAGATTATTAGTCACTGGAGAAATGTATATTAACTTTAAACCATAATAATATATTACTAGGCAGTTTTTAGAATAGCTAAAACAAACAAAAACTCTGACAAGCCAAGAGCTCAGAAGAATGTATACCAACTTGAACTTTCATACATTATTGGCTACATTATTTTATATTCTCACCAGCAGTGTAGGAGGGTTCCAGTTTTTCCACATCCTGATTAACCTTTGTCATTTCATTTAATAAACCCATCCTTGTGGGTGTGAAGTAGTAGCACATTGTGGTTTAAGTTTGCATTTCCCTAATGACTAATGATGTTGAGCATTTTTTCATGTGCTTGACAGTTCGTATATCTTCTCTGGAGAAATGTTTATTCAAGTTTTCTGCCCATTTCTAAATTGGGTTTTCTTTTTTTGTTGTTGAATTGTAGTAATTATATATTCTAGTTACTACATTCATAAGATATATGACTTGAAAATTATTTTCTCCTATTCTGTAGGCTGTCTTTTATTTCTTGCTAGTCCCTTGTGCAGAACAAACATTTTAAATTTTGATGAAGTCCAATCTTTTTGCTGTTCTTGGTTTATTTTAGTTGTCATATCTCCTAGCTAATTGCCAAATCCAAAGTCATTCTTATCTCTGTTTTCTTATGAGAGTTTTACTGTTTTAGCTCTTACATTTAGGTCTTTGATGCATTTTGAGTTAATTTCTGTATATGGTGTGAGGTACGGAGCCCAACTTCATTCATTTACATGTGGCTATGCAGTTGCCCCAGCACCATTTGTTGATGAATTTCTTTCTCCTATTGAATAGTCTTGACACTCTCATTGAAAATCAATTAACCAAAGAAACATGGGTTTATTTCTGGTTTATTCTATTCATTTGTCTAGATATCTATCTTTATGTCAGGCCCACATTATTTTGGTTCCTGTAACATTGTAGAAAGTTTTGAAATAAAAAAATATGAGTCTTCAAACTTTTTAAAGATTGTTTTTAGTTATTTGAGCTCCCTTGTAATTGCACATGAATTTTAGGATCAGCTCTCCTGTTTCTGCCTAATAGGCCATTGGGATTTTGAAAGTATCTGTAAATAACTTTAGAGAGTACTGCTGCCTTAACAATATTAAGTCTTCATGAGCAGGAATATTTTTCCATTTATTAAAGTCCATTTTTTTTAGCAATGTTTTATAGTTTTCAGTGTTATCTTACACCTTTTCTTGGTGAAATTTATTTCTGTTTTATTCTTGGTTTTTTGCCAGCATATAGAAATACAATTAATTTTTTTTCATATTCTAAAACTTTCTATTTGCATATTAAAATTGTGCATTACAATAATTAAAATCATTTTTTTTAATGGCACTCTGATTAAACTGCATTTTACAGCCTGCAGGACACCTTGACCAACTTGGATTTTACTCTAAACTTTACTGTTTTACCTCCGGCTTCTCCCTTCACCAACATGCAAGTTATTTTCCTTCCCTGCCAGCAAGACAGGCAGATGGGAGAGGCAGGTGCAACCGTCGTTGTCAGTACTTGATTTGAAAAGGGGAAGCATAGTCATTTAAGCTTGATCCAATCTCTTTGCATCTTACAATGCTAAACAGCCAAAAGAAATGAAATAAGAAGGCAGTAATTGTGGAATGTACACTGCATACTGGTGCTGAGTTCCTCATTATGATTCATCTGCTTGCTTCCCTGTTCAATCATTTCTTTTGAAGGCAGTGTTTTTTTCTCTTGTATTTTTGTCTTCAACTTCAACTTGTCGAAATTCTCAATCTCAGCCATTTTAGGTTTGTCAGACGTGTTTGCAGAGGAAGTGGAGTGAGGCACATGAATGAGTGGAGTCCAATCTGCTCAATGGCTGCTGCCAAGTGCCAAAATACAATTAATTTTTGTGTAGATCTATCTTGTATCCTAAAACTTTGCTGAACTATATTAGCTCTCCTAGTTCTATTAGCTCAGTTTTGAATGTGAATTAATTTTTCTCTATATAAGATCATGTCATCCGTGAATAGAGAGACTTGAAAGTTTAACTTTTCAAGAAAGTGTTTCCCAAAGTGGCAGCAACATTTTACATTCCTCCTAGCAGTATAAGAAAGCTCCAATTCCTTTGTATTCTTCCTCACACTTGGTATGATCCACAAAATACCCTGCCATTTACATGTGAAAAAATGGACAGGTCAGAAAGTTAAGTGACTTGCCCTGTCACCCAGAACCACCTTATCAGCATACTTAAAGCATTGACCCAGGTTTCACCAGGTCTATACCCCTATGCCCTTATTTCCCACCCACAGATAAGGAAATTGAGAACTCAAGAGGTTACCCCTGGAAGTGACTCTTTAGCCTGCAAGAGCTGAGTCTGTTTTGTGTGGCCTATCCCAAGCCAGAGGGACCTCCCCTAGGGTTCTGCCCTCTTCCCTTGCCCACCTCTCACCCTGCCTCTGCCTTGGGCATCATCTTCCCGCAAACTCAGGGGGTTCAGAAAGGCTGGAATTCTCCCCTGTGACATCACATTGCCAGTTGCCAAGGGAGCCCCCTAGACCCACCTCCTAGGCAGGGGAGAGCAGAGCCTTGCTGCACAGGAGGCCTGGCCACTCCTCTCGCACCACACTGGCCCTCCATGGAAGCCTTGGTCTATGCATTCTCTGAGCTGCGCATAAGAGAAGGTGCTGGGCTGTGGGGAGGAGTGGCAGGAGGAGAGATGTCCTCTGTCCTCACCTGGGCCCAAAGCCAGTGGCCTCAGAGACATACATGCTTGGGAGAGGAATGGCCACTGGTCCAGGACATGTGACTTGGGCTGTGTGATCCAGTACCCACTGTGCAATTTCTATACAGGCACCAGAATGATCTTTCTAGGATAGGAGGCAAAAAGGGGTGGCAGAAAGGGCTTGAGGTTCTGAAAGAGAATTTGGTGCCACAGCTCGGGATTCTCAGACCTCCTTATTGGCGGGGAGAGGAAAGAGGAGTAACATGTTGGGTCAGGGGAGGCTGGAGGCAGGGGATTTAGCTCATCTGACAGACAGGTAAGCCGAGGCTTGGCAGGCCAAAGGTGGAGCCCATCACATGAGCATGTGACTGCAGTCTCCCCTCATGGTTGCTGTGGCCCACTGGCCACCACCCTCCTGCTCTCCCCTCCACAGATGGAGTGAGCTGGGTCCAAGGACTCCCCAGCCACCCTGACACACCACCCAATATCTACGAGGGAGGACTTGGAGTCCAGCAGCAGTGCCTCAGTGCCCAGGGAAGCAAGCCCAAGAACTTCCGGCTGCGCCACCTCCGGGGCCTGGCCCTCTACCTGCCGGGCCACATACAGCCTGCTGGCCAGTGTGAGAGCCACTGGCTGGGCCAGCTCATGACGAGGGGCTGTCTCTCACGGCCTGAGGGCATGGCCTGGCCTCTGGACCTGCCACAGGGGACTCTGAGCCCAGGTAACAGCCGCCACTCAGCCCTTCGGGAAGCTCAACTGCCCAGGGGCAGCCTGGGAAATACAGGTGAGCACTGGTCTAAGGGAAGACCCAGAGAAGGGTTGGAGACTCAGATGGACTCAGATGGGCCCTTCTCCACTCCCAAATCTTCTGGGTTTCTGTCCCAGTTCTGCACTTGAGGAGGGACCTTGGGCAGCTCTTCCATTTCTGGTCTGGGCTGCGGTTTACGCATATGTAAAATGAGGGTTTTAGGTTTGATGAGGGTCCTTCCAACTTGAACCATGTCACCCTCTTCCTCTTCCATCCCTTATAGATTATCTTTAAGGAGCCCCCCAAACTCTCCTGTTTTGAAAGATGTGAGGTTCTGGGGGCGGGGTCACAGAATAGGCTGACAGCCTTCCCTGGATCCCGCTGAGTGACTCCTTTCTACCCTCTTTCCTCAGCTTCCAGTTCCAGCATGGACCCAGCCAAGGGTACCCCCTCCCAGCCTGGTCCCCCCGAAAGCTTGGGACTCCGGCCTAAGAGGTCCTGCGGGCCCTCAGAGGAGTCCACCTGTCCTTTGTGCAAGAGAACCCGCTCTGGGGCTCTGGAGAGGCCACAGGGATCTGAGTGTCCAGGCTGGTTCTCACAGCTCTGGACAGAAGGGGAATGATGACCCAGGAGGAGGAAGCAGGTCCAGAGAGGAGGGGCTCAGCCCCACCAGTAGCCCCTCTACACCAACGCCCGCAGCTGCCCAGTGCCAGAGCCTGGGCTAGCCTCGGGAAAACTCAAGGCGAGGGAGGAGGAGATCCCAATGGCAGAACAGAAAAAATAGAAGCCTGGGCATGCCCTTGCAGCCTGCTCCAACTCAAGTCACCCACTGTACCTGGAAGGCCAGGCTGAGTGGAGAGTGGGGCTCTCAAGAGGCCAGGGAGCCCACAGGTCTGATCTCAGTAAAAGCCAAAGCCTGAACCTTCTGTCCCTCAGTCTGTCATCAGGCCAATTCGGTCAGAGAAATAGCCCCTTGGCACCTGAGTTTCTGAGAGCAAGTCTGTGAATTCCAAGTGGAATTCAAACTCTCCCACCCTTAAGTCCTCCAGGTGGGACTTTCTGGAAGGCTTCCTGGGTGGGCTGGGTCTTGGTAGGCCTAAATGCAGGATGTAGTAGTCCAGGCTGAGAGAGCAGAGGACAAAAGAAGGTAGGCCAAGATTGGGCATAGTGCCGGGGATGAGAGCCAAGCTCCCAATTTGGGCAGGAATGTTGGCCTGGACCCCATGCTGCCCCCACCCAGGGCTTAGTTGAGTTCACTGCTCCATGGGGAACCCCAGCTGTCCTGTCCCTCCAGCTCAGTTAGACTCCAGGGATCATAGCTTGGGCTTTTCTGTACTAGGGAGTCTCAGTCTTAGCCCTGTTGACATTTGGGGCCAGGTCATCCTTTGTGGGGGAGGCCATCACATGTATTATAGGATGTTAAGCTGCATTCTCAGCCACTTCCCACTAGATTCCACAAGTTCCCTCCTCCCAGTTGTGGTAACTAAGTGTATCTAGACAGTGTCCAATGTCTCCTGGGCAAGGGGGTGGCAGAATTACTCTTGGTCTATGTCATTGGGCCTCGGCTCTGCAGGGACAGGATGGGAGAACCTGGGTTGGTTTCAGTGACCATCACCATCTCCTGGCAGCCTGGGTCAGGTTAGGGCTGTTGCCAATCTTGGAGGCTCCTGCCAGACCCATGTAACGACGTCAAGGATATCAGGACAGCTGGGTTCCTTCCAGACACAGGGGAATAGTCCCTTAGCCCCCTTGCTCTTGTACTCTGGTTCCACCTCAGACATTTCATAGGTCCTGAGACAGCATTCAGTCCTTGGGCTGTTTTCAGGTGGTTATTGGTGTGGGTGTGGCCTTGGGCTTCGAAGGAGCAATGAGAGAGAGCAGGTATCTGAATATTCCAGCTGTGACAGGGGCAGGCGTGGTAAGAATGCAGCTGCTGAGCTGGTCCACCAGGCAAGCTCATGGGGTGACAGAAAGGGCAGCTGCCTTTTCCCTCCATTGCAACACTCAATTCCCCAGGAGGCTGAGGCTGGGGAGACTTGAGGTATCTCTGCTTAAGACAAATGTTTGGGGCTCCCCCAGCCACCAGCCAGGAACCAGATAGAAGTGAGATAATGCCAGAAGCCACAATACTCACTCCTTGGAGACAGTCACACTTCACCCTCATTTTTGGATAAAGGACTGAGGCTGAAAAGCAGACTGCCCCAGGGTTCAGATGTTGGAGGGCCAGGCTGTGGTGACCTCCACTGAACCACATCCTGAAATCCTGGCCCTGGGTAGTCCCCCTGCCTTGAATTGGGACTGGCTCTGGGTCTTGCCTTACCAGAAGAATGTGGAAGTGACATGGTGTCATTTCTGGCATGAAGGAGGCTTCTAGTGCATGTGTGAGGCAAGTCAGTGGCCACATAACTAGCCCTCCACACAGTGGGAAACCAACCCAGCTCAGGGAAAAGCTCTGCCAAACTCCGGGCCACCTCGAGAGTGGATCCTGTCACCCTTACTGATGCACAGAGGGCTGATAAACCAGAGCCTGGACCTCTCCTCTGGGAGGCACATCTGCTACAGCAACATGTCAGCCCCAAAGAAAACTGGCTGAGCCGTCCTCTGGTTCCTCCCTAAAACTCCTGAAGCTTTCTTGAAAAGCACTACAGAAAGGCTGAGAAGTAAAGCCACAGATGGTCCTGGCATGCTGAGGTCAGAGAGCTGAAGTGAAGGAGGGCCTGAAGCATCAAATAAGTAGGTGCTTGTGTAAATACACGCTGACCACTCTGGGGCACACCCTCCCCATTCCCTGAATGGCCAGTGGATTTGGAACAGAGCCACCAGGAGTCACTCTCAGCCCTTGGGAGACCGTCCTCAAAGCCTAATGGGCAAGGAAGGTACAGCTGCCTTCAGGGTCAGGGTAACCAGAACCCCCACCCTACCTACCCCAAGTTGATACCTGCCCACACAACCAATCAAGGGCCCCAAGGAGTCACCCCTTAACCCTGAAGCTGATCTATCAACAGTGAAAACAGACTGACATACTTACCTCAACTAGCAAGGGTGTGACTCAAAGCACAGGGACGCTACTTAGTGCTCATAGTCCAGGCCAGCTCCCTGACCTCACCCATGCAATGCTGTCTGCTCTCACCTGACCCCACAGGCTTCCCCCACACCCAGTTCTGCAGGAGCCTCAGGCCCTGTCCTGCAGAGGGCTATCTGGGTGATGCCCTGCCTTCGAGGAGCAGCACAGACACAGGCTTTAGAGGGGCCATTCAAGAGCTGTGTGGCTCCTGGGTAGCTTCCGGCCCCTGAATTAGTTTTCCTCAACTGTCTATGGGTGATAAGCATGGCCCTCTGCCCCAGAGTGGCCGGAAGCTCCAAGGAGAGATTGGTGGAAGCACCTGGTCCTGGGCTTGGCCCAGCCTCAGTATCTCAGTGGGGTGTCCTGGCCCAGGAGTCTCCCAGGCACCGGTGGCAGGGTGCACTGACCCAGGGTCCCTGCCTGATCATTGCACTGAGTCACCTATGGAGCCTTCTCTAAGCCAGGACAGTAACCCCTAGAGGACCAGGACCTCGCTCAAGGTCTAGAGCTGGCCAAGGAGACACTCGAACAAATGCAGGCAGCTGCTAAGGTCCTTCTGAGTTCAGAAAATTAACCCAGTTCTGTTTTTCAGCTCTAGAACCTCTTCCTCAGAATTGCATTATTTAGCAGGATAAATTACACAGAACCATCAGCCCTTTTAGCTGGAAGCCATCCTCGAGACTTGAAAGCAACAGCTCCAGGGCTGCCTTCAGCCACTGCCCAGCAATGGGCAAGTCCACAAAGTGCAAAACAGAATGTGACCAATTAAAGTCTATTTATTTGTTTGTAATGAGACAACACCACAATCCATTCAATACTGGGCTGGACACTGCCGTGATTGGGGCAGGGAGGAAGGGGCAGGGCAGGGCCTCAGCTCAATTGTGAATGTCCAAGGCAGAACCTTCTGGAAGACTCTTACCTTACCCAGAAGGGCGGAAATAAAAACCACATGATCACTGTTGATTCAGATTAGAGAACACTGAGCTAAGCCTCAGCTCGAGGCCAACATCAGTGCAGACTAGGGGACCAGTTAGAGTGTGAGGCAGCAAGGGAGGAAGAATATTTTTCCCACCTGGGCTCGCCTTCAACTGGAGGACTCCCATCCCCCACCACAAGGCCAGATGAGCCCCCAGGGTCTGGGAGTTCTGAGTGAGGAAAAGACACCAGTCCCCAAGGACACCCTCTGCCTCACTGTTCCCTTCTCCTCCCACTCAGGCTGGTGCATTGTGACAATGGCTACATGACACTGCAGTAATGCTGGGCGTGCCTCCACTATACTCTGGAGGGCAGCACAGACAGCAAGCAGTTTTGGGGAGTGAGGGTGGAGATGCCAGAAGCAAGTGGTGTCTGCACGCACGCTTCTTGGCACTGACACAGCTTCTGTCTCTGTCCCAATGATGAGGGACCACAAGGCACGTAACTGCCACCAGCCCCAAAGTCCAGGTCCCACAAGATGAATACAACGCTCGGCTTCCTCCTGCTTGCATCCAGCTAGGCCTTGGAGTTGCAGCTCACGAGACTGGGGGGTTAAGGAAGAGGATCCCCAGGACCCTCACCAGCACCTAATCCTAAGCCTGGCTCCCTGCAGCAGTTCAGCTGAATGGTGCATCCACCCCTGATGGGCAGTTCCATGCTTTCCGGGAGACAGACTGCCGCAGAGGAAACCTTACCGTCACCTGACTGCCCATGTCAGTGAGCTATGCCCTGGAGCTTGTGCTTGGGTGAAGGGCCTTTCCCGCTCTGCCTGCCACTCGCCAATCCCTTGCAGGGAGGTGGGGGCTGCTCTCCACCCTCCAGGCTTCTGCAGGCTGATTCGGGACAAGGGTCTGGCATTCCCTTTATTTCACCCTCATTGATCTGGGGTTCCTGTATCTTTAGAGTCAAGTCTGTCCATAATACTTGGGTTCCTCCCTCCCAGAAGTTCATTCTGGCTTGGAGGAAGGAGGAGCTGAAAGAAACAGGCAATGGAGGGAAAGAGGCCAGTGAGGAGGCGCAGGGAAGGAAGCCCCTTCCTGCCCCCTTACTCCTGGGGCAGCAGAAGAAACAAACCACAGTGAACGCTGCCACATGCCAGCTGGCCCATGGGGCTGGTGCATTCACACGAGGGCCAGGCCAGGGCATGGGGCAGAGGTTTCCAGAGCAGGAAGAAGGGCTGAAAGAGCCTGTGGGAAAGAGAAGAGGGGAGCAGGCGTGAAAAACTGCAGGAATGCTTTGCCCACCCTGTGTGTCTGGCCTAGGAGCCCATAGCTGACCATGGGCACCCCTAAAGCATGAGTCCTTCTCCAGGCCCAGTGTCCTTTCCAGTGACCCGTAGGCTCCTCTCAGCCCCAGCTCAAATAAAGGCACTGCGGGTGCCAGACCAGGTGGCCATTGAGTACACTCTGTGAGCTTGGCTCAAGACACCAAATCCACTCTGGGCCATGTCCATGCATAAAGCAGTGGACTCTGGAGTCCCCATGACCCTATCCAACTCTGATATTCTCTGAGGTCTGAGAGACTCCCCATGGCACTTATGGTTCTCAGAAATGTCCATATCTGTGCAGAGCTCTTTGTCTACAAGGTGCCCACCCCAGGGAGCTTCACTGTGAGCTGACGATGCCACTGGCATTAAAGCTGATGTCTAAACAGGATCTTTGGAAGCATGCCTGAGACAGCAGTTCCAGAATCCCCTTGGAAAGTGGCTGAGTGGCTGGGGGTGGGAGAAGTTGGTAACTTTTTCATTGTTTAATCATTTGAATGCATTATTTTTTAAAAAAAGTAGTTCAGGAAGTGAAAAGATGAAGTTCAGGCCAGGGGCTCACAGATCCTCTGCTTTCCCTCAAGTTTCTAAGAGTTGGTCAGGAACTACTTCAGTCCTTGGCAGAGCAGGTGCCCGTCCAAGCCCTTCCGTTTTCACTGTTGAAGAGCTAGACCCTCCATTTCTCAGGACCATCATCCCACTCTGTTCTGCTGCCCTTCTCACTGTTTGCTCTGGTGTACCTGTCAGAAACCAGGCACGCCTGCCCCACAACACTCTGCTCCCGAGCCTGGGTAGCACCGGGCCTGCAGCTGGGATAGGCTGATGGGCCAGCTCCTCTGCAGAGGACAGCCGAGGTCAGATGGTCGGGAAGGCAGACTCCACAGGGCGCCAAGGGGTGGAACCTATTGGAGGCTGCCTGGCTGGCATCACATGGTCCGGCTGTACTCGATGCCACCCTTGGTGGAGATGCTGGACCATGGCAGGAAGCTGCAGAGCAGGCTGTGGGCCTGGCGGTAGATTCTGTGTGGGATGGAACAGGGGCTCAGGTTTGCTAGAGCAGAGCCCAAGTGCTGGATGTAGTCCGTGGGGCTCTGTTAAGGAAGATTCTGATTCGTTTCACCTCCCACACACCGTTGGGCAGGCGCTGTCAGTAGAGGCCTGCAGGCAACCTGTAGGACTGCATGCAGATAACATGCCATTCTCCTGGAAGGCCAATAGCTCTTTCAGCCTCTGCAGAGTGCTGGGAAGCCTCCTTAGATGGAGGGGCCACCAATGTGCAAAATAACAAAGGGCAGCACGTGGGTATAAGAGGACTTTCCAGGTGAGGCCTCAGGTACATGAACACCCAGACTAAGGTTGACCAACAAAAATGGATGCTGGAGAAAGGGGTCTGACAGAACAGCAAGTATTCCTGTTCCTCCCTCTACTCTCAATCTTTAGAGGAGCAGAGCCTTGTCTCTGTGACACACAGGGGTCAACAGTGCTGAATACTGAGACACCACAGAGATCCATGTTCACATGAGCTTGGAGGTCTGTGGGCTCTTGGGCCACCTTTCTCTTTCCAGTTTATTTCCTTATGCAATGGATAAATCCCAGACTCATTCAATTTTTCTTTACACACACACACACACACACACACACACACACACACACACACACACACACACATTCTGGGTCACACCTTATGACTATTAGGAAGTCTCCTGACCTCCCTACCTCTCAAGGGCCAGAGAGAGTTAAAGAGGAGGGAGCAAGAAAGAGACAGGCCCCCAGGTCACATACCCCACATCCCAGTAAGAAAGGTTTAAACCTAAGTGTTCAAAATGAGTGTTCATTTCACTTGTTTGTTTTTTCTCCTGCCAGCACACAGGTCCCATGAAGACAAGGGCTTCTGTCTGTTTTGATCACTATTGTAGTCCCCACACACCAGGAATATGAGGCTCTCAACCAATACTTATTGGATAAATGGGCAGATGGATGGACAGATCTTGGGCCAGGAGGTTTAAAACCCATTCCTCAAACTGCGCTGAGGTCTGGGGAACACCAAGTACCAGAACACATCTGCTTCCTTGGTATCTGCAACCAAACAATCATTTCCCAATACATGCAGACCAGATATACCCACATCTCCATCAACCTGATGGGAAAAAAAACACATCCTGTGAGCTTGGCCTCATGAATTGTCATCTGAAGGGAACCACAGCTCCAGATGGAGCAAGGCCTTGCTAGGAAGCCACAGTCCCTCACTCCTGAGAAAAAAAGGATATAAAATGGTCCAGGGAGGGTGGCCGCCATTGATGTAGAGGACGTAGGTGAAACCATCTTTGAGGACCCCACGGATGGAATAATAGTAGGGGAGATAGTGGTGCTGCTTAAAGTCTCTGTTTTCGTAAAAGTTTATTGCTGTGTTGTTGGTGGTGAGGACGTGCAGGTAGATGGCTTTGCAGTGGTCTTGGGCGGTGGTGGATATGTGATCCTTTAAACTCTCAAGTAAAAGTGAACCTGTGGGCAAAGAGGCGACAGTCACACATGGCAAGCAGGTGGAGAGGAAGCATGAGGCAGATGAGGAAGTGACTTTTGAAGAGATCTCTACAGATCTCTCTGCCACTGTAACCAACCTCTTGTAACCACCCATTGTCAGAATCCCTAAAATCCCACAGCCAGATGGGGCCTGTTAGCTGCAGACCATCAGGTGTCCAGGACCACAGATAGGGGCTGCAGAGTTCCCTCCCAGAAGCTGGACCCACAGCAGAAACTCATTAACCTTTCAGACAACAAATGTGTGAACCCAAGCCCAGGAAAATGTGAAACGGACAGGCATGGGTCACAGTGAAGACTGCCATTCACTGGCTCTGTGGCCAAGTGGGATGGGAATTTGGAGATTTACAGGTGGCACAGCACCTTGGATGTGATGGGCATCTGATACACGGCAGCTAGAACTGTTTTTCAATTATATTTTCTATTCTCAATTAAGAATACCTTGTGACCAGATGTTGGCTGTGTGCATGCTGGCAGGTACGGTAAGAGGTACCCATTCTCTAATGGGGGTGTTTGGGAGCTATTAATAATCTGATCTCGTCAGATTTGGGAACAAAGCCATAGCAGAAAGACCTGATGATGTGTAGAAAAAGCATGGGCTGAAGGTCAGTAGGGTTGGGGGCCAGAGATCTGCTGGGAAGAGAGAAGTAAGGTCTAATTCAAGAAAGAGGGAGGAAGGGTAGAGAAGAGACTGGGGGATACTGATGGGTGAGAATCATCAGGATGTGGGAAATGACTGGACATGGGTGGAAGGGTATATACCAAAAACCATTAGCTCAGCCGCCCTTACCTATGCCGTGCTTTCTGAATTCCTTCACTACTCCAAGACTTAGAATGTATGCAACTTGTGTGTCAACAGAGAAGTTGGAAGCTAGAATATCTCCATCCTAAAGAAAAAGAAATAAAGTCAGGTTCGCAGTCAAGGTGCCCGGTCCCACTGCAAAACACATCTCATGTGTCCACTCCCCTGGTCACAACACCTATGGGGTTATGGGGCCAGGGAATAGAACAGAGGGTAATGAAGGGTCACCATTACCCTATGAAAGCAAGAAGGTATGGGCCCTTCTGCTAAAAACTGCTAAAATAAGAACACACAAAAAGTCACTTCTCTTTGGGATAGGTGGTAGACAGGACAAGGAAGGACAATGACACAAACCGATGAAGCTATGGCAGCGAAAAGGAAACAACTGTGCTACATGGGCACTTAGTGGTATTCAAATATGTCAGTTGACACACCAAGAGACCAAACAGCGGGATAAACACAAAGTTTGAAAGATTTAATTAAAGGATCCTCTATTGTCCTCAGGAGGTCTTAGAGTAAAAAGGGTGGAGAGTTTGGATGGCCCCTCTGCTGTCCCACCAGGCAGAGTGACATGCCATGGCCTGCCTACCCCACATGTTCCAGAGATGGAGTCCTACACTGGGAGAGTTATGAATTCGACAACCATTAAGTCCTGATGTTCTTTCACCTTATAAAGAAAGCTATGTGGATTCTCCTCCATTCAAAGGATGCTTGGCAACTTGGCTCCTGTGTGGCTCCTGTATGCTGGGCATGGGTCAGCTTGTCCCTGTCCCTGTTCCCCACTCTCTTGGGTCTTAGCGCTCCACACCACAGCTAACCTGGACACAGGTGAACTTGCTAATCAGTCTCAGGGAGCCAAGCAACCTTATTGCTCTCATTATTTGAAGCCCATGGAAGGGTCAGGGAGGTGAGGTGGGTACTTTGTTGCCTGGCTGATGTCTTCTAACAGGCCCTTCTTTCTTTCTCCAGTGCTGAATTCATTCAGCCTCTCAGCAGAACCTGAGAAAGTGTCAGAACACAAAGGCTCCCTCTCCTGACACCTGTAGAGCAGAAGAAAACTGTCCCCATCTCTGTCCTCAAGGGAAAACCAACACATTCAAAGGAGCATGGAGATCTAGTTACCACTTATGTGGGGCTGGACAGTCACTGGCAGCAAACAGAAAGAGCTGCTTGGAGGGGAATTCAGGGAACAAGCTTTGTGGAGTGGGGAGGTGGACAAGAGGGACAGTTTGTCCTGTATAAGAAGAAAGATCAAAAGAATACTGATGTTTGCTGAAAACATCAATATTTCTTTCCTTTTTTGCTTTACCTTAGCACTGATAAATGGGGGCGGGGGGGGGGGGAGCTCAAAAGGAAGCTAGGACATAAACCAATTAAAAATTGGTTTCTTTTAAAAAGAGATCTCTTAAAAGAAACCAATTTTTCCAGACTCTAATTATGGGCAAATTAGGGGAGACTTGAGTGGATCAGGTCTTTAAAAGGGAGAGACATCCTTTTTGCACTTTTAAAAAAACAGCCTTAAGCAAAAAGGATAGACCAAGATGCCAGTTGTCGGTGGCTTTTTGTCCCCACCCTGGAGTAAATAACCATGTGGTAAATGCTACTCAGTCTCTAAGATGGCCAAAATTATTAGGCAGAATCCTGACCCAAGTCAACCACATGGAACAATGTATTCGTGTCCATGGCCTCACATTTTACATTTAGAGTGAGGCTTGCTAACAGACTCTCAGGGGTTCTTAGACAGATAGATCATAGAGGAGTCTATGAAGTTGAATAAAAAGAAATTATTTTTATTTTCACTAACCTCTAACTGAAACTTAGCATTTCCTCCAACAAACCACAGCAGTGTTAGCAGTTTCTGTGACACTGCAACCAATACAAATCACAGTCCCTTACAACTCTGCGTATTTTCAGTGAACTATTTATGACCCCTTCAAAACAACAGTTGTAAGAAGCCTGTGGTTAGGACTTGCTATTTAACGCACATATGGCTGCATCACATACAAACAGAAAGAAATCAATTGGGTATGAATCTCAAACACAGTCTGGCCTCTTAAAGAGAAACGGTCACAGAGCAGACAGTAGATTCTGTCACGAGGCCCCGCAGCCCCATCACCACTGCACATGCTTACCTCCTTGTGTATCTTGGTCCTATTTTTTATTTCAGCTACTATCATTCCCACGATGGTGCCCCTGTAGGTCGCAGCGAGAGAAAAGAACTTCTTGTTGGAGGTGATGTCACGATACCATGAGTCTGGGTACCTGAGGAGAACAAACTCAGGTGAACCTGCCAAAGGTCAAGTCCAACTAACGTCCTGCTTAGCACAAATAGTGGACCCACAAGGGACTGGAGGCTGCTCTCTCCACCGCACCAGGGTTGGTAAGGAGTCTGTCCACCACTCAATCTCCACCACCAAAGTGTATCATTCTCAGTGAATCATCTTCTTAAAGCGGTAATCAGGTCAGAGAAGACTGTGAATTTCTTATGGGAAAACGATTTTACAAAATGTAGGGATGAAGGGGGAAAAAACCTCCTGATATTGTCTCTGCAAGAGAGGTGCCTAGAGAGAGAGCTGTGCCTAGAGAGACAGCTGATGACCCTTGGTAGCCCAAGGGGAGCAGGGAAGAGAACGATTCATGCCAAGCCCCAGGATACAGTGATGAAAGACATTATTCAGTCCTGGTCAAGAAGACTTGTAAAGAGGGATAAGGTTCCTGGGGCTTTAAGGGTCTACGGGTTTGTTTAACTTGGGACATAACAGGTCAGCCCAGCTGCCTTTTTTGAGACCAAAAGCTGGAGAAGGGTGCTGGACCCTTGTGGTGACACAGTGGAGAGGTGCTCTGCTCCGGGGTGCTCCACAGAAGCCACTGACCACCCACCAGAAGGCTCTATTGGGCCAGAGCATCATACAAGCTCTTCAACTGGTCACACTACTCTCTTCTGACCCCAGGAGTGCTCTGTTAGCCTGGTGAGGCAGCCAGGACATGGAGCTGCCAGCACACAACCCAAAGGGACTGCAGTTCACTCTCAATCTTTGGAAGCTGAGGCCTCAGGCCTAGGAAGCTGCAAGCAGAAGCAGGACAGCAGGCCAGGGCACCTGGGGAAGCCCAGAGGCCATGGTCCAGTGTGGCTCCAGCCTGGCCCAAGTGGTCCTTGGCAGGGTCAAATCTACATATTTACTGGATTACTTTCCAGCAGTGCAAATGCTGGGCTGAAGAAGAGTTTACATTTTAACCCAAGAAGCTACTGCTAGCCCATATCCCCAGAAAGCTGTGATAATTCATACTCCCATCAGAGATGTAAAGGGCACCCTTTCTCTCTCTTCCTACCTATAGTGGGTAAAATCTGAAGTTAAAACTCATGGAAATATGATGTTTAGCAGGATCTTGTTTATTTTTAATTTTTAAAAGTTTATACCTATTTTTCTCATGACAAAAGCTCTATGTGCATATTACAAAAAAATAAAGGAAATATAGACAAAATCAGATGAACTTGTATGTACTGATAAACTATGTACCCAAACTACCAAAAACACTGTTAAATGGTACATATCTTTATAAGCTTTTACCTTGTGCATGCTTTTAAGTTAAAGTGAAACTGTGATACATACTATTTTCTAGTCTGCTTTTTTCATTTAATATCCAGTAAAAAAAAATCTTGTCAACAAATATATGTCAATAACAGATATTTAACTAGATAAATAATACTGCACAGGCCCTAATGTATATAACCAATTTCTTACTCTTAAAAAGATACTTAAGTTGCTTCTCAATTTCCTGATATATAAATAGCACTGCATTGAGCATCTTTGTAACTATTTTCTCAGCAAAGCCCTTTTGGTGACTCTTTAAGAATATGGTGAAGTGGATAGGGCCCAATGACCATCATGGAGCAGGGCATGGGATTCA
Source organism: Cynopterus sphinx (assembly GCA_030015415.1). Lineage (NCBI taxonomy): Eukaryota > Metazoa > Chordata > Mammalia > Chiroptera > Pteropodidae > Cynopterus > Cynopterus sphinx. The sequence continues at coordinate 93,985,966 of CM057379.1, read as the reverse complement.
CCAACAGGCAAGGCAACTCAGGGCTACCACAGCACCTCCAAGCCATCCTTACCTTCACACAAGCTTGCCACGTTCAGCACTGCAGATCAGTGTTCATTCCCCTCATTAGTTCCCCAACCACCCCTCCAATTTGCAACTTGGGGCAGTGGGTGCTGCTCAACTTACTCAATGGGGAACCAGTCGCCACACAGATGTTTCACGGTGTCTATGTCATCGTGGCAGAGGAGGCGCAAGCTGACCTCGCTGAGGGCGCTGGATGGTACCGCCTCTGTCATTCACACCTGTAGGGAGGGAGGTGACATCAGGAGGGTGGCCACACCACCTCACCAGCCCAGTGAACCCACCACACCCCATTCATTTCCCCCTTCTCCCCCGAACCTGTGAGGTGGGAAAAACAGGAAGACTAATGCCATCCCCCTGGGATGGCAATCCCCTTAGTAACTGCATGTTGCATTTCTATCCCTCACAATAATCCCTGCACCAGGTGTCATAGTTGCCCTCATTTTGCAGACAAGGAAAACAAGGCTCAGGAAAGGCTGACAAGATGGGGACCCAGGTTCCCCTTGCTGTTCATGGGGGAAGCTGAGTCCCAGAGGGCGGCCTGTCTATGGTCAGTTTTCTCTCTCCTTCCTCTTGGCCCCTCTGAGCTGCCTCCTGAGTGCCACTCCCTTCCAGCCAGTCTCCTATCTCCCTCATGTTGTTTCTCCACAACATAATGCACATGGCCCCGCCAGCCTGACTTCTCCTACCTAGGCCAGTGGCTGCCAACAGCAGATGTGGCTCAGCAGCCCAGGCTTTGGTCTCCTTCAGAACAGCTGGGGCGGGGGCAAATGACCTGCTGAACTTCCAGGAGAAGTGGTGCTTGCTGAATGGCTCATTTCTTCTCTCCTATCCAGCAGATAAAGGCTTGTGAGGAGAAAAAAAAGAGAGAGAGAGACTTTATGAAACACCAGAAGTTCAAATCAGGGGTCAGGAGTTGCTGACAACTATTTTGAATCAGGAAACTACATACAGTCCAGTTTACGGATGGAGCACCTGCCCTTGTTCCAGTTAAAGGAAGGCAGGAAGCAAGGCCAAGTGCTGTACTGACAAAGGGGAATACAGGAGCTTTTTTTTTCTTTTTATTAAAAGCTGGTAACAAAAGGCAAAGGATAGTGCATTTACCCCATCTTTTTTAGGAGGAACTGTGCAGTTCAGTTCATCCTTGATGGCTGAGGAAAAATTCTTTCTATAGAAGATGACAGCCAATAAAAGAAAAAATGATAGAAATGGAAAGTCACCTCTTTGGAACTACTGATAGAAATAACCTAGACAAGCAAGATTCATCAAAGGGTTTTAACTCCCTACTGGAGGGTGCTGGGGAGCAGGTGTGGGGCATGGAGGCAAAGCACCTTCACTTCCAGGACTTACTGATCACCCTGGAAAAGCCTAACCTTTCAACCTCAAGATCCCACAGTCATACACCCTCAGTGATGGAGGCTAGCCTTTCTGACCAGTGCCACGATTGAGAAATCCACGAAGCCCTCAGGTTCCTACCTAAAATGCTGGGCCTGAAGCTAATTGTGCCTCCAGACCTAACTTCACAACCATAGATAATATCATTAAAAAAATTAAAGCAGACTAAAAGAGACAAGGAGACTTACAACCAAATACGTGATGCGTAAACTCCTACCAGAAAAAAATAAGTCAAAACATTTTGTGGAAATTTAATTATGAGCGGGATAGCAGGTATTATGAAATTATTAACTATCTTAGATGTGAAAGAGTATAGTGGTTATGTGGAAAGTCTTAGGATGCTGAAATATTTTCGAGTGAGATTCAAGAGGTCTAAAACTAACTTTAAATGGTCCAAAAATGTTCAGCTACTTAGGAAGCAAATATGACAAAATATTATTAGCTGTTGAATCTAGGTGGCAGGTAAGATATATTACAAGAACTTACTGTTCATACATTAAATTTTTCTACTATGCATTTTAAATTTTAAATAATAAATGCTGTGTTTGGGGGCCCTAAAGTGTAGTTTTTACTTGCTAAAACTTACTCTGGAAACTACAGTTCTGTGACTGGGCACCATATAGTCCAGTTGATGCCCAAAGGTCAAAGGACCAAATAGTTTGCCCTTACTGTTCAGCAAGCCCAAATGAAGTGCCTTTGCCAATTCTTCAAGGTCACCTGCTCCCCTGACCCCTACTTGTGCCTGATTCTCCCAAGACTGTGGGCATTACTGTGAGGGTCCCCAGGAAGGCCATGTTCTGACCTGCCATCTGCCAGCAGCTGAAATCTGCCCTGAGGCTTGACAACAGGGACGGGGGGCAGCTGTTCAGCCTCTGAGCCCTGGACGCAACCCTGGCTTGGCTCCTTTGAGGGCTGGCCATGGGCTGGCACTCCTCCTTCACCGCCAATCCCGACCAGGACCAAGTGCTGCTGGGCAGTCAGGCTGAGAGCAGGAGCCCCTCAAGCTGGGTAATGACAGGTCTGCTGCTGTGCCCCTATCATGGCACCAGCCAGCCTATGGGGGACCATCTCGGGTAGGGGCTTTAGAGGTCAGGTCTGCAGGTCGTATCACCGCGACCTTGGTGACCTTGACCTTGAAGCAGTCATATGGGGTGGGTGAGGAGGCAAGAGGAGGCAGAAGTACTGCAGAAACTGCATGGCTGGGGCTACCTCAGGTTCTGTATTTCTAGAACACACCAGACTTCACCCAAGGGGTAGAGACTGTGCTACCTTCCCATGACCTTCTGCACAGCATGACTTAAGAGCTGAAATGAGAAGGCACCTGCTTTCTCTTCTTTTCTGTTTTCAGCCAGTGCCTGCACACTGCCCACATGACATCTGCAAGGCGGGGCCCCTCCTGTGACACTGCTGGCAGCATCAACTGCCATCCCCTGGCCTGCATTCCAAGGGGTTCTGAGAGGGATGGAACAGAGCTCTTCAAGACAAGAAATAGGTGTGTTCCTGCCTGAGGCCTGGTGGATCCAGAGAGACCCTGGGTCAGGAAGAAGCTGAGGTATCACATGCAGCTTTAGAAAGGAGCAGTGTCCTCAGCAGACAGCCTGCTAGAGGAGGCTAGTCATTTAGAAGGGGTCAGGGCTCATCTCTGGATGCACGATTTTGACAGAACCTCTGAGACCTGAGCTGACCCAGACAAGTCTCTCTCTAAGGCAGGGATAACAAACAAGGGACACAGGCCATCACAAAAGTTAACATGAGAGGCCTATTGAGAAAGGGCAGGCCACAGCTGCTGGGTTGGGCTTATTTGAGTTCTCAGTTCCAAATACAAAACAAAACCAAAACACCAACCAAACAACAAAAAATACCCCCAAACTTGGCAAATCTGAGCTTCCCAGGTCACCTGTTTTTTTCTTTTCACTAGGATGTACCTTCAGAAACCAAGATGCTGCCTGGCCTGATGATGTCTTGTAAACAGCTTGATTATCTGGTTTCTATACAGCAGTGCTGTTCCAGGGCTCAGCACCCTGTTCCACAGCTGCTGCTCCAGCCCCCTGCCCCATAGGTGCTCTGGACTTTCTGGTGAGTGTGACCTCATGACTCCTAAGTGGCTGGCTACTTCTTGGGAAATGGACTGGTCAACCCAAAATGGCAACTCCTGAGTTTTATGAGTCATCCCTGTCTAAAATATATTTAGCGGTCACTGGCTAGGATGCAACTCCCCAGTTGTCCTGGGTAAAAGGCCGTTTTACTCCATAGAACATGTTTGTACGGGTTCAAGAGGTCCACCCATAAAAGGCGGAATGGAGCCCAGCACATCACATTCCCTAGTTTCTGTATAATCCCTATCACGTGGGCTACTCTCTCTTCCCCGACAAAGGCAGTAGATACCACAAACAAACAAAAAAACAAATAAAAACTTTCTGAAAGCAGGTGTTGTTAACATTGTTAAGTATGAGAATATTGTGGTTATACAGAAAATGTCTGTATTCCTTAAGAGATGGGCACTGGATACACAGGAGTAAAATGACAGAATGTTCTGGAATTTAATTCAATTGGAGCAAAAGTGGCAAAATGTTAATAACTGTTGAATTGGATGGGTACCCAAGTTGATGTTTGAAAAAGTTCCTAATTAAAATTAACCGATAACCAATCAAACTTCTACATAAAGGCTGTTTCAGATATGGATGGCAGGTTTTCCAGGGGACTAATTTAAAAGCTTCTGGTGTCCTAATCAAGAGCTTTGGGAAGCAGTCCCATGGCCTCTTCACACCTCCTCACTGGAAATAGCAAGTTCTCAGCAAATCGTGGCTGGCTCACTGCCAAGCACTCTGTCTCCCAGGTAGGTCAGACACTCAGTTCAGAGTGTTAAGAGGGCAGGGAACACTGCTTGGGTGCCACCAATGTTAACCAATCTTCAAATTCCACTGAAGTTTTAAAGAGTGATAGTGTAGACATTCACTGTGTAGTTAGGTACACAAGGCACTGTTTTAAGAGCCATACTCAAAGCTGCCCAAGATACTAGGTACCAACTACAAGGGCCAGTTTTGGGCAACAGCCCTCCCTTTCCTTCAGGACCAAGAAAAGTGGGAAAGGCAGGAAGCCCCTTCCAAAACCTTCAGTCTTTGGGGCAAAGTCAACAATCCTATATTAACCAAGGCCAAGGCCAAGGCCTATCCCTTAGTGCAGTCTTTCCAGAGAAGGCTCCTGAGCCAAGGCCCTCCTCTCCCCATTGCAACCACTTCTAGGGAAAATTCTGGAAAACAAACCCAAATACCTCAACTACCTACCTAATCTTCATGGCCAAACAAGATGACCAATAAAAATACTTCTCAACATCCCAGTGAGGACACAATCCCTGCTCTAAATTGAGCAAGGGAGTACAAGTGGGAATCCACTACAGGCTCACCAAAAACCAGCCCTCATGTGAAAGCAATCCAAATGTGTATCAATGGATGACTGGACCCATAAATTGTAGTCTAATCATGCAGTGGATATTTAGTACTAACACATGCTACAATGTGGATGAACAGTGAAAATATGAGGCTGAATGAGATAAGCCAGTCACAAAAGGCCATGTATCTTACGATCCCATTTATATGAAATGTCCAGGATTGGCAAATTCATAGGGACAGACAGTAGATTAGTGGCTGTCTATGGTTGGGAGGATTGGAAGGTGATGGTTAAGAGTGTGCAGTTTCTTTCAGGAGTGGTCAAAGCGTCCTGAAATTAAATATGGTGATAGATGCATGTGAATACACTAAAAACAGTGAATAGTACACTTTGAATGGATGAACTGTATGGCATGTGGATTACATCCCCCAATAAAGCTGTTAAACATCCCCCCCAAAAAAACCCTAATTCTGAGAAGGAAGATTCTTTTATTGAGCAAATGGATTAAAAATTCTTTTTGTAGGAAGTCATAGTAGACTCCAGAAAGAATCAGAAGCTTTCTAGCCTACAAGTCAAAATGTAGGGATCCATGTTGGTGCACCATGGTAGGGCTCCTTCAATGGAGCTGGCCCAGACCCCATTTCCCGGAGACCCAGCTGTTAGCCAGGCCCGCTAGGATGGGTTTGAGGGTGCTCTGGGGAAGATGAGGCTGAAGTTCAGGGAGCCTGGTGGGAAGTACAAACTCACAGAGAAGAGGAAGAGCCTCTAGCCAAGGCCAACCTGGTAGCTATCTCAAGGTTTGGGCCAATTTTAATATTTCATATTCAAAGGAAGAAAAAACCTGTCATTGGTATAAGAATCGACCAAGTTATCAAGTCTCAACAAGCATGTGTGTGTTGTTCACGAGTTTTCATGGGGTAGCTACTTAGATTATTTTGAGAAAGAAGAAATCACACTCAGATTTCCCCTAGCTAAGAAATCTACATAAACCAGAGATCACCGAATGAATCACAAATCAACAGTCAGCCCCAATGCTTGACCTGTGCCAGGAAACTCCATATTGTCTATTCCCTGGAAAATTGGTTTGTCTGGGGCTTGACAAGCTCAAGCCAGCCACAGAAACAGGGTGACATGACTGACTGCCTTCATCACCCTCCACAGCGCTTCAGGTTTCTCATCAGTTGTGCCTCACTGTTTTCTCAACCAACAGCAAATGTGCTCTGAGCTCCCATGGAAAGGAGCTGCAGGACAGGATGCCAACAGCTCAGTCTCAGCAGTCACTTCACTGCAGCTGGCAGGACAAATGCAGGCATCTGCCAAAACCAGCTGGCAGAGCCTGGCAGGGTCTGGAGAGCCACAGGTAGACCTGAGGCACCTGAGGAGCTAGAGCCGCTGACCAGCAAGTGCTAGGATGCAAGGCCTTGACCTCTAGAGTTGCCTGCGGCAGAGGACTGACTGCAAAGAGGCTGGGGGTGAGACACTTCCTGAGGGGATGGAAATGTTCTATACGTTAATGGTGGTAGTTACACACACACATACACACATGTTAAAACTTATTGGGCACATTTTCTTATATGTATATTAAACTTTAATAAAGTTGATTTTAAAAGATTTAAAAACACACTCTACATTGATGTTTGACAACGAAAAGAAAGATCCATAATGAGCATCTCTTCTGTCCTGGAATTTGTGAAGTTTTGCCCTTGACCAAAGAGGCAGGATTTGTTCCCTGTTCAACTTTTAGGAAAAACACTATGCTCCAAGGCACATAGCTATTTATGGAGTCTCACAATCCTATAAAAGTACGTACATGTTTTCAAAGTTCAGTTCTTTAGATGCTTTGATTTAAAAATAGAAACACAGCACATTTAGCTAAGGGAGAAAGCAGCGTATTATAGTGCCTAAACTGTCCCAGCCCAACCAACAGTGTGGAGAAGGGGACAAGAAGAGGCACAGGAAAGGGAAATCTGGTGCCCGTGTGCTGGTGAGAGGAAGGAATGTTGCCAGAGAAGGCAAGTTAAGAGATGGTGGCAATGCAGGCTGCTATAGCCAAGTGGCTGGTCCACTGCTGAGGGAGTGGGCCAGCAGACCCAGATCTGGCACCTCTGGGGACACTGCTTCCACCATGTACTGATTTATTGCTCTGGGCTACCCTTGGGGCTTAAGGGACAAGAATTCTGAGACTCACTAGAGAATAGGTACCAGTGGGCAAGGCCAGAGCTCTCTGTTCCATTCTGAGCCCTGGGGTGCTGGTGATATAGGCACCGAAGCCAGAGATGTAGAGGCCATTCTCGATATATTTCCCAACAAACACAATGATGCATCTATATTACAAATGCAGGGATGTTCTTACAGGAGAAGACAAAATTCACTTGTTTTTAAGTTAAAACATGAAACTGCAAAGGTCAGGCTTGTAGTGAGAGTTCTTTCCTGGGTTTCCTGGGTCTGTGTCCTATCCTGGGCCTTTACAAGGTGGGTGAGTAGGTCAATTCAAGGAGGGGCAGAAGCCAGATTCTCCAAGACCCAAATGAAGGGCCTGCTGACTCACCTCTTGGTCTTTTCTTTCTCCTTCCCCAAACCTCATCCTCGTGAGGCTGTCTATGAGCCTCATCTTTCTTCTGTGCTGAAATGACCTCTTTGGTCCCTATACCAAAGGCCGCTTTTCCCTGAGGACTCCTAGGTAGCTGGAAAAAGGTGGTATTGCCTAACTCATGATACTTCCCAAGTACTTTTCTGTGGGCTTGGTCAGAAGGACAGAGTGACAGCAGAAGAATGGCTTCCAAGATATCCCCAAAGTCCTTAGCAGCATCTTCCATCTCTCTACCAAGCGCCAGAGATTCAGACTCTGGAGGACTCAGAATTGAATTATTCCAGTTTCTGGAAGGGTTTCTCTAGCACTATAATGATACCAAGGGGCCCTCTACTCCCATCCCAGGTAAGAAAGCCAGAAACAACCCTATTTGCTGGAGACTCCTCCCTTTTGTAGACTGGGCCCTGCTATCCCAGGTCCACAGGGCCTCTCTCTTCTTCATAGGCACTGCTTCTTGGTCCTAGACAAGCTACACTTAATTTTGAAAAACCACCCTATCCTCTTAGTAGCTTAAGCAGTGCTCTAGATTCTACTCTTGACCTCACAGATTTCCAGTATTCAGACCAGGCATGATCCCACTGCACTCTCCATTACCCCTGGAACCTTTTCTTCCTCCTTGTCTTTCACTCCCACTGGTTCCAAAGGATCTTTTTTCCTTGCTGAGAATAGGCCAACCTCTGTTCACTTTCTGGATGCTGTGCCCTCCACATGCTCCCAGACCCTTCAAAGATGGTGTAATCACCATGATGGTAGTTCAAATCCCAGCTTTGATGTCCATTGAGACGTCTCTGTGTCCTTCCATGCTTCAGCTTTCTTATCTGTCACTGGGAAGACAAATGAGATGGCCACTTCCAAAGGGCCACCCCAATTCCTGGCCCAGCTCTACATCTCCTCCCTCCCTGGTCCAAGTACCACCTTCTCCAACATTTTTTTTTTTTTGCACAAACTCCCCTCCAACGGGCTGTAAACACTTCACGTGCACCCTCTCTTGAACAAGCCTCCTGCCACCTTCTTTCCCTTTGAGGTAAATACCTGCAATACCACATTTGTTGCCAACTTCTTGCTTTATTCTTACCCCTACCTTCTGCTCCAGTAACAACAAACCAACAGCTTCCCTTCTCTGAAATCCAGCATCCCTTCCTCAGGAATCTACCTCCTCTGACTCTCTATGGCTCACATGTTGGTTGATCCCTTTCTGGAGCCCAGCTCTCTTCACCCTATGACAAAGCACCACCCTGGTCTTCCCCAGGCACTTCAAGCTTCTTCCTAAGTGAAGAACATGGGAAGATTAGCATACATTCACCCATGGCCCAAGAATTAACATTCACCAGGGCCTCAGGAATGTGAAATTCTGCAGACACCAGGTTTATCAGCTTGAAAAATCCAACAATAAACTCTAAGCTCCTGCATTTAGGATGGAAGGTAGAGAAAATGATGCTGCCTTCCTTGCTCATCAGTAAAATGGGTCAATGGCTAAAAAGGGAGAATGAGGGAAACAGTGAGTGCTTTTAATGGCTCATCTGCTAAAGCGAACAGCTGCTGGTGGGGGCAGTGAACTGTCTCCATGGCAGCCTGGGCTCCTTCCAAAACCACACCATAGGAGGAACGTGATTAATTTACAGGGTGACGAGAAACAATCAGCCAGCACTCTAGTTCCAAACAGTCTCCCTCTTAAAACCCAACCAATCATTCTCCAAGAGGAGCCTGTATACTCATCGCATACCATTAAATCACATCTCTTCAAGCACAAATTGATGATACTGGAGGATTCCATATGTATGAAATTCAGAAACTGCTAAGGGAATCAATCAGTGGTGACAGCAATCAGAAAGTGGTGAAGGGAGGCACTAAGAAGCGGTGTAAGGCAACTTGCTGGGGCAATGACAATGTTCTATGTCTCCTTTAGTGTCATCGAATGTATAGATCTGCTCACTTAAGAACTGAACATTTGGCTGCATGTTAATTATACCTCAATTTTAAAATAAGATGACAATAGGTTGTTCCGGCATGGTCCCAGGTCCAGACCTTGCTTTCTTTTAGGTCAAAGGTTCCATCACCCCTTCAATTTCATAATGAGAACCCATCTAACCTTTTATTTACCAAAATTGTACTGAAAATCCAGGCCCTGCTCTAGGTACTGCAGTACAGCAATGAACATAGTCAGAAACCTCTAATTATATGGGGGGTGTGCATCTAGGGGGACCAGATTGTGTGCTTTCCTACACCATTTCCTAAATATAGAAATGGTTTAACATTTTAACCATTTTTAAGTGTGCAGGTCAGCAGCATTAAGTACATTCACACCACTGTGCAACTATCATCAATGATGGTCACCAATGACCATCATCTCCAGAACTTTTTCATCTTCCCCAACTGAAACTCTGTCTCCATTAAACATTAACTCCAGCCTGCAGCAACCATCATTCCACTTTCTGTCTCTATAAACAACATTGGCAACTCTTTATACTTAGTGGCACCTCTTCACTAAAAATGTTTTACTTCATGTCCAGAGTAAAATGACCCAAAGGGAAGGTATGGTCTTGAGCCATTGGCATCTATGCCACCTGCAATCCTTGATGCTCCTTTAGAAGACATTGGTCAGTCAGTCCAAGAGAATCTACAAGTTGTTCTAAGGACCTAGACCAGAGCAGCTGAGGACCAGAAGGTCTCTACACTGAATGAGAACTGGATGTGGGTGGGCTGCCAAAGGACTGTTTGCCTTTTGTGACCCTACTAGGTCAGTGTTGGAATTGGAGAACAATGGCCCAGGTTTTGAGAGAGACAAAGATGTAGAGGAAGAACAGGTGAAAAGAAAGAACAGAGAAAAGAACAGGACCTGGGAGTAAAAGGAGTCATTAAACTGGAGGTCAGAGACATGAAGCAAAGAACAGACAGATCCCGTGGACACCTTGCCTGAAAACTCGGACAAATCTCATCTTCCTGGAATAGAAAATGAGGGCACAGATGATGCTGTGCTGCCAGCTTACACAAAAAGATGCAGCTCAAAGTGGAGACAAGTGGGTCATGAACTGGATGGGCTGTAAGGATGGCCTGGTCAAGAAGCCCCTTTGCCTTGTGGCTTTTTAACCTGGGATCTTGGTAGGAAGCTGTCTGACATGTCACAGTCAGAATATAATTTGTAAATTCAGATCCAGAGAGTAAACCAGTTTAGTTTAAAACAAGTCAAACAACAAAATCACCTGTACAGACTAGATTTGGGGGGCATTGGGTATCGAAGGGTAGTAAAACGTCTGTTTTTAAGTGGCATTCTTGATTAACACCCAAGACTAGACCCTGCCTAAGCCTCAAAACCAAGAGCAAATCTGTTCTTCCAGAGAACTTCAATGGCTATAAGAAACTCTCACATTGTTTGGGGGGAGGGAGTGGGCAAAATAAACAGGCAGCTATTCAATTTGAAAGGAAAAAGTACAGCAACAGGGAAATCAGGTTTCAGGAAACCTGCTAGCCCCCTTGCTCCTACCCCTTCAGCAAACCAGTTCTCCTAGCCTTCCTTCCCTTTTTTCATCTCACTATGCTGGGGTTTTTCTTGTTTGTTTGCTTTATGATTTTTAGTCTCTGCTTCTCTGGGTTTACACTTGAGATCTTTTAGAGTTAAATAGATGTGAAATATAAAAGTGAGTCAAATTTGGTATAAATTAACAATCAACAGGTTAATTTTTATAACAAAACTGATTTTTGACAATTATTTCAACATACCAGCATTTGCCTCTGGAGTTATGGCAGATGTCTGTGTTCATTCACTTTTGCATCGGAGATTTTTTTTTTTTAAACAATGAATTTGGGTTGTTTTTATTATCAGAAAAAAAGACTTTGAAGTAGTATGTAAAAATTAAGAACACATTTTTATATTTAAAAAATTCAATGGGCTAATTTTAATTAGTCCCAACTTGGGAATTTTACAATGTCTCTTTAAATTATAAGTAGAATGATTACCCATTTTGCCCCAAAACAGACTCTTAGTGTCAACTTTTAAACTCCATACTCTTGGAATAGCATGACAGTTTGTGCACTGATTCCAGAAATAAACAGATTCAAGGTGTAATGAAGCAAAGAAGAGATGGTTGTGAATAAAGACCCAGAACAGACTTGTAAGATATTTTAAAGGGTCCCTGTATAATCATTAAAAAGCACTTTTATCAGCCAAATAAAATCCAACTTAAAAATATTTGTTTTAAGATAACTACTTAAAAATGTTTAAAAAGAACATTCCTTTATATTTAGATGCAATAAATATAAAGCAAAAACTAAGAATTCCCCACCCACCCCATCCCCCATAAAAGGACTAAAAGGACTTTAATGGTTTCTTGTGTTTCCTATAAATGGTTTCTTGTGTTTCCTATAAAAAATATATATATATATATATATATATTTATTTTTTTTTTTTTAAATAGAAAAGGCTTATCTAGTAAGAGGCCTGAGGGATCTGAGGTATGGTTGTACAAGTGTGTTCATGCCATGACCGTTCGCAAGCAGTGTACTTTTTTAAATGAATATTTCAATGAAAAAGCTTAAAATGGGAGGCCAGAGGAGAAGCAAAGTAATTTGAAACTAGGGGTATAAAGAGGAGCAAATACCTGACTAGCAAGACCTTCTGAATAGTTTCCAACTAGTCAGAAAGAGTCATCTTCCAAAAAGAAACAAGTTTGAAGAAGGTATCAAAATGAAATTACTTTCTTCTGCTATTTTCAAGATGGGCTCAAATTTCAATACTTTGTTGCCCAAACAGACCATTTCAGGAATGCAGGAAACAAAAAAGAATCACAACTTGATTTTAAACAACAATAACTACTCAACAAGAAATAGAACTAGAAGAATTTGTTTCTAATGTGGCCTGTTAAAGATGACAAATACTTTTTTGGTCTTCCTGTATAAGCCAAGGGAACAAAGTTTTTCTCAAACACCTGTTCTGTGTCCCTTTCCACAACCACCTCCTCCTTTCTTCTTTACAACTATGAAACTGTGTTTAGAATATTTACTTCCAGCATCAATGTACAAAATACCATGCTACACCAAGGGCATGGGGTTTAAAGGTGGCACTGGGAGTTTATTTTGGGGCAAAATGTATATTCATTCTGCTTATAATTTAAAGAAACATTAAAAATGTTCCAAGTTGTCACATTCATTGGTGGTTCTTGCCATCATTATTCAGAGCGTTTGGCTCTTCACTGAGCAGGAAGTGGGTTTCAGGTGAAGAGATGGGGAGTCTGAGACGTTGATAGGATGAGATGGCAGATTGGCCTTCACTTGCTGTTACCACCCCCCACCCCTACTACTTGACCATTTCAGTTCAGAGCTGTGACCACCCTAGGGCGACTATCATGTGTTCACCAGCCTCCACCGTGGGGCACTTAGGCTTCACTGAACACTGGTTCAACTGTTTACATGAACCCCAAACCACTTCCCGTAGACGGCTCTGGCTCCCTGTTTAGAACCCCCTCCGATGATTTCACAAGCACTGAGCAGACAGACACCTTAAGGTTTGTAGCAGAATATGAACCCTCCTATGTGAATATTGGGTTTTCAAACACATATGTTTCTCTTTAATGAGCACTGTTAGATAGCTGGGCCTCAGATAACCCTGAGCTGGTTTGCCAGCTCATTCCTATCCACAGTCATGCTAAAAAGAATATTTAGAAAAGGAGGCCTGATTCTAGAGTTAAAGACATTTACAAATAGTTGCATTTAAACTTAGCCAGAAAAAAGACCCAGAAGTTCTAGCATTGTTTTGCAGGTCAGCATTTTACTTAAAAACACTGCATATGGATATAAGCAAAACCAGTTTCACTGCAGAGTTTATACCTCAAGCTTGCTTTCTACAAACAAGGAACTGAGATGGAAAAACCATGAGGAAATTGTGCATTCCTTCTAGAAGTTGTCATAGAAAGATAATGGAGATTGGAGATAAGATGTAGAGATGGAGGAGCCACCATTTAAGGGAAGACACTATCTAATAAGCAGCCAGCTTTCTATTCCAATAGGAAAGCTACCTCCATCAAAGTGAGACCTCTGGACTACTTCAGCAGACAGAAGACAAGCACTGCTCTGAACTCAGAGGCTTTGAGGAATCTTCCTACACTGTATTCTCCGTGGCTCTGGCAATGGATGATGTGCCCACCTGGTCTAAGTACACCTCAAGCTGCGAGAAGCCAAAACTGCTGCTAACAGGTACATTGAGGCTCCAAGAGTCTAAGGGGCAGAACACTCAGCCAGCAATGACAGAATCACCCTTCTCGGTTCAGATCTAAGTATTTTTTTTATCTTTCAAATCTCCAACCATCCAGGAATCTTCTTCTATCCAGGGCAAGAGGCATGCTGTTGCTTAGCAACTTCAACAAATCATCCCAAATTTGTTAGTAGGTGTGGTTAAAATAAACATGGTGACAAAGTCTGCAGGATACAACTGGGAGAGGCTAAAGATAGAATACATGCAGACCTTTTAAAAAAGTGTCTGTATTTTTTATTCTGGCCTGTTAACACCACACAATGCCCTGACTTTTGTTTCTTATAGGTTTTAACTGTTTTCATAGAAATCCAACATGTCTGCAAGCTCAGTGAGGTGGAACTCCAGCAAACCATGGCGGAGAGACAAATCTCATGCACAGTGCATTCTCATAGGGCCAATATGCACATTAATTCCAGGGTACAAAATCCTGGAATAGGAGAGATGAGGACCTATATGCACTGCCATGACTGATTTGGCCATTTATAAAGATGACTTGTACTTACATTTCAGCCACCCTTGAGTTTCTTCTAGTCCTTAATCCCATCTTCTCTAACTGTGCTTAATGCAATTCAGGGATTTTCAATGGGGGTGTGGGTAGAAGGGCATAAGACATGAATTTTTCTCTTTGTTTTTGCTTTCAGACCCTTTTAATTCAATGACATTCAAAATTCTCCTTTCTTCCACGCAGGCTGGTACTATTGGCCAAAGAACTACTATCACTTATCTCTACCATATAAAGTGCTAAGGGGATTGAGGTATTTCTGCAGATGACCTGGAGTAACTTCCCGGTTCAGTCAGTTAAACATTAACTAGAGGTTTTCCGCCTTCAGTTTTCTGGTAAAACATCAGCAACCACCAATGGTCTCTCCAGTTCTGATACTCCAATGACCAACCACTCCAGGTAACACAGTGAACTACTGTGTGGGGCTGTTATCCTTCCCTTCAGGACAAATGAGTAACAAAATCAAATGGCGTCTGCCGCTAAGTGAAAACTGATCAATGAAATAGCCAATGTCCGCGTTTACTGCAAAGTAACTACTTCACATCAGGTCCTGGGCTGTCACCCGCTGCGCACACAAATATTTCGTTCGTTGTCCAGAAAAGCTCCACAGCTTCCCTCAAAAATTTCCCAGGGGGACAAACCGCAGAAGTTACAGATTCCCTCTATTCCTTGGGAAGCGTCCAGTTCGGCGGAAGAGGTCAGAGTTAGTGTGGGTCTGCATGGCCCACCTATAAACTACCAGAAACGTAAGGAATTGGTTTATTTTACTCCAGGGGAGAGTAAGACGCAGGGACGACCAAGACACAGAGACCCAGGCTTTCAGTCCACAGAGCAAACAAGTCGGCAAAGTAACTACAATTCGCGCAACAAGTAACCAAAAGCAAAGGTGGGCCAGGCGAGACGGGGGCAAATCTCTCAACCGTGAAAAAGCCTGGCCCTTGATCTCAAGTGAGACAAGGCGGATAGCGAGGGGCAGGTCTCAATTCCCCCAGCAACCCGTCCGGGGGCCCAGCACCGAGGCGCCTCAGGCTAAAGGGTCGAGTCCTACCTAGTGCTGGCAACCGCGCCCCTCCTCACTCCGCGGCCCCCTCCTCACCCCTCCTCGGCGAGAGCTCGGTGGCCGCCCTGAAACCCAGGAGAGGTCTGGGCACCAGCTGGTGTGGGCCCCAGCCTCCCTCCACCGGCCCGGCCGGCTCGCGCCCCACCTACACAGCCTCGGGGATCCTGAGCCCCCGGCCAACCCTTAACTCAGCTCCCGCCCATCCCAGCCCGAACTGTTCCTCGTCCCCTGTCATGACTCCTGCCCCGAGGCTTCCACCACCAACCCGAGCCTGAGGATCCCCACCTCGGGCGGGAGCCGGCGGCAGCAGACGGCGTCGCGGGGATCAGGGCATCCTGTGATTTCAGGGAGCCGGAAGTGGGGCCGCGCGGAACCCGCGACGGAGTTATGTAACCAGTAGGGGCCGCAGCCGGGACGGAGGCGGCGGCCCGCAGCGCTTCCGCCTCCCGTGCCCGGCCGGCGGCCTAGGCTGCAAGCCCATTGGCCACTGACGCCCACGTGGGACGCCACACCTCGGAGGCCGAGGGCGCCATCTTAGGAGCGGGCACGTCTCGAGCGAAGCGGGTGGGGCCGAGTCGCTGAGACGCCGGTGGGTAGCTGAGGCGCGTCTGCAGGGAGTCGGTGACGTTCCGACTACTGGCGGAGGCGCCAAGACGGGGTGTGGCGGAGCCTGAGAGCCCTACGCGAGGCTTCCAAAGACGAGAATTGCTCACAGCCCTCAGTTCTCGGCTAACGTCCCCCTAGTTTGGGTTCGGAGCATGGGCCTCCCCATCCCCAGCGCCTGCGGGGTGTCGAGCCAGGGAAGCGTGACCGAGTGACCATCCCCGGCTGGTGAGCAGCACCACCCCGCCTAGCGTCGGACATCCGCCAACAGCCAGAGGCCCGTTTTTTGTAGAAAGGCCGTTTAGGGCTGTCGCTATGTAAATTGGCAGGTGTCAGTGGCCCTCAAGTTGCAGGAGGGTCTATATTACAAGATCTAGGGAACGGTGTTAATGTCTAGTGTTAACTTTAAAGCAGGGATTTATTCTCTGCCTTCAAATAACATAAACAGTGGTCCACAGAGCCAAAGAATGGCATAAGAAAGACCTGCTTAGAGTCCAGCCAGGGCTGTAATGATCAACCCCTAAAGGATTTAGTTCACATCCAAGAAAATAAACGTATCACAGAATAAAACAGTCTGAATAAAATAACAGTATGTTAGAAATGTTAAGAGCACGATCTCTTTAACATTTTGACAAAAGTTACATAAAGAGATTAGAAGTTTTAGAAGTAATTGGTATAATTGGATCAAGAGTAGTATAACAAGGAATAGATCATCTATTGTAGACATAATACGTGTTGTGGTTGGCAGAATCCTGATTCATGTAAAGCAGCCTGTATATTTCCTTTTTGTAACAATTTCTGTAAGTCCTTATTTTTTAAGAAGGATGAAAAATCTCTTGGACAAAACAAAAATTAATATACTATTTACAACTGTAGAGTTATGGGTTTAAGTGCTGCAAACATGCTACTGTAACCAAAGATGCTATGGTAAATAGTGTTAAGGCCCATCAGAGCACTTTGAGCACTCTGCACAATTATATTTACTGTATTATTATTTATAATTAAACTTGTTGCCAAAAAAAAGATTAATTAGATCCACATAATACAGCAAGATAAATGACAAGACAGTCAAGAGGGAGGGAGGGATGTAAAATGCATATTTTGAAATCTACAGATTTTCCAGTGTTGGGCTGTAGATTTAGATCCAGTCTCTCCAAATTCATTTGAAGAGAATGACTGGTTACAAGATTTAGTGAATTAGTGTGTCAGAGGTGGCTAGTTGTCCTCTACTGTCCATTGTGCCACTCCCCCTCCATTTTCTTTTTTAAAAATAACTGCTTTACCCTATAGCAGGCAAATAGCTGTCAAGCTAGGTTTGTATTTCTTGGCCTCCTTTGGGCAAGGTGAGGTTATATGCCAAAGTTTTTACCAACAGACAAGAGGGAAAGTGACGTAGGCAACTTGTCTGTCATGTCCTCAAAAGGAAATTGCTTAAATGTTAAAATTGATGAAACTGGGTGAAAGGTACATAGGTGTTTACTGCATTATTCTTTCAAATTCTCAGGAGGTTTGAACATTTTTTAAATAAAAAGATGGATTTAAAAAAGAAAATTGCTTTTCTTCCTTGTCTTCCTTTTCATCCCTTACCCCATGTTGCTGTCCATAAATGCTGGGTAATCCCCTTCATCACAAGAGAGACAAACTTTATGTAGGTCTTTGCTACTGGAAGTGTGATCTGTGGTCCAAGAGCATCAGCATCATTTGGGAGCTTGTTAAAAATGCAGAAGCTCAGGCCTCACCGATTGAATCAGAATTTGCATTTAACTAAGAATCTGCATTTAGTAGGATCCCTAGGGATTTATATGTATATTAAAGTTTGAGAAGTACTGCCTGGGTGATGACATTCTGTTGGTACAGATGAGCTTAAGATGAGTTTAAGATGAACTGTCAAAACTGAGAAGAGCATATATATCCATTAGAACTTTATGAACACTCTTTTAAAACACAAATAAGAGTAATAATGATCACTACTTTCTTAGGGCTCACTATGAGCCAGGCACTGTGTTAAGCATCTTACACAGGATCTCATTTATCCTCAGGACAATTGTTCAGTTAGGTGCCACGGTTTTACAAGGGATTTTCAAGATGGCTATCCTCTTAAATAATAATAAATACTCTCCCGCTGTGTGGGTGACATTGACTCCGCCCCCAATGGTCCCTAATTGGCCTATCCAATTAGGGTCAGCACATTCTCCTTGGCTCCCTGATTGGCTCAGATAACTCAGTAAGTGGGAGGGACATCTGGTCACAGGGATTGGTTCAGAAAAGGTCTAATCAGGACCAAGGTCAGTACTAATTGATTCTCCTAGTGTTTGCATTCCGAGGTTCTTTTTCTCTCTCTGGTATGTTTTGAGATATTTCTTCCACATCATCTAACAGACCTGTGACTCTGTGATAACCAGCCTCTCCTTAAATTTATCTACTTAACTTAAAAAAAAAAACAACATGCTTTTCAGTTCAAGAAAGTTTTACTACAATCACATCTCCTCCAGTTTTGGGAGAAAGCTGCTGTTGGTCACTTCCAGAAGTTCTGTCTTATCAGGAATGGCCTATTCTAAGAGTTCTGCCTGCTGCTCCTCCCTCCGGCTGCAAGATCTCTTCAGGTGTATTATTACTTTTCTCTTGTCTATTCCTGGGTCTTTTTACCCTCTGGCCATGGTCAAGCAGAGAGATACCTAGAGGCACTACCAGTGGGCAAAGTTAGCAGTCTCTATTCCTGTAATCTAGCTAAGCTGCTGAGTAGAGGCAGTCCTTTATGGAGCACTTAAAAGAAAAACCCTCAATTCTTGCCTCCTCGGATGCGGAACCCTCTTCCAGCTTTAGAAATAGGGAGGTAATCAGGCTTCTGGGGGCCAGGCAGAGCAGCAGGCTACCACACACATGGGCAGACTCTGCCCTCCTAGAGCCTTGGCTTAGTTACTCTGCTAATTATGAAGTAATACATACTGTAAAAAATAAGAATTAACTTTTTCTGCTGTTCCACGAATATCCAAGGCCAAGATCACCCCCCCCCCAAATTAAGGCATGTTAATTTTCAGCTCTCCCCTCTGGTCCCCAGGCTCTCAACTGGCCCACAGGGGAACAAAGTCAGGTACTGCTCTCTTACACCAACTTGGGTGATTGTACTGCCTAGGGCCTTACTCACTGCTCCATCAGTAGATGGACTGGGGTTGGGGTGAGGGAACTGGTGATCAGGTTTACCCACCAATACTCAGATTCAGGTTATAAACAGTATTGCACTAATACTCTTGTACAGAAACCAGCACACGTTTCGATTATTTCCACAGGGAAAATTCCTAGAATGTTGGTTTTCAATTTGGAAACAAACCCCATATTGCCTGCCAGAAGGATCTTACTAGTTTATTCTCACACCAAGACTGAGAAGGCTCCTGTCCCACACATCCTCACCAACATGGGGGTATTATTCCTTACCTCTCTGCAATCTAGGTGAAAAAGATCTATTTTAATGTGTTATTTCTTAATAAGTATAATCACTTTTTCCTATTTTATTAATCATTTATATTTATTTTTATATGAGTTTTGCAGATGTTTACAAATGATACTTTGATTTAACTTGGGGGATTTTCTGACATGAGCATTTTTGAAGAAGTATGCATGTCCACAGTAAATTTTAAAAAGCAGAACAAGAGGATATATGGAAAAGTAAGTTTCCCTCCCTCTGACTCTAAGTACCAGAGTTCTCCAGGTAAACATTTCTACCAGTGTCTAGGATCTTCTTAGGGGTCTTATTTACAAAAACAAGCAATATGACATTTTCACAAATAAAAAGTGAGTACGAATGAGATGAGGGCTGCACTTGGATAGCAGATTATTTTCCTTCCTTTTCCCCTCACAGGGATCCAGGAACTGTGCCAGGAGCTGTAGATATAATGGTGACTGAAATATATTCTCTGCCTTTGAGGAGATGTGTGATTACAAAATGGTTTGATAAGGATTTCAACAGTGGTATTTACAATGAAATGTGAGTGAACATATATTTGATAAGTGTCTGCTACATGCTACATACTATATTACAGTCCTTCCTGAATGTCCTCATTTACTTTCCCAGCAACCCTGAAAGGCAGGTATTGTCTCATTTTACAAATGATGAAAAACACCCACACACCAGGCCTTTATAGCATGCAGAATGAAGCTTCTCTCTCCTGAGGCACCATGAAGGATGAAAACCAAGAAACATACAAGTTCATCATTTAAAGCCATGATGCCTTCTCTTGGATCATAATTTTCCTCACTTACCCAGGAGGACAGTTGAGTTTCCAAAAGCAGCCCTTCCAGGAAGATCCTGAAAACATTTTTCCACGGTTATGCAAACAGACTGTGAACAAGTCATTTCATGGCAAGCCCTGTAGACAGCCAGCTTGCTAACCAGCACCTGCTCTGAGAGGACATTGGACCACCTTGGGAGCACTCCCAGGAAAAGAGAAAGGCTCCATGACACTGCCTTGAAGCAGAGTAGATTATTCTGACTCATGATTCTGAAAGGTTTATTAACATTTGTATGGATCAAAGCCAGTACAACCAAGATCCAAATATTCTGCTTCCAAAGAAATTTCCTTTTGTTGTAAAATGATGCAAGTGTATGACTTGGATCACCAAAGATGATACCCATGACAGAAGTGGTAGAGATAGTTACAATCATTATTCTTAATTTGCAGAACTTGGGGCCATTTAGCCTGGACTCAGAGAGCCAGGCCAGTACATTGGGAGGGTCTGGGTCTTCACTTATATTGTTGGTATACCCTGAGACTGGAATTATCAGTCAGACTCACAAAAGATTGAGGCTTAAACCAAATGCTCCCAAATGCTGGTTTACTTGTTTATCAGGAGTCACTGGTACATGTATCCCAGTTCTGGACACTTCTTCCTCTATTAGTGTTCCTTGGGAAGCTAGATTGCCAACCAGAAAGTTCTTGGTAAGCAGGGTATAAAAGGAAGGAAAATGGAGAATCTTTAGGGAGCTCTTTTACTCAGGCCACAGTACAACACAGCAGACTTCTCCAGTGTCAGAAATGCTTATCTCACAAGTCCAGTGTTCCTTGTATCTGTGCTGTGCTGGAAGAGCTGCCAGATTCTTGCTGACTGTTTGTTCTCTTGGCTCCATTCAAAGTAGGCCCCCTGTAAATACATTCCTCTTCAGGTCCATAAATCATGCCTTGATTAACTTCCTAGGCTTTGCTTAAGCTTACTGATTTCTACAGAAATAAAATTTTATTGCCATTTTCTCAGTTTAATTTTCAAAATTCAGCATTATTGCCCTCTTCCATTTCTTGGGAAACACCTCACTGTAGGAAGCAGTATGTGGACTACACTGATGTATCTGATTGCCAAAGCACCAATATATAATTTCATTTAAAACCTTTTCAATTATAAAGCTCATACTTTTTAAGCACTTCTTTTATGCTAAATGTTGTGTGACATATTATCTCATTTAATCATCCCGACAATCATGTGAGGTAGTTACAATCATTATTCCTATTTTTCAGATAGGAAATCTGAGGCTTATAGAGGTTAAATGATTAATCTAAGATGTTAGGGCTGTTAGGAGCAATTTCAACCCAGGAAATCTAAATCCAGAGCCCTGGCTTAATTACCCTGATAATTATGGAAGAAATATATACTTTAACAAATAAGAAAAAGCTAGAAAAGTATAAAGAAGAAAATCTTACCCTTGGCTTATCATCCAAATCACTCACCATTAGTATGTCTCTTATTGCTATTTTCAATATATTTGAATAATTATAATAGCATTTTATATACAATTTTATATCTCACTTTTAAACTTATAATGGAAGCATTTCCATGTAATTAAAAACTCCTTATAAATATCTTAATTGGCTACAATATTTCCTCCTGAAAAAGAGAAAAAACACTTAGACATTAGATCTTTTCCAATTTATCTCTACTGTAAGTAATTTTGAAATTAACGTCTTCACATTTTTCCATACATTTCCATTCATCTTTTTCCATTTTCAACATATTTCCTTAGGATAACATGGCACTTACTGCCAGTTGCCCTCTATGTCTACTTTTTCCTTCTCCCTCATTGTAATAGAATTTGTTCTTTTTAGATGGGCATTGACAACTCAGAATAAACACATACCATGCTTCCTCACCTCCCTTGAGCTATGTGGTTATGGGACCATGTGACTAAGTTCTAGCTAATGGACTATGAAGAAAAGTGACAGGTGCAACCTCCAAATTCTGCCCTGAAAAAGAAGGGACATGCCCTTCCTTTCCTCTTGCTGCTGGCTATAATACAGATGTGGTACAAGCCATAATGGACTAAAGCCATAAGAGAAAACACCCTAAGGACAACGGAGCACAAATCAGAAGGATCGTGAGTCCCTAACAACTTTCAAGAGCACAGCTGTCATACTAGCTTGGGTTACATGTGAGAGAAAAATATATTTCTATTTGTTTAAAGCCAGTGTTATTTTTGGTCTCTTTGTATAGTTAGTGAAACTGATGCCCAATTAATACAGATGATTTTTAAGAATTAGATTTACAGGGACAAATGGTATGAAGAGTTTTAAATATCATGACACATACAGTATGAAATTACTTTATAAAAGAATATATTGATTTACCCACTTACCAGCAGTATAAAAACACTTGATTCATTAAACCCTCTCTATTGTTCAGTCTTAACAACTTAAAAAATATTGACTAAGAAAATGGATTTCATTAGAGTAGGTTTCTCTATGAGAGCATCATACACAGCAGGACATAGTGGGCTTTGACTGACACCCTGGAACTCTTTTCTCCACTCTGGCTGGCTCAATGCCTCATTCCTTTAGGAACTGCCTTTCTGTATGCTACAGGGGAGAAAGAGGCAAGGCCATCACTTCATTCCTTGCCAGCTCTCTCTGTAACTCCTAGGCTAGTTGTCTCAATTAAACCCCTGATCTCAGCTCTCAATCTGATGGGCCCTCTGGGGGAAAACGTAGTTCTCAAACATATAAACCATCGTTTCTTCTCTGCCCTCACTGTGTCTAACCTGAATTTTCTGTATATCTCATTGCCTTCCAGGATTCTCTAGTTGTAGTTTCCGTTCTATTCTATAATCAGTATCAGTAGGTCCAGACTCTCAAGATGCATCCCTAGCCTCTGCAGCTAAAAAAGAATTCTGCTAGAATTGACAGGGAGCAAAGCCAGCTTCTGGTAATGGAATTAATGTATATAGGGTACATTTTAGAGCCATGGGCTTCTTTCTGATGAAGGAACTGCTGCCCCGCTAGAGGTGATCCTACTTTAAAAATCATGAGTGCCTCTTGTTCTTGGCAGAGATTATTGTCAAAAGGTTGTGGCAGAACAGTTTTTAAAGTTTTGATGATTAAAATATTTTGCTTGAACATATATATAATGGATATGTAGTCAAACATCTCTGATTTTTAATAAATCAATTTAGGCATAAAACTTGGTCTTATTTTTTAGTCTTGATCTACCTTAGATTTTATATCTTATCTCTTTACTTTTACCAAGATCAAGCTTTCAAGTTTCTTTCTTGATCCACTTAGTTTGGTAGTTTGAAGGTCTAGGGAAGATATTTTTTCCTCTTCCATTTCAGAGGTAATTCTCTGAAATGTTTATACAACAGGCTTCATATACCACAGCTACTGCAAGCTGTTTTATCTGTTTGTAATAATGAGAACACTGATTCAAAGGAAAGGGTCATGAGAACCTTTCATTTTTGGTGAGAGGGCCAAAAATCACAATCAGGAGAATCTCAGCCCTAGACGAGACATGTCTGAAATGAGAATACCATTAAATGTAAATACAGGGAAGAAGGGAAAGGGGACTACTTGAGCAACACAGTGACTCTGTGATGATCATGCCTTTGGTTTAGACCAATATATACCAGTTCTTCTTAACCACATGCTTTGGATTGGATTATCCTGTAGGGAAGTTTATCATTCCTAAACCTGTCCTTTAAACACCTTTCTCCTTACTCCTGGGACCCCCAGATACATCTTTTGTGACCCATTTCCTGTCTACAGATGTCACTTTTGACAGATACTGTTAGTTACCTGACATCTATTCTTTTTCATTTCCAAGAGAGGCTTGATTTTGTGCAAGTAGATGGTAAAGAGAGGATGGGTCCTTCCCACAGTGAACTATGATTGGTCAAAGCCAATTATGGTAAGTAGTCTTTTTACTCTTGATAATGACTGAGTTAGCACAGGTACAAAACACAATGCATTGTTGCCTCCATCAACATGCCAAGGATGGCACAGGAGAAATATGAGAGCATCGAGACCTTGATGGTGGCACTGAACCACTGAATTAACAAACCTGTAACTGCCCTAGCTTTGAACATGGTTTTGTTGGGTTTTCAGTACCTGAGGTGGAAACTATCCTGATATTCCACCAAATTCCAATACTTGTTTTGTGAGTTCTGATAAAGTTTTTTTCAATAACCATGCAACAATTCCTTAAGTAACCTTTTAACTAAAGGCACACACCTGGCACTAGAATAAGAAAATATATTGAGACTCACTCAGAATTTTCTATCAAGGCACCTATCATCCTTGTTTTTTCAAACAAACACCTCTGTAAACTGAAAACTTCTTTAAAATTCTAAGGAGAGGAAATTCTTTGAAGTTGAAGAAAGCAAAGTTGTATTTTGGCCAGAAGAACCCAAGTAATTAGTGGCAGAGGTTGGGGAAGGGGTTCAATTTTTTAATTTCAAATCCCTACACCACAGCACTCAGTGTCAACAACGTGGAAAATGTGTGGCAATGGGGCAGGTCGAACGTGAAGTATTAGGAGGCATACAACGTCTGGACGAAGGAAATCGATGGCTCCACTCCCTGCCTCAGGCTTTGAGCCTGATTTCAGTTGGGTTGCAGCCGCAGGGCTCAATGCTCCAATGCACTAGGTCGGAGACTAGCAACCCAGCCTAAGCTGATCTGAACTCTGTCTACGCGGAAGACAACCCTTTACATTCCACGTACCCAGAGACAGCGCAAGACGAAACAGCGGACTGCACAGGCCAAGACTCGGTCCCGCACTCATAGCTACTCATTCACTTCACCCCGGCTGGACCCAAGTTTCAGTACCGATAATCTTTCGGGTTCTGGAGTCTCCCTGTCTTCTTACTTTCCTTCTTCCCTGAAATAGTATGTCCCTTCGGAGACATCCTAACACTCTACTTCATCCGGTTGGCCTGCACAGAGCTCACTAGGGAGACCCGGACAGCGGAACCGGAAATACTTGCTTGGGAGACCAGAAAGAAAACTACATCTCCCAGTATGCCCTGCGAGCCATGGGTTTGTTAGTCAACACGCGAGAACTGCTTCCCGCGGTGACGGTGGCCAATCACAGGGCAGGGCTCCGTATTTGTGTGGGGGTGACCGTTTCCTCCGGCTTTCAGGTCCGCGCCAGCATTGGGTGAGTTAGCTTCGTGGGATGCTTACGGTGGTGGCGGTTTGTGGTCTTGGGTCTCGATTGGGGTTCGCTTCCTGCTGCTCCTGCCTGGGTAGCAGGAGGTTTTCTAAGGTCATTAGTTCCTGAGCGGTAACTGGGGGCCAGCCGGCCCTGAATTAGGCCCTTCTGTGGCTGGGCCGGGGAGAGGAGTCGTTGGAAATGAGGGAGCCTGAGGATGTATGGAGGAGCTTCGCAGCCGAAATGGCCCTCTAAGGACTATTGTCGTTCTTCCCAGCTCTGTCCTGAAGTCCCTGTGGTGTCCTGAAGAAGACAGTCGCGCCCGGCGAAATGGCGTCCACGCTCCAGTCAATTGGGGCCCCGGTAAGACCCGGTCCCTTTTCGCGGTCCAAGTTACAGTCGCTGTTTCTGGCCTCTGTCTGTCCTCCTTTAGAAGAAAGTATGCCCTACGTGATGAGAAGGCCTCTGATCTTCAAATAGCCCTTTTAGCAAGCTGTCTTCACTCCTAGACCAGGCACTAAGAAAAATGTCTTATCAAATTCTTACTCTCAGAACCACCACCTGGGAGCAGGGCCCATAGGAGAAATTTATAACAGAGTACCTCAGAATGTCTTCTGGAATGCTGCTCAAATTACAGATTTCTAGACTTCATTCCACACCTGTTGATAAAAACAAAGAAAAACCCCAGGCCCTTCTTAATCACACTGAAGTTAAGTTGATTTATAAGACTGGTAAACTTAGGGATGGAGAAATAGGCCTGGATGTGATGCTACAGTGAGCTTAGGAAGGAGTGTCATATGGTAGAAAGAGAGGGACTAGCAAAGGGAAGGGTGTATCCCTTTCATGATTCTTCCTGGGCTGCTCAGTCTTCTCTCCCTTAGAGCATACTTAATGTTCCCCAGAGTTGTTCCTTCATCTTTTTAGTAGTCTCTTCTGGAACTTCTCACAGTTTACCGTCTTGGTCCTTATACCACTGCCTCAGAAATTGTCTATTTTTACTCTCTCCTTCCTGATTCCCACCATCAGCCATAGAATCCATTTATACCCCACTACTCCATCCCCAGACCTCAGGAACATTTTACCAAGCCCTTTCCTCTCTTTCATCTGATATTTCTATCTCTTCTTGGCCTTCCTAGACTGAAGAGGTTGCATTTGGGCTTCTTGTCCTGAGGTGGGCTCCTATGTTTCAGGGACCAATGCTCTTTGAGGATCTGGCTGTGTATTTTTCTCAAGAGGAAAGTGTGAGTTTGCACCCTGCCCTGAGGTCCCTCAGCAGAGACACCACACCGGAGTGTTTCGAGGGTATGGCCTTGATGGGTAAGGCAGTTATTTTTCTTGCATTTTGGAATTTTGGTCAGTCCTGTCCTATGATTAAGATTTCATGTCTCATCCATGTGTTGGTGTGGGGGAGCAGGACCTATCCCTGGGTGTTTGATGTGGATATTATTATAAGAACCTGCATGACGGCACAATTTTTAAAGGATGAGATGACTTTTAAAAGATAAAAATCCTGTCTAATACTGTGGCTGTGCTATTGCATGAGCATGGCAGTACCTGGTTATCTTCCCAAATATTTGTTACAGTCAATTCACAATTTTACTTGTGAAACCCCATAACATAGTTTAGTATAGGTTTCTATCACTTGCTGAAGATTAGAAATTGATTTACTCTCATGAGGGTGCTATGCCTTTCTCACCTAAGGGGAACTGTATGCAGAAATGTTTCTGTGATTGAGTAGCTTTTATCCCTGACTAGGGTTGACTATTTGAAACTATCCCATAACTGATATTTTATATTTTTTCTGTCTTCATCATGTTCATGTTTTCACCTCTACCTTCTTGTATATATGAAGTATATTTATAATAGTAACATTCTACTAGTTTTATCATCTGTGTCATTTCTGAGTCTGTTTCTGTAGATCAGTTTTGCTCTGAGATATGGGTCATATTTTTCTGATTTTTTACATGCCTGGTAATTTTTGATTGGATGCTGGACACTGTGAATTTTATGTTGTTGGATGCTGGCTTTTGTTTTATTTTTAAAAATGTTTTGGTCTTTGTTGTGGGGTGCATTTAAGTTATTTGAGATCAATATGATCCTTTCAAGATTTGTTTTTTGCTTTGTTAGGGTATATTCAGAGCAACCTTTAGCTTAGGGCTGATTTGGCCAGCTGCTGAGGCTTTGTCTTTCTGAGGATACTGCCCAATGTCCTGTGTATAAGGCGCATAGTGGGGAGGTTGGGGGAGTCTTTCTACTTTGGTTGGTGGGAACATGAACTATTGAACTGTTATGTGAACTCTGAAGATTGTGCTATTACTTATTAATGGTTCTTTCTCTGGCCTGGGGGTAGTTTCTTTATGTGTACTTTCAGATTAGTATTGAGCCATGCATGGTCTTAAGCGGACCCCATCTAGATACTCAGAACTCTCTGCTTAGACCCATGCTTCTTCTCTGATACTTTGCTGTCAAACTCTAGCCATGTTGGCATTGCTGAACTTGGTCTCAAATCAACAAAACCCCCAGGTACTGTCTGGATTCTCACATAATCCACTGCAGCCCAGAAACCCTTTCCCGGCAGTGAGCTAGGGCAATCACAGGATTGCTTCTTTGGAAGGAATGACCACTTTTGTATTGATATATTGGCTTTATAAATTAAGAATGTTTGGAAAAATATTAAAAAGAAGTGCTTTTTGGCAGGCCCAAGTGTTATCCATTCTAGCAATGAGACAGGTTATTATTTCACTGTGGTTTGTATAGCAGCTCTACCTTGGTCTTTCCTTGATAAGAGGTAAAGAAATTTTATAGAACTCTCTTGGTGACAATAAAATGATTTTTATAACCAGAATATTTCTTGGGTAGTTAGAAAAATACTCATTCACTCTTTTTCTTTCTTGATAAATGTGAATCCTAATCCCTATTCCAATTGCAGTTGCTGCAATGATGAAAAAAGCTCTTGAGACCTATATAGACTATGTGGAAAACTCCATCTCTACACTGAGATTGCCCTTAGTTCCTGTCCCACTGGACCTGACTTAGTTGTAGCTATTTTCCGATTCTTCCCCTCACAGGCTCATCTAGAACTAGATCCTTTGGAAAGTCACTTGGCTCCCAATTTTGTATACTATCAGTTTCTGAGTTAAAGGATAAAGCATCTACAATTTTTTAGTCCTATGTGAACTTTGCTTGTTCTTTCCCCAGTACCACTTCAGGTGTTTTTTATACTTTGTTATGTTTTGTTTTTATCAACAGGAAGGGGAGGCATAATTGAGAATAATCAGCAGCTAAATCTAGAATCTATGGGACTTGATGAGCTTGCCCTAGAAAAATACTCCACTGCTGTGCCCCTCGTCTGTTACCCAGAAAAATCCTCTGAGGATGGATTCCTTGAAAGGAAAATATCAGGTGGAACTTCTGCTTACAAGAAAAGGTTCATAAACCTTTTAGTTACCATTGAAAACCACACCCCCTTAATAGAACTATCTCAATGTTTAGGAACCAAAGCACTTTCTGAAATTCTTGAATTTCCCCAGGAAGAAGCCAGAAATTCATATAATTGTCCTGAGTGTGACCAAAGCTTCAGTGATAATTCCTACCTTATTTTGCATCAGAAAACTCTTTCAGGAGAGAAAAAGCGTAAATGTGATGCCTGTGGGAAGATTTTCAACCATAGAGCCAACCTGAGGTCACACAGGAGAATCCATATCGGCAAGAGGCCTTATAAGTGTGTTGAGTGCAGTAGCAGCTTCTGCCAGCAGTCATCTCTCTCTCGGCACATGAATGTTCACATTAAGGAGAAAGCCTACAAATGTGGCATACGTGGGAAAGGTTTTACGTGTCCCCCTGGATTGGAACAGCATCTGAAAACCCATGAAGCCAAAAAAGCCTATGAATGTACCAACTCTGGTAAATATTTTTGTCAGAAAACAAATCTTGCTTTACATGAGAAGCATGAGGTGGCTTTGTACACATCAGCCACCCAATACCAGTATATTCAGTGCACTAAATGCTTCAGGCAGCCCTCACAACTTTCCCTCCCTGAGAAAGACCACAAAGACAACTCTGAATACTGCAGCAATTGTAGGGAAAACTTACTTTTGTTTTCAAAGTCCAAACCCTTAAAATGTCTTGAATGTATGATGACCTTTCTTCATATCTCTGATTTTATTTCCCATCAGAACATTCATAAGGGGGAAAAGTCCCATAAATGCAAGACTTGTGGAAAAAGTTTTATTTTGGATTCAGACCTTGCATGCCACCAGAAGAGCTGCACAAGAGAGGAACCTTTTACATGTTCTGTGTGTGGAAAAAGTTTCAAGTTAAATGTGCATCTCATTACTCATCAGCAAACCCATACGAAAAACATCATGTAAATATAGCAAATTTTCATCAATGCTTGTGTTTTTCAGTATCTATACTAAAAGTTGGGAAACAGTTACCCTTTATGTGCCAGGCATTGTGCTAAGCAGTTTACACATATTCCATGTAATAATATATCATTTAATTTTCACCACAACTTTGACTTAGGCACTATGATTTCTATTTTATAGTTCAGGAAGCATAAACAATTATAGCTAGTGAGTGAAGCCAGGATTCTGGTTAATTACTGTTTAAATTTCATTTGTATGAGTTGGAAAATGATACAGAAAAATTTTTAAATTCAACTTTCATTAAAATGAAGGTTATTTAATTTTGTTTACATGGTTTCTAAGTGAGTTTTAGAGAATTTATTTTTTTGCCAGTTCTGCAGATATAGTATCTGGGAGAGTTAAATACTTTCATATCTGTGTTATACTTGTTTTTGCTATTACTCTCTGAATGTAATATTTGTATGAGATTGTTATTGTTTTACACATGAATTTCTAGAACATTTAGAAGCTTTTTTTCCCTTTGTGTGAAAAGTTCCCAAATGGGAGGACTAGATGGTGTCATGATGGCTATTTGTATCCATGGCATTCCTGTTCTTAGTTCTGATGTCGTTGGCCTTTGTGATTCAAGTGTTTGCAAGAAATTTTGGCACTCTGACAATAGTCCTTCTGGTGCCTAGATTTGACCAAGGGAAAGATACTTTCTCCTCTAAGGATTTACTTCCAAGTTTCTACTGAAGTATATTATTATGAACCTTGCTATTTAGTGAGCATGCTGGGTAGTTTAGGTATATTATGTAATTTAATCTTCAGAATAAATGTGTGACAGGAGGGTAAAGTCAGTACCTTGCTTAAGTCACAAAAATAGCAATGTGCTGAAGCTGGCATTTAGCCTTAGGTCTTTCTGACACTGAAGGCTGCGCATTCTGCGACACTTGTGTTACATGTTAGCATTCATTCTACATGTTAACACCACAAGCATCCAGGGAGGCTGAGATAGGTGAGTAAGGATGGAGGATACCCTGTACACATGTATCCTAGGACAGGTTCATGTTCCCTTTATGCTTTATCCCAAGCCTGACTTACATGAATGGTTATAAAACAACAGAAAGACTCTCCAGGACTTCAAACTCATCCGTATGATCAGATCAGAGATTACAAACTCTACAGAGTACAGTCTACATAGTTTTAGTTGGATTTTGGTTTAAAAGAAAAATTCCTTCCTCCTCTCCAAAGATGAGACATACAGGAATTGTTAGATTTAACCAAAATACTTGATAATACATAGGTCTTTAGATACTGATAAGACATAGAAATGTTGGAGCACAATATTGTTGTGGAATAGTTATTGTTAAAGAATCAATCTTGTAAATATAAATTCATACAGAATTTCTCTTTAAAGCAAAATTGTGTACCTGTCAGCAATACAGCATTTAAGTGGGCTTTTGATTGGGATGTAAGAATGGTCTTATTCTATTTAAATAGTGTATATGTGCAACACTTACTAAAATGGGATCATCAGTGGGAAACCTCATGAGCAGTAGGACTAAGTGGATGGAAAGTAGTACCTAGAAGATGTGGTCTTTCTACAGAACAGCAGAGGACTGAATATTCAAAAATATGCTGGCTATTGCTGTAAGCTCTTAACATTGGTTTGAGGCAGAAAGATACTTTTGGTGAGTAAGGAAAATGGAAACCAACAGCCCTAACACAGCTCACCCACTCTTTTTCCCGTGTGTTGTTCTTGCTGGTTTCTTATTTATGGATCCAGTTGAGACCCTGTGCTCAATATGTCAAGGTCACACTTTGTTCTTTGTTTCTGATGTCTCTAAAGACACAGGACACCAATCCACCAGGACTTCAGGGTCTTAAAAAAGCAAGATTTTGTGGAAGTTTTTCTTTAGCAGGTCTCTTCCAGGTGCTCAGAATTGTGTAGAAAGGTGGTCTCCAGTTAGATTTCTTATCAGCTGGCTCTGAATATAATGATCCTTGCTAAATATCAGAAAGCACTGTCTCCCTATTCTGCTTCTGCCTTTAGAGGGAGCAGCTGGCACAGTGCTTCATCAGCACACATTAGGGGCTCTCATAGTTCAGTTGACTGAAGAGTTAGTTGGAGAAAGAAGCCATTAGTAGAGTTGCTGCAGAAAGAAGTAGGAAAGATCATTTGAAAAGGCACTTGGATAGAATGGGGCTGACAAAAGATGGTAGCCATCATTCTTTCCTTTCCTCCTAAGAAAGTATAGGAGAAGGTGAGATTTATGCCAAAAATGCTCTCTGCACCTCAATATGGAAAGTCACTTTCACTATTAACTTCAGGTTTTACATTTTTCTTTATTTTCCAGATTTTAGAAGATTATGCCAAATCTCCATAAGATTAAAAAAATAGCACTTTTACAAAAAATATAAATATGAGTGTAATTGTCTCTTTGATAGTGTTAATGACTGCCATGTAGAAAAACATTTTAAAACCCTGAGTGTCATTTTCTGTGAAAGGCATATTTTCAGTTGCTGCCATATTGTACACTTAGACCTAAACCTTGATGTAATTCAAGCGTCTCTGACCCCAAGTAGTTAAAGAGGTCAGTGTCCACCAGTAAGCTCTGTGCTGTTTTTTCAGTAATTATAGCTTTTCACCCTTCTGTTTACAATATCAACTGATGAAGATAGATTCCACAGATTGTGAGAAATATTAGCCTACCACGTTAGTATGAACAAATACTGGATAAAAGTTAATATAGGCATGAAAAACTACATGGAGGAGTTTATTGCTATGCATGGTTGGTTCACTACATTTGTTGCAGTCTGGATGTTGACACACTATGCAGAATGAAAACTTTGTACTGAAGAAATTGGCTAACAAATTTCTTGGTTTTTTTTTTTGTTGTTGTTGATGCTGTGTTGAAAATGTATACCAAACAAGTTCTTAATGTGATTGCCAGAATATTAGGGCCTGTAATAGCCATCATTGATGAAAACAATATTATTCCAACAAAATTCAGATGTCAGCGGTTTACATTTTGTAATTAAAGAAATTATGGAATTTAATTGTTATTCTTGAAACAGTTGAACTCAGTAGTTTTGTTTAGAACTTTGTTGTAATAGGTAGTAGTCTGTTTGCATCTCCCCATTTAACATAGAAAATGACTCAGTAATTCAGGGAGTTAAAACTAAAAGCAAATGACATTTCACAGTGAATGCTGTTTTGAGTCTGACTCCTGATATAATTAATTGGCACCGATATAATGAGTGCAGCATGACAACAATCTGACAACACAGATTTTGCTCAAAGTAACCTGCCAATTTACTGCACATGTGTACAAAGTAGGTTATAGTTTATCTGAGCAGTCTATTTTGAATTGTTCATTAAACTTGTTATCCCTATAAAATTTCAGTAAGTGTTTTTGCTTTGACCATCTTTTAAAAAAGTAACTAGAAGTGTGTATATTCATCTGTTTTAGTTTTGTAGAGTGAGAGTGCTATTGATCTTGTTATAGTATGACCATTACGCATCTTTTCAGACCCATTTGTCTTCAGGTGTTTGTCTTTTATTTTTTGACATCCTGCTTGCATTAACAATCTGGGGAGGGTGGGAATATGACCTAAGTATACTTACAGAAACCTGAGAATATATTGCAATCTCTGTTTGGATACCTCAGAAGTATGTTTATTGAATGCACTTGTACAGTTTATGTTTTTCTGGTTTTGGTGTATTCTCATCAAGCTTAGCTCTAGACTTCAAGCTCTAAATAGGTGGTAATGTCTTTCTGATGTGCAATTTGACATTTGACATCTAATAAATCCTTTTTTATAATGATGGTAATGAGTTGGAACTTTTTTTTTTACACTTACGTGATTTTAGATGGTAATTAGGTGAATTTTGAAGACTTGCGGGATTGTGATTTGGGGAGAGTGACTTCAAGCCATTTAATAATGGTGGTAAAGTCGTTTGTTCCCCGTAACTCAAGTAAGTTTCAGCGCTGTTCCTAGAGGAAGCACTAGACGTTTAGTTCCCGTGTTTGCTCCATGGCGGAGGTACAGGACCAGGTTCCTGCGGGTACGAAGGGCAGCAACTGCCCACTTGGGTCACCGCGTGGAGCAGCGGGTGGCAGGTGGGGATGAACTGGGTAGCGTACTCTGAAAGCTTGGCGTAGGCTGGAGAGGCCCCCCAGCCCGCGGTCCGCCTCCATCCCGTCATGCCGGCGGGAATGCCGACGAGACGAGCCGAGGCGCACTGCTGCGGCCTGCAAGGCCAGGAACCGGAAGTCGTGCGCTTACTTCCGGGTCCCTCCTCGGGAGGTTCCGCTAGCAGGTTCCACTGGGCTCCGACCCCCACCGCCCTCCTGAGGCTGTCTCAGCAGAAGTCAACCACGAGAGCTAACGCGTTTGCCGAGGGGTTTCCTCAGCCCTCCCTGTGCATCAGCGGGAGGGTAACGCTGGTGTGACTGTCGGCGGGCGGCGCGGAACGGGAGAAGGAATCCCGCACTACCTGCTGGGCCCTCCCCACGCTTTGGCAATGCGAAGCTGCCTGTGTGTCTCTGGCGTGTTGAAAGGCGTGTTGCTTTGTGCTTCTCACTTGCCCTGGGTGGAGTATCTTCTC
Source organism: Cynopterus sphinx (assembly GCA_030015415.1). Lineage (NCBI taxonomy): Eukaryota > Metazoa > Chordata > Mammalia > Chiroptera > Pteropodidae > Cynopterus > Cynopterus sphinx. Next base: position 93,951,759 of record CM057379.1, on the reverse strand, counting down.
TCTAGAACCAGCGCCAGCCTCCTCATGTGTTTTCTGTGTGCCCTGCATTAGAATTCTAACATGCTCCTTGTGTATCTTGGGCTCTTCTGAGTATATGGTCCCCTGCCCCCATTGAACTTAGCCATGACTACAAAGACTTCACTTTATATCTAACCCAGATTTCTCCTCTCCCCTGCTCTGTAGGGGAGAGGATCTATAGATCTCTATATTCAAGTGCCTACGAGAGACCTTCCTTTAGATGTCTCTGAGGCATCCAAATATGCCCCAAATCGAACTCATGCTTTTAAGCCCATGATTTGTTTGCCTCCTCCGGTATGAGGCGCCAAATCTACACATTTGCTCATGCTACCAACAACAGTCCATCTTCTTCCAATACTCACCCATTCCATCAAGTCCTGTGGCTTTTCAAAAATATCTCTCAAACCTGAACTTCTGCCTCCACTATTCTGTCTCTACCCTATTTAGCAGTACTCACCTGGGATTACTGAAATAGCTCTTTATCCTGTCATATCACTCTTGTTTTCTGCCAACACAACCAGCACATCTGATTATGTCACCATCCAGTGTGACATCTTCCACTGGCTTTCCATTGTCTTTATGATAACGTCCAAATTTTTCAATACAAGAGAGGAGAAGACTTGAACAAGTTCGGTCTACATCTTACTGCTTTGAATTTCTGCAAGTTAGTGTTCAAAGCAGCTTACATTAGCGGCCCAGAGGATACCTAGCCCAGTAACATCACTGCTGTACTGTTTCCACCCTAGAAGTCCCCAGGGAGAATGGTGCTACACTTGAAGACTAGGCTGCCCAGGAAATTCGAAGAGGGGGGACTGCTGACACCTTGAATACCATGTAAGACAAGGGACTTAGCCAGCAGGTCCACAATTCTGTTAGAAGTTTCATTTGACTTATTTGGCTCATGAGTCCATCCCTAAGCCAACCTCTGTAGCCAGAAGAATGGAGCACACTGGCCAGGCCTGGTTCACATGTGCTCTCCTGGAGCTGTGGTTGGGGTCAGCCCCAGCAAAATCACATGGCTGAAGTGTGATGGAAAATGTAACTCTCTAAGGGTTACTTAGGATACTGTTAGAAGAGAGGTTGGGTATTGGGGTCAAAGTAACATAAATCAAAGTAGATAATCAGAGAGATGATTAGAGTAGTGAAGAAAATGGCTAGCACTAGTCAAGTACTTATGTGCCAGGCCTTCCTGTGCTAAGCACTTTTCCCGGATTATTTCACCATTATCATTATCATTTTACATATGCAGAAAATGGGACCGGATTGTAGGATATATTGGGAAGTAGGAGCCTAAGAAGCATTGTTGAAAGTATGCTGTAAATTCACCCAGCTTCCTGTTTTGTGCAAACACCCGAAAATGACTGAGTCTCAGTTTTCTCAAATGCCAAAGACTAATCATGAAGTCCACCTTAAATTATGTAAGGGTGAAGAGAGAGCCTGTGAGGTATATCTCTGGGAAATAATTACTGCCATTGAGTGACTGTCCTGACAGGAGAATGCTGGAGGGCCCTGACCTTCTTTTCTCAAGTTCAGCCTTCCCCAGTCATTCATTCATATCTTAAGATGACTGTTTAAGTTTCTTACTTAGTAGTCATCATTGTAGTTTTATATTTGTTTATTCATGTCTATTTCCCTCGTTAGACTGGGCTTTCTAAGATAGCACGCACATTGTCTGGTCTCACCATAGGACCCTAAGCAACCCTATGGTGCCTGGAGCATGGTAGGCATTCAATAAACATTTGTCACAAGAGTGAACGAGTTTAATGAATGAAACTTCAAGACAGCTTTTTAGCTTGGGGCCTGAAGTCCCCAGCAAGCAAGTGTAGGAGACACCTCCCAGTGGAGCTGCATGCAGTCAGAACTACATTTCCCAGAGGGCTCCACAGTGACTTGGCCCCTCTTCGCAGCTATGTCAGGCAGTAGGAGACAGGGCTTCCTCAGGTTGGGCGTGGACGGCCCAATCAGAGAGGAATGAACAATGTACTTCCTGTTAAGGCCCCGCCCTCAACCTCAGCCCCTATGTGTAGGTACTTACACCCTATTCACCTATTCACCAAGCTGTCCCAAGCTCAGCAGAGGAGACAAGGTCCTCAGCTTCCTGCTTCTTGGGCCAGTTTGGCGGCCATCTGCGTCCCAATGTGCCACCGCCGGGTGAAGGGCACCCTGGTTTGGCAGTGGGGCAGGAAGGCAGAGACAGGGTTTCCACATGACCTGCATTGTAGGGATAAATCTGCAATCAAATGCCATGGATTGGGACCACCCAGATACATTAGATGTCATGAGGCTGTTGTAATAGATGAGGACATATAGTAGGGGTCATGGGAATGAGGAAGAAGGGGAGACTTTAAGACAGATTTGGGGGATATAAGTAACGATTTGGTGGGGTGACTGGGTGACTTGAGGGTTGGTAGGTTTGTGGAGAGACCTCTTGTCTCATGAGTTTACAGTTTTTCTAAACTTTTGAGAGATGCTTTAATCACAAAGGAGGGTGACATTGCAGCAATGGTAAGGGCTATAGAGAAGAGGTACATTACACTATGAGAGGGATTTCACTTGACTAGGAAGGTCTGGGAACCCATTTTCTTCTGAGGAGAGCTGGAGCTACACAATGACCTAGAGTTTATTGGTTGGGGACTTCTGGTAAGGGCATAGGGCAGTGGGCTGAAACCTCTAGCAGAGAACCTTACAAGGGTCTCAGCTGACCCCATGTATAATAAGCTTTTCCTGCTCACCTGTACTATCTTTCCAGGGAAAAACAGCCAGAAATTGAAGGACCCAGATGGCCAACCATACTTTACAGAGAGACAGAGTGTGATGTACCGAGGTCCAATCCCAGCTCGTATGAGGCTATTCCTTAAGCCCTAAGATGGCTACAAACTGGGGTGCCCTGGACCTCCCCATCTCCCAGAACTGGAAAGCCTCTTGATAAAAGACACCACCGAGAGGGGCATGAATCCAACCTAGAAATCCACAATTCTGGTCATAAAACATTTTATGCTCATCTTGTCAGCCCAGCTAGGATGAAAGGTCTTTTGAGATAAAACTATCCTGTCCCCTCCACCTGCCTCAGGAGGTCCCTACTCTCTACAAGCAAACTTCTCCATTAGAGAGAACTTTCTCCTTGACTCCAACATCCCTTTACTAAGGGCACATATATGACTTCTGGTGTGATCTATGACCTCTGATTACTCCACAAGAGGACTCTTACTGTCCTCTTCTAGAACAGAACTTCTTTCCTAGGGAATTACCCTGCTCAGAGCTGCATTTGCCTTAGAACTATACATACAAGGGGCATGTTCTTCAGAGATGTCTGGATCCTCAAATGCTTTGCCTTCATCTTGAAAACACACCTCCCTGGTAGGCTTCATCCATGCAGAGAGTTAAGACTGATGAATTTTTGCCAAGCCTTCATGTAGGGTATTCTAGATGCTATAACATGACCACCCTCATGCCCATCACCCTTCCAAGGTATTCACAGAAGCAACCAGGACCCGAGCCTGTATACAGGCTGAAAGTCCAGCATCTTAGAACTTAAAACAATGAGGACAGCCCCAAAATGAAATGTTGCACCTTGTAAAGTGGCAAGTTCCCCACCTATGAAAATTTCTAACAAGATCTTGGATGACAGTCTATCAGTGTGTGGTAGAGAGATCTATGCAACAGGTAGAGTACTGACATCTTGGTTTTTCTTCCAGCAATAGGATGTGATTTTGAAAAGGTTTAAAGGGAAATGTAGGGTAGTCAGAAGCAGACTTGATAACCCTCCCAGTTGTGCTGTGGAGGGTGCAGACTCGCCCATTGATCTACACTTCTAGTGGTGGCTGGACCAGGCCTATAAGAGCCACCCTGAAGGGGGTACAAAGTCTCTTGAGGAATGAGGCATTTATGCTTTGTGGAGCCTTTGCTTTAGAATACTAATGCTAGGACTCTTACCATGTTGGAAGCACATAACTCAGATCTTCTCATTTAAACCTTATAAAGTTGAAGAAACAGATTTGAAAGGGGAGCTAGAGCCAGGATTGGATCTAGGTCTGTACAAAGCAAACATTCATGAATACTTGGTGCTATGTTCTGAATGTCTTTGACCCTACATCCCCACCTCAATTCATATACTGAAATCCTAACTCCCAAAGATGATGCTATTAGGAGGAGGAGTCTTTGGGAGGTACCTAGGTCTTGAGGGTAGAGCCCTCAGGAATGAGATTATAGCCTTATAAAAGTGATCCCAGAGAGCTCACTTGCCCTTTCCACCATGTGAGGACACAGAGAAGACCAGGAAGAGGGCTCTCATCATGTCACCTAATCATGCTGACACCTTGATCTTAGAGTTCCAAGCCTCCAGAACTGTGAGAAATTAACATCTGTTGTTTATAAGCCACTGAGTCTGTGGTATTTTGTTATAGTAGCCTGAGCAAATTAAAACACTTGGGTATGCTGAACTGTGTCCAGACCCTCCTTTCTCAGAGTTCTCTAAAAGGTAAAACAAGGGCCTTAAAACCTTCCTCAGGACATTGTCTTTACCCTGAACACCCACACTCCACATGAACTATAGTTCTTTGCAGGGTCACTTCCTGGGCTCTGCCATTTCCTAGGACTGTGTCACTCTCAGAATCCATCAACTCAGGCCTTCCCTCTTGATGAAAGCTCACTGTTCCTGCCCTCTCCCCACAAGGCTGAATCCTCAGTACAGGTGTTTCCTCTCACCTCCTACCCTCATGCCCATGGCCCATGCCTGTGTCCTGACATTTTTCAGTGAGACCCAGGTAAGCTCTAATTTGTAACCATCTTTGGATGTTCTGCCTGCCTTAAAGCTGCTCCCCTTGGGGATGCTTTCCCTCTACCACGTGGGTCTGGTCTCCTTGCTCCCAACCCTCTGCTCCCATCTCCTAGGGCAAGCCCTTCCCTAGACCTCTATACCTATTCCTGCTTGAAGGTACTGTGGGGACACTAATGTATGGTGCCACTCTCATAAGACTCTGGGCCCTTTGACACACTTTTCATTGGGTTTTGAAAAATAATGTACTCATAAAACGTAAGCACATTATTCACAGTGGGCAAAAAGGTGGAAACAACCCCAAAGTCCATCGACAAATGAATGGTTAACAAAATGGGCTCCATACAATGGAATGTCATTCAGCTTTAAAAAGGAAATTTGGACACATGATACAACATGAATGAACCTCTAGGACATTATACTAAGAGAAATAAGCTAGTTACAAAAAGACAAATACTGTATGATTCCACTTATATGAGGTACCTAGAGTAGGCAACTTCATAGAGACAGAATGTAGAATGATGGCTGCACAACGATGTGAATGTACTTAATGCCACTGAACTGTACACTTTAAATAGTTTAAATGGTAATTTTTAGGTAATGTGTATTTTACCTCCACCACAACAAAAAATAAATTTAAAAAAGCCAATGGGAAAAAAAAGTAAGGAGTAGCATAAGGACCATAGAAAAAGAGAGTGCATCTGCTTTGGGGCACATCTCTCTAGGATACCAATTTTATTCATAAACAGCCCTTTGGAGAAATATTTTCTCCCTTGCCAAGATATTCTCTATTGTGACTAGTGTAGCCTAATCTAGGAAAACAGACTATCTCCTCCCCTCAAACTCCTGAGGTCTCTACTTATTCCAGGCACAAGTATTTGGATCTGAAATGCTGACAGGCAGAGATTTAATTTTTATTCTATTCTATTCTATTCTATTCTATTCTATTCTATTCTATTCTATTCTATTCTATTCTATTCTATTCCCTGTTCTATTCATTATTTTTAGTTATTTTATTTATTTTTTAAATTTAATTTTATTTATTTTATTTTATTTATGCCTATAGTGCCTGGTCTTCCTAGGTGGTCTCCCATCCAAGTACTAAACAGGCCTGCCCTTGCTTAGCTTCTGAGATCAGATATCGGGCTTGTTCAGGGTGACATGGCCGCAGACCATGGACCATGCTCCACTGGGGCATCTGCATGTAAAGTAGACGTGCTAACTACTACACTATGAAACCACATCCATGCTCAGTTTTACTTGATGCATAATTCATCTACCTTTTATATGACACTTCCCAGAAAACAAAACGCTTTCACATACATGTGTTCACTTCGCCCATCATGTGTGGTTAGGCAAGGGAGGTCTTCCCATTTCCAGCGAAACAAAAAGGCCTGACAAATTTAAGTGACACATCCAGGTATAGGGATGTGAATGACAGAGCTGAGTACAAAGCCATCCCTTGGTCTTAGCTTGGTACAAAGTCCACTCCTCCGGTTTGTTTATGGAGCCGCCTCTGATCTGACTAAGCCAAGTCACGCCCTGGGACCAAGATAGGTTCTTGGGGTTCCTCTAGCTATTTCTGCCCTTATTTGGTCCCGAATGAATTTCTAGATCCAGGGATGACATTTGGAGAGGTCTGCCTCACACTTCTGTTTTAATTGCTATTCAGGAATTGTGACTGTATTGGTCACTTTTGTATTTTGGCAGATGATAGCTACTTTAAAGAGATGTATTGCAATTGTGCAAAAGAGTATATTATCATAGAATGGGAGAATATTTGCAAGTCATATATCTAATAAGGACTTGATTCCAGAATACATAAAAACTCTTACAACTCAACAATAAAAAAGACAACCCAGTTTTAAAACAGCATAGTTTTAGAACATTCATTTCTCCAAAGAAGATACACAAAGGGCCAGTAAGTACATGAAAAGATGCCCAACATTGTTAGGCATCAGGGAAATGTAAATCAAAACCACAATGAGACACCACTTCATATCCACTAGCAGGGCTATAATAAAAAAGACAGATAATAACAAATGTTGACAAGGATGTAGATAAATGAGAAACCTCACACACTGGTGGGATGTAAAATGGAACAGACTTGGTGGAAAATAGTCTGTCAGTTACTCAAATGATTAAACATAGTTGACATTTGACCCAGAACTTCCCTTCTAGGTATATACTTAAGAAAAATGAAAACATATGTTCACAGAAAAACTTGTACACAAATGCTCAAAGCAGCATTATTAGTAATAGCCAAAATGTGGAAACAACCCAAATATTCATCAACTGAGGAATGGATAAACAAAATGTGGTCTAGCTGTACAGTAAAATATAAAGTACTGGTACATGCTATACCATGGACTCGTAAAAGATATTGTGCTGAGTTAAAAAAAGTGGGGGCTCAAGCAGGCGCAGGGATGGGGATTGACTGCTAACGATGACAGGGTTTCCTTTAGGCTACTGAAAATGTTCTAACATTAGATTGCAGTGATGGTTGTACAACTCCACGAATATGCTGTTAATTATTGAACTATATACTTTAAATGGATGAATTTTATGGTTTGTGAAATACATCTCAATATAGCCATAATAAGTAGCATTTTTGTTTTAGAAACATCTGGGGGAAATTTTGACAGTTTATTGGAAGGTATTTGGTAGTTATTTTGTTGAGAGTGATGATGGTATCATGAAAGGGTTTTACCAGTCCTTATCTGCTATAGCTGGAAAATGCTTTTCAGAGAAATCTGTGAGGTCCAGAAATCCCCACCTATGCACCAATGCTTCCCTTCTCCCTATCTCCCTGGGGATAACGAGAGGACCAAATTACCTGAGTAGCAGCTATCCCACCCCGTCATGGGTAAGAAACAGGAAAAACTCAGACAAGATGGTGAATCTTACAGACTGTTCCATCAGTGAGGGCTGCACACAGAGGAGAAAGACTATTTTCATATATAGGTTAGCTTATTAAAGTAGCAGGTCAGTGTTTTGTGCCGAGGCCCTCTGGTGCAACTACACGTGGGTGTGTGTGGGGGCAACCCTACATCTGAAGAATTGAGTATAAACCTGCATATGTGGCTGAGTGCCCAAGTGAGCAGACCTCAGACCCACGTGGGCACTCCTCACCTGGAGTTGAGCCTTATTTGCCAAAGGAAAACTGGGCTGAGGGAGGTGAGGCAGCATCACCTTTTGGGAATGAGTGATATTCAGAATGGTTATTTTATTACATTTATTCAAGGTCCACAGTTGAACAGTTACCCAAAGACTTTAAGATTCAGCAATTACTGATTTTGTAATCAGAAGAGGGAAAAATAATAGGTTCTTTAAACAAACCAAGCAAACAAAGCTCTTATTTAAGGAAGAGTACATGTCCCAACTCTTATAAATAAGTGAATATCTATGTTTCTTTGCTTTTAGGAGGTCTTTAATTCAATAAATGGGTGTGGTGGGCTAAATCATGGCTCCCAAATGTGTCCAAATTCTAATCCCTGGAAACTGTGAATACCTCGCGTGCGAAAGGGATTTTGAAGATGATTAAGAATCTTGAGTTGTGGAGATTATTTTAGATTATCTAATTTAATCCTAATGGTCCTTGTAAGAGGGAGGCTGAAGGGTCAGAGCCAGAGGAGAAGGTGATGTGGTGACAGAGACTAGAAGGTTGTAATTTGAAGATGGAGAAAGGGGCCACAAGCCAAGGATTACAACTGGCCACGAGAAGCTGAAAAAGCAAGGATAAAGATTCACCCCCCTGAGAGCTTCTAGAAGAAACTAACCCTGCTTACACCTTGATTGTGGCTCAGTGAAACTGATTTCAGACTTCTGCCCTCCTGAACTATGAGATGTTTGTGTTGTTTCAAATCACTAAATTTGTGGTCATCTATTACAGCTCTAATAAGAAGCTAATACAGATGTAAATAGGATTAGGGATGTTATTAAGAAACAACAGTAAAATTGGTATGGAAAAAAGAAGGTAGGGTGAGGTAGGAACAGAATGATAAACCAAGAGGCTCTGACCAGTGAGAGGAAGCGGACAGGAGTGAGGTAAGGTGCAGACCTAAAAAGGAAGATAAACTCTTCTAACATCTAATGTTGTTGGGAAGGGAACCATGGATTGGAGTGTACAGGGCCACCAAAAACTAGGAAGGACATTAGGCTTCCATTAAGTCCATCTCTGCACTAAAGAGGCTTTACCCAGGGTGACTGGATTCAATAAACTGTCACCAGGATCTTTGATTCAGACAGAAATGGGCCCTGAGGGTAAAGTAGGGGCCCTCAGCTCTTCAATTACTGACACCTATTTCTTTTGGCTGGTTGGGGGCTAAATTGAAAAGCTAAAATGATGGAAAAACAAAGTTCTTATCTTTAAAGAGCTTTTATCATGTATGGTTGGTCCCTCAACTTTGGCACTGTTGACATTTTGGACCAGATAATTGTTGTGACCATGCTGTGCACTGTAGGACATTTAGCCATATCCTTGTCTCCACCCACTAGAGGCCAGGACCTACTCTCCCTTCCCTAGAGTCTTAACAACCAGCAATGTTTCCAGACATTACCAAATGACCTTTGGGAGGCAAATCTGTTCCCAGTTTGAGCACCCCTTGTGTGTGGAATGGAACAGAGAATAACACACCACTAAGTCTAAGTCTGCCTAGAACTTGTCAGAAAGTTTTGCAGAGCAGGCAACTCTTGTGAGATGAGGAAGAAGGGAATGTGTGTTTGTGTGTGGGGGGGGGAGGGTTGGCAGGTACTAAGGGCAAAGGGACAAGTATGTGCAAAGACCTCGAAGGCAGGGATACACGTGTGTGTACTTGTCCCTCTGCTGTAAAAAGGAACATGATATTCTTGGGGGTGGGTGGGGAGGGGACAGCACAAGCCACAGGCTTCATGTGACTGGCATTGAATTAAGAATATAGATGCTTTAGGAAGATGCTACCTACCCATTTCCTGCTTGAGGTAATGTACCCATCCACCAAGTTTTCTCTAAACCAAGAAGGGCTGGCTTGCCCAGAGTGACTAAGAATTGTATACTGACTGGGTTTAATATCTACTTTGAGAGATGAAGGGATGGGATTGGATGCTCTCTCATGCCTAGTTTAAGGACCTTAACATTTTATAAAAGTATATTTTGTCACTTTTAGGAGCTTCACTGAGGTTTAAATTACATATACAATTAATCCATTCCAATGATTTTAGTAAATATATTGAAATAATCCAGTTTTAGAACATTTCTATCAGCCCAATCATTTTTGGTATTCTTAAAGCTACTGGCCTAAGTGAGGAAGGAGAGTAGTAGGATTCCCTCTGACATCTCCTTAACAGTCTATACCAACTCATTGCTTCTTGTTGTTGCTTTTCCCTATTGCTTAGATGGGCTTGCAGCAGCTCTGTAGATTTTTCCTAAATCAAACGTACTTTGATCAAAAAAGATCCCTGTGTGTGTGTGTGTGTGTGTGTGTGTGTGTGTAGTGTGTGTGTGTTTATTTTGGTAAAAGTACTAATTACCTGGAAACTCGCTTCTTGTACAAACATGTTTGGACCCTCCCTACAAGTGTTTTGTTTGTTTGTTTGTTTGGTTACAAACAGCCAAGAATTATAGGAAGAATATTAGTGGGGTTATAGTCCAATGAACTTTTGCCTTGAAATTCTTGTGGATCACCCATCTTTATTAAAGAAATGTGTGCATGATAAACATTATCTGGTATAACAGCAGATGTATAACTATATATAGAATTTACCCTTGAGGATAAATAAAGCAGTGCAGGGAAGACTGAACATAGGGCGGGGTCACTTGCAGGATCATTCTGGTTCTCCCTCAGTCCAGCAGAGACCCCAGTTCTCTTTCATCCAATGCCCAGATCTACCATTTCTTCACCTTGTCACCATGCATAGTCACATCCCCAGCAGTTTCTCTTGGGACTCCTCACCAGTCTTTGTGATTTACATGCAAGTTAAGCAGGAGAAACACAAATACCTTCCCTCTGAACAGAAAGAACAAAGCCCTGTTTTCAGTCCCCATGGTGTAGTCTGTGATGCTGATGAAGATTTGAGCTCTGGCGAAAGCTTTTCCCACACTGGCCACATTGGTATGGCTTCTCTCCAGTATGGATCCGCTGGTGAAGTTTCAGGGTTGACTGTCGCCCAAAGCAGTTTCCACACTCTCCGCATGTGTAAGGTCTTTCCCCTGTGTGGACTCGTTTATGTCTTTTCAGTTCTGAATTCCATGTGAAGCTTTTCCCACAGTCATCACATTTATAAGGTTTCTTCGCTGAGCATGTTGGTTGATGACCAAGACGTTGCAAACGATTGTTTAGGCTTCTTTTACTTCCTTTGCTTTTCTTCAGCTCTCTCAGTGGGTGGCTTTTTAGAGGGCTGCTGATGTATTCCAGTTCCCTGCAATGTCTCTGGTATTGAGAGAATGGCTTTTGAGCATTTGGAGGGCTGACCTGTCTCCGTGACAACCGGGATTCACTCATATTAGTCCCTCTTGGTTCAGGACTCTGCAGACTACTCCCTTTGGATCTGCCAGCTGACATTGCACATGGCTTTGTTCCTTTAGCCCCCTCCTGTTGGGGATTTTCCTTGTTCTCACTTTTCATTCTGGGGGCCTCTATAATTAGAAAGAATATGTTTCATTTTCTGGGCTTTGAGGAAAGAATCTCAGTAAAAGAGTTATGAAGTGCACTGCAAGGTATCTCAAAGTGTGGTCCTCCACTGGCAACTTGCATTAGACTCATTTGGAAGACCTGCCAAATAAGCAGGCTGTTCCTGCATAACCATGGATGCTGAGTCAGAATCTCTGGGATTTAGGACCTGGAAATCTGCACAGCTGAAAGACTCCTGGAGTAATTCTGATTCATACTACAGTTAGGAACCAAGTTCTCCAACCTCCTCTTTCCTTCCTACCTTTAGGGAAAGGTTTTGGAAAGTAGAAATAAAGAAAAACAAACTCATAATGTTTGAGTATCAACTAAGGAATGAAACAAAGGGAGAGAGCTGGAATTTCAATATTGCAAATATCTCTCTCTTACATGGACATTGAATGACCTTCACCATTTCCTCAAATAATGGTTAGTCTAGTGAATGTGGCATTTTCTTTCCTTACAATGTTGACAGCATTTGTATTGGAAAACTGGAATATGGGTTAGATATGTATACTGATTACAGAAACTCCTCAACTCTGACGACCAGGATTGAGGATAAGGATGGAAAAGAGCTGGAATGGCCTGTGAGCAAGATGGAGCATCTAAAGCTGTGCTGTCCCATAGAATTCCTGCCAAATGGGCAATGTGATTCTGTCTGTGTGTGTGTGTGTGTGTGTGTGTGTGTGTGTGTTTGCGCACGCTCACGTGTGCAGGTGGCAACATACCCTATTCAATATGGAAGCCACTAGCTATATATGGCTATTGAGTACTTGGAATGTGGCTAGTGTGACTGAGAAACTGAATTTTAAATTTTACTTATTTTAAATTAATTTAAATGCCAACTTAAATAAGTAGTCCATACAATCACGGTTATTGCTTTTCAACAAGGTTGTCAAGATAATTCAATGGGGAAAGAATAGTTGTTTCAACAAATGGTGCTGGGACAACTAAATTTCCACATGGAAAAGAATGAAATTGTATCCCTATCAATACATATAAAAATTAATTCAAAATAGATAAAAGACCTAAATGTAAGAGCTAAAACAATCTCTTTTTAACAAAACATAGGTGTAAATCTTTCTAACTTCAAATTAGGCAATGGTATTTTAGATGTCACAAAAAACACAAGCAAATGAAGAAAAAATAGATTAACTGGATTTCATCAAAATTAAAAACATTTGTGCTTCAAAGAACACTATCAAGACAGTAATAAAGACAAACCACAAGAGAAAATACTTGCTGATTACATATATGTGTCTAGTATCCAAAATATGTAAAGAACTGTTAAAACAACAAGAAGATAAACTCAATTTGAAAATGAGCAAAGGAACTGACTAGACATTTCTCCAAAGAATATATACAATTCTTGAATAAGCAAACGAAAAGATGCTCAACATTATTAGTCATTAGGGAGATAACTCAAAACCTCCATGAGATACTTCAAGCCTAATAGAATGCTAGAATCAAAAAGATCAACAATAACAACCTTTAACAAAGATGTAAAGAAACTGGAATCCTTATAGACTGTTGGTGGGAATGTAAAATGGCACAGTCACTTTTGAAAACACTCTGGCATTTCCTCAAAAGGTTAAACATAGTTACTGTATGACCCAGCAGTTCCACTCCACAGCCAAGAGAAACAAAAACATGTTCACAGAAAAATTTGTACACAAATATTCATAGCAACATGATTCATAATAGCCAAAGGTGAAAACAACCCAAATGTCCACCAACTGATGAATAAACAAAATGTCCACTAATAGAATATCATTTGGCCACTAAAAGGAATGATGTACTGACACACTCTACCACATGGATGAACCTTCAAAACATTATAAGTGAAAGAAGCCAGTCGAAAAGAGCATACATTGTATGATTCTGGAAATTGAAATGTCCAGAATAGGCAATCCAGAGACAAGAAGTAGACAGTGGCCGCCAGGGAGGAGAGAGGGAGGAATGGAGAGAGAGTGACTGCTAATAGATATGGATTTTTTAGGTCATGAAATATGCAGAAATTAGATAGTGGTGATAGTTGCACAGTGTGTGAATAAACTAAAAACTACTAAACTATATGCTTTCAAAGGGTGAATTTTATAGTACATGAATTATATCTATATCTATATATATAGATATATTTTATTTATTTATTTGTTATTTATTTATTTATTTATTTTACAGTGGAAAAGAAAAGCTTTATAAAAGGGAAAGTACAATTCCAGACATGGAAGCTGGCCTGAGCAAAAGAAGAATGGCCCAAAGAATAAATTAAAATTTAAATAGCTGCATGTGACTCATAGCAACTGTACAGCTCTGAAAGAAGGCACTGCTGGATTTTAGGGATGCGAAGCATGAGAATCTACCAACCCAGGGATCAAATGAAAGAGAACAGACTGCACAAACCCAGCTGCCTCTGCTGAGGCAGGAGAAGGGAGTGTGTGTGGTCTACTTTCTTCAGGACCATATAGGCAGGACTTCAGCCAGGGTCACAGTGCTTTTCTAATGGATAGCCCAGTTCTTCTCCATCCCTGAGTTCCAAGAATAATCAAACCAAAATGTTTCATTAATGTAGCAAATCTTAAGAATCAAGGCTCTTGTTTCATAACTCTATTCTTTGACCTGCTAACTGTATCCTGTATTCACATCACCAAGACAAGCCAAAGTGTCACTGTCAGTTTTAGCAATCCCAGGACTATGAAGAGCAGTCAGAAATTATACTGGCATTGTACCAGAGATATATAGGGAAGGGAATACAAAAGTTTAAAGCATAGTCAATGTCAAGAGGAGGAAAAAGAGGCAGAAAATAATATGGAGTGGGGCTTTTTGGACCATTTTAAGTAATGAAACACAGCTGCAGATTGCATGGATGTTCATCGGTGGTCATATTTGGATTCATCTTCACTATAGGAAGCATGAACAAAATAAAAAGGAGGCAATAGAATAGTCCTGTTGTGTACTGGATTGTCAAATAATCATTAACAGAAAATAAAAACATACTTCTTATGTACTATATCACTATCATTCTAATTAGTGCAGTCTGTTAGAGAATAAAGATCTACTACTGCATACAAAATTTAAAAAACCAACACCTGGTCTATGGCTTTTCAGAACCATGAACAGTTTGATAGAGATGAAGGACTGATGAGAGGGAGAGAGGAGGCACAGAGTGTTTACCTGTCCCAGCCAATTTGGAGGCTGACTCCAGGAGGAGTGGAGATTTTTCCCAGTGATGGGGGCTCTGCTGGTCCTGAGGTCCTGCCTGGGAAGTCTCCTCCTCTAGACAGCTCTCCCTACAATATCTCCTAGGAGTTTGCAGTTGAATATCTGGCAGTTCCTGTTCTCCAAGCCGAGATCCAGTTTTCTCCAAAAGTACCTTCTGCCCTTGCATACAAACAGCCACCTAGGAACAAGACCCATGCATTAGAGCACAGCTCAAGGACTGACAGAGGCCAGCTTGACCTCTCAATGCTCAGTAATGACCCATTCACCATGGGAATTCCTGATAACGGCCTGAAGGTCATCTTTGATAGAGACTGCTAAAACCCTCAAAGGAAGCACAGGGAAGGACATGCAGAATGACTAAAATGGGGCTGCTTCAAATCAGCCAATATTTCTTGAGTAGATACCCCTAAAGCTTGGGCCTTTCTCAAGGCCTGGAGTCAAAGTCATCAGAGAACAGGCACAAACATCAGGGTCAGTCATGGCATTGGCTCAGCAGATTCTTATCCTACGTCCACCTGCCTCCCTACCTCTGCTAGAAACAGGCTCTAAGAGGACTGCACCAACCCATTCCTTAACTGCTTCCATTCCCCAAAGTGCATGGTTGTTTACTTCCTACCTGGGCCATGACTAGGCTGACCTGGGACTGGGGGTTGGAAGGAATACTAGCCAATTGAACTGTGACTTCCTGATCCAAAGGCAAGATGTAAGACACTTCAATGGAACAAGGTCCAATGAAGTTCCCCCCAAATCAAACTTTTACCTAACAGGATAACACTGTCTACTAAGAATCTCGATTATTGGAAAACTTTAAGAGGAATGAAGTGGGGGAGATTTGTCAGCAAAGATTCAGGAACCTTACTTGATTCTCTACTTCCTCAATAAAGTGCCACTAGCTGTGTTTTCTGAAAACCTGGTACATGTAGCGGTGGTGGTAGTGGTGGGGGGTGTTCCCAAACAGAGGCCAGAGACATGTTTGAAGCCACCTGGTTCATTTGTGGACTCTAACTAGGAAGGCGTCCAGAGACCTAACACTATCCAGATGAAAAAGAAATCCTGGGGACCACAAGAGAAGACCCTCCTTACCCACTGCTTTGGTCTTTTGGCTGCTCTGTGAAAATCTTCCACCAGAGTCACCATCTCCTTGCTGCTCATTGGACATCGATGCCTGACTCGACCCTGGATCTCCGCGGGCAGGATGTTCAGAAATTGCTCCAGCACTAGCAGCTCCAAAATCTGCTCCTTGGTGTGCACCTCAGGCTGCAGCCACTGACGGCAGAGCTGTCGGAGCCGGAAGAGTGCCTCTTGGGGTCCAGACACCTCTTGATAACAAAATCGTCTAAAGCTCTGGCGGGAAAGCTCAGGATCAGGACAGTCTTTTGGCAGAGCTGGCCCCCGTTTCTCTTCTAGCTTTGTTATGATGTGTCTCTCTTGCTTGGAGGAAGCCTGAATGTGGGACTGCGAGCTCAAAGTTATCTCCATCTTAGCAGCCATTTTGGGGCTCAGGAGACAACTTCTCTCTCCTTGCAAACAGCTCAAACCTGAGGGATCATGGCCCTGGAGAAGTATTTCTGAATGCTAGAAAGATGCTAGAAACGGCGCTCCTCTGAGGATGTTGAAGAGGACAGGATGCAGACAGGACCTTCTAATTAGCTAGCCTTGACACCAAACTCATGAAGACAACACAGTCCCTGGGAGTGGGAAGAATCTATCTTTCCACCAGTTTCTAGAACTGTCTTGCAAAGGAGAAAAGTCTTAACGTCCTAAAAAGAAACTGGGAGAAATACTGCTTTTATTTCAGCGAGAAGAACACGAGGTCTCAGAAGAATTGTGCAATATGACCTAGGAGGCTGACAGGAATCCCTAGGAAAAGTTCAAGTTGTCAGACAGGTAAGTCTGCACCAACTCTCCCGCATCCTGGTTATGACGACCTCCAGCATCACGCCGGGAGCTCGCAGGTCAGCACAGACAGACCGCGGCGCACGTCGGGAATTGGGAGTCTGCAGAAGCCTCCTGCTTGCGAGCAGGGTAGACGGAGGCACCGCGGCTCACTCCCGAAGATTCGCAGGCCCAGCTGCTCCGCTCTCCGAGGACGCCCGGCTCGGGCCCCGCGAACCAGCGGGTCCTGGGCTTGGAGAAGCTCGCGCACGCCCGGGCTCGGCTCAACTTCGTGGCCCGGTTAGAGCCCAGGCTGGCGCCTGGGATGCCAGCGTTGCTCACAGCCCCGCACCCCACGCCCACCTGCAGCGGACTCACCTCTCTGGGGACCAGGGAACCTGAACCCAGGAGCCAGCCTGAGGGCGGGGCAGTAGCCTCTTTTCGCGGACACTCCCACTAGCGGCCACGGGGCTACGCCACAGGAGAGCCCCTTCCTTCCCAGAAGGATTGGCTTCTCCAGGGCGATCTCTCTCGTCTATTGACTGCGGGACCTGTCGACGCTGTCCGGGAACGGCGCTCCGTCGCCGCACTGCACCCTGGGAGTTGTAGTCCGGTGGCGTGGCTCGCGAGCTTGCGCAGAGGGAGTGCTGGCGGCAGGGCTCGTGGTGCTCACTTCCGGCCCCGCGGTTGAGCGGTCTAGGGAGTCCTCTAGTGAGTGTTCTGTTTGTTCCTAGCCGCGGGCTGGCGGCTGGTTCCTGTGCCAGCCTGGGGGCCTCTTGCCGCCAGGAGTCTTTTCGGAGCTGTCGGGCCAGGCCCGGACCCCCTTCTCATGCTCCACGGTCACCCTTCTGCGCCCTGGTGCCCTCGGCCCGCACAAGTCGGCCAGGCCGAGTTCCGATCCCTGTGCCGGAGCCAGGACTCCGTCTGACCTCGGATCCTGTTCATCTCATCCCTGTATCGCTGAAGCAGGAGCCTGCGGATGTTGTCCTACACCACTTCATCAGCCACAGTATCTAACTTTAGCACCGAGTAGTGAGTGCTCTAGGAGTACCCAGTGCATCCTTGCCGAGTGAAAATGAATCAGTCCAGTCCCCATTTTCACCCTGCATTCCGCCGAGATGTAAACTCGTTTTTGAGATGTCAGAATTTTAAAATTATGAATGGGATGTCAGGAGTCAAGACGAGTGCCCACTCCGCTTTCTGCGCGAAACTAGGATATCAGTTATTATTTTTTAGATAAAGTGCGGGAAGTAGGAAAATGTGTAAGGCAAGGGGTACCGGTTCTAGACCCGGCCTTGCTGCTGAGAACTTATGTGATGCACCTTTTGTTTTGTTTTGTTAAAACAAAAACAGTTAACAATGCCTTTGATTCCTCTATCTCTAGTCCCTCCTACCTCATTGACATGTAAAGAGAATATAAATGAAAGCAGTTCAAGTTCTTTGAAAAAAAAAAAAGCCAACCTGAATCCATTTTTTAAGTAAATATTTTACTCCTATAAATAGGCTCACCCCTTTGGTGGAGAAGTGAAATGGTGAGTGGGACCTAATTGCAACTAGCTTCAGTCTTACATCCTCCCAATTTAGCAATTCCCAGAAAACTTGGAACTTCTCCCATCCCATCTGTATGTAAAAACTCAGAACTTTGACAAGCCTACCCTTTCTCAGATGGGGTAGGGAGAAGGGTATTGTAGTGAATAGCCCCACCAGACCCAAAAGAATAGAGGAGCCCTTTTAAAAAGGAAGAAGATGCTGCTATCGGAAGGGTGGAAAGAATGCTGTGGGGTGTGGGTTGGGAAGGACATAGCATACAGAAGACCAGAATAATCATTTATCAATCACAATGTGTGTGTGGTGGTGGTGGTAAGGTCGAGGATGTTGTAGTGATGAAGAAGATTAATCAGTAGGCACTCACGATTGGCCTGGGTCCAGGCTCCTTAACCATATGGGAGGGCAGGAACAAGACTCAGGCATGTGGGGACTATGAGGAAGAACAACTGGTCTACACTGTAAAAAGTAGTTTGGAGAATTCATTAGACAAATCTGGCTGGAAAAAAATATATATTTCTAGTGCTTTGGATCCCTGGCTTGGTTTGTGGAGGGAATAAAGGAAAAAGATAGAAATAAATCACAAGAAGCAGAAAGGAGGAATGTGGGACAGTTTTATGTTGTCTTTTCCATTCTTCCTTCAAAGTTGAGCCCTTTTCAACTGTGAGTCTGCACATTTATGTTACTCTAATGACTCTGATTCCAGAAAGACACTGTTTTTACTGGTATCCAGGAGAAACTCCTCCTAGTGACAGGTAGAGATGGAATCTGACCTCCAGGGTAGAAGTGGCAAACAGTGAGCTAGTTTGGCAAGCAAATGATGGCTGCAACAAGGAGTCCCCAGGCATAGCCATCCCCAAGCAAGGACTCCACATATGGACAGAAATCAGCCCTTCATAGCAACATCTCTGATTACAAAGCTTCCCAACAGTGCTTCAGGCAGATCTGCTACCAGGAAGGTAGCTGGCCCCCAGGAAGCTTTTAGCATACTCTGGGAACTTCATTGTTAGTGGCTAAAGTATAAGACACTCAAAAAGCAAATTTCTGGAGCTGCTGGTTTTGGAGCAGTTTCTCACTATCTTTCCAGAGGAGATCCAGACCTGGGTGAGGAAGCAGCATCCAGAATATGGTAAATAAAGCTGTGGCTCTAGTTGAGGATGTACAGAGAGTACCTGGGAAACAGGTGAGAAAGGGAAGTCAGAACCTTGTGGTTTTGGTTATCAAAAGTTATCAAAAAGGGGCGAGGAGCATAGGAATCCAGTTACTGGAGAGGCTCTTAGTTGAGAAATGCCCATCCCCTCTGCCACCCACCAGAAAGTATTAGCTATCTTGAGTTGGTCCTATGCCTTTAGTCTATGGGAAGAATTTAACATTTACTGAAATAACTTAGACATTCAATGAATGTTTAGAGTCCATAATTAAAGTGCTAGAAACACTCAGAAAAGTTATTTAAAACAAGGTCAGGGAAAGGACAACTATCCTTCACTTGAGAGGTAAGGGAAATTACAGATGAATTCAAATCTAATCTCTCTTGCTAAAAGGCTCCTGGAGGGCAGAGTGCCATGGGTGGTACACTAAACAAAGTTGTATTAGTGCTGGTCCATGCTGCCTGGATTAGCTGGTCAGTAAGGGATAGTGATGAGTATTACAAAATATCCTCTTGGGAGATATGGATTAGGTCTGAGATCTGATCAGTGTAACTGTCATATATTTTGGGAGAAGGAAGGTGTGAAAGGCTCAGGAAAAGGAAAAATAACATGAGGGCTTTGATTTTGGGAGGTTTGTTAGAAGGAAGACAGCTAAAATCCGAATCAAGTCCAGGAGACGCATAGAGTAATGGAGGAGTATCGGTCAGAGGAATGCTGCAGCCTGAGTACGTCTGTGGTCTGAGCCAAAGCAGCTTTCTGGGTGCTGAGTCTGCATGGCTGGAATAGGGGGTGCTTGTGTTTCATAGTGAGGGGGGCAGGATATACACTGGTTGTGGCAGGGAGAGAGGTGAAGGGGGATGCAGATGAAATTTTCTAGGACCGAGTAGTTTTGACATAACTTGAAGAGGGAAGAGCAGTGTAGTGGCTATGTGTTAGATTAGGAATTAAGGAAGTTAATTTAAAATCCATGAGATTGGGACTATTAATAACTAAAATGGAGAAGGGCAGGTAGGAGCACAAGTATGAAGTTAGAATTTGGTGAGACCTAAATAGACTGGGAAACTATATGCTTAGTTCCCCTTGTTGATGATCTCTAGAATGAAAATAGGACAGGGATGTAAGGGTTAAAACAGTTATTTGAAACCAATCATGAAGTGAAGGAGAGAGAAAAAAGTAGAGGTAAGAAGAGGTAATAGGTTGATACCATTTCTCAGGACTCAGTTGCCTCTCAGAACCTCTCCTCAAGCATTTAAAGACAAGGTACAAGCTTGTGTGCAAGTCCACACCTGCTTCTGATGACCTTGTTGCTCCAGGAACCAGGCATCCTGCCAGGACTGCAGGCATCTCTTACAACAGATTTGATAGAGATGACTGGGAGAGACAGGTAGTGGGGTAAGTCCCCTCTGAGGGGACATTTGAGCTATGAGGGGGCAGGAGCTGTGCCAAGAGCTGAGAGGACAGCAATCCAGGCAGAGGGCACAGCATACTCAAGAGCTTCAGTTGGGAGAGGACTTGCATGTTTGAGAAAGAGGGCAGTGTTTGTGACTAGAGCTTCAGAATCAAGAAGAGTGGTGTGAGAGGTGGTCAGAGGAAGGCAGTGGGCCCATCATGTAGAGCCTTTCAGGCTGCGAAAAGGAGTCTGGATTATAGTCTACGTGCAGTGGGAAGAGTGTTAACAGGGACCGATATCTTACATTTAAAAAAAATCTACTGGATTTTGTGTAGAGAGAATGGATTAGAGGGTCCAGCAGCAGAGAGGACGCAGGGCAGCCAGTTAAGAGGTGATGACAGTTGCCCAGTTCAGACAGTGTACTGTCCTGGAACAACCTGGAGTATAGAGATGGAATGAAGACCAATGCAAGATACATTCTGAAGTTGAAACTGACTGCACTTAGTGATACACAGATTTGGGGGGAGAGGAAATGGCAGTTATGCAGAGATCACAGGAGCTTTCTAAATTGGAAGCTGATGTTCTCACTTCTAACGAATATACATCACTTTTTGCACTTCTGGTGTGTCAGCCTCTGCTAGGGGCTTTCATATAAGCGATCTTGTCACTCAAGACCAAGTGATTGTGACCAAATTCTGTTCATTTTCTCTTTTTTAACAGTAGCCCTGAGAATATTTCTCTTCTGCTTCCCTGTGTCTCACGTCCTCTTCTAATGCCACTCTAAGGGATTGTAAAGTCCAGTTTATGGCTAACACTCCATCTCAGGTTCTGGATTCTGGAAAGGACTTGAAAGTGCTCCTCGAGGAGACAGCCTCTTTGGGAGCAACCAGAGAATCACGGAGATCCAACATGAAACAGGAAGTTCATCCAGAGGAACATACTTTGAAGGGGTCATGGAGCAGACAGCAAAAACCATGGGAACAGTCTAAAGGTAAGTAGAAGCCTCTGCCTTCACCCAAGGGGAGGGGGAGAAACAATCATCGATGGGAAATACAGGTCTGAGCTTGAGTTGGCTCCTGGGTTCCAGATTAAAGGCCTTTGAATTACAGCCACAAAATTAGATTTCAAATTAGTTGACATTAGTAGCACATAAAAAGGTTGGACATGCTCAATGTGTTAGTCAAATTCTCTTTTATTACAATCTAATTCTGTTACTTCTGAATAAGTTCTATTAAGGTGGACATGTTTACCCTCACCTCTGCATAGCCATTCTTCATGAATTTGAAGACATTAAAATCCCTTTTCCATCCGGTTTAATCTCTTCCAGAATGCATATCTCCTATTATTTTTGCCCTTCTTCCAAAGCTCTATTGTTTTTACTTGTCTCAGTTTTTTTAGATGCAAATTTTATTTTTAAAAAATATTTTAATTTAGGTGAAATTCACATAACATAAAATTAGCCACTTTCAAGTGAACAACAATTCAGTGATATTTGGTACATTAAAAATGTTGCACAATCACCACCTCTGTCTAGTTCCAAAACATTTCATCCCCCAAAGGAAACCCTGTACCCACTGAGCAGTTCTTCCTTGTTCTCTATGGATTTGCCTAGTCTGGAGATTTTATAGCATTGGAATCCTACAATCTGTGACCTTTTGTGTCTGACCTCTTTCATTTAGCATGTATCACTACTTCATTGCTTTTCCATGGCTGAGTAATATTCCATTGCATTGACAGACCAAGGCTCTATCTTTATAAGCCTCTGTGAAGCACTTTGGCTCCCTAAATTTCTAGATAGCCTAAAAGCCACTGTTGCCTTTTCTGCTTAATTGAAAGCTGCCATTATAATTTGCTAAATAAATTTTATTATTTATCTATCTATCTATTTATTATTCATTCATTTATTTGTTTGTTTTACAACAAAAAAGCCTTATTAGAAAGGGAAAGTACACTTACAGATATGAAAGTGGGCCTGGGCAAGGAAAGCATGACTCAAAAGGCCACTAAATAAATTTTAAAAGCTAACTTATCTTGAAATAACTCAAATCCTGGAAGAAAAGATGGTGTCTTCATGCTGTTTATATTAGCAAGTTTCTGTTGATAAGATGGAAAATCCTAAGAGGTTTATTTGCTTTTGTATTTTTTAAGGAATATAAATGTTTTGTCAGTATCTTTTTAAACTTTGTCACTTAGCATTTACTTCCTTTTAATCTCTGGGAACATCTTTACTCTCTCTGTTGTGTGATTTCTGAGGCTCTGGGGTCTGTGACTCTAGGTGGGCAGGACTTGTGTTTCAGGTCTGCTCCTTTCATTCACTGTGCCTGCATGCTGCTCAGATCCCAAGTGTTTTAACCTTCCCAGGGTCACAGACCTCTCAATGTCCTCTGAAGATCCATTAATAGGTTATCAAAATGAACCATTCCTTTGTAGATTTCTTGAAGGTGGGGGTCTGGGAAACAATACAGTCATTCTATCTTGGTCTGAAAAAAAAGTTTTGAGTTACTGTGGTGTTTTGTTTTGTTTTGTTTATGCCTACAGCACGTGACTGTGGTATTTTTAAGAGTACTTGGTTATCACTGGATGGCAGGGCTATGAGAGATTCCTGTCCACCATTAGTCTCTCAAAATTATTCTTTTTATAATGTCCACATATTTCTTAAGAATGAAAAAAAAAACTATTATGCCAAGAAAAATCTGGAACATCTGCATACACAGAGAAGCCATTGGCTATGGCAGTCATCCTCAAACTTGAGTATACCTCAGATTTATCTGGGGGCCAGTTAAAACAGATTTCTAGGCATCACCCCCAGAGTTTCTGATTCAGTAGATCTCAGGTAGGGTCCGGGAATATGTATTATGATAGGTTTCCAGGTACTTCTGATGCTGCTTGCCCAGGGATTCTACTCAGAACTTCTGCTCTGTGTGTCTGTTATGTGGAAGCTGCCCTATAACAGAGGCTATTTCTCCCCCAGACTGGCTTCCTCCAGAGGCTTCCAGGAAGTCCCTTGAAGAGAGGTCTTCAAGACCAGGAGACAGGTGCTGTGCTCTGGACTGCTGAGATCCAGTTGAGCTGTGGTTGAAATCTTTTGTCTCTTAAAGTTCCCATTTCACTTCACACTCATTATCACTCTAAAACTCATTCTTTCCTAGAGATGTCAGAAAGACTTTTATGTGGTTCAGTATACTTGTCTTGGGTTATTTTCTCACTCTCTCTACTCTGATGTCATCACATGGCTGCTTACTCAAGCCTATCTTTTCCCTGTGGGCCTGATCTCCTTTGCCTTGCTTTGCCCCTGACCTGATGACTGTGGTCCTGTCTCTGCCCTACCCCAGGCTGTAATGGTCCTATTTTATTACTAGCAGCAGACCCTGGTGCTGTTACAAGGACCAGTCATGTTTGAAGACAGAACATATCCCTCTATCAGGAAGGATGCACACACCTTGGACCTGCAGAGGGACCTATTCAGGGGTGTTACACAGAAGAATAACAGAAACATCTCGCTAAGTAAGGATCTGTATTCTCTCTAGTTCCAGAATGGATGTGTTCAGTTGTTCAGGGAGAGAGAGTCCAAAAGAACCTGAGAAGGAAAGAGACATGTAGATGCAGTGGGGACCCTGTTAGGTAGAGGGAAAGAAGGAAATAAACAGGAAAATACTGAGTGTAAGCAAGACAAAGAAAAAAGAAGATACAGATAAAGAAAGACCAAGAGAGGCACACAGAAACTGAAAGAAAAGGAAAGTAAGGGAGTCAGAGGATTCACAATAAGTATGGACAGTGTGTGTGACAGTGAGCAAGAATGAGGGAGAGGGCAGGAGAATGAAAGAAGTAGGAACAAAGAGAGTGGGGAGGGCAAGAGGGGGAGGGGAAACAGAGACAACAAGAAAAAAACAGCAGGAAACAGCAAACAATGAGGCATCGACAGTGTGATGAACAGGTGGGAGATGAATGGACATGTGTTCACAGACAGCTGTGATGTCCTAAGTGGCAGAGATTAAAAACCAACACAACCTAACCGTGACAGTTCAAGTCTATGCCTAGGCCCTTCAGAAGCACCAGGAGATCTTTTCCCTTTCACAAATAAGTTTGGCCCTCTCTGGGCAGCTGCTCCTCAGAGAAGCCTTCCTGACCATCAGATTCAGAGACAGGTTCTCTGCAGCAGGCTTTGTCCTTGATATCTCCTCCCTGCTTCTTCACATGCAGGGTTTCCCATTCATGGTCCAAATGTCATCTCTGGGCTGGATCAGAGAAAACACAAAGGGCTCCAGATATTCACTCCTGCAAAGTGAAGAAAAGTTCTGAGATTTCTACAAGTTAGACTGGAGTGAAAGTCCATGAGACACCAGCAAAAGGAGGACAATACCAAGGGTGACACAAATAGCTGGAATTGGCAGATAGGAAATTAGCAGGCATACCCTTGGTTGCTGATGAAATTAGAACTTTCCTGTCTGTTCTCACTGAGCCTCGGTTTTAGAAGAAACTCCAAGTACACAGCAAAGCAGCCAAATATACAGAGAAGTTGCCAAACTCTTGTGTGAACGTTTCCACTGGGCTCTGGAGCTGTGTCAAACCCAGCTAAAAAGCTCTGTGCCAGTTGCTGTCAAGGAAGAGGAGGTCATGGCCCTGTGCCTTTCAGGAGATAGAAGCTCTGCTGGCTTCACAGGGGTCCTCCCGTTCTAGGACCTGTTTCCAAGCCAAGACTCGTGGAAACAGAAAGAGGTAGGGAATGAGGATACATTGGAGGACTCAGACAGCTATAAATCCAAAGCAAGCAGCCAGTCCAGGAAACTTGAAGCCACGCTGGCACCTACATCCTGCTCCAGAGCCACTTGGGTGAGGACCTTTCTGCACATGTGTCCTGGTCCTGATCACCTATAAGCAAACTGCTCTCCCAAACTTGGGCTTGTCTTCCTGCTATAAATTGAAGATGGATCCTGTTCCCTCACTTTTGCAGGTATGCGGGGATAAAAGCTACAGTGGATACCCAACATAAAGCCACTCATTTGGCCATGTGCAGGTTACATATAGGGTAAAGTAGCACCTGAACCTTTACAATGTCTGATAACCCAAGGGATTTTCTCTTGAGCTGTGAAATTGGAAAGCCAAAGTCAGGTACCTTCCTTTCACCGAAGTAGTGAATTGTTGGAGCAGGTGTTATATCGAGATTTTGCCAACAGAACATAAAAGAATGAAGTTGACGTTGCCAGGGGAATGAGTATTCTCTGTGGAAGGTGAGTGATGTCCTAGCAGATACCACTGTGTAAATTTAAAGGTTGTCCTATTAGTCTGGGAATCAGGTTCCATTGCAGCTGCAGGGTAATGGAGCAGAATAAGAGTAATCAGGAGTGCAGGGCCAGAGGATGGGTTGCATCTTTCGTGTGAGTTGTCCTTATTGAGAAGATGGCATTTGAACAAAGACTTGAAGTTGAGGAAAAATGATCCATGTGGCTTTCTGGGGAAAGAGTGTTAAGAGACAGAGGAAATAGTCAGTGCAGAGGCTCATGGTGGAGCAAGACTTGGCAAGAAGTTCAGTGTGATCTACTGCAGAATGAGAGATGAGTAATAAACAAGATTCATGAGCCAGATCGCATAGTAGAAGTGACAGGAACTGCAATTGAGAGTGTTTAAAATGTTTACAGCACTTTAATATTGTTGCACTATCCTACTGCATTTTTATAGTACTTTAAACAAAAAACACTGCTTTTTTCACAGAAATTTGAGAATCACTAAGATAGACTTTGAAGCCCTACATAAAGGACACTGATTTTCAGAGTTATAAGGGGGTATCCTTGCAGGGTTCTGAGTAGAGAAGAAATAGTTTTAATATGACCACTTTAGATATTTCACTTTATTAGGCACTTAACTCTACTTAAAATTTGCATTTTTTTTTTTTTGCAACAGAGACTTGAAGAGGAATGCCCTCTTTGAAGGCAGGATCCATGTCATGCGGATATTTGCATTTCTCATAAAATAGTACAGTAGGTATTTGATACATGGTAGTTGAATTAAATGAAAAAGGAAGGGGGTCACTTTGACTGCTGGGCTGAGAAAAGACTGTAGGAGTTCAAGAGTAAAATCAAGAAGACCAGGAAGGCAGCTCCGGTGTAATCTTGGCATCAGATGATGGTGGCTCAGAGAGAATGGAGTAGAGGAGGTGATGATAGAGGCTGTGTGCCCTTCAGAGCGTCATGACCAGATGTAATCAGAATGCACTTGCTGATACAGCTCTGAATAAATAAGCCCCCACCAAATGGCCCAGATGCCACCCCTTTGAGGGGATCCTAGGCCTCAGTTGGGTGTAAGGTCCTCGAATCGCCATCTAGCCTGAACTGCTATTCTCAGGTGTTAACTACTTATTCTCTCTTTGGAATAATAGCTGCTGTAATGTAGTTTCTTGCTTCTGCAAGGATGAGAAGAGGTGTAACAGATGGAAATGGGTACATGAGGGGGTACTCAGGCATCAGAGGTGGGAGTAGGCAGAAGTCTTCTATAACCAGCTCTTCTCTCCTTTGAACCTTTGCTTCTTTCCAAATCTCCTCTGTTTATCATTTCCTCTTATATGACTGTATGACCTCAGGTATTCCCACCATTATGGAGACAGGTGAGCACTGTTCTTACTGTGATTCATCTCTTAGGGGAAATGCAGAGATTCCAGATAATTAAAGATAAATAGAAGTGGCAGCTTTTGTAAGTCATCTACACTCCTCAGTTGGAGGGGATGTGTTGCCTATTACACTGAATGTTTTGTTTTAGGAAGAAAAGCCCACAGTGAGATATTTTCCAGGAATGGTGGCAACTAACTTTGGCATTGTTTGAGGATGGTCAAAAGATGGTAAAGCCCATAAACTGGACATTACCCTAGTGATCAAGAGAGAGCTGTTTTTTCTCCTGACCTTGTCAGCATGTTGATGAATGACCTTATATAGGCCAAGGACTTTAGGTTTTCATGGTGTTTAAGGATTATTTCCCTTGCAATTGAGTGCCCAATTTAGCATTTACCAGTTTCTTTCAAAGAGTCTATGTCATTTTCCCCTCATGGAATTCCACACAATGTACTTCCTTAGATTATGGGTTTGGTCAATCCAGACTTTCTTCTCTTGCCTGTTTCTCTACCACTGGTCCTCTTTTCATAACCTAAGTCTCTGCTTGCCAGATACTCAGAAACTTGTTTTCTTCTTGTTAGAGCTGGCTAGCCTCAAAGTGGCCTTTTATGACTATACTCCCAGAAAAGAGGCCATTTAAGAATTGAGAATACACCTACAGAGAGACTGACAAATGACATAAAGTATAACTCCTTCCCTCAATTTTGTCATTGTGTCAGAATATCCAAAAAGAGACAGAATAAGAGAAAAGTAGGTTGAATTAAGGTATATTTACCTATGATCACAAAACTTGGAGGTTAAAATATTAATTGGAAAATAAAACTTAGACATTTAATTAGCAGAAGATTGAATTACATGAAGAATTCCAGTTAGGTATTTCTTCTCTGTTGTGGTTTAAATGTAACTCTTTCCTCATTCCATTATTTTCCTTCTCCACAATCCAGTGATTTTCTTCTTTCAGGTTTTGAGTTCAAGAAAGAGATTAAAAAAGGTAACCCAAAATGGGATGATTCAGAAGTAGATATGAACATGGCTATATGGAGAAAGTCTAGTGGAGAAGTGTTCTGGCACTCTGGGCTGAAAACAGACTGGGAGGGTGAAAGAATGTTAAGAAGGTAACATAGACATTCTCCAGGGAAGAGTGAGGAGAGAACCCCATCTCAAGAGAGGATAAATCACCAGAGATTTTGGACCAGGAAGAAGTCCTGGACTCATTCCCTCTGTGGGAGAAAGTACTCTCAGAGTTCTCCCTCCTCACTATCAGCCAGCCCAGAACTGGAAAAAGCTTCCAAATATCATCACAAATGTGGGAAAAGCTTTAGCTGAGGTTCTTATCTTGTCTGGTATCAGAGAATCCACACAGGAGGGAAGCCTTATAATAGCAGTGAATGTGAGAAAGGCTTCAGTGAGCACTCCAACCTCACTGCCCACCTAAGAATTTACCAGTGGGGGAATGTGGGAGAAGCTTCAACCAGAGCTCTAGCCTCATTGTTCACTAGAGGCCTCACATTGGGAAGAAGCCTTATCAATGCACTGTCTGTAGGATTCAACACCAGTTCAACACCAGTTCCCAGATTAGCACTCACCAGTGAGTCCATACCAGGGAGAGCCTATACAAGTGTGCACAGTATGGGAAAAGCTTCAACAACAGTTTCTACTTCAGTGCCCACCAGAAAAGTCATGCTGGGGAAAAGCCTTACAAGTGCTCAGTGTGAGAAAAGTTTCACTAAGAATGCTGCCTCATCTGCCCTCAGGGGGTTCACACAAAAGAGACACATCACAGTAAGGAAGAGATGTGCTGAGTGTGTAAAAAACCTGACACAACAATTCATTAGATCAACATGTGTTTCTCAGAGCTTCCTTCTGCTGTGGAGAGTTCTATTAGCCACACCCTGGGTTAGCAGTAAATTTATTGACAACTGGTTCTCAAGTACCATGTCTGGGAATAGGAATCAGCCTAAGAATGCTGAACCCTCTTTCCGTCTCTGCCTCTTATTCCAGAGTCTTATCTCACTGTGGGCTTCAATTTTGCTTATAAGGGTGGAGACTACAGGACCCATAAATCTTGCCAGGAAATTAGAGTATCCTTGGTGTGAACAGAGAATGGGTTACTAGATGCCTGAGAACTGTTTCTGGGCCATGTCAGAAGAAATTCTCCCTCTCATGGGGAGCACATCTAGAAGTTTAATAGCATGGCTCTGTTCTAAACCACAGCTGAGCTCTAGGCACCTACCATTTTGTATCACTGCTACCTTCAGGCAGATTACTACTCTGTAAAACAGTGACCACCGAAAAGGGAGCAAAGGAAATGAAAGATAGATTAAGCCTTTGAGTAACAGTAAATCAAAGCAAGTGATGCTTAACAAGTGTAACATCTGGTTTAATCTTTGTAAGATTTCTCATCTCACCATCACCCTCAATCATTCCTGGCTTCTTGTCTCTTACAGTAAGCAGTTTCTACAAGATTATAAGCATTATTTCTGATGAAAATAAAGGTGTTTCTCCCTCCACTTCCCAGGCCTTTGGTTATAATTTTCTCCATTAAAAACTTAACACTCAGGTAGAAGCCTGCAGGGTCCTGAGGAAGATCTAAGTATAGAATCTGCTTCAGGGCAGGAGCACATACAGAGAAGGAAGAAGGGGCAGGAAATGGAGAGCGAAGAAATAGAATGGGGTGGGAAGGGTTGGGCTTTCACTAAGATGAGCGGTCACAAGCATAAAGAAAATAGAGCAACTGTAGGAGGCTCTGACTACAGGTGAATGGCAGGGTGAGTGTGAGGAGCCCTAAGAACCAATGTTAAAATGCAGTGATCCAGAACAAGGCATAGGTATTTAAGCCTTTGTGAAATCTCCATGGATAAAAAGTACTAAGAGGAGGGTATTTTATACATGGTTCTTGGCCCATACATGGACGATGTTAGTACCTTGGATAACTTATGGTGAAAAGCAAGTGACATTCTACCTTAAAGATATTTTTTTTTCTCAATGGGAAAGAGAAGTAAAGGCAGGACAGAGAATATACTTTAGTGTTTCCTTGGTTTAAACTTTGCTGGGGCCACCCTACATTTCCCTACATGTTCTGTCTTTGAACAAGGCCCTTAGGACAAGCTATGCTGGCCAGTTCCCAGAGACACACACTTACTTCTGCTCTACACAAAATCAAAAATTAAGATTTTTGAAGGTACTGAGCAAAGGTAAAGAATGTTCGGGGCAGTCTGACTTTATTAGAAATTCATGGTGGGGAAGGACACAGCTCAGGCGTGGATCAATTATTGAAGGGTTTTGGCTATAATATCTAAGAAGTTAGATTTGATAAATGAGGAAAGCCACTGAAAGTCAATACATATGCTAAGGAATTGGAGATCATGCCTCACTAGCATGCAACACCCACTCCTGGAGCTGCTGTGGCCAGGGAAACTGGGATGCAACTAGAGAACTAGCATTTTCAAGTTGCCTTCACCTCTATATTGCTTTATTCTCCTCTCTGCTGGGCAGAAGAAGAAACATAGAGTACTAGATCTCACAACCCTTGCCTGTGAGCTACTCTGAATGGTCTGGAGTAGATGGGTAAGAATTAAAGAACACATTTATTTAGGAATTAATTTGATTGTAATGTACCAGGTATTGTAGTAGGAAGTAGATATAAAGCAGTGAACAAAGTATACAACCATCCTGAACCATCCAGTTAGGCAGCACCACCTGGCCACCAACCCCCCAAGCTCCAAATGCCAGTGCTTCAGGGCCTATCAAGCTTCCAAATTCTGGTCAACTTTTCCCTATATTCTCTCAACCCCATGTGTAGTAGCTGCTTTGTATAGTTACCATCTCTGTTACCTACATGTCTACTTCCCGTTACCTAATGCAGCCTAATAATACATTGAGAATGAATTTGAAGTAGGTTTTACAAAAGTTTACACCCACAAATCTATAGATTCTGCCAATGTATAAAATTACCCACCTGATTTGGTTCAGCCCTTCAGATGTGCATTAACACAGGTTTTACCCCTGTATATTAACTGTTGGGGCTCTGCATATAGTTTCTTCCTTCCCTCACAGAAACATTTTAACTAATGATTCAATTATTTAACTGACAATATTCCTTTTTTCCAAGGATTCATAACCACGTCTGATAGAATGGATCACATATTCTCACTACAACCCAGAGAAATAGGACAAAGTCTACTTACTGATTGTTATCCTCACATACCTATTGTGGTCCCTCAGCCTAAGATGGTAGATGGGTGCTCACAGACAAAAGAATTGGGTCCCTCAAGCCTTCTTACCCCACTCTCCTTTCCTCTTGCCACCTCTTCTATGCCTTTCCTGTGAGGGGATCACCTTACCAGTTTGGGAACAGCCCAGTTTGGGATCCTGAACTACAGTGAGCATTTCATTGTTCACTTGGTCAAAGATGAATCTTCACTTTCACCGATATCAGCTCCAGCCTCACAGTCCTGCTACTCATCTTTGGCTTTGTTCTGGGTAGAGACAAAGAGAAGGGCTGAGCATCCTTTTCTTGTAAAGAACACAGGACAAGTAACCTCACCACGCCCTGTGGTAGGGGAGTTAACCTGAAAGATTTTGAACTTGCTGCCCTGCTTTGGCATCTGGAAGAAGCTGTGCCCCTGAAGCTGCTTGGGCATTCCCCATTCACTTGGCCATTGTAGCAACACCTATGGAGTTTTAATAACTTTATGATTAACTGAGAATTGTAAGTTAAATGTGTTTCCTCATAGCCCCAGTAAATACCTGTTATCATATAGGTTAAGTAACTTGCACAGTGACTAGAGAAAGGAGCTGGATTTTGAACATGGGTCAAATCAATATGAAAACCTTTAATTACTAGTCTCACTCTGAACTTTCTGGCTAACAACTTTTACGAGACTTCAGAATGGTGACCTTACACTGTTACATGAGACAAGGGTCTCAAGTTATGTGTAGTTCTAATTGCCGTTCTTGCTAAATGTTAATATATAGCACAGTATTTTGCAGATGTAGCTGTAAAGAGGATGAGTTGGGTGGGGGGGGTACTCAACTTTGTAAATGTAGCCAACTGTAAAGAAGAAATCAACCAATTTGTGTATATAAGCAATGGCCACACCACCTTCAAGGAGGCAAGAGCTTTGGATGTGCATTCTGTCTCCTTTACTTGCTGCAAGTAAATAAAACTATCTAATAACAACGAAGTCTAGTTCTTGAACACTTCAAATGCTCATTCTTAAGTAGAACACCCCTTGAGTTCGGTAACAAGTTTGGTCACTCTTGTAGAATCCTCCCAAAAGTTCTCTCTCTCAGTCTGGTGTGGACACTGGGTGAAGCAGTCAGCAATGGCTGGGAATTACTTGCCTGGATTTCCACTGGATGAAGGATCCATTCTAGAGGAAATTCCAGCTTGGTGCTAACCACCTTAACCGCTGCCTTGAACAGCCTTAACAATGGAGTGGCCACTTGAACCTGTTCTGTTCAGTGGTCTGGAAGGTAGGCAGATAGGTCAGCCCTGTGGTAACTTTAATTAGTGCTTCTATTCCCATTTGGGGTATAAGGTTGTTTGAAGGATAGTATCATTTCTGGTACATGCTTGGTTTCAGCTTGGTGACATAGGAACTGTCTCCCAGACATTGGATTAAGGGCCCAACCTAGGTCAAACTGGAAAGTTGAGGAATGCCTGCAGGCCAATCCAAAACATCCTTAGATGATGACTTCTGGTCTGGCCGTCTGTTTGTCAGGAAACCCTGGGTCACTGATAGTGTTTTCGATGGCCTAGAGATTATTGGT
This sequence comes from Cynopterus sphinx, assembly GCA_030015415.1. NCBI lineage: Eukaryota > Metazoa > Chordata > Mammalia > Chiroptera > Pteropodidae > Cynopterus > Cynopterus sphinx. The sequence continues at coordinate 93,918,769 of CM057379.1, read as the reverse complement.
TCTGTTCTGCAGAACTTGGATTCTATTCTTTGCATGTACTTTTACATGGTCTTGTTTATCTCATATGTAAATGTGCCAGCTATAGGATCTTCAAATTTGACCCCCAAATTCAACCCATTGGAGTACATTCTCCATAAATGGATTTGTCTATTTTAGTTAAAGAAATTAAGTGCTTATATATAAATTTAAAAATGTAACAACTGGGTCAGTGGGAAGAAACTATGCCTTGCTCGAGGTGTGCAATCTAGTGTAGATTCAGGAGGCATTATTTTCCAAGTGCAGCTTCTTTGCTTTCTCAAGTTTCAGCATTTCATCTGTTACTAATCGCATTCAAGCTTCTCCCCCAAAACTCCTACCCTGCTTCCATCCAAGGAGTGTACTTTCTGGAGCATCTGCAGCGAGGGTGGAACTCATGAAGGCACCCCAGCAATTTCCTGAATGCTGGTGAGGTTCCCATCAGACAGGCCTCACCACCTTCACTGAGGAGGCTCATGGTTTCCAGCAGAGGTAATCTGTGATGAGCAAGACTGAGAGGCAAAGGTTTGGCTGTGGAACTCAGTCTATCTATGGCTAATGGTGTAAAGATATATGTTTAGGGCTTTATGGGAAGAATTATCTATAAACCACAATTGAAGCACGTTTTGTAGACTGTTTGAATACATGACCTTCCCCAAGTCTATTCATATAGAAGACTCTCACCACTTCCCTTCCTCTGAAGGATAAGAGGTTGGGGGATTATCAATCTAGCAGGTATGATTTCAGAAATTTTACCACACATGTGATAACAGAGGAACTCCTGTTTTAAGAAAGACAGACCTAGTTGATCAAGGGTATTTTCCAAGCTCCAGTGGAGCATTTATATATATTAAGAAAGACTGACACAAAGGGGTGTCAGGAAAGCCAGATACAAAGAAATTATTTTAGCCTTTGACATGTCAAATAGAATCAAAACAGCTGTTATATCCTTTACCTACTCAATCAGGTCCTAGAAGACCAGACACCTATACCCACAGAGATAAATGAACACAAAAAGATATTTGTTCCTCATGGGCTAGTTTGAAAAATTGTAAAAGAAGCCCTTGATTTCATATACTGGAAAGGAAGCACTCTGTGAATGGTTAGATTGGGTAAGAGTGACCCTGGGCATCAGAGGAGTAATCAACAATGTCATGGCTAGCTGTGTACAACACATAAAAAATAATGCATATACCAGATCTCTGCTACCAGGCCCAGGAAAGGTTGCCTGGAAAAAACTAGCAGTTAGAATATATTAATGCCCCCTGCTCCTGGAGGATTCAAATATTCATTAGTGTTAGTAGATACCTTTACTAGATGGACTGAAGCAATCCAATGGCAAAATGAAAGGAGCAAAGAAGTTGTAAAGGCACTGCTTAAGGAAATAATACCTAGGTTTGGACTCCCCAGGACCTTTCAAAGTGACAATGGGCTGGCTTTCACAGCAGCTCTAATAAAGAGAGTAGAATGGCTCTTCAAATTAGGTGGGTCTTACATTCTTCATGGAGACCACAGTCCTGAAGAAAAACAAAATGATGTAATCAAAAGCTAAAAAAGACCCTGGCCAAACTGTACCAAAAAACCCCCATGAGACCTGACTTAAATTACTACCAACTGCCCTGACCTAGATCAGGGAAGTGCCTACTGGAATGCTTAAATTTAGTCCTTTAGAACTTATGTATGGTAGACCCTTTCTGAGCTCCTCCCAAAATTTAGGATGTCTGGACCCATTTATAAAAGCATATTATCCAATTAGGAAAGGTGACTCAAAGCTGAAATCTAATGTGATTTTACCCACACCAAAAGATACTAAGCTAACATATATAATCCAGGGAACTGGGAATACTTAAAAACCTGGAAATCAGGATCCCTGCAAGATCAACTAAACCCAATATAGAATGGTCTTCATTATGTGTAACAACTCAATTCTTCTCTTAAAACTGTAAGATATACCTTCCTGGATACATCACTCTGGAGTGGAGCCAGCCATACCACCCAGTGAGAACAAGGAACCAGATCCACAGTACTCCTGTAAACCCATCTGACTTCAAGCTACTCTTCAAAAGATAAGTTATGTCCAATTAAATCTGATCACACACTCCTGTTTTTAGGAATCTTAGAACCTAGGGGACCACCAAGACTTTCATAAATCAGGCAGCCAGAAATTTTCAGTCCTCTAACTCAGACATATTCTGTCCATGTTCAGCAGAAAGCAGTTACAAAAGTATGATCCTCGTCTCTATTCCCTCAAGAATGAGCAGTGAAAAATCTCAAGGAGGATTTGTTAGATAAGACAAAGTTCCTAAGGTCTAGGTGGTTTTTACTAAATGCTATTCTTTCCCCCACCGCCCTGCTCTCTTTTAATTTCCTTCCACCCCCGACCTATGGATGTTGCCATTTCTCCTTAAGAATTGAATCTCTGAAGGCAGAGTGTCACCTCCCACATGCTGGCAGTATGCACCAAGGGTCTGGTGCCCCTGGGGCCTGGAGCCCCCAGTGCTTTCAGGGGGGCTGGCTTACTTACCTGGGGTATGGTCTGCGGCTGTGGCTCTGCTTGGGGTGCAAACCCAAGACCTTCTGTGTGTAAAGCAGACATGCTAACCACTACGCTATGGAGCCACCCCTAAATGCTATTCTTGATAAATGTTCAAATGTAGCACAGTATTTTGTAGATGTAGCTGTAAGAGGATCACCTTGACAGAAACTAGACCTTATATGTGCAGCCAATTGCAAAGAAGGAATCAGCCAAATAGGGTGATCAACCAGAGTGTACACTGGCAATAGGTAAACCTCCTTTCAGGGAGACAGAGCTTTAGGTATAAATCCTGTCTCTTATACTTGCTACAAGTAGATAAAACTACCTAACAACAACCACTTGTCATTCCTGAGTAGAACCTTCAAGCAGCGAACACCTTAAATTTGGTAACAATATCATCAGGGCAGTTTTGTTGTGACATTTATTTATAGGATTAATGTCTGTCATTCCCTGAAAAATGTAAGGACAGCCTGGAATTTGATTTGTTAATTGCTGAACCACAGCACCTGGAATAATGCTTGGCACTAAATAAATATTTGGCAAATGATCAAATGGGTGAAAAAATACGAGGAAAACTGGGCTCATGAGACCTGATTGACTAGGTATCAAGCACTTAAGCATTGTAAATACCAAAGGAGACTAAGAGTGGCCTCTGGCTGAAATGTTTCTGACGCTGTCTTCAGGCCATTTCCATTACTGACACTCTAGGGCAGGATTTCTGAACCTCAGCACTATTGATATTTTGGGTTGGCTGGGTCTTTGTTGTTGAGGGCGGCCAGTGGTATCCTGTACATTGCAGGATGTTTAACTGAATCCGTGGCTTCCACCTACTAGATGTCAGGAGCACACTGAAGGCACAGTACTCCATCAAGATTTAAATGGAGGGACCTGGGATGTGAGATAGATAATATACCTCCTTAGGTAACCTTAGGTAACATATTCCATCTTTAAGTGTAACACTGAGCAGATTCTCTAAGGATACTCACATACATCATCTATTATGATTGTTACAAAGTTCCTGCCGGCTATTATATTCATTTTACAGATGGTGAAATGAAGTGTTAGAGAGGTCCACTGACTACAACAGTTAGTACAACAAAATGCTCAGTGTCTTGACTCTTAGTGTCACGACCTTTCTAAGGTTAGCTTGCTGTCTCATTATTCAGAGGGCAGGGTATACCTAAATGGCTACATTGACATGAGTTACACAGTCTGGCTATGAAAGAGGCAACGGAGTAGTGCTTCTCAGAAGCCCTACTGTCTCCTCAGCCACCTAGAAACTTCTTCAGTGCACCCTTAAGGTCTTTGTTCCTCAGGTTGTAGATGAGAGAGTAGAGCATGGGTGTAATTATAAGAACAGGATAAGGGAAGTAGCTGATCTTAGGCTAGATTTAGGTGACTGTCCTAAAAGTAGTCTACCTCCATGACATGGGAATTTCAGGTTCCAAAGCCTTTGCCTTTCTGTGGCATTACATATCCTTGGCTAGCTTTGCCAATATAGCCACAGGTGACAAGGATTGAGCCCATGGAGACCAAGAAGATGACTGTGGCCACCAAAACCTTGCACTTTTTGAAAATGGTCAGGTTATGCTGTAGAAACACACAACACCAGTGTCTCAGTTAAATTAAAAGTTTATATCTTGTTCCCACAAAGTCCATTATAGATCAGGGAACTCTACAGAACAGCTGTCTTGCTGTGTGGGGACTCAGTCCTGCAGACTGGTTTGATCTCATGGTTCCTTCCTCTGTATATGGCTCCATGATTGAGGGAGGAAAAGACAGCACTAGAGAGTCTTGCACCAACAAATAAATGCTTCAGCCAAGAATTAAGCTTCTACTCACAACCCAATGAGCAAAATGATCTCATGACCCTAACTGCAAGGAGTAGAAAAGCATAACTAAATATTCTTTTTACTGTTCACTAGAATACAAGCTTCCTGATGGTATGCATTTTTTCATTTGTTCATTACTACATCCTCAGTCTAGAATGGTGCCTGGGCACATAGTAGACTCTCATTAAATGAATATAGTGCCAGTAAGAAAACTGCACATATACTGGGAGGGAAGACAGAGTCTCAGGGTTCTAAGGCTGAGGGTGTTGGTTAAGAGCTTTGCAGACTAGAGATTCAGAGCTGGCCCTGATTAAGAAATAATATTTGGTGTAGCTTATTTTGAGCAAGAAAATTAGATACCGCTGAGAGCACCAGAACAATTGCCTAGGTGACTTATTAAGCACTGAAGCTAAGGACAAAATCGAGTATGCATAACCACCACCACCAGTGCTGAGCTCCTGCAAGAGCCACAAATGCACCTGCTTCTTCAAGGTAGTTAATCCTTTCAACATTATCTGGGGTTATGGAAAAGGGAAAGAAATACACTTTGAGTATCTACTTGTGGCTACTCAAAGCTGGTAGGTACTTTTCTTTCATGAATCCCTGTGATCCCCAGCTCAACTCTGGGGTGTTTTCTCCATTTCATTGAGAAAACAGAGAGTTAAGTGTTTCAGTAACTAGTCAAAAAACAGGAATGTTTTATAGGCTATAGATATAATACGATAGCATCCAGGCTGGCTCTGTAGAAATAACACACAAATCAGTTCTGCTAAGCCTGACTTCAGACCTGTCTAATGAGACTAAGTCATAGCCAACAGACCCACTAGATATGGGGTCTTGAAAAAGTCCCTATATCTCTTTGAGACTTAACTTCCTTGTTTATAAAATAAGAGATTTGGAAGAGATCATTTAACTCCTTTCCTGATACTACCTAAAAGCTCTGACAGGAATACATAAGTCACTGTTGTAAATAAACTGTGAGTTATTAGAAGTCCACAGCCTGTAGAAATTTTCAGCAGTCTATCAAACTTGTCACCTAAATAGTATACTGAAGAAGACAGATACTGGCAGACCCTGCCTGCTTAACAGTTTACAGAATAAAACAACCAACATCGATGTGGATTTGACAACTTTTGCCCACCATTCAGCATCTGTTTCAAAACGATTATTTTTTGGAAATTTGGTTTCCAGTTGACTGAATTTTCAGGTCACCATGCTCAGTGAACCACAGAATCCTGCCTCCAGCACAAATTCCAGTTCTCAAACACAACTCTCTCCATGTCCTTAATAACAGCAAATAACAAATGCCAAATTAATAAGCAAAGAACAAAACAGAAAAAACATGAATTGATCCTAAACTCCCATTAATTTTTTGGGGGGCCTCAGGAAAGTGCTAATTTTTATGGCTGTTTTATCCTATTGACATTGTAAGGGAAGGAAAGAGGGCACTGTTATTGCAGTAAAGTCATCTTTATATCCAATATATATATTCCATGGCTAAAAATTCCAACTCACTTCCATGTGATCTCATTAGAAATGTTTTCCCTTTTTTCAAACACCACCAATGCGAGGTAAGAGATAGTACATTATTAGTTATCTAGATTCCCTAGTGAAGTAAATATGGTTTCATCATAATAAAAAACTGTGCTAATATGATTCAAGAGGTGAAGCTTTTAAAAAGTTCAAGATGGAACTCACATGACATCCAAGGACAAGAGAATGAAAGAAAATTCAATTTTATTCTTGGGAAACTTTACATCTGAATTCATTTCTGCCCCCAAAAGACTATTGATGTTGTTAAGCCTGCTAACCTGAAGACAATGGTATGAAATAAAACAAATATATTATTACTTTTGTAATGAAAGACCATGCTACAAATGTTTTTATCATGTATTTAACAGGAGATGAGGAAACCAATGCAAAATCAACAATATTTACTGCTGTGACTATACAAGAATGACTGATCCATGGCTGCATTTGTTATTGGAAGCCAAAGTGGCTATTTGGCCAGGTACAACTCCAAAACAGTTTTTCCATTATTTAGAATGGTCTTAGAATACCTCTCTTGCTAAGGACTTCCCTGAAGGTTTTAAGTAAAAATTGTAGTACAACTTTAGCGCATCCCCTGCAGAATCTACCTTGATTCCTTTCTGTGATATGTGATGTTTCTATCTCCAAATTTTCCACTGAAGAAAAATTCTTCATGCTTCATAATTTTGTATTTTTTCATAAACTTTAAGGTCAAATTCCACTTGGTGAATTTGTTCAGATTGAGGACCCTGGATAAGCCTCCTTTCACAAGTTGAGTTTCTGGTGTTTAAGGTTTGACTCATTGCTTAAGTTTATCCTGCATTATCTACAGGTGGGTTTTCTGGTGTTTAATAAGATGGGAGTTCTGACTGAATTTTTTTCCACATTCATAACATGTAAAGGGCTTTTCTCCAGTGTGAGTTCTTTGGTGTGTATGAAGATTTGAAGTCTGACCAAAGCTTTTCCCACACCATGAGCATTTATATGGTTTTATTCTTTGGTGTGTTGTTAAGTGCTTATTAAGATCTGAACTCCATCTAAACCTCTTATCACACTGTGGACATTTATATGGTTTCTCTTCAGTGTGAATCCTTTGGTGCTTTATGAGGTCAGAGCTAACTCGGAAGCTTTTCCCACATTCCTGACATTTAAAAGCCTTCTCTCCTGCACGTTCTTTTTTGTGACGATCCACAAGTTTCAGCAGCTCTTGTCTCCACATTACAAGTTTCTCTCTTTTATTCACTGGCAAATCTCGGTGCCATTTCCCCACCTTGTGCATCTCAACATAATTCTCTTTGCCTGTTGTTTTCTGGAGAAAATTCACTCTGGCCATTTTTGATATTATGTCTCCTGGTGCTTGAATTTCTAAACCAGAAAAACATATCAACTGATGATTTTCAGTGTCCTTTTTGAGCTTTAGCCCTGTTGGAATAAACATAAAAATCAACCAACTGTGTGGCAGAGCAAGAAAACCACAGGAATGGAGAGAAAAATTCAAAGATCACTGATTTTTAAAATATAAATAAATCGAATCTTAAAATGTTAAGCCCTTACAAAGATTCCTATCAAGGCACATTTCTCCTCCTCCCATGGAGTATTTACCCAAAGACATTGCTCCAGGGCTGTCCTTGAAATTTGGGAATCCTTGAACACATGGCTCTTCCCCTTGCTCTAGATAGGAGATCACTTTAGGTTTAGGAAGCACAAATATAGCTGTGAAAAGAAAAAACTCAGGTCAAGGACTGGCAATTTAACAATGATTCACTAATTATAGACTATTTCAGTACAAACAAAGAACACTTTTACAGTTTGTTACCACAAATAGTTAAATAATAAATGATGAAGGTGCTAATATCAGGCATCAGGGTCATGCTATACTGTGTTTGTAAGTGGAGATGCAAAGTAGAGAATGAGAAATAAGTCTAGCTTGATTGATGTAAAAGATAGAGGGTGTGGGAACCATGTACATGTTCTCCCTCTTCTGCCACCAAGAATACCCCATATTTGACCGAAGTGGACCAAACTCTAGAGGTTACATAGAATACAGGTTGGTCCTGTTAAATCTTTAGGACTCCCTCTGAATAAGACCAGGTCTAGCAGAGCCAATGGTCAGTGGGTTGAGTATCATGCACATAAGTGATTCCTATCATAATTGGAGCAACTTTTTATTTATCACTAGAGCACCAGACACTGGGCTTGTAAGGATTTCTACCACTCCTATAGCTCACTGTTTTACATTCTGTTGGATGAAACAGACCAGAATCACTTAGTGGACTTTTCCTAAATACAAACTGCCAAGTATGTATGGGAAGTATTCAACATTCAGTCTTTCAACAAATATGTACTGAGTGGCTACGGCATGCCAGGCACTCTCTGTGAACTAGGCATACAGTGGGGAACAAGCCAAAGTCCCCTGATCTCACAGAACTTATCTTCTACTGGGACAGTGAGATAATCAAACATCAATAAACAAATAAAATTGCAGAAGTGATGTTTAAAAAAAAAAACTAGAGCAGGGTAAGACAGCATTTAAGATTCTGCTTCTGTGAAGCTGTGTGAGAAAAAGGTATATGTGGAAAGCAGTTCTGAGGAAGTGATATTTGAGTAGACCTAAAGGTAAAGAGTTTTGACAAGTGGCAGAAAAATTTGCAAGGTAGAGGAAAGGGGAAGGTAGAAATGTGCATGGCAAATTGAAGAAACAGCAAGACCAGTGTGGATGAGAAGGGCTATATCAGGGCATGGGTGGCAGATGAGGGTAGGTAGGTAACGAGAGGCCATGTCATGGAAGGTCTTTGGTAAGGAGGTAAGGAGATGTTTGGATATTTTTCTGAATGTGATGGGATGTCATCATAAGGTTTTAAATTAGACAAATGTCACTATCTGATCAAGTTTTAAAAGACTCTGGCTGCTGCATGGTAAACAGACTGTGTAAGGTCTAGAGTGGTGGCAAGAGGCACGAGTTAGAAAAAAACTAAAGTGGATTTGGTTTGAGATGCCACTGGCTTAGACCATGATGCTAAGAAGGCAAGAGGTAATAAATGGCTGGACTCAGGCCATTGAAGATGGAGTCAAGAGGACTAGTAATGCATTAGTATTGGGGTATAATGGCAAAATCAGAGTAAAGGATGATGTATTTTTCTTGCATATGGGTGAATGGGGGTAGCCTTTATGAGACAAGAAGCATAGAAAAACAGAAGTTTGGGAGGGAAAAGAGATCAAGAATTCTAAGTAGGATAAGAAATGTGTACTTGGAAAAAGCTCTCAAGTGATCTGCATTGAACTTACCCCAGCCTGCACCATCTAGTCATGAACCAAACAGCTATGAACACAGACACTCTCACAGGGGTGCATTCCCAGTAAGATGAGAACATGACTGATAACTTCTAAGTAAAGGCAAGGGGAGAACCTTTACCTAGGGAGATGACAGTCTCATAGTTTTCCTGCATTACATCATTGTAGAGGGCCCTCTGACTGGGATCCAGTAACTCCCATTCTTCCTGGGAAAAATACACAGCCACTTCTTCAAATGCCAACAAGCTCTAAAAAAGAGAATGGGCTTTTTAGTTCAGCACTTGCCACTCCAGATGCAGCCCTACCATCTGACCCATGACCTGCATGGTAGGCCAAGCACTGAAGAAATGAACAGCACATGATTTTTGAAAAAGTGAGAAAAAGAAGGGAAGTAAGCAAACAGCCTGGGCGGTGTCCAGTTCCCCAGGGAGAATCTCTGGGCTAACATGCCTCTGAGTACCCACTGGGCAGTGTGGCTCATGGGCAGCAGGGAAAAGCAGGGCTAAACAGCTCGAAAGCTCAGCTCACCTGAGACTCAGGCAAGTGGAGCTCAGGTGCCATCGTCCAGTCTTTGGTGTTTGTCTGCTCAGGAAAGGCTAGAATTTGGTGAGCAGGCCCAGCTGTAGGTGGAAAAGAGCCATAGGAAATTTCTCTTCCTTCTATAAACATCCTGAGCTCATTTCAAAAATATAGAAGATCCTGATTCTTAGACACAAGAAACTTTTACAAAGGTGTGTGGTGCCAGGAAGTGGCCTTTTCACTATTAATAAAAACCAAGTACTACCAGCCCAACAATGGCTTTCCCAGCTTTCATAAGTAAAATTTTAAAAAACCCTTTTTATTATCCTCTCATGATATAAATTGTTCTGAGTTAGGTAAAACAAATGTTTTAAAAATAAAGTACTCAGCCCCTTCTCATTATCTTTCCTAGTTTCTCTTAGCCCTTCTCAGTGCCTTTACTATCTCTCACTGTCCTCACCTCTATTCTCACTGTGCCTCTGCCTTTACTCTGTCTCTCACTCTCTGCCTCTGAGAGGAGACCATACTCTGTGGATTGTTATCCCTTTCTAATAAACTTTCATTTTGACTCTTAAAAAAAAGAAAGTACTCAGAACTCCAGTATATAGTAGATGTAGTTTTTTATCATTTGTTATTTTTTTCCTGCTACACAACTCTGTTCAGAGTCTGCCATTATGTTCATATTCTGCCACTGACAGCACATTTCTGACCCCAATACCTTCCAACTCTGCTCACTTTTCTAAGGAAGATTTCATGATGTAATTAACACGGCACTGTGGTTTGGGTATTTCTGTACTTTAGGCCAACCCCTGATTTTCACCCATAGCTGTTCTATTCTAACACCACTTTCAGGGGGGCAGGCATATCATAATTGCTAACATGGCTGTATTTGCAGATCCACAGAACTGGGCACCCAGGAAAAGCACACAATGTTCGGGCTAAACAAACTATGGTCACAGCTCCTAGCAGAAATTACCATGAAGCTCCTTACCGCTTCCACACACAGGGTCAGTCTCTTTATGAGTATTTCTGTTCAGCTGTTCTTGTACAACCTGGTATGTATTCCAAAATTCTTCATCCTGGGACATGCCCACTGGTTGGGGCTCTGCTGGCTTCAGCTTGAAGCCTCGGGCCTGCTGTTTCTCCCAAGAGCACTGCCTCCTTTCCCGGCTTATGGGCTGCAACCTAAAAATAATTCCCATCCTTATTACCACAGAACTTACTTTAGTTTTGGGGGTTGGTGGTTGATGAAAAAAAAAAACTGTAGAGCCCAGATTGTGGGAAGTGTGAGACACCAAAGGAAATGACAGAAAGAACTATCCATAAAATCTAGAAAATTTAGGGTAAAAGGAAAAAAGATGTGGCTACTACCAGCCCTCCAATACAGTGACCCCACCCCTCTGCACAGACCCCAGCTCAGATGACAAGTAGGGCTGCGTAGGCTACTTGCTCTCACACTGCCTTGAAAGCCTTTCTCTCTTCACTTAGATCACTGCCTCAGTGGTTTCTTCTATTTTTCTCAAAAAATTGAGAAAATGACTAAAAAGCACTCTCTTGACAAGCACATTTTCCCAATGGCCAGGAATGGTTTTCAGAGAATGAGGATGAAATGGAAAAGAAAAGGAGAGCAGAGTCTGGCTTAAACCTCCCTCCAAATGATCTCAGCACCAAACATATGCCCTGTATTCTTCATAGGCATGAAGCCAGGTGATGTGCTGCCACATGCCCAGTGGCATACCCTGATTCTCATTCACCAGAAGAGCCAAGGACCAACCACTGAGGGTGGGCAGAGGAGACTCTTGTCTATGGTATGAAGGACACTATCTCTCAGCATCTTTCTTCTCTCAGCTACCTGTTGGGATTCCCAAATCTTTGCTTCTCTTTTTTCTTTCTCCTCTTTCTTCCTCTGCAATCTTTCCATGTTGTCTGGTTTATCATTTTCCTATCCTCAACTTTGTTCTCTACATGTTCTCACTTAAATGAATCTGGCCCTCTCTCTCCAACTCCTTGTTGCTCTTTATTTGTTCCTAAAAATTAAGACCCATTTCCTAGGCCAACCCAGATTAGGCATATTATCTTCAATACACCTGGGTTCCAAAGAGGCCAAAAAGCAACCTTTTCTCTAAGGCCAGGGAAACCTCTCCTAGAATCACCTAAACCTTGGAATGACTATTGCTTCAGATCTGTGGTTTCAGGGCCTGTCTTAGACAGCTTTAATGAACAAAAGACCATTGACCTATTTTACCTTATTTCTCAATTAACTGCCTCCAACCCCAATATATATATCTATATATCTATATATCTATATATCTATATATCTATATATATATATATATCCAACCCCAATATATGTATATGTATATGTGTATATATATGTATGTATATGTATATATATATGTATGTATATGTATATATATATATCCAACATATATATATATCCAACATATATATATATATCCAATATATATATATATATATATATATATATATATATATATATATATCCTATTTCATTGTCTTTCTTCTCACCCCATTCTTTATTTGACCAGATTCACTCTACAAATAGTCTACCAATGCCACAGCCTCCTCATTGCTCTACAGACAGTGTTCTTTATCTGGGTCTGGGCATACCCAGGCAGTATGGTCAGGAACTGCTCAAGCACCAGCAATTCTAAGATATACTCTTTTCAGTAGACCTCTAGTCTCAGCCACTGACAGTGTAATCATTGAAGTTATCCAACAGCCTCACAGGGTCCATCCACCAACTTCATAATGGTGGAAGCTTCAGAAGTGCTAGCAAGACTCTTGGGACTGTGACTGTCAGTTTGTGTGGTACATTTCTTACTGTGACTAGAACTCTATATCATAGAATCCTTGGTCTCCCAGAAAGTCCTGACCTGATGGTTCAAGTAAATACTTGGCCACCTTCAGACCTACCGTCATCATTCTGCTCTGCAACGATATGTTCCTGTGGACACATAACTAGGACCACCATTGAGACTCAGTATGGTCTGGAACAAAGAAGGATTTTCTCCTTAAGTTACTGAGGGCAGAAAAAAAGTGCATGTCAGTCAGAAAGTCACATGAACTTACTTTACTATTTTCTAGCTACTATGAATGAAAAATGAACAGAAAACTTTCCACTTCCCATCTCTTTAAAAAGCAATCGCGAGATCCTTTCTCTCCTTTTCTTAACATTAACTACAGCACAGCTGACTGAAGATAAATCCCAACGGATGACTCCACCTTAATAAAAAAAGGTTTCACAAAAGGTTGGTGGGTAAGAAACCTGACACTCACTGGCTGCAGAGAGTTTGAGGATTATCCAAAAATGTCATTTATGTGCTTTCTATCCCATCTTCTTCATGTCAAAAGATTAGGAGAGCATTCTGAGTTTCTCTTATATTTTGACATCACCCTAGTCTTCTGCCTTTAGTAAGAAGACACAACTTCTAAGACCCAAGAGAATTCTTGAGAACATGGAAGCCTTCACTTGATGGAACATTAGTCTCCATGCCTTGTTTGAATACTGTCAGGAGAACTGAGACAGTGAGACCAGAGTAGGAGAAAAAGCATTAGGGAAAAAAGCAGCCCTTTCTTCTCAGAAAGCATCCCCCAATTAAGTAATTAGATGATCAACGTTCTTCTTTGGTACTTCTTCACAAGACGTATAAAGGGCGCTATGCAGAAAAGTTATACCTATGTTTTTATATTTGTTTACTTGACCTAGGAAAAATTACAGCAGACCTTTCTTCACAAAACGTTTATCCAAATATCCAGTCGCAGAAAAGGAGAGAATGGCAGTTGCTGAGAAAATTAAGGTAACCCTTTTGCTGACTTTACATTTCTGTGACGGTCTACAAGATTTCCAAGCATGGCTGAGGAGAGCCTCACACGCCTCACTCTCCCTGAAGTGATGCAGGGGAACCCGCACCGAGATTCTGTCCGGGATGCCAAGGTATTCACTAATAGCTGATTCACTGCTGCCCGCCCCGGCTCAGGCAGCACGGGAACGCGCGTCCCATGCTTTTGCATCAGCAGAAGCTAAACTCTCTGACACTGAGCTGCCAGTTCTCCAGAGGTTACATCAGCCCGCGAAGGAAACCCCAGAGGAGGCGACAGGTGGACATTACTGGACAGCAGACCGGCACCCGTGAGCACGGTTCGAGCGAGCGGTATTCGAGCGGACTCTCGCCCAGGGTACTTATGCGGTCCAGGTGCTATCTGTACAAAGAGCGGAAAGTGGTCTCCAGAATCTGACGGCCGGCCTCGAAAGTAATGGCCGCCTCGCCTCCAACAGCCCTGCAGCGGACAGCGGCCCTCAGGCGCTGCACAGTAGACGCCGAAGGGGCGCCGCTTTTTGGTTACCTGGAACATCTGGGCTTCGTGAAAACTGCTCCTTCCTCGGGCTCAAAATACAAGGCACCGACCAGCGGGCTGCCACTTAAAGGGCGTAACTCGACACCCAGCGACTTTCAGGAAAGAGCCAAGAGGGAGGCGCTGCAGACGCCACACACGCCCAGGTCGGTCAGTCGCTCTCACCCGCCTGAAGTCCGCGCTCCGCCGGAAGCGGAAGTACAGCACTTCCGGGCCGGCTGCGCGCGGGGCCGCGGACTCAGCGCGCACGAGGGGAAGCAGTTTCCCTACCGGTTTAGCCCGGCAGCCCAGTTAACACCATCGAGTCTAGACGCCCACCGGCCTAGAATGGCCCGCACGGGGGCTTGGCCCGTGGCTGTCGCCCTCTTGCGGTTTTGTTCTATGAGGCGTTAGAGCCGTTTCTGTGGAAAGTTCTGGAGGAATGAGCCAAGTGACCTTGTAGAGAATGGCCTGAGGGAGAACAGTGGTGGGCCCAGTCGTCTCAGAGAAGACATCTGAGCTGAGACGCGAGACAGAGGAGCTGGTTATGCCAAGAACTGAGGGCACAGCACAGGCAAGAGTCTCAGTTGTGAGAGGACTTCCCATGTTTGAGAAAGAAAGGTTTGTGCCTAGAACTTCAGGATCAAGGGGGAGAGTGGGGTGAGAGGCGTGGATAGAGAAAGTCAGGAGCCAAATCATGCGGAGCCTTTCAGGCTGCGAAAAGAAGTCTGGATATCAGTCTACGTCCAGTGGGAAGCCACTGAAGAGTGTTAACAGGGATGGATGTTATCTTACATTTTAAAAAATTATACTGGATTCCGTGTAGAGAGAATGGATTAGAGGGTCCAGCAGCAGAGAGGACGCAGGGCAGCCGGTTAAGAGGTGATGACGGTTGCCCAGTTCAGACAGTGTACTGTCCTGGAACAGGCTGGAGAGTACAGAGATGGAATGAGGACCAATACGAGAGACATTCTGAAAGTGCACTTCGTGATGCACGGATTTGGGGGGAGAGGAAATGCAATTGTGCGGAGATCACAGGAGCTTTCTAAATTGGAAGCTGATGTTCTCACTTCTCACAAATATACATCACTTTTAGCACATCTGGTGTGTCAGCCTCTGCTAGGGGCTTTCATATAAGTGATCTTATCACTCAAGATCAAGTGATTGTGATCAAATTCTATTCATTTTTATTTTTTTAACAGTAGCCCTGAGAATATTTCTCTTCTGCTTCCCTGTGTCTCACGTCCTTTTCTAATGCCTCTGTAAGGGATTGTAAAGTACAGCTTATGGCTAATACTCTGTCTCAGGTCCTGGATTCTGGAAAGGACTTGAAACTGCTCCTCAAGGAGACAGCCACTTTGGGAGCAGCCAGAGAATCAGAGATCTCACCTGAAACAGGAAAGTTCATCAGTGGAACAGACTTTGAAGGAGACAGGAATAGTCCAAAGATAAGCAGAAACCTCTGCCTTCACCT
The DNA here is from genome assembly GCA_030015415.1 of Cynopterus sphinx. Classification (NCBI taxonomy): domain Eukaryota; kingdom Metazoa; phylum Chordata; class Mammalia; order Chiroptera; family Pteropodidae; genus Cynopterus; species Cynopterus sphinx. Next base: position 93,903,216 of record CM057379.1, on the reverse strand, counting down.
GAGGCAGGGGAGAAACAATCATCAATGGGAAATACAAGTCTGAGCTTGAATCAGCTCCTGCATCCCAGATTAAAGGCCTTTGAATTATATTCACAAAATAAGATTTAAAATTAGTTGATGATAATAGCACATAAATAGGGTAGATATCCTTTATATTAGCCAAATTCTCTTTTATTACCATCTAATTCTATTACTTCTGCATCAGTTCTATTAAGATGGACATGTTTACCCTCATCTCTGTGTAGATGTTTTTCATGTATTTGAAGACCTTAAAATCCCTGCCCCATCCAGCCTAATCTCTTCCAGAATACATTCCTCATATTAATTTTACCTTTCTTTCAAAGCTCTATTTTTTATTTTGTTTTACCTTGTATTATTTTTTCTGGAAAAACAAAATTATTCTTAATTTAGGTGAAATTCATGTAACATAAAATTAGCCATTTTCAAGTGAACAATTCAATGGCATTTGATACACTCAAAATGTTGTACAATTATCATCTCTATTTAGTTCCAAAATATTTAATCCCCCCAAAGGAAACCCTGTACCCATTAAACAATGGCTCACTCTTTGAATGGATTTGTCTGTACTGGACATTTCATAGCTTTGGAATCCTATAATCTGTGACCTTTTATGTGTGGCCACTTTCATTGAGCATGCCCATAAGACACAAGCAGATGGAGAAGTGAAAAGCAGAGGTGACACAAATGTCCAGACTTGGCAAATAAAAAAGTAGAGACACCATGCCTGGCTGCTGATGAAACCACAACTTTCCTGTCTGTTCTCAGTGATCCTCGGTTTCATAAGAAACTCCAGGTGCACAGCAAAGCAGCCAGTTATACAGGGAAGTCACCAAAATCTTGGGTGAACTTTTTCACTGGATTCTGGAGCAGCATCAAACCAAGTTGAGAAGCTCTGTGCCAGTTGCTGTCAAGGAAGAGGAACTCATGGCCCTGTGCCTTTCAGGAAATGGAAGCTCTGCTGGCCTCACAGGGGTCCTCCAGTTCAAGAACCTTGGCAGACAGGACAGTTGAGGCCAAAAGGCCAAACCAGAGCCCAGAAGGAGGTGGGGTGCAAGGACACAGTGGAGGACTCAGACAACTACAAATCCAACAGCAAATAGCTAGTCCAGGAAACTTGGAGCCCTGGCATCTACAGCCTGCTCCAGAGCCACCTGGATGGGGACCTCTCTGCATACATCCTGGTCCTGATCACCTATAAGCAAACTACTCTCTCACACTGGGGCTTGTCTTCCTGCTATAAATTGAAGATGGATCCTGTTCCCTCATTTTTGTGGGTATGCGGGGATAAAAGCTACAGTGGGTACCCAACATAAAGCCACTCATTTGGCCATGTGCAGGTTACATATAGGGAAAAGTAGCAGCTGAACCCTTCTATTGTCTGATAACCCAAGGGATTTTCTCTTGAGCTGTGAAATTGGAAAGCCAAAGTCAGGTACCTTCCTTTCACCGAAGTAGTGAATTGTTGGAGCAGGTGTTATATCGAGATTTGGCAACAGAACATAAAAGAATGAAGTTGACGTTGCCAGGGGAATGAGTATTCTCTGTGGAAGGTGAGTGATGTCCTAGCAGATACCACTGTGTAAATTTAAAGGTTGTCCTATTAGTCTGGGAATCAGGTTCCATTGCAGCTGCAGGGTAATGGAGCAGAATAAGAGTAATCAGGAGTGTAGGGCCAGAGGATGGGTTGTATCTTTTGTGTGAGTTGTCAGGGTAGTCCTTATTGAGAAGATGGCATTTGAACAAAGACTTGACGTTGAGAAGGAATGATCCATGTTGCTCTCTGGGGAAAGAGTATTAAGAGACAGGGCAGAGGCTCATGGTGGTGCAAGGCTGGGCAAGAAGTTCAGTGTGATCTACTGCAGATTGAGAGAAAATGAGTAATAAACAAGATTCATGAGCCAGATCCCATAGGGCAGTAGTAGTAGAAGTGACAGGAACTGCAATTGAGAGTGTTTAAAAATGTTTACAGCACTTTAATATTGCTGCACTATCCTACTACATTTTTACAGCACTTTAAACAAAAACCTCTGCTTTTTCACAGAAATTTGAGAATCACTAAGACGGGCTTTGAGGACTTAAAGACAGACTTTAAGCTTTGCAGGGCACTGAGCAGATAAAAAAACAGTGTAAAAATGATCACTTTGAATATTTAGATTTATTTTGCACTTTACTTAAACATTTGTTTATATCTCCCTTTTGCTACAGAAATTTGTAGAGGACTGGCCTCCTTGCAGGCAGGATCTATGTCATGTTGATATTTGCATTTCTCATAAAATAGTACAGTAGCCATTCAATACATGTTAGTTGAATTGAATGAAAAAGGAAGGGGGTCACTTTGACTGCTGGGCTGAGAAAAGACTGTAGGAGTTCAAGAGTAAAATCAAAAAGACCAGGGAGGCATCTCCAGTGTAATCTTGGTATCAGATAATGGTGGCTCGGAGAGAATGGAGTAGAGGAGGTGATGATAGAGGCTGTGTGCCCTTCAGAGCGTCATGACCAGATGTAATCAGAATGCACTTGCTGATACAGCTCTGAATAAATAAGCCCCCACCAAATGGCCCAGATGCCACCCCTTTGAGGGGATCCTAGGCCTCAGTTGGGTGTAAGGTCCTCGAATCGCCATCTAGCCTGAACTGCTATTCTCAGGTGTTAACTACTTATTCTCTCTTTGGAATAATAGCTGCTGTAATGTAGTTTCTTGCTTCTGCAAGGATGAGAAGAGGTGTAACAGATGGAAATGGGTACATGAGGGGGTACTCAGGCATCAGAGGTGGGAGTAGGCAGAAGTCTTCTATAACCAGCTCTTCTCTCCTTTGAATCATTGCTTCTTTCCAAATCTCCTCTGTTCATCATTTCCTCTTATGTGACCACATGACCTCAGGGATTCCCACCATTATGGAGACAGGTGAGCACTGTCCTTACTGTGATTCATCTCTTAGGGGAAATGCATGGGATTTGGGATAATCAAAGAGAAATAGAAGTGGCAGCTTTCGTAAGTTGTCTACACTCCTTCTCAGCTGGAGGGGATGTCTTACCTACTACACTGAATGTTTTTGTTTTAGGAAAAAAGGTCACAGGGTGATATATTTTAGGAATGATGGGAGCTTTGTAGCATAGTTTGAGAAACTAGAATATAACATTTTGTGCTACTAAAACCCTGTACCATATATGGTCTTTATTGATCTAGCACTGTGTTTTTTACCCCCTGCAGCACAAATGCAGTGGGGCTATAACGAGACCAAGACACTCCAGGCCATTCTCAGTACTTTTCAATTTTATGAAAAACTCCAGACCCATCAGCAGAGCAGCCAGATGTACAAGGCTGGAGCAAAACAACTTCAGGAACGGGTCTTTCTGGGGATCCCAGAGCAATGTTGCACCAAGTTCAGAAGCATACAATCTGCTTTCCTTGGACTTGAAGGAATGAAAAGGAGTTTGGAGAGATGAGTCATCATGATGGGAGTCTATAAAAATTGTAGAAGGTGCATTGGACACAGCACAGCCAGGAATGAAAAGGACTTCAGGATTCCTGGCCATGAGTTAGGACATTAGATTCTACTAGTCCTGTTCACCAACAAATTTGATTAAACCCTTGGCTCTGATGGTCAAAGAATGGGAATATCTATATACAGACCATTATCCATGCAATCAAGAGGGAACTGTTTCTGTTCCTGGCCATGTCATCATCTTGAAGACAGACCTTATATGGGCCACAGAGTTTCATTTTTTATGGTGTTTAAGGATTATGTCTCTTGCAATCAAGTGTCCTGATTTTGCATTTACCAGCTTCTTTTAAAGAATTCATATCATTTTTTTCCCCCATGGAATTTCACCTAATGAGCTTTTTAGATTGCCAGTTAGGCCTTAAGCCCAGACTTTTTCCCTTTCCCTCCTTCTCCACTAATGATCTTCCCTTCATAACCTCTGCTTGTGCTTCCCAAATACTCAGAAACTTGCTCTCCTTGTTTGTGCTGGCTAGTCTCAGGATGGTCTTTTATTATGCTGCTACCAGATTATAGACCGTTCAAGAATTGAGAATACACCTACAGACAGACTGATAAATGACATAAAGCTTAACCCCTTCCCTCAGTTTTGTCATTGTGTCAGAATATCCAAAAAGAGACAGAACAGAAGAAGAGTAGGTGGAGTTAAGGTGTATTAACATGTGATCACAGAAATTGGAGGTTAAAATGTTAATTGGAAAATGAAACTTAGCAGAAGCCTGAATCACATGAAAAATTCCAGTTAGGTATTTCTTCTCTGTTGTGGTTTAAATGTAACTCTTTCCTCATTCCATTATTTTCCTTCTCCACAATCCAGTGTAATTTTATTCCTTCAGGTTTTAAGTTCAAAAATGGGATTTAAAAAGATAACTCAAAATGGGATAATTCAGAAGTAGGGATGATCATAGCTATATGGAGAAAGTCTAGTGAAGAAGTGTTCTGGCACTCTGAGCTGAAAACAGGCTGGGAGGGTGAGAGTGTTAAGAAGGTAACATAGACATTCTCTAGGGAAGAGTGAGGAGAGAACCCCACTCTTTCGACCAGTAAGAAGACCTGGACTCATCCCCTCTATGGGAGAAAGTATTCTCAAAGTTCTCCCTCCTCAGCACCAGCCAGCCCAGAACTGGAAAAAGCTTCTAAATATTTATATCATGAATGTGGGAAAAGCTTTATCGGAAGTTCTTATCTTGTTTAGTATCAGAGAATCCACACAGGAGGGAAACCTTACAAGGGCAGTGAATGTGAAAAGGCTTCAGCAAGCGCTCCAACCTCACTGCCCACCTAAGAATTCACATGGCAGAGAGACCCTGCCTGTATGGGGAATGTGGGAGAAGCTTCAGTGAAGCTCTAGCCTCACTAGAGGCCTCACATTGGGAAAAAGCCATATCAATGCACTGTCTGTAGGATTCAACACCAGTTCAACACCAGTTCCCAGTTTAGAACTCACCAGTGAGTCCATACCAGGGAGAGCCTATACAAGTGTGCACAGTATGGGAAAAGCTTCAACAACAGTTTCTACTTCAGTGCCCACCAGAAAAGTCATGCTGGGGAAAAGCCTTACAAGTGCTCAGTGTGAGAAAAGTTTCACTAAGAATGCTGCTTCATCTGCCCTCAGGGGGTACACACAAAAGAGACACATCACAGGAAGGAAGAGATGTGCTGAGTGTGTAAAAAACCTGACACATCAATTCATTAGATCAACATGTGTTTCTCAGAGCTTCCTTCTGCTGTGGAGAGTTCTATTAGCCACACCCTGGGTTAGCAGTAAATTTATTGACAACTGGTTCTCAAGTACCATGTCTGGGAATAGGAATCAGCCTAAGAATGCTGAACCCTCTTTCCGTCTCTGCCTCTTATTCCAGAGTCTTATCTCACTGTGGGCTTCAATTTTGCTTATAAGGGTGGAGACTACAGGACCCATAAATCTTGCCAGGAAATTAGAGTATCCTTGGTGTGAACAGAGAATGGGTTACTAGATGCCTGAGAACTGTTTCTGGGCCATGTCAGAAGAAATTCTCCCTCTCATGGGGAGCACATCTAGAAGTTTAATAGCATGGCTCTGTTCTAAACCACAGCTGAGCTCTAGGCACCTACCATTTTGTATCACTGCTACCTTCAGGGCAGATCACTACTCTGTAAAACAGTGACCACCGAAAAGGGAGCAAAGGAAATGAAAGATAGATTAAGCCTTTGAGTAACAGTAAATCAAAGCAAGTGATGCTTAACAAGTGTAACATCTGGTTTAATCTTTGTAAGATTTCTCATCTCACCATCACCCTCAATCATTCCTGGCTTCTTGTCTCTTACAGTAAGCGGTTTCTACAAGATTATAAGCATTATTTCTGATGAAAATAAAGGTATTTCTCCCTCCACTTCCCAGGCCTTTGGTTATAATTTTCTCCATTAAAAACTTAACACTCAGGTAGAAGCCTGCAGGGTCCTGAGGAAGATCTAAGTATAGGACCTGCTTCAGGGCAGGAGCACATACAGAGAAGGAAGAAGGGGCAGGAAATGGAGAGCGAAGAAATAGAATGGGGTGGGAAGGGTTGGGCTTTCACTAAGATGAGCGATCACAAGCATAAAGAAAATAGAGTGACTGTAGGAGGCTCTGACTGTAGGTGAAAGGCAAGGTGAGGAGCCCTAAGAACCAATGTTAAAATGCAATGATCCAGAACAAGGCATAGGTATTTAAGCCTTTCTGAAATCTCCATGGATAAAGAGTACTAAGAGGAGGGTACTTCATACATGGTTCTTGGCCCATACATGGACGATGTTAGTACCTTGGATAACTTATGGTGAAAAGCAAGTGACATGGCCCCTGGCTGAGTTTCATTGAGAAATTAAATACGAGCAAAGAAGAATGTACATTCTACATTAAAGAGAAGAAAATAATTTTTTCTAAATGTTGAGAAAGGAGAGGCAAAGGCAGGGAAGAAAATACACTTCATTGCTTCCTTGGTTTAAGCCTTTTTGGGGCCACCCTACCATTTTCTTCATACTCTGTCCTTGATCGTGGCCCTTAGAACAAGCTATGCTGGCCAATTCCCAGAGACACATACTTACCTCTTCTGTACACAGAACCAAAAATTAACATCTTTGAAGACCCTGAGTAAAGAGGTAGGCTTGAATGTGACCTGTTTGGGACAGCTTGACTTCAGTAGAGATTCATAGTGTAGAAGGAGACAGCCTGAGGGTGGATCAATTTTTGAAGGGCTTTGCTATGATATCCAAGAATTTAGATTTGATAGGTGAGGAGAGCCTGTGCAAGTCAATGGAAATGGTAAGGAAGTGGAGACACTCAACCAGGCCTCACTAGCATGCAACTTCCACTCCTGTGTCTGCTATGGACAGGGAAACTGGGATGCAACTGTCAACCTCCTTGCATTTTTAGGCTGCTTCCACCCTCCAAATTGCTTTATCCTCTAGTCTGCTGGGCAGAGAGAGGAACACAGAGTACTAGAGCTCTCAAAAAGTAGAGCTCCCAACAAATAACTGACTTGCCTATTAACTACTCTTAGTAGTCTATAGTAGATAGGTAAAAATTGGAGAATAATTCATTTATTCACAAAATATTTGATTGCCTACAATACAGCAGGTATTGTAGGAGGAATACATACATATATACATATGTGTGTGTGCGTGTGTGTAGAGAGAGAGAGAGCACTGTAAAAGAAGTAGGTACTGTATCTTCTAGAACCAGTCTCACTGAACCCCTGAGAAACACTAGCCCAAATCAGGCAGCACCAAGTCACCTCCAGCCCCCAAGATCAGAATCCCAGCTCTGCATGGCTTCCCTTTCAAGCTTCCAAGTTCTGATAAACATAACTTTTTCCTTATATTTTCTTAACACTGTATGATAACTGCTTCCCATCATTCACATATCTGTTATCTTAGAGTCTACCTCTCATTGCCTAATGCAGCCTGACACTGCACTATCCACTTGAAAATAAACGTGAAGTAGACTGTAGTAAACACAACAGCCACAAATATATAAGTTTCCTCTGATATGCAGCATTACCTGCCTGGTTTGGTTCAGCCCTTCAAACTTGAATTAAAAAGGTAGGTTTTCCCCCTGTAAATTGACTACTGGGGTTCTACATATAGTTTTTATACCTCCTTCCCTCTGAAACATTTCAACTAATTCATATATTTTTTCAATTGACTATTCCTGTTTTCCAAGGATTCATAACCACTTCCCATAGAATGGATCAAATATTCTCACTACAACCCAGAGAAATAGAGCAAAGCCTACTTACTGACTGTCAACCTTCTCACATACCTATTGTGGTTCCTCAGCCTAAGATGGTAGTTGGGCTCTCAAGCTTCCTTACAGCACTCTCCTTTCCTCTCGCCACCTCTTTTATGCCTCTCCTTTGAGTGGGCTATCTTATCAGTCAGTTTGGGAATAGCCCAGGACTTCTGGGATCTTGAACCACAGTACTCACTTCATCACAGGCAAATCCTTGCTTTCACCATTATCAGCTCCAGCCTCCTCGCAGTCCCATTGCTCTTATTTGGCTTGTTTCTAGGTAGAGACAAAGACAAAAACTGAGAACTCTTTTCTAATGGAAAACAGAGGACAAGTAACTTCGCCACTCCCTTTGGTAAGAGAGTTAACCTGAAAGATTTTGAACGTGGTGCCACCCTGCTCTGGCACCTGGAGGAAGCTGTGCTCCTGATGCTGCTTGAGCATTGCCCATTCACTTGCCATTGTAGCAGCATCTATGGAGTTTTTTACAACTTTATGATTTACTGAGAATTGCAGGTTAAGTCTGTGTTTCCTCATAGCCCCAATGCATACCCGCTATCATATGTTAAATGACTTGCATAGTGACTAGAGTAAAAGAACTTGGAATACAGGTCAAATCAATTTGAGAATCATTAATTTCTTCAGTCTTTCATTCTCAGCACTCTTTTTGGCTAACAATTTCTGTTAGGGTAGTGTTGTTGTAACATTTATAGGATTAATGTCTGTCATCCCTGAAAGAATGTAAGGTTCTTGGACAGCGTGGAATTTGATTTGTTCATTGCTGAATCACAGCACCTGGAATAATGTTTGGCACTAAATAAATATTTGGCAAATGATTGAATGAGTGAAAAAATATGAGGAAGACTAGGCTCATGAGACCTGATTAACTGACTGGGTGTCAAGCGCTTAAGCACTATAAATACCAAAGGAGATTGAGTGGCCTCTGGCTGAAATGTTTCTGACGCTGTCTTCAGTCAATTTCTATTACTGACGCTCTAGGGCAGGATTTCTGAACCTCAGCACTATTGACATTTTAGGCTGGACACGTTTGTTGTTGGGGCGGCTAGTGGTATCCTGCGCATTGCTGGATGTTTAGCTGAATCCCTGGCTTTCACCACTAGATGTCAGTAGCATCCCCCAGTGGTGACAAAACTGACCACACAATGTCAAAGGTCTTTGAGGGGCAAAATGGCCTATGGTTGAGAACCCCTTCTTTAGGGACATATCATTAGACCAGGCTGGTATAAGAATCTTCCATCTGTCTACCTTGTCTTCCTACAGAACAGAGCTAGCTGCCTTGACTTTCTGCAAATCTAATCCAGTTGTATAACTGCTCTGCTCAAAAGCCTTCAAGATTTCCTACTGCCTCTGAAATAAGCCAAGGTGTCCAAGCTTGCGAGGCTCTCCCTTGCATTCAAGGCTCAACCCCTCTATCCAGCCTCATTGCCCACTATCCTATACACAGTCTACAATCCAGCACAGGTAAACCAGTTCCAGGTCCTGGAACAGGCTCTGTGCTTTCCATCCTTAGTGCCTTTGCCTACTCAACATTTCCTTCCAAGATTCAAGGCCTGACTCATTCTTTCAGGTAGACACTGAATATGAAGGGCCGCCCATCTCCACCCCTCTCAACAAGAATAGGAAGGGCGCACTTGAGTCTAGGCATTAGAAATGTAGAAATAAGAAAAATTTTTTATGTTTTCAAGGAGCGCACCATTGAAGAAGGCAAGAAACCCATGGGACGAGGACTGGTAACACCACCAGTACCTTCTGGAGGCCTCCCAATGCTTTGAATTCCTCAGCCCTGTCTGTAAGTCTGTCTCAGGACACCTTATCTTACTCCATCTAATACCAGAATTTGTGTCTGGTGGATTTATCTACCCCACCAGTTTGGGAGCTGAGGGCCAGAAGAATGCTTGAGTCTTCGTGTCCCCATCACCCAGCACAAGTGCTCACAAGAGCGCAATAGGCCCCAGTGAATGACTGTTTTACTAATGTAAACTGCAAGTGCAAGAGGTTCAAAGCCGTTCAAAGGACTCATCACCAGGAAACTGAATGGGTGGAGTTCTGAATAGCCACTGGGCCCACACTCCGGCCCACCCCGTTTCCAAGCCTCCTTAGACTGAAGAAGGAGGTCCCAGTCCATGGCCACTTGGAGTTGGCAGAGGGAAGGGCAGGGTAAAGGACAGAGAGGAATCACTAGGGATCCCCTAGCCAGCAAAAGACTGCTTCACAACCGCCACTCACCTACCATGTCACCTTTCCTACGCAGTAGGTGGAAAAGGGCCACGGGGCAAGCGCAGACCACAGAAAGGCCAGACGCAAGTGCTAAGGCCGAAACAGCGGCTTGCGTTCCTACATTAAAGGACAGCCCTCTCCATCTGGTAGTCGACAGCAGGCCTTGCCGGTGAGTAAATAGAATTCTTTCTCCGTAATCCACTGGGACCAATAATGCTCTTTGAGAACCAGGGTCCTGGATCTGGACGTTTGTCAGTTTTTCCTACTGGTTTATTGCTGTTCTGTTGCAAGGTGCTTTTTCTTTTATTACTGGATGGGTCCTTGAACCAAACCCAGCTGGGCTCACATGCTGTTTTGCAAATGTGGAAATGACAACAATGAAAAAAACAATGTTGGCTGTGTGCTTGTCACAGTTGTTGGGTTCTAAGCATCTCCTTTAATAAGAGTGTCCCTTTTCATTTAACATCTTTGCTCTTCTTGTCTCTACTCCCTTCCTCTCCCAACAACCAAAAAAAAAAAAATCAATATTATACTATCTTTGGGATACATCACAAAGATGCTAGAGCATAAGGTCACCAAACCAAAGTCACTTTTCTTCCCCTAACACAACAGTTGGAGATGTATATTTTTATCTACTTAGGATAATTTTAGTAAATTTGGTAAATTTTAGTTTTGTTTATATAGGTCCTGAATATTTCTAAAATTAATTGCCTGGAATTTATTTTATTTTTGTTTCTTTTGTCAGTAAGATCTGCATTTTACCTGGTTATTTCTAATGTGTAGGAAAACTTTTTAAAACTGTTTAATGATTGCATCCCTAATGGAATAAAACTCATGGACAAAAATAACTGTAAAAAACCTGTTGTGTGTGTATTGTGGAATGTCAGAAATATGTGTTTTATATAAATACATATTTTAACATGTCAATACTTGATATTATTGGACTTTTAAATTTTCTAATAGAAATAAATAAATAAGCATCTCTGTCTATGCCTGTATTTATATGTATCTATCTGGATCCCACCTTTGTCTACAGAGATTACCTGGGACCCATTCACCCCAATAGTAATGAAGACATTCAGTAACTAGAAATTGACTTCTAAATACCATTTTCCACTAAAAGTAACCAGGGCTCCTTGACAAAATGGCTGGGCTGTGTCAGGGTTGTTAAAAGATAGGTGTAGAACATCTTATGGTTACAGACAGCAAGGAAATGCTGAAAGAATATGGGGATAAGTAAGAAAAATACAAAGGTTAGCTTGAATAAGCTCCCACTGATCAAAGAAGGGGCAACAATATGATTATAGTAACAAGTTATAAACCATTGAATGAAATGGGAAAACTTGATTCTGTAAGATGTAAAGAAATAAATGAATAAATTGAGATTAATTAGTAACTACATATTTATGTAGTTTCATAGTACTTCCCAATAAAATACTTAATGATTACAAAGTGGAAAATGATGGAAAAACCTGGCAGATACCACTTGCATTTAGTGACCCAAGAAACATCATTATTATTTGGACAAAGTGAAATATATACCACCTGTCTTAGTCTGCTCAGGGTGCCATAACAAAATGCCATAGACTGGATGACTTAATCAACCATAAATAATTTTCTCACAGTCCAAAGGCTGGAAAGTTCAAGATAAGTCTCCATCAGAATTCAGTTTCTGGTGAGGTCTCTTAATGCAGATGGAGAAAGATCTCTCTTCTTATAAAGTCAGCAATCCTGTTAAATTAAGGGCCCACCCTGTTATACCACTTTACCCTAATTACTTCCTAAAAGCCCTGTTTCCAAATACAATCATATTGGGGTTTAAGGCATCAACATATGAATTTGTGGTGGGGGACACAATTCAGTGCATAGCACCATCTGATGGGTTACAATAAGAAGAATGCAACATCAGTTCTGTGGTATTCCTGCCAAAGATGCATAACCTGAATTTAATTATGAACAACTCAAACTGAGGGATGTTCTACAAAATAGCTGGAAATGATCTTTAAAAGTTTCAGGATCATGAAAGTTTAGAACAAACTGAGGAACAATTTCAGACTGACAGAGACTAACAGGAGATGACAATTAAATGCAATGTGTGATTCTGAACAGAATATTTTTGCTATGAAAGACATTAGAATGACTGGCAAAAGTTGAATGGGGTCTGAGAATTAGGCAATATCATGCATGTATTAATGTTCACTTAGTAATTTTGATGGCTATATTGTGATATTGTAGGATAATGCCCTTGTTTGTTAGAGATACAAGCTAAGATATTTGGGGAAGACAGAGCTTCAAGTTGTCAGCTTACTCTCAAATGATTCAGGGAGAAATATCCTTTGTATCATGCTTCTAACTTTTCTGTAAGTTTGTAATTATTTCAAGTAATAAAAAGTATATTTTGAAAAAACACAAGCTTTAGAATCAAGAGTACTTGAGTTTGCTTCCCAGCCCTACCACTGTGTACTCTTGAGCAAGCTTCCTGTTGCAATCCAATGTCCTCATCTTAAAATGAGGATGGTATAGATTATTGTGAGAAATAAGTCAACTCATGTAAAAAGTTTAGATCATTACCTAGCACATGGAAAGTACTCAGAGAAGCTGATAGAGTCAAATCATCTATATAGTCAAATAAACTGGACCTTTTCACCAAATCATTAATGTAGCTTCCAAATTAGTTTATAATTTAGAGCTCACATACTAGAGCATAAGCTCAACAAACCAATATCACTTTTATTTTTTTATTTTTCAATTACAGTTGACATTCAACATTTTTATATATCAGTTTCAGTTGTACAGCATAGTGGTTATTCATTTACATAATTTAATAAGTAATCCCCCGATTAGTCTAGTACCCACCTGGCACTATACATGGCTATTACAATATTATTGACTATATTCCCTATGCTGTACTTTATATCCCCATGACTAGTTCATAACCACCAATTTATACTTTTTAATCCCTTTACCTTTTCACCCAGCCCCTCAATCTCCCTCCCATCTGGCACCCATGTTTGTTCTCTGTATCTATGAGTCTGTTTCTGTTTTGTTTGTTTATTTTATTCTTTATATTCCACATACAAATGAGATCATATGGTATTTGTCTTCTTCTGTCTGACTTACTTCACTTAACATAATACCCTCTAGGTCCATCCAAGTTGTTGCAAATGGTAAGATTTCATTCTTTTTTATGGTCAAGTAATATTCTATTGTATATATGTACCACAACTTCTTTTTTTCCCCTGGGTTTACTGAAATATATGTACCACAACATCTTTGTCCAGTCATCTATTGATGGACTCTTAGATTGCTTCCATATCTTGACTGTTGGAAATAATGCCGTGTACATAGGAGTGCACTTATCTTTATGAATTAGGGTTTTCAACTTCTTCACATAAGTACCCACCCAGAAGTGGAACTGCTGGGTCATAAGGTAGTTCTATTTTTAATTTTTTGAAGAACCTCCATAGAGTTTTCCACAGTGCTGCATGAATTTGCAATCTCACCAAGAGGACACAAGGGTTCTCTTTTCTCCACATCCTTGCCAACATTTGTTGTTTGTTAATTTATTGATGCTAGCCATTCTGACAGGTTTGACTTGATATCTCCCTGTAATTTTTATTTGCATTTCTCTGAAGATTAGTGACCTTGAGCATCTTTTCATATGTCTGTTGGCCATCTGTATATTCTCTTGGAGAAATGTATATTTGAGTCTTCTGCCCACGTTTTAATTGGATTTTTTTGGTATTGAGCTGTATACGTTCTTTATAAATTTTGGATATTAAACCCTTATCAGAGGTATCATTGCTGAATATCTTCTCCCATTCAGTAGGTTGTCTTTTCATTTTGTTGATAGTTTCGTTTGGTATGCAAAAAAAAATTAGTTTGATGTAGTCCCTAAAATACGAAGTGCTTCATGAATTCACATGTCATCCTTGTATATGGGCCATACTAATCTTCTCTGTATTGTTCCAATTTTACTATACATGCTGCTAAAGTGAACATCAATGTCATGTTTCATATCCTATTTTTCACCAACTCCTTTATTCCAGCATCTCCTCTACCATAGCCATGAAATTGAGCCTGGAGACTATGAATTCAGAAAAAGAATTGACTTCTTTCATTTGGCAGGTTCTGAATTTGGTCATTTGGTTCAAGTATTCTAGACAGACTGTATTAAAAGGTTCTGTGATACAGGCTCTTAAACACTCTTGAATTTATAGAGCAGACTAGCATATTCAACTACATTTCTGTTTTACTAAGATTGGTGAACCTTCTATAGGCCTTGGTGTTTGTTTTTCATTTTTGAATTTCCATCTGAATAAGACATCAAACATGCTTTCTCTTCTGTAACCCTGAAAATAGAACTTCAAAGCCCTTAATAACAAGGAAATTTCCTCACATTTAATTGCTTTTCCCCAATTTTTGACTTTGTTTCATGCACACCATTAAGAATGGAACATGAACACGTGTGCATTTTGATGTCATTTGTGATCCTCATGATGCATTTATGCCCCATACTTTTTCTCCTCCCTCTAATTCTGTATCTCAACCACTCCTCTAAGTTAGATTCAAAAGGTCCTCTACTTTCAATAGGGAGACTGCAGAACTCCAAATTGTTTGAAGAATACCTATTTTCTTTCTATGTTCCCCCAAGTTATCTTGCAACTTAAATGAATTAACTAGAGGATATGATCATTCAGTCTTCTTGGCAGTTACAGTTATCAAACTAATCAAATGACATTCTAGTTTACATATCAGCTTTGGGTGCTTGGTCATTGCATTCTACTTCCTGAGAACTTCATCTAATCGGTGTGTGCTGATCAATAAACAATCTGAGCCTGCAAGACTCTTTATGGACAGATTCACCAATATGATGCCACTAGTTGGGAAGTAATGGAGACACTTGAGTGTTGTATTACTGTGTAATGAATTGAGCAAGTAGACCACGGCTCTAACCTGCAAGTGGAAAAATAAATTCAGAATGAGACAAGATGTTTTTAGGGGACATTATGGAAATGTGGAAAAGGAGAAATTTGTCATTGTTCAGCATTGCCCAAAGAATGGGATGACCCCAAAGTGGCAAACATGAAAATGGTTCATTTGACAAATTTAGTTCCTACTGTGAAATAAATGAGACTCATGAAGCTTGTCAATTACTAAGTGTTTTTTGATCATCTACTATGTATGAGACACGCATTTAGGTGCTATGGGGACACAAAGCTGAAAACTCTTTAGAAACTAGCTCTAAAACCTATTGATTTCCTTTTCTCTGGTAATGTAGTTTCCAAGAAACTTTCTCATATTAACCCAACTTCTCTGTCTTGAGAAAGAGTATATAAACTGTGATAGCAGGAGCAGATTCCCTTGGCACCTAAAGTAATGTGGATAATTGCATATTGGTATTCTAGTTCCAAGATATAGTTCCTTGATATGAGTCATGGTGTTCTGGACTGATTAATGAATTCTAGGAACTTTATGGCTGAAAGACTAGATCTTGAGGCAGAGGACATGCTTTCTATGTGGATTGTCTTTCTTGGGCTCTTAAACTTGCTTACAGAATCTCAGATTATCACATAATCTACTGACCATACTGCATATCCAAGCACTGGTAGCAAAGGATGGCTGGGACTTGTTGGGGGAGATAATTTAAACAAAACTATATCAAGGGATCCTTCTGGCTGGAACTGAAATGAAATGGTATTTCCTACCTTTTCTCATTAAATATTAGATGAGGTAGAAAGGAAAACAGAATAAGACATAAAGGAGAGGGTAAACAAGGTGACAGAAGAACATGTGAATAGAATTATGGGTGGATAGACTGAAGTATTGAGAAGAGACAAAGAGATATGTACGAAGATGGTGGATGAATAGGGTACAAAAATGAATTGTTTGGGTTTTCATTTGAAGTTAATAATACTTAATTTGATTTTATAAAATTATAGTAACATTATATATGATACTGCAAATGGAAGTGATTTCTTTAGAAAAGTACAGAATTCTCTAGAAATACAATAATAAGTAAATATGTAATACATATTACATGTAATAAATATGTAATAAGTAACACATGGACAACAGATAATGTAAGCTAGGTCAGTGCTAAGTCAACAGCTTCAGAGCTGTTGACGACATATCTGCCCTGTTATCTGAGTCCATGGTAAGATTTTTGGTAAATAAATGTAGAACATTAGAAATAACATTAATCATGTCTAAACAGCTTAGGGTTATTGGGAACATCCCTTGGTTGTACTGGGATTAGTATTCCTATATTTACCTGGCTGGAGAAAGAAAATGTATAGAGATGTAGAGGCAGTAAACAATGGTGTTTTTCCTTTTCTTAGTTGACCCCCCTTCTCTTCCCCAGCAACCTTCTCAGTGCCCTCTTCACTTCCTTGTTCCTCAGAGTATAGATGAGAGGGTTCACCATGGGCGTGAGTACAGAGTAAAAGAGGGAAATAAATTTTCCCTGGCCCTGGTTGCTGGTCTTACTTGGAAGCAGATACCCATAGATAGCTGAACCATAGAAGAGGAGCACTACCACCAGATGAGAGAAGCACGTGTTGAAGGCCTTTCTCTGTCCCTCAACCGAGGGTATCTTCAGCACTGCCTGAGCTATGTAGCAGTAGGAGATCAGGATGACGCTTAGTGGGACAGCAGTGAAGAAGGTGCAGATGCCATTGAGCACAGCCTCATTGAGACTCTTGTCTCCACAGGCCAGTTTGATCATGGCCGGCACCTCACACAGGAAGTTGTCCACCCTCCGGTGTCCACACAATGGGAGCTGCAAAGTGAATGTTGACTGGATCACAGAGTTGCCCAAGCCACCCAACCAGGCAGTGGCAGCTAGCAGCCAGCAGAGCCGAGGGTTCATGGTGGTGGTATAGTGCAGGGGCCGGCAAATTGCCATGTAGCGGTCAAATGCCATCACCACAAGCAGGATGCACTCAGTAGCCCCGAGCCAGAGGAAAACATAGAGTTGGGTCACACAGCCACCATAGCTAATGGTCTTGTCTGGTCCCCATAAGTTGATCAGCATTTGGGGAACTGAGCTAGTAGTAAAGGCAAGGTCCAGGGAGGAAAGGTTGCTGAGGAAGAAGTACATGGGTGTGTGGAGCCGGGCATCCAGGCAGGAAAGCAAGATGATGGTTGAGTTCCCAAATAGGGTCACCAAGTAAGAAAAGAGGATGACTATGAATAAGATCATCTCCAGCTGGGGATGGTCAGATACACCCATCAGAATGAAGCCATCCAAGGAGTTGTTGTTAGCTCCTTTCATCTCTGGTTGCCTTTAGTCACTTTGGGGAATCTCCAGGGAAAACCACTGGGAGAAAGCAAGTGAAGAAGCAGCTATTGCATAGTTGATCTGCAGCAAGGAGGGACTGATAGTTCTCCAGGCTTCACAGTTAAGTCCCAACTTAATTTTTATGGTTGTAAAATTCCATTGCAATCCCAACCAAGGCCAATCCCGCAACAAATGGAAACTTTATTCCATCTGAATGTCAAACATATGAGCTATCATAGAAATAAAGGAAGTACATTAGGAAGGATAAAAAGTTTATGGCTTTTCAGTTCAACACAGCAAATATAACAGGGTAGAGGGAGTTTATCATTAGAAATAAATGTGGAAATTCTCAAAATACAAATTTCCTCAGTCAAGGTTTTGATACGTTCAGAAAAGAGGGAGCAGACCTATTATATTTGGAAAGTCTCCCCAAAAGTTTCTGATAATTTTCTCCCCTTTCTTCTATATTTCTCCCCTTCCTACATGAAAACTCCTGATCTAGAAATATGAAGTTTGATGGAGAACATGATAATTATATACAATCATGGAAAGAATGGAGAGTGAATATGTTTCACCAAATACAGAAGACCTGAGCATGTGATTAAAGAGGAAATACAAGTTGAACAAACAAAACTTCACATAAGCCCAAATAATTTTAGGTAGAACAGGCTAAAGATATAGGCAGGGTTTGTTCAAATAGGGATTAAATTATTTAATGGGCATCCATATTTAATAAAGGAAACTAGAAGATTTCAAAGGAAATTCTTGATCTTTTGAGGTATGCAACCACTATGCTCACTTCTAAACTATGGAATCATTCTTATTATCTAATGAAGAAAAATTAGCACTTTTTGATAATATACCAATTACCATCTCCTTTCATTGGGCAAGACCGAGGCTTTTCTGAAGATCATAAACCAAAGCCTTTTCACATTCTTCGACAAGTAGAAAAAAGGATTTGTGAAGAAAACGAAAATAGTCTTTGGGTCAGCTGTCTTTATGTGGACACTGAAAATTGAGAGTGAATGCTCTGCCTCTTGGTCTAGACTATGTTATGTTCCACATGAACCATGGATGCCACACCCAAAAACCAGTGATGGGAGATGCACTCAAGGAAGTATGCAGATGTACTTAGCTGGTTTTGGTGAACTAGGAAATGACCACTTGGCCACACATCTTAGCTAAAGACCCCAACAACAATCCTATTCATCAATAAGTAACAAAATACTGGAGTTCCTGATGCTAGATTCCACCCAGAAGTCAGGAAGGAAATCTCTTCTGTTCCTATTGAGTCCTTCTATTGAGTTAGAGATGATAAGGCTTTCAGAGGACTTTTCAACCCTTCATACCTCTACCTAACACCTTAAGAAGAGGCATCTGCTTATTCTTTTTAGGACTGAAGGTTACTGAAGAACTAAGTTACCAATATGATACTCAGCTCACTTTTCTATTCAGAAGTTCTTCCTGAGATCCATCCATTACCTTCTGCTAATAGAAGTGCTTGTCCTCTTGTATCCCTCCAGGGGAAAGAAACAGACAGATGCTGCTCATCTTCTTCCCTGAGTTGTCTGGTCTCTGGGTGGCTGGTGCTTTGTGGCTGCTCATTCACTGGTGCCAGAAATTCTTTTAGTTCCTAGTCTATGCATAATGTGCAATGTTAGCCCAGGAATAAACCAGCCAAAATGGAAAATGAAAAGCTATACCTAGAGTAGATAGCTATTGACCCCAGCCATGCAGAAAGTTCAGGAGGAAATGCCATACTAGCTACATTCTTGGACTGAGTTTGACAAACTCCCTAAGCTAACATTATTATTATTTCAAGTTGAATTCGACAACGCAATTGCACTTCATGGTACTTTCATTCATTAAAGGGGATGATATGTTCTCCCATAATCTGGGAATGTTAAATTGATCCAGAACTATTTGCCGAAAGAGGACAACATTGAACTCAGAGAGTGTACCTTCTTTAATGGAGGATATTTGGGTACAGAAAGATTTTTAGAAATCACTCATATGATACATAGCTTGTTCCCATCTCAGCCTGCCTGTAAATTTAGTTCAAATGTTCAGGATATTGAGAAAAGCAGCCAAGACTTGCTTCTTAAAGAGAATCCTAGATGTTGTAATTGCCTACCTTCACCCAGTTTCCTGCCCATTCCTCCCCCAAATTTCATAGTTCTCAATTGACCACTTGTGGATTGGCCACAGCAAATCTGAAATTTGGGATGGGCTTTCTCTTATCACAGAAATTCTTCCTGAGCCATGGGTACTACCCATATGTGGGTGCAGGTTCTTCAAATTCAAGCCTTGCTTTAGTATTAGCCTGAGCAATAAAATGAAAGAGAATCATAAAAATAAAAACAAACAAACAATCTTAAATTCCTGATCCTGGTAGAGAAGTTTTAATAAACGTTTTATTTAAAAATAATTTATTTATTTGGGAGATGGTTAACAGTGATATTCCAGAGAGCTCAGTTTGTGCCTGACTATCCTGCACATAAGTTCTAAGTTAATCTTTTTTTGATGACTTGGTAATAATTGGAAATAGGGCGTTCAGTGTAGGATAACACTGTAGTAATATGGCAGGCAAGAACCATACAACAGAAAACATTTTGCCTAGAAGGATGAAGTCAGAAGTGGAATGCAATCAAAACCTCTCCAATCAGAAAAATTTAAGGTATTTGAGTGAACAGGATTTTACCCCCAAATCTTAGCATTTAAGAATTAGAAGTAAGGGAGTTTGAATCTTAAAAAACATAAATATACAACCAGTAAGAAGAACTATATGACTTCATTCATATGTGGGATATAAAATTGAAAGCAACAAATGAACAAGACAAAAACTCATAAATACAAACAATTTAGTGGTTACTAGAGGGAAAGGGGAGAGGTAGGAGGTAGATAAGAGTAAAGAGGGCCAAATATATGGTGGTAGAAGGAAATTTAATTTGGGGTGGTGAACACAATGCAATATACATATGATATATTATTGAATTATACACCTATATATATAATTTTATCAACCGATGTCTGCTCGATAAATTTAATTTTTTAAATGGCATAGTTCAAAGTAAACTTATCGAATTATTACTCCTAACAAGCATTACATTTTAAAACATTGAAATTTAAGAAACATGGTTATAGAGAGAAAGTAAGGGAACCTACACTGTCTGGAGGGAACTCTTAACTTTTGACATTTGCATCAGAGCAGACAACCAAGCTTCCTTAAAATTTATACGGTTTGGAAAAGAATCCTGGCTGCATGGACCATGAGCCTGGCTCACATTGCCATTTTAATGGGCATAGGAGCTGATAAAACAGAAAAAAAAAGGACTAAATGCATGGGCGTACATCAAATATGTATAAAAATTCAACATTAAAAACTCAGAATGAGGAAGGCTATTTAAGAATAGTTGTTCCAGAAATAGTTTGCCAGGTTATATCTCTCCACAAGCTGAAGGCAGTTTGCAATGGGTGTCTCCAAGTGAAAAAAAATGAACAGAGGAGTTTTCCACATGACGGCCAGGCAGTAAGGTTGCTGCTGTGTACTACCTAGGCAGTTTCTTATTGGAGGGTTCTACCTAATTTGTCTGATTATAAAGGACAGGAAGCCTGTGCAGATTTTTGGAGAAGAGGAGGCAGGAGGAAATAGATCCTATGGAGAATGGAGGGTTCTACCTAATTTGTCTGATTATAAAGGACAGGAAGCCTGTGCAGATTTTTGGAGAAGAGGAGGCAGGAGGAAATAGATCCTATGGAGAATGGCCAAGACATCAACTTGTTTAAAAAGTGGTTAAAGGGAAGGTTTCCTCTCCCCACCCCACCCCTGCCTCCAGCTAATGTCTTCGCTATTACAATGGGATTTTAAAAATGCATGTTGGCAGAGCAGGTGCTCTTTTTATCTTTGAAAAGCAAAAATAGTGTTAAATTAAAAGCAAGAGAAATTGTGATTGGATATTTTGAGATTTCAGCATGATAAAATATTGGTAAATTCTTTGGCAAGAGAAAAAGATGTGCTTAGAGATTTGTCTGCCCAAGAGCACTGGGCTATACATAAGTTTCTGCAACCTCCTCTGTTTGAGGATTCTGTTACTAGGACATGATTGTGCACACAAAAGGGTTTTTTGGGTTTTTTGTTTGTTTGTTTTTTGGGGGTGGGTTAGGTTAAAATTTTTCCAGCTTCTCTCCTGGGCCATTCTAGAGAAAACTTTGGTTAAAAAAAAAATTCTTAATGTGTAGTTTTAAAACTCCCCTTTGCAGTTTTCCTTCCTATCTCTTCTTGTAGCTGATAGAGGTCACAAATATGCTCGGGGCTCTAATACCATATCACTTCCAACCTTTCTCCTGCAGGAAGAATCCAAAATCAGTGGCTTTTAAAGGTCATTCCACATTCTCCCTTTACTCTGTTTCCCCCATAACTGTTTCTTTTTTTCCTCATCTTGTTTCTGTCTTTGCCTTTCTTTCCTATACCTTGGATTCTCTGTTAAATAAATGTCAGGGGATTGTTTATGGAAATATACCTTTGGCTTCAGGATTCCACCTGAATCTGCTGCGCTGTCCCTGGTGCTTGGTGGACCAAGTGGAAGAGAGAATATGACATTAGAAAAGAGGCTGTGCAGCTGCTCCCCTCTCCATGAGCTAGAATGCAGGCTTTTAACCTTGGGGCTGGCCCTGGACCTCTGAGGAGCACTGACTCTGGCTCATTCTGCAGGGCCCAAGGGAGGACTCTCCATCCCCAACCAGCAATTAGCACAAAACACTAGCATGGCCAGAACACAGAAAAAAGGCCATCCCTCAAGAACTGACTGGATAATTCACCTCAATTCCCTCCCCACACACAGATTACTAATTGAAATAATAAGAATAACTGCATTCCTTAAATAATTACTAATTATATAATTTCATCCTTTTCAAGGTGATTTCATATGATCTAATTTAGTTCTTAAATTTTTTTTCTATGGCAGATGGAGCAGGTAGTCTTATCCTTACTTCGTAGACAAGTAAATTCCACATAAAGTGGGCATCAAGTGATTATATGACTAACTTAGTGTTAAACAGTGATCAGTCACTCCAGCGTTCCTTTGGCCATCTTATGCAGAAGAAGTTAGTATTTTTGACTCATCAACTGGGAGATATTGTCTTTGAGTGTTTTGTTTTGTTTTGTTTTGTTTTGTTTGGCAGGGGGAGTGGTGAAGGGAAAGACAAGGATTCCCATTACCTCTAGCACTAACATAAACCATGGTTCAGGGGCATGAATCTTAGATAATCACACCATACTATGTGAAGAGGGATCACTTAAAAATGATACTAAATAAACACACATAAGGTGATTGTCAACCTGATTAGGTCATTAGATGTTATAGAAGATAAATTACCCCCTAAATTGCTTACTTAGAAACCATGTCATTCAAGGAACAGTCACTGAGGAAGGGCAGTGTGCCAGGTATTTGTGGGGCATGGGGATGAGTAAGATGGGCCTTCCCAACCAATGGGCCTCTCTCAGGCAAGTCTCATAATCATAAGTACTGTTTGCTGGCTTGTGCTGTGTGCCAGATACTATGTTAAGTAGTTTACATTATTGCAATAACTACACCAGGCAGATATTACTCTTCCTGTTTTACAAAAGAGGAACTAAGGCTGAGGTATTAGATAACTTGTCCAAGGCAAATAGCTAATAAATGGCAGAGTGGTTTAAACTAGGTTTATTGGATTACAAAGACCATTTTTTGTTGAGGATTTTTGCATCTATATTCAGAAGAAATGTCAATCTGTAGTTTTCTTTTCTTGTGACATCTATTGTTATCATGGTAATGGTGACTTCATAGGTTAACTGAGGAAGCATTTCTTCCTCTTCTATATTTTGAAGAGTTTGAGTAAGTTTGGTGTCAATTCTTCTTTACATGCTTGGTAGAATTTACAAATAAAGCCATCAGACCCTGGACTTTTGTTTCTTAGGAGGTTTGTGATTACTGACCCAACCTTTTCACATGTTACAGGTCTATTCATATTTGCTCTTTCTTCTTCAGTCAATTTTATAATTTTATGTTTCTAAGAAACATTAAAGTAATATCCTCAATTTAATTTCTGATTTTTAGCAATTTACAACTTCTCTCTTCCTTGGTTAGTCCAGCTAGAATTGTCAATATTTTTGATCTTTTCAAAGAACCAGTTTGATACCATTAATCCCCTCTATTGTTTTTCTATTTTTTGTTTCATTTACCTCCATTCTAATCTTAATTATTTCCTTCCTTCCGCTACCACTAGATTTAGTTTGCTCTTCTTCTAGCTCCTTATACTAGAAGGTTAACTTATTGATTTGAGATATTTCTTCTTTTTAAATATAGGCACTTACAGCTATAAATTTCTCTCTGAGTACCGATTTTGCTACATCCCATAAGTTTTGGTATGTGGTGTTTTTGTCTTAAATTATGTCAAAATATTTTGTGATTTCTTTTATGTTTTCTTTGACCCATTGGTCATGTAAGAGTGTGTTATTTAATTCCCATTAGTGAATTTTCCAGTTTTCCTTTTGTTATTTATTTCTAGTTTTATTCCACATGGTCATAAAAGATACCTTGTATGATTTCAGTCTTTTACATTTTACTTAGTCTTGTTTCATTGACTACTATATGATCTATCCTGGAGAATGTCCATGTGCACTTGATAAGAATGTATATTTTACTATTGTTCAGTGTTGTTGAAGAACTCTATTGTCTTGCTAATCTTCAGTCTAGTTGTTCTATTACTGAAAGTAAGGTATTGAAGTCTCCAACTATTATTGTAGACTATTTCTCCATCTGTCAGTTTTGCCTTCATATATTTTTGGGCTATGTTGTTAGGTTTGTGGATATATTTTTGCTATATATTTTTGACAGATTGACCATTTTAACAATATATAATGTCCTTTTTTATCTCATAACATTTTTTGATTGAAGGTCTATGTCTAATATTAATATAGCAATGACAGCTCCATTTTGTAAATATTTGCCTAGAACAACTTTTTCTTTTTTTCATTTTCAACTTATTTGTATCTTTGAATCTAAATTGAGTCTCTTACAGACAACATATAGTTTTTAAATCTATCTATGCCTTTTAATTAGAGAATTTAACTCACTTAATTTAATTAGCTGAGAACTTACTAAGAATAACTAAGAACTTACATCTACCATCTTGCTATTTGTTTTCTATATATTTTAGAATATCTTTTTGTTTCTAATTCTTCCATTACCATCCCTTTTAGCATTTAAATAATTTTTTTCTAGTATACTGTTTGATTCCCTTTTCATTTCTTTTACTGTGTATTTTTAGTTAGTAGTTACCATGTGAATTACAACAAACATCTTAACTTATACCAATATTTTTAAATTAATACTTAGTTTCACTAGTATACAAAACTTTGCCCCTATATAGCTCTTTCTCCTCTTCCTTATGATTTATTGTCACAAATTATATCTTAATAATTGTGTTCCCATTAACACAGATTGATAGTTATTATTTTATGCACTTGTCTTTTAAATCACATAATGAAAAAAAGTTACAAACCAAGAATATAAGAATACTGACTTTTATGTTTGCATACACAGTCATGTGCTGCATAATGATGTTTCAGTCAACAATGGACCACACATACAATGGTGGTCTATAAGATTAGAAGAAAGCTGAATTTCCTGTGAGAAATGGAAGGATATGTGGTACAGGAGGAACTTTTTTCTCTGATGGGAGAGAGATCTGTGGGGTTTGGAAATTTTCTCTTACAATACCTCAATTTTGAATGTACAGTATATATCACATTCAGTTAGTACCTGATTCAGTACAGAGGAGCCTGTCCCCACAATGCTATATATTCAGAGGGCACTGTAGCCATCCTAGATCTAGCTTGATGGTATTCAAATTACATTACTATGAATTCTTTGTTAAAGACCTAATGGCCTGTACAAGGACACAGGTCCACAGGAGCAACCTTAATAAGTATTAAGTGTCACTTCATCTTTAGAAAAAGCTTTCTGTGGTAATGTGAAGCCAACCTATTCCTGTACTTTGGAAATATTTTCAAGTTGTAGTAATACAAAGCTTAGATAAGTTTTATTTTTTCCATCAATTAAATGCCAGAGAAAGCCCTTTGTGCCAGGTAAGATCAATAAAACCAAAAACAAATTTCCAAAGTTAAAATATTGAGTCCTCAATTCTACACCTTCTCCATGTTAAATGTCCTCTTTTTAAATGACTACCACAAACTTCTTTAACCCAACCACTGCTCCAACATGCAATAGCCAAAACCACATTTCCACGACAATCCCCTATGTTCCTTTATCTCTCCATCTTGATTTCTTATTCCTACTGATTCTCAGACCACCTTTATAGTAATCTCCCTCCTGACAGTATCTATTATAGTAATCTATGTCTTACCCAGCCAGTTTCTTCTTGCTATTTCCAATCAGTTCAGCCCACATCCCTGGTCATGGAGCAGCAACAATAGCTTTGATATCCTATTTCTGACCCTGTCAAAAGGACGCAGAAAGGTTCATGGGAAAATACTTATAAGCCTATAGTGTGTACAGTAATGTCTAGGCCTTCACATTTACTCACTCATTCACTGACTCACCCAGAGCAACTTCAAGTCCTACAAGCTCCATTCATGGTAAGTGCCCTATATATTTTTTTTTCTTTTATACAGTATTTTTACTGTACTTTTTCTATGATTAGATATGTTTAGATACCCAAATACTTACCATTGTGTTACAATTGCCTACAGTATTTAGTACAGTAACATGCTGTACAAATATGTAGCCTAGGAGCAATAGGCTATACCATATAGGCTAGGTATATATAGTAGGTTGTAGCATATAGATTTGTGTAAGTGCACTCTATGATATTCTCACACTAAAAGAATTGCATAATGATGCATTTCTCAGATATCATCACTGTCATTAAGCAACACATGACTGTACAGTTATCTCTATTGGTGTTCTACATTTCTTCAAGTGGCTTTTGAGTTATTTTCTGGTGTCCCTTCTTTCAGCCTAAAGGATTCCCTTTAGCATTTATTGTCTACTAACAAGTTCCCTTAGCTTTTGTTTATGTTATAATATCTTATTTTCTCCTCCGCTATTGAAGAATAGTTTTTTCTGGGTATAGATTTCTTAGTTGACAAGGATTAGATTTTTTTTTTTTTTTTTAGAATTAAAAACATATCATCCCACTGCCCTCTTTCCTCCACAATTTCTGTTAACAGACTTGTTAGTTCTATTGAGGTTCACTTGAACATGATGAGACAGTTTTTTCTTGCTACTTTCAAGGTTCTCTTTACTTTTGGCTGTCAACAATTTGATTATGATGTTTCTTAGTTAGCTCTCTATTCCTCTACATTGATTTCAACAGACTTTACTTCAGTTGTAATGCTGTCTAGAGCAAAGCTGACCACCATACTGGTATTGAGAACATTGGTCTCCACTCAACCAATCCTGGAGAGGCAGACACAAAGGTTTGTCAGTTGGACAAATTGGTGGCAGGATGAAATCCAGAGCTTCAATCAGTATGGTTCTACTGGCATTGCTATCTTTGCAGGTGACTTTCCATCCCTTAAAACAAGGCATGTTAGCACTTGGCTCCAGCACGTTGTCACCATTCCAAATTGGCACAAATGCTACTGTGTCAGGGTTGTAGCCAATTTTATTAATGTAGGTGCTGACCTCCTTAATGATTTCTTTGAACCTCTTCTGGCTATAAGGTGGCTCAGTGGAATCCATTCTGTTAACATCAATGAGAGGTCGTTTCACACCCAGTATATAAGCCAGAAGTGCATACTCATGGGTCAGCCCATTCTTGGAGATGTCTATTTCAAATTCACCAACAGAAGCAGCACAATCAGGACAGCATAGTCAGCCTGAGATGTGCCTGTAATCATGTTTTTGATAAAGCCTGTGTGTCCTAAGCCATCAATGATGATCACATAATACTTGCTGGTCTTGAATTTCCACAGGGAGATATCATTGGTGATACCATACTCATGTTGACCTTTCAGTTTATCCAAGACCCAGGCATATTCAAAAGAGCCCTTTCCCATCTCAACAGCCTCCTCCTCAAATTTTTTGATAGTTCTTTTGTCTTTCCCACCACAGTTTTAGATTGGATGACCAGTAGTAGACTTGCTAAAATCTACATGTTTAATGATGACAATGTTGATATGAGTCTTTTCCTTTCCCATTTGACTTAGATTTAGCAGTGGTTTTCACAGCACCTGTGTTCTAGCAGCAAACTTATTGCAAAAAAGAATGTTATATTTTAATACATGTTAGATTTTGTTAGCTAATACTTTATTGTAGGATATTTGATCTATGTTTATAAATGAAGTTGACCTATAAATTTGTGTTTTGAGCTCTCCTTATATGGTAGTTGGATCAAGGTTATTTTAGATGTATAAATTAGTCAGAGATTATTTTCCTCTTATGTTAGTAAGGGTATTTTTTATTGTTGCATAATAAAACATTCCCAAATCTCAGGGACTTATGACCACAAATATTTCTCACAGGTCTTCAGTTCACCTGAGGTGGCTCTTCTTCAGACTGCAGGTTGAGTTCAGGATACTCTGTCTCTCACCCTGTAACAGTGGTAGAAGTGCAATGGGGGGAGGGGGAATGAACATGTGTAATTTTTCTTAAGGCCTCAGCTCAGAACTGGCACGCAGTCATCTCTTCACTTATTACACTGGCTAAAGTAAGCCAAATGGTCAAACCCACTGTGAAGATATTAGGAAAGTATGTGCCATCTAATGAACCATGAGAAAGGTCAGGGAGGAAAGGAAGAATTGTGGGCAAAATAAAATCTACTGTAGTCTTTTTCCTGGTCACAAATACCTGCTTATATACTATATAGAAAATAAACAATTCTTTCACCAAGGACATCCCAAAACTCTTATCTAAACTTGGCTATAGGCTCAAAGTCAGGATCGTGTAATTGTCTCTCCATCAGTTCTGAATATGGCTCCTCTTGATCTAAAGACTAAAGAACTAAACTAAAGTCTTAGATCTAAACTTAGTCTTAGATCTAAAGACTAAGAACTAAAAAAACAAGTTAATTGCTCTACATGCTCCCAAAATACATTAATGGAACAATGACAGGATAATTCCAATTGACACCTTTATTCAAAAAGGTGAAGATCAAGACATATAGCAGTCATTGGCCTAGATTTTCAAGTTTATTGGCATTTCGAAAGTTTATATTCTTATTATTTCTACTGTATCTTCATTTAATTCTCTTCTTGTAAATTGTTTTGTACAGTTAAATGAATGAACTAGAACTACATGATTAAACAAACAAATCTCAAAAAACTATATTAAAATGAAAAAAACTGAATAAAAATCCTATGGTATAAAAATATTTACATAAAAATTTAAATATGCAAAATAGTGCCCCATGCTGTTTATTAATAACATACATACACTTACATAATGCTTCAATATAGTCAAGGATGTCCTAGGCATTTTATATATGTTAATTAATTAATTTTCTTAAAAACATCACATGGAGGCCATTCAATTTACAAATTATA
This sequence comes from Cynopterus sphinx, assembly GCA_030015415.1. Taxonomy (NCBI): domain Eukaryota; kingdom Metazoa; phylum Chordata; class Mammalia; order Chiroptera; family Pteropodidae; genus Cynopterus; species Cynopterus sphinx. The sequence goes on along the minus strand of CM057379.1, from coordinate 93,874,375 downwards.
AGAATTTTGTAAATTTATTTACAAAATATAAGAATGAGAAATGAAGAGGTTAAATAGTTTGTGGCCACCCAGTTACCAAGAAGTGGAGATGAATTATGAACCCAAGAAATTAAATTCCTGAGTTGCTACTCTGGGAGGATCTGCAGGATAAAAAATGGCATAGATGATAGAGGCTTTGTTCACCCCTCTTGCAACAAAATCAAAGTTGTGACAGAAACACGGAACAAACAGCAAGCAAAATCACCTGGGATCTAGATGAAAAGAAGCACTACAACAGGGAGAGAAATAATTCATCAACCTGAAATGTTAAGAGGTAGGATGGGGATAAGACATGAGACTGCCTGGTCCCAGAGGCTGAGTGGGATAGAAATTACAGCAGCTGCAGCTGGCAACTGCAGATGCCTCTTAATGGGGCTGAGTTTGCGAGCAGACTCTCACAGTCACAGACCTGCTGACTCTGAGCACTAGTGCCAGGTAAGATGACAGACCTACTCGCTCTGAGCACCAGAGCAAGATGGCACTTACAGGGGGACACTGAGTTGTCAAAGTAAGAGCCAGAGGTGAGGCTCTCTACCAGGCAGAAGTGCTGGCAGTGTCCATTGATCCTGTTGAGTTCTTCCCCCCTCACCCCACACTGTGAAGATGTAGCCATAGCTGAGACATCACCAAACTGGATAACAGAGGTCACTTTGCCCAGAGGATTCCCTGAAACTTTGCCTCCCCCAACTTGTGGCCCCATACAAGCCACATCCAGGTGTGTCCTCAGCGAGTGTTTCTCCTTGCTGAGCAGTACCAAGACTCACCCTGGTGACAGTTGGCCTTAGTTTCTGTCATGGCCTCTTGAAGCAACTATAAGCACAGCATCTGTGAATTGCTCACTGAATCTTAACAGGTGGCCCTGGAAGGGCACAGGCTAGGGTTAAACTTGGCCTGTAGCAGAACCCCTCTCAGAGCTGTGCCACTGGACACTTACTATACAAAGCCAAGCTAATAAGGCCAGTAGGCTTAGGAGTTTTGCTTAGTACATAGAAAAAGATACAGAAAGGCAATTAAAATTGGAATACAAAGAAGCAGAAACCATGAGAGAAAAGAACAGAGATCCAGAAATAATGTTGTCAAGCAATCTAATAAATTCAGAGTTCAAAACACTGGTTACAAAAATACTCAATAAACTTAAGGGACGTGTAGATGAATTCAGTGAGAACTTACAAAGAGATAAAAAACATAAAAATGGAAATGGAAATTATAAAAGGGAACCACTTAGAAATGAAGGACACATTATCTGAGATGAAAAGTATATTAGAGGGAATAAACAGAGTGGATAAAGGAGAGGATCGAACCACCAATATAGAGGATGGGGAAGCCAAAGATACTCAATCAGAATGGCAAGAAAAATAAGCCAAGACTATAAAGAGCTATTTGAAGAAATAATGATGAAAAACTTCCCTAATGTGGTGAAAGAAGTAGACATACAACCTCAAGAAGCTCAGAGTCCCTAGAAAGAGTAAGCCAAAGAGGCCTACACCAAGACACATCATAATTAAAATGCCAAAGTTTAAATACAAAGAGAGAATCTTAAAAGCAGCAAGAGAAAAGGAGCTAGTTACCTACAGAAGAGTACCCATAAGACTGGCAGTTGATTTCTCAAAAGAAACTATGCAGTACAAAAGGACTTAGCACAAAATATTTGACGTGCTGAAAACCCAGAATCTATAACCAAGAATACTTTATCCAGCAAAGCTATCATTTAGAGTCAAAGGACAGATAAAGAGCTTCCCAGACAAAAGTAAACTAACGGACTTTATCAACACCAAGCCAGTATTACAGGAAATGTTGGAGGGATTTCTTTAAGAAGAAAAAGGATCATATATCAAAAACAGAAATAAAGAATTGGTAATAACTATATTTCTATCAACAAGTACCTCAAATGGAAAAGAAGTAAGTGCTCCACCGGAAAAGTAGTGTGGCTGAATGGATAAGAAAACAAGACCCCTACACATGCTGCCTACAAGAGACTCAATTCAGATTAAAAGACACAGACTGAAAGGAAGGGGATAGGAAAATATATCACTTTGATGGACCTAGAGGGTATTGCACTGAGTGAAATAAGTCAGAGAAAGACTAATATCATATGATTTCACATACAAGTGGAATGTAAAGAACAAAATAACAACAACAAAAATCGAAATAAACACAGAGATACAGAGAATATTTAGAGAGATATTAGATCAGAAGGAGGTTGTGGGGGATGGCGAAAAAGGGCTAAGGGATTAAGAAGGACAAATGGACAATTATAAAATAGACATGGAGATATAAACTGTTTCATAAGGAAAATAATTGTGTTGTAATAAATATGTAAGGGGAAGAGGAGTACTAGATTTAGTGGGGTGATCACTTTGTGAGTTATAGAGATCTCTAATCACTATGCTGTACAAGTGAAACTAATATATTATTGTATGCCAGCCATACTTGGGAAAAAACCTCTAATTGTACAATGTAAGTACAAAAAACTGCCTATTATATTTCAATAAACCAAAAAAAAAGTGGTATGTATGATCATCAATTATACTTGTTTTATTTATTAAGCTAAGTAGTTAATAGGTACACAGGTGTTCATTATGTTATTTTATTTAAATGTTTTCTATATACATTTTGTTATTTTGTAATTTAAAATTTATAAGAAAACAAGCATTTGCTGCAAGAAGTTGGAACAAGAAATACAAGAAGAAAAAAACAATAAAAAAACAGTAAAATATGAAACAATAATAAAATTGAAAGTTCATTGGGAAGATTAATGAAACTCAACCTCTGATAAGGCTGATGATGAAAAACTAGAATATAAAAAATATAGAATACAAATTTCAAGAAAGAAAATTTTAAAAACTAGAAATACAAGCAACTACAGAACAATAAATTTGAAGATCTAGATGAAATTATTAAATGTCTGGAAAAAGATAAAATATCAAAACTGGGACATGACAGAAAATAGAATAGAATGATAACCACTGAAGAAGATGAAACAATAAACATATTAATTTCTTCCCAAAACAACTTTGAGACTTGAATTCCCACATCTTGCTGTTCTTCAAACTGTCTTGGCTACTCTTGACTTTTTGTTCTGTCACATAAATTTTAAAATCAGCTTTGTCAGGTTCCACAAAAAGCCCTGTTGGTATTTTGAATGGAATTGCACTGAATTTATAAATTAACTGAAGATTTGACTCTGTGAGTTTGAATCATCCCATCTATAAGTAATGTTTTTATTTAGGTCTTCTTTAACATCTTTTGATTTTGATATATTTTTTTTCCACAAAGGTTTTACACATCTTTTGTTAGATTGGTCCTTGAATACTTCACTTTTTTGGAATAGCTTTGTAAGTTATACGTTATAACTTTCCTGGTATACAGGAATATAATTGATTTTATGTATTGGCCTTATATTCAGGAAGATACTAAACTTACTTGTCCTTTGATTCTCTTGGATTTTCTACATAATTGTAGGCAATTTTATAATCTGCAATAGTAAAAGTTTTATTTAATTTTACTTTCAGTAAAAGTGATTTTTAAAAAGAATTTTAGCATACATATAGATTTATGTAATAATTACCATCTTCAGGATACAAAATAGTTCAAACAGTCCCCAAAACTCCCTCTTGCTATCTCTTAGTAGTCATCCTTCCCAATTAATTAACCTTGGCAACAACTGATCTGTTCTTCATCCCTATAGAGATGAGAATATAAAATATTTTTGAGAATATTACATAAATGGAATTATACTGTATATAACCTTTTGAACCATTATAATGCTTTTGAGATTCAACCAAATTGTCTGTAACAAAATTTTGTTCCTATTTATTCTTTTTCTTTTTTCTTTTGCCTTTTTTCTTTTTTAGTCTTTTTTCTTTAAAAATTTTTGGTTTTTTCCCCTGTTCCTTTTATTCTTGAGTAATATTCCATTGTATGAATGTACCACAGTTTGTTCATCTATTGAGGTCCATTTGGGTTGTTTCTTGTTTATAGTGATTATGAAAGGAGCTTTTATAAATATTTGTGTACAGGTTTTTGTGGGGGTGTGTTTTTATTTCTCTAAGGCAAATACACAGGAGTAGAATTTCTAAGTCACACTTCATGTGTAACTTTATAGGAAATTGCCAAACCATTTTCCAGAATGGTGGTATCATTTTGCATTCCCACTAGTGATGTATGACATTTGCAGTTGCTCTGTATCTTTGCTACAACTTAGTATTACATTTTTTATTTTAGCCATTTTAATACGTGTGGAGTAATATCTTATCCCTGTTTTAATTTGCATTTCCTTAATAGGTAGTGATTTTGAACATCCTTTCTTGTGCTTATTTGTTGTTCTTATCTCCTCTTTGGTGAAGTGACTTTTCACTATTTTTAAATTAAATTTTTAGTAAGATAATTGTATATTTACATGCAGTTACAAGAAATAATGCAGAGATATCCTATGTATTCTATACAAAGTTTTTCTCAGTTGTAACAGCTTGCAGAACCTATAGTACACTCTCACAACCAGGAAATTGTGATACAACCCACTAATATTATTCAAATTTTACCGTTTTACTTGCACTTATGTGTATTTAGCTCTCTATAATTTTATCACAAGTATGGGTTTATGTATCCAGCACTACAATCAAGATAAAGAACAGTTCATACCAGAGTGGATGGGAGAGGGGGAAATTTTTTAAAAATAAAAACAAACAAACAAATAAATAAAATGTTAAAAAATAATTTAAAAAAAGAAATAGAACAGTTCATTACCATAAGGTTGCCCTTTTATAACCACCCCCACCTACCACCCACTCTCACCTTAACTCCTAGTAACCAGCAATCAGTTCACCACTCGTAAAATTTTCTTATTTCAAAAATGTAATATGAATGGAGCTATATAGTATGGAATCTCTTGGGACTGGCTTTTATCACTCAGTATAATTCACTGGAGATTTATCCAACTTGTTGCATGTTCACATGTATCAATAGTTCATTTCTTTTCATTGCTGAGTATTATTCCATAATATTTAAATAGATAAACCACAGTTTGTTGAACTATTTACCCATTGAAAGACATTTGGACTGTTTTTAGTTTTTGGCTATACAAAAACAAACATTTTGTATAATTTATGAACATTTGTGTATCATTTTCTTATGTGAATATAAATTTTTATTTCTCCCAGATAAATGTCCATGATTACAATTTCTGGGTTGTAAGGTTATTGCATGTTTAGTATTAGAAAAAACTAAAAACTGTTTTTTCAGAGAAGCTGTATCATTTTATATTACCTTCAGCAATGTATGAGTGATCCAGTTTCTCCACATTCTTCTTAGCATCTGGTGTTGTCACCACGTTTTTGTTTTTGTTTTTGTTTTTTTTGCCATTCTGATATCTATGTAGTGATATCTCATTGAGGTTCTAATTTCATTTCTCAGATGGCTAATGCTTTTGAACATCTTTCGCTTGTTAATTTTCCATCTGTATCTTCTGTTGAAATTTGTTTCTATCTTTTGCCCACTTAAAAATTAGATTGTTTACTTATTGTTGAGCTTTGAGATATCTTCACATATTCTAGATAAAAGTCCTTTGTCAGATAGGTAATTTGCAAATACCTTCCCCAGTTTTTTTCATTCTTATTTTTATAACATCTTTATTGATGGACTTATGTACCACACAATTCATGTATTTAAAATGTACAACTGATAGATTTTGGTATATCATAGAGTTGTATAAAACATATTCATAATCAATTTTAGAACATTTTCATCATGCCCCCCCCCAAATTTTATATCTGTTACCATTTTTACCCAGCCTTCCACAACCATGACAGCTCTAGGCAACAGTCTACTTTTTATCTGTATAGATTTACCTATCTGGACAGTTCATGTAAAGGAATTCTTATAATATGTGGTCCTTCATGACTGGCTCCTTTCAATTAGAATGTTTTCAAGGTTTACCCATATAATGGCATAAATCAGTTCTTTATTACTTTTATTTCTGATGGATATTTGCATTGTTTCCACTTTGGGATATTATGAATAATATTATGAATAATGTTGCTGTGAATATTTGCAAATAGGTTCTTGTGTGGACATATATTTTAATTTCTTACAGATACAAACCTAGTTTTGGAATTGCTGGGTGATATAGATGTTTAATCTTTTGAAGAATTACCAACTCTTTTCCAAAGCAGTCCTCCTATTTTAACTGTGTCTTTCATATGAAATTTAAAAATTTTAAACAAAGTCCATTGTATTAGTATTTTTTCTTTTATGCATTGTGCTTTGGTCTCATGTTTAAGACCTCTTTGTTTAACTCCAAGGTCACAAATATTTTCCCTATGTTCTGGAAGATATATAGTTTTAGATTTTTCATTTAGGGCTATGACTTCTTAATGTTAATTTTTGTATAAAGTGTGAGGTTTAGACAGCTGTTCTTTTTTTGTTTTGTTTTGTTTTGTTTTTGCATTTGGATGTCTAATGTAAAAATCCTCAATCAAATACTAACAAACTGAATCCCAATGACATATTTAGACTACATAGTGAGATTTATCTCAGGAATGAAATGGTAGTTCAACATAAGAAAATCAGCTAATGTAATATACGATACTATAAAATGAAGGAAAAAACACATCATCATTTAAATGATGCAGTAAAAGCATTTGACGAAATCTGACACCCTTTCATGATAAAAATACTCAACAAAAGAGGAAAAGAAGGGAACTATATCAACGTGATAAAGGACATTTGTTTTAAAAACCCACAGATAACATCATACTCAATGGTTGAAAGACTAAGAGCTTTCTGCCTAAAACCATAAATGAAATAAAGATGCCCAGTATCACCGATATTTAGCATTATACTGGAAGTTCTACAGAGAGTAAAATAGGCAAGAACAAGAAATACAAGTCATTCAAATTAGCATAAAAGTAAATCTTTCTCTATTCATAGATGACAGGATTCTCTCTATATAGAAAATTCCAAAGAATCCACATAAAAACTACTAAAACTGATAAATGAATTCAGCAAAATTAAGAAAATCCCATTTACAACAGCAACCAAAGAATAAAATACCTAGGTAAAAAATTATACACTGAAAACTACAAAACATTGCCCAAATAAGGAAAACATAAATAAAAGACACCCCTTTCATGGATTAGTAGACTTATCATTGTTAATTTGGCAGTACTCTCCAAATCAATATGAAGATTCAATCCCTATCAAAATTCCAATGGTCTTTTTTGCAGAAATGTAAAAACCCATCCTCAAATTCATATGGGATTAAAAAGAACCCTGTTTAGCCAAAACAGTCTTGAAAAAAAAAAAGTTGAAAGATTCACATATCCCAATTTCAAAAGATACTACAAATCTAGAGCAATCAAAACAATGTGGTACTGACATAAAGAGACATACAGACCACTAGCATAGAATTGAGACTTCAGAAATAAACCCATACATCTATGGCAAACAGATTTTCAAGATGGTTACAAGACTATTCAGTGGGATAAAGATGAGTCTTGTTAACAAATGGGGTGGGCGGGGACAACTGGATAGCCACATGCAAAAGATTCAACTTGGAACCCTACCTCACACCATACACAAAATTAATGAAAAGGAACCATAACCTAAGTATGAGCTGAAACTATAAAACTTTTGGAAGAAAAATACAGTAAATATTCATGACCTTGGATTTAGCAATGGATTTTAGGTATGACAACAAATGCAACAGCAACAAAAGAAAAACATGCATTAGACCTCATTAAAATTTTAAAATTATGTGTATAAAAGGACATTTTCAAGAAAGTAAAAAGAAAAACTACAGAAGGAGAAAAAATATTTGCAAATCATATGTAGGATAAGGGCTAATATCCAGAATGGATGAGGAATTCCTATAACAACAAAAAAGACTACCCAATTTTAAAATGGCCAAGGGACTTGAACAGACATTTCTTCAAAGAAGAGAAATGGCCAGCAAACACATGAAAAGATGCTCAACATCATTTGTCACTGGGGAAATGCAAATCAAAACCACAATGAAATATTACTTCATACTCATTTAGATGTCTATAATAATGAAATAAAAAATAGCAAGTGTTGGCAAGGCTGTAGAGAAATTAGAACTCCTGTACATGACTGGTGGGAATGTAAAATAGTTCAGCCACTATAGAAAACTTTGACTGTTCCTAAAAAATTAAATAGAATTACTACATGACCCTAAAGTTCCACTCTTAGGTATATACCCAAAAGATTTGAAAAGATGCATTTAAATACTAGTGTTGCATATTTATAGCAGCACTATTCATAACAGCCAGAAAAGTAGTAATAATTCAACTGTCTATCAACAGATGGATGGATAAACAAATTATGGGATATTGATACTAGTGCCGACACATGCCACAATGTGAATGAACCTCAAAAACATTATGCAGACTGGAAAAAAGCCAGGCCCCAAAGGTCATATATTATATGATTCCATTTATATTAAATATTCAGAACAGATAAATTCATAGGGACAATAAGCATGTTTGTGATTGCCAGGGACTGTAGGGAAAGGGGAAGATGGGGAGTAACTGCCTTACGGGTATGGGGTTTTCTTTGAGAGTGATGGAAATGTTTTGAAACTAGAGGTGGTGGTTGCACAACTTTGTGAATGTCCTAAATGTTACTCAACTGTTAGTTTAAAATAGTTAATTTTATTTTATGTAAATGTCACCCCATTAAAAAGTTGCTTACAAAAAATCAATTTGCCACATTTATGTAGGTGTATTTCTGGACTCTTTATTATATTTCATTGATCTATGTGTCTATCACTTTACTGATACCCCCTTGTTTCAATTAGTGTAGCTTTAGAGAAATTCTTATAATTAAGTGATGTGATTCTTTCAATTTTTTTCTTACACTTCAAAAGTGTTTAGGCTACTGTAGTTCCTTTACTTTTCTACCTTGCATTAAATTTATTGATCAATCTGGGAAAAATTGATATCTTTACTATGTTGATTCTTTCCAATTTATAAACACCATGTCTATCCATTTATTTAGGTCTTGTTTGACTTAATCCACCAATGGTTTGTAGTTCTCAGCACACATACCCTGTATGTTTTGTTGATTTATACCTTAATTTTCATTTTTTAAAGCAATTGTAAATGATATCACTTGCAGTGTATAAAAATAGAATTAATTTTGTTTGTTGACCTTGTATTCTGTTTTCTTACTAAATGTACTTATTCAAGAAATTTTTGTAGGATCTTAGGATTTTCTACATTACAATTTATGTCATCTGTGAATACAGTTTTGCTTTTTCCTTTCTATTCTGGATGTTATAAGTTCTATTCTAGTCCTCATTTTCTGAGAGTTCTTCTCATTAATAAATGTTGTATTTTTGTTTACATCTTTACTACAGTGCTCACTCCAGATTTCTAATTGTGTTGAGTTGAAATAAAAGGATTTCAGAGAAAATAAATTGTAAACGAACAATCATTTCAGTAGTACTTGGAACTGGTGTCCTTCTCCAAATCTTCTACTGCTATTAACTCTTCAGAGTTCTCAAACAGCTGCTCCATTCATTCTATCCAGATCTTATAGTTATTTTCCATGAAAAAGAAAAGGTAACTATGCACACTTTATTTTACCCAAACTGGAATCCCAATACTAATTGTTTTGCTTTTGCCCTTCCAATCCTTATACCATTTATTTCCTTCCCTATATTATTGGTTTTCCCCTCTAATACCTAATCCCTGCATCCACATAAGTCTTCCTAAATTTCTTTCTTTTCAAAGTTTTCACTCAATCTTTCTTTTTTCTTGTCCACACCATTTTTCCCTGTCCCACCTGCTACTGTTATTTACTTGGAAGGTTAACTATCACCTTTGCTTTAGTTCCTTTTAGTTAATTTTTAAATTGAGATATGTCATACATAACAAAATTCACCATTTTAAAGTATGTAATTCAGAGGTTTTGTTAGTGTATTCACAATTCATCACTATTTAATTCCATAATATTTTCATCACCCCTATATCCTTTAGCAGTTACCTTCCATCTCCCTGAAGCTTCCAGCTCCTGAAAACCACGAATCTACTTTCTGTCTCTAAGGATTTGCCTATTCTGGATATTTCACACAGGTGACTTTTTGTGTCTGGCTCTTTTCACTTAATATGTTTTCAAGGTTCAGCCATGTTGTAGAATATATCAGAATTTCATTTATTTTTACTGTTAAATACTATTCTGATGTATGAATATACCACATTTGTTTATCCTTTCATCATTTGAGGGACACTTGAGTCATTTCTAGTTCTGGGCTATTGTGAATCTACTGTGTACATTCATATACAAAGTTTTTGTTTAGACATAAATTTTTACTTCTCTTAGTATGTACTTAGGGGTGAAATTGCTAGGTCAAATGGTAATTTTATGCTTAACTTTTTGAAGGACAACCAAAATGTTTTCCACAATTGCTGAACCATTTAACATTCCTATTAGCAATGTGTGAGGGTTCCAATTTCTCCACATCTAATATAACACTTGTTATTATCTGTCGTTTTTATTATACCCATGCTAGTAAATATAAAGTGAATTATAATGAAATTCTAATGATTTAGTATTCCAAAGCCAGTGCAAGTAGGTAAATGAGAACAGTTTCTGCTCCTGGGAAATACTCTATTTAAATATGCTAGAGGGTAATTATTATTATTATTTTGTTCTTTAGTGTCTTCCATGAAACCAACAATTAACTGTTGTCATTGTACTCTTAGTGAGTGAATCACTCTGGGGCTCATTAAAAGTATACTAGTTAATCATGTAGATTTAACTTCTTAACAAGTTGCTCTGGGGATCATTAAAGACACCTAGTAGTCTTTCTGGATCACCCTCGTTATAAGGCATTTTGGTTGCTTCATAAATGAATACTCCAGGGAGGAGGCCATTAGAGTCCTCTTACAAAGCCATCTTGAGAGGTGTCAGTCAAGTTCTAGTTGTGCTCTGAGGGAGGGAAAGGAAGCATTCTTGTTCTCAATTAACCTTGCCTCCTATGAGAGAGAAGGTCTCTGCTGAGTGAGGACTCTTTCTCAAAGATGATTTAGGGCAGAGATTTCAAGAATTGTTTATATCTTATAAACTATTTATGGGTGAAATGTTATCATGTCTGAGATTTTCTTTAAAATGCTCCAAAACAAATAAACAAACAACCCTCCCAAAACAAAATAGAAACAAAAAACTGAGATAAATGAAACAAAATTGACAAAATGTTGATAACTGTTATATACGGGTCTCTCATATTATTGTCTCTACTTTTATGTATGTTTGATAATTTCCATAATAACAACTTAAAAATTGGTATTTATAAAAGAATTGTTCACCTCCTACATATATTATCACTTTATGTATTATTACTTTATTACTTTATGTATTATTACTTTATGTATTTATTACTTTATGTATTATTACTTTATTACTTTATGTATTAGAATTCTTTCAGTTACAATGAATAGCAAACCTGATTCATACTGGCTTCAACAATAAAAGGAAATGTATAGATTCATGTAGCTGGAAAGGCTACATGAAAGGTGTCAAGTGATGTGTGATCTTATAATTCAACAGTCTCACCAAGATAAATATTTATCATTTTGCTCTGCCTTCTATGCCACCTTTCATGCTAAAACTCAGGTCTCTCTTGTATTAAGAAAACTTTCAATGACTACTGGATTGTATGTATCATCCAGTAAGAGCTGAATTTGTTCCAGCATTTCCAAAAAAAGTCATGATGAGACCAGCCTACTGTCATATGCGTAAACTTGAGCGATATTCTAACCGAGGAGATAGACTCCTCCTCTTATTAACTTAGTTTAGATCACATTCTCCACTTCTAGAAACCAACATCAGGAAGTTCACATCTCCAAATGAAATCAGGGTTGTTGGGAGAGCTGAAAAGGAATATGGATGCTAAGAAGCAGTCAACAAATGTCTGCACATTTCCCACATGTAAAGCGTCCAGTAGAATAGAGGTCACTGAATGGTATCTTCTAAAATTGCAATATAGGTGTGAAGCTATGGTCAGAGATCAGAAAGCTGGGTAGTCTGTAGAGTTAAAGGATTAGCTTAATAAAGGACAAGAAGTACTTGCAGTGGATGGAAGTGGTGATGAGGAATTCTGTAAGGCAAGCACTACTCTAATATAAAAAAAGAAAAAGAATAAGACATTATAAGGAAACAGGAAACCAATATCTTGAACATAGATTCAAAAATCCTCAATAAAACATCAATGAATTAAATCTGACAATGTATAATAAAAATTATATAGTGGAATTTATTCTAGGTATGCAAGTCTGGTTGAAAACAACAATAAATTAATGTAATCCATCATATCAATGATGTAAAGAATAAAAATCACATGATCATATCAGTAGATTTGACAAGATCTAACACCCATCATGATAACAACTCTCAGCAAAGAAATAGATGGAAACTTCCTCAACTTGATAAAAAAAAAAAATTTACCAAAAAATCCACAAAACCCCTGCAAATAATAGCATACTTAATTGTGAAAAACTAGGAGCTTTCCCATTAAGATCAGGAAGAAGGCAAGAGTGTCTCCTCTTAGCCCTCCTCTTAAACATCATACTAGAAGCCACAGATATTGTAATAAGACATAAACAAAAATAAAAAGCATATAGAATAAAAAAGAAGAAATAAAATTGTCTTTCTTCACAGATAACATGAACATCTATGTATAAATTCCCAAAGAATTCACAGAAAATTCCTGGAACTAATAAAGCATTTGTTAGCAAAGTGGCAGGTTATGAGGTTAGTATACAAAAGTAAATCACTTTACCTCCTTAGGCAAGGGAAACAAAAGAAAAAATAAACAAATGGGACTACACCAAACTAAAATTGTTTTACATTAAAGGAAACCATCAACAAAACAAAAAGACAACCAAATGAATGGGAAAAGATATTCCCTTATGATACATCTGATAAGAGGTTAATATCCAAAATATATAAAGAACTCATACAACTCAACAACAGTAAAACAAACAATCCAGTTAAAAAATGGGTAGAATACCTGAACAGATATTTCTCTAAAAAGGAAATACAGATGGCCAATATACATATGAAAAGATGTTCAAAGTCACTAATCATCAGAGAAATGCAAATTAGAACTACAATGAGATAGCACCTTGCACCTGTCAGAATGGCTATCATAATAAATCAAAGAACAAGTGTTTGTGAGGATGTGGAGAAAAGGGAACTCTTATATACTGTTGGCATTGCAAACTGATACAACCACTATGGAAACAGTCTGGAGGTTTCTCAAAAAATTAAATATGGATATACCTTTTGACCCAGCAATTGCACTTCTGGGTATTCATCCAAAACAATAATTTGTAAGGATCTGGGCACCCCTATGTTCATGGCAGCACTATTTACAATAGCCAATATATGGAAGCAACCTAAATGCCCATCAACAGACGACTGGATAAAGAAGTTATGGTTTGTATATACAATGAAATATTACTCAGCATTTAAAAAAAATGAAATCCTACCATTTACAATGACATGGATGGACCTAGAGGTTATTATGCTGAGAGAAATTAGACAGACAAAGAAAGATAAATACCATATGATTTTGCTTATATGCAAAATCAAAGGAACAAAAAGAACAAACTAATCAAAAGCAGACTCACAAATATAGAGGACAATCTGGCCAGAGGGGAGGAAAATTGGGGGACTGGGAGAATGTGGTGAAGGGTTAAAGAAATATAAATTAGTAGTTAATAGTGATGGGGATGAGGAGTACGGCATAGGGAATGCAGTTAGCATTAACGTAATGGCTAGGTAGAGAGCCAGAGGAGAAAAAGCACAATTAAAGGGATTGTTTTTAAAACTATATAATTGTCTAACTGATGTACTGTATATTTGAAATTAATAATAAAATAAAATTTTTAAAAAAGTCAATCATTTTCCTATATATCTGCAATGAACAACTGGAATTTGAAATAAAAAATCATAATACAATCTACATTAGGACAAAAAATACTTAGGTATAAATTTAACAAAATATGTACAAGATCTAATGAAGAAAACTACAAGATGCAAGCAATCAAAGAACTAACTATATGTAGAGATACTGCATGTTCATATATAGGAATATTCAATATTTTCAAGATGACAGTTCTTCTCAACTTAATCTATAGATTGAATGGAATCTCAATGAAAATCCCAGCAAGTTATTTTGTGTATATTGACAAACTGATTTTAAAATATAAATGGACAGGCAAAAGGCCCAGAATAGCCAACACAATATTAAAGAAGAAAAACAAAGTTGGAAGACCGATTTTACTGGGCACTAACTTACTCTAAAGCTACATTAATCAAGATGGTGTGGTACTGTTGAAAGAGTGGGCCTATATCAACAGTACCACACCATCTTGATTAATGTAGCTTTAAACAGACTAGAGAACCAAGAAATAGATTGCATAAAAATGGTCAATTGATTGTTGACAAAAGAGCAAAGGCAATAAAATGGACAAAAGATAGCCCTTTCAACAAATGGTACTAGAACAATTGAACATATACATACAATTTTAAAAAAAAGAATCTACATAGACTTTACACTTTTTTTACAACCCCTCAGAGGAATTTACAAAATTAACTCAAAACCTAAACGTAAACCACAAAATAATAAAACTCTTATAAGATATCATAGGAGAAAACTTACATGACCTTGGGTTTGGTGATGACTTTAGATACAACACTAATGGTACAATCCACAAAAGAAATTATTGATAAGCAGGACTTCATTAAAATTAAAAACTTCTGCTCTGCAAAAGATACTGTCAAAAGAATGAGAAGATAAGCCACAGACTGAGAGAAAATATTTGCAAAAGACACATCTGATAAAGGACTGTTATATAAATCATGCAAAAAACTCTTAAAACTCAACAATAAGAAAATGACCTGATTTAATAACAGGCAAAAGATCTAAACAGATACCCCACCAAACAAGGTACACAGATGATACATAAGCATATGAAAAGATGTCCCACATCATGTCATTAGGAAATTGCAAGTTAAAGTGATGAGATACCACAATAAAACTATTAGAATGGTGAAAATCTAAAAACACTGACAACAACAAGTACTGACAAGGATATGGAGCAACAGGAACTCTCAATCATTGTTGAGGGGAATGCAAAATTGAATAGCTTTTTCTGATCCTGAGAGTAGTTGGTTTAGGAGAGACTGTTACCATGCCCTAGCCTGTGTATAGACACTAGAAATGATGTTGGAGGGCACAGCACCCTGGGTTATCGGGAGCGGGGGGGACAACAACAACAAAAAAAAATTGAGGTTCTTTCTGAGAACCACTCTGGGACCCACTGACAAAGCCAGATTTCTAAGGCCCCTTCCACATCTTTCTATATAGCTCAGTGTTGAGAGAGTCCGTAGGAGAGATGCCAAGTCTTTGCAAGACCTCTAGGGTCTGCGCATCCAGGCCCTTGTCATTGGCAAGTGCTGGAAAACAGACATTGTCGAGATGGGTGCTGGGATACTTTTTCTGAAGTGCACATGGAATCCAGTCTTCCTATTCCAGGGTGAAGCTCCCTGGGTCCTGGGCTTAAGCATTCATGCAGATAGAAAAATAGCCTTAGACCTTATATGTTCCTAGCATATGATTTCTCTGTGTGCTCCTTCACAGGACCTGCATGCTCTTTTCCGTCTTTCTCGTAAAGAATAAGACTGGTATTGTGGCCATTATACATCTGTTAAATACTCAATTCCAGAAGAAGGAAAATCAATGAGCCAGGGGATGATCTGAGTAACAAAAGCTAATGTTCAGGTGGCTGTGGCAAGTTTTCCTATTTTCATTTTCACATTTAGTATTTAGATTCAGTAAGAGCTGGTATTACTGACTGGTGCATGAGTGAAAGTCAAGGGAAGAAAGAGTCCCTGTGCCAGTCTGAATTTTGAAAAGTGGGACCTTTACAGAGACCCAAGAGGAGAATATTGTAGAAGCACCTCTTTATTCAAAGAAGAAGAAGATTGAAAATCTGAGCTTCTCCTTTTAGGAAGGTAAATAGCTTTAATGCTGGGTAATGTTTACTTACCATAGTTAAAGGATGAAACATTTTTTAAAAAATCATTTTCCTAATGCCTCTGTGTGAGAAACTATCATTCCTTAAGTTACCCAAACTTTTTAAAGATTTTTCTAAAGTTAAAAATATTTTACTTTTCCTGAACATTAAAGATTTTTTTTCAAATGCTTTGAAATGGTACAAGTCATGAACAAATGCTTACTGTGAAAATTATAACATTGGAAATATTATATCCATTGGTTTAAAATATTCAACTGTAAGCTTTCTGAGTTTTTCCTTAAAGGTGCAGTATATTCAAATTGTATAAAGCTTAATTTTTTGTGTTAGTGCTAATATTGGTGCAACTCAGATTAATCGTTGACTGTGGTAGAAATGAAAAGTGATTCTGATAGTTTTCCTAAATCTGAAACTCATTGCAAGAGCTTGCTTGCTTAATTCCTCTCATGAAAGGTAGATGGAGGAAATGCTTTAAGTCAAGTACAGGCATTAAATGTGGGTGAATCATACAGGAGGAAGGCCTTATAGATGTCTGACTGTGAAAAGCATTTCAGTATGGACCAGTATCACTGCCCCTTGGAGAAGTAGTCACACACGAAGGAAACCTTACATATATAGCAAGTTTGGTAGGTGCTTCAAATGGTGCTCTGGCCTTCCTCCCCACTGAACCCACATAAGAACTGTAACAGTGACAAGTGTGGAAAAGATTTAGTAACAATATGCTTGTATACTTGTTTGGAAAGAGCCATAGAAATATAGAGTGCAGGAAAAGCTTTAACATTTCCTCCATGAGGGAGCTTCAGACTCTATACAGGAGAGAAACCACAAGTAAGGATGTGAAGAAACCTTCAGTAAGTAATCCACTCTAAGCACTAGAGGCAAAGACCCTGAAAGAAAAATAAAAGGTAGCCTTGATCCATTACACATGAGAGTGGAAACTGCAGAAGGTATTCAGTAAGCACATGTCAGTGGAGTGACTCAGTGCATACTTAAAAAATCCTTTATGGAGTTTAAATCTTTTGTTACCCCAACTGTCCAGTTATAGAAAAGGCTGCTTAGCATCCTTTCTCTCAAGCTCGCCCAAGGAATTAAACTATTCATTGTTCCAAAAATTGACCAAAACCCTGGCAGTTTTAGTTTTAGTTTTATTCTAAGCTCTCCTGTTGTTACTCTCCAGTTAAAAGATAGCTGAGGTTCTCAAGATCAGTTTGAGGTTCCAGTCTACTTAAAAATGAAAACTCTGGGTCTGGGATGGTCCCTGCACTGTGGCCACTTACAACAATGCAGAGAAGGGGTGAAAGATTTGGGGACTAGCCTTGGTCAATGATCCAGCACTCAGAACCAACCTTTGAGCTACTTAAGACTGTTATATGAACAGACTAAAAGAAAGCACTTTTGGTCTGTCCTAGAAGTCATCTGGTTATGGAGGACATAATGGTGAGACCTTTAATAATAATATTGGAAACTGAACATAGGGTTGCGTCTTAGAGTTCATTTTTAAAACAGGCCTCAATAGATTTTGATTTTAGGTAGTTTTTTTAGTAATCTGCTCTCATCCTTGTGACTAGACTATAAAAGTTCCTTTCAACTTCCACATGTCCATCCCACATTTCAAGCGTAAGTAGTTGTGAAACATCGTGCTGCTGGTTACTGCCTAAGATAGGACATTCCCACTGGCTTCTCTCACTAAATGAAGTGTCCTGTTTCCGCTTTTCTGTGCAAGCTTCTTCCTGACTGTCATCCATTAGTCTAGGAAGAGCAGCTACCTTTCTTTCTACATCAATCTGGAAATTTTGCTTCTACCCGAGGTCCCATGTTTTTTGAGTCACAACTCACAGAAGGTACCACAAAGGTAGTTACCAAACCATTCCTTGAAGTCTAATGTAGTCACGTGAGGGATGAAAGGCAATCCCTACTTCTCTCTAGCCCACTAATCAATAGAAACACATCTTGTGCATGTGGGCAGTGGAGCACAGGGAAAGAAACAAGGAAAAATGAATAAGGCCACAGAGGAAAGAGAGGTTGCCTTGTCCATTTGAACAACTGATCTACCCAGGATTTATTTCCTGATTAGCAACCAGTCTTTCTTTAATATCATCTACAGACTTAAAAGCTCCAATCACTTACAGTGCTCCCATCAGTGTTATATCAGTTTAGTGGCACATCTAGAGGAATCTAGATTTCTCTTGAAAGCCAAAGGCCAAGTGAAATGGAAAAAAAAGAGAGAGGCTCCAGGGCTCTTGTAGAATAGCCACCTCTACTAAGACAAACCAGGTTATACTGTAAAAATACACAGCACCAACACCTCAGTGGTTAAACACAAAAATTTATTTTTCTTTCCCACAAGGTACATTACAGGTCTGAGGGATTGACTAGAACAGCTAATCAGTCATGTGAGGTACTCAGCATTCCAGACTGGTTTGATCTCAAGACTCCTTTCTCTGTATGCACTTCCATGACTGAGGCAGGAAAAGAGAGCGATACAGAGTCTTGTACCAATAAATAAATGCTTCACCCCAGAAACAAGGCTTCTGCTCACAACCCACTGACCCAAACGACCTCATAACCCTAACTACAAGAAGCAGAAATGCATAACCATTCTCCATTTTACCATTCAATAGACTACAAGGCCCATAGGGTAGGATTTCTCTTGTTCACTACTATATCCTAGGTCTAGAACAGGGCCTAGGCACAAAACAGACCCTCATTAAATGAAATGAATGAATGCAGTGCCAGCAAGAAATTCACACATATCTTGGGAGAAAAGACAGAGTCCCAGGGTTATAAAGCTGAGGGTGCTGAGTGAGAATAATAGAGATCATAGCTTCAGAGCTGGCTGTGCTTAAGATAAAATACTTGGTATTATTTAATTTGGGGTGAGAAAGTAAAATCCTGCTGAGCATACAAGACCAAAGCTCAGGTGACTTACACCAAAAAGCACTGAAGCCATGGACCAAATCAAGTCAGCATAACAATCACCAGTGTTCAGCAACTCAAGAGCTGCAACAGCCACAAATGCATCTGCTTCTTTAATGTAGTCAGTCCTTCCAACACATCTAGGGAGCACAGGAAAGGGAAAGAAAAATGTACATGGATTGAGCATCTACAGTTGGCCAGGTTGGTAGGTGCTTTTCTTTCATGAATCCCTGTGATCCTCAGATCAACCCTGAGGTGAGTGTTTTCTCTATTTCATAGAGAATAGACACTTAAGAGTGTTTCAGTAACCAATCAAGGAACAAGAATGTTTTATAAGCTGGAAATGATATAACACAATGTCATCCAAGCTGGTTCTGCAGAGATAACATACAAATCAGTCCTGCTAACCCTGTCTTCAAGTCTGTCTAATGAAGCTAAGTGACAGCCAACAAACCCACTAGCTACAGGGTCTTGAAAAAGTCCACCTATATCTCCTTGAGGCTTAACTTCCTTATTTATAAAATAAGAGATTTGGAAGACATAATGTATCCCTTTTCTGATACTACCTAAAAGCTCTAACAGGAACACATCTGAGTTACTGTTGTAAAGCCTGAGTTATCAGAAAATCCGAAGCCTACAGAGATTTTAAGCAGTCTATCAAACTTATTACCTAAAGCTACTGCTAAATGGTGTGCTAGAGCAAAGAGACACTGGTAGACCCTGCCTGCTTCTTGGTTTACAGAGTAAGACAACAAAAATAGATGTGGCTTCACCAACTTTTGCCAACCACTCAGCATCAGTTCCCAAAACTTTCGTTTTAGAAAGCTGGTCTCCTGCTAACTGAATTGCTAGGCCATCATGCCCAGCGAACCACAGAATCCTGCCTGCAGTACATGCTCCAGTTCCCAAACTTAACTTTCTCCTGACTCTTAACAAACAAAAGCCAAATGAAAAAGCACACAAACAAAAAACCAAGAAGTTAATCCTGAACTTTCATTTTCTTTCAGGCCTCATGAAAGCTAATTTTTATGGCTATTTTATCCTACTAACAATAATAAATCTAATTTATTATTGCAGAAAATTCTTCTTTACATCCAACATATATTCCATGGCTAAAATTCCAACCCGTTTCCATCTGGTCTCATTAGAAATGTTTTCCTTTTTCAAAAAGCACCAATAAGAAGCATAAGAAAGTGCATTATTAGTTAGTTGTCTGGCAAATTCCCTAGTGGTGAAATAAATATGATTTCATCATAGTAAACACTGTGCTAATTCAATTCATAGTGAAAACTGCTAAAAAGGTCAAGGAGAAATTGATCTCAAGATAATCCAATTTGGTTCTTAGAAAACTTTACATTAGAATTAATTTCTGCCCCTATAAGACTATTGAAATTGGAAACCTGCTACCTTGAAGACAATGACTTACAATAAAACAAGTATATTATTGCTTTTGTTATGAAAGATCATGGTACAAATGTTTCTATCATGTGTTTAAAGAGGGGGTGGGGAGATCAATGCAAAACCAACAATATTTACCTCTGTGACCACTGAAGACTAATTGATTCATGGCTGCATCTGCTATTTGAAGCTAAATTTGCTATATCGCCAGGTACAATCCCAAGAATGTTCTTCGGACACCTCTCTTGCTAAGGGATTCCCTGAAGTTTTTAAGTAAAAAGAGTAAATAGTACAACTTAAATACATCTACTGCAAAGTCAAACTTGATTCCTTTCTGAGAAACATGTTTATGTCTCCAAATTTTTCACTGGTGAAAAATCTTTATGCTTCAAAATTCTGTATTTTTTCATAAACTTTAGGGTCAAGCTCCACTTGACTTTGTTCAGAATGAAGACACTGGACAAGCTTCCTTTCACTGATGGAGTTTCTGATGTCTAAGAAGGCTTGACCGCCTGCTGAAGTTTCTTCTGCATACACTACAGGAATAAGGCTGCTCACCTGTGTGGGTTCTCCGGTGTTTAATCAGGTGGGAATTCTGACTAAATTTTTTTCCACATTCATGACAAGTAAAGGGCTTCTCTCCAGTGTGAGTTCTTTGATGTGTGTGTAGATTTGTATTTTGACTGAAGCTTTTCCCACACCATGAACATTTATATGGTTTTATTCCTTGATGTGTTGTTAAGTGCTTATTAAGATCGGAACTCCATCTAAACCTCTTATCACACTGTGGACATTTATATGGTTTCTCCTCAGTATGAATTCTTTGGTGCTTAATAAGGTCAGAGCTAACTCGAAAGCTTTTCCCACATTCTTGGCATTTAAAAGGCTTCTCTCCTGCACGTTCTTTCTTGTGACGAACCATAAGTTTCAGCAACTCTTGTTTCCAGGTTGAAAATTTCTTCCTTTTCTTTGCTGGCAAATCTCGGTGCCATTTCCCCATCCTGTGCAACTCACTATAATTTTCTTTGCCTGTTGTTTTCTGGGGAACTTTTATTCTGGCCTTTTTTGACATTATGTCTCCTGGTGCTTGTATTTCTAAGTCAGAAAGGCATATTGACTCATGATTTTCAGTGTCATTTTTGAGCTTTGATCCTGTTGGAATGAATGTAAGAATCAGCCAAGTGAATGGCAGAGCAAGAAAATCACAGAAATGGAAAGAAAAATTCAAAGATCACTGATTCTTAATAAATAAGTAAGTAGAATCTTAAAATGTTAAGTCCTTGCAAAAGTTCCTATCAAGGCACATTTCTCCTCTTCCCATGGTGTATTTACCTGTAGGCGGCTCTTTGTCATTGTTCTTGAAACTCAGGGACCCCTGGACCCATGGCTCTTCCCCCTGCTCTAGACAGGAGATCACTTTAGGTTTGGGAAGCACAAATATGGCTGTGAAATGAAAAAACTCAGGTCAAGGACTGGTAACTTAACAATGGTTCACTAATTCCAGACTATTTCACTAAGAATAAAAAACACTTTTACAGTTACCCCAAATAGTTAAATAACTAGTTGCTCATATCAGGGATCAGGTTTACACTATACTGCACTTGTTAGGTAGAGAAGCAAAGTGGAGGATGAGAAATAAACCTAGCTTGATTTATGTAAAAGACAGAGGGCATGGGAACCATGTTCATGTTCTCCCTCTTCTGCCACCAAGAATACCCCATATTTGCCCAAGGTGGACCAAACTCTAGAGGTTGCATGGAATACAGGTTAGTCCTCTTAAATCATTAAGACTCACTCTGAATAAGACCAGGTCTAGCAGAGCCAATGGTCAGTGGGTTGGGCATCATGTACACAAGTGATTCCTATCCTAATTACAACAATATTTAATTTATCACTAGAACACCAGACACTGGGCTTGTAAGGATTTCTACCACTCCTATAGCTCACTGGTTCACACCCTGTTGGATGAAACAGACCAGAATCAGTGGACTTTTCCTAAATACAAATTGCCAAGTATGTATGGGAAGTATTCAGCATTCAGTCTTTCAACAAATATGGCTACAGCATGCCAGGCACTCTCTGTGAACTAGGCATACAGTGGGGAACAAGCCAAAGTCCCCTGATCTCACAGAACTTATCTTCTACTGGGACAGTGAGACAATCAAACATCAATAAACAACTAAAATCTCAGGAAGTGATGTTTTTATTTATTATTATTATTTATGCCTGCAGCACCTGGTCTTCCTATAGGTGGTCTCCCATCTAAGAACTAACCAGTCTCAACCCTGCTTAGCTTCCAAGATCAGACATTGGGCTTGTTCAGGGTAGAATAGCCATAGGCCATGGACCATGGCTCCACTGGAGCACAAACCCAGGACCTTCTTCATGTAAAGCAGACTTGCTAACTGCTATACTATGGAACCATATCCGATAAATGTTTTTTAAAAAACTAAAACTGAGTAAGAGAGCACTTAAGATTCTGCTTCTGTGAAGCTATGTGAGAAAAGGGTATCTGGAAGGCATCTTTGAGCAAGTGATATTTGAGCAGACCTAAAGGTGAGTTTTGACATGTGGCACAAAAATGTGCCAGGTAGAGGGATGGGGAAGGTAAAAATGAGCATGGCAAGTTGAAGAAACAGCAAGACCAGTGTGGATAAGAAGGGCTGAACAAGGGCACGAGTGGTAGATGAGGGCAGGGAGGCAAGACAAGGCCATATCCTGGAGGGTCCTTGGAAAGAAGTTTGGATATTATTCTGAATGTGATGAGAAGTCATCATAAGGTTTTGAAACAGGAAAATGTCATGATCTGATCAGGTTTTAAAAGACTCTGCCTATTGCATGGAAAACACTGTGAAAAGGCAAGAGTGGTGGCAGGAGGTACCAGTTATAAGGATTCTGAAGTGGATCTGGTTTGAGATGCTCCTGGCTTAGACTAGGATGCTAACAGCACAAGATGATGAAACATGGTTGGACTCAAGCTATACCGTGAAGACAGAGCCAACAGACTAGTGATTCATTAACAGCCGGTTATGATGAGAATGTTTCTTGCTCTGAACAAGTCGGTGAACGGAGATGCCCTTTACTGAGATAAGAAAGATGTGAGAGGAGTTTTAAAGGAAAAATGGGAATGAGATCAAGAATGTAGATAAAAAATGTATACTTAGGAAAAGCTCCCAGGTGACTTGGATACACCTTTTTTCCACATACCATCAAGTTGAGAGTCGACTAGCTGCTGGGACAGAGACTCACTCACAGGGGTACATTCCCAGTAAGATGAGAGCACAATCAATTACTCAACTTCTACATAAAGAGAAGGGGAGAATCTTTACCTAGAGAGATGACAGTCTCATAGTTTTTCTGCATTACATCATGGTAGAGGGCCTTCTGATTGGGATCTAGTAACTCCCATTCTTCCTGGGTAAAATACACAGCTACTTCTTCAAATGTCAACAAGCTCTAAAACAGAGAATGGGCTTCAGCTCAGTACCTGTCACTTTAGAAGGAGCCCTACTATTTGGCCCTTGAATTGCATGGTAGGCCAGGCACTGAAGGAATGAACAGCACATATGATAAAGAGAAAGGAAGGAGGTAAGGGATCAGCAAACAGCCTGGGAGGTGTCTAGTTCCCCAGGAGAACATCTGGGCTGACATGCCTCTGGGTACCTGCTGGCCAGTGTGGCTCATGGGCAGCAGGGAAAGGCAGTTGCTAAACAGCTTGAAAGCTCATCTCACCTGGGACTCACGTAAGAAGAGTTCAGGTGCCATTATCCAGTCTTTGGTGTTTTTCTGCTCAGGAAAGGTTAGAGTCTGGTGAGCAGGCCCAGCTGTGGCTGGAAAAGAGCCATAGGAAACTTCCTTCATGTCTATGAATATCCTGAGAGCATTTCTAAAATATAGACAATCCTGATCCTTTCAGTAGAGATGGAACTCCTTTATAAGTATTACATGGTATGTAGGAGTGGCTTTCTCAGCCCTTATAACCAGTTCCCCAATTGACTGTCCTGTTTTCATGAGTGAGGTCAATAAAAGGAAATCTCATCTTTTTCCTCACATGACATAAATTGTTCTCACCCAGGCAGAAATTAAGGTGTTTGAAAATGTCATACTCAGAGTCCAGTGTGTATGGTAAAGGAAATGAGATGGTAAAAATGAGCATAGCAAGTTAAAGAAACATCAGATCAGCATAGCTAAGGAGGACAGAGCCAAGGCACGAATGACAAGAGATGACAGGGAGGTAAGGGCCTGATCTTGCGGGGGGCCTATGCGCCTCCTAAGGAGTTTGGACTTTATTCTGAATGTGTGAGGTACTGGAAGGTTCTGAAGCAGAGAAATGACCTTATCAGTTTTTAAAAGACTCTGGCTGCTTTGTGAAAAACAAACTATGGAAGAGCAAGAGTGGTGGCAGACATACCAGTTAGAAAGCTACTAAAGTGGACCTGGTTAAAGAAGTCACTGGCTTAGACTAGAATACTAATGAGATAAGAAGATAAGGCATGGGTGTACTCAGGCTATGGTGTAAAGGTGGAGCCAGAGAACTACAGATTAGTGGCAAGGGATGACAAGATCAGACTAAAGGATGACCCAACTTTTCTGGCATGAAATACTAAAAAAATGGTCTTGTAATTTATTGAAATAAAAAGACAAAGAAGTATATTTGAAGTGGAGAGAGGATGGAGGGATCAAGAATTTTAGGATAAGAAATAAGCATATACACTTGGAAAAAGTTCCCAGGTGGCTTGGATACACCTTTTCTCCACATATACCATCAAGTTGAGAGTTGACTAGCTGCTGGGACAGAGACTCACTCACAGGGGTACATTCCCAGTAAGATGAGAGCACGATCAATTACTCAACTTCTACATAAAGAGAAGGGGAGAATCTTTACCTAGAGAGATGACAGTCTCATAGTTTTTCTGCATTACATCATGGTAGAGGGCCTTCTGACTGGGATCCAGTAACTCCCATTCTTCCTGGGAAAAATACACAGCCACTTCTTCAAATGTCAACAAGCTCTAAAACAGAGAATGGGCTTCAGCTCAGTACCTGTCACTTTAGAAGTAGCCCTACTATTTGGCCCTTGAATTGCATGGTAGGCCAGGCACTGAAGGAATGAACAGCACATATAATAAAGAAAAAGCAAAAAGGAAGGAGTAAGGGATCAGCAAATAGCCTGGGAAGTGTCCAGTTCCCCAGGGAAAACCTCTGGGCTAGCATGCCTCTGAGCACCTGCAGGGCAGTGTGGCTTATGGGCAGCAGGAAAAAGCAGCGCTAAACAGCTCGAAAGCTCAGCTCACCTGGGACTCAGGCAAGACGAGCTCAGGTGCCATGGTCCAGTCTTTGGCATTTGTCTGCTCAGGAAAGGCTAGGATCGGGTGAGCAGGCCCAGCTGTGGGTGGAAAAGAGCCATAGGAAACTTCTCTCACGTCTATGAACATCCTGAGGGCATTTCTAAAATATAGACGATCTTGATTCTTTCAGTAGAGACGGGACTCCGTTAAGCAGTAGAGACGTGACTCCTTTAAATGTGATACCTCAAAGTGGCCTTCTCAATGTTAGTAAGAACCAAGTATCTACCAGCCCCTAGAACAGTTTCTCGAGTTTCCATGAATGAAATTAATAAAAGAAAAACTCTTTTTATTATCTTCACAAGACATAAATTGTTTTGAGTTAGATAAAAATTAAACATTTTGGAAATGAAGTACTCAGGGACTCCAGTGTACAATAAATGTAGTTTTTATAAAATCATTTATTTCTTTTCTGCTACAAAATTGTTTATATTCTGCTGAGAGCTTATTTCTGATACTAACTCCTGTATTTTATGAGGATGACATGTCCCCAATTCTTTCCATGTTTCTAAAGAATATTTCATGATGTAATTACCACGGCACTGTGGTTTGGGTATTTCCATGCCTTTGGCCAACCCCTACTTTCACCCACAGCTGGTCTATTCTAACACCACTTTCAGGGGGGCGGGTGTATCATAATTGTTAGCATCGCTGTATTTGCAGATCCACAGAACTGGGCACCCAGCAAAAGCACACATGTTCGGGCTAAACAAACTATGGTCACAGGTCCCAGCAGAAAGAAATTACCATGAAGCTCCTTACCGCTCTCACACACAGGCTCAGTCTCTTTATGAGTATTTCTGCTCAGCTGTTCTTGTACACCCTGGTATGTATTCCAAAATTCTTCATCCTGGGACATCCCCACTGGTTGGGGCTCTGCTGGCTTCAGTTTGAAGCCTCGGGCCTCTGCTGTTTCTCCCAGGAGCACTGCCTCCTTTCTCAGCTCATGGGTTGCAACCTAGAAATAATTCCCATCCTTGTTACCACAGAACTTACTTTAGTTTTGGGGTTGGTGGTAGATGAAAAAGAAAATTGTAGAGCCCAGATTGTGGGAAGCGTAAGACACTAAAGGAAATGACAGGACAAAGATGTTGGGCAACCAATTTTCCATAAAAAACTATCCATAAAATCTAGAAAATTTAGGGTAAAAGGAAAAAAGGTGTGGCTACTACCAGCCCTCAAATAGTGGTCCCCACCCCTCTGCAGAGACCCCAGCTCAGACCATGAATAGGGTTACGTTGGCCACTTGCTCACACACTGCCTTGACAGCCTTTCTCTCTTCACTTAGAACCCTACTGCAGTGGTTTCTTCTATTTTTCTCAAAAAATTGAGAAACTGACTAAAAAGCACTCTCTTGACAAGCACATTTTCCCAAGGGCCAGGAATGGTTTTCAGAGAATAAGGATGAAATGGAGAAGAGGGGGAAAGAATCTGGCTTCATCCTCCTTCCAAATGATCTTGAGACCAACTATATGACTTGCCCTATATTCTTCATAGGCCTGAAGCCAGGTGATATGCTGTCACATGCCAAGCAGCATACCCTGGATTCCCACTTACTAGCAGAGGCAAGAACCAACCACTGAAGGTGGACAGTGGAGGCTCTTATCTATGGTATGAAGGGCACTCTCCCTCAGCATCTGTCTTCTCTCAGCCACCTATTGTGATTTCCACATCTTTGTTTCCCATTTTTTTTTCCTCTGCAATTTTCCCTTGTTTGGATTCTCCTTTTTACTATCCTCTCCTTTGATCTCTACATGTCCTCAATTTTTTTGGATCTGCCCCTTCCTCATCAACTCCCTTAGTATCTAAAAACTTAAGACTCATCTCCTGGGCCAAGCCATACAGGGCTTTTTACCTTCATACAACCTGGCTCCAAAAAGGGCAAAACTTTTTCTCTAAGACCAAGGAAGCCTCAGCCAGAATCACCTAAATCTGTGGAATGACTATTGCTTCGGGTCTATAGTTTCAGGTCCTGCCTTAGATAGCCTTAAGGTCATTGACCTATTTCATCTTATTTCTCAATTAACTGCTCCCACCCTCCATATATTCATCTTCATCCTATTTCATTGAATGTATCAGGAATCTTTCCTCTCACCCCATTCCTTTTTTGACTAGATTCAGTCTGCAAGTGGTCTACCAGGGCCACAGCCTCCTCAATGGTCTGTAGATGGTGCTTCTTTATCCGGGTCTGGGTGTCCTTCGGCAGAATGGTCAGAAATTGCTCTAGCACCAGAAGTTCCAAGATCTGCTCTTTTGAGTGTATCTCTGGCCTCAGCCACTGACGGCATAATTCTTGAAGTTGACCAACTGCCTCACGGGGTCCAGCTGCTTCATGATAATGGAAGCTCCGGAAGTGCTGGCGAGAGCTCTCAGAAATGAGACTGTCATTTTGTGCCGTACATGTCTTACTCTGACTGGAGTTCTCTGTCACAGGTCCCTTGGTCTCCCAGAGAGCCCTGACCTGAGGGTTCAGATACTCAGTCACCTTCAGATCTACTGTCATCATTCTGCCTGGAACAGTTTGCTGTGGTGGACACACCACCAGTACCACCTCTGACAACTCAGTCTCGTCTGGTACAAAATCAATAAAAGGATCTTCTTCCTAAGGCACTGAGGGCAGAAAAAAAAAAGTGCATGTCAATAAGGTCACATGAACTTTACGACTTCCTAGTTTTTATGAGAGAAAAATGAACAGCAAACATCATGTCTTGCTTTTCCTTTACATTCACCTGCCAGGCCCTCTGTTTCTCTCCTTTTCTTTATATTATTCATTGAAGACAAATGCCAACTGATGACTTCGCCTCAAGAAAACAATAATAAATCAGGAAAGGTTGGTGGGTAAGAAAATTGGCACCCACTGGCTGCAAGGAGTTTGGGGATTACCCAAAGATTTCATTTATGTACTTTCTATCCCATCTTCTCCATGTTAACGGCAGATTAGAACACCCTGAGTTTCTTAAATTTCAACATATCATTCTAGACTTCTGCTTTTAAAAGAGGATGCAACTCCTATGACCTTTCATCTTCTTGTGATAGAAGCCTTCACTTTGTGGAACATTTGCAAGTCTCCTTTTCTTGTATGAATACTGGCAGGAGAGCTGAGACAGTGAGACCAGAGCAGAAGAAATAATTAAGAAAAAAAGGAGCCTTTTCTTCTCAGAAAGTATCCCCCAATTAAATACCAGATGCCCAACATTCTTCTTCGGCACTTCTTTGCAAGATATATAAAGGGTCTATGCAGAAGATTTATACCTGTATTTTTAAATGTTTACTTGACCTAGTAAAAATTACCGCCGACCTTTCCTTATAAAATGCTTACACAAATATCAAGTTGTAGAAAAGAAGAAAATAGCAGTTGGTGATAATTAGGTGACCCTTTTGCTAACTTTACATTTCTTTAAGGGTCTATTAGACCTCTCTAAGCGAGGGTGAGGAGAGCCTCCTGCGCCTCACTCTCCCCAAGGTGATGCAGGAGAACCGGCACGGAGATTCTGTCCGGGATGCCACGGTATTCACAAATGGCTGGCTCCTTGCTGCCCATCCCGGCTCAGGATGCACGGGGTCGCGTCCTATGACTGTGCATCAGCAAAAGCTGATCTGTCTGACGTTGAACTGCGGTTCTCCGCGGTCATATCAGCCCCAAAAGGAAACGCCAGGGGAGGCGGGAAGCAGGACATGACTGCCTGCTCACGGATAAGCGCCCGTAAGCACTGAGCAAGCGGCAGTGTCCGAGTGGGCTCCAGCCAGCCGCAGGCCAGGAATAGGTGGCCTCCGTAAGCTCACGGCCTGCCTTGCTCTGGACAGTCGCGCCGCAGGCTTCGGCCGCCCGACTACAAAAAATGGCTGCCTCGCCTCCAAACACCTTGCGGCGGCGCCGAGCTGCCGCCAGCGGCTGTCTGGGAGCTCTCCGGAGCCGACGCCGAGAGGGAGCCGCTTCTTGGTTACCTCGGACAGCTGGTCGCGGAAGCCGCTCTCCCGCGCGCTCAACAGCAAGTCGCTGTGCTTCGGGTCGCCACTCAAGGGCCGTAGCTCTCCGCGTGGCGCCAGGCGGGGCGGGAGGTGAAGAGCAGCGCCGGAGGCGCGCGGATAGAGGGGCGCAGGCCCAGCGCCACCAAATCCCCTCCGGACCCCCCACCCTACGGGTGGCGTTCCCACGCAGCTGTCCGAGGTGCCCCCGGCCCCCGCCACCGCCCTCCCACCGGAAGCGGAAGTTCAGCACTTCCGGGGGGTGGGGCTCCGTGTAGTCCTGCGGTCCAAGTGCCGCGGCTGCAGGCTTCGCGGGAGAAACCGGCGGTCTCCCTGGTTCGGCCGTGGGTCCCGAAAGAGTTAATGCCAGCGTCTACCGGCCGCAGAGCCGCGCACCTCTTGGCCGGCGTTTGTCGCCGTCTCGCGGCCTGGATCGTGAGACGTTACGTGTCCGGGTGGTTCCTGCGTAGTCTTTGGGCGGCGGGCGGCCTGGTGATAGGGGGTCCCGCCGGTAAGGGTCACTCACCCATTTGCGCTCGCGGTAACTTCGGCTTTTCTGCAGCCCAGCCAGCCGAGCCGTCGTCCCGGGGCTCGTCTCAGTCTCCTCGATGAGGAGGCCGGCTTGTCTCGCTCAGGATCAACGGCCTTGAGTGGTCTGTGTGCCCTTTTCTGGGCCGCGCTTTCCCCACAACGATTTTGTTTTTCTTGTGAGGTAGGTTTTAACCTGTGCGATAGGTTACATTTATAGTTCTCCAATGCAGATAAATTGACAGCTAAGAAGTGACTTGCTCAGAGTCATAATTTACCAGTGGTAGCTTCTAGAATGGGAATTTAGGCCCCCGGGTTTCCTTTTTCCATTGCAGCATGCATCTTGGAGAATGGAACATTTTCATCTTTGTATCTACTGCAGTGTCTGGACGAGTTCCATATTTACTGAACCATATTTAAAGGAATCTTGATTATTTCGGTTTGTTAGTGTTCCAGCTATCAGTGTTTTCGTAGTGTCAGCCTCTACCAGTCAAAGGATTAAGTCTACTAGGTGTAGCCAGTGTTAGAGTCAGCAGGACAATCAATGCCTTTGAATTGAGGAATCTGGCAAAGGACCAAGACAATTTCATGGCTATCAGTAATGCAGGGTTGGAAAAGGTAAGGCATAATCTGAAAGCTGCAGAAAGTCCAATGAAATGGAAGTTGATTTTTGGTTGGGGAAAATCATAAAAGTCCTTGAGAGATTTGCAGCAGGGTGTGGGCAGAGGAAAAGGTAAGAGCAAAGCCTTGACAAGCTGGGAAGAGTACAGTAAGATCTTTAGTATATTTTTACTAAGTGTAATTGGGCTACATTTAAGGAAAGTTAGAAAATAAGTTCATGTGGATCTAAGTGCTTTGAATGGAAGTGAAGAGACTGCATTTAATAAAGTACATCCTGGAACATCATTTGAGGGTTTTTGACAGAACTTCTTTCCAGGCCAGTTCATCTAGAGGTAAGTTTAAGGTGGAAATGAAAAGGAGACCATTAACAGCCATTATTCTATTTTTGTTTTCAGATAGAATGATGTTACTCCTTTAATCCATAATTCTTGATCTTTTTTGAGAAAAGGATAAAAGAGGAGATAACAATAAGCATCTGCCTAAGCCACTTGCATGTATTTTAAAGTATGTTCATTTCCTTAGAATCTTAGGTTGGAACTTACTTTCTCTAAGTCATTATAGTTTCCAGCCTCTCAGAACTAGTGGACATTAATGCTCTTAGCATTGAGATCTTCATGATCTGGCCCAAAGCTGAGCATAAAATTGGAACTTAATAAATTGAATAATTTACCACCAGTGCCCTAGGATGTCATTGGCAGGCCTGATTCATAACAAGTTGGGAGTTGGTTAGTGAAGATGGGGAGAAGAAAGTGCGAGAAGAGATCCTGTGAAAGGAAGAAGAGGAAGCGAGTCACAAAATGGTGAATAGTGAGTGAGGGCCACTGATGATTTTCATTGGTTGAAGTTTGGCATCATAGTTATAACCCTTGCTGTGGAGCCTGTCAAAGTCGCCTAAGTTTTTCCTTTTGATTTCACCTTCCTATTCCTGGTCACCATATGATGAATACACAGGTGGAAAGCAATGCAAGCAAATACATGGAATTGATTATGAGATACCACATAACTGCTATATAGAGTGGGCTGAATGTTTTTGCTGGGTGACTGGCTGGACTTGATGGTGCTGCTATTGGCTGACATATACTTTTATTTTTCTTTTTCCATTTATAATAGTTATTATTTAGTATTGCCTTAGTTATAGCTGCCTCTTTTACAAAGTTCCTTGATCTTAGCCTGTCACTGGCTTCACATTCCTATTATCTGTGATATTTTTTCATGATACCCTTAGTGCTCTATAAAACAGTTAGTTCTTGCAATAAATGTTAGAGGAAAACTTACTGAATGGATTCGTCTGGGTTCCCTTAGATAAGAGGCTTTTGAGAATTCTTTGTAGTTGAGGAACAAATGAAAGCAGTCAAGCTCTGTCCTAAAGGAGGGGAGAAAAACTGAAATACTAATCATTTCCCTCATTTCTGACATAGTTTTTTTTTTCTTCATAGCACCTAGAATGGAAGAATGTGGCAGTTTTTGTTACTTCCTATGAAGTTGTATATCTGGAATGAGAACCATGAAATTAATCTAGAGTAGAACATGGAACGGAATTGGGCAGCACTAGGAGGACCTGAAAGGAATATTTGAGGGAGCTGAGATATACAGAAGAGTTTGCCAACAGAAGGACTTATGGGAACAATTGATCAGAAACACCAGTAGAGAAACTTTTTGAATTTCTACTACTACAAGAACTGGGAAAATTGAGTCTTTTTTCAAATTAAGTAAAATCCATACTGAAGAGAAACCAATAAAGTCTCACATATAAAATTGTGTTATTTAAAACCCTTATGTAAATTTAGGAAAACGAAAGATCTTTTAAAATTTTTTATTTATTATAAAATATTTGTAAAACTTTCGTACTCACCTCTAAGAATTGCTAATATTTCAAATATGGAACAGTTTCAGTGAAAAAAGAATAACACTTGCAAATACACCAGATGTACACAAGGAAGATCTGAAAGTGAAAGGGTGCCACTAACAAATTACTTACTTAACAGATTACCTTGGTTAAGTTAAAACTAGCCCTTGAGAATGCTATATTGAATGTATTAATATTTGGATTTCATTCATATGGACAAGAGAAACTACTTTCTTCATGTAAAGATACTATACAATTGTTACCAAATTCCAGTTCTCCAGACATCCCAGTGTCAGGGGAGGTTGGAGTTTTTATCCAGCTGTATGGATTGCTGCCTGGTGAACATTAATAAGAGCAATATGAGTACCATTTTCTTTTCTGGCAGTGAGATAAAATCATGTCCTTTGGAAAGAGAAGCCTCACTGCACTCTGCTACACAGGATTACTCGCTACTTGCCTTTGATGTTTTCACACTTCCATCTTTACACAAGCACTGCTTTT
This sequence comes from Cynopterus sphinx, assembly GCA_030015415.1. Lineage (NCBI taxonomy): Eukaryota > Metazoa > Chordata > Mammalia > Chiroptera > Pteropodidae > Cynopterus > Cynopterus sphinx. The sequence goes on along the minus strand of CM057379.1, from coordinate 93,841,154 downwards.
ATTGAGATTTTTCTCACCTGGATCGGTTCTTGTGGGCACATCTTTCTTTGAGTCTTTTCCTGTGTTCACTTACAGAGAGCATGCAGGTATTCTTGTTCCTGACTGGTGCCACTATATCTGTCAAGGGAGGAGAAGAGCAGGGGGGTTTCTAAAAACTGATCATCATGTCTTGCAGGAGCAACAGCTAGAGAGGACTTTGCCAGTGGCAGTTTCTGAGTTCATAAGACCTTTACCTCTAGACTAGCACTTTGGTCTTGAGCCCTTATCCTTTTTAGCCCATTATCCTTCAGTACAAATGCCTGTGCCCTTGGGCCTCTGAGCTAGTTTGGGGTTTTTTTTCTTTTCTCTTTAATTTTTTTTTTCAATTCAGTAAGGCTGTTCCTTTTTCTGTTGGTTGTTTGAAACCAAATTCAGTATGAATAAGAGAGGGAAATATACAACATTGAATTTGGAGGAGAAAATGAAGGTTCTCAGTAGGATTGAAGCTGGACGATCTCTTAAAAGTGTAATGGATGAATTTGGAATCAGTAAATCAACATTTTATGACATTAAAAAGAATAAGAAATTGATTTTAGATTTTGTACTGAAGCAGGAAATGCCATTAGTTGGGGCTGAGAAAAGAAAGAGGACAACAAGAGCCAAATATGGCGATGTGGATGATGCAGTCTACATGTGGTATCAACAGAAACGCTCAGCTGGTGTCCCTGTTAGAGGTGTGGAAATTCAGGCTGCTGCAGAGAGGTTCGCACAGTGTTTTGGGCGAACAGACTTCAAAGCTAGTACTGGTTGGCTTTTTCGATTTCGAAATAGGCATGCAATTGGGAACCGAAAAGTATGTGTTGAACAAGTCCTAAGTTCGGTTTCAGAAAATGTTGAGCCATTTCGACAAAAACTGTCCATGCTTATCAAAGAGGAGAAACTGTGTCTAGCTCAGCTATACAGTGGAGGTGAGACTGACCTCTTTTGGAAGTCAGTGCCAGAAAACACTCAGGCAAGCAGAAAAGATATCTGCCTGCCAGAGAGGAAAATAAACAAAGAGTGCTTGTCTGCTCTTTTATGTGCAAATGCAGATGGAACTCATAAGTTAAAGTCTATCATTATTGGAAAATCAAAGCTGCCCAAAAGTGTAAAAGAAGACACAAGTACGTTACCTGTGATATATAAACCCAGTAAAGATGTTTGGTTTACCAGAGAATTGTTTTCAGAATGGTTCTTTAAAAATTTTGTTCCTGAGGTCAGGCATTTTCAGCTTAATGTTCTAAGATTCCATGAAGAGGACATCAGGGCCTTGTTACTTCTGGACAGTTCCCCAGTTCACCCTTCTGCTGAATCACTAATAAGTGAGGATGGTCGAATAAAATGCATGCTCTTTCCCCATAACACTTCAACCTTAATTCAGCCAATGAATCAAGGCGTGATCTTAAGCTGCAAACGACTTTATAGGTGGAAGCAACTTGAAGAGAGTCTCGTAATTTTTGAAGAAAGTGATGATGAGCAAGATAAAGGGGAAAGGGGAGTTTCCAAGATTAAAATCTACAACATAAAAAGTGCAATTTTTAACTGGGCAAAGAGTTGGGATGAAGTAAAACAAATAACTATAGCAAATGCATGGGAAAATCTTCTTTACAAAAAGGAATCTGAATATGACCTTCAAGGATTAGAAGATGGAGATTATGGACAAATTCTTAAGAAATGTGGGGAGTTGGAAACCAAGCTAGATGGTGATAGTGTGTGGTTAAATGGAGATGATGAACAGGGTAGTCCCCCAAAATCAAAAAGTGGGATTACAAAGAAACTTGTTCAAAAAGGAGAAAGGATGGAGCAGACTGCTGAATTTAAGTTATCTGCTGTAAGAAAGAGTTTGAACTACCTTCTTGACTTTGTTGATGCCACACCTGAGTATCAAAGGTTCCATTTCACACTGAAAGAGATGCAACAAGAAATAATCAAGAAACAGTTCCAGAGCAAAGTTCATTCTAGAATTGGTAGGTTTTTGAAACCTAGGCTTCATAATATTAAGGATTCCTTCAGTATGCCTTCAACTTCTGGTTCTAGTAATTAGATTTTATGTTTAAAGATTTCTGCAGTTATATGATGTAGACCTATGTGAACTGTCATTGTTTTTATCAACTGACCTCATTTTACATATCAATGCCCATTTATAAATTAATAAAAATATGATTTGTAAATGCATGTGTATCATATTTTTCTATTTTAGACCAGGATCTGAATAATGAGGAACTACTGTATCACATTATCTAAGATGGACTGGATGTGAGAAAAGCATTAAATTCTATCTTAATGTATTCACAGCACATAACAAAACTTTATTCTGACTAGTTCTAGTTACCTTTAAGAAGATAAGGATTTGGTTTTCAATTTAATAGTATGACATGCTCTGCTTTCTTAAATCTGTTACCATCTAGTGTTTGTTTTCCTCTTACTGTGGAAATAACATGCTAATGACATATATGTGTGTATATGTGAAAAGCACTCATTCTATTGACTAACAATATCTCAACGCTGAAGTATTTTTAAAGTAGGCAGATTACACTGTAGATACAATTTTCTATCCTACTGTCAACATATTTTAGGCTTTGGTATTAAGAATACCAAACGGGGTAGAATGGGTTGTGGAAGAAGTTGAAGGAGATGTTAAGATGAGCATACTGGACAGCTCTCTAGTTCCTTTTGAATCTCTATCAAATATCTTATTCTGGCAATAAACTCCAAGAATAAATGACCAGCAGTCACAACCTTTTCAGAAGTATCACTATTCTGGAAACTTCATATTGCCCTTTCATGCCAGACACACCGTGGCATTGGGCATTTAGGCCTGAATTACAAAGAATACGAATAGGAACAAACCACTGTTGGATATGTACAAGACCTGAGCATAGAGAGGGCTTTGAGAGTGCTTGGATAGCAAAAGTATCAGAGAGGGTCACGTATGGCTTTTGAGCTGGGCTTTAAAATTTAGTGGGGTGAGGGGAGGGAATGGGCACACTGAACAAAGGGAAATGTGAGTATAGGTTTTTTGGTGTGAGAGTGCATCTCCTCGGGAAGCTGCTAGGTCCCTGGTAATTTGCTGTAGGACCAGCTGGCAGGAAAGACAGGTCAGGGCCAAATTTTCAATGCCCTTCGGGATCAAGCTAAGACTTTAGACTTCGGACTGGGCCCTTGTAAAGTCCTGTCGCCCCTACCTCCAGAATGTCTCATTACAGTCTCCACATTTTCGCATCCTGGCCCAGACTGCCAACACCCCATGCCTGGACAACTGCACCTCTTTAGTATCCCTGCCCTACTTTCCTGTCCTCTTCCCATCTTTTCCCCATCCTGTAGCCATTGCGAACTAAAACTAAAATGAGATGACTCTCCGACTTAGGGGCCCTGAGACGCCCCCTTCCCGGTACCCATCCCTACACAACTCCACGCTCACCTCTAGCTGATGGAGAGAGCCTGGCCCTAAGCCCAGCCCCGCTGCTGGTCCTGGGCTGACGCACGCACTCGCACCTGAGGGACAGGGAGGTTTCGGAGAGTGCTGTCATGCCCCCAGCATCTGCTCTGGCGGACTGAGAGGGAAGCGCCACCCCTAAGTGGTCAGGCTCAGCCTCTGTAGTCGCCTGCGGAGCGAGCAGACGGGCGTGGCCATAGAGCTCCAGCCTGCGAGGCAGAGCCTGGGGTGGGCGGGGTCGTGGAGAGCCGGACTTGAAGGGAATGTCCATGTAGCCATGGAGCACAGGCCAGAGGGGCGGGGTGTCTACCCAAGATCCAAGATCTTGGTGGGTGGGTGTGAGGGGAGGGCAGGTACAGAGGCAGCCCCAGGGCCCTGGGCGCAGGGCGTGGAAAGCTTTGTCGGGAGGCTCTGTCAGCCCCTTGTTCCTTAGGGGGTCCTCTCGAGAGAGTTGTCTCCCGTGGGGTATGCGGGCGGGTCTAGGGATGCAGCCCTGTCCACGATGCCCGCCCCCCGTGGAAGGCTCGCTCGGCTGCGAGAGCCATTGGGCTTGTTCGCTTTGCTGCAGCTTGAGAAAGGGCTTAAATCTGGTTCTGGAAATCATTCCTGAGGACTGCAGTTCCTCTGAGAAACCCCAGTGGCTGGGGCAGGATTCCTAAAGGTTAAACTGGAGCCCCTCCCAGGGTAGTGGGGGGGGGCGGAATCCGCTCAAGGGTAGCTTTGCTTTTGGAGTGGAAACCACACCCAGGTTCTGGAGCCTTTTCCTGCCTTGAGGGGAAATGGGGATGGAGCTGCAAATGTAGTTCATTATGTTCAAAACATACCTCAGGATTTCAGTAATGAACCCCCACCCTTTCTGTCTTAACATCTGAGTCAGGTTTGGATCCTGGTAAGTTTCATTTGACTGAAGCTTCTGGAACATTCAAGGTGTCTCAGTGATGAATTGAGGGCATTAACTAGAAGATTTCAGAATTTTTCATGGTCTGAATCATTTTTCAATGATTTTGTCATTGTTGAATTTTACTTAGATCATTACCACTGCCTAACTGCACACCAGTCAGGCAAGACTTAGACTTTCTTAGTAAAAATTACACAAAAAAGAATTATCAGTCTCCCTTTCAAGGATGAAAATCAAGTTTAAATTAGAAGTGCTTTCAAACTAGATTGAAGGATAAAAGAAATGCTTCTAATAAATGCACTTTTACTTTAATTCATTTTATCATTCTTGAGCTCATGACAGGAAGTCTGCTAAAAATAAATTTGTTGGTTTCCTGTAACACATTAAGACTTTTTACATGACTTTGTTTCAAATGCTTGTGAAACATTTACAAAAGTTACAATGGGTTCCCTGGCTGGCCAGACAGCTTAATTTAAAGGAGTGGTGTTGATTTTGACTTCCAAAATTCTATCCGTTGATAATGTAATAATTCAACAGTTTATTTCCCATTATGATGAGACCCATAAATTCATTATTGCAGTAAAAAGTAATTTCTTATGGGTTTTTCTGGGGAAAAAATAAACAATGTAGTGCTTGTTTTAGTACTCTTTCCAGTCTCTGGTGCTACATGCTTTGTCCTTATTTGTCTCTGCTTTTTTAGTCTACCTCTAACAAGCTTCTTCACATGGTTTAAATGAACTATTGATTCTCCACCCAGCCTTTCTGCTGGTCTCTGTGTTACATTTGCTACAAGGATGTGTAGCTATTGCTCAGGGTCAGGCCACATCTCCCAGGTCTCCTCTGTGCCCATTTGGACTAAGGGGGCAGGGGTGTTTATTATTCTCCCTCTGACATAAAAGCCAACTGGAATCTGTTCTGGTTTCTTTTACAAGGGGACTAGCAGGTTAAAAGTATAATGTGTGTGATGTAGAAGTATGAATGTAAAAAAAAAGTATATGCTTTTTTGGCCATCCCTTGCAGTGACCTCTCGGAAACCTGCAGTAAGGGCCTCTGACCTGTATAATTACAAGGGAAAATGGCATCAATCCAGCCTGTCAATAGCAGACAGAAGTTCCTGCTGGTGTGGTCTTACATTCATCTCAGTGCCAGGTGCTTGGAAGAAAATCTTACCAGTATTATCTGCCCAGAGATGGCACAAATAGATGAGTACTATCTCTGTGCCAGGCTCTTGTTCTAAATGTTTTAAGTATTTGAAGTTTGCTAGAAAGGGAGCTGGACTGGGGACTAGGTGGAGGTTCCTACTGGAAAGGCTTTTTCGTGCTAAGAGCAAATACCTGGGGGTCCTTGTTGCTCTAAGCCTCAAGATGCAATGCTCCAAGTAGGAACACCAACAGCTACCAGGCCCACATCATAAAATCTACATGGATGATGTTACTGGGGGAGGGAGGAAGAAGAGTGAAGGGGTGGGGGGCTTTCCATTCTAGTGAGATCAGCAATGCACATAGGTTACCTATGTGCATTAAAATTTCTACTTGATACCACCCACTCATTTTATGGCACCAGCAACCACATCATCCCTGTCCTGCTCCTACCACTATGGCTACTACATTAATCTTTCTCAAGTCCCATCCCCCTTCTGCCACACCACCACTGCTCTCTTGTGGATAAGAGACAAGAAATGAGAGTTAAAAAGATTTTTAAAAACCAAGGAGAAACTCAAACTGAGGCAGGGCTGAGACAAGCCTGATAAGGGAGGAAGCAGATAGGGTTGTTTCCCTCACTTAAAATTGCTATATTTGATAACTGGTTGCCAATAGAATGTTTCATCTTTTTCTCCCAAAGAACAGCTAGTTATTTTCCTGATGCTCTCCGGGCATCAAAATGTCCTACTTCTATAATACTTCCTGGTATTCTACCTCTTTTCCACAGATACACAACCCCTAGAATTCCTATTTCTGATTCCCCATTCTAAAATTTAATGTTTTCCCCCAATAATTTTGCCCTCCCCACATATCTTCCCTCCAAAATTGGGCAATAACTCAATTCTCTCAGGACCATCTTTTCCTGGGACTCATTTGCAAGACCAAAATATCCTGTCTTTGAATAGCCAGATCTTCTTTCAGCTACTTCACAAGAAACATTCTAAACAAAGAATCAAAGACACTTTTACTGCTGTATACCACAGAAGGGGAAAAAAACCCTTGGAGACCATTATAATATCACCCCAAGCAGCCACCGTACTTGATCCTTTGTTACCACATAGCATAGCAGTCCCAGCCTGGAGCTAGCCAGTGCTATCACCTGTTGGGAGCCGAAAGGCCTTCATCCTGACCGCCCAGCCCCCCGGCATGAGAACATGCCTTTTTGCCCTGTTTGTTCTGAGAACTAGCTGATCATAAATTGTTACAGAGAGCTGCCCTCGTGCTGGAAGGTTATCACCATCTGCAGCTGCCCATCGCCTCCTCCCTAGTTCCCCTTTCCTTACACTCCCCCATTTCACACTCCATGCCCTCTAAACTTTTACAGCCCCTCACCCCAGCAACCAGGATCCAATGACATTGTACTAGTATCCCCCTGCCTATAGTCCTGCCTCCCTTTGTTCTTTTTTCTGTATAAATATACCCGCCTTTGAAATAAAAATTTTTGAGGCTTGATCAGAACACTGTCTGCCTCCGCTCCTTTTTTTCTCGGCCTGCTTTCTTTTCAGGTTTGACCCTCATCAAGCCCACCAATAACAAGGTCCCGCTGGTCGGGGCAAGTGGCGCCCCAACGTGGGGCTCAAGCTCGGCCCTTGCTGGACGGGAGGTCCCTGCGCCCAGCCCCAGGACGACGAAGTTGAAGAAGGCCTGGCCAGGCACCCAAAGAAGTGAGGACTGCTTTCACCGCTCATGGAAGTCGAACGCCTCGGTGAGTTTCATTTGCCTAAGAACGGGACGTTTTTCGTCTTTGAGAGATTCCCAATTGGGGAAGTTAGGGAAAAAGGAGTTGAGTAATGGAAGAGATTTTCGGTCTTTGGAGAGACCCACGCTTGCAAGACCCCCAAAACTGGGGAAGGTAGATTGGTCTTTGAAGAGACCCCCAAGTTTGGGGGTTAGAGATAAAAGAGTTTGAGTTATTTAAAGACACATACCATAGGAGGTATTGTCGGGATGGGTCTCCTTTCACCATCCTCCTAACTGTGGCATTCACCCTTCTTCTAGTTCTGGCCTTTGTTTTGTGTTGGCTCCTGACTGAGATCTTGAAATTTAGACTTTTTCTGCTATTTAGCACCCTTAATATTCCTTGGTGGTGTCTTCCTTTATATTTGCTTTTTAAACACGGACTTTAAAAAGGGAAAAATTCCAGACGCTTGCCAACCCCAATTATTAGGTTCTCATTGAAAGGTAAAAATGGGCAACGGACTCTCTAAGGAGGCGCTTTTATTAAAGACCCTCAAGCCCCTCGGGGAAAGAGGGGTTAAAGTCAAAAAGAAAGACCTGATAAAATTCTTTGTGTTTATCGACAATGTCTGTCCTGGTTTATGGTAACGGGCCAGAGATACACAGGAAATGGCAAAAGGTCGGTAGAGACTTAAATGATAAATTAAATCGGAGGGCCCAGATAGTGTCCCTGCAACCGCCTTTTTTTCCTATTGGGGGCTCATCCGCGACATTGTAGAGGCAGCGCCTGATGACCCAGATAAACAACAGCTTTTGTCAGTTGAGTATTGTCTCCGTCCCCTGTCTCGAAAGCGGCCTCGGGTGGTTTCCTTGTTCCCTCTGACAGGATCCCTTCCAAGTCTCCCTCAGTCGTTATAGACATTACAGGGTCCCCACCAGCCTCCACTACAGACTGCCCCACTTCAAACTCCCTCTATCCCCCTCTCCCTAAAGAAGCCTCACTTTAGAGGCCTCAATAAACTTCCCAATTTTCTCCAAGGTCAGAATAATGACCCTTTGGATTCTGGAGATGCAACTGTCCTGGAAAAATGAGGCGGCATCACATCACAACCCCGATTGGCCCTCGCCCTTTCAGCACCAAGAGAGGCCCCCTCCTTATGCTCCCCAGATTTGTGCACCAGTCCTCCTTGCCGCCTCTTACTGAGACAAAAACAGACTAGAAAACAGGTCTCTGAGATGAGGAGGTCCTAGCTCTTCAAAAGCAATTCGCCCAGCTGTCCACCCAACTGACCCCTTTGCAGACAACAATTTATTTAGACTGTTCTCACCCCCTCCCAGAACCCATAAAATCAGCTCCTAAGGCTTGTAAACAGGATTCTCTAAACCGCCTAAAGACAGGAGTTTAGCTTTTCCTGTAATCACACGATCTGCTCAGTCCATCTAATAACCCTGACCTAGGCGCCTCAAGAGGGCAGAGACCCCATTGCCGAAGGGGCTCAGAAAGGGGATGACAATGTTCCGGAGAGTGAAAGTGAGGAAGAGGAGCTGCCCTGCGCCTAACATAAAGAGTTTCCTACAAAATACATTTTAAAGATCTAAAAGAATTAAATTTGGCAGTAAAAAATTATGGGCCTAACGCCTCCCTTTACGCCTCTGTCCTTGATGCTCTGTCTCGAGGCGGTCATCTACTTCCTAGTGAATGGCTACAGTGTACAAGCAGTTTTGATCATGGCGTCAATTCCTAACTTGAAGGCTGACTTTTAGACCGCTGTCAGTCCACTGCAGCTAGCAACCTGAGAGACTCCGCCCCTCTATAATTCTTGGACTTTGAAAAACTTGGGGGCCAAGGCAAGTATGCCTCAGAGACTAGACAACAACGCCTCCCGATTGGCCTCTTGTCTCAAACTGCCAATGCCGCCTTTGGGCGCCTGGCATTGCCCATTTCAGGTACTGCCATTACGCCTCTTGACTAAGATCACCAGGGACCCCAAGAAGACTATAGAATTTGTTAGCCATACTTGAAGCCGAGAAAGGACCCTTGGAGGTGAGGCTATTAATGACAAGTTAGTTAAACAATTGGCGATTTAAAATGCCAATTCTGCTTGTCACAAGGCTCTCCGTGGTAAAACTCTGAGACAAAACCTTAGATGAGATGTCAGATATGCCGGACGACGACCCATTCACCTCTAAGGTGTCGCGAGGCAATTCATCTTGCCGCCGGAGCAGCCATTCAAGCCAACCCTGGCCCCTCTACAAAACTGTTTTAAATGCGACGACCTGGCCATTTTGCTAGGCAATGTCAAATTTATAACCAGATTCCCTATAATCAGGCCCCCGCTTAATCCTACTGCGCGCCAGTACTACCCTCTTCAGTTTGCCCCATTTGTAAAAAGGGTAAGCATTGGCCAGAGACTGCAACTCTAGGACTAATATTCTTGAAACCCTTGCTCCCCACGCCAGGGAACGGATGAGGGGCCAGCCCCGGGCCCTCAGCCTGCTTCATTCCTGCCGGCCTCGGGGACAGCCGACCTGTGACCCTTCCACCGCCTCTTTGCCGGGCTACTCCCGGGAGCGCAGGATTGACCTCTGTGCCTCCACCTCTACAATATTGACACCAAGATGGTGTCCAGATCCTTCCTACTGGGGTGTTTGGGCCACCCCCTCCAGATACTTATTTTTTAATCTTAGGTCGTGCCTCCACTACCTTAGGAGGGCTTACTATTCACCCCTTGCTGGTAGATAATGATTATACTGGAGAAATAAAAATTTTAGCCAGCTCCACTCAGGGTCCCATTACCATCACTCAAGGCCAACGCTTAGCCCAGGCACTGCCTCTCCCCCTCAACACCTCCCATCCAGCTTACAATGTGCGGCGGGGGCCTTCCGTCCAGGCTCCTCGGATATATACTGGGTTCAGGCCATTACTAAGAACCCCTATACTCAAACTTAAAATCCAAGGGAGGCTATTTGAGGGCATCCTAGATTCGGGAGCAGATTCCACTGTTATTTCTCAAGATTCATGGCCCTCAAGCTGGCCCCTACAAGCCTCTATGACACACCTACAAGGAATTGGACAATCTAAAAACACGCTGCAGAGCTCACAACTGCTAACCTGGAAAGATGAGGAAGGAAACACTGGTACCACACGGCCTTATGTAGTCCCAGGCTTACCTGTCAATCTTTGGGGATTTCAGACATTCTTTCTCAAATGAAGGTTTTATGTGCAGCCCGAATAACGTTGTTGCCCATCAAATGCTCTCTCAAGGGTACCTCCCAGGTCAAGGCTCAGGTAGGCTTAAGCAAGGAGACCCCTGACCCTATAGTAGCCACCCCCAAGACGGACTGCTCTGGGCTAGGATTCGATAACCATTTTTCTTAAGGGCCATTGTTCCACCTGCACACCAGGCGGACAAAATTATTTGGAAGGATGATACCCTGTCTGGATCGATCAATGGCCCTTACTCCGCTAAAAAGCTGGCCGCAGCCATTATGAGTTAGTGCAGGAACAACTAGCGTCGGACACATTGAACCTTCCACATCCCTGGAATACTCCTATTTTTGTCATTCAAAACGGTCGGGCAAATGGAGGTCTCCTACAAGATCTTAGCGCAGTGAACAAAAACCATGGTTCCTATGGGTGCCCTCACAACCCGAATCCCTCTCCGATAGCCATTCCACAAGGATATTTCAAATTAGTCATAGATTTAAAAGACTGTTTTTCTCAATACCTTCCACCTCGAAGACTGTAAACGCTTTTGCCTTTTAGTATTCCTATCACTAATTGTGTAGGGCCCTTCCCGGTTTCAATGGAGAGTCCTCCCTCAGGGCATGGCCAACAGTCCCACTCTTGTCAGAAATACGCCCAGACCATTGATCCCTTTAGGACAGCCTTTCCTGGTTTATATATCATCCATTACATGGACGATATTCTTTTTAGCTGACCTGATCAACAACACCTCTATAAGGTCATTAATATTTAATTGTAGCCCTTCGAGACCGAGGTCTACACATTTCCCCTGAAAAGGTACAAATCAACCCACCTCAATTGTTTTTAGGGTTTGAGTTATTCCCCAATAAAGTACTTACTCAAAAATTTCAACTTCGATTTAGATTCCTTACAGACTTTAAATGATTTTCAACGCCTCCTAGGAGATATAAATTGGCTCAGGCCTTATTTAAAATTAACCACAGGAGATTTAAAACCCTTATTTGACATTTTATGGGGACCCCGACCCTACCTCCTCGCTTACTTTCCCTGAGGCACAAAAGGCACTAGCTACGGTTGAATGCCATTGCCCAACAAAACATTGATATTTCTCCCCACATTTAGATTTAGGGTTACTAATTTTTCCTACTCCCATTCTCTCCCACGGATTGCTTTGGCAAAAACACTCTTGTTTTGGGTTCACTCACCTGCTTCACCCCACGGTAGTTCTAGCCACATATCCTCAATTAGTCGCGGGTCTTCTCCGCCGCCGAGAGGCAGCACTTAAGTTGTTTGGAAAGACCCAGATATTATCACCTCCCATATAACACCTCCCAGGTCCAGTGGCTTATCCAGACCGATGACAATTGGGCAATCAACTGTACTTCTTTTCAGGGAACACTTGACAATCACTACCCCGCTGGATAAATTGATCCAATTTTTACAGACCCTGCTTGTTTTCCCCGTAGGGTAAGGACCACCCCAATTTCCGGGCGCCATTTTAGTTTTTTCTGATGGATCCTCCTCAGGCATGGCGGCATTTAGCATCAATGGACAGGTTACCCGCCTTTCAGACGAATCTCTCCTTTCTGCACAGCTTGTTGAATTAACAGCAATTGTTACAGTTTTTGAGCTCCTGGCCACCCAGCCCTTCAACCTCTATACTGATAGCGCTTATATTGCTTGCTCTGTCCCTCTGCTAGAAACAGTTCTCACATACCACCCACAACAAATGCCTCCCCTTGTTTTCTAAGTTACAAAAACTGATCCTTAGTAAACGCAATTTTTATATTGGACACATTCAAGCCGCACTCTAGCCTCCTGGGCCACTCACGGAAGGAAATAGTTTGGTAGACCGTTACCAAAGTTATTGCCTCAGCCATTACAGACACCCCGCCACTGCTGCATGTAACAACGGGCCCATAACTTACAATTCATCTCAATGCCCATACTCTCAGGCTTAGGTATTCCATCACCCGAGAACAAGCTCGCCAGATTGTTCGACAATGTAAGGTGTCTGACCCTCCTGCCTGAGCCACGATCGGAGTCAACCCACGTGGTTAATCCCCGGCGAACTTTGGCAGATGGACGCTACCATTACCCCCCTTTGTAAACTCAAATATATACATGTTTCTGTTGACACCTATAGTGGCTTTATCTGTGCCACTTACAGACGGGAGAAGCCACCAAACACGCCATATCAACCATGTCCTTGCCTGTCTAGCAACCTCCCCCAACCTAAAGTTCTTAAGACGGATAATGGGCCCGGATATACCAACTCCAGCTTTAAACAGTTTTGTGCACAATTAGGCATCAAACATGTCACGGGATTCCTTATAACCTCTAGGGACAAGGTATTGTTGAACTAACACACCAAACTCTGAAGAACATGCTTTTCAAATTACAATCGGGGAGAAGCCATATATCCTAAAACAGCAATGCCAAAGCCTTGCTAAACCATGCACTGTTTGTTCTCAATTTTCTTACATATGATGTGACAGAAAGATTCACAAGGATCGCCTCTGGCATCCAGCCACAGTGCCAACTATGCACAGGTCATGTGGAGGGACCCCTTGTCCAACATTTGGCAGGGCCCCACCCAGTATTAATCTGGGGCAAGGGACATGCTTGTGTATATGACTCAAAGGCTCAAAATGCTAGATGGCTTCCTGAGAGGCTTATAAAACCTTTAACTCCATCCAGGGAGACACCCCTGAGATAGGCTCTCTCTGTGTTCTTTTTCAGAGGCCTAATGAAGCCCCCCAGTTTTTGGATTCTCGCCCCTCTGTTTCACTGCTATACCAAGACCATGGAGGACTCTTACGGACCCTAATGCTCTCTTCAATTTTACCTGGGTAATTAGAATCAGGCCGGGACGCCGTTAAAACCTCCTCCTCGACAGGCTCTAAACCTCACAAACCTTCGATCCAAGTAGACCTATGCTTAATTAGCAGCAGGGGGAGACCCTGCATGGGGACTGCCTACAAATTTTCTCCCCAGAAAAGGCACCCAACAATTCACAGGCTACCCACCTTGTCCCAACCTGTGGGTCCCAGAGCGGTCAGATTTCCACTTGAAATCACACTGGGCGCGACGCCTGTCCTGGCCCCCCAATCGACAAGTAGGGCTAGAATATAAATGTGGTGTTCAAACTGACTACTACTGTGCCTCGTGGGGGTGCGAGACCACAGGAGATGTGTACTGGAGACCCAATTCAGATACCTTCATTACTGTCCAGAGACTTAACCCATCCAATTTACCCACTATAGTGAAGGGCCACCCAAGAGGTAAAGCAGCTAACGAATCTAATTCCAGGATGGTGTAACCCCTCCAAATAACTATCCTTGATGATAATGCGGCTCACTGGCAAAACCCCAAGAAAAGGCAGCATTGGGGCCTTCGAGGTTATTATGAAGGAACAGACAAAGGTGTAAACCTTCAGTAGAACTTGTTAAAAGTATCCCTAACAGTCAGACCGCTATAGGAATAGGTCCCAACCCAGAGCTTCATCCAAGGACACGAGGGTCGAACCCACACGAGGGGCCACACGCACAGTCCTACTGCATCCCCTTCTTCGACCCTCCTCCTCCTCTGTGTTTCGACCGACTCTCCCTGCAGGCCCCCATCTTCTGCTCAGCTTATGCTCAGGCTAGTCAACGCCCATTCAGGCCCTTTTGAGATTAACAACACGCCTAGGGAATGTTGGGTCTGCTTTTCCTCCAGTCCCCCTTTCTATGAGGGGGTAGCCCATGATGCAAACCTTACATTTACCAATAATACCAGACACTTACGGTGGGATCACCAGGAAAAGCAGGGCTCACACTAGGGCAAATTTCAGGCTTAGGACTATGTCTTCTTGGGCCCCACATGTTGCCGCCTCTACAGCTAGTACCCATCTGTAACAAGACCAAGTATGTTAACGACAACCGCACTACCTGTACATATCCACCCCTAATAACTCTTACTTTGCCTGCTCTTCAGGGTTAACTACCTTTATAGCCACCACAGTTTTCCTTCATAAAAGGATTATTGTGTCCTCGTTTTCTCTTGCCTGCCTGACTATATTTGACACAAGTGACTTCTTAGATTTTTGGGATCGAGGCGCCCCTCCCTAGGCGAAGAGAGAACCTATAACTGCTATCACCTTAGCAGTTGTACTGGGCTTGGGGACTATAGGTGCCGGGACTGGGATCGCTTCCTCAAGCATTCTAATATGCATTTAAACCAACTGAGTGCTGCCATAGACCAAGATATCCAAGAATTACAGTCAGGCCTCACAAACCTTAAGGACTGGTCTCCTCTCTGCAGAGGTAGGTTACATAAAATAGAAGAGGCCTTGATCTCCTCTTCTTACAACAAGGGGGGACTATGTGCCGCCCTGGAGGAAGAATGTTGCTTTTTCTAATAAGTTAGGCTTGTAGAAAACAGTCTACAAAAGATTAGAGATAGTCTGAAAGAGAAAAAAGGGAAAGAGAAAAACAAGAATCCTGGTATCAAACTGGTTCTCTGCTTCCCTTTGCTTACTACCTTACTCCCAGTATTTTGGGACCCCTCAAGGGTTCCTGATACTTATATCTTTTGGACCCTGGGTCTTCCAAGCGATAACTGATCTAATTAAACAACAGGTAGATTCAATGTTACATAAACCATCTACTATTCATTACCACCAGGTTAGCTTGCAGGAACCGGGAGAGGACCCCCCAGCCACAGAGATGTCTGCTAGCCTCCATTTCTCAACCTCGCTGCAGAGATAGATCGTCCCATGGTATCTTAGACTGTGGAGGCGTTTTTAATTAGGATGAAAGAAATGCAATTTGCTTAAAGACCATCAATTCAGGTCAAGAGTCTTTACCCTAGCAATTTTAATTGAGACAAAATGCCTAGTTCTTAGAACTTTGACTGCCTAATATCTGAAACTTCAGACAAAGAGTTCTCTCATATGCTAAGAGAGCAGCATTCCAGGGCGCAGATAAGAGAATATCTGTAAGCACATGCTGAAAACTAGCAAATTCCCTGGCTACATTTATCTTCGAATGACCAGTTTCTGCTAGCTTTGTAAAAGATTAACTTCTTTCTCTTTTTAACTTCTGTTCCGGATCTCCTGAAACCCACAATCCCCAGCCACCTTGAGTAAGGACTTGCTTTTTCCAGGGGGCAGCCGCTGAGAGATGTTTCTCAGCCCCAGACGCCAAGCAGCCTTGCTCATAAGGACAAGAAGAAAAGAAGTCTCATTTTAACTGTGATTGGGCATAAGCCACCTAAAGCAGCCTCACCGGTGAATAAGACTGCATTAACATCTATCTTGATGTGTCAGTTCTGTTCCTGTCTGGTTGGGCCCTTGGTTGACTAGCGGAAGGCTGGACGCAGCAATATTTCCCTGGTTCGGTCGGTCTGAGACGCCGACTCTGACCCTGTACATGTTCTGGTTCTGGTTTCTGATGCGCTAGTGTTTTATGTTATCTGTAGTTTGTCTTGTCTGTCTTGTGTCTGTCTGTTTGGGCTGGCCAATAATGTACTGCTACCCTCATATACTAATGTTGATTCCTTCCTTAGGTCTGGCCTCTGTGGCCCCACTCGACTGGATGCTAGGTGAAAAAAGCTGATCCTAGCCCAGACCTGGTTGGTCCCTTTGTAGGGACTTTCTTTCTTACCTGTTTTCACTAACAGGTCAGGCTTTCTTCTCAAATCGTCCCATGTTCTCCTTTTTTCAGTACTTCTTTAACCATTTTAAGGATTTCAGGAAACAAGCCCAAACCCACGGAGTTAGAGCATCAACCCCTTCAACCTTCTCGGTTCTGCCAGCCAAATTAGCCCACGCTAGAACAGAGTAACCATCAGAAGGGCCACTCACCTGCAAACAGCCTTTTGAGCCAGCGAGGTTTCATCTGTGGTAATCATAGGTTTTTTTAAAACAATGCGGAGAATGTACATTTGTGTTAGAGATTTAGGTCAGAAGAATGACTAAACTGGATTAAGTGTTTACAGAGTGTCTATGACAACGCCTATAAAAAGGGGGGATGCCACTGAGCCTAGCTCCCTCACGGGACGGCATGATAACTAGAGGCATGCCTACCACCTCCTCTAAAAGGAGGAGAAGGGCATGGGTAATCTAGCTGAGTGCGGAGCGAAGATCGCAAGGGAAGGTCCCGTGATGACCTCCTCTAGATTTCCCTGTGAGTATGCCTGACTTGCATAGAGGTTGGTATCCAAAGACTACTACTCAAAACAGCTCTGCCTCTCCTCCCAAAAAAGATGCCAAGAGCCATAATTAGTGGCCTCGACGGCTCACGGAGGAGTCAGGCCACTACTCCCTCACTGGTTAAGGCCCACCCTTTCTAATACAGAAAGGGAGGAGATGTTGGGAGCCAAAGGCCTTCATCCTGACCGCCTCAGCCCCCCGGCATGAGAACATGCCTTTTGCCCTGTTTGTTCTGGAGAACTAGCTGATCATAAATTGTTACAGAGAGCTGCCCTCGTGCTGGAAGGTTATCACCATCTGCAGCTGCCCATCGCCTCCTACCCTAGTTCCCCTTTCCTTACACTCCCCATTTCACACACCATGCCCACTAAACTTTTACAGCCCCACACCCCAGCAACCAGGAACCAATGACATAGAAATTAGAATACCCCCTGCCTATAGTCCTGCCTCCCTTTGTTCTTTCTGTATAAATATACCCGCTCTGAAATAAAATTTTTGAGGCTTGATCAGAACACTGTCTTGCCTCCGCTCCTTTTTTCTCGCCCGTTTCTCTTTCAGGTTTGGACCCTCTTCGAGCCCACGAATAACTAGGTCCCGCGGGTCGGGGCAATCACCTACCTCAACCTATATGCTGCTACCATTGTTGGACCCTTCCAGACCAACCCAGTAAGACCACAAAGACAAAGTAGATGCTCCAACCTAAGCAGATGGGAGAAAGATCAACACTGGACGGCAGGACAAAGGCCCTCAATAAAGAGTCACACGCTTTCATGTTTCCTTAAGATATTTATTACCATCCAAACATATTTCCAACAGAGAAAGGCAGGATTCCTAATTTCCTTCAGATCCACATTTTCAGTATCCCAGGGAACCCATCTAACATGAAACTCCCTGGAGACTCCAGAGCTGTTTATCCTTCTCTGACAGAGGTTGGGGAATTCTTGATCTCCGCAAAGGATAGACTAATTCAGACTCTGGTTCCCTCTGCCATTTCCTAGGCTGACCTAAAAATTCCATCTTACTATTTCCCTTAGGTCTTTGGGTCCTTTTTGTCTGAGGCAACATTTACGTGCATGGCCTACCAATGGGCCCTCCTGTCAGGCCACTGAGAGGTACTGTGTAGGCTTCCCTGTCAGGGCCTTCAGGAGAGCTTCAACCCACCACTAGTCTTTCCTTGCCCTAATTCTGGTTTTTCAGGAGACTCAGTTTCTTCTTGGGCCTCGGATCAAATGCTCCTGAATGACCTAAGTAAGGAAGCAGTAACAGAAAGTCAAATGGATTCCCAGAGTTGCTGGGAGAGATAGTGAACACCGTAAGGCATCCAAATCACAATTTTGTTAAACATACCAAGGGGGTAGGTGCACCCTGAGACAGAGAAGACGTCACAGAGAATTCTGCACTAAGCATATTAACTCAAAAACTTGCCATCCTCATTAGTTCAAAAATAATTACTTGTTTTATGCTAATCCTTTGCTGCCTCTGCACCTCCCTCGCAATGACCCCCACACACCCCTACCCATCACTCTTTATAGTAATTACTTAAATAAAAAATAACATGATTTGGTGAGCTGGCAATAAATACTAGCTCTCAACAACAGGACCCTCTGAATATACCACCTTAACTGGGGCAAAAAGAAATCCCATTCTTTCTATCCAGTGTGAGTTCTCTGATGACTCATAAGACGTGAACTCCGAGAAAAGCTTTCTCCACATTCAGAACATTTATAGGGTCTCTCTCCTGTATGGGTTCTCAGATGACGAATCCGATTGGAGCTGTGAGAGAAACGATCTCCACACTCATGACAGGTATAAGGTTTCTCTCCTGTGTGAATTCTCTGGTGCCTGATTAAGTTGGATCTATGAGAAAAGTTTTCCCCACAAAGAGTACATTTATATGGTTTTTCTCCTGTGTGCGTTCTCTGATGTCTGGTGAGGTGCATGCCCTGCCGGAAGCTTTTCCCACAAGTAGGACATTCAAAGAGTTTCTTCTCAGCCTTGTGGATTCCATTTGTAAGAAAGGGAGTGCTGTCACTCATTGCTTCCCCACACTCAGAAAAGGAATAAAGCCTTTCTTTTTCATGAGTTCTTTCATGTATGACAAGGTGAGAACTGCGAGAGAAACTTTTCCCACACTCAGAACACTTATAGGGTTTCTCTCCTGTGTGAATCCTCTTGTGCCTAAGGAGGTTGGAACTATGAGCAAAGATCTCACCACACTCAGGGCACTTGTAGGGCTTTTCACCCGTGTGTGTTCTCTGGTGTCTGTGGAGGTTGGAGTTGCAAGAGAAGCTTTTTCCACATACTTTACATTGATAGGGCTTCTCACCTGTGTGGGTGCGCTGATGGCGAATCAGATGGGTATTCTGACTGAAGCTTTTTCCACACACAAGGCATTTATGGGCCTCCTCTCCCAAGTGTGCTTTGTGTAGTGACAAGGAGTGTGGGTTGCCACCAAAGATTTCATTGCACTCCACACCCATACACAGTCTTTCTGCTGCATGTATTCTCTGATGCCTAATTAGATTCGAGTTGTTAGAGAAATTTTTGCCACACAAGGGACATAAATGGAGCCTCTTCAGCTGCAGTTGTTTTGGTGGCCCCATTTCTCTGCAACTTGCGGCCCCTACTACAGACTGTTCCATCCGATCCTCTGAAGGAGGCTCCCAATGCCCTTCTGCCCTGTCCCCAGGCCATCCCTGCTCAGGACTCCAGGGTACCTTCCCTATAGCCTGGCCAGGCAGCAGTGCCTGTGGATGGATGCTCTCGGGGGAAACGAACAGAGCACTTTCTTCTTGGGGCTCAAATTTCTCTTTCCCTGGCAGAGTGAAAGAAAACAAACCTCTACATTATTTCTACCCCAGAGAAAAGGAAATCCCACGTTTGCTACTACATGTAGGTCAGAAGTCCAGAAAGTCTGGTTTTATCTCGGTTTCCTGTCTTCTTCATACAGAGAAAACAGTCTAGAGAGGCATCCAGATAAGAGGTAAGACCATTGCTTAGGAATCAGTGCTCAGACCAGTCTTGAATTCCCTTGTAGCGGCCCCCATCTCCTTCTTCAACTGAATCTCTGGCTTCTGCCTTTCAGAAATGGGTGGGATGGAGCAGGCTGGGACCAGGGTGGGCAATGACCCCAGGAGTGAATGCCTCCTTTCATTTTGTACCCTGGGTGCCTCACCTGCCTCACTAGGATGGAAATGAGCATACAGGAAGCAATGTACCTCCCTGGCAATGGTGATGAGCTAGCCCCACACCCAAACCCTCAAATGCTTCACTCTCAACAGGGAGAGGCTAGCTGGACAGATGGCTCATCTTCCTTACTTACCTGGAGCTCGGTTTCTGGGGCTCAGGCATTCCTTGCAACTCTGGACAGTAGGATCCCATGGTTTTCCTCCTTGTTCCACCTGGGTGCTCAGGGGCTCCTGACTGGGAACCTGAGGCTCTATTCATAACGAAAGAAACAGATTTCTACGTCATCATTTTCCTCCACTAAGCAGGGGAAACAAAGATAGTCTTGTTCCCTGTCCTCAGTATGGAGGGTACAATAAGTCTGACAACAATTAATTATAATATATACCAATATGTTCCCAGTGGTTACCTCTAGAGAAAGAAATTAGGGGAGACAATAGCTTTTTTCTTTTTACCCTTTACACTTTTTTTTTTACAATGAGACTGTACACTTTTGTAATTAAAATTCAATAAACATGATCAGACCTCACTCCGACTCCAGCAAACATTGACTTTACAATAGTTTAGTTCTATGACTTGTGATCTGAACTCTCTTCCTGTGCTCAACTTAGGGCACCACGCCACAGCACAATGATGGGGAACCTGAAGAAGGTCCCAATGAAGGAGACCAAAACTAGAAGTGACCCCTTTCCAGAAATAAGTGCAAGTGAGCTAACAGCTATGTTTATGAAAATCTGGTGTAAGAAAACAGTACTGTGTGCCTCAATGTAGCCATAATTGTAATACATTCCTGTCTTATGTTGTTTAAAACTTCCCCCAACTTTTTATTATGAGAATTTGCATGTATACAGTTGAAGGAATTAAACAATACTTCTACCTCTCCATCTAAATGCTATAAGTTGTTGTACACTTTTCACCTAAAAAAACTCAGTTTTTATATTTCATAGGCCTCATTTTAAATCTCTGCATAACAGTTCAACAAATAGATGCATCTTAGTTTATTCTTAATTTATTTAGTTCCAGTTTTGAATATATACATTCATTTCCAAATTTCCACAAGGCTTTCCCCACTTCCTGAATTTTTAGAGTCTGGGATGGCTGCTAAACTAGACTGTTAATGCCACTGCTCCTGAAATTTGTCTTTGGGAAAGGCCTAGAAATACTAATGAAGCATAGAAAACATAAGTGAAGTCAAGAATAAGCACTTCAAAATTGCAAGGCACC
The DNA here is from genome assembly GCA_030015415.1 of Cynopterus sphinx. Taxonomy (NCBI): domain Eukaryota; kingdom Metazoa; phylum Chordata; class Mammalia; order Chiroptera; family Pteropodidae; genus Cynopterus; species Cynopterus sphinx. The sequence continues at coordinate 93,820,109 of CM057379.1, read as the reverse complement.
AATAACAGAGCTCCACTGCATCTTAGAACACTGAAAGTGTGTAAAGTGGTGGGGGGAGGGCAGTCACTGGATTTCATTTGTTCTGCTTTGGGAAGCCCATTACGACTCAGATTCCTTGCCTTCAGCTCTAGTAGCTGGAGCTCAATCATTCATCTAGCTCCAAGTGCCAAGTGTGCCACTGTGAAAATGTTTAACTGAACCTAGTCCAGGGCATTTTAGACAAAAGAAGGTCTTTTGGAAAAACTGAGAACTTCTGTCCGGGAGGCAAGTGGCTAAGGGACAAGACCCTGGTCAGAAATGGCTCAGTCTTCATCCCTGGAAAAAAAGTCCTTACCCAATGAATCCACATTCTCATAACTCTCCTGCACCGTGTCCCTGGAGAGGGCCCTCTTACTAGGATCCTGATGCCCCCACTCCTCCTGGGAGATGTACATAGCCACGTCCTCTAAGCTCTCAGGCAACTGAAACAGCACAAGATCTCCTTTAGCCCCTGAGGCACCAAGAACAATTCAACCAGAGTCATGAGTTAAAGGGGCAAAAACCCAGGGGTGCCGAGGACACGTTTCACAGGGAAAGAAGGGTGCCAGGACTGAGTGAGGTGAGCAGGTGGCAAATAAAGAAGGTGGGGGAGACGTGCTGGTGAGAAAGAAAGGATCCTTTCTAAGTGGCAAAAGGACCCCACCACCACTAGAGAAAAATAGGGTGTGTGGAGGGGAGATATTGGGAACTTTCACATCACCTGGGGCCCAGTCATCTCCTTGTCTTCCATGTTTCCTTCAGAAGGAAAGAGAGAAAGCCAGGGAGCAGATAATGCTGAATGTGATAGAAATTATGATGAGAATGGCATTCCTAATACTTAGCAACCTGATGATTACAACACAGTATCCATTCCCCAACACCCAGTCTCTGCTCTGAGAGTGAACACTGAACAAAAGGCAAAAAAGGCATAATAAAGCCATATCCAAAATGACATCCTAAATGCTGGGGTGAGGGTAAAGAATACCAGTAGTTTGCAGCATTCAATCCCTCAATCATTCATCTAGCTCTAAATGTCTGTTCAGCACATGAAAGGCTTACTGAAAAATCCCCCACCCTCCTACCACCCCTAGACAAACCCAACCACCAGTTTTAGGTCTTTCTTTGCACTCTGAGAATCCCAAGGCCAGAAATTCCCTCTCTTTGGCAGTGGTATGCCATCTGCTACTGTCAGGGGCAACCCGGAAGCCCCTCCTCCCTCCCACCTGCCCAGATAGCTGTTCCTCACCCCTCTCCTTTACAGCCTGGGGGTCCCTTTTAGGACTGGGGCCTAGCAGCTCCTGTAGCCTGGGGACAGGGCTTCGCTCAGTCTCCATTGGCTCCAGCTTGAAGCTCGGTGACTCTCGTGCTGTTTCCAGAGGCAAAGGCTCCTCCAAAAGCACTTCTGTTCCCCGCCCATGGTTTGTGACCTGGGAACCAACCCACATCACTCATCATCACAACAGGGCCCCACAAAAAAGGTAAATTAGTACAGAATTCTGAAGGCAAGCCTTCAACAGAGAACCACTGGTGATACCTTTGGACCCAGCAAGAGAAAAGGATGGTTTCCACTAAAGGCTTTTCTGATCCCATGTGCATGTGAGAAAATGGAGGTGGGGGTGGGTGGGTGGAAGAAGAGTCCCCTCCAGAGAACACCTCACCCATACAGCTTTTCTGATACCCCTCACTCCCTCCTGCTTTCCCTCACCTTTTCTGGATGCTTCCATTTCTCATCACTGAATAAGTTAAACATGGGTGTTCTTGGGGGCAAATGTCCTCAGAGCCTCAGTGCTAAACTGGTTTTCTAATTCCACCATTATCCCCCACCCAGCTCTGCTTTGGAGACCAGACTTCTGGCGATAATATAACAACAACTAGCAGACATTAAACACTAACCATAAGCCAGTAGTGTGACCAAAACAACACGCTGCTCTCCCCTAACCCTCAAAGCAATCTTAGAAAGGTATTTTATCACTTCCACTTTACCAGTGGTATATCTGAGGCCCCAAATATTAAGTAGCTTGCAAAAGTCATAACACTAGTATGGAACAGAGTGACGACTTAAACCTTATGCACTAACTCAGGGCTCACACTAATGCAGAGACACGGCCTCCATATAAAACGAGGCACTCTTCACTCCTCACTCTGTCCATTGGGTAAAATCTGGAGGGATGAATATTCTTAATTAAACTACAAAAAGGCTCCATGTCCATGTAAGGCCTCAGGGAAACCAAGTAAACTCGTATGTGGAACTGAGTCCACACGCTGTTCCAGTTTGGGGCCAAACAAACCGCGGATAAAACAACTTTTTTCTCACCTTTTGCCTCAGTCTCCCAAGCTCTCTCTGCATATCTTCCACAAGGGTCACTGCTTCCTCACCGCTCTCCGGACGTAGCTCCTGCACCCTGCTTTGGATCTCCTGGGGCAGGATGGTTAGAAACTGCTCCAGCACCAGCAGCTCCAGGATCTGCTCCTTGGTACGCATCTCAGGCCGCAGCCACCCATGGCAAAGCTCCTGGAGCCGACTGAGGGCTTCCCGGGGGCCAGCGGCCTCTTGGAAGCGAAACCCTCTGAAGCGCAGGTGGGAAGCCTCCGGGCTAGGCCCTGGGTCTGGCGGGAGCAGCTCCTGGCTCCAGGCGCAGTCCTCCTCCAATTTCACTACCAGGAGCCCTTCCTGGTCCTGGGAGCCCGGGCCCGACGCCATTGTCAGGCTCCCGGCGTACCTCCCCACCACCTCCCGAAAACAGCGGCACTAGCCCGGGAAGGCGTGCCCGCTCCCGGCCCCGTAGAGGGATGCTCGGCCTCTGCAGGAGCCAGGGAACCTGGCGCTTCAAGTCCCGGCCGCAGCCGCTTCCGGCGCCTAGGCCTCAGTCGGTCCCGGGCGCCATCACACCGTGGCACCTTGTCCAGCCCTCCCCAGGACCTCCCTAGGGCAGGGCCTGAGCGCCACGCTTCTCGTTTCGTCGCGGACTTAGGCAGGACCGAGCTCTCAGCTCCCACGTCAGATATCTCGGCGCGCGACTTCGGCGCCCCCAGCCAACGGCGCCAGCGCGGAACCAACTCGAGGGTCACGGTCTGCGAACGATAACGCCCATTGGGTCAGGCCGGGCCACAGATTCGCCGCCGACCAACCGGAAGGGAAGAACTGCCTGCAGGGACGGGAGGAGCGAAGGGCCAATTTGAAACGAGAGGCGGGACCATCCGGCCAGCCCCGAATCGCCTAAGGTCCCTGGGGCTGGGTAGGGGGACGGGGGTGCTACATCCATTTGTGGAAAATAACCCCCAAACGGGTGTGATTGGAGGGCTACCTGAGTCAGAATTCCTCCAGAAAGCTTACTAAAATACAAACCCTCAAGCCGTGCGAAACGCAGCGCGCCAGTGTCAGGGTGGACCAACAACTCTGAATTAGTAATATCCCCCCCTCCTTGAGAAATTCTTCACCCACAGACACGTTTGAGACTCGCTTTCCCGAACGTGACAGATTCAAAGGTCTCTACCCGTTCCGGTCACTTGGGATTGCAGGAAAGGGCCCCGACCGCGACCGCGGGCCTCGGAGGACCAGGAGCCGAGAACCTCTTCGCCTCCAGCTCCGCGCCTCGGAAAGACCGGAAAGTGAGCGGCTCCGCCCGGGTCAGCATCCCCGCGGGGCCTGCCGGGAGTTGTAGTCCACGCGACTGCGCTTGCGCCCCACTCTGGGCCGCCGCCCGAGCGGCAGAGGTGCCGGGAAACCATTGATTCAGCGTAGTACTAGGGGCGTCTCGTGCCTGGCTAGGGTCCTACTTTGAGTAGCTCAACGCCCCGGAGGGCCTCTCGGGACCCGGCCCCGTGCCACTGGTTTTCTATTTTAACCGGATTTTAACTTGCCTGGGACAAGTTCATTGTCCAGCCCCGAGGAGTTGGGATCGTTATTCTTCTCCCTCCTATGACATCTGTGGACTTTCATCTTGAGAGGCGAATGGAAGCAAACCCAGAGGGTCGGTTCCCTGGGGTATGCGCGGTTAAGGGCTATGTGCAGGTGGTGGGAATGCGGCCCAGCTGTGAGGCAGGTGTCCATGGCCAGGGTCCACCCAGCTCCTCCATTCCCTCCAGCAACTGTCAGGCTCATGGGCTCAGGAGACAGAGGCGTCATTGGAGTGAATCGTGACAATCAGTACCATTTATCGAGCGCTTGCTTACATGCCTCCAGATCCCCACAACACAAAATTGTAGGAAGTAGACGCTATTATCACGCCCATGTTACAGATGACGGCACCAAGTCACTTGTCCAGGATCATACAACTAGTCAGTCAGTCGCTGAAGTTCAGGCTACCATAATGGTAAAGGGTGAAGTGATGTGGGGATGGAGAGGGTTGACTTCGAATGACTGGGTGGAAAGAGTCCTGAGGGTTTGTTTTTTATTTTTTCCCCTTGTTCCATACCAGGAAAAAAAGGTCCACCACAAGCTGTTGTGACAAATGTGGAGCCAGAGGCCTCACATGCATGAGCAGGTATAGCAGATCCATTGTAGAAAACCTTGTGACCTCAGAGCCCTCTAAGACCATTTTCATGTTTTAAGAGGCTAGATTCCAAGCTTATAGCCAATTTTCTGGCATTTGAGAAGTATATTAAATGGAATAAACAAAGTGAATAAAGAAGAGGATCACATGCCCTATCTAGAGGACAGGAAAGCAAATCAGGACACTGAGACAGAATGGCAAGAAAAAAGATGCCAAGACTACAAAAATAAAGAGGACACAGGACACTATTAAAGTTCCAAATATTCATCTGACCAGCGTAACTGAAGAAAATCAAGATGTTGAATAGCTGTTTGAAGAAATAATGATGGAAAAATTCCCTAACCTGGTGAAGGAAATGGACATAAAACCCCAGGAAGCTCAGAGGATTACAAAAATCAGGGATCCAAAGAGGCCCACACCAGACACATCATAATTAAAATGCCAAAGGTTAAATTAAATATAGAGAGAATCTTAAAAGCAGCAAGAGAAAAATAATCACATATAAAGGAACACCCATAAGACTGGCAGCTGATTTCTCAAAAGAAACTATGTAGGACAGAAGGGCTTGGCAAAAAACATTCAACAGAATGAAGACCCAGGGTATACAACCAAGAATAGTTTATCCAACAAAACTATCATTTAGACTTGAAGGACAGATAAAGAGATTCCTAGACAAAAATAAACTAAAAGAATTTATCACTACCAAGCCAGAAGTACAGGAAATGTTGGAGGGATTTCTTTAAGAAGAAGAAGAAAAAAAAAAACGTGTGTCAAAAACAGGAATAAAGAATGGTAACAATTACATTCCTATCAATGAGTACCTTAAATGGAAAATAATTAAGTGTTCCAACCAAAAGATAGAGTGGCTGAAATATAAGAAAACAAGACCCTTACAAATGAAGAGGAAGGGAATGGAAAAAGATATTGATGAACACAGAAGGTATTTAAGTCAGACAGAGAAAGAGAAACACTATATGATTTCACTTATATGTGGAATTTAAGGAATAAGAAGAATAAACTAATCAATATCAGGCTCATAAATATAGTGAACAATTTGGTGACAGAGAGGAGGGAGGTTTGGAGGGCTGGGAGAATGGAATGAGGGGCTAAAGAAGTACAAATTAGTAGCTGATGGATGGTCATGGGGATGGGAAGCATGGCATGAGGATTGCAATTAACATTAATACATTGGCTAGGTGGAGGGTTGGGAGGGAGGGAGCAATTGGGATCATTTTACTAACTATAGAAGTGTCTAACCAATGTACTGTATACTTGAAACTAATTAAAATATAAAAAATATATGAAAAAAATCTCACTAAGCTTCAAACCTCAGTCCCTTCATCTGTTTTGAGGGGACAATTCTATACCCATTTTATAACACTGGTGAGGAATAAATGAACTAATTAAAATATGTAGGATGCTTAGAAAAGTAGAGAACAGTGTGAACTCAGTTAATATTAAGTGTTATTAATGCACAGCAAATTCCTGAAGCCTTACCCTATCTCATAGAAAAGCCACTTGGATTATTATTGCAGGACGTGGGGTATGGAAATGTGTGTAAAACTACACATACTTTGAGATGGGAAGAATAAGGATGAATCAAGCATTTGCTATGTAAGTTCCCTTTGATTTTAGGTTATTAATGGTTACTTAAAGATAGGTGGACTTCCAGAGTTACTCAAAATTACTGTTAATATTCCTTGCCATTTCTGTGAGGACTATCTATATTCAGACAGAAAATAGCTGGTATTTGGGAGTGAGGTTACAGATCTATTAAGGTTCATTTGAGGCAGGAGTTTTTAACCTAGGGTCCATGAAATTCTAGAGCAGCACTGTCCAACAGAACTTACTGCAGTGGTGGCTATTCAGCTCTTAAAATGCAGCTAGTTTTGCTAAGCTTTACCTAGTGGCTACCATATTGGTTAATGAAGTTCTGGAGCAAGGACCCCCAACCGCCAGGCTGTGGACCAGTACCAGTCCGTGGCCTGTTAAGGACTGGGTTGCATAGCTGGAGGTAAGCAGTAGGGGAGCCAGCAAAGCTTCATCTGTATTTATAGCTGCTCCCCAGTGCAATACCTCAGATCATCAGGCATTAGATTCTCATAGGAGCACTGGTCCCTGGGGCCAAAAAGGTAAGGGATCACTGTTCTGCAGGATCACATGGATAAATTTAGAGATTTTGTAAACCTTTTTATATTGTTCACAAAACTGCAAGGGTATATGTATTTTCTAGGAAGTGGATCCATGACTTTCATCAAGTTCTCAAAACCACCAGGATTAAGAGCCACTACTTTAGGGGTTTGGTGAAAAGTAAATTAAGGAAAGTAAGTAAACCCTCTTGTGACCACTGTTGATTCTACTTTCTTAAACTTTCTTGTCCTCAGTTATAGGTGGCTCCTTGACTATTACAGAGAAAAACAAATTTGAATCTCAGATAAAGAACTCCTATTACTCCTGGTCTTAGTTCTCATGAGTATTAGATTCTGTCTTTAGAGCTGCTTTCAGTCCTTACCTAGGTCTTAGATATTCCCTTGCACTTAAGGGGGCAGTTGTCTGTGCCTAGTTTTTGAATTGACATTTGATGTAATCTAGTGTTAAGACTTTCAAGTCTGTGCTCTTTGGCCTGGGAGCAGACAAGCGGGCAGCTCCTGTCTTTCTGAAATGCTGTTCACCTCAGGATATTCTGGCCCCCAGGCTTCTGCCACTCTAAGAGTTTGCTATTTTCTTCTCTCCACAGTTTTTGTTTCTTCCCACTTTACTTGACTACAGCTTTCCTATGATCCATGGCTGTTAAGGGTATCACATTACTTTTTGATCTCACTTTTAGTTTTGAAATTTAATCATAGACAAAATAGTGACTGTAAATGACATTTCATTTAAAATGCATTTTATTTTTATTAATCTGAAATATATTGCCCTTTGTACATGAAAACATAAAATAAGGCATTTGGCTCCACTTCCTATATTTTGATAAAATGTTCTGAAATTTAAATTTTTCCTTCATATTAACATTATCCAAACTAACTTGTTAATATTGTTTGTTAATGTCATTATTTAAACATTCTTCTATATTTGAATCTTAAATCACTATTTACCAACCCACATTTTATTGCAGACCACTAAACTTTGTCAGAGGTGAGAAGAGTAAGGGACAGCATAAAAAGGGTGCAAACCATAACTGCTCTCAGTGAGGGAAAAAATGGTAGAACATGGCAGGAAATTGAGCTGTAGAAAATTTTACAAGTTGTCTTTAGATTGTCAAAACACTGTTAGGTATTGTTTGGGTTAATTTCAAGACAATCCACTTCTAGACTTCAGCTGAAAAAGCACATAAAGACAGTGTTTGCTGGCCACCAACCAACCCGGTTCAGATATCAATTTTTCTTTGAAAAGCTCTTAACCAAAATTAATCCAGGACATAGTTCCAAAACTCTCACTTCTACCACTCTCTCTCTCTTCTCAGGACTCAATAAGAGAATGTTTCTCATTTTGAAAATACAGTCAGAATTTTAGAAAGATTTACTTCAGATGCTGGTCCTAACTTAGGTAAGTCTATCATCAAAATATTCCAAAGATAATGTAAACGAATTTAGTGCATTGACTTTAACACAGAATTAATTTAATCTTCTTCTATAGGAGGACAATAGCGTTGAATTGAGCACACAAAAAAAGTTTTCCATTGTTTTTTTCTTGTCCTAATATTGAAAACCTGCCTGACAGAGCCTCCCAGGTAAAATAATTCTAATGGAGAAGGAAATAGAGAGTTTGTCTACCCCTCAGAAATCAGCCTGAACTCAGAAATAACCAGTGGTGACTCAAATATCATGTTTCCTGTTTTTCTTATGACCAGGATATCCAGTACCACAGCCTGGCCTGAGCTTCTCAGTGGAGCATAGAGTTATGACATGGGTGAAGGGATTGCAGGATTCTAAAGAATGAAAGGATTATTTGACTTCAAGATAGGTGAGTGTCCACTGATATATGAAGGAGGAAGGAAAAGAAAAATTTAGTCTTAATTGGAGTAAAAGCTTTGGAATCTACTTACGTGTTTCCATCATCCTGTTACTAGTTTAATACAACTCTTTTTTCCCCCCTCCTTTCTTTCTCCTAGGAACAGGGTGACATGTTAAATTTCTATTTCTGCTTTCAAGCTTTGGGAATAGGAGAGAAAAATGAAGCTTCTTCTTCAAAGCAGAAAAGACTGGGAACTCTCCATCCATTCATTGTTCCTCTAGAGGGGAATGCTCAAAAGAAAAAAAGATTTAAAATGTTTAGAAAGTCATGTGGAAATCTCCAGATTTAGCAAAGCTTATAGATCATCATAACACTCTATAGAGAGAGAACCCGGAGAACTCCACCCTGGAAGAACCTATCAATGTTAGACTTACTGAGCACCAGAGGATTCATTCAGAAGAAGAAACTCACAAATGTCCTGTCTGTAGGAAAAGCTGATTTTGTTTAGACCTTTATAGACGCCAATGCCTCTACACAGGGGAGAGACCCTATGAATGCACTACATTTTATGGAAAGCAATTTGACAGCGTGCTTTAAAAATTTTTAAATGTTTCTCCTCTTTGACCAAGCAGTTCCACCTCTGAAAACTATTCTGAAGGGAGAAACCAAAGCAAAACAAAATAGCTATATCAAAAATCAAAGTCTTCACACACACACACACACACACACACACACACACACACACACCCAATCTCCCAAAGTTTGTGCCTTGATAATAAAGCACAAACTTCTCAACGAGGATGTACAGAGCTTCATGATGCAGGCCCCGAACTGTGGCAGCAAGCACTGCAATTGACTCCTGCCGCACTCCAAGTCAGAATCACTTTCTTCTGAGCCCCCAGGTGCTTAGCACTTACCATAGTTCACTTTAGGTAGGAAGGTTAGTTACAATCATACTGTGACTTGTATCATCCTCTGCCCTTCCAATGTACATACATCAACATCACAGACATGACTGGAGTTTTACAGGGTAGAGAACAACTGTTATTCACATTTCCATCCCTTAAAGTGCCCTGTACATACTAAACATTAATAAATGCATAGCATTGAATCCAGAAAGATGTAAGATAGCTCTTAGAAACTAAAAACAAAAAACATTGTGATGGATATGCCTAGTTACACTTCTGAGTATTTTGAAAAGATAAGCGCAAAATTCAATGCCTCCCCATAAGTATAATAAAGATTAAGTGACATATATTTAAATATAGGCTCTATACAAAATAAAGTTGCAATGAATCAGTGTATATTATTTCTAATCTGTTGTTTAATGATAAAAGCATTAAGGGCTATGAGTTTTCCTCTAAGTATAGCTTTGATGACATCTTGTACTTTTTATATAGAATATTCTCTTTATTTATGATTTCAAAATAGTTTGTCATTACAGTTTTTAATTTATTTTATCTTCAAGCCAAGAGTTGGTCAAGTGGTTAATCTTGTCAAAAAATTTCTGAAAAATGTTTAACTGCATTGATTAAAAAATGGAATTTATTCTATTTCTGCTTTGAAAGTTTATTTAGGTTTTCTTGTAAACTTGTATTTGATAAAACTTGCTAAATATTCTAAAGGCTCTAGAAAATGAGTGTTCTATTTGTAGGACAACAAATTTATTTTTTTTATAATGCCCACAGCATCTGGTATTTCTAGATAATCTCCCGTCCAAGTACTAACTAGGCCCAACCCTGCTTAGCTTCCGAGATCAGATGAGATCGGGCACATTCAGGGTGGCATGGTTGTAGATGGACAACACATCTAAAAGAGCCTTAGGCCTCTCTAGTACTTTTATATGTTTAGAAGCATCTTTGGTGCTTGTGTGAAAGGGAAGTGAGATAAAGGGGTTCAGGTTGCTTTCCATTCTGCCTCTCTGAATTTCTTTTTTTTTTTTACTTTCTCTTCTTTGTTAAAGTTTTTTTTTTTTTTCAAAAACTGTTTCATGGGTTTTATAAAAGCAGTTGTTAATAGCTGCTTAGCTGTTAAAGCTGGCAGTAAAAATAGGAGGCTAAAGGACCTAGGAGGGAACTTGTCTCTTTCTTTAGCTGAAATAATCCTCCCTAAGATGCCATAGTTGTCTTCCTGAAAGCAGAGAGAACCTCTAGGTGTCACATTAAGATTTTCGCAATTATCTTGCAGAATCTGCTGGGATTCTTTCACAGTGTAGAGGATATTGTCTAGGCTGAAATCAAGGAAACTGAGGAATTGACTGGTAAGTCTGCTCCCAAGGGGATCAGAATGTGGCGAGGGATGAGAGACATTACACTTTGCCCTCCTGCACCTTCAGTCACCTTCACATTCTCGAAAAACCATCCTGAAGGCCCTCCAGGAAATTTCATGATCTTTTAATTCTGAAATGAGTGCCTTTTCTGAAATCCTCTCATTTCTAGTCTAGAGTTATGAGCTGAATAAACTCAGAAAAAACCAGTGCTCAGACTAAGCCTTCTGGCCTGGCTCCCTGCTTCCCCTCCTCAAATCCTTCATAAAGATGTGGAAGAGGGTAGAAAGGAGAGCTCAGCTCTTCGTCTCTTTCTTAGCACTTACAATGAGTTTAATAAGCCCCCAATCCGAATGTTTTAACAACTGAGATAGGGGTATTATTTTTTCTCCCCAGAATGAGAACTGGTGCTATAACAGTTATAACCTAAACCATTGATTCTCAGCTTTGTGTATTTTGGAATTACCTCAGAAACTTTAAAAAATTCTCATGCCTGGTGTCTGAATGTATTAGAGCTGCTATAACAAAATACCACAGCCTGGGTAGCTTATATGCAACAGATATTTATTTCTCACAGTTCTGGAGGCTGGAAGTCCAAAATTGGGCTGCCAATAAGGTCAGCTGAAAGCTCTTTTATATGGTGAAGACTGCCAATCTCCATTTGCTCACACTGTGAAAAGGCCTAGGGAGTTCTGTGGGGTTTCTTTTAAAAGAGGATTAACACCATTAATGAGAGTTCCACCTTCTTAACCAACCAATTCCCAATGGCCCCACCTCCTAATTCCATCACTTCAGGCATTGCTATTTCAATATATAAATTTTGAGGGGACATAAACATTTAGACCATAGCACCTGGGTACCACTCCCTAAAGATTTTTTCTGGCTATCAGGATTTTCTAAAGCTCCTCAGATGATTCTAATGTGCAACCAAAGTTGAGAACCATTGGTCTAGACATTAATTTGAGGAATGGCATAAGAAACTTAGAAGCAACAGGCCTGGCAGAGAATTTCCAAGAGGTTATACATTTGTAGCAATTGGTGAAAGAAATGAAACACGTGGTATGCTCTGTAACTCATATATCAAGTTGAATCTCCTGTTAAAAGTTTTTATTTTTAGCATTGTGTGTGTGTGTGTGTGTGTGTGTGTGTGTGTGTGTAAAGTGTGGTGGGATAAAAATGGCTGCCATCTTTTTTTAATTCTCTTCTTGAGAGGTGGTGTCTGGCCCTCTTCTCCTGAATCTAGGCCGGCCTGCTTAGGCGATAGAATGAAGTGGAAGTAACTTTCTGGGACTTCACAAAAAGTTGTGAAGCTGCCACCTGGGGCCTCTTGGAATGCTAGCCCTGGGGACTCCATCCACCATTTGAGAAATCTAATTACCTCAAGTTTGCCGTGCTGTGAGGAACCTCAATTATGCACATGGAGAGAGAAAAATGCTCAGTGATCCCAGCCCAGGCACCAGACATACACATGAAGAAGCCATTTTGAACATTCCAATCTCAGCAAACACACAGAGGGGAACTAAGGAATTATGTGCAGGCAGCTGGCATTAAGGCTCCAGGCACATAACTCCAGTTGATTATAGCCATTCCAGCAATCTCCAGACATCTGAAGCTCCAGCCATGGAGCAGGCATGAGTTGTCTCTGCTGTGCCTGCTTAAAATCCTGACCACAAAATCATGAGCATAACAAAATATTGTTTTTATACCAATCTATTGTTATGCATCAATTGATAACCAGAACAGTAATACAAGAACAGGAATTGAATACCAGAACAGGAATAGTCATTGCACAGAATTCAAAGAATATAGATGTATACAAAGAAAATGAGGAAACTTTTCTATCAGCCCCTCACTTTACTTTTACTCCCTTTTTTTATAGGTAAGAGCTGGCTCTATATCCTATCAGTCTCCTGATACGTGTTTACATACTTATATATCTATTAATTATACATCTATATCTAGATACATATTTTCCCAGATTTTTTTTTATAACTTAACAATGTGCCTTTGAAATCCACCTGGATCAAGATAAGTAGGTATTTCCTAACAGCTGCACAGTATGCCATAGTATGAGTGTATGATAACTGTACTATCTCCTCTGTTGATGGAAATTTAGATTGTTTTCAATTCTTGCTTGAAGAAACAATTCTGTAAGAAACATCTAATAATACAACTTTGTGTACGTTCAATAATTTTTTTAGGATAGAGTCCTAGAAATGGAATAACTGAAGCAAAGATTGTGTGCATTTTTAAAGGGTTTTTGGTTGTAAAATATATATAACATAAAATTTGCCATTTTAACTATTGTTAAGTGTACAATTCAGTGGCATTCGTGTATTCACATTGTTATGTAACCAACACCACCATTGATCTCTAAAATTTTTTTATCATCCCAAATTTAAACTCCACTCATTAAATAATAACTCCCCATTACCCTCCCTCCAAACCCCTAGTAATCACTACTCTACTTTCTGTCTCTATTAATTTGACTATTCTAGGTAATTCATATAGGTGGAATCACATGATATTTGTCATTTTGCGTCTGCCTTATTTCGCTTAGCATGTTTTCAAGATTTATCCATTTACTCATGTTGTAGCATGTATTAGAATTTCCTTCCTTTTCAAGGCTAAATAAGTGGGACAATACATCACATGCCAGTATCACACAACCGATTACTGTAGAAACAGTATTCTCACTCAGGCAGTCTGACCCAAGAGTCTGTGCTATGAAGCACTCATATGATACTTGGTAAAAGTGCTCAATATATGTCATCGACTGCAGTTCCAAAACTATGATTTTTGGTATTTTGATACCCCCATCACCACCATATCAGCCTTGGAAAATGTTTTTTGTGGTCTTTGATGTCCAATTTTAGCTTTGACTAATATAATTATTTTCTTCTAACTACCAACTGCAGCAATTAAGAATTGTTTCCAGCAGTGGCTTCTGAGAAGTACTGTGCTTGGGGATGTGAGTGGAGTGCTTGGGGATGTGAGTGGAGTGAGGTGATCAATGTGCTTCCAGCAGCAGCCCTAGAGACCACGTGGGGGTCGCCCTCTACAGGACTCCAGGAGAAATGCCACCTGAATTTGGCTGAGATGAATGGCTTGGTTGGTTACTTTCCTGTGGGTGAAGACACTGTCCAAGTACTAAGGCTTTCTTGGTTAAATGGCCTTTCAGTCATTTCAGATTATCTCAATCATATTTAAAAATTTTTAGCTTCTGCTCTGTAACTTTAAGGGATTCAAGGCGTGGGAACTTATGTTCTTGTTAAAGAGTCTGTGTCTACATTAACTTAATGACTGCAGTATGTGTATATGTACGTGCATGTTTATTTTAGAGATAAGTCTAAGCTGTGTTCCATGCAGTATTGGCAAACCTTACATATCTGTTTAAAAACTTGACATTTGTTTCTCTAAGCGCACAATCTGCTTTTAAAAATTCATTTTCCTAAACTTTTGCACTCCAGTGTAAACATTGCAGTTAATGAGCTTTTATTTAACTTTTTGTTATAGAAATATTGAGCAAAACATAAAAGTCTTCATCTAATATTTAGCTTGCTATGTTTTTTGTTTTGCCTTATTATTTTACTCTGAGAACATATTCATGGAGTATGTTTCGTGTGTCATAAAATGTTTAAATGCTCATTTTTTAAAAAGCACACAAAAATTTAGAGAGAACATACAGTAAAAGTGCAACCCTACCCCCAATTCTACTGCACAACCCCTACCTCCAATCTACTCTCTACAGGTTGCCATGTTATTTCTTAAGTCTTCCTTGAGATATTTAAATTTAAAAAATATTTTTGTTACATGATATTATTCTGTCACACTATACTGTAAACGTGCTCTTTCATTTAATAATATATATTGTCCATCTTTGCACATTAGTACATGGAAAACCACCACACTGTTTTCAATGGATGCAGTACAGGCCATGGAATGGATTTACCATAATTTACCAAGCCACTCCCCTGGTGATAGTCGTTTAAGTTGTTGCCAAGTGTGGCAGGCAGGAATGTTCCAGGAGAATGACAAAGGTTTAAGTAAGAAGATGCCTCTCACACTACCATGTGGGTCAATAGTCTGGTTATATTTACTTGAGACTAGAAAGTAGTCTTGATGGGAAGGACCTACATAGAATGTTGGAACTAGAAATACAGATAGGCCATCTAGCTGGGGGTTCCTTTTTTTCCCCTTGCAGTACACTTGGATCAAGGGAAGTCTTTCTTGAAGGGGACATATGCAAAACAGTTAAAATGTAGGGGCTTCCCTAGCTGATGTGAGGGTATATACCTAGAGGCTCCTGCTAGGTTCCCCCAGGTGGACTTCAGGAAGTCCATGAACGCCCTGAAATGCTATACGGAACTGTAAATGAATGTACTCTTTTCTGAACAAAACAATTATCCCTATAGAACATAGCATTTTACGAGATTTTTCAAAAGGAAGTATGACACAGAGAAGTTTAAGAATCTCTACTCTAGAGTTCCCGGGGGGCAGTGTTTGGAAACTGAGACCATACGAGTGCTGATGCTGGATTAAAGGACTCAGCTGTTTAGCGGCTCTTATCCTGAGTGAATTATTGGTTACTACCCCCTCGTGAGATGAGCTTGTTGGGGCGAGAATCATGCCTAAAGTGACCATCCTCGCCGCTGGCACAGTACGTGGTATTCGATAAATACCTGCTGTAAACAGGAGCGAACGCGGTCTACAGGTTGCTAAGGACAGGAGGACTTTGGGGATAAACGGTCTCAGCGCAGCAGGAAGGCGCCCAAGGCCACGAGCCCTCGAGCCTGAGGGGACCACGCCTACTCTCCGCCCTGGGTTCTTGCTCGGATACTAGCGGCCACAAGTGCTCCTCCTCCGAGCTGGGCGCACGACCACTCCGGCGCGAAACGGGTATAGGTTGTCGGAGATGCCAACCCCATCAGCAGCGCGGTTGCCCAGCGCCTCTGGGAGACGTGGACCCTGGGAGCCCCGCCGCTCGCTCTCTGACCGGTTCCGCATGCTCCCGGGACCCTGGGAGAAGCGGTTCAGAGAGGCCCCGCGCGTGGGTAGGCGTGATGCTGCAGACCGAGGCTGCTGCTGAGCCCTGCACCTGCCTGCCTGTCAGGGCCCTGCGATGACACTTTCCCCTTTTCCTCGAGCCGCTCCTCCCGCAAACAAACCCCTCCCTGACCCAATCTGCTTCCCCCTCTGGAGTCGTTGCCCCAGGGGGTGCTGCTGAGGGTGACGTCAACCGACATGACGCCTTCCGGTCCCCAAGCGGAGAACCGCGGAGTGTGGGCGTTGGGGGGGGGGGGAGGTCCTGGAGGTGATGGTCGTATTGGGATGGGGATCTCCAGTCCACTTTCACGGACACCGCCCACGAGTGCCAGAGTGCCAGGCGCTGACTCACCAAAGAAGGATGTTGACACTTTCCCACAGTGCCGGCCACTTTTGCGTACATTCTCTCTCACTGAACTCCCAAAACAACCCATTTGACTTGAAACAAGCACAGAGAAGTCAAATAACTTCCCACCAGCTCTGTAGTCTAGCCCTTGGAGGTGAGAGCTGGGGACTAGGAGACCACATGTGCTCCCTCTGTTTCCATCCTGCAGAGGAGGTTGTAGGTTGTCCCAAACTCAGCGCGTCCTCGGTTTGGAAGTTCTAAGTATGTATTATACATACAGTTATGTCTCCCAGTGGGAGGTTCATTCCCTGGAAATTCACTTAGACCTGAATGGTTAGCCCATCAAAGTCTCAGATTTCTCCTTTAAAATTCAGATTACTATGGGGCATGGAAGAGATCATGTCACAATGAGATCCATTATTTTCAATTCCAGATTAACACAGGAACTCTTCCGTGATTTTCCTAGTTCTTTCCACTTTCTCAATAGCAGATATATAATATATTTAAATACTACTTTATAGACATCCTTTATTATGATGGTTGGAGGGACAGGATTAGTAGCACCTTAGAAGCCAAGCTAACTACAAAATACATTTTTAAAACTACCTTTGTATTATAAAAAAAAAAGTAATATATATTGATTTAAAAGTCTGAAAATGATGGAAAAAATGAATGTGGTAGAAAGTGAAACCCCTCATGACCAGGAATGGAGTAAAGGCTGAAGTGTCTCAGCTGCATATTACTGAGGGTAAGAGCAGAGACTGGACCCTTTGCAGCAGTTGCATTGATTTAGATTTATTACATTGTCCTCGAATAAGGGCATCGATACAGTCACAAAGGTACAAGAAATAGTTCAGCAATACCCCACTTTGTTAAAGAGTTAAAATGCATCCCAAGAGCTATGATCCTATTTTCACATTTCTTCATTTTAAAAACTCATTGGAACCTCAAAAAAATGGAAGTTCTATGACCTTCTCTTGACCTAGAAAGGCTTCAATGGCATTAAAACATTACTTCTCAAGAAGCACCTGACTCAAAATTGCCTGTTGCACAAGGTGCCAGTTCAATGGCAAAAGAGCCTGCTATAGACTGGAAAGCCCTATTTCCTATCATAGTGTGTTAGTCTCAGCTTAGAGGAATTTTTTGGCTAGTCCAGACAGGGTCAGGGACCCAAGGACCACAAAGGACATTGCACATGATTGCACAATTTCATCATTTCTGTGTCAGGGATGGAAGGCAGCCTTGTTGATTCTTTCTGGAATCTTGTACGGGTCCTGGTCCCAGAGACACTCCAGTCAAGAAACACCCTTCTGGCCCAACCTGAGAATTTCACAATCTGATATTTGCACCAGAAATGTACATTTTGATTTATTCATTTTTTTTTAGGGAAGATGTTGAGTTGGGGAGGTTATTTTCTCAACAGAATCCAGAGAACTGGATGTTATCAGCTGTTAAAACAAAAGTGCTGAATACTCTGTAAAATACAGAACACATGGGCCAATTGAACAATAAGCTAAATTCAACTAACTAGAACTAATTGAAACTTTGATCCCAGGCTGGTCACACACAGGGCTGTTCGTTCAGCCAGGCGTCAGAATGTTGTCACTATGGCCCATTTTGAATTTCATTGGGCAGCTAAAAAAATGACATCTATAGTTAGTGATGCATAGTAAATAAATTACTATCATGCAGGAAGACAATATTGTAAAGTGGCTAACAGAGTGGGTTTGAGCCCTGGCTCTGGGCAAGTCACTAAGTCACTAAGCCACTAATGAGAAAGAATGAATCCTGCCCCTATGGGGAGCTGCAGAAATTCTAGGAGATAAAGTATATATAAAACAAACTGTGCTTGGCACAGAGTAAGGACCGTTGAAGGGTAACTGTATTATCAACAAAATATCTGTAAGCCAAAACTATCATGAGAAAGACAAAGTTTAAACCAGGATTGCAAATGATGCCAACTAAGTAATAGAAATATCACCATTTTGCTTGGCCAGAGGGGCTGACCCCCAACATAGCCCTCTCCAGGGTGGGACCAGGGGCTCTGCTGCCACCCCCCCACACCCAAATCCTGGGAGGAGGAGAAAAGGAAGCATCTGAGTGACTGCCTAAGGATCAAGAGATGGGAATCCAATTCCAGAGCCTATCTTACAGACTTACCACCAGCTCTGTAGTTTAGCCCTTGGGGGTGAGAGCTGGGGACTAGAAGACCACATGTGTGGCAAGGAATCTTCCAGCTGGAAAAGCCTCTGAATTTGCAAAAAAGAGAACACAAGCCAGCAATGACACTCCCATGGCCTCATTTCCCACCAAAGCACAGAGCATTTCCTGTGCCTCTTCCGTTATTTCACAAGCTGTCTCTTCTCACACATACTCTAGGTTCCAGGGCAGAGGGCTTTTTCTCCTCCCAGAAGCCAGACAGCTAGCACCAGCCTCTCTCGGTCAATGCTATGGCCAAGACCCCTAGGGACCATCTATTGTACTCCCTGGAGGAGCTGGTGCCCTATGACTTTGAGAAGTTCAAGTTCAAGCTACAGAACATCAGCCTGGAGAAGGTGCCACCCCGGATACCCAAGGGTCAGCTCCAGACAGCTGGGCCAGTGAAGCTGGCCACTCTGCTGATCGCCCACTATGGAGAAAAGTATGCTGTGCGTCTAACCCTGCAGATCCTGAAGGCCATTGAACAGCACCTCCTGGCAGAGGAGCTCCACAGGGCAATTGGCCCAGGTAAGCAGGCCCCATGCCCCCTTCTCTACCATTGTAACTGCTGGCTATTTATGGGATGGTATGGGAAGTACAAGAACAATGGCCTGTTCAGACTAGTGCACAATGACTTAGGGGTTAGGAGTCCCAGGTCTACCATGACACTAGTGACCTTGGCCAAGCAAGTCCTTTTCCCTGCTCTGGTCTTTGGAGCTAAATTAATAAAACTAAAGCTCCTGATGGCTTTTAAAAAGAGAAGAAGGATGGTTGAGATTCTGACTTGGAAGAATCAGTAAAGGTAGGAGCTAGATGTCTGTGTGTAGAGAATCCCTCACTTCATTTGTGATTAACACTTATGTACAGATGAGTATCTGGGTAAGCAAAAAGGACCTGCTAACCAATCTTATTAATAGGGTTGATAGGTAATCTCATTGTTATCCACCTGATTTCAGTTTTGAGTTTTAGTGCCTTTTACAAAGGCATTTTAAAATTCTCAAGAGGACTTCATTCCTTTCTTTTTTTCCCTTTCTCCCTTCCCTCCCTCTTCTCTTCCTTCTTTCTCTTTCTCTCCTTCTCTCTCTCCCTCTTTCTTCATCTATTTTCTTTTTTCCTTCCTTCTCCTGGTTCTTCTTCTGCTGCCCTTTTGCAGAATGTGACTTATCTGATTTCTGCTGTTAGATATTTTTTGAGATTTATTTTGAGAGATGTTCATAATAAAAATATTTGGAGTTTGAATTTTTCTTCTATTTCTATTTTAAGAATACATTAGAAACACTTTTTCTGTGTTTCTATGTGGTAGAATAGTTTAAATGACATAAAAATTCTCTATTATTTGAAAGAGTGATAGAACTAAACCAACCATAAATTGAGTCTGGAATAATCTGATGAATAGAATTTTTAAATTACTTTTTCATATTTTAAAATCTGGTTACTAGCAGCTTCAGGGTTTCTCCCCAGTTATTGCGCCAGTTTTGGCAACATGTTTTCCTACAAAGCCAACAGCAAAGTGTTTTAAACAACTTTAAAGTAATTTTAATAAGAACATCTTCAAACCAAAAATTAAGGTGCTAAGTATGTGGTATCTTCACTTCTTTATTAGAGTAGTGGTTTTCAAATCACATAACAGGAAGATATTTCAGGGTTTCTTTTTTAAAACTGTCAGCAAATACTGGATTCATATTTTATTAATTTTTAACTTACAAAACTCACAAACTCAAATTAAAATGTATTATTAACCAAATTTTAAAATACCAAAGGCTACCAGTGTGATAATTCATGCTGTACTTAAAACCCTTTTTATATAGACCTTGGAATTAAGCCTTTCTTATAATTTCTGTTCAATTAAATAGTACCCTGAAATTTCAAAGCAAGTTGGGGGTTTTTTAAATTACCATTTACACTTACTTTTCTGCATGATTTAGGATTTTCTTCATGAAACCAAAGTAGGGAAAAAATAAATTACTTTCTAAAGTTGTAACTGTCCTTCATAACTTGATTTCAACTTGTTTTGCCAAACATCTTGGGTTTTTCCCCCAGCTTTATTGAGAAATAATTAAAATATGTCATTGTATAAATTTCAAGACATACAGCATGATGATTTGACTTACATATATTGTGAAATGATTACAACATAGGTTCTGCTAACATCCGTCTTCTCATATAGTGAGTTGAGAACCTTTAAGATTTACTCTCTTAACAAGTTTCCAATATATCATACAGTAGTATGGGAATTATTTGAGGCCTGGCTTTGAGTTAAGTTTTCCAGCAAAAGGTCCATTTGCTCACCCTAATTGTTTGGGAATAACGCTGCGAACATTCTTCAAATGAAATTACTCTCCTGAGTTCTCACTACATTCACAGATACATGAATAATGTGAATTTGGGCTGAAGCCTAAAAGAGGGCACTTTTGTTTACAAATCTTCAAGAGAGATATACTTTTTAAACTACATCTAATGCCAAGACTGAGACAGATACCCGTTCTGTTCTGTCCCCTTCTGTATGGAAGGTTTTCTTTTTTTTTAAATGTTTAATTATAAATTTTCAAACATACTCACAAGTAAAGGGTACCATGAGAAGCCTCTCTGTACTCATCACCCAGCTTCAATGATTATTACCACTATTTTGTCATTCTGAATACATCTGTTTTTCCCCTTGCTTATTGTTGTTATTGAGTTTTGTTTCTTCAGAACATGCATTTATTTATTTAATTTATTTATTTAAGATTTCTTTGATGTAACAATAGTTAATAACCATTATTACATTACAACTCAATATCTGGATACACTGCAACATGCTCACCAACAAAAGTCTAGTTTCCACCTGTTAATTCTTCTTTATTGATTGTTTTATGTGTAAGTTTTGTTTATCTATAATCGCACACAAATTTATACCAATAAACTAGGGTTTTTATTTGTTTTATGTTTGAAGAATTGTGGTTTTGCAATTCTTATATTGGAAACAAGTTCTCCTGCCTAAAAAGTTTGAAAAGATTATTTGAAAAATAGATAGCAAATAATTAGTATGTTATTATTTAACAGTAATTGACTGCTGTTGTTTAGAATGTTCCAAACTGCTTTGATTTCTAAGACTATTCTCTCTCCTCTCTTTTCCCCCAGCCCCTGGCCCTGAGCACCTAACATTTTCATGCCTTTGTGTCTCCTTGTCTTTTCAGAATATCCAATACAAGAAAGTGGCACCAGCTGTGCAGAAGTGTCTTGTTCCTCTGGGGAGAATAATTTCAAGAACCTGAGGACACCAGATAACCCAGAAGGTGACAGGCAGAGGCAAAGTGATGATGGGGCAAAAAGCCTACCAGCCAGCCAGCCTGAAGCTGAGAGGGGTACCCAGAAAAAGCCTCAGGGAAAACGGAGAGATCAGAAGAGCTTGGAGGGCCTGGATATGCAGGGAAAGCCAGGGGCCAGAGGTGTGATCCTGCCTTCTAGGAGAAGTCCATTATCTAGCAAGCTGCAAGGGGAGAAGAGGAACAATTTGAGTGCCGGGCTACGCAAGAATGCCAGCTTTGCAGGAAGGCTCCCAGGACTCTCCAGTGGGTCATCTCCTGGGTCCCTGGGAAAAAAATGCAAGATATCAGAAGCACATTTACGTTCAAAAACACGACCCAAAAGTCTTGAATTGACCATTTCTTCAGGAGAGAGAGAACCCCTCAATCCAGACATTCTTCCTCAAGAGAAAATGAGAAGTGAGACTCTAGACTCAACAACCACACCCAGTGAAGTGACCACTCTGGATGTAGAGGCTGTTGTGGCTCCAGAGAGAGGCTCCAGGAATTCAGAACATTGCACAATCCTGGGTGGGACACCATTCAGGAATACACTTTCCAATACGTCATTAGCTAAAGAGGAGAAGATGTGTGAGAATCCAGAATCTATAGGACCTTCAGAGAAAAATGGAATTGAGGGTCCAGAGACTCTTAAAACCTTGGGAAAGGTGGTAGGCGGTGTGCTCCATGAGCCTTCAAATCCAGAAATCCCTCCATCTTCAGGTAAGAAAGGATCATAAAATCCAGAATACTTGACATCTTTAAGATTTGTGACCTTTTATCCCTATTGTATTTATGTCACCAGATCCCTGAATGTCCCCTGTAGTCCCCAACACTTTGAGAATCTTTTGGAGGCTGTGAATCCTGAAAAACAAAAACTATGTGTACACATCTTCACAAAATGTCACATCAATTCAGTTAGTTCTTAAACACTTTAAAGTTCTTCTTTAAGATTCCCAGGACTTCATGGACCCCAGATTGAACATCTGAGAAAGACTGGGTAAAAATATCCCCTTCTCCCAATAACCCCATGGCAGCATGTCATATGATCAAATTTCTGCCACTTGCCTTTCTCTGGGCAAAGAGGAGAGCTGTTGGCTAAAATCCTAGGACTCTTTTACTAAAGAGGCAGAAATAAGGATTATTTTGGGTTGTGAATGACAGAAACACTATAATAACAGTAACTGAAATAAGGTAGAAATTTGTTCCCCTTTCACATAAATGGTGCACAGGTGATCCAAGACAGATGTGGTGCTCCATAGGCCAGGTACCCAGGCTTCTGCTGTTTTTCTGCTCCACCAAATTTGCTTTCAAACCCATGATCTCAGATGGTGGCACCCACATTCCAGGTAGCAGGATAGATGGACAAAAGCGAATAGTATTACTTGGGGTAGGTTTCCAAAAGTTTCTAGAAATTGATCATGAGAGCTCCCTTTATATACCTTTTGCCAGAATGTAGTCAAATAACCATACCTATCTGAAAGGGAGCCTGAGAAATGTAGTTTTTTTTTTGGGGGGGGAGGGATGGTGGGGAGAAGCAGTCATATGAACAGCAATCAATTCTATTACAAGTGTAGGAGTGAAGCAAGGTTATTGGGGGCCTCTTGCAGTCTCACAGGATATAAATTTCTGGGACCCTGTGAAAAGAGAAAGTGGGAGGGCACTGATGGATTGAATATGTTTCTATCCATGTATCTTTTGTCATTTCTGCTTTATAAAGTTGTGCTATGGTCTTGGGGCACAGGTAGTCATAGCTGTACATTATCATAGTAGATTATACCCTTCAGTCTTATGAACTTCTTTTATTTACTTTTATTTAATGCTTCCAGAACCTGGGTGTGAGAAGTGGTACCTCTGTGCCTTCATTCAACATACTTCTAGTCACTGTCCCTGGGGAATTCCCTCGTGAGTCATGAGCAGACTGAGAGGTTTTAAGTGGCAAAGCAAACATCAGTCAGAATGTTTTGTTATCTTTGAATCACCTGTTAGATCAGTGTATGTGCAGAAGGAAGGCATAGAATCTATAGCAAAAGACCTTTCTTTAGGATAAAAAAATTCCAGCTCTCAGGACTGTCATGAGATCTAGCCCTTGGCCTTCAGTCACAGGGGCTTGTTGGAGGGAAATTGTTGGAGGGCCTTGCTGGAGGAGAATTAGGGGAGGACAACCTAGGAGGTGGCTGCAGTCTAACAGAGAACTCATATGTCCCAGGCATAGGCTCTCTCTCTCCTGTGCTTTTGCATCACCCCTTTGTAATACCCTGGGTTTGTGACTTAGGAGATTTTTCCACTCCCATATCCCCCAGGGAGGCCACAGGACGAGGTTGTATGTACCCTTTGCTGTGCCCAAGGAGACCTGGTTGGTGGAGCCTGTACACATGATTCCTGCAGCTGCTCCATTGCTTCTAGGGATCCCAAGTTCTCCGACGTTCACTCACCCAGCCACCCCAGGTGCCAGGCCTCACTCGCAGAAAAGTACTCTGGACACTCCAAGCAGCAGGAGGGCCCACAGATGGCTAGCTTGAGAGCTCGGGAGCCGCTGCCACAATGTGAACGTCACATGAAGCAGTTCCGGCTGCTCTTCTGTGAGGAACATGGAGAGCCTATCTGCCTCATCTGCAGCCTGAGTCAAGAGCACCGAGGCCATCAGGTGCGCCCCATTGAGGAGGCTGCACTGGAATACAAGGTAGGCCTTCCAATGATACTGTGAGGTTGGCTCATGAGCTAGCATTCTTGAACTGTAAATGGCAAAAGCACAATACAAATCAAGTCAGCAAAGAGAGAATTTACCAGCTTGTGTAACTCAGAGGTCCAACAGAATCTAGCTTCAGGTATAGCTGAATCCAGGTACTCATAGGTCATTAGGAATCTCTCTCTTGGCTCTGCTTCCCTTGGTATGGACTCATTCTTCCTTTTCCCCGGGTACCTCCCTGTGCTCTTGCAGCATCCTCAGCTTTACTCTCCAAAGCATATTTTCCCTTCTAGAGCTGGCATCAACAACTAAAGGTGGCAGGAGCCAAGTTTAAGTTTCAACAAGTGTTCTTTTTCCAGGAGCAAATTCAGAAGCAGCTGGAGAATCTGAAAGAGATGAAAAAACATGGAGAGGAGCAGAGAATTCAGGGGGATAAGGACACAGCAAACTACCTGGTAAAGCCAAGGGCATTCTATGGCCGAACCTTGCCTGGACTCACCACTGCAGAAGGAAGGAGGGGACCTAGAGCGAACAAGGGTCCCTGAGGTTCATAGGGAAACAAAGCTGATCACGTATTTATAATCACCTGCTCTTGGAGGTGGGGGAGGTAAAGGATAAGCCTGTCCCTGCAGAGGAGGCCTAACCACATCTCCAAGGATACTGTCATACTTTCTCGTACCACAAAATGGTTTAGAGAAACTAATGCCAGTGTCTGTCACTGATGGATGGGATTCAATGTTAAATACTCCTCTGTATTGTTTTTATCATTGTTGTTGTTGTTGTCCATTTTATTTTTTTACAAAAACCATATTGATTTTTAAAATTCAAATGGCTAACAGACATTTTCTTTAAAACTGTGGTTTTGCAACGCCACAGATTTCAGTAAGTACAGATTACTGGCCTTCTTCTGTCAAGCTGGTGACCAGCCTCTTTGGAGTCATGAGTTACTTCCATTTTCCCTGCAAATTAAGGCACCCACCCCACAGAGCCTTGATTTGTTGGTTGAATCCCGACTCCCTCTGGGTTCCAAATTTCTATTGGGACCCATCTTACCACAACGGGAAACAGTGAAGATAAAAAGGGACAGAATGAGAGGAGGTGACATTGGCCTAGGCATCTGACTTTTAGGAAACTCTGAATTGTAGTAAAATAAAAACTCTTTCTTATAATCGCAGGTGGCTTAGAACTTGTGGATGTATCAGGGATGTCCCTGAGGAGAATGAGTCAGGAGCCTGGGCTGCTCAGGGAAACCTAGGGAGACAAGAGGGTCCAGCCTTCCCTAAGAAACTCATACCAACACAGCCCCCTGTAGAAACAAGATGCTGTTTTCAGAACTACTTCTGCTTCTTCTTTCAGTAATCAAAAAAAAATTTTAATTATAGGAAAAGAGAAGGAAAAGCTTTTCTTTACAGCAGAATGCTAACTGAAACAAGTATAGAAGAATAATTGAATTAGACATTTTCATTATACAAACACCAGTATTACACCTGACACTGACATGGATCGTCAACAAATGCTAAAATTTTTAGAAGATCATTAGAATATAGGATATTTACACAGTCTCAAAGTACCACTCCATGAATTACTTAATAATTATAAGAGAAATAATGTATATTTACAATGGAGAGATCTAGTAGGCCACTTCTTAACTATGTGACCAATCCTAGTATCAATAATGATGAAGGATAAACTGGACATTCTTTGCCTCCTCATGGGATGTGCTAGAAAGACCACAGCATTAAATATATGATATTCTTGCCCAAATGCTTAGCCTAAATTTAATTATGAGCAAAATCATCACAAAATTTTAGAATATATGCCACTGAACCAGACAACTAACCTGTCCTTAAAAAAAAAAAATTCAGTTACCATCATCAACAACAGCAAAAGGTGAGATGTTTCTGGTTCAAAATAACTAAAGTTAATGCTGTCCTTTTGAGCCAAAATTGATGAGATTTCTCAAATTCAGTCTTAGTGGATCTGAAGGGCCCTCTCACTCCTTGGAGGAAGGAAGAGGTACCCTAGAGCCACTTTACCTTGATTAAGAAGCTTCCTAGTGATGATGAGAAACAGAGAGATAGAAGAGCTAATAGTTGACCAGTGTGTAATGGTAGTGTAAGTCAAGTTCACTTATATTCAAATAAATAGACTCACCACTGTCATTCAGAGCCATACTGAGAAACTTGTGCAAGCCAAAACTTTGGAGAAAGTGCAGACAGAGAGTGAAACGAAATTTCCCTCCTGGAGACTTTGGTGGTCATAATCTTGTCCATTTATGACTCCAGGTATAGGTCATCCTCACGGTGGTTTTCAAGTAAGGAAGAAGGTAACACTAGGTATCTTAGTGTCCTGTGGCTGCCATATCACAGTATCACAGGCTAAGCAGTTTAAACCACAGAAATTTATATTCTCACTGTTTTGGAGGCTAGAAGTCCAATATCAAGGTTTTTGCAGGGTTGGTTCTTTCTGTTGACAGTGAGGGAAGAACATGTTCCAGGCTTCTCTCCTCTGCTTCTAGATGTCCATATTTCCCCTGTGTCTCTTCCTATGGTGTTCTCTGTTTGTCTGTACCCAAATGTCCTCACTCCAGTGGCCTGCCTCACCCAGTATGAGCTCATCTTAACTAATGACATCTACAAAAACCATTTCCAAATAAGATCACATTCTCAGGTCCTGAGGAGTTAAGACTTTAACATATGAATGTTGGAGGGAATAAAATCTAATCCATAACACAAAGTTTTTCAAGAGTCAACCCCTTCTCCCCTCAGCTGTTGAGGAAGATTCTGGCCCATTTTGCCTCCTGCTCTGGAATTCAGGCCTCCAAGAGACTGAGAAAGCTTGCCTCTTGTCCACCTCCAGGGGGTGGGATTCTGAGGATTCCCGAGACACACTCATCCACTTTACCACATAGACCCCTATACCTCCCTATCCTGTTCCCAGAAACTAACTGAGACCAAGAAGCAGAAAGTCCAGTACCAGTTGGAGCAGTTGAAGCAGTTTCTAAAGCAGCAAGAGCAGCTCTTTGTAGCCTGGCTGGAGGATCTGGGCCAGACCATTGGCCAAGTCTGGGAGACATATGACAACCAAGTGTCCAGGGACATCGCCCTTCTTGATGAACTGATTGAGGAGCTGGAGGCCAAGCAGTGCCAGTCAGAATGGGAGCTTATGCAGGTGAGTGTGGCTGGCCCTGGCCTTGCCTGCCCGCTGTGCCCAGCAGAATGACATGAGCTCCCACAACCTTCAGCTCTGCCCAAGCCACTGGGTGAGGCCATTGGGGCCATGGGTGGAAATTGGTCTTGGTGGCCTGCAATGACTCTTATGCCCAGACCCCTTTGATGAGCTCTCAGGAGACCTGGGTAGCCCAGAATCCAGGAGAATCTCCTGGAATCTTCCAGAAGAGAGCAGCAGAGCTTGGGTGCAGTTCTGCTGCAGGGCCCAGCTGGGCTGCCACCTCAGATAATTAGAATTAGAATTGGGGAGAGTTGTCCCAGTTGTGTTAACACCCTGTGGCTGAGAGCCCAAGAAGAGAGGCCAGTGAACAGTGCAGCCCATAGGAGACTGGTAATGGAGAGCTTTTCTCTTTTCTCTCCTAGGACATCAGAGTCACGCTGTACAGGTACTGAGAGGTCCCCTGCTACTCCCTCAGGTGTCCTGTAGGAGGCATTTGGGGAGGCAATTCTAAAAGGAAGATGCTCCCAAACCCTGGGTGTGGGACTCCTCCCTGGGCTCCTCCCAGCTCCTACAGCTATCTAAGGCCTTTCTGGATTTGTGTAAGGAAAAAACCTCAGTGCAATCAGAAGGAAGAGCATGGGGTTGAAGATTGGAAAGAATGAACACAGCTTGCCATGCTCATGGTGGCTTCGTAAGAAACCTCCCTAATAGAATGTGTCTTATGCAATACACCTCATAAAAACTGTTTCTGCAGAAGTGTTTGTGGCCTAAGGAAGAGAAACACTTTCCAGGAGTAGATCTGCTAAGCTTAGCAGGCAGAGAAGAAGGGAGCAGAGGTAGGAGGCTGGATATAATCACCCCAGGAGCCTTACAAAATCCTGACATCCAGGACCTGGCCAATAAATTAAATCTGAATCTTCAGGAGAGAATCTCAAGAAACAATTTTTAAAGCCTTTTTTTTTTTTTTTTTTTGGTGCGGTGGTAAAATATACATAGCATCAAATTTACCATTTTAAGCATTTTTAAATGTACATTCAGTAGCATTAAGTACATTCACATTATTGTGCAATAATCACCACCATCCATCTCCAGAACTTTTTCATCTTCCCTAATACAAATTCCATACCATTAAATAATTCATTTCCCCCTTCCCCAGGCCCTGAAACTACCACTCTACTTTCTGTCTTTGTGAATGTGACTACTCCTAACTACTTATACTATAATAAGTAGAATCAAAATATTTGTGCTTTTGTCTGGCTCGTTTCACTTAGCATAATGTCTTCAAGGTTCATTCACATTGTAACATGTGTCCAAATTTCATTCCTTTTTAAGGCTGAATAATATTCTATTGTCTTTATATATCAAATTTTGTTTATCCATTCCACCCATCAGTAGACACTTGAATTGCTTCCACCTTTTGTTGATTTTGAATGATGAATGCTGCTATGAATATTGGTGTAGATACATCTGTTTTAGTCTCTGCTCTTAATTTTGGGAGGTATATATCCAGAAATTAAATTGCTCTATCATATGGTAATTATGTTTCATTTTATTCAAGAAACCACCATACTGTTTTCCACAGTATCTATCATTTTACATTTCCACCAGCAATACACAAGGGTTTCAAACTCTACACATCCTTGCTAACAATTTTATTTTTCTTAAAAATAGCCACCCTAATGGGTGTGAAGTAGTATCTCATTGTGTTTTCTTTTTCACCTGTTATCATTTTTATTTCAATAGAAAGAAAATAAGGAAGTGTAATTAATTTGACAAAGATAATTCTGGGCTAAGCATTTCAATATCAGCACCATTTTAAGGCCATTACTAAAACTCATTGTTGCTTTAATATCAGTGTTTTTTTTTCCAAACTCTCCAAGTGATGCAAACCCATAGCCAAAGTTGAGGACCAGTGTTTAGAGCTTGAAGTCCAGGGAGGACTTTCTTTGTGAAGCCAAGGCTGGGCTAGGTATGCCCTATGTAGGCTGTACCTCCCCTCCAGCTCATGGAGGCTTGGTCCACTTCTATGCTCCAGCCCTCTGTGGACAACAGTCTTTTGTCTCTAGGGTCAAGACAGTGACTACCCCTAAGCCATGGGCCACCCTTCCAGAGGTGAAAGAAAAGATACACCTGCTCTACAAGAAATCAGAGTTTGTGGAGAAGAGCATGAAGCATTTCTCAGGTAGGTGGGCTTGGGGGAAGATGGGAAGCACCTGCTCACTTCCACCCTGAGATCCATGTAGCCCAGAGGCCCCTGGCATTCCTTCTCCACCTCTCATGGCCTTCTGATTCTGTCTTTAGCCTTTTCCTGATACCTCCCTTGCTGGGGAATTAACTCTAGTTCTCTTTCTCCCTTTAGAAAACCTGCGTTCAGAAATGGAAACTTTCAGTGGTAAGTATGATGGTAGTTACATGTGCTGAGTAGGCGTTATTGTGATATTCCTTTGTACTACTGGTTTCTAGGCACTGTTTAGAAGAGAGAAAAACACCTGTAACATAGGTAAGAGAAAGGTCATGACAGGCCCTCACAAGCTCTGTGCCAGACTCACTTGGCTAGTTCAACACATCAGACCACAGAGTCTCCAATGCAGGTCCGGGTCCCTGGGATGAATGGAGTTATATACAAGCAGAAGAATCAGGGTCCTGAGCATGGGGGTCCCTTGTCTTTCCTTGCTATGGAGACCAGGGTATATTTAGCCTGCCAAACAGGAATGCTCACGATTCTTTTCCCCATCTCCTTTTTCTCTGCAGTTCCTGAACTGATTGGTGCTCAGGCACATGCTGGTAAGTGCCAGATCAAGGCAAGTGGCCTTGGCCTGATGGGTCCCTGTGCTGTCCCCTGTATTCCAGAAGAACAGCCCTGTCCATGTTTCCCGGGGGTGGGGAGAACCTGTAGGGTTGGTACCCATGGACCCCAGCTATGTTTTCTAATTCTCTCTGCAAGTTAATGTGATTCTGGATGTAGAAACCGCCCACCCCAATCTCATCTTCTCTGATGACCTGAAGAGTGTGAGACTTGGAAACAAATGGAACCGTCTGCCTGACAGTCCAGAAAGATTTGATAGCTGTATCATCACCCTGGGCAGTCCGAGTTTCTTCTCTGGCTGCCATTACTGGGAAGTGGAGGTGGGAGACAAGACAGGGTGGATCCTGGGCATCTGTAAAACATCCATAAACAGAAAGGGAAACATCACTTTGTCACCAGAGAATGGCTACTGGGTGGTGATGATGATGAAGCGAAATGAGTACCAGGCATCCACCTTTCCCCCAACCCGCCTGCAGATGAGGGAGGCCCCCAGGTGTGTGGGCATCTTCCTGGACTACAAGGCTGGAGAAATTTCCTTTTACAATGTAACAGCCAAATCCCACATCTACACATTCACCAGCTTCTCTTTCTCTGGACCCCTTCAACCTATTTTCAGCCCTGGGACACATAATGGAGGGAAGAATACAGACCCTCTTACCATCTGTCCAGTGGGTTGCCAGGGGCCTCACTAAATGCCCACCACTTTGTATCTCTCTTCTGACTCCCAGCCTTGTATTTTGAATTCATACATTCTACAGTCACTACTGAACACATACTGGGTTCTGGGTGTTGTGGAGAATATAATGAATAAGAGAACAGTTCCTGTGTCCCCAGGAGCTATGGAATTCTGCTACTGCAGAAGTACAAAATTAGGTACCAAAATAATAATAAATCAAGAGTGAAGAGAATATATGTACTGATGATATGCCATGTTTTTCAGAGTAGGAAGTACATGGCTATTGCTAAATAAATCCTTGTATATGAATTAGTACCCTAAGATGCTTCTGAAGCCAAGATCCCACCCTCATTTTCCTTCAGGACCCCACAGCAAGGATGTATGCCCTGATTCTAGCCTCCCCTGCCTTGAGGACTTTGGAAGTTTAGAAAGAGAAACAAGCAGACTGGATTGTTATAAACTATTTTTGTATCTGGATTAATAAACTATGGTTATTAAGAGTATTGGCTGAGGTTCATAAATAAATTGATTAGAAAGTTTGATCATAAATCCATTTGTTATCATTTGACTGTTTGCTGTGAAATCCCATTTCCCTACTGAACACCTTGAAAGAGATGGGGCTGCTGCGGTGGAAAAACATTTGACACATATTCTAAGTGTCATATTCTATCCTGATCTGTATCTCAAAATGTGTGGTCCTGTAGAAAACTAGGTGCTCTAGTTCACAAATGTTCCCTCTATCATCCTCCATTTAAAGAGATCTAATGTAGAGAGAAGGGGTGTAAGAAAAAAAAGAATCAAATGAACACTAAAATCCAAACTCCTCTTACCCAGATGCTCTTTCTACATTTTCACACTAGAGACTGGTTTGGACTCAGATTATCCATGGTTGTGATCAGAGCATGAAACAAAAGCTTTGCTTTCTTCATGGAGCTTTGTTCTATATGCATAATCCACATACTGACACAGTACATGGACCTTATTTGCTTAGCTGTTCCCTATTGTTGGTCATTTGTTACTCCCAATTCTCCTTTGTTATAACCTTTTCACAAATAGCTTCATGTATGTTCTCTACCAGCTCCCCATACATGTATTTTTTCTCCTGTTATTCCTAAAATAATTCCAGAATGTGAATTATTTGATAACACTTGCTGTATTTGGCCATACAATCCTCCAGAACGATTTAAAAATATTTTATGCCAGAAGCAATGTTTGACATTAAATTTTTTTTGCTAATTTAATAGAGATATAATGAGGTTTTACTTGAGTTTTATTTTATTACCATTTAGTGAGGCTGTGAATTTTTTCATATGACTTTCTACTTTTTGCTTCATTCTATAGAAATGTTACAGCTCCTGTAATTTACTGTGTAGAATCTAGGTGTAGAACTTAGTTGTTTATAGTACTTTCTTCATAAATATTTTAGGTACTAAACATTTGTATCTTTAAAATAAAATTTTCCCTGTCTGGTGATTATTTTTTTGTTATACAATTCACACACATGAAATTCACCCTTTTAAAATGCATAGGACTTCCTCCGGTCAAGATGGCAGAGTAGGTAAATCCTATGCTCACCCCCTCCGGTGACCACATCAAAATAACAACTAAACTATAAATTATAAAACAATCATCCCTGAGAATTAATTAAAGACTAGCTGAACAGACTCCTATTCTAAGGATATAAAGAGGCCATGGCAAGACTAGTTGAAGAGGCAGGGACACAAAGTGGCTGGTCCCACAATCATGTGTGGCAGTTAAGAATCAGGAGGGATATCTGGGCTTGGAGGCCCCATTGAGGAGCAAAAGATCCCAGCCCCACAGCAAGTTCTCCAGCCCAGACCACCAGCACCATGAAGCAGATTCTCCACAACATCTGGCTGTAAAAATCAGTGGGGATTCAGTCTGGGTGAGACAGAGGGCTTCTGAAGTCCCAGGTACTCCTCTTAAGGGCCTGTGCAGGGACTTATTCACTGACAGTCACTCACTCAGAGCTCCAGAACTGGGGCAGCAGCTCAGAAAGCACCAGGAACATACAGGGAGGAACTGAATTGTCTAGCTTCAGGGCAAAGGCTGGAGGAACAGCTTTCTCCAGGACTAAACTGCTGGCAGGTACCATTTTCTCTTTGTTAGCCCTCTCCCCACACAGCCAGCAGGCAGGGACTATTGTTCCCTTGCTGAGTCCTCACCACACGTGGCCTACAGGTGCAGGTGAGTATCAAATTTGAGTCTCCATCAAGTTTGCTCCACCCTGGTGATTCCCTAAGAACCTACCCAACCCACATACCAGTCTAAACTTCTTTCAATAGTTGTCCTGTACTTCACACTTTCCTAAAATCTTTCAAAGGATCATAAATCCCAAATAAGCAGTGGCTGGACTTGGCATGCCCTGTACCTCTGCTAAGCAGCCCGCCACACTAGTGGCAGTGGGCCTCGGTTTGCAGCTTCTCCCAGGCACCTCCAAGTCTAGCCCAGGATGTTACTAACCACAGATCACTTTGTAGCTCCTACCAGGTGGCCCTGGGCTGGACATAGGCAGCAGCTGACCTGGGCCTGCACCAAAGCATCTCCCAAGAGTCTCCAGAACCAACATACCCAGTAGCCGGCTTCAGGCTATTCCAGAGCACCACCCAAATAGCTCCACAAACAATACACCTAAGGGTGGACTCAGCAAGCACCAGAGCCCCACTACAGCAAATATCACTTTTCAGGGTCACTCCTACACTACAGCCCATCCACTGTAGTCATAGCCAGTCCTCATGGCCAGGTCAATCCCACCCACTTACCGGCCAATGGCAACTACAACAGAAAGGTACACACAACCCATATAAAATACACCCCTGAGCACCCGGCCCAAATGAACATGGTGTCTGCACCACTAGGCCGCACAGGACATCTACTACACAGGACAACCTGCCAAGACTGAAAAATGTAGCAAATCTACCTAATACATAGAAACACAAAAAGGGAGGCAGCCAAAGTGAGGGAACAAAGAAACATGTCCCATATGATAGAAAAAAAGCAAAACTCCAGAAAAAAAAATGGAGGGAAGCAAACTACCATATACAGAGTTCAAAACACTGATTACTAGGATACTCAATGAACTTAAGGGAAGAATACTTAAACTCAGTGAGAACTTATGCAAAGAGATGAAACCACAAAAAAGAACTAGTCAGAAATGAATACAATAACTGAAATGAAGACTACATCAGCAATCAACAACAGATTAGATGAAGCAGAGAATGAAAGCAGAGATTTGGAAGACAAGATAGCAGAAAACCTGATAGAAACAGAAAAAGGAAAAAAGAATTTAAAAAAAATGAAGATAGTTTAAGGGACTTGTAGGACAAGTGTAAAAATATTCACATCATAACGGGAAGAAGAAAAAGAGCAAAGGACTGAAAGTCTGTTTGAAGAAATAATGATCGAAAACTTCCCTAACCAGGAAAAGGAAATAGACATACAAGTCCAGGAAGTGCAGAGTCTCAAATAAGATGAACTCAGAGGCCCGCACCAAGACACATTATAATTAAAATGCCAAAAGTTAAAAACAAAGAGAGAATCTTAAAAAGCAGTAAAAGAAAAGCAGTTAGTTACCTACAAGGGAACTCCCATGAGAGTGTCAGCTGATTTCCCAAAGGAAACTTTGCAGGCCAGGATTGGCATTAAATAGTCAAAGTAGTGACAACCAAAATTACCCAGCAAGGCTATCAATGAGAAGGAAAAAGGTATTTCATGCAAATGGACATGACAAAAAAACTGGGGTAGCAATATTTATATTAGACTGAATAGACTTTAAAACAAGAGGAATAAGGCAATCCCTAGGGTAATCCCAATGGATGGACTTTTGGAGGGTATTATGCTAAAATGTCATACAGATAAAGACAAATACTATATGATTTCACTTATGTGTAGAATACAAACAAACGAACAAAATAAACAAGCAATTGAAACAGAAACGAACTTGTAGGTACAGAGCCAGAATGGGAGGGGTTGGGGGACTGGGTGAAAAAGATAAAGGGGTTAAGAAGTATAACTTGGCAGTTACAAAATAGTCAGGGAGATGTAAAGTACAGCATAGGGAATATAGTCAATAACATAATAAATATGTATGGTGCCCTATGGGTGCTAGACTTATTAGGGGAATTACTTCTGAAGTTATATAAATATCTAACCACTATACTGTTAACTTGAAACTATTATAGAATGGCAACTATAATTTAAAAATAAATAGTCATAATTAATATGATTCACAATGTGTACAAACATCACTAATTCCAGAATATTTTCATCACCCCAAAAACAAGCCCTGCACCCATTAGTAGTCACTTTCCATTTGGTAAATCCATGCTGTAACATGTGTCAGTACTTCATTCCCTTTTTTACCGCTGAGTAATAGTCCATTATATGGATATACTACATCTTGTTTATCCATTCATCAATCATCAGTTGATAGACATCTGGGTTGTTTCTATGTTTCATCCATTATAAATAATATTGCTATTCATGTACAAGTTCTCATGTGGAGATAGTTTTCATTTCTCTTGGGTTTATCCTAGGAATGGAATTGCTGGATCACATGGTAATTCTATGTTAACATTTTGAGTGACTGCCAAACTATTTTAAAAGTGGCTAAGCAGTTTTTCAAATGTTAATGACCAGTTAGTTTCTCTACTTTGTGGAATAACTTCATAGTCTTTGCCTTTGTCTTGTCAGTTGGCAGGAGTTGTTTGTATTTGGGAATATCTAATTCTTTATCTGGCTTTTGACAATTTTTTTCCAGTTTATTTCTTGTTTGACTTTATTAATACTGATTTTTTCTATTGCTTTTAATCATATGATTCATTCTAAATTTGTATACATACTTTTACCACAAATTGTATTATCTTTAGTGTTGAACTTTTAAAAAAAATTTACAATAGGATCCACACTATCAGCTGCTTTACTTTTACAAAATGAATTAAACACGTCTCTTTGATTACAATAATTGAAATGAAAATATTTGAGTTAGTTTTTAAATTTTTAAAAAAATATAGTCACACAGGTTTATACTTTAAGGAATGTTTCCTGTTTTGCTTCAATATTAAACTTAATGTTCTCATAAGTGTTTTTTTATTGGTTATTAAGTTCCACTTTTTATATGTAGCATATGGA
The DNA here is from genome assembly GCA_030015415.1 of Cynopterus sphinx. Classification (NCBI taxonomy): domain Eukaryota; kingdom Metazoa; phylum Chordata; class Mammalia; order Chiroptera; family Pteropodidae; genus Cynopterus; species Cynopterus sphinx. The sequence goes on along the minus strand of CM057379.1, from coordinate 93,784,010 downwards.
CAGGAGTCTTAGTTTTTTCCCAGAATAGACAGTTTTTACTAGCACCACCTATTTTACACTAAGTTGAAATGCTTCTCTTTCATATAGGTCCCCGTATATTCAAATCAGTTTGGCACCTAGTATTTTCTACTGTTGTGTCTATTGTCTTCTACTTCAAAACACACTGCTTTGAGTAATTCTGATGTCAGAAAAGGCAAGTTTTTTTTTTTTTTCTGGTGCCACACAGTTTTCACATTAGTCTCTTTATAACATATTTTAAACCATGGCCAAGTGAGTCACCTATAGTGCTAAGAAAAGGCATTTGTCTTATATTACTACCTGGAGGGTGGTGTTACCCAGAAGAAAAAGGCAATCCCTTGGGTTATCCCAACCCTGATTAGCGTACGGGAACTGAGTAAAGGAACAATGCAGACAGAAAAGACGCTGTGAGGCGTCCGCGAGAAGCTGAAATTGGGGACGGAAAAGGAGATAGTCCGAGAACGACTAGGATTTCTAAGATGACCAAATCGCAGTGTCAAAGATGGTAAGCGCCGGAGAGGAGGGTTGGCAGGCTCAGACCACCGGGACATCCCTGAGAGAAGAGACAGATATGACAGTCCCCTGAAGCCTGCAGACGCCTTGCCTCGTTACCCACACCCCGCCTCCGCAATTCTTTCACCCAACGGGAACGCTGCTGCGGCAGCTTCCGCGTTCCGGGGCGGACCTTCCGGTCCGAGAGGCAACCCGCTTCCGGTCGAGCCCCTGACTTGCCCCGCCCCAGCCGCCGCGCGGGGCCGCGTCCCATTGGATGTTTTGAGCTGAACTACGTTTCCCATGAGCCTCTAGAGGTAGCGTGAACCTGGAGTGTTACCAGCCCGTCTTGGAAGGATGGAATCAGCCTTCTGTTTTCCGTCTTCTCAGCAGAGTCACAGAGAAAATGACTGCCTCCAGCCTGGTCTTTTCCCTGGCGCTGAAAGCTCCGCCCGCTGGCCTCCAGCTTCGCCTTCTCAAGGGCAGATCGCGGGCTCCGAGCGGGGAGACCAGGCTGTCGCACCGGAAACCAGGCACCGGGCGTTACGTCACACCTGCTGAGGTGCCGGGCCTCCCAGAAAGCACTGCGTCCCGGCTGTGCTCCCAACTGACGGTGGCCCACACCAATAGTCGTCCGCGACCAGTGAGGACATTCGAAAGGGCGAGGGGAGGGTTCGGCCTCTTGCTCCTAGTTTCCCGGTCTGCCCCTGAGCTTCAGTCTCTGGGCCGCCCTCATTGAGCGCCCAGGTGCAGCAGAGCCTCCAACAGGTAAGGTGCTCCGCGAGTGCGGGAATCATGCCGAGACGGCCTCTGGGGCCTCTCTGGGGATCGGAGCGTGGTCCTTTGATGGAGGAGCCTGGCGTGATAGGGAGCCGGGAGCGCGCCACAGGCAATGCGCTTGCTGGGCTTTGCGGTAAAGGTGGCCCTTGACCGCTGGGAGAGTTTCTACAGTGTGCCAGGCCTTGTGGCCCTTATTGGGATGTCTTCTGTTGCCTTCAGCAGTGCTTTCTCACCATTCAGGAGTCAATAGGTCACATGTGGACACCTCATGGGTCCTTGCGTTTGCTACTTGAGGCATCAATTGCTCCCTTCCCCCAAACGGCATCCGAGGGACCGTCGGTCAGATCCGGTGGCCAAGCTAACTGACTTCTAAGCATACGCCCTCGATAATGGGCCCTTGATTTCCTAGCTTTGAGCCCATTGTTCTTTATATCGGCATGAGTTTGAACAGCTCTTCCCAGTCGAGTTTGTGCTTTGTATTTCCCTGGAGGATGAACCTTGGTCTTTTCCCGCTTGCCTTTACTTCCTTTCATTCAGCCCTTGAGATTTGAACATCCTCTGGCTTTATTCTCAGGATCTTCCTTTCAGGCCTTGTTAAAAGTATCCCATTCAAGGACCGTGCGTTTCGGTTATGAGTTCCCTACCCCAGCTTGTCTTCCTTTCTGACTTAGCTCTCATGTGGTCTCACCACTCAAGCCATATATTGGATTATAAGTATGTCCTGCCCAATCTTGTGGATAACCTATGATTTCTGTCCTCTCCAGCTTTCCGACAGATTTCCTTTAGTAAGAGTTGGCTTTGGAAGCTCTACAGAAGCAAGTGTGGTGTGTGATTTCAAGATACTATGGCTGCAAAAGTGTTTTCTATGTCCCCGAAGCCAAAACAGTCCCTTATACTGAGGGTGCCTCCAAACTCCAAGCTGGGCCAAGACCTACTTCGAGATGCTACTGGTGGGCCCAAGACCATCCACCAGCTGGTTCTGGAGCACTTTCTCACCTTCTTGCCCAAGCCAGGCCTGGTCCAGCCCAGTGAGAAAGTCAAGGAGACCTTGGTTATCATGAAGGATGTGAGCTCAAACTTTCAGAACAGAGGTAAGAACAGTCTTTTGTTTCACTAGAAGAGAAAGAATGATGTTGGGGGTACTGAGTAAAATAGGCTTCTGTGCTAGTAGTGAATTCCAGTTAGGGTGGTGAGTATTGAGAAAAGGAGTTGATTGTAATAAGTAAACATATTGGGGCAAGGGGGTATCTTTTCAAGCTGGAGCTTGAGTGGTTTGCTGGGTGTAAACAGTGTGTATCTTCTGTAGTATCAGTTTTCTACAAACATTCAGGTTGTTGGGTTAGGAGATAACTTTTTAGGATAAATAGATGGATAGGATTCTTGAATTGATTTCAGTTTATGTAGAATTTTGGAAGTTCTGTGCTTGTTGTGGGCACCTTAAACTTTACCTTCCCCCAACTTTCCCATTACTAGTAATGGGAATTTTAAAAGGTACTTAGGGGAATCATTCTTTTCATAATGAGACCCCATATAGATTCAAGACCCTGTCGTTTACAGCTTGACTGGGCTTATAGGAGCAGAAAAGGCCATGAGTTACCTGCCCAAGGAGTGAGGACAGCCTGGCCTCAGGGTGTGGGTAGAGTCTCCATAGTAGAGTCACTGACTTTTCCATTAACTACAGCTTCCTCTTTCTCCAGTGCAATGTCGTCCCTTAGTGAAGCTTCTGACCAGAGAAGGGATCCAGCAAAAACAAAAGACAGTGTCTCTGTGCTTGAAAGCTGAGCCTGAGGTGGGTTTGGTTTTCCTATTCACTGTTGGAGTGCATCATCTTCTCTGCTCTTGCTGTCCTCCTTGCTCAACCACTCTATATAAAAAAACACATTCCTGGGAGTCAGCAAAGAGAGTAGACTTGTTTTTCACTTAGATGTTTTTCCTTAGATGTGTTTCTCCTTAGATGTTTTTCTGCTTTTCATTTAGTTTCCCTGTGAGCTTGGCTTTCCTGTCTGGCTGCATCTTTGTGGGACTTACAGATCTTTCACTGTCTCTTCCCTCATCTTTGGGTCTCAGTCTTATCACCAGGGCTGTCAAGGAAGCTCTTTCACTAAGAAGAAGGGTGCCTCTTGCTCTTTCAGGAGCTGGTGGTCTTTGAGGATTTAAACGTATTTCACTCCCAAGAAGAATGTGTGAGTCTGAATCCTACTCAACAACCCGCCTCAGAGAAGGAAGAAGAGAGTGTTGGGGAGATGATGTTACTGGGTAAGAAATCAAGTCCCTTCTGTGTTCAGATTGAATACTATAGGGAAAGCATGTTTTACTTCATCTCAGACTTTTTCAAGACACCATTCACATCACCTAAGCACATGTTCACATGTGCTTAGTTTTTCCCATGTGCAGAGCCTGCTCCAGCTGTGGGTGGCCATTTTTCCTGTATCTTGTGGGGGGGGCGGGTAGCAAGGGCTAAAGAGACTTATCTCGGTAAGCAAGAGCTATGGCTGGTATACTGCCATCAAACTTTCAGATATAAAATGCAGGTATATTGTTTCTGTATCCATTTTCCAGATCCAGAGCTATTTTCCCGACAGGTATATTTTAAATTAGTGTTTTCATTGGATTTGTAGCAGACTCTTAAGTCTCTTTATTTTCTTGATGTTCAATAGCTTTGAGGCCTACTACTGTTAAGCGAAAATCTATTCCAATGTTAATGAAAATAATATCTAATACTTGTTAAGCATTCATGTGCCACTGTGTGCTAGGCATTAGTCTTTGTACTTTATTATTTTGCAGGCATTTATTAGTACTGTGGGGTATAGGAGTTATTATGTTACAGATGATGGAAATGAAGCAGAGGAGAGTTAAGACATTTGCTAAAGGTCACACAGCAGTTAAGTAGAGGAACAGGGATTTGGGCTCTGGGAATCTAACATCAGAGCTTGCAGTCTTGGCCCAGAACTATACTGCCTTCCCTGATGAATTTTCATAACTTTGTCAGTTAGTTTCCTATATGGTAAGTGAATGCGGCCTTCTTCATTTGTACTCATTTCCCAGTAATGGATAATAAGTATCCTCAGTGTTACGTATGAACTTATCTGGCAGTAGCTTCTCCATAAGCTGCTTAGAGATGTTTCAGCTTTTCTCTAGAAGTACAATGTTACCCTAGAGTCAGGAAATCTCAAAAATTGTTTTACTGAGTACCTAATACTTTTTTACTTTCACTTCAGGGCTCTCTGCTTCTAAGGCTGAAGTTAATCAGAGAGTGGGTTTTGTGAATTGTCTGGGGTGACGAAAATCCATAATGACTATTGTACACTAGTTATCTTAAACTGTATGGTGAAGGTTGATACACAATAGGCCTGGTTAATTTCCCACAGATTATTCTGTAATATTTTCTTTTTTTTAGGGAAAAGTATAAACAGATAAGATTTATTACACTGAGTTTTTCATGAGTCTTGGGCAAAGCTAACATTTTTTTTGGGTGACTGGTTGGTGGGTGTGTTGCCAACTCCTGGAACAATTTGGCCATGAACCTGAGACCCAATGCTCCCCTCTCTCTCTGCCTTCCTCACACATACCCTGAAGCTGATGATTTAAGCTTGGAATTAAATAATAAACAGCAAAAATATATGTTTGATTTAAAAAAAAAAAAAAGAAAAGCTTGGAAGCGTTCACCAACATTTAGTAAATGACACTTGTTTTTTTCCTCAGGAAGAGTTAGGTTATGGAGTTTATTTAAAAAGATACATATTGCTCCATTCCTGCCCTCCAAGATTTTCCAATTTGTTTTATAAAAGTTATTCATCTAAAAAGATAGTGTAAACCCATTATAATTATAAAGAAGTATGATGAAGTTGAGGCAGGATTTGGACCCAGGAGCACAGTTTAGAAGAAGATGGATTTTCTTTCCATAATGGAAATAAAGTAAGATTATTCTCTGGGCACTTGGACATTGGGGATTGGAGGTCAGATGTAAGGATGTAGGACTTTGAGAGTCATCAGCATATAGCTGATAGTTGAAATAATAACATTTGGTCAGTTTGCAAAGGGAAAAGTGTAAGGGAATAAACTCTGCAGAGACAGGAATCAAAGAGCCCTTGAGAGAGAAGAACAGACTGTGTGTCCTCATGTAGTCAGGTGAACTACATGAAAATAATTGGAAGTATAGAACACTTAAACTATCAGTGAGTTAGTTCTTATGGTTATATCTACCCTGAACTGTGGTAAAAGAATATACCTTTACAAGATTGTTACATATTGACTACATACTTTGCAACAAAAAACCTCAATAGATTGCAAAGAGTAAAAGTAACACAATAAGATCTATCACTGTACAAGCAGAAATTAATGAAATTGGAAAAAAAAAGTTCCACCTAGAAATTTTAAAAACTATTAATAACCTTGGGTCAAAGGGGAAATACAAATTAAAATTACATAATTTTTATAGAAAACACTATGTATAGAAAACACTATTATGGTATAACCTCAAGTGGTACTCAGAAGAAAATTCATGGCTGTAAAAACATGTATGTTAACTTAGAAAAATGTAAGTAAGCCTCTCAAAGTTAGGAAAACAACAAGATAAAGGTAAGCAAAATATTAGTAAATGTTAAATTAGAAATCAATAAATTAAAAAATGGACGAACTAATAGATTTAAAAACAGGAAACTGAAATTGTCAAAAACTAACCCCCAACTCAAGAAAAAGGATGAGCCTCAGTTTCACAGAAAATTTTTGTAAATTTTTAAAAACTAGACAATTCAAATGCTATGAAAAATTCCGGAGTATAGAAAAAGAAAAATTCCAAATTCATTTTATGAAATTAGTGTAACAAGGATACCACAGCTGATAAAAAACTGCCATGACCAAATAAAGTTTATTCCAGGAATGCAAAAATGATTAATACTAGAAAGTCTATTAATATAGTCCATTTTATAATAAAAAGAAGAAAAATCTTATTTTCATAGTTATTGAAAAGGTATTTGACAAAATACAATCCCCTTTTTCATAAGAACACTTAACAAAATAGTACTTACTAGATATTTCATTAATGGGGTACTTAAATATCTTTTCAGCCAGCATCGTCATCATGGGAAGTACTGGGAGGCATTCCCACTAAAATTAGGAATATAGCAATGAAACCCACTATCAATCACTACTGCTGTATTTAATATTGTATTTCAGTATTAGCCAGTGCAGTTAAATGAGAAATAAATTAGATGTATAAGACATGATGAGAGAAAACTACATCTGTTTACATATGACAGAAAACCCTAGACAATGTCTGAAAACTCATTACAAAAAGTAACAGCTGGAAAACCCTAGACAATGTCTGAAAACTCATTACAAAAAGTAACAGCTTTCAATGTAGCAATAGGATGTGAAATTATTACAGTACATGGAAATCATTAGCTTTCATATATGTAAACAATATAAAGCAGGAACAAAAAAGTTAATAAATCCTAGAAATAAGCTTAAGAAATGTGCAAATAATGAGGAAAACTTTAAAAAATTTCTAAAGGACACAGTAGACTTGAATGAATGGAAAGAAGTACCGTGTTCTCGGCTAGGAGGATTTAACATAAAAAGATCTGTCCTTTCCAAGTTGGTTCATGAATTCAATGTAATTCCTGTAACAATGCCAATAGGATATTTTCCTCCAGAACTGGACAATCTGATAACAAATTCACATGGAAAAATAAATACAAGTAACCAGGAAAGTTGAAGAGCAGTGGAGCAGGAGGGGTTCTAGTTCTATCAGGTGTTAAAGCAGCCTCTAAGTCCAAAGCCTGTGGCACGAAAATAGTGTGATATTGGCTTGTGAGTAAACAGACCAATAGGATGGAATAAGAAGTTCAAAAATAGCCTCAAATACACTGGAGATTTAGTTTGTGATAAAGGTGGAAGGAATCTCCATTCAGCAAAGTAAGAAGGAACTTTTTGATAAAAGGTATTAGAGCATAACTCAGTAGCCATTTGGTGAATCATACTTTACTTTGGACACCAAAAAAAAACGAATGGGTCATAAGTTTTTAAAAAAAATTTAATACCGGAAAAGCAGAGTTAAAGAATATAGGTGAATTCCTTTATAACATTGGTTAGGAAGGCTTTTCTAATTCAAGCTGAAAAAGAAAAGCTCAATAAATTAAAGACATTATAGTAAAAAAATTAAAACAAATACATACACAAATAAAATGCAATAAATTGAGGGAAGTACTTATAATTTATATCATATAAAGAGTTCCTAGAAATAGGGAAGAGAAACTCCAACAGATTCACTTAGAAATACAAATTACCCTTAAACACTTGAAGATATGTCCAGCCCTACTCATAATTAGGAATACAAATTAAACCCCTACCAAGTTACTCTTTTTTTCTTTAAATCTGAGATTTACAGATCAGAAACATAACACATTGGTGGTAAGTTTGTTGGAAACTATATTGCTAGTGGGCGTGCAGAAGAGTACAGTCCCTATGTATGGGAATATGTAAGTACTCGTATTACAGATGCATTAGTCCTTTGATCCAGCAGTTCCGCTTCAAAGACTCTGACTTACAGATAATAGCAACAGCATACATTGAAAATAATGTTCAGAGGTTATTCACTGTGTATTATTTGTGAAAACACAAGGTTGAAAACAATCCAGGTGTTTCTGTAGGGTTGAATATGTATGTCCATACATCATACTGTGATAATCTCTACGCACTGGAATGTAATGATTAAAATAAAACAAGAATTCGAAATATATATACTATGTATCTTATATAAGAAATGAGGAGAAAAAATGTATTGCCTAAAGAAACAATGGAAGACTAAAAAGAAATTAATAAAACCTATCTGGGGGATCGATAGAATGGATGGGATAGGGACTGGAGTAAGACTTTCTCATTGTATACCTTTTCATTTTTTAATTTTAAAAATTAATACATTAAAGGAATGTAAGATATATTTATTGACACTTTCAGGAAAATAAGAAAAACCGTAGGAATTTCCATGAAATGTCCTCAAAACATATTTAGCCATTTGGAAGCAAAAACGGTTAAAAAGAATAAATATTGGAAAATGAGGGAACTCTTTTTGTACTTATACAAACCCTGATCTGTACTTAGAAAATCTAAAAGGATCAACTAAAACATTATTATATTCAATCATTTTAGAGTAGGTAGATAAAAATAAATATGCAACTGTCATAGCATTCTTAAGTAAAACAACAAAAGCTCTCGTTCAGAATGGCTATAAAATAGAAGTAAATTAGAAATGTTTTCTTGTTAACTATTAGACACCAGTTTAAATGGGAAAACTAAAATCATGTAAAGATCGGTGCCCTCCAAATTTATACTGTAACACACAGTCAGGTTTTTTCAAAAGGTAGAAGATATTCTGGCTGGCTTTACCAATATTAGACTTGTCATAAACATAATGAACGGTGTGATTTAAACTCCAAATATATTAGAGTTAACTGTAAAAGTAAGTCATAAGAAAATGGCCAGAAAACAGAATCGAAATTGATCAGATTTTGAAAGACTGATTTTTTTTTTCTGGTTTTAAGTTGAACTGTTATAGAGGAAGACTTGTTACCTAGTTTGTATAATGTTATGTACACAGAATTTTTGGAAGCATAATATAAATACAGAGAAGTACAAATCATAAGTGTACAGCTCTGATTTTCACAAAATGTACACATTTGTCTAAACCACCCAAAATTGACTGTTCCTAGCACTTCAGAAATTTGTGCCCCATCCCAGTCATTACTTTTCTTCCTCCCTGCGAAAGACCACTATTGACCTCTACCATAGTTTTATCAGTTATAGTAATCACTTTAATGCCCAAATCCATTATGTGACTATGCTATGCCTTCTCTATTTTTCGTCATTTTAATTGCTTAATCTTTCACTACATAGGATATTATAATATTGTCTTATACTATGATTCTGTAATATTTAATGTAATGAGAACCTGGAAATAACTCATCTTACCATTCACTTACCAGCCTCCTAAGGATAATGAGTAGTACCCTTTCGTATTTATGTCCTTCATCTCCTGGTACTTAGCTCAGTGCTCTATTTAGTGGTCCCCAAACTTTTTGGCACCAGGGATTGGTGCTTCTATGAGAGTCTAATGCCTGATGATCTGAGGTGGTGATATAGCACTGGGAAGTGGCTGCAAATACAGATGAAGCTTCACTCACTCACTCACTTATTCACTCATCACTCACCTGCTCTGTGGCCTGGCTCCTAACAGGCCATGGACCAGTACTGGTCTGTGTCCCAGGTATTGCGGACTCCTATTCTACGTAGAATATAAGGTCAGTATGATCTTGTTGAATGAGTAATTGGTGCCCCTTCAGAAAACAAACATATTAAGTCTTTCAATATAGTCCTACTCATTTCATTTTTTGGTTTGTTTGTTTATTCTTTTGTTTGTTTGTTTTTTAAGTGAAAAGAAATTGTGTGCTTGCATCATGGGGTATGGAAAGATTTATCAGTCATGTATCCCACCCTCAGTAAAAGTAGGAAAGGAATATTGATGGCAATTATATGCCAGTCAGATTTGTGACTTGCAAGGTTATTGTTGCATGAGAAATCAGACTTGTTTTTTCCACACCTGGTGTCATAGCTCTCAAAAATTATTTAATTCTCTCTTTGTTTCAAAGTTAATGACAGTAATCCTGAGGATGAAGATAATAGAGAAAAGTCTTCAGAATGTGATGAAATGGATTTTTTCATGGTCTCCAAGCAACCTCCAGATTGCCATAAAGAAAAAAGACTGAATACATCCATTCCAAAGGAAAAGAAAATGAGAAATCTCTTAGTTACCATTGAAAATGATACTCCACTAGAGGAACTCTCAAAATATGTGGATATCAATGTTGTTGCACTTACCCGAAATCGGAGAACAAGAAGATGGTACACTTGTCCACTGTGTGGGAAACAGTTTAATGAAAGTTCTTACCTTATTTCCCACCAGAGGACCCACACAGGAGAAAAACCCTATGACTGTAGTCACTGTGGGAAAAGCTTCAATCATAAAACAAACCTTAATAAACATGAGCGAATCCATACAGGAGAGAAACCTTATTCATGTTCTCAGTGTGGAAAAAATTTCCGTCAAAATTCTCATCGGAATCGCCATGAAGGAATCCATATAAGGAAGAAGATATTCAAGTGTCCAGAATGTGGGAAAACCTTCCCAGAGAACAAAGAATTTGTGCTTCATCTGCAGAGTCATGTGGCTGAGAGGCCATATGACTGCAAAAAATGTGGGAGAAGATTTGGTCGGTTGTCAAACTGTACCCGGCATGAGAAAACTCACTTGGCCTGTAAAACCCAAAAGCAGAAGTGAGATAGGAAAGATCTGATGGTCCTGCCTCAACCTGAAATGTTTCATAAGGAATTCTGAATTCCCAGGCTGTCTGAAAAGATAGATATGTGGAAACCTCATAGTATCCAAAGTTAGATAAATACCCATGTTGGCTGAAACCCCAAATTTTTAAAAAATTCACAGGGAAGAAAACATCCTCAAGAGCTATACCTCAGTTAGCATCCAGCCTTTTCGGACTACAGAGCTTTCTTTTGTGAACTTACAACAATATATAGGTTATATATCCCTCTCCAGAGAAAGGCTTTGAATACGAGTTTGAAGGCTGCTTACCTGCAAGGTGAACAGAGTGATTCTTGTGTACTGAAAGTATATCCATGCCCTTCCCCTCCCCTCCACACATATGAATTCACACATGAGAAAAGAGAAATAATGCAAAGGTTTTCTGGACTAGTGTTCCCCTAAAAGAACCAAACTACTGATTTGTTTAGCTAACAGCTATTATCAAGCAATTCATATAATCCTTTAAGAACACCCTGTTAAAACTTGAATGTTGAGAGGGATTATTTACTTTGGAATATAGGAAAATATACAGCAATTGAATATCAAAGGCTTACTCTGACATTTGTATGTGATATAAACTAATCAATTTCAGTAACATTTGCAACTTACAGTGAAAAGTGACTTACAAAAATCCTTTTCACAACATGATTTTTAAATGTCTGTTGTTCTTAACCATTTCTTGTTCAGTTAGTAATTGCTCAACAGCCTTCTCTTGCCTTTCCCATACTACAAAAGAAGTTTAGATTGCTCAGGCCAGGCCACCCATCTCTACTACTAGAAAAGCTCTTCAGAATTTTGTCTCTGCTGAGCCAAGAAAACTTCCTAGGGAGGAAACCCCAAAATCATGAAAAGGAGGAGGGAGATATCAGCTTGGATCCATGGCTGCTCAGTAACTTAACCATATGTTTAATTCCTCTCTAAGCAGTTATCAGACCTTTGGCAGTGAGTGGTCACTACCCCACAAGCAAAGTATTTTTAGAAATCATGTCTCCAGTGGCTAGCTCACATTTCCCCTCAAGAAACAGGATTCCAGTGTCTTTATTCTAGCAAATATTTGTTCTCTTTGGCCTCCCGATATCCAGGCTTCCCTGACTTGTCTGCCCAGAGGCAAGGCCAGTGATGCCTTCATAGGACCAATCCTGTGGTATGTGATGTTAGGGACTCTTTTGCAGTTTTTCTCTTTGGGTGTCCCAAATTTTTACATTGGTATTTAATTGGAATAGGTTAATCTTATCAACTACATGAGGAAATTAACTTCACAAATTTTGTTTCCCATCTAGAAACATGGCTGTTCATTTATTGGAGTATTACTTAGTAGATATTTCTAATTTTCACATAAGTTCTACACAATTTTGTTATTGTAAATAGTATTTTTCATTATATTTTTCTAGTTATTGTTCTTACATACAAAAGTTATTTTTAATTATATATTTGTGAAACTAGCGACCTCACTGAATGTTCTTAATTTTCAATAATTTCTCAGTTCTGTTATAATTTGTGGTTAATTATACCATCTACAAAATAGTTTGCTGCCTATTGCTCTTTTTTGTTATTTTTTAAACACATAGCACTAAGCTTCATTTTGGTACAAAACATTTTATACAGTGCAGTCCTGAATTCTGATTAAAAAACAACACTAAAAGACCACCCAAAAAAAAAAACCAACTGTCTTTTATAAACTTTGCATTTCAAGCCTACAGTATTCTTTAAAACCAGGGGCAAAACTGGCTGCCAACATAATTCTTTTATTCCTCCAGAAGTCTGGGCTGGGTCCACCAAGTTATTGCACAGAGTACCAGCCTGCACACCTAAAAAACAGGCTGAGCGGCTGCCAGGCAATGACCAGAAAAGGTGAGGTCCCCAGAAAAGCCCCAGTATGAGATGGTCTTGGCCCCTTCCCAATGGTAGGCCACATACCATGGTCTCCAAGTCATGTAGGTGTGTAATGCTTCCACAACCCAAATCTCCCCATACCTGAGAAGTGTCCTCCATGTCCCTGGCTTCTGTGTGGGGAAAGGGCCCATGTTATCAAGTTCATGAGTGTCTACTGTTCCAGGATGGTGGAACCTGGACAGGCCTGACTTCCCTATGCCTGTGCCCACAAACCTGGGAGGGGCTGGAGGGAAGTGCCCTTCACCCCTGCTCAGGAGCACAGGGCCAGGATACCTAGGGTCACCTACCCTCAAACAACCAGAAAGCTGTTAGACAATGTCAAAGTGTTCAATAAGGAGTCCAACAAGTTAATGGAAAAAAGTAAACATCAATAAGTGGTTTTTCAGTAGAGCAACAAGGGCCAGTGGCTAGTTAGAAGATATGGAGGACCAAAGATCCAATTCTATTAGTAACTACAAATGGAAAGTATGCATTCCCTAAAAATGTACCTGGGATCCTGGGTTGTAAAGGGGAGCAGCACACCAATGAAAGGGTTATTAGGAGGGGGGCACGGAAATTCAGTAAAGGTGAAAAATATATGTGTAGCTATACAGTGTGACAAGTGCTAGGATGGTAAAAGATTTTAGGAAAGTATTACAGGTGGATTTTCCAGAGAGGACTCTGGGGAAGTGGCATTTAAACAACAGAAGGATAAGACGAGGGAGGATGGGGACAGCAAAAGGATGTGGCTAAAAGAAATGAAAGAATGTTCAACCTTACTAGTAATCTAAGAATTATAAATTGAAAAAAACAAGATGTTATTTTAGGTGTGTTAAATAAGCAGGGTGTGTGTGTGTGTGTGTGTGTGTGTGTGTGTGTGTGTGTGTGTGTGTGTGAATGCTTGGCATGGCAAAAGAGGAATGATAGTGACATCCATCCACTGTGACAAGAATGTTAAAAGATTATTCCTTGACTCAACAATTTTCTATGTATCAAGGGAAAATATCACATTATAATACTGAAAAATTAGAAATAACCTAAATTGTTGAACAAATACGGTGGAATATAAAGCTAATAAAAACAATGTTTTTCATTAATCTTAGCTGGCAGCGTGAGTCTTGTCTTCTCTTTCCTTTCTCTCTTGAGTCTACTCCAGTTTCACATTCAAATCCAACACTTCACTGACCATTTAGGATATTACACCCAGCAAACAGAGGAATACACATTCTTCTCAAGCTCACATGAGATATCATGAAGACAGACCATACCATGAAACATACTTTACAAGTAGAAATCAAAGTATGCTCTCATCACAATGAAATTGAAAACTAATAAAGCTGAAAAACCCCAAAATATTTGGAGATCTAACAACACACTTCTAAGTAAAATGGGTCAAATAAGTCTTGAGAATTTTTTAAATATTTTGAACTAAGTTAAAATGGAAGTACAACTTGTCAAAAGTTGTGGGATGCAGTGAAAGTAATGCTTAGAGGGAAATTTATAGCATTTATTAGAAAAGAAGATCTAAAATCAATAGTCTAAGTTTCTACTTTAAGATTTACAAAAGAAGGGGGAAGTCTCAAACAAGAAAAGATAATAAAAATTAAAATAGAAATCAATGGAATTAAAAATGGAATCAATAGAGAAAATCAAAATGAAAAGCTGATTCTTTGAAAAGAGCAATATAAGTGATAAACCTCTAGCCAGGCTAACCAACAAAAGAAAGAAGGCACAAATTACTAGTATTAGAAGTGAAAAATGGGCCATCACTATAAATCCTATGGACATTATAAGGATAATAAAAGAATATTATGAACAACCCTATGCCCATACATTTTTTTGAACGCCAGTTTATTTTTTCATAATATATATAATTTTTCTTAACACTTTATTTTTTTATTTTCCCCCTCCTTCCCCCTCCACTCCCTTCTGGTAACCACTAATCCATTGCCCATGTCCATGAGACTCTGTTTATTTGTCCTGTTCATTTCTTGCTTTTAGGTTTATAACCCACATATGTGATATCATGTGACTTTCATCCTTTTCTGTTTGGCTTATTTTACTTAGTATGATTATTTCAAGGTCCATCCATGTTGATGCAAATGGCAGTATTTCATTTCTTCTTATGCCTGAGTAATATTCCATTGTATATATGTACCACAGCTTCTTTAGCCAGTCATGTATTGTAGGACAGTTCGGTTGCTTCCAGGTCCTGGCCACTGTGAATAATGCTGCTATGAACATTGGTGTGCAAATATCTTTTTAAATATGAGTTTTCAAGTCTTTGGGGTAAATACCCAGTAGAGAAATTGCTGGATCATATGGTAGGTCAATTCTTAGTTTTTTGAGGAACCTCCATACCGCTTTCCATAGTGGCCATACCAATTTGCAATCCCACCAGCAGTATAGAAGGGTTTCTATTTCTCCACATCCTCTCCATCATCTGTTATTACTTGTCCTATTGATTATAGCCATTCTAACAGGTGTGAGATGGTACCTCATTGTGGTTTTGATTTCCATTTCCCTAATAGCTAGCAATGTTGAGCATCTTTTCATGTATTTGTTGGCCATTTGTATATCTTCTAGGGAGAAGTGTCTGTTCAGGTTCTCTGCCCATTTTTTGATTGGCTCGCTTTTGTTGTTATTGTTGTTATTGTTGTTGTTGCTGCTGCTGCTGCTGTTGCTGTTGTTGTTGTTGAGTCATATGAGTTTTTTGTATAGTCTGGAAACTGGGCCCTTATCGGAGGTGTTGCTAGCAAATATATTTTCCCATTCAGATGGTTGTCTCTTTACCTTGTTGAAGGTTTATTTTGCTGAGCAGAAGCTTTTTAGTTTGATGTAGTCCCATTCATTTATTCCCTTGCCTTTGAGGTCAAATTCATAAAATCTTCTTTAAGACCAAGGTCCTTGAGTTTAGTTCCTATGTTTTCTTCTGTTAATCCCATAAATTTAATAATGTAGATGAAATGAATCAATTATATAGGGACACAATCTGTGAAAACTCACACATTGGAAAAGTAACCTGAATTAAAGTAATTAAAAATAATTAATATTAAAGAAACTATGATTAAATAATGACCTTCCAAAACAGAAAGCACTGGACACAGATTGTTTCACTGGTGAATTCTACAAAACATTTAAGGAAGAAATTATGCCAATTCTCTACAATCTCTACCAGAAAATAGAAACAGAAGGAATACTTCCTAACTAATTCTATGAAGGCAGCATTACCCTACCACCAAAATCAGACAAAGCCATTACAAGAATGTAAAACTACAGACTAATATCTCTCTTGGAAATGTATGCCAAAATCCTCAACAAAATATTATCAAATTGAATCCAACAGTATATATAAAAAAAAATTCCCACAACCAAATAAAATTTATTCTAGTATGCAAGACTGGTTCAACTTTTGAAAATCAGTTAATGTAATCCATCATATCAACAGGTTAAAAAAATCATATAATCATATCAGATATAGAAAAAGCATTTGAAAAAACCTAAGACCTATTCATGATAAATTAAAAAAAAAAAAACTCAGCAAACTAAGAATAGAAGGGAACTAATTTAACTTGATAACATGTACAAAAACATAGCCAACATCACAATGGTCAGAAACTATATGCTTTTCCCCTAAGATCAAGAATAAGGAACAAGATATCCCCTCTCACCAATCCTATTCAACACATACTATAATTTCTAGTTAATGCAATAGGACAAGTAAAGGAAATAAAAGATATACAGAATGGGAAAGAAGAAATAAAAATTTTTTTGTTTGCAAATGACATGATTGTCTATGTAGAAAATCCCACAATATACAATACAACAAAACTCCTGGAACTGATAAACAAGCTATTAGCATAGAATGCCAATCTACAAAAGTCAATTGCTTTTCTATATACCAGAAGTGAGTGATTGGAATTTGAAATTAAAAATGCAAATTTCCATTAGTACTTCCCCAAAAGTTTAGGTATAAATTTAACAAAATATGTATGAAATCTATATGAGGAAAACTACAACATCTGAAATAAATCAAAGATTTAAGTAAATGAAGAGTTATTTCATGTTCATGGATAGGGAGACTTAGTAGTGTTAAGATATCAATTCTTCACAAATACTGTTTATATGCTGATGTCTCCCAAATGTTTATTTCTATCTTTAACCTCTTTCCTAATGACTAAAACCTATATATACAATATATTCTTGATAATTAAATTTGGATGTTCAGTGGGCATCTCAAATTTAAAATGGCCATAACAAATTGTTATGGTAACACATTATTTTATTTATCTGTCTATTAATAATGAATATGTGAGGACATTTACAATATTAAAGAAAATTAAGAGAATTTCAGGTTACACTTATAAAATATTTCAATACTAAGAGTCAACAATTATGGTTAAAATTATTATGTGAAAAACATAAATGTCTGATGTTAATCTATTTAGTACAATTTAGTTTTTAGTGTAAAGTTCTTTGACTGCAAGAAAGAACATTTGGTTTACTTCACTAACAAGTATATCTCTTAATGCTGGAATGGCCTCTTCATATTCTGTTGTTGATTTTTAGCATAGTTATCTGTGATTGTATGAATGGAACTGATTGGAGTACTCATCATGTTTATTCCAAATAAGAGTAATGAGTAGGTGGACAGGCAATGCAACTGCCCAATACTTTTGAGGCCAATACATTAAGCCTAAGGAGTTTAGCTAAGGTTCAGGAATAAAAGTATGCATGAGATATCATATGAAGCCAGATTTGGAACTTAAGAAAAGAACAGAGCCATAGCTCATTCTTTCTGGTAATAGCAATGGGTAACTTTCCATTTTCACTGTAGCTTTAGAGTTTAGACAACACCAAAGCAATGAGTTTCCTACACATGCCCTGACCTGGGAGCCAAAATGGGACAGTGGGTAGAGAAGAAAAACTGAGCAAAAAGCAGAGTGGCCCTGGCCTCTCACTCCAGCCCAGGGCAGGTACACTGGTATCCTTGTCTGGCAGGAGCTTAGGGAGCACAGGGAGGGGAGAGGCAGCGGAGCCATAACAGAAATTTTGATTTCCCCCAGCATTGTTCTGAGACTGTTAGTTATGGAAGAAAACAAAGGATTATGTCACATTCTTTTATTCTTGGTGGCATTCAGATTGTCTCAGCATGGGACACAGAAGGTAAGAATGTATTATCTAATAGGTTAGGAGAAAACTCTGTAGTCCTAAATTTGAATTAAAAACATCGGTGTGAACTTATGGTGTATGTTTATCTTAAGAAAAGTTTCCTAAGTATCCACTGAAAGAGCCAGATAAAAATGGTTAACTCAACAGCAATGAGCATCATTTTCCACTTTAAACAGGGAACTTTAGAGGAATGCCCAATTCTAGGTCTAGGGCAAAAAAAAAAAAATGTACAGATGAGTCTAGTTAGAACACCTCATTCCAGAGAGCAAGGATACTATCAAAAGACTACCCAGATTCTGTCAAAGGAACTCAGAAGCAACTTAGATGTTCCTGCCAGAGAGATAGGACAATTTGAGAATCAATAAAAATAATAGCTTCAATTATTGAAAAGATGTCAAAAGTGTTTAAATCTTTGAGCTTATAATTATATTTAAATAAGTTACATTTTAAAAATTAAAAATAGAACTGCCACATACAATTCAGCAATTCTACTTCTGGGTATTTATCCAAAAAAAACAAATTCAAAACTAATTCAAAAAATGTATGCTCCCCTGTGTTCATTACAACATTACTAGTAATAGCCAAGATATAAAAACAACCTAGATGTTCATCAATAGATGAAGGGATAAAGAACATATGGTGTATATATATGCAATAGAATATTATTCAGCAATAAGAAAGAATGTCATTTGTGACAACATGGATGTACCTAGAGGGTATTATGCTAAGTGGAGTAAGTCAGACAGAGAAAGATAAAACAATATGACTTTGCTCATATGTGAAATCTAAAAAAACACAGAACAAAAAAAAACACAAATAAATGAATGAAACAAACCCATAGGATAGAGAACAAGTTAATGGTTGCCAAAGGGGAGGAGGTAGGGAATGGAAATTAAAAAATAAAAAGCTACTTAATTATCATTAGAGGATGCTATTGAACCAGCTCATTCTTTTGAATACTTGTAAACAAAGGAAAGAATCTAGCATTTATACTGTCCTTTTTATGCAAATGGTCAAGAAACCAAATAGCAGATAAGGGGAAGTTTCTCTTTATAAAAATATTCTAGTCAGTGAAGAAAAAATAATAAAATTAGTCATAATCTTGCAACCTATAATGAATTCATGGATCTTAGCATCAATGCCTGTTGACATCAGGGGAAAAAAAAGACAACCAGACATTGCTCCACTGTGTTAAAGAATACGCCAGCATCCATAATGTAGTCTTTTTTCCCCCTGGCTTTATTGAAAGATAATAGGCATTTACTTGCTTGTATTTACATTATGCAATTCAATGTAATTTTTTTAAAAAATTATAGTTGGCATACAATAATATACCAGTTTCAGTTGTACAGCATAGTGACCAGAGATCCACATAACTCTCAAAACAATCACCCCACTAATTCTAGTACCCCCTTCCCTCTTACATATGTATTACATTATTAACCATCTTCTCCATGCTATGCTTTAATCTCCAAGTCTATTCTGCAACTGCCCATTTGTACCTCTTAATCTCTTTGCCTTTTTGCCATCTCCACCAACCCCCATCCCATCTAGTAGCCCTCAAAATATTCTATGAATTTATTTCCAATTTTGTTGTTTATTTTGTTCTTTAAATTCCACATGTATGTGAAATCATGTGATATTTGTCTTTCTCTATCCGACCCACTTCATTCAGTGCAGTACCCTCTAGGTCCATCAAGGCAATATTTTTTTCCATCCTCTTCCTTTTAGTCTCTGTGTCATTTAATCTGATGTGAGTCTCTTGTAGGCAGCAGATGTGAGGGTCTTGTTTTCTTATCTATTCAGCCACTCTACCTTTCAGTTGGAGCACTTAATTATTTGCCATTTGAGGTACTTGTTGATAGGAATGTAGTTATTACCATTCTTTATTCTTGTTTTTGATACATGTTTATTTTTCTTCTTAAAGAAGTCCCTCCAACATTTCCTGTAATACTGGCTTGGTGTTGATAAATTCCATTAGCTTATTTTTGTCTGGGAAGCTCTTTATCTGTCCTTCAACTCTAAATGATACCTTGCTGTACAAAGTATTCTTGGTTGTATATCCTGGGTTTTCATCACATTGAATATTTTGAGCCAAGCCTTTCTATCCTGCATAGTTTCTTTTGAGAAATCAGCTGCTAGTCTTATGGGTGCTCCCTTGTAGGTAACTAATTGCTCTTCCTTTGCTGCTTTTAAGATTCTTTCTATATTTAACCTTTGGCATTTTAATTATGATGTGTCTTGGTGTGGGCCTTTTTGGGTTCCTGGTTTGTGGTACTCTCTGAGCTTCCTAAGGTTTTATGTCTATTTCCTTCACTAGGTTAGGGAAGAGTTCCATCATTATGTCTTCAAATAGCTCTTCAACATCTGTTTTCCTTCTGGTACCCCTATGATATAGATATTTTTACATTTAATAGTGTTCCATAGGCTCCTTAAAATATTATTATTATTTTGGCTTCATTTATCTTGCCATTCTGATTGAGTTTCCTTGGCTTCCCATCTTCTGTATTGATCAGACAATCCTCTTCTTTATGCATTCTGTTTATTCCATTTAATATACTTTTCATCTCTGATAATGTGTTCTTCATTTCTGAATGGTTCCCTTTTATAATTTTCATTTCCATTTTTTTTATTTGTTAAAGTTCTCGCTGCATTAATCTACATTTTCCCTAAGTTCATTGAGCATCTTTATAACCAGCATTTGAACTCTGCATCTACTATATTGCTTGGCTCCATTAATCCTGGATCTCTGTTCTGTTCTCTCATATGGTTTCTGTTTCTTTGTCTTCCCATTTTGGCTGCCTTTCTGTGTCTGTTTCTATGTACTAAGCAAACCTCTTAAGTTTCCCAGTCTTATTAGTGCAGCTTTGTGAAGTAGGTGTCCAGTGGCACAGTCTTAAGAGTTCAGCTACAGGCCAAATTTAGCCTCAGCCTGTGCCCTCCCAGGTCCACCTGTTAAGATCCAGCAAGCAATCCACAGATTCTGTGCTTATAATTGCCTCAAGAGACCACACTAGAAACTAAAGTCAGCTGCTACCACTGGGAGTTTTGGTATCGCTCATCAAGGAGCACCTGATTTGTGGAGGGTACATGATGTGGCTTGTGTGGACCATGAGTTGGGAGAGGTAGAGTTTTAGGGAATCCTCTGGGCAGAGTGACCTGTTATATAGTTTAATGGCATCTTAGTTATGGTGGTGTTGCATCTGCACACTGGGAGGGTGAAGAGTTCAACAGAGAAACAATGGACATTGCCAGCACTTCTGTACAGTGTGAGCCTCACCTCCAGCCTACACTCTGACAACTCAGTGTCCTCCTGTAAGTCCCTGGTGCCCCTGGAGCAGCCAAATCAGTGCTAGTGCTCAGAGCAAGCAGGTCTGTCACTGCAAAAGTCGCTCATGGACACAGCCCCTTTAAGATGCATCTGCAGCTGCCGGCAACCTCTGCCACAGCCTCTGTCCCAGTCAGCCCCTCCAACTGAGCAGCCTTTTATCTTCACCCCCTCCTATCTTCTACCGTTGCAGGGTGATTAATTATTTCTCTCCCTAGTTGTAATGCTTCTGTTTCTTGAGATCCCAGGTGACTTCCCTTGCTGTTTGCTATTTTTTTTGTCACAACTTTGATTTTGTTGCAAGAGGGATGAACAGAGCCTCTATCATCTATGCCATTTTTTTCTCCTCCATGATGTAGTCTTGCCAAAAAAAAAAAAAAACTTAAACTTGAATCTGACCAAGATTCTGTATCCAAATTCCATTTTACAGGGAACAGAGAAATATTTTAAATGACACCATGGAAATGCAGTTATCAAAATCCTGACCAGGAGACTATACAAACAAGTAATACAAGTTCTTCAACAAATATATTACAAGAATAAAAGATATAGATGGAGAACTTACAATTTATTTATTTATTTATTCCCACGTGTTTTAAATAGGTACAACTTTGATCTGGTAAAAACAGTTACTTTCTGACTACAATTTCTGAGTCTGCATTTTCCCTCCAAATTTTCTTAAAAACAATTCATTTGTTTTCTAAGTTCATGGAGCTTATTATTTTCCCCTTGTTGTATCTTACTGAAATCAGCTATCAACAGTCAACCCATATTCCAACAATCTGCCTTGAAACTTCTTTGCTAAATGCCACAAATTCTTTTAGTCTTCCAAATTACTAAACGGAACAGTTTTACCAAATGTTTCACCATTACACAACAGAGTGACCATTCTCCATTCTCCTATAACAATTTATTTGCCTAATTCTAAAACCAATGCCACTCATTTTAGGATTTCATTACAATACTCTTCACATCTGGTACTGAATTAGTCAGTTATTCCTGCAGTAGTACTGTAGGGAAGATATCCCCAAACTTGATGGATCATAGCAAACATTTATTTTTCTCACTCATGGGTCTGCAGGTTGGTTGGGGTGGCTCTGCTTCATCTAAGACTTCAGATTGGATTCACTTATGATTCATGTATTGCATTCTGGAGCTTGGACTAAAGGGGAAGCAGCTACCCAGTAAATGTTCTTCCTGTGTAATCACAGTCATGCAAGAGCTAAGCCAAGCTGCACAAGCAAATTTAAGGTTTTCTGTTTTGATCACTCACATTTTGCTGACTAGGGCAGGGGTCTCCAACACCCAGGCCATGGACTGGTACCTGTCTGTGGCCTGTTAGGAACCAGACTGCACAGCAGGAGGTGAGCAGCAGGTGAGTGGGCAAAGCTTCATCTGTATTTGCAGCCAGTCCTCAGTGTTAGCATCACCGCTTCAGCTGCAACTCAGATCATCCAGCATTGGGTTCTCATATATGGTCCCTGGTGCCAAAAAGGTTAGAGACTGCTGGACTAAGGCAAGTCACACAGCCAAGTTCAAAGTCAACATTAATAAGAAAATATATGTTACCCCCAGAGAGTAGGGAATTAATATTTGCCAAACAATAATCTATTATACTGATCAAAACAGATAAAACCTTTCTCCCTGTGGAGCTCATGTTCTAGTAAAAAAGATAAATTTAAAGAACTCAGAGATGGGGATAGTGTGATTTGAAAGGATATTCTTGAACATGTAAGCAAATTTATATGCACAAAGATGTCTTCTGAAGCACATTTGTAATGATAAAACCCTAGAACAACCTAAATTTTTATTGATCACAACTATTTAAATAAAATTGTGTTAATTAAATAGACTGCTGGTGGTTACTTACTATTTTAATAAATTTGATATATTGTATGCATTTCTGTAGGTAAGTCCTTATGTATTAACACAAAAAGGTTGAACTGACTGAGTTTTTAAGTATCTCTTCTAAAAAATTCATACCAATATAATTCTTTATTTTTATCTACATAAAAGAGACTATTCTGTAAAATACCCTTTATATCTTGGGGATTCCTTCCAAATCAGAATTTACAAACTTTACAGAGTGGCTGTATTGAATCCCATTATAAAGATGGATCATAATTTTTTGAATTGCTCCCCTTTAGATAGAAATTTGGGGAATTTCCAAGTACTATGTCTATGCATATTTATAATAATAAATGTTCCTATACCCTTATCTTGGCATAATTTTGCAAGAATAATCAACTAGATATTACAAAGTATTATAAAGCTCTAAAAAGCCTTTTTTAGTACCATTATAAAAGCTCAAATCAAGGTATCAAAATATGGAATCTAAAAATATATATCCATCTATATCTATTTTATATATCTATATCTGTATATCTTTCTATGAATTTACACAGTCATTCAAAGGATGTACTTGGTCATGGAGCTTGATTTCAGAATCATGCTTCCACCATGTCCCAACAGCAGGACCTTGAGTTATTCTCTTAATTTCTCTAAATTCAGGGATGGTCTTGAGAAGAGATGATAATGATACTTACCTCATGGCTGCCAATTGCTGCAGCCAATTATTACAATAGATACAATAGAGAAAAGTCTTGTCCAACTGTCAAGCACATAATAAGTTCTCAACATATGTTAGATATAATGATTAGCATTTTACAAATGACAAAAATAGTTTTACAAATGAGCGATGGAAGCATTCTTAAAATGTAAATGGAACTATTTTATAAAATATGAAGAAATGAAATTAGAGCCATAAACCCAAATTATTGATTTAAACTGTAAAAACTAAAAACTTAGAAGAAACTATAGCTAAAGATTTAAGTAATGACAGAATGGAAAAGAAAATACAAAGCATAAGTGGAAGAAAACACAACTAAATGCTTGCTGGTTTCATTATATAAATTAAAATACATAATATGCTCAGAAAACCATTAACAAAACCAAAAGGCAAAATATAAACTTGGAAAGCTAGTTTCAACATTTGTGAAAAAGTGTCTGACATGCTCAAAAAATATAGTATAAAAATTTACTAGTGCATCAACATTTAAATAACTCTCAAAAATAATAAAAACAATTTAAGAGAAAAATGCTCAGAATAGGAACTGTAAATCAAGAATCCTATATCCAGCAAAACTATCTTTCAAAAATGAAGGTGATAAAAACTTTCCCACATAAACAAAAACAAAAAGAACTGTTGCTGGCAGACTTGCTTTGCAAGAAATAAAGGAATATCATTAGGTTAAAAACAAGTGACCCCCAGATGGCAATTCAAATCCACACAAAGAGCACTGATAAAGGTAATCAAATAATTATTTAAAAAAATACTATAAGTGCATTTTCTCTATTTTCTGCTCAAATGATTTAAAGAGCAAATGGATAAAACAATATGTAATGTATTGTTGGGTTTATAGCATATAAAAATATAATATATGTGTGATATATTTGCTAATTACAGCACAAGGGAGATTAGTGGTAGCAAAGCTGTAATGGGCTAAGGAAATGACCACAAAGGGTAAAGTAGTAATTATAACAATGTATTGTTGGGTTTGTAACATTGATAATTATGTGTAAAGTAATATACATAAAAAATACACAAAAGATGGAAAGGGATTAGAGCTATATAAGAGAAGCACTTCTATATATCACAGGAATTGAGGTAGTATAAATCTGAAGCTAACTTTGATAAAGTGCATATGGTAAAACCTAGAGCAGCCACTAAAAATATTTTTAAAATCTAGTAAAAAATCATTACTGAGGTTAAAATGCTACATTTTAAAATATGCACTTAATGCAAAAGAAAGCAGTAAATACACAAAAAGACACAAGATGTATAGAAAACTATAACTAAAATGGCAGACATTAATCCAACTATATAGATAATAATATTAAAAGTTGAATGGATTAAACAATCTAACAAAAAGGCAGAGATTGTCATGCTAGATTAAAAAACATGATCAAAGTATATGTCGTTTACAGGTATGCACTTTAGATTCAAAGATACAAATAGATTGAAAGTAAAAAGCTAGAAAAAGATGTATCATGCAAACAGCAACCACAAGAAAGCTGGACTGGCTGTATTAATATCAGACAAAATAGACTTAAAATGATAATGTTACTTCACAAAACAGAGGGACATTTTATATTGATAAAAGGATAAAACAGGCAAATATAACAACAATAAACATACATGCATCTAATAACAGAACACCAACTACATGAAACAAAGGCTGGGGATTTCTTTCAGACTTTCAAGGAATAGGTCCTTTCCCTCTTATTATAAAGAATTTTTGAATATAGACTAAAAGTTTAAAACGCTACCATTCTATTAGGCAAACATATTGATATACCAATATGATAAATATTAAAAATCATATGATAAACTCATAAACAGCCTCTGATTCTGAATTCTTTCAGTTTTCTTACAAGATGTCATCTTACCTATCTCTCTGAAATTAAGGCAAACTGCCTGAATACCTTCTTTGTTCCTCAAAATCCAGAGCATCATGTTTAGTGATGTTTTAACCAGTTTCATGGATTTGTCATTTTATTTTTTGCAATCATTTTCAAAATACATTTAGAGTCATACTTTTAAATAGTAAATTTCCTTCATGTTTTAATTCATAAACAGAAATACCAGTTAGTACATTTTACTAGAGCAACTTGATGGAACTACATAAGAGCAGTAAAATAAAACTGTGGAGACTACATAGCAATTTAGGAAAGCTGTATTATGAATGAAAAGTGAAAAATTGGGATGTGATTAGTATCCATGTAAAATATCTCAGTATATTAACACAAATGAAACAGAAAGTAAAACAACAACAACAAAGAAAACAACAAAAAAATGCAGCTGACTGATATGGCTGGTCATTGAGATTTTGAAAGATATTTCTTCATTGTTTAACTTACCCATATTCCTGTTGTAATGTATGATACAAAAAGTTCAAATAAGATAAAAAATAAGTAGCTGGAATGTTTGGCATTTAGGGCTTCCTGGAGCCCTAAAAGAACCCCTCACCTTCCTGCTCCTACACTAACCTGACCCTATATGTTTACTCATACGTCTGTGTCTCTGTTGTTAAAGTGAAATCAGCTCTGATATCCAGCAGGTGTCCTGGCACTCACAGCTAGTTCTTGGTGCTCACAGAATATTATTATCATACAAAGACCAGACTGACTGTTATAGAACAAGACAAAATATAATCATGTCTGAATGCAAAATATACATACATACATATATGTGTGTGTGCATGTATGTGTATATATACATATATATACATATATATACATATATACATATATACATATTATATACATATACATACATATACATACATACATATATATATATATATATATATATATATATATATATATATATATATTATCCAAGCCATAAAAATGACCAAACTACCACTCTGCTGACTGATATGAGTGACTGCTACTTCTATGTCAAGTACAGTTTTGACCTTGGTCTCATACTTCTCTCCTTCTAGATAAAATATATTTAGATACCTAATTGAAATTTCCCCATTTTGTGACAGCATCAAATCCTGAACAAACATCCAATTCCTTGAATCTAAACCAAAAACAATTCACACAAGCCGAAGTTCTTTCTAGCACCTTTTTACTAAGATGTCTCACTGTTCACCTAATTGGGGTATTCTCTCTTGTTATAATGAGTAAAAATCCAATTTATTGAGTGAGAGGTGTGTTCCTAATAGGTTTTGTCTCAAGAGCATTGACAGTTGGAACAGTCAAGTTATTAGAATATAAAAATCAAACATGATTTTCTCAGAAATTAGTTCCCTTGGTAATTTTCTTAGCCTGTTTCATTGAGTAGAAAAAAATTTCATAGGAAACATTTTTCCAAGAGCCCCATTTATATCCTTGTTTCTCAGGCCATAGATGAAGGGGTTCAGTATGGGAGTCACCACTCTGATAACAGATTGAAATACAGAAATATGATAGTGCCATAGAAGAAACTACAGCCAGGTGGGAGCCATAGGTGGAGAAGGCTTTTCATCTTCCTTCTGTGGATGGGACTCTCAGGATGGCAAAAGTGATAAGAATATTATGATACCAGGATGCAAATAAAGGGAGTGATCATTGTTGACCCAACTTTGATAAGAGTCATCATCTATCTCATTGAGGTGTGTGTCACAAGAGAATTTCAGGGAGTCACATCACAGAAGAAAGTGGGAGATGGCATAGTCTGCACAAAACCAGTCAAGTCATCAGCAGGGTATGCAATAGGGCATCCAGGTTGGCAATGACCCCACAACCCAGCAACCAGCAAGGCACAGAAAAGTAGGTCATATTTTTGAGTAGTGTCAGGAGTGGCATATGGCAACAAAACAGTGACAGGCCATTATAGCCAAGAGGAAATTTTGAATATCCATGAATATGGAAATAAAATACATCTGTGCAAGACACCTAGTGGAGATGGTCTGACTCCCAAGTATATGGTTGACCAGCATCTTGGAAACATTTGTAAAGAAGCAGATGTCCACAAAGGACAGGTTGCTAAGAAAGAAGTACATAGGCAGGGCCCATGCTGATGGCCAGGAGGATGAGCAGGTTTCCTAAGATCATGGCCAGGTGCATGCTCAAGAAGAGGAAGAAAAAAAACCTGCTGCTGGGGCTGCCTAGAGAGCCTCAGGAAGAGAAATTCAGAGACATTTGACTGGTTTGCCACTCTCATGGGCCTGGACTTGGATGCAAAGAAGGGAGGCAGGGGTTAGAAACATAGAAGCTAATGGTTTGGATGCAACAAGCCAAGCTCCAGCCACAGCCATGTTAGCTATATTATACTTGTTCAGTCAGGATCCACCCCTACTCCCTACACTCACAACTTCCAACTCCCAGTCCTAATGATGCTGATCCCACTAAACTCATTTTTAAAAATTTATCAAGTATAAAATAAAAAACAACACACAGGCACATACACAGACCATCCCTCCCATTATGTATGTTTCTTTTAGTAGCTCATAGAGAGAGACAAGAGAAACCGCTTTATTTCAAGCTCCAGCAAATGGACTCAGGACTCTTATTACCCCCTGGATCTGGAAGATTCAACAAAGGAGGTTCTTCAAAAAACTTTACTCATTAGTAGAAAAATACTAACATCTCCACTGTTATAATTTAATTGGGAGAAGATGGTGCTGTTGCTATTAAGTGTTCTTCACCTTTGAGAACCTGCCCAAGGATCCTCTTTATTAAAAGGGTTGGAAAGTCTTGGAAAAGTAGGCAGGTCCTGAGTGAGTAAAGAGCAAAGATTCATGGCCTTAGCCCTCTGTGCAGAAAGGATGTTTGGGGGAATTAGAGATAGGTATTTATAGTAGCTTCCATGGCCATTAGGACCAGACCCCTGAGCGCCTCATTACAGGCAGGCAGTAAGTAATAGTGCCACCTATTCCCTGGTCCCTGGGGACCCAACAATGATGACAAACTATATTATCAACTCCTGGGATAGAACATGAAGATAAAGCAATTGGGGAGACAGGTTCCAGAAAAAATTCCTGAGGCCTCAAATTGCATCACCTTGCTGATCTGGGCTTATATTAAAACAGATCTGAAAATTCTGTTATTAAAATTTGTTATTTTCTTAGTTCAGAAACTGTGGTTACTATTGTATTATCTAAGTGAATTTTCTCTCATGTCTAGTCATTTACTGTGCAGTTAGTGATGCATTTGCAGGTAGGGATGCCAGGGTAGGGACATGGCAGTATAGAGTTGTGTTTAATTTTTAAAAGCGTTTTTGTGAAGAATAACCTGTTTGTAATTGCAGGAAAAAAAATATATCAGAGAGAGCACAGCATGCCATGACTGCAAATCCCCAGGCTCCTAAAGTAGACTTCTTTTGAAATGTCTTCCTAGCTTACAATGGATCACCCTTTTCTAAGAATGGTTCCCTAATCCACAGAGTTCCAGAGCTGTGGACTGCAACTCTCTCCTGACTGTCTTATAGATGGAGAAGCAAAAGTCTATAAAGAAGGGCAAAATATGCAAACACAGAGAACTAGAGATGAGCTGGAGAGAGTACTGTTGGCTACCCGGTTCAGGGTTCAAGTCCTTTTCTGGCTCCATTGTGGTCTCGCTCAGTGTGAGTCTCACTCACTTTTTAGTTGCAAATAACAAAAACCAAGTCTTGCTGAGTTAAGCAGAAAATAATTTCTTGAAAATGGTAATGGATACCTTTCAAAAACAATAGCATCTGTGTTGGCTGAAGAATTACTGTTTAAAAATTAACAATTTACTATAAATTACTGCTTGGCTGCCATCATAGGAACATAGGTTATTAATTATAGGATCAAATATTCTAATAATAAGCGTTCTGTTTCTGTATTCCTGCTTGCATACCTGACCAGTGGGTGTTCAGGTAGTGAATAGAAGAAAAATAGACCTTTGTGTTCAGACAGAATGAAGAATGGGATTTTAGGCTTAAAAACACTGTACTTTTACATTTCGGGGCTGCTTAATTTGGGGTCTGCAAACCTCTGGCAGACCCAGCTGGCTGAATAAAGAGTGTGATTCCTATAACTCACTGAGAATTCTAGCGGTCTGTGTGTCTTTCGGGGGCTAGTGGCCACAACACATTTAGAGAACCAGGGTCACAAAGTCATACACGAGCTATAATGGCCCAAATCATGCCACAGAGCTGATGTGATTAGCATAGTAATGGTTCCTGCTGCCTCCAAGCATTAAATGTTACATTACAGTTCATGGCTTTGACATGGCTAT
Organism: Cynopterus sphinx; assembly: GCA_030015415.1. NCBI lineage: Eukaryota > Metazoa > Chordata > Mammalia > Chiroptera > Pteropodidae > Cynopterus > Cynopterus sphinx. The sequence goes on along the minus strand of CM057379.1, from coordinate 93,754,221 downwards.
CACTGGACATGGGCTGCCATAAGTAGCACTGTTGCCCTGGGAATCCATCTTGCTGCAATGGCTGCCACTGCTGGGAGAAGTTCCTCCTGATCTCCCCTTCCTCATGTCAGAGGCTGAGTCAGGATATCTGGTGGGTAGTCACATGCCTACATCTGCTGTAAGAAAGTCTGGGAGACAAGTTACTGAGGGTTTCCTATTATACAGGAAGAGGTTTTTTTTCCCCTACAAGAATTATGAGGTAGGGGGTTACCTAAGCTTTGGAAAGGATTACAGAAGTTGGGAAGCCAAAAAAGAAAAATAAATATCTACTAGAATCCACCCCTCCAGTTGCACAACATTAACACATATGCCTCTTAGCAATTTACTCTTCAACAGAAGAGAAGTTTTCTGGCCAAACATAAGGCAACTAACTACCTTACAAGAGGGAAACAATTCAAAATTCCATCAGTTGCTGTCCACAACCATGATTACCCCTCTGCAAGTTATGATCCCATCATGACAATCTATAACTTCTGAATCAAACTTGAAATTAATGTATATCCTATGTATATGTTAAATACAGGGACAAAGGGAGAGAAGAAAGCTAGTTATAATACATAATATAAACATAAGAAAGAAGGAAAACATGACTAGATGCTGTAATCTTCATTTGTACAGGTAGCCATGAATCCTTAGTTGATAACAATAATTTTCTTGTCCACAATCTAATTCATGTTCCCTTTGTCTTTAGCCAGCATCTCAGCTGTTCAAGGTTTTTAAAATCTGATATAGTAATCTAAACTTTCATGTCTGAGAGATTTGACATCTTTATGATCTTACCCATAAAAGATTGTCCTAGTCTTTCATTAACTGCCATTACTGGATATGGAAATTCCAGAATCCTCTCAAGGAGATTTTTCCATCTGTAATCCTCTCTGCTACTATTGTGTAGCAGCAAAACTATTTTCTATTGATAGTAAAAGTCAAAACAATATTAGAATCTCCTTTTCAGTGTATCCAGTAGCATATTGAGGCCAAATGTCCAGCAAGGGGTCCCTGCAGAGCCGAGTGTTGCTGGAATAAGAAGCAAAAATTTGAAAGCAGATCATTTGATATTACAAAAAGAGGGGCTCACTTCAACTTCTTGTTTCCTTGCCCCATAAATTCATGGTTGGGTGAAACTTTAGCATATATTGGTAAGTAAGAAACTGGTGTGAAACTTATACTGTATCCTGTAAAACAGCCCCCTAACCTCACAAGGTAATCTCAACTGTTGTTAAAACTGAGTCTTTAAAAGACCATTTCTTTATTCCATAGAGTCCTCTACTCCTGGTGATGGTGTACAAGTAAATACCAAAGAGTCCTATGGACCCCAGCATTATCCCTGGTATAGTCTATTGTCAAGTAACTAATTACCCCCAAACTTAGCAACTTAAAACAGCAACATGTTATCTCACATAGTTCCTATAGGTCAGGAATCTGGTAATGGTTTAACTGACTGGTTCTGGATCAGGGTTCTTTATGAGATAGCAGGGCATGGTCATCTGAATCCTTGACTGTGGCTGGAACATAAACTTCCAAAATGGCTCCCTCACACTGCTATTTGCAGGATGCCTCAGTTCCTCACGTGGACTTCTCCATAGAGCTAACTTGATATCTACTTGCATCCGAGTAGCTGGTTTCCTCAGAGCAAGTGATTTAAGAGAGAAAGATGAAAGACACAATATTTTTTATGACTGAGCTCCAGAAGTCACACACGATCATTTCCACAACATGTTATTGTCTACACAGTGCTATGAATTAAATTTTTATGTCCCCACAAAATTCATATGTTGGAATTCTACAAGTGATGGTATTAGGAGATAGAGACCTTTGAGAGGTGATTAGATCATAAGGGCAGAGCCATCATTAATGAGATTAGTATACTTATTTATTAAAAAAAAAAAAGCCTGAGACAGCTCCCATGTCCCTTCTGCTAGGTGAGGTTACACTGAAAAGATTGCCATCTATGACCCAGAAAGTGAACTCTCATCAGATACCAAATGTGCCAGCATCTTGACCTTGGACTTCTCAGACTCCAGAACTGTAAAAAATAAATTTCTGTTGTTTACAAGCTACTCATTTGATGGTATTTTGTTATTGCAGCTCAAATAGATTAAGACAGCCCAACTGGACAAAGTCAACCCAGTACAAAGTGGGAAGGGGTTACACAAGACTAGGATCATTGCGGGCTATCTTGGCAACTAGCTACCACATCCTTTTTATTATGAAGTGAGTTCCTTGGTTAGAAACGATGTTTGTAGGATGCCAAGTTGATGAAAAGATCCATTCATCCCTAATACACATTGTATGTCTTTCAACCTCAGGTTGATCAAGCACTTCTTTGGTACATTAATTTTCCTTTGCTGTGTGTTTCTGAACATTCTCAGATATCGATGCTCACCATAGGTTTTCTAACTACACCATCCCACATAGCTTTCATTATATCATCTTGATTAAGGGGTAAATAGTGGGTGAAATGTCATAAACATCCTGAATCTGAATCACAAAAACTCAAACCTTAACATCTCACTTTACGTTTGCAGTATAGGCTACCGCATGCAGAATCAAATATCCATATCAACACTGCCTCTTAGACCAGAAATCTTGGTAAGCTTAAAGAAGCAATTCTCAAACATTAACGTGCACAAAAATCACCTAGGGATGTTGTTAAAGTGAAAATTCTGATTCAGAAATGTTAGGTGGGCGGGGGAAGGGCCAGCAAGGTGCTGCCTGGAGACCCCCCAGCTTGATACTCAGAATCCAGACCTTCTGAATAGGGCCCACCCTAGGCGCCACCACCCTAATCTGGATGCTCAATTAGCATTTGATTAACGTTCCCCACCCTATACCCCTACCCCCACATAACCCCATAAAAGCTGCTGCCTCCCACCCCAGGGCGGGACTTCTCTGGCCCCTCTCCTCTCTGGACCAGAGAATCTCACCTGGGAGCCCTCTCTCAACAACGGCTTGCTTTTAAAATTTCTCTCAGCGTGTCATGCATTTACCTTACAGGGAAGTCTGAGATGGACCCTGAAATTATGCATTTCTAACAATCACCTAGGCAATGGGTGGTCCTCGGGTCACACTGAGAGCAAGGGTTTAGTCCTGGAATAATAAGAGCCCTTACTCTGAGAAGGCCCGAGTCATTTCAACCCCTTTATGCGCTGCTGACTCCCCAACCGACCTCGCCTTTTGAAAAGATCCAGATTGGAATCAGACCTTGACCTCTGACAGCACCAATATATGAAAGAAATGGGAATCCTGAACACCTGCCTAAACGGGAAGAGCTGACAGCTGGGGCAGCGACCTACAGGGTCCAGACCCAGTGGAGTGTGGAAGGTTCACAAGACCTGCCAGTTGCTCAGCTTCGGTAGGCACCAACCCTAGAGTGCTTCTTTATGCCATTTCAGAGTAAAACAGTCAGGGCCACTTGCTGTAGCGCAGAAGCTCCGCTGCAAGACGAAGTTCCCAGCACGCAGTGCGCGGGTGATAGAAGCGCACCACGCTTCCCCGAGGCAACTGCGCGGAGCGGAAGCCCCGCCCCTCCCATCTGATTGGACGGGAGCACGCAGTGGTGAGAGGGAGATCCGGTCCGCTATTATTGGATAATTAAAGATCTGCAAGGGGCGGGACAAGGAGAGCCAGGCGACGCAGTCTCTGATTGGTTCCGTTCGAGAGCGCGAACAATGTTGCGCCAGCGTGTAATGTATCCACCTGAGGAGGGGCACCTGCCTGCAAGAGACTCCACCACCTGTAATAGAAAGGATGTGGGGAGTAGGTGGAAGTGCAAAACTTCAGGGGGCTCAAAAAGCTTAGTAATTCACATAAACAGTATTCCACTTGGATTCAGAAGTCAACAGTACATAGGCTTGGTTAAAAACACTGCAGAGTTGTTTTTTTTCTTTTTAATAAAAATTAATGCAAAAACATCTTTGAACAAAATATTGTAAATTTAACAAGATCAGTATACTGAAAGTTAATTTCATATTATTGAATATCTTGATCAAGAGAAATTGTCAAATAGGGCAGTCCTCTTAGTTGACACTGAGATAGGCAAAGCAGCAGATTTTAAAAGTGATATTAATGAGTTTACTTCCACTAAAGCTGGTGTGAAAGATAAACACAGGCGGACATTAGTTAAAGCGGTGAACACCGATTTATACTGTGTTGGCTGGAGAATTACTGTTTAAAAATTAATTACTTGCTGGAAATTACTGTTTGGCTATCGCCATAGGAACATAGGCTACTAACTATAGAAACGTAACATTCTAAAAAGCTTTCTGCTTCTGTACCCCGACTTGCACACCTGACCAGTGAGTTGACAGGTAGCGAATAGAAGAAAAATAGACCTTTGTGTTCAGACAGAATGAAGAATGGGATTTGGGGCTTAAAAACCCTGTATCTCTACATTTCGGGGCTGCTTAATGTGGGGTCTGCATACCCCTGGCAGACCCAGCTGGCTGAAGAAAGAATGTAATTCCTATAACTCACTGAGAGTTCTGGTGGTGCATGTGTTTTTCAGGGGCTGGCAGCCACAACAATATTCAGCCACTACTGACAGTAGGGGAAGGAGCTGAGCACCATTCCAATTTCTGCAGCGGTGACTGGTTGTTAAAGTGAGAATGAAATAGGGAGGGGGAATGACAGGGGCTTGAACAGTCAGGGAAGTAAAAAATTAACAAAAAGAGGAAGGGTTGGTCCATATGGGTTTGCTAACTGGCCCTCATAGAAGTTGGGCTCCCATCCTCTTCACAGGAGCAGAGAGACAGGGGCCCTATCTTTAGGTGTTCCTGGAACAAATAGTAAACTCTTTTGGCAGCCTTGATTTTTCTAAGGCAGGCAGTTTAAGAGAGGTTATGGTCATCTAGAGATGTGGCCTTAAGCTATTAGATGCAATCTTAATGTTTGTTCAAGTCTTTCAGGCCAAAGTTGAACTGAGTTGACAAGAGAGGAGCCTGACAAGTTTGGTCAAGGAGGGAATCTTTGTCACTAAGAAAGTAAAATTTTTAAATATTCTGGTTTTCGTGCAAATATATATTGGAGTTAAGATAATGTAATTTGTAATAGACCTATTTTTAATTTTTAAATTTTTTCAACTACTTTGAATATTCTGGAAAACATTTTTAAATACATTAAAACATTCATATCAGGCTTCAATATGACTTAGAAGTTCTTATGTAAGGTGGTAGAGAGCTGAGCAAAGCCCATCAATCCCTTCAGGAAACTTTTTCATTTTCTTCTCCAGTGGTTTACCCATATTCATTTATACATATACTCATTTATTAAGGTAAACAATAATTGTTGAATAACTGCTACATCTCAGATATTATTGAAAACCTGGGTCCCTGCATTTGTGAAGATACAGTCTACTTGAGGTAGGAGGGAAGGGGAGAAAAACACAAAATAATATATGTGGGGTACTAACTTCTGCTATTTACTCATTATTCATGCAACATGCACTTTACATGAACCAAGCCCAGTGCCTAACACTGAGTTGTACCAATGTGAATGATGACCCATTTTTTATTTCAAGGGTCTTATATGTCCATGAGGGAACACCCCAAAATTCAAACAATTGCAGTAAAAGATTGTACGTGGCATGTGAAAGGATAAGGCAAACAGTTCTGCTGGATTTATGTATTAGTTTCCTAAATTCCATAATAAAGAGCCACAAAGTAGGTGTCTTTAAAAAACAGAAATTTATTCTCTTAAAGTTCTGTAGGCTAGATATCCAAAATCAAAGTATTGGCAGGGTTAATTCTTTCTGAAGGCTCTGAGGGAGAATCTGATCTATACCTCTTTTTTATCTTCTATAGCTGCCAGCAATCCTCAGTGTTCCATCAATTAGATTGCCTAGTGCCAGCAATCCTTAGTGACTTTGTAGATGCACCACTTCAGTTTCTGTCACTGTCTACACATAGCATTGTTCCTGTATGTCTTTTGTGTCTCTGCATCTTCACATGGTTTTCTCGCTGTGTGTAACTATGTCCAAATTTCCTTCTTGTTAGAAGGACACCAGACATTGAAATAGGGCCCACCCCAATCCTGTATGACCTCATCTTAACTAGATTACGTATGTAAAGACCCTATTTCCAAATAAGGTCATATTCAGAGGTACTGGGAATTAGGACTTGAAATATCTTTTAGGGGAGTCAACAATTCTACTCACTACAGTAGAAGATATTGAGGAATGATAGGGAGATAGGATACAAAGCACTTAATGACTTATTGGATAAGTGAGATTAGGGAGATTGTATAGGATTATGACATAGCCATGCTATTAATTGAGATGGACAATGCAGGCAGGAGAGAAGTACATGTATGTTTGTGCTGATTAGGATAGATCATGATGCTAAAAGTAGCAGTGGGGAGTTGATGGGTTCCATTTAGGAAATGTTGAGTGTGAAGATACCCAGGGTGAGGGGTGCAGGAGTTGGATATTATGGATATACAATTCAAGGGGAGGTCTGCAAATATGGATTCAGAAGTCAACAGTACATAGGCTTGGTTAAAGACATGAAAGTGGGTGTAATTGCTCAGGGAGAGTGTATAGTGAGAAGAAATCTGAGAATAAAACCCAAGAGAAAAACAAACACATATGGAATGATAAGAGAAGAGAAGGTGACAAAACAAATAGAACAAAGAGACAGTCCAGAAGCAAGCAGAAATGGTGTTTAAGAAGCTAATGGAATTGTTAGTTTTAAAAAGAAACTAATGGTAAACAATGCCAAATAAACTGGGAAATCAAGCAGAATGACTGTATAGCAACCATTGTATTTTCAAATAAAATGCTTAGTGTTGTTTTCAATGAATAGTTAGTAATGTAACAAATGGACTAGATCTTAATACTTAACCTTTGGTTAGGCAACATGGTGTATCCATTCTTTTTCCTTGTTGTCATTCTGTTGTTGCTATTATTAAAATGTCTCAGGTTAGGTTCTCCAGGAGCACAGGCTTTTTGTTCTGTTATTCAGTATTAGTGGGTTGCATGTGTAATTTGTCAGGAGCCTTGCTTTGTACAGGGCATCCAAGGTCAACAATATATATGTGTAGATAATGAGCATCTCACACTCTGTAGATGGCCTTGAGGAAGGGGGAAAGAAAGCAGCTATAAGCAGACACACAGTATCACATGGGCAATAACTCAGTGAGAAGTTTTCTGTGGGAACCCAGGAGAAGGAATGAGAATCTCAGCCTAGAGGAATCAGCAAACCCTTCATAGAGGTGACATTAAATTATATCTTGAAGAGATATAAGGAGAAGGACCAGGCATGCTGGATGGATGGAATAAAAAAGTCGATCTTTCTCCAAAATCAAAAGTGTACCTAATGCTGAATATCTTAAGCCAAATATAAGATAAATCAATCAAATCAATCAAATCAATCAAATTGGATGATGACACTATTATAGACTGAATGTTTTGACCCATCCCCAAATTTTTACGTTGGAATCCTAACCCCCAATGTGATGGTATTTGGAAGTGGAACCTTTGAGAGGTGATTAGGTCAGGAGAGGGGGAACACTCATGAATGGGTTTTAGTGTCTTCATAAGAACTCTCTTGCCCCTTACACCATGTGAGGGCACAGTAAGAAGATGTCATCTATGAACCAGGAAGCAGGTTCTCACCAGATACTGAATGTGCTAGCATCTTGATTTTGGACTGCCATCCTCCAGAATTGTGAGAGATAAACGTTTATTGTTTAAGCAACCCAGTCTATTGTATTTTTGTTATAGCAGCCTGAATGGACTAAGAAAGGAACCAAAAATTTTGAAGTGTTCTTTGGATTCTAAGTGAGAGCCAGGAATGTAGATTATGGTCAGAGAACCAATCTTCTCAGCACAAGAACACTTGAGCCCACAGAGATTGTCTAGCAATTATTTTTCACCTCTATTATTGTTACCTACATTAAAACTCAGATTTCCAATCAGGGTTTCTAGAATCACTCTTCAAGATAAGCAATCATAAAGGACATTCAAAGCAAGGTGCCTGTCAACTCAGAAAGTTACATTAGAACATCCAGGGTCTTGCCAACACCCAAGACCCACCCCAGAGATTCTGATTTAATTGGTCAAGATTTGGTCCAGCATCAGTATATAGACTGTCAGAGCTCCCCATGTGAGGCTTTCATGAATCCAAGATTGAAAACCACTGATGTAGATTCTGAAAGCATTTCCAAAAAGAAAGTGAAAAAATACTTGTTACATGTAACTTTTTCAAAGTGATCCCTTAAAAGGGAAAACTTGACTGTTTTACAAAGTGGTTTGAAATACAGTAATTAGAAACAAATATAATTACCTTTTTAAATGAGAAGGGCTTTACTTAAGCCCAAGTTCATCAATAAATATCTATTGAGAAGATTTATTTAAGTTCTTTGCAGACACTTTGACAAACAGATTGCTACATTTCAGTGAGTCGGTAAAAGTTAATATGCCTGGGAATGACATGTTCATGGTAATTTCATCAATAAGAGCATATTTTCCTGCCAATCATTTTTTGTAGGGCCCCTTTCAAGTCCCTGTTCCTCAGGCTGTAGATGAAAGGGTTCAGCATGGGGGTCACCACTGTATACATCACAGTAGCTGTGGTGTCTTTTTCAGATGAGTGTGAGGATGAAGGGTTGAAATATACAGCAATGATGGTGCCATAGAAGAGGGAAACCACAGCCAGGTGGGAGCCACAGGTGGAGAAGGCTTTCCATTTTCCTTTTGTGGATGGGACTCTCAGGACAGCACAGGTGATATGGATATATGAAGCCAGGATGCAAACGAATGGGGTCATCATGATCAGGGCACCCTCGGTCAGAATCATCATTTCATTGAGGTGTGTGTCAGAGCAGGAGAGTTTCAGGAGGGGAGTCACATCACAGAAGAAGTGGGGAATGGCATTGTCTGCACAGAAGGAGAGTTGAGCCATCAGCAGGGTATGCAGCAGAGCATTCAGGTTGGCAATGACCCATGACCCAGCAACCAGCAGGGCACAGAACTGATGAGTCATGTTTGTTGAATAGTGTAAGGGGTGGCATACGGCGACAAAACGGTCATAGGCCATTACGGCCAGGAGGAAATTGTCCATATCAGCAAGGTCGAACAGAAAATACATCTGTGTGAGACACCCAGAGAAGGAGATGGTCTCACTCCCGAGAATGTGGTTGGCTAGCATCTTGGGGACAGTGGTGGAAGAGAAGCAGATGTCCACAAAGGACAGGTTGCTGAGAAAGAAGTACATAGGAGTGTGCAGGCGGGAGTCCGTGCTGATAGCCAGAAGGATAAGCAGGTTTCCCAGCACCGTGGCCAGGTACATGCTCAGGAAAAGGATGAAAAGGAGCTTCTGCTGCTGGGGCTGCCTGGAGAGCCCCAGGAGGAGGAACTCAGAGATACTTGACTGGTTTGACCCTCTCATGGGACTGGGAGCCTGGACCCATGGGCAGACAAAGCAGGAAAAATTCAAAATCCTGGAAAATGATGGTTAAGATGGGGCAATTAAGAAGATTACAAGGACAAAGGTCATGTGACATAGGTGAGGCATTAGAACTTTGCTCCTTGTATGTTTTGGCCAGTGATGGCTTTCTTTGTGCCTTCATTACTTCATTAGCAAAATGAGGGCAGCGCGCTGAAGCATACACAGACACAGAGATTGTGACAGTGGTTTTGTCTGTAAAACCTTTGTATATTTGAATTTTCTACCATAACCATGGATTTTTTAGAAGTGTCACAAAACACTACAGATATAAGAATAGACTTTAATATTTATATTAATATTATAAATATTTAGTATTTGTAATGAGTACCATAAACACAGTACAATCTACCATAGAGACTGCATGTAGTAAGCACGTACCCTAATATAGGGTACTAATGTCATCAATATCATTAGTGGTGTTTTCTTAAAGAATATCTTTCAGTTCCATCATCTCTAATCTGGACATGCTACACATTCCTAACATGTTTGTCCTGAGGACGATATCAATGAGTAATCAATAACTGCTCTCAGGGTGATAATAATCACATTAATGCTGCGGCTGCTGCTGATTCCTGGACTCACATTTTTAGAGCACTTTATAGAGCTCTGAGCCAGTCTTTCTTGGCTGTGTCTACTAAGCTCCCTAAATCTAACCTGTAAAACTAAAATGAAAATAATCCAGAGCTATGAATAGAAAGTTGGCCAATTTGTGTTTGCCACAGTTCAGGGTCTCATAAACAGACAAGACATACACACTGGTCATGACTGGGCAATCATGAGAAACTGCTGATGAGCTTATAACTGCTTCTGTGGCTCCACTTAAAAGAAGGACATGCTGAGGATTCCCCCATAAAGCTTTACACTTTAACAAGTAGCTATTGGTGAAGTCCCACTGATCTGATCCTTACCCAAGAAGAATAGAAGTCTTCATGGTCACAAGAAGACTCAGGCTTGCTTTACTTTACCAGACATGGCCAGCAATTATTGGTCTGAGAGAGAGAAACTCTCATTGAGGTTTTTAGGCTAAGTCCGCATGAAGAAGGGGCTGGAGGGCATGGACTCAGCCTTCAGTTCAGGAAGGGAAATCACAGGGCCAACTCTTTACAGGAATCTCTGTGGCCACTAGGGCCATATTCCCTGAGAGCCTCATTAGAAACAAACAGAGAGTAATTGTCTTTTCTTTGGGCTTACTTGGATCAAACTTTGATAATAAATACCTGTCATCAGAGTTACATAATTGCTTTTTCAGGACTTGGAAATGTTGGAAATGATGCAATCTTGGGAGTAATCATTAAGCAACAATCCTTCTGCTAAAGAAAACTCACATGGGCAATAACTCAATGAGGAGTTTTCTGTGAGAACCCAGGAGAAGGCATGAGAGTCTTAGCCTAGAGGGATCAGCAAAGACTTCATAGGCTTCATATTTTATCCTTCACCTGAGCTTCGATAGTGTCCTCGTTGAAAAAAATACATGATGCTGTCTAGGGGTTAAGAGAATACCTTTGGCTTCCCACAAATCTGTATTCAACTCCCAGATCCACCATGACCAGTAGTTTAACCTTGAGAAGCTGCCAACCTTTACAGAATCACAAAATCCCACCATCTGTATAATATTCACCTTGCAGAGTTGTGCAGATTAAATGAGGCAATTCATGTTAAACACCTCATGAACCCCAATCTCCTCAATGCACTGGACTAGGACCATGTCAACCAACTAGGTGGAAGCTAAAAGTAGTAAGTGATATTTATATCCTTCACTCTCTGCTCAATTATCTGCATTCTGAATAAATGCCATTTGGAAATACTGTCACATGCTTATCTTCATATGTCAATTGTCATTTTTGTAAGAAGCCAGTTAACAAGTCTTTTATTCTATATTTTAATTTGGAGTTAAATTAGTTAAAAATGGGAACCGTTGCTGAGTCCATTTATAAATTGGCAGGATATTGATGCCAATGAGGAACAGAATTTTTGAGTCTAATATGTATCACCCTTTAGGCTGAAAGAAAGATCTGGCTTTAAGTTTGCCCATGAAGTCTATGGCCATGCCACCCTGAACGTGCCTGATCTCTTCTGATCTTGGAAGCTAAGCAGGGTCAGGTCTGGTTAGTACTTGAATGGGAGACCACCTAAGAATACTAGGTGTTGTAGGTGTAAAAATAATAATAATAAAATAAATAGGTTTCCCATAAACCTTTGATCTTATGCATTATAAATTTTAGTTTCCTGAGTTGATAATATTTAAGAGTTACTAATAAAAACCATCCAACTGGGTCAGAGGTGACAACTGAATTATACACACACATACATACACACACACACACACACACTGAAAACCAAAGTGTTCCTCTAATCTTTGATTTTAGATTAATTTATAAACAATGTATTCCTCACTTGACTATGGCATCTTAACCACCTACTCCCAATAATTCAGTAGTGGAACCTCAGGGCTATAATAAGCCCTTGCGTTTTCATGAGACACGTTATAATCAGACATCAAGTTCTGACCACTCTATCTCCAAAAACAGTCAAAAAAAAAAAAAAACCCTCAGTTAGTTATCAAAGATCTGGGGAGGAGGGGGAGAATAGTCTTAGGTTTAGTAAAGACATTGTTTGCACATGATAGAAACCCAGCGTGAAATCAGCTTAAGGAGAAATGGAATCTATTAGTTGATATAATTGAAAAATCCAAAGTTCTTGCAAAACCTGTGTGTTTCAGGCAGGGCTAGATTTAGGGACCCAACTAATTGACATTAGGACCTATATTTCTCTCTGTGTGTCTCTACTGTTTGCTTCTGTTCAAATTCATTTTGCAAAATGTCTCTCTCCACGTGGCCATCAAGATGGCTACCAGTAGCTCCAAACTCGCATTCTCCCAGGCTAGCAATCACAGGGCACAGACCTTCTCTCTACCAGTGTTTATTTATTAACTCCAGCCAAGGCTGTGATCATCCCTTCTTGGATCATCTGAACCAATTATTCTGGGTGGAAGAGTTCGATATTCTCATCATCCTGGGTCATAAATCCAATCCATTTGGAAACCCAGTGAGGAACACTATCACCAGGACTAAATGGAGGAGGGGGAGGAGTTCCTAACCAGATCAAAGAAATGAGAAGGAACGCCCCTGAACAACAACAAAAGAAATCTAGTTACCATGATCCACCAGAGTTACTCCACCTGAGGCAGGATAGTTAGCCTAGGGAAGTTCGCCCTTCCCTTCAGGATGCGTCCCCGAAAGTTTTCTTTAGTCTTTTACTTGGCCTTCTCCCCGTGGCTCTAGAATTTCTCCCTTATTCCTTATTTAGCCCTCTCCCTGTTTTGATTCCCAGAGTATGAGACTTCGGTGTAAGAAATAAGCCAAGGCGGAAAACAGGGTAGATGGTCTCGGGCCATCCCCATCCCTCCAAGTGGCAGGAGAAAAAGCCAAGACTGGGAGGCAGGATGGATAGACTTTGGACACATGGTTAGATTGGCAGGGGAAGGGAGACTCCCCAGCTTGATACCCAGAATCCAGACCTTCTGAATAGGGCCCACCCTGAAGCCCTAGGCGCCACCACCCTAATCCGGATGCTCAATTAGCATTTGATTAACGTTCCCCACCCTATACCCCTACCCCCCACATAACCCCATAAAAGCTGTGGCCTCCCATCCTAGGGCACGACTTATCTGGCCCCTCTCCTCTCTGGACCAGAGAATCTCACCCGGGAGCCCTCTCCCAATAAATGCTTGCTTTTAAAACTTCTCTCGGTGTGTCAGGCGTTTACCTTACACACACCACCCCCAAGAAAACAAAAGCCCATAATTCAGACAGCTTGGAGAAAACTCTGAGTTTTCTCTGTACTTTTCTCTTAAGTGTGTACTTTCACTTTAATAAAATTGTGCTCTCCTGCTTGCTGTTTGTCATGTCCTTGAATTCTTTCTCCAGGCATAAGACAAGAAACTGGTCACTGGAGCTCCAGGTCAGGGTCCCTCTTTGGACTCTTGCCCCATTGAGCTCTGGCATCACACTGGCTGAACTGAGCAAAAGATTTAGAATGAACACTTAAGGCACAAGGATAAATAAGTAAGCTATTTTAAAAGTTAAGGTGAACTAAAAAAAGAAAAAGCTATAATCAATGATCACCCAGAACCAATTAGCATCTGTATCTTGGTTTCTAAATATCATTCCCTACTAAAAGGAAATAAATTTCCTTAGAGAAAAGGCTCATTCCAGGTCTGAGCAGGAAAAAGACAAGGTGCATCTAGGACATTATGTGCCAAAAAATGAATTTCACTTAAAAATTTTTAATGTGGCTGCCATAAAATTTTAATTACAGATGTGATGTTCACTGCCTCTAGCATCCCCTCAGGAGGCATGTTATATCTGATCGTCCCTCTTTTTTAAATGACATAGCACTATGGATATTTTCTAAGTCTTGCTAAACTTACAAAACTTTCAAAGACATCTGGGTATGTATTTAAGGACAGCCTGGCTTTCACACTTTTCTCTGTAATCAATAGCATAAAAGAAAAGGAAGCACACCCTCAATGTGGTGCTCCAATAATGATCCTAGATTAAGAGTTTCATGCTCTACCAATTTAGCTAGCTGGGCACATGGTATCAGAATCTACTATGCTCAGAGAAGAGTGTGTACACACCAGTGTGTGTGACACTGAGGATGATGTGGGAATGCTATAAGCTATAGATGAGAGAAATGCACAGCAGTCAAGCAGAATTTGACCCAGGTCTTGTTAAACAGGATAAGATCTCAAGGTCTGGCTGGTTCGTGCTAAATTCTTGGTAAATGTTAAAATGGAGCACAGTACTTTGCAGATGCAGCTGTAAACAGACTGAACTTGACAGGGACAGGACCTGGTAAAGATAAGTGCAGCCAACTGCAAAAGAAGAAATCAACATGTAATTAACCAAATAGTGCATAGATAAGCAACTGCTAAGCCTCCCTTTTGGGAGACAGAGGTTTGGATTTGAATCTCTTATCTCCTTGCTGTAGATAAAACTACCTAACCGCAGCTACCTGCTTTTCTTGAGTAGAACGCCCCTAGTGGTGAATTTGGTAGCAAATCCAGCGACTCAGAAGAGTCTCTCCTAAAGGGACTCCTTCTGGGCCTGGTATGAATGCTCAGCAAAGCAATTGGCAGTGTCTCTTCTCCAAGACTTACAATGCTGTCTCTCCAACTGGACAGACGATCTATCATAGGAGACTTCTGCTTGGTGCCGACCCCCTGAATGGCTGCCTGGCCTAACTTGACAACAAAGCAGAGTGGCCGCTTGAACCTGTTTCATTCAGCTCTTCTGAAGGTTGGTAGACAGGTCAGCCCTTGTAGTCACTTTAGTGTTTCTATTCCCATTTTGGGTATAAGTTTGTCTGAAGGATAATTTCATTTCAGGTTGGTTGAGCAGGAACTGTCTCCTGGTAACTGGATTCAGGGCCCCACTTAGATCTAACTTTGGAAGGTTGAGGAATGCCCGCAAGGAAATCCAAGACATCCTCAGGTGATGACCTACGGTCTGGTTGTCTGGTTGTCAGGAAACCCTGAGTCACTGACTGTTTTCAGTAGGCTAGAGGTTATGGGATCATAGTGTCCACTACCTTTTAGTTTGTGTCCAAGAGTTGGATTTTGTTCTTTGTGTGTATGTTCACACTTGTAGTGCTCAAATGCAATCCCTTAGGGTGTATTCTCCAGAGCTGGATCTGTTTATCTTAAAGAAATTAAGCACTTATATGAAGAAATATAACAAGTGGGTCAGTAGTAGGTAACTGTCCTGTCCATGGCAGCTTTGCTCAGGGCTGGGAGTCTATCATGGATTTGGGAGACATTATTTTCCAAGTGCAGATTCTTTGCTTCCTCAGGTTTCAGGATTTCATCACAATAATTACTAATCACACAAAGCTTCTCCCCCACAACCTCCAACCTGCTTCCATTCAAGGAGTGTACTTTCTGGAGCACCCGCAGCCAGGTGAGAACTTATGATGGGAAATGGAAAAGGCAACCCAGCAGTTTCCTGAACACTGGTGAGGTTCCCATCAGACAGGCCTCAGCACCTTCACTGAGAAGGCTCATGGTTTCTAGCAGAGGTGATCTAAGACAAGCAAGACTGAGGGGCAAAGTTTCGGCTGTGAGAATCGGGGCCAATCTATGGCGAATAGTGTAAAGATATATGCTTGGGTTAAATAGGAACAATTAGCTGTTTTATCTATAAGCCAAAATTAAAGCACATTTTATAGGCTGTTTGACATTTCCCAAATCTATTCACATAGAAGTCTCTCACTGCTTTCTTTCCTCTGAAGGATGGGGGGGGAGGGATTATCAATTTCTAGCAGGTGTGATTATGGAAATTTTACCAAAGTTTTAGCAGAGGACATCAAAAGCAAAGAATCCATGGTATTTGGGTAGGAGGTGATACACTCCTTCCAAGATAAGTTTTTGCCACCCTGAATATGCCCAAGCTCATCTGATCTCAGAAGTGAAGCAGGGTTGGGCCTGGTTAGTACTTGGTTGGAGACCACATAGGAGAACAGGGGCTGTAGGTGTGGGGAAAAAAAAGATAAGTTTTACCTTAAACTTGAGGTAACAAATACTCTTGTTATAGAAGTATGGGTCAGGTTGAAAGCAGTGGTTTCTACTCTTGGTTACACATCAGAAAAAACATGAGAATTTTTTTAGCAATGTTCTTCAGAAAATTCTGATGGGCAAAACCCAGGTGATCAAGGGTGTATTGGACCCTGAGGACCGAGGGAGTGAAACTATCCTGAATATCTGCTTCATATCCCAGAATGCTCCAGATATCCACAGGAAGTCACAAAAGACAGCAGTAGGGCCTACCACCCCACCTCCCAATTGTTCAAGGTGTCCTTTAGGGTTTTTAAAAACAAAGATGTGGCAAAAGAAAAAAAGAAGGTAAGATGACCTTAAGAATGAGCTGCTAGCCAACTCAGAAGAAATATGGTTCATCAATGGGAGTAGCTTTATAACCAGTGGAGTTAGGAGGGCATGGTATGCAGTGGTATCCTTGTTAACTCAATAGAAGCAGGAGAGCTTCTCCCTGCAACTTCTTGAAAAACCCTCCCCTTGGGGTTGCCTAAAACCCAAGTATGTAGACAAAACTGCAGTTTTCCTGCAACCCACCCTTCCTTATTTACTGAGGCTCAAGATTCTCTCCCCATCCCCACAAGACTGCTTCCAGGGCCTCAAAAACTACCCCCACCACATCCTTAAGTTTATCCTTTATCATTTGTGCAACAAGAACATCAGATTTTATCTAATTGAGAGAGGAGAGGAAGCATCTGAAAAATTGCTAAGGAAAGGGCTTGCAGAAATGACTGACTCAGTCCATTCCTGACTGCCCTTTCCCCCTTTCCAGGATTCTCCAGCTAACATGTTTTCCCACAGCTACCTCCCCCACCTCAAAGACCCTCCAGCTCACATCTGTTGATTCATAGCCTGCTATCCAACTAGCTGTGTAGGAATAACAAGACTGTGTAAAACTGCTTGTTATGTTACAATAGGGGCTCAGCCTTTGGATAAGAATCCATTGAGAAGGTGCCAGCATCAATAAGAGCTACTTTCTGCTTATAGCCTCAATGTCCCATCTCTCCAAGAATCCTAAAACAGCGTTGATAATGTCAAGGTCGCAGATTCTGCAAGGCAAAATGACCTGTAAATAGATAAAACCAGTGGTCTGGAAATTCCTCCATCCTTGCAGCTCCCTACCAGGATCTCTCCCTCCCATCCTGAGTCATGAGGAACACTTGAAACCTCAGACAAAGGAATCACGCGCCCCTTGCATGGACACTGCAGAGATATGGAAAGTGAAATAAATCTAACCGAAGTGAGCTCCTGCATGGAGCTGTTAACCCCATGTGCTCTGCCAGCTAATAAATTCTCCTTCCTCTAACAAAGTTGTCTGAGTTTCCAATTTCCTTCATTGAGTGTCGCTTCCTGCAATACAATAACATCCTTTATGCCTTAAAAAAATATCCAGAACAGAATCAGAGAGAACAGTTTGCATTTAGTTGTCTTGTCTTCTAATCTTCTTCACCTTGCTGAGGAACCGGCTTGGGAGAAAGAGAGCCGTCACTGAGAAAAACCGGAACTCTGTAGTCGTGGACTCCTTGTTCCTGGTGTGTGCCACATATTTCGGAGTTGTTACTCTGTTGATTGGCCTACAGGGCCTGCCTGAAGGGCTTAAAGGCATAGCAGAATCCCCCTCCAGCTAACTCTCTCTGCAAACAGGGAGTTCCCCCTACACCCACCCCAGCAGTTAAGAACTTGTCAGACTAGCTGAAACCAGTGGAAACCAAGTTGACTATCTCAATCACCTCCAAAAGATCTTAAAGCTCATTATACTCTCCATGCTAAATAACACACCTACCAGCACCAGAACCGTTGACAATCGTCATGACAACTGTGGGAAGAGACTTCAAAATGGCGAGGGTGGAACCCTGATTGGGGAGGAAGAAAGACAAAGAGAGAGAGAGAGATGCCTCCCCTTTTCTCTGAAAAACCATGAATATTTCTCCTACCTATTTACCTAAATCTCCCCTTCATTTCTAATATCCAGTTTAGGCCTCTCAGCACTAAGAGACCAAAAGTTGATCTAAGAACTGTGCTTCAGCTTCTCCATTCCCTGGCCATAGAGTGAAAGCTCTCATGTTACTCTAGAACTTGAATTCCCTACGCCTACCGGGAAAGGAGCCCCTCTTGGGGTCCTCAAAAAGGGGAGTTTCGCCCCTTGGTAACAGGGTCACAGATCCAGGGGGAAACCCAGGATCTCTGCCTTCGTCTCCCGGAGCCCCAGGGTCCCGTCCGCAGGAACTGGCAAGTGCCCACGCACCCCTCCGGTTTTCCACATTTGTTTAAATTTGGCCTTAGATTTTTTAACTCTCCCGAAAGCTCTTCACTGATTTTAAGTTTGTTTGTTTTTAATATCTATCATTTTTGTTGTTTTTAGCGAAAGCGTTGGTCTCCAAAACCCCACCTATTCGCATCACTGGAAAACAGGAGTCTCTCCAGAAGTGTTTTTCTTTATAATTTCCCTAAAGCTGTTAACTTTTTTTAAAAACCAGTAAATAAAAATCTAACAGAGTAACTTTAGGACAGAGGTGGTTCCCGAGCCCCGCCCCCGAGATCTAACTCGACGTCAGCCTCGGAACCTGCGGCAGGAGGTTCTGCCTTAGCTGTGGCCGCCGCCGACCGTTGCCCAGAAAGCCGGGAACCTTCTCCCTGTAGCGTAAGCAGCTGTTCAGGATGGAGACTCCTTTAAGGGTCAAAAATTAACCCCCACCTGGTCCCCCGGCCGTCGATCAAAGGGCCTCTCACAGTCTGGCGTCCACAGCGAGCACAGGACCCCTTTCCGATGCCGTGGACCCCAAGCCTAGGACCCAGGCCGGTGGTCCGGAAACCCTTTCCCGATCTGGGGCAGCGGGACCAGGGTAGGCCTGGGAGAGCCTAGATAGAGATTACAAGGAAATGGAGGGAAGAGGAGAAAGAAATGGTAGACAGGAAGGCGGGAGAAGGCCTCGGATGCGCCCCCCCCCAAGTTCTGTCACCCCATCCTCCCGGCTCGGTAGTCATGGTGTATAAAGTACTGGATGTTAGTGGTGGCGGCGGGAGTGAGTCTCACCGTATTAATTGCACGCCCCACCCCCTCCCCCCCCCCCCACAAAAAGAAAAAGAATAAAAGCTGGTGGCTCCAGGGTTGAGAACAACGAGCCTCCGGTCAGAAAGGGAGGGTGACTGGGCGATCCTTGCGTTCCCACACCGTCCTTGGGTCACTTTTCAGTCTTTGAGCCTCGGTCACTGGCAAGCCTTGGAAACGCAGTACCCACATGGATGCTCACCAAATGCCGTCCGCGAAGTTTCTCAGGACTCCAAGGTCCAAACCAAGAAAATGAACCGTCCAGCGTGGGGCTCGAACCCGTGACGCTAAGGTTTAGCGTCTCACGCTCGCGTTTTCATCTTGGCCGGGGCCTGGCCGACGCGGGTGGGGCCCTTCCTCATCCTCCTGGGTTCCCTATCCTTAGCCATCCCCGGGAAACGTAGTCCGGAGAGGGAAATTCCACTGCGCAGCGCTTGCGGGGACCTACAAAAGGGGCCGTGGCGGGCGCATTGTCTGAACAACTACGCCGGCGCCTTTCGGTCCGCGCCCCCACCCGCCGCCCTCGCCCCTCCACACGCCTCCTCCAGATCCTGGTCGGTGGCGGTCCTCGCTCTCCTCCCCATCCGCATGGAAAAGATGGAGCTGAGCTAGAAAGCTAAGCTGGCGAAGTAGGCCGAGCTCTACGACAACGCGGCCACCTGCGTGAAGACTTGATGCGGCAGGGCCAGGAGCTATCCAAAGAGAAGCTCAACCTGCTCTCGGTGGCCTACAAGAAAGTGTTTGGGGACCACAGGTCAGCCCAGAGGGTCATCGAACATCGAGCAGAAAACCGACTCCTCAGACAAAAAGTTGCAGCTGATTAAGGACTAACAGGAAGAAAGTGGAATCTGAACTGAGGTCCACTGCACCACCATCCTGTCATTGTAGGGTAAGTATTTAACAGCCAATGCAACTAATCCAGAGAGAAAGGGCTTCTATCTGAAAATGAAGGGAGATTACTTCCGGTACCTTGCTGAAGTTGCATGTGGTGATGATCGAAGACAAACTATATAGATAATTCCCAAAGAGCTTACCAAGAGGCTTTTGATACGCGCCAAGAAAAGGATGAAACCATACCTAACTCATCTGAGGCTGGCCCTTAACATTTCTGTATTTTACTGTGAGATCTTTAATAACCCAGTGCTTGCCTTCACACTGGCTAAAAGGGCTCTTGATGAGGCCATTGTAGAACCTGATATGCTGAGTGAAGACTCTTACAGAGACAGCGCCCTTGTTATGCAGTTGCTTAGAGACAACCTCACATGGATATCAGACAACGCAGGAGAATAAAGTTATGTGGCAGAAGGAGAAGAAAAATAACAGCATACAGGGTGTCATCCTTCTTCCCCTCAAGAAATCTCTTACACATCTGTACAGAATTGAGTTATTCATGATTCTTAATCATGGCACACTCTCAAACTATCTCTAATAAAAAGGAAAACCCCTACAATGTTTCTACTCAAATGGTCCTCTCCACCACTTCATTTCTATGCTTCCTCCTCTCCAGTGTAACCATCCCCCACCTCCCGTGGGAGGTGGATGCTCTTAGCACAGAACCTCTTCTTTCCAGCACAAGCTGAAGGCATAGGCAGGTAAGCACTTGTGACTCCATAAGAGGACTTTCCCTGGGCCCATGTTCTGGACAAGCAGGAAAGGCTGGTGGAGTTAATCCCCCTCCTCTGAGTCCTGCTTTCCTCTCACTCCCAGGTACTGGAAAGAAAGGTACCTTCCTAGTGAGGGACTGTTGTGTAGGAATTTGGTGCCCGGAGGCATCACTGCTCAGGGTTCTGTAGAACAGATGTCTATCCCTGTAGAGCTCTTAAATGTGGTTTATTGAACGTCGTCATAGGTAGGAAATGTTCTCTGATACATCTCTTAAATGTACGCTCTGTGAATCCATCGTTGGATGTTATTTAGCTGATGGGGCATGGAGTAGGGGTGTAACTACATGGAATTGTAGCCTCAGACCAACAGCAGCCACATTACAGTTCTTTAAATGCTTGGATTTTTAAACTATCCCGTGTTAGCAGTACCAGTGTTGGGGCTTCTGGTGGCACACAGCTTGAGCCCAAATATAGGAAGGAAGGGGACCCTGCTTCCTGTGGGTGCTGGGGTTCAGGACCCCTGTGTATGATGTTGGAGCTCCCAGGATCCTGACCTTGAGCAGGGGAAGGATGGAGCCTGAGGATGCCTAATGCAAACACCAGTAACCTGCAGCCTCTCCCTTAGCTCCCAGGCCCTAGCCCTCTTGGGGAAGTCCTAGCCTCCCAAGCCTGGGATTGTGTGAGGAGCCCTAGGCGGGACTCAAGAAGAAAGTATAGAGGGAAGAAAGACCTCTCTCTTTTGGTGCCTAGAATTCGGACTGACAAAGTAGTTTGTTGGAAGACAGGGGTCTGACTTCGCTTTTGTGACCTGGGCCCAATTAAAATTTAAAAGTGTCAATGGGAGGGACTGGGACAGCTTGAGGTTTTTTGTTTGTTTGTTTTGTTTTTTAATTTCCTCCCACAGGGTCAAGGTTAGTGATCCAGCGGTGAGATCTGAGGGCCAAGCCTAGATATCTGACCCATATCTGGAGGAAAAAGATAAGAAATCGTGGGGGATTTGAACCTGGGACTTTTCACACCCTAAGCGAGTGTGTCATAACCCTAGAGCAATGAACCAAACTACTGAGTAGCTTCAGGTCCTTTTTGTGGCTGATGTGGCATCTGGGACCGGCAGAGAGGTCAGAGTTACACAAGGAAGATACTCCAACTTTAGATCCACTCAGAAGAGCTAAATTCAGTGATTGGTGGACTGGGATGCACCCCAATGCTCCTAGCGCCTACAAAGTGGGAGCAGCCCTGCCTTTCTGGGTCTTTGTCCACCGCCTCCACTGTGCGCTTAGACAACAAGGAGCCCTTGGTTAGGAAGGCCGGCCAGCCAGGCAGGCTGTCCAAACGTACCCGCGCCTCCCTTAAGTCAGCTCGCAAGTGCTTCTCGTAGCCGAGAGTGCGCTGGGGACGCGCTGGGGCAAAAGCTAGGAGCTCTGGGTCGGATGGGTCAGGTGGACACCCAGGAGTGGGATGACAGTGCGTGAAACTCCTGGGGCCCTGATCTCTAGGACGCCTGCTTTGGAAAACATCGCTTCCCCACAGTGTGGCACCCAGTAGGTGCTGACCAAAAGCCTGCGGGGAGTGCATGGAGAAACAGCCACCACCACCTCTGTTCCCCCTCCCCTCCTGCTTGTGCCCCTGACAAGATCAAAACCAAGAAAAAGAGTTTCCGACGACGTGGAACCTCTACCCAACGAGACTGACTTTCAGAGTCGCTTTGTTCTACAAACTGAAGTAGCCTGCCGGCACTGGGCCTGTCCCCAAGTGCCCTAAGATGGCCTTGTGACAGCCTGCTGGAATGTGATAGGGGTAAAAGTTAATTAAAAACCCAGAAACTAGACAAAGGAAGTCTTTACCTTAGCAATTTGTAACTAGGACAAGAATGTCTAGTTCCTGGGACCCTTAACAGCATCCTGTCCTGAAACTTGTGACAATGAGCTCATATGCTAATAGCACAACATTCCAGGATACAGATGACAAGACCACCTGCAAAGACTTTTATCATTGTAATGACTAAATCCTGCTAGCTTTGTTAAGGACTAACTCCTGTTCCTGGAGGGAGTGGAGGGAGAGGCTTTATAATCTGCCTTCCCTAAGAACCCAGGACTGGTCCTTTCTAACCCTGCGTGGTAGAGGCTCGGCCACCGGCCGGCTAATAAATTCTCACAATTAATCTCAATTTGTTTCGCGGGTTTCAGTCAGGCCACAACAGCCTGGCTCCAGAAGGGGCTAGTCCTAGCAGGAGGTCCTGGTTCTCAGGCCACAAACCAGACCCCATTTCAGGTGTGGGGGTCAACTAAATACTCCCCCGCTCACCAGGGGGAGGAGGCGCATCCTCCAGATCCCCAGATAGTGGGGAGGACCAGGATGCCACCCTCCGGGCAACAGGAACCTCTCTGCCATCAGTATATCCCTCTCTGTGTCTAGGCGTGACCAGCCCCAAAGGACTTGGCAGAGCTGGGCTGAGCCGGTCTGTGTGCAAAGTTCCACCACCACTCCTCCACCCCTCTGGATCCATGGCACCAAATTTGTCCTCTCCCAAATAGGAAGGCCCTAGGGCCTGGGGGAGGGAGTAAGAGTAGAGTGCAACCCAGGACTTGAGTGCTTATCATCTCAAATCCTAAGATATATATACCCCTAGATCAACCAACTAAACACTTTCCCTTACTCTAAATAACCTCTTGTTTCTCGAAGTCGTCTCCTTTAACCTTTGTTACTGCAGTAGGTAGCACCAAATCCCACTCTGAGTCACTATATTCACACACTGGTTGTGCCCCAGAAGCTTCCTCCTAGTCGGTCTCCTGTCCTCTGCTGAAAATGCAGAGGGGGAAAGAGGAACTCATCCAGAATTTGAAGACATGTCCTTTACACCAGGGGTTCCCAGCCCCTAGGTCCCAGACTAGTGTCTGTCCATGGTCTGTTAGGAACTGGCCTGCACAGTAGGAGGTGAATGGTGGGGGAATGAAGAAGCTTCATCTGTACTTGCAGCCACTTCCCAGCACTAGCATCACTGCCTCAGCTCTACCTCAGATCATCAGGCATTGGATTCTCATAGGAGCACTGGTCCCTGGTACCAAAAAGTTTGGGGACTACTACTCTATACAACAAAAGCGAGTATCATCCCTCTAGACCAAAGGACCACCATGCAGTGTTCTGCTTTGTTTTGTTCCTTCCTCTCCTTATTTGTCATCCTGCTGCTGAACACGGTGAAGCTTCCACAGTCAATCCAAAAATTCAGTTGTTCGTGTGTGTACCTGTGAATTCGGCTCTGTGGATTCATGGGTTCACAGACCAAGTATTACATCTGCCAGATATATCAACTAGATTATCCTCAATTATTTGCTCCCTGAGGCCCAAGCTCAGCCAGAGGACTGCTCTGCAGCTCTCAGATGCCCTGAAAGCACTGTTTACCAATTATGCTTCCTGATGCCCAGACTAGGCAGGAGAAGGGAGGCCTCCCTGCCAGGCTGCACTCCAGTGGAGAAATAAGAATGTCAGCCCTTCCCAGGGTGAACTGCCTGGCTGCTCCTACACGGAGATCAACGCTCTGTCCTCAGTGAGTGGTGCCTACCTTCCTGGGCTAGAGGCCTTTAATTTTTATTTATTTTTTTTTGGGGGGGGAGGGCTGGGCAGAGAGAGAACAGGCAATGGAATTCCCAAACTACTAAAAATTGGGATCCCAATACCCCTCTACTTGATCAGACACCTGAATCAACATGCCCTCATGGGAACTGGAGTCTGGACAGTACTGCTAGCCAAAGGCTGGCAGCAAGCAAAACTTTTCAGTGGGTGGCTCATTCATGCAGAAGAATAACCATGAGCTTAATAAGATTCTTATGCCCTACCGACTGAGCTAACCGGGGGACCAA
Organism: Cynopterus sphinx; assembly: GCA_030015415.1. NCBI lineage: Eukaryota > Metazoa > Chordata > Mammalia > Chiroptera > Pteropodidae > Cynopterus > Cynopterus sphinx. Next base: position 93,729,637 of record CM057379.1, on the reverse strand, counting down.
TGTGTGGGTGGGACTCTGTGTCCTGACCTGCAGCCTCTGTGACTTCGCTGCTGAAGTCCTAATCCTGTGACAAGAGGAAACAGAGGACGGAGCTGGGGTTCCATTCCCTGCACAGAAGCGGCCTCGCCTGAGCCTTCCCAGCAGAGAAACTGGATCCTTCTCAAATACCTCAGACAGGGCTCTGCGCTGCGTGCTCCGGGCGCTTGGAGGTCTGGAGTCGCTGCGCCTGCAGCTCCGGCTCCCGAAACCCGAGGAGCGCGGCCGCCTCTCCCTTCCTAGCATGGTCTTGGGTCTGAGATACTAGGGTGTCTTCGTGGGACAGGGTGCTGCTGAGAGGCAGAGACGCCTCGCCAAGGATGAGTGGGAGGTTGACAGCTCACCCAGGGCGTGTTCCTTGTCCACAAGTCCCTCTGTCCTCCCACCAGGGCCCCGGGGCCCCCTCCATGCCTTCAGCCCCCACCAGCGGGGGATAAGGGACACTTTTCCCAAGCAGGAGAAACCCGCTGGGCAAAAGAGGAACATGATGGGATCCTTCTGCCTGGAGTGGGCTTCAGCGCCTTCCCAGCCTGCTCCACCCAAAACCAGAAGGGTCTGAAATCATGGGGCGGCCCAAGACAGGCGCAGGGCCTGTCGCCCCCAGAGCAGGCATCACAGCCTTAAATCGAAGAGGCAGACATCCCAGACGCCACCCCGCCCCTTCTCAGGTAGCTGTGGCAGAGAGGGAATCCTTTAACCTTGGGATTAAAGTGGAATTTTTGGCCTTTAGTCACAGCCCTAGGTGGGGGCCTCTCAAAGTGGTCCTGGCGGCGAGGGATTGCGGGGGACGAGTAGTGGCAAGAAACAACCGCTCTTCAGAGGCCAAGTGCGACTCAGAGGAGCCTGGATACATGCTCCCCTGTGTGGGATGAATCCAAATCCTTACTCAATATTGAGCCAGGCTTTTTTACGAGTCCAGATTGTTGAAAATGACCCAAAGAATCACCCTCCTCCTACTCCCCTGCTGACTTATGTGCGGAGAAGCCCCAGAAGTTCTAGTTGGGAGAGCTCATGGGTCGTTTATGTTTGTCTTTGCACCTGTGAATCCACAGCTCTGCTTGCTGTGACCAGTGTCTTGTAGATATCTTTGAAAAAATTCAAACCTGGTTCTGGGCCCTCCTCCACAGCAGCTTGGCTTCCAGAAGGTGCCTAGAGGAGAGGCTCATTGTCTACCATTCCTACCCAACCAAGCAGAGTTGGCAGGTGCACGGCGCAAGGGCTCGTGGGGACGGAGGAATCTGGAAACCATGGCCCTAGCTCTGCCTCGGGCCTTGGGCAAAAAGAGAGGGAAGGACCCGCAAGTTCCTCTGCGGTGGAGGCCTGGGTTTGGGGCATAGAGAGGCCAGCCAAGCCCCAGGATCTGGGGAGGCAGAACGGAGTCCTGGAACCCCGGACCCCCAGAGCAGCAGTCTCCTGCAACTGGCACAGACAGGGGCAGAGGCACTGAACCATCTTCCTCTCCAGAGCTTAGAGCTGAACAAACCCAAGCCTCCTGCGGTGCCAGTGGGAGCTGGAAAGGCCAACGCTGTGGTGGGACAGGAAAATGAACATGAAGATAACCGGGAATGGGCAGGTGCAGAATAAGAGGGAAAGTGGCTCATTGGTTTAAAGGTATGATCCTCACTTGTGAGAAGTACTGGGCTTAAATCCCAGTCAAGATTCAGCTGGGACACCTCTCCCTCCCCCCACCCTTCTGCAGCTCTGCACTCAAGGGGGTGCCAGCACTTATGGGCCTGTACAAAGCCGGGGCCCTCGGGACAGCAGGACCCTGGTCCGGAAAGCTCCTTAATTATGTTCTGGGGGAGCCAGATGCTGGCCTGCACCTCTTCTCTTGTTAATGACTAGTGCAGGGTCCAAACATATAAATCACAGAATGGATCCCCTCCTCTTCCATCATCCCTAGTTTCTTCTCACCTCCTCTTTCCCTTCACTTCCTGTGATCCGAGCAGTTCCTGCAGGGCTACTTCTGCCTGTGGCCCTCAGAAGCAGCCCTCATGTCCTGCTCTGCATTACTCTGACCACCTAATGATGGACTTTGACAACCCTCCTCTCCCATAGCCAAAGGGTGTCAATTCCATTCCAGCCCAACAGTGGAGGCCACAAGTGGCGTGAACCCCTCTTTCCCCACCAGAGGGCGCCTTTGTCAGGGGAGGCTGCGAAACCAGAAGTCTTAAGATCTGGATGGAGTCTCTTAACAATGCTGAGAATGTCCAAGATGCAATGAAAATCACAGGGCATACTAAGAAGGAGGAAAATCTCAACTCGAAGGAGAAAGGACAATAGAGGGACACTGACACTGATGTTGGAACCATCTGAGAAGGAGGGTAAAGGTGGTAAAGCAGCCTTTGTAAAAATGCTTCAATGAGTAATTACAACCCACTCAAAACAAATTCAAAAATGGAAATCTCAGAAAAGTAGAATATATAAAGAATAACCAATGGAAAACTTAGAACTTGAAAATACAATAACCAGATCAAAAGCTTAATGGATGGGCAACAACAGAATGGACAAGACAGAAGAATCTGTGAACTTAGAGACAAAATAATGAAATTATTCAATCTGAAGAACAGAGAAAATAGATTTAAAAAGACAGTCTCGGTGATTTGTGGACTTTAACAAAATTTAATGTTTGAGTCATTGGAGACCCAAGAGAGGAGAAAAAGAGGAGAAAGATGAGGCTAAATAGTATTAGGAGAAACAGTAGCTGAAATTTTCCTGTGTATTTTTTTAAATAGACTTTTTTTTTTAGAGCAGTTTTAGGATTACAGCAAAATTGAGCAGAAATACAGAGTTTTCATAAGCCCTCTGCTGCTACATATGCACAGTCTTTATTATTCTTGTATATTTTTAAAACTTCTATATTTTAAAGCACATATAGTATTGCTTCACCTATAAAAGCATTTTGTTTTTTGCAATGATCTCTACAAATAAAGTCTTTTTGTTTTAAAACACCCCCAAGGCCACACACATATTCAGTAACATTAACCTTAGTATTTTCTCATCTCCAGTCTGTGTGTGGGTTCCAGTGCTCACACCTGCTATGCAAAGATGACCCACTCCCTCCAGAGATGGCTTCGTGCCCGCCCCTGAACCGCCCCTGAAAGACTAGATCACAAGGTAGAGGCCCTGTGGCAGGTGACCTGACTGGGCTATGGAATGAAGCTGGGAACTTGATTTGGATGCCCCTGCCCTTCCCCCCCACACACACACACCTAGGCTCCCAGAGGCTTCTGGAAAGTTCTAGGATCACACTCCCTCCCACAGCACATGCTGGAGAGACACAACATGTGGTACTGAGTCTCATACCCAATCCTTCCCAGGACCTAGTGGAGGCCAAGACCCATGGCCCAGAGCAAGCCACACACCTGAAGGTGAATAGGAAGGGGTTGGGGGTGTTCAAAGGGGTGCAAAAGGATGAAGGAAGATGTTGAGGAAATTCACAGAACTCTCAGGGAAGACGTCTCCTGTTGCCACTGCCTATGACCTGAGCAAGGTTTTTTTCTGTCCACTGAGCATACCCAGACACCCAGCCTCAGTGCCAGGCCCACTCCAACTACTGCAGTCTGGCTGAGATATGTGCTCACCCATCTCCACTAGCCCAGACCCCACTCTCTTCTGCTGGGGACTCCATTTATGGCCTAAAATGATCAGAAATAACAAACTGTGCCACCTCCAGGATTTGAAGCCAAAGAGAGAATAAGATCTCCTGCACAAAAACCTTCCACTGCAGTGTACACTTTGCTGCTCTGGACTATTTACTTCTCAGTCATTGAACAAATGACAGCTGAACCCAGATTGAGCCAGGCCCTGGACTGAGACTGGGCACAGAGGGGAGCAGATCCTGGTGTGGAAGTGAGAAAGAAGGCCCTAAGGGAGGATTGCACTGACACAAAAGAGGGCTTTGGAGAGGAGCTATCCTGCAGGTAGAGGTAGTAGTCATTTCCCCTTAAGGACTGGGAATCTGAAAAAGTTCTGGCTATAGGAGAAGAAAGCCCCAGCCAGGGAGTCTGGTTATTCCTACTGACCCCTCCCGGCCTCAGGGCCAGAGAAGCCTCTCCTGGCTGGAGTGGGCTCCAGCTCTGCACAGCAGACCCACTTGCTCAAGAACTTGAGTCAGGAGGCATAAAAGGGGCACCCAGCACCCATGTTCAGCCACCCTAACTTAAGTAGAGAAATGCCAGACAATTTAGGTCAGAGACAAAGGCCCATCAACCCCTGACTCTGTGATTGGGATCAGAAAACTTTTTCCAGATTCATATCTCCCAAAATTCCCACCAAAGCCTCAGTCCTTGCCTGCATTAACCATGTCTTTTATTTTCTGTATTCTGATGCTTTGATTGCCTCTCCCAGGGTTAAACAATTAGTGGAGATAGCAAACAACTTCTCCACTTGCAGGTATTTTAGATGCAAACCAACCAATCCAGAGTACACAGCCCCCGACCCGCTCTTTTATCTGGCTCTCACACTCCAGGGCATTGTCCACCTGCCAGATTCATTCTGAGACCAGGAAACAGACAACTCAGGATAGCACCTATGCCCCAGAGACCTCTGAAATTTCATGAACTAGCCATTTTAAACCTGTTTACCTTGCCTCACCTGTTTCACCTTCAGTGAAACCACAATAAAGTCTCCAGCCCGGGTATTCTCCTCATTCCTTCTGCCTCCTGACCAACCCTGGAATTTGCCCTGTGGCCCCTTGGTGAGGTGCGTCTCACAAGCTATCATACCTGAAAAACAAATACTGATGTTATTCCAGTGTAGAGAAAAGAGAACCTGTGTCTGGAGCTGTGACTCTGGAGGCCAGTGGAAACCCAATGCCCTTGGTGACTACTACAATACTGAGGAATGCTCAGTTTCCACTGTGGTTCCCATCCAGCTCCTCAAACTTCATCAGTATTTCCATGTCAAGTTACATGGTCATCCCAGATCCTGCAACTGTCTGCACACACAGATCTTCCTACCTGCTACCAGAGACTTGTACAGCCGAAAGGTTTGCCTCCTTCTCCGGTTCCATTTGCTCATCTCCAGGAGGGAAGCCTCAGGCTTGGAGAGAGCAAGGACTGTCCATGGCCCAGGCAGGGAAGGCGACAGTTGGTACATTGGCCTGAGTGCAGGGCAGACAGCAAGAAATAGATATTTGCTGGGGACTCTGTGGAGTCCCAGGCCAGTAACCTGAAAGGTTGAGTCTGAGAGTCCGAGCTGTTGGGGGATTTGAACCCAGGACATCTTGCACCTGAAAATAGACCCATAACCTGCAAGCCAACTTAGACAGTGCCAGCCTTGGGGTGCTAGCCTGACATTTATGGTTGGAGCCCTGCTCCCCCGGCTCCAGCCTCTTGTCTTGGCAGAGTCTCGGGCTCCCAGTCTCTGGACAGGTACAGAAGGAGAAGGAGGTGCAGGAAAAGAGCGAGGTGGGGTTGGGGTTGATTCCGATTTTAGAAAGGGAAGGGGAGGTGCGGGGCTGCGCTGAGGCAACCTGCAGAAATGAGGAGTAGCAAGTAGCGGCCTATCCAGCCCCAGGGCCCGCGGAGCCTGACTGCCCCCACCCCCGACCCCACCAAGGATCCTAGCCCTAAGCGGCTAAAGGAGAGGGAAAGGAAGGTGACAAGGCAGAGGGAGACAGGTTGTGTGGCCTTGGGTGAGCGTAGAGGTCTCTCACAGTGGACCCCAACCCGGAAATTTCATCCAACCTGGGACACAAGTCCAGACCCCTAAGAATGAGAATCTGGCACCCCCAACCTGCCTTCCCCGGCGATCCTTGACCATCCCGGGGTTCCACATTGACCCCGAGGCTCCTGTCCTCAGCCAAGCCCTCTCTTGGCCTGGCCTCGGCTCCAGAAGACCCTCGCAGCTCTGGAACTCCCATGCAGGGCTCAGAGCTGGGGTCGGGACGCACTTGTTTTTCCAATGGGCAGCTGCTCCAATGCCCCAAACTTTTCTTCCATCTTGCTCTGGCAAAGGACCCAGCTTCCATCTGGGAAGAAAGGTCTCACTGTCTTGCCCCCAAGGCGAGGTCTCCCAAATCAGCCTTCCTGATTTTGCTTCATGTTGCACGCCCTAAAAAAAAAAGCCGAGAATTTGAAAATAAGGGGTTGTTCGAATTTGGAATCTGGCACTTCTCACACCTTAAGTAAGGATCCCACTACGTTCCTTACTGGGTCATCTCTAGCGACCTTCATCCTGGTGCCCTTCTTTGCCCTCAACTTTCCGGCTCCTCCAGTTGTTGGGGTCACAAAGACCCACGATGGAGAGCAGACGGGGCCTGGTGGCGCCCACGGGAATGCAGAGCTCCAAAGCCCAGGACTCAGCCTGCCCAGATCCAGAGCATAGCCTAAGTTTTAGGACAGCTAAGTTCTAGATAACTCCAATTAGTTTATGACGTGACGCCCCCCCCACACACACACACACCTCCACCCTCCCCACCCCACCCCACCCCCATTCAGAAAGTAGCCAGGCTAGCTCAGTTGCTAGAGCATGAGACTCTTAATCTCAGGGTCGTGGGTTCGAGCCCCACGTTGGGCATTCCTGTTCCCCTGTTGGCTAGAGGGGACTAGACCCATAGAAACTAAACATTCTCCTTCAGAGAATGTTTCTCTTTCACGCAGGCCAGCACGCGGGAGCTGACCTCTAACCTCAGCTAACCTCAGCAGAGGAAGTTTCTTTCGATTGATTAGTGGTTTGGTTTCTTATCTATATCTTGTCATTTAAGAAGTTGATATTGACTCAAAAGTTCCACAAACAGCACATTGAGCAGCTGTAGTCAATTCATGATGAGACACTCTCAGGAGGTATCCGTAAGGAAGTGGGAGAAGCAGGATGGAGCTGTTGCACCGGTTTTTACACTCCTACCTCTATACTTCAACCCCTTCCTTCTAGACCTTACTGAGACTGCTTTGCCAACTGATTCGTGTAGGTTTGGGGAAGAAGATGAGTTAGAGATTGTGAAAGTCTGCAGGAGAAAGAAGGAACTATTGCCTGCTTTCTGTTCCTTCTGCCTCTCACTTTTTAAAAAATTCGTGCAGCAACAATTCATTCCAGAAATCACAGCTGAATCAAGTTTGACGTTTTCCTAACACTCACAGAATCAGCCACGTTATGGCTCATTAGAGACACCAGCACCAACTTCTAACTTTTAATAATCCCACCTCTTCCCTTATTAAAAGAAGTTTGGAAAAGACCTTAGGGAGCTTGAAAGCAGAGCTCTGAAAAAGAAGTGGCACTCAGCTTTCATTGGTGCCTCTAAGCTCAAAGGAAGGACCCAGGAATCTATTCTCCTTAGGCCAGGGATGATGGTGGGAGATACTGCAGTGAGGTAAAAGCTCTGATTTTAGAGGGGATGATGGGGCCCCAGATGTTTCGGTAAGTGGGAGAAGCAATGCCAGAGCTGGAGGAACAGAGGAGCCCCATTCATGGTATTGAAGGCAAAGAGAGCTATGTTTTCATATGTCTGTATGACAAAGCTCCAGTGGTCATCCCCTCTACAGGCATGTGGTCTACTTAGGAGGCTTATGATCTTACTGCACACCAAGTCCTGTAGTTTGGGATACTTAGTTTGAGGATGAAGACATGGATTGCATGGATTTCAAAAAAGAAAAGAAAACATTATCATGGACTATTTCAAACATGCACTAAAGCGGAGAAAATAGTGTATTGTGCCCTCATGTTCCCCAGCTTCAGCCATTATCGACTGATGATAAACTTGTTTTATCAGCCCATTATATTTTTTCCAGCTTTATTGCGATATAATTGACAAATAAAAGTTATATGTATGGAAGGTGTACAATGTGATGATTTGATATACATATACATTGTGAAATAGTTACCACAGTCAAGTTAATGAATACATCTCAGCTCACAGTTACTTTGTGTGTGTCTGTGTGGTGAGAATGCTTAAGATCTACTCACATAGCAAATTTCAATTATACGATATAGTATCATTAACTATAGTCATCACCTATAACCACCCTACTAACCCATTGTTGTAAAGCAAACTAGCTGTTATAATTTAATCTCTAAATAATTAGGTATGTTTATAAAAGATAAGGACTTTTTAAAATATGTGTAATCAAAACAATTAACACACCTAGAAAAATGAAAAATAGACAATTCTTTTATCGTCAAGTAGAATAGATGGTTATTAAAATGGAGTAAAAGACGCCAGAACCCTTTTCTGAGTTGAAAACGTGCACCCCGTGTAGGAAAACAGGGCTTTCCTGACTTCAGCTAAGGGCTGCGTCTGGCTACCTTAAGGAAAGATTTCTTTGCTTTCTCAAGTTTTCTTTTCCCCTCTTGGAAGGGGGTCTAAAATGCTAGCTGTTGTACCCCGGGTGGGACTCGAACCCACAATCCCTGGCTTAGGAGGCCAATGCCTTATCCATTAGGCCACCGGGGCAGACAATGGAACAACTTCTCTCATCCCAAGCCAATCTTTCAACCACCTCCCCGTGGTCCCTGCAGGTTACGTACAGCCTCCCGGTTCCATCCCGGCCTTTTCCCTGCTCCTCCACATCGGTATTCCGCCCGCACCACCTCTCGGATCTCGCCTGCTCCTGAGCATCTCGGACCAGGAAAGATTGTGCATGCGCGGGCGGAACTCAATGACCGGGAGCCGTAGGTGTTAACTCGGACCACGACGCGATCCTCGTTTAGGGTGAAGGAGATCGGGGAATCAAATCCTGGGCGAGCCCTTTCTCCATCTTGATAGGAGAATCCCGGTCCGGGAAGAGCTAGCAGCATGAAGGCGTTTGCTAAGCAGCAGGTGGGAGCGGAGGTGAATGCGGCCCCAGCCGAACGCTTGGGGAAAGTGCGGGTCCCTGCTTCCTTCCATCCGCCTCCCAAGGTTGCTCCTTTGACCTAAAGCGTTACCTGGGCTCAGGTCTTGGCGGTTTTTAGCAGAGGCCAATGGCCTTAGGTTTTTGCCCTTGGACCCTCCCTCCATCATGGCTCTGTATCTGCCCCGCTAGCTCAGTTGCAGAACTTGAGACTAACATCGTCAGAGAACTCAGCGTTTCCTTTCCTACTATAAGATGACTCTTTTTGCCCATCTTTACCACGAAGTTCTTCTTTATGTTTATGAGCCCCCAATAAACCATTGAAATGTCGCCAGAACGATAAAGGAGAAAGTGACACTCCTCATGACCCCAGGTGATCTCTGCCCACCGTCCAGGGTGCACACTCCAGCTGCCATTCCCCCAGCCTTCACCCTAGTGGAGGGATGTCCCAGCACCTTGTTTTCTTCTCTTAGCCGGAATCCTTTTGAGAGAATTCCGTTCCGCAGGCAGAGATTCCCTGCCCTCCCCCCCCCCCGGATGAAACGATAACTCAATCTTGGGTATACGCTTCATATTTAAATTTTAATATATACATTCACTGTTTATTTATATATACAGTCATTTAAGGGTACATTCTCAGTGAAAATTCTTGAAATAATCTATTAGATTTGTAAAAACATTTTTTTTATGGCAAATAACCATTATCACTATTCCCAAACTTTTTTTTCATCACAATAATCTGTATTTTTTAAATGCACCCGGGCAACTACCCTACTCCCCCACACATCTCCTCAAAAGAGTTCAGCGCCTCATCTATTACAGTTTTCTTCGTCTGAACTGTATGTCATGTAACTCGTTCCCAGTAAGTGGGCTCCCAGTGGGCTCCAGTGCACTCCCGGGATGAGGAGCCGATGACTTCAGGGTCCGCAGTCCTCCCGGGTCCGGCCAGCATCAGTCCAGCCGGTAGGGCTCTCGTAGTCGCAACTGGTGCCATCCTGACCCCGGGTCCGAGTTCTGCGGTTGTAGTGGCAGCAGGGCTGACTGCAAGTGGCCGGAGGGCGCGTAGATGGTGCCGGCTCTTAGAGCCGCGTAGGGAGCAGTCCTGAGCGGAAGAAAATTACTAGCGAAGGGAAGAAAACCGAGCTCTGCAGCGACCACGAAGGGACTTGAACCCTCAATCTTCTGATCCGGAATCAGACGCCTTATCCATTAGGCCACGCGGCCTTGCGACGGAATGAGAACCAGTTTTTCTCATAAAGCTTCTTCGGGAGCCCGTGAACTACGCACTGGGGCGCATGTTCAGACCGGAGGGGAACCCCGCCCCCTCGAATTCTGTGCGGGCGGGGCTCTGAGCGGAGCCATTGCGCTGAGCTGAACACAGGCCGCTGGCGCCTGCGAATACGAGTTCGAGCCTTAGTGAGGTCGTCCCGTCCTGTCCCGTCCCCTCCCTCCCTGAGAGGCTCTTTTAAAATCTCTTTTCCCACAGGCTCCCGACCTGCGTTGGGTCTGGAGCTGCCCACGGCTCGCTCAGCCCCTGCGCGTCCACCCTCCAGCGCTGCTAAACCTGCAACGCTTTGTTGCACACCTGTGGCCCCAGACTAGGCAGAGACTGCGTCTCTTGCATTTCCATGGCCCAGCACGGGTGCAGGTGTGGGTCGTGTGCTGAAAGAGAGATGTGGATCCCGGGATGCCCCTTCTCAGAACATCTAGCCCAGCCGAGCCCATATTGCGTTCCTTAATCTTGGATGCTGTTCCCCCAACCCTTGCAGGCCCAACCTCTGGTCCTCAGGGGCACAAAGGTACCCTTATGAAGTTCCAGGCACTTCGCATACTATATCTCACTTATTGTCGCACCTCCCTGAGAGCAGACAATATTCACGTGTGCAACGATCATCAGTGGAAGTTTATTGCATGCCAACTGAGCCCAGCGCCCTGCTGTGATGCCCTGTTTACAAGTGAGGTAACTGAGAAGCGAGCGGATGGAGTCAGTGGTGGCGCTGGAGTGTGGCTGCCCATTGTCAGCACTAACCGATTGGCTGGGGGGAAAGTCAGGCCTGCAGGCAGAGCCGGTGCCTCAGCGAGCTGTGGATCTCCAGGCAGGCCTTGCGGCGCTCATCGCAATCAGGACCCAGCACATCCAGCTCACACACCTGACGATTGACCTGTGAGAACCAGACTCAGTTTGCGCCGAGGACTCCCAGGTCTCCTGGGGTCCAGCCTGGCACCCGTGTATTATAAGGCCTAAAATTCGAGTGCTGCCTTGGCATCTTTGGGACTCACGGGACCCCAGAAAACTATGAGCCCCCTGCTCTCATTAGAATGCCCTCCACCCAGCAGGAAAGGCTCCCCACCTAATTAGTTCCCCCACCAGCCAGACCAGCTGCACCCCACCCTATTCTCAATCTGAGGAGCTTAAATTCCCTGCCAGCCTGCAAAACTATTCAAACAGGTCAACCACCTTTTCCTGCAACACCCTGTTACTACAAAGCCTGCAGTCCACTGCCTCTGCTGCTTCACCCTGTGGCCAAGTGCACCTCCTAAGTGGCCCTGCCTGGCGTGCGGTGTCCTCTTCCCAGGCTGTGAGTACACATGACTAAACTGCTGTGGGTGTCATGTGTTCAGCCACCTTATACTAGTGAGGGCAAGGGATCCCTCCCTCACCAACAGGGTGCGCAGGAGGTGATCAGAACACCAGGGCAGGAAAGGAGGAAGAATCTCTCCCCCTGTTGCCAATCCACATCTCCCAACACACCTCAGTCAGCAGCTCCAGGAGGTCTCCCTGGGGGGCAGTTCTGAGGACCTCCACCAGCGTCTGGATAAAGTCTGAGCCCTTCTCATCCCGATAGGCTACACAGCCTAGGCCAGGGGACCAAGGGAAGAACATCAGACTCTGGCTGACCAGCTGCCTTCCAATCCACAGGGGCCTATTAGTAGAGCAAGTGAGGGGCAAGTAGATAGAAACTCAGGGGTCAGGCAAGAGGATGAGGCAGATATTGGAAACATCTTGCTTCTGGAACAAGTCATTGCTTGATATTTGCAGAGTGAATATAGGATGGATTCAATAGTGGTCAAATATTCACTGTGAACCAACTATGTGCCAGGCACTAGACAGGGCCCTGAGGCAGACGGAACTGCTCTGCTCTCATAAAACTTACAACCTGGAGGGAATGATACAGGTACAATGATTGGCAAAGTCAGCCACAATGCATGCTCACCAGCATTACTATTAATATAAATAATAAACATAGAAGGAAGATAGCCTTACTGCAACCAGACCGGTGCCCCTGTGACCCAAATGCTAAACCCTGGCTGCTCCTAGAGTCACTCCAGATCTCCAGCCAGGGGGCTGGGCCCTGTGTAACAGGGTTTCTTTATGACTTGTCCTCTTACCTTCAGTAGCTGCATAGACAGTCAGGATGTCAGCCTGATTAGAGCTCCCTGGAGTGAAGTCACTAGAGGAGCTGTCTGAAAGAGGGATCAACTCTATTTACCGAATATCCAAATGTCTGAGCACTCCACCAGTCCCAGGGGGCTCCCCAAGTCTGGCTCAAGGGCAGCATAGGGCAGTGGGAAAGTGCAGGGCAGGAAACACAGATCAGAATTTAAATCTCAGCCCTGCTACTCACCAGCTGTGAGACCACAGAAAAGCTATTTCACTTTCCTGACTCCAGAGTTATCTCAAGGCTCAAGTAGGGAAGAAGCCCTTGATTTTTCAAAGGCCCTTATTTATAGTTTAAGACAGTTTTCCTTCCCATCTTCTTGGAAAAGAGAGGATAGAGGTGGCAGTAGGACCCCAGCTTAGAACCCTGGAAATGTGCTCCAGACAGCTACCCCCACCAAGCCTGCCCAAACTGAGGCTCCGGAAAGGAAGTAGAGACACCTTGGGCATTCACATAGATCTGGAGGATATCGGCGTGAGAGGGAATGGCTGGTGGTGCCTGCAGCCAACGCCAGAACCAGGGGAGAGCTGTGGGTCCCATGCCGGCGTCCCTGTGTCCTGGTGAAGGAGGGAACAGGCAAGTTCTTTTACTTAGCAGACTCCTAAGGGTGCCTCCAGGGGTCCAGACCCTAGCCTTCAGAATTCCTGGACAGGCTTGCCAGGCTAGAAACATTCAGAGTGCCAAATGACAAGTTCATGGACTTGATCTCTAGGGGATGCTGGGAGAGGGGTTGGGGAAAGGGCTAGTGTTCAGGCTTCCTGGAAGAGGTGGACAGCAAGTTCTGGGAGGCTGAGGGCTGGGTGAGGAAATCTAGGGCAAGTGGATCCAGGCTAGAAGCCAGGACCTGGCTTAGCTTTCAGAGAAGGCCCCACACCCCACTCACCCCCACGACAAGCCTGAAGTAGGAAGATCTTGGGGCAGCCCTGCAGGGCTCTGCAGCGGCTCAGCTCTTGCACCAGTGCTTCTGGCTGCACTTCTTGCCCATCAACCCCCAGCAGCTGCCCTTGAGGCCCCCCATGAGCCATCAGAGCCACAAGGGCACAGCTCACAGGGCCTCTGTGGGTGTCCAGCTGCTCCCGGAACTGAGCCAGCTCCTCCTGGAAAGCCTAGAGTAGAAACAAGTTTGAGGCCTGAGCCAGGGCCACTGCCTCACCAGTACTTGGAAGCCCTCCAGTCAGGTTTCTACAGCCTCCACCCACCCTACTTCCCTTCTCCTGCCAGCATTAGTCTCAAGGAGGAACTCCTTCAAAGCCTCCTGCAGCAAGGCCTGACATGGCCTCACTGGAGGTGACATGTGGCTCTAGCCTCTTGCAGCTAGTTCTCCAGCACCAAATAATTAAGAGGCATGAGGGAAGGACAGTGAGCTGACTGGTGTCAGGAAAGAAAGAGGAGATCATTCCAGGAAAAGCCTGAGGGTCCAGCTGGGCCCTTGAGCAGGATAACAGAGAAATGGCCTGCGTGATAGGCCATAGGAGTCCTGGAGACCAACCTTCCAGAGGCAGGGAAGTGGGTTCCCAATGCATGCAGAAGGGAGGATGGAGGCTGGACTTGAGGTTGCACTTCCTGCCCACCATAGGCAAGAGGCCTAGGACAGAGTCCCCAGAATCCTGTGGGGGGTGCCTTCCTTTAGAGCAGGGGTCCCCAACCCCTGGGCAGGGACCATAGCCTGTTAGGAACCAGGCCTCTCAGCAGGAAGTAGGTGGTGGCCAAGCAAAGAAGTATAGAAGCTTCATCTGTATTTGCAGCCGCTCCCAGCACTAGCATTACCACCTCAGCTCCACCTCAGATCATAGGAGCACCGGTCCCCGGTACTGCTGCTTTAGAGCAACACCAGAAGTTCTGGGCTTCTACTCACCTGGGCTGTAGGGTTTGTCCTCAGGGTGGTCTTGAAGCCCAGGGCCTGGCACAGGTTCCCCAGTGCCTTCACGTCATGCTGTGCCCCAGACCGGCCCCGGATCACTGCTAGGAGGAGGGCAGCCTTGGCCCCAGACAGGTCGTACTGAGTGCTAGGGCTGGGTTCTGGCTATAGACAAGTTAAGGTGCATTAATAGTGGTCTAAGGACCTCACAGCTCCTCACCTCCCCTATTCTGGGTCTCCCTGAGCCTCTGTCTCACTTCCCTCTGCTACATGATTGGATATCTCTTTCTGTCCCACTCACCTCAGGTCCCCAGGGCTCCACGTCCCCTAGGCACAATGCCCCCCGCAAGGAACTACGAAGGACTGGGCAGTAGGTGGCCCCTGCGTACTCTTCAGCCATCCTGCAGAAGACCTAGGGAGGGTAGGACCAAAGGACTCTCAGGGGGCTGTTTCATGGGAACATGGTAGGGTACTGGCTCTGAAGAATGGCTTGGCCAGACTCATAGCTACTACTCTCTGTGGGGTCTCCTGCTAAATCAAGGGAGGAGGAGACATGAAAAAGTACAAGATGGGAGGGTACAACGGGGAATCTATTTCAGGTTATAGGCTTCCTTGGACATGGATGACATAGTGATCACATCATTAACCATTGTCTTTCAGGGGAAGGTACAGGCTTGGGAAAGTTGTGGAGCAGAGCCAGGGTCCACAGCTCACCTGCAGGATCACCCAGGGCCACCCAACTGTCTAGTGAGAACTTTGGACATCGGGACCAGACCTGAATCATTCCCAACCCTGGCATCCAGGGAACTGCAGTCTGATGGAGGAACAGTCATCACCTGAGTGAGTGTGAACAGGGGTGGGCAGAAGTATAAATGTTGATTCTGGGAGTGCAAGAAAGGACATCGCTGATAGCCTGGAAGAAATTCTATGAGGCTGCCTGGTATGACAGGGAGGGCAAAGCAAGCAGAGGGGAATAGGTGGGACAAAGGCATGGAGTTGTGAAGATGCTGGAGTGTCTGATGGATCCTGAGTGAGTGTGAGGGAGAGCATGGGGTGGGGGGTGGGAGGTGAGGCCCTGAGGTTGACACCACCCCTGTAAACAATGAATTGAAGAATGGTATTATAGAATGAATGGATAGGAAGCAAGTGAATGAATCTAACTATACAAGGGGCTCAGGGAAAGCAACCAGCACAGCCCCCTCTCTGGGACATCCCATCTGGGGACCCCACCTCTGTCAGCAGCTGCAGCAGGGACCAGTGAGGACAGCGGCCACAGAGCTCACTCAGGACAGTGAGAAAGGCTCCAGGCTCAGGGGCACCTGGGTGGAGAATCAGAGTGTTGGAAGGAGGTTCTCAGCCTCATGTCCACCCCACCCTGCTTTGCCCTGTCCCACACTGAGATCCCTGCACAGCCACTCACCCCCAGGAATGCTTGAGAGCAGTAGGAAGACTTTAGGGCAGCCCCGCAGGGCCCCACAGTGGCTCAGCTCCCAGACCAGTGGCCGGAGCTGCTGGAGCTGCCCACTGGGGGCCACCAAGGCCACTAGGACACAGCCCACAGGGCCCCCGTGGGCATCCAGCTGCTCCCGGAAACTAGTCAGCTCCCCATGGAAGTCCTAGAGTAAGAGTAAAGGGCAGGCCTGGGTCCAGGAAGGCACCAGGTGGGGGTGAGGCCGGAGGGAGGAGGTAGCTGGGGCTCACCTGGACGGAGGCCTTCCTTCTTTGGCAGCTCTGAAAGCCCAGGGTCTGGAACACACCCTCCAGGACAGCCACCGTAGAGGCTGATACCTCAGGGCTGCTGAGAGTCAGAGCCACCCTTGGACCCTGAAGGTTGTACTTCCCCTGGGGAGGAAAGGTCAGAGTTGGGCCAGGTAAGGCTCAGATGGAAGCAAGGAGTGGACTGGGCCAGGCAGTGCCTCCTACTACCGTTCTTCGCAGACTCTCTCGAGCATCGGCCATCTGCGCAGCCACCCACAGTGTCCCAGATACCAGAAAGGCCATGGAACCCAGGTGCGTGTTTCCTCTGAGCACAGAGCTCACCTCTTAGCCCCAGTGTCAATACCCTCCCTGGGTCCCGACCCTTGCCCTCTCTCTGTGCCCCAACCTATCAGCTCTGTTTATGAGCTAAACCGGACTCTGTCCCCTTCCCTGGAGCCCTGCTCTCCCAGTCCCTCCTCAGCTCTCTGGGTGCAGGAGGCTATTTCTTGGCTTGAACTGACATGCCTCCATCTGAGCCAGGAACTTGTGCCCATCCTATTCTTAGCTCCTGGGCCACCTCTTATCTGATCTTGTTACACCTGAATGTCTCCCTTAGCCAGCTGCCAGCACTAAAACAGTCTGTGCACTGCCCTTGCTGTCACTACACTCTCATGCAAGGTACTTGCACATGCGCACACAGCAGCCTCCAGTAGGAAGGCACAGGGAGTAAAGGGTATTGCTCCAGACGCAGAACCCCCAATTGAAGTCAGCTGTCAACAATGAGACCCTAGTTGCTTTATATGGGAAGTGGGGTGTGTCACAGCAACCTTGGGAGATCAGGTATTAAATGGGAGGCTGGCTGAGGAAAGGCCCAAGGGGCAGAAAGACTGGCACACATACCAGGGGACAGCACATCTTGTCTCAGCCACCACTCAGGGAAGCCACTACCAGGTAAACTGGGACAGTGGGGGTGGAAGGAGCTCTAACTGCCCATCCAGCAGCTTTATGCAGGGCCCAGGCTGGGGCCTGGGCAGGAGAGGGGTCAGATGTCAAGGGCTACATGGGGAGTGGGGATAAGGCCCATTTTGATTCAGTAGCCCTCTCTCCCTAAGAGATTTGAGCATAGGGACCAACATGAGCACATCACCTCCCTGACCGGTCACCCCACCTCTGAGCCTGTTTCTTCATTTCACCAATGGGGAGAAAAGGAGTGGCTTGGCGAAGACTCCCATTCCTGCTCAGCGACCCCATTCTGCTGGGGTAGGAAAGGATGCTACCAGCTGTCCCATCTTGAGCTGCCCCCAGACCAGAATGACATAGGAAGATCAGAGTTTTGAGGCTCCCGTGTACCCCTTAGAGCCCAGCTCACCTGGTGACCACTCAACACCTATGCCACTAGGACTACCCAGATCAAGAGGCTACAAGTGTGAATCTTAGGTCCCTCCACCCAGCAGCCACCTAAAGAACAAAATAGCCTGGGAGAATTTTCCACATTTATTCAAACCCTTCTGCTGCCTTGTTGAGGCACAATGGGTGGAGCTCCTTTGGAGAGCCTGTGGTATGTCCCTGTGAATGCCAATCTGCAGATGATGCAGACAATCCTGTGGAATGCAGTGCCTAAGGAGTCAGTGACAGAACGCTGAGAGTGCTAGTGTTAAGTACCATAAGACCCATGCCTATGCAGGAGAGGAGCATGGAAGCTAGCCCTGTTCTTGGTTTATATGGTCGGCCTCTGTCCTGGAGCCACCACTACCCTCAGCAAGGGATGACCCTGAAGGACTCATGCAGGGGCATATTAGCAGAACGTGGCAGCAGGCAACTTCCTTTGGTGTCACCAGGTCAGGGCACAGTGGTCATGGCCTGGAAATGGGAAGGGGTAGATGCCAGAAAGCCCTTCTGGCTACACCCAGGACCCAGATTCTCACAAGTGAGGGCTGACTGTGCCTCCCAGAGCCTGGCAACCCCTGGTGATCAAGCCCTGTCCTCCACCCCTGAAGGCAGGCACAGGTTGGCAGGGCAGAAAGCCTGGTTCATGGGCCCAGCTAAGAAGGTAGGAAACAAAAAGCCATAAGGCAAGCAAGACTGAGAAGTGGGAGTTCCTTGGATGGGGACCCCAGGCCCTGCTGGAGTTTTCACACTTCCTTGCTGCCCTAGCCTTTCCCCCATGCTCAGTCATGGGCCAGGAATGTGCTGGGGCTCCAGGAATCCAGAGGGCAAGAGAAACACTCAGAGTAGGAAGGAGAATGGTAATGAGGTCATAGGGGATTTCCATTCCTTCAGAGTGTTGGTTGGCCAGGTCTTGGGGCACAGAAAGGCAGGGCAAGCAGCAAGGTGGTAGCTACAGATGATGGCAGTGGAAGAAGGTGATCATGCTGCTGCTGCTTCATCCTAGAAGAGATCTCTCCAATCCTCACTGCTCCCCTCATCCCATGGGCTGGGCCATCTTGGCATGCAGGCTCTGGTGGGCAATGAGGTGGGCGCGCTGCTTGAAGCTCTTATCACACTCTCCACAGCCAAAGGGCCGCTCGCCAGTGTGCACACGCCGGTGGTCCAGCAGGTAGGAGCGCAGTGAGAAGCTCTTGCCACAGTCACTGCAGCCGAAGGGCTTCTCGCCAGTGTGGATGCGCTGATGGTCCGCTAGGTAGGCGCTGCGGCTAAAGCTCTTGCCGCACTCTGAGCAGGAGAAAGGCTTCTGGCCCGTGTGCACGCCCTGGTGACGCACCAGGTCTGAGGAACTGCGGAAACTCTTCTCGCACTCCTGACACTTGTGCGGCTTCTCACCTGTGTGCGTGCGCTGGTGGCGCGCCAGGTCTGAGCCCCAGCGGAAGCGCTTGCCGCACTGGCCGCAGCTGTGCGGCTTCTCAGCCGCCAGATCACGGAACTGCCGCCTGCGCGTTGGGGGTCGCCCCCGCCGCATCCCCGCAGCCCGCCCCACGGGTGGCCCCAGCCGGGCCTCACTCTCCCAGGCCTTGGCCTCCTCAGGGTTCCAGGCCACAGTCACATCAACGCCAGCTTGGCCTGGGAGCGCTGTCACTGCCTCCTCCAGCTGGGATTTCTCGCTTTGGCTCTTGAGCCCCAAACCTGCAAACAGAGAAGGAAGCAGCCTCTTCAGTCCTATCTGGTTCTGGAGCCACTGTTGAGGCGAAGCAGAAACTGGGCTCAGGGGCAAGTGCCTTGGTTGTTAAGTTCAGAAAGTCCTGGGCTGGACAGACTGGAGCCTGTTTCCTCATCCATAAAATGCGGATGCGATAAAAGGCTGGCAGAAAAACAGTTCAGAGCCAGGGGCAAGGAGTCCAGCTGATCCTGCTGTAGAGGCACTTACTTAGTATACACCTACCCAATCTACACCTCCCTTCCACACAGGGATCCAACATCCACTTTCTGAACCCTGGCTATTCAAACTCCAAAACTGAGTAGATTCAGCTAAAGTTCATAAATGATCCAAACTCTCACTATTCATTATCAGAAACTGAGGAACCACATGGGTTTAGCCACAATGGTTCCTCTTACCCATTACACAAGCTCTTGTCAAAACTCAAGAATGAACAGGGTTGGATTTGGAGAACTTCTAGCCCACCTCATCGGGTCATGTGAATTAAATGAGATGATCCCCAAATTGTGCTCAGAAAGGCCCTGGCTTGGAGAGGGATCCTGGGAGTGTGACTTCTAATGTACAGGTCCCGGGCCCTGGCACACAGTAAATGTCAGCATCTCTTCACAGTGCAGGCTGGAGGCCTCACAACCACTGTCTGGACCCAGTCCCTGCTCTGTCCCTTTGGTGTCCATTGACCTCTCTGAGTCTTAGGTCCTTCATCTGTAAAATGGGGACAGCACTTCTATGTACTGGGTTGTGAGAATCACATGAGAAAATGCACATAGGAGCACCTGGCACAGAGCTGGTATGTTGCAAGTACCCATCATACATTAATACATGCTCACAGAGAAAAATGAACATTAGCACACAAAAAGAAATCAGCTGGGCTCGTGAGAGCCAGGGAAAGCCCATTGTGAAGCTAGCTGAGAGGGTGGGAAGGAAGAATGCAGATTCCAGCAGGACATGCAAGGAAGTATGGCCTGCCTAAGCCCTCTCTGCTGCAGGAACCTGCAAGGAGACTGCCAAGGACCCCAAGGATTCTGGCTCCACCCACTGCTTACCCAGGGCAACATTCCGGGAATTCTCCCGCTTTATGTCCCAGAAGAGATCCCGCTGGGCAGGGTCCAAGGACCCCCATTCTTCCTGGGAAAAATAGAAGGGAATGTCTCCAAATGTCACAGGTCCCTGGAATGAGGTGAGAAACCCTGCTCAGGGCTGCCTTGCTCAGGACTCCCTAGGCAGCCCTGGGCGGGGACAGGAAGTGGGTTGCGATGGGGAACAAAATGGACCCAGGCAGGAGCAGGATAGATGGAAGAGGCCTCATGGAGGAGGCAAGGCCCATTTTAGGGACTCATCAACACTGGGGGCCTCAGAGAGGACAAAAGGACTGGTAACTCACATGGACCCCAGAGGCAAAGCAGGTATTCGTCATCTGTTTGGTACTCCCCTCTTTAAGAAGAGCATGAGGCTGGACTGAAAGAAAAGAATGAAGCCTCAGAGAGGTCAGCCCAAGCCAGGAGTGAGATGCTACACATTCTCCTGTGCAAGCATGCACACACAGAGCAAATAAATATCCTTCCTGCTACCCTTAGTACAATGCCCTAAGGAAGGAGCCAGGCCCCTGTCCAGCCATTCTTCAGCCTATAACCTTACTCACCACCATGGCTGTGATGCTCGCAGGGTACAGGTGGCTGGTTTCGTGCCCCTGCCTTCGGGGGAGGCCTCTTGGTCTGGGATCCCTGGACTGTGGCCTCGGGTTCCACCTCCTCTGAGGGCACATCCTGTGCAGGAACCACAACATGCTCATCAGCATCGCGACCAGATGGGGGAGACAGAGTTTAATCCCTGGGAAGGAGACACAGGACAAGTCCCTCAGGAGGCTGGGGTTTCGGGAAGGAGATTAATATGGGGCCCCAGGAAAGTCCAGAAAAGAATGCTACACCAAGCAGTTCCATATGCCCAGGGACACTCCTAGATCAAGTACAAGGTAAGAACCAGACCCCAAAGGATAGAATCACAGTGCCACTTAGAAAGGGTGACAGGGGAGACTTTCTTGTGAAGGACAGAAACCCATACCCCAGCCACTTATTAGCATCTCTCCAGATGCTTCCAGTGTCAAGGACCCAACACCTCACAAGACAGCAGAGTTCACACAGACATCTCTACATTCTCATGCCCCCTCTGGTGCTCTCACTATGCACATCACTGTATCCCTAGGGCCTGGCCTAGAGCAGACACGAATAAATGTTTGTAGAACCTGTGTGGAGCTAAAACCTGCCTTCCTAGAACATGCCCACTTTGGTCCTATTGCTGCTGTCCAAAGCTACCAAAAAGAAGAAACGAGATTCATTTGGACAGTGTCTTTCAGAAAGGTAATACTTGTTATGACATGCTCCTGTGGATGCTCCCTCTGGCTCTGCATCCCCACCACCCCTGGAAGACTTTTTTTTTTAATGGAGATGGCCACCTCTTTTCAGCTGTGGTGCCAAACAGGTGCCCCTGGATATGGGAGGGGCTCCTCACCTTTAGCCATTCTTTCACTGGCTGCCTCTGCAGGTCCTCCACCAAGGCAACAGCTTCCTCACCACTTCGTGGGCACTGCTCTCGCATCCAGTCCTGGACACCCCCAGGTAGCACGCTCAGGAATTGCTCCAGCACCAACAGCTCCAAGATCTGCTCCTTGGTGCGCAGCTCAGGGCGCAGCCAGCGACAGCAGAGTTCCCAGAGCTGGCTGAAGGCCTCGTGGGGTCCACCTGTATCACTGTAGCAGAACTGCCGAAAGCGCTGGCGGCAGGCTTCGGAATCCCTGCTATCCTCTTGCAGAGCAGAGTCCTGATCCCAGGAGGAATCTTCCACTTTCACAATTAGAAGCCCTTCTCCCTCCCCAGGGGCCTGATCCAGAGGCTCTGGGGGGGCTGCCATTCCCCTGGCCTAAGGCTCAGGGATGGTCAGCCTCAACCTGGGCCTGGTGCCTGTCCTTTAGTGTCCCTGTGGCCGCCAGGCCAGCATCTGAACACACTCCTGGGGAAAGAGCAAAACAGCGGGAGGTGGGGGGGGGGGTACATAAGCAAACACCAGCCTGAAGAGCTATCCAGGGACTTCAGCTCCTATCCTTTCCTGTTCCTGAAGTCTTTTTTAGGTTCCCCTGTAATGCCTTGCTCATGTAACATTCTCTTACCAACACAGGTCTAGAGCCTGCAATCCTCAGCTCTGAAATCTCAAACTCCTAGGTTTTTACCACCTGGCCTAATGATAACAGAAAATCTGTAATCTTCATTTATCCCACTTAAATGTAAATGTTCAAATGTATACAGCATAAATATTAATGTATTTGATCAGTTTGTAAAAATTCATCAAGCAGTTCTTACCGTTCATATTTTTGTGCATTATATAGTCTTCGGGAAAAAATTAACACGTTTAATTGAGTGTTGCCCTTTTCTGTTGTTAGCTTACTGTATATCATTCTCAAATTTGAAAAATTCTAAATTCTAAAATATGTGGCCCCGGGGTGTCAGCAAAGGGATCAGACACCAACCTAAACCATTTATCCAAGGTACATGTAAATACCTTACACTGCCACTCTTCACAAAAGTCCTGAAAAAATGTGTATTTTGGAATTTTGTGGTTTGTTTTGATAAGAAACACAAAGTCTCTTGCAATCGTAATAAATTGTAATAAAAAAAAGTGGGCTTTACACATAGAAGAGAAACTGACTTGCACAATGTAGTGCACCCTCCTATTAAGTTTGACATAGAACCTCTGAGACTTTTCCCTGTGCATTTACTAAAAATGTATCTATAGAAACGAAAAAGTGTTTTACATGTGTTTCCACAAAAATAAAGTCTTACTGCACAAACTGTTTTGTAATTTGCTTTGCCACCCAACAATACTTCTGGGAGATTTCGCGGTATGTGCTCCAGTTTCGTAACCAATATCCGAGTGAAACTTTCAGTCCTTCTCTACTATACACTAAGCACTTTATTCTTGTACTCCTCACGACAAACCCTGAAAGGTAAGGCACTCCAGTCTCATCCTCCAGTGACAGAGAAGGAGACTCCGCTCGGAGAGGGCCAGGGACTCACCACGGTCACTAGGCTGGACGCAGAAGGCGGGAACGCGGACCCGGCAGGAGGCCAGGGCTCCGTGCCCCAGCAGCTTCGCCTGCGCGAAGCTGGGAAGCAGCGGCGTAGGCGGCAAGGGCAGGCGCCCGGGGCTCTGCCCAGCACTTCGGCCTCTGCGTCAGGACGCGGGCCCCGCCCGCCCAGCGTCCCGCGCCCGACTTCAGGGCACCGGGGCCCCCGTCGCCGGTCCCGCCCCCGCCGCTGCACACCGCCCACAGCCACTCAGGCTTCCCCAGTTGCGCCGCCAGGTCCTGGAGCCGGAAGTTCGCGCGGAGTTCGCCGGGAAACGGCGCGGCACCTGCGCTGTGGCCAGCGCTCGGAACTACAACCCCCAGAAGGCCGTTCGCACGTGGACGGGAACTCAGCTCTGATCGATGGGGAGTGAACGGGGAGAATGGGATGCGCTTGGGACGGACTCGTCTTCCCGTCTCCGGCTCTTTCCACTGCAGAATGGGTTGGGGACCGAGGGGACCACGGCCCAGGAGCTGGAGCTCAACCGCGGGAGACCGGTTTCCAGCCTGATCCCGCCCTCCACCGCCTTAAGCTGCTCCAAGCTGGGCGTGGAGCTTCCTGGGAAATGCAGTCCAGCAAGAGAGGCGGAGCCTCTTGCGGCGATTCTCCTTCCTTCAGCGTCGGCTGGGGTCGCTCTTCAGTACGCAGCAGGCGGGGACGCTAACCGCGGGGGGTCTCCTACATTCTCCCACCAGGAACTTCGTCTAAGGAGTGGCAGGGGTCCCCGGGGTCTGGGAGACTCTAGAGCCGGCGGGCCATGTCCGGGAAGCTCTGGGTTCTCCTTTCCACGGATTTGGATCTGTTCCCAACCTCTCTACTTAATCCTAGACCTGGAGATCTGAGGCTTCAGATCTTTTTCTGAAATAAGAGCTTTCTTGTTTTGATTATGCAAGTATTGCATGCTTAGTGTCAAACAGAAAAAATGGAAAATTATAAAGGTATTGACATCCACAAGGCTAGCTCCCTCTGCTCAAATGTCACTCCCTCAAAGTGGCTTTCCCTGTGTAAACAGCATGCGCGCACAAACACACCTACACCTGCCATGGCTTTGCCCTTATTTTTCTTCCTAAGTTTTATCAGTACCTTTGTGTAATATTTGACTCTTACTATTCAACTAAAAGCTCCAGAAGTCAGATTGAAAGTTTTCACTGCCCTATTCGCAGCAGTTAAAATTTTTCTGGCACAATGGTTTAATAAGGCCATTCAGAAATGAGCACAATTAACATTTTAGCCTGTTTTAATAGTTCTACATCTGTAAATATTTGTACTATAAGCCTGTAATTATTTTATGTAAGTAATGTTTTGTTGGCTCAAAGTCTATCAGGGGACCTAAACAGACACTTCTCCAAGAAGACATACAAATGGCAGGCAGATAAATGAAAAGATGCTCAACTTCTCTAGCTGCTTAGGAAATGCAAATCAAAACCCCAATGAGATACCACCTAATTAATACCTGTTAGAATGCTATTACCAACAAGACAAGTAGTAAGTGCTGGACAGGTTGTGGGTATAAATGAATCTTCATACATTTTTAGTGGGAATGTAAATTGGTATAGCCACTATAGAAAACAGTATGGAGGTTCCTAAAAAAATTAAGAATAGTATTACCATATGACTCAGCAATCCCTCTTCTGGGAATCTACCCACAAAATTTGAAAACGTTTATCCATAAAAATATATGTACCCCTATATTCATTGCACCATTTTTTCACAGTGGCCAAAACAAGGAAACGACCAAAGTTTCCTTCAATAGATGATTGGATAAAGATATAAGATGAAATACTTCCATTTGTAACAATATAGATGGGTCTTGAGAATATCATGCTAAACGAAATGTCAAACAAAAAGTTGAGAACCATATGACTTTACTCATTTGGAATATAAAAGGAAAGCAATGAATGAACAAGACAAAAACTCATAGACACAAACAACAATTTAGTGGTTGCCAGAGGGAAAGAGGGGAGGTAGTAAAGGTACAGGAGGTCAAATATATGGTGACAGACATAGGTTTGGGTGTGAACACAATGCAATACATAATGTATTATAGAACTGTACACTTGAAATCTATATAATTTTACCAACTAATGTCACCCCAATAAATTTAATTTAAAAAGTCTATTAGGAATATTTTTCCTTGTCAGCACTTATAAACAAAATTCATGTTTTGCGAGCTGCATAGTATTACATAGCATAGAAGTTCTAAAGTCCCTTACTCTTGAACATTTAGATTGTTTTCATTTTTATGTATTTCTACAGATACCTTCTTGCATTTGCTTGAAAAATCTGCTGCAGGGCATGAGCCAAGACTGTTCTATAAAGACTTGACTTACTGAAGTGGATGCTACTGGGCCCCTCTCCTCCCTCTACTAGCCCCAGCAGAAAACCGGGTGAAGAAGGAACTTTGAGTTTCTTTTTTTTAAGTGTGGCCTTATAGTACTCTTTTGACGCCCTCTATTGGCAAAGATGAACATCAAACTGACTAGCAAAGAAGAAATGTCTACAGGGTCCATCTTCAGTATCACAAAGTGGGACAAAAATGAAAGTGTAGTGGGAGCTGAGACAAGTTAATAATTGCCATGCCTATCATATATTGGGCATTGCTGGTAGATGATAAATTATTTGTATATAAGTATATTAAAATTGACAATCTAATTGCACTTTCATTTCCTTCTGATGTTGTTTTAGTTTATTTTTCTACCTAGAAAACAATCTACAAATAATAAAGGTAAACATTTTCTTTCCAAAAAATTTATATTCATTTCCAGAATTATTTCTCATCATTTTCTTAGTCTTATATTATTGTCTAGAATTTCCTAAACAACGTTAGGACAGCAGGCATCACTATCTTGGTTAATGAAAATATCTTTAATGATTTATGGTTGTCTACTGTCTCTGATATATATACCCATGCTCATATTATGAAGCATCTATTCTCATTTACATCAGAAAGACTGCTAGTTGTTTGCCAATATCAATTTTCCCCTTCTATAGTAAGAATTTTTCAATGGGCACATAGCCATTCAGAATAAAGAATATATTTTCCCAGCCTCTCTTGCAGCTAAGTATGACCATGTAATTAAATTGAAGCCAATAACATGTGAGCAGATGTGATATATACATCTTACTAGAAAGAGATGGCTCATGGCTTCCTATACTCTTTTCACCAACTGTTAGCAGGATATAGGGGTATGGACCATGCAGATGAGAGTCACACCCAAGGTGTCAAAGCAATGAAATGCAAAGTGCCTGGATTCCAGACAACTGTAGGGCCACCAAACTAGCTCTGGATTTATATACCCAGGCAGGTGCTATGACAGAGAAATAGGTACCATGTTTAAGTCACTGTTGTTTTGGATCTCTACAACAACCAGAATGTATACCCTATCTAGCACTACTGCCTACTAAAAGTTCATTCATTAAAAATAAAAATAGAAAAAATATTTTTATAATTTTTCCTGTGGGATATTGAATATTCAGAATTTCTATGTCTTCTTGATTAAATGCTGATAGTTTTTTGTTTTGCTAGGAAATTGCTTTCATCTATAATTTCAAATTTATTAACAAAGTTATACATAGTAGTCTCATTTAATTAAAAAAAATTAAAGTGGCATGTATGGTTAAATCCTACTCATTTTGGGATCCTGAGCAGGCATTTTTAAAGGTAGTGGAGCAACAGGCTAGGAGTCTGGGTCTCTGTTGCCATAGGCTGCCTACCTCTGGCCTACCTCTAGACGTTATCTTGAGAAATTCACTTCCATCTTGTTTAAGACCCAGTTATTTTGGGTCTCTGTTATTTGAGGTTGAACTGAATCCTAACTGATTCACTACCTCATAGGGTTATTGTAAGGATTAAATAAATGAGAGATACACAAAGCCCACTTAGCCAAGTATTAACTCTTAAGACACAATAAAAGCTCAGTGAAGAGTGGTTAGTTCCGGGGAATTATAATCATGAGGAATCTGTCATACGGGCATGCACATGGGAACATAGGGTGCATAAAAGATTGAAGGAGTTAGGCCCTCCAGGAATCTTTTCCACTTTGCCCTGAATATTCAGCACAAATTGTGCTGGTCAGTGGCCTCTGTGATTGTATGAATCTTCATGGCTGGCCTGGAGCTTTGTTAGTTGAGAAAAGAAAAAATGGTGGGCCCTAGGAGGTGACTGAGATGCAGGCCATGGAGTGCTGCATTCTGCAACCCATGCCTGTCTGACCAGACCTCACAGGTTGGACCATGAACATGAGCATGAATGAGCAAGGTTGGATCATCCTCATAGCCTCTCATTCTCTACCCTCCATGAAACATCAGGGAGAAACCTCAGGCCACACCCCCTCACAAGTGTCACTTCTTTAGCCTCTTTTCCTTCCCACCAGGGTTGTCACTATAGCTCCTGGGACACCAATGAGGAATTTCTTCCTCATGACAAGGCCTTTATTCATTTTGTTTTCCTAGCTTGGAAGGTTCTGTCCCCAAATCTTTATAAAATAGCCTGTCATTCAAGTTTCAGCTTAAACGTTCCCTCCTTGCAGGGGCGTTCTCTAACAATCAGTTCTTAATAGCCTTCATTGCCTCACCCCAGTTCTTTCTTTCTGGCATTTGTCACTACTTTAAATCATGTTATTTATCTGCCTGCAGTCTCACTAGAGGGCAAGGATCGTGCCTGGTTTTTTAAAAACTTATTCCTCAACATTTAGCAACGAACCTGGAATGCATTCATTTCGTGTTTGAAATATGAATGAATGCAGCAAAGCCTCTATTGAACGTTTCCCTACCCTGTACCACCGACCCACGCACCACCCAAAGCCACGCTCCACCTCACCACCCCACCACTCCCGCACTGGCCGCCTCAGTTTACCCGGCTCCTCTAGAAGAGGACCGCGGTCTCCCTCCAAGCCGTTGCCGCACTCGCGCCCAGCTCTCCCTAGCAGCACCGTCAGGCCCTGCTCCGGGCTCAGAGGTTGCTAGAGCGCCCGCGGGAGGTGTCTGGGCCGGGGCCGCACTCCCCGGGCCTCGGTGTCCGTAGCGACACGCCCGTGCTCCGAGTCGAAGCCGGACGCGGCCACGGCCCTCCGGCCGCATCCTCTCTAGGCCAGCAGGAGGCCTCGCATCTCGGTGGTGGGCCCAGGGCGGACTCTGAGGGGTCAGGGGCTGGTGACGAAGCCAGGAGTCCAGCCCGGGTGGCAGGTTCCTCCCGCGGTCGACGCGGGATCAAGGAAAAAACCCAGAGTTTCAAAGCCGGGAGCAGCGGACAGTTGCCCCGGCAACAGCGCGTCCTGGGGGCGTGGAAGAGCCCGCGGAGAACCCCAGCCACGCGGGCCAGTTCCGCTGAGCCCACCCCTCTCCGCCCGGGCACGACTGGCTAAGGGCAGCGGGGGGCGGGGCCTGCGGGAACCGAGCCTCCAGGCTGCGAGGTGACCTCGTGTGGCTGGCTGGTCCCCAGAGGAGACCCTGGCAGGTTTCCAGACCCTACCGCTTGGCTTGGTCACTCGAACTCGGGGAACTGTCCGGGATAGCGCTGTGCTCGGGCCTGCGTCCCCGCACGGGGAGGGCAGCGCGGCCAGCTGGGCCCAGAGCGCTTTCAGCCAGCACCTGGACCAAGCCTTCAGCCACACAGGGAAAAAGGGTGTATGAAGTTTAGAGGGAATATTCCCCGCTCCGCCCTCACCCTCCTTCGAACGTGCAGATCTACCATAAGCAACTTTGTCAGGTTCTCCAGTGCCCTGAAGCTGGGATGTCAGGTGTGAGAAGCCAGGAGAAAGCAGACCACATTTCTGAGCCTCAGCCCCTACCCAGAGACACCAACACTTTGGTATCTGCCTGCTACCTTTCAGTGATGCTCCAACACTCACCAAATGGTGAACATCCTTCACCCTGACATACCAGGCCCTTCCACAACGCCCCAGCCAAGTGCCGCTCTTAAAATGCTTTTGCCAGGTCTGTCCCAAAATGGTGGCCTCTGGATGGAGATCTAGGAAGCAGAGATTCCTCTGCACTGTGCTATGAAAAGGGGAAACAGTTTCTCCTGGATACTATGGTCTCTGATCTCAGAAGCCAGAGTGAAGTTTTTAAATGACTCCTTGGCTCACTTCACAGACTGCCAAGTCACTCAAGCCCCAACGTGCTGGCCATGCAGCCCAAGGAAGCAAATGAATAGCCACTGTTCAAATGAGTACTCTGTGCTAAGCTTGGGCCAAGTGATGACAACTTCCAGTATTTTAACAAGTCTTTCTGTCTCCTTTGTTAGAAAACAAGCTCCTGGGAGCAGCAAGCCTGCTTTATGTGCATGAGCTCCCCATAGCAAAGCAGAGAAATCCCATTTCTAGCCGTGATCAGAGCCAGGAAAACAAGCTGAGAAACTGCTTTCTTTCTTGCCTATTCATGCAAGAATCATCCAATTCAACCAGTCCTGTCAGCAGGCTAACCCTAGATCCCACTGAGACCTCCCAGATACCACCAAGTCCTGCCTGGGCTCCCACTAGTATTTCAGCTGAGTCCAGAATCCAGAATGTCAAGTCTACTCTTACTCTTTTAGACAGCCCTGCCTCATAATATAATGCACTATATATAGCTAATAGCTGTTGGGGTACATGGAAATGGAGATATTTTAACATGGTAAAATCCCTGGCCCTGAACCCCAGCTTCTAGCTCTCTGGTTGTGACTTTGGACAAGTTATTGAACTTCTCAGCTTCAGCTTCCCCATCTATAAAACTGGGATAAAACCCACTGCTCAGCATTGGGAAGAGTAGAGGTGACACATATATGGTGCTTAGCCCCACACCAGGTGGGCCAACTGGCAGCTATAATACTATCATCAGTCTGCTTTCTTGTACTTTAGGAGCTGGGAGCCAACCAGGGCTGCAGCCATACTGCTGGCCACATGATCCACAGAGCTAGGTGGGATCTCAATGGCCTCCCTGATGCAGATGCCCTTAAGGTCAGAAATGAATATTATCTTGGGAGCTGAGCTGAAAATCTTGGATAATAATCATGGTAAGTCCACCCCTCCCAGGAAAAATAGTAGAGAGTAAGAAATAGAAAGTACAGAGATAAAAAACCAAAAGGCCAGGAGTAAAGCAGCCAGGCAGGGGTGGATAGGGCAAATCATAAAGGACATGTACGAAGAGGCTATGTAGCAGAAGATGGCAGCAGCCTCAGAAAGGACCAGAAGGGACAGTGGTCCCTGGTAAGTGAAGAATTCTCACTGGATTAGTTGTTGGACCCCAGCAGATGGAAAATTGCCAGTTACAAAACTCAGCCCCAGTGCCCAAGACAGGGCAGGCAAGAGACGAGACAATGAGCATGAGTCCCCAAGATGGCTCTGCCCAGTTCCCAGCTCCTAAGAACAGAGGGAAGGACCAGGGCTCAATGGGCAATGGCCCTGGGATGAGAGTGATGACAGCAGCAGACCACCCATCAGAGGGTCCACAATTCCAGAAGAGGCTGGTTGGCTTCAGGTCTTGAAACATCTCTGGAGACTTATGGTCCCAACCATCTGGATTGGACCCTAAAGCAGATCAAGGCTGGGAATGAGGGTGCCCAAGCCCTGAGAGTGATGACTCAGGGGTACCTGAGTGAGGACACATGGTTGACCCAAGAGCCTCCCAGTCTGGGGTCAGCCACCAGGGCCCCCCAAGACAGAGAAATAGGCCGTGGCTTGAATTCCAAGGCCTTTAATTTGCAGCTAGCATGCCTGTTCCTTGTCTTAGTTCCTCCCATTGCCATTCCCCATCCCCATGCCAGCACCTCCCCAACTCCCTTCCCTTGCCCTTGTTCCTCCTTGGGGGCCTGGACCCACCTTCCTGTCCTTCTAGGTGGGAGCAGGTGGGGGTGCCGCCAGAGCTCCTGCTGCCCCCAGCATCAACATGGCCAGGGCCTTAGGCCCTGTGGTGTGGATCTTCTCATGCCGGTGTAGGTTGGAGCGCCGGCTGAAGCTCTTGCCACAGAGGGGACAAGAATAGGGCCGGACACCACGGTGGGTGCGCTGATGGGCCGTGAGGTGTGAGCTGTGGCTGAAGCTCTTGCCACAGTCGAGGCAGTGGTAGGGCTTCTCACCAGTGTGTGTGCGGTTGTGCGCGATGAGGTTGGAGCGCTGGCTGAAGCACTTGCCACACTCAGGGCACGGGTAGGGTTTGACCCCTGTGTGGGTGCGCTGGTGGGTGACCAGGGCCGAGCTCTGAGTGAAGCACTTGCTGCAGATGGGACACTTGTGGGGTTTGGCACCTGTGTGCGTGCCCTGGTGGGTGACCAGGTCCGAGCGACGGGTGAAGCGCTTGGCACAGCGGTCACACACGTAGGGTTTCTCACCTGTGTGAATGCGCTGGTGCTGGATCAGCGTTGAGTGGTGGCTGAAGCTCTTCCAGCAGGAGGGGCAGGTGTAGGGCTTCTCGCCCGTATGGATGATCTGGTGCTGAATGAGGTGTGAGCTGCGACCAAAGCGCTTGCCACAGTCTGTGCAGGTGTAGGGCTTCTCGCCTGTGTGCGTGCGCCGGTGTGTCACCAGATGGGAGTGCCAACTGAAGCCCTTGCCACACTGCTCACACTTGTAGGTCTTCTTACTGGCGTCACCATCGCCATCAGGGGCCAGGCCCTCCTCACTGCTCTCGGGGGCCCCGGTTTCCTCCTCACTGGGTTTCTCTGGGAGACCGGTGTCAGGTGGGGCTGGTTCTGGCTGTCTCTCCTCCAGGGGACTGGGCTTCCCATCATCTTTGGCTGGCCCAGGGCTCTGGCCTCTAGCTGCTTGCTGCCCACACTGCAGGCTGTCCCCATGGGCTCTCTCTGCCCTGGTTCTGAAGGACTTCACATCCCCATGGGGTGCCAGGCATGGCATAGGCTCCTCCTTTCCCACCTCCACCGCTCCTGGAGAAAGGGTTTCCGCCAGAGAGGCTTTTATGAGGGATCCAGGGGAATTCCAGAGATGGAGACAAGGGCAAGGACCTGAGGGGAACCCTTCCCCAGGAAGGGCCATGTGTCTGCACCTCATGGGAAACAGAGCCTGCACTTACAAGGGGAACCCAGGAGTGACAGTGATGACCCCACTGCCCACCCATCACCTCTGTACGACCTCTCTTATCCTCATCTCTTGTCTGCTGTCACGAGCTTGAGGCCTGACCCTTGCCCTGCACTTGGGAGGCCCAAAATGTTCTGCTGAAGGGAAACCCTGCCCAAAAAGAGATTCTGCACTCAGTCATGGACGCTCTAGACTGCCCAGCAGGAGGCACCCCACCCCACCCCCAAAAAAAAAACTAACAGAGCAAAAGGGGAGCAGGTGCAGCTTTGGAAACAGGAGATAAAACCAGATGAGCACAAAAATTGCTTGGGGTCAGGTGTCCACCCTCTTTAGGAAACACGTTCCACAGTAGTCACCAGACACACTTTCAGGGCTGAGTTGAGGCTCTGTCTTATTTCCCGGAATGAGGATCAGAAGTAAAGGCTGGGCCAGGTCAGCTGCTGGAAACCCCCATCCTCACACAGCCCAGCAGTGGGCCTGGCAACTCTGGAAACCAAACAATCTCTCACTCCTGCACCTATACCTTCCTAGAGCCATCGGCAAAAAGGGTTCCTGTGGGAGGGCCAGAGGCAAAGAGATGCCAAGTGGGAAGGCCTGGGAGAAGAGGGCCAGGGACACTGAAGGCCCAGAAGTCAGGGACCAAAGGTCCATTTGCCAAGTCCCCAGGTGAAGGCCCAGGAATTCTTGTCAGGTCAGTAAGGTAGCAGAGGGCCTGGTCTCCATGACCTGATCCAAGCACTATAGGAAAAAGGAAATGTGCTGGACCAACCAGGTGGTTTACAGCATCTATAAGGCCTCCCACAGGGCTGCAAATGGGTGCTAGGATCCCTCTGGATCTAGGATTGTCTCAGGCCTGCTGGTCTAAGCCCTGGGAGTGTTAACAACAGGTGGTAAGCAAACCTGATATAATCAAAGAAGTGAGCAAGATGGCTGTGATCCTGGGATCCTCCAAGATAGTGGGGGTCTTGGCCCACTATTGAAGTCAAAAGGTGGCATTACCAAGGCCCCAGCTTCATCTGGACTAGTAAATGTGCAACAGATGTGTGTTGACAAACTGAATGAATGGATGACAATGAATGAACACTGGGTTTTCCATAAGATCTCATAAAAATCTGCTGAGAAAACTAGAGTCTAAAAGTGAGGAGTCAAAGCCCCAGGACTTAACTACTTACTGTGAGAAAAATAGAGGGAGCCAAGGGTTCTCTGAGAAGAGGACATGCCTGTTGGGGCATATGTGAAAGCGCAGAGTCCATGGGTCTGGAGAGTCAGCTGGCACTATGTTTCCCCCACCACGGTCATGTAGCCCTGACCCCAGGGCCATGTGTAACTATTTCAGTTCAAATTTGATTTGATTAAAATGAAATAAAACTAAATACTCAGTTGCTCTAACCACATTTCTAGTGCTCAACAGCCACACTTGGCTTGTGCCTACCATCTCAGCCGAGATATGGAGCATGTCTATCACTAGGAAGGTTCTACAGAACAGTGCCGTCTAGATCAGGGGTCCCCAACCCCTAGACTGTGGACTGGTACCAGTCCATGGCCTGTTAGGAACTGGGCCGCACAGCAGGAGGTGAGCAGCCAGCGAGCGAACAAAGCTTCATCTGTATTTGTGGTCACTCCCCAGCACTAGCATCAATGCCTCAGCTCCACCTCAGATCATCAGGCATTAGATTCTCATAGAAGCACCAGTCACTGGTTCAAAAAGGTTGGGGACCACTGGTCTAGATGAAATGAGGGGTTTTAATCCCTGGGAAGCAGGGAGGTGACACTGGGATGAGCCCCACCTCTGACATCCAGGGCCTCAGGAAGCTGCCGCCCCAGTGTAAGCGCCAGCCCTTACCCAAGGCCAGCCTATTCCGCTTCTGTAGGACATCATGGTAGAAGCTCTGCTGAGTGTGGTCCAGCCGTCCCCATTCCTCTCGGGAGAGGTACAAAGCCACATCCTCAAAGGTCACTGGCATCTGAAACAACATAAAACACCCACTCTGTAGGACATACCAGGACACATAGAAGGGCCTGATGGCACCAAGATGAAGCTGAGACCCCAGACTTCCAACCTGCTGCCCTGAATGAAGCCTCCCCTAGGGTCTGATGGTGAAGCAGGAGCCGCCCATGGATGGCTTTTCTGGGGCAAGAACAAGGCACTTGTGTACAGCAGAAGACAGGAGACAAAAGCAAGAGAGGCCTTCTGACACCACAGCCAAAACTCAGGATCTCCAGTACATTCCTCTCCAGCCCCCACCCTCAGGTCTGGTGTTCAGATCTGAAGGACAATTCACTCAGAGACACTGTCCCTCCACATCTTTCTATTTCTCCTGCAGGCTTAGACGGGGACACTCACCTGGGACCAGGCGGTGAGGAGTGCCGCAGCCATCTGCCGGTCTCTGGTCCTCCCCTCATGGGAAAGCACAGGGAACTGGGAGGAGGGGAGGGCTGAGAGAGGAGAGAGGTCCTCAGGGCGGCCACCTCGTCCTGCTGGACCCTGCTGCTACCCTCTAAATGGGCTCAAGCTTAGTACATCCATGGCTACCTTAAACTCCACCCCTCACCCCACCCAAGAAGAGAGGCAATAGGTTCTCAGGCTATAAGGGGAGCCTCCAAGAGGTGAGTGGGCAGACATCCAGGCATCTCCCCTGACCATGGCAGGGACCTCTCCCCTCATGGGCTGTGAGCTTCCACTCCACAGCTGCCACTCAGGAAAGTGCTTCTCTCCACATCCTTCTCCTCACCTCTGCCAGGCAGGAAAAGAGCTTTCTCTGTAGATCCCTGGCTTAAGGGTGTCCAGCCCCAAGCTCCTTGATCCCTGTCCTCCTGTGATGCCCCCTCAGGGTGCTGTTCTTGAGGCTCTGTCTTGATGTGGGGTGACTCCTGAGTGGCTCCCAAAGGCACCATCTCCTTTGACTGGGAAAGCATTTCTTGACAAGGATGCCCATGACCTGGAACCTATGAATGGCAGCCCCCATTAGCACTGGCACAGAGAGTGGGAGACAGCAAAGTTCCATGCCCTCCATGCCCAGGAGGTCCCTACAGGGGAAGACACCTAAGGTCGCTGAACACACAACCAAATGCAAGACACAGCTTAAAGGACTACCCTTGTTTCTTTGTCCAGTCCCCGGAGACCTGTGCATCTCGTGCTCAACCCCAAAAGGAAAAGCAGGCAGACTATACAAGGCCCTGCCAGGTGTAGCCTGGACAACTGCCTCTTCTCAATCCAAGCCTTGCACCTTCCCCAGCAGTATGGATTGTTATTTTTAATATATTAGGAAATCAAGTGTAATGAGTTGAATTGTCTCCCCCCAGAATTCATGTCTGCTGGGAACCCTGGAATGTGACATTATTGAGAAAAGGGTCTTTGCAGATGTAATTAGTTAAGGATCTTGAGATGAACTCACCCTGGATTTTGGTTGTACCCTAAATCCAATGACTAGTGTCCCTATTAAAGGCAAAGAAACATGGCAAAAAAGATCACACGAAGACAGAAGCAGAGATTGGAGTGATGCTGTCACAGCCAAGGGACATCTAGAGCCCCCCAAATCTGAAAGAGTCAGGAAGGATCCTCCTCCAGATCCTTGAGAAGCCTGTCAACATCTTGATTTTTAGTTTATGGCTTCCAGAACTGTGAGAGAATAAATTCCAGTTATTTTTAAGCCACTCAGTTTGTGGCCTTTGTTACAGCAGCCCCAGGACACTCATACACGGGCTCAGAAATCAGACAACAGCTCAAAATCATGGAGTTTGTGAGTGGCTCAGTAAGGATTTGAATTCAAGTATATTGAATTCTCAAGTCACCATGTCTTGAAGGTGACAGGGAGGTGTCATGTGGCCTTGGGCTGTTTCTGGCCTGACTCAATATGGTTGGAGTAGTTGAAGTTTTTTGGTTTGGAGAAAAAAAGCCCAAGGATGCCATTAAGCATGCTGAGGCCTGGTGTCTACCCTGGTCTAACAGAGGAGAAATCCTCTCCTGCTCACCCCCTCAGTATTGGCCCCCATTGTGGGACTTCAGGGTCCTCCCAGCTCATCCTCTCTTCTCACACTAGCCTTACCCCAGCCCTCTAGACAGGTGAGAAGCAGGTTTCAGTCAGTCGGCCAGGGCTCAAATCCAGAGCCAATCCTCACTAGCTGTTCAACTTTGAGCAGGCACCACCTCCCCACAAAGCCTCAGGGAAGTCACTTCCCTGATGAAACCTCATTGTCAACCACAGCACAGGAACTGGCCAACCTTCTGCTGGGAACTTATGCCTATCCCTCCCCTACTCTCCCCATCTCTATCCATGTTAGGGTCTCTAAGGGAAAGACCCAAGGCCACGAGTCAGAGTGCCTGGGAACCACAAGGGTGAGGCAGCTTCGGAAACTCAGCAGCTCTGCCTCCCATACCAATAACAAGTGAGAAAGTGCTGCCTTCTCTGGAAAGTTCTGGATGAACACAGAATGGTGCCTGTAATTATTATTATTACTCTAATGTGTGAGCTAACAGAACCCAACATCAGCAGAGAATGCTGTGAATGTATGAAGCCTATCTGTTACAAAGGCACTGTAGAAGGGAAACCAAACAGTGGTAACAATTACCTGTGCTTCTATAGTGGAAAAATCATAATACTTGATTTGTATTTGTACTCAGAACCACAGAAATTACTTGGTGAGGGGACACAGTCTCCCTGATCTAGGTTCCAGATGCTGTGGGTGTTCTTGTTTTATATGTTAAAATGATGATCTCCTGTGGACTGACAAACTGCTTACAGAGAACTCCTGTGCCCATTATTTCCTCTGAGCCAACTACCTGTGTGAGATGGATGGGAACAATAGGCACATGATCCACATTTTATCGGTCACACACTTGGTTGTCAGAGGACTTGCTCAAGGTCACACACCTGATTATGGCTGACTCATATTTCTCTGATTTCAAGCCTGGTGACTCTGGTTAATTACACACACACGGGCAATAGGTACAGGAAGGCTTAGGTGCTCAGACCCAGAGAGAGAGGAGATGGGGTCCCATGCCGAGGGCAGTAGAGGGTAGACTGAGGTTTCTCTGTGTGTTCTGGGTGCTGTTCAGTGAGCCAGCCTCACCAGTAGGAACCTCAACAGCTTCCCTGATGCCTCATGTAGGCTTTGGTCTGGTGACTACGGAATTTACCAGGCAAAGCAATGCAGTTTCACAGAAGTCGATTCCCAACATACTACCTTTTCTTCAATACCCACCTTCACCCCCATCCACCAGCCCTCCTGCCCCAGTGAGTCCAACTCTCTTCCATTGGTCCAGATGCCCTGCCCTGAAGATCCTGCTCTGGTTCTTTCCAGGGCATGGCTCCCCCACCTGGAGCCCCATCTGTACCTCTTGGGCTCTCTCCTTGTCCTGGGTAGCAGGGTTACCTCCACCGTCTGCAGACATTTTGCATCTCAGAGCTAAAAGCACAGTTTCCTCTTATTGGCCAAGCCCCCTCCAGCTCTGGCCAGGAACCTGGAAGAGCAGAAGGAAATCAGCGAGTGTTTCCTGGACACCTCTGAAATGCCCTGAAAATCCCCACACAGGACCAGACCCACCTCTGTTCCCAATCAGAAATAAAACCTCCCTGATGCCACCAAACACCCTCCCTTTCTATGTTTTTCAGTCTCTCATTGTAACAGAATGCTATTTTGTATTGTCCCCTTTGTTACTGAAACAGGAGCCCTGAATCTCAGAGCAACTAGCTCAGGGAAAGCCAGGGCTGACTAGAAATCTGTACCTCCTGTCATCAGGAGCCAAAAAGTCTGTAGAGATCCTACAAAACAGGAGCTGGGCGGGGCCCCGCCTGCCACAGCGAGCTCAGGTGTGTGTCCTGCCATCTCCCTGGCCCAGGACACATATATGCCCTGTGCTCGGCCTGACTCAGCCCGCCTGGGATCCAGAAATTGAGCCGCCAGCTCTCAGCAGCCCTCCCTGTGGCTGCAACCACCCACCTGGACCCAGGATTCCATCCTGCTCACATTCCCCGACGATGTCCTTCCCCTTCCCCAACCAGAGTCCAGGCCCTTCTCTCCAAGATGTCCACCTCTGACCCCGTTCCCTCTTGCCAGCAGCCACCCAAAAGTGTCTCAGGGTCCAGGGGACCTCCCAAGCCCCCCTCTTACTGAGGTGAAGGTGGAGGGGGCACCTTGGGAAACAGGGCACCCTCCCCTGGGAAAGGAGTCTCTGCAGCCAGCAACGGGAGCCCGGTGGAGACTGGGATTAAGGACAACAGGAAGTCCCTCCCAAATCCTGTTCCCCGTGCAGCTGCAGTCCTACAGGGTTCCTGGCTTCGAGGGTTCCGGGTCTGGGGTCCCGAGGCAAGCTGCACCTGCTTTTGGCAGAGAGGTGACTTCCAGATCTGCACTGCCAGCTCATTATCACTTTACCAGGCTCGTACATACTCATGATACCAGCCAAGCAGGGGCTCCAAAATGGGAAAATATATTTTGTGGGAGGATTTTGATATTTGATGTTTCAAAGAGAGCATTGCAACTGTCCTCAAAGCAGGAAGGACACTGCTGGGTGGAGGGGCATGATGGTCCTTCTAAGCACCCTTCAGTCTTCTGCAGGTCTATGGTGTCTTTGTGGAGATGTCCCTGAATTTCATTTAGGCCCCCCAGGCTGATTAGCTGGTCCTCTGTGTTCCTCCTAAGAGTAGGACAGAGTTCTCTCTTAGGAAACAAAAAGGCCTGGGGCCCCTCATCCCCTGATGCTCTACACCTCAAAATGATGTGGGATCAATCTGATTTTTCTAGATTCCCCACTCCTACCCCCAGCTCCTTCTCAAGGCTGGGGATAGAAGGAATAAAGGGGTCTGACTTAGTTGCCTCTGGGGCCCCAGACCTTCAGACATCCCTGGCTTCAGAGTCCATTTCTCAATCAGGAAAGGGGTAGGGGCCAGCCCTGAGTCAGACTCCAAGAAGGTCCCTCCAGGAAATGTTTCCATGCCCACTGCCTTTGACTCATCAGAGTCCCATGGGACGCATCCACTTAACCCAGTAAGACAGGCATGAGTGGCCCCTGTACCAGTTCACAAGGGTTTAATTTTTTTTAAAAAAAACTTAATTTCCAACATTTAAAACATTGAAGAATTCTCATAAAATTGATTTACTTGAAAAATCAAAACATCTGGCAACCCAGGGCCTATATTCCCCACATTTGGTCCCTGCTTGGCCCCTGCAGCATTCTAGTTTGTAACTCTCCTTTGGAGTTAAAATGTTTTAGGAGTCTGATCCATTCTACTGTCACTCTGCTGAAAGAAAAATTACCCCTGGGGTTTGTCTCTGGTCAGTATTTCCAGGTGTTTTAATACTCAAGGTAAAAAGAGATGTAGAAAAGTGTAGCAAAAATTAATGCTGTTTTCAAGCCAGAGAGAGCTACAAACAGAAAAGGCCACAGAGATCTCTGGAAAGATGAACTGCTCAATCTGTGAGCACATCTTCATCGGGAAGCATGGCCAGTGTCCAGAGTAGGGAGCTCGCTCCTGAGGTGGACCATTTCAGCCCAAGGCAATCCCAAGAGTACACCAAGTCCAAAAAGAGTAGGTGTGTCCTGCTTCCTGGGCAAAGTTTCTCTACTAGACAAAAGGGAAATTTGAGCGATACTGGGGAAGCCCAGAGGTTCGGATCCCATCAGGAGATCACTTAAACTACATCAAATGAAGTTTCAATATTTATTTGACTGTTAAAAATATTTATTGAGCATCTACTACATGACAGACGTTAGCCCCTTCTTGGGAATATGAGGACATCTTTCCAGGGCTGGCTCTAGGACTAAGTGGGTCTAGGAGGAAGGGCTCTCAGATTTGCTGTGCAGGAATTTCAGTCCCTGAAAGAGTTCAGAAAGGCACCTGGGCAGGGTGAGTCAACTAAGTAAAGCAGAAATCAAAACCTAAATGCATCTGGCAGCCAGGCAGTACCACAAATGACCAGTGCCTTGGGTATAATATAAGACCAGAGTGGAGCAGGGCTTCAGGGGCCTCAAGAAACCATATTTTGTTTAAAGGGGGCAGTTGGGGGCCTAGTATTGCAAGTTTGAGGATTTTTCAAGAGAAGCCACAAATAATCAGATTTCTATGTGAAATATTCTGACTTTTAAATGTTGGCGATTAAAATAAAAAACTCCATACAACTCCAACAGAAAACCCCGCTGTCTAGGTCACAAATCATCAGTTCAGGGATGTACTCACCTCAGGAGCCTGTCATAGGGATAGCTATCATGGATGAAGTCGCTTATTGGAGCTTCAGGCACGGAAAACACAAATGCCAACTCTGGTATCAGGCAGCCTCACTGCGCTTGAGTAAGGAGAAGACGTCACCTTTAGGAAATAAATCACGGTCTACCCACAGAGATTGGCCTGGGAGCGAACTCAAGTCTTAAAGATGACCTTACAAAAAAACACCCGGAATAACAAAAACTAGAAAAAACATCTGAAGAAACAAAACCAACAACAACTAGGTACTAATTGAGGTGGTTAAGCCAGGCTGGAGACAGGACAATTCAGAGATCTAGTCTTAGAAAGGAAAGAACATAGGAAAAAGTAAAGGAATGGGGGAGAGGTCAAGAAAAACAGGAATAATCGAGTAAACCGCAAAGCGAATGTTAACCATCGAAAGAGAAGAAAACCAGTATGTTAAATGGGGGTCCCAGGAATAAACATTTTTTAAAGTAGAAAAAAACTCAGAATCCCCAGGGCCACTAAAGACCGAGCCGTGGGAGTTCATGCGGCCTGCGGCCCATTCACCCCCGGATTCGAGGAGACGCCCCAGCGGCTCGGCCCCCGAGGGCGAGGCGGCCACAGGGGAAGCGTTCGGAGCCGCGGGAGCCCCGCAGCCCCGCGCGCACCGGCCGGCACCGCCCAGCTCCGCAGACCACCGACCACGGACGCCGGGATCCCGTCGTCCAGGCAACGACACCGCCCCGCCCCCCGCCCAAGGGAGACGTCGGTGATTGGTTGAATACCCTGTGGCCCTGCCCCCACGGCCCCGCCCAGCCGCCCTCACCTGCGCGCTCCCGTCCGCGCCCCCGAGGGGCAGCCGCGCGGAATGGGGAGGGTCACCCTAGTGCCGCCCAGCCGTGACCGGTGTGCCCGCATTTCCCGTCCGGCTGCCCCACTCCAACTTCCGGTTTCCCCGGCTCTCTCGCAAATGCCAGCCTGTGGGCCCCAGGCGCGGGGGCATGGGGGGCGGAGAGAACCGCAGGGCATGTGCCGGAGTCCTCGAATCGGCGTCCGCCGTGGGGAAACTGAGGCTATCTGCGCGAGGTTCCCGGCCCAAGAGCGCCAGCGCCGGGCCACCATGCTGGGGACTTGGAGCACAAATTCCAGCCCAGCGCTGGGTCCGGCCTCCTGGGACAAAGGTCTCCCCCTACACTCACCTGTTTTGAATTGTTTTGTTTCAAAAATGGGAATATACCGTATGTTGCTGACCTGCCCCCTCTGTGTGTGTGACACATATCTTAAGAGATTGTTCAATATAAAATATATATATATGTATACAAACATGCATCATGTCAAAGACCACAACAGCCAAACATTAGTTAAATAAATGGAAAGATATTTTATTCAGTAAATACAGACAGTAGGGGAAAGAGCTGAGCGCCATCCCCTTAGACTGGGTCTTTCAAAGGAAGAATTGAGGGAGGAGAAGAACAGGGTTTAGAGTTAGAAAAGTGAAAAATTCCAAAAAGCTGGTCATGGTAGATGTGAATAGGCTAGGTGTGTCTGTTAGCCCTGAGGTCTGGAAATCAGGAGTCTATCACCCCATGGAGCAGGGAGACAGATGCCCTGTCCTTCTTGATTAGTACTTTTCAAAGGAAAGGCTTCCAGGTTCGTGACAGGTGCTTCTGGGTTTTAAGAGACACATATTCACAATTATAAACCCTTTTAGCAAATGCTCTAAGAAAGGGAGGTCAGAAATCAATCATATGTTGGCCAGAGCAAACGGTAAATTGTCCTGGTAGCAGTGTTGAGCTTTCTCAGGCAGGTATTTTAATGGGGGCTGGGGTCATCCGAGCCTTATGATGCTAGAACTCATGCCACAGTTTGGTCATCTTAGTGCAGGTTTGGATAGAGTGGTTGTGTGCTGAGTTCTGCAGTTCTCAGGCAGCGCCTTGCTGGTTTTTGTTGTTTGTTTGGCACGTTTCCTTTTATGGCTATATCAGGTTTTTTAACCAGGTCCATACTCACCACCCAATTCTCGATGCCCTTTTCTTGCAGCAACTGGAACTACCCAGCAGCTATAATCATGGAGCCTTTGTTCCTTCCTAGTGAGTGAGCAAAACTAACATCTGGTGCTGCAAACAGGGCAGGCAGAGAGGCTGCCAACCCCAATCCTGGCTCCTGGATCCCAGCCATGATACTAGCCTGGCAGTCTGCTCATCACAGTCACCATTTCCTGCCCTGGGCAAACTCCAGGAGGACAAGAAGCTCCTCCCTATGCAGCAACACCAAGCACTTCCTTCCTTGCTTGTCAAGGCTAGCAAACTCAGCCTCAGCCAGGTAAGCCACCAAGCTTAATACAGTAGACGGATATGTTTGCCAAGTGCCCACATTCCATCTTCCTGAACACTGTCTGTGAGCTAAAAATGGCTTAAACTACAGGCAGAGAAGGATCCATGTTAAAAATTAGCTTAATAGTTAATCGGCTGGCCCTTTAGGGTGGAAATTAGAGTAAATTAAGTTATTTTCCCTTTAAAGGTTGATGCATTTTTTTTGGAAACTAGGACACTCATCATCTCAAAATACTCCTTGTTGCTGCTCACGACTTCCTACTCTCTGATACTTTGTATCCCCCAATCTTGGGTGGAGTTTCAGACTATATTCATTCATATAAGCCAAAGACACTGAAGCAGGTGGGGATGGGGATACTCAGGAGGCATTCTGACTGGCTTAGCATCTGAAGGCCCCTATCAAAGGCCCCCTCA
Organism: Cynopterus sphinx; assembly: GCA_030015415.1. Taxonomy (NCBI): domain Eukaryota; kingdom Metazoa; phylum Chordata; class Mammalia; order Chiroptera; family Pteropodidae; genus Cynopterus; species Cynopterus sphinx. The sequence goes on along the minus strand of CM057379.1, from coordinate 93,686,687 downwards.
TGGGAGCAGATGGCAATGCCACCCAGGCACCAATGCTTGATGTCCTTTTAAGCTGATTTTTTTAGCCCTTCATTCTACTGCAATCTCTGTCCCCTACTCACTCCTCTACATGTGATCTTTCACAAGAATCTTTTACGTTCCTTTTACTCCACTGGATGTGAAAAAAAATGTAGATATTCCACTTGTTTTTACTTTATCTCATCCTTTTAAAAATTCTATCTATGTGGATGCTTTATAATGTGAAAAAAATCAGCTAATGATAGAAATCAGGGTTCTTTGACGAAATGGCTGATCCTAGGACTGGGGCAAGAAATGCACTAGATGAGTTTGCAGATGGTGGGAGGGGAAATGTTTTAAGTTTTTTAAACAAGTGTGTGGCAGAACATTCTAAAGCTGAACATCCACATACCCTGTGACATAGCGATTCACTCCTGGGTACAAATCCAGCAATAGCTTACATATGTGGTCACCAGAGACACACAAGAACTACTTGATGTAGCCTCAAACTGAAAACTACCCCCTATCTAGACAATAGAATAAATAACACAATGGGAAATACTATTCAGGGAACAAGCAACACATGGATGAGTCCTCTGTTGTGAAGTAAGACCAGAAGAAGTGTTCCAATAATGTGACTTCACTTACATGAAGTTCAAAAACAAACCAAATGGATTTAGGATTGAAGTCAGGATAGTGATGGAGGAGAGGAAGGGACCAGAAGGGGGCACCAGAGTAGCCTCAGGAGTGTTGTTAAATTCTGATTCTATAGGGATGGGGGCTAAAGGGCTGTTTTCACTAGCTAGAAATCCATCGTGCTCTTCACTTTTTATTTGTGTGCATTTCTATATGTTACATTTAAGAGTTTACTTTAAAAAAAGTGAATGAAGATAAACCAGTTTGCCTATTGCTGTGGCCCAGGCAAGAGATGATGGTGATCTGGACTTGGATAACGGCAAGTAAAGGTAGAGAAAAACAGGCAGATCTGAAAACTATTTAGGATATCAGACCTATGAAACTTAGAACTTAGAGATTGATGATATGTGAGAACGAGGTAAAGTGAAGGGGACAAAGATATATCCCAATTTCTGGCTTGAGTGATTGAATGGATTATACTACATTTGCCTAAATAAAGTACCAGAAGAGACAGGTTTGATGTGGAATATTAATTCAATCTACATTTAGTGAGGATTTACTATGTGCTGGGCACTGGGAATACAGCAGTGAATGGCAACAAAGCCACTCTCATAGAGCTTGCATTTAAGTGGCTGAATTAGTGGTTTTGAACATAAAGACTTTGAGGCATTTATGAGACAACCAAGTATCAATATCAAGTAGACAAAAATGTTGAGAAGTAAAAATATAAATACAAGGCTATTGGCACTAAGAATTGTCATTGAGGCCACAGTGGCTATGAAACCACCAAGGGAGGTATATTAGTTATCTCTTGCTGCATAACAAATAATCCTAAAACACTGCAGCTTAAAACAAATACTGTTACCTCAAGATTTCTGTACCAAACTGGGCTTACCTGGGTGCCTCTAGCTCAACATCAAGAGCTATATAGTCGGTTTGTCGGTTGGGGTTGTGGTCTCATTTTAAGACTTTACTTGGGAGAGGAGAATCCACATTGGCTGGCCTTGGTCCCTCACCCCATGGGCCACTCCACAGACTCGGTTCCCCAGAGTGAAGAAAGCAAGAGAGTGAGAAGGTGCATATGAGAGCCCCCAAGAGAAACCATAATCTGTTTACAACCTAAAATCAGAAGTGATAATACCCCATCACTAAACAGACTGGATTCTGTTTATTAGAAGCAATCACTAAATCCAGTCTACACTCAAGGGAAGTGGATTCCACAAAGGTGTGAATAACACGAGACAGGGATCACTGGAAGCCAGGATGAAATGGAATAAGAAGAGTCCCCCTAGGCCAGAGCCCTTGCAGGATGTCAATAAAGTTAATGATCAGGTAAAGAAAAATAAGTTGGTGAAGAACACTGAAAGGAGACACTGAAGAGGTAGAGAAAGAAAAACAGGAAATAGAAGAGTGTGGGTCCCAGAAGCCGATAGAGTCCTAAGGAAGATAGAAGTTCATACCCACTGAGAGGTCAAGATGGGAACCAGTGAACCAAAGAGACATGGTTTGTAGATTATCCCCAGTGACGGAAACAAACAAAAGTCAAGTAAACAAAAAAAGCAGTAAATGAATTACAGATTGATAAGTGCTATGGAGGAAACAATAGTGCACAGAGAGAATGCTTTTTAAAGGATGGACAGAAGCTGTTGTCTCAAGGGAACTGAAATTTAAGAATGAAGAGGAAACAGGTCGAGGTGAAAACATTCATTCCAGGTCAGGCCGGTAAGGTGGGATCAGACTGGCTTGTTCAGGAATTGAAAGGTGATGACTGGAACATGGCAGGCAAAGGAAAAGAGGGCATTAGATGAGATCCGTGGTAGGAAGGGGCCTCCTGGGTGAGCCATTCTGAGTTTAGTTCTAAGTGTGATGGGAAGACACAGAAGAGCTTAGAGCACCAGAAAGGACTTGATTAAATAACTTGCTGAAGTCACACAAACAGCAGCAAATAGCAAAGCTGAAACTGCAATTCGAGCCTTCAGAGCTTCAGACCTCCTGCCAATAAGACAGACAAGGAGATAAAAAGCTTGAGGACAGACAGTGAAGAAAGACTATGACAGACCAAGGCTCACCTCACATTCTTGTCAAAATCTCCAGTGCTTCTGTACCAGGGCTGGCCCTCAGTAAGGGGACATCAGTGAAGGTCCTCAGTGAGGGGTCTGCCTGTGCCATAAACACCCTCCAGTTGCTCCTTCAAGATTGTGACAGCCAGAGGAAAATTGTGGGGTTGCAGCTGTAGGTAAAGATGTTACTAATGCAGTTTAGAGAGAAGCACTTAAACCAATGGATTAACCAGAGGCTATTCGAGGGATCCTAGTACTTTTAACGATACTTCTTCCCAGAGCTGGAGAAGGATTTCTCCCTATGCCCTGAATTTTTCTAAATAGAGAAATCCTATGGAAATTGAAAATACAGGGAAATTTATTTTTCTTTTGCAGTCTCTAAAGAGATGAAAGATGAAGACCCCATCAATCAGCACTGTCAGGTGCTTTTGCTTACCTGGCTGATACTAGACTTAATTTATTTTCTTCACATTTAATAAATAAATGGTAATTTGGATGTTTTGTTGTTTTTTGAGACAACCAATTACTTCCAAATAAAAATCTAAGGTAATAAGTAGAATAGTTTGTTTGCATTTTCAAGATAATTTTAGGATATACTGAAACACACTCCATATAGGTAGATTAACGTTAAAAATCCTTTGGAGGCGTGTTTATCACTTACTGCTACTAAGTAACAATTCAGTGATTTCACAAGAATTTTTGTCTGTGGATAATACTCTGGGAAAGGGGAGTGTATTTTCAAACATCAGGAAGAATTTGAAGAAATTCCATGTTCAATAAGCCCTCCCTCCGCCTTTTTTTTCTAGTTAATGATAAGTCAAAAGGAATCTGCTTCAGGGACCTGGTTCTATCCAGACTGTGAGCCTCATGGGGGCGGCACTTGTCCATTCCACTCAGCCCACATCCACTCAGCACATTTCCAGAATGAATGAATGAATGAATGAATGGTGCATGCACGCGGTGAGCCAGGAGCAGGGATATTAGGCAAAGTCCATATGCAGGCTGAGGTTTAAGAACAAAGCAGGCCAAAAGCTACAGTTGGTCTTGTCTTGTGATGATGTGCCCCTAGAAAGATGCAAGAAGGGGTTAAGACTAGAAGCCTCCATGCCAACCGCCACAGCAGCCACATTTCCTGATTGAATACCTGGCGATTACATCGGTAGGCTATTGTTTAACTCTGTTCCCACAAGAAAGAGGAGGAGGAATTTATGGGAAACATGGTATGGCAATCTGACCTTTTAACGGTCTGCTTTCTGCTTCTGTGCCCCCGCTTACGCATCATATCAGACCACCATTTGGTGACGGGTAATGAATAGATGATGTATAGATCCATTGTGATTGGGATATAGTGATTAATGGATTTTTGGGTATAAAACTGTGGACCTGAAATGGGTGGAGGCTGCTCCTTTGGAAGGACAGCCGCCGGCTAATAAACTGCCTCTAACATCAAAGCACTCAGGTTGAGTCTGGATATTTTGGTCACAACAGTCTCACTCCAGGCATGTTAGTCTGGTAGTTGGGTCAAGCAGGAAAGGTGTACTCCTGATTCGAAGGCCCTGGAAATCCGTGTTAAGAGAACCCGGAATCTTCCTGCTGCGCTAACCCTGCCTTTCACTCCGTTTGCTCCAGGCCAAACGCCCGGAGACCACCAGGTAAGATCCTCACCCAGACAGGCAGTTCTCCCCATCCAGCCTCCCCCGCTCTGAAGGGTCAGGTAGGAGATCGCGTCCTCCAAGGCCACAACCAGGGGAGTGCAAGACAGTCCCTGGGCGAAGGCGGGGGCAGTGGCAGCAGCGCCTGCGGCGGGTGGGCAGGCCCAGGTCTGCGCGCCCTGGGGTCGCCTCCGCCCAGCCCCGCCCATGGGCGGGCCGCAGCGGCCCGGGGCTGAAACCCTCGGGGGAAGAGTCGGCGCCGCGGAGCGCGGGTTGGGGAGCACGTGGCAAACCTCGGAAGACGATGAGACCTACCTGGCTGCTCCTCAGTCGTCTCTTCCGTCCCGACACGTGCCCGGCGCTGGGCCAGGCGCAGAGGACGCGGAGCAGACAAGGGAAATACCACTGTGTGCAGGGAGCCTGTGGTCCAGTGAATCCCACAGTAGACAAAGGAACAAGATAAGGCCCCGTGCTAAGCCCAGGAAGACAGCGACCCTTCAGAGGAGCCAGAAGGAGCTCAGGGTCTGGCCCAGACGAGCCAGGGACTAGGGGCGCCTAGCCCCAAGCCTCTGGCTGCTGTGCAGGTGGCCTCGGGACCCCAAAACAGGTCGTGCTGTGGGGGTGCCCACGGGCTCTGAATGCCCAGTGGGCACTGCAGAATCCAGAAAGCATCCTGGGGGATGCGGCCGAGAGCACAACCGAAAAAGGCCTCTTAGAGCAAAGGGAAAGGCTTGATGAGGTCACTTCCCCTCCCTGGAGACCCTGCTTTGTTATTGGTAAAGCTGGGAACAAAAAACCTCCTGGCAGGATTTTTGGGAGGATTTTAGGTGGCAATGTTGATGGCGCCCTCTCTAACCCCATTACACAGTCCTGTTCTGTTTCCTTCTTAGCGCCCATCACTGTAACCTGGTTTGTAAGCCCCTGAGGTCAGTGCTGCTTTCTGCTTATCTGTGTCTTCACATACAATTGGGGCTGGCACAAGGCAGGCCCTTGGCAAGGATTTGTTGCATGAATGAATGCCTAGCAGAGTCTGGCACAGCAGGCATTTTTAAATGGCAGCTCTTTTCCCCCTCCCACCACACCCCACCTTGAAAAATACAGGCTGACAGACCCCCTAGGGGCACAGGGTCAGTCATGGTTAAGAGATAGTTCTTAAATGGAGTAGTTAGTCTCAAGTAGTTGGGGGTTGGAATTTGGATTAGCTGCTTTGTCTTTATTTCTTTGGCCCCGCCCTACATTCTCCCCACCCCAATCCCAAACTGGGAGGTTAAGGGTTAACTCTAGGAAGCCCCCACATCACCTGGATGGGACTGGGGCAGGGAACTTCCTGTCCCATTTTCCCGGAGTCCTCCAAGCTGGCTGATCCTGACTCTGGTCCTGCGGCTCTCAGAGAACCCCAGCAGCTCCGCCCGGAGTGGTGAGTTCCAGGGAGGCCTATGGTGCAGGCTGCCAGAACAGACATAAGGGGTCACAGCAGCTTGAAGAGAGAATTGGAGGGAGGGGACGTTCCAGGCCTCGGTGGTCAGGTGAGGGATTCAGTGGCTGGAAGAAAGTTTTGGGAGGGTGTGGGTAGTCTGTGCCGGAGAGGAGCCCAGTGCCAGCCAACTTGGCCAACGTCAGGGAGGTGGTAAGACTTCCTAGGACATGGACTTGCTGTACCCACTGGGGAGAGGAAGACAGGCTCCATGTGCCCCCAAGTGGACTGACTGGCCTCGACTCAGCCCAGCACTGGGCGGAGAGCCTGGCCAACAAAGACAAGCAAGCCTGTTCTGCCAACGGTGTCCAAAGAGAAAGGGAAAGTTCCTGGCCAGAGACCCCAGCTCTGGGCTCTCCTGTAGTCTAGCAGGTTTCCTAGCAGCGCCTCCACCCTGGGCTGGTCTACATATGCCTCCCCCATTTCTCTGGGCTCCAAATTAGGTTGGTCAAAAATTAGAGTCTGGTTGTAGAGTCTCCCCACCCCCTACCTCAGCCCACCCCCCACAGATATGCATATTAACAGAGCTTTTGTCCCGGGAACCTGGGGGTGGGGTAGGGAGGGAGAGATTCTAAGGCCAGCTTTCTTGGAATTCTATCTCTTTCAAACCTTTCGGTGAGATCTCACTTGTAGGTTCCGGTACCCATTCTGTCTAGCCCTGATGACTGGAATTCAGAACCCCCTTATTTTTTCTGATTCACGCTCTGATTGCCAGCTAAGACGAGGCGAATTGCACGGGGCAAGAGGAAAACTTTCTTTTCTGTTTCTGAGCTTTTGCAAGGTGATCAAGGTCAGCATTCTCAATTTAAAGCATATATCTTTGATGGGACCTTCAACAAGTTACCCATCATCTATGAGTATGTTCTTTGCACTTGGCAAATGGAGAAATTACAGCTTACCCTGTGGGCTGGAGTGGAATTAAGCAACCCAGATGAGCACACAGTACCTGCCAGCTGTTAATACAAGGTTTCTGATTACACATGATTGGTTCTCTAATATTTTGCTCTTACTGCCAAAACGCGATGAAACATAAAACTGTTTTTCTGAACATGTAGCAGACCTTTTCTAAACCACTTTTGTATGCATTCCTCAAAAATTACAACTGCCAGGTAGCCATTCTCATTCTGTTACTTCTACTAACCAACATCTAAGTCACTGTAAGTACTGGGTGAACAGTTATTGAAGGAGACCCAGTTCCCACTCTCAGGCCTAGGGGAGAAATACGCTCAACAGGGAATGATACTGGAAGGAGAGACAGGTGGCTGGTGTGTTGTGGAGTCAGAAGTGAGGTGACAATAGGTGAGAGAAGTCAATAGTAAAAGGAAAAGCCCACATATGGTTAGGGCCAAAGTGCAGGAAAGAATGGAGTTGAACAGGCTTGGGGGAGACAGGAGATGCTGTAAGGGGTGGGAGAGGCTGGGGAAGTGCTGGAGGGAGGAGGGGGAAAGAAAGGAAGATTGTGGAAGGAGGGGTTAGACTGAAGAGTAGCAGGAAAGTGGGGGAGGGGAGGGAAGCTGAGAAGATGCTGGAGGGAGGCTGGAGAGATAGGGGGTGGCCTAATCTGGTAGTCAGGTGGTCAGGATGTAGGCCTGAGTCTTTGTTTTAGCATCTTGACCCTCCTCTGAGGTAGGATGTGCTAGGACCAAACTTCAAAACAAAACAAAAAACAGGTTTTCTCTGTTTGGCCACTTCACACCCCACTCATTTCGCCTGAAAAGGAGGTTCGGAGAACACTCAGCCTTGCAGCCTCATGCCAGGAGGGTTCAGCAAACTGTCCAAAGCTCTAGACTAGGCCGGTTTCTCCCTGGCTCTGTTGCCAAGGCTGGATTACCTTTTAGGCAAATGTCTGTACCTCTGAGCATTGGTGTCCTTAGTTATAAAATGGAACCAAATGTTAGTTATGCTCACTTGTGTTATTGCCCAATAATAATGAGAACAATAATAGCTCTTATGCACACCCACCATCTACTCCCTTTAGGTGTTGGGAAGTGACACAGGATGCTTTCTATCCCCCTACCTGGGCTGTCCATGGGGTGGGGGTGAAGGAACGAGTTTGGGAGAAGCTCATTTGTAGCCTTGAGGCTGAAGAGCAGGGGGGCAGAGAGATGTTTCAATTCTGGTTTCTATATTCATAAAATAATTCCTGCCTGAAATAAAATATAAAATTGCCCCCGAAGCCCTGGAACAAAAGTATAGGCAAGTTCAGAAACAGGTAAGCCTACTGATTGTGCTGAAGGACTGAACTGAGTAGCCTGTGAGTGGGGCTGAACTTGGGGCAGTTCCCACTTTGGTAGCTGGGCTACCCCCCAAAAAGGGAGGAGTAGCCCCACACAACCATTTGAGGTGAGGGGCGGAGTGGGTTTAGGAGAGGAGGTGGAGAAGTTGTCAGACACATGGATCCAGTGCCCCCTGGTGGCGAGATAGAAACACTTGCTAGCCAGACTCGGATGGAATACTTCCCGGAGAGGTAGACAAAGAGGAAGAATCCAGAATTAAAAAAAAAAAAAATTAGCAAAGTAAAGGAAATGATTGCCTCTCCTGTTCATCACCCAGCTCCCATGGACACGCCCACTAGAAGCCTCTGAAATAGGTAAGGCAGATTTAACCTGCCTTGGGGACATATCTGTCGCAAATCTTTGCAACCTATATGCCTCAACCTCTCACCTGGAGACCCATCCCAGCTCCTTAGCTCGTCCTGGCCTCAGGATGAAACCCAGGGAAGTGAGGAGACTGGAACACCAGGTGGGAGCTCAGCCCTGCACTGAGTGGCTTTGGCCTTGACTGCTGAGAGCCACCCCCAGAGCCATAAGTGAAGGTCAGGATATCTAGTCAGATCATATGCATGAGCTTTTCTTCTAACATTTTATCTTTAAATTTTTTAAACTTCTAGAGTAATTTAAAGAGTAGTGCAATAAACATTCATATGCCCGTCTCCCAGATTCCACAGTTGCTGTGATTTTGCCACATGGGCCTTGTTGGACCATAAATATGGCTGGACCTTCATGCCCCTTCACTTCCAAATCCTTCAACATTTAAAGATAAAGACATTTCCTATATACCACAAAACCAAAATTTCATCTCAGAAATTCATCTCCATTATCTAGTGCTCCATCTGTGTCCAAATTTCCCTAACTGACTCAAGAATAACTTAGAACATTTTTTAAATCCAGGATTCAATCAAGTTCCTTCATTTGGTTGTAAGGAGTGTTAGTTCCCCTCTGGAGCAATGTGCCCCCTACAGGCACTTATTTTTAATAACAAACTAAAGAACCTGGGCCAGCTGTTCTGGGGAATGTCCTGTCTTTAGGATTTGTTTGATAATTTCCTTGAGGGATCATTTGACTTGTTCTTATTCCCTAAAATGCCCTTTAAATTGGAAGTTGGGTCTGAAGGCTAAATTGAATTGTGATGGAACATTTTTGGCAAGGACTCATCTTTGGTGGTGCCATGTACTTCCCATGGCAAAACATCAAGAGGCAGGGAAAACCAGATTGTCCTCTCAACCTTGATTGCTGGGGTAAAGCAAGGAGAAGTTATAACTGCTGCAGGAGTGAACAATAATACAGAACTGTCCATTTTCTCTGGCTTTGGGGCACTGGTCTGGCTGAGCTATTACCCATGACCAATGCAAGAAATTATTCCTCTGGATACTATATCTTTTGGCATGTCTTAATACCACAGGTGTGGGAGCAGAGAAGGAGAGAGACTCGATAGTGGAAGCAGCTGTGTTGAGGTATCTCCCAAAGTGAAGGATGCTTGTAGAAACTGTCCCAGCTGCACAGGAATCAGAGCAACTTGGAGCAGTCAAACTGGAGGAAGATGAGGTTTCCGGCCAGGATGATCCCAGGCGGCCAGAGATCAGGCTCCGGCCAGAGGTGGCTCACCAGCTCTTCAGATGCTTCCAGTATCAGGAGGACATGGGGCCCAGGGCATCACTGAGCCGGCTTCGGGAGCTCTGCAGCTATTGGCTGCGGCCAGCACTGCATACCAAGAAGCAGATCCTGGAACTACTGGTGCTGGAGCAATTTCTGAGCGTGCTGCCCCCATACCTCCTGGCCCGGCTACAGGGCCAGCAGCTCAGGGATGGCGAGGAGGTGGTTCTGCTGCTAGAGGGTGTCCAGAGGGAGTCCATTGATGTGGGGCCACTGGTAAGACGGTGGCAGCCAGGTGGGCTGGACAGAAGGTGGGAAAGACAAGGCCTTTATTGCTCCATTAAGAAATCACTGAACACTCCACTTTCCCCCATCCACCAATTCTTTCTTAACCTCCTAACTCCTTCCCTGTCTGACTCTCACCTTTCCTCTGTCCCATTTCCCTTGGAACATAGATTACCCTGTCTGTTAACTAACATGGATGTGTTTTGAACAGGATTTTAGTTTTAATGCTGGCAAGAATTATCCCCGTGCAGACATCACTTTAGAGGAACAGGGGGGCCCTTCCCAGGTGTCTAGCCATAGCCCCAAAAAAGAAGTGCCCCCAGATGGGCCTCCAGCCCTGGAGCCATCCAAGGAACTCCTGCCATCTCAGCCAGAACCCTCCAACCCTACTGAGCAGGGGACTTGGAGAAGTCTCCCAAGTTCAAAGCAGCCACTGAGCCCAGATCCCAAGAGGACATTTCAGGTCCTGCAAGAAAGTGGTGAGGATCTGGTGCCCAAGGAAGGTAGGAGGCCAGGTATGGAGAGAACTGGGTAGCCTCCCTGTTTGACAAGAATGGGGAAGCCAAAATGTCTCTCAAGGGGCCCTGGGGTGCATGTCCCCATAGCCTTATGGTGGATAAGACCGGCTTCTCATAGCTCTTTCTTTCTCTCTCAATGCTGTCAGCTCCCCAGGGCCCAAAGCTGTGGCCTGAGGAGAACTCCCATGATCAAGAGCTGGCAGCTGTGCTGGTGAGTTGGACTGTTCTCCTAGTACCAGGTCATTTTACCCAAAATGTTCTCTGCCTCTGCAGTTTTAGCAAACGCATGCCTTCCTGAATTTAAGCCTCGAAAGCTCTTCTTTCCCCTCAGGTCCTAGAGCCCTGTCCTGACTCACCAAGGGTCTCTGCCCCTCCTTTTGTTACAGGAGTCCCTTACCTTTGAAGATGGCCCAGCAAAGAAGGCAAGGCCTGAGCACCCTCTGGGTAAGAAGCCCTTTCTGGACTTATGATCACTTTCTTTTTATGTAGGGCGTAGTTCTTGAATCTCTAGACCGTACCTGACACTTTGGCCTTTTTGGCTAAAAATGTGATACTTTATATTCAAGGACTTCATGTGTCTGGTCTAATCATCAATCTCTTTAACTCTGAGCTTTTAAACTACATGATCATGAGAGTGCTTGCTAATGGGTATGGGGTTTCCATTTGTGGAAATGACCAAGATCTGGTGCTGGTTGTAATGGTGACAGTCGGACAACATTGCGAAAGTATCTAATGTACCTCAATTGTACACTATAAAAGTTATACAGATAAATTAATTGCATGTTATTTGATTTATACCCCACCCACTCACCAGCTTTTCAAGTTCCTAGATGTTTTTCTGCTTCCAGGCAATGAGGTTCCAGCGATTCCTAGGATCCTCTCGGAATAAAACTGGCCGTCTTATTTTCTTTCACAGGTTTTGGAAACAAAACCCCAAACGAGGAAGCTAAAGAAGATCCCAAAGGGGCTGCCTGTCCTGCTGCCATCTCGGCAGCGTCTCAGGCAGGTAGTCCCAAGGTGGTAGAAGATCCTCAAGTACAGTCACTTGGGCAGAGCTCTGGGGTGAGCAGCTCCCTTAAAAAAAGGTCCCCCACAGGCAAGAGTGAGGTTCTAGAGGTCAAAGCGGCCGAGAAGCCCTCCACGCCCGGGCCAGAGATGACGTTCATCTGCACAGAGTGCGGGGTGAGCTTCCCAAAGCTGTCCCGCCTGGAGGGGCACCAGCTGCGTTCTCACCCAGGCTCGCGATCCTTCCCGTGCCTAAGCTGCGGGAAGATCTTCGGCCGCAACTCCATCCTTAAGCTGCACATGCGCACGCACACGGACGAGAGGCCACATGCCTGCCACCTCTGCAGCCACCGCTTTCGTCAGAGCTCACATCTGAACAAGCACCTGCAGACGCACTCCGAGCCTGCCTTCCTGTGCGCTGAGTGTGGCCAGGGCTTCCAGAGGCGGGCCAGCCTCCTGCAGCACCTGCTGGGGCATGCTCGGGACCAGAAGGACCCCTGCACGCAGGAGACCAAGACCAAGGCCGAGGAGCTGGCCACGGTGCCGTGCTCCCACTGCGGCCAAACCTTCCAGCGGCGCTCCAGCCTCAAGCGCCACCTGCGAATTCACGCCAAAGACAAGGGCCGCCAGCGCTCCGAGCACAGGCCCCACGTGTGCAGCGACTGTGGCAAGGCTTTCCGGCGCAGCGAGCACCTGGGGGCCCACCTGCGTGTGCACACGGGCGAGCGGCCCTTCTCCTGCCAGGTCTGCGGCCGCAAATTCAGCCAGAGCTCCCAGCTGGTCTGCCACCAGCGGGTGCACACGGGAGAGAAGCCGTACAGCTGCCCCCAGTGCGGAAAGTGCTTTGTGCGCCGGGCCGGCCTCGCCCGCCACCTCCTGACCCATGGCGGCCCGAGGCCTCACCGCTGTACCCAGTGCGGCAAGAGCTTCAGCCAGATGCAGGATCTGGCCCGCCACCGGCACAGCCACACCGGCGAGAAGCCCTGCCGCTGCAACGAGTGCGGCGAGGGTTTCAGCCAGAGTGCCCACCTGGCGCGCCACCAGCGCATCCACACCGGGGAGAAGCCCCACGCCTGTGACACCTGCGGCCATCGCTTCCGCAACAGCTCCAACCTGGCCCGCCACCGCCGCAGCCACACGGGTGAGCGGCCCTATGGCTGCCAGACGTGCGGTCGGAGTTTCCGGCGCAATGCCCACCTGCAGCGACACCTGGCCACCCATGCAGGGGCAGGAGACCAGGCAGCGTCAGGGCAGGTCGAGCCACCCCAGGAGTGCCCGCAGTGCGGCAAGAGTTTCAGCCGCAGCTGCAACCTGCTGCGTCACATGCTGGTGCACACGGGGGCCAGGCCCTACTCGTGTGTGCAGTGTGGCCGCAGCTTCAGCCGCAACTCTCACCTGCTGCGCCACCTGAGAACCCACGCCCGAGAGACCTTGTACTAGCTTCTCCCGAGTTCCACCAGGCCTACCCTGCCTGCCTCTTCCTGGCCAGGTCCAGGTCCCTGTCCCCCTGGCCCACCCTATTTTCCTCTGGAGCTCCCCCAACCCTGCATGTTTATTCTTCTCCAGAGGCATCTCTTTTGACCTCAGAAATGTATTTCAAAATTCCCTAAGTAAAACAGCCCTCTCGAAAGTGGTCCCTCTTTCGCTTTTTTTAAGCTCACCCAAATGCCATTTGTAACCCTCCCTACCATGTCACACTGTGATGTCTTTCTCCCTCCCCGATACCTTCAATAACAGGCTGCATGGAAGCAGATCTGGGTGGAGAGAGTTTCTCCCACCCCCGAAAGGCCCAGAGTGGCGGGATAAACGTGTGAGGGGGTCACCATTTATCACAGCCAGCTGTGGGTAAGGCCAAAGAGTCTCACCCTGGACTGTCTTTTTTGGAGTCCACTGTAATTTGTGCTGTCCAATACAGCATCCTTTAGTTATGTGTGGCCGTTTAAATCAATTAAAATTGAATAAAATTTTAAGTTCCAGAGTCAAGATGATTATGGGACCTGTTGTTTTGAAATGTTGGTAACTATTTCAAACAGACGATGTTAGCAGATGAAATGAAACCCGTCTGCAGCCAAGTTGAGTTGTTAGTTGGGGACCCCTAACCATCCTGTTACTCTCTAAACCCAAAGCTGGATTTTTGGTGTGCCCCACTTTTTTCCTACACATCAGGCATTTTTGGCCTGTTTCATCCTCATGTGCACAAACTTCTCTTTTTTCTTTTTTCTTTTTCTTTTTTTTTGAAGCCAAAACTTGTACTTAATGAGAGTTAAAGTTCACACACTAACCAGCTACTAGAGCTTAATATCTGATTTATTTGGTGTTATAGAATTAGTGGTCTTCTTGTAATCAGAAATAAAACTGAAAACAGAAGAGGAAAATATTTGATCAAAAGAGACAATTAGAAAAATGTCTACTTGTAATCAGAAGTGCCTAAGGAAAACAAAGGCCTGATGCAGAAGGAATTTAGGAAGAAAAGAGGAATTAAATTAACTTTTTTGATGATAATAATGCTGGAGAGGAAAACTGAAGTCATTTCTGATAATGGGGATTGAAAGAAGTGAGAAATCTCAAAAAACATCCAAAGCATTGAAATGGCTTTCTATTTCCCTTAGATTCTGACTCAAGACTAAGAACTAATAGGGTAAGGAATATGACTCATGTGAAAGTTTATCTTTAAAGTGAAAGCTCTGGATTACATAGCAAATGCAACACCCTCCCGCCAGCCTGCCTTTCTAGCACCTGGCCTAGCAACTCATCTGGGGATTTCCTTGCTGTGGTGGAACTGAGCCTGGTGACCCTTCTCCACACTGTCAGGCAGCCGTTACTCGTTAACCCCTTTATTGCTCAAATCAGAGCCAATTTGCTCTTCTCGGTTTTGATGTTAAATAGCACACTCTCCGGGGTTAGAGTTCTATATTCATATAACTAATAGGAGTATTCCATGAATGTAATTTTAAAATGTTTCATTTGGAAAATTTTTACCTTTTTTGAAAAATATAAATGCTGATAGGATAAATAGAAATCACTTAAAATTTCAATACAGTCAAAGGTAAATTCTCAAATCTTATGGTCAGCATTATCAGTTCAAAGTTAAAACCTACAGAAATTCTAAGGCACACTTTGTGAGCTAGTCTATTTGTAATATGGATTATGAAATGACGTATTTCCACATAATTAGGTCCATGGAAACTAAAATAGTGGAATATAACCAACATATACAATTAAGATTCCCAAATGTATTGGATAATACATATTACACAAGCTAATTATTACTTTTAAAATGTAATTGTGTCTATGGCCATGCCACCTTTAACAAGCCCGAGATCCCGTTCTGATCTCAGAAGCTAAGCAGGGTCAGGCCTGGTTAGTTCTTGGATGGGAGACCACCTAGGAAGACCAGGTGCTGTAGGAGTAAAACATTGCCCACTGCCTCAGTGCTTGATCTTGAAAATATACTGGAAATGGTGGTACTATATTTTCTTGATGCAAGAAATTTTGTTAACAGGAAAAAGGAACTAAAAAACATACCTTCTTGAAGAATTCTTTGATAAGTTTTTGTTGTTTTTGTAACATGAGAATATGAGATTCATGAGAGGAACAGATCTTAAATCATGTGATTTCTGCTAAAAACATGAGAAAAACACCCCATTGCAGTTCCAGGGCACACCCAAAGATGTCTGTGGCTTTAGTCTGTGGCTTTTTACCCTCTAAGATACTGTGAGTTCCTGTGGCCCCTCTACCTACCTAACACATAACTGCTCTTTAACCAAAGTTTGTGCAAAGAAAGAACTGATCTGCCAGGGTTCGAGGGACTAAGGGAGATGGGTGGGCAAGTTCTGAGCCTGGAGAAGGTCAGTGCTTCAGGAGTTGCAAGGAATATTGGGGTACAGAGAGTCATGAGATGTCACAGAACAAATTTGACTCAGAGAAACAAATTTGACCTCAGGGAAGAAAATTTCAAGGAAGAAGGATGGGTCAACTAAGAGACCCCACAGCATTGAAAGCTTATTATTTCTTGAGTATCTAATATATGCCAGAGAATGTGCTGGTCTATTGAGAGGGAAAAGACCAGCAATAGAAGGGGGAGGCAGCCTCAGGAGAGCAGGGAAGGGCATCCCTGATAGAAGGAACAGCATAGGCAAAGTTCTTGAGATGAGGGGAACTTGACAGTCAGCTAGAGAATGTTGTCCAGGAGGGGAGATCTGCAGGGACCTGATGCCACAGACAGGGCCTTAGAGACCAGGTTAGACTTCATTCACTGTGGGAAGATGGGAGGTTTATAGGCAGAACGTTATTTTAAACAATGAATTATTTAGGCCTTGGCTGCTGGATGGAAATAGTTTGAAAGAGGCAAGATTAGGGAAATGAGCTAGAAGGGCATTACAGTTGTTCAGACAGCGATTTCAAGTGACCACAATGCTCTTGGTAGCTTCAGCACAGGAGGAGGGTTTTCTTTAAGAAGAATCAAGTGAGAGGGCATGAGAGGTCAATGGAAGTTTGACATAGGGTTAGTTGAGAAATGCAGGGGTGCTATCTGAAAGAACTTGAATGGTGACTGGAACATGAGGTAAGGATATGGCCAAGGGTAGGTGAAGGATGGTCAAGACGTGCAGTGGGCATCCCCCTTCCCTTGGAGCTTGGGAAATTGGAACAGAGGTAGGCTTCCCAGTGTAAAAGCATATCAGAGGGATCTCCTGGAAGTGAAGGAGGGGTAGGATACAGGCCTAAGTGGGGCTCGGCTAAAAGAAACTCTCAGATTGCCTTGCTTTTTCTTGAGGAAGATAAGGGGCCAGTCCCAAGAGGAAGAAAGACTTTTCCCCTAGTCCCCTCCCCTGCTAGGTAGGGCACTTTTCCCCTAGTCCCCTCCCCTGCTAGGTAGGGCACAGTGTTCCTCAAGATTATCAGGGCCACCAAGAATTTTCTGTCAGAGTCTAGCCTCCTCCTGCAACACTGACAGTTGGCCCCTACAATGCAGTCTTTGTAGGAATTAAGAGTTCATTCCTGCCATCCAAAAGAGTTAGAAGAAGCTGGCAGGTAAGGGTGCAGGATACTGACCCACAGAAATGTCCCTATCCTTCAGGCCTTCCTGGCTTCCAACCCCCTCCCCCACACCCCTCTGCTGGTGTGTTTCCTCTTCACCAGACCCATTTCCTCCCCTTCCTTCTTGCTCTATCCTTCAGGCCCCACCCTCATCTTCAGCTCAGTGGCTTCTGTTCGCTGCCAATCTCCCCTGAATGCAAAGCTGGTCTGTCTACATGCGTGGGCCTGAGGCAGGAAGTCAAGGCTGGAGCCTGGGGGGAGTGGTCAGGGGATTTGGCCTCAGAAATAATCAGCAGTGCTCACCCGCTTAGGCCTTGCTCCTGGCTCCCCCAATCTCTGCTTGCAGGCCCAGGTGAGGCCACAGACTCAAAGATCAGACTACTGTTCCCTCTCTACTCTGTCTTCCTTCCTGGCCCACATAGGGGTATGCTATACTCTCTTCTCCCCAACACTGCCCCAGTACACAGGCCTCTGATCTTGGGAGAAAGTTGAAAAATTTCAGAAGCCCCAGCCCAATTAGAGTGATGAAGTCTCAAGAGGTGGAACAGGAGAAGAAAAGGAGGTCAAACTCAGGCCCAAGCTCCCTGATGCCCAGGAACGGGCAACTATTGAGCATTAACTATGCATCAGGTACTGTGATAAGTGGTGTACAGGCTGAAATCTTCAAACCCTCATCACAAGTCCATGTGCCAAGGTCAGTGCTCCATTTACAGATTAGAGAAGTCAGGTGTCTTTGCTCACCAGAACTAGACCCTGGCCTCGGTCCATCTGATGCACTTGGCCCTCTGCATCCCATCCCAAAAGACAGTCAATTGGTTCAACTAACTTTTATTAAAATGCTATAGCGAGAGTAAAAGGTCAGACCTGGAGAAGGTAATCAGGGCAGGCAGGGTGGAAAGGCTGCACATGGGAAGGAGGCCAGGGAAGTTGTCAAGGGTGAGTCCAGGGTGAACAGGAAGGCAAAGGTCACTTCAAAAGATTATTGAGAAGCAGGGAATCAAAGGGCTGCTAGGTGTGGCTGCGATCCTCCTGGACTGTGAGGAGCTCCCTTAGGCCTGTAAGTGACTCAGGAAGTTCTGTCCCACAGAAGAGAAGAAACTCATAACCGCATTCCAGACAGCCTTCACCGCACTGCACAAGAGAGCTGTCTTCTCCTTCACCCAGGTTAGTACATCCTGCCATATCTTCTTCAGGCGCTGCAGCAGCCTTTGGAAGCACCTCAATACCCTGTCGTAGAAGCTCTCCTCAGGCTGTCGGTCCCCTGGACCCTCATTTTCCAGGGTGGGCCTCCGGACTCTGCAACGTAGTTCCTGCTGCTCTTCGTAAAGTAAGGGAGTAGATTCCTGTGGGGTTGGGGATGTTCGGTGTCACGTGGCAGAGTGGAAAGGAGGGTGCAGCCCCAGGTCCCAACCCTGGCAGAGGCCTCCCAGCCTTTGTGAGAGTATGAGAGATAGAAGCCTATACGTGGAAACTGCCTGCTTTCCTGCCAAAAGCTCCACAGACACAAGGACTTCTCCCAGAGGTTCAGTCCCACAATTTCCCTCACTGAATAAACCACAATGGTTATACCTGCTTGTTGGCTGACTGGCCTCGAGGCCAGCACCAGGCCCAGGCAGTCGATCATCATGCATGGAATTGAGGGCAGGGCTCTGGATGCTGTGCTGGGCAGCCACCTCCTGAGCTCTTCAGTGGCATCCTTCCATCTACACCTAGCCTACCCACCCCCACTCAGGCGGGCTGTATGTACCATGGCAGCACCAAAATCAAGAGAAAGCAGGGATGAATAGAAAAGCATGAAGGCCTGTGACTGGCACCTTAAACTCACCTGGTTGTTGTTCTGACAGAAGTCATCCACAGTGTCAAGCATGTCCTCTTCAACATTGTGCTGGAGAGAACAGGGTAGGAGGCTGCAGACCTGCTCTTGTCTGCTGCTGTCTGCAGCCCCCAGTCTGGCCTCCAGGGTCCAAGTGAGGCACAAGGGAGTCAGTAACCTGACCTAGCCCAACACCTTCCCAACACCTTGGCATTAAGCTTTGGGGGAGGGGCAAGGCCAAAACTCACCACCAGTTCTTCTAGTGCTAACTCATCCTGCTGGGAAAGAAATAATTGAATTAATTTATCAATTTATCTATCTATCTATCTATCTATCTATCTATTTATTTATTTATTTATTTATTTATAGGTGAGTTAACCCTTGGTTGACCTCACAGATTGCAAGGATCTTGTCATCTTACAATCCCTTATTTTTTATGCCTACAGCACCTAGTCTTCCTAGGTGGTCTCCCATCCAAGTGCTAATCAGGCCCGACCCTGTTTAGCTTCCAAGATCAAACTTGTTCAGGGTGGCATGGCCCTAGACAGAAATCACTTTGTGTAAATTCCTCCTGCCTCCCTCACTTTGTCTTAACCTCTATCCTCACCTTACCACCTTGGTGCCTGGGAACCATGTGTCTGGCATCCTTGCTCTGTCAACAGTATGTCCTGTGATGTAGACACCTCCCTCAGTTTTCCTGACCTCTGCATCTCCCACCTGTGCACTCACCTGCTACACAGGTGTGAATTTTGTCCATTGAAAGGAATGAGACAACCTGAGGTGGCACCTGAATCATTATCATCATTATCATCATTATCATCATCATCATCATCATCATCATGAAACCATCTCATCACACCAAAATTGTGTAGAGCACAGCTGTGGGGACACTGACCTACCTCGTCTCCACTTGCTTTTTCCAATTCATCGCAGAACGTGTCTATATACGTGTGCTGTGAAGAGAGATAGAATTGGGGGAAAGAGACCTGATCCTTTTACCTCCTGGATCACCACATGGGCCAGAACATTCTCAGCCTCCCACAGTAGAACCCAGGCCCCCACTCATGGCCCAGCCCCTCACTCATTCATATGAAAGACCTTCTTACCAAACTGGTCCTCATCTTCTTAATTTGTTCTTGGCCTATCTGTGGAGGTAACAGTGATACTCAGGCTTTAAATGACCCTCCAACCCCCACACGCATTAGATACATACACACGTGCATATGCACACACACACACACACAACACGACAATCAAACATACAAGTATAAACATGTCTGGAGTGTGCTGGGCAATTTGGTTTCCAGGTACCTGACTCTACGGTCTTTGGTGAGAGTTGGCTGATGAAGGAATTGTCAGTGACCAAAAGAGACACAGGGGTGCTTACATCTAGCTGTTCTTCCTGACTGCTGACCTGGCAGACCCACAGCACCCTAGGCCCATTCTCATACCCAGACATTTGGCTCAACTGGAGAGGTAGGACGTATCCCACTTCTCATGAATCTCTACCTTATGGCCCCCTCTTGACCACTGAGCCCTGGATAATTCCACACCATCATTCCACGATCTCATTGTCATAAGTTTCAGAGTGCCCTGGAGGATCTGCTCAACCTTACAATTGAGGTTGGGAGAGTGGTAGGGTGGGAAGGTTGGAGGGGAGGAATAGACAATGAGATCGATGCCAGCACTCGGTTTTTGGTTCAGGCACCTGAGAGGAATTTTAAGTTTCCAGAAAAATGCTGCCCACTCCCCACCCCAGGTTTTTAAGGTATAAAGGATCTGCTAGGATTGGTGTTTCTTCTGACTTCAGGACCCTCCATTTTTCAGCTCCCCTCACAAACACATTGGGTCTAGTTCCTAAAGTCACACCTTGTCCCATAACACCCGTTGTCCCTGACATGTACATGCCATACATTTCTTCTCACACATACACAGAGCTTTCCCCACAATTTAACTCCTAGACAGGAATTCTGCCCCACAACAAGGACCTGCTACATGAAGTGAAGGGCTCAGAACAAAATGAAACCGTGGAACCCTTTTTTGATAATTATTTAGAATTTCAGGACAGTGACAGAATAACATTTGACCAAACAGGCTCAGGTCCACCATGAGACTGGAGCCCTGTTGACCATACAGTCATATTCCCATGACCCCCTGCTTCTGCAGGGGCCTCCCTATGGCCCAGGGAGGATGAGAGGGAGACAGGTGCATGGGAAGGGATCAGCAGGGTGGGGGCTGTGTTGGTGGGAGAGGGAGACATGCAGTGGGAAATAGGACTCCAGGACCCACTGTCCCCCCATCACTTGCTCTTACTTACCTTGGAGTAGCACATGATTGCTCAGGATTTGGGGGCTGTAGCCTGGTGGGGAGAAACAATGTGAGAAGTGTTTCAGAAAGGCAGCCTCTCCCTCCACCTCCACAAAGTCTCTTTAGCAGCAGCTCCCTCCCTCTGGGGCCTCCACTGAGCCAGTTACCTTCTCTCAGATCCTTGCAGCACAGAGGCAAGCTGAGGCTTCTGCACCAGAGGGAGGTCCTGCTGATTTAAGAGCAGGGAAGTGGGGGAAGGGGAGGGGAGGGGCGGGAGGGGGAGGTGCCTGTCCTAGAGCAGAATAAAGTGCTGACTGACTATTCATGTATTTAAGGGATAGATGTGAAACAAAAACAGAGACAGAGGGACAGACAGAGGGAGGAAAGACAAGGAAAGGAAAGTCTGAGAGGCCTGGGAAGGGAGGGTGCATTCTTTATACTGAGGGTCCCTACCTGTAACTCCTCCACTCTTTGAACTGGGGTGTGAATCTCTGACTTAGGAATGAGCCTCTTCCCCATTCCCCATCAGCCTGAGATGGAGGAGGGACAGAGGGAAAGTCCAGACTTGAGAAAGTAGGTTGGATCATTTCCCAGAGCTGGCAAGAATGATTATCCAGTTGGAGGCTAGAGTATACTCCATATCTGAAGTCCAAAGAAGGTTCTCTAGCAGCTCCAGGCTCAGGACAGGGCAGGAACTGCAGACACCTTAGGTAGCTTTGTTTCACGCCAGCTGGCTCACCTCCCAGCTCTTCCCTAATATCCCACTCTGGGCCAAAGCCCCACACAGCTGACCACAGCCATTGTATTGCCCTCTGTATTAGTGTCCCATGGCTGCCAGGACAAAGCACCACAGACTGGGTAGCTAAACAACACAACTTTATTCCCTCACAGTTCCGGAGGCTAGAAGTCAAAATCAAACTGTTGGCAGAGTTGGTCCCTTCTGAGGGCCGTGAGGGAAGCATTTGTTTCAGGCCTGAAGCCTAGGCTTGTAGATGGCCATCTTCATGTTCACATGGTGGTCTCCATGTATACGTGTCTGTCTCCTAACTTCCCACTTCTATAAGGACACAGGTCATGTTAGAATAGACCTCATTTAACTTGATTCCCTCTGTGAAGATCCTATCTCCTATTAAGGTCACATTCTGAGATACTGGGGTTAGGACTTCAGCATATGATTGTGGGGGAATCACAATTTAACTCTTATCATCCTCAAAGACACTTTGGCTTCTGAGGGGCCGCTCATGTGAGCCCCACAGGGACAGACCTACAAATCACACTTCCTTGGTTAAAGGGTCACTTGGGTTAACTAGACTTCAGCTGGCATCTCCCTGTCCCTTAAGAGCCAATTCAATTGCCTAAAATTCCCCTTGCACACCCAGAAAGTTCACACCCTTCCCTGAGCCATCTTCGAATTCCAGGGTAGGAGAGATAGAAGTTTGCTGCTCCTGTTTTGGGCACAATATTATTTCTGGGTTTCATTTCTAGGAGCCTGGCTCCCTGACCCACGTGACACTCAGCCCTTCCATGACTATCTCACAAAGGCCATCATCTGAAGATGTTTTGTGTTTCATTGTGGATTACACCATTATTTTTATAGCTTTAGTGAGATATAATTCACATTTAA
Source organism: Cynopterus sphinx (assembly GCA_030015415.1). Taxonomy (NCBI): domain Eukaryota; kingdom Metazoa; phylum Chordata; class Mammalia; order Chiroptera; family Pteropodidae; genus Cynopterus; species Cynopterus sphinx. Next base: position 93,664,407 of record CM057379.1, on the reverse strand, counting down.
TACAATTCACCCAGTAAAGTGTGCAAGTCAATGACCAGAACTGTTTGACTATCACAATTAATTTCGGAACATTCAAAAAGAATTTCTGCACCCTTTAGCCATCACCCCCAAATTCTCACATTCCCACTCCCTACCAGGCTTAGGCAACTACTAATCTACTTTTTGTCTCTATAAATTTTTCTATTCTGGACATTTCCTAGAAGTGAAACCATACGATATGTCACCTTTCTGTGTCTGGTTTCTTTCACTTAGCATAATACTTTCAGGATTCATCCAGGCCACATGTGTCAGAATTTCATTCCTTTTTATGGCTGAATATTATTCCGCTGTAGAAATAGACTGAATTGTTTCTATTCATCTACTGATGAACATTTGGGTTGTTTACACCTCTTGGCAAGTATGAATAATGCTATGAACATTCATATACAAGTTTCTGTGTGGACATATGTTTTTTTCTCTTGAGTATATACATAGGAGTAGAAGTGCCAGGTTATATGGTAACTATGTATTAAGTTTTTGAGGTACCACCAGACTCCTCCAAAATTCCTGTATCATTTTACACTCTCAGCAGCAGTGTATGAAAATTCCAATTTCCTTGCATCCTCATCAACACTTACTATCATCTTTTTGATTGTAGGCAGTCTAGCGGGTGTGAAAAGAAATCCCATAATGGTTTTGATTTGCATTTCCCTAGTGATTAATGATGTTGCACATCTTTTCAGCTGCTTATTGGCCATTTATATATCTTTCTTGAAGAAATGTATACTCTGATTTTGTTCATTTTAAAATTGTGTTATTTATCTTATTATTAAGTTGCTTTCTGGTTACAAGTTCCTTATCAAATATATTATTTGCAAATACTTTTTCCCATTCTGTGGGTTGCTTTTAATTTTTGATAGCGTCCTTTCAAGAACAAAAGTTTTAAATTTTGATTATGGAACTGTACTGCTTAAAAATAATTTTAATCAATTTGACATATTTTTGTGTAGTAGACTTAATAAATTCTTAAAGGCTGGAGAAGTTTCAATGTAGCACTGAAAGCAGCCTCAAACTCTACATTGGACATCCCTCAACCAACTTTTGGGTTTCTCTCTCTGCTTCCTCCTCTCACTCATTCTTCTTCCATTCCCCACCTGCCATCCATCAACTCTGGATTCAGGTCTGTCAAGTTCCTGCTACCAAAGGTCCATCTGTGCTCAGAAGAAATGAAGGACTTTATCAGTCATTTTTATTGTTTTTTTTGTGGGTGGGACTGATAAGCTTTTAAAATACAAGTCCCCCTCTCCTCTCATATTTCAAAAGGATCCTAAAAGTGTACCAGATGGTTTTCTGGTGGCTGAGAATTCTCAGGTCATGGACTAGTTGAATATACCTGGCTGTTGCCATCATAATGTTTGTTTATTCTGGCCAATGACTGGTATGGTCCCAGCTAGCTGGGACTGTAGACCACAGTCTCAGCTCCAGGCAGCACTGTGGGGCCATGAGGCCGGATGACAATTGAAGAAGTGGCTGCTAACTGACTCTACCCACAGGACTGACCTCTTTCAACCAAGGCCATCAGCTTGTCTTAACACGAAGAGGTTAGCTCCTGGGAGAAAATGACAGAGACACAGAAAAACCAGGAGACAGAGATGGGAGCTGCTGGCCCAGCCCCCTTACCCATTAGAACACCCGACCCCCAGCTTGTTTAAATGAAGACTCTTGGCCCCACCGTAAGTGAAGATTCAGGGTGAGGGCAAGTGATCTACATTTTTAAGTTCTCTAGATGATTCTAATACGAAACGTTCCACAAGCACAGTTCCATAGGGCGTTTTATATCCTGAATTCCATGGAGAAAGTGGGGGTGGGGAGTGAGGAGTAAATAAGGTGGCCCAGGCTCCACTCTCTTATTATCAAGGAGTGCTGAGGAGACAGTGACCAGGATTAAGAGAGTACTCAGTCCACTGTCTTTCCACCAGCATTGAGCTGACCCAAGGACTTCTTGAGGGAACTGAGAACACTCCAGTGTGTAGGCAGAAATTGGTTTTTAGGGGTAGGAGGGTGTCTATTGAATGAGAGCAGTTCTGGGCCCAGGGTGGAGACCAGCAAGGAGGTCCACAGGGCGCATTATGGAGGGTTGCCCTCCTGGCCACTATTGTCACCCAAGAAGTGTAGCACTGGTGCTCAAGGGTGGTCTCAGGGCTAGGTCCTAGGTCCCCATCCATGTGGAGCTGACTGGGATGTGGTGGAAGCAGAACAGGATGAGAAACTTCTGGAAAACTCAGAGCAGAGGGCATGTGAGGGTGTGGGGATGGAGCTGGACTTCAGTCTCTCAATCAGGCTTGTCTTTCAAAAACCCACGGATTGAGCCGATGTTGCTGGGCGGGGCGAGGGCTACGAGGAGTCAGCAGGCTGCTCTCCGAGAAAAGCCAGCTGTTCCCGGAAAGGAGAGTCCCGCGGGGACAACACGTGACGGCCGCGGTATCTGGGGTGGGCAAGGCCAAGCACGTCCGGTGTTCATTCCCAGGGTCAATCTTCGTCCACCTGTTCCCGGGGAATAACTCCACCCTCATCCTGCGCTGAGCCAGCTCCTGAGAACAGTGGATGGGGCTCTGCACAGATCACAACCCCCAACAGGCCCGCGGTGGGAGCCCCTGACCCCTCCAAGTAGGGCCTGTACCCCCTCAGCGGGAGGCGACGCCCGCCACCAGCAGGGGCAGAAGAAGGGGCAGCCGGAGAGGCACCGACGGCCGCCCCGCAGCCTGGTTGATCTCGCACTGACAGTCGCAGGTTCCGGGCTTGAGGGTCGCTTTGGGGGGCCTGGGGTGGCCAGGGCCAGCGCTGCGGGCCGGGCAGTCCAGCCACTCGGGACCCATGGGTTGCGGGGAGTCCGGCTCGGCCTTGACGCTGCCCTTGCGAAAGCGCCAGTAGTGGGCGCCCTTGAAGAAGTAGGTGTCACCTGCGGGGCGGGCGGAGACGCTGCCGGGCTGGTCCAGGCTGCCCCAAGACCCACCCCTCCCAAGGGCTCCCGGAGACCCCCCACGGTGGCCTCTAGCGCAGCCGCCCAGGGCCCGGAGCCTGCAGTCCCGGGGCCCAGCCGCTCCGCGCGCTCGGCTACCTGTGTTGCTGACGGTCACGTCGTCGGGCGAGTGAGGCGCCCCCTCCCAGAGACTCAGGTCGCGCGGGTAGCCGGGGTCCGGGCGTGCAGCCGCGTCGTCGTACCGCCAGTAGCGCTGGCCCCTGACCAGGTAGGTCTTCCCGTTCAGCGGCCACGAAAACACAGCGTCCACTTCTTCCCCCGGGGGCAGCCCCAGCTCGGCCAGCGGCCGCGCGGCGCCCTCCAGCTGCCGGTCCTGGAACACCCAGAACTGGGGCCCTGCAGCGGGGAGGCTTGCTGAGCAGCTGCGCCCCATGCCCCACCTTCCCGCCCCGAGCCCGGGTCCCACTCACCGCTGAAGAGGAGGATTCGGCCATCGGGGTACCGGGAGTAGGCGGCCTGGATGACCTTCACCTGGGAGGGCAGCCCCTCCCAGAAGCGGTGGAGTCGAGCAGGCCGGGGAGACACCAGCTGTCCCGAGGGCTGGAGGCGCCAGAACCAGGGGCCTGTGGGGAGAAGGGGTGGGCATGGGGCATGAGATGGCAAAAGGTCCTTGTCCCCCAGAGTGGGTGGCTAGACGCAGTCCTGGGGTCCCCCTCCCACCGCTGAGTGGGGAGGTCCATATGGGAATCAAGGGTGCAGTGACTATAAGGTGACCAGCTGGCCCATGGCTTTCCTTCTCCCACCACTGCAACCCCCACCCTCCCACAGACCCCACCTCTGCACGGAAATCTCTGCAACTGGGAGAAACTTCACAGACCCAGTAGGTCACCCTAAATGGGTAAGAAGCCAGCTCTGTGAGGTCAGAGGAGATCCCAAGTGACCCACCTTTGAAAAAGAAGGTTTCCCCACGGATGTTGGCGATAGCGTCAAAATTGCCATCACATCGATCAGGGATAGGGAAGGAGGGGCTGGGGAGTAAAGAAGAAATGAGGAGAACGGAATGAGGGTTCCTCCTCTCTCTTCACCTTGATGACAATCCTGTGGGGTGAGGACTCTTACCATACCCATCTCACAGAGGAGGACACCAAGATTAGGGAGCTCACCCAAGGTCACACAGCTGGAGAAGGACTCACCTGTCTGGGGGCAGGGCAGGAGGTGCGGGAGGAGGAGCCAGGGGTTTCCTTGTGGGCTCATCATATGGGGTTCTGGGTGCTTTTCCTGTAGAGAGAGTCAGAGAAGTGTGGGCTCCCTCCCTGCCTCAGAGGCCATGGAGAGAGCCCCACCACCATTCCCTATACCGTAGAGCTGCTGAAGGCCTTCACGGTCATCCTGGGACAAGCGGTACTTGGTGGGGTCGCCCACTGGGCCCTGGTAAAAAGGCCTCATGATGGAATCAGGTGCTGAAGAGTGGCCCAGGCCCAGGGCATGGCCAAACTCATGAACAGCCACAGCAAACAAGTCAGTCCCTTCACCATCTGGAAGGGAAAATGAGCTGGAGCTGTGGCCACAGGAACCAGGAAAGGGGGCAGCCAGGAAGCCCCTCGGAGAAGGGCTTGCTGACAGACAAGAATACCTCCAGAGGTGGCCACAGCCTCCTCTGCCCAGGACACTTCCTGAGCCATTTCGTCTTTCCTGTACATGTCCATTTTCTCGGTAAATATTTTTATTTGGCACTGCTAGACATGCGAAGGACAGACTAAACATGATCCATAGAACAGGTTAGGGAAAAGGCAGGAGGAGACAGTCTGGACAGAAGAAGGGGTGAACTTACACTGATATAGCCCCTGCCCCCAAGAAGGGAAGATTGCACACAGAAATATTTGGGGAAAACAAGATCTTGGGGGTGCATGCAGTTCTCTCAGGGAAGTCCCAGTCCTTGGAGTTTCCCCTCTCCCAGCTCCAGTCTGTGGTCAGCAGTCCCCACCCTTCCCCACCCTTCTCACTTTCACCCTTAGTCTCCTTGGACTCTGCTTCCAAGACCCTTGCCCCACTAGCACCCCCATAGTCCTTCCATCCTCCCCCTCCTTCCATACCCATCCCTCTAGTGCCTGCATAGTCTCAATCCTCTATCCCCATCCCCCATTTCCCCATCCCACAGCCTCCACCCCTCCCCACCTACTGGCCTCTCCTCCCCACCACTACAGCCTTCATCCATCTCCTCGGAACTTGAAGCTCCAGCAGGCACTCTCTGACCACAGCCTGCTGGCCTGGGTGCCCAGCCTCGCTCCTGGCCTTGCTGAACAGAAACCCCTTCCTTGGGGACCCAGCCCAGGCGCCAGAAGGGAGCCTCTACACTTCCGGTTGCTGGCAGAATCCCAGCTCCTCATCCATCCACCAGCAGCCTGCTGGCTCCTGCTTCAGAAGGTGAGAGGCTAGAAGAGACTGAGACAGCAAGAGCGGTGAGCAGCCCTCAGGGAGGCACAGATTTCCCCAGATGTTAATCTACTTCACGGAAATCTCTAACTAGGGTCAGCAGTGTTGAAAGTGGGTTTATTGGAAGTGACCTGGTGAACTGAAAAGGAACTTTCTCTCAGCCACTAAAGGCCACTAGATGAGAGTCTAAAAATGAAACAAAGTTAAGTCATAAGAGTAGCAAACACTTATCCTCATTTACTTTTCACAAAACCTCTACCTTCAACCCCACTTTACAGGCCTGGAAACAGGCATAAAGAGGTCAAGTTAAATGACAGAGCTGCTCTGGGTTCTTTTTCTGAGAAATTAGAGGAAGTTTGATGTCTTAATCAGGTAGATCTCTCTCATTTCTCACCCTCCCCTTCCTTGCCTTGCCTCTCCTTTGGCCACACCTCTTGCTTGCACCCTTCTCACGCCATGCAGCTGGGAGAAATTACACAACTGTGCAGATCCAGCCCCACAGAACTAGTCTCTGGGGGTCCTCAGCAACTTCTCTCATCCTTGCTGTGGGCCGCATCAGGCAGCTCCTTTTCTCTCTACACTCAGCCTCAATTCCAGGCCCACAGCCCCTCGAGCTACCACCCAGGCCCAGCCTCCAAATCTTAGATGTCAAATGATGACAAATGTGTTTTCTGTTTCATCAAGACAGGACATTCTATGTAGTCTAACTTCCTGTGCACTCAGGACAGGTAGATTCATCTCCCTGTGTTCACCTCCTGCCTCCTGCTCTGCCCTGTTTGAAGACTTTGCCTTGCTCACCTCCTCCAGGATAAGAACAATGCCCCACCCACCCATCCATCCCTGTATCCATTCATGCTTCCATCTACCCATCTGTCTGTCCGTCCGCCCATCCATCCATCCATCCATCCATCCATCCATCCATCCATCCACCCATCCTTTCATTTATCCATCTTCCACACCTTTCTTTCTATTGGTTCATCCAACATCCCTGAGTGCTAAGACTCCCTTATCCTAAGATACCTCCTGGACCTGTCCACCCCGCATCAATGTTCCTCTCTCTCCCCAGCAAGTTCTTTTGTCAGTGATCTCAACTCAGTCTTTATTTCCTCAGCTCCTCTCACTTCTAACCCCACTCTGGTCTGGATTCTTTCCCCACTTACCAAGCCTACAAGCATTAAACTCACTTCATTCCTAGGAGACCAAATCTAAGCCATGTAACTTACTGAACTGAACTAGAATGCTCTGCTCACTGCTGGCCACTTCCTCTTTCATTTTTGTTCTTGATCATCTTTTGGCCTGTTCTTTCTCCATTCCTTTGGTTCCTCTTCTCCTGACAACCTCCCTTTTACTATGGGGCTCTTCACAGCTCTGTACTTGACCTTCACATTCCACACTCTACTCCTGCAACCTTACCAACCCCCAGTACCGCTGACTTTTAAATCTGCCACAAGGACCAGCTCCAATAGCATCTGGTACTGAACAGAGCACTACTCCATGCCAGGCCCTGTGAGAAGAGCTGGAGACAAATTATTCATTTAATGTGCACATCCACGCTACCAGCAGATACTATTACTATCCCCATTTCTTAGACGAAAACACTGAGCACAGTGAAGTCAGATCCCAGTCTTTACCCATCCTGACTAAACTTCTCTCGGAGCCACCAACTGCCTTCTGTTATCCTCTTCCCATCACCAACCACCATCTCTTTACATGGACCCTGTAGCAACTTCATGTCTCCTTGACCCTATCTTGCCCTGCACCACAACCAATGGTACTTCTAGAACGCAAAACTTCCCACATCTCCTATTGCCTTCAGAATCCTACAATCCAGCGTCCTCTCCATGCTCTCCAAGGCCCTTTGTGGTATGAAACCTACTATCAGTCCTCTACGGTCTTCCTTCCAACACCATATTTTCGCCTTCCAGCCCCAAATGTCCCATGCCATTTCTCATCCCAGTGCTCCCAAGTCCGACCACTCCTGAGTATCCTGGACTCAGCCTTCCCACTAGCTCACTGTGTGTGTGTGTACACATGTATGTGTACAATGAACAGAGTCAGAGTCACTGCTTCTAGGAAGTTCCCCTCAGCCAAAAGTCTTGGGTTGGCCTTTTATCTGAGTACCCACATGCTCAAGGACTTCCTTGTTGTGATTCCCTGTAGCTGTGTCATTGTGGGTAGCAATTGCCAATACCCTTCTGACTCAGCTGTGGGACAGAGCTGTGTTTTTGCCTCTTTAAGTTCTCAGCCCCAGCTCGGAGCTGGGCACCTGACAGGCCTCTGTGATGGGTTATTTTCTGAGTCAAGTTGGCCAGATTATGGTGCCCCGTTGCTTGGTCAAACAACAGCCTAGATATTGCTGTGGATGTTATTTTGTAGATGTGATTAAAATCTACAATCAGTTGACTGTATGTAAAGCTGATTACTTAGCATACTGTGGATGGGCCTCATCTAATCATTTGAAGGTCTTAAGAGCAAAAACGGAGGTTTCCTGGAGAAGGAATTCTGCCTCAGGACTGCAACATAGAAATCTTGCCTGGGTTTCCAGCCAGCTGGCTTGCCTTAGAGAGTTTGAACTCAAGATTGAAACATCAACTCTCACCTCAACTTCCAGCCTGCAGGCCTGCCCTACAGATTTTGCCAACCCTGAAATCCTGTGAGCCAATTCCTTAAATCACTACACACACACACACACACACACACACACACACACACGCACACACACACACAGGTTCTGTTTCTCTGGAGAAACTCAACTTATACAACTTTCATCAATAAATGTAATTTAAACCTAATTCTTAAGGACAGACAGACCTGGGGAGAGGACCGCTCAGAATAGGGAACATTGTACCTTTTGACCCAAAAGTCCAGATCTCCTCATCGTCGAAGTGAGTGTCCCCAGAAATGGAATGCTCCCCAGGGAAGAAGGCGTGGGCTAGGGTGCCCCCCTGCCCGTCGAAGGGGTAACTGTCCTGATGGTAGGCCCGGGCAAAGTCGATGAGGATGTCAGGCTCTATTGGGCCCTGAGAACCCACCTCCTGGAATTTCAGGCCTGACTCAATACCCCAGGTGGTGAAGGCATGGTGCATGAGGGTCCGCACAGTGTCCTGGCTCAGTGATGAGCTCTGGGGGAAGGAGAGTATCCTGTGGAGAGAGGAATGGGGAGTAAGTATAACCAGGGATACAGAAGCTGGGGCCCAGAAGGCAGGCCCAGGGTGAGGTGGGCACCAGGACCTACCTCCATGTCAAGGTTCGCTTCTTCCACATACTACCACTCAGAGCATACCTGCGGCGCCGTCTAACCAGCCCTGCCACCCCTAGCACATCAGGCAGGGAGCAGCGAGGCTTATGCATGGCGGCTATTGTCACTGGATCTGTTGAGAGGTTGAAGAAAGGAGGGTGGGATCAGCAGAAGGACAACCTATCCTAATCATGGTACCAGCTAACTTTCTACATGGGGAAACTGAGGTTCAAAGCGGTTAAGAAACTTGCCCCATAGCTTGGATTAGTCTGATTCTGGAAGCCAGCTCATACCAAATTATGACACTTCCCTTCTGGATGGTATCACTCTCTGTACCTGGCCCTGGACAGACGAGCATCACATCCAGGTGATGATCAAAGTTTCAGGTAGGGATGTTGGGGTCCTACTTCTCCGAGCCCTGGCAGTTGGACTCAAGAAAGGACCTCTAGGGGTGTGGCGAGAACTCCTCTCTTTGCTAGAATCCTCTGGGAGGTTGCCCACATCCTAGTTTCCAAGTTCCCATGACATCCAGATAAAGTCCAAAGTCCAACTGAGTCTCTGGTCTCCTGTGGCAAACCAACCTCTCCTGCATCAGAGCTGCCTGGAATCCCCTTATCCAAATTGGCTCAATTCTCAGTAGTCTCCTCATCTTCAAAAAAAAGGTCAAACCTCACCTCTACTTGAGGTCACAAAGAGTAACTGAGCATGTGTAGACACCAGACAGTGCAGGCCAGTGCACAGGGCAGGGAAAGATCCTGCCTTCCCACACAGCTAGGCAGGATCTTCCAGTTCTCCCTTCCCATTTAACATAACAGATGAGGCTCTCAGCTCTACCTTTAAAATGTGCATCCTGGATTCAACCACTTCTTGTCACCTACACCCCCACACACCCACCATCATCCCTTGTTTGGATGCTGCAATGCCTCTTTCTTGACCTCCATGCTCCCCATCCTCCATTCTCCAACAACAACCAGAGGAAGTGTAAAACTGCGAGACAGTTGCTTCCTTCTGTCAAACGTTCCCATGGTTTCTTACCATGTTTGGAATCAAATCCAAACACCTTTCAAGCTGCCTCTCCCCAATCAGACATTTGTTCCGCCCTTCGGTCCCCTCTCATCACAGGCACACAGTCTTTGCCTGCCATAGGGCCTTTGCACTGACCAGGGACACTTCTCCCACATACCCATGGCTGGCTCCTTCTCTTTGTGTCCTACAGTTTCTTCATGTCATAGGAGCTCCTCTCAACTCATATGACCCCTTTCAGAGGAGGCTGACCTGACCAGCCCCTCAATACCATCCATTAGCATTTTATTTTCTTCAAAACACCACTATCTGAAAGTATCTTGCATGTTTCTGTTCTTGATCTCCAGAGTGTGTCTGTCTCTCTCTAGAAAGTCAGCCTCCTCAGAGCAGGGACCTAGTTATCTACTTTGCTCACAGCTATATCAGCAGAGTCTGAATTGGCCTTTCCTGTAAGAGATTCTGGATAAATATTTACTGAAAGAGAAATGCCTGATAACCACCTGAGTTGGGACCTGGGATCAGGATTTTTATAGCTTCAATTATTCAGGTGAATGTTGAGGTTTAAGAACAGTTAGATAATGGTCAGACTAGGTGCAGAGGCAGGGCTAGGGAGGGAGTGGGGGCCACCTACCCAGGAGACCAGTCTCAGGAAGCCCTGCAAACCTCTGCATGACCTTGATGGCATCCCGCAGCTTCACAGGGCTCTGCAGCTGGGCCTGACCTGGGTGGGGTGTTGGCAAGTAGCCATAGCGGGTCAGCCAGTCCTAGGTAATAGGAGGGAATGGGTGAAGTGGGAAGGGTCAGAGGGATGGGACTCTGTCTTCCCAATACCATCTTCAAAGCCCCACCTCTCACCAGGCATCAGGAACCCAGGGCCGCCAAGTCCCATGTGCCTGTTTGCTCCCCCAGCCTCAAGGTCCTGGCCTTCCAGACGTGGGTTTGCCAGTCTTTATCTGGCCCAAAGGGTCCTGGTCCCCACCTCCCCAACCCAGTCCCTTTCCAGATCTTCAGATCCCGACGCCCAAAATCTGACAGACGCAAAAATCTGGGTTCCCGGACCCCACGCCCATCACTCTTTGGACATTTGAATCAGGCTCCAGCCTGACCTGCGAGTCCGGTACCTGCTGCCCCCTCCCAGCCCTCCAGGACATCCCAGGAGCGGGGGACTCCGTACTCACCACGCCCAGGCTCACGTCCTGCGCCGCGGGCTCCTGGGCGCGCGCCGGCGGCCGGAGCAGAGCGAGCAGCAGCGCCAGGAGCCGAAGCATGGCAGGCTCCCGCCCCGGCAGCCGCGGGGCTCGAGGGGGCCGGGACGGAGCCACCCCGGGGGTCTAGGAGAGACGCCCAGAGACTCTGGGGTGCGGGGGATTCGGCGCAGAATATGGAGGAAGGCGGGAAGACTGGGGGCTGCACCCGGACCCTGGGCCGCACAGAGCAGGGGCACGGCGGCGTCTCGCGGAGGGCCCGGGGGCGCGGGGATCGCTGGGGTACCGGGACGGCTGGGAGTGCAGGAGGGGGCGCAGATCCGTCCTCCCGGACCGGTCCTGTCCCGGCGCCGCACTGTGCGGGCAGCCCCTCCCTCCGGGCGGTGCCGGGGCGGCTCGAGAAACGGCCCGATCTCCGCGCATCCAGCGAGGAGGGGCGGGGCAGGTGGTACCCCCGGTCGCGGGCCAGGACCCGAGGTGCTCTCCCGCGACGTCAGGGCGTGGCCGGGTGCGGAGCGGGGGTGACGAGGCCCGGCCACGCCCCTGCCTTCACCTCCCCTCGCCGCCACCGCAAGTTCTCTTCCCGGATCCCAGCTGCGGAGGGAGTTCCCGGGCACCGCCAGCTTCTGCTTTCTCAGACCGAGCGGCCCCGCCAGGGGAGGCGGGAGCATCCCAGGTGTAGCTCCGGACGCCGGAGTCTAGGACGGTTCTCGCCGGCGCAATCCGGGCTCGCCCCACGTGGCGCCTGTGGTCCTCGAGTTCGTTTCCCAAACCTTCTGGGCTGCGGAGGTCTCGGCCTCCCAACACCGTGATCACTGCATCTCTGAATCCCAGACCCAGGGGCTGCCCTGGACCATGCCCCTTTTCCGCAGGTAGGAGACATTTATAATCCAGGAACATCCATACAGCAGCTAGAGCGCCTGGAACGCGGGAGAGCAGATCCTGGAGACGGAAGACCCCCGGAGGCGCGCCTCACCGCCGCGCACCCCCCTGGGGAGCCCAGGGCTAGGAGAAAGATCCAAGGAATGGGGTGGGAGTGGGGGTGACTTCCTGGCGAGGGGCGGACGAGTGGGTGTGGGTGATACAACCACTGTCTCTGGAGCACTGCAGCCATGGAACCAAAGGTGTGTTTTAGACAAAATTAAAAGAAAGCAAGATTAGCAAGCTAGGGATGCAAACTAAAACACATCCTGCATTAGGCCTCTGGGCTGCCATAACAAATTACCACAAACTGGGTGACTTAGACAACAGAAATTATTTTCTCACAGTTTTGGAGGCTAGAAGTCCAAAATCAAGGTGCAGGCAAGGTTGTTTTTCATGTCATTTCAAGGCCTCTCTCCTCAGATTGCAGGAGGCTGCTTTCTTTCCATGTCCTCTGCGTGGTATTTCCTCTGTGCTCATGCAGCCGGGGTGTATCAGTGTGTGTCCACGTCCCCTCTTCTTAAAAGGACACCAGTCAGATGGGATCAGGACACATCCCAACAGCTTCATTTTACCTAATCACTTCTGTAAAGGCCTAGTCTCCAAATACAGTCCCATCCTGAGGTCCTGGGATCAATCTGCAGTGGATCCCATGTGTGATAAAAACCCAGTCTTCCTCCTGATTATGTCTTCTCTACTCTCTCCCTACTACCACACCCACAACACTTCTGACACAAAGATGTGTGTTTCTGTGGGGTTTCTTCCCACCACAGGTAATTCTCTGTGACACCAGTTGGGTGTCCTACAATTCAATTCTGACACTAACCAGAGTTGGCACAGACCATAAAAGTTAAGGGCTCAGTCCCAGGAGACTACCCCCACTTCAGACACCAGTTGAAAGATGTGGGTCCCAGGTTACCCAAAACTTCTGCTGACTTAGCAACAAATCATAGGTTCCCATTACCACCCCCATCCCAGATTATTTGCTAGAACAGCTCACAGGACTCAGGGAGATATTAGCTTATGTTTACCAGTTTATTATATAATAAAGGATACAGCTACGCAGCCAGATGAAGAGATAATATCGGGTGAGGTCTGGAAGTGTCCCAAGAATAAGAACTTCTGTCCCCATGGAGTTGGGGCAGCCACCCTCACAGCATGTATATGTACTCACCAAACCAGATGCTCTCTGAACCTCATACTTTTGAGATTTTTATGGCAGCTCATCACGTAGTCATAATAAATTATTAACTCAGCCTTCAGCCCTTCTCCCCTCCTTGGAGCATATGTGATGGAGCTGAAAGTTTCAAACTTCTAATGATGGTCTTTTGGGTGACCAGTCCCTATCTAGGAGATATTAGGAACCCACTCAGGGTCACCTTATTAGAACAAAAGATAGCTCCTCTATCACTCAGGAAACTACAAGGGATTTAAAGATTACTGGGTCTGGAACTGGGGTCAGAGATCAAATAATAGAACAAAAGATGCTCTTGATGTTCTTATCTCTTAGAGAATTACAAGGGTTTTAGGAACTCTGTATCAGGAACTGGAGACAGAGACCAACAAATATTTTCTATTATTTCATAGCCCACCCCTTGGTCTCTAGCCATGAAACACTTACATCAAAACAGTATACAAGTCAGAAGATACCGGCACATTACTAGCATCTCACACAGTGATTAGTAATCATTTTAGTCCATCATCATCGCATATGAAAATTTCCCCCAGAATGAAGCCAGTCAGATTTGCAGGCTTCCATTCAATCTTGTCAGGTTTCAAAAGCAGAAGTGGTCTCAGCAAACACATGGTTTTACCTTTTCAGCTATCTAATATCATTGAGCTAAGAGATGATAACATCTCTTGCTCTGAGCCTCTTTTGAAATGTTAATGTAATATTGGATTTCCCTCAGCACATAAACCTATTTATTTACTACTTTTCCCTTAGCTGCTATTCTTCCTCACCATTTATACCCGAACTCTTACACCTTTGGAATGGATATTAGGTTTGGCCATTGTGCTGGTGGCAGGAATATTAGTTTACCAGGTGCCCTCCCCACCCCCAGTTCACTCCTGTTCACATAGGGCAAGGTTACACAGGTACTGACCTAATGGACTGTCTTTACCACCAGGCATACAGCTGCATTCATTGTTAACACCAACTTTGGGAGATGGAGTGAAAGCACATCCTGGTCCATTAGGCCTTTAGGAATTCAGACATAGGTTTAAAATGTACTTATAATCTCTTATTTAGGAAGTATTGTGGTTTCAGGCACTTGTATTTGCAGCCCTGGTTATATGACCACTGCATTAGGTAGGGGGGGAAATTTGAGGTCATATGGGAAAGAAAGGAAAGAAAGAGAGGGAGGGAGGGAGGGAGAGAGAGAGAGAGAGAGAGAGAGAGAGAGAGAGAGAAGAAGAAGAAGAAGAAGAAGAAGAAGGAGGAGGAGGAGGAGGAGGAGGAGGAGGAGGAGGAGGAGGAGGAGGAGGAGGAAGAGAGAGAGAAGAAAGAAAGAAAGAAAGAAAGAAAGAAAGAAAGAAAGAAAGAAAGGAAGGAAGGAAGGAAGGAAGGAAGGAAGGAAGGAAAGAAGGAAGGAAGGAAGGTAGGTTACTATACTACCATCCTCTCCCCTTGGGAAGAATTGTAGTGTGTAACCAGCAAAATTCCCCACTCTCTCTTTCTCAGATCCACCAGAAAAACAGAGGAATCTGCCCAGTGGGGAAACTCCTTTAGCCCCACTCATGTTCATGTTGAGTGTGAGTACACACTCACGAAGGTGTGTAAGCCAGCTCTTCAGCCCTTTATCTCCTTCCATTTTAGACAACCAATGTTGCAATTGCCTATTCCAATTCTCTGCCAAACTAAAACTCCAAGGAGAATGTCTCTCTGCCTATTGTTAGATATTATGAGCTATGAAGTATGGTCCTTGGTCTGAAGAAATGAGGACTGGCCTTCCAAACCCCTGTCCAGAGTCAATGTTTGTTTCCATCAGGACCCATTCATAGCCTCCCAGGGCCACCAATATCAGTCTGGCTTGCCTTCTCCCCTCAGGGAATCTGCCACATAGCCACATGCAGTCTTCATGTCCGCTTATTTCATGGGCCCAAGTGGCCACCTCAAGTGAGCACACAGGGATATCTGCTTGTTTATTCCAATCGCCTTCCAAACCTGGAAGGGGATTCTTCTGATGGGCATCAACATGTCTTACTTCAATGCGCCCCTCAAATTCCCACAGGGATTTCCACAAGGCTGTGCCCCATACCGGCCATTGGCCACTTCCCATGAGTGGTAGAAACCAAAATATAGGGAATTTTACTACTGTTCAATTCTTCTATCACTCCTGGGAAAACAGCATGCAATTTAGCCCACTAGGCTGATCTGTTTTTACCTTCTTCCGTCAGAGTGGTGGCCTTCCAAATAGAGTGTTGTCCATTTACTATGGAACTGCCATCCAAATATGGAACTGAACCAAATAGCTCTTTGTTGGTCAGCCAAGGGCACTATCTAGGTGACAATAGAATCCAGCAGCTCCTCATACCGTTCTAAAGTTGGTCTTAAGAAAAAAGAGGCTCCCTGCTCATATCTCCTTGCCTTCCCAGGCAGCATCATCCTGTACAAATCATTTCCATTTCATTATCAAAATCTTTGGGGGCACTGCAATCCCCATTTAGTGATTTCTCTGACATCACTAAAGACATTGTGGGTATTTCAGGTTTAAAGATCATTTTATGTTGTTCAGTCATAGGGAATGAGTTCAATTTATGTCTGATAGCAAGGTAGTAAAATGCCCCTCAAATGGAAATTCTCTTTTCCAAAGTTCCAATAGTCATCACTAGGAGGTGCTCATGGAGTGTTGCCATCAGCCCCAGTCCACACTCCACATGAGCTAGCTATTGCTAGTGTCCCCACCCACACTCCAGTTTCTATTCCACACTGTGTGGGCTTGGGCAATTGACAGGTTCCCATTTAGCACATCCAATTATTGTGGACTGAAGTGCAGATTTACATGCCTGTTTTACAAGATTAGGTAGAGACAATACACTGTCCATTCCCATAATACAATCAGGTAAAAGAGATGCAATCACTTCATGTAAAGGCTGCTAAAACATACTAGTTCTCATAATAACTTTTACCTGACATCTATCGTCTCTTACATTCCTAACTAGCCCCTATAAGGACTTCATCAAGAGGTCTCTCAGTTGTACAATACTCAGTAGGGGAAGTGTCTCCCAGTAGGACATAATATCCATCCCCATAAAACATTAGATAAAGGAGACACAACTTATTTACATAAAGCCTGTTTAAATATTCCAACTTTTATTATCTTATCGACTCTTATTTTAATGTTCTCTCAATCTAATTGTAGCCTAGTCAAGGCTTCACCAGTGGGTTTTGACCCCATAGTGTGTGAGGCTCTTGTATCAAGGAACCCTGGGAAATTTTCTTCACTCCCTGACCATTTTACCCATTCTTGTGCAAAAGGCCTTGGGTTGGAGAGGATTCTGTGAAGGTGGTGGAATAGGAAGCACCAGGAATCTATCTCTCCACCTGAACAAATGCACTGGCAGAATCTGTCTGACAGAACTATTATGAAATTCTGAAGGTTTACAATTTCCATGGAATGGCATGAACAGTAAATTGTGGTAAATTTTATCTCTTACTATAGTAGAAGCTACCCAGCTTATATCTCCAGCCACATGGCAGGCAGTTGAGCATGTTTACTGGAGCAGCTGGCAAACACCTTGCAGGAATTTGTTAAAATATCAATACTATCCAAAGCAATCTACAGATTCAATGCAAGCTCTATTAAAATCCCAACAATGTTTATTGCAGAATAGAAAAAAAATCCTAAAATTCATGTGGAATCTCAAGAGACTTCAAATAACCAAAACAACCTTGAAAAAGAGAAGCAAAATTGGAGGATTCACACTTCCTGATTTCAAAACTTACTACCAAGTTATAGTAATCAAAACAGTGTGGTATTGGCATAAAGACAGACATATAGACCAATGGAATAGAATAGAGAGCCCAGAAATAAGCCCTCACACATATAGTCAAATGATTTTTGATGAGTGCCAGACCTTTCAATAGAGAAAGAATAGTCTTTTCAATAAGTGGTCCTGGAAAAACTGGATAAACACATGCAAAAGAAAGAAATTGGATCCTTACCTAACACCATATACAAAAATGAACTCAAAATGGATCAAGGGCCTAAATGAAAAACCTAAAACAATTAAACTCTTTGAAGAAAACGTAAGACAAAAACTTTACAACATTGGATCTGGCAATGATTTCTTGAATATGACACTAAAGCCACTAGTAACAGAAGAAAACATAGTCAAACAGGACTTCATAAAAAATTTTACATTTTGTATATTAAAAGATACTATGTATTAAATAAAAAGGCACCCCAGAAGATGGGGGAAAATGCAATCATATCTCTGATAAGGAATTGAAATCTAGAATATATAAACTCTTAAAACCAAGCAATAAGAAAACATACAACCCTATTCAAATATGGACAAGGGGGGATTGGTCAAGATGGCATAAAAGGTAGAAGCCATGCATGCCTCCTCTCACAACCACACCAAAATTATAACAAAACTACAGAGTAACCATCATGGGTAGTTACCAGAGGTCTGGCTGGACAGAAGCCCTACAACTAGGGACAAAAATAAGAGGTCACTTGGAACCAGTAGGAGAGGCAGAGATGCAAAACATCCAAATTCCACAACTGCATGTGGTGATTGAGAATCAGGAAGGTTATCTTGGCTGCAGAGCCCCCTCCCAACCTGAGGAGTGAGGAGTCTTGCCCCCATTCTGGACTCCCCAGCCCAGGGTTCCATCACTGGGAAGAGAAGAGTTCACAACCTCTGGCTGTGAAAACCAGCGGAGGTTGTGGTTGAGTGAGATAGAAGGCTGTGGGAGTTGCAGGTGTTCCTGTTAAAGGCCCACACCTGGCCTTAGTTGCTGATGCACTCACTCACTCTGAGCTCCAGTGCTGGGGCAGCTGCTCACGGAGAACCAGGAACATGTGGGAAGACACTGAATTGTTGGGCTTCAGGGTGAGGGCTGAAGGGGTGGTTTTCTCCCAGACAGAAGTGCTGGCAGAGTCTATTGTTCCTTTGTTGAGCCCTCCCAGCTTCCATGGTATCAATACAGGCACCACCATATCCAAGTCACTATCAACCTGGATAACACAGGTCACTCTGCTTAGGAGGTTCCTTGAGAGTCCACCTCTCCCAACTTGTGGGCCCACCTAAGCCAATTCCAGTGGCTTACTCCATACAAATGGCCTGTCTTTGCTAATGATGCTAACTTTCCTAAAATCTCTCAAAGGCTCACAATATTCAAAAAAGCAGCATCTGGCCTCAGCGTGCCCTGTACTTCTTGCTGAGCAGCCCCAAGCCCAGCACTAGCAGTAGTTGGCCTTGGTACCTGACTTGGCGTCAGCACGAGTGGCAGCCATATTTGGATTGCAGGTGGCTCTGAAGGTGCACAGGCTCCAGCTGAACTAGGCCTTTAGCTGAACCCTCCCCAGGACTCTGTCATTGGGCCCCATGGGACACCTACTACATAAAGCCACTCTACTAAGACTGAGAGACTTAGAAGCCCTAGCTAACACATAAAAACAGACATGGAAGGCAGTCAAAATATGTAGAAAAAGAAACATGTTCCACATGAAAGAACAGAACAAAGCTCCAGAAGAAAAGAACAAAATGACAGGCAATCTACTGGATGCATACTTCAAAACACTGGTTATAAGGATGCTCAATGAACTTAGGGGAAGAGTAGATGAAAGTGAGAACTTTTACAAAGGGACAGAAAACATAAAAAATGGAGATGGAAAACATAAAAGAGAACCAGTCAGAAATAAAGAATACAATATCTTAGATAAAGAGTACAGTAGAGAGAATCAACAGAGTGAATGAAGCAAAGGATAGAATCAGTGATTTAGAGAATAGGGTAGCAGAGGACACCCAATCAGAACAGCAACAAGAAAAAAATCCAAAAAAATGAAGATAGTTTAAAAGGAGCCTCTGGGACAACATCAAACGTAACAACATTCTCATCATAGGGGTATGAGAAGAAGAGAAAGAGCAAGAAGTAATGATGGAAAACTTCTCTAACCTGGTGAAGGAAATAGACATACAACCCCAGGAAGTTCAGAGAGTCCCAAACAGGATGAAACCAAAGAGGTCCATATCAAGACACATCATAGTTAGAATGACAAATATAAATACAAAGAAAGAATCTTAAAAGCAGCAAGAGAAAAGCACTTAGTTACCTACAAGGGGACTCTCATAAGACTCAACAATTTCTCAACAGAAACTTTGCAGGCCAGAAAGGCTTGGCACAAAATATTCAAAGTGATGAAAACTCAAGACCTACAACCAAGATCACTCTACTCGGAAAAGCTATAATTTAGAATCAAAAGACAGATAAAGAGCTCCCCAGATAAGACAAAGCTAAAGTTGTTCATTGCCACCAAACCAGTATTGCAGGAAATGCTGGAGAGACTTCTTTAAGAAGAAAAGAATATGTATCAAAAATGAATAAAGAAAGGCAATAACTACATATCCATCAACAAATACTTCAAATGAAAAAGAACTAAATGTTCCGATCAATAGAAAGGGTGGCCAAATGGAGAAGAAAACAAGACCCTTACATAGGCTGCCTATGAGAGACTCACTTCAGATCAAAAGATACACACAAGTGGAAAGTAAAGAAACAGAAAAAGATATTTCATGATAGACCTAGAGGGCAGTGTGCTGAGTGGAGTAAGTCCGAGAAATACAAATGCCATATTTCTCATACATGTGGAATCTAAAGAACAAAATAAACAACAATAACAAAAAAAAAAACAGAAACAAACTCATAGATGCAGAGAACATTTTGAGGGAGAGGGTTTAGGGGACAGTGAAAAAGGGGGAGGGATTAAGAAATAAAAATTGGTAGTTACACAATAGTCATAGAGATATAAAGTATAGTATAAGGAATATAGTCAATAATATTGTAATAACTATGTACAGTGTCAGAGGGGTACTAGATTTGTTGGGGTGATCACTTCATGAGTTACACAGATGTCTAATCACTATGTTGTACACTTGAAACTAGTATAATATTATATGCCAATTATAATTAAAAAATAAAAAATATTATTTAAAAAATTGGCTAAAAAAGAAAGAAATGGGTAAAGGACTTGAATGGACATTTCTCCAAAGATACACAAATGGCCAATAAGCAAATGAAAAGATGTTCAACATCACTAGTCATTAGTGCTTCCTCTTTGTTTCACTCCTATCAATTTGCTTAATTCACCTGAATTCTTAATAGCTATTTAAAAATATCCACCCTGCTAAGACTAGTCTCTTGATTCTCACCTATGCTTTTCTCCATTTTCTTATTAATTAACCTAATATTTTTATTAGTAGTAAGATCCATGAGAGAAAATGGAGAGAACAAATTCTGTAAAATTCCTGAATCGTCCTTCAGTTTTGTAGCAGTAATATTACACAGGGTGCCCATGCAACAGAGCCCCCTTAACCATGGCATTTACTGTGGCCTGGGTAATATGCACTCACTGGGTGAATATTCCAGTCATAAAGCCAGTTCCACATGGCTTGCACACAGAGCATATCAGCTGCTTCGTTTGGGGTGTTTCACTTGGCATTGATAGGAGGAGATGGACAGTCCCCCTTCTTAGGATAAACAGACCTGACTGTGGCTTTTATCCGCTCCACCAGGCTGACTGTTCCCTTGAAAAGAAACTCCTGTGGTGTCTGAATCACAACAGCCATCTGTGATGGTTCAATAGGGAGCTGTGGGTCCTGTCTCAACCTAAACTGCTCTTCTACCCACTCTGCAGCATTAAAACCAGAGACACAGCCCCCAAATCTGTTATTCTTACAATCTGTTTCAGTAAATGTTCTCAGGAAGCTGGTGATACCAATCTACAAATGAAATGATTCCTTCACAGGATGCCCTTGGTTTCTGTAGTTTCTTGGTTTTGCCCTTCACCACATTGACTACCTTCTTGGTGATCACAGATCTTAGAGATACTTTCGGTTTTCCCTGCGCAATTTTCACCTTGGGCAGGAGCTTTGAGGCCAGTGGCCAAAGCTCAGACTCACTGAAATCTGAGCTTGGTCTAGCATCAAGGTCCAACTCAACATTTTCTTTTAATTTCATTTTGGCTATTACAGATAACAATGACCAAGGGATGGAGGATTTTTCTATTTTGAAAATATTATTATTAGTTTGCACATCTTCCTACATTCCATGAACCAGCTCCCCGGGAAAGGATTCATCTCTCAATTCCATTGGTAAATTTATCTTTAGTAACTGAGCACAGCACAGCTGCTGCTGCATCCATGGGTGACCATGTGGCCACCAGAAATCAAAGGCTCCTCACACCTACTCTTTCATTCTTTCTCTCCCCAAACCAAATGTTTCTGTGAGCCAGGGCTTTACGAACAAATCCCACTTCTCTCACCAACTACAATGAGAACCTCACTTCTCATTGTACCCATTTACAAGGGTCTTAGGAGCCCTGTGCCAGGAAATGGGGACAGAGACCAACATTACACAGACACACACACACACACACACATGCACACACACATATGCACACACACACACGCTATTACTTTTTATTATTATTCTCTCACACCATGTTTGTCATCAGATTGACAGAAATTATAAAGTCCAATGATGCCAACTGTTGGCCAAGTGTGGGCTGGATGAAACTCATGCTCTGCTGAGTATATTTTGTGGTTGCTCCACGATGAAATCAATGCTCCCACAAAATGTGGTTCAAATATGCAGGCTGATGAGGCTACTCCCACCAAGAGAATATGATGAGATTGATTACTCACGTGATGAGGCTTTCAGTGGGAAGGAGGGCAGGTCTGAAATGGCTTGAGAGAGCAAAGAAGGGCTTTTTTTTTTTTTTTCTGTGGTTAGAAGATGATTTCAATTTCCCTTCATTGCAAGGAAGAGATCAGGGCCTTCTTGTCAGCCTGCCTGGTTGTGCAGCACAAGGGGAAGAGGGAGGCATGGGGCTTTAAGGCTGTGAGCAGTCAAACATCAAAAATGGAGTCAGACTCTTTATTACAGAGTGTAAATTAATACCTACACTTTGGAAACCAGTTTGGTGATATTTAATGAACTTAAAGAGCATAACCTCTGTGGTAGATAAAAGGTGGGTACAAATTCTTTGCAACTCCTCCCTTTAAGAGGTAGAATTTAATCTTCTGCCCTTGAGCCCAGGCTGGGCTCAGAGACTGGCTTGACCAGTGGAATGCCATGGAAATGATGGTTCTGGGACCTTCAAGGCTGTGTCTTATGAAGCCTTGCAGCTTCTGTCTGGGCCTCTTGGAACCTCACTTTGGGGGAAGTCAGTTGCTATGTGAAAAGTCTAATATAGTCAAACTGTGAGGAAATCCATGCAGGTCACAGGCAGAGGCTGTGTGGAGAGAGAAATGCTGTCTGGCCCCAGCTGATGCAGCCATCCAGCCCAGGTGCCAGACATGGGAGTGAAGAAAGCCTTTGGATGACTCCAGACCTGGTCACTGTTTATGTA
The DNA here is from genome assembly GCA_030015415.1 of Cynopterus sphinx. Taxonomy (NCBI): domain Eukaryota; kingdom Metazoa; phylum Chordata; class Mammalia; order Chiroptera; family Pteropodidae; genus Cynopterus; species Cynopterus sphinx. The sequence continues at coordinate 93,642,045 of CM057379.1, read as the reverse complement.
CAACTGCATGAAGGCCTAGGAGCAAGAACCCAGCAGAGGCCAGCCAACCCTCCAAATTGTAGAGAGAAAACCAAATTGTTATTTTAAGCCTCTCAGTTGTGGATGGTTATTATACAGCAAGAGATCACTGGATCACCTCTACCCACTCACCTCAATTGTAGATGGATGGTAGCACAAAACTTCCACACATGTGTCCATGGAGATATCTGTACAAGGATGTGCATTAGAATGTTGTTTATAACATTGGAAAAGTGCCAACAGATTAAATGTTCATTGATAGGCGAGTGGAGAAATAAAGTGGGGCATAAACATTGAATGAAATACCAGATAGCTGTTAGGACAAACTAAATCCAAATGCACCATCCTGGCTACATCTCAGAAACCTTCTGGGAAACAGCTTTCCTGGATTCTTAAAAAAAAAAAAAAAAAAAAAGGTCAGGATTCTGAAAGACACATAAGAAGGCAGGGGACTAAAGAGAAATGACAGCTAAATGTAAAACGTGATCCTTGACTGGACCATGGGGTGGGGGGGGAGAAGCCATCTAAAAATAGCATTACTGTAAATTGGGTGAGATTATTATATCTACAGTATTTTTTTAATGTTCAATTTATCACATATGATAATTAAGCATGATTACGTAGGAGAATATCTGTGTCCTCAGGAGATGCTGAGTAAGAAGCCAGAAGTAGCTGGTGTTTTAGTAAACTGTGTGCGGGTATATATACTGTAAGAGAGAGAGAAAGCAAATGTGGAAAAACGTTCACAATTGTTAGTCTATGAGGAGGCTGTTATATTATTCCTGAAACTTTTCTTTAGGTTTGAAAATTTTCAAACCTATTGATTCCACTGATACATACAACATGGATGAATCTCAGAAGCATTATGCTACGCTTATCAAAGAAGACAAGCACAAAAAGACCACACACTCTATATGACTCCATTTAGAAAGCATTCTGGAAAAGACAAAATGATAGTGATAGAAAGTAGGTCAGTAGTTGCCAGAGGCTAGCAGCAAGGAGAGAGATTGACTGCAGAGGGTCATGGGGAACTTCTGGGGTGATGAAAGTGTTCTAGATCATGATTGTGATGGCAGCTATGTTAATGCACACACTTGTCCAAAACTCATCAAATGAAACACTTAAAATTGGTGAATTTTATTATATAAGAATTATTCCTCATAGTAAGTTCAATAACATCTCCAAAGAAGATAAGTCCAAATCCTAACATCCAGTCCCCAAGAATGTGACATTATTTAAAAATAGGGTCTTTGCAGATATAATTTAAAGATTTCAAGATGACATCATTCTGGATTCAGAATGGGCCCTAAATTCAATGACTGGTGTCCTCATAAAAGAAAGTAGACAGTGATATGAGACCCAGGGACCCAGAGAAAACCCAGAGGGGAAAGCCATGTGAGGATGAAGGCAAAGATTACAGTACTCTGTCTACAAGCCAAGGATTGCCAGTAGCGCCGGAAGGTAGGAAAGAGGCATAGGATATATTTAACCCTCAGAGCATCAGGAAGGAATCAACCTTGCTCATACCTTGATTTTGGACTTCTGGCCTCTGGAACTATGAGGTGACAAATTTTTGTTGTTTAGTAATTTGTTATAGCAGTCCTAGAAAAGGAATACATACATACTTCAATAAAGTTTTGTTTTGTTTTGTTTTGTTGTGTTTTAGTTAGGAAGAAGCTTGAAAACATCAGGTTAAATGGAAAAAGCAGGAGGCAGAACAACGCATTCAGTGTGAAATGTTTTATATAAAGATTTTAAATGCTCCCAACAATACTCCTTATTGTTCATAGACTTTGTATATGTTGTAAAATCCTGGAGGTGCCTTGGTCTGAAACTGGCTCATTCCAACACTGGGTCCCCTCAATGATGGGGGCAAGGAGAGCAGTGGGGTATTTTTCTGTCCTCTTGCTGCCCCACATAGACTGCCCAAGGCATTATGAGGTCCTGGAAGGCTTCCCCAGGGAGGAAACCCCAAGCTAAGGTGTGGAACAGTAGAGAGCCAGCAGGGGCTCGGAAAGCGGGGAGAACATTCCAGGCTGAGCATGGGCCTAGAGGCCCCAGCAAGCTGGCTTGTCTGGGTGCCAGCTGGAGAGCATATGCTGGCTGGGTTGACAATATCTCTTATATCTGGACATACTCCAGCCTCCCTAGGGCTTCTCTGGGGCCACTCTATCGCTCCTATCCACCTTCCTCCTGAAATCAGTGAGGAGGCAGCTGGGGGCAGGGAGAGGCTGGAAGGCCGAGGCTCAGGTCCAGAAGGGCGACTGGAGGCCTGAATTCCTGGGTTCAGGGAAGGCCAGAGGCCAGATCCAAATGTTCGAATTGTAACTGGGGCTGGGAACCAGGCAAGAGGCTGCCATGTAGGCATAGGCCAACCACTTTGCCTCCCTGAGCTGTTCACTTTTTGAAGGATATGACCTCATCAGGTCACTATGAAAATGAAAAACATCGTAACATGCATGGTTAGTCACCTATTGTGGCCAGGCCAAGGATCACTAGCATCAACTTAAGTGCTGGCACTTCATCCTCATTTAATCCTCACAACCCTATGAGCTAGGAGCTATAATCCCCATTTACAGATGGGGAAACTGAGGGCTGCAGAGGTTAATCAGCTGAATGACACAGGTGTGCACAGCTAAGTGGCCAAACTGGAATCTGGACTAAAGCTGTGTAATACAGTGCCCATGAGTCAAGCTCCTTTGCTGTACTGCTTTATTGCACTGCTTTATTGTACTGCTTTATTGGTTCATTTCTGACTTATGAATTGAAACTCCTCCTAGTTCTTGGGTGAGTCTCTTGGGAGCCAGGCCCTGACCACTTTATCTTTAGGTGAGCCCAGCCCCCTGACTGGCAGGAGAGGGGCTCAGGAAAGGTGTGTTGAGTGGGGGTGGTTGGAGGTGGGGCCCAGGTTGACCCTAGCATTTGGAGGGGGTCAGATGGCAGCAGCAAGTGGAGGCTAGGGTGTCTCCAGCCCTCCAAAGTCCACCAGGCTGTTCCCACAGGTGTGTGGGAGAGCATGGAGGACTTTCTAGGCAATGCAGCCCTCAGACCCCTTTGCAAAGAAATCGGCTCCTCTACTCTGGACTGGCAGGAAACCTTGTCCCAGCCCCAGGACCCCAGAGTCCCGATCCTTAAAACACCCCTCCAAGGAGTCCACAGTCAAGAATCCTAGCTCCCATCTTCCTCTTATTTTTTTAGGACCCTGTATTTCCCCATGACTCAGGCATCCTGGCCAAAGGGATATGAGAACCACTGGTACTGGCTGGCAAAGCTGGTTATGCACATCTCCACCCATATTCAATAATGTTGTGTTGGTAGCTTGAAATCAGCCATGGAAGCAGTATTTATACCACAGAAATTGGCAAATGCAGTAAACCCAGGCTTTCTTCTCCACTAGACAGCCTGTTGTTAAATAGTTACCAGTACACCACTGCTCCCAGTCTTCCATTTGTCCCTGCTCACCAGGCCAGGAGTCCCTGTCACAGTGACCCAGGGAGTCTGAGGAGAATCATGACAAGCCACAAGGCAATGGCTGGAGCATCACCCGTATGCCCAAGCTGCATAGAGCTGGACCCAGGAACGCAGCGCTGAATCCTCTGGTCTTCATTCCAAGGCCTCTGTCCTACACTGGAGCACAGTGCCCAGCTCTGGGCAGCTTGAGACCTAAGAGGCCCAAGTTGGGAATCACACTGACAAGTCATTTTAGCTGTCTTTGCCTGCAGCATGGGAATCAGTATAAGAGCACATATCCTAAAGTCACACTTCCGCAGATCACATTTAAGTTCTGCCCATGTGAATTCAAGCAAGTTAGGTCCTCCCTGAGCCTCAGCTTCTGTAAGATGGAGACAATAGTAGTTCCTGTTTCATTAGGATGTCATGAAAGTAAACAATTTATGATTATAAAAGAGTCAAATTAGCAGAGTGCTTAACATATTATTATCATTGCTAATAATTTCCTATCCCAAACCACAATATCACCTCACACCCGTCAGAATGGCTATCATCAATAAATCTACAAATAAGTGTTGGCAAGGATGAGGAGAAAAGGGAACCCCGTGCACTGCTGGTGGGATTGCAAATTGGTGAAATGTGGAAAACAGTGGTTCCTCAAAATATTAAAAATAAAACTACCATATTACCCAGAAATTCCACTTCTGGGTATTTAATCGAAGAAATCCAAAACACTAATTTGAAAAGATATATGCACCCCTATGTTCAACTTACAACAGTTGAGATATGGAAGCAACATAGGTGTTCATCAATAGACAATTAAATAAAGATGTAGTACATATACAATGGAATGCTACTCGGCCATAAAAAATGAGATCATGCCATTTGTCACAACATAGATGGACCTAGAGGGTATTATGCTAAATGAAATTTAAAAAAAGGAAATGAATAAACAAAAGAAACAGATTCATAGATACAGAGAACAAACTGATGGCTGCCACAGGGGCGGCAGGGGGAGGGGTGTTGGAAGGTGGATGAGAAAGGTGAAAGAGATTAAGAAGTACCAATTGCCAGTTATAAAAATAGTCACAGGGAGCCTTTTGGCCAGAACCGCCATATCCTAGTAATTTGCCAAAATGACCAGGACAAAGAGAAAGAGGAGAGGTACCCACTATATGTTCTCTAGGCCTTTTAGAAAATATGGAGTTGTTCTTTTGGCCACACATATGTGAATCTACAAGAAAGGTGATATTATAGACATCAAGGGAATGGGCATCATTCAAAAGGGAACACCCCACAAATGCTACCAAGGCAAAACTGGAAAAGTTTACAGTGTTACCCAGCATGTGGTTGGCAGTGTTGTAAAGAAACAAGATAAGGGCAAGATTCTTGCCAAGAGAATTAATGGACATATTGAGCATATTAAGCACTCTAAGTGTTCGAGATAGTTCCCTGAAATGTGTGAAGGAAAATGATCAAAAAAAGAAGGAAGCCAAAGAAAAAGTTACCTGGGTTCAACTGAAGCACCAGCCTGCCCCACTCAGAGCAGCGCACTTTGTGAGAATGAATGGAAAGAAGACTGAGCTGCTGGAGCCCATTCCTTATGAATTAATGACATGAGAGATTTTTTTTTAAAGACCTCTCATTGAGTAGGTGTCCTCTATCACAAAGAAATATTTAAAGAAAAAACAGTAGTCGTGGGGATGTAAAGTACAGCATAGGAAATATAGTCAATATACTGTAACTGCTCTGAATGGTGCCAGGCGGGTACTAGTTATTGGGGTGAACACTTTGTAAGGGATATGTAAATGCCTAATCACTATGTTGTACACCTGAAACTGATATAATATTGTATGTCAACTTTAATTGGAAAATAAATGTGTATAAATAAAAAATAATAATTTCCTATCGCACAAGACAGCTGTGAGGGGAAAGGAGCCGACAGAGACGCTTCCCGCGCTGTCTGCACACAGTAGGCGCTCCATTAATGGCAGCAAGATAGGTCGGTGCCTCTGAGCTGGGTTGAGGTGATTTTCCTTGGGCGCCGCCCGGCCATTTCGGCCACCAGGGGGCGCCCCAGCCCCGTCTGCGGCACCGCCCCCTTACCTGTGCGGCAGAGCACCTGGCGCCGCCTCCGGAAGAGGGGACCCGGGACTGCGGGGATCTCGGAGGGAGCCCGGCGTCGTCGGGTGAGATCCTAGGGGGCCCCGAGAGCAGACTCCCGACGGGCTTCGGGCAGGACAGAGCCGGGGCGCGTTGGCGCGCTTGGCTGGGTCGCAGGGACACCCGCCCTGATTCTTGGGGCGGCAGGAAGGAAAGCGCTGGCTGAGCTTCGGACGCCTGGAGTTGGGGCTCATGACGCCTGGGTTGAGGTGCTAAATGGCAGCTCCGTGTCGGGAGGGAGAGGAGGAGGGTCGCCCTCCGGTTTCCAGAGCAGGGTTGAGCCCTCAGGGGCCGTGTCAAAGAAACCCCCCAGGTGGGTCTGAGGGCAGCTGAGCTGGAACTCTTGTGACATCTGGGTCCTGCAGGTAGGGGTGGGCTTAGACACCTGGTGAACAGGTGTGTGTGTGTGTGTGTATGTGTGTGTGTGTGTGTGTGTGTGTGTCCTTTTTTTCTAAAAGGCCATGCACACGCGTGAGCATGCATGGGGGGACCCCCAGAGGACTGCAGTGGAGTGTGCCAAGGAAGCCCCATGTATCCCCTCCCTCTGGAGCCCCTGAACTGCCAGGCTCTGGGAAGCCCTAGGGAAGTGCCACCAGGCTTTCATCCCCAGGGGCGGGCTGGTGAGTAAACAGGAACCTGGATTGGCGAGGCAGCAGTTGCTGGCACAACCTGTTACCTCGCCCTGCCCTGGGCAGGCCTGACATTTGGGCCCTTTGAAACTTGGGGACTGAGCCAATACTCCAGAAGGGGGAGGGCTCAGGGTAAGGTCTGGGAACCTGAGTTCTGAGGGGTGGGGACCAATATACCTGGTTCCTGAGGAAATAGGAGAAAAAGGTCAGGATACCTGGCAGGGCATCTGAGTCCTGAGGAGCTGTGGACCTGGGCTTCTGAAAGAGGAGGGGGCTGGATTGCTGGGGACTAATGGGTCAGGACACCTAAGTTCCCAAGGCCCTGGTTTTGGAAGGAGAAAGGTCTAACTTGTCCCTTAGTCTTGAGTCCCTAAGAACCTGGGTTCTGGGAAGAGTTTCCCAGCTGGTGAGAGTCTGGAAAGGGGAAAGCAGGATGGTCTCTGTGTCCCAGAGCATGGGGACAGGTTTTCTGGAAGCAGAGAATGTCTGCAAGAGGCAAAAGGCAGGAATGCCCATTTCCTACTTTTCCCTGCCTTAATTTACCCTGAGGACATTAACAGAGTTGAGTAATCAAAACAGATCATTAACTCTTTGTGGTCTTGGCTTCATGACTGGGAGTGCCAGCAGGCAGGTGAAGAATTAAGAGTGGGCCAAGTCTTGGAGTAAACTCCGGCTGCAGAGTAGAGTGTCCTGAAGCTGCCTGTCCTCACAGACCTACCTGTCCTCACAGATGCTGCAGGCGCCATGAGCTCCCCAGAAGGGCCAAGCTTCCCATCAGGGCTGCTCTCAGGGGGCGCCTCCCCCAGTGGCGATGAGGGTTTCTTCCCCTTCGTGCTGGAGCGGCGGGACTCATTTCTGGGAGGTGGCCCAGGGCCTGAGGAGACTGAGGACCTGGCCCTGCAACTGCAACAGAAGGAGAAGGACCTGCTATTGGCTGCAGAGCTTGGCAAGATGCTTCTGGAGCAAAATGAGGAGCTGCAGCGGCAGCTGGAGATGCTGAGCACCCAGCACTCTGAGCGTGAGGAAGTGAGCTGGTGGCAGGGGTTGCAGGCAGGGGGCAGGGGTGGGCAGGGGGAGGACAGGTAGGCAGGAAGAGGAAAGCCAGGTAGGGGATGCTTCTGGAATGGTTCAGGGCTGGGCCCACTTCCCCTGGCAGTGTTGTTTAGTGGTTAAGAACACGGATTCTGAGGATAAATCCAAACCTGAGTTTAGACTGCCTGACTGTGTGACACTGGGTAAGCAGCTGGTGCTCTCTGAATCTTGGATCCACCTCCTAAGCCGCATAGTGCGACTCCAACAGTGACTGAGCACCTCCTCCCCTCCTGGCTCTGAGCTAAGCACTTTCCATGCATCATCTCAGTCAATTCTTACCCAACCATGGGAGGTAGGAACAGTTCTTCCTCTGCCCAGGTTCTGTTGTCAGTCTCACTGTCATCCTGAGGTCATATCTGACCCCTAAATACTCTGGACTCCACTGACAACAGTGAATCCATGTCATCAGCCCCAACTGCTGCACCAATCCCAACATGTGTAGCTTACTGCCCCACACCTCTCCACCAAATCATCTAATGGGTATCTCAACATAAGTGGCAATCATTTGCGACCAATTACCCTCTGTCCCCATCCCACTTTCCCACGGCGGGAGCACATCCTGAGCATCTCTGACCTCTTCTTCCACATGTGCAAGCCCTGTTGATTCTTTTAAACCAGATTCTGAGTCTACCCACTTCTTACCATGCCAACAGCCTTCAAGCTGGTCTCAGCTACATCACCTCTGCCCCAGACACTGCAGCTACCTCCTCACCACTGGTCCTTAGCTTTTACTCTTGCTCTCTGAAGCCTATTCTCTATGGGGCAGCCAGAGGGATCTTCAAAAATTGTAAACCAGATCATTTTAGTCCTTGCTTAGAACCTCCCAATGGCTCCACATCACACTTAGAATGAAAATGAAACTCCTCATCAGGTCCTAAAAGTCCCCATAGTGGTCTCCCTGACCTTAGCTTAGCGTACCACCCCTCTCCAGCAGGGCCTCTTTTCAGTTCCTTGAGTAATCCCAGCTTGTTCCCTCAGGGCCTTTGCACTTGCTGTTCCTTGTGTGTAGCCTTCTTCCTTATTGACCTGCAGGAGTCAGTTCAGACATCACTTTTCTTAAAGGAGCCCCCACTCCACCCTGCTCCTTTTCTGGTCTCTAAGCTATTTAAGGCAGAGAACTTGCTGGTCTTGCTTACTGCCGACAGTCAGACCCAAGAACAGAAGGAACTCAGAAAATATTAGATGTTTGGATGGATGGTTGGATGGATGGATGGATGGATGAAACATAGATATATATTAAGGAACTTGCCTGAACACAAAGCTGAAACAGGGCTGGCCACTAGCCAGGACAATTGTAACCCAATGCTATGGACTTACTGTCAGAGCTGTGTCCACCCCCCACCCCCCACCCCCCCACACAATATTTGGTTAAGAGCTTGGCTGCCTGGGTGGGATCCCTGCTCCACTAACTCACTGTTTCCTTGGGCAAGGCATTTTACCTCTCTGAGGCCCAGTTTCCTCCGTAAAATGAAGATGTTAATGATTCTAACACTAGTGAATTACATGAAATAGTACAGGTAAAGCACTAGCACAGGACCTGGCAGTACTGCTATTAACTGTAGCAGCTATGTTGAGCATCACCTTCCAGCTTTGAGAGTCTAAGGAAAGTGGGAGCCAGAGGCTGGCCCTCCAACTTGCCTGCCTCCCTAAGCTGGGCATCTGGGTTTGTCAGGTGCCTCCCCCTGCTAGTTGGACAGGTTTTCAGGAGGGCAGGCAGAGGCATGGGGCCTGGGTGGGGCTGTCCAGGGTTAATTAGAGGGAGCTGGCCAGGAGGAGCTGAGGGAGAGGGGCTGAGCAGAGACTGGGCAGAAGCTGAATCTCCAGAGCCCCTGGGACACAGGTGTGTGAGGCCATGGGTAGGGGCTTAAATTCTGCCAGACTCAGGCGCCAAAAACGGCGCCTGCAACCTCGGGTCCGGAAGCCCAGGCAGCAGCCAGAGGTGAGTGGGCATCAGCGAGTCCCACCACACAGCCTAGGGTCAGCCCCTCCTGTCTAGCCTGGAAATTTCTCTCTACTGCTCCCCGCTCCTTCTCTCTGAGTCTCTGCATCTCCCTCTCTGTCTGCTTCTTCCGTTACTGTCTCTTGCTTTCATGCCTGTCTCAGAACCCCTGAGACTCTCTTTGGGTTTCTGTCTCTCCATCTTAGCCCCTCAGCATCTATTCCAGTCTCATCTTTCCCTCTCTGTTTCTGACCCTGTATCCCCACAGCAACTACAGCAGGAGAATCATGAGCTCCGCCGGGGCCTGGCAGCACAGGGAGCCGAATGGGAGGCCAGGGCTGTGGAGCTGGAAGGGGATGTGGAGGCCCTCAGGGCCCAGCTAGGTGAGCAGCGCTCAGAGCAGCAGGACAGTGGGCGCGAGCGGGCACAAGCCCTCAGTGAACTCAGCGAGCAGAACCTTCGGCTCAGCCAGCAGCTGGCCCAGGTAAGACAGCCCGGAGCTCAGGTCAGGGTTGGGGGCAGACTCCAGGGTCTGAATGTGGGGGTGCCCAGGGCTTGTGCTGAAGTTTGGGTCAGCTGACATCTCCATTTCCTCCCCTCTCGCTAGGCCTCCCAGACTGAGCAGGGGCTTCAGAGGGAACTGGATGCCCTTCGGGGGCAGTGCCAGACTCAGGCCCTGGCTGGAGCAGAGCTGAGAACACGGCTGGAGAGTCTGCAGGGTGAAGTGAGTGCCAGCTAGGGCTGGGGGCCTGTTGAGCCAGGAAGGCTGCAGGCTATCTAGAACTGGTCTGGCACCTCCCCTCCAACTATGAGGCCTTTCGCCAGAACCAGATGCTGCAGAGTCGACGGCAGGACCTGGAAGCCCAGATCCGGGGTCTGCGTGAGGAAGTGGAGAAAGGTCAAGGCAGGTTACAGGCAACCCACGAGGAGCTGTTGCTACTGCGGCGTGAGAGGAGGGAACACAGCCTGGAGGTGACCGGGGGGTTGCGGTGTGCGGGTACAACCAGCTGGGACCTTAGCCACTGCCTCAGGTCTTCCTGGGAGATGAGGTCAGACCTGAGTCACTACGAGCCCCAGCAGCTGGGCCATGAGAGCATAGGCATTAACCCAAGGGCAGGTGGGAGCCATGAAAGGGTATTAAGCAGGAGTGGTACACTCTTAGAATGCAACAGAGCCAGGCAGCTAGGCAGTCAAGGAGGGGGCTGAGGGTATAGCTCAAGCCAGAAAAGATGGGGACCTGGACCAGGTCTAGGGTAGTGGAGATGGAGAAAAGGGAATGAAGAGGTAGCATGGCCTGATATTGGAGATCTCAGGAGTTTGCGCTTTGGGGTTAAATTTTCTGGGTTCCTGTCCCAGTATCCCTTCTTAAATTCCTCAGTTTTCCCATCTGTGAGATGGGATGGTAATGAGACCTCTGGTGAGCGTGTGAGGCACTGAGCACAGCGCGGGCTTAGAAGGCTCAATCAATGCTAGATGTTAGCAATTAGTGAAAAAGCCAGGCTGACAGGTTGGGAATGGGGCGGGGCTTTCTTCGAGGTTACCAGATGGGGTGCGACTGAAGGGAAGGTGATGGGTCTTTAAAGCCGGTGCCCGCGCGCGCCCTGCTTTATAGGCAGGGAAACTGGTATTGGTCAAGTGCGCGTCCCGAGGCCGCCCCGCGATGCCGCAGGGAGAGCAGGTCCTGGCTGGTGGGGTGCGCCGATGCCCAGGACCGCCTGGCTCTCCGCGGCGCGCCGGCGCCCCCTGGAGGCGGGCCGCGGAATGCCGGCCGCCGGCGCCCCTGGCCGACCGCTCAAGCTTGTGTCCACCCGCACTTGTCTTTCTGACCATGGGAGCACAGCTGGAACGTGCGCGCTCCGAGGCTGGGGAGGCGCTGAGCACGCTGCGGAGGCTGCAGAGGCGCGTCTCGGAGCTGGAAGAGAATTCGCGCCTCCAGAACGCTGACATGTCGGGAGCCTCGCTGCAGTCAGAGCTTGCCGATAGCTTTGAGGGTGATCGGGACCAGAACGCGGATGGACGCAGAAATTCCTTGGTGAGCTCATGGCCCACCAGTCCCAATGTGAGCCATCCAGGAGGGCTGCAGACTACACCCTTCTTTCTTTCCTGAGGAAGTTCAACACCTCACTAACCAATTCCTTTGGTGCACAGACCACTCTGTCCCCGGAGACCCAAGAGATGTCCGATCACCAGCCTTTGCCCCAGGAGGAGAGCTTGGAGCTTCCCAAGAAGCGAGCATCCCTGAGCCCAGGGGAGATACTAGAGGAGAAGGAGGCAGAAATGGCCCAGCTGCAGGATGAGGTGTGTGTTTGTGTGTGTGTGGGGGGTATTGCTCTGGGTACAGAGTTCCAATTTCTCTTTTCCATCTACAATTCTGAACCTTTGTCCACTAATCTCCCTCTACCTGGATCATCCTTCACCCCAACGTACAGTCATGCTTCAAGAACCACCTTCCTCAGGAAGGCTTCCTGGACTGCATCTTCCCCTTAGTCCCACCTACTAATGCTTCTCCATGCAAACTTATACCACCCAATAAGCCCCGTACCAACCTCGGGGCTCATACAATTCATCTCTAGCACAAGGCCACAGCTGCCTGGGGTGTTCGTGGAGCAGGGAGAGGGCTGGAGCCCAGGCTGCTGGGAAGAGCGAGGGCTTGAAGACCCAGAAGCCTACCTGCATCTCTGCCACCCCTCTTACCCGCAGGTTGAGCTGCAGCGGGCAGAGCTACAGTCCCTGCGGAAGGAGATGCAAAGGCAGAAAGAGCTGCGAGAGCAGGAGGACCTCGAGGAGGCCCTAAGCGGCGCCCTCTCTGACAGGGAGGAGGCAGTGAATAAGTGAGTGAGCCTGCCTCCGCCACCATCTATCTACCACCTCCCCAGTGGGGCTGCGGGCCCCCAGGGCACTCTGGTCTTTCTAGGCCTCACTCATGATTCGGATTATAATTATTCCTATTCCAATCCAAGGACTTTCTAACCTCCTTGGTTTCGGTGTTTCTAGTCCCACTCAAGCTGGGGTCCAGGAGCCCCCGAACCCCCTGCTCGCTGAGACCCCAGCGCCCTCCTACCCTCTCTGCCCCTTTCGCTTGCAGGGCCCTGGAACTGTCCCAGGAGCTCAGCCGCGTTTCTCTGGAGCGAGACTCTCTTTCCCGGGAGCTGCTTCGCACCATCCGCCAGAAGGTGGCGCTGACACAAGAGCTGGAGGCCTGGCAGGTGCGGGGTGAGGGCCGGAGGGGCGGGGCCCACAGGAGGCGGGGCTGGTGTGCTGACCCGCCCTTCCCTCCCGGTGACCCGCCTGCAGGACGACATGCAAGTGGTGATCGGGCAGCAGCTGCGCTCCCAACGCCAGAAAGAGCTGAGCGCAGCAGGAGGGTCAGCTCCGCGGCACCCTGCTCCCCGCTTCTCGCTGCGCCGGGGTCCTGGGCCGGCCGGCGGCTTCTTCAGCAGTCTCTTCCGAAGGACCTGAGGGCTTGGCCAAGGGGCCCCGCCAAGAGGCCCGTCCTTGCCCTCTCGGGCTCACTTTCCTCTTCTGGCCAATGGAGCAACAGGGCCTCCATTGTCTTCCAAAGGAGGTTGGGCAGGGGCTCAGTGGGAACAGCTTTGGGGACCAGGGGCCCCAGGTGGGTGGCGGGGCAAGGTGAGGCAGAGCAATCTATTTTTTGAATCTACACAGGACTTATCCTTTCTAGGCCCCCTGGCCCTGACATGCCCCAGAGCATGTGAGTATTTATTAAGAGTAATACATACATTGTAAAAATTATACCGACTTGGTATCCATTCTTAGGAAGAATGTGCATGGAAGGAAAGCTTGAAATTTTATTCATAAAAAGAAACAACAGTCCCTGGGAAGCGGAGGTGGGGTGTTGCTGGAGGTCAGAAGGACAGGGAGAAGGCTCGGTAGCCAAGATTGGTGAAGACATCTACCCGGCAGCTGTTGCCTGCAGCTGTCAACACCTGGAGGCAAGAGGAGGGTGACTGACCTGCCCACACACCCTGGCCTCTCAGTATCCCAAAAGCTCCTTGCAGGACCCACCTTGCACTCTGGTGCCGCTGGTTGCTGATTGAGGCTGAGGCTGAGCAGTCCTGGGGAGGAGCCAGGTACCTGGGCCTTCAGCTCTCCACTCAGCTGCCACTGATTGACACAAGGGCCCTGGCCGGCTGACAGAATCTAGAGAGCAGGGAGGAAACATAGGGATTAGGGTTGGAGAGAGGAGCTGGGAAAGAGGGGCAAAGTCAAGACGGAGGGTCTCACCAGGTCCTGGTAGAAGGTGACATGCTTCTGTGGTGCCCGCATGGGGAAGATGGTGGTGGGTGTGGAGGATCGGAGGTGCCAGAGGGTGAGTGCTGGGCCCCCTCCACATACCTGGGCAGAAAGGTGGGGGTCCCAGCCACCATGAGCCACAGTCTCTCAGCTGGTAAGGCCCAGAGCTGCCACCCCATCCTGTACTTTGCCCAGCTCACCATCCAGTCTGAGTCAGTTGCCAAGCATCCAATCCAGCGCCCATTTTGGGGCCTTGAGCACTCCTAGGAGACATGAGGGGAAGAAAGGAGGTGAAGTTGCAAGAGATGTCCAGGAAGAAGGGAGGACAGGGTGTGGGTGAACTCTTACCTCGTGCTTGTAGACTTCAATCGTCTGGACTTCCTTGGCTGTGCGGAGGTCTGTGGAGGAAGAACCATGAGAGGCACCCTATCTGCCTCTGCTTCCCTCACCACTATCTTTCCCTCCAGCTGGATATTCCCTTACCCCAAAGCCGCACGGCCCCATCCTCGCCACCCGACAACACTTCAGGGCTGCGCTCCCGCAGTGCCAGGCAGTGAATATAGTCTGTGTGGCCCCGGAGAGCCCGCTACAGGGAGAGAAGCAATGTCAGGATGAGATCCAGAAAGAATGCCTCTCCCCACCCCTCCCTGACTACCCCATTTCCATGGCCTTCTCACTGTGAAGGTCCCTGTCTCAAGGTCCATCATATGCAACTGGCAGTCTCCCCCTGCCAGGATGAGGGAATTCTCCTGCAAAGGAAGGGAAGGTGGGATCAGCAATCAATGTCAAATCAGGACAGTGATGGAGAAGTATCAAACTATGGGCCAAGAACAAGGCAGAGTAAAGCCTTAGTTATAAAGGGCTCAGACCTTGGGAATAAGAAGCAAAGCATTGATCTCAGGCACTTCCAGGCTGGTCCTAGGGGAGGGAAAGTGGAGGTCAGGTCTGGTGAGGCAGCACCTGCACCCCCATGTGCTCTCTATTCACATGGCCCTGGCTCACCTGTATGGGGGCTGATGTCGCCACAGCTCCTTACAGCCCTTGATGGAGGAAAACAATGGGGAACCTTAAAGGCTCTCTCAGGGGCTGGATGCCCCAGCACCCCTTCCCCAGCTCCATCTTACCTTCTTGAGAATCTCTGCCCAAAGCCAGGACTTTACTTCTCCGTCGCCAGCACTGAACAGATGTCGATCAGTGGAGACCATGCTATAGACAGGCCCATCGTGGGCTAAATGGAAATGCAGAACCTGAGTGACAACGTCCTGCTTCCCTCCTCTACCCTGGGGTCCCTGTAATCTAGACTCAATGGCTACACTCACCTTGGAAGGTCACTACAGGCTTCTTACTTTCCTCTTTGGCCTCGGAACTCAAAGCAGCAGACAAGCTGAAGGGAGAGGGGAGCAGGGTCTGAGTCAGAAGCAGAGGGCTTCAGACCCGGGAGGGCCTAGTGCCAGAGCTAATGGGTGGTATGGAGCAGGGGCGTTGAGTACCTGAAGATGGCTATCTGCCCATAATTGTTCCCAGCTGCAAGGAACTTCCCGCAGGGAGAGACACTCTGGGAGAAAATGGTCATGTGTAGCCGCCGCAGGGCCTGAAACACTTCCACCTGTGGGGAGAGGCTGGATGAAGGCTGTCTGGGACCTCCCATCCACAAACTCCTTCCTGGTTCTTCTGCCACCAATTGGGCCACTGCCCAAACTTCTCAGCTTTTTGAGGCACACTAAGCAGGCACTGGCCCATACAGTTCCAGGAGTGGCTCCAAGAAGAGGGTGAGGAAGGAGAAAGTTGAGTCGTTAATGCCTAGTAAGACCTTGAGCAAAACCCAGCCTCTCCTCCAAGTTTCCTCAACTGTCAAATGGAGCTCACAGGAGATTCTGTCACGACTGGATGCTGGATGAGCTACTGTATATAGAGTTTTGCAGAGGTGCTTCATAGAAAGTGCATGAACAGTGGCTCTACTATCCCAATACAGAAAAACGTGCTGCCTTCTAATTCCTACTGACGTCCACATTAGGTCCCTAAGGTATTTCTGAGTTACTCGTCCGTCCCGGGGTCAGAAACCGAGTGGCACTAACAAAGCACGCAAACCAGGGCTCAGGATACGACTCCTCCGCTCCCTACGAGCCAGGAATGGACTACAAAGCCCAGAAGGCACCGCACACCACGCACGCCTCACCTGACCCAGAGGCACCGCCGGCGGTACAGCTTTCTCCATCGCGAGAACTACACGTCCCAGAGTGCTCCGCGCGCAACGCAGGCTCACGAGTCCCGACGTGCCCCTGAGCTGCTCACCGCCACCGAACCTCACCACCCCAACGCCGCCGGTCGCATCGGCGCGCAGGCGGCCGCTGCGTACCACCAGAAGGCCAGGAGCCGAGGTGACCACTGCGAAGATTCCGACACTTAAGGGGCGCCCACCACAGACCCGCTACACTGGGTCCCCTCCCCGACAGAGCCGACCCGCCTTCCCGCCGCGCGCCAACGGTCTTCTACGCCTGCGCGGAATCTTGCCGTTACGCGCGCCTGAAGCCACGCCCTCGAAGACTCCGCCCTTGTCGCCCGGTTCCCGCCCCTCTACCCACAGGACCCGAACCCCAATGATCCTTCAGCAATCTCCGGAACGAGGCCCCACGGTTCGGCCCCTGCGCGACCCGCGGGCCGCCTCGGGGGCGCCTCGGGGCCTGGACGCGAGGTGTGTGTGGGGGGGCCTTGGGTGGACCTGGCCCAGGGGCGCAGGAACTTTATCTGGGGCCTCAGGGCTGATGTGCAGGATGACGCTCGGTGTGGCGAATCAGCAGGGCCTGGGTATAAGCTCAGATGGGTTTGGAGACTTCCGAGGCAGGCTACTGGATGGCCCAGGAGAGTAGGGGTGACTTAGGCGTCAGCTGAGAGGTATGAGCTGAGGGTTCCTGGTTTACCCTATAGGCTCAGGCGAGAACTTGGATATGGGGCCAAGAGGGTGGAGTGTATCTGGTTCTTTTTTCTTCCCAGCTCCCCTCCCCAGGAGCTGTGCCCATGAGCACCAAGAGGTACCTGGAGGAGCGGTGACTTTGAGGGCAGGGAGGGACTCCCAATAAGACTTTTTGTCACCTCAGGTCCCTATCAGCCTGCCTGCTCTCTGAATATCCCAGCCTGCCAGCCTCTCGGTCTCTCCCCAGGGAGCCTCTGCCCAAGCATTTCCTGTCTGAGGAGAACATGGCCACCCACTTCTCTCGACTCAGCCTGCACAATGACCACCCTTATTGCAGCACCCCCATGGCTTTCCCCCCAGCTCTCTCCCCACTCAGGTAGGCACCATCCACTATCCACCAGTTGGGTCTTCTGGAGGATCACACCCGGTCCTGGGAGCCAAACTCTAAGCCCTGCCTCATCTGCTATTTTTAGATTTTAGCCAACCTCTGTCATTCCTCATCTTGGCTCCTTAGAAGGTGCTGGCAGCCAGGGAGTCCCTGGGGACCTGAACCTGGTTTGGGGGTGGCTCTGCCGGGCCAGCCTCAGCCCTCTGGCCTGTCATTTCCTCTTCCAGGAGCCCTTGTTCTGAGCTGCTTCTCTGGCGATACCCTGGAAACCTGATCCCTGAGACCCTTCGGCTTCTGAGGCTGGGGGACACCCCCGCCCCCCACTATCTCGCAACCGCAGCTGGGGACATAATGGAGTTCTGAGTGTTGGCAGTCAGTGTCTCTGCCCACCATATTCCCCAACAGCGGAGACCAACACCCCCACAAAGCAACCAGCTGCCCTGCTTTTCCTCCAGACCAGGCCTCTGGGCACCAGGACATGAGCCTCAAAGAATCCTGGGGTTGGGAGGGGCAGGAAGGGAGGCATTCCCCCCCACACACCAGAACTGAATAAAGATTACTAAGCTGATGAAGCCTTTAGTCTAGAACCTGGGGCCTTTGGAAAGAGGGAGGGCAGGACTGGGGCACTGGATACTAGGGTTTCTCCTCAAGATCTTCCCTGGAAAACGGTCAGGGCCAGGCCAGGTCCTGGCAGGCTGGGCTCAGGCATTGAGAATGTGTGAGTCAGAGCCTCACCCCCGCCCCCGCGGCTGTCTGACTCACTCCTCTTTCCAGCTCTGGGAAGTCAGGCTGGGGATCATGCCACTCTCTGAACCACTTAAAGTTAAAGATTCTTTTATTAATAAATTCTCCCACCCCGCCAAACTTTCTCCCCCAAATAAATATCTCCCCCCCTTTGAGGGTTGGGGGGGCAGTGTCTTAGGGCCAGCCCCCCTAGAGGGCCAGCCCCCTAGTGTTAGGAACAGGTCCCTAACCCCCCAGGCTAAGACCCCAATGCTGGAAATTCAGCACATCTGAGTGTGTGGGACTTGGTGTTGTGTCTGTCCCTCAGGTCAGCCTGGCCCCCAGGCCATGGGGTGCAGGACCCTTGTGCAAAAGTTGCGGTTCTTTAGTGTCAACTGTTTGGTGTGAGCCAGTCTGAGTCTCTTTTTCTGTCCTGGATCCCGAGACTGGGAAGTCAGATACCTTGGAAGTCTCTTCTGAAGCCTGGGTTCAGGCCTCAGAGAAGTGATTCACCTGTCATCCCCCATCCCTGCACACCCCTGTGGCTGGAGCAGCCCAGCTCTGGCTCTGCCTAGGAGGCAGGGGCTGGCTCCAGAATGAATGAATGAATGAATAAGTGGGTGTGGCCTCCTGCTGGCAGAATATCCTCATTGTCACTGGATCAGTGCCACTCCAGGACAGCCTTCCCCGCCTGTCTCCTCTATGGGGGCTGCAAGATAAGAAGAGGGGTCGTCAAGAGAGGGAGAGGGTGGGGAAGAGATGTTGAAGAGTGATGGAAGGGTGGGCACAGGCCAGGGCACACTTACTGGTAAACTTTTCTCTCCTGCGGCACCGTCTCCAGACCAGGAAGCCGGAAAGCAGCCCCAGCACGAGGGCCAGGCTCAGGGCTCCCCCCAAGATGGGCCACAACAGCCGGAAAGAGGCTGGAGGGGCTGCAGTACCTGGGAGTGAAATTCAGTCGTCAGACCTCCTTTCTCCGGACCAGCCCCACCCACTAGATCTGAGCCTAAGTCTCTCCCGATGGCCCCTACCAGTATTAGAGGCCCTTCCCTACTCCCCACCCACCACATTAATTCCCAGAACTGAAGTCCTCCAGCAACTCTCTTCCCCAATTCAAGGTCTGCTCGCCTGTGGCCCTGCCCGCTACTCACAGCCCAGGCAGAAGTCGCTGTGCGGTCTTGCCGGGCACGACGCACAGTCCATGCACTTGTCGAGGTCTGCGCTCCAGGAGCTGCCGCGAGAGCAGGGGGTGGTGCCTGGGGAGGGGGCTGTGGGTCAGAGGCTGGGGGCGGGGCGCAGCTATTCTCGGGGTTGAGGTCAGGGTCCGCCGGCTCGAATAACGTGAGTCACCGGCGCCCTCCTCCCGCATTCCTCACAGGTGACCGCACGGCCCGACCGGGACACTGCAGCGCGGCGGGGAGGGGGGGCGTAGAGCGGGAGGGTGGGGGGGATCAGGTCCCCACAACCCTCCCCCCCGCTGCCGGCGGGTGACTCATTCCTGGGCACCGGGCCCGACCCCGGTCCCTCCCCCCACATAGCTGGGCACTGAAGTCACCGGATGGAAGGGGGCACCCCACATGGTATCGGGGCACAGACCCTCGTGCGTCTCGACAGCCCCCCGCAACGACTCTTCGGCCATTGGGGCTGGGGAGACCTGGTGTTGACCAGGCTGGGAGTATGCCCCTTCACTGAACGAGACATCCCGCCCTCAAAATTTTTCCACTTCCGAGTCCAGACTTTCAGGACAGCAGCCCCCCGGGTTGGACAGGCAGACAACTGAGGCCCGTACTGAGGATGACACTCTGAGTGAGACGGGACCTCCCCTGGCGAGGGAGCGTGGTGTCTGGAGATCTGATCCAGGATCCCATGTCCCCCCAGTTCGGCCCTCTCTTCTAGACACCAAAGCCTGGTCCCCGAACCCGGCCGAGGATTCCCTGCCCCTCACACCCAGCCCCTTCTCGGCGCCCAGCGTACCTGGCACCCGCTCCGCGGCCGAGGCGCACAGCAGCGCCAGCCCGAGCCCCATCACGAGGAGTCGCAGCAAAGGGCACAGCGGGCCGGGAGCCATGGTGAGCGTCCCGCGGCCGCTGCTGTCTGCGACCGCCGCCCGCGGCCCGCCGCGGGGACAGACGGCATCAGCTCCGCCCCCGCCCCCGCCTTCCGGGGCAGACCCCTCGCCTCCGCCAACCCATCGGCCCGCCCCTGACGCCCCGCCCCTCCCGGCCCGCTAAGTTCAGTCCTTCGCTTTGCAAACATCCCGGAGAGCTAGCGGCCGGGACCGGCGGGACGCGGACCTGACTGCCCTCAGGGGGCTCAGGTCCCGGAGGTTTGGGGTGAAGGGGCACCAGACACGAAACCACCACACATGGCAGAGCTAACTGCAGCTTTCTTAAGGGTCCCGGGGGTACAACAAAAGCATAACAACAACAACAACATGACAATGACATGACTACCTAGTAAGGTGTGGGTTTCTCGTCTCCATTTTGCAGACTACGAAACCGAGGCTCGGGAAGCTTAGGCGAGTTCCCGAGGTCACAGCGTTAGTAAGTGGCAGAGCCCGGAGCTGAGACCCGAGATCCGCTGGCCTCCTCGCCCTGCGCCCTGACCCATGAGGGCCGCGACGGCCGCCGCCGAGGTCCCCGCAACCGAGCCCGCTGTAGGCGCAGCCACCCCAGGCTCGAGCGCCCCCGATCGACGAGGCTGGGATTCGCGAACCCGCGGCGGTCGGGACTGGGGTCTCTGCCCCTCCCCGGGGCGGTGGTCCAGTGACGTCACCGCCCTTTTAAGACCCCGCCTCCGCCCCATCCCTGCACTCGGCTCGCTCTTACGGACCTCTGCGGACGCTCCTGCTCAGGTGAGCCGGTGGGCAACGTACCTGTTGTAGGAGAGGAGGTGGATGCCTCGACGAGCGGGGTGCAGGGGGTGTGGCCCGCTGGAGAACTTGGAGTGACCTGGAGGCGGCCACCGTGGCCGACGAGTCTCCGGGCGCGGGGCTGCTCGGAACCCGCCGAGCAGATCGAGTCCTCCTGCAGCTCACGAAGGGTTAAACGCTCCTCCTCCCCTCCCGTGGGACAAAGGCACCGAAACTGGGCGCCCCTCCCCCACCTGCGCAGCTCTCTGGGGCGGGCGCCCCTCCCCCTCACCTGCAGGAGCGGACCCTGGGTTGGCGCCGCCATTAAACTCTCCTGGGCGCGCGGCTCCCAGCCTCGGGGTGGTGAGAACATCCACCTTCAGGCCGGGCTCCTAAGGAAAGTGGGGATTGAGAGCAGGCAGGGGCGCCCTCGGACTGAGGCCGAGCTCAAGGGTATGAAAAGGGAATGGGTCGAGGGCAGGAGAGGGACGCAGGGTGCCGAGGCCGGCGTGGCCCCGGCCCTAACAAGGCCAGACGCCTGGAGGCCAGGCAGAGGACTGGGACCAGCAAGGGCTGCGCCGCCCTGTCCTATATTCCCGGACCTCTTCAGCTTGGGCTCGATAAGGATCGGGTACAAATGAGGAGTGGAGAGTCTGCTCCCTGGCCACACTTTTGGGCTGGGACTAGGTTTACGTCCAAGCCGAGAGCTGGACCTTTGGGCAATGGGGAACCGCAACAGGACCCTGAACAGAACTGATTCCGGTGGAGACCTCCAACACTAAGTGGGATGTGAGGGGAGAAAATGGGGTCACTGCAGCAGAGGACCTCGTTCACTGGATAAGACCCCAAAGGTTTTAGCTCCTTTTAGGGAAGTTGTAGCCTGAGAGCATTTTGGGCAAGAATATACAAGAAAAATGTCCCCAGCCTTTGGGAATATGTTCTGTGGCCCAGGGGAGGGCAGAAAAGCAGGACCCAGGGAGGCGGCCCTGGCCTTTGGAAAAGAAGTGCTTTTGGTTGGGAGGGTTTTTTCTCATTGCTCCTGGAGGTATTGGCTGGGCTGGGGCAGGCCAGGTGGAGACTGGTGAGCCACCCAGGATACAAGATCTTTAAGATCAAACTGGTAACCACTTGCCTGAGATATAAACCATCTTGGTGTGAGGGGTTTGGACACTCCTGTTGGGTGGTGGGAGGAACTTGGATCTCTAATCTTGGTCTTGAAACTGACAAGTTTTGAGCCAACCTCCCATCTATGTGCCCTGTGGAAAACATCTGTATGTAAACTTCGCTCTGTCTCTTCATCCCTTTTTTGCTGCTTTGCTGTTTGATAAAATGTACTCAAAGTGGCTGAGGCCAGGAACTAGCATTTGCATAGGCTTTATATTTTACTTCACTTACACTCAAAACAGCCAGGACCAGATGGCTTACTTATTCTTTATTGTAAGCCAGTGCTTGTCACATAACTAGGGAAAAATAAATGCTAAAGCATTAGAGGCTCATTTTGCCCATGAGAAAATAAGGTTCAGGGAGCATGCTCTGCCCATGTTATAGGACATGGTATCCCAGCTTCCATAGTTTATACTCTTGGTGTCCTGCGTTCTCTGTGGCTGTGGCACATGGCATGGGGATTAAGTAGCACTCATTGGGAACAAGGGGTCTGGGCGAACAGGTCTTAACATTTATTCTGTCTCCCAGGGCAGCTCCTCAGCTTCAATCTCACCATGGCTTCTGCTGGTCTGCAAATACTGGGGATCATCCTGACGCTCCTTGGCTGGGTGAATGCCTTGGTGTCCTGCGCCCTGCCCTTGTGGAAGGTGACCGCCTTCATCGGCAACAGCATCGTGGTGGCCCAGGTGGTGTGGGAGGGGCTGTGGATGTCCTGTGTGGTGCAGAGCACGGGCCAGATGCAGTGCAAGGTGTATGACTCGCTGTTAGCACTACCCCAAGACCTGCAGGCTGCCCGTGCCCTCTGTGTCATTGCCCTCCTCATCGCCTTGGTGGGCCTGCTGATCTACCTAGGTGGGGCCAAGTGCACTACTTGTGTGGAGGACAAGGACTCCAAGGCCCGTTTGGTGCTCACTTCTGGAATCATCTTTGTCATCGCAGGGGTCTTGACTCTGATCCCCATCTGCTGGACTGCCCACGCCATCATCCAGGACTTCTACAACCCCCTGGTGGCAGAGGCCCAAAAGCGGGAGCTGGGGGCCTCTCTATACCTGGGCTGGGCGGCCTCTGGCCTTTTGTTGCTGGGTGGAGGGCTGCTGTGCTGTACCTGCCCATCTGGGGGGTCCCAGGGCCCCAACCATTACCTGGCTCGATACTCAGCATCGGCCCCACGTGCCAACTCTCAGGGTCCCTCTGAGTACCCCACTAAGAATTATGTCTGATGTAGGGTAGGAGAGTGGAGTCTCCCTTGATAGTGGAGCCTACCCCCTGAGCTGGAATCATCAAGATGCATGACAGTTTCAGGGTTACTTTTATCTTGGTTTTACTTTTTATTTTGGAGGGGGGAATTTTTTTTTTAATCCATTTGATAACCACCAAACCAAAAAGAAACTCAGTCTTCCACTTGGGCTCTGCTGCTGGCATTTCTCACCTTTGGATGATGAAACCAAGGAGGCGGCGACACTTCAGTTTACGGATTTCTCCACCCTGGACATTCCCATCTTGGAGGCCAGCTTGGAGCTGCGGCCCTAGGGTGAAGGCTGCTTGCTGACCAGGTGTTTTGTGACAAGATGATTTCACAGTCTTGTCTCCAAAGAGTTTTTGCTGCTGTTGGAGCAGTGCCTCCCTGGGCTTGCAGAGATAAGCCCCTCCTTGCTGGTCAGGCCCCTGGAGCTCCAGGGGCTCTTGAGCCTCAAATAACCTCTCCAAGAGCAGGTGATTAAGTTACCAAAGAACCATCTACCTCCAAAGCTTCTGTCTATTCAGACCTGAGCCATGACCCCCCAGCCATGATCTAAACCCCTGAACCTCTCACCTCCAGCCCCTGCACACTTCTGTCATGCCCCACCCACACTCACCATTTTTTACTAAATAAAGTGTGTTTTGTTACTTGCCATTGGTGTTGCTGGGGGGCTACTGGGTTCCAGTCTACTGTGAGGTGAACGCCAACAACTAACCTCCTTTACTGCCCCCTGCCTTGCAAGACTTGAAGCAAGCTTTGGCCTGGCAACCCTTGGGAGGCCACCTGGCCTTCCTTGCCCAATAACAGATCAAGGCAGCCAGAAGTACAAATACTCTTATTTATTCTGGGGACTTGGATGGGGGCAGGAAGGACTGTGCTGGGCCTCCTGGCCTGGGGGAGACGCTTCACCCAGAGAGCCTGACCTGGACTTCTGAATGTAGTGGTGGCCCGGTGGGAGGAAACTACAGAGCAGGCAGAGCATGATCTTGTTTTGAGCTAAGGAGCTACTACTGCCCTTTGGGTGAGGCCCAGGTTCCAGGGGCAGGGGAGGTCTCAGCGAGGAAGAGCAGGAGGGCCAGCCTAAGTCTTGGACAGCAGAAGAAACGACTGGGCAGTGAGGCAGGAGCAGGCCAGGAAGTGAGAACCTATTGAGGGTCTGGTCTCAGCCAGGCCATCTGAGACGAGCTCAGCAGCCACGCTTGGCTGGAACCAAGTGAATTTCACTTGTGGGAGGGGTGGACAGAAGGCAGGGCCTAGAGAGGACATCAAGCACAAGGGGACATTTCACACATAGTCCCTCTTGTCCATCCCAGATGTGCCAGAACGGGAAGGGATGGAATAACCCAGCCTGGGTCCACGGGGCCGTTCGATCTGGGGTGGAGGACAAGTACAGCAGAGGAGACCCCCACCCAGCATAAGCAGGGCAGCTGCTGCCCAGCCCAGGTAGAGAGAGGCCCCCAACTCCCGCTTGAGGGCCTCGGCCACCAGGGGGTTGTAGAAGTCCTGGATGATGGCATGGGCAGTCCAGCAGACAGGGATGAGAACCAGGATACCTGAGAGGAGGAGGATGACCCCTGCTGTGAGCACAATGCGAGCTTTGGCACCTTCATCCTCCACGCAGGTTGTGCACTGGGCGCCAGTGATGGCCACCAGAAGACCAAGCAGGGCCAACAGTAGGGCGATGATGCAGAGGGCGCGGGCAGCCTGCAGGTCTTGGGGTAGTGCTAACAGCGAGTCATACACCTTGCACTGCATCTGGCCCGTGCTCTGCACCACACAGGACATCCACAGCCCCTCCCACACCACCTGGGCCACCACGATGCTGTTGCCGATGAAGGCGGTCACCTTCCACAAGGGCAGGGCGCAGGACACCAGGGTCCCCAGCCAGCCCAGCACAGCCAACGTCATGCCCAGGAGTTCTAGGCCAGTTGAAGCCATCTGCTCCCTCAAGTCTTCTCAACCCTTGGAGGCCTGGTTAATGGAGGAGTCGGTCAGACGCTGCCAGGTAAGGGTCGTGGTGCCCACCAGTAAGCGGTAGTCAGTGTCCTCAGACCAGGGCAGTCCTCACATCTGTGGGCCTCTTGCAGGGCATCTCCTTGCTCAGTGCCCCTCACAGGTGTGTCTCTGGCTCCTGACAAACACAAATCAATTTCACAGTCCTCAGCTGAGAAGCTGGTGTCCCCTTAAGGGGCCCGTCACCCATCAGTTGCCCAGGGGCTGCTGCTCCTGAAACCTTGCAGTCACATCCTGGCCACTGTGTGACCAGCTGCACAGAACGTCCCCCCTTCAATGACCCACCTTTAGTCTGGAGAGAACCTCGTCCCCTCTGGCAGGCGCAGGTTTACAGGTTTACGCTGAGCAGTGAACCCTTGCTGGGTGCCACCAGGGGACTGCTGGCTCCTAGCTGCCGGTGGGGGTGTTTTAAGGCCGAGGCAGGGGAGGAGCAATGAGGCAGAGACTGGGGAAGCCAGCGCTTTGGGGGAGGAGGCAGAGGCGGGGATGGTGGTGGTATGTGAGGGGAGGGGGGAGGATGCTCAGGGTCAGGAAGGAACTGGAGAGGAAAGAACATCCATGAGAACCCAGGAATGAAGAAATGGGGAGATTGAGGATCAGCTGGAAAGAAGAAATGGGGGGCAAAATGTCACTGGCTCAGAACAGAGAAGTGGAGATGTTGGGGAGATCAGCTTGCCTTGCTGAGCCTCCTCCCTGTCCCGCCGCCCTCAGCCACCCCTCCCCTGCCATTCTTGCTTTTCCTCCGCTGCCCCGCCCCGCCCACCCATCCCAGTTTATCTCATGATGGAAACGCATCCCGTCTCTCCCATCTCCCCCAGTATCGTGCACCCCCGCCCACCCATACCTACCCCCTCTCCACCCACTCTCTGGGGCTCCTCAGAATTTGATCTTGTCTCCAGTCAGCCCAGTGGCCCTGGTGGTGGCTCCCAAGGGAGAAACCCCGCCCGCACTGTTTCCCTGGGTGACAGGTGCCTGAAGCCTAGCTCAGGTGGCATCGTCCAGGCAACGGCCTAGAAAACCACCCCCTCACTTCTACCTCAGCTCAGGTGTGCCCTCTCCACCCCCTCCTCTGAAACTGGGGGCCTAGCTGAGCTGCTGAAGGTCTCTAGAGGCCAGGAAATAAAGAGACTGTTGTGGAGGTGGGGGAAGGGCACTCAGAGCCTGGAGTCAAAGGGGAAGAGTACCCAGAGCTGGAGCCCTGGGTAGGAGTGAAGCGCAGAACCCCACTCTTGTCCACTGGGAATGAATGATCACTTTGGACAGGACACCACAGAGGAGGTCAACAGAGGTTAGGCCCAGGTGACTCAGGTGTCCCTGATCCCTGCCTCACATGCCTCAGGACAGATCTATTCCTGGAGAGCCCCTCAGAGCCCTGGGGGACAGCCTAGGAGTAGCACAGATCATGGCTCAAATTTTGCCTCCTCCCCTCCCTCCCACCTGGGAGAGATCATGGAAAGTCCTTAACCACCTTAGGTCAAAGACCCCATCGAGATATTTCCTGAGACTCATAATCCCGAGCCCCTCATTTGTGGGGAAAGGTCATGAATTCCTTCAAGCCCTTTCCTGATGCTAAGAACTTATGATTAGTGTGTGAAAATGGAGTGGGGGCAGATGAAAATTCTACTTTTCAGGGTGTTTGGTAAGATTCTCAAAGGCAGAGTTGGGCCCTCACCTGGGAGAGCCTCTCACTTCCACTCCTCCTGAGGAAGCCTGGAGGCCTAGTTGCCCTGGGAGGAGGTGCCCCTCAACAAGTGTCTGGGAGGGCTGGGAGGACCCCCCAGGCATATCTGGTCACTGTACTGCTCTACTGCCCTGGAAGAAGGGAGGGCACTAGGTCACCTGATCAGTGAGGGCTTTATTTATAAATAGTTCTAACTTCAGGTGGGTGCATTGCTCTGGGATGTGTTTAAGGATATTTTTGTGAGAGAAGTTTATACTTTCATCAGATCTGCAAAGGGGTGGGTGACTCAAAAAAGCTTGAGAACCCCACCCCCTTAAATGGGGAAACTGAGGCCAGAGCCAGTCAGTGGGTCTGCATGATGGCCTCCAGTGGTTGGAGCTTCCTACATGTCTGATGCCTCCTCACAGGGCCATGGGGCAGTGTGCTCTTCAGTATGAGGGGCAGCCTGGTGGCCCCTGGATGCCTGAGGACAAGACGGGGGTCTGCTGATGACAGTGGACTGTGATGGGCACAGGAATCTTGGGGCCAGGTTTGTCCATCTCATCCAGCCTGCTAGGCCTTGGATTTCATGAGGGTGGGTAGGGGGTGGCTGAGAAGAAGGGCAAACAGAAGCAAGCCTTCAGTAAGCTCTCACTTATGGCCTTTGGGACTGCCAGGAATCCAGCCCCACAGGTTTGGGCAGGTGTCAGGCCCACTCAGCAAGCTCCGGTCTCTGGAGGGGCCCACTGACCTGCCCATAAAGCCTCCCATTCTGGGCAGACCCAGCCCAGGGTCTTTTCTGTCCCCAGTGGCCCCAGAGAAAGTCTGTGTCCTGCCATGGACATAAGTGACTGAGACATTGCCAGTTTGACACTGAGTTCTCCTGATGCAGGACAATAAACTTCCCAGAGCTGGGGGAGACCGAGCCCTGCACTGACAGGAGAAGAGAGTCCTTTGATAGAGAGGAAGAAAGAATTCAACACACACGCCAAAGTTAGAATCAAAAGGAAAGCTTATTAGAAAAGGGGTAACACTCCACTGAGTGTGGTCTCCTCTCAGAGGCAGACAGTGAGGGGGACAGCGAGAGAAAGTAAAGAGGACCAAGAGGAAGACACTGAGAGGAGCCCTGAGTGTTCTGGGAATTCAGTTTATATATCATTCTTTAGTTCCTGTGAGTTATGGTTTAAAGCCTTTGTTTACCCATTCCCTTTGATATGGACACACAGTGAGGAAGGGGAAGGGAAGAGAATGTAGTGTGAAAAGGTAAGATTATGTAGCCTGTAAGGCCTGCTGGCAATTCCCAGCCTTTAATCTAAAGATTCCCTATGGTTTCAGCCAGAGGGAATGGCCAATTTTATTTTGTGTAGGGCAGCCACTTAACGACTGTTTTTCCTGTTTCCCCTTCACTGGTGTGAGAAATGGATTATTAGCAACCCCAGCAGAAACTTCCCTTTGTTCTGCAGGTGTCCTGTGGCCTAGCTGCAGAGCTGATCAGCATATTGCAGTCTCTGAACGTAGCTTGATTTAACACTTTAGTTGTCTTGCCTCCTCCCTACCTTACCAGGGAAACCAGGACAGTTGGTCATCCATCCAGCCATCAGGCCTTGCTTCAAGGGCCCACCAGTTCCACGGGCAGCTCTAAACTCCCAAGGATGTGACAGGGCCCAGTGAGGAGCTGCACATACTGGCTAAGTGTTGTACTCCAAAATAGCACTAAGGGGACCTTAATTATTTTTAGATCTTAGCTCTTTGGCCCAACATTTCTACACTCAGAGGGAGACCCCGCACTGCCCGAGGCTGGCCAGCCACATGGAAGGTGGGTGCTCAGAGGATGAAAATATTAGGATTGCGGGGGAAGGGCCAGCCAGATGCCTGCCTGGAGACTCCCCAGCTTGATACCTGGAATCCAGACCTTCTGAATAGGGCCCACCCTGAAAGCCCTAGGCACCACACCCAATCCGGAAGCTCAATTAGCATTTGATTAACGTTCCCCACCCTATACCCCCACCCCCCACATAACCTCATAAAAGCTGCGTCCTCCCACCCCAGGGCGCCACTTCTCTGTTCCCTCTCAGGACCAGAGAACCTTGCCCGGGAGCCCTCTCCCAATAAACGCTTGCTTTTAAAACTTCTCTGCGTGTTACGCGTTTACCTTACAGAAAACACCATCCTTCACTCTCCCTCCTCCAGGAACCAACCCCTCTTGAACGTGCCTCTCGTGTGGCCCGCCGGATAACTTCAGCTTCCTCCCACCTGTCCCCCACTTCTCTCTTTGATAAGGTGCCTAGAGAAAAAGTAAAAAATTTGTCTGAAAACAAGGAGAGCCTGAAAACCAGGTGATCAGAGGAACTACCCAGTGAGTGGGTGCGCTGCAGAGGACAATTCCCAGGACCCCTAGGCAGGAACACACTTCCTGCACTGAGCCCTCCTTAGGAAGAGGACAAGGAAGCCCCAAGCTCCCTCTTGAGTCCCCTGGTCCACCTGGTTTCAGCTGGATCTGGAAACTGAAGGGTTAAAGTTTGGCCTAAACCAGGATTGTGGTGGGGCTGGAATGCCATTGATATGGAGAGGCAAAGACCCCCACCTTGGTTAGCATTTCAATGGCACTTTAACGTGTCCCCTTGAATCTCCACCCCCTTCAGCCTCTCCCCTGGGAAGAAGTGAGGGAGGAGAACCTCCCCCACTAGCAACCTGAGGAAGAAACCCAGGCATTGGGTAACCTCTGCAGGTGGGGACAGGACTGGACCAGGTCTTTTTTCTCTCTAGGAGGGAGCAGGAGTGGGAGGCTCAGGAAGTGAGTTAACTCCAATCCCATCATCTATCTCACTCTTTTTAGAGGGAAGTGTGGCCCAGTGGCCCAGTGACAAAGTTGGGGAAATAGCAGTCACCATATCTACCATGGAACTAAGAAGGGTCCTTGTGGGTGGGCTTAAGGGCTGCACAACAACCTGAAGAGCAGCAACATCCACTGCTTTGGGGAGGCGCCTGAGGCCCCAGGGTTATAGGTAGAAAAGCCAGCCCTGGTTCGAATCAAACCTTGAGCTCCCATAAGAATTCTTACAAGTTTTACAACCCCCATTTTACAAGCTCAGGGAGCTAAGAAATGTACCTGTGCAAAGTAGGCCATGCCTGATGTGACCTCAGACCCTGACTTTAAAGCCGGCTCTTTGCTCAGCACTGCTGGTTGATTTTGGAGGGGGAGCAAGGTAGTGGGACCTCCTAGTACCTTTCTCTTCTCTGAAAGCAGTAACAGCAAGGCCGCCCCAGGGCTGAGCCTCCCACCTTGCCACTCCACCTGCATTTCATTCCATCTGTATCTGATTCCACGAGAAGCCACCCTCTGCCCTGTCTCACTTTCACTGATGCAGAGAGCACCATATTTGTTCACCACCTGCAGGCAGCTTACTGTACTTTGTGTCAGACCTAGTGTCATCCCCACCCCAGGGCCTTCCTAGGCAAGTCACAACTGCTCTAATCTCAGGTGCCTCTGGCTGTAAAATGAAGAAAGTCTGCCCTGCCTACCTCCAGAGTTGGGCCAAAAGGCATTTGCCCAGGCTGCTAGTACCTCATACACCTTGAGGATCACTATAGGTATCCACAAAAGCATAATGGCGGTTTCATTTGTAAACCTAGGCAGACTCCAGGTTGGATAGCAGTTAACTTTATAATCAGTAGTAACTGTCAGCTTTCAACCAGCAGCCCTTATCAATCTGGAATTTTGAGGGTGGGGTTGCCTCTTCCTCGGAGCTGTCTTGGTCCTAGAGTGGGTGGAGGAAGCGGCAGACCAGCAGGAATGGGAACTTGGTCATCTTTCAGCAAAGGAAAAAGATCATGTTTTCTTCCTGGACCAGTGACAGCTTTATTAAAGTACTAGTGTCTTTGACTCCTGCCCAGGGACTTCAAGGGTACCCAAGGCTGCCAGTCAGTGAGGAATAGGGCCTAAAACACAGTAAGGGGAGCTGGGAAGACAGTTCAGGAGGTGGGCCAGCCCCAAAGTGGAGAGAAAATTGCCTGTATTGGATGATGGCCTCCAATTCTATGTGCAGGTCCTAAGCCCCGGAACCTGTGTGGCCTTATTTGAAAAAAGGGTCTCTGCAGATATAATTCCATTAAGGATCTCAAGATGAGATCATTCTGTATTTGGGGTAGTCCCTATATCCAATGACAAGTGTCATAAGAAAAAAAAGAGATGTGAAACAGACAAGGGGGAGAAGGCCAAATGAAGATGGAGGCAGAGACAAGTGATTTAGCCGCAAGGCAAGAAAACTGGAGCCATGAGAAGCTGGGAAAGGCAAAGAAGGATCATCTCCCAGAGCCTTGGTAGGGAGCGCAGCCCTGCGCCACCTTGAATTTGGACTCTGGCTTCCAGAACTGGGACAGAATAAATCTCTGTTGTTTTAAGCCACCCAACAACTTGTGATGATTTGCTACAGCACTGACAAGAAATTCATACACTGCCTTTCTTGCTGGTAGGTTCCAGGTTCTCAGAGGTCCCCCAAGGTCAAGTTGGCTTCCAGATACCACTCCTGAGCTGCTATAGAAGAGCGCATTGAGATAGGATGGCTCCCTGGTTACCTGAGCCCAAGCCACTTGAATAACAAAGGGAACTTTATTCTGAGTTGTAGGCGTGCTAGGGAGAAACGGGCAGAGATGGGGGTGGGGAGCAAGCAAAGAGAGAACAGGGGCTTCCTGTCTTGACTGACCATGGGAGCTTTCCTGTCTCATGGGGATGAGTTCACAGCCTTTGCATGTGACACTCCTGCTTCAGAGCCCAGTATCGATTGTTCATCAACGCTGCCATTTTCCTGGTGCGTCTAGGCCCTTGGGACCCCTGGATCTATTTCAGTTGAAAGTATGACTTCTTAAGACTTGGAATGCAGGATCTGAGATTCCAAGAAGCACACAAATATAAGCGGAGGAGGACCTTTGCGATGGCATCCAAACCCTTTATTTTATGAGAAAATGAGACAGTTGGGGTAACCTAATAACCTAGTTGGTGCATTTTAAACTTTTGTTTTAATTTCTTCAAGCCTTGTGCTATGCCCCCGCCAGCCCCTCCCCCCTGCCCTGATCACCAGCCAGCTTATCAGCACAGGGTTATTCTCAAATAACCAGGCAAGAGGCTCGCTGTAGAGCAGAAGAGGAAAATGAAATAAAGACTCTTAAAAAGAGTTTATTTTTAGACGTGCTCCTTCGTCCCCCAAACCTGGGCTGTTCCCCTGCCCAGTTTTCTGACCTATGCCTTCTGGACGTGCTAGTGGGGACGGCGGTAAGGAGCACGGCCTCGTGTCCAGGGACGGCTGCCTACTCACCCGCCCGCAGGAGGGCCGGGCATCAGCAGGGCGGGAACAGGTAGAAGGGAGGTGGCGGCGGCCGGGGCCGGGTGAAGGCAGGCAGTGACCAGGGGTCATGGGGTGCGGGCGGCGCCAGGAGGTTGAAGGGAGAGGGGCGCGCGGGCAGCGGCGGCAGCGGCAGCGGGGGCGCCTCCGCCAGGAGGGGCGGGCGGCCGCGGGCACCCACGGGCCCGGGCGTGGCGGCGATGGCAGCCTCCGGCAGCGGAGGCAGCGGCAGATGCGCGGGCGGCGGTGCGGGCGCCGGCAGGCGGGGCAGGTCCTGCAGGGCGAGCGCGGCAGCGGGCGGCGCGGGCACGAAGGCGTCGGGCGGCAGCTCCGGCAGCGCCAGGTGGACGACGGGTCCCCAGGGCTCCAGCGGCTCAGGCCGCAGCGGGAGCGCGGGGAGCGGCGGCAGCTCGGCCTGGGCGAGCGCCGAGGGCGGCGGCGTGCGGGGTCTCGGGCCGGGAGGCAGGCCGGGCAGCGGCGGGTGCGGCAGCGTAGGCGGCGGCGGCGGCGGCGTTAGTGACAGCGACGCGCGGGCCCGGCCCAGCTGCGGATGGGCGCCGGCCAGCCGTGGGTGGGAGCGGGAGCGGGGCAGCCTCGTCGCCAGCTTGGCCACCGCCGCTGCGATCCGGCCCCGCGCGGGCCACCGGCCGCGGCCTCATTCCTGGCGCGGCCGGCCGCGGGCCTCACGAAGGACGGCCCGGCCAATCGGAGCCGCGCGCCTTCGCGTCCCAGCCAATCAGGAGCCCATGCGTTCGAGGCCTCCGCGTCTCTCTGGCCGC
The DNA here is from genome assembly GCA_030015415.1 of Cynopterus sphinx. Taxonomy (NCBI): domain Eukaryota; kingdom Metazoa; phylum Chordata; class Mammalia; order Chiroptera; family Pteropodidae; genus Cynopterus; species Cynopterus sphinx. The sequence goes on along the minus strand of CM057379.1, from coordinate 93,609,432 downwards.
TGGCTGGCGCGAGCCACCCCTGGCAGCCAATCAGAGGCAGCAGCGCTCTCTGTCGCCGTCTTCTTCCCGCCCCCTCCCGGTCCGGCTCAATCAGCGTATCCCCCCCCCCCGGGGCACCTACTTACCCCTGAGTCCAGGCGCTGCATACGCAGTGAGCGCCCCCTCCAGGCCTAAGAGTCCACTGAGCCTTGCGGCGGCTACTGAGTGGCTCCCCTCTTTTAGGTTAGGGTTTGGCCTTAGTGATTCCGGACTGATGATGTGCTTGTGTGTGGGTCAAGATATACACAGATTCATTTCTATAAGATTTATCTTTTATAGAAAAGATAAAAAGATATTAATTCGAAAGCAAAGTTTGGTATGTGGCATTTGTTAACGTTGCTAAGAACAGTTGTAAATGACGGTAGATGGGCAAGAATCAGAAAAAAAAGAGAATGATCAATCATTTAAAATTGGAACATAGAAACCTTTAGTAGAACAGTGTTAGAACATTTCTAGGGGGATTAGAAAGGTATCACCCACTGCCTTCTATGACACAGTCTGCTTGGTGACCCCTGTGCCCAGATGTTCACTTCTAATTCTTTTCTCCATTAAAGAGGGGATATGGTTTATTCCATGCCTCAGGGAAGAGAAATACAAGATGAGACACTTTGCATATTTTAAAAGAATCAGTAATTCTGTGAAAAAAAGCAAAAGTCTATAATGATTCTCAAATTGAGCAAATAAAATGAGCTACGCTAAGAGAAATTAGGCTGGAATTCCAGTATTATTTGCAGAATCTCCTAAAGGTTGATAAACCCAAAACCTTGTGCTTACTGTGATAAGGTTTTGTTTTACACCTCAGTTATTGTAAACCAGGCCATAAAGATGAGCTGAGTTCCTCATGCGGTGTCAAATCCCATCAACCCTATTTGATTTGAATTCTTCAATTAAAACTTTACCAGGTTGCAGGAAGAGGTTTGGGTTTGGAAAGGCTCATCTTAGAACATAGAGGCTCAGAGAGACTGATCCTGGGACTGGCCAGGCTCTGGGTCAAAGTTCAGAATACAGGTCAATCCCTAATTGTGCAACCCCAATCCAGCCTAGGAGAGTAATTTTCATTTGCATTTCTGGGAGTAAATCTGCAGTCATGAGTTAAGAAAATAAAGCAATCCAGTAGCACCGATACTGATAGTGGATCAGTGAGTGGCTTTTTAAGATGTTTGAAGGTGTTCACTAATGAGACAATACATTTCTGATTTATCCATTTCCAAGAGCTCCTTAAGTGCTTAGGAAGAATTTACTGGTTGGATTTTTGTCTCCCCCCTTCAGAAAGCAAGTAGATTATGTGTGTAATTATTTGAAATGACTAAGGGAATTGAATTAATCAGGCTTATAAGACATGCTAAATATAAAGGGGGTGTGTGGATCTGTCAAATTTATAATCTAATCAAGCATTCATCAAAGACAAAGTGAGTTTTACATCCAAATTATAAGATTAATCAATACAATGACATCCTGAACGAGTGTAAAGGCTTAAAGAAAATGAGATTTTAGTTTAATGACTTTAATAAATTGATTATAAATTAAGACACAAATAATGCACAAGTTCCTAACTTGGATGTGGCTCCCCTACTAGATTATGACCAAAGTAATGCCCTCTCCCCAAGGACAGGCCCTAATCTGTTGTTTTCATGTTCTCTCCCATCAGAGCAAACCCCTTGGCACACAGCTACACTAGTGAATGAATAAATGAATGAATGACATTCAGAGTAAAGGCTGTAGGCCCAGGCTGCCCCCACCCCAGACAGCTGATTCCCCTCACCCCAGGCAAACAGAGGCAAACAGGGAAGTACATTGCCTTTATTAATACTTCCAGACTTCAGGAGACCCCAGGTCAGAGGCCAAGTCTGAGGGTCAAGTCCTTCTCGCCCAGTAGACCAGGCTCTGGTACAGAGGCACTCAGGATGGGCAGTGGATCAGCTCGGGTGTTCAGCATTTCCCAAGAGGGCAATGGCCTGGGAAGAGGCAGAGCAGGGCCCCCTCCTCACCTTCTGTGGGGAGCTGACCTCTCTCCCTTTTCTGGTATCTGAGGTCAGTTCCTCAGCAGACACATATAGGTGGCCTGAGAGCCTACCATCCTTCCTCCCAAGGGCTGGGGGCATCCCCCAGTGTAACCTGGAGAGGTGACAGTGGTGGCATGGGGAGAGTGGGGGCATGGCCACTGTTCTCCCTCTCACCTTCATTGCCATTTTTGTCGGCACTGCTACCTCTCTTCGCCTCAGGGCCCCCCTAAGGCACACAGATAAGCCAGGAGACCCAGGTCACAGGTGGACTTGGAGTGTTCTTGCCCACAGCTTTACCCCAAGCCCTGGAAGATTCCCTACTCACCGAAGGGCCAGGGGCCCAGCTCTGGCCTCAGTTGCTCATAGGGCCCTGGTGGGGAGGGATGGAAAGTGAAAGTACTGAATTAGCAATGGCCCTTGTTCTGGTCTGTTATCTTCCCATTTTAGCCCAGGTTCTAGGCTCATGCTCAGGGCCCTCTGCTCTACCAGCCCCTCCTCTAGCCCCATCCATCCCTGCCTGTTCCCCACCTACTCCATCACAAATATTCCTTCCATCTCTGCAGGGCTGTGTGGTGGGCCTGGGCCAGGACCCAGGTCCTTAAAGCCACCCCTCACACCCACAACGCTCTTCCACACACCCCATTACCTGGCTGGCTCCTGATCCCTGGATATGCACCTTTGGCTTCATATCCAGAGTTCAATGAAGACCCCCAGGTTTGGAGGGAGGGCCAAGGAATGCCCCTCAGGGCCCCGGCCTGACCTGTAGGAGGAGAGCTGGCATGGAAACCTCTGCCCACCAGAGCTGGACATGCAGGATACCCCAGTCCTGCTGGTGCCTCAGAGTCCCCCACCTACTCAGGCTGGTCCCCATATCCCTTGTCAGAGTTAACTCTGCTCCCTAAACTCTTTTCTTACCATTTCCTTCAGGAGCTGGAGCTTCTGCTTTGGGGTACATCAATATTTCTTTGCCATACCCTGAAAGAGATCTGTGTGATTCCTGTCCAGCCCCTGGATATCCCTTCCCCTCAGCCCCTGAATTCTGTCCCCTTGGTTTGACTTACCATTCCTAAAGCCATTGGCCATAGGAAACCCTGGAGGAGGAAAGAGGTCAGAGGCAATAGCAGCCCCAGAGCCCAGAGCCCCATCCCCAGTCTCCCCCCAACCCCACTCCCTAGGCACCTGGCTTTGGGAGGGTCTCAGGGAAGACCCCCATTCCCAGACCACCATTCTCATAACTGAAACCTGCAGGAGAGAGGTTGGAGAGGGCCTGGAAGGGAGGGTGGTATTGGGGAGCCCAGAGTGATCTGCTCATGAAGAGACAGACTGACTCAGAGGCCACCTAGAGAGAGCTTCTCACATCACCCCCACCCTCAAGCTAACCCTATTCAACCTTTGCCTTCCAGAAATTTCCCTGGCTTCCCTCTGGCAGCTTCCCTTTCCACCTGGCTTCAGTCCATCCCTCTACCCTCACCTGAGTCAGGATCGGACCTGGTTCTAACCACCATAATGGCCCAGTGCATAGTAAATATGTGCTGAGTGAATGAGGAAAGAGACAGACAGACATGATGAAAGAAAGCAACGAGGGTTCACCATGAGGGAGATGCCAGTTCATGCCCAAGATGAGGACCCTCAGGGCTCACCGACTTTCTGGAGTTTGAGGCCATCACCAAAGCCTGGGGTAGAGGAAATGGGGGTCAGAAATGGAGAGTGTCAGATATAGCCAAAAGAGGAGAGGGAAAGGAGAACAACTCAGATGAAGGGCATCCTCACCCAGTTCTACTCCTGGTCCATAGCCATTTGAAGGCTGGTACCCTGTGAGAAGAATGGAGATCAATGAGGAAGACCCAGATTTTTTCCAACTATGGACTTTGGGGACTCTGAGGAGGAAGAAGGGACTCTCCTTATCCACAGGGAAAGGAAACAGGAGAAATGAGTTTAGAAAGTAGCAAAAGAGAGGGAAGGTAGATTCAGGGAGGGACTTCCTAGCCTGAACAGCTGAGGCAGCCTGGGAAGAAAGGTGATGGGGGAGTGACCCTGATCTGGCCGGAGGTCAGAGATAGACTCACACCTGCAATCTGAGGTTTCAGTCCCCACTGGATGGCTGGAGTTGGTGCTAGGAAGAAAACCAGGAAACAAGATTGAGCCCAAGGCCTGGCAAGTTGGGAATGCTGCATCCTGCCATGTAGTCAGGGGCTGGGGGAGTTGCTATATTGGGAGCCACATGGGGTCTCAGGGCCAGAGTCCAGGCTTTTCCTCAGCTGGCTCATGGTGACAAGGCTCAATCTCAGCTGGAGAATGGGCGTGGGGGCTTCTGAGCAGCCAACCCAGGCCCAGCCCCTCCTGGGACCAGGTACATCCTGCCCTGTGCCCCCTACTCCACACTGACCTGGGAACTTGCCGTTCTGCACTGGAGGAGGGGGATGGAATTTTAGACCCCGGCCACCTGCTTTATCGGAAGGGACCCCTGGAGTGGGAAGTCTGGGGAGAAGCAATGGAGGAACCCTCCCATTGCAGGGACCTAGATGGGAGAGGAAGGGAGAAGGCAGTGAGCCCAGGCCAGTACCTACCCAAGGCTGCCTTCCTGGCCTCTGCCTGGTCAAGCCATCAGCCTGCAGTGGTTTCTAGGGCAGGCACAGCTTCCAAGAGGACATTGGCCAGGCCAGTCAAAGCCCAGTTCCTATGGGTTATAACCTGCTCTGGGGACCAGGTGACCCAGCCATCTGACAGTTCTTGCTGTTTGCCCACCTAGCCCCTCTACCTTCCAGTGACATTCTTCCCACCTCCCTTCTGCACATCCCCCAGTCCCTTCAACCTCACCTGGCTCAACACCTAGCCCATTTCCATTGCCATATCCTGGAAAGAAAAAGTAGAGACATGAAGGGGCAGTATTTGGGGCAGGGGATGGGGGTGGGTTCTAGAAGGAGAGGCAGGAGAAGGTATAGGACAGAGATGAGCGGGGGCTCTCACTTGCCTGGCTTCTGAGGTTTTACACCCCCTCCCAGACCTACAGGAGAAACAAAGACAGCTCCAGCAGGGACCAGCCCATCCCTAGGAGTGAGCCCTGTCTCCTTACTGAGGTCCCCACTGTACTCACCTGGTGGAAGCCCGTTCCCTGGCATGTATCCTAGGAGGAAGAGCAGGAATGAAGGCAGGGGCTGGGGTGGGGGATATTTCTGGGGGAGGCGATAGAGGACCAGGGATGGGCTCACCTGGATTTAGAGGGCTCACGACCCCTCCGAGGCATAGAGAAAGAGACTGAGTGACAAGTGAACCCCACTCTGCCCGTTTTTGTTCTCCCAGTACCCAACTCTTTGCCCATGGGGCCCTGTACTGCCTCTTCCCTTCCTCCCCAGAACTCCATGCCTGCCCTGCCTCCCTCATCTGGCCAGGCCCCTTTGGAGAACTAAATATATATTTCTTATAAATCACAGTACCACAATGGAGTTAGGGAGAAAGGGTTTACCTGGCTTTTGAGGCTTCATGCCTTCACCAATTTCTGAAGAAGAGATGGGAGCAAGTGAGACCCATTACCCACCCACTGAGCCTCTCCTCCAGAACCTGACATCTGGCCCCCAGCACCCATTCTACCACCTGCCCACTTATTACCTGGTCCATGGCTGATGGAAACTTCAGGGCCTGTGGGGACAGGAGAGGGAGAGGCAAAGGGATGCTGGGAGCTGGGCTGCCTTTTCTCCCAACTTAGCCCCAGAAATCTTGGGGCCTCCTCTGCCTCATGCCACCTCCATTTAATCACCAACACCATGCTTTCCAAGTATAAGGGGAGCCCATGAGAGGACCTACAGAACAGGGTCTTGGTGAACCACCCTTAAGGCCCTTTCTTTCTTCTCTCCCAGTGCCCAGATTCTTCAATCCCCTCGGTACTTGCTCTGTAACCATTCTGAGCTGGGGAACCGGTGAGAGTAGGAGGGGTGAGCAGGGGTTTTGGGATTCTGGCTAAAATTGAGTGAAGGGCCAGTCCATGGTCCCCTCTTCAGAACCAAACCAGAACCGGAGTCCTGCAGGCTCTCCCTCAGTCCCTCTTAATCATTCACCAATCCTGCCCCTCCAAGGCCTGGAGGAAGGCAGGAGAGGACATCCAGTTGTGGACCCCCTCCCCAGACCCCACCAGTCTCACCTAGCTGGGCTCCCAGCTTATTCCCATTCCTGAATGCTGGGTGGGGGTATATCAAAGTGGGCTGTGAATGCGGAGTGGGGAACTCTAGGTTTTGGGGAGGTGGAGAGACAGGCAGGAATGAGGCTCACCTGGCTTCTGAGGTTTCACACCCACTCCAAAACCTGATGGAAAGACAGGCAGCAGGTGAGGGGCCTGGGCCCCATTCCCATACCTCCCCAGAACCCTGGCCCACCTCTACCTGGTCCATAGCCATTTTGAGCTGCAGGGCCTGTGGGGAGAAGGCAAGGGAATAATAAACTGGCCATGGATGGGGCTGAGACCAGCGCTGGGGGTCTCTTGGTCTTGCCTCCCACTGCTTTCTCAATGTTCCTTGGTGCCCATGACACCTCTCTCTCCTGAAAAAGGTAGTGCCCCTCCTTCCACACAGCCATGCACAGAGCAAGCTCAATACACTGTTGAGTGGAATGGTGACAGAGAGTCCTGAGAGAGATGAGGAGGAAAACACCTGACCCAGGAGTTTCATACTCCCTCCACAGCCTGGTGAGGCAGAAAGGTTGATATGGTTCTCCTGACTTCCCAAGCCCTAAGCCTCTGTCCTCCTGTTCCCCAGGGCCCCCCAGCTCTTGCTTCTCTTCTCCCTCCTAACCCCTAAGGAACCAGGCCCAGCTGTCCTCACCTGGTTGGGCTCCCAGTCCATTTATGTTACCATATTCTGGGGAGGAAAAATGGAGGTGGCCATGAGGGGCAGTGTATGGAGGGCTTCAAAAGACAGGACAGAGTCTGGCAGCCTCAGTGACAAGGCAGGAAGGAGTATGGGGGAGGTCTCTTCTCTCACCTGACTGCTGAGGTTTCACACCCCCTAGGTTAACCCTCTACCTCCCCATTGGTGGGCACCCAAGCTCTCCTCACTGGCTCACTGCTCCAGCTCCTAACCCTCCCCTCTCCCTCTAAGAAGCCTGGGCTCCTGCCACAGAGAAGGCCCAGCAATTTCCAGATTCTGGAAAGAGACAGGGAGTGTTGAGTAGGCAGTACTCTGGCTTCAGGGGGTATAAGGATAGAGACAAGATCACAGCAGGACTCACCTGGTTTCTGGGGCTTCATGCCTCCCCCAAGGCCTGGAGGAGATTTGGGAACAGATGAGGAACTCAGAAGCCCCCTTCCAGAGCCTCCCTCCCCATGCTCCTCCCTGCTCTGCTCCTACCTGCGCCATATCCATTCTGGGTTGCTAGGCCTACGGGGAGAGGGAGAGTAAGCTAGAGGGATTGGTAGTCTCCCTGAGGCAGAGGTGAAGGTCCCCTCTCTTGGACCAAGCCAGAAATCTAGAATCCTAAAGGCTTCCTCCCAGCTCCCCCTTAATTATTCACCAATCCTGCCCCTCCAAGGCCTGGGAGGGAAGGAGGAGAGGACACCCAGTCTCACCTGGCTGGGCTCCCAGTCCATTGCCATTCCTGAATCCTACGGGGAAGGGACAGATCAAGGTGGAGGTATGAATGACAGGAGGGGAGCTCAGGATTTTGGGTAGGTGGAGAGACAAAGGCAAGCATGAGGCTCACCTGGCTTCTGGGGTTTCACACTCGCTCCAAAGCCTGGTGGAGAGTCAGAGAGCAGGTAAGGGAACTGGGCTCCATTCTTGCACCTCCCCAGAACCCCGGCTGCCCCTACCTGGTCCATAGCCATTTTGAGCTGCAGGGCCTGGTGCAAGGAGAGAGGAGGGGCTGTGGATACTGACCTCTCTCTGAGGCTCCACCCAAAGCCTGTCCCTTTTAGCTCTAAACCCACCCCCACCCTACCCCACCCCACCCAGCTGGGTTCTATACCTACCGCGAGGGTCCAGGCTTCCTCTAGAGCCTGAATGCCATAGCTAGCTGCCTGGGTCCCACCTAGTTGGGTGTCACTATCAGCAGCCATGTCAAACAGCCATGAAGGTGGACTCCTTGGTGCCCCCTTTCCCTCACCAGCTACATGCTATTAGCATTAGCACTCCCTGGCCCGAACCCTGGGGCTTCCCAGCTGTTTCCAGATCCTGTGCCCTTCCTGGTCCTCATTTTACAGTGGGCCACGCCCTCTAGTGGGCAACCTAGCCCTGCGTTGCAGTCACGCTCCCATACTGTTTGCTTCTGCCTGTCCACATGCCCCAGGCTCTGGAAGAGCCTGTCTCTAGCACCTGGCTAGCCCCTAGATACTTGTTGAATGAGTGTTTCTTTTGGGACACTAAGTAAGAGAAGCAGATGGGGGTCTCACCTGGCTTCTGCGGTTTTAGTCCTCTGAGACCTGGAGAAGAGAAGACAGCTGTCCGTGAGTCCGTGAGGCCACCTGGCTCTTCCTCAGGTCCACATAGAGGCCTCAGTAACCCCCATACTCCTGAGCTCCAGGGCCTCACCTGGCTGGGGTCCTGTTCCCAGGAAGGCCCCAGCTCTTGGCCCATTCCCATTCCTGAATCCTGGGGAGATAGGGCAGAAAGGAGTAAGGAGAGATCAGGGACTTGGAGGGAACAGACAGATAAGATACTGGACAGAGTGGAGCTCACCTGGCTTCTGGGGTTTTCCACCCCCTCCATAGCCTGGGGAAGAGATGAGCAGGTGAGGGACCTAATTACCCTTATATCGGAGCCTGCCCCAGAAAATCAGCTGCAGGCTCCCAGCTTCTATTCTCGTACTCCAGCGGTCCCCTCTCTACCTTGTCCAAAGCCATTCTGTGCTGCAGCACCTGTTTGGGGCACGACACAAGTAAATTGGATGATGCTAAAGTGGAAATGGCCCCCAGGCTCTTCCACCTTGCCCCACTTATTCCTGCCCTCCCTTCACATATCACTCCATTCAGCCTGGTTAGATTCCAATGTAGGGAGGTGACTGTGGGGACCTGTGACAGGAAAGGGGCTGGAAAGACTGAGGCAGTGAGGAACGGCAGCCCCAGACCCATCCCCACAGTTGCCCTATTTCTAGCCCATGAGACTTCCAAGTAGTCTAACTCCCACTTCTTGCCCCCACAATGGCCACCAGTGAGTCCAGCCCTGGAAACATCAGCTTCCCGAAGACAGGGTTTTTCAATCTCTGTTTAAGACCCCAAGGGCGTGTCCCCAAACCTCCAGCCCCTTCCAACCTCAAATTCTGCCTTCTTACTTTCTCTCTCCCATGGGTCCCCCTACCCCTCTCACGAGCCTTGACCACAGTTCTTGATGGCACTGGGCTTGTGTGCTTCTGGGCTTCTGGTCTGAGCCCAGAGAGTAGTTGGCCAGGTCAAGGTTGACTAGCATGGTGTCTGCAGTGCCCAGCTGAGGCCTGGCTTAGGGCAGGTGAAGTGAATGAGCCTCTCAGAGCCGCTCTGCTAGAAACCAGGGTTCGGGGGTAGCCTGGGACCCTGGCCTCTTTCTATGAGACTCCTTCCCCAGCTGGGCCCCCAGGTCATTGCCAATGTCATGTGCTGGAGAGGAATGACAGTGCGAGGAGGGGGTTTGGGAGAACTTGGTGGGGGACAAAATAGGGATGGGTGGGGATTGAGTCAAGATGGAAAGATAGGAGGGCAGGGTCTCTGGCTCACCTGGTTTCTGTGGTTTCACACCATCTTCCAAGCCTGGGGAAAGACCAATTGACACTGAGCCAGGTGCAGACCCCACCCCACCCCTATTCTGCCCATATAAATCAATTTTCTGCCCTTCTGATCCCCTTGCTTCTACCCCCCCTCCTTCCTTGAACCCCAGTTTGACCTGGGTGTCCTCACCTGTCTGGACTCCAACTTTTGGGAAGACTTTGGCTCCTATCCCATTCCCATTGCCAAATCCTGGCGGTGAGAGCAGGAAGGAGTAAGAGCAAGCTAAGCAGCAGGGTGCAGACAGGAATGGATAAAAAAGGACAGGGACATAGGGATAGGTTGGACTCACCTGGCTTTTGAGGTTTCATACCCCCTCCAATTCCTGAGAAAGAGACAGGGACCAGGTGAAGGAGCCTGGATCTCCCTTGAGCCACCAAACCCAAGCACCAAACCCATGCCTCCAGTTCTCATCCTCTTCCCTACCTGGTCCCTGGCCACCATTCTGAGCCACAAGGCCTGTGGAAAGAGGTAGGGCTGAGGCTGGAGCTGAACCACTTTGGGCTCCAACCTCCTGTGCTGTTCTCACCTCAGGACTTCTGTGTGCCCCCCCCAACCCCAAACAGTTCTCAGGGGCATGAGAAGGGCCTGGAATTCTGGAAGATCCTCCCCAAGACCATAGGAGTGACCAAAGCAACCCAATGAAGGGAACAGTCCCTGGGAGTAACACAGTGCAAGTGGGTGAGGCTCTCCCTTCACCTGGCTTCTGAGGTTTCATTCCCCCTCCAAGGCCTAGGGAGAAAGAGAAAGGTTGACACTGACCCCAGACAGCCCTCCCCCTCAATTCAGTCCTGATCTGACCCCCTTCCCTTGCCTACCCTTCCCTGCAGGCCCTGTCCCCGTCACCCTCACCTGGCAGGGCTCCTGCCCCTGGAAAAGTACTGACTCCTAAACCATTTCTGCTCCCAAATCCTGAGGACACAGAGGTGGGTGGGTGGGTGAGTGCTGTAAGCCCTGGAGTGGGCAGGTTTCAGGTACACAGAGGGGCTGGAATGGAAATGGGCAGGGAACATGCTAGGATGGGATGGGCTCTTCACTCACCCAACTTTGGAAGTTTCATTCCTGCTCCCAGACCTGGGAAGAAACAGAAAGGCTAAGCCCCCTACTTCCCCCAAGAACCCAGCTCTCTTCCCTATTGGCTCCCTGATCCCAGCTCTGCCCCCAACTTTCTTTATCCCTGAACCTCAAGGTGGTACTCCAGGTGTCCTCACCTGGATGGGCTCCAAGCCTGGGGAAAGCACTGGCTCCCAGCCCATTTTCATATCCTAGGGAGACAGAAGCAGAGGGAAGAATAAGGAAGAAGAGGGGGCTTCAAACACAGTCAGCAGATGGTGAGGTGGACAGAGGGGCCAGCATAGAGCTGGTTCTCACCTGGCTTCCTGGATTTCACACTCCTTCCAAAGCCTGGGGAGAGAGAGATGCAGTAGGTAAGGTAACCCCAGGAACTCAGCCTCTTCCTGGGGCTCCATAGCCATGTTGAACTTAGGGGGTATTTGAGGTCCCAGCTGAGATGGGAGAGGAAGCAGGGGTATTCTGTTCTCCCATGTCCAAACCAGACATCAGGTCCTTCCCTCTGTCTCCAATGAGTCACCAGTCCTGCCTTAGAGGAGCCTAGGAGAAGCCCCTCTCAACAATGCTGACCCAGCCCTATTCTCCCATGTCATAGCCGTCTCTCTTCCCCCACCTCACCTGGATGGGCTGCTGCACCTGGGAAGGCCCCTGCTCTGAGCCCGTTACTGTTTCCAAACCCTGGGGAGACAGGGCAGGAGGGGGTCAAGGAGGAATTGAGGCCAGGGCATAGAGATGGCAGGAGAAGGCAGGGTGGGGGCTCACCTGGCTTATGGGGTTTCACACCCCCTCCAATGCCTGCGGAGGAGATGGGGGTCAAGTGAGAATCTCAGGAGGCCCCATTTCAGGGATGCCCCTAGAACCCTGGCTCCAGTACCCCCCATCTCCAAGGCTACTCTACCTGTTCCATAGCCATTCTGAGTTGGAGAGCCTGTAGGGAAAGGGAGGGATGAACTGGTGAGGTTGGTGGGTGTGCAGAACTCTTGGACCAGCTAGAAATAGCAAACCTGAAGACTCTCAATCCACCCCCTCTCACCCCACCCCCAATCATTCACTAATCCTGCTCCTCCCCTCTGAGGCTTGGGAGGGAGGCAGAGAGAAGACCAACCCAGACCCCAGTACTCTCGCCTGGCTGGGCTCCCAGGTCATTCCTATTCTCAAATCCTGGGGAACAGATAGAGGTGAGGGGTATGAGAGTAAGACGAGGAGGCAGAGAGAGAGAGAGAAGAAATGATGGGGGAGGGAGGGAGAGAAAGAGAGAGACAGAGAGACAGAGAGAGAGAGAAAGAAGGAGGGAGAGAGAAGGCTACAGTGAGCTGGGGCTAGGCAGGGCTCACCTGTCTTCAGGGACCTAGGATGCCCCCTCCCCAAGCCTGCTCCAAGCTGGCCTAGGGGACATTCAGTGAGCCAATTAGGGACAATAAAGAGTTGGGGGATGCCCAGGGCAAGGTACACAGGTGAGATGACACCAGAACAATCTTGATGTATTCCTGGAGGTGAGAAGTATGTGCAGGAGGGAAAAGAGGCCTGCTGGAGAGGTCAAAGATGGGCTTCTCCGCCTGGGGGGTGTCAGCGCTGTTCCCACGTGTTTCTGAGATGGCCGCCCACCCCAACCCACAAATCCCATTTGCCCACCCCTTACCTGCTCCCAGGCCACTGGGGGGACTGTAGCCTGGGGGCAAAAAGAGATGTTGAGTGGCGGGGGCAAAAGGAACTAGAAACTAGGATGCCCTACCCTTATTTGAAGGGCATAGAGCTGCCTCCATCCTACCAGCTTTACCTGATCTGTAGCCATTTGGGCTCCCTATGCCTGTGGGGTCAGGGAGAAGAGGAGTGACTTAGGAAGGGGCAAAGAGGGCCAAATATGGATGTCCCCACCACCACCACTCTGCAGAGTAAGAGTGCGCCTCCCTCTCTGGGGCTCAGTTTCCACTCTGGTCCCAGGATGGGTGAGAACAGAACCAGGTGAGTAAACTGGTGGCAGGGGTTCCAGACAGGGGTGTCTGGTCTGTGCCCCTATGGGCAGGTCTGTCACCCCCTCTCCTCAGGAGTGTATACATTTCTCCCCTCCATTCTTACTTTGGAGGGTTTGGGGACCCTTCCCTTTCTGGAAATCTCATCCTCCTTACTCCCCTCAATCATTTTCTCCAGCAGCTTAGATCAGGTCTCAGAAAGGAGCCCCTTCTCCCACTCTTAGGACCCCATAGGTCCCTGGAGTGAAGACACTTCTATTACAGCCTCCTCCCTTCCTTCCCCTGCTCCAGCCTCCTCTCTTCCCCTCCTGTCCCACACCCAGACCTTTGACCCTCTTGCTTCCAGGGATTTCCTTCCTTGCTTGTCACAATCCAAACCCCCTCACTGAAGATCCAGCTCCAGGCCACTCCTCAGGCCCTGATATTCTCATGTCCAGAGTTGAGATTCTGCCCCATCTTATTCTGTTCTAAGGGCGTGGGTCTGTGCTCCCCACACTTAAACTGACCATGGACAAGAATGGCTGCCAGGAAGACAGGGAGGGACCCTGTGCTCCTCTGAGCCCCACATCTGGATTCCAGAGCTGGGGAACATTTGGGGTTCTCCTGAGAGAGCTCCCAGACTCTTCCTAGACCCTATACCAGGAGGGTCCAGTCACCTTTCCCTAGGCCAGGAGATGACAGGGGCAGCCCTGGGGAGCAGGGCAGTATTGACTCAGGTGAGGACCCCAGAGATAGAAGGGCAGGACCCAGGCATCTATCCCTAGCCTCCTAAAACCCTACCCAGCCAAGACTTCACATATCCAATCTTCCCTCTCCCCAGAGCCCCAGCCTCTGACCCAATGCTCTACCCAAACCCCCAGCCCCAACCCCAGCTGCCTAGACCCTGAAGCCACCCGTCTCCTGCCCTCACCGCCTTGCAGGCTTTCAGAAGTCAGGCAGAGCAGGAAAAGGGCTGTGGGGAAGAACCAGGTGCCCATGATGCCTGGCAGAGTGGGAAGGCACACAGCATTAGAGCCTTTAAACACCCCTGCTGGGTGGGGGCCCTCACCCAAGTCTGCCAGCTGTGAGTGGCAGAGGTTTTGCTGGCAGACCCAGGGGGCCAGTCCCTACCTCCCTCTGCAGCAGGAGTCCACCCTCTCATCCATCATGGGTGCTGACAGCCGGAATAGGCCCCCATCTTGCCCCCAGGCTTCTCCACCCCGTCAGGGATAGGGGCTCTGGCACTAGGGGAAGGTAGGCATGGAGGGGGGAGGGCACGCAGACCCGGAAATGTGGGAATGGCTGGCTGGTCAGGGTGGTACAGAATGAGTTACTGTGTTACATGGAGAGAGAGAACAGCAGGCAAGACCTCAGTGTTACAAAGGCCTGTGGTGAGGTAACACTGTAGTACATTGTAACTGACAGACTTGCCCACAAGAAGAGAGGCTATTATCCCATCTAACCCTTAAGACCACAGGTACACCACCAGGAGATGGCCCTTTGTCCCCATCTAAGGCTGGGCTTGCAAGAGTGGGCCTGAAGCATCCCTTCTATGAGGGATAGTGACCACAGAGACGGGTCAACCCATGCTCAGATTTCCTAAGTGTCCTCGTTGTTTCTTGAAGGTTTAGCCAGGGGCCCACCTCCTGCAGGGCCCACCAGCTTTACCCCCATTTCTGCTGAACTTCAGCAGCACTCACTCTAATTTTGGGAGCAGATTCTCAGGGGGCCACTGCTCAGGGTGTGATGGAGGCAGGATTGCAAGAAGGGTGCCTGGGAGTCTAGTAACTGCTCTCCATTCATAGTGGGTGGGGCACTGGAGCCAGACCAGGCACAGGGGGCTTGGTGAGGAGCCAAATATGAGAAGACAGAAGAGGCAGGCCTGAGAAATGCCAGGAGTTGGGGATCTGGATACCAGCCCTCACCTCCTTCAGCGTGTCTGTGGACCCCACCGGGCTGGCTTGGGACAGCAGTGATTCAGGCCTCCTGGGTCTTAGTCCAAAAGCCCCACACCCTGTCTTTTTCCTGGCCTGCCCCCTGCCCTACCAGGCCCTCCTGGCATCTGCCACTAAGGAGTCCAGCCTGCCAAACCAGGCAGCCTGGCAGGGTGGGGGCCTACAGAGGGGCTACAGTAAGGAATGAGCAGCAGGGGGTGGTGTTGCTTTTTGTCTAAGGCCTCTGAGCTCACAACACCTATGGGGGTGGGCCTAGCCACCAGTGAACTTCAGGGCTTTTCCCAGGTACTCCTCACCCGTAGTCTTCTCAGCAATGAGCTGTGCCTGTGCCTCTCCTCCCACCTACCCCTGAGCTGCAACCCTTCTGTGTTCTCTCCCCACATATGAGGGCCCACACCCAGCGATCATGCTCACCTGAGGACACAACACACATACCATGGCACCCGCCTCCCCCTATAGACCCACCTTTGCATAAGGCTCCTGCTTGGTCTCCTCAATCTAGTGCTCTGGCACAGTACCCCACAGGCCTACTTCCTGCCCTAACCAAGACAGAGCCGTGACCTGGAGTCCTGGAGGCTGGACTTTCCACTGGCTGCTGAGAGTGGCTCAGGGGTGGCCCCTGGCTCCAGCCATCCATGAGAGCCCCAAACAGCTGGGACAATCTACTCAGGCTCTCTGGGGAAGGCTTTTCTGCCAGGTCACCTGCTCCTCCTCATGGCACCAGGCACTGGCTCTCTGGTCTCCTCATGGAGGGCAGCTGAGTGGCCTCATGGTTAGCAGGCTGGGCGCTGGATTCAAGTACCTGCTCTATCTAGCTGTGGAGCTTGAGCAGGAATCTCACCTCCCCAAGTCTGTTTTCTCTCCTCTAAGATGATGATACTAATAGTGCCACCATGTCAGAGCTATTGAGGAAGTTACTTCACACCCTGTTTTACAGATGGGGAAGCAGAGGGAGAGAAGAGAAGGGAGCTGGCCAAAATTGTACACCTCCTAAGCAATGGGCCTGGTGTTTGAAGCAAAGTCTATGGGGCCCCTGAGTCCACAGTCTCCTATTCTCTGATACTCCACACATTTCTGGGCAGCAACAGGCCCAGTTACCCCAGACACTGCACTGCTCTTTGCCTTCCTCACACTAGTCTGGACCCAAGGTGTCTGCTTCAGACCTGGGAAAGCTGAGGGCCCCCTACACAGACTCAGACACACAGACACTTGGCTTATCCCTCAGGATGCCAGGGAAGCTTGACACAGGAGGAGACAGGCAGGGAGACCAAGAGGGACCATGCAGGAGGTACAGGCTGGGTGCCTGCTTGGCCACTGCCAGAGGGAATGCCAATACCACCACCAATGCCAGGCTGCCTGGGTACTGGCATGGGCCTGTGAAAAATGCCTGCCAGCCAGCCAGCCAGGGGCCTCAGGCCAGCTTGATGCTGCTCAGAACCAAGACCAGAGCCAGGCCCAGTTGGGTACCCAGTGCCCCTGCATTGCTGCCACTCCAACCTCTAGCATAGTCACCTCAGCTCACCCCAGCCCCACCAAGGCAGGTTGGGCCTGAGAGCACATGGGCCACTTGGGGGTTGAGAGAACCCCTGATGGAGCCTGGGCCGGGGCAACCCTTTGCTCCCAGGCATGAGGGGACATGACCCAGACTCTAGAGGAACAACTTTGAGGGCCAGAGCTAGAAGCCAAGGGCATGGTGACAGCTGGGGTGTTAAAAGCACAAGACAGAGGCCCAGGAAGCACGTTGCTTAAAATGGCACAGCCTGTGTCAACAGACTCCAAGCCAGCTGCTCATGGTAGCAGCACCTGCCAGGGTGGAAATTAGGGGAGGACAGCTGAGGGGCGGCCAGGCGCCTTCAGGGCAGAGACACCTTCTGAACCCCAAGCTATGTTAAGGGCTCCTCAGGTCACCCCCTTGTCCCTCTATCTGGCAGCTTTTCAGCCGCATTGCTGGCACAGGCACCTCTGGGACATCTTCCCAAGCATCCCTGGGGCACTTAGCACTGTGCAAACCTGACTACTGTTAACTCCCTCTCCCCACTCACTTGTCATTTTATTAAACCTATGCCAGCGTGAAGTATGGCATACGTTCTGAAGTGTGCATAAGACAAATGTAAAAAATATAAATATCTATTTGAGAAAACACCTATGCAGCTGGCCCGAAGGTCAAGAAATAGAACATGTCTAGCTCCTCCAAAGCACCAATTATAATCTCTTTCCTGCTAGGGTAGCCATTTTTGTGCTTGTGACCGTCATTTCTTTGCCTTTCTTACCTCACGTTATCCTGTTTTGTAGACCCATCCCTAGAGGGTCTTGGAGACTTCTTGGAGAAAGTCTGGGTGGGGCTGTGGTGCTATTGCCTCGACTGGACACACGGAGTTGTGCGTGGCTAAAGCCAGCTCTCACCTGGATGTGAGGCCAGACCCTGGGAATCCCGCGCCTGGGCTGGGTATTGGGAGCTTCCTGCTGAACCAAGCCCCAGCCAAGGCCTCTGGTTGAATCCTGTCGGCCGCATCTCTGTCCCCGTGACACCAGGGTGGGGGCGGGAGTCCTGGACCCTCTCCTCCAAGTTCCTCCTTTTGGCCCAGGTGGCAGCTTCGAAAACCACAAAACACTATACAAATGAAGGGGTGTTACTGTTACTCATTAAACAATGAGTAAGCTCCTTCTGTGTGCTAGGCCCTGTACTAAGCACTTCGTATTCATTTTCTCATTTAATGCTATGCCCCACCCCCAGGAGGTAAGAATTATTATTATTACCCCCATTTTACAAATGTGGAAACAGTCCCAGAGACATAGAGAATTGCCCATGATTGCACAGCTTCTGTGTGACAGAGGGGCCCTAATATTCCATTCTCTTATCTGCTATCCATACTTTACATTATATCCCTTCCACACAGTAAAATGTCCACTGGAAACATGTTTTTGAATTAAAAAAAAATGTAAAGTCACGGTGAATTTGACTTTCAAGAATGAGCAGTTGGAAAGGGCCCTGAGTCCAGGACTCCTGGATATGGGGCTGAAGTTGGGGATGACAGCTGGAGAGGAGCCTACCTACTTCCCAGGCCTCCTGGGGACAAGCATGGGGTCTTTAATAAAGACCAGCCTGAGTCACAGGGACTGTGGCTGCCAGAGATGCTAATGCAAAGGGTGCATGGTGGTGGTGGTGGTAGGGGGTGTTGCTTCAGCCCTCAGAGAAGCTCTGCGTCTGACCTGGGATGCCAGGCTGGTCCATGCAGTGGAGAGTGCTCCTTGAAAAACAAATACTGCAATGGGTTGGGAGTCTGCTGTCCATGACCCTTCAGAGACTTTGGGGGAGGGGTTGGTCAACAAGAAAACCAATAAACAGATAGAATTTCAGATAGAAATAAGTGTAATACAAAAATGAAGGGAGAAAGAATGTGATGAGATGCTGAGCAGACTATGGACGGTGTCTTGAAAGCAGGGGTGTCTTGAAAGCAGGACTCCCCTTCACCCTGAAGAAGCAACCCCAGCTGCACGAATGTTAGAAATCAGCGCTTGCTCTGTCCCTAAGAACTTTGAGGGGATCATCCCATTTGAATTTCCAGCTCCATGAGAAAAACTTCATTAGCTCAATTTTTACAGGAGAGGAGACTAATTAAAAGCTCAGAAAGGCCCAGGTGCATTCCCAAGGTCGTTCAGCCAGAAAAGGGCTGAGGGAGGTGTGAGCTGAAGTCATATTCAAAGAATGGGAAGGGCTGCCTCGGAGGTGGCTGAGGCCTGGTGGCAGGGAGGATCCCGCCTGGCTGTCTGGAAGGGGTTCCTGAAAGAGGCAGTTTTTCTGGTTTCCGAAGCAGCTCGAAGGTCAGGCATCCCCATCGCATCCCCCGTGTGAGCACGACATGTGTGAGGGGGCAGCCAGTGAGCCCGGGGAACTCCGTCCGCTCCTTTGGGACCCCAGAGGCCGCAAGGACTTCCTTTCCTGCCCTGAGGTGACTGCTTCCTGGGGCTACACCTCTGAGGCAAAACGCAGTCAGTGTACGCTCCTTTTACAGATGCGAAAACTAAGCCAGTAGAGCCAGGGCCGTGGGTGACAGGACCAGGGTCTAGAGGTCAGTGGGTGTCGGGGGAACCAGGCCGGAGGGGCCCAAAGGTCGGCTGGGATTTGGCGCAGAGCCTCAAAGGCCGCACAGCGCAGCCACCCCCACCCCAGGCCGGCGCCGGGAAACAGAGCGCGTGCGCAATGAGAGCGGACGAGCCTGAGGGGCGGGGCTGGCAACGTGCACGCCAGGACGTGGTGGGCGGAGCCCCAGGAGGCTGGGCACTCTGATAGGCTGCATCGGGGAGGAGGCGGGGATAAGGTGTTCCTGGGCGGGGCCTCGTGGCCGGTTTGGAATTTTTGGCGCGAGTTATCTCCGCGCGCGTTCACGGGCCGTTCCCCCTGGAGAGAGTCATTTTGCCTTGGCGTAGAGAGCTGTCGACCGAAGACCCCGGCTGTCCGGACCGCCCCGAGGGCCCCGTGGCCTCTGCCAACCCGGAATCCGGGACCTCACGGAGTTGCGCCCCGCCCACCCGCCCCAGGTGAGCTCAGACCCAGCCCTGAGGGTTCTCAAGCCAGACCGCGCTCCCGCCCATTCTCCTCCTTCCCCGCAGGCCCTTGCCCCCTGAAACCCCCTCCTCGGGTCAGCCTCACCCTCTCCCCACTCCAACCTCCTCCCTCATCCGCTTTCGACAGTCCCTCACCGTAGGCCTGGGTCCCGCCTTGCCCTTCTGCTAACCCCGTTCTGGGCCAGCCCTGCCCCCGGCGGCCCCGCCCACTTCCCGTTTAGCAGCTGGGAGTGACTGCCCCTGCTGTTGTCCTGTCCTGCTCCAGCCTCCCTGTCCGCTTTCATCTGGGAGCCCCTTCCCTAGCCACCTGCCCCGCTCCTGGTTACTCGTCCCTCCCCAGGTAAAGCCCCACCCACGTTCCATCTTCAGCCCCTCCCCCGTGACAGATGCTCTACTCTGTTCGCCAGGGTTTTCCCACGCCCACGGAGGTGAATCAGCTGTGGGCCTGCCCGGGGAGGAACAGAGTCTAGTGCAGTAGACCGTGGTCAGTAGAGGTGTCCCGCCCAGCCTCTGCTCAGGGCCAGCCTGGATTCATTCACCTGCCTCCCCTGTTCCACCCTCAAGGCCCTATGGCCAGGCCAGCGGTGCTAGAAAGTAAATGACATTGGGATGCTCTGAAAACCTGGTTAAGATGCAGATGTCCTTTGACTCCGAATGCGCCAGGACTGGGCTTGGAGGCTGTACTTCTAACCAGTGCCCTGGGGTTTCTGACATCCCAGTTCTTCACTCTGAGAAACCCTGGGATGGAATGCCTGAGGTGAAAGTGGCAGAGGAAAGTTCCTCACAGTATATGAGGTGAGGCTTCCAGACAGCCCCGCGTGGGGGACCTTCCCTCAGCCCTCACTCTTCCTGGGCCGGGAGGGCACACTTCAGATAACTCCTCTCATATTTGTTACTCACCCCTTGTTGGGTATGGCATCTTTTGATACACTGTGGCTTCCTCTCAAATTAAACTGTCCTCCCTTTAGTTTTCTTGTTTTTGTTTCTATTACAACATTATAGCAACACAACATCCCTCTTTTCCTCAACAGTCACTTACTTATGCCTGGGTCCATTGTAACTGTGTGTCCTTTCAATGACTACTCAGAGCATTATATGTTATTACATAAGAGCATTTATTGAGGAATATACATGTCAGACCTGTGGCTGAGCCTTCCCTGAGGTCAGTATTACAGGTCCACAAACCCCTGAGGCCAGCTGTGTTTCAGAATTAAAAATGTGTCAGATTTTAGAAGGCTAATAGGGTGCTTATAACATTTATATGTACCACCACCCATGGGTCTGGGACATTATCCAGCAATCAAACACATTATTTTTGTCAAGAAATATATGAATATTCGTACTTAGGGGGAAAAATGAGTTAGATCAGATTTTTCTAAGTAGATTTCGCATGTAGATATCCAGTTGTTCCAGCATCATTTGTTGAGATTATTCTTTCCCGCTGACTTGTTTTGGCATCCTTGTCATAATCAATTGACTATAACCGTGAGGGTTTATTTCTGAATTCTCAATTCTGTTCCATTGATTTGTATGTCTGTTGTTATGTGAGTACTACATTGTTTTGATTTCTGTAGTTTTGTAGTAAGTTTTGAAATCAGAAGTGCGAGTCCTCTAATTTCATTTTGATTGTTTTGACTATTCTGACTATTCATGAACTCATGAATTTCCATATGAATTATAGGATCAGCTTGTCAATTTCTTCAAAGAATCTAGCTGGGATTCTGATAGGCACTGTGCTGAATCTATAGATCAATTTGGAGAATATTGCCATTTTATCCATATTAAATCTTTGGACCTATATGAGCATTAATGTCTTTCCATTTACTTAGGTCATCTTTAATTACTTAAGGCTGAGGGAAAAAAGGAAAGAAAGTATATACACATAATGGTTGTCATATTGACCTTATTTACCACTTCTATTTCTCATCGTTTGTTCCTGTGGGTTCGAGTTAACATTGGTGTCATTTTCTGGTCCAATATAGTTTTGTTCCTGCTCACCACCTTTGTGCTGTTATTTGCAAGTATATTACATTTCTCTGTGTTATATGCCCAACAATACAATTGCATACATATTGTTTTATACAATTGTTTTTTAAATCAGTTAGAAGAAAGAAGAAGAAACTTGTATTTATACCGTCTTTTATATCACATAGTTACCTTTACTGGTGCTCTTTGTTTTTACATGTAGGTTAGAATTACTGTTTGGGATCATGTGCTTTCGGCCTAAAGAATTTTCTTTACTCTTCCTTGCAAATAGTCTATTAACAATGAATTCTTTCTGGCTTTATCTAAGAATGTATTTATTTTGCTTTTAATTTTGAAAAATAGTTTTATTAGATATAAGAATCTTAGTTCACAGATAGATTGTCCCCACTCAGCACTTTGAATATGTCATCCTGTTGCCTTCTGGCCTCCACTGTTTCTGATGAGAAGACAGCAGTAAATCTTGTGGGGAGGCTTGTAAGTAATGAGTAATTTTTCTTTTGCTTCTCTTAAGATTTTCTATTTGTTTTTGGTTTTCAGGACTTTTAATGTAATGTGTCCATGTGTGGATCTCTGCATTTATCCTACCTGAAGTTCATTGAGCTTCTTGGCTATGTTAATATTCTTCTAAATGACATTTGGAAATGATATTTTTCCTGCTCCTCTTCTCCCCTTCTGGTGCACTCATTATGCTTATCTATGTTGGTTGGACTTAATGGTATCCTACATTTCTCTGAGGCTCTGTTCCCTTTTCTTCTTTTTTTCTCTCTATTCAGATTGTATGATCGAATTGATCTATCTTCAACTTATTTTTTCTGCCAGTTCAAATCTACTGTTGAACCTCTCTAGTGAATTTTTTTCATTTCAGTTATTGCACTTTTCAACTCCACAATTTCCATTTGTTTTTTTAATAATTTCTATCTTATTCTTGATATTCTTTATTTGGTGAGATGTCATCATGCTTCCTTTAAGTGTGGTTTTCTTTAGTTTTTTTGAATATTTTACAGCTACTATGAGGTCTCTGTCAAGTCTGACATCTGGTTCTCTACAGCCAGTTTCTGCTGCTTCGTTTTTGTCTCTGTGTGTGGGTCACACTTTCCCATGGCTTTGCATATTGTAATATTTTTGTTCAAAACTGGACATTTTTAGACATTTTTAGCAGCTACTGGTTCCTCACCTCTTTCTGGGGCTTGTGATTGTTGTTCACTTGTCTATTTGTTTAAATTGTCTATTTGTTTGTTTGTCTATTTGTTTACTGACTGGCTGGATCACTGTAGTAACATCTTTTTCTTCAGTATGAAGCTTCTGACATTGCTTCTCCAAGGGCCTAGCCCAGGGCATATGCATAGTCACCCTGGGATACCAGTGGTTTTAGGGGAGGCTTTCTTTGACTCTCCTTTCCCTGATCATATTCACTTGTTACCTCCCCCAATTGCTGGCTGTCTGCTCTTGTTTTTGCCCTGAGGCATTAATTGCTCCATAAACTGATCTAATTAAATTTGGGCCCTTTAATAGGTAGCTTTTGAGTTCAGTGTTTGAGGTTTGTTCTGAACCCAGGAAGGCTCTTCTTAGCTATCACTTTCCTTGGTTATTTCTAGTAAACTAACTGACCCATGGTTTAGCTTGTTGTGCTCGTGGAGGCACAATCCTCCTATTTGCTTACCACCCAAACCTCCATTGATTTTGAGAGCATCTTTGAACTTGAACTTCCTATACTTTGTTTCAGTCAAAGTCACCTTTTTGCAGGGAGAGATTTAGAGCTCTCTATATTATGACCTGCCTCTCCCCCAGGCAGAATCTCTGAGTTGCAGCTCCAGACCTAGGGGCAAGACCAGTGGTACCCATCTCCCTAAGTGACACTGCTGCTTTTAGAGGCAACATCTTGCCTCTCTCAGAGTGGAACTTCCTTCCTAGGAATGAGTTGGGGCTTGAGTGACTGGGCTGCAGTATTCCCAGTCTACTGGACCTAAGGCAGAGATCCTGCCTTATTAGGGGCTAGCAGAAGGAGGGAGCCTTGGCCTCTCTGCTACATGCAGCTGGAATTTAGCATCTGCAACATGGAGCTGGAAGTAGAACATGAGTTAGATCACAGATATGAAAAACAGGAAAAAAAAACTTTTGGAATTAGACCTTTTTTTTTACTTTGGAATTGGACATAAAGGAGTATGTGAATATGTACCCCATACAGTCTTGGAAGAGGCTGCACATTTTAAAGTCTAATAGCCATTGTGACGAGGCAGAGATGTATGTGCAGGTGGTCTGGCTCTTGACTTGGCTTAACCTCTGCTGGACTGTGGGAGCTCCAGAACATGGCCCTATGATTTTTAGTTTATGTTTCTATGCCCTCCAGGTCTGTGTGTGTAAACTGTATGCAACCATGTACATATTTGCCCTTTGCCTTTTCCCAGCAGGTGCTCGTGTCTCCAGGACTTCCATGTTTAAAGCAGAACATGTGTGCAGAGTAGACGTGACTTTCTACCACAGCCTCTCTGGGGCCTCAGGACAAGGCGCTGCCTGAGTGGACACACTGTTCTGTACTCTACATCTCAGGGCCTCCTGTGCTGGCCATGCCTGTGCCCACAGAGGGCACCCCGCCACCCCTGAGTGGCACCCCCATCCCAGTCCCAGCTTACTTCCACCATGCAGAACCTGGCTTCTCCCTCAAGAGACCCAGGGGGCTCAGTCAGAGCCTCCCACCCCGGCCCCCTGCCAAGGGCAGCATCCCTATCAGCCGACTCTTCCCTCCTCGGACCCCGGGCTGGCACCAGCCCCAGCCTCGGAGGGTGTCATTCCGTGGCGAAGCCTCTGAGATCTTGTGGAGCCCCAGTTATGACCCAAACCGGCCAGAGTCCTTCTTCCAGCAGAGTTTCCAGAGGCTTGGCCGTCTGGGCCATGGCTCTTATGGAGAAGTCTTCAAGGTGAGTGGAGTGAAAACTCTCTGGGCATGCCTAGGGGTGCCCCTTTGCCTCCCTCCCGCTGCCTGGATGGGATAGTGTCCTGGATAGCCTGTTCCCCTTCTCTCCTGACAGCCCACCTCCTGGGCTGGTAGGCTCCCCTCCTCAGTGCTTGGTTTGGCTGCTTTCTCATAATTCCCCACGCAGACCCTTCCAAGGATCTCCTCAGTACACACTCTCCACTTGTTCAGAGCCTGGCATTCATGGTGGTGGCTCCTGGCTGCCATCTCCTGCCCTGGAGCCAGCTGTGCTGGGGTTCTTGGAGAGCTCTGCCTGATCCCCAGAGCCAGGCCCCCAAGTGCAGTGGACACCCTGCCCTCTGCCACCCCCCAGGCTGCAGGCACTTAGGCTACACCCTCCATAAGACATTTTTTTTTCTTAAAATATATTTTCCAGTAATTTTTATTTTCTTTAAAATGGTAGTTTTTCTTACACAAGTACTACATAAAGAAATTTTTGTTGTTAAAAAGTACAAACAACATAGGCCTTTAGATCAGTTCTCTTTCTCAGAGAAAACCATTGGGTTTCTCAGGCAGGCATCCTTCCTTTCAGAACTTTTCTTTATATACCTCTAGAGCTGACCATATAAAGACAAACCCATTTACATCCTACACAGTGGATCACAGTGCCTGTATTATTCTGTAACCAGCTTTCTTCTCTTTGCAATGGTCTAAAAGACCCTCTGGGTTAGTACTTAGAGAGAGGCCTGCTCTGCTAAGTGGTTGTGCCACCTCCCACCCCACCTGTGGTCACCGCCTCCCTTTCAGGTGCGCTCCAAGGAAGATGGCCGGCTCTATGCAGTAAAACGTTCCATGTCACCATTCCGGGGCCCCAAGGACCGGGCCCGAAAGCTGGCCGAGGTTGGTGGCCATGAGAAGGTGGGGCAGCACCCGCACTGTGTGCGGCTGGAACGAGCCTGGGAGGAGGGTGGCATCCTATACTTGCAGACGGAGCTGTGCGGGCCTAGCTTGCAGCAACACTGTGAGACCTGGGGCACCAGCCTGCCTGAGGCCCAGGTCTGGGGCTACCTGCGGGACGCCCTGCTTGCTCTGGCCCACCTGCACAGCCAAGGCCTGGTCCACCTTGACATCAAGCCTGCCAACATCTTTTTGGGGCCCCGGGGCCACTGCAAGCTGGGTGACTTTGGGCTGCTGGTGGAGCTGGGTGCGTCCGGAGCCGGTGAGGCCCAGGAGGGAGACCCCCGCTACATGGCCCCTGAGCTGCTGCAGGGCTCCTACGGGACAGCGGCTGACGTCTTCAGGTGAGGGCTGGGCCATGGGAGGCCTTTCCTGGGTGGAGTGCGGTCAGCAGAGGGAAGGGAATGCCATTCTAGCCCAAAGTCGGGAAGAGTTGGCCTCAGGCTGGAGATACTGTAGATACTGCCCTGAGGGTATGGAGGCCTCACCCTCTAGTTGAGGGGGTTCTTTGGAGCAGCTCCACTGGAGTCACTCATCTTACCACCTCTCCAGAGGTACTACTATTACATTTACAGGGAAATGGACATAGCAGGGTTAAGGGACTGGACCACGTGATGGGTTCTGTGGCCCATGACAGCAACCACTGCTCTGCCTCTAACAGTCTATCCAGTCATATCCGTAGGACCATGATAGTAACACTAGCAACTATAGTAACCATACTGCCTATCTGGTAGGGGCATCAGGAGGGCTCACCAGTGTCCTGTGGGCTGCACTGGGCACTGGGTCCATCCTTTACGACATGGTTTCATCATTGGCTCTTTTGGGGACTTCTCAGGGCCCCCATCCCCTTCTCTGCCTCCTTGGCTCATGGTGGAAGACAGCTGCTTTCTTCTCAGGGGCAGCCTAGGGCTCTGTGACCTAAGGCCAACCCTGCTTCTCTTTGTCCCTCACCCACCCCTAGTCTGGGTCTCACCATCCTGGAAGTGGCATGCAACATGGAGCTTCCCCATGGTGGGGAGGGCTGGCAGCAGCTGCGCCAGGGCTACCTGCCCCCTGAGTTCACTGCTGGTGAGTGGGGGGCAAGGATGGGAGAGGACATGATGCCACAGGGAGGGCAGACTTGTGTGGAAGGGAATGTCTGACAGTGGAGACTGCTGGGCTCAGGGTCACCCCTGACATGGTCTTGTCCTGTGGACAGGCCTGTCTTCTGAGCTGCGGTCTGTCCTCATCATGATGCTGGAGCCTGACCCCAAGCTGCGGGCCACAGCCCAGGCCCTGCTGGCCCTCCCTATGCTCAGGCAGCAACGGACCTGGAGTGTCTTGTGGTACATGGCTGCTGAAGCCCTGAGTCGAGGGTGGGCCCTATGGCAGGTAAGCCTGGTGAGGGTGAGACTATTCTACCCTGCTCCCTGGACCTGGGGTCTGCCCAGCCTTCCTTGATCCTTTGTCCCTACAGGCCCTGCTTGCTCTGCTTTGCTGGCTCTGGCATGGGCTGGCTCATCCTGCCAGTTGGCTGCAGTCCCCAGGCCCGCCGGCCACCCCGCCTGGCTCACCGCCCTGCAGCCTCCTGGACAGCAGCCACTCTAGCAACTGGGATGATGACAGCATAGGGTGAGTGAGAGCTCAGGATGGAGGGGTGGTAGGGAGAGATGAGCTGTAAGTGTAGCCAAAGCCCACACCCAGGTCTCATGGGGATTAGTGGTAAACAGGGACCCTTCCTACAAACCTGGCTCCTATTATGCCCAGGGAACAAGGCAACAAGGCTGGTGGGGTGCAGGCTTAGTTGGAATGCAGTTGTTTCTTCTAAGCTCATTGTGTGGAATGGCTACTGTGCAAAGCATAGCAGAACTGGCAACTTCACACTTGGAGCACTGCCACACTAGGGAGCAGTGTAAGGACAATGGCCCCTACTGGGAGAGACAGGCAAAGCAGCCCTTACCCTAGTTGAGGCTGCTAAGTGCCCAAGGACAAGACAAAGCCCCTAGAGCCTGGTGAGCCTCTGCCTTGGGAGAAATTCCTTAGTCTCAGGTGCCTGGTGGCTAAGTGAGAGCTGTAATTAAGGAAGTACTGCAAAGGAAGAGGCTGGGGGGCACACAGTTCTAGGGAGGATCAAACCATTAACTCCTTCCTAAGAAAAATGTCACCGTGTTGCTAGATAAGCCTCATTTACCACAGGTTCACTACAAAGCTAGCTCAGTTGAAGCCTGTCTTCTGAAAAGGAACAGAGGTTGCCCTTGAGTGTGGACAGGTGGTTTTAAAAGTTGTGTAAGTGCTTCTTTCAAAGGGCACCATACTGTCATTGTCTTGGACTGTGGCTCCTGCTTGTTTCCAGCAGGAGCCTGCACAGGGATAGGGCTGGTCTTGCTGCTCCCAAGGCCTCCCTGTGCACTACCCACCCCTTGACTGCTTCCTTGTCTCACCTATCCGCTGCAGGCCCTCGCTCTCTCCAAAGGCCATCCTGGCCAGGGCTGCCAGAAGCACCTCCACCCCACGGAGCAGACACACACTGAGGTGAGTAGGCTCAGGGTTGAGGGGTGGGAGAGGCAGCTTTCGGATCTTGAATGTCATTTTCTCTCTCTTCCTTTTCCCCAGGGATGCCTTTGACCTTAGTGACATTGACTCTGAGCCTCCTCAGGGCTCCTTCCCCTCCTTTGAGCCTCGGAACCTTCTCAGCTTGTTTGAGGACTCACTGGGTCCAACCTGAGCCCCAGCCCAGCCTTGATGCTTTTAACCTTTTAGCTTATCCCCATATCCTCCCAGAAGCTGGGGTCCCTCTGAGGTCCAGTGGTCCCTTCTACCTGGCCATGTCTAATAAAAGATGTCTGAATCTTGGGAGCACCCAAGCTTGTTTGCATGGCAACATAGTGCTTCCTGTCCCGTTTATTGATGTCGCCCAGGGTCTGAGGGCCCCAGGATGAGCCAAAGCTGAGCTCTGCTGCAGGGCCCAGAGCCCCAGGCCAGCAGACTGGAGTTGGAGGCCCCATGCTGTGTGGAACAGATTTCCTGAGCAGGCACATCCCTGGTGGGTAGGTTGAGCTGTCAGAGCATGGCACTCAAGGTGGAGGGTGGGACTCCAGTCCAATGGGGCCTGAATCCAGGGCCACTCAGCTCTACATCTCTATGCCAGTTGCCTGGAAAAAAGCAGGAGCCCTCTTGCCCCCTGGAGGGAGGGGCTAGTCCTGTTGCCCAAGCCCTTCACTTTACAGTCTGGACAGAAGGCAGAAGGGGTGGGCAAACCTCAGGCTTTTGGAAGTGCTGGCATGCAGGGCCAAAAGATGGAAGTCAGGAATCGTGGGCTGGTGGCTGATCCAGGTACCCACAAGGTACCTTACTTGAAGGTCTAAGTATGAACAGGGTGGAGTGATGGCTCTGGGCTAGTAGGATTCCAACTGTCAGCAAGACTTGACCCCAGAGTCCCTCTGGCCCAACCCTCACAGGTCACAGAGGTTAAACTTCAGTTTCCAGGCTTGCACAGGAAGACATTGCCCTGGAAGAAGGCAAGATGGGAAGCCTGGAGCCTCCAAGGCTTGGGTAGAAGAGGCTCATCCATAGGGAAGAATGGGTGAACAGACAGAGCTCCCAGCTGAAAAACATCCAGGGAGCCAGCCCCTTGCAGACCAACATAAGGAGGGAACCCTGGTGTTGTTGGCCGTAGAAGACCGTGGGCAGGCTGGCATGGTGGACAGGTGGTAGTTCAGTCTGGGGGGCAGGCATGGTGGGCAGCCCAGAGCAAATCAGGCACAACCCCGGCGTGCAGCTGTAGGATGGAGCCCACACTGAGCAGGTGCATGATCTGGTGTGAGTTGCCCCAGTAGTCGAAGCGACCTGGTCCCCAGCGCTCTGGCAGGCGGGCCACGTTCACTAGCCCCCCAAGCAGTGCCAGCGCATCCATGCGCAGGTAGCAGGGCAGGGAACCTGGAGCTCCAGAGCCCAGCCCTACTCCTCGGGCACCAAACACTAGGAGACGAGCACCAGCCTGCCAACCAAAAGCCCGAAGCCGGGCACTGGTGGAGGGGGCAGTAAGGGCCCTCCAGCCAGCCACACCCGACAGCATGGTGTAGCCCACCAGGGCAGCTGGGCGCAACCAGGGCCTGCAGGCCAGGGTGCAGTGGATGATGGGCAGGGCCCCTGCACAGAGGAGAGAGGCAGGAGAGAGCACGTCAGTCTGGGGGTCTGCCTGCCCTTTCTACCCAGGGCTCAGTGAGCATGCTCTGCCTCCCCCTCCCCAGTTACCCTCTAGCTCCCATCCTTCAAGCCTCCCTCCCCACTCCTTGGCTCACCAAGGGTGTTGACGAGGCAGACCCCACACATGTCCAGGGCAAGGAGCCGGGTGTACACAGGGCTGCCCCCTTGGTGGCACATGAAGAGGTGGTAGAGCACGGAGCCTGCAGGTGGTGCCAGGCAGGCCACACAGTGTGTGCCCCCCAGCCAGCCATCCTTGCCCAGCTGACCCCAGGGCACGGTCATCGGCAGCAGCACCAGGAAGCCCAGCAGGGCCAGCCCTGGGGGAAGGAGAGAGTTATCCATCACACAGCTTTAGTACAGAGGACAAGTCATGTTCTCAGAGAGTCCATAGTCTAGAGACAATATGAGAGAGATGAGAGCAAGGTCTTGACAATGCTGATAGCCAGCTATCACCAGACCTGGGACAAAGTCAGGCCCTGGGCTTTCAGGAACTTGACTTAGTCAGAGAGCTCACAGTAGTTCTGGAAGCAGAAACCATTATCCCCACTTTGCAGGTGAGGAAACAACCTACCCCCCAGGTGACCCCAGCAAGAGAGAGCTGAGGCAGTCTTAACTCCCAAGCTGCTCCCACCCCTGCAGCCATATTACCTCCCCTTGAAAGCTGTGGCCCCAACCTAGAACTTGGCCTCCCTGTATCAGCAGAAGCCAGAGGTAGGTGTGACCTCAAGCTGAGTTCTGAACAGAACCTGTGGGCAATGACACCAGATCCCAGGGCCAGTTAGCTTGCTCATCCCAAACCCATGTCTTCTCTCCTAAGTGACCAGACAAATGAAGGCTTTAGGCCTTTTTATCTTCCATAAAGGGGTGAAGCCAGGCAGGGGAAGGAGGCTGAAAGGAGCTTATTTTATCTGCTCCCCAGGCACCTCCTGGGTAAGCTCCATTCCTCCCAGGCAGGGTGTCCTACCCTCCCCTCTGGCATTTTGGCATTACCCTCACAGGGGTTAAAGGTGGGCACAGTAGGTTGGGGCCCCTGGCTGTCCACTCTCGGTAGGGTCTGGCCAGGCCATAGTTCCCCAGTGGGGCAGGTACCAAGGCTAGGCCCAGACCGCTCAGGGCCCCTCTTGCCGGCCAGGGCAGGCCAAGGACGGACGAGGCTGTGTCAGCAGAGCTAGATGGGGCTGCGGAGGAGGGGCCCGGCGCCTGCGGAGGGAGGAAGGAGTCGCCACCAGGCGGAGCCCCACGACTGGGCTGCCCGGGGACGGGGGTGGCAGGACAGCTGTGAGGGGAAGGGTCGGATTCTGGCTTCTCCTCCTGGGTCCCTTCCCGCCCAGGTAAACACCCATCTCTGGGACGGGTGCTGGCCGGGGAGGGTGCGCGGGGCAGCAGGATTACGAAGAGGTTGGACACCAGGCTTTTCCCCGGGGCTCAGAAGGATTAAGCAGACTCAGTCCCCCACTCTGCTTCCCTCGCTTGTCTCGGGGGCCCCCGCCAGGGGAGCGGAAGCGGGCAGCACCGTCTGGGACAATGGCAGCTTTGTCACCGCGGCTCCTGGCCGTGCCAGGGCTCGGGCAGCCCAGGACTTGGGCGCTGAGGCATTCCTCTGCCTTTGGGCCCCCGGCCCAGAGAGGGCAGGGCTTCTGCGGGTGTGGGATGCGGGTGCGGCTCACCGTGCGTGTAGATGTTTCCCAGCTCGTTATGCAGGTAGAAGAGGCTGCGCAGGCAGCCGGAGCCGCTGCTGGCTGGCCGGTAGCCGGTCAGCACGAACTTGTTGAACTGCAGGTGCGGCGGCGAGCTGGCCCAGTCCAACAGGCGCGGCCCGGCCAGGAACGCCATGACCCGACCTGGCGCGGGCGACCCGCGCTCCTCTTGCCCCGGGCCTGGTCCTCAGTGGGGGTGCAGCTGTGGTAGGCTCATCCCGGTGTCCGCCCACTGTCCAGTGCACTGTCCGCGCACGCGCCGGCCGTGGGGTCCCGGCTTGCGACCCTCCCGCGCTGCGCACGCGCGAGCCTGGCGCCCCCGCGCTGGGGTGGAGGCTGGAGACGCGCCGGGCGCCGGAGCGCACTGCGTCCCGCTTGGCCAGGGCGGGCGCGCCGCAGGGACAGCTTGTGGCGGCGGCAGCGGCCAGTTGTCTGTCTGCAACCCGGAGGACGGGCGCGGCCGGACTTGGGAGGGGACGCCAGGCCCCGCCCCAGCTGGCCGCCCCCGCCATCCCGCGTTTCGCCAGTTTCGCGCGCTGGGCTCTTGACGTAGTCACTGTGAGGGCCAATGGGTGCGGCTGACAGGGAGGCCGCTCCCGGAGGCAGCCCAGGGCTTCACCCTCTTAGCATAATATATGCAGTCCCAGCCTCTTCTGCAAGGGATGGCTGTTGACTTGGGACTCGACGTTCTGGTTCCTCCGTGGCTCTATCGGAGTGACCACGGTGCCTTGCATCACCCCGCAGTGCGTATCCGGGCTTTCTGAGCGACTTCAGGTCATCGCGCCCTTGGGCACCCACCGTCTCCGACACAGCCCCACCACCCAGCCCTACCCCTCAGCCCGGGCTCTGTCCAAGGTACTGCCGGCCCGGAACATTCGGACGGGGTCAGGTCTGGAGCCAGGGTGCCTCCACTCCAGGTGCCCCTGATCTCTCCACGCTCCCGGCTTCCCCAGAGCACAGCGTGGAGCGCTAAGATGCCCAGGTTTCTATGGGTGTGCGTGACGCGCCTGGCGCTCTCGGGGACGGCCCTCCCCTTCGGGTCAGGCTTTGAGCTTGAGCTCCAACAAAGTCTATTATCGCCTCTAAGGTACACCTTCGGCCCCACCAGGACAGGCAGGAAACTGAGGGCAAGAGAGAGGGCAGGGGAGAAAGATCGGTCCCTGCCTGGGTTCTTACTAAGGCGGGCCCAGGAAGGCATTCCTTCTGCTTAGCACCACAGCCGGCCTCCTCCTCACCTCCTCCAGGACCCCGCCCACCCATCCTTTCGCCAGGCGGCTTTTTGTGGAACACCCTTAATTTGCATGGACACACCCAACCCTTGGCCCCAGTGTTTTCACATAACTTTCCCACACCAGGTAAGAATTTACAGAACTCAGTACCAAAATAGGGCTTTTATTTAAAGTCGATGGCTGGTCTTTTGACCACTTTTGTTGATCTCTCACATTGCGCTTAGGCCGCAGTTCAGGACCACCCAAAGAGGGGCTCCAAAACCCCTGAAATCAGATCCTAGTGAGTCCTTTTGCCCTTTGGCCTCGACCATCTGGACACCTAGAGTCAGGCCAAGTTCCCAATAATAGCACCAGATGCTTCCTGACCAATGTCTGGCATCTGAGATGACCGGAGGGCAAGTTGCCCTTTAAAAAGTGGAAGGCGAAAGTAGAGTGTGGCATAGCGTCTCAGGTGTTCATTCCACTGTCAGTGGGTCCAACAGACCCTTAGGGTCCCCAGTCAAAGGGCAGAGATGAGAGAACGCAGGGAACTCTGGCTGGAGGTGCTCAGGGGGCGATAATTCGAAGCTAGACTCTCAATCTGGGGGTCTCCAGGGGGGCAGGGCAGGGCTATCCCTCGAGGCCGGCGGTACCACACGGCCCAGCTTCTCCCGGAGCTCCGGGAAGGCCCCAACGCCGGGGGACCTTTTCCTGGAGCCAGCAGACAGCTCCTAGAGAGAGAGTAGACGTCAGCCGAACCCCCAAACAATCGCATCTTCAGCATCCTGTTTCTCCTGTGATCCCAGGAATGATTCCCTGTGTAGATAGACCCAAGGCCTTGTCGTTCAAAAACCCATGAATTCCTCCCAGCTCCGTTCCCCTCCTGGGCCTCATGTTCCCACCAGGGCCCCTGCGCCCCGGGGCACCAAGACATCAGGCATTGGCGGGGTCACCCTTATGACCCGTCCCAGCACCCGCACCGTCGGCGCAGCAGCGACAGCAGCAGCAGCAGCAGCAGCAGCAGCACTGAGACGGCCGTCACCATGGAAAAGACCCGAGCTGCGGGCACACGGGTGCGGTGAGTACAGGGCTCCGAAGGAGCTGCTCCCCAAACTCCCTCTCATCTTGAGAGCCCGCCTCACCCCCCATCGCAGCCTCTGGAGCCCCAGGCCTGGGGCTGCAGCTCACGTTGGTACCATCGGGGAGCGCTGCAGGGGTCTGGGCCGAGCCTTTGGGGGGAGCCGCGTCCTCAGCGGCGTTCTGCAGCCCTGCGGAGAGGGGTGTGAGGCAAGTGGCGCGGGAGCAGGTCGAGGGGGGACTGGGCGGGGCCTCACCGCGGTAGGTGAGCGCGAAGCCCTGCGCGTGGCCGCGCGCGTCGCTGCGGAAGGTCAGTAGCAGCGCGGCGGCGCGCAAGCGCAGCGGCCCGGGCGGCGGCCGGCGGGCGCCGTCAAAGGCGCTGAGCAGGTGGCCCGAGGCGGCGTCGCGTAGCTCCAGCCGGTCTCGCGTGTCGGCCAGCTCGAAGAGGCGGAAAGTGAGCTCCAGAGCGGCGCCAGGCGGGCCAAGTTCCCAGCTGCAGTTTCGGTCCGGCCCGTACTCGTCCGGAAAGTCCGGGGAGTAGATGACGCCCTGAGGTGCAGTCCAGTTCCCCTGACAGGAGCCCACGGACACTGCGGACGGAGCCGGCGGTCAGAACCCAGAGACTTAGAGGATCCATTTCCACGGGGCGTGGCACCATGCTGAAATCCCGCACTTTCCAGCCAGGCCCCGCCCCCAAGTGGGTCCACCTGCATTCTCCCGCCCCTTCCATAGGTTTACGCTGATCCCTTGCTCAAATCTCGCCCTTGGCACCCAGGTTCAACCACAGACCCTGGCCTTGGCCCTCAGGTTCAGCGCAGTTCCCTGTTCGGGCCCTCCCTCCTATCCAATCCCCTTCTCAGGCCTTGCCCGCAGCCTGCAGCCTCCCACATTTCAACCCTCCTAGCAGGGCATCGCACTCTGGATCCCACCCAGACTACTCCCTTTACCCAGGTCCCACCTTCATAGATACCCAGGCGCCCATCGCCGCCACACAGCTGGCCTGGGTGGCCGAAGCAGATCTGGTCACAGTCAGTGGCTGGGGCTGGGCGTCCTCGGGTCAGGTCGCTTTCAGAGCCACAGAAGCAGGCATAGCCAGCCTCCACACCTGCCAGCTGAGACCATAGACAGGGTGACCTCAAGGGCACTGTCTGGTGTAGGGGTGGGGTAGTGGGAGCCAGGGGTCGGGTTTGAAAGTGGGAATAGGGCTGGAGGTTCAGAAATCAGCGTCAAAGTTTGGCGTCAGAGTTGGAAGTTTATTTGGGTCCTGAGTTCAAGGTCAGAGGTCACTAGTGTGGGCTGGTGTGCCATACCTGGTAGCCTTTCATGCGGCAAAAGCGAAGGCACACTTGGACCGTCAGCTTCGTTGAGGTGCCACTGGGGCCGCTGAGGGCAGGGGGTGCCCCTGAGTCCACAAAGCAGCCCAGGTACCCTGGCACTGATGGGGCAGAGGAGACAGGCTCTGTCTGGTTCCTCCAAAAGTGAATTCCACTCAGGCAGCCCAGCGCTCCCACCTTTGTTCAGCTGAGCCAACTCACTGTGACACGTGGGGATGTCACAGTAGCGCCAGTAGATGCCCTCTTCCGTCTCGGCCACATAGCACCACGGCTGCACATCACCATCTGGGTTCCTGCAGGATGGGGGAAAGTGGTCCC
This sequence comes from Cynopterus sphinx, assembly GCA_030015415.1. Lineage (NCBI taxonomy): Eukaryota > Metazoa > Chordata > Mammalia > Chiroptera > Pteropodidae > Cynopterus > Cynopterus sphinx. The sequence continues at coordinate 93,574,456 of CM057379.1, read as the reverse complement.
AATCCTACCCTCCCAAGGGCTGTAAACCCTAGGCCCCCCATCCCAGGCTATTTGTAAAATGGCCACTATGTATGCTAGAGCTCCTCTCCTTTCTGTCTGTAAACTTTCGAGTGCAATGGGAAGTCATTAAAAGGTCCTGACCTAGGATCGTAGGTCTTCAGCCGTTGCTAGGACATGGCCTCACATATGAGGACGCTGAGACCATCTGTAGTGTTCGCCCCCCACCCCACCATGAACCTGGTCTTAGTGCCTTGCTTCAGAACCCTGTTTTAAAGCAAAAGTGGTGACTCCTATCAGCAGAGAAGCATCTTCCCGCTCAGCTTGGTCTCTGGCTCCAAACTGCATTTGTGGCTCTGAACCCCCAACCCTTCTGTCACCGCTAATGATGCCCCTCAAATAAGCTGTATGGCAAGAGCCCGACCCCTCATTCCAGGGCTCACTCTCTGGCTCTGCCTGTACCCACTCTTTGAGTGCTCAGGCCTGACCTAAGGTTCTGCAGAAGTTGAGCACCTAAGGCCGGACCTGCGTCAGAAAATGTTCTGAACACCCAGTCCCGACCCCAGTGTCGTCTGGGCCCTGTCTCCTAGCTCAGGCTCCACCCTCAGGCCCTCCTGGTGGACCCTGTACGGGTCCAGAAGAGACCTCCGCTCTGCCCACACGGAGCCCCGGCCTAAGGGCCAAGCGGCAAGAGGACACCCAGTCCCGCCCCTGGCGAGGCCCCGCCCCCAAAGGCCCCTCCTCAAGAAGACCACGCCCCTGGCCCTCACCGGCAGAAGTTGTGCTTGCCCAGCCCCCAGCGACCCTGGGGGTCGCTGGCGCTGCTGTAGCTGTGCTGCTGCGTCTGGTCCCAGAAGAGGCACGGGCGGCCCGTCCCGCGCGGGCCCGTACGGTTCTGGTGGCCGCGGTAGTCGGCGCCGTTCACCTGGAAGCACTCAGACAAGCCTGCATGGCGACAGCGGGGCCTGGGGAGGTCCAGAGCCTCGGCCGACGTCCTCCTCACTCCCTGATGACAACTTCTGCCTGGCTCCCCAGCCAGCTTAACTGGCGCCCGCGGGGTCTTCGGGCTACTCAGCTGCTCCCTCCACATGTTCTGCCCCCTCCCAAGGCTCAGGACCCCGGGTCCTAGGCGCGAAGGCGGAGGACCGAGTGGTCACCCAGGCCCCGTCTCCAGGTCAAGACTCACCTGGGCTATGCAGGCTCCCCGCAGAGGCCCCGCGTGGTGGCAGCATCGGGAAGAAGAGGAGGAGAAGGAGGAGGCCTCGCGGGGCCCGTGTCCTCATCGCCCCCAACCTAGAAGAGATTGTTCGGCTCGCATAAGACCCGGGCTGCCCCCGGGGTCGCTCCGGGGGTATCCCAGGCGACTGGGGGGCGTTGTCCTCTGACCGTTTATCCTCGTCCCACTCTGAACAACGCTCTCTGTCTGGGACTGGGAAATATCTCCCGGGGGTATTTGCCTCTCAGAGTTTCTGCCCCTGGAGGCGTTTCTCTGTCCCTGTCTCTACTGGGAGGTCACTGGCCAGGGGCGTTCTCCGTGGCTGCCTCGCCTCTCGGGGCTCCGAGTCTTGCCTCGGCCTCCACACCTGCCTCCTGCTGCTGCGCCTCGCGTCTGAGTCTCCCGAGCCCAAGTCTCTAACGCGCTGGATCCTGCCCCCTTCGCGTCCCTCTGTGGATCCCTCCCCCCTGGGTCCCACCCCTCCCCTTCCCCCCGAGGCCGGGAAGCCCCGCCCGAGACTGGAGCGAAGGCAACAGGTCCAGACGCCTTCCACGCCCGCCCGGGACCCTCGCCCGTCCAGGCGCGCTCCCCCTCACCCCCTCCTTCTCTCAGGGTCGGTGCAGGTTCTTGTGGGAGTGTGTGGAGGAGGATCCTAATGGGGGAGATACAGGATCCTCTCACGAGGCCGCATGGCCCGGGACACCCGCTCACAGACACCCTTGAATGAAATGCACGCACGCCCTCCCAGTCAACCATTCGTTGTCAAATGCACACACGTACACCCTCACGCTCTTCCCTTCACAGGTCCCGACGCCTCTGGCCTGACCGTGGAAGTGCCACTCCCTGCCCCCCGCACCCTCGAAAGTGCCACTCCCTGCCCCCGCACCCTCGAAAGAAGCGGGAATGATGGATGCTTAGTCCAGGACAGGCACTGGCAGCTGGTGTCTGGAGAAGGCAGCTGCGTCCCTGATCCCAGCCTGTCCCCCTTCTCTTTCCACTCTTCTCCCTAGGACCCCCCCAGCCCAGGCTCGCCGGAGCCATCGCGGCGCGGTGGAATTCCCCCAGTGGTGCCCCCCCACCTGGCGGGGGAGGGGGAGGGGAGCAGGCCCAGGCAAGCGTGGGGGGAAATTCCCCGCCCCCTCCCCCTAGGCCCGACTCCTCTGAGTCCTCTGATCTCCCAGTGCCGCCCGCCGGCTGGCCCCAGGGCTTGGGGGTAGGCCAGCGCAGGTGCGTGGGAGGGCGGGGGCGGGGGCCCAGAGCTGTCCCGCCCCACCCTGATCCCTTGCCCCTCAGTTCAGCCTCCCCACCCTTCACCAGACCTACACCAAGCTGTCCAGCCTGAGAGGAGTGATTCTTGCCCTCTCAGTGCCCACTGCCCAAGATGCGGGGTGCAGGAAAGATTCTAGAAAGGCCACGGTGCCGCTAATGGTGATGAGTCCTGTGGAGACTTGGAAATTAGTGCCTCACACCCAGGTTCTTGGGTCCGGGAGTGGGTGGCGCACAGGTAAGCATTCAAAGGAGGCAGGCTTGATGAGCTGCCTCCTGTGGGAGCCCAGTCAACGACCAGACTGGCCTCAGCTCCCCTTCCAGTTTCCTCGCCCCACCCAGCACTTGACTGGTGACTGGGTAGCCACCCCTTGACCAGGTCCCCTTCTCTATCCTGTTCAAGAACAACAAGGTTGTGAAGGCTCCAGGGGCATTGTCTCAGGCTCTGGCCTACAGAGAGCATCCAAGGCCTGGGACATGGTCTGGGTGATGGGGTGCGTGGCAAGCCTCACCTCCCACAGTCACAGCCTGCCAAGGAGAAGGTAAGATGGGGGACAGGGACAACCAGGACCCTATGTGCAGAATGAAGGTCAGTGAGAGGAGTGGAGGATGAACTATCCCCTTCTCTTGTTGGAGGGTGTATCGAAAAGGACTGTCCATTTGGTCAACAGCACTTTGACACCCCCCCCCCACTGCCTCAATCTCCTGCATAAGAGGTGTTGGATGAGAGGGGGGTGCTCAGTTCCAGGACTCTGGCACTGAGATGAGGGGCAGTGTCCTCACTGCAAGCTCCAGTCCCAAGTGGCTGACTTCTAAGTTTCCTTACTCGCACATGAAGGGCCTCAATAGACTGGGGGTTTAAACAATGGAAATTTATTGTCTTATAGTCTGGAAGCTAGAAGTCTGAAATCAAGATGCTAGTAGGGTTGGTTCCTTCTGAAAGCTGTGACAGAGAATTTGTTCAATGCCTCTCAATTAGCTTTGGCGATTTGCTAGCCATCACTGGCATTCCTTGGCTTGTAGATGCATCACCCTTATCTCTACCTCCATCTTCACGTGGTATTCTCCCTGCGTCTGTGTCCAAATTTCCCCTTTTTATGAGGATGCCACTCAAAATGGGTTAGGGTTCACGCTACTACAGTATGCCCTCAGCTTAACTAATTATATCTGTAATGACCTCTGGGTGAGTCGTATGGTATGTGTATTCTATCTCAATAAAGCTTATACTGAAAAAGAAAGAACTAGGCACAGTGGCACTGGTGGGCACTGACAACTGATGTGATGTATAGGGACAGAAAAGGCAGTGTCAAGGACACCTCTGGGTTTCTACTTGTGTGGTGGGACCATTAGATGAGGAGGAAAACAGGTAGAAACTTTCTTTTGCTGCCTGTGCCTGGTGCCCAGGGGACACCCAGAGCCAGGGCCCTGGAGGCAGCGGACACACAGGTTTGGTTCCAGAAGGGAGGGTCAGGCTGGTGCTGTAGACTGACAAACCATGAACCCTGAAAATGGCTAGGCAGAAAAGGGCTGAGGTCCAGCCTCCAGAATACCAACCACCAAGCTTATAGGTTGGTGGGGGCAGAGGAGCCCTTGAGGGGGGCTGGGAGGGTATGCAAGGAGGGGGTGGGGAACCCAAAAGAGGGATCAAGGAGGGAGCAGTCAGTGCTAGAGAGTGAGCTCTGAAAAGCATCTGCTGACTTTAGTGACAAGAAGGTCCTTAGTGTCACCCTGCAGAAGCGTTCCTGACAGAGGACATGTGGACAGACTGCTGGGCTAGGGCCAGAAGGGGGAGTAGGGCCATGAGAAGCATTTCTGTGATGTTCACTTTCCAGCCTTAGGGACAGGGACCCCTAGAGCTGGCCACTGCTACCATTTTAAAATTTTGATTTTTTATTGATACTTCTGCTCTTTGTAAACTTTTTATTTCAAATTTCATAATTGAGACATTGCACACTGTCATATAAAGGGGTAGAGACACCACCTGTGCCACATGGAGCAGATATAAAATAGGGTTTATTCAGGGAAACTAGCAGCAGAGTGGGAGCAGGGAAGGAGGGCACAGCCCCTCTAAGATGTCACTGTCGGCAGAAGAGGGGCTGGTTTCCAAAAGAGGCATTCACCATGTGTACTTTGTTCTGTGATAGTGATGTGGCAGGGAACATCTCTTTGGCTCTGAAACTGTGGAGGAAGTGAACTTAGGAGGGGGACACTTCTGGAATTCAGTGGCTGAGTGGCAGTGGGGCTACCCAAGGTGACAGCGTGTCCAAATTCATATCTACTGGGTAGCCTCAATTCAAGCAACAAAGACCATCCATCTGTCCTCTAAGGTCAAAGCAGCTGCAGAGAAGAGGAGCAGTATACCAGCCCTGCAAGATGAATGTCCAGGAGGGAAGAAGCCCACATCTTCCTCTGATTCTTCCCACCACACCCTAACTTCCGGTTGCCTAGAGCCTAGACAATGTGTTGGCCATGGGACTTGGGACTAGGGAAGTTGCTGGCCCTGAAGAGGCCCCACAGAGGAGGTTGTAAAGCAGGTAGACAGTGCAGGCTTTGCAGGTGGCAATGCTGTGACTCAGTGCTTCTCACCAGGCACCTTAGGCCTGTGTAAGTTTCCCCTATTTTCAACCACGTGGCACTGGCATATATGGAGTGTATGGTCAGCTGTTGTTGCACAAGGAATGTGGACACACATACCAGCTCTACATGGTGAGATATAAAAGCTTTATTGGAGGAAATGGATAAGCAGAGCAGCAGTGGGGCACATCTGAGGTGTCACTCCCATAAGTAGATGGCAGACTCTGTGGCCAGCTTGGCAGGAGGGAGACTGTCATGTGTGCTTCCTCTGCAATTATAGGGTGGGGGCAAGGAGCCTTGCTGTTGAGGATGAGGCCTTGTTAGTAAGCAGCAGCCTCTGGAGTTCCTGGGGACATTAGCCTGCTTTTCTTGGACCTGCTAGGCAAGCTCTCTGCTGTACTACCAGACTGGAGAAAGGGATGTGCCTCCACTGCCTTCTGGGTCTGCCTCTCCTTGTGATCCAGCACATGGCTGGCCTCAGCTAGGTAGAATCTGCTCAGTGTGGCTTCCTGTGGACATCTGGGCTGGCTTCCATTGCCAGAAATGACACCTGCTGTGAGGATCATGGACACTGGTTTAATTTAAGTTGGAAGCAGTGAGAGACAGAAAGTCGAAGTGTGTAGTGGGACCTCTGGTTTGACCTACTCTGTTACTATAAGGGATGGCCACACCCCAGCAGCAGGTGGCCAAGGGGCACAAAGGCCCACCTGGCACCTGTCCAGAAAACACGTGGGCTGCTGGAGCTACATAGAATAGCTCAGCTCAGTTCCAAGAAACAGGAACTTCTCAAGCGTACTTTGGCCAAAGCAGGGCCATACCCAAGTGGAAAGTCCTCTGGCAAAACCGTGTGCTCTGAAAATGGATGGGTGTTTGTGGCTCAGGGTGGCAGAGCAGGGAGGAGTGACTTTGAGAAAAGATGCTTCTTCAGATCTTTCGGAGGTCAGGCCTTCCCCACATCACGCACACCTGCAAGCTGCCACCTCCCAGTGCTATTTTTCGCTTTGCCTGCACGAAGACATCATCAGAGTATTCTTCCTGGGAGGCCTCTTGAGAAAGTGCAAAGGTTGTCAATGCTTTTGAAAGAGTGAAAGAGAGATTTTGTCCAGCAGCAGCTAACCAGGTGGGAAGCACTGGAATCTCATATGGACACAGAGCATCCCTGCTGCTGGTGACACACAAGTTTCCTTTGCCGGAGTTGGAGAGGAGATTGGCATCACTGGGACTCGCTGTTGGATTTTATGTCTTTGATTTCCCTGATTACAAAGAAACACATATTCAGTATAAAAATCCAAACATGATGAAAATGGACAACATAGAAAGTTAAGGATTCCTATAATCCTTTTCTCTGGAGAAAACCATCAAACAGATCATTTTTAATATACACATATAGATACATCATATCAATTCCTTTCAAATGTGAGATTGTTCCACTGCTATATAATTTGAGAATTCCCAGCTTTCTACACTAGCATATCCTGGGAGGAAATACCAACATGCCTGAGAAGTCCCATCTACGGCTCTGGAAGCTGCTGGACTTTTTCAAGATTCTTAGTCAAGAAACACAGTATCCTCCTGTATTACTGTGATGGGTTTAGAAAATGTTTGCAAACTCCTTGGTACTTCTCATTCCAAGTGGAAGAACCTAAGTCCTCTCTCTTGAGTGTGAGTTGAATGTAGTGACTGGCTTCTGATGAACAAAGTTGGAGGAAGGGGTGTGACATTGGTCATAAAGTCACTGTGGATTTCTTCCTTTTATTTTTAAAATTGCTTTATTGAGCTATAATTCATATACCATATGGTTCACCCAAATAAAGTGTAGTATATTCAAGAGTTGTGCAAACATCACCGCAAGCACTTTAAAAACATTTTCACTACGCTAAAAGTCGTCATCTTGCTCTCATATTTTGGGGAAAAGTTTGAGAAGAATCAGTGTTAAATGTTTGGTAGATGTTACCAATGAAATCATTCATCTGGGCCTGGGCTTTCTTTTTCTTTTCTTTTCTTTTTTTTTTTGGTAGGAAGTTTTAAAATTACTAATTCAATTTCTTATAATAGATGTATTCAGATTTTCTATTTTTTCTTGAAGCAGTTTGGTAGCTTGTCTTCCTAGGAATTTTTTACTTAGATAACTTCATCTAAATTATCTAAGTTATCTAATGGCATTGTTCATAGTACTCCTTTATAATCTTTTTTTTTTTTCCCCGTGGGGTAGGTAGTAATGTACTATCTTTCAGTCTTGATTTTAATAATTTGAGTCTTCTCTTTTTTAAAAAAATATTTTTGGTTCAATCTAACTAAAGGTTGTCAATTTTGTTGATCCTTTCAAAAATCAACTTTTGAGTTATTAATTTTCTCTATTTGACTAATTTCTATTCTTATTTTTATCATTTCCTTCCTTCTACTTGCTTTAGTTTACTTTTCTCTTTTTGTAGCATCTTAACACGTAAGTTTAAGTTATTGATTTGAGATCTTTTTTCTTTTTTTAATGTAAATATTTACAGGTGTGAATTTCCCTCTAAGTGCTGCTTGGCTGCATTCCATAAGCTTTGGTATGCTGTCTCTATTTTGTTCATTTCAAAGAGTTTTCTAATTTCCCTTGTAATTTCTTCTTTGAGTCATTGGTTATTTAGGAGAGTGTTGTTTAATTTTCACATATTCGTGAGTTTCCCAAATTATTTTCTCTCACTGCTTTCTGGTTTCATTCCACTGTGGTCACATTACACATCCTGTATGATTTCAATCTTTTAAATTTATGGAGTCTTGTTTTATGGCCGAGATACGGTCTATCCTGAAGAATGTTTCATGTGTGCTTGAGAAGAATGGACTCTGCTATTGTTGGCCATTTCCTTGTTCTACTCTCCCTCTCTTGGATCACTCATTTTGGAAGAAGATAGCTGTCATGTTTGACACCAAAGGAGGGGTCTATATGGTCTATATGGAATTAAGTCCTCCAGCCCACAGCCATGTGAGTGAATGGGCCACTCAAGCCTTCAGAAGACTATAGCCTTCTGGCTGATATCTTTTCTTCAACTTCATGAGAGACAGAACTACCCAGCCCAACCACTCCTTAAATCTTGACTCACGTGGGAGACAGTAAATATTTGTCATTCCAAGCCACTAAGTTTTGGGGTTATTTGTGGTGCATCATTAGATAACTAATACAATTACCCATTAATTTGCTGGCTTTCAGGAGAACAAGTTGTGAAGCACAGTTGAACTTTAGGCAGATGTTCTATATTTGCTGAGAAAAAGAAAAGGAAAACATGGATTAATAATTACGTTCTTGTTGAGGCACACTCCTTGTAAAGATGACCGCAAGGCCTCAAGGATAAAGAAAGCCAGGTAGGATGACACTGATCTGGAGAGTCTTCGCGACGCCTTGAACTACTTGTGCCTAGTAAAATAAACTACTTGAGATCCTAAGAGTCAGTCTGTAGCCCTTGTCATCAAAAATTGAGAATCAATCAGATATCAAAAATAGTCTTCCTTTACCATGTCAAAGGCATCTCACAACTTCCACTTCCTGTTTAAGCAAAACAGTGGCTTTCTCATGGAAATCTCCTCTTTTGTTTTAGGCAGAAATCAAGTTTCTTTTAGTTGTTTTATACAACTTAGATTTACGTGGCCCTTAATATTTACATAAATTAATATGAGACCCACAATACTTTCTAAAGACTGGTTTTATATTCTGTTTATGTGATGGGAGCCTATTTCAGTTCAATACAGTTAATTATTTGCAAAACTTTACATGCGTGTGTGTATGCATATGCACACACATTAGAACATTCTTTGGGGTGGTCTATTTTTTTAATCAGATTTTCAAAAGAGACTACAACCCATAAAAAGTTAGGACCTCTTAGAATAAAAGAAAGAGAAAACACTAGTTTGTTTTTAAGGATGAGAGAGATTTAGGTGGGTTTAGGTTTGTTGGCGAAGGAGCCAGTAGAGAGGACAGATAGAAAACTCTGGAAAGTCAGAAAGGCCGGGGCACAAAACTCCCCAGATGGTGCCTGTCCCCCAAGGTGTCTGAACCATGGACTGGCTGAGACCAAGATCCCCACAGCCCTTTTGTACCCCACTGTTTTACCCATTCCCATCTGTCTGTACCTGGGTCCTCTGGCTGGGCTGTGCTGGGGAGCCGCTCCCGCTGCCTCAGGGCCTCCAGGCCTGCCAGGTCCGGCAGGTGGCAGTGGCTGCGCATCACGGTCACCTGTTGGCCTTGGGTGATGGCCCGGCTGCGGCAGCCTAGCCGAGACTGGTCACGGCACATCCAGTATACCTTCTCGCCTGCGGCTTTTTCCTTTCGGTAGAGGAAGGACTCGTATACCAGGAACTTCCCCCCAAGGGAAGTCCTAAGAAACTCCAGAGGCTGCGGGGTTCCTGGAGGGAATGCGACCTATGAGTTTGGTACCTGGGCCAAGGCCTTGGAGGCAAGGGCTGGAGCCTGGGTGCCAGGGGGTAGATGCTGTTTCCTTTGTCCCACTGGCCTGCCCCAGACAGGAAATTGTATTATCCCTGCCTCTGTCACCACAAGGACTCACTCTGGTCACTGCCCTCACCCCTGCCTGTGCTGCAGGACCCTGGGGACTAAAGCTCAAGTCGCCAGCTCTGGGCCCACAGCCCTGACACCCTCGAGTGCAGAGGGGCTGTCTCCAAGGGATCTGGTGCTGTCTAGGGAGGTTGACCCTTCAGCCCAACCCTGAGGTTTCTGCAGGCCTCCCCTGACTCGGCTGGGACTCTTTGCTTGCTGTCAAACACCCAAGGGCATGTGCTGGACTAGAACATTTGGGAAGCCCATGGCTGGTCTAGACCTTTTGCATCAGAGGCCTTCTAGCTACCTGTCCACCCTCCCCTTGGCCAGCTGGCAACCAACCGACTCTCTCTTGAGGTTTTTAAGAACCTTAACTAGAAGGCCATGCAATGTGGGGGTTGCGGTGGCCAGAGAGAACTGGGGGGTAGGATGGGGAGAGAGAGAGGAGACAGAAGGGAACAGATACAAGAGACATCCAGGGAGGGGAGACAAAGGGTCCCCAAGGTAGGTACATAGCCCCGTAAATGGGTACTAAGCACTTCCTGTAGCTGCTGATAATGCCACCCCCATTCCCACCCCCTTTTTTCCAGTGGTCTGACTGGATTTCTCCCACTGACAGCCCATCCCAGACTAGGGCCAGCACCCTGAGTGTGGAGCCCAGACATAGCCTCTGCCCTCAGGAAGCTTACATTCCAGGCAGACAGACCAATGTGCAAGGCTGGACCCCACTGGAAATGGATCATGGATAGGTCTCAGCAGGTGGCCTCTAGCCTGTGTTCTGGGCCTGGCCCAGGGGACTGCCAGGGAGCGGGGAGACCAGGATCTAGCGCCTGCCCACACCTGAGCCTTCTGTCTGGGCTGTGCTGGGGAAGTGTTCGCGCTGCCTCAGGGCTTCCAGGCCTCCAAGGTCGGGTGGGTGGCAATGCCTACGCATCACCATCACCCGCTGTCCCTGAGTGATGGCCCGGCTGCGGCAGCCCATGCGGGCCTGGTCCCGGCACGTCCAGTACACCTTCTCGCCAGAGGCCTTCTCCCGCCTGTAGAGGAAGGACTCATGTACCAGGAAGCTGCCCCCCAGAGGGGTCTTCAGGAACTCAGGGCCTCCTGGGGAGAAACAGAGGAGATAGTCAGGGTAGAAGAGCCTGGAGCCCAGGCCTTGGAGCAGAACAGTGAGGTGCGTAGGGGTCCTGTTCTTAAAGCCAGAGCAGCAAGGCTCCCGGAGTGACCCCCTGCTAGCCCCACCTCACACTACTGCCATCTCCTTAAAGTAAGACAGTCCTGGAGCCCAGCACACGGACCCTCTCTCAGCCCCAAACCCAGCCTGGCCTCAGCTCCTGGCATCTCCTGAGCTTGACAGGGAAGAGAGGAAGGAGACTGGTGAGGTGGAGGCCCCTGAAGGCAGAGGGCTTTCCCCCCACCTCACGATGCCTTTGAAGGGAGCGTCTTTGCTATATCCGCTTGCTTATCCCAGGTGCCTGCAACAGGGTACATACACACAGGGCTCTGTGGTCCCTGCGGAGTTGGAGAAATAAGTGATGGCTTCTCTCGGGGATAGGCAATCAGGAGTTAAATGGGTGGTATGTTAAGTGTATTGTGAGCAACTGGCAGCTAGGGGAGATCTGACCTGAGGGCAGCAGGAGGAGGCAAGCAGTGGCATAGGTCATATCTTGGATGTGTTGAGAGGGCGGTGGCCACTTCCTTCTGCCTAGAGGACCCCCTTCCCTCTGTCCAGGCACAGGGACCACACAGAGGAACTGGAGACAGACTGGGGAGTCTGTAGATGCAGCAGACAGTAGAAGCAGAAGCCATGGGGGTGCGATCATCCTGGAGTGGGTAGGGGTCAGGTGAGGGTGTCTGGCTGTAGAATCTAGCTAGGTGACCTTGTGACATGTTTCTGCTCCTCCTGAACCCAATGAAAATGTCCCCTGAGGAATGATGAAGGCACAGAGCACCAGGCCAGAAAATTTGGAATGAGGAAGAGATGGCAGCATAGTAAGAGATGCTGACAATGGTAGAGGCTGGTGGGGAGGTTGTGGAGAGGGTTGGTGGTCATAGATTTGGCAAACAAGCCTGGAGGGGAAGCCATTGAGGACAGTGGAGTCCAGTAGCTGAGTCTGAGAGGCCGGAGTTCTCTCTGAAGACGGGGTCCAGGGCAGCCCTACGCAGGGGGCCTACATGTGGATTGTTTGTATAAACTGCAATGAGATAGGATGTCTATACCTGGGGAAGAAGAAAGTGGAAATCTGTATCCGGAAAGTGACACTTCTTGCTCGTTTTCCTTCCGGCAGTCAGGCTTAGACTACTGTGGAAGGCTTCTCCTGTGAACTCTGACCAGCCCAGGGACTGAGACACAGCCCTAAAATTTCAAGCCAACACCCATCACATGTACAGGATCGGTCTTCAGAAAGCTGTGGGTCATTCCAGAGCAGAGACCAAACAACCATGGAAGAAGGATTTATAAACTGGAGCTCCACCAACAGCCATGTCTCCATCATTAAGATACCTTCAGACACCCATGATCTCAACAGTGTGGCCTCCGGGGACTCAGGGAATGATCAGAGGAGGAACTTTGCAAGACAAGAGTGTAAACCAAGCAAGAGAAAGAGGCTCAGAGACAAGGATTCCAGCCAGGGGACCCTGGGGAGATGGGGAGGCAGGAGTGAAGCCTGGAGCTGTCCACTGCTGGGTTGACTCGACATGTGAGGAAGAGAAGTGATGGGCACACAGAACTCTAGGCTGAGCAAGCGGCTGCTGTACTGCCAAGAAAACGAAGAGCTGTGTGAGGAGGAAACAAGTGCAGGGTATTCTCAGCTCAGCCATGAGCAGATAGATTTATGTAATAAAACAAAAACAGTCTACGGCCATGCCACCCTGAACAAGCCTGATCCCATCTGATCTCGGAAGCTAAGCAGGGTTAGGCCTGGTGAATACTTGAATGGGAGACCACCTAGGAAGACCAGGTGCTGCAGGCATAAAAAAATAAAAAAAAAAAAAAATAAAAGATTGTAAGATGACAAGGTCCTTGAAATCTGTGAGGTCAACCAAAGGTTGCCTTCCTTAAATATAAAACAAACAAACAAACTTCGGTAACTGCATTGATAACTAAATCCTTATTTTCATCGGAAGTCAACAAGAGATTAGGGAACCAGTTGGTGACAGTAGAAACATATTTTAAGAAATAGGGGCAGCAGCGACCCTAAGAAACAAGGGAAGGAGCTCAGAGCGGTTATTTGGGGTGGGAGTTGGGGGTGAGGACAGGGAGGAACCAACATGTGCCTTGTAGCTTGATCTCCATATACACAGAAGTGACATGGAAATGGAATAAAGAGAGTCAGAAGGAAATAAAATCAGAGATCTCAAGTTTGAGAGAACTTTAGTGCCAAAAAGGGTCTGAAGGTGACTCGGATGACTCTGAAAATTATAGGACTGGGCACCCCTGAAGGAGAGGCAGGTGTCTCATGGACATGAATGAAGAGCCGGGTAAGTAGAAAAGGTTGGGCTGAAGCTGCTTTTCTCAGCAAGATGAGAAAAGGGACGTTTATGTTATTGTGACCTTGAGAGTCCAAACATCAGGCCCTGTGGGGCTGACCATGTGAACAAAGATGAAAAGAGAGAGGATGTGACCCTTGTCAGGGTTCCCGAAGGGACGATGATAGATATTCATGGAGAAGAGCTGAAGGAGAGAAGTAGTTAGTTGACTACGTGAAAATTTCACCCTCTGTCCTTTAACCACTTGATGTGTAGGGCGTGCTTGTTCCTAGGCACTGTATTATCTACTAACACTGCAAAAATGAGAAAATGCCATATGCAATTCACTTCCTCTATAAATCCTATAAATTCTTTAAAAAAACAAGGGAGGAGGAGGAGGACAGGGAGCCTGGGATGATCATGTGCTGCAGAGATTTCGGGGCAGCTCGGGCTGGTCTGAGCAGAAAAGTGAGGACCACCATCTGAGTGAGAGGGACCAGCTTATTCTGGAATCCAGTCTGGGAATGTGGTGAGGTGGGTGAGGAGGGGAGGTGAGGGAAGGGAAGAGCAAGAGGAGAGGGATGTAATTCCTCCCAGAGTGCTCCCAGTAAGGAAGAGGGGGGTGTTGCTGGGGGGTATGGGGGGTCAAGAGGGAAAGACTGGCTGTCTGGGTCTCTTCCTGTCCCTGAGGCCAACTCCCTGTCCTACTTGGACTTCCCCATTGGCCGTACCAGGGTGTCCCTCCCGCTGCCTCAGGGCCTCCAGGCCCCCAAGGTCGGGTGGGTGGCAGTGGCCACGCATCACGGTCACCCGCTGGCCCTGGGTGATGGCTCGGCTGCGGCAGCCCATGCGGGCCTGGTCCCGGCACGTCCAGTACACCTTCTCGCCAGCAGCCTTCTCCCGCCTGTAGATAAAGGACTCGTGTACCAGGAAGCTGCCCCCCAGAGGGGTCTTCAGGAACTCAGGGCCTGCTGGGTGAAAACGGGGAGGTGATTAGAAGAGGGGAGGCCGGGCCAGCACGAATGCCACCCCATCCTGCCTCCCCACCCTCAGGAAGACTTGAGGTCCTTTCCCCTAGCTGCCCGCTGTGGCCGGTGGGGATGGAAGACTCACCCAGCTCCTTGTCCTGGTCCTCAGCAGAGGATCCGTGTAGGGTGGTGTGGAACTTTGCAGGCTTTCTGGGCCAGGGCCTGGTAAGAGTCAGGGTGCTGGGCCCCCTGTGGTACAGCAGGCTGTCCACACCTCGGAGCAGCAGCTTGTCCACTTGGCCCCCAGGGCCACCTGGCCTGGCCTTCAGTTTCTCCATGGCCTTTTCCTGCTGCCGCCGGGCCTGCAGGCCCTCCACATCGGGTGAGTGGCAATGGCCACGCATCACGGTCACCCGCTGGTCCTGGGTGATAGCCCGGCTGCGGCAGCCATGCAATACATGATCCCGGCACGTCCAGTATACTTTGTCCCCCACGGCCTTCTCCCGCTTGTACAGGAATGACTTATGTACCAGGAAGCTGCCCCCATAACAGGTCCTCAGGAACTCCAGGGATGGGCGTACTGGAAAAGGAACCAGGCAGCCGAGGGGAGGAGGCCAGGAGGTAAGGCCAGTGAAGCACGTGGTCAAGCATGTGTGTTCCTGAATGTGTCCCCCTGACCCTGTGACCCAAGCAGGAGGTGAGGTACCGCTCCTGGGGGTCAGTGAGGAGGCCATGTCCAAGGTCACATACCTGGAAGGGCCAGGCTGGCTCTGACTCCACAGCCTATGCACTCAGTCACTCCTGGTCATACTTTTTCTTAGGGTTTGTTTAAAAATCTTATTTAATTTTAGAGTAATACATGCGCATGCCATAAAATACAAGTGGTACCAAAAGATACACAGGGTAAAGTGAGTCTCTCTCCCTCATCATGCCCTAGTAGCTGCCTTAAATCCTTCAGCCTTGAGTCCTTGAATTCTTTCCAGGTCAGGAGGCAACAAATGCCTTTGGGACCAAGCCCCCCTCCTAGTTACTGGTAACAAAAACTGCAGGAAGATTCAAAGATTCCATCTACTGGTTTCTGGGCGCCAGCACACGCTGGGCCAGTGCTCAGCACTTCCCAGGAGTCACATCCCGAATCTCCCTGCCATCTAGGCTATCACCCATCTTAGAATAAAGTGCCTGAAACTCCAGAAGTTCAGCAAACGTTCTGAGGCTACCCAGCTACATGAGGTAGGGCTGGAACTTGAACCTGAGACCCAAAGCTCGAGACTCTCCCACCAGGCCACACTCCCCAAACTTCATGGGTTCCCAGAATTAATGGAGCCTGTTAAAACTCACATTTCTGAGCTCCATGTTGGACCTTGCTGCATCAAAGGATTCCAGAAGGATCTGGAACCACTGGTTCAGGAGCTCTAGTTCTAATCCATGGGCTTAATGATTACTGAGACACCTTGTTAGCCTTAAAGTCATTGTGACTTCAAGCACATTTAAAAAATCATTTCTCTTTGGGTATAGGAAAGAGCCTGCAGGTTCCTTCCTGTCCCAGAGTGGAGCGGGGTGGGGGGCACTCACCGATCCTCAGTGTCTGGCGTTTCTTGGGAGGCAATCTTAGCAGTGACAGGGCTTGCAGCCGCTCATCCTCCTCTGGGGCTGGCTCTGGTTCCTCTGGGCATAGCCATGGGCCCACCCCTTCAAGTGGCTCCTCCATTCTGCCTCCAGGGCCATCAGGACCCCCCAAGCCTTCCGGCAGGGCTGGGCTTGGCAGCTTCTGTCTTTGGCGACGGGCCTCTAGGCCCTTCTCATCAGGTGGGTGGCAGTGGTCCCGCATCACTGTGGCTCGTGGGCCTCGGGTGATGGCCCGGCCCCGGCAGCCCAGCTCGGTGTGCTCTCGGCACTTCCAGTACACCTTGTCCCCCACCGCCTTCTCCTGCTTGTACAGGAAGGACTCAAGCACCAGGAGGCGGCCCCCAAATGGGGTCCTCAGGAATTCCAGGGGTGTGGGGGCTGCTGAGGGCAAGGAGAGGGCTGGGTTAGCTGACATGGAGCAAACTTGAGGCCAGGGATATGGTTGGGAGTGATGCAGGTGCAAAGGGATGAGGATCATCATATCAGCCTAGGACAGGGTCAAAATTAGAGATAAGGAGGCTTGGCTCAGGGCAGGCATAGGACAGCCAAGGTCACTCCACTGGAAAGGGGAGTGCGTGGGGGCCCAAGTGTGAGCATGCAGGACCAGGGACAGCAGAGCCAGAACTCACCTGTGTCTGGATTGTTGTGATTCTGCTCAGGGGTCTGGGGGCTTGGCTGGACGGCCCCTCCCTGCTCCTCTGCTGGCAGGATCTGGAGGGTCCTGGCCAGGGTGTCGGGGCCACACATCTCCAGGGATAAGATGCAGTGCACTTCTGTGGGCTGAGAGCCCACCCCATTCTCATTCTCAGTAGCGGTTGTTAGCAGGACCAGATTAGAGAATTCCTCGGGCTTCGTGGGGGCTGTGGGGACATCTGTGCCTTTCTCAGGGGACTCAGGGGAAGGCTCCTGGCCGGCCTTCACGCTCTCACCCTCCTGCTCACTGGGCTCAGGCAGGGGCATTCTGGGACCAATGGCCTGTCCCCCAGGCCACGTTCAGGCACCGGCGGATAAAGTTCTCCTCCTTGTTGTCAAGGAACTTGGCAATCTAGGGCTCTGTCTTAAGAGAGAAGTCAAAACCCTGTCAGTGGAGAAGCCCTGGGGTCTGGGGCTCAGGAAAACAGATCTGGGGTGCAGCTGGGCAGTCAGAGCCCTAGGCTAGGACCTCAGAGGAGCTGGAGAACCTTGGGCTGGTGCTTCTGCTCAGCCAGTTCCTCTCTTGGTGGCCTTGGATATGTTACCTCCCCCATCAAAACCTCACTTTCCCTGAGTGTAAAATGTGCTAAATACTGGGCTCTTGGTGGGGAGAAGCTGTTGGGGAACTGAGGTACTGATAATTGTTAGTTACTATGAACCACGGCCCATGGGTGCTGAGCACGGGGCAAGTGTTTCATGGGTTTTACTATTTAACCTTCCAGCTCTACGTTATGACAGTTTATCATTCTTATTGACCCAGTTTACAGATAAGGACACAGGTATGTAGGGGCAACCAACAGAACCGTGAAGTGACAGAGCTGGGATCCAGTCCAAGTGAACCCAGAGCCCATCCCCACATGACACCTGGTGTACCTGGTCCAGAATAATAGTCACTGGTGTTCTTGAGCACCAAGCATCCAAGACAGGCACTGGGTACATGAGCTGAGGTCACTGACCCTCCAAGAATGCCTGGAGCCCTTCACTCTGACATTCTGCAGACCGAAAAGGAAAGCCTGGCCCTGGGAGGTGAGATTCTGGATTCATGTCTAGTTCTGACCCCATCCCAAGCCATAGGTTCCAGGCCACCACTCCTCATCCTGCCCTACCCGCAGCATCAGGAGATGTTAGGGCCCCATGATGGCAGCGACCTTGTGCCTGAGCTGGTCCTGGTGCTGCCTTAGCAGGATGGGGACAGGGCCGTAGAGGTATCTGGAGAATCCTCCATCACTGAGGGCTTCCCAGCTTCTGGATTGGAGAAGCAGAAAGGATGGA
The DNA here is from genome assembly GCA_030015415.1 of Cynopterus sphinx. Taxonomy (NCBI): domain Eukaryota; kingdom Metazoa; phylum Chordata; class Mammalia; order Chiroptera; family Pteropodidae; genus Cynopterus; species Cynopterus sphinx. Next base: position 93,556,845 of record CM057379.1, on the reverse strand, counting down.
CTATGGGTGCCAGGCTGGCCTGGAAATTTGTGCCCAGGGCATCAGTGTGGGCTGGTATTTCTGTCTTCTTGGGGGATTAGGCAGTGGGCAGGGATGAAGATCTCTGTGGTCTTTCTCCCCTCGCAGTAATAGCCCAGCAACAAGACTGCAGGCTCCCCTCACATTTCAGTCTCCCCACTGGGAGCTGTCACCCCCATCCCAAGTTCTGCGGTTCTTATTCCTCCTGGTTCCCCATTCCCCCTTGCAAGTTTCCTGGTCTGAGGCCCACATTTGGATCACCAAGGCCTAGTCAGGCCATTTGCGGGGCCCCAGAAGCACACACTCGCCCAGTCTTGGGCAGCAGGGAAGCCCAGTCTTGAGGGTTGAGACCCAAGGAAATCCATCAGGTACCAGGACATCTGGCTGGGAGCTCCCGCCTGTCCTTTTGCATCATCCCCCTAGCCCCAGTTCAGCTCCCAGACAAGCCAACCTCTGCTCCACCCGTGTGGTCCTTCCTGGCCCTGCCCACCTAGCCCCACAGGGTGATGTGGCGGGGCAGGGGCACGAGGGACGTGGGGACCTGCAGAAGCAAGACACGCTGAGGCCTCCAGGGGCAGAATGGCTGGGTGCAGGAAAGGGTTACGGCTGAAGGCCCACAGGCCGCTCCCCACACTGATTGGCCCTTAGCGAAAGCCCCTCCATGAGTCGCCTGCCCCTCTAGCTCCCAGGCTCAACGATCCCAAGACTAAAGGAAGCAGCAATCTGCAACCCTGTGACCTCCCCACGCCCTGTGAGCTGCCTGCTCTCTTGCCTTCCCCACGGCTTCCACCGACTGGGTGCGAAAGGGCACAAAGAAGCCGCCCTCCCTTCCTCAGAAGGCCTTTCAGATACCTCAGGCCACCCAAGGTGGTGCAGTCAGCCTCCAGCCAGCATGCACATCCCTACAGGGCCACGACCAGCGACCAGCGGGGAGGCAGCATGGCAAAGAACTGCCCACATTTCTGTGGAACTGTACCCCGAGTCATGGGACCCGGAGTCATGGGACCCCAAGTCAGGAGACACTGTCGATCCTTTCAACTAAAATTGCTGTTTAAATTCAAGACCATGTGCCTAAAAGGATATGGAAAAATGTTCCAATGAAAGACATTGAACTATGACTGACCACTGTGTGGAAATGCCTGGGTATTGCAATGATCTAGAATTTGGATTCCATTGACAGTTCCCACTCTTATCCATTAAAGTGCCTTAAAGTGTACATTGTTTAATGACTAAATTCTTCCTTGAAGTATACAGGAGCCTTTGCACTGTGGTCTTGAATGTGGACTGGCCTTCAGCTCAGGTTGGTCACTTGCTGTGTGACTTGCTAAGTGTGACGGAAACACACTGTGGGGGCTTGGAAGTTCTTGCCTTCCTAGGATATGGCCTGGAGACTGTCAGTAAACAAAGCTGTATGAGATGTGACATGCAGGGGACAGAAGCACTGCCAGGCATGGAGGAAGACCATCTTGCACTTTCTAGACCAGCAGACCCTCCAGCTGTTTGTAGCCACATGAAGCAGCCCAAGGAAACCAGTAGAGGAACAGTGAAGCCACCCCATGGAACCCTGATCAATAATAAACTACTGTTGTTTTAAGCTGGTAAGATTGGGGATCATTTGTTACACAGCAGTAACTGCTCTTCTTTGCAAGTGACTGTACCTCATGGGTTTTGGCTTTTTGATGGTTGAAATAAAACTCATGGTTGTAAAATATTCAACATCAAAGTGCTTTTGAACTCCAGGTGCCATGGTATACAAATGTTAAAGCCCTCAGACAATCATGTTTAAAAGGCTGATAATCTAGTGAGAGGAACAAAAACATTAAGTATAAAGGACAGGAAATGAGAATTATGTCTAAAAAGTCTGTAACATGAAATAAGCCAGTTGCAGAAGGGCAAATGCTGTATGATTCCACTTACTTGATGGAGCTAGAGTGATCAAATTCATAGAGATAGAAAGTCAGATGGTGGTTGACAGGTGCTGTGGGGAAAGAGGTGGGGAGTTGTATAACGAGCACAGAGTGTCAGTTTAAGATGATGAAAAGATGGATGGTGGTGATGTTTGCACAACAATGTGAATGTACTTAATTCCACTGAACTGTATAATTAAAAATGATTAAAGTTGTAATTTTTTGTGTATATTTTGCCACATGTGCAAAAAATAATCTGCAACAAACTGTATGTAGTAATGTCCCATTGACCTAACATCATCTGTGAAGAAAGTTCTCCAAAAAATGCAGATTTCTGATTAACTAAAGTTATCTCTCCATGATTTGGAATTCTACAATTTTTATCTGATTCATAGTTTATCCATTTGGGGTAGATATCTTCATAAGCTCTTACCACTCTTCACTGTCTGAATAAAGAGGGCATCATATTTTATCCTGATTTGGAAATGAAGCATCCCTATCCATTTCCCTTACCCCAAGGGGGCCCTTTCTCCACAATTCATGCCCTGCTCTCTCTAGTTGTCAAACCCCTCTGCCTCTGCTGGTTCTTTGCATTTGAGCTATTAAGGTTCTTAGGTCTCCCATATCCTAAAACAAAACCTCACAAAAGCCCTTTTCCTTTAATAGTTCAACTTTGCAATAGCAGTCTGCACCCCTTCCTTCTCATCCTGGCCTTCTAGCAAGCTGGTCCTCAACTCTGCAAATACCACTCTCCTCTCTAGACACCATGCAGGCTCAGCACTGGCTTGGCAGTCGGTCCATAAACCATCTTCTCCCACCAAAACACCTGCTCAGGCTTGTATGTGGTCTATCTGTACTATGGAATGAAGTTCTGACACACATTACAATATGGAAGAATCGTGAAAACATGATGCTCAGTGAAAGAAGTCAGTCACAAAAGTCACATATTGTATGATTCATTCATATGAAACATCCAGAACAGGCAATTCCGTAAGAGACAGAAAACAGATTAGTGGTTGCATGGGTCTGAGGAGGAGACTAACGAGTGATACTAAGAGATGTGGGGGTTCTTTTTGGGGTGATGGAAATGTAAAATTGTAATAATGGTTGCACAACTCTGTGAATACACTAAAAACATTGAATTATACATTTTACATGGAGGAATTGTATCAAATGTGAATCATATCTCAATAAAGCTGTTTTTAAAGAATCCTTTATAGGTATGACTCAGGTTTGCAGGGTCACTTGGATGACAACCAGTTTTCTGCATCATAAACAGGCTTCTCACTCCTAGGCTTGCTTTCCTCATCAAAGGAGAGGGGTGGCATGAGTTATATAATAAAATGTTTTGTAAGTTGCTAATATTGTATTGTAAAAACTATACAGAAAACACATTTAAAGTGTTAAGAACAAAATACTAATAAATTACCTATAATTCTACCACTCAAATGCAAGCTATTTCCATTCTTATATTCGTGCCTTTAACAAACACTTTATTTTCTGTTGTACACACATTGTGTTCACTGTGTTGTTTACTATTTTATTCCACGTTAGAGTGGGAAGTCTAGACCTGCAGAGCAGAGGGAGCCCTTGTAAAGGGCTAAGGCATTACGTAATGTAGACCCATAGCAGTTACGAAAACACAGATCTAAACCCTCAGCAGCAATACACGAGGAGACCACAAGATGGCGATGTTGCTCTTAAAATGAATATACTGCTCATTCGGATAAATTAAATGTACTGCACCATGTTTCCAAAACAAGAAATCGTTCAAGAATTCCAAAAATCTTCGTATTTACAAAACATTAGTTAGAAAGCAGAATCCATTTAAATTCATCAAATACCTCTAAGTTAAGGTTTTTGTTTGTGTGTTTTTTAAAAACCAAAGTATTACATGGACATTGACACTGTATCTAGCCCTCAATCCACTTTTCTTCTACCTCTTCTTGACTTCAATTATATTTTTTATTTTTTGACTAACTTTATTTTATATATTCATGACTTAAAAATACCTTAAATAACTAGGAAGAAATATCTTGAAATGTTAAAAGTAGTAGTGATTTATTTTTTCCTTACATTTCTTCTGTTTTTTCAAAATTGTTTACAGTGTTTATAAACTCTTTTTATAATGGGAAAATATTAAATACTTTAAAGATAAGCTGTTTCTCCTCGCTCAGTAATTTTTCTTTAACTTTGTAACTCTCAGAAAAAGCAACGAATATTCCTATGTGACATGATGTCATCCAAGAAAATAAAGAGCAATGTAAACAAAAGAACAGAGAAATGAATAAAAATCAAGTATATTAAAATCTTTGTTGTGGGACTTACATAGCCTCAAAAGATAGTTCCCCTGAGGCATTTACTAACTACAAAGGGAAAGATAGTAACTTGACAGTGGATAAATCCTGCAGACACCCGGTTAAGCGATCAGGGTCAGCTTCACCTGTAAACAAACACACCAACTTCATGACCTCCTTGAGAAGAGGCACCAAGAAGGACACATCATCATCTCTGTGATATTCTTGCCCAAACCATGTACCTCCATTCTAAACTAAGCCACATGGAAGAACAGTCTACAAAACAACTGACCAGGACACTTCAAAATTGTCAAGGTCATCAAGGACAAGGAAAGACTGAGGACCTGTCATAGACTGGAGAAGACTAAAGAGGCACAACAATTAAATGCAACATGGGATCCCAGAATAGAGAAAGTATGCTAGGGGAAAAGCTGGTGAGATCTGAGTAAGATTAATAGTTTAGGTTAGTAATATTGTACTGATGTTTTTTTCTTGGATTTGAACACTGTATAATGTTAGGTAAGATGCTGACATTCGGGAAAACTGGGTATATGGGAATTCTTTGTACTATTTTAGCAATATTTTAAAAGTTTAAAATTAACTAAAAATAAAAGCGTTTTGAAAACCCAAGTTTCAAACTTACAGACACAATGGAAGTTAACAGAGAAAATTAGTGACTCAGAGACCTCCTGAGTGGGAGTGAGAGAGAGAGGGAGTGAGGAGAAAAAGAGAGAGAACTGTGTTTTTGGTCCTCCAGCTGGGACATTAGCTGGGAACAAAATTCCTATGACATCAGCCACACCTCCAGTACCATAACCCAACAATCTCACTTCCAAGTGTTGCGATCATCCCCTGCTGTTTCTGGGGAAACTGAGGCTCGGGGTCTAAAGTGAGTGGTCCAGGACCACACAGCTAGTGAGATCCAGGACTTGAACCCAGGCTCAGCTGGCTCAGAGCTTATAGAGCATCTCTCTTTGCCCTGAGTAGCCGAGGCTTAAAGAGAAAAATGCCAGTTACAGAGGAAATGCACAGAAGACATGCACAGAGCTGCAATCAGGCCTTCAGAGTAAGTTGTCAGCTGCATTGATGTGTCCTTTCAGACCAGCTATTTTGTAGTTTATCATAGAGGCTTCCAGATGATCTGGCCAATGGGAGGCACTGTGAGAGACTGGAGGGTGAAGGAAGGAGGGTGTCCCTGCAGTTACCTGCCTGGCGTGGCCCCACCAGTGCTGTCTGCTCCAGCTCTGCAGGGTCCCCAGCCTGCTGTCCTGGATCCCCAGCCTCGCTGTGGTGGCAGCATCTAGCCACTGCTAATCTCTGGGGTGCTCACCATTCCATTTTTGGCTTCTCAGCTCTTCCACAACCAGGAAAAGTAATAATTTCCCAGTTGAAATCTTATAGTAGTTTCTGTTGGCTGATACAACCTTTGAGAGTCAAAAGGACCAAATAGCAGCTACATGCCCAGCACTACTCTAAGGACTTTGCATGCATTATTTCATTTTATCTTCCAAATAGCCTCATCAAGAGTCTACTGTTATTTCATATTACAGAGAAGGAATCTAAGGCTTAATCTTAGGTCCCCTAGGCCAAGAGCCAGGTCAATAGTGGACATTCAGACCTCCTGGGTTTGCCTTCAGGGCTTAAACTTTTAAAATAAGTTAAACAGTTCTGACTATAGGTATCAATGTAGAGGGTTAAGACTGGTGGTTCTCAGTCAGGGTTATTTGCACCCCAGGAAACATTTGGCAGTGTACAGAGACATTCCTGGTTGTCACAGCTAGGGGATGGAGCATACTGCTAGCATCTGGTGAGTCAGGCCAAGGAGCCTGCTCAACACAGTGCCCAGGGCAGCTTATCACTCCCCTCCACACACACCTCTTAGGACCAGCGGTTAAAAAAATGAAATAGAAAGGGTGCATCTATGAGGATAATTACAATTTTCACAAAGCTTTTATTTCAATTTTTTGTATGTGTAATTCTGGTCTCCATAAATATTACCCCACAGCACTTGATAAATATGTAGGTACCTGTGTTAGGTAGTTAGGCAGGCATAAGTGACAAGAGCGAAGGCTCAGCTCTGCAACCATAGAAACCTCCCTTGAAAAGCTTCCTTAAAGACCTCCCAGAAACGCCTCTCATTTTATGGTTATGAATTACCCTAAATCCTGAGGCACAAAGGTTGTAAAAGCTGCTGGCTAAACCAGCCACAAATGCATGTGCAGAAAGTACTACCCCAGCCTGCTCATAACCTCAGCCTCATTGTATTATCATTATAATATCATGCCTATGCCTGGAAGTTCATGAATCTAATGATAACAGACTGAATTCTAGGTAAGTTCATGCTCAGCAGATAAAGGGTTATACAGAAGTCAAGTGTCAGTTAAGGTGACCTCACATGCTGATCATATAGGACCGCCCTTGTAACCCACCATCATGACCCAAATAAAAACAGACTTTCTCACTTCTGTGCTGTTACAGCTGTCTTCACTGAAAACCTGCTTCTCCCTTGGAATATACACTATCTTCTATCTTTTCATCTCCCAAATCCCACAGGGCTGCAGCCTTCCTTAGCATTGTCTCCTTCTCAAATGTACTTTCAACAAATCTTACTTTTTCTAATTCTCGGTGACCTGTAATTCTTTACTATGTCAGCAGAGAAGAACCAAGAACCCCTTCATGCCACTGGGGCAATGCCAGAATTCACATGACCCCATGCAGTAACACCTGGATTTCACATTCAAAATTCTGGAGAGGGATTCAAAAATCTGGATTTTTAACAACTATCCCATGAAGCTCTGGTACTGGTGGACCATGGACTGTGCTTTGAGAAACACTGGAATAGGTGCCCTTGAGAAATAGGTGACCGACAACTAAGTGACCAACTTAAAAGGGGTCTGAGGTTTTCTTTATGTTGGGCCCAACATGAAATGTTTTACATGCATTATCTCATTTAAATCTGTCACACTGTACAGGTTCCCTTGTTAATGTGTTTAAACAAAATCATTAACATCTGTTTATTTTATATCAGTGGAGAAGTGATGATTTCATCTTTTTTTGAAATGATCCTTTGACAATTTACCAAGTTTCAGACACCTCGGGGTATTTGGGGGACCTAAAGAAGGGAGGAACTTGCCCATATTTATAAGCAGTACAGGTGAAATTTGGTGGAGAAAATTTCCTCAGCATGGCTTCAGTACTTCAGGAGAACAAATACCAGACTTTCAAAAATCTGGTCTGAGATTGCTTATGAAGACGTCCAGTAAAGCAAACTTAAGAAGGCCTATATGTGAATTAACATACTTGCTGCACCTAGACAAATAATCAGGCCAAATCTAATGATATTTCATGATCAAAAATATCCTTCATTGAGATTATAAGACTGTAGAAAAATTTGTTCTTCAATGGAAACTATATATTCTCTAAAACACACCCTTCCAGGTTATATGATTCTAGACTTTCATTGCCTTTGAGCTATTTTTACAATTCTGTCCATTGTAGAGAATAATGAGAACTAAGAACTGAGAACAATGAGAAATAATCTAGTCTATAGACAATAAATTCTCTCTCTAGGTAAATACAGCCATGTAAATGATTCTTCCCACTGTGGAAAAAGCCAGTTTTATCTTCATCTGCACATTCATTTCCATATTCCTGATCTATGGTCTTTTAGAATCTTCTTTGGGTTCTACTGCAAACTGGTTGTGAAATCTTACTGGTTTCTTGATTAATGAGTCAAGTAAAAGTTTTTACACATGTTCATTTTATACCCGTATGAAAGAGCTTTATTTTCTTTGTTTTGGTCTAAATCTCTGCTTTTCAAATTGCCTGGTCATAGGTCCCATTATCTTTGGGTTCCAGTCAGCAATTAAAAAAATTACATAGCCTAGACCAATCTGCATTGCATATAATAAAAGTATTATTGTATGAAACTTTTATTTGCTATATATGTATTTTTATTCTATATGGGTTTAAATTTTTTACTTTGCAAGGTCATTGTTTTGAGGTAAATACTTGGGCCCTAATGTGTTTACTCTGTAACATTCAATTTTTACTCAGTAAAGACTTATTAAGTGTCTGGAGTGTTTTTAAGTCAGGCAGATGTAAAGAGAAAGTTCAAAGGCTTCACAGTTTATGGTTCATCACTCTCTTATCCTCTTTCCTCTCCCCCATAGTTGAGGTACAGAGCAATTTGAGACTGCCTGCTCTGATAGTGCTATCCTGCTGGTGGTCACAATAGTGTAAACCCAATACCCAACACACAATATTATAAACTGTTAAGCACCTCTCAGACACCCCTGGGTCCAAGCCCTGAGCAGTAAGGTCTTGAAAAGCAGAGCCTGGATTGGCAGCTGATGGCGGATCAACAGAATTACCTTCATACATGAGAGCAACAACCACCATTGTCAGCTGCCAAAATCTGGATCCTTACAGCTGGCTTGCTGGATGGGAGACCTGGGGCAAATCCCATCACTTCTCTGGGCTGGTTTCACCTGTGAAATAGGAAAAGTGGCAAATGAGACGCTGTATGTGAAATTCTTCTATAAATTGTAGATCATCATACGGGAACAATGAATTCTTTGTCCAGGCTCTAACAGGGGTCCTGAATAGTGGAAGGGAAGGAGAGAAGGGTACTGATATTTGAAAAAACTCTTGAATGATTCCAACTGCTATCCCCTCTCCTCCCCCACTATTGAGCTATGTGGGTTAGAAGCACACACTGACTGGCCCATGAACCCTTCTGTGATTATATGCATTGTCTCCGAGTGTGAATACAGGTCTTAGTCCCCAGAGAGCTTGAAGGTAGCAGTAATAAAGATTAAGAACAGCTATTCTAAAGCAGGGCTTCTTAACCTCAGCATTTTGTACCAGATAACTTGTTGTTGTGGGGCCCGTCCCATGCAATGAAGGATGTTTAGCAGCATTTCTGGCCTCTGCCTGCTAGATGCCAGGAGCACCCCCTCCCCAAGTCCTGACAACCAACATTGTGAATGTCGCCTGAGAACCACTGCTCCAAAACAACTTAGAGATGCACAGGCTACAGAAAGGGAAATTGCAGCCAACAGCACTCCCCACCTTCAAACCCCCAATTCCCCATCAGAATCTTAGCTACTTTTACTCCTCCCTTATTAGGCCTAATGTGTCCTCAAAGCTCATTCTTGCTACCTAATCTGGCCATCTTCCATGCCTTCTACTGCACACCACCTCAGGGCTTTGATCCCCGCTGCCTCCCTAACGGTCTTCCCCTCTAGCTTCTGGACCTCCCAGTTCTCCCTACGCAGCAGTGCAGTGCTGGCAGGTTAATCTTCCTAAAGCTCAACTTTAATAATTTTTCTCTCCAACCATAATCGTCTCTATCTCTGTTATAAATGCTCCATAATCTAACTCCAACATCACATACTATCTCTTTCCCCAGTCTGACTAGGGACTTTTGGAAGAGGAACAAGAGAAACCTGATTGAATCAAAGCAGAAAAATCAAATCAAGTCTGGAAAATGGTTTTGGCCTTGAAATGTAGACATGTCAAAATAATAAAATATACCCTTTTTAAGATTACACATGATTCTCTGATTATTGGAGCTCAGCATCCTCCATAGGCAAGGAATAAAGGAAGCAAAGGACAGATGGTTAAAGCAAGCCTTTCCAACCATGGTCACACACTCATTAGCTCTTGAAATCAATTTCGTGGGTTAGCAATAGTCCTTTGGAGTGGAAAGAACAGAACAGAACAGAACAGAACAGAACAGGACTGAAGTAGAGTACATCCGGCTGCATCATGTGAGGTTAGGGTAATAGCTCCCTCTAAACTTATCTCTCAGCAATCTACATCCACAGGCACAGGGTTTGCATGTAAAACATTTCTCAGTGTAAGCTGAAATAAAAAGTTTGAAAGCCACAGCGGGCAATCGACGTAATCAGAAGTGGAAGGAAGGCCGTAACAACAGCAAAAAGTGCAAGGTCATTGGGACCTCCAGAACCACAAAGATGGGAAGAGGCTGCGTTGGGTGCCAGGGTGGGGTCAGTACGCGGTGAGGCGGACACCGCCAGGGAGACAGGTGAATGTAGAATTCCTTGATTTGGGGTGTCAGAGCTCGGTCCCAGGGTCGCCTTGGTTGGGGGAAGGAGAGGCGAAGAGAACGGACAATCCCGGTGGAGGACAGGACGTGGTCTGAGCGCCGGGATGCAGAGCCTAGGGACACCCCTCCCCGCAGCGTCAGCATCCCTTGGGGACCCCCACGAAAGCCCTGCCGGGGGCGCGTCCACGCCATTGGACCTGGACCCTCCTGGACCCGCTGGGGCCCGTCCTCACCGGGCACCAGCCGGGCGGCGACTGCAGCGGGGCCCTCCCTCTCCGGCGACTGAACCGCGGCAGGTCCTTTGGCTTCCGACGCTACAGCCGCAGGCGTCGACCTCGCGCACCGGGCCGCGCAGGGCAGGCCGCCGCAACCCTGCGGCCTGCTCCCCGCCCCTTACCTGCCCCGTCGGGAGCGAGCCCCGCGCTCGCGCGCTCCGTCCCGCGGGGCGTCGGGAGCGCGCGCCCCCGCGGCGGGGCGCCGGCCTCCAGGCTCGCCTAGGCTGGCTCCTGCTGGGCATGCGCAGCGAAGCCCATCGGGGGGGCTCACTCGGCCTCCCCGGGTCTTCCCCGCGCGGCGCCCAGCTCACGGCCCGACCAATCGGAGCTGGGGGGCGGGGCTAGGGCTTGCAAAAGAGGCGGGGAAAGTGCAGGATTGGGTGGCGGCGTCGGGGGATAGAGCCTATCAAGCCCTGTGGCTTGGACAGGGGGTCCTAAGCCTGGAGCTCTCAGGCTAGTGGGGTGGGGGACTTAACTGAGACCCCCAGATTTCCCCCGGGTTTGACACCCTGCTCGCAAAGCGGGAGCGTTTGGTTAAATGCATCGTTAGGCCATCGCTTTTCTTAGCAAGCAGAAGGAAATTTCTTATGCACTTTATCAAAACCCTCAAATGAGCCCAGCCCAAGCTGGGTAAATTTGAGATTCAAACGAATAATGAATGATATGGATTATAACCTTGAATAAAATAAGAATCTACGAGCTGATAGCGATGGAAATGATTATATTAAAAAATAACCCTTATAGTAGGGAGCCGACTAAAAAATTTTAGCTTGTTTTATACATGATTGCCTACATAATTAGTTATTTTCCTACTGGACACTCCGTTTATAAACCTCGGTATTATAAATATCACTGCTGTGGCTGGCTTTGTTTCTAACATTTGGTGAATCTAGGTGAAGAATACGTGGATATCCTTTATACGCTTCTTGCTGTTTTCTGTAGCTGCGAAATTATGTCAAAACAAAACGTCAGACAAAAATATCCGTCCCTTTGGCATTCCTGGGAGGAAAGTATCTTTTTCGCATTAGTCCCTCCCTCGCCCAGCCTTCGCCCATTGGTCCAGCCCTCGCCCATCAGTCCCTGCCTCATCGAGCGGTCGCCCTTCTCACAGCCTCCGGACACTTGTCATTCATCGACCACGCTTTGCGGTGGAGACCAGGCTTGCCTCGGCTCGCGGATCTGTGGGGCCCCCGGCGCGGCTTTCCCGGACACTTGGCGGGTCGCGGCTAGAGTGGTCCTAGCGTTACCCGAGCTGACGCCGGTTTTGCACCTCAGGGGCTCGGGGAGCGAAGTCCCTGCACGTCATTTGGACGCCCCTCCTCCTCTCCCACACGGCGCCCCAGGACCTCGCTCACTGCGACGCTCGCCAGCCCGTGGGAACCCTTCTCAGGGTTGGAGCCCGGGTCTTCTGGCTGTGCGTCCTCGGCGTTTGCAGAGTGAAGACGCTGCTCTTCTCTAGGGAGCCCCACGCTCTGGCACCCCTCCCTTCCGCCTCCCTCCGTTCTCTCTAAAGTTGCTGCTGGAAGTGTCTCCTGATGCTGGGCAGGTGCAGGTCCAGGTCCCTACCGCCAGGAGCCTGCTCCTCGTTTTCTTATTTTCCGCATCCTCCGTGTCCTCTGCTGAGCCCCTTACTTCCTCGCATTCTCCCGCGCTCTTTCCAACACTCGACGTTTTCAGTCCTCCGCCACCACGCCGCATCCTCCAAGTCTTCCTTTCACACCTGCGCTCCTCCTAACCCCGCATCTCTGCCCTCCGCCTGTCCTCCAAAGGTTGTACCTTTTCCACACCCCTGCACCTCGCCGACCGCTCCCCCTCCATCTTCTCCACACCAAACACCTCAGGGACCAAAATCTATAAAGTCCCTGGCAATGTTGAGTGTATGTTATGGAGGGCGGGGCATAAAGCAATAGATATTAAAACTGAGTTAATGGTCTGTTAGAAGTAGTACCTCGCTATGGGGGAAATAAAACGGAGGAGGGCCTGTAACTTGTGTTGGACTTCAGGTTGGAGGATGACAAGGAGTAGGGATCTCGCGTTTTTCCTGGTAGCGGGCCATCTGCCAGTCAACCCCTGGAGCAGGCACCCTAGAGACGGTGCCCAGTCCTTAAAGGGCCTGGGTGGGCATCCTGTGTCCGCAACGCAGGACAGACTGAGACTACAGGGCCAGAAACGCACTCCTGGTAGCTCTCACGGCCTGGGATTGGGGAGGTGCTGCCCAGGCCGCTGCTGAATATCTGTCCCAAAATCACCGCGGGTGGGGAACCTGGGATCCCATGACAAGCTCTCAAGCCAGTCAAGGGAAGCGCAACCTCCAGTGGAAAACACGCAGAAGTTGTGCACACAAGAGTGAAGTGGAGGGTGCTATTATTTTCCTTTTAATGATGGTACTAAAACCAACAGTTAACCATAAACATATTTAGGTATTGGATCGTGGAGTCCAGAGACATAAGAATAGGCTTTAACAAAATGTTTCAGTGTTTTGGTTGTCACATAGATTATAGTGAGATTAAGGAAGTATGTTAGTCATGTTCTGAAGGTTTGCCTGTAAAGTCAATTCTGGGAAAAATGTTTTAAAGTACAGTTTGCTTGAGATAATAGAAAAATATAGCTGGTTAAGCACAAACAACAGTAGCTTACAATAACAAAGGACACAGGATGTCTAGTTTCTGCTTTTCACTTTAAGATAACATCGCTGACACACACCTGAAACATTTTGCAGAATCATGATTCTTCAACCCAGCACCCCTTGTTCTCACAATATAATTTCGTGTTGCCAATGTATTAGTGTTTATCAAGCAGGAGGAAATAACTCCAGGGACATAAGGAGAAGTTAGGAATTTGTTTTGCAGAAGGAATAAATTGCCTTTTAAAAAAGTTATGACTAGCTACTCCACCCAGATGTCCGGCTGCACTGAATTTTATCTGTTAATGAAGAAACAGACTTTCCCTTCTGTTCCCTGAAACTCCCTCTCCTTTACTCCCTAGCTGCATAAAAACTCCCTACTTTTTCTTTTTGAGTGAAATTTGAGAAACTGTGTTCTCCCATTCTCTTGCTTTGGCCAAATCAAATAAACCTTTCTCTCTCTCCGAGCATTGGTGTCTCAATGTTTTGGCTTATGAGTGCAGCAGGCATAGGAGCCTAAATTTTGGGGAGGTGATTTGCTAATGGTACTGAATGTTGCCAAGGATTCTGAAAGCTGAGTATTCAAAGGTGATCTCACTTCTAGGGCTTTGTCATAGGAAACCCCAAGGTTGTTTATTTATTTATTGTTATTTATTTATTTTCCCTAAGGCTGTTTAAAGAATTGTTAATAACTCGGAAACAACTGGAATACATCCAATGATCAGAATGAGTTGGATGAACTATCACCCATCTCTGTAGTGGTACATTGTGCAGTAAAAGAATGTTAGAAATATAAAAACTATAGATCATAGATTTATCTCTAGATGGTAAACTACTGGGGATATATGTAATATTTTTTCGTAATCAACATTTTCTATTTTTTTCAATGACTATGAATTACCTTTTCTTTTAGCTTGAAGGAAAGACCCAGTAAAAGCAATTTTAAAAAAGAAAGTGCATAGTCATCCTATTTACTCTTTATCACCATCATAATTAATGTCACATCCACTCACATAGTGCAGAGACCCAGAGCTGGCATCAATCTGAAACCTCTGAGAATCTTCTGCTTTGCGAACACTCGTGGGAACCACTCCCTTCACAGGAACACAACCATCAAGTAGAATGCCAACTGTGTGAAACCAGAATGGGTCACTTTCCCCCTCTTCCTTCTCCTCCTGGATTCTCCTCCTGGCAGGTGGCAATGTCATCTCCCCCAGCTGGGAAGGCCAGTCTTCTCTCCCTCATGCCCTGTCCCCCAAACAAGACAACCTATAACTTATCCTGGCTTAGCCTCTGTCCAGCCTCTCCCATTTCCTTTCTCTCTCCTCTCGCCCCTGCTGTAGGGGTCTCCTCAATGGCCTTCAAGCTTCCATTTGGGATCCTGCCAATCTATCCTCATGAAATCAGAGGGGCCATGTCCTCCTCTGCATGAATTCTTTCCTGATCTCCACTACCCATGACTAATCTGAAACCCTCATTGTGGCCTCCAGGCCCTGAGACACTGGGCTCTGTCCACTATTCCTGCCTCCTGGCCTTCCTGCCCAGCTCCCTCTGGGCTCCATGCTTTTTCCTCCTGGGCCCACCCTCCTCACCATTCAGCTCCTTCTAGGGGCTTCCTCAGGCTGCCATCCCTGAGTCAGGCCCCTGTCAGATGCCATGGAGCCTTCTCCTGGGCAGCCCTTAGCCCCAGTTCTCATGAACTCACCAGTCAGAAAGTTTCATGTCTCCTGTCTAGCTCTGGGAGGCCAGACCTATAACCTGTCTACCCCTAGGTTCCAGGCACCCTACTCTGGGTAGACATTAAGGTCCCCAAGAAGTGAAGGAGCAAGAAAGTGATAGGAGGGATAGGGAGAGGGGGAAAGGAGGGTGAGTCTAGGTGAGGGCCACATCATTTTCCCTGCACTGCTCCTTCAAACTTCTGTGCAAGTTTGAAATGTTTCAAAATAAAACCTTGACACTGTTGGCCCCAGCACATGGGCTCCTAGTGTGGCTCAGTGGTGGCTTCTTGCCCTATGGTATTGACCACCTCCAGGCAGATAACCAGCACCACTGGCTGCTCAGGCCCCAGGAGGGAGGTGGGCCCTCGCTGCATCTCTGGGCAGCCTCCAGGGGCCACCAACTCGGCCACGCTCCCTCACTGAACCCAAGTGCTGGCCCAGCCTGTGGCTTCTCTAGCAGCAGCAGGAGGGGGCAATGGTGCCTCATTAAAGCTGGGGAGTGGATGCCCTTCAGGAACCCTGCTCAGTGGGTGGGCTGGGGTCAATCCTCTCTGACTCTCCCAGCCCGGGAGTGCTTGGACACCAGGCCAAATGACACAAAGTCCTTCCTTGCCTTCCCCCTCTCCTCGCCTCTTCTTCACTCCTACTTCCCTGGTGTCAATCCATCATCACATGTTAGATCCTGAGCAACTCTCTTGCGTTCTTACCATCAGACAAAAACAGCTCACCAAGAGGGTGACTCAGAACTCAAGAAAGGAGAAAGTGTCGGGTAAGGGGAATCTATTTAAATATAGAATTAAGACGAAAGAGAGTCACAATTATGGTTAGAGAATATAAATGTTACAAACAAACATGCTTTAAAAATAAGAGTAAAATGGAGAGCTGGCAAGGAAAACACCGAGAAACAAATTCTCCTAAGAGGGAGTTGATAGATACTGATTATATCTGGAAAATGTTCTTCAAAACATAAGGCTTTCAAACTCCGTATAAAAAAAAAAAAAAAAAAAAAGTCCATTTCCTTGTACCCAGTGGCAGTTTTCAAAGAATGAAGACCACACTGAGCAAAGCAACTGGCGGCCCCGCCTCTGGGGACCGGACTTCTGGTTGAAGGAGAGGAACTGTTTTCTTCACCTCCTTCTCCAACAGGGGCAGCACCCAGGGCCTGGGAGGGGCTCAGGTTCCCTGGCATCTCCCTCAGCTCCCAAAACATCCAGAAGGAACATGATGGGAGTACTACACATTTCTGTTGAGGTCCCCAACCCCAGACTGCAGGCCTACCCTATCCTCAGCAGAACCCTGGGCCACCATGAGGGCAGGGCCCCTGTGCTGGGTTTGTTAGTCCCATGTGGTTGCCTAGAGGAGGTGAATTTTCTAAAGGTCCAGTGGAGTAGGTTAAGCCCCAACAGGGGAACAGGCCCTAGAGAAAGAATCGGGGAGGGGCTGGATCAGCTTCCTAGAGGGTCAGGGCTAGAGGTCCCACCACTCACTTTCAGACCAAGGCAGCAGGAAGGGGAACCTCAGGGATTTCACTTAGTGTCTGGCCAGGGGCTGGTTTTCTAGGCTGAGGGTACCCAGGTGTGTGAGGCCTTGGGGCACAGAGGCTCCTGAGAGCCTGCCTGGTCTGAGAGATGGCTTAGGCCAGGCCCCAGGGGTTTTGGGTTGGAGGTTGGCCTCAAAGGATCCAGAATCCTAGAATTTTTATAATCCCATGATGAGATCTAGCATACAGCTTCTTTTATTCTGATTTGAATTTTTTTTCCTACTTACAAAAGTAACCTGTGCTTGAGGTGAAATAAAATTATACAACATTGAGAGAGATTACACAGTGTTGGGACTGAACCCCAAGCAGAAGTCACAGCCAAGTCCATTGACCCATCAAGGTTACGCCTGTAGTTGTCAGGGTTATGGGGCTTCACTGGGCCCTGCACTGGATTCCTCCCCGCCTGCTGTGGGTCTGGGGGCAGGCCGCCCTGCCAACTGCTCATCTTCTTTTCCATCTGGAAGAAAAAGAGGTGGGTCAGGCTGGTGTTAGAGGAAAAGGGAGGGGTGGGGGGTTGCAGACCCAGGGCCTGGAGCTCTCAGCCCACAAGGAGATGTTCTGGGGCACCAATGACCAACTTAGAAAGGTAACTGCTGACTCCAGAGCCATGCTCCCAAAGGCCAGTGGCCCAGGAACACAGAGGCTGTTAAAGTAATTTCCAGGAAACTTTGGGCCAAACATGGGCTAAGTGCTAGGAAGCTGTTGCTCTCCTCACTGCCTGCCCTGGAATAAGGTGAGAGGTGGCGAAGTTGTGGACCAGGTGTAGTGGTAAAGATGAAATGGCAGGTTGAGGAGGTTGTTGACCGCTGAAGATCACCTGTCTTGGGGAGCCTGTGGGGCTGAGAGGCAGCCCTTGCTCTGTTCTCCATCTGAGGAAGAGTGGTTTTATTCTATTCCTCACAATGATGTATGGGGGTTGGGGACCTGACCCCAGAATCTGGGCAGATCCCTAAGCAGAGGTCACAGACAAGGTGGAGGGGACCCTAGAGATGGACCAATCCACTGAATTCAGTGGAAAGAACAGGCTCTGGGCCAGATGTACTTCCTTCACCCTCTGCAGTGATCAGCTGGTGTCTTCAGGGTACTAACTTGGCCCGTCTGAGTCCAACTTCCCAAGAAGTCAGGGGACAGCACTTCCATCCCCTGGGCCAGCAGGAGGAAGTGGGTAAACATGTGGATGCACCTGAATCGAAACTGGCTAGTGGAAGGGCTCATAGGCTGAGCCGGGTTCGCTGCAGAGGGGCCTCTAGGCTCCCTGCATATGGTTCCCGTCCAGCAGGATATGGAGGCTGAGGTGTTCCTAAGGTCCCCTGTGAGCTCCAGGCCTGGGGTTGACCCAAACTCAGAACCCCTGGGGTCTCAACCTGAGGGAAGCAGTGGCAGTGTCCCCATGACTTCAGAGCACTCACCACTAAATTTCCATCAGTGAGGTACTCTTTACCCTGACACTGCACTGCCCAGCTACCTGAGGAAACCAGGAGGCTTTGGGATCCCTTTCTCGGTCTTGGCTGCCAGGTCAGGTGCCCTGGCTGACTCCAAAGGGGCCACCCATTCTTAGGCAGCACACACTATGGCTTTCATTGGCTCTGTCTTCTTGGGGCACAGGAGACCCCACTTTCAGTTGGGAAGAAACCCCAGCTCATCTCCTTTCCAGCTGCTAGGCATCCCTCAGGATTCCATGTTTCACTGTCACCTGCACCAGGCTTGGTCGGGGCGGGACTGCTTGAGGCCTCACATAGACTCTGGTACAGAAACATGCACACATGGACCCCCAGACACATATATACGCAAATGTGTAAGAACAGACATAGACAGTAACAGGACCAGGGACGTGAACACACAAGGTCCCATAGACAGATATACCCTCCCAGGCAAATACACATGTAGACAGACAGAATCTTACACAGACACACACGCAGAGGCTACAGACACACAGAGATTTACACTGAGATGCAACGTGGACAGAGAGAACACATGCAGACGTGTTCACAGCGTAGGCACACTCTCTTTAGAGCCAGCCTAGCCTGTCTGTTTCCTCGGCTGCACAGGTACCAGGGAACTTCTGGCCTTGGGGAAGTCTTGCTCACAGTCCTGCTCTCTGGAACTAGGATCTCACCTGTGTCCAGCTTGCTACGTTTTTGCTCAGGCTCCTGGGGGGCCGCCTCAATGGCCCGCTGGGCCTCAGGATGGATCTTGAGGAGGGCCTTGGCAAGGGTGGCGGAGCCAGGCACTCCCAGAGACATAATGCAGTGCACTCCTTTGCGCTTGGCCCCAGCCACTTTGGCGCTGTCTTTGGATGCTGTCAGCAGGACCAGTTTGGAGAATTTCCTGGGCTTCCTGGGGGCTGCGGGAACAACATCTGTGCCCAGTTTGGGGGACTCAGGGATCGGCTCCTGGCCGGCTTTCATGCTCTTGTCCTCCTGCTTGCCAGGCTCAGATAGGGGCATTCTGGGACCAATGGCGTGTCCCCAGTGTGTTCAGGCCCAGCAGATGGATTTCGTCTCTTTCTCCTTGGCAAGAAACCTGGCAGTCCAGGGGCTCTGTCCTAAGAGAGGAGGCAAAACCCTGTCAGTGAAGGGAACCTGGGGCTCAGGAGAACTTATATGGGGTACATGCAGGTGGAGCAGACAGGGCACCAGGCTGGGCAAGGACCTGAAAGGAGATGAAGAACCCAGGCTTGCGCTTCTCTTTCAATTCCTCTCTTGGTTGCCTTGCACATGTTACCTCCCTCATCCAAACCTCACTTTCCCTGAATGTAAAATGTGCTGAATACAGGGCTCCTAGGGGGCTGTGGGGGACTAAGGGATTGAAAACTGAGTTGCTACTAATATGGGCCCATGGGTGCTGAGCATGGGCCAAAGTGTTTCATGAGTTTTCCTGTTTAATCTTCCAGCCCCGTATTATTAAATATTGACTCAGTTTACAGGTGAGGGCACTGTGTTGGTTACGCTGGGGCAACCAACATAGCCATGAAGTAATAGAGCTGGGATCCAGTCTAGATGGATCCAGAGCCCATCCCCACATGACACCTGGTGTATATCTGATCCAGGATAACAGTCACCGGTGCTCCTGAGCACCAAGCATCCAAGACAGGCATTGGGGACATGAGGTGAGGTATGACCCTCCCAGAATGCCTGGTGCCCTTCACCCTGACATTCTGCAGACCACAGAGGGAAAACCTGGTCCTGGGAAGCCAGACTCTAGACACACAACAAGATCTGGTCCTACCCCAGGCAGGAGTCCCTGGGTCACCCAGCACTCAGGAGGTGCCAGAACCCCATGAGGGCAGAGACCTTGTGTCTGAGCAAGTGCTAACACTGCCTCAGCTGGGTGGGGACGGGGATGTGGAAGTATCTGGAGAATTCATGGTCACTGAGGGCTTCTTGGCTTCTAGGCTAGAGAAGGACATATTATGGGGGCCAGGCTGGCCTGGAGATCATGGCCCTGGGGCATCAGTGTGGGGTAGCCATTTTTATTTTGGGGACGACTAGGTGGTGTACAGATGGCAAGTCTTCCCAGTTTACAGTTAGCCAGAAACAAGACTGCAGCCTGAAGAGACATCTTGCCCACCCTGTCCAGGACCCAGGCAACAGCAAGGCCCACAGACACCTACTTGTACCCCTGAAGCATCAACTGCTTTCTAGTTCTGTTTCCTTCTTCGTGTATCCTCATATCATCTTCCCTGTGTGTCTGTTGTAATATAAGGACTCTGGTCAGACTGAATCTAGGCCTATCCATATGACAAAATTTAACCTTAATCACCAATTTAAAGTCCCTATTTCCAATACAGTCACATTCTGAGATCCTGAGGGTTAGGACTTCAACACATGAATGGCAGGTGGCACAAGTCACCCCACAACAGCATAGAACATGGCCAGTGCCTGATAAATCATAGCTTGTGGTACCTCTATATCTTGATCCCAAACTTCCATGCATGTTCAAACTGCAAACATGCTCCCGGGGGGCAGAAGCACGCAGAGCCTGCCTGCGAGACCAGTATTTGCCCAGTAAGGAGCCCTCACACCAGCTGGATCTTAGCACAAATGCCACCACAGCTCTAAAAGCTCTCTTGTTGTCCAGGGGAGCCAGAATACATTTATGTGTCTTTTTTTTCCCTTGAGCTCATTATCCAAATAGAAAAAAAAATGCTTGTAGAAACCACTTCCATACAAGAGCTATCAGTTTGAAAACAGGTCCTCTACACTGCTGAGGTGAGATACTTAATTTCCCCAGATTTAGTTTTCTAACCAAAGAAAGTGATGAGATAGAGTATACTGAGGTAATTTTAAAGTTTTGAATTACTTAATTAAAAGAAGTCATATAGAAGAAATCAAACTATAATAGTAAATCTGCACAATCCCACCCTCCTATCACAAACTGCTTTCATTTCTGCAGTTTTCTACACACACGGTTTTCGTAGATACATGTAAATAATTGTATTACTTGTTTTTGTTCCATTTATTAGGGTAGAAACCACCAGCCTAGAGACCAGATGTAAAGACCCTTATAAAGTGCCAGAGTATACAATTTAATTCACCCCTTTAACAGTGGAAAATTCAATTTAAATCTTAAGCAACAGTATTCTTTAAGGCCACAAGATGGAGGTGTTGCTCCTTAAACCATTTTTCCAAGATAAGAGGAAACAAGGGGTGGAGAAAGGGTATAAGAAGGCTTTAGAGTAATTAATTATATTTGGTTTACAAAAAAACCAAAGTATTGTTAGAAAGTCCAGTTAACACATTAAGCAAGATGATCTTTTCTAGGTTAAAGAACTTTACATTTTCCCAAAAGACTAAGCTTGTCTTTTCTTCTATTTATTCTCCATTTGTCATGTATTTACTAACTTTTTTCCCCCTATTCTTAACTTAAAAAGCAGTTGCTTTCTAGTCTGTTTTCAAAGAATTATATAAAAATGCATTAAAGCCAACTAGAAAGTAACATCAAAATGTTAGCAGTGGTGGGAAAGAGAGACTTAATATTCTTTTAACTAATTTTCTATTATTTCCCCCAAATAGTAATATGCATGAACTAATTTCACAATGAGAAAAGATTCAACATTTAAAAAATAAGATACAATTATGCAGATGGTAATTTTTTATTAGTCCATTACTGAGAAAAAAAGTCCCCATTCTTATGTAACATGTCATACAAGTAAATAAAGATTAACATAAATAACCAGAATTAAAAAATGAATAAAATTAACTATATTAAAATACTGGTTTCAAATTTATAGACACAGTGGAAGTCAACAGAGAAAAGGAGTGATCCAGAGACCTCTTGTGTGGAGAAAGAGAGACAGACAGGCAGGCAGAGGGGGGCGGCAGGCTGGTCCCCATGTCCATGTCCAGCATTAAAGTGACCTTCCCAGAGCCATGTCATTGGTCTTCAAGCTGGGATCTGAGACAGGACCTAAAATCCTGTGGCATCAGCCCATACCTCCAGGATCGTAACTCAACAATCTCCCTTCCAAGTTCACTATCATCTCTGCTCTGCCTCTGGGGAGACTGAGACTGGGGGACTTAAGTAAGTAGCTCAGGACAGCAGAGGTAGTGGGAGCCAAAATTTGAATCCAGGCCTGGCTGGTTCAGAGCTAATGCTTGTTCCTCTGCCCTGAGCAGGTGAGGCCTAAAGTGAGAAACTCCAGTTACAGAGGAAACTGAGCTGCAGCCAGGACTTCAGAGTAAGTCCTCAGGAATTTAACGCAAAGAATAAAATATATATCTATAAGTCCACACTGATATAAGTAGTTGAATGAATAAATAAATGGGAAAGAAGGGACAAGTCATCCTTAAGAAGAATTCCAAACAGTAATCACTTCGTCTTTCAGGGGGTGAAGATTAAGTCCGCCCCTTGATGTGGGAAAAAGAATAGACTTTTCAACAAATGTTAAATGCTGGGACAAGTAGATATCCAACACAAAAGAATAAAGATGGACCCCCCTCTCCACATCATATACAAAACTTAACTCTAAATGGATTATAGACTTAATTATAAGAACTAGTTATAGAATTATTTTAAAAGATAAGAGTAAATCTTCGTGACCTCAGATTAGGGAAAGCTTTCTTTGATATGACAATAAAAGTACAAGCAATTAAAGAAAAATAAATTGAAAAAATTTAAAACTTTTGTGAGTCAAAGGACACGATCAGGAAAGTTAAAAGACAACCCATAGAATGGGAGAAAATTTTTGCAAATCATCTGTTGATAAGGGACTTGTATCTGGAATTTGTACAGGATTCCAACTCAGTAATAAAAAGATAAATAACCCAATTTAAAAATGGGCAAAGGCCTTTCTCCAAAGACATATACAAATGGCTAGTGAGCACATGAGATGTTCAACATCATTACTCAGGAGGGAAATGAAGGACAAAACCACAATGAGATACTACTTTACACCACTAGGATGCACATAATAAAATAAATAAACAGACAAAAGTGGGCAATAACAAGTGTTGGTGAGGATGAGGAAAAACTAGAACACTTATCCACTGCTGGTGGAGATGTAAATAGTGCAGCCACTTTGGAAAACGGTCTGGCAGTTCTTCAAAAGTTTAAACACATAGTTATCATATAACGCAGCAATTCCACCCCTAGGTATATGACCAAGAGAAATGGAAATGTATGTCCACGTAAAAACTTGTACATGAATGCTCATAGCAGCATTATTTACAGTTGCCAATAAGTGGAAACAGCCCAAATATCCATCAATGAATGAATGGATAAATAAGTGGAATATCTACACAATGGAATATCATTTGGTAATCTAAAAATCCATGCCATGACATGGATGAATCTTGAAAAGATTATGTGAAGCAAAGAAAGCAATTTACAGAATGCCACATATCATATGATTCTATTTATATGAAATTACCTGGAGTCAAGAAAATCTATAGAGTAGAAAAATCCACAAAAACATTAAATAGATTTGTAATTGTATAGGGCTGGGGGTGGAAGGGATGGGGAAGGGGAGAAAGGATTGATTGCTGATGGATGTGGGTTTTCTGGGGTGATGAAAAGGTTTTGTTTGTTTGTTTGTTTGTTTGTTTGTTTTTTATGCCTACAGCACCTGGTATTCCTAGGTGGTCTCCCATTCAAGTACTACTAACCAGGCCCAACCCTGCTTAGCTTCCGAGATTAGATGAGATTGGGCACATTGAGGGTGACATGGCCATAGACTGAAAATGTATTAAAACTGTGGTGATGGTTGCACAAGTATGTGAATATATGAAAAGCCACTGATTTGTATAATGTGAGTGAATTACAAGTATGTGAATTATCTCAATAAAACTGTTATAGTAAGAAAAAGGCAAATTAAGTCTATAACCAGTGATTCAACTTCAGCATACCTGAGGTTCTTGTTAAAAACACACTGTCCCACACTATTCCATCCCCAGGCTTCTTACTCAGAAGGTCAGGTGAGGGATCCCCAAATCTACATTTTTTCCTAGTACCCCATGTGATTCTGATAATTTGAGAAACTGTGATGACCGTGTCTTAGGCTCTCTACTTGAGAGGTTTGTAGTTTCTAGTTCATAGATTAACTGTTCTTCAGCCACTACATGAACAGAAACAGGTCCCAGATCAATATCTTTTCTGGATTTATCCTTAGACTTCTAGGAATTTATTTTTTAGGTGTAAAAGGAAGAGTTGAAAGGCAGCTACTTTAAGCCAAATGCATATATTTTAAAAACTAAATTTTCACTCAATAAAAGTTCATTAAATGAACAGAATCTTTAAAAGTGAGGCAGAAAGGAATTAAAAAGATCACAAGACTTAATGGTTACCTTACTTCACTCAGTTTACACCTGCCTTCTAACTCTGCAGTCTGGTGATTTGATATTGCTATGGCCTCAGTCACCCACTTATCCCAACCAGCTGTCATGACACTGTTCTGCACAAAGGAGACCCAGAATGTAAAGATGGCTCACTGTAAGCCCCAAATCACACAATGTTAAGCACTGGCAGGAGCCTCTTAGACATCATCAGGTCTTTGAGAATAATGTCTCCCCCCACCGCCCCCAGGAACCTGTGAATAGGTTACCTTACATGGCAAAGGGGAATTAAGGTTGCAGATAGAACAAAAATTGCTAGATTAGCTTAGATTATCCAGGTGGGTCCAATCACAATCACAAGGGTCCAAAAAAGCAGAAGAGGGAGGTAGAAAAGAAAGATGTGCTTATGGAAGCAGGGTCAGAGAGATGCGATGTTGCTTACTGTAAAGATGGAGGGAGGGGGTCATGAGTCAAGGAATGCTGAAGGCCTCTAAAAGCTGGAAAAGACAGATTGCCTCTCCTAGAGTCCCCAGGAAGAAATATCTTCAGTCCTTGCTCACACTTTGATTTTAACCTAGTGAGACCTATATTAGATGTCTGACATCCAGAATTGTAAGATTGTTACAAATCTGTGTTGTTTTCAGTCACTAAATTTGTGGTAATTTGTTATTGCAGCAATAGGAAACCAAAATGAAGTGAGTCTCTTATTGGTGAAGTTTTGAAAGCCCAGAGCTCTGCCTGGTGGCTGATGATGGGATCAGGAAAATGAGAAATACCATCAACCTTCACCAACACCTGCATCCTCAGCCCTGAGGGCAAACCCCGTACCCTATCTGGGTCCATTTGACCTGTGTAATGAGAATAGTGGTGAATTTAGCAGGGGTTCTTAATAGCAGGTAGGTGAAGGGTGAAGTTGGTGTTTTTAAAAGGTCACAGTGATACTGACAGCTGTCCCGACCCATCAAAATCACTGTCCCATGAGGTCAATGGAGAGCTGTGATTGGATCGCTAGTGGGATGATGGGCCCACTTAGCTGGTACACATCCTTACAAGGAGATTGTCAAAGCAACGGTGACCCAATGCTACTCTAAGCTATGCAGGGAAGAGCTTCTCCAAAGTGGGAATTTCATGCAATGGTACCTCATTTCCCCTAATTACTATGGCTCATAATCTTAGTTACTTTTATTCTTCCTTTCCCATTGCAATTTGTCATCAGACCTGTCTATGCCTCCTGACCAAGTCTCGCAGCCTCCCCCACCCCAGTATCCCCACTTTTGACTCTGCAATTCCTGCAGGGACCTCTAGAGCCACAAGGGTGGGACGGGGCTGGGGATAGGTGCAAGGAAGGAGGCAGTACTGGGTGGGGTCAAGGAAAGGCAGGGCAAGGAGGGGATCCCTGATTCGGGGTGTCTTTCAGGGCTCAGTCCTGGGGTCCGATGGGTTGGGGGAAGGAGGGGCGAAGAAAAAGGAGGCGAATCTCTGATGAAGGACAAGGAGGCGGCCTGGGAGCCAGGGACGCGGAGCCGGAGAGAAGCCCCAGCATCAGCAGCCCTTGGAACCTCTGGGAAAGCCCGGCCGGGGGGCGCGTCCACACCAGGGAACCTGGGACCCTCCCCGACCCTCTGGGGCGCGTCCTCACCGGGCGCCAGCCGGGCGGCGACGGCAGCGGGGCCCTCCCTGTCCGGCGACCGAGGCGCGAAAGGTCCCTCAGCTTCTTGGCCTGGGGCCCCCGCCTCGGCTCGGGCCGTCACCTCAAGCTGGGGTCACGGAGCAAGCATGCGCAGTGGCGCGCGGGCGCCCCTTCCTGGGGTGCACTCGTCCTCTCCAGGTCTTCCCCGCGCGGCGCCCAGCGGGCGACCCGACCAATCGGCGCGCGGGGCCGCGGCGTCCGCGACTCCGAGCCCCGGATTCCGTGCCCCCGCGGGGCTCTCCCGGCGCCAGCGGCTGGGCTTAACTGAAGGGCCCTGGGCCCCCCGCAGGCTCGGACCCCGACTCCCCGCGGAGGAAGCCGAGGCCTTTGTCTAAAGGTCTCGTGCGTCCGCGTCTCTTCCCTGAGCGCGCGGAGGGAAGGTCTCCCTCTCCACTCATTGAAGCCATTGGCCCAGCATCATGACAGCGCAGCGTCCCGGCCGCTGGCCTGTCCAGGGCCCGCGGCCCCGCCTTCGCCGTTGGTCCAGCCCCCGTCCGTTAGCCCGGCGGTCGCCCATCCGTCCGTCCCTACTTACAGAGAGCACCGCTCCTGGACCCTTTTCATTCTCCGACCTTCCTGTGCGGTGGCCTTGGAGCAGCTTTCCTGGACACTTGGTCGCGGCCGGAATGGCCCCAGCATTATCCGAGCTGACGCCCGCGTTGCCCCTCAGGGGCCCTCCGCTCACCAGTCCTCCCCAGCCCGCGGGACCCCTTCATCCACCTGCCCCCACGTCCCCCGCGGAGTCCTGGGTCTTCTGGGTGTGCGTCCTCGGCGTTTGCAGGGTAAAGACACTGCTGCTTCTGTAGGAACTCCATGTCCTCCGGGCAGCCCAGCCCTCCGCCTCCGTCTGGTCTCTCTAAAGCTGCTGCTGGAAGCGTCCCTGGTTCCGGACGGGTGCAGGTCCAACTCCTATGGGGTCCGCCTGCCTGGGCCTCCGGCATTTCCCACCTTTTTCTCTGTGTCCTTCAATTCTCCCACGTCCTCCCACATTTTCCTCCTCATGTCCAAATATCAACAAGGCTCGCACACACTTCCAGAAAGGCTCCCTGCTTCTTCCCGGCCCTTTCTCAGCAGATCTTCCTTACTACCTTAGGTTCAGCTTCCATGTCCTCGATTGTCCCCAAGTGTTTTCTCCTAAGGTCATGTCATTTCCTGAACATTCTCTAGTGTCGTTCAAAGTCCTTCATGAATGTATTTGCCATTATCTATTCATCATCCACCGACTACAGGTCGTTTCTAATTTTATTACATTGTAGGTATCTTTGTACTTACATTTCTGACATCTCTGTTCTCTTTTTAAAAATTACTAAAATTTTAAAGAAGACGAATATTTTAAAGGCTTTTAAAACATGTTACCAAAGGAAATGCATAAGCGTGGGTTCAGATGCCTGGGCTCAAACCCCAGCTCTGGCATTTGCTAGCTGTATGAGGAACAATTACTTCCCCTCTCTTTCTTCATCTGGTAAATTGGGATAATAATAGCCCCCACCTACCAGAGTCATTGTGAAAATTCAGAGTATTATCATGTGGATCTTGGCTTTTAACATTATATTCCTCTGTCTAGCAGTTCTCAAACTTTTTGGCCTCAGAACCCTTTACACTCTAAAGTATTAAGCAGTGCAAAAGCTTTTGGTTATGCGGGTCACATCTATCAGTATTTACCATTTTATAAATTTAAGTTGAGAATTTAAAATAGCAATAATAAATTCACCGTATAACTATATCTTCCAACCAAAAAGTGAGTGAGGAGAGTGGCAGTGTTCTGTATTTGTGAAAATCTCTTTAATATCCGGTTTATGACAGCTGTATTCTCATATATGCCTCTGCCTTTGCTCCAATGCAATATGTTGTTTTGTTTGAGGTGTGTGAAGAAAATCCAGCCCCACATAGATAAGTAATTGAAAAAGAAGTATTTTAATATCCTTTAATTGCAAATATTCTTCTTTTATACTATACCAACACTCAACTAGTGGTACTTGCAACGTGAAGTCTGAAAAGACATCATTGCTCTTTTTATATTCTATTTCATTATAATCCATTGGTCTACTTGAACTTTGAAAAGATCTTGTACCCACATGTACTTTTGTAACATCATGCATTGGTCTTTTAGAAAATATTGGTTCATTGACTTATGCAGATCTTTAAAATGTTGATCCATTTTATTATACAATATAAAAATATAACATTTATTAATATTGCCACCAATCTCATCACAAAAATCTTACAATATTGGGAAGCTGTGAAGCTAAAGGTGGCAGATAGAAGTTTTCCAAATTTTCAGTTTTTGTTGGAAGGCTAGATGGAATTTTTATCATTGCCAACAAATCCTGCCAGTTGTTTTCCTTGCAGTAACAGTTTGTTCAGTTTTTAAGAAAATGTATGCCAATTACCAAAGTCTGAATAACTACAGTTTGTCTATTGGTTATTTTTTCAAGTAAAAATAGTGTTCCATGAAAAAAGCAGCTAGTTCATCTTGTAACTCAAGTAATTGCACATACCCTTTTCTTTGAGTAAACAATGGTATGCAGTGGAAGCGCTTTATGAGTATGTCTCACCTCCCACTTCAACTAACAGAATACTAAAAAGATGTGTGCCAAAGGACAAACATTTAATAAAATTAATAATTTTTTACTGCTCATCAAAGATTGTCTTAAGTGAGAGTTGTTTTTCCTTCTGCCAGTGTGGGGTGGTGAAGCATACAATGACAACTGGTGAATTTGATGTCACTGCCTTTATTCCTACTAAGAAAGAGCCACTATTGCTTTTGCATCATCAGTTCAGTCAACACAGTGAAAGAAGCAAACTGTTGTTTTCTCAGCATTACAATGAAAATAATCAGAGACCTCCTGAAATGTGTTTGGGAACCCCCAAGGGCTACCAGGCCACATTCTGAGAACTGCTGTGCTATCCATTTTTCTATTGGGTTGTTGGTCTTTCTCTTGCCAATTTAAGAAATATTTTTTATTTAACTCAGATTAATTCTAGCATTCCACATATGATGGAAATAGCATTGGCATTTGTGGAGGGGTGGGGAAATAAGTATATGTGTTGATAGAGTTGAAGCTAATGGTATTTTCCAGTTTGAGTTTTGTCATTTTGAAAAAAAAAAATTATTCTTAGCAAATTCTTCCCATACTGACTTGAATAAATACTTGATATTTTCTGTATTAGTTTCTCAGAGATGCCAAACAAGTATCTCAAACAGGGGGGCTTAAACAGTGGAAATGTATTGTCTTACAGTGCTGGAGGCCAGAAGTCTGAGATCAAGGTGTCAACAGAGTTGGTTGCTTCTGAGTCCTCTATGCCTCTCTTGTTGGCTTATAGAAGCATCACCTCGATCTCTGCTTTTATGGACAAATGGCATTCTCCCTCTGTGCATATGTGTGTCCAAAGTTCACCTTTTTATAACACCTGTCTTATTGAATCAGGGTGTGTGCCCTAATGACCTCATCTTAACTGGATCATCTGCATAGATTTTGTTTCCAAGTAAGGTCCCCATTCACAGGCACTGAGGATTCAAGACTTCATCTTTTTAGGGAAACACAATTAAACCCATAACATTTGCCTTTGCTTTTTTCTAGTGGTTTGATGATATCTCATTTTCCATTTGATTGTCTCATGTTTTGGAATTTATTTAACAAGTGTGTATCCAGTAGGTACTCACCACTGTGAACTTAGGAACTTCAGCAAACAAAACAAAGATTCTGCCCTCTAGGTGTTTACATTCCAGGGCAGTTGTGGAAACCTAATAAAATAGATATAATAAGTAATTAAGTTGTATAGTTTGTTTAAAGGTAAGTGCTGAGAGAACTTTTTATATGATGGAAACGTTCCTCATCTTGACTGGTGTGGTGGTTACACATGGCAAAACACCTCCATCAAAATGTACACTTCAAAAGGGAAAATTTTATTCTATGTGAAACATATTTCAAGAAAGTTGATTTTGTGAAAAGTTATTTAAAAACAAATTAAAGAAACAGGAAAGGAAATTGAATGGGAGCCTGCAATTAATATTGTAATTTACAGCGGAAGTTGGGGTGGAGTAAGGATCTCACATCCTCCCGGTAGCGGGCCACCTGCCGGTCAGTCGCTCCCCACCGCTATAGAGGGCACCTCAAACGCCCTGGGTCTGCAGAGCAGGACAGACTGAGACAGAAGCGCACTCCTGGCGGCCTTCACCGCGCGGTTATTGCGCAGGAGCCAAAGCCGCCACTGAGTCCGCTCGCGCCCCCTCCCGGCTGCCTAGAGCATCAACGAAACATCAGCCACAAAGTCTCCGCCGGAGGGAGATGTGAGACTGCGGCCTGCAATCCACCTTCACCAGGAAAAGCACACAGGTCGCATGCCCAAGGGTAAAACTTTGTCTTGTTTGCCTGCTCTTCACCGTCCCCCTCTCCCGCCCCCGTTTCCGAATAATTAAACCGCCTGTTTATCCTTCGATTTTGTTGTTTCATCGCAGTTTCACTCCTTGGCCTACCCTGAGGAGACAGAGATTTAGCCACAGGACCTTTGGAATTATTTATAACAGTGAAACAAATATGAAAGGACTCAAATAGCCATCAGATAATAAATAAACGTGGTCTATTTCTACAATGCAATATTATTCAGCCCTAATAAGGAACAAAGTAAGATACACGCTGCATGAGTAAACCGGAGTTCATATAACATGCTGAATGGAAGAAGCTAGACACACAGAAAGGCCACGTTTTACCCAAGTGCACTTATTTGAAATGTCCAGATTAGTCAAATCCATAGAGATAGAAAGAAGGTTAGTGGTTGCCAGGGGCCAGGGAGTCTGGGGGGAAAGGGAGAGTGATTGTTGATGGGTGCAGGATTTCTGTTTGGGGTGATGAAAATATTCTGGAATTAGATAATGATAATAGTTGCATGACCTTGTAGATAATGGTAATCGTTGCACAACCTCGTAAGTATATTAAGAGCCACAGAATTGTACACTCTAAAATGGTGAATTTTGTAGCATGTGAATTAAATCTCAATTTAAAAAAATGAAGGATCAAGTGACAGTTGTATTAGAATTGCTCCATCATAAAAAGTATATCGATAATTTCGTTTTAAATACCCAAAGTAAAACTTAAATATATTTTGTTCCTTGATTCTAGACATGCATTTTCTGCATATTTTCATAACCTCTTTCATACTAAAATTGCTAATTATTTAAATAATACTGTAACGATCACTGAGATATTTTGTGTTGATCCTGACCTCGCTGGATTCAGGCTCCACTGTGTGCTTATTTTTCAATCAGATGGTATGAGTGTTGAAAAATTGTGATGTTTACATAGGTGAAGAAGGAATGTGCACTCCAGTGGGTGTGCCATCAGAATCAGTTTACAAATATGCCTTTATTTCAGGCATATATAGCCACATGAGATGGTTCTCATTCCTAAAGTATTCAGTGTCAGCCCAGGGTTAAAAATAGCTTGAATCTTTTTTTTTTTTTAATAGCTTGAAATTGAAGCCAAACTATTGTTGATGTGCGGGCTGGCAGATGAGGCCACACATCATCCAATTCCCTGGTTCATATTTTTAAAATAAAGTAGGACTGATGAAAATTTGGATCATACATACATTTTAAATTACTAATGGCTAAAAAGTATTCTAGTTGGTTGTCACTGACTGGAGGAGGCTAAGGAGCCATGACAAATAAATACAATTGAGATCTTAGATTAGATCCTGGCCAGAAAAGACATTAGAAAAATCTGGTGAGATTTGAACAAGTTTGAGATTTTAGGTGTAGTTAATGGGATTGTATTAATGTTCATTTCTATGGTGAGTTATTACAGTTATATAAGATGGTCACATTAGGGTAAGCTGGATGAAGAATATATTGGAAATCTCTATACTCTTTAGACAACTTTTCTGTAAATTTAAAGTTATTTCAAAATAAAAAGTTTTAAAAATTCTAGTTTGTGGTTACAAAGAGATTTCTATACTTTGTCAGATAAATATACACATTTATAGTATGATCTCCCTTGTGTATAAGAAAATGTACAATTGTGTACATTTCCAGATGTATCTCAAGGAGATACATTTAAGTCCTAACCCCCAGTAGCTGTGAATGTAATCTTATTTGGAAACAGGATCTTTGCAGATGTAATTAGTTAAGGATCTCAAGATGAAATCATCATGGATTGAGGGTGGGTCCTCAATCCAATGATGGTTGTCTTTATAAGGAAGGAAAGAGAGATGGGGACTCAGACACACAGAGAAACGGAGAAGAGGCCATGTGATGATAGAGGCAGAGATTGGAGTAACATGTAAGCTAAGGGACTCCAGGAGTCACCAAAAGCTGGAAGAGGCAGGGAAAGATCCTCCCCTAGATAGAGGCTTCTTGGGGAGACACCTTGATTTGAGACTTCTGAACTACAGAACTGAGAGAATTTAAAATTCTGTTGTTTTGAACCACACAGTTGTGGTGATTTCTTACAATAGCCCCAGGGGACTAATATACTTATTTGCATTGTCTTTGTGCTGAAAAAATCTGGAGGGACAAGGTCCAGTCCATAAGAAGTGAGGACTATAACTGGGGATAATGAGATAGATTGTGCTTTTATTTTACAGTTTACTTTCTAATTTTCTCTTCTGTGTGAAATGTTTACAGGATCTACTTTTCTGGCAAAAAGATGGTTTCATCTATTAAACTGCTAAGACCTACACACACAAAATTAAAGGGAGTCTTTTTGCTATTTTAACTATATTTAAGTGTATGATTCAGTGGCACTAATTACATTCAAAGTGTTGTTCAGTTATCTCCAATGTCTCTTTCTAAAACTTCTTCACCACCCCAATCAGAAACTCTACCGAATAAGCAATCATTCCCATTTCTTCCTCCCCTCAGCCATAGAACTGCAAGATAATAAATTTGTATTGTCTTAAGCCACTAAGTTTTGCTAATTTGTTATGGCAGAAATAGGCAGCTAATTTAACCTCATTGGTTCATCCATTGATTCATTCATTCCTAATATTTATGAAACACCTGCCCTGGGAATAAACACAAATCCCTGCCCTCCTGGACAGTGGGATAGTGCCTCTGTAGTGTGATGGTGACAAGGTTGGGGAGGTCAAGTTGTAAGGGAAGTCAAGGAAGGGTACAAGCAGTACTGATTTGTTATTCTCTGCTGATTCATTATTCTACACTAAAGCAGATGTAGGATCTCATTACATTTCCCCAACAGCCCATGAGAGAGCTGGGTTGTGATTCTCACTATATAGACAGGCCCAGGGAGGTAAAGTAACTTGCCCAAGGTCACACAGTAAGTTGCAGAACTGAAATTTGAACTGGTGCTCTAATGCCTCCCTGTGGCTGCACCTACCCTGCTTGTTGCTGCCCAGTCTGAGCAGTGGATGCCCAGATGCCACTGCAGAGCTCTCATAGTTGTGGTCTCATAGCTATGTTTATGTAGATTTTTCTGTGGTCCTTGGGTGCCCAGCAGGCCTAGAGTTGCCATCACTGGTAATTTGTGGATTCACCTCTGAGAGTGGAGCAAAGAGGGTCATTGGGGGAGTAGGCAGGGCAGTGTCTGAGAAGCAGTGAGGTGAGCAGTGAGAGATAGGGGACCTGGGCAGGTTGACCGTTCTCACAGGTGCCCAGGTAGTATCCCTACCTTGGAGCAATGTCCCCAGGCTCAGGGTCAGTCTTTGCTTAGGCAGAACCAGCCCCTCAGCTTCCTCAGGGCCCCAGAGGGATGTGAGCTGTGAAGTAGCATCATCAGCAAACAGTGACAGAATGGAGATACATGCTACAGAGACAGCTGGATGTTTAGTCTCTGTCCTCCAGGAACACCCAGCCTTGTCTCTCAGGCCTTGGTCTCCTCCTGCCTTCAGCCCAGCCTTTGTCTCCATCTCCTCTCTCTTCCCCTACCCACCACAGGGTCCCATGTCCTTTTTTGGCTGCAGACTCCACTTCGTGTCCCTTTCCTTAGTTGATTCAGGCCTAATCTTAGGCAGTTTTTATATTTTTGCTTTGTACTTTGAGTGCAGTTCTTCTTTTTCAGGCTTATGGGTGATTGGTGCTGGGAGGATTGAATGTTCTAGAAAATTACATAGCACAGTTGTTCAGGCCATAACCTAGAGGTGACTTGGAAGCCCTGTGTCCAGAATTTTGGACCCTAGTGGACTCCCCTGGTCCCTGTGAGCCCCTGCTACATGCTCAGGCCTGACTTGGCCGCGGGGAGGACAGCAGCAGGCCAAGGGAAGGGATTCTGGACATCTAGATGCTAGGTTCACTATTGGCTGTTATGATTGGGATGGGGCAGCAATATGGAAAGGAAAAGTAGCTAGGCCATATGACAAGAGAATGCTGACCCCAATTCTTGCAAACACTGTCCCAGGAAACCAGACCACAGCTCCAGCAGCAATGGCTCAATTGGTCAGGACTCTGCCAGTAACCACAGCTTCTCTATTTTTTTTTTGCCCATGCTTCCAATTCAGGACCAACAGAGAAATTCCAAAGGGCTCCCCAAACCAATCACATAGAATGCACACACTTCTAGTCAGCCTTTCAGCCTCCAATCAGGGCAGACCAAAGCCAGCTCTGTTTTTCCACTGTGAAGTTTTCTTACTCCTCCGGATCCAAGTGACATGGCTGACCTTTTTGCTATAGCCCATCTGGCAGGCGCAGAGAGCTAGAGACTGCTGGATTAGCTGTGTCAGCATGTGGAAGGGCAGGTTTTATCCTGAGAACAGTTTGTTGGTGGGGGAGGGGAGGTGTCATTGCACTGAAAATGATAAAGCTGTGACAACTAGAAAAGAGATCACCAAGTAAAGGTGATGGTGGCCTTGACCATGCTGGGGGTCCCACCTCACCCTTTCAGGTCAAGGGCACTAGGAAGGGGAAACCTCAGGGATCCCATCTAGTCGTTATGCTAGTGGCTGTTTTTCCAGGCTGAGGGGGCCAGAGCTATGGAGCCCTATGACATAATGAGAAATATACATTTGGTTTCTGCTTATGGTTGTTGACACAGAGCTCCTAAAATTCCTGCAATTTTCTGAGTAATAGGGGTGCTAGGAGCATCTTTTGTTCTAATAATTAGTCTTTGGCCCCAGATCCTGACACAGAATTTCTAATTGTCTTGGAGTTTCTTGAGTGACAGGAGTATCTTTTGTTCTAATGTGGCGACGCTGGGCCAGCTCCCAAATGGAGGCTTGTCACCAGAAAAACCAAGGCTTGATTAGAAACTTTGAACTTTCAACCCTATCCTCCAGGGAGGGGAGAGGGGATAGAGATTGAGTTTATGATTGATAGAGCCCATGTGACAAATCCTCCATAAAAATTCTTGAACGCATTCCCGTTGGTAAGTGCACCTGAAAAGGGCATGGAAGCTCCTTGCCCCTTTCCCCATACTTTGCCCTATGCAGTTCTTCCATATGGTTGTTTCTGAGTAGTATCCTTTATAGTAAACTGGTGATCGAGTAAGTGAACTATTTTCCTGGGTTCTGAGCCCTTCCAGCAAACTACTGAACCTAAGGAGGGGTTTTGGGAACCTCTGATCTGTAGCCAGTTGGACAGAAGTTTGTGGGTAACCTGGGACCTGTGATTAGTGTCTGAAATGGGAGCAGTCTTATGGGACTGAGTTCTTAACCTTTGGGGTCTGTGATAACTCCTGTTAGTGTTAAAATTGAGTTAAATCAGAGGAAACCCAGTTGTTGTCCACAGAGAACTGGAGAATTGCTTTGTGTGGAAAATCCCACACATCTGGTGTCAGAGTGTTGGTGTGCGATTGCGAGTGTTGCAGAGTGTTGGTGTGCGATTGCGAGTGTTGCAGAGTGTTGATTTTCTCTTTTTAGGCCTGGAGGAGGGTCCAGAAGAGCCAATCTGAGTCTGAGAGATGGACCAGGCCAAGCAGCCCTGGGGAAGAGCTGGGTGGGGTCTGTTTGGGGGTGGGGAGGTCCCAAGGCTGGAGGCACTGGTACTGGATCTCAGAAGAACCAGAGTCCTGAGATTCAGAGCCTGGTTACTGAAGAATTAGGCACACATTATGCACTCAATAAACGTGTATTCAATTAATTTTTATTTTGCCCAAAAGTTGACTTTGTTAACAAAATGTGAACGCCATGTGGCATGTGGCTTCACAACATTCCCCAGGAAGGTGGAGCCTCCTGTGTCTGCTGGGGGACTGGAGAGGATTTCTGTAAATCCAATCTACTGTTCTCAATTTATTTTCCTCTGCAAAAGAAGGGAGGCAGGGTCAGGCAGTGTCCAGAGCAGACATGACAATGACAGGAGGGTATGGGTGGCTGTTTGGGAGGGGCTTCCGGGCCTCCAGGCCAGTGGAGGGCCCCCCCCATCTTCTCCAACCATTCCCAGGCCTCCCTCTTACTCATGCATACTCCCTATTCCCCATCCCCAGACAGCTCAGACCTCCCCTGGTACTAATCCCAGGTCTGCTCTGACCTTATTCTTGGAGTATAAGGTGATCCCTGAGATGGCAATATGATGCCCACGCCCACGACCACAGCAGCAGGCAACACTGCAGACCCCATGGCAAGAATTTTCAGGGAAAATTTAGCCGCTGTCTATACAGAAGAAAAATGGGACAGAGTGACCTCACTGATTCCAGGCTTACACCACAGGATCGAGAGGGGCTCAGGATCCCAGGATGATGGGAGTGAGGATGGGGCAGGAACCAGAACAAATACAGGGACACTAGAGATGAGCTTAGTGGGAAGAATGGGCCCCAGGGCAGATGCCAGCCCTGCTCCAGCCTCAGGGTAGTCCCTTGGCTCCTCTAGGCCCTGCCTCCTCACAGGTCGTGGGCACCTTCCACCCCCTGGGCCGGAGAAAGCAGATGGACATGTGGAAACTGCTAGAGCAGGACTGGCCAGTGGAAGTGTTCACAGAGTGAGCCGGGCATGCTGCAGCGGGGCCTCCAGGCTCTGAGGGATGGGGTCTCTCTGAGTCCCCCAGCATGACTCTGGCCAGGTCTCAGACCCCCAGTAGGGGGTGGAGGCTGGGGGGGTCCCTCGGGTCCCCGGAGAACTCCTGGCCTATAGCTCATGATGTCCTGGGATTTCAGCTTGAGGGAAGCAGTGGGCCCCCCTCACAGGTCTCTGAGGCCATTAGCCATGCTGGGTGTACCCTGTCAATGGGGTGAAATGACCAAAGTCCTGTTCCTGTCCCAGTAGCTGGTGACTAGACATGGCCAGGCCTGGCTAATTGCAAGGGGGACAGATCCTGACTTACCATGGTGAAGAAGAACACAGACGCTGCTTTTTCTGCCATCTCAAGGAATCAGAACTCAACCCTGTGGAGGAAACATCCCAAGTCATCTTCCTTCATACTCTAATTCCCCTGGGGCTTCTGGGATCTGCTCTCCAAAGGCTGAGACCAGGTCTCAGGCTCACAGGGACCCTGCCTAGAGGGATCACCTTGATAAGAGACCTGAGTGTTGAATCCCCTGGAACCTGCAGGGTTGCCTGATCCCATTCTCTGTGGATCTGTAGAGATCCCAGAACCCCACTCTGCCTCGGCTCAGGATTTGCCTGGAGAAAGAGCTCACCATTCCCTCAGGACTGAGGGCCCACTGACTCCAGGTTCCCTAGCCCTGTGAGGCCACCTTTCTCAGCTCCTTGTCCACAGTGCCCCTTTTGCTGCCCTCAGGCCTGAAAACACCAGGGCCCCTCACAGAGGTTGCTCTCCACCCACCTGCTCTGACATTCTTGCTCTGCCTGGCCTGAAGGGAAGGCAGCAGAAGATGGATAGGGTTGTGAGGAGGGACTGACCCACTTCATCCTGCTCAGACAGTGGCTATACAGCTCCTGTCATTGCCTCTTTTAAAATATAGCTATGGCTAGACTCTTCCCAGGGTCCCTTTGGGCCCATGGACAGAAACCACTTCCCATGGGGTCAGCCCTCATGTCTTCCTGTCCCCTGACCTACCTTGGGAAACTGTCCTCTGAGGGAGCTTCAGCCCAGCCTTCTCCCCTTTGTCCCCTCCTTCTGCCCATCCTCCTTACCCCCCTCCAACTCCCCCCCACCATACTTTGCATCCCCAAGCTTGACCCCTCTCCTCTGCTCCCTGGGTCATTTGGGGACACTTACCAGCAGGTCCCTGCCTCCACTTCCCTGTCCACCAGGCTATTTCATCTGGTACTCAGAATCCTGACATCCCACCCACCTACTCATCTAACTCACTGCTCCTAACAGGATCTTTGGGTCTCTAGAACTTGCTATGGGACAAGCCTGGGAAGAACCTAAGGGGGATGGTCCTCTGGCAGGTGACAGTGGGGTGGAGGGATTGGGCCACCAAGGGATTTCTGGGTACACAGAAAGGAGTAACTGGGGCCCTCAACCCACTGACACTTCCTGCCCAATTCCCCCATCCCTCAGCCAATTCAAAGACACACATTCCAAGGCCAGAATGTCCTGGCTGACCCTGGCCCTCACCCTTTGTCTCCTGTTGCCTACTTCTAGAAGGAAGGTCTGATTTCTGTATGAAAATCATGTCCCTATTCCACCTAGGCCCCCCTTGGCTGAGGACCCCATTATATAAGGCTAAGCCAGCTGTGCCTGCAGTCCCAGATAACAAACCTGTTAGAATCCATATCTTGGTGGAGCAGCTCTCCCACCCTGGCCTCTTGCTATTTACCTTGGAAAGGAGGCCAAATTCTCTCCTCGAGGCTTTTTTAGACTCTGGCTGTCCCAGATTTGGGAATAGACTTGAAGAGTTTGTTTCCTTGCTCCACCCTAACTCTGCACACATGAATGGCTTCTTAGAAAAGAAGTGGCTTCCCTGAAATCACGTGACATTTTCCTGACGTTATTATAGTTGTTTCATTTTCTCTTTCTTAGAGAGCAAAGTATGTTTTGTGAGACAACTAAGGACAATGAGATGAGGGAGAGAGGGATAGAAATAATGTGTGGGTTGGCTTCCCACATGGCTAGTAGAGAAAGAACATAGGTGAAGCCCCAGATAGCAGGGGCAGTGCCAGAGGGCAGCAGGAAGTGGGGCCGAAGACTGTAATTCCGAGCCATCTGTGTAAACACAGCTTATGGTCCAGCCCCTGTGTCCAGTCCCTGTCCCACAGTCTGCAGTCCCTTCCCTGTACACATAATCCTTGAGCTAATATTTTTGGCAGAAGACTGTTCTGCTCGGGGCTCACAGCTGGAGACTTCAATCCTGGGAGACTTCTTAGGGCAGGTGATACTTGAGCCTGGGAAGGGAGTGATCATGTAGCAGCCTGGGAAAGGCCAATAGGAGGGGGCCTGAAGGCTCCTGGGAACAAGTCTGGCAGGGGAGGGTCAGGAGGAGCCAGGGTTCCTGATACATACAAAATGCCACTCAATCTCACCACCTGTCACCTATACATTCAGGTTCCAGGGGATTCAACACTCAGGTCTCTTATCAAGGTGATCCCTCTAGGCAGGGTCCCTGTGAGCCTGAGACCTGGTCTCAGCCTTTGGAGAGCAGATCCCAGAAGCCCCAGGGGAATTAGAGTATGAAGGAAGATGACTTGGGATGTTTCCTCCACAGGGTTGAGTTCTGATTCCTTGAGATGGCAGAAAAAGCAGCGTCTGTGTTCTTCTTCACCATGGTAAGTCAGGATCTGTCCCCCTTGCAATTAGCCAGGCCTGGCCATGTCTAGTCACCAGCTACTGGGACAGGAACAGGACTTTGGTCATTTCACCCCATTGACAGGGTACACCCAGCATGGCTAATGGCCTCAGAGACCTGTGAGGGGGGCCCACTGCTTCCCTCAAGCTGAAATCCCAGGACATCATGAGCTATAGGCCAGGAGTTCTCCGGGGACCCGAGGGACCCCCCCAGCCTCCACCCCCTACTGGGGGTCTGAGACCTGGCCAGAGTCATGCTGGGGGACTCAGAGAGACCCCATCCCTCAGAGCCTGGAGGCCCCGCTGCAGCATGCCCGGCTCACTCTGTGAACACTTCCACTGGCCAGTCCTGCTCTAGCAGTTTCCACATGTCCATCTGCTTTCTCCGGCCCAGGGGGTGGAAGGTGCCCACGACCTGTGAGGAGGCAGGGCCTAGAGGAGCCAAGGGACTACCCTGAGGCTGGAGCAGGGCTGGCATCTGCCCTGGGGCCCATTCTTCCCACTAAGCTCATCTCTAGTGTCCCTGTATTTGTTCTGGTTCCTGCCCCATCCTCACTCCCATCATCCTGGGATCCTGAGCCCCTCTCGATCCTGTGGTGTAAGCCTGGAATCAGTGAGGTCACTCTGTCCCATTTTTCTTCTGTATAGACAGCGGCTAAATTTTCCCTGAAAATTCTTGCCATGGGGTCTGCAGTGTTGCCTGCTGCTGTGGTCGTGGGCGTGGGCATCATTGCCATCTCAGGGATCACCTTATACTCCAAGAATAAGGTCAGAGCAGACCTGGGATTAGTACCAGGGGAGGTCTGAGCTGTCTGGGGATGGGGAATAGGGAGTATGCATGAGTAAGAGGGAGGCCTGGGAATGGTTGGAGAAGATGGGGGGGCCCTCCACTGGCCTGGAGGCCCGGAAGCCCCTCCCAAACAGCCACCCATACCCTCCTGTCATTGTCATGTCTGCTCTGGACACTGCCTGACCCTGCCCCCCTTCTTTTGCAGAGGAAAATAAACCGAGAACAGTAAATTGGATTGACAGAAATCCTCCCCATTGCATCTCTGGAGGCATCTACAGTGCAGGGCTGAAGGGTCCAACTGTTTGGGAGAGTACCACTTCATATTTTATAATTTTATAATTTTTTGAGTGATGAGACTTTGGTTGATTGACCTTTTACTTTTCAGCAGCTTCCCTCTCCCCCTGCCAGTATTTTTAAATAAAAAGTGCCAAGCTTGGCAGACATAATTCATCTGAAACAAAACTTCAATTGCTAACCTCTCTAGGGACCAAGAAAATTATCCTAATAAAAGAAACATAGTGCTTTAAAAGCTTTAAAAGCCCTTAAATAAAAGAGAAAGAAAGAGTTGGGAGGACAGTACCAACCTGGGCCAGAGCTGCACAAAAGTCACTCAATGTGGCAAGGAAGACAATGCCTGCAAAGGCACAGACTGGGGACAGTCCCTGTTGCTTGGGCGAAGGCCTTCCCTTATTGGGCTCCTTCCTGGGCAAAGGAACAGGGGCATGATCCAGGAGCTCAATCTGAGGCTTCTTTTGAGGCAAATGCTCTGCTTGCCAGGTACCCTGCCCCACCTGTGCTGAGGCTGCCTAGTCCTGGCCAGGCCACCAGGCCACAAAGACGTGGCCATGACTGTGCTTACAGGCTTGTGGGTGGGGGTGGGCTGGGGCTAGGCCTCTAGATAAAAAGGTGACATTGAAAACCTTCACAGGCAGTCAAGGGCACTACATCATCAGCCCTGGGAGCTGCCCTTCCACTGGGATCTGGTCTTCCTCTAGGGGGTGGTGGAATCCTTTTCCAGACACCCCTTCTCCCCTTACAGTCCCTCTAGCTGCTCCATGATTGGTAATTGCCTTTTTAAATTTATTTATTTTTATTTTTTTCTGGTCTGTCTTGCCTCACTGGAATGGCAGCTCCAGGATTCCCAGGTCTAGGAATCCTGCACTTACCCCTGTCCCAGGGGTCACCAGCACTAGTTCAGCTTCACAGGCTCTGCTGGTCCAGAGGCTTCAGTTATGGAGGAGAAGTGCTTCCACTGGGGGCCCTGTGACAAGGCCACAGAACCCAAAGTTGAAGGCAGTGGCCA
This sequence comes from Cynopterus sphinx, assembly GCA_030015415.1. NCBI lineage: Eukaryota > Metazoa > Chordata > Mammalia > Chiroptera > Pteropodidae > Cynopterus > Cynopterus sphinx. Next base: position 93,515,266 of record CM057379.1, on the reverse strand, counting down.
GGCCTGTATTTTTAAAAAGCAAACAATGGCTGCTGTGCACTTATATACTGAGTGTGGAACGAAAAGTGACAACAAAAAGGCCATTTTCTAGGAGACCCAATTAAGGATTTTTAGATTTTGAAGGATCTTGAAAGCATTTGGAAGAGTTTTAAACATTTAGGAGGTTCCATTTTAGAAATATTACACTAATGAGATAGACACTAAAATGTTAACAGCGGTTGTCTCTGGGAGATAGAATTGCCTGTGTACATTTTTTAAACCATTTTTTCCTTTTCTGTCCACTTGTCTGTATTTTCTCATGTTTTCCACAACGAACATGGCTTCCCTGAATGTATTATTCTCCTGGGGCTGCCATAACAAAGGACCGCAAACTGGGTGACTTAAAACAACAGGAATTTATTCTTTCCCAGTTCTGGATGTAGTCTAAAATCAAGGTCCACACTCCCTCCTGAGGTTTGAGAAGAGGATCCTTCCTGCCTCTTCCAGTTTCTCGTAGCTCCTGGTATTCCTTGGCTTGTAGTCAAATCACTCGTCTCTGCCTCCATCTTCACATGGTCTTCTTCCCTGTGCATTTCTGTGCCTCTCTTCTTTTAAAAAAATTTTTAATTAGTTTCAAGTATACAGTTTCAAGTACATTGGTTAGACATCTATATAGTTAGTAAAATGATCCCCCAATTGCTCCCACCCTCCCCTGACCCTCCTCCATCTAGGCAACATATTAATGCTAATTGCATTCCCTATGTCGTGCTACCCATTCCTGTAACCATTCATCAACTACTAATTTGTATTTCTTTAATCCTTCACCCCATTCTCCTAGCCCCCAAAACTCCTCTCCCCTCTTTCTGTCACCAAATTGTCCACTATATTTGTGTCTGTTTTTGATTAGTTTGTTCTTTTTATTCCTTAGATTCCACATATAAATTAAATCATATAATGTTTATCTTTCTTTGTCTGATTCAAATACCTTTTAGGTCCATCAAAGCAATATTTTTTTCCATCTCCTTCCTTTTCATATGTAGGGGTCTTGTTTTTTCATTCTTTCAGCCATTCTATCTTTTGCTTGGAGCATTTAATTCTTTTCCATTTAAGGTACTTATTGATAGGAATGTAGTTGTTACCATCTTTATTCCTGTTTTTGATACATTTTTTCTTCTTAAAGAAGTCCCTCCAACATTTCCTGTAATACTGGCTTAGTGATGATAAATTCCTTTAGCTTATTTTTGTCTGGGTAGCTCTTTATCTGTCCTTCAACTCTAAATGATAGCTTTGCTGGATAAAGTATTCTTGGTTGTATATCCTGGGTCTTCATCCTGTCGAATATTTTTTTGCCAAACCCTTCTGTTCTGCATAGTGTCTTTTGGGAAATCAGCTGCCAGTCTTATGGGTGTTCCCTTATATGTAATTGTTTGTTTTTCTCTTGATGCTTTTAAGATTCTTTCTTTGTATTTAACCTTTGGCATTTTAATTATGATGTGTCTTGGTGTGGGTCTCATTGGTTCCCTGATTTTTGGAATTCTCTGAGTTTCCTGAGGTCTTATGTCCATTTCCTTCAACAAGTTAGGGAAGTTTTCCATCATTATTTCTTTAAACAGCTGTTCAACATCTTGATTTTCTTCTGTTACGCCGAGCAGATGAAATATTTGGAGCCTTAGTAGTGTCCCATGTCCTCCTTAAATTATTTTTATAGTTTTGGCATCTTTTTTCTTGCCATTCTGATTGAGTGTCCTGATTGGCTTTCTTGTCCTCTAAATAGGGCATTTGATCCTCTTCTTTATTCACTTTGTTTATTCCTTTGTTTATTCCATTTAATATAGTTCTCATCTCAGATAATGTGTTCTCCATTTCTGACTGGTTCCCTTTTATAATTTCCATTTCCATTTTTATGTTTTTTATCTCTTTGTTGAAGTTCTCATTGAATTTATCTACACTTCCCAAAAGGTCATTGAGCATCTTTATAACCAGTGTTTTGAACTCTGCATCTGTTAGATTACTTGACTCCATTATATCTGGATCTCTGTTCTATTCTATCATATGGTTTCTGTTTCTTTGTCTTCCCATTTTGGCTGCCTCTCCGTGTCTGTTTCTATGTATGAAGCAAAGTTCCTAAGACTCCCGGTCTTATTAGTGTGAATTTGTGAAGTAGGTGTCCAGTGACACTGTCCTGAGAGGGGTTCAGCTGCAGGCCAAATTTAGCCTAAGCCTCTACCCCTTGGGGCCACCTATTAAGATTCAGCAAGCAATCCACAGCTGCTGTGCTTATAGTTGCCTCAAAAGGCCACACTAGAAACCAAGGCCAGCTGCCTCCATCAGTATGAGTCTCAGCAAGGAGCACCTGACTCACCGAGGACACACCTGAATGTGGCTTGGGTGGGGCCCGAGTTGGGGTAGGCGGGTTTTCAGTGAATCCTCTGGGCATAGTGACTGTTATCCAGTTTGATGCTGTCACAGCTATGGCGGTGCTGTGTCCAGTCCACTGGTAGGGGGAAGGGTTCAACAGGGAATAATGGATACAACCGGCACTTCTGTACTGAGCGAGTCTCGTCTTGGCCCTCACTCCAACAATGTCTTCCTGTAAGTCCCTGGTGCCCCCTGTGCACAGCTGAATCAGCACTGGTGCTCAGAGTGAGTAGGTCCATCATCGTGAAAATCTGTTTGCAGATGTGGCCCTTTTAAGAGTCTTCTGCCTCTGCCACAGCCTCAGTTTCACTCAGCTGCTTGGGACTGGGCAGCCCCATGTCCTTGTCCCATGCTACCTTCTGCTGTTTGCAGGGCGCTTTTTTGGATTTCTCTGTAGTTGTATGGCTTGTTCATCTAGATCTCAGGCGATTTTTCCTTGCTGCTGCTCCTTGTTTCCATCACAACTTTGATTTGGTTGCTAGAGGAATGAACAGAGCCTCTATCATCTACACCATTTTTTCCCCCATGTCTCCTTTTCTTTTAAGGGCACCAGTCATTGGATTTAGGGTCTACCCTAAATTCATGATAATCTCATCTCAGGATCCTTAACTAATCACATCATATTTGTTCCAAATAAGATCACATTCTGAGGTTCTGAGTGAACAAGGAGTTTTGGGGAGCTACTGTTCAACCCACTACATTGTGGGATACAAATAAAGCATCAAAGGAAATTTTAGAAATCATTCTGGAAGCCCCATGAAGACTGAAAGTGAAGCCCAGAGGTCAGGAGCCTGGAAAGGAGGCTATCACTAGAGTCCAGGCTTGGATTCGGACAGCAGCAGCTGGGAGGACAGAGGGCAGGGTGAGGGAGAGGCTCTGAAGGCCATGCCAGTAAGACTGCAGGGCTTATTTGGTTGTGGAAGCCAAGTAGAGCCAGCTGCCTACTTTCTGGCTTGGATGACGGTACTACTTATCCAGAAGAGAATGACAGGAGGAGAACTTTTGATAGGGCATCTGCTCAAGCCATGAGAAAACTCTCCACAAGCTGGTGGTATAGTCTCCAATAGTGACCAATATATGCTCTCTGAAGGAGGAGTCCTAAGACTAAATAATCCAGTGGAAAAGGTGTTCATGGTTTCCTATTAATGCCAAGGATAATTTTCTATTTATAATAGTCATACGTGTCTAACTGCCCCACTTATCAGATGAAAAAACTGAAACCTACATATACCATTTAGAGTGCATGATTTTATCTATTCAGCTTAGTTTAACCAGACTGTAAACTTTTGTAAATTGTAAGGTAAAAAATATACCCCTTGTTCAACCTTACTGTGATAACCAAAATGCAAATTAAAACTACCCTGAGATAGGGGTTTAAAAGGATGAAGCAGAGCTGGAGAGAGGAAAGGTTTGGGGGGCCTGAGCCTGGTCTGTAGGAGCATAATCTAGTGGAGTTCAGAGATGGTGGCAGTGGCTGTGGAGCCATCAGGCCAGGCCCTGTCCCATGATTTAGTTTGTTCCTGTTCATCCCTCTTGATCCCCAGCTCTAGACTCCAGGCCCTGTCCCCTGAGCTATGCCCTTGGATGGATATCCTACCACCCAGAGCCTGCATGTGCTACGGATGCACCAAGACCGTATGGTAGGTTCTGGGGCTCTTGGGCTGGGGTCCTGGGACACCCTTTCTCCCTTAGGACCTGTTGTCCCAGTCCTCATCTTTCCTCTGGATCAAGTATTCAGGGAGGACCAAAAGAATGGAAACCCAGCAGCTGCTGACTGTCTATAACCCCACGGGAGCTACATTTTGTGTCTGAATTCTGTGCATAGCACCTGACAGTTACAATGTTTGACGCAGAAAGATACCTTCTGCCTTAGTCCTGCATTGACATTATGATCCCCACATGGCCTCCATTCCCAGCCACTATAATGTCCAGGACTGATTTTGCATTGAGCTGCCAAGGGAGCTGAGGGCTGAATGGGGGGAATAAAGACATCATCTCAGTTCTGAAGGTCCTAGTGTACCCCCCTTGAACTTCTGGGACAGCCCCACCCAAGCCCCACTCTAGCCCTCCTTCCTGGACAACTCTACCCATAGCCAGAAACCTCCTGGAAAATCCCACCTGAAACTTGCCACCAGCTCCTTCCTCTTCTTGTTGACAAGCATAATCTTGGTGGCCTTTCTGAAGTTTCAGGATGAACTCAACAGCCAGCTGCCCCAAATCCTGCTTTGGGAGGGGATGTGTGTGTGAAAAATTCTGGAAATGAATAGTGCTGATGATTGCACAACATTGTGGATGTACTTAATGCCACTGAATCGTACACTTAAAAAGTTAAATTAGTAAAATTTATGTTATATAAATTTTACCACACACACACACACACACACACACACACACACACACACAAAACTACAGTGAAATACTATTTCTCACCTATCAGGTTAGTAAAATCAAAAGTATAGCAACCCACTCTATTGTTGAGGCTGTGGCTTGAGAACAGGCCCTCTCATATTTTGCTACTGGGAATGCAAATTGGTGTAACGCTGGAGGACAGGAATCTGTCAATAGTAACAAAACTACTTATGTCTTTACCTTTTGTCTTGGCAATGGGTATACTCCCAGCAATATAAAAATACACATGCACTTGATTACTCACTGCAGCATGATTTGTAATTACAAAATATTGGAATCAATTTAGATGCTCAGATGTAAGAGTTGTTGAATCAAAGTTCATTCACACATCTCTGTGAACTGAGGTGGGATAATTACCAGGATATAATACCAACTGAAAAAGGTAAAGTGGGAAAGAGTATAGTGTACCACCTTGTGTAAGAAAGATGAGGAATTAAAAAAAGAAAAAAAAAGAAAGAAGAGGAATTAGTAAAATATACATTTGCATCCTCATTTGAGCAAAAAGAATCCTAAGAAGGAAAAAACAGAGAGGATTGAGATTGATTACCAGAAGCCAGTGGGCAGGAATTGCCTGGAGAGGATAAAAGGAATGGAGAAGACACGCTTCTGATATTCAGACCTTTTTGAACAGACCTGCCTTTTGAATCCATGTTATTGTTTTACATATTTGAAAAAAAAATCTCTAAGATGGGAGGAAAAAAATCCTAACATTTAGTACAAACAGAAATAAATGAACTAAAGACTATTTCAAATGAATAACATAAACACTCAAAGGTGAGAAAAAAAATAAAACCAACTAACTCAAGTAACTTTTGAAGATAGTATTTAGAGCATATGCCCTTAGGCTAAAGGCAAAAAAGAAATCTAAATAAACATTCATCTCTAATTGGTAGGTGTATTTTTTCCAGAAGTGTGCACGAACAATTCTGAAGTTGCTTTTTGTTATTCTAGTTTTGAGCAAATAAGTAAATATATTGGGGAAATGGAAGCCAAGTTCTTCATGGTTGGAGAATGGAGGTACAAACATGGAGAGGGGAAGGTATAAAACAAACCCTGTAACATTAGACTGGAACTGGAAATATTGGCATAAACTCATGGATGTATGCATCTCATCCATTTCCCGGTTCTATTTTCAAAAAGGTAATGATGGCACAGTAACTATAAGTACACCTAGGACCCATAACTGGTTTCTAAATACATTTTCCACTAGATACTTTTTTGAACTGTGAAGGGTAAACTAGAAATTTTACAGCAGAGAAATATGGTGGTTGCCTTGTTAATCAAATGATCCAAGTCAGTATTGTCAGTAATGGGAAGTATGTACCTCTTCATATTATACATTGAGAACACAGCACTGCTTCTGTAGTATCCATGCCAGAAATGTATAACCTAAATCTAAACTCAATAAAACTGAAATTGAGGGACATTCTATAAAATAAATGTCCTGTAATCTTCAAAATAGCAATGTCATGAATTACAAAGAAAATCTCAGTAATTGTTTCAGAATTAAAGGAGTCTAAAAAGAGACATGACAAAATGAATTTTGCTATAAAGGTATTATCAGAACAACTGGCAATGTTATTGTCCTGATTTTGAAAACTGTACTGTGGATATATGAGGGAATTCATTGCTGGCCCCACAGAACAGGAAACCTAGCCCATGGGATTGTCAAGAACATTAAATGCATGGATTCACATAATTTAGGACAAAATATTCAGTAAATATAGTGAAGACTATCACTGGGAATTCGGTTAAAAGAAAGGGTCTCACTGGAGAAAGTGGTGGGTTTCAAGAAGCCACCACCCTATACCCTCAACCTCAGAAATACCAGCTCAGGCAACAGTTTTGCCACTGTGGGCCTCAAGAAGGAATGTATCTGCCAAGAAGGACTACTTGTGGTTACTAACTAGGCACAAACTCATAACTAGAGTCTTGCTGCCACTGCCAACAGAGGCCCCTCAAAAACACAGGCCTTTCAGGGAAAAAACTACAAACTGAACCTTCAGCCTCCTATACTGTGTTCCTGCCCAGCTGACCCTTGTAAAGGAGTTCTTAGTATTGCCTTTCCACCAATGGGCTGAAAACTGCACAGCTACATCTTTTTCTACTTTTTCTTCTTTACTGACCAGAGTAGTTCCATAACGACCAATCACAAAGACGACTCTGACCAATCAAGAAAGTGCTATTTGGACCAATCAGATTGCAGAAATTTAGATTTCTCATTTGCATAAAAATGGACCAATCAGTGACCACGACAGGGACTTAAAAAAATTGGCCTCTGGTGTGTCTCTGTAGTGCATTTTGGATTTCTTTCTAGGGCTTCTTTTCCAGGGTTTGCAAACTGTTCTCTTTAAGTTTCTCCTCTTATAACGTCCAGTTTGGGGTTTTGTGGACATTAGGTTGGTGGCAGAGAACTTTTGTTGACATCACTTTGCCATATTAATCCAGAGGTGTATCTAACTCATGGAAGCAGTATCCAAAGGTGCCCAAGTAAAAGGAGGCAGGCTTAGAATAACACATGGGCAGTGTAAGCTGAAATTATAGGTCCTGTACAAAACGGTGGGTCTCTCTTCTAGCACCTAAGGTGAGTTTATCCATACACTAGCACGTTAACAAGAATCCTTGGTAATATCAAATACAGTCCCTCAAATTCAAACTTACAACAGCTCATTAAGTAGCTACCATGTGCTGGGTCCTGTTGAAGGCACAAGAACCCCCTCTCCCCCATAACCAGGACCTCTGAGTGAGTACCAGGTTGAGGGGCAAGTGGGTGGCATCAGGTTGAAACTTTGGCCTGGCTGAGAAGCCTCCTTCTTTCACCTCTGCTTGAGACCAGCCGGTTCTCATTCTGGAAAACAAAAACAAAAACAAAAACAAAAACTTAGTATATCACCTTCAAGGTGTGTAAGAGAAAATTACATTGCTGCCTGGCCCGCTCACCTGGAGGTAATAGAAAATTGTTCCCCAGGGGCAAAAGGCCGTGTGCAACTGTGGAGGGTATAAACACAAACTTCCGCTGGATCGGCCTTTGCTTCTGGCCCTGGGCCTTAAGTTGGAATCTGGGGTATGAGGGGGCTTCTCACAGGGGCACAAGGCTGAGTGCTACGCAGGCGCGGCCCCCCACCCTCCCACCCCCGGAGGACCGAAGTCATTTGGAAACAGGAGTGTCCCCAGACAGAGACATCGCCTCTCAACATGGGGAGACAAAATGGCGGCCACGTTCTCAGCTGAAGCTACATACGGGTTCCGGGCCACGCTAGAACCACAATTCCCAGAATGCTCTGAGTCGAAGGTGTGACGCAAAGGAGCGCTATAGCGTCGCTCGGCCCTGTGCCCCTCCCCCCACTGAAAAACCTCCGGAATTCGTAGCCAGGTCTGATCTTCTCTCCAGCCCTTCCTCGCACTGGCTAACAGGACTCGTAGTTCTTTGGTAATAGACCTGAAGGTCCCTCGGGCCTTAAAGAACTACACTTCCCGGTGGGGTTTCAGCGCCTGCGCACAAGACTGTGGTACGTACTACGGTTCCCAGCGGGCCCTGCGACGCTCGCAGTTGCGTGCTGACGCGCTTAGTTGTGCTGACGTGCAGCGCGGCCCAGGCGGGGTGCGAGTGGCGCAGTCGGAGCCCGCTGCGGCCGCTGAGGTAGCGAGGAGGCGTCCGTGTCGACTGAGGCGAGCCAACCGGCGAGGCGAGGCGGCAGCTCCAGACCCCGAGAGACTCGGGAGCTCGAGCAGCGGTAGCACTTCTTACCCTCGGAGGCGGCGGGCGGCGGCAGCGGCAGCGGCGGGTGAGAGGGTGAGGGAGCGCGCGAGCTGGGTGGGGGAGGGGTGGCGGCCCCGGCACGAGGCCAAAACGCGCGGAGAACGGCCTAGGCCGCCGCGCGCACGCGCGCTCGTCGCCCCCGGCTCGCGCGGACGCCCGCGCTTGCCTACCTCCCCTCCCCCTCCTGCTGTTCCGGTCGCGCGCGGGTTTTTACGTTCTCCCCTCCCCCATGGCAACGGCGCGCGCCGCCGATTGCACTAGGGCTCGCGCGCGCGCGCGCGCGCTCGGCTAGGAGAGGGGAGCGCGCGATTCGGCTTCTCACCCTCCCCCACGCACGCGGCCGAGGAGGCTCCTCTGCAGCTGCCCCTTCCGGCATTCCCTTGGCGGGGAGGGGTAGGCGGCGACCGGGGCCTACTCCCGGATCCTTTCCGCCGCACCATTCCGGTGTCCGGCTTCCCCACCAAGCCTCGGGGCCTGTGGTTCGGCTGAGAGCCTCCCAGACTACTGGGCGCCGCGCAGCCCCCTCCCCCATCCCTCAAGGCCGAAAATAGGCCTTGGCGGCTCAGCGGAGAAGGCCTTGAACTAGATGCCCCAGAGATTTAGACTGTATGGAGTCGTTACTGTTTGCTGTGAAGTATTAGGAAGAGAGAAATCCCAAACCTTAAAAAATTTTTTTAAATTCAGCCAAAAACAAAGAAAAAGAAAAAAAAAATTAAGCCTAACGACGTACATGCAGACCATGTTCTCCTCTTTTTTTTTTTTTTTTTTTGGCCTGGTACTTTTTCATCTCCACAGAAGTTGTGTTAAAAGCTAGGGAGGAAGCTGTTGGAGCCTTTCCTTGAGGAGAAAATGCTGGAATCTGTTTTAGGCATTATTTGGCACGTACTCCTTCTGAGCTTTGGTTTCCATTAACGTTTATGAAAAATGTTTTCTGGATCAAAAATTCAAAAAGAGTCTTATTTTTTTCAGTCATAAGTATGTTAAGCTTAGGTCTCTTCTTGAGCTAATATGTATTTTTTTATGGTACAGAAGTTTTTAATAAATGCCACATCGGTACGGAAAATACATAGCCTATAGCTTGTCTTTTAAAGAACCAGAATAACCAAGTGGAAAATCAGTATAGCCTTAAAAAAAAAAAAAAGAAAAGAAAAATTAGGTACACATTGGAAATTCAATTGTTAAGTATTTTTTTCTTTCTACAGATGTGACATCTATGTTTTTTGGTCAGTAAAATTATATCAAACATTGTACTAAGCCAGTGTACTAGATCAAAGCAGTGGATGACCAGTAAAACACTGCCTTGGTAGGAAGACTTTGACAGGAAGAGGGAGTTGCAGAGCCCCTACCCCAACAGAAAGCCTGAGAAAGTGATTTACACAGAAAGGATGTTAAGCAAACCTGCACAAATAGTTAACGTGCTACAGAAAAGATACATTTTAGTCTACTTCCAGCATAAGCACACATTAGTGCCCAGTGAAATAGGAGCGCCAACATAGCATTTTTGTTGAGCTAATATTTGAGTTTTCTGAGTTACACAATGTCCACTCAATTATGCATTCATTGCCCAGCGTTGAGCTTTCTGTGCTTACCTGTGTCCATTTTCCTGCACCCCCCCCTTCCCTTTTGGTGCGTTTCTTTCTTGGCTATCTTGATATTGAATTTCAAGATTCCTTTCTACTTTGTTAGTTTGGCTTCGTGATGATTTTCCAATAGGAAAAATTCTTTGTTTTCCTTTTAGTTTTGATTTTGCCTTTTGCTTGGGTATCCTTTGCATACCCACAGTCTGTGGACCTTGGTTTAAGAATTCCTATTTCATAAAGTTATCTGGTTTTGCTGATTTGTGTGTGTTGTTGGTATACTCCCTTGGTTTCCAACACTGCCTTGGATGCTGTGGGACCCCTTTCCCTCCCGCCCCGTCCTTATTTTTGGCTTATTCCCTAAATTCTCCAGTTGACTGTGACAATACCCTTTGCCTAGCAGCTACTGGTTTGACTTCCCTAGGGAGTGGTTGGATTATTGTGTGAGGTGGTTTGGAAGTGTGGGTGAATGGTTACAGCTGAAGAATTAATTGCAGGTCACAAGCATTATACAAGGGAAGCAGAAGTTTGGTGGGGCAAAGAAGGACCTGGTTTTAGAGACAAAAGGAAAATGAGGGTTGGAAGGTAGAGAAATTTTGTACTACAAAGAAGTTTTTCATTTCTTTGTGCATTTCCATTTGGCATGTGTTAGATTTAGTATTATCTGTCACTCCATTTACCCCAGTATGGTTATTTTTTTTTGTTGTTTTTAATTCCTTCTTGAATCTGCTAGTGGGATTGGACAAGGACCCAGCCTTAGAATTTGGGTTGGGGTAGGGGTCCAGATTGTTCATAGTTGGGTTATCTCCCTTCCATTCAACATCTTGCTATACTTTTTTCCCCCTCCTTTTCCTGGACATTTGTATGATGTTTGTTTATTCTAGGGTTGAAAAATTTAGACTTTTTTTCCCTGTTTTCTCTAACTAATTCACTTTGTTCCATGGTTTTTTTTTCTGGATAGTTTATCATACATTTATGCTCTGAAAGTAGCTTGGTGAGGATAGTTGGATAAAGAAATAGAGTATATATAGCATGAGAAAAAGGGACAGTATGTGTAGTCAAGAAATATAATCAGAAAAATTGGGGCTTCAGAGCTTTTCAGAGTCATGGCTGGGGTTGGGACAGTTTGAGAGGATAGAACTTGGTGTAAGGCATGGAGATAGCAATGTAAAGGATAAGGTAGCGCTGGAAGAGAAAAGTTAGGAAGTGAGATACAGGGGATTGGTAGACAAAGACAACAGTTTGACATTAGTGAAAGTGAGGTATAAAGAATAGGGGTTTTCATTAAAAGTTTAAGGCAAGGAAGATAGAAGGTATGAGAACAGCTGGAACAGGAAACTGTTTTGATGATTTTAGCATTGAGATGAAAATGAGGGATTAACAGGTGCTAGCTGTAAGTCACGTGGGAAATCCTTTTGGAAGGAAATTGAAGGAATAAAGTATCAGGTTAGTTGATAGGAGCTATAAATATTTGGAATGAACAAGTATAGCCCCTTACATGGGAAGTGAAGTATAAAATGATTATATATCCAAGGTTCATAAGTTTCTGATGTGGATGTTGGCCTTTAGTCTGGCTGTAAGGTTGCATGGGTTACTTTTGGTTTATTTTAGGAACCGGTTGGTCTCTTTGTTTGGATATATTAGGGCTGTTTAGTCCATGTTGTGTTCATAAAAGGGTAGTCTGAAATCTTTGGGTCAGTTCTTGGAAGAGTCTTTGGACTTGAACTGCAGGCCCTAGGGTGCCACAGATCTATGGTGTTTGTTGTGCCCAGTTTGGAGGCCTTACAGTTAGTTACCAGAGGTTATATTTGGGCCAAAGAAAGATAAAAGGACAGTGGAGAAATTTGAGATAAATAAGATCTTTGTTTGCTTAGGTGGAAAAAGAAGATCTAGGTGCAAGCAAGAATGACTCCTGCACATTGAGGGAAAAGATAGGCTCTGACTTAGTGGAAAGAAAGCAGTGAGGGAAAGATGGAGAAGGTTTTGTTAGGGGATCGGGAGAACTTTGCAGCTAAAGGAGGTTTTAGTGTGGAGATACATGTTGAAATAGGGATGAAGGAAAGCAGGGATTTGGGTGGTGGTAAGTGGTTAGTTTGGAGCCAGGGGCCTGACCCGTGTCTCCCCGCTCCCCCTCAGGAGCGGTGGTGCCCCCCCGGGCACGGGGCCATGTACAACGGGATCGGGCTGCCGACGCCCCGGGGCAGCGGCACCAACGGCTACGTCCAGCGCAACCTGTCCCTGGTGCGGGGCCGCCGGGGTGAGCGGCCTGACTACAAGGGAGAGGAGGAACTGCGGCGCCTGGAGGCTGCCCTGGTGAAGCGGCCTAATCCTGACATCCTGGACCACGAGCGCAAGCGGCGCGTGGAGCTGCGATGCCTCGAGCTGGAGGAGATGATGGAAGAGCAGGGGTGAGGGGAGGGCTGGGGGAGAGCCGAGCACTGAATGAGTGCAGAGCTGGGGGAGTTAGGTGAGGTGTAGGGAGCTTAGGTGAAAGAGTCCTGGAGAGGAGTTGTAGACGGGGTGGAGGTAAAGGAACTAGTAAATTGAAAGGAGTTAGGGGACAGTTCAAAGTGGGAATTGAGGAAATTCTGTCTGGGACATACAAGGGAGCCTGAGAGAGTCTAAATTATTTAGATGGAGCACATGAGAAAAGAGGGGGGCCATTGGCAAACAAAAATGTGCTTTTAGTTAGAGGTAGGAAAGCAGAATTCAGGCATGAGAAGAGCTAGGTAAGCTGATAGGTGTTGTCATTGGTAGAGAAGTGGAAGGTAAATGGATTTAAGAATTGAGGCCTTGGAAAGTAGCAAAGGCAGGAAAACAAACTGAAAGAATATGTGGATAAGAGGGGATCATGGATTTGGGTAAGGAAGTGAAATTTCAGAAGAGCAGCACATCCAGGCAGAAACCTTTTAGAGCAGTGGTTTTCAAACTCCAGCAGTGGCGCCCCTTTTATGTAATGGACTTTACTTTGGAATCCTAGGAAATGAAAGACCTGTTTTTGTTGAAGTTGGGGAGGAGCACCTGGAACTGCCTGATTACTTTCGTTTCTTGGCCCCTGAGTATAGCATGTTTAAAATCCACTGTTCTAGAGGGTATAGTAAGCGGAAGAAAAATGACAGGAAAAGATCAGAAGGATTTAAGATAAGAGTCCTTTGGGTGACAGTGAGAGAAAAGTTCTGTGTTTGCATGGAGAGGGAAAGGACCCTGTTGGGAATGAGGGGACTGTAAATCTGGGACTAGGGAAAATGTCTAGTCAAGCTCTAACCTTGAAGGGATTTGTTCTTCAGGTACGAGGAACAGCAAATTCAGGAAAAAGTGGCGACCTTTCGACTCATGTTGCTGGAGAAGGATGTGAACCCTGGGGGCAAGGAGGAGACCCCAGGGCAGAGGCCAGTGTGAGTGTTTAACTCTGCCTTGATTTCCTGTGGACTCTCTATTGCAGCCTTTGCTGTCCTTTCTTACCTTTTCTTGTTGTCTTCCTTTTCTCTGTTCTGTTTGGCTGCTGCCTACAGTCGTGTGAAAATGACTGTATTCTTTGCTCTCTGTGTCCTTCAGACTTGTGCTATTTTTTCCTCTAGGGTAACTGAAACTCATCAGTTGGCAGAATTGAATGAGAAGAAGAATGAGCGACTCCGTGCTGCCTTTGGCATCAGTGATTCATATGTGGATGGCAGCTCTTTTGATCCTCAGCGTCGTACTCGAGAAGCCAAACAACCAGCTCCCGAGCCTCCCAAACCTTATAGGTACACAAAACTAAAAAAAGTATCAACTTCTCTTTCTTATTCCAAGCATTTTGCTCTTTTTTTTGGTGTGCTTGGACTGTTTCTTCCCAAATTTTTTAGATTCTGTTCTTCTGAAGTTGAAATGTATGTGAAAATTTGTCTTAGCACTCATCTCTGCTTTTCATCTTTCCCCAGCCTTGTTCGGGAGTCTAGCAGTTCTCGCTCACCAACCCCAAAGCAAAAGAAAAAGAAAAAGAAGAAAGATAGAGGACGGTAAGTTTATTGGAAAATTACTCTAGTAGCCAGAGGACCAATTCTGTCATGCGTGCGTTTTCTCTGTCTCCCTTTACCACCTCCCCCACCACTGAAAAAATAAGATTTTTGTCTCCAGGAAGCAGGAGAGAGTTGTTAAGAAAATTAGAGAAGAGGGAGTTATCGTAGGTTTCAGTTGGGTTAAAGAATGTGTGTATTATTTTAGTGAGAACAGTTGATTTCTGCAGCTTTTTCAATTAAGAACTAGCTAGCAGCATTTTAGATTTTAGGGATTTTTTTCATTTTGAGGTTTGTTGATTTGAGGAGGTACCTGTGTTTTTAGAGAGTGAGTGAGTTCTGGGCTTAAGTCTGGAATGTTGATGCTGTTGGAGTTCTGTGCTTCAGAAGCATTTGGCAGGGGTGGGAGTGTATGGATAGTGGGGAGGGCCAGGAAAGGAGCGAAGCAGAATGACCTTGGTTCTGAACTCGTTTTTAGCAGGTCAGAGAGCAGCTCTCCTCGACGAGAGAGGAAGAAGAGCTCTAAGAAGAAGAAGCACAGGTATGAGGTGGGAGTACGTGGAGTGATTTGAGGGGTTTGTTGAGTCCAGGTGTAGGTATTTGTTTATGTTTTATCTTTTTTTCCTCCAACAGGTCAGAATCTGAATCTAAGAAACGGAAGCATAGGTAAGAACTCTTTGGAGCATAGGGAATATGGTGGTATATGGAGTGGTGAACCATTGCTTGATATGATGGCCTTGCTTGCTCTCTGCAGGGGATTTCTATTTTTTAGAGTAAAGTTGAATTCCTTGATGTTTCTGTCAATTGATTCTGTTTCATGTTTGGTTTTATTCATTTTTTCAAAATGATTATTTTTAATCTCATTTTCTAGGTCTCCCACTCCAAAGAGCAAACGTAAATCTAAGGACAAGAAGCGGAAGCGGTGAGTGAATTTATGTGAATTGGAGAGGAATTCGCTTAGCAAATAGTTATGTGGGGGAAAGGGTAGAATCAGTGGTGTACCTGACTGGTTAAGAGTCGAGGGATGGATGAAGGGAATCCAGTACAGGTGTGACAGCATCCTGAGCTGTGATGGTGGTCTTTCTTCAGGTCCCGAAGTACAACACCAGCTCCCAAGAGCCGCCGGGCCCACCGTTCAACTTCTGCTGATTCTGCTACTTCTTCTGATACTTCTCGCAGTCGGTAAGGGGTGGTCCAGGAGGAAGGGTGGGAGAGGGACTTGTGGGCTAATCAATTTAATATTTATTGAGCGCCCACGGTGTGCTAGGCGCTGCACAGACCATTCGGAAGACACGGTCCCTGCCCTCTAGGAGCTGACAGGCTAAAGCAACAGGATGGACAGACATATACATTTCCCCTTCTCTTTTTTTTTTTGTTTTTGTTTATTTTATTTTTGTTTTGTTCTGATGTATATGGACTGCCAGAATAGGGGGGGTGGTGGTTTGTTCGTGGTGTCTGGGGGAGGAAGGAATCCTTACCCTGGCTTCCTTAATCGGGGAAGGCTTCCTGAAGGAGGTGGGCTCAGAGGTGAGTTGTGAATGAAGCGGGTAGGGCATGGCTGGGTGGAGGGATTGGGGAGGTTTGGGGGAGGTAAATGGGTAGAGGGAGAACGTTTTGGGGGATTTTGTTGGGAAGAAAAGGACCAAAGTGAATTGAACTTGAATTTTAGTGAGTGATTTGAGTCTTGCGAATAAAAGAATGCTTTTTGGAAGAGGGGTGTGTATAGTATGAAAGGTGGACGGGAGCTGGGGAGGGGGTTTTCTGTTCTCCCCTGAACTGATTTCCTTTTTCTCCCCCATCCTCAATTACTTCTCTCAGGTCTCGAAGTGCTGCAACAAAAACCCATGTAACTACCTTGACTGGGCAGAGTTCTTCCCCTGCTTCAGGGCTTAGAGGGGATGGAGATGCGCCTTCCAGGGAAGCAGGTACCACCAACACAGGGCAGCCTAGCAGCCCAGAGCCCTCTACAAAGCAGCCTAGTAGCCCTTATGAAGACAAAGATAAAGACAAGGAGGTATGTTCTTGAGTCAGTGGATGTTCACTGGGTTGCAGAGTTATGGGCTTAGGGTAGGTATTTGAAATGAAGAAAAGAAGTAGCTTATTAAGAGAAATGCATTTAGGGATTTTTTTCCCCCTAGTGTATTGCTCTTGGTTATTTATTAAATTTTATTCTGTATCTGCAAAAATTGTAGAATTGTGTTTTTCAGATTTCACTAGTTGTAGGTTTTATATCATTATCCTGTTTACATACATATATAGACAAATGAAAGGTTTTTTTATACTTGGTTTTATTTTGATGCTTCTAGTTTTTTAATTTAAATAAACATGGCTTGTGGCTAAGATGCCCACTGGGTAAGCTCCTGCACTCTGAAAACATTACTCTGGAGTGGTCTTTTCAGCATCTGTTCTTTTGTATTTGATATTCTAATTCAAGCCTCAATATTTTCTTGCTTTAGTTATTATAGTATATTCTAATTGTTTTTTTGCTAAATTCTTAGCTCTCATCCATTTCTAATGTATATTTTCCTGTGCTCCATCCTATTCTTTTTTTATTTGTACAAATCACATTCTCAAACCTTTGCTTTTTTTACTTCAGTAGAGTTATTTTTTAAAGATAAAGTTGGATGCCATCCACTTGGGAACTGTTTTATTTTTCCATTCAAAAATACCCTTTTTCCTGTTTTCATAGCATGTTGTAATGGTTATTTGTAAAATGTAGTTTATTTACATTTTTTTCTCCACGTTATAAGTTTCTTGAGATTGTAGACTCTCCATATCTTTGTGTTTTCCCTGTGTTTTTTATGTTATATGATCTTTTAGAATGAATGTGATTGCTTCTCATGAGGAAAAGGGCCAGTTAGTGTAATGTGTTATATAGAGGAAAAGTTTGATTTGAGAGGGTGTTAGGATCTTATGAGTGATGGGAAGTTTTGGTGCTTACATATCCCTATCCCTACTTTCTTTTCCGCTCTTAGAAATCTGCAATTCGACCTAGCCCCTCTCCGGAAAGGAGCAGCACAGGCCCAGAACCACCTGCTCCCACTCCGCTCCTTGCCGAGCAACATGACAGCTCCCCACAGCCCCTTGCGACAACCCCCTTAAGTCAGGAGCCAGCAAACCCCCCATCTGAGGTTCCCCCAAGTCGGGGTCATTTATCACCCAAGTCTCCTGAGAAACTTCCCCAGTCATCATCTTCAGAGAGCTGCCCACCATCCCCTCAACCTACCAAAGTTTCTCGACATGCCAGCTCTTCTCCTGAAAGTCCTAAACCCACACCAGCTCCTGGGTCCCGCCGAGAGATTTCTTCTTCTCCCGCATCTAAGAGTCGCTCACATGGCCGAGCAAAGCGGGATAAATCACATTCTCATAGTCCTCGTGGGGTGGGGAGGTCCCGTAGCCCTACCACCACTAAGAGGGGGCGATCACGGTCTCGGACCCCTACTAAGAAAGGTCATTCCCGGTCCCGGTCCCCTCAATGGCGTAGGTCCCGGTCTGCACAGCGGTGGGGACGATCTAGAAGCCCCCAGAGACGTCGCTCTAGGTCTCCTCAGCGACCAGGCTGGTCCAGAAGCAGAAATACCCAGAGAAGAGGCAGGTCTAGATCAGCAAGGCGAGGCAGATCACACTCTAGATCCCCAGCTACTAGAGGCAGATCTCGTTCTAGAACACCAGCCCGGCGGGGAAGATCTCGCTCTAGAACACCTGCCAGGCGGAGATCGCGGTCCAGAACACCTGCCAGACGCAGGTCTCGGTCTAGAACACCAGCCCGGCGGGGTAGGTCTCGGTCTAGAACACCTGCTAGGCGCAGATCTAGGACCCGTTCACCAGTACGACGGAGGTCTCGTAGCAGATCGGCAGCCAGGAGAAGTGGCAGGTCGCGCTCTAGAACCCCAGCCAGGCGAGGCAGGTCACGCTCTAGAACCCCGGCCAGGCGAGGCAGGTCACGCTCTAGAACCCCAGCCAGGCGAGGGAGATCTCGGTCTAGGACGCCAGCCAGGCGAGGGAGATCTCGGTCTAGGACGCCAGCAAGACGAGGACGGTCCCGTAGTAGGAGTCTAGTTAGACGGGGAAGATCTCATTCTAGAACACCACAAAGAAGAGGCAGGTCTGGCTCATCATCAGAGCGGAAGAACAAATCTAGAACATCTCAGAGGAGGAGCCGGTCTAACTCAAGTCCAGAAATGAAAAAATCTCATGTCTCTTCAAGGCGGAGCAGGTCTCTCTCTTCACCACGGTCCAAAGCAAAATCTCGCTTGTCTTCGAGGAGAAGCCTTTCTGGGTCCTCTCCATGCCCTAAACAAAAGTCTCAGACACCACCCAGGCATAGTCGCTCTGGATCATCTCAACCTAAAGATAAATCTAGAACATCACCAAGGCGAAGTCGCTCTGGTTCTTCACCTCCTAATCAGAAATCTCCAACACCATTGAGACAAAGTCATTCCAGTGCGTCTCCTCAACCTAAAGGGAAATCTGGAACACCACCAAGACAAGGGTCTGTAACAAGCTTCCAGGCAAATGAACAATCTGTAACACCACAAAGACAAAGTTCTGAAACCTCGCCTGACCCTGAGGTGAATATTAGGACCCCTCTGAGACATATCTGTTCTGGATCCTCTCCTCCTAGAGTGAAATCTAGCACACCTCCAAAACTGAGCCGATCTGGGTCATCATCTCCACAACCCAAAGTGAAGGCAATAACATCACCAATTCAGAGCCATTCTGGCTCTTCTCCAAGTCCTAGTAGGGTGACGACATCTAAAACACCACCAAGGCAAAGCAGATCAGAGTCTCCTTGCTCCAAGGTGGAGTCTGCATTGTTGCAAAGACACAGCCATTCTAGGTCCTCCTCACCAGACACCAAAGTGAAACCTGAAACACCACCAAGACAGAGTTACTCAGGGTCTGCTTCACCGTGCCCTAAAGTAAAGCCCCAAACTCCACCAGGGCACAGTTTTTCTGGATCAAAGTCACCATGTTCCCAAGAGAAGTCTAAAGACTCACCAGCACAAAGTTGCTCTGGATCCTTTTCCCTTTCTCCTGGAGTAGAGTCTAGCACATTACTAGGAGATAGCTATTTTGGCTCCTCTTCTCTGCAACAGGAAGGACAATCTCAAACTTCAGCAGACCCTAAACCTGATGTTTCAAGTCCAAAAATGAGACAGAATTACTATGAATCTCCATCTCTGCAGAGCAAATCTCAAACATCTAAGGGTGGCCAGTCCAGGTCCTCATCTCCAATCACTGAGCTGGCACACAGATCTCCAGCAACACAAGACAGAAACATACTGTCAGTAAGTCCTAGGCTGAAATCTGGAATGTCTCCTGAGCAGAACAGATCGCAGTCTGATGCTTCTCCATATCCTGCAATGGACTCTAAATCTCTTCTGGGCCAGAGTAAACTGGAGCTTTCTTTATCAGAAGAGAAAACAGGCTTACTTCTTCAGGAAGATGTTAATGTATCATCTTCTAGACTGAGAGACAAATTGAGTGCTCTTCCAGTGCAGGATAGGTCTGAGTCTTCACCAGTACTCAAAGACACACCTAGAACCCCATTAAAGGAAAGATGTCTTAGGTCATCTCCAGATGCAAAAGACCAAAGCAGTGCATTAGGTAAACCAAGCCAAGACGAGGTATTAATGGAGGTAGTAGAGAAATCTGAAGAATTATCAAACCAAATCCCATCCTATGTGTCTCCAGAACTTAAAGAAATGGCTGGAAGTAACTTTGAATCATCTCCTGAAATAGAAGAAAGGTCTGCCGTGACTTTGGCTCTTGACCAAAGCCAGTCACAGGCTTCTTTAGAAGTTACTGCAGTGGTTTCAGCTTGGAGTGGGCCACATTTTTCTCCAGAACATAAAGAACTGTCTAACTCCCCCCACAGGGAGAAAAGCTATGAATCACCTTTAGAATTTAGAAACTCAGGCCCTGTTGCAGAAATGAATACTGGATTTTCTCCTGAGGTTAAAGATCTAAATATACCTTTTCTTAATCAGCTGGAGACAGATAGATCTCTAGACGTGAAAGAACAATTAATGAAGTCCTCCAGACGTAGCAGTTCTGAGTTATCCCCAGATGCAGTGGAAAAAGCAGGAATGTTCTCAAATCAGAGTGTCTCTTCGCCAGTACTTGATGCTATGCCCAGAACACCCTCAAGGGAAAGTAATTCTGCATCTTCTCCTGAACTGAAAGATAGTTTTCCTAGAACTCCCTCAAGGAGAAGCAGGTCTGGGTCTTCCCCAGGACTTAGAGATGGGTCTGGGACTCCGTCAAGGCACAGCTTATCTGGGTCCTCTCCTGGAATAAAAGAAATGCCCAGAACACCATCCAGGGGGAGAAGTGAATGTGATTCTTCTCCAGAGTCAAAAGCTTTGCCTCAGACTCCTAGGCCAAGGAGTCATTCTCCATCGTCCCCAGAGCTCAACAATAAGTGTCTTACCCCCCAGAGAGAGAGAAGTGCATCAGAATCATCAGTGGAACAGAAGACTGTTGCTAGGACTCCTCTTGGGCAGAGAAGTCGATCTGGATCTTCTCAAGAACTTGATGGGAAACCCAGTGCATCCCCTCAGGAGAGAAGTGAATCAGATTCTTCTCCAGATTCTAAAGCTAAGACACGAATGCCACTTAGACAAAGGAGCCGCTCTAGATCATCTCCAGAGGTCGACAGCAAATCCCGACCTCGGCGTAGTAGATCTGGCTCATCCCCTGAAGT
Source organism: Cynopterus sphinx (assembly GCA_030015415.1). Lineage (NCBI taxonomy): Eukaryota > Metazoa > Chordata > Mammalia > Chiroptera > Pteropodidae > Cynopterus > Cynopterus sphinx. The sequence continues at coordinate 93,494,422 of CM057379.1, read as the reverse complement.
TAAAGATAAGCCGAGAGCATTACCCAGGGCACAGAGTGGTTCTGATTCCTCTCCTGAACCCAAGACTCCTGCTCCTCGGGCCATTCCTAGACGAAGCAGATCAGGTTCATCAAGCAAAGGCAGAGGCCCTTCTCCTGATGGAAGCAGTAGTTCTGAGTCCTCTCCAGAACACCCACCTAAATCCAGAATGGCTAGAAGAAGTTCGAGGTCATCACCGGAGCCCAAAACCAAGTCTCGTAGTCCACCTCGCCGTCGCAGCTCTCGATCATCTCCTGAGCTGACTAGGAAGGCCAGACTTTCCCGTAGAAGCCGCTCTGCATCATCTTCACCAGAGACTCGATCTAGAACTCCCCCAAGACGGCGAAGAAGTCCCTCAGTGTCTTCCCCAGAGCCAGCTGAAAAGTCAAGATCCTCACGCCGGCGACGTTCAGCTTCATCCCCACGCACTAAAACAACTTCAAGGAGAGGCCGTTCTCCTTCACCAAAGCCTCGTGGGCTCCAGAGGTCGCGTTCCCGCTCAAGGAGGGAGAAAACCAGAACAACCCGACGTCGAGATAGGTCTGGATCTTCTCAGTCAACCTCTCGGAGAAGACAGCGGAGCCGGTCAAGGTCTCGGGTTACTCGTAGGCGAAGGGGAGGCTCTGGTTACCACTCAAGATCTCCTGCCAGACAAGAGAGTTCCCGGACCTCCTCTCGTCGTCGAAGAGGCCGCTCTCGGTCACCCCCAACCAGCCGGAAACGTTCCCGCTCACGAACATCACCAGCCCCATGGAAACGTTCCAGGTCTCGAGCTTCTCCAGCCACTCACCGACGGTCCAGGTCCAGAACACCCCTGGTCAGCCGACGCAGGTCCAGGTCTCGAACTTCACCAGTTAGTCGGAGACGATCAAGGTCCAGGACATCAGTGATTCGACGAAGATCTCGTTCAAGAGCTTCTCCAGTCAGTCGAAGGCGATCCAGGTCCAGAACACCACCAGTAACCCGCCGCCGTTCAAGGTCAAGAACACCAACTCGCCGCCGCTCCCGTTCTAGAACACCACCAGTGACACGTAGAAGGTCCAGATCTAGGACTCCACCAGTTACAAGGAGGCGATCTCGAAGCAGAACCTCACCTATCACTCGCAGAAGATCAAGATCCAGAACATCCCCAGTCACCCGCAGGAGATCTCGATCTCGTACATCTCCAGCAAATCGAAGGAGGTCTCGTTCTCGAACCTCGCCAGTGACCCGCCGCCGATCTAGGTCCCGAACACCTCCAGCTATTAGACGCCGCTCTAGATCTCGAACCCCACTGTTGCCACGCAAACGTTCTCGAAGTCGCTCACCACTTGCTATCCGCCGCCGGTCTAGATCTCGTACTCCACGAATGACTCGGGGCAAACGGTCCTTAACAAGATCTCCTCCAGCTATCCGTAGGCGTTCTGTATCTGGAAGTAGTTCTGATCGTTCGCGTTCTGCTACTCCTCCAGCAACAAGGAATCATTCTGGTTCTCGGACACCTCCAGTGGCACTCAACAGCTCCAGAATGAGCTGCTTTAGTCGTCCTAGTATGTCACCAACTCCACTTGACCGCTGTAGATCACCTGGAATGCTTGAACCCCTTGGCAGCTCTAGAACACCCATGTCTGTTCTGCAGCAAGCTGGTGGCTCCATGATGGATGGTCCAGGTTCCCGAATTCCTGATCATCCTAGAACATCTGTACCAGAAAATCATGCTCAGTCTAGAATTGCACTTGCTCTGACAGCCATCAGTCTTGGCACTGCTCGGCCGCCTCCTTCCATGTCTGCTGCTGGCCTTGCTGCAAGAATGTCCCAAGTTCCAGCTCCAGTGCCTCTCATGAGTCTCAGAACGGCTCCAGCTGCCAGCCTAGCAAGCAGGATTCCTGCAGCCTCTGCAGCAGCAATGAATCTGGCCAGCGCCAGGACACCTGCCATACCAACAGCAGTGAATCTGACTGACTCGAGAACACCAGCTGCAGCAGCAATGAACTTGGCCAGCCCTAGAACAGCAGTGGCACCTTCTGCCGTGAACCTTGCTGACCCTCGCACCTCTACAGCCCCAGCTGTGAACCTAACAGGAGCCAGAACCCCAGCGGCTTTGGCAGCTTTGAGTCTCTCAGGCTCTGGCACACCCCCAAATGCTGCAAACTATCCTTCTAGCTCCAGAACACCCCAGGCTCCAGCCCCTGCAAACCTGGTAGGCCCTAGATCTGCACATGCCACAGCTCCTGTGAATATTGCTAGCTCAAGAACCCCTCCAGCCTTGGCTCCTGCCAGCCTCACCAGTGCTAGAATGGCCCCAGCCTTGTCTGGTGCAAACCTCACCAGTCCCAGGGTACCCCTCTCTGCCTATGAGCGCGTTAGTGGCAGAACTTCACCACCACTCCTTGACAGAGCTAGGTCCAGAACTCCACCAGGAGGCCCAGGCTCTAGAACCCCACCAGCTGCCCCAAGCCAGTCTAGAATGACCTCTGAGCGGGCTTCCTCTCCTGCCTCTAGAATGATCCAGGCTCCCTCACAGTCCATTCTTCCTCCAGTTCAGGATCGGCCTAGGTCCCCTGTGCCATCTGCTTTTTCTGACCAGTCCCGATCTTTGCTTGGCCAGACCACCCCTGTAGCAGGGTCTCAGTCCCATTCCAGTGAGACATTGGCAAAGACTACATCTGCTGGTGACCACAATGGCATGTCCTCTGGCCCCGTCCCTGGGGTGTCCCACCCCGAGGGTGGGGAACCACCTGCCTCTACGGGGGCCCAGCAGCCTTCTGCATTGGCCACCTTGCAGTTGGCAAAGGAGCGGCGGAGTTCTTCCTCCTCATCATCATCTAGCTCTTCCTCTTCATCATCGTCTTCATCATCATCATCATCGTCGTCGTCCTCTGGCTCCAGTTCTAGTGACTCGGAGGGTTCTAGCCTTCCTATTCAACCTGAGGTAGCACTGAAGAGGTGAGGGGACCTGACTTAAAGAACTTTTCCAGAGGGAATGTTTGGGGAATGGGTGGGGGTGGGGAAGGGAAAACCCTGTCCAGAGGTTCTTGCCTTATTGAGCAGATATGGGGGCCTTGACCATTAAGTTGGGGGTAGAAGAGATTGCTGGGGTGGGGGTGCTGTTGGCGGGGAGGATTGGGACAGAAAAGTCTCCAAAGGTTAATTCTCTGGAGGATAATGATAAGTTTTCCGTCTCTACAGAGGACAGAACTAGAGGAAATGGACTTAATTTTACAGCAGGAGGGATGGCAGTTAGACCTCAAGAGGAACTCCCTGGGCTGGAAGGATCTTCAGAGGTCATCCCATCCCTCTCCCTGCCTCCAGGCAGGACGGCCCCTCCCCCAGCCAGCCTGCACACACATGGGCTTCCCCAAGCTGGCTCTCTGAGGAAGGAGACCACCCAGCTTCGCTTCCACACCTGAGCCCAGGGGCCTTATTCCTCCTTCAGGGACATTCTTGAGGTTTAACCTTGATCCTTTGTGCTAAGGGCCCCGCCTGTTGCTTGTGTTAGCAGAGGTTGGGTCAGCTCTGGCCACTACTCTCCAGAGAATGCGTTCATGGGCTCTCTGGGCTCAGCTGGGAGAGCTCCCAGGGCCTTTCTCAGGCACCCCTCCCCCACTGCCCTTCCTCCAGGCCAAGGAAGGTAGGGTTGGGGCTGGGGCAGCATGTCTCCTAGTGACACTCTACTCCTCCCACAGGGTCCCTAGCCCCGCCCCAGTCCCAAAAGAGGTTGTTCGAGAGGGCCGTCCTCAGGAGCCAACCCCAGCCAAGCGGAAGAGGCGCTCTAGCAGCTCTAGTTCCAGCTCCTCCTCTTCATCTTCCTCTTCGTCCTCTTCCTCTTCATCTTCTTCCTCTTCCTCCTCCTCTTCCTCCTCTTCCTCCTCCTCCTCTTCGACTTCTTCCTCCCCCTCCCCTGCTAAGCCTGACCCTCAGGCCTTGCCCAAACCTGCAAGTCCCAAGAAGCCACCCCCTGGTGAGCGGAGGTGAGTGCTGCCTTGCTTGAGATGGAAGGGGTGGGGTGTGGCCCTGGGGTGTGAGATCCCTTGCTGGATGTCTCCCAAGGTCTGTGGTGTCTGGTTGTATGGGAGGACTCAGGCTTTTCTCTCCCTACCTACTCTCTTGGGCCCTGTTTTCACAAAAGGGCTGCACCATCCAAGTGGGTACCCCAGCCATAATTGGGGATTCCTAGGTTCCTTGCTTTTCCTGCCCCTGATGTGCAGCCTGGTCCAGGTCCCAGAGAATCTAGCTTTTAAGCTTCCCCGTTGCTACTGCCAGGGCTCTGGAGTCTGGCCACCATCATATTCTCCCGACTCTGTCCACAGCCTCTTTCCCGTCTCCCTGCCTCCACGCCATTCTCTTCCACACGTAGCCAGAGGGATCTTTCTAAAACGCACATCTGGTTACTTCCCTCCACTCCACAAATCCTTCTGGGACGCCCTGTGGCCTGCAGGATAAAGCCCCACCTCTGCGGGAATGGCGTGTGAGGCTCTCCACCAACTGGCCTTGCCTGCCCTGTGTTCTCCTCTCCTGCCCGCCCCCACACATGCCCTCTGCTCCAGCCACACTCAGCGCCTTGCAGTCTAAGGAGAACCCCATGCCTTTGGACATGCTGTTCCTTCTGCCTGGAATTCCCTTGTCCGCCTGGTGAACTCCTCGTTCTGCAAGACTCCGCTCAAACAGCACCTTCGAGAAGACTACCCTGCCCCTTCCCTTCCCTGTGTCTCCCCTGGGTCCCAAGACCCACCTACATCGGTCCCCCCTTGGGGCTGCTTCCCACACATGGGGTTGAGCAAGCCTCCCTTGGCCTTCATCACCAGACTGAGCCCCTCCAAGGGCAGGGACTGTCTCTATCTTTATACCCTACTGCCCACCCCCATGCCCTGCCCACTGGGGCACTCGGATGGTGTGCGGGCGGATGGGTGAGTGAGCAGACAAAGGTGGGTCTGAGGCTGGCCCCGTGTGGTATGAGGTTTGGTGGTTGAGACCTGGGGTGGGTGGTCCTGAGTGCTGGCTGGTGGGTTTGGAAGAGTATGGCACTATGGGGACCTGCTCTGCTCCCCAGGTCCCGTAGCCCCCGGAAACCTATAGACTCCCTCCGGGACTCACGGTCCCTCAGCTATTCGCCGGCTGAGCGACGCCACCCCTCGCCCCAGCCCTCACCACGGGACCAGCAGAGGTAGGGCTACGGGTGTGTTTTTTTCCTCCTGCAAATAGCGAGCCAGGTCTGGCCATCAGCAACTTAGCAGTTTTGTGGTTCAAAGATGCCCGAGGTTGGGGGAGTATGTGTGTGGTCTGACACCTGTCCTGTGTTGCAGCAGCAGCAGTGAGCGGGGTTCCCGGAGAGGCCAGCATGGAGACAGCCGTGGAGATAGCCATTCCCCAGGCCACAAGCGCAGGAGGGATACACCTAGCCCCCGTTCCACACGACACCGTTCCTCCAGGTGTGTTCTTGTCACACTCCAAGACCTGGCTCCTTTCTGAGAGCTCTGGCTGGGACTCTGCATTGATGGCAGTCTTTTCTGTTGCAGGTCTCCATGAATTTTTCGGGGAACTCCACCATACCCCAAGTTTTGGAGCCACAGGGAGTACCCCCTTCTCCCCAACAGCTGTAGGAGGGGTGCTTATCCACCCCCCCCTTGAACCCTGGCAGCATTTTGGGGGGAGGGCTCCCTACTTTCCCACCTACCCCTTTTTTTCTTTGTTCCTGTGAAATGTTAATCTCTGTGAGTTTTTCCTGGTTCACGTTTTGGGGGGTTGGGGTGGGTGGGGATGAGAATGGGAGTTGCTGGAGGGGAGGATATAGTTCAGGACTCTCCAGTCTTGAGTCAGAAAGGGCACTTTTCCCCCCTCTAAGTTCGGGGCGGGGAATGGTTTGGGACTTTGGAAGTTGAGGTGTTCCTAGAAAAAGGGCAGGAGTTGAAATTAGTTGGCCCTTACTGCCCCCCAGTGTGACCTTCCCCTCCCAACTTTTCTTCACGTTTCTTAAAGGCATTTTGGTTTTTTAAAATCTGTACAGCAAGAGCAACTTTTTCTGTCAAATAAAAATGAGAAATGCAAGAGTTGAGTCTCATTTCTATTATCTGTAGTTTATTAGGGGTAGAGAAGAAGTTTACTGACCGCAGCCCCAGGGTAGGTCCCCTATAGAAGCCTCCCCCACCCCACCCCACTGCCCCAAGAGCCAACACCCTGGCTCTGGCTTACACTTTTGTTCCTGGCCTCTGAGTAGGCACAAGAGGCACCTGCTCGGGAGCCAGTGTGTGTTGGGGGCAGAGGGCACTATGAACACAACAGGCTGAACAGAATGATAACCTGGGGCTGCAGCTTCCTCAGTCCTCTGCCCATGGCCTTTGAGGGGCAGGCTGGGATGGGGGTGGACTGCTGGGCCCCCTGGCAAGCACGAGGCCCTTGCAAGGAGTAGGCCCCATCCTGGTGAGTGTAATGCCTGGAATCAGGAGAGGTTGCACAGAAAGAGGCAGTAACCAGGCAGACACCCAAATTTTTTATTGGCAGGAATAGGGCACTGGAGGGTGGGCCCTAGGCCCTCTCACTGCACGGCTTGTTCATTGGCGCTGCTTCCTGAGTCCTGTGGCTTCATCACGTCAGGCAGCTCTGGTGGGCTGGAAAAGGGCTCGATGCGCAGGGCCTCAAATGCATCATCTAGAGAGAATAGAAAAAACTAGAGGGGACCACCACTAGCTCCTGAGGACCTCTAGGCAAACACCTGCCCAGGTAAAGTGAGTCTTCTCCATAGCCCTGACCTCCCTGACATCCAACTGCCTAGGATCAGTGGCTCTACTGGAATGTCTCCAACCTCTACAGGACCAACCTTACTCTGGCCTGGCCATCCTTTTCCTCACCCTCAGGACTCATCTTGTTCCCTTCACATCCCCTCTCTACCAAGTAGTGATTAAAAACAACAACAAAAAAAAACCCAAAACTAGGTTCTCTTTCATCTCTGCTTAAAACTTTCCAATGTATTCTGAATAAAATATCAAGTCCTTGCCATTATGTTCTCACATCTCTCCTGCCACAAGGCCTTTATTTACATTTTGGTCCTCAGCCTGCTACACAGTGACAGGGTTCATTCAACTCACACATCACCTTAGAGAAACCTTGCCCAGCCACTGCATATAAGCAAGCACTCAACCACTAGCTGAAAGGACCCTTATTTCTTTTGACCAGCTGCTTTCCCCGCTAAAAGTGGCTCCAAGAAGGCCTTACTGTTTTGTTCCTGCTGTCACCTCAACACAAGTTAATCAGCCCCACTTTTCTCTGGTGCTTTCCTTCTGGGAGACTGTTCCCTCCACCTGGCTCAGGGTTCTCAACTGATTAGGCAGCCCGGGGAAAGTCGGCCATGTCTGGCAACAGTCTGAGTTGTCATACTTAGGGTGGAAGGCTGCAAATAGTATCTATTGAGGGGTATATGACCATCTCTGGTAGTGGACAGGAATGCTGCTAAGCATCCTGCAATACACAAAACACCCACACAGAATGCTCCACCCCAAATGTCAATAGTACTAAAGTTTAGACATCTGACTAGCTTAATAACATTAATCTTCAAGCCACACATCTGCAGCAACAACTATCTCCATCATCTTTCCCACTCTTGAAATAGTCTGGATGATGACATTTAACATGTGAACACTGTCATCTCCCTAACTGAAACCAGTTTGGGGTGTCTTGTCCTTTTACAAGCTGTACAAGGAAACAACTACCCACCCAGAAGTGCATTTTCACCTGTGGGAGAAGTCAAGAGTAGCCAGTCCATAGTCCACACTGTGGCCCTTACCATCTGCCTGTAAAATAGGTATATCAACATCTTCCAAGAGGTGCTGCAAGGCTATGGGGTGCCTTTGTTCAAATGAGAAAAGAGCACATCCTCTAGAATGCTCCCCAGCCCTGGCTTAGGAAGCAAAATAGATGAGCTTTTAGCCCTCACCTGTGCCCTTCAGAAGGGCATTCCTGTGCAGGGTCTGATTTGTACAAAGTCTGCACCAGCTTTACACCTGCCTCGGCATCACTATGAAGGTCAGTGGGAACCCACATAAAGGCCCCAAAGGTTTCCTTTTGCTGAACACTCTTAAGGCTGGGTGCTGGGGTGTGCAGGGGCTTAAGCTGCCTGGCTGTGAGGTTGGCCCTAGCATCACATCCCTTTATGGAGATGGGAACTCCAGGCCAGGAGGGTTGGGTTGTGAAGTAGCTGCCTGAGGACACAGCTGCTGAGGCTTAGCAGTTATCCTTATCAAACTGAAAAGTGTGGCTAAAGTACACTCCCTCCTTAGTCTTTGCTATGTTATTTTCTAAAAAGCCAAAAAACAATTCTTTGTAACTTCATTCAAGTTTACCCAGACATCTACAAGGCCCCTAGGTCCACAACTGTGAAAATATTTTAAGACCCCTAGTTAAATTTTCCAAGACAAAAAATGAAATTTAAATTTCTTTTTCCTGGGAGAAGATGTACTCAATAAGGCCTCTATGAGGTCCAAGATGGTGGCAGTAAAGGTAGAGGCTGAACTCCCATGAGCAAACTCAAATATACACATGTAGAGAGCAGTTACTCCTGCAAGATAAATGAGGGCTGAATGAACAGCAAAATAAGGGAAAGAGACCAAAAAGAGAAAGCTGAGAAGCAATGCTGGGAAGCCACAGGAGCCTTCTGAGAGCTGTGGGAACTATTCTCGTCAGAGGAGCCAGTGAGCACCATTATTTACATTTCCTATACTTGACAGAGTGGGGAGCTCTATGCGCAGATGCTTTGGCCTACCTGTGGGATCGCCACTGGGTGTTCTTGGCTACACTACCCAGTCTTTTGCCTCCCAACAAGGATCAAGCAGGAACAGGACATCACCACAAACAGCTGGCCTCCCTGCCAGGAGCCACTCCAGCCCCCATGGGGCAGCACTCCAGGTAAAAGCCTACACATATTTCACTTCTGCACTAAACCACTGTACAACAAAAGAGAGACTATACAGAGAATGGTGGGGAGCCACTGCAGCTCTCCAGAGATTTTGGAATTCTACAGTGTTGGAGGTACCACAGCTGTTTCCCTGAAGTTGTTTACGTCACCCTCCATACCTCCACAGGGTGGACACGGTGCTCTGGCCCACCTGCAAGGTCCCTATAGTGTGTTCCCAGAGACCACCAGAGCCCATTTCAACAATGAACAAAAGAAGCAAGCAGGATCAACAGGGCATCACTATACGCACTACCCCACCAAAAACCACTCTGGCTCAGTGGGCCAGTGCCCCAGGCGCCTCCTACCAACCTGCCAAAACCACCCAGCTCACTCAGCCAACTTAAGGCCACTTTTACAAGAGTGGGATAGACAGCTGTTTTATCTAATTCATATAAACAAACATAGAAAGTCAAACAAAATAAAAGGCTGTAGAAGAATCTTAAATGAAGAAGAAAAAGAAAAACCCTAAGGAAATGGAAATAAGTAATTTGCCAGATAAAGAATTCAAATAGTCATAAGGACGCACCCCAAACTTGAGAGTGGAATAGAGAAACTCAGAGAGAGCTTCAACAAAGAGTTATAAAAACAAAAAAAAAACACAAAAACATGTAGATTTGAAGAATAATTGAAGTGAAAAACAGAAGGAATGAACAGATTAGGTAATACAGAAGAATGGATTAGCAACCTATCATACAAACTAGAATAAACCAATCAAAACAGGAAAAAATTAGAAAAACAAGGATGGTTTAAGGGACCTCTAGGATAACATCAAGTGCTTAAACATTCTAATTATATGGATCCCAGCAGGAGAAGAAAGAGAGAAAGAAACTGGCTGAAAACTTTCCTAACCTAGGAAAGGAAACAGACATCCTGGTCCAGGAAAAAAACAGAGTTCCAAACAAGAGTGCCAAAGAGACCCAAACCAAGACCTATTGTAATTAAAATGGCAAAAATTAAAGAGACAATCTTGAAGGAAGCAAGAGGAAAACAGTGAATTATACACTCCATTAGGCTATCAGCTGATTTCTCAGCAGCAACTTTACAGGCCAGAAAGGAGTGGCAGGACATCTTTAAAATGCTGGAAAAAAGGAAGCTACCATCTAAAATAATTTGCCCAGCAAGGTTATTCAGAATTGAAGTAGAAATAAAGAGTTTCCCAAACAAGCAAAAACTAAAGGAGTTCATCACCATTATACCAGCTTTACAAGAAATATTAAAGGGTCTTCTTTAAGCAGAAAATGAATGTCCATAACCAGAAATGAGAAAATATGAAAGAAAAAATATCTCACAGGTAAGCCAAATGTTAATAAATGCAGCAACAGACATATAAAAAGTTACTACGAAGGTTAAAGAAAGGTATCAAACTCAACTCAAACTACAATAAATAGAGAACGTACAACACAAAAATATCTAAACCATGACATCAATAACATAAAACATGGAGAAGTAAAAATATAGTCCTTATAGAATACATTTGAACTTGAACACCTTAAAACGGACTGCTATGATATACATAAACCTCATGGTAACTGGAAACCAAAAACCTACAAAAAATACACAAAAGAACAAAGAGTAAGGAACCCAAACAAAACACCAAAGAAAAACAGCAAACTACAAGGGAAAGAGATCCAAAGAACAGAACAGATAACTACAAAAACCACCAAAAAACAACAAAATGGCAACAAGTACATACTTATCAATTACTTTAAATGGAAATGGAGTAAATGCTCCCATAAAAGTAGGGTGGCTAAATGCATTAAAAACACACAACCCATCTATATGCTGCTTACAAGACTTGCTTCAAATTGAAAAATACATACAGCCTGAATGTGAAGGAATAGGAAAAGGTATTCCACACATATAGAAATGAAAAGAAAGCTGGGTATCAATACTCATATTGGACAAAAAGACTTAAAAAAAAAAGACAAAGAAGCACATTACATAATTATAATAGAGTCAATCCAAGAAGAGAATATAACAATCATAAATATCTATGTACCCAAAATAGTAGCACCTGAACATATAAAGCAGTTTATTAATGGACATAAAAAGAAAACCCCATAATAATAAAATAATAGTATAGAATTTTAATGCTCTACTCACATCAATAAACAGATCATCTAGACAGAAAACTAATAAGCAAGCAATTGCCTTACATGTCACATTAGACCAAATCAACTTAATAGATGTTATTAGAGCATTTCACCCAAAACTGCAGAACACACATTATTCCCGAAGTGCATATGCAAAATTCTCCAAGACAGATGATATATTAGGCCACAAAGCAACCCTCAATAAATTCAAGAAGACTGAGATCATATCAAGCATCTTTTTCAACCAAAATAGTGTGAAACTAGAATCAACTACAGGAAGAAAACTGGAAAACATAAATATGTGAAGGCTAAAAAACATGCTACTAAACAAAAGTATTAAAGAAGAAATCAAACAAAAAAAAATCAAACTTTTGAAATAAATGATAATGAAAACACAACTTCTCAAAATACTTTGCACCCAGCAAAAGCAGTTCTAAGAAAAAAATTCACAGCAATATAGGCCTACCTAAAAAAACAAGAAAATTCCCAAATAAACAATATAATTCCAAACATAAAGGAACAACAAAACCCAAAGTAAAAAGGAAATAGTTAAGATCAGAGCAGAAATAAACTAAACAGAAATTCAAAAAACAATAGAAAACATTAATAAAACTAAGAGCTGGTTCTTTGAAAAGATAAGCCAAATTTACAAACCTTTAGCCAAACTCATCCAGTAGAAAAGGACCCAAATAAATAAAATCATAAATGAAATAGAACCTACAACCAACACCACAGAAATACAAAGAATCATTAAAAAATACTGCAAACAATTATACACCAACAAACAACAATTTAGAAGACATGGATACATTTCTAGGAGTATATACCTTTCTAAGACTGAACCAGAAAGAAACACAAATCTAAACAGACTGATTTCAAGCAATGAAATTGAAGCAACAACCAAAAAATTCCCAACAAATAAAAGTCCAGGACCAGATGGCCTCACAGGTGAATTCTACCAAAGATTCAAATAATAATAAATACTTATCCTTCTTAAACTACTTCAAAAAACTGAAAGGAATGCTTCTAAAAACTCATTCTACAAAGCCAGCATTACCGTGATTCCAAAACAGAGACATTACAAGAAAAATTGCATGCCAATATCCTTGAACATAGATGTACAAGTTCTCAATAACATATTAGCAAACCAGATTCAACATGAAAGGATTATACAACATGACCAAGCAGGATTCATACCATGGATGCAAGGATGGTTCCACATCTGTGAATCAATCAACCTATACATCACATTAGCAAAATAAAGCATAAAAACCATATTATCATCTCAACAGATGCACAAAAAGCATTTTGACAGAATTCAACACCTTTTTATAACAAAAACTGTCAACAAAGTAGGTAAAGAAAAAACATCTCAACATAATAAATAAAGGCTATATATGACAAACCCACAACTAATATCACACTCAATGGTGAAAAGCTCGTCAAAAATAAATTAAAAGTAAATGGAGCCACTGTAAGGAGGAGCCAAAGCTGCCATCCCAGGGAAACTGCCTTTCATGTCTTAAACTTCAAATCTTTGGAATGTTAAGGCAAAATAACCTTTGGAGTGGGCCCAAAGCATCATTGTACCCCAAAGAACTTTGAAAAGATAACAAAGAAAGGACTTATTACTAAAAATTAAAAACACTGTTTAGAATTAACATCAGTGTTACCTACACCAACAGAAATGCTTCTTATTGATATAATCATTCTCCTTCCGTTTCTTATAAATACCCATTGCCTTTGTCTCCTAATCAGAACATTATTTGGGCTTGCACGAATCAAAGCTTCCCAAATAGCTACTCCTTTTTTGATCTCAAATAAATGCTTCGTGTTTCTTACTCTGAAAGGCCTTCCTTTTTATTTTCAGGTTAAGAAGCTGAAAGCTTCAATGGCCATGCCACCCTGAACGTGCCCAATCTCATCTGATCTCGGAAGCTAAGCAGGGTCAGGCCTGGTTAGTACTTGGATGGGAGACCACCTAGGAATACCAGGTGCTGTAGGCAATAAAAACAAAGCTGAAAGCTCTTCCTCTAAGATCAGGAATGAAACAAACAAGGATGCCGTCTATCACCACTTTTATTCAACCTATCAAAAGGTCTTGCCACAGTAATCACACAAGAAAAATAAAAGTCATCCAAAGTGGAAAGAAACAAGTAAAACTCTATCTGCAAATGATCTGATACTATATGAAAAAAACTCTGAGGATTTCACCAAAAAATTTAGTATAGTCACAGAATACAGAATCAACATACAAAAATCTGTTAACTTTCTATATACCAATAACTAACAATCAGAAGAAATTAAGAAAACAATCCCATTTACATAAAAAAATGTAAATACTCAGGAATACATTTAACCAAAGAGGTGAAAGATCTGCACTTTGAGAACCAGAAGACATTGAAGAAATGGAAGATACAAATAAGTGGAAGGATATACCTTGCTTGTGGATTGGAAGGAAATTGTTAAAATGCCCTTACTACCTAAGTTATACATATAGATTCAATGCAATCCCTATTAAAATACCAATAGCATTCTTCTCAGAATTAGAATTCTAAAATTTATACAGCACCATGAAAGACCCTGAAGAGCCAAAGAAATCTTAAGAACAAAGTGGGAGATACCATGTTTCCTGATATCAAACTATCCTACAAAGCTACAATAATCAAAACAGTATGGTACTAGTATATAAATGGATACACAGATTAATGAAATAGAACAGAGAGCTCAGAAACAAATCCTCACATGGTCAATCCACGACAAAGGAGGCAAGGACATACGATGGGGTAAAGACAGTCTCTTCATTAAGTGATTTTGGAAAAACTGACAGATACATGCAAAAAAAAAAAAAACTGGATCATTTATACCATATGCAAAAATAAACTCAAAAATAGATTATAAAGATTTAAATTTAAGACCTGAAACCATAAAAAAAAACCTAGAAGAAAACCTAGACATTAAATTTGAATGTTTCCTTGGGCAATGGAAACAAAAGAAAAAAACAAATGGGATTACGTCAAAATAAAAAACTTTATACCGCAAAGGTTATGATCAGCAAAATGAACAACCTACCTACTGTATGGGAGAAGATATTCGCCGATGACATCTGATAAAGGGTTAATATCCAAAATATGTAAGGAACTCAAATCTTTATACAAAAAAACAACAATCCGAGTAAAAAATGTGCAGAGGACCTGAACAGACATTTCTCCAAAGAGGACGTACAGATGACCAACAGACATGAAAAGATGCTCAACTTCACTAATCACTGGAGAAATGCAAATTAAAACCACAATGAGATATCACCTCGCACCTGTCAGAATAGCTATCATCAATAAATCAACAAACAAGTGATGAGGAGAATATGGAGAAAAAGAAACCCTTGTGCACTAATGGTAGGATTGTAAATCGATGCAACCACATGGAAAACAGTATGGCGATTCCTCAAAAACTTAAAGAGCTGCCATATAAACCAGCAATCCCACTTCTGGCTATTTACTCAAAAAAAAAAAAAAAAAAAAAAACCACAACAATAATTCAAAAAGATATGTATATATACTCCTATTTTTTTTTGCAGTATTCCCAGTGATAGCCAAGACACAGAAATAACCTAGATATCCATCAATAGATCAACAGATGAATAGATATTGTGGTATATTTGCAACAATATGGATGGACCTAGACGGTATTACACTAAGTAGAGTAAGCCAGAGGGAAAAAAAACCAAGATTTCACTTATCCATGAACGCTTAAAAACAAACAACAAAAAACCATACAAATGAATAAACAAAACAGAAACAGAGTAAATCTACAGAACAAGCTGATATTTGCCAAAGAGGAGGATGGGGGTATGGGAATAAAAAGAAAAGTCCTCTGTAAAGGTAACCGGTATCATGACTAGGGATCTTTGAATCCTTCATGAACTAGGCTTTCATTTCTACAAACATCTTGTTTGCTTCTCTTTTTTTGTTTGTGAGGCATATAAATACAGTGTCACAACATATTGTCTGATGTCTGTATACTGGGAAGACACTGTCCTGGAGACTTGGAAAAACTTCAGGATCCCTGACAATCTCTTTCTCCACCCTGCCTGGCTGCCCCTCTCACCTGCTCGGAAGGCCAGCCCCACAGTGGCTGGGGCCTGCGGTCGCGCTGTCTGACTGGTGAATCCACACTCACCCAGTGTCTTGCCATCATCCAGAAGCTGGTCATCCTGAGGAGAGAGGCAGGCAAGGTCTCAGGAGAGGCCCCAGGAGGATCAAGCCTCAAAGACCTCTTTGGTCAACAACTACACTGGAAGTCAGAAGGGCTATGAAAGACAGTCCAAAGTAGGGCCTAGGACCAAAACAGAGTTTATCAAACTCAGTTACCAGGGCTACACTCAAGATTTTCCAAATCAGAACTTCCCAGGGCAGGGTTCTGGAATCTGCTTCCCAGCTCCGAACGCCAGGTGAAGAGCCAGGGACCCAACCTAGCCACAGGCAGACCTGGTTTGAATCCTAGCTTTGCCCCTTGAACAGTTATCTTTTTTATGTGCAATTTCCTTAACTGTAAAATGAGAATTATTGGAATTCCTAACTCACAGGGCAGCCAGGTTGTTTCAGTGAGTGAAGGAATAGCACAGCCAGTGGGAAGGGTCCTCATCAGGGAAGCCCCAGTGTGTATCAAGGAGAAAAGGCCTTCAGAGACCAAAAGAGTGTAGAGGTTCAGCTTGGAGTGAAAGACGAGTTTTCCAGTTTCCAGCCAAAAATTAAATCAATGTTACTTAGGTGAGAGACCTCCCACTGCCAGAAACTTCAGTCAAGGGCTGACACACTAGATTCCCCAGTGAAAACCCAAACCCTCAAGCTATCCTTGATGGGTAACTACAACCAGCTCCTAAGCAGCGAGGCAGGTTTTTAGAGCATCGGCAAGTTGGGGACTTATAAATAGTTTTTGGATGAAGAACTGGCTCATCCTGACACCCTCCCTTTCTTTGTATCAGAGACTGTCTGGGGGGTGGTGGGGCACTGTGATTCTGATGGGGAGAAATCCTGGCTGTTAAGTGGCCACCTCTCGAGCCTCAGTTTCCTTAGCTACAGAGCAGCGATGTCAAGAGCCAGCACGTTGCGGGGAATGGGGCGGGGGCCCGTTGCAGGGATCAGATGCTTCGCTGGCCCTCCGCACTCTGCACAGGGCCTGGAGCGCGGGTTTCATGCCGCCCTCGTCGACAGCTGCCGTGCAGCGAGCGCTACGGGCGCTTCATCTTCGCGAGTCCCAACAACGGCTCCACGAGGGGGAATTCGAGCCGCGGCGGCCGCCCCTGTTGCCATCCACGACAGCCCCAGCCCGGGCCCGGCCCCCGCCCGCCGGACACCGGCGGGGCCGCACCTTGTACAGCCTCTGCTCGTCCGGAGGCCGCTTCAGGATGCCTTCGACGATGCGCTTCAGCTCGAACACGGTACTCGACTCCTTGGCGTCCGTGAAGATGGTGGTCTTGTGGCGCCGGATCATAAGGAACACGTCCTGGGGGGGTGGCGGGCCGGCGTGAGCGCGAAGCCCTGAGCACCCCCCCGCGCGGCCCGCCGCCCCCGCCGCCCCCGGCCCCGGCCCCGCGCCCCTCCCCCCGCACCCGCTCACCATCTCAGCGGCTGCCTCTCCCGCAGGACGCGCCGGCGCGGCCGCGCCCCGCCCCGTTCCCGGCGCCCCGCGCGCGCGCCCCCAGCGTGCCCTGCGCCTGGCGGCCACGCCCCAGCGGCCTCCATTTTAAACGATCCGCCAGCGAGTCGCTCCTTCTCAAGGTCCGGCCGCCATCTTGGCTCCGTGGCGCGGGGGCAACGCGGGTTGGCAGGGGGGCGGAGGAGCAGAGGTGAGGTCCTCGTGAGCGAGGCGCGGGCGTAGGCCCAGCCGCCTTTTCGGAATTTCGGGGCTGCCTTCCTCAGCGTAGGGCACCTCCCCACCTCCGGGAGGGTCAGTGCAGGATGTGCGTCTCGGTCGTCGGGGAGACCTGGGCTGCCATATTGAGAGGTCTGACTCAGGAGTCTGAGGCTTCCTGGCGGCCATTTTGAGGAGTGGAAGGAAGTGTGCAACCTTGGGTGTAAGCATCGTGTCTAGTGCAGAGAGGCTTTGGGGTCCGTCGGGAACTTTTGTTGGTGTTAGGGAGTGGACCAGGCGAACTTCCTGGGAAGACGCATTGGGCATGGCCAAAGTTGATGGCTCCTACCACAGACGAGGAAGGAGTAACCCCCTGGCCCCAGGGACCTTGGGCACAGGCCCACCTCCCAGCCTTGCTCTTCTACTCTGGAAAGGCATGTAGACTTGATTTCCCTGGGTAGCCACTTTTCTACGGGGGCATCCTTAGCGACATCCTAGGCCTTCCGTTTCGGATGTTGGTCACTGTCTTGGGTCCCCCCAAGTTGCAGTTACGCTAGTGTGAGGGATGGAGGCTTTTCTCTCACTTACCACTCCTTGGGGGAGGGAGAGCCTCAGCTGGCCGTTGGTGGTGTTTGTCAGGGGAGGCCTGCTGTGGCACCCAGCAAGAGCTGAGCCGGTGCATAGCCCTGGACATCATACAGCTTTGCAGTTGTTGGGGTTGCAAGTTTGAGAATTCTTGAAGGTGAGCGAAATCTGAAGATGCTGCTGCCTTTGTTACGGGGGCAGGTGTCCTTGCCCCCCTCAGGACAAATCAAGAGAGTGGGCAAAACGAGTTTGCAGAGAAAAATATTTATTAAAGCAAGAGCTTGATGCACCAAGGAAGTGCACTCTGAAAGAGAATGGATGTGGCTCCCCAAGGTGTATAGGTACAGCGGTTTTATAGGCTCTTGTGATTGGGGGCCATGCCTTTCTCTTGTTTTCCTCTACAGAGTATGTTGAGGTGGGTCCTGCACAGTGTATCTACGTGCTACTTGATGTGTGGCGTCTCATTAGCATATTAAATCTCCATCCACTAGAGGAGTGTTTTACTATGATAAGGAGACAAGTTAATTATAGGACAGCCCTTTTTAATGTGCATACGTAATTTGAGAAACTTTTCTTGGGCCCACTTATCTCGCGTGATTATGGTTCTGTCCACTCATTGTTTCTTGTTGGCTGGGGAACATGGCTCACGGTGGTTTTTCCCAGCTACAGGTTCCAGCCACGTGACTACCTTATATGACCACTGACCACATCTTGGCCATGAATCAAGTTGGCGGCTAACCGCACAGGCTCAGGGCTCTGACCAGCTGGTATTCAAGTCCTTGCTCCAGAGCTGCATGTGCAGCTTTGGGCAGTTAATCTCACCGAGGCCCAGTTTCCTCCTCTAGATGGGAGAATAACCGTTTCTAAAGTTTATAAGTCTCTCCAAGAGTTAGTGCTCAATAAACATTTCCTAAACTTCAACCGTAGTTATTTTTGACCTCTACCCTCTGGTTCCTCACAAGCCCTCTGAAGTCCCTTCCCCTCCTGTGACTCTTACCTTCCTGCACCTCAAGGCATCCCTGGCTCCCTGCTGGCAGGCCAGACCCTGGTTGACCACCATCTGGGCTCCATCCCCTGAGTCAGGAGGCAGTGGACACATAATTGGTGGGGTAAGTCCTCGGGTAAGGTTTCCTTGTGAATCTCAGTATTTTTGTGTGCAGAGAGTTGGAAGCTTTAGATACTATGCTGCTGAGGAGTGGGGGGCGGGGAGAGTGGGGTGTGGACAAAGAAGGCCAAGGAGGTTCTCAGAGACAGCCAACAAACTCCCAGCTTGTGATCTCGGGCAAGGCACTGAGCCTCCACTTGTTTTTCCACTCATGAAGGGAAAATACACAATTGGACTCTGCAAGGCATTTGGGAGTATTAATGAGCTAATGCACGGAGTGTCAGGGTTCGGGGAATGACTGATATCTGACTATAGCTGTCTCTGTTGTACCTGGCCTGGTGAGTCTTTCCTTTCAGAAGGTATTTTTGTCCACCCCCTGGTGCCATCCAGTTGGTAGGTTGGTTGCAGGAGGTGACTACAGGCATCTGTGTCATTTAGTGCAGTGGAACCCCAGCCCCAGCCCTAAGCTCTGGTTTTGCTGGGTGTAGGCCCTCTCTTCTAGGGGCCATGACACACAGAATGGGAGTCTCAAGATGGTGGGTGAGCTGGCTAGCCAGCTGCTCTTGTTTCTCTCCCCTGAAAGGCCTCCTGGCCCTTTCTGCTTCAGCCACCTATCATTCACGACAGGGACCTTCCAAACTAAGTCTGCAGTGTCTCAGCCTGGTGAGCCTTCCCCTCCTACTTTTTTTTAGCATTGATTAATAAATAGTAATCATCAATTACCACTGGTTATAGTGTCCTCATTTGTGTTTTATAACTACTTTGATCTTATGAGGGAAATGACACCTGTGGAATTTGAGTTGGTTGCCTGTGTTCAAATCTGTCTCTACCTCTTACCTGCTTTGGGCCTTAGGGCACCTTATCTAACTTCTCTGGGCCTGTTTTCCCACCTATGATGGGAAATGAGAACACTTCACGGGTGCTTTGAGATCACCCACTGCTGCTGTCAACTCCAAAGATTAGGCTTTGGATTTTTCAGGTTTTTTTTTTTTTCCTTCAGTTTCTTGTTCCTTCAGCAGTTTTAGAAACTGAGCTCTGTCTACTGGGCTGGGTGATCCTTGGCCTAGAAATGAGAAGATGGCAGTTCCCGGGTACATGAAGGTGGGCAGGGAGCTATAAAGGGTCTAGGCTGGTCTCCAAACAGAGGTGTGTGCAGGGGTCCTGGGCCTCGAGGTTCTGGCCAAGACTAGGGTACAGCCCCAAACTTACTTCAGGAATGATGGGGTAACAGACACAGGAAAGCAGAAGCTCCAGCCAGGCCTGCCCAAGGGCTTCTTGTCCCTCCTGGGTAGAGGGTATGATGCCAGGTGGCCCTTACTCCTGAGCCTGGTGGAGGCCACCCCACTCCCAGGTACCTCCATTGTAGTGGGTAAAATCTAGATTGATTTCTTTTTGCTGTGTGACCAATGACTACAAACACACCAGCTTAAAAGAAGACAAATTTATTAAGTCACAGCTTTGGGGGCCGGAAGTCTGGGTGGACTCAACTAGGTTGGCCTGATGGGCTCTCACCTGGATACTGGGGGAATGTTTGCTTCCATGCTGTCAGGTGTTGGCCATATTCGGTTCATTGCAGTTGTAGCACTGAAGTTTCCCTTTTCCTAAATTCTGTCAGCCAGGGCTGCCCTCAGCTCCTGGAGGCTGCTTGCAGTTCCTTGCCACGTGACACACCCTCCCCCTACCATCTTCAAAGCTAGTGATGGAGAACCATCTCTTTGGCATTAAATCTCTCCACACTTTGAACCTCCCTGGCTTCCTCCAGAAAAAAAAAGGGGCACACAGGCCAGACTGGGCACTAGCTTACTTACCTATCTCTGGGTACCCAGCCCCAGCCCTGGCAGGAGCTGTAGAGGATAAATGAACAGGAAGGGGAAAGTGGGAGTTTGAGACCCTGACACGTGGGAGGCTTCTGGAGGGGGGCTGACAGCTCTGATTTGGTGAGCCCCCAAGGAGGAGGAGGCAGGGGATGGATAGATGGATGGAAAGATGGCCCCTTAGCTTTATCAGGCCTGAGTCTCAAGTCAGAAGTGGCAGGGTCGAGGGAATATACAGGTCCCCAGATGTACCAGGTAGCATCTAATTCCAGGTCAGTGTCACCACATCAAAGGCTGAGGCAAGCCTGAATCCAGGAGCTGTACATGGCCACATTGGTATAGACACCTGGACGGTTGGGCAGGGCACAACCTTTGCCCCAGCTCACCACGCCTGCCAGGACCCAGCGCCCAGACTTCAGGCAGGTCAGGGGTCCCCCTGAGTCACCCTGTAGGAGAAAGGCAACCTTAGTTCCTGGCCCTCTGGTGACTGGCAGTCGTAGGACTCCAGTCCCCTAGATGGTACATCTGGGTTGGGGGCCAGGACACAGCCTGGAAGGGGTACCTCCTGGGTCCCGGGTTCAAGGGAGGTAGGGTGCTGGACACGGGAGTGTGGACTCCAGGGTTCCAGGCAGCTTCACGTACCTGGCAGGCATCCTTGTGGCCCTGGATGTAGCCAGCACACAGATTCCCTGGGAGCACTATGTGCTGAGCAAGGGGCACGTTGGTGCCCACGTGATAGAGGCGGTCACAGGTGTGCGAATCCAACAATGGCACCCTTACTCCCTGCAGAGGTCGCCACTCTGGGAGTGGCACTGGGGGAAGACGGGGGTTTATGAAAGATGAGAGAGGGTCTGGGTAAGTAGGGGTGGGTGGGAGGAGTCGCACCTGAGAATCTGACCCGAAGGACTGGGAAGAGGTTTGAGTGACCAAAGGGTCCCGGGGTCAGGCAATGGGGGGTGGGGTTCCCCGGCAGGGAGTGGAAGGGGGAACTCCTGGTTCTCCCCCAGGGCCGTGGTGCCCCACCCCTGCCTCACCTCCTGGGTGGAGACTGCCCCAGCCAGTGACCCAGCACAGAGTCCCGGGTGGCGGGTGGGCCCCGGGCTCCGGCAGGCAGACGGGCTGGACTCGGGAGCTCAGGGGCACGGGTCTGCGCAGCTGCAGCAGCGCCAGGTCGCCGCGGGCCCTGTCTTCGGAGTAGTCCGGGGACGGCAGCATCCTCCGCACCGGCGCCAGGAGGGCGCGGGGCGAGGCAGGACCCAGGTGCAGCGCCCCGAGGCGCACGCGGTACTCAGAGAGCAGCGCCCGCCTGCGTGACAACAGCGGGCTCCTTCCAGCAGCCCCCCCAAGCCCCAGGAGCGCCCCGCGCCGCCCCAGCGCCTCTGCCAGGTGGGCCCCTGCTTTCCCTGGGCCTGGTTCCCCACTCCCGCCTGTCACCCTCGCTGGAGCCGGGCGCCGGCCCGCTGACCTCGGGAAGCAGTGCGCTGCCGTCAGCACCCACTGCGGGGCGATGAGCGAGCCGCCGCACACGTGCGCCCCGCGGCGCTGGATGCTCGCCTGCCACGGCCACTCGCCGGCCCGCGCGTCCTGGCCCCCCACAATCCGACTGAACACACGAGGCTGCCCGCAGGCTGCGAGGGGACAAGGGGGACGGAAAGGGTGGGCGGAGGACTGAGCGCCTGGGCGGCGGGTGGAGGCTGGGAGACAATGGGGCAAGGTCAGGGAGGGGTTGGCTCCCAGGGTGGAGTGGGGACCCTAAGGCTTCCTGACCTGCAGACTCCAGCGTCTTAGCAGTTCCTGGAGGAGGAAGCAGTGGAAAGACTGGTTATGGATGTGGTGTCAGGTAAGGGGGTGAAGGGAAGGGAGGTCAGAGATTAGAAGGAGGGTGAAACATTTATGGCACTGACCTGGTGCCAGGGTTTTGTGCAATCCGTTACCTGATATAACCCTCCCCAGAGCACTGTGAGGTGGGGA
Source organism: Cynopterus sphinx (assembly GCA_030015415.1). NCBI lineage: Eukaryota > Metazoa > Chordata > Mammalia > Chiroptera > Pteropodidae > Cynopterus > Cynopterus sphinx. The sequence continues at coordinate 93,472,060 of CM057379.1, read as the reverse complement.
CTTATACCCGTTTTGCAAATGAGCACATCGGGGTTTGGAGATTCCAAGGTTAGTGACAGAAAACTTGAATCCCTGAAGCCAAGATTAGGATGCCCTGGAGTGCTCAAGGGGAACCAGGCCCGAAGGGAGTGAGATGGGACATCTGCTAGCCAAGGTCCCTGTAGTCAGCACTCATAGCCCGCTCCTCCCTACTCCACTCACCCAGTAGCAGTAGGAGCAGGACCTGGACACTGGAAGACTCCTTCATTCTGTCTTCAGGACTGGCCCAGGGGTTGGACTCTGGTGAGAGCCTGCAGAGAGAGGAGGGGAAGGACCTAGCCCAGAGCACTAAGCACCCCCAGAGGCCCTCTGTCTTCACTCAGACCCTAGTTGATCCCAGACCTATCATGGCCCAGGTTCTATCTGCTTCCCTCTGCCCAAACCCCAATGACCACCCCTGCCCCCCATCCTCCTGAGAGATTTAGGCACCCTAGGCCTTCCCCACCCTCTATTGCCCGACAGCTACCCCACCTGCCCTAGAAGCCCCTGGTCCCTGCTGTCACCTTCACAGTACCCTCCTTACTGACTGGGCTGGGGGAGGATATGGGGGCTTAAAGGGCCAGGAGGGGTAGGGGCCTGGCGAGGGGGTAATTAAGGAGGCCAGGGCGGGGCTTCGGCTTCACCTGTCCTGCCTCAAACAAAGATGCTTTGAGCTGTGCTTTCAAGGTGGCAGGAAAAAGATACCTGCATTTCTTAAAAGCCTGGTTTGGGCCAAGATGCTAAGACCTGGGGCCAGGAGACTGGGCCCAACTAAGTTAGGGTGGTGGCGGGGGAGGGGGCCTGCGGTCAGGCCAGGAAGCTCCAGAGGATCCTTGGCAGCTCACCTCCAAACCTGACCCTGGCTCCTGGCTTCTTGCAGTTGCTGGGGCATCTGAGCACTATTGTTCCGTGCAGAAATTCCGGCTTGACTGGCCCCACATGGAACCCAGACCTCAGGCCTGGGCCAAGTGTTCTCTGGATGGGAGACTGTGAGCTGCATGACCCCAGCAGTCCCGTCACCTCACTGAACATCAGTTTTCTCATTGTAACAGGAGGCAGGGAAGTTCCAGCCTCACGGGGCTGCCTGAGGATATGAAGCCCAAGTGCAGTGCCCCTACACACCTGCACTGCTGTCAGAGGTGGCTGTAGGGGCAAGGCAGAAGCCAGGAGGGCACCCCCTTCTGACAACTCCCCCACCTGCCTCTCCACAGGGGGGAGCTGTGAGCCAGGGAACAAAAGCTCCTCGTCCATCTTGAGCTCACAGCACTTTGAGATCATGTAAAATTTCAGATCTGCCTGAACAAGTGCTCCTGAATCTGTCCAGCTGGCCTGTTTCTTCGGCCATGCTGAGTTTTGGTTCTAGGAGCCCAATGAGGGGCCAGACAACTTAATGCCATTTTCCAACACTAAGCTACATTATGTTGCTGCAGCAGCTCTCTAGGTGCTGACATTCTCATGGGGTCCTGCTCCAGTTTAGAGCACCCATGCCCTCATGACAACCTCAACCTATGGGAGTCAGGAGAGAAGTGCCCACACCCAGCATCTTTGTCTTTCAGGGGCCCAATGCAGGGCTGTGTTTCCCGTGGTTTTTCAGAGGGCCCTCGTGGGACTGTACCTCACTTAGTTGCTCACAACAGTAACCTCCTCATTCAGGCAAATGCCATCAGGTTCTTCCTTCCCTGCCTCAGTTTCCTTCCTCACCAGGGCTTATTGGTATTACCTCCCAAATAAAATACTCACACCCCTGTCCTGGTCCTAGGTTGGCCTTCGGGGGACCAAAGAGCAGGAGCACCTGACATCTGTGTGATTGGGACACCAGCATGAGAAGTGGGGTGTTCAGGGTTTTTCTCCACTGTACCCCCATTCCAGCCTTCCTAGCCTCCAGGGACCCTGGTGCTACTAATGTCCTTCCATAAATTATCTTTCTAGTTGAACTAACCTGAGAGGGTTCTGCTGTTTGCAACCCAACCTGTACAGTGCAGATGGGTGGAAAAAGATTTAGGAGTTAGGGAGTGGTCTTGGGGTGACAGGTGACTATGCGGGTGTCTGGGAAGTCACCTGAGTCCATGGAATGCTCTGCAAAGCATCAGTTTGAACATGCACATGTGTTTATTAGCAAATGACATTGAAGGGGACCAGAGCCTGATCCAGCAGAGTGTCCTGCCACTGGGGTGCTCACAGCCCTGGGTGAATGTGAACAACGTTGTAGTAACTACTGTACCCTCACAGCCTCAGCTGTGCTCAGGCCAGCTGCACAGGGAGAGCAGCCCAGAGCAGAGCAAGGAGCAGCAGCAGTGGGCAGGGGTCTGGCCTGGGTGTGCTGTGAGCCGCCATGACCGTCCGGATCCAGTTGAAGTACCTACTGACATTGGTGTATACACCAGGCCGGTTGGGCCTACCACAGCCTATTCCCCAGCTCACGATTCCAATCTGATACCACAGCCCATTCTCTTCGCAGGTCAAGGGTCCGCCTGAGTCACCCTGGGGAGAAGAATGGGTAAGCCTGGCCTGGGGCGGGGCAGGAGGGACCAGTGGAGAGGCCAGGAGAACATGAGGGGCTTTGGAGCTGGGCAGGTCAGATGCAAACCCTACTCCTCCCCCCGGAAGTGACCAGACCTCAGTTTCTGTGTCTGCAAAGTGGGACAATAGTCTTTATCCCTCAGGTTTCACATGAGACTCAAAGGAGGTGCAGTTAATGCAAAATGAGAAGCTTATTTTACAGGCAGGACAAGTAAGGGCTGCAATGATTTTCTCATGAATAAACTCTGAGGGTGGATTGGTGGGGGTCATGGGGGTTGCTCTCAGGCTCAAGGCTGAGAGAGGTGGTGCTTGGTTCCAGCAAGGCCCTGGTTGGGGCAGGGGCACTCACTTTGCAGGTGTCGCGGCTGCCATTCTCAAATCCAGCACAAATCATGTCATCCCAGATTCTATTGGGTTGTTGAAACATTTGGTTACACCTGGAGTTGTTTATGATGGAGACCTGCACTTCCTGGAGGATGTAGGGAGATGGCAGCTCTGCATGGGAGTGGAGGGTACAGAGAAAGACGGCATCCTGAGACTCTCCTCTGCCAACTGGTTGGGAGGAATGATATGAATTATAGGGATGGGGGTCCATGGGGCACCCACAGTGCTTGGGCCATTACTCTTGATGAGTCTGCTGCTCTAGCCCAGCACATTACAGATGTGACCAATATCACAGAATGACCCCAGTGGCTGGACAGGTTGTTACAGTACCTCCCTGGGACTTGGTTTCTCTATCTGTAGCATGCAGATAACAGTCCCTGCCCAAGCCAGTGGAGAGAGACCTTAGCATGCACAGGAGGAGGGACTAACACAGCTGAAATTGTTTATGATTAATATACTGCAGCTGCAAGATCCAGGCTGAAAATTTCCCAGATGTGATGAAAGATGTGGATCTTATACACTTAAGAATCTGAACAAACTCAAGTAGGATAAACACAAGGAGATGCATACCAAAACACATTTTCATAAAAATATTTAAAGATAAAGACAAAGGGAGAATTCTTGTACACAGCAAGAGAGAAGCTACACATCAAGTATAAAGGATCTTCAACAAGATTAACAGCCTAACTCTTCAAACACTCTAGAGGCCAGAAGGCAGTGGGAAGACATATTTAAATAAAAGAATACAACAGTTAATGAAGAATTTTGTATTAGGCGAAACTACCCTTCAAAAAATTAAGGAGACTTAGGAAGACCAGGTGCTGTAGGTGTAAAAAAATAAAGGATTGTAAGCTGACAAAGTTCTTGCAATCTGTGAGGTCAACCAAGGGTTGCCTTGCCTAAAAAAAATTAAGAGATTAAGACATTCCAAGATAAACAAACGTTGAGAGGTTCATCATTAGTAGACCTACCCTATGAGAAATGAGAAAGGAAGCCCTTTACCCTGAAATGAAAGGACACTAACCAGTAACAAACCCATAGGAAGAAATAAAGAACACTAGTACAGGTAACCACACAGGTAAATAGAAAAGCCAGTATCATTATAGTTTTGGTTTGTAACTTTTTTCCTATATAATTAAAAAGACAAATGTATAAACAATAATTATAAACCTTTGTTAATGGTCACACAATTTATAAAGATGTAAATTGTGACAATAATAACTTAAAGAGGGAAAATAAAGCTGTATAGGAACAGTTTTTGTATGCTATTGAAGCTAACTTGGTATTAATTCAAAATAGATTGTTATAAGTTTAAGTTGTTAGTTTTAATCCCCAGAACAGCCTCTAAGAAAATAACTGAGAATTATATCGAACAGGAAATGAGAAGGGAATCAATACTGCACACTAATAAAAATAACAAAATACAAAAGGATGAAATAAGAAACAAAATTATATAAGGCACAGATATAGATATACAAAGATGTGACAAGATACAGAAAACAAATAGAACAATAGTCCTTATTGGTAATTAATATAAATGAATTAAGCACTCCAATTAAAAGGTAGAGATCGGCATACTGGATTAGAAAACACAGACTCCAACTATGTACATCTACAAAACAATAATTTTTTTGACCCAATGGCACACATAGGTTGAAAGAGAAAGGTTGTAGAAAGAAATTCCATGCAAATAGTAACCAAAAAAGAGCTGAGTTTGCTATAATAATGTCAGACAAAAAAGATTTTCAGTCAAAACTTGATACAGGAGTTGAAAGGCATTATATGTTGATGAAAGTGTCAAATGTCAAGAAGGTATAATTATAAACATCTATACACCTAACAACAAAGCCCCAAGTATATGAAGCAAAACTTACAGAACTGAGGGAAAATACACAGTTCTACAATAACAGCTGGAGACTTTAATACTTCACTTTTATAATAAATAGAACAACCAGAGAGAACAATTGGAAAATAGAGAACTTGAGAAACAGTATAAATTACCTAGACCTAACGTATTTATACGAACAATCCACCCAACAACAGCAGAATACATGTCCCTCTCAAGTGCACGTGGAACACCTTCCAGGATAGATGATATGTCAGGCCACAAAATAAGCTGCAACAAACTAGAAAAAATTGAAATGATTCAAACATATTTTACAACCATAATGGACTAAAGCTAGAAATCAATAACAAAGGGAAAATTGAAAAATTCACAAATATATAGAAATTAAAAAAACATATTCTTAACCAATGGATCAAAGAAGAAATCACAAGGAAAATTAGAAAACACTTTGAGATGAATAAAATGAAAACACTAGATGGCAAAATTTATGACATGAAGCAAAAGCAGTTCTCAGAAAGAAATTTATAGCTGGAAATGCCTATATTAAAAAAGGAGAAAAATATCAAATAAATAGCCTAACTTACATCTTAAGGGACTAGAATAAAAAGAGCAAACTAAACCCAAAGGGAATAAAAAGAAGGATATAATACAGAGAGGAATGGAGAAAATCAAACTAAAAAGTGAGACATTACTACTGATCCTATAGAAATAAGGACTATAAGGGAATACTATGAACAACTGTATTTCAACAAATTATATAACCTAAAGGAAATGTATAAATTATTGAAAATAAAAACTAACTCAAGTCCCATAATGAGTAAAGAGATTTGAATCGGTAGTCAGAAACCTCCCAACGAAGAAAATCCATGGACCACGTGGGTTTCAATGATGAACTCTACCAGACACCTGAAGATTTTAATACCAGTCCTTCTGAAACTCTTCCAAAAAAGGAATAAGGAACACTTCCTAACTCATTCCATGAAACTAGCATTACCATGACACCAAAGCCCAGACAAAGACATCAAAAGAAAAAGAAACTATAAACCAATATCTTATGAATATGTATGCAAAAATCCTCAACAAAATATTAGCAAATCGATTCCAGCCACATATTAAAAGAATTATAATTGTAACCAAGTAAGAGTTATCCCACAAGTGCTAGGGTAGTTCAACATAAGAAAATAAATTAATATAACATATTATACACTACATCAATAGAATGAAGGGAATAAACATGTGATTATCTTAATTGATGCAGGAAAAGCATTTGACAAAATCTAACACACTTTTGTTATAAAAACACTCAATAAACTAAGAATAGAGGGAACTTCCTCAACATGATAAAGGTAATAAGTGAAAAACCCACAGTTAACATTACACTAAATAGTAAAAGACTGAAAGTTTTTGCCCTAACAACAGAAGCAATAGAAAGACACCAATTTTTATCACTTGTACTTAACATTTTACTGGAAGTTCTAGTCAGGGAAATTAGTCAAGAAAAAGAAATAAAATATCCAAATCAGAAAGGAAGAGGTAAAACTATCTCTATCCACAAATGACATAATGTTATATGTAGAAAATCATAATACATGCAAAAGGACTAGAGTTAAACTAATTCAACAAATTTGCAGGATCCAAGACATAAAAGTCAGTTATATTTCTATATAGTACCAATGAACAATTCCAAAAGAAAATATAAAAAGAAATTTCATTGACAATAGCATCAAAAAATAGTTAGAAATAAATTTAACTAAGATACTTGTGCTGAAAAACTACACAACATTGCTGAAAGAAACTGAAGACCTAAATAAATGAAAACATATGTTGTATTCATGGATTGCAGACTTATTAAGATAGCAATACTCCAAAAAAGTGAAGGGATTAAGCAGTACAAATTGATAGTTACAAAATAGTCACAGGGATGTGAAGTACAATATAGGGAATATAGTCAATAATGTTGTAATAACTATGTATAGTGCCAGGTGGGTACAAAAGTAATCACAGGGATCACTTCTTAAACTACATAAATGTCTAACCATTATGCTGTATACATGAAATTAATATAAAATAATTTTGAATGTTAACTCTAATGGAAAAATAAAACTTAAAAAAAGATGGCAATACTCCCCCAAAGCAATCTACAGATTAATGTAATCCCTATCCAGATTCCAGTGGATTTTTTAAGCAAAAAATTGACAAGCTAATACTAAAATTCATATGAAATATTAAGAGATTCTAAATCTAAACAATATTTAAAAAGTAGAATAAAGTTGGAGTACTCACACTTCCCAATTTCAAAACATAAAGCTACAGGGATCAAACAATGAGGTCCTGGCATAAAAATATACATATGGACCAATGGAATAAAATTGTGAGTCTACAAATAAATCTATACATCTATGATAAATCTATTTTTGACAAAGATGCCAAACATCTATACATGGTAAATCCATTTTTGACAAAGAATTGTGAGTCTAGAAATAAATCTATACATCTATAGTAAATCCATTTTTGACAGTTCAATGAAGGAAAGAATATCCCTTCAACAAATGAAGTTTGGACAACTGGACGTTCAAATGTAAAAGAATGAAGTTTTTTCTTCATACCACATACAAAAATCAACTCAAAATGGATCAAAGACATAAATATAACCTCTAAAATAATAAAACTCTTCAAGAAAACACAGGAGTAAATCTTTATGACCTTAAATTTGGCAATGATTTCTTAGATATGACATCAAAAGCACAAATAACAAAAGAAAAATATATAATTTGGACTTCAAAGTTTAAGAAAATTAAGCATCAAAGGATACTGCCAAAAAAAAAGTGAAAAGAAACTAAAGAACTGGTAGAAATGTTTGCAAATCATATACCTGATATATATTGTAGTATCCAGAATATGTAAAAAACCATGACCATTCAACAACAAAGACAAGTCCATTTAAAAATAGGTAAAGGACTTGAATAGGCATTCCTCCAAGGAAGACACACAAATGACCAACATGCACATGAAAAGATACATAACTAGTCATTAGAGAAAAGCTAATCAAAACCACAATGAGAGATCACTTCACACACACTAGGATGGCCAAAAATAAAATAAAATAAAAAAGGAAAATAACAAGTGTTAAGGAGAATGGGGAGAAATTATAATCCTCATTCACTGTTAATAGGAGGTGCAGCTGCTGTGGAACATTGTTGGTTCCTCAAAAAGTTAAACATAGAATTACCATGTAACCCAGCAATCATCCTCCTAAATATATATGCAGAAAAATTGGAAAAAGGTATTCAAACAATAATTCATATACTAATGTTCACAGCAGCTCTATTCACAATACCCAAAAGGAAGAAATAACACAAATGCCCACTAATGAATAAAATATGGTCTATTCACACAATGGAATATTATCCATGCCATAAAAAAGAATGATGTTCTGATTCATATTTAAATGCAGATGCACCTCGAAAACATTATACTAGGTGAAAAAAGCCAGACACAAAAGGTCACATAATTGTATGATTCCATTTCTATGAAATATCCAGAATAGGTAGATCCATAGAGGCAAAATCTTGTTAGTGGTTGCCAAGGGCTAGAGGGAGAAAATAATGGGCAATGATGGTTATAGGATTTCTTTTTGGAGTGATGAAAATGTGTTCGGAGCTTGATAAGACTCGTGGTTATACATTGTGAATGTACTAACTTCTACTGAACTGTATATTCTAAAATGGTTAATTTGATGTTAGGTGAAATCTCAAAAAAAGAAAAAGGTGAAATCCCCCCGCAACACACACACACAAAAGGATGAAGTACAAACATGTGCTACAACGTGAATGAACCTTGAAATTATTAAACTGAGTGAGAGAAACCAGGCACAAAAGACCACATACTTTATGACTACATTTATATGAAGTGTCCAAAACAGACAAATCCACAGAGACAGAAAGCAGATTAGAGGTTGCCAGGGTCTATGGTCCCTGGAATGGGAAATGGGGAATAGTGGCTAATAAGTATGGGATTTCATTTTTGAGATGATGAAATGTTCTGCAATTAGATGGTGGTGATGGTCCACAATTCTGTGAATATACTAAACACCACTAAATTGTATGTACTTTAAAATAGTAAAATTTATGGTTTGTGAATTAAATCTTAATTTAAGAAAACAAATGCCTAAGGCCTTTCTGAAAAATCCACCCCCAAAACTCTCAGACACCTGCAGGTTGGGGAGCATGGCCTGGAGGAAGCTGGCCCCCTCTTAATTCTGGCTTCTGGCTCACAGTCTCAGGGTGGGAGAGAGAACAGTGTGGGTACAGAAAATGCTACCCTTTCAGGGATGGACAGCAGGTGGGCGGCCCATACACAGACCAAAGTAGGGGCTGGTGCAACTGGAAAGGATAATGCCTCCATCTTTCCATCTTTCCCTCCTACCTGTCCCCAGTCTCACCCCAATCCTCATGGATTTGCCCCCAGCCGGTCACCCAGCAGTCAGTCCGGTTCTGGAAGTCGACAGAAGAGGCCAGAACACAAATGGGCTTGATGTACTTATTGTAGGTGACAGAGGAGGACAGCCTCAGCAGAGCAATGTCGTTGAGTAAAAACCCCCTGAAATAGGGGTACATAAAAATGTCCTGCACTTTGTACCGATGGTAGAAGGCCCACAGGTTCCAGAAAGGTGGCTTGGCAGACAGCTCACCCAATTGGACCGTCCACTCCGAGGGATCCCTGCGCCTAGCAGGAAAGGAGAGAGCAGTCAGGGTCCTTGGTGGAAGGTGGGCCACCTGAGCACACCTGCGGCCCACTCCCTGAGTGGAGACTGCCTGGGATGCTGCTAGGGCTCATCCTGAACACCATGAGCTTCATTCTTCTTAAAGGACAAAGTGTCCAGTGAAGAAAAGTGAGAGCCCAGAGAGGCTGAAGCAAAAGACCCAGAACCTGGAGATGGGGATGGGGATGGCACAGGAGGGTGCCTTCCGCGCCCCTGCCCCGTCCCCCCTTCGTGGTCTGATCCGGCCAGCCACTCAACTGGTCGGTCACATCCTAAAAATAAAAAACAAAAACGAATGAGCATCTAGGTGCACAGGCGCCAAAAAGGGACACTCAGCAGGGTGCAGTCAAAACAGCTTCGCGGGCTCCTGGCTCCACAGGCCAGGCCCTGTGCCCAGCGTCACTCACCTCAGCTCATCCCCCCGACCTGTGGTCCACCTCCGCTGCGAGGTGGCATGAGGAAGGCTGGTGGTGCCATTCAGGGAGAAGAGAACAGGAAAGAGAAAAAGGAAAGAACAAGACACAAACGTGCAGGGGAATGTTCTGGAAGACCTTTCTGGGAAAGGCTCAGGAGAACAGGAGAGCCACGACCGGGCACGACGGGCGTGCGCGGTGCAGACCCAGGGACCCGGGCAGCGGCCCCGCCCCCAGGGCCCGACTCACTTTTCAAAGCAGTGTGCGGCCGAGAGCACCCAGCGGCGGCTGAGCAGGCTGCCCCCGCAGACGTGGCCTTTAGAAAGGCGCAGGCTGGCCTGCCAGGGCCAGCGCCCTCGAGTAGAGTCTTTCCCGCCAACCACGAGCGGGCGGACGCTGGTGTGGCCACACGGCCCTGGGACGGACAGAGGACACGGCTGAGCTGCGGGAAGCTGGCCGCTTCCCCGCCATCACCAACCACAGCGAGCGAAGGGAGGGGCTCCCCGGGAAACTGCACAAGCCCAGGGGCCACGCTGCCCGCCCGAGGGAGAAGGGGACCGGGGGACCCTCCCCACGCGGTCCAGGGACGCCCGCCCCTCCCCCCTGGGGCCCATCAGTTACATGTGAGCAGCGACGAGTTCTGGAAACCTGGGGTGAGAGAGATGAAAAGCTGAGGCACCCTGTGCACTCCGGCCCAGGTGCCCTATGCAGGGAAGCGCGCGTCCTGGGCGCCTCACCTGGAAACAGCAGGTCCTGATCCGGCAGGTCTGGGGGGAGGTGAGCTCCCCTTGGTCTCCATGCACCCCATCCTACCCCCATCACCCCGAGGTCGGCCGGCAGCTCCGGCCTGAGCTCACCCTGCATCTCTAGTTCAGCTCGCACCAGCAGCTGCACCAGCAGCAGCACCCCCTGGACCCAAGCGCCCATGGCCTGCTTTCTAGGCACTTGGCGCCCCCTCTGCTTCTGCCTGCTCCAGAGCCTGGCTGGGGCGCCCCCTGCGGGTGGGGGAAGGGAGAGACAGGAACCCTGGCTGCCATCTTCTCCCAGCTCCACAGACCACTCTGAGTCTAAGGGCATGAGGGTAAGGAGGACATCAGACCTCAAGGAGCCCCAGCTTGAGCTTCCCCTGGAGCTGGGTTCCCAACCACGCCAGGAACCGGTGCACCCAACAATCCCCTTCTCCTCTGCAACCTCGGGATCCTAGCTGCCTCCTCGCTACCCTTTTTCTACCCACTTCTCCTTCCAGGAAGGACAAGGACCTGGCCCCCAGTCAGGACTACCGTGAAAGCACACTAGCAAGCCCTCATTGAGTGCCTGTTGGAGCCCTAGCACTGTGTCACTTCTGTTAAAAGTGATGATCCTTTGTGGGACCCACAGAACAAAAGCTGGCCTGATTTTGACCACCTAGAGTGCTCTTAGCCTGCCTGTGTGCCTGCTGTTCTTGAGCAAGTCCCATTTAACTCCACAGGCCACTGTCCTTTCTTGTGGGCAGTGTTGCAGGACAACAAAGTCAACAAGCTGGCTCTTCAGTCATAGATGTGAACCGACAACTGAACCGGGTGCATAGGACCACCCTCAGAGTCAATGGTTCACTAGAAGGATTCACAGAATGTGGAGAAACTGTTATACTCATGGTTATAGCTCCTCGCAGTGAATGGATACAGATAACATTAGCAAATGCAAAAGGTGCAGAGGACAGAATCCAGGAGAGACCAGGTACAAGCTTCCAGCCATCCTCCCTCAGTAGAATCAGACAGCGCTGAATTCTCCCAGCAATGATGTGTGACAGCATACATTAAGTATTGCCAACCAGGGATGTTCACATGAGCCTTGGTGTCTGAAGTTTTTGTTGGGTTTCCATCACATAAGCATAAAGTGTCCATGTGACTGACTTTAGTTCTTAGACTCCAGTCCCTCCAGAGGTCCAAGTGATACAGTGTGAGTCAAGTTCCTACCATAAGTCACATTGTTGGCATCAACTATCTGCAGTGGCACAAGGCTCTAGGTCTACAAAGACACTCTTTTCAGGCAGGACATTTCCTAGGAGAGGGTCACGGGCCAGTCCTTTCTTTGGACTGTGCACGATTTGAACATCGTAGGCCTGTTCAGTTAACCTTTTGCTGCACAGCAACCAAATATGAAGAAATGTTTGAGGAAAATCTACACATACACCAGAAGGATCTATTTAAATAAACCGAACTGACTCCAGGGAAAACTGAGATAATACAAGAAACATCAGACAACTTGGAAAATTCTAACTGGTATCTTCAGAAAGTTTTAAGAAGTGTTTACAAGCATTGAACAAGAATAGTCTGGGGAAAGAGCAATCAGAGACCAAGAAAGAGTGGAAATTTAAAATGTTGCTGAAGTAAAACATTTTAGCGAGAGAGCAGAATAATAAAATGGACATTGCTAAAGGATAAATTGGCAAACTGGACAATAGAGAAACATGTTCAGAACTTAAAGCGAAAATTTAACAAGCACAGATTCCATGAGAGAAAAATGTAAAGACGTGGAGGGATCTAAAGATTGACTTTATATTGATAATTGTTTCAGCTGAGTGAAAATGTTGAATGTTCTTTGTATTCATCTACATCTATGTACATTTTTAAATTTCCATAATAAAAAATATTTTAAATAAAATACAATAAAAGTTTGAGAAAATTCACAGACCAGGCCAGACCCTAGAATTCCCATCAGCAGACTGTTAGAAAGGCAGGTATGTACCTGGTGCTGATTTCATATACTTCAGGTATTGGTCTATAGTTATGTGAAATGTCCTAGATTGTAAAAGTCTGAAGATAGAGATGTATCTCTTCCACTTCATATATTCTTAATGTAACATCAGCAGGAACAGGGAATGTTTTAAGCACGAATGGGAAAAGCATTTCTGAGTCAAATGCTTTGCCGAGTGCCCTAGTCCACGTTATCCAGTGGGTTGCTATAACAGAATACCACTAGTGGGTAGCTTACCAACCACAAACATTTATTTCTCACAGTTCCTGGGCTGAAATTCTGAGGATAAGATTTCAACAGAGTCAATATCTGGTGATGGCCCTCCTCCTTGTTCATAGCTACTGCCTTCTTGCTTTGTCTTCCCAAGGCAAAAGGTGAGAAGGGGGCTCTCTGAGGTCTCTTTTATAAGGTCATTAATCCCGTTCATGAAGGCTCTGCTCTCATAATCACCTCCCAAAAGCCCCGCATTTGAACAGCATAGCTCTGGAGACTTGGATGTGAATTGGGAGGCTAGGATTTCAACATTCAGACCATAGCACCTGGGATGTGAATATTTTACTTCCTCGGTATTACACTCAGCAGGTGACCTGATATTTGTGAGCAGAAAAAAGCATTACTGAATGGGTGTGAGTTCTAAGAAACATTCATTGATGGTGATGGTAAGGACTGTGGTGATGTCTTTAAATCAGATTTACTGTGAAATACACTGGCTCTTACATAATTCTGATAATCTAGGAGTTTTAAACATAATCTCAAGCAGGCAGGATGTGCCTTAATCCGAATAAGATATCAGTAAATCATATAAAACTTTTTTCCAGTCACAGAAATTTATAATGCTGTTAATGAAATTAGTTTACTATCTTACAAGTATTCCAGCAAGTCTATTCCAACAAGAGCAAGTAGGTTAAGAAATTTAATTTTTTTTTGTGATTTGTTTCTAATTTTTTTTTTTATTTTGTCTCTGTTTAAAAATATATATAGGTGAAGAAATTGCAAACATTATGAAAGTGGCTGTTGACTATCACATATCAGAGAACCTCAGGTAAAATAGAACCTAAGGCTAACCCAATGAAATATAGGGATATTTTACACTGATAAAAGTTACAAGCCACTGAAAAGATGTAAGAGGCATGAGCCTTTATAACCCCCATCAACATAGCTTTGAAATATGTAAAGCAAAAAAATGTCTAAATACTCAAGAAATGAATAAATCCACAATTTTTTTTTCAGAAATCAAAGTATCAGGTAAAGAAAAAAAAAAAGCAATAACACTGGAATGTTCACTGAGCATGATTTTGACTTAAATCAAGCATTTGGGGCTGCTGAGACCCACCATGACCCCCAAGGGGTAATAAGCTTCTTGGAGGGGATCTGCCTGGAGGCAGGGTCAATTGGGAGGGCATCAAAAGGATGGATCCTTTTTTTTTTTTTTTTTGAGAAGTGGAAAAAACTTAAGAATCAGGAGAAGTCTCCCACATCTTTTTCTGTCAGACACAATCTTGGTAAGGTCCCTGGCTCAGAGGGCCAGGGTCATAGCTGCAGGGCAGGGCAGGGCAGGGGCGATGGACATCAAGGTGCCTGCCATTTGTGGTCAAAGGAGGATTTTAAGGTGAGACAGTACAGGGACTTGAACCCAGGGCCAAACGAATGTCAGATGGACAGGAAGATCACATATAAGCTGACTACAAGAATCACTTCCTATGCAAAAAAAAAAAAAAAAAAAAGCAAAAGTAGCTGATTATTATCCCCTCTAACCATTTACTTTCTTGCAAATGTCACCAGTGTTCCGCATGTGCAGTTGGTAAAGGTTTGACCACTATATGACCTTGGATGGTACTAATGAACAGTCTGCCATCTTGCCCCCGCAGAAAAAGGCACGAACATAATTTCCAAGCAACACAGCTAGAAAAGAAAGCCTCCATTTTCAAAAAGCCCGTCATTTTGCATAAGGCCGCTTTGTCCCCACCTTATGAAAGAGGTCAAGCAGAGCCAGCTCCTGAGTCTGTTCTGAAGACCTTCCTTTCCTCTGGGTTGCCTCCCTTGTGCTCATGTATAATAAGTTTAATAAAATTTGTCTGAAAAATTTTTTGATGTTTTCTTTCAATTTCTGTATTGGGGAGCCCAAGAACCTCAATGCAGGTAATGATCGGGCATCATCTTCCCACACTGAGAACTGTGCTTCTCCTCCAGCTGCTCCATCTCCTTGAATAATGAGTCCCCTTTCAGGGCCCAGGCAAATCAACTCCACTTCAGGCCCTCCAGAGCCCCATGTTGAAAATGAATGGTTGAAGGGACAGAATGGGATGTGCCCCAGGGTCTACAGTTCCATTCCCCTACCCTTCACCTTTTCCCAGGGGAGCTGGACATGGCACACAGGGTGCTGAGTAGATTTATCTGGCTTTGCCACCTGTAGGGTTTTGGGCGAGTCATTCAACAATTAGAGTGTTGATTCCTCTTCTGTAAGACGGGTATCGTAATAGTTCCTGGGAAATCAGACAAGAGAATTGGCATGGCTGGCAGAGAGCCAGCACATAGTGTTTCATTGGTGGTGGGGGAAATTGGTGCTGTGATCCCAGGGCCAAGGCAGAGGAAGGAAGGCCCTAGGGTCTTGCCAAGGACATGGAAGAGGCCAGGGTCCCTGTTTCCAGGAGCAGTGTAAGGAGCCAAGGCCTGACAACATAGACTGGCGATGTCAGCCCTACCCCAGGGCGAGCCCAGAACCGAGCTGGAGGTGCAATTATCTTCCCTCTCCTGAGTGTGTCTGAGGACTCTGACCCCAAGAGCCAACCCGGAAGTGGCTGCCAGAAGACACCATGGAGCTGGCCCTAACTGCCGTCCTGTTCTCTCTCCTAGCAAAAGCCCTTCGTGGAAGCCCCTCAGTTCTCCCATTCAACCTCTACTCAACAAACGCTAAAGCGATAAACCTGGACTCAGGTAGGACAAATATTGGGGTGGGGGAGCGAGATATTGCAGGAGAGAGAGCCTGGGTTTTGAGGAGCAGATAAATAGAGATATGTAATCTCAGCCCCACCCCTGATAGCCTTGATCTTGAGCAGGTCCTCTAAAGAGCCCAGACATTGCGGACTGGCACCCACTCCCCCAGATTCAGCACCTTTATGGCTTCCACCGAAACCCCACTGCCAGGCACATTTTGTGTCCCACACACTGTGCTACATTCAAACCCTCCCCAGGAGCCCCAACCCAAGCGCTACAACTTTCTCTTTCCCCAGTAAGCTTGGCCCAGCAATCCAGGTCCCCAGCTCCCACCTTCCCCAACTCAGCTGCTGTGAGAATTTCGCCCCCCCCCAGCCCCCAGGGTCATAAGTCCTCCCATGAGGAGAGGGTCTTGCATCACAGGGGACAAGAAGCCAGCCCACGAGGGGCAGGGTGAGGGGAGCTCAGAGGGGACCTCGTCTAACACCACCCACTGCCTCACCCTGCAGTGTGTGGACGCCCACAGGCAACGGGTCGCATCATGTCGGGGCAGGATGCCCAGCTAGGCGAGTGGCCATGGCAGGTCAGCCTGAGGGAATATGAACAGCATGTGTGTGGAGGCTCACTGATCACTGAAGACTGGGTGCTGACTGCAGCCCACTGCTTTAACGGGTGAGGATCTTCTGAGAGTGTGAGTCAAGGCCAGCTGGGACCTGCCCTTCGCCCCTTCCTGATACCCTTCTTTCCACATTTGAACAGGAGTCTCCTGCCCACCTGCGTGAAAGACAGGTTGGGAATATGTCTCATTTATCCATTCAGGATGCCCCGAGTCACGGGGCTACGCACAGGGGAGAGTTGGGGAGGAAACAAACCCAGCACAATTCCTCCCATTGTCCATCTCCCAAGAAATTATTCATTTCCCACATAAAGATGTCCCTTGAGAACCCAAGACCTCAAGTCCACTGCTCAACGGCTGGGTGGTCTTTGAACAGGCGACTTCACCTTCCTCCAAACAGAAGAAGAGTTGGGCACCTTGCAGGGGTGCTTGTGGATTAAACAAGGTGCTTGTCATTACTGGCATGTGCTCAACTCGCAAAAAATGATCTCTTCATAATGTTAGGACCCACAAATCAAAATTGTCTTTAGCCCTTGCATAGTCTCACAACCTCCTTAACTTCTGGCCCCAGGAAACTGCCACTGTCCGCCTACTTTGTGCTACTGGGCACCATCTCCTCCTATCCCACGGCCAATGAGTCCCAGGAGCTCCAGGCTGTGGCCCAGTTCATCACCCACCCAAACTACGTAGAGGAGTACGGCAATGGGGACATCGCCCTAGTGCAGCTGGCTTCCCCCGTCAGCTTCAGTGACCTCATCCTTCCAGTCTGCCTCCCCAAACCTGGAGACCCGCTGGATAACGGCATCTTGTGCTGGGTCACTGGCTGGGGGAACATTGACACGAATACACGTAAGAATGCCCAGAGCTGGAGGTGTGGGGGGTGACTCATAGAAGGTTGGTCTTGACACCCTCCCTAGGGCCAGCGATACTTGCCACCATCTTTACACAGGCTGGATGTAGAGCCTGCACTCACTGGTATAGCCCTGGAGTGGGGGACACTGAAATATTGCCATGCCAATGCGAAGCAGCCCGCCACCCCAGACCCCACCTTGGGCTCCCCAATTCATTCTTTCAGCATCCAATAAGGATTGATTGGAGGTCTCTGGAATGTTGGCACAACCTGGGCCCAGATCATTCTGAAGGGTTAGTGCCTGTGCCATCCATGTATTTACAGAATTCACCCATTATCCCTGTCCACTTAGGACTAGGTCAGAGACAGCCTGACTGCCTGGCCTCATCCTGGCTGGGCAATCTCCACCAGCCATGCCAGGTCTTGGTTTCCTCCTCTGGTAAGTAGAGATCTCAAGAGTGCCAACCTCATGAGGTTGATGTAAGGGTTACATGGTATGATGCATTTCAGGCACTTCCAGCAGGGCCAGGCAAGAGTGAGTTCTCAGTATCGATCAGCAACTATCACCATTGTCATTGTTGTCATTGTCATCGTCATCATCATTATCATTTGCATGATGTTTGTAATATCACCTCAAGATTAGTGTCTTGGGACTGCCATAACAAATGATCACAAACTGGGTGGCTTAAAAAACAAGAACTCATTCTTTCTCAGTTCTGGAGGCCGTAAATTCAAAATCAAGGCTCTAGAGGAGGCTCCTTCCTGCCTTTTCCAGCTTTGGTGGCTCCTTGGCTGGTGGTTGCATCACTCCACTCTCTGCCTCTGTCTTCACGTGGCCATCTCCCTGTGTCTCCTAATTTCCTTTTATGAGGATACTCTCACCCTAATCCAATCTGACCTCATCCTAACTAATCACATCTGCAAAGCTCCCATTTCCGAATAAGCTCACGTTCTGAGGTTCCAGGTGGATATGAAGTTTTGAAGGGCACCATTTGACCCACTTTTGACCCATGATCACAGTCCATGGCCAGAGCCGGGCCCTGAAACCAGGTCTCAGTTCTTGCCCAGCCCCAAACTGTGTGTCTATCCCACCACCCCATCCAGGCACTGAGAGGGAGGCCAAGGCCAAGGGTCTCTCCCTACCTCTGTGCATGCCCCGCTGCAGGGAGGAAGAGGACAGGTCTTCTTGGTTTTTTGAGTGTTAAATACAGGTTCACTTTGCCACCATGGTGTGTCCATTGCGGTTCCATAAGCCCAAATGCAGGCCCCTGTTCCTTGGGGAGCAGAGGAGCAACACACAGAAAGGTCGTGCCAGCATTCCAACACACAGAAAGCCAGCTGAGAGCCAGGCGGCCATCGCGCCCTCTGAGCTCTGCTCTCTGGTCTCCACCTCAGCCCTCCCTCCACCCTTCACCCTGAAGGAGCTAGAGGTGCCCCTCATTGACACCCAGACCTGCAACGCCTACTACCACGAGAACTCCATCGTCCCCAGCCAGGAGCCCATCATCCTAGAGGACATGCTGTGTGCTGGCTTCGAGGATGGCCAGAAGGATGCCTGTGGGGTGAGCAAGCACTTCCAGTGGGGGCCTCAAGGCAGACAAGTGCAATATTTTTTTAAATAGAAGGGTTAATTCAAAAAGAAGAAAAGTGTTCCTGAACCCTGTGTCCCTTTGAAATTTCATATAAATAGCATCAAAACATGAAATACCTGTAAGTGTGTTCAAGCAAACTGACATATCTCTCATCCTAAAGCTTTTCCTTTGCGGCCAGAAATTTCTTTTTTCTTCCCAAAAAATAACACTCAGTCTTTGACAAGTTTTCCTAAGGAGCAGGTCACTTCTGAGCTGGGTTGGTCTTGTTTTTCCTTGTCCATGTTTATAAGCAAAACACACTTTATCTCCCATTGCCTCTTAGTGTTGTTTTGTCTCAATCAAATTTTTCATGAAAAATGAAGGAAACAGCACTCTTAGTAACACAGACATGCTCCTCAGAGTCCCTCCTCTGAAAAACTGCTTTATTTAGAGAATAGAGTGTTCCCATCACGTTGCTTGTCCCACCTACCAGCCAACCAGCCAACCCTGATGTCTTCTAAGAACATCTAAGCCACCAATGCCTTGTCCATGAGACCTAGCCAGTAGTGCTGAAGGGAGGTTGGTGGGACTAGGGCTGGGTGTGGGGTCCTGTGAACCTCAATTTTCCCGCTGTATAAGGAGGGCAGCCGGCCCTCCAGCCTTACACTTCTGGACTCTTCTTTCTCCCCAGGGTGACTCCGGAGGGCCTCTGGTCTGTGATATTAATGGCGTCTGGACCCAGGCAGGGGTAGTGAGCTGGGGGTCTGAATGCGGACAGCCCAAGAAGCCGGGTGTTTACACCAACGTCAGCACCTACACCACATGGATTCTCAGCACAATCCAGAGTTCCGCCCCAGAAGACAGAAGCTTCTCTCCAAGCCTTGCTGGGATCGTTTTCTCTGCCTTGTTTTTGCTTCTGGGACCACTGGAGGCACCCCTGTCTCCCTGGGGCTGGCCTAATTGTGCAGCCCAGCCCTGAGACCTCAGCCCCCACATTTCAAACTCATGTCCTCTCTACTCACTGCCAGGAATGTAATAGGCAGCTTCTCCAGCCCCACTTAAGCCCTCCCCAGAAAGCTGCCTTTCACCATCCATTGAATCCTTTGTCCTCCAGGGATCTTCTCTGGCCCCTCTCCCTCAGAAAGCCCTCCACTTTGATACCCCTACATCACTCCTTCAGACCTTTCATGTATCCCCCATGGGCCTTAAGCTGCCCTCTCACCCTCCCTGCCAGCCTGCGGACGCCCCCCAGGGACAGAGCCTAGTGTTCCCTGCTCCTCACCCACCATCCAAGTCTGAGTCCCAGCATACACCCAGGCTCAAGGATTCCTCTGGTGGTTTCTGAGACTCTTGGAACTGAGGTTTCCAGTCCTCAGTGCTGGCCGGGCCCCTTTGCAGTCATCTCTGTCTGAAAAGAAATAAAGGTGAGCTGGCAAAGGGCCATTCCTCCTGTGGGTGTCTTCCCAGGTGTTGGGGGCTGGAAGGGTGTATGAAAAAGAATCTCCCAGAAGCCTTTCGAGGTGCGCATTATTATCTTCATTTTTCAGACAAGAAAAATAAGGGCTGCCAATATCAGAGTTTGCCTGAGCCCACTCTCCTCGGTAGCCCTGTCCCTAGACTCAGTGTGTGGCAGAGCAAAACATCTGGGAGGTCCTGGGGTAATGACAAAACTGAGGTCAATCCCAGGGTCATGGGCAGAGCTGGGGGTCCTGGGGTCATGGATGAGGCTGGGAGAGAATCCACAACACCCTGGGCATGGATGACAAAGGCTCAAGCCAGACTGAGCTTGCTCTCCACTCCTCTCCCTCTTTTCTAAACCGGTCTCTCCAGGGGAGTCTGGGAACTGGCTGGAGATATGCCCACTGGCGGCTGGAGGAGAGAGCACAGGGCTGGGACCTCAGGCAGAGGCAAGGCGGGTGTGTGAATGGGAGACTTTATGGGCCACTGCACAGGACAGAGGAAACAGGAGGAAGAGAGGGAAGGTTGAAACCCTTTGAGTGGGAGCCTCAGCCTCTATCCCAGGACACTCACCCTAAGCCTGGCTCTCCTACTTATGTTGACCCAAGTGATCAGTATCCCTGAACAACTCTCAACACCCCCCACCACCACCCCCTGGCAGCATGCCAAGGATTCTCCACCCTCTGCATTCTCCACCTGCAAGTCCAGACTGGCTTCCCTGCCTAGAGGGACCCCCAGAAGTCAGTGCTGGGTCACTCATCACTGTGAATTCTACGATATTCCTGGTGGTGTTCAAGACACACGGAAGGCCACCAAGCAGGCACACCCTCCTGGGACCCTTTTTCAGAGAGTCTTTAGTCACAGGGACACTGGAATAGACAACCTAGCGGTGTCTCTCCTTTTTGGTGATTTCCTTTACACCCCCACCCCCAGGATCCCTGATAGGAATATTCACAAAAATGGTTTCAACTTTCAGGATTTAATCAGCATGGTGATTAGAGGGCTGAGGTAACTAGTCTAGCTGCCAACCTAGAAAAGGACAAGACTCAAGGCCATCATTTCCTAAAGAAACTCATGAGAGATTGTTTCCTTCGTGGATCAGCTCAACAGGCACTTCATGAAGACTTGCTAGTGTGCTCTCACGGGAGTCCTGACTGGGGCCCAGGTCCTTGTCCTTCCTGGAAGGAGAAGTGGGTAGAAAAGGGGACGGCGAGGAGGCAGCCAGGATCCCAAGGTTGCAGACAAAAAGGGGATTGCTGGGAACACAGGTCCCTGGGCAATAATAAGTGGCGTGGTTGGGAACCCAGCTCCAGGGGAAGCTCAAAGCTGAGGCTCTGTGAGGTCTGATGTCCCCCCCCCCGCCCCCTCCAAGCCCTTAAACTCAGAGAGGTTGAGCTAGGAGAAGATGGAAGCCAGGGTTCCCGTCTCTCCCTTCCCCCATCCGCAGGGGACACCCAGCCAGGCTCTGGAGCAGGCAGAAGCAGAAGGGGCGTCAAGCGTCTGGAAGGCAGGCCATGGGCGCTTGGATCGGGGTGCTGCTGCTGGTGCAGCTGCTGGTGGGAGCTGAACTAGAGATGCAGGGTGAGCTCAGGCCGGAGCTGCCGGCCGACCTCGGGGTGATGGGGGTAGGATGGGGTGCATGGAGACCAAGGGGAGCTCACCTTCTCACCTCCCCCCAGACCTGCCGGATCAGGACCTGCTGTTTCCAGGTGAGGCGCCCAGGACGCGCGCTTCCCTGCATAGGGCACCTGGGCCGGAGTGCACAGGGTGCCTCAGCTTTTCATCTCTCTCACCCCAGGTTTCCAGAACTCGTCGCTGCTCACATGTAACTGATGGGCCCCAGCGGGGAGGGGCGGGCGTCTGTGGACCATGAGAGGAGGGTCCCCATGGTCCCCTTTTCCCTCGGTTGCATGACACCAGGATGCGTGCAGTTTCCTGGGGAGCCACGTCTCTTTTCGCACCCGGGTGGGCCAGGAAGGGCGGGTGGTTCTGTCTCTTGGATCTCAACTGTGTGTCTCCTCTGCCCATCCCAGGGCCATGTGGCCAACGGATTGTCCCGACTCGCGTGGTGGGTGGAACGAACTCCGAGCTCGGGCGCTGGCCGTGGCAGGGCAGCGTGCGCCTGTGGGGTTCCCACATGTGCGGGGGGAGCCTGCTCAACCGCCGCTGGGTGCTCTCGGCCGCACACTGCTTTGAAAAGTGAGTCTGGGCCCTGGGGGTGGTGGCCCGCTGCCTGGGTCCCTGGGTCTGCACCGAGCCCGCGCTTTGCACATGGTTGTGACTCTCCTATTCTCCTGAGCCTTTCCCAGAAAGGTCTTCCAGAACATTCCCCTACACATTTGTGTCTTGTTCTTTCCTTTTTCTCTTTCCTGTTCTCTTCTCCCTGAATGGCACCACCAGCCTTCCTCATGCCACCTCGCAGCGGAGGTGGACCACAGGTGGGGGGGAATGAGCTGAGGTGAGTGACGCTGGGCACAGGGCGTGGCCTGTGGAGCCAGGAGCCCGCGAAGCTGTTTTGACTGCACCCTGCTGAGTGTCCCTTTTTGGCACCTGTGCACCTAGATGTTCATTCGTTTTGTTTTGTTTTGTTTTGTTTTGTTTTGTTTTGTTTTGTTTTGTTTTGTTTAGGATGTGACAAGCTGGTTGAGTGGCTCGCCAAATCAGACCACGAAGGGGGCCGGGGGCGGAGGGAGGCACCCTCCTGTCCCATCCTCGTCCCCATCTCCAGGTTCTGGGTCTTTTGCTTCAGCCTCTTTGGGCTCTCACCATTTTTATACCCAATGCTTTGTCCTGTAAGAAGATCAAAGCTATGGTGTCCAGGATGAGCCCTAGCAGCATTCTGGGCAGTCTCCCCTCAGGGATTGGGCCATAAGTGTGCTCTCGTGGCCCACTCTTTACTAAGGACCCCTGACTTCTCTCTTCTCCCTGCCAGGAACAATAACCCCTATGAGTGGACAGTCCAGTTTGGTGAGCTGTCTGCCAAGCCATCTATCTGGAACCTGGAAGCCTATTACAACCGTTACCAGGTGGAGGAGATCATTCTGAGTCCCATGTATCTTGGGGCTTCAGCCTATGACATTGCCTTGCTGAAGCTGACCTCCTCTGTCACCTACAATAAGTACATCAAACCCATCTGTGTTCCGAACTCTTCTGAAGAATTCCAGAACCGGACTGACTGCTGGGTGACCGGCTGGGGGGACATTGACGAAAATCAGGGTGAGGCTGGAGACAAGTGGCAGGTCTGGGGCTGGAAACAGGGGCATGATCTTCCACCCCCTGTTCCAGCTGCACCAGCCCCCACCCTGGTCTGTGTATAGCTGGGCCCTACTTTGGCCTGCTCAGCATTCTTTCCCCACCTCCTTTTTTTTTTCTTTCCTGTTCAGAAAGGTCAGAACTTTCTATACCCACACTCAGTCCCCCTCCTCAAAGACAGAGATCTAGGATTTAGAGATAAAAGAGAGGCCAGCTTGGCCCAGGCTGAGGCATGTCAGAAAGGCCTCAGCATGGTGGTCACCCCACTGCCAGCTGTGTAGCCTTCTCACTCTGGCTCCTCCATACCTTTTTTATGTATCCACTCTGGGGTCCTTTCCTTTCCCCTAGAAGGGGCTAGATAAAGTGCCTCTGCTGTAGAACTCCCTAGGCCCAAAAGGCTGCATGGGTGTGAGCCAGGGGGCCCAGAAAGGCAGACTTTGTTCCTTCCCTTTCTGGCCCAAGACTGACAAGTGGTCACATCCAGCCCGGCTCCACGGTGATTCTCACATTTGGTAGGTGATCTCTGGAATTCCCTTCCTGATGTAAACTTTAGCTCTGCCATGTGCTAGCCCGCAGACTTGGGAAAACACTTCATCTAACTGTGCCTCAACTTTCTCACCTGTACAATGTGATAATAACAGTTCCTATCTCATAGGGTTTAAAACCCCTAAGGTTTTAAAAGCATTCATGAATAGGTCTTAGCAGAGTGCCTGGCAAACAGGAGGCTCTACTGACATGTCAGCTTTTAGTGTTAATATTGTCACCAGCCTTTGCAAGATAAGGTGGTGATCTGGGCCCAGACTTAGGAACTGGACAATCCTGGGTTCATTTCTCCAGAGGCTTTGCTGGGAGAGGACTGTCCCCTGGCACCTTCCCTTACCTGAAAATGGGTTATGATTGTGCTGCATCTGGGCAGTGCTGCAGGAGCCAAAGAGCATGTAGGAAAGTCCTCGGGTCAGGTCCTGGGATTGCCCAAATGCATGAGGAAAGCAAGTCCCATGGGCTGTCCCACCTGCTCAGGCACATGGGTGCTATAGCTGGATTGTATTAATCCTGTAACATCTCAGCTGCATTAGCGCCTTCCCCATGCGGGTTAAGTTCTCCCCCCACTCGCTCCAGCAGAGGCTGTCATCTGCAAGGGAAACCAAGTCTCAGGGAGGAGCTGTAATAACCAGTTCAGCCACTGGGTTCTTCTGTGATATTGCTCATCGCCTATGATGTGCTGGGTGCTAGGCTAGAGCAGAAAACTTATCAAGGCACTGTGGGTGCCCAGGGGACCTCCCACTACCCCTGCCCCATAGCCTATGCCATTCCTTCCAACCAGATGGCAGAGGAGAGGCTCAGGATGCCATTTTTCTCTGTCCCTTCAACTCCCATGCAGATCTGCCATCTCCTTACATCCTCCAGGAAGTGCAGGTCGGCATCATAAACACCACCATCTGTAACTACCTCTTCTCACAGCCTTATTTCCGCCAGGACATCTGGGGAGACATGGTTTGTGCTGGCCATGTACAAGGTGGCAAAGATGCCTGCTTCGTGAGTGTCCCTCCTGACTCCAATTAGGACCTTACGGGTCTTAGCCTCCCACCACCCCATCCCAGGTGGCCTGAGAGCCACCTGTATCCTTGTGCCTTGTTTGGTCTTCATTTCATGGCAACCCAGGATGGGGCGGTAGAGACTATTATCCCACTTCACAGATGCAGAAAATGAGGCTTGGTTGCTGCCTGGGGGAAAAGTAGGATTTGCACCATTTGCCTAGCTTCATAGCCCCTCCTGCTCTCCCAGCCTTCCTCCAAAACCCTCTGGACTTATCCCAAGCTGAGCTCACCCATGCTGCTCCCCAGGGTGACTCAGGAGGACCCTTGGCCTGTGAAAAGAAAGGGCGGTGGTATCAGGTTGGAGTTGTGAGCTGGGGAATAGGCTGTGGAAGACCCAACCGGCCTGGTGTCTACACCAACGTCAGTAGACACTTCAACTGGATCCGGACACTGATGGCTCACAGCGACATTCATAGGCCAGACCCCTGGCTTCTGCTGCTGCCCTTCCCCCTGCTCTGGACTGCCCCATCCCTGCTGTCACCCTGAGCCCAACAGAGGCCCTGGGAGTCAGAGCCATCTATTTTGTCAGGCCCAGGTCCTCTTCTGTCCCATTTCTAATAAACACATTTGCATGCTTGAGCTGATGCCTTGCAGAGCATTCTCTGGACTCAGGTGACTTCCTGGATGCCCTCATGATCACCCGTGTCCCGTCCACCCCAAGACCACTCCCTAACTCTTAAATCTTTCTCCACCCATCTGCACTATACAGGTTTGGGTTGCAAACAGCAGAACCCTCTCAGGTTAGTTCAATCAGAAGATAATTTATGGAAGGACATTAGTAGCATCAGGGTACCTGGAAGCTAGGAAGACTGGAAGGGGGATATTGTGAAGGAAAAACTCCTGAACATCCAGTTTTCATGCCGATGTCCACATCACACAGGTGCTCCTGGTCTTACTCTGGTCTTCCAAAGGCCAACCTGGGACCAGGACTGGGGTGTGAGTATTTTATTTGGGAGGTGATACCAAGAAGCCCTGATGAGGAGTGAGGAAACTGAGGCAGGAAAAAAAGAACCCGATGACATTTGACTGAACGAGGAGGTTACTGTTGTGGACAACTGAGGCACAATCCTGCTGGGGCCCCCTGAGAAACTGCCAGTCCAGTGTCCACATCAACGTCAGTTGGCACTTCAACTGAATCTCATTGCTGGTGACCCACAGAGACATTCACAGGCCAGACCCCTGGCTGCTGCTGCTGATCCTCCCCCTGCTGTAGACCGCCCCACTCCTGCAGTCAGCCTGAACCCAACAGAGCCTCTCAGAGCTGAGGCCATCTGCATCGGGCCCCTGGAAGATAAAGATGCTGGGTGTGGGCCTGTCTCTCCTGACCCCTACAAGATTCTGTAGATGTGATTAATTTACAAACATGAGATGAGGGGATTTTCTTGGATTATCCAGATGGGCACAGTATAATCACAAGAGTCCTTAAAACTGGAAGAAGGAATCAGAAGAGGAAGTCAAAGTGATGTGATGAGAAAGTTGTGACCCATGATTGCTGGCTTTGAAGACAAAGGAAGGGCCATAAGCCAAGGACTGTATCTTCTAGAAGCTGGAAAAGGTGAGGGAATGGATTCTCCTCTAAAGCAGGGGTCCCCAACACCTCGGCTGCAGATGAGTACTGGTCTGCGGCCTATCGGGAACCAGGCTGCACAGCAGGAGGTGAGCAACATGTGAGTGTGCAAATCTGTATTTGCAGCCACTTCTCAGCGCTAGCATCACCGCTTCAGCTCCATCTCAGATCATCAGGCATTACATTCTCTTAGGAGAACCAGTCCCTGGTGACAAAAGGGTTGGGGACCACTGCCCTAGAGCCGCCAGAAAGAAATTTAGCCCTGCTGACACCTTGATTTTAGTTCAGGTGAGGTACTGTCAGAATTCAGGCCTACAAACTGTAAGGCAATAAACATGTTGTCTTAGGCCATTAAATGTGTGATAATTTGTTACAGCAGCATTAGAAAAATAATGTGTTATGTGACCCTGCATTTCTGCAAGTCCAGGGTGAAAAATCAGAAAAGTTAGACGCATAATATAAAAATAGTGGAATCTATCGAGTGGGACCTGAAAAGAAATTCAAAGGTGACAGTGTGGCAGGACCAGAAAGCAACCAGAGCAGCAAGTCAGCAGGCTTCGGGCTGTGAAATGGAATGGATTTAAGAAATAGAATAAATAAGAAATTCAGAATGGTAGAAATAAGGCGCAACAGTCATCTAAAAAAAAAAAAAATGCTGGGGGGTGAAGGAGTCAGGACTGCGCAACAACCTCAAGATCCAAAATGAAACAGCCTCTAGCCATGAAATAGCAGGGCTCGCTCACCATCCCTGACCTGGAGAGCGAGGTCCATCCCATCAGATCTGCCAGGCACCAGAGACCTAAGATGAGGCAGAAGGAGAGGGACTGGGGTTCAGAGGGCAACTTAGGACAGGAGAAGGTGGGGAGAGGAAGCCCCCTAGTGGCATCCACCTGACTGTACAGCTCCCTGGTGTGTCAGAATAGGAATCTGATTAGGGCAGATGTCCTGCGTGACCGTAATCACCCCAGCTGGCTGGGGAGGCCCGTGTTAGAGATCCTCAATGTCCTGGGGAAACAGGAAGCTCTCCATGGGGCCTGAATCAGTCTCCGAGATGAGTAACAAGAGGGAGGAAGGTGGTTCTGGGAGATGGGCAGCAGGGTCCAGTCATATCACGAGCTCCATTTGCTCAGGCCCAGCCTTCAGGCACATTGGGTGTTCAGGAGGGGATGAGAACCCTGCACTGGTCCCTTCCTAAAGACCGGTGCTGGGACCTGGCCCCTGGCCTGGCTGGAAGCCTGTGGAGCCAGCAGGGGCTCGGCGCAGGAGCACCTACTTAAGTCAACACCAGGAAAACAGGCCCGACCTGGTGGCTGCATTAGGTAAGAACATCCAAGACATGGTAGGGAGGTAGGCAGAGGAGAAGAGGACAGCTGAAAGCCCACCCAAGCCCTAAGAGGACACAGGACCCAAACTTCGGAGCTCTAGGCCCAACACAGGCTCTACTGTGGGGGTGGGGGTAGGGTGCGGCGGGGCGTGCGATCTCTTCCTGGAACTGGTGATTCATGAGTAACCCAGACAGACCTGGGCCTGCCCTCAGGAACACCACCTTCTCATTGGGACAACATCCAGTCAACAAATAAGTGAATAAGACCAAGAAATACTTCTATCTTGCCCTTTTTTTCTGGATGCCTAGGGTAGACTAGCCCCAGGGCTGGGCCCAACAAGGAGAGAGGAGATGACCTGGGTGGGTAGGCCCTCTAGGCCCCTTTGCTGAGAAAAGTAGAGACTGGTTCTCTCCTCACAGTGGTTCCTGGGCTGCCTCCTGGACAAAATCTGTATACCTTCTGAAGGCCTCATCTCTCCTAACCCTCCTAGTGTGTGCGTGGGGGGGTCTCCTATACACCGGGAGGAAAACCTCTCAGACTGCTCTACAGTTTGGGACAGTGCTCCCTCAGGCCCTGGGAAGAAATCCCAAATCAACACTGAGGTGCACCTGGGGACAGAGCCAGAAAAATGAGTCACCACCTGGTACAAAGAGAATGAGGACAGTTTTGCCCTTGGCCCAGCTGCCTCCTGCTGCAGGCGGGATCTTCTGGACCCTGAGGCTGTGCTCTACTGAAAGAGAAGCAGGCTGCAGTCAGCAATCCTGCTGTCCCCACCCCACCCTGTCCCTCCTACCTTCACATCTGATCCCCCTCACTGTCTGCCTCTGGAGGCCCTTACAGACAGATGAGTTATCCTTTTATCCTCTAGGGACACCCTCTCTTATCTGAAGAAACAGCCCCTCTTAGGCCATTGGAAGACCCTGTGGGTGGCCCTGTGAGCATTATTTGGATTTATATGTGTCTCAAACTATATTTTTGTGGTCCCTCCCACCAGCAACAAACGAGAGTGTAAGTCCATTTTTCACATCTAAAACATTGTACCTACCCTATAGACTGTTGTGAGAATGAATTAGTAATGCATCAAGTGCTTAGAACCATACCTGGTGTAGAGTAAGCACTACACATATGCTAGCTGCTACCATCATTATCATCATCATCCGAGACTAACTGGCAGGACTTTGAGAGGAAGAAAGCCTCAAACTCCTGAGGCCCCAGCATGAGAACTGAGCCAAGATGACCAGACTAATCCTGGGATTGCCCAGCCTTCCTCCCCACCTATGGCTCCTCTTCGGCAGTGGTTTCAATGGAACATTATTTCCAAGAGATATTAGTTGGACTTTATTTGTAAAGGGATTCTATGGTCACAGACTTTTTAAAAAGTTAAATTGGTTTATTTGTTGCAGGACTTTTTAATGACTTTGATAGGCTAAAATGCATGAGGAATCTGTGAAGGGAAATATACTGGGCAACATTCCTCAAACTTACCTACCAATGGAACTCTGATTTGGGGAGAATTTCCTAAGGAACTTGTGAGATGCTGCCCCATGGTGTCTAGTGCCAAGCTGAGACCTCCATCCATCTTCTCAGGTGAATTCTCCTTTAGGAAAGTCGCGGTCCTTTCAGCACCTGTCCCTGCCGTGCTCCCCATCCAACACAAGTGGGCGCGGGTGAGCTGAGACTGTGCCGCCCGAGTGGTCCAGGTTAAGAAATGGCACAAAATCCAGGATGACCCTGGAAACATCCAATGAGGATTGGATGTTCACTTAAATAAAGCAAGTATGTGAAAATGCAAGTAACTGAAGGTGACTGAAACGATGCTTATTTCCAGGTGATGTCGCGAAGACCCCAGCCCCCTTCTTCTCTTTTCCTATCACCTCCATTCTCAGTCACCAGACTGAGCAGACTCTCTCCACAGAGTTCTCCACTGGTGTCTCACTTTCTCTCCACCCCCAGGAGGATTCTCTCCTTCTGGGTGTGTGGCCAAGTGCAAAGTTACGTATCCAGATCATCTGCCTACTAAGGAGGCTTGTTTTCCTTTTAATATGAGCAGTGGGTCATGATTTGAAGAAGAATTTGCACACTCCCCAGCTTTCTCAGTCTGATCATGCCACTGCCCTAGAGAACTGTTTAAGATAGCTGGAGAAATGGTTCTGCCATTTCTGATCCAGACTTCACTGCAAAGTAAAAACAGCTTTATAATGATTATAAAATTAATGCAGCCTCGTTAGAAAGGAGTGTAAGAGAAAATTTTTGAAAATCACCAGAACCAAACTTTTAACCCTCCTCCTGGATTTGGACATTTGAATTGTTGACAAATGTTATTAAAAACAATAGCTTTGTGTAAATCTGTATTTCTAAATCTTGGCTCACCTTCCTAACCATTCCTTAGAAAAGCTTATCTATGGGTGAGATGCTTTAGTTAAATGGGCTTAGTGTTCTTAAGGGTTTTAAACCATCATCCCAAGCACACGCTGTCAGCAAAGGAAGAGGGACCCATTTCCCAAAGTGTTCCTGACACTGAGGGATTCCACTTTTATTTCCTTTGTGAACTTGTAGGTTAAAAAATGCATCTCAGTTTTTAAATGAGTGATCGCTTTGTTTTTGTAAAATTGATAGTCTTATAAAAAATTGAAACAATACAAAAAAAATGAAAAACAAAGTAGAAAAATGTCCTAAATCCCATCACCTGGAAATAACCATAATTTCATTTGAACATTGTTCCAAAAATCCATCTGGAAAGGCAGGTTCAAGGACAGGCAGATGGAAGGATGGCTAGGGTGTGGGTCAGGATGGAGGTATGGACCCATATGCCTGCTTCTCCAGAACACCTCCAAACTCTAGAAAGCAACAATGAGATATTTACAAAGATAATAATTCCCAAAGAATGCTGGGCCTCAGAGATGTGGTGGAGTCTCTCAAAGGAGAGAGGCAGATGGGGTTGAGTTAATGGCAACAGGGGCCTCAGCAAGGCTAGGGGTAGGGTTTCTGGGGAACTTCAGGTCAGATATAGTCTCTTGGTTAAGCCCTCAGTCTACGGTATTTGTTACAGCAGCCCAAGCTGACTAATATACCAGGTAACAAATACACTTTCCAGGGCAGCCTTGGGGGAATTGGAACCCGGATCTCCCACCTTCCTCAATTTGACATATGGGTAGAGTTCATTTTATTTTCAACACTTGCCCGAATGGAATTTGAATTACATAAAAGGTTAGACAAAATGTGTGGTTGGGTGTCCTGGTTTTTCAAGAAAAGTATTGAGTTTCTCTGGGGAAAAGTAGAGATAAATGCTTAGCTTTGAGCTTGCTATCCAATAAAGAATGAATGAGTGCATAAATGAGTGGGAGAGCCTTGGGTTTCAAAAATGCAAAGACAAATTGCTCCCCTAAGGCTGGGCCTCCTGCCTGGCAGCAGACACTCAAGGATAAGCCACAGAAGCAAGCAAAGGCCATAAACATTCCCCTTCCCCCATGCAACAGGCTATTCTGTCTGATTTCTGGGGCCCCAGGGATCTGATGATGCCACATGGAGGAGTCACCTCCCCCACTTTGTCCCAGGAATCTCAGCCAGGCCAGGCTTACCCTGGAAACCCAAGCCAGAGACACAGTTTCCAGCCTCCAAAGGGGCGGGGGTGGGGGCTAGAGGCTTCTCCAATAGGGTGGCAGAAAGGCACAGCCAACTGAGTGGGCAGAGGATGGAGCCCCTCTTGTCTGCTGTGCCTTAGGCTGCCCGAGCCCACACCCAGAGGGCAGGAAAACCAGAGGGGCCAACCCTAACCCACCCACCCCCATAAAACAAGCCAGCCAGGCCAGGCACTGCCTCTGCTGGGAGAAAGCCCCATTGTCCAGGGTTCCTGGCAGAGTGAGGTCTGGTACACATCCAAGGAAGGGATTACGGCCTTGTAAATGTTCAGTAAATCCCCTTGGAGAGCCCTGATCCCAAGGGACAAAGGGCCTGTGTTGAGTCTCCCTTGGGCTCAGGGCCAGCACTGGGCCAGGATGGACAAGGAGGCAGGTCTTATCCTCCCAGATCAGGGCCTCCTATGCAGGTGGACACGAGTATATGCACGTGTGTGCAGGGACTGTGCAAGCTTCTGTGCATGGGGGGAGTAGGCAAGTGTGTTTGAGGGTGCATTCGTGAGTGCGCGTGTGTTTGTGTGCACATCCGTTACATCCATGCTCGTTGCTCTATGAAAATGTGCTTCGTGAGTGCTTTTGGGCCAGTTCCTTCATTTCCTCTTTGTTCAGGCCAGAAACTGTCTCTTCCTCCACCTCCCACCCCAGGTAGTGCTTCCTGGAGTCTGGGCCCACCTTCCTCTGAGAGCCAAGTCCTGACAGCCTGGAGCTGGAAGACACCTGAATTGGCAGCAAAATTCACAAAAGTGACCTTGGGCTAGGCTGGGACAGAAACACAAGCCCCTTTGTGCAGCCTCTGGGCTCTTGAGCTGTGCTGGTGAGGTCTGAGGCCTTTTCCACCTCCTCTTAGCAGGAGGTTCCTGGGGGCTGGGGGTGAGGGGCCTGAGCCCCAAGGAGCCTCTCCAGGGAGACCAGTGCAGGGCCAGAGCAAAGGGCGCAGTTCTCAGGATAGAGCGCCTCTCCGTTGCGGTCGTCAAATGGAATCCCCCTCGCTGCTTCCCAGCCCCTGTGGCCAGCACCATGGATAGCGCTGTGACTGGTCCCGCGACTCCAGGGGTCTGCTGACGCTGTGGCTGAAGGGCCAGAGAGTACACGATTTAGATGTTCTGGGATTTAAAGTCTCTGTCACAAAGACTAAGCTCTGCCTGTAGTTGAAAACAGGCCCAGATGATACGCAAACGAGTGGGCGGGGCTGTGTGTGGGAAACACTTTCTGGTTGAAAGACCTGGAATTTTATAGTATGTTCATGTGTCACAAAATGCTATTTTTTAAAAATTTTTCCTAACCATTTGAAAAAATGTAAAAATTGTTCTTAGTTCACAGGCTGTGCAGAAACAGGCAAAGGGCTAGATTCAGTGTCCCTAGGTGCCTGGTGTAGCCTTCAGTACCTGAAGGTGCCAATTAAGCAGGGCCACCCACCACCCTATCTCCCAGTCCTCCCAGCACTGCCATCCCGATGAAATCACTGTTTTCATTCCCGGTGAGCCAGCACTCCCAGAGCAAGTCTGTGTACACACAAGGCCATACTCTGCGCTCTTTTTTCTTATAACCAAGTGAGGACATTCTAAACCCTTGAGTCTCCACTGGCCTGTGTCCTTGGGCAATGTGTCAGTGCAGCAAGAGTGTTCCGTTCCTTCTTCACACCTGTGTAGTATTCCTCTGTGTGGATGGCACCATCATTTATGTAATGGATCTACTTTGATAGACAAATCTTATTGTTTCTCATCTGTGATTTCAAAGGATGCTGCAAAGAAAAACCTTGTAAACTGCCCACAAGCTATAAAGTCTTTGGTGTTCAAGCTCGTAGCTAGAGAAGCATTTTGTTGAATTCTCATAACATCCACTGAGTAGATTCTATTGTTATCCACATATATCAGATGAAACAATTGAGGCACACAGAGGTGACATAAGCCCCCCAAATTACATGACTAGCAAGCAGGGAAGAAGGATTTGGGCCTTACCTGGCTCTAGCACCCACACCCACAATCAGCCCCTATCTTGATGACTGTGACCCCATGGCTCTTCCCAAAGGTTGGGGAGGCCCTACAGACAGCCTTAGCTCCAGCCCCTCACTGAAAGCCTGGACTTACCATAACAGCAGGATCCCTAGAACACTTGAGAAGCACCCTGTTACCTCCCAAATAAGATCTGATCCCTCAGCTTGGTCTCAGTTTCTCTTGGAAGTTCTTGCCTACAGACTCCCTTGTCCCCAACTCCCTGTGCCTCTTGCCCTATGGCATCTTTGCTGTTGGTCATCCCACAGCTCATTAAGATTGGTTCATCCCCGGTTATTCCCAGACCTGGCACAGAGGAAAGATCACAGACATCTTCCAAGTGACAGACCCTGGAAGGCCAGTGCCTGGGGTGTCTCTTCCATCTCATAACAGACACACAGAACTGGACTGTTCACTCCAACTCACTGAGGGCTAACAGGGAGTTTGACCTGGGCTCCTGAAAGCCCATGGGTCGGTCACTGGGCTCTGCCCAGGCCTAAAGGAGGTCCCTGGGCCACATGAACCTTCTGCAGACATCAGACCTACAGCTCGCTGTGGGGCTGAAACTTGTCTGGCCAATCTGAGAAGGGCTCTCAGCAAACATCCTCCCACCTCTGAAGTGAAGATCTAGTTCTGGGACAGGGAGAGAGACCCAGAGATGACAGTGAAATTCCTGTCACGGTCCCATTTTTGTTTGTATAAGCTCTGGGGCCAAAATAACAAATACAGTGTGTCCGGGAGCCTCCCCCAGGATGGCTCTGGGGATTCCCCCGGGAAGAGCCCCCACCAACCAGCTCCTTCCTGTCTCCCTGGTGGCCCCTGCTGCTTCCTTCTGGACAGGGGCCCACATGGCCTGGGAGGGTATAAAAAGCTAGGTGGAGGGCATCCAGGTGCAAGACTTCCCAGTGCCAGAACTAGGTGACAAGACTTTGCTGGCCAGGTAAGGCGGTGCTCCGCTTGCATGGATGGGGCCTGGTGAGGTCCAGCAGGGACCCTGTCTGAGACTTGAGTGGCCTGCCCCTTCCCACCAGGAGCCTTAGGACTGACCAGCCAGAAACCATGCTGCTGTGGCTGACCCTCACCCTCCTGTGGAGCACCACCTGCTGGACACAGCGTAAGTCTGGCTGGGTCTTCTAGCCCAGCCCCCTCGTGGTTACCCTTACCTCCTCTGACAAGGACACCAGGGCTCTAGGCCCAACCTTTGTCACAGATTAAATCTAGTCTCAGCATGTCCTATCTGCCTGGAGGGGCTGCGTCCAGTTCTGAGCAAAGATAAACTATGTTTTACTGTGTTTTTTTTCTCCCCTTCCCCAACCTGGCTCTTTTGTCCATCTAGAGATGTATGGGACTGGAGGAGGCAAGTATTTCAGTACCTCTACAGATTATGAAAATGAAATAACTGGGATTCGGGTGTCTATAGATCTTTTGGGCATATTTAAGAGGTAAGTAGAAAGCAGGACATGAAGCCCTATCACTGTGTCCCAATTCATGTCGCAGTCTCAGGAACTTAGGGAGGGTGGCTTAGCACCTCTTCTCCAACATCTTCACTGGGCTACTGATGACTCTTTGAGGCCAGTGAGTTTTTAGAATCATGGGGCCATCAGCCATCACCTTTCTATCTGTCCCTTTTCTTCAGTCATCTCTACTGTACACCAACCCCACTTCTTTCTGTCTCTACCTGCAAGTCCAGACATTGCTTCCTCGGTTGATCTAAAAAAAGGAGTAGATGATGTTTCCCTCTATTTTCTCTTTTCAACCCAAACTCAACTCAACTAAAAATGACCTTCAGTATGAGAATGACTGATGGAAAAATCAGGGGAAAGGTTTAGGGTCAAAGAGGAAAGGAAGTGAGGGCCAGTGGACTACTAATTGAATACAAGTTGCCAGAAAGACCAAATACAAGAGGCAGAAAGACCAGAGCTGTTCCCCTAATGTTGAGGTGGTGTTCTTGCTCAATGCATAGAGCAAATCTTTGCCCTGCACTTAAGGGGTCCCAGGGACCTGGGAACAGGAATGGGGCAAAGCATCCAGCACCAAAGGGGACAGAGTACGGGCAGAGTGAGGCAGAGGAGGAGGCTCTAGGATAGGTACCAAGGTGGGAGGAAAGACACAGATAAGCCCAGGATGAGTGGAGCTAGCGGAACTCCCCAGGTGAGTGTGGAATTTCACCTGCTTCTCAGGCCTGCCGCTTGATCTAGTTGGAGTGATTCAGGCTCAGAAAGCCAAAGCTTAGCTAGGGAACAGCCCCCTACTCTGAGCAATGATGGTGGCTGGCACCACCTGAGGGCGATGGTGCCTGGACACTGTGCAGAGATAATCCTTATGGACTATCTCAGTGCCTGCTCCCAATAATCACCCTACTTTGCAGTTGAAGGAACTGAGGCCCAAAGAGGCTGGGTAATAAGCCCAAGACCACAGAGCTAGAAAATGATAGAGCAGGGTTTTGAGACCAGTATGTCTCAAGAACCCAAAGCCATGTGCTCAGGAACGTGTGTGCTTCAGTGACAGGGCTGCTTTCCTTGCTAGTGGCTGGGGGTAGGGGTGGTGCGGGGGATAGAGGACCTGGGAACTGGGGAGTCACCTTGGATCTAGAGTGTTCAAAGCTTCCCCTTTCTCCCAGTATCCAGGTGAGATATGGATCCTCCTGGAACGAAAAATATGGTTTCTCAGGTGGACGGACCCAAGAATTCATCCTGTCACCGGGTGAACACATTGTAGCCATATACGGCTCGCACAGGGTTTTCATTCGGTACCTGGTCATATACACTGATGCTGGTCGCTGGGCTTCATTTGGGAAAGAAGATGGCCTCAGCTTTGTCGTCTACCCTGACCAGACTGGCAAGGTGCTCTCGGGAATCTTTGGCCAGTATCAGTTCCTCGGCATCAAGGGCATTGGTTTTAGGTGGGATTATCCTCTAGTAGAGTCCACCACTGAACAACCAAATGACAGCACAAACAATTAAGTGCTCCTGGGTCCAGGGATAGGGCATGGGCCACCCTCCTGAGGCCATCTAGCTGGTGGTGGGCTGATGGCACTGGGTATCCAAGTTGGGATCCTGAATCAGAATCCAATAAACGAAACTTCTGCAATAACAGTGTGTCCAGGCATGGTTCTTGCTCTGGAGTATAACCAAAGGCCTCTGAGTTTGTGAGGAATGAGGCCTCTGGGGTGGAGCTCAGTGAAGTGAGATGCAGGATGAGATAGGAGGTGGGGCTGACACCCCAAGCCCTGGTAATTCTGCTGAGCATGTAGGACCTGCCCTTGCAGACCTTGAATAGACTCCACAATTGTTGAAGATTCTTGGCTCCAAGGATGCTCTGCCCCCTACTCCCTACCCCAAGCCTAGCCTGCTAGTCTCTGCTGGTCTGGGCTCAGTTCCAAATTTCTCTGATTACGAAAGAGGCCTTGTAGAAGTCACTTGATTATTCATTCATTCATTCACTCACTCACTCAGTACACATTTGCCAAGACCCCACTCATGCCAGGCTCTCCTGAGCACTGGGGGTATAAAAAAGAAGCCAGGTGTCCAGCTGAAGGACACCTTGTGTGGGATGATTGCAGAAGGAGATGGTGGCAGTTGGTTGTGGCATCTGCATTGACAGGGATACGTGCAGGGTGTTGTGCCTGGGCACATGCCCAGAGGTGGGGTGGTGGGGGTATGCTTCAAAGAAGCCTTCCTGGAGGAGGCAATGTCTGAGTTAAGTACTAAAGGCCAAATGAGAACTAGCCAGGTGGAGATAAGAGGAAGAGACCATTTCAGGCAATGGGGATTGACATCGGCAAAGGTTAGAAAGGCAGAGATTAGCAAGGATAGTGCTCCTTAAAGTGTGGTAAATTTGTTACAGCAGCAACGGGAAGCTAATACAGACCTCAGACCTTGCACATTCTTTGTATCCCCTGTCCTCAGCCTGGAATCCCACATGAGCACTTGCCAAAGTCTGAGCCCCAGAATCCTTTATGAATGAGGCTTCCAAACATTTTGGACCATGACCCTCAGGAAGAAACATATTCTATGTTGCGACACAGCATGCACAAATCTATCAAACTGTAAAAGACAAACAGTGATCACCTGCTCACAGCATCCCTATAAGGACAGGACTTCCATAATCGCCATTTGCGGAAAGGGAAAATTGAGGCACACAGAACACAGTGGCTTGGTTTAAGTCAAACAGCAGTATGTGGCAGAGTTGGGGTGCAACTTGCGATGGTCTAGCTGCAGAGTCTGGGCTCAGAACCCCAGACCAAGGCACAGATTTCCCAATGGATCTTCATCTTTCTGTGTGAGATGCGAGCTGGCATCTTTTTCTCTATCCTAATTGTAATGTTAAATCCTAGTTGAGAGCCACTTTGTGGTTCTTAACCTGGATTCTGTGGGGAAAATTCAGGGAATCCATGAACTTGGATGAGGAAAAATTACTTCTTTATTTCCATTGTTTTCTACTGGAAATTTTGTTTTTTCCTTAAAATATAAACGTGACCTTGTACATCTCATCAGCAGTGCCAATGGCCTTGTCATATCAATTAGAGCTGTTCCAGATATCTTGAAATATACACTCATCACTACTTCAAAACTATGGCCATTTTCAGAAATGTCTTTTAATGTGTCAATAACAAAAGCACAAGAATTTATAGGACACACATAAGGAATGTCTTGACAAATGTATCCGAAGTTGCTTTGCAGGATCCCTTTTTTCTTCCTGCAGCAGGGAGAAGCCTCTGGGGTGGGCTGGGGACTTCCCATCCCAACTTTGCAGCTGCTCTGTGATGCCAGAGAGCCTGTGCTGTTGAGTAATTAATTTCTTGCCCCTGGGTTGCTAAAAGGGAAATCTGTTTTCATTATTAAAGGGATTCTTGACACTTTTTATTGGCACCCACCTTTCTTGGGGCTGACAACTGCAAGGAAGGACCCTGCCTCCCAATACCTTCTGGCGTGGTAACATGGATAGTCAGAAATGGGACAGTTACTTGAAAAGTGATCCACATAGCAATCATAGCCTTGTGATGGGAACCAGATAGGATGAGAGGAGGAGGAGGGCGAAGAAAGTGGGAAGAGGAGGAAGAGAAAGGGGAGGGGGAGGAGGAACGGACAATGACACCAGCACAGGGGTTGCTGTGCGCACTGAAAGGCACAGTTGGTGGCACAGTCCATACCTATCTGTGAGACAGTTCTCAAGAATTCCTCCGTCGTTCTGGAGCGAACACAGCGCATCCTCCGTCGCGAGCCAAGCCTGACACCTTGGTGGTTGAGACGCCTCACCTATCCTCAGACCTGGGGGTCACCCTGATGCAATCCCCCCACAGTGTACAGGCCCAGGGTCAAACACGGGGCGCGGGAGCTTGGGGGTGTCCGGGCCCCACACCCTTTGGTGACAAAGACCACGCAGGCTCACGTGTACGGGGAACCTTTATTCAACGCGGGCACTGAGGGTTGCTCTGGCTTGGTCAGGGGGTACCCTCGGAGTCACCTCGTCTCCTAGGTCTTCTGGCCGCGAGGATGCGCGCGCGGTGGGACCCAGGACCGGCTCGGGCCTGCGCAGGGGACCTCTGAGACCCCCTGCCCCTCGCCGGTTGTCGACTCCTGGGTGACCGCAGCGGACCCCCGGGGCGGACCTCCACTTGACTGATCCCTAAAGGCGGAAGAGCCGGTGCTGGCCGGTGGCGGGCGGAAGCGGCCGACCTGCCGCGGGAGGTCCCGCTGGGCACCCGAGGGCGGCCTGGCGCCCCCTGCTGGCGCTTCAGCCCGAGCGCCGGGGACGGCCGCCGCGATGATGCGCTCCGGGCCACGGGCTCCGGGGCCCCCAACCCCAGCTGGATGCCGAAGAGCAGGCGGACTCCCCGCCGGCTGGGCCGCGCCTGCCCGAGGTCTCCGGGACCAGCTGGCCAGCCCCACGCCCAGGAGGTCCTGCCCGCTGTTGGCCCGGTTCGTGGCCGGGACCGGCCGCCCGCTTCGTCCCGCGGGGGGCGGGGGGGGGCAGTTCTTTCCTTTTGTAATGAACCCCCAGCCCCGGGGCTGCCAGCTGGGCTGCTCCCCGATTTGTTACATGCACTTCTGTCTGCTGAATAGGCGCTTTGCTCACCTGTTCTCAAACCACTGGTCACAGCCACTTTCTCCAAAAAGGGGCGGAGGCCTCCCCGGGATATATCCCTCCTCCTCGGTCCCCAAAGAGTCTGGGCCCAGGTGTGGGCGTGAGACCCATAGCAGAGGTCCTGGGTCCCC
Organism: Cynopterus sphinx; assembly: GCA_030015415.1. Taxonomy (NCBI): domain Eukaryota; kingdom Metazoa; phylum Chordata; class Mammalia; order Chiroptera; family Pteropodidae; genus Cynopterus; species Cynopterus sphinx. The sequence goes on along the minus strand of CM057379.1, from coordinate 93,432,366 downwards.
CCGGCTGCCTCTGAGTCTGTCCCTCCGTGTTCCGGTGGGCCCGGTGGACAGCTGTATGCTGGCTGGGGCAGGGGAAACTGGCCAGGACCTCCTTCTGCTCCGATGCGAAAGACTGATTGTGGGGGCAGCTTTCTCACTGTGGCCTTCCCTCTGCAGCTGCATCTTGTACAGAATCTGCCCAGCTCGCAGTTTTACCACTCTGGGCTCCCTCTCGCAATCCACCTGAAGTGAGTCTAAGGCAGCCACACTGAGTCCTTTGGCCCATGCCCTCACCTCAGCCCAATGGACCACAGGTGGATCTTAACCCAAGCCAGGCAGTCATTCTCAGGGCCAGAGGTGGGCAAGTCAGGCTTTAGGTGTGTCTGGCAGCGTCAGATTTGAATCCAGGTCTGTGGGGGCAGCCGTGTCCACCAAACAGATGCTTATTCCTGCTCTTACATTCTAAGACATGTCCCAAGTATGAAAGCCAGATAAAACACAGGACACTCAGTTAAATTTGAATTTCAGATACACAACAAATAATTTTTTAGTGTAAGTATATATCAAACACTGCATTCTTTAAAAGCATAACTAAGTTCCAAATACAGCTTTTTAAAAATATAGATATATTCCAAATACTTCATGAGGCATACTTACACTAAAAAATTATTTTTTGTGTTTCTGAAATTCAAATTTAATGGGGTGTGCTGCTTTTTCTCTTTGCTGAATTTGGCAACTCTAACCCAAGACACTTTGGGTGCTGCAGGAGGAGCGGTCCCAAGAGGCAGAAGCTGGAGGAAGCAGTCAGGACTGGGCCTGTCAGGGGGTCTGCCCCTCTAGGACAGAGCAGAGGACCAGTGGGGGAGACAGAATTGCATATGACTAAGCAGGTTTCTGCCATTTACTACCAAGGGGCCCTAAGGCACCAGGAAAACCCCAGAAAAGGAATCCTTCAGATGATCCCATCCTGACACACGGGTATGTGAGCACTTCTGAGCTTTAAGCACTTTCACCAGCGCTCATTTAGGACTTGCCCCTCCCCCACTCAAGCTTGTATCATTCCCATCTCCCTCTAACAGCTCGAGACTTGATTGGGAAGGTGGGGGTGGAAAGGCAAGACTGAGGATGTGCTGAGTGAGTCAGCAGGAAGCAGGGATGAAAGGACAAGGCCTGTTCTAGAGAGGCAGCATAGAGTTGGTACATTGGGGGACTATTTGGGGAGCCAGCCTGGGGGCCCCCCGAGGCTTACTCCTTGATGAAGCCCATTATCCCCATGAAGATCCAGACCGCCTGGATCTCTCTTTGCTCTTCCCCACTGATGTAGAAGTAGGAGCTGCTGCCTGGGCCCTGCATCTCTGCAGGCAGATATGTGTCAGAGAGAGTGGGGCAGAAAGTGAGACAGCAGAACAGCTCTTGTTGCTGGGGACTGCATCTTCGAACAACTGGTCCACTTTGCATTCAGCTGGTATGGAGGCCAGGGCTGTGTCTTGGGCAGAGCCTTAGCAGGAGGGACACAGCAGGCAGGACTGGAGAGGAGCAAGTGGAGCAATGGCATGGCTTTGAGGTCGTGACTTGGGGGTTAAAAATTTTCAGGAGAACTTTGAAAAGAAGTTAGGTGTGAGGGGTCCTATAGCCCTTGGAGGTGGGGTCAGGGGAACTGAGGGGAACCTTATTTTCCTACAGGCTTCAGGGCTTAGTGAGAAGACAGTGTCCAGGACTGTTTCATGGCTGTGCCACCTGCATAGTCACTCAGATGCCCTCTGCCCGTCAGGTGCTCTAATGTCACCACCTTGAAATTTTTAGCAAATTTTGATCAAGGATCACCATGTTTTCATTTTATACTGGGCCCCCCAAAGTATGTAGCCAGTCTTGGAAGAGACTCCGTTCCCCAGGGCCTTGCTCAGCCATGCTCCATATTCAGTCTCCAGGTGAGTCGACTCCTACCTTCCCTTCCCGTCTTGCCCCCAGCCCTTGCTCTGTGGTCTGAAGCCCTCAGCCTGCCCATTTATGCCCAGGTGCTTCCCAGCTACTTCTACCACCAATAGGACCTTGAAGGCTCTACCCTTGGCAGGGGCTCTGTCTGGAGTGTCCTGGAGGGGTGCTTGTTGCTCAGTGTTTGTGTTCCTGTTCATAGTCCCAGGACAAGTGAGCCAGCCCCACAGCCCAGGCCAAGCCCATGGGACACAAGAAAAGACAACGAGAAGTGAGGAAAACAGTCCTCCTCCATGACCAACCAAGGTGAATGACAGTCCAAAGACAAAGAATGTTTTCTCTGAGTGCCCAAGACACTCAGAGCCCTGGGTATGTGGGAAGGAAGAAAGCGGAGAGGTCTTCCTTGAGATGATCCGCAAGGGATCAAAGACAGAAATGACAGCCTGAAGCAGAAGGCCAGCCACAGAGAATGTGGGAGACAAGCCTCCTGCCCTTTCCTCATTTGGATGGGTTTGCCTGAGTTCCTCATAGATTCCCTGCTTAAAAGTTCTCCTCTACTGCCTGATCTAAGGACCCACAATAATGCCCACTGAGGGAGCACTCACAGATGTCTTGACATCACTTCACAGCTTTATTCCCTTTGTACAGCTGAAGAAACTGAGTTTTGGAGAGGTTCAGCACCCTGTCTGAGGTCCTTCTGGGAGAGGGTGACCAAGTTTAAGCTTGGTCACAGGACATGTCCTGAACCTGACCCATTGCCTTGACCCATTGCCCCTACACCACAGAGATACCAAGGGAAGAATGCCCACTGCTTGGCTCTGGGTACCCTCTTTCTTCTTGTCCTGACAAACTGCTGCCCAGGGGGCACCACATGGAAGTATGGGCTGTCGCTCATTAGACATGTGGGGAGCTCACCTGCTGAACTGGAAGGTAGTGGGGGAGGGCTTGTAGTGGAACCTCCAGCTGCTAACCCTCAACAAACAGCCCTGGAGGGAAGGGCATCAGGACAAGCAGAGGGAGAGACGGAAAGAGCTGGTCATTCTACTCAGCCAAGCCTGAGGCTGGGGAAGCCTCAGTTCTTTTCTTCTGCCTCCCCAAGGCCACTTCCTGGACTTCCTGGGAGGAAGGAGGGCTGGGAGTCCAGGGGCTTCACTGGGGGACCAGGAGGCATGGGTTTCCTTTATTATCACCAGGTATCAATTCCATGGCCAAGCACTGGGCAGCCATCTGGATTGATCCTACAGCAAATTCAAAGTAGGCAATGTTCACTTGTTCTTAGAAATGAGCAAAATGGAACTGAGAAGGAGAAATAAGGGGATCAGGACTTGCACACAGTGGAGCGGGGATCCCTGCAGGAGCCTGGCACCTGCCCTCACATGTGAGAGAGCCAGAAACCCATAGCCACCTTGTCCCCACCAGCTAGGGTTTAGCACCCCCAGCATCAGTGGGGCTCACCTAGTGTCTCCAGATCCCCACCTCTATCAGACAAGGCTGCCGAAGGGAACTCATTGAGCAGAGGAATTTCTCTGTCGATGGCGGCTGATTTGGTAAGAAAGGCTGTTGCTTTCCTTCATAGATTGGCCAGCTCCTCTAATCTGGACAAGGAGCAGGCAAGGCTGGTCTCTGACCCCGAGGAGACTCTCCATCATAGGGCAACTCAGTTTTACTGAAGGAGTCACAGAGTTTCCCAAGGGTGGGACCTTTCCCCTTGGCTTAGAGCAATGGTTCTCAACTGGAGTTGATGTTGGTCCCAAAGGCCCATTGGCAGTGGCTGGACATTTTGGGTTGTCACAACTGGGTGAGCGTTACTAGCCCAAACTTCAGTAGGCCAAGGGTGAGAACCATGGACAGGTTTCTTTGGCCTGATCTACACCCCTCTTTCTGAAGGGTGCACCTCTCCCTCTCACTCCACATGAGTCTGGTGGGAGTGCCAGAGCTGGATCCCTCTCTTCAGAGCTCCAAAACTGAGAGCCAGGGCATCTGTGCCCCCTGTTCCAACATGCCTTTGGGCATCTGAGCTCCCTTCTTCTCTTATGCTGGAGCCCATCTCTGGGGTTTTCCAGCTAAGGAGAGGTCCTGATATTTTCTTCATCAATTCATACATTGTAAGAGTTTGGCAAATATTTTTATTGTGATAAAATACACATAACATAAAATTTATCATTTAAACAATTTTAAAGTATATAATTCAGTGACATTAAGAACATTCACAATATTGCATTACCAGTATCTGGCTCCAGAAATTTGTCATTACCCCAAAGGAACCACATATCCCCTGACTGTTAAGGAATCACTTCCAGTATTTTATCTCATCTATTTTATTGACTTTAAAAGTATTTTTAAGTATAGAAGTTTTCTATTTCATGCTGTCTAATCTGTTCATATTTTCCTTTATGGTTTTGTCTAATTCTTCCAAAGTTAGATTACGTGACCCTCTATAGAGTTCCAATATTGAACTGTATTCTCTATGAGTTTTCCTGTTTTGTTTTTGTAATCAGCTTTAATGAGATATAATTTACATATAATTAAATTCATCTGTGTTAACAGTACAGGTTGATGAGTTTTGACAAATGTATACACCTATGTAGCTACCATCATACTCAAAATGTGGAAAGTTTCTGTCACCCCAAAAATGTCCCCTGGTTCCACTCGGCTCTCAATCCCTTCCAAAACTTAGTTCCAGGTAATTGATAACCTGTTTTTTGTCACTATAAATTAGTTTTGCCTTTTCTAAAATTTCTTATAAATGAAATCATAAGCTATGTACTCTTGTTTCTGCCTTCTTTCATTCAACATTATAATTTTGAGATTCGCCGATGTTATTTGTATTTCAGTAGTTTGTTACTTTTTCATTGCTGAGTAGCATTTCATTTTATTCATACTTCATTTAATCTACCTGTTTACCAGCTGATGAACATTTGGGCGGTTTGTTTTGGGCCATTATAAACAAAGCTTTTACAAACATTTGTATATGAACCTTTGTGTAGTCATAAGTTTTCATTCCTCTTAGATAAATATATAGGGGTGGGATCGATGACTCATAGGGTAAGTGTCTGTTTAAGTTGATAAGGAATTGCCAAACCAATTTCCAAAGTGCCATGTTGCATTCCCACCAGCAGCATATGAGTGTTCCAGTGGCTCTACATTCTTATCAACACTTGACATTGTTAATGTGTTATGTTTGGGCCATCCTAGAACTAATAATGAGCATTTTTCTGTGTGCATGTTGTCCACACATACAGCTTCCTTTTGAAGTCTCACCCCTAATCTTTGCCCAGCTGTTTGATTTTTTTTAAATATTAAACTCCGTCTTCCTCCTGGTTGTTATCTTAGAGCATCAGGTGAAGAGAAAATCTAGTGACTCACCAACAGTGCAGCCATGGGCTCCTTCACATTTCCACTCCATCTGCTTCTGCCTGGGCTCACCCACAGGCCTTAAGACCACAGAGAAATATAAACTGGTGTCGTTAGGGGCATGGTTATCTCTTGTTCTGGAAAAGATGGATTTTCTCTGAGGTCTTTATTTTCTCATTTAAAGTTTGAAATGTCCCTGCTACCTTGACATAAAAGCCTTTTGATAAACAAATTAAAAACAATTTTTGGTGTTTAAAAGTTGGTAAAATAGAAAAAGACACTTTGGCAGCAGAAGGAGAGGGAATAGATAGTGAAATAAACTCATATAAAATGCAGTTTTTAAATATTCTTTTTCTTAAAAAATGAATAATATACTCTTTTTTTATTAAAAAGTCATATATGTATATTGCAGAAATGAAAAATACAGCTAATCGAAAAGAAGTCCCACTACCTAGAGGTACTCACTGTTAACATTTTAACATATCTACTTCCAGTATTTTTAGAATGTGTTTAGGCATATAAAAGGGTTTTGATTTTATAAATAGGACACCCAGCCATTAAAGAAAGAATCTCTCTGAGGACAAGAGGAGGTATCCAGAAAGAAAAATTCTCCAGGGCGACTAGAAACACAAAAGAGACAAGAGAATCCAGACGTTGATATTTTCAGACAACCCTGTTTGAAGCTGGGGATTGAGAGTGCTGGGTAGGAGAGGAGCAGACAGGTTTAGATAATACTGAGAAATTCTGTAATTAAAGGGACTGGTTCCCAAGTGCTGCTTTGGGAACTGGTTTCTGCTGAAGAGTTTTGTGATGTGTACTAACAAGTCTCTATGATTTAGATTTTTTTCTTGGAATGAGGGGGTGGATGGATGGGTGGGTGGATGGATGGATGGATGGATGGATGGATGGATGGATGGAGGGAGCAAGGGAGGAAACACTATTATTCATAATGCACCTATGTGGGGCCAGACTTGATGCTAGGTAGTTTCACAATTGCTATTTCATTTAATTCTCACAAACACCTGTCAAGTGGGTCTGAATCTCCATTTTTTATAGATGAGGAAGCCCAGGCTGAGAGAGATATAAAGTCACTTACCCAGTGAGTTGTAAAATTTAAATCCAAATTCCACAATCTCTTTGCCACCCTCTGCTCAGCAGTCAGCCCATTATGGAGAAAGAAATGTCCTTTTCTGAGTGTCCCTGCATCCCAAGCACCCAATCATTTTACCACTTGCATAGCACTAGGACTTCCTACGGGCTTATTTCCACTTATTGGGAACTCAGGGGACCAGGCTCACTCAAGGCCTTTGGCAGAGCTGCCACGTCCCTGTGAATTCCTTCTCAGTGACTCACTACACATTCAGAGATAAGGCCTGTGTCAGACGTTAGCCCAGGGTCCAGGCTGAGGAGAGGACTGTTCATCCTGTGTTTGGTTCCTGCTCCTTATCCTTGGCCAAACAGTCTGGGCTTTGGATGGAAATGAGCCCATCAGCCTTCTGGAACATCTGAGTAAATTATAGTCACTTCCTTATCCATGGACTGGCTAAGCCCTACAAGGGACAATTTGTGTGTTAGCCATGAATTGTTTCCCCTTACACAACATTGAACCGAACCATGCAGCTCCTGACAATGCAGCTCCTGGCCACTGACCTGTGCCTTGGAGGGTCACTAGTCCCAGTGAACATAGATTGGCAGGCCAGCTTGGTTGCCCTTGAAAGACATTCCACTGGGCAGTAGAAATGGACTGGGCAGCTAGATGATGAGAGAAGCTGCTGGAGGTGGTGCAGGGCCCCCTCCACATCTACCCCCTACCCCGCCTCCCAGGCGCCAGGACCCATACCTACTCCCCGCACCCAGGCACCAAGAGAACATTCTTTGTCTGTTGTAATCAGCCCAGGCTGCGGGTGGAGTTTTATAAGCAAAACTGTCAGTCCTCTAAATCCTCTACAAACACTGTGGATTGGGCTAGGGAAAGAGAATACAAATGGGGCTTGTGTTTGTATTGCAGTCAAGGTCAGGCTGAAAAGGACCTCTCTTTGGGTTTTGCTGTTAGTTCAGGCTATTTCCTTCTAACTCACTGTTGGCAGAAGTGGCATGGGAGGCATCCCCTGGGGGCCAGCGGAGTGGTTTGTGCTCTCTACCTGGAGGGAAATGTGAGTGGGCTCTGAGGAACACACACACATACACACACACATGTGCACACACACAGGCACACGCAGCCTAGGTAGGCACATCTGAATAGGCGTGAGTCCTGGCACAGGGCTGAGTGATGTGGAGGCCCAGGTCGGTTGATGATTTGAAGAGATGAGAGGCTGCTGCCCAACACTGGAAGAGTTGAGGTTTCTGAGGTGCTTTGAGTTTATGCAAAGGAAACTTGCCAACTATACATTTTTAGGCACAAATGCAAAAGAATTGAAGGTTTTGATTTTTGTTTTATCCATCACCATCCCCTCCTCACTGCTTTCTGGAATAGAGTTATTACGAAGAAGAAACAGCCAGAGAATTTATTAGCAGTACAACATAGGAAGGTTATTTGTGAGATAGTTATTAGACAAGACAAGGAATCTGAAAGGCCAGAAACCTCCACCCAGACCCAGACACAGAGTTTCTGAGGGTCCAGTGAAACCCATCCAGGAAGCAGGCAGCCCTCCTCATGAAGGCAGGGGGGCAGGGAGGAGGCAAGGTGCAGGTGAGTAGGAGGGAAAGCAAAAGACAGGGCCCTGAAGGTGACTGTGGGGAAGAAAAACAACCATTTCAGAACATCTTGGGTGTGTGGCTAAGAGAGAGCAAGGGTTCTCAGGTAGTGGGCTGATCCTAGTCCTACCAGGCTGTCTGGGCTTGTCTGGCCCTTGGAAGGGCAGGGGCTGCAGGACTGACAAGTCCACTGCCCACCCACCATCCTTTCCCTCTGTCCAGGGCTGACAACTCCAGTCAGTCCTGAGCTCTTGGCTTGGAACCTGGACAGGTTTTGTGGCCCTCCTCAGTGAAATATTCTAGAGATCCACCTCCAGGGAAAGGACATAGCTTAACACCAAGTAGGCAGTCCTCCCTCACAGCCCTTATGGGCTAACTGGAATAAAAGCAGGACCACCCTGTCTCACAAAGGCCATGGGAGTTTATTATAATGAGTTCCCAAAGTGTTTCTCCTGGAGAAGGTGCTGAACTGGCTTTTACAGGCATAGCTCTGTCCTTGCTTCTCAGAAACCATCAAAGGCACTGGCTACCAAGTTGGTGGCAGTTCTCAGGTCCCCTGTGGACTGCCCCTACATCACCGGCAGGGAGGGTAGGAAGTGGTGGGTGCACCACTGGCCAGAGCTGAGAGATCAAGGCCTAACATGACCAGTTAGTGGGAAGATACTGAAAATCACACAGCTTCAAGGAGCTGGGGCCTTTGGATTAGCTGACTCTATTGGGGTGATGGACTATCAACCAACTTTCGGGATACTTACAAGAGTATTTATAATTACACAAGGACGGGCATCACCCAAGACTGTCACAAGTAAGACAGAACACACGGTGCAGTGATTATAACTATGAACATACGCAGAAGAAATGCCTGACCAAACTGCCCAGGGCAGGGCTTCTTAACATTTCTGTGATGAAGAACTATTTTTCCCCAATCTACTAAGGTTGGATCCTGTATTAATCTGTTCAGGCTGTCACAACAAAAATCCACAAATGGGGTGGCTTAAACAATAGAAATTAATATTCTCACAGTCCTGGCAACTGGTAGTTGAAGATCACGATGTCAGGAGGCTGGTTTCCCAGAGGCCTCTCTCCTTGGTTTGCAAATGGCCATCTTCTCCCGTGTCCTTACGTGGTCTTTCTTCTGTGCAGGGCACAGGTCTGTGTCCAAATTTCCTCTTCTCATAAGGACTCCAATCCTATAGGATTAGGGCCCACCCGTATGGCCTCATTCTACCTTAATTTGGGGTGGAATCATGTGAGGACCATCCCTGGAGTTGTGCTAATATTAGTCTAGTGAGCATCACTGTAATGGGGAAAAGAGGTGATAAGACCTTTTGTTCGTGTACCTTTAAGGCCTGAGGTGACATTCTGAGAGCCCTTGATATGCAAATCTGATGATGGTATAAGTAAATTTGCATTGGGCCTAGCAGCAATTTTAAAAGGAACTCTGTCCTTACAGCCTTTATGGGGTACCCAGCAAAATGGCCACTACTTCCTGGTAGGTGGATTAAATGCAGTATCTCTTGGCTACACACCATGATACATAAGCTAGGTAGGTAAATATCATTAGCATTTCCTGGAGCTCATATCATCACAAAACAGGAAATTTGAAAAATATTTCTCAGATGTGGGAAACTTAAAGTGACTAAAAGGACTGAATGCAAAATCCAGCAACAGGAGAAAAATATAAAGAATGGGAGAAATTCAATGGTGAATGAAGCAAAAAATAACAACATTAAATAGTTAGAAGACCAGTTCAATTTAGTGAGGTTTGAGATTATCAGAAATGCTCTGATGAATTGAGAGTCCCAACTGGTCCTGTCAGGAAGAAGTAATCCCAAGTGATCCAGGGTCAGCACAGGTATCTAAGGGCTTGAGTACAGCATGTGGCTGAGGCTAGAAGCCCTTTGATATGGCTACTTAGGCTCTCTGACCTGGGAAATGATGACTAGGCCTCTGAGTATGACCTTCAAGACCTGCAACCTTAGATCCCACATGTAGAACACCAGAGCAGGGCCAGCTGTGAGCTAGATGAATAACAGTGTCACCAAGGCATAGAGTGGGATGGAGGGTGGTCTGTCAGACTGTGGGGAACCCTGTTCATCAACATCACCACTTGACCTTAACCCAAGCAATGGAATTTAATTAAAGGAGTAATGACCTTCCCGTTCTCATAGGACTGGTCCCTTTGGACCAAGTAAACCCCTAGGACTCTTGGACAGAGTAGGGGCAGTCTCAAGAGAGAATGGACCTCTGCTAATGAGAGAACGTGGTGCTTGAATGATTCATTAGAGAAACAAAAGAGATATGTCGACATTGTTCACCAAACTGATGAAATAGATGATATTCCTTACCATTGACTCACGAAACATTTATAACATCTGCTGTTTTGTCAGTACCTTTTTCTGGGCACTGACGATACCAAGGTGAATATGGTCAAGATCTAACTCCTAATAAACTCAGAATATTTCTTGGGAAAGATAGTCTAGTAAACAGACAATAAAAACAGAATATGACAAATACAGGGACAGAGGCTTACCTTTTAGTTGTGTGTATTTGGGAAAGAACAATCAACAAAGAACAACAACAAAAAAAATACAATATCTTACATGTAATCAATGTCCTGAAAAAAGAGAGAGCAAGGAAAGAAGCATGAGGGGAGGAGGAGGACACTGCGCTCGTAAACAGGATGGTAGTGTGCTGACATTTGAGAAGATGTCTGTGGGAAGTGAGGGAGTGAGCCATGCAGTCATGTGGGGGAAGAGGAAACTGCAAGTGCCAAGGTCCTGAGGTGGGAGCATGTCTGTTGTGTTCCAGAACACAGCTGGGAGCCAGTGGAGCCTGAGCACAGGGAGTAAGGAGGCAAGAGGTGAGAAGGAGGCCAGAAAGATTATGTCATTTCCTCTGAGTAAAGTGAGGAACCATCAGAGGGTTTTGAATAGAAGAACGACATGATATGACATAGGTTTTAAGAGAATTTCTCTGGCTGCTATGCTGAGAATAGACAAGTGGGAGCAACAGCAGAAGCAGGGGGACCCGTTTGGAGTCCAGTATAGAAATCCAGGATAAAGAGGAGAGTTGCTTGGGCCAGCTTGGGAAGAAGGGGCCAGATTTGGACATACTTTGAAGATGGAATAGAATCAACAGAATTTGCTGGTGGCTTGAATTTAGAGAATGAGAGAAAGAGAAGAGTCAAGGAGGACTTTATATTTTTGTGTTGTTGGTTTTTTAAAATCAGGTTTATGGAGGTATAGTTTATACATAGTAAAATTCACTATTTTTAATTTATAGTCCTGTAAGTTTGAAAAATGTATCCAGCCATGTAACTGCCACCTCAGTGGAAATACAGAGCCAGTTCCATCACTACAGAACGCCCTCCATCCCAGCCTCTGCAACCCCCGATCTGCTCTCTGTCCATCTAGTTTTTCCTTTTCCACAATGTTATGAATAGAATCATACAGAATAAAACCTCTTGAGTTTAGTTTCTTCCCCTGCATCCAAGACTAGAAGAGGGAGAAAGGTAGAAAGGATGATGCCAGCTGAATATGTCCCTTTTATCAAGAAGAAACAGTCTTCCCAAGAAACCACCCATCAGCTAGCCACTTCAACCTCATTGGCCAACACTCAGTCCCATAGGCATTTGTGACCATGCTGGAGATTGTGACAATGAGCAGTTAGCTTTCCAGTCTCTGAGGTGGGGGAAATAAGGTGGAGGAAATAAGCAATGGGGGTTGGAATGGGTGTTGGCTTAGCCAACCGAAGGAGTCTGCCACCTCAAGGAGTTGGGGGTTAAATGTGTATTTTCGTATACTTGTTCTGGACATAGAGTGGGGAAGAGTTGGGAAGTCCCAGGTGTGGGAGAAAAAGTCTCCTCAAGGGTTAAAGGTTTGAGGAAGGAGCGTGTGAAAGAGCAATAGTCAGACCTCACATCCTGCAGCTAATGCAGTTCCTGCTGGTCACAATTGTCACTGTGAGCAGATGGTCTCCACCCCTGCTCTTGGGGAGGTAAGGACTCTACAAAGGACTCTGCGAGGTCAGAAGGTGAGTGGAGACATCTGCCTGAGAGCTCAGGATGGAACTGGGCCCATGGGACTTCCCCTGGAAGAGACAGCTGGCAGGCCCAAGGGTCTCCAGAGTCAGGTTGTATTAGTGGACCCAAAGCAGTGAGGCCTTCCCATCCAGAGTGGTTCAGGTTTGGGGTGTGTTCCTGGGCCTGCCTCCAACCAAGGAGCAAAGGAACACCTCTATGACCCTAGAGTAGACTTTACTGGGGCTGGGCTGACCTCCTGGGCCCCCTCCCCCAATTGAGGAAGAGGATTTTTGAAATTTCTGTTCTATTGCACTTCATGCCCAATGTCCTCTCTCCACTCCAGCCTTAGTGTGTCCCTTCAGCACCTGAGAAGGATGGGGGGTGGTGCCCTTAGGATCATGGGCTCCCTGGAGGCTGATTGCCCAACTCGGAGAAACTCCACCTCACCCAGGAGTGTTCTGCCATTGATGGCATGACTTTTTTCTGCCAGAAGATGTTTCTAGGCATTGCATTCTCAGGGGCTTCTGTCAGGGCCACTTGAAGGGGCTCTTCTGTTTATTGAAGGGGAGGAATAGGGTGGGATGGTAGACACACAGGAATGGGAGAAACTGTGGGGCAGAAAGGAGGACAGAAGGATGGAGACAGGGAGAAGGAGAAGGAATGAGGAACAGAGTGTTCAAGGATAGCAGATGGGGGTGCAAGGAGCAAATAGGGAGCCTGCAGGACAGGGGAAAATTGAAGGAGGGGCAGGGGTAGCAAATGGGGTGGGGGGATTGAAGGCAAAAGAGGAGGGTAAGATGACAAGAGAGGTAGAATGGGTACTAGGTCACAAAGGGGAGGCCCGAGGATTTATTTCTCACCTGAGCCACCCACTGACTCCCCAGGCTGGTTCCTAGGTGAGCAGGAGGCCAGTTTAGGTTTGTTTGCTTTTTAATAAAACCAAACCCACAGCACTACCGCAACCTGGTAATAACCCAAGGGTAATGAAAACAACATGAACAAATGTTTTAAAACAGTGTTCCCAATAAAGGATACCAAAACCAAACAAACAAGAACCTGCACTGCCTTCTCCAGAACTTACTTCACTGACCAGCTCTGGTTGGAGACTTGTCTCTTTTAAGAATGACTAGACGTAGTTGTTGTTGTCGTTGTTGTCGTTGCTGTTGTTTTACTTTGCTTTAGAATGAATCTCCTTCACATGAACTATTTCCGGAACGCCCCAGTGGGCTAGGACAGGGTTCCTGATGTGGGGGGCAGGCCGGGGGAGGAGGGCAGGGCAGGTCCGGGGCAGAGGCCTCCCTGCAGAAGAGTGGGCAGTGGGGACAGCCGTCCTCAGGAACTGAGTGTTTGCTGCAGCCAGGCGATCCCTTGTGGCCTTGGGATGTGGCTCTCGCCCCCTGTGAGCGGGCACAGGCGGGTGACTCAAGCCGGGATGAGGCCGGCCCCAGAGCCCTGCTGTCTCATTGTTGTGCTCCTTCCTCCGCAGGGAGGATTCACAGAATCAGAAGTGAGTCACTGGTGAGTCAGCTCCTGGGGTGCGCAGCCCAAAGCCAGGAGATGAGGCTCTGGGCGCGGGGGGAGGGGAGGAGCCGCCCACTCTCCTGGGGATGGTTCTCCCAGCCAGGCCTGCCCGAACCCAGCAGGCAGGGCACCGCAGCTCCCACTGCCCGCACCCCCAGGCGCCTTGCACGTGGCAGGGCCTCCCGCCTCCTCCCCGGGACAGTGCAAAGGTCAGGGGACACGACGTTAAACCCCAGGTGGTCTGGACGCCTGCCTGCCCCCCTTTTAACCCCAAGTGGACCCCTGCTTCCCAGTGTCCCCATACACAGTGAAAACATAGAAACCGGGGTATAAATAATTTATTGAAATTGGGGGAATAAATAAGCCCTGCGGGAGGGTTACAAATAACTGTAAAAATCATGAACACGTATGTACACGGAGGCGTTCCCGGCCCCGCGGTGGAGCCTGAGCGCGCGTGGGGGGCGACGGCGGCAGCAGAGGTGACCCCGCGCCGCAGCCGGCGCCCCCAGAGGTAGGTGGCTTTGGTACGACGGAGGACACCACGTGGTCAGGCGGCTGGGGCGCCTCGGGCCGCCCTGTGTCCCCGGGTCCTTACCCCGCGCGGCTGGGCTCCCTGCGCGTGGCCGCGGAGCTGCACCCCTTCCACGATCCTCTGCACCCAGGGGCGGTGGGCGGCCAGGCTGATGTAGACCCCGGGCCGGTTGCGCTCTGCACAGCCCTCGCCCCAGCTGATGATCCCCGCCAGCAGCCAGGTGTCCTCAACCTGGCACATGAGGGGGCCTCCGGAGTCGCCCTGCAGAGGAGGGCAGGTTAGGGACTCACTGGGGCAGCGAGTGGGGCCAGCCCAGGACCTGACACAGCAGGTGGCAGTCAGCTCCCTTTGGGGGGGGGGCGCATTTCACCTTCCCAGAGAAGGCTGTAGCACCCAAACTCCACCCAGGCCAGAACAGCTGGGAAAGACATGCCTCCAGGGCTCACTTCTGATGACAAGCACACTGGGAGACCTCCTCCTTCACAGGTGAGGCAGGAAGTATTGTTATTTGAGGAAACTGAGGCTCAGAAAGAAGAAATGACTTGCCCAAGCTGGCAACCACGGACAGCCGAGTGGGAACTGTAACCAAGTCTCTCAACATCCAAGCCCAGGTGTGGACCATTACACTACCCTGCCATCCTCCACCACAGTGACGGAGTTGTAGCCGGCCCTGGGGACCAGGACATGGGGCCCCCTCAGGAGAATGCAGGCTCCCCAGGATTGGGGTCTGGACACCTGACATGCTCAGGTTACACTAGATGTGTGAAAAGATGGATGAGTGGCTGAGCCCAAGTCAGTTCCAAAGGCACCTATAGGGGCTGCTGGTCACAGCTGATTCTGGGAGAAGCCCAGCGGTCAGTGACGGAGCTCAGTGGAGCAGGGCTGGAAAGAAGGTAGGGTGCTCACCAGACAGGCATCCCGCTCCCCTTCCAGGTAGCCGGCGCACAGCATGTCCTCAGTGATAGGTCCCTGCCCGGCTCCCCGCCAATACAGGCGGCCACAGATTTCTGAGTCGATGATGGGAACCTTCAGCTTCTGTAGGGTCTGAGGGTGGGCCAGGGGTACTAGGGGCAGAGAGGAAAGAGTCAGGCTTGAGAAGCTCTCCTGGTTGCCTTTTCTCAATTCTCTCCTCCATTCCCCTCAGCTATGTTTCTCAAAGGCCACTAGATCAACTGTCAGGCTCTCCCAAGATGCTTGTGAAAAACCCAAATTCCAGGCTTTCACCTCTGGACCTATTAAATCCAAGCACGAATTGGCAGCCTGAAGCTCTGAATTGTTAACAAGCTCTCTGATGCCCACAAATGTTTAGAACCGAGGGTGTAGGCTTGTCCTGTCTCAGGCACTACTTTATTTAGCAGGTTGTGTTCGATAAATAACCATTCAGTGTTGAATGTCATCAGGACTGGAGGAAACCCACACACATACACACATAGCCTGGAGGGATTGTAGACCCTCACCAGTCCACAATTCTAGTTATCACAAGAGACCCAAGGGAGGACCACGGGGAGGCTGGATGCAACCTCAGCATCAGTGAGGTCATCAGACACCTGAACTGGTGTCATTTCTCTTAAGCCTTCTGGAATCTAGTTCAAGTCCCATTTTTCTTATATACTTTGTCCTTCTTGTGTGTCTCTCTCTTGTCGCTCTATTTATCTACCTATCTGTATTTTCTGTTTCACTGCCTCTTACTTGATCTAATCTGCTTTGTGTTTCTAGATGGTGTTTTCCAGACCTCCATACTTAGTTTGACATTTATATCTTACAGAGACTATTTCTTCCTGGGAATTTTGCCTGCAATTGTGGCATGCTGCCACCAGGGTGCCTACTCCCACTTCTCAGGGCTGTTTTTGTATTGATGATATTTACCTTGGCCTTGCACATGCCTCCTTTCAGCCATTTCTAGATCACTTAATAGCTTAGTTGATCTGGCTGCTGTTGCCTCAGAACAAGAAATGACCTAAAGTTGTCCACCTAGGCTTCTATGATGTCACATCTCTGTATTGCAGCCCATCTTTTCGTCTGTCTCTGGCATATATTCCCTCTGGCCTCTATGTTTTGCTACCATGGCACTTACGTCTCTGAGTGTCCACCACACTCTGTCCCCATCTGTCCCCAAC
The DNA here is from genome assembly GCA_030015415.1 of Cynopterus sphinx. Lineage (NCBI taxonomy): Eukaryota > Metazoa > Chordata > Mammalia > Chiroptera > Pteropodidae > Cynopterus > Cynopterus sphinx. Next base: position 93,416,213 of record CM057379.1, on the reverse strand, counting down.
CACCTGGTGGGGAAGAAACGCACCTCCATCATAGATACTCCCCCAGCCTGCAATCCAGCAGTCGGTGTTCGGAGGGAAGTGGACGGAGTAATCAGGCAGACAGATGGGCAGGATTCTCTCAGAAAATTGGATGGGATGCTTGAGGCGCACCAGGGCAATGTCCGCACGGGAGCCCTCCTTCCAGGAGTACACAGGGTGGGGCTGCACCCAGGCAATACCCACTTCTTGGGATCGCGGGCCTGGGTTCCCCAGCTGCCAGGCACCCAGCAGCACAGAGAACTGGGATGGCTTGTTCAGAGTGCTAGAAAAAAGAAAGAAGGGGACAGAGTCAGCCAGAAAGCATGGGTGGCCAGAAAGGGTTTGGAAGGCGGGGTCTGGAGAATTGCATACACAATAAGGCCCATGAAAGAAAAAGAGGCTTTTGGGCGGAAGCAGGGACCCTCCTGAGGGGTCTCAGACTGGACCAGGGCCTGGAATGGGGCTATGTGAGGGGTCTGGGGCAGGAAGCTGGGGACTCAAGTGGAAGAAACTGGCTGTCATACTCCTTGAAGCAGTGGGCGGCGGTGACCACCCAGCGGTTCGTAAGCAGGGAGCCTGCACAGTGGTGGGTTCCGTTCTTCTGGATGCTCACAACCCAGGGCCACTCAGCATCGGCACTGTCCTCGCCACCCACGATCCGGTTCAGCTGCTGGGGCTTCCCACAGGCTGGGGGGACTGGCGGAGGAAGATCACATTTTCTGTCATTTCCTCATCGCAGTCCTCTTCCCCTTCACTCTCCTCAAATACTTAGGCCTGTGCTCCACTGCCTGTCTCTCTGCCCTCCTGCTCTCCATGTACCCCCTCCTGGCTATTTTTTCCCCACCCTGTCCATCCTGATTGGCCTTTCCTCCTTCACTTGGTTCTCAGCTTTGATCACGACTCTATTCCTTTCGCCTTCTGCCTTCTCAGCCACTCGCCCCAGCTGCACTCAGGCCTCTCTTCCATGCCCCAGTCTCTGCTCTGCCCTCTGGTTCCCATTTCCTGCCTTCTCTCCAGCTCAGTGACCTCTCTTGCTCCACTGCCCCCTCTGACATGCTCCCCACAGACAGACACACAGACTCTGCCCTCCCCTTCAGGCTTCCTCCATTTCCCCTCCCCTCAGGGTGGTTCCTACTCACCAGGAGTCTTGGCAGCATTGATGGTGGCTGAGGACAAGAGAAAGAAAGGGTCAGGCCAGTGGAGAGGCCCTATTGTCCAGTGAAGAGGCGGCCCTCCAATGTCCAGTGGAGAGAAGCACCTCTTTCCGTGCCCAGTACCCCTATCCAGTCTCTCATTCCTGGGCCTCTGGGCCTTCCTAGGAGAAGCATTTCCTGGAGCCTGGGTAAGGCAGACAGAATCTTCATGCCCTCACTCTAAGTTGAGCCTTACCCCTCCCACCAGCTTCCTGTCCAGCTTGTGCCCAGGATCCAAAGCACCTGCTGATGGACGAGGAACGAGCTCCTGGAGCGTCTCTCACTGAAAGTAAGGGGCACACATACCTGACCCTTTCAGGCCTCCTCCTCCAGACCTGAGTCAATGACCCAGACCGCTCCCTCACTGCCCCACTGCTGCAAGTTCAAGGCCTGGATACTACCGTCATAGAAGGCCAGAGAGACAGGAGGGAGAGAGATGATAACAGCAATGAATTTGTTCAATAAAAACTAACAGAGCTGAAGCGTATGAGCCCTCTTAGTGCCTACCTTCAATGTTTCATTTACTCCTCACAAGCAGGAAGAAAAGTGATGCACAGAGCCGTCAAGCAGTCAAAACAAGAAGAGGAGAGGAGAGGAGAGGAGAGGAGAGGAGAGGAGAGGAGAGGAGAGGAGAGGAGAGGAGAGGAGAGGAGAGGAGAGGAGGGAGTGATACAAGCAAAGGAGGATTCAGGAGGCAGGATCAGGAGGGAAGGTGGCAGAGTAGAGAGGGAGGAGGAGGCAATCAAGGAGGGGCAGAGAAGGAATGAGGATAAGAGGGAGGGGCAGCAGGTCCCTGGGACTCACCAGTAATAGCCAGAAGCAGCAGGGTGGTTAAGATCCTAAGACAGCTCTCACCCCGGGCTGAAGGGGTTCTGGAAAGGAACATGGTAGTTGGGGTGGGGTCACAGCTGGGCAAGCTGTGCTGGCTGCTAGGAGTGTGCCGAGTTCTCTGCAGGTCACCCCAGGTTTTATCCTGGGAGGTGGAATGCTGTCAGACCAGTCCCCCCAGTGAGTGGCTCAGCCCCTGCCACCAGGGGCTGTAGGTCATTGGAGGGGGTGGGGCTGCTGGGAGGAAATGAGCCGTTAGAGGAACTGGGGGCTCTAGCTGAGACCCCTGCCTCAGGTCTGGCCAGACAGACTCAGACTCTGGATCTGGGATTCAAGACACCCCTGGCTCCAGCTGTGGGCCCGGGATCTGGCCTCTTAGAGAAGCAGGTGAGGGGACCTAGGCTGTGGCCTTGACATTGACTAGGGAGGGTTGAAGGGGCAGAGAAAGGTCTTCACACTTGAAAGGAAGGGGGTCCAGGTGAGGAAGGGCAGGTGCTTGGACCCAGGGCCTGGGTCCGTAGCAGTTCAGGTATGGAGTGTTGGGGAGGCCCTAGGGCCTTGGGGAGATGGGGCTGGCAAGGGGGTTGCCCGGAGGCTCAGTCACAGCTCCTGCCTCCAGGGGCAGGCCATGAAGGAGGCTCTGGAATCCCGTTAACCCACTTACTGGAAAGCTGTGAATCAGGCCCACAGTGGCCGCCCGTCCTGGGGCCACCTTCCTGTGGGCCCTGTCACTTGGAAGCCAGACAACTCACCCTTCACCTGGACTGGGAAGCTGGGTAGGGCCAGCCAGGTGCTCTAGTACCTGAAACTGACAGTGGCTGCCTGTGAAAGGCTGGGGCCTGAATCTCCCCTACCCAACCTGGCACCTGAGCTTTGGGATCCCCTCATAGAGTCGAAGGGCCACTGAGCTGCAATCGCTGCGGGAACCTAGGTCAGGAGTTGGACTTAAGGTGCTCCCTGCCTCCAGGAACCTGCCATCTTGACCTTGAAGTTCTTCAACCCTGAGGGCAGGTCTTCCCTGACTCAGCACCTGTGTTCCCTACACCCCCACCCCAAGCAGGAGGAACAGGCTTCCTCCTCAAAGACAAACACGTATCTTTGTCCCTTCTTTCATTTAATCGACAGACCTCAAACTGGGCCCTTTCTATGCCTGGGGAGGGGGCAAGAGAAGTAACAATAGCAGCATCTCATTTAATCCTCAAGTCTCTTATTATTATTTCATTCTGCAGATGAGGAAACCGAGGCCATTTAGGGAAGTTAGTGACTTGCCCAAGGTCCCCCAGCGGGTGAGTGGTGGAGACTAGCTTTGAGATGGAGATAGGCTAGTGGAGCCTGAGGGAACTCAGTTAATTGTCACTAGAGGTCATACATGTGGGAACCTAGAGGAGGTACTGGGTTCCCAGTGGGGGCCCAGAAAAGGAGAACCTCAAAATGGAGGCCTGAAGAACAAGTTGGAGTTGACCCTGCAGAGGTGTGGGGATGAGGGTCAGTAGAGGCGGGTCTGGGCACAGGTGCTTGGAGGAGAGGCCATCAGTGAGTGCTGTGTGGGTCGGAGGCTGGGGCGCAGAGGGCAGAGTGCTGGGAAGGGCTGGAGGTTGCTACAAGTGGATCCTTAGCACACCCCCACACTGGGCATACCCCAGTCTGATCAACATATTTTCCCCCAGAGCCTGCTCTAGGGGTGGAAGGCTGTGGTGCCCACCTCCTCAGGCTGTTAGGGTCTCCGTGGTGGCAGGATTCCGAGATTCTATCCCCTGGGGACTGTCAGTGCCAAAAAGGATCATGGTGTGTTTTGCTGGCCCTGCTTCAGTTGGGGGTCAGGAGGCAATTCAAGTTAAACTGCAGGGGTGAGCCCCCATCCCACCCCACCCAAAAACAAGCCAAGGATGGGGTACATGAGACTTAAACAGCCCCAAATGATGTATTTTTCTACCCTAGGACTGAGGGAAGAGGGTCTTCAGGAAAATACCCACGCAGAGTAGCCAAGGTGATGGGAGTTTCTGTGGTGACCCCTGAGTAGCTGAGAATAAATGCCCTAGGCAGTGGAAAGGGACCTCCTCCTCACCTGCTCTCTCTCCTGAATCTGGCTCTACACTCCACAGCTAGCCATGCTCCTCATGCTCCCCCTACACACTCCCTTTCTGAAACTGAGGTGGTTGTCCTCCCCAGCTCACTTGACAAGCATTTATTGGGCACCTGCTATATGCCAGGCCCCATGTTGGGCACTGGGCACAATGGAAGATAGGCACAGGTCCTATCTTGAGGCAAAATGCACCCTGCCCCAGGATGAATGGCAGGTGAGCAAGTAATGACAGTGAGGTGTCATAGGGGTAGGCACAGAGCCCATGGGACTGGGGAGGGAGTGCTGGGAAAGGAATGGGGCAGGCACAGACCCTGTAGGGCCACCCTGAAGTTGGGTGTTGTGTGCTGCCAACTCCCTGAAGGAGGGACAGTAGGAGGAGTCTCCCTGCGGATCTTTAGGTTTCAGGTTGGCGCCTGGTGCATGCTGAGCCTCAGTGGATGTTAAATGAATAAATGAATGTGGAAGAGTTGAATCCTGAGGATTCCACTGAGGACTGACTGCTCCAGCCTCCTGCCTCTCCAGTTTCCTCTTTGTTCCAGTTTTTCCTTCTTTTGATGAGAACCGGATCACTGCCCAGATGACCCAAGAGGAAGGCATGCACCTCGAGATGTTTCTGTCCTTGAGATGAGGTGGTCAGGAAGAGGTCGCCAAGGAGCAGGGTATAGTGGGAGCCAGAGGAAGTCCTAAACAGCCAGTGAACTCTTCTTGGCACAAGTCCTGGGCAAGGGCCCCAGAAACCAACTCCCCAAATCCCAGGGAGTGGACACCCTGGTGTGATTCAAGTCACTCAACAAAATATTGATTGTCTACTCTGTGCTAGATCCACACTGAGCACCCTGGCTGGGCATCCCTTCACCTGAGCATGAGATGATGGATGGTTTGCCCACCCTGCCACCCACTCTACCATGTCCCTGCCAGGCCATCTCAGGGCCACTGATGAATCTGAAGTGAGGTGTGGATGACAAGAGAGGGCTACAGAGACCTTACATGGAACAGCAGCTGGAGCTGGCAGTGCTCATTCCAGAGAAGTGATTCACCAGTGGCATTTCAGACGCTGTCACCAGGGTCAGAGCAGAAATCTGAACAGGGGTATCCATTCATCATCAACCAAAACCTACTGAGAATCTATTGTGTGCCCAGTGCTCTCCTACAGACTGGAGATACAGCAGTAAACAAACCACAAACAACCCTGACCTCAGGGCAGGGACGCTGGAGGAAACAGAAGCAGCAAAGTAAATCATGTAGTCTGACAGTGTATGGGGAAAACTAAAGCAGGCAGGGGGTGATAATGGGAAGGGGGGAAACGAGAGCTGGGGATGGGAGTGGGGGTTGCGATCTTAAATCAGGAGCCTAGGGCAGTGCTGACTTTGAGCTGAGACTTGTAGCAGAAGGGGTGAGAGTCATGGGTGCCATCATGGACCATTCCAGCCAAGGAATGGCTTGGGTGGGTGGGACTAATAGATTCAAAATGTGGCGAAAGAGAGGCATGGGGGCTATAGGGACCTGGCTCTGCTTGAGCCAGTCTCCAAAGGATGAGTTGGGGATACTAGAAGAGGCAGAGAAAGCATTCCAGGTTAAGACCAATTAGCGGGAGCCACCAGATCAGGTGCTCAGGGCAGAGGCCACCTTGTGGGCCTGTGAATAAAGAAGCCTTTGCTTAAGAGCAGGAGGGACAGCTGAGGGCTGCTGGGATCCCACCTGGACTGCAGGCACAGAAAGGGGCAAGAGGAAACAGGTGGGATGCAGAATCATGTCAAGGTGAGCCTGAGTCAGGGAAGGAAATGGAGAGGCATGGATGGGCAGGTGCCAGGAAGCAAGGTGGGTAATACGGTGACAACTGTCCAAGCTTGACTGGGACAGTCCCAGGGAAACTGGGATGGCTGGTCACCCTAGGCAGAGCTGTCCAGAATCACGGGAGATAGGGACGAGGCTGACAAGGTGCTACAGGGTCAAGTTTCCATAGTTGGAAATTTGGAGAAAGCAGGAGATAGGACCCCTAGGTGCTGTGACCTCTAAATCTTTGGTGGCCCTTTGATCCCCTGAGACATCTATGGAGAGCCATGCAGGGCCTGAGGGAAACCCACTGTGGGACTGCTCTCTCCTCTGTAGCTTAGATTTTCATGAAGTTCTGGCCATGGCTGGATGTTTCAGCCTGTTTTACACGGGGAGAGGCCCCTTCTCTCTGAGCTGGAGATGGGGAAGGTGAGTCCCCCATGACATCCGAGCCCACCCTAAACTCCAGATGAGTCACTTGGCCTCAAGGAACCCCGTTGGTTCTAGCGGTGCATTCTAAGACCAGAGCTGCAAACAGGTGTGGAATCCAGCTCTCCAGTGGGTTTTGTTAGACTCGCAGTGTTGTTTGTTTTTTTAATTTGGCAAACCCTATTTTTTAAAAAAATCTGAATTTTGACTAATGATAATGTGAACATGAATGAACAAGTTTCTGTCTGAGTCCCTGCTCAAACAGATATTTGTATACCCATGTTCATAGCAGCATTATTCATAACAGCCAAAAAGTGGGAACAACGCAAGTGTCCATCGATGGATGAACAGATAAACAAAATGTGGTCCATTACACAATGAAATATTATGCAGCCATAAAGAGGAATGAAGCACTGACACGTGCTACATTGTGGATGAACCTCAAAAACATGCTCTGTGAAAGAAATGATTCCATTTATATGAGGTCCCCAAAGTTGTCAAACTCATGAAGAGAAAGGAGATGAGAGTTCCCCAGGGGCTGGTGGAGATGGAGGAGTTATTGTTTAATGGGGACAGAATTTCAGTTTGGGAAGATGAAAAAGTCCTGGAGGGATGATGGTAGCGATGCTGCACTTCGTGAATGTATTTAATGCCACTGAACTGTACACTTAAAAATGGTTAAAATGGTAAATCTTATGTACATTTTACTAAAACTAAAATAATGTTGGAAAAATTGATTGTCCACCTTTTTATGAATACTGGAAGCTGTAGCAACAGTGGGATCCACTGGCTGGGTAGCCCTGATTGGAGCGCATCCCCACTTACCCACCCCCACTCTGCAACACTGACCAGTGTCCTGGGTCTTCGGGCATTTCCTGCTCTTGGGGCGAGGGGAGCCGGGACAGAATCGATTTTCCATCCCCTCTCCTTGAGATGACTCAAGTTAAGCTCCCAGAGTGAGCAGAGCCCTCTAAAGGAGCCAGGTAAACAGTAACTCCCTCCTCCAACCTGGGCCTCAGTTTATCCACCTGCAAAGAGGATCAGTCGGCACTGCCATGACTGTCATAATCACATGAAGGGGCCGCTCAGGTGTGAAGAGCTGGCAGGCAGCCTTGCAGGACTGAGTAATGATTAAGCAACATGTTGGGCTGCGATCATCTGCAGGCAAAGTTTTCCAGGACACTAATGGTTTTGAGGAGCCTGCTCTGGCTGGTGCCGGGGACACTGGAGGACATTGTTCACCTTCCCACAGGGATGTCCTTCTTCCCATCTAACCACACTCCTGAACTGTCCTTGGAATCAGATGGCCCTCAGGGCTCCTGGCCTCTTGGATACTTGGGTTGAACTTGGCTCCAAACACATACCAGGTCCTAGGTCCCACTTCCGTGGCTCCCCTGCCCTGCACCTCACATTTTCCTCCACCTTCACCCAGGCTTCTCAAGGTCTTCTCCGTTGTGCCCATCCCAGTCCTGTCCCTTCTCCCCTCCACAAGAAGTCCAAGCTCACGCTGCATGCACATGAAATTCTTTCCCCATCTTCACCTCTGGGCTGTGAGGTCAAGCATTCCCCCACATCTCTACTTAAAATTCTGGAGAATAACATTTTCTCCACCTTATAACAGCATTGCCTATCCCCTCACCATTTCTTTAGAAGTTGGGCATCCCCTCCTTACCAGTGTTCCTTTCTCTAGTTTTAAGGATCCTTTCTCCCCAGTATCTTCCTCAACCCCAAACCTTATAAATACAGAGCACCTTACTGTCGACTCTTTCAAAGTTGGACCTCTAAGGTCTAGATGTTAATTACATGACACCATGTATCTTCCTTCAGGCTAATGTTTTCTTGGAATATAGAGCTCAATTAGTTCTTGCAATCCTCAGGCATTTTTTTTTTTTTTTAAGCTGCACTTATACCTGCTCCTCCATCCCTTACTATCACTCTTTTTCTTTCTCTATGACAGGTCTCTATGTTAGCTTCCTCCAGTATTCTTTCCATGGCTTAGAGCACTCTCCTAGGTTTTGTTCACAAACTTTTCCTCTTTCAGAAAACTTGGCTGTACATTGGAATTCTTAGCGTTAATCTCATTTTCCCCACTGACTCCTATTGTTCTCATAGAAAAATAACCCCTTCAGCCTGGGCTTAGAATGTTCATGGAAGAAGGTGTTTAGTCCTCCTACAGAAATGTCACTGGACTGTCCACTTTGGGGGGTCAGAAACCCTCATCCCCACTCTCATTCTTTCAGCCTACACGCTGCTTCCTTTGGTTGATGAAAAACCCTTTCTACTGCCCCAAGAATTTTCTCTTTGTTTCTGGCTAATTCAATTAATCGCAGGTGAGCCTGAAACTTCCTTTGCTGTATGTTTGTTTACCTCTAAAATAAATGTTTATAAAGGGGGTGTGTTAATGTGGGCTCCTACCAGCTAGCAAGAGCTGATTGTTAAGTTTTCAGGAATTTTACAAGTGGTTGACATCACATTAGTATCTTGAAATCAGCCATGCATGATGGAACAATTTATACTGTAGAAATCAGCACATGCTACAGCACAAGTCTTCCCGGCTCCCCCGGGTGGGCCCTCTGTGAAATATGGACTGGCATGCCCCTGAGTATTATCCATCATGTGACCAAGATGTTCTAAAGCCAGACTCTTCAACAGTCATGCATACTTTTCTCCTTTCTGCCTAGGACTATCCAGAACCAGCTCTTACCACAACATTGAGAAATAAGTTCGGAAAAACTGTGCTTCCTCCTTGACCAGGAAGCAGAGAAGGGAGCTCCAGGTGGGGAAGGGCTCAGGCTGGTGGGAAAAAGTGAGCTGTGAAGGACAGAGGAAAACTGGATGAGCTAACTTACTGTATACCCAATTTCAGGGATGAGCAGCTTCCAGCACTCCTGGTGATGCATCAGTGACTCGAAGACGAAAGAGAGAGGGCAGAATCTCAGAGTGATGAGGTCAAAGGTCATGTCCAAGGGCTCATGGAAAAGAAGTGACTGACTGTACCAGATTAGCCACATCTAGGGGTAGATGCAGAATGAAGGGACCCAGTTCAGTTCCAGAGGTGAGCTGAACTTAGAGCCAGGATCTGCAGGTCCTCCTGGCCCTGCCTTGGGGGAGCCAGGGAAACCTTCCCATCACATGACCTAAGAAGCCACATCATGTTGACTGGAGAGAGGAAGCATGGAGAAACCAGCTTCAGCCTCCCCTGCAGGGTGGAGAGCCATTTCCAACCTGGTTCTTCCTCCCCACTCACCCTCCAGAGAAATGAGTGATGGTGTTAATTACTGCTAATGAATGGCTTCTGGGCAAGGCAGTATGTGGAGGTTTCTCCAGCCAGAAAGACAGTTCTGGGGTGAGAGGTATACATGCATGGGGAGTCAGTCAGCAGAAACTGGGATTGGGACACCCCTCTGTGCTAGATGCCTGGGGATGATGAGGCCCAGAGAACCTGAGGGAGACACAAGGCACCCACTTCCACCGTGTAGCAGTTCCTCCAAACCATCGCCTAGGTGCTAGGGACTTCAACTTCAAACAGGGCTCTTTGAGATTCCATTGAATACAGATACTCCCTCAGGCTCCTGATCTTGGGAAATGGGACCACATTCACACAGGTGCTCAAGTCAGAAGGCCGAGAGTCACCTTCATTCACCCTTTTCCTCTCCATCCGTATCCAACCGAAAAGGAAAAAACTTCTCTGTATAAACAGAATACTTTTAACACCAGATATGTGGGGTTTTCCACAACAAGCAATTCTCTAATTTCCAGTGGACACCAAGTGTCCTGCAGCTTAATTCAGACATGAGCTGGAGTTTTTGCAGATCCCACAGGTTAGAGACTCAGTCCCACGAGACTGCTTCCACTTCAGGTGGTTGTTGCAATCTTACAATCATAATAAGAACCACAAGGGCCAGTCCAGCCACTGCATGTCTGTGGGGGACCTCACAAGTAGTATAGATAAGTGCCTCTGGCATCCCTAGCCAAAATTATTACTATTGATAGGCTAAGACTGATGCAACAATATTTCCTATTATTTCACAATATTGCTTATTATTTCACACCAATCCATCAACAAAACATGCTGTTTACAGGCTAGAACAAGCCAGAAGATCCATCTTCACAAGTCCATCAGCTCTGCCCTAGAAACTGCAACAACATCCTGTTGGGTCCTCTGCTCTTCTTCCAGTCTGCTCTCCCACAGTAACCAGGGATGTTTAAAAAAAGACACATATCAGATCATGGCACTTCCCAGTTTAAAGCTTTAAAGGTGACTACTACACTTAGAAGGAGATCTAAACCCCTCATCTCCTTTCAGACTTTGCATTATTTGCTTCCATGCTGACCTCCCTCCCTAGCTCTTTCCTGTCCAGCCCTGTTCATCCTCTATTTCCTCTAAGCCCTTTTTCCTCTAAGGGCCTTTGTATGTGACATTCCATCTGTCTTAACCCCATCTTCAGAGTTGGCACCTTCTTTTAGGTCTTAGTTTATGTGACACCCACTCTGTTATTCTTTTTCTCAGCCCTGTAGGAAAAAATGTGGAAGATATGAAATGAGCAAATAAGATTAATGGATATCCTTCCAACGAAATGCTGGAGCCTCTAGAGGTTATCTGATCCCATAGGAAAGTGTGCTTCGTCTGTGATTTATCTTTATCTCTAGGCTATTTCATAAGGGACAGATGTTAATTGGCAGAAACCTGATAGCGATGCAAATAATTCCTGTTCCTAGGAAAAATCACATCCCATCAATGCAACTATTACCTGGTGGGAATAACTTTGCCAGTTTGCATCAGTTGGCAAAATTCATTTCAAGGTTCCTTATCTGACTATAGATGCGTGGTACTTTGAGTCCACTTTTAAACAAGTTGTGATTACCTGCTAGTTTTCTTCTTAATTGGTAAATTAAATCAAATCTTTGAAATGATCTTAGGAAGTCATAATTTCACCTTCTTGTGAAAATTGTCCTTTCATGGCAGCCTGTATATTTCTCTCATTAATGTTATGTGGGTTGTTTTGCTTTGCTTTGTTTTGTTTTGTTTATAAACTAGCTTACTAAACTATATGTTCCATGAGGACAGGAACATTTTTTACTTGTTAGGAATAACTGTGGAAGACTTTGAAATAAGCAAAGAAGGTAACTTCATATCCTTTCCATGGGACACTGAGCATCGTCTGGATCCTTTGGAGTTATGTGATTCTATGGGGGTGTTTGTGTCTTTGTCTTTAACTTGGCTCTTTTACGAATACATTTTCCCCATTTTGCAGAAAAGATGATTCCAAACATTACATTTCTTTGCTCTGTAAAATACCGATTAGTTTTCCATCCATTAGCAAATTGATTTCAGCATTTCTGATTTCCCATATATATGTCTTTTCTTTAGATTCCCTTTTAAATCAGTTTAACATCTTGCTGGCTTCCTCATTCATTAACAAGTTAAAATCTTTGACACATGTTCATTTTATACTTATTTGAAAGTCAAGCTTTTATCTTTTCAGAAATTACACTTTTAACAGCTTACTATTATATCCTCAGTGCTTTGCATGTAACTGCCCCCCCACTTTTGTTAAATAGATTAATTAAATGAAGCATTTAAAAAATTTTAATTAATAAAACAGGCTACAGATTACATATATATATATATATTTTTTTTTTTACAATATTGAAATCACACTACTATATTATTTTCATCTTTTTTTAATGTAATATATTTTGGTATCTTCCCAGGTCAGTAAATGATTCACTCACATAATTATTAAGATTATTAATTATGTATTATAATATGCTATTATATAATTTACCCAAGGCTATGCCCTCTGATACTGGACATTCATTATTTTTACTGTTGTACATAATGCTTCAATAAACAACCTTGTTCATAACGCTTTGAAAAACATCTCTGATTATTTCCTCGTTACATTCATAGTAGGGAAATTGTTAGGTCCGAGGTCATAAACTTATTTACAGTTTTTAATATGTATTGTAAAACTGCTCTCTGTTCCAGAAAAAAAATAATACTTTTATAAAGTTGTATGATTTATATTTCTTCTCTTTTTTTACCATAGAAAAATAGAATGCAAACATTTTCCCTCATATCCAGACAAGGTTTGAAGATTCAGTCTTTCTTGCCTTGAGGAAAGAAGAACTAGTTTTCCAGTTGCTAATGACTTGGTCTCAAGACTTAATATGCCATCAGCATCTATTGTGAAAGAGGAGGGCACAGGTTTAAAAAGTGAGGAGACAGGAAATGCCTCAGCTAGGAAGAGGAAGGCAGAAGAATTTTTCCCCAAGTCTAAATGATGGGAAGACCCGAAAACCTAGCAAAGTTCCACTTGAGGTCACTGCTCAAATGTTCAGGGGCCCCAGAGAGCTGAGCCTTCATCAGGAGACCCCAACCTTCCAGTGCCAGGGCCTGGAAGTGCCCAGAAGGGACTCACCTGATCAGAATCTGCCCCCATGCCTACCTCACACAGGACTGTACTGCCAACCTCCACTTGTCCCACACCTGGTGCCCCCACAATCCTCTAAGCAAGCATTTTTTTCAGCCAGGATACTCTGATAGGGACAGACTGAATGTGGACTATAGGTTGGTAAACAGCCACTCCCCCAAACCCTGGATTGTCCCCTAATGCCCAGCTGCTCCAGCCCTCCTCTAGACCACCCCAGAAATCTAGCATTGAAAGAGTTAATGCCTGTTGAGACAGCGGGCTTCCAAGGGTTCCAGCAAGCCTGTTCTGATTGTTTCTTGACTGTAAAGAACTAGTTAAATATTTTTAACACTGCCCCTGCACTTGTTCTGGGAAGCAAGGATAGGGAGCAGTGCAGGAACTGACCTGAACAAGTCTCAGACTCCCTGAGCTGGGAGAGTGGCTAATATCATCTTCATTTCTCCTGCTGTTTAAACCCAACCTGTTTAACCCTGGGTCCTTCCCAACTTACTTCCTATGGATCCACAGTCTCTCATGGTTTGCTAGATCTACATAGTTTGTCCTAGATCCACAATTTGTAAAGCAGTCCACACTGGTAAGGTCTAACACTGCTCCAGAATTAACTGGGCCTCGGTTCCAACAACTGCTGGCTGCCATACTCAACACATGACCTCACTTCGTCCTCCTCCTTCTGCCCAAAACATAGTCTTCTCCACTGTACACATAAAGAAATAAGCTCAGAGAAGGGAGAAACTCACCCCAATTCACAGGCAAGTAGGCAAGCCTGAGTTAAATGCCCCAGGGCCATTTTAAGATCTTGATAAACCCAGAGCATTCTTAGCTTTGGACTCTCCACCACAGGGAATCAAACATGAATAGGCACCCCTCTCTACAAAGTAAATGTAATGGACTGGTAACCATATGCTCTGAGTTGCAGTTGGCTGGTGAATATAGTTATGTTTTGGAGACATTTAACAAACATCTATTCATTTCAACTTGGCAGCTCTTTTCCTATTTGAGAGTAAGAATTATTTTTCAGAACTCAGATACTTTTGTAAGTCCTACTGTGCTGTACTACTGAAGGCTAAAGCAGGCTGAAACCCTGGTCTTCTCATACATGGCCTTCCCTTCCCCTGCATATGATCCCCATTTTACACACAAGAAAACTACATATAGGATTTCTCTGGGTGCAAATAACAGAGGACTATGAGACTATGACTCACACGGGCTGAAGCAAAATAACATGACTGTATTATTGTGACTTTATTATTCCCGGAAACACCTGCCCAGGAAGACAAAAGGTGCAAAAATCTTACACCTTTACTTCAGAAAAATCCATTAAAAACCACACAAGTTTTCAGCAGGTTGCCCCAAATAACTGTTGAAGCTCCAAGACTGTTTGAAACTTCTACCTCACCATGACCACAAATCCTAAACTACTGTGACCCACAATCCTAAACTATTTTATGCAATCCTTACTAAATACTAATTAAGTCCTGCATCAAAAAGCTTCCCTTAAACCAGACCCCAAAACTTCAATACCTCGACTTTGCCCTTTCTACCTCCACTCGACTTGAGAACTCTTTCAAGATAATGCCTTCCCTGAACAAGGGAAGCAACAAACTCAGTTTTATCCTAGCAACGGGTTGTTTGGACGGTACTTTCAGGGAGCCAGCATTTGACAAAAGGGACAGGACCTAAACGGTGGGCAGAGTCCAATCAGGCTGGATGCAGCGCTGAAGCAGACCTTCCTGGATGGGTGGGCACTATCTCCGACAAGGAAGAAAAGTGTACAGATGTCATGTCGGCAGCCAACAGCGTCTGGTGCAGAAACCAAGTTCCAGCAGGGTTAAATGCCTTGTCCCAGGTCACTCAAACAGCTGATGGGAGGACCTGAAAATCTAGCGAAGTTCCACTTGAGGTCACTGCTCGAATGTGAGGAGAATGCAGGTTTTCGCACCCAAGTCCTTGGCTTTTCCGCGGCGCGGAGATTCACCCTCTCCCACACCCGCACCGAAAGCCTGGGTCGCCCCCTTCGCTGATGTCTTTCCCGCGCGCTGCTGCCTGAGGGAGACGCAGGAGGAAGCCCCTGTCCCTAGTCCCTCTGCACTCATCCGGCGGGGCGCAGGGTCGGGGAAAGCACACCCTGAGCGTAAAAGATTAACCCAATCAAAGCCGTCGACTCGCTCGGGAGCCCTAGCAGCGGAAGTGCGGTCGCTGCGTGAGGAATGCCGGGAAGGCGAAGGGGCGGGCCGATTTCCGGCCGCAGAGGCTGTCGGGCAGGCGCTAAGCGCCTGGGGCTGCTAGGTGTCCGACCCCGTGTAGGGCCGCGGCGGAGTGACAGCAGGGTTTTCCTGACGAGGGCCTGACTGCGAGTGCGGTACTCGCCGCGGGGCGACCCCTCGGCGCCCCCAGACTCCTGCCACACTCCGCCTGAGCTGGAACGTTCCGGAAATAGAAGGAGAGGCGTCTACACGGTCCGGAGCAGGAGGGGGTGCATAGCCCAAGGGGCTTCACCTTAGGCCCAGGGCTACGTATTGGTCTGTGTCTGTCGCCTCCCGGTGGCCATTGCGAGGAACTAAAGCCGGCCTTTGCTCCCCAGTGAGTGAGTTCCTTTCCTCCTCCTGGCCTCAAGTTCCCAGCACTTAAAAAGCCCCGTTTAGGAAGAGAAATATGAACCATAAGAAATGGAAGGAGACAATGGTGTGCTGCAACCAGCTTGTACTGAGTCGCTAAAACTCATGGTTAAATTTTCAGAATTTTGCAAACGATGTTAAATGCATTACCTTTTTAAAGCCATTGTCAAAAAAAAAAAAAGTTATATAAACCTACAATTAAACTATATTAAAAGCAAAAATCGCAGATACTCAAAATCACTTCCTAATTGTTTTGCTGCATTTTACTATTAGATATGTTCTTGAGATAATTGTGTCTCAAAATTTTACATCTGTGTGGTGGAAATGCTATATAATGGTGTGCTATTTATTGCACATTTATTTCCAACCCCACATTCAGTGGCCATGTTAGTAGCTTGACATTGGGCCATGATGGGGATATTTACACCATAGAAATTGGAAAACTCTGGAAATCACTTCCCTGCCCCCTAGATTTGATTATTAAAACTTTCGCTGGCATACCATTTGAGTCAGACAATGGCCAGGGTGGACAGACAGGAAAATGAAGCCATGTCTCTTTGGGGCCAGCACAGAAATATAATCAGTTTCGTCATTATTAAGACCCTGGCATAGGTCCTTCCCATGGTGCTCAATGAACATTTGAGGAGGGAATGGAGGGAGGAAATTATGTGCTAAACTGGGCTCTTTGTTAATTTACTTAAGATGGACTTGCCTAACCCTGACCTTGATTGTGACTTTTACCTGACTTTTTTCTAACTCTCCTAACAGCCCTAATTGCAAGGCCTTAAATGCCAATAATTGAAAGAGTTTTCTTGGTGAATATCAGCCAGGGAAGGAGTTTGATTCAGGGGTGACATAATCTAAACTTTGCTTTAGAATCAGTTTCATATGTAGGACAGGTTGAAGAGAGAAACAAAAACAGGGAGACCCGCCTGTTCATTCAAGACATTGTTCAGTACTCACTGTGTGCCTGACCTGTGTAGGGATGGGGTTGCAGAGATGAGTGTAAGCCACAATCCATGGCCCCAGGGAGTTCAATTTTATGGGGTAAGAGATAGTAAATAATTACTATGAGTGTGATAAGTGCATTGAAAAAGCCAGGTCAAAGTGCCAAAGGGTGAGTCATTCTTTCTTGAGGAATCAAGGAAGCTGTGGTTCAGCCCAGACAAGTGGGGTTTGTAGGCAGAGAGAAGTTATTTAAAAAGAGGTGTGGTGATCCCAGGCTGACAGCACTTCCTAGGCAAAGGCCTGGGTTTGTAGAGGGCCTAAGAGGTTGGGTTGGAAGGGAAAGTCTAAGGGGAGGGTGATGGACTGTAATTGTTGATGCTGAGCCAAGGTGGTCAGCTGTGGGAGCAAAGAGTGAGTTCTGACAGAATGGGTTTAGGGGATGTTCTTTATTATTTTCCATTACGACTTCCATGTCTGCAGCTACACTGAACTTTTCAGCTGTATCTCCTATCTTCGTTCTGTGGTCCAGCCAGAAAGGAATACTGATTCCCCAGTGTGGCTGAGGGCTCCTGACTCCATACCTGGTACACACTTTTCTTGTGCCCAAAGCTCTCCTCAAACACACATATGCTCTCTCCTCTCCACCCCTTCCACACTGCATTTTGGAAATTTTCTCCAACTTTATTATCTAGCTGGATGTCTTGACTCAAAATCGGTCTCCTGAGGTTTTTTTTCTTTGAAACAATTTAAAGGACAAATAAATAAAGCTGCCTTTGATCAACTTTTAAATTTAAAATTTTCAATCATTATGATGTTTACATTTTGTTCCTTTATTGCAGGATTTCTTCATTGCAGAGAGAATAGACTTTCAGTCAAAATCTGTCACATGAGACAAAGAAGGTCATTATATAATGATGAAAGAGTCAATGCCTCAAGAGGATATAACAATTTTAAATGTGTATGAACCCAACATATGAGCACCTAAATATATAAAGCAAATATTAACAGAACTGGGGAGAAATAGACAGCAATACATTTATAGTATGAGACTTCACTATCCCACCTTCAACAATGACTAGGTCATCCATATAGAAAAATCAGTAAGGAAACATTAGATTTGAGTAACACAGTAGAGCAAATAGACCTAACACATATACAGAACATACCATCCAAAAGCAGCAGAATAGTCATTCTTTTCGATGCACATGGATCATTCTCCAGGTTATATTATATTTTATCCCACAAAACAAATCTTAACAAATTTAACAAGCTTGAAATCACATCAACTATCTTCTCTGTGAGAAAATATTATAAATATGTAGAAACTAAACATTATACTTATGAACAACCAATGAATTGAACAAAAGAGGGGAATCAAAAAGTGTCTGAGACAAACAAAAATGGAAGCACACATACCAGAATTTATGGGATCCAGTAAAAACAATTCTAAGAGGAAAGCTGAGAGCATTAAACACTCACATTAATACAAAAGAAAGATCTCAAATAAATTACCTAACTTTACACTTCAAGACATTAGGTAAAAGAAGAAAAAACTAAACCCAAAGTTAACAGAAGGAAATAGAGTAGAAATGAATAGAGACTAGAAAGACAATGAAAAAAAACATTTTCTCATTTTAAATAATTTTTTTTCATTTCATTGATAAAACTGACAAACCTTAGCTAGATTAATCAAGAAAAAACTTGAATAAATAAAATTATAAAAGGAGACATTACTACTGATAGTATAGAAATATAATCATAAGAAACTACTAAAAATTGTATAACCTAAAAGAAAAGGATAAGTTCCCAAAAATATAAACCTACCAACACTGAATCATAAAGAAATGAAAATCTGACCACAACAGGTGAGATTGAAGCAGTAAAAAACAAAAACAACAAAAACAAATTCCCAACAAAGAAAAACCTAGGACCAGGCTTCACAGGTGAATTATACCAAACATTTAAAGGAGAATTAACAAATCTGTCTCAAATTCCTCCAAAAATTATTGAAGAGAAAGGAACACTTCCAAACTCATTGTACAAGGCTAGCATTATCCTCACACCAGAGCCAGATAAGGACACTATAAGAAAAGAAAATTACAGTCTACTATCCCTGATGATTATAGATGTAAAA
The DNA here is from genome assembly GCA_030015415.1 of Cynopterus sphinx. Taxonomy (NCBI): domain Eukaryota; kingdom Metazoa; phylum Chordata; class Mammalia; order Chiroptera; family Pteropodidae; genus Cynopterus; species Cynopterus sphinx. The sequence continues at coordinate 93,397,755 of CM057379.1, read as the reverse complement.
ATCCTAAACAAAATACTGGTAAACTGAATTCAACAGCACATTAAATGAATCATACATTATGACCAAGTGAAATTTGTCCTTGAGATGCAAAGATGATCAAATATATGCAAATCAGTAAACATGATACACTACATTAACAGAATAAAAGATAAGAATTATATGATCATCTCACTAGATGCAGAAAAAGCATTTGACAAAATTCAACATGTTTTTATGATAAAAACAATAAATGAGGTATAGGAGGAATATATCTCAATATAATAAAGTCCATATAAAACAAGTCCACAGCTAATGTCATATTCAACAGTAAAAAAACTGAAAGCTGTTCATCTAAGATCAGGCAGAAGACAAGGGTGTCCATTCTCATCACTCCTGTTCAACATAGTACTAGAGTGCTAGGCAGAGCAATCAGACAAGAAAAAGAAACAAAAGGCATCCAAATCAGAAAGGAAGAAATAAAACTTTCTCTACATGCAAGTGACATGATATACAGGCAAACCTTTTATTTCACTTAACTTCTTTGTACTTCACAGATGTGTTTTTTACAAGTTGAAGGCAAGATCTTCCACCAGCAAAAATATTATGACTTGCTTTATTACTATGATCACTTTGTTGTGGTAGTCTGGAACTGAACCCGTAACTTCTTTAACTCCACACACACACACACACACACACACACACACACACACACACACACACACACTGTATTAGAACTAATAAATGAATTCAGTCAAGTTACAGGAAATAAAAACGTATAAAAATCAGTTGCATTTCTATACACTAACAATGAACTAACCAAAAAAAAGAAATTAAGAAAACAATCATATTTACAATAGAATAAAATACTTAGGAATAAATTTAACCTAGAAAGTGAAAGTCTATACATTGAAAATCATGTCAAATTGATGAAAGAAACTGAAAAAGACACAAATATACGTAAAGATAACCCTGGTTCATAGATTGGAAAAATTTATGTTGTTAAAATGCCCATGATATACATATTCAGTGCCATCCCGATCAAAATTCCAATGGCATTTTTCACATAAACACAAAAAAATTCTAAAATTCATACAAACCTACAAAAGATAGACAAAACAATCTTGAGGAAGAAGTAGCTGAAGTCATCACACTTCCTGATTTCAAACTATATTACAAAGCTATAGTAATTAAACAGTATAGTACTGGCATAAAAACAGATACATAGACCAATGGAACAGAATAGAGAGCCTAGAAATAAACTCATACATATACAATCAACGAATATCTGACAAGTGTGCCAAAAATACACAATGGGGAAAAGGTAGTTTCTTAAATGAATAGTGCTGGGATATCCACACAGAAAAGAATAATCATATGATACACAAAAATTAACTCTAAATGGATTAAGACTTAAATGTAAGATCTGAAATGGTAAAACTCCTAGAAGAAAATATAGAGCAAAGCTCCTTAACATTAGCCTTGGCAGTTTTTTTGTTTTTTTGAATTTGACACTAAAAGCACTGGCAACAAAAGTGAAAATAAATAAATGAGACTATATATAATTTAAAAACTTATGCACAGTGAAGGAAGCAATCAAAATTAAAAAGACAAGGAATGAAAGAAAATATTTGCAAACCATATTCATATTGAGATAATATCCAAAAAATAAAGGAAACTCACATAACTCAGTAGTACTAGTACTAGTAGTAGTAGTTAGTAGTAGTAGTGTAGTAGTAGTAATCCAATTAAAAATGGGAAATGGACCTGAATAGACATTTTTCTAAAGGAGACATACAATGGCCAACAAGTATATGAAAAAGTGTTCAATATCACTAATCATCAGGGAAATACAAATCAAAACCATAATGAGATATTACCTCGCACACCTGTTAAGATGGCTATTATCAAGAAGACAAGAGCTAACAAGTGTTGCTGAAGGCATGGAGAAAAGTGAATCCTTGTACAATGTTGGTGGGCATGTAAATTGGTAGAGACATGAGAAATAGAATGGATGTTTCTAAAAGTATTAACAATAACGTTAAAATAATGTGATATGGCAAACCCACTTCTGGATATAGATCCAAATCAGTACAGTCCTCACTTAACATTGTTGATAGGTTCTGTAATTTTAGGTGGAATAACATACAACAAAACCAATTTCCATTAAACCAGTAGGTGACAGGTCACATCTATGTGATATCTGCTCTTGTTCTTCCATCAGCACCTACTCAGTTCATCCAGGTGTGCATTATTTTCCTCATTAGAATTTCTTGACCACCTCTTTCAAAACAAGCCCCTAACATACCACATTTGACCATGAGGTATGGTTAGTTGGACACGAGTTTAGAATAATGGTCCTGGGTCAGTATTTAAGCACTTGAATATCAAACAGTGGAGAAGGGCAGAATGGTCCGAGAATGATCACAACTATTGTGAAAAATAGGTAGAACATATTTTGTATTCAATTTTTTAACCAGCTCAGCCTGATTAGAAAAATAAGTGTGAAGGATTAGATTGGCCAACTTTAATTTATCAAGTACCTTTTAAAAATGATGGACATCTCACACACACACACACACACTCACTCACTCACTCACTCACTCACTCACTCACTATCTTTTCAAGCCTCTCTTGGTCCCTCTCACTGTCTCAGAGGGGACTATATCTGTTGGTGGAGTGTTACCCTATTTCTAACAAATTTTCCATTTGACTTCCCCCCCCACAAAAAAAAATTGATGGACTGTTTTATCCCTTATTTGGGTCAGAGTCGAAGATAAATTACAGGCACACACTTTTAAAATAATTTTTAACCAGGGTGAAAATTCTTGTAGAAACCAATGAAATTCAATGTTGAGTGTCTTCTGAGAAGTTAACACATCAGGCTCATAATAGGATATCAGTTACTGAGAGTTTAATTTGAATACATGGGATGCCCCAATAACAAATGTAAAAAGTAGAAATTATTAACTTTTCATAGTCTACTTAAAGTTAATATTGTACCATTCATGTAAAATGTATGAAATTTGCAATTATATAGGCCCATGTACCTCATCTCATACTTTATACATAGGAATCAAATGCATTATATCTATATATGTTACAGACCCCACAAAATAGGATTTGTTTTAAACACTCATATATTAATTTAAAGAAATTAAGAGAAAAAAATAGTTTACATTTACCCACATATATTCTATTACTAGTGCTTCTCATTCCTTTCTAAAAATCTACAATTTCATCTGGGATCATTTACCTTTACCTGTAATCACCCCTTTAATTTCTCTTGTACTATGGGCCTACCAGCAATAAAGTCTTAGTTTTCTACTTCCCTCAATTCTTGAAAAATATTTTCATTGAATATAGAATTATGGGTTGACAGGTAGCATCATCATCATCATTATCATCATCATCATCATCATCATCATCATCATCATTTCAGCACTTTGAAGATGTTTTATTGTCTTCTAGCCTCCATTATTTCTAATGAGAAGTCATTAAATTATGTGAGCTTGAACTGAAAGGAACAGTTCTTTAGATTTCCAACTTTCTATAGACAAGAAGCAGGTTAGCAGAGAAAGCTATTCAGCTACACACATGAACCATTTCTTAAGGAAAAGGATGGATGATTCAGAAGCCAGAGCCAAAAGCCCAGAGGGTAGAGCTAAGAATCATGAAGAACCATTCTCAGTGACTCTACACAACACACATTCCTTGCTCCCAGAGTAGAAAGAAGTAGCAGCATGTGCCTAGCTGGCTTTCAGAAATTTCAGAAATGCTATGGACCAGTGATTTCTATGTGGGGGGTTATCTATTGTGGTTATCAGTCCCTTCCTCACCATTGTATGTTGAGTGCACAGAGTGAACTCTTCAGTTCACAGTGCTTCAGATTGAGAGAAGAAGCCTCATCTGCTCCTAACTCTGATTTAGTTGATGACATCCTGGACCTCAAGTCTGGCTGATGCCATAATGGGATGAGACTTCTAGAGTACTGGCCAACCCTTACAGTAAACTATGTTTATTTCCTTTCTTGACTTTTTTCCTGAAGTTAATAATTGCCTTTTTATTGCTATTCATTTCTTTTGTACCTACCCAGACTTTCCAATTCTCCACAAGGTCAATCTCATTAGGAAACTGTATCACTTTCTTTTTCTTCTCTGCTGCATCCCTCCTTGAGGTCCCATTTTCCTTATCTTTGAGATGTCCCTCTAGGTGTCATCCTTAGAATTCCATTTGCTTTTCTCCTGGTTTTGATTCTCTATGTTCTTGGTCTCGTGTCTTCCTCTTTCTTCATTTACATCTTGTTTTGGTGGAACGCATCATTCAGATTGAAAGATAGCACAATGGTAGAGGGCATGATGATAACAATATCAGCATTCCTGTTTTTTGTGTTCAAACAAGGACTCATTGTTCTCTATGTTTACGGCACAGCTGTCATTCCACAATCTTCATTAGTATCTTGGAGATTCCCTTTACTTCTCTTCTGTTTTAGATCTTTGTTTTCTACAGCCCACACTTAATATTTTCTTGGTTTATTCCTTCTTTAGTCAGAGAACATTCTCCTCTAGTGGCTTCTCAAGAATGGTGCACGGAGGCTAAATTTTTTGAGACTTCATGTCTGAAAATGTCTTTATTTCACTCTCACACTTGACTGAGAGTGTGGGTAATTATTGCTTCTCACTGATCAATATCTTTCTTTCCTCCTCCTTTCTGCTAACAAATTCTGTCCTGCGGCCACATGGTGGCCATATGGCCAGTTTGGATCAATCATTGGGCCAGGAGTCAAGCTGGGGCACTTAATCTCTTTCCCTGGGACTGTTCATACTGAATGAACAATCTTTCTACAGAGGCAGGGGAGGAGCTCTAGTCCTCTTAGCTGGCATTCCTTAAGGAAGAGACTTTATCTGGTGGCCACTTTCCCAGCTCAGGTAGTCATCTTAGGATTTAGAGAATTCAGCCACTATCAGAGAGGAGAGTGTCCTGGGGGTTAGAAGGGAGGTTGTCAGCACTATCCTGGGTCCTGCAGCTAGCTTTTCCTTCAATTGGAGCATTGCAGGAAGGTCCTACCAACTGGGTTCCACCAACCAGGAGCCAAGGTCCCGTGAATATCCTTTATGTTCCATGAGTCTTAAGCTCCTGTCACCTGCTTTTGAAAGAAATCCACATGACTACAGAACCACTCCTAGCTGATCATTGCAGAATATTCTGCCACCTTTTCTTTTGGATGTTGCTGCTGCTCCTTTGAAATTAAAAAAAATTTTCATACTTTCTATAAATCTTCAAACTGTCCTTTTTCATTTCCCTTTATATCGTGAACATTCTCCAGAGATACTCAATTAATCTTCATGTTTATGTCATTTTTATGAATTCTATTCAGAAAATGTTTTATTTACCATTACTCAACTAGTGTTTGATTCTTGTGTGTTTTGGGTTTTTTGTTTTGCAAATATAAATAACCTGGTCACTAATGCCTTTGATCATAATGCTTTTTTTCTATATTATCCCTCTTAGGCTAGATTTCCCGTGATGAAGTCATTGAATAGAGAGGAATAACTATTTAAAAAAGCTTAAGCCGCAGACTGGCAATCTGATTTACAAAAGGGCTGTGCCAGTTACATGCCCACCAACTGGCCCACTTCCCGACAGCCTTGACTAATAGCATTCTTCCAGTGCTGTGCTAACTCCATACAGGAGGACTAGCATCTCTTTGCCTTGGCTTTGATTTGCATTCATTTAATTACTGAGGCTGAACCCTTCTCAGCAAGTCTATTAACCAAATTGATTTCCTCTTTGGTGACTTGTCTGTGTCCTTGGTTCATTTCATCTTCAGGGTCTCAGTGTTTTTCTGATCAATTTCTTGAGTACTTTGGACAATTACAATGTTGATACTTTGCCACATTTCCCGTAAATATTTTTCCTGTTGTTTGCATTTTGATTTTGTAACCAATTTTTCTTGTAATTTTTAGCTTATGGACCACCTCTTTTATTTTGTGATAGCCACTGTGATTTCTTCTGAGCTCAACTTTCTCCGGCATCCTCACTGTCTGATCACATCTTAACTTTTGTTGCTTACTTGATTTTAAGGAAGAGCTGCCCTTAGAATTGACTTAAAAAGATGGGGGGAAAAAAAGGCAGAGAGAACTGAAAAAGGCGCCTGAGAGGAAGCAGTTGGCTGGAAAGAGTCTGAGACCCCTCTGAAATAGAAGAATTCATCTTCGGGGACCTGGAGAAATGTGGCCCCCCAGACGTTTTGAAACACTTTCCATAGTTTGTGATTAGATATTCTCCCCCTTAAATTGTGTTGCTGTCTCTTCCACACTGTAAGCTGAGGACAGTTTTGTTCACCTCGATATTCCCCTGGAACAGTGCTGGGCACCGGATGTGCTCAAAAAAACTTGCGGAAAAATGAATGATCGAACGAATGAGTCTGGAATCTCTCTTGCCACCACAGTCAGGGCTCCCATCACTCCTTGCAACCCCCACAGGTGGCCCAGCTCGCCCAGGCAACGCGGGTGGGGTGCATAGGAAGGACAGGGAAGGCCATGGACAAGAGAAGGCAGGCCAGCCCCCGGGTGGCAGCCTCACTGAGGGCGGGTGAGGGCCCGCCCTGTGGAACGGCTGCTGGAGAAGGGGAGGGACAGGCCGGAGAGACCCGGCTGCACGTGTCCTGCTGCCGGCGGCCACTAGGGGGCTGGGCTGCACTGACCAGCAGCGCCTGCCCGGCCCGAGGACCAGAGGCCAGTGACCCCGGCCCCCACCACCTCCCGCGGCGCTCCGCGGCGCACCTGACCCACACACGCAGCCATTGCGCAGCGGGGAAACTGAGGCAGGGCTCTGCCTGCCACCCAGAGCCCCCCCGCCCCCCAGACCTCAGCCAGGAATCTCCGGACTTGATCCAGGGCTTCGCCCCCACCCTGACCCCGCGAACTGAGCGGGCGGGGTGTGGCCGCCGGAGCCCCGACTCCTGCTCTGACGTCAGCCCCGTGTCCCAAATAACTTCCTCCCCGAGAAGCTTCCGCCGCTGCAGCCGCACGTCCAGGATCCCGAAAGGCCGCGCCCAGGGCAGGGACTCCAGCGACGGTCACCCCGGACCGGCCTTCCCAGAACCAGCTTCCGCCCCGCCCGCCCTGGCCCGGCCCGCAGGTTCTGGGAAGCCCCCTCCACCTCACCGCCCCCGGGCGCGGGGGGAAGGGTGCAGCCCCAGGAACGGGACTGGGGCCTCCTTGGGGTTGGTCCTGGCACCGCACGTTTGGGTGGGGGCTTCTAGGACCCAGTTTCCTGGGGCGAAGGCCCGTGAGGGGCACTGGGGTTAGCTAGGGCCTCCCTCAAACACACAGGTCCTGATTCCTTCTGCTCTTGTTTGTTCCATAAGCACCGATGACCTGGACTTTTCCCTGTCTGCCCCCCATTAGTGTAAGCCACAGCCAAAACTCCGGCTCACTGCTGTTTGGTACATAGCAGGTGTTCAATAAATGTGAATGAACAAATGAATGAATGAAACACCCACGGTCTAGTGGGTGGACTGCAACCAACTTACCTGAGGCCTGTGGTCAGTGGGGAGGGTTGTAGTCAGTTCATGGTGACAGGAAGAACCCCAGGCCATAAGCACCTAAATGGGACAGGTATACACTCTGGCCCCAAGACCCTAAGGCATATAAGGGTGAGGGGTCTGGCCCCTTGGGGTTCAGGGGTTCAGGGCCAGGTCATGGAGGAGTCGAGGTTCTGGGGTGCCTCCTTCCTTCCAACAGGACCTGGGCGGGCCAGGCCAACAGGTTGGGCAGCATAGCCAAGCTGACGCTCACCTCCAGCATAAAACCCCACTTCATGGAGGCTGGCACCTCACTCTAGTGCTTCAGGAGCTCCCACCACCACTGTCCCCCACCTGGTACCCCAGCCAGGCTCAAGATCATGAGGCGACTGCCGGCCATGACCCTGCTCCTGTTGCTGCTGCGGTTTGGTGAGTTTTGGATGTTGCAGGAAGCCAGTTCGCTCCTCCCGGAGGGGCCCCTCTGCCCTGCCTGGGGCTCTAGCTAAGCCTCCAACTCCCTGGCCAGGCTTGGGACTATGGCATAGGCCTCTCCTCACCTCCCCACTCCAGTGGTGTGGCCTCCCAGGTGGGTGGGAAGGTCCAGATGTCCCACCTGGGAGAGTGATGTGGGAGAGGGAAGTGGGCGCAGGCCCAAGAAGACCCCTGAAGCAGTGACAGAGGCAGGGGTTTTGCTCCTCTCTCTCCACCTTGCTTTGAAGTTCATTGGCTAAGCTCTGGACTTGTTGCCTCTGCTTCTCATCTGGCCACTCCCCATCTCCCAGATGTAGATACAGGCTGCAAGTATGCAAGACCTGAATTCAAGAGCCACTGGGCTCCAAATCCCAGGATTGCCATCAGTTGGGTCTCCGAAGGGGGGTGGGAGAGCTGCTGTCTGCCTGAGCCAGTAAGCCCCAGGAGACGGCTGGGGGGACTCAGTGGGAAGTGAGGGTGAAGGTCGGGGCCAGGGTTGGAAGCTGCTGTTCCCACTAGAGAGGGAGGATATGGGGAGGTGCAGGCCCTGTCCTGTCTTTCAATCCTGGGTCAGGGTCAGCAGGTGCCAGCCAGGGAGCCACACCTGCCAGGCCCCTTCCGGCCAAGCGGGCTGCCCTCTGCCAGGGAAACCTTCCCACATTCCTGGGCCAGCCTGGCCAGCTCAGCTACCACCTCACTTCCTTGTCCTCGAGTCACCTCCCAGGGCCAAGCTGGGTCACCCCAGGCTCCAACTCGGCCATGGCTCCAGGCTTCCTACCCGGGGTTTGGAGGACACCCAGGAGGCACCTCTATGGAGAGGGCCAGCCTCCCTGGGTTCCCCTCCTAGCATCCTGGCGCAAGGATGACAACGCTCTTTGAGGGAGCCCATCTCTGCTAGAGGATGTGACACCATGATCACTCCCAATAGGTTAAGTAACCAAGGTCATTGCCAAAGTGGAAACAGCAGCCTGCATTTGACTTACAAACAGCTGTGACCAGAGGCCTGACTCCTTCAATGTCATTCTCATCCCCACCTCTAGCTCTTCCCTCCTGAAGGCTTAGGCCTCTCCCATTCCCACCACCCAAGCCTCTACCACGGCTCAAAGGAAGGACTTGACCCTCTGGTCAGCTTATCCATCCCCCGACAGGACGCCCACCCTGCAGAGCCCAGGTCTCTGCATCACCCCTTCTTGGTCAGACCAGCCCCTCCAGCTGCTCTCCTTCTGTACCTCTATGTCCCCTTGGTTCAACCCCATGGATGTGGGCTCTGCCTTCAAGGAGCTTCTGGGCCCATAGGCGAGATAAGCAATCCTACCTCCAGGGTGATTGAGGTGGACAGAGCTCTATGAGACCCAGAGGAAGGACCTAGAACTCAGGAGCCAGGCTTTCCAGACAGTGCAAGCAAGGAGAGCTGCCCAGATAAAGCTGCATTTCAGTTAGGCCTCAATCTGGATTAGGACCTGTAGGATTTGGACATATAGTAACTAGGAGTAAAGGGCCTCTAGACAGAGGGGTGTTGTGAGCAAACCCTCAGAGGTCAGAGGACTCAGCAGGATTGAGTAGAGTTTCTCAGAGGCTGGGGTGAGGAAGCCTGCAAAGCCTCAAAGGGGCATCTGCCAGGCTTCAGGCATCTGCATTTGATCCTGGAAGTGGACTCTGGATCTGTCTGCGTGTATGGAATGGGGAATGACTGTGGGGAGAACCAGGACAATGCTCAGGAAAATTCCCACAGGAAGAGACGAGCTTGTAAGTACCTTAGCGCCAGTGAGTAGACAGGTGAACGGAGCATCGTGTGCAAGCAGAAACATCAGGCCTTAGAAAGAGCAGGGGGTCAGGTGCTAGCAATCTAACTAAATTATATTGTACTAAGATGAGCAGACTTCCCAGGGAACATTTGCATTTTTAAAGGACGTCTTGTGAACACAAATCTGTGAGCAATAAGTCCAGGGTAGACTTCCTGTTCTCATCACTTGCCTGGGCTTATCCCACCTTTGCTCCCACACCTCTGCTTGGCACTCCTACTTTGAAGAGTGACCAGTCCTGCCTATGCCTTCTGAGCTCCCCAGTATCCATTTCTCCTCTTGCTACACCTACAGCTCCCCCCTACTCCCACTCCCACTGTTTCATTGTCCAACCCCAACCCCTCAGCATTGGGGAGTACACCCCTTGGACTAGGAGTCTGGTTAGAAGAACAAGGGTCCCATAAAAAACCTTAGGGTCCTCGGGCACTCATGAAGATGCATGACCCAGCCCTGTGCTTGCAACCTGGGGCCCCTAACCACCATGGGGCTGGTCAAAGTAAAGATGGTTTCAAAAACAGCTGCCCAACCCTCTGGGCCCAAAAAGGGGTTGGGGAACAAAAATGCTAAGGGCTAAGTGGGGGAGAGGCTGTCTTGATCCCCACATCCTAGCTCTGATCAGATCTGCCCCCAGTGAATATGCCAAACAGGGGTACCTTTCTTGAGGGGCAGGTATTTCCAGAGTATTGCTGACACTGCACTGGGGATTGTCACTCTGGCTGTGGTCTCAAGGTTGCGGGGGAGGTTCCTGAAAAGGCCTGGTAGCAGGCCCTGTGCCTGTGTCCAGAGACACAGTGTGAGGCAATGGATCCTGGGGAGATGGAGCCTCAAAAACAGCCCTATTCCCATCACTCTGCCTGTCCCCTCCAGGGCACCATGGCCCAGCAGGGTGTCTTGGGCTCCACTGGTAGAGCATGCTGGAATGCCTGAGGAGGGTCGGCTCTTGGGAATCTAGAATCTTGGGGAGACTGACTCATTAAGACCACTGGCTGGCTTGTCTCTCCTTCCCAAGACCTGTGGAGCTGAGCCATAGCCTCAGGACTGAAGTTAGGTTGGAGACTTGATCCTCAGAACAGACTATGTGAGTAGATTCAGATTTCTGAAATGCAGAGGCAGTTCGAAGACCCCTCCCTTTAGCTCAACTCCAGGCTGTCCAAAGGGTGGAATGCAGACGCCACAGCAGCAGGGCTGAAGGCGGGGTACTCCCCAACTTCCTGACAAGGATGGGTGTGGGGTTGAGGAAGAGACCCCTGCAGGGATGAGAGGAACCATCCGGTCCCAAGCAGGAGATTCAAGCCATGATGGGGGTCCCATCACTGGCATCTTCCGATTGGCTCCTTGTACAGCAAGAAGTCTGTTTGTCCTTGCAGATAAGTTCTGGCCCACAGGCCTGGGCCTGCAGACCTCAGAGGGCGGGCCTGTGGGAAAACTGAAGGCCCTTGGCCGCCCCCTGCTGGGTCCCTCTGTGGACTGTCCTGAGTTCTTAGGGAGGCTGAGTATGGAGTAGACGAGGGCCAAGTCGACCAGCAGTGGGGGGACATGAGGAGCAGACCCTGGCTTTGGCAAAGTTGACTGACCACCCCCTTTTCTCTCTTCCAGAGACTCAGGGGGCCGAGGCATCGAGCGGTAAGCAACAAAGCCCTTGTGTTGGGGGACAGAAGTGGGTTTGTCTGAGAGCTGCGAGACTGGCCAGAAGCTCTCACACACACCTGAGGAGACTCAGAATAAATGGGCAGGGCATGGGGAATTCCAAAGTAAGGAAAAGTTGTGGCTCAGTAGCATTGGAGCCCAGACAAGAGGATGTCTGATAGCCCAAGAGGACCACTGAGGCATGAGGCATGGAGATGGGGGCAGGAAAAAGTGACAGGAAGCTAAATATAGTAGCTGTTGATTATTCCCTTGGGATTACCTACCGCGTGTGGGACCCTCCCGATATCCACTGTCCTTCCAGGAGCCCATTTGTCAGGCCCTGGGGTAAGACCTCTACATGTGTTCTCTCAACCCTCACTACAATATTTTACAGGTGAGGGGCATGAGGCCCGTTGGGGTGGGAGGGTCTTTCTCACAACTGGGAAGTGTCTGCCTGTGTCAGAGGCTGACCCGATGCTCAGGCCTCTGACCTACCCCCTCCCAATCCCAAGCAGGTCAAGGGCAGGGAGAGCCCTGAATTGAGCAGAAAGAGGAAGCTGGAAGTGGGGCTGGGGTAGGACATCAGCCATGGAACCAGCCCCCAGTGAGCACTACCTTGTGTTATTCTAGTCTGCGGGCACCCAAGGATGCTGAACCGGATGGTGGGTGGACAGGATGCCTTGGAGGGTGAGTGGCCATGGCAAGTTAGCATCCAGCGAAACGGAAGCCACTTCTGCGGGGGAAGCCTCATCACAGAGCGGTGGGTCCTCACTGCAGCGCACTGCTTCTCCAAGTGAGTTGGCTCAGCCCCCTTCCCTCCCTCACCAATGATCTCCCTTGTCTGCTCTGCCTTCCAGCCACAATCGGGGCTTCCCAGTCAGCCCTTGCTCCCCAAAAGCCCAACAGAGAGGTCCACTGCTTGTCTCACCAATGAGGTGCCTGGCCAAGCCTGGGGCCCTGTGCCTGCAAAGGCTGGCGGGCTCCTCCCACTCCCTAGCCCCGGCCCTGATCCCTCCTCCCACACCTCAAATCCAGGACACTCCCTTTTCCAGCTGGGACTCAGGTTACAGATGAGCCCAAGGACTGGAGTAGAATGTCCCTTCATCCTGCTCACCATGCCATCCCTCACCAAAGGGCCAGGCCACCCATCCCTGCTACCACACTGCAAACCTCCCGGCCCCTGACCTTCAAGGTTTCCCAAGAACCTCAGCTCTTGCCTCATCACAGCTCTGCAATTCCTTTAAAATCTCACATCTTAAATTTAGCAATGCAGGCTCAGTGGGAGTAGTTCGCTTGACCAAGGCTCATGGGCAGGGCTGGGCCAATCCCGAGTTGGCTGGCCCCCAGCTGCACCACTGTGGGTGTTTATCTTCTTCACCCTTCACAGCAAGACTTTCAAGTAGGGGCTGTTACTGTCCCCACTTCACAGCTGAGGAAACTGAGTCACAGAAAACTCGACAGGTGACTTGCCCAAGATCACCCAGCTGGCCAGGGGTGAAGCTGGAAATTAAAGTCAGAGATTAAAGCCAGTTTAGCTTATGCACCATTAACCCCCACACCCCGATATAGATATGTGTCCCCCTGGAGATTTTTTTTTGAAGATATTGTACGAAGAGAGATGTCAGGCAGTAAACCTGGAAAACAGGAGGGAGGTATGTGGCAGCAGAGGAGCACCACCAACTCCTTATTCTTTCCTTTCCCCATTTAACCTCCAGCAACATCCCCCTTTGAAGCCCCAGAGGGTTTGCCTCACACCAGCTCTCTGATCTTTCCCACCAGCACCTCTGAAACATTCCTGTACCGGGTCCTGCTGGGGGCACGGCAGCTGGTGAAACCGGGGCCACATGCCATGTATGCCCGGGTGAAGCGAGTAGAGAGCAACCCGCTATACCAGGGCATGGCCTCCAGTGCCGATGTGGCCCTGGTGGAACTGGATACACCTGTGACCTTCACCAACTACATCCTCCCTGTGTGCCTGCCTGACCCCTCGGTCACTTTTGAGACAGGCATGAAATGCTGGGTCACCGGCTGGGGCAGCCCCAGTGAGCAAGGTAATGGGGCAGAGGCAGAAGAAAATGGGGGACATACCTAGAGATGATCCCAGAAAGGTTGGGGTTTACTTTGAACCAACAATCTTTTTGTTAATATTGGTACACATGATGTCTACTGAAATAGGGGGAGTGAGTATGGGAAAGAGGCAGCAGATTCAGAGGAGGAGCCATGGAGAAGTGGAGACATACCTAGAGATGATCCCAGAAAGGTTGGGGTTTACTTTGAACCAACAATCTTTTTGTTAATATTGGTACACATGATGTCTACTGAAATAGGGGGAGTGAGTATGGGAAAGAGGCAGCAGATTCAGAGGAGGAGCCATGGAGAAGTGGAGAGAGGACAGAAAGAGCTCAGCCTGGTGCACAGAAGGAGAGAAGGAAAAATTGTCCCACAAAGCCCTGAGCCAAGAGGTCTAAAATCAAGCAAGAAATGGGGAGCGACAGAGCTGTGATTCTCAAGAACCCAGGGACACGGGGTCCTTGGTAAGACTGTCTGCTAAGATGCAGGGTGTTTCATTCCTCCGCAGACCGCCTGCCCAACCCTCGAATCCTGCAGAAACTTGCTGTGCCCATCATTGACACACCCAAGTGCAACCGACTCTACAGCAAAGATACTGAATCTGAATTCCAGCCGAAAACCATCAAGGACGACATGCTGTGTGCTGGCTTCGCTGAGGGCAAGAAAGATGCCTGCAAGGTACGGGCTGGGATGGGCTGCGCTAGAGGCTGAGCTCTGCTCCCTAGGCCCAGGTCAAGGTGGGAGCTAGCTCAGCCTGGTTGAGGGCCCAGTAGGTGGGCCCACAGTCCAGACCAGAGCTGTGCATGGTCAGAAGGCAGATCCCTGGACCCCACCCAGGGAACTCAGTAGGTCTGCAGTGGGGCCTGGGAAAATACACTTTGAACATACTCCTCTGAGCAGATGGTCTGGGGATGCTAAGAAATGGGCACCCCAGGCCAGAAAAGGAAGGACCAGCCAGTGGTGTGAGGAGAGCTGGGGAGGGACATTCTAGGGCTGAGAGTTGAGGAGAGGAACAAAGGGAGGAAGACAGCTCTGTGTGCCTGTGTACCTGTTGGCTCTTGGGTCCCTGTGGGCTGACAGTTCCTCTGCTTCCTCCACAGGGTGACTCAGGGGGGCCTCTGGTATGCCTTGTGGACCAGTCATGGCTTCAGGCTGGGGTGATCAGCTGGGGTGAAGGCTGTGCCCGCCGGAACCGTCCAGGTGTCTACATCCGGGTCACCTCCCACCATAACTGGATCCACAGGATTATCCCCGAACTGGAATTCCAGCGGGCCAGGTCAGGTGGCCAGAAGCGGGAACCCCGGGTCCTGCAGCCCCTTGATCAGAATTTTGCGCCCTGCCTGGCAGCCCACACCATCCTCCTGGTCCTCACCGCCCTGCTCACCTGCCTCTGAGCCCCACTCAGGCAGGTGGGTGAGCACAGCCTCAGGGCCTACGTGTACATTTGTAAATAGCTCTGATTCTTCCTTCTTTCAAATGCCCGGTTATTTTTATTTATGTTCGCCCTCTAATAAAAACCTGACCTCAGTGCCAGCTGCCTGGGTGTGGACCCTCAGGGGGAGGGTAGTGGAGAGGCACCAGATGGGGGTGGGGTACTGAGAAGCTGTGAGTTGGGAACAGTGCTGAGTGGGGACATGTGGAGGGTTGGAGCACATGGAGGGTGAGGCTCAGTGGAAAGAGAGCTGCAGCAGGCACACTGGAAGCTGGATGTCACTGGATTCCATGGCCTCAATGTCCCATGACACCTGTCCCCAGAACTCACAGGCAGCTTCCCTGCTCATTGTCCTTGCCAATGCAACCCTCACTATGTTGCAGCGATAGACCCCCCTCCCCCAAATAAAAAGAACGGGGGCCTGGCAGAGGGTCCTGGAGGAGGAGGGCTTTATGGGGTGTGGAGGACTCACTGCCCTCTCTGAGCTGGTTTTTCTCCTATAACTCAGGACAGTGCCCCCACCTGCCTCTCATGGGTGACTCAGTAGATGGTGAATGTACCAGAGGGTGCAGCAGGGCGAGGCAGTGATGCAGATCCTGCCGTGGGCTCCTGTGCCTGCCCACCTCCTTCGTAGGCTCCAACCCCACCCAGGAAACTGCCTGGGGACAGCTCCACTGGAGCCCTGCAGATCCACTGCCCCAGGAGGCTGGACCTCCCCAGAGCTTAGAGATGCAAGGACCATAGTGGCCTTATCAAATCCACACACTGCATGGGCAGTCAGAGCTGTAACAGGTGTCACACAACGGCAAGACCCAGGCCACGTAGGACTGTGAAGGCTGAAGCTCTGGCAGCTCCCTGGGCGGGGACTTCTTTCCTCCTTCCACAAGTTTCAGGTCAGACGTGGCGCCTTTAATGGTTTGTGCAAGAACCCTCCTGCCCCCCAAAATTCAGAAATGAGCTGGAATCCTGCCTAGAGCCCCTACCCCACGCCTGCTGCCAGGCTTGGTCCCAGCCCTGAGGCCCCACCCTCTCAGGCCTCAACCTGTCATCAGCATCCACACACAGTGTGCCTTGTTTCAGCCTGTCACTACCAGGAATCCAGCATAAATAGGTCTCTGGAGCTCAGGCCCCAGTGTGCTCTGGCCCTGCTGTGATGGTGCAGATGCCCACAGGGCAGCCTTAGGTTCACAGGCTGGCCACAGCAGACCTCTCCAGCAGCCAGGTGGTAAGCTCCCCAAGTGGGCCGATTCTCAAAGGGTTCCTGGATTCACCTGCCATGCTCAGCAAGCACGGACTGGATGAGACTCCTAGAAGGGCAAGGATTCTTCTACTGCTGTCTGTACACATCCATGCCTCCACTCACATGTTCACATCCATGCACATGCACATCTATGCACATAGAAACACACACATATACAAGTGCATGCACACACCTGCTTGTGTACATGCAGCCACAGCTTGCCCGCCCGATGCCAGGAAGAAAGCAGGCCTGGATGTTTATAGAATGAATCAACAAGCACTTAGCAAGCCCCTGCTATAGGCTGGCTTTGGAGACAGAGTGGGAACAAATTCTGAATTCCCTTCTGTGTTCCTTTGCCAGGCACATCCCTGATTCCAGACAGGAAGGACCAGGAGGTGCAGCAAATGGTAGAGGCTCACGGGGCCCCACTTCCCTGCTGGCTGTTCTGTGGCCCTCCAGGGACTGACTGGGCTGTTTGCCACTCTCCTTCTCTAGACCAGAGATGGGTTCCAAGTCCCTCAGGGGGCAGCAGGTGAACCAAGGCTTAGGCAGGGGGACTAGATGTGGAACCAAGTTGTGGGAGTCCTGAGGGCCAGTTCTGGGTCATCCTGGCTGGGAACAGGCTGGCTTGGGTGCTGCAGCCTTAGAGAGACCTGGACGAACCCTCAGCCTGGCTCTGGGAGTATAAAAAGCCTCAGTTCCATGGTGGTGGTAGAGCAGAGATTAGGTGGTCCCTGGAGAGAGGCCCTTCTGCAGCTTCTGTGGGGAAGCAAGAACGAAACCTGACTGCTCAGACATGGCCAAGCACCAGGCTCCACTAGGAGGACTAGCCACCCTATCTCTGCCTCCTTCTACCTGCTGTCCCTGCTTTCTGAATGCCCTGAGTTCTGCTATCACCCCCTGATCCTCCTACTCCAGGAAAGGGGTCTGGTCAGATTGAGAGGCTAACGGAGGATCACAGACACTGGGGCAGCCTAGTCCCCAGTGACACCCCACCCAGATGGGCTGGGAAAGTGAGTCTGGGGTCCTGAGTGGGGGCCCTGATGCAGCCACTGGGCTGCTGCAAGCTGCCTCGTCCCACACATTCCCCTATCCCAACACTGTCCCTGCCCAGACCCAGGACAGATGCTCAACCCGATGGCTGTGGAAAACAGGGCAAACACTCATGGAGAGACCACGGGATTAAAAGGGAAAGCAGATTTATTTCATGCCATTCACAGTTTGCAGCAGGCTTAACATTGTGAAAGGAGGTTAAGGAGAGATGTGCTCCCAGCTGTCACAGGTGCCCTCTCCCACGTGGGTGAGGATGCAGCTCAGACACAACTTTCCAAACCGCCACCACACAGCACCTTAGAGCCATCTGCCAGGTGGGTGGGAGCCTGGTACCAGGGCTCCGCCAGCTGTGGGAAGAACACAGACTGTGCCTCAAAAGGTGGGTGGAGGGCAGTGGGCCCCCACCCACTTTGTAGCAATCAGAACAGCCTATAGGTGAAGCAAGCAAGAGGAGGCAACCAGATACCCTTCCTGGGAGCCACAACCGAGCCTGGAAATCCACACACATGCACACATGCCATACACATGCACACATATGCATGATCAGCCCTAGGAAAGAAAACTGCTAGACCAGGACCCTAGACCCCTTCTGGCCTCAAGGAGCAGAGGTCAGTCATGGCTCTGATGTCACAAGACAGGCACTGAGCCCCAGGCCGGATACTGCCACCCAGGGCTCAGGTGCTCAGAAGGCATGGAGGAAGGAAAGGCAAAGAGGGGATACAAATCAAAGTTCCCAAACCAGATACCCCGCTCCCAACCTAGGAACTGTGCACCAGATTTGGTTTGTCTTAGGAAAGCATGGCTCACTCCAAGTGTTGGGGTGGCGCTACTCCTGTTGAAAGGTGCCAACCACAGGCTCTGAGCGCACAGGCTCTGTAGAATGGATGCACAGCTGCACTATGGGTTCAACCCTTTATTGTCTTGGTCAGGCTCAGTGACTGATGGGCAGTGGGGTGTCAGCCAGCCACTGCCACTAGGTCTGGAGAGGATGGAAGATGCCAGAAGCACCTGTTGGGTGGACACAAGTAAATGCATGGGAGAAGGGCAAAGTGAGGTGGGGCAGTGCCTGCCCTTGTGCAAGTCCTTAGAAGGTTCTGGTCATAGTTTCTGGGGGAGGTATGGCAGCTAGGGACCCACACAGGGAATCTGCATACGCCAAGCACCCGCCTCCCTCTCCTGTCCTGCTCCCTGGATTCCTGGGGCTACAGTGCTGGTGGTCCTGAGGCTGCCCCAAGAACTGTGTCCCTTGCCCCTCCCTAGAACCCTCCATGGTGGGCAAGCTATGCCATAATGTCCAAGAGACAGGACTCCCTCCTTAGCTTCAGCACCCAGATTAGATAGCTGTCTCCTTTCTGGTCCTTTGCTTGGACAAGAGACAAGCTCAGGGCTTTGATGGGGACACCTGAGATGCTCTCGGGCCTTGCCCAAGTACTTGCCTGGAAGAGGGAACTAGAGGCACGTCCAGGTTTGTTGTTGGCATCGGGAAGCCGGGAGATGCCAAATTTAGTCTGTTCTGAAAGCAAACTCCTTGGAGAACCTGGAGTCCTTTTCCATGTGCCCCAAATTGTACCCTGAGCACCCAAGAGCCCAGCCCCCAAGCAGGGAGTTGCCATCCTTAGCCTGGGCAGGCAGGACAGCAATCTCCCTGGGACCCCTGGTCAAGCTGGCTACACACCTGGAAACAGGATAGACACTCTGACAAGGCTAGAAGTTTGAGAAGCCTGAGACTCCAGCATGTAGGGGTCAAGGACATTCTAGCCAGCCTCAGGGAGCCAGAGCTCTCCAGGGAACAAAGAAACATGAATTTCCCCAGAGAGTGGAGCGGATCCCAGGAGCTTTCACAGAGCATCCATCCACCAGGGAAAGTCAGAGAGGCTATGGGGGTGGGGGAGTTACAATTTGGAGAAATGTGAAGCTAGCATTTCTGGACAGAGAGACAAGACAGGTAGACATTCTTAACTTAATGAGGCATAAGTACTTTTTAAAAAGTCAAAGATGACCTTCTTGTCCTGGGGATGAGACAGTAAGAGGCAAGTGACGTGGCCAGGCCTGGCCTGGCCAAGGTGGGAGATGGGCATGTGTTGCACTAATCCCCCAGCCCCGGCCTTCACCAGTCCCCAGGCTGGATAGCAACAGACAGGTGGACAGCCCAGCTCCACCCTGGCCACTGACTGTGCCTGGGGTCAGCTTTTTCATGCATTTAAGACACTAACAGTTGCTCTGGTCATTCATAAATACACAATTTTATTTGCTATTTTCAGGGGGAAACTTAGGCAATTAAACTGTAAGCTGATAAAATACGGATACCTAAAAAAGTATAAAAGTATAAATATCCCTTTAGAATAAATTTTAGTGAATTAAGTCTTAATATCTTTAAATTAAAAAAACACCACAAGCCTATCTATAATGTCAAGGTCACAAATTTAACGACGCTAAGCAGCCAGCAGTGCCCCACAAGTACACCTCAAGGCCAGCAAGGGCCACCCTCTTCCCAGGGCTCGGCAGGGAGAACAAATCACCAGGGGCTAAATGTGCCCTATAGAAAGGTTGCTATAAATGGTTAAAGCCAAACATTTAACAACATACAACAGACCTTACAAAAAGGAGGAGGTAAGTCCTAGGTGCTGAAGAACTCAGTTAATCAGGTTATTGGCAAAAAAGAAAAGGGCTCTGACAGCATCTGTAACTAGATGTGTCAGAGCCTCTGCCCGACGTGTCAGCAGCCCCAGTGTCAGTGTGCACAGCTCCCCCGGGAGGTCTAAGGTCAGGAAGCAGAAAGCTGCTCATCTGAGCCAGGTCCCCAAGACTCTGACAGTTCCCACAACCAGTTCAGAAAAGTCTGTTCTCAAAGCATGCAGATAGCAGGTTTTAAAAGAATTCTAGTAGCTCCAATGTCATGTCAGGTGGGCAAAGCCCATGCAGGTTGTGAGTGAAGTCTCAAACATCCCAAAAATTTCAGAGAGAACTGCATAGTTATACAAAAAAAAAAAAAGAAAAAAGAAAAAAAAAAGAAAATAAAAAGCTGGCAAGAAAGAGAAATATTTGTGATGCGCTGTAAACATCCAATTTTCAACATTGACCCGGAGTTTCAGCTCCAGAAGCCAGGTGGACAGGCCTCCCACCCTGACCTCCACCCCAGGTGAGACAAAGGCACTGACTGACGGGCGCCAGCTCCCCTGTAAGCCCGTGGGTGGGACGGATGTGACAAAATTTCTACCTCCCTTTAAATGACTTAATAGATCAATCCAAAATGCAGCAACACTTTGAGGCATTTCTAAAAAGTAAAAACATTGGAAGTCTATCCACACTGGCAAAGAAGGGGTGCAAAGGTCTCTCGCCTGGAAAATACAAATGGAGAAGCCTTGACTGTTCCAGGCTGGGTCAGGTTGGGAGAGCACGGCTCTGAAGGAGGCCCAGCCTTGGGGAGGAGGCCACTTCTGTCAAAAGCTGCTCAAGGCTATGAGAAACTGCCAATCACACCCAGGAGTGACTCCCTGACCGGAGGACCAGGGCCTGATGGGGTGTGGGTGACCATCGGATATCTAGAGCCCAGAGCAGCATGGCAGCCACTTGCTACCAGTGAGGCCCAGGCTCTTTTCCAGACTGTTTATGTAGCACCAAGAACGCTGTCCTTTAAATGATCTTCGGCGATTAAAGGTGTCAGTCAGGAGCACTCAGGCCTGTGGCACTTGGAAAAACCTAGTGGAGGCCCCCAGAGGAACGCCCACCCAGCCAGCATACCAACTCCTAGTGGGGACACCCAGTCTTGGACAGCTGGTTCTGTCTCTCACCACCCACCTTAGAGGCAAAAAAGGATTCACACCCAGATCTCTAGAGAAATTGTCAAAAGCAGGTTTCTTCTCACGGCCAAGCTTCCTCAACATGGCAGTTCGTTGCATCTTGGGAAAAGTAAAATGTTTCTTCGGCTGTCAAAACTGTGCTCCTCACATCCTTGAACCCCGTTCTTGTAAAATCTGAAAATGCCAAATGCAGAGAATGAGGACTTGAGACTTGGACAGGGACGTGGGAACTATGCAGCCCTGGAGCCAAGTACACTGCTCCAAGGAGCAGGGCCCAGACACCTCCGTGGGCCTACAGATGTCTTGGCTCAAGGGCCTGAGGAGCCAGCACCACTGACCAGGGTCTGAGAATAGGCTGCGGACCGGCCCAGCTGACCCTTGCTGTGGGGGGCTGTCTTGAACACCTCCAGGTCCAGGTTGGCAAGGAGCCAGCCCCTTCAACTCTCCCCACTCTCCAGCCCAACCTGAAGTCAGAAAGACACACCCTTGCGTCCACCCAGCCCCTCCCTGGGCTTCCATCCTGGTGGGCAATGTTCCATGTTGCCACTCATCCAGGAGGCTGAGACACCCAGGCACGAGCTAAGGAGGTACAGCTCCTTATCAGACCTCAGGGACCTCTGGCAGCATCTCCCCCAATGGCTGCCTCCTGCTCTCCTCCCAAGGGTGCCAGAGCCCACCTAGGGGCTCAACTGCCCACCTGCCAGGAACCAACTCCTGAGTCTTTCTCTCCAGCTAGCTCAATCCTAGGCCACAGACACAAACGTACAACCAGGGCCTCTGAGATCCCAGAGGTTCCCACTCCAATCTTCCCCTCTTCTTTTTTCCATGGTCCATTGCAAACCATATCTCCTCCACCCTGCATCCAGACATACCACCCTGAAGCCTGAGGCCCGAGGCCTCTCACCCCACACCCATCAGCTTATCCTGTAAAATGCCTGGCTGGGCTCAAATCTTGCACAGTGTATGGCCTCCCTGTGACTGGACTGCCTACCTCAAGGGTGCCTGCCCCCTCCTTGCTGCAGCCAGATAGGACTCTATGGAACATGCACCTGACCCCACTGCTGGCCCTGCAGAGTCCACGGCTCCTCTCCCTCACACTCCTCCTTGGCATCTCAGGGCCAGAGTAGCCCCCTGGCCCCAGGCCTTCTCTCACCACTGGAATCATCTGTGGATCCCACTCACCACCAAATGGGGCTGGGAGCTCCTCAAGGGCTGGAGCCATTTGGGGACAGGCCTGCGCATTGGTAAAATCTGCCAGTCAAACCCTACAGAGGCCAGGTCGAGGAGGCGGGACCACCCTATGTCCCTGGTGGAGGCTTTGGAACTGGCAAATATTGGTGCTTCAAAATATCAAGTATGGCTGTTAAGCACCAGGTAACCAGGACAGAAAGGCCACAAGTCACAGCCTGAGCCACCAGGTGCTGTAAGATGACCCTCGTGATCTCATCAGCAATCTAAGAGTTAGCTGCCTTGGGGCATTTTCTGCTTGAATTTCAGAGCTGAGAGAGATAGGGCTCCTAGGACACTGTGTGCTTCTGATCCCCCAGCCCAGTGCAACAGGGGGATGTGCCCCAGAAGCGAGCCAGGTCCAGGCTCACACGGACTCTCTGGCCAGAGTGAGGTTCACTGCTTCTCAGAGAGGCCTGGCAGGTGAAGTTCTCAGCCTCGCAGCGAGTGCCCTTTAGGCCTCACAAACTCCTGCACACTAGCGAAGGTGGCTGCCCACAGCAGAGTGGCCAGTCTCTTGTGGTCACCCAGGACACATATGAGTGACTCAAGAGAAGGTGCAAGTTCTCGGGAGTAGCTCCAGCTGTCCCTTGATACCTCTCTCTGCTGGTCCCCATGCCTAGACCCTGAGCCTCTGAGAGCTCTGGGGATGCTCAGATGGCTCATGTGTCAGCCCCTGCAAGGCGCACCTTCTGCAACGCTAGGAGAGCAGTACCCCAGACTGCGTGCCCCAACTCAGACCACACCAGGACAAGCCTCTAGGTTTAGTAGAATTTGCTAGAAAAGCCCGGGAGGCCCTGTCAGAGGGACGTGGTCTAAACAGGTGACTTGGGTGACAGTGCGTCTTTGTTGAGCCCCTGAAGGGCCCTTTTGCCAAGATGCTAGTCCCAGCCCCAGGAGGGTCTGTTGGCCCCTTATCCTTGCTGTCTGCAGGGAAAACTGGGGCCTGTGGGGGCCCATAAAGCTCAGAGCTCCTCACTTTGTGAGAGTCCAGCAGAGCAGAGGGAGTATCTGAGTTCAAAGGACTAAATGGTGGAAATGAGGACCATACAACTGAAACCTGCCTAGGAGCATGGTGATAGCACAGGAGGAGTGGCCCCCCAGGGCAGATGCCACGAGAACTATCTTCTAATGAGGACAACCTGCCCTCTCTGGACAGAAGACCTCTCCCAGGACCTGCGAAAGTCACAGACCCATCTGCTCTGGACAGAGCTCTCATCTGGGCCACCTCCCACAGGGACCAGGGTAGGTCACACACTATGAGCAGCATTCCACAGGCAGGCTCGGGCGGGTCCAATGGCCACTGTAGCTCCAGGGCTACTCTGTGATTAGCCCGTGCCCGCGCCGCTCATAACTCAGACCTGTGTGAGGGCCACCACAGCAGCTCCAGCTGGCAGATGCAAAATCAGTGACTTGGGAGGGGGACTGAAAGAAGCCCCTTTGCCCCTACTGGATGGCAGCCCAGTGCCAGCACCCAGCAGACCACCAGTAGATGCAGCTCCTCCAAGTTCATGTGGGCTCCTCTAGCATCCAGTTGGGTTCCTATCATGAGTCACCATCGGGCCAGGACAAAGTCCAGGGCCCGCTGCCTGCTGCCCAGATGCTGCTGAGCCACTAAGACGTGGCTCCCACAAATGCAAACTACACGCCTGATTTCATAGACTTTAAAGATAGAAAAGTAAAGCACATCAGTGATTTTTAATGTTTGCGGGGAAAGCTGGGCTAGATTGAAATGACATTTTGCCTACACTGATTTAACAGTATTAGCATAAATTTCTTCTTATTTAATGTGGCTACTACAAAGTCCTCTGGGCCCTCACAGCTGGTCCAGACCTACACTCAGCAAACATTTCCTTAAAGGGCCAGATAGTAAATATTATTTTAGGGTTTGTGGGTCAAAAGGCAAAACTGAGGGTGTTATGTAATTATATAATCAACAAAACAAAACATACAGAACAACAACAACAAAAACACAACTACTTAAAGTGTAAAAGTTCCCGATCTAGACTGCTTGTGGCCGGAAGGTTGGGCCTTCAGTGCTTATGGCCTCATGCCTTCTGAGCCCCTTCCAGGGTGGAGGCTGAGTGTCCCAACCTGTAGGTCTTGGCCCAAGAGGAGGGCCCTGATGGTAGTGGGGGACCCTGGAACAATGCCTGGCTCATCTAAATGCAACCTGCCCCCTCTGGGCCTCGACTTGCCCAGTACGAGATGACAGAGAAAGCCAAGTGGTTCCTGCTAATGGAGAACACAACTGGGTTCTGCAACCAGCTAGGCCTATGAGAAGAGGTTGGGAAGAGGCAGATGGGAGGAGTAGCAGGGGACATTGACGGAGTCTCCCTCCTATCACAGGGTAAAAGAAGGAGGGCCCACATAGACTCTACCAGCATCTCTCAACCAGGGCGCCGCGAGCAGGGGCACTGTAGGCTTTGGCCTCAGGATCAAGGCCCAGCCTCTGCGGCCTTGAGCCCATGGCCCAGCAACAGGATGGGAAACATGTATGGCTGGGGGTAGCCTGGCTCCAAGCGCAGGCCCATGTCTTCGCCCACTAATATCCATGGCAAGGAGGCCTGACACACAGGGTTTTCAGGTGCCCAGCCATGGTCCCAATCCCACCCACACAGGGATCTAAAGGGGACAGACAGCCCATTCCCAGACAGGCTGATTCCACTGCAGGTCTACACAGTTCTCTATCAACTACAGGAACAGGACACACATGGCGGAGAAGGAGCTGGGTCAAGGTATGGGATCCATTGCAAGGGCGGCAGAGCTCACCAGGACATTTACACTTAATCTGAGTCATTCCCATCGTGACCCGTCTCCTCGTCGTCACTCTGGCTCGGCATACAGCATGCAGCAAGGGAGGAGAAGAAGAGAGGACACCATCAGTGCAGAGCGAGGCTGGGAGGCAGTGGAGGGAAGCCTATTCACAAAGGCCTCAGCAACCACGGGCACATGGGGCCAGAAGCTCCCACTGTGATTGGCAGCAAAGCACAGACCAACCTCATCTTGGGGCCTAGGCCCCAAACCCACACGCCCAGATCACACCATGGAGGAAGACAGGTCTCAGGTGTCTCCCTTGCCCCATCCCTGGGCCCCAGCACTCCCCAAATACCAGAGTTTTCCTTCCCTCTGTGTAGGAAAGAACTGAATCTTGCCCAAACACAGGTCTGACCTTTGCCCCTAGCTCCTGGGAGGTCATAACCTCTAGACCACAGTGGACAGTCTAACAATGGGAGGGGGCGGAGTCAGTTGGCCAGAGGGGCTGGACACTACAGTCAGGCATGTGGGAGATCAATCATCGATCAATCAATCAGTCAATCATGTCTAAGTAAAATCTCTGGACATGGAGGCTGGGGGAGCATCCTGGTGGGCAATGTTCCATGTTGCCACTCATCCTGACTCCACGAGGAGCACAAACAAAAGAGCCCCGAGTCTGGCTGGTTCCTTGTCCTCCACTCTGTGTGCTCTCCCTCATACACTGAAATCTCCCTTTCTGTACTTCCTATAATAAACCGTAACCATGAACGCAACAATGGTGAGTTCTGCAAGTCCGTCCAGTAAACCCTAAAATCAGAAAGAGATTTGGAAAGCCCCTGAACTTGCAGCTGATGGTGGATGTAGCAGCTCTTGTGTGGACCGTTCCCCTTGCTGAGTTATTCCAGCTCCACCCATTCTCTCCTGCCACTTCCACCTTGAGATGGGAGGCTGCTCTGTTGGTGCCAGGAGGCTATTGTATGTGGCAGGGCACCCGGTGAGCAGTTCCATGGCAGTTGACACTTGCTGCCGTCAGAACGTGAAGTACTGTTCCAATCAGGCTGCACACGGGTATCCTCAAATCACCATGCCCAATCCTGCCCCAACGGTTTTCTACGGCTTTCCAATGGCCCCAACCGTGCTCTGCCCCCATTTAGAAGTTGCTGTGGCCACCACACTTCAGAGACAAGTATTTTTGGTGAAAGAAATAGGGCTGCATTTTCAACAGCAAAGAGATATGGGGTCACACCTGGAGCTCCCTCTTGGCACAAACACATCTTTTCTGTAGCTAAAAAGCCACCTGAGAGAAATAAGCTCAGTCAGCTGCCCTGGTAAGCTCAGCTATGAAAACTTTTCAAGTTCAGAAATAAAAGCTTCTAAAAATAAACAGCTTACAATAAAGCTCTGTAATTGCTTGGAGAGAGATGTACCTCATCAAGAGGCTGGGGGCTTGCAGGGAGGAATGGTCACCTTCCACTTCAAATGCTACAAGCAGCACATTCCCTGGCTGGCCATGGGACTCATTCATCCCCAGAGTGCCCGTCTGCTGCCAAGCACCTGGGGACCTGCACTGACCTCCATGCTGTCCTGTCCTGAGCAGTGGCAGAACAGCCCCAATCCCCATGTGAGGACTCTGGAGGCCCTGGGACATGGATAATCACAGGTCTAAGTAAAGACACAAGACTTCACTCTGTGGTGAAAAAGCTGCCTCTAGCAGGTGGAGGACAGCCACTCTGGGAAGGCCGGTGGGCCTTCCGTCATCAGTTCCATCATCAGTTCTCAAGCCCAAGGGCAGTTCTGGGCAGTTGGTGGCCAGCTTAGAGGCCACCCCAGTAGAGTGCATGGAAGCCCCAGGAGCCCCAATTTAATGTCATCAGTTAAAATCCTTCTGGACCTGGGCTTTTCCCACACACACTCAAAATACCCTTTGGCAGGCAGCACCCCAAGCCTTCACCAGGTCTGCCATAAAGCCCCGCCCCCACCTTCTCAGCTCTGCTAAGGCCGCACAGACCCCCCATGTCCTCCTCAGAGTTGGCTGTAAGTTTGTCTGGCCACTACCTGGCTCAGAGGTCTGAAAGTCCTGCCAGGTGGAGCCAGCCCAGGCCAATGTTGAGTTCTATCTGTCCTGGAATGCCCGACCTCAGGAACAAACCCAGGGTAGATGGCCACCAGAATCTTTCACCTCTGGGGAGAGCCAGCCACTGCTCCCTGCCACAGGGTTAACCCGAAAGCAAATGACAGAGCGGTTCTGCTTTCACCCTGGTTGCACTGTCCTCCCCAGGAGACAGAAGAGCCAGCACCCACCAAGGAACATTGCCAGTTTATAAAGGGACTGGCCAAGGAAATGCTCCATGAGTCTAAAATGATAGCACCCACAGGATCCACTCCTTTTACAGACCAAACTCGACTCCAACACAGGATGAGTGTGGTTGAGATTGGTACCACCCAGGGGAACTGCCCAGCAGGCTCCAAGCCCCCAACACCCAGGAAAACAGCCCATAGTGGTGGCATTACTTAAAAGCACAATCACAACACTTCCAGAAGCAACTCTATCCATGAGAAGAGGGGAAGCTGGAGGACATGGGCTTTGGAAGCCACAGGGGATCGCCCTGCCCTGTAGGAGAGCCTATGTTCAAAGAACCCTCACTGCATCACCTATGTCCTGAGTAAATTATGTATCCTTGGTTACAGGACTCTCCTGACACACGAGGTGAGAATTATGTGATGACAAACACGAAACACAGGTGAGCAAACTGCCAGGAAGCCTACACAGCCAGTAGTGTGACGAGAACAAGAGAAGATAAAGCTCTGAGAAGGAAAAGCAGCCCTGCAAAGGATGTCTTCTACCCTCACAAGCCTGCTCTGCTGGCAGGAGGCCAGAGCATCTGAGGCTGTAGCTTACCTGCCAGCCCAGTCACCTACCTTGGCTTTCTCGCTGGGCTCGCTGGTCATGCCATACGGGGAGTTGTGCAACTCCTTGGAGACCACACAAAGGAACTCGGCCTGGTCTTCACTCCCGTAGTTGTATGAAGAGCCGATGCTGACCAGCTGGGAGGAGAAAAGGCAGGTATGATATAAGCAGAGCCACACATGCACCAGGCATAGGACCAGCCCACACACAAGGAGGGAAGCTCCAGTCTGTGAAAACCCACTGCAAAGACAGCTGACACTCAGGGAGACAAGGGACAGGTTTCAGCCAAGAGGTTTTTAATAAACTCATGGAAAATAAAGTCCTGAAACTTCCATACTTGGCACATACGCATCCACACCTGACCACCACATGTACACACCTCATGTGGGACAGGCCTTCTTTGCAAGGCAAGATGGTTGGCTCTTTTTAGGGTTTCTAGGCTCAAAGAAGATGCTGACTGGCCACAGGGAGAGGGGAGCACAGTTCGAGGCAGGGTGCAGAGGGAGGCAGGGCCGGGTGGTGTGCTCAGAGCTGGACCTCTTGGAGCACATGGTAGAATCGCAGTTTGGCATACCAGGTGCTATCTTTGCACAGACCCAGAGCACATGCATGTGTGATCACACAAGAAAAAGCTCCCAGACATTCGGCCTGTTCTCACTGTGGTCACCAGGCCTTCTTAGGAAAAGCCAAGATGCACTACAGCTATTAACCAAGAAGGTGGTGAAAGGGAAAGGAAGCAGAGGCTACTGATGGTAGAGCTGCCTGAATTCCAAAGACAGATGCTAGGAGGCTGTGGCTTCTGCACGTTTCAGTCTTAGTCTGTATCAATCTACATCCCCATGGGCCTTTAGGTCACCACCATGGCCACACTGGGGCTGAGGGCTGACCTGCTTGCTCCAGTCTACCCCAGAGCCAAAGACTTTTGTATCTTTAAATGTAAAATTAATCAAAAGAAAACCAATGAAATTGTATTAAGACCATGAACGACATAATTAATGACCAAGCAAATACCTGGAAGACCTCTTACTCTCCAGCCTTTCTACAGATGAATCTGCTTACATAGGAGAGGCCAGGAGTGGGAGCTCTGCATGCAGAAACATGAAAAGGACACAGTGAGGAGGCATGTGCAGCCAAACAAGGGACATATGTAGAGTGGTGAGTGAGGCCAGCATGGCCAGAGGAGAAGATATCAAAGGAGGCTCACAGAGAAGGGGCAGACATGCTTTCCTTGTGTCTCTGAAAAGTCTATTTGAGGTTCACAATCACCCCTCAGAAGAAAGGCCCTGCACCTATGGACTGCAGGGGTAGTTGGCCCTGGATGCAACCACTTATAATTAGGTTCACCAGAGGCCATGTTCTCATGAGGCACCCAAGCCTCTTCAAAATCTCGCTTAGAACTTTGTTCTGGCCTCATCACTGACCACTGGGTGACCCTGGGTTAGGTTCTGCCACCTTGCTAGGTCCAGGCTCTCACTCCATGTTCCCTGCAGTAAGCAGGTCCAGTTCTTGCTTCTGCAAGTAGAAGATTCCTCATTAAACAAACATGAATGTGGTTCTGGGCTTTCACGGGCATCAACTGGCAGAAGGATGTCCCTGAAGGACAAATGGGGCAAAGTGATTAAGAGAAGACCATGCTCTTTATGATGGATTTGGGATCTACTCAGAAGAGCTAAGGACAAAGTCCCTAAGCTGGTCACAGGGAAGAAGACACCCGTGCAGGAGACAGGAGGTGCCCTCTCCCTCTCAGCAGGAGCCACAGAGGTGCTTAGCTCCACTCAAGGGTGACCTGCTTCACAGATCACAGGTGATAGCATCTCCCACTTCTGTAGCCCTTGTCCAAGCTGTGCACTGAGGGACAATAGGAGGGGCAGTGAGAGGCTGCTGGTCCTAAGTGAGTCTCTGGCAGGATTCTGATAGGGTCAGAGCACGAGAAACACACATGCAGACCACAGCACCCCACTTGGACTTTCTGGTGCAAGGGCAAGGCAAGCTACATCATCAGAACAGGACTCAGAGCAGCCCTGGTGGTTGGTCCAAGGGTAGAGAGAGGGACACAAATGCTGACTGCACCTGTCTTTAGTGACATTCTAAGGAGACTCCAAGCATTCTACAATGCAATCCATTATTTCAAAAGACCTAAAGAAAAGGGGCAGATTTAATTAGAAGCGGCACTGGGGTGACCCTGTTATTTCCCACAATCTCTCTCGGCAGGACCACTTGCCATGAACAGAACATGCCAAAGACAGAAGCTAGCAAGGAAACTCCCAGAGACCAGAGGGGACCCAGTGAGCAGGGTGGTCACCACCTGGGGCTGAGGTCACAGATCCAGTGTCCACCCTTCACAACCAGGCCTCGGGCTAGGTGCTGGACAGGGTCACAAGGCCAAACCTCAGAGTCTCTGCCTAAAAAAGTGGAATAGCAATTCCAAGCTGTTGGGAAAGGTGCTGGCCATTCAGAGAACACCCTTAATGTGTTCTGAGGCCACAAGTACTGAGCACAGGTGCATAGGACGAGAATAGTATGTAGAGCTGCACAGAGGGAAAGAGAGCAGGGAAGAGGACCCAGCACTCACACATTGTCACATCAGTTTCAGCCTGAGGCAACAGCAGAGCTAATAAAGTGATGGGGTACAGGCAGACCAGCATCAGCAGCATCTTTCTAATCAAGAGCAGAACAGGGGCTAGAGGGCTACAGAGCAGCCCCATCACAAAGGGCATTCATGGCACCTGCAGCACAAAGGAGCCCAAGGCACCATCTGTTCATGATCACAGGAGGGACTGGGAGACAAAGGGTGAGACAGGGAGTTGGGGCCAGGCCAAGATCCGTTCAGGATATCAACCACATACACACTAACTGCCAGATGGAAGCTCAGAGAACAGATCCCCCAAAAGAATGGGGTAGAGCAAGAAGAATAATTGCAGAGAGAAGAATGGAAAGAAAGCAGTGGGTGGAGGTCCCAGGGGGGTTCTCAATGATCAAATTCACCCTCCCCACAAAGACTTCAGGTGCAGGCTGCTGTTTGTGAGATGTGCCAGTGACCCATTTCTAGGAACCACAGGTGCCCAATGCTTCATTACTGGTCCCTGGGGCCAGGAGCCCTGAGGACCCAGGTGGGCCCTCTGTAATTAAGTTTCACTGCTCCACAGGCTCACATCGACTCAGTCCAGGGGGCCCTTCACCTGCTCAAACTTCCAGCCATCGGACATGGTAGACACCATCTGCGTGAGCTCCTCCTCCTGACACTGAAGCACACGGTACACGTGCTTCACCGGCACCTACAAGAACAAGGGCCACAGGTGAGACGGGCCCCACACAACCTATTGCTCCCTCCCCGGCCCAGCAAGCCTGCCCCAGGTGCAGATTCCAGGGACAGCCCAACAGGGCTGATGAGGCTAATGTTTCCTTCCACCTCTAGGGCTCAGGTCATAAGGACCAAAGAAGCCCCATATGCATCTACCAAAACAATACAAACAGGCTGGAACAGCTGCCATTTTCTGCTTCTTCATCCAAAATAAACCAAGTCTTGCTCCTAAAATGCCAAGAGAACTTGTGTCTAGATGTGAATGGACGAGGACATCCATCTCTCTTCCTCAGAGGAACCACACTAAGTTCCTGAATCCATCAGCTGGAGAAGGATTGACAGGAAGGCCTGAGAGCAATCAATGCAAGGCCAACCCCATCCTTGCTCCTAGCAAAGATTTCAGAAATGCACAGCTCAGACACAAGCCTTCCCTTGGGCTGAACTGGCTTCCAAAAGATTGATGTATCTTCTGACCCGCCCACCCACCTGACCTTTCCTGAGCTCCATTCCAGACATGGTGTCTGGTGATGGGAGTCCCTGGGGAGGTCTGCCCTCAAGGAGCTGTTATGACAGCAGGATGTGGCCACTAAATATAACACACCTGTAACCAGGGAGAAGGGCCTGAGGAAGCTCCAGGCTGTTTTTTCATGTTAAGGTGGTGAGTCACTCCAGTGACACTTGAATGACAGGGTCACAGCCTGAAGTACACTGCTTTCATCTGCGAGACAACACTGGTGTGCTACCCAGCCTGAGCCCTCTAATCCGCATAGGTCCTGTGACAAAGGGTTCCTCTACATCCACTATGCAAGGGAAGACTGAGGCACACGGGTTCAGCAGGTTCAGTGGTAGCCCAGGTCACATGGTTCGTAAGTGGGGCATCTTGGGGGTGGTGTGGAGGAAAACTGGCTGATGACCAGGAAGCCAGTGGAAATGTCTCCTCCTAATTGCCATGGTGCCCAGTATCTCCCACAGGAAGACTGGGTGCTGGGTGTGTGGCTGGTCCTGGTCTCCCAGGGTGTCACTTAGGCATGCCCTGCTCCCTGGCCCGGCCCCTGACCAGCCACCCTGGTGAAGCTGTCAGCGAGCCATTTCACACAGGTTAAGAGCTCTGGCTGATCAGGGGCTAGAGGGTCTGCCAGGCACCCACTGGGAAAGCCCATGGTGGTGGTGGGTAGGGGAGGGAGGGGAAGGTTTTAAGTAAACTGAGACTCTCCAGATAATGATAGCTCTAAGGAACTGTCCACTTCATAGCATTCTCCTAGAGGAGCAGAACTCACTGGGCAAGGGCTTATTGCTCTGCTCAGGGGTACAGCTGGCACAGCGACAAAGACTAATAATACCTTAGACTCTTTGGCACCTCCCTTCATTGAGGGGCTGGACACAGCACCTTAAACACTGGCCTAATGGGAAGCAGAGTAGCTGTGCAGGCTCCATCACTGCCAGGCACACAGGTGGCACAAAGAGAACCGAGTGAGCCCTTCTTTTTCAGTAAGGCCGACTCCTCAACACACCAGCAGAGGCCTGCAGGACCCCTAGCTCCACCACCTGCCCCCAGCTCATGACCAGCTGTTTCCCTTGCTCTCCACCTGACACACTAGCCCTCTGAATAGGCAAGCACGTGGCCCACAAGCCCTTTGCACTTCTGTGCCCTGTGTGCAATGCCCTCCCCAAATATACACACACTCACTCCCCCTTGGAGGACCCCGTTCCCTGACACTCCCTTGCTCTCATGGACTTTCCTTTCCTCCCCAGTAGCTGTCTGCCCCATCCCACTGGGGTGGAGCTCCCTGAAGGTAGGCTGGACAAGGCCAGAATGTGCCCTGCATGCCTGCCATAGTGTCAGCTGGCAGCGCCACAGGAGGTGGCTAGAGAGTAGGCCATTGGGCACTAGGAAGACAGTCATTAAAACAGGATCCTAAGGCCTCATAAGGCCCTTGGTTAGTGAGGAGGAAAGGGTGGGAGTTGTGCATACACACCGGGCCTCAGAAACTTCCAGCACATTGGTCAGTGGTCTTACCTGTGATATTTTACTGTCTCGTTCTCTAATTTTGTCCTTTACAAGTTTTATTAGTGAGGTGATATTGTAAAATTCTGCTTCCTCTAACACTCCTGAAATAGAGAAAAATAACTATAATTTTCAGCAGATCAAAGAATAAACATTTCAACTCAGCCTTGCCGTGGACCTGCTGCAGCCTGTGCCTGGCCCACTGAAGGCTCCTCGGCCCCCATCCCAACACCCCAAGGGTCGGTGCAGACACCGTTGGCTCTTGGTGGGATTCCCCAGGACTGGGAACAAGAGGGTTCAAATGAACAAACAGCACAATTACTGAACACACTCCTGAATAAATCTCTCCAGGTAACCTGCTCCCACAGAGCTCAGTTGCAGAACAGCCAGGTCAGACAAGTGAGGACTCAGAGCTCCACGCTGGGCACAAAAGATGGAATGCAGGCATCTTCTCTCCGCAGCCTGCAGCCATCTGCCTTAGGCTGGCCGACTTCCCACCCCCTCCATAGAGGTTAAGGCCAGGCCAAGCAACCATGTGCATGCAGGTCTCTTGAGTCAGTCACTCGGCATCTCAGTTTCCCTATTCAATCATTAGACTTGCAGGTGGAGGGGGTGGCTTCTAATTCCAGGACTCTTGCCAGTTTAGGAACTCCTTTCCTCTCAAAGATGGTTGTTTGTAATGTACCATACTTAGGGACTCAAAACCTCTAGGAATTCTAAAAAATAAATTAGTGGGGCTCTGCTTCAGGGATTCCTCATGGGTATTCCAGAAGTTTGAAAGTATATCTTCTGCCGCCATGACTGGTCATGCCAGCCAGACCTTGCTCTCCAAGGCATGGTCCCTCCACCAGCAGCACTAGGAGCTCAGAGCCATGGACTCTAGCTGCCAGATCTGCTCAGGCTGCCCTAACAAGGTCCCCAGGTGAGGCAACAGAGGATGAGAGTAGGGGCGGACAGCAGCCTCCCAGCAGTATGTCTCTCTTCGGGGCTACCCAAAGGGAGGCCACATCTAGAATGTCACTTCTCGGGATGACTCTTGGTGACCATCAGCCCATCCTCAGATTTGTGTGGGTGAAGACTGAGGGGCATTGCAAATGAGCACCAGAAGCTTTAGGACAAGTGCGTGGGCCTGAAGAGCACATCTTCCTTCCACCTCGACACTCCAAGCACCACATTCTGATGAAGGGCAGAACCAAGAAATGGTGTCCACTGGGGCATTTCTCCTGAAAGCACTTCCTCTGAGGCTGGTAGGAAGGCAGGCCAGTAAGGACAGGCAGTGGGGTTTGGTCACATCAAGTACCCCTTTCCAAGCAAATCACATTGGGAATAGGCTGCGAAGTTTAGCCTAGAATTATACAGCTGTGCACACTCAAAGGAAGGGTGCTTCAAATACACAAGTATATGTGCATGAAAAAGGGGATCCAGAGGTCCAGAAGACATGGAGTAAGATGTGGTGAGAGCTAAAGGAGGACACAGTTCAGTACCAGCAGTTGTTTGGGGACATGAGCAGCTCAAGGAGTTACTCTTGAGCAACAGTGCCCTGAACCTCTCTGGACCTCCCCAGTGTTTGGAGCCAAACCCACACCAGAGCACGAAGACACATGTGCCTCGGGTGTGGTGCTCACAGATCTATACCTGGTGTCCCTGCTCCTTGTGACCAAAGTCTGAACTTAGCATAACACTTGAGAACAAACAGAACTCAGAGATAATGGCACAGTGGTGTCCTGAAAAGGGAGCAGACTCAGGGTGACTGAGATGCTGAAGGACACTTGGGAAATTCACATGGCAGGCACATCCCTAATACATGGCTCTCAGACTGTTTGAGCCAAAGAATGGGCAGTCTCCCAAAGGAGGAGCCCCCACCTTCACACATCACTAACTAGACACTTCAAGGAGGGGGTCCATGGGTCAGCCCATAGCTGGGGGGACCCCATAGAGGGGTGACAAGGGTCTGGGCTGAAGTCCCCAGGCCCTTTTGCTACAGCGGTCCTGATGGCCAGCCCAGCTCTGAAGAGCATTTGCTTCCTAAAGGGGAAGGAGCTGAGACAAGCAGCACCCTCATCTCTCTGAGACCAGTGTCTACTGCTTCATAGAATACATTTGCAAGGAAGCTGTGGGGCAAGTAAGGGGACTCGAGCACCTAGGACTTCTGCAGGAGGCAGGAGCACATGGAACCTGGCCCCCGGCACAGGGCCTGCTCCTTGAGGGTAACTCAGGCTCAGAGAGGTCCAGCTGGCACCTTCACCAGATCCTGCCAACTCACCTTCCTCTGCAAGGTCTTTGTTAATGACCAGCTTTCCGTGTCTCAGGTAGTTCAGCACAGGCCCAAAATAGGTGGGGTCCCTGTCGATTAAATAGGCACCTGTTTCATCCTACAAAGAACAAAGCACCAATGTGAATCCTGGACCAGAAAGCAGTGGTCCCACAGATTATCCCAGGCTAGGCCACATTTAAAGGTTTTTAGAGTCATGCGGGTTTTATGTGTCTCTAACAAACAACCAGATCAGTGTTCACGGCACTTTAGGAAACCCCAAAGAGATGTTGCATGCCTCCTGCCATCTGCAGCCTCCAACCCTGACCTGTCACCATTTCAGGGCTAAACCAAGTTTAAGCTCTGTTTAGTAACAAGGTTACCTTTATTCACTGAGAGGCAAGTGAATAAAGGGACCTCTTTCCTCACAGTTCCAAAGATTTCTGAAACTGATCCTTTTCTCACTTTAGACACTGCCCCACAAGCATGAATAACAGACTCTCCTCCACGGAACCCTCTTAAAGGCAGGGCTGACGCTGACAGTTCCACTTCTGAAAAACACTGAGACATAGGCCTCTGCAGCCAGCGCCTACCCTTCTCATCTTGGGGCTGTTCTCTGGGCAGGTGAGCAGGACTGAGGTCAGCAACAACAGTCCCCAGTCAAAGGCACATGGAACAAAGCCTCATTTTCCACTGCAAGGTAGCCCCAGTGCTTCCCAGTGACTGCTGACCATCAAGGGAGCCTCACCCAATGGGCGACAGTCCTGGAGTCTGAGCTGTCTATAAAACATACCACCAGAGGGTGTCCCTCCTGCATCTGGGCCAGCCCTGGTTCTACACCTAGGGCCAGGGCCTTTCTGAGGGTCAGGGATGCTTGCCACCCATTGGCAAGTCTTCGGAGTCAGCTCCACCACAGCCTCTTGGTGGCTGTTGCAGCCGTGGCCAGGGAGGGCGGACACTAGGGTGAGGGCAAATCCTACATGACACCATCAGAGTGGACACCACAGAGGTCACACAGAGTAACAGGCACATAAAGGGGTTAGGGAAAGTCTGCGGCAAAGGAGCCAAAGTGGTCTAGCAGAGTAATGGTGCCTGGGATCTAACAAAGGCAAGGGATATGATGCTTCCAGAATACTGCAGACTTGTCAGCTGTGTATTTGACTTGGGTCACTGAGTATGACCCCACCCAGGCTGCCTACCGTGGAACTGCTAGGTGGATAAGGAACGGAACAGCTCCCCTCCACACTAGTACCTGCAACCCACTGAGAGTCAGAATCCTGTTCTCTCCTACAGGCCCACCAGCCCTCCTCAGGCAGAGCCTAGAACTGGGACCAATAGCCCCAGGGAAGGCAATGGGTACTGTGGCCTCCACCCTGAGACAAGAAGGTGATTCTACAAACAGTCTGAGAGTAGAAGTGGCCTCCCTCTCCAGCAAAAGCTCCCAGAGCTCAGGAGAAATCTTCAGCAGGCAAGGGCCACGAAGAAAAGGGGAGTGGCTAGCTGGGCCTGGCCCCAGGACAGCATCTGCTGTCTTTGCAAGGTAGGTGAAATGGTAAAAACACCTGAACCTCTTAGACACCATAGGCACCAGAGGCCAGAGATACAGGGAGGCAGGACGCTTCTTGACCACAAAGCAATACTCTACTTTTGGGACCCAACTCCCATCTAAGGAAGCTTTAGTGAGACACTGTCCCATGACCCCCTGACTCCTGGCCCCCTACTGTTCTCCAGGCAAAGCCAAAGGACCCCATGGACCAACTTCCAGAAAAATGTTCCTTCAGTTACTGGTGAAACAGCCACATGTCTTACAAAGAGGTCAAGGTCTAGAAAGAAAGAGATGGAGCTTCCATGACACTGAATCAAGGGGCTTTTCCCCAGCCCCACAAATGTATAAAAATAGCCAAACCATGATGTTGGCACATCACCAAGCTCAGGAATTATTTGTCAGCTCACTGCTACCTTACACGCAGAAGGTCGAATAGGAAAGATCAGATGGGACAGGACTCACGTCCACCTCCCTGGTGACAAGGGGCTGAGGCGTCAGCTCGGATAGCAGGCTCAAGGCCACACGTCCCATAAGCTGGGCATTGCACTCAGAGCTGGGACTCAGCAGAAGAAGAAAAGGATGTTCACCGAGTGCCAACAGAATGCTAAGCAGCACGAGATACACAAAAGTGACCCAGGCCTACAAAGCCTGGGACGAGAGGATGGGACAAGGAGGGAAGGGCGGGGAGCCAGATGGAACTGCGGCACTCATGCCGGCGGTCAGGGGAAGGGGCAGCCCCTGGGCACAGAGGGAACATGGATGCAGATCCCGGACAGGGCACAGGGGAATTGGCGCAGTGCTGGGTGGGTCTCAAAATGTGAAGCTGATCCGGAGAACTGGAGCAAGCAGGAGGCACTCTCGAGACACACTACCTGTCCCTTTCTGGGGATCGACAGGCCTGAGTTCGTTAAAGCAGTGACTGAATGACCCCACCCACACACCCACCCACCTACAGTTCATGGCTTACCTTAAAAGCCCATATGAATTTAACACTTGAATCCTTGTCCTATTTTTAGTTCAAAAACGTTTTCCCCAAAACCTCACAGAGGCCACTCCGAGATACTCGATCAAACACACCAAATGTTAGAAAGCTTGGGCCAAGAGCATCTCTAGAGAGAGAGGGGACCAGGGTCCAAGCATTTAGACCTGGAGAACTGACCACACTGACTGACACAGGTGCCAGGGGCCTTGGCACCTCATGTGCTTGTGTTGCTAACGAGGAAATTAAAAAAAAAAAAAAAAAAAACCAGAAATACAGAAAATACAGAAAAGAACAAATTCAGAAGTCTTCGGCTCACACATGCCTAAGCACAGAGAACCTTCTCAGTGGTATCTATGCTGGCAGCTGGGCGTGACTGAGACGCAGCTGCCCGCATGCTGGACTAACGTCACTTCACAAGTCTGCACCAGCAACAAAGGAGACTCCGATGATGTACACTTGGAGAGGCCATACTCACAGCAAGCGACCGGACTGAGACTTAACACCGCCGATAGCAAGACTCATGGATCTCTCTTCTTCCTCTCCTCTTTCTCTCTCTGTCCTTGCCTTGCCTTATATAACAAGCGTGTACTACATTTGTAGAGTAGGGAGGTTGGGTTTCTTGTTTTATAAAACAGCCAGAATTAAGACTGTGTTCCCAACTAATCATTTCCCTCGATTGACCTTCCCCACTGCTGAGTTAGCGTTTGACCTACTTGTGAAGTGCTGGCTTTAAAAATATACAGCTACCCTAAAGGCATATAAAAGGAAAATGCTGGCGGTGGCTCTCGAATATTTAATGGGAGTGAGCACTGCCCCCTTCCTCCAGTCCACATACCAGGCAGGGAGTGGGGAGTGAGGGGAGGCTCACTGACGCCCATGCTGGCTGAATCCCACTCCAAGTGGGCGCAACACCCAGGCAAAGCCACTGGTATCCAGGAGCAGTTTGAAACCCAGTATCCCTGAGGCCAGAGACCAGAAGCTTGTCAGAGGCACTCAACTCACAGAGCAGGGCTAGACCCCAAACAGCAACCATGCCATGCCTGTGCATCAGTGCTGCCTAGTTCTGACTATTTTCTTTACACAAGACCCCACAACGTGCTGTGTGCACCCAGAAATCTGAAACCCTCCAGCATACACAGGCAAAAAAGGAAAGCAAGCGCTCCAGGGCTGGAGATGTCAGGCCTTGGCACTCAGTGCTGCCTCTGGCCACCTCCCCTGAAAACAAACCCCCATAATCCCTAGGGCCCTGACCCACAGACTGCCTTCATAGCCCCAGAGGTCCGCCCTTCAAACAGAAGGGTGCTTAAAAACAGAATTTAGGCTGAAACACAGGACTCAAATGAGGCTCACCAGAGGCAAACACCCCCACCTGAGAGGCTCCTGAGGCTTCAATGCAACAAACATGCCTCAGGTTCACCCGAGGGGAGCAGGGTCCCACCAAGCTCCATGAATAGTGGAGATGGTTCACAGCGCCCTGTTCTGGTTAGCAGGACTGGGCCCACTTAGAGAAGGCCTTTGGAGGAGGAAAGACAGTCGGGAGCAGGACATCACAGTGGACCTGCCCGCCCAGTGCCACCTCCCCAGGGAACACTGCTGTGGATACTTATGTCACGAGGCAAGGAAACGTCCACCTGCCCAGATTTCTCAGCTACTTCCTTCCCTAGAGACATTCCAGGTACAGAACACCTGCACATAAATCCCCTACAGGTGTCGCATTACTTATTTTGGAGGTGTCTCTGTGTGTTTGTCATAACACTTCCGGCATTAGGAAATCAACTAGAGATGAAAACAGGCGGGCACCATGACCCCTGGGGCAGAAGCACCAGTCGGAAGGACTCGGGATCCCTGGCTGTAAATGCCCTGCAGTGGCTCTGCCAACCTGGGGGCGAAGCCTTCGCAGGGCCAGAGTCTCTGGTCCCCTGGACACCAGATGCTCGGTGCCTGCAGACCAGACACTGCAGACAGGACCCCAGTCAAGGGTTCACACCTAACAAGCTGCTCCCATGAGGCACCTGAGTCCCCTCAACCAGCTATCCCGACAACCACCACTTGCCGACTCCCAGGTGGCCTCTGGCACTCGGCCCTGCTGGTGGATCCAGTGCAGAGTCCACTCTTCCTTTGAGCTGAGGTCAAAGGGCAGGCCTGAGGCTCCTCTGTTCGTTCACCCCCTCAATCCTGAAGACTGCCTGGCGCCCAGCACCGCCTGCCTCTCCAAGTCCTGAAAAACCTATCTCGGCCTCTCTGTCAGCAGTGAGGGGCTGGCCCAGCGCGTCCACTCAGAACCATCCCACCCTCCCAAGCCTGACTTGTAAACCCAAGATCCTGGAAGCTCAACCGCTGAGGAAGCCAGAACCCACCAGAACACAAGCCCAGGAGAGACACTCAGAGCACCTGACTCGGATGCCACCGGGTGCTGAGAGCCCATGCCAACAACACACACCACGATGGCACATGAACTCAGGAGCGGTGTTCTCCAGGCTCAAAGACATCCAGTTTCTCGGAAGAAACCTCAGTGACTGCCCAGGAAGCTGTGCCCCTCCCTGGACATCCTCCAGTGCCAGGAGCAGGACCCCGCACTCCAGCGTCTGTCCTAAGACAGGCCAGGGGCTTTGGGTGGAGCAGAAAGAGGCAGCACAGGGAACAAGAGAGACAGGAGGACCGGCTCCCACACATGGGGCTCCCTGCTGGCTCTGAGAGGTCTGAGCAGGTATATAGGACAGACAGACAGCACCAAAAAACATTCTGAGGGGGGAGACGAAAACATTCTTGGTGCATTGTTCCTAAAAGTAAAGTAAAAAAGTAAAACGAAGACTGCCAACAGCCTTCTCTGTGGACTGCAATGACCAGGCGCCAGCGGGACAGGTGTTCCATTCACCACCTTCCTCAATGCTCACAACTCCTCCAGACACCGAGGTACGTTAACTTACCCTAGGCCACACACAGTAGGCGAAGTTGTGGGTGGGGTCAAAGTCAGGCTGAGTCCCTAGTCTTACTGCCACCAGGATAACACTCCGACCCTCCGTTTCATTACCCCTATCCCACCAACTCCAGACTGCAATGTGCTGGATGCTCTGCAGTCTGGGGAGAGCTGCCCAATTAAAGCCTGGGAAGAGCACCAGTGCTGGGGGGGCGGGCACTGGCATCCTGGCCACCCTGTCTTGGTGCCAAGCGGTCAGCTCCTGAAAGGACATTAAAGACTGCTGGCCCAGTGACTATTGACCTGGAGCATCCGTGCAGAGGAGCCATGAGTTCTCTCACTCACAGGTAAAAGCAGCCACAGACAACCCGGCAACGAGCGGGCATGGGCATCTCTGTGTTCCCCTAAAACTCTATTTGCAAAATCAGGGAGCTGGGCCGTTGCTTTCTGACCACTGCTCTAAACCGAGGCCAGTCACCGTCCTGCTGGAGGACAGCAACTGAAGGCTGCATGTACGGTTGACAGAAAGAGGAACCGCTGTGTAGCTGACACCACTTCCTCCCAGGCCACCCACAGATAGCTGATGGTGGGACAGCTGATGCCTGGGGACGATGCCCTGATCCAGGCTCTTCTCACTCCTTCTCAGGACTTGCCAGCACTGACACCCAGGCAGGCCCAGGGAGGCTCAGGTCCGAGGGGTCTTCAAGTTAGACACCTTGTGAAGAGGTGACCGCAGCATTCACTGGGATCCCGCTCCTGCTGCACTGGGGAGGGGCTGCTTCTAGCAAGCAAGGAGACCGTTCCCCGAGGTCCTGAACAAACCACAGCACTTGCTCAGGGTAAGAACACGCCTAGTGCCACATCCCCAAGCAAAGTGCGAAATGACATGAACCGGCGTCTCGGGGCACCCACTCACAGCCTCCGAAAGGCCAGTGCTGCTTTCGTCAGTCCAGACGATGCTCGCAGGAATTCGGCAAGCTAACCTTTCACCTGGTAGTGACACCGAGCAGAAATTGACCTTTTCACCTGGTAGTTACACTGAGCAGTAATTGACCTTTCCACTCCAGTTATCCCCACCTCTCTTGCCAAGTAGCTTAAAAGATGGTACTTTTGCCCACACCCGTCACTTAGCCGTCTGCAATCATTCTTTCACTACCTTTCCAGTCCTGAGCCTCTTGCCAACATCAAGTACACCCAGACTGAACACAAATAAAGATGTACAAGGGGCATGTCGTCAGAAGCACACTGATGGTCCCGCCCCTCAAGGACCCATCTGACACCAGAGAATCTGCAACCCCAAAGCCAGGACAACAATGGCCCTGTCAGAGGACAACCCGGAGTTTTCTCCAGGCCGGCCTCAGCTGGAGACCGAACCCCCCTGAAACCCAGCTTCATCTGACTGGTGTCCCACCACCAGCTGTTGTGTTTCCCTTTAACTCCTAAAGCGTCTCCAACTGAAACACAGGCTGATTCAGCTCTAAGCAAAGCCTGACCTGTTCAGCAATGCCTATGAGCCAGGCACTGTGGAATACAAAGAGGCATAACCCAAATGATTCACACCTCAGGTGTTTACAGAGCACTTCTGAGAAGGAGTATTGTATCTAGCCTGTTCATAAGGGAATGCAGAAGAGAAAAATGACCCAGGACAGCTGAAATGAATAATGCAGACACAGCCCCACTGGAGGAAGCCCCGGGAGGAAATGAGAATTCACACTTGGGCTGTATAAAGAGAACATCATAGCAGCAACAGGCCCAGAGTCAGAACTTGAGACAAGAAGGTAAGGGCTTGGGGCTTCGTGGGCAGTAGGTCCCAGGCTCAGTCCTGAGACGGGAATGTGAAGACTTAGGAGGAGAGGGACCAGTCATAGCCCAGTTCCCCAGCCTCCCTACGCACCTGTCTGTCCACATCCACGTCTTAAAAAGCCCTGCTCCAGAAAACACCCTGTAACTCCACCTCTCCCACATGGCTTCAGAGACTGAACTCCCCACCAGGTAGTCTGCGTTTATCAGCAAGAGACCACAGGCGCTATCCCAGTGAACTGCAAACCCATCAAGGTTCCTGAGAGGCTCCAGGTCTTTTGTTTCTTTGAACTCCTCCCACTTAAATCTCTCCACCCAACCCTCCACCTAGTGCTGCCTCTGCAAACCCAGGTGCTCAATAAACACTAGTAAATGCCCAGCAGGAAATCTTCCACTAGGCCACATTCAGCCCTACCATTATCTACCAAGTATGCTTTCATTAATCTTAACAAAGAGATCAGGGCTTGAGATTTTTGAGTGTCAATCAACATCCTGTTTCTTCCATCGTGTAATTACTAGCGTCCCACTCCTCCAAACACTGCCCCCACCCCCCACCCTGAGCTTCCTCCTCACTCAGGGTTTAATTATCTAAGAATGTATCTCTGGGACATTCTTTCATCAGAACCAAGGGAGGAAAAAACTGAGAACACCAAGTGTCTTATACATTTTCTCATTTTAAGTAAAACACTCTACTGCTATGACTAATACGAATTAGCATTACTCTTTCTGGCAAATTCACATTATCTGTGACTAAAACTCTATTTACTATCAATTCTTTTTTGAGACAGAAACTATCTGCAGCATTAACTTCTTGTTCTAAATTTCAGTTTTACATTTTTGAAAACAAACGTAGTTAAGTAGTAGATAAAATAAAAAAGCAATGACAATGTAGATAAATTTTCATGCAGTACACTCCCCTAAAGGACTCCTGTTACAGTAAAGCATAATTTTTTAAGTAGTCTTGAAACAGTAAAATAAAAGTATGAGTCTACTTAACTGTGCAAGCTATAGTCAGTCATCCTTGAATCAACTGTTTCAGGCCTGAATAGACAGCCATTGCCTCAAAACAACCCAATGGATATGAGCAATTTAAAATCTGACTCAACATACAAAACAGGAACAGCCTGAGTAGAAATGTTAGTGAATGACCACTAAGACCCACTGTTTAAAAAGAAAAACAAAACAGTAAAACATACACCCATGCTATAAAAGGAAAATCACAGCTAACAAAAGCCTATTTCTATCCTGGAAATGACTGTCATTTTCTGGGAGACCAATTCTCTTAGAGCGTTTAGTCAAATGAGCAATGGAAATAGCTGAGGGTGTGGGGTGGTGAAGGAGAGGACCAGAGGGCTAGCATCTCGAACTCTGATTTCTATACATGATGGGTGGTTTTGTGGTAACTCAAGAGTTCTCATTTCCTGGTCATAAGGTCATGCCACCCTGAAGATGGTCTTTGTCAGGCTTCTCGAACTTTAAGAATCTGAATCTTTCTGGGAAGCCTTATCCTTGGCAAATGATGAGGAAGACAGAAAGCCAAGTGTAATTATGCAGGCCCAACTGAAAGACTCAGTAAAGAATAAGGCTTGTGTACGCCCTAGGAGAAATATAGGTTAAAAACTACTTTTTTAACAGTCTTTGACGAGTTTCAATCCTGCACAGTTTGTACAGCTTCCAAGATACCCTTCCTCTGCCACAGAAGTCTTTCAGAGTAAAGATAATCAACAAAATAATTTCTATTAACATCTGGACAACAGTATGAGCATTAAATTCGATAAGACAAGCGGCAAACCAACCTAGAAATTCCTATTCTTTTGCGAGGGCAGTAGGAAAACTAGTATAATTAGGAAGCAGATAAAAAGATTTTCTACTTGGCCCTTCCTTGACACTCCTAAGACATCCAACTATCCTTTAAAATAGCACTCTATGGACAGCGCCTTCTTAATATGCTGAATGGGGTGCGTGTTGTAGCCGAAAACGATGGAGCGCCAACTCTCTAAATGCAAGTCACTGGGAAAGGCAGGCCACTGTGTCAGCCCCCCACACCACCCCGCCTCCGCGCCACCCTTAAGGCAA
Organism: Cynopterus sphinx; assembly: GCA_030015415.1. NCBI lineage: Eukaryota > Metazoa > Chordata > Mammalia > Chiroptera > Pteropodidae > Cynopterus > Cynopterus sphinx. The sequence goes on along the minus strand of CM057379.1, from coordinate 93,352,987 downwards.
ACGCCTAGAATGTGAAAAGGTGAAAATAACGCAAGAGTTCTCAGATTCCAGAGCCAGTTAGTATACTGGGACAGCGAAGACAAGGTGTTCACACACCACCGGCAAAAGGATCTAGGGAGAAAAAGAAAGTAGATCCAGAGCAAAGTCCAGGTTGTGGGAAACCTCCGCGGAAGAGCAGTGAGGGCGAGAAAGACAGACGCCCCGAAGTGGAGTAGCTGAGATCCTCAAGGGTGGTGGGCGCTAGGGCGCCATTGTCTCTCCCGAGCCCACGACAGGGAGATGGAGGCTCGGGTCGAGCTGGTGACGAGGGGAGCATACGGCTGAGAGCCCGGGGGTGTCTCCTCAGCGCAGGCCAGGTCAGCCCGGACCCGGCTGGCCGGCCCGCGCGGACCTCACCTTGTCCGAGTCCAGGTCGGGGTCGGCCTGGCACAAACGGTACAGGAAAGATTTCGGGTCCCGGCACAGCGTCTGCCGTGTAGTGAGGAAGTAGGTGCCGCCGACGTTGAGCCGAACCCACTTGGACACGCTGCCGGGGCGTTGGACTAGAGCGCCGAGCCCCGCGCTGCAGCGGCGGCACAAGCCGACCCCCAACCCCGCCCCGAGACTGCTTGGGGCTGGCTGCAACAGCTCGCAGTGATTCTCCGCCATGACTCCCACCAAGCCCCACCACAGCTCCCCTCAACCGGAAGCGTCCGGCCTTTAATAGCGTCCTCCGAGCTCTGTCCCGCCCACGGGTACGCCCTCGTTAAGCGCCCGCACCGGCGTCACGAGGCAGGCGAAAGTTCCGGCCGGGAAAAGCGGCCGGTCGTGCCCCCTTCCGGCCGAAGTCAGGCGCAGCGCGATCCCGGAACGCTGACGCGGGAGCGCGGCGGCGGGGACGAACGCCGGGTCCAGAAGGGCTCGCTCAGATCCCCCGCCAGAGGAAGAGCTACGCTAGCGAGTGTTTGCACTTTACATGCTTTTTAAATTACAAGACAACCGCGCATACATGTAAATTTCATCATCCGTTAACTACATGTAAATCACAAACTTTTGAACAAAAGAGAAACAGGTTCATTAAATTACGAGGTGATTAAATCATGGGCTAAACAATTTGTATGCTAAAACCAGAAAAGATTTGTAAAATATAGTTTACATTAGTTATTCACATTCAAAGCTGTACAAAAACAACATGGACCTTAACATGAACTCAATCCAAATAATCCGTGAGTTAGATTTTAACAAACTGAAATAGAGGCCAATAGCCAGTAAATAACTTTATGTAAGAATAAAAATACAAAATTATATATCCTAATATCATTGCATTGTTTACATAAGTTTTTTTTTAATTTTGGCTTTGCCTATACACCAGTTACAGCTATAGACCAGGTAAAGAGTATTACACATGTTCTGACTGCCACCAACCTGAAAGACAGATAACACACTATTGATGCATCCCATTTTGTATTAAGGAACAGATACAGCAGCTCTAAATACTGTGAAATTTAAATTTGCCAACATCCAGTCAAACTTATGATGGAGATAGAGGCTTTTCACCAGCAGAATGACCCCTATCCATAGTCATTCTGCCAGACAAGTTAGAGACTTGGATGGATCACACAGCTTTAAAAGGTTTGCCTTTCGTAAAAAGTTCTCTGTACATAAAGTTTTGTGTTTCTTCATATAGAAGAAATGAGTTGCGGGGAAATTTCAGGTATTCACATAGGCTTGTTCAGGGGCCCACCACAGCTGTCAGAGCCGGAGATAAAACTGCTCTTTGCTGGAACAACCTCTTCCCCAGACCAGTCCTCCACAGGCTGCCTGATTTACAGCCCCACAAACTTGGGCCAACAGCTTGTGCCCTTCAGGGGCTCTGGGAGTGACTCCTGTCCTGATTTGAAAGCACTTGCCATGTGGGCTGCCTCAGAGGCCATGGTCACACCCACTTGAGTCACCATCAGTTCCTGTTAGGGTTGGATATGAAAAAGAAACAATATGGAAAACGTATATGGCAACATCTCCAAGAACAGTACCATTGCCAAACTCTCCCAGGGGCTGCATTCTCTGCAGTTTGGGCACGGAACATCCTCAGTCTGTGGACTGGCCAAGGAAGGGGGTGCTTGGGGTGTCAGAGGAGGGCTAGAGACCTAATTCTGCACATTTCAGCTATCATCTCTAGCAGAGTCAAGTCGCACATAGCACCTAGAAAAATCTTTTGTGCATTTTTTTCTCTCAGAATAAATGGGCCCCAAAGTAAAGTGAAAAATTATGAATGAAACCAAATTTGGGTAGTCTGACAATAGCCACAGAAATGACTCTGCAGAGCTGTGCTTCTCTCCACAGAATTCATACATCACATATGCCAATCCACTTGAATGTAGAGGACTCTAAGAATGACATAGTGACAACCCGGTCCTTAAAACACATGATCGGCCCAGATGTGCCATCAAGGTACTTCCCCAGCTGAGCACCTGTGTCCAGGCCATGAGCAGTGAGCCTTAGAACATGTAACGGGGCTCGGACCTGTGGCTGACCAAACATGAGGTTCATCCTGGGAACTGCCAAGGCTACACTAAAGTGCAATCTTCATGGAAAGAGTCCACCACCATGTGGTCCCAGTCTTAAGAAGCTTTGGGCCCCTGATGCATATTCTGTTCCAGTGGCTCTCAATTGGAGTGATTCTGCCCTGAAACAGGACCCTTGGCAATGTCTGGAGATATTTTGGGTTGCCATAACTGGGAGAGAGAGTGTGTTACTGGCATATACAGGGTAGGAGCAGGGATGCTATAACACCCTGCAATGAACAGGATGGCCTCCACAATGAAGGAAGATTAGATACGAGTATCCAGAATTCCTGGTAGAGAACTCCTGCTCTATCCTTGTAGACTCTATCCTCTCTCGCCCAGGAATAACCACACCAGGAATTCAGTAACCACTCTCAAAGCACTCAGCACTAGGTCAGGTCCTGTGTGCAGCTCAGTCTTGCACAACCTTTAGACCAGGAGAGAGAAAAGAAGTCCAAGCACAGGAAGCTGGGATCTACAGAGGTAGCTGTGCCCAAGTTGAAAAAGGAATGTTAAATTCTAATGTTGTTCTGTGACTCATAGAACGTGGCAGAAGTGATACTGTATCACTTTTGAGATTAGGTTATAAAAGTCACTGTGACTTTCATCTTGGGTGTATTCCCTTTCCCTTGAAACATTCATGCTGAGAAAAGCCAGCTGCCATGACATAACAACACCCAGCCAGATCTGTGCAGAGGACACCCTGGTAGGGAACCGAGGCCTCCACCATCAGGTAGGTAATGAGTGATCTTGGAAGTGGATCTCCCAACTCCAGTCAAGCCTTTTACTGAGTCCTGGCTAACACCTCAACAGCAAACTCATGAGAGACCCTGAGCCACAACTAACCAAACTGATCCTGAATTCCTTACTGAAAGGAAACGTGAGATATATAGTTTATGCCTTTAAATTTTGTGCTAATTTGTTACAGTGCTGGATAACTCATACACTAGCTGTGTGACATTAGGTTCCATAGCCTCCGAACCCCATTTTCTCCCATGCCATGAGAGTTATAGAAGTGACTGAATAATACACGAATGAGCATAGGCCAGGTGTAGGCTCAGAGACTGGTTGGCAGTGAGTACCCCTCATACCAAGTACATAAGGCAGGCTTCCAACCCATCCTTTCCAGCCCCACCCCAGGACGGTTAGGATCATCCTCTTGCCCCTCCCTGGGCAGAACTTGACCTCACAATGTCAGGCCAAGCCACTGCACTCTTGGCCTGAGGTCACCCTTTTACCAGAGATGAATGCTCCAGGAATAAAGGGAGAACAGCTGGGGGCTGTTCCACTCCTTCCTCCAGCCAGGGATCCAATGAACTGCGCTAGGCTGGGTGAGACCATCACCCCTTCTGCCCACTGTCCTGGGAGGGGCAGCCAGACCCAATCCATGGATGGGGTGCCCCACTTCTCCCCAGGGAAGAAGAACTGCCTGGCTTGGCATTTGCACACTAGCTGCCATTGCTGCCCCTCCCCACAACTGCCCCTGCTCTACTGCCTTCTTCAGAGCTTAGGCCTCCCTGGCTCCCCTCAACTCTTCCCCTGATGGGCTCCACCTGCTGCTCCAGTGGGCTCTAGCAGTTTCCTTTTTCTCAAGTATTTTCCCTTCCCTATTCTCTTTGAGTTAACTCAAGAGCTACATGACCATGTTATGGTATAATAGATTATAATTAAAAAAAAAAAAGTTAAAGGCTCCCAGTTCATATTCTGCAACTTGCTGCTTTGCCTTCAATCTCTTTTCAGTAGTTGCAGAGAGTTCTCCAGCATGGCTGAACTGTAATTTACTTACAATTCTCTTGAAAAATATTTTGGTGGGTTACATTTTCTTTTTTTTTTCTTTTCAAATTGCATTCAAGTTATACTGTCACAAAGATCCTTGCACAGCTTTATATTCATGAGAAAGAACTTCGAATTTCTACAAAAAAGATATACTCATTTTATTAACTTTTATTTCTATCAATGGTGAAGAGGTCAAATAGTTTCCAAAAGATTTGTGATGAAAGACAACAAGCCCCTGCTTCATCTTTCCCTACTCATTCCCTGTTTTACTGGTTTGTGTTCTTATTTTGACTTATGTCCATCTTTCTAAATAATATTTTTGTACTCTATGTCGATTCATCACTTGTAGTCATTATCTATTGCCTTTCTGTTAAAAGGGAAGGATTCAGGTCTCTCATAATTACCTCCAGCTCTGGGTCCTGTCAGAGTGGAGTATGTTATGACTGTAAATATCACTCACGGCTGAGAAGAGTAAGATGTCTAGTGAACTGTGTTTGTGCTTTCTCTTTGGTCTGGCTGTTTTTTAGTTTTCCTTGTCTCTCTGTAAGCTTGCTAATTCAATTTTTTGTATGTGGTGAAACTCACTGGAAAATCTATCATTTTCAGTATTTTTCTGGAGCCATCTGAAGCCAGATCCCCTTGGTCTATGTGCTCCCCGTTCTTGTCCTGGGGTTTCTCCCCATTATCCATTATCCAGGCACTGCTGAGTTCCCACTTACCTGATTTTCCTTCTCTCTTGTAGCACTTCTTACCTTCTAACATCCCATAAGATTTGCTTATTTATTATGCTTACTGTCCCCTCTGCTCCCAACCATATATACTGTAGTTCCATGAGGGCAGAGATTTTTGTGTTTTGTCACAAAGGAATTGCCAATATCTAGCACAGTTCCTGGCACGTTGGGAAAGGTTTGACACATATTTGTGGAATGGACACATCCTGATACTTCGTTCCCTTCTTGGCCCTCCTGTGTGTTCTGTTTCTTCCTGTTTCTTGGATCTCATGCCTCCTCTCTTGGTTTACTCCCTCATTTGATGGAGAACAGCCTTCAGAAACTTTCTGAGAAAAAGTGCTTGTGAGATATATATTTTTAGACTCTATAGCTATGTATATATTTACACTCACATTTAGTGTACAGTATGGCAGATTTCTTCACATGTAAGATGGTAATCAATAGTGAGTATCCTTGAGGGTTCTGATGAGAAGTAAGATAAGTCATACAAAATGGTTAGCCTTCCCTGAAGATTACAATAAATATATAATACAAGGGTTGGTGGGAGGGAGTTGAGTCTAGAGGCCAAGAGGAGAGCTTTGCGTTTCTGTGTTCTGTGACCTAGTAACTCTGTGAGCAAGGGTGGGCAAGTCACCAAAGCCTCAATTCCTCATGTAAATAATGGAAATGGTCGTAGCACCTACTCTTTATAAATAGTAGGGTTTACAATATAGATGAATGTTCCCAAAGTCCCGAATGTTGGATGTGGCTTGGTGTGGTGGCAAGAGCTGGCATCTACCTTGAGCTTATCTTTGTGTCCACTGAGAGTAAAAGTGTCTGGAGTGAGATTGGCAATGGGTGATTGGCAGCTTGTAAATCAGCATGGAGTCCTGAAAGGGACATTTGCACTTGGACTGAGTAGTTTCACTTGTGAAGGATTTATCCTAAGGATGTGCCTGGATTTAAGTGCAGGGACTTCTGGGGAAGAATTTCAGAATCTACTTCAGTGTCAGTTAAGAGAGAGCTTGACCAATACCTGGATCTATAAGCTATAGGATTCCTCCAGTGGAGTCCTCTGAGGCCCTTACAACTGAGGACGATGGCAATCAGTTGTCAGGAGAGCTGTACAGGATACAGGACAATACAGTGTTATGTGAACGAAGAGAGTATCAAAAGTGCGTGAACCATTCTGGGGGATGGGTTACCCTTCCTTTTTATTGTTTTTTAAAGTAAGTAAATGTGCAGAGGACTGGAAGGTCAGATGCTCAAATAGAGGCTCTATAGCCTAATGGTCTAAGAATAGCCTCTGGCATGCAGATACAAAGAAGCTGGTTTTGCCACTATGACGCTATGACACTACCACTCCTAGGGCAAGTTGCAGAACTGCCCCAGGTCTCAACTTCCTCATCTTAAAAGTTGGGCAATAGCTGAGAAGGTCTTTTAGAGTAAATGAGATTAGTTATGAAAATTTCTTAGAGTAAGTGCTGAGTAAATGTGAGGGGCTCTCTGCTATCTAATAATTAATTGTGGCCAGTGAGTAATGAATGGTTCATTTTTATTGTTACGTCGTTTTTGTCTAAATTATTATTTAAAAAATAAGTTATTTCTTTTGAAAATAGAAAAAAGATTATTTTAAAATATGCACACCTTCAAGTAACAAAGATGATTCTAGTTTTGTCTAAAGTATATCACCATAGAACAATAATGGGAATGTACTTAATGCCATTGAACTGCACACTAAAATGGATAAGGTTGTAAATTTTATGTTTTCCCACAACTAAGAAAAACCGCTACTAACATCATCATCATCAACAAGTACCAAAAAACTGAACATCGTCATCATCATCACCAAGTGCAAAATGAAAATTACAAGCAAAGGAAGATTCTGAAGGTGTCCCTGGGACTATTAGTCTGGATGAGATGAGATTTTCTGCCTCATGAGGATGACTTGATAGCCTCAATTTCTTACCGTGGACACTACTTAGGTTTGTAACTCGTAAAATTTGGTCTCTCGGTGTTCGTGTAAAGCACAGCTTCTGAGTCCAAGCGGCAGTTTAGGGCTCAGCCCCACCAAAGCTTCAGATGTGACCTTGGGCACCCCGGCCACTGCTAGCCTCAGTTTCCCCGACTGGGAGCTTGGCGTGACAGGTCGCCCCGATCCCGCCCTGCGGCCCTAGCATTGGCTCGAGTCAAGTCCCTCCGCCCCGAGGCGGGACCGGGCAGCTCCCGCCCGTCGGGCCTCAACCCGGAAATGCGGGTCGGGGGCGCCGGCAGGGCAGAAGAGGACCGCGGCGGAGCGACGGCGAGATGGGCCAATGGGCGCGGGCGGAGGCGGCAGTGAGGCGGAAGTCCCGCCCTGCAACGCGCGGGGGCGGGGCGCCGCCGGGGCCTGAGAACAGCGGGGCGGGCGCAGGGTGAGGGCGGCCATTGCTGGGGCTCAGCCTCGGGGAGGAGGACGCTGAGGAGTCGCGGAACGGCGTGGCGCGGCGGGATAGGCGTCCAACCGACGCGGGGCTCATGGCGAGGACCACCAGCCAGCTGGTGAGTACGGGGCGGCCTCCCACGCGCGCCGACCCGTCACCCCTCAGCGCGGCTAACGTCCGGCCCGGCGAGGCGGGGCGGCCGGGGGTTCTGAGGGCCGGGCGGTGCCTCACCTGGGGCCGGGAGGCCAGGCCGAGGACCGCGGGCGCCGAGGGGACGTCGCCGAGCCTCCAGAGAGCGGGGGCCCGGTGCGGAGGGTGCGGGCCCGGCGGGGGCGCTGACAGGCGCGCGGAGGTGGGGGCGACGGGGAGGTGTCACCGGCCTGTCGCGGTGGAAGTGTTTGGAAAGTTTGTTGTCGGCGCGGCGCGGCGCGGCCTGGAGCCTCCGGGGTTACCTTTGGCTCTGTCTTCAGAAGAACCGCCCAGGGCCTTCACCTGTAACCGGGTCCCGGTGCCTCCGCCCGCAGCGGAAACAGGAGGTGCGAGCTCTTGCTCAAAGCACCTGATGCTCCCGGCCTTCCAAATAGAGACTGAGACACTCCTCTCCCGGATCGGCGGTCGCTTTTCCTGCCTAGAGGCTCCACTCGGGCACAGACATCGGTGCCGTGGGAAGCGCCCAGGCGGCTGGGCTGGAACCCACCGCGGAGGGGAAAGGAATGTGACAAGGAGGAGGGATTTTTAGGGGAAAAGAAAAGGGAAAAGCACTTGTCGGGTTAAATGTTATGCTAGAAGAATCGCTGGTGTTTTTACGTTCTGGATTCTTGGGAAGATGATTTAGGGTTTCTACCTTGTAAGCGAATGAGAAGTGGGTGATGGAAGGCTGTCTAGGCAGCTAGTGAAGTTTGGTTCAAAAAGGAATCCGTTCTATGATGGCAGATCCATGAAATGTACTCGATGACTTATTTTCCAGCAGACAGCTTTGGGTAGCTATTCTTCATCTCTTTTGGGGCTCATGAGCCCCTTTGAGAATCCGATAGCAGGTATGAGTCCTCTCCCGAGAAAAAGGCACAGCTACAGGGAATTTCGTAATTACTTCAGGAAGCTCTCGAACGTTCTGCGGATCACTTTGAACTTCAGGTTAAGAACTCCGGTTTGTAGAGATGAGTGATAATCCAAAGTCTAGGGGAAGGAGGATCTGTTCAACTGAGAAAAATGGTGAAAGGCAAAAGGGATGTCGTTGACTATTGCGACATGTGTGCCTACCGTGGAGTGCCTAAACGCAAAAACACGAATTAGGAGGCTTGGCAGAGCTTAGAGGAGGCCGAGACTCATGATGATCCTGGATGCTCGTGGAATGAACTTTTGCCCAGTGATGCTGTTGCAATGCAAGGTGTGTACTTTGATGGATTCCATTGGCCGAGGAAGAGAGCCCATTTGCTAAACATAATCTTGGTAGTTCCATGGGATGGACATTTGACTTCTGGAGTTTACTATGCATGAGGCAGCTTTTAACTGCAGAAACGCTGGGATGGATCCAAGGAAAAACAATGAATTACAGATAAGGGTAGTGGTCCCATCATGAAGTGAGAAGGATGGGGTTTTTGGGTCTTGAGCTAGATTCCTCCACATTTACGTATGTGAGAATATGCCACATTCCCATCAGTAATGGCAGCGGTGACCCTAATATTGGAATTTTCACCTGAGGACAGATAGGTTTGAAGGGTTCGAATGAGTTTGGAGTGCAAGTGTAGTATTTTAAGGTTGTACTGTATGAGAATCCCCTGTCCCAGTGATAGTTTTCTCATTTCTTAAAGTGTGTACAGCCAACAGGGGGAGCAGTGTGAGCTGCGAAGTCTGAAAATTGGCTAGCCCAGCTTCATAGTAAGGTAGGCTACAGGCTGTAATACCATTGATGGGCACTTCCTTTAAGAGGCAGGCAGAAGCTTGGCTGGATAGCTTATACTTGTTGCTTGGCTACTGTCAACTGTGTTGTGAGGTAGGTGTTCCCATTTTACAGGTGTGGAAACTGAGGCACAGAGAGGTTAAGTATCTGCCCGGTAAATAGAGTGCATTCAAGCGATGGCAGAGTCCTGGGTGCAACTCTGCCCTCACACGAGGAGTGCCCGATGGGATGGTCTTCTGGGCAGGTCAGTACAGGACTCAGTCTAAAGAAGTCCTTGGTGCCAGTGCCCACGATGTCTTCCCTGGGGTTCCGCCGGAATGTCCTGACTGTGCTGGAGGCAGGAGGGACATCTTCACGTGGAAAGACAGCCTGCTTATTTATTTCCTTGGGCAGATGGCTGAACTGTGTGACCCTTGGAGCCTGTTTCAGCCTCACGCTGTCAGAGAGCAGCTGTTTGGAAAGAGGCTCTGGTTCATCCTCATTTGAAGGCTGATGTTCTGAACGGATGAGGCTTGGAATCCTCCCTTTGGGAAAGAGAACTGTGCGATGATTGTGTTAAAGGTAAAATTGGTGATGAGAGAGAGTGGCTCCCTGCAGCTCTAGGGTGGCTGTGTGTTGGCAAAGGTGGCTACATCTGTGTGCGAAAGTGGCGAGAGAAGCAGAGAGCATGGAAAGAAGTGGGTTCTGATTTTCACTCTCTCTTCTAGGTAGTTCCTCCTCATGTGGCTTTCTGCAATGTGATGTAGTTCTGCCCCCTTGACACCCCTACAGCAGTTACTGAGCTGAGTCCAGAGCTGGGGAAGTGAGGTCCCCATGCTAATGAGAGATGAGAGTGTAGGTTCTGCTCTTCTGCCATGTGTTTCCTAAGAGGCATCAGTCACAGCAGCAGTCTGTAGAGATGAGGGGCCTGAAAAGAAGCCTGGGGCAGTCCGTGAAAGCAGGTCTGGGCCTCTAGGCTGCCTTTAGCACAGTTTGGGGTGGAAGAAAAGGCGACTCTTGAGTGTGTCCCCCTTGATTTTGTGCCCTCATTCCCTGAGCCACCTGATGAGAGGTTTGGGTGGGTGAGGAAAGAGCGCGATGAACTGAGAAGTGCTGTAAAAATGAGGGGAGCTAGCAAGGTTCATTTCTTTTGAGTTGATGACATGTGGAGAGCCTTCCCTGGCACTCTACTTTGCCCCATCTTGAGGGGTGTCTTCTGTGGAAATGGACTTTGATTAGAGCACAGAGTCGCTGCTGAGGACACTTGATGCAGAAATGAATCCCTCAGCAGGTGCGAGGACTAGGGCCGATTTTTGCCAGCTCTTGCCTTCCTTGTGATGACAGCTGGCCATAGGGGTGTGGAGCAGAACGCAGCTGATTTGAAGGCAAGTTCAAAGGGCAGGTCACCGGGGAGGAAGTGCCATTGAGGACGCGAAGTTTTGGACAAGCATCACTCAAGCCTTTGCAGTAGTGCATTCTTCTGTAACCGGATCACAATTTTTACTTGCTCAGTGTGACACCAGACCCTTGAAACAGATCATTTGAATATTGAGAACCCGGTATGTATCCTGTGTAGCCGATTCGATAGGCAGAGTGCATTTCCCCAAAATTTGTGGGGAACGTGTTCTGATGCTAACGTCTTAGAGGAGAAAGGCCTGTTGGGTTCACGATGGTTCTTGGAATCTGTTTACAGTGCTTGATGTTGCACAAAATCTGTCTCCATCCTTGTAGTCTAGAAAACGTTCCTGATTTAGACTGAAATTTTTCACTCCAAGAAATTCCAAGTTGTTTTGAGTATGTTAAGAAGGAAAGAGATTGTTACAAAGGATTTGTGTCTGTGGGCTTGAATTCTCTCATCAAAGCAACCGAGTCAGGTTTCTGTTTAAATAGATTACACACAGTTCCACAGAAATGAGAACTGACAGCACTTCCAACTGCGAGTATGTAAAAGATGGACAAGTCTGACATTAGCAGACTGTGTCTGGGAGCACGACCCATAGGAGGAAAAACAAGTGGGCTTTCCATCTGGAGTGTTGGTGAGGACGCCCGATGAAAGCTTTGGGTACAATAGTTCCTGGTGGCCCAGTGACCTCCTCCATCCACAGACAGGATCGCGTGTCCTCTGTACCATCCACTGGGCTTTAAATCAGTCTGCAGCCTGTAGGGAATCAAAATGTTTACAGGTGTGGTTCGATGCCAACACTTTGGTTCCCGAGGTCTGTGTCCTCTGAATGTTTATAGAACTAACTGGTGGCAGGCCTGCCCACGTTGGAGAGGGCTGATGAGAGGCTGCGTGCAGACGGCGGCATGTGTGTCTCGGCCGTATTTCCGTAGGAATTCATGCAGCTGAAAGCTCAGCTTTTACAATGAATCCATTGTTAATGTTTCGTTCTCTAACCTGTTTTCCTCTTTTGGAATTAATTTTACTGCAGCAGGAGCTGTATCTCAAAAATGACGGCTGTATGTCGGGTGCTATCAGAGAAGGCTGATAAGATCTATGGGGAAGCTCAAAGCCTCACTCATGTTTCATAAAGTCCTTTGACCTGCAGGGGAAACCTGTGGGAAAAGGGGCCAGGAGTTAACTTTTCTCCTTCCCTGTTTTTGGGAAATTGGGAGGACAGGGTCTGCAGTGGACGTGGGAACTCTGCTCCACCCAGGGGAGAAACTGTACCTTGTAGACCTTGCTCTTGAACCCCATCTGAAGTGCGGTGGGTATGCCGAGTAGTAGCATGGCTGTGGATGTGTCCTGCAGTGAAAGTAGTAGTTACATCTGGAGGGGGACGGCCACACTGCCTTCTCATCATGCAGTCTGGCCTGGAGGGCCTGAAAACATTGACACATGCTCTTCTCAGTTCCCCCTTTCTTGGAGAGTGAGGAAATGAGGGCTTGCTAGTGGGTCCCCAGGTTCCAGCACTCCTGTGACTTCCCCCTCCCTCCCCAGGCCTATCACTTTCCTTCTCTGCAGTGAGGGTTCCTCCTCCTACTCCCCCGCCATGTGGCCTCCCTTCGCAGCCTGCAGAGCCCAGGACAGTGTCCAGGATGTCCTCGGCTGCCAGGTTCTCTACTTTAGGTCCTTCCTCTTTGCCTGAAGGAATTCCCTTCTGTGGAAACCCCTACCCTCTGTTGGCTGTGAAGCCTTTTCTGACCAATCAGCCTCTTCGTGTCCCCCACCGCTGGTCTGCACCTGGTTTTGTTGTATATTCAGTGTTCTGTTTCTCATCTGGATATGTCCCTGTGTTTCTAAACCTTGAGTCTCTAGATAGCTTCTCTTACTCGTTTGTACGCTTTCTCCTCCTGGTTCTCATACGTGGGCTTCCTGTGGTATATTTGTCACACGACTGTCTGTCTTATCATTTTTGCTGTTAGCAGGACTCTCCTGCATCTTACATGTGCATTCTGACTCTTGTGTATTGAGAGCTGAATGTTTGCAGGGTGCAAGGTCTGATCCTAAACTGTTGCTTATTTCATGCCCAATATGACAGCATTTCAAAGTAGGAAGAAGTCAGGGGGTTAAAAGCATGGACTCGTGTTTTACTTCACTGTTTACGGAAATATAATTTAAAAGGTGTATAGTTCTTTTCTGTATGTGTGTTACACCATCTTCCTGACCCTTGAAAGGTTATATTTCGAAGCCATTGGTTGCTTTTTGTGACAGCCCTCCTGGGAAGTTTTGGGTTAAACGTTGGTTTACATCTGGATTAGCCAACTGGTACTATCAAGCATAAAGTATTTTGGGCTGTGCCTCTTTGTGTTGGCACAGCCACGCCCACTGCCACAGCATGCGAGGCCTGCCGTGGACCACTGAGTTCCTAAGCTGTAGAAGCAGCAGCGTGGGTGATGCGGATCCTGCTCGGGAGGCAGCCCTCCCAAGGCAGTTGTTTCCCATGAGGAGGACTGTTGCTTGAAGGTCGCCGAGGACCAGATGACCCTGGTAATTTCTGTGACCAGAAGCCAAGCTGCTTTTCCTTCACGTTGGAGGGACCGTGGAGGGAACGGTCTCCCTGCTCCGTGGCCCCTTTGGCACATCTTTCTTTGCCACTTTAGGCAAGGTCATTGAGGGCTTTTCCCAGGCTTTTGCTCCACTTTTCTCCAATTTCTAAGAGTGAACTGTCCCAAGAGGGGCATGTATTCCTTGGGTGGGTGTTGGAGTGTAGCTGAGGAAAGCGGCACTGCTGCACCCCCAGGTGTCTGAGGCCCCAAGTGCCAGAGACACCACCTTCTTGAATTGGTCATGCTACTGGCGGTGCGGGGAGATCTCAGCACTCTTTCTCTAAGTAGTCAACCTGCTCTCCGGATTTCTCACCATGCACCTATTTTAGATGCACAGAGAGTGAGCATAGTGAGAGAGAGAGCCAGCAGCCTAGGAAGAGGACAGGAGCGGCTGGGAGCGTGCTGGCACTGGCTGTCGGACGGTGCCGCCTGGACTTCCTTGGGGAAATGATGGGAACAGCCCAGTCTTTGGGAAAACTGCCTGCCCTAGCATTGCCTCTGCTCAGCCATGTACTTAGGATCTGGGAGACACAGCAGCCAGACCCTGGGGAAGCAAGAAAGTTAGCAAGCTAACTTCCTTAGCAAGTGAAGAAGCTGGAGAACTGCACATTTCGGAGATCCTGTGATTATTAACTGGCTTTGTTCCCTTGAGGGTGAGCATTTAGTCCGTGTGACTTAGACAGGACAGGAGGCTGAGAGAATAAACTGTTTCCTCAGTGCACAGGCTCAGCATTTCCTGCCCTCTTTTTTCCCCGTTGTAGCTCATTTTTTCTTCCTGCATTGTGGCATTCTTCATCCATGGGTTTTTCTCATTGGTCAAAATTATAGCTCTACTGACTGTATGCACATAGCTGGTTATTATCCGATACACAGTTTTAAAGATGTGCATCTAAATATAGATTTTATTCTGAATGCATTTCGTTGTGATTCCTAAAAAAAAGAGAATCAATTTTAATAATCTAAACTTTCTCTCTCTTTAAAAAAGAAAAGAAAATTTTAGAAAACTTTCCTTCCCAGAAGCTGCTGGCACTTGGTGTCTCTGGGAGGGAAGGGGATGAGCATGGGCTGGTGATCAGTTTAGAAGAGGCATCGACAGAACAGGGGTCCATACTCATGGCCTGAAGGAATCCTTAGGTGTTAAAGGCTGAACCTGTAGCTTGATGGGTGGGTGACAGCCTGTATGTGCTCCCACTCCACTGCGAGCCCGAGGGACCACCGCCCTGCTCCAGAGGCTGAAGGGAAACTGTCGATAGCCCGGCCATTGCAACTGGTGCCTGAAGGGGAGGGCAGTGCCCTGCCAGGAGGGGCGGCCGGCCTTTGTGGGGCTGCTGCAGAGAGGAGCCAGAAGAACCTGGACGCAGAGTGCACCTGGCAGGGGCGCCCAGGGGGCAGGGGAACAGGGAAGTGGTTAAGTGCAGAGGAAGTTCCAGGAGGGAGGCAGTTCCCCATCCTGAAAGGACAGGCAGTCTGTGCGTGGCTAGTGCTCTCACAGGGAGACCTGCCTGCTCTGCTTCAAACACGGAGGCCTTTTGGAATGTGCTAGGTGAAGAAGGTGGGGGTATTAGGAAATTCATACTAACCTTTTTCTGTGTTCGGTTTTCTTCCTTTCGTGTGTGTTATTCCCTTCAGTAGCTCTATGTTTTTCAAATTAGTGTTGAACAGAGACCAAGATATATAGAGAAATTCTAAAGACAACACAGGGTTCGCATCGTACCATCCCCACTTCTCCCCCATGTTAACACTGTACAGCCATACCACATCTGTCAAAACTAAGAAATCGACATGGGTACCACAGTATGAACTAGAGTGCAAACCTGTGTGGGATTTGCATGTTTCCCCCAATGTTCTCTTTTCGGATCTAGGATTTCATCCAGGAATCTCATTGCATTTAGTCATCGTGCCCCTTAGTCTCTCTGGCCTAGGCCAATTTCAGTCCTTTTTTGCTTTTCATGAACTTGAAGTTTTGGAAGAGGAGTAGTGGTCACGTATTTCGTGGACTGTCCCCCAGTCTGGGTTTGTCTGATGTATTTTGCAGACAGTATTGGAATTATGGGCTCAGGAAGAACATCAGGGCGGTGGCGCATCCTGTCAGGGGTGCCCGACGTCCACGGACTGTCACTGTTGCGGTGAAAGAAGATTAGTACTGATTGACATGTATTAGGCCCAG
Source organism: Cynopterus sphinx (assembly GCA_030015415.1). Classification (NCBI taxonomy): domain Eukaryota; kingdom Metazoa; phylum Chordata; class Mammalia; order Chiroptera; family Pteropodidae; genus Cynopterus; species Cynopterus sphinx. Next base: position 93,337,499 of record CM057379.1, on the reverse strand, counting down.
GGCCCTGCTCTGCTCTCTGATACGCGCTGTTTGTGTGTCATAGCATGACCAAGTATTTTTATTCTGGAAGGACCTTCATGCTGAGCTGTTCTAGCCACTTTCTGCAGAAACAGCCACTCTCGGGACCTGTGCAAGGACAGAGATGTCCTCAGGTGCAGTGTGGGCCTCAACTCACCGATAGAACTGGTTTCCAATCCGGAGCCGTCCCATGTCCCTCTGAGCATTTCCTGTGTGCCCGGTCGCTCGGTGCTTTGGTGCATGGACAAGGATGGGTTTGATTGATCCGGCTGTGTGAGAGTGGGTGGTCTGCTCTGATATGTCCTCCTCTAGCTTTTTTTCTTCCGGGTGAAGCTACAGTCTTGTTTATTGTCCTAAGGACCTTTACCTTGAGTCACAGACTAATCTGTGGGTTGTTACTTTGGGGCTGTTAGATTGAACCAAGAACAAAGTATAGAGTTTCTTCTAGTCTGGAACTCAGAAGATAGGCAGGTCAAGAAAGTCATTAGTTTGGTTAGTTTACTTACCCATGTAATGATTCGCCCTTCCAACCCGCTTGCTACACAGCCGCAGAAGAGGGACCAGTAGGAAGCAACACAGGGCACTGATACAAGCTGAAAGCACTTTGGAGGAAATAATGGTGATGGCTCCTGGCAGTGGGCAAATAGGTCTCAAGGCGTCGAGGGTCCATCCCAGGACCCTTGCCAGTCTGAAATCACTTGTCAGGTGCTCAGAGTTGACTAAGGCAAGGCGAAATAAAGTCTGTTTTAGCTGTCCGCCCTCCCTTCTCTTCCCCCTCCTTTCCTCGTTTCTGGTAACTGAACTCTAAATTGGTGAGCGGTGGAGGTGTGGATGAACGGCATACTAGACAAAATAGAGCTTTCTTGGCCTGCCGACGACATGAAGTTTTACTGTGGGAGTTGGCCGTTAATACTGGGACAAAGTCTCACTGTCTCATTGGCCATCATTGTTCCTAGTAAGGAACTCTTCCTTCAAAATTTGCAGATAAGGGGCCCTGGAAGGGAGAAGAGGTGTGTGTGGTGCTGTTTCAGGTGTCAGGATAGGCATTCTTCTTTAGGAAAAAGCTGGGGCTCTCTTCTGTTGCCAGCCACGGGAATTGACACTGCTGGGGGGGTTGTTTCTGTCTGATGACATTTATTTAGATGGCCAGTGGCATTCTGGGGGCTGTTTTTTTTTTTTTTTTTTTTAATCTCATTTCTAGGATAGAAGCTTCTGAGGATTAAAAAACAAAAATCTGACCACACTGATCTAACATTTTTCTTACAGGATAACCTGTTAGGGTTTTTAGAACAGTTGTCCATATCACTGTGGGTATATGTTTATGTGTGGGTTACACTGATTGGGGGAGGGAAAAAGAATCCAGGGCATGTTAAGGACTTAGGGGAGTTCACACGGGTCCCAGTGCTGCTCTCAGGGATCTTGCGTCTCGCCTGGGGAGGTGCTGTTCCCTCTGGTGTACACAAACCACTGGCCGGTAAGGACACTGTACAGCTCAGTGCACACTGAGGCTGAAGGACACATACACAGCAGGAGGAGAGGGCAGAGGTACTGGGTCAGTGTCAGTGAGGGAAGGTGCTGGGCTGCTGCAGCAGTCAGAGGACTGGGAGACACTGAGGGTCCCCAGCCCAGCAGAGGAGACCAGAGAGGGGGAGGGCAAGGTAGAGGCGAGGGCTTGATAGGGCTGGAACCCCAGAGAAAGGCTCTCGTTTCATTGGAAGTGCCCATGTGCTCTAGGTTTTATTTTAGCTTTTGACCTTTTAGTCTGGGAGGCCCAGGGAGGTTTTCTGGAAGGAGCTGGGGCTAGAAGCTGGAGAGAGAGAATGAGGGGGGAAACAGCTCAGCACCTGCTGTCCTCATCATGTGACTGACTTACCAGATAACCTACTTCTGATCAAGTTAGGTGTCCCTCAGATTACCAACCTTGATCTTGGGGGAAAAGGACTGCCAAAGAAATGTAATTCCCCAGGAAAGGTTCCTATTTTAAGCGCTGTATAACTGACGTGACTTGAGGTTAGCAACACACTTTTCTTTTGGTTGTCTACTTTAATATGTTAAATTATCAAAATAGAAGGCAAGAGCCGGTTGATATGTTTTCTAATAATAGGTTTTTCTGTGTAAAGCTTTCAAAGCATTTGAAATCTTCTGGACGGAATGAATTATCTTTGAAGTGCTGCTGTTTTCCTGATGCAACCTCCAGGACAGGTTTGAAAAGCAGAAGTAGGATTTCCATGCTGGACCCCGCTGGTAGTTCATGATTTCTGCCCCTCATGTAGGATCTGCATCTAAAGGTATTGGTGTCTTCATCTGCTCATGAGCAGCTAGTCCTTATACATCTGAGAGTCCTTCCTCAGTGAATGTATGGTGAACCTGGATGGAAAGACAAAAGGTCTGTGGACCACTGATAAGGCTCCTCAGAGGCACGCATCAGCAGGGAGCACCCTTGCTGTGTCTGCTGACCCTTCCCAGGTCTGACTTTGTCCTTTATCCTTTGCAGCTACCAAGGTTAATAGGTACAGGGAACCAACTGGAAGATCTGTCTCTCCTTCACCCAGAGGTCATCATTGTTTCCTTTCGTTTTTCCTTTAACCAGATTGGGACCTCTATTCCGTACCTGACAGTTTTGTCTTTCTCTGCTGTTTTCACTACACATTTTTGCATAGGTACTTCTTTCACTCGCCAGTTCCAGCGGCTGCCTATCTAGGTGAAGCAGGAGTAGCCATTGCCCCGTTGGTGGCATTTACATGAGGCCTTATTCAGTTGTTCGGAGTAATTTCTTACCGAGAGTTTTTGTAATGTAAACCTTCCGAATTTCTGACTGTCTTGGCTAGCTTCTGTACGGGGGGCTACGCCAGGTCAGAAGGGCGTGAGCCTAAGGTGTGATATGGCGGTGATTGCTAAATGCTTCCCAGGAAGGTCCTGCCAGTTGGGGTTCCCACTTCCTCGGTGCCTGGCTGACACGGAGCACCAGCATCAGAGGCACCCTCTGCTAACCGGGAAGGGTCACGAGCATTGAGCTGGAATATGGCTTCCCTGCTGGGAGTGTGAGTGTGGACAAGAACCTGAGCCTCAGTGTCCCCCATCTGTAGAAGGGGTGCGAGTGGTTTTCACAGCAAGAGTTGTCTTGAGGACTAACCATGATAACACATGTAAGATGCTCATAAGAATGTGTAGCAAACAGTAAAGCCCTGAACTGTTCCTTTTTTTAGAAGTCGAGAGAAATGGCATTTCATTTTTATGTTGAGCAGAGATAGTAAAGTGGTGAGGGGTGTATGTGAATATAGGGAGAATTTAAAGCATGAACATAACATGAACTCCTATCTGTTATGTTCACAGATGGATTTGCTAGGTTCTTAGAAGCCTTCTGAGGGGCCATCCTGATTATAATCCTCTCCCCTCGGGTCCAGAGGGAGCCTGCATCATGAAGTTCGCGTGAGCCGAGTTCACGGAGTGTAAAGCATACCATCAGGGAGTTCCAATGTGCAGGAAGTGAGCAGAGCTTCAGTGTCCATGCAGGGAGATCTTGTCTTTCAGCATTTCATAGTACGTTTGCGGTGACACGTGCAAAGTTCATGTCAATGGTACGGTCAGGAAAATGCAGAGACACGGTGTTCACTGAGTCCTATGATCAGTTCCGGCTGAGGACTAGACTGCAGGATGCTGGAGCCTGACCTTGTGTTTTCTGCCCGTCTAACCTGCCTCTTGCTGGGAGAGAGCCTCCAAGGGGCTGGAGGAGAAAGTGGGAAGACAGTTTAGGTGGCCGCTGTTGGGTAGGGTCACCCATTGAATGCTTCCTCTCCCTTTTTGTCCTTTCTCCACCTTGCTCATTGGAGCAGTATGAACAGTCTTACTGTGGTGCTCGTTTGAATCCAGCCAGCCACCCCCCTGGAGCTTCAGCCCCTCCGTGCGGTTCCATGCTGAGTAGGACAATTGCATTTTGCTGTGTGCTGCACTGCACACAAGAGCACTGGGGCCCGCTTGTGTCTTGGAGGCCAGCTTGCCGTCTGTCCACGGACAGAGGCCAAGGTGGGTACCTCACGTGGCACGGTCCGTGTTAGGAGCGCAGGCACGGAGGAGCCTGGGCCCCAGAATGCCCTCTATCTACCATGGCACTCAGTAGCCACTCCGGGTCTGCCCGGTGGGCACACAGCATACTTCACAAAGCGCCTTCGTGTCTGTTGCTCGCGCCCTCAAGGAGTGTGGCGATGTTATTAGCCTCGTGTAGTAGAAGAGTTAATTACAGCCGAGAGAGAGGGACTCACCCGTGGTTACCCCTAGTTTCAGTTACGTCACAACCCTGGAACTTGGGTCCTCGGTTTCGCTGCTCTGCCACAGTTGTTCTTCCTGGTGGACGTCTGGGGTGCGGGGGAGGCAGCAGTGCCTGCTGTCCCACCCTCCACCCGGTTTTCTGTGCTGGACCTAGCCTGGTAGGATTTGTCGGAGTGAGCGAGGTTCTTACCAGAGTGTTCTTTGCCAGTGAGCACAGCTGACCTGAGGGCAGTGTCCCTTTGGGGACGAACTGGTCAGGTTTGGCGGCAGCCTGCAACCCCCTTTATGTAGGGTCCTAGAGGGAGATGTTCCCTGGGTCAGAGGTGCGCTCACTGGGTCTGAGGTGTGCTCAGGGCTCCAGAGTCCACTCCGACCTGGCGGCACTTAAAGGCAACTTAGCTTTTTGAGTTGGGGATCGTTTCTTTGCTGGCTGGAGCCTTAAGCCGCATCGACCGCATTTTGACCACACAAGGCCTTGGTTTTTTATCTCGATTCCTCTGCTGGCATGATAGAGAGCACAGCCTTCCTATATATATATTGTTCAGTCTGACTCACAGTTCGAATTCAGCCTCCCGATACTGTATATATTTAGTTCAGATTTGCTCACAGGTGAATAAACAGCCTTTGGCAAGGGCTTGAAGGCCTTATTTTATCACCTGATAACACCTGGTGGATCGTATTTTATTATCTGATAACGCCTGGAGGACCCTATCTTCTGTGTTAACTGTAAAAGTGTTCTTAGAAAGCCCCCTCCTGCTCGGCTTGAGTGTTTCTGTGTAGTTTAACTCTTTAAGGCTTGGGGCGTTCCAGTCCTCCTTATCTCTGACCAGGAGGTAAAGGGTCTGTGCCACAGAGGCGACATAACTTGTTCAAGGTCAGATGGCTATTGAGGGGCAGAGTGCCCATTCTAAGAGTTCCTTCTCTGCTGGTCTCCCGTAACTGTAACTGTGTATGTACCCAAGGCCGTGTTACTAGTTCACATGCGAAGGGTATGCGCAGTTTCGTAAGTTTTGATAAAGCTTTTGGATCTGTTTATACTTGTGATAGCCTGGAATTAGATTCTTCTTGATCAGGTTTTCAGAAATTTAAAAATCTGATTTTAAGGGCCAAGACATGTTTAATGAATCCAGTTGGGATTGTTCACATATGGGGTGGTAGGCGCCCAGCTTTGAATCCTTGGTCCTGGTGCAGGTCAAAGGGCACTCCCGCAGGTGAAAGACTGTTTCTTATGGTAGGGACCCTGAATCTAGCTTCAAACTCCCCAAGCTCAGTCTTCATATGAAATTCTTGCTCAGTTTGCATTTTATCCTTCCTAAAGCGAAAGATCCAGGGGGATCCGAGGAATATCAGCCAACTCTCTTCCCCCAAATTCAGCTCCTTGGCCTTCTGACTCAGACAGACGCTGTCTGCGCTTCAGCTAGTCCCCAGGCTCAGGCAGGATTGGGCATTTGGTAGGTGTTCAGTCAGTGACTGGCTGTTGGAGGGATGAATGGAGAAATCATTTGTCGTCGTCAAGTGTTTTAAACTCCATTTCAAAGCAGAGGAGGAAAAACCATGAGTCTTCCATCCTAACACAACCCCTTCAAACCATTTTGGAGGAGAAAGCTCTTCTTCAGCTGGTCCCATCCCCTTTTGTAGACGTTGGAGCCCTGGGAAGCCACCCCCGGCCTCCTGCTGTGGTTCTCCCCCAGGTACCTGCAGTGGCCTCCTGAAACCTGGGCAAGTTGTCTCGCCTCTCCTCTTCCTCATCTGCCCAGTGCAACTCTGTCGTGCTGCCCGGTAATTAAGGACTGCGAGGTGTGCTTCAAGAACATGTGGCTCTGTACCTTAAGAATCAGCTTTCGTCTACCTGGCAGTTAGTCTCCTGAGGGTTAGGGAAGCCTTTGTCTGTAACTTGGCGGTGGCAAGGTGTCTGCTTTGTGAGAGTCGATGGCAGGGGGAGAAGAAATCCAGGGGTCATTGGTTTCCTTTGCCCCAGATTCACTTGCATTTTAATATATTTGTCAATCAGATGTTTGTTAACTTCAGCAGCTCTGAATGTTGGACACTGGATGTTTTGATGCCGATGTTCTCCTAACTCTTAGTGGCTAAGCGAGGTACTACATAGTTAAATCGAACCGTGATATGCTTTTGGTGGGTATGAAAATGTAATTTGATTTCCAAGTAATTTTCCCTTGAGAATTTCTATTTGTAAGAGGAGGCTGCTGAACTCGGTACCGAAAAAAGCAAAGAATCGAGACTCTTAAGGTCCTACGTCCAAACTGTGTGAAAGAAATTGAGCCTACAGGAAATGCCCAGTTTACACGGACTGTATTTTTATAAGTTCATTTGGAAGTCGGTGGTTGAAAACTTGGAATTGGCTTTCTATCAGAGATGCGGTTGCGAAGGGCTGGTTGTAGTCCTGGCCGAAACCTCAGAACCTTGCGTGTCTGCCCTGCAGAGGTGGGCGAGCACAGCGGGCGGCATTCCCACTTACCGATTCGGCACGACACACTGACAGGTATAGGAGGTTTATGGTGAATGGAGTTGTGGGGACATGGCGAGACTCACTTTTCCAGAGACGCCAAAGGTGCCGACGTGGATGACTGAGTCTCCTAGTCAGGTTCACTGAGAACAGCCATCCTTCCTTGTTCTCGGGAGAGCTGTGCCAAGGGCACGCGTTCCCCTGTTCTCAGCAGCGATGCGGTTGTAGAAGCTCATCCTGTCGGTGCACAGGAGGTAGGAGAAGGAAGCACAGAAGGGGTCCTGTTCTGAGGGAAGCACGGATGGGGTCTCATACTGAGGAGTGATGGGGGAAGAATGGGGTCTGGGACACAGCCTGTGGGAGGCTCCTGGCGGGAAAGGAGAGGCATTGATGTGGGGCATGGCCATCAGGAGCCACGGGGGAGAGGGCACTGATGTGAAGCTGTTCTCTAGGCAGGCCACAGCTCCCAGCCTTCCCTTGGTTGTAAGGCACTTGGATTTGGGTTGCAGCGGGGGGTGTGTGTGTTTAGGACAGGCCTGCAGTCATAATTCTCATGGTGACTTGGTGCCTGCAGGACCGGGCAGAGGGTCATATTGTCGATCGAGAACGTCTCTGTGACCAGCTCCATTTCATGAGGGAGACAGATGATGGACAGGCACACCTAGGGTTTTTGTTGCTTTACGTTTCTCCAGAGATTGAAATTTCAGAAGCTACTGAGTAACCATAAGTATTTACTTACCATAATTTTGGGTCACTGAGTGGGTGGCCAGCCAGCTGATGGGGCTGTGCTGGGAGGGAACGACTCACCTGCCGGCCCTGGGATGCCTGGGCTCCCGGGGCTCTGCTGCCCCTGCAGGGCTGAGGTGGCAGGGTGGAGGGGGTGCCCGGGAGCTTGACCAGGCCCTCACCCCACACGTGGCTGCCGGTCAGCAGGTGTCCTCTGGATCCTGGCTGTTTGTGCAGCTTAATCACTGCCTCAGAATGTTAAAAAATTAGCCCTTTAGGGGAACATCGGTGGTACAAACAAACTTTTGGACTTTCCCACAGGAAGAGGGCTTTTTTCCTCTGGCCTCTCACTTCACAGTTGACGCTTAAAAATGCTTTACAAGGTAAAGTTGCGACCATCATTTTCTTTAACTGCAGAAGTAAACTTATTCATCAGAATACCTGTGCCCGTGGCTTATGCCCCGGAAGGGAAAGCACGAGCACCGTGTCAATCTTCCCTGTAAATATGTCCGTCAGGCAGAGGCCCTGAGACTGGTCTTGGGCCAAGGCGCTTGGCTGGCGAGCGTGGCCGAGACAGGAAGGAAATCGCAGAATTTCACCAAGGAGGGAGGCTACCCCTGAGGAGTTCCTGTATCATGGCACCCAGAAGGCTGGTGCGGAGGGGACACTGCCGGGACGATTTTGGGGCGGCTGTGGTCTGTCTGATGGCCAGCATCTCGGAGCCTAGGGCTGATGCTGGACAGTACCTCCTTGGTTAGGCTGACGTCAGACTCTGGTGCAGGAGGCGCCTGAGTCCTCCTGGGCAGCCCTATTTCTCAGGCTCCCGGTCCTGTGGTTAGAGGTGCCCAGAAGGAGTGTTTCGGGTGTCAAGGTCCCTGCCTGGGTTCTGTCTGGATGTGGCCTGTGCTGTGGGCCAAGCTTGGCGGCTGTGAGTCTAGAGCGGCTCCTGCCTTGAGGCCTTTGCACTGGCCAGTCTTCTGCCAGGAAGGTTGTCTCCAGGTGTCTTTAGGGTTTTCACCACCTCCCTGAATCCTTGCTCCAAAGTCACTTTGCCAGTGAGGGCTTTCTGACTGTTTGAATTTGCACCACTCCACACCAGATACCCATGTGTGCCTTCCCTGCCGTGTTTTTCTCAGCAGTTATCACCACCCGACGCACTGTAATGTGTCCCTGGGTTTTGTTTTTGAGGGGATCTAGCTGCCCCACTAGAATGTGGGTTTCTTGGGGGCACGGGCTCAGCTTTGGTCTCTCCAGTGACCGGAAGCATGGGTGGCACATAGTAGGTGCTCAGTGAACCTGTGTTGCTGAAGTGGGTGAAGCAGCGTGGTCTTGAGCTCTCTGCATTTGCCTCCAACCATTGAGGCTCCTGTGAGGTGCCGATGGAGTCCCTGCCGTTTCACACAAAGCTTGTGATGGAGCAGCAGGTGTGTCTGACGTCGATGCTTGGTGCCATGTCCAAACTCCAGAGCTCTTTCCCTTCTTCACTGGATGTTGATTTCAGAATGGCTGGTCCTGCTTTCTGACTCATGAAGGCTGCTCTACTTTGAATCTGAAACATTAGGGGAAAGTGAAAGTATAAAAAGCATGATGCGTGATTAGCTCTTATTGCATTTCACTTTCTGTGCGTATTTCCCTCCCTGCCATCTCAGCACCATCCGAGCCTCCGCCACCATCCCCTGGACATTGCTGCAGCCCTCCGCCCGTTCCACCCGAGGCCGCTCCCTCCGAGCCGCCTGCCAACCCACATCTGGCCCCATAGCAGCCAGGGGTCTGGTCCGTAGCCCCGGCACTCACCCATCTCAGCCACGGCCACCCTCACAGCTTTAACCACCAGTTCTGTGAGTGTCGTCAGGCCCGTCGCCCGTCAGGATGTAGCTTCCTAGGGGCAGAGACCACGTCTGCCTTAAGGCAGGTCATGTCCCTGGACCCTGGCTGTCACAGTGGCCATGTTTTTTCAGTCGATGGGGTTAATACTGTAGTTAGTAGCTTACCTCCTTTAAGACACTGTGACGAGTAAAAGGAGAGCCTATATTTTTATGAAGTAATAGCAAAACCATGGCCTTGGAGAGTCACGAGTACTTTGAGAAGTCATCTCACAGCCTGAGATGTGTGTGCTGGGCGAATTAGAGGCCTCGGAGCTCCCTTTGAGCCTCCCAGCACTGTGACTCGGAGCTGTGGGATGTGCTGTAAGCTGTGGCAATGAGCCAGTTGTGCCTGCTGAGCGGGGTAGGGAGGCTATAGAGGTTTCTTGGGTGATGCGGGGAGCTCTGGAATTCTCGGTGGAGGGGCATGGTGGTTGTGCACTGTGGGTGCTGCCAGCATCCTCTCCCTGCCCTCTCTCAGCCTGGCCCCGGGACCACCTACCTCCCCACCTTCCCACACCTCCCCACCCGCCCCGTTCTCTCCTCTGACTGTGGCCCCTCAAACCACAGCAGGCCCGTCTCTGCTCCAGGTCCAGAGCATTCTGTACCCACAGAGCATGCGGATGGTTTCAGCCAGCTGCCAACACAAAGGAAGGTGACTGATTAGTTTATGTTAATTTATGGTAAGGTGGCATGTGTCCCTTAAAGGAGAGGCTTGTTTTAAGCGCCTTTGAACCTCTCACAGGAATTGTGCTTCGGGGCTGGGTAAACTTGCCAGGCACCTTGTAAAGGCAAGAGTTAGCATCAGTGTTTACAGGTGGGAAAGACCTGGGCTGCAACCTTTATCTTGTGACAGGCTATGTGAAGTATGCAGAGCACAGTGTGTCTCTACCCCAGATCTCAATCTGGACCACCCACAGGGTACAATGCTAAGAATATAAACCCCAGGTTTGTCTTAATGCCCTTTCCCTGCTGTGGGGGTGGTGAGGGGCTCCTTCTGAAAGAGAGAGAGGGCGGGAACTCCACGGGAGCAGCTGTTCCAGGTCTGGTTGCAAGGCTGCAAGCAGTTCAGTGCGCTCAGTCGCTTCTCCTCCCGTCTTGTTTCCTGGTTGGGTGTGTTCTTGTTCTACAGTTGCTTGCTTCATCCTGGAATAAGCAGGCTGTTTTTCATCTCTGCTCTGAGTTCAGAGTTTGCTTTGTTTGTTAAAAAAAAATATCTTAAATTAGAGAAATTATTGTGTAGAGTCTTACACAAAGTGAAATTTCAAACCCTGGCATTTGGAAACAGTGGTGTCAAAGCCACGAGGATAGAGCAAGATTTCAACCAGAAACTATGGACTCTTAGGCTGATATTTCTTTGTTATGAGGCCTGTCCTGTTCATTGTAGGGTGTTATGGCACCCTGTCCCTACCCACTAGATGCCAAAATGTCTCCACACATTGCTATGGGTCCCTTTGGGCATGGGGGTAGAATCATCCCCCTTTAGAACTACGGGGATAGAACATGCATCAAGGGTCCCAAACTTTGTAAGTGTGGGAATGCATGGTGGTGGAATTTGTCAGGCAAACTGTAGCATAGCCCTGGCAGATCTCAGAATGAACCACATGTGGGGGCAGCCCCCATTCTGAGCCTGCTGTTTGTTCTCAGTCTCGCTGCTTGTGGAATAGACAGACACAGGTGCTCACTTGAGGAAGGAACTTTGGTATGGTGGCACATCTGGTTCGCCCAGGTGTCTTTGGGACTGCCCGAGCATCTACCTTGGACTCCTCTACATCCAAATGTGTGGACACAAAGCAGCACATTAGATGTTTGAGTTTTGCAAAAGAAAGGCACCTCTGCAACGCCATCTCTATGGCTGTTTCTGCCTGATTCATTTCTCACTTACTCTGTGGTACCCCAGCTAATACCACCAGGAACAACAAAACACATAAACTTCCTGTTCTTTAAATCTCAGTGCTCATGGCACCTCCTGTCTCTTTTCTCACCTGCTCAAGTGACCTGGGCGTTTTCTGTGATGCTTACCTCCCTCACGTGTGGATGGGTATCAGAGGGCAAGTGAGCAGGTTTTATCCAGTAGCATTTTGCTTCCTTATCAGTGGGTATCCAGGTATCACTTTTTGTCACAGAGTCTTTTGGGTCAGGTCCTGCCATGGAGCCTGGGAACAGGCAGAGGTTGCGGGCTGCCTGTCTGAGTGGTATCTGCATGAGGGGTTGGCCTAGCCTAGCTCTGGTGTAATCCTGCATTTTTTAGGGAGCAGCGCTCTCCTTTGAAGATATGTTCTGGAGACTTTTTAAAATATGTAACTAAAGATACCATTTTGATAAAAAGAAAAAGCTCTCAGAAACACATGCTTATAAGCCATAGTCTCTATCAGACTTAACCTTCTCATTATCTTTGTGGGGACTGGTCTCCTTTGGCTGGTAGCAGTCAGGAAGTTTGATGGTGATCACATGCAGGTCTTCATGGCACCCTTGCTTCCTGTGGACCTGCTACCTCTTCTGCCCTGCCTCCTCAGCCACTGTGGGTGAACCTTTGGAAAATTCCTCACTGCTCTTGGATGTCACTTATGTCAGGGGTCCCCAGTAACTCCCCCGCAGGCTGCACAGCAGAAAGTGTGGTGGGCCAAAGATTCATCTCTTTTTGCAGCCGCTCCCCAGCACTAGCATCACTGCCTCAGCTCCACCTCATCATGCATTAGATTCTCACAGGAGCACTAGTCTCTGCTGCCAAAAAGATTGGAGACTGCTGGCTTATGACAACTGATTTCTGTTCACTTAGAAGGATCAATGAGCTGTCCCCTGAGTGTAGCAGAAACCTTTATGTGACAGATATGTTGGTGCCTTTGCTAGAATTATCATTGAGCACAGAAATATGTTGATACACAGTTACATTTTTTCAGGTCCATGAATTAGCTGGTCACATTTTGTTATTTACACACTTCATGTTTGAGATTTTACTCAGTGTTGTCAGTTTTGAATTGTTTGTCACTGTCCTGTGGGCCTCTTCTATTGTCTCATTGAGTCTTGCTTGGCAGGCGACTGGGCATGCAGGTTAACTTAGGTGAGGCCTGTGAACGGGCCCATGTTGATCTGATTTACATACTTGGTGGGACAGTGTTGGTGGGGCAGGGCATGACAAAGACACATGGTGCTCCCACCTTCCTCCATCCTGTGGGGCAGTGATAGCTGCCGATCGGGCATGTGGCCAGGTAGATAGAAGCAGTGCTGTAGTGCCCAGGACTTGCTGTGTGGAGTGCTGCCTCCTGCTTCCCCTCCTTTGCGTTGTGTTCCTTCATCCTGCTGCTCTTCAGTCCCGGGCCTGAGGGTCTGTACTCAGGATGACCCTGGAGCCCAGGGAGCGTTTCCTCCTTGGCTGTGTACAGGATCCCTGTGAGGCGCTCAGCACTCTGTGTGCATAGCCCTCACTCGTAGTGTAGCTGGTCCGGCTGGTGAGGACAGTCTAGGCCTACCATGGTTTTTGATAAGCCTCAGCCTGGCAACCATGACTTCTTCCCCACTCACCTCTACCCTTGAGAGTCAAAGTTCCTGCTAATCTCTGGGGGAAATAATTGAATTTGAGTATACTTCTGTGATGATTGTGTACTTTGCTTATAGGGACACATTATTAAGGTACTGACTGAACCCCAGAGCTTGGTCCAACCCTTGGTACCTCTTGTGAGATGGAATGTTTATGAAATGTATAAGCCACACTTGACTTATTGTTGAGCCCTGGAGAGTTCAAGAAAACAGCACTTTTCCATAAAGAAATGGTGTGCTTTGGGCTCCAAGTCCAGCTAGAGCAGGGGTCCCCAGGTCATGGACCAGTACTGGTCTGTGGCCTGTTAAGAACCGGGCCACACAGCGGAAGTGAATGGCAGGCAAACAAGTGAACCTTCCTCTGTATTCGCAGCCGCTCCTCAGTGCTAGTATAACTGCCATAGCTCCACTTTAGCTCATCAGACATTAGATTTTCATAGGAGCGTGAGCTCTGTTGTGAACTGCACATCCGAGGGAACTGGGTCAAGTGTTCCTTATGAGAATTTAATGTCTGATGAGCTGAGGTGGAGTTGAAGCGATGATGCTGGCGCTGGGGAGCGGCTCAAAGTACAGATTAACATTAGCAGAGAGGTTTGACTACACAGAGACCATAATAAATCAGTTATTTGTAGACTCACATCAAAACCCTATCAGTGAGTGGCAAGTAACAATTAAGCTGCATCTGGTGGCAGGCTTTACAGAGGCAAATGAACTGACGTACTTCAGTTGTACAGCTATATCTTGTGGCAGGCTTTAAGTCAGAATCTGACACTTAAATTTTAGTCTGTGCGTGGCCTGGCCGTCATTTTGTTTACCACTTCTTTGCATGCTTCTTTCTCACATTGTGGACTTTTTCTCAGAGTTTTAGTAAGCCCACAAGCTAACCCTAGCCAAATGAGTTAAATAATAATAATAATAAATAATACATTGGAGAGCTTCTTTGAAAAAGGGGAAAGACCCAATGATGAGACAGCCAAAGACTCTAAGACTAACAACAAAAAGAAAGCTGCATTTAAAAGAAAATACCTAGAATCCTACTTAAATTATGGGTTCATTGCAACAGGTGATTCACATTCTCCAAGCCTGCTTTGTATAATATGTGGTGACTGGCTATCCAATGAAGCCATGAAACCTTCAAAACTGCTTTGCTGCATAGAAACAAAACACCATGCATTCAAAGACAAGCCTTGGAGTTTTTTTTCTTTTTTTTTTTAAACGTGAACATGAATAGAAGCAATTATTGAAGGCTGCCAGTTCACTAAATGTATCTGCCCTGAGAGTATCATTCTTAGTGGCTAACCGCAATGCTGAAGCTAAGAAGGCCTTTACTATTGCCGAAGAGTTGATCTTGCCTGCTGCTAAGGACATTTGTCGTGAACTTTTAGGAGAGGCTGTCGTTCACAGGGTGGCACGTGTTTCTATTTCAGCTAGCACCATAACTAGATGAATTGATGAAACAGCATAGGATATTGAGGCACAGTTGTTAGAGAGGATTAATGAATCACTGGTATGTAATCCTGGTTGACGAGTCTACCGACGTTGACAACAAGGCATTTTTATGTGATATGTTTTTAAGGAGGATGTGTACGAGGATATGTTATGTGTGCTTTTGTTGCCAAACCAACACCACAGCTGCAGAACTATTCAAATATTTGAATGATAACATATTAGGAAAACTGAATTGGTCATTTTGTGTTAGTACATGCACAGACAGAGTGGCTGCCATGAGTGGATGGCTTTCTGGTTTCACTGCTTGTGTCAAAGAGGTCACTTCTGAATGTAAGTCTATGTACTGTAGAATCCATAGAGAAAAGCTGGCTAGCCAAAAAATATCACCTGAACTTAACATTTTGCAGGATGTGATTAAAGTGATCAATGCCCTTAACTCACATCTGTTCGCGCAGCTCTGTGAGATAGACACAGAGCACACACGTTTTCTCTTGTACACAAAAGTGAGATGGCTTTCTAAAGGTAGATCACTGGCCAGAATTTCTGAGTTATGAGAGCTGCTCCAGAGATTTCTTTTAGAAAAACAGTTACCACTGGCAGCACATTTCAGTGACACAGAATGGGTCATAAAACTTGCTTACTTGTGTGACATATTCAACCTGCTTAACCAACTCAATCTTTCACTTCAGGGGAGAACAACAACTGTGTTCAAGTTGGTAAATAAAGTGGCTGCATTTGAAGCCAAACTGGAATTATGAGGGCGATGAGTGAACATTGGGATTTTTGACGTTTCAAACATTAGAGATGGACTGAGCCAGGGCTTTCTTTCTCCCAGCTGGTGCATGATCCCCTGTCTCAGCTTTCAAAGAGTTTGAGCATTACTTCCCAAACACAAAAGACCCCCATCCTGGGAAGGAATAGACCTGTGACCCATTTGTGAATAAGCCATGTGAATCAAATTTGAGAGTATCAGCTGTTTGAGATTGCAAATGATGGTGGTTTTAAAAGTATGTTTGAGACAACTTTAATCTCCATACGTTCTGGATTAGAGGCAGAATATCCTGAGATGGCCAGAAGAGCACTGAAAAGCCTGTTTCCTTTTGTAACATCCTATCTTTGTGAAGCAGGGTTTTCTGCAGTGACAGCAACCAAAATGAGATTATGGAGTAGACTTCAGGTGTCACTGTCTCCCATCACCTCCAGATGGTATTGTCTAGTTGCAGGAAAACAAACTCAGGGCTCCTAGTGAGAGCACTATGGCAAGTTGTATAATTATTTCATTTTATATATGACAACATAATAGATATAAAGTGCACAATAAATGTAATATGCTTTAATCATCCTGAAACCACCCCCCCACACACCTGGTCAATGGAAAAAATTGTCTTCCACGAAACCAGTCCCTGGTGCCAAAAAGGTTGGGAACTGCTGCTCTAGAGGACCTATAGCACTGTCATGTCAGCACCAGGTGCCACATTTATAAAAATCTGGTTCTCATAGATGATTTTTACAAAGTCAGTTCATTATGTTCTCCTAATATTTTCTTGATACTGTGTGGTTGGTTAATTCTTTCGTATTTTTGTATCTTGCCTGAAGTCACAATGATCTTAGCAGACCTACCAGTAAAAGAAACCTCCTCTCAACTTTGGTGCAGCTCCAGAGTCCTTGATGACGGCTCCTTGGCTTAGAATGGGACGTAGTGTATATTCCAGGGTGATCCTGTCTGAGCCTCCCTGCCATGTGGAGCGGAGATTTATATGGCACTGCAGGGACTGCCTAGGCTCTTGCCTGTTTTTGCCATCTGCTGCCTCTCTCCACCTCCATCCTCATCATGTTTGGGTCACAGGATGTTCCGCCTAGATTTGTTTTTGTGCATCTCAAGATGGGCATCTCCATTAGATCTTCTCTTGTGGTGACTGAGGTGTCACCCACTGCATACCTTTGATTACTGTGTACTCACCTGTCTTTCCTGCTCTTGGTGCTGTTTCTGCAGAATTCTGGCTTCATAGTTTTCTGTGTCTCCCTTCTTTGTTTAAGAGTAGAGAGGATATTTTTGTCTATTCTTTATGAACAAATATATACACAATACAGGAAACAGTTCTGGCTGTACTCCCTTAGCTATTTAAATTTATTAAATTAAGCATTCAGTTGTATTCAGCTTGTTTTTATGTTACAATATTGATATGCTTCTATCACCTGTATGTATCATTATAGACTCATGATTTTTCCCAGTTTCAACTTATTCTGATTAGCTGTACTTACTGGTCTCTCTTTAGTGTTTACAGCACAACTTGGCCATTGGCAGCCCTTATAGTCCAGCTTCCCTCCCCTTTCCTGCTGCCACGACTCATAAAGGCACCTCCTTTTCAGACCCACCAAGGAATTCCTGGACCATATCGATTGTCTTTCATTTCCAGAACATGGAGTCAGGTGCTCTCCTGGGTTCTTTTAATAGAAAATACTATTAGAAACAGATTTGGGTGCTCTGAGTTCATTTCATGTTCTATAGCCGTCTGATGGTGAGTAAGCTAATGATGTCACTGCTAGAACACGTCATGGTCAGAGTTAGAAATTTTTTTTATGGTTGTGGTTATAACTTTTTTGTATTTCCAATTTTACTTTGCACTATCTAATCCTTTCTAATGCCAATCTAAAATTTTAGCTGTATTTATACCCACTTTTCTTCAGTATTTCTTTGTGTCTCATTGACCACTGTGTCTCAAAACAACTGTTGTTTTGTTGACAAATTACCAAAATGCTTTCCAAAAACATTTTAACAGCAACCCAGGTTTAGCAGCAATTGTACTTGCTTTATTCTCGTCTCACCAAAATTGGGTGTCTCTGTGTATTGAAAACATATTTAATCATCATTCTTATCTATTAATTCATCCCCCCATTGCTTTAACTTTATTTTGAATACTGTACATGTTTTCATCTCTTGGTTACTTGAGGTATTTGGTGCCTATGCTTTGTCCATTGCTTCATTAAAAGTCTTGATTTATAGATTTGAATGAGTTCTTATATATAAATTAATGCAATCATGTGATACAACTTTTTTTATAACAGCTTATTGAGATATAATTCATGTACCATACCGATCACCCATTTAAAGTGTATAATTTAGTGGTTTTTAGTATATTCACAGGGTTATACAAACATCACCACCATTCAATTCCAGAGCACCCTCATCATTCCAAAAAGAAACTCCAGACCCATTAGCAGTCACTCCCCATTCTCCCTCCCCCAGCCCCTGGCAACCACTAATCTACTTTCTGTCTCTATAGATTTGCCTGTTTGGGACATTTTATGTAAATAGAATTATATAGTATGTGGCCTTTTGTGCTTGGCCTGTCACTTAGCATCATGTTTTCAATGTTCATCTATATCGTAGCATATATCAATACTTCCTTTTTATGGCTGAGTGGACATTTGGGTTGTGTCCACTTTTGGGGCTACTGTGAGTAATGCTGCTATGAACATTCTTGTACAAATATGTTTTCATTCCTTTTGGGTATACACTTGGGCATGGAATTGCTGGGTTATACGTTTCCTTTTGAAGAACTGTCAAACTGCCAAAGTGACTACACCACTTCATATTCTCAGCAGCAGTGTATGAGGCTTCCAATTTCTCTACCAACCCTTGTTATTTTCTGTCTTTTTGATTATAGCCACCTTAATGGGTTGAAGTAGAATCTCATTGTGGCTTTGATTTGCATTTCTGTAGTGGCTGATGCTGTTGAGCATCTTTTCATGTGTTTATTGGCCATTTGTATTTTGGATCTATTGCCTATTTTTTTGTGTGTGTGTGTGGTGTTTGTTTGTGTGTGTGTTTTAAGAGTTTCTTATATAGTCTGGCTACAAGTCCTTTGTCAGATATGTGATTTGCACTTTTGTGAGGGTGCCTTTGAAGCACAGAAGTTTTTAATTTTGGCAAAGTCCATTTGATCTGTTGTTTTGTTGCCTGTGCTTTTGGTTTCATATCTAAGAAACCATTGCTAAGGTTACGAAGATTTACTTCTATATTTTCCTCTAAGAGTTTTATAGTTTTGGATCTTACATGTAGATCTTTGATCAATTTGAGTTAAATTTTATATAATGTGGGAAAAGCATCCAACTTCATTCTTTCGCAATTGTCCCAGCACTATTTGTTGAAAAGACTATTTTTTCCTATCGAAAGATCTTGACATCCTTGTCAAAAATCAGTTGGCTGTAGTAGATGTATGGGTTTATTTCTGGACTCTGTTCATCTATGTGTCTATCCTTATGACAGCACCAAACTGTTTTGATTGCTGTAGGTTTTTTTAAATTTTAAAATCTGCAAGTGTGAGTCCTCTGTTCTTTTTTGAGATTGTTTTGGCTATTCTGGCTCCTTTGACTTTCAATATGAATTTCAGGATCAACTAGTCAATTTCTGCAAAGACACCAGTTGAGATTTTAATAAGGATCACATTGAATAATTTTAAAAAGTAAATATTTGTTTAAATAACTTAAAAACATAGCTCTTTAGTTGGTTTGGAGGTAACTTTGGTATATAGGGAAAAGTTTGACTCTAAATCAGTTATTTTTCAGATTGTTAACCAGTTATTCCACAGTTTTTTTTTTTTAGAAGCTTGCTTATTTATTTATTTATTTATTTATTTATTTATTTATTTATTTATTTTATCAGCTATAACTTTTATGTGCAGTTGGCGATTCTTGGACTCTTCTTGCCATTAAATTATACTTCTGTGTTCCAGGACTGCCAGGTTAAAATTCTGTTTAGTTTTGCGGTGCAGTCTCAAGCCATTCTGTTTGTTCAAGCCCTAACTGAGTGACTTCCTGTGTGTCCTATTATACCAGCTGTGAGTGGGTGAGCAGGATGAGGGGTTCTGGGGTGGGTGACACTGGTCACAGGGTTTGGACCCGTTTCCTTTGTGAACATTTGTGAACAGGGCTTAGCCACAGATGGTATTTAGGTTGAGCAGTATTGGGAAAGGCCAACTAAATGTCCTTTGGGCAGGGGTGGGTTAGAGACTCAGGCTGTGCTAAGAAAGAAGGGTGAGGGCGGATAGGTACTAGGTGGTGGGGTCCATGGGCAAGCGGGATGGTAGATAGGATTTGAGCAGGGAAGGGACTTGGGAGAGGAGGGTGGCAGCCTTACCTGTGCGGCAGAAGATAAGATGGCCTGCTGTGTACTCGTGTTTGTGTTTCACTAGTGTCAACACTTTAGTTCGTATGTTTCGGAAAAGTGAGCTGCTTGAGTCTTTCTTACCTTTTTCTTCTTGTCTACCAGTATGACACCGTTCCTATTCAGTCCAGTGTGGTGTTATGTTCCTGCCCATCCCCATCAATGGTGAGGACCCAGACTGAGTCCGGCACGGCCCCTGGCGTTCCCAGTGGTGGCAGCAGGCAGGGCCCCATCATGGACAGCACTGCGGCTGAGCCCCGGCCAAGTGCCAACTCGCTGCAACACACCACACAGCCACCACCACAGCCTCGGAAGAAACGGCCTGAAGATTTCAAATTCGGGAAAATCCTTGGTGAAGGCTCTTTTTCAACAGTGAGTACATGCTGCTGCTGTTTGTTGAATGAGTGTGTTTTCTTTAGATATGCTGAGCTAACTCCTAGGCTTGACACTGGGAGACTCAGATATTTTTTATTTTTTTCTCTTTGATCAGGTTATTATTTAAAATTAGCTCTCCAAATTTTAAATAAATAAATAAATATATTTATATATTTAATAAATAAATATATATATTTATATATTTTATAAATATATATATATATATATGCATATATATGTACATATATGTAAAACAGTTCATCCTCGACCCTTGCTGCAGTTACAGCCAAAGACCCTGCTAGCCTCCAGAGTCTTGTGTCCTCAGTTTCATAAACAGAAATGTTATCATAGCACTGACAGTTCACAATTAGGGTAACTCTTTTTGCTACTCAAGTGAGTTATATCTGGTTTGTGGTACTTTTCTTCTTAAAGCAAAGAAATGAAGGTTCAAAGTAGCCCCATCGTTGAAGTGGCAGCCCCATGTGGCTGTGGCAGAGACAAGGGCTTGTGGCAGGCTCAGGGGAGGCCCAAGCACCTGCTCCCCAGTCTAAATCTGTGCCTTCATAAAAAGACATCTCCCTGCCATCATGGTCTCTGAGCTGGGCCTGGCAGTGCTGTGGACACACCAGGGTGGCACTACACAGGCCCTAACACCTGCAGGGTTCTTGAACAACATGTCTTCCTTGCCTGGCCTTTGCAAAGAAACCTATGTAAAATTTGGTCTTCTTTCTCTTTCTACATTTATGAACTATTTCAAAATACAAAGAAGGTCATGAAATATTATAGCTCCCCTATGTTCCATCATTGTTTCGATTAATGTTAACTTTTGCTCCTCTTATACTTTTAATATAGATTTTTTTAATTGGAAATTTTGTTTAAATTATCAAAGAATTGTGCCCTCAGGGTAAAAACCTTCAACTTGAGGATAGTCTCCAGTCCTTCTGGTACTCACATGTTTTTTCAGAAAAAAAAAAAAAAAAAACTATTTTGAAGAGAACTTTAGTGTTCTGCATGGTTACTTACTACGGTCCAGTAAAAGAAGAGGTCTCTTTTTTCTTAGCTTTACTTCATTGGATGTTTGTCTTGACTGGAAAATGAGGATTTACTTGTGAAATTCCTCCCATGCCCCTGGGTTTCCACAGTGGGTAACAGCACTGTCTGGGTGACATGCTTCTGATGGTGAGAAGCTCTAGCATTGGCTCTTTTCATCCCTGTGCTGGGGAGGTGAAGAAATGCTGTGAGCTGGAAACTCCTTCCTGGTGTGTTGTAGAATCCTGCAGTCCTGGGTCTCATGTTATAGGCGCTTCCCTCAGTTCTTTCTCACCACTCCTAAAATAGAGACCACTTAAAATTAGGACAGGCAGCAGTTATCAGGCTGGGCAGGTCTTCACTTGGCATAGCCTGGTGCTGAGGCATAGGGAGGTCAGCCTGCTGCCATCCAGCTCCCTAAGGATGATCATGATGGCCAGGTTAGCCTGGCCATCGGCCTAGGTTGTGTGGAGGGATGCAGCATGCCTTGATCTGTGGAAGAGGGGCATTCCCTACCCTGTGCCCATAGGAAACCTTATGTGAAAACGCTGAATTTACACAACAGAAAGATGACAAAACTATCTCTTTCAGAAAGGATTCCATTAAGTATTCATATTCTTTCTACTTACATAGCTAGTATGTGCTCCTGTGAAGAAACTTAACATTGCATAAATACATAACCTAGAGAAGGGAAGTTTCTGTAGCTCACTCCCTTTCACTCTTGGTCGCCTGAGAACAGTCCACACAGGTACATTCCTCTGGAAAGATCTTTGAGATTTTTCCACTTGAGTACATACAATCCTACTCATTCTTAATGACTGCAGAGCATTTCATACAGTGATTTTCCAGATCACTTCTGATAAGTCTAGAAAAGAATTCTGTACCAGGATATAACTCATACAAAGGCTGGATAAACCTGGTCTGTGGCATCCTGAGATTTTCCCAGAAGGCCCAGGGATTTCCCAGGAGTTGGGCAGGTTTTCAACTGCTCTCTGGTCCTTAGGCCATCCCCTTGCAGGTGTCTTAGGAGAAGCATTTACACCAGCTGGCAATGGTGAGGGCCACCCAGCACACTACCAGACTGGGCTCATCAAGCATTTAGAATTTGGTGCTTAGGTTGTGCCCAGGGTTTGCTTGTGTAGAAAGGCCTTTCCCATGTGGTGCAATCTTCATTGATGCCCTGTCCCCCAAGTGAAGTGGAGTACCAGACTCAGGTGTGCCACAGAGAGGTCACAGCTGGGAGTGTGACTGCATCCCGTGGGGGAATCAGGATTCCCTGCACTGTCTGCAAGCCACATATGATTTTGTTTCCTGCACTCTTGATATCAGGGATGGTATTTACAATGTCTGAGAGCAACAAGTGAAATTACAACAACAGGAATTTGGAGCAGCCCAAATTCGGGGTGCCTTTTTAATGAACATACACTAAGAATATATTCTTAAAGTTATTTTTAAAAGAAATTCCCAGTACTCACTTGTGGAGGCTTTATTTACTTCTGCTTCTTATTGTTTATGAGGGTGACACTGGTCTTGATATTCCTGCATGTACACTTCACTGCACAGTGGGAACTATTGGCTGTTGGTGAAGAACCTCCTGAAAGCTGTTGAGAGAGATATGTTTGCTGTTATCTATTAGAATACATTAATTTAGTCATTGATATTCAGCTGTTTTTTAGCATAGGACCAAAATTATTTAAATGTAATTTCAAATATTTAAATGTAATTTCATGGTGGGGGCGGTGTGGCATATACAATTGGATTTGGGGTGACTTGTGAAACTCAGTGCCCTGGTTACATTGGGTGTTTTTTCTCTTCTTTTTTCCCTTTTTCTTCCCAAACCAGGTTGTCTTGGCCCGAGAACTGGCAACCTCAAGGGAATATGCTAGTAAGTACTAACTCACTGAGCTGTGTCTAGGATGCAGGGACAGTATACTTCTGGGTATGTAGCTGCCCAGTGACTGGGGGTTTCTGTGCTGATTTCATGGGATAGGTTGCTGTTGGTCTGTCTTAGAGACCATGAAGCTGGTGGCTGTGTTTTGTGAAAAACTATAATTTGGATCAGTTACCTATATGAGTTGCGGCTTTAGTATTTTCTTACTGTTTCTAATTGTGGTAACTCGCTTCTTTCTTACTTTAAGTTAAAATTCTAGAGAAACGTCACATTATCAAAGAGAACAAGGTCCCGTATGTAACCAGAGAGAGAGATGTGATGTCACGCCTGGATCACCCTTTCTTTGTTAAACTTTACTTCACGTTTCAGGATGATGAAAAGCTGTGTATCCTTTGAACAATCAAAGCATTCCGAAATCACAGTGACACCTTGTCATTTTGGAATTATGACACCATTATCTGTTTTCAAAAGTAGCTATTCCCAGGAAAGGAAAGGGCAGCATGTATTCTGAATTCAAAGAAATTCACAATATGGCTCGGAACCCCTGAGGTTACTGTAAGGGAGATCATCACAGATGTTTTTTGAGATTTTTTTACATTGATAAGTATTGTATCTAAAGGATTGTTATTATTTTTACCCCATGGTTGCTATACATCTATTCAAAGGCTTCCCTCATTCCTCTAAGCAGTGCCCTTGGAGTATCTATCAGGTTTCCAGTCCTGTGCGTCAAGCAGGGAAGTGAGAGGAAGAATGATCTTAGGCACCTGGGACTCGTAGAAGGAGGTCACCCCTCTTCCTTCTTTGGTGCATGTGTGTAGGTGTTGGTTTGGAAGGGACATCCTCACCAGGCTCAGCCCCCGGGTGAGAAATTCAGGGAGTAACACACAGGAGCCTAGACCTTTTCTCCCTGTACCCAGGATGCCGTCCTCTCAGAGACAGCCCCTCCTTGGGGTCCTCCAGCCTCCTTCCTCCCCATCTTCCAGTTCCCTGTGGTCCCGCTCTGGAGTCCACTGTCTCTGCTGGTGTATATATCTGCTCACACATTGCCTCTGGCTCTCCACGTCTGTGCAGCTGCTTCTCCAGCAGAAACGTCACACACATTGATTCTTTGCTTTATTTGAGGGCATCTCATGTTCCCTGACCTCTCTAATCCCTGCAGCACTGTCTTTTTTCTCTTTTACTTTTGCTTAGGGATCAGGGAGACAGGTCACCTTTGGCAGTGGAGGTGGGCCATACATCTGTGTCATACAGCTTATTTTTGGGCCTGTCATGCAGCCTGGCCAACCAGTTTCTCCTTACTCCTCAGCTTCTTTCTTGCAGTTGTTCTTCTAAACCAAGACTTCCCTCAGCCCGTTTGCCTGGTCACTCTGTCCTCGATCCCAGCAGATGTTCCTGACTTTCTACTCGACCAAGAGAGGTTGGACTGTCAAATAGATTTGGTTCAGAACTTGTTCAGTTTAAACCTCAGTCTTTGCATCTGTTCTTTTCCTTCTCTTCTCAAGGTTTCCAAGCTCCTTCCCATCACTCACTACTTGCAAAGCTAGTCCAGTGTCTTGAGGGTTTGGCTTCCCCTCCCCCTCCCCCACCCATTCAGGCTTTCCTCTTCCCTCTCCCTCTTGCCTATACGCACAGATTGTCCTGGGTTAAAACTTTGCTCAGTCCTGTTCCCCCTTAAACACCATTTTTGCCAGCTGTCATCTGAATTTGCTTTTGTCTAATGAGAAGTCCTTGCTGAGTGCCAGGTGATGGGAATGTGTTATTAAATAAGGTGACTTGCTCTGTCCTTGTGGATCTTATGTTTTTGTGGAGGAGATAAATAACACAGGTTATTTATTCAATACCTGTATACTAGACTCTGAGGGACCAAGAATAGTAAGGCCATGTAAGGGAGTGTTGGAGTGTGCTTCTGTTTTAGCTCGGTGGTCTGAGTTGATGACATTGGGCAGAGACGGATGGAGTAAGGACAGGATAGCATATATGTGGGTGGAACAGAAAGGCTGGGCTGGGGCCAGCTCCCTGAGCCTTGGAAGCCTGGCAAGAATATTGGATTTTCTTCTAAGTGTAGCAGGGAGCCTGGGAAGATCTCAAGCTTACCTGAACCTGATCTGTGGATTGGCTCCTGTGCAAGTTGTTGACAGTGGCAGTTTGGAGATTGGAGTAGAGAGAGGTAAGGAAGTGCAGACAGCACACAGGGTAGGTTCTTCCCAGTGAATTTACTATAAAGGGGAGCAGTAAAGATGCTTAGTAACTAAGAGCATGTGAAGCAGGGAGGGAGGGGGTTCCTTGTTGGTGTGTGTTAGGTGTAATAGAATGTTTGCCTCTCCCCCTGGCTCCAGTGTTACCCCTTGTCTCTACCTCACTGCAGCCATGCTCATGCAACAGCCATCAGTGATCTCCTGAAGACATTGAAGGGACCACTTCATGTCTGTTCTATGTGTCTCTCACCTCTGAGGCCAACTTGACACCCCCTCACACACACACACACCTTTGCTCCCTGGGACCTATGTGACTCTGCTCCTTGTGCCTGTGGGGATCTCTGACTGCCAGATTTTCTAGAGTCTTGGGCTTTCTGTAGGGCCTGTGGGACAATGTATCTTGTTGGTTGTGGGGCTCTGACAGATCACACACATATTTGGCCTTATCTTCATCCAGGGTTACATGTGGTAGGATCAGGTGGCTGGCTCAGAGTCTAGATGAGTGAGCTTGCTCTCTAATTTCAGACGAAATTGGTTAGAGCACAGCAGGTTGAGGGTACTAGGTTTTGTACAATGGTAACTGTTGTTCTTAAATTTTAAGGCAAATTCCAATGCCTTTGAAGGCTTTGAGGGCTTGCTTCACTTCTGGCAAGAGTGAAATCAGAGACTTCTGCCCCACTGGAAATCTTTAGTGGAGTACATTGTGTTGAGAGAAAGAAAAGGAAATTCTCTACCTCAAGATAAGCCCCCATATGTACACCAACCTCCTCTAGCCATAATTTACACATTGGGGAGAGATTGGAGTGACTGCGGGGGCAAACCTCCCACAGGACAGAGCCTCGAGACACCCCTGTGGCAGCCTGGAAACTGGCAGCTGGTCCCTGTGGGGCCCTGGTCGCTGGCAGCCTCCCTGCCGTCTGGAGGTTCAGCCTGATCAGACTCAGTCCCTGCTCCCAGGGGAGGGAACTGAGCTCCAAGAGGCTACTGAGTGCGAGCCCCTTACCCTCTCTCACAGGCTGGAGCACTGGACTGAGCATTGTAAAGGTGCCTTTCCCTTTCACAGGGATGAAGGCTGAGGGGTCTCAGAGGCTGTTACTTGGCTAGCGGGCATTCTTCTTCTACCCCCACCTACTCGTCCTTATGTGTCCCCTCTTGTAGCTTGGGGATGGAAGCAGCGCACTAGGCTTTGAGACCTTGGCTTTGTGACCTTGAGTTAGTTTCTTAACCTTGCTTTGCCAGGATCCTCTACAAAATGCAGGTATTGAGATCTGCCACAGCCCTGGTCTGTGCTCATCCTCAGGGAATGCACCAACTCCATGCACTAGAACTGCCTCCTCCTCAGGGCCCCAGGGCACTGGCTATGCTAAGGGAGATAGAAATGTTCTAGGATGGGAAATGGATCAGTGAGGTCCGAAAAAGTGCTCCTGAGGGATAAGGAATGTGTGTGGTCAGAGGGAACACGGATTTGGATCTGTGATCCTTGAAATCTGTCATTTTCAAAACCTGTCAATCACCTTAGCTCCACAGCTGATCAGAGAACTAGAAGTGAGTGTCTCTCTCATAGGAAACAGAAACTCAGGAGATGGTCAGATAAGGTGCAGAACCCATTAAACGGGAAGAGGTGCAGTGTCTGTGACCATGACCAAGCCTCTGTGGGCTGCAGGCTCTTGGGAAGAGGCATTCCCAATTGGTGAGGCTCCTTGACTAAACTAGGTGGGGCCACCTGCTCAGGCAGTGCCACGTTCCTGCTTGGGGTCAAGTGGGCCAGAGTCTGCAGCCTTCCCTATAGAGGGGGCAGAGCAAGGCAAGTGGAAAGGCAGCTTGGCTGAGATCCTTTGCATTCCCTAGAACTAAGATTTGTTTTTTGCTTCAGGTCCCTGTTAAGCATCCTAGTTGAAAGGGCTCGGGTGGCCACAGGTGCAGCTGGATCCAGGGCAGGTTTGTGCAGCCTTTGTGGCTAGTCTCTTCCTCCTGGGCTTGTCCCTACTGTACTGCAGCTTTGGACTTCTTCCTTGGTGAAAGATAGCAGTGCCTTGGCAAACAAGCCAGACAGAACACCCTGAGCACAGGCAACCCTTTCCAAACCTTAGAGACACAGCTCAGGGCAGGTGAGGACTCAGGTCATGTCTCCCTGGCTGCCAGGGAGCTGCAAAGTACCTGTAGATTTCCATTAATAGACACAGACCTTTGGTGCTTGTAAAAGGAAGCAGTTACATGGGATCCATTTATTTCTGCAAGCTTTAATCCTCTTTGGAAAAGGGAGAATAGAAATTAAACAAATTGCCCTGCAGTGGTGTCCAAGAGAAGGATGACTATGTTCCTCAATCCTCTTTCCAATGGGTGCCCGTAAATAGATTGACTCAAGAAGTTAATAAAATGGCATTTCTCTTGCAAAACTTGTCACTTTATACTTGGAGCATTCATTTGAGAAACCTTTACGTGAATTGACACTTAGCATAGCATGTGGAGCACAGCTGGTGCTCAGTAAATGTGTTCGCACTTTGCAGGTGTAGAGACTGGATTATGATGGAGGACCCCCACCATCAACCACCACCACCACCCCACCCCACCACACCACACACACACACACACACACACACACACACAGGCTGAAGCTTGCAAAGAGGCATTTGACTGCCATCTCTAGCAGCTGCCCTTCACTGGGGCTACAGATGCCTTCTGGGGCTGGTGAGGTCCAGAAGGGGCGGTTGGACTGAGAGGCTGTGTCCTTTTGTTCTTGGCAAGAAACCTACCGTGGGGACTCGCCCAGGTGCTGGAACCCGGGATTCTCATCGCCCCTGGGTCTGACCATGACAGGGTCTGGCTCGAAGAGGGGCAGCAGTCTTGGGCCATAGGTATCTTCAGTTTTCATTAATTTAAAAAATTCCTATTGGGTTGTTAAGGTTAGTCTTAAAAAAATCACTTCTACATTCTTCCTTAACTGCAATATTTAGATTTTGGCCTTAGTTATGCCAAAAATGGAGAACTACTTAAATACATTCGCAAAATCGGTTCATTCGATGAGACGTGCACCCGATTTTACACAGCCGAGATGGTGTCTGCTCTAGAGTATTTGCACGGCAGGGGCATCATCCACAGGTACCAAGCTGGGGCCTGGGGCTCCCTGGGGCAGCTCTGGTTTACCTAATGGTGGGTGGGATACCCCATGTGAGAGTTCACATCACCCTGATGTTGAGAGCCTCAGGGACCTTCACTTGTAAGATAAAATGGCTCAGATGTCTTTTTCAGGCTAACAGTTTTCTACCTATCTTGACTACTGCTTTTATTTTGTCATCTTGTGTTCTGGTCTCATTTACCATGGCTTTCTGATAAAGTCAAATTGAAAGTATGCAAATAAGCTTTTTTTAATTGACTTTAAAATACACCTAATATAAAATGTACTATTTTAACATTTTTTTCCAGTTTGAGAAATAATTGACATATATTACTGTGTAAGGTTAAGGTTTACAGCATGGTAGTTTAATTTACATATACTGTGAAATGATTCCCACAGTTGGTTTAAAAGCTCTGTATTTTCTGGTTTAAAAATGATAGTTTGTGTTTTAGTAAAATGTTTATTAAAAATGGTAGGTACACTTATGAAGTAATATAATTAGAATGTCTTCATTATATGCAATTGATTGATACTTGTTCATTGTGAACTTTAGACTTTGCATTCTTGGTTGTTAGTCTGTAAAGATTATAAGTATTAACTAGTTCATTTTGTTTTTAGCAAAAGCTAGAGTATGTAATTTACTGTTTTAAATAATTCATCTCAAATATAAAAAATCTGCTTTCACAGGGACTTGAAACCAGAAAACATTTTGTTAAATGAAGACATGCACATCCAGATCACAGATTTTGGAACAGCAAAAGTATTATCCCCAGAGAGTAAACAAGGTGTGTCAGTGCTTTATTTCCACAGATCCTGCTTAAAGCTTAGATGAAAACCTCTCAGTGTGGTGAATTGCATTGTAGTCATGGTTAATGACGGATGTTTGTAATACCTTTGTTATTATAAAATAGATGCTTGAACCTTCACTGGGGAAGACCTTGCCTCACCTGGCAGCTCTTACTGTCAGTGCCTGGGCACTGTGTGCCTGGTCTAGTGGGTAGATGGCAGGGCTTCTTAGGCTTCCTGTGGTTGGTCCCCATCCTTGAGTAAGGGGTACTGGGTCACCAGGTGCTCTCTGCATCTTTCACTCGTCTTTGTGAGTGCCAGGTACTGCCCTGAGGCTCACCCTTTGTAGTTTTCCTAGAAGATGCCAGGGTGCCACATTTGTTCCTAGTCTTTCTTGCAGTGATGTGGGGTTGATTGGTCAGCTCCCAGATCTCCCCTACAGGTGGTAACTGGGGGAGGGAGAGCACTGTCCCTGTATTCCACTGCCTACCATCCGTCTCCTCATCTCCTGTATGCAGCTGCCAGTGGTGGCCCAGGCATGCCATTATAGTGAGGTTCTACAAAATCGTAGAACAAGTGGGGGCTGGTTTTTACCTCTAGGTCGCTTCCCAGCATTGTATTATATATTATGACAACTCTATCACCTGAGGAGAAGTTGCTGACTGTCCATTTGGGCCAGAAGAGTACCCTGGATATCTTAATTAGATTGGGGGCATCTTGGATGAGACTCTCACTGCCCTTCAGGTGTTTATTGGAGGGGAATCATAAACTCTGAGAGTATATAGAATGGTAATTTTACTTATGAAACTGTTTTCAAGTGTTGAGGTAGAAAAAAGAAAAAGCCTTTTGTAGTGAAATTTGGGGGAAGCTGAAGGCTACTGTGCGGGTTAATAAGTGACCTTGAAAATGAAATTTGGGACTTGGGACAACCGTGACTGTTAGAGCAGCCCTGGCACAAGAGGCTGTGGCAGGGACCTTCTTGTAATGCACACGCTTCTGTGCCATCAGAAAAGGACCTTGATGAAAAGCACTGGAGAAACGGATATGCTGGGTGTGAGTACAAAGTTTATTGGTGGAAGGTTCAGACAGAAGCATCCACTTTGCTTCGGTTAGGAACTGAGCACTGCACATTGGTGAAGGGGACCTTGACTCTTCAGAAAGCCCTCTAGCTTAGCTAGGTTGGCCTTTTCAGCTTCAGGCTTGACAGCACATTGAGCAGCCACTGGGCTGATGCCTGTGTCCCCTAATGCCAGCCACGCATGGGCAAAGATGCGAATCTGTGCTGCTGGGAGGTGCCTAGCACGCCTGGCTGGGTCTTTTTGGGTTCCCTTCTGCAGGGTGCCTTATCTTTCCTTTTCAAGTGTTTTGCAAACTGAGGATTCTCGTGAAGATTCTGCTAGTTAGTACTTTAAATCTCTGCGCACTCACTAAGCCACCACAACAGTGTCTTGGATTTGGGAGCTCCTGAGAACCCTAAAGCACCACCATCTGGGGGCTGAAATAAAACTTGCAATCTAAGAAGATGCTCTTATTTCTCAACAAGGCATAGTCCTGGCTCTACTAGCCTGCCTTTTGTAGCACCCTTTCCCTCTTCCCACTGGGGGTGTCAGAGGATGGGTGGCCTCCCACCCAGAGATGTACAACATCTAGGAAGTCCTGTTGGCACTTGTGAGATGCCCCAAAACCTTGATCTGTTTGACTTATGCCTATTGATAGTAACATTTTATTGGCTGGTAGTCATGTTTTTGTGAGCATGGTATAACCCATAATAACATTGTCCACCACAGAGGTGAGCCAAACAGGAACTGTCGCGTTCCTGAATGTTCTTGTTAGGCTGCTTGTCACCATGTGTGATTTCCACCATGGGGACTCCCAGTCAGCCTTGGGAGCCACTTACTTTGGGGTCTACTCTGTCCTTTATTCTTTCATGTAGATTTCCTTCAGAATCTGATATTTTGCAGAGGCTAGTCCTATTGCCCCATAGCCATTGAAAAATACATAAGAATTTAAATGCTTGATGAAATTGTGAAATAAACTTGCTCTTCTTTCTTTCTGAAAGCAGGAGGCTAGAAGTCCTTACGTTGTAAAACGGAGAATTACTTGTATATAAATAGAAGAGTTAGCTTTTTTTTCTTCCTAGAAGAGAGAAACATGTAATCATATGAACAACTCATTTTAGTGACTTACTCTCATTTTCTTCTTGAAGTATTTCAGAATCTTAGAATTTATTCCTGCATTAGCCTTTTTTTTTAAAAAAAAAACTTTTGTGCAGAGATGGTTTCTCCAAAACATGTCAGAGCTTCCAGAAGGAAAGTTTTGGTGCGAGCCCAGATTATTTAGCTGTGTAGCGAGCATGTTTTGCCTTCCTCCTAGCGAGAGGTTGTCTGTTTTCACAGGTCTCTATCACAATGGGTTGCTCCTGGAAGAGGGTGAGCCCTGCATATCTCTATCTCTAACCACTGCCTTTTGGGTCTGAGTGGCCCCCATGTCTCTCATAGGTGGGAGTAGGTGACAGCAGGGCAGCTGTGGAAGGCATGTGAGATTGATGAGCGCTTTCTGGCACAGAGGACTTGTGACTTCTAACCTTGCAAAAGGGTTCCCTGCATAGATATCCCAGTGAGTACAGTTTAATCATGTGGAGTAAGTTGCTCATCTGTGGTTGTACCCCTGGTCTTTGCCCTTTTTGCAAGAGGCTTGGGGAGCTTGTAGAGTCCTGGAGGTTCAGACTTGGGTTTTGTGTCTGGAAACCTGTGTCCTGAGCTGTGCAGGTCTTTCTGATACGCAGCCAAGTGTGGAGGCTCTACTCACCAAACAGGAGGGGCGGGTTGATAGGTGAGAGTGAGTGAAGAGGGGATGGAATGATGAGGCTTTGGAACTGAAATCATTCTGTCACTCCAGATGCACCTTCTCTGCATGGCCCTTCTGTGGACGGCCATCGTCCAGACCCTCAGACCAGTATCGACCTCCCTGCAGGTGTGCTGTAGACTTCAGACCCTTTCATAGTGTCTTGCTTTGCCACCATTCGAGCATGGGCAGAACCACACCCATCCCTTTATGGAGGAGCTGCCTCTAAAACATGTTTTCTTCCACCACAAAAGCAGAGTTCACATGGTAGAGGAGAAAGCCAAGTCCCTATACCTACACCACCAAACATAACTCTTAACCATCAAGAAATGTTTTACTTTGGTCTTCTCAATATTTATATTTGTTTAGTCATAGCTACGAAACATGGAGAATTTTTTTTTTAGAGAGTACCTGCTTTTTGTAAAAATTCAAACCATACATGTGACCTGATTTCTACCATCATCAATTTGTTTTTCTATAAATATAGGAAAATTTAAATATAAAGAATCTTTTAAAAAAGTAATTACAGTATACCATTTTTATACATAAAAAATTAACAGTAAGTGTTTAATATCTCAAAATAGTATTAAATTTCCAATCACAATTCCATGTCGTAATTTTTTGGTTGTTTACTTGAATTAGGATTTGAATAAAGATCCCACATTTGAGCTTAGCTAATTTGTCTCTTAAATTTCTTTTAATCTGTAGCTTCCTCTCCATCTATATTTTTTCCCTTGTAGTCTGTTGAACAACCCAGGTTATTTGTCTATATTATAGAGTTTCCCAGACTTTGCTGATTGCATCTTTGTGGAGTCATATAACCTGTCCTCCCGCTTCTCTATGTCCTGTAAATTGGCATTTGGAACTGGCCGCTTGATCACATTCAAGTTCAGTCCTCTCACACCTCAGGCTGTTGGTAGTGCCTTCTTTATTAGGCTGCACTTGACATCCATTCATCTCTCTCTCTGTGATGTCAACAGCCCTTTATAGCTATAGTGGCCTAGATCTATTAATTCAGTAGAGAATACAGAATGATCATAATCTAATTCCTTCATTTCTGAGTTGGAACCCTTTAAAGAGAAACTTACTCTTAACAACTATTTGCTTATTAACTAGTGATATTGATTGTGAAGGAAAAACAGGATAAATACCATTTCTTGCCCTTTTATTTGCCACTTTTGAAAACCATGAATTGGTTGACCATCATCCTCCAGTTCATCAAAAACACTATCACCCCTGCCTCACACCATACACAAGTTAACTCAGTTGTTAATTGGTTAGATCAGAGATCTGAATATGGGATCTAAAACTATAACACTCTTGGTAGAAAGCGTAGGAACAAATCTTCATGACTTTGGATTAGGAAATGTTGTCTTAGATATAATACCAAAGGCACAAGCAGCAGAAGAAAAAATAGGTAAATTAGATCACATCAAGTATAACAATTTTTATACCATGATACCATTAAGAAAGTGAAAAGACAACCCAGTGAATAGGAAAAGATATTTCCAAATCATATATCTGATAAAGGACTTACATCCAGAATATATGAAGAACTCAAAGTGACCAAAAACAAAAACAAAAAAAACCCCAAAACATTAAAAAATGGGTAGAGGGTCTAAATAGACATTTCTCCAAAGAAGGTAATCATATGGCCAATAAACTCATGAAAAGACACTCAGTGTCATTAGGAAATGCAAATCAAAACCACTATGAGATACTACTTCATACTCACTAGGATGGCTATGACCAAAAAGACAGATAAGTGTTAGCAAGGATGTGGAGAAACTAAAACCCTCATACTCTGCAGGTGGGAATGTCAAATGGTGCAGTCGCTTTGGAAAACAGTCTGGCAGTTCCTCAGAAATTAAATATAGTTACCTTATAACTCAGCACATCTACTTCTAGGTATATATCCCAAAGAACTGAAAATATGTTCACATAAAAAGTGGTATGGAAATGTTCATAGCTTTATTAGTAATAGTCAAAAAGTAGAAATAACTCAAGTCCTTCAGCTGATGAATGGATAAAATGTGGTCTACCTATACAATGGAATAATATTCAGCCCTGAAAAGGAACGAAGTTCTGATATGTGCTATAACCTGGATGAACCTGGAAGACATTTTCCTCAGTGAAAGCCAGCTGGAATTTAGGTAGGGGCTGAGTTGAATGTATAGATCAGTTTGGGGAGTGGAGGTGCTCCTTGACTTACAATGGAGGTATGCCCCAATAATCCCATCATAAATTGAAAATATTACAAATCAAAAATACATTTAATATGCCTACCCTACTGGACATCATCACTTAGCCTAGCCTACCTTAAGTGTGCTCAGAACACATTATCCAAAAATGCTAGCAGCACAAGGCA
Organism: Cynopterus sphinx; assembly: GCA_030015415.1. Taxonomy (NCBI): domain Eukaryota; kingdom Metazoa; phylum Chordata; class Mammalia; order Chiroptera; family Pteropodidae; genus Cynopterus; species Cynopterus sphinx. The sequence continues at coordinate 93,303,407 of CM057379.1, read as the reverse complement.
CTGTAAAGTATCAGTTGTTTTACCCTTATGGTCACATGTCTGACTTGGAGCTGTGACTTGCTACCCAGAGTCCTGCATATTACTTGCCCAGGAAAAGATCAAATTTCAAAATTTAAAGTACAGTTTTGTACCACCATAGTCAGAATATTTAGTCAAACCATGGTAAGTCACAGAGTATAACTATATTGTCATTGTGACAATATTGTCTTCTGATCCTTCAAAACAAGATGTCTTTATTTAGATCTTTTGTAATTTCTTTTAAAATCTTATGTAGTTTTCAGCATATATAAGCTTTGTACTTTTGTTAAATTTACTCCTTAGTATTTTATTTTTAAGGATATTATAAATGGAATTGTTTTCTTAAGTTTATTTTAAGATTATTCATTGCAAGGGTATAGAGCTATAGTTGATGTTTGTATACAAGATCATGTTATCTGTGATTAGAGATAGTTGTTCTTTTCCAGTGTGGTTGCCTATTTCATTTTCTTGCCTAACTGTCCTAACAGAACCTCTGCTACAATGAATAGAAATGGCAAGAGTAGCATCCTTGCCTCGTTTCTGACATTGGAGTAAAGCTTCCAATCTTTCACCAATGAGTATGATGTTAGTTGTGTTTTTCATAGATGGATGCCTTTATCAGATTGCGGGAAGTTCCCTTCCCGCCTGGTTTTATGTATTTTTATCAAGAAAGAGTTCTGAATTTTTGTTAGATGTGGGTTTTTTTGCATCTATTGAGGTTTTTGTCCTTTATTCTTACTACATTGATTGATTTCTATATGTTGAATTACCCTTGTATTCCTGGGATAAATCCCACTTGGTCATAGTGCAGACTCCTTTTTATGTGTTGCCATATTCATTTTTTTTGTCTTCTGTCCAAGAGGTAACCACAGTTTATGGAATGTTTGCTGTGTTTCACATGTGGGTTTATGGGTAAGAAACTAGCAGTCTACATTTCTGGCTTGAAAAGAGCGTGGGTGTCTCCTGACCTCAGGAATATTTCTTCAGGTCCCGCCTTCCCCACTGGCACCTCAGAGTCTGACTTGCAAATCTGTGTTGGCCAGAGTAGTCCATGGCCCAGAATGCTGGTCACTTTCTTTGAACCACTTTAAGGGTGGAGACAGGTTTTCTCTCCCCCCAAAAAGAAGAGAGAAACAAAAACCTAGCTCACAATGCTTCTTCTTTCCCTTAACTGTGTGGCCTACTGGCGAGGGGTCAATGGCACAAAGGAGGCTAAGTCAGCCAATGGTGGGTTCCTGGGTCCGATTTTCCAGTAGCTGGAGAATTTTGACTTTTGGCTTATGTCTGAGCTTCCAGAGGGAGGGGACTAAGATTATCTCTGATTTTCTGATACTCTCTGAGGCTCTTTTCCCAAGTGTCACAGATAGAAGCCAGCAAGCAGTGAAGCTGGAGAGGAGGCAATTACTTATTTTTCATAAACCTTTCAATGAAATTGAACATTTGCTTAAATCATGATAGGCAACAAATGTCTCTGTCATCAGAAGAAGTCACAGGTGTTTTCTTGTCCTGTTAAAGTTGTCACAGACTCTTGATCTAGTGTTTATGCTCATCTTCACTGCAGAATACTGTATTATTAGGTCTGCTGCCAGATCTTATTTAGTGTATCAATAAAACTAAATATTATCATTTGTTACTTTAATATTTTGATAGTTTCATTATTTATAGTTTTGTGTATTTTATTTTATACTTTTAGAGCATCTTTATGAGGACAGTCCTCTTCCTTTCCACACTCCAAAGGAGTCATTCATCTCTCAACTCACCAGAGAGCTCCTTTCCAAGAGGGTAACTTTGTATATCTGCAGGGACTTGGAGTCTGCCTTTAAGAAGGTGGACACAGGCCCCTGGGGAAGAGAAAGCAGCAGGTGCCATAGGAGACAAACCCACCCAAACCCAGAAAAAGCTTAAAACAAGAATAATACAGTCCTGATGACATGATTCACTGTTTAAAGCCAAGCCATATGGGGGCGGGGCGTATACCATTTAGACTTTGTTTTGTGTATAATGTACTATTTAAAAGCACAGATGCTTCTGCTTATCATTTGATAGCCTGAATTATTTAATTTTGCATCATATATGTCTTTCCATATAAGATGTATCTCTAGTACTTTTTTTTTATGGTGACATTGGTTAACAAAATCCAGTAAGTTTCAAGTGTCAACAATAAGGCATATAAATATTGCATTGTGTGTTCACTGCCCATAGTTAAATTTCTTTCTGTCACCACATGTTTGACTCCTTTTACTCCATCTACATCCCCCCTCCTTCTAATACTTTTAAATAATAGCATTACAAAATAGAAATCACAGAAGCAATGCATGATTACTATGAAGACTGGAAATACTGCATAAGCAGTAAAGTATCAAGTACAGACCCTGGGGGGCAAGCCTATTCTCAGTGGCTTTTGATGCTTATTAAAAAATTGTTCCCCCAAAGTTATATTATTTTTATCTCCACCAGCAGCACTGTGTCTGTCTCAAATCTTTGCCAACACGATGTATTATTTTCTTTCTTTTTGTGTTTGCTGATTTGATAAGCTATCATTTCATTTGCATTTCTTTGATTCATTTGTGGTTGAATGGTTTCATTTGATTTTGGCTCTTGGTTTGTTTTTCTCTCTCATGAATCACCTCCGTGTTCTTGGCAGCATCAGTCAGGGTCCTGGCAGGATGCATATGCAACCTCAAAGTCTTGATAGGAGAATAACTAACCAAGGGAACCAGTTAAGGCAGCAGGGCAAAGGAAGCAGCAGAACTGGGTCTGAGCCCTGGGGTACGGATGGGAGGGACCAACATCTGAGGGGCCACTGGTGGGAGAGGGGATGCAGCATGTGGGGGGAGGAGGAATAAACCCCATCTCCTATCTTTGCCGACTCTAGGGCTCCTGCCTCGAGGACAGAGACCTCCTCTGAGGACAATCAGCACATTGACTTTGTGTTTTCTTCCTGAGTACCTCCCTTTGGAGACCGTTGAACCAGCAGCCCAGAAGTCTCCCCCATGGGTCCCACTTTGGCTCTAGGGCTGCCGGGGGATTGTGGGTGGGGATGTGATGGCCACTATGGCCAGTAGACCTATCTCAGTGTCAACCATCGCATGCTGAATTAATGTGACTATAGGTCCTTGGTTCCTTTTGCATTTTAATTTAGGTATTATGTACTTTATAGCTGTATATTGTAAAGAATTTTGTAGACAGACAAAGCAAGGGTTTGTCGTGTTTTATCACAGATAGCTGTAGCGTCAAGTTATTTCTGAGTCAGGCCCAAGACCAGTACAGAGCTGTCAGTCCATGTGGGAAGAGAAATGTATTTTTCCTAAACTGGAATATATGTGTAAAAGGGTAGTCAGTTTGTTTTTTGTTTTTTTCCGTTGGGAAATAAAATTTTATTCATACATATGATTTTTTAAATGATAATTTTAGCAATAAAATATTTTGTAAATAATTTATTTTTCATTACAGTTGGCATACAATATTAGTTTCAGGTGTACAACATAGTGATTAGACATTTATATAAACTTATGAAAAGATCACCCCCGATATATTTAGTACCCAACACCATACATAATTATATTAGTGACTATATTCCTTAGGCTGAACTTTTACGTCCCCATGACTATTTTGTAACTACCTATTTGTACTTCTCAATCCTCTCCCCACTGCATACCTCCCTGCCCAACTTCCCACCCATTTAGCAACTCTCAAAATGTTCTCTGTATCTGTGATTTGGTTTCTGTATTATTTTGTTCTTTAGATTCTACATATAAGTGAAATCATGGCATTTGTCTTTTTCTGACTTACTCCACTCAGCACAATACCCTCTAGGTTCATCCATGTTGGTGCAGGTTGGAAGATTTCGTTCTTTTTTTAATGACTAAGTAACATTCCATTGTATATCCATTCATGCACTAATGGACACCCAGGTTGCTTCTATATCTTGACTAATGTAAGTAATGCTGCAGTGAACATATGGATGCACATGTCCCTTCAAGGTAGTGTTTTGGGGTTTTTTTGGATAAGCACCCAGAAGTGGGATCCTGGTTCTTTCTTTGTCTCTTGTTATAGCCTTTGTTTTAAAGTGTATTTTGTCTTATATAAGTATTACCACTCCAGCTTTTTTGTTTGTTTCCATTTTCATAAAATATCTTTCTCCATCTCTACTTTCAGTCTGTATATGCCTTTCAATCTGAAGTGGAGCTCTTGTAGACAACATATTGACTTGTTTTCTTATCCATATCCTATCTTTTGATTGAAGCATTTAACCCATTTACAGCTAAAATAATTGTTGATAGGTATGTAGTTATTGCCATTTTATTATTCATATTTTTTTTTTCTTTTTTCTTCTTAAAGAAGACCCTCTAATATTTCTTGTAATAATGGTTTGGTGTTGATGAACTCCTTTGGCTTTTTCCTATCCGGGAAGCTCTTTATCTGGCCTTAAATTCTAAATGATAGCTTTGCTGGGTAGAGTAATCTAGGTTGTAGGTCCTTATTTTTCATCACTTTGAATATTTTGTGCCAGTCCCTCTGGGCTGCAAAGTTTCTTTTGAGGAATCAGCTGACAGTCCTATGGGAGTGCTCTTGTAGGTAACTAATTACTTTTCTATTGCTGCTTTCAAGATTCTCTTTGTCTCTAACCTTTGGCATTTTAATTATGATATGTCTTGGTGTGGGCTTCTTTGTATTTATTTTGTTTGGGATTCTGTGCATCCTGGGCTTGTATGTCTGTTTCCTTTGCCAGGTAGGGAAATTTTCCACCATTATTTCTTCAAATAGGTCCTCAATTTAAATAGGTCCTCAATTCCTTGGTCTCTCTCTTCTTCTGGTATCACTAATGTTGGTACACTTGATGTTGTCTCAGAGACCCCTTAAACTGTCTTCATTTTTTTTTTTTTGCATCATTTTTTTCTTGTTGCTGTTCTGATTGGGTGTTTTCTGCTACTTTATCTTCTAAATCACCGATTTGATCCTCCGTTTCATTGAATCTACTATTGCTTCCTCTTAAGGTAATCTTCATTTAAGTCATTGTGTTCTTCCTTTCTGACTGGTTCTTGTTTATGTTTTCTAGCTCCGTTTTAATATTTTTACTTTATATTAAAGTTCTCACTGAGTTCCTCTTTTCTCTAAGTTCATCGAGCATCCTTATAACCAATGTTTTGAACTCTACATTTGGTAGATTGTCTCCATTTTGTTTAGTTCTTTTTCTGGAGCTCTGTTCTGTTCTTTCATTTGGGATATGTTTCTTTTGTCTCCCCATTTTAGCTGCCTCTCTGCATTTGTTTCTATTTTTTAGGTAGAGCTGCTATGTCTTCCAGTCTTCGTAGAATGGCCTTATGTAGTAGGTGTTCTTTGGGGCCTAGTGGCATGGTCATAGTGGCCACTTGCACCAGGTACTCCAGGTGTGTCCCTTGTGTGGGGTGTGTGTACCCTCCTGTTGTAGTTGAGCCTTGGTTGCTTTTTGCACATCATGAGGATTGATGCTCAGGTTGATTTGTTGTGAGGACTGGCCACAACTACTGTGGGGGCGCTGTTGTGCAGGGGTTGACTGTATGGAGCAGGATTCATTTTAGCATGGCCCTGGTGCCTGCCCAGTCTAACCTTGGGGTGTGTCATTCTTGGCTGCTGTCCAGGGTTATTCTCTGGCTCATTCCGAAGCTGTCTACTGGGTGTGCAGACCCAGGGCCTCCTGGGAGGGGCCCTGCTGCACCCCAAGTGCAGCCTGTGCCCTGCCTGGGGCCTCCTGGCAAGAGCCAGGGTTGTCAGTTTTGAGAAGGAAGGATATTTAAGCCATCCTCTCTTCTCCAGCTTCCTTCCTCTCTTCCAGAACATCCCAGGACCAAGCTAGCTGCTGCCACCATGTTCAGACTGTGTCTTCAGAGGGCAAGTGTTCGTGCCTGTGTAGCATGCTTTCCCAGTGAGACTACATGGAGGCCACTTGGGTTTTCAGCTGAGCCCCTGGGGATAGTTAGGACTGGGGACTTCTTGACAGTGAGGCTGTCTGGTGGCCTGCAGGAGGATTAGCTGCATCCCGGACTTCTACCCACTAGGCAACAGTAGCCCCTTCCTGTCTTGTAGTGGCAGCTAGAAATGTCTCCAGGCATTGCTAAATGTCCTCGGTTGTCCCTAGCTGAGAACCCTACCTAGAGAAATGCTGACCTTTGTCGATGAGCATGAAGACCCCTGTCACTGTCTTTAGTGTTGCTTGATGTCAGAAGTTTTTCCAAAGGGTCCAAGACCTCTCAGTGGTAGGCATGGTGATATTCTACCTGGTACACTTGAGGCTGGTTCAGGAAAATCTGTCCTTAGAGGCAGATAATTCTAGCAGAGCATTAAAGATGTTGAGAGAAAGGACAGCTTGATCTGTGGAATGGTCAGGCTAGGTTAAAGGGGCTTTTTGTGCAGAACAAAATGATACTAAATCACAGTACTGTCTCCTGTCTGCTGTGGGTTGCTGGGACAGGATGGGAGATGGGGCCATGCTAGGACCTGTTGGTAGGAAAGGCAGTCTCCTTGGCTAGGACTAGAACCTTGCCAACAGCCATTCACAGAGGGTTACAGAGTCTGGTTACACAGTGCCAGCGTGGATGGTCTTGGGAGGCAGATTGGTGATATGGAATCGTCAAAGGTGACACAGCATTTTATGCTCTCCTTAGATAAGTGTATTGCTCTCAGATGGTGGGTGGCTTTCATGCTGGAATCCCTGCATCCTCTGGTCTTGGGGTAAGGCTGAGAGCACTTGTGTTGTCCTTGATGCCAGACGACGCCCCATGGGGGATGCCTCAGTAACGGTGTGGTGTCACAAGTGGCTCGTGCCTGAGGTGCTCAGTTCTGGACTATGCAGCCACTGATGAGCTGCCGAGGTCCTTGGGGGCCACTGGAGTGATAGCCAGTGACAGTGCCTCCTCTCTTTAGTGCTGGTTGGGTCCAGAACATCCTGCTGCCACCTGACCTCACAGGTCTGCACTTGGACTTGATGAATCTTGCGTTGCACAGTCCAGTAACAGGCAACAGGATGTTGCAGAGGGTTGCCTGCTGGGATGCTTGAGTCTTATTCCCTTTAGAGCTCCTTATCTCCCTGAGCAGCTTGTTAAAAGGAAAGGGTTTTCCAGCTCTGCGCACAGCTTGCAGGGGATCCAGTCCTTTTCTGTGTTCTGCGACATGCAGTGCATGCTTGCTGGCTATCTGGATGCATTTTAGGTACCTCGAGATGTTCCAACTGACAGAATGCTGGATGAGTGTAGCTCTAGTGTATCAGTGAGAGGTGCCAGAAGAATATGAGGCAGGGAGAGGTGTCAGGAGCGCTGCCCTGGCGATATCACTGAGCCTGGTGACCTTTGAGCCAGCCCTGGGAAGTGAGGGTCCCAGAAGTGGGTTAGAGGGAGGGTTCTGGACAAGTTAGGCTCTCAGGATTGTTCAGTTTTGTGCTGATAAAAAGTTCAGTTTATAACCATGTCACCCATGACATCCTGATAGATGAACATCCACAGTTGCTAGTGCTTTGTGTCTCAGTGTGACCTCTCTCCCTTTTACCCTCTCATCAGCCAGGGCCAACTCGTTTGTAGGAACAGCCCAGTATGTATCTCCAGAGCTGCTCACAGAGAAATCCGCCTGTAAAAGGTAACCTGCTTTTTTCTTTTCTTTGACACATAATTTTTCCCTAATTGATAATTCTTTCTCTAAAGTAGCTAGTACAGTTTTTCATGTGAAATTAATTATTAAGAGAATGCCTTTCATGGCCTTATGTATCTAAGCCTAGTTTGGAAGACCTTAGCATTTTGTCTTTTATTCAGCAACTTTCCTTTGATAACCTGTGTGCTCGATACTTCCTGTGGCAGTTTTTGCTTCATGGTTTGAGACTGAATCTTGTTCCCTTAGGAAAAACTATTTAGTGGCAAAAAGTGTGACCGACATTTCTGTATTATTTACATGAGGCTTCCTCCTGTGTCCGGGAGCCCAGGGATCCTCCGAACTGCCTTAGCTCTGGCAGCCTGGTAGTGGGCGCTGCCACAGGTCAGCTGTTTAGTGTAACAGGCTCTGCAGACGTCTGGAAGAGGCCCAGAAGGCAGCGTGGGTGGGAGGGGATGGAGCCAATTTCCAAGCAAGGGCCCAATCAGCAGGAGCCAACTCTGCTCAGTGCTCAGACTGGGACAGGCCTGGCAGTGGCTACGGGGTTGAAGGCTTTGGTAAGTAGAGAGGAAGTTAGGGTGCAGAGGATGTGGGGGCTGGGGTTCTGCTCATAAGAGCAGAAGTCTAGAGAGTAAAGAAGGGTCACCAGCAGGGCAGCAGGGCAGTGGAGGAAACAAACATCAGGGTACTTATGGCCAGGAGTGGGAGAAGTCCGGAGAGCTGTCAGATGGGTAGGAGGCACATGGAAGAATGAGAGGTGGCAGCAGAATATGGGGTTTCAGAGTTGAGGGAGTGGTTCTAGGCAGTGACAGGTTCTGTAGTTGAAGCTTTTTTGTTGGATTCTTTCTGCCTGGGGCCAATCAGACACTTGGCCCACTGACACCCTCCCTTCAGCTGACATGGTCACAGGGTCAGTGTCCTGCACTGACAGGCTGGAAGGGCCCACCTTCCTAGAATGACGGAGAGACCGTGCCAGAGTGGTTCTGTAGACAGCAGCTCTGTATTTCTGAGCATGATGGCTTTTAAAAGAACCTTTAGGGGTGGAGCCATGGTGCACAAACACGAGGATGGAAGGATTCTTTGAAAGATTAAACTCGGGCATCTTGGGTTTTGTTTTTAGCTTTATTCAATCAACAGATTTTGAGCTCTTACCACGGGCCAGACGCTGTTATACATCAGGGCTTCCTTGCTGGGACAACTCTACCCCCAGGGGACATTTGGCTGTTTCTAGACATGGTTTTGGTGTCATAACTTGGTGTGGGGGTGGGGAGAGAGTGCAACTGGAATCCAGTGGGTGGAGGCCAAGGGTGCAAATGAGCATCCTGCAGTGCTGAGACATCCCTACGGCAAGAATGGTTGGCCCCAGACTTCCACAGTGCCGAAGCTGAGACACCTTCTTCCTGATGGCGGGTGATATTGGCCAGATTCTTGAAGTATATGTCACTACTGTCTAAGTACTAGGTTTTCATCAATTTGGAGTTTACTTGTAGGGGGAAACGCTCATTAGTACTGTTGGGGAAGGTTTCCAAGTTCTGCTGTATGAGATAAGGAAGACACAGTGGCCCACCTTCTCTGTGACAACAGGAGAGAGAGTATCTACTCAGATCCATTTGTCCATGCATTTACAGCACTTCAGAAGGATATGCAAGGAATGGATAACAGTGGCTATCTTTGGGCCATGGGAAAGGGTTATAAGGGAGACATCACTGTATATCTTTTTAGGCTTTTAATTTTTTTAACATGTGATGTTTATTCAGAATTAGTTAAGAATTTTTTCTCATTCTAAAAGTGATACCTATTTATTGAAAAGAATTCTTAGAAAATGTGGAGAATAAAAAAAACAAAAAACAGTCTCCAGCCCACTTACAGTCACAGGTAATGAGTTGGTATATCTTTCCAGTTATTTTTTTCTACAGGTTTTAATATGTTTTTACGTAATTTTTATACAACTTAGAGTGATACAGAATAACCAGTTTTGAATCCTGATTGATGTGATTACATGATGAACATTTCCCCATGTTGCTAAATTATTTGCAGATATATCTTTAACAGCTGTGTAGTTTTCCAGCATATGAATTTATTGTAGTTCATCAAACTCTTCCTTTATTGTTGGACATTGTAGAGGTTTCATTTATTTGGCAAAGTCTGGCATGCCTACTGTGTGCTGCACACCCTTTGTTGTGGGGCATAAGGGCATTTCTGCTCATCCAGTGAGAGAGGTGGAGTGCCTGCCAGGTGGCACCAGGGCTGCCCCAAGGCTGCCCTTAGTTCTTATGTTGAATTTCAAGAAGTAGAATGGCTTAGCCTAATTGAACATTTTAAAAATCCTTAGTACATAATGCTTTCCAGAAATGTTACACTGGCTCTCCTTTAGTTTTTATTACAGTTAAAAAAAAAATTAAATGATAAGATATCATTTAATCTGCTAATGATAAAACATTGAAATAATTCACAGAGGTACAGAGTTAGCCCCAAAGCAGGTTTTGTTGGTGTACCTGCCCTCTGGAGATGATCCCGTGAAAGCAGCAGAGGCAGCTGTGCCTGTCCTTTCCGGCCACTTCCACACCAAAAGGCTAATGCTTTGTTGTCAGCATTTTCCTTGTGTAGCTCCCTATTTTAAAGTAAACAGTAGAGAAAACCAAGTGTAAAAACTAGTTATTGAATAGAATGTAAATTTATTTTTAAAATGCTTTTCGTTCTATCCATGTGTTGTGATCAAATTTCTGATCTGTTGCATTTATAACTTATATCCAGAGCCTCATCTGTCCCAGGCCTGTGGTGCTGGTGATACAGAGCCTTCACCCAAAGTCCTGCACTTCAGTTGGCCTGTTGTCTCTACTCATGCCCTGTGAACTCATTTTCCAGATGCCAGGCTATAGCCTCAGAAATTGACCATATTCAGCCACCCCTGAGCTCTACATCCACTTAGGGCTTAGCGGGGAAGTGGCTGGCAGTGTGGGGCAAGGTGCATCTTGATGCTTTGTAGGCCTTAGCTGGGAATAAAATGTAAACCTACAGAGGAAATCAAATATGCAAAGTAAATGTCAGCTGTGAGCACTGAGATGGCACTGAGAGGACAGAGAATGGATGAGAGCAGGCTGGATGGTGGAGTGACATCAGGGTGAGGAGAGCAGCCCCTTTCAACCCTCACCCCACCTCTGTCTGTACCAGCTGGTTCTGGATATAACTTAGGGCAATTTAGAACTGCAATATATATTTTTAAACATATAATCAAAATGTTTATAAAGGAGAATCAGGGCTTTACACAGTCAGTCCAAGAAGGGAAGAGAAAGCTTGCTTTGTGCATCTCCTATAGAGTGTCTAATTTGGCTCCTTGGTATATGTATATATGAGCTTGTGTCTGTTAAACACTGAGTGGGTTATGAGAGAATCTGAGTTTATTCTTAGCTGTACTCACCTGCCAATGATATGGGACAAGCTGCCTTAGTCTTCCTTATGACCTCCCTCACCAGTGGCACTGGAAGAAAGTATGTGAAGGATTTCCTGGGCCCAGGCCCCCAGGGAGGACCCCTTAAGAATGGCCTGGAGCAGGTTCCCACCTTCACACTGATCTGGTTTTAAAAGAGAACAGTAGACTGAAGGCTAAAATGGGGTGCTATGAACAGAGGGCACGGAAGTGAACTATGCTTTTCACTGAAATTTTACAAATGTCATTCTTATTTGTCCCCCCCCCCCTTAAAGTTCAGACCTTTGGGCTCTTGGATGTATAATATACCAGCTTGTGGCAGGACTGCCTCCGTTTCGAGCAGGGTAAGAGACACCTCCTAACCCCTACCTCACCCCAACACCTCTGCCCATGGAAGCAGCGAGACAGAGAAGTAGAGGGGGCTGGGCCACGGTGTTGGAACTTTCACAATAATTCTTAAATGAACGCGGTGGCTCTGTGTGGAGAGAGGGAGACTACTGTCCCGGGGAAGGTGCAGCTCTGTTCTGGTGAGGTTTGTGTGACCCTGCCGGGAATGATCGTTCCTCTTATTTTACAGAAATGAATATCTTATATTTCAGAAGATCATTAAGTTGGAGTATGACTTTCCTGAAAAATTCTTCCCTAAGGCACGAGACCTGGTGGAAAAACTTTTGGTAAATATTTTGAATTTTCTCCTGGTAAGATGATCTGATAGCAGCACTCTGAGTCTGAATCTATGGTCAGAGGAGCTTTTCTGGGGACACCTGTGGTTAATAAAAGGCTGAGGGTTGATAGTGATTATAGATACGTTCATTTCTTCTATCTCATCTCATAAGCTCTTTTTAATTTCCAAATATCTGATTCTTGACCTTAATAAGACAGGAAATTACTGTATCATTTTGCATTTGCTTATCAACATACATAGCATTTTAAGTTACCTGATGCAGGAACCAGTGGTGTATTACAATGGCAGATAGCCATAAATCCTACTTAGTGACATCTGTAGATATCAACTTTAGAGTCAGCTACATGAAGTTTTCAAGATCAACCCAGGTAATATAGCAGAAGTAAACAGATTTACCCTGGAAAGGTATATCTGTTTATGTTCTAGAAACTGCAGTATTCCTGTCCCTGGGGACTTTGGCTCTAGACCTTGCCTTAACTGGATTTTGGAAGAGCAGGATCCGTTCTGCCTTGGCAGTGGGAGAACGCCAGCAGCCTCTTGTTGCCTGTCCCTCCTGTGTCTTTCCCCTCAGTGGGTAGCAGAGGGTGTATGCTTGATCCTCTGTGGGTTAGGGGGAGGGGAAGCAGAGCTGAATCCCAGAGGAGACACCTGTGGGACCCTGTGATGTCAAGTGCTAGTGGGAGACACAGGCGCTTTGCTCTCTGTCAAAGTTTACTATCCAGAAAAATTCTTTGTTCTCTTTGTTATTAAAGCCAGTAAGTTTATTTTTTCCCTTGTTATGATTTTCAGATGTATATTTTAAAATAATACTTGCTGCTATTCATTGAAATTTGAGGTGGTCATTCCTTGTCACCTTGGGAGGGAAAGGGGCAGGAACCCTAGAGAAGTGAAAGGAACCCATAGGTGACTCACTCTGTCCCCAACCCACGGTAGGATTGGTGCAATGGGCTGTTGCCCTTTTATTTCCAGTAGATACTCAAAATTGAAAAGAGTGCTCAAAATATTTTTTTTTTTTGGTCAGAATTACTTTTTAACCCTTACTCTGACTTGCCTTGACTTTCATTTAAGGTTTTAGATGCCACAAAGCGATTAGGCTGTGAAGAAATGGACGGGTATGGCCCTCTGAAAGCTCATCCATTCTTTGAGTCCATCACGTGGGAGAATTTGCATCATCAGACGCCTCCGAAGCTCACAGCCTATTTACCGGCCATGTCGGAAGATGATGAAGACTGCTATGGAAATGTAAGCCAGCTCACGTATGTCGGGAACAGCACAGGCAGAGATGAATTCTGCTTGTTATGCTATGTGAAAATGGTTCCTCTATGCAAAGGGAGTTTGTGCCCACAGGCCACGGGACTCCGATTCGTGGGACAAATGAGTCAAAGGGAAGCTGGCATAGATCTAGTGGTGGCTGAACACTTTGCGGCCCCGCAGTCTGAATCTCTCATAGAGACTAGGCCTGAAAAGGCGTCTGTCTGTTGTTCATCTGGCCTGAGTGCCTGACCCTGCGGTGGTGGGCAAGTCCCTTTTTTTCTTTTCCTCTAGTTGAGTTTCACCCAAAGGAGTTGAACTGGAGCCAAACTTTGGTGAGGAGGGGGCATCTGGAGCTAGTGGGAGCAGCACCCACCACCTGTCCTCCTGGGCTTCTGGGCACCGAGTAGCCTGGCTGGCATCTGTTTTTTACTCTTGGCAGGTGCCTTTATAACTAAAGTCATTCTGGAATGCCTCTGATCTTTCCAAGAGAAGCCCAGGGTGCTGCTGCTTTGAACTTCTGGTGCATGCAGCATTGAGGATGGACACTGGTCACTGTTGGCTTTTTGTGCCTCCTGGAAGCAGGGACTGTGGTACAGGCCTAAGGGGCACAGTGCTTGGGCATCTGTGGGAAGCTGTAGTCATCAGTTTGACCTCAGATATAGGGTCTAACTACACTTTGTTCTGTAAACTTCCTTATGAAAAATGTGAAGCATATGGCAGTGGACAGAGAAATACAATGAGCTGCAGTGCAGCCACCACCCACTTCAGTTACCAACACATGGGCAACCTTGTACTGCCCTCATCACTCTCTGCCACAACCCCCCATATTTAATATGACTTCAGGTGATTTTATTGTCATTGATAGTCCATTTTTCTGGTTTGATTTCTGTCATTGTGACTTATTCTAATCAATTGTCATGTGTAGAGTTCCACTTTAGTTAATGTGGGAATTCTAGATTTTATCTAAGAGTTATCCAAAGCCAAGTTAAAATTACTACTGGTATCACCTCTCAGATCACGTGCTTCCTATGTCTCTTACATATTGTTATATGCAGCACATCCCCTTTGCTTGTCCTGAAATATCCTTTGTGCCCACACTTGAAGGGAGCCTGACCTGCTTTCCTGCTGTGGTGGCCAGGACTACCTGCAGCATCCACATGGGCAGACTGCAGAAGGCTCAGCCCCAGGACTTTCTGCCAAGCCCTGATACTCTTGGGTCACAGCCAATCAGGGCGGGTTAGGGCCTTTGGTAGGGGCGATCCAGGGCAGCAACATGTTCTATTAGTCATGCTCTGAGGGACGCCCGCTAGGCCTCAGTTGTCTTGGATCTCAGTGCTTAGGAGCTAGGCTTCATGTAGTGTGTGCGTGTGTCTGTCTGTCTTTGTGTGTCTTTTGCAGGCCCTCTGCTTTTTCATCACCCTCGCTATGTTGAGAGCTCTGGCTTCTCAGTATTCAAGTGTTGCCATCCAAAAACTGGCTCCACGTGTTAACAAATTACTTTTTTTAGATGGCTCATCCTCAGCTTTAAAGGATGTGTGATTTGGAAGCCCCAGATAGTATTCAGGCACAGCTCCCTCTACCAGACTGCATATTTGGACAATTTTATAAGCCTCGAAAATGACTTGGAAATGTGTCAGATACAGAGGAAACCTGCTCAGGGAGGCGCTCCCTTCCTTTGGGGGTCAACAGTGTTTCACAAAGAGGAGTCTCATCCAGGAGAGTCTAGTGTCCTTTTCAGTAGGAGGGGGACTTCATTCTAAATTCAAGGAGCAGAAACTGTCTTTATTTAGGGAATGAAGGGAGCAGGCACTTTGTTCTCCTCTATCTATATTCCTAACCCCCTGTCGGTGACTGATGGGGGCTGATGGCGATGCTTATAGCTGCACTCCGTGCAAACCAAGCCAGGTGTGGCACTCCTGGAGAGAGGTTCAGTGTTGGACCAGCACAGTCAGGTGTTTCTTCGCTGAATCAGTGAGCACCTCCGCTCCAGCCCAGTGTCACCCCTCATCACACACCCTTTCTGGGTCTAGGGTTTTGTGCTGTGGGTCTGTAATACGTGCTGCTAAGGGGAGAACAGAATGTGCAGAGATAGAGCATCTGGAGCTTTCCCTGGGGAACAGTACAATGGAGCCCCCAAAACAGGACTTGGTCAGCCAGCAATGGTCATGGTGGTCAGCTAGCAGCTCTTTCATGGAAACAAGGCAGCTGCTGTGTTGGGAAGATGCAGAAGACCAATTCTGAATTCAGTGTTGGCCATTGGAGTGTAATCTTGGCCAGTTCTAAGACTCATTTCCCCATTTCAGAAATGGGGTAATAATAGTAGCCATCTCACTGGCTCCACAGGCTTGTTGAGATGAACAGGGAGACTCATGGAAGCCTCTCTAAACTGTGAGACACTGTCTGGGAGTCCTCAAGAGAAGAAGTGAAGAATGTGCCAGAATAGGCCTTAGATGGAGGGGCCGCAGGAGTGTGTTGGGGTTAATCCCACCTAGGAGCCAGTGCGGCAGGGCTGAAGCTGCTGTTGGAATTGTTTGAGTACGGGGAGAAGGCCGCTGGGAGCAGGAGTGGGCTGAGCACAGGGGACTTGGGAGAATGTACTGCAGCCTCCTCTGACTCACAGCTGGTGGCATCTTTTCTTTTTCCTTGTCGTTAGCTACTGTGGGGCTCAGGTGTGAGCTCTGCAGCTGTAGGGGTGCCAGGCAGTCTGTCCAGGGTGACCATTTCTCTCTAGGTCTTTGCTGGGGCTCTCTGGCCTGGGAGTGTGGGAATGCACAGACTGCCTGTTCGGTGTGAGTCACTCTGTTTTCTGTGTCACCAGTGGTTTATAGCTTTCTCCAGAATAGCAGGCAGCTTGTCTATATCAAGTTAAATTAATCTTTGCTAAGATTAAAAGTAGTAATTTTTTTTTAATTGAACACAGTTAAATTGGAATATGTAGTGAAAGCTGCCAAATAAGAAACAGGACCACGGGGCCAAAGGAGGAGGGCCCTGAGCTGCCGCTGAGCATGTGCACCCTGGAGGGTGGGTTCCATGGGGCCATAGATTCCCATCCCTCCTCTTCCAATGAGGCATCCCAGCCCCTTCTAGTTGGGCAGCGTGGGGGCTTGTAGAGGCCTCCCCTTCCTGGAGATGGAGACTAAAGGTTAGTTAGCTCCTCTCTGGGGCAAATATCTGATGTTCTCCTAGGAAGGGGGACCCAGACCAGGCAGGATCTAGCTCTTCCTTGCTTCAGTGACCAGCTGTCCAGAGCCACCCACATTTACCATGAGAAGCAGCTCCAGGCTACAACTTGGAGGCTCTTCTTTCTCAGGGGCCTTGGGGTCTCCAGGGTGTGAGCTTGCCGTTGGTGTGGGATAGGTCACAGTGTGTCATCTGCCGCTTTGGACTCTAAGGAAAATTAAGGCTCCAATCTCACTTTTCCCTCTTCTCTATTCAGTACGACAATCTCCTGAGCCAGTTTGGCTGCATGCAGGTGTCATCGTCATCCTCCCACTCCCTGTCTGCCTTGGACACGGGTCTGCCACAGAGAGCGGGCAGCAACATCGAACAGTATATCCATGACCTGGACACTAATTCTTTTGAACTGGACTTACAGTTTTCTGAGGATGAGAAGAAGTTATTATTGGAGAAGCAGGCCAGTGGAAACCCTTGGTAAGAATACATAGGCATAAGCAGTGCTGCCTTGAGAAATGCAGAGCAGAATGCATGGGAACATGAGGTGTGGTAAACTGAGAGAGCTCAGGCATCCTATCTTTTATCACCACTGCTTACGAGGCTTCACACTACCTCACGCCTCCCACAACTGCTGTCAACACTATACAGTAAGGACCTTCAAAGTCCAACTGAAAGTACGTGTTCAGAGGTATCAAGTTGAGGATGATAGGGTTTGGGACCCTCCTGGCTCTAGGCTCAGTGGGCCAGGCATGCTGGTATCTCTGTTCAAACATGGATGCACCATGATTTAAATAACCACTGCCCCATGGTGAGACATTAGGGGCGTTCCAGAGCTTTTGCTTTTATAAGTCATCCTTTGCAGATAGCTTTTCCCACATGCCTGAATATTTCTCTTCAGGTGGAGTCCTGGGGAAGCAGTTGAAGGTGTGCATATTAAAGAGGCAGTCTTGTATCCACAGTGCCCGAGAACCCCCATTTCCCAGTTGTTTTGCCTGCCCTTGAGCATTTTGATGCTCTAAAAATGAGCTCATGAGAATTCGTATTTGTTTTCTTATCAAGGCAAACATCTCCTGTGTTCATTAGCCATTTGTATTTATTTTTAGACACATTTAGTGTTCTTTGACTATTTTTCTTTTTGCATCTTTTAAAAATTGACTTTTACGCAGGATTGGGCCTAATCAGTACTTGAATGGGAGAGCACCTAGGAAGACCAGGTGCTATAGGCGTAAAAAATTTTAAAAATTAACTGACAAGGTCCTTGCAGGCTGTGAGATCAACCAAGGATTGCCTCGCTTTAAAAAAAAAAAAAAGTTGGCTTTTAAGAGCCATAGATATGATGGATATATTTCTGTTGTATATTTTGCAAACATTTTTCTTCAATCTCTGTGGTCTATTGGTGCATGTTTTTGTATGGAAGTTGCAGATTCTTACAAAGTCAAACCTGTCTGTGTTATTTTGTTTTTCATCTTGGTGATGTTGAAAAGACTTTCTCCACCCTACATTTTCCTTATTCATTTTCATGGTTTCACTGTCCACATAGGCAAAGAGGAGCCCAGGGCTGGGGTTTGGGTGGGAGGTGTCTTCCAAGATGGCATGATGGGGTAGGAGGCTGCGTGGAAATGGAAGAAGCAGGGCAGGATTTGAGGGCCCAACTTGGTATGAGAGAAGACACATGCGACTTAGGAACAGTAATATGGAGGAGGAAAAGTAGGAGAAGGTGGCTACCGGGGAAAAGCAGCATGTGGGTGAAGCTAGAGTTTGTTTGTGCCCTTAGAAATTGCTCTGTCTAGAAAAAGTGAGTGTAGATGGTGGCCAGCCAAAATACTCAGCACTCTGAGGAGTCTATTTCCTAAGGCGGTCTCACTAGGAGTATTAATATGTATTGAGCAGGAGGGAAGGGGTTTTAGTCAAAACAGTTTGAGCCCTGGTGCGCCACGCATTCCAGGCAGGTCTGTGCCTGGGTTGTCTGTGCCTGCCATGTCCTCCACGAGCTTGGCCGGGAGCAGAGCATACTGAGAAGTGCTGTTGCAGGCATGTGGGCAACTCCCCAGAAGGCTTGTATGCCTCTGCTCTGGGAGTTTTGAGGCCCCAGGTGGCACATGCCCTTTAGCCTGCCTTTTGGGCGGGACAGAACAGCTGGTGGCAGGTCACAACTTGTGGCCTCTTGGCTGCTTTTTTTTCTGTGTCCTTTCCCTTTCTGTTTGGTTCAGGCCTATTTAGAGGCTGGTAACTGCGGATTGTTTGAAGCATCTCTTATTTGGCCAGTGGTAGATCTGTCAGGCACTTTGTTCTTTGGAACAGTGGTTCTCAATGTATGGTCCACAGACCAAAATGATGCTAAAACATATTTGCTTTTTTCACCCTTACTCTCTAAATGTACAGGGGAGTTTTTCAGAGGCTACATGCTACAGCATGACATTATTGCTTTGATAGTTAATGGAATGTGTGTTTTCTTGCCTTTTTTAATCTTCTAAAGAAATTTTAGATTCACTGTATAAATATGTGCCGTTGATTGTAAACAAAAAGCCGACTAGGTATTTTGTCCACAGAAAGGAATCTTTGGGAAAAAGCAATATTGTAATCTGGTACATGCAGCCATGGAGAGCCCCCTGCAAGAAGCAGGAAATTTTTGACAAAAAGTGATAAGGAAGTTAAGGGGAGGGACTAATGTTCTGACCATAGAGCTCTAATGTAACCCTAGAGTTTTTCCTGTAGGGATTTGGCAACTGACACAGGGTGTGAGAGCTCCTCCCACAGGTCCTCTTTGTTCCTGTATTGGTTAAGTCATAAATTTTGATAGTACATTTTTAGAGATTAATAAGTTCTTGGTATTTACTGGGTTCTTGGTAGTTATCTTTATTTATACCTGCTATCATTACTGTAACTTTATATCACTTAATAAATCATACCTGAAGTTTTCCTTGTGCCTACATGGAAATGCAATAAGAAGTACATTGGCTTATTTTACAAGAATATTAAAAAACTTCTCAAAACAGTCATACCTACAGTTATTTTAGATTTTAATGACCTATTCTAAAGAACACTTATAATACGTTTTTCACGTGTAAGTATGGGTCGTTGACTTAAAAAGGGAGAAGACTAGCTTTCTCAATCCACAGCAGCACCAGCTAAGACTAAAGACATGAAAAAGAAGACACCAATGTTACAGACAGTTCTCTCACTCATAGAGGGATGACTCTAATCCAGAGAAACTGTAAACATGAAACAAAAATTTGACAAAAGCTGTCTTTCCCTTGGCTTTATAGATGTTAATACCATGCCATTTTGTGTCTGTGAACAAAACGGTTTTGCATACTATTATGATGCCAATTAAGTTGCAGCATCATTTTGAGAACAATCATTTAAAATATTAAGGACAAAAGATTTGAATATTTTAAACACATGGGATGAGCTCTCGCAAAGCCAAACAGTAAAAAATCCCTGAAGCATCTGACAGAGAAGTTCCGTTGTCCACATGTCGGAGAAACGTGTTGGAGAAATGCTGGGAGACTAAAGTGCCTCGGGCCCTTGACACTGCCAAGTGCCTGCTGGATGGAGGTTGGTGAGAAAAATCCTGGCACTGCCACTGTCTGTGATACAGTGACACTAGACTGAAGATGTGGCTGCACATCCAAAGAGTGAGTTGGTATCTCTACCTCCAAGTTGTAAATTTGCCTCAAGAGTGGATGAATTTACAGATGGGACTAGACTCACTGCTTTGTTTGTATATGTCTGCTACACCTTAACTATTGAAGGTGTTTTTTTACCTAAGTGCATGGCATTAGGCAGAAATGGTGCCAGAACAGTCGGTGTCGAGCACCTCTTTTGAACCTCATGGTTTGTTCTGGAACAAATGTGTTGATATGTACACTGGTGGTACAGAACCATGGTGGGTGAAACCACTGGTGCCAGATTATGATTTCAGGCCATGGCACCAAGGTGTGGTAGAAAGCATGGATTCTTCTTAGCCATATGTTCACAGGAAGAAAAGAAGCCAGTCTCTCTCACGAGAGTCATTTTATTAACATCCTGTATAATGAAATGGGAAGTGGCCACAAAGCACTTCTGCTCCCAACCTAGGTGTTGGAGTTACCTCAGGAAAAGCACTTATATGATGTTTGGCGTCGAGGCTGAACTATCTCTTTTCATAGAAGACCATTTATTTTTACTGGAAGTTTGACAAACTGGTTTTTTAGACGTTACTGTTTGGCCAGCTTTTTTCTGGAAGAATGAGCAAAAGGAGCCTGTTACTTCAAGGAAAACAGTTGCCAGTATTTCTTACTGATGATAAATTCTAAATGTTCAAGTGAAAATCAGAATTTGGGGAACTCTGTCTGTCACTATGAGCTTGACATCTTTCGAACACTTAAAGACATTTTTGAGAATAGATAGTAATATTAATGAATAAATGTGTTGAGATTGTAGAATGAAATTTGTCAGTATTCGGAAGATCTCTATAAGTCCTTGAACCATTATTTTTCAGATGACCAGTGTATGACACTATAAAGTCATATAAGAGTGGAAGATCAAAGTGCAAGGTCAATCAATGGAATCTAATGTCACAGTATGAGAACCTATTGTTGGAAATTCAGATTCCCCACAGCACCTAACCTTTAGAAGCTACACTTATCAAGAATGAATGTAGTATCAAAGAAGACTGCCCACAAATACCTGAAGAGGCTATTAAAATGCTCCCTTTTCCACCAACTTAGTGAGGCTGATTCATGTTCTTCAGCCTGGGTGACGTAGCACAGTAGAGTGAAGGCAGAGGCAGATGGGAGAATCTAGCTCTCTTCTGTGAAGCCACATATTAAAGAGATTTGTAGATGTACAGCAGTGTTATGCTTCCCATTAATTATCTTTGTTTTGGGGGAAAACTTTTTTTAAGTAAAATGTTATTTATATTAATATGTAATGGGCTTATTGTTTTTTAATAAGTTAAATACCTAAAAATGTCTCAGTTCCAAATTCTCATAGTAAATATTAATGGATATAACTCAAGTTAAGGAAGACTCTTTGGAGTCTTCCATAAGGTTTAAAAGCATAAAGGGGTCCTGAGACCTAAAGGTTTGAGAGCAGGAGTGTTGGAGCAAACCGGCCACTTGGTCTTCCATTACCTGCATAGAAGCCAGGTGTGGTAGACCCTCCTGAGGTGCCACAAGAGCCACATTGGGGCCCTGGGATCTTTACTGGGCTCTCCTGGGGGTGGCTGTGTACTGAAATGGCCCTAACTTGCTAGTGGCCTTAGGCTCGCATCCTTGAAAATTGCCTTCTTGGAGTCTGGGTAGTGGGGCAATAGGTGAAGAGGAGAGGACCCTGGTTTTAGAATCAGGAAAAAGGGGGGTTTTATACCGTCATCCTTGTGAAATGACTGTGGGCAAGTCATGAGACCCTCAGCCACTCTGTCCGCATGTGTACTGAGGTGATGATAAATGTTGCCTGTGGGAGAGGGGAGCCAGAGGCTGTGTGTGATCTCGTGAGGCTGTGAGAAATCCTCTGACATGCTAACTTCATGCCAAGAGTTAGGTATGTCTTTGACTTATATCTGCTTTGGCTCTGAATCAGCAAATGGCACCTGCTGTCCACCACAGAGGAAAAGGTGCCTAGTGTGGGGGAGGGGGTTTTCTTCAGGAGATTGGGAATTGACCTTTTGATGTAAAAAAGTCAAAAGGATTCCTTTAGGTACTTAAACCTTTCAACTTAGATAAATAACTAGTAGCCTGTTTCAGCTAATTGGTTAACTATCTGAATGAATGGACCGTGATGTTTAGGTTAACGAGGGAGCTTCTCATCATCTCTGTCCACCCCCTTGAGGCCTGCCTCTTTGGTTCATTTCACCCTAGTGACAGGATCTGGTCAGGTGCCCAGCATCAGCTTTTTGCTATCTAGGACACTAGTGGCTCTCCTGTGTCATGGGAGAGGTGGCTGCATGCTGGTGGGCATGTGTGAGAGGAAAGAGCATGTATGTACACACACCTCGGAGGGGCTGGTACCTGTCAGTTGGGATCCTCACTCTGCAGAGACAGGAAGGAGCTGACCTGCTTTCCTGTGGCACCAGAGTGTTCTGTGGCCCAGTCATTGCGTGGCTTCAGATTCACCGTGTAAATCACATGGCTGTGAATGTGTGTGCTTCTTCTGCTGTCTTTTCTTCCTCGGGATAGATTTCTAGGAGTTGGACTACTTCTCAGTACATTATTTCCAAAAAAACTTGCTTTTTCAGCAAGACCTCCTAATTTCAGGGCCATTAGTGGCAGTGCTGATTGAGACCACCACTTCCACAGTGTCCGTGCGGCACTCGCCTACACACCAGTGCCCCCTAATAGAACATGTGAAAGTGGGACTAAGTTTCATTTATTTATTGAGAATTTTTGGGATTACTTAATTTCTCTTTTGGGAATTTCCAATTTATATCCTTGGCTCAGTTTTCTGTTGAGGTTTTTAAGCTTTTTATATCACTTTGTAGATGTTCTGCAAAGTACAAATATTGACTCTTCATTGGTCATATTTACTGAAAACCTTCTCCAGCATGTTTTCTTGTTAATTTTGGTTATTTCTGTAGTTAGAGGTTCTCTTTATTCTTACATGGTCATGTGTGTTACTCGTATTTGGTGACTTATTTCCAGTTTAGAAAGTAACCCCTCCCACCTAGGCTTTATCCATATCCCCTTTTGTCTTTCTTCTAGTTCTCATTTGATTTAATCCTTTAAACTGTCGTGTTAACCCATCTGAGACTGCAAAGATTCCAGGAGTCCTCTTCTTTCCTTGCCTTTCCGTCTGGCTCCCCCAGTGACCTGACGTCATCAGCTGAGGGCCCCAGCAGCTCAGCTAACTGAAGTATCTAACTGGGCTTAAACAGCCCCCTCCCCAGCCCAGTATAATTTAAGTCTTCCCCTTATTATTAACTTTCGGTTCTTTACTACACATTAGATTCTTATGTAACGGGGCCTATCAGTTAGGCTGTTAGAGTCCATGGTTTTATCTGTGTATTTCTGTGCCACGGTAGATCCTCATTATATTTCCTTTTCAAAAATCTCCTTGTTTTTTTCCCTCTTTGTTTTAAGTCTTGTTTTTGTTTGTTTTAAGTACCTCTGAGAGTGAAGTACTGCACTTTTCCTTGTAGTCATGGCCCCTCTTTTTTTTGTTAAAATTCTTAGTTTTCAAAATTCACATGATGCTGTAAATTTACTTGGGGCTCAGTTCTCAATAATGGGTGGGGTCTTTGGGTGGTAACACACAGAATATACAGATGTCAAAGTATAACGTAAACATGAAAATTACATAATTATATTAACCAATGTTATCCCAATAAACTTAATTTTAAAGAAGAGAAACACAGATGAGCTGTTCTTAAACCAAGGCCAACTTGGGTCTTCCAGGGATTTATGATTCTAAGCTGCCTCGGTGGTTTCTGAGCACTGACTTGGGGTGACACTTGTGATGTGTGAACAGTGGCCTGCATCCTTGGGTTGACTCCCAGCGGGCTCCACCATTTTGGTGGAGTGTCCTGTTGTCTTGGCCCTGCTTTGTTTAAAGCAATGAGGACTTGTGTGATGGGCTCAGCTCTGTGGCCCCATCTCCTTCTGCCTGTCGTCGGTTGTGTGAAGGCTACCAAGTGAGGGGACAACAGACTATATTTCAGGTATCTGGTCTAAATTATAGATCAAAAGTTCTAGAAAGCAGTGACATTTGCACACTCAGTTTCATTTGGAGTTTCCTGCTACTGAAGTGAGTTTGGAGCTGTGAAGGGAGAAGTTTGATTAAGGCAAAGTTCACAGATATCATTGGGAAGATTGTTTTGAAGGAAGGAGTTTGGAGAATTTGTCTCTGACTCATGTGTCTCATTCTTGTTTTTTTCATTTTATAGGCACCAGTTTGTAGAAAATAACTTAATACTAAAAATGGGTCCTGTAGATAAGCGAAAGGTAAGTCAGATTCCGGCTGCTCCTTCCTGTGCGTCTGTCTTCATCCCAGTTCTAACTGGGATCGGTTTTCCTCTCGGGCTCCTGCTGTAACACATTGTACATAGCATCATCTGTCTTGGTTCCCTTTCAGAGATCATCTCTTAGATTAGATAGCTAAGGGAGATTTCAGCCATTCAAACAGGGGAAGCTCTTTGAAACTGCACAGAAAGACTGTAGCAGAATAGAAATAGAGCCTCTTGTGTCTTCCTGGGAACCAAGGTTCTGGTGTCTCCATGAGGCTGAGTTCACCAGTATTAAGGCTTTTCTGTCCCATCAAGGAGGCTCTGTTTGGTATCCTGGCGAGTCAGTTATCACTTTATTAAAATTGTTTGTGAGAATTATTATGTATATATCAGATGCCATAAATGTTCTCCATCTGCTGACATGGGCCCTGCTAAGCTTAGGCTCCCGGTCTCCATTCATGATCCCCTGGGGCATCCTCAGCAAATGAGAACCTCCATGAAAATGAGTGAGGTGTGACCAGCTGGCAGGCAGAGCTGTGTGCTTTAGTGTGGAGCAGAAGGCACAAGAGGCGGTGAGGGCCTGACCGTTGATGACAGCAGGCCCGTCGGAGTTGACTCGGCAGTAGGACCTGGGCTGGTGTGCCAGCTTGTGCTGCCACTGCCCCATGTGGCAGCCAGAGTACAGACACCCAAAACGGGGGCCTTGGGATCCAGCTCACCAGGCCAGGCAGTCAGTGCTTCCTCTCTCTGACCCGAGGCTGGGTCCACATGGGGGAAGAGGTACGCATGCTCCCTCTGTCCCAGGTGAGTGGACAGGTGGCTGGAGGTGGTCTCAGTGCCCCAACCTACTCTGATAGTCCAGCCTCTGAGTTAGCTTAGGCTCTGGCAGCACCCACTCTGAGCCTTGGACAAGCAGGGTCCTTTTTTCTTGCATCAGGGTTTATTTGCACGACGACGACAGTTACTGCTCACAGAAGGGCCACACTTATATTATGTGGATCCTGTCAACAAAGTCCTGAAAGGTGAAATTCCATGGTCACAAGAACTCCGACCAGAGGCTAAGAATTTTAAAACCTTCTTTGTCCACACGGTGAGTTTGTCCTTGTGGGTTCTCCTTTGCAGGGAAGTTGGGGGCCTCTGCACCTCTGTTTGAAGTGTCCAAATACTGTGGCCCGAGGGGCTGCCGGAGCCAGGGCAGTCATCTCCCCCTTTCCCACGTCCCATTGGCCCCAAGTTCATGGCCCAGTCTTGTCTCCCAGGGCTGAGAGACACCTGCACTTGTTTTTCAATCTCTGCACATATGCAGAAGGAAAAATCCACATGCTCATGGACTTCCAGAAGGTACTGGCAGTGGCCTCAGTAAGATAGCAGTTTCTTTTTATGATTTCTGCCTGACAGCTTGAGGTGCTGGTCTTGGTGCGACTCACTTGAGGACATTAAACGTTTCTGTCTCTGCAGCCAAACAGGACATATTACCTGATGGACCCAAGTGGGAATGCTCACAAATGGTGCAAAAAGATTCAGGAGGTGTGGAGGCACAGATACCAGAGCCATCCAGACGCTGCTGTGCAGTGACCGGCCCGCAGCCACTGCCCTCGCTGCCAGGACACGTGCCCCAGCGCGGCTCACCGCCATCCGGGACGCTTCCAGACCACCTGCCAGCCATCTCAACGGGGACGCAGACGGCAGATCCTTGCAGCTTTTTTATTTAAAAGAAAAGAAGAAAAATTACCCAACCACACAAAGAACAAAACCAATAATGAACAGGAATTCAGGGTCGCTTTGCTTGCTCTCTGTGCTCTGTGGAGGCCTCCCTGAGCTGTCCTTGCCACACAGTCCCAGCGCCATGAACTTTTACCTGATTCCCACCCGGACCTGTGGATCAGTGTCACCAGCTCTCCACCGTGCGTCTTGGTTACCTGCTGGTCCTGCTGTGGCTGAGGGGATGGGGCATGTCTCTGGGCCCTTTGCCCCTAGAGTATCACAGAACTCTTCACCAGGGAGTGGTGCATGCCTCCACTGGGGGTGCCTCTGGTCTCTGCAGGACGGGATGGTTCTTGGCTTTTGTCCATGTGCTCCTTCCTCACATGCTCCTTTCCTCACGTCCCTAGTTCATGGCCCATCCTCCGTGTCATGGGCTCCTTGTTTTCTTCCTCAAGTGGCTCTGGCCGTGGGATTTCCGTGGTCTTCCTGTCTGCGAGTGCTCCGCGTGTTGTGTCTGCCAGGCAGGCTCCCAGTGCTGAGAAGTAGGACAGGTTGCCGGGTGACATACATTGGAGGTACCAGCCAGGCTTTGATTCATCACCCTTCTGAGCAGAGCTGCCCTCCAGGGCTGGATAGGTCCGGTTAGCCCCCAGCTGCCCTGAGAGGTGGCTCAGGTGGCCTCCACAGGGAAGAATGAGACATGGTGAGCCCCCCTGAGAGTCTTTTTAAAGAATGAAGTCTGGCCTCCCCCAGACTGCTTAAGTAGGGGTCAAGAGACCCCTGTTCTTACAAGTTGTAGGGTGCGCCATCACATCTGTGCATCGGGAGCAGTGTCTCTCGGCTGACACACTGACCCTTATTGTGTTTGATCAGACATTCTCAGAGCCTCACTCAGAACAGTTTTACACCCTGACAGAACCTAAAAGCCTTCTCATGTTGCCAGGATATCTGGTCCCCATTGAGTGGACTTTGCCTGGAGAAAAATGTTGCCCACCTTGCATGAGGGGCAGGAACGCCGCACTTGAACCCAGACTCCCGCCTGCACCTCCAGCTTCAGGGTCCCTCCTCTTGCTGCTTAGAGGCAGCACCTGCCCGGCTGTACATGACATGTGGGCCAGGTCCCACCAGTCCTTTGATTTTCTTTGCTGCTGCTCCCCAGACAATGAGAACTCCTGTTGGCCTGGCGGGGCTTGGCTGTCCCTCTCCCTGCCCAAGTGTCCCTGCAGGGCAGCTTTCAGTCCCAGGTGGACAGGAGTAGGCGCGGCTGCCTGCAGGCTGCTCCCAGACACATCTCGGTTCCCTAGGGATGAACACTTTTGCTGTTTCCTTTAGACTTTCACCAAGGCACCAGCAAAAGGCTCGCACAGGAAAGACTCCCCCTCATCCCTTCCCTGCCCCCATCTCCTGTTTCAAACGCACCATCTGTCACCCTGTGACCAGTGGTCCAGATGGAGAGGACAGATCTTTGTCACACTGAGTAGTAAGAGTGGCTCTTAAATTGGGAGAAAGTGCAGATGTGGAGAATTGCCCTGTGTCTGGCAGGGCGGGGGGTTTGGATGGGAGCAGAGGTGGTGGCCTGGACCTCACCCTCCACTCTGAGCTGAGAGCCCACAATTGTCAGGGAGGCCCAGGTGTTGGGGCTTATCTGCCCTTGCATCTTTCTCCCCCTTCCTTCCTCCTCACTTTTGAAAGGCTTGCCTGTGTTCACCTGCTTTTCAAAAAATGAGTCTGACTTGGTCCTTTTAGGAATTTCACTTCAGGCTTACCACCCTATTTACTTTTTACCCTAGAACAACCGCCTGTGTGAGTGGGTAGGAGAGGGTGAGGAACCCACTCCTGTGCCCGTGTCTCCAGTGTCTGGTTACAGGGAAACGGGCAGAGCTGGTACTCGGCTTTAATGAGAGCACTCAGCTGGGCTGCTCGCGAGACAAGACCTCCCTCGCATTCTGCCCCCTGGATAGTACCACTACCTCCTGGGCTTAACCTACAAGCTCCATCTTAATCTCCAAAACCAGAGAATAAGGGGTTCAGGGTTGAGCTCGCAGCTGACAAAGCTGGAATGACTGCCCTCACCTGAGCCGGTGACAGCTGTGCCCTTCTCCGTTGGCTGACTTTCTCCACTCAGTCCTTTTATATGTGCACGTGTGTGTATACATACGCACACACACATGCATGCGTAGTCTTTGCTTTCCCTGTACTCACTCCTGTCAGCTCTAGTTTTATCCACCTCATCCTTAGAGCCATCATCCCGGCATGCAGGTGCCTTACGTTCTAAGATGCGGATGAGGTGGTCAGTCTCTGTCCATACACGGACGTCCATGGACGTATAAATGTGGTTATCCAAAGTGAGAAGGAAAGCGCCCTATTGTTTAATAGATCCAGGAGTCACACGTTTTACTGAGAGAGGGCACGGACAAGTTAAGTGCCTAGCCAAGCTCCCACCAAGTGGAGGTGGTCCCACACCGTGTGGCCCCTCTTGGCACGGAGGGGAGGGATGATAGCCAGGAGGGCTGTGGTCTCCACTGTGCCTTGCCTCTCTCTAGGAGCTCAAGGAAGCTGAGTTTGCATGGGGTGGTTTCCTTCCCTCTTTCTGTGGACCCAACCAGGGTCATGGGCAGGCTGCCCCCTGTAGAGCATAAAGCCCCACTGATGAGTGGCACTGCCGTCATTCTGAGCCTGACTCTCCGAAGGCTTGTGACGGGCTTGCTTTGGGAAAGATGGTTCTTGTGATCATGCCAAAGCTGGTGGGAACTGCACCTACCCCAGCCCCCTTGGGACACTCTGGTATTTGTGGCCCTGGCCTGAAGGAATTACAGGAGATGGCCTCATGGCATAGACCCCCCACCCAGGGCAGGGTGCCAGCACGGGGCTCTAGGTGACTGTACTTTTTAAAACATTGTTTTCTGAAAAAAATCAGCCTAGGATCACCACCCAGAAAAGACCACTGTGAACATTTTGGTGTACAGCCTGCACCCTCCCCCCACCCATTTGTTTGCTTTTTTTAACTAAACTGGGAACATACAACATACAGTGTTTTGCATTTAGATTTTTTTCACTTGATATTTCACCTAAAGCATATCCCCATGTCTTGAGCAATTATTGAGAAACATTGTTTTTAATGATTGTAGAATTCAGTGGTTATAAATTTTGTCATGATATATCCGACCACTTCTGTTATAAAACATTTAGATGGTTTCTGGTTTTTTCACTATTTAAATAATGCTGTGATGAATATCTTCCTAAATCTTTGATTTTTGACTGATTCTCCCTGTCCCCCTTCCAAGAAGTGATGTTAAGTCCAGAGTTTGTTCATTTAAAAGGTGGTATTAATCTCTTCCTCTGCCTTGATCAATTGCTTAGAAGCTCAGCGTTCTAGTACAGGACCTGCTAGTTGTTTCCTTCGGATTCCGAAGAAATGAATTCTTGGTAAACTGTCTGTTCCAAAGAATGTTTGAATAAGACTGCCTCTTTTTTTTTTTTTTTTTTTTGCTAAAATGATGTCACTACTGCAGTCCATTTGTGACAGATTTTTCAAAAAGCCAGTTTTCTCACTTTCATTGAAAGAAACTGGTGTGCTTGCATGTTAGTTACCTTCCCATCGCTGCTGCTACTATGGCTTTCAAGTGATATCTTTCAGCATCTTGTACTTTGTGTCCACAATGGTACTGAATTTGCACAGTCAGCAGAGATAGAAAGTGTTGAACTGACCTTGCCACATGCTTAGTGGATGATTTGTAATTAAGTTTATAGACTCAAAGTACACCCGTTTGGAATCAGTAAAAGAGCAAAGGCCCTACTTGTAAAAGAAACCACACAGCTGGGTTTTAGAGAAGTGTTTGCTGCCCCCCTTACCCTTTCAGATGCCGAGACTTAGTAGAGCACATGGCCAGGCTTTTTCATGGTAAAAGTGATTGTTCTGGCTAATAAGGATTTAAGCACTTGTCCTCTCTCCTTACCCACAGTGTTGCAAGTTTGCCTTGTTGTCTTCATATCCAGACCACCCAAATTTGGTTTTATTCTTAATTTTTTCACTTTAGTTTGGGGCCTATTTATTCTGAGGGGAAACATGAACAGAGATTTTTCTAGGTGCTATGTGCCACTTGACTCTGCTAGAGATGACAGCTGAAATGTGCAGAATTAGGTCTCTAGCCCTCCTCTGATACCCCAAGCGCCCCCTTCCTTGGCCAGTCCACAGACTGAGGTTGTCCCGTGCCTAGACTGCAGAGGCTGCAGCACTGGGAGAGTTTGGCGATGGTACTGTTCTTGGAGATGTTGCCATATACGTTTTCCATATTGTTTCTTTTTCATATCCAACCCTAACAGGAACTGATGGTGACTCAAGTGGGTGTGGCCCTGGCCTCTGAGGCAGCCCACATGGCAAGTGCTTTCAAATCAGGGCAGGAGTCACTCCCAGAGCCCCTGAGGGGCACAGGATGTTGGCCCTAGGTTGCGGGATTGTAAATCAGGCAGCCTGTGGAGGACTGGACTGGTCTGGGGAAGAGGTTGTTCTAGCAAAGAGCAGTTTTATCTCCGGCTCTGACAGCTGTGGTGGGCCCCTGAACAAGCCTATGTGAATACCTGAAATTTCCCCGCAACTCATTTCTTCTGTATGAAGAAACACAAAACTTTATGTACAGAGAACTTTTTACGAAAGGCAAACCTTTTTAAACTGGCTGAATGACCATGCATTGGGGTCATGATCATAAGTTGGACAGGACATTGGGAAAATTAAATTTCACAGTATTTAGAGCTGCTGTATCTGTTCCTTAATGCAAAATGGGATGAATCAATAGTAAGTTAGCTGTCTTTCAGGTTGGTGGCAGTCAGAACATGTGTAATATTCTCTACCTGGTCTGTAGCTGTAACTGTGATGTACAGGCAAAGCAAAAATAAAAAAACTTATGAAAACAAATAATGCAATGATATTAGGATATACAGTTTTGTATTTTTATTCTTATATAAGGTTATTTGCTGGCTATTGTTGGCCTCTAGTTCAGTCTGTGTTATTTAAAATCTAATATATGAATTATTTGGATTGAATTCATGTTCGGGGCCACGTTGTTGTATGTATTGATGTACAGCCTTGAATGTGAATAATTATTGTAAACTATATTTTACAACTTTTTTTCTGGCTTTATTATATAAATTTTCTATTTGGTCAATGATTTAATCATACCATAATTTAATGAACCTGTTTCTCTTTTTTTTTTTTTTCCCAAATATTTGTGCTTTAGATGTAGTTGCCGGATGATGAATTTGACACGTATGCTCGGGTAGTCTTGTAATAAAGCAGCATGTAGAGTGTACCCTCTGGCGCGTGGCTCTTCCTTGCGTCGGGCCCGGGGTGCTCACCACCTGGCCTCGAGCCGGGCCGGGAGCACACACCGGCGGGGACCAGTCCCTGGAGCTCTGCGTCCCTGGGTCGCCCTGCGCCCCGCTCCGGCACGAAGGGCACACGCAGCCGCTTTCCCACACGGAACCGGCCCCGGGGGGGCCTGCGGGTGGGACCGGCCCGGCCCAGCCCAGTCGCCACGGAGCGTTCCCAGCTGCTCCCCGCGGCCAGCCAGGCAGCGACGGCGGCCGCGGCACCTGCTGCCCCACCTCGCGGCAGACGCTGTGCTGGGACGACGCGGCGGTGATGTCCCGTGAGTGCCCCGCGCCACCCGGACTCCAGCCAGGTGAGGTCTGAGCCCGCCAGGCCCTGGCACAGGCCCCCGCGCTCCCAGAAAATGACAGTCATCTCCAGGGGGAAGTAGGCCTGTATCAGCTGGGATTTTCCTTTTATAGCGTGGGTGCATGACTGACTGTTTTCTTTGTTTTAGTAAACAATAGGTCTTGGTGGCCATTTACTAGCATTTCTACTCGAGCCATTGCTATTTTGTACACTAATATTTTGAACTGCTATTCTCCATTACCTCGTTGAGTTATTTTGAGGCACTGGCTGGGTATTCAGCTCTGAAACAATTGATTCATGGCTGATTAACTATAGTTCTAGAACAGTTAGCATCCCTTTATTTACTGTTTCAAGACTACTTAAAAATTTATGTGTTACTGTAATAAGAATCTTTGGGGGGAGGGTAATCATTCAGACTACATCCATGTTGTCGTTGCTTTTTAAAATCATCATCCACTTAAACCCATTTGTTTCCCAAAATGTAAAACCAAAATTTAGAATGTGAAGGTAATGAAGCAGATACAGTTTCTGTCTCAAAAAAGAATTTATATTAAATAAGGGTTAATTTTAAAGATAATGTGAATTTGTCAGAAAGAATAATGCTAATTCACAATTCTCATAGTAGTATAGTTTCACTTCAAATGAGAAAATGTATAAGACACTTCATAGTTTTAAGTGTTCTTAGTTTTTCCCCCACTTGGTTCTGATGAAGGAACACCCCAGAGAGTCTCTTAGATAATTAAACATTGAGTGAGGAATCTGAGGATGAGGGGGGAAGGGAGAGGGTATTTGGAGTGATTACACAATGTAAGAGAAACAGGATGCTGATTAACACATAAAAATCTCCTAGTTGATGAAAACATACCTAACAAATAATCCTAGGGCTGAACACATATAAGCACAGGCCTAGCGAAAGATTTAACTAGTATTTTATTGAGCACCTGGGCTTGAGGAGGCAGCACTAGGCAGAGGGTTGGGTGGAGAGATTTAAGGGGGAGGAGTTCAAAGAAACAAAAGACCTGGAGCCTCTCAGGAACCTTGATGGGTTTGCAGTTCACTGGGATAGCGCCTGTGGTCTCTTGCTGATAAACGCAGACTACCTGGTGGGGAGTTCAGTCTCTGAAGCCATGTGGGAGAGGTGGAGTTACAGGGTGTTTTCTGGAGCAGGGCTTTTTAAGACGTGGATGTGGACAGACAGGTGCGTAGGGAGGCTGGGGAACTGGGCTATGACTGGTCCCTCTCCTCCTAAGTCTTCACATTCCCGTCTCAGGACTGAGCCTGGGACCTACTGCCCACGAAGCCCCAAGCCCTTACCTTCTTGTCTCAAGTTCTGACTCTGGGCCTGTTGCTGCTATGATGTTCTCTTTATACAGCCCAAGTGTGAATTCTCATTTCCTCCCGGGGCTTCCTCCAGTGGGGCTGTGTCTGCATTATTCATTTCAGCTGTCCTGGGTCATTTTTCTCTTCTGCATTCCCTTATGAACAGGCTAGATACAATACTCCTTCTCAGAAGTGCTCTGTAAACACCTGAGGTGTGAATCATTTGGGTTATGCCTCTTTGTATTCCACAGTGCCTGGCTCATAGGCATTGCTGAACAGGTCAGGCTTTGCTTAGAGCTGAATCAGCCTGTGTTTCAGTTGGAGACGCTTTAGGAGTTAAAGGGAAACACAACAGCTGGTGGTGGGACACCAGTCAGATGAAGCTGGGTTTCAGGGGGGTTCGGTCTCCAGCTGAGGCCGGCCTGGAGAAAACTCAGGTTGTCCTCTGACAGGGCCATTGTTGTCCTGGCTTTGGGGTTGCAGATTCTCTGGTGTCAGATGGGTCCTTGAGGGGCGGGACCATCAGTGTGCTTCTGACGACATGCCCCTTGTACATCTTTATTTGTGTTCAGTCTGGGTGTACTTGATGTTGGCAAGAGGCTCAGGACTGGAAAGGTAGTGAAAGAATGATTGCAGACGGCTAAGTGACGGGTGTGGGCAAAAGTACCATCTTTTAAGCTACTTGGCAAGAGAGGTGGGGATAACTGGAGTGGAAAGGTCAATTACTGCTCAGTGTAACTACCAGGTGAAAAGGTCAATTTCTGCTCGGTGTCACTACCAGGTGAAAGGTTAGCTTGCCGAATTCCTGCGAGCATCGTCTGGACTGACGAAAGCAGCACTGGCCTTTCGGAGGCTGTGAGTGGGTGCCCCGAGACGCCGGTTCATGTCATTTCGCACTTTGCTTGGGGATGTGGCACTAGGCGTGTTCTTACCCTGAGCAAGTGCTGTGGTTTGTTCAGGACCTCGGGGAACGGTCTCCTTGCTTGCTAGAAGCAGCCCCTCCCCAGTGCAGCAGGAGCGGGATCCCAGTGAATGCTGCGGTCACCTCTTCACAAGGTGTCTAACTTGAAGACCCCTCGGACCTGAGCCTCCCTGGGCCTGCCTGGGTGTCAGTGCTGGCAAGTCCTGAGAAGGAGTGAGAAGAGCCTGGATCAGGGCATCGTCCCCAGGCATCAGCTGTCCCACCATCAGCTATCTGTGGGTGGCCTGGGAGGAAGTGGTGTCAGCTACACAGCGGTTCCTCTTTCTGTCAACCGTACATGCAGCCTTCAGTTGCTGTCCTCCAGCAGGACGGTGACTGGCCTCGGTTTAGAGCAGTGGTCAGAAAGCAATGGCCCAGCTCCCTGATTTTGCAAATAGAGTTTTAGGGGAACACAGAGATGCCCATGCCCGCTCGTTGCCGGGTTGTCTGTGGCTGCTTTTACCTGTGAGTGAGAGAACTCATGGCTCCTCTGCACGGATGCTCCAGGTCAACAGTCACTGGGCCAGCAGTCTTTAATGTCCTTTCAGGAGCTGACCGCTTGGCACCAAGGCAGGGTGGCCAGGATGCCAGCGCCCGCCCCCCAGCACTGGTGCTCTTCCCAGGCTTTAATTGGGCAGCTCTCCCCAGACTGCAGAGCATCCAGCACATTCCAGTCTGGAGTTGGTGGGATAGGGGTAATGAAATGGAGGGTCGGAGTGTTATCCTGGTGGCAGTGAGACTAGGGACTCAGGCCTTACTTTGACCCCACCCACAACTTCGCCTACTGTGTGTGGCCTAGGGTAAGTTAACGTACCTCGGTGTCTGGAGGAGTTGTGAGCATTGAGGAAGGTGGTGAATGGAACACCTGTCCTGCTGGCGCCTGGTCATTGCAGTCCACAGAGAAGGCTGTTGGCAGTCTTCGTTTTACTTTTTTACTTTACTTTTAGGAACAATGCACCAAGAATGTTTTCGTCTCCCCCCTCAGAATGTTTTTTGGTGCTGTCTGTCTGTCCTATGTACCTGCTCAGACCTCTCAGAGCCAGCAGGGAGCCCCATGTGTGGGAGCCGGTCCTCCTGTCTCTCGTTCCCTGTGCTGCCTTTTTCTGCTCCACCCAAAGCCCCTGGCCTGTCTTAGGACAGACGCTGGAGTGCGGGGTCCTGCTCCTGGCACTGGAGGATGTCCAGGGAGGGGCACAGCTTCCTGGGCAGTCACTGAGGTTTCTTCCGAGAAACTGGATGTCTTTGAGCCTGGAGAACACCGCTCCTGAGTTCATGTGCCATCGTGGTGTGTGTTGTTGGCATGGGCTCTCAGCACCCGGTGGCATCCGAGTCAGGTGCTCTGAGTGTCTCTCCTGGGCTTGTGTTCTGGTGGGTTCTGGCTTCCTCAGCGGTTGAGCTTCCAGGATCTTGGGTTTACAAGTCAGGCTTGGGAGGGTGGGATGGTTCTGAGTGGATGCGCTGGGCCAGCCCCTCACTGCTGACAGAGAGGCCGAGATAGGTTTTTCAGGACTTGGAGAGGCAGGCGGTGCTGGGCGCCAGGCAGTCTTCAGGATTGAGGGGGTGAAGGAACAGAGGAGCCTCAGGCTTGCCCTTTGACCTCAGCTCAAAGGAAAAGTGGACTCTGCACTGGATCCACCAGCAGGGCCGAGTGCCAGAGGCCACCTGGGAGTCGGCAAGTGGTGGCTGTCGGGATAGCTGGTTGAGGGGACTCAGGTGCCTCATGGGAGCAGCTTGTTAGGTGTGAACCCTTGACTGGGGTCCTGTCTGCAGTGTCTGGTCTGCAGGCACCGAGCATCTGGTGTCCAGGGGACCAGAGACTCTGGCCCTGCGAAGGCTTCGCCCCCAGGTTGGCAGAGCCACTGCAGGGCATTTACAGCCAGGGATCCCGAGTCCTTCCGACTGGTGCTTCTGCCCCAGGGGTTATGGTGCCCGCCTGTTTTCATCTCTAGTTGATTTCCTAGTGCCGGAAGTGTTATGACAAACACACAGAGACACCTCCAAAATAAGTAATGCGACACCTGTAGGGGATTTATGTGCAGGTGTTCTGTACCTGGAATGTCTCTAGGGAAGGAAGTAGCTGAGAAATCTGGGCAGGTGGACGTTTCCTTGCCTCGTGACATAAGTATCCACAGCAGTGTTCCCTGGGGAGGTGACACTGGGCGGGCAGGTCCACTGTGATGTCCTGCTCCCGACTGTCTTTCATCCTCCAAAGGCCTTCTCTAAGTGGGCCCAGTCCTGCTAACCAGAACAGGGCGCTGTGAATCATCTCCACTATTCATGGAGCTTGGTGGGACCCTGCTCTCCTCGGGTGAACCTGAGGCATGTTTGTTGCATTGAAGCCTCAGGAGCCTCTCAGGTGGGGGTGTTTGCCTCTGGTGAGCCTCATTTGAGTCCTGTGTTTCAGCCTAAATTCTGTTTTTAAGCACCCTTCTGTTTGAAGGGCGGACCTCTGGGGCTATGAAGGCAGTCTGTGGGTCAGGGCCCTAGGGATTATGGGGGTTTGTTTTCAGGGGAGGTGGCCAGAGGCAGCACTGAGTGCCAAGGCCTGACATCTCCAGCCCTGGAGCGCTTGCTTTCCTTTTTTGCCTGTGTGTGCTGGAGGGTTTCAGATTTCTGGGTGCACACAGCACGTTGTGGGGTCTTGTGTAAAGAAAATAGTCAGAACCAGGTGGTGCATCAGTTTGGTGCTGTTTGGGGTCCAGCCCTGTTCTGTGAGTCCGGTGCCTCCAAGAAGTCTGTTTCCTTGTTTACAACTGATGTCCTCTGGGTCAAGGCTTTGGGAAACTGTAAGAAACAAAGCAGAAAAGATTGCAGAAGTGAAGGTTTTATGTGTCAGTTTGAAACGGCTAAAACAGTTAACTTCTGAGTAAAATCTAAATATTTTGAATTAGGTTGACTGCAAACGTTTGTGCACAGAAAATTCTATGCTTTTGCATTTAGATTTAAATGGGGGAAATTTGACAGATAATCTCTCACGCATTTGGTTCAGGACACTCGGCCCTCTTAATTCCAGGTCTCCAGTGGCCATTCATTTTCTGTTGCAACAAAGTAGTGTCTTTTTCTATTTCTTAGTGTGTTTCTGGGAATCCGAAGATGACTGAAAGGAGCTCTGTAAAGAACTCACAGAGCCGGAATGAGACACGTCCACAGAAGTATTTTCCATTTAGAATCTCACACAAGAGCCTGGTATTCTCGACGCTTGTTCCTAATTGTCACTTTCAAGGCCACATGGTTGTATAAAGGGAGTAGTGTCCTTAGGGACAAGGGGCTCCAGTATACCTGTGGATTCTGCCTTTAACTTGAGGGCTGGGTTTTACTCCTGGGCACAGCGTTGGCTGGGAGACCCTTGGTCTTGGGGGCTGTTTCTTGAGTGGCCCAGGCGCCTTACTGGCCATCCCAGAGCACCTGGGCTGAGGATGCTGGGCGGGATTGGAGGAGTGTGGTGTGGGGGCCACTTGGTTGTTCCCACTCAGGGTTATCTTCTCTGCCTCCATTTTGGGACCACAGGTCAGGAGTATCCTAGGAGTTCGTGTGACATGGGCTTGGCCCTGCCCTTGCCCACTAGCTCCTCTGTGGGCATCATGCTCCCCCTGGCTGTGGCCAGGGCATCATCTCTGTGACCTGGCAGCTCCCTCCCCACACCCCACAGCCCTTAGGTCTAGGAACAGGGCTGGACACCAATGGCTTTGCCTGGGTGTTGCGCCCACTTGGAGTGGGATTCAGCCAGCATGGGCGTCAGTGAGCCTCCCCTCACTCCCCACTCCCTGCCTGGTATGTGGACTGGAGGAAGGGGGCAGTGCTCACTACCATTAAATATTCGAGAGCCACCGCCAGCATTTTCCTTTTATATGCCTTTAGGGTAGCTGTATATTTTTAAAGCCAGCACTTCACAAGTAGGTCAAACGCTAACTCAGCAGTGGGGAAGGTCAATCGAGGGAAATGATTAGTTGGGAACACAGTCTTAATTCTGGCTGTTTTATAAAACAAGAAACCCAACCTCCCTACTCTACAAATGTAGTACACGCTTGTTATATAAGGCAAGGCAAGGACAGAGAGAGAAAGAGGAGAGGAAGAAGAGAGATCCATGAGTCTTGCTATCGGCGGTGTTAAGTCTCAGTCCGGTCGCTTGCTGTGAGTATGGCCTCTCCAAGTGTACATCATCGGAGTCTCCTTTGTTGCTGGTGCAGACTTGTGAAGTGACGTTAGTCCAGCATGCGGGCACGCGTCTCAGTCACGCCCAGCTGCCAGCATAGATACCACTGAGAAGGTTCTCTGTGCTTAGGCATGTGTGAGCCGAAGACTTCTGAATTTGTTCTTTTCTGTATTTTCTGTATTTCTGGTTTTTTTTTTTTTTTTTAATTTCCTCGTTAGCAACACAAGCACATGAGGTGCCAAGGCCCCTGGCACCTGTGTCAGTCAGTGTGGTCAGTTCTCCAGGTCTAAATGCCTGGACCCTGGTCCCCTCTCTCTCTAGAGGTGCTCTTGGCCCAAGCTTTCTAACATTTGGTGTGTTTGATCGAGTATCTCGGAGTGGCCTCTGTGAGGTTTTGGGGAAAACGTTTTGAACTAAAAATAGGACAAGGATTCAAGTGTTAAATTCATATGGGCTTTTAAGGTAAGCCATGAACTGTAGGTGGGTGGGTGTGTGGGTGGGGTCATTCAGTCACTGCTTTAACGAACTCAGGCCTGTCGATCCCCAGAAAGGGACAGGTAGTGTGTCTCGAGAGTGCCTCCTGCTTGCTCCAGTTCTCCGGATCAGCTTCACATTTTGAGACCCACCCAGCACTGCGCCAATTCCCCTGTGCCCTGTCCGGGATCTGCATCCATGTTCCCTCTGTGCCCAGGGGCTGCCCCTTCCCCTGACCGCCGGCATGAGTGCCGCAGTTCCATCTGGCTCCCCGCCCTTCCCTCCTTGTCCCATCCTCTCGTCCCAGGCTTTGTAG
This sequence comes from Cynopterus sphinx, assembly GCA_030015415.1. Taxonomy (NCBI): domain Eukaryota; kingdom Metazoa; phylum Chordata; class Mammalia; order Chiroptera; family Pteropodidae; genus Cynopterus; species Cynopterus sphinx. Next base: position 93,264,706 of record CM057379.1, on the reverse strand, counting down.
GCCTGGGTCACTTTTGTGTATCTCGTGCTGCTTAGCATTCTGTTGGCACTCGGTAAACATCCTTTTCTTCTTCTGCTGAGTCCCAGCTCTGAGTGCAATGCCCAGCTTATGGGACGTGTGGCCTTGAGCCTGCTATCCGAGCTGACGCCTCAGCCCCTTGTCACCAGGGAGGTGGACGTGAGTCCTGTCCCATCTGATCTTTCCTATTCGACCTTCTGTGTGTAAGGTAGCAGTGAGCTGACAAATAATTCCTGAGCTTGGTGATGTGCCAACATCATGGTCTGGCTGTTTTCATACATTTGTGGAGCTGGGGAAAAGCCCCTTGATTCAGTGTCACGGAAGCTCCATCTTTCTCTCTCTCTCTCTCTCTCTCTCTCTCTCTCTCTCTCTCTGTCTCTCTCTCTCTCTGTCTGTCTCTCTCTCTGTCTGTCTGCCTGCCTGCCTTCCTTCCTTCCTTCCTTCCTTCCTTTCCTTCCTTTTCTAGATCTTGGCCTCTTTGTAGGACAGGTGGCTTTTTCACCAGTAGCTGAAGCAACCTTTTTCTGAAAGTTGGTCCATGGGGTCCTTTGGCTTTGCCTAGAGAGCAGTAGAGGGTCAGGAGGCAAGGGGTGATGGGACAGTGTCTCACTAGTGCTTTGTTAGATGCGGATGGGGCCCAAGGGAGAATTTGGGAAGTCTACAGAGTTGGGACACTGCCCAGGGGTACAGGAGCCCATGGTGGGGGAAGAAGGGGAGCAAGCGGTGGCAGAAGGCTGGACTGGGTGTCCAGGCCTGGAGAGAAGGCAGAGGCACTCTGAGCTGAGTGGAGCCTAAGCCTGTGTTTGGGAAACAAAAACTTCCTTCCGTGAACTAATCATTATAAAATGACAGGATTTAATGAGGCTTCACACAGTAAGGCTGCAACTAGGGCTGTGACTTTACATTGAGAAATACCAGACTGGGCAGAGGGTAGCCTCCGGAGCGGAATGGTGGTGCAGGACGAGAAGCCAGTGGCCAAGAAAGCTGGGCAAGGCTGAGGAGGAAGTGGGCACATCTCTACCAGGTGAGGTGACAGACACCCAGCTCCCTTAAGAGAAACACCACATTCTACTCTCAGGAGGATAAGGAAGCCAGCCCAGCAGAGATGCACTCATCTGCAAGCCTCAGCACAAGTCCCGGCTTACGGGCAAGCAGCTGCCTGCTCCACCAGCAGCCGCAGGGCCGAGGACACTGCCAGGCACCAGTCCTCGTTTTTCTTTTTAGTTTCTTCTGGACTCCTTTTTGAAAAGACGCAGGTTCTGGCAGGAACTCTGCTTGGCATTATTATTTCCAAACGCCAGCCTTTGACATTTCACTTTCTAGAAGATTGTTCGCAATAATTTCTGATGTACCTTTTTTTTACTAACAAAGCAAACTCTCAACTCAGAGCAGGGATGAAATAAGCAACTGTAGAACAAGAACACACCCAACCAGGAAACAAGACGGGAGGAGAAGCGACTGAGCGCACTGAACTGCTTGCAGCCTTGCAACCAGACCTGGAACAGCTGCTCCCGTGGAGTTCCCGCCCTCTCTCTCTTTCAGAAGGAGCCCCTCACCACCCCCACAGCAGGGAAAGGGCATTAAGACAAACCTGGGGTTTATATTCTTAGCATTGTACCCTGTGGGTGGTCCAGATTGAGATCTGGGGTAGAGACACACTGTGCTCTGCATACTTCACATAGCCTGTCACAAGATAAAGGTTGCAGCCCAGGTCTTTCCCACCTGTAAACACTGATGCTAACTCTTGCCTTTACAAGGTGCCTGGCAAGTTTACCCAGCCCCGAAGCACAATTCCTGTGAGAGGTTCAAAGGCGCTTAAAACAAGCCTCTCCTTTAAGGGACACATGCCACCTTACCATAAATTAACATAAACTAATCAGTCACCTTCCTTTGTGTTGGCAGCTGGCTGAAACCATCCGCATGCTCTGTGGGTACAGAATGCTCTGGACCTGGAGCAGAGACGGGCCTGCTGTGGTTTGAGGGGCCACAGTCAGAGGAGAGAACGGGGGGCGGGTGGGGAGGTGTGGGAAGGTGGGGAGGTAGGTGGTCCCGGGGCCAGGCTGAGAGAGGGCAGGGAGAGGATGCTGGCAGCACCCACAGTGCACAACCACCATGCCCCTCCACCGAGAATTCCAGAGCTCCCCGCATCACCCAAGAAACCTCTATAGCCTCCCTACCCCGCTCAGCAGGCACAACTGGCTCATTGCCACAGCTTACAGCACATCCCACAGCTCCGAGTCACAGTGCTGGGAGGCTCAAAGGGAGCTCCGAGGCCTCTAATTCGCCCAGCACACACATCTCAGGCTGTGAGATGACTTCTCAAAGTACTCGTGACTCTCCAAGGCCATGGTTTTGCTATTACTTCATAAAAATATAGGCTCTCCTTTTACTCGTCACAGTGTCTTAAAGGAGGTAAGCTACTAACTACAGTATTAACCCCATCGACTGAAAAAACATGGCCACTGTGACAGCCAGGGTCCAGGGACATGACCTGCCTTAAGGCAGACGTGGTCTCTGCCCCTAGGAAGCTACATCCTGACGGGCGACGGGCCTGACGACACTCACAGAACTGGTGGTTAAAGCTGTGAGGGTGGCCGTGGCTGAGATGGGTGAGTGCCGGGGCTACGGACCAGACCCCTGGCTGCTATGGGGCCAGATGTGGGTTGGCAGGCGGCTCGGAGGGAGCGGCCTCGGGTGGAACGGGCGGAGGGCTGCAGCAATGTCCAGGGGATGGTGGCGGAGGCTCGGATGGTGCTGAGATGGCAGGGAGGGAAATACGCACAGAAAGTGAAATGCAATAAGAGCTAATCACGCATCATGCTTTTTATACTTTCACTTTCCCCTAATGTTTCAGATTCAAAGTAGAGCAGCCTTCATGAGTCAGAAAGCAGGACCAGCCATTCTGAAATCAACATCCAGTGAAGAAGGGAAAGAGCTCTGGAGTTTGGACATGGCACCAAGCATCGACGTCAGACACACCTGCTGCTCCATCACAAGCTTTGTGTGAAACGGCAGGGACTCCATCGGCACCTCACAGGAGCCTCAATGGTTGGAGGCAAATGCAGAGAGCTCAAGACCACGCTGCTTCACCCACTTCAGCAACACAGGTTCACTGAGCACCTACTATGTGCCACCCATGCTTCCGGTCACTGGAGAGACCAAAGACCAAAGCTGAGCCCGTGCCCCCAAGAAACCCACATTCTAGTGGGGCAGCTAGATCCCCTCAAAAACAAAACCCAGGGACACATTACAGTGCGTCGGGTGGTGATAACTGCTGAGAAAAACACGGCAGGGAAGGCACACATGGGTATCTGGCGTGGAGTGGTGCAAATTCAAACAGTCAGAAAGCCCTCACTGGCAAAGTGACTTTGGAGCAAGGATTCAGGGAGGTGGTGAAAACCCTAAAGACACCTGGAGACAACCTTCCTGGCAGAAGACTGGCCAGTGCAAAGGCCTCAAGGCAGGAGCCGCTCTAGACTCACAGCCGCCAAGCTTGGCCCACAGCACAGGCCACATCCAGACAGAACCCAGGCAGGGACCTTGACACCCGAAACACTCCTTCTGGGCACCTCTAACCACAGGACCGGGAGCCTGAGAAATAGGGCTGCCCAGGAGGACTCAGGCGCCTCCTGCACCAGAGTCTGACGTCAGCCTAACCAAGGAGGTACTGTCCAGCATCAGCCCTAGGCTCCGAGATGCTGGCCATCAGACAGACCACAGCCGCCCCAAAATCGTCCCGGCAGTGTCCCCTCCGCACCAGCCTTCTGGGTGCCATGATACAGGAACTCCTCAGGGGTAGCCTCCCTCCTTGGTGAAATTCTGCGATTTCCTTCCTGTCTCGGCCACGCTCGCCAGCCAAGCGCCTTGGCCCAAGACCAGTCTCAGGGCCTCTGCCTGACGGACATATTTACAGGGAAGATTGACACGGTGCTCGTGCTTTCCCTTCCGGGGCATAAGCCACGGGCACAGGTATTCTGATGAATAAGTTTACTTCTGCAGTTAAAGAAAATGATGGTCGCAACTTTACCTTGTAAAGCATTTTTAAGCGTCAACTGTGAAGTGAGAGGCCAGAGAAAAAAAGCCCTCTTCCTGTGGGAAAGTCCAAAAGTTTGTTTGTACCACCGATGTTCCCCTAAAGGGCTAATTTTTTAACATTCTGAGGCAGTGATTAAGCTGCACAAACAGCCAGGATCCAGAGGACACCTGCTGACCGGCAGCCACGTGTGGGGTGAGGGCCTGGTCAAGCTCCCGGGCACCCCCTCCACCCTGCCACCTCAGCCCTGCAGGGGCAGCAGAGCCCCGGGAGCCCAGGCATCCCAGGGCCGGCAGGTGAGTCGTTCCCTCCCAGCACAGCCCCATCAGCTGGCTGGCCACCCACTCAGTGACCCAAAATTATGGTAAGTAAATACTTATGGTTACTCAGTAGCTTCTGAAATTTCAATCTCTGGAGAAACGTAAAGCAACAAAAACCCTAGGTGTGCCTGTCCATCATCTGTCTCCCTCATGAAATGGAGCTGGTCACAGAGACGTTCTCGATCGACAATATGACCCTCTGCCCGGTCCTGCAGGCACCAAGTCACCATGAGAATTATGACTGCAGGCCTGTCCTAAACACACACACCCCCCGCTGCAACCCAAATCCAAGTGCCTTACAACCAAGGGAAGGCTGGGAGCTGTGGCCTGCCTAGAGAACAGCTTCACATCAGTGCCCTCTCCCCGTGGCTCCTGATGGCCATGCCCCACATCAATGCCTCTCCTTTCCCGCCAGGAGCCTCCCACAGGCTGTGTCCCAGACCCCATTCTTCCCCCATCACTCCTCAGTATGAGACCCCATCCGTGCTTCCCTCAGAACAGGACCCCTTCTGTGCTTCCTTCTCCTACCTCCTGTGCACCGACAGGATGAGCTTCTACAACCGCATCGCTGCTGAGAACAGGGGAACGCGTGCCCTTGGCACAGCTCTCCCGAGAACAAGGAAGGATGGCTGTTCTCAGTGAACCTGACTAGGAGACTCAGTCATCCACGTCGGCACCTTTGGCGTCTCTGGAAAAGTGAGTCTCGCCATGTCCCCACAACTCCATTCACCATAAACCTCCTATACCTGTCAGTGTGTCGTGCCGAATCGGTAAGTGGGAATGCCGCCCGCTGTGCTCGCCCACCTCTGCAGGGCAGACACGCAAGGTTCTGAGGTTTCGGCCAGGACTACAACCAGCCCTTCGCAACCGCATCTCTGATAGAAAGCCAATTCCAAGTTTTCAACCACCGACTTCCAAATGAACTTATAAAAATACAGTCCGTGTGTAAACTGGGCATTTCCTGTAGGCTCAATTTCTTTCACACAGTTTGGACGTAGGACCTTAAGAGTCTCGATTCTTTGCTTTTTTCGGTACCGAGTTCAGCAGCCTCCTCTTACAAATAGAAATTCTCAAGGGAAAATTACTTGGAAATCAAATTACATTTTCATACCCACCAAAAGCATATCACGGTTCGATTTAACTATGTAGTACCTCGCTTAGCCACTAAGAGTTAGGAGAACATCGGCATCAAAACATCCAGTGTCCAACATTCAGAGCTGCTGAAGTTAACAAACATCTGATTGACAAATATATTAAAATGCAAGTGAATCTGGGGCAAAGGAAACCAATGACCCCTGGATTTCTTCTCCCCCTGCCATCGACTCTCACAAAGCAGACACCTTGCCACCGCCAAGTTACAGACAAAGGCTTCCCTAACCCTCAGGAGACTAACTGCCAGGTAGACGAAAGCTGATTCTTAAGGTACAGAGCCACATGTTCTTGAAGCACACCTCGCAGTCCTTAATTACCGGGCAGCACGACAGAGTTGCACTGGGCAGATGAGGAAGAGGAGAGGCGAGACAACTTGCCCAGGTTTCAGGAGGCCACTGCAGGTACCTGGGGGAGAACCACAGCAGGAGGCCGGGGGTGGCTTCCCAGGGCTCCAACGTCTACAGAGGGGATGGGACCAGCTGAAGAAGAGCTTTCTCCTCCAAAATGGTTTGAAGGGGTTGTGTTAGGATGGAAGACTCATGGTTTTTCCTCCTCTGCTTTGAAATGGAGTTTAAAACACTTGACGACGACAAATGATTTCTCCATTCATCCCTCCAACAGCCAGTCACTGACTGAACACCTACCAAATGCCCAATCCTGCCTGAGCCTGGGGACTAGCTGAAGCGCAGACAGCGTCTGTCTGAGTCAGAAGGCCAAGGAGCTGAATTTGGGGGAAGAGAGTTGGCTGATATTCCTCGGATCCCCCTGGATCTTTCGCTTTAGGAAGGATAAAATGCAAACTGAGCAAGAATTTCATATGAAGACTGAGCTTGGGGAGTTTGAAGCTAGATTCAGGGTCCCTACCATAAGAAACAGTCTTTCACCTGCGGGAGTGCCCTTTGACCTGCACCAGGACCAAGGATTCAAAGCTGGGCGCCTACCACCCCATATGTGAACAATCCCAACTGGATTCATTAAACATGTCTTGGCCCTTAAAATCAGATTTTTAAATTTCTGAAAACCTGATCAAGAAGAATCTAATTCCAGGCTATCACAAGTATAAACAGATCCAAAAGCTTTATCAAAACTTACGAAACTGCGCATACCCTTCGCATGTGAACTAGTAACGCGGCCTTGGGTACATACACAGTTACAGTTACGGGAGACCAGCAGAGAAGGAACTCTTAGAATGGGCACTCTGCCCCTCAATAGCCATCTGCCCTTGAACAAGTTATGTCGCCTCTGTGGCACAGACCCTTTACCTCCTGGTCAGAGATAAGGAGGACTGGAACGCCCCAAGCCTTAAAGAGTTAAACTACACAGAAACACTCAAGCCAAGCAGGAGGGGGCTTTCTAAGAACACTTTTACAGTTAACACAGAAGATAGGGTCCTCCAGGCGTTATCAGATAATAAAATACGATCCACCAGGTGTTATCAGGTGATAAAATAAGGCCTTCAAGCCCTTGCCAAAGGCTGTTTATTCACCTGTGAGCAAATCTGAACTAAATATATACAGTATCGGGAGGCTGAATTCGAACTGTGAGTCAGACTGAACAATATATATATAGGAAGGCTGTGCTCTCTATCATGCCAGCAGAGGAATCGAGATAAAAAACCAAGGCCTTGTGTGGTCAAAATGCGGTCGATGCGGCTTAAGGCTCCAGCCAGCAAAGAAACGATCCCCAACTCAAAAAGCTAAGTTGCCTTTAAGTGCCGCCAGGTCGGAGTGGACTCTGGAGCCCTGAGCACACCTCAGACCCAGTGAGCGCACCTCTGACCCAGGGAACATCTCCCTCTAGGACCCTACATAAAGGGGGTTGCAGGCTGCCGCCAAACCTGACCAGTTCGTCCCCAAAGGGACACTGCCCTCAGGTCAGCTGTGCTCACTGGCAAAGAACACTCTGGTAAGAACCTCGCTCACTCCGACAAATCCTACCAGGCTAGGTCCAGCACAGAAAACCGGGTGGAGGGTGGGACAGCAGGCACTGCTGCCTCCCCCGCACCCCAGACGTCCACCAGGAAGAACAACTGTGGCAGAGCAGCGAAACCGAGGACCCAAGTTCCAGGGTTGTGACGTAACTGAAACTAGGGGTAACCACGGGTGAGTCCCTCTCTCTCTCGGCTGTAATTAACTCTTCTACTACACGAGGCTAATAACATCGCCACACTCCTTGAGGGCGCGAGCAACAGACACGAAGGCGCTTTGTGAAGTATGCTGTGTGCCCACCGGGCAGACCCGGAGTGGCTACTGAGTGCCATGGTAGATAGAGGGCATTCTGGGGCCCAGGCTCCTCCGTGCCTGCGCTCCTAACACGGACCGTGCCACGTGAGGTACCCACCTTGGCCTCTGTCCGTGGACAGACGGCAAGCTGGCCTCCAAGACACAAGCGGGCCCCAGTGCTCTTGTGTGCAGTGCAGCACACAGCAAAATGCAATTGTCCTACTCAGCATGGAACCGCACGGAGGGGCTGAAGCTCCAGGGGGGTGGCTGGCTGGATTCAAACGAGCACCACAGTAAGACTGTTCATACTGCTCCAATGAGCAAGGTGGAGAAAGGACAAAAAGGGAGAGGAAGCATTCAATGGGTGACCCTACCCAACAGCGGCCACCTAAACTGTCTTCCCACTTTCTCCTCCAGCCCCTTGGAGGCTCTCTCCCAGCAAGAGGCAGGTTAGACGGGCAGAAAACACAAGGTCAGGCTCCAGCATCCTGCAGTCTAGTCCTCAGCCGGAACTGATCATAGGACTCAGTGAACACCGTGTCTCTGCATTTTCCTGACCGTACCATTGACATGAACTTTGCACGTGTCACCGCAAACGTACTATGAAATGCTGAAAGACAAGATCTCCCTGCATGGACACTGAAGCTCTGCTCACTTCCTGCACATTGGAACTCCCTGATGGTATGCTTTACACTCCGTGAACTCGGCTCACGCGAACTTCATGATGCAGGCTCCCTCTGGACCCGAGGGGAGAGGATTATAATCAGGATGGCCCCTCAGAAGGCTTCTAAGAACCTAGCAAATCCATCTGTGAACATAACAGATAGGAGTTCATGTTATGTTCATGCTTTAAATTCTCCCTATATTCACATACACCCCTCACCACTTTACTATCTCTGCTCAACATAAAAATGAAATGCCATTTCTCTCGACTTCTAAAAAAAGGAACAGTTCAGGGCTTTACTGTTTGCTACACATTCTTATGAGCATCTTACATGTGTTATCATGGTTAGTCCTCAAGACAACTCTTGCTGTGAAAACCACTCGCACCCCTTCTACAGATGGGGGACACTGAGGCTCAGGTTCTTGTCCACACTCACACTCCCAGCAGGGAAGCCATATTCCAGCTCAATGCTCGTGACCCTTCCCGGTTAGCAGAGGGTGCCTCTGATGCTGGTGCTCCGTGTCAGCCAGGCACCGAGGAAGTGGGAACCCCAACTGGCAGGACCTTCCTGGGAAGCATTTAGCAATCACCGCCATATCACACCTTAGGCTCACGCCCTTCTGACCTGGCGTAGCCCCCCGTACAGAAGCTAGCCAAGACAGTCAGAAATTCGGAAGGTTTACATTACAAAAACTCTCGGTAAGAAATTACTCCGAACAACTGAATAAGGCCTCATGTAAATGCCACCAACGGGGCAATGGCTACTCCTGCTTCACCTAGATAGGCAGCCGCTGGAACTGGCGAGTGAAAGAAGTACCTATGCAAAAATGTGTAGTGAAAACAGCAGAGAAAGACAAAACTGTCAGGTACGGAATAGAGGTCCCAATCTGGTTAAAGGAAAAACGAAAGGAAACAATGATGACCTCTGGGTGAAGGAGAGACAGATCTTCCAGTTGGTTCCCTGTACCTATTAACCTTGGTAGCTGCAAAGGATAAAGGACAAAGTCAGACCTGGGAAGGGTCAGCAGACACAGCAAGGGTGCTCCCTGCTGATGCGTGCCTCTGAGGAGCCTTATCAGTGGTCCACAGACCTTTTGTCTTTCCATCCAGGTTCACCATACATTCACTGAGGAAGGACTCTCAGATGTATAAGGACTAGCTGCTCATGAGCAGATGAAGACACCAATACCTTTAGATGCAGATCCTACATGAGGGGCAGAAATCATGAACTACCAGCGGGGGTCCAGCATGGAAATCCTACTTCTGCTTTTCAAACCTGTCCTGGAGGTTGCATCAGGAAAACAGCAGCACTTCAAAGATAATTCATTCCGTCCAGAAGATTTCAAATGCTTTGAAAGCTTTACACAGAAAAACCTATTATTAGAAAACATATCAACCGGCTCTTGCCTTCTATTTTGATAATTTAACATATTAAAGTAGACAACCAAAAGAAAAGTGTGTTGCTAACCTCAAGTCACGTCAGTTATACAGCGCTTAAAATAGGAACCTTTCCTGGGGAATTACATTTCTTTGGCAGTCCTTTTCCCCCAAGATCAAGGTTGGTAATCTGAGGGACACCTAACTTGATCAGAAGTAGGTTATCTGGTAAGTCAGTCACATGATGAGGACAGCAGGTGCTGAGCTGTTTCCCCCCTCATTCTCTCTCTCCAGCTTCTAGCCCCAGCTCCTTCCAGAAAACCTCCCTGGGCCTCCCAGACTAAAAGGTCAAAAGCTAAAATAAAACCTAGAGCACATGGGCACTTCCAATGAAACGAGAGCCTTTCTCTGGGGTTCCAGCCCTATCAAGCCCTCGCCTCTACCTTGCCCTCCCCCTCTCTGGTCTCCTCTGCTGGGCTGGGGACCCTCAGTGTCTCCCAGTCCTCTGACTGCTGCAGCAGCCCAGCACCTTCCCTCACTGACACTGACCCAGTACCTCTGCCCTCTCCTCCTGCTGTGTATGTGTCCTTCAGCCTCAGTGTGCACTGAGCTGTACAGTGTCCTTACCGGCCAGTGGTTTGTGTACACCAGAGGGAACAGCACCTCCCCAGGCGAGACGCAAGATCCCTGAGAGCAGCACTGGGACCCGTGTGAACTCCCCTAAGTCCTTAACATGCCCTGGATTCTTTTTCCCTCCCCCAATCAGTGTTACCCACACATAAACATATACCCACAGTGATATGGACAACTGTTCTAAAAACCCTAACAGGTTATCCTGTAAGAAAAATGTTAGATCAGTGTGGTCAGATTTTTGTTTTTTAATCCTCAGAAGCTTCTATCCTAGAAATGAGATTTAAAAAAAAAAAAACAGCCCCCAGAATGCCACTGGCCATCTAAATAAATGTCATCAGACAGAAACAACCCCCCCAGCAGTGTCAATTCCCGTGGCTGGCAACAGAAGAGAGCCCCAGCTTTTTCCTAAAGAAGAATGCCTATCCTGACACCTGAAACAGCACCACACACACCTCTTCTCCCTTCCAGGGCCCCTTATCTGCAAATTTTGAAGGAAGAGTTCCTTACTAGGAACAATGATGGCCAATGAGACAGTGAGACTTTGTCCCAGTATTAACGGCCAACTCCCACAGTAAAACTTCATGTCGTCGGCAGGCCAAGAAAGCTCTATTTTGTCTAGTATGCCGTTCATCCACACCTCCACCGCTCACCAATTTAGAGTTCAGTTACCAGAAATGAGGAAAGGAGGGGGAAGAGAAGGGAGGGCGGACAGCTAAAACAGACTTTATTTCGCCTTGCCTTAGTCAACTCTGAGCACCTGACAAGTGATTTCAGACTGGCAAGGGTCCTGGGATGGACCCTCGACGCCTTGAGACCTATTTGCCCACTGCCAGGAGCCATCACCATTATTTCCTCCAAAGTGCTTTCAGCTTGTATCAGTGCCCTGTGTTGCTTCCTACTGGTCCCTCTTCTGCGGCTGTGTAGCAAGCGGGTTGGAAGGGCGAATCATTACATGGGTAAGTAAACTAACCAAACTAATGACTTTCTTGACCTGCCTATCTTCTGAGTTCCAGACTAGAAGAAACTCTATACTTTGTTCTTGGTTCAATCTAACAGCCCCAAAGTAACAACCCACAGATTAGTCTGTGACTCAAGGTAAAGGTCCTTAGGACAATAAACAAGACTGTAGCTTCACCCGGAAGAAAAAAGCTAGAGGAGGACATATCAGAGCAGACCACCCACTCTCACACAGCCGGATCAATCAAACCCATCCTTGTCCATGCACCAAAGCACCGAGCGACCGGGCACACAGGAAATGCTCAGAGGGACATGGGACGGCTCCGGATTGGAAACCAGTTCTATCGGTGAGTTGAGGCCCACACTGCACCTGAGGACATCTCTGTCCTTGCACAGGTCCCGAGAGTGGCTGTTTCTGCAGAAAGTGGCTAGAACAGCTCAGCATGAAGGTCCTTCCAGAATAAAAATACTTGGTCATGCTATGACACACAAACAGCGCGTATCAGAGAGCAGAGCAGGGCCCTGGGCCTAATACATGTCAATCAGTACTAATCTTCTTTCACCGCAACAGTGACAGTCCGTGGACGTCGGGCACCCCTGACAGGATGCGCCACCGCCCTGATGTTCTTCCTGAGCCCATAATTCCAATACTGTCTGCAAAATACATCAGACAAACCCAGACTGGGGGACAGTCCACGAAATACGTGACCACTACTCCTCTTCCAAAACTTCAAGTTCATGAAAAGCAAAAAAGGACTGAAATTGGCCTAGGCCAGAGAGACTAAGGGGCACGATGACTAAATGCAATGAGATTCCTGGATGAAATCCTAGATCCGAAAAGAGAACATTGGGGGAAACATGCAAATCCCACACAGGTTTGCACTTTAGTTCATACTGTGGTACCCATGTCGATTTCTTAGTTTTGACAGATGTGGTATGGCTGTACAGTGTTAACATGGGGGAGAAGTGGGGATGGTACGATGCGAACCCTGTGTTGTCTTTAGAATTTCTCTATATATCTTGGTCTCTGTTCAACACTAATTTGAAAAACATAGAGCTACTGAAGGGAATAACACACACGAAAGGAAGAAAACCGAACACAGAAAAAGGTTAGTATGAATTTCCTAATACCCCCACCTTCTTCACCTAGCACATTCCAAAAGGCCTCCGTGTTTGAAGCAGAGCAGGCAGGTCTCCCTGTGAGAGCACTAGCCACGCACAGACTGCCTGTCCTTTCAGGATGGGGAACTGCCTCCCTCCTGGAACTTCCTCTGCACTTAACCACTTCCCTGTTCCCCTGCCCCCTGGGCGCCCCTGCCAGGTGCACTCTGCGTCCAGGTTCTTCTGGCTCCTCTCTGCAGCAGCCCCACAAAGGCCGGCCGCCCCTCCTGGCAGGGCACTGCCCTCCCCTTCAGGCACCAGTTGCAATGGCCGGGCTATCGACAGTTTCCCTTCAGCCTCTGGAGCAGGGCGGTGGTCCCTCGGGCTCACAGTGGAGTGGGAGCACATACAGGCTGTCACCCACCCATCAAGCTACAGGTTCAGCCTTTAACACCTAAGGATTCCTTCAGGCCATGAGTATGGACCCCTGTTCTGTCGATGCCTCTTCTAAACTGATCACCAGCCCATGCTCATCCCCTTCCCTCCCAGAGACACCAAGTGCCAGCAGCTTCTGGGAAGGAAAGTTTTCTAAAATTTTCTTTTCTTTTTTAAAGAGAGAGAAAGTTTAGATTATTAAAATTGATTCTCTTTTTTTTAGGAATCACAACGAAATGCATTCAGAATAAAATCTATATTTAGATGCACATCTTTAAAACTGTGTATCGGATAATAACCAGCTATGTGCATACAGTCAGTAGAGCTATAATTTTGACCAATGAGAAAAACCCATGGATGAAGAATGCCACAATGCAGGAAGAAAAAATGAGCTACAACGGGGAAAAAAGAGGGCAGGAAATGCTGAGCCTGTGCACTGAGGAAACAGTTTATTCTCTCAGCCTCCTGTCCTGTCTAAGTCACACGGACTAAATGCTCACCCTCAAGGGAACAAAGCCAGTTAATAATCACAGGATCTCCGAAATGTGCAGTTCTCCAGCTTCTTCACTTGCTAAGGAAGTTAGCTTGCTAACTTTCTTGCTTCCCCAGGGTCTGGCTGCTGTGTCTCCCAGATCCTAAGTACATGGCTGAGCAGAGGCAATGCTAGGGCAGGCAGTTTTCCCAAAGACTGGGCTGTTCCCATCATTTCCCCAAGGAAGTCCAGGCGGCACCGTCCGACAGCCAGTGCCAGCACGCTCCCAGCCGCTCCTGTCCTCTTCCTAGGCTGCTGGCTCTCTCTCTCACTATGCTCACTCTCTGTGCATCTAAAATAGGTGCATGGTGAGAAATCCGGAGAGCAGGTTGACTACTTAGAGAAAGAGTGCTGAGATCTCCCCGCACCGCCAGTAGCATGACCAATTCAAGAAGGTGGTGTCTCTGGCACTTGGGGCCTCAGACACCTGGGGGTGCAGCAGTGCCGCTTTCCTCAGCTACACTCCAACACCCACCCAAGGAATACATGCCCCTCTTGGGACAGTTCACTCTTAGAAATTGGAGAAAAGTGGAGCAAAAGCCTGGGAAAAGCCCTCAATGACCTTGCCTAAAGTGGCAAAGAAAGATGTGCCAAAGGGGCCACGGAGCAGGGAGACCGTTCCCTCCACGGTCCCTCCAACGTGAAGGAAAAGCAGCTTGGCTTCTGGTCACAGAAATTACCAGGGTCATCTGGTCCTCGGCGACCTTCAAGCAACAGTCCTCCTCATGGGGAAACAACTGCCTTGGGAGGGGCTGCCTCCCGAGCAGGATCCGCATCACCCACGCTGCTGCTTCTACAGCTTAGGAACTCAGTGGTCCACGGCAGGCCTCGCATGCTGTGGCAGTGGGCGTGGCTGTGCCAACACAAAGAGGCACAGCCCAAAATACTTTATGCTTGATAGTACCAGTTGGCTAATCCAGATGTAAACCAACGTTTAACCCAAAACTTCCCAGGGAGGGCTGTCACAAAAAGCAACCAATGGCTTCGAAATATAACCTTTCAAGGGTCAGGAAGATGGTGTAACACACATACAGAAAAGAACTATACACCTTTTAAATTATATTTCCGTAAACAGTGAAGTAAAACACGAGTCCATGCTTTTAACCCCCTGACTTCTTCCTACTTTGAAATGCTGTCATATTGGGCATGAAATAAGCAACAGTTTAGGATCAGACCTTGCACCCTGCAAACATTCAGCTCTCAATACACAAGAGTCAGAATGCACATGTAAGATGCAGGAGAGTCCTGCTAACAGCAAAAATGATAAGACAGACAGTCGTGTGACAAATATACCACAGGAAGCCCACGTATGAGAAACAGGAGGAGAAAGCGTACAAACGAGTAAGAGAAGCTATCTAGAGACTCAAGGTTTAGAAACACAGGGACATATCCAGATGAGAAACAGAACACTGAATATACAACAAAACCAGGTGCAGACCAGCGGTGGGGGACACGAAGAGGCTGATTGGTCAGAAAAGGCTTCACAGCCAACAGAGGGTAGGGGTTTCCACAGAAGGGAATTTCTTCAGGCAAAGAGGAAGGACCTAAAGTAGAGAACCTGGCAGCCGAGGACATCCTGGACACTGTCCTGGGCTCTGCAGGCTGCGAAGGGAGGCCACATGGCGGGGGAGTAGGAGGAGGAACCCTCACTGCAGAGAAGGAAAGTGATAGGCCTGGGGAGGGAGGGGGAAGTCACAGGAGTGCTGGAACCTGGGGACCCACTAGCAAGCCCTCATTTCCTCACTCTCCAAGAAAGGGGGAACTGAGAAGAGCATGTGTCAATGTTTTCAGGCCCTCCAGGCCAGACTGCATGATGAGAAGGCAGTGTGGCCGTCCCCCTCCAGATGTAACTACTACTTTCACTGCAGGACACATCCACAGCCATGCTACTACTCGGCATACCCACCGCACTTCAGATGGGGTTCAAGAGCAAGGTCTACAAGGTACAGTTTCTCCCCTGGGTGGAGCAGAGTTCCCACGTCCACTGCAGACCCTGTCCTCCCAATTTCCCAAAAACAGGGAAGGAGAAAAGTTAACTCCTGGCCCCTTTTCCCACAGGTTTCCCCTGCAGGTCAAAGGACTTTATGAAACATGAGTGAGGCTTTGAGCTTCCCCATAGATCTTATCAGCCTTCTCTGATAGCACCCGACATACAGCCGTCATTTTTGAGATACAGCTCCTGCTG
The DNA here is from genome assembly GCA_030015415.1 of Cynopterus sphinx. NCBI lineage: Eukaryota > Metazoa > Chordata > Mammalia > Chiroptera > Pteropodidae > Cynopterus > Cynopterus sphinx. The sequence continues at coordinate 93,249,077 of CM057379.1, read as the reverse complement.
CAGTAAAATTAATTCCAAAAGAGGAAAACAGGTTAGAGAACGAAACATTAACAATGGATTCATTGTAAAAGCTGAGCTTTCAGCTGCATGAATTCCTACGGAAATACGGCCGAGACACACATGCCGCCGTCTGCACGCAGCCTCTCATCAGCCCTCTCCAACGTGGGCAGGCCTGCCACCAGTTCTATAAACATTCAGAGGACACAGACCTCGGGAACCAAAGTGTTGGCATCGAACCACACCTGTAAACATTTTGATTCCCTACAGGCTGCAGACTGATTTAAAGCCCAGTGGATGGTACAGAGGACACGCGATCCTGTCTGTGGATGGAGGAGGTCACTGGGCCACCAGGAACTATTGTACCCAAAGCTTTCATCGGGCGTCCTCACCAACACTCCAGATGGAAAGCCCACTTGTTTTTCCTCCTATGGGTCGTGCTCCCAGACACAGTCTGCTAATGTCAGACTTGTCCATCTTTTACATACTCGCAGTTGGAAGTGCTGTCAGTTCTCATTTCTGTGGAACTGTGTGTAATCTATTTAAACAGAAACCTGACTCGGTTGCTTTGATGAGAGAATTCAAGCCCACAGACACAAATCCTTTGTAACAATCTCTTTCCTTCTTAACATACTCAAAACAACTTGGAATTTCTTGGAGTGAAAAATTTCAGTCTAAATCAGGAACGTTTTCTAGACTACAAGGATGGAGACAGATTTTGTGCAACATCAAGCACTGTAAACAGATTCCAAGAACCATCGTGAACCCAACAGGCCTTTCTCCTCTAAGACGTTAGCATCAGAACACGTTCCCCACAAATTTTGGGGAAATGCACTCTGCCTATCGAATCGGCTACACAGGATACATACCGGGTTCTCAATATTCAAATGATCTGTTTCAAGGGTCTGGTGTCACACTGAGCAAGTAAAAATTGTGATCCGGTTACAGAAGAATGCACTACTGCAAAGGCTTGAGTGATGCTTGTCCAAAACTTCGCGTCCTCAATGGCACTTCCTCCCCGGTGACCTGCCCTTTGAACTTGCCTTCAAATCAGCTGCGTTCTGCTCCACACCCCTATGGCCAGCTGTCATCACAAGGAAGGCAAGAGCTGGCAAAAATCGGCCCTAGTCCTCGCACCTGCTGAGGGATTCATTTCTGCATCAAGTGTCCTCAGCAGCGACTCTGTGCTCTAATCAAAGTCCATTTCCACAGAAGACACCCCTCAAGATGGGGCAAAGTAGAGTGCCAGGGAAGGCTCTCCACATGTCATCAACTCAAAAGAAATGAACCTTGCTAGCTCCCCTCATTTTTACAGCACTTCTCAGTTCATCGCGCTCTTTCCTCACCCACCCAAACCTCTCATCAGGTGGCTCAGGGAATGAGGGCACAAAATCAAGGGGGACACACTCAAGAGTCGCCTTTTCTTCCACCCCAAACTGTGCTAAAGGCAGCCTAGAGGCCCAGACCTGCTTTCACGGACTGCCCCAGGCTTCTTTTCAGGCCCCTCATCTCTACAGACTGCTGCTGTGACTGATGCCTCTTAGGAAACACATGGCAGAAGAGCAGAACCTACACTCTCATCTCTCATTAGCATGGGGACCTCACTTCCCCAGCTCTGGACTCAGCTCAGTAACTGCTGTAGGGGTGTCAAGGGGGCAGAACTACATCACATTGCAGAAAGCCACATGAGGAGGAACTACCTAGAAGAGAGAGTGAAAATCAGAACCCACTTCTTTCCATGCTCTCTGCTTCTCTCGCCACTTTCGCACACAGATGTAGCCACCTTTGCCAACACACAGCCACCCTAGAGCTGCAGGGAGCCACTCTCTCTCATCACCAATTTTACCTTTAACACAATCATCGCACAGTTCTCTTTCCCAAAGGGAGGATTCCAAGCCTCATCCGTTCAGAACATCAGCCTTCAAATGAGGATGAACCAGAGCCTCTTTCCAAACAGCTGCTCTCTGACAGCGTGAGGCTGAAACAGGCTCCAAGGGTCACACAGTTCAGCCATCTGCCCAAGGAAATAAATAAGCAGGCTGTCTTTCCACGTGAAGATGTCCCTCCTGCCTCCAGCACAGTCAGGACATTCGGCGGAACCCCAGGGAAGACATCGTGGGCACTGGCACCAAGGACTTCTTTAGACTGAGTCCTGTACTGACCTGCCCAGAAGACCATCCCATCGGGCACTCCTCGTGTGAGGGCAGAGTTGCACCCAGGACTCTGCCATCGCTTGAATGCACTCTATTTACCGGGCAGATACTTAACCTCTCTGTGCCTCAGTTTCCACACCTGTAAAATGGGAACACCTACCTCACAACACAGTTGACAGTAGCCAAGCAACAAGTATAAGCTATCCAGCCAAGCTTCTGCCTGCCTCTTAAAGGAAGTGCCCATCAATGGTATTACAGCCTGTAGCCTACCTTACTATGAAGCTGGGCTAGCCAATTTTCAGACTTCGCAGCTCACACTGCTCCCCCTGTTGGCTGTACACACTTTAAGAAATGAGAAAACTATCACTGGGACAGGGGATTCTCATACAGTACAACCTTAAAATACTACACTTGCACTCCAAACTCATTCGAACCCTTCAAACCTATCTGTCCTCAGGTGAAAATTCCAATATTAGGGTCACCGCTGCCATTACTGATGGGAATGTGGCATATTCTCACATACGTAAATGTGGAGGAATCTAGCTCAAGACCCAAAAACCCCATCCTTCTCACTTCATGATGGGACCACTACCCTTATCTGTAATTCATTGTTTTTCCTTGGATCCATCCCAGCGTTTCTGCAGTTAAAAGCTGCCTCATGCATAGTAAACTCCAGAAGTCAAATGTCCATCCCATGGAACTACCAAGATTATGTTTAGCAAATGGGCTCTCTTCCTCGGCCAATGGAATCCATCAAAGTACACACCTTGCATTGCAACAGCATCACTGGGCAAAAGTTCATTCCACGAGCATCCAGGATCATCATGAGTCTCGGCCTCCTCTAAGCTCTGCCAAGCCTCCTAATTCGTGTTTTTGCGTTTAGGCACTCCACGGTAGGCACACATGTCGCAATAGTCAACGACATCCCTTTTGCCTTTCACCATTTTTCTCAGTTGAACAGATCCTCCTTCCCCTAGACTTTGGATTATCACTCATCTCTACAAACCGGAGTTCTTAACCTGAAGTTCAAAGTGATCCGCAGAACGTTCGAGAGCTTCCTGAAGTAATTACGAAATTCCCTGTAGCTGTGCCTTTTTCTCGGGAGAGGACTCATACCTGCTATCGGATTCTCAAAGGGGCTCATGAGCCCCAAAAGAGATGAAGAATAGCTACCCAAAGCTGTCTGCTGGAAAATAAGTCATCGAGTACATTTCATGGATCTGCCATCATAGAACGGATTCCTTTTTGAACCAAACTTCACTAGCTGCCTAGACAGCCTTCCATCACCCACTTCTCATTCGCTTACAAGGTAGAAACCCTAAATCATCTTCCCAAGAATCCAGAACGTAAAAACACCAGCGATTCTTCTAGCATAACATTTAACCCGACAAGTGCTTTTCCCTTTTCTTTTCCCCTAAAAATCCCTCCTCCTTGTCACATTCCTTTCCCCTCCGCGGTGGGTTCCAGCCCAGCCGCCTGGGCGCTTCCCACGGCACCGATGTCTGTGCCCGAGTGGAGCCTCTAGGCAGGAAAAGCGACCGCCGATCCGGGAGAGGAGTGTCTCAGTCTCTATTTGGAAGGCCGGGAGCATCAGGTGCTTTGAGCAAGAGCTCGCACCTCCTGTTTCCGCTGCGGGCGGAGGCACCGGGACCTGGTTACAGGTGAAGGCCCTGGGCGGTTCTTCTGAAGACAGAGCCAAAGGTAACCCCGGAGGCTCCAGGCCGCGCCGCGCCGCGCCGACAACAAACTTTCCAAACACTTCCACCGCGACAGGCCGGTGACACCTCCCCGTCGCCCCCACCTCCGCGCGCCTGTCAGCGCCCCCGCCGGGCCCGCACCCTCCGCACCGGGCCCCCGCTCTCTGGAGGCTCGGCGACGTCCCCTCGGCGCCCGCGGTCCTCGGCCTGGCCTCCCGGCCCCAGGAGAGGCACCGCCCGGCCCTCAGAACCCCCGGCCGCCCCGCCTCGCCGGGCCGGACGTTAGCCGCGCTGAGGGGTGACGGGCCGGCGCGCGTGGGAGGCCGCCCCGTACTCACCAGCTGGCTGGTGGTCCTCGCCATGAGCCCCGCCGCCTGTCAGTGTCCTCCCTGCGCCTGAGCCCGGGTTTTGGTTCTGATCTCGGCTCCGCCCCGCCCCGCCCCGCTCCGTTGTTCTCAGGCCCTGGCGGCGCCCCGCCCCCGCGCGCTGCTGGGCGGGACTTCCGGCACAGCACCGCCTCCCTTCGCGGCCATTGGCAGATCCCGCCGTCGCTCCGCCGCGGTTTTCATAGCCCCGCGGGCGCCCCACCCGCATTTCTGGGTTGAGGCCCGACGGGTGGAAGCTACCTCTCCCGGTTTGGAGGCGGAGGGATTGTACTCGGCTATTTCCAGGGTCACAAGGCGGGGTCGGAGAGCGCTGTCATCCCAAACCCCAGACCGTGAAACAGGCTAGCAAGAGTCGGCGGACCGAGGTCACACCCAGAGCAGAGGTGGAGCTGGGCCCCATCCCGCGGCTCGGACTTAGAAGCTGTGCGCTACGTGAACACCGAGAGCCCAGATTTTACGAGTTATAAGCCTAAGTAGTGTTCACGGTAAGAAATTTAGGCTATCAAGGCATATTCACTAAAAGGAAATTTTATCTCATCAAGGCTAATAGTCCCAGGGACACCTTAAGAATCTTCCTTGGCTTATAATTTTCGTGTTGTCCTTGATGATGATGATGATGTTCAATTTTTTTGTAATTGTTATTGATGATGATGGCGGTTTTTCTTAATTGTGGGGTAACACAATTTACCACCTTATCCAATAGTGGCATTAAGTACATTCCCACTGTGCTATGGTGATTGATGTTCTTTAGACAAAACTAGAATTGTGTTGGCTGGAGAATTACTGTTTAAAAATTAATTACTTGCTAGAAATTACTGTTTAGCTATCGCCATAGGAACATAGGCTACTAACTATGGAAACATAACATTCTAACAAGCTTTCAGCTTCTGTACCCCGGCTTGCACACTTGACCAGTGGGTTGACAGGTAATGAACAGAAATAGACCTTTGTGTTCAGACAGAATGAAGAATGAGATTTTGGGCTTAAAAACGCTGTACTACTACATTTCGGGGCTGCTTAATTTGGGTTCTGCGTATCCCTGGCAGACCCAGCTGGCTGAATAAAGAGTGTGATTCCTATAACTCATTGAGAGTTCTGGTGGTCCGTGTGTCTTTCGGGGGCTGGCGGCCACGGCCACAACAGAATCATCTTTGTTACCTGAAGGTTTGCATATTTTAAAATAATCTTTTTTCTATTTTCAAAAGAAATACCCACTTGTTTTCATAAATAACAATTTAGACAATAAAGACATAACAATAAAATTAATGAACCGTTACTCATTGGCCACAATTATTAGATAGCAGAGAGACCCTCTAACATTTACTCAGCACTTAGGAATTTTCAAGCCTAATCTCATTTACTCTAAAGGAACTTCTCAGCTGTTGCCCAATTTTTCAGATGAGGAAGTTGAAACCTGGTGCAGTTCTTAACTTGCCATAGGTGTCATAGTGGCAGAACCAGCTTCTTTGTATCCACACTCCAGAAGCTATGCTTGGACCATTAGGCTCTAGAGTCTCTGTTTCACACTCGGGCCTTCCAGTCCTCTGCACATTAACTTATTTTTAAAAACAATAAAAAGGCGAGTGTAGCCCCTTCCCCAGAAAGGCTCTGCTTAACACTGTATCGTCCTGTATCCTGTACAGCTCTCCTTAAATCTGATTGCTGTTGTCCTCAGTTGTAAGGGCCTCAGAGGACTCCACTGGAGGAATCCTATAGCTTATAGATCCAGGTATTGGTCAAGCTCTCTCTTAACTGACACTGAAGTGGCTTCTGGAATTCTTCCCCAGAAGTCCCTGCACTTAAATCCAGTCATACCTTTACTCATTTCCTTAGGATAAATTCTTCACAGGTGAAACTACTCGGTCCAAGTGCAAGTGTCCCTCTGAGGACTTCCATGCTGACTTACATGCTGCCAATCACCCATTGCCAATCCCACTCCAGACACTCACTCTCAGTGGACACAAAGACAAGCTCAAGGTAGATGCCAACTCTTGCCACCACACTAAGCCACATCCAACATTTGGAACTTTGGGAACATTAACCTACTTCATAACCCCTACTATCTGTAAAGAGTAGGTGCTTTGACCATTTCATTATTTACATGAGGAATTGAGGCTTCAGTGACTTGCCCACCCTCACTCACAGAGTTACTAGGTCACAGAACATAGAAACGCAAAGCCCTGCTCTTGTCTTCTAGACTCAACTCCCTCCCACCAACCCTTATATTATATATTTATTGTAATCCTCAGGGAAGGCTAACCACTTTGTATGACTTGTCTTACCTCTCATCAGAACCCTCGGGGATACTCACTATTGATTACCATCTTACATGTGAAGAAATCTGCCAGACTGTACACTAAATGTGTGTAAATATATACATAGCTATAGAGTCTAAAAATATATAGACTCACACCTTTTCTCAGAAAGTTCCTGAAGGCTGGTCTCCATCAAATGAGGGAGTAAACCAAGAGAGGAGGCATGAGATCCAAGAAACAGGAAGAAACAGAACACGCAGGAGGGCGATAAAGGGAAGGAAGTATCAGGACTTGTCCATTCCACAAATATGTGTCAAACCTTCCCAACGTGCCAGGAACTGTGTTGGACATTGACAGTTCCTTTTTGACAAAACACAAAAATCTGCCCTCATGGAACTGCAGTACCACAGGCTTGTGGTTGGAAGCAGGGGGTACAGTAAGCATAATAAATAAGCATATCTTATGGTATGTTAGAAGGTAAGAAGTACTGTGGGAGAGAAGGAAAATCAGGTAAGTGGGAACTCAGGAGTGCCTGGAAAGAAGGTGCAATTTTAAATGGATAATGGGGAGAAACCCCAGGACAAGAACGGGGAGCACATAGACCCAAGGGGATCTGGCTTCAGATGGTTCCAGAAAAATACTGAAAATGATAGGTTTTCTGGTGAGTTTCACCACATAAAGAATTAAGAAGCTGACAGAGAGATGAGGAAAACTCCTAAAAAACAGCCATACCAAAGAGAAAGCACACACACAGTTCACTAGACTCACTCTTCTCAACTGGGAGTGATACTTACATTCATACCACGGATGCTCAGATTCAAACGGCAGTTATCATACTCCACCTTGACAGGACCCAGAGATGGAGGTGATTATGAGAGACCTGAATCCTTCCCTTTTAACAGGCAATAGATCATGACTACAAGTGATGAATCGACATAGAGTACAAAGATATTATTTAGAAAGATGGACATAAATCAAAGAAAGAACACAAACCAGTAAAGTGGGGAATGAGTAGGGAAAGCAGGGGCTTGTTGTCCTTCATCACAAACCCCTTGGGAACTATTTGACCTCTTCATCATTGATACAAATAAAAGTTAATAATATGGGTATATCTTTTTTGTAGAAATTCAAGAAAGCTCCTACTCATGAATATAAGGTTGTGCAAGAATCTTAGTGGCAGCACAATTTGAATGCAATGCAAAAAGAAAAAAATGTAACTCACCAAAGTATTTATCAAGAGAATTGTAAATAAATCATGGTTTTTCGTCCATGCTGGAGAATTGTGTGCGGCTACTGAAAAGAACAGGGCCAAGCTTGGAGAGGAGAGTGATAGCAAAGTAGCAAGTTGCAATATATGAACTGGGAGGCTTTTTTTTTTTTTAATTAGAGTTTATTTCACCATAGCATGGCCATGTAATTCTTGAGTAACCCAAGGAGAATAGGGAAGGAAAAATAATTGAGGAAAAGGAAATTGCTAGAGCCCACTGGAAGAGCTGGTGGAGCCCATCAGGGGAAGAGGTGAGGGGAGCAAGGGAGGGCTTAGCTCTGAAGAAAGCAACTGAGCAGGCAGCAGGGGCAGGGCTGGGAGGAGCAGCTGAGAGGAAGGAAGGGCAGTTCTCATTTCATGAGCCTCAATGACAGCTAGTGTGTGAATGCCAAACCAGGCCAAGCCAGGCAGCTCTTCTCCCCTAGGGAGAAATGGGGCACCCCATCCATGGGTTGAGGCCGGCTGCCCCTCCCAGGACAGTTGGCAGGAGAGGAGATAGACTCATCTAGCCTAGTGTAGTTCATTAGGACCCTGTCTGGAAGGAGAGGGACAGCCCCCAGCTCTTCTTTGTCCCTTTGTGCCCAGAGTCTTTGTCCCTGGCTTGCCACAAAAGGGTGACCTCAGGCCAAGAGTGCAGTGGCTGGGCCTGACGTTGTGAGGTCAAGTTCTGCCCAGTGAGGGGCAGGATGATGATCCTAACTGTCCTGGGATGGGGCTGGAAGGCTGCCTTATGTACATGGGTGGTATGAGGGGTACTCACTGCCAACCAGGCTCTGAGCCTGCACCTGGCCTGTGCTAGCATGTGTATCATCCAGTCACTTCTATGACCCTCATGGCATGGGAGAAAATGGGATTTGGGGGCTATGGAACCTGACTAATGTCGCACAGCTGGTGTATTAGCTATCCACACTGGGTAACAAGTAGTCCCAAAATTTAAAGGCATAAAACAATATTTTCTCATGTTTCACGTGGGTTAGGAATCCGAGAGCTGCTGGGATAGGGGTGGTGTATGGTTTTTAAGTTAGGGAACATTTAACTTAGAGAACACTGGGCACCTTATTAAAAGAGAGATCCACGTGTCCTCCGTCAGGAAGCGCTCCATTTCATATTAAACTAAAGAATAGTAAATGGCAAAACAATACCAAAAACACAACCTCAATTTATAACACAAACCAAGATACAAATGTGAAAACAAACAAAAAATGCAGGATCACCTCATTAGGAACTGCACCAAGATGGTATGGCAGGGGACCTGGAAGGCAGGTAAGGAAAAGTAGGGTAGAGTGGAACAGGGAGAGGAGAGTTGAGGCGCAGAGGCGTCCTCAGGGTCGTGGTGGGGCCAGAAGGCGCAGAGGCGGGGCAGGGCGGTTGTGTGCTATCTAATCTTGAGGATGGGTGGCCTGTGTCGGGGTGTTGGGGCTCAGGCCTCCATGAGCCCTCCTCCTGGACCGTGCAGTATTGGGCTCCAGGATGCTCTAGTTGAACAAAGGGCAATGTGCGTCCCTACAGCTATGCTGTGGCGCATACCTCCGCATGGAGATCTCGATTCGCCCCGGTAGAGTTGGGCTACCCCACACCTAGGCTGCAGGACCCGGGATGTGGCCAGTGGGTTGGACAGGAGGGAATCATCGTGTCCACCCTGCTGCTCAGGCCCAGGGCCTGTTAGAGCGTGACAGCTGTGGGACTGAGTGGTAGATACCGTCCCTCCCCCACTCCCAAGCTGGCTTCCTTGAACCACCTGGAACCTCTCCAGGACTCATTGTCCAGCCCAGGAGCACCTCTTCCCCCATGGTGTCCCATGGGCTCAAAGCCTATACAGGTCTGTCATTCGGATGAGGAGCCCGAGGCTAAGGAAAAGAACACCCCCACCTGCCCCGCCCCCAGTGAAATCTGCATGAGCCTGGCACAATCCCAGTGCTTCAAGGGAGGTCTCTGGGATCCCAGATGCAGTGGTCACGTGGCCCTCAACCCCAATCTGGAGCCGTGACTTGATGGCGGTCGTGAGGGCCTACCCATCCCTGCGCCAGACTCTGGGTCTAGTCCTTCCCACTCGTGGACACTAAACAAGCCATGGAGATGATGTAGGCACTGCCAGGTGCTCCCCAGGGATCCTAGCCTGGTCTGTGAAAATCACCCCCACCCATCAGTGTGTCAGGCAGACACCTAGTGGTCATCTCCTCCGATTCCCCAGTCCAGGACCACTAGGGCAAGTTTGTCCCACCCCTCTCCCCCGCCCATTTCTCTTTATCTGGCCTCATGGCCAGTTCCTCAGTGCCTCCTTGCTACTCCAGCAACTGGAAGGCATGCTTAAAATGGCCGCCTCAGACTCAAAAACAGAGTGAACCTTCCAGTATCAGGGATGGGGGAAGGGGAATGTGGGTGAGTGTTTAACGGGTGCAGTTTCCGTTTGGCGTGATGAAAATGTTCTGGAGATGGTGGTGGTGATGGTTGCACAATATGAATGTACTTAATGGCACTGACCTATGCATTAAAAAAACGGTAGACTGTTAGGAGTATTTTATCGCAATTAAAAAGTAAACCCTCCAACCACTGCCCCCAGACCTCAAATAAATTCCCAACTTGTCACAGTTGCGAGGCCTAGCTCTAGTCCCCCATCCCCACACCGCTCTCCAGCCCTGGTGGCCATTAGTTCTGTTCCTCCAACATACTAAGCCCATGCGACTGGCCTTTGTGCAGCAATTCTTTTGTCCTGAGGTGCTCTTTCTTCCCAGCCAGTGCTGGCTCTTGTTAACTCTGGTGCCACCTGGCTGACCACCATCTCAATTAGCCCCTCCATGACTCTCCACCCAGAAATGCTTTGGCGACAGGTCAAAGGGAGGTTCCTGGGGTTCTCCAGGCCATGCTAAATGCTGGCCCTGGTGCTCACCAGCCCTGACACTCAAGGCTCATTTCCTCATCTGAGAAAGAGGGATGACAAACAGGACACCCCTTTGAATTTTTGGCAGGTGAATGGAACAAGTAAACATCTGCAGATTACAAGAATGAGGCCTGGTACCAGGTGAGCAGTGATAACCGCTGCTCAACTTCTATTAGTTGAGCTCATCATCCTTCTTCCAGGAACCTTTGGAGGACCAAGTAGACTTGGAAGGTGGGGCCCAGTGGCAGGGGATAGGACACTGCCCGCCAGCAATGGGCAGGGTCATCCACAGCCATGCAAACACCAGAGTGCAGAAGGGCTCACCCCACCTTCCTGGGAATTGGGTCAGAAAATGGGGCTCTTCAGAAAAGAAATGGAACCTCGATGATCCCAAGGGCTAGAGGTGGGACAAGTGCTGGGCCGGTTGGGCAGGCCAGGGAACAGTGGCCGGGGACAGTTCAGAGGCCCTCCAACCATTGCCTCTTGCACTCAGAGCTGGGCATCCCAGCTCTGAAGGTCGAAGAGGAGTGCCTGGGGCCCTGCACAACTCAGGGGTGCAGAAACAGACCATGGGCCACCCACACATACCTGGCCCCAAACCTCTACAATGCCCAAGGCCCTTCCCTGCCCATCTCTTGTCTCCACGATCAATTCTCTCCTGTTTAAAATTCCAAGGTGTACTACCCTTTCCCTCAGACCCGACAAGCAAACTTCTTAAGTCGTCCTCACTGACGGTCCCTAAGCCCCTCCCTGCTGGCTTTTGGCTTTCCAATCTGCAACCTGTGGCTTCCGCTCTTCTGCCCTCCATTCATTTCCAAACTGCACATCTAGCTGCAAGTCTGCAGGCCTCAGACTCAATCTTCTAACAGAAAAGGAGCCCTCTACTGGATCCCACAAAACCTCAAAAGACGAGGCTGAGCTGGAGGCCAGCCACTCCCAACCTTAAGCCACAAACACCGGGGTTATGGTGGAAACAGCAAGAAGCCCAATTTGAAGCAAAACTCGAAGACCAAGGGAGTCCCGGCGGGAAGGCACATGGTTTATCCAAGCCAGCTGCCTCTAGAGCCAAGGCTGTCCACCCAGGGCAGGGCTCCCAGTCACTCCTGGAGACCAGCTCCTCAACTGCCCAGCCCTGACAGTATCCAGCTGGGGCTGCGCGTTCACTCCAGCTATGGTCCTCGGTCACTGCTTGGCCTCATCCGCCTGCCACACCAACTCGCCTGAGATGTAGGTGGCCCGGACATGGAGGGAATCATCGAGCACCACGAAGTCTGGGTCAAAGGTGTGCTGTGAGAAGGAGGCAAGGGTGGGGTTGCCCCCACCCTCATCCCACCCCACCCTATCCCCACTCCCAGGCTGGTAGGGAAACCAAGGCCTGGGACCCAACTTGTGTAGGATGCCCCAACCCAACACAGACTGACTGACGCCCTGAAACCAAGACTCCTGGCAACAGGAAACAACGGACAAAGGGCCCAGCAGTCTTTTGCCTGGCCTGATGAGAAAGAGCCAGACCCAGCTAGGATGGTAGCCAGGTAAGGCTGCCTAGGTATAGGGAAGGTCCCATCCATCTGCCCACCCTTGCCCTGTCCCAGGCCCCCTAAGAATTCCTGAGTCTTCAGGCTGCCTGGGCCGCCCCACATTAGGCCCTGACCTGCATCGGCCCCAAAGTCCAGGGTCCCCTTGCGCTTCTCCAGTCCCAGCAGCTGGGCGGGATGCAGAGATGCAGCTTCCAGGGCTGACTCGACACTGCAGCCTGCTCAGGGGACATAGCTGGGTGACTATCCCAACCCCCAGCTGGCTCTGCTGGTGTCCTCCTTCCCCCTCCTCCATAGTCCCAGAGCTCCAAGTCTTAAGTACGAGTGAAGGGGAGGATGTATCCCAGGACTATGCAGCAGGCTGACAAGGCCCCATCCTTCCCCCAGTCCCACCCTTCCTAGCAACTCACTTATCCCAGCCCTATAGGAACCCTCTGGAGCCAAATGTCTGCAAACCCTTCCTCTTCATTGCCCAGAGAGTGCACCTCACAAAAAAAGTAGTACCCAGGGCATCTATGATGCCACCTGGTACTTGCCCCTGCTTCCCACCAAGAAGTGAAATGATCAACCCCAATTTTCTGTCCCCTGCATCACTTCCTAAGTCAGGCCACAGCCACCATCTGCCTCCTAGCCTGTCTCCCTGGTACTGTAAACAGCACTTTGGACCCTGGTGACCCCCAGCTCCCACTAGGACACCCCAGCCTAGGGGTGCTGCCAAAAGTTCCATGGGGCCTGGCCAACCACAGCTGCTTCCCCCCAGAACACACCAACCCCCTTGAGAGGCTCCCACATGGCCTGATGCCAGATCTGGGATTGCTGCTCTGGCTCCCCATTCCTCTCCACAGCTCTGCATCTGCCGAGTCCTGCAATCCCACAGGCCAAGGCTCTCCCCTCACATAGGGTGAAGGCCCTTCTCTTGGGTGCTGCAGCTTCAGTGCCTGTCACCCTGGGTTCTAGCCATCTGCTTGCTTGCTGTCCTCTTCCCCTGCTGTGAACTTCCTGTGAGTGGGACCATGGCCACATCCCAGTGTTCACCCCCAGGGAACCCCACCGGACATGACAGATGAGGGATGTGGCCATAGGACCCTTGTGGTCCCCACTCTTCCCTCCAGCTTCTCCCAGATGCAGCTTCCAACCTCCAACATGCACACACACCCCCGGCCTCGCTGACCTGTGGCCTGAAGGAAATGCCGAATGCAGACGTCCATTGGGGCTATGCTGCCGCTCAATGTCTTGGTGCCTTGAAAGCAGAGAACAAGTTCTGAAGGAGCCAGGGGCCACCAGGCACACTGGGTGGGGTGTGGGAGGCCAACTGAGCTGGCAGGGGACACCCAGCTTCTTGCATCCAACCAGAAGGGCTGAGGAGCTCTTCTCACAGGACTGCAATGGGGACAGAGGTCACTCACCTGCCACATAGGCTGTCAAGCCATCTACCTCCACCTCCTGCTGCCCCAGTGTGTGACGGCCATTGCCCAAGCCCAGGGCAGGGACAGCATCAGTGACCAGCACCAATCCTGGGAAGGTGGAGAAAGAAGCCTCAGAACTTACCCACCTGGTTCCCCTACATGCCCCTGTCCCACCCAGCTGCTCACCCTGGGGATGGGCCCTATGGGCAATGCGCAGGGCAGCAGGGTTGGTGTGCATGCCATCGGAGATCATCCCGTAAAAGATGTGGCGTCCTGGGGGTAGCCTGTCACTGGTCAGAAGTCCCACGATGCCTGGGTCACGGTGGTGGAACTAGGCAAGGCCGGGAACGGGGGTGGCTGAGCCACAGCAGGAGTCCCAGCATGCCCGCCCACCCACCCACAAGCCAGGACAGCACTCACAGGCAGCATAGCATTGAAGAGGTGGGTGATGAAGGTGGCCCCGCTCTGCACGGCTTCCTCTGCAGCTCGGAGGTTGGCCACTGAGTGCCCTGCACAGGGACCGGGACTCAGACTCAGCACCAAGCCCAGTACCCCTCGGTGGGCCCACCTCCTCAGGTGAGGACATATTCCCTCACCTAGGGACACACAGATGCCACGGGCTGTCAATGCCTGGATCACCTCATGGCTGCGGCCCAGCTCAGGAGCCAGCGTCACGATGCGGACATTGTCAAGGGGCCCATAGGTAGCCAGAACATCATGGAAGGCGTTGGCCTCAAAGGAGCGCAGGTGGGCCTCGGGGTGTGCACCCCGCTTCTCCCGGCTGATGAACGGGCCCTCCAGGTGCACTCCTGGGTGGGGGGAAACAGATGGCTCTAGCTGGACTCCTACCCTGCAGCACCCGCGCTGTCCCCTCTCACCTGCCCTCCCTCCCCTCCCCAGTTGGGCATCTGGAGCAGGAGGGGCTGCCAACAGGTCCCTAAGGAGCCTCCCAGGGTCGGGGTAGAGAGAGAGGTCAGCCACTCACCGAGGACCCCTGCCCCATGGGGACCACCACTCTTCACAGGGATCTGAGGAAGGACCTGGGGGGAACCAGCTGTTAAAGCCCTGCCCCCCATGGCCCAAAACCCAGAGGTCAAAGCCCAGCCAAGGTCAGGGGTCAGAGTCTAGAGCTCAGCCCACTGCTCACTGGCTTTCCATCAGGTAGTAGAAGACAGTCAAAGGTCCCCAACCATAGTTAAGGAAAGCATAGTGCTCTGAACCAGCAGTACACAGGGTCAGGAGCACCAAGAAATGACAGGCCCTGGAATATAAGACTGGCCTGCTCATGAGGACCAGAAAGCAAGGAGTCCCCAGGCAGGGGTCAAGTGCATAGGCACCGAGGGCAACTCTGCCTGCCCGAGCCCTTAAAGTGGCCCAGTCCAGGCAGCAGCTGGGTCACAGTGAGGCGCATGCCCAAAGGGCCTAGACCCACACAGGGTGATAGGCTTAGCCTCCCTGAGGGCCAGAGGCAGGAGGATGGCATGCAATCCAGGGAGAGCTAGGGGCAGAAACAGGGGTTCGGACACTGATAGTGCAGCCATGCGTATCTGGAGCTGAACACAGCTGGGAGGGTCACTTGTGTGTGACAGGTACTCACATGACATACGTATCTTAGGCAGGCGTCCCAGCCCACACCTTCCTCCTTCAAAGTGAGAAAGGATATGGAACAGGGACACTACAGAGTCCCCGGGGTGAGCCTGGTGGACCTCTGTGTCCTCCACTGGAACTCCTCACCACAAATGGAAGTACAGAGATTTTTAAGAAGCTTAAATCCAATGTAACAGAAAGGATGGGGAAGGGCAGGCCAACTTGGAAGCCAGACAAGCAGATGCTGGGCAGATGTGGGCAGACTTGCACAGTGGGACAGGGAGGAAACATGGCCCCACAGACACCATGGACTCAGGACTTGGCAGCACCTGGTGCCTTGAGAAGTGGGGGGACCGACAGCAGGAACCTCATTAAAGAGCACCTAAGTCCCCAAGTGTGCTCCGCCAAGTGCCTGGAGAAGTAAACCAGAGAGATTCTGGGTAATAGGTGGGTCAAAGCATAAAATGAGGCAATTAGGCGAAGTTTATATTCTTAACACTACTAAAAGTCACCAGTCAGGCCTGTTCCCTCTGAGCAGAAGACTCTTCTCTGCATATCTGATCAGCCTTGGAGAAAAGACTCAGGGATTTCAACGCCCGACCCCCACCCCCGCAGGCTCGGAACTCCTGGTGGCTGGCTGAGATCTGGGACCTGTTCTCTATTGGAGTAGATGACCAAGGTCTGCCAGCTTGGGAAAGCCTCTGAAAGGACACATGGAAAGCACAACTAATGACAGGACAGAGCTAACCAGGGAGAAGAAATCTGAAGAGAGGAGGACACGTGAGAAGAGATTTCACACCCGTGAAACAAAAAAGTAATTTTAGAAAAAAGAAATATTCCAGCATAAAAGCAAGCACTTTTATGTTAAAAATGGCAATACATAAACAAATAAGTGGAGCCACAATAAGACGGAGCCAGAGCTCCCATGCCAGAGGAACTGCCTTGTACTTCTTATACCTCTAATGTCTGGAATATTAAAACAGGGCAAAATAACTGGGCCTAAGCAACATTCTGTCAAGAACTGTTGGTAAGGACAACCAGAAAGCAGTGATTATGACTACTGGACTGGTGACTACCAAATTGAAAATTAAAATATTGTTTTAGAATTAACATCCTTATGCTGTTATCTGCACCAGTCGAAATACCTTCCTTCTATTGATGTGATTGCTCCCCCTCTCTTTGTTATAAATACCCAGTGTCTTTGTCTCCAAATGAGAACACCATTTAGGCTTCTGTCTGAATCATTGCTCCCTGAACACCTTTGCTTTGATCTCAAATAAATGCCAATTTATCACTTTAAAAGGCCTTTTTATTTTTAGGTTAGCGAAAGTATGTACTAAAGCGAAAAACCAAGAGAACTGGGAAGGTAAAAAAAAAAAGCTAAGAAAATGTCTGGAAAACAGAGTCAAAGAGGAAGGAGAGAAAAAAATGAGAGAAGCCATACAGGAGGCCCAACAGCAAAATGACCCCCAGAAGGAAAAGACAGAGAAAATAAAGGAGAAAAATCACCAAAGAAATAATTCAAGGAAACAAAAACAAAACCACAAAAAACGAAAAACAAACTTCCAAACTGACAGGGCCTGACAAAAGGCCAACAGAGTGGATGAACTCCCCCTAGTCTCCATGAATAGCACCCTGAGACTTCAGAACCCAGGGACAAGGGGAAGAACCCAGAAGCTTCCAGAAGGAAGTAATAGGTCACATGCAAAGGATCAGGAGTCACATAGCTTCCAACTTCTCATCAGCAACCCTAGAAGCTCAAAGACAATACAGAAATGCCTTTAAAATTCTAGAGAAAAATGGGTCCTCATCTAAAATTCTAGCCTAGTCAAGCCATCAATCAAAAGAATAAAGAGATTTTCTGACCTTCAAGATCTCAAAACCTCTCACAACCCCTCTCTCTGAAAGCTACTGGAGAATATGTTCCACCAAACAAAGGCATAAAACAACAACGAGGAAGACACAGGATACTAGACAGAGAGATCCAGAAGACAGAGGCCAGGTGAGGGGAAGGGGACTTCCAGGACAGCTTAGCCCAATGAGGCCAGCAGCCAGTGCTGGGAGACCAGATCCCAAAGACTTTCCACATGAAGATGAAACAGATGGAACCCTTTGTACATCTAAATATCCCAACAGAAGAGTGAGACAATAGGCAGAAAGCCTGGCACTGAGTCAGTAGATAAAAAACTAAGCAAACAGAGAATATTAGAAAACAGGCACGACAACAGGTAAGAAAATGTTAAATGAGATACAAATCCCCTTTACAAGTCCTCATGACTAATCTAACCAAAATTATAAGCTATTTGAAGATGATGGGAGCTGAAAGGGCAAGAGAGAGAGTTCAAGGGGCCAAAGAGAGCTAATCATTATATTTCCTGGTGGGAAGCAAATGCATACTGCTCTAAACTGAAAAGTCGAGCAGGAGTATCAGCATACTTTTTCTAGATACAAGGGCAAATTCCAAAGGGTAAACTGAGCTGAAAGTGATTGTCCCTCAGTGGGAACTGGTGGGGACAAAGAGCTGCTGTTTTGCCTAACAAGCCATGTGCCATACATAAATTCACCAAAGGAAAAAAAAATAACACAATGGCTTTTTTCCAGAACAGTTATAAGAGGGAAAGCAAGAGAGCACTACATAGAACAGAATAAAGGACAATCTGGAGGTGAAGGGAATGAGGAACCTTCAAGGCAGAAAAGCAGTGGGAAAGGTGAAGTGTCGATAGCGTGTGGGTCCAAGGCCAGGCTGCCCGCCTGAGAAGGTGCCTGTTCTTGGTTCAGCAGAAGGGACCTAAAGTAAGCAGCTCTTCCTCATGGATGGATAGTGAAGGACAAGGCTTGAGAAGGAAACCCCAGAAAAAAGAGCCGGTGGTCTCAGTGGACCAGAACATAATGACAAAGGACCTGGGTAACTTCTGAAAGTGGAAATCGAGTTCTGTCCAGTAAGAATGGGACCTAGAGGATGGTGGGGTGATTGGAGGGGAAGGCAGGGGAGATATCCAAGTGAGCAATCCTGTAGTTTCTATGATATTCACATGAGTGCTGAGAAGAAAATGTAAGATGGAAGTCCCACTGGAAAGAAACTCTTTCTCCTAAGGAAAAAGACCTTGCAGTCTGTATCACAATGGGCGAGGGTACTGGGTAGATGGAAAGCCACTGGGTCAACTGGTACAGCAGACACAGCTAGGCAAAGGCCTTCCAGGCACAGTGCTGGTGGGCAGGAGAGCCACTGCCTGGAATGGCTGGAATGGGCCTGAAGAAACAGCAGAGGCTTGGGAGGTGGGAAGGAATGTTGAGGAGGGTGGTATTTATTCTGCGGATAAGGAAAAGAGGAAGAAAGGGACTAATGATGTGCTGAGCCCTGTACATTGGGAAGGCCACTCTTCTTTGGAAAACTAGGACAACAGCCACTAAGTCTCATTGGTGAGGACTGTGAAGGGGAAGGACAAAGAACTGCAGGGGGAGGGGGCACAAGAGGGTGGGTGTATTTCTGGATTTCAGGCAGGGTAAATCGTAGAATAATGACCAAGAGGGACCAGAGAACCAGGTCCGGTTTGCAGCAGGAAGATAAGCTCGGTTTTTTAACATTTAACTCTGTGATGGGAGAGCTGGGGGAAATTTCCAGAAAGATATCCATAGCAGACATTTATCTAGTATTTAATATGTACCACTACAGTGCTGAGCATCCGACAACCCAAAAAGATATTACGATTATTCTCACTTTAGGTTTGAGGAAACTGAGGCTCAGAAAGGAGTAGGATTGTCCCAGTTGATAAAGATAAAAATCAGGGGCCCACACCCCACCTCCCATAGCTCCTAGCTCCGACTCTGTGTCCGCATACCCAGGAGGAAACCCCGGAGAGGGCAATGCAATTGGTGATCCTGGAATAGACCCTGCATTGGAAGAAAATAACTACAAAACTGGGACAAAGATGGTAGATTAAAGGATAAGTGTTAATTTCCTAAACTAACACTACTGTGCTCACATAATACCCATGCTTTTTAGAAGTCGTTAAGAATTAAAAAGAGGTATGCAATCTACACTGAAACAGCTCAAGAAAAAAGAATCATATACACAGAGAGAACAATGACAAAATTTAAAAATGTGGCAAACAGTAAAGTGGAGGACCTGCATAAAAAAATAAAATTTCTTAAAAGAAAAGAGACCCCGGACACATGAATGGCAGGACGTGTAGGCAGGAAGGAAAATGAGGATGTGGGATGTGGGCAAGAGCAGCAGAGAAAGCCTGGAGTACAATGGACTTCTCTGGAAGGCGTTTTTTTCCAGTCACATACCACAGACAGGTTAGGGAGGAAGAGCCTGAGGAGCCACTAAGGATGTGCAGTCAGAAAGTCCCCAGCCACTTCAGACAAGGAGGCAGTTTCTGAAGCCTGGAGGTGGCCAGAGCACAAGGTAGGGAGGGTGTGTGGCAGGTAAGGTGCTGAGGCAGCAAATGTGGAGGCCTATGGGGACAGCTGCAGAGGCAGTCAGAGCAGCCAAGGCAAAGGGTCTAGGGAAGCAGGCAGGGGGACAACCTGAATGAGAAAGCCCAGGAAGCAGCAGGAGGCCAGCAGGTGAGACCAGACCCAAGTGCCAAGGGGCATTTGTGGGGAGAGGAGATCAGATTTGAAAATTAAAGGGCTGGCTACTTCTTGGTTCCCTCTGCTTGAGGTTGGGAGCCTGACCTCACCTTGTGATAAACCTCCGGTGGCGAGGTGACTAAGGTGGGACAGAAGGAGGTGACACCGTGCGGCAAGAGCCTCCGGGCTACCAGGGCGACTCCCGAACCCACATCCTCGGTGGCCTGTGAGAAGTCAACGCCAAACCCACCTGCGGCCACAGAAACAGGGGATTGCACAGTGCTCGGCGCTCCTTCCCCGGGTCCACCCCGGGCCCTGAGACATACCGTTTATCTGCACGTCAATGAAGCCGGGCGCCAGGATGCAGCCCCCGCAGTCCCGCTGCTCGTCGGCCACGAGCCGCTCCTCAAAGAACAGTCTCTCCGGGTCCAGAATGCGGCCCCCGCGCACCCACAGGTCCTCCCTGCGGGCAGACAGGGGCGGGGGCTCGGATCGCGGGCCCCACACCCCGCCTCAACCCCCGGCCCCGCCGGGGCTAACCCGAGCAGCGCGGGGCTGCGGTCCCGCTGGTCCCACACTCCACCTGAGCAGCTTCTGGCCCCGAAGGATGCGGCAGTTGGTGAACTGTAACACCGGGGGACACGTCGCGCCCTTCCCACTGCGCATCTTGGGCCCCGCGAGCCCAGGGAGCTGGGGGATCCAGGAGCCGCGCAGCCAGGTCCTAGCCCAGAGCGCGGCTGAATTCACGTGACGCTCAGCTGACGGACACATCACGTGACCAACTCGCCCGCCCATGTGACTGCGCGTTCCGCGATGACGTTACCGCGCCGGGAACCCGCCCCCTCCCCGCCTCCCGGTCCACACAAGCGCTGCACACGGGTATCCATCCAGTCACATCCGAGAACTTTATTGGACACGACTCGGGGCCTGAAGGCCCAACACAACAGCCCCACAGGGGGGCGGAAGGACGGCGGTTCCATCCAGAAGTCTCAGGGCACACAGTAACCCCACAAGGCAACACTCTAAAGATTACTATATAGTTGGGAGACGGAAGGCTGCTCCACAGACGTGTGAACAGGTCAAATCTTTATAAATAAACATCCAGTGAAGAGAAAATGACAACTCTAATTCATCCTTATACACAGAGCACTCTAGGGCAGGTAGATGGGTGGGGGTAGCCAGAGGCCTGCATCCTCACTGGTCAGGGGCCTGGATGATGAGTGGGCCCAGATATCCACGCACGGGGCGGGTGGGGGGCAACAGACAATGGGCACTAGGACACTGCGCATTTACAAGACCAACTACTGGGGGTGCAGCTGCCCCGTGCATGTGTGTCAGGCTGTTCATTCTGGAATGAGGAGGGAGTGGTCTTTACATCATATTCTGTGGCTGGTGGGCTTGCAGAGGGGCTACTTTGTGGAAAGGATGAGCGCAACGATGAGACCGTAGAGGCCCAGCACCTCCGCGAAGATGAGGATCAGGATCATGCCCACGAATAGTCGGGGCTGCTGGGCAGTGCCCCGCACGCCAGCATCCCCCACAATGCCAATGGCAAAACCAGCTGCCAGCCCACTCAGGCCCACACTCAGGCCAGCTCCCAGTTGGAGGAAACTCCTGGGGGAGAGAAGATACAGGACAGACATTAGTGCCTGCCAGAAAAGATGGCAGGCATGGGCCACCAGCAGCTACCCCCCAAATGCCCACTCCCCTGCCCTCCCAGCCCCATGCAGTGGCCTGATCAGGGCAAGGTATGGGGGAGAAACCCAATAGTCACCTGTAGAGAGTGATGTGTTCATTCAGAGAATTGGCGATGAGGACTGCCACCACCAGGCCGTAGATGGCAATGATGCCAGCCATAACCACTGGGATGATGGACTTCATGATCAGCTCTGGCCGCATGACCGACATGGCCGCGATGCCGGTGCCACTCTTAGCCGTACCATAGGCAGCACCCAGGGCTGTGGGGAAAGGGAGGAATGAGATGAAGTAGGACCTGGGGGTAGCTTTGCCACAGCTGCGGGCCACCCCAAATTTAGAGGCAAGGGGTAGATGAAAGTGGCACCCAGACAGGGGCAGAAGGTGGCCCTCAAGGGGAACAGATGGGCACTCTACTAGAGGCCCTTATGACTGCTGGGGTTATCTGGCCTCTTGCTTTGCTCGGAAATCTTGACCTGTGCTCTCCAGTACTCCCCACATCTTACTCCCCACTCACCTTATAGGAGACCCTATAAGGTGGAGCTGTGATAGGCTGGCAGCTCAGTCACATGGGAAAAAAGGCAGCTGGACACCTTTTGTCCCACCTAGAGTCTGAGGCACTCCGATCAAAGAAGGCCTGGGTAAGCATGAAATGATTGCATCTTAGCAGCCCAGATGTTGTGCCAAGGTCATTCAGCTGGCCCTGGGGCTATACGGAGGGGGTCCATGCTGAAAGCGCCCCACTACACATAGGGTCTGAACACTAGTGGATCAGGGGAATTGGCCTGGCAAGTCCTGTCCTCTCAGGCCAGTTTCCCTGACTCCCAGACCTGGGGCATGCTGCTGGGAGGGCTGACATGTGTCAATGAAGTGAGTGCACCTACACAGCAGGCCTAGACCCTTGAGTCTGGAGAGAATCCTCTCTAAATGACCAGGGAGGAGAAAGGGCGAGCCAAGGAGAGAATGGGGCACAGGAAGATGACAGGGCTGTAGAGCCATCACCTAGCCCAACGGTGAGGCCTCGGCAGACCCCCTAGAAGCCTAGCTTCTGCCCAAGGCCTCAAGGAGCAGGTGGGGAGCACAGAGCTGCTCTTCTCTCTTCCTAGGGAATGCTGCCTTCCTGACTTTCCTTCTCCTGGTCTGTCCTTGAAGTTAAGTTTTGCACAGAACATAGCCACAGGGGGTTCCAAGCAGTTCTTCTGACTCCTGTCACCTGTTCTCCAGTGTCCCACTGTTCTTGAGCATAGGACGACATGTGTCAGAGATGGAAGGCACAAGGACAACCCCCATTACTCTGCACATTTTATTCATCTATTTGGGCCACAAGATGCCTACTCTGCTCATTACCAAGTCAGAGGGGCACAGCCTTCTGAGGATTTTAAGCCTGGTAAGGAGA
The DNA here is from genome assembly GCA_030015415.1 of Cynopterus sphinx. Classification (NCBI taxonomy): domain Eukaryota; kingdom Metazoa; phylum Chordata; class Mammalia; order Chiroptera; family Pteropodidae; genus Cynopterus; species Cynopterus sphinx. The sequence goes on along the minus strand of CM057379.1, from coordinate 93,226,247 downwards.
CAGATGTGGCATCCCCAAGCAGAGTGCCATGTTCCAAGAGTGGGGAGGATGGTGGTGGGCTCTGGGAAAGGGCTTCATAGAGGAGGTGATGAGTGGAGGGGTGACAATGAGCAGAAAAAGATCCCAAACAGTATGAATGGAGACACAAAGATGGTGCTGGATGGGGAGTGACTGGAAGGAGGCAGCAGCAGGGGGACAGAGGGACCTGCACTGTTCCCTCCAAAGGATCCCAGAGGCACTTCAACAGTACCATGCCTAGACACTCAGTGCCTTAAGCCTGGGGGTCAGGAGCCTTTCCTGGAACTCTCGTGGTTGCAGTGCATTCTCTGGGCTCCTACTGCAGGTGTAACATGTTAGGCTGTGTCACATTATGTGCAAGGGGCCAGTGCCACGGCTCATTACTCAAGAGGGAAGGTACAGGCTGCTTACACAGCACTGGGTGGGAGATAGTTTACAGGGAATTCAGCATTGCAATGAGACCCTGCCAGAGGCAGGAAGTGAGCTGGGCCCTTCTCTCAAAGGGCAGCAAGGAGATCATGTGGCTGGAGGCGGAGGATACAAGAGGAACAAAGAGAAGAAACAGAGATGACCACTGAGAGGGAAAAAATGGTCTGACTGGGAAGGCTATGGACGCCAGATCTGGAGGGCATGCCTGACAGGGCTCCAGATGGCGTGGAAAACAGAAAGACTGAGATCCGATGGCAGTTCTGGGAACACAGCACCAAACACAGGGTACTCACCAGCAGGGAGGAAGTCACAGAATATACGGAAAAGGAACAACTGACAGCTTCATGGAAGACGTGATGAAGAAAGAATCAACAAGACTTTTGTCACAAGTTAAGAAAAAAGGGGAAGCTGGAATGGGAAACGGGGATTGGGGAGGCCTGAGAATGAGTGGACCTCCTTTGGTTGTAAGATGACATATCAACCAAGCAATAAGCAGGCCAGGGCAATCTAGGCCAGGACCTCAGGATAGAGCTTGGAGTTAGCAACACCAGAGACCTGAGAATTGAGGAGCTTGTTCAGGTACACACAGGAGGTAAATGAAGACAAGCCTTTGAGAAAGGCATATTTAGAAAAGGAAATGAAGAAAAAAGCTAACTACAGTAGAACCATATAATTGCCCACGTCGGGAGAAAAGCAGTGGAGCTGCATTCGGGCCAATGGGAAGGCATGGTCCCCTGATCACCAGGAGCCTGGGGCAAGCAAAAAGCCCTGGATTAGTGCTATCCTGTTCTCAGTAACTTTTGAAGATCTGCTCATTGAGCTCCATCTGAAAGTACCAAGTTCTAGAAGGAAAATAGAGCAAGAGTAGTACCTGGTAACTGGAAACCAGGAACTGGTACAGAAAAAGAGCTCAGAGGCAAACTCAGTGACAGTCAGAATCCCATGTGGGCAGGGATCTTGTTTTGATCACTGATCTCTCCATGTGCTTGGCACATAGCAGGAGCTCAGTCAAAACTTGTTGAATGAATAACAGCCACAAGCAGCACCCCACAGGTGGACAAAGCCTGAAGGCAAAGAGCAGAAAAAGCTGGGAGACGGAGGCAAAGAAGCCTGCTGAGAGGCTGCTGCTGGAAAGCTGTCAGCTTCTGAAGATGTGGGAAGAGCAGGCGTTGGCGCGGTGGGAAAGGGAAGTCCAGACCACTTCTCCCACCACAAATGACCCCTTACTTGCACATGATGGGAAGGGCAGGGCTCACTCAGAAGCTCGTGACTAGCAGGCAGGCCCAGGCAGAGGGAAGCCCCTGGGAGGGCAGAGCCCCCTTGTCCCCACCCCACAAGTGTTTACAGTCAGCAGAGACTGTTTGGAGTTCAAACCCTCCACAAGCCTGCCTAGGGAGCCTCCCAATCCATCAGGTAGGGCGGGGCAGGGATTTGTCATCAAAGCCAAAAACCAGACCTAGACCAGGCCAGACCAGTCCACAGGGGCTGCAGCTGGGCCAGGACTCACCTCTCTGGGTTCCACATTCCAGGGCCTGGCCTAAAGTTCTTTCTCCCAGGCAGGCCAATTTTCACTAAATTTAACACCCCAGGACTGGCCAGACGCAACTGCAAAACCAGAGTGCCATGAAGAACCTCGGAAGGCCCCTTATCCCTGCCTAGGGCAACCCCTTCCAAATTCAGGTCTCAATGAAGGGGAAAAAGGTCATTCATTCATTCATTCATTCATTCTCATTCATTGGGGCTGGAACTGAAATTAACTCTCCTAAGGACAAAGACCTAATCCCCCCAACACAGAGCTAATGATGGCCTGACTTCCAGATATTCATCCTTCACCCTCAGCCTGTCTGAACCCCACCTCAATTCCACACACTCCCATCTCTGGGTCCCTGTTGGCCCTCAGGACCAACCCCTTATTCCAGTTTTCCCAACCAACCCACACAGGGCTATTGGGAAACAGTGACAAACCCTAACCGGAAGCACCTGCCTCTGCGTACGGACCGACTGAACACGAGCTGGTAGGCAGGGCTGCCAAGGGCGAAGGCTGTGGACCTCCGAAAGGAGTGCCAGGGCCTGATCCCCCACCCATCACGAACAGGGCTGGCCCCGCGTCGGGAAAGCTGAGGTGTGATGTCACACCTGCCCGCAGGACTGGGGGGGCGGGTGCGGAGCAGGCGCAGGACCGCGCGCCCCCACCCCAGCTTCTCCCGCCTCTCCCGGGGCTAAGATGGCAGCGGGGCCGCCGCCCCACCCCCGCATCGACAGGGACCGGGGGCAGGGCGGCCGGCCAGGGACTCCCAGGAGAAGCCTGGAACCAGCACCCCGGCCCAGTCCTCATGCTCTGCACTCAACACCCAACGGGCCCCGTAGCCCTCCACGCCCGGACCCCGGCCCCGGTCACGTGAGGCCCGGGACCCCCCAACAGCTCGGAATTACGTCAGAGTGACGTCACACACCGAACCCCGGCGAGCTGCGGGCACGAGCCCCGCGTGCCCCCCGCCTCCCGGGTCCCTCCTGCTGCGGCGCTCACCGCTGAAGACCATGGCGGCCGAGGCGCCCATGACCGCAAAAAAGGAGGCGTACTCGGGGCCGCTCTTGGCCTCGGACATGTCTGCGGTGAGGAGGGGGCGAGCTCAGCGGGCCGAGGCAGGGACGAGGACGGGCCGAGCGCAGCAGGCGAGCAGCGGGCGGCAAGCACGAAGCAGGTGGTCAGAGGGCGGCGAAGGCGATCGGCCCCTCAGCCGCTGCGCTCTAAATACCAGCACCGCAGAACAAAATGGCGGACTCTGTCGCGTCACATGATCCTGGCCCCGCCCCCCAGGGCCGTGCCACTAGCATCGGTGGGGGGAGCGCTACGGCTACAAGACGCCTGAGCGGCTGCCGACCGCCCCCGCACTGTGCCGCCACCCCTCCAGCCAGATTCCGGCATCCCGCCCCACCGCCGCCTCCGCGGGCTCGCTCCCCGGCGCCGCCAGCCTCTCGGACCCCGCGGCGTTGAGCCCGTCCGGTCCCCCGGCCGGGGCGGGGCGGTGGCGCGCTCATTAGCATACGAGGCGGGACGTGGAGGGCCCACCTCCTCTGCAGTTGCGCGGCTCCAGCCGGTATTTGGTTTCGTGGTTGCTTTTCTTTTCGTTTGCGGCGTGGACCTGGCTATGAGATCTCACCGGCCAGGACGACTTGTTCCCAGGACGACTGTCTTCCCCGGACAGCCTCACACATCCTGGAGCGATCTGTCCGAGCAGACGGAGCCAAAATCCAGAGTTCTGAGGCCGGCCGTTCTGCTCCAGTGCCCAGGAATGCCCCCAGCCCACCTGTGAAGTCCTGGCCTCTGCCTGCAGTTCTCCTGTGTCCCTCGGTCGCCCCAGCAAATTGGTGACTTGTTTATTGGTTTCTTAGGGAAAGGAACCGTCCTCTACCCAGTCTGTCCCCCCTTGCATCAGGGACCCAGACTTAAGTTGGAGAGAGGGGTCTCTGCCCCTCAAGATGTAGGCATGACTGGTTTGAAGCCTGTCGGTGTTGCCACCTGTGGAGACTTCCCCGGATTTCTTTACATTCTTGGGTCCGTGTCCTGCATATCCCCATGCAAAACTCACTCCTGCGAGGCTGGCTTTATTTCTGGAGCAGCAGCTAGTGCTTCCAGTACAGCATGCAGCCTGGCCTGGGACTACACTGCCCTGATGATCCCATGTGGTTGTCCGGCACCCCACCTGGATGTCTTATATACCACCTACCAGCTCTGGTCCCCTATACCCTTTTGTCCCTTCCCTTGCAGGAGTCTTGGGGGATTGCCTCCTGGGTCTTGCTTGAGCTCCAAGTGCTGGTCCCAACATTAAAGCACTCTCTCTGAACATCCTGGGTGGCAGCTGTCCTCAACCTCTATGTGGGCTGTAGGGTCCTGTTGGACTCTCAGCCCCACCTTCTACAACAGGAACCTCCTTTCCACCCTCTTCTTTTGGTGAGGCCAGGTCTACCACACCCTGAACTTGCAGCCCACAGAACAAGGAAGAACAAGGATAGGCCCAGGCCCTGTAGTTGTTTCCAAGGTTTCTCCCTACAAGGAGAAGAGGAGCAGGACAGTCCATAGCAGATCTGTTGTGTTTCAAGAGACCACCAGATGGCTAGAACACTCCCCACCTCCCTCTGCCACCCTCTCCTTTGCTTTAGACTGACTTCTGGAAAGAATAATTTTCACTCCATGTTTCCACGTCACCTGCCCTCCCTCCCTCACCAGCTTCTTGCTCCAGCCAAAGTCACTGGTGACTGCCATTTCTTTAAACCAACGGACATTTGTCAGGCTAAGTGGGCCTCTGCTGCTGCAGCCCACTGCCCATTCCACACCCTCTTCTTGCTTTCCAGCTTATCTCCCACAGCCCAAGTTCTAGTATGAGACATCACATTGGGTCTCCACTGGGGCTGCTAACACCTCAAACCAGCATGTCTCAAACTAAGTTCACCCTACCCCCATCGCCATCAGCTTCCACTTGGTTATTTCCATTTTGGGCAAGAGAAACAACCATGCACCCAGCTGCTAACACCGGCAGGCAGCCTTCCAGTCACGCCACTGCTCACTCTTCATTACTCACCAAGCCGCGAGGTTCCTCCGCTTCCCAGTGCTCAGCTCTGCCCACCCCCTACCCCCGCCTTCATTTGGTGGGCCTTCATTTCTAGCCTGGGTCTTTTCAGTTTCTATGTGGTTGGCCAGCTCAGTCTAACTCCCTGCTCTAATGCATTCTCCACCTTAAAGCCACGGAATCTTTCTAACTGGCACCTTTGACCAGACTGACCTCCTAGAATCCTTCACTATCCTGACAGTGGGCTCCTCTCAGCCCTTCCCCATCTCTTTTCCTCGTGTTCTCTCTCTCCTCCTCTGTGTCCTTGAATCTGTGGCTCTGCACCAACTACCCTTCCTACTTAGGGAATGCTATTACTTTCTTTAGAACACCCCCTCCTCTAGGAAGCCCTCCTGACCTCTCTTCCTCCTCAGGCCCCTCCTTCATTCCTCATACTCTATTAGTACTATTTTTTTTCTTCACTCACTACCTTCTCCACTGAGAATCCCTGTGCCGCTTTTTCTGTATCCCTGACCCCCTGGTAAGGTACCCAGTATATACAGCTAACATTTACTAATTACCAATTTTGTGCCTGTCCTGTCCTGAGCATTTTTGAGGTATTATCTAATCCTCAAAATGACCCTTTGAGAAAGATATCATTGTTACCCATTTTGTGAAAAAGGAAACAGGCCTAGGAACTTTAACCACCTTGCCCAGGGTCAGGCCACTAGCAAGTGGTGGAATTGGTCTGGGCCTGGTCTATGCGGTTCACTGCAGTACCTGCCTTCTACACCAAGGCTCAGGGAGCATCCGGTGACCAGTGGTGGGCCAGGAGGGACCAAGATCATCTTCCCTTAGGCCTCCTAGCACTGAGCAGGACTCTGGGGTGGGATGGGCTGTGGTTGTAGAATGGTCAGGGACACACACTTCTGCCTTCTCCCTCACAGCTAAGTCCTTGGCTTGAAATCACAGTATGATGAGCCCCTGGCCTGTCACTACACAGGTGGGGATTTCCAGGAATAAAAGTGGGGTTTTGGGAAACTCATATTAGAGACCCCAATACAAGAGGAATAGAGAGATGTGGGTCCTGACTCCTCTCAGGATTTTAATGGGGGACAAAAGAGCCCACTGTCCCCAACAAAAGACAGTGTCAGAGAGAAGTCCGATGGCATTTTGCAGGACCTGAGGGAAAGGAAGAGGACAACTAGGAAGAAAAAGACCAAGGATAAAATTCCAAATGGTCTCAAATGATTAGAAAGATGTGCTTACCCGAGGAAGCCATTTCAAAGAAGAGTCAGCAGCCTGAAGTATGGCCTTATCAAGAATATCAGGAAATTGCAGACAACCAAGCATCCCAGGCAGAGTGCCCTCTCCCTGCAGAGTCCCATTCTTCCAAGCCACCATGATGACACACCAGAGGGGGCATAACACAGAGACACGGCCCTCTGCTCTCTTGACCTGGCTAGATAAGGGCTATGTGTGGTCCAGGCAAGGCTAGAAGATGGAACCAAAAATGTAGTTGTGCTAGTGGAGGGGAATGAATGAAGGTGATTTTTTGTATAATTTAAAAAATAGGGCTTGTAAAAATGATGATACAAGTTTTTTTTTTTTCTGGCTTTATTGACATATAAAAGACAATCAGTTGCTTCTATTTCTCCTATAGGTAAATATGGCATAGCACAAGCTGGACCAGACACACCTATCCCTGTCACTGGCAGGTGTGCTGGGGCCAGTCTTGACCAGCAGGGGGCGGTGTGTAACTGTCCCTGGACCACAGGAGCGAGGGAGGGAGAAAGAATCCTGCCGGTTTACAGAACGTGCCAAGTCTGGCCCAGGCAGCAGGCTCTCAGAAAGGGTTCCACAAGGGGCACCACCTGCCCCAGTCTGGCCTGGGCTCTGCACCCTGGAGGCCAGCATGACCTCATCTCCTCCTGGTAGGGTTTCCAACCTCCAAGCCCTGCCTTCCACACGGCAGAGATATAAGCAATTTCCCGGCCCCCTACCCACAGCAATTCTTGACTGAGACAATTCCTGATGGCTGCTCCTTTCATTCCTCTCATTTATGGAGCACATCTGCATGACAGGCGCTGTGAATGAGAGGAGACAAAAACAAAAGCAGGGAAGGACTTGGTTCACACTGGCTGTGGCAGCAAATGGAGCAGCACATATATCTCTAATGGAGAGAGACTTTTCTCACTGTTCCATAGATTCAGTCTCTCAAATTCTTCAAGGGAGTAGTGCTCCTTCAAGTCCAGTGTTTCCTTCTCCACAGATGTTTTCAGTCCTGCATATGATGTGCCCAGGACTCAACCCCACTGAAACGTTTTTGTATCAAATATTTCACAGTGATGTTGCATTTTTTTCTTGTTAATTTTGTTTAGAGTTCTAATTAACACCGACCAAACATATTACTAAATCACTTATTTTCATTTTTCCAAAGTTGGATTTTGCTGGAAAGTCACATTCACTCACCACACATTACTTTTTACATGGTCCTCATAATTTTTTATTATTCAGATCCTCCAAAGTGTCAGTCCAGTTATCTATTTTTCAGCCAATAATCTTCAGTCTTTAGCTGGTGAGCTTTAGACAAAATGTGTCCTTTGCCAGTCAACGCCCTTCAGCATGAAATAGAGCAGAGGTCAGCTCCTCTTGCATGAAGAGAAAAACAAGGACCAGGACTGCTTGGACTGTATGAGCTTTCACTCTGTTATCAGTGGCCTCACTGGACTAGATCGGACCTGCATGCTTCCTCTGGCTAGAAGATGGAACCAAAAATGATTATAAAATGGTCACTGGTGAAACTAACCAAGCCTCCAGGTAATACTACACCTGTGGATTCAGCAATCTTAAGTGGGAGGTTTTGTTGGTTGGTGTATCTGTCATGTCACAGGTCAGTGTGTCCACTGCTTCCTCACAAGCGCAGTTTTGACAAATTCTACATGTTTGGGTAAAATGAGCATATCTGCAACTGAGTGAGGCATTTCATCTTTAGCAACGAGTCACATGATGCTGCACATACTAGAGTACAATCTGACACTAACATAACAAAGTTTTTTTTTTTTTTTTTTTGCAACACTGTTTTAAAAATCTCCATGCTTTTCTGCCTACCGGGCACTGTGCAGTATGTTTGGTACCCCTGCTCCATTTGGTAACTTCTCTATGCAAACTAGATGTTTAGGTGGAGGATGAGAAGAGTAGCATATTTGAGACAGTCTCTGTGCTACCTAATCAGTGGCAAATATTTTTTTGACCAAGGTTAGTCTTGTGAATCTGATGACATTCTGGATTTAATAAAAATGTGGGAAAGTAAACACCTATAAAAATTAAATCTATTCCTGGAACAGAAAAAAGACTGTAGAAAAACTCAGGGGAAAAAAAAAGTCAGTAGTTTAAGTTAATAGCATTAATATCAATGTTAACTTCTTTGCTTTGATAAATGTCCAACATTTAACACTCAGAGAAGTTGGGGAGAGTATACAGGAGCTCTGTACCATCCTTGCAACTCTTCTGTAAATCTAAAATTCTTTCAAAATAAAAGGTACAAAAACTAAATCTATTAAATGTAATGTACTTGAGACTATAAAGGCTTTATGACTTCAGGAAAGGAATAGAAGAAATTTGAAGACCTTCTGAAATCTAAAATTTTCTAAAACAAGTTGCCTTGGAAAACTAAAAATAATTAAGCATGCAGCTTATAAAAACAAGAAAAATTAAAACACTAATTTTAATTCAATAATTAAAACTAAAAAATCAAATAAATAAAAAGACTTAACCCTGTATTAAAAATTATTTTTGAAAAATGGATTTTCTGAAGCCCTAAAGGCATACAGTTCATTTAAACAAAGTGCTGAATAAACTGGTTTAAACCCTATCAACTTTTGTTTTTAAAATAAACTTTTAAACATTTCCAGAAAATCAAATAATTATGCAACTCCATAAAACTTTGGTTAATTTTTAACAGCAAAAGCTAATAATAATCAATCAAGAAAAAATAATAGGGGGAGCATTTGAGATTTTGCTCCCTGGCATATATCATCAGTTTGGCTCAAATATACTCTCACAAAAAAGAAACAGAATATTAACAAAATAAATTATGTGTTACTTGAAAACACCTTTTAGCTTAGCAAAAATTTGGAAGAAAAATTCAAAGAAACCATTTTGCATGCACAAAGATCTCATAATATAGAAATCATGACAAAGTAGCTAATGCCGTCCCTGGGCTTACCAGAAAGAATCCCCAGTTAGTAAATTTGCAGAGGAAGCTATGCAAATAGGGCTCAAATATACCTGCTTCTGAATGGCTATGTTTTTGAAAAGACTTCAACATTCCAGTGATAAAGCATTGTGGGATGCAGCCTGCTGGACCCCATTTGGTGATGTATCTGGCACGCAGGGGTGGGTAAGCCCTGGGAGGCCCCTCTGATTGAAGAGACCAAACTTGAACCCCTGGAATTCACATAATAAGACCATGTTTAATGAACACCAAAATACAGGTGAGTACTGAGGCTTAGAGAAAGGGGATGTGGTGAAAGGTCCCATAGGGACAGCAGAGCAAGATGACTAGTCCCATTTTACAGTTGGGGAAACTGAGTTCGAACAGGTTCACTGGCTTGGCCAAAGCCACAGAGGCTTCCTGGGCCTTCTTTCAGCATCACTGTGGCCTGGCTCAGATATTTGAGCGGAGGGAAGATGAATGCCTCACAGGAAGAGCAAGCATGGTGTGCAGATGCGCAGGAGGATGGTTAGGACACTGAAGGGTATCAGGTTGGGGGGCAGGAACCACCTGGATGTCAGCTTCTCCCCTCTTCTCTCCGGGGTGCCTAGACCCTCAGGACCAGCTGAGAGAGGTCACAGAGTGGGAGGACTGCTCCCTGCAGTGCTCACTGGCCAGTCTTCACCTGGAATCAACTGTGCATGGGCCCAGTGCAGCGCCAGGCAGGGCAGAAGGGTAGAAGTAGCAGCACAAGAAAATCATGCTATGTAGCCAACCACATTGAGAGGACGCATGCCATGCAAAGGAGCATGAGGGGAAAGTGCCACGTGGACAGGGAGCTGGAGAGGATGCAGCCCTGGTACATGGGCATGTGGACCTTGATGAAGGGGAGGCAAATAGCACTGGACGAGAACAGCATGCCACCAAGTCTGAATGGGATCCTGCGGCGCAGGTTGATGCAGCGACACGGAGGAGAAAATGGGGTCACCACAGAGACCACAGGGAAAAGGGTTGACTCTCTGGCTGGAGAAGGTTCTGTGTGTCCAGGCTTCTCCAGGTAACCCCTGGATATGGAGCTGGTGGGTTTGGGGTGGGTCGGTCACAAAGGGTACTACTCCCTTGGCCATCCTGGGTGGCCTCTCTTGGGTGTGATTACACAGTGAGGCCCACAAAACCTTCGGGCTCTGCAGAAACACAAGGACACATAATGTTCCTTTTGTTCCTTCAACCCACTGGCCCTTGGCTCTCCCTTGGGAGGGGCCTAGAGCTCAACACAGATCCTGTCTTCCCCTTCTTCGTTCATCTTTTAGTAACTGTCCAAAAGTTTCCCCAAGAATCCAGCGTGGGGAGGAGGGAACTGCGTCAGAAGTTCCAAGCAGATGCTCCTGCCAAGGACCAGTCCCCGGGGCATCTATCTCTTCTTCTCAAGATCAACAGGCGCTAGAGAGCCACAGCAGCAGGCCAGGCAGGAGGCTGCCGGGCCTTACGTGGAAGCCATGTTAGGAGGCACCAGCAGGGGGTGCCAGAGACCCACACTTGGCAGCAAGCTCCTTCTGCTTTCTCAGTCCTGTCTCAACTCCCAAGGGACTAAGGCTCAAGGGCTGCAAGACATTGCCCCTTCAAGACCTTGGGCAAAGGATGGCCCCACAGAGGAGAGCCAGGATCTGAGTTCGAGGTGGAGGCAGTGGCGAGTCTGAGCAGGGCCAGGAGGGGCAGGATTGGCTAGCTGAGGCCCTGACATTCCTGCCCAGTCTAGCACCAGAGCCCCAGCTGTGTCCTGATGCTGTCCAAGCACATGGTGGTAGTGGCGGTGGTGGGGTCCTTCATTCACTGTCTCCTCCCTGAAGAGAGGGCCTGGCCACCGTCCCACCCCACAGTGGCAGCTGTCACAGTCGGTCTGTCATTGAGTGTCGGGATCCTGGAAACCCCAGGCCTCCACGGCAGCGATGAGGAAGTTCTCAGAGCAAAGGGGCTGGTTGTTGAAAGTGTCGCAGTGGCCTGTGCGACCCCGGTTCAGGTCCCCGTCGATGTAGAGCGCTTGGCCGCCCCCTCCACCTGCAGGATGCTCAGTCAGTGGCTGCCTTTCTGTCTGGCATTTTCCCCAAAGTGCTTCCCTCCTGTCCTTAAGCATCTCCACTGTCCGTGCCCCAGCCCTACCAGAGACCTAAAACCACAGGACTGACCTTCAACCAAAGCCCACCCCCCTTCAGCTGGGATCCAAACTCCAGGCTAGACCCCACTTCGCAGCTGGTTTACCCAGAATGCCTGTCCCTGCTCCTGACTCCTTATGCCTATTTCCTCCTCCACCACAAGGGTTCTGCTTGTCCTTCAGGTGGGCTACCCACCACCTAGGTCAGCAATGGCTGGCCCAGGGGCTTTGGCCACGGATGACCCCATACTCTTGTCCTAGGCTAAGTGATCCCAGCTTGAGGTAGAGTGAGGTGCCCACCTATGATGAGGCAGTCATTGCCCCCAGCCATGAACATGGACTCAGTCTTGGAGGGCAGGTTGAAGTGCCGAGTGGCTAGGAATGGTGAAAGGCGATCAGAAGGGTCTGAGGGTGAGGACAAGGACATGGAGTGGCAGCGCAGGGATGAAGAGGTGGTGGTCTCCAAGGACATAGGCTTGGTCAGCTCTGGGTGTTTAATGACCACCCACTCGTAGCGCTGGACCTCGGGCTGCAGCTGAGGGTAAAAGGGCAGCAAGAAGAGCTGGCATATGGTACCCTGCAAGGCCCCTTCTGCCCACTTTCCTCCCACAAATCTTCATCAGAGCCCTCTGTGTGCAAGGCCTGTGCCAGGCCTGGGAAGACAGTGCCACACAGGGCAGGTAAGAACCTGCCTGCTCTCAGAAAGCTCGCGGTCTAATGATGACAAACCAGAAGGAAATGAGAAGCTTTCCTGTAGGTTAACGGCTATGGTGAAAGCAAACAGGGTCACATGAGTGGGGGGTGAGGCGGGTGCTGGGCCTGTTGACCTCAGAGCTCCCGCAGGGAGACTCACTCACCCTAAACACAAAGCATTCTCCAGTCCCAAAGAAGCCCAGTTTGCCTCCAAACTTATTTCTCTCACTCCAGTCTGTTGACAGGTAAGCTCCACACACCTGGGGAGAAAGGCCCATGGGTGAGGCTGTGCCCTGCCTGCCCGCAGGAGTAGCCCCTCACTCAGGGGCTGTTGAAAGGCTATGGTACTGTGGGGGGATATTGTCGTGGCACCCCTGACCCCCAATCAAGGGCAAGGGCTGGAGGTGGAGAGAGCTGTGAGGAGTCAGAGTTTAGAAGGTGGGGGACTGGCAGTGAGAGTGGGGTGCGGGGTGAGTGGCTGCCCAGGCCACCATCAGCTTGTTTGGGATATTTTCATTTTGTTTCCCTCCCTGCCCCTCAAGCATGGGAACAAATTCCACGTCCACATTCTTATTTTGGGCATCAACCCCAGAGAAGACCCTTGGGTGAAAGCTTCCAGGAGGTACACTAGCTCAACAACATTCCCCACACCCCACCATCAGCCAGCAAAGTGCTTGATATCACATTAGACTCAGGATCCTCTGGTGGCTGCAGGGTTTGCCCAAAGTGTCTGACAACCAGTCACCTGTTATGACACAGACACCCAGGCTCCTGGAGACCCAAACACAGAGTCTGGGACAGGGCAAGGAACCCAGAACTGCCATAGGTACAGGTTTGGGAGCCACTGAACGAGAAGCCTCTGCTGCATGTAGATGCCCCCATGATCAGGGCACATGAGCTCCAACCTTCGCAGATGTCTCAGGTGACTTTCAGGGGGATAGCTACTACAGAGAACAAGGCCCTGACGACTGTCAAGGAGTAGAGGCAGGTGAAGGCTGTTGACTCACCTGGTGATGGCCCACTGTGGCGGGAGGAGGCGAGGCCTTGCTCACTAGGCATTTCTGCAATGCTCCTCTAAGCAGCCAGGCTGTTTCAGGAGGGCCTGGACCCCCAGAAGCAACAGGGAGGCCCTTGGTACTTGGGGGTCAGATGGGGAGGCTGAATTAACTTCTCTGTGGATGGTGGCTCTGCTCTGCGGCCCTAAGTGCAGGAAGGCTGGTGGAGGCTGCAGGGTTACCCACCCTTCCTGGGGCTTAGGAGCAGCAGACTCCCCAGAACTCTGAGGCCAGGACCCCAGGCTCCCTCTGGTCCCTGCTCACCTCCTTTTGTGTGGTCTTGATGAGAAGCAGGGTGGGCTCATGTCCTTCACATTGGAAGAAGAACCTGGAAGAGATCACATGATCTAGTCCTGACGGGCAGGTTATCTTGCACTCCCTTCCATGTGTCACTTCCAGCCAGTGCCCACAGTGTCCGAGAAACCCAGGCTGTCCGGGGGTGGACAGGCCTGGGAACTGCCATTTCCTTATCTCCTGGGGACCAGGCATGGAGGCCAAGGACCTGGCAACATTCTGGTTTGGGCACTCTTCTGAGCCAAGATGGAGCTCCCACCAGGTGGCTTGCAGGCCATGTGGTTAGCTGCCCAGGACAGTCTGCCCTGGTGTGACACAGAGGAGAAGTAGCATGACAAATAGCCCCAATAGGCAGAGCCACATGACAGGAGCTTCAGGGAAGCAAGAACCAGAGGAACAGGTCCCTGCTCTAGGAAAGCTCAGAATGTTCTTGGGAGTCCAAGCATGTGGGAGCTGGGTGGCAGTGGGAAGGAAGTGAAGTTTGAGGCTACTGCTGTGATGGCACCAGGTGCCCAGGGCTTGGCTAGTGGTCTTGGAAACTGCTTTGTCATCTCTTAGCTGGTCCCTCACAGAGGTGGGGGCTGGGTAAATGCACTTCCAGCTGTATTGTAACATTCATGGCGCTGCAGATGGTGCCTGCCACATGAGCTAGGCCGGCTCTGCCTGTGCCACCCCTGCCAGGTCACCTGTGATCCAAGCCAGAGTTTCTGAGGCCTGCCATCAGAGGCTTGAGGGGGTGGCTGCACCTGACAGAGCTGCCAGGGAGGCAGCGTGCCCTGGGGGGCCTCAGCAGAGGCCCCCCTCCATCACAGGGCAACCTGTTTCCAGCTTAAGGACTGACAAAGTGTAGAGGGGATGGCTAGTGAACCACAGTCCATTGCCTTGAGTTGTCCTCTCCTACAGTTCTGTAAGCTCCTGCGGGGGAACTCCACCTCCCATGTCCTCATAATGCCTACATGGGGACCTGGAGCTATTATGTGTATGGCAATGACCCCTGAATTTGGGTAGTCTAGGAATGGAGAGAATCCCAGAAAAGGGTCTCCTGATTCTAGGGCCCCCAGGAAGAGGTGTCACTCAGGTGCCCAAGTTCAAAGGCCTATTTTCACCATGGTTTCCCAGAAGCACAGGCAGGATGAGAAGCTGGGCAACCTCATGGCTTCCTCTGCGCCTCTTGCACCACCTGGCTATCAGAATCCATGCTTCAGGGCCTTGGGACGGCAAGCCCAGCTTTCCCTGGCCACCTTGGCATTACCTGGTCAGGCTGTACCCATGCTGCAGTGAGGAGAACAGCAGGAGGGGCTGACAGAGGGCGAACCGCTCAGGGATCCACGACCAGATGTCTCTCATCTCCTTCACACTGACAATCTCTGAGTGAAAGTTCTCCGCATGGACAGCCAGGTGCACAAACTGCCTGGGGAGAGGTTCAGAGCACAGCTTGAACTCTAGTCCTGACCACGCCCCCACCCCCAGGGTGTACAGAGGCTCTCCTGGGGAGCCAAGCCTGGAGGGAACTTCTCATCTATTCAGCCAAGCTAGAGCCTGGTCCTAGGTGCCCTCAGAAAGAAACAGTGGAGCTGTCCCTTGGAGTCCCACTCCCATTCCATTACAAAGAGGGGAGAGCACCCAGCCCAGGTAAGGACAAAAGCACCTTTTCTTTAAGAAATGGGGACAGAAAGTGAATCAGCTCTGGCAAGATAATCCTTCAGGGCCAGCCAAGCACCAGTAAAGAGCACAACTGAGGCAGCCAGGCAGGCAGGCAGACAGACAGACAGACAGGACAGACAGGTGGTGCCTGAACATTGATTCAGAGACAGCACAGCTGGAGCCAGCCCAAGCAGTGAGGCCCTGGGACAGCCAGACTTGAAGACAGACAGAAGCCAGGCATGGAGATGTGATTTCCAGACCTACCTTTTAGAAAGTGAAACACTGAAAAACAGGAGGAAGCAACGGACATGAAGGAGGAGAAAAATAAAACAGACAAGGAGAGGTTATTGGCAAATACTGATGTCCAAGAGTGCCTGCCTTTGTCTCAGAAAAAAAGGCCTTGACAGCTACAGTCATAGCATCTGCCACTGAGAAGGTCTCAGGACACCGTGGGCCCTTCCTACCCCTGCTGCCCAAGGGTTTGTGCTCAGGGCAAGGGGGCCATGCCCAGCAGCCACAAGAATGGCCAGCAAGGGAGCCCAGAGCTGGAGGGGCACAGAAGGGCTGAGACATGACCCGAGGCAGCCAGTGCAGCCCACTGTTGGATCTTCTGACCCCATGGTCAACACCCAGCTTTTATCTCTGCCATGGGCCTCGGGTCTGAGGACAGGACCTAGCATCTTCCATGCCCATAGCTGCCTGAGCAGCCTATGACTGTAGACAGGAAGGCCCTCTCTCCTTTCCAGTGGTTTTCTATCCATGTACTGATGACTGCCTGGTAGTAGGTAGACCAAAAGGCTGCAGAACAAGCTCATGCTCTAGGCCCCCGGGATGTATTCTAACAAAGCCCCAACCCACGAGGGCCCCAGCAGCCTGCCTAGAGGCCCGCGCTACACACCAGCCTCAGGGGGCCTGCCTACCTCTTTTGCTTGACAGTGATGCCCTTCTGCTTCAAAGCTTTCTCATTGGCCATCTGCAGGAGCTGAATCTCCTTCCGAGAGAAGAGGCGAATGGCAAAAGCTTTCTCCAGCAGCTTCTCGGGAGACACGGTCTTGGCAATGTCCTTGACAAAGGCACGGATGTCTTGCTTCACGTTGTCTGTCTCGAGCGGCTGCCCAGCTCTAACCTTGTGGAAGAACTTGAGGATTGCCAAGGCAACGCGGTACAACACCTTGTAGCCTTCCACCAGGAAGACATCGAAAACTCGAGCGAAGTAGTTGATGGGGAGCTCCCCGAACAGCCATCGCTGCCAGTCCGCATACACCTGCAGGACGTCTTCCGACACAGCCACCATCAGCTTGTGGGCTGCCTGGCAGTACTTGTTCACCAGGTCCCCAAATGTCATGCAGGAAGACTCGAAGGCCAGGAAGCTCTGGTCAATCAGCTTCTTGCTGGGGTCATTGCAGGCCAAGATGCGGCAGGCCTTCTCAAAGCACTCGGCCTCGTCGATGCTGTAGTGCAGCAGCAGGGCCACGATCGCGGGCAGGGCTGGGCAGAAGGAGATGTCGGGGAACTGGTTGGCGATGCACAGCAGGATCTTCCGCACGGCACCCTCGCCCCGTGGGTTTAGGCAGTAGCTGGGTACCTGCGTGTTGTCCACAAACTCAGGCAATGGCAGGCTGCTGCTGCTGTGCTTGCCCACGATCTTGCCCACGATGTCACTGTACACACTGGCATCAGGTGTGACCGTGCGGCAGGGGATGTCTCGGATCAGGCGCTGATACACCTTCCCCCGCAGGGCATGGCTGTGGGCCCAGTAACCCTGGCGTGCAAGCTGCTTTAGCTCCTGCAGTTCTGTGCAGCTCAGCTCCTTGGGTCCCAGGTCTTGGATGGCAATATCCATTTTGTCTCTGTCCACAAAGCAATTGTACCCTGGGGAGTCCATAGTGCAGAGTATGCCGGAGAGATGGCCCTTGGATGCCAGGAGGTGGCAAAAAGCGGCTAAATCCTCCAGCCCCCTCTCTGAGGCTCTTCTGCTAATCTGTTTGCCATCACATACCCTGTAGGATTAAAAACCACACTTAATAACACGTGTATAAAGGTACCTTTTTCAAGGACTATGTTTTTGTTTGACTCTTTCTATAAAGTATTATAAGGGCTTCCATTTAAAATAAGTGGATATTCTGAGAATTCACTATGAACTCTGAAAGTGGAATGTCTTTTCATAGGGCTTATAAAGTTCCTGGAATAGGTCACATGGATTATGAATAACGAATGAGAGGCTAGAAACAAGTTCCTGGAAGGGCTGAAAGCAACTCCCAGCTTGGGGGCAGGTGGCCCATCAGGCTTCCACACACCACCACCCTGTGGCCTATGAGCCTTCTAAAGAGGAGCCGCTGGGTAAGAAGACTCATTTAACTCAAGACGCTCTGTTTCAGTTCTCGAAGACTTCAACTCTAACCAGTCGTGTATCACGAGGAAGACATACACCTACTCTGCCCCACTGTCCCCGGGTTAGAATTTGGAGACTAGCTCCTAACTTTCTAAAAATGCCAGCTAGGTTTCAGGCAGGCATTCCAGAGGAGGAGAATTACCAGGGCTAAGACATGAGGGCTAAGAAATAAATGAAGCTATTGTCACAGCTTCAAAATTAAATGTTTCTTTCATAAACCATATAAATATCTAACCAATGAACTGTATACCTGAAACTAATTTTAAAAAATTAGACATTTCTGTGTCCAAGTAAGCCGTATGTATTGGGGATTTGGTGCTATCTCTCTATTAGGGGTAACTATTGAAATGCAGGCAGACGTTTAAAAATGGGTAAAATGTACTATTTGAGACTCTGTCACTGCAGGTGGACAGCAAGACAGAAGTCTACTGTTCAGAATACCACAACTTAACATTTGTTTTTGCTAAAGGCTACTTACTGTCCTTGGCATAAAAGTACAACAGTCTGCCCACGCACCTCAAACTAATCTTTCCACCTGGGATGTCACAGGGTTTGCTTCAGTGAGTTTTGGTAAATGACCAGATCATTCCAGTTTCTCTTGAATCTAGAACATTCATCTGAATATATAAAAAGTAAAGAATACGTTAAGAACATTGAGTGAAAAGTATAGTGTAAAACCTGTCTTGTGAGAAGATGTCTTTTATTTTTTAGGTGAGGACTTTGTCATCTTACAATTCTTATTTATTTATTTTATACCTACAGCACCTGGTCTTTCTAGGTGGTCTCCCATCTAAGTATTAACCAGGCCCGACCCTGCTTAGCTTGAGATCAGATGGGATCAGACTTGTTCAGGGTAGCAGGGCCGTAGACCTGAAGACATCTCGAGAAAGTACTTTGATATGGTTGTGATATTTTTTATGGTAAAATGCACGTAACAAATTTACCATTTTAACCATTTTAAGTGTACCATTCAGTGGCATTAAGTACATTCACAGTGTTATACAGTATCACCACTATCTACCTCCATAACTTTTTAATCTTCTCAAACTGAAATTCTGTGCCCATTAAATGCTAACTTCTTGTTCCCACTCCCCCCTGGCAACCACCATTCTACTTTCTGTCTCTAAGAATCTGATGACTCTATGTACCTCATATTAGTGGAATCATACAAGATTTGTCCTTTTGTTCCTAGCTTATTTCACTATCATAATGCTTTTTTTTAAAATGTAAGACTTTCTCTTTTATTATTTGTATTTATTTATTTTTTACGCCCACAGCACCTGGTATTTCTAGGTGGTCTCCCAACCAAGTACTAACCAGGCCCAATCCTGCTTAGCTTCCGAGATCAGACAAGATCATGCATGTTCAAGGTGGCATGGTCATAGACAAGACCTTATTTTTTTAGAGTAGCTTTAGGTTCATAGTGAAACTGAGAGGAAGATACAGAGATTTCCCATTTACGCCCCCACCCCCACACATGCATAATTTCCTCCGTTATCAACATTCCCCATCATGTGTGGTACATTTGTTACAACTGATGCACCTACAATGACATATCATAATCGACAGATCAGTGAGAGTTCACGCTTGGTGCTGTGCATTGTTTGGACAAATGTAAAAATGACATGTATTCTCAAAAGAGTGTCATACAGAGTACTTTCACTGCTTGAAAAATCCACTGTGCTCCACCTATTCATCGCTTTCCCCATTTATAAGAATCCCATTCCTTTTTGTGGCTAATTAATATTCCATTTTATTAATAAAACATATTTGTTTATCGATTCACCAGTCAATGAACATTTGGGTTGTTTCCACCTTTTGGCTACTGTGAATAATGCTGCTGTGAACATGGGTGTACAAGCATCTGTCCTAGTTCCTGCTTCCATTTCCTTTGGATATACAGTATATCCATATGTGGTTTTTAAAGAGGCTTCCCCAGTGAAAACATTAATTTAAATAATTTTGACAACATCCATTTAATATGTCTCACTGGAAAAGTCCTGCCCACAGCAGAACTAGGCCTGCTGCCAGTGCTGGGACGTTCTTCCTCAGAAGAAAAGAAACCTTAAAGGGAGTCGATTTGTTTGCTCGATCCTGGGAGGGAAAGGAGTGATTCCCTTCTTCCCCAGGTTCTGAAGGCCAGGTCAACAGGCCCACTCACACCCCCACAACCATGCCCAGGCTGTACTCCACAATCTTCCATGTGCAAATTACCTGTAGAGTTTAAATCTTTCATTCTAGGCTCTATGTCCACTAACCTCTGGAGGGACCCCAGGCCCATCCTGTTTGTGTGAAAAGAACCAGCTCCTTCTCGGAGCAATAAACGTGTTTATAAACAGAGCAAGAGCAGGACAGCAACAACCCTCACTCAACTGGCATCAGATTCAGGTTGAATATTAAACTGGAAACTCCAAAAGCGATTACTACACTTTGTAAAGTTCCTTCAGAGAGGACCCAGTTTTGTTTGTGAAGTAGCCCAGGAACATGATGGATTCAGAGGGACTTCAAGGCAAGGACACATGCAAGAGACCCCGAATGAGCCCCCTACACCCCACAGGCTTCCTCCCTAAGCCCCCATCCAAAAAGAGAGCATGGCATTTCTGTGGCCAGGCAAACAAGCTTGCAATGACTTCCTTAGGCATCTCTAAAACCATGTCCAAGGTGGTTTCCTTAGGTTTCTTCTACACAAATGCATAATCTCTCTCTCTCTCTCTCTCACACACACACACACATACACACACACAATACAGAATTACAGAGTAAAAATGTAAAATCCTGTTTACATTATCCCTTCAATCCTACTCTCTTCCACTAAGATAATCAACCACTACTCACATGTTGGCACATATCCTGCAAAGCCTTTTCTTACATTTACGCATTCACAGCTGAGTTAGATTGCTAAGGCTGGCTACTGGGAAGGGGAAACCAAGAGGTGGGAAAAAGATCAAAAACAAAATCATCCAGGTTGAATAATCACACTTTGGAGATAAGTTTCAGAGTTGAAGTGATGCTCTCTGGTTATTCCACCTGCAGTGAACGGCCACCATACAACACTATCTACACCACCTGCTCCCAGGCACAAAACAAGGCTTCGCCTGTTCCCCACAGTCACAGTCCTCCAGCTCTTGACAAAGGTCAGGGGAGAGAAGGGAGGGAGAAGCTAATATGGGAAATGGTCCAGTTTCAAATCAGACAAGCCTAGCTTCAAAGTCCAGCTCCACCACTTGTTCACCTGAATCTCACAAGAGCCATGGGTCTTCCTGGAATGGCAGGAGCCTGTCTGTAAAACGCAATTGGTAAACACAGCCCACCTCACTCTGCATTAGCCCCCAAACAACACTTGAGGGCTGGGGTGTGCTCCATTTCCCATTCTCTCTCACTTCTACTCGCCCCTGCTCAGCTGGCTGGCCAGGGCCCTGCCAGCAGGTGCCCTGGAAAACCACTGTTCCCTCCGCCTTAGGAGTGGAAGGGAGGGAATGGTTTCTTACCATAAACACTGTACTCACCTAAAGGCCACACCCCCTGCTCAGATTCCCTGCAGAGAAATGGGGGTGGGGGCAGGGCTGGTCCTCTGAGGTGGCATCTCTCTCTCAGCCCTGTGGGAGGGGGATGGCCCCAGCTGTCAGCAGCTCCCTGAACTGGGAATGTAGGGAAATACAGTTGACCCTTGAACAACAAAGGTTTGAACTGCATAGGTCCCCTTGTATGTGAATTTTTTCAATACTATAAACGCCTTATGGTTTTCCTTTTTTTAGAGATAGCCCCTATCTTATGATTTTCTTAACATTGTCTTTTCTCTAGCTTACTTTATTGTAAGACTACAGCATATATGTGTGTGTGTGTATGTAACAAAATATGTGTTAATAGGCAGTATGTCATTGGTAAAGTGTTCAGTCAACAGTGGGCTTTAGTAGGGTTTTTGGAGAGTCAAGTTATAAATGGATTTTTCACTGCATGGGGGGTGAGTGGGCCAATCCCCTGATCTCTCTTCAGGAGCATCCCCAATCTCCCTGTTGCTCAAGGGTCAACTGTATTTTGTGTCTTTTGTCCTCAACTTTGAGCCTAGTCTACGATTCTGGGAAAAAAAATGTAAAATTCCACTTAACATCCTGTTAGACTCATAAGAACTGCAGATATGGATCATTTTAGATAGTGGGGACATCAAACAGCACGACCGGAGAGCGGGGCTACTTTAGTTAGGGTCGTCAGGGCAGACCTCTCCCACTTTGAGCTGAACTGATGAGAAGGAAGCAGCCAGAAGAACTGAGGAAAGGTCACTCTGGACAATGAGAAGAGCTGGGCCCTGAGGCAGGAACAGACCTGATGTGCTATGGGAAAGGGGAGCCAGTGTGGCCAGAATACAGTGAGTGAGAGAAAGAGCAGCGGAGACACCCACAGCATAAATTGTAAATGAGGGGTTTGGATTTTACTCTAAGCACAGTGGGAAGAGACATGATCCAACGGATGTGTCTAAAAGCCAAGTGTTGTCAGGATTAACTGAAACTGTTTATAGAAAGCACTCAGCCTAGGCTAGCATGCCAGGGCAGCTCAGACATCCCGAGGGCCTCTGTTACTGCTCCTTCAGGGTTCCCTGGCACTGGCTCAGAGACATCTGGGGAGTGATGAAGTTCCGGTGCATTGATGCCTGATCAGAGAGGCCTGAGCATGTCCGCTCCTCATGGGAGTGATGTAGCCACAGGAAGCCACCACCAAGATTCTCCGCCAAACCCAAACAGGTCCCCTGTTCTCTCAGGGATAGTCCCTCCCAGTGGCCTTTCTCACAGACCTGTTTCCTATTCCCAGCCAGTAAGCCCTTTCCAGTGACCTGCACATCCCTTTCCTTCACTCTGTTTGAGAGTTTAGGCTATCTGGGAAACAAGTATTTCTGAAAAAGAAAAAGAAAAATGGAAGTGAAATGAGCGACTGTTTCCTCAAAATATTATCTTGCTATGTCAGTGAAACCTACATCCAGCTCCCTGTCCTGTCATGATAAACTAATGCTTCCTCTGGCCAAAGTACACTGTCCAGGGTCTGCCAAGGGCAAGTTCACATCACACTCTGGTGAGACCCAACACAATAGGGGCCCCCTTCAAGAGCTGCAGGTCCATGGTACCACAGAAAACCCCCCAAAGTGTACCCACAGAAAGAGGGTGGTAGCCAGCTGGGGTGAGAGGAGTTCAGGTTTTCCTGAGCCTGATGGCTGTGTGGCTCTGGGTGTGGCCTTCCAAGCAGATTTCTGACCAAGAGTGGGGTGGGAGGGAAAGCAGATACAGAAGGATGGACAAGACCTCATTGTAGACAGTGGGGCAGGAGACACCAGGACCAAGCAGCTGAGGTTCAAGCAGGACACCCTCCAACACCACCCTCATGAACCACTGAACACAAATCCACTGCTGCTGGCTTTAGGCGATTTAGCTTTGCCTGTCTACCTCCTTTAATCCTGAGGATCACCCCACGGTGTCGGGCTTTGCTTCACTTTATAAACCCTGGAAACTGGGATACAGAGAGGTACTCAGGCATTCCCAAGCACTGAGAGAACCATTCCTGGTTTGTCAGCTTCCAGAGCACTCATGACAACCCTACAGTGCCTGAGACTCTCCCCCCCACCCAGGATGGCTAGCCCTAATCCATGCTCCCTCCTCAGCAAGTTCAGGACTAGCTTCTCAATGACACGCTTCTGTCCCAAACCACCACCCCAGGTCTGATGAATCATGAGACCTCAGTATTTCTCACCTCTTAAGTGGGGATCATGATTTTTCCAAACAATTAGATTTGAAAACAAACTTGCTTTCATGTGACAAACACAGACCTTCATGTTTACCCTGTGTGGTTCCATCTTAACCACCCACCAACACTGGGTGCTGCGCCTCCTGTCCAGGCTGCTTTTCCTGGGCCCTCAGCACCCCATCACAACTCCCCTTGCTCCAAACTTTTATTCATTTCACAGGTTCTATTGAGTTGCCTTTTCTGTGCTGGATGCTGGGTCCTGGGCAGAGCGATAGGGATAAGACAGGAAAAGACAGCTCTTGAGATGACTAATGATCACAGTCCATGTTAAGAAGTGTCATGAGGCCAAATAGAGTCCTGGAAGACTACAAAGGAAGGACACTGACTTCACATGAGCACTGCAGAAGGAACAATGGTACCTGGAGTGTATACCATAAAGATGGGAAGTTGGCCCAGTGTGGGGGTAGAGATGGGTTGCAGGAGGGAGGGCAGAGCAAGTTGGGGAACCTCAGGCAGGTGGTGATGAGTGGCTGGAGGTCAGATGAGAGGGGACCAACGGCCTTGAGGACCAACTGCACTAGAATACTGGATATCACCCCCACATGAGGGGGAAGGAGTCTAAGCAGTAGGTGATATGCATTTTAGAAAAATTCCCCTGGTGGACGAGGCATGAGGAGGTTAAGGCTGGCCAGGGAAGAGAGAGAAGATGGGGTGAACCCGAGACTGACCATGGGTTGTAGTCTACCAGATGAGGAAACCAATGGTGGGGGCAGTACCCAAGTACCAAACAGAGAATTCTGGCCCAGCAGCAGCGTTTTGGTGAGGCAGATGCAGCACTCCATTTTGAAGTTGAAAGTCTATCATGACATAGATGCTTCTCAGGCAAATGCCAGAGCAGCTCAGGTTAGAGGCAGAACCCTTGGCTGCTGTGCCAAGGTCCTGCCCAGAAGCACAGCCCTTGGCCCAGAATCCCACATTGGCTACTGGACTTCTCTGTCATTCAGCCAACCTCACAGATGGCCCACACACATACCCAGATGCCACCAAAGGGCCAACTGTGGCCTCACCAGGCAAGAGGTACCCTTGTGCAAAGGGAGGCTGGCACTCACCAGGACACCTACCCTTTCCTACTAACCCCTACATAGCCCAGGCCTGACTACCACCCCACCTTGGCTGCAGGAAGAGCTTACGGTCTGAAGAACCAGGGCTCCGCTTGGCTGGGCATTAGTCACAGTGCCACAGGACAAGTTGGATGTGCTGTTGGTGTCAGCTGCTGTGTCTCAGTTCTTCCTCTCCAGTATGAGTAATACTATATCCGATTCCCAGAAGTGGGACCAGGATAAAAAGAACTAAGCAGAAGGAGGATGTAGCTCCAGCCTGGCAGAGGACTGGTTGAGAATGGAATAGGAAGGAGGGGCAGTGAGGGGCTCTGTTCTGAGCCTGAGGAGTTCCTATGACAAAGAAATACAGACTCTTCTCAGTTTCCCATAGTGGAATTCAGAATATTCGCTCTCTTGGTAGTCCCTAGTGAGGTGGAGTTTGCAGAGATGGAGCAAACCAGGACACAGCAGAATGACTGAGTCCCTTGACGTCTATTTGGCATAAGGAGATAGGCATGCAGAGATGATGTCACCCTACTCAAGTGTGTGAGGTCTGGGGATGAGAAAGACACGCACAGGACATGTTGACTGCCTGATAATGAGATGCTCAGGGTGCTGGCAATATGGGACAGCTAGCCAGGCGGGGAATGTGATAGCAAAACAGAGAAGACAACCTATATATGGGAGAAGAGGGCATGTTTGGGTGGCTGAGAGTATGACCCAGCTTGCAGGGAATTTGGGTAGCGGGGCAGGTACTGTGGGACAGCTGGAAGGGCTTCTAGGCAGGAGAAAGTGGAGGGAGGTGAGGGCTCAGGATATATCCCTGAGGCCATTCACCTTAAAAAACCAGAAGAGGTAGGAGGGGCCTGGGCGTGAGGGCAGGCCTAGAGCAAGATACACTCCAAGGGAGGTGATGAGCACCATCTCCTGTAATGTTATGCTGAAACCTTCTTCTCAAGCCTGAGTCAAGTCTCATTTCCTCATAAGAGGCCCAGTCCTCCCACCTACTCATGGGGAGAGGCCAGGGAAACACCCAATCCCACCCCAGGAATTTGCTATGGCCCCAGAAACGCAGCTTCAGGACTTTGTCTGGAACCCTGGATAGAGGCCACATTCATCTCCACAGCCAAGGCCTCTGCTGTAGGATGACTCCCAAATCTGCAGATGGCTGCTGGTGACATGGTCACTGACTGAGGTGACACTGTCACTGATCCCCACTTCCTTCCCTTAATGCCCTGCTTTAGATCCACCTCACCCCCATTCCCACCTCTCTTCCTGCTCTAGAACTTGTCTGTGGCAAACAAGCCCTACCACCTCATCCTCTCCCAGAAGGTACCTTCCCCGATCCTGGCCAGACAGCAGGCAGCTCTCTCTCTAGGACCCTGCCCCACCTTCCTCTCCTCAAGACCCTGATGACCCAGCCTCCTCTCATTCCAGCTGATGGCCTCCTTCACTCAGCTACAATCACCACAGGGCATTTAAAGTTGAGAGGTAGCCCTTCCAAAGCCTTTACAAGCCTTTGTATCTTTACCATTTTATCCATACCCTGGTCAGCCCTGGAAACTGCTCCACCCAGAGACGCGTATCACAAATACCCTGCTCTCTCCCAACTCGTTCCTAGAGCTCTTCACTGTCCTTCTCCCACCTGTGTGACTCCATCTTCCTCATTAGTCCTTCATGGCTTTATGTCGTTGCCTGCTCAGCTTAGATCCATTCCACCAAGGCCCTGCTGTGCTCCTGTCTCAACTACTGGCAAAACTCTTGGGAGAAGCCAGCCTAAGAATGCACTTTTCCATGCCTGCACATCAACTGTGGAGGGAAAAATCATGCTTCCCTGCTCATGACTCGGCAGCCTTTCTTGGCACACCTTACCAGCACCCTCTCTCCTGAGAATGGGGTGCAAAGCAAGAACTTCTCCTCCTCTCCGACCCTGTATCCACCTATGGTCATGGATTTTACCTCCTGGGGACCCCAACTCTCCTGCATCTTTAATGTTATGTAGGCCCCAAAACAGCCACCCACAGAACCCAACACTCCACTTCAGCTGTCTCTCCTTCTCCTGTCCTTCCCAGTCAAGGTGCTAGCGAAAGCAGGCTATATCCGCCTCCCGTCCCTCTCCCACCTTCACTGCCTAGCTGCCAGAGCATATAACAGACACCCTTGGTCTCTTATCACCCTGCAGCACACCCCACTGCTCTCAACTCTTCTCTACATGGGCCTCCTGAAACCCCTCCTTTGTGTCTGTCTCCTCACCTCTGGCGAACACTATTCCTGTCCCTCTGCCTGCCTCTTAAATGTCCCTTTTGTAGTAGTTCACCCTTTTCTCAGCATAAAATCCTCTTGTAAATTCAAGTCCCGTACCTCCAACTGCTTTCCTGACCATCTCCCATCCTCCACACACTCCTAGTGACTCCAAAGTGTTCAGTTCTGATTCCCAGTGTGCTCTGCCTCACTCTCTACCTGAATCAGTTTCTGGTACCCACCCTCCCTTCCAGATCTGGCCCTACTTGCCTTCCAAAAGCAGCTTCAAGGAGCCTTGGACACACAGTGCCAACTGCAGCCCCCACACCACACACACAGGGCCACATCTATGGTTGGGAAGGAATAAAGGCAGGACACACTTGTTCTCCTTTCTCCTCTAGGTTCAAGCCTCAGCCCAAATGCCCCCTCCTTCACCAGCCCTTCTTGACCTCCCAGGCAGAGCTACGGCCACTCTGGCTGCACTCTACCCCTCCTTTCCCAAATCTGTTTTAACTCTTGGAATACCATTGTGATGACCTGCTTAAGAGCCCAGCTATTCTACTGTACTGTGACTTTTGAGCCCAGGCGTCTTGTACCATACCTAGTACTCATGAAGGAGGAAACAAGAGGAGGAAACAGATGCAAACTCAGAAAAATACTGAACCACTTGTGCCCAAGAGGAAAATTTAATTCTAAATAGTAACAACAGGGAGCATTCAGCAACTTGTTCCAGGCATGTGACCTTCCCAGCAGGCACCTTCAGGACAGGAAGGCAGGCCAAGCTCTGCCCCAGCCCTGAAGCAGAGCACAGAGATTTTTCAAATATTAATGGCAACTGGCATTCCTCAGTGACTATCAGGCAGCCAATTCCTAGGGAACTTGATAGTGGCCCCTTTGCTAGTAGCACACAATGAAGGGCACGTGCCAGGTACAAAGGGTGTAACCATTAACGGCTTTAGGGGTTTAGTCACAACACTGCAGGCAAGTTGGCTGGCCCATCTGCCTGCCCGCCTGTCAGAAGTTCAAATGCAGGTCTTAGCAGTGGATCCTGAGCCTAGGGCATAAGGCTTAAACAGGGCAGAGACTCAACCTTGTTAACCACTCAAAACAGTTCCCTGTGTCCCTTTTTTGGAAGGCAGAACACCTTTTCCCCAACTTGATCTGGTCCACTCACAGGCAGAGGGTGGGGTTGGAATGGTGATCTGCTAATTCAGGATCTTTATCTTCTGAGCTCAAAAGGTCCTCCCAACAGGCAGGTCCGGAAAACACCCCCCAGGGTGTAGGATAAACCAGCTAACTGCATAGAATGACAATCAGAGGTAGAGAACTCAGCAGCATTAGAGTGTTAACTAGTTAGAATTCCAAGCAAGGTACCTGTGGAAGGCTGGGCACACAGCAGGTTCTCCACAAGTATTTTTAGACCTGACAACAACAGAGCTGGGCCAGGAGGGAATCTTGCAGGTTTAATCATTTTAATAGGCATTTGAGAGACACTTCCTGAATGCTGGTGTACCAAGAGCTGAAATACAAAGATGCGAGACCCAGACCCAGCTCTCAATGAGCTTCTGGCTGTGGGGATCTGGGTGTGTTGGCCATGCCAACTCAGGTGTAGGTGCTACAAGAGGAAAGCACAGGGTGTCTGGGCCCCCAGCCCATGAGGAAAGAGAGGTTTGGAAGACTTCCTCAGCTAGCGCTGCCCCAGCTGAGTCCTGAAGGATGAGGTGGCAGGAAGCAGATAAAACAGTGTGGGTACAGGGAAGGGTTTAGGGGAGCAGAGCTGCTCAGAGGCTGGCAAGCCCTTCGGCTCTTTAAAAGGGCAGACTGCTGAATGCCATTTGTGGCTCAGATTAAAAGATAATTCTACAGTCCAGCCTCACAGACTCAAGAAGCCAAAGGGCCTCAGACAGAGGCTGGTGAGGAAGCTCAGAGGTCCTGCTTGCTGGGAGGTGGGGAGGGGACATCCAGGAAGGCAGGGAAGGATGCCAGAGGCAGGAGGAGTTAAAGTATAGACTCAGATCCTTCTAAGGCCCACAGGTTTACCAAGATATGAAGGCTGAAATGGCCCTTGATAGATAAGAAATTACAGAGGAGAATTAGAGAAAAGGGCAAAAATGACTCAAGGAAAGGCAGAAGGAACAGAGGTGAGTGAAGCTTTTGGTGGGATGTAGGTAATGAGCTACATTTAGAACAATACACAAGGAAGGACTTTTATTGGTAACAGAATTGCCCATTGGTAAACAACCCTCAATGTGCAAGGTACCCTGTTAAAATTGTGTATCAATTAGGCAGACACACAGTTTCAGATTATGGGAAACAGGCCAAGCAATATGTAGTGTGTTCTTAATCCCTTATAAAAGGAAAGAGCACTCCTGGGTGGGATGGAGGAAGAAACTGTGACTGCCCACATGTGACTCCTGCCAGCAGATCCTTGTGCAGTACCCAACCAGGCGGGGGACATAACTGTACAGGACAGAATGAGAAGTTGTCTCGCAACCCCTAAGTGAGCAGGTTATCAGACAAAAATGGGTTCTTTCACAATATCAGCCTTTCCTCAGCCTCCATGCCCCACCCCCCACGTGGGAGAAAGACTGGGAGGAGCCACCACTCACTTCTGATCCTCAACAGAGTCTTTCCAAAGTCCCACCTGCCACTAATGCTGAGGTCCCACATAGAAACTGGAACGAGAGCAAGGGCACTGGGAGAATTCTGCAAACTTGGATCTATCTCTGGGTCTGAGAAGGCCTCTTTTCAGAGATCTAATTGTGAGAATGCTCTGAGAGGACCAAACCCTGGTCTGGAGGGAAATGTAGTCCCTTTGAGATGAGTGACAATCTGGAAGTTTCTCAAAAGGCAAATAAAC
Source organism: Cynopterus sphinx (assembly GCA_030015415.1). Lineage (NCBI taxonomy): Eukaryota > Metazoa > Chordata > Mammalia > Chiroptera > Pteropodidae > Cynopterus > Cynopterus sphinx. The sequence goes on along the minus strand of CM057379.1, from coordinate 93,196,882 downwards.
ACGTGAGACAGGAAGGTCCCTGGAATCAATCATGTGATTTTGCACCTTTAACACCTTACATCTTGCTACTTACTCTAACCAACAAACTTGGGCTTTGTCATGGAAATAAAAAAGCCCACTATCCTGCCTCCGTGCTCCCAAAAGAGAAGGAGTTATTAATCAGACTTCTGTTAGGCAGTCTGCTTTGTTTTATAGACATAAAGCATTGAGTGCCTCCAGAGTTCAGTCTTCTTTTTCTCACTCCATGCACTCTCCTGGGAAGGCCCCACCCACTACTCCCTGGCTTCACCACCACACAGAAAGGAGTCCCCAAAATTTTCTCAAGCCCAGCACACTTAATGCCAGACCAACATATATCCACCTGCTACTGGGGATCTTAATGACCTTCAACTCAACATGTCGAAACTAAAAGTCATCACCTGCCTGCAAGCCTGTCACTTTCCTGCACACCGTGTAGCATGAACCTAGGTGCAAGTCACCCAATCTTGGACTGTTCCCTAGGTCTTCTTTTCCCCCTAGCCCTTCCTCCATCGCTACTGCTGTGTGTCTCATAGTTCTGCTCACCTATCTGCACCCCTACTGCCCTTCCTTCCTAGTGGACCTGACATCTTACAAGATGTGCTACGGTGGTCCCTTAACCACTCTTAACTCAGTACAGCCTTTCACCAACCTATCATGGCTACCACTGCCCAGTTACCTGTGGAGAACACAATCTGATTAATCACTCACAGACCCAAGATCCCTTGGTGGCTTCCAACTTCCCTCAGGGTACAATTCAAACTCGGGCTGCTACTCAAGGCCTCTCGCGATGTGCCACCAGCCTAGCCCCCTTAACTTTGTCTCCCCCTCTTTACCCCAACCACCAGAGCTTCCCGCTATACTTCACCCAACAGCCAGTGGGTGGGCTGCGCCCTTGATACTTCATGCACACTGTCTCTTTGACCAGAAGGCTCTTTCCTTCACAGGGTCTTGCTATTCCTATTCATTTTCAAATTTAGCTTTCAGGAACCCTCATCAAAGACCAACTGGATGCCATTCTTGTGCCCAAAACAAGCTCTGTCCACCTCGATGGGAGCACCTCCCACAGTGCCACAGTTCACTGGCCTGGCTCTTTACTGCACTATAAGTTCCTTAAGGGCAGAGACTCACTCAACTTTGTAACCACAGAACACAGGGCACAAGGCCTCCTCTTCATGCGAAGTGTGATTTCAATAAACTTGTGAGGAATTAATTTTAAAACTCATCAAATAATAAATTTAAGTTGATTCCTCATAAAAGGCCTGAGGTTTTATTGCCTGATATTATCTCCATTTGGAAAGTGACACTTGAAACAGCCGCTGAAATTGCTGCTTCGAGTTAAAAAGGGCTTTTTTCTTCCATGTACAGAGTTGTCATAACAGAAAAGGTATGCTCAAACAGGTAAAACATTGAACAGAGTAAATGTTAAGTGTTTTATAACCTGCTTCATTGTCCTTGTGTACTTTAAACCAGAAACCATCTAAAAGCAAACACTTAAATATGTCATCTGCAGTTGGCTTAGACTGTTATGAGAATTAGAAGCAACAATGCGTGCCCAAGGTCACTTGGCCTTCTGGACAGTCCTGGCAGGTGCGGTCATCAAGGGCTAGTGAGGCCCACTGCAGGTGAACTTGCAGATCCAGGGGGTGATTTTATTGTTATGAAAAGCCTGCTTAGATTATTAGATTACCTCCACATCCCCTGGAAGGTCACCCCTACTCCCAGATGAAAACCACTACATTAGTTTTAGTACCTTGGTTCATTTCAACAACCATTCCAAGCCAGGCAATGGGGGAGTAAAGATGAATGCAACGTGCCTCCAGCCCTGTTCACAGGGAGAGACAAGCTTCTCAACAGAGCACTGACTACGAGATAAGCACTTCACTTAAAGGCTTAATCTGAGGGCTGAGAAGATTAGATGAGAACCAACCTTCAGCATAAAATGAAGCACATGTGGGGGTCATTCTACTGGCTTTAAACCTTTGTAAACTCTTACACCTTTGTGATGTTTCTTGATTTTATCTTGGTTTATCCCAGCCTATATCCTTTAAAAAGAACCTGCACATGTCTTTAAAGCAATTAAGCAAACATTTGCAGGTGCCTACTATGTGCTGAGGGTAGAAAGTGGTGATGGAGCCCCTACCTTAAGGTGGAGGAAACAGCTACATCTGCCCAATAATGGGGTAGTCTTTTTTTTTGAAATTGCCTGAAAGTTCCTCCTGACTTTGAAGCAAACACAGTGAAATGAGGAAAACCACCTTTGAGTGCTTCTATTGGCCCTGCAAAGGCAGACAAATGACTTGGAAGAAACAGTTGAGGAAAGGTCACAACACCAGCATCACAACCACAGCCACATCCGCCACCAGGCCTGTCTCTTCAGCACCACTAATCAAACAGTCAAACCGTGCTTCCACACAGCCCAGGTGGTTCTTAGACAAAATTTGGCCTTTCATGTCAGCCCACTGACTGATAACCCAGGAGGCCCACAGCACATTTGTTTCCATACTAAGGTCACAGATGAAAGAAAACCTGTGTTCTGGCTACCAGCACCCCTTGCCAGGAGAAAATCATGACCAGGTGAAGCCCATCCCAGACCTCCAGCTGAGCTTAGTCAAGATTCAGATAGCACAGGGCCCTGTGGAAATGCTTGTCCCCCACCCAGCACAGCTGTGACATCAAAGGGGCAGCCAGACAGGGCCCAGATTCTGGGCGGTAATGTCATCCTTAGACAAGCAGACAGCTGGAAGAGGAGCAGTGATAGATCTCTGACGGCAGAACGTTATCAGAGAATATGTTGCAATTTCGAGTCCAGAAGAGGATTTCCTACCCAGCAGAGACGGAGAGACGGAGAGCGGCCCGCGGAAGCAGTGACACAGGGCAGCCTCGCACCGGGTTGGCCAGCACAGTCTGCTGCTGGTCGGGGGCGCCGGCCCTGTCCCCGGGTCGGGTGTCCGGCGGGGCGGAGGTCGGCTCCGGCCCCACGTCGCGCCCCGCCCGGCACTCGGTCCCCGGGGCGGCTCAGGGCCAGGCGGGCAGTGCCAGGCGGACAGCCTTGGGCCCGGGACCCCCACGCCGCAGCCGGCCCCCGCGCCCCATCTCAGACAGAGGCCCCTCCGTCTGGCCCCCACGCTCCTTTCTCAGCACGCCCCCCACCCCGCGATGACAGCCCGCAACCCGACCCCGCAGCCCCGCCGCGGCCCCCGCCACGCCCCCCGCCCGCCGGGCGGGCGGCGGACCCACCTTCCCCGCGGAGCCGCGCCGCGCCGCTCTGCTCGGCTCCCCGCACGCCTGGGCGCCGGCTTCTGCGCACGCGCCCCGCGGCCCCGCCCCCGCCGAGCACGCGCCGCCGGCTGCCCACCCCAGGCGCCTCGGGGCTCGGGCGCAGGAGGCTCTGGGCATGCGCGCTGGCGCCCCGCGGCGGGCGGAGAGCCCGCTCCGGCCCTGGACTGGCCCCGGCACCGAGAGGTACCGGTTGGCGAGCGGCTCGCTCCCGCAGGAGCAGACTGGGGGTGGGAGGGAGGCTGCGGGGACCTGCCTAAGGCAGGACCTGAAGCTTTGGGAGCTGGGAGGGCTGCCTGCTGGAGTCGACGCCTCGCTAGGCTACGGGAACGCGCGTCTGCATAAGCACAACGTCCGGTCTTGAGCAGGTGGAGAAGGGGTGCAGGGGTATTCGGGGCAGGACCTTAGCGGAGGAGCCATGAGACTGAGACCTAGAGAGACAGCCAGACGGAGACAAGAGACAGGGACACAGCAGTCCAAGAACGAGGCCGAACACGGGCAGAGACGCAGCGGTGACAGGCACGGACGCCCAGGGCCGAGACAGGGTGGGCATAAGTGACAGACGAAACAGGACGCCGTCCCCGCTGGGGGAGGAGTCACAGCGCCCTCTGCGGGTCCCGGCAGGGGCAGGGGACCAGTGACGCTAAGCTCCATGGGGGTCCATGGGAGTCTGTGATGGTCACCTTGCCTCTCGGTGAGTCACAGCGCTCTCTGGCGGATCACACAGTCCGTGGGGGATGGAATCACCGCGGCTCTTGGGCGTGTTCTCAGACTTATGATGGATCCTCGATTCGCAAGAAGGTTCATAACTGGGAGATGTCAGAGGGCCTTTTTAAAAGGTTAGAACGCTCTCTGGGGACCATGACATCACGGGGAGGCAGGGCACAGATTCCCTTAGGGTGGTCGCAAAGCTCCAAAGCGTTGGCCACCACAAGGAGGTTCACAGTCTTATGGGGGTATCACGGTACCCTGTGGAGTGGGCAGATGCCGCGAGGGTGGGGGGACCAAGAAGTCCTCTAGGATGACAGCTGCCCAAAGAAGCCTTAAAAAAGCTCTTTGGAGCTACCTCATCCTTCTGGGTCGCTGTGTCCCTCATACATCTGGGCACGGGCGTGAGGCATAAAGGGAGGCGCCCGCAGGGTTGGGCGGGGGCCTAGATGGCGACGCGCGCGACGCGAGCAAGGACTCCTCTGCAGGCGGATGCACTGGTTGAAAGTGCGCCTTGATGTGGGAACAGCGCCCTGACCCTGACGGGTCCCGCCCCGCTCACCGGCTCAGGCTGCCTGGCAGCGGCCCCGCCGCTCGCGCCGCTGCAGCCTCCGAAGGCGCCGGGTCCACGCGTCGCGCCAGGGAAGCACGAGACTCCCGCGGGCAGCGCTGAGCCCGGGCCCTCGGCCCCCCGAGCCCCCGACCGCAGTTCCTGGCTTGCCCCCTAGCAGTAGGTAGCGGCGCCCGGGCAGCAGGCGTGGGCAGCCACAGGCCGCATCCCTGGTGGGCACCCACAGCGCGCTGCTCCCGCGCCGCGCGCGCTCCTCGCCGCTCCGGAACACAGCGAGCACAGCCACCGGGAAGCGCGTCCACGAGCCACGTGCCTCACCGCGCGCTCCCACCGCCACCTGCACCGCTGCGGGAGGAAAAGACGGGTGGGGAGGGGCGGGGGGGGGCAGGGTCAGCAGTAGACCACGCAGAGAAAGGGTGCATGCACTCACCGCAGGGTGGGAAGGCGGGGAGGAAGGACACAGAGGACACCCACTGGCTCGAGGCAGGCACAGAGAGGATACTCTCAGCCCTCAGCCTCTGGAACAGTCTGCCGGGGGTGGGGCCAGCGGAAGTGGGGGACCTGAGGGATGGGGGATACCTTGAGGCCCAACAAGAGTCAGGGTATCCAAAGGGAAAGTCGGGAGTGCAAGGGGAGAAGGTTGGGGGCAGGAGGCTTGAGGGCTGCCTACCATAATCCTTTCTGCAGAACTTCTTCAGGCTGATGCGGTAGCTGCCACGGGCAGGTTTACAGTGCAATTCACAGTCTGGGGAATGAGGAAGGGTAGGGCCGGCACAGATTCCCACCTCCTTTCCCTCACCCCCTCCTTATCTCCTTGAACTCATGGTCCCCTTCCCCATGGGATCCTGGTCTGTGTCCACTCACCCTGAGGCTCCACAGGGCTGCTCTCTTCAGTGGGTCCAGGGACAGGGGTCTCTGTGGAGAGGATGAGAGAAAGGCCTGCATTCGAGGAGGACAGGGAGATCTGCAGAGCTCAGGGGGCAAGTAGGCAGCAGTGGGGAGCTGGGGTGGCCTCAGCAGGGCAGGATCACTCACTAACACAGGGTGCCACCGGAGAACGGCTCTGCTGGAAGCCAGGGGCACAGCGATTACAGGTGAGGCCGGTGACACCGTCCTTGCAGGGACACTGGCCTGTGGTTTGGTTGCAGGTTTTGCCAGCAGCACCAACAGGATGACAGTCACAGGCTGAGGACAGAGGTGGGATGATTAGAAACCCATCTGGGGATATGGGAGACTAGAGGGTGAGGATGTGCAGGTGGCTAGTGCCAGGCTCACCCCTGCAAGCACGGCGGTCACTCGGGGCACGACCTGGGTCCCGATAGAAGCCCTCCCGGCAATAGTGGCAGTGGCGGCCAGCAGTATTGTGCCGGCAGTTGAGGCAGACACCGCCACTGCGGCGGCCAGACAATCGGTACAGCTCCATGTTGAAGCGGCAGCGGCGGGCATGGCCATTGCAGGAGCAAGCTGCAGGGAAGTATGGGTCAGGGGCAGGCTGGCTGGGTCCAAAATCCCCAGGCCACCCTCCAAGGCCTCACCAAGGCAGGCGTGGGCTTCCCGGGCCGTGGCCCGCTGCCACGGCCTGTCGCAGTAGAAGGGCTTGCAGCGGCCACAGTCAGGGCCCTCCGTGCCATGCCGGCAGTCGCAGATCAGGTGGCCCTGGGTGTCCAGCAAGCACCGGGAGGCATGCCCATTGCACTTGCAGCGCCCGCCCACCTGGAGCTCAGTGGCTGAGTAAGAGTAAGGGACCACGGCTGGGGCCTCCCTGGTGTTTCCCAGCATGGCAGGTCTTGTGAGCACTATTCGAATGTCCGTGGCGGTCACCCAGTCTTGGAGCACCGGGCTGCTGTCCAGATCCAGACCTGGTGGGCTGCTGTCCTGCACGCTGAAGGCCAGAAGGCCACCACCATCAGACTGGGCCTGGGGCTCAGGGAAGCACAGGGCTTCAGGCCCTGGACCAACTGGGCCACTTTCAGGGGCAGGCAGGCGGCCGTAGTCCAGACCACAGTGGGAGGAGAAGAAGCCCAGCGGGGCCCAGCTGCGGCCGTGATCCTGTGACTTGAGCAGGGCCACCGAAGTTGGGGGCGTGGAACAGAAGCGCAAACTCACAAATACCAGCTCAAAAGCCTTGCCCAGGGGCACTGTAAGGGTCACGTTGAGGGGCACCTGCGTCAGCCAGTCCGAATGCCAGCACACTGGGCTTGCGGTGCCCCCTGCCGAGGTCAGGAGGGCTGCCGGGTGTGCCCGTCGCGGGTCCGAGGCATCGCAGGCCCGTGTGGGCGGCCGCCCGCACGTGCTGGACGCCAGCACCTCACGGCCCAAGGCCGCATTCACCAGGCCGGGCACACAGCCGCGGGGCGCGCCCTCCTCGTCATGGCAGGGGTCGGCGGGCGCGGGCGGCCCCGGGCTCAGCGCGGCCGAGAGCGTGCCCGCGGTCAGCAGCAGCCCCCAGGGCCAGCCGGGCATGGCCGCTGCAGCCGTGGGTGGGTCAGCCGGCCAGGGCCCCACGCCGTTGCGCTCGCGGGGGGAGAGACCAGGTCCGAGGCGCTGCCCGCCCGCCCGCAGCGCCGAGCAACCGCAGCCCCGGGACGGCCCCAGCCGGGGCCCAGAGGTGGGAGCAGCCGCGGGCACGCTCCGGGCCAAGCGCAGCAGCCGAGATGTTGGCGCGTCCTCCCGCTGGGCCTGGAGCGATGACAGGCGTCGCCCCCGCACCCGGCGCCCCCGCCAGCAGAGGCTCCGCCCGCCGCCCGCCGCTCGCACTCACCCACGGAGGGTCGGGTGGAGCGGGTCTCCCGGCCTCCCGGGAAGGGCCGAGGGCAGGCGGGGCCTCGGGCACCCCGGCCACCGCCTCCTCCTGGCTGCAGCGAGGGCGGGCGAGCTGTGCAAGAAGGGGGTGGGGGGCGCACCAGGAGCAAGCCCGAGCCCAGTGGGGGCGGGGCTGGTGGGGCCGGGAAGGAGGGAGAGGAGGGGGTCTCGTCGGCTCAGCAGGAATCTGAAGCAGAATCAGACACTGGCTGGGCCGGCGCGGGAAGGGGGCTGGGAGGCCCGGGAGCCGGGGGAGGGGCCGGGGAGCCAGGAATGCACCGGCGGGAGGGGTCTGAAAGGGGCGGCTCAGCCACGCAGCCTGTGGGGGGACCACCCAGCAGGGTCCCCGGCCCCCAGCCAGACTGGCTGCTTCTGGGGCTGTGCCACGTTCTGGGCGGGGGTCTGGCGGCCTTCTCCTTCAAGCTAAACATGCAGGCTGGGCTCTGGGTCTGAAGGCTGGGGCCCGGATGCTCCCTGATGTCCATACAAAGTGTACTCAGGAAAGGGGGAATGAAGACTTTCTGGTGATTGTGGGGTGTCTTCTAGGCAGCGGTCTGCTCTAGTAGAAAGAACCTAGGACTGGCACTAATTTTGAATCCAAGCCGCTCCAGTTTCCAGCTGTGTGGTTCAGATTCCTTAACCTGCCTGAGCCTCAGTTTCCTCTTCTACCACATGCCTGTTATTCGGCTTTGCTGAGTTGTGAGTTGTGCGGGAGAAATGTGATGAGCTGCATGCTCAACAGACTTAAGTCCCTGCTACCTTATGTTCAGGAAGAACTGCACCCCTGGGACTGGCCTGAGCTCATCTATCCGGGTCCCCTACCTGAATCAGGCCAAACACTGGTCCCTGGGTCTCCTAGTGTTTTGTTGCAACATTAGGATGCGCCCAGGCCTTAGAGCTGGCAGAGAGGAAGTGAAAGCTGTAAGTGTGGGGGTACAGTCCACTAGGTGGTAGGGCCCCTTGGGGTTCAAGGGTTTTGTCACCTGTGGAGAGGTAGGGAGTAGGGTTTGATCCTTGGCGAGAGCCTAGTAATAGATGGCTTGTGTCAGAATCCCTAAGCCTATCCCACATACCAGCAGGTTTGGGCAAGGAAATTGAAGCAGAAGCCCAGCTTGGTAATCTGGATACCAGCTGGGGATGGGGCAGCTGCAGCTGAGAGACAGAGACCTCTTCTTGACTACCTTGAAATCTGTGTTGAAGGGGGGCCAAGCATCCCAGGAGGGGTTGGCCTCATGCAGAAGAGCAAGGCACACCAGCACATGTCCACTTGGGACAGCTCTGAGGCCTGAAAGTTCAGCTGGGAGGCTGACTTTAGGCTAGGCTCTGAAGCCGGTGGAGGATGCAATGTGGGTATGTCTATGTAAGTGGAATTGCCACCCTCTGCAAGGCCTGAGTTGCTGTAAGGACCCATAAGAAGAGGATGAAGAAAGCAGAATCCTTGTGCTGTTTAGGAGAGGAGGGGCAGGAGGACACCAAAGCCTCTTGGGAAAACAAAGAAGAGGGAGCAAGAGTGCTTGAACTGGGAGAAGCAGGAAGACAGAGTGATGGGGCACCTGCAGTGACTGATATCATCTGCTCAGGCCCTTTCTCAGGATGGATCAGCATAAATGCAGGGTGTGTGGAGGGACTGATGAGATGATGGGAAACTTTGGAAGGACTGAGCCAGGAGGGTCACAGGGGATGCTGGACTCTCCCTTCACCTCTGGCAGCAACAGCAGGAAGGCTGTGAGTCTACCCCACTTCACAGAGCAGGTGCCACAAGGCCACATCCCTCAACTTCCCAATAAAGAGAACACGTCCCTTACAACAGCCATGCACGGTGCATAAATGAGGGTGCTGGCAGGGTGCATACACTGCTCCAGGATGTCAAGTTCGGAAATACCTTCCCAACCACTCTCTTCAAGGCCCTTCTGGACTCCAACCTCAGCCACTGCCTGGGATGAAAAGAGCCCTGGTAGGGGAGTGGGTGCTGTGATAGCCCCTTGTAGGACTGTTAGAAGCAAGATGACTACCTGGCTATGGTCAGGATAAATGCCCAGGACCCCTCCAAGGAAACCCTGGCTGTATGGACTTCAGGACTCCTGCCAGAAAGGAGGAAGCTGGGAGCAGGGGCAACAGCCTCTCCTCTCCTTGTCAACCTCGGAGTCTTTCTGCAGCCCAGCTTCCTCTTAAGTTGGGGCTAGGGCCTGCGGAACATCTGGTGTCTTCTGATGTGGGTGGAAGAAGTCCCTCAGGGCTAAGCCTGATGTGAGCGTTCATGGAGATCAGCCCTGGGCCCCTGTGCACCACCAGCTGCCCAGAGAAGAGGGTGCAGGCAGCATGGCCTCTTCCCTGGAATGGCCCCCTCTACACACTCTCTTGGCTGCTGGGCAGTCTTGGCAGATGGTGTAATGGGAGCTAAGGGGACCTTCCCCCACAGTCCCTAGCTGAGGCTCATTACTCCCTGTGGTCTAAACCAACTGTCCCCAGATCCCCGCTGGGGCCTCTCACACTTCCAACTTCTTGGCTGGCCCTGCCCCCTCCTGGCACCTTAGAAGAGGCTCCATCTCCCTGCCCCCACCTGCGACTCCTCAGGCTGCTGCACTGTCACGTATTGCATTTATTTATTGAGTGCCTATTACGCCTGGAGGAGTTTCCAACCCACGGCTGGTGGATGCTGCACTTTGCCTGGAGAAGGATGGTCACGCCGCCGCCCTGCGCCGCCCTGCACTCCCCTCGTGTCGCGCAGACTCCCGCCCGCCCAGTGCTCAGCCAGGCCTGCTCTGCGGTTGCGACCAGCTCTGCGAGCCAAGTAAAATACAGAAAGGAACATTAGGTGGAATGAGGGTGTGAGACGGATAAGGAGGGAGATGGCTTTGGAGCTCCCTCCTGCCCGGGCCCCCAAATGTTTGGAAAGACTTAAAGAGGGTGCCTGGGGAGGGGGCTCCCGTGAACTGGGAGCACTGTGCCCGCCGGGTCCGGGCAACGTCCGGAGGAAGGAAGCGCCCAGATTGCCGTGACCTTGCTGGGAGGGGGCTCATGTGGAACCCCGCGCCCGGCCCTCCACCACCGTTGCTACCAAAGGAAGGCGGGGCTAGAAGCGAGCACCGCACCGAGCGCGGCCAGCGACGCGCCTTGGGTCAGGTCCAGGTAGGGTCCGCGCAGCGAGAAAATGATGGTCACGGCGCCCAAAGGCAGGATGTAGCGCAGCCTCGAGCTCCTCTCGCAATCGGTGGTACAGAGAAATGCATGCAGGATTGGGGGGCGGGGAGTCATCATCAGGCCCGTTCGTGCAGCTGGCGTGGGGCAGCTTTCGGGTAGATTTGGGCGCCCACGGAGTCCCTGCTCCCATGTCCGTCCGAACAGCGGTGACGCCCTGGGTGGACGGAGGAGTTCGCCCCTGCCACCTACAGTTTTGTGTGGAACCGGGATAGGCAGGTGCTAACCTGGAGGAATTTCTCCCTTCCTATTCTGGCTGGGCACCTTGTGTCCCAGACCTTCCCCAGGATGCTATTCGTGGTACCTCCCTGCTGCCCAAGAAGGCCCAACCCCTAGCAGTCTGCCAGGCCACTACCAATGCCAAGGACTAGCCCCAGATAGGTGGGTCTTTGGGTACCCGTCTGGGCTTGACTAGGGATCCAGGTGGACAACACCCCTGCCCTTGTGAGGCAAAGGTACAGTAGGGAAGGTGCACAATAAACCAAGTACACTAGTAGATGAAATAATTGTGGTGGACATCACCTGCTATGAAAACTGATTCTAGGGTGGCCAGTATGGGTGGTGATACGATGCACCCTGCGGATTAAGGGTTCCTTGAGATCTGAACACCTGAACAGCAGCTCTGGGGGCAGTTAAGAGTAGCCAGGAGGAGGTGGCTGTCCCTCAGGCTCCCTCCTCCTGAGTAGTGAATGGACAGAGCTGTTCTATTCCCTGGAGGCCCTTTGTTTCCTTTTCTACTTTGTCATCTGGTCCTCAGCAGCCCTCAAGACCCAGGACTCCATGTCAGAGGTTTCTAGCCTACTGGACTGTGGGGCCACTTACAGGTAGAACCTCCTGCAGGGGACGTGGAGCCACCTTGAAGCTGCTTCGACATTGTCCATTTCATCCCTTATAACTAAGACACTTCATCTGGCTCTCAGAAGATCTGGCATCTGGGAGTTACCTGCCTCTTGGGCCTGGGTCCCTCACGGTAGAGGCTGGTGTTATTCTGTCTTGCAGTCACTGTCTATATTAAGGGTTAGAGCCCCAGCCCTGAGCATTGTGCTTGGTCCTTGTAGGTGCTCAGTAAAGGTTCCTCTTAAAGAATGCCACAGCCTCGCAGCCCTCACCAGGACCCAGCACTGTGCAGTGTTTCACATCTCATTCATCTTCATCCTAACTCCAGGACTAATAACCACTACACCCAGCATGACAGTGGGACAACATGGAATTGAAGCTCAGAGCCCTTAAGAATTTTGTTGAAAGTCCCACAGCAGCAAACAAGTTACAGTATAGACCCAAATCTGTGACGGGAGTAAACTGAGAAGCCATGACTTTGACCTCTACACTTTCTACCTTCCACAGCAATGATTCCTTCAACAGGGTAGGTGGGAGAACCAGAAAAGGTGATAGTAAATAAGGTGAGGGGTGATGGGTAAAAGGGCCTGTACCTCACTCAGTGTGGGGGCCCCACACTGGCCATAGTAGTGGCCCAAGAGGTGGTGGTGAGCACAGGTGCCAGATGGCTGTTGGCACATAGTGCCTGTCTACTCTGATACAGGTCTGTGGCTTTTGGGTCTTCCAATGTGCCCAGTATAGATCTAAGCACCTGGGGGAAGGAGTTTCAGGTGTGCTAGGGCCAATGCATAAGGTGAGTTCCCAATGCAGCCCACCCTGAGTGGCCTTACCACCTCCCTACAGTACAGAAGTGATATGGATGTTTTCCGTATATACACTTGATATATTTTTGGTAAGCAAAAAACAAAACAAAACAAAAAAACTCTATACACCAAGTTCTACCTTGGTATGATTTAAATATATATACTTTCTAAAAGAGTTTTAATGCCACAAAAGCCACTTTTAAGTCTGAAAGTGAGAGAAAACAGAGGTAGCTAAGGAAAGCCCCTGCCCCCCCCCACCCTGGCCTCAGGTCTCCTCAAACCTGTGGAAGGCCGAGCCAAGCCTTGACCAGGTTTAGTAGTTGTGAGAAGGGCTGTTTCCCCAGGAACAGTCAGGAGCTATCCCTGCCCCATCTTGGAAATCTAGCTTCTCAAGGGGTACAAGCATCTTGGCCCAGGTCCACCACACAACCCTGTCCACTTAACTTTGACCAGAGAAGGGGTGCTCTCCCCAACAGCCCCAGCATCAGAACCAGCTTGCCCTCTCCCCAGGGTTCTGATGTCTGCAAGTGGGGTGGGGAAGAGGGGCTGGCAGCAGGAAGGGCTCAGTCATCAGGTTCATCTCGCAGGACAGTGAGGAAGCGCTCTCCTCCCTCACAGAGCAGGCTGTGCACAGCCCTGCACAGTGCCAGCTGGGGCAGCTGCTCCTGCGTGGTCATGAGTGGGAGGAGTTCGGTCATCAGGACCTGAAGGGAGGTGAGGGGCCAAGGTTGAAGGGGGACCTATCCCAGGCAGCTAGCCCAGGGCCCCCAAAGGAGAGCCTAGGGAGTGGGGCAGTTCCAGAGCAGGATTGGGGGCACCATGCTCCAGCCCCTTCCTCCTTCAAAAGCTCCCAGTTCTCTCCTGTTGCCTCTGGACCTGGCCATTGCAGGCATGTGCATAGGCCCATTGGCTCCTATCACCCTGGGGTAGGGAGGAGTGCAGACAGGCTTTTGAGCCCTCATGAAATTCCAGACCTCAAGTTCTCTGCACAGCCCATGGTCCCCTGGCACCCAGTCATCGACTTTCCAACCCCTACTCTGGAAATACCTTTTCCAGGTGGATCTGCTGGTCCAGCATGGCTACTCGTAGCCTGAGGGCCGCCAGTGTCTGCAGCTCATGGGTGCTGGAATAGAGCAGCAGCTGGGGCTTCCAGGTGGGTACTGTTCCTCCTCCACAGGGCAATGAGGTCCTGGGGAGTCTCTCCTCAGGCCACAGCCCCTGCTGTTGTTCCACCACCACTGTGAGGACAGGAGGATGTGGACTCATGGAGCAGCAGCCAGGCACTTCCTCCCCACTCTCCTATAAGGGAGTGCATATTTTCCCTTCGCTTCCTGGATGAAGCCTTATTGTCCACAAGCAACCACCTCTTGTAAGGCCAGGTGAGTCATCCGCCAGTACCTCTGATTCTCACATGCCACTTTTTCAACCACTGGACAAACAAGCAAACTACTCAGAGTGGTGGGGCTCTGTGTCTGGAGAGGGAATGGGGTGAGAGTTGTCCCGACTGGTCCCACAGGACAACTGGGAGAACTCAGAATACAGTAAGATAACGTGAGGAAAGGCCTGCTTGCTTCTGCTCCTGGGCTGCCGTTAAGTTCTAATGCTGTCTTGTGGTAGAGGACCTTGAACCACCCAGCCAGAATTCAGCACAGGTAGGGGTGGGGTCTCACCTGTCTGAAGCTCCTGCAGCCTGTGGAGACACTGCCCCACAATGGCCTGAAGCCCCTCCAGGGTGAGTAGACAGCGGTACTCCTGCATCCAGTCTGAGAAGTCTGCAAGAGTCAGGTAGGGCAGGCAGGGTCTATGTTGGTCCTGCAGTCCTCCCGACCCTGACCTGGCTCTGTATCAGGGCCCACTGACCTGCTGCAAGCTCTTTTCCCATTCGCAGTCTCAGCAGTGAGCAAGCCTTCCATAGGCTCCCCACCTCTGCCTCCACCTCTGGAGCACTGAGCCTGGGGCAGGGCCAGCCTGACTGGACAAGGGTCAGGGAAACTCCCCTGGGGTTAGGCTCCTCCCCTCCAGATCCCTCCCCCAAGGAAGAGGTCTGAGAGTGGCTCTATCCCTGGAGTTAGTTGATCCTCTAACTCTCCAGGTTTAGAGCCTCACTCACCCTGCCCCACACCCAGCAAACACAGAAAGGATACCCTTGTTTGCATTTTCTGGAGGAACTGGGTTTTGGAGGTAATAGCAGCATCCATGGAGTCGCTGGTCTGCGCAGTGCTCAGCTGGGCCCACAGGCTGGGATGCAAATATGGGCACCAGAAAACCAGAGAGGGACCATTATTCCAGCCTAGGCCTTGGGAAATAGGCAAGGGCCAGTGTAGGGGCCCTAGCCTGGAGTATTTGGCTCTGCTGAGTGCCAGGAGAGGCCTCAGGGAACTGAGAGGATGCTGCAGAGAGCTCACCCACTCTGGGAAATACTAAGAAAGAATTTGAAGAAGAAGGGGAGAGAGACTGGCAGTGACTGGTAACTCTGGGGGCTGGCTCTACATCAGGCACAGTGCAAACATCTCTACGAAGCTAGTACTACTTATGTCACCTCCACAGGGAAGACACATTGGGCCTCAAAAACATAGTGTGCCTAGCTCAAAGTTTTGTAGCTTATAAACAGAAGTCTTGGGGGCCTCAAAGCCTATTGAATCTAAGGCAACTATGGCAGCCTTAGCTAGGCAGTCTCTCCTAATGTAGTGTCCCCATCCAGCAAAGAAAGCAGAGAAACCTGTTGGAAAAAGTCTTACCAACCTGGCCACAAGCTGGTGGGAAGCCTTGGCCTCCCTGCTCTCCACATTCCCTTGGTCTCCCTCCACCCTCACCCAGCCGCAAGACTCAGCCTCACCGGGAGTTCTGGGAAGCCACCTTCCTGAAGGCCATAGGTAGCCGCAGCAGCGTCCTGTCAGGAAAGCCAGTGCTCAGAGCAGCCTCGCCTCATTCTGGGGCTATAGGCCCTGCTTCCTGCTCATTGGCCAAATAGGAATGATGCTCACCCCCTCCTCAGACAGGGCTTCTAGGGCAACCATGGGAGCCAGCCCAGTCCAGTCCAGGTCTGCCCTGGCAGAGAGTGTACCACGAGAACCAATCTGAAGCCCTGAGTGGATAACAGAATAGGGCACTGGACAGCTAAATAGGAGAGTGGGACAAGCCCTCCTAGCTCATCAAACCCACACCTTCTAAGGCAGCTGTTCCATTCTGCCAACTTCAGTGCATGGGCCTCATGGAGTGGTGCCCCAGAATCCATATCCAGCTCAATGCCCTGTCCTCCCTGTCACTACAAATCCCAGATTCTAGCTGTTGGTCTAATCAGGTAGACATAGCAGTTCCTCCAATGTAGGTTGGGGAAACCTACCCCTTCTCCTTGAGTGTGAAAGCTTCTGGGACCCGAGGAGCCACTGATGGAAATGTCTGTTGTTCCCTGGGGCCTGGCCCAGTCTTGGCAGCTTGGGCCTCTCTCCCCATACAGGAATGATCCCCCACTGCCAGAAGCCTACGATCAGGAAGGCCCTTGGCATGCACCATGGTCTGGCGGGTGCCCTTGGGGGGTTTTGATTTTGAGGCCTGGGGTGCAGTAGAGGCTGTGTTGGCAGAAGTGGCAATGGACCCAGACTTCAGGTTGGGAACCTTGTCTTTTTCTCCAGCCTTGGAAATGCCTTTTCGCACCCGTACAGCCTTCTCCAGTGCCTGAGTCAGAAACTCCAGCTCCATGAGGTCTTGGGGGCTGGATGTGCAAGCTGCGAAAGCCAAGACATATAGTGGGTTTTCACCACTGCTCCCAGAATGGGTTCCTCACCACTGCATGCCAGAAGACAGGTCAGAGGCAGCACCTGGAGGTGGAGTCTCTTCATTAGTTTCTGGTCCTGGAGTTGGCTCCAGAGACGGGATCTCAGCTGGTTCCCTGAGAAGACATAGGGTAGCCGTGGAACGGCCAGGAGGCAGGGCCCAGGTTTGACAGACCCCAGTGGGCTACCTGAACTTGGAGGAAATCCCCAGCCTCAGAGACTACAGGGAAAGGTGGGGGACACCAACAACCGCAACTCGGAAGTGGGCGCCAGGCCTCGCCTCCTGGCCCAGGGGCTCTAAGAGGGGTTCTGATGCTCGAGGGAAGCCTAGCCAGGTGGTCTTGGGGTCCGTGTACCAGGCCCGCAGCAGCCGCCGGGAGACGCGCAGGCTTCGTTCCAGCTGCCGCTGTCGCTCGGCGCAGGCTTCCAAGGCATCCTGCAGCTCAGCCACGAGCCTGGAAGGGATGCACTCGGGGCTCAGCACCCGGGCTAGGCGCCCTTCGGCCACGCTCACTCCCGCTCCCGCTCCCTCCGCAGCGCGGGGCTCACCGGCGCGAGCAGCCGGCGGGCAGCATAAAGGCGGCAGCCATTCCTCACAGTTTACCGCCTCCGGAAAACCCCGCCCCTTCCGGGATATGTGCCCGCCCCTTCCGGCCGGGGGACCCAATCCCGAGCCCAGGGCTCAGACCCCGCCTTGCCCCGGCGCTCTGCGCCGACAGCACGGCCCCAAGCTCCCGACGCTGACTGCGGCTTGGAGCAGGGCCCGGGGTTTTGTGCGACAGGAAGGCTTCTGGTTTGGATAACTGGGTAGATGATGGCATCTGGGCTTAACGGTTGGTTTCATTTTTGTCCTTATTGAGGGCACTCTAGAGCAGGGCTGATTAGCCTTGTTGGTCCTGGGTCACCGAGCTCAGCGAGGAACGTGAAGGCGCCAATAGGTATTTACTGGGGGAACACACGCTATAGGGGAGGATGTCATGTGTTGGGAGCAGGGACGAGGGGAGTGAGTGTTCACATTTGGACCAACTGGTGATGACATCCGGGGGGAGACATTAGGTAGGCACCTGGGCAGAGGGTCGATGAAGCCCAGGGGACCCGGGTTGTGTGGCACATGGAGCGTTGGGCCTGGGCAAGATGGTTCAAGGTGCGGCAGGTGTGCATGGACAGGGACGAGGAGGGATGGATGACAAAAGATCTGGAACCCAGAGCGGTGGACAGCAGAGACTGGTGTCAAAGAAGCAATGGGAGGATGTATAAGGAGGGTATCCAAGGGATGAGGTATGGACCCTTAGTAACTGGAGGGGATTGTAGGGACAGATGATGGCTGGGATAAGTGATGTGGGCAACAAGGTCCAATTTAATTGGAGATAACAGGGATCTTGGGGTAGCTGGAAGGATGACAAACTTTGGGGGTGGGGTGGGTTGTTTAAAGGTGGAGGTACCCATTTTATAGCTACCAATAGGAAGAAGCTGCAGCACAGGAGACAGAGGCATAAATTAGGGAGTTGAGGGGGCCAGGAAGAGAGGGGAATGGGGTTGGGACCCAGGCAGCCCTGTAACTACTCCTTAGCCCCTCCATCTGCAGTGGCCTGTTTTCATGCATAACAGGTGGAGGCTGACACCATTCATGCCAACCATGAGATTCTCTGTGAGGTATGAGGAAGGGAAAAGGGTATAATCAGCACTTAGGAGACGCAGGGAGATCCCATACCACAGTAGGGGTTCACTAAGGTGATTCTTGGGACTTGGGGAGACCTTACACTATGGTCAGGTGGCATTAGGTCACTTTGGAGTGGTTTTTACAGATGCAGGCTGGGAGAAGGCTGAGAACTGGGTCCATCCAGAGTTGAGATTCTGACAAAGGGCTATGCACAAGTGCTCCAATGTGACTTGGGTGACAGTAGGAAGTGATATAAGAAGGCAGTTCAGATATGCACATCACTCAGTTGCCGCTATCCTTATCACATTTAATCCTCACAACACCCCTGTGAGGTAGGTATTATTGCCCCATCTTACAGATGAGGAAACTGAGGCACACACATGCCCAGGGGCACAGAGTTGAAAAGAGAGGTCTGCAATCACAAAGCCAGGGTCCCCTTACCCCAACCACACCCTGCCTGGGGTGGTCAGAATTCTCTTACAGTAGCAAAAAGACAGCTCCCACTGGGACACACACACACATACACCAAGGCACCCAAAAAAGCCACCACTGAGTTAGCATCTCCATGTCCCTAGTTTTGATTCAAGAGCATTTGGGGACACTTGTGGCCAAGTGGTTCTTTCTGACATTTTGAGGAAACAAGCTATCACAACAGGGCGAGTGTCAGTGATCATCCCAATTAGGGAAAGGTCAGGGTCAGTCTTTGGCAGATACCTCAGGAGTTTTTATGGCTGCCCCTGGGGATGGGGTGGGGAGTGTGAGTCTTTCCACTTATTCTCAGGAACCTACAGCTGACCCACCCTTGCCCAGCAGGCAGGGACAGGTCTTTTGCATCTTGCTCTTCTGTATCTAGGTCACTTCAGATGTTGCAAATGACATTTTTTCTGGCTAACCTCTCTAGGCAAATTCTTTTTGCATAGAGTGTCAGGATAGCTTTGAGAGGTTTGAATCTACTGTTGAATCTCATTTTAAAAAATTCAGTATCTTGTATTTAAATTTTTTTGTTTTCATCTTAGAAGAGTGAAGGATGGAAATACAGGGAAAGAAATGGCCCAGAAATTCAGTGCAAAGAGAGATGTTCATACAGACAGCATCTGTTGGGGACACAGAAAAATCATTTTGGGAGGAGGGACAGATTTCTAAAATGAGCTGGGTGTGTGGGAGGGAGGGAACCTATTACCAAGACATTGAGGCCCTGGCTTGCAAGAAGTCAGGGCCTTCAAATCTGGCGGCCACAAGCAGTCCATTACAATGCCCAGGGCAGGGCTCCCTCACCATGAGACCCTCTGCCCTGTAAAGGAGTGGATGCCCCAGGCAGGCCGAGGTGGGCATGGTGGTGTGCTCAGTGCTCTCAGCTTCCTAGAACCCTGAACCAGATAGATGCAGGGAGGGGCAAACTGTGCCAGTCTACCTGGCTCACATGTGTTATCAACTATGAAAATTGTTGGCTTCTGGGATGGATTTGAATGGGGATGGGTTATCAGGACATGGGCTCAAGCTTCCCAGAAAGGACGGAAAGACAGGAAGGGACAAAGAAATAGGCTTTACACGGCACAATTGCTTTGAGGCTAAACTTTTCAAAGAGAAGGATTTGAGTTTTTGTTCTAATTTAGAGATTCTTATGGCTTGAATGGGACGCCCCTGTGAAAGATACTTAGTGCCCCAAGTTCTCTCTTCCGTATGCAGCAGCAGCCCTCTCTAAGCAAACATTCACTGTGGCAAACACTCTGACACACTCACAGCTCTAAGAGCCCAAGTTTGTGTTCTCCTCCTCCTTGCTGGGGGCAGATAGGTTTTTCCTCTTCACCTGTTGCTGGGGAACGCTGCTCTCCAGAGAACTTGGGGGACGACACTGTAAACATGACTTCCTGGTATGATGGTGGCAAGGCTGTGTGTTTGAGTCACTGCCTGGGGACAGTGCTGAGGTAGAATGGGGAGGGCCACCGTCCACGGAATTTGTGGGACTCGCACTGACAGAGGAGTACCCTGAGGTTGTAATGTCCTTGCCCAGCTCCCTGCTGCTGCAGAGATAGGGCTCGGGCCCTGGGGCCAAAGGTGTTTGGGTGCTTGGTGCCAAGGCTTGTAGGTCCTGGCATCCTTTATTCTCCAGGTAGGCCTCCTCGTCGCTTGATTCCTGGCAGCAGTGCTGTCCTGAGTTCATGTACACGACGGAGACATCAAGGACACCACTAGGAGCTGTCACTGTGGTAGAAAACGGGGGTGAGGTCAGGCCGCAACCTGCACATTGGGGTGATGCTCTGCTCAGTCAAGACAGCCAGGACAGGGGCGGCTCTTGGCCATGTGTCCTGGATATCATTAGACAGTTCCCTGTACTGATCTCCTTTGGGTTAAAAAATTGAGAGTGAAGTGCCTTCTTCAAGCTTGGGATGGTACCCAATGGGACTTGGAGGACAGTAGGAAGTGACAACAAACTGGTCATCTAATTACTTAAGCCCCTTTGTGTACACAAAAGAAAGCAATTGGAAAATTGACAGAATGTGCTTGAATTGGGCCTTCTGTGCAGATGACTGCCTGAGAACATGGGGACAGAGTCTCCTCTTCTGTAGCCTCCCCTGGAGGAGTATATGCGGCACAGAGCCCAACAAGGTAGTGGGGAACACAACTCATACAATGTCCTGGAAAGATCTTATATGAATTCCAGACAGGATCTCTTCCTCTCCTCTCCCCCTGCTCTGATGAGGTCCTTCCATCAACACGGGCTAACTGGAAAAACATTTGGCTCGAATTCTCTCTCCCAACCCCAACCTGTGGTGTCTGGGTTCTGTTCTCTCACTCTGCCTGTGTCTGGACAATTTTTTCTGCAGGTAAGCCCAGAGGCCCTTGGTGAGAGCCCCGTTTCTGCCCACTGCCCTGTTTGGCATAGCCCCTGGGTGGCTTTGTGGCTGCAGGACTCACCATCACCCTCCTTCTCGCCCTCGCTCTCCTGGTCGCCCTCATAGCCAGAACAGTAGTCCAGACTCCAGTCCAGGAAGCTGCCCAATAGCGTCTCCTCCTGGCTGGACAGCTCCGCGGTTGGTGTGGTGACAAAGCTGCCCCTGTCCTCCTGGAGGCTGTTTTCTCGTTTCCTATGAGATAGGGATGCCAGAAACCCAGTCACAGGTGGCAGTGCTGGGAGACCCTACTTGGTCCTTGGTACCTGCCTGACCTGCCCCAGTGTGGTATAACAGGGACAACATAGCCACCCAGTGCCTTCCCTGAGTCCCAGAGGCAGGGCTGGCAGCACAGTGAGGATCCTGCTCATCTGGACTTTGCAGGATCAATATGAATTCTGATGGGTGAAGTGGGGAGGGGAAGTTATTCCAGGTGGTACAGCCAGGACATCGAGATGGGAGAGACAGAGGTAAATGGGATACACACGAGATTAGGGTGGAGATGAGGGGGAGCAAGGGAGGTGCTGAGGACACTAATGAGGTACAGCTGGAGTGCAGGGAGTACCAGCAACACTGTGGAGCGGTATGTGGTGGGTGAAGGGCAGGGCTAGGGCCAGAGCTGGGCTCACCCCACACTCAAGCCCATCTTCAAAGGGCACCGTTGAAACGAGAGAGATGGCATGTGGAGGAAGGAGGATAAGGCTGCATACAGTACAGCTCAGGCCTACAGAGCAGAGGCCCAGATTCAACCTAGTTTTGATTTTCATAGGATCTGCTGCTTCTCCCTGTTATGCTTTAGGAGTCCCCTCTGAAAAAGAGGGTAACAGAGCCCCTCAGGCAGCTGCAGGGATCAAGAGGGAACCTAGGCCGAGTATGCAGGAGCCAACTCTGAATCACCCCCTTATAGACGTGGGGCTACTAACCGTTTGGTTCTCCTTGCAGAGGGAGAGCTGAGGAAGGAGTCTATGTCCCCTGCGCTGAGGAAAGACGTGGGTTCTGGGCTCTCTTGTTTCACTCCTAGAGCCACACACACCTGGCCATAGCTTAGCACCTGAGAAGAAGCCAGGGTCAGAGGGAAAGATGAGGCCCCAAGGAGCAGGCAGGGGGCCTGTCCCCACCCTGACCAGTGGGACAGAAGGTGTCACCTCTTCTTGGCTGATCTCTTCATAGCGCTTGTCCTCAAATCGCTGTTTCACGGCGGTCAGAGAAACTTGCCTATAGTCCTTGGGGACATCATCATGGAAGCTGCAAACATGAAAACATGAGAAACAGTGAGGCACAGGTGGGGCTCCAGGACAGGCATCATTGGCATCCTGACCCAGAAAGACTTTCTAGCCTCTCTTATTGAAGTGAGAGGGCACACACTTTGAAAAACAGCCCAGTGATGGCAAAGTAAAATGGGTTCCACTGTGGAAAAGTCTGGTAGTTCCTAAAAGATTGAACCTAGAGTCACCTATGACCCAGCAATTCCACTCCCAGGTATATTCTCAAGAGAAATGTCAGTACACGTCTGCACAGAAACTTGTATGTGAATGTTCACAACAGCATGATTCGTAACAGCCAAAAGGCGGGAACTACTACCCTCATGTCCATCGATGTACACATGGTAAACATAATGTGGTCTTTTCACATAGTAGAACATTACAGTAGAAAACATTATGTAGGTGGAAGAGACTGGCCACAGAAGACCACATATTACATGATCCCATTTCTATGAAATGTCCAGAACAGGCAAATCCAGAGAGTGAAAGTAGATGAGAGTTTGCCTAGGGGTGGTGCGGAGGGGGACATGTGGGTGTTTCTTTTCAAGTGTAGGGTTTCTTTTGAGGGTGGTGAAAATATTTTAAAATTGATGGTAGTTGAATTATACTTAAAAAAAGTTTAATTTTTAAATAAATGTTTCCAATTTATCTAGATTCAACCCAGCTTTGATTTTTGTGGGATCTGGTGCTTCTCCTTGTTATGCCTTAAGAGACCCCTCTGAAAAATGGGGTAACAGAACCCCTCAGGCAGCTATAGGGATCACAAGGGAACCCAGGCCCGGCATGCAGGTGCCAATACTGCAACACAGTGTGGAGAAAAAAACTTGGGGGGTGGGGTAGGGGAACAGCCTAGCAATAACTTTTGGTAGCCTGGTAATGACTATTTGAACTCCTAGTGTGAGCAGCCGTGGGGTCAGACACATGCTGACCCACCGAATGTCACCTGTACTCCCTGCCCATCAGCTACAAGGTCTGGACGTTGCAGGAGAAAGCTGCGGGCTGAAGCCCATGCCAACCCCTGGGAAACGCTGACAGGACCCTGAGGCTGGAACACAATGGGAAATGGGGAGAAGTAGCAGATGGGCCAGAGCAGCGGATGGTCAGAGGGATCTAGCCTGAGCTGGAGAGTTCTGATCTCAACTCCGAAGGTGTAAGTGGAAGTGACATGCTCAGAGGTGACCACCGCAGTAATCCAAGAGGAGGCTGGGGGAGTGACCATGGACAGCTGGTGGAGGCCAAGGGAATCAGATCCCAAGACGTGCAAAGAAAGTGCATTGGCCTCGAGAACCCCTGGGATGCAGGGACAGAGAGAGAAGCAGAAATTGGCTGGCCCAAGGTCTCTGCTAGGAATGACAGGGCCTTGTCCACAGAGCACCAAATGCAATCTATGAGGATGAATGGCCCTAGGAAGAGATGGGTTCTGGCTTGGATAAAGTGGCAGGGGGTATAGGGCTTGGGCTTTAGATGTGTTCTGAATCCTGGAAGTGGTAACATCTTCAAGGAAACATCTGAGGAGAAGCAGAAAGCTGGAATTACGGGGACTCGTGCAAGGGGGAAGGGAACAGAGGCAGCTCATCCTGGTGGAGGAAGAAGGTTGTCATGGGGGCTTTAGCAGATATTCCCATGGTGGGGAGGGTAGTGGGGACCAGAGTGAGGGGGCTGAAGAGTAGGAAGAGTATAAAAGCTGAACAGAGATGGGCAGTAGCCAGCCAGGTATGTGCCTGGAGACCAAAAATTACCAGAGCTAGGTCACAATATATTGTGTCATACACTGAAATTCCCACCCATCTGAGAGATGGGCTCATTTTATCTGTTACAATCTGCTGCCTATGGAATTCGGCTTGGGTTGGGAAGAGCTGCTTGCTGCACACACATCAAATGTTAAAAATAAGTGAAATAAGCAGCATGGCCCTAGAATGTTTAAATGTCAACTCGAGATACACAATTCACTACAGGAAAGGTCTGTGTGGATTGATGGCCCTCTTGTGAGGGCCTCTGTCCCCCATACTTGAGGACAGAGCCTCTGTGGCAGAGGTTGGGTGGGAGGTTCCATTTCTTTTTGACTCACCATTTTTGATGAAGGCTCAAGACACAGGGTATGAGGTCTTCACAGGAGAACCCAGTAAGGTCCCATAGTCGAGTGGTCCAGGGCTGTGCTGGGGAGGAAAGCAAGAATAGTGGGGCTATACTGACTCCCACTCACACCCACAGCCCAGATGGTTCTGTTGTGGCATTTCTCCAAGCTCTGAGCTACAGAGACCCCCACATACAACGCATGCCTGCTCACTCAACCGTGTGGGCAATACTTAAATTAGAACCATCCCTAACCTCACCCCCAGAGAACAGCTTTTAGTCCATTCTGGTGTTTTCTTCTCCAGAAGAGGTGGGCCTGCTTCTTTTTCTCCCCTTTCCCCCTTCGTATCTGAGCATCATCTCCTGACTCTGGAAATCCCCCAGGCCCCAGGCTTCTTACTCTGCCCGTGCATCAGTCTCGCCAGGAGCAAGGCAGCTGCAGCCTGGTGGGCTGGGGAATAGGCAGCCAGGCTGGTGTGCAGCAGGGAGAGCTCGCAGAGGAAGCTGCACAGATGCTGGGTTCTTGGTGCCACAGGGACGAGCGTCAGCAGGATGTCCTTGTAATCGACCACAGTGGGGACCTAGACAGAACCGGGAGGTGAAAGTGGGCTCTCAGCATAGAGAGGGTTCATCTACCCATTCAACAAAGAGGCTGGCCCAGTTTGGGGTCTGGCCCAACCGATGTTCAGGCTGGACATCAAGAGGTGTGGTGACAAGTTGCCTCTGGTCCAAAAAGACTTCCCAGGGCAGGAAAGCTCAACACTATGTGAATGCCCTTGGCTCCTGCTACCCCCTCACATGACCGCCATTTTGATTTACAAGGAAAAAGCAAATGGCCACTTACTCGAATCTTCCCTTCCAGGGCAGAGATGATCTCTCCCATCATCCTCACCAGGTCCTCATACTTGTATGTGTTGTCTGTGAGCCATACGGCCTCCCGGATCGTCAGAATCTCTTTGCTGATGAACCTGTAATGTGGAGAAAGGGTCTGAGCATTGAATCCTTTTCCTTTGGCAGGGCGATGGCTTTTGGTTTTAGTGACAGAGGGGGATAAAAGAGTAGACCTGGCTGTCTGTGGACACCAAGGGGAACTGAAAGGTTGCACAATCCTGTCCTAAGGGGCTAGAAAGAAAAAGGGATTAGTGCTATGGACCAGTGGAAGTAGCTGGACCACCAGGTGCACAGAAGCTTCTACGAAAGGTACTCAGGGATGATGTGATTGGTAGTCTTCTTAGTGACTGAGGGAGGGGTTGCCCTGCCTTGTGCCAGATTCTACAGAGTGACTAAACTTGGGAGGCAGGTAAGCAAAGAGATCTGAACTGGAGGTTGTTCAAAGGTTTATACATAGCATGAAATCTGGTCACAAAAATCTTGATTGTTCCTTAGGCAGGTAGTCACCCTGTTCTCTACTCTCCATCAGTGTCAACTATCAGGGAACATGCTGGTCCAGTGGTCTGCTGAGGGCAAGGGTGGACTGGGGCCAGGCCTGGGGCTGCTCTGTACTAAAAATTCTACAGCTGCTGAATTTGCTATCAGCTTGAATGAGAGGGACTGGGATGCATGGTGACCAAAGGTGCCAAAAGAGGGAGATGCAAGTAGGCGAGAGCCCTGCGCTTAGAGCAGCTACACGTACTGCTTTGAGAGCAGAGGTAGGGCATCTCAGCCTCTAAAATATTTAAGCAATTTTCATCTCACTGCTAGTCAGTCTGTGGTCCAGTAACTGGGTCTCTGACAGTAATTATGCCATCTAGGTCCAGGAGGCAGGGACCCTGTCTGTTCAGCCATCTTTGTCCAGGAGACATGGCATGCTAAGAGGGGCCCAGGCAAGTGTGTAGCAGTCTGCACCCATGCTCTCACTACCTGTGGTCTAATTACCCTACTTCCACTACTACCCAGAGACCACACTTTCCAGTTCCACTGAGGCCATGTGATTGAGCTTGCTTCAAAGGTGGACATGGTGACCATAGGGGTAATGGAGTGTGACAGAGAGTAAGACAAAAACTGGGGCTCCTCTGTGATCTCCTGCAACAGAAAATCCATCCCAATGATGTGACCCTCTGCCTCTGGATTACCGTGTAAAAGAAATCAAGCTGTAGTTCACATCACTGTGTGCAGTGAGCCTGTTCCTTACTCCCCAAGCCTTACAGATAAGGATGGTCAGTCTGGAAAGCACAGCCCAGAAGAAATGGCAGACTATGAGGGTGATGTCTGGTTTAGGAAAACTAGAAAATGCAAAATGGTGGGAATCACTGTCTACATTATTTCCAAAGGCAAAACTAGTACAGACAGGTATTTGTTAAAGATGGCAGATTTAGGTAAAATTGAAGATGGTACAACTTGAAACACCAGAGCTGCCAAAGGTGCGGGCTGCCATGCAAAGAGCAGGTGCCCTGTCCGTGTGGTTAGAGTGGGGTCTGTGGGGAGTTGGGTGGAGCGTTTGAGACCCACTAACTGCTGGTTTCCTATGACACATACTTGAGAAACACATTAAAAGCAGTGTTTCTGTGGTATTGATGGAGGACTGTGGAGAACAGCCAACTATTTCAGGTCCTGAGACCATGTGCTGGGACAAGTGACCACACAGGGTAAACCTGTGTGAGGGACTGCCCAACTTAGACACTCTGTAAATAAAACGCCGCATCTAATGAGGTGGGATACTGAAGTCTTATTTCCCTGAAAAGCCAGCTCATTAAGTTGGGCAGGACTCGCAAGTAACCCTATCCTGTGGTCTTGGCTGCAGAGGGGCTTCTCACCGGGTGCAGATGACCATGCAGGCGATGCCTAGCAGCTGGAGCCTATACCGGGGCACTAGCCTCCTCCGTAGGTACCGGTCCACACATTCCACAGTCAGGTGAAGGCACAGACTCGTGAAGTCCTTCATGGTGGCCACTTCTACCAGCCAGTCTATTAGAATGTACCTGTGGGAAGAGCACGACCCATGAACGCTAGAATGAGTATTCACAAACGTCCTGTCTCCCATTTCCAATGGCCCCTCTGTCCAAGAGAGTGAGCTGGTCATCTGCACCATCAGTTTAACCAGGAACCATCTGAGGCTGAGATGCAATATTCAAGGGAGCTGAGGAGGGCCCATGTCTTTCAACTCTGTTTTCGAGAAGCAGGTGGGTTCACATATTGGTGTCCCTGCTTCCCCTACAGATCCGACCAGGCACTGGATGAGCATGGATACTCACAGGTAAAGGTCAAGGTGGGTTCGCTCTATAAAGCTGGGGATAGATCACAGACCCCAGGATGAGAGGAAAGTCACTCAAAGGTACAAGAGCTTTGGTCTTCCTGCAAACCTGTCCTATTCCTGAGGAACAGCTCACCTATGGGGTCCTTTACCAAATCCCTCTTCATAAGAGCAATGAGCCAAGAACACAGCCAAAGCAGGATGTATTGAGCCTGTGAGCTGGAGTTCTCAGTCACCCAGCAACCCTGTTGGAGGACACAAACTGATAGAGCCCACAGACATGGATGGGGTCCCTCCTTGAGAGGGCTAAAACCTAGGTCCAGGGATATAGATATCACAAGAGAATGCTGTGTGCAATGGCAAGGATACCCGAGTACAGTAAATGACTTTCTGAACAAAAGAAGACAGAAGGAAGAGAGAGAAAAACTGTGATTCTGCAAGATTCTGCACAGACAGGAGGGATGGCTTCCTTATGTCAGCCTAGAGAGAAGCAGCTCTTATAGGCAGATGGAAAGAGAGAAGCAGTGGTGGTGGAACGGAAGGGGAGAGGGATGAAGAAGGAAGATAAGCTTCTATTTTCTTCCAGAAGGAGGAAGAGCATGAGCTTCCGGTGTTTTAAGGTTTAATCCAGTCACTATTGGAGCAGAAGAAGCTCCTCTACACAGACAGAATTAACAAGTTTAACAATCTGATTTATAAAAAGACCAACCAAAGTATATATTTGAAAATGGTTAAATCTGAAACTAGTATGTCTATTATACCTCAATAAAAACAAAGAAAGTTGGCAATTGCCTGGCATAGAGAATGGAAAAATGTTCAACTCAAGGACTGAAATGATATTTCAATAGTTGTTTTAGTTCTTGAAAAGGAAAAAGCACAATTTGTTACCCTCCAAAAAAGGAATAGCAGTAGTCAAAAAAAAAAAAAAAGTAGAAAGAAAGAAAAGAAAAAGAAAAAAGGCAGACCAAGGAGGCTCAAGGTGTTATCAGAATATTTCTTCTAACAGAAAGAGGGAAGAGCTGAGAGAAATGGGATGAGGGGCTGCCACTGCCACCACAGGAACAGGATTCAAAATCACATTAGCTTTCCGAACAAAATGGGAGGGGGAAAATGGCTTAGGTGATAGAGGCTTTGTTCACCCCTCATGCGACAAAATTGAGATTGTGATAAAAACACAGAGTAAACAGCAAGGAAAATCGCCTGGGATCTAGATAAACAGAAGCACTACAATTAGGGAGAGAAATAATCAACCTGCAACAGTAGGAGGTAGGAGAGGGTGAAGATGTGAGGCTGCCCAGCAGGAGCGGCTGAGACAGAAACTGTGGCAGCTGTAGCTGGCAGCTGGAGATGCCTCTTAAAGGGGCCATGTCCACAACTGGACTTTTACAGTGACAGACCTGCTCGTTCTGAGCACCAGAGCTAGGTTGGCTGCATAGGGGCAGGGCACCAGGGTTTTACAGGGGGACACTGAGTTGTCAGAGTGAGGGCCGGAGGTGAAGTTCTCCTCCAGGCGGAAGTGCCGGCAGTACCCATTGTTCCTCTGTTGAGCCCTCCCCATCTCCCAGTGTATGAACACAGTGCAACCATAGCTGAGACATCATCAAACTGAGTAACAGAGGTCGCTCTGCCCAGAGGATTCCCTGAAACTCCGCCTCCTCCAACTCACAGCCCCAACCAAGCCACATCCAGTTGTGTCCCCGGTGAGTCTGGTGATCCTTGCTGAGCAGCGCCAAGACTCACACTGATGGCAGCGGGCCTCGGTTTCTGGTGTGGTTTCTTGAGGCAACTAAAAGCACAGCAACTATGGATTGCCTGCTGAATCTTAACAGGTGGCTCTGGAAGGGCACAGACTGGGGCTAAACCTAGCCTGCAGCCGAAGCCCTCTCAGGACTGTGCCACTGGACATCTATTTCACAAAGTTGTGCTAATAAGACTGGGAGACTTAGGAGCATTGCTTAGTACATAGAAACAGACACAGAAAGGTTATAAAGATGAACTTAGGGGAAATGTAGCTGAAGTCAATGAGAACTTTAACAAAGAGATCAAAAACATAAAAATGGAAATAGAAATTATAAAAAGAAACCAGTCAGAAATGAAAAAAGCATGATCTGAGATGAAGAGTCTATTAGAGGGAATAAACAGAATGGATAAAGAAGAGGATTGAACTACTTAGATACAGAGGAAGGGGAAGCCAAGGACACCCAATCAGAACAGCAAGAAAAAAGAAGCCAAGACTATAATAATAATTTAAGAAGCCTATGAGACACAATTAAATGTAAAAATATCCATGTCATAGGGGTACCTGAAGGAAAAGAAGTTGAAAGGTTATTTAAAGAAATAATGTTGGAAAACTTCCCAAACTTGGTGAAGAAAATAGACATACAAACCCAGGAAGCTCAGAAAGTCCCAAAAAAGATGAACCCAAAGAGGCCCACAAGACACATTATAATTAAGAGGCCAAAGCTTAAAGACAAAAAGAGAATCTTAAAAGCAGCAAGAGGAAAGCAGCCCATTACCTATAGGGGAGTACCCATAAGACTGGAAGCTTATTTCTCAAAAGAAACTATGCAGGACAGAATGGCTTGCCACAAAATATTCAATGTGATGAAAACCCATTTAGAGTTTCATTTAACTCTAAATGAAAGCTATCATTTAGAGTTAAAGGACAGATGGAGCTTCCCAGACAAAAATAAGTTAAGAAAATTTTCAACACCAAGCCAGTATTACCGGAAATGTTGGGGTACTTCTTTAAGAGAAAATATACGTATCAAAACAGGAATAAAGAATGGAAAAAATTACAGTCCTACCAACAAGTACGTCAAACAGAAAAGAATTAAGTGCTCCAACCAAAAGATAGAGTGGCTGAATGGAAAAGAAAACAAGACCCCTACATATGCTGACTACAAGAGGCTCACTCAAATTTAAACTCAGCTTAAAAGACACACAGACTAAAAGGAAGGGGGTGGAAAAAGACTTTGCCTTGATGGACCTAGGGGGTATTGCGCTGAATAAGTCAGATAGAGAAAGACAAATATTGCATAATTTCACATACATGTAGAATCTAAAGAATAAACAACAACAAAAATGGAAATAAATTCATAGATACATAGAATATTTTGAGATGAGAGGGGAATGGAGAGGATGGTGAAAAAGGGCAAAGGGATTAAGTACCAATGGATAATGACAAAATAGACATAGAGCTATAAAGTGTAGAATAAGAAAAGTAGTTAATAATGTAATAAATGTATAATGGGGAAGACGAGTACTAGATTTAGTAATCACTTTGTGAGTCACATAGATTTCTAATCACTATACTGAACAACTAGCTGAAACTAATATATTATTGTATGCCAATTACAATGAAAAAAAGTCATTGAATTGTACAAAGCAAATATGAACAACTGTCTATATTTCAATAAAGCTGGGGGAAAAAAGATTAAAAAAAAAAATAGCTCTGTGACATCTAACATGGGAACAAAGGATGACGCATCCCACAGTGTAAGAACTTACTATGTGCTGGGCATTGTCTGCTGCAGTTTAGCCAGAGCCTGCCCATTACAAATCCAAAGTGTACTAGAAATCTCTTGTGTAAGCTTAAAAATTTATTCACATTTTCCATTTTACTAACATGTTCTGTGATTGAGTGTACTAGTGTCTTATCTCTAAACCTGGGAGAACAATGGACCTGTAGGAAGAGGTAGGTCATGCTGGGGTTTTAGGCTGCCAGGCATAGTGCCTGGCATAACTCCCTGGGTCAGGCTGGCTCACATGGCCATGTTGTTTCATAACCAAGTTGTTGCTCATGAGAATGGGTTGTAAAGAAAAGGTGGTTTTTTGGCTTCAGAAGTTGGAGATACAAATTCCATCATTTTATAAAGATTATTTTTTGTTCTATTTAAATTGGTTCAAAGCCCTGAATAACTTAAGCATTGTTGGTTTTAGACAACACACACACACACATGAATGGGATATCCTAGTGAGGCTGACAACACAGGGTGCCCTTTGACAGGTGGCTTAGATGAAACAGAAGGGACAACTTCCTTCACCCCAGAGACCAGTGGTCACTTTGCCTCCTGAACAGAAGCTCTGGCTTGAACCCTCACCTCATTGTGTCGTTGAGTCCCTTCTGCATGGAAAAGACCTCCTGCTTATTGGCAGCAGGGGATGCCTGAAACAGCTGGCAGACTATCTCGTTGGAAGCTTTCACTTCTAATCCAAGTTGGTTTCCATTTGCACAGGCTTTGGCTAAAGACACCTGAGAAAGAAAGGCACGGAGAATGAGCACAAAGCAGTGGCTTTTGAGGTTTTATCTCTGAATGTGAAAGGCTGTTGAGGGAGAAGACATGTATATACATTTGCCCTCCTTAGGCCTTGTAAGCCTTTTGGAACCAGAATGACTAAGATTTTAATTATTCTTTTGAAATAAGTAATATTATTACATGATAAAGAATTTTAAAAAGGACTAAAGGTGTATAATGGAATGTCAGTCCCCTTCCTACCCCGATACAGCTCCTCAGCCAATCCGTCTTCTGCCAACTTTTAAAAAAAATTTTGTTTTCTGCTCACCCCTTAATTGTGAAAGCTAGACACTTCAGGGGTAAGCCTCATTGCAAAATGGCAAAGATCATGCTGGGGGCTCACATGACTTGGCTTTAAAACCTGGGTATATGACCACTGGCAAATTGGGGGAACTGCTGTACCTCAGTTTCCTTTCTTATGAAGTGGCATACAGCATCTGGTTTGGTAGATGGATGTGAGGATTAACTGAGATGTGTCAAACACTTTGGACAAGAATCATCCAGCACCTACCCACAAAGCCCTCAAATGGTTACTATCACTATTTCTAGTTCCTTTCAGATTTTTTCTATGCATTTGTAATCATAGTATATATACTACGTATATATAGTCTATATACATCTATGTATGTATACATAGTATATATACATCTTTTCTTTGCCCACCTAATAATGTGATTCCTTAGGATATGAAATATCTGTAAGCATGTTTCACCTATTTTTCCATTTTGGGTATTTCTGATGTGTTTTATTTGTGAGATATCCTGTGCAGACTGTTTAGCACCTGCACCTGTCTGCTCACGTGGTCAGTACACAAGAATGGCTCTGCTAAGCCTTTTGCTACATGTCCAAGTGCTTTCTGAAAGGCCAGACCTGATGTTCATACCCACTAATAGGAAGACTATTTTATCACATCTTTACCAGCAAAAAAGACTACTGTTAATGTGTATTTTCTGAAGTAAATAGGGATCCACCGAAAAACAGAGTGCATACATGTATATAATTTGCTAATGTGACAGCTGAGATCTTGTTGAAATATGTGCCCTTCCGACCAGCATTGAGCAGAATGCTGCTGCTCTGTGTTTGTACCAGTTGTGCTCGTTTCTTCTGAGAGGGCACTGAGGCCTGGTGGACTTCTGTTATGGTCTTACTTTTCTTACTGATGAGTTTGAGTTTCCAAGACAATCACATTGTTATATGTCTTGTAAATTTGCTGACTGCCTTTTTGGACACAAACATTACAGTGTTCTGTGACTTGTCAGCCTGGGCCATGTACCACTTTGTTATTTTCTTTCTTAACTTTTGAGTAGACAACTCTTAACTACCCGCTTAGGTGGTTGAGCCTCTATCTGCCTGGCTTTCTTTGATTTGTCTTGAAATCATGACTTTACAGATATAAGTGGAGAGTGACTTGAGAACACCAACAATCCCTGGTGTCCTGGTTCTGACACTGGTAAGCAGGTTGAATGAAGAGAAAAGGACAGCACTCTAGATGCCCATCTGCTTTGAGTTCTGCTGCTGAGATAAGCTTTACCTACAGGACAACTTTATGGAACAGTATGAATTTTGATAACAGATACAGTCCATAAGCACTTAGAAATTAAGAGGGTGGCTGGCTTAGGGACAATAGGCTTTGAGATGATGGGGTGGAGATGGGTTGAGATGAAAGAGGCACTCTGGGCTCTCCTCCCCACACACTCCAGAACTAAATTCCTTTAAAACCTGGCTCCAGCCTTGGGCCAATCTTACTGTCTCCTAAGTGGGAGCTTAAGAGGTGTAAGTACAAAGGCCAGCTCCCACTTTACCTGTGCTTCCCAGCAGCCTTTAGCAGCATAGTCCCTGAGTTTCCGGAAGTTGTAGAGGCATCGTCCAGGATCAGACATCTGTCAGTGAAAGAAAGTCACCATTATTTTCCATGGTTTTATCTCTGGAGAAGCTCAGAAATGACCCATTGGGTCCTGAAATGTTCCCCCCACCAACATCCCCAGAGAGTTCCTGGAGGCATTTTCTTCCCAGTTCTTTAACCCCGGGTGATCATTCTGGGGCAGTGCTGAAAGCAGTCCACTGAGCAGTTGGCTCCAAGGGGCTTAGGAGCTATATGAGGATTCCCCGTGCTGACTTCTTCAAGGGCCAATTTGAAGACAGTGTCTATGGACAACATAATTCCTCTCCTCCCCAGACCCAGGTCCACTTACATCTGTCTTTCTGTCACTTTCCCAGAGGAGGTATGAGCTGGTCAAACATCCCTGATTAGCAGATTCTTTAAATAGGTCATGGGCCTGCTTCTTTTTCTCTTCATCCTGGAATAAATCCAAGCACAGTTTGTTCTTCTTTTTGTCACTACTTTCTCCTAAATCATTCTACTAACCATCTTCGTCTCTCTTCTTACCTCTAGGTGATCATACGCATTGATCTTTAATAAAATAATAATAAATTGGAGTAGAAATAACTTCTTTAAAGATGCACAATTTGACACCCAATGTAAAAAGCAAACTCACAAGTTCTGCTCTCACAGGCCCTGCTTTTTCTTGGATGCTGTCTATGTTTGGCTTGACCCTGGGTCACCTGGAGGGCCAGCTGTCTACACTAAATCACTCCCAGTGATGTTGGAGGCTATCTTGGGGTTCCTTTACCTCCTCTTTCCTGTTCAGTGCCCTCCCTGTTACTGTCAAACACACCTGTCACCAGAAGACACCACTTTTCCTGAGTCTGCTGCAGATGGGGTTCCTTAATCACAAAGCTTGTTAAAGCTTAAAATGTACAGAGCTCTGTTTAAGGAGTGGGAGAGGACAGCCAATAGCTGAGCAATGAAACAAATAAAGACTGCAGTCCAGCGCATTTAGATGCTCTGCCTGGCTCTATATGGCCTCTCACATCAGGGCTTGCTTTGGCTTTGAATCTTGGATGCCCCCTTCTGCTGCCCTCACATACTTCATAGTCCTCAGTGTTTGTGGTTGCTAGAAAGGTAATCAGCAGAGAAATGTGGAGCTACTATATACACCATGTGCTCAACCAGGCCAGGAACATGTCAAACAACACAGAATCCAAGTGAAATGGATGACTCAACTCACCTCAAAGAAACTCATAACTCTCCCCAAGCAGTGCAGTATGGATGCTCTGTGAGTCTAAAATAGGAGAAAAAGCTGTGATTATCAGTGGAGAGAATATCCAAGAGCTGCCCTCCCAGTCTGTGTGTCCTATGGCTCTTGACCACCCCTTTGCACAAAGGACCAACTGCTTCATGGAGCTTCTGTCCTGCCTTCTGAGCTGTCAATGTGCCCACAGTCCAGCCCATTGTCTGATTCTCCTGACCACTGGCTCTGAGGCCTCCTCTCCTTCTGGGTCATTTTCAGACACTCCCACACCCATAGTTAATTCTCTGCACCTCCATTGCCTTCAGATCCCTGAAATTATGAGGTCCACAGCATCTTCCCTTATGGTTTCCTCACCTCCCAGGATCCTACGGGGCTTGGACTGCCCAGCTTGGCCTGCCTTACATGCACCCCTCACTAGGACTCACCCTTTGCAGCTGGCACTCCGCTCTGAGGCTTTCATGAACCACGGCCTTACAGCAGCTTCCGGACACTGACCATGGCGGGCGGATGAAGAGCCAGATGAAAGGGGCAGCATTGACATTCAGTCGCTCTGCGAGACTGAAGAAGCGAGAGGCCTTCAGGCCATTTACTTCTGCGCGGGCTTCATCAGATACCGACACTGTGGAGGAGAACAGAAAGTGAGCCAGAGACATCCCTGGAGGATAAATGTGAAAAGTTCTCCGTGGTCTTTTATGAAAGTCTAAAATCTTAAACCCATTGGAGTGCAAAGCTCCTCCCTTTTCTTCCCCTACTTTGTGAATCAGTGAGCCCACCAGTGTCTTACCAACAGCCTGGATTTTGAAGGTTGGGAAGGTGTTCCCTCACATGGAGGTGTCTTATGACCACCCTTTCTCCTGATGGGAACTGCTACTGAACCCCCTTCTAATGGGTACAAGTTTCTTTCTGAGTTGATGAGCATTTCCCAAATTAGGCAGTACTGATAGCTGCACAACTTTGTGAATATACTAAAAACCACTGTGTTGTATACTTTCGATGGGTGAGTTGTATAGTACGGGAATTCTATCTGGGAACCGCTATCTGACGGGAGGGTAGGGGCAGGACTGCTGCTCTCCTAAGCCTAGAAGAGGATGCTCATCAGTCACAACAGTCTTGTCAACTCACCAAGATACCAGATCTTTCAAAAGCAGAACAAGGGTGGCTATACCCAAGTCTTTATGGCTTTAGGGAACTGGGACAGGATGGCCCATAGGCTGGCTCCTTGGTGTGCTGAGCAGACAGACAAGAATTGGAAGAAGGCCACATAGATCCTTGGAGAGAATCATCTTTGGTGGTGAAGAAATTCTGGCACCTGGCCAGCTTTGACCTGCCTATACCTGCCTCCTTCTTGGAATCTTGGCTACCTGTGTTATTGAAACTCTATGAAATAAGGCATGCTTTGACTGCTGCCCCAGTCCATGCGCATAGGATGCAGTGTTAATTAGACAAGAGGGCAGGCAGCTGGAGGAGGTAGGCCCCATTCTGAGTCTCTGCTCAGTCATTCTTTGCCAACTGAAATTAAAGTGTTTATTAAAATAAGAGGGTACTTCCCCAACCTACAAAAATCAAAGTTCGTCAATGGGTCCCTCAGCAGAGAACCTCTGGGAACAAGCTCCATGGAGGTGACAGTAAGACAGACCACCAGACACAAGAGTGACTAAATTACAAACACTGGGAAGGGCTCTTGCTTATTCTAAAATGTCAGCATGAAGTGGAGCAAGGACTTACGGCCTTCGTTGTAGAGGTAGGCGATGCCTAGCTTCACAGCAGCTTCAAAATTTCCCTTTTCAGCAGCACTAGGGCATTAAAAACATAAAACATCACATGATTTTATTCCATAAAAGTTATGTTCCATCACAGCAATTGAAGCTACAATATTTGTTTTCTGAATAGAAAATTTTTTAGGTAATGCAGTCACATATCATTTACCTATGACATGCTACAACATGTATGAAACTTGAAAACATGCTAAGTAAAAAAAGCCAGTCACAGAAGGCCACATGTTATATAAATTCTTAAATGAAATGTCCAGAATGAGCAAATCCATGGAGATAGTAAGTGGCTTTGTGGTTGCCTAGGGTTTGGGGGATTGCAGGTAAAATAGGAAGTGACTGCTACTGGGTACAGGGTTTCATTTTGAGGTAATGAGAACGTTCTAAAGTTAGATAGTGTTGATGGTTGCATAACTGTGTAAACATATTAAAAACCATTGAGTTGCACATTTTAAATGGTTGTGTTGTATAGTTTGTGAATGACATTTCAGGTAGCCTGCTTGAGACCACTGGCACACTGGGGCTCATGGGCCGCAGGGCTGGGAAGGTGGGATTAGCCAATGAATGAAATATAATAGGATTTAAATCACATGATTTTGAACAAAATTGCTACATGAAGTTTCCATACAAAGTGACCTGTATTTGAGTCATGTGGGATGGGTCTGAGCCCAACAGGGACCCTTCAGCACTGTTGTGACTAATGAGGGTCACACATGTACTACTAGCACTGATGACTAATGGCTGTGCTTGAAGCCATGTGACCCAGTGGATGAGACTGATAGCCCTCAGTTGCTTCCGGCTGGGATAAGGTGTTGGTAGGAAACAACAAGAGGAAAATTGTTCTCAGGTCAGGCCTTGGAACACAGGCTGGCATATCAGGGATGCCCGAAGACAACTAAGTGTTCTCAGGGTGCAGAAATACCTTTCAAAGAGCTTCAGGTTCCTTGGAGAAGGCCACAGCTCCTGAAAGTTGGCACATGCCCATACACTGGCATGGTTGTCTACCAGGTACTTCAGCTGGGAGTGTACCTGCAGAACAATGGAAGCAAGGTGGGTAGGGAAATTATCAAGAGACCTCCCAGAAGCTCTGCTCCTAGAGCTTTTGAAGACAGAATATGGATGGATAAAAGGTCTCCTATTCCCTTCCCCACCCCAGTAGTAAAGGTTCC
Organism: Cynopterus sphinx; assembly: GCA_030015415.1. NCBI lineage: Eukaryota > Metazoa > Chordata > Mammalia > Chiroptera > Pteropodidae > Cynopterus > Cynopterus sphinx. The sequence goes on along the minus strand of CM057379.1, from coordinate 93,159,489 downwards.
AGTCTGTGTGTCTCAAAGCAATAGTTGCTTTGAATAGAGAAAAGAGCCCAGAAACAAGTTTCTTTGCAGCTTTAAATGTGGGGACAGTGGTCCTGGGGAAATAAGCACCTGGGCTGAGAAAGAGGAGATAACACCTCTGTAAGGGTTTATACCCGCAAGAGTGAGGGAAACCAACTCTACAGGAACAGGTAGGACAGAAATCTGTTTTGTGCTCCTCTAACTGGGGCCTTGCTAGTGGGAGCACAGCTGGAGCTTGGAGGTCAACAAGGGCTCTTGGAAAAGACTGTTACATGTGACAGCAGCCTCAGGTAGAACCTGAAGCCTCTGCCCTTGGTGGGAGCCCTGAGCACAAATGAGCATTTTAAGCACTAATGTTCCCACTGCCATTGGAAACTCAGCACCCATGGTTATTATGACCAAAATGGAGGCAGCTTTGGGAGTTGAAGAAGTGGGTTGTTTTCCCACTAATTCGCTATATGTCATTCGAAGTGAGGCTGCAGTTCTGATATCTGTAAAATACCTCCCAGAGTCCCTTTCAGTGCTAAATGTTACATGGGATTTGTCTTCAAGAATATACTTTTATTCTTTTTAATACCAGCTATTTCTTTAAAAATAAATTTTTAAATTTATTTTTCAATTACAGTTGAGATATGATATTATATGTTTTAGTATATATTATTTCTTAAGGGATTTCACTTAAGGAATTTCACTGTCATAAAAGGGTACTTTCTGCTAAACATTATGATGAGTATGCTATGTTTCAACTTTCCTACACCTTGAGCATCTATTAACAAAGCATCCTTGTTTCTCTGTCTACTTTTGTAACCAAAGCTCTGTTCTGACATTGTTATAAACAATGGTAAGGTTGACACTATTTTTATCTGACAACTTACAGCTCGAACAGCAAGGATGTCTCCAACAGAAAGCCATTTCAGGATATGAAAAAGCACATCTTCTGGGAGACTCAAGATGGTTAGGTTTCGCGGCCTCCTTCTTATTCTTCGCTTTGTAGGATAACAGAAACACTTGGCACATCTACAGTGGATCACTTAAGAAAAAAAAAATCAGAATGGTCTAAATGATGTGTTGGAAAGGAGTTCTACTGATGTGAAAAATTCTATCTGAATATGATTTACTAGTTACTGTCTTCTGCCCCACAGAAGGAGCCAGCCATATTTTTAGTCCCCAACAAAGATTGAATAAAGGAGTAATAAGGATTACAGAAAACATCATCATTCATTCAAATATTAAGCGTTTATGATGATTGGCAAAGAACCATGTAACTTGCTATTGAGAAACTTCCTGATCTAGAGCCCAGATGACAATAAGGGAAAAAGTAGCCAATGCTGATGAGGTTCTCCTGGCATTTCACACCCAACGAAGCCCCCTGAGACCCTTGCTGATTTCTTTGCTTTCATTTGAACACAGTACAAAAATGCATAATGTTCAATAAGGATTTGTGGGCTTGAACAATCTGGTTTTTGAGTCCAAATTAGGAGCGTCAGCCCAGCAGGGAAGCAAAGGCTGAACTTGAAGGCCAGGCTGGTCCCAACTCTGCGGATGTCCGGAGCTGCCCAGTGTCCTCTTCCCCCATAGGGGGGTTCCTTTCATTCTAAGCAGACAACCTAGATGCTCCCAGGCAGAAGCCCCTCACCTCCATTTTACCTGGTTTTCCACCCGCTCTTCCCTCCAGTCTTCCCTATACATGACTTCCCCCGGCGACCCCACCCCACCGTGCTGTACTTTCCTCCCCTCACTCAGAGAACCCTGCTCTTCACCTGGGTCTTCCCATCAGCAGATAACGTGCTGTGAAAGCCAGCCCTGCATGCAGGGCGCCCAGTTCCCATAGATTACACAAAATTTGACCAGACCGCTGTCCTCATTCCCTTGCTCTAAGACAGACACGGAAACGCTTAACTGCCAGGGTAATAGCCACCGAAGTCGCGGCCGTGCTCACAGCCTTCGACAGGTGCCCGGCGCCGCGCGGGTCTTTTACGGGGTTCTGGACGCGGCTTGGCATTTCGACCTCGCGCCAGGCGGGCGCCGCCAGGACCACGGCACCCCAGGCCGAAGGGCTCGTGCTGGCCCGCGCAGTCTCGGACCGCCGTCCCGCCTCCGCCCGCGCCCAGGGCTCACCGCCGCCGCTCCCCATCGCTGGCCGCGCCACCTCTCAGCCGTCGTCGCCGCGGTCTGAGCCTCTCAGGGCGCCCGCGGGCCCGGTGCGCGCCGCCGCACGCACGCGCAGGCCCGCCCCGCCGCCCGCCCTAGTTTTCAAACGCGCCCGGCGCGCCCATTGGTCGGTCCAGGGGGGCGCGCGCCGCGGGTCCACAGGGTCCCGCCCCCGCGTCCGCTCCACCCGCCGGCCGCGGACGCTCCCGATTGGCTGCACCAGGACGCGAATTCGAATGCCGGCCTTTGATTGGTGGAGCCCGCGCGGTTGCCCCGCCTTCTCGGCCGGGGCGGTGGGGGGCGGGGTCTTGTAGGATCGCGGCTTAGACTCGCCCCGCAGGGGCTTTTGCAGTCTGAAGTGGATCGTGTCGTCCTGGGCTCTTCGAAGCTGGGGCCTCGCTGCTGACCCGGCAGAGGTCCCGGCCACCGGAAGCCACGGCGCACAGGGGCTTGGCAGCGAAGGTCTGTGCCCACTCGCCGCGCCTCCGGACGCGGGGTCTGGCGGAGAGCGCGGTGCAGCGGCGGCTTCGACAGGGCCGTCTACCCGAGTGGACGCTGGCGAGCTGGCATTCGCGGGCAGCGCGGCCCCCAGGAGGCCCTGACTTCCGGCCCTCACCCAGAGGTCGCACGTCCTGCTTCCCGCCAGGGCTTGGGGCGAGAAGACCCCTTGTTCAGGGCCCAGCCACTGTTGGCATAGTCTGTAATGCAGAACGTGGAGTTCGAGACCTAGGCTTTCAAGTCTTACATTGACTCAGCCAGCGTCTTTGACCCACCCCCTCTTTCCGGGGAACGTGGCCCACCCTGGACCCTTACTCCGTACCTGGCCCTGGGCAAGCCCTAACTCTCTCGGTTTGATCAGATATCTCCCCAAGTCTGTTCGCAACATCTCATTGCCACCTGGGGTACCCTTCCTAAAAGAGAAGTGCGCCTGCTTGTTTTAATGGTTGCCGCCTGCCACAGCCGAGCATTCTGTTCAGAGGTATTAGGCAGTGCGCACCCAGCCTGTCTTTAAGGAACCAGTTTACATCCCACCTCTTTCATGAGACATTCTGACAAGGATAGTTTCCTGGGAGAAGTATTTGAGGGAGGACAGAGTGGTTTTTCTTAGAGAAGATGGAATCTGGGTCATGGCTCAGACCCCTCTCCCCATGTCCTTAGCATCATCTTCCCTCTTTTGTGCCCCACCCCTGTGCTCACTAAACCCTATGGTGCCAAAGCTCCATATCCATTTGGAGCAGGAGATGGAGAAGTGAGGAGATGTATGATTGCAACAGGATATGAGAGTCTCAGTGGTCCCAAAGTGACAAGGAGCTGAAGCCCTGGAAGATGGGGATGGTGGAGGTGGTAAGGGTGATGCGCACAGGAAAACAAGTGGGTAGAGCTGAGCATGTGTGGGGCCTGCTCCCCAGATGTCCCATACCCTCCCCCCCAACACACACACACACACACACACACACACACACACACACAAGGACAGGGAGGAATCTATGGAGGACTTCAGATTTCTCATCCTCACACCTTTGTTTCTACTGATTACTATTTGCCAATTTGTTGTCCTCCTCCCTGTACTATTGCTTCATTACAAATCTCCCCCTGGGAAAAGTTGCACTCTTTCAGTACCTTGAAGGTACTGATAAACTGGATTCACCAATGTGAGTCGCCATTGACTGCTCTAACTCCCCTGTGGTATAACATCGTGGAGTCCACATTGACATCCCTGGTTACTCAAAGTTCCTCGATTGTCTTGTTATTTATGTCTTCATCACTCTCTTATTTATTCAGAGGTGAAGTTTTTTTATTTTTCAATAAACAGGTGTTCTCCTCTTAGCAGCCACACCTGCCCTAGCCCTCACTCACTGCCACGGCAGTAAGAGCCCTTAGGACCCAGTGGGTGATGAGCTCATTTCCCATTGAGCTTCAGGAAGCTGAGGGAACTCACTGGGAAAATCTAAACTGTTGGGAGCTCAGGGAAGTTCCTGGCTTGAATAAGATGATAGTTGAAGGCCTGGAGGTGAATGAGAAAGGAATTCAAGGGTGGCAGGGTATAGAAGGGAGAGAAAGGAACGTGAAGTGGACTGGGAGTCTGAACAATCCCACCATTCAGAAAGGAAGAGGAGCCTTCAGAGGAGGCAGAGTAGGGGCCATGCAGGGATAGAGAGCCAGACACAGTGGGGAGAGGCCTTGGGAGGAGATTTCATCAGAAGGTGGGATATTATGAAATGTCACAGAGCAGTCACATGGAAAAAGCAAGGAGAAACCAATGGGTGTGGCAGCCAAGGGTGCAACCATGTGACAATGTGGTAATTTGGTGTGAGTGATGATGAGAGGAATTGTGGGCAGAGATGGTAAATGCAACTTTCCCAGAGCTTGGCTGAGAAGAGAGAGTGAGAAATACCTGGCAAAGGAGGAGCAGAGGGGGCTTTTTAGAGGCACCAGAGTGACCCTGTTGAAGAGAAAAAGGCTACTTGATGGGGCATATCCCAGAGGAGATCTTTGTGATAGAAGTCACATCCGTCTAATTCCTCTCTCATTCACACAGGCTGGCTGGGGTGATAGTCTAGAGAACACAGGCCTTTGATCATGGTTCTCACGCCTGAGCTACATCTGAAGCACCTCTGAACATGGGACTCATTTCAACGCAGATCACTGGGCCTCATCCCCAAATTTCTCCCTCACAGGCCTGGGGTGGGGCCCATGAACCTGCATTTCTAACCTGCTGATGTTGCGGTCAGGAACATCATTTTAAGAACACTTGTCAAATGTTGGCTCTATGCCTGTTGACCATGGAGGATTGCTGATTATCTCTAAATCTCAACTCACTCATCTGGGCAATAGGTATAATAATCACTTCCACTTCACGGCTTGGTGTAAAGTCACATGCAGGCTCACCCTAACATTTACTGGGGCCAGGGCAGAGAGCAGACCTAAATATGTACATGTTGAAAAGTTGTGACTTAAGCTGCAAACTCATTAATCTGTCTCCTCCTACCTTCAGAAATATGGTATCATTACAACCATGATCACCCTCAGACCACTATTCCTGGAGAGGACACAGCAGGTATTTCTCTGCAACTGCTTCCACAGCCAGGGCTCAATGAGGCCATAGGTCATCCAGATGGGACTCAAGGGCATCCTTTTCCACTTAAATGCTTGTGGGTCCTGCACGTGGGTCCTCCACCAGTCCTTTAAAGTGAGTAGCCTCAATCTGGCAGAGAGCCATCCCCACCCCAACCCCCTAGCTGAGCTCATTGGGTCCATGAGCTGCCTCAGTAACCCTTGCAGCCCATGGCAGGCTGTGCACACCATGGGCTAACCTGGTACTGGGAACTCTTTATTATAGCAAGACAGATTCTTAAGGGAGTGGTGAGGGAGGTTGGGAGGGAGGCCAGGAGGGAAATGGAGAGGGAGGCTGGGAGAGAAGTGGAGAGGGGGGCTGTGTGGGAGGTTGGGTGGGAGGTGGAGAGGGAGGTTGGGTGGGAGGTGGAGAGGGAGGTTGGGTGGGAGGTGGAGAGGGCAGGTGGGTGGGAGGTGGAGAGGGTGGCAATAAAGAGCTTGCTGGCTCTGTTTGCCCTTGTTTGTTTTCCCCTTGGGTGGGGGGCCCAGGGCACGTGAAACTCAGGAAGATGTCCTCCAGGGAGACTTGGCTGACCGAGTAGTCATCTAGCATGTACCTCCCCTTGGCTTGCTCCAGAGTGCCAAACACCTGTGGGAGGGGAGGAAGCTACTGTGGGTGGTGGTGGGCACAGGGGAAGGGATGGGAGATGGCAGAGGGTAGAAAGAAGAGGGACATCTGGAGTTGTGACAAGACCCCCAAAAGACTCCTCCATCTCTCAGTTGTACCCCCAGAGCACCTCCCAACATGTTAGTTCTATGGAATTCAGCTATCTGCAGTCTCTGGGAAAAGGACCAGGGCTGGGAATGGTATTAGGAGACAGAGGCCATGGCTGGGTCCCTGGCTTGCTATGTGACCATGAGTATGTAGTGTCCCCTGTCTGGGCCTGCTGCCCTCTCAGTGAAATGAGGAGGAGCTGATCTCCAGGGTTACTTTCAGCTTAAATATCTTATCCTCTATGAAATCCATATGACTGTTGCCATGGAGACATCGAGAGGAACTGCAGCAGCATTGAACATGACTTCCACCCAAAAGAGAACACCAGAAAGCAGGTGACATCAGAGCTATGCTCTCTCTAATGGCCATGTATATGCTCACCTTCGCCAAGCTGAGATCATCTCCAGGCAAGTGGTAATGAACCATTCCTCGGTGCTCTTCTTCCAGGATGCTGCCTGCACAAAAAAATCTCCATCAGGACTGGGCTGGAGGGCCAGGAGAGGACAGCCTGGGCCTATGGAATCACGACCCTCATCCTAGCGGTCAGGGATGTGGGACTTGGCGGGGCAGGGTACAGATGCCCTCTGTGCAGCCTCACGCACCTGGGAAGGTCAGATCCACAAAGGCCTTGAACTCCTCCACGGTCTCTTGCCCATTGCTTCGGACTTTGGCCCGCAGTGTAAAGCCTCTGCCATACTTGCTCTTGAGGTACTGTGGGCTGCCCAGACACTTGAACTGACCTTGCACCATGATGGCCAGCCGGGTGCACAAGACCTCACATTCCTCCATGCTGGGAAAAGGAGGTAGAGGCCTGATGTAGGGCTGAGGTATGCTGACGTCCGCCCTCTGTGTCAAAGGCTCATGTAGACAGGAAGGTGTCAATGCCTAAATTGAGCTGTTCCTGAGACCCATGCTCAGAGTGTGGCCCATGTGGCAGAGCTTGGGGATTCTCTTCACAAGATTCTACACCAGCTGCTGTCAGGTCTCTCTCTAACCAGCTTCTCCCAGCCCATCCCTCTCATGTGCCCCATTCTGGCTCTTCCACGGACCCATGGAGACCCCAGTGCTACCTATGGGAGGTGATGACAATGGCCTTGCCAGATTTGCGGACCCTTGTCACAGTGCCCCAGAGCAGGCGCCGGGCCACAGGGTCCATTCCAGTAGTTGGCTCATCCAGGAAGATGACCGCAGGCTCTCCAAGCAGGGCAATGCCAGTGCTCAGCTTCCGCTTGTTACCACCGCTGGGGGCAGAGGTGAAGAAGGTCAGGTAAATGGCAATTACCAATCTCCATTAGTCCAACCTTCCCCTTTTTCTTCTCTGTATGGAAAGTGCTCCAACCCCTCGTGTGAGGCTTTTGGTAACATGGCCCACCACCTTCCCCTAGGATGGCATTGTGACCTGGCTGTCGTCTCTGAGTATAAACCATTTCCTTGGACACAGGGATCAGTTCAGGTAAGCATAAGGTCAGTGAGTCTTCTTTGAGTATCTGTATGTGTGCTAGGGGGTAAGTTCATAGGGCCATTTTAGCTAATGTTTTTTTTTTTTTTAACAAGCACATAGTATTTACAGTGTGCAAGACGCTGTTCTAAACTTTGAAAATATTAACTCATTTAATCTTAAAAATACACAAGGGGAAAAAAAAGACAAGTAAACACAAAAATTTACTTGAAACCAAAGCCAAGAGAGAGAAGAACCAATGACAACATCCCTGCCCCTTGGACATCTCTGACTCCCCAGTTCAAGAAGTGGGGTACTGCTTCAAACCTCCAGGGGGCGTTGCACACAATTCAAGCGGGAATCCTGGGACTCAGGAGATATGTGGCCTGGCTTTGTTTAAGCTAATTGGAGTTGGAATGACATCACTGGCAACAGAAGGTTGAGGAATATCCCCAGGCTTCTCAGCAAAATAGCAGCAGCCCAGGTGCCATAGACATAGTGGAATAAGGTAACGTGTGCTTGAAATCCAAGCCTACCAAAATGGAAAGAACTTTGCGAAGTGGCAGGAAGAAAGATCTGTCCTTACCCTGCCAGGACACCTGTGGTGCTGCTCCTCTGACCTCAGTTCAGACCAGGGCCAAGAGGAAGCAGTTCCTTGGGGCAGCCCAGACCACTGACCCATTCTCACAGGAAGGCCACTTCCCTGCAAATCCAAAGTGGCATGGATTGCATAGCTACTCCAAGCCTGGCTCTGACAGACCTCGCCCTACACCCCAGTACCTAGAAAAGCTAGAACAAATCTTATTACTGGAGATGGAAGGGTCTCAAATCGCACCTGTAGGAATTCACCAGCTGGTCTGCGTTTGTGTTTATGAATAAGTCATCAAGAATTTGGTCCACGCAGGCATTGATGTGGCGCTCAGGGATGCCCCGGAGCCGGGCGTACATAACCAGTGTCTCCCGGCCTGTCAAGTGGTCCAGCAGGGCATCAACCTGGGGGCAGTAGCCGACCCACTGCCGCACCTGGGGTTGGAACAAGACTGAGAATGAGTCATGTCAGAAGGAAAGCTGCCAACTTGACATCTGCCCTGGCCTTGCCGCAACCCAGGCTCCTTACTCTGCCCTGTGCATATCCACATTTGCTACATGAGCAGATGAGTGCTTTGGGGGTGAGTGGCACAACAGTGATGTTAGGGAGCCTGGGATGCAGCACTTGCTGGTGGTGCCTGTGAATGGGCACACATGGGACTGAAATGCTTGCTTGGTGCCCTTCCTCCTGCCTGCCTGGCATGAAATCTCAGTGCCCAGCACCTCCCTACCTTTTGTCACCTTCCAAATATCTGGTTGATAGAAGACATTGTATTTTTCCTTTTTAAAAATATTTTATATTAGATATGTGATTCTCGAATATATTTTCTTTGTCAAATGTTCACACAAAGGCTATTAGAATCTCATGTTGGAGACTGCCCCGGGCCTGGTGTGGTCAAGTTGACGTGGACCTCCAGACTTTTGCACAGACCTACACTCCCTGCAGAGGACCGATTTTATGTTGTTTTTGCTGAAAAGTATTATCCCATATCAACCCGTTTGCAACTTGCTTTTCTAACTCAACATTACATCTTGAAAGATCTTCCTTAGTCTATAAATACAGACCTACTTTGACTCAGTTTAACTGCTATTAATCAACTGGGGAAGGTTTCTAGATTTTTCTTAGCTGTTTATAAAAAATTCAGGCTCCTCTGAGTTATTTCTAGGTTTTTGCCATTATAAACTTGCAGTGAACCACCCTGGTTTGTGCCCATGCTCAGGCACTCCTCTGGAGTAGATGATAAAAATAGTAGAATGCCATTTTTGAAAAATAACCAAAATTATTTTCCTCATCCTTCTCCCCACTGAAGCAGCTGGACAGCTCTGGGCTCTGAGGAGAACTGAGAAAAAAACAGATGACTTAAATGAAAAAACTTTGAATATTTCACTATCGAATACAAAGATTTCTGGTGAACTTCCTTTATCAAGTGATTTTGACAATGTTCCCTCTATTTCTAGTTTGCTAAAAATTGTTTAAAATCATAAGTAGGTACTGAATTTTTTACAAATGCTTTTTCAGCATCTATTGAGAAATATCTTTTCTCCTTTGATCAATTAAGGTAGTGATTAATATTGGTGGATTTTTTGCTATTGACTTTTCTGGAATAAGGCTGACTCAATCATAATTTTTAATCTTTCAATATATTGATGAATTTGTATTGTTAACATCTTATTTATGGTATTTATGTTCCTACATGAAACTGGCCTTTGGCTCACTTGGGGTTCTTGTCTAGTTTTATCATCATTTACAAGTAAGTAGCACCCCATCTTCTCTCCCATGCTTCGGAAGGGTACTAAAAAAAGAAAGAAAATGATCTGTTTGGTGATGGTTGGTAGACTTGCCCACCAATCTCTTAGCCTAGACTACTGAAAAGGGGTAGATCATTTTGGGATAGAAGGCTTGAGAATGTAATTTGACGTAAAGAAAATGAAGAAATGTTACTTTTCTTCCACACCTGAATTTAGCATCAATCCGTTGCCATGGTGGCTCATCTGGGATGGTCAGCACATAGTGGCACCATGACCCAATGACAGCTCCATAGTAGAGCTAAATAATTCTGAGGCAGTAAGTGATTTAGAAAGAAATGCATGTAGACTTTCAGAAGTCACTGCTGATTTTTAGAATACCAGCAGATTCTGATAAGACTGTATTTTAGAGGATAGGAAAAATGCTTTAAAATACTTATACAGATAAAGGGTAGTGAGCAGAAGGCTCATAAAGCAAGGATGCAGCTTTGTTAGAGTTTCCCAATGATATTAATTCGTGTGAGATTTCTAGGAAGAAAACAGAGGAGCAGATTTGATATAATTTAAATTTTATATTTCCAACTATAAATTTTTATGAATTGTCATGGGGTAGTATGCAGATGGGTTTCAGGAAGACTGATATCTAATTTCTTCCCACTGAGCAGGGTGAGGGCTTTTTATACAGATATAATTTGATTTTAAATAATACAAATAAATGTAACATTTCTTATTACCTGAGTTTATGGAATAGGTTCATACTTTCTTCTATGTGAGCTTCAATACTTATCTGATGGATGACTGATGACCATAAGGCCAGATGGAGTATCTGTTAAGGACTACGTGCCCTTGTCTCATCTTTCTTTTCTTTCATTCGTTTGTTTGTACATTTGTTCCTTTTTATAACAGCTTTACTGAGATGCAAGTCACATATCATACAATGTACTCATTCACTACATTTACCCATTGATGAATGGTTTTTGCATATTCCAAGTGTTGGATCCATCATCACAATCAATTTTAGAACTTTTCATTACCCCCAAAGAAACCCTGTATCCATTAGCAGTCACTTCTAATTTTCCCCAATACCTCAAGCCCTTGGCAACCACTAATTTCCTGTCTCTGTAGATTTACCTGTTCTGAACATTTCATATAAACAGAATCATATTATATGTGGCCTTTTGTTACTGGCTTCTTCCACTTAAGATAATGTTTTTGAGGTCCATCCATGTTGTAGCATATATCTGTACTTCATTCCTTTTTATAGCTAAATAATATTCCATTGTATGGCTAGATCATACTTTGTGTATCCATTCATCTGTTGATAAGCATTTGAATTGTTTCTACCTTTTGACTATTATGAATAATGCTGTTATAAACATTCACATTCAAGTTTTTATATGGATGCAGGCTTTCAGTTCTCTATGTTGAAACTTTTAGTCTTTTAACTGGAGTCTTTAGTTCATTTGTATTTAATGCAATTATTGATATATTTGGATTTAAATCTATCATCTTATTCAGGGCTATCTGTTCATCTCATAGGTTCTAAGTTCCTCTCTCTCTAGCTTCTCATTTTGTCACATTTTTAAAAATAATTTTTTCTGTTGTCTCCCTCTATTGGCCTAAAAGGTATATATTCTTTCCCCTGTTCTTTTGGTTGTTCCCTTAGCAACTAAAACATGCACCCTTGATTTAGCAATGTGTAGTATTAACTGGAACTTTATTTTTTTCATAGACAAGGTAAGGACCCTAAAATACTTTAATTTCATTTACCCTCTCTGGACTTAAAACCATTATTGTCATATGTTTTAATTTTATATGTATTTTAAACCTCATAAGACATATAGCTTTGTTTAGTCAAAACTCACACATTTACCATTTTAAAAAAGCACTCTTCACTTCTTTCTGCTTTTTTGAGCTTCCATTGGGGATCATTTTTCTTTTGTCTTGAAAATTATTCTTTATTATTTCTTTTTGTGCACATCTGCTGGTGATAAATTCTCTCTGTTTTTGTTTATCTGAAAATGTCTTTTGAAAATACCTTCTTTTCACAGTATAGCTTTACTGGATATATTATTCTAAGTTGGTTGTTATCTCTTATATCACTTACGATGTGTCATTCTATTCTGTTTTGGGCTCTGTCTTCTGTTGTTAAAAAGTCAACTGCCAGTCTAACCATTGTTCTTTTGAAGGTGGATCTTTTTATGATTTTCTTTTTATGATTTACTTTTCAGCAGTTTTACTATAATGTTCCTGGAGATTTATTTCTTTTAATTATCCTGCTTAGGGTTAATAAGGCTTTATTTATTTGTAATTTGATGTCTTTCCTAAATTTTGGAAAGTTATAGCCATGAATTTTTCAAATATTGCTTTGCCTCATATTTGTCTCCTTTTCTTTCAGAACTTTGATTATACATATATTAAATCTTTTAATTGTGTATTTTGTATCCTATTAGTTATACATTCCTGCATAACAAATTACTCCAAACTTAGTGGTAATTTATTATTTCATGGTTTCTGTGGGTCAGATCAGGAGTCTGAAAGCAGTTTAATAGGGTGGTTCTGGCCAGAGTCTGGGGTGGTTCTGGGCCTGAAGTCATCTGAAGACTGGAGGATCTGCTTCCATGCTCACTTATGTAATTGTTGGAAGGGCTCAGGTACTCAGGCAGATCACATACCCAAAATGGAAGCTACAGGTCTCTTTTAACCCAACCTCAGAAGTGACATAGCATTTCTTTTGTAGTATTTTTTTTGGTCACACAGACCAACCCTGATTCAGCATGGAAGGGGACTACGCATGGGTGTGATTACTGGGAGGGGGATCACTAGAAGATGTCTTGAAAGTATACCACAATCTCTCTTATCTTCTTTTGTATTTTCTCTACCCTTTTGACTCTTTGTGCTTCAGTCTATTATTTGTTTCTGTGCATGGAAGGGGTGTTTTAATGTACAGGTATCTATTATTTGTATTGTATACCAAGCATTGCATTTGCAGAATTATTTGTAGAAGTCATCTGAGGACTAGGGTGATATTATTTTCCACCAGAGAAGACTTACATTGGTTTCTGCCAGGTGCCTAGAAGCACTGGTGGTTTAGGTCATATCAGTCCAAGCTGTTTTGTAATCCTTGTATGAGCTTGTCTCAGTATACTTTATCCTGCTCCAGGGGCACAGCCCTTCAGGGTCCCAACTCAAAGAAAGGATCCCCCTGCTTGAGGGGCAGGGAGGGAGGGGACTCATGCTGAACTCAGGTGTCTGTCACTTCAGCATCAAGAGCAATACTCAGCTCTCAGACATCCAGGCCTATATCCCCTCCTACCTCCTGGCTCACAAGTCTTCATTATCTTGTTAGCTTTCTGAAGCCTTCTAATGCATGTTTTAAAACTTTGGTCCTGTTTTTCTGGTGACTATCACCCGGAATGGGGTCAGAATAACCTAATGGGGTCAGAATGACCTAATTTACCATTACCAGAAGCATTGTCATTAGTTAATAAAATAAGTTAAAATTAATAATAAATGTTTCATAGCCACACAGAGGCTTATATTGGCTATAATTGTTCAACCAAGCTATGTACATCAAAAGATGATAGAGTGGTAGAGTGGTCATTAAGAGCATGGATTCTAGAACTAGCCTGTGTAGGTTCTTCTGCTTTCTCTCTGAATATTATTTTGTCATGGATAGTGAAGCTAGTTTGATAAACTTCTTAGCCATAGTATGATTTGTGATGTGAAGAGTACACCTTTGATTATGTTTCTGTGGTTTGGTGACTTCACATGCCTTTCATTGAATCCACTATCTCCTAACCACCTCTATTACACTTTCCTCTCTGCATGGCAACATGATCACAAACTCCTTGCAGGTGAGAATCACTGGGCCTAGCACAATTGTTGGCATATACTAGGCATTCAAAAATGTTCCATTGAATTTGAAGCTGGGAGTCCAAGAAGATCAAGGGTACATAATAAGTTCGAGTTTAAAATGGGAGATGTCTGAGTAAGGCTGCCTAGAGGGCTAGTCTATGCAGGTCTGAAACATAGGACTGGGATTGGGCTGGGGATGTGGTTACTTGGGAGACATCAGCAAATGGAAGATAATGGGAATCAGAGTAATGAATGAGATCAGGCAGGGACAGCATGTGTAGAATGAGAAGGACAGAGGGCTGATTTTGCAGCCCTGAGGAACACCACAATCCAATGGGCTAGAAGAATACCTACCACAGGAGAAAGAAGTGTTAGTGACAGAGAAAAGGCAGAGGAGAGAGGAAGCCATAGAATAAACCAAGGAAAACTAGAGTTTGATAAGAGGAAAGATCAGTATTATGAAATGCTACAGAAAAGCTTGGAAGGCAAGACTGAAAATTAGGAGTATCCTCGACCAGGGTGAGTGCATTGGGAAGGGGGTCAGAAGAGCAGACTTCAGGCTACGGAGAGGGAGGCTCCATGGACTATGGCTGTCCACTGGTTGTCTTAGGTAGCAATAGATGTGTGCCACTCACTCCCTTAGGAAGCACAGGCGGGGGGTTGGGGAGGAGTTGGGTGTGTGAGGGCACAGCTGATGGCTTTGGGGGTTCAAATTTGAATTTCAGGTGCCCGTGGGACATTCAAGAGGAGATGTTGAATAAGCAGCTCAAATATATGATCTAGACTCAGAGACGAGGTTGAGGATAGGTGTCACAGATAAACCTGATATGTGGAATTTTCAAAGATCAAAGCCATTCCAGTCCCTTTCCCCAGCCCTGTGTTATAAACCCAAGCATATTTCAGTGCCCTCTTTTTCCTGTCACAGCCACCGCCATCCCCAGGGTGGTGCTTTCCTTGTCCTGAGTCACAACCTACCTTCCCCAAGTGAGAGCTGATGCTGAGGCCCTTGACAAAGGCATCCCCGGAGGTGATAGTCTCTTCCCCGGTCATTAATTTAAAAATGGAAGTTTTTCCAGCACCATTGAGGCCAAGAATGCCAAAGCATTCCTCTGCCTGGACAGTGAAGGAGATCTTGTTCACAGCCAGCGGGGGCACCTTCTTGGCATAGACCTTATATACATAAGACAGAAGTACACAGTGAGGAGGTCTGTAGTCAGCTGTCTGGAGCTACCTGTGCTTGTTGCACAGGGTTCTGGGACAGGTCCAACCTGTCCTTGGGGCTCAGGGGCTCAAATGTACCCAGGCTTGGACTTGCCTTCTCCTCTTGGCTACTAGCCCCAGCAAGATTAGTTTTCTCTCCTCTGTCTTTACAAACTGAGAACCTAGTTCTCTAAAATAATCCTCTTTCTTTCTGTCCTTGAAGCAAACAAATTCCTTTGATGTTGACTGACTTGTTTTGTTTTGTTTTTAACCATCAGTAACTATAGGGAAACAAAGTATAAGACTAACAGACTTGGAGAAAATGTCACAAAGTTCCTGGATGTTTGAAGGTCTTGCATTAAGATTCTGGCTGGGGCTCCTAAGGAGACTAGCCAGGCTTACTTTGAGCTTTCAGAGCTTTCCCCCAAACTTCACTCCTCCACAGACTGCTTTCTAGATTCAGGAGAGATTCATACAGTCATGTCCAACCTCAGAGGCTTCCTTCCTTCTTGGGGTTCGTGGCTCTGGTGTCCCTCCCATTCCAGCCCTCCTGTCTTACAGGGGACTCCAGAAGAGATAGGAAGGCTGATGCACTAGCCTCTGTCTTCGGACACACAAAGGAACTCAGATGTGATTCATCCCCAAAGGAAGTTCCCTCTGAGTCTGTCTCCATGGAAACTCATCTGAGCCCTTTGCCAGTACTCCCAGCTAGAAGGCAGAGCCTGAAGCCCTCCAAGGCTGCTTCCTTATACAGAAGGCCTTCAAGAGTAATGGTCTTTGCTTTTTAAGCCACATCTGACTTTACCTTTGACACTTCTTTAAGAACCAGTGGGTTTTTCTCACGTAACTTTTCCAAATTAGCCTCAACCATTTTCGCCTCCTCTTCCACATCTTGGTCTCCAGACACTGGCATTATGCTTTGCGACACTACCTGCTTTTCCAAGACAAGGATGGAGGGTGTAACTGATTTTGCGAGAATAAGAGGTAGAGACTGAGGGAAACACAGGGACCGGGTCCTCTCTGGGAAGGCCTTGAAGGTACCCCAGGTGACCTCGGTCCTCATATACTACCACCCCTTTCTCAGGGGCAGTTACAGGTATTTAAGACCGAGCACATATTGATGTGACCACAAGATGGCATGGAAACTTCATGTGGGCACTGGCTTTTGAGGAAATTGTAAGACTTGAAGTCCAGGAATGTCAAGGTATAACAAAACAATTTTCTATCTGGTTTCCTCAGTGGGCTGGGGCTGGGGGTGAGCTTCACCTATGGAAGATATTCAGGCCAAGAGCTAACAGAACAGATCTGGCTTCTATCTGGCTCCTGGGGAAAAGGTATTCTAGAAAGATGACTGGTTTTAGGAAGTCCAGGGTCTTTTGTTTCTACTCAGTTGACCAGGGTCACAGGGGCTAAGCCAACACTCATCCTCCCTCTTCTGCCAGGTCCTCAGGAGAACTCGGACATGGGCTGTCATCTCTCTGCCCTGAAGGTGGATTAGATGGTCCCTCGGCTTCCTCGAATGCTGAGAATTAAGGTCATTATAGACCACAAAGAGGATGCCATGGAGCCAGTCCCTTGATGTATCTTTAGTGAGTTATACTCCGACCCACTCACCAATTTTCGCTTCCTGTAGAAGCCAGAAAACCTGGTTTTCAGTTCCCGTAAGACATTAGTTTCAATAAGGAAAAGCAGGATGATGTACACAGGTCCCGAGATGGCAAGGGCTGTTAGGTATTTTCCTATTCCTAGAGACTTCCAGGCATAGATGTTCTTTTGAATCACATACCCCTCTGCTAAAATAGGATAAACAGATCTTATCAAACTTTGGGTGGTTTTCCAAGCTTTTCCTCACCTTTTATACATAGGTGAATTTCTATTATAACAAATATCATTTAAAAGAAACATTATTATCATCAGTGTTCATCCCAGCAGATGGTAAACAAGAATAATATTTTGTTTTCCTGGCTATAACAAATGTTCTATAAAAATAATGCAGTAAAGTAAAAGACTTCTCCCTGTCCATATGACAGTTATTTGAAATAAAAAATTATGTTTGGTTCTTCTATTAATCATTAATCACCCCATAACTTCAACTGATCTCTCATGTAAAAACACTCAGAAGCCTCTATTCTCTTTTTAAGCTGATCCACTTAAGAATTTTTCTTTTAAATATATGCATTTTAAAATTATACAATAAATAAACACTAACTGACATGAGGTACTTCTCCACTCCCCAAAATGATTGTTACAATTTTGTGTATAATCCTTCCATACTTTATAGATAAAACCTTTAAAAATACAAGTGGAATGATACTGTGCAGTGTCTTCTCCAACTCGTTTGTTCATTTAATAATATATAATGAACATTGAGCATATCAGGAACTACAGATCAAAATAGTAAAGATCTCTGGCAAAGGTAAATACATAGTCAATTATAAAAACTAGTATTGTCACTTTGGTTTGCAACCTCACTTTTTGTTTTCTCCTTGACTTAAACGAATGCATTAAAAATTATTAGTCTATGTTTCTGGACACACAATACACAAAAATGTATTGTGACATCAATAATTGAAAGGGAGTACTGATGGGGCTATATATGTAGGAGCAGTTTTTATGTGTTACTGAAGTTAAGGTGGTATAAATTCAAATTAGAATGTTATAACTTTAGGATGTTAATTGTAATCTCCATGATAACCACACACAAAAAAATTAGCTATAGAATACACACAAAAGGAAATGGGAAAGGAATTAAAACACTTTATATGGAGTAGCTCGAGTAGTTAAATTCACAGAGACAGAATGGAATCGTAGTTGCCTGGGGCTGGAGGAATGGGGAGTTAGTGTTTCATGGGTACAGAATTTCAGAAGAATGGCGGTGATAGTTGCATAACAATGTGAATGTACTTAAATGCCACTGAACTGTACACTTAAAAATGGTTAAAATACTGAACTTTATATATGTATATTTTACCACAATTAAGAAAATAATTTAAATAGGTGTTGAAGGGGATGTGGATGAATCGGAACTTCATACATTGTTCATAAAGTATAAAATGGTGGAGCTACTACGGAAAACAGTTTGGTGGTTCCTCAAAAAGCTAAACATTGAATTACCATATTACACAGCAAATCCACTCCTGGGTGTATACCCAAGAGATTTAAGAACATGTTCACACAAAAACTTGTACATGGATGTTCATAGTAGCATTATTCGCAATAGTCAAAACAGAAACATCCATATGCCCATCAATGGATGAATGGATAAATAAATTATGGTATATCCATATAATGGAATATTATTCAGCCACAAATAGGAAATGTCCAGAACAGGCAAATCCATAGAAATCGAAAATAAATTACTGTTTGCCAGGGAGATGGGAATGTGGAGTGGCTGTTAGGATAGAGTGTTTCTTTTTGGGGTGATGACAGTGTGTTGAAATTAGATAGTGATGGTTGCACAACCTAGTGAATATACCAAAAACTAAATTGTATACTTTAAAAGGGTGAATTTTATATGAATTATAGCTAATGAAAAACATAGTTAATAAATTCTATTTGCAGTACTTACAAACTTGGTCACACTCCGTCTTGTTCAGGTTCTTGGCATTGCAAAACTTTTGTAGTTTGAAGTTGTAATATAAGTTGGAGAAAGCCATCCCCAGGCAGTGGCCTGGAAGCAGTAGGAATGTGTGATCCAAGGACTCTGAGACTGTTGTGTAGCCTAGGTCTGTGAGTGGAATAGAACATATTAACTCTACTTGCAGAAAGAAAAGGGAACATCTCCTAACAGCTCTCTGAAACCACTGTGCCTGTTTTACCTATGTAAATGATCTATTATCTATGTCTATCACTGTAGCTATCACTGTATTGTCACACTCCCAGTCCCTAGACCAGAAATCTTGTTCTTTGTGAGTCTCTAATAACTACATGTGCTGCTAAGTGCTGTCCTTCACAGACCAACATATCTTCACTAACAAAGAGGGGAAACAAAGGGGAGGGAATTGGAGCTGCAATTTCAGACTTCATGACAACTCACACAACCAGCTCTAAACCAACAGGTAGTTCTGGGAAGAGAACCTATGAACATAGGACTTACAGATCCCATGGGGAGAGGCTGAACCAATGATAAAAAATGAATCTACTCTCAAGACTTGGATTTAGAGCAGTACAGCTTTTGTGTATCAATCTGTGACATTCTTGTCAGTGGAAGCCACTGTGATGAATGAAGAGTTGAACTTGGATATGAGGTCTCCCAACAACAGTTTTTGGGCCAGGACTCAGAAACTGTGCAGAAGAGCCAGTGTCTACCCAACGGGTGAGGTGCAATCTGGGGCAGAACTCAGAAGCTGTGTCACTCCACATCCTCCCATAGACCCTGGCCCCAAGCCCTGGGAGTTGTGACTCTGTTGACCAGACATTGAGGTTGCATCTGAGGAGATGGTACCTCAGTAGGACAGTTGCAAAGGTGGCAGATATGACACAGGGACAAAGGCACAGTGAATTATGCTTTCCTAATTTTCTCTCTTTACGATTCTAAACTTAGAAATCTAGCCTGGAGTCTGAGGTGGAGGGGAGAGGGGAAAATTAACAGAACATTGGCCTTGCAGCTCCTATGTGGGGTAGAGAGCAAGACTTACCCACTAAACAAGTCTCATGAACCTGGCCTAGAAATGAACAGTCAGTTATGGGCTTTCCCAGACCTACCCCTGCTCAGTGATCTCCAGGCCCCTAAAAGAGGAGTGGCTGAAATCTGAGCAGGGACAAACCCCTCTCCCCCAGCTCACTCTAACCAGAATCAGAGAGTGTTCACAAATAATATATCTAATTGAAGGAACATATTCACAGCTCCCGTTTATCTCCCTTCCTTCTTTCTTACTGTATCCTATTCTAAAGTTGCTTAAAGACTGAAGAGATGTCACAAACCACAAATCTCGATGCACGCTACCACTGAGAACCACTGGGTGAGGGCTCCTCTGGGATGAGCCTTTGTTAATCCTCTTTCTTCTGCCTGCAGTATGCTTTTTGTTTTATTTCTATTATAAAGTCAAAACACTGTCACTTTTCTGATCCTCTCAGATGAAAATCATTCCACCTCTGAATACCACCTCTGGTGGTATGTATGAGAACTAAAAGGGCACACAAAACTCTCAAAGATAGACTAGTAAAAGAAATTTAAACTTTTTTTTTTAAACTGAGGAATAATTTATTTCAGTAAAATGCATCATCATAAGCAGACAATTTGATGAATTCTGACAAATACTTATGCCCATGGAACCAACACCTCGATCATAACACAGAACAATCACTCCAGTATAAAAAAACCAATAATCGAGGCCCCATTAAAATGGAGTTGGACCTGCCATCCCAGAGGAATTGCTTTTCACGACTTATGCCTTAGGCTAACACCAGACAGGTCCCTAAGGTCTCTATTTAGTCAACACCTCTGCCCCCAACTCTGTGGCAACCACTTTTCTGACTCTATCACCAAGATCAAAGAATCTGCCCTCTTCTGCTCAACACCAAGTTGAGGTACTCATCCACATCGCCATGTATGGTAAGCAGTTGTTCTCTCATTCTCTCTCTCTCTCTCTCTCGCTAAGCACAATCCATTGGATGAGTACAAATACTGTGTTCAGAGAAAATGTGTTTGAGACATGGCCAATTTGGGACTCTTCACACTACAGCTGCTGAGAACGGTCTCGCACAGGTCTTTGGCAGACACATGCTTTTATGGGTAGTTTTTGTGGCTGCTGGAGGCAGAATCAAAGCTCTGTGTCATGGGTAGATATGACGATCCTCACCTTTTTCACTTGTGACTGAGACGAGAATAAGGGGGCCAATGCTCAAGAAGGTGAGCATTATGATGAGCTTAACACAAGCGCTACCCGCATTGTCAAAGTAGAAGCTAGTCAGGTAGATGAAGGGGATGATGGCCCAACCATAAAGCATGAACATCAAAACAACAGCCGGGATGTTTTCCTGGTGTATAAAAGCTTCTTCATTTTGGTACAAAAACACCACCTTAGGAAAAGGGTGTAGAATTTGAAAAAGTCACTGAAAGTCACTCCTAAGCATTACAGAAAGAATATAAAAATCTCAATTAAACAAAATGAGGTGTTAGTCATATGGCATGAGGAATTCCCTTCATTTACTCATCCCACAGTGTGCAGACAGCAAGCTCTGCCCCTGGAAATCAGTGGATCAGAGATGTTTATGAAGTGCATCGGAGAACAAAGGAGGATGTGATCTATTCTGCACAAATGACCATGGAACCCTCAAGCTACACAATTTAGTCACAATCAAATACTCTATCAAATATTCTGGGCTATAAACGCATCCCCATGATACTGCTTTTTACTAGCTTGGGGCTGCAGTTCTGGAAATGCCACAAACTAGAGATGCTAGAGAAAACTCTTCAGCTCTGAATGATGCTGGGACCTGAATCGTCTTTGACCAAGGGTCAGTGACGAAGATGCTTTCATACCCTGGGTCACCGGATCCAGGGCTGAGCTGCCAGCCTAGACTTCCTGTCTGGTTTTGGTTCTTCGCTGGTTCCCTAAAGCAAGCCCTCTGTGATGTGCAGGGAAAGGGCCCCAACACCATGCAGCCCTCACCAGCAGCAGCAAAGTGGGGATGAGGAAGGAGATGAGGTCCCACAGCAGAGCTGAGAGCCAGAAAGTGGCTATGTAAACTCCACTGACAAACTGGACATGCTTGGCCTGGATGGTTCTCTCTTTGACTGTCAAGATGGAAAAAGAACTAGACAGGAAAGCTACTCCAAAAAGCAAGTTGATAACAAGATAATGTCCTTTAGGGCCCCTGTAAAAGATAGCACATGAAGAGTGAGGTAGCACTTTAAATAGAGCTGCTCTCAGCAACCACCTTTCAAAATAACAATTTGTAATTAAAATGAGAGACAAGTAAAGGGAGAAACAAGTGGTAAAGCAAGCAGTCTGGCAGGTGGGAAAGCGTTAACCTGGGGAGGGAATTTGTACATACTCGTACAGAACACTCTCGGAGGTCTCCACGATCGACTGAGGTTGAGGGTGGTTGAATACTGTGATCGAAGCCCTGGCACCAGCAAGCAGCTTGAAGAGAACATTGTCCACCAGTGCCAGTGCCAGGGCAGGGGAATGGTATGCCTGGTTATTGAACAGTGCTGTCACTATGGTGCGGTTCTTCATGTCTTCAAAGGAAGCTGCCACGAGGTAGTTCTGATCAAAGTTCTCGGGTTCCTCTTCTGACTTATTCAGTAGGAATGCCTCTACTGAACCTGGAAGAAAGCAGAACATCTATCTGAGAGCTTCACACCAGGCCCAGTGGGGCAAGGAGAACTTGCCACCAGTCTCCCCCTAACCCCTGCCCCTTCTCGGTATCTCTTTGCCAACCCCGACCCAAGTCTGCAAATGGGCTCCGCCTAACACAGTGTTGTCCTCAATCCCAGTGATCCCTTTTGCCAACAGGGCCACCTCTTGCCCGAACTCCATGACCCTGGGGCCTCAATAAAGTTTGACTGGAGTAGTAAAAACAAACAAGCAAAAAAAAAACCCCCAAAATTTCCTCTGGTCATCTTTTAAATCTCTCCCTCCACATGGCCCAGATGTGGCCCTGGGCCCTCCACTTTCTCCTGTACTATGTGGCCCTAATGGAATTCCTTGCCTTCTGTCTAGTCCCCACATGAGAGGACACATCTGACTACACTGCACCCCACTTTGAGTGAGTCCCACCACCCTTGGGATAAAGCCAAATTCTAGCCCATGACCTATAGTGCCTAACTGCTATTCAAACTCAGCTGCTCAGCTTAAACTTATAGCCACAGCTAAGGACTCATGTTACCCATATCTACAAATGCTCTTCTCAAGGTTTGCAATGTTCTTCCCCTTCTATGGATCAATTTCTATTCATACCTCAGCCTCTTACTCTGGAGCCTCCTCTGGCCCTCCATGGCTGGGGTATGTCTATGTAATCTCACAGCACTATGATCATCATTCTAATTGCCACTTTGCATTGTGACTACTGTCACTTATCCATATGACCTATGGGCTAGAAGTTCATTAATGGCTGGTAATAATATTGTTTGCTGCTGTACTTCCCAGCACACAGGGCCATGTGAAATATGTGACTCACTTGGCATTCTGGAATCTTTAGTGCTGGGATGGACCCTTAATCACAGCAACAACAATGATGATAATTGTACCACTGACTGAAGGCTTACTGAATGCCAACTGAGCAAAGCCCAAATGGGCATTCCCTCATAGAATCCTCGCGATTTATTATTCTCTCTATTTGTATATGAAGAAACCAAGCTTGGAAAGGTAGGGCACTATGACCCCAACCATTTTGCTATATCATATTCTGCATTTGACTTCTTTACTTTATTACAAACACATATTACTTAAAATTTTATTTTTAATCAAAATAACATAAATATAATTTTAAAAATCAAATAATTATACAAGACTTAAAATGAGAAATGGCAGTGCACTAGCCTTTCACCACCCCCAGTAACTGCTCATTAGAGGTAACCACTTCCCAAATCTTTTAGCTGGTGTTTCTCCAGATTGCTAGATAGTGCATTTATCTACTGACAGCCTATTATGAAAGCAAGGATTTTGTCTCTTACAACCTTCCTTACCTCTATGGTCTACCCCTTCCAACTCCTCCCTCTAGAATGATATCATAAATATGGTTAAATCAATAGTCATTTTTGACATTATTATGACTAAGTAAAAATTGTTCACAGCTGAGCCAAGTAGTATATTATGGTTTTGGGGTAGGGGGACGTGGTTTGGTACAACCTTCTCCTCCACCTTCTCCCGGAGTTAACATCTTCCTTTTCTCATTTAGTTTTCTCTACATGTGTCACTAACTCATCCACAAACTCCCTTGATAGAAGTGTAAATCTCCTCTCAGTACATTCGAACGTATCAAATAATTTATCACTTTTATTTTGGACATATTTTAGTTCCTAGAAAGACACAGCTGGGTCTAATTTCTTCGAACCCTCCCTTTCCTTTCACTTGGGATTTGAAAGATTTTTTTGGTACTTCTGGCTATTCAGTCTGATTTTAGGGAGTGTCACATGGCCTGGAAGGACATGGCTTCGCTACAAGGCTCACAGGCCTACTTCATGACCCATTCTCCTGGGTCCGGTACTTACTCGGGATCTCCAAAGGAATCTGTTCCTCAGCTACAAGTATATCTGTAAAATGTTCTGAAAGCTGAGGACCCAACCTGGAATTTGGAGAAATAAAGAATGGGACAATAGTCTGACCATATGTTTTTAGGGTCAGTTCCAATGGGGCATTTTCCAGGTTCGTTTCGAAGTTGAGGGATGTGAGGCTGACTGTAATGATCACCAGAGGCACCAGGATCTGTATCAATAGCATCATTATCCAGTTGCGCCAAGAATATGTAACCCTTTTCAGGAGCATGGCATAGAACTGTTGGCAGAGAAGACTGAACTATAATAATAATAAAAAAAAAAAAGATGGGGAGAAATACACCATTAATACAGTCACAGATAGAAGCTGACAGGAAGTTAAGTGGCCCCTGGCTCATATCAAAGACCCATGCACATGATGTCTCTGTGGCACTGCTAGTAGCTGTCATTGTGTAGTCATGTGCACTGAGATCCCAAGATCTAGAGTTGGGCCCGGGGGTAGGTGACCCTGGAGTTTAGTGCCATATGCTCCCACTTAGCTTCTTCGTGGTATTGCATGACCTGGGATACACAGCAGGTCCTTCAAGCCTCAGGTGCTAGTGTTCTTTGTCCACCCAAGAGTCTTTGTGGTGGTCAGGTTTGAACTCAGACCTTCCTAAGTTCCTGGCCCAAAATATCAACAAATCCCTGAAAGTTTCTACCAACTGCCCCAAGTTTCTCACACTTGACATGATAAAGACTATCTGGACCTCAAGAGTTTATCAAAAGGTACTGTTATTGATCTGTCTGAGGTTGCAGTCTAAGAAATACTTCCTGAGAAGACTCTGGAGTGGTCTCCAAAAGCGAAGGTTGGCCAAGTGGAGGCTGGATAGAACCTTGCTGGGGGTTGGGGAATAGCCTCCTGCACAAGGCAGGCAGGTGGCCTAGATGACCCCCAAGACCCTTTCCAACTCAGAGGCTCCACAGATGACAGTTTCCCCTTTAGAATGTGATTCAAGATTATAAAACAATGAAATTAATTTCTTCGCTAACCCACAAAAATCAGCCTCATTATTTTACAGCAGTATCTTATAGAGAGCTGAATTAAGACCACTTTATAAAATGCACAAGTCTTTTTTTCAACATTAAAAGAATATTACAGGTTGTCCACATATTTAATAAGAATATATTTTAACCCTTTTCCCATTCAGAAAAAAAAATGCAGCTCACTGCCAGCATTAATTTAAAATCATGCATAGGAATGATGCGTTTTCTAGGATCTGACATTTTCAGCGATTGAGAATTATTGTATTTTGTAAATGAAAATACCACTACTAAAAACATAATGCTATTAATACAACGATGTCATTTGTTTCTAAACACTATCGATGTACTAGAGAAATGTGAAAATAATAATGAAAGCAAGCTATTTTGTGGCAAACTTTAGATATAAGGTTAGGACTGTAATTCGGGAGTTATCTCTGATAAACGCTGCAGCCACAAGTGCCACTGGTGAATATTCTTGGGGCAAATGGGAAATGGGTTAAAAAATTTTAAATCACAGGTGGTACAATACATTATCTGTGCAAGGTTAAAAAGAAAGATTAAATATGCTTTTTGGCAAGTAGATTTAGCTCTTTTACTCTTTCTTTTTCCTGGTGAGAGGAATGGCCAAGACCTTTACTGTTATCATTTCTGATAATTTCTTCCATTGGGTTAATCCTGGTTAAAAAACACCAGCCTTTTGCCTTTGAATTAGACAAGAGCAAGGCATTGCTGAAACCTAGTACAGTCTTTAATGTCTAAAATTTGCACATTTTTTTTTTCTTAAAAGGTTGATGTATACTTCTTGACAGAATAATAGCATGATTCTAAGAATTAAATCAAAACTGCTTTCTTGCATGCATTTGAAATATCTGCTCACGCCGGTGTTTAAGTGGATTGTCAGGCCAGATGGTAATGAGAAGATTCTCGAATGAAGACATTTAATTCTGTCAATAGGATCTCTGTTGACCAGAGGGTGAAGATGGACAGAGGCTGAAGATGGACTCTTGATGGCTTGGACATCTATTCTGGAATCTACCAACTGATTAACCCTAAACCAAACCAAAGACAAAAGGAAATATAACTTCTCAAAAATCACAACACATTTCATTTTGTTTGAATTAAAAAAATGAAAGCCGTGTAAAGTTTGAAAAAAAAATAACAAGTTAGGACAAGAATAATGTGTGAAAAAGGAGCTGCACCTAGATTATATGCTGTTAGCAAGTAGATACTGATTAGGAAGGTCTTAAATAGGCACCAAGTACTCAATTAACTGACCTGTGGCTTTTCAAGAGAACTGAGGCAAGATTAGCATGAATAGATTTCATTATTTTCCTTTAAAAATACCACATGCAAATTAAAACAAACGTGAAATATCTCTTAATATCTATTTTATGAGCAAAACTATAAATTATAAAACATAACACTGCTGACACTCTGGGCCAAGAATTGGTAACCTATAGCCAATGGGCCAAATACAGTCCAAGGCCTTGTTTCTGTATGGCCTTTAGCTCAGAAGGGATTTTACATTTTTAAATAGTCACATGTTAGATGGCAACTAAGTACCTACATAACATCCTTGATTATGCCACTAAGCCTACATACTCTAAAATATTTACTATCTGGCCCTTTAAGAAAAGGTATATTCATTGTTGCAACAAACTATTAATGCATCAAGAAACTAATTTTTATTCATAGTTATTGGGCCAGTTATTCTACTCATGGGAATTTGTTACAACAAAACAATCTAGTAGCTTGTGACTTAATTTCTCTCCAGTACAGTCTGGTCGAAGACAGTGTATTTGTTGTTATCTATTGCTGTGACACAGATTATTCCAAAATTTAGCATTTATTTATTTCAAAATGTTTACTTAAAATAATAGTAAATATTTATTATTTCACACAGTAGATTAAGAATTTGGGACTGGCTTAGTTGGCTGGTTCTGTTTCAAGATCTCTCATGAGGTTGCCGTCAAGCTATTGGCCAGGGATGCGATTGTTCGAAGGCTTGACTAGGGCAGAAGGCTCCACTTCCATGATGGTACTCACATATGGCCATGGGCAGGAGGCTTAATAGCTAGCTCTCTGAGCGTAGTTCTGACAAAGATGTTGGTTGATGTTTTAATTAACATGAGTGATTAAGATAAAAATGAAATAACAAAGACATATGTCAGAACTTCACTTATTGGTCCATGAGATGAGCAAGTTTTTTGTTAAACTAAGGCTTGCTTCATACTGGAAGAATATTTCCTCTAATTTTTTGTGCTATTCTTAATGAAATGCTTCCAGACATGGCACACTATTAAGCTTAATTCACATTACTAACATTTTCTCCATCACTTTCTTAATCTAGGCAATCAATAAAACAAGAAATTATACCCTAATTTATAGTGGTTATCGATTATAATGGTATAAATATTCTAACCATCATTGATTTTAAACTATCAACATAATATTTACATCATACAGATGTAAGTAGATGTAAATAACCTCAAGAGCACTGATAATAGTAAAATGTAGCCAAATCATGAGCAAATGAAATTTTGAGTATTACCATTTGTAATATTGTGACTTATAATACGAAATATATACTTGGCTTTTGCCTGGTCCTAGCACAGAGCTCCTAAAACCCTTATAAATTTCTAAGTGATGAGAGTGATAAAAAATGTCTTTTGTTATGTTAATGAGGTGAAATAACTAAATGGTAATGAAAATACTACATACCAAAAAAATTGTAAAGTACAGGTAAGATAAGCTCAGAGGGGAATTTACATCAACATATATATACATGGCTGAACATAAATAAATACATATATGGTTGAAAATAAACTATATAAAAATTCATCTTACAAAGATGAGGAGGGATGCTCAGCAAATTAAACTAAAAAAAAGTAAAAGAAGAAATGTGGCTAAATAGAATGAACTACTGATTATGATGAAACAACACAAAATCTTCCCTTAACAAGTAAAGGACATCCATTCTCAGTACTGCTACTCAACATTATGCTGAAGTTTCTACCAGTGAAATAAGCAAGTAAAAGGCATAAAGATGGAAAAATCAGAAGTAAAACTTTCTTTCAGATGATATGATAGTTACATATAAAATACAAAAGAATCAATCCAATATTGTTTGAATAAGTGAGTTAAATAATATCTCTAGATATAAGGTTAACAATTAAAAAATCAAATGATTTATGTATATGAACAAAAAACTGAAAAATGAAATTGAGAAATTCATTTCCACACCTTCACAAAACATAAAATACTTAGAAATAAATTTAACAAAAGACATGCATGACTTCTAAAAACTATAAATCATTGCTGATAAAAATTAGAAATGACATAAATAAATGAAGCTGTATACAATATCTATGGATTGGAAGAATAGATGTTCTAAAATTTTCTATTCTCCCCAAATTGTTCTATAGATTCAACTTAATACAAGTCACATTCCTGGCAGGTTTAAAAAATTAACAAACTTTATTTTTATAGACAGTTTTAGGTTTGCAGAAAAATTGAACAGAAAAAAAACCAGAGTTCTCATATACCCATTCTCCTGTTCCCCTAGCTTTCTCTATTATTAACCTCCTGCATTAGTGTGGTACATTTGTTGCAGTTGATAAACTAGTATTCTAGCAAGCTTTTTTTTCAAAATAGAAACTGACAACTTAAAAAATTTACATGTTAAGTTAAAAGACCTATGATAGCTAAAATAATATTCAAAAAAATAGAACAAAGCTGGAAAAACTATATTCTACCTTACTTCAAGACATGCAACAAAGCTACAATGTGGTACTGGCATAGGACACACATATAAATCAATGGAACAGAATAATGTAGAAACTGACATCTATGAATATAGGTAATTGATTTTTGGTGAAATCATTCAAACAATTCATTGTGGAAGAAATTTTTTTTTCCACAAATAGTTTTGTCATGACTGGATATCCATGTACAAGAAAATGAACCTCAACCTCTTATCAAACCATACACAAAAATTAATATAAAGTGGCTCATAGATCTAATATAGAAGCTAAAGTGATAAAATTCCTAGAAGAAACTATAGGAGAATAACTTTGTAACTTATGAGTAGGCTTTAAGAATATGAAAAGGAAAGCCACAGACTGGAAGAAAATATAGGGAAAACATATACCTTACAAAGGTACTTGTATAAAACTGAGCCATAGACTTAACATTTGTGTATCTTTTGGTATGTATATTACACTTCAATAAAAATGTAATTATTTAAAAAACCTCAATGGAAATGTTGAACTGAAGATCAGACACATTTGAAGAGAGAATACATGAGCTGGATCAGAAGGTATTGTGTAGAATACAGGTCCAAGAGACAAAGAATTGGAAAATATGAAAAAGAAGTTAAAATCTACATAGTACAAAGAGTAAGAAGATCTAACACATGTCTAATGGGAGTTCTAAAATGAGAGAAGAAAAACGAGAAGAGTCACTATGTAAACAGACAATGGCTGGACATTCTAAAGCTCATGGAGGACGTTGAGTTCATAGCCAGAAGTCCATAAATCTTAAGTAAGATAATTAAAAAAAAACCCAAAAACCATACTTAGACACACCATAGTTAAACTATATAGCATCAAAAATGAAGGGTAGCCAGATTACTTTCAAAGGCACAACAGATGAACCTATAGCTCACTTTTCATCAGCAACAATAAGAATTAAAATAATACTTTCAGTATATTGAAAAAAATAACTTTTAATCTGGCAAAAATAAATCCTTCAAAAATTAGACAGAGATAAAATCATTTCCAGACCAAAAAAACAAGAGAGATTGGCACCAGCCCGAAAACACTAAAGGATGATGTAAAGAATGTGCTGTGAGAAGAAGTAGTTACCTGAGAAACAAGAGAAAAGAACACAGAAAGATGTAAGTAAACATGCACATGAACTAAATGATCACTGGCTTTCTAAAATGAAATAATGTTTTGTGGATTTTTTTAAAAAAGAGGTAAAATAATAATATACAACAATAGTATTTAAATTGGTGATGGTGGGATGTGCATGGGTAAAATTAAAGTGTCCCAAGTTCTAGTTCCTTCCCAGGAGCAGAGTAAAGACATTAATTCACCTTGAGACTTTGACAAATCACACATGTGAGTCTCAATATCTAGGCTGACCACTGGAATAATGCAATAAAAATGTATAATTTCCAACTAGTGTTGGGAAGGAAAATATAAGAATGAGGAAAATATCCAAAAAAAGGGAGAGAAAAAGCCACATAGACTAGATAGGACTAGTAGGCGATATAAAATAAAATGATAGATATAAATTTTAATGTATTCTAAATAATGCTCTTAAAACACCTACATGATCCAGTTAAAAGACAAATATTGCCAGACTGGGTAAAATAATCCCTGTTCCCCACACTATTCTCTGGCCTAGTGTGGTCTCCTGGGTAGTTTCCCTGGAGGGCCCTGTCACAGCCTTCCTAGAATGGAACCCGCACACCTGCTTCAAGATATTCAAATAGCTTGGTGGGTGAAACAGACAGGCTAGAGCTGTCCTACCTTGGGAAATCTTTTAAAATAAAATAATAAACCTTCCTAATTGTTTAACCAGCTGAGTTAGGGTTTTCTGTTACTTATAGTCAAAGCATCCTACCAGGGACAAAGTCTCCTTTTTCTGTTTTTCATTCCTAGAAATTTCTGTTAAAATTGTGTTTGTTCAACCTTTTCTCTATTAGCCAATATCCCTATTATTGGAACTTCAAGCAGAGGCAGGAAGACCATTCAGTGAGGATGTTATAGGAAGGATTCAAGCACTGGGTGATGTTCAGCTAGATGACCCTTTAAGAACTCTTTCAGCTCCAAGATTCTTAGAGTCTGTAGTTTTACCCTTCTTACCGAATGAAGATGTCTTCCATAGTGGTAACAGAGGCTCCAAAGCTCATGATGCCCAGCTCTACTTGCCTCAGTTCCAAGTCAGTAAATAGAGATTCGAACCTGAAAGGGAAAAATACTTTTATTCTTCAAAGGTGGGAGGTGAATACCTCATATCACCTTGGCTTTCTACAGGAGAAAAAGTTTGGGCTGTGGAGTAAAGAAGATATTTGTTCAAATTTCTAGCATCATGACTCTAAATTTAAACAGTGAGAGCAATAGGCATTTACTTCAAAAGGTGTCAGTAGGATAAGTCTAGCATACACCTAGCACATTTTAAATGCAAAGTAAATATTAATTCATCTCTTTTCTTTTGAGTAAAAAGAAATAATAATACTATTTTTGAAGTCCTTACTAAATGCCAGGAGCCATTCTAGTCTTTTTCCATGTATTAAATCTGTCAAACCTTCTAACAGCTCTAAAAGGTCTGTGCTGAGAGGTTAAGTAACTTCCCTGAGATAACACAGCCAGAAGTAGCAAAGCTAGAACTAAACTTCAGGCCACCTCTGTTCAGAGACAGTGGGTTTTTTTGTTTTATTTTTTTTTTATTGTTATGCTAAATGAGGAAAAAAACTAATTCTCAACAGTCATTAATTTCAAACTCTTCCTTATACATGCCTTCCATTTTTTTTAACTAAATGAATTGTGGCCTTTTTTTGTGATATTAAGAAATCCATGACAGTCTTCTACAATGGAGGCTTCTATTCTTTCACAACCCAGTGTCTAGTCCAACAAAGTGCTTTTAAGAAACCCCATTCACATGCTGGATGCCCACAAAAGGCAGGCACCCTGTGTGCCCCTGCAGGCAGTCGGTGGTTAAAGGCTTGCATTCTGAGTTGACTGGGGCTGGATTTGAGTTCAGTCTGCCACTTACTAGTTGTTTGACTTTGGGCTAGTTGTTTCATCTCTCCAAATCTTTCCTTATCTATGTGAATCTATGTGATAGTTGTTACCTAAATCACAGAGTTGAAAAGATTGAGATAAATTTAAAAACACCTAGCAAAATAGCCAGCCTGTGTAACATGTTCAATATACATATCTTCCATGTGTATGATATCTTGCTCTTGATAGCAAAACAAAACTAACAAGTTAATTTTGCCTGTTTTTTATCTTCATATAAGTGGAATCATATAGTTTCTTTTGTATCTAGTGTTATCTATGTAACATGTTTAACCATATTGTTGCATACATTAATAGTTCACTTTTGATAATTCAACAGAAGGAATATATATCAATTTTTTGATTCTCCTGTTGATTGACATTTGGATTGTTTCCAAGTCAAGATGCTGCTGAATAAAGCTGCCATAAACATTTTTCTACATATCCTTTGTCTGGACATATCTTTCATTTATCTTGGATAACATGATAGACAAAAGGGCTATAAATTCTTCACTGCTTCTCCCACTAAGGTGGAGTTTAATTCTCCTCTGTAAACTGGGGTGACTTTAGTGATTTGTTTGACCAATACTATGATGGAAGTGATGTGGGTTATATCAGAAGAAGCCCTTAGGCTCTGCCCTGGTTTCTCTGAGAGCCACAGGCATCATGTAAAGGTTGACTAACTTAAAACCATCATGCTGCAGAGGATTTGTGCAGAGCTCTGGTCAATAGTTTCAGCTGGGCCCAGCCTTCCAGAAACCCTTTTTTGGGGAATATTTGTTATTGCAAATTTAATTTTATTAATAGGCATGGTAATTCAGATTTTTCTCTCATTTCCTGACAGTATTGGTAAGTTCTATTTTTTAAGAAATCAACCCATTTAATCTAAATTGTTCAATTTATTTATGATATTTTTCTATTATCCTTTTATAACTTTATGTTTTGTATGCATAGCAGTTCTTTCATTCCTGATGCTGTTTACTTGTATTTTTTCTTTAATGGTTTTGGTAAGGGGTAATCAATTTTATTAATGCTTTTAATAAACAACTTTTGGCTTTTTAAATTTTCCCTAATTTTTGTGTTCTATTTCATTGCTTTTCTTCATGTTATTTCTTCTCTTCTATGTATTCTGGGCTTAATTTTCTCTTCTTTTTCTACTTTCTTTAGTTGGAAACTTAGGTAATTGCTTTTAAGCCTTTCTTTTCTAATTTTTTTAAAAAGCTATATATTTCCCTCTAAACACTGTTCCAGCAGCTCTAAAAATTTCTAATATGTTGTGTTTTCATCATCATTTGATTCAAAATATTTAAAAATTTTTCTGATACATAAGTTATTCAGAAGTATGCTGTTTAATTTATAAATGTTTGCGGATTTTCTAGGCATCTTTTTGTAATTAATTTCTAATTTAAGTCCTTTGTGTGTTGAGGAGTATGACTGATGGTTAAAACCTATATGTGAGAGAGGAATTCTAGGAATATGGAAGATAAGAAGGACCAGGAATCTGTCTCCTCACCTAAACAATAATTACACTAGAAGAATCTAGATGTAACTAATAGTGGAAGTTGTAACCAGAGCAATTAGGCAAGAAAAAGAAATAAAAGGCATCTAGATTAAAAAAGAGGACATAGAATTATCTTTTTGCATTGGATCTTTATATGTAGAAAACCCAAAAGATTTCACAAAAGAAGCTGTTAGAATTAATAAATGAATTCAGCAAAGTCGCAGTATACAAAATCAACACACAAAAACCAGTTGCATTTCTATGTATGAGCAATGAACAAACTGAAAAAAAAATTACAAAAACAATTCCATTTACGATAGCATCAAAAAATACTTAGGAATTAACTTAATTAAGGAAATGAAAGACTTGTGCAATGAAAGCTATAAAACATTGGTGAAGGAAATTAAATAATGCATAAATGAATGGAAACAAATCCAATGTTCAATATCCCAATATTATTAAAATGTTAATACTACCCAAAGCGATCTACAGATTCAATGCAATCTCTATCAAAATCCCAATGACATTTTTTGTAGAATAGAAATATCAGCTTAAAATTCATAGGGACTCTAAAGGGAACCCAAATAGCTAAAATAATCTCAAAAAAGAAAAAAACTGGAAGATTCACATTTCCTGACTTTGAAACTTACTACAAAGCTACAGTAATCAAAGCAATATAGTATTGACATAAAGACAGACATATATGCCATTGCCATAGAAGAAAGAGCCCAGAAATAAACCCTCACAAAAATGGTCATATAACTTTTGATGAGGGTGCCAAGACCATTCAGTGAAGAAAGGACAGTGTTTTCAACAAATGGTGCTGGGAAAACTGGATATGCACAGGCAAAAGAATAAAGTCAGACCTTTACTTATCACCACATACACAAATGAACTCAAAATGGATCAAAGATCTAAATGTAAGACCTAAATAACAAAACTCTTAGAAGAAAATATAATACAAAATCTTCACAACATTGAATTTGGTAATGATTTCTTGGATGTGAAACCAAGGGCATAGGTAACGACAAAAAATATTGACAAATCGGACTTCATGAAAATTTTAAAAATTGTGCATCAAGAGACATTATCAACAAAGTAGAAAGGTAACCACTGAATGGGAGAAAATATTTGCAAATCGTATATCTAATAAGGGATTAATATCCAGGATATATAGAGAATGCCTAAAACTCAACAACAATAACACAGCAACCCAATTCAATAATGGACAAAGAACTTTAATAAACATTTCTCCAAAGAAGATACATGAATGGCCAATAAGCACATGAAAAGATGCTTAACATCATTAATCATCATGGAAATGCAAATTAAAACTACAATGGGATGCCACCTCACACTTATTAGAATGACTACTATAACAAAAAAGAAATGTGTGGTGAGCATGTGGAGAAATTGGAACCCTTGTGCCCTGTTAGTGGGAATGAAGAAATGATTACAGCCTCTGTCCTTTAAAATAATAAAAAATAGAATTACTGGGGCAAGATAGTTAGCCTAGGGAAGTTCCCTTTCCCCTCTAGGATATGGCTCTGGTATTTCTCCCTAGTCCTTTACAGCCCTCTCCAGCATGAAAAATAAGCAAGGCCAGGAGACAAGATATATGTATGGCCTTGGGTGACTCTTCCCCTCCATGGGAAACAAGCCAAGACCTGGAAGCAGGATGGATAGCTCTGGGACAACCTCACCTCCAAGAAAATAAAAGCAGGAGATAGCTTTGTGCAGACTCTCTCTCCTTTGCTTTAGTAAAATTTGCACTTTCCAGCTTTGTTGTTTGTAAAGTCCTTGAATTCTTTCTCCTGGCATTAGACAAGAACCTGGTCACCGGAGCTACAGGGTCTGTGTCCCTCTTTGGACTCCCACCCTGTCGAGCTCTGCGCATCACTACCACACGATCCCCCAATTTTTGGTATATACCCAATAGAATTGAAAGCAGAGTCTCAAAGAGATATTTGTACACCCACGTTCATAGTAGCATTATTCACAATAGCCAAAATGTGGAAGCAACCTAAGTGCCAACAACAGATTAATAGATAAAAGCAAAATGTGATATATACATACAATGAAATACTATTTGGCCTTAAAAAGTAATATGCTACAACATGGATGAAACATGAGAACTCTATGCTCATTGAAATAAGTCACAAAAAGACAAATACTGTATAATTCCACTAATATGAGTTACTTAGAGTAGTCAAAATCATAGAGACAGAAAGTAGAATGCTTGTTATCAGAATCTTGGGAAAGGATAGGGATTGGGGGAGTGTGAATAGGGGAGTTGAATAGGGAGTTATTGTTTAATGGGTACTGTTTAATGGGTTCCACAAGAAGAAAAGAGTTATGGGGATGGATGGTGATGATGGTTCACAACAATATGAATGTATGTAACAATACTGAACTATGTACTTAAAAATGGTTAAGACAGTGAACTTTACGTCATGAATACTTAACCACAATCTTAAAAAACACAAAACCCTAGGTGTGATTTTTCAGACCTGACCACAGGTAATCAATCACAAAGGCTTTATGAGGAAGGCCTCACATGGAAAGCTGTTCCTTATGTCCCACCCTCACCCCAGCACACCAGACTTGGGGCACCCCAGTGAACTTCAGTCTCTGTCTGGCAGGAGTTGTAGCCTAGGACTCAGGCCTTCCGGCTGATAATGCTCTCAATTAGCATTCTTAAGCCCAGTGCCTTTATTCCTAGGTCTCTTTGTCTGAAGTCTTTGTCTGAGATCCTCCTCCTACAGCTCCGCCCAAGCCTCCTTATCAGGGAGTGGGGTGGAGAAACTTTGAAGACAGTTCTCCCTTCCCCCTCTGACACTGTAACCTATACTTTTCTATTTCTAGTCTTCCCCCTTACCTTCCCACTATGCTCAAGGGCTATCAAACAGCTGGAGCTTGTGGTTCGGGGTTCCCTCAAACTTAAGAGGATCCTCACATCTGTGCTGATTCACCAGACCCTCCACCGATGGAACATTCCATGGGAAAAAATGGAATGGGTGGGCCTGGGGAGAATCAGCATTTTCTCCAGTTTCCGTACTCTTGCTTACACCATCTAGGGTAGTGGTTAAAGTCTTAACTGTTATTTTGGGCCTGTTGCTTTAGTCAGCTACTCTTATACCTGGCAGCTCAGCTCTCTCTCTAGCTCAGGCAAGCTGCAGAAGTATTTGTGCTTTGCCATTTAATCAGTCCTTTCCTTTATAACGTTGGTCTTGGTGTCATTCCTATAAAATCTTTCCTCACTCCAGATTATAAAAATATTCTGTGGCATATTTTTACAGTACTTATATAATTTAATTTTTAGCATGAAAACATTTAAATTCTCTGAAATTTATTTTGGTTTGAGGTATTTTTAATTATGTCGAGACAGTCTTATTCTTACTTCAAAAAGAAATAAATGTAGAATTTTAGCAAATGGATTTTTCTCATTTGTGTGGATGATTACATGTTTATTTCCTTTTGACATACTAATATGGTAAATTATATTAATTAGTACAACTCCCAAACAATCCTTTCAACATATTATTCTTTCAATGAACTGTTAAATTAAGCTGGATTAAGAAAAAGAAGTGAGGAGTATTTTTATTTTCTACTCTCTGGAAGAATTCAAATAGAATCCAAATGATCTTTTCCTTAACTATTTGATAAATACTAACAGATTTATAAAGGCCTCTGCTACTTCCTATGTTAATTTTAATAAAATGACTTTTTGAGATAATTATTCATTTTATTTAGGTTTTTTAATATATTTACTTAAAATTGTACAAAACATTGTCTTCTAGTACTTTGTATCTTTTTCTTCCCCAACTCAATTCTCATTTTATGTATTTGTGCCTATTCTCCATTCATCTTCATGAGCATCCTTTGCAGGGTTCCTCTCCTCAATGAAACCCCTAAATTTAGGAACGCTTCAGGAATGGGTTGTTAGTCCTGTTTTCTTCTTTCTCTATAATTTCTTCCTACCTGACCTTATCTCTTCCCATGACATTAAATATCTCCATGCTGATGACTCATGAGTGCATTTCCAGGCTAAAGCTCTGCCTTCCTGATGTCTTCATTGGGGTGTCTCAAGAGTCAAAACTGTCCTTTTTATAACCATCCCTCCCAGAACTTTTTGTCTTCTTGTCCTTCCCATTGCCACTTGAGAGTAGCCAGAGAGCTAGAAGTAAAACCAGCAAGGAGTAAAATTTGCCAAGGAAGCCAAAAGAGGAGTGTTTGCAGAAGAAAAGACTGAGCCACTAAGTAGTTAATACTTAGGGTTTAGTAAGATAAGGGTAAAAAGTCATTGCTATGTTTTAGTTCTTAGGTTGAACAGAGAGTTCATCAGTGCTCGTTTCATTTTATATTTTACAACCCACAAATGGATAACATATTCTTATCTGTGCGTATGAAATAGTATCCCATAATCTTTTTTTAAAGAAAGAAAGAGAAGTCCCTACTGCATTTGGTATGACGAAAGCTGATCATGATCTTAAAAACTGTAGTTTGGATGGGAGGTTATAGGTTAAAGCCACTGTGAAGTAAACTGAGAAATGCATGGGGCCATGACAAAAGGAGGCAACATGTTTAGACCACTCTTCAGTGAAGTTTGGCTGTGAAGGGCATGAGAGCATGGAGCAGTAGCTGGAAAGAAAGTCTGGCTCAAGAAGTTGTTTCTCCCTAAAGGCAACAAATGAGCAAGACAAACAAACAGATTTATAGACATGGACTATAAGCTAGTGGTTACCAGAGGACTATACACTAATGGTTACTAGTGGGGGCGGGGAGGAAGGGGCAGGTAGATAGGGTAAAGGGGATCTAATATATGGTAGCTGAAGGAAACTGGACTTTGGGTGGTAAATACACAATAGAATATACAGATGTCAAATGATAATGTACACCTGAAAATTATATAATTGTATTAACCAATGTTACCCCAAAAAACTTAATTAAAAAAAGAAGAAGAAGTTGTCTTTCCAGGGTATGATAGTATGTTCCTGGAGATGACCCAGTACAGAGAGGAACTGATGATGTCGATGACAGAGGGGATAATCACACAAGTGAATTCCAGAGACAGTGAGATGGATGGGATCTTGAGCTGGTGTTGAATAAGACTTTAATAGGAAGAGGAATACATTCTCAATTGTAAAAAGATGGAAGAAAGAAATAAACAAGAGTGGAAGCAAGCAGGTTTATAGGTTTGTGATAGGCATAAAATAGAGTTCTTGTTTGATGGTTTTTATTTTCTCATTGAAGTATGAGGGAAGGTTCCTATCTGAACACAGCATAGGGACTGCGAACAAGGAGAGAAGGAACTGTTGTGATCCAATTTGAGGCCTACCTAAAATAATTAATTAAAAATAAAAATCTTCATCTGAGTGACATCACTTGGGGGTGGGTAATTAAAGATCACACAAGGGCCCTTGTAAACCATGTTATAGAATTTGACTTTAACCTGGAGTCAACTAGGTGCCATCAAAGTTTTCTAAGGAGGGAGGTGACATGATCAGAATCTGATACTTTCAAGTGTACTTTGGCTGAGATGTGGTGTCTTTCTAGGAAATACAAAAAGCCTAGGGGTCCAGACCCTTACAGAATAAAATGCCTTTTCTGAAGAGAAGCACAGTAGAGATGATTCTGAATACTCAATACATATAAACTGTTACTCCAGCCTTCTTGGGTCCATACCTGTGCATGCTCTCTTTAGGAAGTATAAATGTTATTTCTCCTCCAATACTGGACTGGACAATTGCATTTGGTATGTGATGATAAATCAGGCAAAGAATCATCTCTGTGTCACAATCCGGTTTTTTCACTAAAGTCATGTAATATCCGGCACCTGAAACAACATTGAAACAACCATGAAACAAACTTACTCTTTATACCCACCTTTAGATTTCTGTAGCTTAGAATGGACAACACCATGGAAAGAGCCCTGTGCGGTCAAATTTAAAACACAATGAACTTGCCTCTGAAGGTCTATAATGTTATTCTTGAGAGTCTTGTTTTCTACTCTGTAATTAGAATGTAATAGTGGTGAATTTAGCAAAGAAAGGCAAAATAAAGGAGGGTTGCATTAAGAGCAACACTCCCTTTAAGCGATAACTAACTTGGGGAAGTGAACACAAATAGGCCTTGAACATTAGGTGAAGAACAAAGATACCTCTACAATAATTAAATCATGTTTTCTAGGATTTATACCTTAATGGCATTCTAAACATTCTTTCAGAAATTAGTAACACTTGTGACTATTATGCTGGCAATGTAGTCATTTAGCAAACATTTTTTGAGCCTCTAAATGCAAAAGGCACTGTACTAGGTAGAAAGGGTACAGCAGTGGACAAAATAGTCAAAAATTCCTACTCTCATGGGTATTCCATTAAAGGTGTATGAGACAGATAATAAGATAAATAAGTAAAATGTATAGGATATTAGCGACAAATGCTAAGGAGAAAAACAGAGAAAGGGATGTGGAGTTTTGGGGAGTGTTATTTTTTAACAGGGTTACCAGGGAAGGCCTCACTGAGAATGTGACACCTGCATAAAAACTGCCAGCTAGTGACTTGAGAAAGAGCAGGAGGGGTGGCAATGTGAGCGCTGAGAGAAGGATCGGGCCTGTCATGCTAGATCAGCAAGGGGGCCATATGACAAGAGCAGAGCAAGGAAGTGTAAGAGCACTGGGAAATTTGGTCAGGGTAATGGGACCAGGCCAAGTAAGTCCCTAGGGCCCACTCGTAGTCGAGGAGTCTGGCTTTTACTCTCACTGGGGCGGGGGTGGGGGGGTGGGGGGTGAGTCATTAAAGGGCTGAGCAGAAAAGTGACATGTTAATTCTGACAACTAGGCCGAGGCTGAGGGTAGGTTAAGAGGCAACTGCAATAATCTGGAGGGGGGCATGGTGGCTGGGACCAGGGTGCTAGCAAGTGGTAGAGATGGGAAGAAGCTAAGGCCATCAGGGTTTGTGGGTGGATCAGATATGAACTATGAGAGACAGAGGGGTCAGGGAGCCTCCAAGGTTTTGGCCAAGTTTCTAGAAAAATGGACCTGACTTTATTGCAGGGAAGTAGCTTTAGTGGGAGAGAGCTGGAGCTCAGCTCTGCACAGGCTTTGAACAAGGCCAACAGATCCATTCAACGTCCATGTGGAGATGTAGAATAGGTAGTTAGAAACACGAAACTGGAGTTCAGGATGGAGGTTTAGGCAAGACACACACACATTTTTTAGAACCAAGAATGTATTTAAAGCCAGGAGATTGGATGAGATCACTAAGTCAGTGGGCAAAGAAAGAAAAGTGAGGTGATCAAGGCACTTCCATGTTTAGAGGAATGAGTGATGCAAAGGAGCAGCCAGAGATATGGAAAGGAAACTGAAAAGGCATGGGGTCCAAGAAAACAAGGGGAAGGTGTATGAAGTGGGACTAATCAGTTGTGGAAAAAACAAGCTACTCTTGTACAGCATTTTTGCATGCATAATCTCATTCTTTGAGAAACATGGTATTTTAATCTCAATTTTATAGATTAGAAAACGAAAGCTAAAAAAAGATAAACAAACTTGGCTACCTGGATGAAGAGGCAGTGAACTGGCAGAATGGAACTCAAACACAGGTCGTTTGACTCTAAGTCAGAAGAATCTCATGCTTCTTTTCAATTCTTTCTTTTCTCATTCTCACAATCCCTTCTGCCTGGGACCTCAGTTCTTTACCCAGAGGCAGCAGACAGAAAGTCTAGAGAAGGCCTCTCCCTGCCTGATCAGGAGCCCTTCATGAAAGTTAACAGTGGGCACTTTCTTCAGACCTTAGGCCCTGTACAGAAGGGAAACAGGGTTTCCCGCCATGCTTCCCTCCTTCAGCCACTCACCATATTTCTGTTTGAGGAACAGCGATGACCCACAGCACTGCAGCTCCCCATTGGCCATGATGGCAATGCGGTCCCCCAACAGGTCAGCTTCGTCCATGAAATGGGTGGTCAGCAGGATGGTGCGGTCACTTTTCTGCTGCTGAAGAAGGTCCCATATGGCCCTCCTGGAGATGGCATCAACGCCTGAGGTGGGCTCATCTAACATCAGCACCTGGAGGGCAGAGGAACAACCTTGTGAACTGGCCCTGGCTGACTGTGCTGTCGATCCTGTGTGACTTGAATTCTATGAAGATGCAGCAGTAACACCCTCATCAGACTGTCTGTCCAGGGCATTCAGTGGTGAGCTGGTGCTAGAGGACTACACCTCTGGGCTCTGCTGCCCCTAGTGTTTGTCCACTGAGTGTGGGAGTCCTGACCTATGTCCTTCAGGAGGCTGAGCCTCACCGTCCCACCTGTTTCTCCACCACATGCAGGGGCTGACCTTGGAGCCTGTTATGAGGGCGATGCCAATGGATAGCTTGCGCTTCATCCCCCCACTCAGGAACTTGCACCGGCAGTCCTGCTTGTCCTCCAGACTGAGGATGCGCAGCATCCGGTTGACTTCTTCAGAGCACTTCTGGCGTGACAAGCCTTTCAGCTGAAATAGAAAAAGATAGGTCTGGCAGATGCTTCTGACAGGAGGCTGACCCATCCAATAAACTTTTTGCTTGAATATATAAAAGATATACACAAGATATACAAAATAATGTACTACCTTCAGGGAAAGGAATGGACAGAAGGCTTTAGCATTTTGAACCATGTGAATATATAACTTATTAATATCAAATATAGCTGCATATTAAAAGGATTACACACCATGACCAAGTGGGATTTAAGGCAGGAATGCAAGGAAGGCTTAACATATAAAAAAATCAATGTAAGCATGTAAGTATACTTATAAATATAGCACTTTCCTGAGTTTCAACCTCAGGGGGCAGTGGAAACTCCTAAATTTATAGTCAGTTAGTCAGAAGTGCTTTGTTTGTCTGGAAACCTCTAAGCTTGTGGCTGGTTTCTGAAGTGGAGGCAGTCTTTTAGGGTACTGTGCCCTTAACGTGTAAAGTCTATGCTAACTCTATCGTTATCATTAAGTGCATTGCAGTAATACAGTATATTTATATAATGAAGGGTAGAATGGTCAAGTTGATCCTGAAATTCATATGGAGATGCAAGGGACCTAGAATAGCCCAAACAATCTTGAAAATAAGAAAAGAGTTGGAGGACTTACACTATCTGATTTCAAAACTTACTACAAAGCTATAGTAATCAATTAAGACATTATGGTATTTCCATAAGGATACACACATAGACCAATGGAATAGAATTAAGAATTCAGAATAATCCCATACATCTGTGGTCAACTGATTTTGACAAAGGTGCCAAGACCATTCAATGGGGGAAAGAATAGTTTTTCAACAAACAGTGCTAGACAATTAGATCTCCACAGGCAAAAGAATGAATTTGACCTCTGCGTTATACCATACACAAAAATTAGCTCAAAATAAATCAAAGACATAACTGTAAGAACTAAAACTATGACACTCCGAGAAGAAAACACAGGTGTAAATCGTAGGTAGTTGTTTTTAAAATATAACCTCAAAAGCACAAGCGACTAAAAGAAACAAACAAAAACAAATAAATAAAATTGGATTCCATCAAAATTTAGAATTTTCATGTATCAAAGAACATTATCAATCAAGGGAAAGGATAACACATGGAATGGGTGAAAGTCTTTGCAAATCATATATCTGATAAAGGTCTAGTATCTACAATATATAAAAAACTCTCATGATTCAACTACAAAAAGATAAACAACGTGACTGAAAAATGGGCATTTTTCAAAGAAATAGACAATTTTTCAAAGAAGACATAGAAATGTCCAATCAGCACATGAAAAGATGCACCACATCCTTAATCAGCAGGGAATGCAAATCGGAACCCCAGTGAGACACATTTCACAGTCACTAGAATGGAAGTTCCTCAAAAAGTTTTTTTTTAAAGATTAACATAGAGTTACCATATGACCCTTACTCCTAGGTATCTACCCAAAAGAACTAAAAATAAATATTCCAACAAAAACTTGAACACTAATATTCATAGCAGCACTATTCACATAGCCTAAGATATAAACAATCCAGCTGTCCATCAACTGATAAGTGGATAAACAAAATATGGATATACAGCTCCATACAATGAAATATTATTCAGCCATTAAAGGGAGTAAAATATTAACACATGCTACAACATATATAAACCTTGAAAACATGTCAAGAGAAAGAAGCCAGACACAAAAGTAACTAACATCCAATGGAATGCATGAGTCTATTTATTTGAAATATTTAGAATAGTCAAATGCATAAAAATAGAAAGCAGATTAGTGGTTGTCAGGGGCTGAGGGGAAGGATGACTAAGAAGTGTCTGCTAATGGATACACGTTTTTAGAGATGATGAAAATGTTCTGCAATTAGATAGTGGTGATGCCTGTACAACACTGTGAATATACTAAAAACTGCTTAATTTTACATTGCAAAATGAGCAAAATAGTGAATTTCACCTCAATAAAAATAAAAATATATAAAATAAAAATAATATTTTCTCGAGAATTTTAAGTGCCATGCCTTTCCCCCTTCCTGAATGTTTAAGGAATAGCATCCAGAAGAGATTTCAAGACCCTCCCAAAGTCAGAGAACTGCAGGATATCTTACTATTCCCAAGAATGAGTATAGGGGAAACAAAGTTTGCCACCCAATGACTCACCTGAGCATAGAAACCAAGCTGTTCTGCTACTGTCAAGTTATCAAACAAGATATCATGTTGGGGGCACCAGCCCAGGCTCTTCCGGATTTGAACCATGTCTTGAGAAATTTCATATCCATTGATATATGCCTGTCCACTTGACGGGGAAATAAGACCTAGGAGCAAGTGGAAGACACATCTTAAAGTCATTTTCAGTCAGAGCACACAGATGAACAGAGGCCTGATGATACCCTCTACTTTGCTTCTCTCACACAGACTACCCTGTTCTTGTCACAGTTAATCAGTAACGCCCAGAGAATATATGTTCTATGAGAGTGAATAAGGATGTGTGGGGGGATAGTAGAGATAAGAGATATACTTCTATCTTGCGTTTGAGGGGTTCCAATCTGGTAAGTGAATACAATACACACAGGCATTTGTAAAGCAAATTACATTGCTATAAGCATTAATAATATGGATGCATAGTAAATATGAAGGAGAAAAGTCTTTGGGGCATCTAACAGTTCTGAACTGAGACCCTTGAAGGCAAAAATTGAAAAATATAAATCCTGGTTTTTCATATAACAATGTATTGAGACCATTTGTCCACATCAACAAAATCTGCATAATTTTTAAAGGCTAAAAAT
Organism: Cynopterus sphinx; assembly: GCA_030015415.1. Lineage (NCBI taxonomy): Eukaryota > Metazoa > Chordata > Mammalia > Chiroptera > Pteropodidae > Cynopterus > Cynopterus sphinx. The sequence continues at coordinate 93,114,910 of CM057379.1, read as the reverse complement.
ATTTAATTGTTATTAATATACCTTATTTATTTAATTGCAGAGTCAGATGATTTGCAATTTTTCACAAGTATAGACATGTGATATAACTTTGCCTGCTTTCCAGATTATTTGCCTACTCTAAATTAACAAAAGTAGATTTGGTAGGTCAAAAGGCAGATAAAACTTTAAAGGTTTTTGGTAGTTATTGCCAAATTACCCATTGCTGGGGTTTTTAAGATCTTCCATTTTGTCTGTAGTTAATAAAGCAGCCATGATTGTTTAGGGGGAAAAGGTGATACTATTCTATAGTAACTGTAATCGTTTCTGTATTGTTACAATAATAGAATAACTAAATAGAAGATCTCATAGAATAACAACAACAATAACAACAACAAACCCACATGCTACTACTGAGTGGAGAGAGAGGAATTAAAATATAAAACATGTCTGTACTAAGTTTTGGGTCTCTATGCAAACAGTGTGATATAGAAGCCCTTCCATGTCTGATGTCTTGGGGAGTCAGCCAGATTTTCCCTTCTCAGCTTCGCATCTTCAGGGCTACTGAATCTCACTATGTGTATTTTTAGTGGTGCCACTTTCTCCAAGGCAGCATCACCTTTTTTCTATGCCTTGTCACTGCTGGTCAAAATCTGAGGTTGAGCTTTTCTGAACTATCATTCACAGTCTTCAATTTGACATAATTTTCAATTACGTTAGTTAATTAGCCCAGTCATTCATTTGATGATATTTATCAAGTGCCTATTGTTTGCCAAGCACTGTTTCAGGCACAGTGGATCCAGAAATAAATAGAACAGGTTCCCTGGGGTGAGGAACGAGGGAGACAGAGAGATAACACACATATATACAAACAAAGCAGGTAAGTACAGACTGACAAATCCTAGGAACAAAAGAAGATGCAAGAAGAGTCTATATGTTATTTGTATCAGTTGGCCTCCTAAAACAAATGCTAGTACCTGGCAGGCCTTCTTGATCACTTAGCCTGTGGGTCTAGCTGGATCACCCTTCAAGCACTGAAGACCTCACAATCTCTGTAGAAGGGGAGGCCTTCTCTAAGTGGCCATATTGCCAAGAGCAGTAATGCTTGTACCTGAAAGAGGACACCCTCTCTAGAGAAACTACCTCACCCCAGTTCAGCAAACTGGCCAACTCAGTCTCCAGTCCTGATGCACACTGAGCCCAGCCAGTGTGTATCTACTTGGCTAAAACTTGGTGTTTCAAGTCTGAATATTAAAGGGGTGACCAAAGGCTCCTCGTATCAAGCTTCACTATGAGTCTGCTCTTCAAATGCCTTTGATAGAAGGTGCATCAGCAAACTATGAGGAGAATCATGGCGGCCTGACTTTGAAGAGCTAATAGCTTCCTAGCAGTTTGGTATTCTGTGAGCAACAAAGAACTGGTTGGCTTTCAGAGCTCCTGAAGTTTGGAAATGGATTTCATTCATTTTGCATAGAACTTTGGACAGGTGAAGACTTCAACAAATGTTTCTTGAATAAATGACTTTTCAGACATCACAGATTATTAATTGACAAAATGTGAAGAATTATTTAGACATAAAAATTATTCTGAAATACTTTTAGAATAATTCACTAGATATCATTCTAAAAGGGCTCCTGGCAATCAAAAGCAAATGGAGGATTGCTTTGGTTGAGAGATTGGCAGTGCTTCACTGTACCAGAAAATTCTATCTGGAAAACAACATGCTAAGCAGCATTCACAGCTTTACTATCCAAGATTAAGTTCCTCAGATCAAATGAAAGAGCCAGATTTCCTTCTTTTGGTACAAAGTAATATGAACAACCAAACACTACACAGATGGTAAAAACAAACAAAAAATGCTTAATATTAAAATGTCATTGAAATCTAATAAGGGTAGATGGAACTAAAAATCTAGATCTGTTCAATGATTTCTTCAGAGTTTCTTCAGGAGGGTTGTCTCCACTGTATACCTGTGAGCATGCAGCAGACGGTGGTTTTGCCTGCTCCGTTGTGTCCCAGGAGAACTGTGATCTGCCCCTGGTACAGATTCATGGTCAGACCTTTGACTGCCATGTGTTTGTCTCTTCCCTTATAAAACACCTGTGGAAAAAATCAAAGTGTGACTGACAGTGTAATACATGTGGCATCTCTGAAGAACCTGAAAAGTTTATCAACTGTGGAAATCTACAAAAGGAGCCCCTTCTTTCAGAGTTTGCCTCAGTAGCTATTTGGAGCTGAGGAAACTGACAGGGAGCAATCCTAGGGGTTTTCCAGAGTCTCTGGAACCTAGTAGTAGAGAACTTGAACTACAGAGGCCAGAGTTCAAGGATAAAGGGCTCAGAGATTGAATGGGGAATCTTTTTATTGCTTCTAGAGCCACACCTTGCTCTGTATTACCTGGCTAAGCCCCTGGAAAAGGGCGCCCTGGCTCTTTGGTGGGAGGTGTTGATCTAGGGAGAGGATCTCAGGCAGAGCAGCCTGTTTTCTGAATCAAATGTCTGCAGCAATTTAAAAATCATTTATTGTTTCTTATTACACATGTAATTCATAGAGAAGAATATAAGAAGGAAAATCAAATCACTCATAATGCCACCCTCAGAGATAGCATCACATTTTAGTATATGCCGTAAGCAATTTCTGTCATGTCTAATGGTATTTGCACTGGACTTGGGTCTGCAATGCAGACACTAGAGTTGAGTGAAACTTAGATGTTACTTCTTTTCATAATTTATCTAATTATGTTTGGTATCTGGATGCTGCTAGAAGAAATTTGGCAAACTTCCTTCCTACCCCCACAACAATTTGATAGTGATTTTAAAAAATCAAGTATGACAGTTCTGTTCCTTGACTTTGCAGTCTCCCTTTTTCATTAAAGGTTAATATGGGACAGAATTCTAAGCAATAAGAATAAGGGGTAATCTACTGAAGGACATAAAGAAGGAAGGAAGAAAGGAAGGAAGGAAGGAAGGAGAAAGAGAAAAAAAGAAAGATGAGAGAGAGAGAGAGAGAGAGAGAGAGAGAGAGAGAGAGAGAAAAGAAAAGAAGTAAGGAAGGAGAAAGGAAGGAAAGAAGGGAGGAAAGGAGGGAGGAAGGGAAGAATAAAGGAAGGACTGAAGGAAGACGTCTTGCTGAAAGAAAGCCCTTGGCTCTTATCTTTCCCTATACATGAGCTATAGCAGCTCTCCCACAACCATAAAAATGATAAGTGTGCAGATTAAAGCTAATATGATTCCAATGGCCCAGGCAAAGTATGTGAAAGCAAGCAAGGAAGCAGAAAGAACTATAGTCTGGGATAGCTTTGTTGGGCAATTGAAATCATGCCAGAATCATGCACCTGCATACTGCTTGTTATGTGAAAAAAGAAAATGCTATCCCTGCTAATTGAAGCCATAGTGAATTGAGTGAAGACTCAAGCATTCCTAGCTGCTGCCACAGTATATGAAAGAGCTGGAATAATTACTTATGTCATAAATCCCCTGGGCTAGGATGTGATCCACTTGATCCCACAGGCAGAGGAAGGTGATACAAAGTTACTGTGCTGCAGCATCAGTAGTAGAGGATACCACCTCTGCTTAGGCTCATCATATTTGAAGAGTGGAAGATTCCAAACAAAAAATAATGCTCTGGAGGACACTCCAGAGCATAGAGCTTACACTTAGGTATCCTGTCACGAGAGTCCTAGTCAATGCAGGGCTCTGTGTGTAGGAAACACTGGTGAGAGAACAAACACATACATTTGGAAACCAACAATGAAATCTGGTTTATGATTTGATTCGGTTATGTAAAAATACTGGTGGATCAAAGTTGGCCATCAAATGGCTGAGTTCCAGTGTGTAACCAACAAGAGTATTTGGCATTGTGAGGATGGAAGGGGACTGTTTCAAGAGAGATCATCTACACCTTCCATCCAGTTATTTAACTTTATGACAGGAAACAGGACATTATATCCCTAATTTTGAAAATAGCAGTACAAAGGGAAATTAAAACTCTATCACTAAATGTACCTTTGAATCACTGTCAGAATAAAATAGAAGTCTCTGTGCACCATTTCTTAAGTTCTTGGGAGATTTGTGAGTCAATACCTTGTATAGATGTTGGATTTCAATTCCTTTCATCAAACCAGTAGGTTCTTCCTGAATGAACTTGCTTTTCAGAGCTTTCTCAGTATTTTCCACATCCAAGACTGATTGTGTAGAAGATGAAGATTCTCCATGCCAGTAGGAGGGCTAGTGAGGAAGTCAACTTACATTAATATGTTTACGTGAATTGACTTTCTTCTTCTGAAAGGTAAAGATTTTGGTAACTTAAATTCTCCACAACCCTTCACATCCACCCAAGTTTCCTGTATCAGACATTTAATGGTGCCTGGAGAAGCCAAGCAACTTACTCATGGACTCACTACCAATAAACTGCATTTTACCCTACAACTCATGGTCCCAAGGATGAAGCTACAAAAGATGCCTCATATCCATGTTCCTGGTATACTGAGGAAGTCATTGTATTGGCAATTAGTGTGGGCTGAGACCTGGGAAATACTGGAGTTAACAATCTACCCACTTCTCCACACTCCAAGATGGGCAAGCATGGCAGCCTTTACAGACAAAAGTGAGTACTGTACAATTCAGACAGGATCAGTCACTTCGCAAAACCATGGGGCATGACCAGCAGAGGCTACTACAGAACTGATAAGACATAACAAGCTCAACTTTGTAAGAAAAATTTAGTCACTATAAGAGAGAAGTGATTCTGGGAACTTCATGGGGTTGTCAACAAAAGCTGTGTCCCCTGCCAGTACCGTGGGGTCTCTGAAGTCTCAAAGAGCTTCCGGACCATTCTAACAGCCCAAAGAGGAAAGAGTAGATGGAGTCATGAGGGCTCCAGCATGTTGTGGGTGGTGTCCTGTGGGAGAATATGGGGTTGACATTTGAGTGGCACATGTAAGATACCCATAAGCACTCTCAGGGGCCTCTGTATAGGGAATCAGCAATGGTGTAAGAGTCAGGGAAACTGACACTTGCTGTTAATTATGCTCCCTTGGCAACTACTAGCTGATAGATGTGAGATGAAACCAGGTTAGAGAACCAGTTTATATTTTCTAGAGTTTGTGATTTCAATTACGACACAACCTAAAGGGGTAGAAATATTAATGACAAGCTAAAAAAAGTCTATTGTCAATCTAAAAAACAGTAGCATTAGTACTCACTGTGACAAAGAAGTACCAAGGCTTAGGTGTACCATACTCCCCTGGGAAGATTGACTCCACATACCAGGTCACCAAGGTGTACAGAAAAGAGTCCAGGAGTAGCATCAGCAGTACCTGAGTAAAGTTAAACTCTCCACTTACACTGCCTATGTTCTCCCAGCGGATGCCGGTTCCTGTTACATAGGAAGAAAACAGTCACTATACTCCAGAGAAAAGTTACAAAAAGTATATTCTGATATTAATATGATGACATCTTTGTTTTATTTCTCTACTGCCTCAGAAATTAAGGAAGGAAAAGGGTGTTATTTACTGGGCCCCTTTGAAACTAAAAACAATCTAGTAAATGATATATTAATAAATCCATAAATGAAAGCCTTGAGTGACAAACACACCTAGCTGCTCCAGTAACATGCAGGTCCTGATTTTAAGGAGAGGCCAAAATGTGCCGGCCACACAATCATAAAGTGGGCCCATTAACCCTCAACCCAGAGTTTTGCTTCATATTGTAAATAGTGATTCCTACTCAGGATTAGGAATGAAAGCTCTGCACTAGACTTATTGAGAAAATGTACAGGGAAATTTCATCAGCTTATTCACCCTAGGCCTGTCATCTGCTATGAGCAGATAGGTCAGATAAACAAGAGAATCCACTCCAGCAAAGGGATGAGGGTTCTAAATAAGAAATGTTGTCCTTGCATTTCTGACAAATCATTAATTATATCCTTAGAGATTCCTATCTGCTTATGATCATATGCATCTGTATTTCCTTCAGCTATAATAGCAGACACAGCTTTTGTGAGCTATCCAATGCTTTTTAGGATGGAACAGTAATCATAAGCTCAATGGGGGCAGAATGCTTTCAAAACCAAGAGAATCATCCCGTCCACCTGCTCACCCAAATTCTCTCAACTTTCAAAAGATAGGCTCCATTTAAGTCACATATGCCATTTAAAATCTACTGTGACTATTTACGAATTATATGGTCTCATCATTACCTTGTTAAAGAAAACCACTTAATTTCAATGAATTCTAGTCAATTTACATCTTTCATAAAATTTTAAGCACGCTTAACCCATTTAGACTATCCCAGCTTAACAAAGAGGTTCATCGATAGGTGATGCCTCTGATGACATCACTGGAGATTATCCCAATCACAGTAAGGAAACCCACAAACTGGATCCAACTTATAACTCCTATTCCTGCTATCTGCTGTTAAAGCAAGCTGTACCATTAGGAATAGAGCTCTGGTGATAAAAGTTAACACCAAATAAGTCAGAGGGTTGTAATGTACAGCATACAAAATATAGTCAACAACATTGTAATAACTATATTTGGTGACAGATGGTTACTAGACTTGCCATGGTGAATGATTTCATAAGGTACATAAATATCTAATCATTATGTTACATATCTGAAACTCTGATACTAATATAATATTGTATGTCAACTATAATTTAGAAATTGATTTTAAATAGCAAAATAAATAAATAAATAAATAAATAAATAAATAAATAAATAAATAAATAAATAAGAGCTAACACAAAGCAATGAAGGCACTTGCTAAAGTGTTCACAGCAGTTCATCGTAGTACCATTGAAATGTGAAACAGGTCCATCTAGTACGTACTAAAACCCCACAGAGCTCAGTGGTTCCTACATTTTAATTGATATTTTGGCTACAGTTTTTTGCAGTGACTGTAGGTGTTCTGAAGAATGCTTCAAATTCCAGAAACAAAACAAATGGAAACCTGGGGTTGTACTTACAACTGTGGAAGTTGTAAGGGAGCTAGAACACCTCCGATGGAAGGTCCCCTAGACTAACCCCGGAGGCTATGAGAATAAAACATGATGTATATGAATAGCAGTATGTTATCTGTAAAGCTCTAAAATGTTGTCTAAACTTCTAATCATAGATCTATATATTTCATATCTATATAATTATAAAGCTATAAACGTAGAATTTCCTAAATCATTGATATGCTTTAGTTTTTCTCGCAAACTATATTGTAAGCAGTATGGTGTGAACCATATCCTATAATTCTTAGTGTCCCCTACAGTACCTAACAGAGTTGTAAGTACATTGTAAAAATTCAGAGCACTGAATAAAATGTGCCACTTATGTGTATTTGGAAATGAAGGTCTGCTTTGTCTGTCACCTATGGCAGCCTACCTTGGGTACCAGTAAGGCTCACCTTTTGTCTCAAATATGGAGATTAATCGGACTCCCAGTGCCATGGCAACATTTGAGAAGAGACAAAAGGCAATCTTTTGGGAGTGGCTCCTCTGGGTGTAGCTGAAAGCAAGGTACATGTATGGGAGATAGGTGAAGAAGAAGATGATGCCTCCTGAGGCAGTTGCGACATGGGCTGCAAATTCAGAGGGAAGAAATGAAAAGAGTTTCATTGATAAAGAATTATGCCACTAAGCTCTTACCCCCATCCAGTAAGGAAAGTGTCTCTGAGTTTGTCTCAGCAATTCAAAAGGGAAGCAATCTTTTAAGAAATTTTGATAGAAACCTGTCATAGTTCCACTTTCAATATCAAAAGACTGAGAACATTTGTGGTACAAAAAAGGAATCGATCCTTATATAAAGGCACAAATATCTAACTGCCTAACACTTCCTCTGTCTAAAACCACATTAATAATATCTCCTATAATAGAAATCTTATGAGTTATCACTTATCTTGTAAGATTGTGTAGCATCTAATAAGCAATGCCTGGCACTGTGGCAAGCATTTGATTCACAACCCTTTTTTAATCTTCATGACCTCCCTGTTTTACAGAGGAGGAAACCAAGACTTAGCTACATTAAATAAATCTTCTGAATGTCACGGAGCTGGTAAATTATGAGTCAAGGATTCAAGGTTTTTCCAGGCTCTAAGCATAGTGGTTCCAGATTTAGAAATAAGGCTAATCTGACTGAAGCATAGGAGATGAACTCAAATTAAATGCAAACATTTAATCTTCAGGAAGGTAAGAGATAAGTATTGAAAATGTAAGGACTGCATATATTAAAAATAGAGCTGCAGTGAAGGCATTAGGCAGCTCTTTGCTAAAACTGGCTACATAAACTATAGCTGACCTGGGTTTTCTGTAATGCCTCTGAATTTCAGTGTCTTCTTTTATAAAAGGTAACAATAATTGCTAACATTTACTAAGCTCTTACTATACACTAAGTATTGTTCTTAACATTTTATATGTAATATCCCATTTAATCATCATAATTAAGTTACAAGATAAACTATAATTTTCCAGTTTCACAGATGCAGAAGTGAATGCAGAGTCTGGACTTGCTCAAGGTCAGGGGCTACACTGAGACACAAAAACAGCACTCTGAGGCCAGAGTGACAACTTTTGACCTTAGTAAGGAAGGGATAAAGGCTGATGTCTATTTGAAGAAGGAGCAGAAGTTTAAAATAGTTGTCTCAGAGAGATTGGGACAAATTTATAAGGGAATATAATTGGATTAAAAGGCAGTGCTCAGGGGACCCCACTTGAGAATTGGAGACCTAAATGAAAAGACCAGTGCACACGATGGAGAGTTTTTCTCCAGCCAAGTTCTGCTACTCAGATATAGGTGCAAAGTAGACAGGGAGCTGGGTTTAACCAGGGTTGAGGTTTTGCAATAAAAGTTCAATGGATAACTAATAGTTGTACATTAAAGAGTTATCAGAATAATGGACCATGGGATCTGAGCTGGGTAAAGCAGCAAGAGAGGTGCATGATGGGGTGATGAATAGTAAAAAAGTTTTAGGGCCAGTGGATTAGAGGTCTTTGATGGGGGTCGGAGAATTATTGAAGGAAGGAGGTACAGGAGGAAAGAAGCTTTAAAAAAAGAGATAATGGGAGTCAAGAATGAGATGTTTGAGGATGAGATCTGGTTATCCTTAATTATCGGTAAAGCTAAGCTTTAGGGGATGACTGTGGGAACATGAGGTCACTAATGTGGAGTGGAGGAAAAGATCATTGAAAGGACTAGATCAAGGATTTCAGAAAAGAGAGAGTTGGACCACTAACAATGGTCACAGCAGTAGTTAGTGGAGAGAATTATAGTGAGTCAAGAGTTAAAATTCTTCAACAAAGAAGTAACCAGTAGCAACAGGTGATTTCAATAAAAAGTAGCACTTGATTTAGTTGGAAGATACCCACTTCAATGGGGCTGAGTTTTTTTAGCAAGAGAGGAAGAGGAATGATCTGGAGGAACATTGTGTGCTCATTAACATAGATTTATAATAATTTTATGCATTTGCCTTATAAATCACATAGAAAAAAAAGAGGAGCTACAGATCAAAAGTACAATAATACTGGCTTTAGTTTCCTTTACCAGTTATCTTTATTTCTTCTTATGGCTTTCAGTTACTGTCTGGTGTCTTTTTGTTTTAGCCTGAAATATTTCTTGTAGGGCAGGTGTACTGGTAATAAACTCTCTCAGCTTTTATCTGACAATGTCTTAATTTCGCCTTCATTCTTGAGGGATAGTTATGACAGTTATAAAATTCAGCTCTTAATTTTACTGAGGATCAATTGTATCTAAAGAGTCTCTTCTCTCTTGCTGCTTTCAAAATGCTCTGTCTTTGGGTTTTAACAATATGAATGACTCTTGCAATGAATCTTTTTTTGAATTATCCTTCTTGGAGTTTACTGAGCTTCTTGGGTTTGTAAACTCATGTCTTTCATTAAATCTGGAGCTTTTTCAGCCATTATTTCTTCAAATATTTTTTCTCATTCTTTTCCCTCTATTTGCATTCTGGGACTTCCATGATGTGTAATTTAGTACACCTGATGGTGTCTTACAGGTATCCTCAGGTTCTATTCCAACAAAGAAAATTCCAGGACCAGATGGCTTCACAGGTGAATTCTACCAAACATTTAGAGAGAAATTAACACCAATCCTTTAAAAACTCTAGACATGGAGACCAATGGAATATAATAGTCCAGAAATAAACCTTCACATATATTGATTTTTAACGTGTGCCAAGACTATTCAGTGGCGGAAAGGGCAGTCTCAATAAATGGTGCTGGGAAAACTGGGTATCTACCTGCAAAAGAATGAAGTTGGACCCTTGCCTTATCCCATATACAAAAATTAACTCAAAATGGATTAAAGATCTAAATGTAAGAGCTAAAAGTATAAAACACTTAGAAGAAAAATTAGAGGGAAGATTTCATAACCTTGAATTTGTCAATGGCTTCTTAAACGTGACACCAAAAGCACAGGTGACAGAGAAAGAAAATAGAGAAATTGGACTTCAACAAAATTAAAACTTTTTGTTCATCAAGGGACACTACCAATAGAGTAAAAAGACAACCCACAGAATAGGAGAAAACATTTACAAATCATATATCTGATAAGGGATTAATATCTAAAATGCATTTAAAAGAAAATTTACAACTCAACATCAACAAAATAAACAATTAATTTAAAAAATGGGCAAAGGACTTGAATAGACATTTCTTCAAAGAAATTGGAACCATTTGTGTATTGCTGGTAGGAATGTAAAATGGTGCAATTACACTCCTAAGTGTTTACTCCAAGGAATTCAAAACGGACTCAAATAGATACTTACACATGAATGTTCACAACAACATTATTCACAATAGCCCAAAGCTGTTCATCAAAAGATGAATGGATAACAAAATGTGGCATATCCATACAATGAAATATCATTCAGCCATCATAAAGAAAGAAGTAAAGTAGAAGTCCAAGTGGTTAGCCATTCATTCCAGCACTCTTTGTTGAAGAGACTATTTTTTCCCCATTGAATGGTCTTGGCACCCCTGTCAAAAATCAATTGGCCATTATATGTATGGGTTTAATTCTAGACTCTCAATTCCATTCTATTGGTCTTTATGTCTATCCTTATGCCAGTACCACACTGTTTTGGTCCCTGTCAGTATGCAGCCAGTTTCTAATTAAGAAGTGTGAGTCTTTCAATTTTGTTCTTCTTTTTCAAAATAGTTTGGGATTTGTGAGGCCACTTGTAATTCCATATGAATTTTAGGATCAGCTTGTTCATTTATGAGAAAAAGTCCTCTGGAATTTTAATAGGAATTTAATTGACTCTATAGATCAATTGGGGGAATATTGCCATCTTAACAATATTCAATCTTCCAATCCATGTACATGAGATGTCTATCCACTGATATGTCTTCTTTGATTTCTTTCAGCAATATTTTGTAGTTTTCAGTGTACAAGTCTTTTATCTCCTTGGTCAGATGTATTCCTAGGTATTTTACTTTAGATGCTGTTTTAAATAAAATTGTTTTCTTGAGTTCCTTTTCAGAATGTTCATAACTGATTTTCATGTGTTGACCCTGTATCCTGAAAATTTGCTGCATTTGTTTAATAGCTTAAATATTTTCTTTTGTGAATTCCGTAGGGTTTTCTATATATAAGATGGTATCATTTTTGAATAGTTTTATTTCTTTCTCTCCAACTGCATGTCTTTTTATATTTTCTTTCCTAATTATTCTGGCTTGAACTTCCAGTACAATGTTGAATAGCAGAGTGAAAAGTGGGCATCCCTGTCTTGTTCCTGATCTTAGGGGGAAAGCTTTCAATCTGTCACCACTAAATATGACATCATCTATGGGGTGTTCATAAATGTTCATGATCAGGTTGAGGAAGTTCCTTTATATTCTGGTTTTTAAAATGTTTTTATCATAGAAGACATTAGATTTGGCCAATACTTTTTCAGAATCAATTGACCAATAAAATTGTGTTTATTTTTTTATTGATTTTATTAAGTGGTATATTACATTGATTGCTTTTCATATGTTGAATTAGTCATGCATTCTTGGAATAAATCTCACTTGATATAGTGTGTAATCTTTTTAATATACTGATAAATTTCTTTGCTAAAATTTTGTTGAGGAGTTTTCCATCTATAGTCATAGCTTCATTATTATGTATTTATGGTTTTGGCAATCAGGTAATGCTGGCTTATAAAATGAGTTAGGAATATTTGTATTCTTATTTTTGAGTTGTTAGCTTTTTTTTTTTAATTCTAGGTATAAGTCTCTTATGTTATATATTATTTGAAGATGTTTTCTCCCAGTCCGTAGGTTGTATTTTCACTTTCTTGATGGTGTCTTTTGAAACACAAAAGTTTTTAATATTAATGAAGTCTAACGTATCCCTCTTCTCTTTTATCACTTGTGCTTTTGGTGTCATATCTAAGAAATCTCTGTCTAACCCAAAGTCACTAAAATTTACTCCTGTATTTTCTTTAAAGAGTTTTATAGTTTTAGCTCTTACATTTAGGTTTATAATCTACTTTGAGTTAATTTTTGTATTTGATGTGATATAGAAGTCCAACTTTATACTTTTGCATGTGGATATACAGATGTTCCAGCTCTAGTTGCTGAAAAGTCTATTCCTTGTCTGTTAAATTGTCTTAGCTTCTTTGTTAAAAACCAATTGATCATGAACTTTGAGTTGTGTGTGATATTTTTGCTTTCACATGGCACTCTTTCCTGCTTTTTTCTTCTCACTCAGGTCCTGATTTATTGTATTTATGACCTAATTGTTTTTGTCTTTTGATCCAGCCCTCTGCTTATTTCTTGTACTTGACTGCAAGTTCAACTTTTTAGGTTTCAACCTGTAGCACCCCTTTAGCCTTAGGTTTCAGGCATTCTTTGATACTCATACTCCAAGCTCCTCTTATAGCTTTCTTACTTAATCATCACCCCTGCCATACCCACCTTAAAGCTATAGGCACAAGTAGAAAATTAAGTTTAGAGTATGAATCAGGAGATAGTGTTCAGGCCTATTCAGCCTCTCAAAAAAATCCATCCTCACCTTGGTAGTCAATATTTGCCAGGGCCTATATATTAGAGCATACTATTTGATGTAAAATATTCACAAATATAAATAATAAACTACCTAGCTTCATTTATACTATACTTCTATTTTTATTTTTGTACAAGTTCTCTTAAACTTTTTTTTTTTTTTTGGTTACCAACTGTTGGGACCTGTCCTCTACCAATGTTTCTAGCTACATCTCTCTAGGTTTAATCACAATTCAATTCTCCTGCACTCTGACTTTGACTCCACTTATTATTTTTGCCCCTTGTGGTTCATCAGTTCTACCAATAGTCCTGACAGAATCAAATTCCCCAAAATTCCAATTTTAGTATTGTGTCTTAGAAGCCACACAACTGTTATGCCCCTACTTTACAATCAAGACATGGAAAACAATCTGCCCTGGATATCATAGCCCTCATTTCCTTCCAAACTGAGACTTGACATTTACATCCACTGGAAATGATATTAGGAGCCAAATGAAGCATAACAATATACATATATGGAGATGTTTCCATAAGTCTTTAATGAAGAATAGAATTATTACATTGCTAAAATAACCATAAAAGTAAAAACTTGACTCTGGAGAAATAATAATTAATGCCTTAGGTAATGGGAATAGCAACACTACCAGAAAAAGAAGTCACGAACACACTCCCTGAGAGAAAATTGTATCAGGACTCACCTTTTTGGAAGAATGTGCTGATCATGAATGCAAAGAAAATTGTGGCAATGGCAAAACACATTAGAAAAACAAATATCAAACTAGGGTCACTGTTCATGAACACTGCCACATTTTTTATCTACAAAACAATCAGAGATGCACATGATTGTTACATGGAAAGAATAAGGAAAAAGCATAGATACTCTTAAAAAGTACATGAATAAAAAAATATTATCTTAAACTAAACGATATACACAGATTTTTAAGGCAGACCTTTGATCCAGTTTCCATTACCATTTACAAATTATGCTCTGCACATCTATCTTTTTAAAGAAAAGCATAAATTTGAATTCAATTTTTGACTCAATGTGAATTTTTTTTGCTTTAATAAGAGAGTTTATCCCATTTATCATTATCACTATTACAGATTACTATTTTTTGATATCTTATGTTTCCTCTTTTTAATGTTTTCTGGCCATTTTCTTTGTTTCATATATTTTATATAGTCTGAATTTTCTTGCCTTGCTTTGTCCAAATAGTAATTAAGAAGGTAAATTTTCATATATCCACATAATGGTTATAATTTAGTTATTAAACTCAAGTTAGCAAATTGGAGCAGCAAATGCCATTGATAGCATAAAAGGAAAACTAACAAGATATTATAAAAAAGTTTATATTTTACAATAACTATTTTCAACTATTTGTAGAAAATAAAATTTATGATATTTTGAAGTTTATAAAACACATCTTTTGGAATTCCATTTTTCTAATGAAATTTATCACATCCATGTCCAGTACTTGAAGACCAGGAACCAAAGGGAAGGCAAAGCATTCCTGGATCTTAAAGTTTAAATGCTTAATCCCCCAAAGCTTTAGCAAATAGCACCACACATCAATTTGAGGATCTCCAAGCATTCATTAATAGTGTGTTTTCATCATCTATTGAATCTCAGCACTACCACCTATGCCACACCAAATTTCTCTTCCACCTCTTCATAGCTTAGCATATCCTTAAGGACAATAGACACATACCTCTGTGCAGAAGAGAATGGTCATGAAAGAAACAACAATTAAAGCAGAAATGAAGAACATAATGAACCAAGCAACCCAGTGTTGCCAGTTGTGCAGTCCAATCACACACATATACTCCTAGGAAAAGCAAAAGAACCAGACATTACACAGGCTAATGCTCAGTTCCAACAGGTCTAGTTTAGCTGTCTGTTACTGAATTCCCAGTAGACTGGCAGGAAGGGTCGTGTGTGTGTCTTGGGAAGAGGTGGCTAGTGAGGATGATGAAGACTAAATGAGTTAGAAAGAGACCTACAAACCAGAGAGTGGCATTTATCTGGTTTAGACATGGTAGAGATAGGCCTTGTGTTAAAATTATTCTTCTTTTGCAATGGTAAGTATACTGTTAGTTCATTCACTTATCGCACATCTACTGTAAATGAAGGGCTCCTATGGCCCCAAGGATAGAATACGAGGATATGGCCCTGGCATCCTATGCTCTGATTTCACAAAGTTTCCTGCAATTCACTGAACATGCCTGACTCCTATGTCTTTTTTTCCCCTCTTTTCATACATGTCATTCCAACTCATTTTTCTCTTATCCTCTCCTTAGCAAAATCCTACTTGATTTTCAAAACCTAGTCCAGAGTTGACTGCTCTTTGAAGCCTTCTCTGGTCAGCTTGCCCATCCTCCACAAAGCCATAACATCTGTACATTCCCATATCTTAACACTTGAGATTCATCTGGTTTTATTACCATGAATTGCCTGAGGGAAAGGATTGTGTCATTTATATCTGTATCTCTAATGTATGTTTCTGGTAAATGTAAGTCACTCAGTAAATGTTTGATAAGTGAATAAATGTAAAGCACTGTGCTAAGTACATTCAGGAAAAGTAAAATATATAAAAGGCAGAGCTACTGCCTTCCAAAAGTTTACAATCTAGTATTGGAAAAACATACATAATAATAACCCTGTTGATTCTACACTTGAAGTATAGAAAAGAGCCCTTTTATCTTTTAAGATTAGAAGTAGTAGTGCGTCGATGAATCAAAAACAAGTTGCTTAAGGAAGGGAATTATAAAAATTATATACATTTAACTTAAAATTTTATTTTTACTTATAATATATGAATGTATATGTGCTGGTATCTTCATATCAGAACACAAACTCTTCTTTTGAAGCTTGGGACTACTCGTTGGAGCACTAACATAACACTCACCATAAAGTTCACTGCTGGATCACAATCTTAAAAATGAACTGAGGACATAAATACAGGTGTGAAGCAAACTAGTACAGACTCTGATCAGATTAATTTATTTCCCCGAATTTTACAGTGGTTTCACCTACATGAAATTTATTAATGTTTTTTAAAGAGCAGCCTTACTGAATCTTTCTAAAACATTCAAGTAAACTTTTAAAGCCAGCTTCATTCCATCCCATTCATTTACGTAATATTTAATTAAATCAAAAATTATTAGAACAAGCACAAGTATAAGAGATTTAGAAACAAGCCTTTATAAGCCCTATAGCTCAGCAGGTGATAAGCCCATGTGTACTAGAGAGAAGCGTACCAGCTGCCTCGTGCTGGGAGCTCCAATCAGAAAGCTTTACAGAGGTAATGGAGTGTCAGTTAATGTGACAAGTGATTACATGGAGATCAGTTAAGAAAACTCCATCTGTAATATAATAAAGATGGAAACAACACACTATGAGAAGATGAGATGAAAGACTAATGAAATTTAGAAAGGATTCCTGAAGAAGATGAACTACAATATGAATTTTGAAGTAGAGGGTACTCCAAACAGAGGGGCCCGCCTACAGGAGGAATCGTACAGTTAGCATCTATTTGGGGAATAGAAAGGAACCTGTTCAACTAGAGCAAAGGGCTTATGCCAGGTGGGAGAGATAATCCAAAAGACTTCTAAATTAAAGACAATTCATTTTAATCTTTCTTAAGCCATTTACATAGCAAACCTAGATTAATACCAGCTAATCTAAGAAGGGACTAGCTCTTAGAATACAGGTTGTGACCTGTGTTCAAAAAAGTGACACTAGTTGCTCCTTCCTCTCCCCGATTCTCCCTACCTTAGTCCCACAGACAAACATGGACATGGCATTCTCCCTCATGGAAAAGATGCCATACTAATGACTCTTCCTGGAATATAACTTACCTACTCCTGGGTCCTTAGGCTATCATTTGAATAGAGAGATGAAGCTAGCTCCATCTATACTATCAGCCTCCAGGGCTACAGGCTTTTTAGTACTCCCCAGTGGACTATCTTTTCCAGACAACTCACCTAGCAGAAATAGATCACGCTCTTCTGACATATTTCCTCTCAGAGTCTACTTGGAAAAACTGAAGTTTAATTATTAGAAATCTCTTTTACTTTGCTTAGGGAGAGATATTCTTATCTGAGGATGAAAACTTTTTTGTTGCTAGGTCATACTGCTCCATATAAAGCTATCTTAAAATTATTAATTTCTTTGTGCCTTAGGTTACCTCCTCTGCTACATAAGAATAATAGTAGTTGTTATCTCATAGAATTGTGTATCATTTGGGGTCCCAAAAGAAAATAGATGTTACATTCAAATTAGAATAATTAAAAGAGGGTTTGCTTTTAACAGGCCTAATTACAAATGGCTGCATGGGGACAGGAAACCCTATAGCAGCAATCCTCAACCTTTTTGGAACCAGGAACCTGTTCTCTTATGAGAATCTAATGATCTGAGGTGGAGCTGAGGCAGTGATGCTAGTGCTGGGGAGCAGCTGCAAATACAGATGAAGCTTAGTTCACCAGCCACTCACCTCCTGCTGTGTAGCCAGTTCCTAACAGGCCCCAGACCTTACTTGCCTGCAGCCTGGGGGTTGGGGGCCTCTGCCCTATAACACAGTTCAGAAATCTAGGGCTTGTAGCAACAGAATTATTACCACCCTTGGGCCCAAAGAGATAAGAAGGAAGAGAAGTTACTAGAACCCAGAAGGGGAAATAGTGGAGCAAGATATCTTGAGAAGACAGTGACCTTCTGCCAGGCTCCCACAAGTGGGAGCATGTTTTGGAATGCCTACAGGTCAGCCTTCAGGACAAAGAAGAAGGTAAAGAATGGTGAAGAGTGAATCTGCAAGGCTAAACACACAAGATTTCAGTGTAAGCTGTTAGGAGAATGAAATAAATTAGTGCTTCAGGGAATGTCTAATACATGGAAAGTATCATATACAGATACATGTTCTATTAAATCAATCGATAATGACACACTTTATGTCATTTTGTTTTGGTTGGATTTTGTTTCTTAAGCTATTCAAATATTTTTTTCTTTTAAAAGGAGAGGTGATCCATTTACATTTATTATTGTAACTGCCATGTTTGGTTTTCTGCTATCTCATTTAATATTATACATTCGTTCTGTATGCTTTTTCATGATTTATTTTGCTTTTGTCTTTCAGTATATGAACTATATTTTCTTTCTTTTTATTTTCTCCAGAGTTTTAAAAGTTATGCCCTATGTTTAAATAGCATTGGTGGTTATTTTTAAGTTTTTCAAGTGTTCTTTAACCTACACTCATCTAAAGAACATATTTAAGCATGAAATAGGAAATAGGTAGCCAATTCATTGATCTGACTGCAAACATTTGATGCCTTCAACAATAAATAAATAAATACATACATACATACTTCCACAGGCAGCCCCACAAGACAATATCAGTTCAACCATGCCTGACAATTGATACACAGAGCAAACCAGACATCATTGGTGAGGCATTGATTTTGGACGATTTCTCCCTTTGTTAGTCATTGCACAAGCACTTTCTGAGCACCTACAGGTACAAGCCAGTGTGTTAGCAAAGCAGGAACCATTAGGCTGGTCATACCCAAACTAAAAGCAGGGACTCAAGTAGCAACAATACATGGCATTGCCTAAGTTGCAATCAGATTAGAACGATGAAAGAATATCCAAGTTCCAACTCACCTTGGAGGCTGCTCTGATACCCAAGCAACCTCTTACCTGCCTTGGCCTCATTCCTACTTTAGTAATTTTTCATTAGCAGCTTCCATACATTCCTGTTCTGAAAGTGGCGTGTGTCCAGTGTAGGTGGGGTTACCTTCAGTTTTCTTTCTTTCTCCAGTGCAATGGAATTGATGACGATGAGCTCAATGCAGATGAAGCTGAGCATGAGGAGAACAGGGAACTCGTTCTGAAGGACCAGGAAGAATTTGTCATGGACATAGGCTACATATGGGAATCTTTTCACAAACACATGGAGACTCTCAAACATTTTGGTCGTTGCATTGTGAGCATGGTGCCACATGATAGCTTTGTCCAGCGCATGCTGTATGGCCAGGAAGCCTTCTTTGTTGTATCCTACATGAGAAAACAGTAGATATCAAGCATAAGAGATTCAGTAAGACTGAAGATGCAAAACAACTGATAATGCAAATGGGTCATAACTAGTTGTTCATAAAGACATACAGACAGGAGTAGGAGAGGCATGCCTATAGTCCACATGCCACAATATGAAAGAAAGAGCAGAAAGTCACAGTGGGATCCCTTTAGCTGAACAATGGTGTCTTTTATCAGAAAATAGGGTAAAGGGGTCCTGAGCAGACAAAACAAGGGCTATCCAATAGAAGTCTCCCAGGGTGAGGGCACGTCTTCTCCCCTGAGAACACAGGCTTGAGGGAAAGGATGCATTATGGTTTTGATCATCCAGTACATGTGAGATGGTTAAATTCAAAGCACTTGGAAGACATAGCCCCCTCACCTGCTGTGACCTGTGTCTGAGTTGTCACTGCTATTGTTCAAGGGTTATGATCACTGAATTTTGCTGTCAAGACTCAAAAACAGTCTTTACTGTTTTTGTAAACCACATTTCAATATAACGAGGCCAGCTTTGGAAAAAAAGTAGGTTGAAAAGCAAAGATCACTGGTTTTGAGGTCTTCTGAGAGATAATGGTCCCACTTCCAAGTGAGAGTTACTGGTCCTCCATATGGGTAGAGCCAGGGTAGGGTATGTCAACATTGGAATAGAGGTAACTAAGGTCTTCCAAGGATGCAAGATTCTGGGGACTGTTATATATTCTTGATTGGAGAATTTCTAATGCAGAACTACTGATCTCTTTTCTGCTATGATGTGACTGTTAGCCCTTGGATTCAAGATTCCCACTTGGGCTCACCAGCCTAGGGCTTTAAGTCAGTTTTGTTGTCATTCTACAACAAAGTGCAGATTATCAGCTTAATTTTCTAAGAGAAGTTAGTTCTCTAGAGGGTGGTCACTCTGAACACCTCACGAAATGATGAAAAATCTACAGTTACACATGAGTCTTTCAAGAGGAGATTGGTTCATGGGCCTTCAGTCAGGAATATCACGCTTATTGCAAAGGAGAGAGGATAAGCAGATCTCTGTGCTGTCTCATCACTTCTCCCATGGTCTGTAGAAAGCTAAAGATAAATATATATTTTTGTAAACAGAAAAGTTAATAAATACAGAAACATAAAGAAGAGACTCACCCTGCTTTTTCCTGTAAAATGCTGGAATTCTTCCCTCAAATAATTCAATACCATTACAAAACAATCAAATGCAGAATTCCTGGCTTAATTTACTCTCAAATGTTAAGTGTTTACTGAATGCCATATTTCTAAATGTAACTCCTATAACCTCTTCTGAACTGTTAGATTAGCAAGTATCCAGACAGCAAAAACAACACAATTAGCATTGCAAATATGCACAGCAGGAAGAAATGTGGCCACGTTGGTGGTAACACACAAAGGATTCCTCACCAGGGGATCCCCCGTCAGCATATTCAAAGTCCCGGGGTTCTTGGTTTGGGTTAGGAGGATAAAGAAAGTCTGTACGCCAGCCTTCTATGTCATCTTCATAAAATAGTAGTCTCGAGGAAAAATAATTCCTCCGAAAGCAACTGAAACGCAAGTAATACTTAACCTATGAAGAATAAAGAAAAAGCAAATTTGGTCATGAGATCCTGAAACTCATAAGGCACAGGACAGAGCAAAGGTGTGCTCGCTTGACATTGACATCAGCTGTGACTGGAGGAAAGGTAGATGTCCCTCTGGGGAG
Source organism: Cynopterus sphinx (assembly GCA_030015415.1). Lineage (NCBI taxonomy): Eukaryota > Metazoa > Chordata > Mammalia > Chiroptera > Pteropodidae > Cynopterus > Cynopterus sphinx. Next base: position 93,094,181 of record CM057379.1, on the reverse strand, counting down.
CACACTGCAGCAGTGGTCTTCCTTGCATTCTGCTGCAACTGTCCTAGGAAACAGATGAGGGGCTACTGAGCCCTCTTCAGGAATGGAGTGCAACAGAATGGTTCTGAGCATGAGCTGAGCCCACCTGGATCCAAACCTGAAATTTCCTACTGAATAGCCATGGTTCTTTGGGCAAATTACTTAATCTTCTTGCCTCAGTTTCCTCATCAGTAAAATGGGAATGATGTACCTACTCACAGGTGCTCTACGATTAAGCAAAATGGTCCCTGAAATATGCCTGGCATTAGTAAGTCTTGAAAAATGTTAGTTATTTTGTTAACATGTCTGTCTTCAGCTATCAACATCCCATGCAAGTTCTAACAATTAATCATTAGGTAGACTGTTTAGCACAAAACAAAAGCTATATGTTACTGGTTTCCCCATCCCCAAACAGAAACTATGTTTAAAACACTGCCTTTTCCTTAAGCAAACAAACCAACCAATCTACCATATCTGAAGTCCCTAAGATTAGTAACAATGACAACAATAACTAATCCTTCTGTTCCAGGTTCTGTTTTAAGTACTTTACAGGCATAAATTCATTTAATCCTCACAACAACTCTATGAGTTAGGAACTACTGTTAATCCCATTATACCGACAAGGAAACTAAGGCTCAGAAATGTTAGTAACTATCCCAAGGCTACACACCTAGTAAATTACAGTGCTGGGATTCAAGTCTGTGGAATTTGGCTGGCATTGGGGCTTGCTTCTGTAATGAAGCAATTGAATATATGATATCCTGTATTCTCAGGATAGAAGCTTGCTTTTTTAAAATAATTTTTTAAATAATTTTTTTAGCATCTTATTTTATTTTATTGTTAGTTTCAAGTATACAGTACATTAGTTAGGCACTTATATAGTTTACAAAATGACCCCTCTTCCCCCTGATTACTCTATAACCCCCTGGCTCTACGCACTGCCTTTACATTACTGCTAACTACATTCCCTATGCTGTGCTCCCCATCCCTATGACAAGTTCTCTATTTTAAAAAATCAAAATCTGAGATGGACCTCAAAGTTCAAATTGTGAAATGTGAAATCAGGGGCATTCTCTTATCTCCTCTAGAAATATGATGGCAGCCAACTGATCAAGCTGACAGGAAAGCAGAGGGGCAGCTCAGGTAATAAGACTTCTTAATAAGCTCTTGCTCAGAGCTGGGTAGCATGATAAGATAGTTATGGAAAAGATGTTCTTACCTCAAGTGGCAAAGATTCCTTGCTATCATTGAAGCTATAATCAAAAACAATTCCAGTCAATACATAGAAAGCTTTAGGATCCTGAATGATGTAACTTTCAAAGGAAGACACTGAAGAATATCCTAGAACTACAGAGAGAAAAATCCAATCAGTGAGTGGCTGGCTGGAAGGCAAATGCTGCCCAACTATTCTCTTTATACCTAAGAAGACACAGGATTTTAGCTTCTCAGTCGAAGAGTGGCAGACCTCATTCACTCACTCATTCATTCTGCAAACATGAGCATATACGAGATGCCCAGAGCTATGCCAGGCAGTATAGAGTCAAATGGTGAGTCTAAATATCTTTGCAGTTCTGAAAGCTCTTGTATTCTAGTTCTTCTTAGCTAGGTAGCACATAGGACTACAGTAGATAGAATATAATGCTTGTCAATGTTAATGAGGAAATATCTATTGCTCCATTTCAGTCTTCTCTTCATGATTATAACAACCAAATATGGGAAACAAAATCATGAAAAAATGTAGATGATCTGATAGGAGAAATAATTTTTATGGTCAACCACTCTCACATTTGACTGATTGATTTGATCTCCCTTGAAAATAATTATTCCTCAGAATGTCAAAGGCACTACAACATGATCTATCACGCAGTGTTTTTTGTCTCTGATAACTTGTAGGACTTCTTATTCTTTTATCCCTGGATTCAGAAATGTCACTAATATGTGTACAAGTTTGCCCTTTTTCATTTTCCTGCTTGGAACTAGTAAGCCCTTTCAATCTGAAAACACAGGTATTCTTCAGAAATCTTTTCTATTGTTGCTTTGTTTTCCTTCCCTCAATTATTCCTTTTTCTTCCTTCTAGAAATCATAATTGATGAAAGTGGGACTTCTAGTTCTGGCCTTCACGTCTATTACCTTGTCTTCTATAGTTTCCATTTCTTTGTCCTTTTTGCTTTACATTCTCAGAAACTTCCTTGATTTTATTGCCTGAATCACCAACTGGATTTCAAATATATTCAGTCCATTATTTTCATGAAAGTTATTTTGATAATCATTTTTAATTTCCAAGTCCTCTTTCTGTTTCTTTGTTTCCTTTTCATAGCAGCCCAATTTTGTTTCAGAGTGGCAATATTTTCCCAAGTGTCTCTGAATACACTGAGAATTTTTTATTAACTAGATTTAAAAAACAGAGCATGCATATGATAAAAATAAATCCTAATGATATTAAGGATTAGATGGTGAAATCATTCACCTACCACAGGCCTCCCTTCCAGGGAGGGGAATCCTGAGCAGAACATAGCTCTGTGGCTGAGTTTACACAGAGAGAGAGATTAGAGTTCAAAGTGTCTGAAATGGCTCAAAGTTGCTCAGAGTTCCAAAGAGGAGAAGCTATGCAGAGAAATAGCCCTAAGAATTTGCACCAAGGAGCCCTTTAATGAATACTAAGCACACGCTTCCTACGGTACCAGGAAGGTCTGAGCTAAATGGTGCTTAGAACCCACATGAGACCAGGAGGCATTTGAGTTCTGACCATCCTTGGAGATAACTCGAGGCATTGAGAAGAGACCCCAGAAGAGTCACAACTCAGTAATGGGATAAATTAACTTTAAAGTAAAAGCTACTCTATACGTTCCCTCCAAAAAAAAAAAGGTTAAAAAGGCTTGTTGATGAACAGAGAACATGTATCCTAACCTTCCTGTCATGTTTTGTCTTTTTACCTGTGTGCTGCATTCTGAAACTTTTTCAAAGCTATCTTCCAGTTCACTAGTTTTAGCTTCAGCTGACTTTTCACATTTTGATATTTTCTTCATTTCTAGATGTTCTGTTTGGCTCTTTTTTTCAAATCTGCTAGGTAATTCTTTATAGTAACATGCTATCTACAAACATTTCCGGGTTCTTATTTCTTTAAATCAAGTTAACAGTGATTTCATAATGTGAGACTAACAATTATTTTATCTGAGATCTTTCTAGTTGTTTTTGCTGTCTATTAATACTGATCACTCTTGGTGTTTTATTTCCTAGTATGTGGCTCATTGACTGATATATTTGTGATGGCTCATCTTTGAGATACAAACCGATGATGATAACGTTCTCTAGAGGAGATTTACATTTGTATCTGGCAATCCAAGCCTCACTCCATAGTTTGAAGGGTTTTTTATTTTTGTTTTGACAACCAGTTGATATGAATTTGAGCTACAAATTTCAGGGACAGGTGATGTCACTGCTGAGCTTAGTTTTGCAGCAATTTTCCCTGTGGTCCCTCAGGGTTAGAAGTGAGGCACGTTTACTCCCTAAGGGCATAGGCATTTGGGGTCCTAGCTTTATGGGGAGATGGTCTCTCATGAGAAGCCCACATTGAATGAGCCTTGACTTCTTCTTTCCCTCTGTGCCTTACAGGGCTATGAAAACTTCTTTCCTTCACCCAGATTTTTTTATTGAGGAAAATATCTAAGACTATGGAAACATGCTAACAATATAGTAAGTAAAAAACAGGTTACAAAATAGTTCACACAAGATGATCCTATTTTTGTTTATTGACATGGTTAAAAAGGGCTGGAAGGGTATATACCAAGATTTTAAATACAGCTTATATCTGGGTGATAGGATACTTAGTGAATCTTAAAAGTAAATCCTTTTCCTTTCTCCTGTGTATTTTCACTGTTATTGTTTTTTTGTTTTCTTTGCCTTAAGTTTCTTTTCTCTCCCTCTGTCTGTCTCTGTCTCCCTCCCTCTCTCTCACACACACACATACACACACATATTTGATTAAGTTAAAAATAACATACATACAGGAAGGTATACAAACAAATGTTCAGCTAATGAACAGTTATATAATAAACATCTAAGTAATTACTCTTTGAATCAAGAAATAAAATATTTTTACGATAGATTGTTTTGTCTAGATAGCCCTTTATTATTTAGTTCTTTAATGCTTTCAAAAACACATTTTTAATATCTATCCAGCATTTGTTTTGCAACAAGAGGGTTAGTCCAAATAACCTAGTCTTCCATATTACCAGAAAAAAAACTGCAATAATCTCTTTCCCAGAAATTCCTAGAAAAAAAACTGTGTTTCCTTGACTCTTACTGAGTCAGGTGTCCTCCCTGGACAAATCACTATAGCCAGGGAACTCCCAAGTGCAGACAGGTGTAGACACAGGTTACATAACTCATTCTGAGCTCAGGGTAGAGTCATTATTAGCTGGGAGAGACATCAGGTCCATGGGGAGAAGTATCAAACCCCCAGGGAGAAAGAAGTAAGCCTGCAGATTGTATGTCTACCAAAAGGGTGAATAAATGCTGGGAAGAAAAAAATATATAGAAGTCTACCATAACTTGAAAGGGACTGTTAAATTATTGTTTGTCATTACTTCTAGGGTGGAGAATCTGCTTAGGGGAATGGCATGAAGAGGAAATTTTTATTTTTATTCCTTAGTTTTCTATATTGTTTGAAAATTTCAGTGCAAAGAATACTTGTATTTATTTTAAAATGCAAGGGTCTTCTCTTTTAATTTTTAAATTCCAAAAAAAATACATCCCAAATCATTAACAAAGAATTCTTCTGAGAAGTGACATTCGGGATGGGAATTTTAACTTTTTACTTTAAATATGGTATTGTTTCATGTATCATTTTGTGATAAGGTGAGAGGGAGAAAAGAAGAGCAGAGGGCTGTTTGAGGACAAGAATCACTCTTCCTGAGAACAGCTAGAGAAAGAAGACTGCATTGGAAATGTAGGGAGGTAGAAATAAAGGAAGATTATAGTATCACAGGATTCAAAGAAGAAGAGAATTTCAAAGTGAATAAAAGCCTCCCAATTACAGCAGGACAAACAATGAAGACTGAAAAGAAAGCTCTGGATTTGGCAATTAGCAAGTCATTAATGACATTTTCTTACCAGATATCAGTATACTATCGAAGGCAGAACATAGATTACGAGTTAAGAAATGAATGGAAAGTAATAAAATAAAAATAACTTTTCAAGACATTTATTAAGAAAAAAATTAAATTGCCTGAGGTAGGATCTTAAAGGGAAAACAGAATAGAAAATATTTTCTTTTAAAATGGAGGTGATTGAGGTTTATTTGAAAGTGAGGCCAAAATTCAGCCCGGATGAAAAAACTGAATATTTAGGGAGAGGGAGAAGCTACTGATTGAAAAAAGTACAAAAGAGGCAGCAAGGCTTCTGACTAGTCATTTCTCACTCCAAAATTTATCTTAAATTCATTTACACATCTCCATCTCCCTAGTTCAAGCCATCATCTTTTCCCTCCTGAATGCCTGCAAATACTATTCCCTTCCAATCACTTCCAGAAAATAGCCAGAGAGCTCTTTTAAAAGAAATTACATCATACAACCTCTCCTCTTAAAACCTCTTCAACAGAAGCCTTTTGCATGTAAAAGAAAACCCAAACACTTTAATAAGGTCCGCAAAGTTCTAGATTATGTGGCTCCTACAGACATTTCAAACCTCATCTCAAACCACTCTTTCTCAACTTACTTCAGCCTCCTTTGATGCTTTCAGATGTTCAGATAGTTCAGGACCTGGCTACTTGCTGTCCTCCTGCCTGGATAGCCCGTGACTCCTGAAATCCATCACCTTTCCATTTCACTATGTATGAAAAAGGGGTCACATACTAAATTTGACAAGCTCAGGGGAGGCCAGTATGGCAGGCCTTACAAACTCAGAGACTGAAATTAACCACATAGGATCATCTGAACATAAAAATTCCTAACTAAGAGCCCATAATGGCAGGTAGTCACATGCTGGGTCTGTAGCTTTCTTGCCAAAGATCAATCTTTACCTTAACTGAGTCTGTCTATTATCATCTTTTTGCATACAAAATAACATACCCTTGGAATGTCAGAGCCACCCTTTTCTGGACCCCTCTAGGCACAACCTGCTGGCACCAGAGCACAAGACCACAGAACCCCTCATTGTTATCTTGTTCCCTGGATACCATCTCTATGTGCTACAAATGTTAATTATTAACTATCTTGTACTTACCAATGTAAGGAAATATGTGTCCCTCCGGTTTACTTTTTATCCAGTCCCAGAGATTTCCCCACTTTGCTTTCTCCCACCCCCTTAATCTACCACTGATGGATTTCATGTGACCCCTTTATATCTCCTCCTTTGATTCTAATGTATAGAATAAGCTGCAAAACTGTCATTCTTCAGAGCATTTTTTTTTTAATGCCTACAGCACCTGACCTTCCAATTACTAACCAGGCCTGACTCTGCTTAGCTTCTGAGATCAGACATTGGGCTTGTTCAGGGTGGCGTGGCCAGAGACCATGGATCGCGAACCCAGGACCTTCTTCATGTAAAGCAGATGTGCTAACTGCTACACTATGGAACCACATCCTCTAGAGCATTTTCTGCTTTCTGGCAAGTGTCGTTAGTTTGAATCAAATAAACTCGTTAAAATTCTCTACAGGTTGGGACATTTTTTACGTGGACATCACATAGCTTGTTCTTTATCATTATGTCTTATCTAAATTCTCATATCATAAAAGAAGATTTCTGGTTTTAAAAAGTTTCATAATCTCTTGTTTATAAAAGGCAGTTGAATCTATGGCCATGCCACCCTGGACAAGCCCAATCCCATTTGATCTCAGAAGCTAAGCAGGGTCAGGCCTGGTTAGTACTTGGATGGGAGACCACCGAGGAAGACCAGGTGCTATAGGTGTAAAAAATAAAAATAAAAAATAAGGGATTGTAAAATGACAAGTTCCTTGCAATCTGTGAGGTCAACCAAGTGTTGCCTCGCCTAAAAAAAAAAAAGTAGCTAAATTAGAATAGTCTTTTAGGATACTAGGCAAGCATAAAGCACAGCCATTCAAAATGGTGGTTCTCACACATTTACCACTGAGGACTTTTAAAGAATTGTTCCCATTGAGTGGTACTCAGAGCTGGGAGAGAAGGATGTTTAACTTCTTACCTTATTTATTATTAGAATATTTTTATAAAAGCATATATTACAATTATAGTAATTTGGAAAAATTAACTCCACATTTTGTGGACTCCATATTTTGAAAATTTTTACCTACCTAACTGCATATTCATTCAATAAATATGTATTGAGTAGGTACTGTGTGGTAGGCACTGTAATGAGCATAGCGATGAATAAAACAGACATGGTTCTCTGTCCTCACAGAGGTGGACCCTAGCAGGAACAGGCAACACACAGAAAGCAGTGAGTGGCAATGTAATTAAACATTTTTCAAAATGCTATGAACATATCCAATGGGGTCTGTGAGAAAGAAAAAGACAGAAGCGAGAAACCTAAAACCTATTCGGCTACATTCTGAAGGGCCATTTCAGATGAAACCTGAGAATAAGAAGGAGCAACCCACAGGAAGGGCTGGGGACAAAGTTTCTGTCAGAAGGGAAGAAAAGCTCACAGATTCTAGGGACTAAAAGATGGTAATGTGACCAGAGTGTGGGAGCACAAGGTAGACCAGAAATAGGTAAGACTGAAGAGGAAGTATGGCCAGACCTTGGAGAAGAATCTGGCTGACTCCATGCAATGCGTAGGCACTAAAGCTTATGCAGGAGATTGGCCAGGTCCTACTGACCTTTCAAATATCTTACTGTCTCCACATAGATACTAGTTTAGAATGGGATGAGAGAAGGCAAAAGACCAATTAGAAGGTGAATTCATAATCTCTCAATGTTTTCTATTTTTATTAGTCAGAGACATGTTATAAATGCAAATCAGAGTTTCTAGATTAACATAAAATAACCAGTGTTACTACAGTGAGTTAAAAACAAATACTTACTATTTTAATTAGCCCTGAAGCCTGTGACACAAATGTACAAATCTCCAATGTGTTGTTTGAAATAATAAAAAGTACCTCATGGACTGCTTTCCCTCCACAACCACCTCTTGCACACTCTAAAATTTTGAGACTCCAGATTTGGAATCACTACTGAAAGAATTCTCAGGAGAAACTTCAAACTATATTTTATAAAATACCCTCCTTATCCTTACCCCATCTTTATGTCTAACCTTCAAACTCAACATCGAAGGTCTTTTCCACCATTTCAGTGATAGCCTTCGAAGTTTCACTTTTGGAGGGGATATAAACTAGTTGAAATCTACTTTTCAGAGGAAAATTATAGAAGAATTCTGGCAGTGAACTGATATCCATTGGGTGGTAGTTGGTAGGAGGTCTTTTTCTTGGCAAACTACTGAAGCGAAGATACATTACAATTGTAGAAAATAGTAATGGCGTCAAGATTTCAAGGACTGTTAACAGAGTCTTCCGCTTCTAAAATAAAATGAAAGCTATATGTTAATCCAAAATAAAATACAAGCATAGGTAGCTACATGGCAAATGTTTTTTCATGAAGAACCCTTTCATTTCTTCCAGCCTCCCTGAACAACACATGAAAAGAAAAAAATAGAATGAGAATTAGGTAGAAACATCTTATTTTAACTTTTCTATAACATCAATGGCTAGAAATCAGTAACAATGATGTCACCTTTAATAATTAGGGTTAACAGAATTACTGTGAAAAGATGGCTCACTTGTAAAAAAGGGCCCCTTTACAATTAAAGTTCTTAATTTTTTCTTTAATCTATTATATAACTTAAACATTCAGTCTCTCCCAAGGAGACTCATATTTTCCCCACAGATAAACATACCCACCTTTAAAAGGAAATTCTTCCAGAGAAGAAGTTTTAAGTTCCTGAACATTATTGTTTTTCTAGTTGAAGAGGTGGAATCACCCCTAGTTAGGAAACAAATGAGGAAAACATTATGCAAAAAAACAAAAATGTTGAATTACTCTTTCATCTTTAGAAAGCTTTCTTCTCTTGGACTTTCAAAAAATTGTGCTAAACTAGTTTTCCTCCTTCCTTTCTAGCAGTTCCCTCTCAGCCTTTTTTGCTAATTCCTCCTCCTCTCCTCAACCTCTAAATATGAAAGTGCTCCAGGGTTCCATCTGTGAACTCATTTCTTTTCTGGCAACAGTCACTCTATATGTGACCTCACTCAGTCTTTTGGATTTAAATCCATCTATATGTTGATGACTTCTAAATTTATATCTCTAACCGTGACCTTGGCTCTGACTCTATGCCTAAATATCCAATTGCCTGCTTGGCATGTCCAAACTGGGCTACTCACATTTTTCCTAAAAAATCATCCTACAGTCTTCCTCACTTCAATTAATGTCAGTTCCATTCTTTGAGTTACACAGGGTTATTCTTGATTCCTCTCTCTTTTACATCCTAAATCCAGCTTGCTAGCAAATCCAGTTGGCTCTACTTTTGAAATATATTCAGAATTCAATCCCTTTCCGTTACCCCTAATCTTAGCACCCTAGTCCAACACAGCCTCATCTCTTGCCTGTGTTTCTACAATAGCCTCTTCAGTGGTATCAATGCGTCCACCCCTGCGCCTGGTGATCCATTTACCATGCAGCAACAAGAATGGTCTTTTTCAAGTCAGGTCATGCCCCCTCCTCTGCTCAAAACAACAATGGTTCCCATCTCACTTCAAACAAGAGCCTAGCCTTCAAACAAAAGCCTAGCCTTATGATGACCTACAAAGCTCTTATGATGACCTACACAGACCTTTTAGCCTTCTCATCTCCTCTCATAACTATTTTACTTCCCCTCTTTCTTCCTATTCCTGAGTCATAGGCCTAGCTGCTGACCTAGAATGGAAAGAACACATTTCTGCCTTAAAAGCTTTGCACTTAACTATTTCCTCTATGGAGCCCACACTTCCCTTATGTATCTATATGGCTGGCTCTCCTGTTTTTGTTTGTTTGTTGGTTTGTTTGTTTTGTTTTCAGATCTCTATTTAAAAGTCACTTTCTCACATTCAAAGTGAAATAAGGCATCTGCAAAAGGACAAATATTCTATAATTCCAGTTATATGAAATACCAAGAAGAGTCAAATTCAAAGACACAGAGAATAGAATAGAGGTTACCGGGGGCTGGGGGAAAAGGGAAATGAGGAGTAATTATCTTTTTATTAAATTTATTGGGGTGACATTCGTTAAAATTATGTAGGTTTCAAAAGTACAATTCAATAATACATCATCTGTATACTGTATTGTGTATTTACCACCCAAAGTGGGTATGTTTTTTCAGTTTGGGATGATGAAAAAGATCTCAAAATTGATAATGGTAAGGCTGGTACAACAATGTAAATGTACTTGATACTGCTGAACTATTACATTTTAAATGGTTAAACAATAAGTTATATATTATATGTAATTTACCAAAGTTAAAAAAAGTATCAAGCATTTGTTATACCCTTGATCATATGTTGTATTGGGCATTGTACCCAAAGAGAACATAGTAAAATGAAAATATATGCCTCCATTACACCAAAAAAAATATATTAAAACTAAAAATAAATAAATAAAATTTATCATTTTCTCAATGAGGCCTTTCTTGAGCATCATATCTTTCAAAAACATTATTATTTTGTCTGAATCTTCCCTGTTCATTTTTTCTTCTTAGCTCTTTTAAACTATTTAAGATGCTGTTTATTTACTTATTTATCTTATTTAATTTGATTTCCCTACTAGAAGTTATGCTCCATAAAGGCAAAGATTTTTTTGGTCTTTTTTTTTTTTTTAACCACTGAATCCCCATACATAAGAGCAGGGCCAGCACACAGGAGTCACTCAGTAAATAGTGAATGAATAAATAAATTAATCAAAGTATATGCCGTACTTGTTGGATATGTCTGGAGCAGACATAATTGTGAGGAAAGGAAAATGCTTTGGATAGCAGCAAGTTCCTCTCTTTTCACTCTTTCCATCCCAAGTGTAATATATGCTTTAATTTTTAGATACTACTACAATGAGATTTTCATTTCCAGAAAAAAAACATTTTTCCATTAAAGAAAAACATTTTCCTTCAAATTTAAAGCATCTCTGATATTGCACATAAAAAAAACTTAAAAAGCATTGTAAATACAGTTAAATAACACTGAATTATGCACTTTAAAACAACTAATTATACATTACGTGAATTTCACTTCTTTCCTAATCTCTGCTACCAGCCTAGTCCAACTCACAAAATTAAATTGATATACCAAATAGGAATTCTTTCATTTATAAGTAACAAAAGTCCCACTCAACCTAGCTTAAGCAAGAAAAAAAAAAAGAATTTATTGTTCACATAACTGTAAGTCCAAAGTGGAATAAGCTGCAGAAATGGCTGTTCTAGTGTTCAAATAATGTAATCAGGGTTTGTCTCTCTCAATTCTACTTTCTTCTACGTGTCCTCTTGTCAGGCAGTCTCTAAACACATGGGGTCAAGATGGCCCCCAGGAGCTCTAGGCTTCTATCAAAAATCCCAGAGACAAATGTATTTTTCTTGATAGCTCCAGGAAAACTCCCAAGAAGACTCTTATTGGTTTAGCTTGGGTCTCAGTAGGGTAGAAGGTGGGAGGGGAGAAGGGAAAATGGGGAAGGAGTTAGCACCTCCTTGACCATGGAATGGTTACCCTCCCCCACACATATATACATGCAGAAAGTTTCTATTACCAGCAGAAAGGGGGAGGGAAAATAAACCCCCTTTGCTGCCCAGAAAAAAAATCTTTCTTGTATATAAAATTTCAAAACTTTTCTAATATAATAAACCATTTATGTACAACATAAAACACACTGTTCTACTAGATTTTAGGTGGGTTCTGTATCCAGGATCAAGTCTAGTCTGTCTGGGCGATGTGCATTCCTCTGGCCCTGATCTAGATGTGACTCCCTTGGGGTCTGGCACTTGGGGTTAAAAAATGAGAATATGACCAACCAAGTCACCCAACGTACATCAGAAGAAAAAGATTGTTTGTATCTGCCATCCTTCATGGCTCTTCATGAGAAAAGAAAGTGGAGGCAATTTCTCTTCTATGCAGCTGCAGTGCCCTTGTAGCCCACCTCCTATCCGTGTGGTTTTGGGAAGTGTCTAGGGATTACCTTAGGGGTTAAGCAATTGCAGGACATGGTTTATTAATTTTTTTTCTCCCACCTGGAAATAAAATTCCAGTGAAATATCAGTCATGTTAGTTCCTTAGGCTAGAAACTAAAACCAGATACTCTGTCCAACCACAGGACTTGAGTCTGGATGGCAGCCATGGAGTTCTGTCTCTTACCACAGATACGGTCTCTCAGGCTCTCAGTTTACTGCTTCTGGAAGCCCTGGCCCCTGACTCCCAAACAGCGTCCACACAAAAACCTGCACGTGAATGTTTCTAAAAATTTTATTCATAACTTCCAAAACTTGGAATCAATTAAGATGTCTTCAATAGGTGAATGAATAAATAAATCGTAGTACATCTAGACAATGAAATATTATTCAGCACTAAAAAGAAATGAGCCATGAAAAGATATAAAGGAAGCTTAAATGCATATTACTAAGTGAAAGACGTTAGTCTGAAAGGCTAAATCCTGTATTGTTTCAATGATATGACATCCCGGAAAAAGCAAAGCTATGGAGACAGTAAAAGGATCAGTGGTTGCCAGGGGTTGTTGAGGAGAGGCGGCTAAATTGGTGAAACACAGAGGATTGTTAGGGCAGTGAAACTATTGTGTATGATACTATGGTGGTGGATACTTGTCATTATACAATTTTCAAAAGCCACAGGACGTACACCAGCAGTGAACCCTATTGTAAGCTATAAACTTTGAGAAATAATGATGTGTCAGTTGACTCACAGCTTCATTGATTATAATAAATGTACCACGCCAGTGCAGGATGTTGATAGTGAGGGAAGCTGTGTGTATAAGGTGGCAAGGAGTATATGGAAAATCTCTCTACCTTCCTTCCAATTTTGCTGTGAACCTAAAACTGCTCTAAAAAATAAAGTGCATTTTTTAAAAATTATGTTGACACAAAACTGTATCAGCAAAAAAATTAATATACTAAACCCTTTCACTATTAAATTAGAAATAAACCCCCACATAAATTAAAAATTAGTGTATATGTGTGATTTTTTTTTTTTTTACTTCACAGACCACTACTGGTTAAATGGTTCAAGGAACTAGTTCTGTGCAGTAACACAGCTATAAGAGCTTCTTACAGGTCACCAGCATCTTTAGCACCCACTATTAGAGATGTTAAGGATGCACATGGTGCTTTAGTTGAATGATAGTGCTGTTGATGACAGCAGAGAAAAGGGTGCCTCCTAAGCAAAAGCCAGATGTAATCAAATGCTCCATATATGTAATTACATGCTTACAAGTATTTTTAAAACACCATGGTTGAGATTCTGGCAAGAAAAGGATCATTGTTACAGTACATGTGACAACCTCAAGTCTACAACAACCTTTTTCCATTGAAAAAATTATTTTAGTAATGTGTTTTCTTAACTCTAAATTTCCTAGAAATACAGATATTGTTCTATAGCAGAAAGTTAGAATTAGAAAAGGGAAAAGAAAGACTGATCAGTAGGGAAATAAAACCCCTAGAATAAATAATCCACTAGCACATTGAGTCAACACAAAAAGGGAGCCAACACACTGACACATTAAGAATAAAAAAGGAAAAATAACTAATGATGCATAAAAACTTAACTACATTGTATAACTCTCTGCTAACATAAATTTGTCAGCCTGCCTGGTCTGGGTTGGTTATCTAGAAAAATAGGTATTACCAACTTAATGCAGAAGAGATTTTTAAAAACCTAAATATTTCTTCAAATAAACTACAAGGAAATTGAGAAAATTGTCAAAGACCCCTCAAAGCACTTCAAGTTCAAATAACTCAAATGGGTGAGTTGTTTTCAAGCAACAGATCATCCTGATTTTATTAAATTGACCCATAAACACAAAGATAGAAAACCTCCAATATTCAAAAATCAGGTTAGCATTACAATGATACCAAAATATGATACTGATAGCTTAAAAAAACACTAAAACCCATTTTGCTAAAGACATAAAAGTCCTTATAAGACATAGAATCCAGAAGTGCATGAGCAAGTGAGAAATTCATCATAGAAATATAAGAATAATTCAATATTTTCATTATTATGATATCTATTAGTATAATTCACCACGTTTTTTGACCAAAGGATTAAAAATATATTACTATGTCAATAAATTTCAAAAGGGCATTTGATAAAATTCACCTCTATTTCTGGATCTTTAAAAAAAATTTTAGAAAAAGTCTTGTCTATAACATATTAAAAAAATACATAACTCAAATCAAAAGCAAAGCGTCTTGTTGGTGACTACTAGAAAAATTCACAGTTAAAACAGAATCAAGACTAGAATGCCAGCTCAAACATTATTTTCTAATATTGTTCTGTAAACGCTAACCCAGAGTCATCAGGTCCAGTTATGAGGGCTGTTCCTTACATAGGGGCACCTGGCCAAGGGGATGAGAGTGGAGGCTGAGATCCAGGCTGTGCTCCATTCACCCTGGCACAAGGCTGGGTCAACTGGCAGAAAGAGTGTCTTTTGCTAATTTGGTCCATTCAGAGAAGTGCCTTTATCTAATTGGTATGCACGGTTGGAATGATTTTAACTAATTGGTGCACCCAGAGGAGGTGACTTTATCTAATTGGTGGGTGTCACATTTTGGCAATTCCTTGGTTGGCACAGTATACTATATGAGCTCTTAGTGCTACTAAATTAGATGATAGAATGAATCAAGAAGCATAAAACTAGGTAAAGAGTGAACTAGTTTATGATTACTTGCACATTATAAAATTGTATACACAGAAAACCCAAAAGAATAACAAAAACTGTAAAGAAACAGTGAAAGGTAAGGTGGCTGGTAACAAATTTAGTATTTTTTAAAATCAATGGTTTTCCTATAAACAAACCAGTTGGGAAAATACATTAGCAGAAAAGATCACTTTCACAATAGCAATACCATAAGGAAACATTTAGGAATAAATGTAACGAGCAATATGCCAATATGACCTATATGAAGAAAAATTAATATGAAGAAAACTGTAAAACTCCTAGCAAAAGACATAAAAAAGTCTTGAATAAGCAGAGAGACATATCTTGTCCTTGCATAGGAAGAGTCAATTTTGTTAAGATATTAATTCTCCTAAGTAAATCTACAATTTTTACATGTAAATTTAGCATTTAGAATAAAGATATCAACAAGATTTTTTTAAAGCTGGTTTCTGAAGTCCACATAAAAGTATAAAGGTGTGAGATTACCAAGAAAATTCTAAAATAAATAGATAAGGACCAGAGACTATCTAAATATTAAAATATGTTGTTATACAGCTTTATTAATTAAAACAATATTGAACTAGGAGAGTAACAGATGAATAAAAAAAGAAGAACATAAATATACACCCAAGTATATATGGAATTTAGTATGTGATAAAGATAGCATTTCAAATAAACAGAAAGAGTATAATCAAAACAATATTTACGCCTATTCACTCAACGACTTACACGAAAGAAGCCAATTCCTTGAAAGACACAAACTACCAAAATTCACACTCAAGAAGTAACAGGTAAACTAAATAGTCCTATATCTACTGAATAAATTATATTTGTAGTTAAAAACCTTCCAAGAAAGAAAACCTAAGCTGAAATGGTTTTATTGGCAAATTCTAACAAACATTTAAGGAAGAAATAATACTAATTCTACACAATCTCTTCCAGGAAACAGAAAAGGAGGAACTACTTCCCAATTCATTTTATGAGGTCCAGGTTACCCTGACACCTTCGCCAGACAAAAACATTATAAGACATACAATAAAAAAATATATAAGGCAAGAAGAAATAAAAGTCGTTATTCTCAGATGACATGTGTCTTATGTAGAAAATCTCAAGATATCTACAAAAAAATACTACAACTAATAGATAAGTTAACAAGGTAACAAGAGACAAGGTCAATATACAAAATTGATTGTATCTCTATCAGTAAGAAACAAATTAAAGCCCAAAGTTTTTATAAAGTACCATTTGTGCCTGGCTTGAGGACACCTGGTGGGAGCTTCAAATTGATCTGTGATTGGTTACTGCTAGTGTTGGTTTTGGAGGTGCTTGTAGGAGGCTTTGCTGTGAACCGAGGCTGGCTGTCCCTAGTGCCTGGCATGGAATTCTTTGGTGTGCATCATGATGCAAGCAGAGGCCATCCTCCACTTTTGCCAGGCTGGTGGCTCCTTATTTGTAGCTGCACTTTAAACCAACGCTGGCCACAGCTTCTGCCAGGCTTGAGGCCACCTGATGGGAGTTACAATGCAAGTTGACACTGGTCACTTGGGATGGGCTTGAGACTGTTTAGCAAGAGGTAGAGGACACGCCAAAGTCAGATGCTGCTTATTTGCGGTTTGTGGAACTTTGAGAGACTTTAGAAAAGTCTGTAGGACAAGTTGAGGCAGACCACTTATAAGGAAAAGCCACTGGAAGCAGCTCTGGCCAGGTGAGGCAAGGTGAGGGGAACAGTATTAGCCAGGTTAAAGAAGAGTTCAGATTTGACACCTACCTACACCTGTCAGCTGGACAGGGGGAGGGCTCAACAAAATAATGACAATCTTCCAGCATTGCCATTTCTGGAGATAGCTTATCTGATCTCTGCCCCTCCCCTATGTCCCTAGCAATTTTCAAGTTGCTGCTCCTGAGTTGGAGCTTGGAGTGAGTTTGTGAGTGACCAAGTCCATGTACAGGGCTCTCATGGGGAACCCCTTGGACTCCAGCAGCCCTCATCTCACTCAGATGCAATCCCTGCTGGTTTTCACAGCCAGATATTAAGGAGACTGCTTTCCACTGGGATCCAAGCTGAGGAGCTCAGTGTCCCGCAGAGACTTCCTCATTCCTCAGGGTAATTTCTGTGGCCAAGGTATCCCTCCTGGTTCTAATTTGCCATACCACGGGTGTGGGACCTGCAGGATCCAAGTCTCCACCCCTCCCACCAGTCCCATGGCTCTTTATATTATTAGAGGATTTCTGTTCAGCTAGTCTTATGGGTGGTTCTCAATGATGGTTGCTCTATAATTTAGCTGTAATTTTGATGTGGTTATGAGAGGAGGCAAGTAGAGTGTTTACCTACTCTGCCATCTTGCCTGGAAGCTCTGCAGTATCTTTTGTAGGTAACAACAAGCTGATTCTAAAATCTATAAGAAATGGCAAAGAGACTAGAATAGCCAAACCATTTTGAAAAAGGAACAATATTGGAAGAATCTTACTACCTTGTTTCAAGTTGATATAAAGCTACACTAATGAAAAGAATATGGTATTGCTGAAGCATAGGCAGGCAAACTATGGCCCACGGGCCAAATTCAGCCCACTATCCAATTTTCTACAGCTTGCAAACCAACAATGGTTTTGACAACTTTTAATGCTTGGAAGAATTGCCCTCAACCACTATTACTCAATAGTGAATAGCTTTTGAAGTTAGCTTTTGCAATGCTTATATGTGAAACTTATACTGTGGTACAGACATTTTGATGACAACAGACTTTGTTTAAATCACAAGTAATGGCAAGCTGCTTTAAGAAATGGCATGCTGTCAAAAGATAAAATGAGAAGTGAAATCTTCATTTCCACACAAATTTGCAGCATATGTATCTTCCAAGGTCAAACTATAGTTCTAGCAGAATTTTTTCAGATCTTGATATAAGTGCAAAGAAAATTTTCATATTTCAAAATCCATTTAATTGTGCAACTAATGAGTTTCCACACACCCTTCAACTGGATGTAATTAATCTATAACATAATAATTAGTTAAAGGCAAATAGAATCTAAAATAATCTATCAATGCTTTTCAAGAACTCATTCGATATCATATCTTCCTGGTGAAATACATAAAATCTTGATACAGATCAGCATTAACAGCTAAACATTTACAATCAGTTTTGCTGGCAGGAAACCCTATCTTTGAACCCCAGCTAAACAATATGTTATCCCATAAAATAACTTCATTTTCCCCATTATATATTGAATTTCACAAAAAAAATGATTAGTATATTGAATTTCACTAATACAAATTTCGTAGAGACTTGTTTTGTCTTGTACAATAAGTATCTAGATGATATAAATCATCATTTTTGCCTGTTGCCATGCACTGCCTAAAAATTTTTCTATTTTCCCATTACAGAAAAAGTTTGTCAAACCATGGGCTAAAGATTGAAGATACATAGATCAGTGGAGCAGCAAAAGAGAGACCAGAAATAGACCTATACAAATATGATTAATTTTCGACTTGGGTGCAATTCAATGAAAAAAGAATAGACTTTTTTAACAAATTGTGGTGGAATAATTAGAATCCATGGATGGGGGGGAAACCCACTTTGATCTATATCTCAATCCATTATACGAAATTAATTCAAAATAGAGCAGAAACCTAAATGCAAAACCTAAGATTATAAACTTCTAGAAAAAAATGCAAGAGACTATCTTTGTGACCTTGGATTAAGCAAATATTTCTTAGCTTTGACACCAAAAGCATAAAAGAAAAATTGATACACTGGACTTCATTAAAATTAAAAACTTTTTCTCTGTAAAAGACTGTTACTAGAATGAAAAGACAAGCCATACACTGGGAGGAAATATTTGCAAATCGCTTATTTGACAAAGGATTTATATTCAGATATATAAAACTCTCAAAGTTCAACAATAAGAAAACAATTCCTCTATGGCCATGCCACCCTGAATAAGCCCGATCCTGTCTCATCTCAGAGGCTAAGCAGGGTCGGGCCTGGTTAGTACTTGGATGGGAGACCACCTAGGAAGGCCAGGTGCTATAGGTGTAAAAAATAAAATATAAGGGATTGTAAACTGACAACATCCTTGCAATCTGTGAAGTCAACCAAGGGTTGCCTCACCTACAAAAGGAAAAAGAAAACAACTCAATTTTTCAAATGGGAAAAAAATAAATAAATAAAAGATACTTCTTCACAAAAAGGGATATATAATTGGCAAATAAGCCCATGAAAAGATGCTCAATATCATTAGTCACTAGGGAAACAAAAATTTAAATCACAATAAAATGTTACTACATAGCTACGAAAATGGCTAAGAAAAATAAAGTGCTGGCAAGGATATACAGCAACTAGAACTGTTAAATATTGCCAGTGACAATGAAAAATGGCACAGTCACTGGAAAATATTTTGGCAGTTTCTTATGAAATTAAACATATACTTTTATGCTACCCAGAAATCCTATTACTAAGTTTTACCCAAGAAAAATGAAAAATTTTATTTCAAATGTGTAAATTTTATTTTTACACAAGAATCTGTACACAAATGGTTATAGGTAGCTTTACTCATAATCTCCCCCAAATTGGAAACTGGGCCTAAGCACTTTTTAAAGTATTTTATGTGTTTTATAATGCATTGAATCCTCGCAACAATCTTATGAAGTGGGTACTATATCTTCCCCTTTTTATACAAGGAAGCCAAGGCACAGAATGGTTAAGTAAGACGTTAAGGTGTGAGATTCAATTAGAGGCTGCGTGGCCAGAGTCAATAACCAGGTTTAACCACTACAATATAATGTCTCTCATTTACTGAATGGAGTATGTATACAGCCCTTGGTCTAGAATGCATCCCCCAATTTTAACATTGTTCCTATGGAAACAATCAAAAAAGTCTTATTCTAAAATTCTGCATTGAACATCAACAACTCGGACACTGCTGTACAAAATATATATATATGCATATACAGATATAGATAGATGATAAATGGATGGATGGATAGATAGATATGGATGATAAAATGTGATTGATAGATAGATATAAATGATAAAATGTGTCCCTGCAAAAGAAATAGCTGACATCTTGGTGTTGTTTAAAAAAATGTATATAGTGTATGGATGTATGTATATATCTATATGTCAGTCAACTATAGTAATTACTTGGTTCACTGCCTTTTGTAAAGCCATAATATTAGTTTACAAATGTCACCACTCACTTTTAACTTTTGCAATCAATCTTGAGAAATGTCTGAGCCATAATAACTCCATGGAGTATATCATGTAATTTCTCTGCATATATTCCTCCTATATGAATGTGAGTCATTTACATACCAGAGGCTGTTAAAGAGCCCAGGAACCTGAACACCTGGGTCTCAGCTCTACTGTGTGACTTTGAACAAATTATGACCCTTATCTGGGAGTCCATGTGGAGAGAAAAGACTAGAGAGAACATATAGGTTTGGCCATTTTTTGGCCCCTAAGCAGAAATTTGATAAGTTTTTTGGTGACTGTTGAAGAACATCAGACAGAAGGGTTCAGCCCATTGTGTGGTTTTTTTTTTGTGTGTGTGTGTGTGTTTTTTTTTTTTGAGCAGGAGTCCAGAGCCTGGACTCTCTGCACACAACAATCTTCTTTTGCCAGTGACCATCACACCCTCCCAGTTCATGATTACGATAATAATAATTACAAGAGCAAACACCAGTGACGTGATTAAGAACAAAGATATACAATTAGTACTCTGCAACTGTCTTGATCTGTATTGTCATTCTTCTTCCAGCTCCCCATCCTCACCTGGGGAAATTCTGAGTTAGCCAGTTCTGTTCTTGGATTTGGTTATGCAGAACTAGGATCAGGTTTAGAAAAGGCTGGACAAAATTGTAAGGTGTAACCAATCTAAGTTGGAAATGGCAAAGATTGGTCTTGAAAGTAAAAAGATTAAGTGAAGACAAGGCAGGGTAAATGGAAGGACTGGTCAGCCAGATTCACAGGGATTTCTGGTAGACACTTTGGTTGGGAGGAGGGATTGCAGTCTGTGAGGAATGATGGAGAGGGTTTTTAAGATGTTTGTAACTTAATAATCCACTCCCTTATCTATCCTGTAATTATATTCAGGGTTTTTTTTTCCTGGATAGTCATTATAAAGACCAGGCTATGTAAGTCTCTAGTTATACTCACATTATACTACCATTTATTTGGCATTTATGTGCCAAGCATTATAATAAGCACTTATGTATTTTCTCACTTGACCCTTTGAGTTTGGTATTATTACTATCATTATTGTTTTAATTTTAGGGATATATAATTGAGGTTCAGAAAGGTAAAATGACATGCTTCTAGTTAAGGGACTGAGTTAAGATTTAAAACTGGGTCTTTGTGACTTTTTTACTTAACAAATATTTACCAGTGCCTCCTCTGTGCCAGGCATTCTAACACCCTTGGCAGTAACCATGAACTAGACAAAAATCTCTTTCCTCATGGAGACCATCTTCTAGTGGAGAACAGAGGGAAGAAAAGCAAATAAGTAAATGCCACTTCAGATAGTAAAAGATGTTATGAAGAAAATCAAATGGGGCATTGAGAGGCTCAGTCACTAATCTACAAGGAGTCTTCGGGTGGCAAGAGAATTAAACCTCCTGACTTGGGTCATTTCAATCACTCGCATCCCGATTCCACTAGGAGTGAGTGAAGACGCGAGCCAGGGTGGTCAGCAGGCGGCGCCCCGGGTCAAGGCCAGCCTGCTGAGGCCCAGCAACCGCAATCAGGAACAGCCAGAGGCTGGGCAGGGAGAGCCCAATGGCCTACCTGTAGGTGCACCTCAGGTCACCGGAGGATCCTCAGAGTCGTCGGGTCGCTGGAGACCTGGGTACTCAGGGACCCAAGTAGGCCAAGCCGCAGTGACTGTTGGCCCGGCGCTGTCCACACTCCAACCCAGGCCACCCTCACCCAGCCCCACCCCTGCCACGAGACCCTCCCACCCCACGTGACCTCGATCAGGCCTCGGGACCCTCTCGGCCTGAGGTCACTTTGCCCTGGAACCTTCCTGCACAGGCGATCCCTGCCTGTCCTTTTAACCCTTCTGTCCAAGGTGACCCCAAGCTGACCCATGAATCTCATGCTCCAGGGGATCCCTGCCTATGCCCCAGGACCCTCTCGGCCCCAGGTGACCCAGACCCGACCAAAGTGACCCTAACACGACCCATGACCCTCTTGTCAAAGGTGATCCCAATCTAGCTTCGGGTCCCTCCTCGGCCCAGGTGACCCCAACTTAGCCTTGGAACACACCGATCCGATGTGGCCCTACCAGCAAGCCCCTGCTTTAAGACCCCATCTCGAGATTCCCAGGGCTCCCCACCCTTTTGAACCTGTGCTCTTTGATAGCGGCCACAGCCTGGGACGCCCAGCCTTCCTACCACCCACTACAGCCATCTTCCAGAAAATTCCTTGTCCACCCAGAGCCTTGCCCGCCCTGGCAGCCGTCAGCTCCAGGCCTGACTGGGTCCCCGACCCATGAGACGAGCCGCCCACGAGGGACAGGGCCGAGCGAAGGGTCCACACCTTCTCTGTGAGGAGAAGCGGACCTCTGCCCAACAAAAAGCAGTGCTGCAGGGGAAAGGCAAGAAGACCAACGAAGGTCGAAGTTCATCCTAGGACTGCTTCAGCGCCGGTAGACAACACGGACCTCGCCGGGGTCCGGACCCTCAGGCCGCCCCCAGTGTCGTGCACCCCCTGCCGGCCGTGGCCTGCGTGCGGTGCACTGCGCAGGCGCGAGAGGGGCCGGGAGCCCGGCGGGCGGGGAGCCCGGTGGGCGGGGCCCCCGCAGGGGCGGCCTTCTGCGCATGCGCGCGCGCCGGCGCGCCCCCTGCCGGAGCTCGACCCGCCAGGTCGGTCGGCTTGCCGCAGGTTGCCGGCGCCCCTCCCCGCCGCGGCGGCCTGGCAGCTGTCACAACCCGCCGCCGCTGCCAAGCCGGAGCGGAGCCGTGGGCCGAGGGAGGGGACCCCGCGACAGGGCAGCGCTCCGGCCGCTGCCGCTCCAGGGCCGAGGGTCGGTGAGTGCCGCCAGGACCCGCCGCGCGCGCGCGCGCGCTCGCTCACGGGGCACACGGGGCTGTGGGACCGCTTCCTAGCCCGGGTCGCCCCCAGCCCCAGCCGGCCTGCCCTCGGACCCGTGCGGCCGTGCACCGCCCCGCCCTGCCTGCGCCCTCGGGCGCCTGCCCAGCAGGTGCTTCCCCTGGCAGAGCCAGGCCGGCCTGACTCAGGCTTCCCCTCCGCCCCAGCCTCTGGGCGTGTCCCATCCCCGCAGGCAGGTCGTTGAAGCCGGCAGCCCTCGGAGAAACTTAAACCTTCCCGGAGATAGCATCGCTGTGGAATCTTTTGTGCCAAGCCGAGATAAGACGCGCAGGCGTTCATCCAGGAGGCACTCTGAGCACCTGCCTGCTAGAGCCATACTGCGTCCCGGAGTAGATAGCCGAGGCAGGGCTGCCGAGGATGCTGCTGGCTCATCTCTCTCGGTGCAGAGATTCCCAGTGTGGGTGAGAATGCTTCCTCATACCGGAGTCCACCTTGCTCTCAGCCTTCAGTCCCAGAACGGGGGTCCAGTGGGGGTTCAGGGGTCCACTCTTAGTGTTGTGTGGGGAACGGAATGAAGCAAACTCCTGGTCTAAGCGGAGGGGCCTGCAGCAACCCTAAGTACAACCTCTGGTGTCCATGGTCAGTCTGGATTTGGTATGAATTTGTGTTTACACGGATATCTGTTCTGTCAACAGTACACCCACTATAAGCTTCACGAGAACAGGGCCTGTCTCCTGTAGGAGGGCCACCTTCTCACTTCCTCGGATGTCGTTTAATTAAAGCTGTTGCCTTATAGGATCATTTCTGTTTGTTTGACCCTTTGCCTCCTGTATGTGAGCTCCTTAGAGTCAGGGACCGGATCTTGTCTGGGCTTACATTCCCAGCATATAGCCAGCACATAATACATGACTGGCAGTCAAGGAACCCTTAATGAATGAGTGGCTGAGACCCTGTAACTGGAGTGGAGACCCAGGGAAGGTGCGAGTAAAAGGGTTATGCTTTTCTCCTGAGCAACTATATCATTTTATTATGTACATTTTGATGCTGCCTTTTGTCAACTTGAAAAGATGATGGCTGATTTCCTTTAGAAATTTTGCACCATAGGAAATCTAAGAGAAAGTGAAAATGGGTAAAGATGGATGCCCTGAGAATCTACTCCACCCCCTTGTTTAACTTCTTAGAGAATTTTTTTAAGTGAATACTTGCTTATTATGTTTGACAAACAGGATGGCATTGTTCCCTCTCTAAGGTGATCTACCACCATTCTGACGAGACAGCCTTTGGAACAAGAGAGAGTAGCATAAGTTGTTTTTAAAAATACATGTGCCAGGCAGTCTCATGGGAACCTGATTTGACTTAGTCTCAACTGGGAAGGCCCAGGTAAGACTCACTAGTTAACAGTTTCTTCTCCAGGCCTATTTCCCAAGATGGAAATAGACACCTTTGTTATTGAGTCAGTTGGGGGTGAGGGGAAGCATTCCAGAGCTTGGGAGAATGATGGATAAGGCTCTGTTCATGATTGAAAAACTAACTGGATGTGGTCCCTGCTCTTGGGTGGTGCTAAAGAGATAATTTATTCACAAGTAACTGTAGCATATGACAGAACGAGATAAGTGTCACATGAGACATCCAGAAAAGCTGTTGCAGGTGTCCAGGGGTAGAGATTGGATGGCTCTCTACAAGAACAAGTCTGAACCCTGGCTGCACATTAGAATCACTAGGGGAAGAGTCCCATGCCTAGAGCAGAGCTCGTGATGACTAGGGGTGGGTTTCAGACATCAGTTTCCATCTTAAAGCTCCCCTGGAAGACTTCGTTATGCAGCCAAGATGGAAACTACCAGAGCAAGGGTTATCAGTGGCACAGAGGTGCTAAGACTGGACTGGGAAATGATAAGTAGGATTTCAGGTGGAGACAGGTTTGGTGGGTAGCATTCCAAACAGACAAAACCACAGTAGGCCCAGACTCCAGTGGGAAAGTGTGCCAGTCCCTATCTCAGGGCACTTGAGTAGTGCCTGTCCCCCTGAATGACTCCAAGTTGTTTGTGTATTTTAAGAGATGTGGAGTCAACAGGCAGGCAGGTACCTTTGCAGGAACTGAGTAATGAGCTTGCTGCCTTTCTCCTTTCAGTAGAACCATGGTTACATCTCTCTGGGGATTCTCTGTTGCCTCATTACCTCATTTCCTACACCTAGAGACGCAGATGGACTAGCAGGACTGGGAATGGACTGAGGCCACAGCAGGGCTTAGAAAAGCAGGCAGTGGCACAGATTTTGTGGAACTCCCTCCTGATAGCCTCCTTTGGGCCACATCTTTAGCTTAAAATATATGCCCTACCAACCCCTACCAGGAGCTTCAGTGTAAACTCAGCTATGTGATCTTGAGATGGCCACCCCAACCCTGAACAGAGCTGGTGGTGGTGTTGAGTGTGAGACAAGCACACTAGGTCTCCACCTGAGCTTCCCAATGCAAGTGACCACAGCCACAAACCTGGCTGGGAAGCGGGGTAGGGCAGGGGTGGGAAGCTCTCAGACAATGACTGAGCCTTATGGATTTCTTCCCTCATCCAAGCCAGGACCATGTGTGTAAATATGTTGTCCACAAACTTTTTTCTTGTGTACTTTCTTGTCTGAAAGAATTTGAGCATGTACCCCATATATTTTACTTATTTATTTATTTATAAATAAATTAGCTGTATGCTACTGTCCTGAATATTATGGACAGTAGAAATATACACAAATATAGAACCTTTAAAGGAATGAGAGGCGAAGTGAACATGATTAAATTTTTTTAATGTATTAATAAATACGGAATCTATCGTACAAACATATGCTGTTTTTAAAAAAAGCCATGTGATCTAGTCTACATCCCATTTATAAAATGGTGAAACATATGCCTAGCATTTAAAAGTCTGGTTTGTTTTGTGTTCTGCTTATTTCAGTTCCTAGTTCTTGTGGTACATGGTGTTCACAGGTAAACAGTACACACTTTGTGAAGACCAGAAATGGTGCTGTGAGTCCGGTACTTGTTTTTCAATCTCATTCACCAATCATGCAAGAGCTCTTGATGAATTCGGTCTGATAAACATTCAGGGGCTATCAGGGAGGTAGAAATCTGGTTCCAAAAGCTTTGCGTATGTAATCGTAAGTGTTCATGTATTTGGTTCTCTTGCAGCATCCCTGGCAACACAATCACGCAATTGTGGAAATATCTCTAAACATCCATTTTCATAAATGCACAGTTCTTGGCAAAGATTATTTTGGAAGGGCATAGCTCTCACACACTGTTACCTTTTCTTTGAAGAGACTCATTTGGATATGTTGGCTTAAAAGAAATAAGTTAGCTGATGCACTGCTGCAGTCATTTGCCACTGGAAAAAAAAGAAAAGAAAAGTCTCCAGAATTGGAACTTTTCATGAAAGAAAATGTTCATTAAATTCTTAAGTTCTAAATCACAAGGTAACCAATGAAACTCCATGTGACAAAAGATATTCATAGTCACTTCTTGAGTCCCTACAAAGTATTGTAAAACTTTGGCAATTTAAGAGTCTTGTTTTTGTTTTTGTTTTAATTGACCACAGTTGACCATGACCTTGAAACATGTAGACTCCAACATGTCTGAGAGGCTTAAAGTAAACTAGTGGGTGAAGACCCGCTGTCATTCCCATGTCACAGAATCCCTCCTCTGTCAGGGTGCCCCAGCCGCTGACATACTGGCCAGCAAGGGTGCCAGGGTCAGTCAATGTATTAAGTATGAGTAAAGCCATTTTTTCATTTTTAAAGAAAAATACTTATAAGTAGAATTTCTTACATTCCTTGCTCTATAAATATGCCTACGATTTTCTACCTGTTTTAATAGTGTTCGTGGTATTCAAACATTTCATCTGCAGAATATAATAAATTAGACATTTTCGTATATGCACATCTCATAAAAAGATCATGTAGTCAGTAAAAGATTAATCAAAATAAAGTACTCTAAAGCGGCATTATTGCACATTTGGATATCCCACCCCAGCTACCTTCTTGGCACAGCATACTTAGACATGACAGCTTCTCTTTCTGGCTCATTCTCTGCTGTTCTCTCCATACTTCTCAGAACTACTTGCAATTCTCTACACACTTTCACTTCTCTGTGATCTTGTAATGCCCTCCCCACCCCAACTAACAAGAAACTTGAGACAGTCAACCATGCAACCTCCTCCGGGGAGCCTTCCCAGAGTGCTCTCTCTTTTACACACACACACTTTGAATTCAGTCTTCTCCAGAATCTCACAATGCTTTATGTGGCTTCAGTTATAGCAATTTAAACATGTGCAAACATTCACAGACTGTGAATGCCTTAGATTAAGAACATTGGGATTTTCATTTCCAAATTCCTAGTACCTGGAACAAGTGTCCATCACACAGTGAGCACTTGCCAAATGTTTGCTGGATGAATACATGCTTTTTTGTCTGTGTGTCCTAAAAGGCCACAGATTCTACCAGCAAACATTAAGTACCTGTCATGCCTTCTTCAGTGTGTACCCACATAGATCTTAAATACTGCTGACTATTGTGGTTCCCCATGTCAATAAAGAAGTGCTTTCCTTGCTGAGATGGTTCCTCACCCACCTCAATCCTCAGGAAAAGTGCCGAGTCCTGGCCAGCGCCACCAACAAGGCCATCTCTCTATTCTATATCTGTGGTAAAGAGGGCAGAACCATGGTTTTCTGCTCTCTGTGTGACATTAGGAGGTAAGCTTGTGGCTTTATTGAGACCTCCTCCTTCCCACCAATACTTCTCTCCAGGCCTATGCAGACTTACACTTCCACAAAAGATGTGCTGAGCCTGCAATATGACAGAAACACATGACATAATGGGGTGTGTGCCTTACACAGGGCCATGTCCACTTTTGCTTACTGGTCTTGAGGCCTACTCAGCAGTGACCTCTCTAAACTGTTAACACGATTCTGTTCCATATATGCAAAAATAATTTGTTTTGCACAAGCGCATATAAATTGGAGAATATATTTAAGCCCATAATGAAAAAAAAATACAAAAGAAGTGGAGGTGTCTGAGCCCCTTAATGTGCATTAAAGAGTGCTGCTGAGCGGTGTGTCCCTGAACAACTGTGAGTGCTTGTAAACTGGCACAACCTGTAGCTCTTAAAGTAATGCTACTGGGAAAACCGTTTTTAGAGGAATTCTATGTGCTATCAAGAGACTTCTCAGAAATTAGCAGCCCACAGTATGCACTCACTCTGGACCAATTCAATTGCTTACCTAAAAAGCAAACATTGAAATACTCAACAATTTGTATAATGTTTAATATTTTAACAGTAAGCAAATAAGCCTTTTAGTAGAAAAAAAAGCTTTCCCTTCCCTTCCTGGCTGTGTCCCTGGTGGAGTGAAGTGAGCCTCTGCAGAGGAAAGTTCTCAGATATGCTCTTATGGGGCGGAGGTGATGGTTTTGCAAGTAGCCAAGTGTTTGTCTTAGAGTAGAACCCGCCTGGGCTGGTTCTGGATTGAGGCCATCCCCACTTTTGGAACTTTGGGTGCCAACGAGTCAAGTATTTTAAGGAACTTTAACTTCCTTTTCTCATGTACATTTGCTTTTGTAACCAGAAAGCTTTCTTGATTTTGTAATTCCGGGAATCTCCTTTAAATTCTTTTTTACTCAAACAGAACAGATGCAAGTATAATATTTGGCAAGATTCAGATAAAGCTTGGCATATGCAAAGCAACAAGCTGGGTGCTGTGGGGGACAGAAATAAATAAAATACCTACTAAGGTCGGTGGGGCTCAAGGGACATTTTTTTCTTGTGATTTCTAATGCTATGTTTTGGGACTAATATATACAAACTTCTATAGAGGTGTTTGTTGCTTTTAAATACACAAAGATGTAATGGCATAGCAGTTTAAAACAGACTGGGAGGTTCAGATCCTGACTCTGTGGCTTTCTTGCTGTGTGATCCTAGGGCAGGTTTTTCCTCCTAGTTTCTTCATCTATAAAAGGGTGATAGTACCAGAAGCCGGAGCTGGATTAGGAGGCTGTATAAGTATAAAAATATATAATATAAAAGTTTCTTATCTTTTAATGTAGCAGGAGAGAACAAAAGCCACCCTTGCTATCTGATCTCTGTTGTCCTAAGTTCATATTTTTTGTTATCACATCTGCTGTTTTAAGTAACATACTTAGTGTTTTATGATTATTTTCCAAATTACGTTCTAGCACCCTCCATCTGCCCAGAGGTGCCAGAAAGTCATGCCAATGAGCTCCGGGCCCCTCCTGATGTCCCGAGAGGCTCCAGTGCTCCTAATCTCCAAGGTCACCCCGCTGGCCCCACCCAAAAGCCCTCCACGCAGGGCCACCTCCTCCCTGCCAGTCGTCCTGTAGCCCTGGAGGAAGACTGCAACCACGGACCTCTCCCAGGACTCAGGTCAGTTCCCAGATGTTGCTGTCCAGCCTCGTAGGAAGGTGGACAGTCTGTCTTCCTGCACACCCCTCCCAGTCCCTCCTGGGCCTAGAGAGACAGGATTAAGCATGGAGATGTGTCTTTTCATAGCCAGACTTTTCCAGAAAAGACAATCATCTACTTCTCTGACCAGAAAACCTCTTTGAACTGTGACATTTTCCATTCCCCTCTTAGAAGAGGAAGAAAGTTCATCTTGGTCAAGCCATATAACTCAGGATAACTGGCCCCAGCTGGAGGCCCTGTCTTCCCTTCTAAGCCTAACTCACTTGTAGAAACCTTTCATAAACCACAGGCTTCTGTGGGTATCATTAAATCACTGCTCTTGTATTAACTGTCTACAACTGATTCTTAAGGTAGTCTCTTACCTTGTTAATTTTAAAAGAATATGGATAATTTATTAAATTGTCACTTAATTGTACTTCCTACTGTTTTAGCTTCAATTTCTTCACATTTTAACCATGTGGTTAACTGAAAGCCATATTTTAAATTAATGAGTAATAAAGTTCTTCCAGTTTTGTTGTCTACAAATATTTAAAGCATAACTTTTGAGTAACTGTTATTAGATATGGAGATATGGACACACACATCTTTTCTTAAAAAGCAAGAGCTTAATTTTTAAAAAGAGCTTTAATGGAAATGATTTTTAAATGACCAAAGCCAAAAGCAAAACTAGGCATTTTAAAAAACAAACCAAAAAGCTCTCACTCCGCACACACTGGGTCTTGAAGCAGGTCCTTTGGGCAGTAGTGTTAGCTCATATTCTCTAATGAATGATTGACTAGCCATTTGTCTAAGTCTTCTATGATATCTTAACCCACTTAATGGATGAGGGTAGGCTAGTATAAGCCTGATTGTGGAGCCAGTTCATTGAACTCAGAATGCTTCCCCTGAGTCATGGAGCTTCTCTCCACTTAAAGGACTGTGAGCTGTGAAGGCTTCCTCTTGCTCTACCTGCAACTTCGGCACGTGGACAGTGACCAGGAGCTCTCTGGGACCTCCCCTCTTTTGCCACCCTCACTGCCTACCTCAGGTTGAAGCAATCTGGTCCACACCTTGGCCTCCATGCCCACAGCTTTCGGAACGTGGTACCTCTGTGTCCTGAGCTTTGTGGGGTCTTTCTGAGCTAATTCAGACCACCTCCTTCTTTAGCAGGTAAGCATCTAATGAACTCTGGGCTGAGTGTCTCAGCCTCTTGCACCTAAAATCTAGTAAAATTGGTTTCCCTAAATTGAGGGAGACCTTCCTAAACCTCTGCTGTCTCTTATGTTTGGTAATATCTCAGCCTACTTACCTACTTTCCCAGTTTTATGTTCTGGATTTAAATTTAATATTCATAGTGACACAGATAGATTTTCTTTTGGGGAAAATGACCATGCTTGTGTGGAGGCTCACATACCAATCTAAGAGTTAAAGCAGAAAAACTGGTCCCTAGGGCTCAAGGTGGGAAGGCATGCTCCATCATTCACCCATGTATCTATGTACCTGTGTCCTGCTCCTTTGTCAACCAGGCAAGAGAGGGCCCCAGAGGGATCAGGAAGCCCCAATCCCGGGCCTCTCCTCCCTCTTCCCACAACAGCCCTCTCCAAGTCTTAGAAGTCACCCCCACTCTTACCCCAAGCCAAGATCTTTTACTCGTTCTGTTTTAGGCTGAGAGTAAAGTCGAGGAAGAGAATTCCATCAGCATGAATATTTTGCTAAGAAATAGCACATTCATATGAACTACAAAGAACATCTGAATAGTGTTTATAGAATGATAAATAGCACTCCAGCCGTCACGTTGCGTATAAAAGCCTGTTCAGTTGATCTTATGTTCTGAAACGAAACAAGGTCAGTTTCACAAAAGAGAGTGTATTCAAGTTTAAGGAATAGAACTGGTGTCTTTTTCTCCTTGGTGCTACTTTGAGTTACAGTGGTATAAACGGTAAGGAGAAACGTGGAGAGGAAGGTATGTGTCCCAGGACTGAATCGTCTCCACTTTTCCCTATTCTCCCCCAAACATGAATCATGTGTTCATGGCACATGCTGACTTTTTGTCTTTGGTCTGTAACTAGTGCTGAGCATCCCTCCTGGCAAGAGGATGGCAGTACTCAGGCAGCTGGCTCTCCTGCTCTGGAAGAACTACACTTTGCAGGTATGTCCACCTTTGGGGACATGGCGGGAAGAAGAGCATGCCCACCATGTTGGTGACATGGGAGACAGGGGCTCAGGGCATGAGAGTAGCCTGTTAGAGGAGGCACCCCCGGTGGACTCAATGAGCTCACTCCTCTACATTGTGACCCACCATCATGTGGTTCCATTTCTTTTTCAGAAGCGGAAGGTCCTGGTGACAGTCTTGGAACTCCTTCTACCCTTGCTGTTTTCTGGGATCCTGATTTGGCTTCGCTTGAAGATCCAGTCGGAGAACGTGCCCAAGGCCACCATATACTCCAACCAGTCCATCCAGGAGCTGCCCATGTTCTTCAGCTTCCCTCCTCCAGGAGATGCCTGGGAGCTAGCCTACATCCCTTCCCGGAGCAATGCTGTGAAGACCATCACAGAGACAGCCAGGAGGGCACTGGTGATCAACATGAGACGTAAGGTGTTCTGTGGAATCCTTCTCTCTGTGTCGCTCAAGGCCATTGTCCAGACCCAGCATCTCCTCTCATTGGCTATGTCTCATTATAAAGTGGGGACCAGAGTTGTGAGGGCCAAATGAAGTGATGAGTGACAGCTTGAGCAGCACCATACTACCCACAGTGGGAATAGGCAGCCACATACCCAAGGAAGGCTCTTTAATTACAAAGGCAAGATACAGTCTGAAAGCATGATACCAAGAACCTTTTCTGAGAAGTGGTTTTGGGAGGACAGCTCTAAAAAAAAGTCATTAGGAAGCCTGTTGAGGGACACTCCAGTAAATACATGCTAGTCACCTTTTCTGGCTCTTTGCTTTCAGGATAAAAAGTGTTATTCCTTTTTTTCTCCTTTTGGTTTTGATTTCTTCCTCCTGTGTCTTGCTTCATTCAATGTAGCAAACACTTATAGGAAGACCCTTTGTCCTTTACTGAGTGATTACAGTAAAACCTTTATGTGAAGTAGGATCTGGGTGATAGAGGATCATTTAACAAACTACATATTACTGTCTACTTGAATTTTTAAAACTCACCATTTTGGCTATGAGAGAGGCTGATCCTGGCAGTGGAACCCAGCACAGGGTGGCCGCCAGCATGGAGGAGGGTTATGGACTTGGCGTTGCAGCCAGCCCTACCACCAGTGTCTCCAGAAACTGGCTGTGATCACAAGTTTCTGTCCATCTTCACAACAGCCCACCTCTGCCAGAAACAAAAGCCTCCTTGAGTCTCAGGAAAGGTTTGCACAGCCCTAGAGAGACTTGTAAGTTTGCAGTCTTATCTGCAAATGACCTGAACTATCCAGAGTTTTTCAAGTAAGGGGACAATTGGGCAACTCAGCTCCGATGCTCTCCACAGTTCATGGCTTTCCCTCCGAGAAGGACTTTGAGGACTATATCAAGTATGACAACCGCTCCTCCAACGTGCTGGCCGCTGTGGTGTTTGAGCACACCTTCAACCACAGCAAGGACCCCCTGCCGCTGGCGGTGAGGACCCAGCCCCACAAAGCCAAGTCCCCTAACCCCTCCACCTTATCCACCCCATGAACTAATTCAGCCTGCAAAAGCACTCTTGACAGCCTGAGAGTAAATATCCAGCTGTCCCTGTGGGTCTAGTATTGCCATCTTTGTCCTCACCAAGGGATCCCTGGGGATGTTTTAGTCCATCAGGCCAGAGCAGTTTAGAAACCTTACTTGCCTGAAGAAAGTGGCCTATAGGCTGTCACTGCGGGTCCCTCCATGTCCTCTCATTCTATAAAAGGTGTTCCTGGTATCCAGGCCTCTTTGGATAGAGTCAAATAGGAGAGATAAGAAAGTAGCAGATACTTGGGACTGAAATATGATGTGGCATTAGCATTTCAATTATATATTTAAAACACCCCCCCCCCAAAAAAGTTCTTTGCTTGCCCGATGACATTAAGACTGGGAAATCATCAAATTCTTATCCACTCGCATATAGAGTTCATGTGGCTATATGGCAAAAGAGGGTAGCAGAGAATACTCAAGGTGCCCCTGTAGGGCTTCCTGTTCCTCCTGGGACAGGATCATTTGTTCTGACATTCCGAGACCACATGGACATTAGTGGGGGTGGGAGGTACTGGGAGAGTAGTGAGTTCACAGAATAAGAGTCTTCTAACCTTTCTCATTTGATATAGGTATTTGTTCCTCTATCTGGATGCCTGAGAGCAGTTGGTTTTCTCTTTTTTTCCACAGGTAAAATATCACTTACGGTTCAGTTACACACGAAGAAATTACATGTGGACCCAAACAGGCTCCTTTTTCCTGAAGGAGACAGAGGGATGGCACACCTCTTCCCTTTTTCCACTTTTTCCAAACCCAGGACCGAGGGAACCCACGTCCCCTGATGGTGGAGAACCTGGTGAGAAGCACTTTTCAAGCTGCATTACCTACTGGGGTGCTGACTGGTGATAATCACATAAGGGAAACGGGCCTTGCATTTCTCTGCAGAAATACTTTTAGGAATATTTGACCTTTTTAGGAGAAAGAAGAAAGCATCCAGTAAAACTGTCTCTTGAAAGGCTAAAATTATCTCTGAAAACAGCAAAGGCTTTCTCCTCTTTCTCAGAAGACATATGCTCTTTAATGAAACATTTATATTTCAGTATTTAAAAAGCTTCTGTTCGCGGTGAATCTTTTGGGCTTGATTTTACATTTTTTTCCTTTTCCCTGCTGCCTCTGTATATAGTTTTACAGGCTCTTTTTTTTTTTTTTTTTTTTTTTTTTTTTTTTTAGTTTATGTGCTGCCAAAGCAAGCACTTGTAGGCTTTTTAAACTCTGTGGTCCTTGTTTTAAAAGTCACTGTATTTTGTGAGAGAGGGTGCCCATGCCACCCAGGCCTGTACTGCATGCCCTCCCTGTTTCCTGGACTCAGGCTCGGGGTCTGGGGCTGCCTTTTTTTCTCCTGAGTCTGTGCCTACTTCTTTAGGCTCAGTTCCTCCCAAGCTTAGCTGTGGACTGGAATACTATATTCCCAGTTTATATCCAGCTTATCACAGCTCTCAGGCCTTTTTTTACTTATAACAAACTACTTTGGGGAGTCAACTAGAGACAGCATGGAGAAACCACAGGTGCACAAAGGTCTTACAGCAGTGGCCTTTGGGCTGTGATGCCTGCATCTTTTTAAGAAGGCAACTCAAGGGCCGATCTCTCTGTTGTCTACAGAATTATGGGCCTCCAAAGATGTCCATGTCCTAATCCTCAGAACCTGTGACTATGTCAGGACACATTGCAAAGAGAAATTAAGGTGGCAGATGGAATTAAAGGTGCTAATCAGCTGGCTTTAAGAGCAAGATTATTATCAATAATCCCTTTGAGCCCACTGCAATCACTAGGTCCTTAAAAGTGGACAAGGGAGGCAGAAGAGAGGGTCAGAGGAAGATGTGGTATCAGCAGTAGGGTTCAAGACATACTGCCTAGCTGGCTTTGAAAAGGGAGGGAGGGGCCACCAGCCAAGGAACTCAGGTGGTCCCTACAAACTGGAAGTGTGAAGATGACCTTAGGGCATTAGGTGATGTTGCTTTACAGCTACGTTCGTTCCCCAGGAAACTCTGGTACAGCTCAGTGTGTGGGGCTGTCTGAGCAAGCAGCATCCCATTCTGTGGCTTTTCTGATGCATGTTGACCCCATGTGCTGGCATGTCCTGTGCTCCCACACTCAGGGTACATCCGGGAAGGCTTCCTGGCCGTACAGCATGCAGTGGACAGAGCCATCATGCAGTACCACGCAAACACCTCCACACATCAGCTGTTTGAGAAGCTCACTGTGATCGCAAAGAGGTTCCCGTACCCGCCTTTCATTTCGGACCCCTTTCTCGTCGCCATCCAGTACCAGCTACCCCTGCTGCTCATGCTGAGTTTCACTTACACTTCACTCACCATCATCCGGGCTGTTGTGCAGGAAAAGGAGAGGAAACTAAAGGTACCCTATTTGCATTTGGCTTTAAAACATTTTGGTAAGGTGGTTCTAGGCACAGTGCCACTGTGGGATGGTTGTATCCTGGGCCCTGTTGTAAGACAGAGGCAGCTCCTGGGCACTGGAACCACAGAGCAGTTTGGCATGGGTCAGGCGCCCACTGTGGCTCTAGCCTATCTTGGGACTTCTTTGAAACCAGCCCTGGTATATTCATATTTTAAAAACTGTAAGAAAGCTCTGTATTTTGTGATAAGTTTACTAAGGAAG
This sequence comes from Cynopterus sphinx, assembly GCA_030015415.1. NCBI lineage: Eukaryota > Metazoa > Chordata > Mammalia > Chiroptera > Pteropodidae > Cynopterus > Cynopterus sphinx. Next base: position 93,058,491 of record CM057379.1, on the reverse strand, counting down.
GAGTGTGGCTCTGGACCTGCCTCCTCCAGCAGGCGACCCATGATCCCCTGAGGGCTTCCAACACTTTTAGTGTACCCGGTCTAAACTAAGTTGTGCTGAGAATATAAAACACACACCAGATTTTTGAAGCCTCAGTACAAAAAAAGTAATAATAATATAAACCATCTTGTTAGTAATTTCTATATCAATATGTTGAAAGAACAATATTTTGGACATATTGGGTTAAGTAAAATAAATCATTGAAATTATTTTTACTTGTTTCTTTTAACTTTTTCTTTGTGGCTACTATGAAATTCTGAATTACATATGTGGCTCACATTCTCTTTCTGTTCTATAGAGCTGCTCTGAAGATTAGATCAACAGCGAGCCAAAGTGTTTCAATATATGGCTGAAAGATTAAGTTGGCATATAGACCAAGTACAATTGTGGTTCTAGAGTGTCAGACAGAACATGATAGGAAATTCAGAAGTATATAAAGTGTCACTTTAAGGAATAGACTTAATTAAATGCACCTGAATGAATAGTGCCACCTGTCAACCCATACCAATGACACTGCCAAAATTGTCCAAAATTTATTTAAAGTTCCTCTATTGGCAATGACTGCAGTGCCAGTGAAATAAATATTTAGAGTATTCTCAAAGACACAAAATCTATGATTATTAGAGCTGGGAGAACCGATGAGGTGGGCACCTTAAATAACTAATAAAGTGGTACAATGTTTAGTTTAAATAGTTAGCAGTAGACAATGAAATGGTTCAGAAAATAATGTTTGTACCCATGCACACCTACCAATACATAAATAAAACCAATGTGACAATGTTAAATGATTGCTGAACCCAAGTGGTAGGTTGTGAGTGACCATTGGACCAAATCATCGCATTTTTCTGGGGGTTTGAAATCATGCATAAGAATAAACTGGAAAATCAACAGCCTGGCTCGGGGCCTAACTTAAATACACACTTAATTAATGCTGGTCCCCTTTCCCAGACTAGCACTGTCCAATGGAACATTCTGTGATAATGGATGAATGTGTCCTATGTCTTCTGTCCACTACCGTTACCACTGGGCACTTGTGGCTAACATGACTGAGGAGCTGAAATTTTTATTTTATTTTAATTAATTTCAAATGAAATAGCCGCATGTGGTCACTGGCCACTATATTGAACAGACAGCATAGGTGCCCTGGTCTCTGGTTAGTTTAGTCAGCGCAGGAGCACGGTTTCCTCACTACACCTCCTGACAGCCTGACCAGGACGCTCAAGAAAGCCTGTCCCCAGCATCACTATGCTCCCATCCTTCCTGTAGGGGTTGTCACCCCTCACAACAATAGTCTGGACCCAACATTTCAAAACAGCAGGAGGGGACACAGTGCCTCTGACTTCTAAAGCATTCCCACTGCCACTGTTGATCCTGTATAGCCCTAGTGTCACACTTTGCAGCAAGGACATTAACGTGGTTGGTACTAGACAGTGGAGGGCCCTGTCTCTGCTCTGCTTACTCAGAACCCCAGCACCAGCTGCCCCACCACATGGCTTCTTAGTGGGTAGTCAGGGGCACTTGGAGAAGACTGGGAACTACAGGCCGGGAGTTTGGGATTGCTCCATAGAATGAAAGACTGTTGAGGGAGTTCATTAGCTTAGTAAACACAGACAGGGAGCTGGTAGCCAAGTAGAGTGCAAGGGAGTTCTTTGAGGTGAGGGGAAAGATGGCTACTCCTTGCTGGAGAGCAGAGAGTGTGTCCCAGGTGGGTAGCACTTAAGACTGGGGAAAGGTAGGAAAAGTGCAAAATTCCTCATGCCCCAAAGTCAAGGGCGGACATGACAGTGGGACCTGCATCTTCTGCCTCCAGCCAGTATTTACTTTACTATTCTCACTCCTGGTCTGTGGCCCAGGTGTGCCGTGTTCTCTCTTGGCCCTGTACGGCATTGGGCATCTGCACATTTACACCCATACTCAGCAGCTCTAAGAAAAGTCAGAGTGAAGGTGCCAGGACCTGGTATGTCAGGCAGTGGGTGTTCACCTCAGCCGGTGTCCAGGGCACGTGTCAAAAAGCATGCCACTCTCCCCTCAGGAGTACATGCGCATGATGGGGCTCAGCAACTGGCTGCACTGGACCGCATGGTTCCTGCTCTTCTTTCTCTTCCTTCTCATCACCGTCTTCTTCATGACCCTGCTCTTCTGCATCAAGGTAAGCGTGGCTTTAAGAGGCTGTCTGATATTAGAGCATGGCTTGATAGGAGGCCAGAGGTAGTCGTAGCATCACCACAGAGACCCCAAGATTCCACATTTGTGGATTTCAGGGGAGTCTGCCTGGGTTCAGTAGAGAGGAGTGATGGTTTCTTAGTCACATGCTCAGCATAGCTCCTTTGCCCATCCCCACTGGTTTCATTTGTGGCCAGACTGTTTACACAGCTCTTCCTGGTTTTGTCTCCACTTTTCCTGCTGTAACCTGTGCATGCTGACCACTGGAATGGCATGCTGAGTAGGTGAAGAAGGATGTTGCGGTGCTTACACATAGCGACCCCTCGCTGGTTCTGGTCTTCCTGGCCTGCTTTGCTGTCTCTACCATCTCCTTCAGCTTCATGGTCAGCACCTTCTTCAGCAAAGGTGAGTCATCCTACCCTCTGGGAAGAGGATGGTGGGGTGATCCAAATCTCAGAAAACAGGGCAGTTTCATTTGGAATAAATAGAAATAACACAGAGAATGAGGGTTTTTTGTGCTCTGCACCTTCCTTTGGACACAGGTTTCTGGATATTGAAGAACATTCATGAATAATTCTTTTTTAAATTTATTTTTAATTATAATTGACATACAGTATATTAGCTTCAGGTGTATAACATCTTGACTCAACATTTATATACCTTACAAAGTGATCCACAATAAGTAACCATCTGTCCCATACATAGATATGATGATATTATTGACTGTATTTTCTATGCTATACATTACATCCCCATGACTTATTTTATAATTGGAAGTTTGTACTTCTTAATCCCCTTCCCCTTTTCGAAAAGCCCTTTTCTCCAGCCCCTCCCCTCTTGCAACTATCAATTTGTTCTCTGTATCTACAAGTTTGTTTCTGTTTTATGTGTTTCTTTGTTTTGTATTTTAGATTCCACATATAAGTGAAATCATATGGTATTTGTCTTTCTCCATCCAATTTATTTCACCTAGCATAATACTCTCTGAGTCCATCTATGTTGTCACAAATAACAAGATTTCATTCTTTTTTATGGCTGAGTAATAGTCTGTTATATATATGTACTACATCTTTATCCATTCATCTATTGATAGACACCTAAGTTGCTTCATATGTTGGCTATTGTAAATAATATGTTGCAGGGAGCATAGGGGTGCGTGTATCTTTTCAAATAATTTTTGTTTGTTTTCTTCAGATAAATACCCAGAAGTGGAATTGCTAGATCATATGGTAGTTCTATTTTTAATTTTATGAGGAACCTCCATACTGTTTTCCATCGTGGCTACACTAATTTACACTCTCACCAACAGCTCACGAGGTTCCCTTTTCTCTGCGTCCTTTCCAGAACTTGTTATTTGTTGTCTTTTTGATGATAGTCATTCTAACAGGTGTCAGGTGGCATCTCATAGTGGTTTTGATTTGTATTTCCCAGATGATCAGTGGTGTTTAGCACCTTTTTATGTGTCTGTTGGTCATCTGTATGTCCTCTTTGGAGAAATGTCTATTTCCCTGTTGTATAATAAAATGTGTCAACATTCAGGCAATCTGCATAACTCAATAAGCAGTATTTTCCAAATGACCAGTGTTACAAAATCATGCAAGGAGATTAATCTATTCAAAGTGCAAGTTATACTAATGGATTTTAATGTAAGAAAGTAAGTTCATTGGTTAGTTTCACTCCACAGGGCACCTAGTTTTTAAGAAATTACCATTTGTTGAATGGTAGAGTGTCAAAAAGAATATCCACAAATATCTGAAAGGCTATTAAATATTCCTACCTTTCCAACTACTTATCTGTGTAAATCTGATTTCTTCATTCATTTCACCCAAAACAATGTAATACAACAAAGTAAATGCAGAAGCAAATAGGACAGTCCAGCTATAATCTGTTAAGTCAGATGTGACAGAGGTTTTCAAAAATGTAACACAATGACTTGTCTCACTAAATTGTGGGAAATGGAGTTGAAATGTCTAATACAGCAAATACCTGTCTTGTCTGTCTGTCTGTCCGTCTTTGTAACCCACCAAAACAAATTTTCTTTGACATTCTTAGTAATCTTTAAGGGAGTAAAGGTGCCTTAAGACCAAAGCATTTGAGGGCCACCAGCATGGACTAAAGCCATGCTGTTATTCTCACACCTCCACAATCTGGCCTTTGCCTTTTTTAGGTCACCTTATCATCAAAGCCTTCCTTGGCTACCTCATTATAGTCACAGTTCCTGGTCCAGGGAACATCTTGTCCAAATCTTTGCCTTGTTAATCATTCGTTTACTATCTGTGTCCCCACTGGAATATAAACTCAGGGTGGGGGGTGCATTGTTTTGTTTGCAGTGATCTCCCTGGTGCCTGGAATGGGGACTGGCACAGAGTAGGTGCTCAGTGAGTATCTGTGGGATGAACAAGTGAATGGGAGGGCCAGAGCAGGTGAGAAGCAAGGCTGGAGATGCTCGTTATTAGTCATGTCAGGTGTATGATGTCAAGGCAATTGGAGGGGAAGTCTACAGGAGAGAGCTGGAGAAGTCAGTGTGGGGTCCTGGGATGAGGAGAACATGTGCTGCCCCAGGCAGAGTCACGTTACCTAGGGCACAAGCACTTTGACAAGACAAGACGCTGCAGGCTGAGGCTGGAGTTCCCCAGCACCAGGTCTGTGTTCCTGTACTGAAGGTTGATGTGGGGAAGGAATCAGGCAGTAGCCCCATGAGGGTTCCCTTGGATGGAGCACAGGCTCCCTTCTGACACACTTAAACAAATTCTTTTGCATAATTTCACACTTATCTTCCTCTTTATCTGTAGCCAACATGGCAGCAGCTGTCGGAGGCTTTCTATACTTCTTTACATACATCCCCTACTTCTTTGTTGCTCCTCGATACAACTGGATGACTCTTAGCCAGAAGCTCTTCTCCTGTCTCCTGTCCAATGTTGCCATGGCGATGGGAGCCCAGCTCATAGGAAAATTTGAGGCTAAAGGTGAGTATTTTTCTTTTCACGATCTGCCCTTAATGATTAGTTACACAAAGAGAGAGTCCGAGCAGAGTCACCTCTACCTCTAGTAATAAACAGACATCTCTAGTCAGCTAAGTGAGTGATGACTTTGGAAACAGGGCCTCAGTATCAGCCACCACTTGGCCAGTGTATAGTCCTACCTTTGAGTTCTTGCGAGGCTTTACCTGGAAACAGCTGTGCAGGAAGACACTAGATGTGAGCATCTTCACCTGCCAACATGAGATTTCACTCAATTACCTCTGAGTCTCTGCCTGCCTCAAGAGGATTCAGAATGATCACACATGAGGTCTCAAAGTCCATGGGTTTTGATCCAATCCTAGCTCTCTGTAATGTTGTGCAATTGGCATCTCCCATGTTCCTTCGAAGCCTGCAATAATTGGCAATAAGGATGGGGAGGCCTGAGAAAGAAACAAGGGAAAGACAAGAATATTGTTTTCTTGATTTTTGTGAAATTTACTGATTTTTAAAATATAGGGATCAAATAAAACACTTCTTTGGGCTAACTTTGGCCTGTGGGTGCCCACTTTGCAAACCCTGCAGTAGCCACTCAGCTTTCAATTGAGGCAGTGGAGCCTGCTCCTCTAAAGAGATGAGAGGGCCCTTAGTGTAACCCTTAACCCCTCACCTGTTGGGGAGTCTCTAGAGAGAGAGCTCACCGCTTAAAAGAAGGCCCCATTCATTTATGGTCACTCAGACCCCTCCCACAGAAGGCCCCGCCTCTCTTGCTTGCTCTGGTTCTAAGGCACAAGGGGTTCAGGTGAGTTTTTGTGAGGCTGGTATGCTGCCATCTGTCTCCCCAGAGCTGCTGCGTGTTGTGCCAGCTCCACTATCAGGAGATGAAATGCAGTCTCCCTTCTAAATGACTGACCTGTGCGTATTTTCAAACCATCTGGGCTCAGCCCTGTCTACATGTTCTTTTTCAGAATGAGCACTCATTTTTTCCAACCATGCAATTTCTAGCTGTAGCTTTTTGGTTGTGAGTCTGTGAAAGGAGGCAGGTGGGTAGCCACAGGAACCTTCGATGTGGCTTTATCTTTTAGAATTTTTTCTTCACTTGGCAATGTCTTCTAACACTTTAACTTTTTAAATTTATGTTTTTTCCATGTTTTCCAGGGTCCAAATAGTTTTTTAAAAGCCATTTACAAAGAAGGCTAATGATATGACACCTCTTGTTTTTCAAATTTCTATACTGAATTTTCTTAAATCAGAGAAATTTCTATTTGTTTGAAAAGAACATTGACCAAGGTCAGAGAGTAGCCACCTCAAGCTGACAAAAGGTAGTCTGGCTACACAGAATCTTCAAGCATCATTTAGACTGTGCTGTTGCAAAAGAGAGAGAAGACAAAACACTATGAGCAACACTAAATAGAGCTTTTTATGTGTCCCGAGTATTTCCATTTTTAAAAATACTTATATGAAATGTATACTCTTCCAGTGTTAGGCTTACCCCAAATCACATATACATGTATGTGTGTGCATATGTGTATATGTATACATATGTTATGTATATGGATATATGCGTTTATGTGCATTTATGTCATAAATCAAACGTGAGCACATCTTGTCAGTTAATAAGCTTTTGCTAGTTCTATAACATCGATTTTGTAACTTATTCTTGTCTTGGAGACCTGAAGAGAGTCATCAGGTTTGCGATAAAAGCAAGTATGGAGAGGTCATGCTGACTTGGTAGTGACACATGCAGGTGTGCCACCAAGTGCTGTGGGTTCGTCTCAGGCCCATTTCCTGGTGTGTCTTCCAGGCACAGGCATCCAGTGGCAAGACCTCCTGAGTCCCGTCAACGTGGATGATGACTTCTCCTTTGGGCAAGTGCTGGGCATGCTGCTGCTGGACTCTATCCTCTATGGCCTCGTGACCTGGTATGTGGAGGCTGTCCTCCCAGGGCAGTTTGGTGTACCACAGCCCTGGTACTTCTTTATCATGGTGAGTACAGATGCCCCTGCTCCTCATTCTGGCCACCTCCATGGGGTGCAGGTGTTCCCAGCATTCACTCCAGGTCCCTTCCAGTCTGTGACACATGGTGCCTAATTAGGCTGTGATAGAGATTCCTGCCCTGTGCATGATAAGTGAGCAGTGTGACCAAAACGGACCTGAGACCCGCCACTGCCCAAGAAGATTCCTAAACTCCAGGGTCCAAGGGTAGGAGCTCGCTCTGACCCACTGTCCACGGCCTCAGCACATCCCCACTCACGACCTCACTTTCTTGTCACTTGTTGGGTTTTCTGCCTACAAGGTAATACAACTTCTTGTAAAAAATTATTGTATTGCTGGAATTAATAGCACAGCCTCACCACCCAGAGACAAACACTGCTGACGGTTCAGTGGTCCAGTGTGTAGTTCTTCAGGTTTTTTCTATGCATAGACTAACAATCCTTCAAGATACACGGATGTGTATATAACATATATAGTAGGTTTGTTTTTTGAAAAAGAGGATCATATTTTAAAATGCCTAAAACTTGCTTCTTTTAATCTTCTTTTAACAGTACATCTTAGATATTTTAACTACATATATATATATATATATATATATATATATATGTTTACAAATATACTTTTAGATTTATATCTATACATATTTATAAATTTTGTTTTATTTATAAATATGTTTACATTGAATTATGCATTTTAGGGATAAACTTTATTTTTTAATGACTGAACAGTATTCCACAGATATCCCACCATGTACTTAACTAATTCTGTCAATGGTCGGTGAGGAGCCATGTCAGTGTTCATTCTCTGATTCAACAAATATTTATCAAGCAGCCATTATGTATTTCATCAAATCTAAAATGCCGTGGATTGTTAGAGGTACCATTACTTTATCACTAAAAAAGAAAAATACAGTTAAACTATGACATTCCATGATTTCTAAGACACAGTCTGACTTCAAAGTTACTTAAAATGTGAGAAATGTGTTTCTTAACACCAGTGGATCCTGGTGTGCCAGAACTATTCCAGGTACTGGAAATATACTGAGAATACAGTTATGGGTTAAACAAATTCTCCACCCTCAGTCTTACTTCTGGGGCCTGTTCTTCCAGGGCCTGGTGCCCACCTTTTCTATGGCCCTGTCCACACCCCTGTGTTAACCTGTGCCCACAGGCCACCCTTGAGGGTAGGGAGTGTGTGCAGTTTGTGGTTATATTCTTACCACTCACACAGCCTGTTGCTGTGATGACTAGACAGAGGACGGGTGGTTGTCCTGTCATCTAAACAGAGGGTGGAGTGTCATCCTCTAGATGGAGAGAGGCCCAGCCCTTTAGTTCGTCCTGCTTAGTTTATAAGCTCTAATAAGCCTATGAGTTGCCGTTATGCCACATAGCAGATTGGGAAGCTAAGGCTGAGGGCTTTCCCGGGGGGTAGAGAGTGAGGGGCTTTCCTGGATCCTGACCCAGCCTCGAGGCTCTAAGCAACAGTCTCCTCTGCAGAGCAGGCCATGTTGGGAAGACCAGGGACCAGCTGCTGCTTGTGTTTAGCATGTCCTTTAGTCGTTGCTCTGTTTGTCACAAATATAATGACCCAACATGAATCAGCCTTCTGAGACCCATCTGATTTCCATCCTAGCCCTCCTATTGGTGCGGGAACCCGAGGACGGTTTCAGAGAAAGAGGAAGAAGACGATGACCCTGAGAAAGCCCTCAGGACAGAGTATTTTGAAGCTGAGCCAGAGGACCTAGTGGCTGGGATCAAGATCAAGCATGTATCTAAGGTGCTACACCCTGTGGGACCGACCAGGGTCAGGGGACTGCAGAATCACATGTGGTGAGACCTGCCTCCTTGCCCAGTGCTCTCTCCAAGCTGGAGACCATGCTCCAGGCCTTGCTTGTTGCCTCTCAATCCCCAGGGCTGCTCTCTGACCAGCTCTCCCAGGCACCCGCCACCCTTTGGGCCCTATGTCCCTAGGCCCCACTGTGGAGACTCAGGGTCGAATCAGCTACACATGCCGCCACCCAGACTTCACCTCTCTGCAGCTTTGTAGTGAATACTTGCTGTGCTAGCTACATGGTGATGCCTCAAACTAGTGTGTCTTTGATTCCAGACATTGTGGTTATCAGGGAACCTGTGGGAACAGGAGGAAGGCAAACCACAGAACAGCTGGAAGCAGCATGGGTTTCAATCAGCACTCTGCCTAAAACTTCCCACCTTGTGTGCTAACTGGGGACAGTAGGGATGGTCCCCTCTAAAATCCTCAGTGTTTATTCCAGAGGGTAGTGGGAGGGGCCTAAGGAATGAATTCCCAAGGGGCATCTGCCTTTCCTGCAGGTGTTCAGAGTGGGGAACAAGGGCAAGGCAGCCGTCAGAGACCTGAACCTAAACCTGTACGAGGGGCAGATTACTGTCTTACTGGGCCACAATGGCGCAGGGAAGACCACCACCCTCTCCATGCTCACAGGTGAGGGGCCATGTGGCCACCATGGCCAGAGTGGGGTGACTGGTAAACCTACTCACAGGCAGGTCCTTGGGTAAAACAAGGCAATATCGTGTGGACCTGGCAAGGCATGACTTCCCGTGCAGACTGGCAGGATGCCAAGCTGAACCTAGCCCTCTGGGATCTTCTACTTGGCTGTAGGTCTCTTTCCCCCAACCAGTGGGCGGGCCTATATCAACGGGTATGAAATTTCACAAGACATGGTTCAGATCCGGAGGAGCCTGGGCCTGTGCCCGCAGCACGATGTCTTATTTGACAACCTGACAGTTGCAGAACACCTGTACTTCTACGCTCAGGTGAGCTGGTGGGGGTAAGACTTGGAGGTTGTTATTACTGTTGCTTGCTCTGTAGCTTGTGTGCCTGGGTTCCTGAAACAGCCAGCTGAGCCCTTAGCCTCCTAGCAAAACAAAACCTGCTCCCAGGAGCCCTCCCACACCCCTGGAGTAGGGGAGGCAGATGAGAAGTCAAGAGTCGGAGGCCAGCATATGAAGGGATGGGACAACGCCAGGCCTAGGTGGCTTGCTGGACAGGCATCAGAAGCTCCTATCAGATCTTTCTGCCCATTGCTGTTTCAGCTGAAAGGCTTGTCACGCCAGAAGTGCCCTGAAGAAGTCAAACAGATGTTGCACATCCTCAGTCTGGAGGACAAGTGGGATTCCCGGTGCCGGTTCCTGAGCGGTGGGATGAAGCGCAAGTTGTCCATCGGCATCGCCCTCATCGCAGGCTCCAAGGTACGAGGCAGCAGGTCTGGCTTCCTGAAGGACACAGGCTAGGGCCCCCATGTGCAGTGGACAAACACTTGGGGCAATGCAGCCCAGAGTCATCTCCCTCTAACTCTCACTTGACTTGGGCCGACTGCTGTCCCTACAGCCCAGGCACCTTAGTCCTGGATGCCTTGAACGGGCAGTCTGGTGAGGGTGGTACTGCTGAATCTTCATGGAAATCTAGCCACACAAGACCGACAGCACAGCCAGCTTGGGCCAGTTCACAAGGCTGTTCCTCCGCCCTCCAGGTGCTGATGCTGGACGAGCCCACCTCGGGCATGGACGCAATCTCCAGGAGGGCCATATGGGACCTTCTTCAGCAGCAGAAAAGTGACCGCACCATCCTGCTGACCACCCACTTCATGGATGAGGCTGACCTGCTGGGGGACCGCATAGCCATCATGGCCAAAGGGGAGCTGCAGTGCTGTGGGTCATCACTGTTCCTTAAACAGAAATATGGTGAGTGGTCAAGGGTGGGAAACACAGAGCAGCCCAGTCTCCCTTCCATACGAGGTCAGTGTCACTGGCCCACCATGCTGAGGGAAGTGCCCACTATTAACTTTCTGAAGGGCCCTTGAGATCAGGCAGGAACAGGTCTTCTCTTGACTCCCTGTCTGTAGCCTCTGGGTGGAGACACAAGGTCCCGGGCAGAGGGGATTGTGAGAATTAAGAAGGGGGGAAACTGATAGTCTTGATTTGGTTAGAATAACTATCAGTCATGGCCAATGAAATAGCAGATGAGTATGAGGGCCACTGAGAGCAGCAGTGCCCTGTGAAAGGCCAAGCATCCTTGTCAATGTTGTAGCTCTCAAACCAGCATGGTCTGCAGCACGGTTCAGGGCTAGTGGGTTGCATGTGGAATCAGGACTTTCTCTGCTATGTGGGCATGGCATCCCTTCTCAAGGGCAGCTCATGGTCCAGCATGAGCTGCCGTGCCAGGTCCCATCCATGTTCTTTCACTAGGGAGGACAAAGACAGAATACAAGCACTCTTTCCCTTAGACACCCAGGAGCTGCAAACCTTGTTCCTGCATTTTCCCCTGCCCAGCACACATCCATGTCAAGCACATGGTGACCCAGTGTAGTCACCATCAGGCTGGGGTTGGGGGTGGCAGGCTGAAGAGGGTGACCTTCATCCTGGGGTTTCATTACTGAGAAATTGGGGAGAATAGGTCTTGGGGACAGTATTTACTGTAGCCTCTGAGACTTAAAGTCCAAAGTCTGGCTTGGGTTTCACCTCCTTACCATGCTTAGCACCCAAGTTTTTTGGCATCTGTTCTCAGCTAGGGAGCAGGGGGCAAGACCTTCAGGACAGCACTGAGGAGCTCTGAGATGCATTCATTCTGATCCATCCATCTCCTGCTCTAGCCCCTTTCCCATAAGCTTGCCTGAGTTGTAAATCTGAGGACTCTGGCTGATCCAGGCGACCTGGGAGACAGCTTCACGTGGGGCCCCACTGTGTTCCAGGTGCAGGCTACCACATGACTCTGGTGAAGGAGCCTCACTGCAACCCCGAAAGCATCTCCCAGCTGGTCCACCATCACGTCCCCAATGCCACCCTGGAGAGCAGTGCTGGAGCGGAGCTGTCATTCATTCTTCCAAAGGAGAGCACTCACAGGTATGCATCCCAGAGAGAACACACAGGTAGAGATTCAAGAAGAGGGTTCAGTGGGCCTTAAGGGTTCCATGCTTAGGTTCATCCCCCCCTGCACCTGTAAGGCTTGACCAGTGGGCATCTCTCAGCTTCTGGGCCTGTGATAGTCAGTGCATGGTGAATCTGCTTTCTGAGTCCAGGCTGCCAGGCCTCCCTGTGCCGCCAAGCTGGGAGGAACCATTTTTGTTGCAACTTTTTCCAATTTCTTGTTGCCTAATTTTGTGGGATTTTTTTCCCATGCAGATATTTTACATTTACATGAGTCATATCTTTTTCCCTTGTGATTTCTTCTTAGAAAGTATTTCTCTGCCCTGGGATCAAATGAATATTTTGGTCGGTTTTGTGATCTCATGTAGGTGTATACTATCAAAGAATGCCTCACAGGCCAAAGGACTCATAAGATGTTATGTGGGGGAAAATAAAGCAGGCAACAATACCTAAGTTTTATTTTTTTTTTAAATGGCTTTACAGGCAACAATACCTGAGTTTTATTTTTTTTTTAAATGGCTTTACAAGGAGCTCACTTGCTTTGCCCCTCCCCCATATTGCACAGAGGTGTATATTTAGGAATGAATTATCTGGTAAGTCACTGAGAAGCAACTCATCATCTGGGGTCATTTTTCAGGTTTGAAAGTCTTTTTGCTAAACTAGAGAAAAAGCAGAAAGAGCTGGGCATCGCTAGCTTTGGGGCCTCTGTCACCACAATGGAAGAAGTATTCTTAAGGTCAGTAAACGTGTTTTTATCAGGCTAGGACTCAGCGATGTGGATAATTTTTTTTTAAAGCATAATGATAAAGCAGTTCTCTTTATTATCACCTTGAACACTTGGACCTATGCCTGGGGTAGGAGCAGGGCAGTGGGCCGGCTGTCAGAGCCCAAATTCAAATCATGACTCTGTTATTAACACCTGCACAAATCCAGTGAGGTTTCTGACACATGCAGCAATTCAGAAATCAAAGGGCAGCTGTGCTCCCATCACATTGGGAATGTGTGCACTTCTCCTGGGGTCCCTCCTGGGAGCACCATGGCAGCAACAGGCTTGCTAAGGTCATCTCAGCTTTAGATAGTAATCCAGAGCGTGCCTCCATCCATAATAAAGATGTAAAATTTAGCATTCAGACCCCCAGAACTATGGGATGAGCTTGAGATGATTGACGGATTTATCAGACATTTGTTGAATGCTTATTTGGCAGATATAATGCTAAGAACTAGAAATACAAAAACAGCATGTTAGGTACATGTTTTTCCCTGAGGACCCAAAGCTTAGAGCAATCAACAGATTAAGTATATTATTCACAGTACAAATATCATGCCCCAAGGCCTGTCCTGCCCCTTTGGAAAGAAAGCCTGGTCATAAATACTGACCTTGGACAGTCTCCCCATGAGACTGGGGTCCCCATGGGCAGGGTCCCTGTCTGCCGTGTCTCTCTCCTGGACTTTGCTTGGCTATCATAGCTGGTCTTCCAGAGATATTTATTGATGAATGAATGAACTAAACAACTGATAAACTGATGTCATTCTACTTTAGTGCCTCTGACAGTCACCTTCTTTACGCCTCTGACCCCTTTCTTGGTGGTACAATAGCTTCTCCCTCCCTGGGGAGCTGATTCACGGCAACACCTTGTGTGTCTTGGTACAGGGTTGGTAAGCTGGTAGACACCAGCATGGACATCCAGGCCATCCAGCTGCCTGCCCTACAGTATCAACATGAGAGGCGGGCAAGCGACTGGGCAGTGGACAGCAACCTGTGTGGGATGATGGACCCAACCAATGGCATCGGCGCCCTGATTGAGGAAGAGTGCACTGCCATCAAGCTCAACACTGGAGTGAGCACTTGGGGCTGGGGATGACCAGCACAGGAAGATTGAGAGACCCCTGAACATATGAGGTTCAAGTCCATGAGGGAAGACATGGCTTCAGGAGGGTCATTGCCCTGGGAAGAGGGCAGATTATAGCTCATGCTCCCATGAGTTGACAAGGAGAAGGAAATCTCAGAACATTTTAATCAAACAATTCTAACTTCTTACTGTTTTAACTTGGCCACTCATGGATAAGAGCAAATGTTTGCTTATAATGCAAACAGTGCCCCCTCCACTGAGAGCTTAGTGTGTGTTAGTACTTGATGAGGTAGAGGCAGCCCTGGCTCCATTTTATAGACAGGACACTGAGGCCTTGGCCAAGGTTGCATGGCCATCATGTGGTAGAGCTGGGGTCTGGTCCCTGTCAACCTGACTCAGAGCCCTTATGCTCTCCACACTTAGAGGACAGTAAAGGGGTAAGTTTTGGGAACACAGACAGCTGGGGGAAATTTATCCATCTCCAAGCGCAGCTGGGGTGCTCCTACAAAGAGTAGGGGGAGGCAGAGACCTTAGCTGCCCTACAAGATTGCAGCCAGTCCCCCAATGTCCTATGACAAGGAAACAGTACCTGCCTTGCCTGTTGTGAGAGCCCCAAGACCCACATTGGTACCTGCAAGGACATGTACATATATGTCCTACATGTCATTGAGCCCTGCTAGAAGCCCAGGAGCCCTCGTGCACTAACATCAGCTGAAGACCCCAGGTTTATGCAGGGACTGTGCCTGCTGCTAGTCATGCACTGGCTCCAGAGTGGCATTCACATTACCTTGTCCCCTCTGCCACAGCTCACCCTCCACTGCCAGCAGTTCTGGGCCATGTTCCTGAAGAAGGTCACATACAGCTGGCGGGAATGGAAGATGGTAGTGGCCCAGGTCCTGGTCCCCGTGACATGCATTACCCTGGCCCTCTTGGCCATCAACTACTCCTCCGAGATCTTCGATGATCCCATACTGAAGCTGACCTTGGGCGAGTACGGCAGAACCGTCATGCCCTTCTCAGTTCCTGGGACTTCTCGGCTGGATCAGCAACTGTCCGAGCATTTGAAGGACATGCTGCAGGCTGAGGGCCAGGAGCCTCGAGAGGTGTTGGGTAAGGAGTATCCTTGGGGGCTCAGGGCCTGAGCCATGCTATCAGAGCCTTGCAGACATTTGGGGTTATTAGTTTTTCACTGCCCTGTGCATGGTAGGACTCCTGTTTTTCTCCTACCACATCATTGTTGCACTGAGTCCAGAGGGAGACACAAGGCAGCATCTCTAGGGCTAATAAAACTTTGTCCAGGCAGTCACTTCTTGAAGTTGTATATTTTAGGACATTCAAACAAAATGTGAAACTTTGATCATCTTTATGTTGCCTTTTCTTTGTTTAGTAGGCTGGTCACAATATATGTTAATGTGACATGGTATTTTCTTTCAGCATCCTAAAACCAAAACTATCTTGCATCCCTGGCAGTGGTAGTTGGACACTGCCCCGGGTTTAGAGTAGGCATCGTGCTCTGGTTACATGGATTGCACCTGAAGGTTTTCTCTTTTTACTGCTCCCCTCTCACTTCCTGGCCAGCAACTTTGAGATTTGGCATGTGGAATGGTCATAATCTTGGCAGGAATTAGGTTCTTTAAGAGAAGCTGAATGTATGGGCAGCCTAGAACAGGCTGGCACTGCAGTGAGCACTGGGCTAGGCCGGAGCTCCTGCAGCCCAGAGTCTCCACATGGCCCTGCCAGCAACTGTGACCCTGACTAGCCCAAACAATGGTAGATGCCCCTATTTGTCACCCCCATGTTCCCTCCAGCCTTGTTTTCTGGCTCTCACCCAGCCTAGCCCCAAAATTACAGGGCTTTCATGGTGCATGGTGACTCTGGGAAATTTAGGAAACTGCCATAGACACCCTGGCCTGAGTCCATCTGGAAGGTCAAATTGCCTGTTTCTTTGTCAAGTGTGGGGCCTTTTAGTTCTAACCACATCACTACATGTATTTAAGTACATCTGACCTTTTTCCTTGTATAATGACAACAGGCTTTGCTGGAAACCATTATAACTATATACTAGGATTCATTGATGTGTTTCTGTCCTTTCACTGACCCTCGAGTCCTATAGTGTAGGTATCATCACTGTCCCCATTTTACAGCTGAGTAAGAGGCAAAGCCAGAGCAGGCAGTGTATATACAGGGTGGAATGGCCCATAGACAGTGTCTGTGCATGTAGAAGGTGGTTTGTCCTTTCCACAGTCCCTCCAGGCCTTCAGAGCTTCCCAGAGCATGAGCCATAGGGACTGGTAATCTGTGCTGCTGACTCTGCCATTGTCCTCTAGGTGACCTGGAGGAGTTCCTGATTTTCAGGGCCTCAGTGGAGGGGGGCGGCTTTAATGAGCGGTGCCTGGTGGCAGCATCCTTCAAGGATGTCGGTGAGCGGACGGTCGTCACCACCCTGTTCAACAACCAGGCATACCACTCCCCGGCCACTGCGCTAGCCATCGTGGACAACCTCCTATTCAAGATGCTATGCGGTCCTCGTGCCTCCATCACAGTCTCCAACTACCCCCAGCCTCGGAGTGCGCTGCAGGCTGCCAAGGATCAGTTCAATGAGTACGTGCACTACTCTGCCACCCTTGCCCCCAGGGCAGGACTCCATCCTCATCAGGCCAGGCTTCTGCCCCTCCTATCAGGATAATTTCTCAGGACTGATCCCCTCAGTAATGTCAGGGCCCACCAAGAGCCATAGAGGTGAATAAAGCATAGTTCCTACCATCAGAAAGTTTCCTGTTCTTGGCAGTGAGAATCCCTGCCCCACATCTTCCTCAGCCTTTCATACTCACCCTTCTTTTGGATAGCAGATATGCTGGTGAAACCCCATCCCACATGCACTGCAGTCCCTGCAGGGAGCCCCTGAGGATTTGGAGGGTGGCAGTGTCTTCTTCCCAAATCTGTACCTGGCTCCAACCAGCCACTGACCCCAGGGGGTCCCAAAACCACCCTGGCTATGGGTGTGAGCAAGGACAGCAGAATGAAGCAAGGTTAGGCATCCTTGCCCCTTGGCAGCCTTGAGTTAGAGAGCCAGGAGGTGTCTTTCTCCTTAGGCCTTGTCATGCCACCATGTGTGTAGGACACTCCCTCATCCCAGTCACAGAGCCTCAAAAACTCTATAGACCATCTAGAGAAAGCCAAGAAAATCAGTTAATTTGAAAACAGTCACTCCAGTGCAGCTAATTAATGGGGAGCAATTTCATCTCCACCCCCTGTTCTAGACTGTGCCATGGCCCTTACCATGTCTTCTTTTCTCTTGGCTACCTCCCATTCCTACCCCAAAAGCAGAGACACAGTAGCAGTCATTTTTACTCCTTTCTATGCCAGAAATAGGCAGCAGCTTAGGAGATATAATTCACCTCCCTTACAATTTCTCTGTTTGTACTATACAATCATATGGTTGTTAGTATACTCACAGAGTTGTGGAGCCATCACCACAATATAATTTTTTAAGATAATTGAGATGACATGTTAGTTTCAGGTGTACAACTTAATGATTTGTGTTGTACTGCAAAATGATCACAGTAAGTCTAGTTAATATCACCATATGTAGTTATAAATTTTTTTCTTCTAATGAGAACTTAAAATTTGTTCCTTTAGCAACTTTCAAATATTAAATACAGTGTTATTGACTATGGTCGCCATGCTGCACACTGCATCCCCATGACTTATGTATTTTATAACTAGAAGTTTGTACCTTTTGGCCCATTCACCCATTTTGCCCAGTCTCCTCCTCTAGCAACCACCAATTAGTTCTCTGTATAAGTTTTGTTTTGGGTTTTTCTGTTTTGTTTTGTTTAGATTGCACATATAAGTGAGATCACATAGTATTTGTCTTTCTCTGACTTATTTCACTTAGCCCTCTAAGTCTACTCATATTGTCACTAATGACAGGATTTCTTTCTTTGTTATAGCTGAATAACATTCTATTATAATATTCTATTATATATGTTTGTGTGTATCACATTTTTTTATCCATTTTTTATTCATTTCTTTATTTCTTTGTTCATTCATTAATGAACAACAGGTTGTTTCCATGTCTTGGCTATTGTAAATAACTGCTATGAACATGGGGGTGCAGAAATCTTTTTGAGTTAGTGTTTTTATTTCTTTTCTATAAATACCCAGTGGAATTGCTGGATCATATGGTAGTTCTATTTTTAACTTTTTAAGGCACCGTCACACTGTTTTCCATAGTGGCTGCACCAATTTACATTCCCATGCATAGTGCACAAGCATTCCTTTTAATCCATATTCTCACCAACACTTGTTATTTCTTGTCTTTTTGATAATAACAATTAACAAATGTGAGGTGATATCTCATTGTGGCTTTGATTTCCATTTCCCTGATGATTAGGGAAATGAGCATCTTTTCATGTACTTATTAGACCAGAATATAATTTTATTGAATGCTTCATTATCCCCAAAAGTCACCCTGTGACCACGGGCAGTTATTCCCCATTCCTCTCTCCACCTCTAAGCAGCCACTAATCTACTTTATGACTCCGTGGATTTGCCTGTTTTGAATATTTCATATAAATGGAATTATACAAAATGTGGCCTTTCATGACTGGCTTCTTTCATTATCAAGGTTTATCTATGTTGTGGCAAATGTCAGTACTGCATTCCTCTTTTTTGGTCAAATAATATCCAGTTGTCTCAGTACCATTTTTGTAAATGTTCAGAAGGTTTTCAAGTTGTTGCTTGCTACTAAATGTAAAATGTACAATGCACTTGTGGGGTGGGGGGCAGCAGTGAGCTGCTGCAGCCAGGCAGGCTTCTGACAGTGTTGTCTGACAAGGGCAGAACAGAGAGAACCGGGCAGAGGAGTCTCAGCTGTGGGAAAGGCAGAGTGATACTTGAGTGTCTGTGGGGATTGGACTGCACAGGAGACAGATTAAAAGCTACTGGGAAGTGGCAGTGCTGTCATTGGGGACAGAAAGTCCAGAGGGAGAGCTATTTGGCGGCGGGGGCAGGGGATGGATTTTCCCAGTGCCGACTTTTCCCCTCTCCCCCAACTTTGGCATTCTCTCTTAAATCCGTTAGCAGCTGGGCCACTGTATCACATACTTTGAATGGTAGTGAACAACGAACCAGTCCTGTAGCTGCTCAGATGTCACGTGCTCTGTCCCTGATCTGCCCTGTCCTCCTGCAGGGGTCGGAAGGGATTTGACATCGCCCTCAACTTGCTCTTCGCCATGGCATTCTTGGCCAGCACATTTTCCATCCTGGCAGTCAGCGAGCGGGCCGTGCAGGCCAAGCACATCCAGTTTGTGAGCGGAGTCCACGTGGCCACTTTCTGGCTCTCAGCTCTGCTGTGGGACCTCATCTCTTTCCTCGTCCCTGCTCTGTTGCTGCTGGTGAGAGTCGCAGCTGGTGCTGAGACCCTTCCTGCATATCCATGGGGCTTGCCTTGGGGCTCCTGCACAGTTCTCAGCCAGCCCAGGACCCATTCTGACAGCTCATCCCTGGCTCCAAGAGGATGGTTAGGAATGCCAGGAACCCCCCTTATCAGACTCCATGCCCCCAGCCTATTCACCTCTTTGGCCCTGTAGCAGGGTGCTTTGGTGACAGCTCCATCAGCAAAGGGAAGAAAGGGGAACCCTAGGAAGGGTCCTAGGACTGAAAGCCATCATGGGGGATGACTCAGCCTGTGGGGCAGATGGGTCTGGGTTCCTGCATTGCTCTGTGGGCTCGTGAATCTCCCCTCTCTGTGCTGCTGCAGGTGGTGTTCAAAGCCTTCGACGTGCATGCCTTCACAAAGGATGGCCATGTGACCGACGCCCTGCTGCTGCTCATGCTCTATGGCTGGGCCATCATCCCCCTCATGTACCTGATGAACCTCTTTTTCTCGGGGGCAGCCACTGCCTATACAAGGCTGACCATATTCAACATCCTGTCAGGCATTGCCACCTTCCTCATGGTCACCATCATGCGCATCCCAGGTGGGAGCCTGGAGACTGCCCCCCACTTCTGGGCAACCTGGGTACCCATAGAACATTTTTGCCCCAAAATGCAGGAGTTGTGGGGGTCAGGATGACACTGATTTGGGTGCTCCAGCAGCACCTCCCCCTTGCAGTTACAGTGGGGCCACCCGCTGGGAGGTGCTGTCCCAGGAAGGCCTGGTGCCTGATCTGTGGAAGATGCCAGCTGAGTGTCCTGACCCACACGCATTACATAGGGAATATCGGGAAACTTCCCTGATTTAATCTGTCCCTGGGAGCAAGTGTAGTGTGTTCCTACGGTGCTAACTTGTTTGTGCCTTCTCCACACAGCGGTAAAGTTAGAAGAACTTTCTAGAACCCTGGACCATGTGTTCCTGGTGCTGCCCAACCACTGTCTGGGGATGGCAGTCAGCAGCTTCTATGAGAATTATGAGACCAGGAGGTACTGCACCTCATCCGAAGTGGCAGCCCACTACTGCAGGAAATACAGTGAGTGTCAGGCCCATGCGGGCAGCCCCTTTTTCTCTTTTGTCTCCTGGGACCAGCCAGGGAATCTCCAGGAACCTTGTTCCTATTAAGGGGGTCCTCTGGGGAGGTTCTGGAGTGGCCGGTGGCCCATGGTATGTCAGGGCATGTCCTTGGTCTCAGCACTAAGATACCCCAGGTATGAGCACAAGAAGGGTCTTCAGATGTGTGTTCACCACCACCCTGGAATGATATGCACTTCCTCCTTCCTGCCTGGCCAGCCCTTAACCAATTACATCTGCAAAGGCTCTATATCTAAGTAAGATCATTTACAGGTTCCAGGGGTTAGGACATGGACATGTTTTTTCAGGGGGCCACCATTCAGCCCACCACACATGCTTTCTGTGTCTTGAACAGTCTTTAGCTGGGAGCTCAACTGTCATGTCTACAGAGCCCTGCATGTCCCCCAGGCAGACTCAGTCTCTGCTCTGTTCCTGCTACTTTCTTATTTCATAGGACAGACTTGGGGGAGAGGGAGACACTACTTACCTGTCTTTATATCTCAGTGGAGCAAGTGTGTAAGTGAGTGAGCAATGGCATGACTTGGTCACTTATCATAGGTGCCCCTTAAAATGTGAAACAACCCAAAAATGTGGGAAGTGTTTGGAGCCCCTGTGTGACAGTGACAACATTGAAGTTGAATGGACCTTATGCCTTCACATTCTCCATATGGATAGCTGGGATGTAGGCACCTGGTGGGCCAAGAGGGACTCGGGCTGGTACCTGGTGGAGGAGGAGGGGTGCTAGGGAAAACAGGGTGCAGTACCCTCTCCCTTGCCCACACAGATATCCAGTACCAAGAGAATTTCTATGCATGGAGCTCCCCAGGGGTTGGCAGGTTTGTGACTTCCATGGCTGCCTCAGGGTTTGCCTACCTCACCCTGCTCTTCCTCATTGAGACTGACCTGCTATGGAGGCTGAAGACCTGCATCTGTGCCTCCTGGAGGAGGCGGGCACTGGTGAGTGTCTCCTGCAGCTCTGTACCAGGAAAGTCTCCCACTGAGGCCAGATTTTCTCAAGCTAGGCCACAAGGAGGACCTCAGAGGCCAGCAATGGCCAAGTGGTATGTGCACCACATGATTCACAGCCTCAAGGAGGTTGAGGTCCTCTTGGGTCCTTGGTCTCAGCAGAGGTAGTACTTCCAGGCACCCTGGTATTTGTCACATACATCTAGTCCCAACAAACAAATGAAACCTGCTGACACCACACATTGGATGCACAAATTAACCCAGGGTGAATTGGCTTCTCTAAAATATTAAGATCTCTAAGAAGAGGAGTTTCTTTCTATGTATTTAAAATCTTACATCCCTCAGTTGAGTTTTCTGGTTTTCTCCATAAGTCCTGCACCATCCTTGTTCCTCAAGCAGTTTGTGTCTTTTCAATGCTACTTTCAGCCCTTCAGGGTCCCCCAGCTCTACTTTTAAAAGGCCTGAGTCCACACAGTTGGGCTGGGCTGGGTGGGCCATCTCAGAGATCTCAGCCCCTTCTCCCACAAAAAAAGGATTCCTCGGACTGGACCTCACCCATACGGTCTTTTCCTGGAACACTTAGATGGAAGTGTACACCCAGCCATCAGGGCTTCCTGAGGACCAGGATGTGGCAGATGAGAGGAACCGAATCCTGGCCCCCAGCCCACGCTCCCCATTGGACACTCCTCTGGTCATCAAGGAGCTCTGCAAGGTAAGGCGACACCCTCTGCAGGCCCCTGGACTGCCCCCACCGCCCAACCACCAGGAAGCTGGCTTCCCACCTCCCCATTGCCTTGATTTCTCCTGGGGACCTTGCAGGTATATGAGCAGCGGGCACCCCTTCTTGCCGTGGACAAGATCTCCCTCGCAGTCCAGAAAGGGGAGTGCTTCGGGCTGCTGGGTTTCAACGGAGCTGGCAAAACCACCACTTTCAAAATGCTGACCGGGGAAGAAACCATCACTTCTGGGGATGCATTTGTCGGGGGCTACAGCATCAGCTCAGACATCGGGAAGGTGGGTGCCGCCAGGGAGATGGGGAGAAGGAGGCACCCTGGAGGCAGAGATGCTGCTCATTTCTGCTCACAAGGTGACAGCAGGATGAAGCAGTAACCAGGGACAGAGCTAAGACAGTGATGAAGAGGAGAAAGAACAGAAAGATAAGGGCCCCCTTGGCTGGCAGGGCCCAGGACTGGCTGCAGGGCCGAGACTGGGTGCCTCCCAGAGAAGCTGCTTCTTTGGACCTGGGAGGACATGGTGCTCACAGCGCACTGTTCCATTCAGAATAATAGGCTCTCTCCAGTCTGTGTACATAGATTTACAATAATGGTGCCCTGGCTGTTCAGACCAGGCATCCCACCAAGTACCAAAAGCCAGATAAAACATCAATGACAAACCATGTTGGTGAGAGTATGGAAGAGCACTCCACATGGTGAGGAACTCTGGCTGAAATTCAGGAGCCCTGAGAGGCACAGAGGGCCACTGTGTTCCAGTCCGTGGTTGTGGAGTTAGGGGCCGTGCTGAATTAAGAGGGTAGAAACAAAGGCCCGTGGTGAGGGTATAATAGGAGACTTTCCCCACGTGGGGCTGAATCGAAAAGGCTGCCCCTTGGGATAAGGATGAATGAGGCCTTCCTCTTGCTCCTTCACCCCTGAGGATTGAATGGAAGGTTTCCTATATACTGAGCAAAGCAAGAAAAGGAATGGAGAAGAGCTTGTGCCTGGGAGTGACCACATCTCCTGAACTGGCAGTAGGGGTCAGATCTCAATACACGCCCTCTCTGGAAGAAAGCCTTTATCTTAGGCTTCGAAGAACCCCCCAAATGGTGCTTCAAGGCCTATGAGCAGCACACAATTAAACAGAGGAGACAGGCCCTGTGTAGAACCTGCAGACATGAGGGCCCCGCAGGAGAAACAAGCCCACCACTCTAGATTTGCAGTCTCCAGACCCAGCTTAGAAAATGGCTGTGTTCACTGTGTTTGAAGAATTAAACAAGACTGAAAACATATGTAGGAAAGAGAAAACTAGAAATGTAATCTAGAAAATGGAGGAAAGGATGAGAAGTCCTAAATACATTCAATCTGAATTCCAGCAGGAAAGGAGGAAATGAGGGGAAAATAATTACTGACAAGGTAATAGCTAAGAATATTCCCAGACCAATTAAACACAGATGCTGGAAGCCTAAGAACCCCAAGGAAGGTAAAGAAAAGAAACCCTGTCTCTGAAATCCACAGACTCCAGGCTCACCTGTCCTCTGTCAGCTGCTGAAGGTAGGGGGAGATAGTGGCAGCCATGCAGTCCCCTGGCTCTGCTGGAAGTGACCATCTGACCAGGCAACGCCTCTCCCCAAAGGTGCTGCTAGCCAACCTCTCTTTCATTAGAGGGAGAAGAAAAAAAGTTCTAGCACACGTTAGATGCTTGTTAAACATCTGATGAGTGAATGAGTGGGTGATACACCAGCAGATATTTGCATGGGGTGATCACTTAATGTAATCAATACATTCTTGTACCAACCCACCCCCACACTACCCACAGTGAACAAGGCTCTGGCCTATTTCTGACTTCTCATTTTGGGGGGCAATGTGGCTGCCCATAGGCTCCCTGAGCTGGCAGGACCCTCCTGTGTCCCTGCTGAAGTGCTACTTGGCCAGCTTTGGCTTTGGGCGGTATGAAGGCCTTTGCACCTGATGATGGACCACCCTGGACAAATAGACTGGGAGAAACCTAGAGGAATCTCCCTCTGACCTGCTGCCTCCCTGGCTGTGTTCTAACCCCAGGTGCGGCAGCGGATCGGCTACTGCCCCCAGTTTGATGCCCTACTGGACCACATGACGGGCCGAGAGACACTGATCATGTATGCCCGGCTCCGGGGCATCCCTGAGCGGCACATCAGTGCCTATGTGGAGAACACGCTTCGAGGCCTGCTCCTGGAGCCGCATGCTAACAAGCTGGTCAGGACTTACAGGTATGCCTGTGCCACAGCCCCTCCCCTGCCCTGTGACCCAGTGACTCATGGGTCTTCCCAGGGTAGTCAGGGTCTCCCTTATCATGGAGCTGGACACAGGTTAGGAGCCAGAGCTCCCAGATGAGAGGCATTTCCCTGCTGGCTCCTGCCTTCTGGAGGCAAGGCAAGCCACAGGTAATGTCAAGAGCACTTAGGTGCAGACAGATGGTGTTGCTGCTTCACATGGGACCTACCACCTGGGCATAGCTTTCTCTGGGGCCTCCAGCTCTGTAAGGTGGGCTTTCCAGGCACACTCCCTCATTCCTGTTCACCTGGGGCTCTCTGCAATCACTGGGCCCTGTCCTCTGCTGGGACCCAGGGATCCCATACTAATAATCATCCTTGTCCCCTCCTACACCCCCTCTACTCCAGCGGTGGTAACAAGCGGAAGCTGAGCACTGGCATTGCCCTGCTCGGAGAGCCTGCGGTTATTTTCTTGGATGAGCCATCCACTGGCATGGACCCTGTGGCCAGGCGCCTACTCTGGGACACTGTGGCGAGGGCCCGTGAATCTGGCAAGGCCATTGTCATCACCTCCCATAGGTAGCTCTGGGGTCTCTGAGGGTCAGTGGAAGAGCTGGGACGAGGGCTGTGGGAGGGATGGGCTGGAAGGGTCCGGGTGGAGAGAGACCTGACAGTAGCTAGTACGGAATCTGTGAGTAGAATCCCAGATGCTGCCAGTTGGGCCATACTTGGAGCAAAGGAATGAGGAACACCCTGATCTGGGTGTTGATACCTTCCAACCTGCATGAGCCTTTGACATGGAAGGCAAGTGTCACCATTCCCCAGCCCTGTGTCAGGCCTCCATCCCCTCTCCCTAGCATGGAAGAATGTGAGGCCCTGTGCACCCGGCTGGCCATCATGGTGCAGGGTCAGTTCAAGTGCCTGGGCAGCCCACAGCATCTCAAGAGCAAATTTGGCAGCGGCTACTCCCTACGGGCCAAGGTCCAGAGCGACGGGCAACAGGAGGCACTGGAGCAGTTCAAGGCATTTGTAGACCTGACCTTCCAAGGTGTGTGAGGCTGCACAGAGGCATCTGAGCTTTGCCCCTACCAAGTCCCACATCCCTGACCCGTGGGATGAGGGTCACGATTCTGTGGGCCCAGGTCACCCTCCCCTAGCCCTCCAGCCCAGCCTTCATGGGGACAAGGTTTCTCCTTTGTGCAGGCAGCATCCTGGAAGATGAGCACCAAGGAATGGTCCATTACCACCTGCCTGGTGATAACCTCAGCTGGGCGAAGGTGAGCATGGGCCCCACCGGACTTCAGCTGGGGCTGGGGAAAGTCCCTCCAGCAGTCATTTCTTTTGTGGTGATTCTAGAATCTTTCCAAGGAATAATCACTTGCAATTTCTCTAACACTCACCCTAATATCTGCTAGGTTTGGGGGTTTATGCCCAAAATATTTGAGTTGGAAAAATTTGGTGCAAAGGAGGAAACTAGTTCAGAGAGGGAACACAGCTTGCCTGAGGCCATACTCCTAGCTGGAAAGAGGAGACACAGCCCCTGGGCCTGCTCACACCTACCTACTCCTCCCTCTGAGAGTTCTGCTTAACCTGCAGGAGCTTTAAGGGCTGACTGGGCAGAGGTAGGATCATGGGGTCCATACCACTTCTTATGGCCAGACAACTCCCAGACCAGCCAAGAAGCAGGGCTTGTTAACAGCAGCTTTTCTGCTTTCCTAAGGTCTTTGGTATCCTGGAGAAGGCCAAGGAGAAGTACAGAGTAGACGACTACTCTGTGAGCCAGATCTCACTGGAACAAGTCTTCCTGAGCTTCGCCCACCTGCAGCCAGCTGCAGAGGATGAGGGGCCATGAGGGGCCTGGCAGGGGCAGGGCAAGTGGGTGCACAGGCAGACGTCATCTCCCTCTGAGTTAATCTTATCCTGCACCTTTATTTCTAATCACTGTTTTCTATGATGGTTATGGGAATCAAGGCACAATGTGGACTGGGTGTATCGATACCCTCACACCAGGAATCAGCATTGGAACATCCACATCTAAGGTGACTGTCAAACCTCGATCTCCAGAACCCAAGGTCCCAACCAAGAGTGGGTGCGGCAGTTTATGCAGTCAAACTGCGGGGTCTTTGGAGAGAGCCGACCCGGAAGGGGCCACAGCTGATCCAGGGATTGAATTTCTCTATGGGCTTATGAGGAGAGCACCCAGTGACATCTCCATGTTTACACGTGGCACAGAGCTCCTCTGGGTGTGAAGCGGGAAACCGGCAGGACAGTTGGCAAACGGGCTCACCAGGCTGCCCAGAATGGACAGGAAGGTGGCCTATCGCCATACATGAGGGAGATGCCAGCTGTGAGTAGGTGCCGAGGTCTTGATTTCAGGGCAGCCAGGGGCATCCTGAGTACCTTCTTCTCAGAGTTTGGACACTACTTGAGGCAGAGCTGACCCTTTATCCGGCACCATCTGACCAGCACCTTCCAGAGCCGGCTGGTGCAAGGAGGGAAGGCAGTCTTCCATTCCAGACCTGGCCCTTTGAGAAGCCACCAGCCAGGAAGCCAGTTGGGGACTGAGTGGCCATCTATGGAGAATGCACCTAAAACATGGTGACTCTGCCGGAAAATAAAGGCTGGAAGGGAACATGACCACAGTCTGTGAGTCACACACAAGATGGGGATCATGGGCCATCACCTACCCACAGTCCTAACACACGCCTCCTGTGTCAAGTTTCAGAAAAACAAAAACAAGAGCTCGTTTTTTCCCAGTATGTAGTAAACTTACAGAACTCACTGCCGTGAGAAAGAATAAGCCAAAAATGTAAGTGTAAAAGCAGGATATATAAACCAACTGTCAAATGTCCATCTACAATGAGGAAAGAGGACTATAGGGTTAGTATAGTGGGGTGCAGACGTGGGTGGGCAGGAGGCCTCTGGCTCCAGGGCCACTCATGGTCTTTAAGCCATTTTCCAAAAGATTCTTCTTCAGTATCAGTTCCCTTTTAATTTATGTACTATTTCTTAGTTTTATAAATTTCCATATGAATCTGTGCCTTTTACATTCCCTTAGAATTGTCTTAGAAAAGACTTGTTTCCATTACTTTGGTTCGTTTGGGTCAGTTTCAAATTTGCACTTTTATCAGTCCCTCAAAATTTATGAATGCTGCATAGTTTTTATTCCCTTTAAAATTCTTCAAACTATCATTTAGTTCTATGTTATAAAAAATAAACTGAGGGGTGGTTATGGTCCTAAACACTGTCCAACAGAAAACATTCTGAAAGGCCTGCAACTTATTGGCAAGAGCTGTGGTTGCTGCACGCACATTGGGTTTGCTGGGTTCTGGGAGGAAAGCCATGCTCAGTAGCCCTACTATAGGGTGTCCTGGGCTGTTTTTAGGCCTACATGTTATAAATTTTTTTTTTCATTTTTCTCCTTTGATATGACAAAGGTGTGAAGAAAGGTGTTTAGGGCTGAAGGACTGGTGTGAGGCTCATGTATGAGGCACATCTACCTCATTTTCCATCAAGGAACCCACCTCTCCCTGGACTGATGCAGGGAGAGGTGGGTTCCTTGATGGAAGATGAGGTAGAGAGATTAGTGTGGAGGAGACTGGCAGGACGAAAGTGTCATGATCAGAGAACCTTCTTAGGAAGATGACCTGGTAGCTGTGGAGAGGATGATGCAGGCACAGCCAAGGCTGCAGCAGTGGGGACCAGAGGGACAGGTACATGGCACAGTCACAGGGAGCACCTAGAGTCTCTGTGAGAGGAGCCCATGGTTGCACCCAAGAATGGAGCTTGGGCAACTGCAGGAGAGACAGTTAGAATGGACCCCAGGAGCAGCAACACTACATCCCTAAATCATCTGCAAGGCTCCAAGAAATCCTGCATTGTGGAACTGAGTATCCTCAAGGAGCAGGAATGGGACCTCAGACCCCTAATACACACACTGCCTGGGCTGATTTGAGCTGTGGCATTTCTAAGCCCAGGGGAGGGGTGTGAGCAGGAGCTGTGGACCGCCCCCCACCCCCCACCCCCCCCACCCCCCGGCAGGAGAGTCAGCCTGCTTTATCCCCCATTCCTGTCACACTTTCCTGTAGACCATTAAGCCTAGACAGTCCTTAGAAATGCTGGTCCCAAATAGTTGTAGTATCTGGTAGGCACAATCCTCCACAGGAACTCCACACCCTGCCCTGCCCCCAGCAGCAGTGAGGAGACCTGGGAGAAAAGGTTGTGCCTTCCCTGTCCTGCATGGCCTGGTCGAGGGTTCTCTAGGGGCAGATACCCACGTCAGGGCTGAGAACAATGCCTGGTCCAATGGTGTGGATCAACTGAAATAGACAGTAGACACAAGGACTGTCCTTCAGCCTGACAGCTTTATCCAGAACTTAGAGAGCTCCAACAAGGGAAAGGGAGGGCAGCCATGTGGACAGGGTGGGGAGATTCTGCTGGGGGCAGGGCTGAGACCAAGCCTTTCCACTGCCTTCGTTGTGGGGAGAACTGCCAGGCAGCAGGTTACAGGTCAAGGGAACCCCAGGCCATAAGAACAGCTCCTGCAGGATGAAGATTCTGCAACAAGCTTGCTGCTAACATCAGAATACCCCAGATTGCAGTGGTTTAGAAAAAAAACAAGTTCATTTCTCTGCCAGTACAAAGTCCAGAGAAAGTAGTCTAGGCATTTTGTCACCATCAAGGTCTCAGGGAGCCAGATTCCACCTGCCTGTTCCATCCAAGTACAGGCCTCTCTCTCCTCAAGGTCACCCCTCAGGGTCCAAGGGCTGCTGAGGCTTCCAGATTGAATCAGCAGGATATCGGGGAGGAGCAGAAGGGCACAGTTCCTGGCTGTCATGCTTCTGCATCCACATCACTGCCCAGAACACAGGCACATTGCTGCACCAAGTGCAGGGAGCTGGGACACACAGTCTTACTTAGTTGAGCACCCCAGATAAAACCAAGACACCAGAACACAACTGTACTCTCTGCCACAATTGTAGTGGGCAGGCTGGCATCCTCAAGGAAGTAATCCTCCCATACATGCTTTCATTGTCTACCTGAGCTGGTGAGACATCGCTTCACCCAGGAAGCCCTGGAGACCCCTATAGACCAGCAGAAGTGGCCATACCCTAGGGCCTGTTCCCCAACCCCCAAAGATTGCCCTGGACTCATAAAAGCAAAACAAACTAGACAGTTTCTTGCTAAGAAAATTCCAATCCCAGCTCTCTAGTCCAGGATGCTAGGGGAAGCCAAGGTCATCTGAGTCCCAGAGACCCCCAGCCTGGTTTCACAAAGCATCAGACAAAACAGGCAGGAAGAGAAGTGAAACAAGACTAGCATCTGAAAGGGAGGCCAGAAGGTGGGCCCAAGAGCAGCCAGAAGCTGTCTGGGGATGAAAAGGCGAGCATTCTGAAAGGCTGGCCTAGGGTTAGACTGCCAGCCAGGGCTGCTGATGCCTGCTGCTCCATCTGAGCGACACCACGCAACAGCTGCTGTTCACATCACCTCCGGGGACCAGCACAACACTCATGGTGCAAGTCGACCAGACTGTCTAGGACCCCCAACTCCCATACAAATCGGTCAATATGAAGGTAAGTACCACTCATCTAGACCCTGCTGGCTACACTAAGGGACAGAGCTTGATCTGCAGATAGCCTGGATTCCACCTGGATCCAGAAGGGCTAAACCCATCCACTCCTGAATCAAAGAAATGGCCCATAAGGTTCTGAGATATACCTGCTACCCCGAAGTCAGGGTTAGGATGCTCACCCTACCCGAGCTGAGGCGAGAAGGCCAAATGTGTGATGTCCCACCCTCATGAAACAAGTTCTGACCCCAAAGTGTTCAAGTTCCTGCAGCCCCTCTCCCTTCCCTGACAGAAAGCAGGGCACCCTGGAGACCCTGCATGAGAAGGGGCAAAAAGGTGGAAGTCCAGGCCCTCCAGGAGAGGCAGCTAGGAGGCAGGACATCACTGAGCCCTGGAGTCCCATCCCTACCTAGTGAGCCCACATGGTCTGGGCTTCAAGCAAGCAGGAAAAGGGGCTGAATGTAGGGGTGGGGGCTACTTTCCTCAACAAACTGAGCTGCCCTGGCCTCATTCTTGGGGCCTGACCTACACCTCACAAATGCCAGCATCAGATGCCTCGGAGGTTAGAGAAGCTCTAAGTTGACGGGCAGATAGCACAAGGTGGGGCATCTGGGGGCCAAGCCAAAACAGCTCAGTTCCAGTCAACACCCCAGCATGACCTACAGCTTACCCAGTGCTGCAGCATACTACTCACCTGCTCTGCATCCAGGTCTGACCAGGCCCCATCTTGTGCCCTGCGACTGGTTGGTAGTTTGAGTCCAGGGCTTTGGGCATTCAAACCAGCACAGGCTCCCAAACCCACTGCTCAGCAGCCCCACCCCTGTAGCCCCTCAAAGGGCAGCCTGTACTTCCTTGGAGAGTCTAAAGGTGCCTGCTGAGGGGGGCGGAGTTGAGGGGCCACACCTTGGAGACACGAACCAAGGAGGCCTCACAATTCCAAACCCTCATTGGCTGGCTGGCCCTTTCAGACACAGCCTGGCCACCCAGAAGAACCAGCCAGCACCTTCTCCTGGGCTCCTGCAGGGGCTGCAAGCACCCACCTCCTCTTCTAAGGCCTCCTCCAATATCATGGAGCCATCATAACCTCCCTGACCCCACTCGAACCCCTCTTCCACCTGGCTGGGCCACGTCTGCCCTTGGCACAAAGCTCCTCTCTGGCTCATCGTGGCTCCAGAGGCCATCAGGCCACAGAGGATGAAGGCAGAGGGAATATTCTGCCTTAGTGTGCATACACTCTTAAAGTGAAAGCAGCTCCACATTACCAACAGGTGGCCCCCAGTACTGGGAGGAAAGGGAGAAAGGCTCAGGACACTGGCAAGAGCCAAGGGATGCCTGCGGCAGGCTGCCAAATGCCCTGTTCACAGGAGCCCTGCCCCACCCCCTCCATCAAATCTGAGCCAAAGACCTCCTGAGGTCTGGAGGCTCATGGCCCTCAAGCCCCATGGCCTCAGCAGGCTGGCACTGGGGGCTGAGAGGGGGGCAGAGCAGGAGCCTTCAGTTTTATTTTCTCATGTTTCTTCTGAATACATTCTACTGACCTCCGAAATGGCAAAAGCCAAGATGCTCAAATGTTAAAAGTCCAACAGCTGATAATATACTTAATAACAAAAAAAAGAGTAATATTTGGAAATTTGGATTAGATTCATAACTGAATAAATTATGCTTTTAGATTTAATATACAATGTGTTTAAATTTTTATGCATGTCAAATTATAGAGCATTAAAGAAAGCATCCAATTAGTTTAGAGTATTAAAGAAAGCAGAGGGGGCTGTCAGCCCAACTGGTTATGTTCCCACCCTCTTCTGGCCATGGTTGGATCACTGGCCACCCCCTCCCCACCTAGGGTGTTCTGCCCTTTGTGCCAAGGGCAGACATGGCCCAGCCAGGTGGAAGAGGGGTTCGGGTGGGGTCAAGGAGATTGTGATGGCTCAGTCACATTGGAGAAGGCCTTCAGGCCTGCATGATGGTTGGCACAAGGTGTGTGGGGCTCTAACATGTTGCTACAGCCTCCTCACACACCTCCATGTGCTGCAGGCCTGAACCACCCCCTCCCCAATGCTGACCCTTCTGTTCCACTTACCATTCCATGCCTGGCCTCTGCAAATGTGACAGTAATGCAAAGAATTCAATTTGCTTTAAATGTCCGCCTGCCCCTGCCGTCAAATCTAAGGATCCTGACCCAGACTGACTCTGCCTGCCAACACCCACCAAGAACATGGTACCTCAATGGAGGGGACTCAGGGGGCAGGCTACTCTTCCTAGGCCTGTATTGTCCCCAACTCCTCTGACACCCCTTAGCCCAGGGTGAGGTGTTAGGGGCACACTTGATACCCCTGGACAGGACCAGAGGGATTAGAGGAGGAAAAGGAAGTCACCACCCACTGGTTGGGAAAATCGAGTGCAGCAGAGAACAATGATTTGCAAAGGGTGTCTGCAGCACCGTTCATCCACCCTGGGTCACCAAGCATGTCCCTATTGCCGACATCTAATCTGCTTCCAAGTTGCATTGGTTCCTTTCTCCAAAATGGCACCTTGGATCTATTCCCTTCTCTTCCTTTGCTGCACCTACTTGTTCAGATGTCTGAGACTGAGTACACCTTCCTTCCTCCCACTAAGTCATGGAGCAACGACCACTTGCCATGTATGAAAGGCAGGGGAGGGACACAGGACGGGGGAGGTCAGACGATGACGCGGTTGACACAGAAATGAACAAAAGCCAAAAGCCTGGCCCTCTCAGCTCCGGGTTTTACTCCAACAGTCTCCTTCCTGGGCCGGGGCCTCTCACCCCTCCTTCTGCCCTTGCCAGGAGGTTCTGACAGGGCCTCCCGGCCTCAACGAACACCGGCCAGAGAATGAAGCCTCAGCCGGTATCTTGAACATCCTTCATGTCCCTGCACCGCTGAACTTGACCTTCACACAGCCCCGCCCCGGGATCCGCCGCACTGGCCTCCCTTTGCTTCTTCCGAGCCTGCGCGTCTTTGTACCTGCCGTTTCCTCCGCCGGAGCGCCCCTCCACTCAGTTCTCAGCTGCGGTGTCATCTCTTCAGAGAGACACCTCCCTTTCTGCACGTTGTCTTCCCCCCTGCCTTTTGCTCCCCGTTCGTTCTAGCCGCACTACCCTGTCTGGGCCACCCGGCCAAGTTCCGCCAGAGCAGAAGCCGCGTCTACACCGCCACCCCGCACACCACGCGGTTTGAAACTGCACGAAGCCATCCCCGCACCGGCCCGCTGAACCGCCTCCGCCCTGAGGACCCCCACCGTTGGAGGCCAGAAACCGCAGCGCCTTCGCAACCCTCCTCTGCCACCGCCTGGCAGCCCAGGGACCGAAACGATCGTCCGTGGCCGCGCGGCGGCCAGGCCCGTCGGGAGCCCAGTGCGCACGCGCATGGAGGGGCGGGGCCGCGTTCACCACCTCGGCGCCCGCGGGTGAGCTGCCCCTGCGGGGCGGCCCTCTCGACCCCAGCAAACAGCCAATTTGCTGGCTCCATGAGGCGCGCAGGAAGACCTGAGCAGTCCCAAACACCCCTCCAGAGAGAGGGAAATACAGTCCGCTTCCCCGATGAGGCTTCCCGCGAAAGGCTTTGGTCTTTTAACACTCTGCGCGCTCGCGCCTATTGGCTGAAGCGCTCTTTACGTCATTGCTGCGCGCCGAACGGCGGCGTCTTCCCGCTTCCTAACTCTGACGTCACTGCGGCGCCGGCTTCAGCGGCTGAGGAGAGCGGGAGGAGGTCTCGGCGGCGGGAAGATGTAAGTGCTGGAATCCAACCCCATCCAAGTTTCGGGGGTCTCCCGCCGGGCGTGGCGGGGTGCATTGTGGTGCAGGAGCGCTTCCCGGTCCTGCGGTGGGGACGGAGGCCTGGCGGGGCAGCGCGGGAGTCTCCAAAGAGTGTGGCCCCGAACGGGCATAGTGGGAGGTGCCCAGGCTGCGGCCCGGAAGTGGTCGGGACCGCGGCGGGCGGAAGGGCGCCCTTGTTTCGTCCGCTCTGCGGAGTACCCCGCTAGGCCCGTGCGACTCGCAGCTGCCGAGAGCGGGGCCTCTGCCCTCAGGGTTCTCTCGCCGGGCAGGAGACCGAGGCCCGCAACGCTGGGCCCTGCCCTGGAAGCGCTCGCAGCCCGGCGCCTGGACTGAGGAGTTGTGAGTGAACGCGGACGGGGTGGCGAGGTCGCGTGCGGGGCCCGTGCCAGTGGGTGCAGAGTTGCATTGTGGGATACCTTGAAAGACCGGCTGATTCTCCCTTCGAGGCCATTAATTAATTTAAACATTTACTCCACGAACGTTTACGGGGCTGCTGTGTGCCTTTCCCGGTGCCAGTCCTTGGGGATAGGGCCCCTGAGACCATGTAGCTCAATTTGATGGGTTATCCGCAGAAGGGAGGGTACGGGACATTTAAAATTCAATGTTGGAGAGACGTGGCCTTTTCTCTCTGTTACTTTGCATGAATTGTGCCTAAAATGTACTTTTAAATGGGGAAGGTGCTTTGAAGATATGAGTTGAACCGCCTCCTGCTAGAGATTTAACTAATTGTTCTCTCCTCTCTTTGGTTGTTGGACGCGCACCTTTCCGGAGGATGGGGGAGGTAATCAAGGTCCTGTGCTGTTACCTGAACTTATGTAAAGAAGGAACCTCAACTTTTGCTTTCTAGCATTCGCCCACACCCAGCAAAGTGTTCATTTTCTCTGTGGTTCTTAATTTTTAGCGCGTGTAAGAATAACTGGTGGTGCTTATTTTTACAAAGTACACTGAAACAGATCTTTAGGACTGTGGCAGGGTCTAGGAATCTTCACTCTAGATCAGCACTGTTCCATAAGGTAGCCATTGGCCACATATGACTGTTGAGCACTTGAAATACTCCTAGCCTAAGTTGAGGTGTTTAAAAGACTCAGTGGGAGGATATATATTTTGTTAATAAAATTTTATACTGATTATATGTTGAAAAGATAATATTTGGAGCATAGTGTGTTAAATATATTACCAAAAGTTAACTCTGCTGTTAACTTTTACTTTCTGTAATGTGGCTAATAGAAAACTTTAGGATATTTTTGAAGCTTGCACTCTATTGGACAGTACTGCCCTTGTTGATCCTCATGGCCATCCAGGAATCCCTGTTAAGCACCGAGAAAGATGTGACTTTGGAGACTAAGGTTTATGTGAGGAAAGCCTCAAACATAATGGAGAAACAGCCCTTCTAACAGCAAACATTTATTGAGCCATAACTAGGTGCCAAGTCTAATGGGTTGATTTAATGAACATCCTTGATAACAGGCATAGGAACCGTCATCATAGTTTCGGTGAGAAATTGAGGCTGTGGAAGATTAAGTGACTTGTCAAAGGTCATACAGCAAAGCTAACCCAGGCTGGCTGACTCCAGACTCTAAACCACTGAACCACTGAATTATACTTACTGATTGTCCAAGGATGCTAACCTTATCTGTTGTTGCCAGTTTGGTATTTTATAGTACCTTATCATTTTAAAGTAAAATGTCTTAAAGATTTTACGGCCCTGGGAAAGAGGAGCAAGGGTAATACTCTCTGCTCTCTTCCACTCTCATTTGATTGTCCAAAGCTGGGTACCCTTTCTTGAGTCAGAACACTATTCAGCATTTTGGGCACCCCTGCACTCAGAAACAGAATCCCAATTAGTGTGCTGTGTCCAGGTTAATTACAGGTTGAGAAAGGTGGGACAGAAGTGGTTAAGACTGACATCTGGATATCTTTGCTTACAGTTCAAGCAAATTGTACATAACTTCACTGAAATTACTGAGGCAGCAGTCTCCAGGAAATAGGGCATATAATGAATTAGTAGTTCTTGAGTAAACTTTTACTAACGACCATTTATTGAGCACATGCTACGATCCCAGCACTTTGCTAAACCCTTATGTGTGGTATTGCATCCAATTCCAATGTCTATTTCCATGACGTTTTATTTTTGAAAGAATGTAAACATAGAGAAACGTTGAATTATTCAGTGAATACCCACATCACCACCGCCTACATGCTAAGTCACATTTTTGCCATATTTGCTTTATCATGTAGCCAGCCCCACCCATCAATTCTTTTTTTTCCTTGAATTTCAAAGTGAATTACAGGTTGGGTATACTTCCCCTATAACAATGGTCCCCAACCTTTTTGGCATCAGGGACCAGTGCTCCCATGAGAATCTAATGCCTGATGATTTGAGGTGATGCTGAAGCAGCGATGCTAGCGGTGGGGAGTGGCTGCAAATACAGATGAGGCTTCTTTGCTTGCCCTCCACTCACCTCCTGCTATGTGGCTGGGTTCATAACAAACTACTCAACAGTATCGATATCAGCCTGAGGCCCAGGGGTTGGGGACCTCCACCCCATATAGCTTCCATATGCATATCATTAACCAAAGTTCAATATTTACAGCTACTTTTTAACATTGTTTTACCGCTTTTTAAATGTTCATATGGGACATTTTATCTGTTTACATTTGGGTAGTGAATGTTTTGAAGCTAGTTCATTTTGAATTGTTTGTTCCAGTCATAATGTATATCTAAAGTGTCCTACAAGGAAATTACAATAAAACGAGAGCCAAACCTATCAAGCGAGCCACATTTATTTAGGTTTTTTTTCTGTTCTGCATGTGAATGTGATGTCATATTTCTAAGGGACTGTAGAAGGTTCATCATGAAACTTGAAAAACTGGTATACCTTCTATAAAATAACAGTGGCTGGCACCACCATCAACTCCTTAAGAAGACAAGCTGGGGTGACAGTTCTACCTGTGTTTCCTATGGGGATGGGATCCTCCCCGAGGAAATGGTGAAGGTCCCCAGTGTGTTCCTGGCCTTGTGGACACTCGCTGCTTACCGTGTTCCTTGCCGCCGTCTTGTGTGCTCAACTTTTGACTGCAAAGTAGATTTATTGCCTTGCCAATTCATTCACTCTATGAATCCTTTTATCTTGTTATCAGGCTGCACTTTGGCGTAAATTGCAATCGATTAGGGATCGTTTCTCAGACTCAAGTTAGAAGTGAGAGTTCAGATAAGTGAGGCCACCATTGCTGCTTTGAACACCTCAGAAGGGGAGAATGGATTTATCAGGAGTGAAAAAGAAGAGCTTGCTAGGAGTCAAAGAAAATAATAAAAAGTCCAGCACTAGGTAATCCTGTCAGATATTTCTAGTGCTACTTTGGGGGTGCTTGTTGCTAGTGACCCTCAGAAAAGGGAAGATTGGAAATGCCTTCCATTGTACAATGAAAATGTCCTGAGCCACAGATCATTTTGCTCTGTGATGGCCTAGTATCTCTGTGGCCCCATGGATCCCCTCTTTTGGGTTGTGCTGTTGTTTTAGGGTTTGGTCAAAGGGATACACGATCTCACACTCTTCCTCACTACCCAGGGCTCCTTCTCCTACCAAACGCAAAGACCGCTCTGATGAGAAGTCCAAGGATCGTTCTAAAGATAAAGGGGCCACCAAGGAGACAAGCGAGAAAGATCGCGGCAGGGATAAAACTCGAAAGAGGCGCAGCGCTTCAAGTGGTAGCAGCAGCACCAGGTGGGGTAGTGTTGAGAGGCCATATCCCTCTACCCTCGTGAAGAACGTAGAGAGTGCTCTGTCTTATAAAGAAAACACATTATCACATTGTTAATCAAGAATCATAATTATGGCAGACTGTTTTGGGGTTTGCACTGATTACGTACAAAAGGTGGTTTTGGGGGTTTTTCTTCAGATGTTAAGGAATGGGACCTCTTGGGATATATTTTTCTCTCAAGCACTTTTTATTCAGTTAGACTTGGATTACCCTAGCCTAGAACTTATTTTTCTTTCTGTTGAAAACCAGCCTCAGTCAATCGGTAGTCACCTTCTAAACTGAGATGGTGGCTCTGACTTGCCAGGCTCTTTCTTTACGTCCCAGTAGGCAAGGCTTCTCTGTTAGTAGGAAGCAGCTTGTTCTTTCTTTCCTGTCACCTCACAATGTAAATGAATGCTGTCTCCTGTCCTTACCTAGGGCTTTGATTTGGGGGCAGGCTATTAATGTTTCCCCTCTGGGGAAAGCAGGATGGCTTGGAAATATGAGGACAGCTTTCCCTTTCGGGAGCTCATGCGGGGTCGTCCATGCTGAAGAAATGCTGCTCCCACCAGCTGTTGTCTGTTACCCCACTCCCTCTCCCTCATCAGGTCTCGGTCCAGCTCTACCTCCAGCTCGGGTTCCAGCACCAGCACTGGCTCGAGCAGTGGCTCAAGCTCCTCCTCGGCATCAAGCCGCTCGGGGAGTTCCAGCACGTCCCGCAGCTCCAGCTCCAGCAGCTCTTCTGGTTCTCCAAGTCCTTCTCGGCGCAGACATGACAACAGGCGACGTTCCCGCTCAAAGTGAGCTGCCCTCTGGCACCGTTTCTCACCAAAGCTTGTGAATTATCTGTGAACTTAAGTTTACAAACGACAGGCTATAAAATTACTGTAATTATTACAGAAGTTGACCCAAAAGGAGTCTTTCTGTCTTGATAAGATTTCTAAGACAGGGATAATATGCATAAACTGGTAGGAATAGCTTCCTTTAAAAAAAAAGAAAGAAAGAAAAGCTAATACTAGCAGTTAACATCCCCACTAAAAATAACTAACTTAACATCCCCACTAAAAATAACTGACTTGACAGAAAATGCTTGTTTCTGGTGTTTTCTTTTTTCAATCAGATCCAAACCACCCAAAAGAGATGAAAAGGAAAGGAAGAGGCGGAGTCCTTCCCCTAAACCCACCAAAGTGCATATTGGGAGGCTCACCAGGAATGTGACCAAGGTGAGGAATCCCGACTATCTAGCGGACCAAGGGCTACCGTCTTTGGCCAATTTTTAGGATGTAGGCTTTCGGAGGATTGGTGTGATGGTACATGATTCAAGTAGAGCTTGAATCATTGATTAATTCCTTTTAATGGAATATATGTTTGTCTCTAGGAGGTTTGCCTCCAGATGCCAAATAGTGAATTCTCTTTGACTCTTACACAAGGTGCCTGAACATTAGACTGACCCTTCTTTCCTTCTAGGATCATATCATGGAGATATTCTCCACCTATGGGAAAATTAAAATGATTGACATGCCCGTAGAAAGGATGCACCCTCATCT
Organism: Cynopterus sphinx; assembly: GCA_030015415.1. Classification (NCBI taxonomy): domain Eukaryota; kingdom Metazoa; phylum Chordata; class Mammalia; order Chiroptera; family Pteropodidae; genus Cynopterus; species Cynopterus sphinx. The sequence goes on along the minus strand of CM057379.1, from coordinate 93,019,491 downwards.
GTCTAAAGGCTATGCATATGTGGAGTTTGAGAATCCAGATGAAGCCGAGAAGGCACTGAAGCACATGGATGGAGGTGGGTGGCCCTGCCTCATCTACACTCCCTTCTCTGTCCCCTATCCAAGAATAGCTACCTAACACACATAGGAACCTTTATAACAAATTTCCAATCTGGCTGCATGTCATAATTTCCCTGGAGCTCTTTTAGTAAGGATTTTAATTCTTACTTAGTGGATGTGTGTTTACCAAAAACATGTTTTATAAAACATGCTTGAGAAATATTCAGCACATATGATTGTCTTAGCATTTTAAGAATTTTCTAATCTGCTAAAAGCTTAATGACCAAATGAAGGGGTGTTTTTTGTTTTTTTAGCAAAGAACATATTGTGAATATAATGGAGCATTAGCTTTTATTTGGAAATTTGTTCTTTAATCCTCTCTGACAATTTTCTGTTTTGCGAACATTTGAGCATTTTTAGGATTATTTTGCCAAACTCACATTTTTACTCATTTTTCAAAAGTTCATATCTTAACTATTTATGACATTTGTAGCCATTTTTTAATAGGGAAGAATAGTTTTAACAATATTTAGACAGTAGTGAATAGTTTCAGGTGGCAAGTTTTCATTTTTTTCTTCAAGTCAGCATTTTAAGGAACATGGAATTTGTCTCTGCCCCAGCTTATTGCAGCTGTTAGGCAGCCAGGGCAGAGAGCCAGGACTGCCCACAACACTGTGGGCTGCCAGGCCAAGTGGGGTGGAGAATCTGAGCGCCTAGAACTTTCTTGCCCGTGGAGGCACTGTTATACGGTTAATAAATAACTTAACAGTTTTTCCTGAATAATTGCCTTTGAGCCTTGTTAGTGTTTTGATACTAGGAAAATTTCCTTACTACTTAGGTAACTCTGTTTCAGCCTACTTAAACTCCTGTGAAATGATTTAGGGAATTCAAGATAAACTCTAAATTCATCAGCTCTTGGCTTTGTGAATTACACCTTTGTTTTAGAGATTATCAATTGTGTATTTAGAGTCTGACCACTTGCTAAAAATTGCAGAGACTGGACACATAGTATGTGTGATTATAAGCATTCCATATTTCCTTAAGACTCTGGTGGACTTTTTTGTGTGTCTCTATATTGTACTATGCACCATCAAATGGAACAGCTTGGCCTTTATTGGCAGCTGGCCAGAATGTGGATTTGTCTGTTGTTTTATAATCAGTGCCATGGAATCTCTTACTGGGGCTGGCTTTGGCAGTGAGCCAGGAGCCTTTTGAGTCTGTTCTGGACACAGGTCCTCATTCCTGTGTTATATCTCCTTTATACTTTTGAAATATTTTTGAAGGTAGGACCTGAGAAGATAAAAGAGCCCTCTACCCTTTGGGGGCACATAGGCTGTGGGTGGTCCTCTGAGCAGTCCCTAGACTGAGATCAGGGTGTATGCTTTCCTGGGATTCTATGTTTGCACCTTGGTTTCATTTGGTCTTTCACTGGAGCACTTTCCCAAACTCTTAAGACAGACTTGACATCTCCTGAACCTCGTTTCATTTTGTCCCCCCTCTACTAAATCTTCTTCCTGAGCCCCATTTCTTAGGAGATCATAGTTCATCCAAAACTGGGTGCTGATCACCATCCCCACTTCCCAGCTCTCCATCTGATCCAGCATCTAGATCTGGGCATTTTATGTCCCAGTTATCCCTTGAGTTCTTAGGTTTCACCTCATCTTAGTCCTTGTGAAACCTCCTAACAGGTTTCCTGTCTCGTCTTGCCTACCCCCATCCCACCATACTTAAGAAGGAAGCTCGAGTGTTAATACCATGTTCTGGCTCAAATCTGGGGCACACCCTTCCTTCCCCTCACTTAACAGATTCCAGCACGTTCTTTGAGTCTCAACTTGGATGTCACCTTCTCTGGGAGGCTGTCCCAGTGCATCAAGGTTGAGTCCTTTGGGACATTAAGTTCCATGCCCCCTTCCAATTTTCTTGATGAAACCTTCACTAAAGGTAATTATATGGGTGTTTGTGAGATAAGCTGAGTTTGTCCTTGTTCCCAGGGCTCCTGTCTTGTCTTCCATGGTATCGCTACACCTGATACGTGGCCTGGCCTAGAGTAGGTGCTTATTACATATTTTGTAACTTGATCCTTTTTCAATAGGGCAAATTGATGGCCAGGAAATCACTGCCACTGCTGTGTTGGCCCCCTGGCCTAGGCCACCCCCTAGGCGATTCAGCCCTCCCAGGAGAATGCTGCCACCACCCCCCATGTGGCGCCGGTCACCCCCACGGATGAGGAGAAGGTGAGTTGATTTGGGGTCTCACAGAGGGCTGATGGGGACTAGTTTAAGTTTTATTTTCCACACAATACAACAATAATGAATTTGAGACCTATTCACCCCCATGTGCACACAAACCCCTTCCTCCCATGATGGGAATGGGAAGGTAGCATTGGCATGGGCAGCCTTCAAAATTCATTATGTTCATTCGAGGTGGGCAAAGGAAGAGAAGGGCAACTGCTGGAGTGAGGGACATGCAGAAGGGGCAGCCCTGCAGGTTGTGCCAGTAATCCAGAACATTGATTTCCCTCCCAAGGGCTTTGTGTCAGTGCCATCCAAAGGTTGCTGTGCTGGCTGTGTTAGACCATGAAACTGTACAGAAGTGTTCCTGAAAGAAGATGGCTTTACCCTTGCAGTTCAAGATGCAGAGCTGCTCCTATGGTGTTTAATTCAGTGTCTGATGTGTTATTTCCTCTTCCCACAGGTCACGTTCTCCGAGGCGCAGGTCCCCCGTGCGCCGGCGGTCCCGATCCCCAGGCCGCCGCCGCCACAGGAGCCGCTCCAGCTCCAATTCTTCTCGATAAGCAGGCCACCGAAAGAAACTCTGCCCCCTGTAACTTATATCCCATCCAACTCAGTTCTGTCCCTTTTCTAACTGAAGGAGGGTCAGTAGGAAAGAAATCCTCACTCAGGGGCAGACTTGAAGGCAGCATTGAGACATTTCCTCTGAAGGCCAAATTTGGCTGCACAAGTGTTTTTGGTTTTGGGTTATGCCTACAAAGATGCCCTCCAGTTTCCTGGCTAGAAAGCTCCCACGTTTCCAGAGTCAGTTCGGTGGTGAAGCCAGCAGGGGTGAGCAGGGTTCCAGGTGGCAGTGCAGCCCCAGCCTGGGAGCACATTTTTCCATTCCACAGATGACGTGTAGCCAGTCTAGTGGCCTGGGGGATCCTTCAGGAAAGGGTGTGTTTACATGCAGCTGTTAGTCTGGTACCCTCACCCTGCTCCCCCTCTTGAACCCTTCTAATCTCTAGGCTCAAATGCCTCACGTTAGTCACCATAAGTGGTTGTTTTTACATGTACTCATACACTTAACACCTGACCTCGTTTTCTCTGATGTTGGTGAGCAAATTGAGGACTAACTCTGTAGGGTCTTCACGGACCACCACCACCACCCCTGTTGTGGCTGTTATTTGTGGTGGGTGGTCCTTCAGCAACATGTACATTGCTTTTTTGGCTTTTTATTGTACAGTCAGTACTATAAATTTTCTGTTTTGAGTTTTTTTGGTAACTAGCATTTTAGATAATGTTGCGTTTGTACTTTGTTGTGTAGAGTGAAAGGATTGTCTTGAATAAACCTAGGATTCGAATGAAGATTGAGTATTGGGTTCACTGCCTCTTTCTTCTCCCTTCCTTTCCTCTCCCTTGGCCCCAAAGATAGCTTCAGTTGTGAGAGAATTAAAAACGGCTGGCTAAGAATTTTTATTTCATTTCCAAAGTCACACCTCTGAAGTCTTTCAGTCAAGAGAACAGACAGTGTACCTGAGTGTTGGGTTGCCCCTGCGGTAGACAAATATGAGAGATGATTTATCACCTTTATGTTCCCAAAAGCATCGAAATCTGCCTGACCAGAAACATGGATCTCATTTGCTGCTGTTGCTGCTGCTATATTAGTTACCTGTGGGAAAAAAGTATTTTTCCTCCACAATTGGTTTGTGCCACAAAGAAGATTTGGAAATGTGGTGTTAAAGAACAAAAGTTTTGATCACCTGAAACTATATTTGACCCTTACTGTGCCCAGTATTCATACTGGTCAGAACAAAACCATGTTCTGCCAGGCAGTACAAAGGTTTGCTGCCCATGCCTCACCTCCTTCCTCCTGCCCAGGTGGGTGACCACCTTTGTTTCTTGAGTATCATTTCAGTGTTCTCCATACAGGATCAAGTAAATAAAAACATCCACTATTTCCCTTCCCTTTCTTGGGGAGGAGATGGCACTGCAGTTCCATCAGTGTGAGTACCTGTTGCTGCCTGCCGTGCCTGCAAACATGGTACTCAGCATTGGGGAAGGTGGGCACTTAGTCACCAGCTATGCTATCCCCCACACTCGTGGCTAAAATGCCAGCCTTGATTCATTTTGCGCCACAGGCAGGAGGCAGCCCGTGGCTCCCATCATCCTGCCTTCTGTAGCATCCTTTTCAGTAACTGCATTTCAGAGCTGGCAGAGTTTGAGAACCCTGGTGTGAACTTGCCAGGGCCTCCAGAGCCCTTTTTTACCCCATAACCCCCAACTGTCTCTGAGACCTGTGCTCCATGACTTCTGTGACCTATGTGCTACCTCTCCCAGTTTCAACACTGTGCGGATAGCCTGACGCTTGGCAGGAAAGCCTGGGAAGAGTCCGATCCTCCCATGGGGGGAGGGGGAGGGTGGGTCTGCCCTGTGGGGTTGGGGGAAGGGTCCCCCCCCGCACAGTGACGCCCTAGGCTGGGGTGCAGCGCCCGTTATGCCTGGTAGGCCAAGTGTGGTGGGTGGCCTGACGTGAGGTCCTAAGGGCAAGATTTGCGTCCAAATTGAGTCATTGGGAGGCGGGGCGGGCTCAAACACGATTAGCGCCGGACCACAGTTTGGCCCAGAAGGGGAGCTGTCAGCCAGGGGCGCTGCAGCTCGGTCTGCGCTGACACGGCCACGCCCCGGCTCTGTCCGGACAAGATGGCGCTAGCGGTGGGAGCGCGCTGCGGGCCGCGCGCCCTGCTGCGCGCCTGTGCGTGACCTCCGCGGCGGGGCGGCGGGGCGGCGGGGCGGCGGGGCGGCGGGGCGGCGGGGCGGCGGGGCGGCGGGGCGGCGGGGCGGCGGGGCGGCGGGGCGGCGGGGCGGCGGCCAACGGCCCTTATACCTGGTTCGCAGGGACGCGGCGTCCGGACGCGGCCGTCGGGGTGGCGGCGCGAGCGACCGGCGGCGAGGGCGCGGCGCGGCGCTTCGGCAGCCAGCGGCAGCTGGTGGTGCTGGAGCCGAGCCCCAGCGCGGGTAGGTGCCCTCCCCCGCCCCCGCCCCCACCCCGCGCCGGGGACGCGCGGGGTCGCAGGGCCGGCAGCCCTGCCGCTGTGCCTGGCGGGCCGGAGTTCCCCTGCCTCCCCCGCCTGTCCCCTGCCTGTGCCGCTACCAACGGGTGAGAAAGCCGAGTTCCCCACAGAGAGTGGGCCCGGCCCACTTCATTGTAGTCTCCTCAGCTTCAAACCCAGAGCTGGAATGCGGACTCGTGAAAGCCACTGAATTTCCAAAGGCCGGGAGAAAAAGCCCAGTTTTAAAGTCGGTTTCCGTTGGGTTTCGAGATTAAGGGTCATGATCTCAGGGTCATCGTGGTTTGAACGGGTTTGTTTTTCTTCCCCCCTAGTTCGTGAAGATAAAAATGTTTCTGTCTTTAAAGTCTGAAGAGATGTGCTTTTTCTAAGCTGTTACATTGGAAATTGAAAATAATTGAAAGTATTTTGGAATAACTTTAATTTATTTATTTATATATATATATATATATATATATATATATATATATATATATATATATATATATATATATGCCTATATGGCACAGAACCAAACAGATATCTTACTTCTTAAAGCCAGGAGCCACAAGTGGAATCACTTCCACCACCACCACCCGCATTCCCATCAGAACACCTCTTAAAACTCACCAAAAGGGACAGAAAATGTAGGAAAGTCACCTTTGAAAGAGAAACCTATGCTTTCTCTACCAGAGAGGATTCCAGAGCTGTGTTCTGAGAAGGCTTGGGGTCAGAGACGGGCAAAGATTTTAGGACATGCTGCCCCAAAGCCTCCCAACTTTAGGCCTCAGCCTTTCAAGATGGGGGCCCTGCTATGGTTGTGGGGGAGTCATCCTCCTCTCCTCCCAAATACACACACAGGTTCCACACTGTTGCCTAGGCCCAGAACAGTATCAGCACCACTTTCTTTGATTTAGTTCTTTTCTGCAACTCTCTGGGTTGGGGCTGCCTGAGCCAGGTGATGCAGGGCTGATCTTAGGGTTGTTCAGCAAAAGCCTCAGTTTCTGAAAGGATCGTTTCTGTGGCAGATTTGAATATGTGTCAAAAAGTACAGAGACACATTTAAAAGTGTTGGAATGAATGGTGATGTTGGCTGCACAACACTGTGAATATACTTCACACCACTGGATCGTGCACTTAAAACTGGTCTAAGTGGTAAATTTTATGTTGTGCAAACAAAAGAAAAAAGTGTTGTTGAGATAATTTCTAAAGTCTCTCTTGCCCCACCACAGAAGAATTTGCTGACTTCACTGGCTTAGCATGGTAGAAAGTTGAGTTTAGGAAAACCAGCCCTCCCTGCCAGACCCAGGGAGCTTTCAAGTGTCTTGAGGCTTGAAGTAACGGAGTAAGAGTGCTTTAAAAATGTTTTCATTTAAATGCTGCTACTGAAGCTGATTTTAGATTCCATTCAACATTCAAGTAACATATTTAGAGCCACCCCTGTGCCAAGAGTGTTGTTACTTACCTCTTGATATCCAAGTTCATCCAGTCTGTTTCGTTGACTCATGTTTGCCTTCAGCTTCTTACCTTTCCCTCATTGTCTTCATTTCTGCCACACTAAGCTCTGACAAAATTCCTGAGACAGCTTCAGAAACTTCCTTCTGAGACAAGTTTTGGGAGCTCGCTTCTAGAAGTTTTGATTGCTTCTTACATGTATATGTACAAACCTGTAGCCAGCACTTCCTTCTCCTAAATCAAAGGCCTCAAAAGGGCCCGTTGCCTTCAGGACTTAGTTCTCATTCTTGAAGAACATTTCATGTTAACTGTCTGGAAATTTTCAAAATCCTGAGCAGGGAAATGCACCCTAAATGAACAGTGGCATTTCTGAAGCCCTTGGGATCTGCTCTTGAGCCAGACAAAACAGATGGCCCTAGCCACCTCAAGCCAGAAGCTGCACTGACCACAAGGGCAGGCCCTAACACTCCTGCTTTCCGTGCTGCTGGCAGAATTAATGAATGTAGAATATCTGACCCCCAATATTTTTCTCCTATGTCCTTAAACAAGCATGAACCAGAGCACCTCACTGTATTCCTCCGTGCACATCTAGTTCTCAAAGTTGGCTCACTTCTTAAGAAACCAAGGCCATTTCCTACTCCCATTAAGGTGGAGGATTTGCATCTGGGAGAAAAAGATCAACAAAAATTTGTACATGAATGTTCACACAGCAGCATTATTACAATAGCCAAGAGGTGTCCAAGCCAAGTGTCCATCAACACGTGAGTGGATAGGCATGCAATATACAACATAGAACATACAACAGGGTATTATTCGGCATTAAAAAGGAATGAGCACTGGTACATGCTACAATGAGGATGAGGCTTGGCAACATGTTAAAGAAGCTAGACACAAAATGTCACATATGATTTCATTTATATGAAGTGTCCACAATAGGTAAATCTATAGCAACAGAAAGTAGACCAATAGTTGTCAGGGGCTGAAGCAGGAGGAATAGTGACTGCTGATGGATACAGGATTTTCTTTTGGGGTGATGGAAATGTTCTAGAACTGCATAGTGTTGGTACGACATTGTGAATGTACTTAATGGATCTGAATCATTCACTTTTAAATAGTTGCTATGTGACTCTCGCCTCATTTTAAAAAAAACAAAAACCGTGTACTTAACGATGGCCAGGTTGAGGTAGGATGACTGGGGATGCTTTTCCACTTATGGACATGAGCTTTCTCTTCATTTTCACACCAGAGGTTGCTGTGTTGAAGCTCAAGAACCCCCCAGTGAACATCTTCAGCCTAGAGATGCTGACACAGTTCATCATCAACCTGGAGAAACTGGAAAACGACAAGACCTTCCGAGGCATCATCATAACTTCGGTGGGTGCTCCTTAGCTCGTCAAAGCCCCGAGTTCTCTGATCAGAGTGCTAAACTTGGAGACCATCTGCACGTCACATGGTGTGTAATAACCAGCCCCAGATGTAGATGCCCAAGAGAGGATTCTAGAGAGTGTGGACATGGGCAGGTGTCATGACCTGCACAACTAAAGGGTTAATGGCAGGGGGCGGGGCGGGGTGAGCAGGGGGCGGTAATAGAGGATTAAGAAAAACAGACAAAACACAGAGACATACTATAGGAAAAGCTGGGGCCAGGTGGGACACTGCACCCCAAGGCAAGCTGAGCACATTTGTTATATACACCTAAAGGTCAAGGAGAGTGGGAATCTTCTCAAGACTTGAAACTTGCAACAATAATCTCCCAAAGGCATATCTGTACCTGGTTATTTGTACTAAGCTGTCTTTTGTTTCCTGATCTGCCCTTGGCAGATTGCAACACAGTCAAGCATGGCTTTGTGAATGCTTCAGCTGCAGGATCTGCAACACAGATCTAGCTCTATATAGGCAGGTGACGTTTTTGCAGGGACAACCTTGAGCCCATGCCGATTCATGTGCAAACTGGGCAGTAGATTCCTAGGGTGCCCTCCCTGGGTGCCTCAGTAACAATGCTTGTCCTGAAAGCCATGCTGTCCGATCCTCTTGGGGCAGGTTTTAGAGTTGAGTTCTCAGAGGGCAATTTTTTTCCTTCTGAATTATCAGGGAACCTCACCATTTCCCCCACAAGCCGGCAAGCACATGTGTGAGAGCAGTGTCATGGCTGTGGCCTGGGAGGGGCAAGAGGCAGCATCTTTTGGGCCTAAGAGGGTAGGACTAGGAGTGACCTTAAGGGGAGCATCTCCTCTGCTCAGAGGTGCTATGACCACACGGGAGCTCCAGTGCTGGATGTTTCTGCATGAAGGCTGCTGAACCATCCCTTCCCCATCTGTGTTCTTGGCCAACAATCCTTCCAACACCTAAAACTTGGTGCACACCACTTGAAAACACCATTGTGCTGGCAGCCCCTTATTCTAGCCTGTTGCCCTCCTGTGCTTGCTCTTCCTCCCTTCCTTGGCAGCCATGTCAGGACCTGGGGCATCTGCATTGGAAAAACATACCCTCAAGATCATTCCTCAGGCTTCTGTCTCATACATCACAGCCCATGGCAGAGGTCTGGCATCTTGGTCACTGACCTTTCCTTCCCTGGCCATCTTCAGACAGCAGCACCTCCTGGTCTGCACCAGTCTACAGCTTGCTTGACTTTTTGGGATAAATCAACATGTGCCCCCAACAGACTGTGAGGAGTCCTTCCCACACCTCAGTTTCTCTGCCCAGGATGCCACACACAGGTGTGCACAGAGCCTGGTGTTTTCACGTCCCTGGGTAGCACCCAACCTTGCCTGCCTGTTCTCCCTTTTCTAGTTTGAACTCAGAAAGGGAAGAACATCCCAAAACATAGGAACTGAGTCTGAGGGAGGTAGAGGCTGAGTCCCTGGAGCCTTAGTCGCTGGAGCCCTAGCTTGGCTCCTGGGGGCAGTGCCCTGCTGCCTCTTGAGCACCTGTAGGCTCCCCCTGCCCTGGGGCACACTGCCCTGGTGGGTACACTCTGATGAGGCTCTGGCACCCTCATTCACCCAGGACTGCCCCGGGGTCTTCTCAGCTGGCCTGGACCTGAAAGAAATATGCGGGAAGAACCCAGCACACTACGCCGAGTACTGGAAGGCTCTACAGGATCTGTGGCTGCGGCTCTACCTGTCCAACCTGGTGCTGATTAGCGCCATCAACGTGAGTGTCCATACTCCTGAGTGACCTTGCTGACTCCATGGAGGCCGGCAGGGGCAGGGGCAGATGTGGTCCTGCCCTCCAAGGGTAAGAGGCCCTTGGGGAGACTCTTAAATATTCACAGGTAAGCTTGCCATATCAGACCAGCGTGACGAGGTGGGAGCCACAGGGGTCAACTCGTTCACTGGGATTGGGGCAGGACCTCAGGGCCCATGGTTGACATGGCCCAGTGAGAGAGCTATATAAGGAGTGAGTGGGGGATGGGATCTACCTTTTGGAAACATCATTTTGGCCTGACCTCGGGAAGGCAGGGTCAGGCTGCTGAGGCAAGGGAGTAGAGCTGAGGCTCGGGAACCAGTGTGCCCTGAAGAGATGTGACAACCCAAGTAAGGTAGGAGGAGGCCTTGAGCCTAGTAGCCGGGACAGATGGTGAGAGGAAGACTCCATGGGGTGTAGTGACCACTAACAGTGACCTGCCATCTCTGGGGCAGTGGGGTACATGAAGTGAGGTCTGTGTGAGTTTGGAGTTCCAGGGATATCCTGCTGGGGATGGCAGTGGGTTCATGGACGTGACAGCTCCAGCTAAAGGCTCATTTGGCATTTAGCATCCAGACAAAAGCTGTCAAAGGAAAGGCAACTTACGTCTCTGACCAGAGAGTAAGAAGAGTAGTTTTCTGGCCCTGAGCTGCTAACTCTGCCAAGCGCCTGGGCCTGATGGGCAAGCCTGAGTCTCCTTTTGCACAGCCCAGTGGGTGCAGCACCCTGGAGGCTAGGAGCACTAAGAGCTCACACCCAACAGCAAGCCTTTCCTTGGGCCCCAGCTCTCTAGAATATGATTGGGACCAGCAACAGCAGCAGCAGCACCCAGAGCCTTATGGTCATGCTTCCCCTTCAGGGAGCCTGCCCTGCTGGAGGCTGCCTAATCTCCCTCACCACTGACTACCGGATCCTGGCTGACAACCCCAAGTGCGTCATTGGGCTGAATGAGACCCTGCTGGGCATTGTCGCCCCCTTCTGGTAAGACCAGGGACTGTATTCACTCCACTTGACCCAGGGCTGAACCAACTCACCTGGGAGCCCCCAGCCCCAGGTGAGTGGGTGTCTGCCTTCCAGGTTCAAAGATACCCTTGTAAACACCATTGGGCACCGTGCCTCGGAGCATGCGCTGCAGCTGGGGTTGCTCTTCCCACCAGCAGAGGCCCTCCAGGTGGGCATTGTGGACAAGGTGGTGCCCGAGGACCAGGTGCAGAGCACAGCTCTCTCAGTCATGGCCCAGTGGTTGGCCATTCCAGGTGAGGAGCACAGGGAAGGGTGGCAGCTGGTGGACAAGCAAAGCCTCCTTTCTTCCCTTCTCTTGCCTTCCCAGCCTGACACTCCTATTATAAGACCAGAAATTTCTCATGTAAAGGTTCATTATGCAACTCACAAACATGCCGACTGACTTAGTGTCCTGGAGCCACTGTAACAAATTACCACAAATGGAGCTGGGTGGGGGGCTATTGCTTAAAACAACGAAATGCATTCTCTTATAGTCTAGAGGCCAGAAGTCCAAAATCAAGGTGTGAGCAGGGCCACACGCACTCTAGAGGCTCTATAGGAGGATCATGCCTGCCTCTCCCAGCTTCTGATAGTTCCAGACATTCTTTGGTTTGTGGCCACATCACTCCAATCTCTGCCTCCATTTTCACATGGTCTTTTTTAACTCAACTCTCCCTCTCCTTTCTTGTATAATACTTGCCATTGGACTTAGGCCCACCCTTAATCCAAGATAATTTCATCTTAATTATATATGCAAAGACTCTTTTCCAAATAAGGCCACATGCACTGGTTCTAGAGGAGTGGTTAGGACTTGCACAGATGATCTTTTTCGGGTCCACTATCCAACCTACTACATGGACAATTATAAACCACCTGCATGGCTGTTTATAGAAATAGATACTGGTTATATCAACTATGATAGGAACCAGGATCAGCAGACTGTCTAAAGAATCAGGTAGATTTCTGGCTTTATGGGTCGCATGGTCTCTGCCACAACCATGGCATAAAGGCAGCCACAGAGAGTATGTGAAGTAATGAGCGTGCTTAGCTCATGTGGGAGGCCAAGATTGCCAATCCCTGACTCAGACAAATGACTGAATACTGCACAGCCTTTAAATATGTTATAAAAGGATATTTAGTGACATGGATAATATAGTTGAGTGAAAATAACAAGTTAAAAAAGGCAATTTTTATAGTTTCATCCTGTATGTTTTTAAAAGAAATCAGTGGGCGGTGGGCAACAGTTGGTTTTAATTTGCTTTGCTAACTTGTATCTTCTAAGTTTTCTACCAAAGTTTCTCTTGGAATTCTCTTGGAAAAGTTGGAAATGGCGGCACTTCTCAGTGTGTTTTCACAAGTGGACCCTGTTTTCTTTAGATCACGCTCGGCAGCTGACCAAGAACATGATGCGAAAGTCCACGGCAGACCTCCTGGTGAAACAGCGTGATGCGGACATCCAGAACTTTGTCAGCTTTATCTCCAGAGACTCCATCCAGAAGTCCCTGCAGATGTACTTAGCAAAGCTCAAACAAAAAAGCTAAGGGCTGGGCTGCCCGCACAGGGTTTAGGCATATATATCCTTCTAGGGGATTCTTTGGTCCTAAGGTGTTTTAAACAAGGTATTTTCCAATTTAAAAAGTTCTTTCAGGTTTTTTTGTTTGTTTGGCCTATCGCAGAAGGCCCTGTTCCTTGTGTTTCAAGCTAGTGTTTCAAGGTCCACCACCATGAGTGCCTTTCCTGTCTGGCAGGTGCAGTTGGTCTGGATTTGGGAATCATGAACTGGCAGGTAGGGCTGTTCTGGACCTCTAGCAGTGTCACCACTGAGTGTTACCTTTCCCAAGGCAGAATTATGAATAAAGTCTTCTGCTTGTCCCACCCCTGGCCTCCAGGCTACCTGGTTGCTGAAAGCATAAAGCCAGGTGATGGTCTACAAAAGACCGCCCCCCAGAGACCTCCCAGAGAAAAGCCTTCTGGCCAACACATTTGTTCACTTGGAGGGAGTGTATGACAATTCAGAGAAATGGGGTACTTGGAAAGGGACAAGGGAAGCATTACATTGACGGTCATTCTGTGCTGTGTCATAGATCTTATTTTAGAAAGATTTTGCAAGAAAAACTTATTCAAGCTCAAAGGCTTTTTCTCCCATACAATTCAGGACAGTTCTCAAATCCTGCCAAAAATGAGATGTTTTGAAAACCCTTGTCAGTTATGCTATGTGTCGTCCCAGCTCTGCTTTTTTCCAATCCTCAGGTGATGGGCTTACCCGGGAAAAAGGCCACTGTCCTGTCCCAGCCCAGGGCTCCTGAGGAGGAACCTACCCAGGAAGGCATTATTGAAGGGCTTTGCCACAGGGAGGTGTACAGGTTCCATGGGCAGGACTGTAACCTGACCTCCCCTGCAATTCTGGGTAGAATAGGACCTGTGATACAGAGCAGTACCTGAGCGTCTATGCAGGAGGACCAGGGAGTGGGACTGCAGGAGGGACATTAGGCTGAGAGGTTGGCTTTGCACGTCAACACTGTACCTGTGTCTATGCGAGCGCTGATCCCCACTGCACTCACTACAAGTTCTTGAAAGCTTTACGGTGGTCTGGAGGTGATAGATACCAGCAGGACATGAAATGAGCAGGCCAGGCTGTACCTGTCTTCTGAAAGACCTGCTGGGCTCAGGACCAGGGTTTATACCGTAGAAGGGCAGAGACCAACCTGTGTGTGGTCCAGGGCTAGCATTGTGCACATTTATTGAGCACAGCTGCACCCACTACTCTGGTGCTCTTCACACCCCTGTGAGGTAGGTAGGTAGGTAGCCCATTTTACAGACAAGGGAACAAGCTCTGTGTGGTCCCAAAACGTGTCCATGGCCACTTGTCCAGGCCCAGCTGCCCCTTCCCACAGTCTCTCTCAGGGTTGGCACCACCCTGAAGGAGCCCTATAAAGCTGTTCCTCATGGCCAGTCTGCAGGCAGCATGTTCTGGCCAGGCCTCCGTGTTGTCAGTGGGACTTGAGGGTCACCTCCACAGGAAAATGGTCACTGATAGCAAGGGCCTGGAAAGAGAATGGTTCAAGCCTCAGAGGCCCTGCTGGGCAGCCTCTCCCCCCTGAGGCTCTGCCTCAGAAAATTGCCCACCACCTAGGGTGGAGCCCCCTGGGTTTCTGCAAAAAACTGCATCTGAGAGAGCAGATCAGTGAGGCCTAGGCTGTCCACCCCTGTTGCTGCCTGCAGGTGGGGTGGGGACACAGACTTGGGACCCCATTCTCATAAGAGGCAAAGGGCATCCTAGCCTACAATCACAGATTTGTTCCATTTAGCCAAAATGGAGCCTCTTGGGGTCTTTCCTAGAAACTATCTTAGGAAAGAAAGGGCCAGGTACACTGCAGCTAGTTCCAGCCTTGGGCAGCAGGGAACTGGCTCCTCCTACCTGCCTGTGGAGGTGGCCTAGGGAACCCCATCCCTCAGGTGAAGGAAGGCTCAGTGCTCACTTGAGTCTGGTCCAAGCCGAATTCCTCCTGAAAGTTGTGCACAGAGGCCGACTGGGGTTTGAGGCTCCTGCGCAGGCGCGCACCACAGACCACAATGCGGTCGTAAGCACAGTCTGAGTTGCCCACCGTGGTGTCGGCGCTGTCCGGGATGAGCCACTTGAACACCTCGCTGCTGCGCAAGCGGATGGACCCCCAGTCCTGCTCCCTCACGTAGCTGCAGTCCGCGTTGAAGTCGCCCAGGAACAACATATCCTGCGGGGGGCGAGGGACTAGTGTCGGAGCCCGCCACGGAGAGCCAAGCCATTACGGCTGCCCCGGGGTGCGCCTCTTGGGTCCCGGTCTGTGCGGGCGCGGGCTTACATCGGTGCCCCACTTGTCAATCACGTCCAGGTACACATCGTAGAGAGCATCGATCTCCGCCACTGCTTGGTGCGGCGCAGCGTGCAGCGGGACCAGCACCAGCTCCTTAGGGGCTGAGGGAGGGAGGGGATGGATGTCAGAAGGCCCGGCGGGAGTGCAGGGGGCGGGGCCGGGTGGGGCCAGGGCCTCACCCGAGCTGTGGGTTGAGAATTTGACCACGAAAGGCTCGCGGCTGAAGGTGTCCTCCGGGTCCGGGTACTGGTACTTGTCCATGACCGACACCGAGTCCTTCCTGGGGGCAGAGGGCAGTGGGTGCGCTGGGCCGGCCACCTCCTGCCCCGCGCGCCGCATCCCCGCCCCTCACCTGTAGACGAACAGGTACATTTCCTTGTACTGATCCCGCCCTAGGGGCTCGCTGCTCACAAAGCTGTATTCGCGGCTAGACACACTGCGGAGACAGGGGCCAGGCCCTGGGTCAAGACACCGAGCCCAGGCCCGGGATGCTGCCCAGAGCTCCCGAGACTGGGCCCTGCCCGCCACACCTGTTGATCTGCTCGATGAGCGCTGATACGGCGCTCAGGTCCGGGTCTCGCACCTCCTGCACGAGCGCGATGTCATAGCCAGCGAGGATCTGGGGAAGGGGCAGGGGGGACGGGGTCACGCGTGCGCAGGCGGATGCGCAGCGGAACCTGGCCGCGGCCCCGTCCCCGGTCCCCAGCCTCACTTGTGCAATGACACCTCCACAGGCCGGGTCCGACACTTTGCTGTCACCGAAGCTCTGGATGTTGAAGGCTCCAATTCGCAGCGCGGCTGCCCCGGTGGCCCCCAGTGCCCAGAGTGCGGCCAGTAGGGCCCGGGGCACAACCATTGCACGGAACAGGAGGGCTGGGAGGGACAGACACGGCTCATATCAGCGGGGAACTGGAGTCGGATGCACCCAATCCTCTTCTGCACAAGGGAGCCAGGAAAGATCTGCTGCCCAATGCTGGCTACCGCCGAGGCACAACTGCCCCTGCACTCTCCAGATCTCCCTGGGGTAGTATGCTGGACTCATGGCCATTCTCCTATTCCGTAGGGAAACTGAAACGCAAATAGAGGGCCCAGTGTCTGGCTAGTCCAAGCTCCCAGACTCACCTAAGATGAGGATGGGGTGGTATCAGATGCTCAGGATTTGGGTCCAGGTAGGAGTCCGAAGTCCAGGCTGGGAGTGTGTCAGCACTGGACAGACTGCAAGAGCTTGGTCCAGCAATAGCTCTGCCTCCAGGGCATGGGCAGGTATTTGAGGCCCTGGTCCAGGGAGGAGCCAGACTGCACTGGATCCCACCCCCTCTACAGAGCTGGACACTAGAATTCCTGGCTCCCATTCCCACAGAGACACCAGTGCCTTCCCCCCACCCGCCCCACCTCCCACCCAGGGCAAGGCCACAGGGATTCCACTCTGAGCCTGCTCTAGGCCCTCAAATCTGTCAGAACTGGGACTCAGACCTTGTAAATACCCCAGGAGTTGCATCAGCCATGGTCATGGTCCAGGCTTTGTTCTTGTCCCCAACCCCCAGAAACTAGGTCACCTAGGATCTCCTTCCTGGAGCTGTATCCCCTCAGGAAATCTAAGGTAGTTCAATTAGGAAAGACCAGCCCCATTCTGGGCCTGTTTCCTGCTGTTTTTCCTACAAATCAGAGGCTCCTCATCCCCCAGCCTCAATCCCCTTTCCCAGGGCACCTCAGTAGGACTCAGAAAGCTGGGGTCACACCTCCCAGTGGGCAGGGCAGCATCAGGAGGTTGCCTATCCACATGCCAATGACACCCACGCACCGCCAAGGTGCCGCCAGCCCTGTCAGGTGCATAGGGTGGGGGTGGCCAGGAACAAGAGTCTAAAGGGTGGCCTGTGCGGACAGGTATTGCCACGGGGAACTTGCCAGGGCAGTAGTCCCAATGCCCAAGGCTGCCACTGCTGCAACATTACAAGTGGTGGGTTTTCATATTTTATTATAAAGCAAAAAAACTTATTTACACTCCCTCTTCTCCGAATGTCTGAATTCTGTGCCTCTTCTCTGTACCAAGCCAGGCAGGCGTGCATAGGGTGCTCAGGGTCCTTGTACCTGACACAGCCCAGCCCAGCGGGACCCTATAGGCAACCACGCTAGACAATGACGGTCTGCACCTCGAGCTGGCCCTCTGGTGAAGCGATGACCAGCTCACCCGCGTGCTCCAAAATCTCAATGTCCTCTGATGAAACCATGGTCACGGTGGCCTGCTCGGCGCCATTTGCACCTGCACGGGCCGTGAGTACAGTGCCCTCGCTGATGGCTGAGGCCAGTGTCATGGCCACCTGCTCCGTCAGGCTCTCTGGGGTGGCAATGGTGATGGTGTCGGCAGCAGCCGCCTCTGAACCCAGTCCTGCCTCCTGGTCCATGGTCACATTCTGCACAATGATCTGGTGCCCGGCGCTGGCCTGATGCACAATCTGCTGTACCACCTTCATGATGTGGCTGTCCACCTGTGGCTCACAGCTCAGCTCATGAGTTTGAGTGACAGTGCCAGGCTGCCCCTCCCCACACCTCCTCCAGCTCCTCACCTCTGTCTGGGTGCCTTCGATGATCTCTGTGGCTTCACTGGTCTCTGTATCATCCTCAGTGGCCTGAACAAAGGGTAAGAGGTCAGCCTTGCCTGCCCTTGGGCCCCATCCCAGTCCCAGCGGCCCTACACCCACCTCAATAATGTACTCCTGGGTGTCAGCCACCACAGATGAGAACTCGACCAACACAGTGTGCGGGTCTTCGGTGAGGACAGTGGCAGCTGCTGTGGGGCTCTCCTCAGACACTAGCAGCTCCTCCACCTCCAGCAGGCAGCCCCCTGAAGTGGGGAGCTTGGTCAGGGCTGGGCAGGACTGGGCAGGGCTGGCTGCCTGCCATCCCTCACCAATGCCCACCATCTGCCAGCCCCAACCTTTAGTGCGCAGGTGCCGGTTGAGTGTGCCGTGCTCGGCGAAGCCACGACCACACTTGTAGCACTTGAAGGGCTTCTCGCCTGTGTGGTGCCGCACATGCCGCACCAGCGAGCCCTTCTCCCGAAAGCCTCGGCTGCAGAAGGGGCACACATGCGGCTTCTCCTCCAGGTGTGTCCGGAAATGCACCTGCTGGGCATTCTGTGAAGACCTACCATCAGGGCCAACCTGGCCTAGGCCAAGGCTCAGACTGAGGCCTTCCCTGCTGCCCTCTAAAGTCAGGGAGGGGGCAGGATTCAAGGGTCAAAGGGAAGGTGCCAGGCCAAGACAGAGCAGGCTGGTGGCAAGGGGGTGACAAGAGAGGGCTGGGGCAGGAACAAGGAATCAATCTGGCCAAGGGAGTGGGGAGCCAATGGGTGGGGGGCCAGGGCTGGAGGGCCCACCTTGGTTTTGTAGCGCTTGCCACACTTAGAACAGGGGTAAGGTCGCTCATCTGAGTGGACGCGCCGGTGGCCACGGACATGGGCGATAGTCTTATATAACTTCCCACAGTCCCCACAGCGGAAGCGGCGCTCATGCACATGAACCTCCTGGTGCTTCTTGAGCAGGTAGGCCTTGGGGAAGGCCTTGCCACACTGTGCACACGTGAACAGTTTTGGCCCTGGGGCCACACACAAGATCAGGCCAGGTCCACCCCTCGAGGGTACCACCCTAACCACCTGCTGCCTGCCCACAGGCTACCTGAACCGCCCACTACCCAAAGAACAATCCTGGTCACCCACAGGTCATCCACTACCTGGTGCCCCACCCTCCTGCCACCTACCTGTGTGGCCCCTTTTGTGGGCCTCCAGTGTGGCCGCTGTTGGGAAGGTCTCACTACACTGAGGACACGGGTGGGTCCTGGGAAGAGCCGAGGCCTCGTTGGCAACCTGCTGGAGTACCACAGGACACCTCTAGCACCCACTGCAGGCTGGGCCCCAGGAGAACCAAGGACAGACCCACAGCATCCCCACCCTGGTAGGCTCCATCGTGGTCCCAGGGGTAAATACAGTAGGAGGGGAAGTCACTGCAGAAAGTGACAGCAGGGAGAACAGCAAAGAGGGTGGAGCCTAGCCAGCATGGTGATCTTGTACCCAAGGTTCAGACCCCAGGAAAGAGCCCCCAGGAAGGAGCACACCAGCAGTACAGGCACCTACAGTCTCCACCTGCTCCACCTCCAGCAGCGGCAGTTCTGGGGGACGATCTCCCAAGGGCTGGACGCTAGACGTGGCGGAAGAGGCTTGCTCCAGGGTCCCCTCCTCCCCAGTGACCCGCTCAAGGACAATGCCGGAGTTCTGCATGGCCTGATGTAGCAGGTTCTCCCGACTGTCCTCGCTAGAACTGGGAAGCTCCTCGGGGTCTGGGGGCTGCAGGGGAAGTGGAGAAAGGGAGGTTGGCAGTGCAACTCAGCACAGGACACCCACCCATACTCACCACAGACCCAAGGGGCCCAGGGTCCACAGTGCACACCCAGTATCTTTACTCAAAAATGCCCCTGGGAGCCCCACTCCATTTGTCCTCATCTGCCCCACCTTGCCTCTCTGCCCTCTGGCAGCCATTGGTCTCATCTCCTCTGCCAGCAGACCCCATCTCCTCTACCACCAGACTGAGCACCAGGAAGGCAGGCCCAGGTCAGTCCCGTTCCCACTGAAGACAATGCCCAGAATAGAACCTGGCACTGAGCAGAGAGAACATCAACCCCACCAGCCCTTACTTCTGGGGCCAGGGTCTTTATGCCCAAGGGAAGCTCTTGCATCTGGACATGGACTTCATGGATGACAGTGCCCTTGGCATCTGTCACCAGGTGAATCACAGGTGATGTCTCCATGGGCTCACTTGTCACCGATGACGATGTAACGGTCCCCACAGGGGAGGCACCAGACCCTTTAAGGCAGAACCAAGAGAGTCCTTAAAGAAAACCCCCAGACCAGGCAGCTCCAGAACCAGGATAGCAAGCTCTCACCAGGTGCATCCTCTTTGCCAATGACCATGTCTTTGCTCATGCTGAAGCGGATTTTTTCTGTGCACGGGGTGAGAGACTTGAGGTGCCGGGTCAGTGCACCCGACTCCCGGAAGCTCTTTCCACACTTGGCACACTTATAGGGGCGCTCATCTGTGCAGAGAATGGAGTCAGCCTCAGGTGGGGAAGGCAGGCCTGGAACCACAGCTTTGCCTACTTGCCAGGAGGCAGGGATGCCCCAGGCCAGCTAACCTGTGTGCCGCCGGTGGTGCCGGATGAGCGAGCCCTTGGTCCGGAAGGAGGCCCCACACAGCTTGCATTCGTGGTCCTTGCGGCTGCTGTGGGTGACCATGTGAGCCTTGAGGATGCTGCCCTGTGGGGGAGGGGAGGATGCAGCTCAGAAACCTCCCTGGGCAGGAGGCCTGGCCCTCCTAACTGGCACGGCCCGAGGCCCCCGGCTCACCGTCTTGAAGGTCTTGTGACACAGCGCACACACATAGCGACCGTCCTCGTTCACCAGCAGCTTAACCTGGGCCTGCTCACCCTGACCAGCCAGCCTGGGTCCCTGATGACCAGGGCTGCCTGGGACCTCTGCCATCTCACTGTCGCCTGGCTCCGGCTCAGCAGCCACAATGACCTCTTTGATGTGTCCACTGCCTGAAGAGAAGCAGGTCAGCCTGAGCCTCGGGATGCCATGGGCCCTGCCGTCTCTTGGACCCCAGCCCAGGAATACTGCTGGTGGGAGCAGTGGAGCTGCCTAGAGAAGCTCCAAGCCCCCAAAATATGTCCAATGGAGAGACCATGACAAGCAGAGTCCCCCTCCCTTAAGCCAAGAGGAGGATAAAACATGATGTGTGCAGGGATCCTGACACCTCTAAGGGTAATGGAGTGCCTGGCGTAGATAGTGGCCAGGCCAGCCTAGCTTACTGCCACCTGCCTTGCTCACTGCCCCAGCTCCCACTACATATGGAGAAAATGCCTTCAAGGTTGCCTGCTGGAGTCTGTTTTGACGCAGGCAGGCGACAGACCCAGCTGGACGAGTGAATGCTCTTGAGACACCTGAGACAGTTTGAGGAAGAAAATTGGGTTTTTGCTCCTCTCATGGGTGCTGAAGAAATCTGACAATGTGCAAAGCTAAGCTGTAAACACACTTCACAATTTCTGCTCACATGACAGTGGAAAATGGTTCACTTCTTAGAAGCCTTCTCATCAAACAGGCACCATGTTTTGACAAGCCATTCTCTTCAAACGGAATGTAAGTGTGTGACTCAAAACAATCCAGGGCATCTCTCACCCAAGCTCTGGCTGGCATGCCTCACACTTTATCTTTTCTCTACCCCAGAAGGGAACTTCCAAAGGGACAGGGACTTGAGTTTGAGTGTGACTCAGTAGACCAAGGGGTCAAAGAAGGGGAAATAAACGAAATCCAAGTTTCCCAGGAAGAGGCAAGAGTGGGTATCTAGCCCCTATGTAGCTCCAGCAGCCCCTGCTGATTATGTCCCCAGCCCAGTGAGAATAGGGAACCCCCAGCCCTGGGACACCTGCAGCTGGCAATCTAGGACACTGGTCAACCATGGGCTCCAAACCACTGAGCAGCTAACACCAAAGGGACATTTGGGACACCCAGGATGCCTGCAAAGGGGGAAACTCCCAAAAGTGTGAGAGAAGCAGGAGATGCCCAGAGAGAAAGAGAAACCCCCAGAGCTGCTGCTGAGCCACGAGCGTGAGCCAGTTAGAGGTTGGGATGCTGGGAAGGGGCCTGGCTGGCCAGAGGTCTGGAGCCTGTCATTACAGCCCAAACCCAGGGAACCTGTTTTCCTATATGACATCATCCAAATGAAACCAAATGCCATGTCGGGGCTGGAGCATAGTCCCACCTCCCACATCACAAAATTCCTATCCCAGAGTCGCACCAGGTAAATGTCCTTGTCCACTGGAATGTCAGGGGGAAAGAGCATGCAGACAAGAATAGGTGTCCTGCCACCTCCTTGAGGTGTGACCTTGGCAGAACAGTCTGAATGAAGGTTCCTGTCCCTCAAGTCTCTTCCACCCCTTCTTCCTGCCCCAGCTGATCCCAAGAGCTTCCCAAGGCCAAGTTCTACCTGTTGCTCAAACCTGCTTCCTGTCCAGCTGCCCAGTCCACTCATGCACTTGCCAAAGCCCCGGCCCAATGTAATTATCAACAGCACCCCCCCCCCCAGGTAAATACCGTTCCCTTCCCAACTTCCCAGGGCATCAGCCCAACCCAGCCCCTGGCCCCCTCCACCTGCCCTAGCCCCAGGCTGCCCTTTGAAAGTTCCCCCATGCATGCCAGCCTGTCCCAGATCAATAAGTGTGTGACCTAATCCAGACTTCTCAACATCCCCTCCCCTACTGCACATCAGGATACATTTTAACTTTTAAAAAGTCATCAAAGAAGCTGACCTGGCGTTGTATGCTCATAAAAGCCTTATGAGAATCAGGGCAGGAAATGTCACACCCCTGCAGGAGGGAGTGAGGACTGGGGAGATGAAAGCCAAGGTCAGGCATCAGGTCAGGGCCGAGCTGGAACAGCAGGTGCATCCCATGCACACCCTACCCCAACCCTCCAGAGCCAACTGTGGGGTGGGAAACAGGAACCAAGGAAGTGGCAGAAAAGTGGAGAAGATTCTGGAAAAACTAGGTCAGAGACAGTCTAAGGAAGCAGCAGGAGAGCAGCCAGCTTGTGCTTGTGCACAAAGTGAAGACTCTCCAAGGCCCAGGTGGGCCCTAGAGCTGCCCAGGCCACATGCTTCCCCTTTCCTGGCAGGGCAATGTCTGGTATCCAACTCTCAATACGCCTGCAGGCCTTACCCTAAAGAAGGTGAGCACAGGCCCTTTGCCCCTTGGGAGGCCTTGCTCTCAGGAGAGCAGAGGGGCAAGGGCAGCAGAGGTTCCCAGCCTCCATCCCTCAACACAAATGGCTACCAGGTCAGTGATACCTCAGCACTGAGAACCATGAGGTGGCAGCCCTAGTGGGGCAGTGGCAGCTTACCAACGATGTCGGATGTGTGGCTGATATCTGCTGTTAGAGTAGCTGCCTCCACAACAATGTGGGCCACAGTGATGGGCTCTTCTGGGCCTGCCGCCGCCGGGACCACCTACCAATGGGGTAGAGGGAAGGGAGGAGACTCATCTGCAGGGCTCCTGAGCAACCTTGGCTTGGCAAGTGCAGACTTGGATTTAAGTCCATATGGAATGGTTGGTCTGGTGCTCTCAGCTCCATCAGGACCACTGATCTGAATCCGACTCCCAACCTGGCCCAGGGAATCAGCCCCACCATTCTAATGCCTCCAGCCACTGAGGAGTGTGGAACACCAAGTGCCCTTGGGGAGGACTCCAGGAGGAAGTGACCAGAGCTCCAGCTGGATATGTGGGGATGAAGGTGAGTACCTACACCCATCAGCCCCAGCCAGGGGAAAGGGAAAGAGGACTGGGGCTATGAGGCCAGAGGCCTTCCTGGAGGAGAAGCACCTCCGGGAGGTAGGTAAAGAGCACAGGGTCAGAGCGAGACAATTCTGGACCCTCTGCTCTCTGGGTGACTCCCTGTGGTGACCTGAGGCAATGGACTTCTCTCAGACTCCTTTCCTACAAGGAGGATGACAAGAATGCCCACTATGCACGGGC
Source organism: Cynopterus sphinx (assembly GCA_030015415.1). Classification (NCBI taxonomy): domain Eukaryota; kingdom Metazoa; phylum Chordata; class Mammalia; order Chiroptera; family Pteropodidae; genus Cynopterus; species Cynopterus sphinx. The sequence goes on along the minus strand of CM057379.1, from coordinate 92,996,100 downwards.
ACTTATGGACATTAACTGTGTGTGTACAGCCCCAAGCATGCACAAGGTGCAACAAAGTTGGCCATTTTTATGTAGGGGTAGAGGGACCCACAGAATCATATTTATTGTGGGATCCCCAGGAACTGTGTGTACAGGATAGAAGACAGGCCAAAAGGACAAAGGCCACCATGATATCTCTGGACAGACGCTTGAGCTCCAAGAAAAGAGGGACCCAGGCCCCCAGCTGCACAGGCTTTGGCCAGAGGCTACTTAGAAGGCCAGGCCATGCAGGAAACCCCAGAGCACCACCAGGCTCTTGATGGCAGGGCCCAGACCCTCCTTTGCCAACAACCTGTCCCCATGTCACAGGGAACCAGCTGTACAGGTCTGTCCCAGCATGCCACCACCGCCTCCTCCTGCTGTCAGGTGAGCTCAAGGAGGAGCGGAACGTGTGTATGAGAGAGAGAGATGGCAGCTGGAAAGCAAGCTCACCTCCTGGCCCAGCAGCGCAGCAGTTGAAGGGCTGGCAGGCAGGGCCTCCTGAGGAACCCGATGGCAAACCTTCTGGAGCTTATGATGAACAAAGTCCTCCAGGGCGGTGAACTCCGCCTGGCAGCGGCCACATCTGTGCACATCGTCCTCATCTATAAAAAGCCTGCAGTTAGTGGGGCTTGGGAGGCTAAATCCACCCAAGGGTGGGATCAGAACCAAAGGTGCCTTCTCCAGCCCTCCCAGAGGGGCCAAGAATACTCTCATGGGCCTAGGGTGCCAGCCCCCATCCTCGAGGTCTGCAGAAATAGCGCATATCCCATGGAGAGCAACATCTAGGATAGGGGGAGGGGTGCTCGTGCCCACAGAACTCTGGATGAGAGGCTGCCCTGTGGCAAATACGGGAGAGGGGATACCCTGACCCATGATCATCCTTTTTTAACTCTAATTTTGTGCTTCCTTGATTCCAAAAAAAGCAGCATCTCCAGCTCAGGGTGAAACTTCTCAAAAGGGCTCCAAAACTCAGGGCCATTGCACTTGAGCCCCTCACCATCTGGGCTGACCAGCCAATGTCTGCCTCAGGTCCAGCAGGAGAGACCTCCTGCTCACTGAGTCCCTACTGCGTGCCAGGCACCTCACTAGGAACATCACCAAATCCGGCCAGCACCCTGAAAAAATGAAGATGACTATTCCCACTCTAGAAAAACAACTTGAGATTCAAGGACACCCACCTAGTGAGTAATGGGGCCAGAACCCGAACCTGAGGGTCTACTTCAAATGTCCTGATGTTTATACAAAGGGACGGGGAGGTGTTCCTTCTGCTTCCATAAAAGTCTGCCAGTTCCCACCACCTCACATCAAGGTCAAACCCAGGCCTGGTGCACAGAAGGAGCAGTCTGTTGAATTAATAAGCAAACAAAGGGCCAAACAACAGCCATGACTCACCCACAGGCCACCTAACAGAGGGCAATGCCTTCCAGATGGCTCATAGTCACAAGCAAAGCACTAAGGTGTACATCACCCTCATAATCTCCCAGCCCACTGAGTCTGACTTGGCACCAGGGTGTTGCCATTGAAGGAACTCCCACCACAGAAGGGACACACCCAGCCCATGTGACATTGAGACAAGGCCATGGACAAGCCCAGCAGTGCACAGCAACCTCTAAAGAGAACCCTCTTCAGGTTCGCCTTGTGCCCAGTGCTACCGCCCCTCCTCAAGCTGGAATAAGAGCAAGAAAAAAAATGTACCAAAAATATGAATGCTGTGGGGACAAAGACCACCACCCAATATCATTAGCCAACCCCTCCTTATGGCCTAGTCTACAGCCTCAAGGGACAGAGCTAAGAGAGCAGAGACCTGAGTTCTATATCCAAAAGCTATCAGGGTTCCTATGCGTGAGCCTTCAGTGTGTCCCCACACTGTTCTCATCGATTTACATACATGTTCTATCCTGAGGCAGCAGAACCCAGAAGTTAAAGTAGTGTTGAGGAGTCACACAGTCTTAGCATCCAGTCCAGTCCTGGCTACTTACTAGCTGGGCGACCTAGTCACTTTCACATTTTTTAATCTCAATATTCCTCATCCACAAAATAGGAATAATCACAATAATAACAGTAACATCCAGGGGGGGTTTGAGAATGAAAAAAGCTGATGCAGGTAAGTGGTTAATACATTATCAGCAACAGGACCCCCGTTTTGTAATGGGAAATACAGGCTCAGAGAGATGTGCGGTCACCTGCCGAAGATCAAACAGCTAAAAAGCGGTCGATATGGGACCGAGCACGCAGGCTGGCTTCAGGGCACCAGTTCTCCTCTCAAGGGCCAGCCCAGAGCCCAGATCCTGGAGAAACCCGAAACCCCGTCCTCCCGGAGCCCCCCGCCACGCCCAGCCCGACTGAGGCCTCAGCGGCCTGTCAGGTGTAGCGGGAGGGGGCTCGGAGAGGGCCAGCGGGAGGGGAGGTGTTCGCGGAGGGCTGCAAGGACAGCCCCGGGGCCGTGGGCAGCTGGGAGTATCGGTGGTGAGTGAGCGCTGGGGCCCCCGGGGCCGACGGGCGCCTCGCCAAAGAGGCCCACGAGTGTGAGGAGACCGGGGACTCGTGGCGGGCCCTGACGGGTCCCGAGGACTCGGGAGGTCTGCAGGGAACCCAGGTCTGGGCGTCAGTGGCGCCCTCACTTCAAGCCGTCGGAGCCTCCGCCAGTCAGGCTGAGCCGCTTCGACCCCGGACGCGCCCCGCCCGGTCTGGCCCTGTTACCTTCCTCGCTAAAGGGCGCGGGGAGGCGGAGGAAGCCGCCGGGGGCCAAGGCCGCCGCCGCCGCGACCCCGCCCTCGCCCGCTTCCCGCCCGGCGTCGGCCCGGGCTGCTGCCGTATGCGCGGCCGTCACCCGCACTGCCATCGCGCCCTCCATGTCGCAACGCGCCGCAGGAAGATGGCGGATTTACGACCGTGTCGTCATAACAACGGGCCGCGCCCAGGCGGCGAGAGAGCGCCGACGGACGGCAACGGGGAGCTTCCGGGTGGCTTTGACGGACGGGCGGTGGGGCGGAGCCTGGAGGGGCGGCTCGGACCCGCAGAGGCGGGGCAGGCCCGCGCAGTGAGGCGATGGGGTGGGGCTTTCCGGAGGCGCAGTTACGGGGGGCGGACCAGCAGGCGGCGGGGGGCGGGGGGCGGGCGGTGGCGGGCGGCGGGCGGGCCGGGGCAGGCCTGCGGGGCGTGGCCTAGCGGAGCGGGGGCACGGCCATACCAGAGGAGTGGAGCGCTGGGGCGTGGCCCCGGGAGCCTGGGCACAGGTCCGGAAGCCGCAGGACGGTTTGAGAGCCGGGGCGCTGGGGCCGATCCGACCTGCAGCGCCACTTGGCTAGCCCTGAGCGGGTCCTCCGGCCACGGGCGTCCCACCGGCATCCAAGCTGGAGAGGGCTGCTGCCGGGAAACCGTCCCAGCTCCGACTGGTATCGTCGCCTGTGCCCCTCAGGTGTCAGAACCTCTCTTGATGGTTGCCCAGGCCCTGGGAGAAGAACCGAGTTTGGGATGGCTAAAGGGTAGCTTCTCTAAGCCTTTTATTCTTTTGTATAGTTTTTAAGTACACATAAAACTTATCTTTAGTGACCGTGCATTCGCAATGTACAACCATCATCATCATCGGAACAATGTCATTCCAAAAGAAAACCTGTACCCATTAACAGTCACTCCCCATTCTCCACTCACCTCAGCCCTCGGCAAACACTTTCTATCTCTGTGGATTTACCTTTCCTGGACATTTCATATAAATAGAATTACACATGTGGTCTTTCACATCTGGCTTCTTTTGCTTAGTATAATGTTTTCAAGGTTCATCCAGGTCATAGCATGTATCAGTACTTAATTACTTTGTATGGATGAATTGTATTCCATAATACGGGTAGATCATAATTTAGTTATTCATTCATATATTTGGTTCTCCACCTTTTCTACTGTTGTGAATAGTGCTGCCATGAACATGCTCAGACAAGTCCCTTTTATTCTTTTTAAGGTAATATTCAATTAGATCTTTTAAGCTAAATGCTTTACAGGATTTTCTCATTGAAGGTACCAATCACCTGCATCTTAAAGATGAAGAAACTGAGGTGAAGAACTGATAGGACACTTGCTCAAGGGCAAACTGGAGACTAACCCAGGTCTTTCCAGAGCAATGGGCTGGAAACACACACACACACAGGGCATGCTTTTTCAGCTCAGTTATTCTCTCCAGTCAAATGTTGGATACCAGAGGCTCAAGTGGATCAGACCTGGTTCCCTCCAAGAAGTCCAGTCTCCAGGGAAGAACAAACACAGACACAAAGTCTCAGATTGTCTCCATGTTGGAGCTGCCCAGCTGGGGAACTGAGGACCCTTGGCCTTGCAGGAGCTGGGATGTGTGAGGCATAAATCAGATCACCGGCAGTCAAGCTAGGTTAACAATAGGGCTACTTTCTAAAGGGGTCTTGCTCACCATTGCAGGAGTGACAGTCAGCATTTCAGAAGGATCACTTTGATTCCTGTGCAGAAAAAGGACCATAGGGTCACAACTGAGGCAGGAAGATACAGGATGGATGGTCTCTGAGAGACAAACAGGAGGAGCAAGTGGTGGCTTGTAGAGCATGTGGCATCTGGGGCACTTCTGAGAAGAAAGGAATAGGAGGATACCTTACTTGAGGATGTGCTGAGGAATAATGGAGAAGCCAGCATCAGAGAAGTAGAGGAAGCCGCCCGGAGGACTGAAGTGGGAAAGGATTTCTAAGGCAGGACAGCCTGGGTGTGAGTGAACACAAGTAAGAGCTGTCCCAGGGAGAGAGCCTGCTCTGCTGTGTGCTCCAGGGTCTGTGGGACAGAGTTGTTGGACAGGCCAGGGCTTCTGCCTGGTTTACGCCTTTGGGGTCAGAAAAGAGCATCCTGACCAGTGAGGTCTGGGCCTTGTCTTAGCTGGAACTGAGGCAGACCAGCAGATGCAAGAGTGGACAGGCCTGAGGTCATTGGAAGGCAGAATGGCCAAGGGCAGGCAGGAAGACCGGAGTCTTCCTTCTCCCAGATGGCCTCCTTTTTCACCTTGTCATCACCATGGGATCTAACTGCACATTGTGTGTTTTATAATCAGTACTATGTTTACTTTTTGTGGCCAGAGCCAGAAGTGAACTCTATCTTTAGATGGCTGCTCAGTCTCCATTCCTTGACTATACTTTTATTTAACCAACCCCATGTTGAAGAATATTTAGGTTGCATCAAATTTTTTTACCACGAGTCCTTTTTCAATGACTCCAATATTTGCTTAGCTCATCAGAAGTGATAAATCTGTAAAAACTCAGATTCAATGGATACTTGTGCTTTTTCATACAATTTAAACACACGCAACACTATTAAGATTAAATAGTGTCTTTCTTATACCACCTATATCCATGCCCCATTTTACTTGCCATACTGCTTCCTTGTTTGAGGAGACCCTTTTGCCATCCATTTGCAGGTAAAAACTGAGCACCTACTGTGTGTTGGGAATGCATTGTGTTTGTGATGTGCTCCTCTCCCATCTAGATTCAGGGCACCTCACCCAAGGTCAGTCCTCCCCAGTAAAAGGGCACCAGCCCCTTTTGCCTTATCTAGGAACTGGTTCACAGTCAACTTGTCTCGATACTGACCGTTCCATTTCTCCCACTACGTATCTCAGGGATGTTAAATGAAACAAATGCAGCAGAGCTCAGTTTTGAGGTCAGCTGAGTTTAATCCCAACTCTGCAACTGTGTTGTCCAGCTGGTGACTCTCTGTGGCTCAGTTTCCTCATCTATAAATGGAGATAAAAATAGCCCCTGCCCCTGCCTCTCAGTGCTGTCCTGTGATTACGACAAGGTAATGTAGGTAAGAAGCAGCACTCAATGCCTAGATGTTGACTGAGTGCCCAGTAAACCAAGGCAACTTGGCAAGTATCGTACAAACCAGCCCATGGCTGGACAGTAGCAGTGTTTCCCATTCTGACCACTGTACCACATACACTGCATGTTTCTGGGAGGTTAAAGCAGGGTTTGTGACCTTTTGTCAAATTCAGTTCTTCTCAAGGTCAGCTTCATCACCAAAACTGAGTAGGAAGACACAGGGAGGAAGGTATTCCCTTCTTGGGTGGTGGGTGCACCAAGCAGTAACACTTTGCATGTCCTTGTGGGCCATGGCCCTATCTTTCAGGGGTTCCCAGCAGAGACTACCAGAAGCAAGCTGTATGTAAACAAGCAGGACTCTAAGGAAACTGAGGTCACTGGCTTTACCTCATGGGGTTGAGGGTGGGGTAGAGATCCAGAGAAGACTTCATAGAGACCTAGGGCCCAAGAGAGGAGCAGGAGTTTGACACACTACAGTTTGGGGCTCTGGGTAGCTTGGCAAAGGGAGGTTCTCAGGAAGCTGGGGCCTGTTATTGTTTTGCCACTTAGCCATATTGAAAGTAATGATAAACATACACCTACCCTATGAACCAATCAGCGATTCCACTCCCAAGCATAAACCCAAAAGAAATGAGTGCCTATGTCCACAAGTGAGTGTGTAGGAAGGAGAATGTTCATAAGGAGCATTTTTACAGTAGCTCCAAAGTGGAAGGAAACAATCCAAATGTCCATCAACTGGAGAAGAGATCAACCTGGGTATATTCTTACATTGGCCCGGGTGGCAATTAAAACAAAAACACTAAGGACACATTTCACAGACTTTGTGTTGTTCCAAAGAAGCAAGACCCAGAAATGTACACACAGTAAGAGCTTTTTTATTTTTTTTTTAATCCTATTTTTAAGATGGTCTAGACCAAACAAAGGAGGCTATAACCCATTTCATGGTGGTAGGAGTCAGAGGTAGTTAAGGGAGGGGTGTCCACTTTTGATAGGATAGGCATGTACGGGACCTTTTCCAGAGTGATAGAAATAGTCTATATTGATCTGGGTTGTGTTTACCCAGGCGTGTATGTAAAAATCCATCGAGCTGCACACTGAAGAATTATGCATTTTATTGTATGCTATAGCTCAATTAAAAGTAACGATAACCTAATAATAACGATTATGATATCGACTAATTATTGTGAGCTGTTATAGGCAGTGTCCTTCTTAGACTGTAATCCCCCTGCCTTGCTACTCGTTCACAAGACTAAGGCAAAGAAAGCATTTTTTTGCAAAGGACTAGAAATGAGAAGGCAGGTTGAGAAGGACCTCCGGGAAGTCTCTCAGGACTGGCTGACACCGTGTCCGGAACGTGTCCAGCACGGAGGGCACAGTCCAGTGCGCCCCTCAGGCAACGGTGAGAATGTGACTCTCTCCCAAGAGGACAGCGGCCCCAGCCTCACCGTGATCCGGCGGAGAACTCCATTCTCGAGGCCGGAGAGCAGCCAACTAATCAGCAGCTGGCCTGGCGCGAGGTCAGTCGATTAAGGGCTTCCGTCTCCGAAGCGGACCACACGCCTCCAAGGCCAGAGATACCCAATGAGCGGCGGCATTACGTCTCGCGCCATCTTCCCGGCTCCTCAGCGTTTCCGCAGGGAACGCTCCGCTCCGAATGCCGGTTGGCTCCCTGCCAGCCAATCAGCGGAGAGCCCTGGGCCCAACAGCCAATGGCCGCGCGCCTTTCTAAGCCGAGCCGTGGCGGTTCGCGCTGACCTCCAGCAGCCTGCGGGAGGCGGGGCCGGATTGGTGCAGGCGGCGTCCAATAGGCGGTGCGCGCAGGGCTCGGAGCCAATGAGCGTGTCAGGGGCGGGGCGCGGCCGGCGGCGGGCGGCTGCGAGGAGCGACCGGGGTCGGCGGCAGCGGCCGGTGTTGGCGGCGGTGGCGGGTGCCTGGCCGCCATGGCGCAGGCGGAGGCCGGCGGTGACGACGCCCGCTGCGTGCGGCTGAACTCCGAGCGGGCCCAGGCGCTGCTGGCCGACGTGGACACGCTGTTGTTCGACTGCGACGGGGTGCTGTGGCGCGGCGAGACGGCCGTGCCTGGCGCGCCGGAGGCCCTGACGGCGCTGCGGACCCGCGGCAAGCGCCTCGGCTTCATCACCAACAACAGCAGCAAAACCCGCGAGGCCTACGCCGAGAAGCTGCGGCGCCTGGGCTTCGGCGGCCCGGCGGGGCCCAACGCCGGCCTGGAGGTCTTTGGCACGGCCTACTGCACCGCGCTCTACCTGCGCCAGCGCCTGGCCGGCGCGCCGGCTCCCAAGGCTTACGTGCTGGGCAGCGCGGCCCTGGCCGCGGAGTTGGAGGCCGTGGGCGTCGCCTGTGTGGGTGTGGGCCCCGAGCCCCTGCAGGGCGATGGCCCAGGCGCCTGGCTGGACGCGCCGCTGGAACCCGACGTGCGCGCTGTTGTGGTGGGCTTCGACCCGCACTTTAGCTACATGAAGCTCACCAAGGCTGTGCGCTACCTGCAGCAGCCCGGCTGCCTTCTCGTGGGCACCAACATGGACAACCGGCTCCCACTCGAGAACGGCCGCTTCATCGCGGGTCCGTGCGCCCCGGAGGTGGGAGGCTGGAGGGCAAGCGGCGGGCCCCTCGCCCCTTCGGACCCCTGACCCGGGACGCTCTCCTTCCCTCCCCTCTCCCCTCTTTCCGCCCCACAGGTACGGGTTGTCTGGTCCGAGCTGTAGAAATGGCCGCCCAGCGCCAGGCTGACATCATAGGGAAGCCCAGCCGCTTCATCTTCGACTGCGTATCCCAGGAGTATGGCATCAACCCGGAGCGCACCGTCATGGTGGGAGATCGCCTGGACACAGACATCCTCCTGGGTGTCACCTGTGGCCTGAAGACCATCCTGACCCTCACCGGAGTCTCCACTCTAGGGGATGTGAAGAGTAATCAGGAAAGTGACTGCATGTCTAAGAGAAAAATGGTACCTGACTTCTATGTTGACAGCATAGCCGACCTTTTGCCGGCTCTTCAAGGTTAAAGATTTAGCGTCTTTAATCTACAGAATAAAAATTGAAAACCACTTAACCAAATTAATAGGTGGGGCTTAAGCATCTGTTCGGCTAGGTGGCTTCAAAAAGTATATTTGGAGTTAAGCAAAGGCACTAGTTGTTAACCTTGTAAGTAAACGTTTGGGGGTGATTTTGTTACAGACGTTTATATTTCAAGATGCACTTTTAAACTTGGAGGACATTGTGGGGGTCCTGGGCCTTGATTGGCAGGCTCTGCATCTGTCCAGGATTCAGATAACCTCAGATCTAGGGGTGTCACGTATTTTATTGAAAATTTCATTCAGGGATCTGCCCCCTTTTAGGACAAAGGGAAGGACTACTTTGACTTTTGTTAAGAAACTTGTACAAACCAACCCTGGGCCCCATCCGTGTGATAATCAGCAGAGGATTTGCTGCTGCATCCCAGCGCCTCACCTGCCGGGTGGGAGTGGAGGGGGCTGCTTGCTGGTGGTGTCTCCCTGTCTTTGGGGTGTGGGGTGCTGCCCTCACCACCACCACTCCACACTTCCTTAAAAACCACTCTGATGTCACAATTGAGTGTCTGTTCCGTTTCAAATGCCCAGGGCTGCTGCTTCTTATACATGGTTGCGCAGTTCTGTAAACTCAGTCCATCTCAACTATGGCTTTTTCAAATGTGTATTTAAACCTAGGTGACTTGGATTGAGCATGTTTTGTTGGCTGAGTGCCATGGAGGACGTGGATGCCTTTGCTGAACTTTGGGCTACTGTGCAGGGAGCTCAGAGTAGCATTGGTTGGCACCAAAACTTTTTTTCGCTATATGAACAACTTTGTCAAGGGTTGGAATCGAATCTTAAGTGTTTTGATTAATAGCTTTGCTCTGTCTCATAGGTAAAATCCCACCGAAGAAGTCTCTGTGCCCTACAGCCAGCAGCATGGCTAAAGTCATGTGCCAGCCAAGGAATGCCTCTTGCCAGGGTGTTTTCTGGGTGGGGGAAGAATGAGGTGTCCTCAAGAACAGGAAGTCCTTTTACAAAGCACCCAGTCTCTTCCTGTCCCCCCATACCCTTGGTTGGGGTGGGGGTTAGATGCCAGTGGTTCGTGAGGCCAACTATCTTGGCCCTGGAGTCCCTTTTAGGTGTCCAGCTGAAGGACTGGCAGGATCTACCAGCTAGCCAAGTGTCCTTGGCAGGGGGCCCTGGCTTTTTCTGCCTGTTCCCTAAGTTTCTGACCTTCGGGCACAGGCCCGATAAGCAGATTCTTCAGCCACCCTACTAGGGTGAACCTGGGAAGCTGTTTGGGCAACTCCTTCCTGGTACTTCACCCTGCACCCAGTGGTGTCTGCCCACAACCTGTGGCTCCTTCGTCCCAGGGTCACAGTGCTCTTTCACTCATTCTCTAAGAGTTCTCAGAGCAATAAAGGATGTCCTGAGGCTTTAGCTCCTCCCAGGCCTGGGGTGTCTGAAGTTCAGGCACTTCCATGGAGCAACAGCAGGGCAGCCAGTGCCTGTGAGGTTGGTGGTGCTGACGTTGGCTCTGCAAGGTCAGCTCAAGGTGGGGCTGGATATTGAGCAGGCCTTTCAGAGTGTTGTCACCCACACCAGAAGCATGCGGCACATGAGGCAGCCACCGAGACCTCCCTCTTCTAACTCCATTTCTGTCCCTGTTGCACTGTGTGAACCCAAATGCATATTAAACTCTCAAATCCACGCTGACTGGCTTCCTTGCTCTCGCCTTGACAGCTGCTTTCACACAGGCTGCAGCTGTCTAGCCTCAGTGTGGGGGTGGGGTAAGGGGACTCAAAGTCAAAGGCCATTCTGGGGTTCCATTTCCAGAGCTGGAAACCCAACCCCATCTCAGGCTCATTACAGAGGGGCAGGTTCTGAAAAACCAGGAAAAATAAGGCACAAAGCACAACCAGAGTAGGAAAGGGCCCTTGGTGAAGCTGGTAAGGTCAACCATGTTGTAAAAGCTGGCAGTCCCCAGGACACCCTGATTGTTGTAATCCACATCAAGTAGCTGGAAATGCAAGCTGGGAGCCAGGATCATAGCAAACTTCAGTTAGAGAAAGTCAAGCCAGGCAGGGACTGGTGGACATGAGGCCAACCTAACCATCCCAACGTATCAGGGAGATTCAAATAGGCTACCTTACTGCAGCGGAGCCTCCTGGAAGCCATCCTGGTCTTGGGTGAGCTCTGTGGGATGCCAGGAAGCCTGTCCTGTGTTGGGGGTGCTGGGAAAGGAGGTCGTGCAGAATCCAATACCAATTTTTCACAAAACAGGCATTTATAGATGGTTGGTTGTGTGCCAGGCACTGTGCCCAGCCTTAGGAGTCTTGCAGTAATTTGAGAGGCTAGAAACAGGCTTCTAGGAAAAATTAAATCTGCCACCAATCATATTCCACATAAAAGTTGTCCTGATTGGGCCTGGGCTACTTTCTGTGCCCTTCAGTGGGGCTCAATTTCCACTATGAGCATGCTCTCAACACCCTTGCAGGCCCGTGTGCTCTCCAGTTTGCACAGACCAGGAGTCAGGTGAGCCAGGTACACAAGCACACACCCTCCCCCACCAGGTGGAGGGGAGAGGGCTGTCCTGGCTCAGGTAGCTGGGCTGGGGAGGAGGCAGTGGGATCAGGATAGGAGGGAGCCATGACGGTTGGCTCATCAGAGGCTTCCTGAGGTTTCTCTGGCTGACTCCAAGGGGTGGCAGACAATCAGCACATTGTCACCAGGGCTGCAGCATGGAACAGGGGAGCTGCTGTGCAGAGGGCCCCAAGCCTGGGCCTGTTGGGGTGAGTGCTTCCCCACTATCCAGTGGCCTCTCCTGGGACAAAGACCCAGGGCATGCCCTGAGTAGGAGACAGGAAGGCAGTGCCCATCTTCCATACCTCCTCAGCCCCTACCTTCTCTAAGCCAGCCTGCTCGCTGATCTCTGCTCTAGGCTGCACTGACTGAAATGTGCCCTCAAGTGAAGACCAGGCCCTGCCATGGGCGCTGGAAAACCCCTGGCCTGCTGCTGCTGCTGCTGCTAGCACTGGCTGCTGCTGGGGCTGTGGCTGGAGGGCTTCTTGGCTTCGCTCATAGCCCTCCCAAGGTGAGCCTTCATCAAGAGCTGGGCAGGGGCATGAACAGTGGAGCCATGGCTCGGAGCTGAGCTGATGGCAGGACGGGTAGAGGGGTCAGAAGTCTCGCAGCAGGGCTGGGGTGGGGTCATGGGCCCCCCCAGTCTGCCCAGCTGAGTTCCAGCTCTCCACTCAGCCACTGCTGCAGATGCTCCATCTGACACTCCCGAGCCCCAGGGTGTACCAGTACAACCAAACTGCCCAGGTGGATGCAGCTGGGAATGTGGCGACCATCAGGGTGACCCCGGCTCAGAGCAACCACAGCTGGGCAGTGTTGTTCGACGGGCAGAGCGTGAGTGGGCCAGGGGGTGGGAGGATCACTGCCCATGGATGTTCAGGTGGACGTGCCTCATGTGCCTGCCTCCCCAGGGATGTGTCTGCTACCGCCCCGCAGAGCACAAGGCCTGCTTCCTCCGCCTAATGGAGCCCCGAGATCATGAGACCCTGCAGCTTCTGATGAACACCTCAAGGGTAAGCAGCCCCTGTGCACACATAGCTAGGCTTCTCAGGCCAGGGGCCAGACAAAGGGTCCTGTGTATAGGGGCCTGGGGCAGGCTGGGGCTCTAGTTTCAGTGCAACGGAAGCTCTATCTTCCCTTGGCTAAGGCTGTTGACAAGAGCTGAAGGCAGGACCGGCACAGTGCTGGCATGTCCAGGGATGCATGAGCCCTGCCCAGCCAGTCCATGTGTCCCTGGCCCATAGCCCACCAGAGCCTTCTCTGCAGGCCCAAGGGTCTCACAGACCCAGCCAGGACACCCACTATACCCAGGAGCTGCTGGAAGTTCTCGGGAGCCATGAGGTGGACTCTGCCCAGGTTGGGGCTTCAGTGCAGCACCTTTGCGAAAAGACCCCCATTTACTGGGCCCGTCGCGCAGAGGGTGAGTCAGAGCTGGCTGTGGGGAGAGGCCTGGGCTCCTGCAGGACAGTCTGGGAGAGGGGGAGGTACCCTTTGGAGTTTACAGCGAACCCTACCCTCAGGGCCACGGAGGCAGCGGCTGATCTACCTGTGCATCGACATCTGCTTCCCAAGCAACGTCTGCGTATCAGTTTGCTTTTATTACCTCCCAGACTGAACCCCCAGTGCTCCCAGCCCCATAGGCCACCCAGCCCCATCACTGGTACTTAGAGGGCAGCTGCCGGCAGGGGCTAATAAACCCCTCCACTTGGCTGTGATGGTGTTCTCTGTGGCCTCGGGACACAAAACAGTGGTGGGGAGCAAGGGAAACACTGGCTTCAGAAGGGCACTAGCCAGGTTGGCTTAGGTTGGTCTCCTGAGTCCTGTCACATTCAGATAAGCAACTGGGGGCTAAAAGAGTCCCCAGGCAGACCAGCTTGGCCAATCTAAGCTGGCCAAGGGGGCCAGGGTAGGTCAGCCAGATCCAGTTAGCCTAGACTGGTAGAGGCTAGCCCACAGGAGTTCACTCTGACCTGGGTGGCTGAATAGTCACATCTAGCTGGTGCCACTTGACACCTGCCTGCAATTCCAAGAAGGCACAGGCTAGCCTAGCACACTGTCATTGAAGGCCAAGCAGACCACGGCTTTCTGGTGGCCGCCATACTCTCTCTTGATCTCTCCTGTCTCCACGCACCAGAGCCGGGCCAGGTTGTCAGAAGAAGCTGCAGGGAGGAAAGGCATGGGCACCAGCTCAGGACACAGGCCTGGCCAGGCTGCAATGGAGCGGCAGCAGCTGCCACTGGACTAGTGGGACAGGGAGGCAGGGTGGGTGGGACTCACCAGTGACAATGTACTGGGAGTCCCCTGAAAATGCGCAGCCCCACATCCAGCCTCGAGATGACTCTCCTGGGTTGCTGCTCTTGATGCTCAGCTCTGTCATCAGGGAGAAGTTGGATGTTCTCCAAATTTTGCATGTCTGGTCAGCTGAGCAGGTGGCGAGGAGCCTAGGGATAGGTGTGAGGGTGTCGGGGGTGTCATTATAGCCACTCCAACCCTGAATCCCCTTACTATCTACCAGGCAGGCCCAGAACCATTAAGCCCCCAGCCCCAGGCAGGTCCCGTCCCTCCAGGAGCCATCTGAGGGCCCCGGGCTCCCCAGACCCTGTACACACGTGGAGTCCGGGCTGAAGCGGCACTGAAGAGCATAGCGGGTGTGTGCTGGGATCTTGGTCTTGGGGATGAGCTGTGTTACCTCATCACCAATGCCCCCCGTCAGATTCCAGACATAGCAGTTCCCCTGTGGAATATGAAGAAAATGATAGAAGCCTCCAGTCTGACACAAAGGGAAGGATGCAGTAGTAGCTAGACCCAGATCTAGGGGCCACCATCCTACACTATGGCTGTGCACAGGGATCTAGTTGCCAGGGACATGTGGCAGGCCCATCTGGTCCTGGTCCCAACCAAGGGCCACACCTGGTGGGCCGAGAGCAGGAAGCCATTCCTAGCCTACCTGGAGGATGCTGCTTGCCAACTGGAATACAAAGAATGAGATGGGGGGAAGGCGCCCCAAAGAGAGAGAACAGCAATGCAAAGCCTCAGAGGAGAGCATCCTGGGGATGTCGTGGGACAAGTAATTTAATGGATGTTAAAGGAAGAAAATAAGGCTGGAGAGGAGATCAGGAGCCAAACCACAGCATCTCAAGGCCATGGGACCCAGGGGAATGATGCGATCAGGCTGATACTGCTGAAGGATGCTCTGAAAGCAGGAGAATGGATGGAGGAGATAGGGGGTCAAAGAGGAGAGGAGACTAGAGAAAGAGGGAGATGAGGGAAACTTGGACCAGGAAGTGAGAGGGAAGGGAGACTTGAGAAATTCAGAAGCTGGAATCTGCTGATAGGCTGCAATAGGTAGTGAGAGATGACATAACTTTGGTGTATAGGTTGGAGCTGGAGCCCAGGAGGAGGCAGCATGACTGTAGAGTAAGGAGAAGGGCCTGGGGGACATCTGGGGAATAAGCCAACCTACCAGGAATAAGAGACAAGGGACTGAGTGCTGAGCTGACCTCCCCCACTGCACCCACCCCAGGACTCACGGTGCTATTAACTGCTGCCATGTAGCTGGCATCTGGGTCTATGTGAGCAGATGTGATGGAGACCTCAGGCTCAGGGATTAGTTGCTCATTGTGGTCAGTTTTCAAGTCCCAGATGTGGATGGCGCCGCTCTGGTCACCCACAATGAGCTCCGCCTGAGGAGTAGGGGTGGTGAGGTGGGACAGGATCATTGTCCTCCAAAGCCCCAGAGTGCCCAGCCCTGTACATACTCCTCACCTGGTTGGGGTGCAAGCACACACAGTTAATGGGGGCGTTCACCTGGAAGATACGCTGACACTGCAGGTTCCGGGACCTTAGGGTAGAAGACATACACCGCCTGTAGTGGGTACTGTTGGTGGCCCACCCAGATGCCCTTTCTCTGATCATTTATCCTTGTCCCTCTGCTGATAGGCGCTGCCCCACAGTAAATACCTGGGAGTCTCAGCCCTCCCCAGGGAAGCCACCTGAAGCCAATGTTAACTCAGGGCATAATTGCAGGACTTGCTCTTTGATGCAATTTACTTTCCAGAACTCTTATGGAATCAGGCTGAGGCTGGACTCATCTTTGTGTGACTTCATCCCTGCCCTGAGCTCACTGCCCTCAACAGATCACCTGCACAGCAAACCATGTCTCAGCCTCTGCTTAGAAGGGACCTAACCTAAGTCAGTCTCCAGCCTGGCTCTTACCCTCACACTTCCAGGCAGCAGGCCCTTCCTACCTGGCACCCTCACCTGAGATCCCATATCCGGGCAGTGCAGTCCTCCCCACCCGTGTACATCCAGCGGCCATCCTCATGGAAGCCCACAGACGCAATGTTCTTATTGACCCCATCATAGCTGATGATGGGGTTGGGGTTATTCGAGTTGAGATCATACATGCGGATGTGCTGGTAACCTGTGAGCACAGGTCAAACTGAGGTTTGGCTGTGCCTAGAGCAAACTGCCAGAAATTAGGGACTGGATTGAAGGTACAGGTACCTGCAGCAGCAATCATGCTGCGGTCAGGTGTGATCTCAAGCGCGTTCACCTGCTGGATTTGTTAAGGAGGAAGATGAGCAGACCCCTGGGGCCAGGGGATCTCAAGGCCTCCACCACCTGGCTCGGCTACTGCATCTTCTCCATTTGAGGCCTCTGCCCAGGCTGTTATCCCCACCAGGTGTCCTGCCCAGCCCCACTCCTCCTGACTTCCCCAGTAAAGGATACAGAGTCCTGGTGTTGCACTGTACGGGTGCAGATCCCACTGTGGGCCTGCCAGAACCTCACTGTATGATCATAGCCCGCAGTGGCCAAGATGACAGGGTCACTGCCCACCGTGCCTGGGGACGTGTTCATGTTGTGGCTTCCTGGAAGACTCAGCAGGGGTCAAAGGTCAGAGCATCTGGAAAAGAGAAAGGCTAGTAGTATTTAGGGTATACCTTCTCTGTCCTAAGCAGGTTATAGGTACAGTAGGTGCTGAGAGAGAGGTATTATCATTCCCATTTTAGAGATGAGAAACAGGTTTCGAGAGGGTCAGGGACATCCGTGACAACCGGCCAGAGGCAGCGCCCAGTTCCAAGGTGTGTGCTCGGTTCTCCGCCCCACGGACCCAGCCGGGTGTTACCCCACCCGCCACCGGCAGAGGGCAGTCGCGCCCGGGGCGCCGCTCTGCCGCGGGGGAGGGCCGCGCATGCGCGAGGCGGCGGCCGGGCCGCGAGGAGCGCCGAGCGCTGCGACAGCGCATGCGCAGCAGGCCGGCGGCCGGGCCCGGTGGGCGGGGGCGCTCTGTACCTGGGCCTTCGCGCTTCCCCGCGCTCTGTCCCCCGCTCTGGCTCCGTCTCGCTGAGCCGGCTTCCCCCGGGCGCGTCTGCCCGGCTGCCCGGCAGCCGCCTTGCAGCGCCCGTCCCACGGCCTCCGCACCTCACATGCGGCTCCGCGCTCTGCCGCAGCCCAGGACGGTGAGCGGAGTCGGAGGGAATCGCTAGAGGCTGAGGCCGAGCGTAGAGTTATCGATGGGGCAGGCGACACCACGGCCGTAGGGGGGGCGGGGCGGGACGAGACCAAAGTCCTGGTGCTGGGGACGCCTCCCACCTGGGGAGAACCAGACGAGGCCTGAGTGCCGCCTGCTGGCGCCGAGTGAACGAATAAAGAGGCCCCAGCCTTCTCCCCCCTCTCGCGCACCCCACTCTGTGGAACGGCTACTAGGTCCCGGGTCGGGGTCCTCTCAGCCCCTCCTTCCCCGGATCCCCTACTCCCCATGCCGGGTAGAATTCCCAGGTAAATTACAGAATGTCAAGTTACATTCGAATTTCAGGTAAGCAACAATTTTTTTCAGTGTAAGTATGTCCCAAATATTGCGTGACATAGACCAAAAAGTTGTTAGTTTCCTATGTGAAATTCGCATGGTACTGGAAGCACTGCAGTTTTATTTGCTGGATCCGCCCTAACCCTTCAGGTCTCCCAACTCAGGCCAGTGACTCCCTCCAAAACTGGAGTCCCTCCTACCTCACCTTCCATTCTGGCCCTCCCACACAGCACGCTTGTGGCCTCACCTCTCGGAGAAATAGAATCCTTGCTACAGATTCCCACAGTTTATTCCCACCATGTTTAAACACACCTGCACCACCTCCACCCTTCCTTCCTCTGGCCCCTTGACATCTCCCCATCCATCCACCTAAGCCCTGGGTCCCCAGAACCTTCCTTCCTGTGCCTTCTCCACCTCCCCTTCTTCCTTGCTGTCATCCTTCAAGCACCATAAAACAACCCAAAATTCTTACAACCAGCACTCTCTGTCCTTCAAAGAGCTGTCTTCACTGCCTCATGGCCCCACACCCCTCCTCTGCCACTCACTCCTTGATCTGCTGCTGTCTTGTCTTTTACCCTCATCTCTCAGTGAAAATGTCGCAAGGTCACATTGCCAAACCCAGTTGATACTGTTCCTTCTGCATCTTGACACATCTGCACAGTGGTTGACAGCATCGCTCTTGAAAAGCGCCTGTCACCTAGTGTCTTACCCAGGCACTCACTCTTTCTCTGCCTTTTCCTAAAGGCTGGTACCCTCCAGAGTTCCTGTTTCTGCATGCCCTTGTCACTGGGACCTCTAGTCCATTCTCCAGGACTTTCAATACCTTCCCTGCTCCTGGACCCTTCTACCCCCTCTCCAGCTCAGATCTGGCCCCCTGTGAGACATTATTGTTCCTTGAAGGCCCAGAAACACCCCTACTTTCCATAGCCAAGACAGTTCACCATAGACCTACCCCTTCTGTGTGCTAGTGGCCACCCAGTGTTACAGCTAGGTGTAATCTGGATGCATCCACTATCCCCTCTTCCATAACAGCCTCTTGATCTGTCTTCTCACATCACTCTGGCCTCCCTCCAGACTATCCTTAACATTGCAAAGTGAACTTTTAAAAACCTAAGTCTGAGCTTTGTTAGAAGCCTTCAGGGGCCCCTCGTCACCATCCAGACTTCTGAGCCTGGCCCCTGTGGACCCAGCAGCCTTCTTCCTCTCTCTGCTTCATAAACCACATGCCCCTGGGCAGAGTAGATGGCAGTCTTGGATTTGCCAGTACACACTCCCCTCTGAACCCTTATTCACAGCTAGGATGCTTTCCCCTCCACATCTTTACTGGCTAAACTCCTGGTTTTCAGCACCTTTCATAGCATTTTGAGGGCACATTCTGTGTGGGGCATTATGCTGGTGTTTTAGTTTTAATTTGTTTTAATTAAATTCACATAACATGAAATTAAAGATTCTCACAACTCAGTAGTACATAGTACATTCACAAGGTTATCTGTCTAGTTCCAGAACATTTTCATCACCTCAAAGAAAACCCAATTATGGAATCACTCCTCATTCCCCTTGCCCTCTCAACCCATCAGCCCCTGGCAACCACCAGTCTACTTTCTGTCTCTATGGATTTGTCTATTCTGGATATATATATTTTTTAATTTTTATTTTTAAAAATTCTCATCTCCCTACTTTCTTCCCTTTGGCATCAGCTTGTTCTCTGTTTTGTTTATTTGTTTTTGTTTTGTCTTGATTTTTAGGTTCCACATATAAAGTGAAATCATATGGTATTTGTCTTTCTGTCAAACTTATTTCACTTAGCATGATACCCTCTAAGTCCATTCATGTTGTTGCAAATGGCAAGATTTAATTCTTTTTATGGCTGAATAATATTCCATTGTGTGTGTGTGTGCACATGCATGTATATGTATGTGTACACACGCACATCATGTCTTCTTTATCCATTAATCTATTGGTGGAAATCTAGGTTGCTCTCATATCATGGTTATTGTAAATAATGATTCAGTGAACATAGAGGTGCATATATATTTTTAAGTTAGTATTTTGATTTCTTAAGATACATACCCAAAAGTGGAATTGCTGGGTCATATGGCAGCTTTATTTTAAAATTTTTGAGGAATCTCCATACTGTTTTCTATAATGGCTGCACTAGTTTATAAGTATTCCAACAATATATGAGGGTTCCCTTTTCTCCACCATCACCAGCACTTGTTATTTGTTCATTTATTGATGACAGCCACTCTAACAGGTGTGAGGTGATATCTCATGGTGGTTTTAATTTGCATTTCTCTGATTAGTAATGTTGAGCATTCTTTCGTGTCTGTTGGCCATCTCTATGCCCTCTTTGGAGAAATGTCTGTTCAGGTCCTCTGCCCATTTTTAATTGGATTTTTTTTGTATTAAATTATATGAGTTCCTTATATATTTTGGATATTAACCTTTTATCAGATGTGTTATTTGCCAACATCTTCTCCCATTTAGTAGGTTGTCTTTTCATTTTGTTGATAATTTCCTTTGCTATGTAAAAACTTTTTAGTTTCATGTAGTCTTGTTTATTTTTTAATTTTTTTCCTTTTGTTTGAGGAGACATATCCAAAAAGGTATTTACTAAAAGTGATGTCATAGGTTTACTGTCTACATTTTCTTCTATGAGTTTTATGGTTTCAGGTCTTACATTTAAGTCTTTAATCCATTTTGAGTTTTATTTTGTAATTGGTGTGATAAAGTGATCTAGTTTCATTTGTTTGCACGTATCGGTCCAGTTTTCTCAGCACTACTTGTTAAGGAGACTGTTCTTACTCCACTGTATATCTTTGCCTTGTTCATTGTAGATTAATTGGCTATATACGGGAGGATTTATTCTGAGCTCTCTGTTGTATTTCATTGATCTATATATCTGTTTTTATGCCTGTATCACTCTGTTAGATTATTGTAATATAGTTTGATATCAGGGAGCATGACACCTCCCACTTTGTTCTTTCTCGAGATTTCTCTGGCTATTCTGCATTTTTTTGTGGTTCCTATAAATTTTAGAATTCGTTTTTCTAACTCTGAGAATGTTATTGGTAGTTTAATAGGGTTTGCATTGCATCTGTATATTGCTTTAAGACATTTTAACAATATTAATCCTTCCAGTTCATGAGCCAGGTATATCCTTCCATTTATTTGTATGTATCTTCTTCAATTTCTTTCTTCAATGTCATAGTTTTCAGAATGGAAGTGTTTCACTTCTTTGGTTAAATTTATTCCTAGATATTTTATGCTTTTCAAGGCAGTTGTAAATGGGATTGTTTTCTTAATTTCTTTTTCTGATCATTTACTGTTGGTTATAGAAATACAACAGATTTCTATATACTGATTCTATAACCTGCAACTTTACTGAATTCATTTATTAGTTCTAATAGTTTTTTGATGGAGTCTTTAGGGTTTTCTATATATAGCATTGTGTCATTTACATAATGAAAGTTTTACTTCTTCCTTTCCATTTTGGATGTCTTTATTTCTTTTTCTTGTGTAATTGCTGTGGCTAGGACTGCCAACACTGTGTTGAATAGAAGTAGTGATCATGAGCATCCTTGCCTAGTTCCTGATCTTACAGGAAAAGCTTTCAGCTTTTTGCCACTGAATATGATATTAGTTGTGGGTTTATCATATATTGCCTTTATTATATTGAGACATATTTCTTATATGCATATTTTATTGATAGTTTTTATCATAAAGGGATGTTGAATTTTGTCAAATGCTTTATTGGCATCAATTGAGATGATTATATAATTTTGTCCTTTATTTTGTTAATGTGATGTATTGCACTGATTGATTTATAGATGCTGAAGCATCCTTACATCCCTGGGATGAATCCCAGTTGGTCATGGTGTGTAATCCCTCTAAAGTATTGTTCAGCCTGGTTTGTTAATATTTTGTTGAGAATTTTTGCATCCATGTTCATCAAGGATACTGGACTGTATGAATATATTTTATTTAAATAGAATTAAACACTATATAGCCTTTTATGTCTGGCTTCTTTCAAGTTCTCAAGGTTTGTCTAGGTTATAGACAAAGTATCAGTACTTCATTCCTTTTTATGGCCAAATAATTTTCCATTATATGGATAGACCACATTTTTTTAATCTATTCATTAGTTGATGGACACTGAGTAGTTTCCACTTTTGGCTATTACGAATGATACTGCTATGAAAATTCTTGTACAAGTATCTTTTTGAGTAAATTTTTTCATTTTTCCATACATATACCTAGGAGTGAAATTGCTGGTTCACATGGGAGCTCTATATTTAACTTTTTGAGGACCTGTCACAAACTATGAGGAGTATCTTACCTACATTATACATCAGATCTTCACAATTAATCTGCCAAAGAGAAACCAACCCCTTTTAGGAGATGAGAAAACTGAGGCTCAAAGACGTAGAGAAATGCATCCAGGCGTATGGCTGGCACGTGACAGAACCTATCCTGCTGGGCTCAGCTCTCCCCCAGTCTTCATCCCTTCTGGCTGGGGTAATTGTTCTCTAGGCAGCCCCTGCGTCTGACATGCCTTATTCCTCTGAGGCAGCTCCACTAGGCTCAGAGGTAGCTCTGGAAGTGGCAGGTGAATACATGAGCTCAGAAGGCTGGAAGAGGAAGAGCCCTGTGAAGCCCAGCACCTGAAGGATGTCCAGAGCAAACTGGCAAAGGAAGCTGAGAGCAAGAGAGAGGGGTGGAGCTGTGGAAAGTTTGGAAGATTTGGTCACGTGTCTGTGGGGTTTCCACCTTGGGTCCAGGGACAGGTCCTAAGCTGTTTGCCTTTCCTGTGAGGGTTATGTGCAGAGCCTGGGGCCTGTGCATGCCTAGGGGTCAATGACAGACTGGGCCAGACTCCTCACCCAGCCTGTGCAATTCCAGCATCTCTGTTAAGCAGGAACAGGGAGGCGGGATCCATAGATAGATGTGCATTCCCTCTTATGTATCAAACATCAGCTGAGCACTTTACAGATGTGGCATCAATGAAAATGATAGAAACTGTAGCAGCTAACATATGTTGCATGTTCCCAGCAGCCCATGGGGAGGGTACATTTGTCATCCTCATTTTATACATAAGGAGGTGGGCACCAGGGCTCTGTGGGGGGAGGGGGGAGGGGGGAGGAGCACCAGGAAGCACCTGAAGAGGAGCACAAATGGTGGACAGGGGCAGGGGCTGGCCTGCTACTGGAGGCTGCCAGTGCAGCTGGGAAGGGGGCCAGCCCAGGCTGCAGTGAAGTGGCCGCCAGCTCTACTCCAGGCTGAGCCTTAGCAATTCTGCTGGCTCAGCTGCCCCTCCTTCCAGAGATTGTGCTCATCCTCAGAGGCCTGACTTCCTGGAGGGAAGTCCCACACCTCTGCATCCTCATCCCCCAGCTCAATCAGCTGGCTTGCCATGCTGCCCCCATCCCCAGGCTGGGGTGACCCCAGGCAGATGCACATCTCTATTTTCATGTGGACCCTCCCATCAACCTTGGGCTGCAGGCAGAACTGCTGGCCCATTTTACAGATGAGACAGCTTGTTCAAGGTCACTGGGCTGGCCAGTAGCAAATCTAGGACTTCTTGACCCCTCCTAGGGTGTTTAGCCTCACCAAGCAGTGTGAATCTAGGGGAATCTGTACAGCTTTCTTCCCAAGTCTGTCCTCCTGAAAGTGGACCACACAGCAAGATGCCCATCCCTAGGGGACAATAGTGACTAAGGGATGCCTGTTTGTGGGGTACAGATGAAGCTGGAGCTGGGCAGAGAACAGAGGTGTGACAGCTGCAGGCAAGGGCCAGTTCATTACCCAGAGGAATTCGAGAATTCTAAATTGGAATTTGACCTTTCAGGTCATGATGAAGGTTTATTTGTCAAGATAGGAGGGTAGAACATATTTTAACAGGTTAATAGCATAATTTATAATGTTTAAATATTTAGACATTCATTGTGTGGGCCCTGCAAAATGTTAGGCTCAGGCCAGAGTAGTTTACCTTAACCAGCCAAAACACAGAGTTAATGGTAAGGATGATAGCTATCTTTGTATTTTTATTTTTTGTAGTGTTTTCTGTGTGCTAGGCACACTGCTAGGCTCTGCAGATACAAAGATTAATAAAATACAGCTGTTAGACAACCCTGGTAGGGAGACCCCAGAAGATCACAATATCCACAGCAGCCATTTGTTGAGCACTTACTAAGTTCTACTGCAAAGTGCTTTATTGATAGCATCATAATGAATCCTTAAATAACCTAAGGGGAGTATCAGTCTTACCACAGTTTACAGAGGAAAAACAGATTCAGAAAGATAACATGATGGAAAAACAAACCAGTAAGAGGCAGAATTGGGACAAGTGCCGAGGCCAATGTGGGTTCAAAGCTCAGACTCATGATCTTGAGACTCTGGGAACTCAGGCGAGTCACTTGGCTTCTCTGAGCCTCAGTTTCTTCATGGGAACTCAGGCGAGTCACTTGGCTTCTCTGAGCCTCAGTTTCTTCATCTGTAAAATGGGCTCATCTACGAAGTCACTAGCATGGCTCCTGATCCAGCAGATGCCCTGGAATTAGTCACCATAAAGGATGGGCAAAAGGCCCTTGCATTTAGGGATCCCTCTGATAGCCCAGATCTAGGCTTGCTCCCTAAACTTTGTAGGAGACCTCCAGGGAAGAGAAATGGTCAGCTGCCCAAATCAGGGAATCCCAATGCCTTACCTCCCCCAATCTTTGGTCACCTTCCTTCTGGAGGAGCTTGATGTCCTGGGCTTTAAGAAGAGGGTCATCAGGCCATCTTGTGGGCAAACTCACCAGATGCTTCTAACGGCCTTGCCAAGTTGGGGTGATGCTCTTACCCTTCCTGCAAATGAGGAAACTGAACCTGAGCCAGGACACAGACCCCAAGCCAGATGTCTCTGGAATACTACAACCATTATAAGGTGAGGACCTGAGGCCTAGAAGATCAGAAAGGTCAGACCTGTGTGTGGGAGTGGGGTGGGGGGTGGAATGTCAGTGTCTGTCAAGAACGACGGTCCTATCTGGGGCTGCCAGAGTCTAGCTGGAGGCTGGAGTGTTTGCAGGCTTGCATGGGGGCTCAGTTTGGTGCTGGACAAGACGGATCTGTGCCGAAGATGGGGGGATTGAGGCCCCCTTGGTGTTAGGTGTGTGTGGGGGGCTGCACCTCAGTTGGGGGAACTGCGCTGGACCCAACGTTGGGATTCAGCTTGAAGCTGGTGCCGGGCTGTTGCTCTGTGTTATTTGTGGAGAGAGCCAGAGGCTGCAGGGGAAGAAGGTGCAGTTGGTGAGGGGGGTGCGGGTTCCCTGACACCGAATTCATTATTGGGAGATTCCTCTTCACAATTCCTCGACACCTCCCACGGGAACCACGGGCCAGAAATGTCTCAGTCTCTGGCACGCCGGCTCCCGTGCCGCCGCTGGTGCCCGGGTCTCCCAGCGCCCGGGTCCCCGCCCGCCCATTGCCGCCGAGTCCCTCCCCGCTTGGGTCCCGCAGCCTCAGGAAGCCTCTTGGGCTCAGCCTCGCACCGCCGCTGCCGTGGTGGGGCTCAGGGTCCAGCGCCCCGGCAGCTGAGGTCCCCAGGCCCCGGAGCTGTCCGCAGAGTCCCGGCCTGACCCCCACGGCCTGCACGTGGGGAGGGGGCGTCTCGGGAGGACGAGGCCTGATGTAGGGGCGGAGCCAAGGCGCGAGGCGCGCAGCCCGCGCGGGCAGACGGAGGTCAGCAGCTGCAGGGGGGGACCCCGGCGTCCGGGAGACGGCGCCAGGTGCCGCGCCCCCGCCCCGCGCCCGCCGCCGGCCCCCGCCCCCGGGCCGCCCCCCGCCCGTGACGCGCTCCCCGCCCCCTCCGCGCCCGGAGCCCGCGCCCGAGCCCGAGCCGGAGGACGGCGCGGGGTGCGGGCGGCGGAGGAGGCGGCGGGGGAGGGAGGAGGATGCGGCCGGCGCCGCGGGGCCGCCGCCGCCGCCGCCTCTGAGCCGCGCCGAGCGCACCGAGCGCAGCCGCGTCGCTGCGGCCCCGGCCGCGCCATGGGGAAGGAGCAGGAGCTGGTGCAGGCGGTGAAGGCGGAGGACGTGGGGACCGCGCAGAGGCTGCTGCAGAGGCCGCGGCCCGGCAAGGCCAGTGAGTGCGGCGGGGGTGGGGGGTGGGGGGCGGGGGGCGCGGAGTGAGGCGGGGTGGGGGGGGAAGAGCCGCGGTGCGCCCGGAGGCCACCTCCGGCGCCCAGTCCCTCACCCCGCCTGGCCCAGCCCGGGGAGGGGGATGCTGTCGGTCCCCGGGGGCGGGGCGGGGCCAGCAGCGCCCTGACCCTTGGTCCGCATCACCCGCCCCAGCAACTGAAGGAGGGGTGGCACCCTGCTCCCGCAGGCGCCCCGAGCCCCCAGTAGGCACCTGGAGGCACCCACCTCCCTGGTCGCAGGCGTTCGCATCCCTCCCTGCCTCTGCCCTCCTCCCTCCGGGGGCTGCGGGCTGACAGCTGGAGGTCTCTGCTGGGCCTTTAAAGGGCGAGGCAGATGCCTTCCCCGTAGAGAGAGGGAGGGGGCCCTTGCGGCGAGGGGCATCACAGGCTGACAGTCCCTGTCAGACCCCTTCCCCGCCCCATGTTTAATAACATGCTTTGCAGAGAAGGGGGGAACAGGACCGTGCTGGGGGTGTGGCTGCCCCGGCATGGCTGGCTGGGGGCCATTTACTGATGGGGAAGCAGAGGCCCAAGGTCGCCCAGCCCAGGGCAGGCTGAGCTCCAAGCAGGTACAGACCCTGCAACGGACCCTGGTGGTCTCTGGCTTCCCTGCTGGGAAAGGGGGCTGTGAGGAAGGGGGATGCTCTTACTGGCTATCCTGAGTTTGCGCTGTGGGGGCCCCCAGGGAAGGGTTGGAAGCTTGGAACCCTGATCCCAGCACTCATCCCAGCTCAACCCAGACCCTGGGGGCGGGGGGCTCTGCTGGAAATGGATGGATGGGCGTGTGGACCAGCCGCATGTGCGGCTGCGCACGTATGGCCGAGTCAGTGTGTCAGGGCACCTGTAGGGGCGCAGGCAGGGCTCTGCAGGGTCGCATCTGGGGTCTAGGCGCCCCACTGCCCACCCCACCCCCAGGGACTATATGTAAGCCATGGAGGCCTCCTTTCCTCTCTCCAAGGGTGATGCTGAGAACTGAGACTGCTTCAGAGCAGGTGGGAAGTCGGTTCTAGAGCCCCAGGGGTACCCTCCTGCTGCAGCCTACTTGGCTAGCTCCTGTCTGCTCTATGCAATTAGAGAGCCTCACATCTGTGCCTTTCAGGCACACACACACACACACACACACACACACACACACACACACAGGCTGGCTGTGCCTTCCGCACCCAGTTGGAGTTGACTTGAGGACCTCAGGGCTCAGAAAGGGAAGACTTCCAGGCAGAGGCAGCCTCAGCTGAGCCTCCAAAGCAGATGGAGGGATTGAGAAGTGCTATGCAAGGTCAAGGCTTCCACCTAGTGGCTGTGCCGCCTTGCGCACAGACAACTCCAGTTCTCCAGGCCTCAGTCTCCTTGTCTGTGGGATGGGGATAATTGTGGTCCCTGCCTCTTAGCATTGTTCTAAGGGCAGTGAGAGAGCACACGTGAAGCCCAGGTTCTTACTAATTGCTCAGTAAGCACTAACTAGGGCGACTTCCAGAGTGGATGGGCCAGGGAAGTGGGAGCATCAGATTTCGGGGTTCCTCCTCTCTTCTACTCTGGGTTCCCAGAGAAGGTTGTGGGAATTTTTTACAATTACCTGGGTCTCACCTGGATCTCTACATCAACCCCTGCCTGGCCTGGTCTTTGGGCTCTGACTCACAGGGACAAGCATAAGTCAGACAAGAAATCCCTCCATGAATTAGCTCAGTTGTCATGGCAACACTGGCCTGCTTTGGAGTAAGATGTATTTTGATTCAGCAAACTACAGCCGGAGTTTGGACCATGGGGTGGGGGGTACCCAGCAGTGCTCCCTAGGGTCCCCCCAGACTCCAGAGGTATTCCCATGATCCTTGTTCTCATAATCTCCCCATGCTGGCACCATCCCTCTGCCCCAGCCCCCACAGTGTGGCTCCAGGCTCTGTCAGCCCCCATCCCACCTCAAAGGGAGTCTCCCTTTATAAGCACAGGCACTAGCACTCTTAGCTGTTGTCTCTGAGGAAAAGAAAAGACTGCTCTAGAGGGAAAATGCCTGTTTGGGGCTGGTCATATGCTGGGGGGGCGGGTAGTATTCTAACCTTCCTTCAGGCCCAACCTCCCCTTTCTAAATTCCCTGAAGACTACAGGCCAGCATTCCTGCGCTCTCACCTTGGCCCACTAATAGTTCCTTTCCAGCATCTGGCCAAGAGCTCCCTGCCTTCAGGTAGCTGGGAGGAGACTGCACTGGCCCTGCTTCCTAGGGGGAACTGAGAGGATGCCTTGCCACTGGAGGCCACAGGGCTCAAGCTACTCTGAAATGGGACCAGAGAAGGGCAGTACCACATCCCTTTAGGGGACAGAAGTGACTCTGTGGGGGTGGCCTATGAGTGGCTTCCGTGGTTGGAGGAGCATTTGGTCAGAGGGGTGGAGGGAGGCCATGAGGGTAGGGTGGGAAAGGGGATGGGGCCTCTGCAGCTTGTCGTTTGGAGCTGACCTCAAAAGTAAAAGTGGTCCCAGGAGAGCAGTTCAAGAGTTGGGGAGACGAGAGATGGGAGAACCCAAGTCATGTTGGGGAGCGAAGTTTATGTCTTATTACCGATGTGGAATCCATAGGACTTAGTGCCCTTGTGGAAAAGGAAAGGAAGCTCCTGTGACCTTCATCCTGGTACTTCCTTCCTTCCTTGTCCCTCACCTACCCAGACCCCTTCAGCCATGCTCTACTGTAGCTTCATTAGAGTACCTGTCTACAAGGGGAGCAGCCTTTCAAGCTCCAGGCATGCTTCAGTTCTGGTACCTTCTTTGGTGCCCAGTGTCTTCCACAGGAATTGGGGGAGTGCTCCAAGACCTCAAGCTTCCCTCCATCCTATTCCAGCTGTTTTCCTCTTTGAGGAGACCAGCAGTAGTAAGAGGGGTAAGATGACCTTAGCAAGATGTCTCTCCTCACGTGGGTAGTGGTAGCTTTTGGGTTGGAGACACCTCCTCCCGACTAGTAACCGTGTCACTTCCTGGGTCTTGACCTCCATCCCCTCTAAAATTTCAGCTTATGCAGGTATAGCCAGATAAGCAGGTGGTCCTGGCTATAGGTAACACTCAGAGCACCTGACCCTGCTTCCTGGGAGGCCCTGGTTGTGGGTGGGAAGAAGAGGGACCCAGCCTAGGAAGTTTTGTGGGAGAAGCTGAGAGCTGGCTACATTGGAACTAAAAAATGTGGGCGTTAACAAATAAACATTAGAGTTGGGCAGAGCGTTTCAGGGTTGGTGGTTGAGAATGTGGCCCTGGGCAGGGTAGGGGGTACTATGAGACAACCATGTGATGCTCTCTTCAGCTAAATAAGTGACTATGGCAGGCCAGGCTGCATAATTCACAGGGCTCAGTACATGAAAACATGGGTGCCTTGTCTAAAAATTAAGAAATTCAAGGTGGCAATAGCAGAGCATCCAACTTGATGTGGAGCAGAGGATTTGAGTAACTGCATAGGTCACATGCCTGAAGCTGGCCCTGGAAGGTGGATAGGATGTGTGGGACTAGGATATGACCAATCTCCAATTTACTGAGCACCCTGTATGCACCTGGCACTGTTTCAGCCATGAAGGATAGAGCAGTGAGCAAAATAGATAAAAACCCTTGTCCTCTTGGAGCTAGCAGTTTAGTGATAGACGATAAACAAGATTAATGATCATGATGGAAGCTAAAGAAAAAAAACAACAACAGATATGGGATGAGGGGTTTTACCATTTTAGATGGGGAGGCCAGGGAGGCTTCAGCAAGCAGGTGGCATTTGAGTAAAGACCTGAAGGACATGAGGGAAGTAATCATGGGGTTAACTGCGGGAAGAATAGCCCACACACATATACACAGCATGTACAAAGTCCCTGTGGCAGGGCAGCCAGTGTGCTAGAGCACAGTGCTGTGGCTGGAAGAGGGGTGCTGCTGAAGTCAAAGGACTGCATCATGCAGAGCCATTGTCTAGTGAGGCAGGGGCTGTTGGAGAGTCTTCAGAAGAGTAAGGGGATCGGTCTCATGTTCTAACAGGGTCCCCCTGACCTCAATGGATATGGAGGATAGACTGAAGGGGGCAAGAAGGAAGTGATGACACCCATGGGAAGGTGATGGCAGTGATTCTTTGAGAGACACTATCCTGGTTCTGGGTGGTGACAACGGCAGCAGTGAGAAATGGTAGGGTCCTGAGGGCGCTTTGAGAGTGTCTGGAAGGTAGAGCCAACAGGATTTACCAAGGGAAAAGATTTAAGATAGTCAAGAGGGGCCCAAGCCTGACTTCAAGGTTTTGGCCAGGACCACTGAGGGGAAGGGTGGCGTTGCTGCTGATATTGATGGACTTCAGTGCCAGCAAAGTGTCTGGGCAGAGGGGGAGGGGCGCAGATTGGAAACGCCTCTTTCTTGAGCCCAGGCTGCTAGAAGGAAGTCCCCCTTGCTGGAGGGTGGGGGTGGGGTTCCTATAGAGGTAATATTAGTCATCACCACTTACCGAGCTGACTGACTCTGTGCCAGACCCCTCGTTCTTTGTCTGGGAACATTTTTAGGTCTAAGAGGCCAACCTGGTAGCCTTTTTCAAGCTCAGGGCCAAGGCCATAGGGCTTGTAAGCGGCAGGGAGAAGATTCAAATTTGGGCCCATCTGACTTCGTAGGCTTTGTGGGCCATTAGGGCACCCACATTCTGCACTGAGTGGCCCTGCAGCAGCCCCTCTATGACTCGACTCCCTCAGTTCTCTGCCCTTGGGCCCCCCGCCCCCATCCCTATACTGGGCCTGGACAAAGGGGCTTCTGTCTTGCCAGCCCCTCCCTCACAGAGCAACTGACCCACAAATGGGTTATGTAACCATGGCCTAGACAGGCAGGGGCTTGGCCCAAGTCCGGCTGGACCTGAGCCCACAGGGAGGACATCGGTGGGCTCCCCTCCTCTGGCAGGCAGCTGGTGGGGGCCAGGACCAGGGAGGCCCCAAGTGGAGACTGGAGCCCCAAAGAAGAAGTTTGGGCCCCTCGGGCTTCAGGCAGCTGATCTTGGGGCCTGAGCGTGCCCCTATAGATGAGGTAGCCATTCTTGTGTGGTCACTCAAAGGCACTGGCCCACTTGCTTTCCTCCCTTTCCCGACTTGCTGTGTGGGGCCCAAGGCTAGGAGGGAGGGGAGGCTGCATCCTGGAAATGCAGATCTTACCCCCAGAGATACCCCCATTTCCGGGTGTCCCAGCCTTCCCGGGCCACCCCCAGCCCATCTGGGTTCTTCTGAGAGACAGATTGGTCCGGCTCTCTCCCTCCCACCATCAGCAGGTGCTCAGCCAGAGTCCCAAGGGAGGGAGTACATGTGCACGTGTGCGCCTGTGTGTGTGCACAGCCCTGGCTTTTGTGCCCAGGCAGGGATAAGCCTGGAAACTCTGGCCCTGTGAACCTCCCAACATCTTAGTTTAGTGAGAAACCAAGGTCCAAAAGCTGGTACCTGTAGCTGAGTGCAGGAAACAGAGTTGAATGAATGAATGAATGAATGAATGAATGTTTCTAGATTAAAGACCTAGATAGCTTTGGCTCTTAGCTTGCCAGAAAGCCAGTTAGCACCCTCTGCCTGTTCTTAGGCTGCCTAGAGGGGGCTGGGACTCAGGCAGGCTGAAGGAGGGGCTGGACAGAGCCTCCCTCACCGTGTCTCATTCCTACTCCCAGAGCTCCTGGGCTCCACCAAGAAGATCAATGTCAACTTTCAGGACCCAGATGGGTGAGTTCTAAGCCAGAGAGTGCCAGTCTAGGATGGGGGCTGGGGGGCTCCTGGGGAAGGCCTGGTGTTCTGGTTCTTCCCCAAATATGTTTGTTTACCTGCTCCAGCTTCTCTGCCCTGCACCACGCGGCCCTGAATGGCAACACAGAATTGATCACACTGCTGCTGGAAGCCCAGGCTGCTGTGGACATCAAAGACAACAAAGGCAAGGCCTGTCAGGGACTTCAGAGCCAGGGGCAGGGAGTTGAAGTCAGGGGTCCCCAGAGAACTGGATGGTCCCTTGATTGAGGTCTCTGCCCAGGCTGGGTCTAGGCAGGGCCTCATGGGGTCCATGACCTGGAGGTCAGGGTGGGCTCAGGGTCAGAAGCCAGCTTCCAACAGCCCCTGCCTGCCATCAGGCATGCGGCCATTGCACTATGCGGCCTGGCAGGGCCGGAAGGAACCCATGAAACTGGTGTTAAAGGCGGGCTCAGCAGTGAACATCCCATCAGATGAAGGCCATATCCCCCTCCACCTGGCAGCCCAGCATGGTCACTACGATGTGGTAAGGCCCACCTCAAGGGTGGCAGGGTGCCTGGAGTGGTGTGAACTCAACAGACGCCCTGGGCCTGACTGCACTCTGCGGGCCCTGCAGTCTGAGATGCTGCTCCAGCACCAGTCCAACCCATGTATGGTGGACAACTCGGGAAAGACGCCCCTGGACCTGGCCTGTGAATTCGGCCGTGTTGGGGTAAGTCTCCTGGGAGATGACCAGCACTCTATCTGCTCTGTCTTCCTCTTCTGAGGCTGGAATCAGAGACAGACATGCAACCCCCTCCCCCGTTTCTATGCTCCCTTACTTTGACCCCTCCATCAAGGTGGTCCAGCTACTCCTAAGCAGCAACATGTGTGCAGCCTTGCTGGAACCCCGGCCAGGGGACACCACTGACCCTAATGGCACTAGTCCCTTGCACCTGGCAGCCAAGAATGGCCACATTGACATTATCAGGTATGGCCATGTGGCGGTAGGGGAAGGGGAACCCAGCTCAGGGGTCCTGCTCCTGGCTTAGTGATAAGACGGGAGCAGCCAGGGAGCTGTGGGCACGTGATCAGGCCTCTGGATGCCAAGGGTGCCTCCAGCTGTCCACATAAAGGATGCACTGGAGAGGGCTGGGGAGGGGGCATCCATGGGCCCACAGCCTGGGCTCTATCATAGATAGCCCTGACACTTACGGACATGCTTAACTTCTCTGAGCCTCAGTTCCTCCACCCATAAAGTGGGCATCTCAACAGTGCCTGTGTTAAGATGAGACGAGATAACTGCCGTGAAGGGTTAGCAAGGGCAGGCACTTCCACAAGTGTTTGGTCACTGTCAGGTACCATGTTATCAGGGAGGTGGGCAGGGCTGGTTCATCCTCAAACCCTTGGAAATTGGGGCTCAGCTTTGGGGTGCTGGGACAGAGGGCTCCTGCTGTAGGCCCTGCCTGCTCCCCCTGCCTTCCTGTCAGACTCCTCCTGCAAGCTGGCATTGACATTAACCGCCAGACCAAGTCCGGCACAGCCCTCCATGAGGCCGCACTCTGTGGGAAGACAGAAGTGGTTCGGCTGCTGCTGGACGTGAGTTGAGGGCACAGGGGCAGCTGGGGCCAGGTGGGGGCATGGAGACTCCTGACAGGTCTCACCCCTTGGCACATGCAGAATGGGATCAACGCCCACGTGAGGAACACCTACAGCCAGACAGCCCTGGACATCGTGCACCAGTTTACCACATCCCAGGCCAGCAAGGAGATCAAGCAGCTGCTGCGAGGTGGGCCTGAGTTGCACAGGGAGCCTGGAGTGGGGCCCGAGCCAAGCTGGTTCACAAGACTGGGGATTCTACCTCTTTTGTCCCCAGAGGCCTCTGCGGCTCTGCAGGTCCGGGCGACCAAGGATTACTGCAACAATTATGATCTGACCAGCCTCAATGTGAAAGCTGGGGATATCATCACAGTAAGGATGGCCTGGATTCAGGGATGGGTGGGACCTGGGATACTCTCCCCACAGTAATCAGGAAGTCTCAGGGTGTGGGCAAGAACCCAAGGCCACCCACTTGCTTGACCTGGAAGTTTCCCTGAGTGTGCTCCCCCTACCTCATCTGGCCAGGTCCTTGAGCAGCATCCAGATGGCCGATGGAAGGGCTGTATCCATGACAACCGGACGGGCAATGACCGGGTGGGCTACTTCCCATCTTCCCTGGGAGAGGCCATTGTCAAGCGAGCAGGCAAGTCCCATCCAGGCCTGGGCTCACAGGCCAGAAGGAAGCGAGTACACATATGTTGGGTGGCAGGGCAAGGACCAAATGCTAGCCATTGTTAGGTGTGGGATCCAGAGTGGTATCCAGCAGTGTGTCCTACCAGTGGTCTTCTTATCAGTATCCTTATGCCATTCTTTCATTTATTCAACAGAACTGTATATTGGGCACTAAGAATAGATGATGACCATTTCTGCTCTCAAGGAGCTTGCCCCCTGGAAGGGAGGGGAGCAAGGGACAGTGATGTAAACACAGAAAGAAATGTACCAACCAATGACACAGATGACATGCTTTAGGCAGTGTGGTCAGAGAAGGCCTTGGGAAATGGGAGGGACCAGCCACAGGCAGAGCAATCTAGACAGTGGAACCACACGTGCAAAGGCATGGCAACAGGAAAGAATATGACATATAACTACGGCCATGCCATCCTGAACATGCCCAATCCTGTCGATCTCAGAAGCTAAGCAGGGTAGGGCCTGGTTAGTACTTGAATGGGAGACAACCTAGGAAGACCAGGTGCTATAGACATTAAAAAAAAAAAAAAAAAGAATGGGACATATGTAAGTTATCAAAGGAGGCCCAGTATGGCTGGCACAGCATGAAGGAGAGGGAGAAGGGTACAGGCCATTGCCACAGGGCCATAGTTTCAGACAGGAGACTGGTGAGATCATAAAGATGGACAGATGGGGTGAAAGAGCAGGATGGAGTCCAGTTAGGAGGTGTAGACAGCCTATCCATAGTAATCTAGTTCCCTAGGGTGGGGAGCCTGGCCCCAGGCTCCTGGGTGCCTCTTTCCTCTCCCCTGTTCCTTAAGCACAGAGGAGTTTGCTCTCTCTGGTAATCTGTGCCAACTCCCGCCTCCCCAGGATTACAGGGCCACTGGTAGGATGGCCACTGACTTGGGCCCCTCTCTGCCACACTCCTGCTTTCAAATGTCTGGGGTGGGGAGGGGTCTTCTGAGGGTCTCTCAGCTCTTTAGAGATAGCCAGGGCAGAAGGAGGCTATGGTGCTGACCTCCAAAGTGTGCATGTGTTGGGCCTCTGCTCTGCCCAGGCTCAGGGGCCAGGCCAGAGGATGCCCTCCTCTCGATGTCAAGCCCCCAGGCTGGGCTGGTCCAGGACTTAGGGAGGCTATACTCTGCCCACAGGTTCCCGAGCAGGCACTGAACCAAGCCCACCCCAGGGAGGCAGCACATCGGGACCCTCTGCACCCCCTGAAGAGATCTGGGTGCTGAGGAAGCCTTTTGCAGGTGGGGGGCTTCTGGAGGGCCGGAGTGGCAGCACTTCTGCAATGCAGCCTCTAAGCTAGGCAGGGCCAACATCAGCTGATGTTCCTTTGTGCTGGCAGGTGGGGACCGCAGTGGCAGCTTGAGCAGTGTGGCTGGTAGCCGGAGCAGTGGGGCCCACACCCTGCATGCAGGCTCTGAAGGGGTCAAGGTAGGTGTAGTGGTGGCAGGGCTGGTGTGGCCTGGGTCCAGAGCAGCACTGGCCAGCCGGCCTGTCTGGGTTGCAGCTCTTGGCAACAGTGCTTTCCCAGAAGTCTGTCTCCGAGTCCAGCCCTGGGGACAGTCCCATCAAGCCTCCAGAGGGCTCCACAGGTAAGAGCAACGACGCAGCACTGCTGGCCTGGCAGGAAAGGTAGCCCCTGAGCAGCCCTTGCCCCACCCTGCCCTCTCGTCCCCAGGTGCAGCCCGGTCCCAGCCTCCAGTGGCCCATGCTGGGCAGGTCTATGCGGAGCAGACACCCAAGAAGCTGGAGCTGGCGTCAGAGGGCAAGGTACAGGGCCTGGGGCAGATGCATGGAGGGGCGCCCTGGGTAGCCTGCCTGGTCTGGCCACAGTACAGCTGGGGGCCCTCGACAAGCCAGCCCGGTCCTTCTGTCTGTCTGTCAGTTTGTGTGTAGGTGTTGTCTATTGTGTGGGCTGTGTATGTGAGCTAATGTGTCTAAGAAATGTGACATGGGTGTGAGGTGAACAGGGGTGTGCGTATGTGTGGGTGGTGTGACTGCGAGGCGGGCACGTGTGCTTGTGTGTGTGCATGTGAAAGGGCATGGGTGTGAAATGAGACAAGGTGCATGCATGAGTGAGATGGGTCCTGTGTGCATGACCTGTGTGCTGGTGAAGGCGTGAGCTGCTGGCTGAGTCCTAGATACTTCTGGATAGAGCCCACTTTCCAAGGAGTGAGCAGTAGCACTGAGGCCCCATTCCCAGAGCCCCTCCCCTGGGGCCACACTGCAGGGTGTCTCTGGTGCAGGATTGAGGGGAGGGGGAAGTCAGGGCAGCTGGACCCTCTTGGTGGAGATCACGGAAGGAGGCTGCAATGCTGGGTGATGCTCAAGACGGCGGCATCCAGGACCACAGAGTGAGGAGGGAGCACTGGTGCCAGGCTGACCTAGCCACAGAAGGACCAGCGGACAGCAGACTGAGCTTGCACAGAGAAGGAGGCACCTCAGTGGCTGGGTGCGAGCCTGGCGGGTGGGTGGGTGGTTGGGCGGGCCTGCAGCGGGTGCCTTGTGTCTTCCAGAGCGCTGAGGCTGTTAGCCAGTGGCTCGCCACGTTCCAGCTACAGCTGTACGCACCCAACTTCCTCAGCGCTGGCTATGACCTGCCCACCATCAGCCGTATGACCCCTGAGGTAAGCTCCCTGAAGGCTGGCCACCAGCCATGATCCAGAAATAGGCCCCCAGGCTCCAGCTAAAGGGCCTCTCCTCTACTTAGGACCTCACAGCCATCGGGGTCACCAAGCCAGGCCATCGGAAGAAGATCACGGCAGAGATCAGCAGCCTGAGCATTCCTGACTGGCTGCCTGAGCACAAACCCGTAAGGCCCTCTGCGCCCTGGTGGCCAGGCCCAGGATGGGCAGACAGACTGACTCCTTGGCTACAGCCCTCCCTGTCCTCCTGGGCTCCAGTGAGAGGAGAGCAGAGGATGTCCCCCAGCAGTGACCAGCCTGGATGGCCTCTGTCCATCACAGGCACTGAGGCCAGCCTCCCTAAGGCAGGGAGATAATCTGTGAGGGCCTTCAGGGTGAGGGGAAAGTTTCTCATCTTCACTACATGCTTTTGCAAAGACCTCCTCCACACTTAGGCAGCCACACAGGGACACCTGGCACCTCTGCAATGCTGCTCATTGCACACCCACCCAGACACCACAGAGGGGCCCAATTGATGGGATGTGCTTGCACAGACCCAGGTACATGTGGGGAAGATGTGTATGAGCATGCTTCATGTACACAGACAGCACACATACCCTATATTCAAGGTACCCATTGATGATTGCATGCACACAACCACACATTCAACTGCATGTGCTGCTGACACTGACGGCTGACACCTCCACCGACCACAGGCCACACTGTTACAATAGGCACCCAGGTGGTGGGACAGATTCTGGGCCAGGACAAGGTGGGCCCAGGGCCTGTTGCATCAATGCTGCCTCTCTGGTCCTCTTGTCAAGCTGTGGTTCCCCATCCATCAATGGGGAAGATGCCATGGCCACCAAAAGCCTCCAGGGCCGTGGGTCAGGGACAAGCCAGTTCGTGCTTATCTACCCTGCTTTGCCCCCTTCAGTCAGCAGCTCACAGGTCCTCCTAGCAAGAATGTCTGGGCCTCATTTAGCTTTATGAACCTAAGGGGTGACCAAGTATGTTGTGTGTTGGTGCGTTAGTGATGTCCAGCTGGGAGTGTGGACAGGTGGATGCCACTGGGAGGTTCTGGGTGAAGACCATCATGGGTATTTGCACACATGTGTGATGTGGACATGTGACCTTGCCTGATGCAAGTGGGAAAATGGTGAGAAGGTGTGAGCATGACATAGAGGGGTGTCAGTGCCCGTGTATGGCTGGGATGCAGGATGTGTGTGTACATGTATCTGGTTGATGGTGCTGTGTGTCTGTCTATGACGTGTGGGATGTGTGTCTACCAGGTGCTGTCCCCATGGCTGCCTGGGCAGGCGAGGAAGTGCTTTTTTTCCTTCTCCCCAAAACCGTCCTGAGGATAAGGTCGCCCCATGTGTGTGTATGTTTGCATGTATGTATGAGCTGGCCTTGGGCTTCTGTCTCCAAAGCTGACACTTCTGGCCTGTCATTTTGTCGTATGTCTGTCTATGCCGGGCTGGCCCAATGCCCCTCGCCTGGCAGATCCAAACAGCAGGCAGGCTGTGAGCAGCCAACTCTGGCTGCCCTCTGTGTCCCTTGCCCCATAGGCTAACCTGGCCGTGTGGCTGTCCATGATCGGCCTAGCCCAGTACTATAAGGTACTGGTGGACAACGGTTACGAGAACATTGACTTCATCACTGACATCACCTGGGAGGACCTGCAGGAGATTGGAATCACCAAGCTGGGTGAGGCCCCGGCCCCCATCACCTCCTGGTCCTTGCCACCCTCCCTGGCCTTACTTGCTCCATGCCCCTCTCAGGACACCAGAAGAAGCTGATGCTGGCAGTGAGGAAACTGGCAGAGCTGCAGAAGGCAGAGTACGCCAAGTATGAGGGGGGACCCCTACGCCGGAAGGCACCACAGTCGCTCGAAGTGATGGCTATTGAGTCGCCGCCCCCACCTGAGCCTGCCCCGGCTGACTGCCAGTCTCCTAAGATGACCACTTTCCAGGACAGCGAGCTCAGTGGTGAGCTGCAGGCTGCCATGACTGGCCCAGCAGAGGGGGCTGCCACTGCCACTGCTGAAAAACCCTCCAATCACCTGCCGCCCACCCCAAGGGCTTCTATGCGTCAGGAGCCCAGCTTGGGTGGGCGGGCACGACACATGAGCAGTTCTCAGGAGCTGTTGGGTGATGGGCCCTCTGGGCCTGGCAGCCCCATGTCACGAAGCCAGGAGTACCTGCTGGATGAGGGGGCAGCCCCTGGCACTCCACCCAAGGAGGCTCGGCCCAGCCGCCATGGCCACAGTGTCAAGCGGGCCAGTGTGCCCCCAGTGCCTGGCAAGCCACGACAGGTCCTTCCAACAGGTGCCAGCCCCTTTACACCCCCCCAGACTCCCACTAAAGTCCGGCCAGGTTCCCCCCAGGCCCCAGGGGGGCCTCATGGTCCAGCCCCAGCCACAGCCAAGGTGAAGCCCACCCCACAGTTGCTGCCACCAACAGAAAGACCCATGTCACCCCGCTCGCTGCCTCAGTCACCTACACACCGTGGCTTTGCCTATGTGCTGCCGCAGCCCATGGAAAGTGAGTCAGGGCCAGCTGCTCCAGGGCCTGTACCTGCACCTGTGCCCACACCTGTGCCCATGCTATGCCTGCCCCCTGAGGCTGATGTGGAGCCAGGGCGGCCCAAGAAGCGCGCCCACAGCCTGAATCGCTATGCAGCATCTGACAGTGAGCAAGAGCGTGACGAGCTGCTGGTCCCAGCTGCTGTGGGGCCCTATGCCACAGTCCAGCGGCGTGTGGGCCGAAGCCACTCTGTGCGGGCACCTGCCAATGCTGACAAGAATGTCAACCGCAGCCAGTCCTTTGCTGTGCGGCCCCGAAAGAAGGGGCCCCCACCACCCCCACCGAAGCGCTCTAGCTCAGCCATGGCCAGTGCCAACCTGGCTGATGAGTCGGCACCAGATGCTGAGACTGAGGGGGCTGGGACTGAGAATGGCCGGCTGGGGGTCCGGGGACAACGCCGGCGGGCTAGTGACCTGGCTGGTAGTGTGGACACGGGCAGCGCCGGCAGTGTGAAGAGCATCGCAGCCATGCTTGAACTGTCATCCATTGGGGGTGGGGGCCGGGCAGCCCGTAGGCCCCCTGAGGGCCACCCCACACCTCGACCTGCCAGCCCAGAGCCAGGCCGGGTAGCCACAGTGTTGGCCTCAGTGAAGCACAAGGAGGCCATTGGGCCTGACGGTGAGGTGGTAAACCGACGCCGTACGCTCAGTGGGCCCGTCACAGGACTTCTGGCCACTGCCCGCCGAGGGCCTGGGGAACCAGTGGGGCCTGCAGATCACAGCCACTTTGTGGAGGAAGGCACCGCCCGGCAGCGGCCCCGAGGTCCAGCCAAAGGTGAGGCGAGTGGGGAGGGCCCGCCCCTGGCCCGGGTGGAAGCCAGTGCCACACTCAAGAGGCGCATCCGAGCCAAGCAGAGCCAGCAGGAGAACATCAAGTTCATCCTGACTGAGTCCGACACAGTCAAGCGCCGGCCCAAAGCCAAGGAGCGGGAGGCAGGTCTCGAGCCACCCCCGCCACTGTCTGTGTACCAGAATGGCACAGGCACTGTGCGCCGCCGACCAGCCTCTGAGCAGGCTGGGCCCCTGGAGCTGCCCCCACCACCACCACCCACCGAGCCCCTTCCCTCCGACCTGATGCACTTGCCCCCACTGCCCCCACCAGACAGTGATGCCCGGAAGCCAGCCAAGCCACCTGTCTCTCCCAAGCCTGTCCTGGCTCAGCCGGTGCCGAAGATCCAGGGGTCACCCACACCTGCCTCCAAGAAGGTGCCACTGCCAGGTCCCAGCAGCCCAGGTAGGTGAGGGAGCTAGCTGGGAAAGGGCCTCCACCCCACCTCCCCACTCCAAAGTCTGAGAGGATTTGATGGGAGCAGGGTGGAGTGGGGTGGGAAAGTGTCCTCAGGCCCTTTCATCCATCCATCTACCCATAGGACAACTCTGCCAGCCCAGAGTTGGGAGGAGGGTGGCTAGTCCTCACATTGCTCAGTGAAGGAGGCACAGAACCCTGTGAATAGTAGCACCAGTAGAGGGAGGACTCAGCCGAGGGACCTCAGCACAGGAAGGAGAGGAAAGCATTCCAGGCAGAAGGATCAGAGGTGTAAAGGCCCTGTGGCAGTCAAGCAACAGAAGGGCCACTAGCTGCAGCAGTTATACCTGGAGGGGGATAAAGGTGGGGCACACAGGGCAGGGTTTGAAGAGGTCTGCACAGGAGAGCGCGCCCCCTGGCGGTCATAGAGCACTTGGGGCAGGGGCGGGGCGGAGGGATGCGCTGCGGCCGGCACCCACGGCACCCACGGCACCCACGGCAGTGCTGGGGGCTGCATCTCCGTTCCCGGGTGCTGCGCGGAGCGCTGCGGCAGGGCTGGTGCCGGTGCGGTCAGTGGGGCCTCCCACTGCCGTGCGAATCTCCCCCTCTCCGCAGAGGTGAAGCGTGCGCACGGCACGCCGCCGCCGCCCGTGTCTCCCAAGCCGCCGCCGCCGCCCACGGCGCCCAAGCCGGTCAAGGTCGCGGCGGGGCTCCCGTCAGGCAGCGCCAGCCCGTCGCCCACGCCGTCGCCGGCGCGCCAGCCGCCCGCCGCCCTGGCCAGGCCCGCCGGCGCGCCGCCCCCGCCGGGCGCCAGCCCCGCCAAGCCCCCGTCCCCCGGCGCGCCCGCGCTGCACGTGCCCGCCAAGCCGCCGCGCGCCGCCGCCGCCGCCGCCCCCCAGACTCCGGCCGCGCCCGACGGGGCCTCGCCCGTGGACAGCGCCCGCCAGAAGCTGGAGGAGACGAGCGCGTGCCTGGCGGCGGCGCTGCAGGCCGTAGAGGAGAAGATTCGGCAGGAAGACACGCCAGGCCTGCGGTAGGAGCCGCGCGGGGGCTGGGAGGGTGCGGAAAGGGAGTGCGCGTGCAGGCGCCCTGCCCCGGCGGCGGCGGGGTCCCGCGGGGAGGGGCGTGGCCGGCGCGCGCGGGCTGTAGTCTCGGGTCTGGCCCTGAGGGGGCGCTGCGGTCCGGCGGGGGCAGTGTGAGAGGCGTGGCCAGCATCTGGGGGACTGGTCCGAAGCTGTCCCCCCTGCACTGCCGGTGCGTCCGTACAGACGGGAATGGAGGGCGGGGCGTGGCCCTGGCAGGGTGGGGTCTTAGAGCCGATGGGGGGGTGTCCTCTGCTAGCCCCGCCTGCCCCGACCCCACTCACGGTGCGTCCGCCCCCAGCCCCTCGGCCGCGGAGGAGAAGAGCACCGGCAGCATCCTGGACGACATCGGCAGCATGTTCGATGACCTGGCGGACCAGCTGGACGCCATGCTGGAGTGACGCGGCCCATGTTGGGTCCGCTCGGGCTCTGGCCCGCACACTGACCTTTACCTCAGGATGGGCACCTCTGGGCGAGGCGCAAGCGAGCAGGGCGGGGGGTGGGGCAGGTGCGGGGGACAGCCCGCCAGACGCCCGCGGCCATGAGGCCGGGGCGGGTCATGCTGCCCGGCCCCTGCACAAGCACAACTCCTGCCCCCAGGGCCCAGGCAAGACGCCCAGCCTGGAGGACTGCCTGGTCGGGAGACCCAAGGGCTCTGGACAGATGCTGCAGCCCTGTGGGTGCCCATCCCTGTCTGCTGCTCCCTGTGCAATAACTGCTGGGCCACCTGCCCACCCACCACCAGGCTCTGCCCACTGTGTGTAAAGGAGGGGCAGCCCCTGGCTCTCCTGCCCTGAGTCCAGGCTGGGCCTGCCCTGGGGACCGTGGGAGGGGAGCAGCCGCTGTAGCCCCCCTCCCCAATCTGTGGTAGAGCACAGGCCTATGCCCAGCATAGAACTGCCCATTAGGAACCTCTGCCAGTCACTCTGGCATAGCACAAGGGGCTGGGGTCGGGCCCCCTGCTCCACTATAACCCCCAGAATATAAGCTATCAAGAGTATTAATTTATTGGGAATGAGCTAAGGCAGATTTCCCCAGAGAAACAAAAAGGTATAACTTTAACAAATATATATTTAAAAGAAAAAATATTATTGATTCTATAGAAACCATTTACCAACTGCAAGGACACTGGAGTCTTGCTCAAGACAAAAGCTGTTAGAGGCCCTGGCCACTGTCTGTCCTTCCTTCCCTCCATGCAAGACCCTAGGCCCAGCAGCACAAACAGGAAGCTGGGGTCTGGGGAGGGGTCTGTGCTCCACCAGGGCCTCCTCTGCCCTCTCTCCTAACTTCTCTATGTCTGAAGAACTCGAAGGATGTGCCTTGCTGCTGGGCTGTGTCCTCCATGCCCTGGAGACTGTGGGGAAGGCTCCCTCCTCTCTAGGGGGTGCTGATGTGAGGGTCAGCTTGGGCTTTGGGGAGCTGTGCGCACAGAGTGAACACATGGGCACGCCAGGTGGGTGTCTGCAGTGGGTGCAGGGCATGCATGCCAGGCTGTGTGAGGGTGTGCTGACCCTCCCTCCCCAGGCCCACAGCAGGCGGCCAGCCCACCCCTACTTGAGTTCCCACGGACGCTTCTGCTCATGGTCCAAGGCTGTGTCGTGTGGTTGTTCTCGCCCTCTCTTTCCTCTTCCCTGCCCCTCCAAAAAGTACTGACTGGCCTCTATTGTGTTTGCTGATCCACGTGTGTTGGGCACAACTTCTGACATTTCTTAAAAAAAAAATTAAAAAATGCCGAAAACCAGCGATTGTGATGTGGGTGGGTGGAGGGGGTCAGCCAAGGTGGCGTCTGGGCATGTGAGGCCCCATCCAGCTGTCATGCCATTATGCTTCCCCTAGTAGATGGCCAGCACCTGGCCATCTACCTGACCTCTCAGTGGGTGGCCCAG
Organism: Cynopterus sphinx; assembly: GCA_030015415.1. Classification (NCBI taxonomy): domain Eukaryota; kingdom Metazoa; phylum Chordata; class Mammalia; order Chiroptera; family Pteropodidae; genus Cynopterus; species Cynopterus sphinx. The sequence continues at coordinate 92,953,310 of CM057379.1, read as the reverse complement.
GCTGGCGCTCCAGCAGGTGGGGAGGGGGGGTCTGGGCAGGGAGCTCTTGTCAGCTGTCAATAAACAGCAGAAAATGGAGCTGCCTGGCTCACTTTTTGAGGGTGTTGGGGAGAGTGGTGGGCTAGCCTGTTCCTGGTAGGGAGGGGAAGTCACTGAGACGGCTACATCCTGGGGTTGACAGACAACAGGAGCACCTTTGTGGGTCTCCTCACTCTCCCACTGGCTGCTGGTGCTTGGACACACCAGTGTTCTTGGGTAGCCTCTTCCTTATCCCAGGACTGTCTCCACTCATAGCCACAGTCTGTGCAGCTTTTATTTCAAGGAGGAAGTAATCAAATCTATGTACAGTCTAAAAACAGTAGAAAAGGTGAGTAAAAAGGCCCCAAAGTCCATCAGGTGGGGACAGAGGGTGGCCCAGGTAAGCATTATACCTGGAGTGTAGATTGAGGGGCTGGGCACCATCCTGGCAGCAATGATGACAGAGCCAGGCAGAGGAAGGCTCGCATGGCACAAGGTGGAGGGAGAGCACTGCCTGGCCAGCTGAGCCTGCCTGCCTGTCCCCAATGGGTGGGCAGAGACTCCCGAGACCACCCATGTGGCCAGCCTGGCTTGGATAGTCCTAGGGTAGGCCCAGAAGAAGCCAAAACCTGGCCTGGATTCTGCTAGCAAGTCCAAACCTGCAGAGGAAGGGCTCTATTTCAGGTGCCCCTTGGGCCATCCTGCCCTAACACCACCTGCCACCCATACCTGCCCTCCACTGTCAGCCACCCAGAGCTGCTGGCTCCTCACCCCCCATCCCCTGATCCACTTGTGCGGGCAGCCCCTTTGGATGGCCTGAGCCACAGCACTGACCTTCACAGTGCTGTCCACAGCGCCCGAGAAGAGCCGGCCCCGGGACACAGCCAGAGCTGTTACACTGCCTTGGTGACGCAGCAGGGTCTGTGTGCAGATCATGTTGTCCATACTCCAAACCTGAGGACACATAAGATGTGAGGACCTGCCCAGGCCTGGCCACAACCCTGAGCCTTCCACTGTTACCAGGCCAGCACACACCCTGAGAGATCGATCATAGGATGCACTGAAGACTTTGGTCTGGTCTGGCGTCGAGATGACTGCCAGGGCATACACGGTGCCAACGTGGCCTGTCAGGGTCCGTACCTGCTCCTTGGTATCGATGTCCCATACCTGAGGTGATGGCACAGGCAGGTCAGAGATACAGAAAGGGTTGGACGGGGACCCAGAGTCAGACCATGGCCCTAGGCTTCCGCCCTTACGTGGATGAGGTTCTCATAGGTGCCACAGACAATGTGGTGATTCGTCACAGCAATAGAGTACACACTGCCACCAGACGTCTGCAGGACATGGATGCAGTCGAGGGTTCGAATGTCCCAGATCTACGGGCAATCACAGGCCACTTGGTCCCAGGCCAGGTACCTCACTATCACGCCCCCTGGGGCTCCAGAGACAGTGGGCCTACTCCCCACCAAAGTATGTGTAAGGGTCTCCCTGCCCTGGCAAGGATGGGGGCAGGGCAGATACAACCCTCAAGAATTAGCCTAGATAGTACCAGCACAGGGAAGGGCCCTGCCACTGAGAGTGTGGCACAGGGGTACCTTGATTGTCTGGTAGGAGCCACTGTACAGGTAGCTCTGGGCAGCCACCAGGGCCCGCACCCAGTGATTGAGGCCTGTGAGCTCCTTCTTCAGCTTCAGCTCAGTGCCCACAATGTCCCAGACCTGTGAGGATGGCTGTGAGTATGGGCTGGACAGCCAGGCACCTGGCACCCCGATGCCCCACACATGCATGCACACAGCCTTGCCTGACCTTGATGGCCTTCAGGGAGCCACTGAAGAGCATGTTGTGTGAGGAGACCAGTGTGCACACTGGGTTGTCATGGGCCCGGATCGTGTTCACTTTCTGCAGGTTCTGGATGTCCCACACCTGGTGGAAAGACAGGAAACCTCACGCCCCAGCCCTGCCACTGTGAGCCCAGGCCCAGGGGCATAGTACACCTAGGGTTCCCAGATACTGATTCAGCCTGTCCTCTCCCATAGGTCCCACTCACGATGATCGTGCAGTCTGCTGAGCCACTGTAGAGCTTGCATCTGGGGAAACAAAGCCAAGGTGTCAGGGTGGGAGAGGCCACCATCCTCACACTGCTTTATAGGCCAAGGTAGCACGGGCCTCTAGGAAACCAGCAGTTTGGGGCAGTGCCAGGGCTGCTGCTGCTTCCTTGAGCCCAGCTTCAGTATTCCAGTCTCAGTGAGGGGATCTTAAAAGTGGAAGCCCAAACCCTTGTGCCTGCCTGGCAAACATCTGGCAGATGAGCTGGGAGGTAATTATCCCGTTAGTGCTGCAGGCAGGCAAGCTGCTGGCTTCCTGTGCACAAACATCTCACTTTCTCACACATAAGCATACACACACACCAATGCCCACGACACAAGGCAGGAGGGGGCAAAGGGATGGCTGGGCCGGCTGCTCCGTAGTCCTGTTCCCAAGCTGTGCTCAGGCCAGAGATGGCTGAGCTCCTGCCTCTGCTCTCTGATGTCCCACCTCTGTCTCCTGACTGCCTGAAGCACACCAGGGCTATACTTTGTTAATGTACATCAGAGATGGAGGGCCCATATGCCACCACCCAGAGACCCAGCTCTGCTCAAGGTCGAGAGTGCATCACAGGAGGGGCAGACACAGCCATATGACATATGTGGCTACACAGGCTTGAGCTCACAGCCCACAGGGCAGCAGCACAGGGTCTCTTATCCTTGGCTCTACGTGGGCCCTGTGGTCAGTGGGTGCACATGCGCCTGCACTCACCCCTGAATACAGAGTGCCAGCACAATGCCATCATGGCCCTCCAGCGTCTTCTGGCACTTGTAGGTAGTACACGTGTCCCACACCTGCAGAGACCAGAGTCAGGGTGGGTCCCAGCAGGATCAGCCAGGTGCTGGGGTGGCATGGTGGGAATGAGGAAGCAAGCCGTCCTCAAGGAGAAAGCCCTGCCCATGGGAGGAAGCCCTGCGCATGGGCAGAAGATAACTGGCAGAGCTGGTGTGCAGTACCCAGCCTCACCCCGCTAGGCTGCAGAACTCCTTAGGCAAGACCCTGCCCACCTTGATGGTCTTGTCAGAGGAGCCGCTGAAGAGCAGGTCCCCCATGGAGTAGACGCAGAGACACCAGACAGGGCCCTGGTGGCCCACGAAGGTTCCTTTGCACTTGAAGATCTGCTGCGGGTCATAGGCTGCAGAGACAGGAAGAACTGGTGAGGGACCTGGAGGGGCCCTGGTGATAGTGGTGGGATGACAGTGGGCCTATACTCACATCCTAGGATGCCCATGTTCAGCCGTGCATTGATGTGGGACAGCTCATCCTGCAAGGCCAAGAATGGAGGGCACGATGGCTGTGGCTCCACAGTCCCTCTGGTCTGAGCTTGGCTGGGGCTGGACAGGTACAGCAGCAGCCCTCCCCAGCAGATACTTAATCTTAAGCAGGGCAAGCCTCCTGCTGGGACCCAAGCTGAAGGACAGCCCTGTGTCCCCCACCCCACCCAACCTTTCTGCAACTGTCCTTCACCCACTCACATTCAACATGGACGCATCCCTCCGGAACTCCATGAGGTCCTCACTGAGCTTGCTTTGGTTTTCATCCAGGACATCTGGTTTCCGTCCAGGACATGAGAGGGTGTCAAGGACCAAGAGGAGGGGCTGAACCCCCCTGCACCCTCTAGGCTGGGCCCTCACCAAACTTGAGCTCCAAGCTCTTCTCCAGCTGGTCAATCTTCTCTGACAGCTTGCCCAGCATGGAGCGCAGGAAGGCGATCTCCTGGTCCTTCTGGGCCAACGCCACATGCATCTCATGGAAGCGGTCATCCGTCTGCTGCAGGAATTCCTTCAGGCCCTCAAAGCGGCAGGTCTCTAGGTGCGTCTCATATGTGTCCTGGTTTCCAATAAACGTGCACCTGGAGGGACAGGATGGCTGCCTGCTCCCCTGTTCACCTGCCCACCCAGCAGGACCCTTCCCTCTGCCTCCCCAATCCCACGAATCTCTCAATTCCCACTTTTGTGCCCACTGCACCTTAGGTAGGCTACCATCCTCTCCACACCTGCATGCCCAAGGATCCATCCTGCTCCCACAAGTACCCAGCACCCAGTGGGCCACTTTGCAAGGAATATCGAATCACTTGGCTCCTGTTCAAAGGGCTCTCCACACCCCTCATCAGCCTGTCTCCTTTCCCACCCCTAATTCCCCTCTGCTCCTAACTCTGGCCCTTTGCTCAAGTCTACCCCTGCTGGTCCAGCTGCCAGAAGCCCTTGCTCTGGTCTCTACCCAGCTCATGCCCACACATGCATTAGTTCTCAGCTCACAACTTCCCTGATCACCCCCAACTCCCCAAGCGCTCCATCCCCTCTGTGTTCCCAGGGGGCTCAGGTCTCTCTTTCGCGGCACCTGTACCTCAGTTTGTAATTACATAGTCGACGGTGTGGCTCCTGCTAAGGTCCGTCTCCCCAGAGACCCTGGCTGTCTCCCCAGCACCCAGCACACAGGTGGATCTCAACAAAGGTTTGCTGAAGGAGGGACTGTGAATGCCAGCCCAGGCCAACCTGCCCACCCTCCTGCCCACCCACTCCCACCCTGGGACAGCCGCCCACCCCGCACCCACCCCCGCCCACTCACCCGTACTTGGAGTGGGGACACTTGATGTGCTCGCACTCCTTGAGGTGGGCCTCCAGATTCATCTTGAGGAGGGGCGGGCAGTTGGGGTTATTGGGGCACCGAACAGGCCTGTAGTCACAGCTGCTCTCGTGGTCCCTATGGGAGGTGAGATACAGAAAAGGTTGAGTCCCCAGAGGCATTGTTTTTAGCACCCCGGGATGATGGGGAGCTAGGGGACAAGGGATGTACTTACTTCCTGGCACTGAGCTTGATGGTGAAGGGGCACCCGCGGGGGTCCACCTCAAAGACGGTGGGCTTCCCAACCCCTGCTGCCCGACAGCCGTGCCTGCAGTGGATGGAGAGCTCCCCAATCTGCTCGGCCACCGCAATGTTGTTCACCACCACCGTCAGCTTGGCATTGTCCACAGGACACTTTTCTGGAGGGGAGGGCATGCTGACCCCATGGCCCACCCAGCAACCCTCTCTCTTGGCAGCCCTGTTCAGGGCACTGTGGCCAAGCTATGTGTGTGTGTGTGTGTGTTGAGGGTGGGTGGTTTAGACTATTCCCTGGTGAGCATAGCCTGGAACCTGTTCCCCCAGCTGGGTGGGCTGAGCCTCTATCAGGCACTTGATCCACCCATCTACCTGTCCCTCTGAGGTACCCAGGACAGGAAGGGGTGCACAGCTAGGCCAAGAATAACCACTAGATAAGTGGAGGCTTCTCAGCTGACCCAGAAGTCTGGGACAGGGCCATGAGGGCTGGAGACAGAGCAGGAGGGGACCCAGGACTGAGCCTGGTAGGGGGACCCTGCTGGCCTCTAAGGCCCAAGACTTTGAGGTGGCAGCCTTGATGGTGAGGGCGGCCTCCAACAGGGAGAACAGGTGCAGAGCCCGGGATCCCCCAAGTTGTAGGTCTTACTGCTCTGCCCGTCAGTGTCTTAAGTCTGGCCCGAGTGAGCCCTGGGGCCACCACCACCCGCAGCAGAGATGCTGTGCACAGGATTGCGGAGAAGCCGCTGCGCAGCCAGGGGCATGATCAGTGCTGGGCCTGTGCTGCGACCTCCCCGGAGAGGCCTCACTCCCAGCTGGGGAACAAGGTGTCCAGGCCTGGGTCTGGGAGGGCCCTACCTGACTTCAAGGCGCATCTTCGACAGAATGTGTGCTGTGGAGACAACAGGCTAACTTGGGGCATGGCCGCAGTCACCCCTACCCAATGCCCACTGCAGAGGGCACCTGCTGGGCGACCAGACCATGCCTGTGACCAAGGTCCAGGCTCCACATGGAAGGGGCCGGCAGCCCACCCAGCCCCATGGTGGTGCAGAGGTCAGGGAGGGGACAGGCGGCCTCACCCCACACGTGGTGATCACAGGGTCCTTGAATACACTGCAGCAGAGCTGGCAGCACAGCTTCACCGAGGGCTGCTCGGCAAACACCAGTGGCTCCTAGAACCAGGCAGAGCAAGTGAAGGTAGAACCCAGGGGTGTTGGCATGGGTGGCAGACAACCAGGATACCCCACCCCTCCCCCTGCAGGCCTGCCACCTCAGCAGAGCTGCCACCTCAGCTAGGGTATGTCCCAAGAGTAGCCTGCTGAGGCCTAGGGCTGGGCCTGAGCTTGAGGGGGGCCAAGCAGGAAGGACCCCTCAGCCCGGCAGCGCCTACCGTCCACCCGAAATGGTGACTAGAAACAGCACCACACAAGTCCCACCTTCGGTTCCCAATGCTGGTCCCTGGTCCGCCCCTGGGGCGCGGGAGTGGGAAGAACATGCCTAGGGAACCTGGCCTGGGGTCCTTACGGACTAAAGGGGATGGAGGGACGCTGACCAGGCCTGATCACCTCCTCACTGTGCTGGAAAGTGGCCCTCCCACTGCCACAGCACAGTGAAGGTCCCTTAAGAGTCCTCTGCGCTGAGCCCACCCCATGGCCGCCACACCTACCGGCTCCTCCTCCTCCTCAGGCAGCGAGAACGTGGAGCGCAGGGACATGCTGGACTCGGAGTGTAGGGAGCGGACAGAGATGGCTGAGTCAGAGCGGCGCGGGGTGCTGATGGGGGGCTGCAGCGTGGAGACAGGCACCGGTCAGTCAGCAGGGAGGGCAGGGCTGAACCCCTGTGCACACAGAGGGCACTGGGCCCCCCAGGGCCACCCTGTCTTAGTGGCCACTCACTCAGCCTGCAGGGGCTGTGGTGTGTGCGTGGGGAGCCATGCAATGCCCAGGCCCCCTCCTGACCAGTGGTCCTGGCCCTGTTGGGCCGCCCGCTCTCATCTGCCAACTTTCTTTGTGTAAATGGAGAGACTTCCTGCTATTCAATTCTATGAGGACACGCTAGGCCTACTTCCTGCTTCCCGTGAGGGAATGTGGGCTGCAGAGGGGGCACCTCCACCAGCCAATCCTGGGGCAGCAGAAGGCCCCTGGACTGCTGGAGGGAAAGGAATAGAAGGCTGTCTGGGAGAGGTGGTAGAACTCCAACTGCCCGTTAAGGTCAGCTGCCTGCCTGGCCTCCCTCACCAGGGACACTAAGCCAGGCAGTAAGGATCCCAGGGAAGGCAGACACCCCACTGAACCCTGGCCAGGTTCTGAGTGCAGAAGGGACAGTCACAGGTGCCTGCCTTTGCCTGAGCCATCAAAGATAAGGATTTGGGGGAGACCTGAGATAGGGGGCTATCCCTTCCTACCCTCAAGCCTAGAATCCTCCAGAAGAGATCCTTCAAGAGCCACTGCTCCCACACTCCTCCCCTCCCTCTCAGAAGCCTCATTCATAAGCTGCAAACCTCCTGCCTCCACACCCAGCCTACAGGCCCCTCCTGGTCCTGAATGCTCTGGGGCCCAGCTGCTTCTGTCTCAGCCTCCATGGATGTGAGGGCTGTTGGACTGATCCCCTCACCACCAGCTAAGGGTAAGGAGTCTACCAGGAGCAGGGGGGGCTGGGCCAGACAATGCCAGCTCTGCGCAGAGGCCCAGTGAGTTCCAGGACTCCACTTTCCCAAGCAAAGTCAGTGAGATCCCTGTGTCCTCTATGCCCACAAGAGGTACCTCCCTCATCTGTGCTGTGCCCACCTCCCTTCAATGTCCCAAGTGGCAAGTTTGCATGGAAACGCCACGTGAGAAACAAGAGGGGAAAGTCAGAGGAAGTGAGTCAAACCATCCCCATGGTCAACAGTGGAAACCAGAGGGCAAGAGCAGGTCCAGATGGGAGCTGGGCCAAGCAAGGCAGGCCTGGCTTGGCTCTGCTTTCCCCTGCCCACTTGCCCCTTTAAGCCAGGGGGCTAATGCTGCCATCCACCCAGCACAGGCAGAGGGATAGCCTGCAGGGGCCCAGTGGCCAAGAAAGGGGGTGTCCAGATGGTCATGGCCTCAGGGCCCTCAGCACATTTCTCCCTCCTTCAAGCCACTAAGTGCCAAGATCACAGAAACCACAGAAACAGGGCATTTGCTTCCGGGGAGACCCCAGCAGGAGGGCAGGCCTTCTGATCCCAGCAATATTCCAGTGGGGAGGTCAGAGGTTGTGGAGACTGAAGCACATAGAGCCGAAGGGAGCAGAGCACATTATGCGCCCTGTCCTTACAGAGGGCCTAGTACAGAGCCTGGCACAAGAGTGTGTGTGTTCAAATAATTAAAAACACTGCCTTCCTTTTTATTAAATAGGAAACATAGCCTTGGCAGCCCAGCATGAGGAGAAGCCTTAGGTCCTGGGAGGCTGGGAGGATGGGAGAACCAGCGGAGTCTGTCAGGGCTGCCACCAAGGGAAAGCAGAAGCAGGGCACAGGACAGGTCAGCAGTGGGAGGGTCTGAGCATGCCTGTGGCCCCCTCCCCAGCCAGGCTAGTTCTTGCTTCCCCAGGCAGGCCCAGAGCCCAGTGACAAGTGCCAGTGGACAGGCAGGGCATGTCCATTGTGACCCTGGGCACATGGTCTGGGCACCAATAGCTAGCTCCACTCTGCCCTGAACGCCTTCCTCACTCTGCAGAGCCAGCAGCAGGAAATTCCCCAGCTCCCCCGCACTTAGCACAGGCCTTGCAGCCCCTCCTCCGCTGACTCCCCAGCTTAAACCTGTCCACCTTTCTCCATCTGCTAGGGTCTGTCTCCCTCATAAGGAGCCCATTCTCAGGCTTCCTGCCTCTCCCTGGCAACCCACCCTTCCTCCTCTACTCGGCAGCACAGGAGCTTAAAAAATGGGGATCTGATCTTATTAAACTGCAGACTGAACCTTCTGTGGCTCCCACCTACTCAAGACAGAGCCAAAGACACCGCACCTACTGGCCACCTCTCCCATGCAATCCAGCCTCAATGCTCAGGCCTCAGGGTGTCTGCAAATGCTAGCCCTCTCTCTCACACCAGCTCACTTCCCACTGTAGATTGTAGCTCTGGGCTCCTTGAGGTTGAGCCTCCCAACATCAATTCCTCCTGGGACTTGGCCCTGGAAGGGAGGGCATGGCAGGAGGCTCCTGTGGGGTCAGGAGGAGTGAGCAAGGCCCAGACCTACCATGCTGTCCTCCTCATCCCGAGGGGAGTAGGCAAGGGTGCTGGAGGAGGAGGGCGTCCTGCGATGTTGTTTGTATGTGCTGGTCCCATCGGCTGCCAAGAAAAGAGAACCAGGATGCCCTGAGTGTGGGCCTGGGGATAAGGAGGGGAAGCCTGACCTACCATGGCAGGTAGTGAGTCAGGCAGGGTCAGAGCCTGGGCTGGACATTGGGCTAATCCTCTCCAGGAAGCCTCTGCCCCTGCCCGCTCCCAATGCCTCCTTTTGGACTTGAGGGCAAATTGGCTGAGTCTGGGCTTGGGGGCAGCTAGGAACACCCCGTGCCTAGAGAGTGCCTGAGCAGGGCACAACCTGACCTACCATACACCCAGTGAGAGCCCTAGGTTGCTCTGTGGACTGTCACTAGCTCTCAGCCCTCTCCCAGGCTGAGGCTGGCAGAGAGAGCACAAGTGTGAACAGGTAGCCTCCCCAGACCAAACCAGTGCTTGGAGCTCTGCCACAGGGTACAGCCTGCCCTGACAGTCCCAGTGCTAAGCCCTAATGCCCCCAGGCAGGCTGGGGGTGGTGGTGGAGGGGTCTTAGCCTCTACAGCCAGTTCCCCCAGCCTGAGACACAAGGCCAACACCCAAGTGATTACACCTAAGGTCACCTGGCAGAAACTGCCATCGTGTTATCTGACCCTCAAGGCAACCCTGCCAAATGGGTTCTCTGACAGCCTTGGTCTACAGAGGAGAAAACTGAGGCACGGGGATGTCTCAGGCACCTCAGCTGGCACATGGAGAGGCCAAGATGGCAGCCTGGTGCTCTAGGGCTACTCATCTCCCACCTCCTCCCCTGGCATAGCCAAAACCTGGAATCAGCTGCCACACTTTTCACTTCCTGCAGGAAAGGCTGTTGGAGGCCTGTACCCTCCTCTTCCTCCTGCATGTCATCCTGGCTGCCCTGAAAAGGTGCTGGTCAAAGGTACATATGAGAGCCAAAGAGCCTCGCAGGAGGCAGCCAGAGGCCTGGAGTGGTTGCCACTGTCCTCAGGCCCCAGCCAGGCCCGGATGTCACAACAACTGTCCCTAAAGGCCTAGATTTATGATCTATGCTTCAATTGGCTGCCCTGTGACTAGGCCTCAGTTTCCCCACCTGCAATGAGAGGGGCCAGGAAAGGCAGCTGTTCATATCCAGTTCTGACCCATCACTGCTACTGAGGGGGGTCACTGAGTGGGACAAGGGCAAGATAGGCCCCTGTCATTCACTGGCCAGGAGCTTTCGACTGCCATGATAGGGCCGTGCCATCTCTAAAGGCAGAAGAGGAATGAAGGAACAGTTACTTGGGGGTGGGTAGATTAGGGGTGATGCTTATTTTCTTTTTCCTCAGCAAAAAAAAAAAAAAAATCTAAGAAGAAAAGAGGGCTCTCTCAGAGCCCCTAGGGGGGTCACTCAGTGGCAAAGTAAACAGGTATGCACAGTAGTCCTGTAACCGTGCCACCACGTATATCTAAAAGAAACTATGAAAAAGCAATTAAAAAAACAGTTAGCAGCTGATGTGCTACTCCGAGTGCCCACTGCCGTAAAGGTAAAAGAACACATCACCCCCAGAACACAGGCCCTGACAGGAGAGGCTCATGCCCTTTGGGAAGATCGTGCCCTCGTGTGCTAGTTCTTTACAACCTCATTGAACACAAAACACTGGAGCCACAGCCATGGGACCAAACTCGAGAAAGGATCCAGTGAACATATCTTATTCCCTATCCATGCCAGTACAGTCCTTGAGCCTGACTTTGGAGGCTGCTAGGAGCCTGGGACAGAGATGCACAGGGGTCACAGTGACAAAGGACAGGTGTATATGGGGTGCTGGAGAAGTCAGGGCATCCTTCCCTAGAGAGGTGATGGAAGGAAGAAGGGGCAAGGGAATACTGGGGTTGGGGAGGACACAGTGGCAAAAGCAGAGCCGTAAGGAGCAGGACAGCTGACTCCTGCCCAGCTGGGGTGCAGGGGCCTAAGCCAAGCTGTCCACTCTCCAATTCCTGCTCCTGCTCCTAGCCCCACCAGGAAGGGCCCCACAGGCCCTGGTGGAATTAGGGATGCTCAGATTATGCCCAGCTGAGCTGGTTTGGGCTTGTAGGCTCACCTTTTGTGATAGTGGTGACAGCCGAAAAAGCGGGCCCAAAGGTCGTTTCCATTCTGGTCTAGAGAGAGAACAGATGAGACTTGACCTTGACTCTAGAGAGAATGTGGACACATGTGGACATGTACTGACAGACACACTTCCATCTAACACACCCATGTGCACGTATACACAAACACACCATCCACACACATATCACAGCCTGCCCGCACAACCTCCACGTAGGAAGGGGACTGTTCTGAAAGCCCTGCTGGGAGGCCGTAGGCTTGAGGGGTGTGCTCAAAAAGCAGACCCTTTCCCACGAGGTGCCTCTTACCCCGGTGGTGACGTCTGGGGTGTGAAGATTGGTAGGCCCTCCAGAGAAGCGGTTGTAGCGGGCACTCTTGCCTGAGCTCATGCTCTAGAGAGGCATCTAGGGTCCTCGGGCAGCGTCCCCTGTGAATGGAGCACAAAGTGGGGCTTCAGAGATGATGGCCAAGCCTGTCAGCTGGCAGGGGCTGCTCTAAACAGCAGGCCTACTCTGCACACTCCACCGTGGGACACACTTCTGCCTCTCTCCTTCACCAATACCAACAAGGACAGGTCCACATGAGCAAAGTCCCTTTCCCTCTTGTCCCAGGAGTAATAGGCCTGAGAAAGAGAGGAGGCCCTGGGTGTTGGCAGGCAGCTGGCACTCAGTTTTACCTCCAAGGCTTAACCCTTCAGAAAAGCCCATCAAGTTCTGCCCCAGAGGTAGAAAGCCCTCCCCCCACAACCCGCCACCATCCATGTTCTGTTTGTACCTCTGAGTCTGACGGCCAAATTTCCCTGAGGCCAAGGGTAGGCACACAGCATGACCAAGCTTCATGCCTATTTCCTGCCAAGACAGGTCAGAACCAGGACAGCCCCAGTCTGCAGGATAGCTGAGACCCTGGCCACGCCCCCGAGAACCTGCTGACGTGCCTGGAGCCTGACTCCCCATGAGCCTCATCACACAGAACAAGCCCCTTCTGGGCAAGGGGAAGAGGGGCCAAGAGAGAGTAGCTGACTCCTGTGCACAACACCCATCCCAGGAACAAAAGATGCCCCTGAACAGTGTGACTCAAGGTTCATAAGCTGGGGGGCAAGGAGAAGGCACGGGGCAAATCATCCCAGGTTTCCAAACATTCCACCCACAGAAGAGGGGCTGGGGTGGCCCGGGAGTGCCTGCAGGAGAAGGAAGAGATTAGAGACACTGAGAACAGCAAGGAGAGTTGCTCTACTGCCAGACAGCACCCACCTTCTGGTGACCCTATCAGCAGGCACCCCTACAGAGTGGTCTTCCCACTGTCAGGATCCGTAGCACCCTGTAGCCAGAAGCCCAGTCTGCCTATACAATGGAGTTGGCCAGAGGAGGGAGGGCAGGCTCATCTTGTTCCCAGTGGTGGTATGGAAGGTGGGTTCCCACCCTGTGGTTTGGAGGCCTCACCAGACTGAGACGAGCTCTAAGTGGAAAGCTACTGAGCCCCCAGCCCTGGGAAAAGGCAGGAGATGCTCTCTGCCCTGATCCAAGGTAGGTACAGTATGGAGGGCAACTGCACAGTCTAGCTGGTTCCAGCATCTTCTCCATCAAGTTGGCCTCCACACACATACCACGGCCATACAAGGTGACTTGGGGTCCACCCAGCGGTCCTCCAACCCAGCCTACTGGCCTGCAGGGAGGGACTGGTTCCTGAACCCTGTGTCCCTACACTATGCTCCTGAGTTGCCTGCTGTCCCTGCTGTCTCCTTGTCCCTCTCCCAGCTGCTCCTTCAAGTGCCACTAGTAATGCCACCCTCCCAGCCCTCCCAACTCAGGCCTCAATGGTATGGCTCTCAGGCTCTGCAGTTGGCCACCACGTACCACCTGCTTCCCATGCTCTAACTATCCTGCAGGTCCAGCTAGCTAGGGGGTCCCAAGAACTTGGCCAAAGTCTCCCTATCCTGTCCACCACTCTCCCTGCTGTGACTCAAGAGGCTTGGCTCTATGTCCCCAGAGCAGGCTCTCTGGTGGCTTGTCCTCTGGGGGAGAGGCAGGTCTCCTGAGAGGCAGTGCTAGGTCCTCGGATAGAGGCATGAATGTGGCATATCTGGAAGTTCTACCTCCAGGGCCACTGCTTATCCCTATACTAAGAAGGCAGTCTTGGGGGCTACCCTGCTTGGAATAAGGATGCCTGGCCAGGGGAAGGCCAAGACAACCCAAAGCAGGAGATCCAGGACCCAAATGGCAGTAGGAAAGGCTCCTCCATCTTGGAAAACCCAAAGTTGGCTCTTGTCTCAGCACCACAGGGCAGGGAAGAGGTGGGGGGTGGGTCACAGGGAGGAAGCTGGTGGACGCTGACCTGCATCTTACAATCCATCTGTTCCCTCCACTACAAGCTCCCAGGGCCAAGAACCCAGCTGCTGGCTCCAGTGAGCAGTGCCTGTGATCCGAGGCCAGGACCCCAGCAAGCATTCCCCCTGGGACCATGGCCAGCCTCCATGGGTCCCACGTGCCCTAGTGCCAAAGAGCCCGTTGCTGCAATCTGGGAGAGCAGGCCTCTGGCTGTCTCTTGCTCTGAAGTGAAGTAAACAGAAAGGCATGCAGTGTTTGCAGGGCAACATGCAAATCAGCCAGAAAGTCCCAGGTGGTCAATAGTGGCCAGGCCTGGGCAGCTCTGACACCCAACCCGGTGGAGGACCTACAAGACTGGTCCATGAGCCAAGCTGAGCCAGGGAAGGAGGGAGGGAACCATTTCTGTGCAGCCTAAGCCAGGAACCCGAGGTGGGCGGGATCCTAGGCTACAGTCTAGCACCCCCAATCTGTGTGCCCCACCCAGCCCAGAACACAGTGACTGCTTACTGAGCATCTCAGAATTGAGCAAGATGCTCTCAGCCCGCCCTCAGCTGGTTCCCTAGGGGCTGCATTTTGCAATAACAGTCTTTTCCAGTATGGTATCCTCTGGCCCTGCAAGCCGAAACCCCAGCTATAGGGATGCTGCGCCCAGCTGTCTTGGGGCTGTGCCCTAGCTCCCCAGAGCGGTAGGCCTCTTTCCCCACCCCACAGTTAACCTGAGGATCTCAGGGGGGCAGGAAGTTGTCAACTAGAGCAAGAATCTGCCCGAGGGCCTGGCGTCTCTCACACTGGGAAAAGCCCTCATATGGGTGGGCTAGGGAAATCTTGGATGAGGGCAGAGAGGGTGAGCAAATGATTTCCCCTCAGATCCCTTGGAACTCCCTGCCAAGTCCCCACTCTGTTGCCAGAGGCCTTCAGGGAGCCCAGGGGAGGGCTCCAGAAGAGGGACCCAGGGTTCCTTGTCTACACGTGTCCATGTCCAAGGGGCTCACAGGGCCCTGAAGTGCACTTGCTGTCCAATAAGGAACCACAGAGCCACCTGAAATGTTCCAGCCCCTCTTCAGGAAAACCCCACCAGTCCCCTCTCTAAGTATCCTGTGAGCGAGGGCAGCCAAGCTCCTTGAGAACCCCTCCCCAGTCCACCCCCTGCAGGGAGCCCAGGATCTACTGCTCCCTCCTTTTTCCCTCCGGAAGCACTTAGAGGGGGTGTGAGTCTGGTTTGGCCAAGGTCCCTGCCCACAAGGGTCCCTGTGGCTGGCAGCCAGTGGAGTGGGCAGCCCAGGCTGGCCCTGCTAGAGTTAAGGACAGTGGGGTGACCCAATGTAGGTCCCCATGAGGGCCAAGCCCCACCTCAAGGCAGCTCCTCCGGCAGCCCCAGGCAAAGGATATGATCAGGTCTCCAAAAAGCTGAGCCAGCAAGGGGGTAGGTGTGCCCTGGAAACACCAAGTGTTGACTGCACTATGGAGGAGTATAGGTAGCTCCAGACACTTCTGCCCAGACACCCTAGAACTGTGGGTGGCTGGCTAGCTAGACTGTAGCCAGAGTTCTGGGCCCAGCCCCTGGGTCAGCTCCTACTCCAGGGCTCCCTGGCTCAAGCCCAGACCAGGCTGCCAAATCCCACAGAAACAGATCTGGTTGCCATAGAAACCCACATACACTTCTCAGTTATTCCCTGGTGTTCCTTTAGCACATCTTTTATACCCCAAACAGATAGGGTATGACATTGGGGATCCCCTCAGTACCCAGGAGGCCCTGGTCTGAGGCCTTCCCTCCCTGCACCCAGTCTGGGCCTCTGCCCTCACCTCGCCCTCCTTCTCTCTGCACACACAGCCCCAACTCCATGGAGGCCTCAAGGCTGCCCAACTAGACAGCTGTTGTGGCCTCCTCTCCCCAGAGCTCTGCTCCATTGCATCCCTGCCCAGTACCCAACTAAGTCCAGCCTCTCCAGAGTCCTCTTGCTCTTCTGTCGGAGAGAAGTTTGAGAAAGACCAGGCCCTCGGGCAGGATTCTTGTTCTAGTTGATAATTTCCTGCCCTCCCTCCTGCTCGACTGGCCCAGCTCTAACCCCCACTTGGCAATTTGAAAACCTTCACTTCCACACCTGCCCCTTGGAGCAGCCTCAACTCCCAGTCCTTTCTTTCCCACACCTGACAGCCATATAAGAAACAGAGACCTGGACCAGCCTGGGGGACATCCCAGACCCAGACTAAGAAGAGAGCATTGTTGGAAGAGGTGGCATTTGTCATCCCATCTCACTGCAGAAGTTACTTTTTCCTGCTCACACCCTCCAATAAGTGCTCAGCCCAGCCTGGCTGCAGGGGCAGCACTGGCAAGCATGATCTTGTCTGTCTCAAATCCATGGATCTAAACTTGTGGAAACAAGTCCTGGACCTCTGCCCAAGAGCCATGTGATGGGCAGTGCCCGGGCCCAGTATATACCTCCAGGCCCCCTCAGCCATTTCCTCACCACTCCATATGACTTCTATCTCCCTGGCTTCCTCTTTCTCACTTCCTTGCATAAGTTGGGGAGGTACACAAAATCCCCAGGCCAGAGTTAGTCTGAAGGTGCACTGCAGGTATAGAGGGCAGAGATCTGGCCCAGCCCACTCTACTGTCCACCCCACAGCCTTGCACATGCACCACCATTCCTTCTCACATTCCTTCAGTCCTAGATTCTTGCCAGACTGCTCCTTCCACCTGGTACCGTCCCACAGGGTTCCCCCTGCACCAAAGCTTTCAGACAGCCCGCCTCCTCCTGCCTAGAAACTCCATGCTTCTTCAGGGCAGCAACCACATCTCTTCTGCTCAAATGCACAAGGGACACAGGGAATCTGTCGAAAGTCAAGAGTTCCCAGGTGGAGTCCTAGGTGCCTACCCACTAGTGAGGCCAAGCCCATGGGGACCCAGGTTCAGAGGAAGTCACATCACACTGACACCTCCCAGGGCTGGGTGTGTGCTGGCACTTCATACACATGCTTTACACTGAACCCTTCAGGAGTCCATTATAAAGATGGAATACAATATTTTGTCAAGGCCATAGGTGCCAGACCCAGATAGACCTGTGTTCAAATCTCACTTCTGCCACTTAATAGCTGTGATTTGGGGCAAGTTGCTTCCCCACCTGGGCCTCAGATTTCTCACCTGCAAAATGGAGTAGATATACCCATATCTGGAAGAAACTGTGAGAGATAACACATGAGTAAACAGCGAAAGCTTCACCAATGGCAGCTTCTTTTTGAGAGCTGAAAATGAAGGCTAAGAGGCTGTCCTAGGTACATCCAGCCAGCGAGAAGTCATGCTGAGGATGATCAAAGCCCTTTCTCCATTGCCACCAGCAAACTAAAAAGCCTCACCATGTACTTAAGCCAGACTCATGCCAAGTTATACCAGGAAGCAGCCAAAGCACAGAGTCCGGGTTGCCTGGAACCACCCACCAACTCAGGCCCTTCAACCACATCTTCTTCCACTTCTCAAACTGTTCATCACTTTATCCAGCCAGCTGACCAAGGTCCACACCAACTGTGTACTAAGCCCTATGCCAGAGAGAGGGAACATGGTACAGCTAAATGTGAATCTGACCTGAAGAAGCCAGGAGCCTGATGGGGGAGGCAGGCGGAGAGTACTAAGCTCCATTACACCTGCCAAAGGCACTTTTCATAGGCTTCTGTACCACCTAAATCAATACTGAAGACCTTGCTTGATCTCTTCCATTCATTTCCAGAAGGATCATGACACACAACACAGTGGGAGTTACTCCACAGGACCCCTCAGTTTGGGCCCTTCCTTCCCAGCTGGTCGCCCACCTCGGAGGGAGATTCTGGCTTTCTGGAGATAGTGTAGCTATAGGACATAGAAACCTTGAGACACAGAGGCTGGGGTTTCTCCAGAGAAATGTGAATGCCCAGACTAGTGAAAGTTGGGATTTATGACAGAGTACCTGCCACATGAGCCTTCAAGGAAGGGATGTGGAAAGGGAGAGGTCCAAAGAGAAGGAATGAGGAAGAGTAAGGCCACATGCTTGGTGAAGGGAGCCCCTGGAGAGGGAGCCTGTGTTTGCATTGGAGGGGTCTGATGGATGGGGAGAAGGGTGGGCAGATACAGCTAGGCAGCAGGGAAGGCAGCAAAGTAGACTGGAACCCCACCTTTCTCCCTAACCCCGTCCCAGAGCAGGGAGGGATCCAGCAGGACCCCAGACAGCCCCAGCTGAATGTCCTGACCTGGCTCAAGACAACCAGGTCCAGAGAGACAGATGCTGTGATAGGAGATGAAGCCCCGACTCTGCTCTTCTCTACTCCCAGGCCAGCCTCCTCACTCTCTCCTGTTTCCTCCACTGAAGCCCACAGTCTATCCTCTTCACACAACCAGCGGCTCTTACTAGACTTAGATCTGATACTGACTCTAATGTACTTGACTCCTCCACCAACTCCCTGCCACCCTGGCCTGGCCTCATCCACTTCTCCTCTTCCTACTTTGCTAGTGCTCGCCAAGCTCTTTCTCATCCCAGGCCTTTGCACATCTATGCTCCCTCTGCCTGCTCTTCCAGCAACTTCCAGGACAGGCTGCTTGCTGTAGGTCTCTCCCACGCGAAGCCTTTCGGGAGCCTCCAGGACTCTCTCAGCGCCCTGTTTCTTTCATAGCACCTACCACAATTCCTCATGACTTCGTCTGTGTACTGTCAGGCCGTACCCCCGTCTAGATCACCGGTTCTCAAAGAGGGAGGGATTTTGTCTCCCCAAAGACGTTTAGAAATGCCGGAAGGTATTTTTGGTTGTCACAGCGGAGGTGGGGACGGTTACTAGTATCTAGTGGGTGCAGACCAGGGATGCTGCTCAACATCCTACAAGGCTTAGCAGAGAATGACCCGGGCGGAGTGTCAACAGTGGCAAAGGTGAGAAATCCTATAGAAGAGCCTGCAGGAACTGGGATCATGCTCTCGCAGTGTCCCAGAACCTAGAACAGTGCCGGGCACCCTGGTAGCGCTCAACAAACGCAGGAAGGAGGAATGATTTAGGAAAGACAAAAAGGAAGAATGGAGCGAGCGACGGACTAGCTGACAGGCAAAGGACAGGAGAGAACACTCTGGCCCGTCTCAGCCCCGCCCCCCAGGCCCGACGCCTCGCCAGACCCCAAAGCACCCGCCCTCCGCCCCACTGCACGTCCCCAAGGCGCAAGCCCCGGGACGGGCGCGCCGCGCGGACACTCACCCGCCCGCGGCCGCCCGGGAGCTGCAGCGCCACCCTCCAGCTTCATCTTGCCCCTCGGTCACCCGCCGAGAAAGGAACAGGGCGAGCGAGCCGGAAGTGCTCGGCCGCTGAGCCCGCCGGGACTTGTAGTCCCCGGCTCCCGGGGCCCCGGCAGTAGCCTCACGCGCGGCTCTGCAGAAACTACAACTTCCGGTCGCTCCGATGTCGCGAGCGGGATTGGCGGTTTCGGAATCACTCTATGTGACAGACCGAAGTCTGATTGGCTGCGCGCAGTCGCCGCTCGCGGTTAGCAGCCGCAGAAGGAAGAACTGGCCCCCCCCAAAGAAACCCCGTGGCGCGATTGGTGAAAACAAAGAGAGTAACGAGCGGAGCGTGTCAGGGGCGGGTGACGGGGGGTGCGTCAGGTACTTTCGCGGGGATTGTCCAATCGCAGAGTCGGGGCCATTACTATAAAAGCTTGAGCCTCCGGGTCACCACCCTTTTGGGTTCGAGTTCGAGGTGGGAGGTTTTGCATCGGTGAGCTCCGTGCGCCACGCCGGGAGAGGCGCTGGCTGCCCAGCGGAGCTGACAGGGTCACCCAAACCCGTAGGCCGACCTAGCCCCGGGGTCTAGCCTCAGGCCGAGGTCTACCTTGGTCTTCGACGTTGTACCCGTCCTCCAACACCATTCTGGCGGGGAAGTCCGGACCTCCAGACTTACAGCTCCCTACAGGTAAGGCTGGGCCGGGCCTGGTTCCCCCGATTCCGCTCCGAGCCTATGATGAATTGCTTTAATTTCTGACACCTCGTATGAAAACTGCATATGCAGTCTGATTACATGGCAAGACTGAGGCTTTACGGTGCGCCCCATTGATGGGAGGGTCTGGGGAGCGAGTGGGCTTCTGTCTACATTTTGGCATTGTCTGCCTTTCAGGGCTGTCGGTGACCTAGCTGGAAACCTTGAACATCAGTCAGTCCAGGGACCTGGCGGTAAGGTGGGAGTAGTGTCCATATCTATTTGAAGTGCTTAGTGAAGAACCAGAGTGACTCCGTTTTGTAAAAAGACTCCAATTTGAGTATAGGCCAGTTCCCGTACCCAGCCAACCAGAGTTCTTACCTAATATCCCCTACTCACCCCACCCTACCACACTTCCTCGGCGCCAACCTTCTAACCAATGTCTGTAAACGTCAAATAGTAATCACCAGTCCTGTAACACCAAGACATGTCACCCCAGGCTTGCGGTTTTATCCCTTAAAAATCTGTGTAAGCCCACAATCGGGGCCACCTCTCGTGCACTGCTGCATCGGTGTGCAGAGTGTGGTCCGGACTCGAGTTCGCTAATAAACTCCCTCGTGTGCTTGCATCAGTGTCTGTTTCCTTCGTGGCATATGGAGACACGGATCAGGGCATTACACGTAGCAATAAAACAAAGGTGGTATGAGTTGATTGGAGTGTGGTGGTCGTTATCTCACACACCATTTGTACCACAGAGTCCTCCTTGGGAGGACTGGCTCATCCCTGGGCAGCCTTGGGAAGGGGTAGAGCCATGAAAATGGAAGTTCATACTTCCCACCTGCTGAGATCACCTCCATTTTTGCCTGTAAGGCAAAAGATATTTTTGTGCCTTTGCCCAGTGGTAGGTCGTAAACTCTTAATTTCTCGCTAACAGGATTAACTGGCCACTGAGCACCCCTTTGTTGGCGATTTAAGGAGCCCTGCTGTGCATCCTTTGCCATCCTGGTTATGAGGGAGTGCCACCCTCTTAGTGGTGAAGTCTTGGGCTTTGTTGAGAGCTCTAAAAGGCAATTTCAATGGATGAGACAGGCACTCAAGAAAAACAGCTTTTATTCACCAGGGCTAAGAACAAAGGCTCTCAATCAAAAGACTTGAAGATTTTAGTACACGATGGCGTACGCTACCAACCTCCTCAGCTTGACCTTGCCAAGCACAGGCCTCAGCTGTGGGCAAGGTATCCCCAGTACCATGACCTGTTGAGGTGGTACCCTGGTCAGCAGGTGACAGCTGGCAATTCTAGTTTCCCTGACATTTCTGTGATTTACCATATGCCGTTCCCTGTATTACAAAGCCACAATCTTGGCATCTTCCAAAGGAACATGAGGAAGACCCTGTTGATTGCACCAGAGCCTCCTGGTGGGTAGATTAGGAACACATGGTCCTGGTTGGCACAAGCACATATGATTCTTGGTGAAGCCTGCTCCTGCCATTCCCTGCTTGGGCAGCATGTGCAGCTAAAGACATGGCTTTCTAGGGTTAGGTACTGTTCTGTACCATCACTGCTGCTTAGTCTTAAATCTGAGCATTCCAGGAGGGGGCAGCAGAACACCATGGTAAGCAGGGGAGCAGGTACCCTATGCAGACTACATTACAGGGTTGCCCTTTCCTGTACAGAAGGCCCCTGGGCAGCAGCAGGTGAAGGGAGGGCTGCAGTCCCACTGGCTCCCTGAAGCTCATTGTGAGGACTAAAGCTGTAGATTGCCTCCAGGACAAGGGAAGGGCAAGGCTCAGCCTGTGAGTTCTGGAAATGGACACCCTGGGATTGACCGCTGGGTGACAAGTCAGAGGGACCTGTAGATCAGCCTTCCAGCGGCTGGGCTGAACCTGGGCCTCCCAGTAGAATGCCTGGTGGCTGTTCCCATCCAGGTTCAGGGTCTGCAGCAGGAGGACACGCGGCCCTCCCTCTTGATATAGTCGTGCAGCTGGAAGCGGGGCTCGCTGGGGGCCTTCATAGAACGCTGCTTCAACTCCCTGTGGGGCAGGGGTGACCATGGAACAAGGTGGCCTGTGTCCCCAACAAGGGGATTCAGACCCTGGGTCTGGGGGGTGACTGCCAAGACTTACTTTGCAATGGCTGTGAAGGCTAAGTCCACGTTGAGGCCTGTCTTGGCACTGGTCTCCATGAAAGGTAGCCCATATTCCTGCAAACAGCTGCTGCCAGCAGGGTGGCAGCCTGATGGGGATAGCCCAGGCTCTACAGCCCCAGAGGGGCACCCCCTGGCCACCCACCTTGCCCCGACTCACCTTGGCCAGCTTCTCCCCATCCTCCCTCTTCACCACACGCTCCTGGGCAGAGTCCACCTGGTACAGGGATCTTGGTGAGAGCTGGCCTGGGACTTACCTGCCTTCAGAGCCAGGCTGGAGAGGGCAAGCAGGGATGCCCACCTTGTTCCCTAGCAGCATGAGCACCACGTCGTGCTGGGCATACTCCTGGATTTCTGTCAGCCAGGCCTGTTGGGGGAGAGCTGAGACCAGAATGGAGGCTGGTGCTCCCTGCATCCCTTGCCCCTTCAGGCCATGCCCCACACAGTGCCTGTTGGACTCTGGCTAACAGGAGGGATCCAGAAACTGCTCACTATGTACCATGCCGAAGCACCCCTGACAGGTACTTTATCTCCAAGGTGTTGAGCTGATGAAGTTGGAAGGTCACCCAGGCAACCTTCAGCTCATACTCAACTGGGGCCACCAGGAGCCCAGAGGGGCCTTCTTTCCCTTCCCTACTGTCAGTAGGGTCCTCAGAACCCTCTGGGACCCTGAAGCCATCTGTGCCTGAGGGAGGTTGGGGATGGGGTCAGGCCCAATCATTGCCCGTTCCCCCCACCCAAAAGGAAGCCACTGACCTGGATGTTGTCAAAGGAGGCCTTGTTGGTGACATCATAGAACAGCAGCAGTGCTAGGGTCAGAAGGCCAGTGAGGACATCTCCAGGGCCTACAGTGGCTCCCAATCACCCACAACCTCACATATCACAAGCAGAAACCTAGGGAACAGGGCACCCACAGAGCATAGCCCCAGGGACCCTGTGCCCATGAGCTTACCATGAGCATCTCGATAGTAGGCATGGGTAACACTGCGGAACCGCTCCTGGCCAGCTGTGTCCCAGATCTGCAGTGATGGGTACAGGCAAGTGGTTAGGGCTGCCCAATACCTCCCAGGTGTCCCCTGCCCTCAACTCACCATTTCCCAGTTGCCTCACCTGCAACTTCACCTTCATGCCATCCACATCCAGAACTTTGTTCTGAAATACAACCAGTCAGTTTCAATGTGGGGTCTGTGCCACCCTCTGGCAGGGGGCTCCCAAGTGGGGAGAGGGGGAGAGTCAGGCAGTGCCAGGCCAGGACTGAACCTGAAATTGGGGAGCCCCTGGCATGCCCTGAGTTCATTCTTATCCTGTATGCCCCTCAACTGGCCAGGCTCTGCCCCCAAAGCCCATATCTTGGATGCTCATCTGACCACCTTGCCTTCCTCTACCCCCAAGTAATGCTTCTTGAACCCAATACCTAGGGTCCACCCAGTTCTCTCCCATGCCTCTGGTGAGCCCCTCCTAATGAACTGTGTACAGAGGGTACCCAGGTCCCTCTCCTGTTCAAATAGCTGTACTAATGGACTTGCAGGTCACTGGCCTCCATGGCCAGAGGTGTCTAATTCTGGGCAAGGCTGTTCTTCCTCTGCCTACCCTGAAGGCTTGGCACACTGCCCCACCAGCTCCACTGCTCTCAAAACCCCTTGCTGCCACCCACCTGTCACTGAATCCTGTTGCTCTGACTCTCCCTCTTTCCCCAGCACCTCCCAAGCTCAACTGCTAACCTCTCTTTCACTCCAGCCCTGCCCAGCCCTCCTCCTCTTCCTGGTGTCCACCAATTCAACCTCACCCCACACACCTCTCCTGCACTCTTAACAGAGTGCAGACCCCAGTACCCCTATCGGCCACTGGTACCTCCCACAGCTATGCACATGCTGCTCCTTTTACTTAGAGCCATTTGCACATTTGAAGTCACCTGCCTTGTGACCATAGGCCATTACACCGTGCCTCAGTTTCCCCATTCATTAATGGACATAACTAGGGTGTCCACATGGCTGCTCAAATTACTTTATGGGCTACGATGTGCAAAGCACTGAGAACCGTTCCTGGCCCAGAGTGAGGGTTAAAAGCTTTTGTTCTAATTTAAATGTCGCTCTCCCTTCAGGCACAGCAGTTCCCTGAGGACAGGGCCCAGTGTAGCCACCAGTGCAGAATTCTGTCTGGTTCATAGGGAGTGCTCACTATGTGTTTGCACTGGCGATGCTCTCTTGCCAGCCCTGAGGGGAGCAGCCCAACCCAGGTTCCCATCTGTTGGGTGGGGGTGGGGGCATGGCTGGAAAGTCACTGCCTCCCTCTTCCCCAAGCTTCTGCTGTCAGGGTGCTTCTGGGTCTCTGGGGAACCAAGCATAGCCATCTGCCAGGCTGGGGAGGACACCCCGCCTTCCCCAACGCCCTGGACAGGGGTGTGAACCAATTGGCCTCACCTCCCTCACCACCTGAGCCAAGAAGGAGGTGAGAAGGGGATAGGCAGAGCCAGAACATGCAAAGGACCAACTGTCCTGGGCCTAGACTGCCCCCTTCTGTCACCTCAACACTTACTTCATCCTAGAGGACTTGAAGGATCTTGGCCCTCCTAAACAGGCAATAGAATGACTCCCAGGCTTGAGGGAGCCCCCCTTTTCTGTCCCTTAATGGGCCTCTCTCTCAGCAGCCTCCTGCCAAGTGGGTCTAATTAAAACGTGAGAAAAATGCAAATTTGGGATTTGCAGAGAACACACCAGCACCTCAGCACTGGTACATAAAATTCAGATTGGTGGGCAGAGATGAAGGCTCTGATGTTGGAGTCCTGCAGGCCTGAGGCTGGCCCTCATCATTTCCTGCTGCTTGAGGTGCTAGAGAGGTTTGGGAACCAAGAGTCCAGGGATATCCCCCCAGTAGAACCCCAGGACACAGGCTCCAGCTGGGGGATGATAACAGGACTCTGGCAGGGGAGAGCAGCTGAGCGGGAGCACTTCCCACGTGCCTTCTCACCTAAGGGCATGGACCTTCCCCGCCCGCCCTCCCCCCCCGCCAAAAAAAAGCCCCCAGTCTCTAGGTAGTACCTTTCCTCAACTGTGGGATGAAGTGTGTGTGCTCAAGTGCCATAGCCACCTGTCTGGTAGGTGCTAGGCAGCCTGCCTGGCACCTCAGGGACCCCATGCAGTGGGGCAATGAGGCTGACCTCCCAAAAAGACACGAGCCTTAAGCTTCCTCTGACAGCCGTAATAACTGGTGACAACCTACACCAGTGACAACCTATGCCAAGGCACAGGATACAGCCCCAGGGTCCCAGGCACAGGGGTACCATCTCTGCTTTGGTCAGATGCAGATACCACCTATCTCCAGAACCCTTGAGGTGTCAGGTGGCAGGCAGTGTGGGGGTTAAGGCCTCCCCCTTCAACCACACTAACCCTGGGAGACAGGTGGTCCAGCCAGGGGTTCGACATCATGAGCCTGTCACGGGATAATGGAGAACCAGTTTCCAAGGGTGCTATGAAAACTCAGTAAGCTGGTATTGTGGGCCCAGGGTATCAACCTTCACGCTCACCCGGAAGTCGATGCCCACAGTGGAGATAAAAGTCCCCGCCAGGAAAGCCCCATCCTTGAAGCGCACAAGCAAGCAGGTCTTCCCCACACCGGAGTCCCCCACCAGCATGACCTGGGGTGAGAAGGATGGGCAGAGGTGTTAGGAGCAGGGGGTATCAGGGTGCTGACCCACCCACTGGTGTGTCTGGTCTTCCCTGAGCTAGCCTAGTCAGAGAGGGGCTGTGGGTGAGAGGCAAGAGGGGAGGGAGGTGTCACAAGCCCACAAGTTCAGTAAGGCCTGGAGGAGACATAGCAGCTATGATCCCAGCCTGCTTGCACCTCCCACTTCCACCTCTACAAGGTTCCGTCCCCTTTCTCCTAAACAGAGACCCATCTCAATCAGTCAGGAGTGGGGGCAGTTACTTCTATCCAGGGCCCTACCTAATGCCCACCCCCAGGCCCTCAGCACCATGCTTTATCTGAAAGGGGAGCATCTGGGGCTCACTTGGTGGGGAGCAGAGCCTGGGGGTTTGTGGCTGGGGATGTCCTGGGAGGCCTGTGGGGGCCTCTGTACCAGAGGGCTTCTTCCAATCCCAGCCAGACCCAGGAAGAATTTGCCATAAGAGTGTCAGATCTTGGCATGACAAGGGATCCAAGCCAGTTCTGTGGGCAGGGAGAGCCAGTCAGGCCTTCCCCTCTTCTACCCCTCCCCCAGCCTGCTGCCAAAGGCTCCCAAGCTCAAAGATGGTCCTGCCAACCCCCCCCACCCAATTCACAAGCTTCTGCCTAGGCCTGGAGGAGGCACCAGCGCTCCTCCCCAACTGGCAAACCTCTTCTTTGTCTCCCCGACCCGTAAAAATGAGGAGACCCATAGACCCTGGGAGTAAGGGAAGCAACATATGGGAAATGGAGACTGGGTCTCCATCAGGGTCAGAGGTATTAGGCAACGGGGAGAGGACATCTGGCTGTGATTTCCACGGGACTCCTTGTCGCACCCTGCCAGCCGGGGGTGGTGTCGTGGACATACATGTCTTGCCAGCGGTGTCCCAAACCCAGGTCTGACAGCTGTGTGTGTGTGTGTGTGCGCGCGATGCAGCCTGTCAGCGGTACCAGCTGCGGTGCACCGCTCCAACCTTCTCCGTGCCCAGGGGCCGCAAGGCCCTGCGTCCTCGCCCGGACCCCCTCCCCCATCGGCCCCCGTCGGACGCCACCTGCTGCTCTCGCATGTGGCGGTGCCGGTGGCGGTGGTGGGGGTGCCCCGCTCACCTTGAAGGCGACATCGTAGAAGTCGCCGCCGCCTCCTAGCGATGGCCGGCCGGGCTGCAGCAGCCCGTTGGGCGGCACCTGGGGGCCAGGGCGCGCAGTCCCGGGGCGCGCCGGCCGGGGCTCGTTGGAGGCGGGAAGCGCGGAGGCGGCAGGAGCGCTGGCCCCCTTGCTCTTGAGGGTCTTCTTCCTGGACATGGCGGGCGGGCGCTCAGTGCGCTCCCGCTGCAGCCGCCGCGCCCCGGGCCTCCCTGCTCCCCGCGCCCTCGGAGCCTGACCCTGACCCGAACCCGTCCCGCGGCGGCGGCGGCGGCGGTGGCGGCGGCGGCGGCATCCCGAGCGCCCGGCTCCCCGTGGCCCCGCCCCCGCCGCCCCACAGCTCCGCGGCCACTGAGCCGGGGCCTCCGGCCGCCGCCGCCAATGGCCTCCCGGGGGCGGGGACATGCAAATGAGCCGGCCTCCTGGGGGCGGGGTCAGGACGTCGCCCGCTCGGCCCCGGGTGCACCCGCCGCTATACTTTTGCCGCGTGGGAGCAGCTTCGTGGTCACCTCCGGGCCTGGGCCGGGGTGTGAGGCGGTGGGGCCTTGGGTGAAGGAGTGCCGGGATACTGTCACTTCTCTGAGTGCTGTGCGCCACTCTGCCCCGCGCTGCCCTTTGCCCAGTGACTACCCCCACCCCGCATTAGCATGTCCCCTCCTGGGACAGGGAGAATCGAATGCTCTGAGGTAGAGGACGCTGAGACAGAGGGCCTGCACAGGGTGGGCACCCTGGAATTCTGTCCCTTCTCAGCCAGCGATGCCACCTGGCCTGCTGCGGGCTTCCCTCTCCTCCAAGGCAGGCGGGTCCCGGAAGCTCCAACACTCAGGCTTGGCAAACAAAGGGCCTGGGGCTCAACTGACAGCTGGTTATCAGAGGAAGGACTTAGTGGGCACCGCTGATTATCAGGGCTGAACTAGCAGGGGTTCTTCACCGCAGCTTTTGCCTGCTGGGCTGAAGCCACGGATCTTTGGAAAAAGGAAAGTTAGTGTCACAGCCAGAAGCAGGCCATCTGCCCTTAAGGGACTTGTTGGTGAAGAAGGTGGGAGGCCCCTCCCCCAGACTGGGACTGGCTCTTGGACTTCAAGTGCTAGGTTCTGACCCCAAGCAGGCGAAGTGCTGATTGTCAAAAACCCAGACTTGTACCTGGCAGACCTCTCTCCAGGGCCTGACATCTCCTCTTTACCTGAGCTCTGATCCAGGACCTCCACCAAAGATATTCTGTTTAGAGAATGAGGCTGAGGCGACCATGGAATCCTGGGAGTGGTGAACCAAGATGCCCCTCACCCAGGGCTTGAGGGCAATGGGTGCAGACAGAAGGAAAGTACCCATGGGATCAGTCTCTGCTCCATACTCCTCTGGGAGCTGGAGGGATGTCCTTGCTGTCCCCTCTGAGACGTGACAGCTATCACTGTGGGACCCTGGGTCCTTTAGAGGCCTGAATCTTCTCAGCTGGTAGTGCCCAGAGCCCCAGTAATTATACTGGGCAGAAGCTACCTCTCAGCATCCGAGGTCTGTAAAAACACAGACAAAGGGATGTTTCCAGCAGAGTTATTTCTCAAAAGAGACTGCAGGGACTTGCACAGGAGAGGCTGTGGAAAGCTGCCCTTCACTGAATGCTATCATGTGCCGGGCACATGTTATTTTCAAAATTGTCCTTTGAGGTACTATGATCCCCAATGTTCAGATGGGGAAGTAGAGGCCCAGAGAGGGGAAGACAACTGTTCAAGGTCACCAGTTTAAGAAGCAGCAGAGCCAGGATTTGTACCTAGGGATTCTGGCTCTAGAGAGCATAAACTATTCTATAGAAGGGTAAGTCCATGGGTCCCTTGGAGGCTCATCCCTCAGGGCCCTGTCATAGCTGGGAAAAACCTGAGGAAGCCCTCTCAGAAACCCCTGGCCTCATTTCTGTCTTGGTCCTCTGGTTCCCCACTTCCTCCTGGCCAATGACCAGATGTAAGGGTAGGGGGGCCCAACTTTAGAGTAGCTGGCCCAGGGTCTCAGCTAGCCAATGCCCACTGGCTCCGGGGTCTTAGGCTATGCACTCCTAACTCCTGCCAGCCACTGCCCAGAGCACCCCCAGGGCATAGAGCCATGGTAGAGTTTGGGTACCCTAAGAGTGGGAGCTGCAGATAAGGGGGAGGGAGAAGCTAATACTGATGGGGTGACCAGAGAGCGAGCCAGGGAGAGTGAGAGGTGAGATGAGGAGGGAACTGAGAGCAGCAGAAGAGAAAGGCTTGACTTTGCAACCTTTAAAATTAGTGGAGTATATGTAAAGCTCCGGGTGTTTGGTTTCTCTTGAAAAGTGGGAGTTCTGTGCCCCTGCATCATGGGACCTGTCTTGCCTCTCTTGCTTTCTAGCAGTTCTCGTAATCCTTGATAATATGTTTCTTGGTTCCTCTCTTTGCCATCTGTTTCATCCTCTGGAATGTAAGCTCTCTGGGTACAGGAAGTCTCTTGTCTTGGTCACTGTCATATCCCTGGCAGCTAGCGCTGGGCCTCAATAAACAGTCATTAAATTGGTGAAAGAAATATGAGTTATAAACAAGAGCCGCACTTTAGGACATATCATTGCTAACAAGGATTTAAGGCAGAGTGAACCTCAATGTGCAATGACAACAAGACTAGTATGATCAAGTAGTGAGAACAAGGCTTTGTGGAGGAGGGGCATTTTAACTGAGCTTTGAAGATTGAGTTCAACAGGACAGGGGATAGAGAAACTTGCCAGGTGGAGGGAGTATGTACAGATTCAGAGTGCCAGTAGGTGGGTTCTTTGAGCAGAAGAGGCCAAAGTGTGCCAAAGAGGCCCATTGCTTGGAGGAAATGGAAGGTAATGCAATTGGTAATATATGAAGAGGCTAGATTGTAAGGTGAATATGAATGTTTTGCCTAGGGGCTTAGAAATTGTTCAGGTAGAAGTAGGGAGCCATGCATGGTTTCTGAGCAGAGAGAGGACACTGCTACAGAAATACTGGAGAGTGGCTGAAAGGGGATGGATGTTGCAGTTTGTGGTCAGGAAAATAAGTTTGAAGGGGGCTACAGTAACCCAGGTGGAGGTATAAGAACAGAAGGGACCTTCAGGAGAGACGAAATTTGCAGTCCTGGGGGTGAGGCAAAGAAGTGTCAATGCCCATGGGACAGAAACAGTGAAATGCTGAAGTTGATTAGAGATGGCAAATTCTCTGCTACTCCTTCCAATCAGGGGGGGGAGGGTCTATGTCTCCAGCCCTTGGCTCAGCAGAAGCTGATTGCTTTAATAGTAGAAGAGACTCAGTGTCCACTTGTGGACCCAGAAATTAATAGACTGGCCGCTCCCCCTTCCTGTCTCCTAGAACACTCATTCTTAGAACCACAGCTACCACACTAAAAAAGCCCAAGCAGCCTCATGGTGAAATCCATGGGTAGAGCAGAAGAACCATTTGCCAGCCATATGAGTAAAGAAGGCATCCTGGTGGTGGATCCTCTAGTCCTGGCAGATTCCATGCAGAGCAGAGGTATACCATCCAACTGAGCCCTGACCCCAATGCAAATTCATGAGCATTTGGGGATGTTCATCACACAGCATTAGGTAATTAGAACAGGCTGTCAGTCAGGTGAAGAAAAGGTACCCATTTGGTGGGAAAAGTCAGAAGGGAGGCTTTAGCCAGATCCGGGAATGCCTAGAATCTCAGGATCTTCAGACCCAAGGAGAAGACCCATCACAGTCCATGGCAGGTCCCTGAGGCAG
This sequence comes from Cynopterus sphinx, assembly GCA_030015415.1. Lineage (NCBI taxonomy): Eukaryota > Metazoa > Chordata > Mammalia > Chiroptera > Pteropodidae > Cynopterus > Cynopterus sphinx. The sequence continues at coordinate 92,923,141 of CM057379.1, read as the reverse complement.
GGCATGGAGTTGAGATGAGTCATGGGGCTGAGTAAGAAGTGGAGGATAAGGACAGTGTTCCCCTGGGGAGAGGGGCCTTCAGCCCTAAACTCTGCTGGTATAGGGCTGGCCAAGGGATGGCCTTCATGTGTCCATGTCCAGCAAAAGGATGGAGAAAACCCAGCCTCCTTGAGGGCTCACTCCTGGACTCTCACCCCTAGTACCCTCTGACAGTACTAATTCCTAGTCCACTCATGACTAGGGCTTCCAGTTCTGGTACCCTGCCCTCTGACTTGCACTTCTGGGTGTCTGACCCACTTGTCCTGGAGTGATGTATGCCATCAGTTCCCAGACATGACAATCTATAGCCTACGGCAGTCTCTCTCTGGAATCCCATTTTCCAAGCCCTCTACCTTCACCCCCAAATTTTGCTCACCCACAGGGCATGGCCCTCAAGCCAGGCAGGCTTGAGAAGGAATAAGAGTCCTCATCGACCTTCCAGACTCTGCTTGGAGCCCCCTCTTTGAGGTAGCCTTCTCTGGCTCCTCCTACCCCCACTTCTTGCTCTGTGGAAACTCATATTTGTTGTTCAGTGGTTCCCTGGGAGGGGGCTATGGTGCTTTTGTACCAGCCTGTGAGCATCCTGAGGACAGTGCCCATCCTGTCTGCTCCTGACCCCAAGAAGTCCTGAATAAAGAGCTCTGTGACTGAGCAGGACAGAACTAGGCTGGACTCTAGTGGTTTTAAGCAAGGGGGATGTAATAGAGCCCCCAAAGTCAGTTCTACAGAATTTAGCTGCCTGCCATATCAGAACAAGTGACCCTAGCTGGGAATGGTGCCAAAAGGCAGAGGCCTCCGACTGGGTCCCAGACTTGCTGTGTGACCCTGGGCATGTGGTGTCCCCTCTCTGGGCCTGGCCCCCACTCCGAAATGAGGGGGCAGAAGGAGCTGATCTCCAAGATTCCTTCTAGCTCAAACACCTTATGTTCTATGAAATCTGTGTGAATGTTGCCATGGAGACTTCAGAGAGGAACTGCAGCAACACTATATTCAACTTCTACCCAAAGAGAAAAGAACCAAATCACTCCAGGAAGCAGCGGGTGTCAGAGGTGCGTTCCGTGCCACCCTCAGTGCCCAAGTACAGCCCACTCACCTCTGTCGCACTGAGGCATTGCTGGGCAGGTGGTAAAGTACAGCTGTTTATCTGTTCCGGAACAGGGAAAGCACCATTCTGTGGAGAGCTAGAGCAGAGGGCAATTTCCTTGTAGGTGTAAGTGCAGGTCCACACTCTGCCATCACTCCCCACAGCAGCTCAGATCCTTACTCTTGGCAGTCTCAGGACACAAAATGTGCCAACCGCAGAGTGGGGATTCAGGAGGAGGCCTGGCTGTGATTCAGACTCTGCATCGAGGCTCTGTGTGGATGGGACCTCTGGGCTCACACAGTGCAGAACACTGCCAGTTGCCTTATGGCCCAGGCTCTCCAGGAAGCCTCTGAATCTCATGCCTGGCCTCATGGCAGGGGGGCATCGTTGTAAAGGAATAAAATGGACCCCTGTGTAGCCATGACAATCACTAAAGTCTGAGCACTGACTGACTCTGGAGTGGGCCAAGTGCTTCAATTACATTATCTCTTCTTTTTCTTAATTATAAAAGTAGTATATGATTTTTGCTGGCATATCAACAACATAAAAGGTAAAGGCAAGAATAAAAGTTCTCATATTCCTCAGATCTTATCCTTCAGGGGTAACGTAACCACTGTTAGGTTTGGTAATGGCACTATATCAGTTTCATATTGCTGCTGTGACAAATTTCTATAAACAGTGGCACAAAACACCCAAATTTATTATTCTACACTTGGGAGGCTAGAAGTGTGAAATTAGCCTTATGGGTATGAAGCCAATATGTCAGGAAAGCTGGTTCCTTCTGGGGGTCTCAGGGTAGAGTCCTTGCCTCTTTAACTTCTGGTAGCTTCCAGCTTTCTTTGGTTCATGCCCACACCACTCCAATTTTCATTTCCATAATTCCCTGGTCATCTCTTTTTCTGCTGTCAAATTTTTCTTTTATAAGGACACTTGAGATTACATCCAGGGCCTGCCTGGACAGCCCCCTATCTTAAGATCTTTAATTTAATCACACCTATAAGGGTACTTTTACTATGTAAGGTGAAATTCACATGTTGTGGGGATTAGGACCCAGATACTTTTGGGATCTATTATTCAGCTTATGCAGTGCCATTTGAGTTTCTAGTTGAGGATTCTGTTTGAAACAAGGATTCTATGGCTGAAGCAGACCTAAAAATCACTGGACTATGGATTTCTTATTCTGTGCTATCTTTGACCAGTTTGTTTAAGGTATCCGGATTAGGGTACTAAATACATTCCATATTTATGTATAAATATGCATAAAATACATTGAGATGTGACCCTTGTTCTTTGAGTATAAGATCACAATTATTTGATCTTTCCACATTTAATAGGATTTTCCCAGAAGAAGATCTGGATTAAGTATGTTTTCCTGGCTTGGTTCAGATATGTTTTCAAGTCCTTCTTTTATTATTGGCCTTTTTGGGTCTTTTGTTTCTCCTTGAGCCAATTTTTATAGTTTGTATTGTTCTAATATATAATTATCTTATCTGGATTTCCAAAGTTAGACAGTTGCACGTAATTTTCTCTTCTAATTTTTAACTTTTACTTCTGTGAACAAACCGTTGTTCTTAATCTTAGCAGTTTATGTTTTATTTTTATCTCTCTCTTTCAGTCACACTTGCCAGCAGGCTTTTTTTTTTTAATCTTAATAGCCTTATATATTAAAAATAGCTCTTGATATTATTAATCAATTCTATTCTTTCTTTTAAAATAACTAATTTAGTTTTCTAATTTTCTTCTACTTTGTTTTGGTTTAATTTTTTAGTTGTTTATCTAGAACGTTGACATAGTTTATATAGTAGTTTGATTTTTTTATGCTTAATAATAAAAAGTGATATTATTAATTTCTCTTCATGTGTGACTTTGCTTCCAATAGTTTAGTAAAAAGTATGCTCATTACTATTCATTTCTATAATATCTGATTTTAATTTAGATATTTTTAGCCCTAAAGTTATTTAAAAGAGGGTATTTCAATTTCTAGAAGGTGAGATTTTTAAAAGTTAGCTTTATTGAGGCATCGTTTATGTACAATAATTTACCAATTTTAACTATACAATTTGGTAAGTTTGGACAAAGATACAGTCACTTAAACATCACCATACTCATGATATAAAACATTTTTACCACCCCCAAATTTCCTCTTGTCCCTTTGCAGTAACTCCCTTCCCCAATCGCTAGTCTCTAGCTACCACTGACCTGCTTTTTATCACTTTAAGTGGTTAGATATTTAAGAAAAAAATTTTTTCTGGGCCAACAGTGAAAAACTGTTTCATTCATGAAATTTCAGATGTTTAGTTCAATGGTAATGTTGATTATACATTCACTGAAAAACAAAACCGTTTACTGATGTTTGATTGACATCCAATATATGCACATATTCAAAGTGTACAATTTGGTAAGTTTTGATTGATATATGTATTCACCCATGAAACCATCACTAGTCAATATAATGAAGATATCCATCACTTTCATATTTACCTTTCAATTACCTGGATTGTCAGGATATCCAGCCTTGTCCCCAAATCCCCTGTAGACGGCTCTTCAGGTAAGCTACTCAGGTGGGAATCCCAGGGCTGGGGGGAGCTTGGAGGAGCCTCAGTCGTGGGCAGAATTCAAGACGCAGTGCGGTGAGCTGGTGAATGGACCCAGAGCACCTCTAGGGGGCGGTGTTGTTTAAGGCCACTTGCCTAATCATTTCCCCTGATCATGCCAACATATTGTAACATAATAAGGAATTTTAACTGTGCTGTTCAAATCCTCTATATCTTTACTGACTTTTAAAAAATTGCTTCATTTTTAAGATTCAAAGAAAGGTGCAATAAAATCTCCCACAATGATTTTGTGAATCTCTAACAGTTTAGCTTTGCATTTTGATGTTCCTTTCTTGAGAACACATGATTCATTATATATTATACATGGATTGTACCTTTAATTAATGCAAAAATGGGGGGGCTCTATTCTCATTTATTATCTTTTGTTTAAAGTTCTATTTTTTTGAAATTAATACTGCCACCCCACCTTTATGTCTTCATTTTTCTATCTCCTTAGTCTCAGATTTCTGGATTGTCTTACCTTTATCCTGGTAAAAAGCATTTACCTGGATTTAGTGTGTTTTCATAGAAGAATTCTTGTTCTTTAACAGGAGAATTTAACTCACTTACATTTATTATGATCACCCACGTGCTTGGTTTTATTTTGTGTATTCTGATTAATATGCCGGTCCATTGTTTCCTTTTAAAATAATTTCCCTCGGCCAATCAAGCTTTCTTGTTTCTCCCTATCCTCATAGTTTCACCCTTTATTTTATGAGAATAGGTATCATTAACTGTTAATAAAAACCTTAATATCTATATTTTATTAAGAATTAAGCATTTCTCCAATGTTCCCATCCCCGAGTAAAACAAGGTCTTTGGAAAATATATTTTCTCTTTTCACCACAGTTTGCTGAAATAGTCTAAAATTTCATTTCCAGATAATTAATTTTTTCTTTAAACATATGTATTTTCTATTTCAAAAATCCTTTTCAAACAATTGCAGTTACTCTACAACCACCTTCAAAAAATTATTTAGACTTGATTAAACTTTTCTCATTTTGAACCACTTTTTCTTACATGTGTATCTTGCCTCATCTTGAGTCTTTGAATTTTATTATTTTGTCATTGACTGAATTTAAAAGCTTGGGTTTGGAGTATAATCCAAGTACTGGCTTTTACCTGCTGTGTGACCTGGCGAATTTCTTAGCCTTTCTGTACCTTAGTTACTTCATTTAATAAAGGGAATAATAATAGTACCCACATCCTAGAGTTGTGAAAACTCAATGGAATTAGGCAATGAATGAATAAATGGGGAAATGAAAGTTGTGGGTTTCCCTCTCTCCTATCTCTCAAGAAGCTCTCACCACTAGTCCTCACTGAACCCCATAATGGAACAATTTTATTATTTCTTCATTATTTTAAAAGTCGAGATATAATTCACATATCATTAAATCCACCTTTTTAAGAGCATAATTCAGTGATTTTTTAAAAGTATATTTACAAGGCTGTGCAACCATTACCTCTAATTCCGGAGCATCATCATTCCAAAATGAAACCCCACTTCCATTAGTAGTCGCTCCCCATCCCCCCTCACTCCTGGAGCCACTAATCTACTTCCTGTCTTTATAGATTTGCCTGCTTTGGAAAATTCCCATAAATAGTAATATGTAGTCTTGTGTGGGGCTTCTAGCATGTTTTTGGAGTTCATCCATGTTGTTTGGCGCAGATTCTTAACCACGGGCATGTTAGTTTTCTAATTAAATCCTGCAAATACAGAGGAATAAAAGCTCACTCTGCAGAGCCGAGCACCGAGTACTTCGAGGCCGCGGAGGGCGAGAGCGAGCAGGCGGCGGGTCCGGCTCGGAGGCCCGAGCGCGCTCCGGTCCTCTGCGCCGCCGGATGCCGCGCTTCGCTGGCCCAGGTGAGGCCCACCGTGGACTCCATCCCCGTGACAGAGGGACCGGCCGTCACACCTCGCCCGCGCTCCGGAGGAACCCCCGGACAGGACGCGACGTGTGTGTGTACTGAGCGACTACGATGGCACGCCAGGAGCGCAGAGGTGCTGGCAGCAGACGAGGCGCCCGGAGATCTCCAGCCGCGGGGGTCGCTAGCGCTGGTGTTTTCGGGGCTGTGACCCGGGTGGCTGCAGAGGCCTGGGAGGCTGGGACGCCGCGGGGAACTGAGGGGAGCGCGCGCAGCCCGGGCGCGGGAGCGAGCCTCAAGGCACCCCGCCCGTCGCGCCCGCCCGCCCCGCGCGGCCGCCGCGTCAGCGAGCGAGGGGCAGAGCAACGGGCGACCGCACCCCCGGTGCCCCTCCCTGGCCGCGCCCGACACGGCGGCGCGGGCGGAGCCTGAAGGCGCCCCGCCCCCCGCTCTGGGGCGTAGGGGCGGGGCCCGAGGACGCCCCGCCCCCGCGCGGGGGGAGGGGCGGCGGCGGCCCGCACTGCAGCGAGCGCGCGCGAGCGGGCGGCCGTGCACCGAGGACGCGGCCGGGCCCGAGAGCCGAGCGAGCGTCGCGCAGGCAGACAGGCCGCGGCCGGCCCTGAATCCCGCCCCGCGCCCCACCATGCAGTCCAGGGGCCCCTCCTGAGCCGCGGTCGCCGGCGCCGGGCGGGCTCCGGGCTGGGGCCATGCGCGCGCTGCCCTGACGATGCCCCCCGCCCGCCTGGCGCTCGCCCTGGGCCTGGGCCTGTGGCTCGGGGCGCTGGCGGGGATCCCCGGGCGCGGCTGCGGGCCCTGTGCACCCCCTTGCCTCTGCGGCCCCGCGCCCGGCGCCGCCTGCCGCGTCAACTGCTCTGGCCGCGGACTGCGGACGCTCGGGCCCGCGCTGCGCATCCCCGCAGACGCCACCGCACTGTGAGTGTCCCGCCGCCGCGCGACGCGGGCCGGGCGGTTGCCATGGCGCCAGGCGGGCGGGCGGACTGAGGGGCAGTGCGGGCCTGGCGGGGCGCAGGGCGTGGGGAGGCCTCACCGCGTCTGCACCCTCGTGGGAGAGGCCCCGCCGGGCAGTACGCCGGCCTGGCGGGCCTCGCAGGGCGTGGGCGCGTCCCAGGCCTCCAGAAGGGGAAACGGAGTGCCGGCCAGGCCTCTCCCAGGGCGAAGCTCCAGCGTCGTGAGGTCCGCCCGACTAAATAAGGAAAACTTGAGACCACGGCCGGCTGTCAACCCGCCTGGCATGGACAGAAGGAAACAACTATCCCAGTTTCTCTGAAAGCAGAGACATCCCACTCAGTGGGGCTCTGCAAACGTGAGCGGCTAGGGGGCCTGTGGCAGCGTGCCGGGGCGGGGTAGGGCGGTCTCTGAAGGGAGACTGCAAATATTTAAACTCTAATTAGAGACTAATAGGATGCAGCCTGCACATGGGAGCCCAGGAGAAGGAAGCCGGGAGGTGAAGAGCTCTGTGTGGGATGGCAGGGAAGGCTTCCCGGTAGAGGTGACTGGACAGGGTTTGATGGATGTTTAACAATTGGTCTGAAACCTAATGAGCGGCAGGAAAATGTGTCCAGTGGAAGGGAGAAGGGAATCGTGTGTACAGCGACCTGGATGGAGGCTAGACTTGGTCATGCGTAGATGTAGGAAACACCCCAAATATAGCAGCTGCAGGGGAAATATGAGGTATTTGAGGCACAATGGGAGGTGTGCAGGGGTCCTGAAGGGTCTCAGGTGTCCTATCTAGCTAGGGCTCTGATGTTATCCTGGGAACAGTGAGTGAACCGGGTTGCCACAGAGGGGTTTAAAACGCTGAAGATTTGTTGTCAGGTTTGAATTTTGGAAGTAGTAGTAAGATCCTTTATGGAGAGCTTGCCTTGAGTGAGGTACTGTCCCTAGCTCTGGTTGTGGTCATCACGCTTAACTCTGTGACTCTGAGGTGGAGATCCCCATTTTACAGATGAGAAAGCTGAGATGCAGATGCTGTAACTTGTCCAAGCACAAGTAGCAACTGGTTGTACATGGTAGAACTGATTTTGTTTGTGAGGTGCCCAGAACCCAAGGTTGGAATGAGAAAAGTGCCGGGGACTGAGATTTGCAGACAGTTGTCTCTGAGACTGGGGGCAGGTTCAGAGCTTCTTAATCCACATCCCTATGGCTCCATTTGGATATTTTGGGTACTTCCGGGCACCTAAGGCAGAACTCCATCTCTCCTTGGCCAGACTGTTAAATCTGGAGGTGGGTCCTGGCATTCAGTTTTGTAACTTTGTTCCCTGAGTGACTCCAGCATGTAGCCACTTTTAATTAGGGGCCCAGTGGTCTATGTTCAGATGAGTTTGGATATTGGGGTTGAGGTGAGGTAGGGTGCTTCTCCTGAGTGTTCTGGATATTCTTGGAACTTTGCTGGGTGGACATGGGGTTGGAAGAAAAGCAGATTCTCCAGGGTCAACCAGGAGCCATGCAGACCATTCTGGGCCTAATGTCTTGCTCCTTAATCATGGAAGCATTTGCCATCTCTGTTGTCTCTGTGGAGATGAGCCTGCTGTCTGCCGCTAGCATTCCTATAATTATGTTAGACACTCCCTACCCCATGTTTCTTGATGCTGTGGGTAAGGTTACCTCTGTTCTTGGTGGGCTGGGAGCCCCTGGGATTCAGGCCTAGCTCTTGCTGTTTAGTCTCAGGTGGCTTCCAGAAGCTGTCCAGGGAATAAACAATGCCGGTGGGTCTGAGGCCTGCAGCAGGGCTCAGACAGCCATTAGAGACAGTGATGGAGCCCAAGCCTAGTACCTTGCATGTATCCTCTTAGGTTCTGCCCCTGGGTTTTGGAAGTCTTGAGATCTGGCAACCTGGCCTAGCTTGAGCTGGCAGGATTGCCAGGGTTGTTGGCCCATCTGAGTGTGCATCGAAACCCTGGGAGGCAAGTGGATAGTGAGTAGAGGAGACTCCATGCTCTCCTTTATACCTCAGAGCTACTTCTGAAATTTCCAGAAAACTGGGGGCGAAGATCTATGATAAACTGGGCCCTTGGGTGCAGATGGTAAGGCCCTCACTGGTCCCCCATCTGTACTCTATGGGCTACCTGGGCCATTCTGCCTATTAACCCTGCATGTCCCCTCCTCAGGGAAAGGGAAATGGGTGAGTCTTCTCCAAGGGAGAAGGGCTGAGCTTGGAGAAGCTAGGGAGCCTTCTGGGTGAGGGTGTGCATGTGCAGGGGATCTAGCAGTTTCCTCTGCGGGGTTTGGGCCTGGTATCTCTGTCATCAGTGTCTTGCAACCACCCCTCCATTTGAGACTCCTTGGCTAGCCAAGGTGGGACAAGACAGCCATGTCTAGACCTGGGAGGGAAGTTGGTCTGTGGGAGGATTCTGGGTTCCCAGACCCCACTCTTTCTTGGGATAACTGATGCTGCAGGGAGTTGGGAACCTGAAGATTGTGACTTTTTAAAAAAACTTTATTATGGAGAATTTGAACATACACAGAAGTAAGCAGAATAGTGTGAACCTCACAGACTCACCACCCTGTTGCTTGTCCTGCCCCTCTACCCCCACCCATTTTTGAACCAAATTCCAGCATCTTATTCTTTGACCTATAAGCACTTTGATCTATGGCAACACTATGACCATACCTATAATACCCTTATCTCATTACATATCCAGTGTGTTCACATTTTTAGTTGTCTCAGGTTTTTTTCTAGGTAGTTTGAATTAGGATTCAAATAAGGTCCACACAATACAATCAATTGGTGTCTTTTAAACTCTGTTGGTGTATAGGCTTCCCCTTCATCTCTCTCTCTCTCTCTCTCTCTCTCTCTCTTTTCGTGCAGTTTGAAGAAACCAGCTTTAACAGTACCTGGGATAGCATTTCTGCGTCACCTCCATGGTGTCATCCAATGTGTCCCTCTGCCCTCTGTCTTTCTTGTAGATTAACAGTTGGGTCCATAGCTACACTATGGGGCAAGTCATATTTCAAGTGTTCCAGAGCCACTTGTGTCCAGTGGCTACTGTGTTGCACAGGACAGCACAGAGAATGTTTGTCACCACAGAAAGTTCTTGGTTCTTAAAATGCTTCTCCAGGTGTGGTCTGTGGATCATTTAGTTTCAGGTGAGGGTGATTTTGGCTGACCACATCTCAGGTGTTGTGTACTGCTGATTTTGGCTGGGGGCCCATGCTGGGTTTTATGTACTGTCTCATGTATGTGTTGGGTCTGGGTCTAGGCTTGGAACAGGGACTCAATAGGGACTTGGTTAGCTGATTAAGATATTGGGGGCCTTAAGGTCTTCTGTTGGCTGAGAGTAGTTAGGGCCTTGCCCTTCCTTGCCTGTGCTCCTAAATGACAGGAGAGTGGGGAGGATATTAGGGGAGGCACAGACTCCTGGGCTTGGCTTGGGCCTGGTGTGTGCATAATGTGCTAGACTGTAGGTGCCACATGCATTGTTACCTTAAGGGCTGGGCTGGGCTCTCCACAGAGGGGCCCTCCCTTCTGTGAGCCCTCGGCATTTGGAGGCCTGACCGCTGTGTGTTGGTCTTGTGCTTGGGGTCTTCAAGGCCCACCTTTCTGAGGCTCAGTTATCACTGGGGAGCTGATGTTAAACCAAAGACACAGATAATGGGGCAGGGGTCATTTTGGAGGGGCTGCCCAGAAGGACCCCCCACTGTAAGTGACATTGAAACCAAGATTTGGTGTTTTCACAGGAGTCATCCAAGGGCTGGGGAAAGTTTCCCAGATAGAGGGGACAGCCTGGCAGAGTCTCAGATGGAGGGGTAGGAGGTGGGGCCTTTATTGAGAGAGCAGGTGGAGACAGCATTGAATGGTCCAGGAAGGGAGTGGTGTGCTTGGTGTTTTCTAGAAGGAAACTGGCTGCTCCTTGAGGATAGTGGGTACTGGGAGGACTCAGTCATCCAGCACACTCAGCTGATCTCACTTTCAAGTTCCTTGAGCTGCATACAAGGCTGGCAGTTGAGAATTCAGACTGAAAATGCACATGTAATGTAAGTTTCCTGATGAAACATGGAATGCAGATTTGCCAGAACTGTGGACAGGAAGGTACATAAACCTTCTGTACATGGGGGCTACAGGGTGGAGAACATGTGCAAATCATCTATCTGATGAGGGACTTGTAGCCAGAATATATAAAATACTCTCATGACTCTGCTAAAAAGATAAATGATCCAATTAAAAAATGGGCAAAGGATCTGAACAGATATAGCTTCAAAAAAGATATGACCAATCAGCACATGAAAAGATGCTTAATGGCCATCTTTCAGGGAAATGCAAATCAAACCACAACGAGAAACCATTTCATATCCACTGGTATGGTGATCACCAAAAAGATAGACAATAATGGATGTTGGTGAGAATGTGGAGAAATCTATTGATGTTGAACCGGAATCTGCCCTTTGGAAAACAGTCTGGAAATTCCTCAGATGATTAAATATAGGATTCAGCAATTCTGTTTCCAGGTGTCTACCTAAGAGAAATAAAATATATGTCCACACAAAAATTTGTATACAAACGTTCATAACAGCATTATTTATGGTAGCCAAATGTGGAAACAACAAGTATCCATCAGCAGATGAATAGATAAACAGAATGCAGTTTATTCATACAGTGGAATATTATTCAGCCATAAAAAGGAATGGAGTACTGACATGCTACAATCATGGATGAGTCTTACAAACTTGATGCTTACAAACTAAGTGAAATAAGCCAGACACAAAGGCCACATATTGAATGACTTTTCTGATGTGAAATGTCCAGAATGGGGAAATTTGTGGAGAAATCCAGAAAGCAGACCAGTGTTGTCTACAACTGGGGTGAGGGATGATGGCCAAGGAGCATGGGGTTTTTGTTTGGGGTGATGGAAATGTTCTGGAATTAGATAGTGGTGATGGTTGCACAACCTTGAGAATATACTAAAAGCCACTAAATTGTATACTTTAGAAGGGTGAACTTTATAGTATGTGAGTTATGTCTGAATTAAAAGAACAAATCTCTGAAGAAAATACCTAGGGGGATGGCCCCCTCCCCACCACTGCCTCATTCTCTTCCTCCATGGTTGCCAAGTCCCAGGCTCTGTGCTAGGCCCTTTCTGCTCTTAGTCTCAGGGTGCCTCATACAGTGCTGTGGGGGTGGTACCACTTTTGGGCCCATTATACAGACCAGGACACAGACTCCTGGAGATTGAGGCATTTCCTAGATCACATGGCTGGCAAATTGCAGCAGAGAGGTGATTTCATCAGCATGTGCTGGGGCATCTTCTGGCAACTGCATGCTGGGGCCTGGGGTACAGCACCAGCAACCTGGCTTGTAAAACCATAGAGAGGTGGCAATGTGGGTGTCTATCCCCAAGTGAGACTGGGTAGGCTCTAGACTCAGGCCCTAGATGCTTGCTCATCTCTGCCATATATCACCAACTCTTCTGCATTTCCCTCTGCCTTTTCTGTTCTGGTCCTTTCTGCTGACTTCCTGTCTGATTCAAGGAGGAAGGTATGGGAGCCCAGGAGTAGGGGACTCAGGCACTGGGTCAGACAGGTTCACATCCCAGTTTTATACTTTCTTTATGACCTTGGCCAAGTCACTCAGCTTCTCTGAGCTTCAGTTTCCTCACCTATGAAGTAGGTACCATGAGTGGATGTGCTTTATGGGTGTGGGGTTTCAGAGGCGATGGTTTATGGTGCCAAGGTGGCCCTCCCCCATCATGTTCTCAGAGCTCATCACTTTGTCCCCAAGTACTGGTTACCAGGAGAGATGGGTCCCTAAGACCTGCTGTGCTGCAGAGCAGACAGGACAGGAAAGCCTGAGGAGAAATGCCCTAGGCCAGGGCACATGTGCCAGTGACTATTGCTGAGACCAAACACCGTAGCAGACAGGAGAAGCACAGTCTGAGCAGGGAGACTCCTACGCACCCCTTAGCACCCAGTCAAGGAGAGTCCATGTCCAGAAGCCATCTGGTGTGATCTCAGAGGTGCCTTGTTGAATCCAGGGCCACACGGCTCTGGATTCATCATGCTTAAAACATTCCTTTTGTGTTTTTATCTCAGTTTTAAGCGTTTGTGTTTTTGATGCATGCAGGTGGGGATATGTAACACAGTGAAGTTATGAGGTGTGAACAGAGTGCTGTGAGCTCTCTTGTGCACCTTGTTCTTGACAAGGCACCCTTGCAGCCTGGGAGCATGCAAGCCGCTTAGTGCCCCCGTAGCACGTCGGCCCTGCTGCCACCTCACCTGTTGCACAAACGGCACATCTTTGTGATTTCACTGGGGGAACTAACTGGTGCAGGTGCTTTCAGAGAAGGTGCGTTTGGCACCCACCAGACAATTTCTTCTACTTGTTTCTCTGCTGGCTCATCCTGTAGTTCTGGCTCCCCCACCCCGCAGGTCAGAGGCCAGGGTGTCATCTTGTAGGCTTCCTATTGGGGTCTCCTTTTCTCTCCATAGGCCGTGCCCTGGGTTCACCTCTGTGAGCACTGGCAGGGATGGGCAGTGCTTCCAGATGTGATCCCATCCAGAACTCCTCCCGGCTGCCCCTGTGCCACGTGGGTAGGGAGTGTGGAGACCTTAGCCCCAGAGGGAGACCCTGGCTGAGGTTTGGTTGCCAGTGAAGAAGCCATTTTGGATGGAGATGCACGTTTTCTTTTCTGGAATACTGTGTGGTGGCCTGTGCCAACAGCGAGAACCCAGTGAGCCCAGCCCGATGTGCATTCTGGAATTAAAACATCCTGTTTCTCCTGCTGCTGTCTGGGGTGAGCAGCATCGGGGCTCAGGCACACTGGGCCTGGCCCTGCATACTGAGTGCCTGCATCCTGAGCTGGCCAAGGCGGTAGAGCTACCATGGGGTGGGCCACGTGAGGCGGGGGCGCTGCTGAGTGAAAGGCGGCTGGAAAATGCAGCTCACGTCCTTTTCCCGGAACACCTCGTTCTTCATGGCTTGGCAGCGGTCTCCGCTAAGGGGCCCTGTGGTGCCCAGCTGCCAATGCCAGTGAGAGGGCTGCATTTGGGATCCAAGGTGGGTAGGGCTCTTTCTCTCCCTGAAGTACCCTGTGGGCCCAGGCCTGGCAAAGTGTGGTGACCCTGATTTTAACAGCTCCCATGCCTTGAAGGCATAGAGCCCACTCCTGTAGTCTGTGGGGCCACCAGAGACAGGATAGAGCCAGCTTTTCCTTCTTGTTGAGGACGGGGAAGGATGGCCAGGGCTCAGGACAAGGCTAGTAGCACTGGTAGCTCCAGGGTCTTGTGCCTCCAAATTGCCCAGTAGCCCAGGCATCAGGTTGGGTCATGCCATTGGCCATGCCCAGCAGCAAGTGGGTACTGGTATTGCTGGCTACATTGGACTGATACTTCTTTCCCTGGAAAGCCAGAGGCCCTGTGCCATTTCCCTGCCAGAGTAGGGAGAGCCTCGGATGCCTTTCTCCTTCACTCTTCAGACTCTGAGGAGGCAAAAGTGGGGTGAGGAAGGCAGCCTCCCTGAACCTCAGCATTCCCATCTGTTGAGGTGATGGGACAGCCTCTGCCCTGGCTGGCTGTGACAGGTCAGAGTTCAGAGGGACATATCAGCTGAGTGCAGTGCCCTGGGGCTCCCAAGTACTGATCCTTTTCCTCCTTTTGCCTTATAAGGGAGGTCCCGAATCTCTAGCTGCAGGTGGAAGGGTAAGCTGGGCCCCTCTCCTGGGCCAGCCCCCTCCTTCCCAGACCTTGGCCCCCACCCTGATCTGTTAATGCTCCCATGGTAGCTGATCTCAGAACACCCACCCTCAGGGCCAGGCTATGGAGTATGCCCCAGTCTCATCTCTGCCTGAGGTTCCCCTCTCTGTTCTGGTTTGTGGCCCCAGGGGCATCCTAGGCCGGTAGACAGGCAATGTCACTGCACCAGACACCCAGGTTTCATCCTGGTGACAGTACAGTTGTGGGATGGCAAAGCTTCATGAGGGAGCCCCGCAAAATGCCCTATGATATGGGTACCTCCTGCTGGTCCAATGTCCTGGGGTCTGGAGGCTGTGGAGGGACATCTTGCTGCTGATTCCTTAGGCCCTAGTTTGGAGTCAGGTTGGGGTGTCTTGGGCGTAGATCTGAGGTGGTTCTGGTGGGCCCTCCCTGCTGCTTTTCCCTGGCAGGCCTGCACCCTGCCCACCTCCCCAGCTCATCTCCTCATGTTTTTCTTCAAATCAGCTCTCTCCTAAACTCAAATTTATTAATTTAAATGTCATCATTTCCGGCCTTGGAAGCCAGCCTCACTCTCCATAAATAGAAGGGAATGAAAACAGAATGAGGTTATTACACTCAAACTGGTGCGGATGCTGGGCTCCCGGCCGCCTGTCCCTGGCACTGAAAGAAGCCATTAGTGAGGCTCTGAGCTGGCGAGTGCTGGTACTGTCAGGCCTTAGGGCCAAGGTGTTCGCAGGGGTACCCTGAGGGGCCCAAGACTAGTATTGTGGCCTCTCTTCCTTTCTGTCTGGGTCTGGCTTTCTAGGGGGCATCTTAGGTATCTCCCCTGCTGGTCCAAGAGGAAACTATTTTTCCTAAGAGCCTGTGGGGCCTCCAGGGAAAGGACAGACTGGCTCAGCTCACAGCAGCAGAGCCCACTGAGGCTGTATTTTTAGGAGCCAAGAGGACTGGAGGTGGAGGGAGGAGTCTAGAGTCCTGGGCCCTGGATGGGGGGTGGGATGCCTGCCACCCTCTATGAGGTCCTGTCAGAGGGAGGAGACAGCTGCTGGATTGGGAGGAGCAGGTTACATAACATGTGCAGGCGGCCCCTCCAGAGCTCATTCTCAAGCTCTGTTTCCAGCGAGGCGGCCAGCACCAGGGTGGGGGTGCTGGGCTGGGGCCTGGCACTGGCCCCCGTCGCTGACCATATGCGTCTGGAATGTGCAGATGTTTCCTTGGGGGCTCCAGCTGGCCCCCAGATCCCGCCCAGCATTTGGACTGGGGAGTGGGCACCCAGGCCACTCTCCTGCTTGGCAAAGGAGGAAACAGGCAGCTTTGGACTGCAGAATGGGGTCCTGGCTTGTATGGGGGCTCTGTTTCCTCAGCTCTGAAGGTAACTTCCAGGACCAGAGCTGCCTAGGGAATGTTCCAGACCTGCTGTCTCCAGGACCTCTTTGGCCTCCACCTCCAACATCAACTTACCTTTATAGTCTCAGCCCTCTTCCATCTCGCCCTGCTGGGGCCCTGAGACTCCTGTTTCCCCCTCTGCTCCCCTTCCTCCCATCCCCTCTTCATAGCATGGGATGTGAGCAGTGGCAGAGCTCTGTGTGGGGAGGGTAGAAGGAGCTGCCTTTGTCCATCAGATATGGGGTTCCCAGTACCTTCTTTTGGGCACCTTCAGCTTGGTGGTGGAAGAAGGCATGCCCCTGCCTCAGGTCTCGTTTGCAGCAGGAAAATCAGAGCCAGAGGCATAGGGATATGCTGTTGGGTACCTGAGCCCTGAGGACAAGGATGAAGGCCCAAAGAAGGCTGGTGCCCTCCCCTTAAGAATGTTTGATCTGGAAGGCAGCAGGAGTTGGGACAATCCGTGCATGGGGGTAGACTGGGCTTTCCAATGATTACTGGGTACTGTGGGGATCGGAGAAGGATGGCCCAGGTTATGAGGTGGACCAGGGGTCTTCTCTCTTCTCCCAACACATTTGCCTCTTTCTGAACAGGAGAGGGGACAGCAGAGGGCTGAGCTGGGTGTGAGAGCCCATATATCTGACCATTGGGGTCATGTCTAGTGCTACAAACAGTGGGAACCCTCCTAGCCCTATCCCCCATTCCTGGGAAGGTGACACATGTCTTGTGCTATCATTGTTGTGTGTCTGTCCCCAGGTCACCCTTTCTTCCCACCCCAGCTGGCCTGACCTCTCCAGCCTTGGTCTGGGAGGAGGGGGTTCCCTGGAAGTTACTGGCTTGAGACTTGCAGGGGCCTGGGGAGAGGGATGGTTCAGCTGGCCTAGAGGGTGGACTCTGCTTGGCCCAGGACCTCTCAGGGTGCTGTCTAACAAGGCTGCTGGCTTCCTTTCTGTGGGGCTGGCAGCTGAACTGTTTGACCAGCCTCTGCCCACTGTGCAGGCTCCCGTAGGTGGCTCTTTGGGCTTGCTGTGTCCTCTCCACCCCCGAGTGTGGGGGCAAGACTTCAGACTATGATGATGTCACCTGGGGGGGTGCAGAGGAAGCCCGAGGGGCTGGAGGGGATATGAGGCTGGCCTGTGGCCACCTTGGCGTTCCCCCAGAACAGTGATGGCAAAAACAGATGGAGATGTGGAAAGTGGCTGTTCAAGGCCTCAGAGCTATGGGGCTGGATGAGGACTCCACCCACGTCCCCTTCCAGCGACCCCGCCTCCAAGTGACTCCCCCTCCAGTCACCTCTCCAGTGTCCTCTCTGGCCCCCATCCCTCCCAGGGTACACTGTTACCCCATGCAGATGTCCCTGCACAAGTTGTGGGGCCTGTGTCGTGGCCCCTGGCTCTGTAGAGGGTAGTTTTGCCAGCAAGGTTCCTGAGGCTCATTGTCACATGCTCTGCACCGTGGTCAAGCCAGGGCCAGGGAGTATTGGAGGAAAGGGGCTCGGGGGCTTGGCATACAGGGAGCATTTGGCCAGCACGTGTGGGGAAATCTTGATGGGGCTCCTGAGCTGGGCAGAGCCAGATAGAGGGCTTAACTGGTTCAAGGGTATGCTGGAGCCAAGGGCCAATGAGCCTGTTTGTGTCTCGCTAGGCAGGTGGTTACTGACCAAGTAGCTGGGACACTGAGGGTGACCTGTCCCTATCCCACATCCCACCCTGGTTTTTCAGGCACCACAGGTGGCACCCAGCAGCTACCACTCATGATGAATATTCCAGAAAACAGATGTAGAAAAGCATTTTAGGGATTTTTCTTTCTTTCCTCTATTCGAGGCCTGGGAAGCTCTTTCTGGTACCTTTAGCGTGTGTCTCATGCCTGCACTCACGTTCGTGCTGCCATTCTGTCCCCCAGGCCATCTCTCTGGATCATCATACTCCCCAAGGCTGTTGCTTCTTGGTTCCTGCAGCTTGATTCCTTCTCAAAGGCACAGATTTACTACTACTGTCCTTAATTCAGCCACTGGGAATTTTCTTGCTTAGGTGTAACTGAACTCTAGGGTGTCGTTGACCAAGGAATAAGTCTGGCTGGTTTGTCTTGATCTGGCCTGTCCCATCCCACCCTGGGGATAATATGAACATGCCAGCATTCTAGCTGTGGACACTGTTGTGTGCAGTAGTGAAGGGCCTTGGCCTGTGCTAGGAGAGAGACCACATGTTCCTTTTTTAAAGCAGGCATAACCCATCCTAGCCCTATCCCTGGTTCCTGGGAAGATAACATGAGTCTTGTCACCTCCCAGTACTTCACCTGCTCCATAGGACCCCAGTCCAACCTTGCAGAGTTCTCACCACCACCAGGAGGACCCACCCACCCCCTATTCTGCCAGCTCGTCTAATCATGTTTGAGATTCTACTAGCAGACCCTCTTGTGGAGCCCCTGATTCACTGGTGGACCGTGGTCTTGCTTGCTTGCCACCCACATCCTCCTGCTGAGGCTCCCAAGGCAGGCTGAGGCCAGCGTCCGCTGAGCACTTCATGTCCACATGCTGTCTGCTCAGCACTGAGTCCCGCGATGGTTGCTGCACTTTGTAGAGAGAGACCTGGCTCCCATGATTTGGCTGACTGAGCCCAAAGCCACCTTCTCATACCCCCTTAGTAGAAGCCGCAAGGGGACAGGAACCCCTCTGGGCTTAACTTCCACATTGGTCATTCGAAGGCCAGTGATATTCTTTCAAAAGTCCCTCAGGTGCTCCCTGACTATGTCAGGAGCCAGGATAGTAGGAGTAGCCTAGCTGAGATACAGCCCCTGGCCCCTGACCTTGGTAGGTGGCTAGTATTCATGGGTGTTGGTCACCATGAGGCCCCTTGTGGTCAGTAGGTCTCCAGGGAGGAGCAGTGGTCAGGGGTTGGGGTGGGGGTCATTTCCTGAGCCTTGTTCTAAGGTGGTTCTGGACATCATGAGCTGGACATAGGGACTATGCCATGCATTTCAGCCTGCCAAACACTGGGGCCCTGCATGTGTGGAGGCCCAGGGGCCTAGCTTAGTGCCTTGGCTCCCAGGAGGAGCCTGTTTCATACCAGACTGTTCTTAGTAAGCTCCTGCTATATTCAGAGTGGGCTAGAGAAAGCAGGACCTGTTCCAGAGAGTGACGAATGGGAGCTGGGCTTCAGGACACCCCCCTCCCCCACCCCAACACTCCCCAGTCTGAACTGCCATGGGAGCCCAGATAGGAGGGGCAGGTGCAAGAGATGGGGGTTTGGATCAGGCTGCAGCTGGGATAGGGTAGGAAAGACTGAGTATTTTAGGAGCTGAGTTGGCAGGCCTGGAGGCATCGGTAGACCTCTGATCTCTGCATGACTGGGAGGTCATTGATGAGAAGACAGGGATGGTGAGAGGAGATATTCTGGGATATCAGAGGGCAAGTAGTGACACCTGGAAGGGCAGAGGCTTGTGGATGGGAGGCCCAGGCCTCATCTATTTGGAGACTGTTGTGGTGGGGTACACAGACTTGAAGCCTAAGGAATGGACAAGGAGACGGTCAAGTGACTGGAGGTGTTTACCAAGTCAGGGTGGTCTAAGAATCAGGGTGGATGGGCTGGGACAAAGTAACTTCCACTTCTGGGCCAGGAGGGAAAGTAGATTTGTTGGCTAAAGAATGTGTCCTTTACATGTCAGTCCCATCTCTCTCTGTACAGATTCTTGTAGGGTAACGGTTTCACTAGGTTCCCTTGCTTTCATCAGCTAGTCCATTCACTCCAACACATGTAGCACGATTTCAGTGTCAGTCCATGTTTCAACCTTTCTCTGAGGTTCTTGCCCAGTTATGCTTCCCATGGCACCCATATGTTATCTTGTTGGCCATGTGGGTTTTTTTTTTTTGTTAATCTTGAGGTTTATTATGTCATTGTCTTTATGATACGGGGTTGTCCACAGGGCCCTCCTCCCTGTTATTCAGGGACATTCAGAGCTCCCTTGCCCCCAGCTGGCAGCAGCTGGGCCCCTGTCCCAGGAGACCCCCTGGGCTATCCTGGTGTGTTCCAAACCCTGTGTGGAGGCTGGTGAAGTCTGCCCTTTGTGGTGTGGACTGGTCCTGCTTGGCCAGGGGGCAGGGGACAGGGCAGGGCCTTGGCTCTGCAGAGAGGGGAATGGGGGCCTCAACCCTCTCCTGCTTCTGTTTCCCCAGATGTGAGTTCATTCCAGTTCTCTACTTTGGCCCTAGGATTAGGGACCTCCAAGGATGGGAGGCCATAGCTTGAGGGTGCTGAGAAGCATCTGGGATGAGCCTATCGTCAGCTTTATGCTCTGCCTAGGGCTCTAGTATCGACTGTGACTGCTTTGCTCCTCAGGGATGTTTCCCACAACCTGCTCCGGGCACTGGATATTGAGCTCCTGGCGAACCTCTCGGCACTGACAGAGCTGTGAGTATACTCTTCAGCACAGCTGTGGGATTCCGAAGGATGGGCACATTGCAGCTACTTTGTCACCATGGCAGTTATTGGAGCATCTCTCAGATCCTGGCAAATCCCCTTTCTTCCAGGGACATAAGCAACAACAGGATTTCTACGTTAGAAGAAGGAACATTTGCTAATTTATTTAATTTAAGTGAAATGTAAGTTGCATTGTTTTTGGTGGGTGTCAGTGGCTAGGCCTGTGGCCCTCCCAACAATCCCCTGCCTTCCTGTCCAGGCCTTCATACCCGTTCCCTAGTTTGAGACCAGATCCTGGGTCATTTGCTTGCCTGCTGGAGCAGGGCCTGACAGGCTGCCACAGGGGTAGTAGGAGGCTGTACCTGTCAGGGGGTTCAGGCCTGGTCCTGCACACTTGCCCAACCGTCCACTGAGCTTCCGGCCCTGCCTCTCCCACAGAAACCTGAGCGGGAACCCGTGGGAGTGTGACTGTGGACTGGCGTGGCTGCCGCGCTGGGCAGAGGAGCAGCAGGTCAATGTGGTACAGCCTGAGGCGGCCACATGTGCAGGGCCTGACCCCCTGGCTGGCTGGCCCCTTCTCCAAGTCCCCTTGTCTGGTAGTGGCTGTGGTGAGTATGGGTGTGGCAGAGCCAGGTTGGTCTTTCCCTGCAGGTAGTTCAGCCAAGGAAGGACCCCACAGGTGCTCAGGAATCGCCAGCCTGGGGTGGGGGGTAGTTGATGGGAACTGGGGAACAGATGCACTGGCAAATAATTACAGGGTGGAGACAGACTGATTGGGTAAGGGTCAAGAAGGCCCTCTGGACCTGAGGGAGGGTATGGGAGGCGATTTGGGATCTAGAATGGGAGATGAGAGGCAGTCATTTGTCTTTTCTAGGTGAGGACTATGTTGCCTGCCTCCCCAACAACAGCTTGGGCTCTGTGGCACTGGTGACCTTCTCAGCTGCCCATGAGGGCCCACTGTTGCCTGAGGCCTGCAGTGCCTTCTGCTTTTCCGCTGGCCAGGACCTCGCAGCCCTCTCAGAGCTGGGTCACTGCCTGTGCGGGGTGGCCCAACCCCCCAACACCTCCTCCGCCTGCCTGCCCTTCTGCTCTGGCTCCCCGCTGCCCCATACCACTACCTGCAAGGGCCCCACCCTCCTCCAGAATGTCTTCCCTGCCTCCCCAGGGACCACTCTGGTGGGGCCCCAAGGACCCCTGGCCTCTGGCCAGCTAGCAGCCTTCCATGTCACTGCCTTACTGCCCATCAGCTCCACACACTGGGACTTCGGTGATGGCTCCCCTAAAGTGGACATCACTGGTCCAACTGCCACTCACCGCTATGTACTGCCCGGGCACTATCAAGTAACAGCTATGCTGACCCTGGGGGCTGGCTCAGCTAGGCTAGGGACAGAAGTGCATGTGGAGGCAGCTCCTGCTGCTTTGGAGCTTGTATGTCCAGCCTCAGTACACAGCGATGAGACCCTTGAGCTTGGTATCCGAAATCGTGGTGGCTCAGGCCTTGAGGCCACCTACAGCATTGTGGCCCTGAACGAGGAGCCAGCCCAAGGTGGGTGCCTCCCTGCCACTGGGCCTGATCCACCCTTTTTATTCATCACCCCAGGGTCGGGGGCAGGTGGGGCAGAGTCCCTGGTGGGCACACATTGATGCCCCATCTCTCTGCCCCCCATCCTCCAGTGGTGCACCCGCTGTGCCCCTCCGACACCGAGATCTTCCCTGGAAATGGGCACTGTTACCGCCTGGTGGCGGAGAAGGCGGCCTGGCTGCAGGCGCAGGAGCAGTGCCGGGCCTGGGCTGGGGCCGCCCTAGCCATGGTGGACAGCCCTGCCATCCAGCACTTCCTGGTCTCCCAGGTCACCAGGTGCCTGCCCCAACCCCCAATACTCTGAGAGGTTTGGAGGGATCCCCAGAACCCTGTCATGAGGAGAGATGGGAGCGGCTAGAGAGGCCTCAGTCCCTGCCATGGGTTTTGGGGGGGGGTGGTGAAGGCCAGATCCTCATCCCTGTGTGGGAAGGGGCCAGTCAGACTGTGAAAGTATACCCTGTACATACTCAATGTCGAGAAGGGGAAATTGAGGCTTGAAATGGTCAAGGCCATTGCTCAGGGTCATTAGTTAATGGGGAGTAGCTCGGTCCCATCACCTGGCTCTTAATACAGCACCTCATTTTTTTCTTCGTGTGCCTGTATCTGTTCCTGTCCCTCTCCATCCCTTTCTTTCTGCCTATCCCTGTTCCTCTGCCTGTCCTTCTGTCTGTCTTTCTGCATGTCTCTATGTCTGTTCCTGTCCATCCCTGTCCTCTTGTCTATCTGTCTATCCCTGTATCCATCCCTACCCATGTGTCTACAAGCCCTGTTTCTAGGAGGGTCTTTCTACCTTGGCAGGGGTGTGGGGAGTAGCCCGTTTGGGGGCTGATGTGTAAGTATCTTGGTTCCCAAATGCTACACCCAGGGCCTCCCCACAGGGCACAGTTGTGGGTCTGGTTGAGGCGGAGCTTCCTAGGCTAGGCCCCAAGTTGTATGGTGTGGGCTTCTGGATGGGCACTAGGCCTTGCCAGGTCTTATCTCTGAGCCTTGTTTTGCCCATCTGGAAAGCAGAAACAGGGACAGAGCCCACTCGACAGGCTGCTGTGAGGAGCCTGCCCCCAGAGAGAGGGTGGGTAGAGGGGTACCCATCTTTAGGGAGCCCCCTGAGTTTCTACCCTTCCCACTATCTGCAGGAGCCTGGATGTGTGGATTGGCTTCTCAGCTGTGGAAGGCACTGAGGCAGGCACATTGTCACACGGTGAGGCCTTCAGCCTGGAGAGCTGCCAGAACTGGCTGCCCGGGGAGCCACACCCCGCCACAGCAGAGCGCTGCGTGAGGCTTGGACCTGCTGGGCAGTGCAACACAGACCTGTGCTCAGCATCACATAGCTATGTCTGTGAGCTGCGGCCTGGAGGTGCGCTGGGGCCATTGGGGGGCCGGGGAGTGCCTTCTGCCCTGGACCAGGACAACTGCCCTCTCAAAAAACACAGTCTCCTGGCTGCCCTGGAGCTCCTCCTACCCTTGGCTAGGACAGTGCTCCCTTTACCTCCCCCCAAGGCTCCTTAGCTAGTCAGTGTTCATTAGGTGTTTGCTGAGCACCTAATGTCTTCCTGAGCTGGACCAGGCAAAGGTGGAAGGAGTTGGGGGGCTACCCCCAGGTGGTGCAGTCCCACCCTTGCCAGGACACTCTCCGCTTCGCCTGGGACCAGTACCTCACTGCACACTTGCCACCCCAGGCCCTGTGTGGGATTCAGAGAACTTCCTCGTGGGGGCACCAAGCGGAGACCTGCAGGAACCCCTGAGCCCCCTGGCTCAGCAGGCGGCTCTCTCAGCCCCCCAGGAGCTCGTCGAGGTAGGCTGGCCATGACCTGCTTCAGGATACAGTCTGGAGATCATGCTTACCTTGGCTGTTCTGTGTGTGTCTCTTAAAAACAAACTGCTTTTTTTTTTCTGATCTCTTTTAACATCCTTTGTGTCCAGTAGAGCTGGTTTAGAAAATATACTGTCATGTGGGGAGAAGCCCCCATCCCAGTATCCAGGAGAGCTCTGATGCTCTTGAGCCTTTTCTCTCCACATCTGAATTAAAAAAAAAAAAAAACAATACTGGGGGTCCTGCTGCACACAGATGGTTTTGACCTGACTTTTCTTCCTGAAACTCATGGGGGCCTCATGAAGCCCCATCTGGTAGCTCCTTCCCCTCTTGGCTGACTGGGGCTGAGCCCAGGGACTGTGGAACTGAGTTCCACCCCTTGCCCCGCCCCCACTTTACCAGGTGATGGTGTTCCCTGGCCTAGGCCTGAACCATGAAGCCTTCCTCATTACTGCAGAGTTTGGGACTCAGGAACTTGTCCGGACTGCCCAGATGCGTCTGCAGGTGTACCGACTTATGGGAGAAGCAGGTAGGACCCCATCCAGGTGGTGGGAGTTGGGGGACTTTGGTGTCCTCTGTGCTATCATGTCTGCTGGTCTCTTGGCCACTAGACTGGTCTCCAGCCTTAGGGTGGACAGGGTGAGATCCACAAAGACACAGACTTATGCTTGGGATTCCAAGGACAGATTAGACGGGGCCTACCTCGGTGTGGGAGGGCCAAGTGTCGAGAGAAGTAGGGAAGTGATGGCGGCCGGGGACACTGCCTGGCAGGACCTTGTGTAGTAGTGGGCATCCCTGACTGTGGTCTGTTAGCAAATCAAGGCCTCTGACACCCTTTCTTTCCTTGCAGGAGCCTCAGAAAACAGCAGCAAGCCTGAGAGTAGGTCCCTAAATAACAGGACTGAGCCAGCCCCTGCGTGCATGCCAGAAGGTCTCTGGTGCTCCAAATCCAACATTTGCCTGCCACTGGACAGCCCCTGCTACCTTCAGACCTGTGCCAATGAGTCCACATCAGGGCCATGGGCCTCCTATGTACTGTGGAGGGAGTTTCTCTTCTCTGTGCCTGCGGGTCCCCCTGCCCAGTACTCGGTGTGTATCACTGGCCTGGGTGCCATGTTCCTTCCCCTCAGCCACTCAAGATCTGGGTCTCCCCATAAAATACAGACAAAATGCAGATTCTTATGCACAGCCCACCAGGCCTCCTGCCCAGTCCGTTGCCCACCTCGAGCCTTGTCAGAGCCTTTACTCATCTCCTAACATGAGAAGCTCACGACCCAGGGCCTGTGTACTTAGTGTGCTTTCTGGGGAACCACCTCTCTCGGCATGGGTGGTTCCTTCCTATCCTTCAAGTCTGGCTATGGTGTCCCTCAGAAGTCCCTCCTTGTTTGGGGAACCCCCAACCCTGCCTGCATCTTCTCTCTCTGCCCTGTGTGTATTCTAATTGAGGCTGTCCTGTCTGTCCCTAGCATGAGTTCCTGGGTGGGGCCCCATAAAACCTGGTGGAGTGTGATAGATGAGTATTGAGACCCATGTTGGGGAGCAACTCTGGGTTACCCCAGGAGGATTCTGCCCACCCATTGGCGCCCCTGGCTCAGTTCTCCCTTACAGGCTCCTGACCAGTGGTGGTCCACTGGAGGACCTGACACAGCCCCACCTCCCTCTCCTGTAGGTTGCCTTCCATGGCCAGGATGGTCCTCTCCTCCCTGGTGACCTCATAGGCTTGCAGCATGATGCCGGCCCGGGTGCCCTCCTGCGCTGCACGCCAGCATTCAGCCACCCAGGCCCCAATGCCTCATACCTCTCTACCAATGCCTCAGCCTGGCTGGCCTGCCTGCCCACCCAACTGGAGGCTGGCTGGGCTGGCCAGGCCTGTGCCCTGCGGCTGGTTACTGCCACAGAGAGGCTCACTCCTTTGCTGGGCCTGAGGCCCAACCCAGGGCTGCAGCGGCCGGGACACTATGAGGTCCGGGCCTCGGTGGGCAATAGTGTGTCCAGGCGCAACTTATCCTGCAGCTTTGACGTGCTTTCCCCAGTGGCCGGGCTACGGGTCATCTATCCCATCCCCCAGGATGGCCTCCTCTACATGTCCACCAACGGCTCAACTTTGGTGCTCCAGGTGGACTCCGGTTCCAATGCCACAGCCACAGTGCACTGGCCTGGAGACAACATCAGTGCGCCCTTTGAGGCCACCTGCCCTGATTCAGTGGTTGCTCTGGTGCCCAGCTGTGCCAGTGAGGCCAACGACACCCTGTTCTCTGTGCTGGTGCTGCCCAGGCTCAGTGAGGGCAAGCATTCAGTGGAGGTGGTGGTGGAGAACAGTGCCGGCCAGGCCAACCTCAGCCTGTGGGTGAAGGCGGAGGAGCCCATCTGTGGCCTCCGAGCCACACCCAGCCCCGAGGCCCGCGTGCTCCAGGGTGTTCTGGTGGTGAGTGTGGCCTGCAGGTCCGTCCAGCCCCTCCTAAGACAAGGTGCCTGTGCAGAGAGTGGCCCCTCCCCAGTGAGGAAGGAACTTGGCTGCTAGACCAAGGGGCTCAGTTACTGAGCAGATCCTGTTAGGCTCCTTAGACTGATCATTTATTTCTAAATTACTGAAAAGTCATCACTAGAACATTTCTTTCCACTCTTACATTTTATGAAATTGTCAAACTCTTCACCCACCTCTGACCTCATCAAGCCTGGGTGTGTGTTCTGGGTTCCTGTTGTGTTTCCACCTGGGTAAAGTAAGCACCTTTGGTGGTGGGGTCTGGCCACTGTCCATGCCTTTCTGGGAAGGTGCTGTCCTGGCCTGGGGTGCCCACCCTGTATAAGACAGTTGCCAGCTCTGCACCTTTGCACAGGGGTCTTTGGGAGAGCTGTTTCTGACAATCCTGGCTTCCCTTGGTCACCTGTTCATACCTATCAGGTGATGCAGGTAAACATCCAGCCATGAGTCTTTGTGAGACTTAAGTGCTTTGCCAAGTGGCACTGTGTAGTCCAACTGAGGGGTCTGAGCAGGAGCCCTGGAAGGGGTGTCCAGACTCAGAGATGACAGGTTAGGGAAATAGGTATAGAGAAATCAAGGTTGACTATACCTAAGCTCAATCCTGTACCACGTGGTTCTCTAGTCAAGAGTGAGCCCTGAGGCCCTCCTTCATCCCCTTCACAGTCTTCAAATTTTGTTCCTAGACTCCCATAGGGGGACATGTTCAGGCAGGTAGAAGTGGGCTTAGGGTAGAGTTGGTTCTCCAAAGACCCTGGGCTGGGGCAGGGTCACAGTTGGCTGATGCTCTTCCCTTCCTGCAGAGATACAGTCCCATGGTGGAGGCCGGCTCAGATGTGGTCTTCCGCTGGACCATCGATGACAAGCAGTCTTTGACCTTCCATAATGTGGTCTTCAATGTCATCTACCAGAGTGCTGCTGTCTTCAAGCTTTCGGTGGGTGGGGGGCTGAGGGAATGACGTGGGCAGGATGGGGGTGGGGCAGACTTCTGGTGTTCACCTCTACCCTCTGTTCTCCTTTGCTCCTGAGGACTGCAGCAGCTGTGGGTGAGTGCAGGGTGGGGCTCTGCCCACACTGCCTTGCTACCCATCTCGTTGGCAGCCTGTTCACTGCCACTTCTCTCCACAGCTGACAGCCACCAACCATGTCAGCAATGTCACTGTGAACTACAATGTCACTGTGGAGCGGATGCATAGGATGCGGGGCCTGCAGGTGTCTGCACTGCCATCCGTGCTGCCTCCCAATGCCACGCTGGCGGTTGCGGCCACTGTGCTGGTAGACTCGGCTGTGGAGGTGGCCTTTCTGTAAGTGTACCAGGCCCAGACCCTGCAGCGTCCCATTTCATTTGTCAGGAGGTGCTGGGTATGTGGGATCTGGGAGGGGGTGGAGGCTCCCGCAGGGCTGGTGGTACCCCGAGTGGAGGTACAAGGAGAGAGTGACTGCAGCCAGGCCAGGGCATACTCCCATGAATGTGGCCAGCTTCTCCCTCCCATAACCCCCAGCTGCTCACTGCCTGCCCTGTTCTCTGGCAGGTGGACCTTCGGGGATGGGGAGCAGGTGATCGGCCAGTTCAAGCCTCCATACAACGAGTCCTTCCAGGTCCCAGACCCCATGGTGGCCCAGGTGCTAGTGGAGCACAACACTACACACACCTATACTGTCCCAGGTAAGGGTGGGCCGCTTCCCTGGGAGCAGCCCTCCTTGGAGCCTTACTAGGGTGAAGGAGGGGTGTCCAGGGGTGAAGGATGGACTAGGCTGCTGAACCCTATGATTCAAGTCTGCTGGTCAGAAACTGGACCCTCTGTCCCTTCCTGTCCCCTCTTCTGAGCCTATTTTGGGGGAGAAAGAATTGACTTTTAGTTACTTTTAAAATTCCAGAAGCTTCATGCACAGAATGCAAAGTAAACAGCAGGGCCCCCATGATCCTTGCCCAACACTGGCACTCATTCTGAGTGCAGTCATACTTGGAGGCAGTTCACTCTGTCCCATTTCTGCTGTAGCCATATCTTGCTCTGTGCTATTGGTGCCCCACACATGCCTCACTATGAGGATCCCTGGGGTGGGACCCAAGGATGTTCTCCATTCATATTTTGAGCCCCCCCAAGAGGCTGCTATGTACAGCAGCCCTCATGGGGTGTGGGAGGGGTTGTGCCGAGCAGGTGGCATGGTGGCCCCAGTGCCATTCCCTCTCTGGGCCTGTCCCTCAGGTGAGTACAACCTGACCCTGCTTGTGTCCAACACATTCGAGAACTTGACGCAGCTGATGCCTGTGAGTGTGCGCCCCACTCTGCCTGCCATGTCCGTAGCTGTGGGCAGTGCTCTCCTGGTGGCCGGCCGGCCCGTCACCTTCTCTCCAGACCCGCTGCCCTCACCTGAGGGTGTCCTGTACACGTGGGACTTCGGGGATGGTTCCCCAGCCATGACACAACACCAGCCAATGATCAACCACACATACACCTCGAGGGGCACATATCACATCCACCTGGAGGTCAACAACACAGTAAGCAGCGTGGCGGCGTGCGCTGACGTCCGCATCTTTGAGGAGCTCCGAGGCTTGACCGTGAACCTGAGCCCGGCTGTGGAGCAGGGCATGCCTGTGGTGGTCAGTGCCACCCTAGAGTCAGGCGACAATGTCACATGGACTTTTGACATGGGGGATGGCACAGTGCTCACGGGCCCTGAGGCCGTGGTAGAGCATGTGTACCTGCGTGCACAAAACTGCACAGTGACTGTGAGCGCATCTAGCCCTGCTGGCTACCTGGCCCAGAGCCTGCCTGTGCAGGTCTTTGTCCTGGAGGTGCTGTGGATTGACCCTGTGGACTGCATACCTGTGCAACCCCAGGCCCAGCTTATGGCCCATGTCACTGGGGACCCTGCTCACTATGTCTTCGATTGGACCTTCGGGGACGGCTCATCCAACACGACCATCTGGGGGGATCCGACAGTGATGCATAATTTCACACAGAGTGGCACGTTTCCCTTGGTGCTCATCCTGTCAAGCCGTGTGAACAAGGCACATTACTTCACCAGTGTGTGTGTGGAGCCCGAGGTGGGCAATGTCACTCTTCTGCCTGAGAGGCAATTTGTGCGACTTGGAGATGAAGCCCGGCTGGTAGCCCTCACCTGGCCCTCATTCACCTACCGCTACATCTGGGACTTTGGCACTGAGGACATGCCCTGTGTTGGGGCCCCTGAGGCCACTTTCACCTACTGGGACGTGGGCTCCTACCTAGTGACAGTCACCGTGTCCAATAACATCTCAGCTGCCAACGACTCAGCACTTGTGGAGGTGCAGGAACCTGTGGAGCTCGTGGGCATCAGGGTCAATGCATCTCATGTGCTGGAGCTGCAGCAGCCCTACCTGTTTTCCACTGTGGGCCGTGGGCGTCCCGCCACCTACCTGTGGGAGCTGGGGGATGGCGGGCGACTCGAAGGTCCTGTGGTCAGCCACACCTACACCAGTACAGGCCACTTCACTCTCAGGGTGGCCGGCTGGAACGAAGTGAGTCGTGGCGAGGCCCAGCTGAATGTATCAGTACAGCAGCGTGTGCGGGGGCTTGCCGTCAATGCCAGCCGCACAGTGGTGCCCCTGAATGGCAGTGTGAGCTTCAGCACTTCACTGGAGGCAGGCAGCGACATCCACTACTCCTGGGTGCTGTGCGACCGCTGCACACCTATCCCTGGGGGCCCCACTATATCTTATACCTTCCGCTCCGTGGGCACCTTCAACATCATTGTCACGGCTGAGAACGAGGTGGGTGCCGCCCAAGATAGCATCTTCATCTACGTCCTGCAGCGCATTGAGGGGCTACAGGTGGCTGGTGGCGGTGGTGGCTGCTGCTTCCCCACCAACCGCACGCTTCAACTACAGGCTGTGGTTAGGGATGGCACCAACATCTCCTATAGCTGGATTGCCCAGCGGGGCAGTGGTCCAACTCTGGCTGGCAGTGGTAAAACCTTTTTACTCACTGTGCTTGAGGCTGGCACTTACGTTGTCCAGCTGCGGGCCACCAACATGCTGGGCAGTGCCTTGGCCAACCGCACTGTGTACTTTGTGGAACCCATGGGGTGGCTGGCCGTGGCCGCCTCCCCAAACCCGGCCACTGTCAATGCAAGTGTTACCCTTTCCGCTGAACTGGCTGGCGGTAGCGGTGTTGTTTACACCTGGTCCCTGGAGGAAGGGCTAACCTGGGAGACCCGAGAGCCATCCACCACCCACGCCTTTCCCACTCCTGGCCTGTACCTGATCACGGTCACAGCCAAGAACCAGCTGGGCTCGATCAACACCACCGTCGAGATAGCCGTGCAGGTGCCTGTGAATGGCCTCAGCATCAGGGCTGGCGAGCTGGATGGCAGCTTTGTGGTAGCCGGCTCCACTGTGCCTTTCTGGGGGCAGTTGGCCTCGGGCACCAACGTGAGCTGGTGCTGGTCTGTTCCAGGTGGCACCAGGTACGGCCAGCATGTTGCTGTGGCCTTCCCTGGTGCTGGTACCTTCTCTGTTCAGCTCAACGCCTCCAATGCAGTCAGCTGGGTCGTAGCCATGCACAACCTCACGGTGGAGGAGCCTGTCGTGGGCCTGGTGCTATGGGCCAGCAACAAAGTGGCAGAGCCTGGACAGCTTGTTCACTTCCAGATCCTGCTAGCCACTGGCTCATCTGTCAGCTTCCGCCTGCAGGTTGGCGGGGCCAGCCTTGAGGCACTCCCAGGGCCCCACTTTTCCCGCAGCTTTCCCCGGGTTGGGGACTATACGGTTAGTGTCCAGGCTGAGAACCATGTGAGCCGAGCACAGGCACAGGTGCACATACTGGTACTGGAGGCCGTGGGTGGGCTCCAGGTGCCCAACTGCTGTGAGCCAGGCATCGCTACAGGCACTGAAAAGAACTTCACAGCCCGGGTACAGCGGGGGTCCCGCGTTGCCTATGCATGGTACTTCTCCTTACAGAAAGTTCAGGGGGACTCGCTGGTCATCCTGTCAGGCCGTGACGTCACCTATACACCGGTGGCTGCGGGGCTATTAGAGATCCACGTGCGTGCCTTTAATGAGCTAGGCGGTGTGAACCTTACGCTTGTGGTTGAGGTCCAGGACATCATCCAGCATGTGGCACTGCGCAGCGGCCGCTGCTTCACCAATCGCTCAGCCAGGTTTGAGGCTGTCACAAGCCCCAGTGCTCGGCATGTGGCCTACCACTGGGAATTTGGGGACGGGGCCCTGGCAGAGGATACAGAGGAGCCGTGGGCCAACCATTCCTACCTGCACCCTGGGGACTATTGTGTGGTGGTGAATGCCTCCAACCTGGTGAGCTTCTTTGTGGCACAGGCCACAGTCACTGTCCATGTGCTCGCCTGCCAGGAGCCCAAGGTGGATGTAGCCTTGCCCCCGCAAGTACTGATGCGGCGCTCCCAGCGCAACTACCTTGAGGCCCACGTCGATCTGCGTGGTTGTGTCACCTACCAGACTGAGTACCGCTGGGAGGTGTACCGTGCCACCAGCTGCCAGCGTCCTGGACGCATGACCCGTGTGGCCCTGCCTGGTGTGGATATGAGCCGGCCCCAGCTGGTCGTGCCTCGCCTGGTGCTGCCTGTGGGCCACTACTGCTTTGTGTTCGTGGTGTCATTTGGAGATACACCGCTGGCGCAGAGCATCAAAGCCAATGTGACAGTGGCCCCCGAGCGCCTAGTGCCCATTGTCGAGGGTGGCTCGTACCGAGTGTGGTCAAACACACAGGACTTGGTGCTGGACGGGAGCAAGTCCTACGACCCCAACTTGGAGGATGGGGACCAAACGCCACTCAGCTTCCACTGGGCCTGCGTGGCCTCGACGCAGGTCAGTCTCACGGTGGGGCGGGGGCCAGGGGAAGGGTGTGTCCTCTCAGCCCCTTTCAGTTGTTTGCACTAATGAGCCCAGCATGGGGAGGGTGTTCTGCTTGCTGACTGAGTCTCGGTAGGCTTGAGTTCGGCAGGGGGAGGGGTACCCCCAGCTGTCCCTGGGCTGGGCTCTGCTTCGAGGCAGGTCCAGGGTCTCACTGCCCCCTGTTGTGGGCCACAGAGTGGGACTGGTGGATGTGCGCTGAACTTTGGGCCTCGTGGCAGCAGTGTGGTCACCATCCCTCGGGAGCGCCTGCACGCCGGTGTGGAGTACACCTTCAACCTGACCGTGTGGAAGGCTGGCAGGAAGGAGGAGGCCACGAACCAGACGGTGGGTGCCACCTGGCCTTGGCCTTGCCCCAGCAAGGTGGAGCCAAAGGCCCAAGGTGGGCAGGGTACTGCTAGGAAGGGCTGAGGGCACAGGGCCGCCTCTTACAGATCGTGTCAAGTACCCTTTTTTAAGTTTTTCTTTGTTTTAATATTTCTAGAGGTTATCAGTTACTTCGAAGTTACTACTTCTAGTACACATTTTGCTTAGCAAGTCATCCTTCAGGATCGCTTCCTTCCAAATGGGCTAGGACTGTGTTCCAAACCTTAGAGGAGCTATGTAGCTCGTGATTTGTGAGAAATGAACTGCCCCAATAGCACACAGGCTAACAGCAAGGAATGTCTACTCCCCGAGAGTGGCTGTCCCCATTTCCAAACTGCGAGGGCTTGTTCTCCCCGCTCTGTTGGCATGCGCTCTGCTCCCCTCCCCTGGACCAGCCAGACGGGTCAGGACCCCATGGCAACCACTCCAGCTATTGTTGGGTAGGGCCTGTTGGTGGGAGCAGGTGGGCCAGGCTTTGCCTGAGATGGGGGTCTTTCCCCAATGCCAGGCCTCTCCCGGATGGCCTGCCTGGGGAAAGGGAGACCTGCCTAGAGAGAATACCTGGGATGGTGGGAGCTCTGAGCAGAGTCCAGCCTGGCTCTCTTGTGGCCCAACCCACTAGGGCAGCAGGAATCTCGAAGGGGCTACATAGAGCACAGCTGTCAACCCGTGGGTGCATTGACATGTATGTACATATCAAGTGTCTCCTATATGCCAGACCCAAGCTGGGACTGGGAGGGATACTACAGGAAATACGCCCAATGTGGTCTCTGCTGCTGTAGATGACACCCCCCACCCCCATATTGGGAGACACTCAGATGAATGCACCCGATGAGGGCTGAGCTCATGGACCCTTAGGAACCTGGACTTTGGGCTGAGCAGGAATTGGTAGGGCCTTGAGGGGAGTGTTCCCAGCTGGGGCAACATGTGCAGAGGGAGTGGCCCTCATCTGGCCCATGACCATCCCACTACCTTGGACGGACTCTGGGTCTGAGCCTCAGAAGCAGAAGCCCTCCCTGCCCCAGACATGGCTTTCCTGTAATTCTACCCCACCCCTAGGTGCTGATCCGGAGCGGTCAGGTGCCCATAGTGTCCTTGGAGTGCGTATCCTGCAAGGCACAGGCAGTGTATGCAGTGAGCCGCAGCTCCTATGTATACCTGGAGGGCCGCTGTGACAACTGCAGTGGGGGCTCAAAACGAGGGGTAAGCTGGGCGGGTCGGTTGGAGGGCAGGGCTGGGTGTAGGGACGAGGAGGCTCGGGTGGGGCATGTCTGAGTCTGAGTCCTGGAGGTGGCAGCAGTGCCAATCCTGCTCCTGAGTGCCCATCTGTGTCCTCAGCGCTGGGCCGTGAGTACCTTCAGCAACAAGACCCTGGTGCTGGATGAGACAACCACGTCCACAGGCAGCTCAGGCATGCGGCTGGTGGTACGGCGTGGTGTGCTGCGGGACGGCGAGGGCTACACATTCACACTCACCGTGCTGGGCCTCTCTGGGGAGGAGGAAGGCTGCGCCTCCATCCGCCTCTCCCCCAACCGCCCTCCGCTGGGGGGTTTCTGCCACCTCTTCCCAGTGGATGCTGTGCGTGCCCTCACCACCAAGGTGCACTTTGAGTGCACAGGTGAGTGTGGGATGAGGGAGGCAGGAGGCCACAGAGATGCCCAGGGAGGGGCCCACATGGAGAGGCTTCGGTGACACTTGGGACCCACAGGCTGGCAGGACGCAGAGGATGCAGGCGCCCCATTGGTGTACGCCCTGCTGCTGCGGCGCTGCCGCCAGGGCCACTGCGAGGAATTCTGTGTCTACAAGGGCAGTCTCTCCACATATGGGACCGTGTTGCCGCCTGGCTTTGCACCCCACTTTGAGGTGGGCCTGGCCGTGGTGGTGCAGGACCAGCTGGGTGCTGCTGTGGTCGCCCTCAACAGGTAAGCAGGGCCCTGAGAGCAGGGCCCGGATGGTGGGAGCAGGGGCTGCTCAACCTATTCACCTGTGGTCTCTGTGCACAGGTCTCTGGCCATCACCCTGCCAGAGCCCCCAGGCGACCCCCTGGACGGCCCTCTGGACCTCACTCCCTGGCTGCACAGCCTCACAGAGAGCTTACTGCCCAAGCTGCTAAGACAGGCTGACCCCCAGCACGTCATTGAGTACTCACTGGCCCTCATCACTGTGCTCAATGAGGTCAGTGCAGGGGGTCTGCTCTCAGCAGGTGGGGGTCGGCCCAGAGCACTACTTCCGACGGGATCCTTACATCCTTGCGAAGGGTTTATTTATCCCCTGGCTCCCAACATACAAAATCTCTAACCTTGAAATGACTCCTGTTCTCAGCAGATCCCTCTGTGGGCTCTCCCCAGCACCAGGCTTTCCTCCCCCTCCATATCTTCCTGTACTTCAGCCCCTGAAGGGGGTCCTGGGGAAGACCCCCTTTGCCTCTTTGCCCTTGAAGAAACAGTTTGAGTCACTGCCCACATTATGCAGCGCTGCTGGTGGGGATGCCTGTCACACACTGATGGCTACCTTTTGCCCACCATCCACAGTATGAGCAGGCCCTGGCTGTGGCAGCAGAGCCAGATTTCAGGTGGCAGCTGCGAGCCCAGATACGCAAGAACATCACAGAGACCCTGGTCTCCCTGAGGGTCAACACCGTGGACGACATCCAGCAGATCTCGGCAGTGCTTGCCCAATGCATGGTAGGGCAGTAGCCAGACCCTTCAGCAGCCCTGGGCCTCCCTACCCCAAGAGTCTGGCTGGCCATGTGCCTTTCCTGCGTGAGCTCAGCGTGAGCCACAGATGCCCCCAGGACAATCCTGCAGGATGGCCTAGGGTCTAAGGAGCAGCCTAGGTACAGGGAAGGCTGACATGACAAGGTCACTTTGTGCCTTCTCCTTGAGGCTGTGGTCACATTTAATCTGGCTTTCTAGCCCTGAGAGGTTGCCCACCACTCTCACCCAGGAACTGAGCTGGACACAGTCTTGATGTGGAGAGCACTGTGCCCAGGGTGGTGGGGGGTTGCTGCAGAGGCCTTAGCAGAAGCAAGGGAGTAAAGAGTCTTCCAGGCAGAGGTCACCCTGTCTGCTGCATGGCTTTCATGACTGTGTGGCTTCCATGGCTAGGGGTGGCAGCAGGGCTTGTGGGTAGGGAGAAGCCCCCAAAAGGTGCTCAGCAGGGAGGCATGTGGGGTGGGCAATGTTTGGGGACCTTTTCCCAGCTGCACCACAAAAGGTGGTTTAGAGAAATCTGACAGAGGTGGGGAGGCCACCCTATTATAGCAAGTGTGATAGTGGAGCTAGGCTAAGGGGTGGAGGAGGGAGCGAGCAGGCTGGAGTGAGGCTGGACACAGTGCCCGAGTTCCCCATAGGTGTCCAGCAAGGAGCCCGTGTGCCACTCGTGCCTGAAGAAGACACTGCACAAGCTGGAGGCCATGATGCGTGTCCTGCAGGCCGAAACTGCTGCAGGCACTGGGACACCCACCGCCATTGCCGATAGCATCCTCAACATCACAGGTATGGGTGGGGGCTGGAGGGTGCACAGTGCTCCCCCCACCTTCTATCTCCCCCAGACCTCTTTCCCTACAATCTCTTCTCCATTTCTCTACCCCATTTCTCCCCTAACATCCCCTTTCCTCCCCAATATCTCCCCCTACCAACTGCTCCCCCAACCCCTCCCTCTACCTCTCCTCCCAGCCTTTCTTCCTGTGTCTCTCCCACCCCCCCGTCTGTAGGTGACCTCATCCATCTGGCCAGCTCTGATGTGCAGGACTCACAGCCCCCAGAACTAGGGGCTGAGCCATCCTCACTGATGGTGGCATCCAGGGCCTACCACCTGTCATCAGCCCTTATGTGCATCCTCATGCGCTCCCGAGTGCTCAATGAAGAGCCCCTGACCCTGGCGGGCGAGGAGATCGTGGCACAGGGCAAGCGCTCAGACCCGCTGAGCCTGCTGTGCCAAGGCAATGCCTCGGTCCCTGGCTGTCACTTCTCCATCCCCACTGCCTTCAGTGGGGCCCTGTCCAACCTCAGCGATGTGGTGCAGCTCATCTTTCTCGTTGACTCCAACCCGTTTCCTTTCGGCTACATCAGCAACTACACTGTCTCCACCAAGGTGGCATCCATGGCCTTCCAGACGCAGACCGGTGCCCAGATCCCCATTGGGCGGTTGGCCTCAGAGCGTGCCATCACTGTGAAGGTGCCAAACAGCTCCGACCAGGCTGCACAGGGCCACCGCATCCCTGCCAGCTCTGCCATCATCCCGCCCCGGGCCTCGGTCAGTGCTGTGGTCGCCCCTGAGCACAGCAACCCTGAGGCCGGGCTGCACCTACAGCTCACTTACACAGTGCTGAATGGTGGGTGCCATGGGTGGGGCACTGGGTGCTGGGGGTACCAGGGAGGAGCAGGTTCTGCTTCTAGCATGGAGTTTCCTCTGGCTCCTATAGCAAGGAGAGCTCAGGAGGGCTCCCAGGGGTATTCCCCAGATGGGTAGTCATCCAACCCTGCAAATGCCACCCCCAGAGCACTACCTGTCTGAGGAGCCTGAGCCCTACCTGACTGTTTACCTGCACTTGGCACCCTGGCCCAACGAGCACAACTGCTCAGCCAGCAGGAGGATTAGCCTGGAGGCACTGGCCGGCGAGGACCATAGGCCCTATACTTTCTTCATTGCTCCAGGGTGAGGATCTGGGAGCGACTTGTGCACTGAGTCTTTGGGTTGGCCTGGGTGGGGCTCATTGCTGAAGGCAGACTGGACATGGTCAGATCCATTTGTGCCAAGGTCATGTGGGCTCCCTGTGGGAGCAGGTGTGGCAGCAGGATGATTGGGGAGTGGTCAGGCATGCCATACATAGCAAGCTTGACTGTAGCTGTGAGGTCTTCGGGCCAGAACATCTTCCCTAATTTGGGATCTGGGACTGGGAAGGGTGTGGCCATGACACTGCCCGCTGCTTCTTTCAGGACCAGAGACCTGGGTGGGAGTTACTACCTGAACCTGACCAGCCATTTCCACTGGTCAGCGCTGGAAGTGTCTGTGGGTCTGTATACGTCTCTGTGCCAGTACTTCAGCGAGAAGGAAATGATGTGGCGGACAGAGGGGCTTGTGCCCCTAGAGGAGACCTCGCCCAGCCAGGCCGTCTGCCTCACCCGCCACCTCACTGCCTTTGGAGCCAGCCTCTTCGTGCCCCCCAGCCATGTCCACTTCATCTTTCCTGTGAGTGGCACCAAATTCCTGAGTGGTGTGGAGGCCCCAGCTTTATCCTTAGCCAGTGAGGTAAGGGCCATGCCTCCTGAGTCTGACAGCTCTGTCTCCCCAGGAGCCGGCCTCTGGCATGAACTATATCGTCCTGCTGACATGTGCTGTGTGCCTGGTGACTTACGCAGTCATGGCTGTGATCCTGCGTAAGCTGGACCAGCTGGACATCAGCCGGGTCCGTGTTATCCCTTTCTGCGGTAAGGGGGGCCGCTTCAAGTATGAGATCCTGGTAAAGACTGGATGGGGCCGAGGCTCAGGTAAGGGGAGGGGCCACCTCTTCTAGCCCTCCAGGCTGTCTCTTTGGCTCTGTCTGGCCAACTTCCCTAATCATTATAATAGATGACGTAAAACAAGGGCTCACTTTACTGACTGCTGTGTGAAGTAGGAGCTCGTTAATCTTCCCTGAGAATGAGAACAGTTCCTTTCAGAAGTAGGTGCAGTCAACGTGGGTGGTCTCACTTTGTGCAGTCGTGTGGGACCTGCTAGTGTGTGCACTCTGCAAAAGCGAGCTTAATGATCGGTGGGGGAAGTGATTATTGAATGATAATAAGTCATTGTGAAAACAAAGTGTTTCCAAGACGGCAGAAACTTGGTTATAAGCATATAGTTAGTACAGTGTAACTTGAAACATTAGACATGTTGGGAATTAAAGTGTTTTATTTCTTTGTGAAAAACTTACCAAGGATAGCTTGAACAGTGTTTCCTTCTCGATTATGATATGGCGTGAACGTCTTTTCCATGCTTTGGCGAATTGCTGTGTTTCAACATTTTTTATTTGCATTTTCCACATTGTGAAGTACCTTGGAGGGTTCTTTTAATGTGACGTTTTTTGCCAGCATCAGTTGCTCTTAACATCTTTTTTTTTTTGTCACAACCACTGTCCTTTTCATGCTGGTAAGTTTATCATCAATGGCCTCTGTAGAGTCTCTCAGCAGTGTCAATGCCCCTATGGTTGCTTCTTCAGTAGTCCAGTTATCTTCGATTCAGATTTTGTATCCAGCAGTACCATTTCTTTCTTTTTTTTTTTTTTTTTGCTGTGCTTTCATCATTGCTGGCCAGTCCCCTCTTTTGTGAAATGCAGTGTGGGTTTATTACTGACAGATGAGGAGGCAGCACCACTACACACTTCGCGGCCTGTGTGGGAACTGATAGATGCATGGAGACCCATCACCAGTAGGCTTCAGAAGAAGTTACATGATTGATTACCCTCAGGATGTGCATCCCTTATTTACATAGTAGTCTGAAGAGCTAGCGGCCGAGCTTATGTTTTATGCAGTTAGTCACAGTTAACATACCATCGTAACTGACATTTGAATCGTTTCGTTGGGGACTGTGTTTATTTAACAAATTTTGGTAACCGAGATTTGTGTTGTAAGCTGAGCAGAGTGAGGACTGGCTGTATTCAAATGGTCAACAGAGGAGAAAACCTGCTGGGTTCATGTCTGGTAGGCAGCAGACCCCGAGTCCTGCCACCTTTCCTTCCATCCTCTAGGTACTACGGCACATGTGGGCATCATGCTATATGGGGCAGACAGCCGGAGTGGCCACCGGCACCTGGATGGGGACAGAGCCTTCCACCGCAACAGCCTGGATATCTTTCAGATCGCTACCCCACATAGCCTGGGCAGTGTGTGGAAGATCCGTGTGTGGCATGACAACAAAGGTCCGGGCGGGCACCTGCTGTTTCCCCTTTTTCCCGCCTGCCTGGTACCCTATAGCCCTGACCTAACCCCCACCCTCTGCAGGGCTGAGCCCTGCCTGGTTCCTGCAGCACATCATTGTCAGAGACCTGCAGACTGCCCGCAGCACTTTCTTCTTGGTTAACGACTGGCTGTCAGTGGAGACTGAGGCTAATGGGGGCCTGGTGGAAAAGGAGGTGCTGGCAGCAAGTAAGGCCCCACCCCCCTGTCCTAGTAGGCTAGAGGAGACGCCAGGCCCTTTGGCCCCCTGAAGTCCCTCATGTGCCCTTTCCCTAGGTGATGTAGCCCTTCGGCGTTTCCAGCGCCTCCTGGTGGCTGAGCTCCAGCGTGGCTTCTTTGACAAGCACATCTGGCTCTCTATATGGGACCGGCCACCTCGAAGCCGCTTCACTCGAGTCCAGCGGGCCACCTGCTGTGTCCTCCTCCTCTGCCTCTTCCTGGGTGCCAATGCCGTGTGGTATGGGGTCGTGGGAGACGCTGCGTACAGGTGGGTGCCTGTGGGGGTTCAGATGGCCTTCCTCTGCCTTAACCCCTCCTGCCCCCTCCCAGCCTAACCCAGCCAGGTCTCTCCTCTCCTGCCACACAGTGTGGGACCCGTGTCCAGTCTGATCCCACTGAGTGTTGACACGATCGCCGTTGGCCTGGTGTCCAGCGTGGTTGTCTACCCCATCTACCTGGTCGTCTTGTTTCTCTTCCGAATGTCCCGGAGCAAGGTGGGCTGAGGACCACGCTGCTCCTTTGAGTGGAGCATGGGCCTCTTTTCCTCTGCCGAAGGCTGTGCTGCCCCGTACGGCAGCCAAAGAGGGAAAATTAGCAAGATTTCCCAGCTAGGCTGATATAGGAGAAAAAGAGAAAGACAGATTGTTAAAGTCGTGAATGAATGAGGTAACACTACTACCAAATGCACAGAAAATAACAGGACTGATTAGAGAGCACCATGAACCACTGCAGGCCAGCTTGTTAGATAACTTAGAAGAAACAAGTTCCTGGAAAGACAAACTACCGAAACCGACCCAAGGAGAAATAGGAAATCTGAGTAGACCTGTAGCAAGTAAAGAGATTGAATTAGTAATTGAAAACCTTCCATGGAGAAAAGCCGGACAGCCTCACTGGCAATTATACCAAGCAGTTATAGATAGAAGAGTCCACACCAATTCTTCCTAGACTCAAAAACATGCAGGAGAGAACACTTCTTAATTCATCCCACAAGGCCAGCACAGCCCTGACGCCACAGCCAGACAAGGACATTACGAGACGAGGGAACGACAGACCTTAGGAACATGCAGGCAAAAATCCTTAACAAAGCAGCAGCAAATCAAATCTAGCAACTGATAAGAAAAGAGAGTACATGTGACCAAGAGGCATGTACCCTAGGAATCCAGTACAGTGATGTCAGCCATAAAGAGCTATTTATATTTAAAGTAGTTGAGATTAAATAAAATCAACACTTCAGTTTCTTAGTTGCACCAGCCACATTTCAGGTACTCCATAGCAGTACGTGACTAGTGGCTACCACGAGAGACAGTGCAGATATGGAATGTGTGCATCATTCTAGAACATTCTCTGGGACAGCACTAGTCTAGACTGCTTACTCAGGAGGTTGCATGCCTCACCAGAGCAGGGGCCAGAGCTGCCTCCTCCTGACCACCTGCCTCTCTGTGCAGGTGGCTGGGGGCCCAAGCCCCACCCCCACAGGACAGCACGTCCTAGACATTGACAGCTACCTGGACTCATCTGTGCTGGACAGCTCCTTCCTCGCCTTCCCTGGGCTCCGCGCTGAGGTGAGGGCTCCCCAAGGGACCCTACCTGGTCTGGGTGGGTCCCACAGCCTCTGGGGAGCCTAGAGTCTGAGGCTCTGTCTGTACTTCTCAATAGGCCTTTGCTGGACAAATGAAAAGTGACTTACTTCTGGATGATTCCAAAAGGTGGGGATCCCTAGAGAAGATGTGAGTCTTGCTGTAGGTCAGCTGTGTGTGTGCTGTGTTACGGGTATTTGGAGTGCTTGTGCCGTGTTGTGTGTCCTCGTCCAGTGTTTGTTGTGCTCTCACATGCTGCCCTAGGGTGTGTTTGCTCAGAAGCCCCACATATTTGTGTGTGACCAGATGTGCAGATGTGTTCCCCTTGGCTCCCCTTACTGACCTGTGTCACCTACAGCCTGGTGTGCTGGCCGTCCAGCGAAGGCACACTCAGTTGGCCAGACTTGCTGAGTGATCCATCCATCATGAGCAGCACCCTGCAGCGGCTGGCCCGGGGCCGGATGGGCCACATGCTGAGCCCAGAGGAAGATGGTCTCTCCCTGGTCAGCCCCTCCTCCCCTACCAAACACTTCTCAGCTTCAGGTGAGCCAGGGTGGAGAACATGGTATCCACCAGTTCTCCTCAAGAAGTTCCAAGGTTTGGGGTGGGAGGAACCCATGCCCTCCCTGACACATTCTGCTCCCTCTAGATGAAGACCTGATCCGACAGATCCTGGCTGAAGGGACCAGCAGCCTGGCCCCCACCCAGGACACTCAAGTAGAAACAGACCTGCTCACTGGCCTGTGAGTGCACAGCTCCTGGGGGTAGAGGCATGGGTCAAGGGGCCAGGCCAAGAAGCCCTGCTTCCTACATGGGACTGGCCTTGTGTTATCCAGCCCCGTGTCCCCAGTATGGGGCTAAGAAAATGTTGTTTGACCTCTGAGCTCCTCATCTCTTGACAGAACCTCATGGGGTTGCCCAGGGCCCAGAAAACTGCTCCCTTAGTGCAACAGGAATGAGGGACAGTTGAGGAAAATAAAGGCAACCTGTGTGAGGCTTAGGGCCTGGCTGTGATGAGGAATAATTGTCAGGTTTTTAAATACCCCATTTTTTTTCTTTTGAGACTTGATTTTTTATTTCTAAATTTTTCAGGTTTTTTTGGCTGATTGCCAATTTAGTAACATGATTCATTAAGTAGTATCTTCTACTTTTCTTGTCTATATCTAATATCCACATTTCCATTCCTTTTAACTGTTCTAATTTATTCAAGCAATCAACAATTACTGAGATATATGAACTGTCCCAGAACACAGAGAAAAAGGGAAAGCTTCTCCAGTCATTTTAGGAAGACACATAACTGTGGCATGATGCCATTTTTATAAAGAAATTGCCAATTGATTAAACCTAAACTATGGAGCGACCCTGGGGTAGTAATTATAAGCTGACTACCCCAAATATCTCCAGCCCACACCCTTCCAGAAATCCCAGTTTAGACACTGATAGTCCACTAAACAGCTTCTCGTGGCTATCTAGTGTGTGGTGCAGACCGAACAGCTTCACAGAGCACCTGATTTCCACCCTGAGGCGTTCTGTCCTCTAGCCACCCCCATCAGAAAAGGGCAAGGCCTTCTCTAGTTGATCAAGACAACAACTCAGGATTCATTCTCGACTCCCTTCCGCATCCTTCCTTACACAAGCCTTCTCTCCATCTGCCTTTCATCCACGTGTCATCATCTGCCTGGGTAGTCCAGGGCTGCCTCAGTGGACACTTGCTCTTCCATCTGCACCAGAGAGAGCCTGATGCCTGAGGCAGACCCTGTCACAGCTCTCCTGGGGCACTGGTTAGCTGTCGCTGCATAATGCGTTACCCCAAAACTTAGCGCTTAAAACAACTGATGTGACAGGCACTTCGGTTTGGGCTGTTGGTGGGAGACCTCAGCTCCTCCCCATCTGAACCTTACCACTAGTCTGCTTGAGCATCCTCACAACATGGCAGCTGGCGTCCCCAGACGGATGGTCCAAGAGAGCAAAGCAAAAGCCAGTTTCTTTGATAGCTCAGCCCCACTGGTCACACACACCGTCATTCCACAGAATCCTTTTGGTTTCCAT
Source organism: Cynopterus sphinx (assembly GCA_030015415.1). Lineage (NCBI taxonomy): Eukaryota > Metazoa > Chordata > Mammalia > Chiroptera > Pteropodidae > Cynopterus > Cynopterus sphinx. The sequence goes on along the minus strand of CM057379.1, from coordinate 92,880,207 downwards.
GGGAGGAGACTAGCCAGGGGTATGATGCCAGGAGGGAAGTGTCATTGGGGCATCTTGGAGATGGCCTACCACGAACGGGGTATCCTCACAGGCTCCACCAGCTGTACCTGATCTGGCCCCACATCTCCCCAAGCCCTCTCCTGCCACCTTCCCTCTCACCCACTTTCCTTTGGCTATAGCGTCCCTCGCTCTTCTGCCTCTTTCTTTTATATTTGCTGTTTCCTCTGCCTAGGCTGCTGCTCCTCAAGACAAGAGCCCCATGGTGTACTACTTTCACGTCTTCACTTAAATGCTACTAATCCAAACCTTCCTTCCTGCCTTATGCAGATGTAGTAAGTACAGTAACACAGACCCATGCATGCGTGCACATGCGGGCACAGACACAGGCCTCCGTCTCCAGGTCTTCCCCTGCTTCCTGTGCATTAAGCGGTACTTGTGCTTATTGTCTGCTTCCCCCACTAGCACGTGAACATTGGAAGTGCATGGGCTTTGGTCTTTTCACTTACTAGAAGAGTAAGTGCCTGGCATTTCGTAAGGGATCAACACACCTGTTGAGTGACTGAAGGAATTGGTCGATGCTATTAAATACCATACATAGTCTTTGCTCTCATGCAGCTTAGAGTCTAATGTAAAATTCCATGTACTCTACGCTGTATCGCCTGTATGACTTGATATAACATGTTTATACTTACATGTAAAATACAAACATGTGCATATAGAAGAGGGACTAGAAATAACTATTAACACCACTGTCTGTTGCATGGTGGAAATGCCGATGTTAAATATCTGGTCTCTATTATTACCTTATTTTCTACAGATAGTTTATGCTACTTTTATAATCAGAAAAGTCCATTTTAAGGGGAAAAAAAACATGTCTCTGTGTTATCTCCCATATCCATAGATGATAGTGTCTTTTCTTCTCTATAAGATTCACAAACCAGAAACAGCGTAACTCTGTTCTCTTCTGCTTCCATAATCAGGGCACAACTTGTGGACCGCCCTCTGTCCCCCTCCCCGCCCCAGTGTGTGCACTATCTCCTCAGCAAGTGCTTGTCCCAGTCTTCTCTTTCTCCCCCTTCTGTCTCTAGGGGTGCAGCTCTGGAGCTGGGAAGAGTGGGTGCTTTCTGGGTCCTGTGGAACACTGTGTAGTATTGGAATCTGAAAGACATACACATGTGTCCTTGTCCAAATTAGTCTTAGTTTACAAAGCTGAATCAGCATAGGGATGCTTTGTGTACTATGTGTACAGCGGGGAGATTGAGAGGAAGGGCCCAAGGAATGGGGATTGCTCACTGGGAGCGAGACATAGTTTGCTGGTGTGAACTGTAGGCAGTGGGACGAGGCCGGAGGCTGTGCTGTGAGAGATGATGGCTGCTGGAGTGGTGGCAGGACAGGAGAGAGGTGGAAAGGTCACAGATATGTGGGGCGAGGTCACTGTAGTGAGCAGGAAGTGAGGAGTATAGAGGGACAGGCTGACATGACTTCCTGCCCTGGGTGTGGGAGGCATAGGCCCACAGATGAGGTGAGCAGCGTGCAGGCTGACAGGTGAGTGCTGGCCTCTCCCCTCCTCCTGTGCCTTAGGTCCAGTGCTCCTGGGGAGAAGACTGAGACCCTGATGCTGCAGAGGCTGGGTGAGAGGGGGCTGTCCAGCCTGGGCCTGACCTGGGAGCAGCCCCAGTCAGCAAAGCTCTCCAGGACAGGTATGCTTCTGTGTCCCCCAGGATGCTCCTCCCTGTCTTTCCCTCTGGGCCGCCAATCACCTGTCTGTCTCTGCCTCCCCAGGGCTGGTGGAAAGTCTACGGAAGCAACTGCTGCCAGCCTGGTGTGCGCTCCTGGCCCATGGGTTCAGCCTCCTTCTGGTGGCTGTGGCCGTAGGGGTCTCAGGGTGGGTCGGGGCCAGCTTTCCCCCCGGCGTGAGTGTCATGTGGCTCCTCTCAAGCAGCTCCAGCTTCCTGGCCTCATTTCTTGGCTGGGAGCCACTCAAGGTGAGTAGGATGCAGGAGGGCCAAGGCTGTCAGCCTCTGGCACTTGTGGGCCCTTCTGATGCCACCCCTGGCCCAGGTTCTGCTGGAAGCCCTATACTTCTCACTGGTGGCCAAGCGGCTTCACCCTGATGAGGATGACACCCTGGTGGAGAGCCCAGCTGTGACACCTGTGAGTGAACGTGTGCCCCGAGTGCGGCCACCCCACGGCTTTGCGCTCTTTCTGGCAAAGGAAGAAGCCCGAAAGGTCAAGAGGCTGCATAGGATGCTGAGGGTAAGCTCAGGCTATCACGGCCAGCACCTGCCCGCATGCTCCACCTTCTGGCCAGTGTAGCCTCTCCTAGAGGTCCTGCTCTTCTCAAAAACCTCACGTGCACCTGTTCCTCTCCACCAAAGGTGGTCTAGGGCTCTGCAGCCCTGACCTGACTCCCATTACCCCAATTTCTAGTGCCTCTAGTCCTTGCTCTGCCCCTTCACGTGCCCAGCTCTGGTGCCCTGGGCATGGCTTCCTTGGCCTTCAGTGGACAGCACATCTGCCCTCAGCTGGGGTGCTGGCAAGGTATCTGCTGCTCTCAGTGCCAGGCACCCTGGCTGTGGGCAGTTTGCTGTCCAGAAATCCTGCCATGTTACAGTGGCCAGGCTGGGATGGGCTGACCCCAAGGCTGTCTCTCTCCCTCCAGAGTCTCCTGGTTTACATGCTTTTCCTACTGGTGACACTACTGGCCAACTACGGGGATGCCTCATGCCACAGTCATGCTTACCGCCTGCAAAGTGCCATCAGGCAGGAGCTAGACAGCCGGGCCTTCCTGGCCATCACCCGGTAGGGATACCCCTGTACACATGTACACATCTGTCTGCTGGGCCAGGGCAGTGCTGATGCCAACCACAATTCATCTTAATCCGGCCCTTGGTCCAGCCAAGGCCCCAGGGGACATTGGGAAGGATCTTTTTATATTTTCGATTAGGACTGGAATGGGTGCTGTTGGCAATGGGTAGAGACTAGAGATATTGCTAAACATTCTGTTGTTCCCAGGGCAGCCCATAATAGAGTTGTCCACTCTCAGCCATCAGTTGTCCGAGGTTGAGGAACCAGGTCCTTCCTTGTCCCCTCAGGCAGCACTGGCAGCCTCCTATGGGCTGAGCCAGGGCTGCAGTAGCTGTGCTCCCTGGGCCTCTGACCCCTAGTAGTGCAGGGAGCTGAGGGGTAGAACCTGTGACTCTGTTTGGTGTGGGTAGGTCTGATGAGTTCTGGCCATGGATGTCCCATGTACTGCTCCCATACGTCCACGGGAACCAGTCCAGCCCAGAGCTTGGGCCCCCACGGTTGCGGCAGGTGCGGCTGCAGGAAGGTGAGCTGGGGAATGCTCTGGCACTTGTCCCTGTGCTTTTCTAAAGAAGCCTTTGGGTTCATCTCCCTAGCTGTGTGATCTTTGTCCTTTCCCTGCCTCAGTTTCCTTATGTCAGTGAGACCATGACATCTACCTTCAGGGTTGCTGGGAGGGTTCAGGGAGATCATGCGGAGCTCAGCTCAGGTGACTGAGCTGAACAGTAAGTGCCCCTGGTTTGGTCATCACTCTCAAGCTCTCTGCTTTCAGCACTCTGCCCAGACCCTCCTGGCACAGGAGCGCATGCATGCTCAGCAGCCTCAGGCGGCTTCAGCACCAGCGACTACAGCATTGGCTGGGGGAGTGCTGTCCACAACAGCTCTGAGACGTGGGCGTACTCCACACCAGACCTGCTAGGGTGAGCACAGAGGGAGGGCCTGGAGAAATCTCCAAGAGTCTCCTTGCCCCAGCTAGCATGACTCCCCGGTTCCTGCAGGGCTGGGCCATCGCTAACACTGCCCCTCTCACCTGCAGCGTCTGGTACTGGGGATACTGCGCCGTGTATGACAGCGGGGGCTACGTGCAGGAGCTGGGGCTGAGCCTGGAGGAGAGCCGCACACAGCTGGGCTTCCTCCAGCTGCACAACTGGATCGACAACAGGTGACACGCAGGAGACGGGCTGCCTCATTCTGCCACTGTCCACCTGGCCCTCGGCGGCCCCCTTCACCTGCGCGCCGCCTCCATCCATCCGTGGTCCCAGTTTGCTCCCTCGCCCCAGCCGTTCCGATCCCTCTGGAGGCGGCTTCCTCCCGGGTTTGTGCAGCCCGTTCCGCGGGAGGCCCCGCCCCTCATGCCTGCCTTCTGCGCAGAAGCCGCGCGGTGTTCGTGGAGCTCACGCGCTACAGCCCGGCTGTGGGGCTGCACGCCGCCGTCACGCTGCGCCTCGAGTTCCCTGCGGCCGGACGCGCCGTGGCGGCGCTCAGCGTCCGCCCGTTTGCGCTGCGGCGCCTGAGCGCCGGCCTCTCGCTGCCGCTGCTCACCACGGTACGCGCCCCCCGCCCCGGCGTCCCCCGCCCCGGCGCCCCCACCCCGGGGCCCCCCCTGGCGCCCCGCCCCTCCCCTGGGCGCCCCCTCACCATCCCCCCCCCGCAGGTGGGCCTGCTGCTGTTCGCGCTGCACTTCTCCGTGGCGGAGGCGCGCGCCTGGCGCCGGGAGGGGCGGGCGCGCGTGGCGCGGCCCGGGGCCTGGGCGCGGTGGCTGCTGGCGGCGCTGGCGGCGGCGGCGGCGCTCGTGCGCCTGGCCCACATGGGCGCCGCCGACAGCCAGTGGACGCGCTTCGTGCGCCGCCGCCCGCGGCGGTTCACCAGCTTCGAGCAGGTGGCACAGCTGAGCGCCGCTGCCCGGGGCCTGGCCGCCTCTCTGCTGTTCCTGCTCTTGGTCAAGGTGAGGGCCAGCCCCGCGGGCCGGGCCGGGCCGGGGCCGCTGGGCAGGGGCGTTGGTCGCTGACGGCTCTTGCCCACAGGCCGCCCAGCAGCTGCGCTTCGTGCGCCAGTGGTCGGTTTTTGGCAAGACGCTGTGCCGGGCCCTGCCGGAGCTCCTGGGAGCGGCCTTGGGCCTGGCGGTGCTCGCTGTGGCCTACGTCCAGCTGGCTGTTCTGGTAGGTGATTACGGGTCCCCGGGGCGGGGGGAGGCTTAGCCCCGGCACACCCCTTACTCCTACCGCCTTCTCCGCAGCTGGTTTCCTCCTGCGTGGACTCACTTCAGAGTGCTGCCCAGGCCCTCTGGGTGCTGTGCCCAGGGGCTGGGGGTCCAGCCCTGTGCCCTGCCGAGTCCTGGCGCCTGTCCCCCCTTCTGTGTTCGGGGCTCTGGGTACTGCGCCTGTGGGGTGCTCTGAGGCTGGGAGCGGCCCTTCTGCGGTGGAGGTACCACACTTTGCGTGGGGAGCTCTACCGCCCAGCCTGGGAACCTCAGGACTATGAGATGGTCGAGCTGTTATTACGCAGGCTACGCCTCTGGATGGGCTTCAGCAAGGTCAAGGAGGTGGGTACGGCCCAGTGGGGGGGAGAGGGACGCGCCCTGGGCCCAGGTGAGCCCAGGGTGCAGCCGGACTGACCGAGCCCCTGTGCCGCCCCCAGTTCCGCCACAAAGTTCGCTTTGAAGGGATGGAGCCGCTGCCCTCTCGCTCATCCAGGGGCTCTAAGTCATCCCCGGACGTGCCCCCACCTAGCGGGGACTCTGACGCCTCACGCCCCTCCACCTCTTCCAGCCAGCTGGAGGGGCTGAGTGTGGGCCTGGGCCGGCCTGGGCCACGGGGGGATCCTGAGCCCTCCCGCCTCCAAGCTGTGTTTGAGGCCCTGCTCGCCCAGTTTGACCGACTCAACCAGGCTACGGAGGATGTCTACCAGCTGGAGCGGCGGCTGCAGAGCTTGCGTGGCCGCAGGAGTAGCCGGACCCCAGCCTCGCCTCCTGCTGGCCTCTCCCCAGGGCTTCGACCAGCCCTGCCCACTCGCCTTGCCCGGGCCAGTCGAGGCATGGGCCTGGCTACAGGCCCCAGCAGGGCTTCTCTGCGGGCCAAAAACAAGGTCCACCCCAGCAGCACTTAGCCCCAGGGGGGCTGAGCTCATGCCCCTTCTCCAGGGTAGGCCTGTGGCTTTTCTTTGGCTTCTTGGAGCCAGAGACACCACTCAGTATTACCTTCTGCCGCCCTCATGGTTGGGCTGGGCAGAACAGCTGCACACAGGTCCCCCAGAGAGCGGACAGCACTTGTCTGAGTCTCTCTGTGGGCTTCAGCACTTTAAAGAGGCCATGTGGCCATCTAGGACCCAGGGTTCCCTCCCCGGCTCCCTGTGGGAGGACACAGCAGTATTGGACCAAGTGCCCAGCCTCTGAGACTCTAATTTATTTCCCAAGTCCTCAGGTACAGCGGGCTGTGCCCGGCCCCACTTCCTGGGCAAACATCTTCCCCTTGCTAAGGATCCAGGCTGCGGGGAGGAAACCTGCACCCCTAGTACCCTCCCCCTAAGTTATTACCTCTCCTGTTCCCTGCTGAGTGTACTCACTTCCAGCTGCCATCTGTGTGTCTATCGTCAATAATTTATATGAGGTCAAAATGTATATATTTTTGTACGTTGCTGTATTTTTCACTAGGGCCAAGGGGCCTGGGTCGCTGACACAGCCCCATGCCCACTGTAACCTGCATTGAGGGGGAGCTGGGACTAGAGCTGGCCTCCCCAGACACCTGCCTATACGGCCCAACGTGTAGAAGTGACAGCTGCTTCCTGGGTCTAAGCCTGGCCTCAGGCAGGTGCTTGGACATACAGTTGTTGGAGGGCACAGCTGCCCCCTAGGCAGTTGTTACCACCACCATGGCCTTGTTCTCCTGCTCTGATAAGGCCAGGCCTAGACCTGCTGGGGCTGGGTCTAGGTTAGGAACAGGACTAGTGTGTGGCAGAAGAGCCCAGGGTGGTTGAGGATGAGACCCCCTCCCTGGGGCTGGCTCCTGGGACTGGGGAAGGTGAGTGTGAGAGTGCATGTGTGAGGCTTTCCTGAAGGGATAAGGCCTTGATGGCAGCCCAACAATCCCCCGGTACCGCTTCTGTGGCCATAGCCAAAGCTACAGCCTTGATCCCGCCCCTACTCCCAAAAGACAAAGTCAAATAAATGAGTTGGCTGACCGCTGACTGTGTGTCTGAGTATCAAGGGCAAGTGGGCACAGCAGCAGGCTTGGGCCACACAACCATTTTATTCACGTCCACGAATACTGCCCAGTGCCTTGTAGGGGGCTGGGAAGGTCCAGCAGTGTGGCTGTTCAGACAGAATCCACAAGGAACCCTGGGCATGTCCACAGCATCACAGTCTCACACAAACTCTGTGAAGTCATCCACGGAGGAGATGAGACGCTTCCGCTGGCCTGTTTCATAGGTGGGCATGGGCTCGGCTGGGGCCTGCATTGGGGCTTTGGCATGGCCTGGGGGGTGCATCTGCATCAGGGGCAGGCTGGGATTTGAGTAGTGGGCCTCCTCATGGATCTGAGGAAAGAGGGGACCTTGGCAGCAAGCCCACAACGGCACAACACGCTCTTTCCCAGCTAGATGCCAACACACCCTGCCCAGCCACCAAGTTGCTGGAGGAGGCCAGGTGCCCATGGGCCATCCTCCTTACCCGGTGACGGAGTCGCTTGATGTGGCGGAGCCTGGCAATCCACTTGGAGGGGTAGATGTCAGTGGGGTTGGAGCGGCTGTGGTGCACCTGTGAGGCCATCTGGGGTGGACAGTGTGGGCAGGGCAGTGAGCCCTCTGGGTGGCACCTATGGCCTGTCCCACCCACCCTAGATACCATCTCTGCTCACATTTGCGTGCAGGGCCATCTGGCGGGCCACGAAGGGCAGGTTGCGGTCAGACACGATCTTGGCTACACTGGTATCCACGAGGCCCTCCATGTCTGGGGGAACACAGTGCTCACATGAGGCTCAGGACCTCAAGGGCCTTCCCACCCAGCCCCAGGCCTCACCTTTCCTGCACTGCAGTGACACCAGGTTGCATTCGTAGTCCAGGGGGGTGATAATCACATGGACAAAGTTGAACTGGCCCTGCCCGGACAAAAGCAGGGTCATCCCAGCAGCAGCTCATTGGTGTTAAGGTACTTACTAACCCCACAAGTGTGCACGTTAACCACCACTTTTGCACCCACATTTACTCCTACCCAGCTAGGGGCTGGGGCTGCCATCATCTCTCTCCCTAACTGCCCTACTATTAAAACCCCACCTACTCCACACCTGGATCCCAGCACCTGAATTTGCCAAAGTTTAAATTCATAGTCACGACCTCAGTCACAGAGCTGCCCCCCACTCCCCCGCCCCCAGTACAAACACACATTACCTGGGCACCTACTGACACCTGCCTCACCGTCAACTGAGAGCAGCATGTGGAGCTCTGCAGGCTCTGATGCCATGCACAAACTGACAGCTCCCAAGAGCCTAACTTGCATGTCTAAGTCTTTGTTCACCTTCCAGTGACAGCATGCCCAAGCACCCCATCTCAAGCAGCAGTTTCACCAACCACAGCTCAGGCCCCTCTCTGGTTTCCCAGCTCTGCAGCACAGGACTCTGGCCTTCCCACTGGGGTCCACCACGTTCTCTGCCTAGAGGCCCAGAGGTATGTCCAGTGACCCCCTCTGAGAGCCAGCCGCCTGAGCTGTGCCAGGCTCCCTGCCTTGCTCTCCCTCATGTCTTCCACATCCCCACCCTGTGACAAGTCACCTGGATGAAGCCCACCTCCTCCCTGCAGGACCTCAAACCCACGAGTCCTTGTTAAGAAAGGGGGTGAATATTGGGGCCTACACCCACCCTCCAGCTCTGTACAATGATACAAGGAGAGACCAAGGGAGAAGAGCTCACCGCTATGAGCACACACTAAGGACTGTGAAGTGCAGGTGCACACTGTCATCACTCCAAAACCACAGCAGGTGCCAGGCTGTGAGTAAACTGACGGGGCTGTCATCCACGTTACAGAGAAGGACGCAGGCTCTGAAGGGAAGCCCACCCACTCAACTGGCAGTGAGTCACTAAAGTGCATCAGTGCTCCTGCCTGTCACCATGTTGACCCCAACACTACTCACTGCTTCCACTCAATATGCATCAGTGGACACTTTTCCAGAGACGTGCAGCCTCCGGCCAAGGTGTCCGGAGACTCAGGTCTATCCCTGCCCTGAGGGCCCCTTGCTCACTTTGATGGTACCCAGCTTGAAGTCCTCGCCAGAGTCGTTGTAGACAATGGACACAAAGTCATTTCCCAGGTGGCGCTTCTTGTCACAGCGGTGTTTGTCCACGTCCTTGGTGGGCATCAGGGTAGCGATGTGAAAGACAGCTGTGAGGTGGAAAGGGACTGAGCTGAGCAGGCCCGGCACTGCCCAGGAAGGGTGCTAGCAAGGGCTTCTTGGGCTGGAGTGGTATGGCCAAGGTCAGGGGGCAGCAGGCACTCTGTGCCTCTCACCAAGGGCACCTCCTCAAGAGGCTCTGAGTGCCTGTAGGAGCTATATCCTTTGGTGCCAAGCTAGCAGCACTTGGCTCCCTGAAGGCAGAGCTTCTTGAAGCAGAGCTACCAGCTCAATCACTGCCTCAGTACCCAGGGTGGTGAACTTGGGACATTGGACACCTCCAGTGTACCCCTGAGGGTGGGTCAGTAGAAATGGGGTTGGGGAGGGCACATGCCACAGGAGGGCATGTGCCATGGGAAGACATGCACCTTGCATGATGTCATCGTGCCAGCAGTAGGTGAACTGGCCATCCTCACCGCACACATCCAGGCCACCCAGGTACACCTTATCCGGCTGGCAGTCCTTAAGCTCAATGAGCTTGCCCAGGCCTGTCAGGAACTCCGTATACCTGTAGGAGCCATGCTCGTTGGATAGGATGGCAAGCTCACTGTTACTCTGTAGAGAGAAAGAATATGGTGGCACTTCTCCCAGGCCAATCTCTTCCACACCCTGTCCCTCCTCAAACTCCCAAGAGCCACAAGGACTTGTTGCTGCTGGGGGCCAGGTGGGTAGGGAGGGATTACTGGTGTGGCTCAGCAGAGAGACCTGCTTCTGTCATCTACCCAGACTTGGTGCAAAGCAACTTCATTCCAGTAGTTGCCCAGGTGACACCCTTGACTTCCTCTTTCCCTCATGAGTCATGTCAAACCCTTGGCTCAGAATCATCCAAGGCCCTCCCAGACCACTAGAAACAAAAGCATAGCCTTACGGAGGCCTACAAGTCTGTCCCTGATTGGCACGTCCCCATTACTTCTCTACCCAATGCTCAAAGCATACTCTGCACTGGCCCTTGTGCACAAAAGGTGTGCGCCCCAGGCCCTTTGCACTGGCTGTTCTTGTACAGGACACTCCTACATACACCTGCACACTTGTTCACCACCCTCACTTGCATCACATCTCTGCTCAGTGTCACCTCCCTTGACCACTGATGTGAACAGTACCCTGCTCACACCAGCAGTTTTGTGGGACACGCCACTTTCCCTTCCCCTCCACAGTCCTCAGCACTCTCTGGTGTACATGTGCTCAAACACTGACCTGTCATTCTCACTCCTGTGTCCTGGCACCAGAATAGTACCTGGCACGGAGCTCAATAACCACTTGATGTTCTAGCAGCTTATGCAGTGACTGAGCTCTGTGAAGGAAGAGGGCCCTGATCTCCAAACCCCACCCCAGGCAGAGAGGCCACCCAACTCTTGCTTGGCACTTGGTCTGGCCCCTGCCATCCCAGCAGCCTCACCTGGCCTTCTCCCACGTACAGGACGGCAATCTTGTGGGTGTCGTATGACGGGATCTGGTCAAGGAGCTGCACTGATCGCTCGAAGGACTGTAGCCACAAAGCCTGCCTGAGTCCAGGGCACAGGCTATCCCCTGCCACCAGCCCTACCCAGCCAGCCTTAGCCAGATGCCTGCCCAGGGGAGACCTCTCCCCACCCAGGTAGATTACCGTGGACTCCCACAGGTAGCTGAGGCTGTAGCCCTCTGCAAGTCTGGGCTATGGCCACCATCACCCAGAGCTGGGCATCCCACTGTGCCCACCCCAGGCTCTAGGGGTCCCCTGCAGGGGAAAGAAGGCATGCTCACCTCATTGGGCAAAAGGATTGGCTTGTTGGACTCGTCACCAAAGAAAGGAGAATGATAGAGCTGCAGGAACACGAAGCTGCAGAGGAAGAGATGGTGAGAGCTGGGCCTGGCACTGTAAGGCCCAGATCGGGGTCATAGCCAGTGCGGTCACAGCCCACACAGAGAACAGGGCCTTTGCCCCATCACCGAAGGACTGCCTGCTCCCGTGGCTCTGACCAGCTCCAAGGCAAAGGACATGCAGACCTGTATCCCAGCCTGCTCTGCCCAGGGACCCTTCAGTACCACGTCCCCATGGGAGCGTCCAGGAACTCCAGCAAAAAAGGTGAGGCTCACCTGGGGTTGATGCCTGGTACCTTCTCAGCATTGGAGGCCCCAGCTCTGCTCTTGAAGGAATCCCTCTCCACCCTCTTGCCCCTGCGTGATGGGGCTGAATCAGAAATAGTGTAGCCTCGGGGCCGCAGGCCACTGGGGGAGCGGGGACAGCTGGAAGGCAAAGGACCCTCAGGCTGGGCGGAGCCCTGGCAGTCTTCGCCTGGGGCTGACCAGGCAGCACCTTTTCCATCTAGGATCCCTGACTGTGACCGGGCCTTGGCCTCAGGGCTCAACCGACCAACATCAGCCTTGTCCCCAGGGTCCCCAAGAATGTCCTGCAGGGTCTGCAGTTCTGGTGAAGAGCTGGACTTGCTCAGGGGCTGCGAGGGCTGGAAGGAGAGGTCCACAGAGGGCCGGGCTGCCTTGCAGGAGACAGCTCGCTCAATGGGGATCCCAACAGGCAGCTCCTCTGCTTGGAACGACTTCTCCTCCTGGCTGGAGGTTGAAGATGACTAGAAAGAATGTATCCAAAGAGAACCTCATAAGGAGGTGGCCCTGAGCCCACCTGGGGTTTACCTGGAGGCAAAGAGGCATCTTATATCCCCTAGCCCAGGGCCACAGAGCCACCCGATACTAAGCTGAAGGTCCCAACTGCCACAAGGACAGCACTTGCCAGTACCCCACACTGAGCAGGGAGCCATGAGCCCCACAAACCAAAAGATGTCACCAGTGAGGAGCTACCCCTACATGGAGCCCTAGGAAATCCGCTGTCTAAGCAGGAGAGCCTGGGAAAAACAGCTAGATGAAAAATAGGGGGAAAAGACTTGCCCAAGTTCAGAGCAAGTCTGGGCTGTGCAACAAAGCCTGGAGTAGAGGGACTGGCCCTCTGTCCGCCTGAGACCCTACCTGTGCCCCTTGACCCCACCCCTTCCTGACTCAGCCCACTCTTCCACCTGAGACCCCACCTTAGCCCTGCCTCAGTCTCATCCCTTCTCCCAGGAGGCCCTCCTCCCCCTCCCAGTGGCTCAGGTTGAGAGGTCCAGGAACTCATCCGGCCCAGGAGGCACTCAGAAGGCCCCTCAAGTAGGCAGCTCTGCTGCCCAGCTGTACCCACCCTGCTGTAAGCTTCAGCATGCTGACAGCGTCTGTCTGTGCCTAGTGTTGCTTCGAAGTCCTCCAACTCTGGGGGCTCCACTGGCAAATTAGTCTCACCTGGACTTCCCTCCTCCAGAACCACCGCAGAGTCTGGGAGGAAACAGACAGGGCTGCTGGGTGCTGGCCAGGCCCTGAGAGCTCGCATGGCCTCAGAGGTACAAGCCTTTCCCCCACAGGAGGGCACAGCGATCCCCAGCAGAGCCTCACTCAAGCCCTCCTTGTTTGTGGCTCTAAGGCACCCCCACCCATTGAACCAGCTGTAGGTTGTTCTGAGGGGCCTGGGTGTGAGCCCTGACACAAGAGGTCTCCTACACAGGTTCCCAAGGGGTCAGGACCAAGGGGCATCTGGCTCCTCTAATCCCCGCCCGCCTGGCCTGGCATCCACAGAAGCTGCGTCTGCTCCTTCAACAAGACAGGCAAGGGTGGACAGACCCTGCGATGAAGGAGCAATGTCTAAGATGAGGCCTGGGCTCAGAAGGAGCAGCTGGACCAGCCCCGGGAACCAGGAAAAGAGGCCTGAGCTCCTCCCTGACTGGACCCAAGGAAAGACTGATGCAGAAGTCCCTGTGTGCACACAGACTAGGAAGCCCATTCTGGGAAGCAGAGGCTCGCCTTCTGAGTCCAAGCCAAACCCAGAGTCAGGTGTGCTCAGGAGAGGGCATGATGCCCCAAAGCAGCATTTCCTGTGCCAGCATCAGGACAGGAGGCAGAGTGAGAAGAAGCCACTGAGGGTTAGCGCAGCCCACGGCCACTTGCACACGCACAGTCCATTAGCTACTGCCAGAGCGCATCTGCACACCGCTAATGTGTGCCTGCCTGCGTGTGAGGATCCAGACAGGCTAGAGTGCCAAGCAGGCTAGACCCTCCCTGCCAGGGCCTTGGGGCAACAGGCGAGAGGCCGGTCTGCAGGGCCCTCAGCCAGCCCACGACAAAAGGCAGATGCAGCCCCATTTGTGGATTCACAAAGCCAATCAGACCACCAGAGGCCAGGGAATGGTCAGCTCACCTGAGCCCCAGGGCCAGGCTTCCCCCAAAAAAGGTGTCCCCTGCCAGCATCTGCGGCTCAGCTACCCAATGTCACCTCCTCAGGCCTGAAGAAGGGGCTGGGAGGGCCTGTCCGGCTTGGAAACAGAGCTCAGCCACAAAGGTGCAAGGCAGAGGATTCCTGCCAGCAAAGCAAAGGCATTCTGTGCAGACGTCCTCATGCGAGTCGGGGCCCTGCTCCCAGACGGTGATGAGAGGCTGACGGGATCATGGAGGGATGAGCGGATGAGGGACAGTGAGAATAGCACCTATAAGGCAGAGCAGGGCTCTGCAGCAAATACCGCTTTCCTAAGGAGACGCACGAATACCTGCCCAGGAAATGCTCCTGTGCAACTTTCCTTGGCAACTGGACTGGTACAGGGAGGAGAAAGAGGCCACTGCAAGGGAAGCCGTGAGCGGCCAGTCAGCAGAGAGACTATGCACAGGTCGAGCAGAGAGGACAGGCACCACTAGTCCTGCACAGACCCCGAGCCTGGAGAGAGAGAGGGGAGGGCCAGCGGCGTCCGGGCAGGTGGGCAGAGCTCACATGGGGTCCCAGCTCTCCAAGCTGCTTGCGCGGACGTTTGGGGAGAGTGCGTCCCTCATCCTCAGGAGCAGAGGTCCTCGGCCTCTAAGCACCATCTGTGGCCAGAGGGTGGCCTAGAAGGACAGCCCTAGCCCAGCTGGGCAGGGGCATGAGAGCACGCAGGCAGACTCAAGCTGTGTGCTCAGCACATCCAAACTCACACCCCAGTATAAGTGCAGCCTCCCCTGGAGGCCTGTGCGCTGGGCACCCAGGGGAGGGTGCAGGGCAAAGGCTCTCACAGCTCTCCCTGCATCTGCATCGTGAGTGGGGCCAACTGAGAGAACATCAAGCCCATCCTTCCACTGGTAGCGTGTCTCTAGAGTCCCTTCTGCTGGAGTGGGCCCCACTCCCAAATGTCAGAGCTGAAGCACAGGCTTTCTCCCACAGGCCAGCTTCCTCTTAACACCCAAGGCTGGTGGTGCCAAGAAAGGCTCAGACACCCAATTCTGGGTGCCCCCCCCCCAGCTGGGGTGAACCACGTTCCTATCAGATGGTGCACACCAGGTGGGAGGTGGCCCAGTCCTCACCTGTGTTAGAACGTGGGGGTGGCGGGGGCTTGGCTGAGCCGGGCGCCGGCACTGACAGCGACTTGTACAGAGCTGTGTCACGGCGCTCTTTGAAGCGTTCAGCAGCCATGAGAGCATTGGACAGCTCCTGCAGCGGCATGTTGTTGATGTCCGAGGAGAAGGGGCTGAGCGGGTTCTCTAGGCTCATCAGCCAGCTGGTGTTCCCTGAGGACAGGCAGTACCACCTCAGGCTGCAAGCCCCATGCATACAACCAGCCACCCCCTCTCAGCCCTCCCTGGGCAGCCCGTGATACACCATCAAGGGCATGTCCCCAAGGCCTGTAGGGCTCTTCATGCTCAAGCAGGGAATGACAGCAAGGGGAAACACCAAGCCCTATGCAAGGCACTTCCTTGGCTTTGCCCTGACGTGCTACCCCTAGACCTTGAGGTCAGGACACCTACCTCTGAAATGAGCACTCGGCTGCCCCAGGTCAGCTCCTGCACCCAGCCCAGGCTCAGGAGGCATCTCAAAGCCCAGGCTGTGCCCACCTGGGGAGGCTTCTGGGCTCTGTCTTTCTCCCCACCAGGCACAGGGCCCATGCTTTGGGTCAGCCTTCCTTACAGAGCATCCTCACATCCCAAGTATCTCACCTGACCCAGACCCGCCTCCTGTACCTTCTCACCTAGTTTTCTTGCCTCTTGCTTGCCCACTCCCTGACAGAAACCACAGGGACTTGGCTAAAACATGCATGAGGTGCCTCTCCTGACCTCCACCCCTACTGCTTTGCAGCCTAGCACTCAAAACCTCCATCAGGCCCAGTACAGTTCTGCTCACAACTCAGTCACCACACTGCGACTGAGGTGCCTCCTGGGCCCGGGGCCTTGGCTTATAAGTCCTTCCTTTAGCCTTAAATACCCATTAAGGGCTGAGTTGCACCCCCAAAATTCATGAGTTGAAGTCTTAATCCTCAGGACCTCAGAATTTGACTATTTGGAGATGCAATCTTTAAATAGGCGATTAAGGTAAAATGAGGCCACACTGGTGCGCTCTATCCAATCAGACTGGTATCCTGAGGAGATACGGACACAGATACACACAGAGGGATGACCACATGGGAACACGGGGAGAAGATGGCCATTTAACGGCGGAGGTCCCTGGAGGAACAAGCCCTGACAACACCCTGATCTTGGACTTGCATACTCTAGGAGTATACGTTTGTTGTATAAGCCATCTGGTCTATGGTGCTTTGTTATGGCCCCACTTAGCCACCTACATCACCCTGCCCCACTCTTCACCCCGAGGGACTTAACCCAAAAATCACCTCCAAAGGCTCTTGTGGCCATCTGCCTGCTGCTTGCCCCTGTGTGTCCAGAGTCCAGGGGTAACTGTCCCATACTCACAATGTGCTAACAGGCCCACACTGGCTGAGTGAAGGGCCAAGCCTCAGTACCTGTGGGCCTCCGGACCAAGATCTCCGCCCAGCCCTGGGTCAACAGGGGTACGTAGGCTGCCAGGTTTGTCTTCTCCTTCTGCACTTGGCGCTGGGTGCCAGCTGAGGCCTTCTCAGGATTGCTGACCACTGCAGTCTGTGGGCCTGGCAAAGTGGGGCCTCCTGGGAAGTGGGAGGCTGGAGTGTCCAGGGCACCAATGCGAAGGCCGTGGCCCCCTAAAGGGCATGAGGGCAGGAGAACTGGTGACCACCACCTGCCCAGTGCAAAGCCACCTGCACAGACCTGGCTGTTCTATTCAAGGTCTGTCTGGCCAAGAATCCCTAGGTCAGTGTCCAGCATAGCTCAAACCTCTTATGGAATTGGCCTCAGTGGACCCAGAGCCTCGGGAAGGAGACCCAGCACCTGCCCCATAGTTGAACCATGGCTCCAGGGCTGAGCTGAGGGCCAGGGCTCCTGAGGGCTGGTAGGAAACATTCACCATGAGAACTAGCCCTCAACACCAAAGGCCTTCAAGATCAGCTGTGCACAAGGTGCATCTCCCACCCATATACCTGTGATGAGGGCACAGAGAGACAGCACCTCATAACTTAGGAATTGGGCCAGGCCTAAAACAAACCACCTTGTCCATTGGCTCCCAGGGCCCTTCTGGGTGCTGGGGACCTACAGAAGCATCTGTGAGGTCATGGGATGGGGTGGAGCAGAGGCTCACCAGACATGGAGCGGACCCGGTCCCGGGCCCCACGGCACACCTGCTGCCCAGCTTGGGACTCCAGCTTGGCTGGCGCCTCCTTTGTCTGTCTCACATGCATGCTGGGATCAGAGCTGAAGACAGAAGGGCCCACACAAAGAGTGATTAGGGTACCCCACCGGCACCAGGCTAGCACAGCACTGTCCCATGTAGGCATGGGCTCAAGACAGCCACAGTCAAGGCTGAGCAGGCAGGGCAAGGAAGATGCAGTCACCTCAACTCTGGACTGCCCTGTAGCTCTCCTGAATCCAGACCCAGCAGCGACCGGGTTCCAGTTCCCACGCTTGTTGTCACAGTGATAAGCTTGTTCCCAACCAGCCAGGTTTTGGTCCTGCCACCGGCCAAGAGGAACTCTCCTACAGGGGACCTGTAAGCACAGGAGTGTTGGCAACACTATACCAAGGGGTGACTCTGGATAGGCATCTTGGCTTCCAAAGGCCTCCTAACCACATGCAGTGGGCCCACATCCCCAGACGGGGAGGTTTGGACATTGCAAAGCTGCCCTGTCAGGGCCGGCCTGCAGGAAGGAGACCCACAGGCCATTCCTGCTGCTACTGCTTTGACCAAGTACAGTTACAGGAGAAAAGCTGGGCCGTGCACCTCCCACTCTGCCCTGGCCCTGGCCCTGGCCCTGGCCCACACCTCTTGGGGACTGCCGTGAAGTTTGAGAACACGTATCTGGCCATCATGTCCAGACACGTTTCTGTGAGCTCTAGGTGGAGATTTTTCAAATTGTCATCAGCCTGAGCCATTGAGTTCTCATCCGCAGATCCCAAGCTGGAGCTTGTAAGGGACGTCTGGATCCTGCTGGAGGGAGGGGCCATGGAGAGATCAGGATACTAGGCAAACAGATTAATCTACCACCAGGGACCACAGATGGAGGCATGCATGTGCTGAGAGCCAAGCTCAGAAAAACCCTGCTGGGGTATATGGCCCCTTGAGCCACAGGTTGGCAAACAGAGTGGACACGTCACCCCTGAGTCAGGAGGAGCAAAAGCTCATGGAAAAGACCCAGGCCCGTTCCTTGGAGCAGAGGCTTAGAAAGTGAGAGAGAATATCCCCTCGCCAAAGCATGGAAGAGTTAGGCGATGGCTTCATGACAGAAGAGTTTAAAATAGTCATGCAGAGATGGGGAGACCATGGAACATACACACAAAGATTGCATTCTGCCCACAGGGCCACCTCCCATCAAGGACAGAGAGGGTCTGGGCTACATGTGTGGCTCTTCAACCTCATACTCGGGCCACCCTGTGCTCCACATGCACCCCAGTGACCAGAAGGGCGGGCTTATGTAGGTTTAATTATGAAACAAATTCCATAGACCTTTTGCCATTTTTGCTCATGATAAAGAATTTGCTGGAAAAGAGTTAAGATGAAAACCCCATCCCCCCATCCCCCTCCAGCCAAATCCCACTCAGTGGAGGCCAGCCTGAGGCTGGAGACCAAGCCAGGGGTCCACGAGGAGGTAGATATCCAAGCTTCAAGATATTGAGGCCTGAGAAACTTTCAGGTGAGTAGAGAGGTACCCCCTGCTCAGTGCAGCCTGGCCTGGCAAGAACAAAGCAGTGACCTCCGAGAGCCTACATTTGTACCTGGACACAGCAGAGAGGAGTGACCTAGACTGCATCCCTCGAAAATCTAGGCCTCCCCTGCCCGCCCAGCCCCTCCCAAGCTAGCCCCATCCCCACTGTTTTACACAAAAATCCCGAATCTCTTCAGCTACTACAGAAAGCAGGTCTTTTCCAGAAGAAAGCTCAAGAAGAAAGTCCATTTCAAAGGATATGAAAAGCATGTTCTCACCCAACCTGCATGGGCGCCGCTTTAATTTGCAAGGGCCCTGACCAGTGGTGACAGGCCTGCAGGCGGCTGCTACTAGACACTTCCTCAATGCAGCCACCCTGCTTCAGCCGTGAAGATGCCGTGCAGCCAGCCCGTGCTCTTACACTCTTGCGAGGCTTGGGGACAGAATGCAACCTTCCCACTGCTCACTGCCAGGCTCCCTGGACCAAGGGCTGGTCCTATGGCCGAAGGCTGCCACTTGGGCTCTCCTCCAGTTCCAGCCAGGGAGGGCATGGGCAGGCGACGAGGTCATGCAAGCAGCCCCATGCACCGCCACCCGGGTGCACCCGCCTGGCAGTGCCACTTCACAGGGCAAGCTCCAGGGTCTGAACCTCCCACCCGACAAAGCCCACTACCTGCGGACAACATGTTCAGACACACTGATGCTGCGGCACCGGAAGGCATCGGCTGCAGAGCTCTCCTTGAATTCTTTGACGGGTGGAGAGTTATTCAAGCCTTGTTTGGGGGGTCTGGCTATCCTCAAACTACCAGGTGAGGAAGGAAGGCCCAAGCCCCAGAGAGCCCAGCTCCCAGGAGGAGAGAGTAAGCCATTGGAGGGATGAGGAGGAAAGGCCACAGGGTCAGGATGGAGAGCCCGTGGGTGAGATGAACAAAAAACCATGCCAGAAGCCAGTTAGCAGGGGAAAGAAACAGAAAACAAAAATGCATGAAAATATATCTTATAAACATGACTGAGAAAAAGTCAGGCTTTACACATACCAAAGAACGCTAGTGCAAACTAAACATGTGTGGATTGTGCCACACGGCAGATTCCAGGCTGTGCTGACCAGGTGTCCCGCCCACCCTGTGGAAGACCAGCACTGCCTAGCTCAGGGACCAGGAAGCACCGAGGTCCTGAAGGGCATTGTTCAAAGAGGCCAGTTCTTAGCTCAAGGCTCCGGCCCCCAGCTACCAGGAGCCTCAGGAAACAGCTTTTGACTTTAGGTCACACTGACCTGGTCATTCTGGAAAATGCCGTATCCCCACCTAGGGAGAGCCAAAAAAAGCTTAGGTGGGAAGGTCGGGGAGGGAAAGGGGATAGCCGTTTGAATGAAATGCAAACAAGAACACAAGGGCTAGCACAACTCAACTCTTTGTCAGGTTTGGCAGAAGCAGCTATGATGGTAGAGAAGAGCATGTCCCCTGATCAGCAAGGTGCTAGGGAGTGAGCTCTAGAGGAGGGGCATCCTGGCCCGCAGCTGGGCTGACCGCAGGGCCCTGGGCCATGTGGGGAGAGTCTTTGAGCCCTGGGGCTCCTCTTCATCCAAGCCAAGTGTTTGGCTTCTCAGGAGTCACAGCTGCCCTGATGTAACCCTGGTTTATTCAGTGGAGTCAGACCCAAACCCAGACACCCCACAGCTGGCACCTACCGCAATGCCTCCCAACTCAGTGCCTCCTGCAATGGCTGCCCAGGCAGGCCAGGACTGGTCACAATGCAGCATACAGACGCCAAGATGCCACAGACCACAGCAGCCAGCTTGGCAAGGAGAGCACTGGGCTCTCCAGCTGAGTGTGGGGCACTAGCCTTCACAGGCTCTACCCTGCCTCACAACCTCTGGGCCCCTTGATGCCCAGCACAGCCTGCACAGGGACACACTCAGCCACACATCTGATTTCCACTCACTGACCTGGGGCCAGCTAGTCAGCCCTAGGCCCTGCCAAGTACCATGCTGGTCACAGGTCACAGCTTGCAGACCTGCCCCACCCCACCCTGAAACCAGCCACGCCCAAGGCAGGCCCCACACCTCTTGGGCCTTTCGTTGAGACTGGTGCTTCGCGCTCTGAAGCTGTCCTTCTCTGGTGTGTCATCAAAAGACCGGAGGACATTGGAGCGCAGGCCCTGGTAGAGTAGAGCAGACCTGAGCTGGAGGCTGAGGGAACTGGCCCTGAAAGCACCCATGTGCTTCTTCCCTCTGTACCAGTCAGCCCCATCTAGGTATGCTGCCAGCCTGGGACAAGCTGCAGATGCAGAACAGAGGCGGCAGCTCCTGCCCTCTCACAGTGAGTATGGCAGAGCCCTTGGGAACCATAAGCACAGAACCATACGATGCCCAGCCCCTTTCCCTACTCACCATTCTGCTGCAACCACAGGGAGCCAATGGCAAAGCTGGTCCCAGCCCTAGCACTGGCTTACCTTAGTGATAAACGGAACAAAGTCTTTCCGGAAGGGCAGGCGGCACCTAATAAACCACATAGCTATGACGTGATGGGCCAGACACACAATATACTGATTGAACCTGTGACAAAAAGAAAAGGGAGTGCAGGAGCTCCATCCTGGCACCTGAGGAAAACTCTCCAGGAGCTGGAAGCACAGATCAGATCTAGGGCACAGAGGTCAGTGTGGCTTTCTGCCCCGAGCGGCCTGGCCTCTAGCAAGCAGAGCCCTTGGGCTAGCCTGGGCCACCACCAGGAGGGGCAGGGCCTCCCAGGGGATGAAAGGCCAGCACTTACTTGGAGGGGTTGGTATACGGCAGGGAAATGGCAAACACGCTTGCGTACTGCTCTGCTGCAAAGTTCCTGTAGAGGTGAGGCAGCCTGGCCAGAGCTGTGACACAAGGAGAAAGCCAGTAAGGGAGCCCAGGGTAGCAAGGCAAAGACAAGTCCTTGGCTATAGCAGGAGCTGGTGTCACCAGGGTACTATGTCATGTTTCTGCAAGCCAGTGCAGCTACTCTGACCCAAGAGAGCTGCAAAGGAGTAAAGGTCGCAGCCCACCCAAACATGACTTTCCCTTGACCCTTAGCCTTGATTATCTATTCTAAGGGCTGACAAATTATGGTCCCTAGGCCAGTTCTGCCAGTGACCTGCATTTGAATGTCCATTTATATGAACTAAGAACCATTTTTACATTTTTAAAGGGTTGTAAACAGAATGTGCAACAGAGGCTATAAGTAGCCCTTTGCAGAACTGTTGGCCCTGCTCTGCTCCTGTTGCCCACAGACCTGAGGGCCTGCTGAGGGCTAGACATGCACTAGGGTACTGGAACTGAAGGGGCAAGCAAGGCACCCTGAGCTCCTAGAAGTCACGTCTGAGGTGAGTCAGCAAAGCCTCGCTAAGCTATGGTATGTGCTTTGAGGGGGACAAAAAGGAGGCTGTGAGAGTCAGGGTGAGTGCATGGACTGATACCAGGAGACAGAAGTCTTCTTAAATTGACACTAAGGGGAAAGGAGCCAAATACTCAAAGGCAAGGAAGAAAAAAAGCATTCAAGGCACGAGGCAAGACACTCAAAGGCCATGAAGCAGCAGAGGATGGCATGTCCTAGGTGCCCAGGAGGATGGTGCACATACATGCAGCCACAGAGAGGTCACAAGATGAGCTCAGAGAAATCAGCATGGGTTATTTCAGGCAAGGCAGGGACAGACCCAAATTCAAGGGTCTACCGCATACACATGCATACACACATGGAGCCATATACACTTACTCGACAGGAACTCTAGAAGTGGAATAGCCATGCTGGCTGTGGCTGATATGTGTGTGAGCTTCACAACCAGGATGGGCAGGGCCTTGATCATGATGTCAGGCATCTCCACACTGCAGATGGCCAGGGCCACCACGCACTGGCTGGCACAGCGGTAGATGAGGCCTTGCTCCAGGCAGTACACCATTTCCCGCTATAAAGAAGCACAGAGGCCTCAGACCGAGCCCCCCACAGGCCAGCCCCCCTACCCCTGCCTCTGTCTGCTGACAGCTGTTTTGGTGATCCAAGGCCTTGTCTGCCCTCACTTTGCTATAGAATATTCTACAGAGGAGTCTTGGGCTTACAAAGGTTAAGTAACTTGACTCAGGTCCCTGAGTATCTAAGCGGCAGAGACACCCACAGCTGACCCCACGTGATCCAATTGGACAGGGAGGCCTCTCCAGTCAGGTGCTTCCTGACATCTCCATATCGGCCAACACCCTGGAGCCAGGACATGCTGGGCCTATCACTCCCTTGATTCTGGGGCCCCCAACTGGTCAGCATTATTGCAAGAGGAGGCTCTGTCTGACAAGGCTGCCGGATCCACAACTCTGAGAAGTGTCCTCCATGTAGATGGCATAGCTATGTCTGCAGGAGACAAGAGAGCTGTGTGGCCACAAGTGAGACATGTGAGGCCACAGCCTCAGTGCAAATTGCCGGATGGCTCAAGGCCCCATAGATGATTTTGATTTCCTGTAGCTGCCCCACCCTTCAGAAATACTTCAGGCCTCAATAGTTCTCAGGGAACCTTCAGCCCAGCATGGTCAGCCATCCCCCTAGAGGAGCGGGGAGAGAGCAGAACAGGAAGTTGTGTGTAAGTTCCCAACAGTGCTGTGATAAGGAGAAAGGGTTCAGGACTCAGAAAACCCAGAGTCTGAGTGTAGGCCCCTCTCCTTGCTGGCCATGACCTTGAGTGGGCAGAGTGACAGAGGAAGGTGTTAGAAATCTGAAACACTAAATGTGATGGTTCAGTGTGGGACTCACTCCCTGCAGCAAGAAATAAAGGAAACGAGCATTTCTGTGCATGCTCAGTGCACCTGATGACAGATGCAGGTAGCTGGGAGTTGTGCAGGGGCCTTGGCCTGGCCATACTGCCTCTCGAAACAGGTCCAGCTCTGCCAAGAGGCTCAACCACTTGTTCTAAAGTTGTAGCAAGAACAAGCTAAGCAATGTGCCTCAAAGAAAAGACGCTGCTACGTATGTGTTGGGGAGGACAATCAAGTGCTGTATTAAGCCCATGTACTCCCGAGAGGCGTGCTCAGGAATGCAAGCAGATTCAGATGTTTGTGGTTCTAGGCAGGGATCCAGTGGGCAGATGAGGAAGCAAAGACAGCTCCCCTCATCCTAGCCTAGCAGTCACCCAGGTTAGAAGGAAAATGTTGGGCCCAGCTGGTTGAAGCAAACATCCTGAGGACTAGGTACCACAAAGCTCGACTTTCCTTCTCTCATCTGGTACCTGTCTGGCTTTGTCCAAGTAGTTGTGGTAAGAGATCAAAGCTGTCAGCACGGGAACCACGGCCAGATGCAGGTCGGTTCTAGAGAACCCTTCCGGAGTGCCTCGGAGCCGCTCAAGGGTCTTGGGACCTGAAAGCTAATGACCAAGGCCCAGACGTAAAGCCCTGCCCAGCAGCTAGGTCAACTGCTAGGTGGCTGGAGGGTGCAAGGAAGTCCTTAAGAAACTTAGGCCCAGTGGGAGGAGGGGTCAAGAGCCTTCTACTTCCTTTTCTGACCATGGGTCTACCTTTCACAGAAATAAAAAGGTACCCACCCTGATGCTAGGGAGACAAAGGAAATGTGATTGATGC
Source organism: Cynopterus sphinx (assembly GCA_030015415.1). Taxonomy (NCBI): domain Eukaryota; kingdom Metazoa; phylum Chordata; class Mammalia; order Chiroptera; family Pteropodidae; genus Cynopterus; species Cynopterus sphinx. Next base: position 92,856,404 of record CM057379.1, on the reverse strand, counting down.
ACTTGTCACAAGAGTCCCAGAGAGAAAGAGAGAGAAGACATCACACTCAGCATTGCGAGTTCCAGCCCTACACTGGGGACCTCTGATTTTCTGCCCCATAAGCTGGGAAAAAAAGGATTGGGACGATCTGCACTCCAGACAGGAATCACATCTCTGAAGGAAATGCCATCATGTGTTTCACCAGTTTGCCTCTCAGGGCCTCATAGCCTTTTGGAGAGGGAATAACTATGGTGCAGCCCCATCCATGACCCCAGACGCCTGAGAATGACACAGGAAGTGGCCAGGTTACCATGGAGCAGAGGGCAGAGGATAGCTGGTCGACACTGCATGGAGAGGTGAAAATGAGGACCTTGTAGCGCAGTGACTCGGGCAGCTTGCTGAGCACAAGCTTCAGCACCTTCCAGTCGGTCTCCTGCAGGAAGAGGGCATGGTCAGGGTGAGATCTGCACCCTGGAGAGGAGAGGTGGAGTTTCTGAGTTGGAAGCTCTGTTTGCAACTGGACAGCTGGGGGCGGGCCTCTGGACCCCCTCTCCTATTTTGCACACTCCTAGGCTAGAAAGAGAGAAGTAAGTAGAGCTGGGTAGGGTGGTAGCTGCCCTCCAAATGCCAGGCTGAGGAAGGCCCAGTGCAGAGCTGACACCGCCTCTCACTTTTTAGCTGGATGTGGAACTTTCGTACACCTGGCTCCATCCTCCCCATTTGCCAAGCGGGGTTGCCAAAACTGCCTACTATGACGCTAAACCCAAAGGGCCCTAACTGATGCTACCTAGAGCATGATGAGGTGTGGTAGGAAAGAGCTATTACACCAGTTCAAAAGGAACAGCAGCAAGTAACCCTCCACAATCTGTGAGCCTGGTTACCTGCTGCAGCACCAAGCCAGTAGTCCTCCCTACCTCCATTAGGGGGACTACTGCCCATGAGCTATACCAACAGCCACAAGTCCTGAAAGCCTCTCCTCAGAACCCACCTGTGCCACAAAGGGCTTGAGCCTCATAGGAAATCTCCAGCAGACCTCTTTAATGTCAATGCCTAGTGCCCCAGGGAACCTGGTCCTGCCTCTCCATCCAGCCCTGCTTTCCTCCTTGACCCTGGGGAGCTACTCTAGCCTATTGCTGGCTGCCCTGCCTTGCCAGTGCACGCTGCTGACCACCTCTTCTCTCTCACTGACCCCAGTCAGGGAATAGTCCTGAACTCTTCTGCAACCCTATCTCAGTCCCAGCTATATCTCTACTGATGGGACTGCACCTACACTACTTCCAAGTTTTGCTTACTCCTTGTCTTCCTTTCAAGACTGACCTCACTTGTCCCTCCGGGTGCCCCCAACCAGTGTGACTGCACCTCCCTGTAGTCCCACAGAGCCCATCTGTGTCTCCTTCTGAGGCCAGCCCTCCTCTATAATTCCAGTTATCTATCTATATACCTTAATCTTGCACCAAAACCATCTCCTGGAGGCAGGAACGTTTCCTCAGCTCCACACCCAGCTCCACATGATGCACTGCTCAACACACAGTTATATAACAGATGCTCAACACATGGTTACAGAATTGCTGTGGAACCTCGGGGCAGACACCTGAAAACCAGGAGCGAACCTCCCAAGATCGCTAATCCAGGGAAAGAATCTGTGCCCTCTGGGCAGCATCAGTCACTACTCAGTCTTCCCTAACGTAGCACAAGGGATCAGCCACCTTACCTGCTTCAAACACTGTAGCAGGACACGAAAGAGGAGGGAGTAGGGCAAAGAGCCAAGTCGCACAGCAGGGCCTGCAGGTGCTGGGCCAGGTGGCCCAGTGGGAGGTGAGAGGGGGCCACTGGCCTTCTTCTCAGAGCCTCTCTCTGGCTCCCTGTGGAAGCATGTGGAAAAAGCACTGAAGCCCCTGCTCTACATGATAAGACCCACTGCCACCAGGATCCTTCTGGGAGTGTCCCTCAGACAGACAATCACCCTCGAATGAAGAGCAGCTGGCTCCATCCACCTGCCCTGTGACCCTAATGCCCCAGAACTGGGAGATAACAGGGATGACAGTGGCAGTAAGGAAAGACATTGTCCCATACATACATGTAGTCACAGAGGCAGTAGGGGCTGAACCGCACAACCCCATCCTTGGTGGGCAGGCCAAGGCGGTGTAGTGCATCAGCCCGTAGCAGTAGCAGAAAGTCAAAGGCCTGCAGGGAACAAAAGGCACCATTTGCAGAACAGGAACACACCAGAACCATGCACCCAAACGCACTCGTCTCTCGGCAAAGGCTGTTCCCGCTAACAGCAAACACTCCAACTTCTCTATGCAGAGTTGTGTAGGCGGTGAGGTGCAGCATTCATGGGCTTCTCCCTCAGAGCCCACAGGGCCGTGACAGTCTCACAGCAGATGACAGTGCTGTGGCCTTTCACACAACAGGTAGCTGGTCCTGCCCCCAAGACAGAGTGAATGGATGCCTTGCACACTGGATGGGCAGCTGCACAGCCCCAAATGCCAGAGAGCAGACAGACCTCTGCTCAGGACACTGTCACCTCTGCCAATGAATGATGGGCTACTTAACTGGGGTCCACTAATGACAGAGGGCTGCTCCATCAGGACGATGCTCTGGGAGGGACCAGGGCTTCTGTCCCGGTGACCTCTGCTCACCTGGTGCCAGCACCCACAGTGGAAGCTCAAGGCAATTTGTGCTACACAGCCCACACCTTCTGCTGCAGACTGCTGAGACTTTGCAGCACCAAGAATGATAGGAACATGTGCCACCCTGTAAGTTGGTACGACACTCTTTCTCTGCCCCCATCCTAGGCCACCATGTGACTCAGATGACATGCCACAGAGGCATACGAGCTGCAGGCAAAGGGAAGGGCAGCAGGTGCCACAGTCAGTACTAAGGAAGGAACAGTCTGCTGAAGATCCCTCCTAGGGCCACTTACCACCTGTCCAGTCTACAGTCACTCTATCCACCAAAACTGAGGCAGCTGCTGGGCCCCCCAAGAAATCTAACCAAGGACAACCCTGAGGTGTGGCTGGCTGGGCTCTGCCACAGCCATTGACCACCCAGCTGGCCCATCATACCTGCAGCCGGATGCTACTGGCAATGGGTAGGGTATAGCTGTGCTTGTAGTGGAGCTGGATGTGGCTGACGAGCATCTCGTACACACGCATGGCATGGCTGGCAGGCAAGGTATACAGCTTGGTCTGCAGAAAGAGTGTGCTGGTCATCGCGAGGGCAAGAGGCCACAGTGCAGCTAGGAGCTGGCAACCTGGTACCCAGAAGGAAAGGAACCAGGACAAGCTTTGGACATAACTGTGCAGCATTTACCATTCTTTAAAATGCACAAACCATTCAAGCCAGCAGTTCCTTACCAGGGCTTCACCCCACAAATACTCCCACACGCATGTACTCTCAGTAACAGGAAAAAAAAATCAGAGATGGCCACATGTCCCTGTCATCCAAAGGGAATCAGTCACTATGTCAGAAAAGTACATGCAGTGGAGTACCAAGCAACCCTGTGTGAGATGAGAACCACATGGGCTGAAAGAACACACTCTCAATGCCAGTGAAGAATAAGCCAGGACAGAACAAGCACTTAGTGCACTCCCTGAGTTTCTTAAGGGGTTACTCCCCCAGCTATTGGAGCTGTCATCCTCACTGCAAGCTACTCCCCGCCCCACCTAAGTAAGGCCAAGACCACTACCTGACAGATGAGCCTAGGTATGAGACCCCTTGGTTTTGCCAGAAGCCTGAGTGTGTGGGGGACAACTGCAGGATGGAGCCAGCGAGGGGCAGGAGGGACCCTTCACGGTACTCAGCCTTAGGGGAGAACAGTGGTTACTTAAAAATTATATCTCTGTTATTCTTTTTAAAGAAGACATGGTGAACAAATCTGTCTCTCCTTGTTCCAAAAAACATAAAAGCATTATCTATTCTTCCACCAAAAAAAATAAATAAATAAAGGGAAAGAGAGGGAATTTAAAACAATGCTTGACAATGGCTAGGCTGTTTCAGGAAGGACACCTGAGGACAGGGACAGCTGCTGCTCTGCCTACCTGTTTTAACAGGAAAAAGAAAGGGAATCTAACATTTTACTGTTGATGCTATTTGCATGTTTTAACAGGGTGAATATACTGTTTTGTCATTACGAAAAAGGAGAAATGAAAGCATCCCAGCCGAAGTCTTTGCCTCAACTAAGAAACAGTTCAGTTCAGCAGTGGTACAGATATACAATGGAATGTTACTCACACATTTAAAAAAACCCAAAATCTTGTCATCTGCAACAACATGGATGGACATAGAGAACATTGTGCTTAGTGAAGTAAGTGAGTGAAAGATAAATTCCATACGAAAGACGGCAGATGACACAAAAGTCTGTATGATTCCATTTCTAAGAAATACTCAGAACAGGCAAATTCATAGAGACAGAAAGCAAATTAGTGGTTGCCAGGGGCTTGGGGTAATGAGGGGAGAATGAGGAGTGACTACTAAGAGGTATGGAATATCTTTTGGGGGGTGATGAAGGTATTCTAAAATCATCTGTAGTGATGGCTGCACAAATCTGTGAATATACCAAAAACCACTGAATAATTCACTTTAAATGAATAAATTATATGGTATATAAATTACATCTCAATAAAGCTATTTTAAAAAAATCAAACAATCCTGGGCTCAACGGACAGCAGCCCTGCCCTCCTCAGCTGCTGGGAGAGCCGAGGGAATAGTTCGGGCACTGACTCAGGAGCAGCTCCGCATAGTCTGGCACTGGCCAGGCTGAATCCACCCCTTCTCACTTGATCTCCATACTGTGAGGAGTCAGAGTCAGGATTACACCCTGTCTGCCATCTTCAACGCCCAAGGGAATACCCAGATCTCCCCCAAAGAGTGGCACTCCAACAGACCCAGCCAGTTGTCACCCTCCCAGAAGAGCAGAGACCCACCTGAAGGATGACCAGGAGCCCCAGGACGGCAGTCTTCACATCCTCCAAGGAGGCTGAGTATGCTGCCATATCTCTTTCCTCCAGCTCAGAGGGTGGAGAGAGGGAGCGCGCGATCACCTTTGGAGAGAAGATCTGTATTTAAATCCTAGCTCCAGGTTCCCAGTGGCAGTACCTATCAGATCCAGTACTTCCTATCAGCACACTTTTTACTTTATTTCTCAAAAAGAGTGATGTACTTGATGCACCTGAGGGACCATTCAGACACTGAAATGCATTTCAAAATTAAAAGAAAAGGATGCTGGCTATGTAGAAGGACAACAGGCTAAGCTCTCTCCAGCCCAACCATTTCCCAGAACTCTAGGCAGAAGGACACACAGCTGAGCAGGCCTGGTCAGGTCTCCAGACACAACCCATCATTATTGAGAGAGAAGCCCTGTAGGTCACTGTAGAGAACAGTAGGTCACTGTAGAGAACAGTAGGGGACAGAGTCCAGAGGATGCTGCTGCCCCCAGGGCTTTGCCACAAAGCACCCCAAGCCCCAGGCACAAGCAGCTCTCACTTTCTCAATGATGTCCAGCAGGCTGTTGAAGTGGTGGGTGTGGCAGCCTTCAGCCAGGTCCACCAGCAACTGGGTGGCCAGCTTCCGGACCTGATGGTCTCTGTCCTCAGGGATGTGGGAAAGCTGTGAGATGACCACCATGTTGATCAGCTCCTCCTGCAGCAAGCATAGTAGATGGAAGGGAGCCATCCACAACACAGGCCTAAAAGCAGCTAAGGTGCCAGTCGAGATGGGAAAACCCATAGCAGAAATATCTCAGCATCTGAGGAGCCAAAGCCCCTTCTAGGGTGCTCTGCATGACCCCTCAGTTCAAGAGAACGGTGATAGCTGCACAATGACCCAGCCTAGCATAGGACCACAGGCTCAGACATGATGCAGCAGTGAATATCCCCTCTTACTCTGTCACTCAATGTGACAATTAAGAATGACCTCATGTGGGAGGCCCTCTGTGTGCGTACCTGTTGGAAGATCTTATCCCTGACATCGCAGAATCCACTGCAATGGGGCAGTGTGACAAGAACTTTCACAGAGGCAGGACAAGACTGACCCTGATGTGAAGGACCTGAGAACCTAGAGGGACTTCCTGGAAGAAGAAATGAGCTAGACTTTGAAGGAGGATGGGATACCAAGAGACAGGGAAATGAAAGGTTGGGAGAGCAGGAGTGGGTAGGCAGGTCTTGGGAATACCAGGAATGCCCAGAGGCCTGCTGGAAAGCAAGGAAAGATGCGCAGAGCCCGAGGTGCATCTCCTGGAGGAAAGGGCACAGTGGGCAGGTACACGCTGGTTTTTTGAAACCCAGTGAAGGATGGACTGGAGGAATAAGAATAACAATAGAGAGACAGGCAAGGCCTGGCACTGCCTCAGCAGCTAGTGGCCTGGCTGAGATCCAAACAGTGAGTGTGATTACAAGATAAAAGGAAACATCCTGTGTAAGACCCTGCATGGGCCCTCTTCTGTAATCTGGGTAACAACGAGGCTGGAGCTCCCTGAAAGCAGGAACTGGCAGGGGCACCACAGGATGGATGGATGGGTGGATAGATGAGTAAATGAATGAACAAATGAACAACGAAGTAAACAGACAAAGCCTGCTGAGAAAGCCTGACACAGAGGAGTGTGTCAGACCCCAAGTTCCAGGTAGACCCCAGGAGGTTTGGTGCCCAGTGAGAGCCATGCAGTGCTTCTTGAGTGAGCCTTTCCCTCACCTTCTATGGGCCCCAGGGCTACTCCACCAGCCACAGGACACGCACCTCATAGAACTGTCTGTTGATGAGCAGCACAAAGGATAGAACGTCCAGCACCTTGATGCGCACAGCACTGCGAGATTCACTCCTGGGGGCAGAGGTACACCTGCTGAGGCTGGGTGGGAGCACTACTGCCAGCCTCACCCCTTGCACCATGCCCCACTCACCCTGCATTCCAAGCTCCATAGGCTCCATTGGAGACTTAGACCCCAGGCCCACCACAGGAAACCAAAGCCCCCAGTCCAGTAGCAGGCAAGACCAGATGATTCTCCCCAAATGGGACCCAGCTTGTCAACATCCAGAACAAAAACTGGGCAAAGAGGCACAGAGCTCAGACCTCAGAGACAACATCTTTCTAAACAATCACTCCACAGAAAGAAGCAAGCAGAGGCCTCAGAGGACTGTCCTACTGATTCATTACTTTCAAGAATCAGAAAGAAAAGCCCTGACTCTCAGTGTCCTAGACTCTAGGCCAAGGTCAGGCTCCAGGGCCCAAGAGGCCTCCAGATGCTCCCTACCTGAAGAATCTCTCCATCAGTAACTGCAGGTTGTTAATCCAGCCATCCTTTGCCGGATGGATTGACTGAGCCCTGTAGGTTATTAAGTTTAAGAGGGAGGATTCCTGTCAAAAGGAGAAAAACCTGGTGTTAATGAGCCACTTGACCTTCCCTGAGGTTTTCTTAAAAACACAGCCCCATGCTGCTGGCCAAGGAGAACAGTTCACTCAGTGAGATCAGCCACTTCAAGGCCCAGGTGGGGAGTCTACCAAGACAAAGCTCTACTGGCAATGCTAAAATTTCACTTAAAACTCCACATAAAAGCCTTGGCATCAAGCTGAATGTTTCTGGCACAAGGACTGCCTGCCACACAGGGAGCATACATGCCGAGCAACAAGTCTCCACAGCGATGGCCGGCACCCTCCTCCACAGAGGTGGGAGGAAATTGACAGGCTAGCACTGTGCTCTGACAGCCCCACACATCCTCAGCTTGCTGACACGCTGTCAGACTTCCCTGCTGGAGCACAAATCCCAGAACAGGAGCCTACCCAACCCTTTATTTCAAACACGTGGAACTCAATTTCAAACTTACACAGCCAGGGCTCTTAGAGCCGAGTGGTCCCACCCCTCCCCGGCAGCCTGTCCTAAAACACCCTCTTGCCTGAGAACCAAAGGCCCCATCGGGTTGGAAGGAGAGATGGTCTTACAGGCCTCTGGTCTGCACAACTCTCAATGAGCTCAAAGTATCTCTCCTGTGAGCCGTGGAACTCATTCTGATCACATAGCTCTTCCACCGTAGTCAGTAGGTCATGGACGATGGCCCTGAGCTCCGGGCTCTCCAGGCTCTACAACACAAAGGTGCAGTTACATAGAGGTGACCTTCTAGCTTCCTTCAAAAACTCAAGACCAACTGCATCCAGACACCTCTTCAGGCCCTCCTGCTGGGCAGGGTGCATGACTCCCATTATGCTGGGGCACTTGGGGCAGCAGGACTATTCCTATTCATTCTTCACCCCCAGGGATTCTTGGCTATGCCCACATAGCAGGCCTCAAAGAGATCAAAAGCTAGTACTTTATGCCTCCTCCAGGCTAAAGCATCTTCTGGAGGCTCCAAGGGCATGGCTCCTACCTAGGTGGCTACTGTGGGATGAAGTATCGCCTGGCCAGGTGGTCAGTGACAATGAAGGATGAGAATCTAGTCCCTGCTGAGTTGCAGTCCTTCTTCTCTCTGGCCAGGCCACCTGCACATCGCCCACCCAAGTCCCCCAGAAGGCTCAGCTCTGAGCCCATGCTACACACAGCCTTGTTATCTCTGCAGCCCCTGCATCAGCATGCCCCCACTTCCTTCTGTGGTCAGCTGTGTTCTCCAAAGTTATGCCAAAGCTGTGGCCAGCTTTCTAGACACTCAGGGAACTATCTTCAGGGTCTACTTCCAGGCCATGGAGATGACCTGGCATGTAACTGTTGATCTTCATCAATCCCAGCCTCACCCCCTTGTCATTTACTACATATTCTTGCTCCCCATGATAGAGCAGGTTTGAAAAACTCAGCCATTTTCAGTAAATGGATGGATGGATGACATACTAAAAACCACTGGGAAACAAGCCTGGGAGTGCAAAAGCAATTCTCCAGGTAAGACCAGCTTACCACATCCCCCTGGGAAGGGCCCTCAGACCTGTATGTCCATGTTCCCAGTCCTCCCTGTGCCCACAGTATTTTCACTGATCTCACCTGGAGCTGCTGAAGCAGGCGTTCGATAATGTTTAGCAGAATGTCCCACGTCACAGCCTGGAGCTCCCTCCTGTACTTCTTGATGAGTCTGGTTATGGAGAGGACGATCTCATAGGACACCACCTCATTCGGACAAGTCATGGCCTGGAACACAAAGCCCAGGGAGCTGGCAATAGTCAACCACTTCTCACTCGTGCATAGGAAGCCCCCCATCGCACTGTCCTCAGAACCCAGTGTAAGATGCCTCAAAGGGCCACACACTCTATGCACACCTCACAGGCCAAACAAGTATCATAGGAGCCCAGAAGTGGTTTTTTTGACACTAGCGCCAAAGGGTTTGACTCAGCTAAATTCCAGACTTCTGGCTTACCAGCTTGGAGAAACCCGAAGGCTATCCAGATATAAGCAATACACAGAGTGCATGCTCTGCTACCCTGCGAGGTGGGGGAAGGGCAGAAAGAACAGCCCCTCAAGAGATTCTATGTAACCCTGGACATGATACAGCTTGTCTGAGCTGTTCTCCTTGTTGTAAGATGAGGATGGTATGATGGCCCAGCTCACCAGGATGCTACGATGACTACATGGGAACACACACAGGAAGTGCTCAGAACACCAATGGGCATCATAGAAACAGAAGCCCTATCATTGGCCTCAATTCTAGAGCAAAGGTGAGATTACCAAATGAAACTGTCAGCAATAAGTGTTGCTATCTCTACGAGAATCTTGACAGTTCTAATGCTAATTTGCAGATGAAATTACTAAGACGTAATGTTTACTTGAGCATAAAACCTTCAAATGGCCCTAAACCTCATCTCCAGTTACAAAGCAAATGACTATAAATACCCTCAAAGCCCCTGAAGCAGAACCCCTGTCTCAGGGGCCTATTCTGGCCGAGTAGGTAGGACAGACTAAGGTGAGGTCTCCAGCTCTCAACAGCTCACAGTGGCAAAAAAAATAAGTTACCTCATAAAACGATGGCAACACAGATGTCGGGGAGTTCTTGAGAGAATAGAGTCGGTGGGCTCCCCAGAGAGCCATGCCAACAAAGAACACAGCTCCTCTCAGCAGTGGGGCATCTTCCATGTAGGCTCTGAAAGCATTCCCCAGAAAGACGAAATGTGAGTAGAGCCCGGGCCCAGCATCTGCCCTCTGTGGGGCCTAAGGGTGGGCCTTGGGTGGGCCCAAGCTCCTGGTGGCCTCCCCAGAGGTCCCTGCACTTATGGGACAGAAGCAAGGTTAGGGGAGGGGAACTCCTCAGGAAACAGAGGTCAGCAACAACTATTTGATTCATTCATGCATTCTTTCAACAGTCACCACTGCTAACCACAAACCCACTCTAGATGCCAACACAGAGGTGAAATAGAGAAGGTCCTTGCCCTCATGGTGCTTACAATCCAAGACACACAGACGTGAAGAAAGGTCCATGCGAGGAAACGCCAAGTTTCCACCCAAATCACAGCTAAGAAAAACTACAGGATGAGATAGCAAAACCAGCTCAGGGCAGTCAGGGAATCAACAACAATGCCAAGTGTCAAGGAGCACTCAGAAACTCAATCAAAATGGAAGGACATTCCGGCAAGAACAAAAAGGACATCCAGAGGCCCTGGGTGGGTGGGAGCATGGTAAGATGGAAACAGCAAAAGGCTGCGGGCTGGGGTAGGGCATGCCACCCAAGCCCTGTTGTGGTTAAGCATGTAGTTTTGATTTTGGGAACCACTACTTCAAGAAAAGGGTGAAACTGATTTGTGTTGAAAAAACATGTAGCAGCTCTGTGGAGGAATGAACTTCAAGAAGCCAAGAGTGTGCAGGAGACGAGAGAAGGTAAGAGCTGAGAGAGTGGGGCAGATGCCCTAGTTGGAAAGATTTGAGCCATCTATCAGGGGAGGAAGCAATAGGACTTGTGATGTGGGAGGTAAGGGCGAGGGCCTCATAACAGGATCAATGGTGAGGCAGCCCAAGTGGACTAGATCCAAGTGTGGGAAGGAGGTTACCAGTCCAGTTTTGAACATTCTGATTTTATTGACAAAAGTAGGAAAGGAGATCAGAAGCATAAGACGTATATTCTACTTTTGGTACAAGGACCTGAAGGAGCCACCCCAAAAGAACAGGAAACCTCCCCGTTAGCCTATGCCACACAAGAGCCAACACACACACAGCCACCTCGTAAAGGCTTTGCAGCAGCTGATTTTGCCACCTCTCCCTCACCGTCTACCCCAGGCCCTGCCTGCACTCACCTGTCCTCCATGATGCGGCACATATTATAGATAGCGCTATGGCCCAGGTGAGTGCCCAGGAGGTTACGCATCAGCTAGGAAATAAAATGTACCACTGTTAGATTGGCAGATACAAGAGTGAGGGCCCCAACTCAAGCCCCATGTGCCAGGCCTGCAGAGCCAGTGCTTCAAAGCCCTCCGTGTTCAGCCAGCTCTCTACTATCTCCTTCCAAATACAGAGCTAGCAGAGTTCTCAAAACACCACCAAAACCCTGACCTCAACTTAACTACCTGAGAAAATGCCACTGGACTTCCTCAACAGACCGCTGTCTGACCACACTGAGAATGAGATGGCCATTCATTGAAGACAAGGCAGCCCTTGTCCTGTCCATGTGCCTGGCTTATAATTTCACCCAGAGAAGAACTCTGCAGGGTAACAGTTCAGATCCCCACCTTCCAGCAAGGCTCACAGAGCTCCTTGACATTGATGGTGCGGCAGAGGGTGACAATAAACAGGGGGAGGCTCTCTGCTGGCAGGCAGTTATAACAGACCACAGCATCCAGCACCTGCAGAGAGACCTGGTGGGGTGGAGAGAGGGGTTATGTTGGCCCTGCCCTGATTCCTGCCCACAGGGAGGTAACACCTCCAGCTTCCTTCCCACCCTCCTTTGATCAGTGAGTCACCCCTCCCCAATGCCAAAGCAGCCTTCCTCACAACCACAAGAGCAACTAAGCACCTGGGAGGTACTTCTACCTTCCAGCCACTGTGGATCATGCCATCCCAAACTGTGACCCGACAGCAGAGATTATCCAACCACCCTGACTTACAGGAGAGTCTTGAGACTCAGAGAAGCCAAGTAGCTTGCCTGGGGCCCCACAGCCAGTGAGAGGAGGCACAGAGCTTGACCCTGGAGCCCAGGGTCTCAACTGCTATGCTACCCAGGCTGCCAGGAAGGAAGGTGAAAGGAATCGTCCTTGGAGAGGGGCAACAACTGACCTCTATGTCCACAGAAGACACAGTCTGGACACACAGCAGGCATATCATGCTGTTGGAAAGAGCGTAAAGTCAGTTGAAAAGACATTTCCCCAGAGGCTGCATGGCTCCAGTTTATTTTCTGGTTACCCTACAGAGTCAGTTACATGAGAGGTTTGTCTTACCTAGGGCCCCACTCAACAACAGACAAGCAGGTGCTCAGTGCTGCATGTGTAGCACCAATAGGATTAAGTCCCTGCCTTCATGGATTATCAGTGTTTTGAAAAAATGATAAAATAACAACAAATAAAACATCAAGCGATAGTATAGGTGTTAGAAATGAAGCACTAGTTCAAGCCTTAAAATATTAATTTAAAAGGAAGATAGCTATGGCCACTTCTAATCCATTTATTTTATGATTTCAATCGTTTTATTTACCCTGCAGAGGTAAAAAAAGAAGACCCAAGAGAGTGGGACTGTGATCAGAGTAACATTATTATAATGCTTTTCTTACTGGACCATTGATGCGATGTATTCATCGAGGTAACAGCTGTTGAATTTGACCAAGTTCACAAGCACCATAAGAAATTCTGAGGACAAGCCAACATCCATCCATTGCAGGACAAACTCAGCTGGGGAGAAGAGAAGAGCAATGTACTTCCTACTACCTCCTCCCCAGGAAAACATATCCCATCCCATTCACTGCTGGAAACCCCATCACCAGTCCCTGTGCAATGACAGGCAGGCCATGCACACATAGGGCCAAGGGAGGGTCGGCTGGAGCTCAAGCAGGTTAGTATGTCATGGACTCTAGAATTCACCAACCCCCAGGATGAACTGAGGGGGATCTGGAATAAGAGTTAGTAGCATTACTTCTGCATCTCACGCTCAGTGGCCCAACCCCGATGCTGGAAGTGCCAACATCACTGGTGCATGTGTCTAGAAGGCAGATTCCTGGCCCCCTACTCCCACAGAGAATCTCTCAAAGACACAAGCAATGCTTGGCTGCTAGCCAAGTAAACTAAAATAGAAAACCTGAGCATGGCTGCCTGTCAGCACCTGTCTGGGAGGCTGAGACCCATTTCTGAGCAACAGAATAGCAAGGCCTGAGTCAGATTTACTTCTTCCTCCTTTTCCTCTTCTCTCCCCAGTAGTAATGTGAAATCTCAAGACTCACGGAAACCTCAGACCGTCAGCACACTCTCCCTACAGCAAGGCTCAGATTACCTCCCACCCACCTAAAAGGCACATCTAAGCCCCACTCCCCAGAGGTTTTGAACCAGCAGGTCTGGAGCAAATCCCAGGTCACTGCATTTTTAACTGGCGATTCAGGTGGCTGATCCAGGTTGCTCACATGTAAGCAGAGCTGTGTGGTACATCACCCTCTGCAGGCGATCCCTATGAACTGCAGCACTCCCTCTGGGCCCCAGTAGTCTTCCACATCCCAGATTAAATTTAATCACTAGAGCTAGAGAAACCTCACACTCAGTGTGGCACCCACCCAGTTCTTCTTCCAAGTAGGTAATGTGTCTCCCATTGTCCGTGAGGGCCTTGAAAACTTCCAGTCTTTCGTGGAGGTCTTCATTGGAGGGATAATCCTTGATGGCCTTGAAGAAGAGGGCCCTGAGAACACCCAAGCGGTCCCCCTGAAGACAAAATCAAGAGGTCAACAGTCCTGCCAGGATCCTCTAGCCACCTGGAATTCCTGAGCAGCTATAAGAAGTCCAGGAAGTGCAGTGGGCTCCAAGACTCCCAACTCTGGGGCCCTTTCTCGTTCCCACAGGAACTGGCTAGGAGAAACAAACTAAGAACACTGGAGTGGCTTGGGGTAAGAGATCAGATGCACTGGTCATTGGCTGACTGGTGTGTGTGGAGCACCCACTATGTGTCCAGCTCTGAGCACAGGAATTGAACTGGTAGACAGGAGGGACAGTGCAGTTCCGCCTTCCACCCCACCATGCTCATAGCCCAGGATGGACACATTTGTGCTCACAGGACAATGGTCTAATCACACCAAAAGTGACAGAGACTCTTGGGAAGCTGGGTATGAAAAAATAGAGGAAGTGGCAGGGGTGGGAGGAAGAGGCAGGAATGACAAGTGGTAGTCTGGGAGGTCCAGGAACAGCAGAGATCAGCATGGCCAGAGCATGGCAAGCACGGACAGTGAGTGCCCAGGTGAGGGGAACAAAGTCAACTGAAGTGAGAGCACAGTGGTTCACTTGTGCCAAGCTCTGTTCTCATCATTTTGCATGAGTTGCCTCATTTTCTCCTGAAAACATCCCAGAGGAGGAAGGAGCATGAACACAAGTGAACCACTGTGATTTTACAGGTGAGGAGGTGGAGGCTCAGGAAGCTCCACTGACTCACCCAGAGTCACACAAATACAAGAGGCAAAGCCAGAATGCCCATTCAGGCCATCTAGCTGCAGAGGCCCTGAGAACTACAAACCCTGTGCCTGGTGCCTTCACCAAACACAAGAGTCCAACTGTGACCAATAGGAGCACTCAGTGGGCAGCTCGATATCATCCCACACACCTATCCCAGCCCCACCCAGGCACAGGCCCACTACCCCTTACCTGCCCCTGCACAATGGCCTTCAGCAGAGCCAGGACTGCGTGCCGGGCCTCTGCTGGCCGCTCTGGCTGCAACAGGTCTGCAACGGCCTTCCAGAGTGCTTCCACTGCATGCTGCCACCAGAAAAAAGGGACAGCAATTAGGGTGTACTGGCCCCCCCAACTTGAGAGGAAAAGATAGAGCAGAACATCAGGGTCTTTTGACTTAGATCTTGCACCTCTAAAGACCCTAGCTTATGTACCTGTCACACAGCCCACGGTGACCATGAACCTGAAAAATGGAATAGCATCAAGCCACTTCAAAAACCTAGTAGATCCCTTTAATCCTCCTCAGGCCAGAGGCTGGGGAGGGAGGAGAGCTGACAGGATAGGGGAGCGGAGCAGTCTTGGCTGCCTGAGATCATAAGAACTTGCTCAGACTCTGGTGGAGAAAAGTCGCTGAGAGAGTCTCAGAACCAGAAGCATGACAATGGTCCCTGGGCCTGCAGCCTGACCCAGAAACTTGCTCCCTGGCTTCCCTCCATGTAAACACACCAGCACAGCCACCAGCCACTCAGTACTACACCCTGCCCTGACTCTTCTGCCCAGCCTGACCTGCCAAGAACTCTGGCAGACTTCTGGAATCTGCCTCCTCTAAGTCCACCCAGCCTGTGGGAGAACTGCATCCTATTCCCCCCAGGTACCCAGAATCACCTCTTACATTCCCTTCTCCATGTTAACCATCTCAGACTCCCTTCAACCAGGGTTTTCAGACCACTCAATCTTTCCTGGGCTCACTCTCCTTAGACACAGGTCTAAAAAGTCTTTCCGAAGTTATCTGACCAACATTCTGACAAACTCGGCATACACTGGAACTTGTGTCACCTCTTTTGTCCCATTCATAATACTTCTAAGTCACAAAAACACAGTGAGCCTGTGGACTGTCCCAAGCTTCTTAGGCTTATCTGTCTATTCACATGATGAAAGCCCAGCCATACCTCACCTTTTTATACCTATACAAGCAACTTTATGAATGCAGATGCCTATTTTCACATTTGTCCTTGGTAATGTGCAGCTTGAGTGTTTCTGTACATATAAATGTGCTAGGTATGAGGTCCACATCTCTCCTGAGTCATTCACACAAACACGGGACTAGAGCAGAACCTTGAAAGCGCTCCAATGACAACTTCCCACTCTGTCCACAGGACGTCAGGAGAGAGCATGGAAGCAGTTGGCTGAAACAAATGCACCTGTGTTCCTAAGGCTGCCTGATACCACCAACCAAACACACATCTCTGAAAAAGACACCGAGACTGGTGTGCTTTGAATTGTTCTCTGTGAAACCATATTCTTTCCTGACATTCCTCTATTTTCCCTTCCCTTGAATTTGTAATGAGAGGATAAGCAACCATGCATTTCTGTAAGCCACTACAAACTCTTTCTCAGATCTGCTACAAAAGCCTTAATCCCTTTGCTTCCACCTACCCACAAGACTGGCCCTTCAGGGTTGTGTTCAGGACATTTCCAGACACTTCCCATCACTAAGATGAAGATTAAATCTCCTAAAATGATGTATAGCAGTTCATTAGCAAAGTTAGCTGTCAAACCTGCTCCTAGAAAGAACCAAATCAGGCTTCTAAACAGCCTGCATGCATCTCTTCAGTACACCAACGGAGACAGACCTACCTCTTCGAATTTCTTTGTTTTTGCGATTTCACAAATCTGCCCTATCACCCGGATGCGATTGTTGAGGCCGCATTCAACACTCAGTTCCTGGAAAAAGATGAAAGTAGGAAAAGGGGCCCAGACTCTGGCAACAGATGTCCTTAAACACCAATTACAGACTACCCTAAGAATTGTACCCACCCTGGAGACTTGCAGCTGACCTTTCTGAAACTAAGAATCACCAGTTTACTACTCCAACTCACCAAAGTGAGAACAGACTTCCTCCCATCACTGCATATTTTTATTGAGATAAAAACCCCATCACATAAAATGCACCATTTCAAATCAAATAATTTAATTTTTAGTAATATATAATGCTTGTAACCACCTCCATTAATTCCAGAATATTTTCATCACCTCAAAAGGAAACTTTACACCCATTAACAGTCATTCCCCATTCCTTTCTCCATCTAGGCCCTGGCAAATGCTAATCTGTCTCTACTGGTTTACCCATTCTGGACATTTTATATAAATGGAATCATACGTTACAAAAGTCTTTGTAACTGGCTTTTCACTTAGCATGTTTTAAAGGTTTATCCATGTTGTAGCACATATCAGTGCTTCATTCCTTTTTTTTTGACAATACTTCTTTACAAATGTATCATCTTTTGTTTATATAACTGACCCTTGAACAATGCAGGGTTGAACTGTGAGGGTCCATGCATATGTGGATTTTTAAAATCTGCATTTAAGTGAGCCTGTGCAGCTCAAACCTGTGTTGTTCAAGGGTAAACTCACCAATTGATAAATATACATTTCGGTTGTCCTGAATGGGAAACTTTACAAGTGTTAAAACTCAACGTTTATTCATGAATTGTGCCAGGCATATGACAGGGGGATTCGAACACAGACAAAAAATAAAGACTTCTCACAGGGACTCACAAATTACCAGTTAACAGCTGGCCATAACCCTAATCACCTGTGGAGACCAGTGTTCAGGCCCCATCTAATAAGTTTTCTTGCCTCAACATGTAAATACTAACTCGTGTGCTGAACCAAATCACCAAGATTCTGACTTCTGAATCTCCAGAAAAAAAGAAATGTATGTTCCCATGGTACTGGAAACAGCAGCCTGGTACAGAAGGTTACCAGCAACCTATCTCCCAGAGAACCTGTTGACAGACCAAACCCAGCCTTCCTTGCACCTCCCACAGTCTAGCAGGAAAGACACTAGTAGCTCACTCTCAGGATCTCCGCTGTGATGACAAACTCCGTCTGTTTGCCCTCCGCAGACCTGGGATTTGGCCTTGGAGTTCCCAGTCCCAAAAGATTCTTAAACTTCTCCCTCAAGCCTGAATCTTTGCTTGTTGGCTTGGCCATTGTGGGCAGGAACGCACCAGAGGACCCCTCTGTGCCTAGGAAACAAGCACAGAGATTTCAGAAACAACTCCGCACCTGCCACTCCAGCTCTGCAGCTGCTGGGAACCCTAGGTCTCTGGTGGGCACCTTTTATCCCAGAGCCCTTGGGGAGAACTCAACCGCCCCCAGGCAGTCCTGGGTAGAAATCAATCTGGGAAACGCCAGGCCGCTCGCTCCCGACTCAGTGCATGGGGTGAAGGAGGGAAACTGGGGTTGAGTTGAGGATCGGCCCCGGGAGCCCTGGCGTTTGCCATCTCTCTCCTCCCCCGTGTGAAGGACTATCGTAGGGACGCCGGTAGCAGCAGGGACTCCCTCCCACCTGTCATGACTTAAAACCAGAATGCTTGGAGCCCCAGGGTCAGGCTAAGGTGGGCGCGGCCGAGGTCCGCCCCCGCCGCCTCAGCACTGAGCGGGCTTGGTGCGGCTGCCTCCCTTACACTCCGTTGGGGCAGGCCAAACCACTGTACAGACAGACCACAGCCAGAAGTCGGGGCACCACAAAGCACTCACCCCTGCGCAGGCTGCGCGCCGGGCCAGCCCGGCCGGGAGAAAGGAGCACGCCCCCGGGCCCCCGAGCTGACGCCGGAAGCGCGACCCGCACTTCCGGTGGCGGACGCGCAGGGCCGCCGCAGGGCTTGCTGGGAGTCGTAGTCCTCAGCTTAGCCGAAAGTGCTGGGCGAGCGTCGAGTCACGTGAGAGGGCCGCTGGGGCTGCGGGGGCCTCTGGGATGTGTTGTCGGCCGGAGTTCGGCATGAAAGCCTCTGGCCTGAGGATGGTGACCCGCAGCTGGAGCCGGGAACCTGGGGCCGGGCCGCGGGGGATTGGGGAGGAGGCCGCGCCGCTCGGGAGGGGAGAGGCGGCTGCAGGTAGCGCCGCGCTTGGGCTGGGGCAAGGGAGGAGAAGAGGGAGGAAGGGACCGCAAGGGATTGGGGCTGAGGTCCGGCTCTGAGCCGCGCGGGCTGGGACCCGGCCGCTGCGAGCAAATTCCTCTGTGTCACGTGCGGACCTGAGTTGCCACTTCGCGCCCTATTCCCGGGACGCAGGTGCAGGGGTCCACAGGGGCTGGGTTCAGGGCGCTCACACCTCCCCACCATGTTCTGAACAAGAAAGTTCTTCCGGTCCCACTACCCTGCCCTAGGATATTCCACTTGTGCCATTAGTGGGGCAGATCAGTCCTGTTCTCATGGTTGCTTCCCTCTTGGAGAGGCCGGGTACCCAGGACAGCCCCAGCCAGAAGTCCTCCCCCGCTGCTTGAAGATACCTCAGAGAGAAAACAGGAAGGGCATAGCCTTCATTTTGTCTTTGCTGTAGTCATTAGGGATTTACTGCGTGCCTAGCTCATGAATGAGCAGTGAAGAAGAATAACAGGGCCCCTGCAACTTGTCCTGCTGGGATGTCTGCAGTGTTGGCCAAAGGGGGATTTCCATTGGCATCCAAGAAACCCAGGGGTAATCCATAAAAGGAGACCCTCTGGGACAGAAGTATGGCAGGAGGAACTGGTGCTGCAGGGAATATACAGGTGACAAGGCCAGCCAGGTAGACAGGGTTTGGAGTTCATGAGTACAAGGAAAAACCAATGAGGAGTTTTAAACAGGGAGTGACACAGTCCATTTTGGGTCTTAGTTCTCTGTGACAGTGTGGAGACTAGATAGGGGGCACCAGCCAAGGCTATTACTAGAATCATGTGCTAACTTGGACTTGGTCAGAGGGGAAGTGGCACAAAAAAAGCTGACCTACCCTGGAGTGCATGCTACAGAGGACAGCACCCCTGCTATAGTAGATGATGGATGCCTATCGAATGAATGATGAAGGGTGAGATAGCAACACCTACACCTGTGGCCCCCATTGAAGGGACCCAGTGGCATTTTTTGCAGAAGGAAGGAAAAGCCACCGCCCTATGAAGCGTCAGCGGAAAGCACAAAGCCTGAATGTGGCCTACGAAGCCTCAGATGGTCAGAAAGGAGAGGGGACTGAGCCACTCAAGGTGCCAAGCTGGGAGCCTCAGGACTGGCAGCAGCAGCTGGCGAACATCCGCACGATGAGGAGTGGGAAGGATGCGCCTGTGGACCAGCTGGGGGCTGAGCACTGCTATGACCCCAGTGCACCCCCAAAGGTAGGTAGGGGCCCATCTGTCTGGTGACTCCCTTCCAAACCAGATGCTTATTTCCTCTTAAGTCGGCAGTAGGAGACAGCCTGACACCTGAACGATCTTGGTTGGCACCGCCTCCCTGCAGCTAGCACCCCAAAAGGATGCACACCTGGGGCCCAGAGCACTGGACAGCATTGCCTCCTTCACTATGGCCACTCAGCAGATCAAGGGTACCTGTGGCTTGGGGCCTCTTGCTCTGCCTTCTGCCAGTACAGTGCAGGCTCATCAGGGGTGTTCAGTAATGTTTGCTGAGAGAAAAAGTGTTCCTTGCATTTCATTAGCCCGGAGTCTGGTCCTTCAACCAACCTGATTCTAAACCTAGCTCCGCCAATGGGTACCCTGGGTATATGCCTCTTTGAGCCTCAGTTTGATTACCTATAAAATGGATAGGAGCATCATTCATAAAGCAATAACCATAATAGCCAATGGCTGCTGAGCACTGACATTATGCCGGGTACAAATCAGTACACTGACAATTCATTTAAGCCTCACAATGATTCTGTGAAACAGGTACTGTTGTTGTCGCCGTGTTGCAGGTGAAAAGCAGGCCAAGACCAGACCCCACCCCACCCCCAATTGGACAGGGTGGGTGGGAGGCTGACATCGTATGGTGGGTATAAGGCTTGGCTAGGGCCTGGCCCACAGTAAGCACCCTAGAACCACCACCATTCTGGTCCCTGTCACTGGGAGTAGGTGCAGAGGTACCAGGTGCTGTTGTCGCTGATGCTCTCTAGCCAGACCAAAGACCAGGTGACAGCGGGTGCCATGCAGCGGCTGCGGGCCCGGGGTCTGACAGTGGACAGCATCCTACAGACAGATGACAGCACACTGGGCACACTCATCTACCCCGTGGGCTTCTGGAGGGTGAGTCTAGCCTATGGTGACTGGGGCCAGGAATGTCAGTGGCCTGGGAAAGATGTCACATGGCTGAGGGGACTTGTAGGGGTGCAGGAGGCTGGTCAGACATTTCTGGCCATAGGGGTCTAGACATGAGTTCTCACTGGAGCCTCCCACTCCTCTGACAAGTCCATAGGGGGCTGGGCTGTGAGGCCTCTAGGCCAGGCTCTGGAACTCCTTGGCCTTTCCTGTTTGTAGTCTACCCCTTCCTTCCTCCACTCCCCGCCCAGCTGCCTGGCCCTTCCCTTCCTTGCTGAGGCTGCCCACCCACCTTCCCTTTGTTTACTTTAAGCCTCCCTTGAGTACATCACCCCCTCCCCTCTGGAGCCCCAAGAGGCCACAAAGCACAGGGTGGCGGGTGGGCAGAACTATTGAAGGCAGTCAGGCGGGTGTGGCTGCTTCCCCTTGGCAGTGGCGTGGGCTGCAATGTGTCAGATGGGTTTTAAATAGCCCTGTCTGCTCAGGCTCAGGATGGGAACCGCCTGGCTGACCTAGTGGCTGGCGGGGGAGTCCCAGGCTCCAGCCTTCCTTCCTGAAATCCCAGGTGCTACTGAGCCCAGCTCCTGACATCGCTGGCCCTGCTTAGCCTGTCTGGCCTCTGAAGGGAATGATGGGTCTGGGAGTTGATGGTGAGCCAGACCCCATACACATGTCATTGGCCCAGACAAGTGGGAGGCAGAGGTCCAGGCCTACATTGGGCCTCCTTCAGGCTGCTGCTCCCCTTAGCTCGTTCCCACCTCCTGGGGGAACAGGAACAAGCAGGTGCCTCTGAGTGTGTTCTGGGCAGGTGACAGGCAGATTTCTATACCTGTGTGTCTTTCTCAAGCCTTGGCCTCCCCGGGTGGGCTACACCCCCCACTTCCAGGGCTGACCACCCCCCCTAATCTTTCAGAACAAGGTGAAGTACATCAAACAGACCAGTGCCATCCTGCAGCAGCGCTATGGTGGGGACATCCCAGCCTCTGTGGCAGAGCTAGTAGCACTGCCAGGTGTCGGGCCCAAGATGGCACACTTAGCCATGGCTGTGGCCTGGGGCACTGTGTCAGGCATCGGTGAGTGCCATGTACCCACCCATGAGGAAGGAGGGGACAGCTCTGAGCTTGCTGACTGCTATTAGGGTTCCCCACATCCTGTGACCCCCAGCTCAGGTCTCCTTATCCACAACTCAGCCCGAAGGGTCAGAAAGATGTTCCCAGCACTGATCTAGGTCTGCCCCACCCTGGGAGAGACATGAATGGGAGGTAGGAGGAGCTCTCATTTGCTGAGCACCTGTTATGTGCTGGGTGCTGTGAGAAGCCCTGGGGAGGGACATCACATAAATCCTTACCAGTGGGATAGAAACCCTGATGGGAACACTTCCTGAGGGGGTGATAACTCAGCCAAAAGCTGCAGCAGTGAGGTGGGGATAGCCAGGCCGAGAGACGTGTGTTCCAGATGGAACAATATCTGCAAAGCAATGAAGTGGGAGAGAAGACCAGAAGCAGGGTTTTCTGGAATGAGTGTGGGCAGATGGGGGTGACATGGTGAAAGTTGGGGAACCCAGGGAGAGGAGGAAGGGGCTGGGAGGTGGGAAGGAAGAGCTGGGGATGGGGAGGCCCCTTCCTGGAATCCTTTTTCTAGGTCCAGGCTTTACATCCTGGCATTGGAGGACCTCCTTGTAGAGACAGACTGTGGGTCAGGGTGTGGCTGCTTCCTAATCTTTGTCCAGAGAGTTGGGGCTCCTGAGGCCACCACAGCAGCAGGCCCATCCAGCTCAGAAACCAAGGCTTAGCCTATGACCTCCATGTGTTCCCCCAACCCTAGTGCTTCTCTGGAACTTCTGTATGGGGGCCAGGAGGTGGGTGAGAATCCCCCCAGCTTCTGTGAAGCTGGCCCCCCGGGGTGGTGGCTTCTTTCTTGCA
Source organism: Cynopterus sphinx (assembly GCA_030015415.1). NCBI lineage: Eukaryota > Metazoa > Chordata > Mammalia > Chiroptera > Pteropodidae > Cynopterus > Cynopterus sphinx. Next base: position 92,833,699 of record CM057379.1, on the reverse strand, counting down.
CTGCCTGTGGGACAAAGATCAGTTAGGGGCAGCAGCTCCAGATAGCAAAAGCCAGGCCACGGAGGGGGTGAGGGCAGAGCCTACCTCCACTAGGACTCCGGAAGCTACCAGCCTCTCAGCAGACACTTGAGCTTATCTGGGCGGCAGTCCTTAGCTGCCCCTTCATGGAAGTGGTCTAGCAGGTCTGTGAGGAAATGGTCCCCTGCCTAGGGCCCTGACAAGGGACAGGGCTTTGGAAATAGCAGACACAGGCAAGGAGTGTCAGAATGTCACCCTTTCTGGTTGTCTGTGGGCTCAGACACCCTAGGGAGAGTGGACCTTACTTCCTAGGGACTTCCCCCAAGAGAAGCCCCCTCAGTAAACAAAGCTGATCCCAGCTCTGCCCTCCACCAGCTGGGTGACCTTGGGCACGGCATTTGGCCTGAGCTTTGGCCACAAAACAGGGGAAGCAGTTGCCCTCCAGGACTGGCCCACAAGTATAGTTTGGTCCTAGGCTAGACCTCTGGGTGATATGGAACACAGTCACCGCCACGTTAAAAAGGAGGAAACAGGCTCAGTGACCCCTCTACCTGGGCTTTTTAGCAGTAGGGGAGGGAACTGATACAGGGACTGGCTTTCTCTTTGGCAAACTGGAGAAGGAGGCAGGGGCTACAGCTGGCTGGGCAGGGAGGCCCTGGTGAGCAGGTGCCCAGGCTGGTCAGAAGGAGAGGCTTCAGTCCAGGTGGGTGACAGCTGCAGCAGGCCTGGCCATGCTCTGCACTCTCTCTGATGATACAGTGGCAGGTGCTGGCTCTACAGGCTGGGCTGAGTTACTACCACTAAGCCTGGCACACACAACCAGTGGCTGAGCCAGGAGGCACTGCTCCCTGCACCCCAAATGAAGGACCCAAGTCCTCTGGGTACTGGCTGTAGCACCTGCCCAGGAGCAGGGGTGACCTGGTGACCCACTCATGCCTATGGCCAGGACTATGCAGGGTGGGAAGCCAGGGAGACTCAGGCTCCCCACCAACCTAGGCTTAGAGTGGGGCCATGGGCAGGGTCAGGTAGTCTGGGCCTGCTAATATGCCACATGTTTATCCTGCCCCATCTCCAAGCAGCAGTGGACACACATGTGCACAGAATCGCCAATCGACTCAAGTGGACCAAGAAGGTGACCAAGTCCCCAGAGGAGACCCGCAGAGCCCTGGAGGAGTGGCTGCCCAGGTGCTGAGGCAGGATGAGGGTAGGGCAAGACTCCTCTTTCTTCCTTCCTCCCTCCAAATTTACCCATTCCCACCCACAGGAACCTGTGGAGCGAGATCAATGGACTCTTGGTGGGCTTTGGCCAACAGACCTGTCTGCCTGTCCATCCACGCTGCCAGGCCTGCCTCAACCAGGCCATGTGCCCAGCTGCACACAGGCCCTGAAGGCTGTATCTGTTCTCTCATTTTGCTGGGGAGCTATAGCCTGTTCGTAATAAAGCTTGGGGTTTTGCAATAGTTGGAGTCTGTCTGACTTTTACACCTAGGAGGTGCATAAGACTCCATTTGCCTGTCACATGTGTCTGGAACGGGGCTTCCTGGAAGGCCAGGATGGGGACGTGACAAACTGAGTTGTATACTGGGGGAGGGGTGTGTGCAGTAGTTCAGGAGCCATGAGGGAGGAGATGGATCGTGGGAGCCAGCTGCAACCAGCTGCCGGGAAGTCCACTGGGGATGCTGAAGGCCTGGGCCTTCTCCCTCCTTCAGCATCTGGCTGGGGCCCTGGAAACACTCACCCCCACCAACTTGTACACTCTGAGCCTGGCCTCCAAAGGAACACCAGAAGGCTCAGGCTGGGGGCCTAACTTTTAATGTGCCTGCTGGCGAGGGGTGCGGGGGACAGCTCCAGAGCTGAGGTTGTACACTAGGTGCCAGGGGCCCAGAAGCCATCGCAGGCTAGGCCTCCACAGGCAGAGGTGGGCAAGAGCCCCAGAGTGTGCCAAAGAGAATGAGAAAAAGGCAGCGGTCCTAATGGCCTTGAGAGGGTGGGGGAGCATGAGCTGAGAGGAGTCAGGGTTTAGAAGCTCAGTGGAGGGATTTAGGTAGGAGAGGCTTAGGAATGAGACCCCATGTCCAATAGCTGAGACCTGGGGAGGGAGCTGCCAGGCTGCTGCCTTCCAACCTGGACCACAGCCTCCCACCCCCCAACTCAGGGCTCAGGAAGAACAGAGACAACCAAGGGTACCAGGAAGGCCTGTTTATTCCAAGGGCGCACATGCGCTATGGCTTACAGGGCAGACAACAATGTTGGTGGGGTTCAGGGCAGAGTTGGTGGAGTCTCCTGGGGGAGTGAGGGTTCCAGGCAGTGGCTGAGCCTAAATCCTGAAGCCCCTCCTGGGAGAGGCTCTCACACAGCCACCCTTCCCAGGCCTGGGGGCTGTGGTACAGGAACAAAGGGCCTGTCCAGAGGCTGCCCTCTTCAGGGGCAGAGGGGCCTCCATCCTCTGGCCCCTTGAAGAGCCCAGGCTCTGCCCCCAGACCCCTGGTATGTCAGGGACACAGGGAGCCTGACCTAAAGACCTCCCTGCAAATACCAGAGAGGGCAAAAGTGTGGCTGAGGAGAAGCTTCTACAGCCACCCGACTCACCTGAAGCTCCCACAGACAGCCTGGGCCTTCCCTTCACTCTGTTGCAGGAAGTCCCTGAGACTCCCACCCAGGATGGCTGCTGCTGAGGGGGAGGGAGTGGTGAGGAAATGGTTTGCCAAGAAAGGTTTGTTTTATTGCAATTATTTAGAGAGCGTGTCTTGGCGGGGGAGGGGGGAGGACTCTGGTATTAAGTGGAAACATGTGTGGAACTGGAGCTCTTTTTGGAAAAAAAGCAAAACCACAAATTCCTTTAAGTCAGCAGGCCCAGGCAGAGCAGCAAAGGCCCGGCCCCTTGGGTCACGGATGCCTCTCCCTCTCCCCTCTCTCAATGTCTCACATGTCAGGGACTCTCTCCTCAGTCTTGCTGCCACTCTCCCCTAGCACCCACCAGTAGGGGGCCAGGAGGTGGACTCACTGGGGCGTGGATTGGTTCCTGGGTGATGGTAGATGTACCCTCTCCGGTCCACTGAGGTTTGGGAAGCTGTAGGCCCGAGGAGCAAGGACCAAGGTCCATGCGGGGAGAAGGCCCAGGTCCAGTAAACAGGCAGGGAGGGGCTCAGAAATTGCTGAAGATCTCACGCTTTCGGTTCCAGTCCATCTGTGGTGCCCGCTTGTTGACCCGGGTGGCTCTTGCCTTTTCCTTGGCCTCAGCTGCTGTGGGGCTCAGGTGGAGGCCACTCTCCTGAAAGGGGTCTCGCTTCCAGGTGCTGCCATCCTGGGGGTGGGCAGGTGGCCAGTGTAAGCCCCGGACCCAAGCCCCTAGACAGGTGACTCTTCCCAGGGAACTCACACCTGAGGCCACTTGGTGGGGCTGGGGCAGCAAGCCCAGGAGGGCTTCTTGGAGTCAGTGTCCACACTGCTCAGGTTGACAGCTCCACAGACACCCACCCCAAAGGCCTTTGGTCCCCCAGTGTTGGGGTAGACACTCGCTACCTCATTGTTCTTGTCTAAGCCAGGCAGATCTCTTCGGGATGAATACGCTGAGCCACCATTGAGCTGGGAAACCAAGGGCAAGGTGTAGCTTCAGAAGCCCCGCCCAGGACCCACTAGTGTACACACATATACACACGTACCCACTGCAGCTGCATTTATTCCTCCATTTGGCAGCGGGCACTGGGCCTCTACTATGCTCTAGAACCACCAGGCAGGATGGTGACAGCAGTAAACAGGCAGGTAACCTAGCCCTGGCCAGCTCACTATCGGGAGCAGTTTTGATGCAAGAATCACCCACATGAGCATCACCTGGAGCACAGGTAGGGCCTGAGGACAACTCCAGGTAAGCAGACAGTATTGGCCAAAGGGAAGAGCAAGGGCAGCAGTCCTGATGCTGGAGGTGCCTGCCTGTCCTGTGAGGCTGGGGTATGGCTGACCAATAATAGGATCCATGGCAGGCATTAAAGCTGCGGGTGATGGGGCCAGATTGGGTGTCAAAATTTAAATATACGAAGACAGAACTGACAGGCCTGGGGAGCCCAGAGGTCCCCCTGCATTCTCCTGAACCAACCCTGTCAACTTCCACCCACACTCTCACCTGGGTAGGGCTGGTCCCGTTGGTGACTGGTGATGGCAGTGGACCTGTAGGGACAGTGTGTCAATGGCTGCCCAGTACCCATCCTTCACCCCACCCCAAGGCTCCCAGGGCAGCAGCCCACCTTCCACATGCTCCTCGGTGGGTGTGACCCGCAGCCGCTTGAAATACTCATCCGTTTCAGGGTCCACCACCAGCAGCCGGGCTTCGTCCTCCCGTGCCTTGATGCTGGCGACAACCTCTGCATGGCGCAGCCCCTCCACATTCTGCCCATTCACCTGCCACCAGTGGCATAAGGTCAGCACTGCCTAAAGGCAGGCCCTCATCAGCCCCCAGAGCTGCCCAGCCAGGTGTGGCATCAAATATTCATCAGCGTTGTCACTAGCCGCAGCAGCAAGAGGAATGCCAGCTCAGGTTCCCAGGATCTCCCCTCCTCCCAGGGAAGATCTTGGGCCCAGACACACACCAGTGACACAGGCACAGACATGTAGATGGGAACATGGGCACAGACACACACCAGGCACCCAGCACCCTGAAGCCTCAGTGACAAGTACCTCGATGAGTCGGTCCTGGGCTTGGAGGCCAGAGTGGGCTGCGGGTGAGCCCAGGTCCACAGAGCGGATGTACTGTCCTGGCCGGGACTTGTCACTGTGCAGGTTGAACCCATAGCCCTGGGGGCCCTTTCGTAGGTGGCAGAGCCTAGGGCGCAGCTCCCTTGGGGGCCCATTGACATCCTGCAAGCACAGGAGACTCAGGGCCAAACTCTATCCAGCTCTGATCTCCCACCCGCAAGGCTTCCAGCCCCCAGTATGCAGCACAGGAGTGGAGATACAAGGGTGGGAGCCCCAACCCCACACTGGGCATCAGCTCCAGCCCAGTGATAACCCGAGGTCTCAAGAGACAAACGCTGTGTGCCCATGCCCTAGGGGCCTATTAGGCTGCCTGTGACTGAACTCCAGTTGCGACATCTTGGGCAAAGCCTCAGTTTTCAATCCCAAAAATGACTTCTGATGGGGCCAGGGACCAGGGGCCTTACAGGGGTATTGAGTGAATCAATAGGCTCAAACACAATGCTGAGCTCAGGCTAGGGGTCCTAAGACAGGATAGGCATGACGGGCTACCACTCATTACAGTGTCCTGTCCCTGAATGTCTGTCCCCACGGGCCTGCCTGCAAGTGCCCCCTCCCCCACTTCCCTCCCTGCGTGCGGGGCTGGCGGGAGCCGAGGCCTGAGCAGTTTTGTTTTCTCTCCCACAGGGCTGGTGGCAGTGCTGCAGTGTTTGCTTTCACATTCCAGAGCAAGCTGGAGCTGCCCCCGCCCCCTCCTCCACTCTGGACCCAGAGACAAGGGATCCTGGGGCTGGGGCAGGAGCCCAGTGAGGACCGGGAATGGGGGTCTGCCCTCCCACTCATCCTGCTGGAACGGGGAGACCCATGGTGCCCTGAGGGTACCCCATCCACACCCCAGAGTCCTGCCTTGCTTTACCTCTGGCATCCTGCAGTAGGGCTCTGGGCCGGGGAGCTGTTCGGGCAGGGGCCAGGCCCCAGGACCCCCACCCAGCCAGGGCCTGGGGTAGTGACCACAGTGCTGAGTGGCCAGCGGCTGCTGGTGCTCAATTAAATATGGCGGTGGCCTGAGTGGGCAGGCAGGCTGCAGCTCAGGTTTCGAGTGTGCGTGCAGGTGAGAGTGTGGCAGCTAGGGGTGCTCACCGGGCCCCTCCCATACCCTCCACTTCCCTACTGGTGGCTGAAGGACCCTAGGCCAGTCGGGGCTGGGCTCAGCACTAAATGGAGGGCCTCTTGCCTCTCAGGGAACGTCTCTAGGCCTTAGGCAGCTGTTCCCCCGCAGCCCAGTCCATCCTCTGGACCACTCCAGCCTCTTCCAAGCCCAGATCTGACTTCAAATGCTCTGGCCTGCCAATTGATGGCCACCTACTGTGGGACCAAGCGTGTCTTTCCTCACAGAGTGGGTGCCTTGCCCAGGCTCTGGGCCTTCCTATTTATCAGGTATACCCTCTTCCCATCCAACCTGTACCCCTCTTCTAGGACCCCTTTCCTGACCTCCAAAGCCTTTCCAGACACCCCCTGGAAACTCCCACTGCAGGCCACTATCTGGCCCCATAATCCCAGGAACTCCAGGGACAGAGCTGCTTCTCCTTGGTCACCTGGGGGCTTGGCTGGGCAACATGGTCTGAACTGGAGGCCAATTTGGGTGAAACTCCCAAATTCTCCAGAGTCCCACTGTACAGACATGCACCCTCTCCAAGCACATACACCTGGAAGTACAGTTTGTGGCCCTGAAGAGGGTCCACACCTCCCCAGAGGTTCCTCTCAGGTATAGGCTATCAGAACACAGGCCCTAGAGACTGGCCAGGGTGGAGCAGAGCCTGGGCCAGGACTGTACAAAGCAGCTGGAAGTGTGACATAACCAAACCTGGTATATGGACATGGGCCAAGGTGGCAGAGGCACATCCCATGGTCAAAGAGACAAAACATCCAAACCTACGCTTGCAAACAAACTACACAGATGCACACAGCGATGCACATTTGTGAAAAGATGACCCCATAGCATGGAACCCTGTGGCCTCTTCTCACGCCTTCCACAGTGACCTCCGGGGCGGGGTCTCTCAAGGGCCCCAAAGGAAAGAGGATTTAGGAGGGTATCCGGGGCCATTAGGCCAGGCTCAAGTCACATCCGGGTTCGCGACCGTACTGGCCATCCCTGCCTCAACCAAGCACAGCTGCCTCTCACCATATAAGCCACGAATTTCTCACATCTAGCCTACTCCTTATGATTGACCAGCGTCCTCAGAGCACCAAGCCTGGTACTAGACCCTCAAGCTGAGGGGCTGCAATGCAGTGACCCGGCTGAGAGAGCAGGCAACAGTGTGTCTGGAGGGGGTGCAGGCGGACCAGCGCATTGCTCACATTCCTAGCTCGCTGCACTGGCTCAGAACACTTCCTGCAGCTTCCAAGCCAGACCCTCAGGCTCCCACGGTTCCCAGCAGGGCCGCCCCAGAGCTGGACAAGCCCTGGTCTCCCAGCCCTGCCTGTAACCAGACAAACAGGCTGGCATGAAAATACCCTGAGAGCCTAGGAACCAGGCTGTGCCCCCCCCACCCCCCCAGATAGTGACTCACCAGCCCCAGCAGAGAAAGGCCCCATTGTTGCTCAGGGTCCGGCAGGCTCACACCAGGGTCTTCTGAGTCCCCTTTCCTGACCCTGGGGGACCCGGGCTAAGCTGGCTGTTGGGATCCTCACTGCCCACCCTGCACCAACCCCACCTAACCTGCACAAGCCCCTGGGATGGGCTCCGTGGAGGGGCTCCTGGGGCCCAGGCAGGTGGTGTGGCACTCCCAGAGCGGGCCATGGAGGCTGGACAGAAGTGGCAGACAGCAAGCATCCAGCTGGAGTGGTATGAGCTCTCCAACCGGCCCAGGCTGCCACCCCATTTATCTACCTCCCACTGCTGCCTGGGCTCCCCACGGATGGGTGGGGACATGGGGATTGAGTCATTTTGGGGAGCAGGGTGGTGGCTGGGTCCCCCTCCCTTGAGCAGGCTCCAGCCTGGTGCCCCCCCACCAGCTAGGTTTCCGTCCCAAGAAGGGAAGGAAGGAAGCTGCTGGGAGGCCCTGCCCTGCTCCCAGGACTCAGGGCTGAGGAGACAGAGACACAAGGGAGGAGACCCTGGCCCCAGAATAGGAGACAGTGCTGCTGCAGCTCACAGGAAGGGGGAAGAAGAACAGGAGCCAAGAAGTCCCCAAAGCTCTTTTGTAGGCACTGGGTCCTATGCCAAGCAGTCACCCCCTGCAAGACTTTGTCGCCTCACTTTCATCCCCCAGAACCAGAGGGTGAGACATGGTCTGGGTGTGAGGGGAAGGAGGGCCCAGGGTCTATAACTGCCCCCATGGCCTGGCACCGCTAGTTGCTTTAGCTGTTTGGGGGCTGTCCCCAATCGTCACTATCAGGATCAGCTGCACTGCAGCTGCAGCCACCCCTAGCCCATTCTGGCCCAGGGCTGAGTCACCACTGACAAGGCCCTAACAGCCCCCAAATGGAGGAGCTACCCACATCAGTGTCCTCCCTTTCCCCACCTCTTCCCCTCCCACCTCTGGGACAAGAGGAAAGTGAGGCTACATAGCCCTGACTCCACCTCAGTCCTTACCTCCCACAGGCACCGGGCGTGGGCCCTTCATCATGCAAACCACTCACATCCCGCCTCACTGTCTACTGTCCCCTTAGAGCACAGCCCTGCATGGAAGCATTGCCCGCCCATGTTCTCTGACAGCCCATGGTGGACAGAAAGTAAGCCTTGTTCTTGGAGGTCTGCCAGATCCAGCACCTCCTTTTAATGCTCTGAGCTCAGCCAACTAAAGGGTGGGTCTCCACCTGGGAAAAATAGAGAGACCCTGTCCCCTGGGCCTCCCCTGACCTTCTGGGGGTCCCTGTCCCCAAGCCAGCCTCAACCACTGCCAGTCAGGCCCCACTCTGTTCCTCTAAAAATATGCCCAGAGGAAGCCCCCTCCCAGGGCTTCCTGCAGCCCCAGAGCCTGAAATAGCAGAGGGGGAAGGTCCCACCCAAGGACAAGGTGCCTTGGCCACTCCACCCTGAAGATAAGGCCCAAGGGCGGGTTTTTCCACAGGAAGGTGAACTTAGCCATTTATGTTTAAATCAATAGACAAACGCCTGAGAGGAGGGGCTCTTCCTGGGGGGTGGTGATTTGCCTAGGAAAGAGTGAGGCACGGAAGGGCCAGCTAGCCCATCAACCCTGAAATCACAAATATGACCCTAACACCCCCCTACTCCAGCCTTCCATGGCCCTGGGGCAAAGTGCGAACTCCAGTGCTTGACACCATGGCACTGAGACCCTCGAGGCTCTCTGCCCTTGAGCCCAAGAGAACAAAACTTTGCAGGCCTGTGCCTTCGCTGACTTCTCCTCTGGAATACCATCTCCCCCAGGGCAGGGCCTGCAGGGTTCATGTCACAGGCATAGGACAAAGCGGACATCAGGGTCCCCCGCACACCCAGAAACTTCAGATTTCACATCTCCACTGGACCTAGGCCAGTGGTTCTCACAGTGAGATCTGGGGAACCCCTAAGCTTGAATCCCACAAAGGAATTTGTTTTTATTTATTAAGAAAAGACTGGGGGTGGGGTTGGGGTTGGGGGTGGCGAGAAGACGTGAGAGAGAATAACATGGGGCTTTCAGGAGAGAAGAATGAGGCAGTCTCAGGCTCTTCCACCTGGCCTCCAAGTGCTACCCAGGTAGGGCTAGCCCCTGGGACCAGCTACCTAGAAGGAAATGGAACCCGCGCCCCCATTCTTTACCTGGCCTGGAGGGGAAGGCAAAAAGAGATGTGCCCCACCAATATAGCCTGCACAATGAGCACCCTGCTTAGAAGGTCCCCTTGGGTGCCCCCAACTATACACTGCCCTCAGAGGGCCAGCCCCTTACCCCAAAAGGCCCTCATAGCACAAGTAGGCTCCTCAGACAGACACAGGGACAGAGAGACAGACAGACCCCCACACAGGCACAGAGCTGGGCACACTCAGTCCTGGGACATCCCAGCAGCCCTCCCCTAGGTTCCTCAGCCCCTAGGCGGGGAAAAGGGGTTTGTCAGATGACTCTCCCTGGATCAGGTGGCTCGGATGAACATCCTGGGGAAGAGGGACAGAGACAGGGGGCCAGGGACCAGACTGCCCTGATCTCACCCAGCTTGGAACAGACTGAGAGCAGAAAGAGGATAGTCAACCAGAGGCAGAAAAGGGCCCCAAGATGTAGAAGAGACTGACAGAGAGACTTGTGGAGGTGAGCAGAAACAGAAACTGCCATCAAGAGGTCAAGACAGTGTTTCTGGGAGAGGCCAGTGGTCCCTGTGGGTAGAGCCCGCCATACCTTCTGGCCAGCCTCGGAGTGGAGGCTGCCTGAATGTATCCAGTCCCGCTTTGGCTCCCAGGGGTCATGCACGGGTGGAAGCCCTCGCTGGGCCATCTCCTCGGTACAGGTCAGCTGCCGCCGGCGCAGTTCCTCATCTGTCTCCTTGTCCACCACCAGCAGCTGAGTCTGCCCTTCCACAGCTTTGATCCTCTGCACCACCTGGGACAGGCAGGTGGCGGTGGGTAAGCAGCCAGCTCTCTGGGCAGCACATGGACAGTGGCACCACCCAAGACTGGCAGGGTCCGTGGGTAGGCAGCTGGCCTACCAGGGGTGGGCAGCTGGACTGAGAGGCCTGCCAGCTCCACCCCCCACCCCCGGGCTCCAGCAGCTCACTCCTTCCACTCCCAGGGCTCCTGACACTAGGGCCCAGGCTGCACACGCCATAGAGGGGTCCCAAGGCCTCAGCTCAGGATCTTCAGCAGGAGGGGCCAGGAAGGTAGGTGAGGCAGCCTGTGTGGAAGTGACAATAATGGTACACAGCTGAGTTTCAGGTTTTCGGTGTGCTAGTACGTGCATGCTTGAATGTGCCCATCCATCTATTTCAGTCTGCGTTTGAGAGAGTCTTCTCCCTGAGTGTTATCCTGGGTATGTCTGTGCTCATTTCTATCCTCAGTGGTGGAGCATGTAATTCTATACCCCTGCCTTTACCCCCTCCGTTCAATACAGAGCATGAGCATAGACCCATTCCTGCTGGGCCAGCAGAGGGTGTAAGTCCTGGGTCCTTGTGGCAAGGCACCTACTCGGGTACCACACATGACCTGATAAACAGGATTCAGAGCCAGCAGGTGGAGGTAGGGAGGAGCAGGTCCAACTGTTGAACAAGTGTAGCATGTGGCCATTTGTGTGTCTATGCAGGTGCCTGTGAAGTATCTAAAACATGTGGGTGGCCATGGGGCATGCATGCCAGTTTATGCCCTGCAGGGAGAAGTATCCACTAGGCATTGAGGAAGGAAGGGTAACACCCCCACCCTCCAGAGGAGGGAAGATGGGGTTGCTTGCCACCAGCTGCTTGGCAAAAGCTGTCAACAGAGAAGAAGGTCTGAACCAGGTCTATCTTCTCCCAGCCTTCCTCTGCCCCTCCTCTCCTGGTGACTCTGAGAGCCACAGCAGGACCCCAGCAACTTGCTGCTTCCTGACTGTGGGACCCAAACAAGTTACCAACATCTCTAAGCATCAGTTTTTTTTTTTTACCCCTAAGATGGGAGCTATAACTGCATGCCCTCTCTTATGAGGCAATGGAAGGGTCCCACAGGGTCTTGTATGTGAAGTTCTTAGACTACCATCCAGGGGCCTGGGATAAAGGGGCAAGGTTGGCAATGATTGTTAAACAGAGGCCAGGCACCAGCTCTGCCAGGCTTCCCTGTGGCCTGTCAAGCCAAGCCCTCTGGCCCTGACCCTCTCCCTCCTTCAGCAAATAGCCTCATCAGGTAGACATTCTGGGTGGGAGACAGAACAGCAGACAGATGGACAGACAAGAACCCAGTAGTAGAGCAGGAGCTCCCAACCCAGTCAAGGACCAGTATACTAATCTCTAGGGCCCATGGCTGGCCATCCAAACAGGTCATGGATGCAAAGGTACTTGGGGGACACAGAACACCCTAAGCCAGAAGGAGTGGAAGGAAGTTGGCTCCAACCCAGGTAAAATCCCTGGCCAGTGTAAGATGGACACCCCCAGGGGTCAGAACCTGCAGAGAGGAGACCCTGCCCTCCCTCTGGCCTTCATCTCCAGCTGCAGGAAGCAGGGGGCTGCAGCTGGTGATCCCTTCAGGGCCAGGCAGCCTCCAAAGAGAGGAATGTGCTGCCACCAGCAGTGACTCCCACTAGGACCCAGACACAAACAGCCAAGGCATACAACAACATTACACGGACAGCAACACACAGCCAGGCAGGTAGACACACACACAGGCCTGCACACACACACACACACACACACACACACACACATCTAGATGTGTAGACCTGTATATTTTCGCACACACACCCAAGTTCACATACACACAACTAGGCATGAAGATCTGTCCACACACACAAACCCAAGGTGCAGACCCATCTATTCACATACACAGTCCAGCACACACACCCACGCACACACTCACTGATGCAAGCACAGACCGATGTGTGTGCACATGGGTGACCTCTCAGAGGGAACTGCACATTCACACACACACCGTTTTGTACACATGCAGAAGGCACCAAGGGTCTTCCCTTGCACGGAGACGCCCCGGAGGTGTCCGCATCTCCAATACTTGGTACATTGAGGCCAGAACAAGCCTGAAGAGCAAGAGCCAAGTTGAGGAGCCGCAGTGCGGGCTCCTCCCTGCCAGGACCACCCCCCCTCCGTGGTGCAGGGCAGAGCTTCCTGGCGGGGTGTGGGGGGTGCTAGGAAGGAGGCCAGCAGCCGCTGCCTCCGTGGCTACGACGTCTACCACCTCCGGGAGGGGAACGCGCAGGCCCTGGGAAGACCCCTCCTGGGCCCGAGCGGGGGGAGCTAAGCTGAGGCCGGGCGCAGGCAACGCGGGGCTGCGGGTCGTGGCGCCATCCGGCGAGCGCGGGGCCGGCGGGGCGCGCGCTCCCACCCACCTGGTGGTGCGTCTCGCCCTCCACGTTGACGCCGTTGACTGCGACCAGGCGGTCCCCCGCGCGCAGCGCGGCCGCCTCGGCCGGCGAGCCGGGCTCCACGCGCCGGATGAACTGCCCGCGGCGGCCCTTCTCGCCGTGCAGGTGGAAGCCGTAGCCTTGCTCGCCGCGCACCAGGCAGCACAGCCGCGGCCGCAGCGACTCGGACGCGGCCATGGCGCCCGCTGCCCGCCGGCCGGCCGCGGGCTGGCCCCGGCGCCGAGGCCCGCCGCCCGCAGGCAGGAGCGCGGCGCGGCGCGGGGCGCCCGGGACCCGGCGGCGGCGGCGGCGGCGGCGGCGGCGGCGACGCGGACCCGGCGGCGGCCTCGGCGGCCAACGCTCGGTTCCCTTCGCCTCGGCTCCGGCTGGAACTCGGGCTGCGGCCCCGCCCCCGCGCCGCCCCTTCCCGCCCCCTCGGCGCTCCGCGGCCCCCGCCTTGGGTTCAAGCCTTTCGGGCCATGCCCCTGTCTCTGCGCCCCGTCAGCCCCGGGGGACCCTGAATCACCGGGACCCCCTCTGTCTCACCACCCTCCTTGGCGCCAGCGCTTTGGCCTCCAATTCCAGGGACATTTATTGAACACCTACCGCATGCGGGGTCACGGCACAGAGACACACTCTTAAGGCGGGGGGAGGGATGAACAAAGGGTTTTAAGACCAAAGGATCCCCACACAAGGGGCAGAGGGTAACAAGTGCCACAGCTCTGCCCATCCTCCTCGAGAAGCTACACCACCACCACTACTGTCCACACATCTGTATCCTTCCTGCACCCAGGGCTACCCCAGCCCAGTGCAGAATCCCAGATGATTGAGGAGGGTAAAAAGGGGTTTGAAAGTGACGGGGCAGCAGCCTCTCCCTGCATACCGGAGGCCAGTGATTGGAGGACTCCCTGGCCCTCCCCAGGAGTGTTCATACTAATCTGAGACATGTATGTCCATTAAACATTCCCCCCATCATCCCCTCCCTGTGCCAAGACCCTCACTCATCACCCTGCTCATCCCAGACCTGGTCAGTGACTGAAAAGGTGGGGAAAGGAAATATGCTTGTTTGGGATGAGAGGGTCTTTTCTACATCCTCCTGACCTGCGATGAATTGTGTTAAGGACTTTGGCCTCTGAGCTCTGGCCTGTGGTCGGCACTCACAGGAGCTGTTTCCATGAGCAGGAACCTTTGTATCCCCTCCTCTGCCTAGAGCCCTTTCCTCCATCCATCCTCCCGCTTCCCTAGCCTCTACCTCCTCCCAGTATGGGTTCCCCCTTCCCCCAGTTGGACACTGACCACAATGAAGAATCATTTATGCTTTGTCAGTGCCTCCAAGTGCATTTAACCTGGAACAACCCTAGGGTGCTCAGGCCATTTTACAGATTATAAGACTGAAGTTTGGTGAGGAAAGAGACCCACTCCAGGTTCCCCAACTCCTCTTGTGCCAGGGCTGTGAGAATCTTAAGTCCACACTTGTCACAGCCTCAGAAGACAACTAGTTGCAGACTTCCCCTCAGTCTGCCCCTCCCTAACTTGCCCAGGCCCTCTTTCTTCCCCTGCACAAACCTGATCCTTTGGGGTCCAGTATAGCCAGCCCAGACAGTTCCCCATGAGGAAAGAAGCAGACTCCGCTCAGGCCCAGTCCTTGCTGCTTCGGGCTCCCAGCCTCCACTCAAGTACAAGGCCCGCCTCTGGGCAACCTCCTGGGCCACAGCCCCTTGGGTGTCCACACCCCAACGGCTGCCCCTAAAAGCCACTTAGGCCAAAACTGCATGGCTGCTCCCCCACCTCCTCCTCTGAGTTCCTGGCTGATGCTGCTGTAGGCTCTTATCTGGCTAGCCACCTCTGTCTGTTTGCTTGGCCAGAGACTGCCTGTCTGACCTGTGTCTGGCCTCCCTGGACACAGCTTGGTGCTGCTGCCCCAGGAGGCTGTGAGGATGGGCCCAGGCAGGCAGGTCCACCATATACCATCCCAAAATCCCATAGTAACCAAAATCACCCAGAACCTGCCAGACTGTAGCTTTGGGGCCACACCAAAGTTTAGGGAGGTGGCTGGATGGGAGACCATCAGAGAAGGTAGGGTCCCCTGGTCCTCTGGGTTTGAGGATCTTCTCCTTAGAACAGCTGCTCCTGGTCAGCCTTGGGCCCTTTCACCTTCCACAGCCCAGGAATAGGCCTGTGTGTGAGGAAGGAAGTGGAAGGGAACAGAACACAGCTGGAGGGAGGGGTAACAGGGCATGTCCTTACAGTCAGAGGCCAGAAACAAACACTGCATCCCAGAATAACAAAGGAGACCCCAAAGCCAGGAAAGGACCAAGGAAGGTAACAGAGTAAGGAAGGGGGTGAGTAACAAAGGAAGTGGGTAACAAAAGAAGTGGGTAACAGCAACAGAATTAAAGGCCCCCCTGGAAGAACTGCAGGTAAAAATTCCAAAGCAGGAGCAGGAATGAGTGAGAGGAAGCCGGGTAAGTGTGGAGGACCTAAAGTAACAGCCATGAGGAAGGGCAACTAGCAGCTCTCCTGGGCAAACTCTCTCTTGTCACTTCCTCCAGCCTCCAGCCTCGGAAGCTGTGATGAAGGTGATGGAGGTGAAAGACATAGAGAAAGGGGAAAAGCAGAGGCCCACGTGTGTGGACTGAAAGGCCTACAAGGGCTGTGAGCTGTTTGGGGTCGCTGGGGAATGGTTAAGGGAGGTAAGAGGTGAGGCCTGCAGCAAGCAGAAAGAAGTCAGATGAGAGGTGGTCTGGGTGATACCCACACCCTACCTCTTCACCCCACTCCTGCCACCTTGCTATGCAGGCCTTGCGACAGAGGGGAAGAGACCTTTTGGTGCCCCCCTTCCCTGGCCTGTCAGAGGGTCCTCCTCGAGTAAGGAGGGGGCTTTTCTCTTGAGCTTTGAGGCCAGTTCCCTGCTCCAACACCCCCAGAGAAGAGCACAGCCGGGGCCTGTGCGCGGATTTGGGGTGTGGCGGTGGGCAGAGGCCCGGTCACAGCTGAAGGAAGGCCATTGGTCTGACGCCCGTTAACGGCCCCGAGCTTCCCCGGCTAGCACCGCCTCCCGTATAGGCATTAATGGCCCCGCGGGAGGACCAGGCCTTGCTTAGGGCCTCCTCCCTCAGACATCAGGTCTCTTCAGGGTCCGAAACTGGAGCAGGAGGGACCAGAGCGACGGGAAGAGATGAGAACGAGACCGACAGAGCAAAGAGAGAGACGGGGAGAACCGCAAGGACCAAAGGGGAAAGAGGCGAAGGAAATCCGCCGAGAACGCCCCAGAGGCGCTGCCCAGTTATCCGGCTCTGGCCCCCGCCACGAGGCCCCCCAACCCCTCCTGAGGCCGGAGGCGCTGAGCGGGGCCGTAGCCCAGTAGCGCAGCCGCGCAGCGCCACTTGCCGGCTCTGGCTGGTACTGCATCGTCCAAGGGGCTGCCCCGGCCCCGCCCCTCTGGCTCCGGCTCTGTCCAGTCCTGCCAGATGGAGATTGGGTGAGACCGGCGTCCTAGGGCTGCTTGCACTGCTGGGGCTCAGCCGGGAGTAGGTGTGATAGGTAGAGAAGCCGAGGCTCCGCAGAGCTCCTAATCATCTATGCTCTCTCACCTTGGACTTAGCACCAACCTTTTCAGACCAGATACCTCCAGGCGACATGAGGTCTGGCCCCTCTCCAAGTGTTCCGGCTTTTGTGACCAAATATTTGCAGACCACTTGGCGGCGAGCACTGGAGAAACATCTCTGAGGCCCATGGAAACAGAGATTTGTCTGCCTTAGCAAGGGGAGGCCCAGGGTTGGGGCAGCCCTGAAGGAGGGGCATTTAACAGGCCCCGGAGCCTTAGTCTCTCAGGGTGGACCACAGAGTTATTCTGGAAAACAGAGTGTGGTGAGGAGAGGTAGCAATGAGAGTGGAAGGCAGGTCCAGGCTTATGGCCTAGAACCAAAACACGAATTTCATCCCACCAACAGCGGATAGCCCTTTAATGTGTATGTACTGCGGAATCCAAAGTCATGACATGTTTGTTGTTGTTGTTGTTTTGATTTTTAAAAGTTTTTATTTGTTTATTTATTTATTTTTAGGCGAGGCAACCCTTGGTTGACCTCACAGATTGTAAGAACCTTGTCAGCTTACAATCCCTTGTTTTTTACAACTACAGCACCTGGTCTTCCTACAGCACTTGGTCTCCCATCCAAGTACTAACCAGGCCCGACCCTGCTCAGCTTCCAAGAACAGACGGGATCGGGCTTGTTCAGGGTGGCATGGCTGTAGACTAGGACACCATGTTTTGAAAAGCCAAATTTGGGAAGGAGTAGGGCAAGAGTGGGCTCAGAGGGAAGAATGAATTGACCTGAGGGGTATGAGACCACCCCTGCCCCCAGTGTAGATCCTGGGGGGAAAAAAACTGGGTAGAATCAGGGTAAGTAAATTCAGGATAAAGTTGGGAGAGTGGAGTGAGAAGGGATTGCCAGTGAGGAGAGATGAGGGCTTCCAGAGGTGGTTTTGTTCCATATGGACATTTAAAGCTAGCTGGCTAGACAGACACTGGACCTCTCTTCCAGTCTATGCTGGATGTCCCAAGGGAAGACCTTGCTACATGCCAAGGGAGGACTCCAAGGGCAGACAGCATCAGAGCACAGTGCCTAGGCTCTTCAAGGTCCAGGACAGTTGTGAGAGTCCCAGTCCACACTGAAAAAGTTTGAAGAGGGAGCAGGAGGGTGGAGGGACCCAGACACTTATGAGGGGGCAGCTGGAAGGGGGCCCAGGTAGAGGGAGTCTTTATTAGTCAAGATGGCAGGGCACATTACATGGGGGGGCTGGAGTCACTAATTGGAAATACAGAGGGGGGTAAGAAATGGAGGGGTCCCTGAGGAGTTAAGAAGACTCAGGGGGAGGGTCTCTTCCTCCCTAGGGGGAGAGCATGGTCATGAAGAAGGAGGCAGGGGGTTCCCACTTCTCCAGAAACTTTCTGCTGAAGGAGGGAGGGGTTCCTAGGAGATCCAGGTTTAAAATGAATACTGGGAGTTAGGGAAAAGTTTGAGTGGGCTACCAGGTCTTGAGGTCCCACCCTCTTGGGGATGACAATCTGAAAGTGGCCAGGGTGCAACCTGTGAGGCTTCCTGGAGGCTCCCAGGGTGGGGGTGGGGGAGGCTGGCTCTGGCTTAGTAGTGAGGTATAAGTTCCTGCTTTCCTCCTGTACATTTTGGTGGATAGCAGCAGGACCCAGAGTCTGACTTAATTCCTCCCCCAGGGGAAGAACTATTCCCTCTTGGGGGCCCCTGAGACCTGGTCTGATGACCACACCTCCCGAACAGGAGTGGCAGCATTGGCAGAGAAGGGGGAAGGGAGAAGTGTCTCTGGCTCTGTCCCCACTTCTACCCCGCTTGGACATACAAATTAAGGCGGAGGTGGGGTGGCGGTGAATTTCTACTGGGCAGCGAGAGGGAAGGCTCCTGACAGCTGTTTGCGCCCCAAAACTAGATGGCAAAGTTCACATTGTGGATGAAAAGGGTCACATGTGGAGCGTAGAAACCAGGCAAATTTTATTGCTTAGATGGCCCAGCCTAGCCTGAACTGCTGTGTCCTGGAGGCCAAAGTGACTAAAGATCAGGTGCGGGACTTCGAGGGAAGGGGCTGCGTTCAGGTCGAGTCGAGAGAATCACGGTTGAGCTGGAGACTCTCCAAAAGCTCTAGAAAAAAAAAAACAAAAACAAGAGTAGGACCGTGGGGAGAAGGCTGTGCGCCCTCCACTATCCACCCGCCCCCAGGCTGGAAGGGTACAATGTGCTCCAAGAAAGCCTTTTTCCACGCGCAGTGGGGTGCGAACCGACCGGAGGGTGCTTGGTGGGCAGGCAGACGGGCTCTCCAGGCTCAGATCTCCCGAGCCCCCCGCCCCCCATCCAGCTGCCGTCCCAGCCACTCTTCCTCTCCGCACATCTCTAGCCTGCCCTGCTAAGATCTAGGAACAGGCGCCCAGCCACGCGTCGGGTTCAGGCGCGGGGGCCCGGGCGCGCAAACTCCGGAGCGCATTGACAGGGAGCCCTGCTGGGGGGGGGGTTGCTGAGTCGCGCCTTCCCCCAGTTCCTGAACTCCCCCCGGGGGGGGGGGCAGGCAGGACAGCACCGCGGGCGGCGGGCCCAGGAAGAGGGTATCTCTGGAGGAAAGCCGCGGTGGGAGGTACGTCCAGGCCGAGGGTGTCGCAGGCAAGGGGCCCAGAATTGGGGCTCCTCCGGCCGCGGCGGCGAGAACCAGGAGCAGGCTCGGGGCGTGGCCCACTGTGTGGCAGCTGGGACCTGCTACGTGCTTGTTAGGTGCCTGTGGGCAACGGCAGCAGCAGCGGCCCCTCTCTCAAAGGCCATGGATCCCAGCTTAACGGTGGTGGGTGTTGGAGGAGGGGTAAAAGCCTCAACCTTTCTTCGGTTCCCTCATTTGTGAACTGGGGATAAGATGGCATCCATCTGGTCAGCTTGCCCTAAGCATTAATAATGCAGATGTGGGTCTTGGTACCATGCTTGGTACACCATAGGTGCTCAATAAGTGGTTGCGGCTACCATCGATTGCTGTTGACGTTTGAGATTGCCCAGCCCCCCTAAACTGCCAGGGAAAACACTTTGATGGAGGCGTGATGGCGCAGGGAAAGGTGTGGGGTGGGGGAGTAGAGGGAGCCAAGCCAGAGAATCCTGGAGGACAGCTTAGAAAGCTGCCACTGCTGCATTCCCCTAGGGCCACTTGGCCTGGAGAGCCGCCTGGAGTGCGCGGTGGGTAGATGGGGTGACACGAAGCAGGCTGCCAGGGACTCCTGGCGCTGCCACCCCCTCTCTCTTTAGGGGTCGCGGTGCCCTGGAACCTGGGGGACTGCGGCCGGGCCTGGGGAGGGATCTAGGGCGCCCCCTGGAGGTAGCCCGGGAAGCTTCTGTAAGGAGACTCATCAACATGAAAACTGACTAATTGTGGTCTGTTGTAATGGAGGTCTCTGTGGCAGTTACAATATTTAAGAGCTATGAGTAGCACAGAAAAATCTCGAAAACACAATGATGAGCAAAGAAGGACATACCCTGAACAATGATATATGTTCAGTGTCTGGAGTTTAAGTACCAGTGATACTTCTCGCTTGTTTGTGGCTGTGGACCCTTGGGAGTGAAATGTCAGGGTGCAGAAGAAGGATTAAGACCACTTTGGGACAGAAGGATAGGGGGTGCCTGTCAGATGGAGGTGTGTGGAAGGCACCCAGCAAAGGGAGCCCAGAGCCGGGTTGGGGGAACCAAATGCAAAATAGCTTGATGGTCTCTGAGTCTCCCAATTTGGGGCACAAAAGAAGAGCTCAGTACCCTGCCCAGCCCTGAGCCCAGAGGCCCAGTGACAAGGCCTCTGCCCTCACTTCCCCCACCATAAGTTTGGAGCCAAAGCATATGGTAGATGATAATCCTAATAGCCCATGAGAGCAAACTCTTTTCTGAGGCTCACCTCTCCCCTTCATCCACATGACAGCCCCCTTCTAGACACTGATTGATCATGACTTCAGACTATTTATTTGCACATGCCTTCCACACACACCAGACCAAGCCCTTGATGGGCTGGTCCCATATCTGCTTCTTACTTGTGCCCCCACGCCCAAGCACAGAACCTGGTCCCTGATATGAACTCTGTCCTAACGACAGTGAATGAGCAAATCTGTTTTGCCATTAAAAATTTTTTACATCAAATGCTAGTACAAGGGGAAAAAATAAAGCTGTCCCTGTGCCACCCTTTCACATCCTAGTCCTGTTCTCCATGGACAACTGCTTCTAACCCCTTCAGCTGTTTCTTCTAATATACACCTAATTTTAAAACCATAAACTTACCTATTAATTACACGTGACATGTGTATATATCTGTGTCCACAGCCTAAATGGAGATTTCAGCTCCCCAGGCGGCTCCCTTTGCCTCCTCCTAGCCAGAAGCCAAATCTATCACCTTAGCACTACTGACATCTGTGGGGCTGTCCTGCGTACAGTAGGATGTTTAGCAGAATCCTTGGCCTTTACTCGTTGGTGTAGGTAGAGTAACTCCTCCTCAGAGATGTCTACACTCTTATCCCTGGAACCTGTGAATATTCACAGTACATGGTAAAGTTGTAGATGAAATTAAGGATGCTAATCAACTGAAATATAAGCACATCATCCTGAATCATCCAGGAGGGCCCAATGTAATCCCAAGGGTTCTTCAGTGTGGAGAAGGGAGGCATTCAGAGAGGTGACAAAGGGAACAGGTTGCAAAGATGTGCCTTGCAGATGTAGAGGCCATGAGCCATGGAATATAGGCATCCCTAGAAGCTGGAAAAGGCAAGGAACTGGATTCTCCTCTAGAGCCTTTAGAATAAATACAGCCCACTTGCACCTCGATTTTTATCAAAGACTTATTTTGAACTTCTGAATTCCCAAATTATAAATAATAAATTTGTGTTGTTTTAAGGCACCAAATTTTTACAGCAGCAAATAGGAAATTAATGCAACAGTAGATGCCACTAACACTCCCACTCCACAACCAAAAATGTGTCCTTGGGGACAAAATCACCTCCAGTTGAGAACCACTGACTTAGATTATAAACTATTTTCTATCTGTTTTAGGTAGCATCAAATGGCTTCCTACTGATTTGGATGAAGCTTTGGCTCTCTTGCACCCCTAACACCCTTCTCATCTCTCCATTCTCCAAATATCACTTTATCACAATTTTGGTTAAATCATCAGCCAGTGTTTCTATTATTACCAAATATTGTTCTCTGCTGAGCCAAATAGTGTACTATGATTACATTTCCTTTCTCATTGTGCTATCACTATTTTACTTGTTTTTTATATATTTACTTTGTTATTTTCTCACAAATGTTCCAAGCATGTCAAGCTCCTTGCAATAACTTTCCCTGATCCTCAAGCACATGAGATCACCTACCATCAGTTCCATATTTACTCTGGAGACCTTCCTCTGGGAGCTGGTAGTCCCCTGCCCCAATCCGGACATCCATTTTCTAAGCTTCATGCAAATGAGGATATAGGAGCTATGTATTTTGTCCTTTTGATATCAGCGGCTTTATGCTGAATGGAAGGTTTTTCTGGGTACAGAATTTCTGAATGGAAATCACATTCTCTCAGAAATTTGAGGGAACTTCTAGCTTCTAGTTTTTCAGGATTACAAGTCTGATTTTCAATACTTCATACAGGTTTGAATTGGTTCCTGGACCCAATTCCAACGTGGAAAGGGGGAATATTTTGCACCCAATGAGCAATTCTCAGATGCCAGCAGGTTGTCTAAGAATTCAACTCAATTCTGACACCATCTACCTGGAGATGGCATCAGATTCCACAGGTTAAGGGCTCAGTTCCACAGTACTGCTCCCAACACACTTCTGATGCCAACTGCAAGCCTAGACTCTTACCTGAGTTTTTGACCGACTGGCTATAAATCAGATTCCCACGACCCCCTCTTTGTGTTTGGTTAATTTGCTAGAGAGGCTCACAGGAATCAGAGAAACATGTTACCTACTAGGTCACAGGCTTATTAAAGAATATGACTCAGGAACAACCAGATAAAAGAGATACATAGGGCAGGGCATGGGGAAAGGGTATGGAGCCTCCATGCCCCATCCAGGTACCCCATTCTCCCTGCAATGTGTTCACTAACGTGGAAGTTCTCCCCAAAAGGACCAGTGTGCTGTCTACCTGGCCTTTTATGGAGGCTTCATTAGAGTCAATCATGATTGACTAAGTCATTGGCCATTGGTGACTGATTTAACCTCCAGCCCCAGTCCTTTCCCTGAAGTGTGTGTGTGTGTGTGTGTGTGTGTGTGTGTGTGTGTGAGAGAGAGAGAGAGAGAGAGAGAGAGAGAGAGAGAGAGAGAGATGACAGAAAGTCCAATCCACTAATCATATGATTAGCTCCCTTGTCAACCAGCGTTTATCCTTAGGTGCTTCAGAAAGTCACCTCAGTGACCTAACAAGGTACACTTAGAAAATTCCAAGGGTTTGGGGAGCTGCGAGCCAGGAACTGTGGATAAAGACTAAATAGCTTACAAATCACAATATCGCAGTCTACCCACTGGTCTTAGAACTTGATCTCTCACAGCAAAACAATCATATAAGTCAAGATACTGTGCGTTACTAGAATCCCATCCAATCATTAATAATTACCCAGTCTATCATCATATGTAAATATCTTTCAAGGCGATGCCCCTGAGGTTTGCAGGCTGTCATTCAACTCTGTCATGTTCCAACAGTATGGGTGGTCTCAGCAAACACATGGCTTCACCCTTTCAGGTATCTGGTATAATGGAGCTAAGAGACAGTATCATCTTGGGCTGAGCCTCTCTTAAGGCATAAATAAAATGTTGGATTTCCCTTGCTGCATAACCCAGCTATTCATCCCTTTGTCCTCTGCTATTGTTTCTCCTTCTCTCCATTTGTCATCTATCTTTTCCCAGATTTCTCCATCCTTGGAAGGAATGTTAGGTTCAGCCATTGTGCTGGTCTAGATTGCAGGAAGCAATGCTAGTCTAGGTAGTGCCTCCCCCTCAGGCCACTCTCTCAGGGTAGGGTCATACAGGTACAGAACTCGTGGGTTCTCCTGACCACTAAGCAAAACAGCACCATCCACTGTCAGCTCAAATTCTGTCTGATGGGGTGAAGGCACAACCTGTGCCATCAGGTCCTTAGGAAATCTGAAATAAAATTACCGCCATGCCCCACATCACTCCAATCTCTGTCTCTGCTTCACATGGCATTTGTCTGTGTCTGAGTTTGCATCTCTTCCTTCTTAGAGGGATAGCAGTCATATTGGATTAGGGTCCACCCAAATCTAGTGTGAGCTCAACTTGATTACATCTGTAAAGACCCAATTTCCAAAAAAAGTTATATTCACGGCTAGGGGGAGTAGCACTTCAACACATCTTTTAAGGTGACACAGTTCAACCCACAACAGGGATAATGAACTTATGTTTCTTGAATGAATCTAAGATGAAATGGACCCTTCCAAGACTTCTGACGTAATCCAGTGGTCCATGAACCCGTTAGCTCCTCTGTGAACATACCGGTTCTTTGAGTTCTGCTGCTCTGCCTCCCTCCCACAACCTGCAGAAACAAGTCAAATTTTCTAGAGCTTTCACTTGCTGGACACATGTCCTGAAAGAGTGAGAAAAATTATTCTCCCATTAAATATTGCATCCCACTCCCTTTGCCTCCAAAAAACCTAGGGCAGTTTTTACACCTGCATAACAAAGGTCCAATCTAACAAAGATTAGACGATCTGGACGTTAATAAATAGAAAGAGTAAGACCATGAATCTAAGACCCACTTCTTGTAAGACTCATGAGTCAGAGCACCAGTAGGAACACTTATTATCATGAAAGAATACTTAAGTTTTCACTCACCAAAATTTTTTTTCTGTTTTTATTTCATATTAGTTTCAGGTATATAATACAATGATTAGACATTTACATTATTTATAAAGTAATCCCCCAATCACTCTAGCACCCATCTGACACTACACACAGCTATTACAGTAATATTGACTATATACTCTATGCTATATTCTAAATCCCCATAACTGTTTTGTAACTACTAATCTGTACTTCTTCATCCCCTCACCTTTTAAAACCAGTCCCCCTACCCTCCTCCCCTTTGGCAATCACCAGTTTGTTCTCTGTATCTGTGAGTCTGTCTTCGTTTAGTTTGTTCATTTCTCTTGTTCTTTAGATTCTGTATATAAGTGAAATCATACAGTATTTATCTTTCTCTAACTTATTTCACTCAGCATTAATAACCTCTAGATCCATTCATAGCATGGCAAATGGTAAAATTTCATTTTTTTAATGGCTAAGTAATATTCCATTGTATATATGTGCCATAAAGGTTTACCAGTATAGTTAGTTTCTTAAGAATCCTCCCTGCTTCCAGCACCCGCAGTTGAAGTCCTGGTCCTGAGACCACTGCATAAGGAAGGAAAAAGTCGCAGTAATGTGGGGAAGAACTCACACCAGCATTTGCCCCCACACCTTCCCTAGATCCCTAAGACCCAATTCATGTTGAGTGTGAGCACACACTCAAGAAGGTGTGTAAGCCAGTCCGCCATGCCTTTATTTCCTGCTGTTTTAGACAACCAATGTTTAAATTGCCCATTTTGATTCTCTATTAAACTTGTACTGAGGAAGACCACTCTCTGCCCATTGTGGGACGTTATCAGTTGTAAAGGGTGTCCCTTGGTCTGAAGAAATGCAATCTGGTGGTACAAATTGGTTCAGTGTTTTTTGTTCCAATCCTTTAATAGGATTTTAAACATTTGTATTTGCCACTGAAAATGCAAAACCTAGTTCAGAGTTAAGAGTTCGTTAGGACTCATTTATAGCCCGCCCCAACCCAGACTACTGGCATCGTCCAACATAATCCACTTCCTTTGAAGTATCTTCCCCAGAGCCATCTACTGTCTGTCTCTTGTTGACCGACTACAGTTCTTGTTGGCATTTTGTGACTCACAGGGTGCAAAAAGACTATGTCTAGATTCAAACCATCTCTGCACTGCTGTGGCCTATGTCCACTCATGTCATGGGCCCAGGTGGCCACTTCAAGTGAGCACACCGAAAGGTCTACCTTCCAAACCTTTTAAACTTGGGAAGGAGTTCTTCAGATGGCATTAACATGTCCTACTTTAATGCACTTCTCAAATTCCCACTAGGAT
Source organism: Cynopterus sphinx (assembly GCA_030015415.1). Classification (NCBI taxonomy): domain Eukaryota; kingdom Metazoa; phylum Chordata; class Mammalia; order Chiroptera; family Pteropodidae; genus Cynopterus; species Cynopterus sphinx. The sequence goes on along the minus strand of CM057379.1, from coordinate 92,808,349 downwards.
TTGCACAGTCGTGCCCTGACTAGATGGCTAGGCCATTGGCCACTGATCCCACTAGGCTGATCTGTTTTTACCTTCTTCCATCAGAATGGTGGCCTTCCAAACAAGATATTGTCCATTCACTATGGAACTGCCATCCATGAACCAAACAGCTCTTTGTTGGTCAGTCAAGAGCTATCTATCTATAGGGCACTGTCTAGGTGACAATAGAATTCAGCAGCTCCTCACACCATTCCAAAGTTGGTCCCAGGAGAAAAGAGGCTCCCTGCTCATATCTCCTTGTGTTCCTGGGCAGCATGATCCTGTACAAACCATTCCCATTTTATTATCAAACTCTTTGGGGCACTACAACACCCATTAGAGCATTTCTCTGATATCACTGAAGACATTGTGGGTATTTCAGGTTTTATTTTATGGCATTTAGTCATAGGGAGCAGTTTCAATTTATATTTGAAAGCAAGGTAGTAAATGCCACTCAAATGGAAATTCTCTTGGTCAAAATCACAGTAGCCATCACTAGGAGGTGTTCATGTGGTGTTGCCATCAACCCTGGTCTACATGCCACATGGACTATTGCCAAGAAATCGTCCCCACTGGCACTCCAGCTTCTGTTTCACACTATGTAGGCTCAGGCAATTGCACAGGTTACCATTTAGCACATCCAATTAATGTGGCTTGATGGGTGGATTTATGTGCCTGTTTTACAAGATGAGGTAGAGAAATGATCCCCAGTCAGATATAATATAATGTTAATTCCCATAATATAAACAGGTAAAAGAGATACAGCCCCTTCACATCAAGTTTGATCAAATGTACCAATTCTCCTAATAACTTTTACCTGAATTCTATCACCTCTTATGTTTCTACCTGTAGCCTCTATTAGGACTTCATCAACAGGTCTCGGTTTTATAATAGGTAGGAAAGCATCCCCCAATTAGACATAATATCCCTCCCCACAAAACATTAGGTAAAGGTGACGCAACTTCTTTATATCAAGCCTATTTAAATATCCCAACTTTCATAATCCTATCAACCACTACATTTTTCATGTTCTCTCAATCTCTTTGAGTCAGAGATTCAGCAACAGGCTTTAATACCATAGTTCATGGAAATCCCTTATCAAAGAATCCTAGAAACTTCTTTTTCACCCCCTGACCATTTTCTCCACTTTTGTGTAAAAGGCTGAGTTCCCTCAGTAAGGGATCCAGCCAAGGGACCTGGGCATTTTTGTCAATCTTTAACTTGATTAGTTGGTTTAACTGTTGTCCGTGGTAAGAATGCTCGTGTAATCTTAAGTTTGGCAGACTCCACGGTACTTCCTTCCTGGAAGGAAGCTACAGGTGTGCTGGGAAACCTGGCTGTTCAAGAGTTATGTCATGTTATGCAAGACTGGCCCACAGGGCAGGCTCTGGCAAAACTGGGAGGTGCCCTGTGAGCAAGCGATGGGCCCAAGTTTTCCCCAACTGTTCCCACACCCCAGATCTCTCCAAGGTCTACGTCCATCTGTCTGTCCATTACAGACTGACAGCAACCTCAACTGTCTTTTTTCAAAAGGGCACAAATTAGGTGCCCACAGAGTGCTCATGGGACTATAGCATCCACTGACTTCTTTAACATAAATGTCTACTTTAAAAGAAAAAGAAACCTATTCCTCAATAATGTATTTTCTAGGAATAGGAAAGTGAGATTCCTTGTCAGATGTCACCAGTCCAAGCTTTCCATAAACAAACCAGAGGACTTTCACAACGCTGGAAGCAAACATCTCAAAGTTCAGCAATCCAAGGGAGCTCCAGCTAAGTGATCCCAGCCAGAAGCTGACATTGCCCAGAGGATAGGGAAAAGCTCCCTGGTGCCCTGTGACCCCTCCAGAGTCAGAAACTACCCTCTTCACTCAGAGGCTGAGCCCCCAGTCAGAAGAACTGGCAAGAACTTTCTAACATTTTTATCCCCAAATACTAGCACCATGAGGAGATCTCAGAGGCTCTGTCTGCCTTCTCCTCTGGCAGGCAGGTCTGAGGGCAACTGCCACTCAACAGATGAAAATACCAGTCTCAGTAACCCAGAGGGGCTCAGAAACACAGCTGGGTTAGCAACACCCAGTTTGACCCTCTGATTCCAAAACAGTTTGCCTCTGGAGGTCCCTACTTGCCCTAGCTCCTCCACCAGAACTTTAGCCATAGAAGAGGCAGCAGCTCATTTAGAAGAGAAAGCTTCAGTTTAGTGAAAAAACACAGATCATGACTAAAACATTGACATTCATGAGACAGGGGAAATCATGTAAAATCTATTTGCCAAACTCTGAAAGGTCCATCAGGCAATTTAAAATGTCCAGGGGCAGTGCAGTCTAATAAATGAATAGGGACAGAGGTGCAAAGAAAGGGTATTGTTAGGTTTGCCAAAAGAGAAATGCACAAGGCCAAAGGAATTAAGTTTACTGTGGCATGTAACAGCCAGGCTGAGCTGAACATGGTGTCAGCCCCGAATGTGAAGAGACTCAAAGCTTATATGGGGCTTAAGGCAGAGGTTTTCGACAGGAGTTTTCCGAGTGGGTAAATTGGCAGGTATAGTGGAAAGTCCCTTAGTCCAGTAAAAAAGAATGTGAGCTTGTAGCTGTTGCCAACCTGAATGTTGCAAGGTCCAGGGGTAGGGGATAGGGCCCTCCTGGACCTAACATTCCAGTTTTTGTTTTATAGAATAGGATGGTGACTCTTCCTTCCGTAACTACTTCCTGCTGAATAGGGGTGGTGGGATTTGGTAGTGAATGACAGCAAGGGAGTGTGGTAGTGACTGGTAGTGTCTGCCATCCAGAGGGGTTGGTATTGTGACCCAGAGTAAAGTAGCATGACTTCTGCTCTGGGCTGGTTAATAAACGCGTGAAAACGGTCCTGGAGGAGAGAAGAAATCTGGTATAGTAGGCAAAGTCCCAAACCCAAAATGAAAAAAAAAAAAAAGAGGGTTAGAGGCCCTAAAAAGGGTAGGAGCCAGGTAACCCAGTTGTTTTTTAGCCAGGTATCCCAGATTTAGTCTGCTATTCTCTAATCTTGTTGTGGCTTTGTCCTTTAGTTTTTTAGCTGTGTCTCTTACTAGTCCTGATTGGTTAACATAAAAACAATATTATTCCTCTAAAAAGAGGCAGAAACCTTTTTCAGCCATATGTAGGTCTAGCCCTCTTCTGTTTTGTAAAGTGATGGCCACAAGGGAGTCAATTTGATCCTGTAATTGAATTATACTTTTTGCAACTTCATCTAGGCTTTCCTGGAGATCATTGGATAATGCTTCAAAGTAAGATAGAGTGTTGGCAAGTCCCCCTATGCCTGTTCCAAGTCTAGAAGTAACACCCAGTGTGACTAAGAGTGGGATGACCTGAATAGCCCTTTTATGCCTTATATCTCTAGTGTGTGATGGGAACTGGTAGGGACTGAATATTGGGGGCTACTTCTATATTTAGAGAGAGGTAGACTAGAGTGCAAGTTACAGTCCAGTTAGGGGGAAGGTAGAGATAAGTGCTAGTTCTGCACAGAAAGAAGACCCTTTGTTGGGTATATAAGTGGAAACGTGTATGGAAAATAAATGCGTAAGAGGATAGGTTGTTCCTGTGTGTACTGACTGGGGCTCGGAACTCCAGGCCATAAGAGTTGTAGCCATAGCAGCTCCAATCAAGGGGGGCGAGGGGCGGTAAATGAGTAGGAGAATTAGTAGGCTTGCAATGAAAGTGTTGGGAAACTATAGAGACAGTTGTAATCCAAGGAAGGGAGAGGGAGGGTATGGAACAGTTGTAAGAGGTTGCAAGGAATGTAGGGTAACCTGTGATGCAGATGGGTTGTAGGAAGGGACCATTAGCCTCTGGGGAGACTTAGTAGTCTATCCATTGAGTCCAGTGTCCATTTGGTAGTTGGGCTATAACTGCCTGGTTGCAAAGATTGGTAGGTAGGTGTCCTACGATATGCTGCTACCCGTCCTTGTGAAATAAAGGGGAGCCTTGGAAATTAAATGGGCATGCAGGGTTGTGGGTCCTATTACTGGTATGGAGGAATGTGCGACCTTTGCAGGAGATTGGGAATAGGTATTGAAAAGATTAGAGGCTTGATTAGCCTATGCTGTGGAGTAATCTCTGAGTATCTGCCATTTCAAGGAAAATGGATCCTTTTTCTTTTTATATGAAAGGGCTGTCTGTACATGGTACCATTTGGTGAGAGGAATGCGGAGCATGAAATATGCTGATGAAGCAGGGGCAAGGCAAAGCCAGCAGTCCTTCGCTAATGTAGGGCTGGACTTACTGAGAATAGGTGGATTGAGAAAGCACTTAAGATGAGCAGAAGTGAGAAAGCTCTGTATGAAAGCTGAAGAGGAGGCAGATGATTAATGGAAGAGATGAGTTAAGAGGATGGAAATGGGAGGTGTCCTTGACCTATGTGATGAGGAATCTCACCCCAAGGATCTACTAGGTAGGCGAGTGATACCGGTCCATAAGAAATCAAAGTGTCCCTGTAAAAGTGATTCCTATAAAAAAAGTTAAAATGTTGAGATGGAGAGGAAGGGGAGACTGCAGAGACTGAAAGCTGAAAGAATTTTGTGAGGCAGTGGCTTATCTGTTCTGAATGAAGGGGAGGTTTGAACTTAACAGAGGGGATACAGACAGTAAAGTTCACTCATTTGTCCTCTTCTTCAGGAATTCGGATTAGTCCAGGCTTTGTAGACCGGATGGAATAGCTGTGGTATTTGGGGGAGTCTGGTCGCACTTGTTCCCTTGGTGAACTACTGGAGATTCATTTTAGCCTGGAAAGATAAAACCAGCTTGGGTGTCTGATAATCTTAGCTGCAGTTGGGTGGTTTAAAGTACCTGATGGGGGCCTTGCCATCTAGGATTAAGATCATCTGACTGGAGATCCTTAAGTAGGACCCAATCACCAGGAATTACAGCAATAGGTGGGAGATCTCCTGTGAATGGCTTTGGCAGGATGTTGTCTGCATGTCCTTAGTATTTGTCTAACTAGATTTAGCATGGGTATGTAACCTCCTAAGAGGGATGTTGTGGTTGAGGAGTTCCCTAGAAGGAAAGGTCTTCTGTGCATGAGTTCAAAGGGGCTGAGAAAATAGGGGGCCTGAGGGGAGACACTAATGCACATAAGGGCAAGGGGTACGAGTGAAGTCTAGGGTTCTTTAATCTCTAGACTAAATTTAGTTAAATGAGTTTTTATTAAGTAGTTTTTTCTACTTTTCTTGAGGATTGAGGTCGATAAAAGAGTATATAGGTTCCACTGAATACCTAAAGTGAAGCTGACTTCCTGTGTTATTTGAGATTGAAGCCTTGGCCATTACCTGACTGTTGTGAGGCAGGTAGTCTGAAGTGAGGAATAATATCCTTTAGAAGTACCTAGGTAACTTCAGACTTCTCAGAGGAGGTAGGGAAAGCCTTGACCCATCCTGAGGTGTCTACGAGGGTTGGTAAGTTTTCTTGTGGGGTGGGGGGTGCGGGGACATGTGTGTAAAGCTGACTTGCCAATCTTGTCCAGGGTTGCTGTCTCTAGCCTGATGGGAAGGAAAGGAAGGAGGGTGTATATATCTCTAGGAGGAGACTATGGAGCAGATAGAGCAATTTTTTGTAATATCTCAAAGGAGGTGTTAGTTATTACAGAAAATGAAGGGTTTTAGAAGCTGTAAAAGTGGCCTAAATCCAATGTATAGTGAGTTATGAATATCTTGTAGGATATTTTGAGCTTGACCCTGTGGTAAAATATGCTTTCCTTTAGCCAAGGGTCTTCCTTACCTGATCCAAACTTGAGGAGACTGATACTCTTTAAGAGAGTACTGTGGTGTGAGATGAGGAATAGCTAAGAGTTAGGAGAAAGGGGGTGGTTGCTGCACTGCCTTTTATGATGGGGTCATTTCCTGCCTGGTGCCCCTTACAGCAAATTACTGCTGCTGACACAGGGAGATGAGCAGCCTTAAGAAGTTTAAGAATTAAGGGGGCATCAGTTATAGGAGAGCCTTTGGTGGTAAGAAATCCTTTTTCTTCCCAAATTGAGGTATGTGAATGGAGAATACGGAAGACATATTTGGAATCTGTAGTTAACCTCTTGTCCAAATCCTAAGGTTAATGCTCTGGTGAAGGCAATTAATTCTGCCTTTTGAGAGGTAGTCCCTACAGTAAGTGAATTAGATTCTATGACTTCTGTGAGAGACTACTGTGTAGCCTGCCAATCTTCCTGTCCTGGGAAAAGAGCTACCATTATTAAACCAAGTGTGTGAGGCAGTGGGTAAGGAAGAGCCTGTTATATTTGGGTAATAGGGAGTCTTAAGGTTGAGGATTTCTATGCTAGGGTAACAATAAAGATTATGTGAAAGTTTGTATCCTACAGGGAAGATTTTGGGTAGCTTTGTGTTATGGGATCAGAGAGGTTATTTGAAGAATAGACTGTGATGGGTTGTCTGGATGTGAGTTTCTGACGTTCAGGTTAGAAGAGTGGCCACTGAGACTTAGACAGGCTGGCCAGCCCCTAACTGTGGTATCTAATTGTTTTGACAAATAGGTGACTACCTGAATGTCAGGTCCCTGAACTTGTCCTAAAAGACCAAGTGCTATTCCTTCCCTCTCTGTAAAGTTTAAAAGGTTTGATGAGGTTGGGAAGGGCAAGAGCTGGGGCTGATATAAGGGCCTGCTGTAACTTCCAGAAAAAAGGGCTAATATTAATGGTGGGATCTAACAGTTCAATTGAAGAAACTTTAGAGGCCTGATATAAAGGGCAAATTAGAATGCTGAAGTTAGAAACCCAAATACGGAAAAACCCTAAAATGAGGAAAGAAATGAGGTCCTTTCTGTCTAAAGCAATGGCACAATGTTGTGCAGAAATGGAGAGACCAAGATAAATGACTTGAGGAAGAAAGTTGGGCGTTCTTAAGAGACACTCAATATCCATTTCCAGCTAAATGATTTAGGAGACTAGCTGTGTGTTTATAAGAATAAGATGGGCTACAAAGGAGATCATCTACATAGTGGAGAAGAGTGCTGGGATGGAGATCTAGTTTTGCTAGATCTGATGCTAAACCTTTTCCGAAGAAATGGGGACTATCCTGGAAACCCTGGGAAAGGCAAGTTATTGGGACTGATGAGTAAAAGGATCTGTCCAGGTAAAAGCAAAGAGATTCTGAGTCTGGGTGTAGAGAAATGGTGAAGAATGCTCTTTTAAGTCAATTACAGTAAAATGGGGATTGTCTGGGGGAATAAGGGATAAGATGGTGTAAGGGTTGGGTACTGCCAGGCAGGTTGGGAGAACTGCCTGGTTTATGATGCGGAGGTCCTGGACTAAGGTGATCTGAGCCATCTGGCTTTTTGACAGGTAAGAGAGGGGCGTTGTATGGGGAGTGAGTGGATCTTAGGAGATTTGAGGATAGAAGGCCCTGTATAATGGGTTGGAGGCCTCGTCTGTTTTCTAAGGATAAGGGGTTTTGGGGTTGATAGGGATGTTGAAGGCTCTTTGTTTTCTGTGGATAAAATGGTGTTGAGCTATTGAAGGAGTGGACATATCCTAGACCTTGGGTGTGACTGGAGAAGTTGGGACAGGGAATGTATCTGGTTTGGGCTCAGTGAGGAGGAGGAATGGGTCTGAATTAGAAATAGGAGACAGAAGCATAAGGGAGGCTCTGAATTTGATAAAATGTCTCTGCCAAGGATTGGGGTTGGGCACCTAGGAAGGACAAGGAATGGGTGACTAAAAAGTGTTCCTAGTAACAGACAATGTAGGAAGGGCGAGATTAGAGGCTTGGAGATAAGATCAACCCCCACAATGGAGACTTGAGAGGAGAAGATAGGACCTGCAATTCAGGTAAGGCAAAGTGGCCCCTGTATCAATAAGGAGATTGGCTTACCTGCTACTAGCAGTTACCCCTGGCTTCGAAGGAGTGGTTGGTATAGGGGCTATGGGGCTCAGGAACCGTCAGTCATCAGTGGCAAGGCCCAGTAGGCTAGGCAGGTTGATGTTGTTCCAGATTTTTGAAGGGAACTGATGTGACCCTCCCTTGAGGGGGTAGGTTACAGTCAACTTTCCAGTGACATTTATTGCTTCAGTGTGGAAAAGGGCCTGGAAGAGGGCAAGGATTAGGGCAACCTATGGCCCAGTTTCCCTCCTTGCCACACTTAAAGGAGGGCCTGGAGGGTTCTGCCTTAGGGAGTTGCTTATTTTTGCGGGAGCCCTGAATAGCTGCCACCAGCATCTGGCATTTAGTTTGATCTTTTTTAAGCTTTTTATTTCTTGTTTCCTCATCTCTATTATTGAAAACCTTAAAGGCAATGTTTAAGAGGTCCCTTTGTGGGTTTTGAGGGCTATCCTCCAGCCTTTGTAATTTGCATCCAACGTCAGGTGCCAACTGGGAAATGATATGAGGATTTAGGAAGAGAAGAACTGCTGAATAGGGATCTAGTTTTGTGTATTTTTGGAGATCCTCTGTTAAGCAAGAAAGAGGAAGAGATTCTCGGCTAATCTTTTGAGTTTTTCATAATTCACTCCCTTGTGGGCTGATTTTTGGAGTCCTGCTATGAGGCAAGTTACCATGTGATTTCGGTGTTAGTGGCCTGAGGAATCCACCTGGTAAATCCAGTTGGGATCCTGTCTAGAAACTGTTACTGCTCCCACCGGCTGTTGATTGTCTTTCTGGTGGAGGTTATCAGCTTGACCCTGAGTGGCTAGCCAGACTCTCCTTTTCTTCAGGAGAAAGAGTAAACAATGATGTAGAGGTCAAGCAGGTAAGATCATAGGATTGAGTTATATATTCAAATTCCTTAATATAGGTGGTGGGGTCAATGGAGAAATACCACAACTTTTTCTCAATCTGAGAGGTCAGCCATGGAGAAAAGGATAGGAACATGGACTATACCCTCGGCTCCTGCAACCTTCCTTAAAGAAAATATAGTGGCAGTTTCCTGGGGTTGAGTCTGAGAATGTGTGTGTGTCTGGGGGCGGGGAGGGGAATAAGGGTTCTGAGGGATCTGGGCTGGATATGGGAGGAAGGAATGGGGGAACCTTCTGGTGGGGAGTCAGCTGAAAGAGGAACACATTGGGGTGGGGGGCCTAGGGGGTGGTAGCCTGTGATTGGTGGGATCGAAAGAGGAAGTCTTGGTTTCAGAGTTAAAGGAAATAGTCTGAAGTGAAGAAGTAAAATGTGATAAATAGAGCAAGATTTACAAAGAGAAGGCCTGGACATAGGGAACTTCAGACTACTTTCCACTGAGGTGGCAGAAGTTGTTAAGATGTTGTACATCAAAGGTGCCTGTTCTCAGGCTATTGAAAGCTATTATCCAATTTATATTGTAGACAAGCAGTATATAATAGAAGATAAGACACTGGGTTTGATATCACCCTCGAGGCTGAGGTTGCTTAGGTTTCTTAAAAGGCAGCCAAGAGAGATGGTTTTGGAGGGGGTTGAGGGTATGTTCCCCATGATGAAGAGAATGAGGATAAGGAAAGAGAATGGAAGACCACAATATAGGGAACAGTTCTTTGGGTGGATAGCCAAAGAGTGTCTGATAGAGAGGGGTCCTTTCTGAGCTGGACATCCCCAGTTCATTAGGATCTCATGCCAGGAGGCTGAAGAGTCTTCTGACCTAGCGTTAGGCTTTGCCAGAGAATGAGACAGAAGATCTGAAAAGAGGTGGATAATCATTTACCTGAAAATTGTGATTGATGCAGACTGGCAGGTCAGCAATGAAAAGGTGAAACTCCTGACTCACCATTCTCCTTGGCTGAGTTCAAGGAGGATTTGGGAAGTTAGGGTTAAACCCCTCAGTGCCAGAGGAAGAGGTAGGATCTGAGGTAAGCCCAGGCAAGCTGCCAGATCCCATTGCTTTCTGGGTTGCAAACCAATAACCTCGGCTCTCAGAGGAATGGCCGCTAAGCCTATACCAAATCTTCCCTGGTTTCAGCACTGTTACGTTCATTGAAGGAGGAATGCAAGAGGCCAAAGGGATTAAGTAGTTTATTGTGGCATAGTAACAGCGGGGCTGAGCTGAAGATGTTGTCAGCCCTGAATGTGAAGAGACTTGAAACTCATATGGGGATTAAGGCAGGCTTGTTCGGCAGGCATTTTCTGGTCAGGTAAATTGGCAGGTATAGTGGAAAGTCTCAGTCCAGTGAAACAGGATGTGGGCATGTTGCCAACCTGGATGTTGCAAGGTCCGGTCCCCACATGAGGGGTAGGGGACAGTGTCCTCCTGGATCTAACAGGTATGTCTCTCTTAAAAGGCCTAAACAAAAGGGATAGGTTCAGAAAGATTCAACAATTAGAACTGTTTTATTACTCCCAAGCAGGGTTGCTTTACAATAGTGGGGTTGAGCTCAGGACAGAGATTCATTCCCAATCTGGAGGAAAAACCCTATAGTTCTTGGATCCAAGTCATTGGGGATTAGGAGAACCTTGGGAAGGCTGATTGCAAGGCTGAAGGTGCTTGAAGTGCTGAAATCTTTACAAAGTCCTGGCTCTTTTAAGAAACATTAGAAGCCAGGAGGCTTTTGCTTTTGTATAAGGGCCTTCACCTACCTGCTGGAGCTGAAAATCAAAATTCTTAGCAGTTTTACTTCTAGGTGACTCGTTTAGAATGCGATCCAACTTACTTGCCAAATTGGCCAAATCTAGAGTGGACTTGGTTTCCCATTCCATCCTGGTCCTTTTAACAAAAAGGGAAGAGTCTCTGTTCAGCCCATTAACAGTTAAAAGCTACCTGAATGGAATCAATATCTGAAGGAAGGCCAGAATTTTGTTGAAAGACAATCTGAAATAGATTATAAAAGTCACGAACAAAATCATTATGGTTTTGTGAGCAGGCCTGAATTTTGTTCCAATTTACAGGCTTTGGAAAACCTACTAGAATTGCTCAGTGGAGGTCTATAGCGAGTTTTCAAGCATTTTGCCAAAATTGGAGGTTTTTTTTAAATCCCTTTCCGGATGTTTCCACCCAGCCAGTCTCGTCCAATGCAAAGCTTGGTCTTCACTGACTAGCAAAAAAACTAGCTTATATAAATCGGAAAACCCAGGCTGATAAGTTTTTTCAGTTACCTTAGGAAATTCTATAACTATGGCTTGTAATTATCCTTTAGCCCAAAGAACATGTGAAGCTGGAGGTCTATAAGGATCTTCAGAGGGCTGCATTTTAAGTTCAGAGAAAGGCACCAGAGGTGGAGCTACAGGCAAGAAGCTGGTAGTGCAAGGCCAGACAGTGTCAAAGGAGAATTTGGGGAAGAACCAAAGGGCTCTGAAGCAGGAGCCTGAGGCAAAGGAGTGGAGGGGAAAAGGCAAGACAATGCTGGAAGAGAGGAACAGGAGGCTCTTGAAGCCATGTTCTGTCTCTTTAAAAATTCAGTGGCTTTAGTTAATTCTAAAATTCTACTGCGCAATGAGGGAACTTCAGATTCTTGGTAGGTCTCAAATAGTAATCAAAAAAAGGATTCCGTTCATCTTGGCCAATTTTAACACTAGGATTGTCTAATTTGGTCTTAAAAAAAATTTTGGGGGAAATCTCAAAGGTTCCCCCTAATAGCAGCCATTGATATTACTTTTGGTCAAATAAGTCCATTTACTTAAGTATGCACAGGACGAGTGACCGCAGCCTTTAAACATAATTTTAGCGGGAGTGCCTTTAAGACAGGCATTCTGACAACTGAGTTCCCATTTTCAGAGGCTTTTCTCTAGAGGAAGGACCCCAGACACCTTAAAACAGCTCAAGCAACTTGTACATTGAAAAGGTTATTTAGTTGAGACAGTTTGCTCCAGAAATACACACAACAAAGGCTGAAGCATAACTTCAACACAGCCTGAAAATCTAGTGCAGCCCCCACGAAAGCAGCCTAATACTCCTAACCCCTGGGAAGCAGATGGGTACCAGTCCATGGCCTATTAGAAACCCAGCTGCAGCTTCATCTGTGTTTGCAGCTGCTCCCCAGCGCTAGCATCACCGCCTCAGCTCCACCTCAGCTCATCAGGCATTAGATTCTCATAGGAGCACCACTCTCTGGTGCCAAAAAGGTTGGGGACCGCCGCCCTAGGTAGTCTGGCCAGAGTGTGGAAGTAGCTCACAAACTAGGCTTTGTAACAACAACAACAAAAAAAAAAAACTCGAAACAGTTCCCAAGTAAAGCCTGAAAAGCTTCAGAACAAGTAGCGGAAGCTCGGTTCCAAAAGACTTACCCTTTCCAGCTGCCGAACTGGAGAGGAGACAGTGAGCTCAAAACAGCTCTGTGGTCACCAGCACCTGTTTGCTCCCCAGCTGGGAGCTATAGGGGTTTCTTCTCTGGATCCCAGAGGACCCCAAGTGTTGTCCATAAACAAAAGTAGACTAGGTAGTACCTCACCAAGGAGGATTTATTGGGGTGGGGGTGCGGGGTAAAGTTGGAATCCTCACCACATGAACGCGGTGGACGGTGCGCAGGTCCCCCCAGGACCCAGATGGAGGAAGTACTTTATGGAGAAGCACAGGAAGTTAAGGGGGCGGGGGGCAGGTCCAACCATAGAGCTCTGTTGTAACCCTAGGAAACTTCCCGTAGGACTTGGCCGACAGGGCGTGAGAGCGCCTCCTACAGGCCCTCTCGATTCCCGCCTCGGTCGAGGTCTCTGTCACCCTTTTGCTGAGACTGGCAACTTTAGTGGTGGGAGCCCTTGGCTGGATCTCCACGAGGGGGGAGGGCTGCCCAAAACAAGGGTCTAGGGAGAGAGAAGCCCGAGGACCCGGAGGCGTCAGCCGGGGACAGATCGCCCGGCGCCGCCAGCGCGAAGCTAGCCGGCGCCTTCCGGGGGCGGGCCCGTTTCCGGGCGGGGCGTGACGTCAGCCGGAAGGGGCGGGGCCGCCGGGCGCCAGGCTGTGCCGCGCCGGCCTGGAGGGCCCTGGAGCCCCGACCATGGCGACGGCCGGGGGCACCGAGAGTCGGCGCGCGGCCCTGGAGGCGGCTGCCGCGGCGCCGGAGCGGGGCGGCGGGAGCTGCGTTCTGTGCTGTGGGGACCTGGAGGCCACGGCGCTGGGCCGCTGCGACCACCCGGTGTGCTACCGCTGCTCTACCAAGATGCGAGTGCTGTGCGAACAGCGGTACTGTGCCGTGTGTCGCGAAGAGCTGCGCCAGGTGCGTCGCGCCGGCCGGGCGGCTCATGAGGGCCGGCGGGGCGGCCACCGGTGCGCGGCCGGGCGGGGCGGCCCTGGGCGGCGGGACACCCGGGGACCGGAAGGCGACTTTCCTTTTCTCATGTCCAGCGGCAGGCCTGTCGGCGCCAGCTTCCAAGAGAGAGCCTGGCAGGCCACCTGGGGCGAGATCCCGACCGCGAAGCCTACTGTGGGGCGTCTGGGGCCGGGAGGCAGGAGGTGACCGAGCTGGGTCCAGGAGGGAGCGGTCTCTGTGGGGACAGAGCCTCGGGACTTTTCTCCTGCACCCCGGGGATCACTGCCGAACTACAGGAATGGACATGATCAGAGCAAGAACGGCTCCAGCTGCTCGTCTTTGGGAGTTTACCCTTCAGGGGTCTTCATTCTGGTGGAGGAGACAGGGAAAGTGGGTACCTCCATAGGAACTGTTTTTGGAAGCAGAGAGCCAAACTGGGCGTTTCCAGCCCAGCAATGTTTTGGGCCCCCCCCCTAGATTACTAGAACTGCAGTTTTAAAATGTTGAATGGTAATCGCACTCAGACCTGCCCTCCAGGGGGAAAGCAGAACCATTGGTGTCTCCTTGTGTTTGGTGGGTAGTGATAAAAATGTCACGAAGTCCTTGCCATTTCCGACGGCGGGTGTGGGGGGCAGGGTTCAGCTCCAGAGTGAAGGAGGTAGTTTCTGACTCTGTTTAGACTCAGAAGCCTGAAGGGGTCAGAGGGCACCACCCTCCCGGTAATGCCAGTTGCTGGCTGGGAGCACTTAGCTGGAGCTCCCTTGGGTTGCTGTGCTTTGAGATATGTTTGCTTCCAGTGTTGTGAAATTCCTCTGGTTTGTTCATGGAAAACTTGGGCTAGTGACATCTGCCAAGGAATTCTGACTTTCCTCTTCCTAGAAGTGGACATTTATGTTAAGCCAAGCGGATGCTATAATTCCATCAGCCCTCTGTGGGCACCTACTTGGTGCTCTGTTGGTAAAAGACAGTTAGGGGTGCTGTAAGTCTGTAATGGGGTGGACAGAGATGTACATGGGCATGAGAGAAATCGGGTGTGGGAACAGTCGGGGAAACCTTGGGCCCATGGCTTACTCACAGGGCACCTTCCGGCTTTGCCAGAGCCTGCCTTGCTGGCCAGTCTTACGTAGCATGATAGAACTCTTGAACAGACAGGTTTCCCAACACACCTGTAGCTTCCAGGAAGGAAAATGCCATAGGGACCCCAGCCCTAGGCACTGTGTATGGCTACTATAGCTAGCATCTGGCTTTTCACTGCTTGTGGGTCCTACACCCTCTAATTGCTTTGTGGCAAAGGGGTGTTGACATGAGTTGTCAGCAGGCTCCAGTGGGGTGTGGTTTGGCATGAGGTACCCCTGGCTGAGCCTGGCCTTCCTCTCTGGCTTGCCCCAAATTGCTGGGCAGCAAGAGGGTGTCCAGAGAAGTTTAAGATGATTCGCCTCTCTATTCATTCTGTTTCCCTTCCACTCTTAAACTTACAGCTCTACCCTATCCCTTTCTTTTTCTTTGTTGAGTCCTCTGAATTCCAGTGTCCCATAACTACTCGGAATCCCACAGGGACCCTTAGCCCCTGACCCTGCCTCTGCTCTGTCCTCCCTTATGGGACTTGGGTTTTGAAAAAAATTGGGAAGAAAGTGTGCCAAGATGCTGTATGGAGCAGGCCAGCTCCGTTTGCTAGTTAATTTCTGTACCTTGACTGAGTGCCTCCCTGTGCCATCTCATGGAGACAGGCATTAGGAAGAATAGATGCAGCTCAGTTTTTCAGTTGCTGGTTGGGTGAGGAGCCAGATCAGTTTAGATTGCTGGCAGGTGCTCAGGATGGAGGCTAAGTCCCAGCTGACCACATGCAGGTTCACACTGATGTCGTTGCTGGGTTCCTATCCCTTACCTGGTCACATCTTTCCCAGAGGCTACTTTCTTATGAAAGATGATTCTTGTCTTGCTTTCCACTTGTTCTGATCCCCAGAGATAGCAAAGAGGCCTGATGGGGCTATTGTACAAAGTGGGATGTGTTTGACCTAGGAGGGGCCCTGCAGGCCACCTAGTGCAGCCCCACCCTCCATTTCACAGGCAGGACGTGGCAGGAAGGCTGAAGGCAGGTCAGGAGGTGGGACCTGCTGACTCAGGTCATGCTTTTCTGTTGTCAGTGCCTCCTCCTCACCACCCTGGTCCTGAACCTCCTCTAGGATTATCATCTGGGCTCCTTGGGTGCCTGTGGGACAATCCCCATGGTGGGAAAATCCCCAGGGGCCCACCGTCTTTTCGCTTCCCTGCCCCAGGGCTGTCCTCATTGCCCACTCCTCAGTTATCTGACTCATTCTTGCCATGGTCACTGCTAGCATCACCTGTCTTATCCGCTTATTCTTAGTGCCACTGCATACCAGGAGCATACTAGAGCAGCAAGGCCTGAGACAGAAACCCACATCTGTCCCTGTGGTGCTCCGAGGGGGTCTCTCTAACCCTTTCTCCCCCTTTCTCTCCTCAGGGACTAACCTAGCCATCCTGGGCCCATCCAGGGGCACACTTTACCCCTTGGTCATTTACTGCCTGGCCTACCCAGGGGCTGCCCAACATGGTCTATCTTCAAGTGTCCAGGCTTGGCCTGGTCTCTGTTCTTGGACCCATGACTCCCACCCATCAGGTGATCACCAGGGTGGATGCGTCCTTACCATACTAGTTGGATCCTTGGTGGGTTCCTGCCCATCCCTGACTAGGCTACCATTCCCTTGTTCTTGTCTAGCCACTTGGTCTCACCTCATTCTGTGCTGGAGGCAGAGACACTAGCCATACCAGGCTGCATTGCCATCCCCTAGTCTGCTCATTGCTGGGCCTAGCCCCTGCTGCAGCCCTGGGGGCACTCAGCACCTGCCTCATAGCTTGTCTAGGGGCAGTTGGCATTCCCCACTCCACCCCCTGGATCCGTAACTGCTCACCCTCCTTCTGAAAAAAGTACAGTCACTTTCTTTTACCAAGCTTTTTCCCTTGGTTCTGATCCCTCCCTGAGCCAACCTGATGTCCCCTTCTCCTGACCTGGCTCAGGTGTGTCCAGCCTGGGCTGCCACACCAGGCTACTCAGGAGGGACAAGCACCCAACCAAGCAGCCTGGCTTTTGGTCTTGAGACCTGCACCCTGACTCTGTCCATGGCAAGGGTGCCCACAGCCCAAGGAGACACTACCCATGGTGGATTGTTGTTGACCTCTGAAAGGAGGGCACTGGAGCAGGGAGGGTGTCCTGGTATGGGTTTCCTCTGGGGAAGGAAGTTGTTCCTCTGCTGAGTCTGTTGGGCTTAGATGCTTCTTACAGCCTTGGGGAATCCTTCACAGGCTCTTGCCTGGCCAGCTTGCAGGCTCTTAAGTCTGCCTTCTTTGTTGCCTCAGCCTAGTTAGGACACCGAGTGTGGCAGGTAGCTCCTCCAGGAGCGTCCTGCCTGGTTTGTGGCCCTATACCTGTGAATACCTGTCCCAGGATGCAGGAGGAACTAGGGTGTGGACTAGAAAGGCATCTTTGGGAGGAGTCATAAGGCAGGATTGGGCATGGGCTTGGCCTAGGAGGGCACATTTTTTACGCCAGCTTGAGGCTCCGGCCTAAGGATATGCCAGGGAGGGGTGTGGAGGGTGACCCTTTGGTGGCAGAGCCATGACTTCCTCCTGAAGACATGGGAGTGCAGCTAGGATGAAGCAGCCATCCGAGCTCAGTGTGTGAGCCCCTGGCTTGCCAGACACGAAAATAAGGGGAAGAAAGGCCTGTTGGGGTCCTGCTCAAATCTGGCCCCCCAGAATGGGTGTGGCTGGATCATGATGCTTCCCTAGTGCTACTGTGGGGATGGAGTGGGAGGCAGGCTTGGGTGTCAGCCTGCCCCTACCCTTAGGGTGTTCTCAGAAGCAGAGGCTGAGCTCCCTGGCTCCTCCCCAGGGAACCAGTTTTGATTACCCTGCTGCTTGGGGACAGCCAAGCCTTGTCCTTTCCCAAGTTCATGACCATTCTGGTCCCAGACATCTTTCCTGGCTGAGCTGAAACATAATAGGAATGACCTTGGTGTGGTCTTCCCCAAAGTGAAGATGAATCGTCTTCTTTCCCTACCACCACTACGTGTGCCGTTGAGGCAAGAAAACAGTTCCAGACTTGGGGGATAGTGGTGGAGCAGAAAGGAGCATGGAGGGCAGGAGATGGGCTGGTCCAAGGGAGGGAGGCTGGGTAGAGAATGAGACAGCCCTGGAGGGAGCAGGCCCTGTTGGTTCAGAGGGGAGGCCTGGGCACTAGGACAGGGGTCTGGTTGTTGTCAGGGTCTGTGGCAGGGCCAAGTAGGCCCAGCAGGCTTTACCTGAGAGTGCTGGAGACCCCTGAGGAGCCACTGGGCTGTGGAGGTTTCCACATCCAGTGTACATTACCAGCTCATCCCTTTCGTGCCCCCAGATAGCCCAGTTAACAGGCAGGAAGCTGGCAAAGAACAGCCAGGGCCATGACTGAATCTTGTGGAGGAGGCAGCCCCCTCCTGTGCAATCGTGGAAACATCGTGAGTGGATGCAGGGTGGCCAGGCCTTGACACAGTCACCTGATATGTCCTGGCCTGGCAGCATTTGTTTTTTCTTTAGCTGCTTCTTGGACTATGTCTCTCCCCATGAAAACTGTCCTGTGCTCAGCCGTCATGTGATTAAACCCTGGTTTGCCTGGACATTTACTCCCTGTCACTGGTCCTGGGGGTCACTGCCCTGGGGGACAAGTTTGAATGAGTAGGGAGCCAGCTGCCCCCCAGTGGCAAAGCCAGGTGTTGCATCTCTCAAGGCAACCCCAACTTGGCCTGGTAGAGGGTGCTGGGCCTGCCTCTGACCTCCCAGAAGGGGCCCTGAGTAGCACCTTTCCTTCTCAGACTGACAGTGTCCTCCAGTGGGCATCCACCTTGATTACCAGGTCCTTTCGCTTTTGGTTCTAGGTGGTCTTCGGGAAGAAGCTTCCTGCCTTCGCCACAATCCCCATCCACCAGCTGCAACATGAGAAGAAGTATGACATCTATTTTGCTGATGGAAAAGTGTTTGCCTTGTATAGGTGAGAGAGAATGCCTCAGCCTGGGCTTCTAGGATCTGTGGCCATCCTGCATCCTGTGTGACACTTTGTGGTAGGGATGGGTGTATCCCCGTTACCTCCTGTGCTCACAGTTTTCAGGAGGGTGGGGGCACTTGGTGTGGCACAAACATCAGGGCCATGTGGCTGGGCTATTTTCAGTTTTCTCTCTTGTAACTGAGGATGCTTTTAGCACTCCTCATGAAGTAGTGGTAGAGATGGGTGGCAGGGGGTGAATTCAGAAAAAGAGCTCCTGGTATAGCACATAGCACCTGCTTTCTGGGTCCCTTTGAGGTGCATGTGAGCTCCTGCAATGCATGCTCTTGTCCCATGGTACGAAAGCCCCTTGAAGGGGTACAGTTGTCACGGATATGATCCTCATCTTCCAGGTGAGGGGTGGCCCCCGCGTAGACTCATCATTATGTTC
This sequence comes from Cynopterus sphinx, assembly GCA_030015415.1. Lineage (NCBI taxonomy): Eukaryota > Metazoa > Chordata > Mammalia > Chiroptera > Pteropodidae > Cynopterus > Cynopterus sphinx. The sequence goes on along the minus strand of CM057379.1, from coordinate 92,789,736 downwards.
ACCTGACGCAGGGGTCAATCTCCCGGATCATGGACCCAAACCCATCCTGTGGCCTTGTTTGATCTGGGCCCTGGTGGGGAGTGGCTCCTGACCCCGGGTCCAGCACTGCCTGACTCTGAGGTCGGAGCCATTGTGGGCATGGGTTGGAGTCCCTTCCCTGGCTTCTCCTAGGACATCTACAGGGGCGTGGAGCAAGGGGCCATGGGGAGGTGCCAGTGTTCACTCCTGATGGTGACACTGAGTGCTTGAGGGGGTGGGTGGCTTTCGGTGTCTCCCAGGCAGCTGTTGCACCATGAGTGCCCAAGGTGCCCTGAGCTACCGCCCTTCAACCTCTTCGGGGACCTGGAGCAGCACATGCGGAAACAGCATGAGCTCTTCTGCTGCAAGCTGTGCCTCAAACACCTCAAGGTGTGCCCCTACCCCAACAGTACCCACCTAAGGGTCTCAGAGACCCAGGGAGTCCCGGGTGGAGGTAGATGGTGGCCAAGCCATATGGGGCATGGGCTCAGCCAAACAGCTGTGAGAGGCTGATTGCTGCCTCTGACCCTGGTCAGGCCAGATCCCTGAAGCTCCCTAGCATCCCCAGCTCTCTTATATCATAGAGCCTTGAGTGGGGCTGGGAATCAGGCTGCATACAGCCTGGACAGGGTCTCCCAGTGACTGTGTGATGTCCAGGGGCTCTCTCTACTGTTTGGCCATGGGAGGGGACGGGAGGCCTGGAGCCTGAACCCTGTGCCCAGTTATCCATTCCCCATAGATCTTCACATATGAGCGCAAGTGGTATTCGCGCAAGGACCTGGCACGGCACCGCATGCAGGGGGACCCCGATGACACTTCGCACCGTGGGCACCCACTCTGCAAGTTCTGTGATGAACGCTATCTGGACAATGATGAGCTGCTGAAACATCTGCGTCGAGACCACTACTTCTGTCACTTTTGTGACTCAGATGGGGCCCAGGACTACTACAGGTGGGTGTAGGACAGCACAGGGTAGCTCCTAGAACACCCAGAGCAGGTTGGGCAGAAGCTACTGGCTAGGGTGGTAGGACTGACAAGGCTCTTGCTGACACCCCACCAGCGACTACGCATATCTTCGCGAGCACTTCCGGGAGAAGCACTTCCTGTGCGAGGAGGGCCGCTGCAGTACTGAACAGTTCACCCATGCCTTCCGCACTGAGATTGACCTCAAGGCACACAGAACGGCCTGCCACAGCCGAAGCCGCGCCGAGGCCCGCCAGAACCGCCAGATAGACCTGAACTTCAGTTACACGCCACGGCACTCACGCCGGAACGAAGGTGAGCAGGGCCTCCCTTCTGCAAAGTAGAGTTCACATTGCCCTGCTTTAGAGGCCTCAGACCCAGATCCGACCTTCGTGTATCAACGGATACAAGGGACACACACATGTTGAACCTGCATCTCCTCTGAGCATGTTGTGACTGTAGGGAGCTCTTCACCCTGGCTGATTCCAACAGCGTCTCGGGTCTGTGTTCTGGGGTCCCTGGGACTCTCCCCAAGGTTGGAGGATTATTTAGTACCTGCTTTGTGTGGATCCCCACCAGAGGCTGTATGGCCAGCAGGCCCAGGCCCCTCTCTAAGCCCACTTCTTTCCCTGACCTGGTGCCCATGTCTTAAAGGCCTGGGGTTGGTTTGGACCCCTTGAGGTATCTGAACCCATCCCCCAGGCTTCCATGTTGTGGGACAGAAAGAGAAGTCTTTCTGTCCAAGCCAGCACACTGGCTTCAGTCTGGCTTGGGCCCATGACAGGCTATGTGCTGGCCATAGGGATTGTCAGTGGTGAGGACTACGAGGAGGTGGACAGGTACAACCGCCAGGGTCGTACAAGCCGGGCCAGTGGCCGTGGAGCCCAACAGAACCGCCGAGGAAGCTGGAGGTACAAAAGGTGGGAGGATTTGTATGCCACCAATATTTTCCGGTGCCACCCCTCAGACAGTGACAGTAGTCCGAAGCTGGGCTGGGAACAAGCATGGGGACTCTTCTGGCTTCTGGTGTGCTGGGTATGGCAGCCAGGATGTTCGGTGTCCTCAGTGAACAGATGTTTCCTCTTCTTTCCTCCAGTTTCTGCTAGACATAGCAGGACCTGCAGGTTGGGGTGGGTGAGAAGGGCCTGTGTCATTTGTAGGTTCATTGCCGTTGTGCTGTGAAGCACTAGAGTGACAGACACATGCTTAGGTCGGGGGCTGCCCCTAATGCTGATGCCAGGCAGGATCCAGGCATTTGCTGACCCCAAATGCTAACTCAGAGCTTTGGGCCAAGGCACTGCCCACAGCTATATCCTGAGGGGCAGGGGGCAGGGGGTGTGGCAGGCAGAGCAGACTCCTGCTGCTCCATAAGCGCTCTCTCCTGGCCAGTGAGGGTGGACCAGCACCAACTCTGCTGGCCCCAGGCCTGGCTCCCTACAGTGTCCTGGTGTCCAGGCTTTCCAGGAACAAGGCCCTTCCCCAGCCCCTTGCCCTACACACTGCTGTAGTCTCGGGCCTAGCCCAGCCTGAAGGCCTCCCCATCCCAGGGAAGAAGAGGACCGAGAAATGGCAGCTGCCATTCGGGCCTCGGTGGTCACGCAGCAGCAGCAGGAGATGCACAGGAGCGAGGACCGAGAGGAGGGCAGCAAGCTCAAGAAGGAGGAGGCAGGGGTGCGGGGACCAGAGGAGCCCCGGGGACCCCGGCGCCTACCTCGGACTCAGGGTGAAGGCCCAGGTAAGCCGGCCCTGCCCGCAGGTTGTTCTACCTGGGTCTGAGAGCCACCTGGGTGGCTCCTTGGTTGTCCTAGAGAGCCTGCTCCCATCACCTCAACATTGGTTGGACCTGACATAGGATCCTTTTTTGTCTTGTAGGCCCAAAGGAAGCCTCAACAAATGGTCCTGTAAGCCAAGAGACCTTCCCAACCACCAGCCCTGCCTCAGGGGCCACACTTCCAAGGTATACCTGTACACGAACTGGGGCTAGGGTGCAAGGGTCCTATGGAGGGTGGGTATGGGGCAGGCCAGGGCTTGGCAGGCCACTGACCCCTCTTCCCTCCCTGGGCTCAGCACCCTCCTGCCCCCCACTTTGAAGCTCAAGGACGAAGATTTCCCCAGTCTCTGCACCTCCACTTCCTCCTCCTCTGCAGCAGCAGCCCTGGGCCCTGTGGGGCTAGCATTGGCATACCCTGTTCCCATCAGAAGTAGGAGCACTTTCCAGGAGGATGATTTCCCTGCCCTGGTGTCTTCCACCTCTAAGCCCAGCACTGCCCCCACCAGCCTTATCTCTGCCTGGAACAGCAGCAGCAGCAAGAAGGTGGTACAGTCCACCTCAGGGTCCCAGGCTGCCAGCGTGGGCAGCCAGCCTCCCAGGAAGTCTGGGAAGGGGGGCAAGGGCAGCAAGAAGGGTGGGCTGCCCATCACGGAGGAGGAGGAAGAGGAGGACAGCCGCATCAGCCTCACTGCCCCGGAGCTTCGGAGTGGGCCCACCACTGTCGCTGTCTCCTCCTTGCTGGCGCTGGCCTCCACTCAGACCTTCACCAAAGTCGGCAAGAAGAAGAAAGTGGGCTCCGAAAAGCTGGGTGCCACATCACCCCCGCCATTGCTCCCTGACAAAAATGCCCCCCCTGGGGCTGAGCAGGGCCCCCCGGTCCCCATAGGCAGAGCCGAGGGGCCGGTCACTGTCATCGTCAATGGACACACAGAAGGATCGACCGCAGCTCGGAGTGTCGCCAAGGAACCCCCTGGGCTCCCACGGCCCCTGGGGCCCCTCCCCTGCCACACGCCCCAGGAAGACTTCCCAGCACTAAGTAACTCCTGCCCACCCAGGATGCCCCCTCCCCCAGGTAGGTGCACCTGGCTCAGGCCTGCATCTGGGCGTCAGGAAAGGAGCTGGGGTTGTAGAGTTAGGGCGGTGCCCCTAGGGCCCAAGGTTATGTAGTGTAGGTAGCTACAGGACCTGGGTAGGGAGAAATGAGCTTGTGCAGTGGTTTCCAGCTGCTTCAGAAGCTTAGAAGTTGGAACAAGGGCACCACCATCTGTGAACAGTGTGACCTTGGTCCACCACTTAACCTTTTTGTGTCCCTTTATTCCCTGTAAAATGGGGCAATCCTAGCCCCTCTTCAAGGTCGGGACAAACAAGTTAACTTAGGCCAGGATTTGCCATGAGGGAGTGCAGCATGTGTGCTGGCTCTGGGCATTGTCGGGCCCTTGGGTGACTGGGTAGCCTGTGAGAAGCGGGTGATGAGGCCTAGCTGTCCCTGGCCATCAAGGGTTATGTTCTGGGTCTTGGTGTGCTGCCCCTGCAGGCTTCAGCACTGTGGTGCTCCTGAAGGGCACTCCACCCCCACCTCCGCCAGGTCTTGTGCCCTCTGTCAGCAAGCCGCCCCCTGGCTTCTCTGGCCTTCTACCCAGCCCTCACCCAGCCTGTGTCCCCAGCACTACCACCACAAAAGCGTAAGTGTGGCAGGCTGCCTAGCCTTGTGCCCCTGGGAGCCAGGGGAGAGTGCTCTCAACCTTGAGCCATCCCCAAAACTGAAGCCTCCACCTCCTGGTCTCCCCAACCCCCAGACCCAGGCTGACACCAGTGCCACAGGCCTACCTGGTTCCTGAGAACTTCCGAGAGAGGAATCTGCAGCTCATCCAGTCCATCAAGGACTTCTTGCAGAGTGATGAGGCCCGCTTCAGTGAATTCAAGAGCCACTCGGGGGAGTTCAGACAGGTCAGGCTGGTGGGGAGAGGGGGGCTAGCCTACCACCTGGGGTCCAGGCCTGGGCTAGGCATGACTGGGCCTGGTTCTGGGTGGCAGGGCGTGATATCTGCAGCCCAGTATTACAAGAGCTGCCGGGACCTGCTTGGGGACAACTTCCAGAAAATCTTCAATGAGCTGCTGGTGCTCCTGCCCGACACAGCCAAGCAGCAGGAGCTACTGTCTGCACACACAGACTTCCAAGGCCGAGAGAGGCCTCCCAGCACCAAAGCCAAGAAGAAGAAGAATGCATGGCAAGCCAGCACCTGGCAGGTGGGCCTGGACTGCTGCGTGTGCCCCACCTGCCAGCAGGTGCTCGCACATGGTGACGTCAGCAGCCACCAGGCTCTCCACACTGCCCGGGACGATGATTTCCCCTCCCTACAAGCTGTTGCCAGGACCCTCACGTAGCTCTTGCCAAGTAGGCAGAAGTGGCCACACTCATGAGCCTCCTTACTCCCTGGTCCTTCTGGGCTGCCAGGCAGCCAGGTAAGGCCCTGGTGAGGCCACCTGCTCAGGCCCCTCAGTTGGCCAGTCTGACAGGGGTCACAAGGACAGCCCACCCTACTGTGTCAGCACAGTCAGGCAGGACTCCATCTGGTTTTCTTCTGGAAATTGGGCCGAGACCCCTGCCTCAGTGGTGGGCCAGTCTTGGTTTGTATCTCATGCCTTTGGAAGGTTCCAGGGGAGAGAAAGGCTAGGATACAGGGACCTGTCTGTACTGTCAGAGCCAGTGGCCAGATCTAGGTCCTACTGAGCCTAAGCACCATGGCCCTCAAGCCTGAAGCTGTGGGTCCATTGGTGCTGGAGCCAGATTTTGAGTGTGTTGTATAAACAGTTGGCTGTTTCATGATTCAAGAATGTTCAGGATTAAAAGCAGACACAAAATTGTGCTACTTGAAGTTAAATCTTTCTACGAGACAAGCTGAATCTGGGATCTCAAATTGCCTCTGACCTTTTATAAAAGTTTATCTTCAAATAAATTTATTTTGCAATAATGCATATAGATGGTATTCTGAGCTTCTCTGCCTTTTGAGGTTGCCCAGCAGCAAGGGAGACTTAGTCTTTAGATGCTACAGCTCAGGCTGTCAACCAGGGGTGGAAGAAGGCCCGTGAGGAGAGCTGGGCAGCTGGGCTTTGACTTACAGGGAGTGGCAGCCTGGGGCCCTGCTCCTTGAGAACTGGCACTACCCCGTCTTCCAGGAGTAGATACAGCCATACTTGACCCATACTTTGTATCCAGGAAAACTATTCTTTCAGAACATGGGAGACAAAGATACAATGTTTACATTCATAGATGTGTGAAAGAACAATTTAGAAACAGTGGGGGAGAATAAAATAATTTGTGTTTAATTATTTGTATTTTTGAAGGGGACCAGACACACTGAAATCTTCTTTCTGCCCCGAACACATATAAATAGGGAAAAAAATTATAAACACATAGCCATATCCAAATAAGACAAAAGAAATGTCTATAGATGAGAAGAAATGGAGATGTCTTTCTAAAACAAACAGAACACGGGGGTATCCGTGTTAATGAAGGGGCCAAAGTCAGTGGCCTGCATGGGGGCCAGGTGGGAGGCACATGGCTGCACTGCCACTGCCCACCTGAAGCTGAAGATTTGGACAGTGCTGCTTGACTGCCTGTGGCTGGAACTAGAGTGATGTCCCTGGGTGATGGAGAGGAGAGCATCCACTCCTCACCCTCCATTGAGCTGCCAGGCTGCAGAGAGGCCACCTGCATTTCCTACCACATGAGAAGTACCTCATAGCTGATGCCCTCTTTGCAGACCTGAGCACAACCAACCCACAGAAGAGTAAGCTGGAAACTGGGATATCTTGTTAAGGATATTGCAAATACCTATCCTTAAGAAACAAAACCCATAATAGTACTATGTGACACTTAAGTCGTTCTGGTTGTGTGACAAGCACTGTTTTGTGCTCTTTACATGTGTTTCCATTAACGTGTTTACACATTATCACCCCACCTTATGTGATAGGAACTATTATCTTTTTTTAAATGCCTACAGCACCTGGTATTTCGAGGTGGTCTCCCATTCAAGTACTAACGAGGCCTGACCCTGCTTAGCTTCCAAGATCAGATGAGACTGGGCACGTTCAGAGTGGCATGGCCATAGACTGAACTATTATCTTTTTATGGATGGAGAACCCGAGGCACAGACAAGTCGAGAAACTTACCCAAGATGACCAAGCTTGAATGTGGCAAAGCCAGCATTCCAGTTCCGGAGATGGTTCTTAACTGCTTAACTCAACCAGGTTACTAACTGATTAGAAATTTTAGAAATGAAAAACAGATAAAAACCCCAATAGTTGGGTTCAAAAGTAAACAAGACCCAGCTGGGAAAATCTCTAAAAGGGAGTGAGTTGGTCATGGAATGTGGTTCTGGAAGCTACACTTGATGGGGGACCCAGGAGCAGAAGATGGTGGGAAGGGGATATTTAGAAGAATCATGACTGCTTTCCCCAGGCACTGAAGAAAAATAAACAAGCACTAAGCAGGATAATTTTTCAGCCACATCTAGGCACACAACTTCAAAACAATTTTAAAAATTACCAAAAAAAAAAAAAGATAACCTACCAAAGGATGCAAATTGTACTGTTATCAATGCTCTCAACTCACAGTGTAGGATCCTAAAATAGAAGTACCTTTAAAGTTCTAAGGAAAATTATTTATATACCCAGTAAACCTATCCTTTAAGAATGGGAGTAATAAGGAGACTCAATGTGTACAACCATTGACTGAAGAAAGAAATACTAAAGATACACTCCCACATGAAATATTTAGTACTCTTGCTATTATAAAAGGGATAAGTGAGATGATCTCCTCAACATTTCAGAGTACCTGCTCTGAGCAACCCAGTTCCAGATCAGCGTGACATGGTGAGGGATGGTGAGGGACTTATGGACCTGGGGCCCCCAGGCGTGGGGGTCAGCCTGGCCTCCACATGCCTGCCCCTTCTGGGATCCTAGGCCCTAGTGCCCTTCAGATCCCAACCTCTAGCACTGGGAGGGGAAGAGGTAGAAATGAGTCCAAGAGTGTCTGGGCCACAGTAAACTCATTTATAGTCTTTATTGTAAAGAAGTTGCAGTTGGAACATGGGACACTGAAATTACACAATCACGGATTGTTCTTTCAGAGGAGGAAGGAAAAGATCCATATATACAAAAATTGTAAACATGTTCACTTAAATATCCACACATAATTGATCTATGCTACAATGTTCAGGGTTGTCACTCAACTGCAACTCCAGAGAGGTGTCTGTCTGTAAGAATGAAATGTGGCAACTGCATTTGGTACTGACATAATATGAAAAGCAAGCTTGGAGAAACGCATGAGTGGTCAGCTATGCAGAGGAATCTAATGTTGGACTGGATCTTAAAACAGGGTACAGGGTGGGGAGTTGAGGGATTGGTCCAGGAAGCCAAGGTAAAGGGGTTTACACGGAATGGCTGTCTCCTGGGCACCGTGGGCAGATAGAGCCTTTCTCTTCGGATGGGGCATGTGCTGCCAGGCACACAGGTATCCTAAGCCTCCGTTGGTATTATTGAAGGGCTGGTGCCCAGGCCTATGGTCAGGTTGTGCCTTACTAACCAGAACTGCCCACACCTGGGCAGGGGCCTGGGCCAAGGCATGGAGGGGCTGGAAAAGGGGCCACAGACAGAAGGGTTGCTTGGGGGGAACTACCAGGTGAAAAGTGAAGACTTGATCACAATCACAACATTGAGAGGGCCAGGCTACTCTAGCAGCAGGTGAGAAGAAATTGAAGGAGGCTCCAGACAGAGCACATGCCCCTACAGGGTGAACCATCATGACAGAAACAAGGACTGCCACTACCCTTGGGAACATGGAATGGGAACAGTGGCCATACTCCCTGGGCCACAGCATGGGGGTGGGAGCAGCCCCTACCCCTGGCTATGGAGGGGCAGCTGGATCCCTGACTGGAGTGAACAGGTGAGCCTGGAGCTGGCTGCCTTGTGAGGAGAATGGCCCTCTTCCCAGGCTGGTCCACTAGAGGCTGGAGGACACATGTCCAAGGCTGTGCTGTTCCCTCCTCAAGACCTCAGACCTAGGGCTATGGACTGAAGGTATAGGGAGGACTTGGAAGTACAGCCCCGGCACTCTGGAGGCTACCCTCTCTTGGCTCCAGATAGCCTGTAGTGGCCACCCCTCCATTCCTGGCACTGGGCCAGTAACACCAGAGGGAGGTCACATAAAGCCTTGGTCCTGCACTAGTGGGGCAGCCTTCCAGCCCTGGTCTGAGCCTGCGGGCCATTAGTACGCGGGCACCTGGTACCCTTTGGAGCTGGTGTCCAGGGTCTCGGTGAAGGGCGGGCTCTGGTAGGTCTCGGTGCCCTCCACGCCGCTGCCCACCGGGTAGCCGGGGTAGGCCTGGCCCTCCCCGGTGCCCAGCTGTTCGGTGGCAAAGAGAGACATGTCGGTGCCCAGGCGAAACCGCTGCAGGGCCTTCACGGTGAGCGCCACCTGAAGGGGAACCCGGGGTCATTCAGGGCCGACCCTGCCCGGGCCCTGGCCTGGCCGGGCCTGGCCCTCGCTGGCCGCATGCTGCACTCACCCAGCTGAAGATGGAAAAGAAGCTGAAAGCGATGGCGGCCCGCGCTGCGTCTCCCGCTTGCTTGGTGGCGGGTCCGGGTGCCGTGCGCTGCCACTGGTTGGTGAGGAAGCAGAAGCCCACGAACCACAAGAACGACCAGAGCCCTGCGGGAGAGCGGGTGGGCGGGTGAGGGGCGCTCCGCCTGAGGTCTCCGCCCAAGCGCAGAGGAAACGCGCGTCGGTACGCACGGGGGCCCCACCCACCGCCAGGCCCCGCGCGTCCCCCGCTCGCACCTGTCCCTGCCCCACTCACCTCAGAACCGAGGTTCTCCCTCCGGCCCCGCCCCTCCAAAGCCCCACACGCTCACCCGACACGTCCCGCGCGCTCCCATCCAGGGTCCCGCTTTCTCGGCCCGGCCACGCCCACCTGAGAAGCCCAGGTCCAGCAGGACCGCGCGACGGCGGTCGCGGACGCTGCTGATCTGCTGGAAGCGCACGTCGAGCAGGAGGAAGGCGGCGCAGGCGAGAAAGGCCCCGAGGCCGAGCGCGACACCAAAGCGACAGGCACCGGTGTTTCCATTGAAGACGCAGCGCAGTTCCGGGCCGCTGTCGGAGTTCACGTAGCCCTCGTTGACTATGGGCCCGAAGACGGCGATGGAGAACACCTGCGGGCAGCGGGGGCACTCAGGGCCTGGCGGCGACACCCCTTTTTTGCAGAGGGCCGAGGTCTCCGCGGCCCACCGCGAGCGGCCACGCCCTCGGGCCTATCCCTGCGTTCCCGTGCAGCACGAAGCCCGTCTCGGGATGAAGGTCTTCGGGCACTCCCTTAATACCTCCCTCTGGTATTTAGTACTTATGGATAACATGTACCATTCAGTGAGCATCTCCTATGCCCAGGGAAGGGGCTTAAAAATGCTACTTTGCATGGGTTGTTCGCTCATAGAATCCTCTCAGAAAACCACGGAGGTGCCATTGTTCCTAACCCCTTTACAGATGGGGAAATTAGGGCTCCAACAGGTGATTTGTCCAAAGTCACACTGCTGATAAGAGCTGGGGCTGACATTCAAGCTGGGTCATCTGCATCATGTGCGACTGGTAGTGTCGCCTCCCCGCCCACTGGAGAGTACGGGAACAAGAGCCTTCAACCGCACCCAGTGATTCTAGGCTTGAGCTAAAGGGTCTGGGGAAGGTAGCGGTGGAAACAGCAGGGAGAGAAAGGCCCAGAGACACTGGAAGGTAGGAGGTGCAACAGAGGGACAGCTACATAGAGCTGAGGACTAGGCCCCATGTGGAATCCACCCTCACTTAGCATCTGCGAGCTAGATATCTAGCTGTCTTTCCCAGCATGTCAAATGAAGTAACAGGCACATGGGATGTTGGGGACTGAGAAAAATATCCCACCCAGCATCCTACACTTGGTGGGCACTCAAGGATGATGACTCCATGTGACTGTGATTAATTATTAATATCACCCATAAGTGTTTGGGTGCAAAAGGTGACACAATTGACCTCTACGGTTCAGTCAAACCTCAGCACCCTGTTCCCACCAGGGCTGGAAGGTAGGTAGGAGGTGGACCATTTTACACCAGATGCTGCTCTTTTAGCTCTGGGCAGCCTTATGTTTCTAAAAAAAGACCTCCGGTTTCAACTTCATTTTTCTCCTTTCCCTCTCTAGCTCCTAGAGACCTACCCAAGAGGGAAAGAGAGGCACAGGATATGGATTCATAACCCCCAGAGTGGCCCACAAGTCAAACCATAGCTAAAACCAGAACATAGAAATCTTACATCCTGGTCTGGCCAGAGTCATTCCACAAAGAAGGGGGAGGCCAACTGCCCCACCCTAGGCACTGCACTACTGGAAGACCAGCAAGTAGATGCACCTGCCATCAGCTGCTGCTGCTGGACAAACCCCAAAATTCAGCACCCCACCTCCCCATCTCCTGCCTGGAGGGGTGGAAAGGAGGAGCAAGCCACAGGGCCTAGGGATGCCCCCAGTAGGCTAAGCTGCCCCCAAATCTTCCCCTACCACACCACCTCCAGAAAGCCCTCCCAGAGAAGAGCCCCTTCTGGCTGCCTCACCCAGAAGAATCCCAGAACATTCCCCCAATTCACGGTTGCAATTGGGGACCTGGGAAGTGCCAGCTCCCTTGGGAGGAGCCTGGAAGATGTGTGTGTGGGAGGAGCACAGAGAGGCTGCCTGATCCTCCAGGCTCCTGTAGCCCCCTCTTTGGGTAGAGGCTGAGTGGCCGAGCCCCTCCGTGAATCCCGTGCCCACTCCGGTGCCTGCTTCTAGATCGTGAGGACAGGAAAATCGGTGCGAGGGCTGAGAAAGAGAAGTTAGCCCTAAGGAGGAATTAGGGGTGGGGGCTGCCGGTGGTGACCTCTCAAGGTCCCAGGCTGTCGCCGCCGGCCCCTCCCCCGCCCGCAGGTGGGCGCGCCCAGCCGGGTGACGTCACTCCAACCTGCGGCCGGCGGGGGAGGGGTCGGTGAGGATGAGAATGGGGGCGAGGGGCTGGCTGGGGCGAGGGGCTGGGGAGAGGGACGAGGGATGCGAGGCAAGGCGGGATCGGATACCGGGGCGGGGGCCACTCACCCAGGACACAACCCGCAGCAGGGTCTGGGGCCGCCGCGCGAAGCTCACGGGGTCCAGGGCAGCCCCCGCACGGCCCGCGCCAAATGAGGCTCCCTCCATCGTTAACCCCGGCGGGCCGCGCGGCCCCGTTGCCTTCTGTCCGTCCCTCCGTCCGTCAGGCCGGCCCCGCCCGAGGCCGCCTGGGGCTGCTGCCGATGCCGCTGGTTGGTGCCGCCGCTGCCTCTTCCAGGGAGCGCGCGCCGGCCACGGCGGGGGCGCGCGGGGCGGGGCCGAGCCTGCACCCCGCCACTCCTCCCGGAGCTGGCCTGGAGCCCTCCCCTACCTCCTCCCTGCCCACCTTCCACTCCCCCACTGTCACCTGCCTGATCCCGGTCCGAGGTGGAGACCACCCACCAGATCAAGATCAGGGAACAGGCCAAGTTGCCGGGGCCCCCACGGGCCCTCACAGGGAGTCAGGGGGCAGCAGGGCAGGCGGGCACTGGGCGCAGTCTTTGCTGTAGCCAGGCGGCTTGACAGAGAGACCTGAGCAGGGCCTTTTTGTGAATGTGTAAGGGGGCAACCGAGGCCCCAGGGCTCCAGCATCTTATCCCAGCCCACAGGAAAAGGGAATGAACATGAGGCCCTGGCCCCTGGTCCCCTGCAGACCAGAGAGGTCACTGGAGCCTTTCTCCCTTGTCCCCAGTGCACCCTAGCTTCTCCAGAGGGTTTTAGCCTCCCTGACAGGGAGAATGGCTTTTGTCCTCAGGAGCACTTGTCCAGGTGGGCAGAGTTCACAGGCCAGCATGAGTGGGAGTTGGGACATCTCTGCTTTCTTGTGGCCAGATGTTGCTCCAAGGGTGCTCTGAGCCTTCCACATTCCTGGGTTTCCTAAACTGCCTTGTGGCTGACATTTAGTTTGGGGTCAAGGGGTGGGGAGCATGAGATATGAGAGTTTGGCCAAGAGGGGCCTAACTACCTCATGCCGTTACTGAGTCTATTCCACAGATCTCCTGGCCCCCAGTTAGATAGTGTCCCTTCCTTCAAGTTCCTTCCAGGTCAGCCTGACAGGAGCCTGGATGACTCCTATGTTTCTGTCTAGGGCATTAATGACAAGTCTGCATTCGTTGTGTATTTACAGTACTAAGTGCTTCACAATGATCTGTTGGGGTAGGGACTGTTATCCCCACTTCTCAGATGGTAACTAGGCAGGCTGGTTCAGTTCCTGGATCACTGAAAATGAAGAGCTGGGATTCAAATCCAGGTCCCCGTCATGACTTCAGTGAGGGTAGTGCCTGGCCCAGCCCCCTGGGGAACCTATCCTAGGGCAAGTGTGGCCAGAGTTGCTGCTCACCAGTGTTCTGTCAAATCCATTACACTGTGTATCCAATCCCACTGCCTCTCATCTGTCAGCAAATGTTCCCTCTCTTGTATCATCTCTTTCCCCCTTTTACTTGATTATTTGCATCAGCAACCAAACAAATTATACTTTCTTCTATTTTAAAAACAAACCTCCATTCTTGACCCCATTCCCCTCCAGCTATTGTATTCTGGCAGGGAGCAGCTGTGGCTGAGCAGATCAGGAAGGCTCAAAAGCTGGATCCAGTTTACCTCCAAGCCTGCTCCACAAAGCCTTCTCCATCTCACTGATACACAGAGCAACTCCATCCTTCCAGTTGCTCAGGCCGAAACCACACAGTCACCTTGGGCTCTATCTTCAGAGTATATCTGGCATCTTCTCCCTACTCTGGGTTGAGCTTCCCCCTCAGCTTCCACATGGCTACTTGCCCCTCCCTGTTCCCATCCATGCCTGCCTCATGCCAGGAGCCAGAGGATCCTTTCAAAAGTCACATCTTGCCGTTCTTTATCTCCAAATCCTCCAAGACCTTCCTGTCATAGGAGCTGAGTGTTAAAACCATGTCCTTGCTGAGTCCTTGATGACCTCACATCATCTGACCCCGCCCCCCCAGGGCTCCAGCAACTCAGTTTCCTAGCTGTTTTTGGAATATCCTGGCCCACTCTTGCCTTGGGACCTCTCCTTACTCCTAAGGAGCCAGAACCAGGACAGGAGGGAGCAGCTGACCACATAAGAGCAAGGGCAACCCCTGTCCATCTCTGCTAAATCTCAGCACAAAACACACTGAAGTCAGGTCTTCAGTCACTTCTCTGGCATTTTATTTTGGTCTCAAGCTCCAAGGAAGCTGGCCCTAGAAAGCCTCTGATAGGCATGGTACAGCTATGGAAAGCAATGTACTGGACAGGAAATGGGCAGCAGAGTCGGTGAACCTGCAGTGAAGAATCCTGTGTTTCTCCTCCCTGAAGGAACTGAGCAGGGGGTAGAGTGCTTGGCCTCCAAGCCTCTTTCCTCAAGTACAAACAGCATACAGCCTCTGGAGCTATAATCACTGCAGCTGTCCCTAGCTACACAGAGAGGACACAATGGCCTGGCTTTGAGGGGTATGGGACAGGAAAGCCCAGCCACACTTGTCATTTTCTTGTGTGGGGAAATGGGCACCAGGTGTGGGGTGAGCAGGAGGCCACATCCTGAATGAAAGGGACAGCCTAGGCTATTCCTACTCCTTCGCCTGCAGCGCCATGGGGCCTCAGCTGAGGTGGCAGCCATATGGGTGCTTGTAGCAGAAACCTCCACTTCAACTCCAAACCTGAGGATCACTCAACTGAAACACAACAGCCTCTGGCTCTGCTATACTTTAATGAGTATCCTGCCCCTCTCAAGTCAAGTCCCCCTTAGGCCATGGCTGGCTTCCCCATGGACTCTGCCCCATGGACTCCCTCTAGTCACAAGAGCCGTCCTTCCAGCCATCACGCCAGCGCTCATCCACTTTGGAGCAGTCGAAGTCTGGCTTGCCTAGCTTGCGGTTCACCTCGTTGTGCAGGCGGCATAGCCACTGGGTTAAACATGTCCGTGAGCTCGTGTCTGGCTGGTTCCTGCATATCCTGTATGGGGGGAGCACATGGAAGATGGGGGTAGGCAGAAGTCTCACTGTCCCTGCCCCTGCCCCACCAGCTTCCTGCCTGCTCAATCCAGGGAGGAGAAATGAGACACTGCTGTGAGATACACCCATGTGTCATGCTCTGAGAAACTAATTCCCAGAACAGGGCTGACTCTGCATCCAGGTATGGTGAACTTAGGCCTGCTCAAAACCCCACTTAGGGAGCTTGGCAAATTCTGACAAGAGCCCAGGGCAAGACATTAAGGCATAGGCCAAGCAACTTTACAACCTCATAACAATCAGGAAGCCTCACCCCAGCTTCCCTGGCCCTGGGCAGTGTGGAAAGGGTGGGGCTCACACAAAGGCATAACTGAAAACTTGTTCCTTAGCTCCTGGAGGCTGGTGCCTCAGTTCAGGAAGAGATTTCCTTCAAACTGCCCAGACTTCAAACAGCAAGGCTACCCTGCCCCCACATCCAACCCAGAAATGCCTATGGGAGCCAAACGTGGCTCTTAGACTCCCTAATAAGATAAAGGTAGGTCTTGGGAGCAAAAGAAGTGTGTTCTCACGGTCCTGAAACCAGCAATCCTGATCCAGAAGTCAGGCAAAGTTGAGTCCTCTTTAACTTATGGGAACCTCCATCAATGATAAGCAAGGGACCTCTTGAGGAAAGACCTCCCTGCTGGCCTGTGGCTACAGAAAGAAGTAGTGCTCGGCAGGTGCCCCAGGCCTTTAAAATGGCTCAGATAATCTAATCCCCACTCTGTTAGTGGTCCCTGCTCTTGGCAACCCTCTGTCACCTCTGCACCTACTTGTCCAGGCTTCCCTTTATGACATCAATAAGAGGCCCCAGGCCCAGGCTCCAGGTGGTGCAGATGGTGCATACACAGCTTACCTCTTTCTTATGTCTTCTGCACACTCCTCACACGGATAAAACTTGGAAAATAAATGTATGAACTGGGTCATGTCTTGCTGCTGTTCTGGGGTGGGGAGATCAGGGTAGTAGGCAGCCAGGGTGTGAAGAACAGACCAGCTGTTGCGGCCCAGTTCCTCGCGATCCTGAGGACAATCTTCCCTAAACTTGCCGTCCCGCTGCGGAAGGAGACCAACCACGGGTTAGTTCCGTCTCCCCAGAACCTATAAGACTACAAAGTTCCCCTTTTGCTCCCCGCAGCCGGAGGCCCACTGACTGGAGACATTAGTGCGGATCTGGCCCACGTGTGGCTGAAAGCCCAAAGGCCGGGCCGACCTTGAGGGCAAGGTTCAGAAACTGCCAACCTTGGGGGGGCATAAGTTTGTTAGGAATTGGACCTGTGGCCGCTCGGCCAGGACGTTAGGAGACCTGCCTGGGGTCCATGAAAACAAGGAGTGGGCGCTGAGGGCCGGGGAGAGGGGTGCCGGGGGTGGACAGGGAAGTGGAGGCGTATGCGGGCCAGGGCTAGGGGTGGGCAGGGCTCGCGGGCCGCTGCGTGGAGGTGGCGCCACCGGCCTTGTGCACCTTCTGCTGCGTCCGCATCCACGTCTTGAAGTCCACACAGGCCCGGCAGGGCCGCCTCCGAGAGGTGTCATTAGCAACTTCAGGGTCGGGAGTCGGCGCCTGGGTCAGCGTCGAGGCGGAGGGGGCAGCATCTCTCCGTCCCGCGCCCCGGCCGCGCGCGTCCGTCACCAGGTCCTCCATCGCCTCCGGCCGCGCGCCGCCGGGCAGAAAGGAGAAGAAGGTGCCGCCGCCGAAGCGCCCTCGCTCACTGGAGGCCGCCATGTTGCCCGCGCGATGTCTGCCGGGCCAGCTCGGCCTCCAGACGGGCCTCCAGGTCGGCCTCCAGGCCAGCACGCGCGCCGCCGCCAGAGCACAGCCATAGGCACCCGGCGTGCGCGCCGCGGGCTCCGGCGCGGGGGCGGGCTCGGAGGTGGAGTCCGGGGCGGGAGCTGGGTCCGCCGAGGAGGCGGGGCTGAGAGTCGCGGTCCGCACCCGGGAGGGGGCAGGGCCGGAGGCTGGGGCGGTCTCGGCCCGGGACCGGGCGGACGCGCGAGCCGGGGCGCAGGCGGGGCCGGGGGCCCGGGGCCTGGCCGCGCCCCGGGGCCTAGCTCCGCGGCCCGCGCCCGGCTTGCGCTGTCCGGGGCTGCTCTCCGGCCTCCTCCAGTAGAAGAGGAGAGTGCTGTGGAAGGTGCGCCGCGGTCGCGCTGTGGCCTCGGGCTGGGACTGAGGCGAGGTCCGCGTCGCGGCCTTCGGCGCGCCCATCGCTCCACTCCAACCGCGCCGTGCGCCCACGGCCAGGTTCTGCGGGTCCAGCTGAGCGCGCGCCGCGGGGGGCGCTGCGCGTGGCCATGGCGACGCGGGCGGGGCCGTGAGCGCACAGAAGGCGCCAGGACCGGGTCCCCGGGGCCAGCCTCTGCGGCCCCAGCCGCGGCGCCGCGCGGTGGAGCTTTGGCTTCAAAAGAGGGGGTGCTTGTCTCTGGGCTCCTCAGTGCACCCAGCGGCCGGTGATCCTACACCCTGCCAGAAGGGGTTAAACCCATGTAGCATGGCCTTAGGGATACCTTTGCCTCCATACGTACACTCATTCATTCCGCAGGTATTTGAGTTGTGTGTAATCTGTTACGCTGTTCCAGGCGCCGGGCAGGGTGAGGACCAAGATCCAACCCTGACCTCCTTAGCTCATAGTCACGGTCAAGACAGAAACAAGCAAAAGGAGTCATGCTAATAAATAATTACTTACAAACTATGATGGGGGATGTGGTAAATCCAGACGACCTCCTTGAGAAGGTGACCCTTAGAGCCCTGAAGGATGGGGAATCAGCTGAGGGCAGTGGAGGCCAAGGCGGAAAGTGGATCTTGGCCTCTTTCATGGGTAGAAAGGCCAGTGGGACAGGACCTAGAGAAGAGAGATCCAAAGGTAGGCAGGGGTCCACCAAGGACCTCATCAGCTGCCAGGGAATTGGGAAGTTATTCTAAGGACAGTTTTGAGCAGGGCTACCTCCACCTGGTCCCATTCCTGTTTTGCAAAGATTCCTCTGGGGAATCTATTTCATGAGAGCAAGTGAGAAACATGGACATTAGAGGGTGGTTTGGGGCGGGGGGCTGTTGTAGTTATCCAGGTGAGAAATGAGGGTAGGGGCTATAGAGAAGGGTGGAAAGGATCCAAGGTTGCTGGGGGTGGGTGTGGAACAGGAACTGTCAGTTGGGACAGGGGCTCTTCTAGGTTGTGACTAAATTTACTTCCCCAGCTTCTCTCCTCCAGCTTCCATAGAGGCAGGGTCTGTCCCACCTTGGACCCTGCCAGGCCCGCAGGACCTTCAGCAAGGCTCCCACTGAGGTTGGAGAGTGTGACAGTTGGGCTGAAGGCACTGCAAATCAGGCCTATGTCAGCAGGTATTCATTGTCTGGGACCAGACTAGGGATGGTTTGAGAGCTTCAGAGAGAGCCGCTGGTTGGACACACAAAAGCCCTTGTTCCAGGCCAGTTTGGTTTTCTAGTGGAATGCCCTAGAAGCGCTCCCTGGAGGGCTTTGAGTGAGGGGGTTCCCAACACAGAGCAGTAGGTTCTGATGCAGGACAAGTGGGGGTAATACCAATCCTTGCAGTGAGAGAAGACTGTCCTTTGGTGGAGAGTATGGAAAAAATTCAACACACACGCCAAAGGTAGAGTCGAAAGTTTATTAGAAAAAGGATAACACTTCACAGTGTGGTCTCCTCTCAGAGGCAGAGTGTGACAAGGACAGTGAGAGACAATAAGACAGTAAACGCACTGAGGGACACAGAGGGACAGTGAGAGACAAAGGCACTGAGAGGGGACTCTGTGTGTGTTCAGGGTCTCCTCCCTACATTAGTTCCAACAGCAGAAAATCACCATGTACCAAGGTTGATGGGACTGCAGAAATCTCCCCTTTAAGTAAGCAGCCCAGAAATGTGGGGCACTCGGGCATACCATCTGGAGATTCTAGGGCCTTCTCTCACCGCCCCAGTTAGTGGGGGGAATAATCACTCCTGATCTCAAGCTGCGTTTGCAGTAACTTGTAATAAATCATGAATTCAGGGACTGCTCTTAAAACAGTCCTAGCCACAACCTTCCCCACCTCCAAGTGATGGGTGACTGTAGAGATACTCTCTGCCTTAAGACTGCCCCCCATAGGGGAACTTCTGGGGTGACCCTGTGAAGCCTGCCCCTTCCAAGCACATACAGAAAAACTGACAATTAGCCCTTTAACATAAGTTTCCTCCTTTGTGACTTGGTAACACTGAGAGATCTTTTTTCAAGGTAGGATTAAGCCATTCCTGATAACTGCCTGTGAACTCTCCAGTTCAAAGACAGCAGTGGGGCCCACCTTGGCAGCAGGCTCTCACCAGTATCAACACAGGGCGTGGGAGAGCTGGAAGGGTGAGCCAGGCCTGGCGGCACTTTGATGACTTTCTTCTCTCAAGGCCAGACTTTGGTAGGAGGGCCTCAGGCAGCAGTCCTAGCCCCTCCTCATCTGTGCACCCCCTCTCACTCTCAAGCCTTGTTTCTGCCCCTCCACCCAAACTTTCAGCTAGGTTGTAGTGAGGAAGTTGTGAAGGAAACAGGTAGGGCAGCGCTGCAAGATCCTGGCAGGTTTCAGGTGAGGCGTCATGGGGTAATTCCCACCAATCTTCCTGGTGCCCGGGAGTGCCTCCCCACCCAGTGTGGGCAAGGAAGCAGCAGGACCCTCCACCGCTCACTGCCGGCTTCAGAGGCCCAGGACTGCGACTCAAAAAGCCACAGCTATGGCGGGCCCTCGGCATCCAGCGTCAGTATGCGCAGCAGCTCTGGTGCAGACAGACAGGCTCCAGGTATGACCTTACAGGTCCCTGACAACCTCCGAGAAGGGAGGGAGGGGGTTTTCATGGCCCGGCCCCTCCCAGATACCCCCAGCCTTTCCTCCAACAGACATTCGCCTTCTCTGTGCACTGGTCGGACAACAGCAACACCTTTGTGCGCAGGAGCTGGGATGAGTTCAGGAGGTTTCATGTGAGTGAGCCTGGGGCGACCTGAGTTAGCCCAACTGCACGATCCACTCATGACCCACACCAGACTGCCTGCTTTCACACCCTAGCAGAATTCCTGTCCTTATAATCCTGGCAAGGGAATCCCACCCTCCCAAGTGAACCCCAGTGGGTATTGGGACCTACTCGTCTTGGGACCAATAGGCTTTTTCTCGCCCTTAGAAGACCCTCAAGGAGACCTTCCCAGTGGAGGCGGGCCTGCTGCAAAGATCTGACCGCGTTCTCCCCAAGCTTCCGGGTCAGGCCAGCAGGGATCCTGGGTGGGGTAGGGGTGGCCTGGTGGGGGGACACACTGGGGCAGGGTTAGATGGTTGGTCTGTCATGCCCACAGACACTTCCTTGTTGGTGTGTGGGGGACGTACAGGCCGTGGCCTGACACGCCTGCGGCTGCTGGAGACCTATTTACAGACATTGCTGTCAGTGAAGCATGTGTCTAGGGCCCCTGCGCTCACCAGCTTCTTTGCACCACAACCCAGGGACCTGGAGCCCACACTGCCACCTGGCAGGTGCCTGACTGCCCCAAACTCCCCATGGGAAGTTTCTGGAGGGTGGAGGTGGCATAGTGGAGAAAGGGCCTAGGAGGTACAAAGGCAGGGCAGCTGAGGGACTTCTGAGGGTTGACAGACCAATCCCCACACTTCTCACCCACCCACCTCTTGCCTGTGCCTGCTGCCCTTTCCAGCCGGGTGATCTTGCCTGTCCAGGAAGAGCCCCTACCTGGCCCTGTGGGCAGCCTTTCCATCCACAGCCTGGAGGCTCTGAGCCTGCACTGCCTGCAGCCCTTCAGCACCCAGGACACACGGGGCCGACCCTTCCATGCTCAGGCCCAGGAGGCCCTAAATGTGCTGCTGCAACACCCCTCAGGTAGGGCTGGGCAGGAGTCTGGGGATTCAACCTTCTGCCCCCAGCCCAGTGGGCCTGGGGAGCTGAACCCCTGCCCACCTCTTACACACAGGCTGGTGGCTGGTAGAGAATGAAAATCAACAGATAGCATGGTTTCCTGCTCCCTACCTGGAGGAGGTGGCCCCAGGCCAGAGACAAGAGCAGGAACAGCCCCCAGGGAGTAGTGGTATGTGACTAACCCTCCTCCCCATGCCCACCCCACCAGCACCACTGGGCAGCATGCAGCAAGGCTGGGCCACAGAAAGCATCTGACCCAGGGGAGAGAAGCTGTGGAATGACTAGGTGGTGGCAGTAACCTGTGCATAGTACCCATAGGAGGGTGGAGATCCAGTGGGTTTTAGAGTGGTCTTTGGTGTCAGCAGAGATCCAAACAAAGAGGGATCCCAGGGTTGGTGATTCAGTGGGAAATGAGGGGGCCAAGAAGTGGAAGCTTTGTGGTGACTCCCCAAGTACCCCACTTCCAGGGTCCCAGTTCTGTGCTTCCCGTGCCTATGAAGGCAGCCAGGCCGACGAGCTGTCAGTACCTGCAGGGGCGCGTGTGCACGTGCTGGAAATGTCAGACCGTGGCTGGTGGCTATGCAGGTGTGCAGGTTTGGGGCTTGGGCAGGGGGTGTCCAGCCATGGGTAAGGCCTTGTGCTAACCAAACCCCAATTTTATCACAGGTTTGGCAACTGCACAGGTCTTCTCCCCTCCGTGCTGCTGCAGCCAGATGGGTTGGGCATGCTCCTGAGTGGGCCAGGGCTCCACTGTGGGGCAGAAGGTAGGGAGGACACGGTGGACGAGGCCCAAAGCTGCCCTGAGCCCCCCCAAGCCACAACCCTTCCCCCTACTGTACCCACCTGCCCCCTCCTGAGTGCCATTCAGAGCCGCTGCTGCACCATCACACGTAGGGCATTGGGGAGGGACCCAGGGGGCCAGGGACCCCCTTGAGTGTATGCAGAACCACATGGAGGGCTGTGCTGTGCACTCCATAGCTGAAGCAGCAGGCCAGAAGCTCCAGATTCCAAGGAGTCTGGAGCCTGATGGCAGCCAAACCACCCAGCTTAGGGGGAAATGCATTTGAGGGTGGGATTCCCTGACTGGCAGGGCCAAAGGCTATATATACTCTTCTCTTTCCTCTAAGTAAAAAACTCTACTGATTGACCTATACCCAGTGTCTGTGCTGAGGGGCAGGACTGTTGGGTCATATCCAGGCCAGGGTACAGGGATGGCGCTGGCCAAGGCTGTGACCCACGACCCAAAGTGAGATAATGCCCAGACAGACACAGAGAGCTAGAATAGAAAAGTACACCTTCGGCGTGTTTCAGAGGGCTGAGGGGGCCACAGGGAGGGTGGGTAGCTTCATGTTGTGCCATAGGAAGTCGAGGAAAGTAGCTGCCTGCAGTGTCCGGCTGAGCCTCTGAAAGTGCCGCTCTGGGGGATGACAAAGGCTGTCAGGGGTCCGCACAGTCTGGCCTGGGCTACTTTCTACCCCCACCTGGGGCAATGCTTACGTACCAGTGTAGGGCATCAGGGCCTCAAGCGAGGCCCGAACGCCCTCATAGGCCAGCAGCTCTTCAGGAGCTTCATGCCGCAGAAGCACACCCAGAACAGCCTGAGCTTCGTGGCAATGCCTTGAGTTTGTGTTCCATGTGACACAGAAACGCAACAAGGCCTCTGCAGGTAACAGAGATGGTCAGATCTGCCCACTGGCCATCCCACCCAGATCAGCCACTGTCTAGCTTCTACCAGCCCACCCCAAACCTTTCTGGTCTCGCCGCAGCTGGAGCACTGTGGCTTCCAGCTTCTCACAGGCCTCAGGGTCCCTCCGGATGGCTGTGGGAGGAGGGAAGAAAAGCCTCAGGGAAGGGGCATAATGGATTTCAGAGGCCCCCACTCTACTACTTGTTGGGCCCAAGGCAGCACTAACCTTGGATAACAGTCAGCACAGTGTGGGGCCGGTCCAGGGAGATAGCCAGGCCCAATGCCCGTAGGTACCGCTTCTCCTGAAGCAGGTTGTCCAGTTCTTGCTGCCTGGAGGGAGAAGGTGGGAAGATAGGGACTGTGGCTGAAGGCACAGCTATCAGAGGGCTGGGTTAGGAATCGGACACCCAGGCCTGAGCACTCACAGATGGTGAGCTGTGTCGCCACTTTGAGCCTATTTCCCCATAGAGCAGGTGCGATGCCAATATACTCTACTCTAACCAGAGGACATGATGCTGATGCATGGGACGTGCCAGACACATGGATGACAGTCACAGGGAGGCTAAGGTGGGAACTCCCAGACTTACTTGACCACCTGCTCTTCCTTCTTGGCCTGTTCCTCTGCCTGCTCCGTCTCAGTCACATCCTAGTGTCAGACGGGGATCAGATTGGTACCCCCATGCTGCCCTACCCACTCTGTGCCCACCCAACCCAAGCTCACACACCTTCCAGAGGATGACACAGGAGTCACTGGCACCAGTGAGGGCGCAGTCATCAAGACGGTTGCAGTGCAACCCCCAGACCTTGTCTTCATGTGCATCCAGTGTCTTCACACACTCATTGTTCTTGATGGTCCAGAGCTTCACGAGCCCATCAGAACCACTGGATTTGGGATTGGGAGGGGGCTCAGTGTCGGGGCTTGTCCCCCAGCTCACTCCACTCACTGCCCCATCCCAAACCCATTCACCTGGATAGCAGCTGTGTACCACGGCTCACAAATGCCACCTTCAGCACCGAAGCATCATGCCCCTCAAATGTCTGCAGTATTAGGACAGGGAGGTCATGAGACGGCATCAGGTAGGGGTCAGGCCTAGTGTAGGATCAGCTTACCTTGAGGCAGCTGAAGTCTTGCAGTGCCCAGAGCTTGACGGTGCCATCAGCTGAGGCTGTGGCCAGCACCTGGTCCATGGGTGAGAACTGGACACACCAGAGGCCACGCCGGTGGCCTGAGAAGACGCCCAGCAGTTGGCACTGTGGCAGGGCCCAGAGCTTGGCTGTGCGATCCTGTGAGCCTGTGGCCAGCAGTTTGTCATTGGGGGCAACAGCTACACTGTTGATGTCCTGGTGAGGGAAGTAGGCAACTCAGATCCTTATGCCAACAAAGGCCCCACCATACTACTGACCCAATGTGCCATGTGTGGTCACCTTGTCATGGCAACGCTGTGTGGCCAAGGCCTGTAGGAGGACAGGACCACTGTCTGGGGCTTTGTTCTTAGACAGCAGAACTTCGGGTAGGGGCCACAGCTTCACAGTACAATCCTGGCTGCCAGTCACCAGGAAGGTCTCCTTCAGCCTAAGGCCCAATGAGGGGGAGGAAGAGACAGCTGTTGAGCCCCCACCAGCCCCGTCTGCAATGTACCACAGCTCAAGCGTATAGGACCACGGTCAGACCAGAGGAGCGCTCCAAGACCACTTGCCCTAACTTAAAATTGTACCATCCATTCTTGGTGCTGCCACACCAGGTGACTTTGTCCCAAAAATGGAACCCTAAGCCCTAAATGCAGGGAGCACCTTTTTCACCTGGGCCTTGTTCAGGGTCATTCTCTCTGCCCCAATGCCCCACCCCTTTTATCCACCCAGCCCCACAGCCACTTCTAGAAAGCCCCCTCACATGGCACGTAGGCATGCCTCTGGCCCATTCTTTGTTCCACATCCCTGGGCTGGAGTGTCAAAAAGCAAGGTCAAAATCACCACCTCCTCATCTTCCTAAAACAGAACCCCATCAGCAGGGCCTGAGCCTCTGTGACAGCCCTGGACCCTAATCCTGATCCAATACCTAGAGCAGCAAATGGTGCCCACGCTGTGTGTGTGCCCAGAGCCGTGAGCCACACAGGTCACTTCGCCAGCCTTGTTCATTCTCCAGACACGGATACTCTGGTCCTGGGGATGGGAAGGGTGAGAACAGGTGCTGGGCTGGGCTTCCCTACTTGGGATCCATGTCTCCACATTTTGGGGTACCTCACCTTGGCACAGCTGGCAAATAGCCACCCCTTCCGGAACACATCAAGGGCCAATACAATATCTGGAATGAAGTGGAGAGAGACCAGTTAAAGGGAAAGGAGAAGCAATTCAGGCCAGGAAGAGAGTCCAGGGGCATAGGCCGGGTGCCCTCACCTGTGTGGCCATGGAGAATCTGGCAGGCTGAAGTCTGTAGCTCAAATACTTTCAGGCATGGGCTGTTGGAGGCTACAACAATGTGGGAGTCCTCGGGCCCAAGGAACCGGACATCTAATACCTCCTCACTATAGCCAGCAAACTGTGGGGTGGAGGGACACAAACCAGAACATGTGTGAATGGAGAGCTGGTGCCCACAGGCCATAAACTGGGCAAGGGCAGTGCTCACCTGTTTCTGCAGCTGAAGCGAACGTGCCTCATAGAGCAGTAGGTTGTGGTCAGCAGTGACACTGAGGAGTAGGCCAGCAGCTCGGACGAGAGTGCAGTGGGTCAGCTCCCGCCCAGGGCCTGATAGCTGCTGTTGTGTGTGTACACACTGCCCAGAGGCTGCCTCCCACACACGCAGGATGCCTGTGCAAGGACAGGGGATGCTAGGACTTACACGTCCATGGGCTACCCTAAGTCCCTGCTGCCCACCCTGGCCTGACCCCACACACCTTGGTTGCCAGCTGTCAGGAAGTGCAGGTCCGTGGACTTCACACCCAGCTTGGGTGCTGGTTCCTCTGGCAACAGCACTGCAGCCTCCACACTCTGGGGAGGAGCAGGTCAGAGGTGACAGGCTCATCCCTAACCCTACCCCACGCACTAGCCTTGACCCCTTGGTATGCCCACCTCAAACACTGGCACAGTCCGCAGGGCCTGGTGACTCCGCAGGTCCCAGACAATGCAGATCTTGTCCCGGCCCGAGCTGGAGAAACAGCCACCTTATTCTCTCCTCTCAGTCTTGCACCCCCCACCCACTCAATCACCCAATTCCTGCCAAGGCCTGGTTGGAAGGCCACTGACCTGAGCATGGTGTGGCCATCAGCACTAAAAGTCAGAGAGGTGACAGCACTGTAGTGGGCAGTCAGTATAGCCAGGCACGACCGGTCCTGTAGTGACCATATGCGGATGGCAGAGTCCATGGCTGAGGAGAAGAGTAGCAGGCGTGCAGGGTCCGGATGGAAGGCCACCAAACTATAGGCAGGTGGGCAGGGTCAGTGAGCTGTGCCACCTCAGAGTGATGACCCACCCACGCAGCCTCTGCTGCTCCTACTCACTGCACAACACCTGGTGAGCCCCGGAAGTGGTGAGTCCCATAGTGCTGCACAATATCCCAGATGCGCACAGTCCCATCACAGCCACCTGTGGAAATGTGCTTTTGGTAAGGGGACTGGTGTGCCCAAAGCCCCCTGCCTATGTGCCTTCTAGCTGGCCTACCCACCCAGCTGGGGTCCTACCTGTGGCCAGTAGCGTAGAGGTGGGGTCAAAAGCCATGGTGGCCACAGGGGCTGTGTGTATTGCCTTCCACAGGCGGGTGACACTGCCCTCTCGCCAGGCCCACTGAGCCAGTAGCAGTGCCCGACTGGCTGTCACCAGCACCTGGAGGAAGATGCTGTTCAGTTGGGGGTAGAGGCATAGCCACCCATCTTCATAAACTCAAAGTTTGATTGGGAGGTGGTGGAGCCCCCGCCTGTCCCTCCTCTATATACCTCATCATCAGGACTGAGGTCAAACGCAGTAATGTCCTCCTGGTCCTCCTAGGGGGGCAAGAGTGGATATACAGTGCCTGAGAATAGGCTGCTCTTCCACACTAGCCCCTTGCCCTGGCTCTCCTTGCCCTCACCTGCTCCAGGCTACGTAGTATGGCCCCGGAGGCCACATCCAAGATGTTGATTCTGGTACCACAGACGCAGAAGAGGTGCTGCCCAGTCTGGTCCAGCTGGTGAAAGAGAGGCCTCAGCCAAAGGTAACACTCTGCAGCCCCTGCCTGCCCCACCACTCTGCCCTTCCCTAGGCTGGTACCTGCACCTTCCCGCCCTTGTAGAAGGGTTCGATCTTGCGCTCGACAGCATAGCTGGAGGAAGGACAAAAGGAGAGAGTGAATCACCCACTCCTTGGTCCCCCAGTGCCCAGTGCTGGGTGCTCTCCCAGGAGTTAACCCAATAGGACCCTGTGATTATAGGCAGCAGCAACAGGAATAGGCTGGGTGTATGTGTGTGGGTGTCTTCTCACTGGTACCTTCTTTAACCTCTCAACAAACTGTGAGGTAAGGGTTAGTACAGAAGATTGGAGACCCAAAGCTGATTGTTGATCCACAAGGGGTCCCATGACATCACAGGTGGTCCAATATTTCAGTCTTCCCAGAGTCCGCAGTGCCCAGTAGGCCAGGCCTTGGGGGCCCCCTGCTGGCCGTGGGAGGTCAGGCCTGGGTACCAGCCCATAGCAACATGATCCTGAACATCTTCAACCCTGAGGTCCCCTCCTGCCCTTTCCTCAACACCAGCCTGGCCTGCAGCCGGGTCTCCAGTTAGCCCTCTTCCCTCTTCAGCTGCCTCCAGGCCACTACACCATCCCCTCCAGTATCTTCACTAAAAGCCTTTTAGCACATCTGTTAACATCACCATCGCACCTTAAAATCCTCCCCTCTCCTTACATGTTACCAAGATCCTGCCTGAAAGGGCCACTGCTGACCTTTCTTGTTTCACACAGGTGTTCCCTGTATACCGCCTACACTTCTCAGATTTCAAAGGCACCCGGCTAACTCCACTGCGGGAAGCCTTGCTGGCAAGATGAAACAAAGCCTCCGAACCCCCGAACCCAGTTGACTATCCAACAGAGGTGGCTCTTAGCGCCAGGGCTTCCAATTGCTAGTACTCGTCACAGCCACTAATGGAAAGGATTTGCTTAATATGTTTATCCCGCCAAACTGCGTTGCACACAGCGGGGCTGCGTCTGTCCCGTTCCGGACACTAAGCACCTAGATGTTCAGCAGGTTTGAGGACTGAATAGGTACAGGATTCAGGGCTTCCTGGGCCACTGCTGACCGGGCCCATCTCCTGATCTCTCTTCCTGCTCCCTGGAGAAGTGGGACAACAAGTGAAAGCTCACAGGTCGCCTGCCCCAAAGTTGGTTCTCCCGCTACCTGAGGGATGAAGGGTGGCGTTTCCGACCAGGATCCTCCTCCTCTGGGGTTTCTGGTCTCCACCCCCAAGCCGGCTGCTAGTTTAAGCGACCGAGGCTGGCTGTCCCCGGGCGGGTTCCAGTCTTTCCCGAGAGCAGTCGGAGCCGGCTCTTCCACCTTACAGCGCCACAGCCGCCACGACCTCGTTCACATCCCTCACCGCCCCCTCCAGACTCAAATGAGCACCCGGTTCACAGCACGCGCCTTCGCTCCTCCGCTGCGAACCCGGTTCTCTCCCCGGACGGCGCCCACAGCCCCAGCGCCCCAGCTCACTTGGCCTTGAAGCGGCCCACTCTGGCCGCAGCCTCCTCCATGTCGCCGCCTCCGCCGCGTGAAGGGAACCGGTGCGCCGCTCCTCACTGCCGGCGCACTTCGGAGTCGTCACCGCCCACTACTGCTGCGACGTCATCAGGCTGCGCGCTCGGCGCCATCTTTGGTGTGGTCAGTGGCTTCAGCGTCAGGAAGCGGAGCCCGGCCGAGGCGTTTCCGGCCCGCAGGCTGGGATGCCGAGTGGATTGGACGTGGCTCCAGCGGTTGGGGTCGACAGACAGGGGACTGAGTCGCTAGTTGTCCGGTCTTTTAATGGGGATTTAAAAAGGCGTCTCCTGAGAAGTGTTTATTAAAGTAATCCCAAGGGCCCTGCCTCCTCGGCATTCTGGCATTTGGGGGCGAGCGCGGTCGCATGCGTCCGCGAGTAGAGCCTTGAACCAGGCCCTGGAGCTCATTGTGTTATGAGAAATAATGCATGTAAATGAGTAAATCGAGATATTTCAGAGTCGTTTAAGTTTTTGAGCACATTCTATGGGCAAAGTACTGTTCTAGGCACTTGGGAGACACAAGAGAAGGAAAAAAAGTGCCTTCGAGTAGCCCGTTAGTTAGGTGAGGGCTGGGTGGAAGGGCTGTGGAATCAGCGAGGAATAGAGTGAAGTTCAGGGGGTGCGATTTTAAATGGGGTGGTGGAGGAGGCTTCATGGAGGTGACACCTGAGCAAAAACCTGAGGTAGGTGAAGCAGGGAGCCATGTGGTTATTGACAGCTGAAAAATAATATCCACGGTGTTTCATCACCAAAAGTATTTATTTTTGGGGAAAAGACTTCAACCCATAACATACAGACATGGCAAGCCACACGCACATTATGACTGGCCTGTCAAGGAGGAGGAGTATTTAAATAATGGAAGAGGAAATTGGAACCATAGAGCTTTATTATAAACAAGAGTTCTTACTGTAGGGTGTTTGCGATTATGCAGAGCTTGAGATCTTCCATAAGCCCTAGGTCTTCCCATACACTGTCCCTACTGATTATGTTTGCTTAAAGTTCCAGTTCAACTTTATCATCTAGAGGAACAGTGCTTCAAGCTAAGGAACAGCCAGTGCACAGGTCTGGCCTTAGGAGGAGCAACAGAAGTTCCTGTGGTTGCGGGGAGTGAGTAAAGAGAATATAAGGGCAGATGGTCAGAGATAATGGGGTTCTCCTCGTGGATCATTGTGAGGAGTTGGGTTTTAATTAGCTCAGAGTTTTGAGCCATTGGTGTTATTGGCTATGAAGGTGGGAATCAGATTGGTAGAAAGTAACTGGGAAGAGACTGGGAAAACCTCTGCTAGGAGACATTCATTTTGAGTAGAAAGAAGCCAGTAGACAAAAGAGGAAGAGCTTTCAGGCAGGGGGTATATATAGCCAGTGAGAAGACACAGTGGTGGGAAAGAACTTATGGAGAAAAGAATAGGGAGAAAGACCAAAGTATCCCCACGAGTGAAGGGAGTAGTGCCTGGAGAGGAGGGGAGGGGCGTGGCAAATGAGATAAGGTTGTGTGGCCAGCAAGCACAGAGACTGCAGGGACCTGGTAAGTGCTCGCATTTATTTACTTCTATATTTAAACGCCACTTTGGCTCTGGCCCCCCAACACTTCAGCCCCAATACTGTTTTCTGGGGTGGCCTCGGCCTCCTCTTGCCTAGTGCTCATGAGCAGGGTGTCATCCTCCAAGAAGTTTCCTAGCTGGGCCAGCTGCCGGCGGATGAGGCTGGTGGCATGGTGTAACTTGCGCAGGCGCCGTAGCAGGCACAGCACCTGGGTCCGGCTGTGCTCCTGGCGCTGGCCCCAGGCCTCGCGCAGCTGGCGGTAGCAGTTGTGGCGTGCACGTTCCGCTGGGCCCAGGGTGGCCCCGCAGCCCAGGGAGCAGCGCTGCTGGGTACCATGTAGGCATTGCTGCCGGTGCTCAGTCAGGGCCCCACGTGGCACTTGCTCCGTGCAGCCCTCGTTGGGGCACGCCATCAGCTCGAAGGGGCATGAGTCCTGGTGCCCCCTGCGACGGGCCAGGGGGCATGTCACCAAGCAGCCAGCTTCAGCATTCTTGCACTGGGGGTGGGAGAGCACCCTGTGAGCCAAACCAGGTTGGGCAAGAAACAGTGAACTAAGTGGGAGCCTCCCAGGCTCTTATGGCACCAATGATGAGGTGGAGAGAGGGGAGCAGTTGGGCAAATGCTTGGAAGTGGGAAGAACCTAGATTTCTGACAGGAGGGGGTCCAGCCGAGGCTTACAGAACAGGGAGGTACATGGCTGGATTAATCTAGCAAGTTGTATGTATACCAGGCTTTTTTTTTTTTGGACCTCCATTTCCTCGTCTATAAAATTAGGTAGCTAGACATAGGGAGATTACTTTGTAAATTATATAAATGTCTAACCACTATGCTGTATACCTAAAAATGTTGAATGTCAACTCTAATTGGAAAAAAAAAAAAAGAGGGCAGCAGAGTAATAGCCAGCACAATAAACAATTCACTTCCTAAACATTTTCTATAATCCCTTTTACATTTTGAGGCCTCAGGGGCTCAGAGGTTAGGTAACTTGCCAAGAATTTCACAGCAAGTAAGAGGTAGAGATGAGAAATTTCAGCCAGGTCTCATACCCCCAAGGTTGCTGTCTGTATTGCTGAAGCAGAAATCATCTCTTCTGAGGATGGGATTCCCCTCACCCCCTCTCCTGGCTCTGTCCCACCTTCCAAAGGGACAAGGAATGTGGTGGCAGTGGGTGCTTTGAGCTACCTTGACTTCCAGGCGGCCAATGGTCTTCTGGAGCTTATTCACATGGACCATCTTTTTCTGTTTCACCTCTTTCCTGCAGCACGGACAGGTCTTTTGTCTAGGAGGCATGGGTGTGGGTATATTGGGATTGGGGAGGTAGCAAGTGGCAGCAACATGCCTCTGGGCTTCCCTTCAGGGCTTTATAGGGAGCTCTCAGGTCTGAGGCTGGGGCAAGGGGCTCACAGATATCACAGGGTGAGGACCCCTATATTTCAGTGTCCTAGATTTGGCAACCTAATCTTTATGGTCGTCGTGACTCAGTGCTTTGTAGACCTTCCTTTCTGTTCTAGATTACAATGGCCTCATCCCTACCTTTGCCCTCCCAGCCTCTTGAGTACCCAGTAGCACCTGGCTAGCCACCGGAGGATGCACTTCTTGCAGAAGACGTGCTGGCATGGCAATCTCACAGGCTTCTTGAGAACCCCGTGGCAGACAGAGCACAGGAAGTTGATGTCAGGAGGTCTGGCAAACAGGCTGAGATCATACCCTCCACTCTGCAAAAGCCAGGCCAGCATCAGGGCCTGGCTAAGACCAGATTCCAATCCCCCACTCCACAAGCCCAGAGGGAAACCCCAGGAAGCTTTGGGTGGGAAGGTGGGCCATATGGGAATCCCAAGTGGAGGGATGGGTCAGCACCCACTACGAGGGGACAGCTATTAGCGTCAAAACCTCCGGCTACCAATCCCCAACTGAAGCTGGCCTTGCTTAGAGTTCTCTGAAAGATTTATGTCACTCGCAAGCTCGTAACCCATTGTCCCATCTTTTCTGTGTAAGAATGGGGGGCCAGCTCTGGGTGGGTCTCTGGAGTTAGGCACAAATTTAAGGGCCAGAGGCAAAGTGTCTTGGACTCACCATGATCTGTGTCTGGATGGCTGCTCCACTGACCCCAAGGTGCTGAGGAGCCTCCATTTCATAGCAGTAGTGCACTGACATCATAGTGGCATTGTCCAGCTCAGGCCAATCACAGGGTCCTCTACCTTGACCTTGCTCCCCTCTCTAGTCACATATGAGGAGTATAGTATCCCAGATCTGGGACAGATACCTGGAGCCCCTGCCATGGGGATGGCTGATACCCAAGCAGCACTAGGCCAGGAACCAAGCTTCTGGGGGGAGTTTTCCCAGGACTTAAGAAGGAGTGCATAGATTGTTCCCTTCAATTTCAATAGTAAATAGTGCTGCCCAGGTGGCTAAAATCTCTAAGAGCTCAGGAGCTTTATCACCCAAGACCCATGCTGCTAGCACCTGGGTACAGATCTGAGAAATGAGAACCAGATTCCCACACAACCTGCAGTACCACACTAAGGGAAGTAGTCTGTGGAAAACTATCATGTTCCCAAATGTGAGAGACAGAACAGAGAAATGCAGGTTCAGTACCAGGGTGGTGACCTCATCAAAACCTAAAGACCCTTACTGTGTCCTGTGAAAAATAATGAGCCACTGCAGGCCTTCGAACTGTGAATCTTACACTCCCATCCTGGCTTGTGGTTTGCAGGCCCAGCCTGACTTCCACCAAACTCAAGGTGGAAGGTACCCGCTATGAGACCTTCGGAGCCATCCTCTTACTTCCAGACCCATGATCAACCTCTGTGTGGTATCCAAAGCAGAGGTGGGCTCACTGGCAAGAAGAGGCTAAGGCCCACAATGGTATCCTTTACACCTTGGTATCAGCGTCAAAAGATGCATTTTCCAGACTTGGAGGAAGGTGGTCAAGAGCACTTACACGCAGATGAGTTAGACCAACAACTTTATTGAAAGAGAGACGAGTCCTACCCCCGCGGCCCTGGCGGCGTCGGCCTCAGGCTTGGGGAATCCAGGCGTCCTGCGGGCAGAAAACAAGGTCAGGGGTCAGAGAGTCCAGAGCACCGGGGCCTGAATGGCGGCGCATGTCGGGGCCTGGGTTTCACCTCCCCACATCGAAAAGTGGGCGGTGAGCTGAGTCCCCTGGTGGCTCTGGGCGCCGAATCTCACCCACGGCTACAAGCCAAAGCCGCAGGTGATTTTCAACCAACGCCGATCCAAGCCCACCCCCAGGGATGAATAGGGACCGGAAAGGACAGGGGTCCGACGTACCTGCGACAGGAGAGGGCCCCAGGCAGCCGGGAGCGGCACTTATAGCAGCTCCGACGCCACACAGATTCCGGGGCCGCGGACCCTCAGATGCGCAGGCGCATCCATGCCAGGCGGGCGCGGGGCCTCAGGGAGCCAATCACAGGCTTCCTACAAGCCCGTGGTTCGCCGGGCGGAGCAACCTAGATCTCGCGACATTTGGCGTGGTATAAAAGCTCGCTCCCAGACACTCTAGTTCTTCTCCAAAAAAACACGTGAGTACGGTTTTTCGTGCGGCGCGGTCCTTGGCGGGGGAATCCGTGGACATCGGGCTGTAGCTGGCCTGGCGTGCCCCCAGTCCCGGCGGCAGCAGATGCCAGGATCTCACTAACTGGCTGGTTTCTTTTTTTTCGCTCTCTTCAGCAAATGGCGGATGACGCCGGTGCTGCGGGAGGGCCCGGAGGCCCCGGGGGCCCTGGAATCGGAGCCCGCGGCGGCTTCCGTGGAGGATTCGGCAGCGGCCTCCGGGGTCGCGGTCGTGGCCGGGGTCGCGGCCGGGGCCGAGGCCGCGGAGCTCGCGGAGGCAAAGCTGAGGATAAGGAGGTAGGTTCGGGTCATGCGCGTGAGGCGGCCCGTGAGTGGGGTCGGGCGGGCAGCCCTTGTCATCAGTACCTTTTCCCTGCAGTGGATTCCCGTCACGAAGTTGGGCCGCTTGGTCAAGGACATGAAGATCAAGTCTCTGGAGGAGATCTATCTCTTCTCCCTGCCAATCAAGGTAACCTGGTTTTTTTTCCTTCGAATAGGGCATTGGGGAGGTGCAGCCCTGGGGAGAGTCTCAGTTTTACTGAAGACAAGGGATGAGGTATGGTATTCCTTCGCTACTGAGGGGCCCAGGGGCTCAAGTTTGAGATGGTGATGGTTCGAGTGCATGGGTTTTCTATCTCAGATGTCGGGTAATCAACCTGGAGAAGAAAAGTTGGACAAGTGGAATACCAGTTCTGTTAGCAAGCCAGGTGGAGCCTCCGAATGACTCATTCACAGGCGGTTTTTGGTGTAAGCGTTTTTGTCACAAATCTCTTACAGGAATCTGAGATCATTGACTTTTTCTTGGGGGCATCTCTCAAGGATGAGGTTTTGAAGATTATGCCCGTGCAAAAGCAGACCCGTGCTGGTCAGAGGACCCGGTTCAAGGTATCCCAGCCATCTTGTCTTAATGGGCTATTTCTGCCAAGGGGCTTTGTAAACTCTCCCAGCTCTGCATAGTTACACTTGTTTTCATACGTGTAACTTTCGTAATAGGGAGAGAGAGAAAGGATCTCCTCAAGATTTCAGATTGGTCTCATGGTGGCCTTTCCTTCCTTGAGGGGCACAACAAGGCCTCGGCAGGGTTTACTGATAATTGTGTAAACTAGTGGACCACCAGCCACTTCAGTTTGTTCACAGGCATTTGTTGCCATTGGGGACTACAATGGACATGTTGGTTTGGGTGTCAAGTGCTCCAAGGAAGTAGCTACTGCCATTCGTGGGGCTATCATCCTGGCCAAGCTCTCCATTGTCCCTGTGCGGCGAGGCTACTGGGGGAACAAGATCGGCAAGCCCCACACTGTCCCTTGCAAGGTAGGCTCGGTGGTAGTGATTGATGGGACTAGTAGTGGTAGGCTCCTTCCAGCCTTCGTCTCCTGATTCCCTCAACCCTTCCAGGTGACTGGCCGCTGTGGCTCTGTACTGGTGCGCCTCATTCCTGCCCCCAGGGGCACTGGCATCGTCTCAGCCCCTGTACCCAAGAAGCTGTTGATGATGGCTGGTATTGACGACTGCTACACCTCAGCCAGGGGTTGCACTGCCACCCTGGGTAACTTTGGTAGGTATCCTACTTACAAGTGGCCTTTTTTATTCTGCTTTATCAAACCAAGTATATAGTTGGTGTATTTTCAGAGGAAAACTTAAAATGCATAGCAGACCAACCCACATTGGGCTCTCTTCTTAAGTGCAACAGCTTCTGTCTGCACCTGGGGTCTTGTTTCAGGCGAATCCACCTATCTTCTGATGTTTTCCATTTTCTAGCCAAGGCCACATTTGATGCCATCTCTAAGACCTACAGCTATCTCACCCCTGACCTCTGGAAAGAGACCGTGTTCACCAAATCTCCCTATCAGGTAGTGTCTGTCTGCTTGCTAACTCAGCCTAGATAAGTAGATGGTATGTTTGGCTACAACTAAAACTCTGTCTGTCTTTCTAGGAATTCACTGACCATCTTGTGAAGACCCACACTAGAGTTTCTGTGCAGAGGACCCAGGCTCCAGCAGTGGCCACCACATAATTTTATACAAGAGAAATAAAGTGAATTAAATGTTAATAGTTGCTTTCTATTTATTTCATGATCATTGTGGTGGCTGAAATTAATATGGGTCTAATCAGATGAATTAATTATAAAAATTGTCAATGTGTCCAGATTGAGGGCTGAAAAAAGACACCAAAAAGATGTTTCATAATTTTTTATTTTAGTGATAGTGACAGTCATGTGATGGGGGCTCAAGAAGCTACCTCAGGCAGCAGTAGCCTCTTTAGCAGCTTTTCTCTCTGCTAGCATTCTCTGCTTCTGTTTTGCCAGGCACTTCCTGGCAGAATAGTGGGCTCCCAGGTCGTGATCTGGAGAAAGAAATGGGGAGAGGAAAGTCATGGACCACTTCTGCCATGATGGGTACAGGGGTCTTTACTAATTCCAGTTACACCCCCATAAAAGCTGACTAGTTAGCCTTGAGCAGTGATATTTGTAAACCACAGATGCATAAATTTGAGAATTTTAGAAAAACTTTCACTCCATAGCCCTACGGAGACTAAAGAGTTGGGGAGTCAGGTGGCAAGGAGGACCCAGAGGTCAAGTCAAGCTAGGGTGGGGCTCACTCACAGCGGTCCTGATAGGCCTTGGCCACTTGGGTAAACTGCTCCAGTTCCTTGGCACAGTTCTGCCTGTGGCTTTCGCCTTCCCTCTGCTGACAGGCTTTTAGCCTTTCCTGGATAATGTTGACGATTTCTTGATCAACCTTGCTGAAAGAAAAAAACAAAGATGGTGTAGAAAGAATCCCATTCCTGTACCCAGGGAGAATGAAAGCAGGACCTTTGAGTTCTGTGGTTTGGCTCCCTTCATCCCCAGGATCTGGGCCAACCCCAGGAAGCATTCTTGCTGACAACCATCTCGTGGTATCCCCAAGGACAGGACATACTAGTCTCTTCTCCATTGCATTTCTGCTTCAAACATGCATATGATGTCCTTTTCCTTGCACTCGGTGATGTCTGGCACACGGCGGAACACCCGGTGGTAGTAGTAATATTTATTCTTCGCGTGCTGCTGCTCTATAAACTCTGCAAAGAAAACCCCAAAGGGCCCATTGGTTTGGACAGGCCAGTTTGGATGGGCTCTCTCTCAGCTTTCTCGTAAGCTGTAGGAGCAGGAAGACTTCCCAAATGTTCCTAGCTTTTACAAAGAATGGCAACTGGACTCAGGAAGCGTGGACAGGCACATAACTAGTCCTGGTAAAGATTAAGCTACATATTGATGTCTAGGTTTATGGAGAGCTTCCTGTGAGAGGCCCCTTATCATTTACAGATGGGACAAAGGCAGGATTCAGAATCCAGGCTCTCTACAAGTGCATACCTTGCTACAGGCCCTGCCTATTAGCAATCTCCACCTCCCTGCCCTTTCCCAGCACAGGGAATCCACTGAGCCACCCAGAGGGATTCTAGTTGGGTTCTGCCACAGCTGACCTGGCCTCAACTTTCCCATTGGTAAATTAGTAAACTGGACTTAATAAGATCTGATACATTCAGACCCATAAAAACACTTCCTAAGAAACAGCTACAAAAAAGAGTGGGTCCACTGCAGTGCCTTTTCCAGACCTTGGGGGTCTGGTCTGCTGACTTTATCTTCCCTAACAAGAGCCACCAGAGCCTGCTATGCACCCCACATGTTTTATTGTTGAATGAATTAAATGCATGGATGATTCGCCTGGCACTAGTGACTAGGGCAAAAAATGCTCGGTTGCCACACAGAGCTGGCTGAACCACAAACTGGGCAAGAAAGAATTGTCTTGAACACTCCCCTGGTTTGGACCAGAGATAGGGGAATGTGGGCAGCTTTCTATCGTGGGCACACAAGGAGGACAAGTCACAGCACGTCTAGTTTAAGGGACCTCATCCATCACCTAACCACCCCTGTCATTTTGCAGGTGTGCATTGAATTAGCGGGGAACCCCTTCATTTCAACATCTGTTTGCTGACCGCCTACTGTGCACGTAGGTTGCAAAGCGCGCAGGGAGACTGGGGTCTTAACAAGCCCCAGGACACAGATGACTGCAATATGCAAACCCTTAATATTTAGGCCAGGTAGGAGGCTAGGGGTGCATAGAGGGTCCCCCAGGCGGCGGGGGCCGGAGAGCACTGACAGGTCCTGGTATAGGAGGGGGCCTCGCCTCCTGGGATGCAGCGGGGGTCCAAGAAGGCGACGGGGCCCGCGGGTCTCCGGATGGGGGCCCCGGGGTGCAGTGGGGGGTAGTCACGGGGACGAAGCCCACGGTGCGGAGGGGTGTCCAGGATGGGCCACGGGACCCGAAGTGCCAGGGGCTCCGCGAAGCGGTGAGGGCCCCGGGGAGCGGCGAGGGCCGGCTGGGCCGTACCTCTCACGAGGGTCACAGGCCGGTCCACGAGGAGGTCGAAGGCCTTCGTCAAGTACGTGATGGGGTTGGGCAGCGAGGTCTGCGGCGAAGGCGCCGGCGTGCGGCGCGGGGGCTCGGGGTACACGTCCTTGTCCCAGCTGTCCGGCATGGCGGCGGTGCGCGCGGGCCCCTCGCGGACGCGCCGCCCCGGCCTCCCGCTCCGCCCCGCGGCCGAGGTCGTCCGCCGCCGAGGACGCCGGAGCGCGGCCGCGCCTGCGCACCACGGCCGCGCGCGATGCACGATGGGACCCCCCTCCCCCGCCGCGGGGGGCCCGGGCCACGCCGTGCGGCGCGGGCGCCCCCTCGTGGGCCCGCAGCGCCGGTGCACCCGTGGCCTCCCTGGGTCTCTGTCCACGGAGCACCCCTGCTTACATTCTAGGAGGAGACTCACGCGGGTATTTGTTTAGGTCCGACGGCGTGAAGTCATGTGCCAAGTGCAGCAGGGAACAAGATGAACACAGCTGGGCTCTTCAGTAGGACGCATGCTGGTGGAGCAAACAAATAACACCACAAAGTCAACAAAAAACGCCAACCACTCTTCCAGAGGGCTTCTTGGATTGCCCATTCCCTGTAGTCCTCTCTGGGCTCCACTATACCTGCCAGGGCTCCTTATGGACTGACTGATGCCACTGAGCTTGGGGAACCTGCCTGGGGCAGAGCTTGGCCCCTGGAGTCCCCACTTATAGGGAGAGGTGGCTCCTAACCTGGGCTCAGGGCATTCTGATGGTTCCATTTTTGCCCTGAGCATTATTGTGCCCCTGAGGCAGCTCTGCTGATCAGGGTCCTGCTGGCTGCCTTCTGTGATCTCCATACCTGGCATGGTCCATTGCTGGCACCAGGGAAGGTACGAGTTATTTCCTGCCCAGAGGCTGGAATCACAGACCCAGAGCCATCAACTCTATGGACACATAGAATCTGAAATCACAGAAATGTCAAATCTTTAAATCATGAACTCTTAGAAACAGACATTGTCAGACTCAAAGAATCCTAACATTGGCCTGTAACATTGGACTGAATGAGGGGACTCAGTGGAGACAGGGCAGAGCCTCTCTCCTCGCCATGATGCCCTGACATTGTCAAATGATGGCTTTCTGCTGTTGCCTGGGAGCAGAGGGACTCAGAGATCATGTAGCAGAAGCAGAAAAAGGTAAGCAAGAGAGAGGAACCCATCCAAATAGCTTTGTGGCTCCATGTCCAACCCTCTGGTCCTTGGCCTGTGTTACTGGAGTGAGTCTTGCCACATCCAAGTGTCCTATAGCATTCATGGGTCCCAGCATTGATGGCATTCCCTCTGCCCTGAGTCTGAAGTAATCCCTTCTGAATTTCCTTCCTTCAGGTAGCCAATCTCTCGGGGGCCACTCTTGGGGTGGAAGGGGTTACAACCTCTTCCTAGTGATTTCATTCCTGTGGGTCTCAGCCCAAGGTATTAAAAGTAGTTTTGTAATTTATATAAAAAAACAAAAGCAATGGAAACAGAATCATGACATTCTAGTAGAACAGAATCTTAGCATTGAGTAATGTAAAATCCATAGACCCTTAGAAACATTTTAGGCATAAAACTGGTTCTATAGCTACAGAACTTTATAACTATAGAATCTTTGAATACAAAAATAAGATGGATGTGGTTCCATGGGGTAGCAGTTAGCACATCTGCGTTACACTCAGAAGGTCCTGAGTTCGCACCCCAGTGGAGCCATCCTCCATGGTCTATGGCCATGACACCCTGAATAAGCCCCGTCCTGTCTATTCTTGGAAGCTAAGCAGGGTTGGGCCTGATTAGTACTTGGATAGGAGACCACCTAGGAAGACCAGGTACTATAGGCATAAACAATAATAAATAATAAAAAAAGAAGAAATTTTAATCTCCTTTGCATTCAAAACTTAAGTTCATAAAAGTATCTAAATGTTCTTGGGTCACAGCTATGAGGAATTCTCATATTGAATCAGGGCCCTGGTGATCCTCTAGGCAGAGTCAACCCAACCCATCCCTCCCCTCTTTGTGAAGCTCAGGTTTGCACCACTTAGGACAGGACAGGAAACCCCTCTGCCTCAGTGCCAGTAAACTGGACTTGGACCCTCCTTGTGGGCAGCTGCCTGAGAGAAGCTCTCAGCTGGGATTCCCTGCCCTCCACCAGGCCAAGTTGTTCCTGTCCTAAGATGGGGCTCACAAGGCAGAAAACAAAGTGGGTGTGTAACCCTGTCCCAGGGCCCTTGAGGAAAGGAGTGCCAACCCTGGTTCCAGGTGTCCCCACTTTAGGCTGCCCATTTAATGCCTCCCTCCACTGCCCCGCCCTGGGCCAGGCCTGCTCCTGGCACGCCACAGGAGATGGCCAAGCTCCTCTGCCAGGGGCTAAATCTGGGATCTGGCTGCTGTGTGTCCTGGCCCTGCCACTCGACCTCCGGCGCCTGGCAGGGAGGCCCCTTTCTTTCCTGACCTGCAGGGACCAGCCACCATGGTCAGTGGGCTGGGGGGCTGGAGCTGGAGCAAGGTGGCTTCCTGGGGAGGGGCAGGTGGGCTTTTGGAGTCTCCTCCAGCAGGGACAGTCCTTGGACCTGTGAGGGAATAGAAGATTGGAGGGGACAGCAGGCACCAGAGCTCAGGCTGCCAGGCCTAGAACAGGGAAGATGGATGAGTGGAAGTGGCCCCCTGCCCATGTAGCCCTTGCCACAGTGTGGGCCTGCCCCTCCTAGGCTCAGCCAGGCCAAGCCCACTGAGGCAAGTAACCTGTGGGTGAGAAGGGCTCAAGGCTCCACCTCTCAGACACTGCTGCTGGGTGAACCTTTCCCTCCTTTCCTGCACACAGATGGAGGCCCTGAAGACCATCAGGCCTCAGTCTGGGGTCTCTAGCTCAATTCTCTGGGTCTGGGCTTTGGGACCATCCAGCCACCTCCACCAGGGCAACCCCAACTCTGACTAAACCTCTGTTCCTGCTCCCAGTCCCACCGGAAGTTCTCTGCCCCTCGGCATGGACATCTGGGCTTCCTGCCCCATAAGAGGAGCCACCGGCACAGGGGCAAGGTGAAGACATGGCCTCGGGATGACCCTAGCCAGCCTGTGCACCTCACGGCTTTCCTGGGCTACAAGGCTGGCATGACACATACTCTGCGAGAGGTGCACCGTCCGGGACTCAGTGAGTGCCCACAGAGGGACACACAGCTGGGGGTGGGGTGGGGGGTTGGACAGAACATCCCTGACCAACAGAAGATCTGGAGAAACTTCCAGATGCTAGGAGCCGAAATTGGACTCCAAGGTGGGAAAGGGCCTCAGAAAGAGCGAGGCCCTGCTCATGAGAATTGCAGTCAGAATGCTCGCTGTCATTAAGTGCTGACAGCTGGTCACCCGTTGAGGTGGGTCCTTGTTAAGCCCCCAGTTACAGATTAGGAAACGGAGCAGTTATGACACTTGCCAGTGGCCCAGTTGGTAAGTGGCAGAGCTAGGATTCAAAGGCAGGCCCTCAATACGCTTTTTGTTTTGAGATCATTGTAGATTCACTTGTGGTTGCAAGAAACAATGCAGAGAGAATCCCATGTACCCTTCACTCAGTTTCCCCTGATGGAAAACTCGTAAGGCTATATGCCAAAACCTGATATAGACCCGCGTCTCCCCAGTTGTGTGTGGACGTGCGCGTGTGTGTACTTAGTTCTACAGGGTTCTATTACGTGCAGTGCTTTGTAACATTTCATCTGTTTTTCGGGTCTCCCTGTGCCCTTTTATAGCCACAGCTATCCCCCCAACCTTCTGGCAACAATTCACCTGTTCTTCATTTCTCTTAACGTATTTTACTTTGTATCAGCCTCAATAATAGCATCTATGAAATCATGGGTTTTAGACAAGTTATAGATTTTTCCCCTAGAATTCATCAACATACATTCATAACTATTAAAATAAAAAATGGGTCCTTTGTGCCCCACTAAAGGAGGTTCAACTCTACCCTTTGGGGGATGCTGCCCTGGCTGTTGCTCTCCTAGTTCATTCCTGGATGGTCTGGTGGGGAAACTGAGGCAGGAAGCAGGTCAGGTCTTACCTGAGATCTCAGAGTCAGAGCTAGCATGGACAACCTGTGGAGTCCGGACCAGCAGCTGCTCTATGCCCAGGGCAGGGCAGGGAGAGAAGGGACAGGGGAGTAGGCAGGCTGAGGGCTGGAGGTCAACTGGGGCCCTGGTCATGAGGACCTCTGTCCCCAGCAGCCCCGGGGCTATGATGCTCCTTCTTCCCTCAGGCAGGAGGAGCTACAGTTGGCTCTGCCACTCTGTCCCCTTACCCATGGGCCCTGGAGGCTCCCCTCTATGCCCACGTCTTTGGGTCTTATCCAGAAATTTCCAAGCGGGAGGAAGTGGAGGCTGTGACGATTGTGGAGACGCCGCCCCTGGTGGTGGTGGGTGTCGTGGGCTACGTGGCCACCCCTCGAGGGCTGCGGAGCTTCAAGACCATCTTTGCAGAGCACCTCAGTGACGAGTGCCGCCGGCGATTCTACAAGGACTGGTGAGCGCCCTAGAGTGGACTGTGTGTGCGCTGGTGGGACCACTTCACTCCCCAGACCTGTGCTAGAATGATGGGGGTGAGCAGGAGGAGAAATGTCAATAGTGTGTGAAAGGCAGGACAGTGTGTGTATGTGGGGGGGTGTATGTGTGTGTGTGTGTGTGCGTGTGTGCACGTGCATGCACGTGTGCATGAAGGGATGCCTTTAATTCAGTAAGTTCAGTGGGCAGGAGAGGAAATTGGGATAAAGAAAAAAGAAGCAGCAAATATTCTAATCCTCAAAGTTAAGTAAGGAACTAATTTGACGAAATATCACAGTTGGCTCCGAGCTTCCAGCAACCAGGGTAAAAAGAAACAGCCAACTAACAAGCTCTGTTTATCAGAAAGAAAGGCATTCTTAGGCTTCAAATCTTCCTGGCACAGGTCCCGAAAGGGAAGGCCCTTCTGCCTGAGGAAACTCACAGATATCACCCTCCTTACAGAGGCAGAGACAAAGCCCAGCCCTGGCCTTCTATGAGAGGTGACAAGTTGGGCACTAGTGTCAGTGTGGGCTGTGTGACCAAGGCAAACTGACTGACCTCTTAGAGCCTCATATCACCTCTGCCCCTTATGCCGCAGACACACCATCAAATGAAGATGGGAATGGTTCCTGCATCTTGGGGCTGTTGTTAGATGAGCAAAGCGGGTCAAGGGCTCAGCACAGAGGAAGTGCTCTGCTGGCCTTGTTTTCCCTGTTTCTGTTGTTATCGACTTGACTCTCATCCAGGGGCTTTCACCTTTCTGAACCTTGGCTTCTTCACCTGTAGAATGGGGATAACAGTGTCCACCACTCAAGAGTTCCAGCAAGGGTTAGGAACGACGTGCATGGCACCTCGCCAGTACCAGCTGTTCACTTCATAAGCGGGGTCAGCAGCTGTAGCAATGCAGGCAGGTGGCTGGCACATCCCTTCCCTGAACTCCTGTGCATCTACCACTCACCCTCAGGCCCTGGGAGGCAGGGAGGGTGCCTGGTTTACAGAAGAGGCCCAGAGAAGCCCAGAGAGGCCCAGAGAGGGAGGGACAGTCTGTGCTTAAAGATGGTGACTGGAGCCAGCCCATGGACTCCCAGGGTAGGCTCCTGGGAAGGAAAGGAGGAAGAAAGAGGACATTTGTTATTCTAAGACCCATGCTTTGTGGGTGGCTGGCAGGCAGGGGCAGGACAGGTCCAGGGAGCCGCCTGGCTGGCCCCTTTGAGCACCCTCTGTGCGTGACTCAGGCACAAGAGCAAGAAAAAAGCCTTCACAAAGGCCTGCAAGAGGTGGCGTGATGCCGACGGCAAAAAGCAGCTCCAGAAAGACTTTGCTGCCATGAAGAAGTACTGCAAGGTCATTCGGGTCATCGTCCACACCCAGGTCAGTCCCTTACCCCATTGTCCACACAATCTGCTCATCCACCCACTGGGCTCACCCTCCCCCACTCCAGCCTCTCTGAGCCCTGGCAAATGTCAGCCTAAAAATACCAAGAGCCCCAGGCACAGGCCCAAAATGTTGGCCTCCAAAAACCCCAGGGATGGGATGCTGGATGTCAGAGAGCTCTGAGGGCTGTGGGGCATTGGCTGTGCCCAGTGGTCAACCAAGGCCCTGAAATGCCCTGAAGGGCCTGGATCTCCTGCCAAGTGTCTGGTATAGAGGGCTGGCTGCCTCCCT
Organism: Cynopterus sphinx; assembly: GCA_030015415.1. Taxonomy (NCBI): domain Eukaryota; kingdom Metazoa; phylum Chordata; class Mammalia; order Chiroptera; family Pteropodidae; genus Cynopterus; species Cynopterus sphinx. Next base: position 92,745,907 of record CM057379.1, on the reverse strand, counting down.
ATGGATTTAGGCACAAGTGTGTGTGAGAATTATATATGGCATCTGCCTTGATGTTGGCTGAAAGATTACCAACACCCTCTGGCTTATTCTAGAACATTCCTTGGTGTCTTGTCCTCAAGGAAACCTTTCATAGGCCCTGAGTAGGGACACCTCCCTTCCCAACCCCAGTTACACTCACTTTTCCAGTTCCTGGTTACTTGTGTCATTGGTTAACATCCTTTTTCCTTGAGCTCCATGGGGCAAGGGCCATGGCTGCCTGTTAAGTGCTGTGTTCCCAGAACCCACCAAGAGCCTTGTATGCAGTAGGTGCTCCATAAATACTCATTGTTGAGCATTATTCTGTGTTCCTGCTTCCACTAGTGTGTCTCCACAGCCTGTGCCTCGCACAGCAGCAGGCAGAGATATTTAAAAATGTGAATCTAATCTTGTCAAACCCTACTCTTGGAATAAACCTCAAGTTCTTCCTTACAAGATCTGTCTGGCTAGGCTCCCGTTCACAGCTGACTCCATCCTGTACTCCGCTCTCCTTGCTCCCCATGGTCTACACCTTCTGGTCTCTTTTCTATTCTCCTATCTCCTCAGGATCTTTCCTTTCTCAGGGACATTGCACATGCAGTCTCTTCTGCCCTAAAAGCTCTTAGATCTTCACCCAGTGGCTCTGTCTTATTACTGGTGTCACTTCCCCAGAGAGGCCCTCCCTGACCACCCCATGTGCAATAACTGTCCCCTCCACCCCGCAATACTCCATCAGAATACTTAGCTCTCTCCGAGAGTTTACTTGACTTCTGTCTCCTAACTAGATGGTGGCTCCATGATAGCTGGGACTTGTCTGCCTCATTCCATGCTGTGCCCTAGTGCCTAGCACAGGACGTGGCACACAGCCAGACCAGGCACAGGAACATCTGCTGAATGAATGAAGGCATGCAAGCCTGCTAATGGTCGCCAGCTGGTCATGTCATGTCTGCAAATGGGGGGTGTGACCCTCTGGGAACTGACCAGCCGTGCCGTGTCCTACAGATGAAGCTGCTGCCCTTCAGGCAGAAGAAAGCCCACATCATGGAGATCCAGCTGAATGGTGGCACAGTGGCTGAGAAGGTGGCCTGGGCCCAGGCCCGGCTGGAGAAGCAGGTGCCGGTGCACAGCGTGTTCAGTCAGAGTGAGGTCATTGATGTCATTGCTGTCACCAAGGGTCGGGGAGTCAAAGGTAGGGCCAGATGAGATGGCAGCTCCTAGAAGGCTGCTTGGAGGAGATGGGGTCCAGACTGGCCTCTCAGTCACTAGCTCCTCCCTCCTGCAGGGGTCACGAGCCGCTGGCACACTAAGAAGCTACCTCGGAAGACCCACAAGGGGCTGCGAAAGGTGGCCTGCATCGGTGCCTGGCACCCTGCCCGCGTGGGCTGCTCCATTGCCCGTGCCGGGCAAAAGGGCTACCACCACCGCACAGAGCTCAACAAGAAGGTGTGTCCACAGTGCTGGTGAGGGGGGTGTGCTGTGACCAGACCTGTTGGTGGGGTATATGACCTGGTTCCCTGAAGGCTCTGAAATATACCCATTGGGGCCTGCGTCTAAGCCCACATGCTGATGGGTATGGACACATCTCTGGCCCTAGAGGCTTCCTGCTGCCCCCCAATGTGACCTATTCTCCTGGCAGATCTACCGCATTGGCCAGGGGCCGCACATGGAGGATGGGAAGATGGTTAAGAATAATGCATCTACCAGCTACGACATGACTGACAAGTCTATCACACCACTGGTAAGGGTAGGAAGCCAGTTTGGCTGAGGGGGCCTGGTGTACATGTGTGGGCAGGTGTGTGGGTCTTGCCATGCCCCAAGAGCTCAGGCCCCAGTGAGCAGCCGGTTGGTGGAACAAACCCCTGCCTTCCCACACCCTCTTAACCTCTTCTGCAGACAGCTCACACTCCAGTTGCTGTTGCAGGGTGTGGAGTGCAGCAGCTCTGACTGTGTCCTTGGAGTCAGGCTGCCTGGGCTTGAACCATACACGCAGCATGTGCTGGAACAGGTGACTCCACCCCTCTGAGCCTCCATTTCCCCCTGTGTAAAGTGCAGATTGTTGAATGAGACTATGTAGGAGAGGACTTAGGGTGTGGCTCATATACTGCTCTGATTAGTGATTGAGGGTTTCGCCCCCTGGCCAAGGGGCCAGAACAGGTTCCTTCCAATCACAGCTGAGTATAGGAGTTCTGCTAGGGTTTCCAGCCATCCCCTTACTTAGCAGCTCCTTTCCTGGCCTGGACCCTTATCTGCCTCCCAACAGGGCGGCTTCCCTCACTATGGGGAAGTCAACAACGACTTTGTCATGCTGAAGGGTTGCATCGCAGGAACCAAGAAGCGGGTCATCACGTTAAGGAAGGTCAGCACCTGCAGTGGGCTAGGAAGCTGGGGAGCAGGAGCCCCATGGAATGTGGGAGGGGCGGGGACTGACAGGAGATGGGTGGGAGATGGGGAGAACAAAAAAGGGAGGGATTCTGGCAGGAGATGGGTGAGTAGACTGGAGATTGCCTGAGGGTGGGGACCTCTGTCTTGAGGATCTCCTATCCCACTGTCCCAGTCCCTCCTGGTGCACCACAGTCGCCGGGCCCTAGAGAATATTGAACTCAAGTTCATTGACACTACTTCGAAGTTCGGACATGGCTGCTTCCAGACAGCCCAAGAGAAGAGGGTCTTCATGGTGAGCCCAAACCCCTTAGTTCTCTGGGGCCGAACCTCACGTCCCACCTGTCCCACAATGGGGAAGCAGGAGCAGATGGGGTAGCGGGAGGCCCCCTGCACTCATCCATAGGAGGGGGATTTTAGGAGTCCAGCCCTGGGCACTGATTCTCGCTAAAAACGGTAAGGGAGGGACCTCTGGTGGTGTGTGTGTGGGAAGGGCCGGCAGGACTTGCTCTGGGTGACACAGAAAGCTGGCCAGGGGCAGTATTCCGAGCCAGACCCCTGTGACTAACGCTCCTCCTGCCCCCCACCCACACAGGGTCCCCAGAAGAAGCATCTTGAGAAGGAAAAGCTGGATACCTCGGGAGACTTGTAGGCGGCTTAGGATGGAGGGAACCTGCAAGAAGGGCGTACGACCGGCTCCTGTCCTCCTTGTCTAATAAAGGCCGGAGGCAACTCTTCCCGCGGTGTCTGAGTTGAGGGGATGGAAAGGACAGTCGACGGCGGGCGGCCGGGGCTTAGCTCTTAGGCTGGGAGAGAGCGCGAGGCTCAGGGCGGGGTGCGGCCGCCACCCCACACCCCGCGCGGCGCAGCGCCGCCCCCGGAGCAGTCAGCGGGCGGGGCCTGCTGGGACAGGGGGAGGGCAAGTCCGGGGAGGGGGCGTGGCCTCCTGGAGGCGGAAGCCGGAATCCTCGTCGCGATTGGTGGTACGAGGGAAGGGATCCGTCTCTGGAATCAGGCCCCGCCCAGGCCCCGGCGCCCCTGGACGTGATTGGTTCCCTGGAGGGGGCGTGGCCTCCTGGAGGGGGAAGCCGGAATCCTCGTCGCGATTGGTGGCACAAGGAAAGAGACCCGTCTCTGGAATCAGGCCCCGCCCAGGCCCCGGCGCCCCTGGACGTGATTGGTTCCCTGGAGGGGGCGGAGCCGCGGGGCGCGGGGCCGGGCGCGGGCCGGGGGTCGAGTGTGTGCGGCCTCTGACCTGTCAGAGGCAGCGAGCGTGCAGCGGTCCTGTCAGCATCATGTCGTTCTGCAGCTTCTTCGGGGGCGAAGTTTTCCAGAACCACTTCGAGCCGGGTACAATCTGTGACATTCGGGGAGGGCAGAGGGGCCAAGGGCACACATTAGCGAGGGCGTCGCTGCCCTCGGGTGGCAATGGAGCCCTGGAGCCTCTGGAATGGGAGGGACGAGTGGGAGTGACCGCCTGGGGAGGAGCTCATATGGGTAAAGGGGATCATGGAGGAGGGAGGAGTCGGGTGGGGGGCTCGGAGAGTAGGGTGCCTGAGAGGGGCGGACATTAGAGAGGGATTTACTGTCCTCCAGGAGGAAAGGCCTTGAGCGCGAGCATATCCGTTTCCGGGGGGAATCTGTGGGGTCAGGGCACATGGGGGTGGTGCACCGGTGGAGGGATACGGGTCCGGATCTGGACTTCAGAGGGACACGGTAGAAGATCTTGTGCAGGGGCAGCTCCTGTGACAGGGCTGCTCCTCCTCGTGGCAGCTCCCGCTCCCAGATGTTACCTCTGCCCTTCCCCTCCCCGTTCCTGGGACCTGCAGCGAAAGCCCCCAGCACAGAAAGTCCAGTTCTGGTCTGAATGTGCGGCTTAGATGCCTCTCTCATCTGCCCAGAGGCCCCGGTGTTGGATCACCAGGAGAGTTACCAGGCCACCAGTGGCCAGTGTAGTGAAGCTGGACAGGATAGGGCTGGAAGGGGAGGGTGGGAGTGGGGTCGGGGGGCTTGGGGCATGGCCGGCCCTCAGCCCTGGCCCCAGGCTTTGAGAAGCCGTGGTAAGTCCCCTTCTGGGCTGTGCTGCCAGCTAGTGGACTAATTTGGTAAAAACATGCTACAGGCAATACTAAGGCAGCAATTTAGTTGGCATGGGATCTGTTGGGTGTCAAGCTCTCTAGGGGGCTAGGCTCTGACACGGGGCATCTATGGATGTCAACTGTGACATAGGACCCTCTGGGCAAAGCCCTCCCCAGAAACCTTTTGGCTACGGGCCCCTCAGACTGTTCTGCCAAGCTGGAAACTCCACTCCCTCAGCAGCTCCTGGTTCCTCTTCACTTCCTCCTCCAGTTACTGGTAAAGGATGAGGCTTTCCCCAAGCCGGGGAGTACCTACTTCCTGTTTCGCAAATCAATTTTGCAACATCCTGTCCCCCCTTTTGAGGATAGGTGAAAACATGTTTTTCTTGGTCCTCTGTTTTCCTGGGCCCTCTGTCTGGCCTGGAGGCCTTTTTGCTGGTACCATTCTCTTCCTGCATGGAGAGCAGGCCAGTGGCTGGGTGTCCAGCTCAAGGCTTCACTGGGCAGCAGGAAAGCTACTTGGGAAGGGAGGAGGGCTAGGTGGTGGTGCTAGCCATGTCAGAGCCCACGCTGTGTGGGTCCTGCAAGGGTTGAGAGTGCTGTGATCTGATTAGATTCCCTGGGTTTCTTTCTGGCCACGCACCCTCTAGCTGAGTGTTTGGATTACCAGGCCTCAACATCCTCATCTGTACAATGGATAGGTCTGCATCACAGGGCAGTTGGGAATCAATGAGATAAGTGTGAAAAGTGGCTTTCTGGTGTCCGGCACATGCTAAATGTGAGCTCAGTGATATGTCTCCTCCACAGAGCCAATACCCAGGCTGGGGCTGGTAGGTGGAGATGTGGGGAAGGTGTGCAGGTCATTCTGCAAATGGGGACAGTGCTGTATTGTTCTGGGTCTGAGAGTTTGGGAACTCACCCCAGAGAGGCTAAAGGCAATGTCTGTGCTTCTGCCTCTCCTTCTGCCTCCAGGTGTCTACGTGTGTGCCAAGTGTGGCTATGAGCTCTTCTCCAGCTTCTCAAAGTATGCACATTCGTCTCCATGGCCAGCCTTCACTGAGACCATCCATGCTAACAGTGTGGCCAAGCGTCCAGAGCACAATCGGCCTGAAGCCTTAAAGGTGGGTGGCAGCAGCAGGGGGAGGGGCTGAGTTTTGGCCACCCCTAACTTCCACAGCTCTAGAGGCTTAGAGTCAATCCCAGGCCTCTCTGGCCTCAGGCAGGGAAGCTATGGGGAGAGCTTGGGGTCCTGGTGGGAAGAGGGAAACAGGATGACTTTCCTGCATAAGCTCCAGGATGGAGGTCAACCTCACTTGCCATCAGTGACCTTGGGAAATGGGCATGGGAGGACACTGTATGCTGGTGCAGGAGGGACCATTGCTGTGGTGGTTTTGTGTCCAGAAGTTCATGTGGCTGTTTTATGGTCTTCCTAGGTCTCCTGTGGCAGGTGTGGCAATGGTTTGGGCCATGAGTTCCTGAATGATGGCCCTAAGCAGGGCCAGTCCCGCTTCTGAATATTCAGCAGTTCGCTGAAGTTTGTTCCTAAAGGTGAGCCTGCCATCAGGCAGATGTCACAGGCCTGTCATATATTTTAGAGCCTTTTAGTGGTGGCGGGGTAGCACTGTTTTCTTTCACTTATAGTGACCTGGGGTCACCAAAGTGTGCTGCCCAGGACTTCCTGAGGTCATCTCAAAAGGTGGCTACAGGATGGGGACAAGAAAGCAGATTTCCTGCCTTCTGTGACTGGTTGTTCACACGTGTCCCAAAAAGGAGACATCTGAGGGTGGATGTGTTGAAGAGTTTTATCCAGAGGCCTGACTCTTGCCTGTGACTGGAGTGGGCGGCAGGTGGGTGGAGGTTGAAGGCCAGGCCTGTGCAGCTCGGGCCTGGCATATCGCAATAGCTCAAATATGAGTTCCTGTTGGCAGTATTCTTATTATTGGTAGTTTGTTTTGGGGAGCCGTATTTCATTTTTGTGCATTGTATTTGAGCTCAGCTTTCTCTGTGACCTTGCTCTCCTGCTCACACAAAAACTCACAAATCAACACACATCTGTTTGCACATCTAACCACCCTCGGTTCTCCTCCCCAAGCTTTGTAGCTCATCTCCCAGCTCCTTGCTTACTGCCTACAAGACTCTGGCCAATCTCTAATCTCAGTTTTATCCTCTGTAAAATGGGGGTGCTGATGGCACCTACTTGCTGCCATCATTGTGGGAGTTAAATGAGGATGTCCATAGGGGCTGCTGCATAAGGTACAATGATGCTTTTGTCCTTTTGTAATATTCGTCCCCTGTCTGTGAGGGAAGAAGAGGCTCTGAGTTCTCCTGCAGATTTTGGGATGGAGTACACAGACTCCCCCAAGCCGGGTGCCTGGGTTCTCCCAGATTTCCTGACCTGAAGGCTGGAGCAGAGGGGTCTAGCACAGGAAATGGTGTCCGAGACATAATTGAGCAGGACTGTTTTTTCTCTCCTCTCCTTCTTTACTTTCAGGCAAAGAAACTTCGGCTTCCCAGACGAAGTAGGCGAGCAGCCCTCACCCACCCTGGATGGGCACTGCATGGTGGCCACACTCTGGCTCTCCCCACTTGGAACTGGAACCGTTGACATTCAGATAGGGAAGGTGGGGTGGCTGAAACATCAGAAAGGCTCCCAAGGCTTTGGCTCTGCACAGGCTCTCTTTTGGAAAAGCACTGGTTTGCTACCTGCGGCCTATACCTCACTGCCAGGACAGGCCTGGTAGACCCAGCTGTTGGCTTATCTTGGCCTTTGACTTACATAGGAGCCTCAGGGACGTGGATTTAGGCCTGGCTCATCTGTGAATGATAGTGTACCCCCACCTTCACTTCTCAGCCCACTGCCCCCTCTTTGCTTGTTTGGACTCACTCCTTCAGGGCTCAATTCTGAGATCGGCTCTGGCTGTTGCCAAAGCTGGTGCTATGAGACAGGGTGCAAATGGAGGTGTCCTCAGCCAGCCGCTCTAACCCCAGTCACTACATGATTTACTCTGGTTAAACCCTTCCAGGCAGCCAGGGTGCTGACTATCCGTGACCCATGGGGAGAGCGGGACAAGAGGACAGACCTCTGGCCTCGCAGTTATGAGAGGAGAAATCCTAAACCCTGTTTCATCATCTGTGTGGCTGCTGTTTACCTCAGTCGGGCTTAGGAAAGCAGTGATTGCTCCATCACCTTGACCGCACAAGGCTGGGGCCTCTGGAGCTCACAGCCTACTACAGTTCACACCTTCCCAGGGTGCAATGACGATGCCTTACCACATACATGCTGAAATTCTTACCATCTGAGAGAGTGGGTGATACTTCCTCCCATCTTGAATGCTCTCTGGAGTAATCAGGAGATGATGAATAAACAAATGAAATATATGCCTGCTCTGTTTGTTAACAATGTTGGAGATGCCAGAATATAAGGGCCAGGATTTTCACAGTTGTTTCATTTGTTCCACAAATATTTATTGAACACCTGTTTTATGCCATGTTCCAGCTTTGGTGCTGGGGATGCAGCTGTAAGCTAGACAGATGAAGTCTATCCTCAAGGTCTTATGGTGTAGATGAAGAGAAAGTAAATTCATGTCAGATGATAAGAAGGGCTGTGAGCAACTACAGCAGAATAATGATACTAGGATGTGTGGAGTGGGTGATTGGGGGTTGGTGCTTTGCTTCCAGAGAGGAGAATGCTGGGGAAGGGTCATCTCAACTCAGCAATGACAGGTGAAAGCAGCAAGGAGAGGCACAGCACATGCAAAGGCCCTGAGACAGCAACAGACGTGCTCCAAGCCCTGTAGGGAGAGGTGCAAAATGTGACCTATGAGGAGGTATGATATATTTAAAAGAACTACATGATTTTTTCAATTTATATTAACGGAAATCTAAAGAGTGTGTATGGGAATGAATATTAAGGAGTAAGATAATGGTATGGGAGAACATAAACTGGATCAGGCTGAATTTATTGATAGGGATCAATAAACAGATTCTGGATTTACATTGCAGCTTGGTGGGTTAAAAAGGGTTCTAACAGTTTGTTTAGTTGGTTGAAACAAGAACCAAAAGGTAGCCCAACTAAATGGAGTTGAAATGCCAGACCCGCCTTGGTTTAATAGAGAAAGGGATCCAAAAGCTTAGAGAGATTGGAATGTTAGAGTGGATTTGTGATTTCAGATTAGCTTACCCACTCTGGAAGGAATCGGAGGATGTACCATTCACTTCCATTGTGAGGGGAACCTCCGCATTCTAGGGGAGCTCGTGATCACTTCTGTGTGAGACAGAACTTAGAATGACTGCCTGCTGTGGCATTGGGAAAGCTAAATGCAATGGGGCTAATTGTATCACCAAAGTCAAGGTGGGTATGGTTACCCTAATGGACAGCAGAGTCAAAACAGCAATCAGAAGAGTTTGACCCTCTCTGATTTACGGTGTTGGCTAGCTGGTTACGTGTCCCTAGAAGTGAAATAGATGGAAGCCTAATGAATTATTGATCTGTATGAGCAGAAGAGTTCTAGGTGAAGTAAATAAAATCTAATTTAAATCATTAAACAGTCGTGACTCCTCAATTCCCAGATTTGAGCCAGTTTACAGACCCAGAACTCCTTGAATGAAGGGGAGGCAGGGACCACTTAAGGAAGAACCTTAGTATGATGCCAAAATGCATACCGTTAATATTTCTTCCAGTCTTTCCCAAGGGGACCTATAGTCTTAGAGCAGAGTGTGTGTATTGGGGAAAAGGAAATAATCAGACATTTCGGGGACTTCTGGACACTATTTACTACACCGATACCACCCAGGTGTCACAAATGTCACTGTGTCAGAGTAGGGGCTTGTGGAGGTCAAGTGGTCAATGGAGTTTTAGCTCAGGTCCATCTCATAGTGGGTCCAGTGGGTTCCCAAACTTTTCCTGTGGTTATCTACCCAGTTCTGAATGCATAATTGGAATAGACACACTTAGTAGCTGGGAGTACCCCCACATGGGAAGGAGGGAAGAGTGGGACCTGCAGGTGTGAGGGCAAAGGTGTTCTGATGAGGCTGGAGTGGCTGGGGAGGGAGGAGAATGGGGAGCCCCCAGTGTTGTTGGCCTGTTTGGCTTGCTCATATCTCAGTAATGGGACTCTGCCCCTCCCCTGATCTCCAGCCACAGGCCAGGGGCCCCTGCTCTGGTGTGGGATCACCTGCCTGTGCAGGGAACCCAGCCTACTTTCTTGCTGGATGAAGGCACAGGAGAGCCATGGGGGGTGAGCTGGGTGGGGGGTGGGATGCAGGGAATCTGAGGTCCCCTCACGTCAGACCCCCTGTGCAAGGTCGGTCTGCTGGGAGCCGGGTGCAAGATGGGTGTCTCACGTGGAATCTGAAATTACTCCCCCACACCCCTCTTCCTATGGGTTACACCATAACCTCTGGCCTGCAGCTCCAGTTTCCCCTTGAGAAGCAAAAGACTTTGAGAGCCCAGCCGCTTCCCCTCCAATGCCCCCTCCTTGCACAGCCTTGCCAATCAAGGGCAGCGTTCAGGGAGTAGACGAATCCCGGTATTCTACCAACATTAGCCAACAGCAGCAGCAGGTTGGGGCACCGCCGGACAGCGCCCCCCGGTCCTGGGAAGCCCCCGACGATGCCTGAGATCAGGGCAGGCAAATGGGAGGGTGCGCCTGAGGTCGTCGGCGAAGGTCACCCCCAAGCCAGACGAGAGCCACTGTGCGCCCACCCCCATACGCGGTCCTAGCTGGGACACAGTGCAATGACTCCCACATTCTCCGGTTTCAAGGTCCTCTGGGCGCAGGGACCTTGAGTAGGATCCACCAGCAGAGGGCGCGCTCGCTCCGCGTCGCCGACGCTCTCCGGCGGCTCGCGGTGCCGCTGCAGTTCCCCGAGGCGCCGCCGGAGGCGCAGCGGCGACAGCTCCTGCAAGGGGGACGGGCGATCCCAGCGCCCCGCCCCTAAGCCCCTAGAGCCAGGGCTCCGGGTCCTCGGCTACGCCCACCCAGGGCGGCGGTTCTCGGGACACAGGCCGAGGTCTCCTGGCGCCCGAGGGTTTGAGGAGTGGTGGTGGGTGCCCATTTGGTGGGCTTCATGGTCCAGGGAGAGCTGTCGAGGGCTGGGGTGGTCCTTCTTGAGTCCTCTGGAGTGAGACAGATTTGGGTGCGGGCAGAAAGAAGGAGGGAGGTGGGAACAGTGCAGGGGCTGGGCGGACGCAGGTGGAAGCAGAACGCTCCTGGGCCCAGCCCAGCCCCACCCCCTTCGCCAAGGCAGCTGTGGAGCACCCACCTGCACTGATGCCGGGGCCTCCTCTTCCTGTGGCCCTTCTATGCCTTCAAGTTACACCTGCTTCCACCGTGGACCCCCTGGGGGCACCAGTTCTTGGGGTCCCACCTTCCATGGATCTTTGCCAGTAGATCTCCCCTACAACAGTGACAGTTCCTAGCTAGCCTCCCCCACCCAGTGTGATCTTAGCAAAATAGTCATCAGACCAGGTAATTTTCTTCAACGGTTCCCATAGGCTCTGCTTGCTCGGATCCTGCACACCCTACCTCTTTAGCTTGATTTCCCACTCCGTAAATGATAGCAGTATTATTTATCATAATTATGTTGCTTTTATTATAGGCCCACTCTACCTAAACCTCTGTAGCTGGGCCTAGTCTAGACTAGCCAGGCTCTATTCTAGAAACATGCCCCTGGGTTCCTGTCTCCTAGAGTTGCTGTTCCTCTTTTCTCATCCCTTCCCCATGTGCCAGAATCCTAGAAGCCTTTCTTAGTCACTCCACCTTAATTAGTGTCTCTCTCCTTATCCCATACTGTAGAGGTCCTGGGTGAGTCTCCCATATATGTGCATAGACAGGGTTCCTGCTATCCCCTTGCAAGTTTCAACTCACCCCAAGTCAATAGCTCCTCAATGGCAGTGACCATGGTACATTCATCTCATTCTTTTATTTCCCCAAACACCTGAGCCTGCGGAGGCTGCACATAGTAGCATCAGATGAATGTAGGCGTGTCAGATTGCACTGCCTTCTTCCCACCTCCTCTGTATCCCATGTGCATGAATGTGTCCATGGTCTGGGGGATGCAGGGACCCCAGGACCACCTAATCATCCTACCCTGGCTTTGGGCACTCGGGATCTGTTTAAAGGAGCTTAGGGGAAAGAAGCACAGGGTCCCATGTGGCAGGCAGGAGAGAAGCTGCCGAGGAGAGAGCTCAGAGTTACCTGCAGATAAGCTCCTATCACTCCAGTCCCTCACCGCCCCCCAGCACCTGTCTCCAGGAATGATTTGTTCCTTGTAAAACCCTGGAGATTATCTATGGTTCAGTCCCTAGCTTCATGTCCTATGTTTTATCTCCAACCAGGACATTTACAAGCTATCCTTGCTTTCAAAGGGCTTGGCAGCAGCATTTCCGGAGAGAAGAGAGACAGAAAAGAAAGGAGACAGGGTCCTGGAAGGTCTGCGCCCTGTGATGCAGGCTGCCTGTTGCCCTGCGCTCTCTTCCACCTCTGACTCCAGTGACTTTTTGGTTTTTTAGTTTTGGGGGTGTGGTTCTTTGCTGGGCCTCCATCTCTGAGACCGGGAGCTCATGGTGTGTGTCTGGATGTGGGGGAAGGACAGGGAAGCTAGAGTCAGAGGGAAGAAAGCAATGACCTGTATAAGGGACATGGATGGAGTCATTGTTCTCACAAGGGAGTGGGGGTCAATTTTGAAAGTCCTGTTGTCAGAGTAGCAGCTTAAGGGGGGATCTTCTGGGGAGGCACTTGCCCCAAGATGCTCTGTGCCCCAGGATTCTGGCTTCTGGGTCTTTCTCAGTGCTGAGCCAAACAAGATTGACTCCATGCTTGTCTGTATGTCTGTCTGCAAACTGTGGGAATGGGGTGCTTCACCTGGAAGTGAGCGGGAATGAAGTGTGGCTCTCCCTGTGGGTCCTGTCTGCTGGCCAGGCTGGACTTGCTCTTGGAAGTAGATCACTGGTGTGTGGGGAGATTCAAACTTAGGGCTTTCCACACTGGGGGGTTGATGGTTGGGGACTGGAAACATGCCTCTGAACCTCCCTTTCTTGCCTCTACACACACACACACACACACACACATGCGCGCGACATTCACACATGCTCCTGTGCCCTCTGTAGAGCATGGCGTTCCTCAGCCTGCATCAAGTCCTTTGCTCATGATGGAACATGCTCACAGTCACCTTCCAGTCCATGGGGATGCTCGCCAGGATATGGTAAACATACCTGGCCACAGAGCCCCAGTGGCCTGATGTGGGACCACATGGACATTACGCAGCCTTCCCAATAATATTCAGGGGTTTCTGCTCTCAGAGGCCTGGCTTGGGAAAGTAAAGCTGGGGAAGGTGGGATGGGGTGGGGTCAGAGAAAGTCCCTCTTCTCTTGCCTCTTTAGACTCACCTTGGTGATAAAAGCTTTAACTAGCCCTCTCCTCTAGAAGAGCCAGGATTGCCAGCCTTAAAGGATTGCTACATTGTTATAAATTGAGCTGGGCCAGGCTGGGTAGGTGAGAAGCAATTTTCAGGGCCCTGTTAAGCATCCTGGGAACCTAGATGCATGACCTCTTCTGGAGAAGCAGGGGCCAGTGGCAAACAGCCCTCTGTCTACTCTGACCCCTCCAGGAACACCAAAGGGATTGAAGTGAGGGTAGCTGAAAGCAAGTTGGAGCCCATCCCTGCACAGGAGAGGGGTCTGGCTCCTTCTAGCAAACACTTCAGCCCCAGGCAATCTCCCTGCAGGTATGTAGCTGATCTGGGTGGCTACTGAGCTGGGTAAGTTATCCCTTCTTCCCATTCCTGGCCAAAGGAACTTTTTCATGTGTCCCTCCTGACAATGGGAATCTTGTCTTCCCTGGCAAACCCTTCTGTGCCACAGTGTCTAGCTATGTCTTTGTCTAGGTCTAGCTGGTCACCAAGAATAAGACCCAGGTTCTGGCAAGCCAGGCTGGCTGGCCATTTTGAGACCAGGGAAGGCTATTCCTTTCTAGACTTGTCACCAAGGAAAATGCATTATGAAGTATTCAGGTCTCCTAGTGTAGCTTCAGGGCTCCCCTTCTTGTGCCAGGGCCATTGTTACATGTCTATTGCCTCCTTCTCATGAAAAGCTTAGGAGCTGAGAACCTAGAGATGTGGGGGCCAGTATTACTTTTGTTTTAAGTAGGAAAGTGAGGTTCAGAGACTGGATGTCTGCCAAAGTCACCTGCTTGGGTCAGAGTTGGGCTTAAATCAGCCTCCAAAGTCCTTGTTGTCAGCACTGTGCTGTGCTGCTGCCTCCACCCCTACAAATGGGCTCCTGCCCCCACCCCTTGTTCCCTACCAGCGGGAACTGGGAACGTGGGGTTGTGGGGGTGAGTTGTGTAGGTGGGTAGACGTCTCTGAGGGGCCCCTCCCCAGGAGGAAACCACATCCTCTATATGCTCAGGCAAATCTGGCATCTGAAGTGGAAAAACTTCACATAAATCAAGGACAGCTGGGCCCGCCCTCATCTGCGTCCCCTCCTCTTGGAATCCCAACAGGCTGTGGGAGGGGGTCTGGGGGGTGAGGGTGTGGTTTTAGGGGAAGGAGTTCCTGGAAGCTCCACAAGTGTAAAATCTCCCCCAGCTGTCCCCCACGGAGGAGCTTATTAATCATTTTCCTGAATGGGGCAGCTGCTTGCACATCCTGCCCTGTGGGCACCCAGGCTGGGGGTGCCCACCTTGGGGAAGGGGACAGGCTAGGAAAGAGGTGGAGAGGAGCATGGGAAAGGAACCCACATATAGACTCTCTCAGTCACACACACACATACACATATACACACTCAGTCACTCAGCAAACACCTATGAGCACTCACCATGTTAGGCATGGAAAAGGGATCAAGACTAACCCTGTCTATGCCCTTGCAGAGCTCATGGGTAGGTGAAGGAGACAGATGGGGATCAAAATCACCCACAAAGAAATAATTAAAGTCTGTGAAGGGGACACAAACATAGCTGGACAGCTGGGTCACAAATTTGTGAGGCTAGGCTGTGTCTTTCTCCCACCATGACCTTGCTCCCTAGGACTCCCTCCTTAGACTTGCATTCTCTGTCCCCCTCTGCTCTGGTCCTCCTTGTCATTTCCCCCAGGGATGGTGTTTACATTGCTCAGTGGCCTGAGCAGCTCAGCATGCCTCATCTCCCAAATTCCCCCTCCTCTTTGCCACCATATCAAACCTGACTATCTGTATGTCTGATAGCTAATCTAAGGAGGATGGAAAGACAAACCTCTCCCTGGCCATCCCGTACGGGCAGGACATCCAGATGAGGTGAAAAGGGAATTGAGTTCGGGCTATGCTGGACTCTCATAGCCAAGGGTATCCAGGGAGATCCAACTGGGCAGAAGGGACTTGCTGACCCCTGTTTCCCATCCTGAACACACAGGGCAGAAGGTATGTCCTCTCAGAATGCAGGGATAACCACCCACTCCATGCCCCCATTACCTGGTCTCTTTTGGGAACCCAAAGTCACTTTTCACTATGTGGCTCAGAGATGGGAATCCACTAACCCTAGGTTATAGGAAGAAGCCAGCAGGGATCTGGGGCTGGACCCTGATGGCAAGGCAGAGCAGAGGCAGTGTGGATATCCTGGGGAGAGGGAAGGCACATTCTGAAATTCCCAAGTTTAATCTTCAAAAAGACACTTCATAGAAGGCTTAATGCAGATTTACCATCTGACCCGGCAATTGCAGTGTTAGGTATATACCTAACATGTTCACAGAAGAATATGTAAATGAATGTTCACAGCAGCATTATTCAAAATAACTAAAAGGTGGAAACAACCCAAGTCTCCATCAACTGATGATTACATAAACAGAATGTGGCCTATGTATACAATGGAGTATTACTCAGCCATAAAAAGGAATGAATGTGGATGAACCTCAAAAACACCATGCTAAGTGAAAGAAGTCAGACCCAAAAGGCCATGTATTGTATGATTCCACTGATATGAAATGTGGAGAACATCAAATCCATAGAGATGAAAAGTGGACTAGTGGTTGCTGGGGGCTGGGAGAGGGTAAAATGGGGAGTGATTGCTAATGGGTATGAAATTTCTTTTTAGGGTGATGGATATATTCTAAAATTGATTGTGGTGATGGTTGCACAATATTGTAAATATACTGAAAACCTCTAAATTCTGCTCTTTAAGTGACTGAATTGCATGGTGTGGGAATTACGTTTAAATGAAGCTATTACTTCAGAGAGTCAGGACTGAGCTCTCCATCTTACAAAAAGGAGCTGGAGGCTTGAAGTGGTAGGAACCTGAGGGCACATTCCAGAGGAAGGCCGGGCTGGGACTAGCCTCAGGCTGGATTCTGAGGGTCACTCCCTCTCATACTAAGGATGGGCCTCAGACTCCGTCCCCTGTTCTTGCTCCCTGTACTTGCTCCCTGCTTTGTGCTCCCTGCTGTTGAGCCTTTCCCCATGACAACTGGGATGCTATCCTCCTCCTCCTCACCTGACCATCATCCCTCCAGAAAGCCTTCCTTGACCCCTCCTTCCATTTATATTCTTCCACTAGTGGCTTATTGGGTGCTGGACTCTATTAGGTGCTGAGATGACACTAGTGAACAAATGTCCCAAGGTTTTCATCCTAGGTGTCACCAGATTAGCATCCACCCTTCACCTGAGAACCAGATGGTGGGTGGAAGGAGGGGGTCAGTGGCCCAACTCTCTGAGCCAAGATTTTTTATTCCTGGACATCACTCCCTTGCCACATCCTCCTCCCTCCCCAGTGTATTTGGTGTCTCACTGTTCTTGGTAAATTCCTCCTGGACCATCCTCAAGCAGGTGTGGGGACCTAAGGGAAAGACGATCATAACAAGGCGAGCAGCATTAGGAAAGGCTAGGAGGTGGAAACAATCATGCCTGTGCGGGGGCAGGGAGATGAAGAGGCCACCAGAGTTTAATGCTGGAATGGTGGCTGCTGGGACTGTGGGTAAGTGTTGCCAGACAAGAACTTCCTATGACCCTGCGTGTGCCAGCATGTACCCCAGACATTGCTGTACCAACAACCCGCCTACAGGGCTCCTGGCTGAGTCCTGCCCTGACAAGCTGGTGCAGGCCTGGCATCTGGAACCTTGGCTGGGGCCTCGGTCAGTGGTCTTCACCCCATTGGCTCTGCATGTCCTCCTCTGGCCAGGGCTGCCTCTGCGTGGGAGCTCTGGAAATATTTATAGGTCACAGAGGACCCTGCCTCCTGGAGGTGCCCCAGGATGCTGGGACATGCCCAGATGCCATTAGGCCATGAATGGCTCATTAATGAGCAGAACCCAGGGCAGAAACCTCTGAGTATCAGCTGGAGATAGGCTGGCCTCTTTGGTGGGCACGTGCACATCCAGCACCAACTGTGCTGCCTGGAAGTGGTGGAGAGAGGACATGAATCCAAGTCTATCTCTACCTGGGACTGTTGCTCAGTTTCTCTTGACCCAGTTTTCCTCCCTGCCTTCCTTCTCTGTGCTGTGCTGGAGGCTCAGTGAACTTAGGGGTGCATAAATCTCCTCCATTGCCCAGCAAGTTCCATAACTGTGAGTAGCCCTTGAATCTCACTGCCTCTCAGAGGGAGCTCCTGGGCCAGCCCCTGGGCTCCTCCTTCTAGTTCTCCCAGCACAGGTCTCCCTGAGTCATATTTCCAATCAGAGCCATCTGTCAATGTCAGAGATGGGTCACTGACACCCCAAGGCCACCCCAGGTGGACTAGGCTGTGCAGACAGATGGTAACACTGTAGAAGGGACAGAAGACTGAAGTCTGAATTTCACTGGGCTCTTGGGCCAGACACCTGTCGTCCCTGAGCCTGTCTCCCAACTCTAAAATAGTAATCATGTTTGGCTAGCCCTCTTCACCACCAGAGCTGTGACCTGGTGAACGGCAAGCTGTCAGTAAGGTGCCCCTCACTCCCGCCGCAGACTTCTCAGGGAACCCCTCTGTGCAATAGGCCCGTGTCCGCGTGCTTCCTTGGCTCACTTGCTCAGCCAGCGAACCAGCCGCGCCTCCTTGGTGCGCGAGGGGTGGGATCGGCCTTCGAAGAACGGGGCGCACAGCGCAGTCCTGTCCCTGCCCTGCGACCGGACCGACGCCCCCTCCCAGAAGGAAAGGGTGAAGACCTGGAACGCAGGGTCTTCCAGTGGGCGCGTCCAGGTGTTCTCTGAGGCGGCGTCGGTGGGTGCCGGCGTGTCCGGGCCAGGCCAGGGCACAGGTGGGGCGGGGCCTCTGGTCTGGGCGGGGCATCCCGGCCCCGCCCCGCCCCGCGCCCGCTCGTGGACTGTGGGGCCGCTGGACGCCGAGCAGAAGCCGCGCGCCCGCCGGCGGAGCGCCGCACGGAGCGGGATGCGAGGCCCCCTGCAGCCCCCACTCCCGGTCCGGGGCACGGTGCGGCCCGATGGCAGGTAGCGGCGGCCTGGGCGGCGCGGCCGGAGGCGGCCGTGGCGCGGGGGCAGGGCCGGGCGCCGTGCTGCGGGCGCCGCGGGCGCCTCTGCTGCTCGCCGCGCTGGTGCTGGCCGCGTACTGCCTCTGCGCCCTCCCGGGCCGCTGCCCGCCGGCCGCCCGCGTCCCTGCGCCCGCCCCGGCGCCCCGCGCCCCCGCCGCCCCGGGCGCGCCGGTCCTGCCCGTGGCCAGCGGCCCCGGCCGCCGGCGCTTCCCGCAGGCGCTCATCGTGGGTGTGAAGAAGGGCGGCACGCGCGCCCTGCTGGAGTTCTTGCGCCTGCACCCCGACGTCCGCGCCCTCGGCTCCGAGCCCCACTTCTTCGACAGGTGGTACGAGCGCGGCCTCGCCTGGTACCGGTGAGCGCCCGGGCCCTTCCGACCCCATCGGCGTCTGTGCGCGCCCCGAGGGGTGCCTCCTCGGTGGAGGCCGTGTGGTGCGTTCCGGGGGTTTCACCCCGGACGCTGCAGAGAGAGGTCCGAGCATCGCGTGTTGAGACCAGCCTGGGTGGAGCCGAGGCTTGATCCTGAGGACGCGGCCCTCCTACTGCGGATTTTATGAAAAGGAGAGGCGCTCACTGGCGGGGGAGGGGTCTCCCAGGAACTTAAAAAACTATAGGGGAAGCCCTGGTTCCGGGCTGCTCAGGGGTCTCTCTGCAAGACTGAAGGGGAGGGGGTGTGATCCAGCCGAGAAGGCGTTTCAAGGCAGTGGGGTTTGCGGAGCGTTAGAAATGCATTAGGCTGGCCCGTTACACGGACAGGGGCTCCAGGATCCTTGCAGTCTCCTAGAAAGCGACTGCCCCCCAAGACTTCCAATGCTGGGAAGAGGAATCCTCGGTGGTCCTGAGCGTCTGGAGAAAGTCTGGGCTTTAAGAAGGAGAAAAGTGCCTTTGAGTCAGTGCAGGAGCGTGGAATTGGGGAATTGGGACCCCAGCTTCATGTCCTGGGGTCTATAGCTGCCTTCCCCCCAACCTGGGATGGCCTTGGAGTGCGGGTGTGAAATGTGGGGGAGCACCCAGACCCCCTGAAGCAGCCTGTTCTGGGGGCTGGTGGACGACCAGCTGCTCCATGCTGAGCTTATCGCTGATGGCCTGGGTGTGAGACCCTGTCGGCTGCCTCATCAGTTGTCCACAGCCCGCGGTGTGCCATCCTTTCCTGCGGGCAGACGAGGGCTTACAGATGGAGAGTGATTCACTCCATCCCTGCAGCTCTCCTTTCGTCCCCAGACTTGGGATCATCCCCTATGGGGCAGAGAGGATCCTGCCCAAGGGCACCTGGTGAATTAGTGGGTAGTGGCAGGGGGTATGGGGTGTGTGCGTGTGTGGGGGGGGTTGTGGGGCTGGCAGGGTGAGTGATAGGACCCAGACTCTTGACTTTCAGGTGCCTGGTTTCTGTTTCTAGATTCCTCACCCCCACCCCCATTTGCTATCTTTGTCCTTTTCATTAAAACCGCCCATGGGTTTGGAGGAGCCCCAGTGAACAGGGGTCCTGGCTCCTGAGCTCTGAAGAGTTGCTGCTGTTGGGGGTTCCTAAGAAATTTGGATGGTGATGCGGGAAAGCTGGTCCATCCATGGACCCAAATGGCTGAATCTTGGCATCTTCAGAGCTCAGTGAGACCGCTCACTGCCCACTCTGACAACATCACTGGCATCTCAAAGCATTTCCAATCTCTCTGGGGCAAGAAGGAGGAGGAGGTGGGGAGAAAGGGGTGGCAGGGTGGAGAACACACTGTTAACTGTAATGCAAACTTCACACCCCGCAATGATCTATCCCAAGAGTTTTGACTGCAAAGAGCTGGAGGGAGACATTGAGCTGGGCTAATGAATGACTGCAGGGAAGTTTAGACTGGTTTTAGCCCTAAGAAGATTCTCGAAGAGCTGGGGACCCTGAGATCCCTTCCGGGCTGCCCTGGGCATATGCCCCAGTTCTGAGGGACAAGTCTGGGAGGACAAAGGACCTGAGAGGCAGCAGGCACCAGACCCAGACTGACAGTCAGATCCTTAGCTCTGGGGAGGGGTTCTTGGGACACTGGAGTGCCCAAAATGGGAGCCAGGGGATTCAGGAGTGTGTTTAACTTTGGTGGAGAAGAGACCTTCTCCCTCCTCATTTTTAAAGCCACGTCCACTAGGGGGAGGGGTGGGTACAGAGGATATAGAAGGTTAGGTCCTGGTGGTCTCACCCCATTAATCCAGAGTTGTCCCTGAGGTGAGGCTGGCTAACCCCTACACCTTACTGGCTTGTGCAGAGCTAGTGGGGCCATTCTGGCTGAGCTTCTGAAGTGCATGTGACCCTGTGCCCTCAAGAGACGGTGGTCATGTGCTGACATGTACAAATGTGGACTTGGTGTTCTCACAGATGTCCTGTGACTCTAAATCTGTCTGTCTTTCAACCTACTCTGAGCATTCGATGAGCCTCTGAAAATGCCCACCCCTGCCTCAGTTTCCCCAGCTGCAAAGAGGGTGCCTAGCCCCTGGGCTCAGTCTGGTAGCTGGCTAAACCTCCCCTAAGTGCAGAGCCCTGTTCTGGGTGTGTGTGTGTGTGAGGGGTGTTGTGGGCAGTGAGTAGGAGAGAAGTGGCCACTGCCCCCAGTCGAGTTTCTGGGGCACCTGCTCCCACTGGACTGTGACAGATCTCATTCCAGGAGGTGACACTGGCCCTTCCTGTGGCCTCAGCAGGTGGATCCTGAGGTTGTCCAAAGTGACCTTGCCCAAACCTTTCCCCCTCCCTGGACTTCACTTAGCCCACCTCTCAGATTCTTGAGGGTCCTCCAACTTGGGAACTGTGACCCCCAAGAAACCCCACACTCAGTCAGCCTTTGCTCATCTATTTACTCAGTCACTGAGCATCTTCTATTTAGTAGATTTTGGGGTCCCCTGTACAAGTACCCCAAGGTCTCATCAGGAGGGCTGCCCTGTCTGGGGCCAGGAGGGGCTGTATTTTGACTATAGTGTTTGGGAACAATGAGAGGATACAGGAGGAGTGCAGTTGTGGAAACCCCTTGGGGCTAACACAGGGAGTGGGAGTCTGAGTAGGTGGGGGGAGGGACCCCGGCTTCTGTGGGTCTATTCTCCCTGTGTTAGGGTAGAGGCTCCTGTGACGGGGACCAATGTCCCATCCTCAGCGCTCTATGGTTCCACACAGGAACCCTAACTGGTTTCTGCTGGGTCCCAGGCTGGGCTGGATGGAGCCCAGGGGAGGTGTGGGACATGAGGAGGATGAGACGGAGGAGGGAGAGTGGCCAGGGGCTGGATGGAAGCCGCAGGGAAATGCAGACCAGATGAGCAGGGAAGGAGGGTCTGGGGAACGATTTGTCAGATGTTTGCTGTATGGAGGTCAGAGTCCTGTTTCTCTCATCCCCCCAAATCCCCATTCCCACCCTCTTCTGTGCCCTGGCAGGACAGTCTGCTGAGGGCCGGGGAGGATAAATAATTGATCCCAAAGATCTCTGATCTCAAAGCTGATTTGTTATAAGAGTGGGCCTAGAAAGTCTGTGTCTCCTCCCCATATCCATCTCCCTTCCACAACCGGGTTCAGGAGGCACCTCCCTCCTCTGCTTCTCTGACTTCCGAGGAGGCAGGGAGGCAGCGTTCTCCCCCTAGGCAGAAGCATTTTGTGTGTGTGTGGGATGTTCACAACTCAAAGTGCCCAGTCTGGGAGGGTAAAGATGATGTGCTCCTGGGGTCATTTGGTGTCTGGGGAAAGTAAAGGATGGGAAAGGGGTGTCAAAGATGGGAGAGGAGGGTCCGAGAGTAATCAGTGCTGGTTTCTTTCCTGAGGAGAGCAATGAAGGGAGGGACAGTGACTTCTGATACACTTGGCAGCTTGTCTGTCTTGGCACAGGCTTCTTCGTGGGTCTCAGCAGCGAGGTTCAGCAGAGCCCCTTCTTATGACTCCCTCTCATGGAAAAGGGGAGGTCCCCTGAGCTGATCACTGCAGGCTGCAGCCCTGGCTTCAGCCCTTGGCATTGTCACTTACCACACCACCTTACCCCTGGTCTTACTGAACTTATCCCAGGAAGGCTCGGTGCTGTCCCTACCTGGATTCCCAGGGCACAAGCAGGGTGTGGAGGCAGGGGGTCTGGGAGCAGAGACCAAGCTGACACCCTCCTTCTAGCAGATGTAGTACAAGGGTGGGAGGGGTATGGGCCAGTGTCCGCCCCCACTTTCCGAACCTCTCACCCTCTCTCTGGGTTCCCGTCAATGAAATGCGTCAGTGAGTGAGGTGGAGGGAGGTTCTAGCTCCATCTGTCACCATGATGGGGAAATGAAATTGTCTTCCATGATACCTGTAGACCAGTTCTGCCCACTGCCTTGTTTTGAGGGGTGGGGAAGTTTCCAGAGCCAGAAGGCCATGCAGCCCACCCATCTCCCCATAAGCTATGGGTGGTGCCAGAGAAGCCACTGGCATGCTAGGGACTCACCCCCTGCTCTTGCCATATTCTCCAAACCAGGCACCCTAGTGTGTGGGTCTGCTCACCTGTGCTTTCACTAGGCTTGAGTTTCATTGGGGGCCTGAGCAGAAAGAGATTGGGGCTCTGCCTCCCAGGGGATTGAGTCTGAGAGTGCCTTAGACAGTATGAAACCTGAACTTTGCCCTATTAATTACCCTCCTGGTGGGGGCCAGGGGACAGACCTGGAGGCTGCCAATGGAGGGGGGGTAAGGGGGAGTGAGGAGTAAACTCAGAGGACTCAAGGCAAGGCAAGGCCTCTGGCAGAGACCGCCCCTTCCTAGCACAGATCCCACAGCCTCTGCCTCCATCGACCTAGTTCTCAACTCTCCCTCTAACCCTCCCTCTGAGTTGTTTGCTCAGCTGGCCCTGCAGTACACTGCCCCACCTCGCCCTGTACTGGCAGGTGAGGCTTGGTCTCAGGACAGTGCTCAGGGTACTTGGTCTGCCCCATTCAGGTGTTCAGGAAGGGCTTCTCCAAGTTTGGGGCAGGCATGGGGCTGTCAGCCAACTCTCCCAGAACGTTGGGATGGGGTCAGTGCCCTCCTCCCAGTGGTCAGAATGAGAAAAATCATCAGAAATGCCGCAGTCACAGCCTTGCACCCTGGGGTCTGAGCCAGGTCTGGGAGGCCCTGGGGGGCTAGAGTCTTGGGATGGGTTCCCAGGACACCTTACTGTTCTCCAATGTGCTGGGCTGCGCTGGGGACTTTTGGCATTCGGTGAGTGAGAATTAGCTGTAATCAAAGGGTGGGGGCAGGGAGGCTATGCAGAGGAGACAGTGAGAGGAAGGGTGGCTGCCCTTCTCGAGATACTTATCAATAATTAATGGCCTAATTTAGGGGATGCATCAGCCAGTTAATGAAAGTGTGACCTGGGGTAATTACAGTGCTGGGGCCTGAGGGGTAGGGAGGGTGGGCAGAGTCTTGTGAGCAGCAAGTTTACACCACTGGCCTCACAGGGTTTGTCCTGGGGTGGGAGGCATAGCAGAGTCCGGATTGGGGTACAGTCTAGCTAGGGTGGGCAGCCCGGTGTGATGGGACCGACTGCTGGCCCCTGCTGGGGCTGGGTGCTCTCATAGTCCACATTCCAGGCTGCTTCCCCTAACACTTGAGGAAGGGTGGGTCTGGTCTGGGCGGCTTGCCTACCTTGGTGGTTTGGATCTTCCTTGGGAAGTGGAGGTGAGTCTCCCATCCTTGGGGCTGGTCTATATGGAGGGCTGGAGGGGGTCTTGCATCGGCTCATGCCCACCTCTCCTACCTGTCCCACAGGAGCCTGATGCCACGTACCCTGGATGGGCAGATCACCATGGAGAAGACCCCCAGCTACTTCGTGACTCGTGAGGCTCCTCGCCGCATCCACGGCATGTCCCCAGACATGAAGCTGATCGTGGTAGTGCGGAACCCCGTGACTCGGGCCATCTCTGACTATGCGCAGACGCTCTCCAAGACCCCAGGCCTGCCCAGCTTCCGTGCCCTGGCCTTCCGCCACGGCCTGGGCCCAGTGGACACAGCCTGGAGCGCCGTGCGCATCGGCCTCTACGCCCAGCACCTGGACAACTGGCTGCGGTACTTCCCCCTGTCCCACTTCCTGTTCGTCAGTGGCGAGCGCCTGGTCAGTGACCCAGCGGGAGAGGTTGGCCGCGTGCAGGATTTTCTGGGCCTCAAACGGGTTGTCACAGACAAGCACTTCTACTTCAATGCCACCAAAGGCTTTCCCTGCCTCAAGAAGGCCCAGGGGAGCAGCCACCCACGCTGCCTGGGCAAGTCCAAGGGTCGGCCTCACCCCCGAGTGCCCGAGGCCTTGGTCCAGCGCCTGCGGGACTTCTATAGGCCCTTCAACCACAAGTTCTACCAGATGACGGGCCAGGACTTTGGTTGGGACTGAGAGGCCAGGCCAGTTCGTGTTCTGCCTGGGGACACTCAGTAATCTTAATTTATGTCTGTTAATCTGGTTAGAGCAGGCTGTGTGCACATTCTGGGTAGAGAGAACTATTTAAAAAATAAAGTTTGGATCTGCATTCTCCCACATGACCTTAAAGGTTGGAGGGTGGGAGCTGGAGGTGCCACTGCCCAGGGAAATGTGGAGTGCCAGGAGTGGTTCAAACCTAATCCTTATTCACCCATTGAGGTGTGAAATGAATGCGCAACTGAGGCTCAGAGAGGTTTAGGGCCTGCCCAGGG
Organism: Cynopterus sphinx; assembly: GCA_030015415.1. Lineage (NCBI taxonomy): Eukaryota > Metazoa > Chordata > Mammalia > Chiroptera > Pteropodidae > Cynopterus > Cynopterus sphinx. The sequence goes on along the minus strand of CM057379.1, from coordinate 92,721,387 downwards.
ACACACAGCATAGCCCTAGCGTCTCTGGAGGCCATCCTACGGCTCTCTTCCCAGCCCTGAGATACCGAGCTGGGTTGTCCCATGTTCTGGATGAGGAAATTGAGACCCCAGGTTGGCCACCAGAGTGCTGAGGCAGGATTAAAGCTAGGTCTGTCCAATTCTATGGGCTGTACCCATGACCTCAGCTGGTTTGGTGTCTTAGTGCCCAGTGGATGCTCCCTCCTGGAAACCTGGTGGAGTTGCTGGACAGTGGCTGCAAGGTGACTCCTGTGTGCCTCTTACAGCCTCCTAGCAGCTTCCCACATAGCCCTGCCAGGCTGGGCCTATAGGCAACGCCCATACCACAGACCCCATCCACAGACCTGCCCATGCCTCAGGGCACGCCCACTCAATGGGCCCCTTCACTCCTCCAGGCCCTTGATGCCCTAGTTCTGTGTTTACCCGGCTGGGAGGGGTGGGGATGGGCAGGGATGAAAGCCCATCTGCAGCCCAGCTGCCTGCTCAGTCCCTAACCTAGTCGAGCCAGACAGAGGCAGGCTGGGGTGCCCTGTCCACCACTCTTCCCCGGGAATGTGAGGCTCTTCAATAATGGCTGTTACATGCTCCTGGGCACAGTGCTGTCTGCCAGGTCCCCACCAGTTGTCCTGACAATGACCTCCATGGTCCCTTAGGCCAAGGCCTGGCACACTCTTGCTGCCTTGGGCCCTTGTAAGACATGGCAGTGGCTCCTGTACCCTAGGCCTGATGTCCTTATCAGATCCTTGGCTCTGATATGGCCTTTCCACCCTGGGCTACTTGGTGCTACTCCCAGTTCTGGGCTCCAGAGTCAGAATGAGGAATGATTTTAAGGGGAGCAGTATCATGTCAGTCACCACCCTTGTCTCTGGCTGAATGTGGGCCAGTGGCCCTGCCAGTTTCTGTGGCCACTGTCTTAGTCACATGAGCCACTTGTGGTATGAACATGGGGTCAGCTGATGTTGATGGGTGAAAAGAGGCTCAGCAGGAGGTGGGGAGGGAGATGGGGGCATCTGTCTCCAACAGCCAGGAGACCACCCTTTTCCTCTTGGCTCTGTGCCAAGAAAACACTCCCACCTGGAGCTGTCCTCAGGGGCCAGCCTTTTCTCCAGGCTCACCATCTGGGCTAGGCCAGGGGCAGGGCTGGGATTGAGTCTGGAGCTACATTGGTGGAACTGTGGTGGCTGATATGGGCAGATGTGAGTGAGATGCACCCACAGCCTCCTCCCTAACTTCAGACCTCTGATGTGGGTGGAGGGTGAGCTGCCCCAATACACGATAATGATGGTGAGGAAGAACACTCTGTTTTGGAATCCCTGCTGGGCAGCAAGCACAGGGTCTGGCAGCTCTGTCTCCATTCCCTGTACAGGGGCCCCACTTAAGGATGGCAAGGCAGCCCATCCTGGGTGGCAGGAGCAGCAGAAAACACAGGATAGACCCTGGCCCTGGCCTAGTTCCTAACCTGATCCATGCATGTTTCCTCTTCTCCTTCAGCATACCCTTGTCCAAACTTCTGCCATCTCATGCTTGGGTGGCTTTAGGAGCCCTTCACTATTGCCCTGGCACCTCTTTTATTCTCCTGCAATAAGCAGTCTGCATGCATGGTGGCCAGAGGGGTATCTTCAGAGTAAAGAGACACTATTATCTTAAAACACTCCAATCTTCACGACCTCATTGCTTCTAGAATGAAGACCATATGTTTGCTCACAGCTGCTAAGCCCTCTGAGATGTGGTATGCTCTCATGCCACACACCCCTCCCTAGCCTATGTGCTCCTCTTATTCCTAAGCTTCTGCCCCTGTCAGATAGCTACTTTCACCTACTATGATCTTTCCGACCTCATAGCCTTTGCACATGTTGTTCCCTCTGCCTGGAATGCCTTTCCCTGCAGAAGGTGCACACTGAGTTGGAGGCAGCCTTAGGATAGAGCTGCTGTGCTCTCACTCTGGGCTCATTTCCTCCCTACACTTAGAGTCCCTTTCCCAAGCCTGCCGATGTGACCCACTTTTCCATTCCTGAAGCTTCTTTGATGCAGAGCTGTGTGGGCTACTAGTTTGTCTGGCTTTGGAGCCCAGGCCCAACTCAGAAGGCAAACTCTGGAAGCTACAAAGTCAAAGGGTGAACTGGGTTGTTCTACTCTCCTGCTCCCAATGCGAAGTGGTTCTAACCACCATCCCCAGTGCCAGGTGCCCAATTGGACGTCAGAACACACTGAGGGCATATGTGGTGGGTCCTCCCAGCTGTGTGTAGGGGGTGGGGCTCTGTGGGAGAGTCATCAGCCTTTAATTAAAGTCCCTAAATTGCTTCCCCAGCTGCTCAGTGGATTTTCCATGTTGGAATGTTCCAGAAGGGGTGAGAAATGCTGATTCAATTACCCTCTTCCTGTTCCACCCAGTGGAGGATAAGGGGCCAGGGACCCCTTCTCCAGCTTTCCTACCTCAGCCAGACAGGGATGAGGTGAGTGGGGGTGGGGGTCCTCACAGCCCTGGGAGTTCAGGAAGGAACTTGGAGAAGACTGGGAAGTGGTTACCTTTACCTTGCGGGTCCTCACCTTGCCCCAGAACTTTTGGCCATGTTGGTAAGGGCTGGGGGTCCATGGGGCCCTTTCTCCCTGCTCACCAGGATGGGCAGGTGTGTCTGGGTGAGTACAGTATTTTTTGTGGGCTGTGTACCCTGAAGCCCTGGAAACCGCAACAGACCCTGGCCGTGTGGCCTCTTAATGAGCTGGAGACATGGGAGGCATTGGGACCTGGATCCACCTTCTCCAACGGCCCCACAGTTCTTTCCTAGCATGAATCTTCATTTTAGATGAGGAGAGGTGGCCCAGAAAGTGCCAGTGGCTTGCCTGTCCTCCTCCTTATCATCCTGTGCACATTGTTTCCTGTCCTCCTCTGAGGTGGTCCCTCTGCCCAGGACTGAGCCAGCCTTCCCATGGTCTCATGTAGGACCTGTTCCTCTAGCCAGACCCAGAGGCCTTTTCAAGCTTTAGATGGTCCCATTCTGGGACAGGGCTAGGAGATGGGTGAGAGGGGCTTGGGTGATGCGTGGAGAAGGAGCCAGCCTTCAAATGAACTGAAAACTAGCCAGTATAAGGATGGGTCAGAAACAGAAGTTTCTGGGAGATCTTTATTAGTTCTTCATGGGCATGAAGGATTCATTAAGGATTTTATGGACCACAGATAAAACAAGACAAAGTTATAGGGAAGGATGGTTCAGGGGCATTACAGTGAGAGGGGTGAAGGGAACCTTTATGTGGAGTTGGCTCCCTTGCTGGAAGCTGTGCTGTTCCCAGCCCCAGGTGACACCTGAAATTAGTTCTTTATTTGGGTGGGGGGCATTCTACCCCAGCCTCAGTTTCCTCCCACACATGTATCCTTCAGTTCTCAGCTGAAGATTTGAGGGGATCCCTCTGCAGATCTCTGGGCTCAGTCTATTAGTGACTCAGTTTGACAGATTCTAGCCACCTCGGTCCCCTGGATATTCTGGCTCTTTATCACAGGAGTTGGCCTCAGTTCCCCTCCCTGCACCTAGAAGCCATCTCTGGGCAACAAGCCACATGATCACAGGAATCATCTCCTTGTTTCCTGCTTCTTAGAGACACTGTCCCATGCTGCCTGTTGTCCAGTGTTTGAAAAGTAATGTTTTGTAGGTTCTGTGTCATTATCCATTTGTTGCAGGCAAATGGGTAAATCCAGTCCCTGTTACTCTATGTTGGCCCAAAGTGGAGATTTTGACACCAGAGAGAAAGAACTATATTATCTTAAAAAAATAATAGAATAAATAGAGTGGGTATACTTCCTCCCCTGGCTGGGCTCTCACTCTGCTATTAGCAGGGAATGGGTCATGTGCCCTCTGAAGATCCCCCAGGATGGCAAGGCTGAGCCTTAAAGGGCTTTCTCAGGCAAGGCTGACTGCTCTGTCCCAGGGCTGGGCTGGCTAGAGGAGGACACATGTCAGAACACCCAGGTGCCATCCTGTTTTGTCCCCATCCCAATATGCAGTGAGGGTCTTGACAGCATCTCTGAGAAGAGGTGGCCCACTCAGGTCACACAGCCCCTACAGGGAGAAGGAAAGGTGGACTGGATCCTTGGGCCTGAGCCTAGGGGAAAGCATCACTGACAGGCTAGAATCTATAGTCTCAGAAACCCATTCGATGAGCTTGCCGCTGGGAATCCACGCCAGGGGATGGGACACAGTTTCAGTGTTACAGGAAGGGAATGGAAACACTGCACACCAGGTTATTTGATCACACTGAGCTGTGAATGGGTCTTGACTGGCTCTGTGGGCTCAGGTGCTGCCAAATGCCTGGTGGAACTGGAGGGGGCTGGTTCTGAGCAAAATCTACCCAGCAAAACTGGCTGTCAGGTAAGGGCGGGGAGGCTGAGGCCTCCAGGTTTTGGGAAGAGGGTCTTGGAGCTTCTCATGCAAGAGGTGGGGATGTAGGGGCTGGTGCTGGGTGGCAGAAGTGGCCTCCGCCATCCCCTGGCCCAGCACACTGGAGTGGGAACTTCAGGACCCCCCGGGCTGCTGGCATGAGGACACCTGGCTCCCCATACTCTCAGGAACTACTGGAATCTAGAGTTCTTGGTATTTCTGAAGGCAAGAGATTTTTCTCCCAACTTAGACTTTGCTCCAAAAACTGACTAAAGATTGTTTTTTACTCATGACTCTTGTCTGGCTGTGAAAATCCTGGGCCAGAGATCCAGGTCACAAACCAGCTGTCTCAAAATGTACCTGTGGGGTTTTAATATATGCAGATGACTGAGTGAGGGCACAGAGAAGCCTATGACATTGAGAGACTTTTATTATTTACATTTCCCAAGAGAAGGGGCATGGCAGGTCACATAGAACCACACGGGGAAGCATCCGTGTCAGCCAGGAGGCAGAAAGGAGCAAGGGAAGCCGAGGCCAGAGCCTTCCCTGGGGTTTCAGAGGAAAAGGGAGGGCAGGGTGGCACAGACATTTTGGAGTTGGCTGGTCTGAATCATTTCAGTGACTCGGAACATAGGAGTTATCTCTAGTAGCCTAGAACCTGGCCCTGGGTGATTAAGGGCTGGGTGATACTGGTGTGGTGTGTGAGGTTTAGGTAAAGGAGGTGGTTTGGAGGATGGGCTCTGGGAGATGTAAGCAACTGTGGTTGATAGTTTGGCTCTGTGATTAATGGATGCCAAGTAGACAAATACATAATCTAACAAAACAGAGTTTAAACACCAGTTTTGGGTCCTTCTGTGGCAGGAGCTGTTCCCTTTAGAGCCCCTGCCCCTTACCAAGTCGTGGACTGCAGCCCTCACCCTGGGGACTTGTCTCAGACAAAACTGTGCTTTGGCCATTCTGGGTCCCAGGCTGCCTAAAAGAGGAGGTTTGGTCAAAACCCCCAAACTCCAGGTAGGGTAGAGCATGGGTACGAGGAGGCCCATGATGTGCTCTTGGAGGCTGGCTAGTGTGCTGGGGTCCAGAGGCCGGGCGCATTCTCTGGACAAGGTTTCCAGGGCCATATCTCTAGACCACCTACCGGCAGAGACTGGCCAGGAACACCCTGAAAGGCCTGGGTGGCTGGGGACTCTGTCTATGGTGGCCGTGAGGGTGACGCAATGGACAGCAGGCCATCGAAGCCCAGGAGACCCTCCAGGTGAGCATGCACTGCAGCTTTGTGCGACGTCCCTGCCTCTGAGCTCTGCTGCCCTGAATGGTCAGCCCCACCTTTCAGAAGTGATGAGGCTCCCCCAGTGCGACCCCCAGCATGGGTACTGCCCTGGCTGCAGGGATGTCAGACAAAATGCCAGGGACCGTTCTGCTGCTCAGAGCCAAGCCCCCGGCTTTGAGGCTGAGGAATTCCTTTCGTCCTGTTTAATCTGAGCCACATTGCGTGCGCTTTTCTCTGGAAGAGCCATACAAAAAGTCAGTCAACCAAGACAGTTAATGCAAAACTGTTGCCAGGAGGATTTCATACACGAGGATTCTGATTAAGGGGAAAATGAGATCTGCATTGGGCAGTGGAGAACAATCGGATATCTTGTTCTCCCTGTCTCTCTGATCCCAGCCCTCCCTGACTGCCGCAAGCATTGGGGGAAGAGCTGGCCCAGCTTGACAGCCGCCCACAGGTCAGATCCTATCACCCCCTTCCTCTTCCACAAGGGAGGACTGGATATCTGATGGAAAGTCAATCTGGAGACAAACGCTTCGACTGCCGCAGGGAAAGCCTGTCTCCCACACGAGAGGATGGAAGATCGAGGGGCTGTACAGCAGGGGATCTCTGCCAACCATACCAATTTTTTTTGGAAGAAGCATTTAGAAACTGTCTGACCCCTGGTCTTACTGTCTGGACTCTGGTTAGGGAGTGGGGAGTGCCCCCTCTTGCAGGGGGGTGCTTCCATGACTGGCTGGTCCTGTTAGAGTGCAAAGTAGGGTGATGTACACGGGCTAGGAAGAACATCGCTCGGGGTGCAGAATCTCAGGCAAGGACCAGAAGAGCGAGAAGAAAGAAACTCATGATTCCTTTGTTCCTAGGAAGTTCACGGTCTTATGGTACGCTCAGAAAGAGCTCAGAAGTCCATGGAGTTAGAAAGAACGGGAAAGAAGGAAAGGAGCCAGATGCCAATAATAATGACAGCCAGTGTTTCCTGGCCACAGAAGAATGTTTTTAAAGTACTGAGCACTGTGCAGGCCTCGGGCAAATGTTCAATCAATGTTATTTTATTTATCAGGTAGCTATGCTAGTATCCCCATTTTACAGATGAGTGAACTGAAGTGTAGAAGGGCCCTCTTTTCCCAGGAGCTGGCAGAGCACACACATCCAGGTTCGTCTGCTTACAGCTCAGACCTTCAATCTCCATCCATAGAGCAGAGGGAGTGAGCAGTTCCTCAGGGCTGGTTGTTGGGTGGATGGGTGTGGTAGGCACAATTCTGAGATGGCTCCCAAGACTTCTGGTACTTGGTGTAAATGTCCTGGAAAATCCCCTTCCTCTGAGTATGAATGTGATGGATGTCACTCTTGTGATTCGGTTGCTAACCAGTTGACTTGGAGTTCATCATAAGGGAGAGCATCCTGAGTGGGCCTTAAAAGGAGATCCAGTTTAATGGGTACCGAGGGAGAGGGGAAGAAATGTTGTGGAACTGGATAGAAGTGGTGGTGGCACAATATTGTGGATGTACTAAAGCCACTGAATTGTTCACTTTAAAATAGTTAATTTTATGTTATGTAAATTTTACCTCAATAAAAAAAGTAAAGTGTCTTAGCATGGGCGACTATGACAAATATCGTAGCCTGGGTGACTTAAACAGCAGACGTTTATTTCCCACCGTTCTGGAGGCTGGAAGTCCAAGTCCAAGGTGCTGACAGATCTGGTGTCTGGTGGGGCCCGCTTCCTGGCTTGCAGATGGCTCTTTTCTCGTGTCCTCACAGGAGTAGAGAGCACAGGCAGGAAGCAAGCTCTTTGTCTCTTTTACAGGGGCATTGATTCTATTTGTGAGGTGCCACCCTCATGATTTAGCCACCTCCTGAAGGCCCTGCCTCCTAATACCATCGCCTGGGGGGAAGAGTATTTCAACGTATAAATTTGTGGGGGACACAAACATTTAAACCATTACAGAGGGTCTAGAAGGCAGAGACAGTAGAAGTCAGGGAGACTGCTGCTGGCCTAAAAGAAAGCAAACAACATCCTGTGATCAGTCTATGGGGACCCCGTGGAAAAGAAGCAGAGACTGCCTCTAATTGCTGAGAGTGGTCCTGATCGACAGCTAGAGAGAAAACAGGGACCTAAGTCTTACAAATGCAAGGAAATGAATTCTGCCAACCATGTGAGCTTGGGAGGGTCCCCAGACCGCAGGTGATATGAGATCCTGAGCTAAGCTGTGCCCAGCTCTTGACTCACAGAAAATCAGAGAAAAAAAAATGGGTGCTTTTTTAAGCTGCTAAATTGATGTTGATTTTTTATGCAGCAGAGAAAACTAATACGATAGGATGGGCCGACCAGGAAGAACGTTCTGGAAGTGAGGAGCGGGACTCAGACCAGGTTCATGCCACTCCCATTTTCTGGACTGTGAAGTTTGGAGAAAAATACAGAAGCTATGAGATGGTGATTCAGTTTATACCAGTGGTTTCTACCACGAGCCCACGTGGGTGGGCAGTTCTCCCAGGTCACCTACCAAACCACTCCTCCCCAGCAGTACTGGGAAGGCTGGCGCCATTCTGGGTGAGACCCTGTGGGTGCAGTCTGGTTTTTATTAAGTATCATAAGCTCAGAATTAATTTCTGCCAGAAACAAATGTTTAGTCCCTGTTCCATTGTAAACACAAATGCTTTAAGACACAGTTCCTCAGGCCCTGGGAGAGATGTCCGTGGTCTTTCAGAAGGCCCCTGTCCCCATGGCAAAGCTTCTGGTCTGCAGGGCAGGGTGGGGAAGGGGAAGAATGCCTTGATTTTAATGCCCATGACTCCTTCCTGAGGAGATATCAAGTCAAAGCTGGCAGACCAGGGTGGGAACAGTCTGTGTCCTCATCCAGGCAGCAACTAGGAGGGATTGTGTAAGGGTACATGCTGTCGCCAGGAACTTTTATGGGAATTTTTCTAGTCCTGTGACATGCTTGGTGTGATTCAGGCAGAACTCACTCTTCAGAGTCTGAAGTCTTCCCCTCTGTGAGCAGAGCTGGAAACAGCCTGGAACTTGGACCTTCCGCAGGAGGCTCCTGCCCCAGGAGACAGGAAGCAAGGCCACAGCAGCTTACCTTCTAAAGGTGTTGAAGAGTATCCCTCAAAACTCATGTCCACCTAGAACCTGTGACTGTGATCTTGTTTGGAAATAGAGTCTTCGCAGATACGATTAGTTAAGGATTTTTGAGATGAGAGCATCTTGGATCAGGATGGGTCCTAAATCCAATGACTGGTGTCCTTCTAAGAAGAGATGAGGACACAGAAACACACAGAGAAGAGGCCATGTGACCATGGAGGCACAACTGGAGTGATGCCTAGAAACTTCAAGGACTGCTGGCAACACCAGAAGCTGGAAGAGGCAAGAAGAAACCCTACAGGTTTCAGAGCGAACCCAGCCTGCAACACCTTCTGGCCTCCAGCACTGTGAGAGCCACTCAGTTTGTGGTCCTTTGTCATACCAGCCCAGGAAACTAACACAGGGTTGGAGAAAAAAATTGGTGCCTGCTCCACTGTGTGGTTCCTGGAAGAGGGTCAGTACTGGCTGGAGGTTGCTTGTGTGTGTGCGTGTGGCGGTGGGGTGGGGGGTAGGAGGGATGGGCACAGCAGGGTCTCAGTAATTATGGGTGTCCTGAATGCAGGAGAGGCACATAGTTCAGTCTGAGGGCCACTGACAACCTGAAGTAATTCATTGACGTTGCAAGGAGGGAGGAGCCTTACATTCATTTTCTGTTTCTGTCTTAACAAATCACCTTAAACGTAGCATCTTAAAGCAGCAAAAATGTGTTATCTTACAGTTCTGGAGGCCAGAACTCCGGCATGGGTTTCACCAGTCTAAAATCAGGATGCTGGCAGGACAGCACTCTTTCTGGAGGATTCCTGGAAGAATCTGTTTCCTGCTCAGACTGTTGGCAGCATTCAGTTCCTTGTAGTTGTAGGACCGAGGTCCTCATTTCCTCGGCTGTCAGCCGAGGGCCACTCCCAGATGCCCTCTTTCTGGAGGCCGCCTGCGTTCTTCAGGTCCTGGCCCCTTCCTCCATCTTCAAAGCCAGAAATAGTGGGTGGAGTCCTTCTCATGCTTCAAATCTCCCTGACCTTGCTTGTATTGTTATATCTCTCTCTGACTGCCGCTGGGAAAAGGTCACTACTTGTAAGGACTCTTGTGATGACACTGGACCCATTGGATAATCCCGAATAATCTCCCATTTCAAGATCCTTAACTTAATCCCATTTACAGAGCCCCTTTTGCCATATATATATATAGGTTCTGGAGACCAGGTCGTGGAGACTTTAGGGGGCCATCATTCTGATGACCACAGACCCCACAGCAGTGACCCAGGATCTGTCTTTGTTTGGGGGCTCCAAAGCATGAGATGAATGGTCATAGGCTAGTATCTAGGGGGAGAAGTGGCCTTCCCACCCTTGGCTGGCCCTGTCTCTGCCTACTGAACTTTCTCTATTTGAGACCTGGTTCCCTGCTACTGGGTGTCCCAGGCTCTCCAAGTCTGGCCATATCACGCACACCTGGGAATATCAGGCTCCCTCCAGTTGGTAAGATTTGGCAGGTCCACTGGGTCATGAGTTTCTGTCTAACAATCTGTCAGGTGGTTCTGATGCTGGCCTGGGAACTGCTACTTTGCCTACCCTGATGCCCACTTGTTGACACAGAGAATCAAACTTGGTCTTTCCCTTAATGCCAGGCCAGGCTTTTCATTCACAGTCCCTCACCTACAGCTCCTGAGGTGGGTGTGTTTTGTTCACCATGGAAATTGGAACAGCATCTCGTTCTGTATCCATGTGGGCTGGGACCCCTGGACATGGCTCTGTAGATGCTGGCACTGTAGATGCCCAGTGGACCTCCTGACTGTGTTTCTCTCCTACAAAGAGAGAAGATGGGCAGGATCCCCAGGAAAATAAGCCCCCAGGGAGATAGCTCCAGGTCAGTCATTCAGTTGCTGTAAGTAGCTCCCTCTCTGTGGGCTTCATAGACAGAGACCCACAGGGCAGCTATCCTGAGCTGTACTTCCTCCCAAGTACTGCTGATGCAGATGGTCTCTCAGGAAATTGAGACCCACACCAGACTGTTGGGAGCCTGGCTCTTTGTCTTGGTGCAATTGGCCTCATCCATACCTTCCCTGAGCTTGTTCTGCTCACCCTCTCCTCCAGGGAGAGCCTAACTCCAGCTCCCAGGGCCAGGCTGGTTTGCCTTCTTCCAACCTGAACTCAGGGAAGAAAGTTGGCATGGGCTACAGTCTGATAACTTCATCATGGTACTGATGGAGAGATCCTAGCTGCTGGTTTACTAGATATTGCGTCCCCCCACTCCTGTTGGATGCATGGATTACCTCTATAGTCTTAAATAACTTCATAAAGTGGGTACATTTCCATTTTACAGATGAGAAAATTAAGGCTCTGAGAGGTCAAATGGCACTCACTGAAGGTCATACTATGGAGAAAGCCCCAGCCAGAACTTCAGCCCAGATCTGCCTGTCCCAGAACCCGAACCTGCACTCTCTTAGGATGCTGATGGCGTGTGTGGGGCCTGAGGGGGTACAGCAGGGTGATGGAGGCAGAGATTGAGGTCAGAGGTCATGGTGACAAAGGTTTCCAGGAGGAGGTGGGAGCTAGGCTTTTAGAAAAGTGAGATGGGGGCCGTGCCTGGTCTCTAGACAGGGTTCTGCAGTGCCAGGGAGGCCAGCTGGTGTGGGGTGGGAGTAGGAATGGCTCTGGGCACAGCTTACTGGCTCTCACCTGTGCCCGCTCCTGCATTCACATTAGGGGACAATTTGCATGTCTGTGCCCTGCCATAGCCAAGGGAGGCCAGGAGAACATGGGTGGCTCTGGTACCCCAACTTCCTATACCAGGAAAAATAATCAAAGCCACATCATACTTCTGAGAGGGAAGTCTTGTGTCACAAACAGCAGTAAGTCTAGCCAGGGACCAGGTACAGGAATTTAAAATGCCATGCAGCGCCCCTCTGTGTCAACTCTATTTCCTGTCTACACAGAGTTCTCTCGTTTTCTCTCCAGAGTACCTCCTTCTCCTAGAGAAAGAATGAAGAAGCACACAGGATGACGACATTCTCTAGATGTCAAGGGTGCTAATGTTGGTGAGGAGATGGCTCCTGTCTTCCTCACAGTGCAAAGCTGCACCAAGATGTCGTGCCCACTGCATTTGCTGCTAAGATCTCGTTTCTGGTGTGGCTCTGCTCTCATGACTTCTGGATGCTGGCTTCTTCTTGGACATGGGACTTGTGTTCCAACCCTGCAAAGCGAGAACTTTTGGGGGAAAGCCAATTGATAGGCCAGGGCCAAGGCTGGCCCTCCCACTGACACCGTGCCTGGGACTCTCTGCATCCCTGCATCTCTGAGCAGAGAGCGGGATTGTTAGTTATTTCCTGAGGAGACTGTGGCTCCTGCACAGCAAATGTCAATTTCCTTTGTCATTCTGTCTGTAGGGAAAGAAGGATAAAGGATGGGAACTAGGAATTTTGGCCCTGGGAAGCAAAGGGAAGGTGGTTGTTCCGGGAGGTGCACTGGCCCATCAGACAGGACATGTGACCCTGGAACCATCCCCCCAAGAGTTTTCATCCTCCACTTGGACTGAGGGAGCCTTGTTCACTGTTTTCACAGATAATTTTTATTTCAACCATTCCACAAGTATGCTCCCAGCATGTACCACATAACCCACACTGTGTTAGGTTCCAGAGGTACCTTATGAACAAAGCAGAAATGGTCCATGCCTGGACGAGCATGGCGTCTATCTGGGAGGCAGACAGACAATAAACAAATAGTCATCCCATTTCATACACAATCTGCTAAATGCCATGAAAGGGGACAACTTCAGATGGGGGACTGTGCTCAGCTGAATAATATCCTTCAAAGATGTCCGTGTCCTAATCCCCAGAACCTGTGCATATGTATCTTGCAGATGGGATTCAGTTTAGGAGATGGGGAGATTGACATCTGAAGATGAGATTATTCTGGATTATCCTGGAGGGCCCAATGTAACCACAAGGGACTTTATGAGAGGGAGGCAGGAGGGTCAGGGTCAGAGGAGCCATGAGGATAGAAGCAAATATCTGAGTGATGCAAGGAGACCAAGGCATTGAGTATTTATGAGAAAGGGAAGGGGAACAATTACATTGATAGAAGAAACGCATTTCTATTGGTATAGATAATATAACATAGTGATGTTAATTCTAAATAATGTTTTTAATTTTCAGTCCAGTAGACATCAGTGCAATAATCATAGTAACGACTTTCTGGTTATCTTTGGAAACCGTTTCTTGGGAAACAGGTTGTTAAGGCACAGTCCAAATGTTATTTTACCCTGTTTTAACATTCCAAGCTCTGAGGAATAAGACGTGGAAGGCAGTTAGTACTTCTGGCATGGCAGCTCCGGGTCCAGTTTAAAGTGGCTTCATTTATATTATTATTTACAAGTGTTTAATCAGAAGGATTATTGGAGTTTATCAAATGTTTTTTCTGTGTCTATTGAGGTGATCTATTTTTTTGTCATTTATTGTATTGATATGACGTATTACATTAATTGATATTTTTATGTTAAACCAGCCTTGCATTCCTGTGATAAATTCTACTGGGTCATGGTGCATAATCCCTTTTATATATTGCTGAATTATGTTTGTTAGTAATTGTTCAGGACTTATGTTCTATATTCATGAGAGATACTGGACTGTAGTTTACTTGTGATGTCTTTATCTGGTTTTGGTATCAGGGTAATATTGGCTTTACAGAATGAGTTGGGAAGAGCTTCATTTTAAAAGGAGTAGTCAAGGAAGGTTTTGTTGAACAAAAACTTGAAGAAATCAAGCCACATGAGGCAAGAGCATTCTTGACAGTGAATGTACCAAGAGCAAAGATCCTAAAGAAGGAGCATGCTGTCGAGATGAGGTCATTGAGATGCAGAGAGGGAGAGGGGGTTATGTGGGGAAGGGGGAAGTGTTAAAGCTTTTGTGAAGACTTAGACTTTCACTTCCAGTGAGATGAGGAGATGTTAGATGGTTTGATGCACCTGATTGCTGTGGAGAAGGGACCAGAGGGTAGGAAGTTTGGAATAGGGAGACCAGGCAGGCTGTTACAATAATAATGGTTAGACTGGTAGGGAGGAGGTGTTGGAGGTGGGGAGAAAGTGGAGGAAACTAGGACATATGAGATTGGTCAACAGACTGCACTTTGAGTGTGACAGAGACAACAGGGAGGACTCTGCAAGTTAAGTCTGAGCACCCAGAGGAGGGGGTTGCCGTTGACTAACATAGAGAGACTGGAAGGAGCAGATTTAGGGAGTAGGAGGGAGAAGGATCAGTTCCATTTTTGATATGTTAAGTTTGAGATCCTGCTTAGACTTCTAAATGGGAATGTCCAGTTAGGTTTCTAGTTAGAGACATTAATTCAGGAGTACCAGAGTATGGAGGGTAGTTTAAGCTATGAGGCTATTTTCACCTACCTGGGGAGTGATGGCAAGTAGGGGACAGTGAAGAGAAGAAGACAGAGCCCTGGGGAGTCAGGGATATAGTTGTGGGGAGCCAGCCACAGGATGGAGAAGCAGCAGACACTGACAGGACAACTGGGGAGTATGCTGTGCTGGAACCCAAGCAAAATGAGTCTTCCAAGGAGTAATCAGCGTGGCCGATCAACCAGCAACAGGGTCAGTGCAGGTTGTCTCAGTCTTAGCACTGTTGCCACTTGGGACCAGACAATTCTTTGTTGTGGAGGCTGTCCAGGGTGTTGTAGGATGTTAAGCAGCATCCCTGTCTTCTGCTCAGTAGATGCCAATAGCGTTTCCAAATTGTGACAACCAAAAATATCTCCAGACATTGCAAAGCCTCCTACAGAGTGGGCAGGAAGGCGAGCATATCACTCCAGTTGAGAAGCTCAGAGTCAGATGGATTTAGGGACATGAAGGCCTATCTTAGTCATTTCCTAGTCACCCTGTTGGTGAGGGAGGGAAGCCCACCCTAGGCTTATGGGGGTGGCAGAATACCTGATACTAGAGAGATGAGATCAACAGCTGTTTATTAGTCACATAAACTCACAGGCCAGGAAGGAAGATGCTGCAGGTCACTCAGGGCCACAGAGGGGTTGTCCTTGGGAAACTGAGTGAACCAGCAGGGGCTGTGGGGCACAGGCTTTGTAGTAACAAGAGGTCAGGGTGCCCCCTGGTTCCTGCAGTAGAATGTCGTGGGCTTGTTTGAAAATCTCCAGGCTGACAGACAGCTGAAAGCTGAGTTGTGCACCATTTGACAAGGCTTATGGGGGAAAAACTGGTGTCACCGCTGGATCGATGCATGAATACGGGCTACAGTTGCTTCCCTTCATATGCCTAGGGCGTGGAGCTCAGTGGGACCATTGCTCTCCTCCCCTCTCCTCTGAATGCTTCAATTGACTTCCTTTTCTAAATTGTATTCACCTGTGCAAATATTTGTGTTTGGCCCAGCCTGGTGCCTGGTCCCTTCTAGCTGCCTGGAGTTGCTTCTGGTGTCAAGCTGCATTTTAGAGGAAAGTATATGTCTCACAAGCACTGCTTGTTCAATCCTTTTCCTCTCCCCGGGGACATGCACCATTTATTTTCACCTACATAACATGTACACACAGGTCCTACTTTAAAAGTGGTTAAGAACACTCTCACTGTGCAATCATGGCAATATTACAATTGGAAGCTACAGTTCACAGTCAAAGTCATGAGAACAGTTGCATTTGCCAGCCAGAGCTTGTGGATAAATGCTCAGGATGCAGTGCTGCCTAGATGTCGGTGACCCGCTGGCTGACCCTATATTCTCTCTTTGATGATCACCTGCTTACGGAGCTCAGATCCCAGAAGAATGGCAAAGTACACCCTTCTGGGATTCCCCAAGTTCCCTTAGGACTGAGGGGGCTTAACCCTTTCTCTTCTGGAAGTTAACCTGCAACAAAATATGATTCAGTAGAGAGAAAATATTTTATCCACTGGCTGTAGGTGCCAGTGCCAGGGAGAGAGTTCTGGGTTCTTGTGTTTGTCCCTCTGGCTCTGGTCCCAGGCTGCAGGCTGCTCATCCATTTGTGCCTTGTATGGATGGGCAGAAAATCAATGGTTTTGCTCTGCTGACAAAAATGCTTTTGACAACTCAAATGCAAGAGACCATTAAAATACCACTGACACAATTATTTACTATGAAGATTTAGCTATTGATTTAACAGTTACAAAAGTGAAATGCAGGAAGACAAGTGACAGCTGGGGATAGCCAATTTTCTCCAGAGGTGGCCTCCTGGAGTGTGACAGCGTAGGTGGGGAAGAGCTGAGTTTTTCCTTTTTAACATGTGAAAAACTTTTTACTATGAAATAATTTTAGACTTGCAGAAGAGTTGCAGAGATGGTTCAGAGATCCCAAGTAACCTCTCATTCAGCTTCTTTCTCGTAATGTCAACATCTTACATAACCACAGTACAGTGACTAAAACCAAACAAATCATCCCTGGCACCATACTGTTAACTAACTACAGACTTCATTTAGGTGTCATCAGCTTTTCCTTTCATGTCCTTTTTCTGTCCTAGAACCCCACGTTACATTTAGTTATCACATCTCCTGAGTCTCTGGTCTGTGACATCTTTTCAGTCTCTCCTTTTCCTTTATGACCTTGAGCCTTTTGAAGAACAGGACTTTGAAGGATTTTGTAGAATGTCCCTCACAATGTCTGATGCATTCTTATGATTAGATCAAGGTTATGGATTTTGGGGAAGGATTCCACGGAGGTGAGGTGGCCTTCAGTGTCTTAGGTCATAGGTTCATGCTGTCAGTATGTCTTATTCCTGGAGATGTTACCTGGTATAGGTAGTATCTGCTGTTTCAAGTTACTGTTTTTCTCTTTATATAATTAGTAAATGTTTGGGGAGAGACACTTTAGTATGATGTGCATATTCTGTTTCTCCTTAAATTGTTGCCCACTAATTTTAGCATTCTTCAGGGCATTGAGTATTTGGTTTGAATTCCAGAAGTTCCTAAACAGATTTTTTCCTTCTCTGCCGAATCAAACTCACTCGAGGATCCTCAGACAAAGTCTTTCTAAAGAACATCATGAGTTAGTGGACCCAGGAAAACTGTCACTAACTGGGTACATCAAGGTGACACAGTTATGAGTGGTTCCAATGAGTCACTCTGTCCAGATAGTCCTGTGAGAGAAATGACCTGTGGGCCCTGCCCCTGTCTTAGGTTCTGGTCATGAATATGACTTTAGGATTAGATCAAACTCACATCGTTGCTACCAGTGTGTCACTTTTGTCAGGAGGCATGTGTGCAATTAATAAATGCAGCAGGACTGGCTGGGAAACCAATGATAACAAACACATCAGGTATCAATAGCATGGTACAAACACAGCTGCCCATTGATTGATGCCAATCATTTTTGGCACCCATGCCTCTCAGTCCCTGTTTTTTTACACCTTTGGGGACCATTGAAAAATGTCAGTTTCTGAGCCTTTCAAACACATTATCAAATATCTGCTCTTCGAGACACCTGGGATGTGTATGCAGAGAACTAAGAGGGTGTTCCTTGCTGCTAGCATCTGCTTTGTTCTGACTCTTCTCTGTTACATAATGTAAGGCTTAAAAGAAAAGTACATAAAAAAATAAAACACAAAAGGCAGAGACAGAAGATGAAGCAATGGCATTTAGCAGTTGCTTGTGCTCCATGGAGCTAAGGGAACAGAACTCATGGTTTTGGAGGCTGGTTTGCACCGACAGGAGACCAGGCTCCCAGAGTCTTAACTGCTGGCCATCTGGGCAGGAACAAGTTTCCTGCCTCCCTGGCCAGGCGGGCGAAGGCCTTCAGTGATGGGGCCCTCGCTCCAAGGTTTTCCAAGGTGGTCTATTCCACTGCTGGACAGACGAGCCCAGTTCCTGAAATCCCTCCCTCCCAACCTTGAGTCCTACAGAACAAGGCTTCATGGCAGTGACTAGAGGACAGGGATTGTGCATTCATCTTTCATCCCCAGAGCCCAGCACAGGGCCTGACCCACAGTCTGTGCTCAGTAAAGCTTTGTAGAGTTTAATCATAGGAGGTGCTTGGGGAGAGCTTTTGGCAGAGAAACACACTCAAGCCCTGAAACTGTGCAGACCTTCTGGAACTTCCAGAATGCTCTCCAACAGAACATCCTCTGTGCTCATCTCCTGATATTGCCTGTAGGTGTTCAATGTCACTTAATCGTGTTCTATGCCATTAGGCTTTTGGCTCAGCGCTGGCCCTGGGAGGGACACAAAGGGGTGGTGTACCTATTTGGTCTGGGCTGCCCATAGGCAAACCCTGGGGATGGAGGTCACAGGGAGCAGGATGGGCTGAACTTGTGTATGTGTGGAGTCTCCCCTGCAAATGTCAAAGGAGAGCTTTACAGTTATTTCAGGAACGAGAATACTCGCGTGTCAATGAGAGCAAATTGCAAACCATCTTCAAGGGGGCTTGCAGGTGAGGGGCTGGAACATGTTTTGAACTAGTTGTCTTTGCCGGGTGGCCGTAGGGAGCACCTGAGCCCCTTGTCCTGTGGGTCGGCAGAGCCCAAGGCAGAGTGGACTTTGTGATCCATCCAGCTGGGCAAGTGGGAGACAGATGGCCAGGTGGGCTCCAAGCCAGAATCTATATATGGGGTCTGAGTCCCATTTGTCCCTACTGGGGCCCATCCTAAACCACTGTTTTGGCTGGAGTTCACAAGCCAAGTTTAGGGTGATGCAAGTAGAGGGCTTCCATTGTCACATCTCCTTCTCAGACCTAGACTTCTACATGTAATACTCCTGTGATGGCACTGGGCCCACCAGGGGCCTTCTGCAACTCTGTGACTAAGAGCAGGATGAAAATGCCTGCTCAGACATTTGTCCTAGAATGGCAGGGGAGCCAGTCCTCCTCAGCTGTCACCCTGCAGTAAAGTACTTTAATTCCTTGGTAGTTGAGTTCCTGTGTGTCCCTGAGGCCTAGCTGGGTCGCCAGGAGCAACTGGGGCAGGGAAAAGACCTTCCGAGTGGGTCTGCAGATTGCAAGGTCTCTGCCCTTGACAATTTGACACTTTGTGTGCACAAGAATGCTGGACTTTGGGGCTTTTGTGTTTTTCTGCTGGTCAGCAAAGGTGCCTTGCAATACAGGGTGATTAACCAGTCCTAGAAGGACTGTGTGGCTTTTCTAAAATTAATGGGGTGTCGAAGAGACCCTGTTCTTTGTCATTTTTATTCACTGCCTTCTATCACCTAGATGCTCATTAATGGATGGGACATATTTCAGAAAATAAAATTCTGAGGTAGCAGAATGATGTGAACACACCCTAGGTTCTCTGAGATAAATGAAAGTGAATCAGAAATTGTTCTGGATTTGGGTCTAGTTCTGTAAGACTATATGTGATACATGGAAAACAAAACACTTTCCCACAGGTCTTGGTGTTTGGGCAACCCAGGAAAATTCTGGAGGGTTCAATAGAGCCTATGTCTCCAGGACTCCCCAACATCTTGGGCTCCCCACAAAAGGAGGAGCTCCCAGCAGAAGTGCTCAGATCTCAAAAGTCCTGGGAAAATGAATACTGGCAAGAATTTACAAATAGATGCAGATGTTTCTGTCTAGCAGGCAGTTATCAGTTGCCCATCAGACATAACTTCTTTACATTATTATCAGTTTCTACAATTTAGAGAGTTTTTTTTTTAATTATTATTTATGCCTACAGCATCTGGTCTTCCTAGTTGGTCTCCTATCCAACCTGCTTAGCTTCCAAGATCAGACATGGGGCTTGTTCAGGGTGCCATGGCTGTAGGTCATGGACTGTGGCTCCACTGGGATGTGAACCCCAGACGTGCTAACCGCTACACTATGGAACCATGTCCTACAGAGTTTTAAAATAGTTCAAAGACAAAAAATAGCTGAGATAACCCTGGAGAACCTCAGTTAGGATTCTTAGTAACGTTTTTTGTGCAGTTTGATTCTCAGTTTTTACTCATAGCTTTCCCTTCTCTTTGGGATGCTAACAATCTCAAAGAAAGACTAGTCTTGATCACAACCTAGACTGGTCTCATTAGATTTGGCCTGGTTATTTGCACAAGTGTGACCAGAGCATTAATTCATCATATAGGACTTCTTGAATTTGCTTGGCTAGAAATCTCCATAAGGAATCTCAGATTGGACTTTAAAAGCCTCTATTTCCCAAGGTGTGGAATACCCAACAAGCTGTCTCCTCAAGATTTCAACTGTAGCACCTATAAATTTGGGTGACTTCCTCTCTTCCCTAGGTCTCCCAAATTTCCCCAGATTCCCTGGTGCTCTTGTGTACCCTCATAGGCCTGGTAATAGTGCCGTTTTCCTGGGAAGACTTTTGACCATGGATTTATAAGTAAATTTTTCTATTTTAAAATGGCTGGTCCTACATGATTTGGTGAATACAGTCTCCAATATGATCCTCCAGGATGGCAGGGGATGCACAAAGTGTCAGCTATATCTCGGCAAAAAATAAGAGAGATTTTAAAAAATAAATAAATTAATTTATTTTTATGGTGACATTGGTTAACGAAATCCAGTAAGTTTCAGGTAGACAATTTAACAGTAAGGCATATATATATTGCATTGCGTATTCACCTCCGTAAGACAGTTTCTTATGGAACCTGTGCAATTAAATATTTTGCCATAAAAAGTAAGCTTTTCTGAATTCTGTGGACCAGTGGAAATCATGTATCATTTTGAAATATTTCATTACAGCTTATAAAAGCCGTTTTACTAAATTGCTCTGGATTATAGATTGCTTACGGAGAGAAAAGGCTTCTTTATATATCCAAGAAATAGAACATTAGAAACACATCCACCATTATTCCAAATAAATGACTACAGTAACAACGCCTTTTAAGTGCTCTTTGTCCAATGTGATTAATTCTTGTTCCGCTGGACCGAGTTCTCATGAAACCTTCTGCCTCTCAACTAAGAGAGTTCTGGAAATCCTGACTCAGACTACTACTATCATCTGAAAGCTCTTGGAGTGGTCTCAGCTCAGAAGACTATTCTAGAGTTAATTTGTGGACATGCCAATGATTTAGAAGAACCTGTACTGTCTTTTTCCATGAGGCTGAGGTTTGTTGAAGACGTGAGCTCTGGCCTACAGCTTATAGCAAGGCATCCACACAAGCATCAGAATAAAACAAAGCTGTAGACACCGAGACTTAGTGGCTCTAGTTAATTTAGTATTGATAATTTTCAAATCTGAAAGGTCTGAAGAGAGTTCATAATAAGAATAATGCAATTGTCAAGGAAATCTATTTGTTTCTAGGGCATGCAAAACAGGATAATAAAACTATTCCAAAAAAAATTTAGACAAAATGTCTCTGAGTTAATAATTAAGCCTATTTTCAAAGAAGTTGCTGAATATGAGATCTGATTTATAAAAATGAGTGGACATAATTTTTAGAAAGGAAAAAAATCTCAAGATAGAACAAACATATTATTATCCCAAAACATAATGTTTTTAACCAACAGCATCAAATAGAGAGATTCAATAAGTCTGGGCTAGCCATCTATATTCTTATAAAACTTTCTATAGGAGCTCTGATGTACATCACCATTGAGAATCTCTAGCCTTGAAGACACTAGATTCAAATGAAAGACATTAGGTTGAAACCAAGTAAACATTCTAAATAGTAACTAAAATCATGATTGATAGCTCAATTCCCTTGTTGACAAACATAGGCAAAGTAAGCCTGGGATGCTGATAAATACAGTCAACATGGCAGAATTATTTTATAAGAGTTTTGATCGATATTTTCATTGATGTTAGCAATTATTAAAGAGAGCAAAGACATTAACAAAGATCCAAGGGAGACTTTCCCACAGCACCCCATATCTGAAATACTTATGTTAATAACATTTGCCTCTACAAATAACCTAGGCGAGCTGAGGGTCTCCTGTGATTTGGGAACTCTCCAGTGTAGTTCTTGTGCTAGCAACACGGGAAACAAATTTCACTATTTCTAGCACCTATTTTTATAAGGTAAAGGAACAAACCTTTGTGACTTTTAGGGGAACCCCCTGGGAAATCCTAAAAATAGTATTAGGTGAAAAAAAGATATTCTGAGAGTTTCATTTTTATTTTTTTTCTACATTTAGGAGGTAGTTTTGGGAAAGCAAAAATCAAAAAGTCAGCAGAGATTTGAACACTTGATTAAGATAGGCTCAAAAGTGGTTACTTATTTAATCCTTGGTTACCTATTTAATCAAAATGGAAATAAAAATTTTAGTAATAAACATAGTAAGCAATGTGACTATAAGAATCTTAGTTCTTTTTAGGCAAAGTACCTTTGGGTTTTTGTTTTCCCCTTAAATAATCAATAAAGTTGACACAGAGTCAGACATTTATTCTGGAAGGATCTAGAATCTCTGCTATAAGGCAAAGCTAAAGAATAATCTTTCTGTTGCAGGAGAAGGCATCAATTAGTAAACTAAGATGGAAACCCAGCAGCATTGAGCAAACTTTGCTAACGCTTTATCACATTTCATATCTTCTTTCCAGGCCATTATAAACCAAGGCAAATAGTTTTGTCCTTTTTGACCTTTATTCTGCTATTTCATATTGTAGGACAAACTGACTATTATTTTATAACACTTCTCTCTCAGGGAGTCCCTGAGGTCAAAATAAATTTCATGATAACATTGAGACGTTATTTACAGTAACGTGCAATGCAATCCTCAATGCTATCTTTAAGTGAATCAATACATATTTTAGGAATGTCATTTCACCCAGTCATGTTCTTTCTAGCATTTCTTTTTCCAGTCTAGGGTCTCATATTGCATTTAGTTGTCGTGTCTCTTTAACGTCCTTTAATCTGAAACAGTTCTGCTTTTCTTGTCTTTAATGACATTGACATTTTCATAGACTACTGCCCCACCCCCATAAAGTAACTAGAATGTTTCTCATTTTTTTTTTCTATTTCCTCATGATTAGATTTTTGAGGAATCTACAGTAGGAATTTGACATAAGTGATGTTGTGTTGTGGCCTTTGCAGGGGATCACATGTGCTGGATCATGGTTTCAGCTTCCCTTCTCTGAGGATGTGAGTTTTGATCACTCACGTCAAGATTTTTTCTGAGAGAAAAACTCTGTAGAGTTACTATTTTTCTCTTGCATAAGCAATCTGTGAGAAGATGCTGTGCAAATATCATGTTCTGCATGAAAATTGCTCCCCTAGATTTGACATTCATTAATGTTTTTGCCTTTACCAATCATGGTTACAAAATAAAAATTTTCAATTCAGTATCCCTCCACACATACCAGTTGGCTGTTGGCATTCTACTGCAAGCAAGGGCCCTGCTTTCTTTCCCATTTACTTATGTATTTATTTTTGGTGTAGACTCATGGTTTTTAAAATAAATTCATTACAATTTCCTAATTATCTTGGTGCTCAAATTATCCCAAGTGCCGTCAGTGGGAGCTCCCTTAGTTTGGCTCCTGGGTCTTTTAGACATGTCCCATCATTTAATTTTGAACACTTCCTTACTTTCTGGTCTAATAAGGTATTTCAGGCTCATCTTGACCTTTCCTTTCCCAGTCCTGGGGTCATCCATTTTTCCCCAAGGAACCCTGTTTCCTGTTAGTGAAGAATGGTGTTAGAGAACAAAATGCTGGCTGTGCTCATTTTTACTGGTGTGTCTTTGTTCTGAGACTCTTACAGCCGTTAGAGCCAGAAAACTAATTGTATTCACACACACCAACATACACATATCTTATCCATGCAGATATACACAAGTACACATACACATGCTTATATTTATGCTTGTGCCTATTTTAGAGGTCATGGGTCTACACTGATGCCTCCACTTCCAACCCATTCTCTAGTCCATACTTGTATTTTCCTTCTCCAGTACCATCAACACCTATGTTCATTTGCTCAGTCCTATAATAGATCTAAATAAATTGCTTCAGATTTGCTTCACTACAAACAACAAACCTAGTAAAGAGGTCAGGATTCGTTTGCAGTTTTCCTTGTTGTTCTGACCTCCCCACCCCTCCCCACCAACTCTATGAGCATATAGTGAAATACTGTGTTCCTGAATACTTAGGGTACTTCTCCATCTCTTCAGCGAAGTGATGATATCTGTTTGCACTACACTTGGTTAGGTTCTTTTCGTTTTCTTCAGTTTTGAGGTTTTTATCTTCCTAGTCTTGTTAATTTGCCTTTATTTTTTGATTATGTAGAAGATACTTCAAAAATCTGAAACTGTACAAACAAGTACACTTGAAGGAATGTCACACCTTCTCATATTTTATCCTGTTTCACCCTATCTCTTGTAGGTAACCAACTTCATTATTGTCTGATTTATCTCTTTGTGTTTCTCTTTGTAGAGATAAGCTCACTTCACACACACACACACACACACACACACACACACACACACACACACCACACCCCTCACATGTTTTCTTCTCTCTTCTTTTTTAGGCAAACGGTAGCAAATTCTATGTGCTCTTTCATACTTTGCTTTTATCTCTTAATCTTATATCTTGGAAATGACCCCCTATCTGTTCCTAGAGAGTGTCTTTGTTCTTTTTTGCAGCTGTAGCTTATTCCATTGTGGAGATAAATCATAGTTAATTCAACCAGTCTCTTAAGACTGGTCAGTAATTGATGACAATTTTGTTTGCTCTTTCTGTGCCTTCAAAAAATTGTGACAAAATACATAAAAATAAAATTCCAAAGTAGTGCCAATCACATGAAAAATCATTTCCCTTGCTGATGTCAGCCAAGATGACTCCATTTTTTAGCTACTGACATTCTGGCAAGGAGTACACATGACCTTTTTGCATGGCGCTAATCTAGGTGTGTTACCTTCATGATAATGTCTTCTGGGACATGAGTGTATAATAGAAGAAGTATTCTTAGATGAAATTAACTCTGAATTACCCAAGGCACCTTTAAGAAAGAACATTATTTTCAGGCTAGCGTTAAATTTTCACTAGTATGGAATTTGGTGGCATATCGGCTGGGTCATTTAAGGATTTGGAAGGTGGGACTTAATTGGTACAAGCAAGAGAATGCTTTATTTCTCTTGGGTGATTGGAGTAGGAGGTAAATGAGGTGAGACATTGTACCAAATTAATATATGCATACTACCACCATGATATTGAATCCAGATTTTAAAGTCTCTTCAGCCAAGTCAGATTCTATTCAATAGCATTCATTTTGCTAATTTTATGCTGATTTTGAAAGAACATTGGCCTATTCAATGACAAATTAATACTATAAAACTCTCACCTGCCATGGACCCTTCACAACTGGAGCTCTGTATTTAGATGGCATATTGAAGAGGTAGTCTTAGAAGAACCCAAGGGTCTCAGTGGTTGTCCAATTGGCAGAGGTCTGAGGAATCTGGTGAGGCACCCAGGCCTGGAGCTGGGGAGAGGCAATGAGCTCACTGTGATGGATACCTGTTGTCTTTCATGCCTCTCATCCCTTCAGTATCCCATCTCCCCCTAAAGACCATTCTCTTACCTCCTCTGGCTTCAACAGTGGGATATGTTATGAGTCTTGGGTCCAGCCAACTATATTGTCTTTCTCTGGCCATTGTGTTGAGTTCAAGGATGGCAGGAATCCAAATCTTGAAGGCTTGTCTTCGAGGTTCATCCACATTGTAGCAGGTGTCAGAACTTTATTCCCTTTTAAGGCTGAAATGCTTAGTGTAGAAAAATTTTCTAATAGGTTTGGAGAGCCAATCAATTGCTATCAAAACTTTGTTAATATTTGACATAATACATACCTATGACCTAGTTTGTTTTTACTTAGCATAATACTTACGACCTAATTCTTAAGAAACTGATGCTGCGTCCTACCTGTAGAAATTCTGGTTTGATTGGTCTGGGGTGTGGCCTGGAAATTAGGTAGTTTCAAAACTCCCAGGTGATTCTAATTTGCAGCCAAGGTTGAGAACTGCTACCCTGAGGCCTGCTGCTCAAAGTTAGCTCCTGACAGTCCTGGGAGGGTAGGGAACAGATAGGCAGGAAAGACTTCCTGGAGGAGGAGTGAAGAGGAGGCAGCAAACATTCTAGACAGAGGGTAGAGCTCAAGGGAAGCAGGGGACAGAAAGCAGCATTGAAGATAGGAAGCAGCATTGAAGGCAGGAACAAGCTCATGTTTCTGGATGTCTGAGTTGGGATCTTTGGGGTACACAATGAGAGAAAATGCAGTCCAAACAGGCTTATGTGCAAAGGGAGTTTTCACAGGTGTTAGCATTGGCCTCACCTGGAAACTGGTTAGAAATGCAAGACCTCAGCCTCACTAGGACCGCTGAATCAGAATCCTCACATTAACAAGATCCCTGAGTAATTTGTCTGCACATTAAGATTTGAGTAACATGGCTCTGGAAGGTGAAAAATGAAACCTGGAATTTAGCAGAATAGAATATTCAAGCTAACCAGAAGTTTTTCTACAAGCTGGCGCAATAAGTGTGTCTACAGATCTTGTTTTCCTGATTTTCAAGTCTTTGCATACAAGTCCCAGGAATATTATTTATTGCCTCTGAGTAAGGAGCATGCACATGGCACATCATTACAAGTGGGCCCATGAACTCCAAGGGACCAGGCTGACATCCTGGATCTTCTCAGCTTCATCCTCCAATAGAAACAATGTCTTAACTCATTTTTGTATCTCAGCTTAATGTGTTGCGAGAGGGTTTAAATATTAGGAAGAGCTGGGCTAATCAGTATAAAAAAAAATTCTTAATTGATCATTCGGAATTGTTTCTATACCTGGCTCTCACGTTGGCCTCTGTGCTCATTTCCTGCAAGATAAGTATGACAAACTATCCATTCCATGTACATTAAAGGTACAGTCAATTCTTATTACTCACAGTAGTTCTGCTTTATAAAGTTACTATGAACACTCAATTAATGGACACCAAACCATCACTCTTGGGGAAACATAGGGGTAGGTTCCTGCCAGCCTCTGGTCATAACATGTTGCCAACTGATTAATACCTAACCATATTTTATGTGTGCTTTTTAAAAAATGCATATTATTTAATATGTATTGTTGATTCATTAACATTAATCTCATGGCCAATGGCACTGTAACTGACCCCTGAGAGAAGCTTACATAACAGAGGCATTTTCTCCATGATGGCCGTCACAGCCTTTGGTGCTTAGGAACACTAGACAGCATTTCTGCACGTGAGTGCCATTTTAGATGGTGAAATCATCAACAAAAAACAAAAATGAAAAAAAAAAAAAGGTGGCACTAAATTGACCTCAAAAAGCCACTTATTTACAGAGGTGAAAGAAGAAGGCAGAGTGTCATATTTTTTAACCTCCGCTGGGTAGAGGAACTCAAATTTCTCACTGCTCTGAGTGGATCTGTGAATGACCATCAAAGTGTCAAGTATTGCTTTTGGAGTTACAAGTAAATTTTAGCAAGTAGGTGAATTCACAAATATGAAATCTGAAAATAATGAGAACCGACTGTCTGTAGTTGGGGAAAAAGTGCTTTAATTTTCGTGAATTCCAATTGAGAGTAAGGATGGAATTTGAATGCTGAATAATTTTAGAAGGTTGACTCCTTTTCTTCCACTTCCTCCTCCTCCTTCTTGAATGAATGATTTGAGAAAAGAAACTTTAGCAGAATGGGACCAAAGTCAGAACAAGCCCCATTTTGCTTTATTGTTGCTTTCTAACCAGAAATAAGGAATGTAGCTCAGTGTACACCCCCACTGGACTGAGATTCCCCTCCCACCACATCAACAGTCCCTCAAGATCAGGACAATGCAAGTTGGTGGGAAGACTCCAAAAAGCAGGTGACAGATGAATGAATTTATGAATGAACGCAGATAACCTGTCC
Organism: Cynopterus sphinx; assembly: GCA_030015415.1. Classification (NCBI taxonomy): domain Eukaryota; kingdom Metazoa; phylum Chordata; class Mammalia; order Chiroptera; family Pteropodidae; genus Cynopterus; species Cynopterus sphinx. The sequence continues at coordinate 92,693,900 of CM057379.1, read as the reverse complement.
ACACGGGTGTCAGTTTTCCTACTAGTGGAAAAACTCTGACAAAAGAATTTTCTGAAAGACAAGAAAAAAAAATAGCAAAAAATTCCTCCCACAGTCACTTGCCTCATAGACTGTATCCCTAGAATAGAATGTAGTGCATTGAATTTCATGAGCTCTTTCTCTGAAACCCAGTGTCTGAGGAAGTGGAAGTTCGATTTTCCTAAAATCTGATAAAAGAGTCTAATATTCAAAACAATGCAGTTACATGCACAGCCTAGAAAAGAGACACAAGCCAGATGCTCCCAAGATAACTGGAATTATTTTGTTATCTAGAGGAGACACTAATGATTTTGACGAGTGATGGTGTAAGACAGCTGAAGATTTTTTGTCATTTGAATGTTTATATATAATTACTCCCAGTATCAATTGTTCCCTCCTCCTCTCAAAAGCATCAGCAGCAAGACCATGGGTAAATGAAGACGCTTCCTCAGGCACTCTCAGGGACACAGGTGGGAATTCTGCAGATCATCTCCCTCCACTGAATCCAGGATAGCCAAGAGACAGGAATGTGGTTATTAATTACAAAATATAGTTGTCAATTTTTTAAGTAAAAAAGGATCAAAAGGAAACAAAAAAAGTGGGATAAAATGAAATGATAGTAGGAATAGATCCAAGTATGTCAACAATGACAATTATTGTAAATGCACTAAATTTATCAGTAAAAAAACAAAGACTGACAGATGGGATCATCTTAAAGTCTATATAAATGAATGAATAACTACGATCTTTTAGATATTTTCACCTTCTAAAAATATGTAATTGTACAATCGAATTCTCTTAGGCATTGAAAATATCCAAATCTAGAAGACAGAGTTTTGGAAGTAGGGAGAATAAAATGTATTATCTAGATTGGATGTTGGCAAATTATACATCCCATGGACTAAATCTGGCTGCCACCTGTCTTTGTATGACTACAGAGCCACACAATGGCTTTTAAATTTTTTAAGGGTTGAGAAAATCAAAATAAGAATAATATTTCATGACATGTGGAAATTATATGAAATTCAAATTTAAGTGTCTATAAAATTTTAATGTAACACAAACATACTCGTTGGTGTTTCTATAGTCAAGTGCTGTTTTCACACTACAATGAGGGAGTTATATACAGACAGTCCCCCACTTGAGATGGTTCAATTTATGAATTTTCAACTTTACGATGGTACAAAAGCAATACTCATTCAATAGAGACCATACTTTAAATTTTGAGTTTTGATCTTTTCTTTTCTTGGGCTGGCAGTATGCTGTCTCATACTCTCTCATGATGCTGGGCAGTGGTAGTGGGCCACAATTCCCAGTCAGCCCCTTGATAACAACAGTAAACAATTAATTGCTGTGTACTATGTTGCCAGCGTTTTTGAATATTGTGTTTTGTGTTTTCACAGCCTATTGTGTCTACAAGATGCCCATCTCTGTCTCTTGCTTCTGGTGAGAAGAAGAGGAAGGCAATTATCCTTGAGATAAAACTCAAGACAATTGTCCAATTGTAGGCTAATGGAAGTCTTCTGAGCACGTTTAAGATAGGTTAGTCTAAGCAATGATGTTCAGTGAGTTAGATGTATTCAATGCATTTTCAACTTAACGATATTTTCAACTTACTATGAGTTTATTGGGATATAATTGCAGCATAAGTCGAGGAGCATCTGCAGTTTCAACAGAGGCTACATGGCCCACGAAGCCTTAAAATATTTACTATCTGGCCATTTATAAAATATTTTAATTGACCGCTCTTCTAGATATTCTCTAGGCATAACCAACATTCCTGTGGGGGACAGAGTTGAGCAAGGTGGCTAGTGTCAGGAGGAAATCTTATGTTTGTGAGTGTTAAAAATATTGGTGGATCTCAGTAAGTAAAAATTATCCATCAAAAAGTACAACTTCAGTGGGTATTTACCCCCAAAACTTGAAAACTCATATGCAAAAAGATATTTGCACACTGATGTTCATAGCAGCATTATTCATGGTGCCCAGGACATGGAAGCAACTGAAGTGTCCTATGATAGATGATTGGCTAAAGAAGCTGTGGTACAGATATACAATGGAATATTACTCAGCCATAAGAAGAGATGAAATACAGCTGTTTGTGACAACATAGATGGGCCTCAAGATAATCATGCTAACTGAAATAAGTCAAACAGAAAAAATCGAAAATCACATGATATCACTCATATGTGAGATATAAACTTAAAAGCAACAAATGAACAGAACAAACAGAGACTCATGGACATGGACAAAAGACTAGTGGTTACAAGAGGGTAGGGGAGAGGTGGACAGGGTAAAGGGGGTCAAATATGTGATGACAGAAAGAAATCTAACTATGAGAGGTAAATGCACAGTGTAAATATATATTATGCCTTATTGTTAAAGTGTGCAGCTGAAACAGTGGATTTCATTAACCAATGTCACTATAAAAAATTAATAAATTAAAAAAAAGTACAACTTGCTCTATTGTGGAATCTTCCTGGGAGCACTTTTATGATTTGATCATAGAAATCAATGGTTTCTACATACTAATTGCTTTTATGGTCAATATGGCTGACATGCCACTATATATAAAATGGAGAATAACTACGTTTGAGGAGATTGATTGACAAGTCAGTATATTTTAGAAACACATAGCTGGTTTGTGAAACAGGTTAATATTTGAGAAAGGAATAGATTTAGCTGTTACATTCTGGAGGTCTTGGTTTTCTTCTCTTGTAAATTAAGGCTTTGTAGTACTAGCAAAAGTAAGAGTTCAGGTAAGCTTAACCTCAGGTCAAAAGTCTCAGCTCTTGCTGTTCTGACATTTTTTCAGGGAAACTTGGAATGTGGGCATTTAAGAAGCACCATAAAAGTGCTTTTTAAAAATCTTGAGAGCGTTATGTCAAAAAACCTATAGTAGAAATGTCAATAAAACAGGGGGAAATTATTCCATATCGAAAGTTAATGACACCTATATATTCACGGTGTTTCATTTTCTTTGGATGAGTGATCTCAAATGTTAGCCACTGGAATAATGGGACCATAATAGTACTAAGTAACCCACAAGGAGCAAAACTCACAAAAATGTTTCTCATTTCCAGGTTTCCGACTCAGTGCTAAAAGGTCTAGCTTTGGGCCCTTCTCTGGTTTTAATTGCCTTTTTGCACTTTTTCTAAAATGTTAGGTGTAACTTGACATTGATTTCATTTCTCCGCACTGCTTTATCAAAAAAAAAAAAATCAGTTAAACAAGGGCACGGCTGTGTACCTGACCTGTGTGCAATACTGTATTCATTAGTCCTTGTTTTGATAGCTCTCCTTTTTGATCTATTGTTGTATTTAACTTCTTGGAGCGCTCAAAACAGCATACAGGGCAGGATCCCATTTGTATAAAAGGAAGGTGTATTAGTCATCTCTTGCTACATAACAAACTACCGTAAAACTTAGTAACTTAAAACAATACCCATTATAATCATAGTTTCTGTGGTCAGGAGTCTGAGCACTCCTGTGCTAGGTCCTCTGCTCAGAGTCTAAGAAGAGGCTGCAATCAAAGTATCATCCAGGGCTGAGGTCACATCTGAAGGCTCGACTGGGAAAGAATCCATTTCTAGGCTTGTGTGGTTGTTGGTAGAATTCAGTTTCTTGAAAGCTGTTGCACTGAGGGCCTCCTCAGCTCTTTGCCATGGGACCTCCCAACAAGGAAGCTTACTTCATCAAAGTGTGAAAGCTGAGAAGAAATGGAGTCTGTTAGCAAGATGGACATCAAAATCTTCTGTAATCTTTGGAGCAACAGCTCTCCAACTTTGCTGCTTTCTCTGAGGCAGAAGCAAGTCGCAAATCTCAACCACACTCAAGGAGCAGGGATGACAACAGGGTGTGAATGCCAGGATTCAGGAGTCACTGGGAGCCATCTCAGAGGCTGCCCACCATGGAAGGACATGAGTATTTATTTGCTTGATTAAGTGTAAAAATTTTCTGGTGGAACAGAGAATAATTCGTTAGAAATTGTCAGTTGCAATTACTTTTGGAAATGAGTCCAAGGGATCAGAGATAGTGGGAAAGGGACTTCACTTTTCACTTTATACTTTTTTAGATTGCTTTACTTTTTATTTTTACCATAAACACTTTAAATTATTTTCATTTTATTTTGAAAAGAAAAAGAGTTCTCAAAGCTATTTTCCAATAACTATAAGATTTTTCAAACTAATCAAAGAAAAAAAATCAGTGAAGCCAATTCACTTCTGTGCATGAATTTGTAAAAAGTGTTGAAATGTAAGAAATGTTTTAGCAGTAGTGTTTTTATAAAATGATAAAATTAGATTATCTTTCCAAACTACGGGAAAAAAAAATCACATCTTATATCACATTCACTTCCTTCACAAACATTTAATTGCATTCAGTCTTAATGTGGGATCTTAGTGTCAGACAAGAACTAAACTATCTTCTAGAAATTGCCTCTGATCCTTGGTTTGTTTCTGAATCAATGGTTACTTTGGCTCCATATGAGGACTAATTTTAGTGTCCTATTTCTCCCCAAGTCTCAATATTTCCCCAATAGCCATGGCAGCCACTTAGCATTGCTAGGTAAACTACAGGATGCCTAGTATGACCCATGTACTATTTGGGGCATTTGCCTTTTCTGGAGACAGTTGATTGTTGTAGCTGGAGGTGCAGGTGTTACTGGGACCTAGTGGGAGAAGACAGGGAGGCTTCTAAACATCTCACAGTGCACAGGATGGTTCCCACAATAAAGCATTGGACCTCAAGTGTCAATAGTGCCTTACACCTACAAAATCCTGTTTCTACTCACTGCTAGGCTTCTTTTGAGGATGTTTGGAAAGGTGCTGAAAACAATCACCAAGTGGGGGAAGGGTGGAGGGTGCTGTCTGCAGATTCTCTATACAAAGTAGCTTAAGTCTTCAAGCCCAGCATGGCCCACCCTCACAGCAGCCACACTCTTAAATGTTTACTGCAAACTCACGCTTATTTCTCTTCAACTAGTTCACGTGAGAATTCGAGCAAATCTCAAGCAGCTACAGGAATTCACAAACAGAAAATGATTTAAGGGACCTGGCAGATAATATAATTACTTTTTTCCTTTTTTAATTAATAAAGAGATTTTACTAATACTCTTGTCCAGAACATTTTACTGTGGTTAATGTTCCATTAGAGAATCAATTCAAAATTTGCTGATAAGACAAACAGGGGGTCCCAGGAGCATCTAATAATTCATAAAGTAATTTGTTTGAGATTAACACCATTTTCCTATGAGAGCCCACATTTCTTTCATCCATACTAGATGCAGGGTAGGCAAGAATTTTATTCCCTTCTTTATTTTGCCTCTTAAAAAATCTAAGAAAATTGACCAAGTAAATTCTTAACCTTAAAGATTGATCAGAATCACACTGCAAGGTAGAAAACAAAATTGTATTTATGCCATGTGCTGTTACCACTGGTGAAATAATATAAACTTGTTGATACTTTAAATGAGAAGAATACATAAAGTGAAATGAGATGGCCTGTAATTTAATTTTATTTGGTCAGTGTAGTGGCAATAAAAATAGAAAGCTGTAGAGGTAATAATTATTCTTTCCTTCACCCAATGGCTGCACTTGCTGGGAAGAGAATGTTGAATGAGTGATAATGACATTTAAAATAGTCAAAATGCAAGTGTTAATGCAAGGAAACACGTTAGATAGAGTCAGCCATATTTAATCTAAATTTTCACTTCGACACTTTAGTACATTATTGTTAACTTCTCTGCTGACTTTCTGGTTTAGGATTCGTAGGTGTGTGAATTATTGAGGTGCTAGAAAGCATTTTAAAGAATCCAAGTACATACCTAATAAAGAAAATGACTCATAATTTACTAATCCGGGACTCTGGCAATTGAAGGTCACTTCTCTCCAATTGAAACTCAATAACCTCTCAAACAAAAATGATTTTTTATTTTAAGAATTCAGACTTGATTTTATTTAATGGGAGAGGGCAGAGAGGCAATACAAATTTTAAGCCTATATTGATCAGTTTTGCATATAGATTGGTCATTCTGGCTGAGTTGGAGGATAGGATGGCTGTGTGCCTTTGGGTAAGTTACTTAACCTCTCTGTCTTAGTTTGCTCAACTATAAAAAGGAGGCAAAGTAGAACTTATTTCATAGAGTTCCTATAAAGAGTAAATGAGCTAGTTCCTAAAAGCATGTCATCCAGTATGTAACACAGTAGTTGGTTCTCCTTAGTTGCTAATGATTATTTTTATAATTCTTCAGGCCCAGTGTGCTTTTGGCTGTGCACAGTAACAGTAAGTACCCTACAACCATTCTGTTTTTCATTTTCAGTACAGTATTCAATAAGTTACATGAGATATTCAACACTTTATAAAAAATAGGCTTGGTGTTAAAGGATTTTGCCCAACTGTAGGCTAATGTAAATGTGTTGAGCATGTTTAAGGTAGGCTACGTTAAGCTATGATGTTTGGTAGGTTAAGTGTATTAAATGCTTTTTCAACTTACAATATTTGCAACATACAATGGATTTATCTAGACAATAACCCAATGGTCAGTCAAGGAGCATCTGTATTGCCAGGATCTGTCAGAGCTGCTACCCAAGGTCAAGTGAAAGGCCCAGGACTCTTGCACTCCCTCTTCAGTGGTCTTCCCCAGAGCTCCTAGCTCTGAAAGTGTCCTTGCCATGCCATATATTCTCTTTCTAACCCCATTAAATGGTAGCCAAGCTTCACTTACAGGACTGGATTATGCTGACCATTTCTAAGTCAGATTCTATTGCATTCTTTTTTTTTTTTTTTGCCTTTATTGAAATAGACAATTAGTTGCTTATATTTACATTGTACGATTCAATGAGTTTTTTTCAATTATAATTGGCCTACAATAATATACTAGTTTCAGTTATATAGCATAGTGATCAGAGATCCACATAACTCGCAAAGTGATCACCCCACCAAATCTAGTACCCCTATTTCCCCTCACATATTTATTACAACATAATTAACTATTTTCCTCATGCTACTCTTTATATTTCCATGACCATTTTGTAACTATCCATCTGCACTTCTTAATCCCTTTGCCCCTTTTCACTGTTTCCCCCAACCCCCTCCCATTTAGTAGCCCTCAAAATATTCTCTGTATCTATGAGTTTGTTTATTTTTGTTGTTGCTGTTGTTATTGTTTTTTAGATTCCACATGTACATGAAATCATGTGATATTTGTCTTTCTCTGATTTACTTCATTCAACACAATACCCCCTAGGTCAATCAAGGCAATATCTTTTTCTATCCCCTTCCTTTTACTCTGTGTGTCTTTTAATCTGAAGTGAGTTTCTTTTAGGCAGCATATGTAGGGGTCTTGTTTTCTTATCCATTTAGTCACCCTACATTTTGGTTGGAGCACTTAATTCTTTTTTATTTGAGGTACTCATCAATAGAAATGTAGTTATTGCCATTCTTTATTCATATTTTTAATACATGTTTTTTCTTCTTAAGGAAGTTCCTCAACATTTTCTGTAATACTGGCTCGGTGCTGATAAATTTCTTTAGATTATTTTTGTCCGGGAAGTTCTTTCTTTATCTGTCCTTCAACTCTAAATGATAGCTTTGCTGGATAAAGTATTTTTGGTTGTAGATCTGGGTTTTCATTACTTTAAATATTTTCTGCCAAATCCTTCTATCCTCCATAGTTTCTTTTGAAAAATCAGCTGCCAGTTTTATGGGTGCTCCCTTGTAGGTAACCAACTGCTCTTCTCTTGCTGATTTTAAGATTCTCTCTTTGTATCTAACCTTTGGCACTTTAGCATTTTAATTATGATGTGTCTTGACATGAGTCCATGGCATTCTTAAAATTAAATATGCTCTAATTATCTTTTCTTAGACATCCAGAACCTTCCAACATAAATGCATTGTAAGGGAAACACCTAAATATTATTGATTCTGGCAATCTCCTGTTTTGTAAAAGTGGCATTGGTGGTTACATTCTTAGCTTGAACAACAACAAAAGTGTATTCCCTAGTCAGCACTAAAATCACTGTAGAGCACATAGATTCCAACTGAGACAGCTTCATTGTGAAAGAATTTCCCTTTATTATGTCAAAGCCAGAGCATTGTGCACACAGGAATAGATGAGCCAAGAATTTAGCATATTCTCATCCTTGGCCTTCTCCTACCTCATTATGTTGGTAACTTTTAATTCTTACTATGGATATATTTTCTCTTTTTTAAAATATAGTCTTAAAGATTTCTTAAGGACAACATTAATATTTTTCAAGGAATTTTAGCACTTCACATATCTCTTGCAGCTTCTCTTGTGTTTTTTCCTCCCTCTTATTTAAATACTTAATCCCAAACAAGTTTATTTGGGTCTTGTGTTTCAAAGCTTCTGAGGCCTTGTGTGTCTTAAGAATATTTTTATCATGCACTCATATTTGAAAACAGTTTGACTGGATTTCAGATTCTAAGTTTTAAGTTATTTTCCTTTAATAGTTTGAAAATACCATTCTATTATCTTTTCCTTTTTTTTAGCTTTTACTGTTGAAACATTTTTTTTACAAGGTCCTGGTTTTGATTTTTTAAAATTATTATTGAGATATAATTTATATACTCTAAAATTCACCCTTTTAAAATGTACAATTCAATATACTAGTGGTTCCTAGTATATTCACAAAATTGTGCAACCATCACCTCTATCTAATTCCAGAACATTTTTATCATGCAAAAAAGGGAAGCCTGTACTCATTAGCAGCCACTTCCTGTTTCCTCCAGCCTCCAGCAACCACTAATCTAATTTCTGTCTCTGGATTTGTCTATTCTGGTCATTTCATATCAATGGAGAAAACCACGCTTACTCTTCAGGCAGTTTTCTAGGCAGTCTTATGCAAAGAACAGAGGCACACCCTTCTGCTACTGGAACACAGATGGGACAGCTTGAACCACAAGGATGGCACCACACACAAGTGGTGGCAGAGCAGTAAGTTAGAAAAAGCCTGAGTCTCTAATAGTTTTGCCAAGATGCCCTAGAGTGCCTACCTTTGGACTTCTATGTTAGAAAGAAATAAAATTCTACCTTTTTAAAGTCTTTGATATTATATATAAGCTAAAACATATGGACATTGTTTGAGGCCCTGGACTGAATTTTACCTTAGCCACCTGCAGACTTTTTAGTTCCTGGGACCCTTAAAATCCACCAACCAGCACCATCATTTTCTTTAAAGCCAGTCGAATTATATTTTCTGTCACTTGCAATGTTAAGAGCACTAATTAACCTGCAATTTTTTCTCATACAGAGGGAAACCTTCACAATAATATCTTAATGAAAATATTAATAAGATTATTATTTCTGAAGGATTTTGACATTTTGTTTTCTGGGCCATCTTAACACAGCAAATCATATTTGAGGAAATGATCAAGATTCCTCCTAAGGCCTGGGCAGCTAAGAGTCTAACTGGACTCCTCTTCATGCCTATCATATTATAGTGTCATAAAGAATCTGTTTTTAGTTATAGTTTACTTTTAGGCCTTTAAGAAGTATGCTCAGAGATACAGTGGATAAAAGATAAATGCAATGAACAGCATAAAAATTCTCTATCAATTTTATTAAACAAGAACTTCTGGTATCATGAGAGAATAGGGAAGTGGAAAATACTATAATTTTGACTTCTCTAAAATGTTTAACTTCAAGTCAGTATAATTCACAGGGCTGGTACAATTCAATTTCTTTTATGTGTGTGGTAAAATATACATAACATAAAAATATGTACCTACCATAAAATTTACCATTTTAGCAATTTTAAGTGTACGTTTCAATGTCATTAAATACATTCAGAGTTTTTATAAACATCACCATTATGTGTTTCCAGAACTTTTTTAACATCTAAAATAGAATTTAATTTTTTATGCTTGCATATTTTAAAATTACAATGAAGAGCACTGAAGCAAAGATGAATTTGACTCAGGTGGAAAAATTTTCTATCTTAATAAGTTGACTCATTCTTAAATGCTACAATAGCAAACATATATTCATGCCAGAACTCTGGAAGCATTCTCAAAAGTAGGCAAAGGATTTTCAGATGTTAATTACCTAAAAGGAGTCCTAGAACTAAAATTGGAATCTACCTCATACCTAATTTCTTATACATTATAACATATTACTATCTTGCCCAAAGGGTTAATAAATTAAAAATTGTATTAAAGCTTATAAATGCAAGATGTACCCTATATTAATATTGCCTATCATAAAACAATTATTTAAAAGTGAATTTAAATTCACTTTTAATTGTGGAATCACAATTGTAAACTTTTCTCTATAGTTATAGTTTGAAGAACATCATTTTTTTTTCAAAGTGTTTTCAAATTTTCCCACTTACAAACATAAAGAGACTGATATAATAAATATACCTTGCTTATTTGAGAGACTGGCAAAATAAAAATGAAAAGCTATGACATGTAAAGTTTTTTTTTATTAATCCCTAACTTAAAATTTTGAAATAACTTGATCAGTTGTTGGTATTGTGTGAAATAGTGATCCTAAAACAGTTCATCAGTTTCCTGGCATGCCATTTTTTCAACAGTGTGCTGTAATTATAATGGACTTTATTGACATAATAAATATGAGAGCACAGGTGGTATTCATTTCCAGTTGTTTAATTGAAGAAATGAAAGATCTTATAATATGGAGTTGACATGGAGAATTTGTCAAGCCACAATAAAATTTTGCAAAAGCTGTGACCTTGGGGTCACAAAATGACTGATCAAGAAGAAAAACATTTTTGTAGTATAGAAGTGACTATCTTGACTTAATTTATTCTTAGCTTTAATGCCAAAGGTGAGAGTGAACAGCTTTCCATTGCTGTCTATTCTTAAGCTGATCGGGAGACTCTATAGAAATTCTGTCTGAAATTATAAGTTATAATTAATAATACAATATGACCAACCTTTATTTTTAGGGATACTGAAAAAAAAGTGAAGAGTCCTGGTATCTACTACCTAACATTTTGAAGCTAATGTCAGCATGCATAAACATTAAAACATCAAGAAAAAACATTAGTGATTTTCTTCAAAACAGTAATTGAGGCCATGTTACAGATAATTTCTTCTCAAGATGTAAATATCAAAATAACATTTAATTTAGGGGCAAAACATAAAGGGTTATGCAATTCCAAGGATCTTTAAAAAAGTAAGCTGACTGCTTTAGATCAGCCAACTGGAACAGAACTTTGTGCCTTTTATGCAGTCTGTCATTCATTGCCTCTCCATTATAGCTATGGTAAGAATTAAATGATATATTTGGCAAAGAAGCCTTTGGCTGCCACATGATTTAAAAGGGAATTCATGCTGGGAAAACTTGAATTTAAACACATGGGTACCTTTAAAATTAAAAAATGTTTTATACATGGGTACCTTCCTTTCTCCTCCTCCTCCTCCATAAACCAGAACTTTTAGAATGGTATGAAAATTTCTGGAAGTTCTTTGCAGACTTGAAGTATTTGGTTTTCCAGTGCCAAGAAGTTCACAGCTAGCACAGCTCCCCGTTTCGACAGGAATAATGAAGAAAATTGAGGCTCATTAAAAAATATATAACAGCTTTATGAGACATAACTCAAATAGACAATTCAACCTCTTGAATGGTTTTTACCATATTCACAAACTTGTGCAACAATCACCCCAAAAGAAGCCCCATACCCATGAAGCAGCCATTCCCCATTTCCCTTTTCCTCTCACTCTTGCTTATTCTGGTCATTTCATATTAATGCAATCATTCAATATGTGGCCTTTGGTAACTGGTTTCTTTCACTTAGCATGAAGGTTTCAAGATTCCTCCATGTGTCAGTGCTTCATTCCTTTTTACAGCCAAATAATATTTCATTGTGTGGATAAACCACATTCATAATTTCTAAGCATATCCATCCATCAGTTTAGGAACACTTAGCTTGTTTCCACTTTTTGGTTATTATGAATTATTAACATTCATATACAACTTTTTGTGTGGACATATGTTTTCAGTTCTCTTGGCTAAATACCTAGGAGTGTAATTGCTGGGTCATACAGTAACTCTGTGTTTGATTATTTGAGGATTTGCCAAAGTCTTATTTACAGTGGCTGTACCTTTTTACATCCTTACTTGCAGTGTATAAGGGTTCTGATTTTCCTAAATTCCTGCCAACACTTGTTATTTTCTGTCTTTTCAATTATAGCCATCCTATGGGTGTAAAGTGGCATTTCATTGTTGAAGCTCATTTTTCAATATGAATTATTCCATTGTCTTTGGACTAAATGTTTCTTCTCCATTTCCTATCTTACTTTCCAGCCCTTCTCATAAGTCCCATTGCTAATTTTAGAGTTATGTCTGTTTTAACACCTCATAAATCTCTATTTTCCTCCCCATGAAGCCCTGTATCCTCAACCACTTTGAAGGTAGTCACAATTCCATCAGGACTTTCACTCTGATTGTGGCACCATGTTTGAACATTCATGGAACATTTCCATGCCTCCCATCTTATTTAAACAATTCAATCTCGAATTTTAAGCATGTGCTAACGAGAATATTTCTATAAAGAATTCACAACAGCATATTGATAAGGATTTATTCATAGTTAATTTTTATTTATAAAAAATGAATACTTTCTGTATTCTCATATTCCATTAGCCTATTCAAAATAAGAAAAAACTATTTGTAAATACAAGGTGATATACATGATTGGTCTTCCATCTTCTAAAGTGCCTAATAGTGAAGAGATTGGCCAATAATGATGGAGGATGGCTTAGTTACAACACACTACAGTAAATTCATAGCTTTAAGGGGTTTGGAAACTTTGCTTAGGATGTCTTACATGGTGGAGTATAAAAAATGATACATTTTCTCATAATTTATAAGATTCAGGAAATGTTAAAAATCCCTAGAGATGTGAACAATGACAGCTACTAAAATGTAGTGTGAGACAGTCTATGATTTGTTTATTTGAAATTCAAAACTAAGCATAACTAATTCATGGCTTTAGAAATCAAGATAGTTACCTGGTGGGGATGGGGTTGGAAGGAGTCGATAAAAGGAGAATTCTGGGGTGCTTGATACCTTCTGTTCCTTGCTCTGGGTGGTGGTGAATGGTCTTCTTTGTGAAAATTTATTAAGTTTTACACTTAAAATCTGTGTACTTTTCTTTATGTACATTATTTTCAATAAATTTTAAAATTTTTTCTAGCTTTATTGAAATATAATAGACAATTAGTTGCTTGTATTTACATTGTATAATTCAATGAGTTTTCTTCAATTATAGTTGGCACATAATAGTATATTAATTTCAGTTGTACAGCATAGTGATTAGAGATCTTTATAATTTACATAGTGATCACCTCACTATATATTTATTACATTATTAACTATTTTCCTTATGCTACACTTTATATCCCCATGTCTACTTTGTAACTATCCATTTGTACTTCTTAATCCCTTTGCCCCTTTTCACCATTTCCTCAACCCCCCTCCCATTTAGTAGCCCTCAAAATATTCTCTGTATCTATGAGTTTATTTTCATTTTTGTTGTTGCTGTTGTTATTGTTCTCTAAATTCCACATGTACATGAAATCATGTGATATTTGTCTTTCTCTGATTTACTTCATTCAACACAATACCCCCTAGATCAATCAAGATAATCTTTTTCCACCCCCTTTCTTTTAGTCAGTGTATGTCTTTTAATCTGAAGTAAGTCTCTTATAGGCAACATATGTAGGGGTCTTATTTTCTTATCTATTCAGCCACCCTACCTTTTGGTTGGAGCATGTAATTCTTTTCCACATGAGGTACTTGTTGATAGATGTGTAGTTATTATCATTCTTTATTCATGTTTTGATACATATTTTTTTTCTTAAAGAAGTCCCTCCAACATTTCCTGTAATACTGGCTCGGTGCTGATAAGTTCCTTTAGATTATTTTTGTCCGGGAAATTCTTTCTTTATCTGTCCTTCAACTCTAAATGATAGCTTTGCCAGGTAAAGTATTCTTGGTTGTAGATACTGGGTTTTCATTACTTTGAATATTTTCTGCTAAATCCTTCCGTCCTGCAAGGTTTCTTTTGAGAAATCAGCTACCAGTCTTATGGGTGCTCCTTTGTAGGTAACTAACTGCTTTTCTCTTGCTGCTTTTAAGATTCTCTCTTTGTATATATCCTTTGGCATTTTAATTTTGATGTGTCTTGGTATGGGCCTCTTTGTGTTCATCTTTTTCGGGACTCTCTGACCTTCCTGGGGTTGTATATCTATTTCCATCACTAGATTAGGAAAGTTTTCTATCATTGTTTTTTCAAATAGCTCTTCAACTTCTTGTTCCCCTTCAGGTACCCCTATGACCCAGATATTTTTACATTTGATTTTTTTTCCATAGACTTCTTAAATTATTGTTGTAGTCTTGGCTTCCTTTTTCTTGCCATTTTGATTGGATGTCTTTGGCTTCCCCATTCTCTATATTGATAGTTTGATCCTCTTCTTTCTTTATCCACTTTGTTGATTTCCTCAAACATACTCTTCATTTCAGAAATTGTGTTCTTCATTTCTGACTGGTTCACTTTTATAATTTCCATTTGTATGTTTTTAAAAAAATCTCTTTGTTAAAGTTCTCACGGAGTTCATCTACACTCCCCCTAAGTTCATTGAGTATCTTTATAACCAGTATTTTAAACTCTGCATCTGTTAGATTACTTGACTCCATTATATCTGGATCTCTGTTCTGTTGTCTCATATGATTTCTGCTTCTTTGTCTTCCCATTTTGGCTGCCTTTCTGTGTCTGTTTCTATGTACTAAGCAAAGCTCCTAAGTCTTCTGGTCTTATTAACATGATTTTGTGTAGTAGGTGTCCAGTGGAACAGTCCTGAGAGGGGTTCAACTGCAGGCTAAGTTTAGACCCTGCCTGTGCCCTTCCAAAGCCACCTGTTACATTCAGCAAGCAATCCACAGATGCTGTGCTTATAGTTCAAGAGGCCATGCCAGAAACCAAGGCCAACTGCCACCAGTGTGAATCTTGGGGTTGGCTCAGTAAGGAGCACCCAACTCACTGAGGATACAACTGGATGTGGCTTGGGTGGGGCCACGAGTTAGGGGAGATGGAGTTTCAGGGAATCTTTTGGATAGAGGGACCTTCGTTATCCAGTTGATGATTTTCAGCTATGGTGGCACTGCATCAGCACCCTAGGAGTGGGGAGAGCTCAACAGAGGAACAATGAATATCACCAGTACTTCTGCCCAGGAAAAGCTTTGCCTCTGGCCCTTGCTCCAACAACTCAGTTTTTCTCTGTAAGTCCCTGGTGCCCCCTGAGCTGCGAACCCCATGCTGGTGTTCAGAACAAGCAAGTCTGTTACCCGGAAAGTCCACTTGCAGATATGGCCCCTTTAAGAGGTGTCTGCAGCTGCTGGCTGCCACTGTGGCAGCCTCTGTCCCACTTAGCAGCTCTGATCTGGCAGCTTTGTATCTTTGCCCCCTCCTACCTTCTATCATTGTAGGTTGATTAATTTTTCTCTCCCTAGTTGTAATGCTTCTGTTCATCTAGATCCCAGGATAGTTTGCTTGCTATTTGCTCTGTGTTTCCATTTCAACTTTGATGTGGTCATAAGAGGGATGAACAAAGCCCCTATCATCTACACCATTTTTAGGTGCCTCCTAAACTCAATAAAATTTTTAATGTAGAAACGTAGGATATAAGAATCCTTGTCAGTCTTTTACAGAAAGTTGATTTGAGAATTACATAGCAGAATTTTAAAAATAGATTTTATTTTGTAGAACAGTTTTAGGTTTACAGAAAAATCAAAAGTTTGTTCAAAGAGTTCCTTATACTCCACACCAAACCAGTTTCCCCATTATTAACAGTTTACACCAGAAGGTACATTTGTTACAATTAAAAAACCTATATTGTTACATTATCATCAACAAAAGTTCATAGTTTATTCAAATTTTCTTACTTTTCCCTTAATGTCCTTCTTCTGTCCCAGGAGCCCATCCAGGACCCACCATTACATTTAGTTGTTCCAACTCCTCAGGCTTCTTTTGGCTGTGACTATCTCTCTGTTTTTGATTATCTTAACAGTTTTGAGGAGGATGGGTCAGGCATTTTGTAGAACGCCTTTCTACAGGAATTTGTCTCATGTCTTTCTCATGATTAGATGTGTTATAGGTTTTGGGGAGATCTAGTAGTATTTGGTAAAACTTTTTCAAAAATGTTACTGTATTCTTTGATGACCCTGTACAAAGAACTATGTGATGTATTCCCTTTTTTTTTGTTTTTGTTTTATTCCACAGGAGAATAAATAAGGCTGTCTCTTTAGATTAACCCGTATGTTCTCTTTGTTGGAGAATCAAAACTATATAATCCAATGTGTTTTCATTTGTGATTCGGCTGCCCAAAAGACAACCTAAATCTGCTTATCTGGGATACCTGGACATACTTATTCTGTCTGTTGTTTGTATATGATGGCTCTTTTGTTGCTTTCCTAATCATTCTGTTGTGCATTATGATTAACTTGTGAACCACCTGTATTAGTTTCTCAGGACTACCATAATAAATTAGTACAAACTGGATGGTTTAAAACAACAGAAATTTATTCTTTCACAGTTTTGGAGGCTAAAAGTCTGAAATCCAGGTGTTGGCAGCATTGGTACCTTCTGAAGCTCTGAGGGAGAATCTATCCCATTACTCTCTCCTAGCTTCTGGTGGCTGCAATCCTTGGCATTGTCTGGCTTGTAGACATATCACTTCAATCTCTGCTACATGGTCACATGACCTTCTTCCTGTGTGTCTCTGTGTCTCCTCTCTTATAAGGAACACTGGCCATTAGATTTAGCACCCACTCTAATCCAGCATGACCTCTTCTTAACTAATTACATTTGCAAAGACCCTATGTCCTAAAAGAGATCACATTCTGAGGTTCCAGGAGGACATGAATTTGCAGGAGACACTATTCAACCCAGTGCAGAACCTCACATTAGTTTTGAGGTAGGTTAACATAAATACTAAATAAATGAAAGAATATTTGTCACACCTTACTAATCTCTTGACTCAACAGAGTCATCAGAGTTTTCATAGATGTGTCAATAGTCTTAAAAGAAAAAATTTGCCAAATAAAACTTCTCAGTTGGCTGTGTTTTTTAACAATTAATTAAAACAACAACAAAAAGTGAGATGAAAAGTATTAGAAAACCAATACAAGAGTAAAAATTTTCCACCTGAAGACCTGAGGGTAGCTCCTGCATGGAATTTGGTGACACCCATAGAACATGACTGAGGCTGCAGGCCCCTGTATGACTGTTTCTATCTGAGCCCTAAGAAGGAAGGCAGAAGATAAATTGACACTCCCAGGAAACTTGTGACAATCGTTTGCTTCTTCTGTGTAATTTTATCTCTGGTTCATTTAAGAAAAGTTGAGTTGAAAAAGGAGAATACTAAAGCTATTTCAACCTGTTTTCACAGCCTGCCTAGCCAAAAATTCTATAAAGTAAGAATATCAGTTATAGTATTACGCTCCTTTTAGTAATAGTTATCAATGATATGTGCCTTCCATATTTTCCCAAATATTATTTCATAGGGATGGCAACACTATGACCCTTATGAGTTAAAAAAGGGAGGCATTCATGTTTATTTACATTTTGCATGTCATTTTAAGGTCTAGAGAAGTTGAGTGACTCTTCTAAGATCATCCAGCAAATTAAGTTGAAGTCTAGAACTAGATTCAAGTCTAGAATAAAAGTCTACTGATCTCCACATCATGGCACACAACAGCCTCTATACAATCTAAGTGAATAGAATACCCTCTCTCCTTTTTTGCTACTTTGCCACATATTAAAGGCAGATATTCATGATTATTGAATGAACATTAGCAATGGGAGAATTCTGAGATATGCAAGCTTTCAAAACCACTTTAATCTAGAAGAGATTAACATATATACAAATAAATCTACTGCATTTTCCCTCAGGATTTGTACCTTTGTATTCATCTTTGTCCCACTGAATCTATCCAAACCTTTTATTTGACAGATAGAAGAAATGAAGCTCAGAGAGCTTCATTTCACCAACATAGCTAATTAGTGGCAAAGCTGAGACGTTGACTGAACAGCATGACTTTCAGTTTCTAAGAATCACTCTAGCTCTCTGTAAACCCCATTTATTTTCTCATTTTAGACAATTGTGCAATAAAACTGCTAAGATTAGAGAACTCTGATTAATGTGTACTGAAATTAAGCATGTTGAGAAAAATCTATTGTCCTTTTCTCAGAGTGATCATTTTGAAAATCAAAACATCTTTTGTAATTGAGGTTTTCTCTTGCTTCCTTTAGCATTTGTCAAATATGTGAATAATATAGATAGACTATGGTGAGCTGAGTAAACTCCTAAACATGTAAATAAACCTAACAAAGAACAAAGCCTGAGATTCAGACTCAGAGGGAGGGAAAGCATAGTGCTACACATGGAAGTCTCTGCTTTTCCCAAGCAGAGACTTTTTATCATGGAGTGATTTTGGACTCTAAGTTAACCAAACTGAGTACTAGTCATCATTCAAAATGGTATAGCGGCTTCAGGTTTCAAGCTCTTAAAAATGTTTTCTCGAAGGAATAGTGAAGTGATGTGGAGAAGGCCATGGAAATAAAGACATTGTTGTCATAGGATCAGTCATTATTACATATCTTTAAAAATATGTGTATATTTGCAGAGCAGGAAATTAATTTCTAAACATAAATTTGTTACTTATATAAAAATCTTGGGGGAATGGCATATTTTAGAGAAATGGTGGGAAAGAGGGCTAGAGTTTTAAACTGAGTACAAATTCTAGAAAGTGATTAATGCTAAACTAAAAAATTGATACTTTAATCCAGAGGTCTGCAAACTATGGCCCATAGGCCAGGTCTAGCTCACTGTTTTGTAAATAAAGTTTTATTGAGACACAGCCATGCTCATTTGTTCAGGTATTGTCTGTGGGTGCTTTCTACACTATAGGGTTGTTTTGAGTCTTTTCAACAGAGACCATATGGCCCACAAAGCTCCTTATACATAACCCCTTATAGAAAAAATTAGACCTCTATGACAGACAGTATTGAAGGGGAATGCTATGATGAACTATGAGAAGCTCAGTTTGGTAGGAAGGTGTAGGATGGGCTGGAGTAGAAGGGGTAAGGGCCCCTGCAGTGTGCTCCTATTGGTATCCAGTATAATGCCACCACAGCCTAAATGAAGGTGGTCACAATTGAAATGGGGAGACAAAGGTAGGTGTGAGAGATATTCCAAAGTAAAATGGAACCTGACCTCTGATTAGATAAAAGTAGAACAGAGGAGAGGATTCAAGGCCATCTTTGAGGCTCTGAACTTGAGTTACCAGATGCATGCTTATACCAGAACTTAAAGAAGAGGAGCTGACTGGGGTGAGCTTCTGAATGTAGTTTTAGATACACCTGGTCTCTCAACTGGGTAGAAATGCCCACAGATGGTTGGCAATGTGGACCTGGAATTTGAGAGGTCAGTGATATGCTAAATCGTAATGTAGCTGGTAGAGGTTTAAAAAAATTATATATCTCTAATATTGTGATGAAATGTGGCCCATGACAGTTCTCCAAAGAGATGGGTCCTTCCCAATGTTGTCACACAAGTAACTTTCCAGTGGGGCTGGCTATGGGGGCAGTCAGATTCTCTTCTAAAGACCAAAGCCTATGCTCATATACTCATGACCTTCTCCAGCTCTCTCCTTTCTTCAACATGTTCTCTTCTGCAGAGTGCTCATCAGGTATGTAGACCATAAAAAGGACACACTGCCATAAGTAGCAGTCCCTGTGTACTGACTATACATACTAAATTATTCCTGGCCCCATTACTCACTTTACCACAGATCAACTTGTACATTATGCTTTTAATAGATTTTTCATTTTCACTTCATAGTTCAACCTTGATTCTTACTATTTCCAGTCAAATACCAAACTTTATGTTTTTCCTCTCAGTCACTCTTCTTGTGGAACAAATCAATCTCTTTTTTTGTTTGGGTTGCCCAGACTTGAGAAGGCATCCAATCTCCCCACAACTTCCCAAATCTTGACTCAGCAGTTTGCATGGATTCTCTCCCAGAATTTTCCTGAACATTCCTGGTCTCTCAATCCTCAGGCTGCTCCAGAGTTCCTACTGCTTTGTTTTTCATGCAGTCTCTCTTTTCCAGTGCTTCTTCAACTTTTCCTGAATCCAGCATCTCCCAAATATCATTTTTACTCTTTGTCTCTTCTGTTTCCTCTCATTTGCTCCAGTAGCTCTTGAATTGCTTCAATTAGTCTTTAAACCTGATCTTCATATCTGGTTTTTCTAAACCCACTCACAGGTTACCTCACTCTTTTTCTTCAAACTTTTGAAAAACTCACACAAATATTTGTAAATGTTAGCACACCTACAATCTATTTAAATGTTGGCTAGTCCTTCAACAGACGGAGGAGTGGTGAGTGAAACTAGTAATTGATCTATCAGTATTTCGGCTCCTGGGAGGGATATTATAATCACAGGATGAACTTTAGAAAAGTTATTTTGTTGTTAAATAAAGAAAAAGTGGTCTTGTAATTCATTAAAATAACTGTTAATTTTTCCTACTGATTAGTATGTGTGAAGTTGATTACTAAATATTTTCCCTGTCACTCCTTGTAACATGCTCCTAGATGGTTTGACAGTTTGCGTGTTTCTGGGAGGTGGCAGGTATAGCCTCATACCATTTCTTTATCCAGACACAAAAGCTGTTTCAGCTCTGACCTTTGTTCACTTACCCTTGACTTCTGGCAAGCCTAAGCATTTCTTGTTCTTGCTCCTGTTCTCATCCATCCAAAATGTATTGACAAGTCAATCCTACTGTTATGAACAAACCAAGTCCACAGAATTCTTATAAAGAATGGAAGAAATAATTTTTTTGCACAGTGAGGGGGTCTCAATCTCATTATTGTTATCAATAATCCCACTCTTTTAGGCTTATGTTTCAAAGCAGCATGTCTTATGAAAAGCCTGTTGTATCCTGATGAGGCTGACTATGATTACTTATTCTTAGATATCTTTCAGCAAAAATTAATTTACTAAAACATGAAGAAACACAAACAAAAATTTAAGATTATATTCCCTCATTAAGGCTAAAATGAAAAATGCATGCAAACTATTTTTATACTTGCTTTTTTTCTTTAAAACCAATTAAGAGTGCCAGTTCATTCTTTTGGAAACATTAAGATATACTCTTTTACAGACAAAGACTAGAAAAGAATATGGAAAAAATCTTAAAGCTTTCTCTATTAAATTTGAAATGATGGGAATGCAGGTACTTTATATTGTTTTTCATTATGATTTTGGAAATAAAAAAATAACTAATGAGAAAAGTTAAAATTATGTTCTGATAATAATATAAAACTTGCCTGTTATTGTATTTTTCTTTTGTAAGATATGGTTATATAAAAAATACCAAAGTTATTTTTCCCTTTAAAAAGAGCTCAAAATTTATTTTCATTCATTAAAATTAAAAAAATGTAGTTGGTATACATTAACATTATTTTCAGGTGTATAATATAATGGTTCTACATGTATATACCTTACAATGTAATCAATGTAAGTCTAGTAATCATACATCAATGTGCAAACTTATCACAATATTATTGACTATATCCCGCTTTATCTTTGGCACCCATCTCCCCACCCTCTTCCCTCTGACAACCATCAGTTTGATCTCTATTTGTGTTTGTTTTTGTTTTGTTTGTTCATTTGTTTCATTTTATGTTTAGATTCCACATGTAAGTGCAAGTATATAGTATTTGTCTTTATCTGACTTATTTCACTTAGTGTAACACCCTGTAGGTCCATCCATGTTGTTGCAAATGACAAGATTTCATTCTTTTTTATTGTTGATATTCCATTGTGTATATATGTGCGTATTTAACATCATCTTTACCCATTCATCTCTTGATGGATGCATAGGTAGCTTCCATGTCTTGGATATTGTAAACAATGCTGCAAAGAACATAGGAGTGCGTGTGCCTTTTCAGATTAATGTTTTTGTCTTCTTCAGATAAATACCCAGAAGTGGAATTGCTGGGTTGTAGAGCAGCTCTATTTTTAGTTTTCCTGAGGAATCTTCATGCTGTTTTCTATATTGGCTACACCAATTTGCAACCCCACCACCAGTGCACAAGGATTCCCTTTTCTCCACATCCTCTCCAACACATGTTATTTGTTGACTTTTGATGATAGCCATTTTGACAGGTGTGAGGTGATATCTCATCGTGGTTTTAATTTGCATTTCCCTGATGGTTAATGATGTTGAGCATTTTTTCATGTCTGTTGAGAAATGGCTCTTCTTGTTCTCTGCTCATTTTTTGATCAGATTTATTGTTTTTTATTAGTTGTATGAGAAACTCAATAATTTAAATAATGCTACAGGTGGACAGTAGTTGGTGATGAATTTAATGGATTTAGTTGTATCTTATTTGCCCCTGATTAATGCTCTAATAGAAATTAGTTTGTAAGTCATTAGACTAAGATTTCCAAATGATAGTAATTAAAAACATGAAGAGCTAACAAATGTCTGGTTAGCACATCTAATTATATATGCAGTCTATATTTATAACAAATGATATAAATAGTACAATTAGGAAAATGTCTTATTGATCTAGCAGCCTGGCCTTCCTTCACATTTCTTCAGCTGGTGATCAGGATCTATATCAGCACCCAATCCCCTTCTAAAGGCTTACCAGTAATTGTGCACTTGTCTCTTCTGTGTATTTTCTTATTTTAATTGATATAATTACAGAGGCACATGCAGCATAAGAAATGATAGAGATCCCTGTTACACTTGACCCACATTTCCCCACCAGAACATCCTGCAAGATGACAACTAGGTTACTGAGGTGACACAGCCACCGTCTGGTTCAGATTCCCGAGTCTCAGCTGCACTCGCTTGTGTGTGTGTACTCAGCTGCTGCACTTTTCTATAGTGACGTCCTCTGCATTTGACATGTTTCAACAGAAAAAACCCCTAGCATCTTACTGGGCTCCTGGTTCTCAGCGCCTCGGACTGCCCTCCAGTCTGGAACTCCGGGAAAGTAAAGAAAAAAGAAGCATCAGTCTCCTTGAGTCTCCCCTCTCACCACCCAGACTCCAGACAACTGCGGCAGCCCCTAGGCGGCCAAAGGGAACCGGGCAGGGCCTGGCCAGGGGAGGCACACCGGGGCGGGGCGAGGGCGGAGCCTATCAGTGGGCGGGGTCGGAGGCGGGGCGGGGACGGGTCGCAGGGGCGGGTCCGGCTCGGAGTCTATAAGTGGGCGGAGTCGGAGGCGTGGCCGGGGGCGTGGCCGGCGCTAACGGGCGCGCGGCGGGCTTTCCGCTGTGGTGGTTTCGCCGCTGCCCGGTGGGCTGAAGGTGCTGTGGAGAAGCTGCGGGCGCGGCCCGGCAGGAGAGGTGGCGGGGCGCGGCCTTTGCCTGGCGGGCCGCGGTTGGGCTGGGGGCGCGCTCGCGGAGTGGCGGGCGCGGACTGCTGAGGCGAAGGCCCGACCCTGTGGGGCGGCGGCGGGTGGGGGTCGGTCGGCGACCCGCTCTCCTCGGCTCCTGAGGGCCGGGCTCCGGGCTGTGTCGTCCGCCGGTTGGGCGGCCTCCCGGCTGCTGCGGGTTGGGTGCGGGGGTCTCGAAGGCGAGGCCTGGTTCAGTCTTCGGCGCACCCGAGGCCCCGCGCCGTCGGAAGCCGGCGGATGGGGGTGTGTGGGACACGGCGGCTGCGAAGCGACGGACCGACGAACGGAGGCCTCCCGCGGTCGGCATCCGGGGGGACAGCGTTCCATCCCGCACGCGCGTCCTGTGGAACCTTGTGGCGCGCGTCCGTGAATGGGCGTCGGCGGACGCGTCTGTGTCGTCAACGCAAAATAGGCGCACACATTCCACACCCAGATACTGTTGTCGCTTACGTTCGGGTTGGACAGTCTGTGGGTCCGACAAATGCGTCAGGACTCGTGTCCACGGCGACAGGGCCCCACAAAGGAGCTTCACTCCCCTAGACGCCCCTCCTTCCATTACCCCTCCCCCCCTTCCCTTACGCCACCCCTGGGAATCGCGAATCTTGTTAGGGCTCCACAGTTTGGCCTTTTCCAGGATGACAGAGTTGGAATCATGAAAATCCATTCCCGAATGAACGGAGAGTCAGTCAGTCGTATGTCCCGATAGTTTTAAGGGACCGCCGCTTTAGAGCCCCGTCTTAGAATTGCTGATTGTAGACTCGTCATCTGTAAGGTGCAAACGTCTAAGGAGGGCATGAAATGATAAACTTTAGAAAATAGTATTTGAATGCAGGTCATGCAGTTTTCTCTTTCTTTTAAAGCAGTATTTAGTTAGAAAATTTGAAACTGCCTTGAAAGGTTACTAACAAGTGTTTTTTCTCCACGATGGTCAGCCGGCCAGTTTCCTAATGGACATCTCAGGGTGTTTTGGAAGTCAGCTAGAATTTCATAATGCAAGACTTGCAGAGTTCCCATTGACGCAGCAGGAGTAAAAATGACCTTTTTGAATTGGATTAATAGAGATAGTTAAATGAGATAGTTTCCTCCAGTTTGTCACAACGTCTGTGGTTTGTGATGAGAGGATGGAGAGTGTTCCATGTACAAAAATGACGGCGTAAAGAAGACCTTTGTAGGAATCTAAACCCTCACCAGTCTATAGAGTAAGACAGTTACAGGAACAGCACCACTGCACTCTTTGGAAGCTCCACTTGTTGAGAATAGCAAGATATAAACTCAACTTGTTCCCATAACTTAAATAGCTGATATAAATGTAAAATGAGGTATTAACTAAAATTCTATCTGAAAATCTAATTGTAGAAATATTATTCTCAAATTGCAAATCAAATTGATTTCAGGACTCATTAACAAATAACTGGCAGGTACTATGCATGAGGCACTAAACTAGGCACTGTAGGACAGCACAGGGGACAAGATAACGCACAGCTTTGTTATCATGGAGCCAACCTTCTAATGAGGAGAAAGACAGTTCATGAGTAACAATTATGAATTAGGAATGCTAAGAGGGGAAATAGAGGCTGGGAGATTCTTGAGGTAGGGTAGTAGGAAAGGCTCCTCTTAGAGACCAAAGAATGCTGAGGAGCCCGTCTTGAGAATCTGAGAGTGGGATTGGGAGGGTGCTCAAGGGAGAGGGAACTACATATGCCAAGGCCACAGGTCCCATTTGAGGAAAGGGGAGCAGCTAGGATGACCAGAGTGGTTATCCAGGGGGGAGATGTAACATGAAACGAAGACAGGCAGAGACCAGATTAGCTGGGCATTGCAAGACTATAGCAAAGAGTTTAGATTTAATTTGTTTTGTGATTGGAAGATTTTTAAGCAAGAAAGAGATGATCTAAGTTTTAAAAGAATTCTCACGTGAAGAGATGGAGTAGGCAAGAGTGGAAGCAGAGAGTGGAAGCAGGACAGGGAGATGGGAAATGATCAGATTCAACAAATAGGAAGAATTGACAGGATTTGGTGAAGGTTGATTTGGATCTGGGCAGACAGGAAAAGTGTCAGTGATGACAAGTAGATGGTAAAATAATTTTCTGATGGCAAGAGTCTGAGGTAGCTCTGGGGCACTAGTACCTGGCACACAGGCCTCCATGAATAATTGTTGCACTAACAGGAATTGGAAGCACACATGGGAGACACAAACATATATACCCCTTCCTGGCCCTGGGAAAAAAAGACAGCAAAGTTTGTGGCAATTGCCTCCTTCACCCCTCTGCTTCCCCCGGGGTGGGGACCGGCCCCAGCTCTACCCATCCTGATTCAGGGCCTGATACATATCAGACACTCAACCTACATGTGTTAAATGAATAAACTAAGTATAAACCAGGTAGATGATTGCAATACTTTAGGTGAGGAATGACTGAGTCTTGGGCTGAGGAGATGGCATTTAATATATATTTGGAAAGT
The DNA here is from genome assembly GCA_030015415.1 of Cynopterus sphinx. NCBI lineage: Eukaryota > Metazoa > Chordata > Mammalia > Chiroptera > Pteropodidae > Cynopterus > Cynopterus sphinx. The sequence goes on along the minus strand of CM057379.1, from coordinate 92,667,958 downwards.
AGAAGGGACAGTAGTTGCTGATGAATGATGTAATCTCTATTAACGTAGTCTATTTCATTAACTACGTCTATTAACGTTAACTATTTTTTTCTTAGTATCATGTTAACTTCATATTTCTCAAAATATCCAGATAGGGGAAGCAAGTTGTCATTTCTTTGTAGACAGACGCTAAAATATATCACCATATATTTTGAATAATAGCGGAAATTTAAGAAATTTCAGAGTTCATGGGATATCACATAAGTCAGTGACCAAACCACTAAGAGACATTAAGAGGTAAAAATTTGAAGAACTCATTTAGTATGTAGGTGGGTAGTGTTTTTATACATAATCCAGCTACTGAATAGTTCATCCTCTCCAACCTCAAGTGTCTGGCACTTTGGACTCTCAGTAAATGCTTGTTAAATGGATGGATGAATGAATGAATCTGTCAAGGTTTAGCAAGTATTTCAGAGACTGAAATTGCAGATTGATCCAGATCAGACCAGGCCAAAGAATGATTGGGAAACTAACTGCTTAATTCCCAGTACATTTTTTTTCTGGCACCACAGGGCCTCTAATGCAGAAATCATTGCATTGGATAAGAATGAAAAATAGTGTTCTAATCTGTTGAGAGTCTGTGAACTTCTAGGCACTTTATGTACATTTCAAATTCTCATAACCTTTTAGGGTAGATATATGCACATTTTATGGATGAGGAAATTAAAGCTCAATAATGTCAAAACACTTGATTACAAACTAGTGATGCTGGAATTTAAAAAAACCATATTTGACTAACTTAACAGGCATCCTGAAACCTGTTATAGGTTTGTCCTGAAAGTGAAGCCTGTATGTGAGGATGTTTACAGTTAAAAGGCTGTGTATTATAAAATAAAGTCAAGTAAATCTGCTAGTTTGGTGTAGCTGACAACTGTTAACTACACTAAAACCTTTTATAGTGGTAATACTGAGGGACAAGCCACTGTTTCATTCGCTTGATATTTATTGAGTGCTTTTTATGTACAAGGTAGTGTTGAAATACACACATAAAAATACCTTAGGCACCAACTCTGCCTTCATGGAGCTTACCATCTAGAGGTGAGGTTAAAGTCGCCACCTATCTCCACAGTGTTAACCAAATGCATGACTTGAGGCATTTACAATAGAGTTTTGCTATATTTTTTAAAGTAGGCTTTCTGCTAATAAGTATTTAAATTCACAAATGTTCCATTGAGTCATCTTTCATCTGAACCTCTAAAGTTGTAGAGTGCTCAAAAATGGTTAAAATTTTCCATTTTGGGAAAGTGGAGTTAAAAAGTGAAACCTAACAATATTCAAAACTATAAAAAGACATTTTGAAACATGTTTTATACAGGTTGACTCTGTATTAACTTACATTTTACTATTGTAATAAAACATTTTACCGAAAAAATGAATAAAATATCCAGTGCTTTCCTAAAAAAATTATTTTTTTTTAATCTTGGAACTTTCCATGGTTTATTTCAGTTATTTAATTTATGAATATAAATTATATTTTCTAAAATGCAGATAAAAGTATGGCAAACTTCTTTACATCGAAGACCTTCACTACACTTTCAGATCTGCATCCAAATATGGCGAATCTGGTAAGTTTCAATGATATAGTGGTTTTGTTATTCTATAATGAAATTTTATGTAATATGTCAACATTGTTGATTTTTTCAACACATGCTTGAATAATTGACACATATACTCATTGCATTAGTATAATTGTTAGATATGAAGTACCCCTAATCTTCTTTGTATTTATGCCAGCTAAATGAATATTAGTCTCACTTTAGTTTGTAGAGTAGGAGATTGCAGATATGACTAGAAGTTGTTCAAAATGATCCAAAATTTATATTATTTTAATTAAATATTTAATAACCACTCAAATTTAGCATTGTAAAATTAATACATTTTTGTTCAGCAATATCTATTCTCTAATTAAATTATCCAAGTCGTAGATTTAAATACTTGTCATTATGATGCTTTTATGATATAAAGGTACACAACAGGTATATTTCTGAAATGATTATATGAAGATTCATGTTAGAGGAAGGGATTATGGGAGAATGTAATAATTTCAAATATACCAAGACTGTTATTTATTTAAAAGAAATATAGGTGAAATCATCCCCAAGGTGAAGAACTTTCATAAAGCAGTTGTACTCTCTTACCTTCCCTTCTCCTAAGCAGTCTGCTGTTTACATTTGGCATTTGCAAATAAGATTTTTAAAAATGGGATAAATTTATATGTAACTAATAATTTGCAATTAAAAGTTTATTACTGTTAAAATAATTATTGCTGTTGTAGTTTTTTCTTGAAAGATGAACTGTTACTAATTTCCTCTTGAATTAGAAAGTTTTACTCAAAATTTCCATTAGTTATGTTTTTCCAACAAAGTTTTGTGAGATCAGAATGCATATGGAATTTAAGAAATAATAGCAGTGCGTCTAAATGTAATAAGCTCAGCTAGGATATGGCAGTCTTAAAAACGTGAATGTATTTTAAATGTAACAGATTATTACAAGGTTAAAATCAGTTACTAGAATTAATAATATAAATTAGGTTTATCCTTTCAGAAAAAGGTAATTATTTCTTAAAGCACTTTTAAAATAGTTAATCTTTCTTTGGTAGTCACTAAAGAGAACATTAAAAATTTTAAGATGTTAATAACTTTAAGATTTGTGATCTAGGACTTTAGAGCTTAGATTTATTAGCAGCAATAAGTTTTGTTGTAGTCTAATTTATATTACTGTCCAGCATGTTTGGATTAAGAAGCTAAGCAATTTTATATGGATTGTTAGAAAACCCTACATAAAAGAAAGCTTTGAAGACCATGGCAAATTAAATTGCATTATACATGTGCTTTGAATGAATTCAGTAAGGATCTATGGCATAGAGCAGTTAATGTGCTCCACCTAGTGATTGAAAATAAAATAAAAACACAATAAGTCTTAAATGATTTTATTTGTAATAGCAATTAACCGTCTTGTTACTTTGTACTATTCCTTGTGGAATTGAACATTTATGAAGTTCTTTTAGATACTTGTCTGGATGAATACATATAAATGGTTCTGAATGCAGAATGTACATTAGAGCCAGTAAAATATAACAAGCCCATGAAATTAAATTTACCATCTACATCTGTGTTTAATAGTCATCTTCAATAACCTTTTTGTTTTTCAGAAAATAATCGGTATAGTTATTGGGAAAACAGATGTCAAAGGCTTTCCAGACAGAAAAAGCTGAGTTCTGTTTAACTCTTTGCTTCATTTTTCATCAGTTGTTGCTTATGACTATGACAAAGTATATTTAAGTGACTAAATTTCTCATGCCTGTTTAACTCCTTAACAGAAATGGCCATGTTCTCTATTGTATGGTAAAGTACTCAATTTAAGGGTGTATGTGTAAGAACATTAAAATATTTTTATTGATTTTATTTGATATTTCTCAAACAATTTTAAAGACTTGTGTATATAATGCTGAAATAGCTTGTTAAATTAGTCTGCTCACTAATGTGTATCAGTGTGTATTTATTGAGTACTTCTATGTGTAAAGACCAGCATAAAGGTAGCAGAGGGCAACTGTAGTCTCATATCATCTTTAAGTGTCATAGTGTCGAGGGTATGAACTTGGAACTAGATTGATTGAGCTCACGTAGTCACAAAGTGATCTGAGTTCGGTCCTGTGTGCAGCTGTGAAATAAATAAATAAAGCTGGTATGAGAATGAAATGAGCTCATACTTGTAAGGGTATATGACCCATAATAAGATCTCTACATTAACTATCACTTTCAGCCTGAGAGACATAGGTACACAGGCAAATCTCAGACAAGACAAAGTGATAAAGAAGGAGGGTTTCTAGCAGCAATATGTAATGGTAGAGTAGTGCTGAGGGAGAGAAGTATAACAACAATATCTACGTATTAACTCAAACAACCAGGCAATTCAGTGAACAAATTCATTTTCATTTGTGGAAAATACAGTTAACTTTAGCTTTAATAGTTCTTATTGAGTTGGTTGAACTGTGCAAAAGTTTTAGGACTATGGAAACAATCCAAGACTAAAGCTGGATTTTTAAAACCAACTCACTTTCAAACTTTTGTAGTTACAATATAGCATGCCAAAACTAGCAGCTCACTACTATGAGCTCTTAAAGTATCAGTGGTGTTTATTAAATGTTACAGTATAAGTGCTTCTATATAGCTTGAGGGAATCAGAGCTCTAGTCAGCTAATAATTTTGGCAGAAGACATTTTGTTTGAATCACCTGAGTAACTGTGACTGTTATATGACTTATGTTATAGTAATAGGTACCTTTATTTTTATTTTATTTTATATAATATTCTGTTATTATTTTTGAAGTAAATAGCAAATATGTTATCTCCTATCCATACTTGTTTATGTCTTCACTTTATCATAATTAATTAGATCAGAAGTACGATTTGACTAGTTTGAGAAATTCTACATGTGTTTTCTAAGCTCTAAAAAGGATAACTTGAAACACATGAATTAAGAACAAGTCAGTATTTAAATATTTGCTAAAATTAAGTGATGAAATATAATTTTCACCATCAGACTGTGATGTAGGGGACCACTTCTGTAGTGTTTGATGACTTTTTATGATTATATGTACAGTATTGTGTTTTGGAGAAAATGTGCTTACTGACTTAAACAAATATGCAAATAAGAAAAATATAATTAATATATTTTCATAAAAAATTCAAACAGTATAGGTCATAGAGTTGAAAAGTAAAATTCTTCATTTAATCTTCAACTCTTCCCATCCCAGTCCCTGGCCCAGAGGTAAACACTAATTACAGTTCAGTAGATGTCTATAATTTGTATATGTATGTGAGGTTGTATTACTTTTTTAATTAGCAAAAACAATGGAAATTCTATTTTGGAAAAAATGTACTTGCTGACCCCTAGTGGTGCCATTTAGTAGCACACATTTGTTTTTAATTTAGATCTGAATTTGACTTAGGTTAAATAAAATAGTAACAATAAAAAAGAAATGGAGAATTTAAGCTAATATATGGATGGTTCAAGCCTGTGTGTCATTTCCTTGGAAATGCACAGATAACTGAGGAAAGGGAAAAGAGGAGCCAATAGTGAGATGATTATCTACTTTGGCAGCTTTTGAATTCATAAGAACATAACTTATTACAAAATTTATATCTGATATAGTATTTTATACTATGTGTTTATTTTTATTATCTTAATATTTATTCAAAACTACAATTAAACATTTCACTTGGAAAATTAAAGCACTGGTTTTCCCTCAGACATTGGGTCAGAAAGGTACACTTTCAGTTTCACCATTCGTGATTCACCAACCCATTTTGTAAATGCAACATCCTGGGGTGATGAAGTTTACATCAGATCACTTTCTAACAGCTTTAAGGTTGGCACATGTGGTAAGTTGGCATTTATTCTTAAACTTTTCTATTATAGTGTTTTTCCTGTGATATGTTTGTAGTAACTACAGAGTGAGTCAAAATGAAATACAGTAGTTCCCCTTATCCACAGTAGATAAGTTCCAAGGCCCATCAGTGGATGGATGCCTGAAACTGCAGATCAAACTATATATACATATACTATGTTTTTTCCTATACACATGTACCTATGATAAAATTTTAATTTATAAATTAGGCTCAGTAAGAAATTAACAATAATAACTAATAACAAAACATGTATATACTACAATAAATATGCTGTAATAACAGGTGAATGTGGTCTCTCAAAATATCTGATAGCTGATCTAATAATCAAGACACCACTAAGTGACTAATAGTGGGGGAATGTATACAGCCTGAGTACACTAGATGAAAGGATGATTCACATCCCAGGAGGGACAGAATAGGATGGCTCAAGATTTCATTGTGCTTCTCAGAACAGCACACAATTTCGAACTTATGAATTGTTTACCTTTGGAATTTTTCTTTTACTATTTTCGGACTTTGGTTGACTTCAGGTAACTGAGACCATGGAAAGAAAAACCATGGACATAGGGGGACTACTTTAAGACACAATTTATAATTCTCAAGAACCTTATCAGAAAAAAGTCATGCATTACAAGCATAATACAAGGCATTCAGTATTATTACTTGAAACATACAAGCATGATAGTCACATATTTTGACTAGATACATTTATGATCTTTGGTTTATTTCATATTTCAGTTTACATAAATCCCTATTGTTTCTATAGTTTAACATAATGATGCTAAATAGATTTTGATAAAAGATACTTGAATTTTTTATGAGATTTGGTATAGAACTGATATGGAAGAAAGTTTCTGTCATGTTAACAAGGTCAAGCCTGATGATAATTGAATGCCTTGTGTAACTTTGGGCACTCAAAAGTAGAGTGGAGAGAGTCCAAATTTTATGGGCTGGCAGTGCCTCTAATATTTGAGATGCTTGAGATGATGTTTTTGGTAAACAGGCAGGCCTTATGTTTACCAAGTTCCTTTTACTTTTTTAAATCTTTTCCTGGATGCATGCCTGTGTTAGGTTAACAGTTCGTACAATAAGTGTTCTATTGTTGTATTTATTTTATTGTTAACTATCAGTGGATTATCCGTTCTGATATAAGCTTGTGTGGGGAGAAGTTGTTCATATTACTCATATGAACAGTATTTCTTCTACTTAATAATAGAGTAGTCTAGTATTAGGTTAGGGGTTAGTATTTATTATTTAGATTAAGACAATTGGGTTGTTGAGCTTAAACACTTTCTTAATTAGTGGCTGCTTTTAGGCCAACTGTGCTATCATTTGTTCTTTCTAGTAAAGTTGTATCCTGTATCTGAAAGGCTGTACGTTTTTAGATTATAATTTAAACCTACATTTGAATTGTTATATTTTTAGGTAAGGTTTAAAGTTGAACTACAATTCTATTCTGGACAACAAGCTATTACCAGGCTCAGTAGGCTTTTCACCTCTATCTATAAACCTTCTCACTATTTTGCCACATAGATGAGTTTGCTCTGTAGAGCTGTTTATAGATAGCTCATCTGATTTCAGGTTGCTTAGCTTAAGTTCTATTTGCTAAGTTATTCTAGTTAAATTATTATGCAAAAGGTACAAGGGGTAAGCTCTGCTACATATTATTTTTAATTTGTCTTTCAGTATTACATTATGGTAATTTCACTGGGTAAAATTTCTATCTCCTATACTTTTAATTTTAGGTAAATTTGGGTTTTGTTTTAATTAATGCTGTTCCACTCTTGAGCTTGTTTAGTTATGTGTGGTGGACATGAGAGTCTTATGCAATATTGTATAATTGGTATTATTTTGAGGTTTGGCAAGATAATAATAGTTATATACTGTATCAGATTTATGAGGAAGGTAGGAAGGGTTTGTTGAATTAGTTACTTGTGTCTATTTGCTGCTTATGTGTGATGTATGTGTGATATCCTGTGACCATTGACTGAATATTACCTTGTAGTCATTTATGTTGGTCGGCATTGATTTTGATGATGTGCAGTCTCATGCAAGTTTCCATTTATGTCCTGGACCATTCATTTCCTGTACTCTGTGATTTTGATGTGCAGCTCTATTATTCAGTAAAGCTCAGCACAGGTTGGCTGGCTGTGGTAAAGCCTTTGACAGCCATAACTGGATCCAAGCATACCTCCAAATTAAAAAGATGCTAGAGGCATAACACCAAAGTTATGTGTCGGCATGGGCTGATCACCCTCTCTTGTTTAAGGGGAAGGAGAGGGCAATTTTAGGTGAAATGGCCCTGAATCAGAACTAGATGTTGTTTAAGACCTATTTTAGAAATCACCCATGATTCATCTTAAGATTTTAAGAAACTTTACTTTTAATCTAAAATACGAAATTTTTTTGCATCTTCTCCCCACCCCAATATCCCTTTGATACAGTGTAGCATAACAAAAAATAACAAGGACTTTGAAAACAAATCCTAGTTCCAACATTTATTCACATTGTGGCTTTGAGAAAATTTCTCAATCTTGTTGGGCCTCCATCATGCATTAATACCCTATATATTCTTGTGAATGTCAAATGAAATAATATGCCTGGTATAAAGTATAGAACTTAGTCACTCAATAGATGACAGCTCTAGCCTCATATAAGCAACAAGAAAGCATATATAACCAGCTCTCTTTCATGGTAGAAAAAAAGAAGAGAAAAAATAACGCAGATAATTAAACTATTCTCAAATACTGCAGTTTCAAGCAGCCAGTTATTTAGCACCTAATCATGTATTGCCGTGTATTATTAATTTCCAGGGTTACATGTTGTATCTCTCTAACTGAATAATAAGATAATCGAACATATGGACTTGAAGGAAGAAAACTCTGTAGATATCACAGGGCCCAGTGCAGTTAGAAACATTCTTGGATAAATGTCAAAACATTAGGTAGACAGAGCTAAAAATATATTTTGGTATTAAAATATATGTTGATAGTGGTTGTGAGGATGAATGAGATAAGGGCTTTTAAAAGCATAAATTTGATAATTATAAATCTAAATAACATTTTAGTGTGGTAAAGTGAAAAGAGTACAGATTTTGAATCAGAACAATTCTAATTCTAGCTCTATTACTTTCTAAATATAAAACCTCAAGATAGTTTTATAACCTCTGTGAGCTTCAATTTCTTCAATTGTAAAACAGGAATAGTTGTGTGAGTAATTAGCAAAACAGAGCACGAAAAGTCTAATCATATGGTAGACCATAAGGAAATAGAAACCCTAAAATGTTAAGTCATAGCTTATTAATTGTGGAGCTCAAATCAGGACTTGGATTTTGCATTGTTCTTCCTATCCCACCAATATTGTTTTCCAAGGACAACTGTGAATTGGGTGAAGATCAGTTACTGTTTTATAGAAGGGCATGTTGTAATCAAATAAATTCTTAAGTGTAACTTATCAACAAAGTAATATCGATGTGGGTCACGTTTCGGGTTTTAAATGCAAAGAAATGGCATCTGGAATCAAGTTGATGGAAATATTAACTGGGATTCTGTTTCTCATGGTGACACAAGAAAATGATTGGGAAGGATATATAACACCAACTCAGAAATTAGAAATAACATTGTAATATTTATTATTATGTACACTTGTTTTTTATTTATCCTGTTACTTTTTTTAATAGCATATACTTTTCCCTTTCTTTTTTAGTGATAATTGAAAATCCCCTGATCCAAAGAAAGGAATTAGAAAGAGAAGAAAAATTCTGCCCTGCAACTCCTAGGTAAGTATCTCACACAAAGATCAGCAGACTTTGTGCTAGAGTGATCATTGCTAATGGGTTTTTGTGTATCAGATTAGCAGAGAGCTTACTAAAGGTGTGTATTTCAATTTGAAAATTAGGACTTTAATTCTTCATCTCAATATCTATTTTTGATTATGAAATAATTTACTTTGATATAGGATCACATGAAAAATGGCTTTGTTTTTAGTACTTTGATTCTCATTCTCAGATTTATAAAAATTTGACTCTAGTCACAATAGAGTGAACAGTAAGAAGAAAAATCTTAAAATGTTTTACACATACACACACAAACACACATACATGTGTGTATGTGTGTGTGTATTCATATAAAGGTATAATTCTACTTACATGCCTTACTATCTTAAGATAATTCCAGTTCCCTGGAAGCAGAGTCTGAAGGAGGAGGATTTTTGTATGAGTGAGCTGTTAAAGGAGAGCTCTCAGGAGCAGCCTGAAACATAGGGCAGAGGGGAAGCTGAGCAAAGAGGCAGATTCAGCTGGAGCCCAGTCACAGCCTGACTCAGGAGGGAGCTTTGAAGCATGAGTGGCAAATTAGAGAAGTACCCCTTGAAGGGAGGGAGCTGGGCTTTTGTAAGTTGTGTTTACAAGTCATTGAGTACAATCTACCTCCCATTACTGGGTGAGAGAGGGATATAACTTCAAAGGCATTTCTGACTGAGAGCAATTCTGGAGAGAAGGGTGAAGCTGGTGAAGGGCTCTGGGTAGGGCACAATGGGCTCTAGTACACATACACATGCATCCATCTTGACCCTTTCCCACTGATTTTTCTGACCTTATTCTAGACTCTTAGGTCTCATTTCTCCCCAGCCATACTGAACTCTTTTTCACTTTATAAACTTCCTGGGCTATTCTACATTAACAGCTTTTGCACATTAATTTCCCTCTGCATAGAACAGTCTTCTCCCACCAGCTTTGAATATTTGCTCCTTCTCTTCATTGAAGTGCCAACTTGAATATCACCTCCTCAGACCTTTCCCCTCTACTCTGTCTGTAGTAGCTCTTTCAGTCTGTTACTAGGTCTTTGCTCTCTGCCATCTATTATCATCAAAACCCTATTTACTATCTGAGACTATTTAATCAGTTGTCTTGTTTGTCTCCTCTCTCATGTGAACCCTATGAGATCAAAAGTCTTATCTGTCTTCTTCACCATTATCCCCCATACCTAGACTATGGTCTGGAACATAGTAGGCTCTCAGTAAATATTTATGAAAAGAATGAATGAATGAAGGGAGGGAGGGAAGAGCATTCTTGGCAGAGGTAACAAACATGAACTTTTCCAGAATGATTGGTAGTAGGTTGAACCATATGAAATTGTTGATGTTTGACTATATTTTTTGTCTAAAAATTTCATAGCTAGTAGTCTGATATGGCTGATACAGGGCAAGGACAGGAGAGCAGTAGGAGAAACCTGAGAGAGAAGCAGAGACGCTTCACAGACAGCTTCGCTAATTGTACCAACTTCATTCTTTGGTGATGGTTAGCCTGGAAGGTCTTTGAACTGGAAAATAATATATTCATGTACATGGTTTAGGCAGACCACTTTGGCTACCTAAGGAAGATAGACTGTAGGTGGGGAGAGTGCAATAGTTTGGTGAAAAGTGATGAGATAAATACCTAAAGTAGTATTGGGGGAGGAGAGAGAGGAAGGCCTGGAGGGCCTAGGGAGTTGATTGACTACAGGGGTAAGAGCTCCTTGATTTAAGTTCAGTGTGTTAATATTGTGCATCTACTCCGTACAGAGCACTACAAGAGTAAGTGAAGCATAGTCCTTGATTTAAAGCCCATAGGCAGGGTGGTCAGTGTCATAGAGATACAGATAACAAGCCCCCCTTCTCCTTCCCTGCTGTGGTTTCATGTGCTTTTATACCCCATTTTCTCAGAGAGAGAAACTGAAGTTCAGTGTCTTGGGCAAGGTCAGACAACTAGTATGCTTAGCACTCAGGCACAAATTGGTCCTCAAAACATTTTCTTAATGAAAATACATTTAGACAAAAAATTTTTACATTTTCAATATTTCTAAGAGTAAAAGCTATAATTTTTTAATCTAAATTATAAACAAAAAATAATTTAGCTGTGAACCTAGAAATATTTTTCTGTTAGAAAATCATTTAATATTAACTTCTTGTGTGTGTTTTACAATTTAGTGCCTGTAAACTATTGCTCAGTGAGAACCACTCAACAGTGAAAGTTTGTTCCAGCTGTGAAGTGGACACCAAGTTACTTTCTTTGATACACTTACCTGTTAAAGAGTCTTGTGATTATTATTCACTGGGTGACATTGTTGCAAATGGACACAGCCTTAATGGGAGAATTATTAATGTGCTTGCAGCTGTGAGGTCGGTAAGTTAAAATCTCAACAAGCCAAGTTCAATTTGTGAGGGAGTTCTATCACTTAATTTGTATTTGGAAAGTAATAACCAGCTGGACTAAATTTTCCTCTTGATCTGCAGTTAGTTGAATTAAGAAAATGGTACCACTTCTCATTAAAGGGAAAGCAGTATTTTGTCTGTGAATGAGTAACAAAATAAAATTGTATTTGAATGTTACATACACTGCATACTCATAAATGATTTGCTAACTATAAGAGAGCTTTTCATATTTTGGCTTAAACAAAGACACAAATGGAAAAGCTAAACTTGTTGACTTGAAAATTTCTATGAAATTCCTTAAAGGGCCATAAGTTGTATAAATCAGGGAATCAATTCTGTGCATGTTCTTAGAGCTTTCCTGAGACAGGGGAGAGAGTGAATGCCCACCATACTGCAGTAGGGGCCTGGTGGTCTACTGCATGGCATCACATGGTGAAAAGCAGGGAAGGACAATATTCTGTGGGCCTCCAAGGGTGTTTCACCATCAATTCCATCAGCATCTTCCTTTTACTTAACTATTGCCCCAAGTTTTGAACTTTGTTAGACTAAAGTTACTTGGCAGGGACTGAGAGGAGGACCTCAAAAGTAAAGTTTTACAAAATAAAGTACACAAAGAGAATTAAAGGGGCAAGACCAGTTCCTCAGTATATGGAACGATGATAGTCAACACACACACACACGCACGCACACATACATGCACACACACACACAGAAATTGACTTAGATACTTTTAGATAACGTTGTAAGTAATTGCTAATTGTTTTTCTGTATTAAATGATTGACCGATAGAGTGTTAACTATACCTAATGACAGGCCCATGATGGCGGAGGCCATGTCTGCTTTGTTAATCACCCTAGCCTCAGCCTAGCACAAGTGCCTGCAATACAGTGAACACTCAATATAATTCAAGATAGAAGAATAAACACTCAATATGACAATCTTGAAAAATAGGAGAAATCACTTTCTGGGTAATTTAAATTCAATCTTACTTAAAGGCAGGATAGGATCTCTCAACTTCCTTGCAATCCTATATAATGTCACTATATATAATTTAGTAAGAATTTTCTAAAACTCAGTATGAATATAAGCAAAAAACTGCAACAGCTTTTTTTTATGCCCCCCACCTCCACCCCTATGAGTCTGTTACCTTCTTTTGTAGGATTACATTATTTGTTAGTTTTTACTACCTTCCTTCTCCCATTTTGCTTCCATCCCTCTTATATTTCCTTTTTTCACATTTTTATTTAACCTGTTTTTTCTTCCTTTTGACCTCTGCTTAGGTCTCTTTACTTTAAAACTCCTTTTCATACAGTTTTCTTGTGTGCTAATGATATGCCAAGCCTCTCTCATAGTCTGGCTGTTCTTTTCTCCAACTTTTTTTCTAGATCTTACTCTTCTGCTAGCAGCTATAAAGTCTTTCCTCAGCTCCTTTCCATGGAGCTCAGCCCTGCCAATAGTGCAGTAGTGACAGTGGCTTAGGGGGTAGCCAGCTAATTGTCCATGCTGGGCCATTGCTATGAAGCTGTCCCTACTCTTCCATCCGAGAACCCCTGGGGGGACAGAAGGGCCCCTGAGTTCACTTCCATCTTTGTGCTACTCTTACCCCATAGTGTGGATCGAATCAGATGGTGTGTCAAAGCACTTTCCCATATATCCCTCATTTGGTCCTCACCACTATATCCCTATGAAGGCACAATGGAGATGTAGATAGCCATATCTGCACTAGCAAGATGAGGACACTGAAGCTCCTAGACACCGAGTTCATCCAGTCATATGGATTCCATGCCAGGCCCTGTGCTAAGTAATGGGAATACACAGATGTTGAAAATATACTTCCCACCTTTAGGGAGTCTACATAGATTCCACCAAGGGGCTTCTCATGGAGCATTTGTTCTGATATATTTTAAAAATCCCATAGTCTTAACTTAAAACATATATATCTGTACCTCTCTTTAATTGAAGCATGTAACTTAACAACTTCAGCTGAATACACCTAGTTTAGAGATAGAATATGCTTTTAAATCATCCAATATATTAGTGATTCTTGCTATTGTGATATTTCTAATTTGCCTTTTATAAGTTAAACATTTGAGTATTTCTATCAACAAATATTTAGGTACCTCTACAATTATAGGTGAAGAATAATGATTTTTTTTTTAATTTCTAAGGTTGGGGAACCAAAATACTTTACAACTGCAGACCGAAGAAATGGCCAGAGGTGTGAAGTTAAACTCTTTGATGAGATGGAGTCTTCTTTTGTAATGATATGGTAATCTCCCATATCTATTCCAAACTATAAAATCCCTGCTATTATCACCAAGATAGAGCATTTTAATTTTTTTCAAAAAGACGATGGATTTCATATTAGGGGAGGCATAATGATAAGAGAGAAATGATATTTAAAAAAAAACCCTTGCTCTTGTATGTTGAGTTGTTACAGTCTATGCTATAAGATTACCTTAAAATGAGATCTTTAGGTGGCATGGGATTGCTTAGATGGACTCACTGTGACTGGTATATTATTGTACTCTGTTTTATAGCAAATGGTGATTTATTAGGTCCCATTGATAATGAACATACCAGACTTTCCGTGATTTCTTGGGTAAGAACCTGGATCCAGGCCATAGGAAAATGATAGAAAAACAAATATTGTCACAGGCAGAGTTCTGTGGAACTCTCTGTGTATTAGATGCAGGGCAGGGTTACACTCTGAAGCACTGCACGATACAACATGGCATCTTTTAGACTTGAGTACCAAAGAAAGCACTTAATGTGAAACAAGCCTTCAATCTATTAAGTCTCCGGAGCAGTTTATCCATTGTGGGGGCCCTCTCTTAATGGTGCAAAAGAATGACTTTCAAGTCTTTAGACTTGTAGTCAACTCAGTTCCAACTAGCCTAATGTGACTTGAGTGGTGAGAAAAGAAATAATTGATGGAGCTGAAGTTGTTAGAGGTAAATGGTATTGAAGGAATGATTGATCACATAGTATATATTAAATGCTCTGGGAAATAATATAGTCCTGCAAAATGCAGGAGAAGGTGACATTCTTAACCTGTGCCTTTGACCACGTGGGAAATGGTTAACTCTAGCCTTGGGCATTCTTTTTTGGTAAATAATGTAGTCACTGCCAGTTTTGTCTAATGTATTCAATTTTTATCATTTCTTTTTAAAAACTATGCAGTTGGGATAATGAATCCATTCTACTTGCACAGAGTTGGATTCCACGAGAAACAGGTATTATGCTTCAGTGATTGTGTTCAATATTTGTCATTTTTATACCCCATGTAATAATTTTAAAATGGCTTTTTCCCTAAACAGTTATATTTGCCTCAGATGTAAGAATAAGTTTTGACAAATTTCGGAACTGCATGACAGCAACTGTAATCTCAAAAACCATTATTACAACTAATCCAGGTAAAAAACTATCTGAAATTCTTTATCCCTTTGGAAATGACTATCACACATTCCTATATTAGTGTAGTGTATTTAAGAATGAATATGAAGTATATTTATGAATGTAAATGAAGCTTAGATTTCATTTGAATTAAAAGTGAAAGATCGTTTTATATGACTTTAAAATTTACAATGAGTTATATCTTTACTAAAGAAATGTGAAAAGACAGACTCATTTTTGAGAGATCAATGCCATTGATTGGGTAACCTAAACTATTGATTATTTAAAATAAATTCAATTTCACTATACTTAAATAACTTAGTGCTAGAGCACTGAGAACATATAGAGTATCACTAGGTCATAACTGTAATTAAATGCCCAGAAGGCCCACTGGAGTAGTTGTTAAAAGGAGTTATAGCTCATTCCAGCATGAAATCATGGGAACAGGGTCTGGAGAGATGGGGGATTGGTGACATTAAGTATCTCAGAGTGCTTTGTGGTGCAGAGAGGTCAGCCCAACACTGCAGAAGAGTACAGAATTCCCCAAAATGGAATCATCCTTCACAGGCTCAAGAAGCTGTAAGTATAGTAGTGTGTCATTTAGAACATAAGCTTTACTCTACTGGTCAATAACAAAGCATCAGTATTGACTGAGAACTGTAAAGCAGTTTTATATCTTTGACCAAATTATTATCAGAATTTTTAAAAGTAGAATTACTAATGAATTTGGCCTGGGAAAATATCGAAAAGACAGGTTTGTCCTTTGGTAGGGTTATCAATCTTAGCAGAACTAATTGTATCAAAAACTCGAGACTAGTTAATGAGACAGATAGTCAATGGATGTTGTACATTTGGCTTTGTAACAGACTCAAAGGTGAAATATTAAAGTGCTGTGAGCAATGCCAACATGATTAGAATAAAGGCCTTATTTTTCAAGGAGGAAAATTTAAAAGAGAGTACTTACAAAGGTGCATGAATTTCAGTGTGTTTATTTAAATCAGCCTTATTTCTAATTTCTTATACCTGCCATGTAGAAATTAAGAACCCTTAATGGCTTAAGATTTCATCCTAGGTAAGATATCCAGGCTTCCGTATGGCTATCTCTGTCCTGAGAATGTTCATCAGATAAGGAAGGCAGAATTTCTGACAGACCCAGATGGCCCTTTTGTCAAGAGGGATCTTTACAGCAGTGCCAGCACCACATTCTTCCTACAGTTTCTGTCCCAAGAAACCCATTTATTTGATTTCTGTGGTCCCACTCCAGCATCTGCTCCCATCTTATATGCAGCAGTTCTCAGTGTTTTAAAAAATTTATTCATTCATTCATTCATTTACAAATATTTATTGAATGCCTTTTATTTGCCAAATACTGAGATAATTTAAATCCTTTCTGGAACAAGGCAGGACATGAGCGGGTGGATGGTCAGATGAGTAGAAAAATAGTTACTATTTGTATTAGATACTAGAAATAAAGAGATAAAAAGAAAAAAACCTTGCTTACAAGGAATTTCAGTCAAGTCTGAAAAAGAAGAGTGATAAGACACGTAGTGTTCTTAGGAGCAGGGAGGAAGAAATAACTCTGCCTGAGGGAGTCAGAGTTCAAGCATCTTCAGGATGATTGATAGAATGTTGGAGTGGGTGAGCAAGGGCCAAAAGGCAATCAGATGTCAGATATTGGGGATCAGAGTCACATAAGAGCCTTTTCCAAAATTATGTTCTTACCTTCTGGCTTCCCAGCTGACTATTATTACTGAGAGTACTCACATCCCAAGTTAAGGAGAAGGGCTTTCAAATACCTTTAAAAGAATTTGTTTTCTATTTAGAAAAGAAATACATATAAAATTCAGAAAATAGATAAAAGGATAAAAAGGAAAGCAAAGATCACCTATAATATCATCGTTTTATAAGAATCATTTCTTTAATATACATTCTTCCAGATAATTTTTTACTTGAAAGGAAGTTGTTTCACGTAGTTTTATAAGCTGTTCATTATACTTAAAATATCTCGTGTACGCTTCCCCATTTTAATAGAATGGTACTTCACATTACTAATGGCTGCCTAATATTGTATTTGATCATCTTCAGTTTTTACTATTAAAAAAAATTTGGATTGTTCACAATTATTTAAAAAGTAGTCAGTTTGTTTTTTTAAATTTATATTATGCATTTTCAATTTAAGATACATCTGAAGCTAATATCTTATTGAATTTTATAAGAGAAAATAAAGAAACAAATCTTGTGGATGATGAAATTGACAGTTACTTGAAAGACTCCGTAAGTTGTAAGTGGCTTTTAAATATTATTTGAATTTTTAAAAGGCCAAAAATTGGGTCTCTAAAGTTTTGTTTTACTGAGTAAAAGATACCATGTTCTTATTCTGTAACTGCTATATTTCTGCTTTTAAAAGTAGTTTAAAACTTTTGTCAGTCTGATGAGAGCTAAAAAATTGAGTTGACTGTTTTTTTCTTATTGTTTTTTAAGATTTCTTTAAATATTCTAGATATGAGTACTTTGTCTCCTTATAGATTGCTAGCATCTTCTACTCAGTGGCTTGCCTTTTCACTCTTCTAATGGCATCTTCTGATGACCACAAATTCTTTATTTTAAGGAAGGCTAATTTCTTATTCTTTTATTTGTTTTGCTTTTTTTTTTTTTGGCCTTTTTGTCCATTTCTGTAATCATTTTTAATATAGCAAATATAATAATTTTCCTGTTACTTAACTAAAGTTTCTACATGTTATTTGAACTCAGTAACTTTTCTATTTGGTAAAATCCTTTGGAATTCTAGAATATGTATTGAGAGAGAGAGAGAAAGGGAGAAAAAGAGAGCATGCTCTATAATAACTTTTTTTTTTTTAGTAAATACAATAGTTGATGTCTATACAGTTGAACAATTAAAGATAAAAGCTTTGAAGAATAAAGGAAAAGCTGATCCTTTCTATGGCATTCTTTATGCTTATATTTCTACACTGAACATTGATGATGAAACTACAAAAGTAGTTCGAAATAGATGGTAAGCAGCCAAATTACTTTTAGTAAATTCATTCTTGTAAGAAATTAAAAAAACAATTGTTAATAAAATTTAAACTTATAAAGGTTTAAGGTATTCTCTGACATAACTGTTTATATGTTTGAGAGAAATGTATAAATAACTTAGACTGAAGTTTCTATGGCAAACTATTTAGATTCAAAGATTATAATTGCCTTTCAGGATAAAAATTTACTGTGTTTCTGCAGTCCTAAACTATAAAGATATGATAGGACCAGAAACTTTTAACTAATATGACAAACTGTTGTTTTATAATATGATAGAAAATTATTTTGGTTGCTACATTCTATACCAATGCTAGTGACAGCATTTTTTGAAAATTATTTTCAACTGCTTGATGAATATGATTTCCAGCATCTCATAGGTCAAAATAATCTACTTGCATAGAAAAGTAAACCCCAGTAGGTTTAATAGTCTTATCCAAAAGATTTTTGGTAAGAAACATCTGAAAAGTTGTTGTGAAAGTCTCCCTATGGGTTTTAATAATTTAAATTTTTATTGAGATAGTTTTAGGTTAACATGGAGTTTTAAGAAATAATACAGAAAGAGCCCATGTTCACTTTGTGCAGTTTCCCCAAATGGTAATATTTTGAAAAACTGTAGTATCACATCACAGCCTGGATATTGACTTTAATTCAGTCCATTTATTTTATTCAAAATTTCCCAGATTGACATGCAGTCATTTGTGTGTGTGTAGTAAGTTTTGTACAGTTTTATCACATGTATAGGTTTGTATACCTACCACCACAGTCAAGATGTTGACCCATGGATTGTTAAACATTTTATAATTTTGTATTAAAGTTGAAAAAACTAATACGGAGGCTGCTGTTTAAGGCAAGTGTTTATTGAAAAATATTTTTCAAAAATTTAAACAATTTTTACAGTCTCTCATTTTTGCCTACATCTTTAATATTGATATGTGAGAGAAGGCATCTAAAATTTACTTAAAAAATTATCTGTGGCTAGATAAGAAACCACTATCTTTAGATTGCTCCCTCTAATTGAGAAATTTGTATTAGTCTTTCTTTTCAAATTGGCTAAAGTAAGGCCTGGTTCAAAAATATGGAATAGCATGTAATTATCACTCAAAGAGAGGTAAATGTGTCATTAGCAGTACAAACAGCATGTAGGGTGTGAAAATCTGCCCAACCCTAGGGTTTTTCTGTAGGTGTACAGCAGACTTAGTACAGTACCATCAATTGAGCATTTGAGGAACCCAGGCTTTCTAAGCACAAGACACAGTTCCTGCCCTCAGAACTCCAAGCTGGGGAGATAAGATGGGCATACCTGAAACAACAAGGAATAGGATATAGAATATGTAGTCAGTACTGGAGTATAAGTTCTGCAGCTGTTCAGAGAAGGGAAAGAGTGAGGTGCAAGAAAGGAAGGCCCCAACAGGGAAATGAGCCTGGGCAGGAACCCAAGCATGAAGGAAGGTAGGACAGTGAGAGGACTGACTTATTGAAGTTTCAGATGAATCACAAATACTGAAAATGAGATTGGGAAGAATGCATGTTATATTGTTTCTCAGAATTTTGTATATCTGCTTTGTATCCTGCACAGTGCTGAGCATTCTGAAATTATTAAGTTCAGACTTTTAAGTGATAATTCTGCTAGGGCTTAGAGTTGTCACTGAGGGCCTTCACATTTTATCATTTTATTTTTCTTTTCAGTTCAGGCTGTGGTTATATCATAAATGAAGCTTCCAGCGCTTGTACAACTTGCAACAAAGATTCTTCAGGATTTAAATCTGTTTTTCTGAGCTTCGATATGCTAATTGATCTTACTGATCACACAGGTACTCTCCATTCCTGCAGTCTCACAGGAAGTGTTGCTGAGGAGACTTTGGGCTGCACGGTAAATAGCAAAAAAGGAAAACATGCTTAGAACTATTTACCTCCCCCAATATAGGTTATTTTGGTGAATATTTAATACAAATTAATTCATTAATAAAGAGGTCTAGGAAAAAGCAATCTTGATTTCAACATACAAAGCTTTAATGAACATATAATTACATATTATATATTAAAATCATAGCTAATATTCACTTAGAAATAATGATAGAGGCCCTGAGCTATAGTGGAGAATAAACAAGACATTTTATATAGTCAAGTAACAATGGATAAAACAACACATTGGAGGTGTTGATCAGTTATGAGGTGGCTCTTTCAGAAAGAGGGTTTGGCTGTATTTCACCTACCCAGCTGTATAAAGTCAGCCAGGAGCATTCTCCTCCATCTGCTGCTCTAGGACAGCAGAGATTGGCTTAGGTACTTGTTTTTATTGTTAAAACAAGCTCCTGAAGTTTACCATTAAATCTCAGTTGCAAGTGGTTTCTACGTTTTCAAAGGTAGTTTTCTGTGCTAGGCCACCTTATTGGCTTCAGAAATTCCGTTTCAAGCCTTCCTTCTCTATCGAAAGAACTGAGATGTAATTACTGTGAATAAAATCCCACTTCTAATGAGCAAATTGAAATCTCACATTGGTATCAATATGAGTTATCTATATATACTTTGGAATTACTTATTTGATTTTTTTTTAAACCAGGTAAATGAATTTCTTGCAATGACGGATGAACAGAAAACAGCATTAAAGTGGAGATTTCTTTTGGAAAGAAGCAAAATTTATTTAAAAGTTAGTGTATTTTACAGAACTGTGTTATTCTATATATTCAAACAAAAGAAAATCCTAGAGTATGATCTAATAAGTTAGGGAATTTGTTATTTTTAATAATGCTCAATTCCCAGCAGTATAGAAAGATTCACCACTGTAGAAACAATGAAACAATCAGGGTTTTTTTTATATAGCATAAAGGAGTTACAAATGACACTAAAGAAATAAATCAACAAAGAAAATATCGAGTAATATTAACTCCAAGACAAGGCACTGGGCTTTAGAGTCAACGCTGGGTCTCCTCTACTACCACAACCCACATGGCAATCTCTTCACTTCAGTGAGCAGGATACAATAGCATAGTTAAATGCGCAGGGGTGAGAAAGACTCAAGTTTGCATCCCATTTTACCATTCATCAGCCCACATGACCCTAAGGAGATTAATTAACTTCTCTAAGCCTCTAAAATTCTATGATCCTACAACTCTGATCAGAGCAGACTCCTGCAGCACTAACAACAAACACTACAGTGTTGGAGGATCCTAGAATCTTAGTGTAGAGAGGGGAGTGAGACATACTCCCCTTGTTTTGCAAATAAGGAAAATGGGACCAAGAAATACTGCAACTTGCCCCAGGTCACAAGTGAGAAAGGGTTACTGCCTACATTATTTTACTCCTCCTATCATTCTCAAATGTTTTCTCCTTTATAGTCTTAACAGTTTTCAAGCTTATGTATGAGTTATATCTGTTGGTATTTACTGTACTAGAACTTAACATTGAGAAAATTTAAAACATTCATAAGCATGCATTACATTTAGCACTCAGAAGAGTGATGTCATCTCATGTCACGTAGCCTCAAGAAAAACTACAGTGCATTATGGTGAAAGAATGAGAGTGAAAAAGCAAATAGCATCTTATTATTATTAGGAAAATAGTTGTAATCTCATGGATACCCTAAAAGAGTCTTTGAGAACATTGTGTCACTCCATCTCAGCCTCAGAAGCAGGGTTTCTTATTTTCCAGTATCTTCCTTCCCTTGTGGCCTCAAGCATATCTGAATAGGTTTCAGACATGGAGTCATCAATGGCCTCACCAATATTTCTAGGACCTTAGTTCTAGGCTTCTTCATTACTAGGCCTAAGAGGGGAAATTACAGTAATATACTGCATCTCTTTTACCATTAGCACCTACATACTGTCTATTCCCAAATCAGTATACTCAGATCCTAGGTCAACTTTGTTTTCCCTCCAGACAGGTGGTGCCACTTGCTAATGAGTTTGATCAATATAAATTCATGGCAACCTACTTATAGTTTTCCACATTTGATTCAAATATAATAACAAATTGCTCTCAAGTAAAAGGACATTTATCTTTCAAAGAATAAATTAAAAAGATATTTAAATAAGATTTAACAAAAATTTTAAGCAGATATAAGATGATTATATCACAAAATATAATAAAGATCATGAGAATCAAATACAATTTTAATTGCTATAAACCAGAACATGTAATTTTTAAAATAAGGATTTACATTGTTCTGCAAATATGATAAAAATAAAGTATCCTATATAGATTGGACATTTTATATAGTCATTATATTTCAATTAAAAACAATGGCTACTTAAAATGGTTCATTTGGAGGGACTGCAAAATGAGATATTCATTTTAGTGTTTTAAAACATATGGTGATGTTAGTACAAGTTCTTGTACGTCTGATACTAGTGTTAAAGAATGTTTCCCAAAAGGGTAAAACGATGACTCTCATACAAAAATAAAATGAACACATGTCAAAGACTTAATTTAATTAATTAATTAATAAAGAAACCAGTAAGGTGTTCTTAAAAAATGGGTTCAAAGGAGAATTGGAAGAATGGATACATAAGCAGATAATCAGGAATGCTGAAACAAGTTTGCTTATAGATGCAAAACTGGCTCTTCTACAGGGCAGAATCAACTGCATCTTAACCCAGACAGAATGCATTTGGATTTCTATGAACAACATCATCTGTATCCCTATCAGTTTTCTGCAACCTGCGGTTATGAAATAGCTCAGCCCAATGCAATGAAAAGTGCAGACCATTGTAAACTCAGACATCTTGGAGGGTGCTCTAACACCAGACCATGGAGGAGCATTTCACTGAAAGATGCCCACTTATTTTTATTGCCCATTTCAAAGTCTTCTACAGTGTTTTCTAACATTAGTACAATATTTCCTATTAGTCTTTGAGATTAAGATGGCTAGCTAACATGTCCTTCCACTCTATATTAAATAAAATGTTGGTGAAAGTGCTTTGTTAATTGTAAAAAATAAGACATCATTATTAATAAACTTCATGATCATATTCCTATAGTCTAACAGATTATGTTACTACTACTATAAGTTAATGTCTAGCACAACTGGTAGTTTGAACACACTATAAGCACTTTTTTCCCTCCATGTTAGATTTGAAATCCCAACTTTCTTACCAAAGGGAAAAGTCATGAAAAAATGACAGATTTTGACAAAATCACTGTCAGAAGCCAGGATCTGAGTATATTGTTTTGGGAATAGACAGTAGTGTTCTCTACCTGAAGCTCTGCCTGAGACTTCAACTCTTTCCATCTTACAACTTTAACTGAAGTTTATGTTAATATATGTCAGAAAAATTCATTACAGTTTTCTATTGTATTCTCTGTTATAGTCATTAGTTTTCAACTTCACATCCACATGATTTTTAAAACTAATTCTCTCTTTTTTTTCTCCCTACAGTTTTTTTTATCACACAGAGCAAGGGGTGGATTGAGAATTAGTGTTCTCTCATGTAAGCTTGCAGATCCTGTTGAGGCAAGTAGGAGCTTGTCTGGACAAGGAAAGGGTTAAATCAGATATAATTTTAAACTCCGGAAAAGAATACAAGTTTTTAAACTCCCTTTAAAGTGGAAAATGACTGTTAAAATATGGATAAAATTGTACTTTGTTAGAATGTGGTAAAAATGTTTCTATAAATTATGTTTCCCCCTGGAGTTGGTTTGGGGGTGTCTTTTTTATTTTTTTTGTTAATATTTTATATTTGCAGGGCCAGGGGTTAAGTCTTAAATAACTTTCACTCAAGCTCCTTTCTTAGAAGGCCCTTTCTACTAGCCTTGCCCTCTCTTCCCAAGTTGAAATGTTTGCATGAATTAATAAATCAGTTTAATATTTCCTATTGATTGACTTATTTCCTTAAGCCCCTTTCCTCTTTGTCTTATTTCCCTGGAGAAAGATCACAGCCTCTTAAAACGACTTACCTAGAGCTTGGCAATGGCTAAGTCTGCTTTCCTGGAGCTGATAGGGCCTAGACAAGAGGCTCTCTCTGTGCCCAGTGGGAACAGCAGAAGTCTGTGGGTAGTGTTGTACAACTGCTTTGAACACTGTAGAAATTTGTAAATCTCTTTTCTTCTCTAATACATTGGAGCTACCCAGTGCTTGTGAAGACTTGCTGACTCAGGGTTGACATTTATGAGTCTGAATCAACTGGAAGGAGACCAGCTTCAAAAGTTATATGAGCTCAGGAACTTGAAAGGGTGGAAGTCCTGCTTAGGAGGAAAATGGCCTCCCTTCTATTTCAGCCATCCTTGCAGCAGCCCCAAAGCACTCTCCTCAACTCTACACTATTGCTTCAGGGTACAGACCCACCAACATAGTTAGCATTGATACATGGTCTGGGAGTTTTGGTCAATATATTTGGGATCTGACACTGCAGAAGACTATACTTCACCTACCATGGGAGTTGAGGGGGAAAAAAGAAAAAGTAAGCATATGAAACTCATAAAGCTGGTGTTGGGACATAGACTTATCTTGTCAGTAATGTTTTCTCTGGCCTGTATAATAGGTAGCCATGGAGGAGGGATGTGAGTTGATCTCTAGTGTGTCCAAATTATAATCAGTAAGCAAAGTAAAGAAGGATTTGTCTTAGCTGTGCAAACAGCAGCTGTGCCTGACGAAGATCTTCCTGTCTCCCTTGAGGGGGCAAATGGATGTGTTAAGCAAGGTGAATTGGCAGGGTGGACAGGGAAGGAAGGAGGGAGAGTGATGGGAGGGCCAGGATGACATCCTTCCCATTGGGAGCGGAGAAGGGTCAGGTTGGGAAGGAGAGAGAAGTGAGGGCGCCTACCAGCAGCCACATTCACATCCTCTTTAGTTAAGCAGGAGTTGGTGCGCAGGAACACAGGAAATGAGGAAAGATGCCTGGCCAAGCGATGTGTTAGGAGTTGCTGTGCCAGGCCTCCTGGTGCCTTGACCTTGAGCAGCAAGTCTCAGATTGCCAATGCCTGGGCCAAGGGTGCCAGAACCTGCTGTTTGGGCTCCTGCTGTCTGGGCCTTAGCTGCTTTGGCTTCAACTGCATAGTACAGGTGCTTAATACTGTCATTCTTGAAGTAGGCACGTAGGCAGTACCCAGTGTTCTCCAACCACAGCTGTCAAACACTAGAGGGGTGGTAGAGGTCTCTGGTTGACCTTCTCAGTCCATGGACATTTAAGGAGACCCCTTGCCTATCTACATCATAGCTGCTATGAACATGTGTGAACAAGCATCCCACACTTTTTTATACATCTTTCTTGACTTTCATCTATCCATATTTCTATGTTAAAACACAGTTTACAGATACAGGTTATACTGTCATCTGCTTTTACATGTAAGAATTTATAATAATCCTTTTCACATCATTAATCTACATAGCTTAATGGCTATATGTAATTTCATTATGTGAGTATAGGAGAGTGAATCAATCCATTACTGTTAGTTAAGATGTCTCCCACTTTTTGCTATTATAAACTGTATTTAAATTTCTGTCCACATTCTTATTTCCTTGAGATAAGTTTCTAGACATTAAATTGCTGCAATAATATTAATAGCTAACTTTATTAAGTACTTTTTTCTGTGACAGACATTGTAATAAGCACTTTTAGTATCTAATTTATCCAAGCACTGTTAGTTTGCCTATTTCATGGATGTGACATGAAGGACCAGCTAGAGAAGGTAGAATTAGAGGTAGCTGCATGGACAGGTTCTGTGGCTGCAGACTCAAAACCATCTGCTGCTCCCAGGATGTTCTCCAGCTCTGAGTTTCTCCCTTGCTGTTACCCTTTTTATAAATGGAGATAATGATACCAACTTCTTTTGGCAACTGTGTTTGGAGTTATTCTTTTTTTTATAAATGAGAACAATACCAACTTCTCTTGGCAAATGTGAAGACTAAATTGACACATGTAAAGTGCTTAGACTTCTTCACTTAGTATATGATCAATAATTATCAGTCATCGAGGTATAGCAATTTCATTGGTACTCATATTTGACTATTAATGTTTTTATATGAATTCTATTCTACTTTTATAGTTTGAATTTTTTTCTAGTACATCATTATAATTACTCTCTTAAAAATATTATGAAGGGTTTAGTATACTTAAATGAATTATATTGAAAAGAAATATAAGACTTACCTGAAACCAAAGATACTACACCAACATTTATACCACAGATGTGCCCAGTAGTTTCATTTAAAAATAACTGGGTGTAAACATATGAAAAGATGTCAGCTTCACTTTTAATCAAAGCAATGCAAATTAAAATGACCATAGCCTGATATCCATTGTTGGCAGGAGTGTGTATTAAAAGGTGTTCTTGTCAAGTACAAATTAGCATATTCCTTTTCTTCAGCAATTTGGCAAAAAAAGTATCAAAAATTTAAAGTGCAAACTAATCAATTTCACATCTAATATCTTCCCTAAGGAAATAAACAAATGATGTATGTAGAAAATGTTTCTCACGTCATTGTTTCTAATAGCAAAACATTTGAAACTTATGCAACCTGTATGGGAATGTTGGGCCCCATTCAGATTCCCTTTATTTACATATATATATGCCTATCTCAGATTCTGTGATGGTCAAAGAATTACCTGGGGTAGTTACCTGAGTGGTGGGGGAACAGATTCCAGCAATATCTTCACTTGGATTGAAGCTCGACTCCAGGTCTGAGACCACATTGTTTTCTTAGTTTGCTCCCTACCCTTTCTGCTTCCTTCTTACTTTTCGCCTGAGAGCACTCCTTCAGCAAATCACCTGAACGAGAATCCCCACCTTAGGCTCTGACTCTGGAGGGTATATGATCTAAGACACAGCAAATAAAAGTGATTATGAGAATCTATATTCGCTGATCTGGAAAATGTTCATAGTGTATTAAGTGGATGTAGAATACTAATTTTTTACAAAATCCCAATGAACATTTTAAAAAAGTCCAGAACAGATGTGAAGCCATATATTCTGTATGGACTAATAAATTATGGAATTATTTTCTTAAGTGTGGTAATAGTATTGTGGCTATATAGGAGTGTCCTTATGCTTAGGAGATACATGCTGAAAGGGTAGAGTGTTTCTGCCATTTATTTCCAATTTTCCAAAATAAGTGTTATATACATATATAACATCAGGATTTGTGGGAATTGGTCTCTCAGTTTTTGATTCTTACAGCCAAGGACTTTGTATGCTACACTTGCAATGCTGTTGTCAGCTATTTGTGACAAATCTTTGCCACTATGGTGGTGAACATTGACCCTCAGGGACACTGTGTACTCTCTGGGTGCTGGTTTGTGCCACCCAAAGGAGCTACATGTGAACATTACTCCTGCCTTACACCTTTAGCTTGCTTTCAGGTCTGTTAGCTTACTATATTTGTCTAAGTTGAACCTTGTTATCTGCTAACTAGACTAATATACTTTCAATATGAGCACACCCTTGATTCAACTCTTGTACTACAGGAATGTAGCCAAAGGAAATAACCACAAATGTGCTGATTCTACTAGCAAATAACTAGAAACAATCTCAATGGCCAAAAATGAAGGACTGACTTGAGTCTCATGCAGTCACTGAAAATAGTACTTGCAGAAATGTGCAGAAATAACATGGAAAGACTCATGACAAAACAGAAAATTGTACAATATGAGCAAATATTACGAATTACAGTTACAGCCTGTCTTGGAAGAATGTACACCAATGCTTACCTTTGACTATCTCTGGGTGGATGAAATTTTGACTTATTATTTTTTGCTTATCCATATTTTCTAATCTTTCTTAATAAACATGTATTGCTTAGGCAACTAAAAAAAAATATAAAAGAAGTTAAGATAGCATAAGAGTTAATAAACAATTCAGTACCAATTATGGGACTAAATCTTTTTATATATCTGCTTAAAAGATGCAGCCTGCATTGTGGTCAAGATTTCAGGTTCTGGTTTTTGGTATCTGGGTCACATCTTGGCTATCATTCAGCTGAGTGACTGTAGAGCTAGGCTGGCTAGCCTCTAAATCTACATCTTCATATCTATAACAGGGATGGCAGTAATATCAACCTCATAGCTTAGTTGAGGGTTAAATAATACAAGGAAAGCTCTTGGTACAGGACTAACAGTACTCAGGGTTCAATAAATGTTAGCTATTTTCATTAAATCAGATGTCCTTAGTTTTCTTCAAGGGCCAACAGATGTCTTCTGTTTATACTAACAGTGGGAGCCCCTGCCTAAGTCTAAAGCACTCCATAGGGCAGTCTGATAGTTGTGCTGTGCATCTTGCCTAGACTTTTTTTAGAGAAGGGAGCAGGTAAGAGCAAAAATAGCACTACCAGGCCACTCAACTTGTCTGAAACCTCCTTATCGCTGGTGGGGAGGTAGAGGTGCAATTAACCATTAATAAAGGACAGTGCTCACCAGACCAAAGGTCAATGACCAAGGTCTGAAGTCCCTTAATAAAGAAGTGTTCCCCTAGCCAATACCCAGCATCCTTATTTGGATTTTCAGTTTTCAGTAGTTTCAAAATTATCTCTTAAACTCAGATTCTATAAGCCAGGGTACAAACGAGTGAGGTAATCATTTATTGTTAATTAAATAAAATTTTAAATTAACTGATTATACGAAGAGGTGTTTTTCCACATCTCAGTGAAAAATCACTTGGTGCGCTGAGGATTAATTCTGCTAATTAATATAGTGGACCTGGTATGGGCAAGTAATTTGGAAATTTTAATTTTTACAAATACCTCCAAATGATTATCATGATCAAAGAAATGTGGTAAACACCGATTTGAAACATGCTTTTCAACTTCCTCTGCAGATTTTAATTCTTGAACAGGAGATCCCAGAATAACCCACTGAAAAGTCTTAACCAGTCCAGTTTTAGGAAAGGAGTCTTCTTAGCATTTTGTTTGATAAATTCTCCTCACTGGAGCAGTCACAAATAGTTTATTCTGGTTGTTTCCTAGAAAAAAGGCACTCTTTTTCCTTTCCATTCTGACCCAGCTCTTGTAGCTCGTGTTTCCTTGGAGGTTCCATTTTCCCTGAATTAAGGCATAGCAATCCAATCAAATCATCTTTGGGTTACTTATTAAAGGACCGTCACTTTTAATATCCTCTGCTTGCTTCTGTCCAACTCCCTTCTCTCCTGAAACTTAAGCCATTACGGTGCTTTGTAGACTCAATATTCTGGCCTTTCCACCTTAAATCTCATACTGAGAATCCCTTGGATGCCAGCCAGGATCTCATCGTTTTCTTTCACGGGTCCAACTCCTTTTGGCGTCCCAGTCAAGATAATATCTCCTTCTTCCAAGGTGATGATCTTAGAAACGTAGCTGATGATGTAAGGGATGGTAAAGATCATGGAGGATGTTTCTCCGTCCTGCCTGAGTTCGCCGTTGACCTTGAGCCAGAGCTTTAGGTTGTGAGGGTCAGGGATCTTCTCTTTGGGCACGAACGCGCTCACGGGGCAGGAAGCAGTGAAGCTCTTGGCCAGAGTCCAGGGCAGCCCCTTCTTCTTGCACTCGTCCTGCACGTCCCTGGCGGTCATGTCCAGGCACAGGGCATAGCCGGCCACGTAGTCCATGGCCGCGGCCTCCGGGACTGCGCGGCTGCGCTTGCCCATCACCACGCCCAGCTCGAGCTCGTGGTGCAGGTTGCGGCTGTACGCGGGCATGAGGATGGGCGAGCCCTCGGGGACGTAAGCGGTGGACGGCTTCAGGAAAAGCACCGGCTCGCTGAGCACCGCGCTCTGCATTTCCCTCACGTGGTCCGCGTAGTTCCTGCCCACGCACACGATGTTCTTCCCCCACTCCCAGAAGCGAGACAGCGGCCTGGGCGCCGCCATGGCTCCTGACCTGTGCTCCTGGAGTCACGTGGGCTCCGCTGGGGCCTGACCCCTAACGTCTACGGCTATCCCGACAGGACGAACTACCTCGGAGCGCCGTCTGGTCCGCGAAGGCCCGTTCCTCTTGGTGCGTCGCTGGGTGCACGGGGGTCGCCGCTCGTCCTCCGGGCAGCTGCCGTCCAGTGGCTGCCTCGGGGGTGCCGGGCCTTGGAGCGCCCGTCTAGCTCCCGGAAAGAGGCAGAGGCCGAACGCGTCTCCTCGGACGCCTTCACCTCCCCGCTTCCGGCCAGCGGGGGGCGGGCACGAGTTCAGACGCGAGCGCTGATTGGGCGGAGGCGTAAACCTTGCTCTGATTGGTCGGGAGGCGGGGCTGGCGGTGGGCTGGGGCTGGGCTGGGAGTAGATTGGTCGGGAAGTGGGAAGGGGACGCGAAGGGGGGCACTGATTGGCTGTCGCCGGATGACACTGGCCCTCGCGCCGCGGTCCGCAGCTCCCCTGTCATGGTGCTGGGCTACCTGCTCCGCCGCCGGAGTCTCGCCGCCCTGGGAGCCGCCTGCACCCGTCGCGGCCTGGGTAGGTCGGCCGGGGCCGGCCAGGCAGGGCTGACAATGGCAGGGGCCGGGGGTCGGGGACCAGCCGGGAGCCAGGGAGCCGCCAGCTGCGGAGTCCCGGCCGGCGTCGCAGTCGGGCAACGGCGGTTGGGCCGGCCGCGCACTCCCCGGGGCGTTCCGGAGGCGCCGGCGGCCCGCAGCCGGGCGTGGGGCGCAGGCCTAGCCCACCGGCCCGCGCAGAGGGGTCGGCAGCGCGCCGCCCCGCCGCCCCGGCTGACGCTGTTTTTTATCGACACAGGAGTTTCTGACAGCAACGGGCAGGCCGATTGGGGTCGAGAAAGGCTGCACAGCAGTCGGGTCAGAATTTGAGAGGGCTGAAGACAGAGAGTGGGGTAACTGGTCAGCTCGAGTTGCTGACGGATTTGTGCTGGGTAAGGAGACGTGTGTTCCCGGGCGCTTGGATCTGCCCCCCTGCGGTCAGCCTGGCAGCCTTCGCCCTTCTTGACCCTGGCGGGGCAGGGGTTCCCACATACTTTCATCCTTCCGCCCCACACAAACCCCGTATTTCTAATGCCTTGGGGTGATGTGACCGTGTCTAGAGCTCCTGGAATGCTGTATATATTCTCCACAAAGTAAATCACATCTTTTCATGTGAGCTCTGGCTGACAAAAAACAAAAACAAACAAACAAACAACAACAACAAGAAACAAAAACCCGAGGCACGCAATTCTTAAGCCATGGCAAAGGGAAGAATCCTGGAGCAATACTTGGGTTCCTACAGTGCTGGGTTCCGTGAGCTGTGGAACCCTGGCCCTCCCTGGCTCTGTTTCCAACTGTGCCTCTAAGATAAGGGGCGTTGGACACACCCTGGCCTCCAACAGCCTGCTCTTCCTGCTGTCAAATTCGATTCTCACTGAGAATCTTGGCTTTGTTGGACTGACCATTTTGACCTTTTAAAAAAAATCTCCTTGACTTCTTGATATTTTATTTGGCTGATGGAGCAATAGGGGCAATAGATTAACCTGAGTCTCTGGGAGCTAGTTAACAGCTAAATAAGCACAGGGCACTTGGTAGGCATATGGAACAAGCAGTGAAGCCATCCTTGGCCATTTTTAAATCCCACTGAAAGCAGTCAAGGTGTCCGAATGGTTGATGTGTCACCATTGCTGAGGACCCCATTCAAAAGAAGTCAAACAAAACATGTCTCAGGACTTCATCCAGACCATAGGCTGGAGGTCGACACAGACCTGCACACTCTGATTACACGAAAGGTCACAGTTGCAAACCAGTGAACTGAGAGAATTTCTCAGGCAGTGATGGGCTAGGTGATATAATTTTTGGAAAAGGAAAAAGGTTTCTGGTGGCAAACACACCAGATGAATTCCTTCCTTGGAGATAATGGCATTTTTCTCAGGTTCCCAAGGCTCTGATGGCACCAACTATAAATATTTCCTTCACCTGGGCAGTGCTAGTGATGTTCTATTGAAAATATATAAATGGGGTCCCCTTTTGAGGAGGATGCTCCAAGACATGTTGTTGTTTCAATCCTTATACCTTCCTTTCACCCCCACCCCACCCCCAATATATACACTACGCTCTGCATAGTGTAGTCCTTCTCAGGCTCACATAGCACCTGGGGCTCAGGGGAGGTGGAACATCACAAACTTGATGATACAAAAGTGTATATTTTGCTGTGCATGAGGAGAAGAGTCTGGAAAATGCCCAACTGGTTGTCAAAAGAGGGGGTTGGATATCTTTGTGTGACCATTAAAGCTAGAGTTTAGGCAGTTTCCATGGCCATGGCAGATAAGGTTGAATTCTGCATGACAGTTCCTGGAGATGTGGCTTGTCAGTCAGTTGGATCCCTTTCGGGGAGAGGCCCCTATCCTAGCACCTGCCCCAGAACTTCATGGCTGTCTTCTATCACCTTTTGTTATGTGGTTTTAGATCCTTTCACACTAAGACTTAAAATATTGGAACCTCTGTGCATTTTTAGATTGAATGATAGGAGTTCCATTGTTGAAAATATTCTGGCACCTGTCTGCTGGGTAAAGGATGCTTTTACCTGTTGGTCACTCCTGGCCACCCTGGCAGAATCCTTTGGCTCAGTTGGATGGTGATTTTGTATCCTGCATACCTGAATCTAGAACAGTTGTGGCTAACTGTCCATTTCTCAGGCCCTGGTAGTTTTTGTGCATTATTCAAGTTTCTAGTTGCTGCCATTTGAAAGTGAATATTGTTTTCTTTCATGGCTGGAGGCCCGAGAAGGGCTGTAACTGCAGGTGACTGTGTTAGCCGGAGAGGCAGCAGTGTGCTGTGAATAAGAAATGGCCCAGCTTGGTACTTTCACTCTGGGTTCCTCCCTTCATGGTCTTTTGAGTTGTTGTGAACAACCCAGAACTGACGATAGTCATATAAGAATGTTCACAGCCACAAACTGTACTTCTGTCCTTTTAGAACTCTTGAAAAAGAAAGGATCATAAATCCGAAAGAGGCAATTTCCATGACTATGAACATGAATCATTTTTTAGATTTTCCTTACTGATATGGTTAAGTGAGGATATTCTTTCTCTATCAAAGAGACATAGGAAACCTTGCATAGCAAGCCTCACATTTGAATGTTCACCTCATCTTGTCCTGGAATGTCACATCCCTGGGATGCCCCTACTGCTGAGTCATCAAGGACTCCTTTTGAAGTGTATGCCTGATGTGGCCTCATGTGGACACTGACCCAAGCTACACTTGTCCTCAGGTCCAGCCTTGCTGGGAATCCTCCTCCATCACACAGATTTGAGGAAGAGCTTGACAGTGGAACAGGGCGCCATGAAGGTTGAAATACTGCCTGCTCTGACTGACAACTACATGTACCTGATCATTGATGGTGACACCAAGGAGGCTGCCATCGTGGACCCAGTGCAGCCCCAGAAGGTGGGAGGCATGGTCCCAGAACTAATTTTTCATCCCCTAATGGGTTTGATCACTGTAGTGTTCTTGCAACTTGGCTAAAGCTAACTGGAAATCAATTAATTTATTTTATTTTATTTTATTTATTTATTTTACAAGCAAACTAGTGTTCAACCACTGTTACCGGGGCAAGGGGCCAGTGAAAGGGGTGGGGGTGACCAGAGGCTTTTGCACAGAGAGAAAAGGACTTCTGTCCCTGGGCAGAGGAACAGGCACTATCCTTGGTACTGTCTTCCTTGAGGCTTTGTGCCTTTGGCCAGATGGGCTTGGAGTGGTTGGGTGGGTGGGGGAGTGTGAGAACTGAGCTGCCAGGTGGATCAAGAGAGAAAAGGGCTACAATCACCCTGCTCTACTGAAGTTACCGTGAGTCTTCAGAGTCAGGACAGGCCTAGCCCCTCCTGGCCTATCCTGGGTTCTGCTGGGCAACCCCACCCACCCTGCAGGCAGTTGAGCCAGCTCTGGGAGTGTGATGATGGCCTTTGTCCTGCCTCACGCTTGGCTACAGGTTATAGAAATGATGAAGAAGCATGGTGTGAAGCTGACCACACTGCTCACCACCCACCACCATTGGTAAGTGCTCCACCCTGGAGGCCAAGCTCCTTCCAGGCCAGCAGAGTTGATTGGGCCTGACTGCTCCATTCCAGGCACACCCCAAGGGCGGGGCAGAGTTCTGCAGGCTCTCTGGGCCCTCCCACAGCTGGCAGCCTGAGTCATTTCTGCCCCCACAGCTGTGTC
The DNA here is from genome assembly GCA_030015415.1 of Cynopterus sphinx. NCBI lineage: Eukaryota > Metazoa > Chordata > Mammalia > Chiroptera > Pteropodidae > Cynopterus > Cynopterus sphinx. The sequence continues at coordinate 92,633,870 of CM057379.1, read as the reverse complement.
CACTATGCACCTAAAGATTGACCTCCAGTGGGATTCTGAGAAGACTTCGGGCTTCCCTATGTCTTTCAGGCCCTGGCCCCTCCACCCTGTGACAGGGTCTGGTAACTAGGTGATTTTCTGGGGAGATGCTTGCAGTGTGGATCCTTCTGCTGCAGGAGGACCTCCAGCAGGTCTCTGATAATGCTTGGGCTTGTGTGATGAGATATTGGCTTTGGTGAGAAGGAAGAAACTAGATTAGACATTAGTGTTTTTAAGAATCTTTAGCCATATTTGAAGAGGTCGTATGTGTTTTTGAAATTTATTTTAAGGCTAAAGGATGAAAAAGCACCCATGTTTGAGTTTAGGACTAGAGTTGTCTGTCCAAGGCTTTTTTTTTTTTTTTAATTTATTTTATTTTATTTTAATTTTTATTTGAAACTTATGAGGCTCTTCAAAGCTGAAGAGAAAACATTCACTTGGCTCTGAATTTTGCAAATAACTGCGCGAGGGTAGCTAGTGCCTGCGAATGAACATGTCCCTGTGGCATCGCTATCATTCAGCCTGCAGGAGCTCTGCCTCCCATGCCCTTTCTCCTGGTAATCAAATGAGGCCTTTGACCCGGAATATTGCTTGGGTGTGGTTTTGCCAAAGTTTGTTAAATGGTGAAAACGTCTGGATTGATGTAACTAAGTTGCTAAGTCTTTGGGGTTGTTTAACCTCTGGAGCATCAGGTGCTAATTCCTCTAGGGATGAGTCTGCAGCCTTGCCTTTGGCTCTGGGCTGCTCAGCGCTGCTGCTCTTTCTTTTGGGAAATCCACTCCCACTGTGCCTCGCCAGACTCCTGGGTCTTCATGTGGCTGCACAAAGCCTCCCCTGCTCCAGCTTTGCACAGTTTGTTTCTCTTTTTCACATCAAGTAACTCCCACATCAGACTTTGTTTTTCTGGAGAGTTTTCTCAGCATCTTCTGTTTATGATAGAATATAAACCCTAAACAAGGCCCCAAACAGAGTTCAAGGGCACAGTCTGTGCCTCCCTCCCACTTATCAGTGGTGGCAGTGAGCTTGCTGTGGGGCTGGCTCTGGCCTGTGTGTAATGGCCCTCTGAGGGGAGAGGGCAGAGGAGCCTGTTATCTCAGGCCCTGCAGTTTCTGGGCCCATCAGAGGAGTCCATGGGTGAATGTGATAATGAGGAGCAGGCATTCCTTAGGGACTGAAAAGTCCTCACCTTGTTCTGAAAACGCTGATCTTCAGGTGTCGGCGGCACACTCCCAGCCCTGCATTCAGGACCCCGCTGGGCTCGCCCTGGTATAACCAGCCCCACAAAACCCAGGAATGGAGCTTTTCTCGTGACCCACTATCTGAAGGGATGCCCAGGCTGACCCTAGGGGAGCACTCGGAACCCCTGGATGAAGGCCCAGGAGGTTCCTCAGCTCTAATAACACATTAGAATCATCTGGGAGGTCATTTCAGGCTGGCCCCTGGGCAGACAAATCACCTCAGATGGCTGGGCATTGCCATTTAGAAGACAGCTTTACGATCTTCTCAGGGTGGGTCAGAATCACCTGGGGGCTTTTAGATCTCCTACCCTGCAGGCCACCTGCAAGTAAACTGTGTCGGGCTGTGAGAGAGGGAGTCAGATCTGACTCAGGTGACCCTGATGTGCCCAAAGCACGGGAACATTGACTTAGGGATTGTCTATGTGTTCGTAATTTGTTTCATGAGCTCTATCAGCTTCTGCAGCAAAAGGGCAGGGCACGGAAATGCCTGGCATGGGAACGAGGGACCTGAGAGTTTTCTTTTCAGTGGAGCTAAGTGACAGGCAAGAAGCCAGTTTCCTGTGTTAGAAGATATGTTTCTACTTCTGAGAAATGTAACTGGGCAAATAAAAATTCCATTTGGTCAGGATTTATAAGCAAGCAAACCCCCTTTATGTCAGCAAGTAGCCCAGGTCTCCTTTTTGACTTCCAGGGACCATGCTGGTGGGAATGAGAAGCTGGTTAAGCTGGAGCCGGGGTTGAAGGTGTATGGGGGCGATGACCGGATTGGGGCCCTGACTCACAAGGTCACACACCTGTCCACACTGCAGGTGAGGAGTGAACCAACATAAAGGGACACCAGGCCCTAGAGATGGCACAGTGGGAATACTGCCTCCCCATTCTGGCTGTCCACTTCATTACCCCAGGGACCCAGAGGGCACAGCAGGGCTTGGGCTCTGGTGATGGCCTGACCCGGGGTGGAGGGCCCCGTGGGGCTTTCTGGGCCTCTTTTGGGAGCATCACAAGCAAATCAGTGTGAAAATGGTGACTAAATGAAGAATGTCCTTTTCTTAGGAGTTGTGGTTGGAATATTTAGGGGCAATTTGTCAGAACATGAGGAACTTGAAACGCATGTGTGTGGAAAGAGCACATGTCACAGATGGGGGAACTGTCAGCATTTGGTGACTTGGGTAAAGGTCATATTGATGTTCATTCACTTTAATATTTTGTAGATTTGAACATTTTTGAGTAAAGAGATAGTGTGGAGTAGGGGAGACAAACAGAATAAAAGGCCAAGCAACTAAGAAGGAAAACCATCTTTTCTAGCAAGACACTTGGTTCAGATTTAGTCCAATTTTGAGAGAGAAGACAAAATAAGCCCCTTTAGTTTTGCATGACAGCAAATGCCAGGTTCCAGGATGGTCTCTGTCCCTGGGGCACGCTTAAGTACTGAGTCCCATGGTTACCAGCAAGATCTACATCCTGCTGTGGTGTGGATGCAAGGTCTTAGATGAGACCTGTGGGACCAGTGGGGCATGTGCTTGTGAGCCCTAGGAGCACATGCCATCATGTGCTTTGTTTCAGGTGGGGTCTCTCAATGTTAAGTGCCTGTCAACACCATGCCACACTTCTGGACACATCTGCTATTTTGTGAGCAAGCCCGGCAGTTCTGAGCCCCCTGCTGTGTTCACAGGTGAGGGTTCAGGTGTATGTGCTGGGGATTGGGCATTCTTTGCAAAGACCCTCTTGGTGTAGGGGTGTCTTTGAAAACTTCCAGGTGTAGCAGCAGAGCATTTTCTGTCTGAGACTGCACAGGGTTATGTGAGGAGGACCTCAGCCCTCAGGGCAGAGCTTGGGGCTCAGCCTCAAGCACACTGGGGCACAGGTGGGCTGCAGGGACACTGTAGGGAGTGGCACCTCTGGAATGGCTGACCATGTACTTCCCTCTGATCCCAGTCACTACTATCAGGTGCCCTAGGGACAAGCCCTTTCTTGAGAGACTATACCTGGTGGGGATGCAGCCCCAGCCCCTATCACCTCCAGCAGCTGATGGACAGGAAGGGCAGTGAGTCCCAGACCCACCTCTTGCAGGCCTGATGCCATGCGCTCACGCTACCCAAACCCTCCATAGGATGTGAGCCGAGCTGGATTTGGCAGTCAGTAGACAGCCCACAGGCAGGTGTCCTACACAAAGCAACCCTGATAGTGGACTTCATGGCAGCCCTAATGAGCTCAGAGGGTGGCGGGGGAGTTCAGGTAATGGCTGCAGTCTGTGGTAGCCATGACCTTGAATGAGGGTTGCAAAGCACCGCCCAGCACCAGGCTGTGTGAGCAGCACTCAGTCAGGGCAAGCAGACCTTTCCAGGAATTGGAGGTGTTTTTTCCCTTTTGAAAGAAAATGAAAGGATGTTGATGCCTATTGGGGAACCTGTGAAATGGAACAGCCATGTGACGACTGGGAGTTCAGGGTGGCATGCGCCAGTGGCCGTGGATGAATGGGAATGGTTGAGAGTGCTGTAGCCTCTGCGCGGAGCAGGCCTGTTGGCTCTCCAGAGGCCTCACTGCTGCCGTAACTCTTTTAGTGAATGTAAAGTTTTTAAGCTCTGAGTGTTCCAGAAATTTAAGGCCACGTCCGACTATGGTGTGGAGTAGGTAAACTGGTTCATGCGCCACATGTACACTGCCCTGAAGTGGTCTCATCTGCACGAGAGGTGAGAACAGAATCTCTCTTACCAAGTGGTATGGGCCTGAGGTGAGAGGGGTGGGAAACCTGTGCCTGGCCCGGTAAACCCTCAGTACCTTGCAATCCTGTTTTTACAGTGCCCTATAAAGCCCCAGACTTTGGTCTGCCCCTCTGTCAGGTGGGAGGGCAGGGTCTGCCTGTCAGAGTTTTCAGGACCTAGGGGAGTGGGCAGGCCCCTGGGGATGACCCCATGAACGAGGCAGGCTCCCTGGGGACTGTGCCATTAAAAGCCGAGTCCCACTTTGGAAGTTGTGGAGGGTTGACTGCTGCAAACACAGACCTGAACCATGTCCCGCATGAGTTACTATTGTCCATGTGACAGTGGCTGGGAGAGGAGTGCATTGTCTTATTGGTGACTTTTATAATGAATATGTGAAAATCATACAATGTCATTAGTGGGGAAGCTAAGGTGTCTGAGGCATTCACAGTGAGGACCAATAGTGCAGGAGACAGGATGGCTAGCAGGGCCCCAGCGGGCCTGTGTGCGTAGCCAAAGAAACTGCAGTGTCCAGAGGTGAGGTGATCGGTGGCTTCAGGCTTCAAGTTGGGGTCTGAGTGACCAGGGCCATCCTCCCGTACCATGCTCCCAAGGATGTAATTGGATGTGGGGTGTGGCTTTGGACCTGGGATGTGGTGGGTAGGATGAGGCACTAATGGACCAGGAGGGGAAGATATTCTGGTGGACAGGCCTGGGTGGGAAGGATCAGGGTCTGAGAGCTCAGATTTGGGACCCTAGCTTATGGAAGTGCATACCAAAGCCACAGAAGGTACTCAAGTGGCCAGGGAAGGAGGCTGCAGTGGATGCTAGAACCATGGCTGGCTTCACAGGGCCTGGAGGTGGGGGCGTGGCCTGCTGTGGAGGCAAGATGCCCCCAGGCACTGTTGGCAGCTGATTAAGGAGGGTGAGAAGGAGACAGCAGAGGCTGGAGTGCAGGAGCATGGTCGCCCTGACTGCCAGGAAGGGAGCTTCCCAGTCTCTTAGTGTCCTGCTGCCCACGAGGACTTGGATCCCCCCTCTCCCCCCCCCGCCCGGTACCAGCAGCAGGGGGCCCATAAAGTTCCTGGATGTGGGAATAACAGGTGTTGCTCGTCCCTGCAAGGGACCCCTGTGCCTGTACGGCCTGTCCTCCCCTGGGTCTCCTTGGCCTCTTGCCGGTCCCCAGACTTGAGGTTCAGGGCAGTTGACCTGTGTGTTGAGGCTCTGCTCACAGGCCACCCCATAGTCTTGTTTTAAGGGGTGGCCCTGGCTTTTGCCAAGTGGGCTGCCTGGGAAGAGGCCTGGCCCATGCCGAGGGAGGGGAAACATCACTCCGTGTCATGGGGTTCCAGCCTTCCCAACCACAGGGGGGGAGAATAAATGCCTGTGGGCTCCGTGTGGCTCAAACCACTTTCTCAGGGATGAGATCCTGGGAGGGAAGCAGCAGCGCAGAGACCTGAGAGCGTCAGGTGGAGGGGGTGCTGTCTAAAGGGTGGATGCAGGAGGGGTGACTCCGCAGGCAGTAGGTCTATGTTCCGAGGGCCCTCATGGGCTGTGGGCCCACACGACGGGTTCCCAGAGGACCCAGGTGGAGCTGGCTAGATTATGGGGGGTGTTACAGGATGGTGCCGGCTGCCGAGGATAAGGGAAGACGCAGGAAGTGGCTGCTGGATAGTGAGAAGTGCTGGATTTGGGAGTCTCAGAGCTCCAGTTGACGGGACTGGGCGGTGAAGAAAGGAATCAGTATGACCCTAAAGTTTGGGTCTGAGCAGCTCTTTGGGGGCTGGTGGTGAACTGAGTGAGACTTCAGTAAAACGGTTTGGGGCAGGTGGGAACCGGGAGCTGCAAGTCTTTGGGCTCTGCTTGGATGCAGGTCCTCTTGGGTGTCTGGGTGGAGGGCAGGTCTTAGGCTGCACCCCAGTCACCATGGGGGACAGAGCATAGCCCTGGCTGTCGGTGCAGCCCATGGACAGGTGGTCAGCATCACCTAGGAGAGAACCATTGGCCCCTCGAGGGGGTGTGTCTTGCTGGTGGCCCCACTGCTCTGTGGCTGTCTTCTTGTCTTTCAGGTGACACTTTGTTTGTGGCTGGCTGTGGGAAGTTCTATGAAGGGACAGCGGACGAGATGTACAAAGCCCTGATTGAGGTCCTGGGCCGGCTCCCTCCTGACACAGTAGGCAGCACTCCACTTAGCTCCCCAGCTGGGGGTGGTGTGAGGACACGGCCTGCACTCCCACTCTGTTCCCTCGCTTCCTGTCCTGGCCCCCCACTGTGGCCACCCCTGTGTGTGTGTAGGAGTGGGAGGGCAGGGCATTTTCTCCAAAACTGGGTTTTCTCTTAATATACTTTTTATTGTTTCGCTTACATACAAGGAGCATTTTGTCCTAAGGGATGTCTCCCTGGGTGTCACTGGCTCAGCCTATGGCCCTTCAGGCCCATCTCCGAAGGGTTTGAGGTGGGATTAGTGAGTCTCTTCAGGGCTCACGGGTTTGGCTTTTTCCTCAGAGAGTGTACTGTGGCCATGAATATACCATCAACAACCTCAAGTTTGCTCGCCATGTGGAGCCCAGCAACACTGCCATTCAGGAGAAACTGGCCTGGGCCAAGGTGAGTGGGACGTGCTTCAGGGAGAATCCTGTGGGTCCGCCTCCCTGAAGTGACTTCCTGGGAGTACAGAGGTGCCTGGGTCACTGACACTCATGGCACTGTCTCCAGAGTGTGCAGGAGGCACTCCTCAGGGCTGTGAACAAGCCAGGTTTGGACCCACCCAAATTTGAGCAGGAATCTGGGTGGCTCATCAGATCCTTTCTGACTCAGTCTGTCCGGGCTGGGCCTCGGAGGCTGCGTTTCCAATGAGTGCCTTGCAGGCCAAAGTGGCAGATCCCTGTCCGCTTCCCACATCTGGGCAGCAGGTGGAACTGCAGCAGCCACACAAGCGCCCTGGAGGCTGTTTGTCTGTAGGCACTTATTTCAACAATGGCCCCAAACTTGCTCCTCAGCTAGGCCCAGGGGTTTGCTTGTCTGGGAGGTGCCTTGTATGGGGGTTTAGAAACACAGCTGCAGGTGTATTGGTTAGGTAAGGATATCCTCCTGGACTCTAGGGGTCTGTCTTTCCCCTTCAGTCACTGAGAAATGGTGTCAGGAAGAAACACACACACCTGGGAGGCCTCAGGTGCTAGGCTCCCTTCTGCTGAGTTCAGTGAGTAAAGTTACCTCCTAGTTTTTTGTTTTTTTTTTTTTAATAAATCACCTGATTTTGTTGAGCATCTTTATCAATTTTTTTTGGGGGGGGCACTTATAAAATAATACCTGTAAAAATTCAAAACTACCTTCATTTATTGATAAATATTATCCCACTTTTTACACCAAGCATACATGAATACTTAATATAAAGAAAAAAGCTCATCCTGTGTGGAGACTATACATACTGATTCGTGGCTTCCTTTTCAGTTAATGCCTGGTCTTAGTGCGCTTTCAATAGCAATTCTTATATATTGAACACATTCTTATCATGGATATCTACTTTTTAAAAAACTAAACTTTATTGAGGATAATTTATATACAATAAAAGTTACCTGAGTGAGCAGTGTACTGTTTGATGAATTTCGACAATGTATGTACCTGTGTAACCCCCAACACAATCATGATATAAAACATTTCCGCTACCCCAAAGGGTTCCATTGCCCCTTCCCATGAAGTCCCCCCAACTACTGGTCTACTGTGACTATAGATTACTGTTTTCTAGATTTTCATCTAACATTACTCTGATGTATGTGGCTCCTGCTTAGCAAAAAGGTTTTGAGATGCATCATAATTTATTTCTGAGTAGTATTTCATATGGATATATTATAATTTGTTTCTCCATTCATCTATGGATGGATACTTAGACTGTTTCCAGTTTTGCATTATTATAAATAAAGTTGCTATGAATGTTTGTGTGCAAGTCTTTGTGTGGACACGTTTTCACTACTTGTGGTAACATACCTAAGAGTGAAATTTCTGGATTGTATGGTAAGTGTACGTTTAACTTTTAAGAAACTACCAAACTGTTTTCAATTGGTTGTACCATTTTGCATTCCAACTAGCAATGCATAAGAGCTCTCTAGTTGCTCCGTGTGCTCACTGACACTTGGTATTTGTTGATCCTTTAAATTTCAGCCATTCTAATAGGTGCATAGCAGTATTTCACTGTGGTTTTAAAGTGCATGTTTCTCTGATGGCTAATGAAATTAAGCATCTTTTCATGTGCTTATTGGTGTTTTATATGTCTTTTGTTAAGTGTATGTTCAAATCTTTTGTCCATTTAAAAAATTGGGCTGTCTTACTGAGTTGTAAGATTTCTTTACACATTCTGGAAACAAATCTTTGTGAGATACAGATTTCAGATATTTTCTCCCATTTTGTGGCTTGCATTTCTGTTTTCTTAACAGTATCTTTCAAAGAATAAAAGTTTACATTTTTGGTGAAGTTCAGTTTATTAATTTTTTCTTTTATGTTTCTTGTGCCCTGGCTAAGAAATCTTTTCATACACCTATATCACAAAGACTTTCTCCTATGTTGTATCCTAGAAGTCGTATAGTCTTAGCTTTTATGTTTATATAAATTTATATTTAGGTCCATGATCTATTTCAAGTTAATGTTCGTGTGTGGTGTAAGGTAAAGTTAGAAGTTCACTTTTTGCATATGGACATCTAGTTGCTCAGTACCATTTGTTGAAAAGAGTGTACTTTCCTCAGTGGATTATCTTTGCAGAATAAATTTGATCCTGTGGGCATAAACCTACTCTGGACTCTGTTCTGTTCTCTTGATCGTTATGGCTTATCTTTGCATCAGTAACACTGTCTTGATTACTGTGGCTTATGGTAAGTCTGAGAATGATAGTATAAATCCTCTACCTTTATTCTTTTTAAAAATTACTTTTGGCTCTTCTAAACCTTTTGCATTTTCATATAAAATTTGGGATCACCTTGTTAATTTCTACAAAAAAAAAGTAAATTTGGCTTTGATTAGGATTTTTGTAACAAAAGATTCTGAGAGATTTGCGATCTTACCAATATTGAGTTTTTCCATGAACATAATAAAACTTTCCACTTATTGAGGTCTTTAGTTTTTCTCAGGAATATTCTGTAATTTTCAGTATTAAAGATCTTGCATATATTATTAAATGTACCCCAAAGTACTTCATGTTTTTGGATTTTATTGTAAATGGTCATTTCTTGATAGTCTTTAGAAATGCAATTGATTTTTGTATTTTGACCTTGTATCCTTATGACCTTGCTAACCCATTCTAGCATCTTTTCCATAGGTTCCTTAGCACACAATCATGTCATCACCTACCAGAGACAGTTTTATCTCTTTTTTTCCAATCTATATGCCTTTTATTTATTTTTCCTGCCTTATTGCACTGACTATGATCTCCAGTGTAACGTTAAGTAGAAGTAGCGAGAGTGAACTTCTTTGGCTTGTTCACAGTCTTAAGAGGAAAGTATTCAGTCTTTTTTCATGAAGTACAACATTAGCTATGGGTTTTTCATAAATCTTCATCAGGATGACGAAGTTCACTTATACTCCTGATTTTCTGAGAGTTTTTATCATAAGTTGGTGGGGAATTTTGTCAAACGTTTTTTCTTCATCTATTATATAATCATGGTTTTTTTTTTTCTCTTTTACTCTGTTAATATGGTGGAGTACATCAATTTGTTTCAAATGTAAAACCAACTTTGCTTTCTGGGTGAACCTTAGTCATGGTGTATTATTCTTTTCACATGTTGTTAGAGTCTATTTTTGTGTCTGTGCTCATAAAGGATGTCAGTCTCTAGTTTTATTTTCTTGTAATATTTTTGTCTGGTCTTAACGTCAGGGAAATGCTGGCTTCACAAAATGATCTGGAAAGTGTTTCTTCCTCCCAATTTCTGAATTTTCTACGACTGTTAATATTTCTGTTAATGTTTGTTAGAATTCACCCGTGAAGCCATGTGGACATTGAATTCTTTTTATGGAAAGATTTTTTTGGTTATGAATTTATCTCTTCTATTTGTGTAGGGCTTTTAGATTTTTGTACCTTCTTGAGTCAGTTTTGTTAGCCCCTTGTGTTTTTTAATGAATTTGTGAGCTTCATCAAGGTTTTCAAATTTATCGACAGTTTTTATACCGTATTCTTTTTAATATCAACTCTGTCGAAGTTTAGTTAATATGTAACAAATTGCATCAACTTAAAGTGAACAACTGAGTGAATTTTGACAGATGTATATACCAGTGAAACGACTACCACTACAATTAAGACATAGAACATTTCCATCACCCACAAATATTCCTTATGCTTTTCTCTGCCCTGGCTCTGGAGGACTACTGATCTACTGTGTGCCACTAGAACTTAGCTTGCATTTTCAAGAATTTTATATAAATAGAACTATGCAGTAAGTACTCTTGTATCTTTTTTGCACTCAGCAGAATGATTCTGAGATTCATTCATATTACTGCATGTATCAGCAGTTCATTCTTTTTATTTATAAATAGTACTCCATTGTTTGGATATACCACATGTTGTTTATCCATTCACTTGTCAATAGACATTTTTGTTGCTACTAATGTTTCCAGTTATTGGCTGTTGCGAATAAAGCTGCTATGAACATTTGTGTACAAGTTTTTGTGTGACATAAGTTTAATTTCTCTTTAGTAAATACCTAGGAGTGGAATGGCTGGGTTGTTTTAGGTGTATGTTTGACTTGTAAAGAAACTGCCAAACTATTTTCCTAAATGTATTACATTCCTACCAGCAAAGTGTGAGAGTTCCAGTTGTTCTACATCCTCACCAACACTTGGTATTGTCAATCTTTTTAATCATTTAAATTGATATGTAGTGGTGTTTCACTGTGGTTTTAATTTATATTTACCTAGTGCCAAGCATCTTTTATGTGCTTATTGGCCATTTTGTGAAGTGTTTGTTCAAACTTTTTGCCTGTTTAAAACATTGGATTGTCTTATTAAATAATAAGATTTATTTTTTAAAGTATATCATGGATATAAGTCCTTTGTCAGATATATGTATGGTGAATAGTTTTCCCGATTCTGGGTCTGCCTTTTATTTTTTTCAACAATGTCTTTTGAAGAGCATTTTTATTTATGATGAGGTCCAGCATATTTTCTTTTAGGTTCATACTTTTTGCCTCCTATCTAAGAAATCTTTGTTTTTCCTAAGGTCAAAAATTTTCTCCTCAAAAATGGTTTCTTTGGAAGTTTTGTAGTTTTAGCTTTTACTTTTAGATCAATATGATCCCCTCCCCACCAATATCTGTTGACACTGTAGTGATAGCCCCTTTCATTTCTGATTTGGGCAATTTGTGTTCTTTTCCTCTATTCTTATCAATTTTGTTGATTTTTTAAAAGAAAAACTTTTGCCTTAACTTTCCTTATTTTTCTATTGCACTGATTTCTGCTCTTTTTATATTCCTTTCTTCTTTGGATTTACTTTGTTCTTTTAATAGATTCTTAATATGGAACCTGAGGTCATTGATTTTAGAGCTAGCTTTTTTTTCTAATATAAGCTCTTAAAGCTAAAACTTACCTCCAAGTACTGCTTTAGCAGCATCCCACAAATTTTGAAATATTTGATTTTCATTCTCTTCAATTTGAAATACTTTAAAAATATCCCTGTGGTTTCTTCTTTGACAATATATTGAATTTTGTCAAACATACAGAAATGTTAAAGGCATCTCATAGTGAACATTCATACAACAATACCTACTCTTTACTATGAACATTTTACTGTACTTATTTTATCACTTTATCCATCTTACTTTCAAATATACTAATGTGTAGATGTCATTCATATATAATTTGCCCAGTTGACCTCTGCTTTACTTAGGGAGGACAGTTAGAGTTTCTAAGTTTCTTGTGTTTACATTTCTGCATCCTTCCTGCTTCTGTAGGAAAATCACTACACATTCACACTCATTTTAATAGACCATCCAGAAGATTATGGCGTTTATCCTCCCCCAACTATACATGTAAGGACCTGTTTTAAAATTATCCTTAGAAGAACTAACTTATTTTATTCCCTCACAGGAGGTGAAGAAAGATTTCTTAGGAGTGAGAATACTAGAAGGAAGCACAGGAAATATTATAAAACATTTTAAGTTTGTTTTCACCAGAAATTAACAGAGATTAGCAGTAAATCTTCATCTTGATCTCCTGCAGATTTCAACTTGACACACCTCCCAAGATTGAGGGATTAAACTTCTTGATATCAGTGCTCACAGTGTGTTGGGGGTGGCCACGGGGGAGAGAGTCCTTGTTCAGGAAGCCTGGGCTTGGGTGTCAACAGCTATTGCCCAAGCTCTGGCCCTGTGACCCTCCAGGTTGGCCAGGAGAAGGGCAGATATTTCAGGAAGGATGGAGACCCCCAGCTGTTAACTCTCACCTTGTTCCTGGAGTTTCTATAGAAGCTGCCAGTTGGCAAATGGCCTAGTTTGTGTCTTCTCTCTATCCTGGTCAGTGTTGATTAAGAGAGAGACCGTCCTGACTGGAGGTGACAGGTTGCCCACTGAGGGTTCGTCCTGAGTAGTTCTCCCTTGGGAGCCCATATGGGGGGGTCCCTGCCTGAACATCCTGCAACAAGAGCTCACCACCCTCTAGAGGGGGCTGTCATCTGAGGGGATGGACCCCAGGCATCTGTGTTTTCACTATTCCCAGCAATGAGCTGTTGGTAGCAGTTGCAACACTCGAATTTCTATTAAGCAGGAAGGGTCCTGTCCTCACCCTGCCCTGACTGCTCTCTTTGCCTTCTCAGGTCAGACAGTGTTTTAAGATCATTAGAAGGTATTTTGAAATGTTATCTTTAGAAGTTTCTGTATTAAAATGACATGTTTCTTTTGCAGGAGAAGTACAGTATTGGGGAGCCCACAGTGCCATCCACCATTGAGGAGGAGTTCACCTACAACCCCTTCATGAGAGTGAGGTGAGGGTGTGAGTAGGTGGGCACAGGCAGGGCCCACACTGTCCTCAGGCATCCTGGCCTCTGCTTCACTCAAGCACAGTGTCCACTCCCTGAAACTCCTTCTGAAGATCCCAAATGATGGAAGAGACTGTCCTGAAATCTTGACTAAATATAGCCACAGAATCAGACACATTTTTTTTTTTAAAGTGAGGAGGGACACTTTGTTTAGTGCCCTGGCAGGGGCACAGGGTCCTTTCTGACCCTGAAGTCAGGATCAATAGGCAGGCTAAGGGCGTTCTTGGGAAGCCTGGCGATGCGAGGCTGTGCAGATGCCAGTATAAGGTTGGTGGCCCTGTTTTCTGAGTCGCCAACAGGATTGGGCTTTGCCAGTGTGCTGTCCACAGGAACAACCAAGTTGGCCAAGGCTGTCACATTTTTTTTTAAGAATGCCTCAACTCTTCTAGGCTCTTTTTTTCCCTGATGCCCTGGGTGAATTGGTGGGCCCATCCTGGGCCCACCTACTCACACCCTCACGACCTGCATCCTGGCACTTGGCTTCTGCAGGGAGAAGACTGTGCAGCAGCATGCAGGTGAGACGGACCCTGTCACCACAATGAGGGCCATCCGCAAAGAGAAGGACCATTTCAAGGTGCCCAAGGACTGATGTGACTGAGGGGCCTGGAGCTCCTGTGACAGCTGCCTTCAAGCACATTTGGGTATTCAGACGTTTTAGGTGAACTTCTTGCTTGAAGTGCAGGAAATTGAGTTTTGGCTTAATTTTAAATTAATTTGAGCCCTTTGCTTGTATTATCAAATGTTTTAATGCATATTTATAAGAGAAGAATTTAGAAAGTGCTTATTCCTGGAAGTGTTTCTTGCTTGCAGATTGTGTATTTTCTCTGGCTTTTTTGTGGGGTCCCCACGTGATTCCTCAACAAGAGCAGCTCTGCTCCCCATTGCTGAGGCTGGCAGTCTTGTGCTCACCAGAAGAGGGTTCCTGGGAGGGGGTATGCCCCCTCCTTTTCCTGGCACCCAAGGAGGTACCTGGTGTCACCCCATTTCTTTCTCTTCTTCCCTCCCCCAGCTACCTCTAGAGGTCACCCTCTCATGAGTCCTTTGTCATTATCTTTACCAAGTTGTTTCTGTGTTAATATGGTTAGGCCTTGAGATCCTACCTGGTTGGGGCATTGATGCAGTGAGGCCAGAGATGGGGCCAGGCCTGGGGGCTCTGGCTGGGAGCCTCTGCCATGTGGTGCCCAAGGAGGTCCATGCTCTGCACACTGCATCCCTGTGATGGTTAGCCCATCCAGGGGATGTTCCCAGGGACCAATGTGGGCAAAGGAGCTGATGGAAGGGACAAGGGTGGTAGAGCAATCAATGGGGAAAAGGAATCTCAGAAATTGATAGGAAAATTACGTAATTCAGAAACAATAATTAGAGATTTCAGAACAACTAGACAGAATATCAGCAAGAATATAGAAGATTGAAAACTATCACTCAACTGAACCTACCAACATTTTTTTCAGGTGCCCATGGAACATTCTCCAGGATAGACTGTATCTTAGGCCACAAAATAAGTCATCATATATTTTAAGAGTCTGAAATTATACAAAACAAGTTCTCTAACCCCAGTGGAATTAGATATCTACAACAGAATGATTCTGGAAAAACCTCAAGTATTTGGAAGTTCAATAAGACATTTCCAAATAGCATGTGGGTCAAATAAAAGTGATAATAAAAATACCATATCGAAATTTGTAGGTTGCAGCTACAGCAGTACTAGAGAGAAATTTGTAATTTTAAACACCTGTATGATTAAAAAAAAAAAAAAAAAGGCCTCAAAAAACCTAGGCATCTACCTTAAAAACTAGAAAAAAGAAGACCAAATAAAACCCCAAAGAAGAAATAATAAAGATTAAAGGGAAATTGAAAGAAAACAGAAAAACCAAGTTCTTTGAAAAGATCAACAAAATTGACAATCCCTTAGTTACACTGACTAGGAAAATAAGAGAGAACACAAATTACCAAATCATGAATGAAAGAAGGGAACATCACTAACAACCTTATAGAAGTTAACAGGATTTATAAAGAACTACAGGTGGTCCCTGACTTACAGTGGTTTGACTTAATGATGTTTTTGACTTTATGATGTACAGAAACAACATCCATAATGAATTACGTGAGATATTCAACACTTTATTATAAAATAGGCTTCGTGTTAGTTGATTTTGCTCAACTGTAGGCTAATGTAAGTAGGCTAGGCTGAGCTATGCTGTTTGGTAGTTTAGGTGTATTAAGTGAATTTTTAACTTCCTCGGGTTTATCAGGATGCAATCACATTGCAAGTCGAGGATCATCTGTAGTAGAAAAACCTTATATTAATAAATTAGATAATGTAGATAAAATGGGCAAATTCCTAAAAAGACACAAATCACTTAAATTAACTTAAAAAGAAGTGGAAAATGAGAATAGACCTATAACAAAAAAATTGAATAAAAACTCTTAAGTCTTCATGCAAAGAAAGCCGAGGCCTGAATGGCTTCATTAATGCATTCCGTCAGTAACACCAATCACAAACTCAGAAAGTAGAGGAGGGAGCACTCCTCCAGAAGAGAAGGACCTCTTCAGACCCCTCTCCCACTTTTAAGGACTCCTGTTATTACACTGGGTCCACCTGCAAAATCTACTTACTCTCACTATTTGAAGGTCAGCTGATTAGCAAGCTTAATTCCCTTTTGCCATGTAACCTGGCATATTTACTATTCCAAGGATAAAGACATGATTATCTCTAGTTAGGAACATCACTCTGTCACAGCACCTATGGAAAGCAACAGCTAGCATCGTAATTCATAGCGAATGACTGAATGCTTCTCTCTAAATCAGAAACAAGGCAAGAATGTCTGCCCTTGTCACTTCAACTCAATCGTGTACTAGATATGCAATAAGGCAACAACAACAACAAGGTAGTATACATATTGGAAGAAGTAAAAATGTCCTTATTTACAGATGATATGATTCTATATGTAGCTAATCCTAAGCAATCCAGATATACCCACATACCTGGAACTAATATGTTTAATAAGGTCCTGGTATACAAGATAAATAAAATTCCATTTTATTTCTGTATACTAATAAGCCAAAAATGAAATTAAAAAATAATTCAAAATAGTATCAAAACTAATAAAATAGTTAGTAATTACTTTATTAAAAGTAGTATAAGATTTACACACTGAAAACTACAAAAAGTTGAGAAGGGAAATTAAAGATCTACATAAACAAAGATATTCCATATTTCATGATTAGAAACTACTGTTAAGATGTCAATTTCTCTTTGGAAATACAAAGGACCTAGAAGAGCCAAAACAATTTTGAAAAAGAACAAAGCTGGAGGACTTACACTGCCTAATTTCAAAACTTACTATAAAGACACAGTAATAAGATACCTTGGTGCAAGGGTATCTTATTACTTATTGCATGTAGTTTAATGGGTCAGAATTGAGAGTCTAGAAATAAATCCTTATATTTATGGCCAATTGACTTCAACAAAGATGTAAAGACATTTCAGTAGGGAAAATAGTCTTTTTAACAAATGGTGTTGGGACAATTGGGTATCTACATGTAAAAAAGTAAACTTAGACCCTTACCTCACACCATACACATAACTCGAAATAGATCATAGACCTAAATGTAAAATCTAAAAGTAATCAAGATTTTAGGGGGAAAACATAGGAGAAACTTTCTGTGATCTTGGATTAGGTAGAACTCTTAGACATGACACCAAAAATGTGAGTCATGAAAGAGAAATTATTAAAACTTTAAAATTATAAAGTTTTGCACTTCAAAAGGCAGCATTACAAAATAAAGAAACAAGCCATAGACTAGGAAAAATATCTACAAATTTTGTATTTGTTACCCCATAGTATATAAAGTCTTAGAACTCAAAAAGACAAACCACTCAATTTAAAAATGGGCAAAAAACTCGAATAAAGATTTTACCAAGATACAAGAATAGCCAAGAAATACATGAAAAGGGCCCAGTGTTGTTGTCAGAGAAAACACAAATTAAAATTAAAATTAGTATAGCTAAAATTGTATTTTTAAATTGTATTACCTCTTCAAATGTTGAAGAGGTAAACAGATGGAAGTCTCCTACTTTGTAGAGTATCATTTGTAAAATGATACAATAACTTTGGAACAAGCTTTTAAAAAAAGGCATAAATCCTATATGAACCAGCAGTTCTACTCTTAAGAATCTACCCAAGAGGAATGAAATCCATGTCCACACAAAGATTGTATACAAATGTTCATAGCAGCATTATTTGTGATAACCCCAAGTGGAAACAGCTCGAATGTCCATTGGCTGATGACTGGATAAACGAAATGGGGCAAATCCATACAATGGCATACTGTTCAGTCATTATGCTAAATGAAAAAGGTGAGACCACGTTGTATGAGAAGGTTCTGAAGTTGGATTGTGGGTATGGTTGCACAATGCTACGCATTTACTAAGAGTCATGGGCTTGTGTACTTACAATGGGTGTGTTTTATGGTGTGTGAATTACATACCAATAAAGCTGTTCTAAAAATTGGTTAGATAAAAGCACCACATTCGTTAATACTTTTACTATGTTATCTCAATATACTCCTAGAAAACAATTTCAGCCTACACACACAGACAATGAAATGAAGGAGGGAAACAGCTAATATCCATAGTAGTATGAAAAAGTAACAACAATCTAGGAAAAAAATAAATATGTGCAAGATCACAACATAGAAATCTACAAAAACAGAGAAACCCAAGGTGACCGAAATAAAGAGGGAATTATACCATGTCTACCATCAAAGACTTAGTATTGTAAAGATGTCAATTTTCCCTAAACTGCAACAGAACTCATGTCAAGTGCCTTTTGGTTTTGTTTTAGACACCTGACCAGATGCTCCCAGTGGATAAGGAAATGCAAGGAAGCTTGAGTAGCCGAGTCCTCTTGGAAAGGGAGGAGGGAGCACTTACTCCACCAGTTACTGAGAGCTACCCCAAGGCCTCAGGGGCTCAAGGTGGAGCCTGAGGGAGGCAATGAGAGTCCAGAAAAGGCCTGGGCCAAAGTGGAAACTGATTTATGGCCAGGTGGCACTGAAAAGCAGGGAATGACCAACTGGTGGTTGGTCATCGTAACCCACCAAAAGAATTAAACTTGAGCTCTGCCTCACACACTTAGGAAGTGGATTGGAGAGAAGGCAGCCTGCAGAAGTCAAGGCGAAAGGTAAATGGTATGGGTTTTCAATGTATTTTAGGAAAACATATACAAGTCATGTGCCAAATAGAACTTGAAACCAGAGTTTTTCCATCTTTATCGTTGGTATTTGAGGAATCAAGTTCAATGTGTAACATTTAAGGAACATCTATGAGACCACATTAAATTAAGAACTCCCGCTAGAACCAGGAAGAAGAGAAAAAGGCAAACTACGTAGCAGAAAAGATGGGCCCACACACGGACAAAGGGCTTGCATCCCAATGTGATTTTTTAAAAAACCTAAATCATATCTGACCAGCAAACAGAAAATTGGTCAGAGAATGAAACACACACTTGATGGAACAGGATAGCCCACCAGCCAGTGAGTCCCTGAGGAGCCACCATCTCTGATGGTGGTGGAGAAGACTCAGAACAATGAAAGCCACCATCCACCCTGCTCATGGCTAAGAGCAGACAAGGCTTTGAAGGTGCCCCTGGTGGCCCCAGGAGGGTGTGGCCCCCAACTACTCAGGGAGGAATGACCTCACCTGCTAAAAAGACACAGCCATTCAGCACCAACAGAAATGCACCCATGCCCCAGGAAGCACCCTCAGAGCAGCTCTGCTGGAAACACCCCAATGTTCCTCTGGAGATGTGACATGAACAAGAATGCAGGGACAACTGTCCTAGTCCTGGCTAATCTCATACACGTCATGTGTACAAGCAGACACACCCTTCACCATTCACAGGAACCACCATTCACAGGAAAATCAAAAATAGACAAACCAATCCAAACTGCTCAGGGAGACCCTCAGTTGGTCAGACAGGCCAGGGCAGTGACCAGCCTGAGTCAATCCATGCCACTGTCGGGGAGCAGGGACCAAAGCTGGCCCGGGCAGCGGTGTCAGAGTTGCTCTCTTTAGAGCACTGAGCACTGACGTTACTGCAGGACTCAAGGAAGGTTTAAAAACACCCAACACAGGTGCCAGTTTCCGGTAAGGGCTTCCCCGCCACGCCAGCCTGACTGGGAATCATAGGAATTTCTTGTCCCACCCCTCAAATGTGCAACAGGACTGCTAACCCTCCTTTCCCAGCCTGCACTCACCCTGCTCCTGCCTCATTTTGGGCAGAGAGGGGACCGCCATGCAGGGAACTTTCCAGAGAAGAGGCCCCACTGGCCTGGCAGCTCCTGCTGAGTCCGCATTTTCTACTGTGTAAATGTATGTTTACTCTGTAAATTTCTGGGTGTGGACTTTCTCCCCGTGGATCTATAATTTCTCAGAAGCTGAGAAATGACCTGAAAAAAAAAAAAGCTCAATAAAGGGAGAGGATAAAGCTACCTTCCCCTCCATGGCTGGTGAGGCTGGGGAGGGGATGCGTCGTGGGGAGAGGAGTGGGTTCCAGCCTTTCCTGGGCCCAGGAAGTACCTGCCCCAGTGGCCAGGCCTCACAGGCAGGACAGAGCTCCTAGATCCTGCAGGGGAGGGTATGGGCGCCTCCTGCCTGCTTCATCTCTTTCCCTCACACTGTCCACCTGGTCGGATACAGACCCTCTTTGTTCGAGAGTTCCCTAAACCTCAACAAGCCTTGCCCTTCCCAGACCCAGTTGTGCCTTTTCCCCAGCCCAATCCAAACACAGGCCCACAACCCGGGGCAAAGCTAGGAACCAGTGGGCAGGCGTAGCTGACTATCCTCTCTAGAGGAGGGAAGGGACAGCGGAGGGCCAGACTGCAACTAGACTGCACTGGAAGAGCAGAGCCAGCGGCTGGCCAACAGGGCACAGTGGGTCTCAGCTCAGCAGGGGCAGCTTGGCCATCCATCACCTACTTCCACCTCCTGACCTGGGACTGATCCCATGCCAGGCACTGGGCACATGTCCCAGCAGCCCGTGTGCAGAATGGGTGGCCATATTCCCACAGATGCCTTGCAGAATATGGGGACCCCAGTAGGCGAAGTTTGGTCCAGAGGCCAGGCTGCCCCTCTCTCTCTCCCAGAGACAGCAAAGACCACTGAAAGCAAAAAGAAGGTGGCTGGGCCCTGCCAGGTGTTCCTAGAAGAGAGGCTGGGGGAGGGCAGTGGCCAGACACCAGCTGACCCTGAGGTCACAGGAGAAGCCAAGGCTGGGCCAGGCAACCCCACCCAGGCTATTAGGAAATGGGAGGGGGATGGGAAGGGGCTGGTCAGTGTGCCAGGGCAGATGCGCAGGCCCATTGGGAAATGAGGTGGCTCCCACTTAACCCCCACATGGCCATCTGCTAGTTGGGGGGACCCCAGGAGCTTCCCAAGGAGGCCTACCCATGGGCAGGAGGACTGCAGAGCACGGGGGTGGGAGTGGGTGCAAGGTGGGTCCCTGTGGGCCCTTGGCACTGTGCCATAGCCCAACTTGGATCCTGAAAGTGACTTCAGGGTGGAAGCAGCCCCCTCATTCTCTCCCCTGTGCAGTTTACACCCATCACCTGACTGCCTGACAGGAGGGGGTTAACGGAACCCAGAGCCAGCAGGGCTGGGTTGGCTGGTGACAGGGCCTGGCTGTCCTGGAGGTGGGGAAATCCAGAGGCAGGAACAGCCAGCCCCCAGCAGACTGAAGCTCCTGGCTGAGGCCTGCTCTGCATGCAGGATGGCCCTGAGGAAAGGTGAGGTTCCCCATGCCCCCAGCCCCCTGGGGTAGGGGCAACCCTCAGGGAGGGCTCAGCTCTGGGTAAGCCAAAGCCCTGGGGAGTCAATGGGGGGAAGTGGTGCTGTAGGGGTGTTGGGGAGGGGTGCAGCTGTGCCAGGCCCCAGAGGGTCTCCTCCTCTTGCCCAAGGGCCTTGGACTGTGGCCTAAGTGAGGCAGGGTGGGTGTTTCCTTACACCCCATCCCAGGCACCTTGCCCTGAACCCTCTGCTGGGCTGGGGCCTGCTGCCCTCCCAGCCACTTGGAGCCCAAGCCACTGTTCTCGTCCTGTCTTATGGCCTAGCTCCATCCAGCTGGGTGTGGGATACCCTCCAGTGCTGTCTCTGCCTGACCCCAAGATCCCGAGCTCTCTGAAGGCAGGGATGGGCTGATTCAGGGGGCAGCCCAGTGTCTAGCAGAGATTCTGGGGCATTGTTGCTAGGAAGCTGGAACCCTTTTGTGTAGACATACAACTTGACCCTAGTGAGTTGAGTCTTGAGTTGATGGTCTAGGGTCCCTGTGTGCCACTGAGGCCTGCACCCTGTTCCTCTCCCCACACCGGTGCTGAGCCAAGTCCCTGGGTGCAGGCCGCACACGCCTGGTTCATTGTTCAGCCCCTAAGGGCAAGAAATGCATACCCACCCAGGCCCACTCCAGAATATTCTCGCTCATACCTTTCTCCAAGCCTACCTGGTAGCCTGGCCCAGCTCAAGTGTTTCCCTTGGGGATGCAGATGGACACATGGCCTAATCACCAGGTGCCCAGCCCTGTTTTCTCTAACAGGCACTGCCCCCTCATCACTCCTGTTAGTTTGAGCTGGGGAACATTCCAGTTGACCTGCCGATTTAAGTGGGGTGATAGCATATCTCAGCGCACACCTTTCTCTAGTCCAGTTAGCAGCACCTCTTTTTATGGTTGAGTGCTGTGGTCTCTGCGTGCTTAGTCACACGATGGCCTACATGTGTGGGCTAAAGCCTGTACATTTCCATGTCTTGCTCACCTCAGGGTTCCTCCTGGGCCCCTCAGTGCCACCTCTCCCTGAGCCCCTCTCTCTGCAGGAGGCCTGGCCCTGGCGGTGCTGCTGGTCTCCTGGGCACTGGGCCCCTGTGGCCTGGAGAAAGTGGAGCCTGGAGTGCCAGGGGATGCCGAGGGCCTGCAGTGCCCAGCTGTCTGCACCTGTGGCCATGATGAGTTCACAGATGAGCTAAGCGTCTTCTGTAGCTCCCGGAACCTCACTCAGCTACCTGATGGCATCCCAGAAGGTGCCCGGGCACTGTGGCTGGATGGCAACAACGTCTCCTCCCTCCCCGAGGCGGCCTTTCGGAACCTCTCTGGCCTGGGCTTCCTCAACCTGCAGGGAAGTGGGCTGGCCAGTCTGGAGCCAAGGGCACTGCTGGGCCTGCAGAACCTGTACCACCTACACCTGGAGCGAAACCAGCTGCGTGGCCTGGCGCCTCGTACCTTCCTGCACACACCGGGCCTGGCTTCACTTGGCCTCAACAACAACCTCCTCAGCAGGGTCGACGAGGGCCTCTTCCAGGGCCTGGCCAACCTCTGGGACCTCAACCTTGGCTGGAACAGCCTGGCCGTGCTTCCCGACACCACGTTCCAGGGCCTGGCCAACCTGCACGAGCTGGTGCTGGCGGGCAACAAGCTGGCCTACCTGCAGCCCCCGCTCTTCTGCGGCCTTGGTGAGCTCCGGGAGCTGGACCTGAGCAGGAACGCCCTGCGCAGTGTCAAGGCCAACGTCTTCGTCAAGCTGCCCAAGCTCCAGAAGCTCTACCTGGACCACAACCTCATTGCTGCTGTGGCCCCGGGGGCCTTCCTGGGCATGAAGGCACTGCGCTGGCTGGACCTGTCGCATAACCGCGTGGGTGGCCTCCTGGAGGACACCTTCCCGGGCCTGCTGGGCCTGCACGTCCTGCGCCTCTCGCACAATGCCATCGCCAGCCTGCGGCCCCGGACCTTCAAGGACCTGCACTTCCTGGAGGAGCTGCGGCTCGGCCACAACCGCCTCCGGCAGCTGCCGGACAAGGCCTTCGAGGGCCTCGGCCAGCTGGAGGTGCTCACGCTCAACGACAACCAGATCCAGGAGGTCAAGGCCAGCGCCTTCCTTGGGCTCTCGAACGTGGCCGTCATGAACCTGTCCGGCAACTGTCTGCGGGACCTCCCGGAGCGAGTGTTCCAGGGCCTGGCCAGGCTGCACAGCCTGCACCTGGAGGGCAGCTGCCTGGGCCGCCTCCGCCAGCACACCTTCACCGGCCTCTCGGGGCTGCGCCGGCTCTTCCTCAAGGACAATGGCATCGCAGTCATCGAGGAGCAGAGTCTGCGGGGACTGTCTGAGCTCCTGGAGCTGGACCTCACCTCCAACCAGCTCACACAGCTGCCCGGCCAGCTGTTCCAGGGCCTCGGCAAGCTGGAATACCTGCTCCTGGCCCGCAACCGGCTGTCGGCACTGTCGGCGGACGCCCTGGGGCCCCTGCAGCGCACCTTCTGGCTGGATGTCTCCCACAACCACCTGGAGGCCCTGCCGGAGGGCTCACTCTCGCCACTGGGGCAGCTGCGCTACCTCAGCCTCAGGAACAATTCGCTGCGGACCTTTGTGCCGCAGCTTCCTGGCCTGGAGCGCCTGTGGCTGGAGGGCAACCCCTGGCACTGCGGCTGTCCCCTCTGGGCCCTGAGGGCCTTCGCTCTGCAGCACCCCACTGTTGTGCCCCGCTTTGTCCCGGTTGTCACGGAGGGGGATGACTGCCAGCTGCCTGTGTACACCTACAACAACATCACCTGTGCCAGCCCCCCCAGCATCTTGGGACTCGACCTGCGTGATGTCGGAGAGGATCACTTTGCTCACTGCTGACCTCAAGCTTGTCCAGGCCAGATACCACCCTGGGGCCAGAACAGGCCTTTGCCCTCCCCAGAGCTTGGTGGGCACCCTGCCCCTCAGTTCTTAGGGGCCAAGCCCCACACCACTCACTTGTTGGGGTCCTTTTCATGGGGGATAGAGTCCTGGGGCTTTGCTTGCATGGGCTCAGGACCTGTAGGCCCTAGCTTGGTCCCTGAGGGCCAGATCAGAAGGGTTGAGGACATAGCCCTCCCCGGCTGTCATCCATTAAAAGCAATCTAATAATCTTATGCCTGTGACCACAGGGATAAAACTTTGGGGTAGGGAAAAGTACCTGCAGACCCTCCTCCTGATACCAGCTTGGTCCCACACACCCTTCCACTGCCCTCCCTGTGCTAAAACTTTCTCTTCATGTCCTCCCACCCTGGGTGCTTCCAGGACACCCACCTCTACTTGAGGGGTGGAACGCACTCACTCAGGTCCTCCTGGCACAGCATTCTTGGAGGTGGCCTGGTCCTGGGAAGCTGGAGAACAGCAGCAGCAGCCACTGATCCAAGAGGCCCAGCAGTGTCAACTGGGGCCAGCATGGGTGCTGATCTTCTCCAGGCCCCCGTGATCCTGGCTAAACCCCTCAATGGCACTTCCTTTCCCCCCTGCCTTCTTTCGGTACAGCCCCTTCCCCCATATCCCCTACACCCCCAGGAAATACCCATCCATTCTGCTCCCAGGAAGTGGTACCTGAGGTTGCCTTCCTGGACGCCCCCACTGCTCCCACCCCAGGTCTTCCCCAGCTCTTCCGCCGAGAGCCTAACTAACCTCTTTCTCTTGAAAAAAGTGGCACTCCCACCATGATTCTGCTTTCCAGAAGGTCTTCCCTCCTGCCTTCCTGGGAAAGGTTCAGGAAGAGTCCTGGGACTGTTTCCCACTTGGTTCTCCTGCTCTCAGCTCTGCCCCAGACCCCGGTGAGGATGGTGGGGTGGGCAGTCAGCCCTAGCAGCCACAGGCCCCCTTGCACATTTCTCCTGTAACTCAAATCCCTCTACAAATCCCCACCAAACTTCATTCAAACACGTCCTTGTCCAAGTCTTCAAGGGCCTGTGGACAGTAGGCCTGCTGGGACTTAGGGATGGATGCTGTCTGCTATAGGACATAAACCACACTGAGGCAGAGGCAGGACCAGGTTGGAATGATCTCAGACTTGTAATCATGGTAGCAAGACACGCTTAACCAACGGCTCCTCTGAGGTTACAGATTTAATGCCTTACAGGGTGCTCTCCTCCGTCACCACAATCAATTATAGCCCATAGGCTGCCAGGCACCTGAGGGTGAAAAAGTCCCCAGGCAGGCTCCAGACCCACAAGCTTTGAAGACAATGTGAAGACTCAGGTGTCAGGAGGGGCCTGTCTGTCTCTGGGGCACGTGAGTACCATGACATGAACGGCGGATGTGCCGGCACCAGAGATCAGGCCGTGCACCAGGATCCTACACTGTCCCCCAGGGCCTGCCACAGGCTAACCCCGCAGAACCACTCATTGTTAGTGCCTCTGGTGACAAAATGCTGCTGAGACACTGAAGTATCTCCAAGGGCCCAGGCAGGGAGATGTGCAGACAGTGACGGCCCCACAGCCAGCCTTCCGGTTCTGGGAATTGCACATAGGACCTCTGCGGGAGTCTGGGAGCAAGAGCCTCACAGTGGTGCCAAGAGAAGATGCCTGAGGCTGCTTCTATCAGGAGAGCTGAGCAGGCGTCTCATTCAGAATCTTCTGGGCTATGGCAGAGAGGACAGGAAAGGCAGGGCTCTGGGGGAACTCTTGGATGAAGTCTCGGCCCTCCTCCAGGCTCCTCGTGAGCTCGGGGTCCAGGGGCACAGAGCCTGCAAGACAGAAGAAAGGGCGAGGCAGTGAGAGTGAGGCCTAGGCAGCCACGACCATGTACTTCCCACTGCCCAAGAGCCCCTGTCAGTGCTGCTTTAGCCCAGAGCAAACACCCTGTCAGTAGCACCCTGAGGAGCCTGGAAGGGCTCTCAGCCTCAACTTCTACCTCAACAGCCAGGAGCCTGCCCAGAAGGCCCAGGCCTGCTGCCTGGTGCTCTCTCTGCCCACTTGCTGAAAAGAGCAGGGTGAGAAGCACTGGGCACATGTGGGGGTACAACCGGTATACCCCCACTCCCACCCTATAGAGGTGCTCCCAGAGCCGGAGCCATAGTCACTGGGGTCTCAGAATGCCACTTTTCCCTGAGACCATTTCTTTTCGGTTGGTCAGCACTGACTAGCCTTAGAGGTAAACTGATGCCTGCAGATGAAGGAAGACAGGTGAACACGGCTGCTGTCATCTTCTCCCACCTTGGAGGCAGTGGGCATAGGTAGGCTGGATTACCTGGAGCAGAGGCTGAGGGGAGCCCTGACTCACTCACCTAGGAAGGGGACTCCAGAGTGTCTGGCCAGCTCCTCGCCACCTCCCCTGGAGAAGATGTTGGTACACTCCTAGAACAGAGGTGCAGGGTCTGCCTGAGGACTCTCTCCACACTCAAGGGGTGGGGACCAGAACCAGGGAGCAGGTGGGTGGGGTGCAGCAACAACCTTACCCTCCCGGGCTTCTTCCTCCCCCACCCAAGGGCTGGTGGTGGAGGCCCCACAACTTCCCACGACTCACAGCGCAGTGTGGACAGACAAAGCCACTCATGTTCTCCACGACACCAATCACCCGCAATCCTGTCTTCCTACAGAAGGTCAGCTCCCGCCTCACGTCACCCACGGACACTGCCTGCAGACCAAGGAAGAGGTGGGGCAGGCTGATGAGCATCACATTCGACCAAGATGAACACAGAGTAGGGAGAGGAGCCCACCGAGTGAGGTGACACACTGGGAAACGGGATGGCGCTCCGCAGTACCTGGGGCGTGGTGACAATGAGGGCCCCCAGGGGGCTGTAGGGGCGCAGGGCATCCACTGTGGCCATATGCTCGTCAGAGGTTCCCGGGGGTGTGTCCACAACCAGGTAGTCCAGCTGCCCCCAGGCCACGTCAGACACAAACTGTTTTATCAGCGCTGCAAAGACCCAGGGAGGTCAGTGGCAGGGGTCTCAGGAGGGGTATCCCAAGCCCACCACTTCCACCTGACCTCCAGTGCACAGACCTTCTTGCAGGTCCTGTGACCCTGAGAGCACGAGGGCTCCATGCCACTCCTCACCCAGAATAGGGGAGCACAGTACAGCAGGAAGGTCCTCCTATCTGTTGGGCCACCCCACCCCACGGGACTTCTGCTTAGGCCTCGGTGGAGGACGGCTGGAGCTGTGACCCTTCTGGGGTGCCTGGACTTGGGGACACTTCACCTTTCACAGCCTTAAAGATGATGATCTAAGTGGAAGCAGCCCCCTACCCTGTACCCACTACTTACATGTGCAACCTCACCACCAGCTAGAGGGGTTTAATGTCGCTTGCTGGTGCAGAGCCGCTGGAGCCCAATCTTGCTCTCCCCCAACACACAAAGGGTGGGCTGGGATCTGGGCAGATCCACCCTTCCTGCCCAGAAGAGGACCCTGCAGCAGATGGCCACATAACTGTACTTCACTCTCATTGTCCACCAACACCAGGCTGGGGCCTGACTGGTCAGGTGAGCAAGAGGCCCTTGGGGTAAAGAGGGCCACAGCCCCAGGCTCCTTGTTTTGGCTTTTTAATTGAGCACAGAAGGGTTGGCAAGGGGAGGCTGTAAGGTCGACAGTGCTGTCCCCTACCCGGTCATTACCATTCTTCTTGGGGCCTCTCCACACCACAGCCTCATCTGGCTTCTCCAGGAGGAAACCCACGGACATGAGGGAGATGCTCTGCTCCTGGTCCACGAAGACGGGCACCCAGCCGCTGTCACACTGGTGAACAGCCTTGCCCTCTGCCCGGAGCATTCGGGGGATGCTTGGGCCACACAGGTCCACATCAAGGATCCCCACCTACAAGGAGGCAGGATGTCTGCATGGCATGTAGGGGCCTCCCGACAGGAAGAAACCAGCTGGCTGCCCTGTATGTCCACAGCAAGGGGCAGGAGCAGTGGCTCAAAAGTGGACAGGCGCAGTGGTTGGGGACAGAGGTGCTCACCTTCTTGCCTGCATGGCGCAGAGCCAGGGCCAGCTCCGTGGAGATGGTGCTTTTCCCGACCCCACCCTTTCCCGAGAGGACAAGGATGATATGCTGGATGCCGGCCAGGTTTCCAGGCTCTGCTCAGAAGGGTAAGAGGGGAGACCCTTTGCATTCACTGCTCACTCACTGGGTCATCACACACCTCCCTCCCTGAGACCTGAACCACTGGTTCCTCCAATGCTGCTGCTCCCATTACTGTCTGAAATACCCCAAAACATTGTTCTTTCTAGTGCACGTGTGTGTGACTGCACACCTATGTGCTTGCACACACGGGCTATGAACCAAAGACTGTTGCCTCCCAGCTTATTCTGCTAAACTGGATAGAGACTAATGCAGATGGAGCCATTATAGTCAGAAGGGACCTCTGTGCCTAGGTAGCACCCACCCCTCCCCTCTGGGGTCAGAGAGGCACTGGAGGCAGCTTTGGCCTCCAGTCTCAGGAGGGATCCTTACAGTTCTGGAGATCCAGAGCAGCTGCAATCATGTGTGCATGTGTATGTCAGTGTCACAAGGCTGCTGGCTGTGCCTTAAGAAATCCCAGGTACACAAGGGCAGGCATAAGATGTACCTGCATCCTTGGTCATTCCCACTCAGGTCCTGGGCCCAACAACTCTGTGAATCCCTATTGGCCACCAGCCACTTTGCCCCAGCTTCTCTTCCTTCCAAATGTCACCAAATACTGTTGCAATCCTTGCACCCTGCATGAGTTGTTCTCTGCATATACACAACCCTCAGTCCCTCTGCAAAGCCCCCACATTCTTGCCCCAGCGCCCTCAGGTCCTCACCATCCTGACTCCTGCCCGGCCTACAGCAAGCTGTTCTCACCGCCACCTTCCCTGCACACCTGGGCCCTTGGGTAGGGCTCAAGCGTAAATACTGTCCCTCTTCCTGATCCATTTCTCAAGGGTATTTTCAAAAGCCTCCACCTCCAAAGCTTCTCTAGGAAGAAATGAGGACACCTTCCCTGGCTCTTAAGCAGGTCCTTGTCATCACTGCATTACAGGTCTGCTTCCAGCATGTGGGGCTAGGACATTTTGAAAGGTGACAAGGAAACGGTAACCACCCCCATTACTGCCTGCAAACACCAAGCCCCAGACCACGGCTCTAGTTCACCCCTGTGGCAACTAAAAAGGTTATTTACTTAAACTACTTGACATCAAATGGTATTTGAGAGTCAACTTCACTTCGGTTGGAAGAGGAGGGGAAGGCTCTGTAGAAACACGAGAGCCAGACCTGGGTCCTAGTTCAGCCAAACTCTTAATTGCAAAGATCTGCTTTCCTCACTGGTGGGAGTGGGGAATTTTATCTGAGACTCAAACAGGACACTCATGTTCCCGTCAGGTAACTGGAAGGAGCAAAGAACTTCTCAGACAGCAATTCTTACCGGTCAGCCAAAGAACCTTTCATTGCTAAGTAAACATAAACAAATCAAGTATATTCTCTGAGTGCCTACGAGATGTGAGAGGCTGTGATGGAAGGGGCAAGAAAAGCAGTACCTCCCCTGAGAAAAAAGAAACCTACATTGCTAACATGTCTCTAACAAATCCCAGTGAGTCTCATCGTTAAGTCTAAACAATCATGATTATTTGATACACTTGACAAGTCTATAAGAAAGGTAAAAGTGACATCAAAGACGGCTTCAAGGCACAGGGAGGTCAATTTTTCTTTTTTTTTCTTTTTTACTGCATACTGTTAGGCCTTTTGAATTTTTATGTGCATCTTCCCCCTAGTTAGCTCTTTTTAAACTAATCAATCTAGAAGATATTCCTACCTTGTAGCGAATTTCACACGCTGTTTCAGATTTTTTCCCCTCCAGTGATATGATCTTATGGATGAGTTCAGCCAATAATAGTTTGATGCCCAAGGCACGAGGCCAGAGGCCTTTCGAAGATAATGCGGCAAACCGCTATTTATGAAGGTCTATTTTGGTTCATTTGTGCAAATGTAATTATACCCGCCTGTATGTATTCCGTCCCACACTGCTTTCATTTTTCTTTTTAAGTACTAAGCTTCTGAAGCTAGAATACAACTTCCACGAAGAATGAAAAGCATGTGATGTTCTGGCTTCTTTTTGGAACCCGTAAACAAGACTCTTTCCTAACTATTAAAATCTAAGCCTCCAATTTTGCACAATCGCCAGGACACTAAAACAAACAAACAAAAACCCATGGCATAAAACAGGGCAGAATTGTGTTTTTCGCGGCGAACATGTTCTCTGCCTGAACTTGACGTCCACGAGCAGCGCCGCAGGTACGTGGAAACTTGTAACTTGAGTTACAAGCAGAAGTCCACGTGCGCCTCCGCGACCCTTACAGTACAAAGACGACGATTCGCTAAGCACCCGGAGCCCGACCAGCAGCTACGGGCCGGGTCCTCTCCGCTCCTCCCGGTACCAGCGGACTCACCCGCCGCCTCCTCCATCTCTTCCGTTGAGCCGCGCGGCTTCCGTCCGCTTCCGCTCGCTCCGCCCGCCTCCAGTCAGGCTTTTGGGCCAATGGGCAGCGCGAGCCCGTCCCCTGCTTCCTCTTGATAGGCCTACTCGAGCTTGCCTCAGCCAATCAGGTCACACGACGGGTGTACGCAGTTCCGGCGCGGACAGCGTACCGGAGAAGGTCCACTTCCGTGTAGACGCCCGACACTTGAGATGTGACCAATGGGGATGCCGAGTCGGGATTGATGGGCCCAGCAACCCCTTGGCGAGAGCCGTGCGCCGCGCGGCCCGCCCCCTCGCCGAAGCCCCGGGCAGGCAGCGCCCGCCTGCGACAATTGGGACCAATGAGGAGCGGGGGGCGGGCCGCGGGCGGGGATTGTTTACGTCTCGCTCGGGAGCGGAAAGTGGGTCACGGCCGGCGGCGGAGCGGCGCAGGTGAGGGCGGGTCGCGGCCTGGCCTTCCCGCCGGACACTGTCGGGACCCTGCGGGCCGCCGGCGGCGGGGCCCGGCTGTGCCTTTGTTCCCTCAGGCGGCGCCAGCGCCCGGCGCGCCGGGAGGAGCCGCGGCAGCTCCCGACGCTGGATTCAGTAAGAGGCCCCCTCCCCTGCTTCGAGGCCCGCGATGTGCCGCCGGCTTCGCGGAGGGGACGGTCTCAGGGGCGGGTCATTCCACGTGCATCGCGTGGCGCAGCGGGTGGTGGCGGGGCCGGCCGACTGCTCCGGCCGGCGGGGAAAGGCGCGGCGCGGCGGCGTTGACGGAGGGAGGGCAGCATCGCTCTGCAGACGGCGCCTCAGCTCTGGAAAGCAGTTGCCTGCGCTCGTACGCTGACCGCGCCGGCCTTTCCGCCTTGCGGGACCGCACGACGGAGCCGTCCCTCGTTTCTTGGGGCCTTCAGTCCGGGAGAGGGCTAAGCGGTAGATCGTCCTAGAAATCGAGGTGTTACTGTCAGCAGGATACGGAAGCTGAGAGCCGGCAGAGAAGGGGAAGGCGTTCCGGGCAAAGGGCAGGGAAGAACTAGCCACCGGGACGAGGCCAGTGTGGCTTGGAGACGCGCAGGGGAACTTGATGGGCTTTGGGGGATTTTGCCTTTTATCCTAAGAACTCTAACAAGCCCTGAGTTTCAAGGTTTGTTACGATTTACTTAAATTTTAAAGATTTGTTTCAAAAACAGTTTGGCCATAGGGAGTGATATGGGTGGAGTGGTACCGGGGTGGTCGCAATGGGTAGCACATATGGATTTAACACGTTTTGGAGGTGGCATGTTTTGGAGGTGTTGTGGGGGTGTATGAGCCCCTCAGGCCATGATGGGAAGGAGGAAGGATGGTCACGGATGACTCTTGTGAGTCTGGCATGAGGAACTGGGAGAATGGAGATGCCATTTGTCCAACTAGGCAATGGAGGAGGAGCCAGGTGAGGTATGAGATGTCTGAGGGACATATAGACTGGACAGCTGGGTTCCTGGGGCTGAGCTCAGAGAGGGGCTGAGATATGCATTTGAAAGCCATGTATGTCTGGATGGCTTTCCACACTCTCTACCTAGGTTTTATCAAGGTGCTTGGACTCTGCAGTGAGGTAGGAGCCTGTGAGGAGAGTTCTGGAGCCCCAGCTCAGCACCCATGTGACTCATGAAAGCCTCTGCCTTTGCTGGGAGTGTGTGTGGGGGGGTGCTGGCCCAGTTGGCCAAGGGCTAAGGGAAGGGGTAGTTGGGAGACCTTCCAGTATGCTGTATGTTTCACTTGCTTAGAACCTGTTTTTTTTTTCTCTCTCTCTTTCAGATCCTGTCCACAATGGCCAGGCGCCCCCGGAGCAGCAGAGCATGGCATTTTGTCTTGAGCGCAGCCCGCCGAGATGCAGATGCCCGGGCTGTGGCTCTCGCAGGGACCGCTAGCTGGGGCTATGACTCTGATGGGCAGGTAGGTCACAGCAGATGAGGTGGGTACTGCTGGACTACGGTGTGGAGACCTCCGAGGCAGGCCATGCCTGAAATGAGATCCCTCTGAGGGCAGAGGATGGAAACAGCAGGACTCTACTGCTCACTTCGGGTTTACCATGATTAAGGACCCAGGTGGCCCTGGGGTGACAGGACCTCAGGACAGATGCCATGTCGTCTCTATACTCTTTTCACTGAAGAGAGTGGCCAGTGATTTTTCGGTCAGTTCAATCAACAGAATATCTCCATCCCATTTACTCTGCCAGTTTCCAAAGGTAGCCATCATTAACTCAGTGTGCACCCTGGACGGCTCCTGTCTGTACAAATATGTGTTCTATATTCATGTATGTGCATGTAAAAAAAAAAAAAAGGATCTTTTGTTCTCAAATACCATAATTCCTGTGCCTTCCTACACCCAGTGGCTTCAGAGTTCTAGGAGCCCAGAATTGTAGAGGTGGTCGGAACAGCAGCTTAGCTGTTTGTCTCAGTGCAGGTTGCCTGATATACCTGAGAACTTTACAGCCAGAGCCTGGCTACACCATCCCTGGTGGAACAGCAGGGCTGCATGGCCTTTGTGCCCATTGTGGCTACTGTCATTTTAGACCAGGTTGGCTCTGCCCCGAGTACCTCCACTGCTTCCTGTCTGTGGTGTCACAGCTACTCTGCATTGTCGCCCTGGCTCACCCAGGTGCCCTGGGTAGGGGTCTCTCCTCCCTAGAGTGAGGGCAGCTGAACCCCATGAAACCAGCAGGCTTTGGGGGAAAATGTGAGGTGACTTTTCTGGGTTGAAAGTGTTCTTCCTAGGCCTCTTCCTGGGGCCTCCCTACAATCTCTGCCAGGCTAGCAAGAGGCCCCAGCCTGCATTCCTGCCCTGCTTCCAGCTCCTGGCCTGACTACGTGGCCTGGAGCAGTTTGTTCTGTCAGTTCCTGCCTGGCTGGCTCATCATTGTGGGATGCAGGAGGTGTCAGGGGGCTGGGGTGCAGTGTCTGACACATGCTTGCATGTGGCTTACCCTGTCATCTAATGGGCCTGGAGTAGGTAGGTTTGTGCGTGCGGGTGTGCACATGCGTGCATGGGTACAGGTGAGTGTCAACCCAACACCTTTGAAAACTGAATACATACATCTCCTTTTCCTTCTACCCTTATGGCTTTCACTTGGATCAGGTTTGCTCTCTGCCCAGGTTGACCTCCAGGTCTATGGTGCTTAGATCTTTGCACCTGACTCCATGGGAAGAGGCTTGCCTCTTCCTGGCCTGCTTTGTCTTTTGGGGACTACCATTCCATACTAGTAGGGTGATTTGGGCCTACTTCTAGTCTCCTTTTGGGGGTCTATCTCTGACTGGGGCTCAACCTCCTCAGCTCAGTTTCTCTGGTTGATTCATGAGCTTCTGTGCAGGCCCTCGGTATAATAGGAAAGAATCAAGGTCCTGGCTCTTTCCTGCAGTTTCTGTTCTGGTGGGAGGCAGGTCAGCAGGACAAAGGATACTGTCAGGGAGCAGATGAGAAGGAAGAGGTCCTGGGAGGGAGGCCTGGATGAGCCTCTTTGAGGTGATACCCGAAAGCTGCCATTTAGGGGCAAAGAGACTCTCCCTGCCATGATAGATGAGGGAAGAGGGGCCAGGCGGGGGGGTGGCTGGTTGGCTCTGATGGGAGGTGTGGGCTTTATTTTCAGGGTGGCAGGATCTATGCCAGGTCAGAAAAGGGAACACCCAGAGGCCAAGAGGCTAAGGATGGAGACTGGAACCTGACCAGGGCCCTGAGCAAACAAGGACTAGCAAAGCAGTCAGGCAGAAGCTATCTGAACCCTCTGGGCCATTGGCAATGAGACCCCATCCCCTCAAGGGTTAGGCTGAGGTCCAGAGCCAAGGTGGGCATCTGGTATGGTTTCTGTAGTTTCCAAGAGGGACTGACTAGGTACACAGAGAACATCTATTGCTGGTCTTCAGGAGAGTATGGATCAGTTGGTTGCCAGAACCTGACCAGCACAGCCTGGGATCAGGCCCTGGACTTGGAACAGGCACCATAAGGACTAAGACCCACACCCCACAGGCAGTCAATGAATATTTTCCTACGACAGAGGCTTGGAGTAGCAGCATGAGACCCTGAGCTTCTCAGAGCCCAGGAATAAGGGTTAGCAGCCACCACATGCAAAGATGACAGGGAATGCATGCAGCCCAGGAAGGCAAGTAGGCACTATCACAGCAGAGCCCTTATTGGAGCACAGCTGGCACCAGTGGGGAGACCCAGGATGCCTTTATTAGGTCAACAGAGGACTTTGCCAAGGGGCTCCCCTGCTTCAGGCCACCCTATGTGGGGGCACAGCTTATCCATGATCTAGATGCTGCCTAGATGATGGCCAAACACAGTCCTGCTGTGGGCTCATCAGTGCCTGGGCCTCCACGCCCCCTTGGTTGTGCAGAAATGAGGTTGAGCCCTTGAGCCCACTCTCAGGGAGCCAGCAGGCTGGTAGACATTTGGGAAGGGCCTCTGATCCTGAGTACTCATCCTAGCTAAGGGCCTCAGTTCTCAAGCCAGGAGGAAGTATCAAGGGTCACTCTGGGGGCACTGCGGAAGGGTGAGCCATCTGTGTACTTGGGACCTGGGTAAACTCCAAGATCCCTTCCTTGGGGTATCAGAGCAATTCATCCACTGGCCTGTGTTGGGGGTTTGGGCAGATGGAAGACAGACAACACTAGGGAGTAACACTCTGCCCTTTTTTTCCCAGCACAGTGACTCAGACTCTGACCCTGAGTACTCGTCCTTGCCACCATCCATCCCCAGTGCTGTTCCCGTGACAGGGGAGTCCTTCTGTGACTGTGACAATCAGAGTGAGGCCTCCTTCTGTGGCAGCCTACACACAGCCCACCGGGGCAAGGACTGCCGCTGTGGGGAGGAAGATGAGCGTGAGCACCCAATGTGGGGCCACCTGGGCTGGCTGGGGTGGGCCTCCAGGGTCTGGTTGGGGCTCTGGAGACTGCCCTAACTTGGGTCTCTCCTCTCAGATTTTGATTGGGTCTGGGATGACCTGAATAAGTCTTCAGCCACCCTGCTGAGCTGTGACAACCGGAAGGTCAACTTCCATGTGGAGTACAGCTGCGGTACAGCAGCCATCCGAGGCACCAAGGAGCTGGGGGAGGGCCAGCACTTCTGGGAGATCAAGATGACCTCACCTGTCTATGGCACTGACATGGTAAGTGGCTGGCAGAGCATGGTAGGGGGACAGATAATGCTGAGTGCCTTGGCCCTGGGCCCCCTCTGCCCTGCTTGTTATCCCCAGATGGTAGGCATTGGAACATCAGATGTGGACCTGGACAAGTACCACCACACATTCTGCAGCCTGCTCGGCAGGGATGAGGACAGCTGGGGCCTCTCCTACACAGGTGCATGGGGCCCCGAGGGCAGGCAGGCTAGGAGGGAACACCAAGCAACAGGGCTCACCCCCACCCTGCTATCTGCCAGGGCTCCTCCATCACAAGGGCGACAAGACAAGCTTCTCTTCACGGTTTGGCCAAGGCTCCATCATTGGTGTGCACCTGGACACCTGGCATGGGACACTGACCTTCTTTAAGAATAGGAAGTGCATAGGTGAGTGTGGCTTGGACCTGGGGGTGGGGGACTGCTATCTGACTGCTGTCAAGGGCCTGTAGGAAGCAGAGGCTGGGGTGCGGGCTGAGTGATCCCAAGGTTTCCTGAAAGGCTGTCCTTGAAGAAGCCTGAGGTCCCAGGGTCTCCAAAGGTGGGGAAAGCCCAAGGGCCAAGACCTCTGCTATCTCAGGAGGATGTTCCCACCTGGCCCAGAGTTAAGCTGTGCCCCCTTCTCCAGGAGTGGCAGCCACCAAGCTGCGGAACAGGAAGTTTTACCCGATGGTATGCTCCACGGCAGCCAAGAGCAGCATGAAGGTCATCCGCTCCTGCGCCAGTGCCACTTCCCTGCAGTACCTGTGCTGCCACCGCCTGCGCCAGCTTCTACCCGACTCTGGGGACACACTTGAGGGCCTTCCTCTTCCGCCTGGCCTGAAGCAGGTGCTACACCACAAGCTGGGCTGGGTCCTGAGCATGAGCTGTGGGCGCCGCAAGTCCCCTGCATCCTCACCCAAGGCCACAGCCAGTCCAAGCAGCTCTGAGACCCGGCGCTGCCAGAGGAAGCGCTGCCGACGGACCTAACTTATTTTTCAATGAGAACTGCCTTCTGGGGTTGGGCAGCATTTTCTCCATCCCTTCCTTTGGGCCATGCTCCAGGGCAACAGGAGAATGTAGAGTTGGGCCCACGTCTGTCTGGGCTGTGCCTCTGCTGTATGAGGCTGGGACAGGCCTCGCTACAGGGGCTCAGGGGCCACAGGCCCTGGGATCCTGAGATCAGTACTGTTCGAATCCATCTGCTTCCTGTGCTGGGTATGGGAGCTGCTACTTCTCTCCTTGGAGTCTCCTGGGAGTGGCCACCCAGCTCTTCTGGATTCAGACTGGAGGCCCAGAGGTTGTGGTCTGCAGCTTTGTTAGAGGTCAGCTCTTCCTGTGGCCATTGGCCTTGGGTTTGTCTTCACTTGCTTTGCATGTTGTCAGCTGCTGTTCCTCTTGTCCGAGACTGAAACCACCGTAATAAATTTTGAGTTTATGTCTAACACCTCCACAACAGAATTAAAAGAGTCTGGATCGAGGCCTGGGGCTCATGTGTGTCCTGTAGTTTTGGTCATCTCAGCATCCTTGGGAAGAGGTGGCCTGGTTCTCTTGTGTCCCTGCTTCTCTTTTCCGAAAGTGCCACACCCAAGCCTCTAGTGACTGGTGTATGTCCCCAGCAGGGATTCGGGTGCTCCCTAGCCCTTCCTGGCTTTCCCAGCTAGCCACTAGGCCTGCAGCCAGTGTCTAAAGGGCCCAGAGCATGTGAACCCCACTCCCAGCCCCTCCAGACACCCTGGCATCTGCTGGAATTTCCTCTTCTGTTCATCCCAGTTATCCAAGAACCTCCCCTGCTTACTCATGCCTGCCTCTTGAGGTAAGGCTTGACTCAGAGCCCCTTCCAGGCCAATGCAGGTTATGCTAGATGGCTGCTCTGTGCCTCCCCCC
The DNA here is from genome assembly GCA_030015415.1 of Cynopterus sphinx. NCBI lineage: Eukaryota > Metazoa > Chordata > Mammalia > Chiroptera > Pteropodidae > Cynopterus > Cynopterus sphinx. Next base: position 92,596,704 of record CM057379.1, on the reverse strand, counting down.
TCCTTGTGGTTTCTGGTCAGTCCCTTGCTGGGCTGCCTGTTATCCTGCTAGTTGGTGGGAGAAGTCCCTGAAGGTCTGGCAGGAATGTCAGGAGCTCAGGTCCAGCAGGAGATCAGGATCAGTGGAGGTCAGGAAGAGGTAGATACGGCGAGAAAGGTCAGGCCCTACCCTTCGGGGCCTCTTGCCCTTGTCCACCTTGACAGGAAGGTCAGTCAGGAGGGCCAGGCGCTCCTGCTCTGTGCCACAGGCCTCATAAGCCTAGGGCAGGCAGACGGATTAGCAAGGCGGGCCTCAGGGGCCCCATGTCTGTAGATATCTGGGAGTGGTTGGGGGGAAGGGTCAGGAGAGGCCCACCTGCTGCAGAAGGCGTGGGGAGGGGTAGGCAGTGACAACAGCATCGGCCATGGCTGGGCTGACTCGGTTGAACTGCCTGATCTGCCGCCACCAGGCCCCCCGCAACCCTGTGCCATCTCTTGTCACTCGCTCGCCTGCCATCCAGCGCCCAGCAGTGCAGAAGGAAAATGCCTGGAACTCCCGGAACTGCCTGAGGACAGGAAGGGTTCAGGGAGGCTTCTAGAGGCTACATCTCTCCTGACCACCCAGCCCCCCAGCTCAACAAAGCCCTCAGTCATCTCAGGCCAAGGAGGCACCACCCTCCTGGCATTTCTGTCACCCTCCCAGCCACAGCCACCATCTGGGGTGGAGGTCACGCACTTGAATGGGCGCTGGGCGAGGGCCTTGGTGAAGGTGCACACATGCTGACTCAGCTCCTGCCAGGAGGCCACTAGCAGCACGTCCATGTTTGCCCAGAGCTGCAGAAGCACCAGGGCCTGAAGAGGCAAGCCATGGGAGTGGGTCAGAGAGGAGTTCCCCTGGGGACACCCAGCTAAGACAAACCCTGCATGTTACCCTGGGACCAAACCCAGTTGCTGGGCCTCAGTAGCCTTAGTGCCAGAGCCAAGGCCAACTACCTCACCCAACCTGACATGCCCTTACCTCCTCCACTTCAGACCAACTGACCGCCACCTTAGCACGGGCCACCCCTGGATTCTCTGGCTGCTGCATCTCCTGGGCATCGGGCTGGCGAGACCTGAGCAGAAGTGACGGTTCCCCCAGCTCCCCACACCCCACTCGTCCCACCCTCCTTGAGTCTTGGTTCCCCCAGCGCCTAGCAAAAGGAAGGGTTAGCTATATCACAGCAGCCCCGGAGCTACCCCAACCTTTTTCTTGAACTTCCCCATCCCAGCCAGGCCTGCTAAGAGTGTGAGGGTGACCGGTACCACAGATACGCATCTAGCCCGATGACAGCCAGGTGAGGGCAGGCGGGGCTCTCAGGAGATATCCAAGGCACCGAGCAGGTTGAGCCATGGATCTGCAAGTGAAGAAGGTTTACCACATCTGTTCCTCTGGGCTGCAGTAGGCAGAGCCCATAGGCCACCACACCATTGCCAGTTTTCAGAAAGTAGGGAAGCAAGAATGACCCAGTGATGCTGAGATAAGACTGGAATGGCCTTGCTCTACTCAGTTAGCTCTCTAGAAAACAAGCTGTGTGCCTCCCACGAGGTCAAGGGGATCTACAAAAGCTTCCAGGAATGTCCCAGGTTCCTAGAAGTGTTGGGCTGAGTCCCCCTCCCTAATTCCTGGTCCACCTCTGCACCCAGTCTGGCATTTGCCTGGCAACAGGTGCCTGATAAATGCTGAACCTCAGACACTGGGACTGGGCAGAGTCTAATCTAATGACACTCTGACACAAACATCAGCTGAGCAGTCCCTATTGCTCTTCCGGCCTGGCGGGGGCTGAGCTGTTTGCTGTCACAGGTGGATGGCAAAGCCAAGCCAAAGCCCGGGGCTCCCTCTCACCAGTTTCCTGCCTCTGGCTTCTGACTCACCTCTCCAGAGGGCCTTCCTTATCCTGGCTTCTGCCCTCTAGAAGCAGCTGCAACTCCCATATACTCCCTAGCCAAGAGTCCAGGTGGTTTCCCCTATCTTGCCCAAAACATCTTGGTTGCTCAGAGAAGAGCCCCAACCCACTGCACACCCTCTCCAGCCCCTCTGCCTTTCAGCAGGACTGGCAGAGCAGCACATCCAGGCTGGGAACCCAGCCTCCCACAGAGCACCTGGGTCAGCTGGAGGACACCCTGCAGAAACTCCTCAGGCTCCAGCAGCAGCAGCAGGAGGTCCTGCTCACCTGCAGCCCACACCTCGGGAGGCACCTGTGGGGATATCCAGGAGCATGGCTGTCCACCCTCCGCCTTGAGTGCCCCAGGGCCTCAGCCTGGGCATCACAAAAGCTCTGAGGTTCACGGCCACAGCCAAATCCATATCCACTAGGACTGCCTTACAGAAGCCAATGTGGTCTCCTGCTGAGACCAAGGCCAGCCCTAGTCTGTAGGCCCAGTAGGAGCACTGAGCACAGCCTCAGTGAGGGTGGAACATTCCTCAGCACCAGCTCAGTTCAGACCCTGGACCTAGCCCTGCAACTGACCAGCAGAGCAGCTATTACCCCACTCAGCATCCCCCATTCTTAGTTTACATGTGATTACAGCAGCTGCCTCATTTGAAATCACTGAGGTAAAACACCCAACCCAGGGCCGCACTATGTAAACCCAGGAACTTGGGGTACTCACACTGTGGGAGCAAGGTTCTGGCTCCACTCTGCTCCACCTGAGGCTCCGAGCAGGGCACTGGGGATCAATGCGGTACTCACAGCCCAGGGAGTCCAAGGCCTCCATCAGGATGTCAGCACCAGCATCTTCTAGGATGGCTAGGGTGCGATGGAGAGACAGCTGTCACTCCTGCTTCCCCTCCACGTGAGGACGCAGCCTGGGCTGCGTGTCATAAACACGCTGATTCAACCCTCACCGGCTACAGGAGCGCAGGCTGGGTTTAGATCCCGGAGTCTGCCTTTTAGGTCAGCTCCCCAGGTGAAAACGCCGCGCCAGTTCCTGGCCAGGCGGCAGCCTTGACAAAGGCCCCTCTCGCCCCGCAGGGGGCCGGGGACCACCTCCCAGCGATTAAGGGGAGCTCCCAAAGGCCAAGCTCCCGCAGAAGAGCAGCTTCTTCCAGGCACCGCCCCCCGCCCGCGCCCCGCGCGCACCTGGGTCCACACGCACCACCAGGCGCCGCAACGCCTGCTCGGGCCGCAGCCACCGCAGCGCCTCGGCCGCCGCCCTGCGCTCCTCTGCCAGGTCCCGGGCACTCGCGGCGGCCTCGGAGTCGGCTTCCGTGCGGGTGGGGCCCTCGGTGTCCGAGTCCGAGATCTCCCAGGTCGCGGGCCGCCGCCGCTGCCGCCGGCCCCGCAGCGAGCCGCGGGCCTGCGCCATGGCCCGGCCGGCCTCTCGCGGCTTCCGGCCGGGCTGGCGGGGAGCACCCGCCCCTTCCGGCGGCGGCGGCGTGGGGCGGGCCCTGCAGCGCGCCGGGGCCGCGGGTGCCGCCGGAGCGCCGCGGCGCGGACCGAGCATGGCGCGGAAGAAGGTGCGGCCGCGCCTCATCGCCGAGCTCGCTCGCCGCGTGCGCGCCCTGCGCGAGCAGCGGCAGCGCCCGAGGGACTCGCAGCGCTACTCGCTGGACTACGAGACGCTGACACGGCCCGACTCGGGCCGCCGGCTGCCGGCGCGGGCCTGGGCCGACGTAGCCCGCGAGAGTCGCCTCCTGCAGCTGCTCGGCCGCCTCCCGTCCTTCGGCGTGGGCCGCCTGGTCACGCGGAAGTCCTGGCTGTGGCAACACGACGAGCCGTGCTACTGGCGCCTCACCCGCGTCCGGCCAGACTACACGGCGCAGGTGCGCAGCCGGCTCCCGAGCGCTGCGGGACAGCACCACCCCCCGCCCCCGCCAACGCACCTCCGTGGGGTGGCATCTCCCACATCCTGAAATCGGGGGGCAAGAAGGCTTTCTGAGCTGATCCCCTCCCTGTTTGCTTTGCAGAACTTGGACCACGGGAAGGCCTGGGGCATCCTGACCTTCAAAGGTGAGACAGCGGAGACCGGGTGGGTTCGCTGCTGGCAACAGACTGTCCCCAAAGTGCGTGTGCAACGAACCCCGTTCTTCTTTCCCTAGGCAAGACGGAGAGCGAGGCCCGGGAGGTCGAACAGGTCATGTACCACGACTGGCGGCTTGTGCCCAAGCACGAGGAGGAGGCCTTCACCGCTTTCGCGCCCGTGTCCGAGGATACTTTGCGCTCTGTGCCCTACCCGCCGCTGCTCCGGGCTATGATTCTAGCGGAGCGACAGAAAAATGGGGACACCAGTACGGAGGAGCCCATGCTGAATCTGGAGAGGACACACATAGCTCCTTGGGATTACCCGGGGAAACAAGTGACAAAGAGAAAGGCCAAGGGCACTGCAGTCTAAAATGTCGGAACCGGCAGGCTGCCTCAAGGGTGTTGAGACGCTGGGCACAATTTTTGACTTCCTCCGAACAAGGAAAGAAAGGGGGTGGTGCCGGACCCTCCACCTGTCCTTTTTGTCCCTGTTGCCCCAGCTCCCAGGTCTGACTGAAGGGGCCACGCTGGAGACGACTGCTGGGGGAAAGCTGAAGGCAGCGGGGCCAGCGGGTGGCACCTGCCACTTCCAGGCTGGCAACCCCTTCCCCGTCACGTGTTGCCTCAGCCAGGACCCTGGCGGAAGCTGTGAACGCGAATAAAGGCCAATGAAGCAGCCCTGGGGTGTGGTCTCTTCGAGTTTGGGTTTGGGGGACCTTGGCGAGTTGTCTGCTGGGGTGTGGGGTGGAAAATGCTGACAGCGTGGTTAATCTGGGCCTGTGGACGGACCTGAGCGAACTGGGGAGACACAGACGCGGCCGTCGTAGGCCCTCGGGACCCCATTCTGCAGGGGTTCGAGGGTGGACGTGACGACAGGCACCGCCCCACTGCATCGCCGCGTCCCCCCAGTCCCAGCCCTCCTCGCCGCATCCACCGAGGCAGCTGCAACAGGAAACCGAAAAATAAGCGGGGGCAGGGCGGGGCGGGGCGGTCGGGCCGCGGACCCTTTAAATACAGGCCCCGCCCCGCCCCGCCCGCCCCGCCCGCTCAGTCTGCGCTGGGCTCGCGCTGCCGCCGCCATGATCTGCGTGATGCTGACCATCTTTGCCAACCTCTTCCCGGCGGGTGAGCGGCGCGGCGGGGGCCGGGGCCGGGGGGCGGGGGGCGGGACCTCGGCCGGCTGTGACGCGTGCGGCCCCCGGGTCCCGCAGCCCTGCCCGGCGCGCACGAGCGCACCTTCCTGGCCGTGAAGCCGGACGGCGTGCAGCGGCGGCTCGTGGGCGAGATCGTGCGGCGCTTCGAGAGGAAGGGCTTCCAGCTGGTGGCGCTGAAGCTGCTGCAGGTGGGCGCTGGGGCGGGGGTCGCGGCGGGACGGGGCCCCCCGAGCTCGCAGCCTGACCCGCTCGCTCCTTCCCAGGCCTCGGAGGAGCTGCTGCGCGAGCACTACGCCGAGCTGCGTGAGCGCCCCTTTTACGGCCGCCTGGTCAAGTACATGGGCTCGGGGCCGGTGGTGGCCATGGTGAGTGCGGCAGGGCGGGTGGCGCGCTGACCGCGCCGACCCCGCGCCCACCCCGCGCCGCCGCCTTCGTCCGCAGGTGTGGCAGGGGCTGGACGTGGTGCGCGGCTCGCGGGCGCTCATCGGGGCCACGGATCCTGTGGACGCCCCGCCCGGCACCATCCGCGGGGATTTCGGGATCGAGGTCGGCAAGTAAGGCTGGCCCTGTCCCCACGCCCCGCCTGCGCTGCCCGGCGCCCCGCGGCCGCTCACGCTCTGTTCTCCCGCGCAGGAACGTGATTCACGGCAGCGACTCCGCCGAGAGCGCCCGCCGCGAGATCGCGCTCTGGTTCCGCCCGGACGAGCTCCTGTGCTGGGAGGACAGCACGGAACACTGGATCTATGAGTGATGGACCCCGAGTCCCGGCCGCCGCCGGAGGCAGAGGGCCCGAGTCTGGGCGCCCGGGGCTCCTAAGGTAGAAGTGCTCTGTTAGGTTGCGGATGACTTTGCACTCTCTAGGCCCAGAGGTGATGTGATGCTCTCAGAACACTCCTTCTGAAGCAGGGATCACAGTCTTCCTTCAGGACTTCCTGCAGGGCAGGTGGGTCCGCCCAAGGCCTGGCATGCCGTCTGCAGCACGCCTGGAAATGCTCCAGAGTGCAGACCCTGGCACTCAGGTTGGACCAGCATTTCTTTTTATAATAAACTGAAGAAAACTCTTGTGCTCACATGGTCTGGATCCAGGGACACGGGTACCATGTTAAGACATTTATTACATACAGAGCAGATACGTGAGTTTGTTTGCAGGGCCGAAGCCTGAGGAGAACTGTCACCCAGCCACTTCCCCCAGCTGCACCCAACCAGATAACCCCCAAGTCATTTATGGCCCTGTGGGAACAGACAAAGGATTTGACGTACATCACAGTGGAAAGTGGCAGGGCGGTGGGGAGAAGCCTGCAGTGGCACGTGACTGCAGTAGTGCCTGGCTGGGCTGTGGGATGGCTGCCCAAGATCTGTGCTTCTCTGGTAGGAGGTGGGTGGACAGCAGGGCCTGGGGCTGTCCTGGTTAGTGCCTTTCAGAGCAGGACTAAGGCCTGGGCAAGTGGGGAGGCAGCAGTCCAGGGCCATACCTTTCAAAGCAGGCAGGCACACGCTCTTAGAGCCAAGCGAAGTGCCCCCTGTCTTAGCCCTTAGGGCCTCTGCTGTCAGCCTGTCAGTTTGCCCTCAAAGGAGCAGGCCACACCACCGGCCCAAGGCACTTCGTAGCCTGTCTTGGGAGCTGAGCTCCTTGGAGACTGCTTGGGAGGCAGGCCCTGGAGCACACCTTCCCCCATCACCCTGAGGCTAGGCCTGTGTCCTCGGACTGACCCCAGGAGAAGCCAGGGGCTTCCCCTTCTTTCTGAGGCCTGAGCCTGCCCTGGCAGCCTGAGAAATTCCACCCTAGGGGCTTCCAGGAGGGGCAGGGCTCCAGGGCCTGCTTCTATAAGGTGGGTCTTCTGCCCAGGAAGTGGGGAGGGGACATGAGTCAGTGAGGGCCCACGAGAGCCTGCCATATAGAACAATCAAGGGGTTTAAGTGGAATGAGGGCATCTTTCTGCTCAACTAGCTGCCCTAGGGAGCCTGGTTACGTGCTTTCATGCCAGTTCCCAGGTTGGGGTAGGAGGGTTGGGTGGGAGGGGAACCCAGAGAACCCAGGGAAGGCGAGGCTGGACTGGCTCCCTTAGGGCCCCTACCCCTGTGGAGAGCAGGCAAAGACAAGTGGGATTGGGTGGGGAGACTTGATGGGGTGAAGTCCCTGCTTGTGGCTCTGGGGGGTCCTGGGAGTGAGTGATAGGAGTGGGGAGACCAGGGTATTTCTGGGAGCCACCTGGGGGCTACCCCGGCCCAGCCCACCCTGGGACTCTGCCTCATTCTGGCCCTGGAGTGCCCTGGAACTGGACTCTGGGTTCAGAACCTAGCCAAGAGCTGCTGGAAAAACTGTGTCCCCAGAGGTTCTGCCTCTCTCACCCACTACTCTCCTCCACCCAGACAGACCCGCTTTGCTGCTCACCGCCCCCTGCCGGCTCCTGGGCCAGACCTAAGGTGAAAGCTGCAGGTTGAGAGGTTAGAGAGGGACTGACAGGCTGCCTTTAGGGGCAGGTCATGGCAGGTGGGTGGGGTGGGGTGTATGTACACAATGGCATCAGGCAGGGGGCGGTGGAGGCCATGCCTCACTCAGGGGAGTAGGACACCTGCCACACAATGATGTGGCTGCGCTCGGCCTTGGACAGCATGGGCTTCACTTGGCTCACTTCCCCTGCATTCTCCTCTGACTCGTCGTCTTCTCCATCACCTGGAGAGGGAAAGCAATTGACTGAGGGGTGAATCCTGCCTGGGAATCCCTGGGGCCCGCAGGCAGTGCCCACTCACCGATGCGGAAGTCAATGTAGCCCTCCCCACCGCTCAGCACCAGCACATTCTTCAGTTTCTGGCCCTCTGCATCTGAGGCAGGGGCGGCAGGCCCAGGGCTCTCAGACGGGCTGTCCAGCACGCTGCCATTGAGAGTGGCCAACACATTCCCTGTCATGGGGTACAGGGACTTTAGCAGGGCAGCTAGAGCCCCCAAGCAGACTCCTGAATGGGAAGATAGAGCTGCCACTCTGCAGGAATTGGAGCACAGTCCCTCACCTGGCACTGAGACGAAGAACTTGACGGCGTCACGGTGCCCGTGGAAGCAGAGCTGGGCCTGGGCCATGGAGCAGTAAGGGATGAAGCTGCTGGCCGATTTGTCACTGCTGTCGTCACCGTACACGTGGATGACGCCCCCTGGGCGGGCCCCCTCCCCAGATGTGGGGGACGTCTTGTTGGCTGGAGATAGAGTGGGACCCAGAGGGGCTGAGCCCACTGGGAGGGTGGACGGGATCCCCGGCAGAAAAGGGTGGAGGGTAGGAGAGCGCATGCCTTTCTGGGGCCCATGGTGAGGGCCAAGGCCAGCCTCAGCCCCTGAGCTGTCTTGGGCTGGGTGATTTTTTCTGAAAGCAGGAAGCAGGCCTCTGGACTTACCTCGGAGCCCCAGGAGCTGGCCTCGATGTAGGACCACGGCTGGGGAAGTGAGGGGCAGAGCATGGAGGGGAGAGGAAAGAAGCAGTCACAGGAGGGGTGGGATGAGGTTGGGTGTTGCCAGGATAGCTCAGCATCCTCCTGAGTGTAGCCTGGCAGAGCATGCCCACCCCCGGACCCTGCCACGTGCACCCTTTAGCGGCTATCACCATCTCTGCAGATATCTGGGGTCACTCACTCTCAGTCAATGGGATGGAGATGACAACTCCGTTGCCGGTGCCCACCCAGAGGCGGTTGCCGGCAATGAGCAGGGCAGTGATGCGCACGAAGGAGAAGCCCAGCTTGCCCGTGCCTGGAGGGAAAGGAGGTGGGGTCAGTGCTGTCTGCTGGGCCCTCCCTGCCCCACCAGGCTCAGCCCAGCACAGCCTTACCCAGCATCTTGCTGACATAGGGCTCGATGTCCACATCTTGCAGGTGCTGGTGCGTGTGGGCATGGTACAGCCGCAGTGTGGAGTCCAAGCGGATGGACACCCACACCCCGTCACCAATCCATGCCAGCTGCCGCACCTGGCTCTCCCGCCGTGGGTGGGCATCAAATGACTTCTGAGGGGTGACCATAACCCATCAATGGGAGTAGAGGGAGGGAAGCTGAACTTTCTGCAGCTAAGGATTCACCTCATTGTCCACCTAGTTTACTGCAACCTTTGCTCTAGCACCTGATTTGCTCCCATGGGTCCAGGCTTCTAGGAGGAGCCCCAGCCACCCACCCCACACCCTGGGACCACATCTGGGCAGCTGAAAGGTAGGTGTGTGGAGCCCATGTGGGTGTCACCCTGACTTGCTTCAATGTGAAGTAGCCAGTGGGCTCCAGACAGACTGGCATTCACAGCCCAACTGCCCTGTCCTTGCCTGTGAATTACTTCCCTGAGTGCGGTTCCCTTTACCCCATGAAACCCCCAACATCTATTAGAAGGTGTGTCTGGCAGCAAGAGCCCCTTTCCCTCCCTGGAGCCCGTGCTGTCAGTGCTTACCTCGATCTGCATTGTCTTGGGTTGGATGACGTGCACCTTGTTCTTGTAGCCGCACCAGACGCGGTCGTACACAACGGCCATGCAACGGATGGAGTGGTGTGGGTGGCCCAGGTCCATCAGGTGATAGTTGCTCAGGTCCCACTGGCCATCTACACAGAGAGCCCAGCACACATGCTCAGGCCTGGCTGGGGCCCACACTGGCTCACAGTAAGGATGGTTCACACCTCCCACCCACATGCCCACTGCTACCAGGACCTACCTTCGCCTCGGTGGAAGATGGCCAGAGTCCCGTCTGCCAGAGCTACCAGCACTCGTCCTTTCACATGCCTAAAACAGAAAGATGATGAGCCAGGCTTAGGCCTGGCCATCCTAGACCCCTCCCTACGCCCAGGCCTTGGCTAGGAATCACGTACACCAGGCTCAGCACGGAGTCCTTCAACTTGATGGAGTGCAGACACTTCTTCCAGTTGGCCACAGCTGAGTGCACGTACAGCCTACAGGAGGAGGCTGAGGTGGGCAGGGGGCTTGCTCAGGGGGCTCTCCCCAACCCCCGCCCCCAGGACCACACTTACCAGCCATTCTGAGCTCCTAGCCACATGGTGGGCGCAGCACTGCTGCTGGCCCCCTCGGGGTCTCCGCTAGGCTCTGGCTCAGGCTGTACTCCACACATGTTGGCTTCTGGCTCGTTCTCACTGCAGAAAGGGTGATGATTCCAGGGTGGCCCATGGAGGCCTGTCCCCACCCACCTCTGCCAGCCTCCTCTCCCCTCTATCTCTGCCCCATCTGAGCAAGCCCACCTGCCAGGCTGTGCAGTGGGGGGTGGGGCAGGGGCAGGGTCGGTGAAGACATGCTCCGTGAGGGGACCAGGCCGCACTGCAGATGCTTCTGTTTCACTGGGCCCAGAGTCAGGCACCTCTGTGGCCTCCGTGGCCTCCTCTGTGGACTGAGACGGATTGACCTTCCCATTGGCGACAGCCGCTACTTCCCCTGTGGATGCGAGGGGTGAGCTTGGCTGGGCAGTGGGAGGAACGAGGGGGCAGAGACAAGGCAGCTCCTGGGCTCGGGCTTAGGACTCACCCTGGCCCTTGTCCAGCACTGGGGTGTCCCCTCGGGAGGAGCAGTTGCTCCGTGGCACGTTGCAGCGAGTGGCACAACCTACCAGGGTGATGCCGGCCAGCACGCCGTCTGTACCAGAGTCCTCAGGGTTCATATCACTGTCCAGGAAGATCTCCCCCGGAGGGTAGTCACTGTCACTGGCCGCTGTAGGAAGTCACAGCCCTGTCACCCCATGTTGAGGAGCCCCTACTGCAAGACCAAACCCAGAGCTCATGTCCCAGTGGCTATGGGGGAGGAGACGAAAGCTGTCTCCTGAGGCCACCCCACCTTCTTCTAATTGGGTGAGGGTCACATTGTTTTCTCCTGCATTTTTAACAAGACCACTAGCAAGCCCCTGCCTGGACACTCCACCACCCGCTCCCGTGTGTCCATGGCATGCCACAGAAGGCAGGTGCCACTGTTCAGGCCTCCTTACTTAACATCCTAGTAATCTTCTGAGCGGCACAAACCCTGCTCCCCTGGCTCAGGCTTGGGGCGGCACTCACCAGGGATGCTGGAGATGCATAGAACATGGGCATTGCAGACAGTGAACTGGTCTACGACGGTGCCTGGCTGGTTGGCATCGATGATCACCACTTTGCTGGTGGTCAAGGTGCTGGTGAGGATCCACACGCGGCTGGAAGTGGCATCCGTCTCAGGTTCTTTTGCCTGTCAGAGCACAGTGCCCAAGTGTGGGCGACTCCAGCAGCCACATGAAGTTGTGGGGCCTCCTGCAATCTTCAGGTCTAGCCTTGCCCATGGCCTTAGGGGACATGGCTATCCTCTCCTATAGCCAAGATGCTGAGCACTCCGAACTGCACTTTGTATCTAGGTCGCTGGCACACAGTCTCACTCCACTGGAAAAGACCATGAGCTCTGAGCCATTAAGTCAATGGCCCCCAAATCCAGCCAGGACATAAAAAACGAAGCCTTAAACTCAAAGTGTGAAGCATTTTCTATAGCCTTCCTTGCTTAGCCTCTTCCACTACTTCTTTGCAGGTAGTGAAATGTGCTCCTTGTAAGGAAAAGAAGCCCCGAGGGACCAATCGCGTAGGCCCTCCGGCCTGCTGAGCCTTGGCCCCTCTGAATGTTCCTGTCCACCACAGCTCCTGGCTCCTGGGTGCTGGGTAGAACTAGGAGGCAGCTCAGGCCTGGGCTTGCCCTAGGGCGGGGAATGTGCCTCAGATGAGCCCAGTATCAGGTACTGTCCCCAGCTTTCCTCTGTTTTTGTCACTCCCACCCAGACCCTGGTGCTGGACATAGCCTGAGCGTGCAAACAGCAGAGGCTGGCATTACACAGCCACCTAGACATGATAGGAGGAGGCAGCCCTGGTCCTGCCTGCCACTCTGACCTTCTTCTTCTCGGGGGACGTGTGGTTGCTCTTGGCCTCTCCTTCCACCTCCCGGTCGCAGGTCAGAGGATCGCAGCCTGGTGCGGGCTTGACTCCATTACCAGTGTGGTCCTCGTTTGGTTTCCACCCACTCAAGTTGACACCCGCAGCACACCACAGCTGAGGGAACAGAGGCACGAGGGCTGCACACCATGTGACAGGGCCTTCCCCAGCTTCCCCAACCTGCCTGGCTGGACTCAGCTTCCTGGAGGGGACCGCTCTCTGCCTCGCCCCCTTCCCAGTCAGGCCTCACTCACCTTCATGGTCGGGTCTTTCTCCACCAGAGGGCGGCAGTACACGGGGACAGGCACGTTCTTCATCCGGGTGTCCTCCTGGCCCCCATTGGGACTCAGCTGCAATTCAGGCAGAGAGGCACTGTGGGAGTGAGGCCTGGGGAGGCTCAGGTTTGGCCCTATCCTTCCAGAATGGGGACTGAGGCTGTGGACCCACCCTACGCCCCCACCCCACCCAGTGCATGTGCACTGCGCCCCGCGGCACCTGCTTGTACTTGGCCGGCAGGCTCCAGCCGCAGGCCTGCAGCCGCCCATCGTCGTTGCGCACGTGCTCGCGCACCTGGCGGTATTGCTCTCGCTTCTGCTCCCGCCGGGCAGAGGAGGTGCAGTCACTGGGCAGGTGGGAGGAACAAACGAGTACTTCTCAGTCTTTGGTGGCTTGAGATCCCATGGGCTTGCCCCGCAGAGAGCACCCAATGCCTTGGGAGCTCTCCCTCCTAGACCTGTCCTGTCTTTTCCTGGCTGCTGAAGCTTGGCTCCTGGCCATGTTGGGTGCCCACCTGATGGGAAACCACACCTAGCACCTGCCCTCATCCAGGTGCCCATTCTACTGTCTCCTTCACTAAGGGCCGGCTGGCAGGACCTACAGTGCAGCATCCCTTCCCCCTGAGTTTTCCCAGGGAAACTTCCACAGACTCTGACACAGGCACAGAATTCTCCACCTTTGCCCTGGAGCTGAATTCTTGGTTTCAAAATGAAGAAAAACACAAAATTACAAGTAGAAACTTATTCCCCAGGAAGAAACCCAACCCTGGAAAAAGACTTCCTGTCAGTTCTAAGAATCCTTACGGAGCACAGGTATGCAGGATCAGGCTGAGGTAGGGCCTGAACCCGCTGTTTACAGCGGTGAGGTCCTCAAGAGAAGGGGCGCAGACCCACGGGACTAAGAAGAGAAAAGTAAAAAGGGGGAGTAAAAAGGGACAGCCAACGCTCCCACTAGGGGATGGAGGGGTGCGCAGTGTGTGTGGGGAGAGGTCATGAGCCCTGATGCCTTGGCCTGGGCCCTTCCCACCATGCACCCCATCCCCTAGCACAGTCCCAGAGCAGCCAGGAGAGGCAGGTCCTGCTTCAGCGCCCCAGGGCCACATGCCTCCCCTCCCTGTGGGGCCAAGGGGAGGCACAGGGGAGGGATGGGACACTCACTCATCAGGGAAGAACTCCAGGGGCCGGCTGCCCGCTGAGATCTGGCACAGGGCATGGCTTCGGCGCTGGCTAAAGCCCGCTGTGGTGGGCGACTTATAATGAATGTTCACTGAAGGGTAGGACCGCTTGGCCGGAGGGGGGCTGGACGAGGAGCTGAAGAGGCGGCTGAAGCTGACAGCAGAAGCACAGGAGGTGAGGGGTGGGCCTGGGGTAGGCCTCCCTGACCCCTCCCCAGTCCAGTGCCCAAACTCACAACTGCCAGATGGTGGACTTCTTCTTCTCCTGTACAGACGGGTGCTCTCGGGATGCTCTGTAGGGGAGGGGCAGGGAAGGAGCCCAGCTCAGCCACTGCCCAGTGACAGCCACACACCTACCACGGCCAAACCATGAGCACTGCACTAAGCCCCACACACTGCCCAGCCTGACCACGCCCCATGGCTGCTGGGCCCCCTCTTGCCTCCCTTGCAGGGGACCCTTGACCTGGACTCACTGGGAATGGAGCATCAGAGAAGAGGGGCTCCTGGGCTGGTCACTCATAAGAGGGGCCCTGGCATACCAGCCCCAGCGTGCCCCAGGCCTGCTCTAGCCCGGGGGCATCTGCTTGCCAGGCCAGGGCTGCAGCGGAGGCCCAGCTCTCCGGACCCTCTGCAGGCTCCCACTGGGGCGGCCCGGCACCCTTCCAATCCTCTTGGAAGAGAGGGAGGTGGGGTTCAGGTGATCCTCAATTCCATCGCCAGGACCTCTTACAGCTACCACAGCTCACAGATGGAGACGGGAGCACATGGCTGGGACCCACCTGATCATCTCGGTCCACCGCACAGCCTCCTGAAGCTCCATCAGCCGCTCCTTGTACTGGTTGCGTTCCATGAGCACGCGAGCCATCTCCACCCGCGTGAAGCGGCGGCGCTGTGCCATGGGGATCTTGTCCTACAGGGGAGAGGCGCTGCTGTTCAGCCAGTGAGGGGCCAGCTGGCAGGTCAGTCTGGTGCCCTCAGAGGCCAGGTCACACCACGCTTCCTCTCAGGCTAGTCTTTGGGTGTGGGCTAATCCATGTGTGGATTCCCACAGACCCTCAAGCAAAAGGGTGGGCAGGTGTGGGCAAGGGGACAGGAGACATGGGAGTCTACCTGTTGACAGGGCCACCTTCTTTCCAGAGGGTCACAGGATATACTTGAGGGGTATAACAGTGACTTTTCCTACAAGTCCCTGGACACCGTGGCAATCACAAATGCCTCTGGTCAACATTAACAGGTGGGACTGGTCCAAAGTGGAACCGCAGGAAGAGAGATTTTAGGAAAGGACCAGTGAGCAGGATCCAAGTTCATCACGTTCAAGGGGGTTCTGGTGGATCTGTGAGGGGTTTACTATTGGTGAGTTGGGTGGCAAGACCAAGTCTACTTCTGCAAAGCTGTGCCCCAGGAGGCCACAGACTGGCCAAGGGGCGAGGGGGCCCAGTGGGGAGCTACCAGGCAAGTGAGGCATGCACCTTCCCCATGCGGCCCCCACTATTTGCAGCCCAGACCCCACACTAGCAAGCAGAGGCCCCAAACAGGAACCTCTTCCCTGTGCCACATGACAAGGGGCTGGGGGAGCTCCACAGTTCACCTGTCCCTTTGTTTCTCTCCTAGAGGATTTGGAGTGAGGGGCTATACGAGATGGGCAAAAGCAGCAGCTACTGTTTACTGAGGACCTGCTGTTTGAGTCACATCCTGACACAAGCATTATGTGACCCCAAAAATAACAGCTAAGGCATGGCGAGGTCCAAATTCACTTAGGGTAAAAGCCCCATGCCTGGCCCCGCCTAGGGAGCAGAGGGACCAGCTTTCCTCAGAACATTCCATGCACCTCAAGGGGAAGGTGGGGGCAGATGAGCAGTCTGAGGGCCTCACAGTTGTTCTGTCTGGAGATAGTGCTGACTGATGCTATTTCTGTGTCTGGCTCTGCAAGTTGGAGCATATGGGGCAGCGGCTGTGTTGCGAAGGCAGGGAGACCCTGCTTGTGACTGTGCAAAATGTGTCCGCTAGGACCGAGGGCTGAGGGGGGCTGGTTCTGAATTCATGACATCCCGGGGGAATGCTTCTAGGTGACATTGTCACACAGGTGGGGTGAGAGGGGCCCAGAGGCCCAAAAGAACAAGCGTGTCCCACCCCATAGCCAGCCCCCATGCACACATGTTAATAGTGGAATATACCAATTCTGTACAGAGATAGCTGCTTACATCCTCCCCCTCTTCTTTGGGTTCGCGGCGGGCAGTGATAGCCTCCGACTTCACTCTGTAGGACAAGAAGGAAGCCAGGCAACTGTGAGAGCCTGATGGGTGCTGGCCCAGAGGCTGTCCCGCCTCCCAGCCAGGTTCTGGGCTCTCCCCTCAGGTTCTAGGCCCTGAGCATTCCTGCCAGTGACCTGGGGATGGGTGGCCCTGAACCCCTGCTCACGTGTGCCCTGAAGCCCAGACATCTGTCCTGGCTGCTCCAGCCAAGGGCCAGGACTTCCCCTCAGTGGTCAGGCAATGTAGAGAAGGCAGAGCCAGCTACTACCGAGCATGGGAAGCTGTGGCTTCAGGCAAGCCCAGAGCAGATCTGGCTCCCACTTCCATAGGGACAGGTGCCACCTGCCTGGAGCCCTCCTTTCATACCTCCCCTTTCCCATTTACCACTCCAGGAGAATGAGGTGAGAATCAGGCTGGAAGAGAAAGGCTATAGGGAAGAACACAGTATAGGGGAGGAGACCCCGGAGCTTCTCAACCGGGCTGCATAGCTGAACCTTGGCTGATCCAGGCATGGGGCGCAGAGGGGAGCATAGGATGCCAAGGGCAGGCAGCCCTCAATCCTCCCCTCCCACCTCCTGAATGAAATGTAATGGTGTGAGAGCAGCAGCTGGGCCACCAAGGATAGAGCACCCCAGACAGTGGGAGGGGCTGGTGGATAACACAGAAGCTGGGTGGGTGGAGTAAACATGAGATACAATTGAGAGAGAAGGGGAGGCTGAGAGGTGAGCATGCAAAGTGGACCACTTTGGGAGGGAGGGAAGGACCTATCTGGGTATAGCTGGCAGAAGAGATGCCAAACCCACCCCATCCCCTAAACAAAGGGAGCTGGGGGTGGGGATCTGTCCCTCTATGACAGATGACCCTGCCTCTTCTGGGAGCCCCACCCTACAGCCAGGGCAGCACCTGCTCCCAGCCCTGCTCACCTCCTGAGCTCCTCCTCCAGGTCCTTGATGCGGCTCTCCAGCCTTAGTTTGGCCTGCCTGGCTGCTTCCAAGTCCCCCTTCAGCACCTCCTGCTCTCCTGACAGTTGGTCCACTTTGGCGATAAGGTCATTCTTCACCACGTTCAGAGCGTTTCTTTGGAAAGGCAGGAAGATCAGAGTTACATGTGAACTAGCATATACATTATGTGATGGGGGTCTCAGAGGGGTCTGCCCGCACTGCGTTATCTAAGAAAGCACATCCTGGTCCAGAATGTGGCAAAAGGTGGTGATCACATGCCCCAGTTAAAGGCAGTGACCATGCCATCCTCTCGCCAGGAGAGGTGAGCTCAGCTGTCTGGGTCCAGGTCCTCTCTGGAGGCCGCCCTCGAGGCTGTGCTGGCACAGCTGTCACAGGGAGGCCCTGGTGGAGGGCTATCTCAGCAGCCATGTCACAAAAGAGTATTCTTACTTGGTTTCCAGAAGCTGTGAGTTCTCCAGAAGCAGATTCCCCACTTCCTTGCCCATTCCTGAAACAAAAGAAGTGGAGGTATTGTGCCTGCTGAAGCCAGACCCTGATGTCACACCTGCCTCAGAATAACAAAGATTCTGGGGGGGGGGGGGTGTTTGACACACCCCTGGGAAGGCTGATGAGCGGGGATAAAGGCCAGATGTCCAGCCTGCAGGAAGACCAGCTGCAAAGGGAGGCCAAGTAGACCACGGGAGAGGCCTCTGCTGGCCTTCAGGTGGCCTCTCCACCCAGCAATGCAGTCAGAGATGGATCTGTTATGTGCGAGCCTCAAGTGGGTCCCAAAATGACTTCTGATAGAATTGGGTTCCCAAAGCTCTGTACAGACATGAAGTGTACCAGCAGGGCCCAGATGGCACCAGCCTGAGCAACCCTGAACTGTTTCTGCGCAGGCACTTCAATCTCTGCCCCCCATCCTAGCATCACCCCTTTCCCCCACCCTGTGGTTTCCTGGCCCACCATGAAGCAGACCCCTTTCAGAGCTGCTCCCACCCAAAAGGAATGGAGGTTAGAGCTGTGGTGATAGGAACAGAGAAGATAGCACGAGATAAAGAGAACATCTGGCCAAGGCAATGGGATGGCCTCATGACAGGTGCAACCCTCCACTGGGGACAGGAGCAGAACTGGTAGGACTTGGCCTGAGGCAGTGGGGTCAGCAGAAGACACAGGAAGGAGTGGACATGAAAAGGACAGTGCTCCCTGGGGCCAGTGCCCAGAAAGGCTGACCCGATTACTCTGTGATCAGGCCCCAGAGTGAACCCCACAGACTGCGCTCTCCGCAGGCATGTCACAAAGCCCCCAAAGTATTGAATCTAATCCTTTCAGATAGCCCCCAGACCCAGGCCTGTCCCTCTTATTTACTTCCTTCTGTGGTCCACTGCAATCATGAGACCAGATGCACACAGCAGGCTCAGCTTAGGGTTCTGCTTATCTCCATTCTCACCTCTGCCTCATACAGGATGCAGCAGACACCAGGCTTACCTCGAAGGCTCAGAGGTACACCCAGAGGCTAGCCTGCCTGCCCTGAGCTTATGCGAGTTCAGATAGGCTGTGGCTGCCCCGCCCCTCTTCAGTCCACCAAGGCTCTGCTCTGAGGGAGGCTGCTGGAGAGGTGGGGCAGAGGCCCCCACTCCTTCCCCCAGAAATCCCTGCTGACCCCACTGCAGCCCCACCATGCAGAACAAAGCAGACAGCTTATGAAACATGAGAAGTGTCGGGCAGACAAAGGAAGCCCGAAATGGGACAAACACATATTGAAACAGGGCCTTGGCCTTACCAAAAAAATCATCGCGCACTATGGGAGCCATCCCGGTCCCAGGTCCCACGGGGAGATGGGCAACCAGGGCGGGAGGAAGGAGCAGGGAGAGGAAGGGAGAGAAAACAAGCGCATTAAGCCCTGTGCGGACAGCAGGTGGGGGGTGTTTTAGGACTACTTCTTGCTGGGTTAGGGGTGGATGCAGGAGCATGATGGGAGGGAGCTGGCTACAACTTCCAGAAAGTTTATCCTTGGGTTATAAGGCTAAAAGCACTTGCAGTGGGGTGGAAGTTCACGGCAATGCACTGACACCTTACACCACAACCATAGGTGGTGAGGGGTGAGGTAAGGACAGCAGTCCCTGCAGGGCGGGGAGAGCTGTGCCCTGGACCATGTGCCTTTGCATACTTTGTACACTGCAGAGGCCACATATGGGTGAGTGGGGCCTCAGAACCTCCTGCTGCAAAACAAGAAAGCAGGAGCTCGCGCCACCTGCCACATGGGGAGAGGACTCCTGAGCTGCACTTGGCAGGGGCCTGATGGGACCCCTGACTTCTGAGGTGCACCTGACAGAGGGAGGATACTATAGAACTAGGCTGGCAGGCCTTGTCCAGGTATCTGTCCTCTGCTTCTAATGGCTCTGTAGAACCTTAAGAAATGGCCCTGGGGAATTCTTGGCCTTTGAGAAGACGAGGTCAGGACACAGCTTCTCCCTCAGATGTCAAGGTCACCATCAGTGGGCCAGTGGAGCAAACCAAAATAAGCTCCGAGCAACGGCAGGCTGGTGAGCAAAAGCACGTATGCCTTAGTGGCCTGGAACAGAATCAGGAGGAGACAGGCTGCACAGCCAGCAGTGACTGAGTGTGACAGCATCAGGGAGTATCCCTGGAGCACCACCCCACTCCACCTGGACTTCAACGTGGGGAAGAGTGGACCCCAATCAGACAGAGATACACACCTGAGAACTCTCCTGGGGCCATGTCCAGTGAAGCACAAAGAGACGGGGAAAGGAAGTGACAAAGGTCAATTGGTGACTGAAATCAACAAAATAAAGAAATTCTTATTAAAGAAAAACAACAATAATCAGCCATTTCCGTGTTGAAGGGCATGAAAGAATATGAGCAAATGTCACCAGGCCAGTGGTGACAGATCCCACTGGGGGTAGAAACCCTGAAGGAAGAGGAAAGTCAAAATGGAATGTCCCTCAATCCCTTGGGGGGCCCAGTGCACCCCACACACACCTTGGGTGGGTGTGGGAACCCTAAGGCCTGCTTACCCCGTCCACATTACCCACTCATCAGGAGGGCCAGGGCCCTTTACAGACCTGACAGCTAAGGCCTGAGTGTGTGTGTGTACATGGGTGTGTGTATGCATGGTTGTGCGTTGAGTGGCTGTGAGCATGTGCATGTGTGTGGCTGTGGATGGATACATGTGCGTGGTTGTGTGTGGATAAGTGGTTGGTGTGTCTGTATAATGGTGTAGTTGTGCATTTGCATGATTGTGCATGGGTGAGTGACTGTACACATATGTGTGTGGTTGCACATGGGTGGGGTACCAAGGGACTCCAGCCACAAAGGCACTCCCAGAGTGACAGAGCTCGCTGACTGAATGAGCCACAGTGTGTACTGAGCATTGTGGGGTCCTCTGGACAGCCCAAGTCTTTCAGGACAGGCACGACCTCATGTAAGGGGTGACCAGAACACAGGGCCCCACTGTGCAGGGAGGTAAACACTGAGTTAGAGAGCAGAGGTAGGGGTGAGGCGTGTGCGGCTGGCATGTGCTGTCCTCACATGGGTCCACACCTCTGATATCCAACTGAAAATCTGATGAGACAATCCTGTTCCACGGGTTCATTTCACACAGAAAAGAAACGGTACAAAAAGTAACTTGACTTAAATGACAAAATACATAAATTGTAGAAATTCAGATAAAGAAGTGCATCAATTCAAAAGGGCCCCTCATTTCTCCTTGCTAGGGCAACCACTGTTAACCTCTGATGTTCTTCCTCTTAGACATCTTTCTAGGTAAACATCAGGTTTTAAAAGACAACATCACAGCCACATTATCTATCTTCTTGGGCAACCTGCTTTCACCTAACACCATCATGGGACTGCACGTCAAAGACCCTGTGTCACCTTGAATGCTTTGTCATTTCTATATAAGGGCTGTCCCATCATTTACTATGGCTCTCATTCCTTTAGTAGCTATTTAGGGCATTTGTGGGCATGATCACCAGGATACCGCAATGCACAACGTCATGTGTGGGCAAGGAGGCCCTGTTTGAGAACCTGTGGTCGCACTTGGAGTCCCCAGCTGCCACCTCACACTGCCAGTGGCACTCTACCAGGTGCACAAGTCATCTTCCACCAGAGCTGCTTCATTTTTGTCAATAATTTAAGGAAAAGTTATCTCTCTTTTCTCTTAATGATCTGTATTATTCCTGAAATTGAGCATCTCTTCATGTTAGTATTTTCTGTGAATTTCCTATTTTATCATCTACCTATTTTCTATTTTATTTGTCTTCTTTCAATTATGATGGAAATCACACACACACACACACACACACACACACACACACACTATTTTCATGTCAATATTTTCTTCTATGGCTAGACTACGCAGAGAGACCCAGATTATGAAAATACTCTCCAATATTCATCCAGTACCAACATCCTTGTATTTTTATGTTTAAACCTTTAATACACCTTGATATTCCTTTTGTGCATAGTATGGGGTTAGGATCACTCTTCATTTTTCTGCACGTGGCTGTTCAACTAATCCAGTCCATATATTAAATAATTCACCCATTCTTGAAATGCCACATTTGTCTTGTAGGAGCTCCCACAGGGCTCCAGGTCTGTCCTCAGCTCTTTGGCAAGTACTCACAGAACCGCTGGTTAACCGCTGCCCCAGAGCTGCCTGTTATCGTCACCATGGTTTTACGAAATGCTGATATCTGGAGTGACCATTCTGCAAACTTGTTTTTTTCTCAAAAATTTCTGGGCTATTCTTACACATTTCCTTTTCTGGATGACCTTCAGAATCCATTCATACAGTTCCAGGAAAAAACCAACTGCGTGGGTCTTTTTACTGGAACTGAATGAATTCATGTACAATGAGCTGATCTGTGATGTCACCTGATTTACCTAGCTCAGTTTTTAAATCTAAGCACATGTCATAATTCTCTATTTATGTGAGGCCTCTCTTATGTTCTTCAGTTATGTTTTCTAACTCTTCACATAGGTCTGTCTGTGTATCAGGGTTACTTCTAGACATTTTCTAGGTCTGGTTGTTATGTGGGTGGGACCTGCTCCTGGACTTATGCAGAGGAGCATGAAAGTCAGAGCAGCCTGTATAGAGCTTCAGATTCTAAGTGATGCATGGCAAGTTGCTTAGCTTCTCTGAGCTTCTGTTTCCTCACTGGTGAAATGAAGATGCCATCTCTTTAGGGTCGGCTTGCTGTGAAATTCCCTAGTAGGAGTACCTGGCACCTTCTAGTGCCACCTGATCAGTAAGTATTAATTCCCTTACTCTCCTGTTATGCCAATTCTAAAATGCTTATTTTCATATCTTACCATTTCTAAAACTATAAATGGGTTTTATAATCAATGGCATGTTATAGTTTAATTTGCAGTATTTTTTTTTTTTGCGATTTCTACAATAATGGTCTATTCTACAATCGGTTGTGTTGTGGGTTCAACGAAACATAGCAACATAAGCCTATCGAGGGTCCTTTTCCATTCTTCTTTGTTAAAGGAATTCATAGTCCAAATGGCAAGACAGGCATGCAACAACCAGTCCAGGCATTTAGAGCTTGGGGGTGCCACCATCAACCATAGCAACTGCCTTAAGAAGCATCTCACTACTTACATAGAACATTAATGTGTTTTTGAAATTACAGGATCTTTCTATTGTGAAAACTGTCACAAAACCAAGGCTGACAGAGCCACCCACTGCCCTAGTTTCTTATAGGTTTAGCAGCCATAAGGGGAACCTAGAGTCAGGTGTTCACTGCTTCAAAAGGTATCTTCCGAAATATGGTGATGGGGGACCAGGGCTCTCATCACTGACATTTGCTTTAGTTGAGCCACACTCTAGTGATGGGGTCTCTCAGGCGAGGGGACTAGAGTAGACCCCAGCTCATCTCTCCAACCTGGACACAGAGCAGGTCCCCCGGCATCAGTGATCCAGCAATAGGTCACAACAACCCTCGACCTTCCTCAGCTCCTCAAGGCTGCCTGACTCTCACACGTTCATTTTCCTCTAGGCTCTGGAAAGACATCAAAAGCTTCATCACCCGAGGGGGGGGTCTTGTTCCAACCAGATGGCTACTGTCCTGCAAAGTATCACCGTGGAAGTGCTGAGCACATACTGACTCATGCTCTGTCACTGTATGAGAAAGGGGTCTTGGTTTCCAGTTCCTCGGAACAAAGGCCCATCGGATGTACTGGTTAGGTGCACCTCCAGGGTTTCAGTGTGAGTGACTATGTTATAGTTTCGACCCCCATGCCTTCTAACTCTGCTGATATGTGGCCTTTCCGCAGCCACAGCCAGCCCAGTGGGTACAAATGCTGGAAGTGATAGCCAGGGCCTGCCCCGACTGGCGTGAATGCAAATCCAAGGCAAGCTCCCTCTGGGAACTCAACATGTAGCCATCCCTCAAGAGTCCACGACCTTCACCTTGGGGTTCCCACGTCTAGAAATCTGTCCTAAAGAAACCATCAGAGATGTGGGCAAAGATGTATGCCTGCAGGTATCCACGAGAGCAGTATTTAAGCAGCAAAAATGAGAACCGAAAGAGATATGATTCGGTAACTTATAGTCATTCAGAGGAAACAAAGTTAAAATGTGTAGAGGAATTAGGGATTCAGAGTAATGGTAACATCACCCACAAAAGACAGGCATGAGCTGACAACCAATGTCCCCTGTGTTCCATGGAACTTGGGAGGGTGTCATCAAGACATGAAAACACTCATCACGGCATGGGGGGGGTGCCTTGGTTTTTACTCTTTCCTAGGCAATTTTTGATATTTTTTGAGTATTATAAGAATGTATCAGTTTTCCAAAAATTAAAAAAAACACCTAAAAATAGAATATACATGGTATTATCTGAGTTATATATAAAGAGTAGAAGGATGTCAAAATATTAAAAGTGACTGCTCCATTAGATATTTTCTGAATATTAAGTTTCCATATACTTTGAAATACATTTTGTACAATGCTTATGAGAAAAATTCCATTAAAAACAGATCCTGCTAAAAGTGGACATATTGTTCCTGATCTTAGACAGAAAGACTTCAGTTTTTTACCACTGAGTCTGGATGTACTTTACAATATTGGACTGTACACTTAAAAATGGGCAAATTTAATGTGTATTTTACCACAATTTAAAAACTAGCTGAAAAAACTTCCATCTCAGGCACAAGGTACTGAACACCCCAGACAATGATGCTCCCTGGTGGTCCCCTTACCCCAAGTAAGAAGATCAGCTCATGAAAACAACCAAGAGGTGGCCCCAAAGCAAAGAAAGTGACAATCTGCCAGATCAGAATGCCAGCCAGACCCTTCCATACTGGCCCAGGCCTGGCAATGTCTGTAGCTGGAGGGCTGGCCAAGCCACTGGGAACAGCACTGTCCAAACAGAGGTGCTGAGCGAGGAGCCCAAACTGGCTCCGAAACAGCCTCAAGTCCCTGCATGGCGAACATCAGTGTTAATCAGTGCAGGGACAGCCGCAGAAAGACCAGCAATAAAAACTTTAATCCGAAACAGCAACGGCTCTGCCTACTCGGGCGCAGATGACAAAACATGGATCCTAATGGCAGAGGCAGATTCTGAAAGTATCTGGAAGAATCCCTATCACTCTGTGCTATGACTTGCCATGTGTGCAGCTGAGGCAGTGGTCCTGGGTCCAGATGCTGCTCCCTCCTGAACGATGAGGACAGAGAAGCCCCCTTCCCCATGAGCCACTTCAGTGGAACTGTGTGTGTGTGTGTGTGGGTGGGGGGACCAACAGGACCACTGCTCCCCTGGGAACACAGCCACACTCTGTCCGTGAAGCTCACCTTGCTGGGGGTCTGGGTGGGGAGGAGGAGCTGAGCTGCAGCCCCTGAGGTCCTGGAGCTCTTCCTGCAGCAGGGCTTCTGGAACAAGGCTGTTTCTCAAGACTCGGGCTCCAGACACATGGTTGGGAGCAGGGGTCCCCAGGGGTCGGGGGGTAGGGGGATAGATGGTTGGGGACAGGAAGAGGTTAAACCCCACTGAGAGACTCCTGTGGTGACACTTCTGACGTCCCACCTGCTGCACTGGAGAGCCATGCAGGAGGCCCTCAGCTACCAGCAGCCACCTGGCAAAAACCAGGCTCTCTACTCGTCTGATGGCCGTCCTGGGATGGGAGGGACAACCAGGAGTGAGTCCACGTTGGGCTGCTGGCTCTGCGCCCACCTCAGACCTGGCACGGGAGCTGGTGGAGACCTGAGGTGCTGAGGGCGCGGATGCTTCGTCTGGGCATTTCCTTGCAGAGTGTAGGAGCTGGCCACAGCCCCCTGCTAACACACTCCTAGACAGTGGACTGCCTGGGCAGAGGCTGGACAGGGCCGGGGCTGAGTGCTAATGCACATGGGTTTCTTTCTGGGTGAGAAAACGTTCTAAAACTAGATAGTGGCACAACTCTGAGCACACCCATACCCACTGAACTGCATACACTATAAGAGGCTGATTCTACAGCGTGTAAAACATATCTCAATGAAACTATAAAGAGAAGTTCCTAGTTCACAGCAGACTTGGCTTTCATTACAAACAAAACCAACAACAGCCCCAGGGCCCTGGGATCACAGGACAGCTTGTGTTTACCTAGTAGGTCAGCCCCTTCATCCACATCCCCGATGACCTCGGACCCTGCGGTCGACAGCTCGTGGTACAGGGAGTCAGTGTTGATGCCAAAAGCCTTGTTGACGATCCCCTGAGTTGGGCTATGAGGACACATAGCAGGAAAGGGCAGGGTGAGTGGGCAGCATCAATAGGCCTTATGTGGAGACCCTCTGATCCCCCCCACAGGTGCTCAATGCCAACATGGCTTGTGTGGTACGGGCGTGGCAGGAGAGGGTGGGTCAGTGGTCTGGATGTTCTCCCACTGGTGGAGGCTATGAAGGCACCCTCACCAAAGGCACCAACTCCCACTGTGAATGCCTTGCCCACCAGGACCTGGGCTCTGGACCCAGTATGTACCTGTTGCCAGTGCGGTCCAGGCGGGGCTCCCGACCCATATCCAGTTCTGGGGTGGAGTCGATAATGTCTTGAACATCAGACCACTCGTCACTGCTGCCCATGCCTGGGGGGCACAGAGGGACTGGGGTCAGGGCGACGCCTGGCAATTCTCTGCACTACTCAGGCTGTCCCCCAGCCCCATGTCTAGAGATCCCTGTCAGACCACTGCAGGGCAGACTGCTGAGAAAGGGCTCTTCCCATACTGGTGGCTGATGGAGGCGTCCCCTGGAACTGTGCCTCCTTCTCATGACCTCACCTGAATGGGCCACAAGTCCTGATTTTTCTCCTCCCTTTTCTCTAGTTAGGCTGTGTTTGCTGAATGACGATGCTCTATTGTAAGCGGTTGTGTCCCTCACATTCACATGTCGAAGCCCTAACCCCCAAGACCTCAGAATGTGACTGTATTTGGAGACAAGGGCTTTAAAGAGATGATTACAATAAAATGAGGCCATTAGGGTGGGCCCTGATCCCATCTGCGTCCCTATAAAAAAGGGATTAGGATGCAAACACACAGAGAGGAGATGGCATCTACACACCAGGGAGGCCTCAGGAGAAACCAGCCCTGTTGACACCCTTGATGTCTGACTTCTGGCCTCCAGGACTGGAAGAAATAAACATCTGTGGTTTACACCACACAGTCTGTGGTGTTTCAGTGGCTTGAGTGGCCTAATAAATATATGTACCAAAACTACAATTTGTAGGAGGAAGGAAATCTTTCCGGATGAGAAGGCTGAGAAGGCGGGAGAGCAGGTGGCAGGTGGCAGGTGGCAGGTGGGTGCAACCCCCTTCACAGAGCCCAGGGCGTGCCAGTGGCCGAGGTACCTATGCTGACGTTGCGCATCTCCTGTGTGACCTGGACCTCCATGTTGCGGCTGTTCCGCTTCTCCCGAGTCCGCTTGCTGTTCTTGGTGCCAGCGCCATAGTCCCCCAGGGGCTGCAGGCTCTCGTTGAGGGGTGTGACTGCGGCCGAGGGCACAGAGGACGTGGGTGTGTTGGACTTGGTGCCTGTGGTGCTGGGTGTGGCAGCTGCTGAGGACTGGCCCGACTCAGACATCTCATCTTGTGGACACTAGGGCCAAACACAGGAAGAGGAGAAGCTCATCGTGCAAGTCACCGGCCCCTGCGGCTCCAGGTGAAGCCAGGCAGACCACAGAGGCATGAGGCTCCCTCACTCGGCCTCTTTGCCACTTGGCCACAATAAAATAGTGCCCGGACTGGTATCGACAGGAGGACCCCATCTTTCCAGTTAGTTGGTTTATCCAGCTACTGTCTCTACTTCTCCAGAGGCAGCTGCCACATTATTTAAATAGTTTAGATCGGGGCTTTCACCTTACGTGCTCCCCAAGATGCCACGTGTGATGGACATGAAGCTACATGGATATGGAGGCAACCCTTTGCAGCCAGTGGTGGGTGGTCAGAAACAAGTTGCAGCCCTGAGTGAACAGAGGGCTCTAACAGGGTCAGGGTGGAGGCCTTCTGACCCAGTTATCATAGCACTGGGCCGCTGTCCCACCCGCTGCTGTGTCTTGCTTCCTGCCCTGGCCACAGTCAGAGGCTGTGCAGGGGCGCACCTTCCCAGTTCTGCCAGTTGTGGCCTCCTGAATAGAGAGACCAGTGGACATATAATGCTTAACCCCACGACTCAGCTGGACCAAAGTCTGCTGTACGCAAATACGAACACATTAAAATTTCACTTCCACAGAAAGGGACATCCCTGAAACATTCCAGGAGTGAAAAAAGACCAGATTATTAAAAAGTGCGATTGACAATTAAGAATCTCATGGAGAGAACATTACTTGAGTAAGTACAGGACGTGAAACAAACACATACTTCGGCCTTTCCCAGTGGGACTATTAGACAATCGCAATAAAAACAGCCCCCACTCCTCTATTAAACTAGTATCAATAACCCCTGACCCACCCCAAGCAGGTGCCCTGGAGCCTCCTGGCAGCCTGTGGGAGGCAGTTCCCCTGAGCCCTGCCCCCTTCCAAGGGGGCACGGCCTCAGGAGGGGCTGAGGCTCCTGTGGTGGGGGTGCCGCTGAGAGGTGGCTCATGGGGTTTACCCAAGTCACTTTGTGGTGCCAGGTCACACGGTTTCCTCAGAGCGCACACTTCTGGGGCAACTTTGTTCTAACAGAGGGGGCTGATGAGGGGGGTGTCCGGCTCTCTACACAGAGCTGGATGAACACCAGGACCAACTTACACCCACCTGTTAACCAGGAAGGGCTGGCCTCTAGGTGACAAGGAGACAGAGCTGGTTGGGAGGCTTCTGAGATTTGCCTTTTCCTGACCCTGCTGATCACGGCCAGGCCCAGGGCGAGACGCTGCCTCTCCCCGGGGTGGCAATTTCTGGCTTAGTTTAATAGGCTCCTGAGACTTCTCTACTAGGTATTTCAAAATTACACATCCTCCTCTAGGCAGGGCTCTTGACCTGGGAGGCGGGATCCCCAGGGGAAGCCGAAGATGTTTGGAGACATCTGTGGTCATCGTTGGGTTTGAACGCTCTTGGCATGGAATAGGTGGAGGCTAGGGGTACCACTCCGGTATCACTCCACAATGTACAAGGTGGCCCCAAAGCCCTGGACTGCAGGTGTGCTGAGGCAAGAAGCCCTGCAAAAGAGCCTGTCCCTCACTCCCTAGAAGCCCCTCTGTCTAAACATTTCTGTTTGGGTTTGGGTTCTACAGCCTAGGGACAAACTGAGAAGAAAAATCCTTTCCTCTTCATAGCACCACGTACACTGAAAGCTGTGATGGCTCCCTAAGTACTGTCACTCCAAATCATAGGCACCAGGTGACCCATGGAGAGGACCCTCTGGTCCTGTGCTAGCACTTGAGGAGAGATGGGTGCAGGAGACCAGGTGCATGGGAATTTCAAGAAGACCAGGAAGGGGACATGTGGGAGGACCCCTCACAGAACCACACGTTTTCCAAGCCACCTTCCTCACTGGCAATGTGTCCCAGCCTGTCTGTCTGCGACTCTCAAACTCGGGCCTCCTTGATCCGTGTAATCACAGTGGGGAGATCTGCGACATAACCAGGCCTCCCCCAAGCTCCCCTAGCTCTGTTACCTATGGGCCACCACTTACCCACAGGACACTCCCTCTGGCCACCACTTACCTAAAAGCAAACCTCTCAACCTCCCAAACATCAACGTGTAGCAGTGACCTCCAAATGCAAAGAACCCAAACTCTTAGCGGTCTTTCCTCACCATGAGTAGCCACAACTGTTTGGTTAAAACACTGAAAATACAGTATATAAAAACAAACAAACAAACAAAACAAAACAAAAACAAAAAATTAAGAAATTAGAAAAACTTTAAAACTTAGAACATAAAATTAAACAAACTTAAATGTAATTGTTTTAAAAAAAGTAAAAATTAAATAAAATACACCTAAGGACTAAAACATAAAACACTATGACTTATTAAGAAAAAGATTATGTCAGACAACTTAGTGGGAGAGAAAACAGCTGTTGTGAGAAGAAAAGCTGGCTCAGACAAGGGCAGGAGGAGCCGAGTGAGAGAGAGATGCCCCTAAGCCTTTCTGACGCTCATGTGGCTTCTTTAAGAGCTTCTGGGGAGGCCCTAGCTGCAGGCCCAGTTTGGGTGTGAGTGAAAGTGAGTCCACCCCAGAGGCCTCTGCCCTTCTTCCTAGCCCTACCCTCTGGCAGGATAGCCAGTAATTGGCGGTGAATGCCCGAGGTCCAATGTCACAGAGACATGCTCACTCCCTGGAACAAGAGCAGAAGCGAGTGGGGTCACTTTCTGACAGAGCTGATAGCTTGCAGCCACCTCCTGCAGGCAAGCTAGACATTCAGAGGTGGAGGACAGTCAGCAAGGCACTACAGCAGGAAGAAAGCTTCCGGATGTCTGAGCCCCACGTCACAGCCCAACCCTGCCCAGAGACCAAGGCACTTTGCCTCCCGCAGGCGTCTTCCAATGGCCTCTGTGGGAAATCCACCAGCTTCAGGTTCGCCTCCTTCACCTGTAAGGGTGGCATCCTTACACGGTGGAGGGTCAATATCCTGTCCTGCCACAGCCTGCCTTCACCAGACAGGCTGAGCTCACAGAACAAAACTGGCTGCCAGAGGCCAAGGCCCTGAACGAGTGAGAGGCCATGGAAAGTTCCTGCCCTGGGCTTTTTCTGGGCCCCCCATTTCAGTTTGATTTTGCCTTCTCAAACTCAGAGAACCAGAAGCCGTTAGCATGGACAGGTGAGTGAGAACAGCCCAGAAAAGGGAAGCTGCCTCGTGGTCTTTGGCTCTCCTGATTGCAGTGCAAACCTCAGATACCTCAGAAGCACAATGCATTCTGGGCTAAAGTCCAGTCTGGCCACAAGACTCATATTCTGGGGTTGTTTGGAGGACAGCCGCTAAGCTCAGCCCTAACAGATGCAGACAGGTCTACCCTAGACGAGTAGGTAGCGATGGAAGGCCACGATCGCCCTGAGCTGGTTGGGTTTCTCCATGACTGTCATACCTGCGGGAGGGGTCCCAGTAACCCAGGGGAAGCTGCAAAGGGTTGTCTGAGAAGAATGGGCTTTCTGAATGGACATGGGGCAACAGGAAGAAGACCCCCACTCCACGGCACGGCTACAAAACCTGGTAGCTGGAGCTGAACTGCAGCTGGCCGAGGTCACTCAGGTGCCAGTGGTCCCCCGAAGGCACGAGTTTGCCCCCCATCTGTGCACGTACCATGCCGTCGGTCAGGGGGAAAACATTCAGAGAGGTGGGACGCTCCTTCCTGCTGAAATATGGAGGAGAGAACAGGAAGCGGATGGTTAGACAGTGGCTCGTGAAATGAGTACTGAACACTCTTCCTGCAAATGCAGATGCCTATTCTGCAGACAGAGATGCTCTACATGATGTCCCTCCCCTGGCTCGGGGACAGAGAAGTCAGCTGTGGGGAGAGCGTGACCTTCTGAGCAGCCTGTCACACACAGGGACTTCCCATTCCCTCTGATCTAGAGCTAATCCTTAATCAAAGGTGTTTGCACATTCGAGGGAATCTGCTGCATTGCGATCTGTGATCCTGTATCACACTTTCCCATCTTCTATGCTGTGATTTATCATTTTGAGTTGTTTTGATTTTAACAGACAGGTATGTATGCTAAGAAACTCCACAGCAGTGCTAGCGAGGCGCCCGCCCTTCGGCATCATGGCCAGGACTGACTAGTTCCTCAGAGTGGCAACTGTTACGATGACAGTCTTTTTACTTGGAGCCCAGGTTCATGTCTTAGAGCCAAGCATAAGGAGTCAACCCCTGCTGGCGCTGTTCTGTTCCTTGTCCCCAGTATACCCCAAGGCCCCTGCACCCACTCCTTGAGACCTTCTCACAGAAAAATGTTTGAACAGACCAGCACAGAGTAAGAGGACCCTGCTCTTCTGTGGGTGTCACCTTTCTCTTACTCTGTGCATTCTCCCAAATTGTCATGAAGCACCGATACCAGAGAGAGATTCTTTTAAAGCTACACTAGGAGACTGGGCATGTCGGGCAGCCTGGACTTGTAAGGGTGAAGCTGAAAACCGCCTGCCGTGGGCTCATCCCTGAGGAGACACTCCATGGGCCTTAGTACTGGTGTGGGCAGAGACCTTTTTCTGTTGGAGGCTTCAAGTCAAGCACCAGGCAGTGAAGACCAGGCCACCTGCCACCCTCCTCTGGGGAAGACACACTGCACCCCAGAGACTGTCATCCACAGAGCCTACACTGCTCAGAGCTGTTTAGGCCAAGTAGAGTCCCCTGCACCACAGTCTCTCACACTCAGAGCTTGATCCCCAGACACGGCAGTAGGAGGAATAGCAGCGGGGTTTCCTCAGGGGTCCCAAGGAGACAGTCCAGAGTGCTGGACTGTTCTTAAGAGAGAAGATGGAGGGATTCCTTTCTGTACTTGATGGATGCAGGTGATGAAGAAGGGGAGCAGAGGAGCCTCCGCTGACCTGAACTGACTAGGGCCAGGTAGGTGGCCTCACGGAGTCTAACTCTTGGAAGGGGTCTCTCTGGCTGGGGCCCCGTATAGGAGGAAACATGGAGTCTATGAATCAGTGTCCTGCTTTATCCCCTTTGGGTCTAGCTCCTCTGTCCTGTTCAGGAAAATGCTGCCTCCTGCTGTGACCTGGCTGTGCTGTCACAGGAGCTAGTTTGTGGTGGGGACATAACTAGAGGAGCAGCATGCTCCCAAAGGGCTGGAGCTACCGATGCCTGTGGGGGTCAGCCAGAGAGGCACGATCAGGGCCTAGGCCTCTTAGGAAGTGCCTCACACAAACCCCATTACTTGTTACAGAGAATGCTTTTTCAGACATGTCAATTAGGAGTTGAAGAAACAAGGATCTTAAGAAAGATGTCAAATTGAGAAGCTCCGAGTCTGCAGATCCATCAAGACCTCAGTGGCCTATGGCTCACTCAGGCTCTGACACAGCCCACAAGGCCCAAGGCATCTGGGAAGGCAGCTGCTGCCATGCACTCAGCACATCCTTGGAGGTGGGGGTCAGGCCAGGACACAACTCCCATCTGTCCCCTCAGAGGCTCCCAGACCATCCTGTGCCCACTTTTCCTCCTTGGGGCATCAGATACTGGTATGGGTAGCCCCTCCCCTGGCCGGGTCTGATCCTGGATGAAACGTACACAATGGGTCCCTAGGCAAGTGCAACCCTGGCTATCGCAAGATGCTACAGGGTGATGATAGGAGAAGGGTTTGGGTTTCCTGCTTCAAAGGACAGGGGATACTTGTCTGTCACTTGCTTCCACAGCTCTGCACAGACACACACCACACCTGGAGACAGCCAGACCACTCTTCCTCAACAGGAATCATGTCTGGTCATCTCTTTGCTGCTCCCCACAGAATTGCAATGAGCCTACTCTCTGAGACCCATGAGCGCTCACTGGGCATCGACTGATGGCCCAGAGATCTGTCTGAAGCTTGGCCATTATGTCCTCTCATTACATTCCTGCAGCTCCTTTGGGAGATACTAAGACTGACCGACCCACTTCAGAGGTGATAGTCCCAGAGGGTCACGCTGTCTGCTTGTGGGGTCATGGTCACACCACTGGCTCTGGGTCCAGGGCTCTAAATGACCAAGCCAGGCTATCTGACACCAGAGCACAGGGTTCCTGCCCTGCCCACCATGACAATCCCAGCCCCGGGCTTTACATGCACCGCTCAGGCTGTGGATGGGTGGACTGAGTGAGATCCCTGCACCACTAACCTACCCTGGGGCTGTTTCAGGGACCTCAGGCCAGCCTGCCATCTCCTCAATGTCATGGCCCTATAAACACTCTATCAAGAAGCTGCAATCTGTAACGTTGCTGCAGGAAATGTGTTGCCCTGATTCAGAAACTGCCTGTGCTTGTAGTTAGGAACCACCTAACTCTCCCAACCCCTAAAGCCCCTAAGTGCCTGGCACGCACAACAGCATGAACACTGTGTGGCCTTTACCTTTTCCTCCACGACTGGCGAGGACTGTAGGACAGCGACAGACACAGGGCCAGCACGCAGCAGTGACAGCACAGAGAGCAAGACAAGAAGACAGCATTAGACAGGTGACAAGAAGCTCTGGTTGCGTATGTGCTCGCATGGAGAGTAAGTGTGCAATGACACAGGCAGGCGCCCCACTCTGCACTCCACTGACATGCTGAAACATGCAGATGTCTACACACAACAGACACAGACACACAGACACATGACCCTCTTGGCTTAGACGAGACCTGTGCAGCAGGTAAGGTCATACACGCACTTGGCATGGGGTGATGAGTGAGTGTCCTCTCCAGATGGCTCAGCACATGTGTACTCAGGCATGCAAGGATAGAGTGCACAGCCACCCACAGTCACGTTCATGGACACAAGCACACAAACCAGGTGTTTCAAGTGCACACTGAATTCTATTCTAAAGACACACAATTCTGGAAACCAAGCCAGGAGTGAAGGAAAACACCTGTCACAGGTCAGGGCCACCCGGAGGGTCCCCAGCACTAAAGATGAGCCCTGAAGGTGAAAGCCGGAGAGTCTAAATGAAGAACCCAGGCGGACATACATGTGTCCCCAAAGGATCCCGAATTGTGGCAGGAGAGGCTACATCCCAGAGAGGAGTGGGCCAGGAAGGTAGGCAGTGCCTTCCCCTTAACCCACCGATGTGGCAGCAGAGGTCACAAAGGAAAGTCCGACCCTATGAGCCCTACGAAAGCCAGTACCCAGCACAGTGACAGAAGGTTTGTGCTTTCTCTATGTCCACTGGTGTCCCCTCTGGAAACACGAAGTGGTGGCTGTTATCCATGTCTATTCACCCAGAAACAGGCCCAGGGATGAAGTCAGACATGCATGATGGCCCCTGAGCATCTCTCTCTCTGAGTGTCCACGGGGAGGCAGCTGCAGGGAAGGCAGCTGCAGGGAAGGCAGGAGGCCCTGTGACTGCTGCAGCAAACATGGGCAGCTGGCCATGGGCTAGTGATAAAATTAAACGCCTCCGGCCAGCTGGCAAGACAACGAGGCACCCAGACACAGCACCTCCTCTCTGCTTCCTATGACGTGCTTCCCAAGCAAGTGCTGCTCCTGCCACCACTGCGCAGGAACACATGCCTCATCACAGCTAAGGGACCTCAGGTGGATTGCGGCTGCCAGGCCCAGGCACCTTCTTCCGTGGCAGACTTCTGTCTGACACAGTGGCAACTCTGGCTTGGGAAGGTTTATTAATAGAGTGCTGAGGGCCTGGAGACTGTGGTGACAAAATGTGTACAACTAGGCCTCAGGAATCCCCTTCTGACAGGATCAGGTTAGGAGATAAGGCTCACAGAAATATGGACCAGAGCCAGATTGCTCAGCCAGTGGGTGTGTTTTACAAATGTTGCTGCTCCACAAAGCCAAGGCTTGGCATGAAGAAAGACCCTGCCAAGCACTAACCCTGTGCCAAAGGCCCTGCCCACCCAGAAGCCACAAATGGCTATGGCCAAACAGAAGGATTTGGACTTGCTGACATGGACAGAAGAGACACACAGATGGGTCCCTGATGAAACAGGTTGAGGGGCTTCTTACAACTGGCCTGTTCTGGTTCCCTGGGAAGAAGAAGCCCTGACATGGAGACTTCCAGAGTGATTGAGGGGCCTTAAGGGGACTGTCAGCCACCCCATGCAAATCCAGGAGTCCTGACCAGAAGGGCGGTGCCTGTCATGGGGCTGAGGGCTTCTCTGGGGAGAGGGGACATTAACTTCCCATAGGCCTGCCTGCCATGTGGTCTAGAGCCTAACTCTGAGCAACAGGGAGTCTGGAGGGCCTGGTGCTGTGGTTGGTCCAGACTCTGCTTAAGCCATGACACTGCAGGACACATCTTGACAACAGGTGCCCAGACCATATCTTGACTCTACCACACAGAGACTTCCACAGAAAGCATACCCCATCCTGCAATCATGGCACCTCGTCCATGCAGAGGAGAAACGAAGGCCTGATTTGGCCCCTGGCGACAGCCAGGACCCTCGGGCCCCAGTAATGGAGCATGGGCACTTCTACCTTTGGCTGAGCCCTCATCATCCTGAGGTTCTGAGGGCATCTATTTCTGTAGCGACTCTGGGGCTCAGGGTGCTGACCACTGTGACTTAGGATGCTGGATGCTCACAGTCTCCAAGTCTGAGTTCAGAGGTCACACCTCACTGACCCCTGGGAAACTTGTACCACTCTCTAGGCCCTCTCCTGTGGGACCTTCAAGGGGCTCCTGTCTTGAAGAGAGCTGGTGGGGAAATGACTAGAAGGTTCCAGAATGCCGCAGTTCAGGAAACAGCCAAGCGCCCAGAGTCCATCAGAGAGGCCCTAACTCAGATCACCCTGCCCAGCTTCCCCCAAAACAACACAAAGACCCCGATTTTAGGTTAGCATTCCAGTGCAATTCTTAGAAATTTCCTCATCGACTTCTGAGAGCCAGGAGTGAGGATTTCACAGTGTGCTCACGAGAAAATATCTGAAGCCATAAAATGGTAGCTTGGAGATCAGTATTCCCTACCTGCAGATATACCTGACCCAGAAATAATACCTATAGAGTTTGGTAGTTTAACAAAGGCTTTGATCCATTCTCATCACTTAATTCTCACAGGGCTGTGGGGTCAGCTAGGGAACAGCCCCTCGCCTTTCTCTAGGGCAGGAGCATTTACGGCAAGAATGCTCACAGCAGCTGTAGACCCTAATCCCCACTAAGGGCTGTGAGACTGTCTACAAACATGCTGGCCATCCCCTTGACAACCACCCTTCCTAGGCCTTAGCACATATACTACATATTCACATCAGAAACTCAACGGCTTTGCCCACAGAAACCCAGAGAGTAACTGAGGATGCCACAGAGGAAGGGCTTGAGGCAATACTTGTTTGCAGACACAACCTTCTGAGGAGGCAGGACAGAGGAAATTTTTGCAGCCAACCAGGGCCTGTATGTGACCTGACTAGGGACTATGGGAGTTTGACTACAGAAACAAGAGGCCATAGCTAGAAATGGACCGATGGTCCAGGGTGACCCGTGGGGCCTGGGATTCCCATTTCAGGCCTGTCCTGCTTGATGGAGACATAGAGCACCGGTACCAACCTCCCTGGCTCAGGTCAGCAACTCTGGTCTGCACGGCCACCTCTCTCAAGCTGGCAACACCCTGGAGATGTGTGACAATCTGCTCCCTTGGGGATCGTGGTCCAGTTTTATCTGACTGAAGGGTATAGAAGACGAAGGGGCCTGGCTTCTACAGGCTTCTGTCTTCTCCCTGAATAAACCAGCACTGAGCTCCTGAGCTCAGACAAGCCGGGGCCTCTGAAACTATCAACATCTCCTGCCACACAGGTAGAATATCTCTGTCTGGTGGTTACCAAGGTGTCCTGGGTCTCTTCCCCACCCACAAATAGTTAGTTGGTTCTCGTGATTCGTGGTGGTTCTGTTTTATAAAGTCACTGCGAACACCGAATTTGTAAACACTAAACTGTTGCTCTCAGGGAATACATACATAAAAAGATACACATCTCACATCATAGATTAGAACTGTAATTCCTAACTCATCCTGGTAGAGTCCATTTGCTTTATTTTACAAAAGAGGAAATGAGGTGCGGATGAGTCTAGTGACCCAGGGCTGCCCCATGAACAGGTGCCAGAGCTGGGCTTCAAGTTCAACTGAACAGCCCCAGTCTGAACTCCTTGAAGAACACTGCCCTGCCCTCCTGTCTCCATCCTGTGGACATCTCTACATGAGGCTGAAACAAATAGGCAGCAATGCCTTGTTCGACCTTAGAGGGTATTGAGCATGTTGGGTGACTCAAACATTTCATCACTCTACACACATCTGCAAAGCTCCATGAGTGAATTCACAAACATGGAACCCGTATTATGATTGGTTGTACACAATTTCCCTTGAGACTTTGTAATTGCACATGGGCCAGCAGAGGTCCATCCATGTCCCCTCAGCCCTACTCTGGCACCTGGGGCAATCCCAGCACACATCCTTGCTCGAGCCACACACTCTGACCAGACACCACTCTTCTTGAGTCAGGATGTAGCTCTGCAGACTATGACTCCCGCCTACCTCCGCCCGGGCAGGCTGCTCTCGGTCTGGCTGTTCCCCGCAACTTGTTGCATCTTGGACCTCTCGATGTGCTCCACGTAGGTCTGTATCATCTGTAGAGAAGGACACCTCTGTATGAGTAATGCCTGCTGGTCGAGGCCTCTCTGCCTCCCCTCTCTAACCTGCACTGTGCTCTGGCAGAAATAATGACAGAGCTCAACGGAATGGAGTCTGACTAGAATGAGGCTGACAGCTTTCAGATGTGACAGTGGAACACCAGGGAAAAAAGGCCGAGAAGGCAACTCAAGGTCAGCGATATCCACACATGTGCAGCTACAGCTGCTTTCTTGTGGTTTTGCTCTGAGTGTTAGGGGCTGATGCCTGTGGGTTAGGGGCTGATGCTTGTCAAGGCCTGGAACCTACCTCTGTGTGTCGCTGGTGCAGAGCGTTGTATTCCTTCTTCATCTCTGACTCTCGCTCTTCCAACCGGGAAACTGAAAAACACAACTGCCATTTGTCAACTGCACAACCAGCTTCTCATAACTTGGTACAGGTCTGGGCAGCAGACGTAAAGGGTTCCAGGACAAGCCCATGCTGGTGCACACTGCTTCAACACCTCAAGCTCAGAGATCTTAGCAGGAGATAGTCCCCTGGGAATGCATTCGATCTGGGGTAATGTACTGTGTGTATGCTGTATTATGTGAAGCTATCCAATTCCGCTACAAGGAGATATAGGATGGTAAAATTCACAGTGTTACTATCTAAGCTTAAGTCAGTGTGCAGCTTCTGAGATGCAGGCAAAACTCACAGGATGTGTCAAGTGTAGATAAGAAGTGAGGAAGTTTCTCCTGGAAAGAGAATTCTTAAGTGAGTAACCTCTAAGATGTGTTAAAGAGCGAAAAAACATCTGAGACACATTTTGGACACATTTGAACCAATGGCTGGAAAGACAAAGTTATAATTATGCCACCACTAGGTTGGCAGCTATGACACCCCTAAATTGGCCACCGCTATGACATGCAGGATGGTCCCCCTGACCCAAATGTGCTCTGCCACCTGATTGTTCCAAGAGCTTACTGGGGAGCTATAGAGGAGCCACACAGTGGTACCCTTGTGTCCCACCAATGAAGCAAGTGTGCCACTAGACACCTTCTGTCTATGGCCCTTTGCTCAAACTTCAATTCTGTCCTTGTAGCCCCAACCAAATGGGGACAGCCAATTCACAGAGCTAGGGACAGGACACATGAGAGTCACAGGCCCAGGACTCAAGTGTCAGTCCTTCCACCACCCTCCCTGTCCTCAGTGTATGCACTTCTCTCCTGCCCCGCTCCCTGGTGCCTGTTGTAAACTGATTTTTACAACAACACTATTCAACATCTCATTCGGTCCATATGCTCTCCCGTTCCATGACCGCTTTCTCAGCAGTGTCCTTGGAGGCTACACTGTCAAGGTCATTCCTCACCTATCAGGTAGGGCCTCAGAATCTTCATTTCTAATACTTCAGGTGATGCTAATGCTGCTGGTCAGGGGACTAAACTTTGAGGAGCAACAGGGGCATTTGTACAAAGCAGAGTAACTGCATAGTCTTCCCTGGAAAAGCTTTAAAGTGCCTGTAGACTCCAGCACGCAACACACAGAACTGGCTGCCAGGTGAAGACTCTACCCCACGTACATCTGACCCCTGGCCTCTGGTCTGGCCTCGGGTAGGGCTGCCTGTCTGTACCCGAGTCCCTGGAGACGACTGTGACGTAAGAGCTGTAGGATGTCTGCTGGGCTCCCTCCTGGGGCAAGTATGCAGGCCACTGTGTGGTCGAAGGAACCAGGAGGTCTGTCCTCCTCTCCGCGCTAGCCCTCACTCCTGGTACTAATGAATGAACAACTTCGGCCTGTCATTTGGAGCGTATATACTTTCCTCCTAAGAAGCAGGAAAGGTTTCACATATGAAAAGTATTCTAAGCAAAGGAAATATTAAGGACTCTGTAATTATAGAAAGGGTTTATCTACACATGCCTAAACTGGACCTTTTGGTTTGCTTCCAGTTTGCT
Source organism: Cynopterus sphinx (assembly GCA_030015415.1). Classification (NCBI taxonomy): domain Eukaryota; kingdom Metazoa; phylum Chordata; class Mammalia; order Chiroptera; family Pteropodidae; genus Cynopterus; species Cynopterus sphinx. Next base: position 92,557,446 of record CM057379.1, on the reverse strand, counting down.
AAAATGAGTGTGTTGGCACATGTACGTAGTCGACAGCCTGCTGGTTGTCCGCCGTTTGCCACCATACTGTGGGATACTAGCCTTAGCAAAATGGAATGGGAGAGCATATGGACTAAACGAGATGTGGGTAAGGGATAGACCCAATGTAGCTGAGGCAGAATAGATAATGCAGAGATGCCTCTTCCCCCTCCAGGATATGGCTCTCAGAAATTTTCCTTTTCTTCAGACCTCCCTGTTTTAGTCCTGGCAAGGATAGATAAGCTCAAACTGGTCTTTTCTAGCTTAGATGCTATCTTTGGTTAAGGCATGACCTTTGGCTAATTATAATATCATTATAATCTCATCCAGATTGCAAATACTACCACTCCCATCATGCACCTGATGCCATGACAGGCCCAGAAACCACATGAGCAAGAAAGAGTGGGGAATCGAGCTCCCTGCCTTCTGGGAGCTGACAATGAGGCCACATCAGTACCAGTTTGCAGGCTCTGCCCCTATGAAACAACAAAAGCCCAGAACTGAGACATCCTCTCAGAACTCTGATCTGTCTCCCTGTCTCTCTCATTTGCCCACACTCCTTTATTGGGCATGTACTTTCACATTAATAAAACCTGTGCCTTCCCTCTTGCTGTTGAATTCTTTCTTGTAGCGTAAGACAAGAACCTGGTCACTGGAGTTCTGAGCTCTCCAGCAACACATCTAACCGTTTTTCTTCCCAATTTAATCTAACCTTTTCAGAGAAATGAAAGCTCCTGCCATCCAAGGGAACTAGGTAAAGAAGCAAACTAAGTCTCAATCATCAAAACCTCTTTTCCAGCTTAGGTGCCATCTTTGGCTAAGGCATGAACTTTGGCTAATTATAATATCATTATAATCCATCTATATTGCAAATACTGTAGCTCCCAACATGCATCTGATACCATGACATTTCCAGAAACAAGAAGCAGGAACTTGAGTTCTCCGCCTATTCGGAAGAGACAAGATTACAGCAGCACCAAATTTTCCAGGGCTCTGCCTCCAGGGAAAAACAACAGTTCATCACCAGCCATCTTGGCATGATGCTCATGCTCACTCTCTCTGGAGTAAGCTCGCACTCCCCACCTCGAGTGTGGACTTTTGCTTTAATAAATCTTGCACTTTCCTGCTTGCTGTTCTTTCTTGCAAAATAAAACAAGAGTCCGGTCATTGGACTCTCTAGCCATTTGTCTTATCCTAGAATTCTTTCTTGGTGGAATATGACAAGAACCTTTTTGGCAATGTAATGGTTAAGGGAATCACGGTGAAAATAAAATAAGGCTATCATTGGGTTTTCTCATTCTCTTTTTATCAAAGGCTCTCAACACACTGCCCAGCTGGGATAGGCCTGAGAACAATGAACACATTCACATGCAATTCCATTGCTGGGGCTGGCTACTTACTTTGATCTGCATAGTTTTTGGCCTTCAGTTCCAGCTGGCGTGTCTGAAACTCATAGTGTTCCACCTGGATTTGTAGCTCTTTCTTCTCTTGTTCCAAGGCATCTTCAAACTCGATGAATTTCTACATATAGAAGGGAGAGAAGCAGCAGGCATCATGAATGTGGGACTGTCAGATGATAGCAGCCCCTCACTGAAGGGCCACAGGCTTTAAGGACCAAGGTAAAAGACCAGGCTCAGAGCCTGAATGCAGGTCTCCCTGTTCCAGAGCCTACTTCCATTCATATCACATTGCCTGTCACCCTCTTCAGGCAAACCTTGCCATAGACCACAGGTGACAGCAGAGGCAGGAGTGAATAACTCCTTAATCTTGTAACCAGCTATCTGGGAGGTCACATGGGGCCCTGAATTTAGAAGGCTCCATGCTTGGTTTAATTTTGAAATTCTTAATTTTTGAATAAGGGGCCCTGAATTTCCATTTTCACACTGGGCTCCACAAATTACGGAGCTGGTCCTTGTGCTAAGTTTCTGGGCAAAATTGTTATAAAAGAAAAAGTGAAAAGAAAGCTCTTTAAAAAAATAAATGAAACTCTTGAAAAGTCTTAGGAAGAGACCTAGCTTGACACTGAAACTGGCTTGCAAAGCCAGGCCCTGGTGAGGGGAGGGATGGGCTCTGGCTACAGCAACAATGTCTCCTATAACAGTCCGGAGGGGGAGCTGTAAACATCTCAATACTACTGAGTAGAAAATGGGACTAGTACTGAGAAACTCCATTTATAGTAAGCATAATTATCAGCTGGGTTCTAAACACATAAAGAGTTTCTCAGAAGATGGGAATATGAAACTGATAATTGATTTCAGGTTTTGGATATCTGGAAGAGTCCATTAACTTGTGGTGGCCACCGGCTGTATTTCCCATAATAACGCATCCTGTCCCCTAACCCTGACACGGGACCCTAGAGATGCTTTTTCCTAGAGCATCTACTCAGAGGTCTTTGTGCTGAAAACCACAGGGGCTCCTGCCTGAAGGATGACTCACTCTATGCAGTGACTGGAGGGCAGAAACCCCATAGGGGTGGGCAGGGAAGATGGGGCTTCAGACAGAAAGTCTGTATTAATGACATCACATGCAACTTAAGTAAAATGAAAAAAAAAAGAGAAATGTTTCACTGCCAGGAAAATACACACAAATTGTGCAGCTGTACAAAAAGTAAAAATAAGTGGTTTCAAATGACTGCGGATCTAACCAGCATATGAATGAACACACACTATTAACTGACTAGGAAGGATAATTTTTTAATTGGGGAATTTAATTCCTAGTATTTAAAAAAATTAAAAGAATGACATAAACTACATACGTTTTTGTAGAAAAATCATATGACAGTGTTAAGTAAAAGAAGAATATTTTTTAAAAACCACTGAATGGTAAAATTGACATTCTTCCAGGTGTGTGTGTGTAGGTGGGTGTGTGCACACATGTGCGTGTGTGTGTGGTGGGGAGAATATGTGAGTGTATGAGTATATAGAGCAGATGTGGGATCATTTTGCTCACTGTATTTTGTGACCTGATTATTCATTCATTTACATTGGATCACCTTTCTACATCAACAAATACATTCTACCATGTCCATTGTTAACAGGCATGTGGGAAAACAGCCTAGCATAATTGTCTTAATTTTCAGTTCCTTCGTTACTAGTGATATTGAACATTTTTAAATAAATTTCTTGGTTATATACAGTGAGTCCTCATTTAACATTGTCAATAGGTCCTGAGACTTTAAGTGAAATAACATCATGAAACTAATTTTACCATAAACTAATTGAAATAAACAAAAATAAAAAACAGTGTCTCATTGTTATAATGAAATGACTTTGAATGAACAATTTGAGGACATGCTATAAACTGCTTCTTTTATGAACAGCTCATTATGTCTTTTGTCCAATTTCTTACCATATGTTCATATTTTTCTTAACTATTTGTAAGGGCCTTTATTCCACCTATTCATGAATTTGTCTGTCTAATATGCTTCAAGTACTTTCCCAGCATGTGGTTTGTGTGTACATAGTATAGAAGTTTACTTATTTCTATACCATTTACTTAACAAGTTATCCTTTCTTTATTGCTTTGAAATGCCACCTTTATCATATGCTAAATCCTAATATATATTTCAGTCTATTTCTGAGCCAGAACCAATGGTTTTTAAACTTGTAATGTTATAGCATCTTTTAACAGCATTTTTTTCACCTTTTTCTTGGTTATTCCTACTTTTTGTCCTTTTAGATTAACTTGAGAATCATCTTGTCAGTTATATATTTTTTGAATTAGCATTTCACCTGTCAGAAAGCACCAGTTCTCCAGTTCTCAGGAAGGAGTCCCTGCTTTTGATGACAAATGCTCAGAGCTCGGTGTGGGATGAGGAAAAAACTCATCCTGAGTCAGTTAAGAGCTGTTTGATGTGGGAGCTGGGGCTGGCTGATGGAAAATTCACCCTTTCCTTATATTGATCACTGTCCTACCTCCCAGCTATACCAATGAAGTTTTACACACACAAAAGAGTTCTTTCGTGCTAGTGTCATTTCACTAGAATTTCCTCCCACCTATATTTCATATTACCTGCATTTGATATTTGCTAGCCAGCTAAAAAGTTTTTCAAACTAAAGACAATGTAAAAAACCTCACCTCCAGATTCTTATATAGGTCAGACTTTCCTAAATCTATCCTGATACGTGATCATTAAAATCCAACATAGATGACAGAGCCAAAAAGCCTTGTCATGCCATAAAACCACCCACACGCCTATAAAACTCCTGATGAAGTTGGCCCCAAACTAGGTCACATGCAGAAATCCTCTAATGTGGTATTTTAAGGCCTTTCAGCATCACTAAGTATGCAGACATTAACCTAGAGAGAAAACATCTATATGAGGCAAAAGGAATGGCAGGGATAGGGAGACAAATCCCATGGTGGGTAGAAGGACATTTGCGGTTCCCGGTCATGCGGAATCCTGGTGCCAAAGGGGACGGTCCCATGGGGCAAGAAATAGTCCTTAGTAACTGACAGCCTTTCATCCTCTAAGTACTGCCGGCTGACAAGGGCTGTGAGCACTCATGGAGAATAACTCGCTAGATGAACAAAAAGACCTAAGAAATCTATAAGCGACCACCAGCAGACTCAAGATGACCCCCGCCTTGGCCTGCTTTATGCTCCCTGCCTGGTTCCCTGAAGTGCCATACAGCATGCAGCTCCTCTCTGTCTCTCAGAGGTCAGCATCTCATCACCAGACAAAGCTGATGAGGAGCTCCTCAGGGGCTCCCGAGTTTTTGGAAATGTTACAAACACAATATGGCTCTCTACAGCTTAAAAGAAATCCTCCTGTTTCTTCTCCTCTTGAAAAATTATTCCAATGTCATTAAGGTAATTTTAATGAAAATGCAAGTTAGTCATTTAACTGAAATGAGATATGCAATGCAATCTTCATCAAATATTATAAGAAATAACTAATGTAAAGGAACAGTGCCTGGTCAAGACTAAACAAATATTTATTCATTCATTCATTCATTTATTTTTATCAAATGATTAAGACTAAACAAATATTCCACCTTTGATTTTTATGAGGAAATGCTCAGGCTAGACTTGGGATGAAGTAAAATATTTTTACTTACAGATCATTTACTTCTGATTTAAAAGAATCAAGAATTTTCAGTAGTGGGGGACAGGGTAGAGTAGAAACTAAGTTAAGCCTACAAAAGAAGTCTTCTGAAAGAAAACTAAAAAATTTTCCAGTAGAATCTGATTATGACAAAATATGAACGGAACTGAGAAGAAGAGAAATTTCTCTCTCAGTATTTGGGTTGAGTTTACATGGTACCTCCTGGATTGTAAAAAAATGTCTCATATCTGAGATACTTTTTGCACAGAGTAGTACCCGAGTCCTCCAGAAGGCATGACTAGAACAAACTGAAAGCTTCCTACATGTGCTAACTATACATACTACAGATTAAAGTTTATTTGGAATTATCACCTGTCTAACCAAGTCTAATCAAAATGTCACACAGCATATGACAACCCGCGATGTTTAAGGTGACACTTATAACAAACCTTCGAGCACCCCCAAGAAACAATAAAGGCAACTGGACAATTGAAAATGCACTAGCGTGGCCTCTCCTTAACATCTAGATATAAACTACCTAATTCTCACTTCTAAAGACCAATATGCCACACAAGTCCCTTTTTAGATTTGTTTTTAAGATATACTTCTCCCTCCCTCCCACTAATAAAATGCTCTGTTTTAAAACTAAATTTGACTTTGGTTTTCAAAATTTGTTTTTTAGTGAATTTCAAGATACAAAACTGAAATAACCTGAGTGTGGGCTCTTATAAAATCTAGGAATCAGAGGAAGCTTTTCTTAATATTCCATAGAATGAGACTGTTTTTCCCATTTTATACATTAAAATAAAATTTAAAAGTAAATAAACTTTTCATGTCAAATATAAAATTTAGACAATGGAAATCAGTATTCCCAATTCCCAGAATGCAAGAGAGGTATTACTAGGTAAATACTCTTTCAGGATGTAATCATTTTGAGTTTTGGTTAACTTTCATAACCAAGGCTATTTTAATAGCAAAGTCAATTAGCATATTAAATTTAATTCTTCCTTCTTAGATATCCTTTAGACCAGGGTCCCACATAGGAAATAACCAACTCTGGCTGCCTAGTTAAAAGTGAACCTAACAGGAATCCAAGATCTTGTTCCCTTGCATTATAGACCATTTAATTCTTTCCTGGGAGTAAGGGAGTAGAGTGAATTTCCAGAAGAAAAATGCTCTTTTTTGGTCTTGTATCTCAGGCAAGCAGAGTGCTAAATACTTGGGCTGGGCATAGGCTCATGTGCCTGGAAGACATGCCCTTCTCCTGATGGCTATTTCCCTGTCTTGACAGTGACCTTCAAACATGATCAAATGTTTACCAAGGGCTTGCAGGGGGCAGTGATCTCTTAAGACCTCAAACAACTGTTCTTCTATAGTTTCATTTCCATTTTCCACAATTGTGCTACCACTTAGATCTAGAATGCAGGTCAGTGGAGTAGAACACGAGTGTGGGGGCCCTAGAGTCACCCAGTTGCCCCCCAAAGCCCACTGGTGATACATAGGGAGTGGACAGAAGAGCGTTTCTGTATTCAAGTGCTAAGACACATATCTGAGAGACCAGGCCACTGTGCAGAAATCCAAGAATCAGGCTGGATTCATAAAATACAGCAAAGGTTCTTCACATTTATGTTAAAGGGACTGCTGGTTCAGCATCTGTCTAAAAAGAATCTCAACAAATGGCACTAGTTTAATTCACACTGATTTTCAATAATTGTTAAGGTAGAAAAAATACATGTGTAAGTATAAAAAATTTATATATATTTACTTATATATTATGTTAAATATTAACATATACCTTATGTATTTAACATGTTATATACTATATAAAAATATGATATATTTGCTACTTGGAGAAATAAGAAAAAGATAAAACTAAAATCTAAATGTCCCATCCTGGGAAACATTTCCCCGGGAAAATTTATTCTCAAGTGAACTGCATTCTTCAAAGTTTACACGGGCTTATTAAACTTCCTAATCCACCCAGCTGTACCTCACCCTTGGTGAGGAGATAAGCTAAGGATGCTCACACCTTGCCATTCTGCAGACAAAGGCTCTTGTTTAGAACTGAACTCCATAATTTGGAGCCAGGCCCACAGCCACACACACAAGCAAGCACCAAGGGGCTTTTGCCCTGATCTGGATATTTGTTTCCTAGGAAGAGAGAAGTGGGAAGATGGCCAGTGTGGGGAAGGTCAAGGAACAGGAATCCATGATGAAGTAGAGTGGAAGGAACAGTATGTAGAGAGCATGGAAAACACGAGATCTGGGGAGGCGCATCCACGAAACTTTTATGAAAAGCATCACTCTGAATCTGTCGCTGTTGATAATCAGAATCTAAATGTCCTAACCCGCGTCTCACAAACCCTACCACACAGAAGTGAATTCCTCAAGAACGAGGCGCTGTTCCATGTAACTTGGCACATCCCAAATCTCTTGCCCATAAGAGGAGCTCAAAACACGTAACTGATTAAAGACTTGGTGAGCTCTATGAATCTTTGGGAATACTTCATCTCTTTGGGGTGAGACTTTTTCACCCTGTTGATGGGGATGCTTTCTTGGGATGAGTTAGGCCTGCCTGCTGGCTACCAACTGATTCTAGCCTCTCCAGGACAAGTGCCACAGGGGGCAGCATATGGAGCTGCGGTTATGGAGCAATGAAGCTGCTACTCTGTCAGTGGGGGAATGAATTAACACCCGCACAACAGGACACTGCTCAGCACTGAAGGTATGAATATAAGGACACTTGCAATAACATGGATGAATTTCTAAATTATGACCGAATAAAGCTAGACAAAAAAAAATATGAGTATACACTGCATGATTCCAATCATATAAAGTTCTAGAAAATGCAGATTAACTTAAAGTGACAGAAAGTAGATCAGTGGTTACCTGCAGATGGGATGGGGGAAGCAGGGAGAGATAACCGAGGGGCTCAGGAAACTTTGGGGCTGATGATCATCATTATCGTAATTGTGGGGAGGGCTTCTGGGGTACTGTCATCAAAACTCACTAAATTGCACACTTCGACTATGTACAGTTTAGTGCACTGATCTCAATAAAATAGCTATCAGAAAAGTAAGAAAGAAGTGGGAGAGAAAGAGAGAGGGAAAGAAAAGAGAAGAGAGGAGAGGAAGGAAGGGGAGAGGAGAGAAGAGAGAAAAAAAAGAAAAAGGAAAAGGAAAAGGAAAAGGAAAGGAAAGGAAAGGAAAGGAAAGGAAAGGAAAGGAAAGGAAAGGAAAGGAAGCCCTGGTCAAAGATTTAATCTTTTGTCATAAGTACCAGATTTCCAGATGCTGGGATTTCCCACCAGACCTCTTATTAGCCTTTTAAGAATGTCATCTCTTCTGTTTTTCTTTTTTTTCCCATAAACAGATGGCATTCTTTTAGTTTTGTTTTTTGTTCATCTCAAAATTTTTTGTCTGTCTGGTTTCCTGTATCAAAACCCAAATGCTTGGGATCGCCCCTCTTTCTGGAATGTGTTCACTGCGACAGCAAAAACATCCCATCTTTTAAGTATTTCACTTTCTAGTCTAAAACTGAGTAACAGAAATGTTAACTGTCTGCTTTTATAGAAAATGACTGAGCCTGACTGTGATGACCAGTACAGTAGCCTCAGACACGTGGCTATTTATACTTAGCTAAAATGAAGTAAAAATAGAAACTCACTTCCTCAGTTGCATGAGATACATCTGAAGTATCAATGGCCCTGTGTGGCCATGGGCTACTGAAATGGACAGCACAAAATGGAAATTTCCATCATCCCAGCAAGTTGTGTTGGACAGACGGCTGCTTCACACTCAAACCACAGAAAAGAGACCCTGATCTTCAGGAACTAAATAGACAGCTTGATGTAGTGTGTGCAGAGGCAGAGGAAAGCTGCTTTATCCCCTCATCCACATGTGCACAGATGACTAGCATCTCCTTGGAATGTTCAGTGAAGGAGAAAAGAACCATCAGGGCACCAGCCCCTTGGTGAAACAGGAAGCAGCTGTGGAGATGTGGGGATGTGTGGCACAATGAGGGGGCTGGGGCAGTGTGTGAAGTCTGGGGTGGGCAGGCTGCAGTGACGAGGACCATTCATGCTCATCATGCACTTATGCCTTCAAGCAGCCAGCATCTGAATGTGCTCCATGCGGTCGCCGTGCTGGACATGCGCAGGAACTGGCCAGTGGTCTAGGCAGTGGGAACAGTGTGCAGACGGAGTGGACAGAAGTGGGACAGGCACAGAGGGAGGCGGGGCAAGACCAGGCTCCAGAGGGGTTTGAGCGGAATGGGTCCCCTCCTTGAAGAATCCCTTTCCCTGTCTATTCAAAGTAGTCCCTGTCCCTACCTTTCACTCTGTATCTCATGCCCTCATTTTAACACTTCCTGGATATATAGCAGCATCCCAACACCTCCCCACCTGAGTGCCGGCCCCAGGACAGCAGGGACCTAAATCTGCACAGCCCGCAGCCAAGCCTGGAACTCAGAATGTTTTGTTGAACAAGTGAATGGATGAGGGGAGGGGGTGTGATCTGACTCCATAAAAATTCACTCTGGTTGGAGAAGGGCTGGAAGAGGGGAGAGGGTGGCTGGGGAGTCCCATTTGATAGCAGTGACTAGAACCAGGGTGCTGGCAATGAAGAAAAGAAGGCATGAGAAAACAAGAACCAGGCCAAAAGAATGGCCAGGACTTAGTGACTGGAAATGGGAGGTGATGAGGCTGATTCCAGGGCTCTGACTTTTAACAGAGCACAGGAAACAAATGCCTGGGAAATCACCTCGAGATGGTTCCTGGTTTTACCTGTTGTAGTTACCTTTTCAAGAGTTAAGGGGCCACCTTCCCACCCTCATAATAAACAGGAACTTGAGAAAGGAGACCCTAGCTCACACTTGTGTGTCCCTTCCCCAACACCTATTTTGCACACAGTAACGGTTTAAGAGACTCCAAGACTTGCTCAACATCACCTCTGGAGGCTTCCTGCCAAGTCCTGAATCTGAATATGTGGTCACATGAAAGCCACACTGAGGGCTATTCTATAAAATAACTGGTCCGTGATGTCGCTATCGTCAAGGTCACGAAAAGCAAGGAACCGTTCCATAACAGAAGAGACGACAGGGCCTGAGGTCTTAGCAGAGCAAAAGGGAGGGATGAAGAATGAATAATGTGGGAAAATGTTCACACATCTGGAAATGTGAGTGGGAAGCATGATTTTTGCAACCTTTCTATAAATTGCATAAAACTAGAAAGTTTTTAAAAACTTAAAATAAAAACCAATATATTAAATTTAGAAATCCTAGTTTTGGTAGAATGTGTACCAGTCCTTGACCCCGCTGTCCAACTGCCACCACAGACCCCAGAGGAATCCTACCACAGGACAGGGCCAAACAGCAAGGCTGTGGGCTAGAGGGCTCCAGACCAAAGCTGGCATCTTCCCTACATGATCGCTCTGGCTGGGAATTGTCTCTCTTTACTATTCTACACCTTTTTTTTTTTTTTTCCATTTTTTGGGGGAGATTTTGTTGTACTTTCGGTGACTCTGGGATACCTACATAAACCAACATTTGGAGGCAACCAGGAAAGGCAGCTCAGGCCACTAAATCTTAACAGCTTTATTTAAAACAAATGATTTTTAAAAACTCTTCTTAAGATTACAGCATTGCAGAAGAAATCACATACCTTGTGCGAGCAGTAGTGAATTTACTATTTGTAATACAGGAAACAAGAGAAATACCTGATTCAATGTATTAATTTGCTTATGAAGAAAGGCAAAATGATCATCTCTATCGAGTAGGATTATAGCTTAATCCCATCCAAATGCTATTCTATGAAATGGGTTAGTTTTGGGTCAAACTTTCCTCCAGTTGGATGTTTTCCTTACATAGCACCAAATATCACAGTATAAACAAACAGCCACATACATGAATCTCCAACAGCACAAGCACTTATTTGTGATGAGATGGAAGGGGGGCGTTGCTAGTAGTTTCTTCAGGGCAAAGAAGATTTTAAGGCAAATGATGGCTACTAAATTCACACCTTGTCTCTGAAATACTATTTCCATTCACTCTCAGTCAACTGCCCATTTCCAACTTTCTTTTCTAATGGGAAAAAACCTTGGTGGATTTTAAAACCTTTCAGCATTGTTAAAGCCTCTGTAGAAATTATAGAAGCCAGCAATAGGTCCCATTAGTGTGGCGAGCTTGAGTGGGACTCACTCATGTCGATTACAAGGGTAATAAGAGACTGAGATGCACAGTGCTTGCCAACTAAGGCTGCCCCGCAAATCCATCAAGGTGCTCCTCCCTGACTCCGCTACCTCTGCCTCGCTGCAATTCTCCAGAAAACAACAGCCAATGATGGGACTTGGCACTTAAGATGAAAGTGACTTGCCATGTCTGGCAACTCACTCTTTACAGAGGTGGCCACTGAGGACAGAAAGGGAAAGACTGTGGTTCCCATGGGCAGGGCTGGCACTCAACTTTGGGTCTGCGGACTCCAGGGCTTGGGCCCTCTCCCTGGATCCCACTATGTCTAGCTACCATCACTCCCATCAAATGAGCCATCCCAGGACCAAAGAGCCACTCCTGGACCAGAACATATTTGCAATTTCTTACTGTGGTTATTACATGCAATTAGTAGAGGACAGGGTTGTTTGCTCTGTTCAAGTCTTTCAAAAAATCTGCAGATTCTGTTTGCTCAGAAGCCTGCAGGCAGCTCAAGTTACCCAGCTCTGACTAAGCCTTCTTGAGCAGAGTGGCCAGGACGCAGCAGCTACTCTGCAACACGAACATGCCTATAGCTTGTGACGTGCCAGCTCTTGTGTCGTCAGATACATGTCTCAATTCCTGCCTAGAAAATGAGGCCAATCCATAGTGCACAGTGGTCCTTTCCCCAAGACTGAAAATGAATGTCTGCTGGGTTTCGCAAATTAGCGAGAATGTCAAAATCATTACAGGATTTGGTCCTTTTCTTTAGTTGTAACATCATTTGAGGTCTTTCCGGGGGGGAGGGCATCTAATCACAGCCTCAGTGCCAGCTAGCCAAGCATCTGTTTGTTTCATGGTTCTCTACTCAGGAAACTGTACCGCTTCTCCTAATGGGGCAATTGTGAGGCTCGGCCTCGAAGGCAGTCTCCTCCAAACCACACACATTCCCACCCCAGCTCTTAGTCCAGGGGAGAGTGGGTAGGAAGCCAGAAGTGTACTCAATTGTGGGTGCAATTTCAACTGCACAGAGCAGAGCAGAGACCTAATACATGCAGAGCTAATTCTTAAGCTAGAAGGTTATGATTCTTAGCCTTAAGGTTGTCTATCCTTTTAGTTCCTTCTCATCCACTATGTTGACAACATAGGTACAGATGAAAGAAAAAAACCTACTTGAAACCTCAGTTAGGCATCAAATGGCTAATAGTGGTCAGAGAAGTGGTGGGTGCTGCCAGCACTAGGGAGGCAGCCATAACTCCGTGGGGTGGACGAGGGGAGCCCCAGCCCTCCAGTCCTCTGGGGATGCAGCTCTCTGACCTCCCACAGCACCATGACACAAAAGGAAGAGCCCAAGAGTTTGGGGAGACTGGGTCCTGGCAGGACTCTTCTAGGGCATGTGACTTTGGTTGACCCCTCTCCCCTTCAGGGAGCCAGTTCCTTTCCTAGTAAACGCTTTAGGGCCACCCTGAACTCTAAAATCCTATGAACTCTTGCATCACCTTGAGAGTTTTAAATCAATTTTGGTGGAGCTTGGCACCCCAATCAATAGACAACAGCTTCTAAAACATGAAACCCAAAAGCAAAATAAATCACTCTAAGTCGGAATAATAAAATGCACTGTTAATTTTTATAAACATGCTTTAAACCAAACTAGGGCAAAAACCACTCTGGTTCAAGAAAATGGCAAAATACTGAAACAATTTTCTATTTCAATGCTAAAATTAAGAATGTGTTCAGCCAAATTAATTGAAAAGGAATTTAGTTCATTTAATAAGACACCACCTATTCATAAATCAAAGAGCATCATCTAATGCCTGGAATAACAATGTCAGAGCTTAGAGATCATCTAGGGCAAATGACTCATTTGACTGATGGAAAATCAAAATGCAGAAAGGGCACAACATGTGGACAAGGTCACAGAGGCAAAGCAAGGATGGGAACCCACATCCCCTGAATCCGCTTCGGTCTGGCACATAGTCCTAAATATTTGACAGTGAATGAAGTTAAGTGGTATTCCCTACAATGCACGATTCTTCAAACTGGTTCGCAAATAAGTGATTTTCAGGTTATGGAGATATCCTAGAACACAAACATTTCAAAATTCTACTTCTAGCTCCTCAGAAGTAAGACTGGAATTTCTCAGCCTTTTCCACATGAGCTAACGATCTTCCCAACTGAGAGAACCACAGAGCAAAGAAATCACCTCCAGAAACCTGGAGACCTTCACCTGGTGCCAAAAAAGCAGCCTGTGACTTTAGTTATGAGCTTACATCGATTATCAAGCTGACCCATGTCACAGACCTTCAAAACATTGGATCAGGGACAAGGAAAAAGGCTAACAATAGACCTCTTCTGGCTGTAGAACTATGAGAAGATCAGAAACCCCTTTTCTGTAAGGGTTTAGAACTGTAGTAACTAGAGGCAGTAAGTAATTGAGGTTTAGGAAACTGGTTTGTGAAGAACACACAAAAGCAAAAAGAACTGGCGTCTGGAGGGGAGACCGAGGCCTGGCCCGAGGCTAGGGGCTGTTGGGGCTGCAAGCGCCGCTGGTGACGCCAGGTGGTTCGGGGCTCCAGGCTCAGGGCTCCGGGCTCCGGGCTGGAGCAGCACGCGAATAAGAGGGAGGCAGGGCTCACGCCCTGGGCCGGGCTCGGGGTTTCGGGGCGCTGGGGACCGTGCTGGGAGGGGCGGGCGGGGTCCCCGGGGCCGAGGGCGGGGCGGTGGTGGGGTGCCCGGGCGGGTCCCCGGCGCGGCCGGCCCACGCACCTCCTCGGCCTGCTTGCGCAGAGCCTTCTCGCGCTCGTACTGAGTGAGCAGCTGCTCGTTGTCCTCGCGCAGCAGCTCCAGCTCCACCTCGTGCTCCTGGTTCTCGCTGAGCACCGAGTCCAGGTTCTCCAGCACGTTGACCACGAGCGGCATGAGCTCCTTGACCACCTCCTCGTCGTAGCAGTGGATGAGGCGCTCGAACTCGCGGTAGATGGAACCCGCCAGGCCCGACACCCGCTCCGACATCACCGAGCCAGAGCAGTAGTCGTCCTGGTACACCACCACGCCGCCGCCCTCGTCCATCTGGATCTCCATCATCGCGGCCACCGCTGCCGCCAGCGCGGCCCGCTGTCTGCCGGCGCGCCCGCCCCGGCTGCCCGTCGTCCGCAGGCCGCGGCCCGTCGCCTCCGCTGCAGCCGCAGCCGCTGTCGCCTCAGGGTTCGGCCGCTGCCGTAGCTGCTGGTGCTGATGCTGCGCCCGTCACTCAACGGCCGGAAGTCCCGCCGCCCGGAAGTCCCGCCCGTGGGGCCGCGCGGGTGGGGCCCGCCGGTTCCGCCGCGGCCTCGAGGCGCCGCTAGGGGTCGCAGGGGCCGAGACGCCCGAGGAAGCTGAGGTCTGGGACGCAAGCTCCGCGGAGCCGGGCGGGGAGCGCTTCCGGGCCGGCTCGTCGGCTTTGGCGCGTTCCCGCCAGCTCCCAGACACCGACCCAGACTTTTTAAAGTGACGTGGGATATGTCCAAACCATACGTAGATGGCTGTGTACGGCTTACTGACTGACACGAGCATCCGTGCGCCTGCCCTCCCCCCCCTCCAGAGGTGACAGTGCCGACTTGTGTTCTTTAATTCACCATCATAGTAGCTCACACTCCCTCCCACACGGTAAGCATTCAGATCTGCTCTTCAAATAGTGCCCCCCTCTACCGTCCCCTCTCCTGGATTTCCAGTTAAGTGCAAGTTGCCCATTTCATCCTTAAAGCCAGTAACAAGTTCTTTCACGTATCCTGCATTTTGTGTAGCATCTTCAGATTTCCCACTTTCGATTCAGCTGTGTGTGATCTATTTAACCCATCCATTGAGTTTTAAATTTCAGTGGTTATATTTTAAATTTCTTTTTGACTCATTCCATTTTCTTGTACTAGTTTGGGTGGGCTCTCATTTCTTCCACTTTCCGCTGCTTATTTTAAATCTTAGTTTTTTAAGACAAACTCATTAAAATATCTTTAGCCTTAGCAGTGCTGATTCTGCAGTCTGTTTTGGTTGACTTTTGCTCAGGCTGCTCCTCCCTTCCTTTCTGAGATAGTATTCCTTGGAACTGATCGTGGAAATACTTTTGAGGCCTGAATTTAAAATGAGTTGCTTCAGAGGGTTTATTTTCTTTCACAGGCATGAAGACCCCATGAACCCAAGACTAGCACTTTCACCTGAGGGGCTGGCCACTGGTAGTGTGAATTCTAGTGAAATAAAATAAAATACAATAGTGACAGCTGAATGTTAACAAATGCTCTCTCTCACCCCTGCCTTTTACCAAAAATGCATCTACATCACTTCCTCTTTAACTGATAGGACCCTCTTATCCTAATCTGATTGCACCAAATCAGTTAACTTTCCCACAGGTGTTGCCTTAAACGCTGTCACTCACACACACAGCCCCATTGCAGCCTAATTTGCTGTATGGATGCTCACCCACTCACTAAAAGATAAACTGAGCCTAAAAATATTATCCACCTACTAGGAGTGTCATAAAGTAAGCAAAAGGGGCTTAGCACCATCTCTAGCAAATAGTAAGCATGTAATGTTATGTAGAATTTGTTGAATATACTCAAAATGAGCCAAAACAGATGAAAAATTTTTTTCTGGTGTGCAAGTTACAGGGAAAGCTTGTGAATATTTTGGGGGAATGTTTAAGAATTCTGCTAAGGTTTTTTTCCAGAAATTTGACTTCCCTGAATTTCTAAAGTAGCAAATACAGTAGGGAAGCCCCCACTACCACAAAAGGCCAATTGACTTAGCCATCAACTTTATTACCAACGTGAGACAGATTTGTTCACTGAAACTGCTTAAAACAAAATGAAGTTTTAACAAGATACACTAGATAATTCTCGATGCTTACTGAAGAACACAACTAGGACACTCCTGAGAGCTCAGCCTAACTGAATTAGAACTTATTTAATAGGCTTCCTTTTAGATTTGTAAAGATAATTTGAAATACTTTTTTTTCTCATCACAAAACACTAAAATGTAAGATGGGCACATAGGTTTCAAAAGTTCTTTGATTTCTAAGTATCTTCCCCTAATGACTATTAAGTTACATAGGTCCCTGTAATTTCCTCATTTCTTCCTAAATTTGGATTTTAGATGCACTTTGTAGTCACATAAAACAGGAATATTTCATTCATGATCTCCAAGAATGCTAGAATTAAGAACATAATGAATTCAGAAGAAATGAACTAGATAACGTAGGACGAGGTATATACATCCTTGCAAGTTTTGATTTACAAATAGAACAAGTTATGCTCCACCAAAAGAGCCAGTGTATTTCTGTACAAGGCACAGGACTTGAGGTGGCAACCCTTCGATATTACTCACTACCTCACCATAATATAGTAGAACTATGTTGGTCTTTTCAGACTCAGCCATTGCCTCACCTTGGGGACAAAAGGATTGTGACACTACAAGACCGCAGTGCTCACCTGCGTCCGGAGTGGCTGCTATAAATAGGTAATGTAATGCTGCCAGAGCCTAATCCAGTTCGTGGAACATGTTCTGTACTCTGAAACATATTTTCAGATGAAAAAATGAAGATCACGTCAGGTAACCCATGTCTGGTTTCTGAAGTGGTGTCCTGGTAGTTGGCCCTGATCCAGCAGGCAGAATAATGTGGTGCGGCAGTCTGAGAAGTTTCATCACCCCGCACCCACGTCAGGCACATCAAGATATTGTTTGCTCATGGGATATATGAAAATAGCTAACATTTAAGGAAAGATGTTCAATTTGTGCTTTCGCTACAGGGCTTAAATCTATAGGCAAACTCTAATAGGTCAGTACTTCATCTACTCATTAAGAGGCTTGTCACTGGAGAGTTTCAAAGCCGACTCAGAGGCAAGATCAATACCTTCAGTTCTTTAGGAAAATAAGTGGTGGAAGAGAAAAAAGAATCATTAACTTACAGAAATGGAAAAGAATATTCCTGTTCATCCTACTCAAAGATAAGTCTTTGTTTTTTAATTAAAAAAAAAATCTAAGTCCATAACCTTTGAGATTACTTTGGGTATCCTCTGACTAAATGGGGGAAAAAAAAAAAAAAAAAAGAGGCAAACCCCTTCACCGGTGAAAGGAAGAAACAGAAGTCAGGCACTTTGGAGAATGGATGTTGAGGAAAGCATGCACATAGATGCACGCACCACACACACATATAACAAAAACAGACTCTGAGTACATGATTACTAAGTTTAATTCAACTGGTATACCCAATTCTGCCTTGTAAAAATAACAAAATGTTCTTATCAAAATAACATTGTGATGTGAGGACAGGCTTGTTGTTGTTTTTGATACAGCTCTAGAAAAAAGTTGGCACCAAATGCACATAAAAAATTTTAAGGCTTAATAAAAACACAAACTGGTAATTTCTCAGTGTGGCTTAGAGGTTGACAAATCTTCCAAATAGAGGCTGTCCCAATGAATGGAGCATTTCCGAAATACAGATGACCACTCCCACCAGGCTCACATGAGCAGAAACTTATCTGCTTCTCCGGGTGACCCAGAAACTCTAAACCTACTCCTATGACCCCAGGGAAGAAAAGGGGGGAAAAGAGGCTGGAGAAAGCAAGGCAGGGAGTTGTCACTGCTGTCCAGAGGCTCTTACTATACCTCCTGTTTTCCTCTCTCTCAGGCCCCTCTTAGCATCTCTGGTTTCCATCTTCGTCCCAGAAATCTCTGCCAATGGACAGAACTAGAGAGCACTCTCTCTCATTCGGCTGACAGAGTGGGGATGAAGCCAGAAGGGCCAACACCTCAATGTTAGAATTATTCCTGGCAGCCCAATTTGGAAGTCACAATCATTTTCTTGTATATTGAAAAACAAAACAAAATAGTTATGAATGGCAGTTGTTTCCACCACCAGAACATTTCATTGTAAGCTAAACAAGTTAGTGTGTCTGAACTTAAAAGCTAACCACCACTTATGACATTTTTTAATGGGGGAAAACTCTGAATTCCAAACATCTTTCTTATGAATGATCTTTTAAAGGATGGAGACGGGAAGTACTTGATAAAGTTACATGGAATGAGTGTTTCTTGGCTCCAAAGTCAGCAGGGCAGCTGAAAGGAGGGAAACTCTTTGGTTGACAAAGCCACAAGCAGATCCCCTCAATGTGCTGATTTTTGAGAAGTGGGGCTTGGCAGGTAGCTCCTGCAGGCACTTAGTGTCTCAGCTGGCCACTGTGAGTATAACAAAACAGTTGTTGCTTTTCTCAATTTTAATAATGATAGAAATATTTCTAGCACCTGGCATTAGCTCTGTAGGCACTCATTACAGCCACCATCACATAAACCTTTTTCTCTGTCTGCTGTTGGTCCAGCATGAATGGAGACTGTCGCTCTTAGGAGACTGAATGCAAGAAACTTCTGCCTGACAGATTAAAACAAAAGGATTCTTGCCAATATATTATCTGTACTGGCAAATATCATGGAATTGGCCAGTTTGAGGCTTTATGTCAAACTAGTTAATCTCCTGGCCTAAGGTCTCCAAGGCTCTTCTGGAAACCGTGAATACGGTTCAGAAGTTCTGCAAAGCTTAATCACGGGTGGCCTAAGCAACCTTTCTTCCTCTTTGGTGTACTTGAGCAACTGGCTCTTTTCAAGAAAGGTGTTAGAAACAACAGTCAATAGTCACTTATGTAAAGCTGGTGTTTTAGAAGAGCTCTTTAGATATTACTAAAGAATTGAAACCTAAGAAGCCAAGGTTCTCAAGAATCTCTTCTCAATGTCAACAGAAAAAAAGACAAATGAAGGGTTTAAATAACCCCATTACCTGAATGTATCTGGATAGAGTTTAAGTCTTATAGAAGTCAGTGAGCCTTGCAGACAGAGGAACTACATACACTACTGGCAAGGACTGAAGACAGATACTGAAGGATGATGAGAGGGAAAAAGGAACAATCCACAAGCAAAACTGGTCTACAAGTGAAAGGCAGAGATTCTCGTCAAATCACCTCAAAGGATCGGGGTACAAAATCTCTCCATAAAGCATAAGACTAGAGAACTTTTTGGGTTCTGTTGACTGCTGCCAAGGAAAAGCAATCAAGATGTTTCAAGTAAAGATGGCAGAATACACTGGGGATGAGTACAAAAGGAGGCCTTGGGATTTAGCAGCGATAGTCCCAGGAACTGAGACGGTATCCACAAAGGGTAAATAGCATTAGGATCTCAGGGGGAATTTATCTAGAGACAGACCCCCTCCCATTGGTGTTTCAGCTTCTGCCTAATGCACATGCTGTTTCCAGCTTAATTTCAAAGGCTTTAAACTCTGCTACTGTGTTAAGTGATTCCTATATACCCAATTGACTGGCAGGTGTCACTGATGCAACAAGGACATGGAAGATCCCACTTCATCAGGCCCTCCTGTGGCCTTGTACCAGCCCCCCACCTGGCCCATCTTAGAGTTCCTCTCACATCCAGAATTACTATATTACATTTTATCCCCACAAATATATGTCTCTCATCAGTCTGGAAGGAAAGGTCCTCAGTGACTCTCACGGTGGCAATGGAGCCTGAGCAGTGGCTTCAGATACATGAGGGACCCTTTCCCCACCCCCGCTCCTTTGGGCTAAAAGAAACTATAATATTTGAAATCCTATCTCTCAAGTTTCTTGTATGGCTACAGGGGGAGCAATGGCTTCTCTAGTAGAAGGAGATGCTGGATTTGCCTCCAGGTGGGTTCAAAACTTTGTTGTGAGATCGAGGCCGTGGGCCCAACCTGGGTTCATGGCTGTCAACCATGGGCGTGGGCTGGGGCTCCTGGGCATGGTCCGCTTGTCTCAGGCCACCTTTCTCAATCGGCTCTTCTCTGGGCAAAGTGTTCATTGCAACTGTGGGACAAAGTCAGCAAACCAACTGTTAGAGGCTCCCCATTACCAAGATAGGCAAGCTGTGCACATGAAAAGTCTGCGGCATAGACTAGCTAGCAAGAAATGCATACTGTAAAGAGAAGACAGGAACACAGAGCAAGGCTTCCAACTATACCAATAAAACTCACTGATTAGCAGAGGCCACTCTTGAACCGTGCATAAAGTTGAGGCTTAGTACTATAAAGAACCCTTGAAAAATTCCTTAAGAAGTTCATTACTGCTTTCTATTGCTTGTTGGATCTCATTCCCCTTTCTTTCACCTCAAATATAAAAAGCAAACTTTCTCAAAGTGAGCATGAAAAGGAAGAAAGGAAGCCTGTCTCAAATGGAGGGTCTAGCAAGGTAAAGCAATGTTTTCTGACACTATTTCTTTGACTTTCTGAATGAACGAATTCCCATGTATCTTGGTCATCAATTGAGGGAAATGGTGAAAAGAGAGAAATCAGTTCTCATCCTCAGCTTTGAAAACCATGGTGTGACTCAAGAGTCACATCCAGCCCCACCACTGGGGCAGCTCACTCCCTAAGTGCCGGATTATGGAAGCACCAGCTCTCCTCACCACATGCAAGCCTCACATTCTCCCTTCTCACTTTTCAATCTTCCTGTCCTTCTCTCCCTATGCCCTTCTTCTTTGCATTAGTTTTGCTAACATTACCCTTAGTCACAAGTATATTAAAAATTTGGATCACTGCCCTTCCCTTAACAAGATCAGCTTCTAGAAGAGGACACCTTAGTCTTAGGCCTAGGCTGATTAGCAATGACAAGAAAAAGATTGATGACCAGTTGGAAAACTTTCATTAGAAATAAATGAGCCCATTTCCCTGGCCTTCTTCAAATATGAAATCTTCTCGGCAATAAACATGACCTTCATTGTTTTTGTCAGCTGGCCTGGAAGGGGCACGAGAAAATTCTCTCTCATCCTCTGGGGCACACCAGCAACTCTTCCAGAGTGAGAGCCCTCAGGGGAAGGGACAAGAAACAAGCTCACCTTTAAGGTTCGATTTTGAGTCTTCTCCTTCACCCAACAGCATGTGGTCCTGCGACAAGGAAAACCCCAGATTAATACATGGTTCAGAAATTCTTTACCCTGATTCAAATGGATGATGAAAACCAAGGCATGGATGACTTTGGGTTCATTTTTAACTTTTAAAATGTTTTGTTATGGACAATTTAAATCACAAGCAAAGTGAAGAGTATAGTACCATGACACCCTCTCCCCGTCCCCTACCCCATTATCCACTGTACAGCTACAATGGCATCAGCTCATGCCATCCTGGTCTCAGACACATGGTTCTCCCACTTCAGTCCCTCTACCCACTTGTGAAATTATTTTAAAACAAACCCCGGATATTTCATTTACCCATAAATATTTCAAGACGTGGTTCTTAAAAATGTCCTCTAAAAGAACCATAACGACATTCTAAAAATTAACAGTTCCTTAACTGTCTAACATCTAGTCAAATTTTAGAACATTAGGATAAGTTTACAAGGCTCATCCATGTTGTAGCATGAATAATATCCTATTATATGTGTATAGCACATTCTTTTTATCCATTCATCTGTTGATGGACATTTGGGTTGTATAGCTGCATCAGAACTGTCAAACTGCTTTCCACAATGGCTGTACCATTTTACATTCCAGTCAGCAATGTATGAGGGTTTCAATTTCTCCATATCCTCACCATTTGTTATTTTCCACTTGTTGATAATAACCATCCTCGTGGTTTTCACGTGCATTTCCCTCATGACTAAGGATGCTGAGCATCTTTTCATGTGCTGAGTGACCATCTGTGTATTTTCTTTGGAGAAACATCTACTCAAGTCCTTTGTCCTTTTTTGAATCGTGTTGTCTTTGTTGTTTGGTGATTGCAATTCTTTATATATTCTGGATATAAAATCTTATAAAATATCTGATTTGCAAATATTCTATTGTCTTTTTGTTCTGATAGTATTTTTTTGAAAATTTTATTTTGACATGCAATATATTAGTTTTATAGCTGACATACAATATATTAGGTTCAGGTGTACGACATAGTGATTAGACATTTATATACACTACAAAGTGATCACTCCAATAAGTCTGTTACCAATCTGATACCATAAATAGTTATTACAATATTATTTATTCTCTATGCTGTACTTTACATCCCCATGACTATTTTTTTAACTAGAAATTTGTTCTTAAACCCTTTTATCTTTTTCACCCATCACCCCAATCCTCTCTCATCTGACAACTATAAATTTGTTCTCTGTATCTGAGTTTTTGTTTTGTTTGTTTTTTAGATTCCATATATAAGTGAAATCATATGGTATTTTTCTTTCTCTGACTTATTTCACTTAGCATAATATCTTCTAGGTCCATCCATGTTGTTGCAAATGGCAAGATTTCATTATTTTTTAAAGCCAAGTAATATTCCATGGTATACAGGTACTTCTTTGTCTATTGATTGACACTTAGGTTGCATCCACATTCTGGCTACAGTAAATAATGTTGCATCAAATGTCTTTTGATGCACAAAAATTTTCATTTTCAACGAACTCTAATTTATTCATTTAAAATTTTGTTGCCTGTATTTTTGGTGTCATATTTAAGAAACCACTGCCAAATTTAAGATCATGAAGATTTGTTCTTTTAAGAATTTTATAGTTTTAGCCCTTAAATTTAGGACTTTGATCTATTTTTAATTTTTATATATGATTAAAAGTAAGGATCCATCTTAATTTTTTTGCATGTGCATATCCAATTTTCCACCATCTGTTGAAGAGACTGCTCTTTCTCCCACTGAATTAATCTTGGCACTCTTGTGGACATATCAATTAACTATAGATTTGAAAGTTTACTTCTTGGCTCTCAATTCTATTCCACTGGTCTATAAATCTATCTTAATGACAGTGCCATATACTGTTTCAATTATTGTAGTAAATTCTGAAATCAGAAAGAGTGAGTCTTCAACTTTGTTCTTCAAGAATTTTTGGCTATTCAGGTTACCCTGAGATTCCATATAAATTTTAAGATGGGTCTTTCTTTTTTTCTCAAAAAAGCATTTTTGAGGCTTTGATAGGGAATGCATTGAGTCTTTTTTTAATCATTAGAATCTCCCTCTACTGACTGCCATGTAATTTCCTATATTTTGGATTACTCTGATTGAATTTCTGTGGTGTCTAATAATACAGTTTGGTCTGTTTCCGAATTCAAAGTGGTCCATGATGGCCTTCTATCATGAGACCCACGGTTTTGGTTGTCTCTCATTGTGTGATGTTAGCAGCCACTGATGATCATTGCCTAGACCCACAATTTCATTACAAATCTGCAAAATGATATTTGAATTGTTACTCCTTCACTTATAGGCTGGAGTATTTTTATAACAGGCATCTTTCCCTCGATAACTATTATCATGAAGGAAATGGTGGCTAAATGCTTGACTCTATCATTTAGTAGCATTTTTCATAATGAGTTGGTGCCCTGGCATTCTCAAAGTGACAATTTCAATTTTTTTAGAAAGTATAATTAGGAATCCATGAATTCTAAGTATTTCATGAATTTTAATACAATGCAGTTGTGCTTACTGATGACCACTAAAAATAGTGAAATTTTTGAGATGTTAACTCCTCTGTTGTATGTCCAATTTTATATCTTCTTACTACCCCTCAGTGACACACAGAAAAGAGCAGCAGCCTATCTGCAGTGCTTGTTATCGACACACCCAGACCAGCTTCCCCCAGGGCTCAGTCATGAGTTTGAAATCTACTTCTCCAATGATTCAGGGGAGCTTTGAAACTCAATGACTAATGATTGCACCCAGGAAAACCAATGACACCCTCTTGTCTCTTCCTTATAACATATCAACTTGGCTCAATGTTTGCTTTTCCTACTTTCATGTCTGCTATCTAGATGTGGTACATACCTTGGGTTTATTTGGATGTGCCAAAGGTAAAGTGGCAGTGACTGGAGACCCAAAAATGTCACTGGTCTTCCCACCAGGTGGGTTCAGACGCTGTCGAGTGTGTACAGGTGTTGATTCATCAAAAATACCACTTCCTTTCCCCCCTGTAAAAACAATCACAGAAGAGTGAACAACTCAGAACATCTACCTGCTCCTGCCTTCCACATTCATTACTTTAGAGACCTCCTCCCTCAGTGATGCCTTAGTCCAGTTTTGAGTTCAGGCCAACAACAGTGGGATGATGAGGGTCCCTTAAGACCTACATTAAGCACAACCCCTTTACCCAGAGCCTGCTTTTAGGGCTCCATTTCTAGAACTAAGCAGATCTGGGCTGGCCTCTAAAAGCAAGATGGTGAGATAGTATAAAACAGTATTTTCCTTTCTAGAATTTCCTTAACTCTGAACTTTTCATGCTTTCCAGTTAAAGAATCTTCATTAAAGCCATGAAAAGTTCTTAAGTAGATTAAAAGCACACAGCTGCTTGATATTTAGGTCAGACAGATAGAACTGAATTTAATAACATGCCCTATTATAGGCAAACCTGTAATCTGGAAAATAACATTTATTAGTCATTCATTCTCTGATCTCATTCTGGCTGGAATCTCCAGTGACAACTAGATATGTCAGCAAATCAGACATTTAACATCTTTGCTGCCAACTATAAGTGATTTGATAAGCCATGATGAAAATATGCATCTAAGATGTAACTTCTTTTAAGCTGATGACTAAGGCCTGGATATGAAAAGTAAAGCCTACAATAAGCAGAAAGATGGCTACCAGACAATACCAATGGATCATCTCTCCACTCAGCAAACACCAAGCACCGCCCTTCCTCTTGCCCCTCAAGGTGGGGCCATTACAATCATGGTCATGCTGTACCAAAAATTTATAATCTTAAGAGGAGGAAAGATGTATTCCACTAACTAGCTATACAGCTCTATACAAGTTACCTGGCCTTTCTGTGTCCCAAATTCCTCATCTGTAGAATGGGGATAATATAAGGATCTTCTTCATAGCATTGTGAGAGGATTCAATGACTTACTGTAGCTCATATGTCAAATGCTTTGAAGAATTTCTGGGACACAAATGTTCAATAAACACTGGCTACATTCTCTATGTATTGGACATACTCTTCAGTGAAAAAAGATGCATAACAATCTACATAACACACACTGTCTCAATCTAAAAGGAGAGGAGTATTCTTTTTTGCTAATAGCTAAATAAAGAAGTCACTGCCCCCCATCAAAAAAAAAAGTGGTTACCTATAGAGTCTTTATGTATGCAGGAAATGGGATGGATAAGGCACAGGGGCTCAAGACTGCTTAACATATTCTTTTTATAGTTTTGAACTCTGTATTTTGTTTTCAAAAAATTAAATTTCAAACAGTCACTTTTTGGCTGTAATAACCCACACCATTTCGATGGAAGGCCACAAACACCTTAAGAACATCCTGGATGACAAGTTCTGTGAGAGCTCTGAGGGGAGGAAGCTCTACAGGGGGTGGGGGGATGGGAGGGGCTTGTTTGCTTGAGAGCCTGTCAAACCCCTGCTGCTAGAATGGATTCTGAAGCAGGGAGGGCTTCTGAGATGCCAATCTCTAGGGAACACACAGAAGCATAGGGCCTAGAAGCAGTGACTAGGCTGGGGTTCCCAGCCTTTTTTGGGATGGGAGAACAGAATATGTGGGACTGCTATGCAGGAAAATGTGCGCACACACATTCATGGAATATCAAGGTGATTACAAACATTCAGCCTCAGCCATGGACCTCCTAGGAAGCCAGAGAACCCATGCTGGAAAATCTTGGGCTGGGGAACCAGCACAGCAGGGTGTTAAGGGCAGGTGTTACGTGGCCAGATTGCTGGGTGGAGTCCCTGCTCAGTCACTTACTGTGTGAGCCTGGATAAAAGTAACCTCAACCTTCTTTTGTCTCCATTTCCTCAACTAACAAGGTAATGAATAATAATAGTTCCTTTGTAGGGCCGAGTTAATACTTGTGAAGTAGGTAAGCCCTCAGTAATGCTGCTGGGCTGTTGTTACTACTGGTGAGTTTTTAGCAAAGATGTCTAGATAGACCACAAAGTGGAGAAAAACTACTGCCTGAGGCCACCTCCTTATTGTTGTGTCTGGTTATGTTTAAGTAGATTCTTTTTAAAATGTCCATTAAGCTCTTTTAAAAATGGAAGATAAAAGTAACTCCATTTGGAAGTTTTTGCTAGAGGCACTGCTCATTTAAAAACATTTTTTGAATTGTGAAACATAACAAAGAAAAATTTATAAGACAAGTATCACAAATAAAGACAAAGCAAACACCAACTTAACTGTAACTACCACCACCATTGGGTCTTTTAGAGGCTACCAGCTCCCAGAAACATGGGTATTCCTTCCCCATCCCCCCAGGACACAATTGAATTTTCCAGAAACCACAAACTTGTTATTTCTTTTATAGTTTTACTGAGTATGTCCAACCCTAAACAATATAGTTCTATTTTTGAACTTACATAATGTAGTCACACTGCATATCTATTACCCAACATTTTACCTGAAAAATGAATTCAGCTTTGAAGAAGGAAAAGACAATTCACTCATAACTGAAGACAAATTCAAGTATACTTTCTTAAGAACTAAATTGCAAAAGACAGTGTGTTGGTGGACTGTGGGGAGGAGCAAATGTCACAATGAGCACTGAGTCACCCATAGGAAACTAGCTGGAAGGATCTATTGGTATTTTAAATTGCTCCAGCAACTTCATTTTGAGAAATTTATCCCAACTGATATATTCAGGAGGTAAGTTTGGATCTCCGGAGTCCGGAAAACCAGTATGTAAAAGCTAGTTCTGCCACCAACGAGTTGTGGGGCTTAGGCACACCAGTGAACCTCCCCAAGCCTCAGTTTCTCCTCTGAAAGAGGGCAACACCATCTATCTCCTGGGTTTGTAGAGAAAAACAAATGGATACACGCATAACATTTCACACAATCCCTAGCAGATATTAAACAACCCACACATATCAATCATCATTGTTAGAACAGGAAAAACAGCACATGAACAAAAAGCATAAATGAAACACTAGGTATGACAATCCCTCGTAAATTTTCAATGACTCACATGGTAAGTCACACACTCTGCCTTGCACATTTTTTCTCAATAATGCTCTCTTGTTGGAGGGCTGTGGGGCTGTCTCTCAGACCAAATAATGAAACAAAGACAGAAATTTAAGTCTGGGTAGTAAAGACACAATTAGCAGTTTTCCCTTTGAGAATTCCCTTGAGAATTCATCACAGATCATTTTAAAGAGCACCCCAAGCAATAAGACTGCAAGAAGCAGGAACTCAACACAAGGTTACACTGGTTGTCAATACAGCTGTGACCATGCATAATACAGAGGCTTTCTCACTCTCTGATCAAGAGGGGCCCAGGCTGCCTACTGAGCACAAGAGCTAGGGGATCATGAGATTCCAAAGGACTGGCAAAGCAGCAATGCACTCAAGTAGCCACACTTTCCAGGGAACCTGACACCCTAGGGAGAGCTCTAGCCAATCACTCTGCTAAGACAGGGCCAAGAGAGCTGGCTCATACACCTTCAGGTGCCTCAGATTTGATTCTATCTGCCACACATCCCATTGTTCTGCTACCGTTGATACAAAGGATGTGCAGAGCTGACCACTCCTGGCCCTAAACCCATAAACTGGATTCAGTGAGAACATTACTTGCTTGGTAAAACCACTTGCTTTTTTACTCATAACTATATCCAAAACATTAATCCTCTACTGCACCCCAACAAACCAAACACTAGCTTTTGAATCTACAGCTCTTGTTCCCCTAGGTTTGGTTGAGAAGTATGTGCACCTAGAATTGAAGTGGAGTAACAAGCAGATCTAGCTGATTTTGCTTGATTTTATTATCTGTCTGAAATGATGACTCATATATGGTGACTAGCACTGGATGGCCACTCAATCAGATAGTCTATCAGCTGAGAGAAATATTGTTCCAAGATGCTCTCCCACTATAACCACCAGAAAGTGGGATAAGAACTAAACAGATGTGTATTAGACCACAAAAACCTGTGTCATCCATTTGTAAATTTCGGTCCCACCAACAATCTGATTAAAAATGGCCTTCCTAAGAAAAATGTTTAAATGCACAACCTGCACACAATTTCAGAACTCTTAAGGAGTCCACAGGAAAACTGAGCCTCCTTGGAGGGAGCCAGAATCCCACATCTGCCTTTGAATCCTCAGTGCCCGTACCCAGCCAATGCCTGTTGACAGATGAGGAAGAATTCAAGAATGATTAACCCACCATGACAAAGTAAAAGTCAAGAAAAGACCTTCCTCACATCCTGAAACTCTGATGGCAAGGGACAACTTGTACCAGAAAATATATGAAAGAATCAATATAAAGAAAAAGAAAATCTTTGAAAAGAACATCATAAAAAAAGAACAGGTAGAGGCCAAAGGATGAATGAGTCAGAGGCCCGCACCTGGGGGGTTGGTCCTCTTAGGCATGTTCTGAGTTTCTTCAGTTGGTCCGAAAATATTCGATGCCATCCTGTTGGGCCTGTTTGAAGTGACAACTTCTTCTGGACTTCCAAAAAGATCACTGGATGCTCCTCCTGGGGGCTTCATGGCCCTGCAAGCACAAAGCAAACATGAGTGACAGACAGCTGACCTGGGACCTTGTTCTCTGTAACCAGACAAGCCACGTGTACTTTCTTAATATCTATGAAAAAATTACACACTGCATTTATTTCCTACTGGCATAACAAGTTTACAGATAGCCATATATGGCAAACTTCCTTTACTGACCTTCAGGTTCCCTTAGAAGTTTTCTTTGTATGTCTTGGTTATGCCAAAAACCCTCTGGAAATGTGTTTATTTTGAAATTATCCCTGGGACTTCTTGTAAGTTTCCTTAAAACAGGCAAGTTGAGCCACATTCAGTAGAGTTTATTATTAATTAGTATTCAGTAGAGTTTAATACTATAAACACATTCAGTGGTATTTAGCAAAGCTTACATTTGTTAAGTGCTTACTATATGGCAGCTACTGTTCCAAAGACCTTACACAATTACCCTCTAAGGCAGGCATATTTTTTTACAGACAATGAATGAGATAAAGAGAAATCATGAGATAGGTCACACAGGGAGCAGCAGAGCCATATCCAGGCCCAGACAGTACAGATCTAGAGCTCAGACTATGCCCATATGCCTCTATTAAAGGCCTTCAGAAAAAAACAAGGACAGCACACCATTTATCCACAGATCAAGTTTGACCCACACAGCTGGGTCTTCAGAAGGGCAGCTAGCTACTGGCCTCTGGGGCTAGTGAGCACTTGAATATGGAGTAAGGACTCATGTGCCGTTAAGTATAGACTATACACCAGATTTCAAAGATGAAGACAAATTATCTCTTTAATCTTACCTTTTATATTGATCACGTGTTGAAATATTTTATACATATTAGATTGAATTATATCTATTAAAATTAATTTTCTTGATTCTTTTTATTTTTAAAAATGTATCTACTAGATAATTTATAATTCCTTGTGTGGCTCATCTTTCTATTGGAAAGTGTCAGCTTAGACCATGGGGAGTGCTATTAACATTAATCCAGGTGAGTCCTGGGAATCTACACCAGAATCATTACCTCTGGTCCTTAAGTCTGGTACAACCAGTGAAATGTGGGATATCAAAAATCAGAGAACAAGCATACCAGCACCACTGTTCATTTCTGATCAACGTATATGCACTGGGTGTATGTCTAAAACACACTGGCCTTCTACGAGGTTTGATTTTAATTAAACACCCCCAAAGAATAGTGGCATTTCCATTGCTCAGTAAACAACAGCAGCATTCCGAAGTCTCCATCTTTGGGAAACTATCATGTACAACTTAAAGGTTTTAAAGTGGACATTTCAGAAGAGGAAGATTAGGACCTTGAGATACTTTTTATTAACACAGCCAAAAAATTAATAAAATTTTCACAAAGCTCTGATCTAATATCCCTTGAGTTTGGTCTACTTAGGCAAGATGGTATCACACTGAATTCATAGCATCTTTTCAGAACACCTAGAAAGATTTAAAAAATGCATCATAAAGGAGAGCAGGCCTCCTGAAATTGAGTTTTAAACTGGTGAGTGGTCCAGCCTTTCACTAGTCCTAAGCAACAGGACTCTCTGTGACTGCAGACATTTATAAATACACAAAACTGCAGAGCCTGACACATGAAAGCAATGATTGGAGGTCGAGCCTCACCAGGAAGGTATGGAAAGGTATACAAATGCTGCCTGTGGTTCAGTTTGCAAAAAGAATAACATAGTTAAAATGTTTCCTCAAAAGAGATAGAACAGGAGGTGATCATTCATTATAATTTCAAGAGGACAGAGTTCTCAGATTCCACGGCTGTAAAGCAGGGCTGAAGAAAGCACTTTACAGAGGGTAGACAACATGCCAGCTTGGCCTGGACAGAGACCTGCAGGCCGGCTACTCAGTACCACAGAAGTGCACAACTGGCAGTTCTGCACAGGGGTGCTGGAGTCCGTTTGCTTGGGAGGATGGGGAAGGTGGCCTCCTGTTCAGCAGTTAGTATTTCCTTAAGGATTTGATGAAGAAAAAAATTACTTCAGTTTGAGGAAAAATTTTAAAAATCAATAACAGAACTTAAATCAGGAAGGGCTTAATAAGACTTTAGGTCATACACTTTGTTGGTGGACATGGTAAAGTCATCTGACTCCTGTACTCATTTATTTATATGTCAGATAGCCCCAGTCATAATGACATTCTCCACATTGTTCTTGGCTAGCTACAGGAGGTCCAATATGCTTGGGTCTCCACAGCTATTTCTTTGAAAAGAAGAGACGGAGATCTGCAATCTTCAGTACTGATTTCAGAACTTAACACCAAGGCATGTCATGCTTACACAAGTTAAAATTCCTGTTTTACTGACTTATTTGAAACATGGCTCTTCCTTCAAACCCTCAAGGTCCCTCAAACTGTCAGACTCATCTTGATTCAAAGCTCTCAAGAGTCCTTCCTGATTCTCATATTTTACATTCCTGGATCCCAAGTCTCCTCAGACTCTCACCCTTGCTTCATTCAGTTCAATTCATACATTCCCTGAGTACCTATCACTGGCAAGCCTGCCTGCACCAGACTCTGTAGATAGAAAGATGAATGAGAGCAAGTACTAGGCCTAGAGAAGCTTCAGGTTTACCGGGAAAGCTAGAGCTGAGTATAGGTGGTTTCAGGGTTCTGTGAGTTATGTGACAGAAGCACTGAGTGTTACTGGAACTCCAAAGACATCCTTGGAGGAAGTTAAGGCTCAAACTGAATATGTTGTCTCTGTGAGAAAAAAGTACCTTCAGGGCACAGGCAGTAGGTGACAGATATTTGAGATGAAAAATGTTAATTTGGGGTGGTGGAAATACAGTGTTTATTATTCTGTGTATTTTTCTGAATTTTATTTTATTTTACTTTGAAAACAAGGAAAGAAAAGGCAACCAGTGCCCTAGAATGCTGAAGCAGAGTGATTACAGTGCAGAATGGCCAAGCTCCCTGGGAAGGGACAATAGCCATCTCCATCACAAAGGCAATGGGGTAGGCAGGAGGGGTTCACAGTCACGTGGCAGTCATGCGAATTGCACAGACTGCCCCAGTAGGGTCTCATATAAATAGGACCAAGAGTTAAATGACATTTCAATAAAAACAGAACCCACAACAATGGTTCGATGTGGCTTCACTGAGGCTCACTATCAGTTATTACTATGACAACTAGTTATGGAGGAGCAGGAATACTAGTGAGTTCAGACATTTTGAGCCTGAAACTACATATGAGGCTGCTTCCTAATTATTATTTTTTACTTTTGTAGTACCCCTTCAATATATTTCAACAAACATGTTCAAAATACACAAGAAAAACTAAGGGGCATGTGACAAGAAGAAAAGCTAGCCATGCAGAGGCAGTATGGGCATGGGCAGAGAAAACAAGATCTAGAGGAGGTCACTTCAGCTCCTGACCCTTCCTCCAAGAGCTTATCCCTGTGTCAAAAAAGCTTTTGGGGACTGGTCAGGTTTGGAAAGAAGCAGTGCACCTTACAGCTTAAAGGAAAGATCTCAGGTTAAGGATGGCTAAAGAAAAATGCTTTTATATTTCAAAATCCCTTTAATATAAAATAATTCCTCATCGAGAAAACAAAAGATGTAGGTCTAAGGAAGGAAAACCTGGCTGGGTGATTGTACAGCCACCACTTGGTTCCCTCCCCGCAAAGCCAGATAAAGTGTGAACCCTACAAAGCCTGTTTACCAATTAAGTCCTTTAAGATGGCAGTCAGACACAAAGCCTCCATTGGATCCCAAGCAGAAGTTTCCAATTACGTTTAATCATCCACTTAAGACTGCTCTTCCTTCTCCAATGTTCTGAAATGATTTTTCTCCTTTTCATAATATCCTCTCCAAAATCAATATCCCGAAGTGTGCACTGCCTTAGAACTGCAGCTAGCATCTGTAGCTCGAAGTCAGCATAACATCAGTGTTACTCATAGCATTCATTTGTTAATTCAGCCAACAATTCCTGGGCATCCAGTGCCAGGCAGCACAAAGAGGGAATGTACTTAATGGACACAACTGAGAAAGTACTAGAAAGAGGCCTTTGCCCAGCTGGAGTGGTTGGTACAGAAGAGTAGTTACCAAGCACTGGAAACCTGATTCATCCTGAGTACTCCGGGGAAAACTTCTGGCCCTCTTTAGATCAAGACTCAAGAAATTAGTAGTCGTTGTTCCATGGATTAATGATTAATTATTTCATTAGGTGTGTTAATGAATAATGGCCTAACTCCCCCAAATTTACAGGGTTTTTAGCAAGCTGACGCAATTCTTTCATTCAATATCTAGCCTATATAGTGTTTATCTGAACAGTCATACAAATACCTTCTCTTCTACTCTGAGGCTGGGCCACAGAAGAGCTCACAAGAAAGAAAACCGATGGGTAACTGAGGCCCAAACCTCCACAGTACAGTGCACGCTGGCTCCTCCAGCGGCATGACAGACTTCACCAGCTCCGGCACCCTAATGTGTCTGATTTCCAAGACACGCTGCGCACGTTAGCGTTAAAAGGACAGAAAATATGCTGCAGCGTGTTCCTGAGTGTGGAAGCCCGGTCAAAGACCTGCAGCGGACATCTGCTTCGATCACTTGCAGTAGGGCCCGGTTCACCACCAGCAAAGCAGGCAGGGCACCGACCACCGCCCGGGTTTCGGGATGGGGGGAGGGCACCACCTACCTCTCCCGCTGCGTAATGTCAGGAGGGCTACGCCTGGCTCCCGGGCTGCAGAATTAGTGGAGGGCAGCACCCACCGCCCCCAACTGCGGGATTAGGAGAGGGCTCTGCTGGCTCCGAGGCTTCGGGACCAGGGGAGCGCACAGCCTCCTTCCAGGGCGGCGGGATGAGGCGAAGGGCTCCAGGATGGTGACCTTCCCGCGAGGCCCATGCACGAGCGTGTCAGGCGCCAGCACAGGCTCCGGGAAGGCGCCTCGCAGCCTCTACCTGCCTCACTCCAGCTCCCGGCACTGTCCAACCCCGAGGCAGCAGACCATTCCGCCGGAGTCTCCCGGCGCGCTACGCTCTAGGAACGAAGGGAGGCGCACCTCGGGCCCGCAGCCTGGATCCTGGCGGGCACATCCCGCACGGACACCCATCTCTCCCACACGGAGGCCGCGGCTCTGTGAGGTCACCCGCTGGCCTCCCCGCCGACTGCGCCCCGCCCGTTCCCGCGCCCGCACCGCACCTGGAGCCGGCCCGGCTGCCCTCGCTCTCCGGAGCTTGGAACATGTCGCCCGCTGCTCAGCGGCTCCTCGCCTGCCGCGCCACGGTTCCCGCCCGGCTCCGCGCAGCCCGAGGTCCGCCCACCCGCGCCTATTGGATGGCGCCGACGCCAGTCACGCTCCCGCAGCCTATCGCGGCACCAGACCCTGCCCCCGCCCCCAAGACTCAGGCAAAGAGCGCTGCGCTCGCAGCTGATTGGTGGAAGCAGGTGCCACTCCAGGCGTCCAATGTCAGCACTGGGCAGCAGGCCGGCAGGGGCGGGCCGTCCCGTGTGGGGCGGGGTGCACGACCCCAGCGACCGCCCCGGCCACCGGCCCCTCCTCCCGCTGCGGAATCGTCTAGGGGCCCCAGCTGGAGCGACCCGACCACAGCCTGAGGCACGGGTCGGGGCGCGGCTGCTGGACCACAAGCGGAGCAGGGAAGGGAGGAGCAGGGCACAGTCCAGACATTTCTGAGGTGGCAGCCGCTACCTGAAGGCCACTAACCCGCTGCTTATTTTGAAGGAATGTGGGTCCCTCAGACGTGTGGGTTTTGGACGTGTGGCAATTGGCAAAAGGACGCTAATTCGAATTATCTGTTCAGAGATTCAGCAGTTCCTCTGTCCTGCCCAATCCCGGAGTGGGGGACGGGGTAGCAGGGCACCTCAGAAAGACACTCATAAATAGGGAGCAAGGGATAAAGTGTGCCAACTGCCCTATTTCTGACTCAGAAAACAGTCACCAGTGTTTTGTCGCTGAATTACGCTGCGGACAGCCCATCTATTCTGAGATTTCACCAAATGAGAGCCACTTGAGCTATTTAAGTGCACACTTTAAAAAAAAGGCAGAAACAATAATTATTAGATCAAGTATTAGTATGTATTTATGGACAATAATAAAAACATTTACAAGTTAAACTGGAAATTTAAACATAAGAAGTTTAACAGCTTTTGTTTATTATATTAAATAACCAAAACACCTTTTATTCCCAAAATTGGTAAAGAATAAATAATGTAATTTACAATATGGTACAAAAAATAATCAGGAAGGACAGGCATTCTGCTTTATACATACACTGTATATGTATATTTATAATCTATAAAACAAATTCACATCTCAAACAAGCCGAAAACCTTAGATGATATGGCTTAACAATTATTAAAAGAAACAGCAATAAGTTCTGCTGCCTAGACCAGAAGCTCTGGAGCCAGTTATCCTGTTACAGAACGAAGAGTACAGGTTGCTGTAGTGCTTCCAAGATTGAATTTACTTAATGAGACTTACAAATTACTATGGGATTAGGAGAGCTTTGATAGTTGGGAAAGGTTTGCTGTGGATTCTTTCCTTTTTTCCCTCTTAAGACAAAGTGCCCTATGTCCTTACAAATGCATCTGATAGATCTCAATGTCTTAAAAAAAAAAAAGCTGTTCTTCTCCACTTGTGTCCAGTGTCTTTTAATCCATTACTATTCTCTGCATAAGTCTGGATTTGATGGTGTGATCTAGGTAAAGATACTGTTAAACTGAAAAGGACACCCACCAGTAGTAAAGCCATGATACAGAATGATAAAAGAATAGGATTCTGAGGTTGAGAACCTGGAATGTGGGAAAGCAAGTAAATAAACTGATCAAATGTTTCCAATTATCCCCACTCCCTGAGCCAAATGCTCTATACCTAGAAGATACAGAGAGATGAAAAAACTGTCATCACAAACCTCATGTGGAACCATGAACTTCAACCTGCCTCTGCATCTTCTAAAGAGTGGAATGCTTGCCACTGGATGGTCACAATAAGAATGAAGGCCAAACCACCCAATCCCCTTGAGACCAGATACTCAATCTTTACAAAAGATGAATCAGCAGAAAGATCTCAGACAATATTAGAGTAACCAGGGAAAGATGTTTCTGAGAAATTGATCTGTTCTTAATTACAACATGCTCAAATGCACAAAGGAAGCCACAGGTATATACTGAGACTATCAAAACTTCAGCTGGGAAGGCAGAGGAAGATGCACAAAGTGGGAGGCTTCTCTGCTTGTGTCTTTTGAAAATTCCAGCCTTTAACATTGCTTATTTTTATACAAATATTTAGGTTGTTAAAAAAAATGCATTCATAATTTTAGTCCTACAAATGACACCATTTAATATGGCAAGCAAACACATTAGACGTCTCGTTGCTAGAGAAGCAGCAGAATTCTCTGGAATTGTGTGAGCTTCATTATAGGTGAGAAGAGTCAATCCAATCTCCTCCCTAGCCCATCTCCCTAGTGGAGGACACTAGCCACAGTTACCTGCTCCCAAACAGTCTATGCCAGAAACCCAGGCAGGAGGTGCCTTGATTAGAATCTCCTGAGTTTTCCTTCTTTTATATGTCACTGGGCAAAGGTACCAACTTATCCACTGAACTGCTTCAGGGTGTCCCCTGATGGACAAGCAAGCAGCTCAAGAGCCCTATCATAGTACACACTGCCATTGGAAATTAGATCCAGTGTCGGTGCCATATTATGTGGCATCTCTGGTCTCAGACAGTGGGGGGTATGAGGAAGCTAGTCATGGCCTAAACTTGACCTGGTATAACCTACTTCAGACCTAACAAAGTCATGCCAAAGTCAGAGACAGAGGGCAAGATCTCCTATCTTCAACCCAATAAGGTGCTAATTTCAGGAAGCTGATATACTGATCATAAATATAAACTAGTTTAAAGATGCTCTGGTTCAAAGAATGCTATCTATCTCTCTTAATAAGTGGCACCATGTCCTTTTCCTATTTCCGAAGCTTTTGGACTTTTCTAAAGAGTCCAGTGGCTTTTGTTAGCGATGTCTATGCTTAGAGACAGATCTGAAAGAAGGAAGCCACCTTAGAGGCAAGAGCTCTGAGAAACACTTGAGACGAAGGGAGCTATTCCCTGGAAGCCAGCTGTCTGCTGTTTCCTCCACAGCTGAGAATGACTGACCCTGTCTGAAGCCTAAAGTGGCTGCAAATGGCTGGTGAGATGATGGGATCAAGAGCATCCACTCTTCTTGCATATGAAAAAGACCTTTTCTCCCCTTTTTACACATGCTCATCTCTCACTATGTACAGGGAGAAGAGCCCATGTAGAGGGCCAGGACTGGTCAGGGCTGCCACTCCACTGTTAATGGGGAAATAGGAAAGGTGATCAACAGAACAGCAGTCAGTTCAGGCGAGAGAACCTGTCTACTGTGGAAGGTAAAGCAGCAGGTGCAATGGTGGCACTGGTATTACTGGACCAACACCAGAGCATTGACTCCTGGCCACATAGAATGTGGCTGGACAGTAAATTACATGTTAAGTCTCCCAAGGATAAGCAGGCATAGGAGCCTCATTAGCTCTGTTCTGGGGAAGGACTGCTGCTGGATCACCTGCAGTGGTGACTTCTGGTCACCCAAGGAGGCTCATGGAGTATACCACAGGTTAGTGCTTACAGTTTATATATCTGATCCTTGCCTGCATTCCCTAAACAGGAGAGAAATAATAGACGTGAGGCATACACAGTGTCTGGCTCTGCTCCAAGGCCAATGAAAAGAGGAGGAGACTGAAGAAGTGAACCATCCTGCAAAATCCATTTGTTTCAGCTGCTAAACAGTTAACACATCAGAAGTTCAATGGCTCATCAGGAAAGTCTTAACTGTAGTCAAAAGTGCTTAGGGATCGTCCCAAAAGAGAAGTAACATGTAGATCATCTAGAAGAAACTTGCAGATGGAGGCAGGAAAGAAACGAACTAAACTGTTCTTCCTCTTCAATGTCTCCTAATTCTTAAAACACAAGAAAAACATTCTCCAACCAGTTTAGCAGGATTTTTTCTAAAAGTCCACACAACCCGCATAAGACATGATTCTTTTCCCTTCCTGTTCAGTCGGTCACAAAATATATCTACATGAGGAAGAAGTAGGAAAGGATCAGAATTTCTGGGGTGATGGCACCAGTTACACTGCCCCTAGGACTCTTCTGCTGCCCTGTGATCAGTGTCCCCTGAAGTGTCTGCTGTCTGAGTCCAGAAACCACCAGTCAGAGCCCAGGCCAGGCCCAGCTAACCCTCCCCCCCGCCCCCCCACACACACACTTGCCTTTATTATTCTGCAGAGAAGCAACCAAAGTGTGGCACAGGTTTTGCAGAAAGAATGCAGCCATGGCCTGGAGCCTTCCAGCATGGAGCGGAGAAATTACAACTCCTCAGGATGTGATGGCTATGCCAGAGCACACCCACTCCTTTTCACTGGACTGTCCAACACAACAACCAAGTCAGAAGTATGGGTGGAAATACGGTTATAGACCCTAACATGAGACCCCACAACTGGTGAAGAACTGCTCTAAGGCCATAGTGATGTCTGATGTTGGACCTTCCAGAACTTGTCTTCATCTCACAGGCTACCACTGTCCTCTGCCTGCTGCGACATAGCTTCCAGCATATTGTACATTCTGGGGTGCAGAGGTGTCTCTATGCAAACTACCTCCTGGGTGTCCTGGGCTTGATATATGTTTTCTTTAGTCTGATGAGGGCTATGCATACCACAGGTTGAGAAACCATAACCCTGTAAGCCCTCCTCTATAGCCTCCAGGATGCCCTCACCACGAGATACAGTCATTGGGATAGGTCACTGACGGGGGGACCACCACCACTGCCATCAAACAGAACCTCTCGGCGGCTGGACTCTGTGATGGACAGCTCCTGGGCCAAATCGTTGAACCGAGATATGTAATCAACGCTGTTTTCATTCATCATGCAAACCAGCTGGGAATCCACGACCTGTAGGCAGAGGACATAAGGCAAGACCACGTCAGCTGGTGGCCAGCCTTCCTTCTGGACTGGAGGTGACTGGCCACCACTGGGACTTTCTTTAGTGGAAGGCGAATGAACCTGGGGTCTCTACAGTGAAGATTAGAATCTCCCATTCTGTAGCAGGGCTGTGGAACAGTGGCACAGTGCCCTGGGGAGAATCTCCCGTCATTTTGAATTCTCACTCTTTTGACAAGTGTGTAAGAGAGCCTACTATGAACCTGCCAGAATCAGAGTGATGGTTTCCTCTACATGATACTTGGGGGAAAGATAGTCAAACAAGCAAATGACACAGAGTGGAATACAGAAACTGTGGGGTGGTCTGAAGGAGATCCAAATGGAAAAGAGGACAGAGTTTGCTATGGCAGTGGGGAGCCACATAAGGATGGAGCCTATGTTTTGTTCACGTGTGATATAATAAACAAATGAGAAGCCTTGAAAAATTCTAAGTAGAGCTATTGCCTGAACAAAAATTAAACCTTCTATTATGAGAAATTTGAAATAAACTTGTTTTTAAAATAGAGAGCAAATAGTGACTGCCCCCCCCCACACACATATCTGTCACCAGCTTCACCAATATGTGGCCAATCTAGGCTCACCTCTCCCAC
This sequence comes from Cynopterus sphinx, assembly GCA_030015415.1. Classification (NCBI taxonomy): domain Eukaryota; kingdom Metazoa; phylum Chordata; class Mammalia; order Chiroptera; family Pteropodidae; genus Cynopterus; species Cynopterus sphinx. The sequence continues at coordinate 92,518,165 of CM057379.1, read as the reverse complement.
TCACTCCTTGTTCCCATTCCTTTTGTTCAAATCCCACCTACCAGATCATTTCAGCCACACGTTTCAGACTGTAATTCTAGACAATTAAGGACTACCTTTAAAACACACTCATGTTTTTTAAGTGGAGAGTTCTTGGACAGATCCTTTTGATAAACACTTGCTATTTCTGCAGATAAATACGTTATCTAAGTTTCTGGCTAAGGACTTAGTAGTTCATGAATAGCATCTGTCTTTTTTTGTGTGTGCTGCTCACCTTCCTGCTAAATTTGCCATGAAGAGATCTTATTAGAAATGCAGGTTCTGGTTCGCTGGGCCTGGGGTGGGCCCAAGAGTTGCCTCTCTAACAAGTCCAATGCATTCTGTAGCAGGTCTGTGGACCACCTTTGAATAGCGCGATCCTGACATGTCGTCTTGGGATGTTTGGGCAGCACCCACCTCCACAGGAGCTAAGTGCATATATGTAACATCCACACATACATGGAAGGGGAAAGAGACTGGCTTCTTGCAGGGCATCAGAGTCATAAGGTGTTCTCTGAATAAAGGTTCTGTGGCTACACAGGTCTGAGAAATGCTCACTGTGAGGAAGGGATTTACTATATTGCTCTGTCTAGTTTGTATTTGGGTGAAATTTCCAGTTATGTCAGGGCTCAGCTCAGAATCCTTCAAAGTGTTCCTGTAAGCTCCTCAGGCCTTAAGACTCATGTCAGGATACTGAGAGCTGAGGAGGCTATGGGACATAACTGTGTGAGCCTCGTCTGGTCCAGGGTTTCCCTCCAGAATCTGACTGTAAAATTCTAAAGGAGCATCCACTAACATCTCAACATCCCAAGGAGCCAGGATTGGGGAGATGTTGTTCCAGGACATTAACAACAGGACCAAGCCCAACCAAGTGACAGTGTGAAATCTCTCTCTTTTAAGCTTATCCTATTTAAATATTTCTTCCAGCACCTGTTACTTCGTAACTTGCCTTATAGTTAAATATACCTGTCTCTACTCCTTCAATGAGTGCTCCTTTTGAGGCTTTCTTACCCAGACACCACTCACATCACATGGAATGAAGCCTGGCTGAAGCTGGCCTAAGAAAGGGATGCCACATTCCAGTCTAAAGATGAGTCTCGCCTGCACATCTAGGGTCTGCTATAATGTGATTCCTGTTGTCATCACGCCAACCATGGGAGGAGACGGCAGGGGCATCTGTGCCTTCCTGCAGAACCCCACCCCCAGCTGAGGGGGTGATGGCAACAAGTGATGACAAAGGGAGCTGCTCCTCTAAAGCACCCTTTTATCAGGTGACAGCAGTAATGACAGGGCCACCTACAGGGCCCTCTTACTCCTCCACCAATGGCACCAAGACTGCACAGATAAGGAAACTGAGGCAGTATTACCTACCCAAGGTCACAGGACTGGTAGAGGACACAATGAGATCCAAACTCTGCTCTAGCTGTCTGCAGAACCCCCGAGGTCAACCCCAACACCAGGGCTTCCCAAGTTCTGACACCAGGGCTCAGCTAGTAAGTAGTCTGTCGTTCGCCACCAGAGCTTCTCGAGAGAAGCAGGAGACCTGGATCTGCATGTGCTGCCTCCTGGTGTTGATGTTCTGATGAGCAGTTCTTAATAACCAAACAGGTGGGATCTGGTTGCCTCCAGAATGGGCTGGTCAAGTTGGAGCATAAGGTTGTACACTTACCTCTGCTACATCAGCCAGGGACCTGGACACAAATGAGTCTCTTGAGTTTCCATCTAGCAGGCTGGGGCCCAGCAAGGAAGTGCCACTGTGAGTCCCCGCCGGAGTCGGAAGCATCTTCCGGCCCTTCTCTGAGGAGATGAAGCTTGCTACCAAAAAAGAAGGAACAAGCCCTGAAACTTGGCACCAGGGCACAGCAATACAGCATCATTTCTCTGTTGGCACCAGGCCAATGGGAGGGTCCTGAGGGCTGGAGGTGCCTTTCAAAGCCCATGCAGCATTCACCCACATGCTCGTGCACAGTGCTCCAGGAGCATCAGAGCTGCCCCAGCTTTTCTCACATGGGGAGCCTTAGAGGGTCCCCAGCAGCATGTGTTAGTTGGCCTCATTTTTCCAAGGGGCTTCAGTGCTCCACTGTCCAGACACCACCTTCATCTCCATGTAAGGTAATTTCCAATTTTTCACAATTTACAGTTGACTTTGCAGAGGTCTGCACTGCTCTGTGAGACTCTCATAGCAGGAAACAATCACTGGGTGCTGGCTTCCTGTATCACCCAGACCAGAGCCCATGTTCTGCGCCATCAGTATGGCACCTATAACAAGGTACTGACCCTGGTCAACAAGTGTATATAAGTACATCCCTCTCTTTGGCTACAGTCCCGATGGCGATATGTACACCCTGGCTGCGAGATACACAAATCTCAGATGTGCCCCAGGAGCCCCTCCTATGTGGGACACTGAGGTAGGTGTGTGTTTCCCTAATGTCCCCTTCCCACTGCACGAACACCTGGTGCCCAGTGAGGATGAGCATGCCACACACAAGACAGCTGGACTGTCCATGTCAGAAAACATTACTGAGAACAGAAAGAGGGACTCTAAGGGCATGAAGAGCCACTTTCTTCCACCCTGTTGTCAGCAGCAAGAGCAGAATGCCCTAGTGGAGGAGGGGCCAGGACACCTGGCTGGATTAGAGAAGGGCACAGAGGACTGTGTGGGGAGATGAATGTGGGCTACATCTTGGCTGGGCTGTGGGTTACAGGATGTCATGTATGCCAAAGCTCAGTGACCTGCACACAGGCAATCTGGGCGTCCCCCCATGTGTTGAGTGGTACATAAAAAATAAACTCTGGAAAACAAAACAACCCTAGCGAGAGTTCTGCCAGATAGCACTGTGGAAAGCTCTCCAGAATCCAGTTTCCCCACCAAATTCACCATGTGGAGCCCTGTTCACCTTTCACACTCACTCACCAAATAAGCTGCTGAGTGATGAGTCTGTGGGGTCGCTGGGGCACCACTGGGGGTCATGGGTAGGAGAGGCAATCCAGTCTGGCTGGGGGCTGCTGGATGGGGAAGGAAGACTCTTGGAACTGTCACTGCCATTCAGTTTTGCTGGAGAAAGAGGAACTCCTTCACCTGTCAACCAAAACCCCAGGTCAGAGACACCATGTGGGGGAACAGCAATCCATTTCCCCAAACTGCCACTAAGGCAGTGGGATAGCATGGCTGTGTACTGCTGAACTCTTGAGACCCAGGACCCTGCTGGGACCCCCACAGAAGATGAACAACACTGATCTGAGGAAGGGATCCCTCTGCAGTAGGGACACCTATCCATCTTAGGGAAGGACAACGACTGCAGCTGTAACTGATGGAGCCGGGCCCTGTGCTGACAGCTTCACCTAAACAATCTTGTAGGTGTTTACAACAGCCCTGTGAGGAACATACTATTCCTAGTTCACTGCTGAGGAAAGTAAGGATCAAATGGGCCAGTGACCTGCCTATGGCCAGGTGCTACCAGGCTATGAACTTGGCTGTCTGAATTCATGGCCCGACTCATACCAGTGTGCGCAACCACAGCAACACAACCAGGACATTGTTCCAACCCCCTCCTGGAACCTGCAAAACCCACAGGCATCTACCCAGACTCAGAACCAACTAGGACAATGCCCTATCTGATCTTTGGGCTGGAGAGGCCTCATGGGCCTGCTCTTCAGTCTTAAGGCCAGGAGCTATCCCACTATACCATAAACAGATGCAGGTCCTGCCCATTCCTCATCCACCTGTGCTGCCTTGGCTGCCTCTGCTCGATATGCAAAGTGATATCTGGACAGGAACATACCCAGCATGTTTGGCAAATACTGAAGTGGGAAATCAAGGGTATGTCTGGATCGGCCCTCCTGAAGGGGAACTAATTCCAGGAAGGGTGTGCAGGGGCAGCCTGCTTCTTACCGTACTGTCCGGAGCTGATGGCAATCTCGATGATGGAGTCACTGATCTGTGTGGCAGGCTCTCCCTGTGAGAGCACGTCCTCAGGAGGGCCAGGCAGGGAGATGTCCAGCAGAGCAGAGACATTAGGTGGAGAGAGCCGGGTGCTGGAACTCTCTGATGAGGGCAGCACAGTAGAAAGCCCATTGTGGAGAGGAGCCTTGGACAGCTCAGATAAGGAGAGGACAGGTGAACCCTGGTGGGAAACAAGGACTATTCAGACACAACTGATAAACCTATCTCTAATAAGAATGAAAAATGAACCTCCGCCCCACAAAGTGGTAACTAAGTGATGGGTAAGTCAACAGAGAGGTGATGATCCCAGCAGGCACCTCTTCCTTTTCAGTAAGAAATATACTGCGGGATTCACTTCTCCTGAAACCACCCCAGGGATGCAGAGTTGAAAGGCCAAGCTGGGGTGGCCTTGGCCAGAGTGGCTTGGTCCTGCTTCCCCTGTCAGCAAAACAGACAGTAACACCCAGGCAGAAGGTTGAGTGTCAGGGAGCTCATGACCTCCTCCCTTTGGCCCAGGGAATAGAGTCCTTCCAGAACTTGCAGAGAGAATGAGTCTGAGATTTGTGTTCCTCCATCTAGGTAAGGTGAGTAGAAGCACAAAGCCATTGGGTGTCCGTGTGTCCTTGGCACATCTTAGTAGTACAGGATGGGGAATCTACCCTGGAGGGGGATCCTGGGGAAGCTACTTTGCTCAGTAGCCAGCAGCACATTCTACCTGGAAATTGTCTGTCACTGACTCCTGCTCAGGCCTCGAAGGGACGCTGATAAACGAATCGCTTGTGCCCTGCAAAGAAAAAGAATACCAGGAATGCCTGTGAGCCTTACACACAGCATGCCAGAACTACCCCCAAGGGCTTGCCAGCCTCCAAGCTCTCAAAGAAAGAGCCACTCTACTCCCCAGCTTTCTACTGGCCAGTAGCATAGGAATCCACCTCTCAGTCTATTTGGAAATCTTTTCCTATGAGGACAAGCAAGTCCACCACTTCTAGAGGGTGGGACACCAAGTCCCTGAACTTAAAATTGTCAATTCAAAAACCTCATGGTCCTCAGGCAAGGCAGTGCCATGGAACCAGAGAAACCAGAGCCCTGGGAGAGTCAGAAAGGAGTGCCCATTGGGGGTCATTAGGATCGCTACTGGCCAATCTGGTTAAAGTTCTTTCTCAGACCAAGCTAATGTCTGAGAAGTCTGCCAACGTACAGATCTCCTCATTCTTCTCAGTTCTGAATTCTCCAGAGTCACCCAGGAAGCCTGTGCCCACTTGACTGTGACTCTCCCTCTGAGCCACATAGAGCTTGCTCATGCCACAGCCTCCCTGGTCCAGTGCCTCTCACCTGGCCCATCAGGCTCGTCCCCTCCAGAGGCAGAACTAGAGTCTAGCATGACCTCAGCCCCATGGTCTTGGCTCCCACCACTTTGGAGAGTGACAAACTCATCCTGGCTGCTGGTGGTAATTCGGAGAGGCCCTTCTAAACACTCACCCCCAAGGCAGAGATGGGGTCTCCATTCTGGTGGGTGCTGGTGGAATCCTGACCCGAGAGGGCAGCTGTTGAATCATCTGAAGACAGTGGAGAGATGCCAGACAAGCCTTCAGGGTCCAAGACAGGGAGGGAGCTCTCAGGGATGATGCCAGCACTTGTAGCTGCTAAGTCAACAGCACCTGGCAACAGAAAGAACATTGCCAATCCTAGCTCTAACACGTCCCAAAACATGGAAAGAGCCTCTCCCTCACTCCTCATGTCAATGCAAGGGCAATAGCTTTCGTGTTCTCTCTGGAGGATAATGAGACAGCATGGCTTGGGGAAGAAGAAAACAGAAATGTCACTCAAAACCCTCATGTGATGTCTCTCACCATGCTGGTCACAGAAACTTACTGGCCAGGTGGCCCGTGGCCTGGGGCGGAAGGACCTTGGGCATGATCGGCCGAGACAGAGCCGCTTTGGTCAGGGAGGACTGGATGGGCCGGAACGAGCCTCTCCCTGTGAGGACAAGAACAGAAGCAGCTGCATCAACCCCACTTGCCCCTAGTGTCTAATGACCATATAGTGAAGGCTACAAAGGGTTTCTTTCACAGCCACAGTTGATACCGTGCAAGCTGAGCCAAGGGAGAAACCACTGAACATCCTAAACAGGCCGAAGAGAGGTTAAATAGGCCCCAGACAAGGAGAAAGCTTTGGCACCCAGGATGGCAGCACCACTGTGCTTCTTGGGTGCTGCTAAAAGGCTGCAGTCAGTACTATCATCCTCTGGGGATGGCCCTTTTAAGAGTAATGCACACTCAAACTAAGCTATAGGCTCCTCTAAGGCAGTCAGAGCATCAAATTTTGGACCAAGATTCCACTTTTGCAGTAGGCCCCTTTCCTACTAGGCTTTCTGCAGGTAAAAAGATGGTATGAGAAAAAGCAACCAACAGCTTTCTGGGTTCTACAGTAAATAAAACTGAAATGTGAAAATCAAGACTGATTTAAAGATAAATCATGAAATATGTGTTTCATTAAACAATTCTCACTGTTTAAGAAAATTTACTTCAAAGAGCCAGGGCCCCGCTGACCTTAGAGACCTAGGAACACCTAAGTTGTATACCCTAAGATCGCATCTATTCTGTAAAACGCCTGGTAAAACATCACAAAGACAGGGTGGACCACAGATGCTCCCCTAAACCAAAATGAGCAAAGCATCCCCAACAGGACCTCCTGAGCCACCTTTGAAGGAAACTGCCTGTGTACCACCTGTCAAAGGTCCACACCTGCCCACACTGCAGCCCAGGCCCAGCACAGGGGCACACTCATTGTCTGTTGATAGAATAGACAAAGAAATGCTAGAAATGTCACTCAAAGAGCCATGGAAGCAAATGCCTACCACTCCCAAAGATGAGGCCACATGTAAGTAAGGAGGAGTGAAAAGCCAACCCGAGGAACCTCAGTGCTTACCAGTTACAGAGGAATTTGACAGGATGGAGAAGGAGCAGACATTGTGGGACTGGTTTTCAGATGGTCTAGGAAGTAGAGTTCTCTGTGGAAAGAAAACTACCACAAATCAGGTGATGAAAAGACTCCAATGCCAAAAATCACTCAGGAAACCAGCAAAGAGTTGTAAAGGGATATTCCCAATAATAGGGAGCTTAGTGTAATCAGATGGGGGTTCTGGTTCTAGAGATGATGACACAAGGGCTCCTGGGACAGTCTGAGGATGGCTGTTCTATGGACCCAAAGCCTTAACTACTAGGTCCCCTCTGAAGGGGGGGGACAAACAAAAAAAAACCCAAGGAATAAAACTTTCCCCAGAAAAACTAGTGTAAGGTCAGAATGATCCATTGTTAATCCAGAATTCTAGGTTAGCCTGGAATGCAACTAGTCATATATATCTATTTACAACCACTTGATGTGGACTGTTAAAAAAAAGATACTCCTTTATTCTGGGTCTCCTTGAATTTGGGGTGAAATGAAGTTGATGCTTGTAACAAAGACAGGATAAGGGCCTGAGGCATTCCACCCGGTCCAATAGTCTCAGTGCCCACCCTTCAGTGCCCAAGGATCCTATGTGTAAATAATTAAGTTCCAATGTGATGACTACCATCTAAAGAAATTACATTAATTGCTGAAACTCTCATTCATTGAAGTAAAACATTAACAGAAAATACGTCACCCAAAAGTGTCCTGAGGACCTCCAGTTCTGGGTGCATAGCTGTGGCTCTGCTGACTTATAAAGGACATCTCCATGCCCCTAAAAAGTACCCCAAGGTGTCAGCACAGAGCAGAGGAGGTGCTACTGGGGCTATAAACTTAACAGAAAGGGCTGTCAGGTCAGCTTGGCTGCTGAGAGGCAGTAGGGTGACTTTGAGGAGCTACAGATGTGCTGGTTTTGCTTCAAATGTACTTTCTGAAAGGAGCAAGTGAGAAATATTTTAGGCTTTGTGGCCATATGGCCTCTCTCGCAGCTTTACCCTGGTGCCATGGAAGCAGCTGTGGACAGTAAGGAAATGAATGACCATGGCTATGTGCCAATTCTCATAAAAAAGTAAATGGAAAAGCCTATATACTATGTGTGATTCCATTTAAATGAAATGCCCAGAACAGGCAAATCCATAGAGACAGAAAGTAGATTCGTGGTTGCCAGGGGCTGGGGTAGTGGGGAATGTGGGTAAGAAGTATGGGGTTTGTTTGGAATGATGAAAATGTTCTCAGATTAGACAATGGTGTTGGTTGCACAACCCTGTGAATATACTAAAAGCCATTAAAATTTAAAGGGTAAACATTATAATATGTGAACTATATATCAATAAAGCTGTTAAAAACAGAACAAAACAAAACAACTATCACAGGCCCTGAACCAAACAGCTATGGAGCTCCCACTCAGCTAGGGTGGAAGATTTATATACTTCACCAAATATACTAATACTAAATACATTAACACCAAACAGGTAGCCCTAAAACATGAGTTTGAATTGTGTGGGTCCACTTACAGGCGGATTTTTTTTTTTCAATAAATACCTGTACTGTTTTCGATCCGCGGTTGGTAGTCCGCGGATGTGGAGGGCCGACTGTATGCATTGTTCTACGCCATTTTAAATAGGGGACTTGAGTATCCGCAGATTTTGGTACCCGTGGGGGGTCCTGGAACCAATCCCCTGCGGATACCGAGGGACAACTTAAGTTTTGGGGGAGTCAAAAGTTATATACGGATTTTTGACTATGTGGGGGGTTGTCACTCCTACCCCCTGCATTGTTCAAGGGTCAATTATAGTCTGCACACACAAAAAACTTGGGATTTAGAATACATCTTCCTTCCAAAGACCTGTCATGCAATTTCTCATTTTTAAATAAATTAATCGCAAGAGATTTCTAAGAGTCTAACAAAAAGAGACTGATGCATTAATCCCAAAACAATGCACATTCATGACTTTATAAGCTCAGCCATTTAAAAATTCTAGCTTCACCTCTTTCACCTTTTTACTTTCAAATAAAACTGTCCTTTTTCTCTGCCTGTCATTCCTGGACCTCCCCTCTGGTCTGCAGATGGCATCTATGGGTCCCCTCAGGGTTCATCACTATGAGCTCCAGAGGTCTGACCTCTGGAAAATACATATTACCTTGCCAACTGCTTCTATGAACTACATGTTCATAAATAGATGTTCTGAGAGTCCTCAAATATATCTCTGGGGGACTTGAACCCCCAGAAATTTCTATCTTTTTTTTTTACAAGCATTTTTCATGTTGTGCAAAGATTATCTTTATTTTCGGGTACAGTTAGGGTCACTGATTACTTTACCCTATTCATAAAAAAAAAAGGAAGGGGCAGGGGGTCTCCATTTCACATGAACCCCCAACACACGGTAGAAAACCAGTGTAAATGGGCAGCTCGGCCAGTGGGAGGCTGGTCCTGGCAGACCTGACCCGGGTTCCTGACCTGGACCACCAGTGGCTTTCGCAGGTGCCGGTTCTGCAACTTCCGGGGCTTTGGCAAGAAGAAATCTGACTGCATCTGTGAGGAAAACAGCATCCGATCCCTGAGAGTGTTTTCTCCACAAATGGGTAGGCAGGCAAGCAGGGGGTACAATCCTCGCACTTACACTGATGGAGTTCAGGTGTTGAAGGAAAGTTAATTCTGTCTCCTTATTGGGAGAAAAGAGCTTCCCATGTCGGCTGTTGGGTGGTAAAGTTGTTGGGACAGCAAAAAGGCCACCATCTGAGTCACTGCTTCCTGTACTGGAGGGACCAGCCACCAAGAGGGGTCTCGGAGGGTTTCTCAAACCTAGAAGAGAGAGTAAACACAGCTATACTCAGCCAGCAACATCTCCAGTGTGAATGGAGTTCTATTGGGAAGAAAATTAGGAAGGACAATCTGTTCAGTTTCCTGGAAAGGAATTTCCCGTATCTTAGCACCATTAAATCTGCTTTCCATCCATTTCCCAAAAAGTCTGGTGCTCACTGTGAGCCAACAGGATAAATGCTCTTCACTGCTTTGAAGTAAGAAGGGACGCTTATGCCTTCACAGACTTCAGAGCCAGAAGAACCTTCCAAATCTAGTGTAGATAGGGTCAGCAAACTCGCTCTTTAAGGGGACAGGTAATAAATAAAACTGGTGGTCTATGGCCTCTGCTGAAACCAGTTCTACAGCTGTAGCACAAAATAGCCACAAACATGTGTGTGCACACCAGTGAGGGTAGCCGTGTACCAATAAAACTTTATTTACAAGAAGTAGGCTGTAGTTTGTTGATGCCTGGTCTAAATCTCTAATTACACAGAAAACAGACTCAGAGATAGAGGGATATTTATTTAGAAACCACTATTTTGGGACTCTGCTAGCTGTTTTCATTCTTGGTTCATGGTAGGATAGGTGTCTTTCCCTTATTCTTTATTTGCAAATCGGTAAGGCTACACTAACACGGCGTCCAGGGATCAGGTCTTCTAAGCACAAATCTGGATTCTAACACTGCAGGTACACTGGTCTAGTAGCATCCTCAATTCAGAAAGAGGATGGATATTATAGAGTACACAGAATTACAAAATTTTAAAAACAGAATGGAATGTAGGAAAACACTACTTAACCTATCAGCTAGCCTCACCATCAAGTACTACATACACCCTTATCTGTAAGGACCAAGTCACAGTGTGCTGATGCCCTCCCTCATGAGCCACAGTGAGGAAACAGGTTAAAGGTGAAGAGAAAACAAAAATAAAAACTGTAGGAGGTGGTGAACCTGACACTACAAACAGCCTAGTTTTCTCGAAGGACCCCATGAAGGACCCCACTCTTCAAGGAAATCTTTAAGCACTTAACAAGCAGGCTATTCATAACATAAAAACTGAGAGAAATATAAAGCTAGTAACATTCTATTTAGAAAATCATCCTAGAGAACCATTAACTCACCAGAACAATAGGTCTGTTCAGCCAAAAACTTACTGCACATTTTAGGGCACTAGGCTAGATCGGATTAGAACAAAGGCAGGACCACTTCTTGTATGATGCACACAGGTCATCACTGCAGAGACCCTGGCCAGTGTGGGACATTCAGGCCACCTAGGGCATCCAAGGTTCTACAGTGAGAACATCTGCCTATGAGAGCAGTTACAATGCCCTTCGTGCCTGGTGTAGAGGTCTTCTGAAGCACAGGACATGAAGGAACTCTCCAGCCCTCAGATCCTGCATCCCTGCCTCCCCAGCCATTCCCATCTCATCAGGTCAGTCTCGAGAAGAGCTGCAGGACTTTGGTGTGTGAGAGGAAGGAGTAGGACTCTGACACATCCAGCATGGACTTACACATCCCGGGCACATGGGGCAAGGCCATAGAACACATGCATGTTTCTTATTCTACCTTTAAAAATCATACAGAATTTATGATTCTAGTTAAGACAATGTTTTATTATAAAAAAAAAATCTAAATAAGGGAAATCAATGCCTTAGGGAAGCGGTTCATGTTGACCCTGGAGTTTTACATATCCGGTAACCCAATTAATTTAGAGTTCTCTTGCGACGTACAACTGAAGTTGAACTACAACAGAATGGCAGGTCGGCCCATCTCTACTAACAAGACTTGTGTTAAAGTGCTGAGGAAATCCTTCAACTAAAAGTGTCTTTAATGCTTTAGAAATTAAAATTAAAGAAAAACAGTCTCTAGAAGATTCAGAGAGAACCAACCTTTCTCAGACTAAGCCACCAACTCAGCATGTTATGGAGGCTTCTTCTGACCTCAAAGAGCATGATCCCCCGAAGAGAACAGACTGGCGAGGACTACTCTATGTTTCCCACTGGGTCCCGTAACCCCAGGACCTCAAGGCCCTTGGTGGCAGGGTCACCCTCCCACCCGCTGGGCCATGGCCGAGGGAGGCCAAGCCTCAGGTATCCCTGTGTCTTCAGCGCTGGCACAGCCCCCATACCCAGCGGGCTGCCTAGCACAGCGAGGACTGGGTGAGCACTGTCGCTGAATCTCACCTGAAGGGCAAGGTGCAGAGCTGGGAGAGAAGGCCTTGCTGTTGCGGAGGGCAGACTGGTTTCGAGGGCAGCGGGGGCTCCGGGAGCTGATGGTCACCACCTTTCCTGGGGGAGTCGTCGACTGCTCCTCCTGGGCAGGCCTCACTGAGGCTGTGGAGCTGGCATTTGCTTCTGGAGCCTAGAACAGAAATGAGCAGAAACAATGGCCAACCTCAGCCTGTGAACGATGGCTCTAAAATGAGTGCCCTGGAATAGGAGGCACAAAAACTTCAAGTTCAGAGGGACAGCAAAGGCTCAGAGACCACACTTCCATGATGGCAAAGGTTAGCATCTTTGAGTCGCTCAGCAATGCCAGCACTCAAAGCCATCACTCAGGTGGACCCTTAGGAGAACCACTGCTCTTCCTCCTGAAACCTCTGTCCTCACTGCCCACAGGCAGGTGGCGTGAACAGATAAACCAGGGAGTGATGGGAGGAAGGGAAGGAGAGATTGATGGCTGAAAGCAGCAGGCAGCCCTGGCCACACAGGAAGTGCTCGCACTGCCAAAAGAAGATGTTGAATGGCAAGTGGCAGTAATTCGCCTTTTTATAAAGCCTAAGATGACTGGAGTGGTCTCTTCTGATTGTGAGTCAAAAGAAAGAAATACAGATTTAACTTCTAGAATTAAACACAATCATAGCTGAAGAGCCCTGTGCTGAGTCGACACCCCAACCCTAGGGGTTTTATATAGGTCACTTCCTCCACGCCTGGGTCCTTGCCAGAAACATCCCCATTCACCCACCTGTGTCTCACCCTGACAACTTCACCACCTACCCCCCTTCCTCATTCTTCCCTAGCATCCACACCGAAGGCCCCCCTTGGGGCACCTTCCTGTGAATTACAAAACCCACTGTCTACAGTCTCAGCACAATCTCACATGTTCTCACTCAGGGGCCCCACAACCCCTCCTGTACCTTCCATGGCCTTCAGCCCCCAGCCCTGACCTACCCTCTTCTTTCCATGGGATGCCCTCCACCCCCAGTCTTTATGTTCCTTCCTGCCCAACTGAGTACCCAGCCAGCCTGTTGCCAGCATCCTGACAGAGAATACCTGCTTCTCAGAACTTCATCAAAACTATAGGAGGAGGGAGACCGCAAGGCCAGGCCATTTGTCTCTAATTCAAGGTCCCTATTTTCAGCGGGGCCTCTGGTTAGCGGTTCTCATAAAAGAGTTGCATCAGAATCACCTGGTTAAGGGTGTCAAAACACGGTCTACAGAATCCCAAGAACCTGCAACTCTAACGAGTTTCTAGGTGATGCTGAGGCTGTTGATTGGGGACCCCACTTAGGGAACCATCGCTATGAGCACCCTGCTTTGCATTTTTTCCCCCTCTTTAATTCCACCCCTGCACTTTCACCCCTGACTTATGGATGTTGCCGTTTCCCCTTAAGGGTGGGGTATCCCCTCCTACACGGGGCCTGGCACACCCGGCATAAGGTCCGTGGCTCCATCTGGGGTGCAAACTCAGGACCTTCTGTGTGTAAAGCAGACGTGCTAACCAATACACTATGGAGCCACCCTGCTTTGCATTCTTTGCAATATTTCCAACCTGCTCCACTCTCCTCTTCATTTGAGGCTAAGGCCACTATCTTGGCATTGTTGCCTCCAGCCTTCTCAGGAGCTGGCCTAGCTTGGCCTCCTTCTCTGCACTGGACATGCTCATCTGACCCCTCCAAAAAAAAGTAACTCGAAAAAGGCTTTTAAATTCATCAAATCTGTCCAGACACCCCATTATTGCCAATGCTTGCTCACGACTCGCCTCCAAATCCCTAAATCCTCAGGCCTTGACTTACCAGCCTCTGCAGCTGGCAGCAGTTTCCACCCACCCCTGCCAGAGCCATCTCTCATAAGACACTGATTCACTTCACCACCGCTCCACAGAACACTTCTCCACGCAAGCGCAGGTGCAAAGGCAAGAAAACGGAGAACACGGTGGGAGAGGCACACCAAAGACCAAGGCGGAACAGTGAAGGCACAGACCTAGGGTACCTGCCCAGGGAAAATGGAATGTATGGTGTGTCCCCTTGTACTTTGTTCTGAACATGAATCAGTGCTGAGGGGTGCACAGTGAGCCTGCAGTCCCAGCCTGTCATCCGAGGCCACCATGTTTAGCTTCCTCAGCTGTTCCTCCTGGAAACTGTGAGCCTCCAGGCTTCTGAACACTACATACACACTACTCCGGGACCAACCTGCCTCGGGACTCTGCTCTCGTGTCCAGGAGAGCCTAGGAGACTTTCCCACCAGTGGTACTTTCTGCCCCATTTGTGGCTTGGCTAATCTGCCTCCTGAGGTGGAGGACAAAGGCCATGGCCTGCCTGGGTGGCCTCCCCTTTCCTGAGCCATCACAGCCACTCCCTGGAGCCTCCAGAGGATCCCCAGACCACTTCGACTACCTCCTGGACAGCTGCCAGCAGAGGTCTCCCCACTGCTGCCTCACAGAGCACGGCCCCACACAGCACAGACCATAGCTCCAGCATTCCATTTGCCCCCTCCTAGCTCCACTCCCTCCATTGACACCGCAACACCAGATCCTCCCAGGATAGCCATTCTAAAGCACACCCTCAATCCTGTTATTCCTCTGCTAAAGCCCGCAGGGCTCCTAACACTTAGAGAAAACTTGATTCAGCTCGGCTTCTGGCTGAGTCTGCCACCTTGCCTCTGCGCACTGTCCCTTCAACCAGGAGACTCAGGGCTCAGCAGCATCACTGGAGCCTGGCAAGACCCAAAAGGCATGGCCCAATAGGCATGGCCATTGGTTGCTGCATGAGCCTTACAGGACAGGGCCCTCACCTGGCAGGGAGCCGGAGCCCTGACCAGTGCTCTACACAGCCCCGCTCAAGAGAACGAAACATGGTCTAAGAGAGCCTCTGGCGCCTGGGTCACCAGGGTTCCTGCTTCATGCCCTTCCCTCAAGGAGCCTTTGGGAGTCCTGACTGACTACCATGGAGCCAGGCTTATTTGCCCTCAGGGTGCCAGCAGGGCTGTGTCTAACTCTCACTCACCAGCCTGGGGTTGACCTCAGTGGAGATGAGCTTCAGGAGGCAGCTGAGGAGGCGCTGCTTGTGGAAGGCAGAGGGCGGGGAACCACCAGGGGCCTGGCCCTCGGGGCCCAGCACGGCCAGCCAGTCATACTCCAGCTGCAGCTTGCTCGGCTTGCCCATCATGAGGTAGACTTCCGCCAGAGTCAGGCTCTCGGAGGTCTGCAGGTTCCAGCCCTCCTCACGGAGCTGCTGGGCCAACCGGCTGGCGGGAACATCCTTCAGGGGCTTGGCAGCAGGCTGTCCCTGAGGAGGCAGGGGGTCTGAGGGGCTCGCCTTCTCCTGGGCCTCCTCTGCAGGAGGATCTGCTGAGTCTTTAGTGCAAACATCTGGCTGGAGACCTGGGCTAGGCTGAGGCTCAGGGCCAGGCGGGCTGCAGATAGGAGATGGCATCCTGGCACTGGCAAAGTCAGCTGCCTCTGCATTGCTGGGGGTGTGAGTCTCTGGGGAGGCACATGCCGAAGGCCGAGAGTCTGCACAGCGGCATGGCTCAGGGATAATGAGGTCCTGGCAGGACTTCATGTAGCGAGGGAAGGGGTCCAGGAGAGAGAGCTCATCCTCTAGCTCCGGAAGCTGGCCACAGGCACACGTCGTGGCCCCAGGCTCTTGGGCAGGGATGTCCCTGCCCTCTGTAGAAGTAGGCATAGGGGTCTTCTCAAGCTGTCCCCCACCATCCTGGAGCCCGGGGGGAAGCCTATCAGGAGCGTCTGGACTGCTGAGGCTTGGAACCACCACCTCCACAGGAGCACTTTCAGGGGAACTCTCTTCAGAGCTCTGTGAAGCATAGGTGGAAGGAGGAGGCCGTCCTCCAACCTTGCCCTCAGCACTGCCCCTCGGGCACTTCACCTGGCCTCTGGCCGTGCCCTGCCCGCTGTGGATGCCCAGGATTTGGGCTGGAGGCAGTGTGTGGGCATCCTTGGCATTCTGTTTGCACCGGCCACCCTCCTGCCAGTGCACTGTGCAGAAGGCCTTGGAGTGTACCACACGGGCCACTCCTGGAAGTGGGGTCAGAGTGCAGTTCTCTCCTGGGAACAGGTGCAGTGCCACTTTCTCCTGTGATGGCTCCATGAACGAGTCCTGCAGCTGACGCTCTGCAAGCGTCTTACGCTGAGTGTACTGTTAAGGAATCACCTTTGGTAATACCCATCCCTGGGCACTAAGGGCCTTAGGGAAAACATGACCTAGGCATTTCCTTCTTTAGGAACTTCACACCCAATACATGCTCTCCTGGCTGGCAATTAGGCAGAGCTGGAAGGTAGCCAAAAATGACAAGTGTCAGGGAGTCCTAGGTCATTTCATTCAACCTGCTGGCCACTTCCCACAGGCCAGGTGGTAGCCACTCACCACATGGAGGGCTGTTGTGACAGTTTGAACACTGTAAGGTCAGAAAGGGGGCTCCTACCCAAAACTCAGAGGATGAGGGGCTGCAGGTTTTAGTTCCGGCTCCACACCATCTCACAGCACAGCTGCTACATCCCACAGAGCCCTAACACAATCCCAGCGCTGAGTCACAGGACCCCGTTCTCAGACAGCAGGTGCCGTGGAATTTGGGGAGCGGGGTTACTTTAGTAGGAAAAAGATACAATTCGCACTTCATGGAGCGCCCACTTCTGCTTCAAGAATTCAATGAGGCTGGAGACCTTCCGATGGAGCTCCACTATCATTCTGCAGGAAACGACAGACAGGAAGAGGGAAGCTATTACACGGGAAGTGAACCTTCTAAAGAGCCCTGGAGGCTGCCGGCAGAAGATAATGCCATAAAGAGTAAAGGCATCTTGGAAGGGCACCAAGTAGGGGCCAGAGCCTTGATGTCCCAGCAGGTCTACTGATTTCTTTTCTTAAAAATGAACTATATAGATGCCTAATCAATTACTGTATACTTGAAACTAATTTAAATAAAAATTTTAAACATCAACCTTTTAAACTGAGTGAGATAACTAGTGACTCACACAAAGCTGCATGACAAAATGGAGACCTGTGTACCCTTTACAATACCAGATCTCATACAGATACAAACCTTGGCACAACCCACAATCCTATTTTATTTGGGTTCAAAAAGAGGGGCTCTGGCCAGCCTTATTTAATTCTAAGAAAATAAAAACACATATAGAAGAAATGAAGCACTGACATACTACAATGCGGACGAATCTCGAAAATAATGCTCAGAGAAATCAGACAGAACGGATCACGTAGTACGTGATTCTACTTATGCGTAATGTTCAGAACAGGCAAATCTAGAGATAAAAGGTAGACTGGTGGTGGCCAGGGACCAAGGGAGGAGGCTGTTGGGGACACAACTATTTAGTGGGTATAAGGCTTCCTTTTGGGATGATAAAAATGTTCTGGAACTAGATAGTGGTCGTTGTACAACACTGTGAAGGTGTTCAATGTCCTGAGTTAGACACTTTAAATGGCTAATGGTTAATTCTTTGTTACACGACATTTACCTCAATCTAAAAGGAAATGTGTAATTGGAAAATGGTCTGTTCCCATAGCGGTGGCCCGCACATGAATCAGACATAAATCTTTAGGGAAGTGTTAAGAGAGGAATGGAAAAGGGTTTATGGGGGAAAGATGAAGGAAAGAGTCTGTAGCCATCAACCTGTTAGCCACGACGTCCTTCTACATCCCACTCTCGGCCCAAGAAACCTGTGCCCAGGTTTGAAAATACAGCATGGTGTTCCCAAGCCCCCACAGTCTGAGGGCCCCAACAACAGTGCACTACCCCCACATCCTTACGCCCATGTAACCTTGGAGCACTGAGTGAAATCTGTTCATCCAGGGGTCTCCAAGGGAACCCAAACACTGCCCTCAGGTCTTTTCCCTTGCAGCTAGCTCCCCCACAAATGCCAAAGGCAGTTACCTGAGCCTGGGGTTCTGGGCCAGGCTCTGCACACGAGCCCAGGCATGGTTGTTCCTTGGCTGCAGCTCTACAGGGACTCTCAGGGGCAGGCGTACTGGCTTCTGGTCCTCTTCGTCACTCAAGCCTGCGACAAGAAAGGGCTGTAAGAGCCTGGCATACGAACCGCCATGCAAAAGGCAAAGCGCATCATCAGACAACTCAGAGTCAAAGAGGAGTTGTGGGCAAATGGCCCAGGAGGGAAAGCAGGGCTGGCGAAAAAGCCGTGACTTGAGGACCTATACCTTGAGGTGTGCCCACGTGGCCACTCAGGCACCCTCCAAGCCAGAAGCCAGAGCGTGAGGCTACAAGATGCTCCTGACACCACTGACGCTCCATCTGAATGCTGCTGTGGCTCCTGAGCTGACCTTGATTTACTGAGTGGACACACTGCTGTGACAAGGAGCTCTGGACCCAGGACTGACTAAAGGGTTAGGCAGGCTCAAACACAGAGCCATAGAGGCAGACATTTCTAGCTTGGTCTATTCTTTGATATATAGAGTAGAACAGAACACCTCTTAACCCTACCCCAGCCCACCTTCTACATACCATCTGGGTCACAGAGCTTCTTCAAGGCTCGGCACATGGGTGCTTTGATCCGTAGATTTCTCCCTTTGTAGCGTACTGTGGTGGCCCTGGAAAAAGAGTTTTAAAAAAGTGTTGAGGCCTCTAAATGAGCAATTACTCCCCACACAATGCAACAGGAAAGAGCCAGCATATCCAATTCACACAGAACTCAGAGCAGGCGAGGACCCTGACTGGGTACCAGGCCTGGCCTCCAGGGCTCCCACCTTGCCCTACTGAAGGGACACCTGCCATTCACAGACAACATGCCCTGCCCTCCTGCCTGGTCACTGGTGCAGCACCAGCTGCTGTTCCATCCTATGGAAAGCCTAGGACAACGGCACCCCCATCAGATGTCAGATGGCACTCCCTTCTCAACTCTTCCTTGGGGTCCCTCAAGAGCAGGTCTCAACCTACCTCTATGTGACCGCTCAACTTAGCTCTAGGTGGCTGCATCTCCACATCAGGAACATCCCCTAGTCACACTATTGGGTGCCTGGGGATAATGGGCACTCAGCAAGCAGGCAAGGAATATCACGTGCTTGTTCTCCCCTCAACTGACCTGTAGGCAGGCCCAGAGGCAGCCTATCACAGCTGTTGGTGACACTGAAAACTGCTATGGCTATAATTTATACAATATTAGAATTAAAGAAATACTATAAATGTGTACAAAAGCCACAAAAATAGTTCCTTCTAAAACACACACTCTGAATGCTTTGGAAATACTCAACAAAGGTAGGTTGTTTTAAAAAATGGTAGTCAAGTTAAGTGGGAGAGACAACTATGAAAGACTGAGGGTGACCTGGAAGCACTCAGCAGTCCCACTGCTATTTGCCCCTAAGCTCTTTTTCTATTTGAAAACAGAAATCACAAGTGATACATCTTGGCTACAGCTTCTGATATAAAAACAAGCCAGAACTCTAATGGCCAACCTCAGTCTAAGAAAAAGCCCTGGCTAGACACCCCAGTCAGTGGCTAATGAACAAATGCGGATTTAAGTTTTATGAAAGGTCCTTTTGTACATTGTTTTTATTATTGTGTTTTAACCAAATTTCCAACTGACCAACTCCCAGCTGTGACCCCAGGGAGCCAGCTCCCCCCATTCTGTCAGGAGGGGAGATTCAGAGAGGAGAGTCTGCATGAAGAAGCACCACATTCCACTGAGAACATATGCTTACGTCTTAGCCACTAAATCCACGGGAGATGCAAGGTGCTACCCTGGAGGTGTGAATGTAAATAATATACAGCAGGGCTGCAGAGGAGGGGGAGCAGGGAGGAGCATTTTAAAAGAATAGCGATAAAGTATGAAGTTCATTCTTAAAGAACCTCCTAATAAAGGGTTCTGGGGACAAGTGGACTTTCCTGCCCATCATCACTTTTTGTTACATCTACTCCCAAACAAAACAAAACAGTAACAGGCAAGACTTAAAAAGCAGGTGGCACCTGTGTTTGTGATAATCACATTTTCCGTTAAACTGCTATTTTGCAACTTCCTTTTTTTTTTTAAAGAGAAATTAAGCTGCCCCCCTTTTTATGACTAGATAATCATTCTGAGATTAAATTTTCCCCCCTTTTCTCTCAAATGGAAGTTCTATGAGCAGCCTGAGCCTGGAGCCTGCAGAAGGTAAAGCCATGTTCAGCTCACAGGAAGAAGGCCTCTCAGGCCTGGCCTTGAGACATGGTCCACACTCCCCAACCTCACACCATCCCCCACAGCTGAAAGACAGGTGAGACTACTGACAGGCCGGTCGAGGGCTTCCCCAGGACATGAGGGTTTAAGAGGTCCTATCTACAGAAGTATCACAGCTTGACCTCCAATGTATTATAACAAAATAGAAGGTTCTATATGAACTCCTGAACTGAGTGTCACTATGACAAAACAGACAAAGGAGTAATTCCTCTATGTACATGGGAGTCTGGCTTTCTGTTCTGAGAGATTTATTTTCTTCTATGCAAAGTTATTTGATAAATCTAATAAGCATGCTGCTGGGTGACTAATGTAGTAAGATTTAATTTTAGAGCTTTTTTCAATTCATTAACTCCTTTATCAAATTCTACAATTTTATAACAGAAGGAGACTCACAGTTAATTGAAGATCTGTGTGAGAAGCATGGACAGAAAGTTGGTTAAATACTCGACAATTTTTGATCTTAAATCAGGCACCATACTTAATCTCCCCCTACCAATCTGTTTCCCTTTTACAGGCTTTTTGTCTTGTTTTTAAAAACTAATGTCTATTAGTGAAAAAATGGATACATCCATCAATGGAACAGAATTAAAATCCAGAAACAGATCTGCACAGTATAATCAATTGACTTCAGATGATGCAAAAGCAGCTAATGGAGGAAAAGACAATCTTTTTGGCAGATGAGGCTGAGACAACTGGACACCCACAGGCTAAAAAATGAAACTTAGTATAAACCTTGCATGCTATATATAAAAATAAATCCAAAATAGATTGCAGATTTAAATGTCAAATCATAAAACTTTATAAAGAAATAGGCCATCTTTGTGACCTTAGGTTAGGCAAATGGCTCTTACATACAATACTAAAAGCATAATCCATAAAAGAAAAAGATGCCAAATTTGACTTCATCAAAGCTAAATATTCTGCCCTGTGAAAGACACTAATAAAAAGAATGACAAGTCACATGCTGGAAGAAGATATTTGCAAATCACCTGATAAAAGACATGTGTCTAGAACATATAAACATATAACCCACTAAACTCGAAAGTAAGAAAACAAGCACAAGGTTTGAACAAGGTTCACCAAAGAAGACAAATAGGTGGTAAATAAGCACAAGAAAGATGCTCAACATCATTGGTCATCAGGGAAATGAAAACCTAAACCACAATGAAGTACCACTTCATATCCAGTAGGATGGTTCAAAAGAACAAACAAACTGAGAGTAACCAGTATGGGGAGCAACTGGAATTCTCCCAGGAAAGCAGTCTGCCAGTTCCTTATAGTTATGCACACACTCACCATTTCATCCCCTGGGAATATGCCCAGGAGACTGATGTTTAGTCAATTATTCTCTATAAATAGCCCTTGTCCCTCTCTGGGTGATAGATAAACAGACTACAGAACCGTCACAATAGAGACACTACTCCGCAGGAAAAGGCATGAATGATTCCATGCAGCCTCATTGATGAATCTTGAAGTGTATATTGTAGAGTGGAAGACACCAAACTTAGAAAGCCATATTCGGCATTTCCCAGAATAACATTCTGGGAAAGACAGAACGATAGGGGACAGAGAGCAGCTCAGTGGTTGCTAGGGCTGGGCATGGGGGAGGGGACAGCTACAGTGCAACAGCAAGAAGGAACCTGGGGGTGATGGAACTGTTCTGTACCTTGATTGTGGTTGTGGTGGCACACAACTCTATATTTGTAAAAACTCAGAACAGTAAGTTAAAGAAGCTGGTCTGAAAAGGCTACCTGCTATATGATTCCAACTCAAAGACCTTCAGAAAATGCAACTATGGAGACAATACAAAATCAGAGATTGCCAGGCCTTAGCGAAGAAAGAGAGAAATCAATGGAACACAGGGACTTCTAGGGCAGTGAAACTATCCTGCAAGATCCTGTAAGGGTGAATATAGGAACTGCATTTGTCAAAAACCAAAGAATGTACAATACCAAGAATAAACCCTGATTAAAAAATGGACATTAGTTAATAACAATGCATCCATATCTGTTAATCAATTCTAACAAACGTATCATTTAATGCAGAATATTCATAAGAAGAACATATGCAGAGGAAGGGGTTATATGCAACACCTCTGTACTCACTACTCAACTTTCCTGTAAATAAAAAATGGCTCTATATACAGAAGGTCCCGGATTCGAGCCCGAGTGGAGCCATGGACCATACCCCGGGTGCGCTAGGCCCCAGGTGCACGCCACCTGGGAAGAGACACCCCACCTTCAGAGATCCAGTTCTTAAGGGGAGAGGGCAAAATCCATAAGTCAAGGATAAAAATGGGGGGGAGGTTAAAGAGAAGGAAAAAAGAAAAAAAACTTGCAGAACCATATAGCAAACAACAAAAAGTACATGAATTAAAATACTAGATATTTAAAAATGGATGCTGTACACCCTGCCTTGTCCCCACATGGAACTAGAAAAATACTTTAACTCAAAACAAGGGTTTTGCTACCTTGAGACTCTGGCAAGATTCCCAAATTCTGATGTGCCTAAAGGGAGGGTCCTGGCCTGACCTGGCTCTACTCCTCCCCTATACCCCTCCGTCAGCAGGTCCCCAACACACACTTTAGCCACCCTAGCCCCTTGGTTCCTTTCTCACCTTGCGCCCTCTATTCCTTTAGCCTGAGCCTCACCCACCCCTGCGCCATCCAAGTTCACCTTTTTCTTTTAGACCTGAGCCTAAATGCCATCACCTCCAAGAGGCCTTCCCTAGATACTCAATGTAAGTTCCCTGCACCCTAGCAGTTTCAAGATCACATTCATCACAGGTTATTGTGCATGTGCCATACACACACACCCACGAGAAAGATGATCTCTGTTCAATGAGCTTCATTAGCTGTCCTGCCCCCACTGTAACACTACTGCATATCCAACTCCCTATTCTTGATACTGGCACATTTGGGCACTCAGATCCTTCTAGAACTTATGAATGAATGAATGTGCCATGTGGTAGGCTTTCTGTCTCACACCTCTTTAGGGCTGCAGGCAGAAATCTCACTGAGCTGGTGCTGTCTCAAACCTTTTCTCAGGTGTCTCAGCACCTGAGCCCAGAGCTTCCAGGTAAGCAGGTGAGGACCCTAAGAGCTGGATACGCCCATGACAGGTTCCTTACAGCTGACTTACAGCACATTCTATCCCAGAGTCGGCACTGTGCTCATCTACCATTGGTTCAAGTCTTGCTGATATGAACAAATGCCCCGTGGGCACTGCCTGAGCAGATTTCTGCTTCCTTAGCCACCTCTATTTTATTCACTATGTACTACATGAGGGCCACACAAGCTAACTTGACACCAGCCTCTGTGGAAAAAAGCTTCTAATTATCTTCACTTCTACTGATAAATGCAAGCGAAGTATATACAGGTGGCTGCTGTGCTATTCTATCAAATTCTCTGATGTTCAAACTTTTTCATAAAATTTTCTGAATGACCGAAAAAGCAGCCATCTTGCTTCTTGGGTGCATAAGGGTTTGGTGTATGATGCTCTTCTGTCACACTGAAGAAAGGAGCTGGCAGCACTTGGTACCTACGTACTTGTCTGTCTGGGTTCTGTCAGAGGGTCCCTGGGACTCACACTGAGAAAAGCCTTGGGCCTGGCCCCTAACAACCAGGGTAGGGACTGTGTGGGGAGACCAGTCTAGAGCTACAGGCTAGTGAGGAACCTGACAGGCAGGCACCCACGACACCAGGAGGAGTGCTGAGTTGATGAATCACAAACAGACACATAACATCCAGATTTTGCTGTGGCTCATGGGAGGGGAGGTGTTGAAGCTCATAGTCAAGGGGGTGAGCAGCAGCTTGTCACTCAGGGGAGGGGCACAGTCAAAGGAAAGCCCTGTCCCTCAGCAGCACTCCTGAACCTCCATGTTGGACACTGTCCTGGGTCCTAGAGAAAGAAGCAGGAGAGAAGCATAAGGTGCCATGCCCTCTGCTGGACACCACTTGAACCCAGGGCCTCTCTGGGCTCTGTCAAAGCCAGCTATTGCTGGTCCTTGAGCTCTGTAGCCTCTGGACCGTACAAAGGAATAGGTAGGTCCCCCTGACCCCATAGCCATCCAAAAGCTCCTAGAGAGTTTTGCCACCAGGCATGACAGCATCCACTCACAACAGGGCCCAACCAAGACTTAAGCCACATGTGCTACATTTTTATTGCCAGAAATACAGATAAATACATTTTTATAACTATAACCCCATGGAGAAAACTTGGTCACAGCAATTTAAAACTAATAAAAAGAACATCTTTCCCCAACATAAATTTTTCTCCTTTGACCAAATCAAAGTACATTCTTGTTAAATAGCCAAAGGGAAAAATACATATGTATGTATGTATGTATGTATGTTTGTATGAATGAAATAGAAAGCAGGGGTGCCCATTTGCTCACGACCCCAAGAGAACCCTGGTATAATCCCAAGCAGCCAAGTGAGCACCTGCCAGTCCTCGCTTCTGAAAACAAGAATGGAGACCAATGCTGACCAGAGCCAGCTCTTCACTCTGTGACACCCCTTTGCTAGAATGATCACTGTTGCAATGTATATCCTCGCAAAAACGGCTCACCCTGATTTAACTATTTCCAAAAGCGAGACTGCTAGGCCAGAGGGAGTGCACACTTATGGGTGGGATGAGTTAGTTACAAACTCAGTCTATCCCTGCTGTTTGCAGACACGACCAACAATGCTAAGACCTTTCCATCCAGTTGTGAAACGTGATACCGATTTAATTTGCCTTTCCTCTTACTGAGCCCTAAGCAGTAGAAGTGGCACAAGGAAGGATTCTGGGAAGGCTAGTGGTGTAACATTTATTCCATTTCTTGATCTGGTGGGATCACTTTGTGAAAACTCTCGGAGCTGTGCACTTAGGGTCTATACTTAATGTTCAGAGCTGTGCAGGTTAGTTATACTTAATGATCAAAAGAAAGCGCATTGTGATTCTGATTGCAACTACAAGTATCTGTCAATTAATTTAGGGAAAGCAGATGTCTTTACAGTGCAACATCTCTCCATGCCATCACCGTTGACACTAACCTTGATCTGGCTGAGGTCATGTCTGTCAGGTGTCTCCACTCTATTCTCCTCTCCCCTTCCTATACTGTCCTCTTTAGAAGCCCCGGACTTAAGGGAGGGAAACTACCTACATAAAAACTTAAAGGTAGAGTATCTATATAAATTATGTGAAATTCCACATGGGAGATTTATTATCTTGTCTCTCATTTATTTATTCATTTATTTATTCAATCATTGATTTTATTAGTATGGACTCATGTAAATTTATGCTTTATCTAGTAAGAATTCAAAGCACATACATGATGCAGACATTCCTCCTGAATCCCTGCTTGTTCAGAACCATCCCTCTATCATCTGAACTGGGGCTTCACTGAGGCAGTTCTTTTCTGAAACTGAAGTCTCAGCTCAGCTCCTGGGTTTATTGGTACCTTCAAACTTACAGCTCACAGCCTTGTGGCTCTCTGAGTTAAAATAGCTACTTAAACCAACTTGGTCCTTTTCAAATTTACCAAGGCATGGCTTCCTCACATCCCTGATCAGTCAGGAGGCACTGGACAAGCATGTCCCTCCAGACAACCAGGAGTCCCACATGCTCCTACATAATGCCCTCCTTTCTGCGTTTTTGCAAAAAGTAAAACAAACCCAAGCAAACTCACTGCTTTTCTATCAAACCAGCCCCAAATGAACCTTGAGCACCAAGAAAAGAGCTGGTAACACCTGCTTACCCACAGATTCTGGGGTAACTGAAATAAAAGGTAGAGTGAGACTTGCCCCAAAATTGCATCACAGGGGAAGTACTATATATCTCCTGTGGTAAGGTAAACTCCCTTGCCTGCTGGTGAGATAATAATGTCAGAAACCACCTCAGCCAAAAACCTTTCCCTTCTTAACAAGGTTCCTCAAGTAGGCACAATACCATATCAATATCCTAGATTCTAGAACGAACACAGCTTCCACTTGATAAGTGCAGGGCAGGTATGAGAGTGGAAAAAAAGACAGGATGCTGAAGCTGCAACAAACGAATAGGGTATGGGGGTGACAAAAAACCCACGAGGCTATGGTAGTGGCCTCTCTTCCTGCTTGCCTCTGACCACACCCTATACATCTCTGGGAGGCTCCCTTTGACCAATGACACCAATTTTTAAGGCTACCTGCACTCCCTGGCAATTGGAGTGAATCACTGCTCTTTTGCACAGTGATGATATGTACATCCTATTTACTATCAGGCCTGGCTCCAAATAGGTGGCAGTTCATAGATACAAAGCCTCGAGAATGCAACACGGCCATCTATAAGGGCAGATGCTGGGCTGGAGCCAGAACAGAAGCACACACAGCCAGCCCCACCTAGCAGGAGCTCACACCTGAAGGACAGGCTCGCAAGCTGTCCAACCCCTGGCTAATGGAGACAAGGACCAGAGGTGCAAAAGGCAATGTCCTGCAGATGCAGAGTCCAGTGAAGATTACTCTACTCCAGGGAGAGCTCAACCTACAGGGCAGCTGGATTTTGACCAGCAGGAATCTTGGGTGGTGGGTGTGTCCATCCAAGACAAGGAGTGGAGATATCCGGGAGAGAGCACAGAAGTTCTGGTGAGATGAGTGAGAGGGAAAGGCAGACAATTACTGTTCTGTATTTCAGAGAATAATGCAAACACCAGACAGGAGCAGGTGGTATCTCACAACACAACTCATACTTACCCAACCTGAATGAGCTCATTCAACTTCGTGGCATTCTTGTCATCCATACCTTTAAACAGAAAAAGAAAGAGATGTGACCTTGAAACAGGAGCAAAACTCATAAAGATTTCCACATAATTCTCTTCAGTATAGAATCAAAATACTTTACAAAATATCTAAGGTCTTGCAGCATAAAATCCCTCACTGAAGGTCAAAACAAGGTGTCATCGGTGCTAATAGTACTTTCCCCACCTGTACGTCCTCTCTGCTCATACGGGGACCACTACCTGTGTCTGTACAGCTGATCACTATGCCCTAAAACTCTTCACTCCGCCCAAAATACACCCTAAAACTCTTCACTCCGCCCAAAAACTCTTTCCCAGACTCCTGCCTATGCTGAACCTCCACTGGTCCCTAACTGCCTAGTTCAGAGACTCCTTTTTCAGGGTAACCACTGTGCCCTGTGCACTCATCTCCTGATGGACTCTCATGTTACCTGTGGGCCCACCTCAATCAGCTTTGAGTCCCATGCTCCTAGGTCTGCTGAATTACAAGTCAAGATCCTGCACATTTATCTCCTCTGCCTTCCCGGTACTTACTGCTGTCTTCAGGAAGTGTAAGAAAGCAAGTATAGTAACCAGGTAATGGAAGAATCTAAATAGTTGGTGTTTGAGTGCTCACTGAAAATTCTTTAAATACTTCTACATATTTTGGTGAAAAAACAAAAACAATAGACCACAAACACACAGCCAGGCCGAAAATCAAAGACAAGGACAAAACCTTAAAACCAGCCAGAGGAAAAAACACATCCCCCTCTAGAGGAACAAGGACACAGATGGCCAGTGACCTCTCATCAGAAATAGTGCAGGCCAGAGAAAGTGGAACATCTTTAAAGTGATAAAAAACATCAAATCATAATTCTACACCCAGCAAAAATATTTCAAGAAGGAAAACTAAATAAAAACTTCAGATAAATAATAACTACAAGAATTCATGGCCAGCATAACTGCACAACAAGAAAGACTAAAGGAAGCTCTGCAAGTTGCAGGGAAACAGTACCAGACAGAAACAGGTCTTCAGGAAAGAAGGCAAAGCCCCAGAGAGGACGAATGTACAGACTTGTTCATTAAACAAGAGGTCACACACAGCCCTGCTCTCAGACAGGTATAAATCAAATGAGCACACAACAGTATTAGTGGCAGTTGTGATTCCGCATGAAGGAGGGTTTGGAGTACTGAGAATGTGTGACACTGTGGCCCAGTTTGTCATGAAGGTTCACGGACAAGCGAGCTGAGATTAAAGGGTAAGCAGGAGTTCACAGGGCAAGAGAAGAGAAGGGCCCATTATTTTGTGTCTAGCAGGCAGGAAGGACAGAAGTCTTGGTGGGTGGAACCACAACTTCGGGGTTTGAGTCACCAGATGGGCACTGTCTAAGGAACTGCCCTTCAAAGAAA
This sequence comes from Cynopterus sphinx, assembly GCA_030015415.1. NCBI lineage: Eukaryota > Metazoa > Chordata > Mammalia > Chiroptera > Pteropodidae > Cynopterus > Cynopterus sphinx. Next base: position 92,489,901 of record CM057379.1, on the reverse strand, counting down.
AGCCATCTGAACAAACCAGTGAGGACTGCAGAAGCTGCTGTCCCTGCTTTCCCCCATCCCGACACTGGTGCTATGGCAGATGGAATAAGCACAGAAAATATGTCTGAATGCTCAGGAGGTCAGAATGTGCTTTTCACAAAGAGCTACCACTGAGCAGAAGTGGCTCCTGTGTATAGGGCACTCTGCAGAGGCCACATGTTGAACAAGCATGTCCTTCTCCAAAAAGATTCATGGAACAGCACAACAGTGTCCCAACACATGGATCAGTGGGTGGGATTCATTGGGAGAAGCCCCATCAGGAAGTACGTGTGTATGTGTGCATGTGTGTGAACATGTGAAACTGATATGCAGCTAGGCCAAAAAGGACAACCAGGCATCGCCAGGTGGACAAAGGCAGCTGAGCTGGTGTGACACCTGGCAGGAAGATGAGCTGAAGTCCAAGCACAAAGGCCCCTTGGGTCAGGAGGCTAGGTGATACCTTAAGGGCAAAAGAAAACTACCCAAGGTCATGGATCCCAAAAGACTCATGTGGAGTCATAGTTGGGCTGGGAGCCTCTGGCTGAGCAGCTCATACTTGGCAGGGATGCAGGAGGGGCCACAGCATCATCACCAAAGGAGGCAATGCCTGATGCGCTAACATGACCAAAAGCATTTTAAGACAGAAAGAACAGAGAAAAAGGGAACCAGAGATTCAAGGAGGTGGGGCCCTAGAGCTCCCTGCAAGAGACCATTCAAAGCGGTAGCTGGGGACGTTTACAAAGAAGACCTCAGACTGTAGGGAAGATGGGGGGCAGGGAACCAGGATGCTTGCTCCATTTGGAGCCTCTTAAGTATTCTTGCTTGTTTCAGGAGGGGAGGTCACCCAGCACAGGCCAGGCATGCAGAGCAATCAGTGAATAGCTGTCCTCTCCACCCTTCTGCTCCTTCCATATCCCTAGCCAGCTACCCACTCAGTTGTGATGTGTTAGGTGACTGCTAAGTGATGTCTTTTGATCATCTCATATGATTTAATTTAACCTTCAGGGTTGCCCTATGGGTGTGTGCTCTTCCAATCCATGTGACAGGCAGACAAGTGACACCTGGAGAAGTAAAAATGCTTCTTCTGTGGTCATACGGGTGACAAGGTAGAAATGTGAGGCCCTGGGCATGGGTGCCCTGGGAAGGCCAGAACATCATCTATATCTAAAGGGAATCAGTCACAAGGAGACTATCAGAACAACACAAAGAGAGGGCCCTGAACCCTTCAAAGTACCAGTGTCACAAAAGACAAAAAAAGTGGGCTATGTTCCAGGTCAATAGACTTAAGGGACACCACAGCTACAAGCAGAGCAATGTCCTCAATAGGTGTCCAACCAGCATGAAGAAACGTGCTGGAAAATCTGACTATGGGCAAGATATTAGGTAAGATTGTGGTCCCTGTCTGATAAATGTGAAATGCACTGGGTGTGCTATTAGGGTTGTAGGTGTGCAGAAGATCCAGGCTGAGGGATTTTGGGGTGTGCCTGGATGTCTGCAACTTACAGTCAAATGGCTGAGCAGGAAAAAAGCAAGCATGTGGAGGCGAGGAGAGAGGGAGAGAGAGTTCACACAGAAAAGTAGCCAATGTTACCGACCGAGAAATCTAAGTGCAGGTATGTGGTGGTCACTACCATCTTCTTCACTTTTTCTGCACATTAAAATGTTTTCAAGATGATAGCTAGAGAAATGTCCCTGGGACCAAAGACTCAATAGTGCCAGGACAGCAGGCCCTGCCAGGAAGAACCATGAGTGCCCTGTGGAAGGCAACTTCACTTCTGAAGCCATCAGCAGGGCTGGGGCAATACTGCTGGCCCGTACTCACAGCCCCCGATCTTCTTGCGCAGCTCGCCGTAGCAGATCAGACCATACAGCTCCTGAGACGACTTCTTCAGCCCACGAGAGAACACTGGAAAACAGGAAATAAGGCTTAAGATGGGGAAAAACAGCCATTCAGGGGCTGCCCAGCTCATGTGCATAAGAACGGTGCTGGTGCAACATTTAGCACTGTCAATTTTTTGGTTTTGATCACTGCACCTCAGTATAGCAGAATGTTAACATCAGAGGAGACTAAGCAGAGAGTCTACAGAAACATTGTGCTGTGTTTTGTAATTTACAAAATAAAAAGTTAAGCACGAAAAAGGAGGGGTTAGAAAATTAGTCCTAACAGGAAGATGAGTGGCCCCCAGAAGAGGAAATGGGACTTTGGCACAAGTAGCTCCCATGGAGGTGGGACATGACCATCACTAAATTTGTCATCCTCCTCTCTCCACACATGCAGTGTATGCCCAAGTTCCATATGAGGTGGGCAGCCCTGGAACCAGAAAAGCTGACCTGTCGTACCTCCTCTTACGGATCTATGTGACCTGGGGCCACACCAGAAAGAAACCATGGCTTGAATGCTAGAGACTCCCAATACCCACACTCCCTTGTTCCCTAGTAACAGGCCCAGTTATATTTGGGAAGCAACACATATGGGTAAGGCAGCATATGTCCCTATGTCTAAACATGACCATGCCACTAAGTTCTGGCCTTGAGAGTGAGCAGAAGTATTGTGGGTCTTCTGAAAGTCTCCTTAAAAGATGGATTTGGGCAGAAATGTGTCCCATTTCCTCCCGAGCTGCTGCCTAGGGCCATATTGTTCACAGTAAGGTGCTAAGGATGGCAGAGAGGAAAGACAGGAAGACCTAGATCCCCGTTGCCCACCTTGGACCACTTACTGTAGGCATCTCTGACATGAGAGAATAAATCTTTACCTGATGAAGCCACTGCTATTTGGCATCGTTGTATTATATGAAGTCAGACCTAATCCTGACAGAAGCACAGCCTAGGTACCTTTTAGATCATTTCACAGAGCAGCAACCAATGTCATTTGTCCTTCACCTTAATAACTATTCTCTCAGAGACTCTTTTTCAAAGTCATAACATTTGGCTACGTATGATTATTACAAGAAAGAAAAAAATACACACATGTTAGCACATTGTAGAATAAAGTTTTGCATAAGTGATCTAAAACAAGGAATCTGATCCTTGGACAGGTTCTAAGGAACGTGTGACTCTGCCAACATTCCTGAAGGTTTCCTGAAAAAGATTCACAACTCTCATCAGACTCTCACAGGGCAACATAACTCAGGACACTTTAAGATCCACTATTCAATGAATAAAAAATGTGGTCTATCCAGACAATGGTATGTTATTTTCAGCCATAAAAAGAAACGAAGTTCTGACACATACTACAACCTAGATGAACCTGGAAAACAGCATGCTAAGTAGAAGAGGCCAGACACAAAAGGTCACCTATTATAAGATTCCTTTTACATGAAATGTCCATAACAGGCAAATCCATAGAGACAGAAAGCAAACTGTGGTAGTCAGGGGCTAGGGAAGGGGCTGCAAAGTGGCTGGACAGTGTCATGCCCTGATGCAAATATTGGTGCGGCACAAAGAGGCAGGTGGGCTTAAAGAGGTCAACTCTTGCCACCACCTTGGAGACATTATGAGGACCAGCTGGAGAACCTTGGTGGAGACATCAGCTCAACAGAAAAAAAGCACTTTTCACTGGGTCACACCAGGACACCATTAGGAAAACAGATTCACAATTACGAGACACAAAGAAGGTAGAAGATGGAGGGGACAGAGAGAGGGAAACACAAGCCACAGTGCAGAGAACAAAGGACACATGTTGGATCTATCCCACAGAGCTTACCATGGGACCGAAGTGCAGTGTGAGAACAGAACCTGACAATGGCCAACACATCCACTCTTTATCTCAGAGGTGGATAAAAGGCCTAAGAGAAATTATGGGGATGAGGAGAGGAGCTTAGGAGACTGTCTAGCAGGGAAGGTTGACAAATACTTAAAAGAAACATTCCTTTAAGTCACTTCTGAAACCTACACAGCAAAAAGCCTGGGTGTGGTGGGCCCTGGGACGTGCCCCTAACCTCTCAGAGCAGCAGATGAAACCTTGTCTACCCTGAGAACCAGACTGTCCCGATGACACTGCCCACTCTGCCAGTAGTATGGGTGTGCTGAAAGGGTGGAACATGATAGACCACAGTCCAGGAATCATCTCATCCCTCTCTCTCCACACTTTATCACCAACAGATTCTGAATCTTCTCACACACTGGTAACCAAAGTTTCTCACTGGAAGGGAGCTTTTTCAGACTAGCCAAAGTGGATGAAGGACCCATTCTCACAGATTAACTTTCAAAAAGTTGCTAAAGAAAGATATGTAACAAACAAACAAAAATGTAAAAGACAACACAGAAAAAGCCAAACAGCTAAAACTCATTCTTGCATGCCACCCTGGAAAGTAAAGTGTCTGTGAAGACGACAGATATTAACAACAGTATTGGACTCGGTATGATCTGAACCAGTGTTGAAATTTCAAATAATTAAGTGATCTGAGAAACACTGGCAACTATGGTTGAGCACACAAGCACACACACAGACTCTGTGCTGACAACCTGTGGAAGAACAAAATGTACTGACTTGCCCTAATATGCCAAAGCCAGTGAAGAATCTTACATAAATGGTCATGTGGACACTGAAAGCAAACAAATAAACAGAATAGTACTACTAAAGATTTGCTAAGTCAGATCTAGGAATTGTCTCCAAAACGTGGGCACCTACAGTCCATTTCTGAGGGTCCCTAGAAACAGTGACGATCTCTCAAAAATGACCTACTATTAGACAGTCAACATGATATTCTGTTTGTGTTGCATTTTCTCCATAAAGACACCTGGCTGGACTGCAGGCCCCTCCTGCTAGGGGGCCTGGAGCTAGGGTAGGAAGCCCTCCTCCATAGCAGTCCACTGGTCAAGTGTAGTATACTCTGAGACACATGTCCTCTGCAAGGAGGATTCTCATGAGGTAACCAGTGGAAGGCTTTGAAGCAGAAAAGATACCTTAAAAATACTTTTGAGAAACGAGCATCTTACTGACCAGAGAGAACCTTAGTGAGACCATAAACTCAGCAGAAAAAAGGCACTTCATGTGGGTCTTACTGTGAGGTTGCTGTGAGCGGTATGCACTCAACTGCCAGGTGCCCCTTCCTGCCTTTATCAAGGAAAGAAGCAGATGGGAAATAGGGCAAACAGCAGACAGACACCTAGGCCAGCAGGCTAGACATTGATCTTCCTGGAGGACAGGACAGACAGCACTCATGACAAGACACTCAATGAGACACGGAACACCCATTTACACAGACTTAGTTATCTCAATCATGTGAATTTAGCTGAAGAAAGTACTTCTGAAGAAGAGTGCTGCGTGAATAAAGATGTCCACACCTGTATTATTTAAAAACACTAGAAGTGGCTTGCAAGTCCAAAAGGAAAAGTAAAATTTATTCATTTACAGATGTCAATTCAAAGAATTAACATTTAATAAAAAACACATGGGGAAATTCTATGGCACATGAAGTAGTGGTCTTACATTAAGGAGACGCTGGCCATGACTTGAAGCTTAGCTCCTTGGCTTATTATCTAGGTGGCTCGGGCCAAGGCCTCCATCACTGAGCTGGGGTTTTCTCGTCTGCAGTGACATGAGGGCATCTCCAAGGAAGAGAATATCACATGCTCAAATGACGGGCACAGAGCAGACCCCTGGTCAGGTGGCAGTGGGAACAGAGATGGATTCAGGGAAGGTTTCTGGGAGCGCTGACACAAGAGCTCAGTCTTGAGAAGTGAATGGGCTTAGGGAGAACGACATGGTAGAGGTGGCAGAAATCAAGGCACAAACGAAAGTGCAGGTAAACTGGAGGGTGGCAACCCATCCTGGGAGCAGTGGCAGGTCAGGATGAGCATGTTAGGAGAGGTAGGGGGAGAGGTCCAGGCAGGGACCAGCCAGGCAGACGTGGGTCTTGTGGGAATGAGCTCTTTGAAGGGTAGTTAGGAAGGGCAGAACCAGAGCACCAGGGAAAAGTGATGATCTAGACAGGATCATGGGGGACCGGGTGGAAAGGACCAGTCTGAAAAGCTCAAAAGTAGACCCAGCAAGCCCCTGACTGGCAGAAGGGCAATATCCATGAAGATTCAAAGAGAAACAACAGCAACGGCCTGGAGCTTGGACCCCTGGTTTCCCAGGGCTTGTCGCTGGCCAGGGGCAAGAAAAAAGGATTTCTACAAGGCAGGGTCAGCGAACTGTATGATTCCCTAGCTAAAACCTGCCCGAGGCTTCTTGTGGTAAGTTTTGCTGGAACACAGTGACACGCATTTGTTTACATGGTGTCTACAATGAGCTAAGACAGCAGAGTGAAGTCATTTCAATAAAGACTGTAAAGCCCCAAAGCCAAAAATATTTGATATTTGACCCTTTAGAGAAAGTGACAGCTTGATTCAAGTTCTCTGGGCCTTTCTAAGGCTAGAGGAGAAAGCTCTGGATCTGGCATCCTGATGGATCAGCCCTAGTGACACTGATGCACATTGGCCGACACACTCAGATCTGGCCAGGAGAACACCCAAGGGTAGGACGAAGAAAGAAACTTGGGAGAAACTGAGGGCTGCCATGGAGGGCTCACAGCACAGGTTCAAGGGGAGGAGAGTGATGTGACCAGAGCTATCACAGTTATTCTAGATCAGAAGTGATATTATTTGGAGAAGCGTCAGAAATAAGTAAAGTCAGTAGAAGCAAATGTCTAGAGTGACTGAAGCTGGAGAAGTGAAGAATAAGACTGAAGAAGGTGGAATTGAAGACCGAGCAGAAGGAATGACACAAAGCTGCAATCCTCCTGACGCACTGTGACAGGAGGAGACAACTCCTCTGAGGACAGAGATGTGAATTAGGGTGCTCTAAGCCAGATGTCAGAACCTCGCGTAGGGATAACCTAGACATATGAATTAAAGATGGGTCTATGCAAATCTGGATTTAAACACAAACAATGAGAACTTTGGGAAAGCTTGCCTTTCCCTCCTGGGTGACATGTGACTGGCTCTGCCTAAACCTAAACTCAACAAGCCCCCACTTGGGATAGAAGGACCGGAGGGGTCCAATTCTGGTCTCTTCTTGACTGTGGTGCCCCTCTCTCCCAGTGGGAGACATAGGCCCACAGCGAGCCAGGGAACCAGACACCATAGGTACTAAGAGCCATCAGAAACAGATAAAGCTTCCTCATAATTCAGCCTGACCTATGGTTACCAGGCATGTGTACCACCAACCCAAGCGCCACAAAATGAGGACATTCCAGGCAGCGCAGCTGGGCAAGAACAATGCCAGAGAATATGTCCTGTAGGTGTATGAGAACCCAGCTGCTGACCAGAGCCCAACCCCGCCTCCTAGGCTCCCCAAAGACTGAGCCTCCATGCTCACCATTATCGAAGTCAATGTACTTGGTGATCTTGTGCCATGTACGGTAGTAGAAGTGTCGCACCTGCTCCTTGTTCTTCACCATGCTAGCAGGCTTGCCTTTCTTCTTGTATTTGAGGGCTATATTGTTCTGGATCGCCTCAAAGTCCTTTCCATGCTAGAAAATAAGTTCATGGTAAAAACACAGGTGTTAAAACAAGGCAACCTTCTGTATGATGCAGACACTTGCAGAGAAAGAGGACCTCTGTGGTCAAGCAAGTGTCTTTCACAGATCTTATTTGTGCATTAACTTCAACCTCGCTTCCCTAAAATCTCAGGTTTTAATCAGAATAATAGAGAAGCAATGAAAACTCAGGAATAGAACTGTTGCAGCACATGGATATCAAAGAAGCAAGGACCTTGGAGCAGGAAAAACATAAAACTTATCACTCGAATGGTTTAATCTCTGGAGTTCTTTAGAGAACCTGAAATGAGATGGCTCTGGAAGACAATCATCAGAAGACAGAACATAACAATAAAGGAGCTCAAGGAGTTGTATATCTGGCATCTTAAAGTACAACAATATGTCGACTATTCAGAAACACTCTCATTGCTTCCACCATACAAAACATACTCTATATTTAAACAAGGATAGTAAATTTAAACATTTAGTAAGAGAATCATGCAGAATATGCTCAGAATACATCTGTGGGCCAGCCCTACATTCAACACTTCCATGTAAAAGCTGGGTACATCTTAGATTTTCAGAATAAAACTTATGTTTGGAGAACATAGTCACCATCTTTGCTGTTTCAGGTACTGCCATGAGAACCTACTGTTGATTCTCTCATCAGAGCCAAGCCAATAAGAAGTAGAGAAGGGCCTACAGGTAATGCCACCCCAACAAGCATCTTCAACTTCTAAATCCCACTTTCAAAAAAACCAAGGCTCCTTGCAGAAATGGATGATCAAATGTCAGGGGCAGGAAAAGTACCAAGTGAGTGTGGAATATCAGAAGTGAGGAAGTGCTCAAAGCATTACAGGACCATGATGAAAGGGCACAAAAGCCCAACATGAAGAGGCTACCAGTGGCCAAATCTACAACAATCTGGGCAAGAAAATCAACAATAATAAGAATGGATGATGACTTAGAAAATAGCCCAAATGTCCATGAGTCCATACAAATATAAATAAATGAATAAACACATAAATGGAGAGAGCTTTTCCTTACACTGGGTTTCCAATTAATAAATGTAGAAATAATAGTCAGAAGATCACCACTGAGCAAACACCACAGTAACAGCTGTTTCAGCAAAGACACTGCAATGGTGGCTAAACTTAGTGGGAGAAAGAATGATCAGAAACAGGCTAAGTAGTCTCAAAGTTAAATAAATGACCTGGCGGTGGAGAACCTGGGAGATGCCACCAGAACACTGTGACCACATTCAAACCACCAGGACTGAGACAGATCGCAACCCATGCTCTAGACAGGATGCTCCAAAGATGGCACAGCACTCCTGTGGTGCTATTGACAAAAATGCAAAATATAAACTGAATCACAAGGAAGGCTCAGTAAGCCCAAAACGTGGGTGTTTCACAAGCTAACAGCCTAGGTAGAAGTCTTCCGAAGTGTCAGTCATGAGAGAGCAAAAGAGAGATGAAGACCTGTCCCAGGTTGGAGGACAACTTAGCAGTTGTGACAACTAAATGCATTTGCAGAGCAGAGGTTTTACCCCATATCCCACAGTTCAAGATGTTCACGGTCATCTATGCTTCAACCGATCAGCCATATATCAAGATCTTACCAGAGTTCCACTGAGTTTTGGTCTGACACACATAAAAGGTACATTTGTTCTCTCGTTCTCTCTCTCTCATTTTCTCTCTCTCCTTTCTCTCTCTCAGACACACACACACACAGACACACACTCACATTATTTGAGATACATAGTACCAATAGCAAAAAGCATTAAGTAATCACAACAGCCAAATATCATATTAATCTAGGGTTTCAGGTGACTTCAAAAGAAACACCTACCTGGCAGAAAAATTAGAAAAAGAAGGCTAGCCAATGAGAAAGTAATGAACTAATCCACCTAAAAAAAGGTAAGGACAGGTCATTCATGGGAATTCTTCCCCTCTTACATTTAATAGACAACCACATCTCCCATTGCTTTCTGCAACCAGAACCCCTGCAGAGATCACATTCTCCCCAAGAAGGGCCACAGGAAATCAGTAATTGTCTTGGGTTAGAATCCACAATGGTTTCTATTTTAAGAACATTCCAGGAATCACAAGTCTTATAGGCCTAACAAAGAGGCTAAGGAAGGCAATTTGGGTATATAAAAACAGCCTCTATACTTTACTTTAAAACTGTCAAAAGGAATAAAAGAACACATTTTGAATTTATTTGAATGACTCTGCACCTACTGGAACAAGCCTCCTGTGCATACTTCCATCTCCCCTTGGATGACTATGTCAAGCACCAACATGTGGGCCTCCTCCACCCCAACTCAACCATCAGCCCCAGGAAAGAAAACCAGCCACAGGAATGTGCAGAATCTACACTGATTTCTAGTTCTCTGCCTCCATTTAACAGTCTCCTTTTCTGGTCTCTCCATGATTACTTCATGGTTTCAATTCCAAAGCTTCCTTCATTTATGAGCCAGTTTCACAGACATGGCCAGACTTTTCTATCACTCCAATTCCTTCACTGTCAAAAAAATTAGGCTCACTGACTGAGCAACCTATTTCAGATGCTATATCCTAAAGATGAAATCTAAAATATGAAATGTGCACAAAGATATTCATTATACTATTATATATAACAGAATCTGGAAGGAACCATAACAATCAGCAACATAAGAATGGTTAAGTGGAGCAAGGCTTGGCAAGAGGGTAAATACTTAGATGTCGTGGGACACTCAGTACCTGTTGTAACTGCTCAACTCTGTCATTGCAGTCAAAATTAGCCAGAGAAAATATATAAGTGAATGGGTATGGCTATGTTACAATAAAACTTTATTTACAGGTAGTGAGAACATATTCCACAGGTTTGCCTATACCTGGAGTAGAATATTTATAGGCATTAAAAATTACTGAGCAAAACTATGAAACACTATCAAAAATATATCTGACAATAATTTAAAAAAAAAAAAAAAGCACATTCCCTATAATTACAAAGATTTGAAAAAACAAAACACAGAAGTGAAAACAGCTGGCAGAGAGCGTGTCCACTTCTTTGGGCTGCGGGATCAGGGAGTAGCTTCTATTTTTAGGACTTTCCAGTCTGTCCTAGGTCAGCTGCAATGTCTCTCAGGGCTGAGCTCGCTGCTCTGACTGATATGACAAGTGTCCCCTTGGTCCTCCCCCGTGGGGGACATCCCTCCCAACTGTCCCACTTGCGGCTGTAAGGGGAAAGCCCAGAAAGAAGGGTACCACTCTTCAGTCAATGATATCTCAGAAACAACATATAGAACCTGAGAAAAGAAAAGCATACAAAGACACTTTCAAACAGCAACCTCCCTAGTAACAGCTTTTAAAGTCACAATGAGGAAATAAAAGGCCATGGTCAGAGGGTGAGATCTCATGCCACAGTCACATTAGGGGCTCCCAAATGGAACTGCTAACCTACAGATCTGGTAGCCATGTGGTAAGAATGGCAAAAGAAAACTGAAAGAGAAATACAAGTGATGAGACTAGAAGTTTGAACTGCCCTTTTTTTGACTCCATAACTCACTCACCTCGTATAGCCCCTCGAAGAAAGTGTTCTTGTCCTCTGTGCTCCATGACTCCCACTGCCGCCGGACCTTTTTGCCTTCTTCCTTCTCACCACCAGAAGACCCTAAGTTCCGGGAGGAGGAACGAGGGCCCCCTGCAGGGGCAGCAGGGGTAACCCCAGACCCATTTCCAGATGATGATCCGCCACTGTCAGCTCCTTTGAAAGAAAGAACTATATAGTGATCTGTTCCAGACAGCTGGAGAGGCTCAGAAAGGCCCTGCTGTCTGAGGTCCCACCTTGAGGTCCCATTCCACACTCTTCAACTGCTGAGGCTATAGTGGGACAGCACCTGGGATCTACCATGTGCCTGGTGAAGCTATTTAGTAATGACGTCATCCTAACCTGACCTCGTGACTCTTTCAAAGCTTTCACAGTTGAGAAAAATGAGAAAAAGCATTTATGGAATCTCTGAAAGAGCACAATGATAATGTCTGTGACAGAGGCACACAGCTCTTTCCCCTCTGTGAACTGAAACCACACATCACCCATCAGTGTCTTTTTCAGATGAAGATCTGGCTGAAAAATTCTTTTCTTTTAAAATAAATAAACTGAAATTTCAAACTCGAGAAAATATTTAAAGAGGTGTAAAAAAACTGCCTTCTTTTAGATATAATCAATGCTTCCGATTATGACTCATTTGACGGATAAAAAAACCTTTAAAAAGTCTTAAAACTCCTTTTTCTTTATCAATTTCCACCAAAAAAATCTGGTGTTCTGAGAGCTATCCAACAACCTCGCAAACACCTTTAAAGCATCAGTTCCCAATCTCATGCTGAAGGAGAAAGCAAGATTGAGTACAACACAGGGCTTCGATGCCATGTGGTGGACCAAAAACTCTGTCCTCCTAGGACAACAGTGGCAATAAACAAGAGTTAAAGGTCACAGATAAAAAATTTTAGGACCTAATGCAATCCTCCCACCCATCTAGTTCATTCCTCCCAGAGGGAAGGGGACTCCCATAGTATTCCCGTGATAACCAACATTCTCTTTCCGTGGAACCAAGGGAAAATCAAATGGGAGAAACCTTCCAAGACTAAAAAATGAGGATAAAAATAAAATCATAAAAATAAAAGTACTTTAAAATGCAAAAGCCAAACAAATGAAGATTATTAAGATACTTTTCTAATGAGAAAATCAAGAGCTTTTTCATCAAGATCTACTTCCTGGTGGATCTGGTGGGCCCTCTGGGGACAGCCATGTGCAGACTGCAGCCATGTTTCCCTCACTCCCTCAATGGGCGTCTGCCTCCAAAGGAGAAATGAAGGAGTTTAACAACAAAAAAAATTACTTGAAATAAAAAATAAAAAATTAAAACTCTGTTGATGCTTGCAAAGACTACCCCTAGAAAGAAAAAATAAGGCCTTGGTGCAGGGGCTGCCTGGGGAGCAGGGGGAGGCAAGTCACTCTCCACTGTTATACCTTTCAAAGCGTGTGCCACAGATATGTGTTACTACGTCAAAATTGGGAGTATTTAAGAATAGTTAATCCCATCGGTCAGTTATCAGAAAGCAGAATGTCTTTTCATACCCACTGAAAAAATTACCCAGCTATATGGAATGGCTTGTCTTTCATGTAGAAAGGCGTACCAGTTTAGTGATGGACTCTTTCTAAGGCAATGTGATTGGGTATCAGGAATCGCTCATTTATCAGAGCTGGACTGTCCAATTCGACAGCCATTAACCACACGAGGCCTTTTAAATTTAAAGATTGATTAATTAAATAAAAACTCAGTTCCTTGGTCACAGCAGCCACATTTCTAGTTTTCCATGTCCTCATGCGGCTAGTGGCTATTATACTGAACAGCACAAAATGTTACTATCAATGCAGAAAGTGCCAAAACCAGTGCTATATTTGAAGTTTTGACATTCACAGTCCTAAATACATTGTTATGAAATAAAAGATAATCAAGCTTATAACCTTCGATATCCTAGCCTGCTTTCCAGCTGCCCCTTCCCATCCTACACACAAGCGCAATACAAATGTAATCCATGTACCTGTGCTACACTGGGCTAAGGAAACACTGGACATGTGATTTGACTTTGTCCATTCTTCACCAAACCAAACCTAAAATGAGATCTAGTTAATGAACCTGGCACTTCCCATGATGTTTTCAACAGGTATGGCAAATTTGGAGGGATAATTTGGAGAGAACATTTCCAGGGATAATTGGTTTCATTCCATTTCTACTAAATCTGAGATGCTTTTGCGGGGAACCAAAGACCAAGTTACTACGAATACCATTTAAAACACCACTCTTAAATACAAGAGGTTCTGGTTGATTTGGAGCCTGTAATTCCTCACATGTAATTGTTTCCGGAAGGGCTGCCTGTCCATCTCTGCATCACCCACAAAATAATCTGAGAGTCATTTTCGACTTCTGATGAACACTCACTAAACTCTTTTACCCAAACAATGGCAACTAGCTAACCAGCCCTACGGTCGCAGCTCAGGTTTACTTTCGTCAGCCCACGCTGGTGTTAGATGTACTTGAAAGTAACAGACAATTCTATAATGCAAATGTCTTGCTAGCTTTTGTGAGGTTTTGCCATATCACAACACTAGAGACTTAAGAGAAGAACAGAATAGAATCATTTCAGAGCTGGAAAGGACCTCAGGGGTAGGGTGCAGGATAAACCAATACAGTGGATGTGAAAGAAGGTACAGCAGCGAAAACAGCTCTGCCAAGACGCACGAGGCAGCAAACCAGGCCTCAGAGCAACCAGCCACTCTTGCGAGCCAGAGATCAGCTACAGAGATGCTCAGCTTTTCCTTCTGACAGTTCCAAAGTGATACATTCTCAGAAGAGGACAATAAAGCAACATGAAAGTTCAAAAAAGAAAGCAAATCACTCCCAAGTAACTAACCCTTTCTAACATTTGGTGCCCATCATTTTAGACCATGAATGCCTTTTAAATTAGAATGACAAAGCTCCCGGGTATCAAGAGCATGTGGCCATCTAGTCCATTCCCAACATTTTGGATTAGAAAAAAACATTTCAGATGAGAAAGAGGCTTCACTATTTGACCTCAGGCTCCGTCCAGGACTCCAGCTCAAACATAAAAAACAGGAAGTGGAATCACACACTGGTAGAATATGACAGTGTCCACCAAGGAGAGGCTATACCATCAGGGCAGAAAAATTCAGATGAAAATGGAGATGACTGAAGGGGAAGAGAAAGAAGCAAGTGAGGAGAACAGAAGTAGAGGAGCAAGAAGTAGAAAAAGAAGACAATTTGAACAAGACAGGGTAAGTGTAGGGGCTTTCTCCAGTGGTGAGAGTGACTGTGAAGAGCCCAGCAAAAAGTAGAGTGCCAAAGTCAACCCTCCGTCTGTGGCTACATGTCTGAGACCACAAAGAGGCTTAGCAAGAGTCATGATGAGAAGTCAGCATCCAAGAAGCCTGAAGGGAAGTGAAATACAAAAATAGGATCCTCCACAGTGAGCTCTTTGAAAGCAAGAACAGTGTCTTACTTTCCCGTGCCCAACCCTGGCATAAGCCTCACACACAACAGATGATCAATAGAGAGCTCGGGAACCAATGGAGCTCAGAGCAGGGGACTACGCTATGCTAGCTCTGCCCCTCGCCTGCCCCAGTCTCCAGGAGCCAAAGCCTCCAAAACAGAACCCACGCTCTCTCTCAACCCACTTCAGTGCCATAACCCTCCAGCTGTCCAGGTGCCACCTGGCTACTCCCTTTGCTCATTTCTGCTGCCATTTTCCCAGGCCAGCTCTGTGCCACCACCAAGTAACGCAATCTAACTGCCTTCTTTCCGGTCTCCCAACCCATCAACCCAGCCACAGCCCACTCTCTAGAGCTCACGTTTGAGGGACGCAGCCATGTGGCCTCGGTCTGCCTTCTCCAGCTGCCCATTATACCTCCACAAGCTAGACCGTCTGCCTCCCCCACCACACACCTGTGTTGGCCTGGAATGCCATCACCAATGTACTCGCACACTGCCTGAAGAGAAAACTATCTCCATCTTTCACTGAGGAAGCTGAAACACAGATGGAGCTGCTTGTTCCCATGGCCCAGCGGTGAGGGAACATAGATTTCTACAGCACATTCAAACACTGCTCTTTTTTGTCCTCATAATGTGTAGCTATTATGCATATTTCTGAAATGGAGAAACTGAGGCTCTAAAGCATGAAAGCTCCATGGTCACTGGGCAGCAGGAGGGACAAAGCCTGTTGTTCCAAACCTGGATATTTTCTTCTGGGGCTGCAAGCCACCAGGGTGGCTGCTGCCAGTATTGCAGCTGCTTCTGTATTTTTATTACACACAGAGCTACCAAAATCAGAGAGTTTTATGCTGAGAACTTGACCTCAAGGTCCATCCCTCAGTTTGTGTCAGACAAGGAAGCTGAGGGGTGCAATGACTTGCCCAAAGACACATGGTGAATAAGTAGCAAGAGTCAGGACTTCAGAGGATGTTCACCTATAGAAACAAAACTGTGTGACTTAATTTAAGTAAAACACAAGATGTAATAACAATCTGTCATGTTGTACAATGACTCACTATCCTGAGGATTCCTCTGGAGTTTGGTAAACTTCCTTTCGAGAGTTAGGAACATTAAGATCTTGAGTGACAGAAGACAAACAAAATCTGAGGTATTCAATACCATCCTGGGACAAGAGGAGACTTAAGCCTCCCACCACTTCATCCATTATCAGCTAGAAAGACAGCTCAAGTTTAGCCAATAAAAGTGCATCTCCAGGTAAGCCTGCCTCCCAATCGAGCACAGAAATGTTTCCTTGTCACCTGTATCTGTGGTATAAGAGGGCAGGGACCTTTCAAAAGCCAACTACTCCATCCCCACACATCCACCACAGTTCACAAAATGCCATGGTAGAGATGGAAGACAAAATGCCAAGGTTTCCCATAGGATACTTCTCTGCCTCTTGTAACACATACCATCTGTGTCAGACACTGGAAAAGCCAGATTTGCTTTCAGAGCCCAGATGTGACTAAGGGGACACCCTCTCTATCAAGGCCACACAGAGATGTGTCAGCCAATCCTTAGTAAGAGCATCACCTCAGCAGATGAATCCCAATGTTACTCCTGGGCTACTCCTGTCGTCACTCACACACAGTGCTGCTCCTTCCACCTTCAGAATGCTGCTCGACTCCATATACAAGGAGTTCAATGAGGACCCCATCTCAACCACTCACTGCGCAGTTGGCCTCTGAGGGCCAGTGCAGATACTCCAGATAGGTCAGCAGAGGCCCCGCCCAGGGTCTGCAGTCTCCGTGACATCCTCTTCTGTGATCTGAAGATGACCTGAAACCTCATGGTCCCAGGACATGTTCCAGTCACTCCTGTGTCCCGGGTGTCACCCACAGCATCTCCAGTTTTTGACAACCTGCAAAGCTCAGCATCTTCAACACTATAACCAGGGCTGGCCTCTCGCCAAGACCCTTCCCCTTCTTCACAAAAAATGTTTGAGAAAAACACAACTGAACACACCACTGTTTCTATTAAAAAGTATTCCCTCTTCATCAAATCATGTGAAGATTTTCTAATGCTCTTCCGTAGATAATTCTTGATTTCCCAACCAGACCACAGATACCTGGGAATGTCTTTTTTTTTTTTTTTTTTGGTTCACACATTGCTCTTCAGTGCTTATAACACTGCAGTTATTTAACATGATAAAATACTTCTATGCACCACCATCTATGAGAATGCTAATTTTTACATTTTTGACTCCAGTATCTAAAATAATTCCCCTATTATCTTTATATCTTCATATAATCCAAAACAAGGCACAATAGTACCACATGAAATGGAAATCCTAAAGTATGCATGGTTGGCAAAAGATAATTCCACAAAGACAGCCAGAACTTAGTAATTTACCAAGAACCTCTGGTTTAAAGCTATTTTCCTCTGTCCTATACAGCTCCATTGTGACCAATCTTTGAAGTAGCCTGGACCACAGGTCTGCTAACCCAGGTGTCCCCAACCCCAAGGCCATAGACAGATAACAATCGATGGCCTGTTAGGAACGGGGCCTCACAGCAGGAGATGAGCAGCAGGCAAGCAAGCAATGCTTCACCTGTATGTGCAGCCACTCCGCAGTGCTACCATCACTGCCTCAACTCCACTTCAGATCATCAGGCATTAGATTCTCCTAAGAGGACCAGTCCCTGGTGCCAAAAAGGTTGGGGACCACTGTCCTAACCTACTGTGCACAGGGAGTCTTTGTCACACAATAGGACCATGTGTCAGGGTTATTGTATCTTCCACTGTGGGCAGCCATCACATAGGATATGCAGTGTGTGCTAGACAGTCGAAAGAATGCCTCTCCTTCCTCCTCCTCTTCTCCCACGAAGTCTGACAGCTTCTAGCAAAGCCTGACATCTTGGATGGCCAGTGTGGCTCCATACAGCTGTCACTGCACTTGATTTTATTAAACAACATTTACTGGATCAAACCAGGTAGAAAAACCACAGCACTCCGGCCTCTGATCTGATATATCCGTCCCCCTAGAGATGGAGGGCAGGGACTTACAGTATGCACAGTTGCCCGGGGCTTGGCCCCAAGTGCCTGATGAAGGGATGAGAGTGATGGCAGTGCAGACAGGACTGGAGCCACACCAGGCACCACATGCACCCTGGAGGGTGAGTACACACTGGCCATTCCCTGTCCAGTGCTCTCTGAAACCCAAGGCTAAACAGAGCCCACCAATTACAGAACTATCCTGATTTCAGGCAATCTACCTTCGAGAACACCCTCTGAGAACACGCAGGACACAAGTCCATGTTGCACCATGAACTCCTTCATCCTTGAGTGTTAAGGTGACCACAGCTTCAGCTGGTATCTCACTGACTCATTTTGAAAGTAAGGAACCCAAAGTTCAGGCATGTTGAATAACTCTTCCTTTGCCCCACAGCTGAACCAACCAATGGCAACTCTGGGGGTTGGGAAAGACGGGTTGAAGCTGGGTCTCCTGACTGCTAATTTGAACCTCTTTCCCATGAAGTTCCAGTCTCCCAAAGGTTGATCAAATTAGGATGAGATATATCACGTCTTTTAAAAACTTAGAAGCTACAGGTAGCCCACAGGTTATACAAAATGTAAGTTCTGTACAGTGATTTACTGATCACTAAGCACAAGCATAGCAAAACCAAGTGACATGGCTCAATTGTGAAGGTACATTGTGTGACTAGCTCAAAGAGTGGAACAAAAGTTTGACAAGACACGATGAAAACTGAGGGTCCAACTCTGCACCACATTGGGCACCCCCTCATCTAAACTGTCCTAACAGGGCAGCAGCTTGGAGGTATTCTTGGGACCTCTACCCACTAACCCCCCCACACAGGGCCTCCCCCTCCCCTGTCCACCTGCTCAGACTTGGCCTGTAGCCCTGACCCCGCAACCAGGCACTGGGAGCCTGCTAAGCATTGGCCAGCAGGGCCTCACTGCGGTATTTACTGCACTTAGGCAGGCACTGGTATTATCCTCATTTATAGACAAATTGAGATGCACTGGTTTGCCCAGAATCACCCACATCGCTAACTGCCAAATGGGGAAGGGCATTAGGGGTTTTGTATCCTGGCCCATGTTCTCACAGAACTGTGAATTCTGGGTTTCAGTCTCAAATGTGTCCTTGGGTCACTCTACGCAGTATGGTAGGGTTATAGGAACATCTGTTTTGGCATCAAGCAGATCCACTGGTTTCTCCAGTATAGGAAATAATCGCTTAATATCGTTGACACATTCTGCAACTTTAAACAAAACGATGTATAATGAAACCAATTTTACTATGGGCTACTTGATATAAACAACAGTTAAGTTCTTAGGGCATCCCATCAATGTTATGAACAAGAACCAAATCTGAGTACCTGCTGAACTGTTCATTTCCTATTGATCCATGCTCACTACCCCAGGTGGAGATTTCCAGTATGAAAGACAAATGCTCCTCTAACAATAGTTTTCAAAGGTTAGGGGCATGCAATCACAACCTGATCTTCTTTTCTGCTGTTAATGGAAGCTTTAAGGGAGCGGAGGCTGCCCTGAGGCATAAGGAGGGGGAAGTTCTGGGTGTGGAGAAGTGCATCCAAAGGATCCTGGTAGCCCAAGCATATCACAGTCAAGAGGCCACCCACAGGGCAAGAAGTTCTAGGAAGCAAAGGAGACATAGTTCCTGTTCTTCCTCTTCTAAAAGCCACCATTATGGTTTACCTTAAATATTTTCTTGCTAAAATAGGAAAATGCATTATTCACAAGACACACAAATTCTAACAAATTTCCATTTTACTAACAGAAAGTCAATTGCTGCTCTAAGCCACACTGGAGACAGGAACCAAGAACAGAAGCATCAAGGATATAATACAAGGCTAATCCAGGAAACCGATACCATCTAAGCAAGTCACAACCAACTAGGCAAACCAAAGCAAACTTCCCCTCATCTCCTGACTGCCAAAAATATAACTGACCGGGTGGCTCCATTGTGTAGGGGTTAGTACATCTCCTTTACACCCAAAAGGTCCTGGGTTTGTCCCCCAGGTGGAGCCACGGACCATACCCTGGGTGTGCCAGGCCCAGGATGAGCCAAGTCCCTGGTGCACCAGGTCCTAGTAAGTGCCGCAAACACGTTGGGGGGCAGATGCCCCGCCTTCAGAGATCCAGTTCTCAAAGGGAGATGGCAATATCCATAGGTCAAGGGTGGAAGTGGGAGGAGAGGGGGTAGAATTTAAGGGGGGGGGATACACACACACACACACACACACACACACACACACACACACACAACTAACTGACCACTCAAGTTTTAGCATCTCAAATACAGGAAGCCTTTTACAGATAACAGTGCATTCACACAAGCTCCTCCTCTCATCTTGCAGCCAAACTTCAGTCACACTTCGAGAAAGTGGAGCAGTCACTGTTGTTCCTCATTTAACAGGTGAGAATGCCTCTCTGATAGAAAAGCATATTCAAGAGGTCAAGTGAGCAGACCAAGGTCAGAGCAGAGGGCCAGGGTGACAAGGCAGTGAACTCTGACTGGACTCCAGAACCAGGGCTTCTGAAGCCACAAACCCTCGGAGGCACCCCAGGAGCTTACACAGAATAGCTTAGACACACCTATAACTAGGAATGAAAACTATTTTTCACAAAACAAATGAAGCCATAAAAACAAATTAATATTTTCCCAATGATTCAACTCTCATATCCAAAATAAACTTATATGAGGTAAGTTTCAGTTTCTGAAATAAACTAAATTACCTTAAATTTACATCTGTAAATAAAAAATACTTACATCAAAATTCTTTACCAAAAAATGAGTAAACCCGTGATTTCAGAGGCTAGCCCTCAGTTGAGAATGAGGCAGAAAAAGCAAGTTTAATGTTACACTTTTGGTACAGATCTACAAAATGTGTTCTCTGTTAGCTTCTGAAATATTTCCTTTTAAAAACTACCAGGACCATCTAATTAAATTTAAATGACCATTTCCCGAAGAGCTGAGGTTTTTCATGTAAAACTCACTGGAAATTGATGACATATACCTATGAAAGTGCTGCAAACTTGCCCTAAAACAAAAAGGACGTTAAGAGCAGTTCCCTCGTACAATTCAGGAAAAGCAGAATGCTGAAACAGAAACAGATAAAAGCAGAAAACAATGGAGAACCAGCACATCAGGAACAAAACTGACACGTGGTTTTCTTATTATTTTGGTAGAGACCCTAGTACAGCTGTAATATTCTCAATGTCCTCCGAATACTGTGACAAACACTGTAGACTACTGCTCATTTATATCAAGGCCACAAATGTTTTCACTACCTACTACTTAGGGGAGATCCTTTCCATGGCAGGGTAACTTCAAGGTCCACGTCTTGATGTCTTTAATACTTGAGCCTAGAATACTTGAAGCAAACGGTGATAAGCCCAAGTCAAACCCTGGCATCACTTTTGGCTTCTTATCAATCTTCCCCCAGATGAGTTTCAAAAGCCCATTCCTTTGTTGTTTCCACCATCCCACCTCTGGCAAAGAGATCGCAGGTATTTTCTCTTTCCACTTCAAACTACTGCCTGCTGTGTAAAAGAGTCTACCATGTCAATCATAAATGATCCTTTGAGGGGAAAAACAACATCCAGGTACCTATTGCATTAGCCCAAAGAAAGGATACTTATGCCTGCCTCTTAGCATAGTATATACAGAGACAGCCTTTTCGGAGGAGAAAAGGGCACATCCCCTCCAGAGTGCCACCCCAAGCGAGTAAGTGGACAGATGCGTGAGCGGGATGGGGAACAGGGGTGGAGGCCAGGAGGCAGGCACAGTGCGACCCTGGACGTGGCTGGGGTCCCCAGTACCTTTTCCGCGGGGCCCGGAGCTACCGGCGCTGCTGCTCCCCCCTGCGCAGGACGAGTCCTTCCTGAGCCTCTTGCTCTGCGGCCTCACGCTGGACCGAAGGAAGTGGTGCTGGTCCTGGGGGCAGGCGGGCGGCGGGGACGGGGCCTGCGGGCCGCCCGCGGGGGCCGGGGGGCCGCCGCCGCCGCCCCGGGGGGTCTTGCCGTCCCTCTTTGTGCCACCGCCGTCCTCGGCCGCGTCCCCGCTGCCGGCACCCTCTCCCTCCAGCGCGTCCTCATCGGCTGCCCTCTTGCCCAGCCTCTTGAGCCCTTCCTCCCCGCCGCCGCCGTCTCCCAACTTCACTGTCATCCTGCGGGAGGGGAGAGGGACCCCGGTGAGGCCGGCGCGGCCCGGGGCCGCCGCGAAGTTTAGCCACCCGCCTCCCTCTCAACATGGCCGCCGTTGTTTGTTCCAGGTCCTCCCGCGGCCCGCCCGCCGCCGCCCGGCCCAGCCCGCAGCCCGGGACCCCGCACCCCGGCCTGGACCCCTGCCCGGGCCCCGAGGCCCAGGACCCGGCGGCGCCCGGCCGGCGAGCGGCAGCCTGTGGCCGCGCCCGGGCGGCCCTGCCCGCGCGGCGCCCCAGCCCGGCGGGGTCGGGCTCGGGGTTCGAGGTTTGGGTTCGGGGACCCCAGCGTAGCGGCCCGGGACCCCCTACCCGGCGGGGCCACGGCTCATGGCCCGAGCGGCGAGCAGCCTGCGCTCCGGCCTTGCTCCCCGCGCTGCCTGGGCCCGCCGGGCCTCCGCGCCCGCGGCCCCCGACCCCACCCCTCCCCACCCCTCTAAAACGCGCGGGGCGCTGGGCCCGCGCACCTGCACCGCACGCCGGGCCCCAAAGTTGACCCTGGAACGGGGGCGAGGGACCCGGATCCACCCTTGCCGGGGAGAGGCGCCGGCTCGCCTGCGTGCACAGGGAACTCCATAGTGGCCCGCGGCTGCCTGTCCGCCTGCTTATTTTTAAACAGACATAAAGAATAATAAGCTCGAGGTTTCTGGCAATCTTGCTTCCCGGGGTGGGAGCTGTGTGCTCCTGCGGGGATTTACGAATTAAACATTTTTTCTTTTTGCAACAAAAGAGCCTACTGCACTGAACAGGTTAGAGCAACCGGGAAAGGGACAGCAGTTATGTCCAGGACCAAATGTAAGAATGGGTCGAAGAGAACTGTGTTCAAACTCATGGTGACCATCAATAAAATTATGGCATTAACTTTGTTACTCACTGCTGTGTTGAAATGTCAACAACAAATGTCAAAATGTGAGGATTCAAAATGTTTGTAGCCCAGAAGGGAGACCCACTCAAAAATAGATTCAGGTACCTATCAAAATTTTAAGTCCAGAAATATTAATATGTATGTGCGATGAAGCAAGAAAGGTATTCTATTCCTCAACAGGTGTTGATGCTATGCCCAAACTGTACTTGACAAGCTCAACACAACTGCTGAGGACCACAACATTTCCATTTAAAAGGAAAACGAGAACAAGGCATGAGACTAACAAAACCCAGTAACAGGGGCAAGGGCCTCTCACACCAAGATGTGTAAATTAGTAAAAATCGAAGTAACACCTACTACTGCTCAGATGTATTGTCACAAAATGATCAGTAAATAGTTTTCATCTGTTGTAAATGATCTTATAAATCATTTAAATTCACGATAGTTCTTTTTGAACCTGTCAAAGAATAGTACACAAGACGAATATCCAAACTTAAAGGACTTCATTACAGACGACTTCTCACTATTCATTTCTCAACCTATCCGTTTCTACTGAAGTAACCTGAAAACATTCCAAAGGGCCTTGCGCTGGGTTATAACGTGGAAAACCCTACTTCCAGGGGCCTGTCATCCCAAAGCTACCCACAGTCAACGCAGGGCTCAGGCAAAGCATACATCATCCACAACAGAATAAATCTGCCCATTTGCCAGGTTGAATATTGGGAAACACTACTAAACTCAACACTTCTAGAAGGACACGGCTCTTCAGAATTAAAAGGATACTGACACATTTCAGAATTTTCCCCTGGGGGGGGGGGTGGAGAAAAACATGGGGATGGAAACCTTTTACCGAAAACCTCCAATAGCACTTCCTGATCGTGCAGAGGTGGAATCACCGCAAGCCCAATCCCGGCTCGATAACATCTGTCACGTTTCGGGAAGAAGAAAAAAAAAACAAAACCCTCCCTCTCGGGTCGATTTCTGGCTGCACACAAGGCGTGCTGACAATGCAACGCGTCTCGGTCCGGGCTCCCCGGAGGCGCTCCCACAAAGTACCCGGCACGTCAGCACCGCGGCGACAGCGCAGGCCTCCCCCCGACCCCCCGCAGCCCCGCTCCAGCTGGGGGCTGGCCTCGCCGTGCTAGCTCGTCGAGGTGGCCCACCCCTACCGAGCCCCAGCCTCTGGTCACCTTTTTCATCAATGCCCCGCAGCAGCCTGGCTTCCCGGGCCCCCCGGGGGCCTCCCGGGCGCCCACGGATGCGGCCGGGCTGGGCAGCCCCGGGCCCCGAGCGCCGGCTACAGCGAGGCCGCGGCGCCGGTGTGGTGCTCCCGCCCGGGATACGGTCACCGAGCACGGCTCGCCCCGGCGCGTCTCCTCCGCGGCAGGGGTGCGGCTGGTCGGCTGCAGGCGCCGGTGCTGCCCCAGCTCAGCCTCCCCGAGACCCTGCCCGCCGCCGCTCAGCAGCAGTTCCGGCTACGGCGGCCGGCAGAGACCGCGGAGGCGGGGCGCGGGGCGGGGCCTGGCGGCGGGGGCGCGGACCGAGGCGGGGCGACGCGCACGGGGACGAGCACGCCCGAAGTTTCCGGCGAGCGTCTCCCTCCAGGGGCACTGCCATTGGCCAACAGCGGGCGCGCGCTCCGGCGCGCGCGGGCGCCGGGCGGAGGCGGGAGGGGGCCCCGCGGCGCGGCCCGTGTTGTGACACCGCCTCGCCGTCCGCAAGCTCGTGCGTCGCTCCGGATTGGTGGACCGACAGCCAATAGAGACAGCGCCCGGGCTGCGATTGGCCGGGGCGGTGTTGACGGATGCGTGAGAAGAAACACCGACCTCAGCCCCAAGTCTCGAATCCCGCGCGAAGGGACAAGCCGTGGAGGTGTAACTCGGGGCTGATAACGGCCTTTATTAAAGAGTGTGCGCTTTTGAAGTTCTCTAGCGCGGCGGGTGGTACTGCGCTCTTGAGCACTTTTTCTTCGTTAGGGAGAAAAAAGAGTGCTTTTTAAAGTCTAGTGTTTACCGGGGGGGAGGAGAGTGAAGATGTGTTTAAGGATACTAACTTGTAGGAAGTAGTAAATAAGCCGTAGAGATCTGATGCACAGCATGACGAATGTAGACGGTAATATTGTACTAATGTGAGAAATAAGCTACATGGGCAATCATATTACAATCTATAAGTGTAGCGAAGCAACACGCTGTATACCTTAAACTTAGAACATGCACGTCAACTTTATTCAGTAAAAATTTCTAGTGTTTATGAAAATGGAGTTTTAACAATAGACTCTTGTAGAATGTGATCCGGAACCAATTTGATCTCATCCAGTAATATCTACATTTTCCTCTTTGAATTTTTTATTTAACAATGTGGACCTTTTGCTGTAGAAACTTTTTTTTTAATGACATGACACCACTTTATTATTTTTTTTTTTTACAGTGTAAAAGTTTTATTGGAAAGAGAAAGGACACTTCCAGACATGGAAACAGACCTGAGCAAGAGAAGCGTGGCTCAAAAGGCTCACTGCTTTGTTTTTCAAAGCTAATTTCAAAGTTAGTTTAACCACACCTGACCACAAGGTCAGAGCGCATGTTGCTAATGCCTTTGGGAATGCAGTCAGGCGCCACGAATCAGTGTGGTTTCTAATCTGATGAATCCATATCGTTGGTTACCATTTTCTAGCCAGAGGCGTCCACAGGCGCCCCTGCCCCTGTCCCCCAAGCATTGAACGCATGTCATACTACCTAATAATTTCAAGGAATTGGAGGAGTTTGAACCAACTACCCCTTGAGACCAAAGCACAGCCTAGAAACCGTATGGGGTCCAGAAGACTCAGCAGCAATAAGATTAGCCAAAGAAAGACTCTCAAAGAAGATGGCGTTTCTCTCCCAGTCTCTGCTGCCTTGCTCCACCTCCCGCCCGACCTAGCGGTTGGCAAGGTGTAATAACTACGGGAGCGAGTCCCACGAGGCTTTGCATCGCCATCACCCCTAGAAGTTCGCTCGCTGCCCTTCTCTGCACAGAACGGCATCTGGCCCCTCGGCCCCGTTTCCGAGCGACCATCGTTGGTTCTTAACCGTGGCTGCGATGGCGAGAAACGGCCCCGCAGGACCGAGGAAGGAACTCGCCGCGGGAGCAACCCCGCAGAAACGCTCCCGATCGCCTTCGCCTTTTTCCGGCCTCTCGAGAGGCTTCGGGCGCCTTCAGCGTCCGCCGAGCGCAGCTTCGGCTGTTTCCGTGCACGGCGAGCGGCCGTTGTCCCGGCAACGCGCGGCGGCGCCGCGACCCTGCAAAGGTGAGCGAGGCCCGGGCCCGGCCGCGGGAGGCCGGCCGGCGGGGTGTTAGGGGTCGGAGGCCGGGACCTCGGAGAAGAGCTACGACGAGGCAGGGCGGAGGAGGGGCTCGGATGGTGACGCGCGGGGGGTGGAGGGGATGGCGGGCCGCTGGAGGAGGATGACGACGACCCGGCGGGGACGGGAAGTGGCGGGGGTGCAGCGGGACCGGGAGTAGGGCAACGACTAGGCGAGCCAGACCCCATCCCGCGCCCTCCCAGATGATCTTCCTCCGGAAATCGAGCTTCGGCAGGTCTCCCGCGGCCCCTCGCGGGTAGGTCCCGGCGAGGCGGTGCCGGGCGCGGCCCCGAGCGGTCAGCGCTAGGTGACGGACACCTCAGTCAGGCGCAGTCCAGCCTGACTGCAGGCCGCATGGCGGTGCGAGCCCCAGGGGAGCCGACCCGGTTGGGAGGTGGGCGACGTGGCAGAGCTACGGTTAACCCGGAGTAGGGCGGGATGGAACCACCTTCCTGCGCGGTCGGCCTTGCGGCCCAGTGGAGCCGCACAGTCCCAACCATGTCTACGAGATGCAGTCCTGACCCTCCCGCACGTCCCCAGGCCGGGGAGCTGTGTGTGGCCTAGAGGGTGAGGCTTTCCAGGGTGGCCACTGGTGCCCGTCCCCCACGCCTCTCCACTCAGCCCCTTTTGCCCCAAAGTTTTTCCGGTTCCCTCGGGCAGCATCTCCATCAGTAATGCCACTTAAATTGGCCCGGGTACCACGAACCCTTTGGTTGAATGAGCTTAACACATTCTTTCTCAAAAGTTAGTCAGTGGAGGCGGTGGAGACTTTGGACAGCTGTAGCTGAGAGGAGCAAATGGATTAAAATAAATGGAGTTTTTCCTCTCCCCTCTACCCCCATTTGTACATTTACCAAATGCTTTTATGTTCTAGAGGCCCAGGGTTCTTTTTTAAGGAAAAGAAATGTGCTCTCGTTTCTAAACTAATGTCATTACAGATGTCATATTTTATTGCTAGTCATCTCTCCTTGTGGTTATTCTAGTAACTTTTATAATTATTCATTGTAGAAAAATGTTAAAATGCACGTGAAAGGAATGATGAACAATCATACATTGTATGAAAATGTACCCATTCACCCCGGCCTGTGAGCCACTTTTTACAGCTTCCCTTGCTAATAAATATCTTCATCAGGGATTCACTTACTAGGGGCCTGTTCTGTGCAATGCATAGTTCTAGGGCCTGGGGATGATCCAGCAGTCTTCCACCTGTGAGGCAGATAATCTGGTAGGAAGTGGAGAACAGTAGCTCAAACATTTCCAATGAAGTCCAAATACAGTGACAGAGAAGTACAGGGTTATATGGGGACACTGGGCAGAAGCACAGAACAACCTAGAAGGCAAGTTCCAGGGCTCCCTGCAGGAAAGGAGGCTTCTTGAGAACCCAAAGGATGGATGTGGGGGAGAGAGCCTCTGGGAGAGCCCCAGGTAGGAAAAAAGTAATGTGAAGATCTGTTGGCATACATGCTAATTACAGAGTGATGTTTGAAATAAAAAATACAGAGGAAATCAAATTTTAACTTTTGTAAGTGCTATTATAATTCTCCATCACAAAATTAACATGTCACTCATTTTTCAGAGGAATATTTTCACAAAGTAAACTTGTTAAATGTGAATACAAATTTCCCGTAGTCTAGAATTTAGATACTCGATTGGCTACAACATGTTAAAACTCACTTTAAAAGGTTTCCTTTGCTATATTAAATTGCCAAGTGATTGGTGGATTTTCATTTTTAATGGCTTTGTTTAAAGATTCGCATAAGAACTTTACTCAAAGAAATTGGAGCCCTGATCAGTGTAGATATCCCCTAAGTGATATGGGTGTGCAGGAGACCCTAGGATCCTGCTCCTTTCCCTGATTCCAGTCCCCTACCCTCCTGCTCTTCCAACTGGTGTATGGCTGCTCCACCAGGTGTCCTGAATAGGTTGCTCTGCAGTTTGTGGTGGTGAGAGCACAATCCTGAAAATTGTGCCTTTGTTTAGTATTCAGGGTATTTATTCAGAATAAAAAGTAAACACTTGAAGTGTGACTGTAAGCTTGTACCCACATGCCTTCCAGCTTCTCACTGAACAGGGTTTCCTTCCCTAGGTCCAAACTGAGCCTTCAAGTCTTCCTCTGATACAGCTGTTTTATTGTTCAAAGCAAATGGCATAGTTCATCCCCTATTCTGATAGAGTGATAGAACTTTGCAGGTGTTGAATAATTGCTGCACGATATTTTTGGTATGGTTAAATATACATAATATAAAATTTGTCATTTTAACCATTTTTAAGTATACAGTTCAGTGTCATTAAATACATTTACATTGTTGTGCAACCATCACCATTATCTCCAGAACTTTTTCCATATTCCCATACTGGAACTGTATAAATTAAACGCACCAGCCCACCATCCCAGCAGACCCTGCCAACCACCAATCTACTTTCTATCTCTGAATTTCTGTATGACTATTCTCGGTACCTCATAAGTGGAATCATACATTATTTTATTATGTATCTGGCTTATTTCTCTTAGTATAATGTCTTCTAGGTTCATGCATGATGTAATGTGTCGGAATTTTCTTCCTTGGCTGAATAATAGTCCATTGTATAAATACCACATTTTGTTTATCCATTCATCATTGATAGACATTTGGATTGTTACTACCTTTTGGATACTATGTATAATACCACTATGAATATTGGTGCACAAATATCTGTTCAAGTCCCTACTTTCAGTTCTTTGGGTCTATACCCAGAACTGGAATTTCTGAACCATATGGTAATTCCATGTTAAATATTTAAGGAACCACTATTTCCACAGCGGTTGCACTGTTTTATATATCCACCAGCAATACACAAGAGTTCCAGTTCCTCTACATCCTTGCCAACACTTGTAATTTTCTATTTTTCTAATAATAGCCATCCTAATGCTTATGAAGTTGAATAATTTTAAATGATAGCAAACCACCCCACACACATTCTCTTCTCCATCAGTTAGCTTCCCCAAACTGACTCTAGGGTATGGAAAACTGGGCAGAAGTTGACTCATTTCATTCACTATCCTCCCCCTCTTGCAAAGGGGCAGTTTGCACATGTTTTCCAGTAAAGAAAGAGAAATGCAGGAAGGAAGGAAGAAAGAAGTTCCTGTAACTAATGAAGTTCAATTTCTCCATAGTGCTGTGGGTTCGTTTTCTTAATGCTCTAACAAAAGAATCCTTTTGCCTTCTCCTACCTGAGAGCTGGACATGAAGACAGCCTTGGTTTTCAAGCTTTATCAGAAATTGAGTACTAGGTTTTTCTGTACATTTCTCCTTTATAAAACAGTTTGTTTTTATTTGGTTTGAGCTTTTGCTTAAAAGGGAGCTATAGAGTTATAAATTATCCTTATTATGATTTGAATACAAATAATCAAGAATTACACATGTCCAGGCAGCAGGGTTTTTCTTTGTTGTTTTGATGTCAATAAGTTTTACTGTTTTCTGTCATGCCCTGGATCATTGCAGGGCTAATTCCTTGTTTCAAATATTTTTTTCCTGTTAGAGGTCTCTTCCGCATAAAATTGCCTGCATCGGTGTGAAGATGCAATTATAAGTTGCTGAGTGTCTTAAGAGTATAGGTTTGTTCAAAACCATAGGACTTGGTTGCTTTTTCCCCTGCAGGTTTCAACACTGACTAGGTCTGAGTTTCATCATGGCCCTCTATTTTGACCACCGAATAGAAGCCCCAGATGCAGTTGGATCTCCTTCCCATATCAGTTGGCACCCTGTTCATCCTTTCCTGGCAGTCGCCACTGTCAGTACAACCTCGGGAGGCAGTGTGGACATATACCTGGAACAAGTGAGTACCAGGAAGCAATGCTTCTAACTTCAGTAGGTCTGGCTCTTGTCTCTCTTGTTTTCTTGTGTGTGTCTTGGGGAGGGGGCAGTATGTATGTAGGGTATGTGTGTGGGTGCAGGGTATTTGTAAGGGGGTGTAATGGGGTGTAGAAGGGGATGTGAGGTATGGGGTGTGAGTGGGAGGGGAGGTGGTGTGGGGGTTGTGGGGGTGTGGTATGAGTGGGGGTTTGGAGTGTAGGGTATTAGGTTATATGGTAAGGAATGTTTATGGGGGTGGGGTGGGGTATGGTGTACGTGTGTGTGCGTGTGTGTGTGCGTGTGTGTGTGTGTGTGTGTGTGTGTGTGTGTGTGTGTGTGTGTGTTTTCTTACTGAGGTCCTAACTCCCGGTATCATAAGGCCCTATTTTGTGGATACTCTTTGACCTCTGCAGTTTAGGTTTGGGGAGATATTTAGAAATACTTAAGACAGATGCCACAATGAATTCATGGTCACCTACAAGAAATGGTCCCTCAGCATTGTCTACCCATCCCAATATCCTGTTGGCTCACATTGACCAAACCATTAGTTTCCTATAGCTGCCATAACAAATGACTACATACTGAGTACCCTAAAACAGCAGAAATATATTCTCTCCCAGTTCTGGAGGCCACAGGTCTGAAATAAGGGGTTGGCAGGGCCTTGCTCTTTGAAGGCTCCAAGGGAGGATCAGTTTTATGGTTGGTCTTTGCTTCTGATGTTGCCAGCAATCCTTAGCTTGTACCTGCACCACTCATACCTCTCCTTCCATCATCACAGGGCCATCTCCTCTGCGTATTTGATTCCTCTTCTATTAAGAACACAGTCACATTGTATTAGGGCCCACCCTAATAACCTCATCTTAACTTGCTCATCTGCAAAGACCCTATTTTCAGATAAAGTCATAACATAGGTCTTAGGGAGTAGGATTACGATGTATATTTTTGTGAATTTGCTCAATTCAACCCACAGCAGAAATTTTCTAGAAGCTCCTTGAACTTCCAATACCCCCCACACAAATTCTCAGTATACAGCGCCCCTTATGCTTAATGAAGAAAATCAGATTTCCTTCTCACTCGCTCCTCAGCCCTCTGTAATCCTACTGTTGCCCTGGAAACTTCACCCAAGCATCTATAGTCATCAGTGGTGTCTGCGTAACATGCCCTATGTGCTTTTGGGCCCTTATCTGATATCTCATCTCTACATTGCTCCACACTCTTGTGAAGTCCTCCAGGAAACATTCTGTGGACCTCACAGGGGCTCTCCTCCACCCTGCCTCCTTCATCCAGCCTTGTTCCCCTTCCAAACCAGGCCTGTCGATGGCATGCCTTGAGCTTGTCCAGGCCTCGTCTCCCTCTATTTCCTCCTCCTTCTGTGATGGACAACTTACAAACCTACATCTATCAGTGGACGACAAGTCCCTTCTGAGCTGCAGACTTAGAAATCCAGCTGCCGCTGGACATCTGAGTGTTTCAAACAGACCTCAAACTCGATGTGTCCAAAGTGAACTGAACTTTGCACCACCATCCCCTGCCCCATACTTCCCTTCAAAGGCTGAGTGTTCTCAGTCCCAATGCCCAGGATGAGGCCTAGGAGTGACAGTGACACCCCCTGACCAGATTTCATGACCAGATTCTCCCAGTTTCCCACCGGAGCCTCTGGCCAACCAGCACAGCTTTCTTACTTCAGCAACTGTGTCCTTGAGGCCCCCCACCCATTCCCTACGTGGCGTGGAGCCATCTTTTGGAATCATAAATGGAATTGCTCCCTGCTCTCACCTTCTTCACCCCAGAATTGCTCTTCAGGTGAGGACAGAAATCCCTGTCATGGCCCCCAGTGCTCTCTGAGGCCCACCTAGCTCGTCTGCCTCTCACATGATGCTCCTCCTCCCACGCTGCACACATGCCAGGCCTTCCTCGGCCTTCCAGCGCTGCCCATGCTGTGCCCTCTGCCAAGGAGAGTCTCCCTCAGCCTCCTTGCTTCCAGACAAAAATGGCTCAGTGGTACTTCCTGAGGAAGTCCTTCCCTATCCCCATGAAAGGGCAAAACCTCTTGGTGTCTCTCCTGGCTCGTCGGAGCTCTCATCTGTGACACACATTGGTCTCTGGCCCCTACGTAGATGGAAGCTCAGCCAGAGCCCCCATCAGCTCTCATGCTAGTCCAGCCACAGCACCAAGCACTGTGTCGCCCAGCTTCTTTGGAGTAGATTCCTCCCTTTTAGGAGTCAGAGAACTCTCTGATATATATTATAAAATTTTCTTTAGCATAAATATTAAATTCCACAATAATACCAATTTTAGACAAAAATTTAAAATTAAAAAAAATGTTTTAAATACTTCTACAAAACAAAGAGTATTTCTTATGTTTCTAATTGGCAGAAGGAAAACTTTGTTTTTCCAAGTAATGATTTATTAGATGATAATGAGGGTCACAGATGTAAGAGCTATAACTAGAGCTTACTAGAAAGAGTCCAATAGAAGTACTGAGAACAAACTGAGTTAATTTCTGAAAACCTACATGTTTATACCCTAAACCTGTTTCCTTAGGAAATTCTAGAAAACAAGAATATGGAAATACATATTCCATTAGCTTTCAGAACAATGACATCATCACATGTCACATAGCCTCTGGAAAATTCCACTATATACCAGTGAAAGAATAAAAATAAACGAGGCAAATAACTTCTTAGTGTCATTCTGAAAATAACTTTGGCCTTGAAGACCCAAAAAGGCCCTTGGGGTCACCTGACAACACTTTGAGAACTTTGGGGTGAACAAACTTTACCTACTGGCCTACCACTTGTTTTCATAAATAAAGTTTTACTGGAATCCATTAAAATGCTAGCTAGCTACCAAGCGGCTGTATGAGGTCATGCTCCTTGATAATCTGGTCAGTATGGTTAACCTTATGTTTTCATAGCTCAACTAGGAGCAAATTCATGTTTCTATGACAATTAATTAAAACTTTTCTTTAATAAACAGCTCTTTATATCTTTAGTTAATGCTGATTTCATTGATTAGCCAGAAATTCTTAGAGTAAGCTCCCCCTCTCTCTGTAATATGGGATTTACCTTTTGTCTGTCATAGGGTGAACGAGTGCCTGATACACATGTTGAGAGAGCGTTCCGGGTCACTTCCCTGTGCTGGCACCCAACACGACTGATCCTGGCTGTTGGCTGGGAGACTGGAGAAGTGATTGTGTTTAATAAGCAGGACAAGGAGCAGCATGCGGTCCCCCCAACGCACACTGCTGACATCACTGTCCTCACCTGGAGCACCAGTGGGAACTGCCTTGTATCGGGGGACAGGGTAAGCAGACACGTGGTGACACTGATTTCAAATCTCTAAATTTCCCTGTCCATGCCCTTAGGGGGGGACACATTGGGAAAGGTGTTAAAGATGAAATTATTTGAAATGTATGGTTCCCAAATTCAATCGATCTTGTCAGATGTCATGGCAGATTTTGTTTTATATCAGAAACAAGGTTTGAAATTTTCATTTACTATCCCACTCTATGGCAGAGGTGTATCTGCAATTTTTAAAAGGCATTTTTCTAGATTACTACGTTTATAAAGATGGGTCAGGTGCCTCAGGTACTGTCACTTTTATAGCATACTTCTTCATTGCCTTCTTTATCATAGATTAATTTTTAATGTATTGCTCATTTAGGTCCTAATTGTCTAGCTCAAGGTTTCTTTTTTTTTTTCTTTCTTTAATTAAAAAATTTTTTTTTCACTTGTAGTTGACATTCAATATTATGTTACTTTCAGTTATACAGCATAGTGGTTGGACAGTTACATTAACTTAGGAATTGATCCCCCTGATAACTCTAGTACCCATCTGATACCATACCTAGCTATAACAGTATTATTGATTATATTCTCTATGCTGTACTTAACATCCCTGTGACTGTTTTGTAACTGCCAATTTGTACTTCTTAATTCCTTCATCTTTTTCACTCAGCCCCCCAAACCCTCCCATCTAGCAACCATCCGTTTATTCTCTGTTACTATGTTTATTTCTGTTTTGCTTATTTATTTTGTCTTTAAGATTTCACATATAAGTGAAATTGTATTGTCTTTGTCTGACTTATTTCACTTAGCATGATACCTTCTAGGTCCATCTATGTTTTCACAAATGGTGAAATTTCATTCTTTTTTATGGTGAGTAATATTCCATTGTATGTATGTAGCACATCTTCTTTATACAATGTTCTATCAATGGACACACAGGTTGCTTCCATATCTTAGCTATTGTAAATAATGCTGCAGTGAACATAGGAATGCATGTATCTTTTAAAATCCCCCAGAAGTGGGATTTCTGGATCATATGGTAGTTCTATTTTAAATTTTTTGAGGTATCTCCATACTATATTCCATAGTGGCTACACCAATTTTCAATCCCACCAACAATATACCAGGATTCCCTTTCTCCACATCCTTCAATACTTATTTGTTGATTTATTGATGACAGCCATTCTGGCAGGTGTGAAATGATATCTCATTGTGGTTTTAATTTGCATTTCTCTGGTGATTAGTGATGTTGAGCAATTTTTCTTCTATTTATCGGCCATCTATATGTCCATTTTGGAGAAATATCTATTTAGGTATTCTGCCCATTTTTTTAATTGTATTGTTTTTGGGTTTTTTTGGTGTTAAATTGTATAAATTTCTTACATATTTTGGATATTAAAACCTTATCGGATGTATCACTGGCAAATATCTTCTCCCATTCGGTAGGTTGTCTTTTCATTTGTTGATTCTTTGCTGTGCAAAAATTTTTTAGTTTGATATAGTTCTTTTTTTCTCTTTTGTTTATATTGCCTGGGGAGATATATCAGAAAAAAATATTACTAAGAGCAATGTCAAATAGTTTATTGCCTATATTTTCCTCTAGAAGTTTTACAGTTTCAGCTCTTACATTTAAGTCTTTAATTCACTTTGAGTTTATTCTTGTATATAGTGTAAGAAAGTGGTCTTGTTTCATTTTTTTGCATGTATTTGTCCAGTTTTCCCAACACCACTTGTTGAAGAGACTGTCTTTACCCCATTGTATATTATTGCCTCCTTTGTCATAGATCAATTGACTAATTGGTGTGGGTTTTATTTGGGGGCTTTATTCTATTCCATTGATCTGTGTCTGATTTTATGCTAGTTACATGCTGTTTTAATGACTTTTACCTTATAGTATAGTTTGATATCAGATTGCATGACACCTCCAACTTTTTTCTTCTTTCTAAAGATTGCTTTGGCTGTTTGGTATCTTTCTTGGTTCTGTATATATTTTAGGAGTATTTGTTCTAGTTCTGTGAAAAATGCCATTGATACTTTGATAGAGATTGCATTGAATCTGTAGATTGCTTTGAGTAGTTTGGACATTTTAACAATGTTAATTCTTCCTATCCATGAGCATTGTGTGTCGTTCCACTTACTTGTATCTTCAATGTCTTATATTTTTTCTGAGTACAGGTCTTTTACCTCCTTGGTTAAACTGATTTACAGGTATTTTTTGGATGCAATTATAAATGAGATTTTCTTAATTTCTCTTTATGGTAGTTTGCTATTGATGTATAAAAATGCAACCAATTTCTGAATATTTATTTTATATCCTGCTACTTTACTGAATTCATTTTAATGAATTCAGTTCTAATAGTTCTAATAGTTTTTTGTTCTAATAGTTTTTTGGTGGACTCTTCAGTGTTCTCAGTATATAGTATCATGTCATTTGCAAAGAATGACAGTTTTACTTCTTGCTTTCCAATTTGGATGACTTTTATTTCTTTTTCTCATCTAATTGCTGTGGCTAGAACTTCCAAAACTGTGTTGAATAAAAATGGTGAAAGTGACATCCTTGTCTTGTTTCTGATCTTAAGGAAAACACTTTTAGCTTTTCACCATTGAGTATGATGTTAGTTGCGGGTTTTGTCATATGTGGCCTTTATTATATGTGGCTCCTATTTCCACTTTGCTGAGAGTTTTTATCATAAATGGATGCTGAATTTTGTCACATACTTTTTCTGCATCTGTTGATATGATCATATGATTTTTATCCTTCATTTTGTTTATGGGGCATATTGCATTAATTTATATGCAGATATTAAACCAACCTTACATCCCAGAAATAAATCCCAATTGATCATGATGTGTGATCTTTTTAATGTATTACTCAGTTTGGTTTACTAATACTTTGTTGAAGATTTTTGCATCCTTATTCATCAGGGATATTGGCCGGCCTGCCTTTCTTTCTTTCTTTCTTTCTTTCTTTCTTTCTTTCTTTCTTTCTTTCTTTCTTTCTTTCTTTCTTTATTTATTTATTTATTTGTAATGTCTTTGTCTGATTTGGGAATCGAGGTAATACAAGTCTTGTAAAATGAGTTTGGAAGCCTTCCCTCCTCTTTTTAAAATAGTTCAATAGATGTTAAGTCTTCTTTAAATGTTTGGCAAAATTTTCCAGTGAAGCCATCTGGCCCAGGATTTCTTTTTCAGGGGAGATTTTTGATTACTGATTTAGTTTTGTTAGTAGTTATAAGTCTGTTTAGATTTTCTGTTTCTTCTTGTTTCAGTTTTGGAATGTTGTCTGTTTCTAGGAATTTATCCATTTCTTACAGATTGTCCAATTTGTTGGCAACTGTTTGTAGCATTTTCTTATAATCCTTTATATTTCTGTGGTGTCATTTGTCACTTCTCTTTAATTTCTAATTTTATTTATTTAGGTCCTTTCTCTTTGTTTTCTTGAGTCTGGTTAAAGGTTTATTAATTTATTTATCTTTTCAAAGAAACAGTTCTTGGTTTCATTGATCTTTGGATTTTCTTAGACTTTATTTTTTTATTTCCACTCTGATCTTTATTATTTCTTTTCATCTACTTACTTTGAGCTTTGTTTATTCTTGTTTTTCTTATTTCTTTAGATTGTTTATTTGAGATTTTTCTTGTCTTTTGTGGTAGGACTATGTTGCTATGAATTTCCCTCTTAGAACTTATTTGGCTGTGTCCCCTTAATTTGGGGGGCATTGTGTTTTCTTTTGTCTCAAGGTACATTTTTATTTCTTCCTTGTTCTCATTTTTAACCCATTCATTGTGTAGTAGCATGTTATTTAGGTTCCATGTGTTTGTGTGTTTTTTCAGTTTTCATCTTGCAATTGATTTCTAGTTTCATACCATTGTGATGGGAGAAGATGCTTGTTACGATTTCAATCTTCTTTAATTTATTGAGACTTTCTTTGTGGCCTAACGTGTGATCTGTCGCAGAAAATGTTCCACATGCTCTTCATCACTTTGAATATTTCATGCCAATCCTTTCTAGCCTTCTAAGTTTCTGTTAAATCAGATGACTGTCTTATGGGAGCTCCCTTGTAGATAAAGTAACTGTTTTTCTCTTGCTGCTTTTAAGATTCTCTCTTTGTCCTTAACTTCTGGCATTTTAATTATGATGTGTCTTGGTGTGGGCCTCTTTGGGTTCATCTTGTTTAGGACTCTGCATTTCCTAGACTTGTATGTCTATTTCCTTTGCCAAGTCAGGGAGTTGTCAGTTATTATTTCTTCAAATAAATTTTCAATCACTTGATCTCTTTTCTTTCAAGTACACCTAAGATGTGATATTGTTACGCTTGGTGTCCCAGAGGGCCCTTAAATTTTCCTTATTTCTTTAAAATTATTATTTCTTTTTGCTGTTCGCATTGGATGTTTTCTGCTCCCTCTCCTACCAAATCACTGATTTGGTCATCTGCTTAATGTAATCTGCTGTTGATTCCCTACAATATTTTCTTTATTTCTGGCTGGTTCTTTTTTAGGTTTTCTGCCCCTTTGTTGAAGTTGTGGCTGTGTTCATCTATTCTTCGCCTAAATTCATTGAGCATCTTTATAACCAGTGTTTTGAACTCTATATCTGATCATCTGTATCTGTAGATTGCTTGCCTCCATTTCATTTAGTTCTTTTCTAGAGTTTTATCCTGTTCTTTCATTTGGGACATGTTTCTTTGTCTCCTCATTTTGGCTACTTCCCTGTGTTTATTTCTATGTATTAGGTAGATCTGCTATATCTCCCAGTTTTGGCAGGGTGGCCTTATGTGTCCTGAGGGACCCAGTGGCACAGTCTCCCTGGTCACCTATAGCTCAGAGTTTTTTAAACAGCTTGATTTGCTCCTCAGGGGACATTCATTAGTGTTTGAAGACACTTCTTGTTGTCACAATGTGTGTATGTGTTGGGGGGCGGTATCTACTGACATCTAGTGGGTGGAGACCAGAGATATTGCTTAACGTCCCACAATGTACAGGACAGATCCCACAATGGAGAATGATCCCACCCAAAATGTCAACAGTGCCCAGGTTGAGAAATCCTTGTATAGACCTAATTTGATTCACAAATGTTCAGGAGAAATTTTACAGTGTGTTCATTTATTTTACATGTTTCAGGTAATACATTTATATGTTTTAAAGTTCAAAAGGTATGAAATGCTATCTACCTTGAAAAGCCTCTCTACCCTTCTCCATTGGTTTCCGCTCTCTACTCTCCAGCATCCATAGCTTCTTCAAGTCTCTCCAGAGTTTCTTCAGGTACACACAGGTGCATACAAATGCATTCTTTCTCCAACTTCCAATTTTACCAATTTTAAACCTTTAGAGGAGTTTAAAGACTAGTACAAGGAACACCCATATACCCTTCACCTAAATTCACTACATGATAACATTGTGGTATATTTGCTTTCTCTCTTTATATATATATTTTCCTGATTATTTGAGTTTGTCACAGACATCGTACTTCACCCCTACATACTTTGGCATTGATCCTTAAGAACAAGGAAATTCTTGCTCTTAACTACAATAACTACATAACTACAATATTGCTATATATATTTAACTCTGAAAAGTTAACATTGAGGCCATACTAGTACCCAGTGTGCAGTCCATATGATAGTTTCTCTAATTGTCTCAGTAATGTTCTTTATAGATGACTTTGTCCTAACCCAATATCCACTCAAGGACCATGCATTGTGTTTAGTTGTCATTTCTCTTTAATCTCCTTCAATCAAGAATAGTTCTCTGGTCTTGTTTCTCTCTCTCTCTCTCTCTCTCTCTCTCTCTCTCTCTCTCTCAGTCTTCCATGACATTGACATTTTTGAGGAGTCCAGACTAGTTTTTATGTAGACTGTCTCTCAGTTTGTTTGCTTATGTCTTTAAATTAAACAGTTTTGGCTGGAGACATCACACAGAGGATCTTGTCTCCTTATACTCCTCTTTTTTCACATGAGTGATAGCATGCAGTTCTGTGCTATTGCTGGCTTTTTCATTTTATTCTGTGTCTTGCAGATCTCTTTTATTGGTAAACAGCTAACTTCCTTCTTCTCTTTTAACCCACCCTTCATATGAATGTACTGTCATCTGTTTCACCAGCCCCTGCTGATAAACATTTCAGTGGTTTCCCAATCTTTCGCTAAACAGTGACGCAGTGGCTAACCTCATGCTTTTGTCATTTCGCATATATGGAAGTTTAAAGAAATTCCCAGAATTGGGGCAGCTGGGCTTTAGGACATGTATACTTGTGGTTTGATGGGCGTTCCCAAATTTCCTTCCGTGGAGCTTGCACCAGCTCATACCAGCATGTGCTTCCCCACAAAGTATCGTATCCAAATTCAGAATTTTTCCTGAAAAAGAGGCACCTCAATCATGTTCTAGTTTGCATTTCTCTTGCTGTTGACGATGAATATCACAGTAGCAATCAACATTTCTTTTTCTAGTCATATCACTTGCTCATTTTTCTATTGGTTTGTTCCTTTTTCCTGGGTGATCTTTTATTTTTCTATTCAGTTCCCACCTAATGACATTGTTCTGTCCCCAGATTCAGACTTCTTGGGTGATCTTTCCCACCTTTCTGCTGAAGAATACTCTTCAAATCTACCATAGGAATAAAAGAATTCAAGCTCATTGAATTTTGTTTTTCTCATCTTAACTGTATGAAAAGACAACTAAAAAATAAATTAATTCAGGCATGAAACTATATTTATATGTGATGATCAAATCCTGTGAGTCAAAATATTTAAGAGCAGAAATACCTAATCCTTCTAAGAAAAAATCTCAACTTTACTGGTCCTAATCAAGTAATGAATGGGCTTAAGCAGAAAGAGAAGTAACAGCAAACAGGTAAGCACATGGAGGGCTGCACAGCCAAGCCAAGAGGCCTGGCTGAAGGAGGACCTCTTGGCCCTTCTCCCAGAGACCCTGCTTTAGTTAGCGTGTGTCTGGTTGCCAGTGAAACCGACCCAGACCAGCTAACGCAAGAAGGTGCAATTAATCTGAAGCCATCAGAGGGTCCCAGGGTCTCCAGGGACAGGAGTACGGCTGACTGTTTATGTTTGTATAAAACTTAGTCTGGAACTAAGAATGAAGTGCTAGCAGACACATCTATGTGACAGCTCTGCATATTTCGATGTATCTTTCTGATGCTGTCATCTCTTTCTCTGTCCCATTCTGTCTACATGGCGTAATCTCTAGCTGATGAAAACAGAGGAGCTCACCTGCTCTCGTTTCAGTCCCCATACAAAATTCCCCGCCCCTTCTCCTCTGTCTCAAATTAAGCTCAGGCCAAGTGCCCACTTATGCAGTAGTTGGTGGTGCTCAAGGAGGTGGAGAGATCCTTATAGCAGTTCCATTGGTTCAGAAGAGGAGATAATGTCACATGAACCGGATCCTAGTTCCCTGAATTCTCTTGCACAGCCAAGGGTAGGATCCAGTAAACCCATGCCTGACAAAGGACAAGTCAGTTCTTAGTGTCAGGATAAAATATTAGAGAACCTAATACAGTGACCCATCCTTCGAAGTGACAGTATGTCACCGACAATTGCATCTAGAACATCCTAACTTTACATCAGTCTCTTAATACATTACATTCTTGTTCTTCATGGATAGGGCTGATTTCTCACCGTATGGGTAACTTTTCTTTAGAGCCTTACTGTATAAAATTACAGTCGTTGAAATAACTTGGAAGGAATGACAGATAGTGAAGAGACAGTTCTGAACACACAGGAGAGGTTCAGAAACATTTAGAATTGATAGGGGGTATAAGCCTGCTAAAAAGGGCATGGGACCTCTCAGGGTTTGCCGTTAAGTCTCCACTTCGTGTTGCATTTCTACCTGGTTAGCCGGAACCAGAGACAGAACACATTTGACTCATTGCATCCTCAGGAGTCAATGGAAGTTTAATTCATGATCCTGGTGGGCTGAGTCTGTCTTCCTGTCAAAACAAGGGATGTACCGTATGGTCCTGTGACTGAACAGAATTGTTACTTCCAGGGTAGAGGAGCTCTGAACATTTGTGTGGAACAACTTCCCTCACAGCAACAGTCTAGAAACCTGGACATGCTCAGTATGTCTTGATTGTATTCAGAAACCTGATTAAGTTGCCAGCTAGAAGTTTGTGTGTGCTAATAAAGAGCTATAAAGCAGGTTATTACGTTAAAAAGTAAGTACTGGATGATTGCACTTGAGGGAAAGAGCAGAAGGACATCTCTACAGATGCCACATGTGCATAAAACATCTTCAGACATACAGTATCCCACAGTATGATTCTCTAGGGAGGAGGCTGGGCAACAGAAGGAAACATTTTCCTTTTCTGTTCTTGTCTTTTTCACTATACAAGAATAATTTTTAAAATGCTATTTAAAAAGAATCACTAAACACAAAGGAAACAATGGTGTTTTTATTCTACGTAAAGCTGACAAAGTCAAGAAGAAATTAGTCTATGATATATACTATTCACATTATGCATATACTCATGTTACTTCTTTCTTTTAAAGTATAGTCATGTTACATACTATTTTCGATTTTACATAACTTTTCTTAGAGACTTTCTGTATGAATTGTTTTTAGCTGACCTTATTTGAAAATTGTATTCCTATATGCAATAAAGCAATGTTAGCCAGCAAGTGGGGATGTTGGAATCAATGCTGATTGAAAGCAGGGTGGGAGGATAAGTGTACTGTGTGCTAAAACGTCCACTGACCTTGAGCAGGAAATATGCCTTGAGGAATGCCCAAGTGTCAAAGCAAAGGTACCTTGCCAACAGATTCAGATGGAAACACTGCCATTTAGCAAAGCTTAGCTCCCATCCCCAGTCACAGAGCCACCTAGACCACTTCTGATGGAGTTGTCTCTTCCCTACCACCTTGAACTTCTCTCTCACTTGTCTATACCGTTAATTTAAGACTTCGATGGCTTTAAAATTGAACATGTAGTACATCTAGCACCCAGATCCTGGTTTCTATTGGTTTCCTCCAGTATAAGGAACCAGAGCTCCTTGACAGTTGACTCTAGGACTATGGCAGGACAATGAGCCCAACGTATCTATAGTGCCAGGAAGTAAGGCAATAATCACAAAACCCACAATGACAGGGTACATCACAGAGTCACAGGAGCCAGCTGAAAGAGCTTCCAATGGCCAAAGCTAGAACAGTTGGAACAACAAATACGGTAGCCTTGGATTTTAACCCACAGTTCCATACTGATATAAATCTATGATTGAATAAATAATTAAATGATGGGGAAGAAGCAAATCTCTCATGCTCAAGAATCCCCAAATAATTTATGTAGATCCTTCATGTTCAGGGAGATGAGACATAACCGCCTACCCCTATGTATAGTGACTTTCTTCCAGATAGTACAAAATGGAAAGGGGTTGTGGGGAGAGGAACTACACAATGGAGACACCTGATAAACATGACCTCAGCCAGGAGATTTGGGGTCAGTATCACAGAGATAAGTCATGACACAGATCCCTAATGTGATGTGACAAGAAGGACACTTTATGGTCTTCTAAAACCCACAACCCCAGTCAACAATGAGAAAAATAGACAAACTCCAGTGGAAGACATTCTACAGAATCGCTTATAGACCTCCTCAGAACTGTCAAGACCATCAAAAACAGGAGAGTCTGAGACACAGACCCAGCCAAGAGAAGACTCAGGAGACATGACGAACAAATGTCACATGGGTCCTGACGGGATCCTGGGACAGGAAGAAAATGTTAGGGAAGAACTGAGGAAATGTGAATTTAGACTTTGGTTAACATAACGTATCAATATTAATTCTGTACCACACTATTGTAAGATCTAATAATAACAGGAACTAGGTGTGGGACTTCTCAGAACTCTCTTCACAACGTTTCCATAAATCTGGAATCTGTTCTAAAATTAAAAGTTTGTTTTAAAAACTGAACATGTGACAGTTGTTCTCTCCAGGGAGTAAGAATGGGAAGGGACACATGAAAGAGTTTCTGGTTTATTTGTTGAAAAGTTTTGAATTGCTTGGATTTTTCACAGTGCCTATGTAGTAGTTTTGTAAGAAGAAGAAAAGAAAAGAAAAAAGGAATAAGCATATGTTCTGTTGCACAGTGTTAACTCCTGCCTTCTACCAGGCACTTGGTGAGGATGTATTTCCTCCACATGTGATGTTGGATTTTCTAGCTTGGCGTCCTGCTCTTATGGAGGTTGGACCAAAGGGGTCGAGTACAAGGGACAGCCCTGCTGAAACATGACTATGGAAAACACCTGACTCACTGCATCTTCCGGCTCCCCCCTCCTGGCGAGTAAGTGTGAGCTCGTATGGTGGCCTTACATTTACATCCTTGGCGGGGGCTGGTTGGGGCAGAGATATGGCTTTTCCTGACACTGGAGGAGTCGTAGCAATGAGCCATTCTCTTCCAATGAGGGGCAGCAAGGAATCCTGACTTCCTGTGTCATATTTACTTTCAGGGACCTTGTTCAGTTGGCAAAGGCGGCTGTGAGTGGTGATGAGAAAGCCCTGGACATGTTTAACTGGAGGAAAAGTAGCTTTGGAAGTTTCTTGAAAATGGGTTCTCAAGAAGGACTGTCATTCTTTGTCAGCTTGATGGATGGTGAGAAACTTAGGTTGGGATTCTAAGACACTGAAGTGTTTTAAGGGTATCTGATAAGGATTTTAAACAAATGGATGGTATTTCTGCATAAAATAACAGACTATATGCATGTCAATCTTAGAGTGATACTGTAGGCCAGCTTTTTGCAGTTTATCCAGCATTCATAGAATGGCTTTACTTCATTCTGATTCGAGATAAATTGAGCTCTATTTGTATTTGAGTGAGAGGTTTTCACTAGGAAACCATTGATCAGCAGTTACATCCCAACTGCTTACTGTGTGCACAGCAGCAGACGGACCATCTTGAAAAGATGCTTTTTTTGCACTCCTGTTATTCAGTCTATATGATTCTGAAGTACCTCTTATTTGCCTGGTACCTGGATAAGCTCTGGGAATGGAGTGTGAACAGGATGGAGTGGGTTTTGCTTCCAGCCTGCAACCACCAGCCAGTCCTCGTGGGTGGTCTGCGTTGAGCACCATCTGTCTTGATTTTAACACAATTCTCCTTAGTGTAAA
Organism: Cynopterus sphinx; assembly: GCA_030015415.1. Classification (NCBI taxonomy): domain Eukaryota; kingdom Metazoa; phylum Chordata; class Mammalia; order Chiroptera; family Pteropodidae; genus Cynopterus; species Cynopterus sphinx. The sequence goes on along the minus strand of CM057379.1, from coordinate 92,445,708 downwards.
TAGTGAAACAGTCTGCCCTAGTGGCAGCTGATAAATGCGACATGAAGTTAAGAGAAAAAGAGTTTTTTACATTCAAATGTTTCCATTTTAAACATTCATGAGAATGTTTACAAGTGTGTGTCTGCTATGGGAAAGAGGCCATTGGAAGTGAGGATTGCACAAAGGTTGCAAGGTTTGAGGAGGCTGTGTCACCAGGACAGGAAGAGAACAGATGATAGCTAGAAGGGATTGTGGGCTTTTGAGAGACCTTTCATTTCAGAAGGTAAAGAAACAGAGCCAAGGGAATTTGGGAAGGCCCCAGAAAGGACACGGAGTGGACATGGCACAGTGGAGGTACAGGAAGGGGAGATGCAAGGGTCAGAGTCAAGGAGATGATGTGGGAAAGAGACATGTGAAGGAAAAAAACATTGGCAACTGGAAGAAGACTGTACAGTGGGTGTCAGTCCTGCCTCACACTCGGTGGCTGTGGGCTTCGGAGACAAATTATCGCATGTCTGTGAGCCTCAACTTCCTAATGTTCATGTAAAACAGGATACTAAGAGTACCTGCCGCAGGAGCTCACTGGAAATGCCAGCCGAGTTAACACACATAAGCACCTAACACTGAGCTTGCCACAAGTACGTGCCTAGTAGATGCTCGTTATTGCAATTAGCCTCTAGAGAACCTCAAATTTTTCAGTTTAATAAGAACTGAACAGTTGGGAATAAGATGAGAGAAGACCAGGAGGATGAGGAGGCTCTGGAGAGCAGCAGCAATTAATCAAATTCCTGAGAACTGTTAGAAGGTTCCACTCACCAAGCTCAAAAGCCTGAGAGAGGAACAAGAGTTTGGGCAAAGGGGTGGGCAGGAGGAGGGATTCCTGGCTGGAGAGGCTCTGCGGCTTAGATGGGGCAAGACAGGTAACCGACCTACACAGGACAGCGGGGACAGGGCCTTGTGGCTATGGGAGATTATAATCCAGGGCCTCAATGCATGGATGACAAATGTACACCTCATGTTAGATAATCAAGGAGTTTTAAGGCTGCAGAGGCAGGCGAGTCATCAATGTGAACGTCAGAAACCTCTAAGGTTCGTGGTGGTGAAGGAAGAACTGGTGGGGACAGGAGTCAAGGCTGAACTAAACCAATAAAATGGAGCTTATTTCAGAGATGGCAGCCTGTGAGGTCATGTACAGATGTTTTTTAAATATTTTCATTGCAAATTTTTATAATGAAGATGTTTATTTTGAAAATGCCTCTAAGGAGATAGAAATGGCTTCTCATAAGTACCAAGCTACTGGATGAATGCTTCCTTTGTCCTCAGGGACAGTGCACTACGTGGATGAGAAAGGCAAGACCAGCATGGCAGCATCCACAGACAGCTCTATCCAAATACTGTTCTACATTGAGAAGAGGGAGGCACTGGTGGCGGTCACAGAGAACCTGCTGCTGTCCTTGTACTTGGTGACTCCTGAGGGCGATGTGGAAGAAATGATGAAGGTGGGTGGGGGAGTGGCCTCGGCAGAAAGATAGCACTTGGGTCGCGTTCTCCTGACCTGATCTAACCTTCCTTTCCAATTCCTTGGCAAATCTGTTCTGGTGACCCATTTAGTACTGCCAACCAGCTGTTTAGTGCCATTATTTATTATACAACATTCAGTTTACCGGGAAATAGTGAAGGAGTTTCAGGTGTCAGTGGGCAGAAAGGGTGAGAGTCTGGGCTGCGCTCCTGTGATTGGTTAATTCATAGCCTACAGACCTGGGCGTGACAGATAACTGCTCACCTCGCACAGCCCCTTTGACCTCCATGATGGAACCATGTGAGAAGGGACATTTTCCTGTTTCCCAGCCACGTGCAGATGAGATATGGAAGGGACTCACTATGCACCTTGTCACAGCTGCCCCTTGGCCACACGTCCACATTATTTCACCCAAGGGGTGTGTATAACAGTCACTGTCCTTGGGTAGCAGGTGTTTTACTGTGGTTACTGAGAAACACCTTAGTGTTCATGAAGGTTCCTCATGGCATCAGCTCCAGGCCTTCACCACCAAGAGGACACTGAAGGCATTGGCTACAGCCTGTCCCTTGGTCAGGTGCTGCTCGTTATTGCCCTGCTGCTAGTTTCTTGGTTTATACCAGGGGGATCCATGTTGCTCAGAGAACTCTGGACTTTCCCTAAAGATACTCCTGTAGATTATGGAGCAGACTGATTTTTGTAAGTCATTGTTTATTTGACCATTTATGTATCCTCTAGCATAGCAATTGAAAACATGGTCACTGAATCACATAGACCTGGGTTTGAATCCCCTCTGAGCCACTCATTGGCTGGTGGTCCCTGGGCAGGTCTGTTTCCTGCAAAGCGGGGTGTGACAACTGCCTTAGAAGGTGTGGTGGTGCCTGAACGCTGCTCAGCTTGGTAGCCACTCAGCAGAAGTGTTCACTGTGTACCGTGTGCTGGGCAGCAGCTATTGTTAACCACTTAATGTGCCAAGAAATTGTCAGCTTTGGCCTGTGTGTCCTGGAAAGCTAGCAGTGTCTTTCCAAGGGATACACAGTCTCGGCAAAGTGACATGCTTCTTTTGGGTTGTTTTTTATTATACAGGTGAAGTTGAGTGGGAAAACAGGTCACCACGCCGACATTGCTTTGATCGAAGGCACTCTTCTGGTGACTGCCACTGGGGAATCAGCCCTCAGGTGAGAACTGACACTCCAGGGAGTACGTAATGAAAAGTCAGTCTCTTCCAAGTAAACTTTTTAACTGCAGTATAACATACAGACAGAAAAATACACAAATTATGAATTTTCACAAATTGAACATTCTCATATAACAGCTCTGAAATCGAAGAACAGAACATAGAAGAGACCCTAGGCCTCTTCCCCCGCACCACCCCCCCGCCAACCCATGAGGGTGGCTATCCTGATATCTGCCTGTGGAGTCATTTTGCCTGTTTTTTGTTTGTTTGTTTGTTTGTTTGTTTGTTTGTTGTTGAGCTTTGTATAGAGAGAAGGATGTGCTATGTTCTCTTGAGTCGAACTGCTGTAGCTCCACGTGATACTGGGGATTCTCCTCAGTGTACATGGTTTTGTTCTCATTGTGACATGGTGTCACACATGGACCCTCTTTTACTAACGGCTGCTCCCTTTCATTATGAACAGTGCACAAAACGTCTAAATGTAATGATCGCCGGCTTTTCATATCAGAGTCCAAAGGGCCATGACATTTTCCTGATTTTTACAGTTCACTCTGCAAGTTGGTCAAGCCACTCAGAGCTGAGGGCAGTCCACTGACACAATCCCCTCAGTGGGCTTTCTTCCTTCTCTTGTAGATTCTGGGACTTGGATCGAGGGGAGAATTATGTACTGAGTCCAGAGGAGAAGTTCGGTTTCGAAAAAGGAGAAAATATAAACTGTGTTTCTTACTGTAAAGTCAAAGGTGAGATTTCTTGGGCTGGCATAAGGGAGAAAGAGAACCAGCTTCAACCTTTGCTCTGTCCGCTCCAAAATGATGATGGTGGCTATTCAAAGACTGGTAACTCAATTATAAATATGTAAATTCATTTGAATAAAGTCAGTCTGTAATGAGAAAATAACAGTAAATGTTTTTATCCCACGTGAGGATCAAGGATTTAAAAAGTGTGGCCAAACCCTGAGTAAAAGACAGTGTGGGAAACTTTAGAAGTATGTATATATATATGTGTGTAAATGTATGTCTGTGCATAAGTGTGTACACATTTGTACAGGACAGAAAGAATAGGAGATGAGCCAGAGCATCATTTATTTTGTGCCTGCTGAGTGCTACGTGCCGTCCTAGCATTAGGAAAGAGGATTGAACAGGCATACAGGCTCGTTTCACAGAGACAAAAAACAGCACCAACACCCCCACCACCCACACGTGCACACGTATTGCCAGGCACTTGTCAGTTCTCATGAAGGAAGAGACAGCAGGTGAGGACTGATGGGCTGATACATTAGAGAGGGTGGTCAGAGAAGGGAGCTTGAGGCTTTTCTTCCCCTTTTTCAAGTCAATGACTGTGAACTCTGTTTTTACCTGTAGGTCTTCTGGCAGCAGGCACCGATAGAGGGCGAGTAGCCATGTGGAGAAAGGTGCCAGGACCCCAGAGCAGCCGAGGAGTGGAGGGCAAAGACAGGTGGACTCTTCAAACCCCTACTGAGCTTGAAGGAAATATCACACAGATAAAGGTACAACTGTTCCAGGGTGTTAGGTGCACTCATTCTGTGCCCTGCAGAAGTGGAGGAAATAATTGACTTTGAACCTATTTTTGTCAGTTACTCACCTTAAAAGACTATCTGAAAATAAAGGCTTTTTGGAGCTCAGCATTGCAGATGAGGGATTGTGGATCTGTAGTAATCTGTATCTATTTTTTCTATCCTCTTATTCCTTTATTTCTGTCTCTATTACCTCTATCTTTCATCCATCTATCTGTCTGTCTGTCTGTCTGTCTATCTATCTATCTATCTATCATCTATCTTTCTAACAGCTTTATTGAGATACATAACAGACCAAATGGTTTTTAGTATATTCAGAGTTTTGCAACCATCACAATAAATTTTAGAACATTTTCATCACCCCAGAAAGAAATCCCATACCCATTAAAACCGGTGTTTTTAGGTGGGCTCTCCTTGACTGCCCTTTCACATTTCCTCCTCCTCCAGCCCTATGAGGCACTAATCTACTTTCTCTCTCTATGAATTTGCCTGTTCCAGACATCGCATATCAGTTGAATCACACAAAACATGCATAGACATGAGATTTCTTTCACTGAGCATTGTTTTCAGAGTTCATCCATATTGTTGCATGTGTCAGTATTTCGTTCCTTTTTGTGGCTAATAGTCCACTGTCTGAATAGGTCACATTTTGTTATCCCTTCATCCACCCATGGACATTTGGGTTGTTTCCATTTTTGGACTATTATGAATAATGCTGCTGTGAACATTGGTGTGCTAGTTTTTTGTGTTTAAATTCTTTTGGGCGTTTGATTCTTTCTTAATGAAGTCTCTGTTTGGTGAGACATTATATCACACCCTCCTTTACTTCTGTGAGCCTGGTTTCTTTTAGGTCTTTGAATATGTTTATAGTGGCTACTTTGAAGTCTTTCTTAAGTCCGGCATCTGGGCCCTCTTGGGGCAGTTTCTGTTGCCTGCTTTTTTTCTCTCTGTGTGAGTTATATTCTGCTTTGCATGACATTTTATTTTTTGTTGCAAACTAGACATTTTAGTTAAAATATTGTGTCAACTCTGGGATACTGACCCTCCTGCCCCACTCACCTCCAGGGCTTGTGGCTGTTGTTTGCTTATCTATCTGTTTAGTGACTGACTGGATGGGCCACTGTAGTGATGTCTTAGTCCCTTGCAGTGTGAAGTCTCTGACATTGCTCCTCAGAGGGCCCAGCCTGGGGCACATGCACAGTCATGCTGGGACACCGGTGGTTTTAGGAGGGCTCTCCTTGACTGTCCTTTTCTTGATCTCTGTTAAGCTTCTTGCCTCCATCTAGTATTACAGATTTTGTTAGGCTCCCCAGTTGCCTGATCTGTTTTATATAATACCCTGGGGCACCAATTGTTCCATAGTCTGTTCCAGTTAAGTTTGGGCAGAGTTGGTCTTTGAGTTCTGTGTCAGGTTTGTTCTAACCCAGGAGGGCTCCTCTTAGATAATAACTTCACCGCTGGTTCTGTCTGGTAAACTATCTGGCCTGCTGCTGAGCTTGTTGCTGTCCTGAAGCTACCAGCCTCCTCTAAACGCTTACCACCAAAACCTCCTCTGTTCTCAAGAGTGTCTTTAGGCTTAAACTTTCCCACATTCCAGTTCCAATGAAGTGACTTCCTTTGGGGAGTGCTTCAGAGTGCTCTGCTCTTAAGAATGGATCTGAGTTCTTCTCTGCTCACCTTGAAGTAGCCTCTGTAACACAAAGCTGGGGGGAAATGCTGGAGGCTAGCCCCTCACAGGGGCATGCTGTAGCCCTCCACCAGGACCTGGGGGAGCTGAAGGAGAGGGAGCCCCGTCTTGTAGCCATACCCGCCCAGGCAGAGCTTTGGTCATGCTGAGCTGAGGGGCAGGAGGAAGGCAGTAGAGTGACTTAGGTGCCGCAGACTCTGCTGTTCTTACCAGATTTAGTACTTTCTTGAATAAGTGCTTCTTCATTTGCCTTATGCCTAGTTTCCAGAGAATTAGATGATTGTTTTTTATAATTTTCACCAGTTATTCCTGTAATGTTCTCAGGGCTTCCCACCCTGTTGTCCTGGAAGTTGTCGCTCAGATCTATTCTATGTAAATCTTAAAGTTAAAATTTACTTATTCCTATACTAATCAGGAAAGGAAACATATGTAGTAAATAGTTTAGGGATACCTTATAGTAATTTTGGGAATTACTATCCTCATCATAGGCCATATATAAAAATAGTTTCTAGATAAATTAATGAGTCAAATATTTTAGTTAGGACAAAAGAACTGGCTAAAAATATCATATGACATTATTGTATCTGTAAATACAACTTTCTCTGTTTTGAAGTAATGAAAGCAGTTACAAAAAAGCAGAGACTGACAAGTTTGAATACATAAGAACTTATTTCAAACTTGGCAATGGAGAACAAGACTAGAATTGAAGGAAAACTAAACTCGGTAATGTTCACATTAAAGAGTATGAAGTGTTGAACTCTAAAACACCATATTTTTCGTTTCCCACTGCATATTGTTTTCTTCATTTTAACATGAAATTGGTGTGCAACTCTTCCAGTTGATGTTTACATTTAAAGTGTTGTGGCAATTACAATAGGGCTTAATCTGGAATGAATAATTATATCAGTGGATTGGTAGGAAATCCAGAAACAGATTTGTATAGATTTAATATGAAATTATGAAAGTGGCATTTCATATATGTGGAATCTAAGGAACAAAAAGAACAAACTAATCAAAAACAGACTCACAAATATAGAGGACAATCTGGCGATAACAGGGAGTGGGGTTGGGAGGCTGGGAGAATAGGGTGAAGGGTTAAAAAAGTATAAACTAGTAGTTGATAAAGATGGTCACAGGGATGGGGAGTGGGCATAGAGAATGCAGTTAGCATTAATGTATTGGCTAGGTGGAGAGCCAGAGGAGAGAAAGAACAATTAGGGGGATCATTTTATAAATTATATAACCAATGTACTGTATACTCAAAACTAATAAAATTAAAGAGAAAAAGAAATAAAATTTTAAAAAATAGCATTTCATATCACTGGAGGAAAGCTGGATAAGTTAATATATTGTGTAAATTTGCTATGAATTTTAAAAAATAAGCATTCTTAAATAAATATCAGAAAAGTAAATTCTGAAGATGTTCAGTCAGGCAGAACAGACACAAGCTAGAACAGCCATATAGGTAAATACCTGCTCTACCATGAGTCTGGGTGTCAGTATCATAAACTTTGTCTACAAAGTACACGTTTTACACTTATATATTTTTAAAAATAATTTTTTAACAACAAGAAGATATAGAGCTTGGAAATAGAATAATGTTTTCTTGACTGTATCTCTCCTCCTTTGTTCATACTTTGTTTCTTTCTCTCCAACATGGTAATGAAGTGGGGCTCCAAGAAGAACCTTCTGGCAGTGAACAACATCAGCTCCGTAGTGATCCTCAGTGAGCAGGCCATGTCATCACACTTCCACCAGCAAGTGGCTGTGGTGCAGGTTTCCCCGAGCTTACTCAGTGTGTCCCTCCTGTCCACGGGGTTGACGCACAGCCTGCGCACAGACATGCACATCAGTGGAGTGTTCGCCACCAAGGTGACTGAGGGTGACCTGTGGGGTCAGTTGGGGGTCTTCTTCAATGTAGACAGAAGACGTGGTCAGTCGTTAGGGTCATTCAGAATGGCAAGGGGCCCAGATGGCAGATTGTTTATTAATTTCCAAAATACTTTTTAGGATGCTGTCGCCGTCTGGAATGGAAAACAGGTGGTGATCTTTGAGCTTTCTGGAGCCACATTACGAAATGCAGGTGGGAGTCTTTTCCCCCACACCTGAGGGCACTCAGAGCATCCTGCTTTATTTTCTCACCATCTGATGGGGGGGTGAGCCTATGGAGTGAGCAGAGGGCTGGCACAGAGCCATGGGGAGACCCTCATGTCAGTTCTCATACTTGTACCTGTGTTTCCAGAGCCAGTGCTGCAGCTTTGGCCCTGAGCTGCCAGGGCCTCTCAGGCCCTCTGGGCCACACTCTGTTCAATCCAGTCATGGTGGTTGAGAAGTGCAGCCAGGTCTGGGCCAACAAGCCTTCCTGGGCTGCAGGACAATAAAAGCTCAGAAATAAGGCTGCAGTGCTTTCCAGGGAGAGGGTTTGCTACACATCCAACTTTTGAACTGGTTCCAGACCATGCAGAGCAATAAGCCCCATGGCATCTTGACCAGGGCCAGCCTTTGGGGATTTCAAGATGGATTGTCAGAGATGCAACACCACTCAAAACACCTACGTCCTGTATATCTCTCCACTTCTCTGTTTCACTGGGCTGCCTTTATCCTTTGCTCTTTAGTACATGCCTGTATGAATTTCCTGGGGCTGCAAAAACTGAAGAGCTAAAACAAAAATTTATTCTCTCACAGGTATAGAGGTCTGAAGTCCCAAATCAGTTTCACCGGCCAAAATTAAGGCATCAACAGAGCCATATTCCCTTCAGAGCCCTAGGGAAGAATCTGTTCCTTTCTTCTTCAGCTTTTGGAGACTGCTAGTAATGCTTGACTTAAGGTCACATCATTACAGTCGGTGCCTCCATTGTCACATTGTTTCTGTCTGAAATCTAACTCCTTTTTAATAAGGACACTAATGATTGCATTTAGGGCCCACCTGGATGATCCAGGGTAATCTCCCCATCTCAAGACCTTATCATCTTGTCCATGTAAGCTCATATTCACAGGTTCCAGGATTGGAACCTGATGCCTTTGGGGAGCATCTTCCAGCCTGCATGGTGATTGTCAGGATGTGCTGCTGAATTCTTACCTTCGCCCATCCTGACCTTGACCTTCTCACCTCACAGGAGGACTTGCCATTGCATTATTTCAAGGATGACACCCACCATGTGTTCATTTGAACACCTCATGCCTCCCTGGGGATGTTTCCACTGGTTATCACCTCTCTCCTCATATTATTCCCTCTTTTTCTTTTCTTCTAATGATTTGTTGCCTCAAGTTCTCTGATAAGACTTTTCTTGCTCTGCCTGGTATTGTGCTGGTAATTCACATCTTCTCTCTTCTGGTATAGATTCCCCAGGGCAAGTATGAATTTCTTATCTACACAACAGGACAGCACAGCAGGTGCTGAGATATTTTCTGGGGGTTTTTTTGTTTGTAAGTTTGTTTATTTTTTGGTATGTAATTATCTCCTGTCTAAAGACAGAGACCAGGACTTGTGGCCTCTGAAGTTCCACCTGAGATAAGCAGATGCTTGCTTAAACAATTGTGCCATGAGGTGCTGTGCCTCTGGAAGCATCTGCTACCAGATGGGGAAAAAGAGATATCACTAGTGAGTGGTACAGGGTGGGAAGCCCAGCACTGAGTCCCCACACCAGGTCCAGAGCCTCCACAAGCTGTCACTGGCAGCTATGGTCTTCAGCAGTTCCCTGCGCTTTGGAGCCTCACTTTCCTCATCTGTAAAATGCAAAGAACACATCCCTCACAGAGCAGTTGTGATGGCAAAGGTGAATTAGGGAACATATGTGAGAATACTTCTTAAATTCTGAGGAAGTATGAAAAGGTTAGCTGCTGCTGTCATCGTGTTTATTTTTCATTTCAGGTACCTTCCTGTGTGAGTCTCCAGTGTTAGCAATGCATGAAGAAAACGTTTATACAGTGGAACCAAACCGAGTTCAAGTTCGAACCTGGCAGGTAAATCACTGCTGTAGGGAAAGTGGACTATGATGATAAAGACAGTAAGAGCAGAGTTAAAAATTCCGTCTAAATCGAGCCAGAGCGAGCTTATCAACTTCACCCAGTGGGTCAGATTTCCCCCACCAGGAGTTTGGCTGTACAAATGGATTCTGGCATAGCTGCTTCATCTGTGACTGTTGTGACTTCAGAAACCAGGAGACAGGGCAAAGGCCTTTTGCAGTGAAAAGGACTAGATTACTTGACCTTGAGTACACGGGATTGTGAAATGAGAGGAAATGTTTGCTGTGCATCTCGAGGGCTGAGAAGCCATCAGTTCAGGATATAGTACCTTTGGACAAGACTTTCCCTGCATGTGTCTGAGGGGAAGGCTAGGATAGGGTCAATGCAGGCCTTCAAGATGACAGGCCTCTAACACACTATTCTGTTCCCTCCTGGTAGTATAAAGAAACTGTTGCCTATCTGCATCCCATACACTCTTGCTGGATCCCAGGGGCTGATGTGGTGTATTAGTTGCCTGAGCCTGTCATAACAAATTATCAGAAACTGAGTGACTTAAAGCAATAGAAATTTATTCTCCTACAGTTCAGGAGGCCAGAAGTCCAAAATCCAGGTGTGGGCAGGGTTGACTCCCCCTGAGGCTCTAAGGGAGAATTTGTCCCAGGCCTCTTCCAGTTTCTGGTGGCTGCTGACAAGCTATGGTGTCTCTTGGCGTATAGACACAACACTCCATTCTCTGCCTTCATGGCCTTCGCCCTGTGACTATGTCTTCTCTTTTGTGTCTTATAAGGTCATCTGTCCTTGGATTTAGGGCCTACCCTAATCCAGAATGGTCTCCTTTTAAGGTCTTTAATTTACATCTGCAAAGACCCTTTTTCCAAATAACATCACATTCATAGATTCCAGGTAGACACATCTTTTGGTGGCCACCATCCAGCGCAGTACATGCAGCAGTGTTTTGTATCAAGGTCAAGAATACCTATCCTGGCCCTGGTTTCAGCTTTCAGGGCTACTACTTTGTCCAGCTCTGAGTTCTTTCTTGGTATCCAGTGTTTGCCACATCCATATCCTTGTACCTCTCATGCTGCTGATCCACTCCTCCATTTAGCAGTTCCAGATGGAGCTTCCATGGAGTTCTCCATTCTAGTGGGGTTCAGATGGTAAAGGAGTTAAAGGAGCACACTAAAGCAAGATGGGGATGGAAAGGACCACAGTGGAGGAATTGGAGCAGAGACCTAATGATTTGAGAGAAACAGCCCTCAGCCCCCCTTGCCCTTCTGGGGAAAAGTACAGACTGAGGATGCTTCTGGCCCCTGTGAGACCTTCTGCCTGTTCAATGTCAGAGAGGAGGCAGAGAGGCTGGAGGAGAAGAGGCTAGAGCCCAGCAGGGCATCTCGTGCAAAGAAAGGTCACCTTTCTTGCACCGACAGTTGTGTAGGGGTCACCTGCCATGGACATAAAGCTTAGGCAGGGAGGGGTCATGTACTTAACATAGATGAAAGGGTCAGCTGGGCAGCTGTGTCAGCAGAGAGGTGACCTGTGGGGTGCTGGAAAGTGAACAGACTACTGGGAAGGGGCTGTTGGTATACTGGGAAAAAGCAAGGTCTTAATGGGAAAGGGAGAACAGCCTGCTAGGAAAGAGTGAAAAGTATACTGGGAAAGGACCAATGGCTTGCTAGGAAGGGGCAAGTGGTCTGGTGGGAAACATGGAATCAACTGAGGAACCTTACCTGCTTAGCTTGGAGGGCATCTCACAACAGATGGCATGGAGTTGGATCTTTTTTGTTGTTAATTTTTGAACTAAAAGGAGTGTGTGTCCATTGTAATTAATATCTTGCCAGCCTGTGTAAGAAAAAGGTTAGTAACCTTCCGCCCACTTTTGAAAGTCTGAAGTGTGTCTCTCTATACCTTTCTGCCTGCTGGTGCGGATGTAGATACACAAACTACAATTGTTTTTGCTCATTTGTGTCCACAGCGAGACCAACTGGATTGCCATCATGCACCTTCCAGTTCTCTAATGAGATCTTCTAGGTGGGAATGTTGAGCCCCACTCGTTCCCAGTGCTTTGTGCTGTTTTGTGCAGTGAGTGGCCCAGGGTGAAGAGTAGTGACAGGCACCCTGGGGAGGGCTTTATGGAGAGGCTGAAGCTGAGGAAGGGGCTGGGGTCTGACTGACACTGGAGAAGCTGAAGCCAAGGGAACAGCAGAGAAGTGGAGAATGCGGCAGGAGGACCGGTTCAGCTTGTTTTTTTTTTACCTTGGGTTAATGCTCTTTTCTCCTAGAAGATAACTTCTAGGTGGGTGTAGTGGGAGAGATTAAGGGAACTGACAAACAGTGCAATCAGATGAGAGATGCCACAGGAGAGAGGTATGAGGGCCTGGAAGTTGGCTGGGAGCCTCAGGCCAGAGTAGAGGGTGGAATGAGTCGGTAGCTGTGGGGGTAGGGGTGGGGAGGTGGTGAGCAGTTGGATTGTGGGTGGCCATAGATGGAAGAATCGAGGGTATTCTGAGTTTTCTAGTTTGGGAGTCTGAATTAATCGTGGTACCTTAAGATGGAAACTTCAGAAGCAGCGCATCTTTGGGGGAACAAGGTATGAATTTGAGGTGCCTTGGACACCCTTCAGAGAAGTCCAAGAGCTAGTTAGAAATACAGGTTCTTGAGGTCAGGAATGGGGTCAGTGCTGTAAAGCAGTAACTTTGGGAATTTGGAATACACTGATGTAAAGATAGTAGTTGAAGCAATGTAGAAGCAAGATGAGTCCAAATTTGTACCCTGGGGACCCAGTGTGTAAAGAGTCTTTGGCCCAGTCAACCATCTCCCGTGACTCATCTTTTAATCCTATGTTCACCAAGATGTTTGTACATTCCACAAGCATTTATTAAGCTCCTGCTAAGTGCATCAAAATGAAGATTAGATTCCTCAGTTTGAAATTCCTCCTTTCATGTCTCCTAGCCATTCATTCCCCCACGCTGAGTTTCCCAGACAGGTTGCACTGGTTCCCGCTTCCTCACTTGCTCTCAGTATCTCTCTGTTTAGTATTACGAGCCCACCAAGTTCTGTTGGAACCCTCCTTGTCCTGCAGCCTGCCTCCTCGCTCCCCTGTGTGCTGGAACTATACCTCCCCAGCTGTGCTCACCTGACTCACCGCCCTCATTTCAAGCTCCTGGGGACATATGGCTCACTGTCTGGGTGCTCTGCTTCTAACCCAGTGCCATGTGGGGTGCAGGTATTCGCTAAACACTGGTCGAATTGAGCCAGGAGCCTCTCTTAACTCAGAGGCGTAGTGTCAGCCATGTACAAGCCTAAGCTGCAAAGCCTAAGCTTTGCTCAGGCCTAACTGTGGCTCACTTTTTTCAAAGTGCTATTAACATAAGAGTAACATTTTTTATTTTATTTTATTTAAGAGTAACTTTTAAATTTATTTATTTAAATTAGTTTCAAGTATATAGTACATTGGTTAGACATCTATATAGTTCATAAATCATTCCCCCCAATTACTCCCTCCCTCCCCTGACCCTCCACAAAGCCGTCATATTAATGCTACCTGCATTAATTCCCTCTGTCATGTTCCCCATCCCCATGACCAACTATCAACTACAAATTCGTACCTCTTTAACCCTTATCCCAGCCCCCCTTCCCTCTGTCTGTCACCAAAAGTAACAGTTTTTAAATGTCATTTAATGATACTTTAAATTAAATGACATTTATAATTTTTTTTAATATAATTATTATGAAATCACTTTTTGGTTCAAAACCTTCTGGAGTCTTCCAGCTTCACTTTGAACAAAATCTGACTCTTTACCTCTTTACCTGACTCTTCCCACACTAACGCTGCCCCACATGGCCTCTGCTCTCCTACCCACCCTTCTCACTGTGGCACATTCCCTCCTGCTACAAGGGCCTCAAGGTTCCTAGACCATGAGCAGCCCCTTCCTGTCCTGGTACTTGTGGCCTCCTCTTCCCTTGGCACTTTTCTCTTTCGGCATCCTATCTGTCACCTCTCTGTCACTTTCTGGGGTTGAAGTTACAAGTGTATTTTCTATTGACATTGTTGCTGTTTGTCTCCCCCTCAGGATCATAAGCATGAGGGGTCCCTGAGGACAGGGCCCCATCCTCCCCTGTCGTGTTAGAATCCACTAGAGTACTGGTTGTCGCTGGGCCACTGACTCGGTGCAGAAGTGAAGCATACGCGATTCTCTGTGAAAAATGCCGTGTCACAAAGTGAAAAGCTATACAAGCTGCTTTTCTGAATTTCTTGCCTTTTCCTTTTCCTCAGGGGACTGTGAAACAACTCTTGCTATTCTCGGAGACAGAGGGGAACCCATGCTTCTTTGACATCTGTGGAAATTTCCTGGTTGTAGGGACAGACTTGGCTCACTTTAAAAGCTTTGATTTGTCTCGAAGGTACAATTTTTGTCCAAATGAAGATATTACATGTGAAAAATTAGGAGATAATGTGGTAGGTAGAAAATGGATAGCAACTAGAAAACTATGTCCTCATTTCAACCTTAACATGCCACTTAATTTTTTGAAACACCATATATTGTCACTTAAATTCTTAATCTTTGCACGATGGAGAAAGGAACAGCACGGGAAGAAGAGAGGGGTTGAACAGGGGGTGCTTGGGGGATTTCCTAGGGTGTTGAAACTTTCCTGTGTGACGGATATGCAACACTGTGTGTTTGTCGAAACCCTTGTAACTTCATAACACAAAGTGAGCCTTAGTGTGTGCAAATTTTTAAGAAATCTCTTAAATTATGGATCACAGAATGGAATACAGAAGGTTACAAAGTGACCTACCTTCATTACAAATGTGTGAAATGAGATCCCTGGAGTGGGTATGGCTGACCCAAGCCACTCTGGGAATGAGTAGCAGCTCTAAGACTAAAGGCACAGGGCCTGCACACAGCATGGCACCCTAGCTGACAGTTAATTCTCACAGGGGAACAGGGTGACAATCTGATAGGCACACTGAAAGTGAACAGTGAAGTGAATGAATGGACAGAGGGTGGTGGAGCCAGGTCCTCACTGTTGGGGTGGGAGGTTCAGACAAGCAGGAGGAGGTGAGCGTGATCCCTGTGGTGATGGATTAGAGCTGGAGACATGAGTTTAAAGTCATGTTTATCTTAATATGGATACAGACGGATACATATGAAAATATTTATAGTTACGTCTACATGCCAGTTAGCGCACACACATTACCTTGTTCTGTCAGCTGAGGCCCTAGGGGCAAGGATACCCCAAGAGCAACCAGAACCCCAGGGTGAAAGCAGCTAGGCTGTCAGGTGGAACACAGAGGTTCTGTGGACAAGGGTTTTGGGTCACTCCAAGAAGCAAATCTTTACTCTGAATAATGAGCCTTCGGTTTGTGCTGAGATCCTTGTCCTTCTCCCTGCAGAGAGGCGAAGGTGCACTGCAGCTGCAAGAACCTGGCTGAGCTGGTCCCTGGAGTGGGAGGCATTGCATCACTCAGATGTAACGCCAACGGCAACAAGATCAGCATCCTTCTCAGCAAGGTAGGCGCTGCAGGGGCCCGCCTCTGCCCCTCTCCTTCCGTCTCCACTAGTTACCCTCAAAGGATCATCATTCTTTCTGGCTGCCTTCTGAGTCCACTCCTGTGTGGCTCTTTTTATCCCAGCTCCCCTTCCTCTTCCTCTTGTCTCCTCTCCAGGGTCTCCTCTCCCTACTTCCCCCACCTGTGTCCTCTCCCACCTGGTGCCATTCTTGTCCTCCCCATCTGCACAGCTTCTGTTTTTACCCACCTCTTTTCATTTCTTATTTCATCAAAAACAGTGGTTTCTTCTTTACAGAGCCCCTCTCCTCTTTTCTGTCTCCTCTCATCGCTCAACTGAGCTCTCTTGCCTGACCCGAGGGAGTAACAGAACTGTTGAAGGCACCTTTAAGCCTCTTGCTTAGAGATAGAGTGATGTCATGGTGTAGGCAACTGCATGGCAGGTCTGAAGGGAGGGCATGTTCACCTTCTTCCAGGTGGGTGGTGCTTTCCACCCTTTAGTATTTGTTCATGTTTTCATTCATTTGTTCATGCTCTCCTTCGTTCATATAAGAGTTGATTACAGATTGCCTTCCTTATACAAGGCATTTTTCTGGGCACACTGTAGGTACAAACTGATTCATTAAACAAGAGGACTCGGCCCCTCCTCCTGTGGTTGAACAGACATTGATCAAAGAACGAGGCCAACAAGTATATTTTTACAACCCTGGTAAGAGCTGGGAGGACAATGATCAGTGCTAGGAGAGCGAGTAACAGTGCCAGGAGATCAGTGCCAGGAGAGCGAGTCACTATCCAGGGAGTCAGGAGGCTCCCAGATGAGCCGATGGTTGAGCCAAGCTGTGAAGGTGCAATGGGGGAGCAGCCCAGTCAAGGCACCCAGAAAGTGAGTCCATCAATAGAAGCGTGGTCTTGCTCAGGGTCCAGTGTCACAGAGGGGTGAAGCCAATGCTGGCACGGTCAGTGGGCTATCACATAGGGGCCTACGTTGACACAGGTGGAGGCAGAAGCATGATGTCGTAGTGTCCTTTTAGAGATGTTTATACATGGTGGGTTAAGGAGCCTAGGGCGCAGAATTCCCCTGGGCACCCTCAGAGCCCTCCCCAAGGCTTGGGGGCTGACTGGCTGTGTAGGCAGGGAAGGGCAGAAGCTGTTTCTAACCCTCACAGCCAAGTCCTGTTTCAGTGTGCTGAGTTTGAGGCATCTGAGAGGCAGTAAGTTGGCAGTTAAAAAACAATCCTGAGTCTCAGAAGTGAGGTGTGACTGGAGATAGGCGTCCTCGAGAGAAAAAGTGCATCAGCTGCCAATCTGAGGACCAAGATGGGACCTGGGGAGGCTGAGGGAGTGGCGTGGCTAGGGAGGTGGGGGCAGCTGAGGAGATGGAGGAGGGCGGTCAAGGACCACATGCCAGGAGATCACAGGTCATTTGTTTGTTCAGTCTGTGGGGCAGTGCCAGGATAGCGGTGCATGGGCACAGAAATAGGGTTCGCGGGCTATAAGGAGGGCCTTGGCGATCCTGTGAAGGGGCGTTTCCATGGGGTGAGGAGTGGGGACAGTGCAGTGACCACTTACTCCAGAGACCTGATTCTGAAGAGCAAAATGAAGTTAAGAGAAATTAACTCTGATGAGAAGAGGCAGAAGAGAAGGAAGTATGAAAGTCCAGGAAGAGGAGGTGGGTGAGCACAGGTCAGGGGCAGGGGCAGCAAGAGCAGGGAATACTTGCCCGTGGTAAAAGTAAAAATCAAAAAAAGAAACAGTTCAGCTAGCATAAGGGGGCCTACAGTGAAAAATAGTCCCCCACCCCATATGTAGTCCCCAGGGATGAGGGGAGTGGGCTTTGGATAGGAAAGATGGGGGAGAGGAGGAGGAGGGGGCAGGTTGGGATGGATGCTGGCCGTTGTTCCCGTAGAGATTGGGGAGAAGAACTTTGCCCATCCTGTGTGTTGCAGATGTTGCTCCCAGTTTGTCATTTGTTTTTCATTTTGCTATGTCCTGGTGACGACTAAAGCTTACATTTTTATGCAGTCAAACCTGTTGTTGATTTTGTGATTTCTTCTCCTGCTTTTAAGCTTACAGTATCTCCTTTAGTCTAAAATTTTGTCACATTTTCATTTTATTACCTTTTCTAAAGTACTCACATCTCATTTACCATTTTTCTAGAATAAAGCTTTTAACGCTCTACCTAAGTTCTTGGCACTTGTTGCCCCTAGCAACCAAGCCAGTTACCTTTTCTTAGTTTTGTGTGTGTGTGTGTGTGTGTGTGTGTGTGTGTGTGTGTGTGTTTGTGATAGCCCACTGACCATGCACACACATACCTCTCCTGAGTGAGGATCAAGAAGAAAGAAGAGATGATGAGCAGTGATGATAGCGTTCACAATAGTAGCTCTGGCATCTTGCACCTAACACTTCCTGTTTGACAAGTGAGGAGACTGAGATAAGTTCCTTGTCCAAGGACACAACCAGCTGTGCTGTGGCTGGGATCTCTGCTCACACCCCTGACTGCGATGGCAGAATGGCCAGGACTCACGAAGAACAAATGAGAGAACCCCATGGGGTTGGCCAAATAAAAGAGAAGGTCTGCAGGGAGTGGAGAGAGTGGAGCACAGGCAGGATGGAGAATTGAGAACCCAGAGCACTTGGGCGAAGATTCCCAGAGGGAGGGCAGCCTCATTCCTTCAGTGTGGGTGCAGAACAGTTTCTCAGACACCCAAACCACGCCCCGTGCGGCTGAATCAGACCTGGTTTATCAGAATCCAGATTCCTTCTTGTTCCCATGGTTCATCCACCTCAGCCAAGATGACATCGCACTCAAGTCAGTATCAAGAACTGCTGGGCAGCTATAGTCACCCTGCACAAGTTTTTAGGGTTCGTTTTCAATTCTCTGATATTATCAAGTAGTCATTCAGCAACCATTCAGTGAGATGAAGGTAAACTGACGTTCAAATTCTGAATCATGGAAGTGTGCTTGCCACCTCCTGGGTCACTGGCACCAGGACATGTTTTTCTCAGACGTGTGGTCACCATGAGCTTCTGGTTTTCTCTTCCCTTAGGCTGACAACAGCCCTGATTCAAAAATCTGCTTCTATGACGTGGAAATGGACACAGTGACCATCTTTGACTTCAAGACAGGACAGATTGATTGGCGAGAGACATTAGCCTTTAATGGGCAGGAAACGAAGAAGTAAGATTGTGGTTTGGGATGAATTTGTTGAAAAAAATGTTGAAAATGACACTCAGTTACTTGTCAACTTCTAAGCAGGTTTTGCTAAGTTATACTTTAAACTTCAGAAGACCCCAGCAATTACTCATAGTGAAGATAAAACATAAAGCAGAAACACACAGACAGTTGGGATAGATTTGGGTCTTTAATCTCCTATTTTCTAGTTTCTGGTATTCTAGAATTAGTTTCTGAAAGGGCTATGAATGAAATACCTACAGAAATGGCCCCAAATCACAGGATAGAAACTCAGTGAACATCAGACCCATCAGCATGTCTGATGGTAGGGAGGGTGTTTGCCTTGTAAAGAATGTGCTTCTAGAAAAAATCATTGTTTTTGTTCAGGGAGTTTATGTAACATATATTTGTAGTTCCTTCTACTACGAAGAAAATATTAATACAGTTTAAGTGCTTATACTGGCCCCTGTCATTGGAGCAGCAGTGTGGCTGATGCTCCAGATCCCCATATAAGCTGCGAAAGCAACTGCAGGGGTGAGGAGCCCACAGGCTGATGACTCAGGGGCAGCTGTCAGGGATGATTGAGCCAGTGCCTTTCTCTGGCCACCCTGTTCCTTTTGCTCTTGTCACACCTCCCTCCTTCTGCTGTCTAGCCTGCCCCACACGTTCCCACCTCTCTCCTCAGAATCTCTTTCTGGAAACTTCTTTCTCCTGGTGACTTAAACTCATAGCCCAAACACACTCATCTTCACTTCTTACCAAGTTTGGCTCCACTTCTCCATCTCTAGGTGTCCCTAGAATTCCTTGCCATCACTTCAAAAATAGACCCCAAATCACTCCCTAGAGACCCTGTTCTTGTCCATAACACCATTTTTCTGGGTCACCTCATCTAGAACCTCAGAACTAACCTTTCCTTAACCCCACTCCATAACTGTGATCCCCAGTGTTCTTGTTTTGAAATGCCTCTGAGTCACACTTTCCCTTCAACTTTCTGCCTGTCATCTATGCTTTCCTCCCAGGAGCTTCAGGAGCCTCTGAGCCTTGTCCTGGTGTCCACCTGCACTACTCACCAGACTAGTCCCAAGAGGTCACTGGTGCTCTATAAGTTTCCATAAATGCTTTCTTCTATACCACTGTACTTGTCTACCTGCCCTGCTTTCTGCTCTGTCCTGGAGCTGTGACATCTGTGAGGGCCACTTGTTTCCTGTAGGGTCAGGTCTCTGTGCTCCTGCATAGCCTCACAGGCACATGGAGTCCATCCCTGACTTGTCACACTCCTCCAGGTAGGAGTAGGGTGAGGCTCACTGTCTTCCATCAGGCGCCATCCTTCTTTTAGGATCTGATCCATTTTTTGCCACCCAACCCATTTTGTCTCCCTAAAGTTCTTCATCTTGTTCTGGGCCCATTAACACATGGAGATTTAGGGGTGGGAGGGGCCAGGGGTAAATGCATCACATCACACAGCTGGGACTGGAACCCAAGCCAACAGGTGGTATGCTCCTGCCTCGAGGTTCACCTGCTGATCCTAGACTTTGGGGCCTGTGTCAGAGACCCTCCTCAGGACCTCTAGACCCAAATCCTCATGGTCTGTCTCTCCAACTGCACTCCACTGGGACTCAACCAGTTTTTTTTATCTGACAGAGTATAATCAGGCAGCCTGCATAGCAACACGACGTGCGAAGGTGCTTCCAAGCTGGGCAGCCTGGGACTCAGATGTGTGTGGCCTGCTGACGCTGATTGGAGACTGGCCTAAAGGCGTTTCCGGAGGCTGAGAGCAGGAATGTGCCCTCAGTGTTCTGGACGGGTCTCTTTTTCAGGAACCATGCCTTTGCGATTGAGAAGCTAGCACACCTCGTTCCTGTGAGCCACTTCTGGGATCAGAGCGAGCCCAGACTGTTCGTGTGCGAGGCTGTTCCTGAAGTAATGGGCGCCCACCAGCAGCCCACTGACAGGAAGGCCCACACCGAGGACAGCGCTGGCCCCACGGTACTACATGGACGCGTTTGTGTTTAGACTTGTGGGGACTTTAGACGTGCGTGGTCTCACGATGTTCGTTAAGAGGTTTATGGGACAGTGACAGGGAAATTCATTCATGTGCAGCAGAGCATCCCCCTCTAGGATGCCTGCTACATCTCTCCTGTCTGTGTGTGCACCGAGGGCTGGCCGTCCTCTCTGTCTGGTCTGACTCAGTATCATACTTTGTTCTTTATCCCAGGTGGCACATGTTATTTTCTCTCTAGGGCAGAGCTCTTTATTGAAACAGTTAATATAAATCAACCCCTTGGTGCTAACACGTCCTGTAACCAAGTCACTGAGGCAGCCTGCTGACTCTTCATTCACAAACTACCATGACCCTCAGATAAGGCCGATTCCCACCGAAGTGGCCTCCTTGCCTCAGTCACTGCCCTCTGCTCTTGCCACTCCACTTATCAAGCTCTGTGGGCCCTCCCTCCCCTACACTGATGACTCTTAGGGCCCCAATCTTTCCACCCCAGCAGCCAGGACCTTGACCCTTTCCCAGTCTTGTGTCTTGCGGGATGTCCAGCATTCCCTGGGAAAGCCTGGTGGTCTGCTGTGCTTCTCCCTGACCCACCTAGTCCCAGGAGAATTTATAAGTAGGGTCCTCAGTAAGTCAGCGAAGGACAGCAGCCTCTAACTTTAAGAGGCTAATCTCCTGCCAAAGGAATTTCCCTTTCAGGATGGTAAGAGTTTTGACCTCCAGAGATGACTGATAATCAGTGTCCATACCCTGGGACTTCTAGAAGCAAATCCAATCCTTGGTTCTAAAATACTTAAGTGGTAAGATGTATTGAGGTAGCGTCTCTGTCATTTGGTTGAGAGAAGCAGAGACCTTGCCAGAGGAATTTTCTTCAAGATAGAAGGCCTGGTGACAAGTCCAGACAAATCATAAGAATGTGAAAATTGATAACGAGTGAAAGATGAGGGAGCGTGCTGTGAAGGGCACTTCTTGGCAGTTTGATCAGATAGCTCTTTTGGTCTTTTATGAAGACAATGAGGAATTGTAAGAATTCACACAGCAAGGAAAGGCTCTAGTACTCCTCAGTCTATTGATTTCCTGTTCAGAAGGGGTTGCAGCCCAATGTTGCTGTTCTGTGTCGCACAGGAGAGGGTCCTACAGAGTCCCTTGCCGCTGCCTCTTCCCTTGCATTTCCTGTTCCTCAAAAGCAGAAGCAAGAATCTTTTTGTTGTCATTGCTCTGGGTGGTTTTTAAATCAGAGTGAAAAAACCGAAATGTGTGTGTCTTTTGAAACACTAGAGCTCTTCTGAGTTTCATTCACCAATTGGGTTGGAATGATTAGTCTTTGCTATAAAGAAATCAGTCAGTGAGAAGGGCCTAGCTGCTCTCAGACCCCATGACGTGCATCCTTCCAGAAGATGTGTCAGTTTTTCCAAAGTGCAGCAGATGGCAGCGAAGACTGGCATGCTTGCCATCTGCCCAGGAGGAGAGTAGATTATCTGTGTCAGTGTTCTTGTCCTCTGTTTTCTCTGTGTTTTATGTAAATACCCCAGCCATGGAAATGGGAATTATATACAAAATAGAAAAGTATATTGCCAAACTAAAACTAGAACAATATTTTCCCTTCTCTCCCAGGTGGACGTGTTGATTCTGTCCTTCTTCATTTCTGAAGAGCATGGCTTCTTGCTTCAAGACAGCTTCCACCGGCCTCCCACCTATCAGTCTCTTCTGGGAATGGAAGTGCCCCATTATTACTTCACCAGAAAGGTATGAACCCCACAGGTGCCGAGTGGTGTTCTCGGGCCCTGTCCTGGGTGGGGCTAGGGTCTCCCAGGCAGTGGAGTCAAGTGCCTTAGCTCATCACTCTTTAGACAAGGCAAAACGTCAACTCTAATATTTCCTCTGAAATTCCAGCAAATGTGGAGTCTCCTGTGTTAGGAGACTCAGGAGACATGGCTTTGCTCTCAAGACAGACAGCGTTGTGCTAAGAGGGTCCCGGTGTCACTCAGGTGTCCTCCCAGCATTTTCCTGAAGGCCCCACACCCTATACCTTGCCTGTCTTCTTTTTTAAATTCAAGCTTCTTTTAAAAAATTACATATTCCTATATCCACTGTAGAAAATTTAGAAGCTATAAAGATCAGAGATGATGCAAATCTCCATAGTCCCAGCCCCTAGAGGCGGTTGCTGGAAACAGACTAGCATGTCGCCTTTCAAGAAGTTTCTGTACTTACCTACGTATGTGCTAGTTACATACACAAAGTTAAGTTTGTGAGAGAACGGTTCAGCAGACACATGCGCACACCCAGTGAGGTTATTTTGGATGAGTTAGTTGCCTTCCCTGGGACTTGGTCTCCTCAGCAGCATGGCCCCTTGATCTGTGAATGTTATGTGACAAATTGTGTGTGGGTGTATGGTCCTGAGGCTCTGCTCAATCTGCACATGTCGCGGTGTGCATGTTTGAAACAATCTGGGTGCACTCGGTTCCCACGTCCCTCAGCTCACCACATAAAACAGTGTCACACGGCACAACAAATAGCGTAGGGATTGACCTTTACTTGTGTTAAATGGAATTATCTTTGTAAGCTTGGGAACGGGCTCCTGTGACTCAAAATGTCATTTTTTTTCTATCTCTTGTTTTTGTAAATTTCATTCTTATTTAATGCTCCTTAGGCATTTTCATTTCTCTTTGATTTGAGAACCCAGAAGGTTGGGAGAGAACATTCGAGTTCTTTCTATTGTGTTTTTCCCCATTATTCTCACATCCTGGACTTTGGTTTCTCCCACACACTTATACAGCCTTTCTCTCCCTTGTTCCTCATCCCCTGTGCCCACTCTCCAGTGAGGAGGCATGTGAGATGCAGTGTAAGACAACTCCCCACTAACCTGTCACCTTAAATCTGCAGTTTTCTCAAGATCTTTTTTTCTTTAAGCTGTAGCTGCCAGTGCGACAGTACTCACTGCCTCACTTGCATGTCCTCTTTAACCAGATTTATCAAGAATACTCACAGTGTCAGCTCCTTATGGGAGCAGCATGCCCATGTCACTCTGCAGAGCTCTCATCTTGGTGAGGTGTATGGCACAAACAGGCTGTCACCTGATGTTTGTAGTACAGGAAATAGTTTGTTTGCCTGCATTTGCAATGTAGGAAGTCTTTTTAATTTGACCCTAAGGTGCTTATGATAAATGGCCATAAACATTGTTTCTTTAAAAGCTGCCCTTTTTCTGATTACTGACCTGTCTTTATGTCCCTCAGCCACATCCTAGCAGTTCTCAGGAGGCTATAGATGAGAGTCAACTGCCCTGAGTCCCCAGCTCCTGCATGTGTCCGGGGCTGGCAGCTCAATTCCTCCCTCAAAGAGCCATGATGAGAGCAGTTGGCAAGTGCTGGGGCAGGTGGCAAGTAAAGCAGGACCCACACGCACTCATGTTTCTGTAAGTCCCACATGTGCTCGCAGAAACAGGACTTTGACTAGAACACAGCAAGGCTGATGGATGCCAGGTGACTGCCAGGTGACTATTAAACCACAGTAGGCAGCAGTGCCCTGGTTGTTATTCTGCATGCACGTTTCTGAAGGTTTCCCACTCAGCACAAAATCAGTCCAAACCTTAGCCTCCTACTCATGTGACGCAGCCTATACACGGCCATAAACCCTGAATTTAAGCTGCCATGGACTGTAGGCTGACTCAGGGCCTTTGCTCATGCTCTATTTGTACCAGGAGGGCTTTTGCCTTCCACATCTGGGTCTGACACATCCTACTGGTGTCTCAAGGCCTCAGTCAAGTACCCGCTAAAGTTGGGGTCTTCAGTTGAACTTGAGAAGCAGCAGTGAGATGGGGGAGCTGCTGGGAATTGAGCTGGAGGCCAGTAGTGGAGGCTAGCCAGTGCAGGGGGTGCTGGTCCCAGAAAGGTGGATCATGAACTCCCTTTACACGGGGAGCATATGTGTACACCAGAGAAGTGGAGCCTGCAGAGGGAAAGAAGCAGACAATGCAGAAGACAGGGTGGTATATGTGGGCACTAGGCAGGAAGGAAGCTGACATTTGAGGACACCAGTCCCCTCTGTAAGTTGTATTTCAAGGTGCTGGAAAATGGGTTCCTATGCATGGACAGCCTTTGCTTATCTGCTGTCTGAAGCTATAGCCAAAAGCTTTGATAGCTTCAAGTGAGGACAGTGCCTCTGATAACTTCACTGCATTTGGCA
This sequence comes from Cynopterus sphinx, assembly GCA_030015415.1. Classification (NCBI taxonomy): domain Eukaryota; kingdom Metazoa; phylum Chordata; class Mammalia; order Chiroptera; family Pteropodidae; genus Cynopterus; species Cynopterus sphinx. The sequence goes on along the minus strand of CM057379.1, from coordinate 92,420,987 downwards.
GGGCCTCTTGCTGAATGTCTGCTTCTGTGTGCAGAGGGACCCCCGTAGCAGACATATCTCAAGGAAGAGTCTTAGTGTAGGCATTAGTTTTACATGAACTACAAGTAAATGGTGCCCTTTTGTCATTCAGCCAGGAGAAGCAGACAGAGATGACCAGGTGGATTCAGGGTACCACAGCATCCCCCAAGTGGTGGGCAGGAGGCCCCTGCGAGACTTTGTGGGACTGGAGGACTGCGATAAGCCCACCCGGGACGCCATGCTCAACTTCAGTTTCTTTGTCACTGTCGGAGACATGGATGAAGCTTTCAAATCTATCAAACTCATCAAAAGGTGAGGATTCTGTTGCCTGGGGTGTCGAAGGGATGTGTACACTCTTAAAATACTTTCTCTGTCTTTCTTCCCCTTCTAAATGAGATTCTAAGAATCATTAACTCTTCTGTGACTTAGTTGTATTGCATTTCACTCAAATGCTGCTGCACTTGCATACGCCAGGACCCGCCTGGCATGTTGTACCACAGAGTAGTGCGTTTTGGGTAGCACAGCTGGGTGTGGGAAGCAGGTGAGCCTGGCTCTTGGCCTTTGCAGTACTCAGAGCCTCTTGAGCTGTTATTTAGTCATTTTGATTTATTTTATAGTGATCTGAATACTTCCTAATTGAAAGTTTTGCAGGTGTTAAATATTCATAATATCTGTCTCTTAGGAAAAATTGCTACTAACCATAAAGAGTTTTATAATAAACACTCAAAACAGTACAGTGAAAATGCATTAAAATCAATCTAAGTTTTCAATCAAAAGCTGTCTACAAACGGCTTCCTCTCTGTTCCAAGAGCATTTGACAGGTTTTAATCTCAAAGGGGTGGGGAAATTATTAAAGAATGAAACTGAAGTGGGAAAAGAAAGCTGGGAAATTAAGTTGCCTGGACCAAGTTCTCCTCATTTGTAACATGGAAGCACCTTTCGAACTAGCATATGACCCTAGTTCCTTATCTTATTTCTAATACTGTGTGACGAAACTTTTCCATACTGGCTACATGGACAGGAGGACCCATAGGTGGGGAAGTAAACTAGAGTGACTGGATGGCACAGCCCAACCTTTCGCCAATCACTTTTCATTTAGTATAAACATGACCACAGACCATAGTCAACCACATGGCCAACTTTAAAACTTTAATGTACATTTATATAGTCATATACATAATATTATTAAAATTATACATCTTAAATATTCCATTATTCTTTAAAAATCACAATTATTTTTAGCATATGATTTGGGGGAAAATCCATTGTAGAAAAGAAGTTCAGAGGGAAGAAGCTCAGACCTAAATGTTCCCACGAGGTACTGGTCATGGGACAGAAATCTGGCTGTTTCTTCACTGGATACTGTTTTTTGTAGACGGTCAGGCCATAGATGCTTTTAATCATTCTCAATTGCTTTGTGCTTTTTAAAGCACCAACTCCAGCCCACCATTTGCTCTGACTATCCTGGGGCAGTATGACTTCGTATTCCAGACTGGTTCCTCACTTCTCTGGAAGGTTGAAAGCTGCAAAGCTGCTTTCTTGGGGATCAGCCTAGTAATGGCCAGTGTCTGACCCTGGTTCTGCTTGGCACCTGGCATCTGCTCCCAGGATTAGTTTCTTGGGCCAGAGGTTGGCAACAGTGGTTCCACCTCTAGGTGGCGTTAGCTCAAGCAGTGCAGCGGTGAAGAGCTCTGTCCTCATAGATGTGGTCAGACAGTCCCTGCCCCCGTCCCTGGTCCTCAGGGGTGGGGCCAGTTTTTAGATGTTTCCTGTTCAGTTCGGCGAGTTACTCCCATTCACCTCTCAGATTTTGGAGCTTGGTTGTTTGAAATCAGTGTAGCATTGTGAAGGCGTTCTGTAGCCCACCAAGCATTTGGCTGAAAACAAGCTAAAGATTGTATAAGAGAAACCAGTAAACAATCTCTGAATTTCTTTAAACAAATAGACTTTCCCCCTCTTAATCCACCAACTGTGGACCTGCCGTCATACTGCCACAGTGTCCAGAGTCTATAGGAATGTGGGCTTCTGAGGCTTAGCTGAATGGACACTTGGATGAGGACATGAGTGACCTGAAGCCATGCTTCTCCCAGATTTTTAGAAATATCTTAACCCTTCTCTTACTGCCAGTGCACAAAAATGACAGAAAATAGACCAGATTCTTTTCACTATGTGGCAGTGTAGATGGATACAACACACATTTTAGACAGTGGTAAGAGGTTTGCATTTTATTTTAACTTAGAAAAATAATCAGGCGCAAACAGACGTTACTAACTCCATCTTGTCATAAAGCCATAACCATCTGGTTATAAATTCTGAGCCACTCGAGGAAGATCACAGCCAGTTCCAGAAAATCTTCCTGGTGTTCTACTTCACCAAAGTAAAGGTGGCCACAGATGCCCCTCTTGGCAGACATAGAATAAATTAACCCCAGACCAGAGTGCTGAGCAGGGCAGCCACCGCTCCTCACGTGCATCTCAGGTACTAGTCTCCTTGCGACATGCGTGAGCGTGAAGCCAGGTTGTGTCAGGAGGAGGCTGGCACAGACAATATATGACCATATAATATATTTATATATAACAGTAAACATACCTGTGTATCGTACATATGCATATATAGGAAACCATATGAATTGCCCGCCTCCTCACAGGCAGTCCCTTGGTTTCTAGATTGTTCCTTACAGTGGATGAAGTCCTTAGCAGAGCCTCTCTCCAGCAACCCTCAGCATGGTGATTCCACATAGTCATTGTCTAGCCCCCGGCGAAACCGCGCAGTCAGGGAGCGGCTGATGACAATCACCCGGGGTGCCATGCAGTCCTCTCTCCTGTGAAGAATGTTCCAGATGAGCATGGCCGCTGCTAGGGTGGCCAGGAGGCAGGCGCCAATGTTTAGGTAGCAAGACCAGGACAGACTGGTGTACGGGCCAATTCTGTAGAACGTCACCAGCCCGATGACCAGGACAAAACCTGCAAATGAAAGACAAGTGTTGAGAAAGCCTTACTCAGAGCCAGCAAGAGGCCTGAGGAATTCCCAGCATGAAGCCCACATGGAACCGAAGCTTCATTTCCTCTCCAACTGTCTGTGCCCCCTGAGTGGGCGATGAGCCTGATTCAGGGTGCTGGTGCTTTGGTGCTGAGCTGCTCTGGATCAGCCCTGTGTGGGTTTCTGTGACTTTTGGGGCTCGTGACTTGATGAGGGGACAGTGCATCTGCTCAGTCGTGGCACGGGATAATTTCTAGGGGCTTCATGAGAAAGCAGTCTGGTCCCGTGTGCTCTTCCTAGAATCCTCCAGGTGTCAGGCTATTTTCTTAGTCGCCCTCCCCATGGAGGTGGCACTGACACTCGCTTTCCCTCACCCCAGACAACCCAGGAGCAACTTTGTGTAAGGTCCTCTCTGACTTTTATAAATGTTTAATTCGTTCAAACTGAAAGCAAACAGAAATTTCCTAAACTTATCTAGAAACAACTCATATTGGTATCTAACTTACTCTAAATTCCTGTTCTTAAGAGTTTTCTTGTCCTTAGCATTTGCTTCTAGAGGAAATAGGGATTTTCTTTAAAAATTCAAGGCAACCTAGAACCTATATACTTAGGGAAGGGGCAGAAGGCAGGACTGGAGATGTGTCCGAGTCTCCCGCTGGCACATTTCCCCACTGGCACGTTTCGTTTCTCCTCTCACTTCTGAATTGATGCATCTAGTTCTATAATTTCTCACCTCCATGCCCCCGTTTCTCCTGCTTATTTCCTCTCTGTACCCTTCTCTTGAAACTCTGACAGCAGAGAAGAGAAGGGGGCCGTGCTGGGATCGTGGCCAGAGTCCTGCACTGACCACAGTTCTCAAGGGTTTGTTCACATTCAGTTTGTAGCTGATACCACAGCATCATCACTTTGATAGTTTTATCTTTAAGGAGCTCCAAAGACTTGGTTTAACTAGTCTTTACAATAGGAAAGCCAGGATTTTGCACCCAGGATCTGTCGAGTTTAGGTCTGAATCTGGGCCAGAAACCCCGAAGACTGGGATGGAGGAGAGGCCACCACTGTCCTGCTGCTAAGGAAGCTGGTCCACATGGCCTTGGCTCTCCTTGTCCCCAAGATCATCATGCCCCTCAGCTGGGAGGGCTGAGCACAGCAGAAGAAACTAAAAGAAGGCCGTGGGGTCGAGTGGGAGCTGTAGCCAGTCAAAACGAGGAGAGCAGGCATAAGCAGAGGCCTGGGCAGTCCAGGGAACCTCGTCTACCCCATAAGCACCTTGCCCTCTGATGTGGTGACCTGGGTGAGTCTGTTTTTTGGACCCCCAAATGCTAATGAAGACAGAGGCTCTCTGTAACCCAGAATGGTCCAGATGGGACTTTCCAGTCCCACTTGGGCTCAACCACGTACCCCACCCAGGCTCTGGCCAGGCTGAGCTATTGCTGCTGCGGTCCCCCCCCCTGCCCTGCACTGTGATATCCACATGTCTGTTCATGCTGGTCCCTCCACTCCCCATGGCCTCCCCCACTTTCCTCAGGAAACCAGGTCATGCACTTCCAGCATGGCCCTAGAGCAAAGAGCAACAGCGATGCTAGCTAATGGTCCTAGAAACCGTTATAGTTAGTGCCGGGGTGGGGTGGAGATGGACAGCCTTGTTTTCTAAAAACACGGGCATCATTGTCTCATCATCACTGTCTCCTCTAGAAAGTATGAATTTAACATTCTTCTACTTTAGTCATGTCCTAAACAATGGTGATGGTGACTAATCTATATGTTAATTCTCTAAAGTACGTGTGGAGCACTTTATACGTGGAAAGCTCTGAATACTTCCTTGAAAAGAACTAATTCTGTTTGTCATGCACTGACAAAAAGACACTTCTGTCATTTTTGTCTCCTAGTGGAGGGTGGTACATCCTCTGCTCACAATCTTATGGACCCAAGTTTTGTTTAGTGGGGAAAGGAACTGTATAGCTTGTGTTTTGTGTAATGAAAATGAAAATATTTTGTGTCCCCCTCATTTTGACTGTATCTTTGGGCATTTTTTGTCAGTCAGGGGAGCTTGTCATGCCTGGTTGCAATAAGACTCGGGAGGATGGACAGGATAGGAACTTCAGGAGAGTGAATTAGGATGCCAGGTTATGTTTGACGTGAGAGGAGCAAGGCCCTGGCTAACAGGTGCTCACAACAAGGCCAGTGGCAGTATCAAAGACCAACACATTTGGAGGGAATTTACCCAAACAGCAGCAGCTGGTTTGCATCAGGCACCCACCCCGAGGAGGGACACAGAGGCTTACCCTCCTCTGTGGATGAAGTCTGTTTTCTCCTTTTTTTTTACTAAGTGCCCTTTCAGTTTGTGTGCGTTGTAAGAACATTCGTAAAAGTTGTTATATAGCCTCAGCTCTAATTCTACATTATCATTTCTAAAAACAGAACAATGTGGAAGAATTTTGCCTTCCCCAGCCTTCAGGGCACCCCCGTCTCACAGCTCAGTTATCTGTCTTGGGGTTGGTTTATACCACTGATGAATAAAGAGAGAGGACTTTGAATATCATGGAAAAACATTTCCATGGAAACTTGTGAATTATGAGAACTGAACTGAAAGAGGTGACCCTAAACTGGGAAGGATTCAAATGTACTCTAATTCAGACTGGCAGAATTAGAAAAAGAGAAAACACCGAGCGTTGGCCCAGGTACGAGGCAAAGGGGACCTGTCCTCACCAAGTCAGAGCTCAGGATGGCACGATGTTGCCCTGGGGCCCACAGTTCTACTCCCAGGATTGCACGCAAGCGAAACTCCTGCCCATCACAGGGAACGTGACCAGAGCCCCAAATCGGCAACATCTGAGACTCCTGTCCACAGGAGACAGTGAGCTGCCAGCAGCCGGCAGCGGGGAAGGGGCAGGTGCCCAGTGGTGTGAGCAGCGCTGCACCAGGGCGAGCCACAGAAACAGTGGTGCCCGAGAGGAAGTCACAGGGGCACAGCGATGGCACATGTGCTCCTCTGTGCACAGTTCACACAGGCTCACCATCAGACCGCTTTTCAGGAAAACTTGAAGAGGGAATATAAAAAAACAGGGAGTGGCTGACACAAATACAGCACAGCTGTTACCCCTAGGGACAAGAGGGAGCAGTGAGAAAGGCATCCAGAGGCTTCTCAGCGTTCGCCTCACTACGCCTTTCGCAGGACATGCATCTTTCATTGAGTCCTTTGCATACATGCTTCACAGTAAAACATTCAGAATATTTTGGAAGTGTAACTAATTTTAGATTCTTTAAATAACAAGCACTTCCTGAGGTTCATCATGACACCGGCGATAGGCACCTTTACCTTTCCACACCGTGCTGGTCAACCTCATAGCAAATGTTAATGCACGCTCCAGGCTTCTCCCACAGCTGCACCACCAGCTGTGTAAGACACTTGTCACATGTGCCTCGTGTACAACATGCCCCTGCGGCAGCTGTTGCCCTGGGATACACCTTGGCCTGGCCCAGCCTGGTCTCGAATCTCCTCCTCCATTCTGTGGCTTCCCTGTCTCCATCACACTGAAGCCACACTGGTGCTTCTCCATGCCTCTAAGATGCCAAGTTCCACCTTTCCAGGCCTTTCCTAGGGCTGCATCCTCTCCTGTCCCTGACTGCTTAGTGCTCAGGTTATTGGTCAAGTCACATATCAGCCTCCTTTGGTTCATAGCACAGTGCTGCCTCTAGTTGTTGTCCCTGTGGCTGGAGTGTGGCCCACCCATTAATCTTGGCCTCCCAGAGAGTTGCCCAGTAATTATTTGTTAAGTGAATTATTTGAGATCAATCAAATAGATCCCATAATACAGTGCAGAATGTGGCACGGTGTCTGGGAAAGATCAAAACCCGTCAGAGGGACAGGACCCCGTTAGCTGTGATTGAGTAGATCTTACTCAGCATGGTGTCTTGCCGTACGTAGTTAATGTATGACATGTTCAGCAGACCCGTTTAGATTCCACTTGAATACGTGCAGGGAGCTAAGGTGCAGTTGATTTGTCCTTGGGGAAATGGCATTCTTGAGGGGATTAAGGTGAAAGTAATCAGTACAATGTGGTCTGCCTTGTAAGGGAGGCATTTAGGACTGCGTGGTGTGGGGGTGGCAGTATGCCAGAGAGCAGCGATGGCCAGCGGGGGCAGTAGATACTGAACAGACACAGAACTTGGGGATCTTCCATGGGTGCCACGTGTCAGCAGGAAAAAGCCACAGAGACATGAAAAGGCAGGGACCCCGTGTGGACTCAGGGCCTCAGCCCTACTGTAGAGTAATTGCCATGTGCAGACATTCTTACATTCTTGTGAAGTTGAACCAGCCTTGACTTTCAGAGAGCTCTATGGCCCAGGGAAGAGGAGTGGTGTGGAGGAAGTAGACACAGGGTTGCACTGGCCTCAACCTAGGGTTTTCCATTTGTCACAGCCTGATGTGCAGACCCCCCTCTCTTAGAATTGTCCCTGAAAAACTAGTCTCCCAAGACTTTTCAGTGTCATATTGGTCCAGAAACAAATTTAAGCAGAGAGTATTAACAAACATACCAAATTCTGCACGTGGAGTCAGTTTCATCCTCATGAATTTATGGTTCCCAAGCCAGCAACCCCTTCCTGTGAGCTGACTGCGAGCGGGCAGTGTGATTCACAGCTCAGCCTGCAGAGCGCCCTTTCCTTTCCCTTCCTTCCTGCCTGCATCCTAGGGCGTCGGTGTCTGTCACGGGGCCTTCCTTTTGAATGACTGTCAGCACACGCAGGTGGCACAAGTGGAAGGACTGTAGGGCTGACCCCTGAGCTCTTCACACAGCACACCTGCCTCAGCATGCGCAGTGGCAGAACTGACAAAGCAGGCAACTTAGAGCTGGTACAACAGCCTCTAGAGAGAATATTTACAGCGCAAACTAATAAATGAGCCTACTCAAGGCACATCCGTGGTTAGGGTCTTCCAACACTGTGAGCAGAAAAACAGTGGTGAGCCAGTGTTCTCCCTAGAAGGAGGGATTTTGGAAAAGGAAAGCTAAAGGTGGTCCAGTTGTTAGGATCATACACTTCTAGTGCTGCCTGATCCACCAGTGCCAAGCTGAGAAGTGGGAAGTGAGAGGCGCAGCTGGGACATTGACTAGGGCTTAGGACATAGGTGCAGAAGACAGAAAAGTAAATTGTCCAATTTACCAAACATACTAGTTATTGTAAAACAAACAAACAAACAAAAAAAAAAAACATATATTCCTATGAGAAGGTCCCTGAGTCTAAAAAAAAACCTGCAGAATCCCCACTAGTTCCTGAGATGCCAAGACAGTTGCCGTTTATCACCCTGACTGACCTCTGAGGACGAGTATTAGCATTCTCAGGGGCCAGGAGTAAGCGGCCTTTTGTGTGTTTATAGATTTTGCCATCATAAGAAAAACTAATGATTACCAGAAGTGGAAAGAGGAAGCCAGTCGACAAGAAGCCATGTGAGGCTTTTAAAGCAGCTTTTGACCAGGTTCCACAATAAACTTCACTCTTAGTCATCCTGCTTAAGCTTGAGAGGTTTCCTGTCACAAGGAGGGGACTGGCTGAGGCGAGAGATAGAGGACAGCCCAGAGCCCGGTGCCAGAGGTGGTCCTGGGGAGGACTGATGTCCATCAGCTGCAGAGTATGTATGCGAGGAAGAACTCAGTTTGCAGATGACACTGAACTCTCTGAAGTACTGGGCTGCGGAAATCGGGGTGTGAGTGGCCGGAAGTGGACAAGTGAAGGTTCTCTTATTTTAGAAAAAAGCACAAGGGCTCAAGCCTGCTGGGCAGCTCCACAAAGGAGATGAGGAATCATCGGAGAATATCCCCAAGGAGAGCCTGAGGCCGTTAAGAAGGCAGTAAATAATGAAACAGCTGACTTCTACAAAAATAACTGTACACTTGTACTTTAACTGTGGTTATTTTACTTTGAAAAAAAACTGTACGTTTGAGAAAGGTGAAGGGCCACGCACGTGATTGATGAGGAGGCTAGGCTAAAACTTCTGCAGAGATAGAGAGTGAGGCTAACTTATAATGAGAGCTGATAAACCATAAACTAGGAATAATATCAAATATGAGGAGGAGAAATCCATGGAAGCCTGAGAGCGAGGGCCGCACGCTTCAGAAGAAACACGTGGTGGTAAATTTGTGGCTAGTAGACCCATAGCTAGTGTTTAAAGGGAGACAGAACACTTGGTCCAAAATCTCCGCATTGGGACACTGCAAAGGGGAATGTTCCTGGGTGTCAAAGGCACAGATGGGTGCGGCCTGGGGCACCGTTTCTAGGGTCCTTGAATGCAGTGCTAGGGAATCTTTTCACTTATACACCAGCATTTTTCAAAAAGGATCAGAGGTGGCGTATATATGGACTTTAATGAGCAATGGGAATAAGAAAGGGAGGCTTAGGAGAGGAAGCAGATGAGAAGCCTGGCCTTCAGGTCCCCTGTCCCATGACCCCATTTCATCATCAGGTTAGATACTGGCTCCCAAGGGAGAAAGCCTACTGGCCCAGGACTCTCAGAAGCGGGGTGCAAAGGTCCTCCACCCCAGCAGGTACTGACAGGGGATGGCAAGCCATGGAGGGCACTAGCTATGTCACCAGCCCAGCCTAAGTATGGCCACTGCGGTCTTAGGCTAGACTCTGATAGAGAATGTACTCACTGCCTTGGAGGCTCATCAACAGCCAAGGACTTGCCCTTCAAAGACACAACTTGCCCCAAGTACAGAGCCCCAAGTAATCACTAGATCATCCGTCTCTCCTAAAAATGTCAGCCTTGGGCCACACATGGCCAGTCAGTCCTGCATAGCCAACAGTGAGGGCCCAGGGGCCACCGCAGGCACATGGGGGGCTACACGGGGTCACACTTAGGACACTTTAGAGACCCCATATTCTTCCCAGGAGCATAGTCTGCCCATGGGGCAGGCTGAGGGAGGGCCTGGCAGGGCTCTGGCACTCAGCAGGCTCAAGTGAAGAGTCCTGACAGAGTAAAGACAACGTGTCTAGGGACTCATACCGTTTCAGTGTGGTGTTGTCCAGCAACACAGTAGGAAGTCAGAATGATGGTAGCAGCAAATGTGACTGAAGATGGCCCTGCAGGCCTGCGGTAGCTCTCCTGCTGCCCGAAGAACACAGGGATGAAGTGACTCATCGAAAGCCAGGTGGCCTGCCCCAGAGCCCACTCTCACTCAGATGCCCCTGGGAAAGCTTGGCCATTCTCAAGGACCCCAAGATGCCCACCAAGCTGAGCTGCCTGCAGAGTTCACCTTGGCTTTGTCCTTTGCTACAGGCGTCCAACATGGGTCATCGGCATCTACAGTAATCGGAGGCCGGGAGTAACCTTTCGCCTTTCACAGGTGGCATTCTCTGACTCCCACTCAACACTGCTTTCTCTGCTCTGCCTGTGCTTTCCTGCGAATATCAGTGAGACCACAGACATGAAGGAACCAAAGAGAGGCAGCGAGAGAAGGTACCAGGAGAGTCAAAGAGAAAAGAAAGGTCTGTAGTGAACCAGACCAGAGCTCATGCAGACACAAGGCCATGGGAAGGGAGCGCTCACACACAGCAAGGCAAGGCCCATTGGCCCCCACACCACAGGTCCCCATTACAGACCCATTTTGCACTTCTGATGTCATCAGAACACAAGGAACGCATGATCACAGTCTAGCTGCTCTGGACTCTCCAGAGAGGGCTCCAGTACCTCAAAGTTTAATGGCTGACAAACTGAGTGACAGGCTAAGAGGCCTCAAGGAGGAAAGAGAGTTGGTGCCTGCCTTGTACTGGTTACAACAGAAGGAACCAAGAGGAGAAGGAGGGGGGAAGTGGGGAAGACAACAGCCCAGGGGACAGTGCAGAGCCACAGCGTGGTGACTGCACCTGCCTAATCAGCCACCGTGCGGCCTCTGAGTCTGTTGGACACCCAGTGGGGGACAGGGAGTGAACTTGGGTGTCTCGGGCCCATGTCCCTAATGTACAGAGTGCTTTCACCACAGAGAAAATGCAGGGTATTCACAGCAGCTTATGGGGTGAAATAAGGGACCGAAAGGAATTTTTTCACTTTTAAGGTAAATTAAAATTACACTTGGAAAATTCTGCAATGAAAGTGGAAACTTGCATATTATAGCTTGAACACAATAGGGTACACCAGTTGTAATGACTGATATTCATGTTTGGGACCTACAGAAATGGAAAATGGCCATTTCGCAGGGTCTTCCAATGTTACTGTAATGGGATCCTTTGAAGCCTAAGCCCAGGAGTGAAGGACCATCCATTTATAGACCCAGGCCAGGCATCGTGTGAGCAAGTATCATGCCCAGAAACAATTATGGAATGAATGAGCAAGCGAGCAGACTCCCATCTCCTCAGGCGGCAGTGCCAGGCCACCCTCCCGACAGCGTGTTGCTGTCTCTGGCTAGTTCCAGCTTTTCTCGGCCTCGGGTTAACACCATGTGCTTTTCCCTTCCTCATTCTCTCCCCCTGCCCACCCTCTGGCCCAGGCACTGGGGACTCAAGGTTGGCTTGCGTAACAGGTACTAGCAGGCATTTCCCCCTCCTGGGACAGGATATCCTGGCGCCCTTCAGTCTCTCCCTGACTGTTTTAAACAGACCGGAGCACAGGAAAAAACCTAACTCTAAAATTAGCAGCATGATAGAAGAAAGGCACATAGCTGCATTCTGTACTGTTTGTCAATGAAACAAGTCTAAACAGGGCCAAATGCATTTCCTTTTTGGGCAAAACAGACCTGTTGGGAGTAATGGTCAGACACCAAGGGAGAGGCAGCCTGTGGAGGCAAGAGGGACCATCTGAAATGACATGGGCTGCCCGTCAGTCCTTCTGGCTTTTTCCATTAGCCTCTGCCTGTCTGATGGTTTTTTCAATAGAGACTGGTCCAATCTTTCTAGAGGTTGTACAAGCCTAGAAATACTCAGGAGAGGAGCACAGTACCCCTGCTGCCCCCACCTCACCAGGCCTGGCCCCCTCAAGAGACCTTTGGCAGTTCCTGCCTCCCAGGGTTGCTGCAAGGCAACTTGAATTTAATTAGTGGGGCTTCCCCCCACCTTCCAGTTTTTTCAAAATGTTATTTGTAAACAGCACTATCTTGTTCTACAATAAGGGTTTGCAGGAAGTAAGATGTCAGTTTCACATAAATCCACAGTATTTCTCCAAATAATCCTAAGTGTTTCAAAGAAATTTGAGAAATACAATGACTAATTCGATTATCTTGCTAGGAGTTATTTTCAGATCAACAACTGTTACTTTCATAACACCACTAAAATACCTGCTTTTGATCTAGCTTTTCCAATCATGTTTCAAATCTTCCACCCCCTTCTTAAAGGGATAGAGTTTCAGATAATCCCCCATGACGTAGACAAGTGGTTTCAGTGAGTCAGGGAAACTGATTCTGTTTTATGGCCCTAAGGAATCATGGGTACTTTTCTTAAACATGTTCCTGTTGCATGGAATGTCCAAGGTTTTACCCACAGTCATGGAGAATGAGCAAAGGCAGAAGTGATCTGAGATCCCATTCCCCTTGCTTCATTAATTCTCAAAATCAGTCCAGGGAGAGGCAAACTTCATCTCTGCCTTGAAGTTGGTTAAACCAAGGTATGAATTGGGTCACATGGTTAATAAGTGATCGAACCAACATGCAATCCAGTCCCTTTCATGCCAAACCCTTTGCTCTCCCCTGATCGGCCCTCAGCTACCCTTTCCCAAATCCATCTTGTGTGGGGAGGTGATCTACCCAGGACCAAAGGAAGGGCTTTCTGATTCCCACCCAGGCGCTTGCAGCACACGAGCCTCTCTGCCAGTCTGTCAGCCTCATTCTGGAAATTGTATTTCTCCAGAAGGATAAGGGCCAGGATTCATTGTTCCTAGAATGATACACTTCGGACTTCCTGCCATTTCTTCTACTGGGTCTTTTGGAACTTTACCCTCAGTACCGAGATACGCTGCCATTCCCCACCAAGCAGGTCCGCTGCTCAGGCCCCCACACTCTGGCTACTTCAGCAGCCTCTGTTCCCTTTGAATCACTGACCTGACTTTTTCCCAGGAGGCAGCAGAAAACCTGAATTTCGCCGATGTCCACAATTAGCCCTGAGCTGGCCAAAAGGAACAGAGGTTGAGGGAAACTGACAGAGCAGCCCTTCTGTGTCTCGGGGTGACAGTGCCTCTGTGGCCACTATGGAACCTCCCAGAACAATTCCATTCATCATTCATGCTGGATGATACCACTGTTCTCACCCTTCCAAGACGACAAGATGGGCTCATGCCCTGCCCCATTTTACCCTATAGTCACCCACAGAGGCTGTGGTGGTTTCCAGCTTTTTCTGAAGAGGTTCACTTTCTGATGTCCCTAGGCCTGGCTTCTCTGTGGCTAAGTGGGGTTACCTCACCTCACCTTGCATGGGCTCAGACGGGGTTCACCTCTCTGCCCAGAGTAGGCTGCTTACTGCTCCTCCTGGCTGCTATGCCCTTTCAGGAGGGTGTGAACTCTGGCCACCCACCACATGGGCTGCAGGGGGACAGAAAACACGAGATGCCTAAGACTCTAGAAGGGAGAAGATGTCACCTGCCTGCCAACACCTTGTCTCAAAATGGAAAAGGGCCAGGGGTCATGGCTACAGATATACAATGCATTTTTAGTGCCCTCCCTGCTCAGCTCCACCATGTACAGGTTTCTGTCTCTTTTCTACTTACAGTGACAAGTGGGGTAACAGGTGGGACAGGAGGCTGACCCATGGGGTCACCATGACATTACAAAGCCATAGTGGGCCTTTCATCCCCAACGAGAGCTGAGGGTGCTGTTGCTCTGCCTGCCCCTCTTGGGGGCCCAGAGGTACTTACTTGCCAGCTGGAACGCAGCGGCCATGGCCTCCTCCCAGCACTGAGAATCAGGCGACATCAGGGGCAGGCCCATCAGCCCAAGGATGAAGGTGAGCTGGCCTGCAGCGAGGGCCACTGTAGCGACCAGGTTGCAGGCTCGCATCATGTCGAACTGCACTGTGGGGGGCAGAGAGAGAGAAAAGGCAGCAGGTCAGGGCAGAGCGGGCCACTCTGGGCTGGCACTCCCTCTCTCCTGGGGCTTGTTCCTCTGTCTGTGCTCAGAACCTGACAGACCTCCCTGCCCCGCCAACCCGGGCTCTTTGTACTCTGCTCCCTCTACCACACCTGGTCCAGGAGCAAGGCGCAGGGGATATGAAGCACAGGGCAGCGGGAGGACAGAACAGCCCTGTGGATGAACTTCAAAGGCGAGGGGCAGTGGCCCTGCCATCAAGGGGAGAAATGACTTTCCCATGTTCTAGGTGCCCAGGTCCCACAGGAGTGCATGCGCCTGCAGTCAGACCCCTTTCCTTCGGTCCTTTCAGACTGTTAAAGTGGTCTCACCACAGGCCAGTGAGGACTGCCTGCCTCCTCCCCGCCTCCGCCCCCACCCTGCACCCAGTGTCAGGCTGCAATGCTGTGATCCACTCTCCACACTGCGAGACAACGTATTTAGCGCTTGTGGAGCCCAAGTAGTACTACCTCCTGCCATGGAGGGTGTACTCCTCTTGCCCACTATATATCCAGCTGCTGCTTTGCTGTCCTTCTCTTCTGTCTGTCATTCGGAGCCTAAAGAATCTCACCCTCCAGGATCCCAGGCCTCTTCACAGTGCCTGCTTTAGCCTGCGGGTGGCGCCACCAGCTCTGAGGCCAGGGTGGATGAGGCAGGACTATAGCAGAGGCCCCAGCTACTGGGAGGTCAGAGCAGCTTCTGGAAGGAAAGCCTAGCACCCAAGGAGCATGAGAGAGAGCGTGCACAGGCCACTAGACGAATGACAGTTATCACTGAATGAACTTTCTCCTTCCTGAGACAAGCTTGATGGTGTAGACCAAGCTGCGTGCTGTGGGTTCTGCTCTCACTCATTCTTCTCAAATTCGCCTTCCTAGGTGGGCTCCACTCCCTGGTAACTGAGCTCACGATCTATAGTCTTCAGAGTAACCACAGAGACAACTGCCATCTCCAGGAACCCTGACACTCCTCTCCGACCCTTTACAGCTCCAGGAGGCAGGAGGCAAGGGCAGCATGAAGTCATGGGAGGAAGCCCCAGAAGTGTAAGCAGGGCCAGGCCTGGTGAGACTGCAAGTCCAGGATTCTGGGGAGAAAGGAGCAGAGACTAGGCGTTCCAGAGAATGGCAGCATTGCTCTTTGAGCCTAAACATAGGTGGCACCATGTGCCTGTGCTCACTCAGGTCTAAGATTTCCCCACCTCCCCCAAGGCTGAGGATGTCAGCTCAGGCTAAGCCCAGGTTCAGGCTGATTTGCTAGAACCTTCCTGGCTGCTCATTCAGTCTTCATAGGGCACCCGGAGGCACAACTGGCTGCCTGATGGCCTCCCGTCAGGATGGGGTAAGCCCAGACACTTCCTCTCCGCTTTGCTTGGGAAAAGTAGCTAACTTCCCACGGAGGCTGCTATTCATAATGCTGTGCCTTCACATTTGCTTCCCTTTGCAATTGTTTTTACCACCTACATGACCATACAGAGGCTCTGCTTCTCTAAAAGACGGTGGAATTTGGGAGCTCGAAGTGACCTGAGAAATGAGGGTGTTAAACATGTACGGAGGTTAACAGCACAGAGCGCGGAGTGCTGGCTTTGCAGCCTGGCCTGGAGGCGTCTGTCCGGTCTCCTGAGCTCAACCTTGCAGGCAAGGGAAGACTTGAATGAACTCTGGCCAAGGAAGGGCGTGGCTTGCAGTGGACACGAGAGCCAGGGGATGGCCGCAGGGAATATGTGTTGGCACAACGAGGCCACGTGACCAAGGCTACCAGGAGCCACAGACAGAGTAGAGTGCCAGGGACCCCAGCTGTTCCTTCCCCACATGATGCCTGCCGCCCTGCCCACCCAGTCATCCTCCTCGGCCCAGCTCCATCCTTCCTGGTGGCTCTGAACACACAGTCCTATGCCACACACTCCAGCAGCAGCTCTGTGGCATCCCTACACGACAAGCCGCCGTGCAGGGGCTTCTGGCCAAGTCACCAGGTTCGTGTGGTGTTGAAGATGTCTAGATGGTACAAAGGATAGAACAGTGATGCCTGCAGGCCTGCTGCTCTGCTTGACTCTACTCTCTGGGCCATACTCCCTTCCCGGCCACCCAGAGACCTGTCCTGGCTGGCATCCGCCATGCCTGGGTGTTTTACATGTTCTTGCACTACCTATATACAACATAGCCTGGGCAGCAACACCTGGATTTAAAGGAGTCCACTGAGGATACGGGCAGCATGTGGTACAGCTATATGTCTCTACCCAGACATCCTATTTGCTTGCCTTTTGTGACACTCAAGCCACCCACCCAGCCAGTCACCTATGGATGGGGCAGGGGACTCCCCTCAGGGAGTACTGGACTCCAGCCATCTGCCCAAGATTTAATTATGTTTATTCATGATGCACCTCACCAGAAAAAGAACTTTGGGAGCCTGACAGAATGCATGAAATGGGGGAAGGTGAAAAGTGGCAGAGAAAACAGGGACCAGAATAAGACTAACCCTGGACTTAGGTTGTGAGATCTCTTTGGGACCCAGAGGGGAGACCTCAAGTACCCTGAGTCCCCCCTTTCAAACCTCACAGGGAGGAAAGAGCCATTTGATCTTAAAGTCAGAAACACTACACGCTGCCCAGTAAGCATCCTCTGGGACAGGACCCAGCATGATGTGGGGACAGCTGGAGGACCTGGACTGGCTCCCATGCCCCATCTCAGCACACTGAGGATGTCCAGGGCTCTGTCCAGAGCTGAGACTATTGGACAATAGCCCCTCTCGATGAACATAGAGCAACTCTGAGCTTCATAACAATATTGCCAGGACCTCAGGCTCAGTGCTGGCAGGATCCTGTCTGCTGTCCCCAAGCTGCTGCCCTGGCTGCCTATTGTGATGTCTGAAATCTCTAGGACAGCGTGGTTCTCTGAACAAAGCAGGATGAGTGACATGTGACGAGGGACATACCGTGCTCCCTGGTGCCCCTAGATGGGTGCTTGGGATTGAACTGTGACTCTCACCAGGACCGTTAGCTCTGTAACCCAGAACCCATCTCCATGTCACTGCTGGGTGGTGTGGAGAGTGTTTATGCAGAGCCAAAGGCATCATCCAGGGACACCTTGCTCCTTCCTCCCAATCTTTGTGCCTGGCTAGATCAGAGGCGAAGCTTGGGCTGGGGTTTCACGTGACAGTTAATGAGACTGGGCCAGGTTTGACATAAGGGAAGCCCCAGCTCCAGATCACCAGGGCCAGGACACTGACTTGCTGCTCCTTGTTCGTGTTGTGTTCGGTCGCACAGAGCTGGTGTGAAGTTGGCTCACTTTCCTCAATTCAGTCTCGCTCAGAAGCTTCTGTTGACATTCCCCTTGTTCTAGACAAATATTGGATGCTCAGAGATTCATGAAGGGTCAGCTGCCACAAATGTCATGTTAATGGCAAGAGGATATTTTAAAAGTTGGTCAGGGAGCTTATCAAGTGGTCAGGGAGGGATGGCAAACAAGGGCAAGTGAGTGGAGCTGCTCAGGACACGGGACATGTGGCAGAGTGGGAGGGAGGCAAGGGCCAGCTGTGTGGGGGTCAGAAGGACTCCTGTGTGTCCTCCTGCTCTGAGGTAACCAGGCCTCAACATGGAGACAGAGGAGATGGAGGAAACCTCAGGCTAGGGGAGGGGGAGAGGAGTGGGCTTTCATGTCTCCTCAGGACAGCCCCCAAACCAGAAGAACTGCTCTCAAGCAGCAAGTCACACAGAAACTCAAGTCCATTTGCATTTATCCAGTTTCCCATAGGCTCCTGAGTTCTGAGAGCTCATAGAAAATTCTGAAATCACTCATGCACTTTGATCTTTTAAAGAGAGATTTTCACTCCCTGCTCTCAAAGGAAGTAGGAAGAACAGACAGTCATAACCATCCTATGATGGAAGATCCTCCTCAAGCTCCAGCAAGGGGCTCTGAGTGCACAGAGCATGTTGCATGCCTCCAGGGACCTCAGCCCAGCCACTATGCCTCCTGCAGCATCATCCACCCCGGGTTCCCTTGCATTTCTTCTGAGCCCGTGGCAGTTGGGGACAGTTGCACCCTGAGCACATCTCATGTGGTGTTGCTTGAGGACTTTGGGGCTCCCCCTGACAGCATCTAGCAAAGACCATGCTGCAGCCTCATGAATATCATGTTTCCTTAAAGACTAGCCTCGTCTTCAGCACAGATGAGACCTACTTGTGAGTTAGACCCTCAGCGGTTTAAAGGGTCTTCAATTAAAAGGGGAGAACTTTGTCCATCGGCCGACATGAATGTTTAGATGACAAGCATCTCCATACTAGAGAACCCTTCCCTCCCATACTCATATACCTGACTACTTTCAAAGTCAAGTGCCCAGCTTCCAGAATAGGGGTAGACCCAGTGCCCAATGTTACCAACCAGGGCCCAAGAGAAGGCAGCGAAGTGAATGGGGTTAGGGCTCTGCCCTCCTGAGCCGGCCTCTGCTGTTGATCGGTGGTCCCACATGTGGTCAGTCCCAGTAAGTCTCCCCCTGCGCTGCTCACTACCTTAATCACTCAGACGACTGTGGAAGGAAGTCAGAACTCAGCCACGTGTTCTTAAGCTTCTTGTTTATTTTTCTTATTAACAATCTTAATTTCCACCAGGAAAAGCTACTTTCCTTGATTTGGTTGATGCATCTGTCTTTTAGCTATGCATAACGGCAGAGGGAAGCCCACTGCCGCATGAGAAAAACTCTTTTCGTGAAGGAGCAGAGGCAGGTCTGGGCTGAGCAGGACTGACACATGCCTGTGGCTCCCCAGGAGAGGTTGGACGTAGATTTCGGGGCCTCCCCAGGTTCCCCAAAAGCCAGTGTTACCCCTCACCTGTCAGCAAACACACAACCTGTGTCTGCCAAGGGCCGTGCAGGGCTAGTAGGCTCTGCCCACCCTAAAAGAGAGAAAACAGAAAAGAAAACAGACTTACGTTTGACAGTGCCTCTTGACTCCTGGAAGCCTGCCGCCTCGGAGCCCCAACCCAGGGCCTCGCAGTCCCGAGCATCTGCCTGTCCCGGCCTGGCCCCGGAGCTCGGCCCGCCCCGGGCCCTGTCCACCAGCCAGCAGGACCTCCACAGCCCTACACTCCGCTTGCGCCCATCCTCCAGAGTCTGGTACACCCAGTTGGGGGTGAAGGCTGCTGCGTTGTTGAGGACAAGAGAGACCAGGGCCACCAGCACGGCTGTGGCCACCAGTTTCTGGACAGTCATCGCTGACTGCCGGTGCTATCTGCTTGTCGTGGAGAAAGTCCCAGTCCTGGTCAGCTGCTATGGCCAGGGAGAACTGAGACGCTGCTAGGGGCGGCTAGAGGACATCACCGCTCATTCTTGGAGGGTCGGGAAGGCCCGTGTGACAGGTGCAGGTGAGCACACCTCACGGTCCTCTTTACCCTCCTTCCTGCACCTGGAATAGGGCCAGGCCGGAGCTGAAGGCAGCTGCGTGGCCCATCCCAGGGAGGCAGCAGGGCACCAGCAAGAGTCCAGCGTCCTGAGTGCGCCGTCTTCCTGGGAAGCGGAGGCCCAGGGACGCTGGAAGCCGCTTCTCCCCAACGCGGGAGAACAGAGGGTAACTGGAGAAGAGAGGCAAGTGTCAACGTCGGATCAGCTGGGCCTCAGTTTGCTGACAGCTCCCCTCAGAGCAAAGCCAGCGAGGAAGCCGGGCTCTGAGCTGGGCTGCGGGGAACAGGGTGGGATCAGAGGCCTCTGTGCTGCCTGAGCCCCTGCCTAGTGCCTCCGCCACAAAACAGCTGGTCCTGGAAAGCAGAGAGCCTGCTGCAGGGAAGTGAGCGTGCATGTGTGTGTGTGGGTGTGTGTGTGAGCGCTCTTGTAGCGGCAAGTTCGTTTTCCCCCTGTCTCTCAGCAGAGAGGAAATGGTTGTTTTTGAGGCTGTTTTTGGTGAGCTGGAGGGCGTAGCCAACTGCAACAAATAGCTGCCGGCCACAGCAGCCAGACACTAACAGGATGTGTTTCCTGATAGGAAAGGCAGGGGGGCCTTCTGAAGTCCTGCTCCCGGACCCTCCTCCCTGGCTCCTCCCCATCTTCCTTTCCAAAAGGGAGGGCCTGGGATGCTGGCCCAGAACAGACCCACGGTCCCACCTGTCTGTCTTCGACACAGCCAGCTGGGCATTCGGGTACCGCAGCGCAGCTGAAGAGGCAGATGCTGCCCATAGTGCTTTGGGAAGTCTCCTACATTAGGCCTGGACCTGGGGACAGCGGCACGAAGCCAGGGCAAACAGGGTGCTAGTGACCAGTCATCCATCCAGCCCTCGTTCCCCCAGCGCAGAGGTACTGCCAGCCCATGATGTGCCAGGGCCTGCCCTTGTCACAGGGAGATACAGCGTGGAGAAAGAGCAGTGGAGAAGGGCTGGATGTGATGGAAGGGCCCCCTTAGATGGGCCTTCGTTTCCCAGCTCAGACTCACTTGCCGCCTAGATCTGGCAGGTCAGGGGCCCCACGTGGAGAACTGCCAGAGGAGGGCATTGGCCCCGAGGTGAGAGTACATGGGGCTCTGGACGTGCCGTGCAGGGTGTGGAGAATGAATGTGGTTTCTGGCCTGGGCTGTATGCTGCTAATGGCAATGTCGATCCGCACAGCTAATAAGGGACCAATCCCTTCACTGTGGAGTGCAGGTGCACCCCGTACGGAGCTGTTAAGCTACTAAGCAGACCTTTATCTGCTCTGCACAAACCCCTCTAAGCCAACGGAACAACACAGTGGGAGGGTCTGTGCCACCGACTCGGAGCACAGGGACGTTCACCCCAAAACAGCTATGAATGAATAAAAAGGCACTCACGTGTACCTCAGTAGGTGAAAATGCATTTAAGATGTTATGAGGTGAACCCCTGGGGCTCCAGGTAGTAGCAGCACCTATTTCCTGTCTTCTTGTGTTATCCCAAGGGGTAGGGGTGAGATGACTTCAGTGAGAGCACAGGTGGTTCTGGTCTCCTCAGCCATCACCTTTCACCTCCCGCTCCTAGAGCTCCAGAGAGTTCCCAGCCTGTGTGGACGCCAAGCCGGGGCCCAGCCAGCCCTAGAAGCCGCGGCCTGCAGTGCTTTTAATCCTATGTTTCTCCGGGGCCTATAGATACAGCTTGTAAGGCGAGGTTCCCCACATCACCAGGCCTATATTCCGGAAAGGCAGGGGTTCTTTGGAGAATCATGGGTCCTGAGAAACATCTGTCCGTTGGTCCCCTGAGGGATTTGACCTATTTTAGGATTTTTCCCACTTTCCTTTTTTCCTTAGCTTGTGCCAGGAGAAAAGCTGCTCTTCTCCCTGTGATCCCATTCCCTTGGCACCCGGAGCTGGGAGGGGGAGGGGCCGGTGTTTCCTGTCTGCCCTCCTTGTTTGCCCACACAGCCCCCTTTTCTAAGGAAAATGGGCCAGGAGTTCAAACACTCTTGAGTTCCTGAGCCCACAGTACAGTATTAAAAAAAAGTTTTTCCAAGTCTCCATTAGAAGATCAACTCTCCTCCTTTTTTATGTAAATCACTATTCTTAGATACTCTTTAAATGGCTAATTTCTGGTAAAAAGCACATGGTTTCAGAAACTGGAGCATCTACTTGCTTATCCCAGAAACAGCCAGAAAGTCAGTTCTCTTCATAGGCAGGGTAGGGAGGGGTTCGGGACCCTCACGAAGTCCTTGGGGGGCTCCTATCAGGTCATCAGGCCCTGTACCCTCAGCCATTTCCCCACTTTCTGGCTCCAGGCAACATGGAAAGCAAGGAGGGCGGGGCGGGGCAGCAGCAGGCCTGGTAGCTGAACTTGACCCGTCCTCAGAGGTCTCCTCCTCCATGTCCATTTGTCTATCCTGTGACTGTGAGGGTCTCATAGGAAAATGGAAGCCAGGCCATGGGCTCTGCTCCCTGAGCCACCCAAAGGGCCCTTCCTGTCTGTCATCATTCTGGATCTTGGGTCCTGTCTTGGGGTCCCTTGTTCCCGTACGTGGACAAACAGGAGTGTTTATCTCAGAGCAGAGAAGCACAGGAGATTTGGCCACAGCGTGTAGCAGCTTGGTAGAACACAAAGCTGTTCATCTTCCGGTCACCCATGCTCTGACAAGGTCTCTAAAGATTAGGCCCGAGAAGAGGGGCCTCTGATGCTGATTCCGGCAACTTCTCAGAGAACAGGGCTTTCCAGAAAGTGGGGCCAATTTCAGGCTGGCCCCTCAGCTGCCCCATCTGCTTCTTGCATCGGCGCCGCTCCGAGTTGATGAAGTGCAGATGTGAGTACTGTCCAGAGACTGGCTTGGACAACAGGAAACTCTCAAGACTTGGATGGAGACTAGGCGGTGTTTACTTCTTGGAATTTATGTGGGATGCACAAACCCCAGAAGTGCACCCTGGAGCTAAAGCTGCCCATGGAGAGAAGAATGGGAGCTGTGCACAGCGCTGATGTGCTGGTGGCTGGATGTGGAGACCAGCCGAGGACAGAGCCGGGGCCCCTTGGTTCTACACTCGGGCAGTTCTACATTCAGCTGTGTGGGGAGGCGCCCACCCCCACTGCAATTCGCTCAGGCCGCCTCAGCACAGCAGGGATGCCCGAGGGTATGCTTCCAGCTCCTGCTATTTTCCCCTGACCCCTTATTTGGTGGAAACTTAATTCCCAGGGCAGAGAGTGATGTGAAAATAGCCAGGCTTTTCAGTGATCTGGTGAACAGAAACCTTTGTCCACATGGTATGCCCAATGCATTTATCCCAGAAAGTGACAAGCCCAGTCAGGTGCCTGGTCCTCCATCCTCCACCCTCAAGAGCGCTTGATGCTGGCCAGACACAAAGCCATCTGCGTTGGGAGACACACAGCCCAGCTCTGCCCACTGGGAAGAGTTGTGAGATGTGGTTCCCAGGATTCTCTGTTTGTTCAGGTTGCTTTCCACTTTAATTGGGTGCAGATATCAACCATCTGCCCTCAAGACAAGGCAGAGGAAAGGGAGAGGAAGGGGAGACAGAAGAGGCCATCCCCAGCACTCATCCTCACCCTCACACTGGTCTCTTACACTATTGGCATGGAGTGTTTCAAAGAGGGTTCCAATCCTGTGAAATCGTTTGGCACGGGAGAATAAAAGGCCTCGAGTCTAACCAGTGCCTTGTGTCGCGGGCCTGGGAAGGCCTGGTGACTTCAAGCCCCAGATCACCATCTGCCGCCCTGCCTGGCCCACGCCCTGCCTCCAAAGTGTCAAGATGTGTTTAAAGGGGAATGAGATGTCTCTGAGGAGCAGTGATGACTTTCCATCAGATCTGCACATGGAAAGAGAGAAGTTATATAGAATTGGCTAGAAAATAGATGAGAGCAGGGCGTCTGCTTTGAAATTTCAGATTTGACCTTGGACTCTGTGCGCTCACTGTCATTTCTAGAACCTGTCGTATTATGGAGAACCTTGTTCACTGGGTCTGAGTCTGCCCCCAAGCCCCTTGTGGCTCCAGGAAACCCCCACCTCAGCAGGGGCAGCATCTGGGCTGCATATAAATGTGTGCTTCTAGACAACTGGCTTCACACCCACGGTGTTTCCATGTGCATTTCAACCAGCATGTGAGGATGAGAGAAAGACAGGCTTCGATCTTCTGCTTATCGTAAGGAAGGGAGTTTGGTGCAGAGAAAGTGACTTCTTGCCTGAAGGCAATGGTTAGGTAAGGGGCAGAAGGGCCCTGACTCTGCAGACCAGACCTCTGCCGCACTGCTGGCCCAGGACAGGAGGCAGAGCTGCCATCCCCAGTCTGGGGGCGTTTTAAGGCTTCTGCTCTCTCAGCCCCTGTTAATGATCGAATTCCAAGGGAGAGGGCCGGAGTCTCCCTGTGGCTTAGACAAAGCGGGAGGCCCGCCAGTGGCTCATGTCCCAGAAATTACTTACTGGTCTGTGCTGCTCAGTGCTGTGGGAAGTCCCAGTGTGAAGTCACCAAAGAGGATTGAGCCCCAACAGGCCTCTTTCACCAGGGTTTGCCTCATACAGGCCATGGCCGCGTGGGGCTAGTTATTGCTAAAGTATACCAGTCACCACTGCGCTTTCATCTGTCTTGCATCCCTGGCTGCAAGATTTTAAAAAGTTCTAGCAGGACCCAGATAAAGCCAAAAACATACAAAAATACACTTTTGCTTGCGGGAAAGGGCACCTAGATGTGTAGCATTTGGACCACAGACACCACAGTGATTCCATCCCACTGGGCAAATGCCTAGCCTCGGTCCTGGTGCTTTCTGTCTCTGTTCACCCTGATTCCATCTGTGCTGGGAAACCTGAGATGAGGGCACCCATTTATCCCAGGGTCCCCCATACTCCGAACTCAACTGTGGATCACAGGGCGACTAGGCCCTGCCAGTTCCATCCTCCCAGAGAATGTCACCTTCCCTCGTCCATCCTCAGGCAAGGCCATCAGGAAAATGCCTGCAGCACTGCATGTTCCTGGAACACCCCCTCCCTCACCAGGACTTTCCCCAGCCTCTCAGAGGCAGCCAATGAGCAGAGTCCCCTAAGTGCCTCTTGCACTGCTCCGCTGAGGCCAGGTGGGGAGCAGCAGCCCCAGCCTACCTGCTTCAGGGACTGCCCTGGCTGAAGCTGGGTGCAGGGGAGCAGCCAGGGATGCAGGAAGGACCTGGAGGTCTTCTGTGCGTGTGCGTGTGCATGTGTGCTTGTCCATACTTGTGCCTGCGTGTCAGGGTGCATGTATGTACATGTGTGCCCAGGGACACATGTATAAGCATGTGCATGTGTGCACAGGCTGCAGGTTTTATGATAGCAAGATGTCTGTTTGGTAAGTGGCAGATGATGTAGTGAGCTCGCTTTGCCTTCATGCATGGAGCTCACGCTGAGATGTTTGTTTGGAAAAGGCCTGGATCTGAGCTCAGGACAGGCAGCGCCAAGGCTGATGGGCCTGGGGACGGTGCAGAAGAGGAGTTAGAGAGCACCCTCTCCGGCAGCCCCTTCAAGGACACTTTGTGGAGGTGGCTGTTCAGGGTCTGAGATCATTTCCAGGTTCACACTTAGCCTGAGACCTGCTAAAGGGGTGGGGCAGGAGCAGAGTGGCCATTCAGTTGCAAGGAACACAAATCTAGGTCAGTGTCAGGGGGAGAGAACATTCCAGAAACCTTACAAGTAGGAAGAACCCGTGTGCCCCTTTGTAAGACTGGGTGCACCCAGCCATGTGCCCTGGTGACACTGAGGGGCTCTCGGGGGTGGACAAGGAGCACAGGAGTCCTGGGGACCTGCAGAAGCAGCTCTTCTGTTCCATTCCTCAGCAGACTCCTCAGGCCCCTGGACCTTCACCTCCACCCAGCTCTGGGACAGAAGGGGCTGTCCTTGACCTTCCTGTGGGTGTGGTAGGTGTGGTGAAGATGAGCCAGTGTTTGCTGGGCAGATGGACCTACTGAAGCAAGAAAGAGACATGGGCATTTACTAACCTGCACAGAAGGCTCTTCTCTCTCTTAATGGGGCCTGTCCATGGTCGACTGGAAGCCTGGGGCTATGGGAGGGAACCAGGGCTCCTTAGGAGCAGGGGCCATGAGAGGCAGAACACCAGGCATGGGACCCAGGGGACATGTGTGTTTTCTTCTGGAGAATGACGTGGTCCCTGGCTTGCTGTGTTGTTCTACGGGTAGAGCCCATTAAGCTCCCACATGTCCTCCTCCTCGGTGCCCATAGATGTCTGCCTGAGTCACCTGCACTGTCCAGCGATGGTCTTGGTGGGGCCTGAGGTTGAGGAGCTGGAAGCTAACAGAGCTGCCGTGTCCTCTGCCACAGCGAAACCGTGTGGGAGAACATGGCACGTGTGTGTGTGAAGACCCAGCGGCTGGACGTAGCCAAGGTGTGCCTGGGCAACATGGGCCACGCGCGTGGAGCCCGAGCACTGCGGGAGGCTGAGAAGGAGCCAGAGATGGAGGCCCGCGTGGCCATGCTGGCCATACAGCTGGGCATGCTGGTGAGTCAGAAAGCAGGTGGAAGGGCCCGCTGCTGAGAGGGAGCTCCTCGCTGTTTGGCCAGCTGAGCTTTGGGGCAGAGGCCTTGGCCATGGTGGCGAGGCCACTACTGGCTTTCTCGGGGAGGCAAGGGGGCAGTCCTGCTCGGCCAACCTCAGAAGGGAGGGCGTGGTGTGTGCCTGTCTGGGCCAGTTAGTTTCAGGGAACACAAACCCTCTCGAACCAACTTAAGCCAAAAAGTGGGGTAAGGCCAGTCTCACCTGTGTGGGGTCACCTCTCTGTCCACTGCACATTTATGGAGTTTATTGACCGTTGTAACCCAGGAGGCCCAGAGAGGCTGATAGAACATACGAGGCAGAGGCTGAGTTGGTGGGCAGGGTGGGCTGTGGCCAGCTCAGATGACCCAAGGCCACATGGGAGCTGTGGGGGATAGACCCTCTGAGAGGAGGGCAGGAGTCACCCACATCTGCCACAAGGAGGATCCGAGCACACCTGAGCACAGCCCTCAGCTCTTGGTCTGTAGGGGTGAGAGCAGGTCGCTCTGAGGGTGCTGCATCAGGCGGGATCTCCTCCCTCATGGCACACAGGCGCATTCCCACTGGAGACAGGCCTGAGTGGAGTCAGCTCTTTCTGGGGATGGGGTTGCCTGCCACACTGGCATGTGGCATTCATTTTATACATCTCCAAACACGTCCCAAAACGTCCACATGTTCTCAGTGTGTTATGCATCTTTGTCACGGGATGGTTGATGGCACAGGCGGCACCCGCGGTAGCCACAGTGGTGACCTGGCTCATATGTACTTGCTTCTTCAGGAGGAGGCCGAGCATCTGTACAAGAAATGCAAGCGCTACGACCTTCTCAACAAGCTCTACCAGGCCTCTGGGCAGTGGCAAAAAGCCATAGAAGTCGCCGAACTCCATGACCGTGTCCACCTGCGCACCACCTACTACAACTACGCCAAGCACCTGGAGGCCAGCGCCAACTGCAGCCTAGCCCTCAGCTAGTGAGCAGGGGCCCCTCCGGATTTGCTTTGGGACAGGCCCTGGTCACCTCTTGCTTTTTTCTCCTGCCCAGTGAGGTAGCCATTGAGGTTTTCAGAGGAAGATTTTAGACAGAGGAGCAGGTGGTAACCTCCTCAGTGGGAGGCTTTTGGGGGGAACTTGAGCTGTTGCTGTAGGAGAACTTCAGATGTGGGGCCACCACTCCACCTGGCCTGGCTCCGGATGTTGAGCATGTTAAGGAAAGTCTTCTCTGAGGCCTGGGATCAGCTGCTAGTATTGCCTCAGCCCCAATCTGGCATGGTGCCACATATGGCAGTGTTGATGGTGGCTTCTGGGGGCCCAGCCACAGCTGAGCCCTCTCCAGGCCAGGCCCATAGCAATACAGAAGCCCCAGTGCCTCCCAACAGTAGGTCCATGGGCCACAGAGCTACAGGCAGGGGAGTGAGGCTCTGGCCTGTTTCCACGCAGCCAACACTGGGGCTGAGACAGTGGAAACCAGCTGCTCTTTCTCTCCTCTCTCAGCTACGAGAAGTCAGACACCCACCGTTTCGAGGTGCCCAGGATGCTCTCGGAGGACCTACAGTCCCTAGAGCTGTATGTCAATAAGATGAAGGACAAGTGAGTGTCCCCCACTAGGCGAGGGGCTGTGGCAGGCGGAGGCTGGGATTGCATATGGGGGCCAGGGACCTGTGGCTGCTTGGGAAGCCTCTTTCAGAAGCTTCACGTGTGAGAGTGTGAAGCATCTTTTCGGTCCCTCAGAGTGGGTCCTCGGAGCGCCAGGTTGGGGGCTCTTCCTCTGAATGAAGTTCCTTCAGACCCCAGGGACCTCACTCTTATCCATCCAGCTTCCATGTCTCCTGGCTGCTGGTCATGGGAAGTACACTATGAGGGTGTCGTTTGGGACCCGGGGGCTCATTTCCAGCAGGAGTGGGGACCTGAGGGAGAACTTTGGGTTATTCACAGGACCCTATGGAGGTGGTGGGCCCAGTACCTGGAGAGCCAGGCAGAGATGGATGCCGCACTGCACTACTACGAGCTGGCACAGGACTACTTCTCCCTAGTCCGCATTCATTGTTTCCAGGGCAACATTCAGAAGGTAAGGCACATTCCAGGAGTCAAGCCTGTGAGGGGGACAGGGAAATGAGCCAGAGCCAGTCCCCGGGGTCCCTCTGATATCTTTCTAGGCTGCTGAAATAGCCAATGAGACTGGAAACTGGGCTGCATCCTACCACTTGGCCCGGCAGTATGAGAGCCAGGATGAGGTGAGACAGGCAGTGCACTTCTACACACGGGCTCAGGCCTTCAACAACGCCATCCGTCTGTGCAAGGTAGGGGGCTGCACACACCACTCATGGGACAATGGATAGGGGTCTACAGCCTCTGATGGCTAAACCCATTGGTGGAAAATGGTGCTTCGTTACCGTTTCCCACATTCCATTAAGAGGTTTCCAAACAGAAGAGTTAGAGAATTCTACCATGCGTGTCACATCCCACACCTGGGACTGTTTCTACCACTCTGCCTGCCGCATGCATCTCTACCCCTCCTTCCCCGTCTCATCCCTCACGGTGTTTGTAAACCACAGAGTTGTTCACTGTGATGACACCTAGTATCCAGGGCTCCCGAGCGCACACTGAGAACAGCTCATTGCTTATGGCCTCGTAAAGAGCAGGCCCTTCACAGGAAGCTGTTGGATGTTCTACATCCATAAAAATGTTCCAGCCCAGACCCTCACCTCTGGAAAAATTCAAAATGTGGAAAGCTCCCACATCAGATAGTTCCTATAAAGTTCTGTATAACAGGAAAAGAAGGAAGCCTCTGAACATTCTGGTACACAAACCCAATAAGACATTATGACACTTGCTGGAAACCATGGTAGTATGGATCAGCGCATGTCAAACAAGGGAGGTGGGCCCCCCATGGTGCTGTTCACCGACCCAGCAGGAACCCCCTCCTTCCCTCAGGAGAACAGCCTGGATGACCAGCTCATGAACTTGGCCTTGCTGAGCTCCCCCGAGGACATGATCGAGGCAGCCCGCTACTATGAGGAAAAGGGCGAACAGATGGACAGGGCGGTCATGCTGTACCACAAGGTAAGGGGCTGGCCCTACCCTGGACCTGAGGGGCCACAGCACAAGGGGGACTAACCTGTGTGCAAGGGACCACTCAAGCGGTCTTGGGACCTGGGGCTTGGGCAGCTGCTCAGAGTTCCCCTGCTGTCCACAGGCTGGCCACTTCTCCAAGGCCCTGGAGCTAGCCTTCGCCACCCAGCAGTTTGTGGCCCTGCAGCTCATTGCAGAAGACCTGGATGAGAAGTCAGACCCTGCCCTCCTGGCTCGCTGCTCAGACTTCTTCCTTGAGCACAGTCAGTATGAGAAGGCAGTGGAGCTGCTACTGGCTGCCAAGAAGGTATTGGGTCGGCGGGGCCCCACTGAGCATGTACTTGGGCTATGAAGCCCCAGGATCACTGTTTCCACAAACACAGTGAATGCAGCTTCACTGTCTCTCTTGATTACAATTCATGAGGAAGGCTGTGGCTCTGGCCTGCTGGGGTGAAGGGGCTGAGGACAAGCTCACCTTGTCACAGCCAACCTGAGTGTGGACTCACTTGCCCATTTCACCAGTGTCTTCAAATTATAACTAGGGAGTTTCCTCATCTTGTTTGTGTGTGGTAAAGTACACATAATATGAAATTTAAAATTTACCCTCTTAGCTGTTTTTTAAGTGTATAGTTCAGCAGCATTAAGTACATTCACATTGTCATGCAACTAATTTCCAAACTAATCTTGCCAAACTGCAACTGTCTCCATTAAATAATAACTCCCTTCCATCTCCCCCAGCCCCAGCGTCCTTCATTCTACTTTCTGTCTCTATGAATTTGACTGCTCTAGGGCATCACATAACTGGAATCATCCAGTTTTTGTCCTTTCGCAACTGGCTTATTTCATTGAGCATTATATCGTCGAGGTTCATCCATGTTTGTGGCATATTGCAGAATTTCCTTTCTATTTAAGACTTCCATTGTATGTATAGACCACATTTTGTCTATCAGTTCATCAATAGATGGACACTTGGGTTATTTCCACCTTTGATCTCTTGTCAATAATGTTGCTATGAACATCAGTATACCAGTATCACTTTGAGACCCTTCTTTCAATTCTTTTGGTATTTACCCAGAAATAGAATTTCCAAATCATATGATAACTCCCTTTTAATTTTTTGAGGAACTTCCATACTGTTTTCCACAGTGGCTGCACCATTTACGTTTCCACCAACCATGCACAGGGTCCCAATTCCTCCACATCTTCACCATCACTTGTTATTTTCTAGTTTTTGACAGTAGTCGTTATCATGGGTATGTGCACTAACTGTTTTTAGAGTAGAACAAGTCCCCTTGATAGAAACTAAATGGAGATATAAAAAATTGTTAATCATAAAAATCAGCCTATCTAAATGGAAAGATCTTTCTTCCTGCAGCCAGAATTATGCAATTCTGTCCTTTGTTACTGAGGGATACAAGAATTCTTGAACAAATGAAAAGGTACCCACCATGTTTTTGGTTAGAAAGACCCAACAGATATACATTTGATCCTCCCTAAAGCAGTCAGTCTCAGACTTCATCTGATCCCAGGAAAACACCACAGAGCTTACTTCAGCTAGATAAATGTACTCTATAATTTCGCAGAGAAAACCAGACAAACCAGAATAGCCAGGAAAAAATCTGGAAAAGAAGACTAACAAGAGGCGATTAAATCTCTCAGATCATAAAGTATATCAAAAGTAGAATAATGGGGGCCTGGCGTTTGATCGGGCCTACAGACCAGTGGAAAATATTAAAAAATCCAAGAGTAGAGCCATATATGTATGCACATTTAGCATGTGATGTAGGAGCATTCCCAACAGTGGAGAGAAGATGAATCATTGGGGTTGATACAACCAGGTAGCCACTGGGGGGGGAAAGTTAAATCTTACTCATCTCCTATGTCCAGATAAATTCCTGATGGGTCTAAGATTTAAGCATATCGATAAAACAGCAGTAGTTCTACCAGAAGCCGTGGAGTATCTTTCTTACTGTGCAGTCTTAAACGAGGGAAGGCATTTTAATTTAAACCTGAAAGCCATAGTGGGAAAGACTGATCAATTCAACCAAATACAAATTTGAAAACAACACATAGAAAAAACACCATACACAAAGCAAAGAGAAATAATAACACGGGAAAAATATATATCCTGAAAAGCTAATCTTCTGAATATGTACAGAGTTTCTATAATCTAGTAAGAAAGTTACCAAAGACTCAAAAGGAAAGAACAAATAATACGGACAGTTTATTTTTAAAAGGAAACATGGATGGTTCCTGAAAGTTAGATACTCAGTCTCACTCATAATAAGAGAAATAACAGATCTAAACTGAAGGAAATTCCATTTTTCATGAATTAGGCTTGTAAAGGTGAAAAAGTTAGGAAACCTTCTAGATTGTCGTGGAAAATAGATAAACTCAGGCTGTGGGTGGGAGTAGCCTATCACAAGTGAAGTTATATCTCCCTAGACCCGGTACTTCTTGTCCTTAGAATTCGTCCTAACACCACATTTATACACGCCAGAGTGGCACAGGGCTGTACCAGCAAGACAAGCACCCCCATGTTTGTCAGCAGGATGAGGTAAATAAGCTGTGATTCTCAGTACAGTGAAGTACTGGGCAGCTATCCAAAAGAAAACACAGCTCCTTCTATACTGAGATGGAATCGTCTCTAAGACAGAATTCTTTTTTTTCCCCAAGACATATTCTTAAGTGAAGTATATAAATTTTTTCTTAAAATTTGTAAAGAAAATTAAGTAAAACCCTCAATTAAAAAATTCAAAAAGAATCATAGAAGAAAATTCCTTTGTTTTCCTTTTCCTCCCACAACAAACATAAGATTCTATAGAGCTCCACATTTTCTTCATCACTTTCCAGAATGTTAATAGCATGAAGGGAAGTCATGCGCCACCCCTGAGCCTGGTTCCTCTGAGGTGGCAAGTGAGAGAGTAACTGTCCCTCCCGGTGTCTGTGGTGTATTCCCAGTATCAGGAAGCCCTACAGCTTTGCCTGGAGCAGAACATGACCATCACCGAGGAGATGGCCGAAAAGATGACCGTGTCCAAGGACTGCACGGACCTGTCCGAAGAATCACGGCGCGAGTTGCTGGAACAGATCGCCAACTGCTGCATGCGCCAGGGCAACTACCATCTGGCCACCAAGAAGTACACGCAGGCCGGGAACAAGCTCAAGGTGAGCGGGCCCTGCAGCAACGGTTTTCCATTTTTCCTGAGTTTAACCAAGCAGGGGGGACCTTTCCCAGGCCAGGCTCTAAAGGGCAGAGTCCTAAGCTCGCTCCTGGACCCGCAGGCAGTGTCTGCTGCAGCAGGGCAGTGACCGAACTCGCTCTGTGAGCTTCTGGCTCCTTCTCTGTCTAGGCCATGAGAGCCCTGCTCAAGTCTGGGGACACGGAGAAAATAGTGTTCTTCGCGGGTGTCTCGAGGCAAAAAGAAATCTACATCATGGCCGCCAACTACCTGCAGTCCCTGGACTGGCGGAAGGAGCCGGAGACCATGAAGAACATCATCAGCTTCTACACCAAGGGGCGGGCCCTGGACCTGCTGGCTGGCTTTTACGATGCCTGTGCCCAGGTACAGCCCCTCTTTGCAGTTCTGGGGGCCCCGGGGCAGGTCGTGGGGTTTCCGGTCCTGACGGTTTCATTCACACAGGTGGAGATCGATGAATATCAGAACTACGACAAGGCCCATGGGGCTCTGACTGAGGCCTACAAGTGCCTGTCCAAGGCCAAGGCCAAGAGCCCCCTGGACCAGGAGACCAAGCTGGCTCAGCTGCAGAGCAAGATGACGCTGGTGAAGCGATTTATCCAGGCCCGCAGGTGCGTTCCCACAGGATGGCGGGAGGTGAGGCGTCCTGCATCTCTAGCCCCCCAGGGTGGGGAGTCTCACTGAGCTCCCCAAGGGCCTGCTTGCACTTCCCGGCTCTTCAGTTCCCCTACCCTGCCAGGGACCAGACCCAATTTTCATTTCCAATGAACATTCTTCAAAGGAGCTCCCTGGATGACTAGACAGGAACACGAGGGGCGTTGCTATTGCTTCATTCATGCCTGAGCTCCCCTTGAGGTCCCCTCAGATCCTGGGCACACTCTTGGGAAGATTGTTCCAAAAACAGACATTGAGAGAGAAATCGGGTGATGGGGTGTGAGCAGGGGTGATGGCAGATCTGGGTCAGGAGAGAGTGTGTCTGAGGGGAGCCTGGAACCTGCTTAGCTACATACAGGGCCAAGCAGGGTGGGTCCGAGTGAAGGAGCCATTGTACCTCCAGGGGTGATGGGGACTGTGGTGACCAAACACATTCCCATCTCTATGGAGGTGGCTTGGGGGCCTGTGGGTAGGAGGCTCGGGCGCACGTTTTCTCTGTTTTTAGCAGAGGCCACGAATCTAAATTTGTACGTGACACAAGTTTTTATCTCTTGGCAAATCATCCAGCTTTTCCAAGAGCCCACTCTGTAGGCAGCAGCTCAGCTTCTGCCTAAACCAATGAAAGCATTTTTCTTATCTGAGAACAGGCTTTCGAAAGAAGAGTTCCAAACATTTTGAACACTTGTGCAAAGCGAGGCTCTTTAAAGGGCACTCTCCACTCAGATGTGTAAGTTCTGGAATATCTGCCTTGCCTGGGCTGCAGGAGGAGAAGGCAGGAGATGAGGAAGCAAGGACCATGTAGCCACAGGGCAGGGTGTGGTGGAGGGAGGGGAAGGGAAGAACTCACGGCAGTCTTCCTAGAGTGGCCGAGCCAGGGCTCTGCAGGAACAGGCAAGCTGGTCCTCCTGAATTGGGAACCTGAGCCTCCTGAGGCTCCAGCCACTGGCTCTGGACCAAGTCCTGCTCTGCGCAGGCTCAGGAGGCCCTCCTGGTCCTACCCCGATCGCACACCACTTGCTACTCTGCCACAGACCCTAAGCATGTCACTGCGTTGGTCTTTGTTCATGCTGACCTCCTGCCTGACCGTCTCAGGCCCCCATGTCCCCCTCTGCTTCACTCTGTCCCCCTCTAGACTGTTTCCTGGGCAGGGACTAGGACTGACCAACCTTTGCTCTGGAAGAGTACTGGCATTGTGAGCAGCCAGTAAGTTTTTGTTAAACGAAGGCGTGAATTTATTAACTAACTCATCAATGAATTCATTTAATTCACGGGAATTACCTTCACCAAAGTTTCATCCTGCAGGTCCCAAGAGCTCCTCCTTGGGGCAAAGGACATGCTCTGACCTCTGACACCCAGCCTTGGGTTCCGACTCAGGCTGTTTATGCTCTCGGCAGGACATACAGCGAGGACCCCAAGGAGTCAGTTAAGCAGTGTGAGCTGCTTCTGGAGGAGCCAGACCTGGACAGCACCATTCGCATTGGGGATGTCTACGGCTTCCTGGTGGAGCACTACCTGCAGATGGAGGAGTTCCAGATGGTGAGGTTCAGGATAATAGGATAATAGATGGCTCTGCTTCCCAGGGTGGGACCCACCTACAGCAGCCCCGCCCTCAGCCCACAGTTGTTGGGAGCTCACTGTGGAGGAGGTGCCTCTCCTGTTTTTGTTTTGATTTTTTAGTCTTTTTTATTTTGAAATACTTTCAAACTGAAAAGTTACAGGAATAGTGTACCCATTACCAGATTCACCAGTGTTTAACATTTTGCCACATTGATTTATTCATTCTGTATAAACGTTTTTTTATTTCTATTTTATACATTAAATGGGTATTTTTCTGAGCCATTTGAAAGGTGCAGACATTCTGCCCGATCACCCCTTGGATTGCTAACATGTGGGTAGACATCTGGGCATGGAATTGCTGGGTCATGTGGTGAGTATATGTTTAACTTTCTAAGAAACTACCAAACTTTTCTCTCTTTTTTGTAGTGTCTTTTTCATATCAGGGTTATTTTAGCCTTATAAAACACACTGAGAAGTGTGCCCACCTCCCACATTGTCTAAAAGAGTTTATATAAGATTGATGTCATTGCTTAACTGTTTGAAGGAATAATGCATAAGTGAACCTACCTGGTCCTGGGACTTTCTCTGTGGAAGGTTTTTGATAATTCAATTAACAGGGCAATTCTCAAACATTTTGGTCTCAGGACTTCTTTGCGCTAGGAAAGCAATTGAGGACTCTATTTATGTGGATTATGTCTACCAACATTTACTGTATTAGTAATAAAACTAATAAATTTGAAAAATATCTGTTAATTTATTTAAAAATAAAATAACCCATTGTATCTTAACATAAATCACATTTTCATGAAAAACAACTGTTTTCCAAAACAAAGAAGTGTAGTGAGAAAAATAGCATTGTTTTACATTTTTGCAAATCTCTTTAGTGTCTGACTTAATAGAAGACAGCTGGATTCTTAATTTCTGCTTCTGCATTTAATTCAGTAAAATAGATTGTTTTAGTTGAAATATATAAAGAAAATCCAACCTCACACCAATATGTAGGTGAGGATGGTAGGGGTATATATCACAGCCTTCTCAGATATTTGTAGATCTTTTTTGATTTTACACCAACAAGTGCTATCTTATAAGTTCGTTGCAGTGAGGAATCTGAAATCCTCCCAGTGTGCTTTTTGTACTCTGCTACATTAAATCCATTGGTCTATCTTGGATCTTTTAGACATACGTGATTTTGTAACATTCTTTGGTCATTTGGAAAATATTGGTTCACTGAGTTATGCAAATGTACACTTCATTAGACATATTCAAAAATCTCATTTGCTGATATCACTACTGATCTTGTCAGAAAAGCCTTTCAGTATTAGGAGGGTGTCCAGCTCATGGTGCTCAATACATAAGGTTTCTGAAATTCTGACCTTTGTTTGAAAGCTTAAATTTTATCCTTAGCAAGAATACTGTCAGTTACTATTTTTCTTAAAGTGGCAGGCTCACTTTGTTCATTTTTGAGAAAAAAGTCTGCCGCATACCCAAGTCTGAAGAACTGCGGTTTTAAGTCATTTTAACAAAAAAAAAAAAAAAGAAAAGAAAAAAGAAAAAGTGTTCCATGTAAGTAACTAATTTATCTCATAATCCACACAAGTATGGTTCTTCATCTTTGCCAATGTTTGGTATGATCCTTCTCTTTCACTTCAGTCATCCTAGCGAGTGGATGGGTAGTGGTATCTCATTGTGGTTTTAATGTCCCTTTTCTTAATGACTAATTAATGACTCAATGGCTACCTCCTCCTGTGAGTGCTCAAATCCTTTACTATCATTTTACCACTGCTGTCTTACTGTTGGTTGTGGTCTTTATATGTCCTAGATACATTTCCTTGATCGGATATACCAGCTGCCAGTGTTTTCTCATGGTCTGTAGGAAGTTCCCTTCTATTCCTTTCCCCTCCCCCTCGGAACTCCAATTACTTACATATGTTGTCTCCTGGCTCAACTTTTTTTCTTGTCTTTTTTCCAGACTTTTTTTCTCTGTTTCTCATTTTGGACAGTTGCTTTTGCTATCGCTTCAAGTTCATCAGTCTTCTTTCTATACTCAGACATTACTCCCACCCATATTTTCCATTTGACATCATTTCTATCCCTGGTGATCTATACTGGTTCTTTTCTCTTTGTCTTCCATGTCTTTTTGTTATGCTTATTCTTTTTACTACCTTCCTGAGCATTTGAAGGATATTTATAAAAGCTATTGCAAAGTCCTTGACTCTTGTGTCAATTCTAGATCTATTTCTATTGATTCTTTATTATGGTTCATATCTTCCTGCTTCTTTGCATGCCTGGTAATTTTTTCTTGGATTCCAGACGTTGCAAGTGTTTTCGGTTGTTGAGTGATGGAGTCCTGTGTATGCAGTCTTATAAATATCATTGAGCTTTGTTCTGGGAAAAGAGTGAGTTACTTAGAAACGATTTGATCCTTTTGCGGCTGTATTTTATCTTCGTCAGGTGGGTCCAGAACAGCATTGAATCTGGGGCTAATTTCACCCCACTACCCAGGCAATGCCCTTTTGAGAATTCTTGATGCCCAGTGTGTTGGCAGGTCTTCCCACCAGGCTGGTGGAGCACGAACTACTCCTGGCCTGTGTGGTCAGTCTCGGGGATTGCTCCTTCCTGATGGTCTTTCTGTGGCCTTGGATGCTTTCCTCACTCACGCACACAGGCCAATAGTCAGATGAAAACTCAGTTAGGAACCTTTTCAGGTCTCTGGCACCCACATGCTCATGCTCTCTCTCTCTCTCCCCTTCTCTCACTCTCCCTGCTACCCTTCTCTCCCACCCTCTGAGTTTCCTCTTTATATTTGGTTCTCAGCAATTTGATGATGATGTCATTTTCATTGTAGTGATACTGAGCTGCTTAGATCTGTAACTTTATGTCTCACTAAATTTAGGAAATTTGTCATTTTTTTCTTCAAATATTTCTGGGACTTGAATTAAATGTTAGTCTTTTTTATACTAAGTGGACAGACATTTGTAATTACTGTTCATTGTTTTCTATCTTTTCCCTCTATTATTTGAATTACATTGACCTATCTTTAAATGTACTTTCTTCAGCTATCTTCAACCTGCTGCTTACCTATTCAACAAATTTTTAATTTGAGTTTGTATTTTTCAGTTCTAGAATTTAAACTTAGTTTTTTTCTTTACTAAAATTTCCTGTTCATTCGTTAAAAACTTATTTTCCTTTATACACGAGCATAGTTATAATTGCTGTTCTAAAGTCTTTGCTGCTAATTCCAACATCTGGAACATGTCAAGATAGTCTCCATTATGTCTTTTCTTTGGAATCTAGGTCAAGTTTTTCTGTTCTTATGTCTAGTTTTTTGGGAGTTTTGTTTTTTGTTTTGTTTTGTTTGTATTCTAGATATACAATGTTATCCAATAAGATAAACCATTGTAGAGACTCTGGATTCCATTATGTTCCTCCAAAAAGTATTACTGTTCCTTCCTTCCTTCCTTCCTTCCTTCCTTCCTTCCTTTCCTTTCTTCCTTCCTTCCCTCCTTCCCTTTTCCTTCCTTCCCTTTTCCTTCCTTCTTGCCTGCCTGCCTGCAATCATCTTTGCTCAACTCAGAGTCTAAACTCTCCCCTCTGGTGGGCAGCAGCTGTAATGTCTGCTCAGTACTTTCGCTTTGGTCAGGCTCCCTGAAGTCTGCCACTAATCCCACCCTATGAAGAGTGCAGGATCCACCAGAGATTGGGACAGAGTTCATATTCAGAATTTGGGCTCTCTCTCAATGACTCTTTTCCAATATTTTCTCACACTCCACCTGCAATGGTTGACCCCAATTCTGATTTTAGTCTTTAAGCCAGTAAGGGTGTGGGTTTCTGTGAGTTTTATTGTATGTGCCTTTTAGCTTCTCACAGTAGTCCTAACTGGGCCCTCCCTTGTAGAAAGTTAAAATGAGCCAGAAACTCAACCCTTGCTCCTCTCTCCTTCTAAATGTCCATTCTCCCCCATCCACCTGTCCCAGTTGTTCTCCGGTGTCTTTATGTTTTGACCAGCTTATTATGGTGTGTGACAGGTTTGATCTAATATGAGATACTTGGCTATTACCAGAAGCTTCTCATTCTTCTCAATCATAATCTTCTTATAACCAACATAAAAATTGCACCTGGCTGCATTTTTCCTTTGTGTTCCAAAAAGTGTCACATAGACTTTGCCAAACCCACATACTCTGCCTACATTGTCTCCTTCAACCATCAGCTCAGTTAACCAACAGATAGTTTCTGGTGAGACTAGTGACCCCAAGGGATCTCTCAGCTCCCCTTCCTGAGAGCTCCCTGAGTACTGACAAGTTAGTTTCAGAAATGTTGCTAGTGAACTATGCCAGCCTCTTTAAACTGTGGTTTCCAGAATTCACAGGAAAGTTATCCATCAGCGGTTCCCCACAGCGTGAAAGGTCAGCACCATGAAACCCAGATTTCCTGGTCTGAGCACTTGTTTCCTCTTAGCCCCCCACCATGTGCACTTACTGACCTGTGTGTTTGTTGGGAGAAAATAGCTCTAAATCTGATCTCAACAAGAAAATAAATGAAAACACAATTGGACTGTGGAGATATCCAGACCACTGTATCCTCAAAATTAACAGAAAAATCATATTTTAAGTATTCCACAAAATTCCTGACCCTTGTTGGAAGCCTATGGAATTTAGTAACTCTAAATGTTTTTAAAATCTATACATCTAGAAAATCTAGGCATGTCCAAATTTCCGCTTGGTGGGCAAAGGAAGCCCCTTGTTGCTGCTCTGATGTCGCTCCTCCGTTTCACTTCCAAACTCACCTTGTTTTCATCCCACCCTCTCAATTCTCACTGCCCTGTCAGCTGAGTCCAGTTCTGACACTCCTGATGTGGGACAGTATCTTCAGTGGTCAGGACATCCAGTACTCCCTGAACTCTGCTTGCTGCCAGACCTCTCCACTGGCAGCTCTGGCCACCCTCCATTTCTGCTCCTACACTGGGCCAGCCTTGGTCTTAGCACGCCGTGTCCTGTGTGCTTAGCACAGCACCTGGCCCACAGCAGGCAAGTGGTAAACATCTACAGAAGCCTCTTCCTGTGTGGCTGTCTCCTCTCCCTCTG
This sequence comes from Cynopterus sphinx, assembly GCA_030015415.1. Classification (NCBI taxonomy): domain Eukaryota; kingdom Metazoa; phylum Chordata; class Mammalia; order Chiroptera; family Pteropodidae; genus Cynopterus; species Cynopterus sphinx. The sequence continues at coordinate 92,381,469 of CM057379.1, read as the reverse complement.
GTGTGAGAACTCGTGGGAGGCTGTGCTGTGCCCATCACATCCCTCCAAAAACCATATCTTATTTCTTATATTTATAACCTTTATCTTTTATTTTTCATATCTTAAGTTATATCTGTACAAAATAAAGTTCTAAGAGTTTTTAACACCATTAAGAAATACTGAGATCTGATCATTATTCCTCAGAAGGAAAACTAGAAGCTCCTAGAAATTTTGGTCACATTCTGAATTTATATGAAGTATATCTTGTGGGTATGCCTTAGAAGCTACATGAGGCCCTGTTCCTCCCCGCTCATGCTTGTGTGCGGCCCTCCCTATAGGTGAGGTGTAGCAAATGTTAGCAGGTTCAGGCAGGCATAGCAGGTATGGGCAGGCATAGCAGGTATGGGTAGGCATGGCAGGTGTGGGCAGGCATGGCAGGTGTGGGCAGATATAGACAGGCATGGGCGCTGTAGCAGGTGCGAGCAGGTATAGGCACACATAGCAGGTATAAGTAGGTGTGGGCAGGTGAAGCAGGTACAGGCAGGCATAAAAGGTATGGGCAGTTATAGGCAGGTGTAGCACATACTGGCAGGTAGGGGCAAGCATAGCAGGTATGGATAGGTATTGGTAAGCATACCAGGTGTGGGCAGGCATAGCAGATGTAAGCACACCTGTCCTGCCTCAAACCCCCTACACCTGAGCTGCTCTCTCACAGATTCCCACTGGTGGGACCAGAGGAAAATTCCATAATTCACCGGCTTAGGATCAAGGACACAAGAGACTCAAATTAATCACAGGCCCAATTAACTGGGGCACATTGGATCCTTGGTCAAAATAAAGACAAACCATATGCATATTGCTGCCTGCTCTCCAACTCAACAAGCATATCCCTCAAAGTACATGAAAAAGATGGAACTGTAAATCTGTCTTTCACTTGGGGTCTCCCTGTGTGCCTCCAAGGTAAACAGATCCTAAAGGGGGCAGAGTCCCAAAACATACATGGGTGCTCGTACACGGGCTGCTCCCAGGGTTTTCAAGGAAGTGGCTGGACCTACTCAGCTGGTAGTGCCGGTCACAGCTCACAGCACTGACCACCGGAGCCTGAGCCAGGCTGTCCTCAGACCCCACCACCTCATGGAAGGCTGTGAAGTTCTAGACTTCACCCGGGTCCCTGAATGAAGGCTTTCTTCCCCTGCTCACTTGAGAAGCAAGGCTGGCTTTCCTCTGACCTCAGGGGGTGCATGTTCAGGAAACACTGCAGCAGATGGAGGGCATGGGCCCTTGGTTCTCATGTGGGCTGACCTAATAATGGCTGTTGTGTGTGATGCAGGCCTACAAGTATCTGGAGGAGATGCGGAGGAGACTTCCCGCTGCCAATGTGTCCTACTATGTGAACCAGCGGGCCGTGGACGCCGTGCACCAGGGCCTGGGCATCCCTCTGGCGCGCATCATGCCTGAGCGGATCCGCCACAACAGTATGGAGGACCCCAAGGAGGTGGATGAGGAGGTGATAGAGGAGGTCGAGAACGACTCCTGAGGGCCTACTGCTGCAAAAGCTCTTCTAGCACTTTCTGGTCATCAGTAGAAGACCCTGACTCTCTTGTTGAAAGGAAACTTTTGAGCGTGTAGCCACGGGCTTGCTGAGAAGGGAAGGGCACGCATTTCCACGCCACCCCCTCTGCATTCCTGGCCCTGCGGAGTTTTGGTTTAGCTCCTTTACTGTCAAGGGAGTTGGTTCATGTTGCCCATGGCATTCTCCCAAGTACAGATTGGGAAGCCTAAGAAATTTCTAGAACTTCACGAAGTGAGGATGGTACACTGTGCCTCATCCCAGTACCCGAGTGGGTTGCTTAACAGCGCATCCAAGTTTTCAGCAGGACGCGCCATTCCTAACCACAGGGCCATTCCTGGGACACAAGGGCAGCTGGTACAGGGTGGGTCTTCAGGCAACTATGCAGCAGCCCTGATGGCTCTGTCCTTTAGGTTGTGCCCATTCTGTCACCAGCTCTCACTGCAAGGGAAGGGCTGGCACAACATGCCAGTGAGGGGAGGGAGACTTCAAGCTCCACCCACTGGCTGCTGAAACTCTCCTAATAAAGTTTATTTCTTCAGAAGTGTGTTTCTCCTTCCTGTCCTGGCCTCATTTTCATGTCTCCCCTCTGGAGGGCTCACCAAGGCACTGAGGTTCCTCCCTGGGCAATGAGAACCACAGAGCATGGGTTGCACACCTATAGCTCCTTTTTATTCTTTTTTTGTTGTTGTTGTTTTATAACATCACCTGCCTTTAGGTAAGGACATGACACTAAGAAGCCCACGGGCCCAGGAGGCCACCACTCTGCCCATCTTGGTGGCTCCCATGGGAGAACATCTAGGCCCTGAGCAGCAGCACCCTTTCGCTCTTCCCCTCCAGCTGCCTGCAAAGCCTGCCCCATGTCTCTCCCCAGCGTTCAGATGCTCCATCCACTGGGGGCAGTACTCAGAGGCCCTGGAGTAGACTTTTAGGTGAGCACTAAGACCTGCTGGGCTATAAACAGCCGAACGAGTGGGGGCCTTCCTGCCTGAACACTCAGTACTGGATGGACAGCCTACCCCACGAGCGGCCGCACCACAAAGCCCACACGTCGGCCTGGTTCAGCCTTGCGCTCGGCCCCCCTGGCCTTCCCTTCTTCCCCTGGCACCACAAATGGGGACTAAGGAGAAGATAGTGAAAGAAGCTTGTCTTTGAGTTTCTCCAGGAGCAGCAGTGCCTTCATGGCCAGCATCCTGCAGTCCTCATCTGGGTCCTTTTCGGCCACATCTGCCAAAGATGAAAATAAAACCAGATGACAGCCAGCATCTGTGGCACTGAGCAGGGCAGCCCTCTTCAGTTTTGTTTCATTCAGGCCTTCCTAAAGGAGCCCCCATGGAAGCCTGATGTAGCCAGCTGTCCTGGGCTTCAGGTATGTGGCACCACACCCTGTTGCTGAGGCCCCTCAGATGCCAGCAAAGGGTCATTTACTGCATCCCTGTGAGAGAGAGATGCTCCACCTGGGCTAGAAACTCTGGCCAGGTGATGGCAACAGGAAGGAGGCTGGGACAGGTAAACAGTTGCCCCCAAGAGTCACTCCAAGGTCACCACTCTCACCTCAGGGAAGATGCCTGCACCCCAAAGCAATGGAGCCCATCCCAGGATGAGAGACACTGGATGCCACATACCTGCAGCACAAGGCCCCAAGAAGGACCACCCAGAGCCATCCTGACACATGTAACTTGAGAAACCTACGGGGCACACTGCGCACCAAAACAACGAGACACTAAGGGCAAGCAGACAATAGGAGCTAGGGATGCAGGGCAGCTCAGGGTCCCAAAGGAGCCTTGACTAGACCCGGGATCCAGCAGAAAGAAAGGGAAAAGGCCATCATGGGACCACTGGGCCTTCAAGTGCGGCTGCAGATTAGACGGCCCAGTCCCAGCCGTGAGCTCCAACCGTGGAAGTGGGTGTGGTGGCTCATGTGGCTACAAACTGGTGACCACAAAGTTTTTAAAAAGTACATGTAGGTGGAAAGATAAGAACAAAATATGGCAAAATGCTAATAATCAGTGAATCCTGTGAGGATACATGGTGCTCACTGTATGGCTCCTGTAATCTTTTTGAAGAGTGAGAATTTTCCAGAAAAAATAAAGATGCCATTTCCTGCATGAGTGCCCTCTCTCAAGTCCCCCTATAAGATACTTAGTGTGTAAACAAGGAGCGACATGACACTCATGCTGGGCTGTGGACTGGGGCTCACTCAGCTCAAGGGATCACCACAATGGTCCACGTACTCTGACGGCCACTGGGACCCTCCAAGGTTGCACCAAACTCCCGCGTGCCTCACTACCACACACAGCCCAGGGCCTGGCACTCACCTGCCAGCCATAACCGGGCTTCCAGCAGTTCGTCTGGCAAGTCTGCCAGCAGTCGCTCAGCTGGGACACTGAGGAGGACGGAGGAGACAGCAGACAGCAGGCCCCGGCGCACGTAGCTGCCAAGCAGGGTGGAGGGTTGAGCCCCAGCGGAGCCGCAGCCTGGCCGGGCAGACCTCGCTTCTCAGCACAGCAGCCCCACTGGCAGCAAAGGCGCTCTTGGCCCTGCCTAGCCCCCTTCCTTGCCCGCTTCCTTCTTAGAACTGCCAGACCCAGCTGCCTCTCAGCCACCCCTGGGAGTCACCATCAGCCTCCCAATGTCTACTTGCCAGGATTCAGAGCCCCCCCAACCACATCCCCATGGGACCACTGCCCCCAGTCCCTCGGCCACTCACGCATCGCCATGGAAGCGAAGGGCCCACACGAACTCAAGCAGAGCCTTGCCCATAGAGACAGCCACCTGAAATAGCAGAGGCCAGTGGGCTGCGGTCCTGGCACCCAAGAGTCCCCACCTTGGACACTGTCTTCAGGCCCAAACACTCCTGTCCGCAGGGCCAAGGTGAGGCCCATGGGGAGGACAAACCACTGGTACATAATCCACATGAGGTGGAGGCCATTAGCTTCCAGTTCCCAGCTCACCGCGGTATTCACAGCCAGGTACATCAGGACCCCTAAGGTGTGGGCCAATCTTCCGAGAACCAACTGGTCATCTCCCAAAAGGTCAAAGGTCACCAGAGGCCTACGACACAGAATCCGGTGAATGATGCAGGTCTGGCACTCAGGGCCAACTCCCTCCTGGGCCACCAAGGGACACCCCAGCCCCTTGGATGCTGCTCCTCACCACCTATCTCCTTGTGGCACTCAGAGTCATAAGGGGAAGGTGTTGGACAGACACCTAGTCACTCTGCAAGGCTGCATGGCCCAACCCTGGGCCTGGGTGGCATTTGGGGGAAGCAAGGGCCATACAGAAAAGGCGGCAGCCCCCAACCCTGCCTCTGTGGGAAAGGGCTCTAGGCTCTGCCCCTCTCCACCGTCACCAGAACATCACACCCTGTGTGGCAGTGGTTAAAGGGACATCTATAGCCCACTCAGGCCAAGGCTATACAAGGAGGCAAAGGAGGAGTTGGCAGAGCACATGCGGCATCGAGGCACCAGCAAGGTTGAGGCCCTGACACGAACCTGACATCTGTGACCCCTAATGCCCTCACCACATTATTTAATTTAAAGCTATGAACAACCACAGCTGAGGTGGTGACCCTGCTGCTGACCAAAGTCCCACCCAGACCCCAACTTGGAAAACCTCTTGTCTGCAAAGTGTCCATGGCTCATGTTCCCCAAATCACTGGCCTCCCACTCACCTGTCAAAACGCTGGATAAGGGGGAAGAAGAAGTAGCCAGCCACCAAGTTGAATTCATTGGGGCTACCAGCCGGTCCCCGCCTGGGAGAGCCCTGCCAAACACACAGGGCTCTCAGGGCACCACACTGGGTGCAGAACGCAGCCCTCTTTCCCCTATGCAGGACAGTCTCATGGAGGGGCCATCCTGTGTGCCATAGGAGGGTGAGCAGCCTCCCTGGACCCCACGAGGTGGATGCCAGCAGCATCCACCCCCAGCGACAACCAAGAATGTCTCCAGAAGGGGCCAAATGTCTCAGGGAGAGAAGGGCAAAATCAGACTTTCCTTCCTTTTTATCAGTTCTGGCCTAGACAGACCCCAGCAGCACAGCCCACACCAGGTCATCCGCTGCTGACATAGAATTCTTAGGGCTTTTTTCACGCCTACCTTTGTATTCATGTCTTAAAACCATTTCAGTCTGATGCACGACAACACGTCACACAGCTTAGTTTGTGCCCAAAACTCTCCTTTCACAGACCACCAGCACTGGCACTGCCTCCTCTAAGCAGACAGTGCCTAGAAGGGGCCAAGTGCTTGGCCAACCTGCCCAAAATCTCCACCCATGAAGACCTGACCAGGGTCTTGGCTGACCTTTGAGAAGTGCCGGGTCTTGCTTCTGACCCGCTCGTCCACCACTGCCCGCCAGGCAGGAGTCACAGCGCAGCCGGACTGGGAGGTGGAGTCCAGGGAGCTGCGCTGGGGGGTCTTCCCAAGGCGCCCAGGACGAGACAATTCTTGGGCAGACAGAGCCAGGACCTAGAAGAAAGACCCAAGAAAGCTGCCATCACTCCAGGGAAGAATCACATTTTTTAAGTTCAAGGTAAACCAAGTGCCCATCAATAGCCCTCACTGTCTTTGAGGAGGGGATTCAGGGACCCACGTAGGGAGTCAGTTCCAAGCATCTCAGGATCACACTTCATTTTGTGGGGGTTCGAGAAGGAAAGGTGGGCATGCTCCATGGTGACTAGCCAGTGCTCCACTCCCCTCGCCTGGGCTGCTTCTCTTCCCAAAGCTGGTCCAATCCTGCCCCTGCCTCACAGGTAAAGGTCATGAAGTTCTGACCTAAGCTATGTGTGGGGGGACCCTGAAAACATGCGACTGAAAGAAGCAAGACCCAGGAGGTCACACATATGACCTTGCGCATAGGAAATACCCAGAACAGGCAAATCCACAGAAACCAAGGGTGGACTGGTAAATACAGGACTTGGGGAAAAGGAAGTGGGTGCTCACGGGCTATCTCTGAGGATGCTGCAAGATGTTCTGAAAGTAAACAGATGTGACAGTCATACAACATTATGAATGTACCACATGCCACAGAATTGTAAACACAAAAACAGTAAATTTTTTTTTTTTTACTCTCATCTTAGTCTTTGCTTTCCTCTGGTACAATACACCCAACACATACCATCTTAACGACTGTTAAGTTCAATGGCATTAAGTACGTTCACATTGTTGTGCAACCATCACCACCGTCGATTTCCAGAACTTCTTCAGCTTCTCAAAATGAACCTCTGAACCCATTAAACACTAACTCCCCATCCCCCTCCCAGCCCCTGGCATGCCCCATTCTACTTTGTCTCTGTGATTTTGATTGCTCCAGAGACCTCATGTAAGTAGAATCATATAACATTTATTTATTTTTTGTCTGGCTTGCTTCACTTAGCATAACACCCTCCAGATTCATCCACATTGTAACAAGTGTCATCATTTCATTTCTTTTTCTTTTCTTTTCTTTTTAGGTGAGGCAACCCTTGGCTGACCTCACAGATTGCAAGAACCTTGTCAGTTTACAATCCCTTATGTTTTATTTTTTATGCCTACAGCACCTGGTATTTCTAGGTGGTCTCCCATGCAAGTACTAACCAGGCCCGACCCTGCTTAGCTTCCGAGATCAGACGGGATCGGGCTTGTTAAGGATAGTATGGCCATAGACATAATTTCATTTTTTATCAGATAGACACTGGTCCCAGCCTCTCAGGTCTAGCAACAAGGGACTCAGGAGGACTCTGGACCTGCCCACATAGATTTTGGCAAACACCTGCTCTCCTTTTGGGGGCATTGCACCAGGCCTGGCCCCTGAATTAAGGTAGCCTGCACCTGACAAATGGGACAGGGACCCACAGACACTCACGTCCAGGATGTCCATGCGCTGCCGGAGGCTGTAGTTGACAGCATAGAACTGTGAGGTCAGATACTCCGCCACCTGAGCCAGGCAAACGAAAGGCCGCTGAGGTTCACAACTCCGGAGGTAGGGCCCCAACACAGACTATACCTGGGGTGAAGGGGCACGACCCCAGCACCGCACAGCTGATGAGACTCACTCGGGCAGGGTCTGTAACTGTGACAGCCACCAGGGCTCTCTGGCGCAGCCCCTCAAATCCCACCACACTCGTCTTCTCCTCCAGGTACAGAAGCACCTTGGCCAGCTCCACGCTCACCTGTACACAGAAGTCAGGGAAACTTCAGTGCCCCAAGATGCCCCAGACACCCCCATAGTCCTCAGCCTTCCTTACAATAGAACAGACACATCTCAGAGAGCCCAGTAAAGGTCCCAGTGACAGGCCTCCTGAGGAGACACAAGCCACCAAGGCAAGCACACAAGCCAGACTACATTCCCTCATTGCACACATTCCTCCCAGGACATCACCCACCAACCATGACCCTGAGATCCCAGCTCCCTTGCCCAGTCACCTCCCGAGTGGCAGCAGGATTCCTGAAGACCAGCCCCTCGAGGGCCCGCAAGGCTGCCTCCCAGCGCTCCCAGTCCTCAGATGTGGTCAGGACTGCATAGAACCCACACAGGCCTCCATCAATTTCAGCCCTGACCTTGACCATGGCAGAGAGAGCAGCCGGGGTCTAGGCACCGGGCAGAAGGCAGGTGAATTCCTGGGACATGGACAGGTCCCGCAGTCCAGCAGCCCCAGGGGCCTAAGTGCCGAGCTGTGCCTGGGGCTGGAGCCTCCCCATAGGGTCCTTAGCAGGGCTCACACCTTGAATAGAGGCCCACCTTCCACGCAGTCCCGGACGTACATGGGTGCCTTGCTGCTCTTCAGCTCTTGGTCCTCCGACATGTCATAGGGAACAAACTCATCATCGCTATGGAAGAAGCACATGGGGCCTGCTAGTTGCCCAGGAACAGACAATAGGCAGGGTAGAAGCCCCTGAGAGCTGACGATGGGCACCCTTTGCCACAAAAACAAACTCCTGAGTCACCAAAATTCCTCAGTCTCCGAAGCTTCAAGAACAGCTGACAGGCTAAGGCTGCAGTGGAACTAAGCCCCTGAGTACTGGTTTTCATATCGGGAAAAAAGCTGGAGAGTTCTCAGAGCCAGCACAGCCCTGCACCGCGAGCCCCCCATTTCAAGTCAGGCCCATCAGCCTTCGCGATTACCTGGTGGGCTCTGACGCCAGCAAGGGACTGCCCCATGCCTCCTCAGCACCCTACCTGTCAAGCTCAGAGTCAGAACCCTCTGGCTGCGCCTGGGGGACACCATCATCCACGTTTTCTTTGCCAGGGATCTCTGTAGCAACTGGAGTGACAGACGGGCTTTTGGGAAACAAGGAGAAAAGAACTCTTCAGGGACACTCCACAATGAATTTCTAGTCCCAGAGTCTAAAAAGACGTTCCTCCTACCCTACCCTCATCTTTTTAGCTCTGTCTCAGTAACTTGATTCCAGGATGACGAGACAGAATCTAACAAGTGCACAGGAATCACCCCCACCTTGCCAACCATGCCCAGAGCTCAGGGTGGAGAGACCTCACCTTGCCTCTGAGGGGCTGTCGGCCACAGGCTGGAGAGTGGCCAATGCCAGCATCTCACGGCTCAACTCGTCCTCTTCATACTACAATGAAAAAGCTGGAGCTGGCTGAGACAGGAGTGGCAGAGCTGGGGCCACTGCCATCATAGCCCCCAGTCTGAACACCATCAACCAGGCCCTCTTAAGAGTGACTTTCTACGTCTCCACCTCAGCAGAGGGCAGCGCTGGGTACGCTGAAAGCTAGAGGGCTCCACTCCTGAGGGAGCTAGAGAATCCCCTGGGACAGAGCAGATGTGGCAGCAGCCCCAAGGATGCCTAGGATGGCCTGAGAGTTAAACACCCAAGGATCCACCTGGAGGACTTCCTAGGTCACAACTGAGGGGCTGTATCTCCACTCCCCTCTAAGCCGTGACCCTCATCAGGGTTGCCAAGGCCAACTTGATGCCAACAGATGCTCCATGGGCCTGGACCCAGAAAGATGAGGTGACACGAGGGAAGGGAGTGACAGCAGTTTGGGAAGACCACATAGGTACAACCCTCACTCACCTGGAACTTCAGGGGAGGCCCCTCAGGGTGGATCCGGGCACTGGCCACTTCAGCCACGATCATGCCCAGGCGGCGCACGGCGGGCAGGCTGCTGTCCAGGCGGCATTTCACTCCCGCCATCAGGGTGGCCAGCAATTCTGGAAGCACCGACACATGCATGCTGAGCACAGGGGAGGAATGAGGGGTACAGGGACTGAGATGGGGTGCCCCTCGCCACCTGCTCACCGTCCCGGCTGTCCTGGAGCTCTTCATCCCCCAGGTGTGCCAGGCAGATGAGGACAGCCTTACTGATGTAGCACTGCTGTGGCAGGGGTGTGTGGCGGACTGCACTGCTGCTGCCCCACATCTCCAGGAGCTCCTTCAGTGCCTGGCAGACAGCATGACCCCAGCCTCCTCAGACAGCCCCACCTGCTTCCCCTCCATCCCAGGCAAGAATGTAATCCCTCTCCGTCCTCCCAGAAAGTGGTCTTGGGCCGTCGCAGGGACTGAGGACCAGACAGGACTTACCTGTATGAGGAGTGGGCGCCGTTGGCTGTCCATGGCCAGGTACCCTAGCAGGCTCTGCAGCACAGGCGTCTGCAACAGAAGCCAGGTGTCCTGTCACTGACTGCCAGGCAGATACCACCCATCTGCCACCTGCCTAGCCAGGGGAGCCCAGGAGACCGAGGTCCATCTGCCCAGGAGTCCCAGAGTGGAAAGGGGTCTGGGATGAAGAACAATGACATTTCCTGGACAACTGAGCACTGCTCCAGCTCCACTTGCTACAGTCATCTCTCTGGGACCTGAGGCGTCTCACAGCCCACACCCTCACCGACTCTCACCGTGTATCCGTACTGCAGGAACAGAAGCTTTTGGGTCATCACAAACTGGGCCTTCTTACTCTTCATCACCAAGTTCCCCAACAGTCTAGAGAGGGCTTCAGGCCTACAAGGCACAGTTGGGAGGAGAGGGAATCTCAACAGATCAGGCTGGACCTGGGGACGCCATGCTAGCCACGAGGGAGCCTTGGCAAGTGCTTCAGGTCCAAGTCAGTTCTGATGCTCCCTCTTCCTAGTAAATGTGGAAGCCAGGAAGAGCCCTGTACCTCAACGCAAGAGGACATCCCTTCCCTGCTCTGACCATATCCAGGATTAAATGCTTCTCCTGGAGTAGGGGCAGCCAGCCTTTCCTGTGAAGGACCAGAAATCAACTACATACAGACAAAAGGATGGCAGGCATGGATCATCTGGATCCCCACCTCCCGCTTTCCTGGAAGAGCAGTGTTTCCATGGGAAAGGGTGCCTTGCTTCTTACCCAGAAGCGGTTTCCACGAGCCCTGTCAGCACAGCCTCCATGGCCCGGTCAGGCACGCGTTCCACCAGGCGCCAGCAGACCCGCTGCCAGAGGCAGCTGTCCTGGGTGAGTGCTGTCAGCCGGGGCACCAGCACACCCAGGATCTCCTCTGAGAAGCACATAGAGAAGGCCCTGAGCCTGGGGCCATGGATTGTCCAGTGTCTGCACCCCACAGGTCCACCAGTTGCCTAGCCAAGCCCTTGCCAAGGGGCCCAGGACAGCTGGCATCAGCCCACCCAGGCCTGAGCCCCTGCATGGGGATCATTGCTGCTTTGGGACACACAGAGAAGCTCCCATTTCCACCAGAAAATGACAATGCCCGCCCCCTCCCAGGACAGCTGCCAGGAGAAACAGGGAGAGTGCCAGAATGTACTTCGGCTTCTCCCCAGGCAGGAAACACTCACTCTGCCTCCCTTGGACACAGGCTTTCCCAAGGACCTGAGACACGAAGGAGACGGAGCAGTCCAAGCCACCTGAGACAAGAAGGAATACGAGCTTTTAAAGGAGAAAGGTAGTAAGGCCATCAAAGAACAAATGACAAGTGGGGACAGACCTCATTCCTAGGCAGGTGGACTCCATATTGTAAAAATGCCAGTTCATTCAATCAATCCAACTGAAGTTTTAATAGAATTATTTCTAACTTGAAGAGCCAATAATAACTGTTTACAAACCTTTATGCATATTCACCTGCTTAATCATCACAACGATCCTCCAAAGCAAGGATGAGTATGGAGGCACCAGGAGGAGAGGCACCGAGAGGGGTTTGGCTGAGGTGGCCAGCTATAGGTAGGGGCAGGTGGGGCTCTGAGCTGCCCACAGGGAGAAAGGGAAGATATGAGGATGTGGAAATAAGGAGAGAGTGGGTGGCACAAACTCTACCAGAAGAGCCAGGATTCAGACAAGACCCACACACAACGAAAACACGACGTTTGTGATTTGAAGAGGGGCATCTGCGACCACACACAGCCACTGCACAGGTAGACCAGATACCTTCTGGCTATTCAGAACATTCTGAGGGCATTACCCAGCACAAAACAGTGGGGCTGGGCGGCCTGGTCAGTTAAATGCAGGAGCCTCACTTCGATGTGGCTCCCTCCCCCTGGACAGCAATAGTGCCTCTCTCAAGCACAGTCCTGGAACTATCTGAAGCAAAACACATGTGAAGAGCCTCGAGCAGCACCTGACATGGTGCCCACTCCACAGCCTCAGCTGCTGGGAGCACTGGACACACCCAGGCAAGACACTTGCCTCCACGACTGATGTCCCAAAGACTTTGTGATGAAAGGATGAGCAAGAAGCTGCTCCCACAGAGCCCCTCCATGCACCCAAGATACCCAGTGACAGACACTTGAGACAGACATAAGCCAACTAACACAAGCGAACCCTGGCCACCAGCCAAGAGAGAAGGACTCTCGCCAGGTGAGAGCTCCAGTTTTCAGACCGTGAGCATTCCTGCTGATGCTGAGTGAGGGCCCAGTAGTGAGCAGACACATATGGCCGGCTTCACCTATGTCCACCCAAGAACTGAAGAAATTGAGTCAGCTCCATCTCCAAGGTCAACAGCCGAGAAGTGGGTAAAACTTTAGCACGTGGACTGCTACCACCCCAAACAGGAGACTACTTCTACCTCGTTGATAGCACTGCCCAGAGACTGCAAAGTCCCCAGAGCCTGGGGAGGCTGGGAGGGGACGGCAGACTGAGAAAACAGCTAGAAGAGGACACTTCAAAGGAGTCCTCACCTCGGAGAGAGTCGACAATTGCTTGCAGCACCTGCACGACCTCCTCACTGAGCAGAAGGAAGTAGTTCTGAGGGAAGAACTCGGACAGGTTCTCACGCTGCAGACAGTTGCCTAGGCGGTCAGGCAAGCTCACCACCTTAGTGAGGAGTGCCTCCTGGAGCGGGGGGAAGGCCAACTCCGTCTGCTGCCAACACTGCCCCTCCATCACAGCGGCCATCCTGCCCTCCCTCAGGAACCGGGCCAGCAGCTGTGCCATCTTCATCAGACGGAAGCTGGGACTGAACCAAGAGCAGGTGTGATGGGTAAAGCCCCCAAGCATCTCCATCACCCTCAGCCAAAAGGAATAACAACAGCCGTCATTAAACAGGTAATTCCAACCACTTAATTGGCGCTTATATCCTATTCATAGGTTGAAAAAAAGTATTTAAGTCTTACTAAGTAGCCACAATTACTAGTCGGACACAAGCACCTGCTGAGTCCAGCGCAGCCTCCCACCTCAGAATCACACTGCCCTCGCCTGATGGTGCTTTTCACATGGTACTTGTTTTTATGCGTTTTTTTGTTTGTTTGTTTTTTGGGTTTTTTTTATCACAGCAACCACTGAAAAACCAGCTTCACAATGACAAGGTGTCCTCACAAGGTGTGGAATATGGGAACCACCTCAAGTTTGGCATCCTGTGAGGTTGCAGCAGCGCCCAGGTGCCTCACGGAAGAGCTCAAACCACATGGTGAAGGAGCGGACCCAGGAGGATGACAATGTCCATTGCTACCCATGTCACCTCAGTCTGGAGCTAACCCACTGCCTCAGCCGCTGGAACATGAACACTCCTGCTCCCTCCCTTCGTCTACACATCACAGACAGAACAAAGAGCAAGGGCCTTTCCATTGTAGAGATTAGCACAAACTGCTTTTAATTTTCAGGTGCTCTGCCACTGGTTTGAAATCTTTCAGGCCATGCTTATGCTTCAGATGTGACAACTGAGTCTATAATCAGACCCACCCCCACTCACCTGGCAGCGCCCTCAATGGCCTCCATCAGTACCAGGAAGGCTTGGTCAGCTGGGCCCTCCAGGAAGAAGCTAGCCCACAGCTCCTCCAACTGGCCATTGGGCAGCAGCTCAAGCCAGTCTGGGCTCAGCCTACCAACAAGACATCTGAGAAAGGCAGAAAAGTGGACCCTGGCAAACTCCTCCTGCTCTCGGGGAAGGGCTGGATTCTCCGTTTTACTGAGATACCGCTTTAGGGAACTCAGGGTAGAGAAGATGTGGTCACCGTCTTCAGAAGACGAAAGGGTGTGAACAGCTTCCTGGACAGAGAGCCGGACAGAAGGTACTGGATCCATCCTGTTCATAGGGAAAGACAGGAGAAATGCAAGGGGCCATGGGCATCCACACAGGACCCAGTCTCAGATAAGAACGCATTTTTCATGTACTCTCAGAAACCTCTGGTCTTCTATTAAGCTTCCTGGAAATTCCATTCCTTCCCACCTCTGCCGTCACCCAGCAGTATCCTCCCCCTCAGGCATCTGTCAGTGTTTCCACTAGAACTCTGTTTCAGGGCCTGAGGCCCTCCATGACACCTTCCACAGCAAGGCAATCTGCCCAAGGACTGTGCCAGTAGAGACATCCTCAGTTGTCACAACTAGGAGCAGTAGGGACCTAGGATGCTGTAAACATCCCATAAAGCATGGAACAGCTTCCCTCCTCACACACCCCTCAAGAAAGGACTATACAAACCAAGTGCCACAGTACAGAGGCCCAGGCGGGAAGACCCTGGTCTAGAGGCACCCAGCAATGCTCTCCCACTCCCTGATGTACCCACCTGCGGTTCCCTTCCTCCCCAGAAACTGCAACCATCCGTGGGCAGTGTCGACAGGTCGGAGGCCCCTGCAGACCTGACTATCATTAAGTAGGCATCTGTCACAGTGCACCCAGCCGCTTGAGAAGGCTGTATGAGGGGCCCCAGAGTGTCTTCACGAGCCTGGGGGATCCCACACCAGCCTGGTCCACGCGAGCTCCCGCACGCGCCGCGCAGGGAGGCCAGCGACCGGCCGGTCCCGCGCTCCCCCTGCGGCGAGCGCCCCGATCCCACCTCGCGGCGTGGCAGGCCGCCGGGGAGGGGGCTCGTGGGGGGGGCCCGCGGGGCCTGGAGTTGGGGTGTCGGTGCGCGTCCCGGTCCCCGGCGAGGCCGCGGCGCGCGCAGGCCCCGCCCCGCCCCGCCGCCCCGCGGTCGATTCGCCACGGCCGCGGGGGAGCCCCAGCTGCCGCGGGGTCTCGGCGCGCGCGGCCCCCGGTCACGGAAATGCGGCCGCGGAGACCGCTGCTGCTCAGAATTGCTTGGAGCCTGTCGGGCCGGGCCCCGCCGGCCGACCGTGGCGAATCTGCGGCTAAACCGGGCGGCCTCGCCTCCGCGCCTGCGCCGGGCCGGGCGGGGACCGGGCGGGGACCGGGCGGGGACCACCCCTCGCCCTCCAGAGCACGGTCCCGCTGGTGGTCTGGGTGGCGCGTTCCCCCGCGCGGCTCCGAGCTCGGTTCCCCAGGCTCCGAGGGGCCTGCCTTCCGTCTGCCAGCGCGCGCACCTTCCCCGGCGCGGGCCCCGTCTCTCCCTGCGCTCCGGACCTCTCCCGAGGGCCACGCGTGCGCGCACCTGCACGCACCTGCTGAGCGCCCACCGGGTGCCAGGCCTCGCTCCGCATCCCTCCGCGGCCAGACCCTGCTCTCTCCCCGAGCGACACCCCCGGCAGGGAAACGCCCCGCATCAACGGGGATGGCTTCAGGGGTTCACGAATAAAGCAGTGTAGATGGGACAGGGTGCTGGGACAGGAGCTGCCCGCCCGGCGTGGGACAACCAGCCGCGGCTGGCTGTGGGGGAAAAGCTGGAATCAAGTAAAAGGAACAGGTCATTTCCTTGGTCGCACCAGCCATCTTTCAAGGGCTTGTAGCTAGCTAGCTTGGCTAGTGGCTGTCAAATGCGCAGCGCGAATACGAACCTCCCTCCCGTCTTGCAGAAGCTCCTACTGCGATCTGGGAAGACCTGGCAAAGAGGGGCCATTTCAGCCTAGACGGTCCTCGTGTGGAAATCTAGGAGACATTTATTCTTTCCACATACGTTAATTAAATGATTGCTGCATGCAGCAAGCACTCTTCAGGGCAGAGAATAAAGCAGATAAATTCCCTCCTCACATATCAGGGGGACAATGAAGTGCATGCCCAATATGCCAGATGGCAAATATGGATAAGAAAAACTAGGCGGGCTCAGAAAATGAGTGACCGAGGGTAGTCCCATTTTAAACGTCCACTTGGGTGCAGTTAGGAGAATGGGCAGTAGGGGGTGGCCCCAGATGCAAGGAGTCCCGCTGGGCCGGCGGGTGCAAAGACTGATGTGGGTCAGGTGGTGAGAACAGACTGCCTGGCCTGGGATGTTTCTGTGAAGTTAGAGCTGATGTGGGGTGTGACAGAGAGCAAGGAGTTGAAGATAATGCCTTCTTGGGACTTTCTGGGAATTTCTCCCAGTCCACTTCTGGATTAGAGCTACTACAATCATCCTTTATTCCCCTATTTCCCTATTATCCAGTAACCTCACAAAACAGTACACAGAAGGTAAGTTCCTTAAGCTTTTGTGTATCTGGAAAATGCCTTTATTCTTTGCTCCAGGTCAATTTACATTTGAGCTGGATGCACAATTTTAAATGAAAATCATTTTCACTCGGAAATGTTAAGGTTTTTCTCCTGTCTTTGGCAGCCAGCACTGTTACTGAGATAGCCAACAGTTCTCTGGGGAAAGTCTCAATCCTTCCCATGCGACCAGGTTTTCTCTCTAGACATTGTTAGAATCTCCTTCTTGTCTGCTGTGTTCTGACACTTGATGAAAGGAGCCTTGGGGCAGTGGCCTTTCTTTGATCCAGTACTCTCTGACATGTGGTCTGCAACACCTTCCTGGGTAAACTTCCTAACAATTTTTTCCACCCTGTTTTCTTTAGTCTCACTCTTTACAGTTTCATTTTGTTGGCTCGATCTCAAATGTTATGTTTTCTCTCTTTTTTTCCATTTCTTTTTCTTCTCTCCTGCTTTCTGGCCAATTGCTTTAATTTTGCCTTTCGGTTTTTCTGTTATTTTTTATTTGGAGGATGGGGTAGGTCAGTTTGTATTTCGGAGAGCAACTTCTTCCTTTCTGATTATTCTATTTTTTTTTTGTAGCATCCATTTCTTGCCTTGTGGGCATAAAACTTTTCTTGTCTTTCTGGGGATATTGAGTAGAACATTTTTGAGCTTTTCCTTGGCTCTCAGCATTATTTCCTTGGTTTCTTTTCTGTTTGGGCAGATTTTTGTTATTTCTGTTAGAAGCTTCTGAGTGTCTAATCATCCTTGGCTGAGTTTTCATATTAAGTGGGAGACAGTATACAGGGGGATAGGTAAGAAGGGGCTTGTACATCTGCAAAGACCTTTTTCCAAATAAGACCCCATTCACGGGTATTGAGATCAGGACTTGGACCTACCTTATTTGGAGTCACAATTCAGCCCACTACACAATCTAGTCCCCAGAATAAATTAAGGTGGCTCCCAATCTCATGTCTTTGCCTTACCTAAAAAAGAGATGGCATCACAGGATGCACTGTGCATGGTGGGATGCTGACCCCCACTGCAGAGTTGGCTCCAAGGACTCGCTGGCCTCAGCTAGGTTCCCTGTCCTGCTTCAACTTCCTTTTGTGGGAATATGAGTCCATGTGCCCCTGCTAAAGCAATCACCCGCTTCTGCCTCTGAGCCAGCTGGATCAAGGCTTCCACCCTGTAGAATTATTTTCTAAAGAAACTGTATCTGTTTTAAACTTGTCTCCTTAGGAACCTCCAACTCTCCAGAGCCCGTGGGCTGGAAGGCAAATGCCTTTCAGTGGCAGGAAATACCTGACTCTCAGCCAAAGTCAAAACAGGAAAACCTTTCCACTTAGAGCTAGAGGGAGCATGGGCTGAGGCAGGAGCACAAATCATCCTCCCATAGTCAGTGGTGACACCGCTCCTCATCCATCTCAGAATGGGCTGCCTGGGCAGGAAGACCCTGTCTTTCTTCCTTATTTTCATGCCTATATATCTGCATGGTGCTTTGTCCCAGGAAGCTGGCCCCGCAGGGCAAAGAAAACCGTTTTTCGAGAGGCTCCGCCGATTGGAGGAACAGGTAAGTATACCTACCCTGTGCAGCAGTTGATTTTTTTTTTAATTGACAAAAGAGGAAGGATGGATGTTTCAGAAATGGAATAGTATCGGCACTCAGATGTGGAGTTTGTAGTTCTTTTTATCAGCCGACATTAATTTCATCTATAGTTGGAAACCAGCAAAAAAGATTTCCTGGGCCCCATTCTGAAGACAATGAAGATTCTGACACATGAGGGTTGGGTGGGAGTCAGAGGCTGGGAGGGGGTGGGCAGCCCCCAGGGGTGTGACTGAAGGCATGCTGGCACCATGGCGGACAAAAGGGGCAGCGACACTGGGCATGGGGGTAAGGTCTCATGTCCACTATGAAGCAGATGCTCCCATGTGGGTTCATAGGCAGTTCCCGAGCATCCTGCATGTGTCAGGCCTGTATCAAGTACTCTCCACTTTGACCCCCACAAATAGCTCATATAGCTCGTTCTGGCATTTATTCACTCACGGGGAGTAGCCTGAGGGTCAGGGGTAAAGAGCAGGAGGCCAGGCTATGGGCCTAGAGGCCTCACCCTGCACAGTGCTGCTGAGTGACCTTGGGCTTGTGCCCTGCCTCTGTGAGCTCATCTGTGATGGGGCTGGTCAAGGTGATCCACTGGCTCTCAGTAGGCACCACAGAAGTACAGCAGGGAAGGCTTGTTCCTTGCCCTTCCCTGCCCTGGCCCCCATGGCTACTGTGTGTCTTCTGCAGTTTCGGAGTTTCCGGGAGGTGACCTTAACACACCTGCAGGCCATCGCCAGCAACTACAACCTGTCCTTCAACATCGATGCCCGGTTCCGGAGCCTGGCCCAAGAGAGCCAGGCCATTGCTCTGGTAGTCAACCAGTCACAGGCTGCTGTGCAGGGTGACCTGGGCCACCTCAAAACCTGGATGAAGAAGACGCAGCGCAGGAGCCGGAAGGTGGACTCTAGGCTGCTGGCTTTGAGCACCACCCTGAGGGAGAGGAGCCAGCAGTACACCCGGGAGAAGAAGGAGCAGGAGGCACAGAGGGAAGCCCTGTCCAGCCTGGCCCTGGACGTGCGGGCCCTGCAGGACACACTGGCTCACCTGATGCACGTTGTCCAGAGCCAGGGTGCCAGCCTGGCTGGTCTCAAGGGGTGGCTGCAGGTGGCTGGCCTGGGTACTGCAGACCTGGCCTGGACCCCTGCCCAGCCTGGGCCACCAAGCCCAAGCTCCACAAAGCTGCAGGGGGCCAGGCAGGTGCTCAGGGCTTTGCCTGAGCCCAGGGACCCACCTCAGGACTTCTCTGGCCATCTCCGGGGATCACAGGAGCCCCCAGACCCAGGCAGTCAGAGGGCACAGCCTCCTGAAACACCGGGAGAGAGTAAGTACTGTGGAACTGTTCTTCACCCATCTGCCTCCATTATTCCCTCTCACTCCTCCTTAGGTCTCCAGTCCCCTCCAAAAAGCTTCTGCTTGGTGCTAGGTAGAGAGGATACTGGCTTCACACCCCTCACACGCCACCCAGAAGAAAGGGGCCATCCAGGTGAAAGACAGTCTTCAGGTCCCCGGCGGGTCAGGCCACCCCTCTGCCTGGATGTTAGGAGTGAATGTGCACAGATGACAGGGTGCTGCCCAGCGGTCAGTACATGCCCACTCCAAGTCAGATATTGGCCTCATCAGGACTGGCAAGATCTCACCACTGCCCTCACCAGCATGAGCCCTCTCTGCGGTCCCCCTACTCAGCCAATACCTCTGTGGGGCTTGTGCCCATCCACAGAGGTTCCCAGGGCTTTGTAAAGCTGGCTCTGATATCCCAGGCGAGGCGTTCTCCACCGCAGCATTACCGACATTTGGGGCCAGGCAGTCCTTAGTTGTGGGAGCCAACCCAGGCACTGTAGGGTGTTTAGCAGCATCTCAGTGTCCACCCACTAGATTCCAGTTCATCTTTAACTTTCATTTTTGATAGGTTAATCCATCTGTCTGGTTTAGCAGCCCCCTGGGCCCCTTAATTTTAAGCAGTGTCTCCTTTCCTCCCAGGGGCTCTGGTGGCCTCACCAATAAGACAGGACCAGTTAGTTGACCCTAATTAAACCACCAAGACTCCCAAGAAATGAATGGCTTATAGGGTTGCTCCCAAAAGCTCTGACAACTAAAACTGCGTTCAGACATTGCTAGATGTACTCTGAAAGCACAGTTAACTACAGTTGAGGACCACTGTCCTATGACAGGAGCCCCCAAGGTAGAAAGAGAAGCTTGGGGCCAGCCATAGAATGCCCTGCATCTTCTAACCCAATGGGCCGATGGACTAGGGAAGTATATTTTCAGGCTCTTCCCCCAGCCTGCCAATCAGAACCTTGGACCAGGTGCAGCAGCTGCAGGCCCATACCTGCCCCACAGATCCTTCGGTCAGGCAGACCTGGCAGGACATCTGGTCAGCAGGTCGATGGCCCCCAAAGATGTCCAGGTCCTGATCCTGGGACTCTGTGGATGTGTCACTTCATGTGACAAAAAAGACTTTGAGGATGTGATTTTTAGGTGGGAGATGATCCTGGATTATGGTCCAGTGTCATCACAGGGGTCCTTGTAAGAGGAAGGCAGGAGTGTCAGGATCAAAGATGTGATGAGGAAGCAGAGGTCAGAGGGATATACTTTGAAGATGGTGGAAGGGCAACAAGCCACAGATGCAGGCATCTCTAGAAGCTGCAAAGGGTAGGAAGGGGCTTGTCACTGAAGCTTGGTTCCAGAAGAAACCAGCCCTGCCAACACCATGATTCTAGCGAGCCCAGTGAGACCTGTGTCATACTTCTGACCCCCAGAGCTGTAAGATACTGAATCTGTGTTGTGTTGAGCCACTGAGTATGCGGAGATTTGTTACAGCCGCCCAAGTAAACACACAGAGGCTACGCTGGTGGTAAAGAGTGTCAGCTCAGCCCTGCTCCCTAGCAATGCATGTGACTGCCCTGGTTCTCAGTCTTCCTTCCTGCCAGATGGGGCTTGTGTGTGAAGATAATGAGACACAAACCTCGCAGTTAGTAACTGATGAAGATCAGCTTCTGGGGTCTCAGGCCCGTTTGCCTGGGGCAAAGGACAGTGCTTGCAGCATAGGTGTTTCTGTATACTTCTGGAAGATTCTAGATATTTCTGGGTGACTTGGTGGTGCAGAAGCTGTCTCCCCTCTGTTTCTAGTTTGCAACGTGGGCCTTGCACTCATCTTCCCGAATGCCTCCACCGAGAATGTGGTCTTCCTCAGTCCCGGCTTCCCCTTGGGCCTTCGGGCCCTGTCTTTCTGCAGCTGGATCCGCACAGCCTCGGGCCGCCTGGGCACCCTCCTCTCCTATGCCACAGAGGAGAATGACAACAAGCTGGTGTTGCACGGCCGGGACTCCCTGTCCCCTGGCTCCATCCACTTTGTGATCGGAGACCCTGCCTTCAGGGAGCTACCCCTGCAGATGCTACTGGACGGCCAGTGGCACCACGTGTGTGTCATTTGGACATCCATCCTGGGCAAGTACTGGCTCCATGTGGACCGCAGGCTAGTGGCCACCGGCTCCCACTTCAGGGAGGGCTATGAAATCTCTTCTGGTGGGTTCCTGGTGCTGGGCCAGGAGCAAGACAGCATGGGGGGTGGGTTTGACAGCTCTGAGGCCTTCGTGGGGAGCATAGCAGGTCTGGCCATATGGGACCGTGCGCTGGTCCCCAGGGAAGTCTCACACCTTGCCACTGGGAAGGAGCTCCCTCCAGGCGCCATCCTGACACTGGCCAATGCCACATCAGTAGGTGGATTTGTGCAGAGGGTGAAGTGTACCTGCCTAGAGCTGTGTCCTTGAGACCTCATCACCTAGGAGCTGTGGTCATGCTCTAGGCTGACAGGGGAACAAGTCTACAGCCATGCCTGGCCACCCCACCTCAACAAACTCCATGGAGAGTCCCCACCCAGACTGGGAAGCGAAGGGCAGGATGCTGTCTCCAACACGCCTGGCACACCTGCTGTCTAACATAGAATGTGGGCATTCTTTGGGGGGAGGGGGTGTCAAGGAAATGTGTAGAGAGAGAGGGCAATGGGCAGAGGTGGGAGTTGGGGTCCCTGAGAATTGCATTTCTTCCCTCACCACAGCATCCTTACATCACCCACTCTGTAATACGGCATCATTTCAACAAGATCTAACCTGGCAAGATGGGAGTACTAGATTCTCACAGGGCCTCCTCTTGTGGCCATTGTAGGCTACTTCCTGGAGAACTGCTGTTTTCATTGAAACTGCGTAGGTGGCATGTGAACAGTCATTGCCCTCTCTCAAGGTGACTTATGGAAATTTCCCTTTGGGTGATCCTTGTTCCAACATCTCATGAAAAGGGCTGGAGAATCCATTTCTTAGCCCCCAACACTATGGCCCCCATTCACCAGGAGCCCAGGAGTTCCTTCAAAGTCCTGTGATGGCTGGTGAAGCTGCCAGAGCTGCCAGGAATGGGAACCCACAAAGAGCACGATCTATTCAGAAATAAACATTAATGATAGAAAGGCAATGCTTTTAAAGCAATTGTATTGGGGTCTGATTTTTCATACTGTAAAATTCACCCATTTCAAGCACACAGTTCAAAGATTTTTGGTAAATTTATTGAATTGTGCAACCATCACTACAATCCAGTTTTAGGATGTTTCCATTACACCCTACACACACACACACACACACACGCACACGCACACGCACACGCACAAAATCATGCCAATTAGCAGTCTATCCCCACCCAATCACCTCTCCCCAGCTCTGGCTACCACTGATTTGCTTTCTATCTCTGGATTTTCCTGTTCTGGACATTTCATATAAATGGAATCATATAGGAGTTGTCCTTTTGCATCTAGCTTCTTTCACTCAGCAAACTTTCTCCAAGTTCATTCATGTTGTAGCATGTGTCAGTGCTTCATTCCTTTGTGTGGCTGAATACTATTCATTGTAAGGGGTCACATTTTGTTTATGCATTCAGCAGTTGATGGATATTTGGGTTGTTTTCACTTTAGGGCTATTGTGAATAAAGCTACTGTATATGTTCTCATATGGGTCTTTGTGTAGACATATGTTTTTATTTATCTTAACTTGATACCTAGGAGAATTGCTGGACTGTATGGTAAATTCATGTCTAAATTTTCAAAGGAGCTGCCAAACTGGTTTCCAAAGTGGTTGCACCATTTTTTATTCCCAACAACAATATATGAAGGTTCCCATTTCTCCATACTCTTGTCAACACTTGATATAGTCTGTCTTTTGGACAACCTCTTATTTTTTTTTCTTAGAATTTTTTCTTAGAATTTTGAACATGACTTGACAATTAGAACAGGCATGGGTTTACTTTAAGTTTCTTTGTGATGTAAATTAACCCTATAATACTGGTGATTCATCAAGAAGACCCAAACGTACCACCCCCTGGGGGAGGTGCCCTAAATTGGTCCTGTGGGTCCCTTAGTAGCATTCCTATCCCTGCAGAGCAGTCTGTGGCCCCAGCAATTCTGGGCCTTCAGCTGGAAGACTCAGCCTAGCATCTCCCCAATGCAATCTTCCATGAGTCAAGGTCAGAAGAGGCGTTCTAGAACTGGAAACCCCCTGGGTAGCCACGTGAAGCCTTTCTGGATAATTGGCTTCTGTTTCCTCTTGAACATCCCAGGCTTTGTCCATTTCCTCTTGCCTTTTCTGGAGCTCTTGCTCCATACTAGTTTGCCATTGAGGTGGGAAGGATAACGACTTTCCTTTGGTAAGACCGGCAATTTGATTAGTAAATATTTCTCTAGGAACAGCAATGTCTCGAGCATAAAAAATATCATAAAGGTGTTATTTCCCATCACTTTCTTGCTTTTGGGTGCTTGTAATGCCTTGGGGGACCCGGGATGTGTCGCTGTGCACAACAGCATTCTGCTGTGTCTGAAGACACTAAAGCCACAGAAGTTTGGTGGAGGGAGGCATCACTGTGGGTTGCCATATTTGGGACACTTTGCAGGGAGGGGGCCCTCCAGGATCACAGAGCAGCCAGGGCAAGGTTTGGAGTGGGAGTAAGACAGCTTGGTGGGAGCTCAGGTGGCTGGTAGTTTGGCAAGGGCCAGCCTGTCCAGCTGAGGGGTCTGAGCTCTGTCTGGCAGGACAAGGAAAGCCAGTCCAGGTTTTGGAGCAGAGGCATCTTAATGTGCATCTTACAATATCTGCCATCCCTGTGGGGTCAGCAACAAAATACACATGCATTTTAAAGTATGAGCCACATCCACCCCTAATTTAATCAAATTTCACCTTTGACCTGATGTGTTGGGTTTCTGTATAAAGAGAACAAAACGACCCAGAGCCCTCCTTCTTCTGCTGGATGAGCGGGTCCTGACATGGAGCCTAGGCTGGATTCTCCCTTTCCCCACAACACCCACCCTAGCCTATTTGTCCTCTAAAAAGGCCACTTGTCCAGCAAAAGGACAAATTCACTTGTCCAGCTAAAGGACAAGTTCAGGCTCCTTGTCTGATAGGGATGACCTTTGGGATCAGTCCTACCCTGCTTAGCCACAGAAATGGTCCATGCTCTCTGCACAATCCCATCATTCCATACACTGTTCTCATTCCCCTAGTGCTCTGCTCAGCTCTCCTGCCCACCTGGGCACCTTCATGCAAACCCTGTTCATTCACTCAATTCAGTCAAACCAACCAGGTCCGACCCTGCCCGCTCCTCAGGGCCTTATGTGAGCCAGCTTCCCGTCCTAGCCTCCAATGCCCTTGGTCCAACAATTGGGGGTCATCACATTCTTGTCACTATCACTAGAAAAAGCAAAGATAGGTCACACTGATGAAGAAACATGTTTTTTGAAAGAACATAGTTTTTAGTATTTCCTAAAAAGTGTTGCCCAATAATCATGAGGGAAATTCACAACCCTGTTGGACTTCCTTCCTTTTATTTTAGTTTTAGTTTTAATTTTATTTTGAATTATGTGGTGGGAGGGACTCCCTTACCTTCTCAGCCTCTGAGTCTCTAAAGAACTTCCAAAGTCTTTTTATTTTTAAGTTTCAAACCTAAAAAAAAAAAAAGTTGGCAGAAAAATACATTGCATGTCATAAATATCCTAAATTCATCAAGTGTTAACACTTCATCACATTTTTTCCCTGTAGGTAACTACATTTTATGGTTATGATTACATTGTGAATCATTTGAGACTGAGTTGCAGACATCACATGACAACAGCATTCTCCTATGTATTTCAGTATGTATCTCCTGAGAACAAGGACCTTTTCTGATATGACCCCCAAAATGATCACACAATGCTATACTACTACTACTACTGCTACTACTACTACTACCACTACCACCACCACCACCACCACCTAACGCATAGTGCATAGCCAATCTTTTCCAATGTCCCAATAATGCCAGAGTAATGCAAGAACCTTTAGTTAGTTGCATTGTCTCTTTAATCTCCTTTCATCTCCTTTCATCTCAGCAGTTCCTTGGCATTTGTTTTTCAAGACACTGACAGTATGAAATAGAGCTGACTAGTCGTTAGCAGTTGTTCCTTCAATTTAGGTTTATCTGATTCCCCCCATGCCCACCCCCCTAGACGGACTCAAAGGATTTTCTACAGGAGTACTACAGGAGCATTGTTGTGTCCTGCCCAGTGCAGCACATCTGGAGGCTTGTGCCGATGCCAGCCTATCACCGTGATACTAAGCTTGTCCTTGGTTCAGGTGAAGTCTGCCAGATTTCTTACAGCAGGTTTCCCGCAGCAGATTTTCCCCCTTCCTCACTGTAAGTAATCTGCAGGCAGACATTGTGAGACTGCTATTTCCCAGCAAACCTGAACCCAATAGCTTTAGCTCGCATGAATGATTCTGGCTTGAATCAGTTATTATTACTACGGTTTGTGCAAAATGGTGATGTTTCTAATTCCATCTTTCCGTCCACGTTTATTAGTTGGCGGCAATCTATCGCAAAGAGAGTCCCTCATCTTCCACCTCCACCCTCCTTCACTTTTTATCAGTGTGGACTCCGAGTTCTTTTTCCATTCGCTATGTCGTGATTAGTTCCGACAGACTGGAGCCCCTCGAGCGGGTTCCTACCTCCACCAGACTCGGGGCGAGCCTGTTTCCGACCTCGGATGCTGCAGAGGCCAAGCCTGCCCCCACATCGCGCCCAGCGGCCGCACTACAACTCCCAGAAAGCTCCGCGCGCGCTTGGTTTCCCACCCTGTGGCCCGCGGCCTGGGTCACGTGGATGCCACTGGGTCACGCGGCCACTGTTTGGGGTCACGTGGCCTCCGCGCGGGTCACGAGAACAAACACCGGGCCCCGGCGCTTCCTCCGCCCGTCCGTCCGCGGCGGGCCATGGCCAACGTCTCCAAAAAGGTGTCGTGGTCCGGCCGCGACCTGGACGACGACGAGGCGGCGCCGCTGCTGCGGAGGGCGGCGCGGCCCGGGGTGCCGGCCGGCGAGGGCACGCCGCTGCTGAACGGGGCCGGGCCCGCGGCAGCCCGCCGGGTGAGGAGCCCCGGGGAGACTGAGGCTTCGCGCCGGGTCTCCGGGTGGCGGACTCCCAACGCCTGCGCGCCCTCCGCGGGCCGGGGGGAGGGGCGGAAGGACTCGGCGCCTGGCGACCCGGGCAGACGCGGGTCTGCGCCTCAGCCTCGCCTCTCGCGGGAGCCGGTCTCTCCGTGGCGGCGCGCACGCCGGGACAGCCGGGCGTCTTGGGCTCTTGACAGGCCAGGATCATGCGGCGGTGGCACCCTGCTAGGCCGGTGCTGGCGTGCGCTGCCCCGTGCGCGGTCCCAGCTGAACCTCGCGGGGCCGCGGTGAATCCGTGCTCCGGTAGCTCATCCCCATGTTAAGGATAAGGAGGTTGAGCCGCAGATGGATTCGGGGACACGTCCAGGATGCCCCTTGGCAAATGGCCGGGCTGGCATCGGAACCTAGGCCCTGGGTTCTGGAGTCTTGGGAGGAAGTTCTGGGCCAGTTGCTCAGCAGGGATCGAGGAGCAGGTGGAGTTCGCCATGACAGTCAGGTGTTGTATGAATGAGATGTTCCGATAAGCACGCTTGCTCTTGTGTCCTTGACAGCATGAGGCTGATTAATTTCCTGACAGCTTATTTCAAAATGGCTTCAGAGGAAAGTCAGATGGAGTTCTGACCCTTTTCTTTTTTCCTAAAATTGTGATAAATACATGGGCACCTATTTTTAACATTTCCCAGGAGATTTTAACAGGTTAGGTTGCAGAGTTTCCTCTTGCAATGAGTAATTGAGGCACTCTCTCTGCCACCCTTCTCTACAGCATCAGGACAGGTGATCTTAGGAATAACAAGTATTTGCACTCAGTGTCCCTTAGCACGTAATTGAATTTGGAGTGTGCATCCAGCCACACTAAGCAACAAGTCAGAGTGGTTGAAATGTGCTCAGCATGTCAGCGATGCAGTTTGTGTCTTTAAATGAATTTCCGTATGTTGTGTTAATTTTGAGTTAATGAAATGTTTTTGTTGATTGGTCTTATTTTGTTTTGTGATTATTCTTTACTTTTTCACCTCCTATTATAGGTCTCTCCTTTAAATAATTGTACAGTGTTTAAGGGTTAGGAACAACATCAGGCCCTTTCCCTAGAACTTATAGATTTCCCCAGTCCCTTGGAAATTCATCAGACAGTGGAGGTCAGAGTCTGCCTTTTGCTGGTAGAGTGCTGCTCAGCTCTTTTTGAGTGAAATGTGCCAAAATGCTTTCTGTGTCCGGTGTCCAGCAGCTAATAAGAGGTGGTAGGGATGTGCGTGATTTGTTATGTTCTTGGTACATTTGTGTTCTTTTTTTTCCCCCTCTCTTAAAAGAAAGTTTTGGCAGCACAATACTAAAATTGGAACAATACAGAAATTAGCATGGCCCCTGCGCAAGGATGATATGCATGCACATTTGTGAAGCATTTCATAATTTTCTTTATGTAGTTGACAGTGTAAGAAATTGTCTAGTCCCTATATAATTATTGTAGTGCTTTTGCCTAAAGCAAGAGTTTCAAACTTGCTGTTGAAATAAACTTAACTGTTCATGAAAAGAGAGGAAAGTTATCTGAAGTCTACAAAATAGAAGTGTAAAACTGGTGTTAAGAGTTGACAGGTAACGAGATTGAAAACCTTGAGGTTGAATTTGGGTTTATTTCTGAACCGAATGAATGTTGGAGTTTCTCCTTCTCTTTCCAAGTAGATATGCGAGTGGAATTTTTTGAAGGAGGCTGTTGATCTCTTCCTTTACAAATTATTCCCTTAAATAAATTTCTTCAAGTGTTTTTGTTTTTTCGTTTGCATTTAATAACAACTGATTAGATGTTCTTAAATAATTTAAAAAAATTTATTGTGTACCTACTTGGTGCCAACTGAATGCAGTTTGCCTGGAACACAGAGATGCATGAAAGCAGCTTCCTACTAGCTCCAGACTCAGGGAGGAACAGGCCAGTACTCTGTGAAGATTGTGTGAGGGACCCCAAGGGCATGAGAGGTCACATTTGGATCCAGTCTTGAAGAGCACAGGGTCCTCTGGCTGGCGGGTAGGCAGATGGAAAAAGGTAAGGAAGTGTGTGTTTGGTGCCTGCGAGAGTTTGAAAGTAAGTGGCGAGTGGAGTCTGGAGAGAGGCCAGGTGAGACCTACGGAGATTCTAGTCTTAATGGATCCTTAGCTCACCTTGTGCAGACTGTTGCAAAGGGGAGACCAGAGGCATTTGTGCGAGGAGCACCACTCTGGGCCAGGTGCTCCAGGTCCCTCATGTGTAAAGAAGTTGATAGATGTGCAACACTGAACACAGTGCCTGTCACAAATAGTAATCATTTGTCACTCTCGGTAACACTAAAAACAGCAGCACGAAAGTGCTTGTCTTTCAGTTGCCGTTCACGGTGAAACTCCACTGGCAGGTGATGAACTCCTCCTTGGTACTGGCTTTCTTGCAAGGAGTATCTGCTCAGGCACCCCAGTGCTGCAGCAGAAGGCAGCTTATTAGCTGCTCTCAGTTCAGGGCCATTTTAACTAAATGAAGACCCCAGCCAATGACCACCCTATGGGACTGTTCTGGTGAACTGGACATGAAAGCTTGTCTTCACGGCCCCTGGCGCTTTGTGGTTTGTTTCAGGATGTCAGTGATATCAGTGCCACCTCAGCATGGGCAAAGCCTGCCAAGCACCTGGAGTAGCTGCTCTGGACAGAGTGAAGTTGAATGGCTGCCCTGCCAGGCTGCTAAGTGCCCAGTGCAGAGCAGGCACAGTGCTGGGCAGGGTGTACTGGGAGCCAGCCTGAGCTCAGGCAGTGTCTTTCCGGGACCAGGCTGTTCAGAGCCACCTGTGGGTTTCTGTCCCCTTTGTGTGGGTTGTTGGTGAGTTACCGAGTTACTGCCAGTCTGCTGCTGGGACACAGAGAGGGTGAGGTCACCAGCAAGTCATGGTCATGTGTGTGGGCAGTAGGAAGTAGAGTGTTTTGAGAACTTATAGAAGGAAATCTAAGCCAGAAACAGACTTGGGGTGGGGGGCATGGGTATTTGCAGTGTTTGTAAATGCGGGACATTTCTGGGGACCTTGGCTAAGGAAAGCTCTGCCTATGGCCACCAGCAGGTGTTTAGAACCTTTCTGGGGATCTTCTCTGGGAACTGGGGTTACCCTATGGGACTGTCATGCCCTGGAGACCCAGAGCCCACAGACCACATCTGAGCATGCCAGGGGGTTTTGAGAGGTTGTAGAGAAGCTGCAGGTCTGTCATTTGTCATCCAGCCCCTTGAGCTTTGGTCGTCATGAGCGAGCACCTCCAGGAAGTCCTCTGCCTCAGCGTCCTTGTCCTGTCTTCCTTACTCTCTGTCTACCCGTCCCCAGCCCCATTTTGTAGGGTCCAGGCCAACCATTCTGCTCCCTCCCTGAGGGCTCCTGGCAAGGGCCAGTATGGATGGGACAGAGTCATTGCCCTCAGGAAGCTCACAGTCTGGGGAGGCAGGCAATGACACTGACAATGAAAAGAGCTAAGAGACAAGAGTGGGCCTGGGCTTAGTCAAAGGGTCCTGGGAGCCTCTCCCTCCAACACCCATAGAAGCCATAGCGTGGGGAACAACTAGGTGGCAGCAGTGGGGTTGTTCTCACCCCATTCACTCTGCTCTGCACGTCTCGCTCATTTCCTTCAGCTAGTCTCAGCCTCAGAGCCTCCTTGTCACCCACCCACCCAGCAAGTGCAAATCTCACAATTTACACCTGCTTATGGGCCACTTGTTTTCTTTGTGAGTCTCTAACTGTGGCAGCCTTGTGTCCTCAGTGGTAAGCATGGAGCCTGGTGGATGTTAGAATGCAGAGCAGCAGAGTAGGACAACCTTTAAGTTGCTTTTAAAATTTGTTTTAATTGTGATAAAAACATAACAGAATTTATGATCTTAACTATTTTTAAGTGTACAGTTCAGTGGTGTTGAGAACGTTAACATTGTTGTGCAACCAACACCACCGTCCATCCCTACAACTCTTTTTGTCTTGCACAACTGAAACCATGCCCATGAAACACTAACTGTCCCTTCCCCCAGGCCCTGGCACCCACCATTTTACTTTCTGTCTCTATGAATTTGACTATTCCAGGGACTTTATGTAAGTGAAATCATACAGTGTTTGTTTTTTTTGTGACTTTCTCTTACTATAATGTCATTAAGGTCCATCCTTGTTGTAGGATATTTCAAAATTTCCTTCATTTTCACGGCTTAGTAATATTTCATTGTATGTATATATTTGTCAGGTTTATCTATTCATCATCAGTGGACATTGGAGTTCCTGACGCATTTTAGCTATTGTGAATAAAGCTACCATGAGCATACAAATATCTCTTCAAGACTCTCCTTTCAGTTCTTTTGGGTGTATACCCAGAGGTGGAATTGCTGAGTCATATGATATTTCTATTTTTAGTAACTTTTTGAGGAACTTCCATACTGTTTTCCACAGTGCCTGCACCATTTTACATTCATACCCACTATACACACGGTTCCAGCTTCACATCCTTGCCAACTCTTGTTACTCTCTGTTCTTAAATTCTGGCTATCCTCACAGGTGTGAGATGGTATTGTAGTTTTTATTTATATTTCTTTAATGATTGGGGATATTGAGCATGTTTTCGTGTACTTATTGGGCATTTGTATGTCTTCTTTAGAGAAATCTTTATTCAGGTCCTTTGCCTATCTTTTAATCAGGTAGTTTTTGTCACTGCTGCTGCTATTGAGTTGTATAAGTTTTTTATATATCCTGGATATTAACTCTTTATGAAATCTGTGATTTTTAAATATTTTCTCCCATTTTATAGGTTGCCTTTTCACTTTGTTGTTTCTTTTGATGCACAGAAGTTTTTCAGTTTAATAAAGTCCCATTTACATATAAATTAAAAATTTTTTTTAAATTATAGATGTACAGGAAATTGAAGACAGTACAGAGAAGGCCTGTGTACTTTACCCAGCTTCTTTTAATGGTTCCATCTTATGTAATAATAGTGCAGTGAGGAAACCAGGCATTGACATCGGCACAGTGCACGTGTGTGGTTCTCTGCTGCTATGTCGCGCGTGTGGACCTCTGTGAGCACCATTGCAGTCAAGATACACAGCATGCCCATTATCATGAAGATCCCTTTTTTCCTCTTCTTACAGTCACACCCCTTCCCCCCACTGATCCCTTCATCTCTCCAGGCCTGACATTCCAAGAACGTCAGGTCAGTACAACCATGCAGTACATAAATCTTTGAAGTTGGCTGCTTTCACTCAGCATCCTGCCCTGGAAGATTTCAGCCAGACTGTTGTGACTATTGGTAGTTTGAGGAACAACAAGTATTTAATTTCACTTGTGTTTAAGAAAAGAGAAAGAAACAGACATAATACTCAATCGCTAAACTTCAAGTAAATGGCTTTTTTCATCACAAAAGATAGTTCCTAAAAAATGCCCATAAAGTTTAGAAAAGAGATGATGAAAACATGAAGGTATGGAGAAAGGAGAGGGCCCAAACCCTCCCACTCATCAGCCTTTCCCTCCTGACTGCTATGTTCAAATGGTGTCCTCATGGCCACCTCTTGCTGAGGACCTCATCACCTGAACAAGTGAGTCCTGCTTCTCCTGTGCTTAGGCCATATGTGAGATCGCAGCCTGGCCCCCAATGTTGACTGAAAAACAATATTAGCTAGGTGTTTCATCACCAAAAATTTATTTGGAAAAAGGTTTGCAACCCACTGCATGCAGACATGGCAAGCCACGTGCACACTCTGGCCTGCATGCCAAGATGGATGTGTATTTATAGAAGGGAAAAAGAAGAAAAGGGAAGGAGAAGTTAAAACCATAGAGGTTTAATATAAACAGCATTCTTTCTGGAGGGTTCTCACGTGTAGGAACCAGTTCTCATGATTATACAGCGTGGGAGAACTTCCGTAAGCCTTAGCTCTTCCTGCAGACCCTGACTGATGATTGTTTGCTTAGAGTTAGTCTTTAGAACTAGAAGTCATTCAGATGTCAAAGGAAGTGCTTTGTGGGGTCCGACTCTGAGCTGTCTTGATTCGGTGGGAACGAATGCCTGCTGTCATTGAGCTGCTTTCACGATCAGTGATAAATAAGATAAAAATAACCAGACTGCCTTTTTCTGTGGGCTCCGTCCATCAGGTCAGTTGGCAATATCAGTGTTCCCCTTTTCCTTTCACAATCTGACTCTCAGTGGTGCCTGGGTGTTGCTCAGCTGGTTTTGTCCATCTCCCTGGCTTGTTCGCATGTGTGGACATATCCCCAAGGGAAGTGTATTCAGTGTTGCTGTGGTGGGGCTTGCAGCCAGTGCATACTTTCAGATCACATACATCCTGTCTGGGAAGTGGGGGCTACAGCCAGCGCCTGTCCACCTCCTGGGTTTTCTAAGCCAGGGTTTGGGGGCCAGGAGGTTCCCAGCATGGTCTTTTGCAGCCCTGGGTTCTGGTGACTGGCAGGTTTCTAATCTCCAGTCCGAAGTACCCTAGAACAAGGGAAGGCGGGGTGTCTGGGGTAGGAGCGGCCTGGGCTTCCCATCTGCAGGTGGAACTTCTTGGTGACAGGCTGTGGGTGGTGGGGGCAGGCCTGGGTCCAGTGCCGGCCCAGTTGGCATTCCCTACATTGTAGGTGTGGGTCTGTGCTCCCCCAGCAGGACCAGATGAGGCCAAGCCAGGTGGATGGGATGGTGATGCCCAGTGCTCTTTGGCCCCGTGGCTAAGTGCCATGTCATTTCTCTTCTTCTAGTCACCCCATTCAGCATCTTTCCGGATTGGACAGATGAGCAACGTGGAGCTGGATGATGAGCTTCTGAACCCGGTGAGTGGGCGTCATTCCTGTTCATCTCCAAGCAGTGTGATGCCTGTTGTGTGGAGTTGCTGCCCAGCAGAGGGCAGACTGTAAACGAACCAGAGGATGGCAGATGTGGATGGCTGTTGGGGCTCAGGGACAGATGTGGGCAATTCTGTGTAGAGCCTGGGGGCAGATGTAGACAGTTCTGTGCAGGGCACAGGGACAGATGTAGGCAGGGTTATGCAGAGCTTGGAGATTGTGCAGAGCTCAGAGACAGACTGAAGAGCAGGCAGTGGGGCCCTCAGAGCCTGAGTGACCAGAGAAGACCGTTCCGAGGGCCATGTTCCCTGAGCAGAGATGGGGCAAGTGTGTGTCAGGTGTGGGACACTGAGTTAGCATGCTGTGTGTAGGTACAGCAGGAGGGCCCTGGGGGCAGAGTAAGCATCTAAGATGGGGGTGGGGCTGGACAATGGTGACGTCCTCTTCTTCTGCTCCTGTGTGGACCTGGACTCTTCAGCTGCCAGTGGAACATTTCCTGAGCCCAAACTTTCATTTGACTTCCTTCTCAGGTATCTTGTAGTTCTGATTTTTATTTCCCCAATGGCCAGTGACGTTGAGCATCTTTCACATGCCGAAGCCCATTTGTATATTTTCTTTAGAAAAATGTATATTCAGATCCTGTGCCCATTTTTTAATCAGTTTTTTTTTTTAATTGAGCTTTCTCCTGTTTTGGGGTTTCTTCTCACTTTCTGTCCGGTGAAACAGAAAAGCTTTTTTTTTTTTTTTCGATGAAATCCAGTTCATCTTTCTTTTGATGTGTTTTTAGTGTCATATCTAACAAACCATTGCCTAGTCTAAGATCATAAAGACTTACTCCCATGTTTTCTTCTAAGACTTCTTTAGTTTTAGATCTTGACCTATTCCTCATTAGTTTTAGGTACGGTTTAAGATTAGGTTCCAACTTCATAAATTGCACTTGGATGTCCAGTTTTCCTAGCACCATTTTGTGAAAAGCCTTTGCTTTCCCTTTTGAATTTTCTTGTCACCCTTGTCAAAGTCAGTTGGCCATAAATGTGAGGCTTTATTTCTGACTTGCTTGTCTCCATCAATCTTTGTGTCTGTCCTTGAGCCAGTGTTACTCTATCTTGACACCTGTAGCTTTATAGTCAGTTTGGAAATCAAGAAGTTTGAATCCCCCACCTTGGTTCTTTTTCAAGCTCGTTCTGGCTCTTCAAAATCCCTTGTATTTCCATGGATTTTAGGATCAGCTAGCTTGTCAGTTTCTTCAAAGACACCAGCTGGAATCCAGACAGGGACTGCATCAAATCTTAATATAAAGTCATGAACAAAGGATATCTTTTCATCTATTAAGATCCTCAGTTCCTTTCAACAGTGTTTTATAGTTTTCAGCGTACAAGTCTTATGCTTTTGTTAAACATATTTTAGGAATAAATTTTATTTTATATATTTTACTTTTGATGCTATTATAGAATTATGTTTTAAATTTTATTTCAGATTGCTCATTACCAGTGCATCTGGGGGAGGGGGTTGTGGCAACTCTTGATTGACCTCACAGATTGAAAGGACCTTGTCAGCTTATAATCCCTTATTTTTTTATTTTTTATACCTCCAGCACCTGGTCTTCCTAGGTGGTCTCCCATCCAAGTACTAACTAGGCCCAAATCTGCTTAGCTTCTGAGATCAGACAGGATTGGGCTTGTTCATGGTGGCATGGCTGTAGACTACATTTGATTTTTGTATACCAGTTTTTTATCCTTCAGGCTTACTGAGTGCACTATTAATTCTGAAATTTTCTTACCTAATTGCCTTGGTAGAACCTTCAGGACAATGCTGAATAGCAGTGGCAAGAGCAGGTATCCTTGTCTTGCTCCTGATCTTAGGGGCAAAGCTTAATCTTTCACCAGTGAGTATGATGTTACCTGTGGGTTTTTGATAAATAACCTTTCTCAGGTTGAAGAAGTTCCCTCTATTCCTAGTTGTCGAGTGTTTATATTATGAAGAGGGTTGAATGCTGTCAGATGTTTTTTCTGTGTCTCTTGAAATTATTATGTGTATTTTGTCTTTTATTCTATTGAACTGTCATTAAATTGTTTTTACTCACAACACCTCTGACGTCAAATGTGTGGGGTTTTTCTTACACCAACTAATTCTCTGTTTCTCCAGATATCCCCTGGGTGCCCTATAAGTCAGTTCATTCTGGTACTGACTGCATGACATTGGAACAGACCCCACAGGCCAAGGGCTCAGTCCCACAAGACCACTCCAACTTCATACCCCAGTCACAATTCCAGGTTATCACCTGTGCTTATGACTGACCAGCTATAAATTAGTGTTCCTTTGACCGACTCCCTCCTTGGGTTTCATAATGTACTAGAAGGACTCACAGAACTCAGGGAAACACTTTGCTTCTGTTTACTGGTTCATTATAAAGGGTACGACTCAGGAACTGCCGATGGAAATGAAGCACAAGGATCGTGTGGGAAGGGTGTGGAGCTTCCCTGCTTTCTCCAGGAGTGCCACACTCCTGGCACCTCCATGTGTTCACCAACCCAGAATCTCTCTGAACCCTCTCATCTAGGGTTTTTGTTTTTATGGAGGTTCTGTTATACAGGCATGATTGATTAAGTCATCGGTCATTGATGATTAAGCCCAGTCTCCAGCCCTTCCCACTCCATAAAGGTTGAGACTGAAAGTTCCAACCCTCCATTATGCCTTGGTCTCTCTGGGGACACATCCTGAAACCTAGAGGCTTCCAGCCACCCTCTCTAACTAGCTCACAAAAGACACTCATCACTCAGAGATGCCCAGGGTTTTATGAGCCAGGTGCTGGGAACTGGTACAAAGCCCAATAATATATTCCCCATCGTACCATAGACAGTAATTGTCTTTTATGTATTAAACCACTCTTTTGTTCCTGGGTGGTGTTGCAGGATGCAACCCACTGGCCACTTGTCGAGAACTTTGTGTTTGTGTTCACAAGGAATATAGGTCTAATGATTTTCCTTTCTTGTGGTATCCATGTCTGGCTTTGGGGTCAGGACAGTAGCAACCTCGTGAGACAAGTGGGCACATGCACCGTCCTCTCCTCGTTTGTGCTTTGTTCTTTGATGTGCTGGATTGTCAGTTTGTGGCTCTGCTTCTTTTTCAGGAGGTGGACCCGCCTCACCCTTTCCCCAAGGAGATCCCACACAATGAGAAGCTCTTGTCGCTCAAATATGAGGTGGGCCTCCTCACTGGGTGCCCCTGCCTCACACAGCCCCGGGCACTTTAGCCCCTTTCCAGCCCTCCCCCCACCTGCTGACCAACATTAATCCAGGACATGGTTTGGTCATTGTGTTGTCTGTGCCACCCTGGTCTGCAGAGCTTGGACTATGACAACAGTGAGAACCAGCTGTTCCTGGAGGAGGAGAGGCGCATCAACCACATGGTGAGTCTGGGGCCGGGCAGCCTGGACACTGTAGTGGTGACTCAGGGGCTGGTCTGGTGCTACTCTTCCACCTGGGTGAGGTGATATGTCCCCTTCCATCTCCCTCCTGTCCTTAGTCCTCATGCCTCAGGTTCTGGTTTGTATCCTGGAGCAAGAGACACCCAGTGCCTGATACAGAAAAGGGTTTGTGTGTCACATCCCAGATACAACAAAGAAGGCTGTTCTTAGAGATATCAGTTGCAGTGACCAAACTATCAACAACTGATTATGGATTGAGTGGGAATGTCCACGTGCCTCTGAGACGTTGACCAAAGGCTGCCATCACCTACTTGGGGACATGGAGTGCAGCAAGTTATGCATTATGGGAGCCTGCAGAATTCTGGGGTTAGACATACTGTCTCCAGAGCAGCCTATGACTAGTGTCTCACAGTGCACTCAACTCTGAGTTGTGTCTTCCCCGCAGGCCTTCCGGACAGTGGAGATCAAGCGCTGGGTCATCTGCGCCATGATTGGCATCCTCACAGGGCTTGTAGCCTGCTTCATCGACATCATGGTGGAGAACTTGGCTGGCCTGAAATACAAAGTCGTCAAAGACAGTATCCTTATCTGAAGGTGCCCAGCACAGACGGGGTAGGGCTCAGATCAAAACAAAGTATCCCATGATGAAGTCTCATGAGTGGCCATGCGGTACAGAGTAGGCCTAGCAGGAGATGTCCCTTGGTCTGGGTGTTTGCCCTCCAGCTGGGGTAACCAACACTAGGCAGGTGGCATCCCTGTCATACCTGGGTTGTTGAAAGTTTCTGAGATGTGCAGGTTGCATGTGGGCCCCCCCTCCTTCCCATGTGCTCAGGGCATGCTTGTACCAGGGTTGTGGCAGGCTGGGGATGCGGCACATTTGATGGTAGAGCCAACAGTCTTCCTTGATGAGCCCAGATATTGACAAGTTCACAGAAAAGGGGGGGCTGTCCTTCTCCCTCCTGCTGTGGGCCACGCTGAACTCTGCGTTTGTACTGGTCGGCTCCATGATCGTTGCCTTCATAGAGGTATGGCCTCAAGGGAACCCTGAATGGGTGCCAGGTGTTTCGCGTGGTCACACCAGTGTACATGCTGAACAGTTCAGTCATAACAGAAAATGCATCTGGGCCTCTTCACCCCCTACCTTAGAGGTGTTGCCCCTCACCTGTCCACATAGGCCCCAAGCTTGCCCCACACAGCAAGGACTTGGAGGGGAGTGCACAACCCATGTCTAGTGAGAGTCCAGGTCGTGCAGACCCGCAGGATCAGGGCCAACCCAGCCCAGAGGTCCAGGTAGAGGAGACTGCTTGACAGGATTGGACTTTCCTAGGGTGTTCGTTCATTCTGGGACTTTTCCTAGAAGCCTGTCCTATGGCCTGCCTCTTTGCTACTCCCATGTCATGGGGTGTTGAAGGAAGAGGGGGCAGCATCCAGAAGCTTCTGTCTGGAGTGCTGTGTGGTATCACCCTAGAGGGTGGGTGCAAGGAGCTCTGGCTCCTCTTAGCAGGTGCATGAGGTATGCCTTCCATCTGTCCCAGAGCCTCCCCACCCTGCTTCCTTCAGTCTCTACTTCCAACCCCCTCTCATACCCCACAGCATCTGTACGTCTCAGTGGTCACTCTGCATCTGGGGTGGGAAGAAGTGGGAAACCCCTTCCCCGGTGGCTGTCATATCCCGTCCCATGTCATTGTCACCCCTGCCCTGCCACCCTGCATCCTGGGAACCCCGAGGCTGAGTCTCCCTGGGTCCGCTGGCTGTGTCAGTTCACTCAGCTTGTCCAGCTCAGTGTTCACCTCTATTTCCTCTCAGCCAGTTGCTGCTGGCAGTGGGATCCCCCAGATCAAGTGCTTCCTCAACGGGGTGAAGATCCCCCACGTCGTCCGGCTCAAGGTGAGGTAACACTTGGCTGGGAGCACAGTGCTTAGCATATTGATTCTTTGCTGGGTTAGAAGCTCTTCGTTTGTCCACCTAAACCTCTAAAGTTCACCCACACCCATTTCGTATGCCACTGACAAGCATGTGTATGGAAGTGCTGGCAGATTTTATGTACGTTTTCTTTGGAAAGCGGTAAAAAACTTTCTTTTTACATTTTAAATAACACGAACATGCTTAAATGGTGTTTGTGCTGTGATCGCAGCTTTGTGGAACATTTGTAAGTGCTGCACTGTGATTAACATTCCAGCATGAGAGTACCTGTGTTGGAGTGGGAGACCTGCTGTGAGCTTTTTCCATTTGTCAAAAATTTTTGTAATACTCATTATGTTTAATATTCTAGATGACACACTGGTTCTGAGGGGGCTGGGAAGTCAGGCTTCCTCCCGTGGCCATTTCCAGTGTTTTGGTCAGGGTGCCTCAGCCTGGGGTTCACTGAGGCTTTTCTCCTGCCCATCTGGGGAGCAGGTGCTCCTAGGGGCCTGGAGTGCTGCAGCCCAGGAGTGGGGCAGGTGGTGGACACACTGGGGAGCAGAGTGGCCTCAAGAAGAAGGCTGTGTTTGTCTCTCCGCGTGCCCTCATTGTTGTTCAAGGGTGCTGGGTTGCCTGTGTTATTAGTATCACTTCACGTGCAGCGCTGTTGCTCAGGTTCTCAGACCACATGTGGCCATTAATCAGAGACTTGACATATTTTTCTTTGTGTTTCAGACACTGGTGATCAAGGTGTCTGGTGTGATCCTGTCTGTGGTGGGAGGACTGGCCGTGGGAAAGGTAACAGAGCCCAAGGAGGGCTGCCTTAGCTTGAGTTCTTCTACATTCTGTCCTCTCCGAGCTTGCCTGATGCGACTGTCCTGTGCTTTGCAGGAGGGGCCAATGATCCACTCAGGCTCTGTGATTGCTGCTGGGATTTCCCAGGGGAGGTCAACGTCTCTGAAGCGAGATTTCAAGGTGAGTCCTGATGGAGATGTCAATAACGAGGGTGACTGTGAATGTCCCTTGGGAAGGGAGTCCCTCCTGTTCTGCATAAGCGTGCCCTGCCAGGATCATCCTTGACATCAAATCTGGGGGTTTCCACAGTGTCCTGTCCTGGGGCCTCTCCTGGGGCCTGAGCAAGGACTCTGCTCAAAGCCTGATTCTTAGTGTTTTCATGTGGATGTGCATTCTATGGAAATGGCCTGTAGCCCTGAACAGCTTCTCAAAGGACTGTATGACCTAGAAAGAGCTCAGGAACAACGTGTACAGATTAAAGATGCTTTATTTTTAAGATATAATTTAGAACAGTTATGTCATGTTTCCCCAAAAAGCCACCAGCATATTAATGGGTATTGCATTGAGTTTATATATGAATTTACAGAACAGTTTTTTAAATCAAGGACACATTTAAGTATTTCATTCATTCATTTTCATTAGACGTTTTGGTGGACTTTTGAGTTTTTTAACGTATTTGTTGCACAGACCATAAAGTTTAATTCTTGTTGTGATGGAATCTTTATTTTCTTGTTGTTGGTGTGAGAGGAAGTTCTTACTGTTTGTTGCCTCTTCAGTTCTACCATCTTTGTGAACTCAGTACTTGATGAGTTAATTTTCTAGAGACCCACCTCCCTCTCACCATCCCTTCCTATTCCCCTCCCTTTGGCGCCTGTCTCGGTGGCCTCTAGCCAGCTTTCTCTTTTCTGAGAAACACCCTTGGAGAAGCTGGTTAAGACCCTGTCCCTGTCTGTTGTTCCCATTTCAGATCTTTGAGTACTTCCGCAGGGATACGGAGAAGCGGGACTTTGTCTCAGCAGGAGCTGCGGCTGGAGTGTCTGCTGCATTTGGGGCCCCTGTGGGTGAGGAGGGGCCCTGCCTGGTCTGACGAGTAACTGCCTGTGTTGGGGAAGCCGGACTGTCCCTGCCATGTGAAGTAATATTCTTGGTGTTTGCAATTGAGTGCTGGGTGGGGGTGAAGATGTCTGGTGTCTCCTGAGAGGCCCCACGGTTGACTCTGACGTGGGCTTGGTGCCCTGGATCTGGGGTGTGAGAGGCTATGGGTGTGGGCTCCCTGCACTTGGGGCTCCTCATGCCTGGATGGGAACTTCAGGGCTGGGTCACTACTGTTCTAGGTGGGGTCCTGTTCAGCTTAGAGGAAGGTGCATCCTT
Source organism: Cynopterus sphinx (assembly GCA_030015415.1). Classification (NCBI taxonomy): domain Eukaryota; kingdom Metazoa; phylum Chordata; class Mammalia; order Chiroptera; family Pteropodidae; genus Cynopterus; species Cynopterus sphinx. The sequence continues at coordinate 92,340,896 of CM057379.1, read as the reverse complement.
CTGGAACCAGTTCCTGACGTGGAGAATCGTAAGTGCCCATGGACAGCACTTCTCCCCAGGATAGGCAGCACCCATGCCTGCCTCCATGGCCTCATGGTCAGGTGGACACACACTCTGAGCCCACTTTTCTATGCTCACCTGAGGTTCCTGTCAAGCTGTGGTTGTTGTGCCCCAGTTCTATCCCCTGGGTTGTTGTGGCCCAGCTTTGTTCTCTCCTCTTGCTGCCTGCCCTTCCCCTGTCCATTGTGGCTGTTGTTCTCACCCTGGTTCTCCTCTCCCTCCTCTTCGGGAAGCCCCAGACCCTGCACAACTCCTTCCATCAGCTCATCACTGGCTTGGCCCCACACTCACCTGGCTTGCCCAGCCTTGAGGAGCCCAGCCTGCAAGGCTCTGGCTCTCTTCCGACTTGGGAGGGGCTCTAGGTTCCCCTTGAATGACAGGAGGGGAATCAGCCCCTCCTCCTGCAGCGCCCTCCCCAGCTCTGGAGGTTCATCTGGGTGGGCACTGTTGTTCTGATGGCACTTGTTTCTTCGCCCACAGTTCTTTGCTTCCATGATTTCCACCTTCACCCTGAACTTCGTCCTAAGCATTTACCATGGGAACATCTGGGACCTATCCAGCCCGGGCCTCATCAATTTTGGAAGATTTGACACGGAGGTAACATTTCATTGTCCCCCTCACTGTTTCTGGTTCTTCTTAGAGTGGGGCCTTGGGCATTTAGCCGAGGACTTGGGCTTCTGGAAAATTCAATCTCTTCACTGTGAGATTGAGCTCTTATTTACAGTGTTCTAGGGAAGTGCACATCTGACCTGGCTGTGCAGGTTGGGACATCCTATCACCCAGGGGCTACCTTTAGGGTTGTCTCAGCCATTCTCAGACTGTTGGACAATACCACTGAGACCTATGGGGCCTGGGATGCTCAGGCAGCAGCTTACGGAGGAGGGCAAGTAGGTGCAGGCCAGCATCCATAGGGAGGCCTGGACCATGCGCCACCACTGCCAGACACTACATGGGGAACTGGCTCCCAGGATGTCCACACACATGGACACGGTGGAGCTCTTGGGTCATCCAGGTTACTAGATGCATTTCTAGGACTCTCCGTTACTCCTCTTGACTCCCCTTTGGCAAAAGCTCAGGCCACCCCACCTTCTCAAATAGACTAACACCTGGGTAAAAAGCAGGTGAAAGGAAGATAACGCCTCACGGGGCTTCTGAGCACCTCCCAGACCAGCCTAAGCAAGAAGTCACACAGGCTGCCCAATTCCCAGCATGTCTCCTATGCGACCTTTGCAGCACTGTAGGAAAATGCTAGAAGGTTCCCATGAACATGGGCAAATTATATATAACATCCAGTCCATGAGTCTGAGCGGCAAAGAGCTGATGACACTTTTCCTCACAGAACGTCCGCTCTCCCTCTTTGCACAGACAATGGTGTACACGATCCACGAGATCCCCATCTTCATCGCCATGGGCGTGGTGGGTAAGGGCCATCCCTCACAGGACACCAACCCGCCTGGCCCCATGAATCCCCATCACGCTAAAACAGCAGCTGGTGCCTCCCAGTGGGAACAGAGTGTGTTGTGGGGTCAGGGCCTACAAGATTCTGGGCCTGGCCCAACTTCGAAATAGCCAGAGAGGGCTGTGACCCCCCACACTCTGTTTGCTGTTCCAGGGCCACCCGGGGAGGGGAGGTACCTGTCAGGGAGACCGGAGCTCTGCTTCTCCATTGGGAAACCCCACGAAGAAGTAGACTGGGCCCTGGACAGCATCTGTTACTCTGTGAAAACCTTTTTCCTGAAAGGAAGGCAAAGCCTTTCAAAAATAAGCCCATCTGTCCATCGGGATGCGGTGACAGAGAGCAGGTGTCTTCATCCCTTCCTGTCCCCTTGTGTCCTCTCCTATTTCCTTTGCTGCCTGGGTAGCCTCCATCACTCTTCTGAGTCCCTTACATGTGGCTCCTTCCTGGTCACAGGTGGTGTGCTTGGGGCTGTGTTCAATGCCTTGAATTACTGGCTGACGATGTTTCGAATTAGGTGAGAAACCTCTTTTGTGGACTGGGTTGACAGATGTGGCCCCCAGGGCCTTTGAAAATGCACTCTTTGTGGGCTCTTTGCCCACAGAGCCACGTGGAATGCAACATGCCAACAGTTTCTACATGTGAGAGACAGACAACCATAGGGCCGGGGACAAGTAGGATTAGGCTACGGGAGGTCTGGTGGGTGGCCCACTGTGTAGAGGAGGCACCACCTGTGGCTCTAGCAGCCCTGAGGTCAGGGTCTTCCCAGCCTTAGCCTGGTCAGTCCAGGGCCATGTTGACCTTGGGGACAGTTGGCCGGTATGGCTCTTTTTGCCATTAGGAGAGCCATTACTGGAGCTTTTGAGGGGCAGGTCCTGGGCTTGGGGAAGCGCTTCTTTTTCTTCTCTTTACACCAATGTAAATGCAGTTGGGGAATATCTAGGAGATAATCTGAGGACGTGCAGGAATCTGGGTAGACTGATAATTAAACATTCTCCTAATCAGTGTCCTGTCATTGACTCTCACTGAGTCAGTCTTTGGTTGCCGTGGCAACTGCCCAAGTGTCCCTCAGCCTGGTCCATTCCAGTGTTTGCTCTAGGTACATCCATCGGCCTTGCCTCCAGGTGATCGAGGCCATGCTGGTGGCTGCCGTCACAGCCACTGTTGCCTTTGTGCTGATCTACTCCTCTCGGGACTGCCAACCCCTGCAGGGTAGCTCCGTGTCCTACCCACTCCAGGTAGGAGGCCAGCCCACCAGGCGGGGGGGGGCGGTAGGGTGAGCCCTCTGACGAACACATGCTCCTGCTCCCAGAGGGAGGGCTGCTGGCACAGCAGAGCTCCAGGCTGAGCAAGCTGGAGATTCACAGAGGGTTAGGTTGCCTGCCAGGGGCCAGGAGAGCTGGTGTTCTGTCAGGCTGGAGTCTTGACCTAGTCCTCCTCCCAGAGCAATGGCTTGACAGGGACTGCAGAACTGGAGGCTGAAGGTATGGACTTGAGAAATGCAGCCTCCCTTCCCCGAGGCAGGAGCCCAACCCTATCCAGCCTTGTGGTTGGCACCTGATGCTGTCCAGGCCAGGGCTACCCCATCCCACTGGCCTGTCTTCTCTCCCAACCTTGCAGCTCTTCTGTGCAGATGGCGAGTACAACTCAATGGCTGCAGCCTTCTTCAATACCCCAGAGAAGAGCGTGGTCGGCCTTTTCCATGACCCCCCAGGTACGTGCCTATGCTCAGTGCTATTGGATGCACATCCCCATGACCTGGGTGACTCCTTCTGGACAAGGGTGCCCTGAGGGCAGAGGTCACTGCCCTCACCAGCATCGGAGCACAGGGGCTGGCAGCCCAGAAGTCAGCTGGCACAATTGCCTGGAAGGGGCTAGCCAAGCTCCCCACATGTCTCGTTCCCTTCCTGGAGGACAGTCACGAGGCATCTCTGCCTCATTCATAGACTCATCTCCATGATGAGTTTTCCTTCTGGGCACTGCTTTCATGAGTCACTCTCATTCAGAGGACAGAGCTGGTAACACACATCAGCACCATGGTCTTGCTGAGCCACATACGTTTTTAGTAAAAAACAGGCTCAGAATGCAGTCCATTGTTGTTCAGCGTGTACCTGCCACCTTATTATTCTCAGTGTACCTCGGGCCCCAGCCTCACCTTGCTGCAGCACATGGCCCATGTTCGCACCACCTCTCTCCCTCCCTCCATTCCTCCCTCCCTCTCTCACATGAAAGCCAGAGTAGTTGGAGTCAGATTATTCATCATGCATCTGCTCCATGACGTCCCACTTCTTCCCATCTTAGACTCCTTAGACTCTGATTGTTTCCTGTCACAAGGCCACCAGGACCTTCCTGGTCCTTATGCCTCTGTGTATGTAGCAAGAGTATACAAAATTTAAAAGAAAGAAAGGCTTTCGAATGTAGGACAAAGCCTCCCAACGTTCTTGTTCAGGGTTCGACTGGCCTCTTCCTGCGTCTGGAAGTCATCTGGTATAGAATATGGCTGGTGGCCTCCCACCCCTGACTCCTAGTGGTCTGTACATTAGTGCTACCTGTTCTCACACATACCTTAACAATCACCTTCCCTCAACCTCAGGCCACCATCCTACTGGTGGCCCCTTTTATCCCAGCTCCCTCTGCCCCTGGGGCAGGTGGCCATCCACTCACCTCTGAGGACCAACCTTCCAAGAACCTAAGCTCTGGCCTCTGAAAATGCAGAGATTTCTGGGAACCCACTGGGGTGTCTGGGTGTCAGGATGTGACCCAGAGGTGGTGATTGAGCAGCTGGGTGGGTGGCCCTGCTTCAGCACAAGTTCTCCAGCCCCTCTCTTCTAGGTTCCTACAACCCTATGACCCTCGGCCTCTTCACCCTCGTCTACTTTTTCTTGGCCTGCTGGACCTACGGGCTGACAGTGTCTGCGGGTGTCTTTATCCCGTCCCTGCTCATTGGGGCTGCCTGGGGCCGGCTCTTCGGCATCTCGCTGTCCTACCTCACAGGGGCTGCGGTGAGTGGAGGTCTTCATATACCAAGCATGTGGACCAGAGCCAAGCTGGAAGGTCAAGGGGTGGTCCTGGTGCCCTGGCTCCGGGGCCACTGTGGGTGAGAGTACTGGACTCCCAGTGCAGGCAGTGGGTGCATAGGAGCCTCTGGTCATTTTACTTAGCCTTAGTTTCCTGGTGCTGCTGTTTGATGGGAATGTGCCATTAGTGTAGCTCTCTGTGCTTATAGTCTACAGAGATAGTGTTGGGGAATGATGCTCTGTGGTTATCAGTGAGAGAAGGTGACATGGGAGGATTGATGAGATGCCCTGAGGTGGGCACTTGGGCTGTGGGAGGGAATACTGAACTACGTGTGACAGGCCTTGCCCCATCATGACCACTTCCCTGGCCTCCCTTTTCCTACCTGCCTTCGTGGATAGCTTGGTTTTTATGTTATATATTTCCCCCCCTTTTTTTATTTTAGTCATTCAAATAAGTTTTTTTAAAAACTGTAAAATGGAGCAAGTCTTTCCCAAGCTGCCGCCTGACCCCTCTCCCCTCACCAGACTCCGGGCAGGTGTTTCTCAGGTCTCAGGTTTCCTTCTAGACATGGTGTTTTGTGTTTTTTAATCACAATATGGTTCACATACCATGAATTCACTCTTGAATGTACAATTCAGTGATTCTTTAGTATGTTCAGAGTGTGTAACCATCATCACTTTGTAGGTTCAGGACATTCTCCTCACGCCAAAAAGAATTCTGTCCCTATCAACACTCACTCCCATGCCCCTCTCCAGCTCCTGGCAGCAACCATCTGCATTCTGTCTCAGTGGACTGGCCTGTTCTGCACATTTCATATAAAGGAAGTTACACACACTTGTGGCTTTTCTCATGTGTAGTTTTTAGGGTTCATCTGTGTTGTAGCTCGTGTTAGATTTTCCCTCCTTTTTGCATTCCGTCGTGTGGAACAAGCATTTCTGCATAGGTAATGGTCGCTGCACACGTGGTGCTAGTCTCCATCCCTGCATTCGCCTGTAGCTCTTCCCTCCTCAGCAGCATGCAGAGAGCATCCTCCTGTCTCCTGCTGCTGAGTTCTCTGGCATATGTAGGCAGCATGGTTCATTTAGGGCATCTCTGAGTGGGCCACTCCTTGGGTATTTCCAGACTTTTATTACTGAGGAGGTGCAGAGCATTTTGCACACGTATGCACAAACTCTCCTATATGTGGAATTGCTGGTCCCAAGTGGCCTCTTGGTGGTGTCGGTGCATCTCGGTGAGTTTGGGTAGGGGGTTGCCACCCCCAACATCACCTCTGTGTCATTCCTGCAGATCTGGGCAGACCCTGGCAAGTACGCCCTGATGGGAGCAGCTGCCCAGCTGGGTGAGTCTTGTTTGCTGTGTGGGCATCCCAAGGTCAGGAGGGGCAGATGCCTCATAGAGCTCAAAGGCTGGGTATTCATTTTAGTGTCATTGCTCACTTCCTACAGGTGTAGCTGGGCAACATCACTGTCCCCACCTAGTGTAGTGTGGGGGTAGGGACCACCAGGGGTGAATGGACAAGGCATGGGCTCTTTCCAGAGAACATAGGCAGGGGTTAAAGGAGGGGCTGGGTGGAGCAGCCTACAGAGGCTCCAGACCACTGCCATCTCACCCCAGCCTACCTCTCCCTCCCTGGGCAGGTGGGATTGTGAGGATGACACTGAGCCTGACAGTTATCATGATGGAGGCTACCAGCAACGTGACCTACGGCTTCCCCATCATGCTGGTCCTGATGACTGCCAAGATAGTGGGAGACGTCTTCATCGAGGTGCACCTGGCAGGAGGAGGCCTGCCCATTCCTCACCCTCACTCTGGGCTCTAGCCCCATGACCTGGTCTTAGGGGACTAGGGGTCTGACAACGGTAGAGGGTAAAGAGCCCCTGAAAGCCATTCCCCCAACACTTTCTGCCTCCACAGTCTGCCAGGGACCCCTCCCTCGGTTGCTGGTTGCTGCACCCGGGACCGACCCCTCCCCCATGGCAGCACTGTGCATGACTCCTGCCTCCTCCTCAGGGCCTGTACGACATGCACATCCAGCTGCAGAGTGTGCCCTTCCTGCACTGGGAAGCCCCAGTCACCTCGCACTCGCTTACTGCCAGGTATTGCCTTTCTCCCTGTCTTGGTTCAGGCTCAAGGCCTGTGGGTCTGGAACTTCCTCCCCACTCTCAGGCTAGGGGTGGGTGCCGAGTGGTGCCCACAGTCTGGTAGGGTGGTTGTGGCTGGCCAGCAGCAGGAAGGAGGCAGGATGCCTGTGTTTGAGCCTCTGGGAGACTATCAGGGCATCAGGACTGCAGGTATCACTGCAAGGCTGGTTCTCCCAGGGTTGTACCTGCTCTCTGCAGCCTCCCACCCTTGCCTCTGGGCTTCCTGTGTCCCCAACTCCAGGCTTCCTGCATCTGACAGCTTTGTGTCTATTGAGCTTCAGCTTTGGTAGAAAGAGAGAATGTTCAGAATCCACGCCATGGCCTCATGGTCTATCACATGTGATTGGTCATGATACGGTCAGTCGTCATGTGGCCAGTCACCATGTGGCCAACAATGGACGAGTGTGTGCTCTTCCACAGGGAGGTGATGAGCACACCAGTCACTTGCCTGCGAAGGAGGGAGAAGGTGGGCGTCATTGTGGATGTACTTAGCAACACAGCGTCCAATCACAATGGATTCCCTGTGGTGGAGTCTGCTGACGACATCCAGGTACCAGGGCCTCCATGGGTGAACATGGGTTGACCACCAACCTGCACAAGCCTGTGGCTTCAGGCCAGCTCCTGCCTCCCCCCACCTTGATGGGAAGCCATACTCTTCCCTGTGTACCTGTCAAGAAAAAGGGCATATTTGGAGGTATGGTTATAGGAAAGTAGGGACCTGGGTGTCTGGGTTCGTGGTAGAATTCTGCGAACTACAAAGGGAGCTGAGTCAATTAGCCATGTGAGTGCTGACCACATAGATAGGTTAGTGACGTGCCCACATATCTCATGCTCATACCCCAAACTGCACTGTCAGCCGTGGAGCTGTGGCCCTGATGGAATGTGCAGTCTCCCAATACCATGTTTTCAAAGATTTGGGATGAATTTTGTCATGGCTGGGTCTGCATCTGGCCTTGGCACATGCTACAACCCAGGCACCTTGATCTTTGCCCTACATTGTGGGTCCCACTGTGCCTCCTGGGTATTGGGGGTTAACGAACTGGTACAGGTTAAATGCCTGTGGCAAGGCCAGCACCCATTGATGGGAAAGCTGGCTTCAATCAGCGTCCCCAAGCAGACGTCCTGGAGCTGCTTCTCGGACACTGCCTGCCCACCCACCTACCCCTCTGAATTTTCTGCAGGGCCTGTGACTTGGCAGGCAGTGTCACAGGCCTTGGGCTCTGCACGCAGACAATGCCATCTGTTGTCTCTCCTGCAGTTGGCCCGGCTCCAGGGCCTGATCCTGCGCTCCCAGCTGATTGTCCTCCTGAAGCACAAGGTAGGCCCTTCAGCCTTAGGCACCTCAAGGTAGTGGGAGATGCTGGGCTAGTTGCTGGGGTTCTGATGCACCCTTCCTCGTGCCTGCTACCTGCTGCCCACAGGTGTTCGTTGAGCGGTCTAACAGGGGCCTGGTACAACGGCGGCTGAGGCTAAAGGACTTCCGGGATGCCTACCCACGCTTTCCCCCAATCCAGTCCATCCACGTGTCCCAGGATGAGCGAGAGTGCACCATGGACCTCTCCGAATTCATGAACCCCTCCCCCTACACGGTGCCGCAGGTGCCCGCCAGGGGCTGTGGGGTGGCAGAAGGAGCTTGACTCACTTGCAGGGTCTCAAGATAGCCTTCAGTAGCTAGCCAGGGAGGACCTGGGATGGGGTCAGCGGAAGAGGGAGAGGGGCTTTATCCTCCCACCCAGGATGAGGATTGGGGGGTGGGGATAGGTGGGGGTGGCCTTGGAGCCAGAATCAGCAACACAACTGAGACAGTTAGCTGGCATGGAGAGGAAAGGTAGCAGCAGGTGTGATGGGAGACAGTGGACCCCAGACTTGGTGGATCCTGCCTCTGTTCCTGGATGGGGCTAGTCTGGGCTGGCAGGTGAGCTGAGGCCATGCCCACATTGCAGGAAGCGTCTCTCCCGAGGGTATTCAAGCTGTTCCGGGCCCTGGGCCTCAGGCATCTGGTGGTCGTGGACAATCACAATCAGGTGAGTGGCTGAGGAAGGCAGAGAGCCCCTCTGCTTTCCAACCTGCCTGCTGTGGTTACAGATGCACACTTGCTCTCAGCTACTGCAGGGGACTTTGAGGGCCAGGACCCAGACTGACCATGTGCCCACCTCCAGGTCCTCTCCAAATTTTGCTGCTCCCCACATGCTTCTACAGAGGTGGAGGCATATATAGAACTCCTGTTACCTGGCTTTGTTCCCACAGGTGGTTGGGCTGGTGACCAGGAAGGACCTGGCCAGGTATCGGCTTGGGAAGGGGGGCCTGGAGGAGCTCTCGCTGGCCCAGACGTGAAGCCCTGACACCTAACCTGAGGTCCCCACCTCACTCCTCGGGCAGCAGCAGATACAGTGTCCTCCAGACCTTGCAGATGGCCCGGCTGGCGTGTGAACATGACCATCTTGTGGGCACCTTGTTGACATTCCCCACACTCCCCCTTGCCTTACTTAGTTCCTTGGATGTCACTCTTCATCCTGCTATTTTCTTCACCTTCAGGGATCAGACATTTTACAGGTGCTCTCTTCCTGAGAGCCATGAGAGGGTGTGTGTTCCTGTGCATCTCTGTGTGTCTGTGTTCATGTGTATGTGAGAAAGCGAGTGAACTGGACCCCAGGGGTCCAAGTGCTACAGGCTCCCATGGAGGGGCTCCTTTGCTGCTGCTTCTCTGTTCCTCGTTAACCTGAGTGCCAGCCTGGAAGGACCACAGCACCTGTGTACTGCCAGCTAGAGATCTGGGTGATGTGAGGCTGCAGGAGAGGCCTTTGGCCTTGTCCCCTTTGGCTCATTTTGTGGCCATGAGATGATGGACCAGTGCAGCAGGGACTTGCCTGGGCAAAGGCCCAGCTGGACACATGGAGGCAAGGGCTTGAAGCAGCAGGACAGCCCTGGAAAGCGGACTCTGGAAGCTGGTTATTCTCTCAGATTCACTGTGTGCGCCCTGTGGGCCACACCCTCACTCAGGTTGTGACGGGCCCTGTGCTAGAGTCTAGGCCGAAGGAGAGCTGAGAACCACCTGTGAAGCTGAACTCTCAAGTCCTGCCAGGCCTCTCTGTCACCCCAGGCCCTCCAGAGCTGGAGTCCAGACAAACAGCTGTTGCCACCATGTGGACACCAGCTGGGAAGGCGGGTCTTAGATCAGGGAGGGGCGGGCCACTGGCCTCTGAGGATCCCTGGCCCATGGCGATGTTCTGGGGAATATCTGGTTCCAGCCCTGGTCGTGGGTGGGCTGTGGGATGGGCTGGTGAACCCAGGGCAGGGACGCTGTGTCCCTCCCAGGCTGAGCAAAGCTGGTCCTACAGGACCTCTTTTAAAGACGATTCCTGAGTCCCTAGTCTCTTTCTGTGTTGAGGCGACATAGAGGCTTTTGTGGTGAGCTAGTGGGCACTGTGCCTCGGTTATAGCCCCTTTCTAGGGGGGTGGGGTCATCAGCTGCCAGTCCTGTCCTGGTGGGGAGCCGTTCGTGGGGTGAGCAGAGGTTCAAATGTGGGGTTCTGAATGAGAGAAATAAAGGAATTGTACCCAGGCAGCCAGCACTAGCTTTTTGTTCCTGCTCAGCACAGACCAGTCTGGGATTCCGGGACCACTGGGTCTGGGGCATCTGGGCTGGGACCCTCTTCAATGTGTGGTATAGGTGGGCAGCATTCCAGTGTGGAGACCCCCAGGAGGGGGACATAGAAACATGCAGATGGGATACAGCTATGGCTGTCAACACATACCACAGGAAGGGGCCCTGTGGGCACCAACCACTGCCCCCTCATCGGATCCCCAAGCTGTGTTGCTCCTGGGGCAGCCATAGAGCTTGGCAGAAAAGGCTTCTCTCCAGGGGCCCCTCAGTCTACAGGCAGCTCCACATGTCAGTCTGTCTCCCTGACCTGCTCAGATGGCATGTGGTGTGGCTACCCCTAGACAAAGGTTTGACTGAAAACTTCATCTTGTCACAGGGAAGCCCCCAGCCAGCCCTTGGTGGGGGGGTCTGGGTGACAAACAGGGAGGATACAGGACTGGAGTGTCCCCACTGGCTGGAAGTGAGACATAAAACATAATGCACTGGCCTTCAAAGACACAGTGGGGAGAAGGCAGGTACAGCATCTCACTTTGTATTGAGTACATGTTGAAATGATATTTTAGATAAACTGGGTTAAATAAAATGGACTATTGAAATTCATTCCACCTATCTCTACTTACTGTGGCTGCTAGAAAAGTTGTCGCCTGGGTGGCCCTCACAGGTGGCGGTACCCTTTCAAATGGTCCTTCAGGGCCTCTGTTCTCTCAGGTGTGGGCCTACCAGTTTTCAGCCTATCTGGAGATCCCAGCCTTTCTGTTCAGGTTTAATGTCCAGAGGGCCAGTAGTTGCTCCTGTGTATCTGCCACCCAAACCAGAGGCCTCCTGACCTCAACTTCTGGCTGGCTGAATGGTGCCCACCCAGTCTTTCCAGAAATGGGCAGTTGGGGAAGCCTTGCAGGAATGGGGGAGCTGATGCTCAGGTTCTACCGGCAGTTGGGTCATGAAGTCACAAGGTTCCAGAAGAGCCCCAGCTGTCTTGCCCACCTTGGTGTTGTCTTGGAAGGAGGTAAGATGTGAGGAAAGGAGCTCACACACTCCCCCAAGGCCCTAGAGCCTTTTAGCTCTGACTTCCTCCAGCCATTCCCCCACCTCCAGCCACCCTGGTGTCCAGCTTTGGGCAACTACTGGTTTCTAGGCCCAGGGCCTCTTGGCAGTGGCCAAAGACACAGACTGCTGGGGAAGCCCAGGTGAGCCAGGTGCTGACTGGGGCCAGAGCTGGGAGGACAGTGCAGGGAGGGGCCTGCATGGGGCGTAGACCCCAGGAGACAGCTCTGCTTCCCAACTCCCAGGTCATTCCACAGCCTGAAGGCTCCTTTTGGAGTTAGCCAGGCAGGGCATTGTCTAGTTTCTGCTGCCCGGTGCTGTGTGTTCTTAGGCTGGGGCTGGACCTCTCTGAACCTGAGATTTCTGCTGAGAAGCAATGAAGGCTGAGCCCTCCCTGGGCCAGTCTGTGTGATTCAGCGGAATGAGTTGCAGTAAGCTTAGTGGGCGCAGCCGGTGACAGTTGCTGCACTGATTTGGGTGCTGTTCCCTAAGCGCCGTCTGAGAGCCAGCACCTCTTGGTAGCCCGGAACAAGTGGTGAGCTCAAAGGTACCTTCTTGCAGAGCTGGCTAATAGCAACCCCTCATCAGGGGCCTCGCCCCCATCCCTGCTGAGTACCATCACCCTGGTGGACCTGGGACTCTTCCTAGAGGAAGGGCTGGCCAGGCCCGAACCCCTGAGTCCAGATGAGATCTCAGAGAGGTATGAGTCCAGCCACCTGGCATCTACCGCCTCAGTTCTGGAGCAGGACACCCCCAAGCACTGGAAGCGCCTGGAGCAATGGTGAGCCCCATGAGGAGCAGGGCAGGAAAGCCACATGTCAGGCCCATGGCATGTGTGCTGACTCACCCTACTCCTCACCCTGGCCAGGTTGGTCAACCTGCAGGCCCAGGTGGTGTCCCTGCAAGAACACAAGGACCGCTGTGAGTGCACCACACTGAGGCTGCTGCAGGAACTGTGCCAGGTGCGGGCCAGTGTGCAGCTGCAAGACTCAGAGCTGAAGCAGCTGCAGCAGGAGATGCAACAAGCAGCTTGGGCCCCTGAGAAGGAGATCCTGGAGGTGAGCCGCCATCGGTTGGGAGGCAAATTGTCCCCACCCATAGGCCTGACCTCCCCATTCCTGGGTATCAGGGCTGATGATGTTTCCTGGACTCTGAGCCCAGCTCAGCCCCTGCTCTGGGCTAGGAGCCCAGAGAATCCCCATAGTCTGTGCTGGTTGGGCTGTGAGGGCCCCAGGCCTGCACTCAGCCCATACCCTCCTCCTTTCAGTTCCCCAGTCCCCAGAACCAGAACCAGATGCAAGCCCTGGACAAGAGGTATCTTCACACTTGTGGCACAGAGCTGAGTGGGAGGGAAGGGGTCTTTGGGTGAGCAGTGGCTGATGCTGGACCTATTGGGACATCAGCCACAGGATTTTGTTTCCCTGATGAATTGTGCTGTTCAGGTAAGCAGTACACACCCATGATCCAACTCAAAAGGTCTGGGCTTGCATGATCAGAAGCCTGGGAAAGGGGCAGGAGACTTGCTGCTGGGGCCCCTTGTCTGGACTCATAATCCCTGAAGTCTGGCCAGATTGCTCCAGGCTTCTCCTGGCCACCAGAAGGGTGGCCTGGGCAGGCCCCTGGCAGAAGCAGCTCTTGTATGCCAGGCTGGTGGAGGTCCGGGAGTCCCTGACCCAGATCAGGAGGAAGCAGGCGCTCCAGGACTCTGAACGAAAGGGCACCGAGCAGGAAGCCAAACTCAGGTGGGCTCTTCCTGCCTCCCTCCCCAGGGGGTGGCTCTGGGCTCTCTGTATGTGATCGTGTGGGCCTCACCAAGGCAGGGCAGGTGTCCCCCTGCCTCAGTGCCAAGCCACTGGTTGATGGATAAGCCTCAGACCCCTGTGGACCCTCCATGGGAAAAAGAGATTTGAACATAGAGGTCCTCACTTTTTCCATAGGTCAGGCTCACTGGGGCCCAGCTCTCACCCTCCCAGGTAGAGACAGGGAAGCCAAGATCTTGCCTCCTCTGTTTACCCAGGCAGGCTGTGTACCTTCTGCTCCACAGACCTGTAGCTCAGCCTAGACCTCCCAGATGCCAGCCTTGGCCTGAGAAGGAGTCTTGAAGTCCAGGGACCCCATTAGCCTCCCTGTGGCTCCCAAGCCTGGCCCTCCATGGGCTGGGCTGTTGTGACCTTTGGTCGGTGCCCACAGGTTATCCAAGCTGGCTGGGAAGCTGGAGCAAGAGGAGCAGGACCGGCAGGTGGCCTGCAGCACCCTGCAGAAGAGCCAAGAGGAGGCCAGTCAGAGGGTGGACTATGAGGTGGCCAGGATGCAGGTACCCAGGCAGGGCTCTGGCATCTGGGCTGCCAGCTGGGCTGCCAGAGGGTCCATATGGAAGGGACCCCAGTACTTTCAGCCCAGCCCAGCCCAGCCCATGTCCTTCCTATTGTGGTTTTTCCCTTGCTCCAGCTTTCGTTTTAGTTCTGTCCATATAATCAGACCTGGGGAGCAACCCCCAAATTCTGGGCTGTCTAATATAGTGGCCACAAGCCACAGGTGGGTCTATATATTGAAATTAGTTATCACGTTAGACAATTGAAAACTCAGTTCCTCCATCACATTAGCCACATTTCAAATGCTCGGTGGCCATGTGTAGGGTGGCACCAAGACAGAGCACCTTTTTAATCACAGAAAGTTCTGTTGTTAGCACTCTCTCAGGGGCTGCCCTTCTCTTCCCCCTCCCATGCAACCAGCACGCAGATCAAGAAATAGAAAATCATAGCCTAAAGCTACTTCCTTAGCCTTTTTCAACCTCTGTGCTTCTCTCCATGTGAAGTGGAAGTGACCTTCCTGAAGACATGTGTCCCAGTGGTCCTACTCCTAAGCTGGTGTGGTTTCCCCTCCTGCATGTAGCCCTTAGGAGGTGGAGCGGGGGACCAGGCAGCCTCTTCAGCTCTGCAAATAGAGACCAGGGACTGAGCTGCACACAAGGGAGGCCCCAGCTGCTGCCCACATAGCTCAGCTGCCCAGCTTTGGTGATGTTCTCTCTTGCTGCCCTTTGGGAAGTTAGTTTCTCAGTTCCCTTGAGAGGCTGCTTGCTGCCCACCAGCCAAGAGCTCCAGAGACATCGGGCCCAGAGATTCCCAAGGTGCCAGGCACCTCATGAGGCACCTGCCTCTTCCCAAAGTACACTCTAGGGCTAGGATCAGCAAGTTGCAGATCATTACTTGTTTTTTAAATAAAGTTTTATTGGCACACAGCCACGCCCATTTGTTTACTATTGTCCATGGCTGCTTTTATGCTAGAACCGCAGAGCTGAGGAGCTGTAGCATAGGCTCTATGATCCATAAACCTGAAATCTCTACCCTCTGGCTCTTTACAGAAAGTTTGCCCAGCCCTGTTCCAGATCACCCTGCATGGGGCGAGGTGGCCGGCGGGGGCTGGGGCACACCTGCCTTGTGGGCTATGGGAGCTCTCCCAGAGGGCTCTGTGGCCTCAGAGAAGGTGCCTCCAGCCAGAGCCCCGCGTGCCCTATGGGTGTGTGAGGCTGGGAGAGAGAACTGGGCTGGGCCTTGATTCCCCTGTCTCCTATCCCCTGAGACCTTTGATATAGCAGGAAGGGAGAAAGCAGGGAAAGGGCCCCATTCAGGCCTGGAGGTCAAGGGTAAAGGGTGTATGTGCATGACTGCCTGTGTGTGCACATGCGCATATGTGCGTTGTGTTCATATATGCACAGTAAGCATGTATGTGCACGTGGTTGTACACTGCATGTGTGCATGAGTGTGCTGTTTATGTGTGTCCTCGTGCATACACTCAGCCTCCCTTCCTGACACTCCCAACTTGGGGTGTGATTTGGTGGCTGCCATGCCTCCTTCCCTGGGTAGTATCTGGTGGTCACTACTGTGGGCACCAAATATATTCTGAACTTACGTGAACTTGGTTTGCAGACCCTGTATAATCATTGTGCCTGACCCTCTGGGGGCACATGTGGCCCTTGCCTGCCCTGCCTTCCTCTGGAGCACGTGGTGGGCCCAACTCTGCTCAGCTCCCAGATAGCTACGAACATAGAACCCAGAGCCCTCTCTGATGATGTTTGGGCAAGAAAAGGAGTCCTTGATGGCACTGTGGGCAGTGGGGAGGGAGGGAAGCTATGGGAGGAGGATGCCCAGCACAGGAGACAGCATGGTGACCATGTAGCCCCCACTCTTCACAGGCCCAGGTGACCAAGCTTGGTGAGGAGATGAGCCTCCGCTTCCTCAAGAGGGAGGCCAAGCTGTGTGGCTTCCTGCAGAAGAGCTTCCTGGCCCTGGAGAAGGTGGGAGCCTACTGGCCAGTGGGGTTCTACCCTGACCCCTGCTCACCTGGCTCACCATGACCATGGGGTCTTTTGCAGAGAATGAAGACCGCTGAGAGCACGCGGCTAAAGGCGGAGAGCAACCTGCGGGAGGAGCTGGAGAGTAGGTGGCAGAAGCTCCAGGAGCTGGCAGAGGAGCGAGTGCGGGCCCTGCGGGGGCAGTGCAAGGTAAGCCGTGCAAGTCGGGCATGGATTGGGTACTTGAGGGAGGGGACATGGGTCTCAGGGCCACCTCTGTGCCACAGCAGGAAGAGTCTCACCTCCTGGAGCAGTGCTGGGGCCTAGACAGGGCTGTAGTCCAGCTGACCAGGTTTGTGCGCCAGAACCAGGTGTCACTGAACCGTGTCCTACTGGCTGAGCAGAAGGCCCGGTAGGTGTCTGAACGGGGCCACAGGCAGGGAATGGGAGTTGTCAGGCCAGGTGGACAAGAATGGCCCCTCCTCCCAGACCCTGAGCCCAGTGCCTAGCCCAGTGGGGCCCCCAGGACAGAGTAGCTGCCCACTCCTAGTCTGCCCCTCATGAGAGAACTCTGTATGGCAATGATAGACACAGCTCCATCTTGGTGGCTCCTGTGACACTCCCTTCACTACTCCCTGGGGTGTCTTAGAAGGTTCTGGAGCCAGTAGCCAGGTTCCTCTTCCTGGCCCAGCTCTGAGGGGTGGACCAGCCTCAGCTGAGAGATAGTCTCTCTCAGTGGCCCAAACCCTCAGGGATGCCAAGGAGGAGAGCCAGGCTGGGGAGCTGACCACCTACATGCAGGAGAACCTGGAGGCTGTGCGGCTGGCTGGCGAGATGGCCCGGCAGGAGATGCACAGTGCGCTGGAGCTGGTGAGGGCAACAGAGGCCTAGTCAGGTCTCTGCGCGGGGGTCTCCCACCTACACAGGCACCCACACTCAGCCCAGCCTCCCACAGCTCCAAGAGAAGAGCCAGGCCCTGGAGGTGTCCGTGGCCGAGCTGGTCAGACAGGTGAAGGACCTGAGTGACCACTTGTTGGCCCTGAGCTGGAGGCTGGACCTACAGGAACAGACGCTGATCCAGAAGCTACACGAGGTAAGGCTGCAGTGCTGCCTGGGGGAACCGCAGCCTAGACAGGTGGGGTCCTGGTGCTCTTCTGGCACCCTGAGGGTAGAGGCCTGACCCATGGATCTGAAGCCCATCCAGTGACTGTCCACAAGGCCTATGATGCCCCTGAGCTGCAGAGACCTTCTGTTTAGGTCAGAGTAGCCAAGGGTCAGCTGCTGAGATGTTCGAGGCCTGCCCTGTATTCTCGCCTGCAGGTGTGGGCAGGCCATCTGTTTTCTGTCCCTGTCCCTACTAACTCCTGGTGGGCAGCTGGGGCTGGTGGGGGAGA
Source organism: Cynopterus sphinx (assembly GCA_030015415.1). Classification (NCBI taxonomy): domain Eukaryota; kingdom Metazoa; phylum Chordata; class Mammalia; order Chiroptera; family Pteropodidae; genus Cynopterus; species Cynopterus sphinx. The sequence continues at coordinate 92,323,888 of CM057379.1, read as the reverse complement.
GGACTAAGTCAGGCCTGCTTCTTAGAGATGTGTCTCTGCTCAGCCCAGTGGCCCTGCCCAGGAGGACCTGGGTCCCTTAGTGTATGTGGCCGTCCTGGGCTGTGTGTGGCCTGTGTGCACAGGCTCTGAATCAGGTGTGCCCAGTCTGTCTGTCTGTCCACCATCCCTGTCTGGCCTCACTGGGTATCCTTTTCCCAGGCAAAGAATGAATGGGAAGGTGTGGAGCAGAGATCGCTGGAGGGCCTGGCACAGTGTCGAAAGGAGGCTCAGGCACACCTGCGGGAGGTGCAGGAGACAGTGGACAGCCTGCCTCGGCAGGTGGGTGAGGGGCCAAGGGTGCACGTCTCCTCCCTGCTGCCCTTAGCTGCCTACCTGCCCCCAACCCTGGTTCCGTTACAGATAGAAGCTGTCTCTGACAGATGCATGCTACATAAAAACGACTCAGACTTCAAGATTTCTGCTGAGGGCAAAGCCAGGTGAGGCCTGCCTCCCAGCCTCAGCCAGGCAGGACTATGAGCCCTGGGGAGGGGAGTGGCTTCCAGTGAGCTGACCATCAGGGGCTGAGCTGGTCTGTACCCTGAGAAGGTACAGCTATCTCAGAACCACCTTGCTATACCAACAAGGCTTCTCACAGCACTCTTCCACGAGCTCCTGGCACTATGGCAGCCTCAGCCCTTCCCCAGCCCTGGCTTGGCCCCTGTTGGGGGCAGCCTGAACAGATCTCCAAGGCTGTCCCTCTGTCATCCAGTGGGTACCCACACTGGAGGGGTGGCAAAGTGGAGTGCCCCTTGCTCTACCCAGGGCCTTCTCCTTCTACCTCCCCTGCCCCCCACCCCCAGGCACTTCCCCCAGAGCCTGGCAGCCTCAGCCTCCTGTGCCCACAGAGAGTTCGAGGTCGGGGCCATGCGGCAGGAGCTGGCTGCGCTGCTGTCATCTGTGCATCTGCTCAGGGAGGGCAACCCTGGGCGGAAGATCGCTGAAATCCAGGGCAAGCTGGCCACGGTACCCCCCTCGCACCCTTGTGCCTGTCACGCTCAATAGAAGGGGAGGCCATCTGGTTCAGACAGCAGGCAGCGCCTGCAGAGGGGTCCCCAGGAAGGTTCACAGAACCAGCTGTCCTGCTGGGCATGGGGCTCCCCATGTCTCAGCCTTTGAAAGGAAGTTCCAAGTGGGGGCACTGTTAGAGCCCCAAATGCTACAGGCATCAGCAGTCATAGTGAGAAGAGCAGTCCTAAGCGCTGGCCAAGTCCTACTTGATTGCTGGGTTGAGCGATGCCCCCAGGTCCCATTGAGGGGAGAGGACCCTAGTGTCAGAGGCCAGTTCCTGCCCTGGGGTATTGGGGTAGGAGCCGCTTCTATGCCCATGAACTAGGGCAGGGGGTGTGTTTAGTTTCAGAACCAAATAATGAAACTGGAAAACAACGTCCAGGACAACAAGACCATCCAAAACCTCAAGTTTAATTCGGAAACCAAGCTGGTGAGAGGTGGCCCTGGACAGGTGGGACAGGCCCTTACACCAAAGGCTTTGGGGGCTCCCAGGCCCAGAGGATGGGTCACTTTCTCTGTACAGAGCCTGAGTCCCAGCCCCCCTTGCCTCTCCCAGCCTGCCCACCCCTCTAGCTTACGGTCTCCTCAGCTGTCCACCTGTTGGTCTGCGTGTCTGTCCTCGGCAACATTTCCAGGCAGATAAGGCCCTGGTTTGCCCAGAGGGAGATAATCCTGTCTGCTGTCCCACCCCCTCAGTCCTATTCCCTACACTCTCACATCAGTCCCTCCCCCACATACGCCGGTCTCTGTCCTAGCGCATGGAGGAGATGGCCACCCTGAGGGAGAGCCTAATACGCCTGTGGACTGAAGAGGGCCCGTGGGCCCTGACACTAGGCAGCAGAAAGGTCCTCATGTCCCTGGTGAGACAGCAGTTCTTCATCAAGGATGTGGCCCCTGACGAGGTGGTCCCTGTGAACCGCTGGGGCGTGTATCAGGCCTTGAAGTGAGCAGTGGGGAGCTGCCTTCTGGAGACCCCTCCAGGTCTGGGTTCAGGGCTGGGGCAGGTCCTGAGGGCAGCAGACCATGAGCTGTGTCTCCGGGCAGGTGGCTTCAGTGGAAGGCGGTCCTCATGAATCTGGTGGCCCAGCAGAAGCCAGGAGCAGTCTTGGAGAGGTCCCTCGGCCAGGAGCCTGCCCACCAGCTCATATCCTTGCCCCTTTTGCAGAAATAAATGTTCCAGTTTCTGTACCGATCAGAACCTGAAGTTCCTTCCAGGGAGTCAGGAGGCTTGGGAAGTGGGAGTGACCAAGAGGACCCGTCCCTAGACTCCCAGAATTCCCTTCTCCTGCCCAAGCCCTGAAGAGCCCCAGTCCCAACCTTTTTCCTGGGGCTTCCTGCAAATAGGCATAGTGGTTTAGGACCCCCACCCACTCCTGGTTGCTCCCCACCAACAGCCAGGCCGGACTAGTCTCAGGATCCATGGCTGCCAGCCTTGCCCTTCACACCTGCTAGGTGCCCTGCCAGAGAAACAGCTCTTCCTGCCCTAATCGAGGAAGCAAACAGTGTATTTCCTCATGCACTCAGCAGCAACCCCTCCTCCTGCCTCTCCAAGAAAACGCTTGGCTCATCTGGGCGGCTGGCCCGCCCACCTGCTTGGGAGCCTTGAGGAGGGGCCACCTGGGACCAGCTGGTGGGCAGGCAGTGGGAGGGCTGCGCTTGGGAATCTTAGGCTTTGGTCTGGGTGGGCACAGTATAGACCCCTAGAGCCCATGGCCTCTGAGGGGCTGCAGCACCTGCCCTGTCCTCCCCATCTATGGGCAGAGCTCCAAGGGCCAAGGGCCAGTGTGGCTGGGTAGGGTACCGAGGACTTTGGCCTCTGCCCATTCCTGCCCTGGCGGCCTCTGGTAGTGGCAGCTCCAAGTCCTGGGATGAGCCTGGTCTCTCTTCCTGGGCCTGGAAAGTTCCCATTTGTGCTGGTTTGTCCTCCTGGTGGCCACCCATGTTGGAGGGCCCTCGGGCTCCTCCCAGGAGAGTCCAGAGCGCTGCTGCCCCAGCTCACCCCCACTGACCCTTGCCCCGTCACTAGGCCTCGGCCAGCTGCCCCCCTTCCAGGGTCTGGGCACCCCCACCTGGCAGCTCAGGGACACCCTCAGATGACCAACTGGCCAGCAGGTCACTGAAGTCAGGTGTGCCAGGGTGCAGCAGGCCCAGGGGGCTGGGGGCTGGCTCCTTCCAGAAAGAGGGGGGCAGCTTTCTCTGAGTCATGGGGGTGATGTGGCCATACTTCTGCTCCAGCCTTACGCGGCGGCTGGCTGACGACCTGGGCCCTGAAAACTGTCGCAACCCGTAGTCGAACAGCTCAGCCAAGGGCCCCAGCGGCTGTGCACTGTCCCCTCCGAGGCCTGTCCCACACACCTGCCTCTCGGGACCCCTGGGCAAGTGGCCCCCGGGCTTGAAAGCTTCATTGTCATCTGGGAACCCACCCTGGGCCAGACGCATCAGGTCTGCACAGTAGAGCTCCCTGGCTGAGCTGCTCGCCAGGTGGCTATCACTGTAGATGTCGCAAGCATCTGGGTCCTGCCCCTTCTCCTTGCGACCAAAATACTTCTGGATGTCGCCGCTGATGAGCTCAGAGAACCGCAGCAGCTGCAGTGGCATCTCGGGGCTGCTCGGACCTGGAGGGGCCTCTTCTGGGCCAGCCATGGCCCAATCTGAGCTCTGGGGAGCTGGACTCTGGCCCCCTGACTCCTCACCCTCCAGTTCCTCCTCCTCATCCTCTTCTTCCTCTCCCTCCTCTTCTTCCTCAGAAGTGTCTAGGGGCTCCTGGTCTGAAGTCAGGAAGGGCCCAAGGGATGGTAGGGGCAGCCGGAAGTCACAGAGAGTCTGGATCACACCTGTGGCCATCTTCTCCACGTCAGAGCTCCTGGGGCCTCCGGGGCAGCAGATGCCCACTGGGGAGGGAGGTGGAGAGGAGACAGGTTATCAGTCAGGGCTCAAAGCCCTCCTGGCAGAACTGGCCACTGTAGGCTTATATGGCCACTTGTCCTTAGAGAGAGCGCCAGGCTCAGAAGTAGGTGAGATTTGGAGACTGAGGGCTGTAAGGCACCATGGCAGTGGGCGTGGCAGGAGTGGGGTCGGGGAGAGCCTGTAGAGTACAGACGGAGGGGTTTAGAACAGCCAGTGGCCTGTGGGATGGCCACCGGCCCTACAAGCAGTGTATCCTGTCCTGCAGGGAGACAGTCAGCAGGGAGAGAAGGTGCCAAAGGAGTGGTGCCTCTGGGATCATCCACTGGGGGAGAGAAGTCACAGGAGAAATAAGCAGGGGAGGTAGGAAGGCAAGCCACCCAGGGGCTGGGACACGAGTGGGTTTGGGGCCCTGAAGAGCAGAGCTCTTGACCCAGTTGCTATGGCTCGTAATAAACAGGCTCACTGGTTGGGGAGCCCTTGGCCCCCTCACAAGAGTCTCAGGTTGAGAGCTTCCCATGGCTCCTGAGATGCCCATGCTGAACCCAGGAGCTGGGTCTGACTGCCTCGAGACCCAAAACCTTTGTAGCTTTGGAGGTCTTCAGAGCCAGGTATCATTCTCCCATGCTGTCTAATTCTAATAAGTGCAGCCACGGTCCCAGGCTTTTAGCTGTTGTTGTTACCTGTCAGGGGAGTGAGGGGTGAATGAGAGAACACCCCAGGATTTGGCAGGGTCAGCTGGAGTCAGGGAAGGCCCATGGGGATGGGACTCGCGAGGGCAAGGAGGGGATTTGGAGAGGACACTGTCAGTGGTTCAGCAAGTTTTCCCCTTGGCCCACAGCCAAGTGAGGGCCAATTCTGAATGCCGGAGTGTCCCCCACCCCAGGACATATCCGGCGTGCCCCTTTGCAGCTAGGATGCAGGTGGGTGAGCCTAGGAAAGGGAGAAGAAAGGAAGGGAAGGTAGTGTGGAGTGGGGGAGAAGGAGCTCCTCCTCGCTTGTCAGAAAACACCCCCTAGGGGGCCTGGCAAGTCCATAGGCATCACTCAGAGTCCTGCGGAGCTGGGGAGTGCACAGGCCTCCCCTCCTCCCTGCAGCCCCCCTCCATGCTGTACTCCCAATCTCCTTCACAGTGCTGGGGCCCTTCTTCCATGCAGGGGTGTCTAGTGGCCCCAGGGGTGGGCCGTAGGGGTGGTCGCTCATGGGGAGCCAAGACTTTCCCGTCGTTGGTCTCAATAGTCTGGGCCTGCCCAGCCCTGCTGGTGACCCTTCCAGAGGGTCCCCAAAGACTGCCTGGGCAGAAAGGCCCACAGCCTTCTCAAGAGGAGAGGAGGCTAGACCCCATTGCCAGCACCCTCCCTGCCCGCCACCCAACCCGGCTCCTACCTGTGAGGTCTCCAGCTCTGCTGGGCAGGCCCACCTCCACCTGGGCTCAAGCATTTATAGCTAGGCTCCGCAGCCGGCTGGGCTGGCAAATATTTGGTGACTGCATTGTCATCACAGACTGGGCAAATAGAGTCCGTTTGCTTTAGCGCCGGGCAACCAGAGCCTGGCGGGGGGAGCCCCAGCCTGCCTGGGGACCGTAGAGTGTTTGCCGAGCGCCCAGCTGGCTCACACTCGGCAGAGGACCCTTATCTCTGCCGCTGATTGGGGCCCCAACCAAGCTTTGTCAAATAGGCGGAAAATTAAATTTCATGCTATTTTGACTTCTGGAGTAGCCTTCTCCAGAGGACATCCTGCTTGCGCAGTGCTCTGAGTGAACGGGACTCTGGGCCAGCAGCAGCATCTGAGGAGGCCAAAGGAAGGAGGCCAAGGATCCCCAGCCAGGGCCCAGGTGTGGGGCTCATGCTGGTGGGGACCTCTGAGCCTTTGCCCATTCCAGAGCTACAATTGAACTCCAGTTCCCCACCCCCCGGCCCCAGGGCTTTGTCCCCAGGGTCCAGACTGAGATAGCACCTTCTCTGGTTCCTTTTTCTGCTCCCACACCTTCCTTTGGGGGACTTGGTATCCTGCCCCCAACCTTGTGGAAACTGCCTGGGGTGGGGGTGGGTTTCCTCACTGTGCTTTCTTGATGGGTAATAACTACAGGCAGGATCCCAGAGGGTCTGCCCCTGCCAACCCCCTTCCTCTCGCGTGGCCCAGCCCCGTGATTTTGCACGAGTTTCCTGGGGCTGCCGTAACCAATCACCACAAACAGGGCAGCTAAGGACAACAGAGAGGGATTCTTTCACAGTCTGGAGGCCAGGAGTCCAAAATCCAGGGTCAGCAGGGCTGGCTCCTTCCAGAGGCTCTAGGGGGAATCAGTCCCATGCCTCTCTCCTGGGGTCTGGTGTCGTCAGCTGGCAAACCTTGACATTCCTTACCTTATAGCTGCATCCCTCCAACCCTCACCCGGTGGTCACTCAGCCATCCCCCTGAGTGCCTGTGTCCACGTCTCCCTCATCTTACAAGGACACAGCCACTAGATCAGGGCCCACCCTGCTCTAGCCTGACTTTTGACCCTTAACTTGATCACATCTGCAAAACCCTGATCTCCACATAAGGTCACACTCTGATGTTCAGGTGCACTTGAGTTTGGGGAACACTATTCAGCCCAGTAAGGGCCCTCCATTTATGGCCCCCACTTCATTGTGGCAACTGCTGGGTGCTTTGCTCCCCTGGAGCATCCCCTGTGGTGCCAGCTGGGAGACTCGAGAGTCCCATCCCCTGTGGCTCCCAAAGCTGCCTGTGGTCCAAGTTCTGAGGACAGGACAGCAGCCTCCTCCCAGTGTGGTGTGTGCCTGGCCCTTCAGCCCCAGTGTCATTCATGGTCTCCGATCTCTGTCCCCCCTATGAGGACTACTCTTCCACTGGTAACAGATGCTATTTCACCCCTTCCTGGGTCCTTGTTCTTCAACTCCAGGCTCCCCCCACTTCAGGTCAGAGATGACTCTTCACCCACCCAGTGACACCTAGGGCTGCAGGGTGGGTCTGCCTTGCTGATTGCTGCTAGTCATTTCTCTGGCATCTGGAGGGCCCCACGCAGGCACTCAATGCTTGGCCTGTAGTCAGGAACCCTGGCTTTGGAAGAGTGAAAAGAAAATGAAAAGTTCCACCCCCAACAACGGGACCCTCCCTGAGCCAGGCTGGTGACCTGCCATGAGTGGGTCTCAGAGGCTACTGGTGTTGTTTGCCTGGGGTAGGACTGGGAGAGAACAGTGGGGTAGGACGCCTGCAGGCCCGAGGGGAAGGCTGCAGGGAGAGGGGGTGGATGTGTGATAGGTCAGGCCTCCATAAGGCCTATGGATACAATTGGTCAATACGGCCCTTTCAGCTTACCTTGCGGGGAGGCCATACCCCACATGAGGGGCATCTGGCTGGGATCAGTCCTATGAGTCCATCTATATTGGACCTTGGTCTCCCAGAGACTGACCTCAGGCATGGCCACAGTTCTGCTCTGAGACTCTGGGGTCCAATAACATTACTGTTCAGGTCTTGGCTATGGGGTGACCCTGCCCCAGCCACAGCTGGTTTCTTGACCCAGCGTAGCCCAGCTGTCAGCTACAACCTAGGGGAGGCTTGAGCCTGGGTCCCAGGTGGCCTTGAGGCTGCTCAGGCCCCTAGGCTCCCTCCCTGCCTAGGTACTGCTTCTGCCCCCTGCTGGCTCAGGGATCTCCTCAACCGTGACCAGTCCCCTAGACCCCAGGGTTCCCTCAGCAGCTGCCCAGACTGTGGCCACAGCGCCCCCTGCTGCTGGTCAAGAAAAACCAGGGGCAAGGGTCTGAATGCTTAGGGACTCCACCTGGGGCAGCCCGGCAGCTGAGGGGCCAGAGGGGAGTTCAGTCTGGATGGAGACCCCAGGAGGGAATTTAGGTTTGGTTTCTAGCCTTCTTTTGTGCCAGGTGTTGGCTGGGCACTGGGTGTAGGTGCACTGAGAAAGATGAGATGCAGCCCTGCCCTGGAGAAGGTCCTGGCCCCTGTGACCAGAGGGGATGGTTTGTGGAGTACTGATGGGAGCAGGAGCTCACCAAGCTCTGGGAAGTGAAGGTGTTCCTGCAGAGGGAACAGCCTGGAAAAGACCCACACCTCCAGGAGCTGGCACCTTTCTGGTGGCCTGAATGATGGCCCAGTACATCCATGCCCTAATCCCTGGGAAATTTGGATATGTCGCCTCACATGACAAAGGGACTCTGCAAAGGTGATGAGGATAAGGACCCTGAATGGGAGATAATCTAAGATTATCTTGAGGGCCCAATGTCATCACAGGGATCCCTATAAAAGGGAGGCAAAAGGGTCAGAGTAAGAGGAGGAGATGTGGCAAAGAAGCAGGGTTACTGCTGGCTTTAAAGGCAGAAGGGACCATGAGCTAAGGCAGGGGTCCCCAGCCCCCAGACTACGAACCAGTACCTGTCATAGACTGTTAGGAACCAGGCTGCACAGCAGGAGGTGAGTGGCCAGTGAGCGAAGCTTCATCTGTATTTGCAGCCGCTCCCCAGCATCACCTCCTCAGCTCCACCTCAGATCATCAGGCATTAGACTCTCATAGGAGCACCAGCCCCTGGTGCCAAAAAGGTTGGGGTCCACTGAACTAAGGAATGAAACAACTTATAGAATCTAGAAAGTGCAAGGAAGTGATTCTCTCCTGGAGCCCCCAGAGCACATTCCAGCAGAAACTTTGATTTCCAGCCAGGAAAACCCATTTTGGACTGAACTGTAATAAATCAGTGTTGTTTTAAACCACTCAATTTGTGTTCATTTGTTTTCACAGCAAAAGGAAACACAGCTGGAAGCACTGGCCGGACAGTGGGATTGGGTGGCCTGCAGGACCTCATAACTTGGCTGTGGAATTTGGACCTTCCTCCATGCTGCAGGGAGCCAAGACACTCAACTCTTCTCTCTGTCACTGGAACCAAATCTGAGGATGGAGCTTTCCTAGGGAGGAGGGCCCATAATAGTTATCACTCCCAAGGCCCACTCTCTTCTGAGGGCTCTTGTTTTCGCTCCTTACCCCACAGGTCTACTTTTCCTTCTTGGCTTCTATCTCAGGGCCCTGGTCAGTGATGCTAAGGCCTTGTCAGGGGCTTTTGGTTCCACAAGTGGCCCACTGAAGAAATGTTCACTCATGCCAGCTGTGGGAATACTATCTATAGACAGCCAGGTCCTTGTCCTTCTCTACTGTCATAATCCAGTGCTTTTTTCTGCCTGACCAGAGACCAAGGAGGTAACCCCCATCTAGAACAGACACTTATAGAATGGGAGAGAAGCCAGAGCATATAGGTGTAGGACAGGCATCTGGATAAGGGAGGCCTCAGACCAGAGACTGGGGAGGGTGTTCTTGCACAAGTCCCAGAAATCATTGACAGGGCCCAACCAGGCACCGTCTGAGGGTATAAGTGCAGCACAGGCCTGAGAGGGATTTATGAAGCGGATCAGGGGGCATCGTAAGTGTCAGTGAATTGTCCTCTTGTCTCTGAGCCATGTTCATGATGAACCCTAGAGTCTGGCAGTTGGAGGATGAGGGGGACCCTGGATTGGTAGAGGTGCATGCTGAATCATTACTAGAATCACTGCTAAAATCACTGCCTACACATGTCCAGCCAGCGTTGGGTGGGTTGAGTCTCCCAAGCTCCTTGCCACCCATTAGGCCCCTGGAGTGGGGTTGGGGGCTGAGGCACTCAGGCTGCCAGGCCTGGAGCCTGAGCATATGTCTCAGCATCTGGTCCCAGCCAGCCTCCTGTTTAGGGCAGCATCAGGCCTTTCAGAACTCTGGGCCCAATACCCCCACCAGCCCCCACCCCTGTTGTCAGGCTTCAGTCCCCAGGAAAAAGGCTCTGCCCTGCAGAAGGCAGTGGACCTGCCTGTCCCCATGCACCCTATATTGATCTTCCCCAGGAAAATCAATAGCTCCAATATGTCAGCTCTCAAGTGGCGCTACAGTGAATTACTCCCAGCACTGGGCACACAAGGGCTGCAGCCTCCCTGCCCATTAATGGGACATTAGGCCTCGTGTGAGGTTTCTCTGTGTGCTTTGAGATAATGAAAGCTGAGGTGTTAGTTTATGTCCTGGGGGGAGGAGGGAGGCTCGGACAAGAGTAGGCAGTGCTGGCAGTGCCAGGCACCTGTCACCAAGTGCCTGGCTGGGCTTGCTAGGATCAGGGAGGGGAAGGCCCCAGAGACACAGGGCCCCCAGGTGTATCCAGTTGTGGCTTTGCCCTCTCTGGACCCCACTGCATCAGAGTCAAGTACACCATAGCATTTGGGACTGGTGCTGCCTTCCAGCCGAAGTCACATGAACACATCTGTGGTTAAATAAGGTGGCTTTATGCTCCTTGCAGCCATGAAGAACATGCAGCATAAAGACATGGATATCTCAGTAGGAGGGTGTTAGAAAGGGCTGTGGGTTCAGGCCAGTGTTGGACAAGGGGCTGTATGGTGTCAGGAAGAAGTGTGACTCTGTGACTGAATGCCTTTCTCAATTTCCTAGGGCTTCTTAGCCAAGGACCACAACTGGGTGGTTTAAAACAATAGAAAGCTGATTTCTCACAGTTCTGGAGAGCAGAAACCCCAAATCAAGGTGTGGGCAGGGCCATGCTTCCTCTGAAGTCCCCAGGGAAAGAGTCTGTCTCAGGCCTTTCTCTGAGCTTCTGGTGTTGCTGGCAATCTTTGGCATTCCTTGGCTTATGGCCACATCACTGTAGTCTCTGCTTCCCTCTTCACATTGCCTCTCCCGCTATGTGCTTCTGTCTTTTATCCTCTTCTTATAAGGACACCAGTCATTGGGTTTAGGGACCACCCTATCCAGTATGACCTTATTTTAAAGAATTACATCCACAAAGACTATTTCCAAATAAGGTTACACACTGAGGTTCTGAGTGGATGTGAATTTTGGGGGACACTATTCATCCACGTACAGCATTTTAACTCATCAAAAGGTAGGCCAATGAGGTGAGGCTCCCACATGACTGGTAAAGAACAACTGTCCCTCCTTCAGCTAGGACATGGGTGTTTGTTTGGTCCTTTTTGAGGATAGGATCATGTCCATGTTTGTCTGTGTTCAGATGTGATTACAGAGGAGTCATGTTTCTTCTGGAGCCATCATGGTCACAGAGCAGCCTGATCCAATGCTGATGTCCTCTGACAGTTTATGTCCAATGCGAGACCCAGTTGTGAGCACTACGCCACCCTCCTCTTAAGACTACAAACCTATGTCCTTTGTATCATGCCTTCATTTACAATAGAGACCAAGTGACAGTAGGGCCTGAATCCAGATAAGGGACATTTGGACACATGGGTTTGCTCATTCTTGTTGCGGTCATATACTGTCCCTCCCAAACCCTGGCCTCGGAGTGCCCCAGGAACCTAGTGGCAGTAAAGGTGCCTTCCACTGCCTCAGGATGGAAGAACAGACGTTTTCATGTCATATGGTTAACAATCATAACAGCTGTCCAGGAACCCACCAAAGGTGTCTCAGACACAGAATCAATCCGAGCAACAGCCTGCTAAGGAAGCAAGCATTTTACAGCTGATGAAGCAAAGTCTCAAGGAGTTGAGTCACCCATCCACAACGTTGTCTTTCTCACCCATCCAAGGCAGACATCAGGACTAAGATGGCATAGTGACTCCTCCCCAGGTGAAGCCCCAGATCCTGCCTCAGCCTCCCAGCTCTGCCCCCACTCTTCTATCCTGGGGTAGCTTATGCCCTGATGCCTCAAAGCATTCCAACCAGGTGGCTGCATCAGCCAAGGCAACAGGCTCCTAACCTCAGGGCCTTTGATCTCCACCTCCTCCAGAAAACCCTCCAGGCCACACACCAAGATGATTCTGGCCAATCCTCCCTGCACTTCACTCCCCCTCCTCCCACCCACAGTGAGTGCTCCTGGGGTTCCCCGTGGGCAAGTTGGTTTGACAGTGATTCTAGAAAGGGTACCGGAGTGGAACTGGTCAGGCAAGGCCCAGTAAGGAGGATCTGGGCACACAGGTGCCTCTGTTGACATAGCAGTTTTGAACACTCCTGTATTGGGAGCTGAGCAGGTGCCCAGGGTCTGGGGCTGGGCTTCCTGGGGTGAAGAGGACTCCCAGACCTTGCTGAGTTCAGAATACTTTCAGCCCATCACCCTTGTTCTTATGTCTCAGGAGTTCCTGGGGTCACAGAACTGGTCCCAAGTCTGGTGTTTCTCTTGCCGGGAAGCAGGCACAGGAGAGAGACACCCCAGAAGCAAAGATGCTGAGCTGTGGAGGCAGCATATTAGTTGACAAGGTGAATTCATGATCCGATTTTGTCTCCACATCACCCCCACACACAACTCCACAGAGTCTGTGATGATGCCTGGACCTGTGTGTGGTCCTCAGACAGGATGGCCTAGCAGATTCAGGGAGAGAAGGCTCCAGCAGCTTTCTTATGAAGACAACTGGGGATCAAGGTAGAGCAGGGAATCCGGGTACAGCCTGAGATACACCATCCCAGCCTGACTCCTGAAGGTGGATGGGAGCACACTGCAGCCTCAATCGACAAACAGAATGTTAAGCCATGCACATGTTGTTCTGCTGGCCAGTAGAGGGAGATACATCCGTCCAAGTGCAAGACAGCTTCCCCTTGAGTGGCGTAGGTTGCTGTGCTGCATGGGGTGAGCGATTAAGTCCTTGTGATTCAGCAGTGCAGGGAAGATGCCTGTCCCTCAGAGCAGTTTGGCCAGCCCCACAGCCTAAACTGCTTTGAGTATAGACACATCATTTTGTTCCCAGCACAGAGCAACAGAAAGCACCAAGCTGTGTGTATGATCCTGTGGTCACAGGATGCAATAGTGCTTCATGCCAGAGTGCGGACAACCTGTGGACAGGCTTTGTTCTCATGGAGCTCCGTCCTAGTGGGGAACACTAACTGAGGGGACAAGATGATTCCCGTGGCTTAAAGTCCCATGGGAGACTTGAAGAGAGCAAAACGGGGCATTGCAAGGCCACTCTGAAAAGGCGTCCAGGGGCTGTGCCAGCACAGTGTGAGAGATGCAAGGTATGGGCGGTGGGAGCAGATCTCTTGGACTAGCCCAGCTCGCTGGGGAGCCTGCTCTGAGGCCATCTTGTCCAAGTAATGTAGGGAGGAGGCAAGAGAATTAAGGGGTTAATCAAGCCACAATCAGGGACTGCAATATGCTGATCAGCCCTGAAGCCAGGCCAGGAGGACACCTGCAGAACAAAGGAAGAGCTCTTCTGAGATTGCTAACATTCCATTACCCACACCTGAGAAGGGGAAACAGGAATCAACAGTGTCACTCTCTATGGCTAAAACCACGGGGAACCTATGGATTAAAGGTTGGTAACTGCCAGCAGGCCTTTCACTCTACACATTCTTACCTTTTCATACTACATACTCTTCCCCTTCCTCACTGTACATTCATATAAAAGGAAATGGGTAAACAAGGTCTTTTAAACTATAACTCACATGTACTAAAGAATGACATATAGACTGAATTCTCTGAACATTCAGGGTCCCTCTCAGTGCCTTTACTGTCTCTCACTGTCCTCGTTCTCTCCATTGTCTCTGTCTCTCTGAGTCCCTCTCAGTGCCCCTACTCACTGCCTTTCCACGTCCCTCTCAGTGACTTTACTCTGTCTCACTGTCCCTCTCACTCTCTGCCTCCGAGAGGAGACCACACTCTGTGGTGTGTTACCCCTTTTCTAATAAACTTTTCTTCTGACTCTACCTTTGACGTGTGCGTTGAACTTTCCACACTCTCCACCAAAGGACCCTATTCTTCTTGAGGTGCAAGGCTTAGTCTCCCTCCCACGCGGGGGCATTCGCTCTGTCCTGCATCTGGAAGACAACACCCCCATTTCCCTTCCCGCCAGCCCAAAGCAGCCCAGAAACCTGCTGGGTAAGTCCCCTGGAGCCAGTGTGGAACTACATTTCCCAGCATGCCCTCGTGACCCGCTGAGACGGGGCCTACGACGGAAGAGGCCGCGAGAGAAGGCGTGTCATTTCCGTTGCGCGAGCGAACCCACGTTCTGTAGTCGTGAGCCGAGACCTGGACCGGCTTCCGGCTTCCGGTTTCCGGTTTGGCGCGACGGAAGTGGTAAATCGCTGTGCGCCCGGCGCCGTGCGGAGTCGGGGTGGTGATGAGCCGTGTCCTCTGTGCGCCCCCAGCACGGTGAGCCCCGGCGCGGTCTCGGGGTGCTAGGGCGGGCGCGGAGAGCGCCGCGCTCACTGCTCTCTCTCTTCCAGGGCCGTCCAGGCGCTGAAGTTCATGCTCTGGGCTCCCCGAAGCCTGCATCTGCCGCCCGGTGGCCCGGCTGGGGCCAAGACCCGAGCTGAGGGCGAGGAAGAAGATGACCCCAACCGTCCCATTCTGTTTTCCTTCAGCAAAGCCAACCCTTCTCGCTGGACGGTGGAGCATTCCCTGGGAAGGGATCAGCAGCGTCCATGGTGGAAGGTGCTGCCCTTCAGCTTGTCCCTCATGTTCCTAGTCATTTGGTGCTTCCTTAGGCAGGAGACCGGTGCGGACCGATGGTTGAGACAGGTGTTAGAAGAAGAGGAGCCGGAGCCCAGCGATCCTCCTGAGGAAACTGGAATTCAGGCTGCCCACGGAGCTAGAACTTAAAAGAATGCCCGCAGGGCAGGCAGCGAGGCTTTGACGTCTTATTTGACCGTTTATGTCGCGGTTGTGCGCGTTTCCAAACTAAAGTACTTGGATGGCGCACGTGGCCATTCCGACCTGCGGGAAAGAGAGCAGAATGTCAGCAGGTCGGAGCCTTGCCTCTTGCCTGATAAATTGATGCTCAACGAATACGTCCCAAAGACTTTTCAGATCTATAGAAAAGGTTATGGTTGCAACGTGTGCTGTTGGATTTGTGATGTTGTACACTGTCATGTTTCCAAAGTAATTCTGGTGACACTTGTAATCCAGTGTTATCCAGTTTGCATGTCATTTGCTTTCAGAGACAGAATAACTGGCAGAAGAGTTAAACCTGTTACTTTATAACGTAGTGTGGTGTGTAAAGTTGATATTTTACAAACTAACAAATTGATAATTTTAATTTGCTAATGTGTAGTTAAGCCAGTCCCCTTTTTTGCATCTTTTTTTTTTTTTTAAAGGAAAGCGTTTAGTTCTTCAGTTCCTTTCTTTTTCCTTTTTTCCAGAATAGGAATTCAGGAAAGAAACCTAAATGTAAATTGTGAAATACATTATTCATTGGTACCTGAGTAGAATAAAACTGATGAGTTTTTCTTTTGACAAAATATAGAGTTTTGGGTATCTAAATGATATATTTTTCAAGTACTACTTAGTAGAAAACATGTTTAATTATGAATTTAATTCAAGATTTTATTAAGCTTCTAGTGGAAGGTTTTTTCTTAGTATATCTATGGTGCTGATATTAATTGGAAATTTTTCTCACTAGGATGTTTGAAAACCACTGGCTGATAGTGTACTGGCTTCTCACAAGGCCTCTACTGAAGTGCTCTAAATATCTGCCACACCTTGGTAAATTATGCTTGTCAGGGAAGTGGGGCGGATACAAGTATTTGCATATTTTAAAAATGGAGAGACCAAGGTTTGGAAAGATTGACCCAATCATAACTCAGGTCACCTTGTCAGTCCCAGTGAGCAAAGAACTAAGATATCATTTCTCTGGCTTAGTGTGGTTGTGGTCTCTTTGGTTGTGAAGTATTTTGTTTGAGCAACAGGCATTTAAACTCAAGCCCTTACTTTACTCTTACTAGCTTCTGCAAAAAAAAAAAAAAGAACTAATGAGGATTTTTGTTTTAATTAAAATGAACTCATGAGAAAAGCAAGTTGATTTATCTGAAAAAGCAGACACTGTAATAGGCAAAAGGAAGAAAATCAGAAACACTGATAATCCCACCACCTAAAATAACCACTGGGAATACTTTATTGTTTACCTTTCCAGATTTGTGTGTGTGTGTGTGTGTACAAATATACAGTTTTTCTAAAACACAAGAGGATAGTAGTGTTTTTGATGACAGCATATCACATACAACAGATCCTTTGTGGCTCCAGGGTGGCTATTTATGAGAGCTTTCCAGGTTTTGTCATGAGCAAAAAGTAGGACCCAAAGCCTGCTGGCAAGTGTGGGCAGACCCCCCTCACACCTGGACTTTGCAAAGGGATGGCAACAAAGCAGGTGGGGCAAGTGAACTGTTACTGAAATACTTTAGTTTTGTAGTATGCTCATTTTTATTTAGATATGCTCTTATTTCTCCAACTGGGCTGTAGCTTTTATTGCTCCCAGGGTGCTTGGCACATTCACTTTTCTAGGTAAGTGCACAATATGGATTTGAGAGGGAGAGGGCCAGTGTAAGCATGCTAGAACAAGTCGCGGTGATCCGTGAGATGATATGTTGGGCAGAGAAGAAAATTGTTTTAAAATTTAGGGAAGAGGAGGTTAACTAGTCTCACATCTTCCAAGCAGCTGAGCAATCTTGGAAGTTTCTGGCAGTGCTCTGCATTTTTCCCGCCAAAAAGAAACACTTCTAAATTCACAAAGAGAACTTGCGTTACTTTATATGCCTGAGTACTAACCTCACTCTTTTAATAACAGTTTTCAAAAGCACGAAAAATGACTACATTTTTACAGCCTAGCTAGTTTTCTTTGATCTTTTCAAGGAAGATGCCTCATGCTTGGAGATGAACAGTAGGTGTCTTTACTCCCACCTCTATAGCAAGGATCCCCAGATTTTAAAATCTTGAGCCCAAACTTCCTTTTTTGAGCTTGAAGCAGCTCTCTATACATCTAGATGTACTGGACTATACATGTTCCTCAAACACCTTAGGTCCAAAATGAAATTCATCACTCCCCAAACCTGTTTCTTTTTTATACATCCCTCCAATTCATGGACCCTGTCTCCTTCATTCACCTGCTTTATTTTCTTAGAAAATGTCATGCTGACTTTTTGCCATATGAAGATAATTCACCCCACCAGCAAGTTATAGTTTTTGTTATTTTACTATATTGTAGTTAAAAAAAATAACTTACATACTTGGGAACAAATATATGAAACTCTTGTTTTTCATCTAAATAGCATTTTTCATGTCACAGTTCTCAAAAGCATTATCACTAAGTCATGGCATAGCATTCAGAACTTAATCATTTCCCAATTACTGGGCTGTTAGGTGTTCTCTAGTTATTGCAAAATGACTCTGATAATTATCTTTGTACATAAACCTTTGAATCTGATCCGCTTTTGAGTCGGACTTCTTAGAAATGGAACAGATTTTCTGGGAAGGTCAGCACCCGTTTGCCCTCTCAGCCACACTCCTTCAAGGGCCAGTCTTGCTGTAAGCCACCAATATTGCAGGTTGCTGTTCAAAACTAAAAGTCTGCCTATTCCAGGGCTCTGCCTTGCTTTCACTTGCATTTCTGATTACTAACAAGGTTGAACATTTTTTTTTTACAATGTCACTTATGCCACATTTTTACAAAATGTACTCTGAGTCTGGGCTCTGTCCTGAAATGCACACCCCGCTCCCTCCTTCAGAGCCAGCTGAGACGGGGCAGCTGCTGCCAGCTTCCCTGAGTTCCCACCGGCTGGTGATAGGTGTGTGGCTCCTCCTAGGTATGAAGCCTCTTGGATTCTTTAAATATCAGCTTTATGGATGTATAGTTCACATAGTATTTAATTCACCTCTTAAAATACACAATTAAAAGATGTTTAGTATACTCATGGGGCACCCATCGCCACAATCTAATTTTAGAGCATATTCGTACTCCCTAAAAGAAAGTCCGCGCCCACCAGCTCTCACGCCCTGTCTCCCCGTATCTCCCACACCCAGCCATAAGCAATTGGACCCATTCTTGGCGGCCTCAGCACCGAGCACGGAGTCAGAGCCAATGAATGAGTGAAGTGCGATTGTGAGCATCCAGTGTAGGCTGTCTCAACAGGGGAGACCGGTCAGCTTGGTCTCCCCCCAGGGCCCAGCTCCGGGGCGCACAGGGCGCTGTCGGAATGAGCGGAGTTCGCGGGGCGGCAGTGGTCGGTGAGAGCCGCGGGAGTGCACGATGGGTGTGGACGACCCGGCGCCCGCGGGGGTGGGAGCGACGCCCGCACCAGTGATGCAGGGGCGGCAGCGGCGGCGTGCCCGGCGAGTGCCCCCGCGGCGCCGAGGCCGGGGTCTGCGCGGGGCGCGCGGGGCGCTCTCTGGCCGCCCGGAGCTCGCAAGGCCGCCCGGATCTGCGACGCGCCCGCTGGGGGCGTGGCCGGGTGGGGTGGGCGTGGCCTGCCGGGCCGGGGGCGCGGGTGGGCTCCGCGCGGGGGGAGATCCGGAGGGGCGGGGGCGGGCCCGCGCGGCGCATGCGCGCTGCATTGTTTTGACTGAAAATGCCGTCGGTTTCGAAAGCGGCGGCGGCGGCGCTGAGCGGGTCCCCCCCGCAGACTGAGAAGCCGACCCACTACAGGTCAGTGTCCTGGCGGCCGCGGCGGGGGCGGGAGCGGGGCGAGGGCGGCCCCGTGCGCCCCTGGCCCGCGCGCCCGCGCCCCGCGCGCCCCTGGGCCTGGGTGCCGCTGCCGGGTGCGGCCTGGGGCCCCGCACCTTCCGCGTCTCCCGCCCCCCGCCTCCCGCGCCACCCCAGGCCTCCGCCACACCCAGCCTCCGCGCGGCACCCGGGCTCGGGGCGGCTGGACCACCATCCTACTCTGGCTGCCGCTGCCTGAGGTCGAGAGGCTGCGCCCAGTGTCTGGGTGGCACCTGGGCATGGGGCCTGAGGAACGCGCGGGGTGTTGGGGAACAGCATCTGGGGTCCGAGGGTGCGGACAGTGCGCCTAGGGTCGGGTACGGGAGACCCCGCGCCTGGGCTCGGGGGAGGGCGGCCATCTGGACCAGGGCTGCCTCCGTCTGGAGTCGGAGATGTCTCCTGGGCTTGGAGACTGGACGCACCTGGGGTCTCGGTGTCGCGCCTGAAGTTGAGGATTGCGCCTGCGGTCGGGATGGGGGCTACGCATAGGGTCTGGGGGATCGCCCCTGAGGTCAGGGAAAGGCTCCCGGATTCGGAGAGGGGAGGAGGCCGTCTGGGATCATCTGGAGTCGGAGTGGCAGTCGCTCCTGGCGTAGGGGATGAGGGGCTGCACCTGGGTCGGGGACCGTGCCTGGGATCGGCGAACCAAGGGATCCAAGGAACGCGCCTTTGCTGGGGGCGGAGGGGGCGGCAACCTAGACTTGGAATGAGGGGGTCGCTCCTGGGTTCCGGAATGGGGGGCTGCACTTGAGGTCAGGAACCGCCTGGGGTCGGGGATGGCACTTGCGCTTGGGATCCTGGGCGCGCCGGAGGTGCGGGAAACGCGCCTGTGCTCAGGATGGGGAGGCGGGGCGGCAGCCTGGGGCCACCTGGATTCGGAGTGGGGGTCGCGCCTGGGGTCGCGTCGCTCTGGGCCCGCCGTGTCCGGCCCCCACCCACGAGTCTCCGGGCCGCCCGCCGGCGGCGGTGGCGGCGGAAGCGACCCGCAACGCTGTTTGTCTTTTTAGGTATCTAAAGGAGTTTAGGACAGAGCAGTGCTCCCTGTTTGTGCAGCACAAGTGCACCCAGCACAGGCCATTTACCTGTTTCCATTGGCATTTCCTAAATCAGCGTCGGCGCAGACCGCTCCGCAGGCGCGACGGCACCTTCAACTACAGCCCAGACGTGTACTGCTCCAAGTACGACGAGGCCAGCGGTGTGTGCCCCGACGGCGACGAGTGAGTGTGTGTGTGTGTGGCGGGGGGTAGGGATGGACAGCACCAACCGCTCTGCCCCTCGATCTGCCTTGCGGGGGGTCGAGGGGCAGACCCCCTGATTCTTTTCAGCACTTAGCCCACCTGTACAGGGGATCCCATCTTTGCTCTGAAGTTTTTCCGTGACCAGGACTGGTGGTGGTGGTGGTGGTGGTGGTGGGGGCGGAGCATTTCCCTATCTTTAGACCAGTGTGGGAAGGAGGACTGTGTGTGTCTCGGGAATAACCCTTGCATGGCTCAAACCAAATTTGCTTCACTTCCCACTTTTAATTGTCGCAGAGTTTTCCAAATTTCCTGCATTAGAACTGGTCCTAATGAGGTACAGCTTCCAGGTTTAGGATCATTTTTGTAGTTGTCAGTTTTTGTAACAAGAGAGCTTGTTAGAATGTTTGTTTACACTATGCAAATGTATAGGGAATGTTTCATGCTGTTTAGATGTTTAATTTTTTAAAAATAATTTATAGAAAAGTTATTTGCAGACTCATGTAGCACTTTTAAAGTTTAAGAAATCAAGGTTTTGTTTGGGTAGACCTTTTCATATATATGTAAGTTTCCTAATGGTGTTATGAACAGATGTCTTTATTCTGAAATATGTAGAATGGGAAAATGGGAAGTATAGTCAGCTTGTATATTCATATAACGAGCAGAAATTGGTAGCAGGAGGCTTGCCTTTTTTTCTGTGGGCTGTTTGAGGTGAGGAGGGGTTGTCCATTCCTGCTAGGAGGTGGAATGGCATCACTGTGCTTTAGAGCTCTCTGAGAACAATTTATTCAACTTCTGTCAGTATTAGGGTCTGATTTGGAAGAAGTCTTCAGGTCCATCCCCTGATTCTCTGAAGGGAAGTGATTCTCCAGGTATACTCCCTTTTGAAGACAGTTTTCATCCCACCGTACACAAAGATAGGTGTGAGTCTGTTTTCCTTCACTGTCCAACATGCTTAAGCCAGCGAGTTAACTTTTAATCTGTGGTGATTTTATAAGTTTTAAACACTTACTGAAAGGTGTTTAGTTGAACACCAGTTAATTACATAGTATTGTTGTTAAGGCAGCTTGAAACCTGTTGAGATAATGTAGCCAGCTCCACCTTGGTTAAGAATGCTATACTTCTGTGAAGTTTGAAACTTTTGTAAAGTTCTGCAAATGGGTCTTCAGAAGAAAGATGTTATTGCCTAGCCAAGGCCTGGTATCAGGTCCCCCATTTCCTTGGTCATGTCAGTAGCCTCTCCGGACCTTGGGGCCAGTTGTTCATAGGGGCCCGTGATGCTTGACCCTGGTGCAGGGATATAGTGACTTGTCTGACCCCATCCCAGAGTCAAGTATGGGGGAGTAAGTGGCAGTATTCACTAATGATGACTTTAATGCATGAAAAGAAAGCATGTTTTAACAGCTGTCTCAGGTCCCAGGGTCTGGGGTGGTGCCCAGTTCTTATAGGATGAAGAGTGCTACCACTGCAGCACTCTTGAAGGTGGTAATTTTAATCTGGCTCAAATAGTAATTAAATGATATGTAGTTATTTATAAAACTATTAACATGTAGTCTAAATGAAATGCTGGTTATCATTGAGAAACAGGATGAGTGTAACCAAGATGTTGGACATTTTTTGTTCCTGTGTACATCTATACACAGTAAGAAAGTCACGTGTCTTATTAAAGATTTTGTTTGTAACTTCTACTGAGCAAAAGATGACTGGCTTCAGCCCTTTAGGATGCATCTGACAGCCAGCTATCTCCCTGGGGGATCTCTCCTTTGTAATTACCACTCATTCTATGGGCGAGAGTCTATCTCATCTCCCACAAATGGAATGGCCCAGAATTTCTGTCGAATTACATGTTCTGGTGCACACAGTGTTGTCATGGAATTCATAAATAGATACTACCTTTCAGAGCGAGAATGGGGCCTTCCTTTTATTTCAGTTCATTAGTTCTTGAAATTTCTATTTTGAGCATATGTACCACCAACCTATTATTTTAAAACGTGAATATATAACAAAGACCCTTCAGTCAACCCTCAGTCAGGTGACATAAGCATCCAGTGTTGTTCTTGGCCCTAGCTGGGGGCACCATGGGGCTGAGTAGAAGGGGATGGGGACCCCAGGAGGGTCAGCACACCTGCTATCATCCTCCTGTGGACCCTCCCCTGCTGTCACACCCCCACTGACACCCTTTTTTCTTGGTGGGTAGTCACCCTTCCCCTTTCACTGTCATCCCTCCTCCCAGTGGCCTCTCCCCTGATGTCACCCCCCCTCCTCCCACTGTCACTTCTGGGTAGCCCCCCTCTGTCACCTGCCCCTCTCTGTGGGCATCCGTGGCTGTCACATCACCCCTTTACCTTGGCAGGCATTTTATTAACCCTCTTCCCTTACTGTCACCCCTTCTCCCATGGCCCCCTGCCCCACTATTCCCCCCCTTTTACTGGCTGGCGATCAGTCTTCACTGTTGTTTTTCTGCTGTCACCCTGAGTGGCTTCCTGCTGTTATCCCCCCACTCCTCTGTTGCCCCTTTTCCTTGGCGGGCAGTCGCTCTCCCCCTCCACCTTTCCTTCTGTGGCCTCCTCCCCCGCTGTCACGAAACCGCTGTTACCCCCTTTCCTTGTCCAGCGGGCACCCCTTTGGCAGAGGGAGGTCCTCTGTACTCTGGCGTCCGGTGGTCCTTCCTTTCCCACTGCCCTTTGTTCTGGGGGACACGCCCCTTCCCTGGCGTGGGTAGCGATTGGCTGTCCGGGTCACGTGCGCCCCGCCCCGCCCCCGTGGGAACTGGTCTCCCAGCGGTGTGGCCGCGCTGCTGGGGTCCCGTGCTCAGTGCGCGCCGTCCCTAAGTCTACCCGAGGGTCGGCGGTGCAGGAAACCGCCTCGGAGCTTGGAGTCGGACCCAGCGCCACAGGGTCGGTGTTCCCACCTGTGTGGACCCATCCTAGGTATGAGGCTGGGATTCCAAGAAAGCGACTCCTGTCGGGACGTTTCTGGGGGTCCAGCCACATTCTGAAAGCTGCCGTGAGAGGCGCATCGGGTGTGGGAGGCCCCAGGCACCCCTCTGGTCCTGCTCTCTGCGCAGACAGTGGTCAGGGCAGATCCTGGTCTTCGCACCTGGAACCCAGGTGTGGTTGCATCTGCCGCTACATGTCACTGCAGCTGTGCAGCTCTTAACGCTGGTCAGGCGTTTACAGCTGTCGGTTTTGACATTTAAAAAGAAGAAAACCCTCCTAGGTGCCTGAGCAGCGCCCCCCCCCCCTGGATTTATTTTATTGGAAAATAATTCAAGCGGTCCCAAACCAATGTGTACGAAGTAAATGTCCTCTTTTCTCTGTTAATCCTCCTTTTGTCTTAGACATGCTATCCCTGACTCTCACAGTTAAAATGTTCTTGTTAGAATAAGACTGACCTCCTCACCAGCCCCACATTTTCAACATCTCCCCACCCCCTGATCTCTGACTCCACATTGTCTGCTGTATACTGGTCTTACTACTGTTGCCCATTTTCTGAACTCATATCGGGTTGCTTGATTCTATTCCATTTTGCATCTCAGTCATTTCTGTGCTGTGTTCTGCTCTCCCGCCTGTGCCTGAGCTCTGAGGACTGGGAGGGGGTCATTTGAGCATCCTTCTCAGCTCAGTGGGTCCAGCCCTATATCAGCAGCATCAGCATCACCTAAGAACTTGCCCACATGCAGATGCAAGGTACCTGTCAGATGGTCTGGGGTTAGCAGGCCCTCCAGCTGATTCTGACATTCGTTCCAGTGTGGGAGCCAAGGCCCAGCCTGGCTCACAGATGGAAACGCCCAGTGGACCTGAGTTTGGTGGCCGCCCTGGTCTCACACGTAGACTGATCTTGGTCTGCCACGGGTCTGAGTTGGTGGGTTGACTTCTGTTTCAGGTGAGAGTTACCATAGGAAAGGGACAATTTCAAGTTCTCCTGGAGAATTAGGGGCCACTCCTGAGCCCTTGGCATGTTCTTCTCATCCTGGTTTAGTGGTTCTGCAGCATTGTGGTGGAACCACATGTCCCATCAATTGATCCCTGTTTTAATTACACTGTTTGTGGATGGGTTTGAGAATTAGAGGTGTCACCCTGAATTCAGCAAATCACACTGGGTCATGTCACAGGTGTTGCAGGGCTGGCAGTAACCCTGTCAGTCAGTGGCATGGTGGCTCCAGGGATGCCTTAGTGCGCTCTTGCTGCAAGGAGGAATCTGCACATGGTGTCAGGCTGACCCTTGGGGTCTCTTCAGCCTCTTCCCTGCCCCAGGAGGGGTGGGTCTTACCACTGGGTTTTCTCTCTGATGTTTTCCCTTCCAGCTCTTAGATGTTTTTAAAATGGAGCTATTTTCTTCCCTTTAAACATTGTTCAGTATTTAAAGGTCAGTTCATGTTTTAGGTCATGCAATAAGCAGGAAGTGACATGCCTGAGCGAAATAGTAGTTCCTGTTTGGTGCTTAGTGCTGGGGAGCGAGAGGCCTTGGCCTGGCTCTGATTGCCATGGCGATGGTACTGGAGAGGAAACAAAATCATGCTTAGGGCTACCCTGAAGGACCACTAGGGAACAAGTGAAACACTAGGGAAATTGGGAGCCCTCCTCCTGCCAGTGATGCCAGGGGTGGTGGTTTCCCGCTTGCCACAGCTGTGCACGGTGGGTTCTGTAGAGAAACTTGCCGGCTGCTTCAGCTCTGGTCTGCTTAATATAGTAAATATCCTCACCCCAGACTGGAATTCTTGTGCCTAACTTATGGTAAATGCATAAGTAGTTCTGAAAATTGCAACTGTTTTTGTAAAATTGTGGCTTTCCTGTAAGTATAAATTGTTTTGTTCTTTATCATGGTAAAACAGACAGAACATAAAATTTACCATCCTAGCTCTTTTACATGTACAGTTCAATGGAATTAAGTCTGTTCACATTGTTGTCCACCTGTCACTACCATGTGTCTCCAAGACTTTTCCATCTTTAAACTGAAATTCTGTCCCCATTAAACAGCACCTTTCTCCTTCCATCATTCTTGGTATTGAGATAAGCATGTGTGTGTGTGTGTGTGTGTGTGTATATATATATATATATATATATATATATATATATATATATATACATATATATGTATCCTTGCCCCCCAGCTTTCTGGTCCATACCTATCCTCCCGTTCCTCAGAGCTGCACCAAGCTCCTTTGTCAGTTATTCCAGAACTTTGGTTGTTTCCAGCCTTGGGCGATGACAAACAGTCCTGTAGTGTTCATGTTGTGAGGATGTCTTTTCCTCTTTTGCCAGCTGTTTCTGGGGAAGGTCTCTAAAAGTGGGATCAGTAGGTGAGAGTGAAGGCAATTGCAAGCTTATTATATATCACCAGATTTCCCTCCAGAGAGGTTGCAACATTTTACCTTTCTGCTGGCAACAGTGTCTGCTTCTCCACAGTTCCACTCTGGGGTTCTGCCTTAGAGCAGGAGGACCTCTCAGTGGTCCAGATCCATCTGCATTTTCTGTTTTGTAAATTCTTTGTTTCTTTCTCTAGCCTGTAGTTCTGTGATTTCCTGGTCTCTTAATTTCTTCATGTTCTTTATTAATGATATTAGTCTGTATATTTATGTGAAAAGCAAGGGAAGGGTCTTGTGTTCTAGATCAGGTTCCCTGGCGTGGCAGAGGGTTCTCCACAACAGCCTCAACTTCCTGGGTGCCAGAAACTAAATTACTTACCAGTACTGTTCAAAGATGCAGAGAAAGGCTTGGGCGAGCGTGAAATGTAAATATAACTTTGTAGTAGGGATTTTAGACAAGGGCTCATTAATGCTTAATATAGTAAATATCCTAATATTTGACCATTTTACTTACATCTCCCAATACTGTTTCTTGGAACTCGTCAGGAACACAGGGGAAACAGTTGTATGTGGGCACATAGAGTGCTGTATGCATATTTATATATTCTTTATGTTTTCTTTTCACAAAGATAGGGCCAAGTTGTCTTGCAACCTTTCTCCATTTTCCACTTTTTTTTTCTCATGGATTTTTTGTGATGGTCACAACTGCTGTTATTCCACTGAAGCTCACCACGTTTATTGAAAGAATTGCCTCTTGGTGGCAATTTGCCTTGTTTCTAGTTTCTGTCATTTCAAGAAAGTGCTGTCCGTCCTTCCCTACGTGTTCATCTGACTGGGTCCCAGGTTCCTGGTTGTGTTCTGTCCTTTTGCTCTAGGTGTGGTTATTCAGGTGTGTTGGTTTGTGAGAATGCCACAAGCTGCCCAGGTATGACCTATGCATTTTTTTGTAGGTCTATTATATTTCAGTACAAATATGCAAAAGATTCTCTCCTCCCATTTCCTTGCCACACCCCCCTCTTGTCTATCTCTAGTGGGCTCTGTCTAAAATTGTGATAAAATATATAAACATAACATTTAACCATTTTTAACTGTACATTTCAGTGGCATTAATTACATTCACAGTCAGGCAACCATCACCATTCTCTGTTGCCAAATTATTTTCATCACCCCAAACAGAAACTCTGTCCATATTAAAGAGTCCCTCCTCATTCTCCCCTTTCCCAGCCCCTGGTAAACTCTACTTCTTGTCTCTCTGAATTTGCTTTAGGGACCTCATATAAGTAGAACATGTAATATTTGTTCTTTTGTGTCTGGCATCTGTCACTTACCGTGATGTTTTCAAGGATCCATCCACATCATAGCACATGTCATGCTTCATTTCTTTTTATGGCTTAATAATATTCCATTGTCTGGATAGACTACATTTTGCTTGTTCATCCCCTGATGGATATTTGAGTCATTTCCAGCTTTAAGCTATTGTGAATTACGCTGCCATGATCATGGTGCACAAATATCTCTAGAGATCCTGCTTTTTATCCCTTCTATTACTTCTGGGTGCACATCTGGGCCCATAGCGGGCTTCTGATCTGACTTTTGCTTGGTTGGCTCTAGGGGGCCTGGGGACTCACCTGACACGATGTCCTTTACCTCTGCCTCGTGTCCTGCCCACCCCAGGTGCTCAGTTAGATCAGGGGTGAGCTGTCTGAACTCTGAGCCTGTTTCCTCAACTTATAAGAGTTTAAATTAGATGATCACTAAGTTCTTTCTGATCTTTTGTGTCCTGTCAGATTGCAAAGCGCCACCTATCTGTGCCCTGTGTGGGGAGCCATCCCCACAGGTGCTCCCAGTACTCAGGTCCACTGCTTGCTGAACAACAGGGTGGGAATGGGCCTTTCTCAAGACTCACGTGGTGCTCCAGGCCATCGCTGGAGTTGAGGGGCCTTGTTCTTGCATTTGGGGACTTGCAGCAATAGGCCCCTGTCTTCTTAGGCTGCTCAAGGGGATGTCGCCATTCAGGGTCTTTTACATATCTCTTTCTCTCCTTTTACATATCTCTTGTCTGGAGGGACTGACCTTGAAATGAGCTTAGTCTCCATGTTCCACATATACTAGAACCTTATAAACCATCTCTGCAGTTCTGCCCCACTATAGCATGAACCACTGTCACTGTGGGAAGCCACATGTGACTCTCCTAGGGAGTGCATGGCTCTGGGTCGTGCATGGCCTAGGTGACACTACACCTCTGTCCCCCTCCCACATCTGCTTCTCTCCTGGCCCTTCTCCTGTTAATGTCCTCCTCCAGCCATATTCAGGCCCCTGTGTTTCTCCTCAGGCTCCTTCCCTCTCTCCCTTGAGGAGTCCCCAAAAATACCTGGATGAGAGATGGGTGAGGCCGCCAACTCTTTATCTAATAATGCTTGTCAGGAAACATGAATGACACAGGTGTGTCCTGGAGATGAACTTTATTTTTTCACACTTTATTCAAAAATTATAAAGGATCATTTTTCAGGGAATTTCAGTGTTATGTTTTTCTAACATGTGTAATTGAGGGATTTGTAGGGGTCCGAGTGCTTGGGGGAGGGTTCCAAATCATGGGACGGATGCTCTGTTTAATGATGTTAATCCTTTAGTAAGAGCAGATATTTGGATGAAGGAAAAATAAAACCAGCTGCTGGCCTGGTGCTGACGAGAAGTGGAGCAGGTTGACACTTAGGGTTGTCCCCGGACCCTAAAGCCTAGATGGTGCGTGTCATCCCTTGTGCTTTTTAGGTGTCCATACCTGCACCGAACAACTGGAGACACAGAACGCAAATACCACCTGCGCTACTACAAGACAGGCACGTGCATCCATGAGACAGATGCCCGGGGCCACTGCGTGAAAAATGGGTTGCACTGCGCCTTCGCACATGGCCCCCTGGACCTGCGGCCGCCTGTGTGCGACATCAGGTGAATGGGATGTCCTGTGCTGTGTGGGTGGGGAGCCAGCTCACCTCCCCAGTGTTTCAGGCATCACTGATCTAAAGCAGCTCCTTTTCTGGACCTTGGTTTTATTCTAATGCAGTAACGTTTCCTTCCTCTTGACTCACGTGCCATGGAAGCTCACTGGGGGTGAAGGGAGATGAGCAAATCCTTACTAAACATAATGCAGCTTGGAATTTTGGGAATCTGGGTCAAGATTGTTGTGCCAGGACAGGGGTGCACCCAAAGGAAACGGGACACCTGTCCTGAGCCCTTCAGGCAGCCAGCCTCTCCAGTGACACGTGAGAGGCTCTGTAAAGTGACAGAACCAAGTGATTCTCTCACCTTCTGGAAGGGCTTCGGACACACCCCAGAGCCCTAACCAATGTGTTTGTCCATAGGGAGCTGCAGGCCCAGGAAGCCTTGCAGAACGGTCAGCTCGGTGGCGGGGACGGTGTTCCTGATCTGCAGCCTGGGGCCTTGGCCAGCCAGGCCGTGATTGAGAAAATCCTGAGTGAGGACCCCCGGTGGCAAGGTAATCCTGTGGCCACTGTAGTGGGTGGGCTGGGGTAGCCTCATCCCTGTTGGTAAAGTGACTGGCACGATGGACCCGATCGCCCTCATTTATAGATCAGATGGGGAAGCTGAAGGTCATCAAGTCACGTGCTTTACTCTCATTCCTTGGGCTGAGTGGGCGCTACCTGGGGCAGTACTGAGGGCTATGGCCTTTGGTCATATCTGGGTTGTGGAGGGGGCCGAAGGACCTCACTTCAAGTTTCAGGGGGACCCACTTGTGCAGTTGTACTCACCCACATGTTGCGATGTCACAGCTTGGGGCAAAGTCCCACCACAAAAGAAGAGCTGTGTGCCTGAGCTCCCTGCTTGTTAGTGCTGAGGACAAGTGCTTCACTCAGGGTTTTTTTGTTTTTCTGGAAAACGTCTCTGAGAACTTCCTGCTTTTTGCTTTCTAGCCAGTAGACTGCCCTGCTAGGCCTCCCCGGTTGGAGGATCTCCAACCTCCATCTGTGCAAGCTGGTCCTCTCTTTTGGCATAGTGGGAGCAAAGGTCCCCACGCCACCATCAGGGCTGAAACTTGAGGAAGGAAAGGGGGAGGAGGTGATGGATAGGTGGGGCCCGCAGCTTTGTAGGATCCTACAGGGTAACCCTCAGCACCTGCACCCAGGTTCAGGTCAGGAATGTCCAGTTCAGGTGTTTTGACTTCCATTTTCCGAATGTTCTAGATAAAACCAGCAGTGCTGAAATCCAGTTTTTTTTCAGAAGAGCAATTTTAGACTGTGCTTCCTCCACATTTTGTTTTTCATACATAGATAGTTATTTAGATTGTTAATTAGTAGACTTCATAGGGAAGTTTCAAGAGAAAAATTGCACTTACACAGATCATAGAGTTCCCATGTCCACCTCCCAGTCCCCCCCATATGAACATCTTGCATTGATGGTGGTGCATCACCATCATTGTTACAGTTGATGAACCAAGATCAATAAATTGTTATTAACTAACATCCAAAGTTCACTTAAGGGGTTACACTTGGTTCTTTGCATTCTGTGTGTCCGAACAAATGTACAGTGTCGTGTATCCACCACGGTATCACACAGAGTAGTGTCCCTGCCCTAAAAACAATCTGTGCTCCCCTTATTTATCCCTCCCAGCTACCCTTTGGCAACCACTGATCTCTTATTCCATAGATTTGTCTCCATAGTTGTGTCTTTTCCAGCATGTAATAGCATTAGAATCATCTGGGATGTAGCCTTTTTGGACTGGCTTCTTTCACTTAGTAACGTACATTGAAGGTTCCTCCATGTCTTTTCATGACTTGATAGCTCATTTCTCCTTATCACTGAATAATATTCCCTTGTCTGGATGGACTGTAGTTTATCCATTCACTTACTAAAGGACATCTATAAGCCTCTGTGTCTCATGGTCATTGTCATGCAGCTCATTTCTGTTCATGTCACTCAGCATAGGACCTCATATCTGTTAGAGGCATTTGGTCAATATTTGTAAGTAAATGTCTTAACAATTTTTTCTTAAAATTGGCTTTCTTCTTATCCAAATCCCTTTTGTTCTCTCCATGCCCTGCTGTGTGGTTAACATCACTTGTCACGTAAGAAGTTATTTGAAATTTGATATGGCATGGATGGACAGTTTGCCTCCTGTGTGTAGCATTGCCTGTTCTCACCCTCACCATGGGGTGGGACTCTCTCCTTCCATCCTGCTGGTTCCTCAGCCACTCATGTTCAGCCCACTGAGCAGATGTAGTTAAAAGTAATAGTGTATGTAATAAAGTGTCACTTATTAACCAGCCCAAGAACAGATGAGAGTTTTAGGAATCCTCTCATCGGTTAACACTTTTAAATGACCTCTGGTGGCTTTTTGTGTGTTTTTGCTTTGAGCTAAAATTCAGATACATGAAATTGCCATTTAAAACAATAGACTTTATTTTTTTAGAGCAGTTTAGGTTCAGCTTGAGTGGAGAGTACAGAGAGCCCGCATGTACCTTGTGTTCCATAGGCCCAACATCCCCACAACAGTTAGGAACCTACACTGAAACATCATTATCACCCAAAGTCCATAATCTATGCCAGAGTTCAAATTAACCATTTTGAAGTGTGCATTTCAGTGGTTTTTAGTTGTATTCATGATGTTGTATAACCATCATCTTTATCTAGTTCTAAAACTCTATCTAGTTTCCCCAAAAGCCCCATACTTTCCTCCCCCAACCACTTGCAACTGCTAGTCTACTTTCTGAGTGTGGATTTGCCTATTCTCCACATTTCATATTAGTGGAATCACACAATATGTGGTCTTTTGTGTCCAGCCTCTTTCACTGAGCATAATGTTTTTGAGGTTCATCCACATTGTAACATATGTCAGTGCTTATTTCTTTTTGTGGCCAAATAATATTCTACTGTATGGATGGACCGCATTTTGTTATCCATTCACCCATGGATGGACACTGGTTGTTTCTCCTTTTGGCTGTGTGACTAAGGCTGCTGTGAGCACGCATATGCTATAAGCACATGTATATGTGTTTCCATGTGGACCCATGTTTTTCAGACACCAACTTTGTGCTGGGCAGCTACAAGACCGAGCAGTGCCCAAAGCCACCACGCCTGTGTCGCCAGGGATATGCGTGTCCTCACTACCACAACAGCAGGGACAGACGGCGGAACCCCAGGAGGTTCCAGTACAGGTGAGCCCTGGGACCATGGGCACCTGGGCCCTCACTGCCATCCTCCTTCAGACACTGAGCTCTGTGTCTTGCTTTTTCTTTAAGCAAAGAATTTGTCTCTGCTCACTTGCTAATGCCTTATATGCCCAGGGTAACCTTTGTCTCAGGTAGAAAGAGTTGGTGCTCCACAGTTGAGGAACAGAGAACCTAAACTGGTGGTCTCTAAGTTTTAGTCACCAGATAGTAGCCTGAGAAGAGTGTATTTACTGCGTATTGAAGGGATAGAAAATTGTAAAATAAGAAAACGAAAGAAAAAAACAAAAAATTGTTTTCCACTGGTTAGGTAGTTTTTTTTTGGTAAGTCTAAATAAGTTACACTAAAGCTGCCAAGTACATGATAAATAGAGGATTTTGGTTAGGATTTTCATATTGTAGGACCAAAAGTATCAGATCCAGTTTTGAAACAGCCTTGCAAGAAGACACACTGTGGCTCATCTCAGCTGCAGGAAATCTGGCTTCTTCTCCAAGATACTTTTTATGTTGGCATAGGTGGCCCTCATTCAGATTCACTTTAACTTTTGTGGAAAATAAACCTGGGGCTCTTCAGTACTTTCTGGGTTCAGATGGCACTGTTTGGCTCTTGCCTGTCCTCATGGGGGAAGAGGCTGGTCCTTCAGGGAACATTTTCCCATGGTCCCTCGTGGTGTGAGTACACCATGCTGAGAGGTGAGCCCAGTGGTAAGTGGATAGACCAACACCCCAAGGCTTATGGGAAGGACATCTTCTCTCATGACCTCCTGTGACTCCCTCTTGTACCCTAGGTCCACTCCATGCCCCAGCGTGAAGCACGGTGATGAGTGGGGCGAGCCCTCGAGGTGTGACAGCGGGGACAGCTGTCAGTACTGCCATTCCCGCACGGAGCAGCAGTTCCACCCTGAGGTACAAGCGAGGGGTCAGGGGCTTTAGCCAGATGGTTAGTGTCACTTAGAGCCTGAGAGAAGATGGGTCTGGGTGACTCCCCTTTTTGCTGTGTTTCGGGATCCTTGAAACCACCCTCAGGTCTAATGATTTGCTGGAAGGACTCACAGAACTGGGCAAAGCCATTGTGTCCATAGTTACGGTTCATTACACTATAAGGCTACAGATTGAAATCAGCTGAAGGGCAGGGTCCCATGTGGGGCAGGGTCTTGGAGAGAATAGGCTTGAACTTCCAGCCATCCCCGCCTAGTAAATTATGCATAGCATTCACTTCTCCCAGTGACCATGTGTGACAAAACAGAGTTGCCAGCCAGGGAAGTCACCTGAGCCTTGGTGTCCAAGGTTTTTATTGGGAGTCTGTTGTGCAGATGTGGCTGATCCTGGGGTTGAGCTGGTGCCATGAGGTAAGGGCCCCCACCATAAATCATATTGTTACTGTCTTGCATGGTTCAAGGCCAGGTAAACAGACATTTAACAAGCAGGCTATTCCCGGGGCTCAGAGGTTACTTCCCAGGCTCCGGTCAAGGCCAGTCCTTTCTTTGGACAACTGGAGACTGCTGAGCCAACCACAGCTCACTTGGATTTGTGTTAAAAATGAACAAGCATATAAGCCCCCTTCAGGGCCTGAGACAGTAGGTGAGCTAGGGACCAGGGAGGGTGGGGGACTAAGACTGGGCAGGTGGAGAGTGGGGATATATTCCTGCAGGGATAATGAGGGGTGTGCTGATTCCTGTGAACTAAGACAGGCTTATTTGCTGTATTCAAGGGGTCTAGAGGCGAGAAATGGCCCGCGAGGCGTCGTAGAGGGCTACTCTGTGGCCTGCACGGCCTGGTCAGGAGCAGGAATTTTCCTACTTGGGCAAACGGCTGCTGCCCTGCTTAAAGCATGATTTAGACCATCAGGCTGCATAGTGAACTTTGATAAAATCTTGACTTTCACTTCTTGTGCCTATTCTCTTAAGCCCACCCGTGGTTTTCAAGTCCTACACCCACCAGCTCATGTTTTTTACTTTTTCCTCTTCTAGTCACAATCATTCATTCAGTCACTCATTCAAATTTTGAAACTCAGGAAATATTATGTGCTTGTTCACACCAGACATGATTTAATTTTAAAAAATCTCACCTTTCCTGTGGCTCTGCACCCGGAGGTCATGACTGTCCTATTCATTTCCATGGCTCTTCCGGCACTCGTGGTTCTTACCCGTTTCCCAAACTGATGTTCTTTTTATATGGATCCTGTAGGTGCAGAATTGGAACATCAAACATACAGAAACTGAGGAATTTTAACTTTAGCTGTGTTTGTTTTTAACGCTGTGTATTTCAGCTGCAACTTTTAATAGAGAAGCAAAAAATGAATGGTGGCCCTTGGCGCATTTGCACCTGGTTTTATTTCAGGCCTGCCAGTGGTGTTTGCAGTCACGTGGATGTGTGGATGTCCTCTGGGGTGTTTGCCATCTGTTTTTGTATGCACACACTTTTGTGCATACATACATTCATTCATGCTCGAGCAAGACAACTCAGAATAGTGAACATATCCTTCCCTCAGGGGTTATTGAATGCCAGCAAGGCCAGCATGTGTGTGCTTGAGGCTGCTCTGGGTGTGAAAACAGCTGCTGGAGAGAGGGAGGACATGTCTGTGCCAACTGAGACACCCTGGACTCTGGGAAGGGGTGGGTACCTCATCCAAAGGCTTGTGATTGAGTTGCATTTTTTGAAAGTATGTTCTATTCAGAAATTCAGTGCTTAAATAAAATGCACGTAAAATGACATTTAATCTCCTGATATTTTTAGTGAATTCGAAACCCTTTGAAATTGCTTTTGTTGATGTGGCTGCTTAAGGGACAGCTGAGGAGCCAGAGACTGCATGACACTTTAGACAGGGAAGAAAGGTGGGGTGGTGAGGTGTTGATTTGGGATCTGGGCTGGAGCACAGAGATCCTACCTCAGCAAGGCCCATGAGGGGCAACTGAGGGCTTGAGGCCTGTCTGTCCCTCTTGGATCCTGCTGTGCTTCAGGGCCAGACCTCAGTGTTTTTGACTCAAGAGTGTCTTTGGCCTAAGTGAAGCAGATCAGGTCTGGTACATGATTTGATATATGTATACATTGTAAAAAGTTTTCTACCATCAAGTTAATTATTATATCCATCATTTGAAACAGTTACCTTTTTTTTTTTTGGTGAGAACTTTTAAAAAAAAGACTTTAAATAAAATATAGCTAACATATAATATTAGTTTCAGATACACACCACAGTTACTCAAATAACAGGCATTTCTTGAGCACCTGCTGTGTACCAGGCACTGAATGAGGTGCATCTTTCAGAAAACACCAAGTGGAAAATCTGACTTTGTAATTTCAAGGACAAATGCTATAGGCGCATGTCCCCCAGGCTGACTGGCCCTGCATAGAGGAGGGAATTCAGGGCCATGGGCGTGCAGAGAAGGGGACTGCATCCACAGCCCTCTCTCCAGGAGACCCCTATTATGATTGGGAGCTTGGTTCTCCACATCATGGTACAGCCAGCTCTGGTCTTCCCATGGAAACCCATTTCTAATCCGGCCTCTCTATTTTATTTTTGTTTCCTAGATCTACAAATCTACAAAGTGCAATGACATGCGCCAAACTGGCTACTGCCCTCGAGGTCCTTTCTGTGCCTTTGCACATGTGGAAAGTAAGTACATGGTGCCCAGCAGCCTCCTACTCAGCCACCACCATTGTACGCAGGACTTTCTATTCATCTAGGGCGGGCTTTGAGGATGGAGGAGCTCAGTGTCATGGTGGGGGAGGCTGGAAGCACCCCAGTATGCCTTTTAGGGCCCCTGGGGTGGGACCTGCGGTGTGCCAGGCCTTGCAGAGCCCAGAGTGGTCCTGCCTGCAGGTGTTCTGGGGTCTTGAGTACAGCGGCTGAGCACTGGTATGGGTTAGTTTTGGTGGTCAGATGGACCCATAAAATGTTTCTGAAGGCAGAAGTGAACCTCAGCAACAGGAACACATGTACAGACTCAGCCTTTCCTTTGTGTCCCCGAGGGCTTCCTCTTAAATACTTTTGAGTTTGGGTTCCAGTTTTGTGAGTGTAATTGCCAATTCCAATTTTACTTTCTATTTATTTTAATGGGGAGGTTAGCTGTTCTTGTTGAAATTTTACATTGTTTTTGGGTCTTCAAGTCACTTGAATCTTATACCTGAGACTCAAGGGTCACGGTTCCCTGACAGCTCATGCGATGTTCCAGCTTCCCTCTTTCCCTGTCACCAGGGAAGATTGTGGTCACGAGACCAGTGCATACTCTTTCCCTAGTTTGGGGGTTCCTTTAACTGAAGACTCTGTGCAGCTAGTGGCTGCTCAAAGCCTGCTGCTCCCTTTTCTTGGCAGAGAGCCTGGGAATGGCCAACGACTGGGGCTGCCGAGACCTCGCCTCTGCCAGCAGTTCTTCAGCCAATAGTGGCCAGCCTGGAAACGTAAGTGGGTGCTCTCCTGAGGACGGTGCCAGTGGGTGGCCCGCTCTGTCCTTTGGTTTTATTCCATCCATGAGAGGCAGATGGTTGTGATTTCTGGGTGATGCAATTGAAGACAGTCTGCTTGTGGGTTGGCGGCTTCTTCTAGGAGACTGAAGAGTCCTGGCCAAGTCCTTGCCGAGGCCTTGCAGTTTGCCAGACACATACATACCAGCCATGGGCAAAGGCACAGTAGGCGAGTGGGGAGACACCTGGGCAGGACCGACCAAGGGTAGGTGTGGGCAAGTGAGTGCCCACGGGTGGTCGTGGAGGTTGGCTGAGGCACTGAGAGACTGGGGGCGGGGGTTCACTTCTGAGAGCCAGTGTCATTTAGGGCAGAGTAAAACGGTGGGGACAGGGTTTAGACCTGGTGTCCTACCCTCGCTGGTGTGGTGGTGCCTCCTATGTGTACCCTCACGCCAGGTATTTCAAGAGGGTGGGAATGATCTCCCTTCCTCAGGGGTGTTAGGTGACTCCAGTGTGGGAGCATTTTCATTTGTCGTGTTGGAGTCACCAAGTAAGTGGCCATGTAGCTACAAAAGGAGCTGAGTTCCTTCAGTCAAGTGGAGAACTAGGTTGTCTTCATGGGTGAACCTGTCATCCTCCCTGGGACAGGATACTCTGTTAGGGCCCTGGAGGGTCTCAGAGCCCTGACAGCACTTAGGCAGGGCTGCACCTGGATCCGCCACCTCACAGGTCTTCAGTTAGGCTGAGGAGAGATTCACATATGCAAATTTAACAATTTTAAAGTGAACAGTGGCATCTCGTGCATTCGCAGTATGCGGTTACCGCCGCTTTAGCTGGACACAGCACTGGTCATCCTTCTGTGAGACAGAATGCATGTGGACCTGAGGGCCAGGAGCAGAAATCAAGGGAGAAGTTAAAATTTTATCAGAAGTGTTCATTAAAAAGATTTGAGCAAACCATTTCAGTAAGAAACATCAAGACAACTTCTGGGCAACCAAAGCGTTGAAATTGGCTAGTCCTTTCTGGTGACATTTTCAGCAGATAGTTGGAAGAATTTCAAACATGTA
Source organism: Cynopterus sphinx (assembly GCA_030015415.1). Taxonomy (NCBI): domain Eukaryota; kingdom Metazoa; phylum Chordata; class Mammalia; order Chiroptera; family Pteropodidae; genus Cynopterus; species Cynopterus sphinx. Next base: position 92,287,302 of record CM057379.1, on the reverse strand, counting down.
GGAAAGCCTGCCAGGAGCTGAGGCACTCAGGATTAACTTGGGCTGCCCTTCTGGGCTCTGGTATGGGCGACATTTGGTTTTTAGCACCATCCTAAGGGAATAGATTGATTGGGACACTTGGAGAGCATCAGACTTCAGTGTGGATCTCACTGTCCCAAACGAGCCATTTCCAGGGAGGACAGCTTCCCTGCCAGTTTTTCTGAATCTCAGTCACCTTTGACAGAACTAAACATAAGCAAAAGAGGGTGCAGTGCCCTGTCTGGGGCAAGCTTCTCTCAATGCTTTCATTCTGTGTGATTCTAGAATGTTCCACACACAAGTCACTGTACCATACACAGGTCACTGCTTCATGTACCTTTTGGTGAAAGCACTTGAGTGATGGGGGGTTGCTGACCACATAGAGTGTGAGCTGCCCCCCCTTCCCCAGCAGCATTAAGGTGCAGGGCAGGGACCTGCCAAGGACGGCAGAGGGGCCTGGATGCCTGGGTGACATCTCACTGCAGAGGAGCTCTTTGGGGCTGCCCAGGATTGTAACTTGTTTCCTGAAGGTGAGCAGAGAGAGAGCAGAGCTATTTCAGGATAATTGTGGGGTTTTTTTCCCACAACTTAGCCTTAAAGTGTGATTGATACCTAGGTCAGTGACTTTGGAGGCCCTCACACAAATCTGCAGGTGGGAGGTCACTGCCAGGTGAGAGAAATACAGGGAAGCCAGGCATACCAGGATGACCTCAGGGTTGAGCCCAGCAGGCTTCCCGCAGCTGAGTGTTGGGAGGGAGGAAGGGGCCCATCAGCACCTCCTTGGACACCTTTTCTTCAGTCTTCAGTAAGCTCTCTTGGTCCTTCAGCAAATCCAGAAACCAAAAAAAGGAGGAGGAAGGGTCGGGATGTCCCAAGCCACTGCTACAAGTACACTTATAACAGGCATAAAGATGAGGCTGCTCCTCAGTTCTGAAGGACATGTTGGTCTGCAGTTCAGGTGCTTACGTTTGACCTGGGGGAGTATGGTCTCTGAGCTCTCCGTGGCCAAGGCCATCATCAGGCACAGTTATCCCGGAAGGTGGCTCAGCAGGGTCAGAATTTTTATATGTGCAGGAGAGGAAGAAAAATCCTTTCCTGCTACCCCTTTAGGTTCAGTGACTGGGGCCCTGCAAATTAAACAGATGAAAGATAAATTAACAGGAGAAAAGGCTTATTACTTACACATACGGAGGCCTTCTCAGAAAAGAAGTCAGGACCCAAAGACCTGGTTAGACCTGGGGGTTTCTGTGCCCTTCTAACAAAGCAATAAATTGTGAGGAAATGACAAGACAAAGGGATTTCTGCTTCTGGGGGTGGTAAATTGTGGTAAGGCAAATCTGTGAGGGAAAATAATGGAAGATAAGGGTTATTTCAGTGAGGTGTGTAATGCAGATTCAATCTCCTGCAGTCTCCCAGGTGATTAGTGTCTCTGATGTTTAAGAGGTGTCCTCTTCCTGGGAGGGGAGAGGAGAGGACACCTTCACAAAGGGAAGTACATACCCTGCAGAGGGGAAGGTGGTAGAGAACTGCATTACACCATGTTTTGTGCCTCAGAGGGTGATCTTTCCATGACTCCCAAGCTTTGGAGGCTCAGCCTTGCAATAAAAGGCTTTGTTTGGGGTTTGTCCACATTGTGGGTTCAGGGTGCATGGAGGTCATGTGCAGCCTTCACACAGACTAACTTGGAGGTCAGAGATTAATGTCTAGGTGTAAGAAATGGAATTCAAGAGAACTGATGAAGAGTTAGCTGATTTGAATGCCTTTTTCATTGTATGAGACTTTAGTACTTGTCATTTTTTACATTCTGAGCAAAGCTTAGGTCTCTCTCTATATTTTTCATCAATTGAGTTTTTCTTCCAACATCAGTGCTTTTTCTGTTGCAGGCAAAGAGGAGGGACTCACCTGCTGATGGCAGCCAGAAAGCCAGTGAGCACGACAGTAAGCAGGTACCGTGTGCCTGAGGCAGGATTTCATGTTATTTTATGATTAGAGAGCAAGCAGGCCATATTATGGCTTTCTACCTCACTTGGTCATTCTCACTATTGACTCACAAAGTGACCTGGTTAAAGTCCCTGTGTAAATTAATTACGTTTTTACGTATATTCTTCTTAAAGCTGTGTATTCCATGTGTCCTTTGTTTTGATGTTTAAAAAAATTTGTGTCGTACAGGCAGACCTTGGGATATTGCGGGCTGGGTTCCAGACCGCTGCAATAAAGCAAGTATGGCAATGAAGCGAGTCGTAATCCTTTTGCTCATGGAGGGTCTTGCCTTCAGTTTATAAAAAAATGCAACATTTGTGAGGCGTAATAAAATGAGGCCTGCCTGTACTTTGGAAGCAACAAAACCCAAACCTCTTGAGAGTTTCCTCAACGGAGGAGTAAGACCTAGCCCGTCCTTGTCAGTGTCCTAGGGCTGCCATAACAAAGCACCCTGGATGGGGACTTAAATAATAGAAGTTGATTCTTGCAGTCTGGAGGCCAGAAGTCTCTGGCCTCTGTCCTGGGCCTATAGGTGCTATCTTCTCCCTGTTTCATCTCATCTTCCTGTGTCTGTCTCCAGATTTCCCCTTTTTCTAAGGACATCAGTCATAGTCATTGGGACCCATCCTAATGACCTCATCTTAACTCTATCCCCTCAGTAAAGATCCTGTCTCCAAGTAAGGTCACATTTGGGGGTTTCTGGGGTCAGGACTTCAACATATGAGATTCTGGGGACACAGTTCAGGCCACCACAGTGCATAAGATGAGCCTGGCTTGGTCTCTCTAAGTCATAGTTAATTGTCACATCTGAGATAATGGTCAGTGTGTTCACTGAGGTTTTGTTGACTGTTTTCCCTTCCTTGGTGAGGCCGAGTAGGGGGCTTCTTGCTGACAAAGGAAATGGGAGCTCCCAGGGATAGAGGAGCTGGCTCTGTCCTCTGGCCAGAGCAAGGGGTCCCTGGGGGCAGCTGTCAACCCATTAGAGCTGCCAGGCTGGCCCCAAAGTAACAGTGTCCCTTTAGTGTATCCTTTGTCCCTTTGAACTGAACAGGAACCTGGAGAAGGGTCCCGGGAGAAATGCTGGGAACACTAACCTGGCCTAGGGACCCCCCTCCACTGTCCTGAGATTTCAGCAAAGTTGGGGCCTTTCTTTCTGTGCAGCACAACCCAGCTTCCCACACACTTGTTCAAACTGAGTTGTATGTTTTGAGAAGCAATTTTTTTTATGGACACTGCTGCCCTAAAGACTCCAACCCTTATTCTTCTCCATAACTATAAAAAAGGCAGACAGTTTTAAATGTTTGGAAGTCCTGGGGGCACAGTGTTTCAGACAGGGAATGCTCACCTCTCTGGCCTAGGACTTCAGCCAGTTGTTACTGTGTCTCCTATGATCTTTATTTTAAATTCCTAAATGGGTAACACCTTTTGTTTCCTTCTCTCCTGGTTTTCTGGACATCCCCCCTGAGGGTACCTCCCAAATGGTGGTCTGGGGCAAATTAGTCATTTTTGTTCTATTAGAAGCTTATGAAGCATGTCTTTGAAATCAGCAGAAGGCTAGTTGAAAGTAAAAAATTTAACTTAGTTATTTTGTGATATTTTTTCTTAAGAAATCCAAATTGACAAGATGTTTATTAAGAATCCAGAACATGAAATGTTAGCAAGAATGTAGCATATGGGCATGTTGCCTATCTCTGGGAAATAGAAGAAAGTCCTGGAAAGGAGTGGGAGGGAATGCCCAGGGAGCTGCACCAAAAGGATCCCACACTGGCCCAGGGCACAGGAGAGGGACCCTGGGGACATCATGCTATATGACTTGCCCTAGGGTGATCACGTTGTCCCCCACACTGCCTGATGCATCCTCACATTGTGGTAGCAGCCCTGCTCCTCTGGCGCTGTGAGAAATCTGGACGGGTTTATCAACCAGCCTGTGCCCAGAGGCTGTCCAGTCCCAAAACCAGGCTCCAGGGGCAGCAAGCACCAGGCAGAAGCAGGATTGGAGAGCCAGTTCCGAGGGTCCCTAGGCCAGGTTAGTGTTCCCAGCATTTCTTCCAGGACCCTTCTCCAGAAGCTTTTCAGTTTGAAGGGCTGAGCGCAAACCAAGGGAGCACTGTTACTTTGAGGCCGGCCTGGCAGCTCTCCTGGGTCGATGGGTGCCCCAGGGATCCCTTCCCTGCATTATGGGTGCCTGTCTACCCTGGCCAGGGGATAGCCCCAGCCTCTTCATCCCTGGGACCTCTTGTTTCCTCTTTGTAACTATGGGTCTCTGTGTCCTCGTTTTGGGGGCCTTAGCCATCGGGTGTGAATAGGGAGCACTGGTGCCTTTTCTTCCAGAGTTTTCTTTGATGAGCTGGGGTGGTTTAGTTCCTGCTTAGTACAGTCCACTCCCCAAATTCTGTCTTGCTTCCTGAGTGGTTTCTTTCTCAGAAGCCTGTTGCTCACTAGGCAACACTTGGCAGAATGTGCCAATCAAAACAGCTCCCCTGTTGATGGCTGCACCATCGTTCAGAGTTGAGGCGCCCCTGTGGCTCACACAATTTTCTGTGAAGCCTGCAGAGACTGTGGAGAAGCCATCTATGGTGTTCCCACAACCCCAGACTCACTGTTGCCCCACCTGAGAGCCCCAGTGTGAGGCAGCCAGGTGCCAGCCCTAGAGCACATAGCCTTTGTGAGAATAGCATGGTTGGGCACAGAGTCATTATCCTGAGTACCTTGTGGGACTCCCTTCCTGGTTAACAACACAGGCTTTCAAAGTTGTCACTTTGATAGCGTCTCCAAGTTACTCCAGGGTCCCTGTGGCCAAGTGTCTAGTGTTGGTGGAAGTTACTCTTCTCCAGCCTTACTAAAAATAGGCAGACACTTGAATATGATGCCAAAAACACAGGCAACAGAGGAAAAAATAGATAAGTTGTGCTTCATCGAAATTAAAAACTTGTGTGTGTCAAAGAAAGCTCAACAGAGTGAAAAGACAGCCCATGGAATAGAGGAAACATCTGCAAGTCATGTCCAATAAGGGGTTAATGTCAGCGACTTATGAAAAGCTCTTACAACTCAACAGCAAAGCAACACAATTGAAAAATGGTCAAAGGTCTTATATATGACATTTCTCCAAAGGAGAAATAAATAAATACAAATAGCCCATAAGCACATGAAAAGATACTCAACACCACTGGTCATCAGGGGAATGCAAATCAAACCACAATGAGATATGATTTCCACACCCATTAGGATGGCTGCTATAAGAAACAAACAGAAAATAATGAGTGTTGGTGAAAATGTGGAGAAATTAGAACTTTTATGCATTGGAAGACAGTATGCTGGTTCCTTAAAAAATTAAAAATAGGACTACCATGTGATAGAGCAATTTCACTTCTGGGTGTATACCCCAAAAGTATTGAAAGAAGGATCTTGAAGAGATATTTGTATACTCATGTTCATAGCAGCTTTATTCAAAATTGCCCAAAGTAGAAGCAACCCAAGTGCCCACTGACAAATAAATGAATAAAATGTGGGGTGTGTGTGTGTGTGTGTGTGTGTGTGTGTGTGTGTGTGTGTGTAGTAGACTATTATTCAGCCTTAAAAAGGAAAGAAATTCTGACACATGCTACAACATGGATGAACCTTAAAGACTGTATTAGCTCAGGCTGCCATAACAGTACCATAGACTGGCTGGCTAAAAAAATAGAAATTTGTTTTCTCATTTTGGAGGCTGGAAGTCCCAAATCAAAGTGTGGGCAGGTTTGATTTCTCCAAGTCCTCTCTCCTTGGCTTGCAGATGGCTGGTGTCTTTCTGTGTGCTTATATCCTTTCCTCTGTGTGTTCACATCTCTGGTGTCTCTTCATCTTCTTAGGACACCACTGCTATTAGATCAGGATCCCACTCTTACGACCTCATTTAACTTTAATCACCTCCTTCAAGGACCTGTCTCCGAATACAATCACATTGGAGGTTAGGGCTTCAACATTCAGCTGTTGGAGTGTCAGACACAGATATTCAGTCTATAACAAAGATATGTTAAGTGAAATAAGCTACACATGAAAGACCACATATTGTATTATTTCATTCATATGAGGTCGCTAGAAGAGTTAGACTATTACAGACAGAAAGGAGGATGGTGGTGGCAGGGCCTGGGGCAGGTGGGGATGGGGAGTAAGTGTTTAATGGGCACAGTTTCAGTTTTGGAAGATGAAAACATTCTGGAGATGGCTGGTGGTGATGTTGCACAACAACATGAAGGTACTTAGTGCCACCGAACTTTACACTTAAAAGTGGTTAAAGTAGTAAATTTTATGTCATGTATATTTTCTCATAATAAGGAAAGAAAAAAAGAACAGGCAGACAAAACTGGCTTTAGAGGGGGCATGGTCCCTCCTCTTGCTTTGTGTATCTGACTTCCCTGATGATGGGGACCCCATTCCTGACCTGTCCTGGTACATCTGTAACTACTGTGGCCTTAGGGAGAGGGCTAACTAGGATGTTGTCATCAGTTTTCAGGACAAAGTGTTACCTGGTGTCTTTGAGGGGCATATCCTCCTGCACTGTGACTTGTGTGGGTGGATGAAGTCATAGCAGGTGCCTCAGTCTGGTGGCTCCAAGCTAGGCTCAGTGTGTGGGGTTTAATGTGAGGCATATGCAGTGTCATCTGTGGGTTACAGTGGTTCCTGGCCCACCTGGAGATGGCATGCAGCCCAGCAGAGGGAGAGAGGAATGGGAGGCCTGTGATCCCACCTCCACAGTGGAAAGACAGGGAAGCCCACTTGTGGGTGACCCCAGGAAGTGTTGGAGGACACTGTTCTCCAGACTTCTGCAGTTTGAACTATTTTTAAATTTTAGCCTCAAACACAGTGATGATCAGTTCTAGGGTCACTGCACTCGTGGACTGATGGTCTGACATGAGCACCTCTCTTGAACAAAACCAAGAGGGGGTTGGGAGCCCGTGAACACAGAGAACAAGGCCTCAGAGCCAGGACACATTTGCTCCAAAGAACTGTCCTATGTCAGATTTTTGTCTGACATAATGCACAGTAACACCTTTATGGAAACCTTCCCTTAAGCTGACAAAATAGTAACCTCACCTTGTTGTTGGCCTTGTTGTAGCTGCCCCACCTCCAGCTTAACTTCTCCAGTATTATTTTAAAGCAGAACCCAGACATCACATCATTTTACCTCGATATAGTTCTATATCCTGATTTCCTAGTGACCCTGGAGTCTGTTGTTTAGATGCAGCTGCTGCACAGGGCCCTGAGGTCTGGCTTGCAGCCCTGTCCCAGGCCATTTTCATTGACTGTTTTTCTTATGCACACAGCCCTCCACATTACTGGCTCTTCATCAAGTTTGTGCTAGTTCTTTGTCTTTTTAATTTGTTATCTAGTAAATAAAAATAGTGCAAATTGATTCCATTTTTTACTTTTTTTGGGTAATGAGGTTATAGGACCAGTTCATTGATGTTTTCAGAAGGGGCCAGTTCTCTAGTTATGTCTCTTGGTGGGTTGTTTTTTATTGCCTGCTTTTGAAAATTGCTTTTTGCAGAATAGTTCATTAGGTGACACACTTTCTAGATGCATTTGTTCCCACCCCTGAGTGATCGGCAGCTTGTAATTCTGCCAGTCACTGTCAGTGTAAGCAAGTAGACGTTTAGGGAAAAAGTCTATTTTTTTGCTTTGGGACTAGAAGTTGGCCAATACTCTGCATTAAGGTCATGCTGTTGTTGTCTGTGCAGGTGCTTCTGCTCATCTTGTTTGTGTCTTTTCACAGAACCATCTGGCAGTGTTTGCAGTGGTTCACCCGCTTGCTCCCAGTGTGAGCTCTAGCGTGGCATCCAGCCTGGCATCCAGCACTGGCTCTGGTGGCTCCTCCCCCACCACTCTTCCTGCACTCCCGGCCCGTGCCCACCTGCTTGACCCTACCAGCGGTGCCCTGGAATCCGTCCCAGGTAAGCCCAAGACTCTCCTCATCTCCCTGACTTCTCTTAGCACTTACATTGCTATGTTTCTATAAGAATCTATTTCAGACATGTTGCAGAATATAAATTTTTGTGGAAAAGCCAGATGTGTGCTTTTGGTTGTCTATCACTTTGGCTGTACTACACATGGTCATGGGAACACTGGCCTCACCAGGAGCCTGGGGCTACAGAGTGGTTGAGTCCTCCTCCTGCTGGGGCAGCTGCACAGCCGAAGGGCAAGGTGGAGATGGAGGCTTTAGGGGAATGAAAATAGGAGTGATGACTTAAGATTGGAGTTAGCATATTTCTAGTAATTTTTCTAGCCATTTTCTAACAACCGAGAGGCATCCTCAGCCTGTTTTAGTATGTCACTGACCTATCTTGCTGTGTGTTCTTTCATTGACTTAAATATTTCCTGAACCAGTTATGGGAGGTAAAGAGGTGTGTTTTTTCCCAGGATAAACATCGCCTCCATTTACAGATAATACATTTTTATTGCTGTTGTTAAAATAATGAGTCTCTGTCTGTCTCTGACCTCCCTCCTGAGATCACGCATAAGGTTATACCCCAAATACTAGTGCCCGGGGTTATGGGAAATAATGGAACCTCAAAACTGCCTTCTGACCCCCAGGACAGCCCTAGCTGGGCAGTCTTTGTATGGCTGAGGACTCCAAGGACCTGGAGTGCCCACCCTACCTGCTTTGGGGCTAACAGGTGTGGGTTGGATTTTCTCCTGTAGTGCAGTTTCATTCAGATTATATCGTTGCTAATGCATTGAGTCAAAATAAAAATAATCCATTTTTAAATTCAGTCATTTATTTTAAACTAACGTGGGTGCTGTTTCCCAGCTGTTCTGTGTTTAATGGGATTAGTGGAATGATTTCGGGGCCACGTGACATTTTTTGCTTTTCACTTCATACGAACGGGTTTCCGATCAGAATAGTGACCATTAAACTAGTAAGCCGCAGCGCTCATTGCGGGGCGTGACCCGCAGCCGAAGGCGGCGGGATCCGCGGTTCCCCGCAGGGCGGGCCCGGGGGCGGGGCCGGGCTCCGGCCCCGGCCGGCGTCACCGGGGGCGGGGCCTGCGCGGGGCGGGGCCTCCGAGGCTGACGTAATCGGGGCGGGGCTTGCCCGAGGCTGGCGTCAGCGGGGGCGGGGCCGGCGCGGGGGGCGGGGCGCGGGCCGCGTTTGAATCGGAGGCGGCGGCGGCGGGCGGTGAGTCAGCATCCTCGGCCCCGCGCCGCCAGGTGCGGGTCGTCGCGCCGCGAAGCCGCCGTGTGGGGCCGCCAGCTGCCCTCCGAGCTGTGCCTCCCGGGCCCTCCAGGTGCGCCTCGCCCTGGTCCGCGGTGCCCGCCCCGGACCAGGTGCGACGGGGCTCGGGGCCGCGGAATGAGGTGAGCGCGGACGCGTCCTCTGGAGGCGCCTGCTCCGCAGAGGCACCTGCTGTTCCCCGGCCGCCCGGGGGCGCCGGCCGCGAGGCTTCTCCAGGGGGAAGCCTGCGTTACCTGGCGGAGGTGGGTCTCTCGCTCGCGTCTCGTCCCGCTGTGCATCGCCGCCTGAAGGGTGAGCGGGTCTGCCAGGCGCTTCTCCGTCCTGCGGCTGCGGGAGGACGGGCTGGATCGGTGGGTGCAGGGGGCCCCGGGGTCCTCCAGGGTGGCCTCGGGTTCTGCACTGTGTGCGCTGTCCCCGTGTGTCCCCTGACCCCAGGGGACCGCGGCGCCTCTCGAATGTGCTTTGTCACGTCGCGGACAGGGCTTTGCCAGAGCCATTACTCAGCAGCTTTCAGCTAATTTATCGTTAACATCTGGGCGGGTCCTGATATGTTGGCTAGGCCGGTTCTGGGTCAGATGGCACAGTTTAAGCATCTGGATTCATCTGGATTTTGAGTATTAAAGCCTTTTGGAAAGTCAGTTCTTTTAAGAGAATATCTCAGGAGACCTGGGTCTTTTCTCTGGGAACAGCAAGATGTGGAAGGATGAGAGAAATACTGCTAATGAGAAAGTGGGCCAGGACACATCCTGGGAGCAGCTGTCTCTGCCTTGTAAGCCCAGCGTAGGCTGTGGTTTTGTCAGGTAAAGATTGGCCCCTCTTGTGCTGACTTTGTGCTTGAGCGGGCAGCAGGGGTACACCTGGGTGCTGAGTCATGGGGTAGGGGAGCATGGTGAGATAAATCACTTCCAGGTGGGAAAAGGCTCCTGCAGTCCAGTTTGCTTCTCCCATCCACCTAGTCGTTCATTCGCTGCGCCTTTATTATTCAAAGTGCTTCTGAAACTCCACTAGCTTTGAAGCTGACCATCCCTAACCAAATCTCAGAACTGCTGATTCTGAGGGCTGAGTCCGTCCGTGTTCTTAAGTCTGACTTACTAGCATAGCCAGGACCAGGGTTTGGGACCCCAGGCTGGGTAGGTGTGCCAGGCCAGCTCATGAAGGCTGGTTTGGGCCTCCATTCTTTTGGCTGCAGCACAGAGAGCCTGCAGAAGTGAGAGAAGGGGAGGGGCAGGGTGCTTGCTCTCAGCCGGTGAGTCTGCACATTGGTCAGCACTGATTCAGGAATGGAGCAGGGGGCGATTCTGAGAAAGGTTTTGGAGGCTCCCAGGACAAGTGGGGCTAATGAAAGCTATGCCAAGCTTCGGCCTGTAGTAGTGTCATGGTTTCCTTTGAGGACAGAAAGGGAGCCATTCCTGGGATGGGAAGGCTGCTTGGGGTAGGGACAGGGTGAGGCCAGCAAGTGTTGACCTGCATGCCAAGATGTGCAGTCTTTTTGGGAGGCAGGACTTGTGACATGATGGGGTTGGCATTATAGAAAGGTCACTCCTGGGATAGCACAGGTTGTTGTGAAGGGGCAGCCTGCAGAGGCGGTTGGAGCTTGGTGCCCTTATTGATGAAGGTTGAGGGAGGAGGAGGAGCTAAGGGCTTCTGCTGAGGGGACCTAGGTGCACCAGCTTGAGGGGGACACCTATGTGCAGTTTGAAACAGCTGATGCAGTAGGATGCAGTAGTGGGGCCTCTCCCTGGTAGGAGGAGGCCATGTGGTGGCCATGCTGGGGAATCCAGGGCATCTGGAGGTGAAGGCTGCAGAATCCATGTGTGTCTGGGCATGGAATGGCAGCTGAGCTTCCAAGGAGGGTGGGAGAGCCAAGATGTGGCCCCAGGCAGAGGAGAAGGAGAGGAAGGAGGTGGGCAGGGGCCACCTTTGACCCAGAGGGGTTTTGGGGAATGGCTGAGCGCTGAAGAGCAAGGCCTGAGCAGTTTGAAGAATGAGACAGAAAGTGAGGATGGCAAGAAGGAAAGGGTAGGCTGATGAAGTGGGCTTGAGTGAATGGCTGCAGAGTCCTGGGAGCAAAAGACTGGACCCACGGTGCAAATTCACAGCAATGGGTCTGTTGCTGGGAGGTTGCTGGGTCAGTGAAGTTGCCCATTTAAGCACCAGAACACAGCCTGGAGAGGATAGGTTGGGTGGGGGCTGTCCCCAGTTAGTCCCTATTGTTTCAGGGTGAAATATGTCCCCCCAAAAGATATTTATCAATCCTACCTCCTTGCCCCTCACCTGGGAATGTGACCTTGTTTGAGAAGTTTTTGCAGATGTAATCAAGGTAAAATTAGGTCATTAGCATGGGCCCTAATCCAAAATGACTGCTTGTCCTTATAAGGATGAGGAGATTTAGATAACAGACACAGGAGTGAAGATGGCCAGGTAACAAGGGAGGCAGAGGTGAGAGGTGTATCCACGAGCCAAGGAAGGCCAAGGGTTAACAGCAATGTCCAAAGCTTAAAGAGCCTCCCAGAGTGTCCAGAGGGAATGTAGCCCCACTCACCTTGATCCCTGGCTCCAGAAGTGGTGAATGGATTTTTGGTGTTTGAAGCTGCCTGGCATGTGGGGCCTGGTTTCAGCAGCCTCCAGGCACGAAGGCCTCCTGGATGTTAGGAAGAAGCTGCCTGTGGAGCAAGAGGAGCTTGCTTCAAAGAAGGGCTTGAGCAGCACAGCTGATGGAGAAGGGCACCCACAGAGGGAGTCCCCAGGAAGAATATCAGCCTGTGCAGGCCGGAGGTGGGCACTGCTCGCATGGGTTTCCACTTCAGGGTCTCCCTGAGGGTCTTTCGTCACAACTGTGGCTTTTTTCATGTCGCCTCGTCCTTGGCCATGATGTTGGCTATACTGGGGAACCTGTTGAAGAAGATGGTCCAGCTGTGCAGGTACTGCCAGACAGCATCTCATTGCTGGTGTTGTCACAGGAGTCCACCATGAGGAATGTTCATTGTCTTCCTGTCATTGTCCCTGGGACTGAAGAGCTTGCAATGCTGCCAGCCTGGGGCCTGCTGTCTGCTCCTCCCCACAGACATCCTTGTAGGGTTAGCTGTCTGCAGGGCCAATGTCACAGGCTCAGCACCTTTCCACCTCACATTCCAAAGGAATATCTGGAAGCTGTAGAGAGGGGCAGGGCTGGGGTCCTGGTCTGTGTGAGGGGCCAATGGCACCCCTGAGTGTTCACCACCTTTCCAGATAAGACCTTTAAAGTCCTTAACACCTTTATGTGAATAGTTTTGCAGGTGGGCAGGGCCTGGCTGTTTCTCCATTGCTCTTAGTGACAGGACTGGTTTTTCAGGTGACTTGGCAGCCTGGCCCTGATGCTCCAGGCTTAGAGGCCCTCCAGCACTCTCTCTGGCCCATGGATCTTGGTCCTCAGCTCACTCTGTACTCCTGGCCATGGTTTCTGAGCAGGGTCAGGTCGGGGTCACAGTCATAGGCAGCAGTGATGAAACAAAGAGGCAGGCCCTGGCCCTCACCAGGCAAGGCTGCTCCCTCATTTTCCAGAAGCAAGCCCTCCCCATCTGCCTGCCTTTGTGCACGACGGGCCTCACACCAAGGAGGCCAGAGCCGATGCCTCACAGATGTGCAAACCTAGCACCCAGCCTTAGCGAGGAGCCCTTCTTGTTGTCAGCCCACGTGATCCCCACCAGGGTTGAGTGGGGAAGGGACAGCGCAGCTGGGGGTCCCTGTTGGGCCTGTACCCCAAGTCTGCTTTACATGCGTCCTCTAGCCAGCTCTCTAGGAATGTACATGTACTGGGGACTTAATGTTCTTTGGAAGTCACACATCTCTTGTCCTACATTTCATGCCGATGCAGTAAATGTGTCTCATTTACAAGAGCAGCAGCCCCCACCACAGCACAGGCGGGTTCCTCTGTTCTTCTAGCTGCTCTTTCATCTCCTTCCTTGGCTTAGCCTTTGCCTGACTCTTGGATTCGAATGCAGTCATTTGAAACAACCCTAGCCCGGCCACTCCTTGCAGCCTAGCCCTTGCTGCTTCCTGGCATGACCCTGTGCAGGAGACATGGCTGTCCCTCTGATGCGGCTGGGAGCCTGGGCTGAGCCAAGTGTAGGATGTGGTCAGAGCTGGGCAGTGGCCTCTCTCCCAGGGCAGCTCTGACTTGATGTTGCTCATCAAACATGATCCAGGGACTCTGCAACACTTGGAACCAGGCAGCCTGGGGCGGGGCAGAGGCAGGAGGCTCTAGAAGCCCATCTTTCTGGCCCATCTTTCTGACCCAGAGGAGCAGTTCTGACCAGGGTCTCCGTAGTGCATCCCCTGGGCTGTGCAGAGACGTATGTCCCAGGAACTGAGGGCAAGATGACTTTGTGGCCTCTTAAAATGGGACTTGGTACATCCGACTGACCAGGCATCATGCAGGACCAAGCTAATAGGGGAGACAGGGTTCAGCCACACAGGAGAGGCCCACCTGCTTCTGGGAGGGGGTACTGTGGCAGGGCAGAGTGGGCCCCCAGAGGTGGGGTGTGAAAGGCACTGGTTGGCAGAACTGTTCTGTGCCTTCAGTGCCAAGCTTGCCTGACTTTGAGCTGGTAAGATGACACAGGCCCGTGGGGTGTGTCCCAGGAGCTCCTGCATTCCCTTCCCTGAGTTGATTCTGTGCGACTTCGGGAACTTATGGGATGGGCTCTGGCTTTGGAGGCCAGCTGGCCTGACCTCAGCCGCCCCAAGGCTGCTTCCTGCTCTGCTCCAGGTTGCGAAAGTTTTGGCCGGGGTTGGGGAGGGGGGCGGGCAGCTCTCAGGGGCCTGTGTTGTTATTCCCCTGTTCTTTTAATAGACATGCCTGGGCCACTCTGGGGTCCCTGGTGGAACAGGGTGGAAATGGAGACCTGTTCAGTGTTTGAAGGAAGAACAAGATGCAGGTCTCCCTGTCAAGACCCCAGTGTGGAGGTCAGCATCCCCAAGTCAGCACACAGCACGAGTATGACCTTATACAATTGTCAGTGAGCTAGTTTCCAATGGACAGCACCCTTGTGGAAATTTTTTTTTTTTTACTGGTCAAGTATGTTTACTCAGTCAAATGTCATGCAGTGATTAGAAATCTAAACATAGGAGAAACATGGCAGTTCGGCGAGGCCATGCTGCGGGGGCCACATGTCGGATGCCAAGATGCTCTGGTTCTGGAGGAGGAGAAAGCAAGTCTAACTGGGAGACTGGCGGGGGCCCGTTCTCGGCCCCCATGTCTGAGGCCAGGGGTCTTCCCATCCCCGGAGAGCCAGGCCTTCTCCTCGTCATGGCTCTGCACATTTCCGAGTGCTAACTCGATGTCTTTCTGCTTGGATAGGCTCTGCCTTAGATCTCCACCTTAGTGATGTGAGCCTCGCCCCGCTGGATAAGGAGTTGGATGAACAAGACAGTAGTGACCTGGGACCCACAGGTAAGAGCACTGGCGCCTGGAGCTCTTGTCAGGACGGCTGGGGCAGCTGGGCCTTTCAAGAATTCTTAAGTGGTTCTAGGGTGGGAGGGGTCCCATCTCCCCCTGCCTCAGGTTCCTGTAGCCCAGGCAGGGTCAGCCTCCCACTTCCTCAGTTTACCTCCATCTGAGCAAAGGGGGCCCTGCAGAAATGGAGTGGTGATGGCATGGGGGACAGGGATGGCCGACCTTCATGGTTTTCTAGATGTTTTAACTACAACATTGACATAAAGATGAGTATATTAACGTATATCGAGTCATTTTATTTGACTAAAAGTTCATCTTTTTCTTCTGATGTTAAAAAGAAATGAAACCATTTATGGGGGTTCTAAAGTTACTGGGACCGCCATGGTGGGGGTAGGTCAGTGGGCGGGGCCTTGTGGGTATCTGGCCTCTGCAGGACCCCACTGAACCCCTTTGCTCTCTGTGCATTCGATATTTGTCTGAGTGGTGAGGGCGGTGGCCACCTCTCAGCATGGGGGGAGCTCTGGCTCTGCATCTTTACATGGTGGCTGCACGCTTGGGCCCCCTAGCAGCCGCCCCTCTTTGTCCCCCTGCAGGTCAGAGGTTGCCTGGGGGCTCGGCACCTGTCACCATCCCGGGCTGCCTGGCCCGCTCCCCATCCCTGCACTCCTCGTCGTCCCTGTCCACCTCCCCACTCAGTTCTCTCTCCCAGTCCCTGTCGGGGCCACTCGTCTCCTCGGCCATGACGCCCCCCCAGCAGCCGCCACCCCTCAAGTCGGAGCCCAGGATGCTGGGCTCCTCAGCCTCGTCCTACAACTCCCTAGGTGAGCCAGGGTTCGCGGGGAGGGCCGCCCTATAGTGACGGTTTATAGTTGAATAAACCAAGGCTGTCACATGCCGCCCTGCACACTCCCTGTGGTGTGGGCCTTGGGACTTACTTCAGGCCAATCCATGTCCCATGTGTCTGCTGGCTCATTGGAGGTGCCCTGGGTTCTAGATGGGGTGTTGCATGCCAGCCTCTATTGGGGTCTCAGTGTGTCCAGGATCCTGAGACACAGTCATGACAACACTGTGGTGTGACCTGCATTTCTCACGTATACATGCATTGGGATTTCTGAGGCTGCAGAGGTACAGTGTTGCCAGAGACCCAGTGCAGGAGCAGACAGATTTGTGAAAACGGAAAACAGTGCCATTTCTTGTTTTACATTATTTTTTTCATTGAAAAATGTTACTTATATAATCTGTTATACTTTAAAAGAATATTTTAAAATATCTGTTTAATTCCTAAATGGTCATGCACCGTATGACCACTTTTCGGTCATGCGATAGACTGCACGAACAATGGCGATCCTATAAGATAATAATGGAGCCGAGTTTTCTGTGAGAAATGGAAATGATACGTGGTTCGGGTGGAATTTTTATCTCTGATGGGAGCAATATCTGTTGGGACTTGGCAAATAGATTTCCTCTCACTCACAGCACTTGAATTTTGAATACACAGATGACATCTCATTCAGTCAGCCACCGCAGTTTCAGGACAGAGGAGCCTGTCTGCATAGTGCTACATATTCAGAGGGCACTGTAGCCATCCCAGGTCCAACTCGATGGTCTCCAGAGTACACTGCTGCAAATTCTTTGTTGAGGAGCTAAGGTCCCGTGCAAGGACACAGTTCCACAGGAACAATTTTAATAAGTATTAAGTGCCACTGTGACTTTAGAAGAAGCTTTCTGTGGTCATGTGGAGCCAGCCTGTCCCTTTGGGAAATATTTTCAGGTTTAATGACATAAAGTGTAAGTAAGGTTTTTCTCTTCCATTAATTGAATGCCAGAGAGAGCCATTTCTGCCAGATGGATCAATGGAGTCAAAAATAAATCTCCAAAGTCAAAATATTGATTCCTCAGTTTTATAACCTCTCTGCGTTAAACACTTTTTTTTTTTTTAATGAATACCACTAAGTTCTTGACCCAGCCACTGCTCTAACATGGTGTAGCCAAAACCACATTTCCACGACAATCTCCTATGTTCCTTTCTCCATCTTGATTTCTTATTCCTACTGATACTCAGGCCACCTTTCACTCCCTCCCGACAGTCACTATTATGGTGATCTGTGTTTTCTTGGCCACTTTCTCTTCGATATTTCCCATCAGTCCACCCCCCATCTCTATTCACAGAGCATTTCAGATGCTGTTAGAAGGAAGCAGCAGGGAGGGTTTGGGGACAGTACTTATTGAGCCTCTAGTCGTGTAGAGTAATAATGTCTTAGGCCTGAAGGGACTCACCACTCACTGACTTACCCAGAGCAACTCTCAGTCCTGCAAGCTCCATTCATGGTAAGTACCCTATACAGGTGTACTAGTTTTTAATATTTCATACAGTATTTTTATGAACATTTTCTGTTTAGATAGACAAATAACATATTGTTAACAACTGCCTGCAGTATTCAGTACAGTAACATGCTGTACAGGTTTGTGGCCTAGGAGCAATAGGTTACACCATAGAGCCCAGGTGTGTAGCAGGCTAGACCATCTAGGCCTGTGTAGTGCACTCTGTGATGTTTACACAGTAACAATTACCAAAGATTGAGGCATTGCTCAGAGTGCCGCACATGACTCTGTATATCAACAGGTGTCACCCAGGTAAACAATCTTTGGAGGTCTCAAGATTCCACAAGTGTAAAGAGTTACTGGGACCAGAGTTTGAGAACTGTTACACCACACGATGCAGTTACAGAAACTTTGAATTTATTTACTTTTCTGTTTAAATCTTGCTCAGAAGATCAGGGACAATGGCCTTGTCAGTGGAGCCCCACAGGTCCCAGAAAATGTTTGTGATATCTCAGCGCACCTGGGGCTGCCATCTCCTGTCTCCTCCTCATCAGGTTTGACCAGCGTTCCTGGGAGCATATGGGACTTTGTTTCTGGCAGCTTCTCTCCTAGCCCATCCCCCATTCTGAATGCTGGCCCTACATCCTCTGCAAGTGCAAGCCCAAATGGTGCAGAGCTGGCACGGGTCAGGCGGCAGCTGGATGAGGCCAAGAGGAAGATCAGGCAGTGGGAGGAGTCCTGGCAGCAGGTGAAACAGGTGAGCACTGAGGCGGGGACGTGGGTGCAGGCGAAACTAGTGTGCATGTAGGGTACCCCCTCCCCCACACTGGCCACTGCATTCCCATGGGTTTCAGGCTTGTGACGCATGGCAGCGGGAGGCCAAGGAGGCAAAGGAGCGTGCGCTGGCGGCCGACAGCGCCCGGCAGCTGGCACTGCAGAAGAAGGAGGAGGTGGAGGCCCAGTTTAGGCAGCTGCAGGAAGAGCTGGAGAGCCGGGGCATGTCCACCCTCCCCGGGCTGAGGGCCTGCAGCGACATTGGCACCATCCCGCTTCCGAAACTGCATTCGCTGCAGAGTCAGCTGCGCCTGGACTTGGAGGCCGTGGATGGGGTGAGTCCTTGTATGTTTCCAAGGTACCAGCTGTCTGTCCTTGGCCCAATGTGTGGGGAGAGAGGGGAGAGGATGACGGCTGGGACCAGGCCTGGCGCTGCTGCTTCCCCCGGTGGTCCGTCCTGCCCCAGGCCCTCAGGTGGCCATGTGTAGTCTACCACCTTTCTTGCCAAGCTGGCCCTGCCCTTCCTTTCCGGAACCTTCCACGTTCCCCTCTCCCTGCCAGCTGTGCCCTCATGGACAGGGTGGACGCCCCTCACCCCACACCATTGGAACCATGGTGCATGTGTGGGGCATGTGACTGAGCTCACCCTCCAGGGTCACTGGTTACCTCTTGCCTGATTTCGTTGTTTTTTCTGGTATAGTATAAAACCCATTGCCCTCAGTTCAGGTGGAAACTCCTTTCACACCAGGGCATTTTTGTTAGAGCATCTGGAAGTTTCCATGGCCCTGCCTCCTCACACATGCTCTCTCCACTGTCTGTGGCCAAAGTCTGGCTGCGATGCACATGCCTGGCTGCTTTCCCCTTCAAGTAGCCATCTCCTGGGCTGTGGCTGTTTGCTCAGCCAGAGGCTGTCGAATCAAGGTCATGCTAAGCCCAAATCCTGGCACCCACCAGCCACAAGTCACGGGCCTCTATCCTGTTCTGGCCCTCCCCATGTTTGTGTGGTAGCTTGGCCCTGGGAGCCAGTTCTCTGCTTACTTAAGGGTCTTATGGAGAAACAGCTCCCACCCCATCTTTGTGTTCCCCAGGTGGCCCCTGGCACGGGTGTCCCACCCCAGCCCTGAGCCATGTTGCAGTAGCCCGGGGTCCATTTTCCTCGAGGATTCTCACACAGCCTCTGGGAAGGCGGGGGGCTGGTGGTAGGGAGGGTCCTCCCTGACCCCCCCAACTCATCTTGCCCACAGGTGATCTTCCAGCTCCGAGCGAAGCAGTGCGTGGTGTGTGGGGAACCGGCCCGTGGCACCGTCCTGCGGCCCTGCCAGCACCGTGTGCTCTGCGAGCCCTGTGCGACCAGTGCGCCTGAGTGCCCTTACTGCGAGGGCCAGCCCCTCCAGTGGTGACAGTGGCCACAGCGGCCTCACTTCCTGGTGCCACCGAAGTCAGGACCCTGGCCCTGAGCTGCACCCACGGTTTCATGGTATTCTCTTCACAGACCTTAATGGCAAACCCATAGCACGCCCATGCCCACCACACGGGGTCTGGGCAGGCACAGTAATTACATAGGGTTTGCGGTCCTGACACTACTGTGACCACATCCTGGGAGTTTGGGTCCCGGCCAAGCACTTTGTAAGGTGAAGAATTTAAATGGATGGTCTAAGTTGCTATAAGCTGCTTTCTAGGTTCATGTTTTTTTTTTTTAATATGCGATAATATGAAGCTTTATATGTGTACTGTGAACTTAAAATATTTCCTATCAGTTTATTGTTAATTCATATAGTATGGTAAATATGAGATTTCATATTCTGAAATTAGTACTTATGAAATGAGCATTTATCTAGTAGTGAGAAATGCCTAGGATTTTTACAGGTTTCAAATTAAGTGCAGACAAATAGTATTTATAGCAGAGTGATTATTGAAAGACATACATTTAGAAGTTTTTAATTTTATGAAAGGAATTCTTCCTAAACACGTGCATGTGCACACTAATTAGAGTTTTATATCCCAATGTCGTGACATGAGGGGGCTCGATCACGCATCTATGACCCATGGCCACTTTTTCTAAGTGCCTGTGCCTTGCAAAAGAAGTGAGGGAAACGGTTCATTCAGTTTTCTTCCTTGAAATTTTGTAAGACAATCTGATACTAGTGAAAAGTGCAGCCGAGGGGGTACATTAATTTTATAGAGCCTTGTTCTGGACGGGCAGTGGTGCTCCACACCTTCCTGGAGCTGGCTGCCCGGTGTCCCAGCTGACCCACGGTCACTCCCCACACGTGGGACCACCAGGACTCCTGACCATGTGGGACAAGCTTGCCAAACTTTGGCATGTCTAAACTTCAGGGCGATACTGTCGCCTGATGTGTCCAGGTATTATCAGTCATCCATGAGACTACAGGTTGAGGAGAGGACATGGCCTCATGCCAGAGGACCTGACTCTACCGTGGGTCCCTCGGCCCTTCAGCGGCATCCTAGCTTCGGGACCACAGCAGAAACACTCCCGAGAGTGAGTCTAATTTTAGTGATGACGAGAATCTCCTCTGGTCTGCAATGGGCCATTTTGCCTAGAAATCTGAAAAGTGAGATGGCTGTAGTTTACCCATATTCTGCTCTCAGCAAAGCAGGTCTAGACTGCCATGAGAAAAATCTTTCCAGAACCTGCCGCTGGGGGCGGGAGCAGGTACTAGCCTTCTGGCCTGGAAGTGAACACTGACACATTTCTACTTGCCTGGGGCTTTGCCAAAGACTTTTAATAGCATTTTTTAAAGTGCGAAGTGACTAGGTAAAAATTTTTATCAGTGACCAAATTAGAATGTATTTACTATAGTAAGTTTAAAACATTTTTAACGTAAGACAAAATGATTGAAAAGTTGTCATTTTAAAGGTGGATCCATGACATTCCGCAGCTAGTCCGCTACTAAAGGTAACTATTTACTTGGTTTTAGTGAATCTATTTGTTTTTAAATATAGTGATAATGATTTATTAGCTCTTAGAAATTACGTATATTTTGTGCTACTGTTATCACTGTTTAAGACTATTTTTATTAATATTTATGCACTTGTTTCCCATTTCAGGCCTTTAGCCTTTTTTGGGATAACAGGACTGTGTTTATGACTGATATCTAGCCTAGACATTTTCAAATTATAAACAAGAACAATTAAGCTTTAGGTCTATTTATAAGCTACTCTGGTCAGTTCTGTGGAATTTGGGGGACTGGAGGTGCAGTGCTTACAGGTGCCCCACAGCTGGGGCTGGGGGCACAGCCCTGAGCACTTGCCCTTCTCAGGTCAGGACTGGCTCTGAGGACAGGTATGCGGTGGGAAGACCAAAGAACCACCCAGAGCAGAACTCACCAGGTACCCAGGCGCTTAGGGCTATCACTGCAGCATGTTCTGGGGGGCTGCTCCTTGAGGTCGTCCCCACCCTTGCAGTGGCCCTGGTCTTCTGAGGGAGCTGCCCTGTGCAGGCTTCACAGGCTGAGCGGGTGATAGGCTCAGCCTCTCAGGGCTTCACCATCCCATCTGTGGGTGAGGAGCAAGGGGCACTGGGTGTAGCAGCAGAAGCCGTGTGGTGCTTGGTGTCCTCTCCCAGCTCTCCTGTTCAACATTAGTGGTAATATCGTCACACCATTCATGTAACTGGTCAGCAGACCTCAATTCAGTGTGGATGCTTTATGTGCATTAATTTATGGAAACCCCCAATCTGTATGTTTGTTTTGAATATTTAGATGAGAATGTTACTGGAATGGAATTTTCTTAACCCAGAAGGTAGTATTTATAATGCATAATCATTTACTTGTAGTGAATTGTTTAAAGTTAACACTTGTTTAAATTTTTTTACACTATAGCATTTATGCAATGGTTTACAGAATTCATGGAATTATTTTTATCAGTATGGGAATTAAAACTTTGAATCTTTATTTGTCTGCATCTTTGAGCACAACACTGCCAGCTACTAGCCCAGAAGGGACAGCTTTTCCCAGGACTTCTTGTTCTGCACCGTGGTCCTAGCTCGTTGTTCCTCTCTGCTGTAAGATGCCACAGTCTGGTTGTCTCCAGCCCAGTCCCAGATTCTCACAAGGTGCCTCCACGCAACCCCATGTCACCTCGTAGCTGCTCTGTTGTCATGTGTGTGGGTGTCTTGGAGCCCAAGTGTTCAGAGCTGGAAGTTTCTGCCAAAACACCAGGAGGCAACAGGTCAGGACCTTGCTCAAGGGAGCAGGTCCCAAGGTGGGCTTGGCTCCTTGACCAGACATGACTTACCTGCAGGCTTGGTGTAGGAGATGCCATGCTGGGTCAGCACACTTTTAAGTCTTTTAATCTCCTTTGACAGTTCCTTATGTGCCTGAAACAGAAGAGTTCGAAAGGAAAGTCAGGCCCCTTGGCAAGAGGCCTGTCAGTGTCCCAGGAACCCAGCCTCCTCCCACTAATCTGTACCTTATTGCAGCTCTCCAAGGTCTCAAACTCCAGGACCTGAGTACCTCCTTCCTGCTGTGTAGAGTCATTTTCTTCTAGGGCCTTTAAATAGCCAGCATCCTCAAAAAGTGCCCTGAGCAACTTTTCATAGCCCTGAAGGTCAAGGAAAAGGGAGCACTCAGCTTATGGCTGTGCTGCACCCAGCCAAGGGGCATGCCTGCCCCAGCAACTCACCTGGGAAGTGATCAGCTCATCAGCCAGGTCCTGCTCCACCTGGTCCCACCGCTGCTGCAGGGCCGTGGGCAAGGCTGGGTACACTAAAATCCAGCAGGAACCAGATTTAGCTAAGCCCCCTTCTCCCCATTTCCCCACCCCTAATGGTCTCAGCCTCCTACCTAACAAGGAATGGGGATGGCAGACAAGGGGTGTCTCGAACGTCAGTGCATAGACACAGGTGCTTGGCTCAGACACACGAGCCAATCGGTTGCTTTTTCCACAGGTAAGCTCCACCTGAGAGGGAAACCTTGGTTGATCGGTAGGTGGGTGGAAGAAGCCAGGGGCCCTCTCTCCCACATGGTCCCACCTTGCTCTGCCGGCTCCGGGAACGGCAGGAGTCACCGTCTTTCATCCACATGCCCCTGAAGGTGTTGTTGGCAATTTCCCACTCATGCCAGATGCTGGAGAGGAGCAGAGTGTGAGGCTAGGTTTAGGGGCACCACCTCAAGGAAAGCACAGCCACCTACCCATCTCCAGCTCACCCCAGGATACCACTGTAGGCATTCCAGCGGAAGGTCTGCTCATGCTGCGTCACGTTGTGGAAGGGGCAGAACTCGTACTTGTACCTGGGGGTTACAACTGCCGTCAGGGGTGTCCTAGACCCCACCCCTACCACCCCTCCCCTCACTCACGTGGACTCCACCAGGCTGAAGCACTTGCCAGAAAGTCTGAAGAGATGCGCGGGCCCTAGAAGAGAATGTGAATGCTGAGTCCAGTGCAAGAGCAACAACTCACAGAATGGGGGCCCTTCAAGAAAAAGGTTGTTTGAAACTTGAAAACAGAACATGAAATCTTGGGTGAAGTTCCAAGCTCGTTTCCCTGTGAAACATCTAAAGAGTTCTGGAAAATGTCTGAGCAACCATGTGGACACCAAGAACAAAAATATCTTCAAGTCTGTAGCACAAGGTTGTGGCATTTTGTCTTGCCCTGTGCCACCACTCTCCAGCATGGTCAGGAGGAACAGGCAGACCTTACCCGCAACACTGCAACCTGGCTGGGGGCTGCCAGAACTGGTCTGTTTTGCCTCAGATCTCAGGTTCAGAAAGTCAGCACTGCTTGGAAAAGCTACAGAGAGCCTAGAGACTGAGTTTGGGCCAAGAGATTAGACACACAACAGACCATGTAAGGCCCTGGGGAGAAGCTGGGATGAGACTCTTGGAAATACACAAACTGGCAGAGGTGACTGTTTTTTCTCCCAGGAGAAGCCTGAAATATGCTCCAAGAACTAAAGGAAAACAAACAAAAAACTATCAGGAAAATGATATGTGATCAAAAATGTAAAAATTACAGAAATGAACCAAATAAAATCTGGAGCTGAAAAATACGACTGAAATGCAAAATCATGGAAAGACTTAACAGATTTAAGCAGACAGGAAAATCTGTGAACAGAGCCTAAGGGACCCATCGGAGTCCTTGAGAGAAAGGGAAAGGGGCAGATTATTTGAGGATACTATTAAGAACTTCCCAATTTGGTACAAATCCAAGAAGCTCCAAGTATGATGAACTCAGACCCATACCAAGGCACAAGAGACAAATGTCAAAAACCAAGTCTTGAAAGCAGCAAGAAGTAACTCATCCTCAATAAGCTGGTTTCTCTGCAGAAACCTTGGAAGCCAGAAAGCAGTGAGATGAAAGAAAATGTCTACCTAGGATTCTTTATTCAAGAAAACTGTTCTCCAAAAATGAGGTAAAGAAAAGATGAGGGAGTTCACTGTCAAGATATCTGTGGTACAAGAAATGCTGAAGGGAGTCCTTCAAATAGAAGACAGTAAAGGTAAATACGTGGGCAAATTACAAAGCCAGTATTGTAATTCTGACTTGTAAATATACAAAACTTAAAGATGGATGCATGCAAAAAAGTTTTAAATCTATGTTAGCGGGTGCACAATAGAGGTAATTTGTGAAAATAAAAGTGTAGAAATGGTGCCGTATAGAAGTTTTGATACATGATTGAAAAGCTGGTTTAAATTCAAATTCGACTTTAATAACTTTAGCATATTATGTAATCCCCATGGTAACCACTGAGAAGATAGCTATACACAGAATATACACAAAAGATGAGGAAATCAAACATGTCACACAGAATAAGTCAACAAAAACTAATGGAATGAGAGACAAGCTACAAGACAAATTTGCCATTTTGTTTCCTGTAAGTCTTTCCTTATCAATATAGACTTCTCATTTTATTGCATTTCGTTGCATTTTTCAGATACTATGTTTTTATCAACACTGAGGCAAAGCCCCTCCACCACAAAAAGATTGACTCACTGAAGGCCCAGGTGATGGTTATTTTTAGCAATAATTTATTTTTTAACTAAGATATTACATTGTTTTATAAATATGATGCTATACTGCATACTTAGTACACTACAGTAAATAAGTTTTATACACCCTGAAAAACTGAATAATGTGAGTGACTCACTTTATTGCACTGCATCTCCTAGGTATGCCTACAATTTAAATGTAAATAGATTAAACTCCCTGTTCAAAAGGCACAGATTAAACTATATACTGCTTATGAGAGACTCACTTTAGACCTAAAGACACAAGCAGTTTGAAAGTGAAAGGGTGGAACAAAGGTCTCTCATGCAACTATTAACCCAAGAGAGCCGGGGTGGCTACAGTAATATCAGACAAAATAGACTTTAAGTCAAAAACTGTTAAGAGACAAAGGACATATACTGACAAAAGGAATTTATTCACCAAGATGATAACAATTATATGTACACCAAATGTCAGAACTTTAAAATACATGTAGCAAACACTGACAGAATTGAAGAGGGAAACAGTAGTACTATACAGGGTTCCTCAACCCCAGGCCACCCTTGGCACCAGTCAGTTGCCTGTTAGGAACTGGGCCACAGCAGGTAAGTGGCGGGTGAGCAAAGGAAACTTCATCTGTATTTGCTGCTGCTCCCCAGTTTTAGCTAGCATCACCACCTCAGCTCCACCTCAGATCAGGCATTAGATTCTCATGGGAGCACTGGTCTCTGATGCCAAAAAGGCTGGGGACCGCTGCAGTACTACAATGCTTGGACACATCGATACCCTGCTTCTAAGGAAAAAAAGGATTTGAGTGACACCAAACCAACTGGACCTAACAGACATATGCAGAACACCCCACCAAACAGTAGAATACACAAACACACAAAAATGCATATGAAACATTCTCCAAGACAGACCATATGTTAGACCATATTTTTAAAGTCTTAGGTCTTAATAGACTTAAAAAGACTGAAATTATACAGTTTCTTTTCTGATCTCAGTGAAACCAGAAATCAATAGCACAAGTAAGAATTTCATAAATCCACATAAACGACCATTGGGTCAAAGAAGTGACAGGGGAAATTAGTAAATACTTGGGAGACAAAAATGAAAACAAGGTACCAAAACTTGGGATATAGTGAAAGCAATGCTAAGAGGGCAATTTATAGCTGTAAAGACATTCAAAAATCTCGTCAATAATCTAACTTACACTTTAAGGAAATAGAAAAGGAGCATACTAAACCCAAAGAAAGAAAATAATCAGTAAAACCAAAAGTTCTTTGAGAAGATCAATATCAACAAACTAGTTAGATTGACTAAGAAAAAAAGATGATTCAAATTACTAAAATCTGAAATGAAAGTAGGGACATTACTACCAACTTGACAGAAAAAGGGTTATGAGAATGCTTTGAACAACTATACACCAACAAATCAATAACCTAGATGAACTGGACAAATTCCTAGAAACATAAACTTAAAAAATCTTCTCAAACTCTTCCAAAAAAACAAGAAGGGGAACACTTCCTGACTCATTTTTCTGAGGTAACATTACCCTGACACCAAAGCCAGAAAGACACACTATAAGAAAACTAGAGACCAACATCCCTTATGAACATTAATGCAAAACTCTCAGCAAAATATCATAGCAAACTGAATTCAACAGCACATTAAATGGATTCTACACAATGACCGAGTGGTACATTTTTTGTATTTTGGAATGTATTTTTGTATTCCAAAAATGTAAGGACAGTCCAAAATACAAAAATCAATCAATGTAATACAGCAAACTAAGAGAAGGAAGGTGGGGGTCACAAGATCATCTCAATTGTTGGAAAAGAAACCATTCAACAAAACACTAGAATTTCATGATAAAGACACTCAACAAAGGAGACTTCCTCAATACAATAACCCATGTGGGCAACTATACACAACCCACAGCTAACATCATACTCAATGGTGAAAGACTCAAAGTTTTCTCCCTAAGATCAGGGACAAAGCAAAGATGCTCTTCAGCACTGCCAGTAACTACTCAACATTGTACTGGAAGTTCTAGCCTGAACAATTAGGCAAAAAAAAGGCAAATGGATTAATTTGCCAAATTAGAGAGGAAGAAGTAAAATTATTTAGTCTTGTTTGCATATAACATGATCATACATGTAGAAAACCCTACAAAAATCTACTAGAGTTAATAAGTTCAGCAGAGTTGCAGGATATAAAATTGACATTCAAAAACCAATTTTATTTATATACACTAATAATGAACCATCCAGAAAGAAAATTTAAGAAAACAATTCCATTTACAATATTATCAAAAAAGAAAAAACAAAATTAGGAACACATTTAACCAAGGAGGCAAAATATTTGTGCACTGAAAATTACAAGATACTACTAAAACAAATGAAAGACACACATAAATGGAAAGATATCCTGTGTTCATGGAATAGGAAGATTTAAAATGAAGATGTCAATACTACCCCAAACTGACCTACTGATCCAATACAATACATATCAAAATCCCAATTACTTTTTTTTTTTGCAGAAATAGAAAAACCCATCCAAAAATTAAAATGGAATCTCAAGGGACCTCAAATAGCCAAAACTACTTTGAAAAAGAACAAAGTTGGAGGACTCACAATTTGTGACTTCAAAGCTACTGTAATTAAAACTGTGGCACTGGCATAAAGACAAACATGTAGACCAATGGCTAGAAAAGAGCCCAGAAATAAAGTCTTGACTATACATTCAAATGATCTGACAAGACCATTCATTCAATGTGGGGAAAGGACAGTCCTTCAATAAATGGTGCTGGGAAATGGGACATAGACGAATGAAGCTGTACCATTATTTTACACAATATACAAAAATTAAAATGAATTAGAGATCAAAACTATAAAACTCTTAGATAACATAGAGAAAATTTTTATGACATAGGCTTTGATAATGATTTCTTGGAAAAGACACCAAAGGCAAAGGAGCCAATAGAAAAAATAGATAAATTGGCCTCCAAAATTAGAAACTTTTATGCAATAAAGAATACTAACAAAAGAGTGGAAAGACAATGCCCAGAAAGTGAGAAAATATTTGCAAATCACATCTCTTATGAGGGTAATACCAAAATATATAAAGAACTCCCATACAACAACAAAAAACCCTAAATAACCCAATTAAAAAATGGGAAGGGATATACTAGACATTTCTCTGAAGCTATACAAATAGCTCATAAGCTCAATGTCACTGGTCATTTAGGAAATATAAATCAAGTCCACAATGAGATATCACTTCACGTCCATGAAAATGGCTATTATCAAAATACGAAGTTACATGTTGGAAGATGTGTAGACATTGGAACCTTTGTGCACTGCTGGTGGGAATGTAATGTGCAGCTGCTGCTGCTGAAAATAGTTCTACAGTTCCTAATAAAACTGAACAGAATTACATGATTCAGTGAACCGACTCCTGGGTATATACCAAAGGAACTCAAAGCAGGGACTCAGATACTTGTGCATGCGTGTTCACAGCGGCATTATTCAGAACAGGCACAAAGTGGAAACCACCCAAGTGTCCATCGACAGATGAATAGGTAAAACAAAATGTAGTATATGTGTACAAGGTACATATGTATTCGGCCTTAAAAAGGATGTAAACTCTGACTTGCTACAACATGGATTCATCTTAAAGACATTACTCCAAGTGAAAAAAGCCAGTCACAAAAGGAAAATTATTATATGATGCCACTTTTATGAAGTAATGTCTTAATTCATTGAAGCAAGCTGCTATAATAAAATACCACAGACTAGGTAATAAACTAAAAAAAAAATTATTTTGCACAGTTCTGGAGGCTGCAAGTCCAAGATCAGGGTACCAACATGGGTGAGGGCTGGTTCACAGAGGCCATTTTTCAGTGCATCCTCATATGGTAGAAGGGGCTAGGGATCTCTTTGAGCCTCTTTATCAGGCACTAATCCCATTCTCGACAGCCTGACCCTCATGATTTAAGCATCCCCCAAATACCTCGCCCTCTTTAATTCCATCATTTTGATAGTTAGGATTTCAACATATAAATTTTGGGGGAACACAGACCATAAAAGATATCTAGAGCAATCAAATTCATAGAAACCAAGTAGAATGGTGGGTGCCAGGGGCTGGAGGAAGGAAATGGGGAGAGTTTAATGGAGATAGGTTCAGTTTGAGAAGATGAAAAATTGTGGAGATGGCGGTGATGGTCACATGACAGTGGGACTGTGCTTAATGCCTCTGAACTGTACATCTGAAAATGGCTAAACTGGTAAATTTTCTATTTTACCACAATGAAAAAGG
Organism: Cynopterus sphinx; assembly: GCA_030015415.1. NCBI lineage: Eukaryota > Metazoa > Chordata > Mammalia > Chiroptera > Pteropodidae > Cynopterus > Cynopterus sphinx. The sequence goes on along the minus strand of CM057379.1, from coordinate 92,258,293 downwards.
GGGAAATTCATATTTTCTTATACTTGCAAACAAAACACCAGAAAGCCAAACCACAAAAAACAACAGAATCAAAACAGTATAAAATCAAAACAGCATAAAAAGTGACACATGGGTCAATGGAATAGAGGGCCCAGATGTAAACCCACACATATATGGTCAATTAATTTATGACAAAGGAAACAAGAATATATGATGAAGGAATGTACAGTCTTTTCAATAAATAGTATCAGTTAAAGTGGACTATACAGACTTCACCATATATAAAAATTAACTAAAAATGGATTAAAAACTTGAATGTAAGACCTGAAACTATAATAGAGGCAATAAGCTCCTTAACATCAGTCTTGGCACTTATTTTTTGGATCTGACTAAAAAAACAAAAGTAAACGGGAATACAACAAACTAGAAAGCTTCTGCACAGCAAAGGAAACCATCAACAAAATGAAAAGACAACCTACTGAATGGGAGAAAATATTTGTAAATCATTTTCTGGTACATAAAGAACTCATACAACTCAAAAGCAAAAAAAAAAATTCAATTAAAAAATGGGCAGAGGATCCGAATGGACATTTTTCCAAAGAGAACATATACATGGCCAACAGACACATACAAAGATGTTCAACATCACTAATCATCAGGAAAATGCAAATCGAAAACACAGTGAGATATCACCTCACAGCTATTAGAATGGCCATTACTAAAAAAGAAATAACAAATGTTGGCAAGGAGTGAAGAAAAAGGAATTCTTATGCACTGTTGATGTGAATGTAAATTGGTATAGCCACTATGGAAAACAGTATGGAGGTTCCTCAAAAAATTAAAAGTTGATGCCGCAATTCCACTTCGGAGCATTTATCCGAAGAAATCCAAAACACTAATTCAAAAAGATATGCATGCCCATGTTAACTGCAGCAATATTCACAACAGCCAAGATATGGAAACAGCCTAAGTACCACCAATAGATGACTGGATAAAGAAGATGTGGTGAATACATACAGTGGAATAGTATTCATAAAAAGGAAATCTGGCCATTTTCAACAACATGGATGGACCCTGATTATTCTAAGTAAAATCAATCAGAGAAAAATCCCATATGATCTCACTTATAGCTGAAATTTAAAAAACAAAACACCAAACTCATATAGATACAGAGAACAAACTGGTGGTTGCCAGTAGTAGGAGGTAGAGGGTGGGCAAAATGAGTGAAGGGGCTCAAAAGGTATGAACTTCCAGTTATAAAATAAATAAGCCATGGGGAGCATGGTATAGCATGGTAACGACAATACTGCATTGCATATTTAAAAATTGCTAAGAGAATAGATCTTAAAAGTTGACACAAGAAAAAAAAATTGTAACTATGGTGATGGATGTTAACGACTCAGTATGTACAAATACTGAATCCTATTGAACACCTGAAACTAATATGTTATATGTCAATTATACCTCCATAAAAAAGAACTGACAGCCCCTCACAGGGAGCACAACATGGTGGGATGAGGCAGGGACGAGAGCATTGAGTATGCCTATGTCTAGGGCTTTACATATAAAGCATATGAACATGTTTATGCACTAAAAGGTAAAATTCATAGGACAACATAAGACCCTACAGCTGAAATCAAAGTAAATGAACTGAACTATGTACAACTAGTCACATCACTTCACAGGGAGAAGAATTATTCTTAGTAATTTACAAATGTGTACTTTCACAAGTTAATAGTACTAATGCCATCCTCAAGTTCTGAAACCATTATGTGCATACTACAGAATAAAGCAAATATTCTATGTGAACAATATCAGCTGACATGAGACCACCCTTTCAGGAGACAGAACCAGGAAACCCTGGAGAAAATGTCCTAATGCCTGACAGCAGCGGAAAGGACTAAAGGAGCAACAGGAGCACGGGGACCAGTACTTGGAAGGAGAGAACCTCACCAATTACTGTTTGTGCTGCTTCGCCTGAGGGCAGGCCCAGCTGGTGCCATTTTAACGGCTAAGGCCAAACAGAACCCACCAGTCTCACTGGAAGTAGGAACTGGGACAGGGGAGATGACTCAGCAGCTGGAAAGTCGGGGACAATATCAAAAATGAATGTACCAGAGGGAGACCCCAAACTGCACATAAACCCTGTAGGGGGTGGTGTCTGGCCAAGCCCTGTGCACACACACCTGAGAAGACTGCACAGTCCAGCAAGGGCTGCAAGACCACGCAGGGTCAGTGTGAGCCACACAGGCTAACCACCTGAACCAATAATGCTCTTCAAGGGAGGACAACAGAGCCCGTATCAAGATGTGTTCCAAAAGCATCAGACCTACCACGAAGCAGGCAAATGCGACCCACACCCAAGAGGCAGTTACTAGAGATCCACGCAACACACCACCCCTGTAGGAAGCAGGAAGGATTTTAAAGCACCTATTACAACTAGGCTCGAGGGCATAAAGTAAAATCCACACATGAACAGATAAGAAATGCCAGCAGAGATTAGAAAAAAGAACCAAAGAAAATTCTAGAAATGAAAAACGTCAGAAATAATTAGTAATTTCAACCCAGCAACACATAAAACATATGTACAGTTCACCCTTCGAATTGCGAGGGTTCACTTAGACGTCCCAGTGTAAACTGATCCACAAAGCTCTAACCCACATTGTACAAGGGTCAAGTTAAAACCAAGTGGAGTTTATTCCAAAATACAAGGTTGGCTCAACATTCAAAAATCAAAGCTACCCACTATATAAACAGCCTAAAAAAAAAACTCTATGATCATCTCAATAGGTGCAGAAAAAGCATTTGACAAAACTGAACACCCATTTATGGTAAAAGCTCAGCAACCAGGAAGAACAGGGAACTTCCTCTAGCAACAACGGGCTATAAAACAGCTATAAACCATCCTCGGCAGGACTGACAGGAGGAGACTGGATTAGGAGCAAGGCAGGGACCCCCACTTTCACTTCTTCTCTTAGTAACACAGGAGGCATGGCCAGTGCAGTGCAAAAGGCAAGAAAAATGAAAGTCACACCGACTAGAAAGGAAAAAATAAAACTCTTTATTCCAGCTTGTAGATAAAGAAGAAATATTAACCACCACAGGAATGCAATGAACAAAATCCAGAATGTGGTGGGGGAAAACCCAGTTTCTTTAATAACTATATTGCAAGGAAGCAAAGGGAGGGGACCTACAGTTTAAAAGAGACTTAGAGGTCAAGACGGCAGCACCAGAGGAGGAGGCTGAGCTCGCCCCTGCCCATGAATGAACTCAAACATAGAAAAAATTCCTCCTATGAGACAACTGAGGGCTGAATGAACAGCTTCTGATAACAACCAAGAGAAAGATACCAAGCAGAAGGCTGGGAAGCCACGGGAGCCCTCCGCGGACTGTGGGATCCCTCCTGGACAGAAGAGCTAGCTAGTAAGCACCACTGTTTACGTCTCCTCTAGTGGGTGGCGGCTCTGTTTGGGCACTATCTGCAAAGTCACCACAGGGCCTTTCCGGCTGTATTATCTGGAGCCTTTTGCCTCTGAACAAAGGGAGCAAGCAAGACCAACAGCACCCCTGGACTCCCTCCAGAGCCTGCTTCAGAACACAAGTGCGTGCCCCAGACACCATAAAAGCATGCCTGGCTCCAGCCAGCTTCTCGAAAGTACCCAGCACATAAAGCCTACACAAGGGACACTTCTTCACTAGACCACTTTATGTACAACAAACAAGAGACTGTATAAAGGTGGCTGGGGAGCTGCGGGAGCTCTCCGGGGACCGTGGGAATTCTCTGGGATCAGAGGTGCCGGTGAACACCATTGTGTGCATCCCCTCCACCTCCATAGGGTGGGCGAAGGCTCCATCCAGGTGCTCTGGCCTACCTACAAGGTCACTGCACCACGTTCCTGAACACATCGCCCACTTCACCCCAAACAAAGGGAGCAAGCAGGATGCGTAGGGCATTACTCACATGCACTGAAGCTGCTCCAGCTAGGTAGGCCAGTGCCCCAAATGCTTTAAGTACCTGCTCAGCTTCTACTGGCCTGCCAAAACCACCCAGCACACACAGCCTACACAGAGACCGCTTCAGCACATGGCCACTTTTCCAAGGCTGATAGAGACACAATTATCTCTATGTTCAAACATAAAAAGTCAAACAAAATGAAAAGACAGAAGAATATCTCTTAAATGAAGGAATATGAAAAATCTCCAGAAATGGAGATATTTTGCCTCAAAAAAATTCAAAGAAATGGTCATAAGGATACTCACCAAACTTGAGAGTAGGAGTGGAATAGGGGAACTTAGAACTTCAACAAAGCGTTAGAAAGTACAAAAAAGCAAGCAGGCCTGAAGAATACAGTAACTGAAATGAAAAATATGTTAGAAGGAATTAGCAAATACAGATTAGCAAATACAGAAAAACATATCAGCCACCTAAAAAACAGACTAGTGGAAATCAATCAACCAGAACAGCAAAAAAAATTTTTTTTCAAACCAAGAATAGTTTAGGAGACCTCTGGGATAACAACATGCACTCAAACATTCGTATTACAGGGATCTCAGAAGGAGATGAAAGAGAAAAAAGAACAAAGTATTTAAAGAAATAATGGCTGAAAACTTCCCTAACCTGGGAAAGGAAACACATTCATTCAGGTCCAAGAAGAGAATTCCAAACAAGATGAACCCAGAAAGACCCACACCAAGACATACTGTATTTAAAATGGCAAAAGTTAAAGGGACAATCTTGAAAGAAGCAAGAAGAAAACAATGAATTAATAAAAAGGACACTCCATAAGGCTATCAGCTGATTTCTCAGCAGCAACTTTATAGGCCAGAAGGACATCTTTAATGTACTAAAAGAAAGGAACCTACAACCTAGAATAATTTGCCCAGCAAGGTTATCATTCAGAATTGAAGTAGAAATAAAGAGTTTCCCAGAAATAGTTTCCCAGACAAGCAAAAACTAAAGGAGTTCATCATCATTACACCAGCTTTACAAGAAATATTAAAGTGTTGTCTTTAAGCAGAAAAGCAAAGTCCATAACCAGAAATAAGAATATACGAGAAAGGGGAAAAAAATCACAGGTAAAGCCAAATATTTAATAAATACAGCAAGTTAGACATGTAAAAAGCCACTAGAAAGGTTCAAAGAAGTATCAAACTCAAACTACAATAACTTCTCAGAGAATATATAATACAAAAAGATCTAAATCATTACATCAATAACAAAGCATGGAGGAGAGTAAAAATATAGAATATGTTTGAATTTAAACACTGAAAAATAGACTGTTATTGATATAAAATGATACACACAAACCTCACAGTAACCACAAACCAAAAACCTACAAAAGATATACAAAGAACAAAGAGAAAGGAACACAAAGGAAACACGGAAGAAAACCAAGAAACCACAAGGGAAGAGATCCAGAGAAGAACAGAGAACTGTAAAAACCACCAAAAAACACCTAACAAAATAGCAATAAGTACATACTTATAGATTAAAAAACACGACCCATTTATATGCTCCTTACAAGAGACGCACTTCAAATTGACAGACACGTACAGAGTGAAAGTAAAAGGAAGTAAAAAGATATTCTATGCATAAAGAAACAAAAAGCTGGGTAGCAATGCTACATAGACAAAATAGACTTTAAAACATGGGTAGCAATGCTAACTAGACAAAAAAGACTTTAAAACAAACAAAAATCAGTTAAAAAAAAAAAGACAAAGAACATGGCATAACTATAAGGGGTCGACCCAAGAGAATGTAACAAGCTTAAATATCTACAAACCCAACACAGCAGCACCTAACTCTACAAAGTAATTATTAATGAATATAAAGGAAGAAATCCACTGTAATACAACAGGAGAGAATTTTAATTATTTCTTTCCATTTAGAAAGAAAATTAATAATAAGGAAATAATGGCCTTAAATACCACCAGATAAGTTTAGATATTTATAGAGCAATTCACCCAAAAACTGCAGAATATACATTTTCCTCAGGATCACATGTTAGGCCACAAGGCTCAATAAATTCAAGAAGACTGAGATCATTTCAAGTATTTCTCTTCAAAAAACAAGAAAAACCCCAAGAAACAATCTAACTCTACACCTAAAAGAACTAGAAAAAAAACAACAAAACCCAAAGTTAAGCCTATGGCCATGCCACCCTGAACGTGCCCAATCTCGGAAGCTAAGTAGGGTCAGGCTTGATTAGTACTTGGATGGGAGACCACTTAGGAATACCGGGTGCTGTAGGCACTTAAAAAAATAAAAATAATTTTTAAAAAAGTACATGGAAAGAAATAATTAAGATCAAAGTAGAAATATGTAAGAGAATTTAAGAAACAATGAAAATTTAAGAAAAGATGAATAAAATTGAGATGGCTCTTTGAAAAGATAAAGTTGACAAACCCTTAGCCAAATTCATCAAGGAAAAAAAAAGAACCCAAATAAATAAAATCATAAATGAAAGAAGTTACAACCAACGCCACAGAAATACAAAGAAATTGTTAAGCACTATGAACAATTATATGCCAATGAATTCAATGAGGTTGAAGAAATGGCTAAATTTCTGTAAGTATATAACCTTCTAAGACTGAACCAGTAAGAAATACAAACTCTAAACAAACTGATTATTAGAAATTGAAGCTGTAATCAAAAAAATTCCCAACAAATAAAAGTCCATAACCAGATGGCTTCACAGGTGAATTCTACCAAAGAAAGAATACCTACCCTTTTTTTTATTTTTTAAGCCTACAGCACTTGGTCTTCTTAGGTGGTCTCCCATCCAAGTACTAACCAGGCCTGATCCTGCTTAGCTTCCGAGATCAAATGGGACTGGGCATGTTCAGTGTAGCATGTCTGTAGACTACCACAATAAAGTACACCTCACACCTGTCAGAATGGTTATCATCAACAAATCAACAACAAAAAAATTCCTGGCAAGCATGTGGAGAAAAGAGAACTCTTGTACACTGTTGATGGGATTGTACATTAGTGTAGCCACTATGGAAAACAGTACAGAGTTTCCTCAAAATATTAAAAATAGAGCTTCCATACAATCTAGCAATTCCAATCTGGGTATTTATCTGACGGAAACTAAAACACTAATTCAAAAAGATATATCCATCCCCATGTTCACTGAAGCATTCCTAGTAATAGCAAAGACATGGAAGCAACCTAGATGTTCATCAATGTGATATACACACACACACACACACACACACACACACACACACACACACACACACACACACTGAAATATTATTCCATTGTATAATGAAATCTTGCCATTTGTGACAACATGGATAGATGGGTCTAGAGGGTATTAGGCTAAGTGAAATAAGTTGGACAGAGAAAAGCAAATATCATATGATTTTACTTACATGAGGAATCTAAAAAAACCAAAATGAACAACAAAAACAGAAACATACACAGATACAGAGAACAAACTGACAGTTGACAAAGAGGAAGGAGGTGGGGCAATGGGAGTTTTAAAAATAGGTGGAGGGACAAAAAAAAATCAGAAGAAAAAAAAAATAGAGAATTAGTAACAATGTCTTTCCTCAAAGAAAAGACCAAGTCCAGATGGCTTCACTGGTGACTTTCCTCAAATATTAAAGAATACTAATCTTACTCAAAAATAAATAATAAAGGAGGTTTAAAGTACATGGGTGGTATACATCAAGCACACACAACATGTAAACCTTGCATACTGACATGGAAAAGCCAACTATTAAAAATGTATGAGACAATTAGTGATATCTAAAACACTGTGGGGATTTTCTTGACTGGTAAGGAATTACTGCTTTTTAAAAAGTGTCATGAAGCTATTGTGGCTATGCCATTAGGAGATACATATCAATACATTTACAAAGGAAAGAATTTGTGAAATACTTGTTTCAAAGTAACAAGCTTGGCAGGGAGAAAGTAGGGTGAGGGTTGAGGCTGGGTGAGGATGTTTGGTGTCTCACATACCCTTCTCTCCACTTTATATATGCTTGAAATTATCCACAACACAAAATATTTTAAGGTTAAGGAAAAATTAAAAGTCAAAAATATGTGTATAAGCAGTAAATCTAAGCATAAGCAGAAACACACGAAACAAACTGCAAGTCAAATGGATAACAGAGAAAACAATGAGTGGTCAACTTCGTTCTCTGATGTCCATCTTTGGATACATTCTAAAAGTAACTAAAGAAAAGCTTAAACTTCACTCAGTCACTTCATGGTTAATAATAATATTACTGAGTTTGAAACTATCATATAAATTATAGGAGAAAGCCAATAAATATGTTTATGTGATTAAGGAATCCAGCTCTCAGTATGAGAGAAAGACAGGGAATAGAAAATAAAGGGAAAAAACCCTGTAATACTACATTTCAATTGGAAACTTAAATCACAAGAATTTCACAGGGTGTGTGCTTTTTGTTGTGAAATAACTATAGACTTATAAGAAGTTGCAGTTACAGAGAGGTCCACACGTTGTCACGTGGCCTCCCCCAATGCTAAAGCCTTACATACTGTTAACATATCACCCAAACTAGAAAACTGACATTGGCGCAATACCATTAACTAGACTACAGGCTATACACAAATGTCACAGTTTTTACATGTACTCACTCAGCAATAAGAAAAAACTAGTGGTACACATGGTAACATAAATCCCCAAAACACGCTGCTGAGAAAGTAACCAGACAAGGGAGTGTGTGCTTTGTACCTCCATTAAGTACCTCCATGAAGTCTGAGCACCAATGGGACAACTCTATAGTGACAAAAACAGAAAGTGATAGGTGGGAGGATGTTGAAAGGGACAGAGGAATTCTCTGGGAGATTGAATTGTTCCTCACCTTTTTAGGTTGCGATTACATAGTTGTGCTCACATCATCAAACTTTATCAAACTGAACATGTCAGTTATACCTCAATAAAAATAGGGTTTAAATTGGAGCCAATAATGATATTCAAAAAGGAGAAAGAAAGGAGGAAAAGGAATCCTCTTCTTTACCAGAGACCACTAGCTAATAAATGCAGAGGTATTAAAGCAGCAGAAAATCAGTACTCTTCCCCCATCAGGTTGGAATGTGAGGCTACTGAGGAAAGCATACTCACTGGAGCCAAAGGCATTTGCAGACAGCTTGCTAAGAGTAGAGAGAAATGTATTCTGTCTTTAAGCTTTCAACTCCTGAATCCAACCCTTTTTGCCTCCATAATGGATAGACCCTGGCAGCACTCACTACAGCCTTCTGACATGATGTCATATATAGTCTACTGCATGTTTGACGCTTAACTGATCCTGGTGTGGGGCAGGGTGGGACAGCTGCCTGCAGAAGGCACTCTTGAGACAACTGGGGAATGTGAATGTGTCCTGGTTATACTATAGAATTATTGCTAACTTGGTGGGGGGGAGATCTATATTGGAAATATGTAGAGATGAGAGTGTCATGATGTCTGTACTGACTTTCAAATGGTTCAGCAAAATGAAAGTTCTTTTTGCAAAATGAAAACAGGAAGGTAAAGCAAGCATGGCAAGATGTTAACTGCTGTACAGAGGCAGAGAGTATATTAGTGTTCACTGTTCCATTCCTCTATTTTTCTATGCAATTCTTTTCAGAATATAAAGCTGGGATAGATTTGTTTAGAGTGAAAGCTCGCACCTGTCCCCTCTCTCTGATCTCATCCTAGCCCACACCAATCTTCTCTGGCTCACCAATCTTATCTGGCCACTCCTTTTGCTGGACTCCTCTTACCCACCCTCAATCCACATCCCTTGCTCCCCGCCTTCTTTCAGCTTCTGACCAAAATGTCACTTCTTAGTCTTTCCCTGAATGCCCTATTTAAAATGGCAATTTGCCCAAATGATACTCTCCCACACATACAATCTTTCCATACCTACAGAGCGTTTTTCGTCATCAAGCATTCTACACTTTACTTACTTCATAGCCTACCCACTCCATTAAATTATCAACTTCATGAGGACAAGCACTGTATGATTTTTGTTTTTTTCTGAATCCTCAGCACAGACCCTAACACATAGTAGTATTCAAGAATTCTTGGATTTTGTTTCATATATTTAATACTCATTTATCAACCCAGCAATTCTACTTCTGACATCCTACCTTAGGAAACCACACACATGAGCCTATAAAGAGGGAGTCTCTACAAGAAATGTTCTTCACAGCACTGCTTCTGATGGCCAAAAAACATAAACAACATAATGCTTGACAATAAAAGAATACAGAGCCATCTTATTAAATACTAAGTATCAAGTGAAAAGAATGAAGACCTATATCCACCACCATGAAGAGTTCCAAGACCACAGTGACAACAGCAAATGCGCAAACCCGTGTAGTAGCACTGCTCTAAAAAAGATGGCAAAGACAAAAAAAATTGCTACGCATCAAAACCGTCCTAGAAAGACAAATTTAACAGAATCACCTTTACAGAAGGAAATAAAGGACTAAGTCCGGAGGCAGCGATTTAACTTGGTACAAGAACGTTCTGGGGTATCATCCCGCACTCAAAAATAATTTTCAAAGGCTGGCAAATGAACGCATGAGCCTCCACGAGCTTTCAGGGCCTCTCATCCGAGGCCGTCCTTCCCTCTCCAGCCCCACTCGAGCAGGCTCTCAAGCGCTGACCCGATCCACCCCAGTCGGGAGTCCAAGACAGTTTCCTGCTCCCTCCCTGGCCGCCACCGCGTCCGCGACCAGGCGCCCGCACTCACCAGACACGGGTGAAGGATCCCTCTTGGGCTGGAGGCGACTGGTCTGGGGCAGGAACGGGTTGTTGAGCCTACGGGAAGCGGTCAGGTGAGGGGCACTCGGGCCCCGGGCCGCCCCTCGGCCCACCCCGCCGCGCCCCGCGAGGCTGCTCACCCGAACGTGTTAGGCTCTTCCACCACCTTCATCTTGGCGGCTCCTGCGGACGCAGGTCCTACGGGGAACGGGGCATTGAGGAGGCGGGGGACAGGGAGCCGAGGCGGGGGCGCGGGTACGGATCGCGGGGGGGGGAGCTTAGGGTCGCAGATGCCTGGGAGGGGGGCGTGGGAGGACGGGGCACTGACCGCGCGCCGCGAGCCGCAGCAACAGCAAGAACCGCGCCAACCTCGCCGCCATCATCTCGCCGCAGGCCGGGCGCGCGGTCACGTGAGCGCCTCCGGGTCACGTGAGTACCTGGAGTGGGCGTGGCTCCCGGCGCAGGCGCGCCTCGTCCGGGGGAGAGGTCCCCACGCTGGTGCTGGGGGTTCCGCTTCCCGCGATGGGCCGCAGGAGGGCGGCGCGCGGCCCCCGGGCCGAAGGCCCCCGGACCCGCCGCCCCGCGGGCTGCTCCCTGGAGGCCTTTGCTGAGGAGGTGGGCGCCGCGCTGCGCGGTGAGTGGGGCATGATCGAGCGGGGCTGGGGTCGGAGACCCACGGCCGGCCGGCCGAGCCGCCACTGAGGCCCGGTCCCCTTCTCTGCCCGGTGCAGCGTCCGCGGAGCCACAGGCGGCGGAGGACGAGGGCAGCTCGGGTCCTGCGCGGCTCCCTTGCACGCTGGCCATGTGGGAGCTGGGCCACTGCGACCCCCGGCGCTGCACCGGCCGCAAGCTGGCCCGCCTGGGTCTGGTGCGCTGCCTGCGCCTGGGCCACAGGTTCGGCGGCCTAGTGCTCAGCCCCGTGGGCTCCCAGTACGTTTCCCCGGCTGACAGGTAGGCGCGAGAAGCCAGCCAGGGGTGGGAGGGAGAACGGGCGGGTTGCCGGTCTGGTCTCTCTTGTCTTCTGGCGCATTATTCTTTTCAGGACTCACCTATTTGTGCCTATCAGTCTAATTTGCCCCCATTGCCTAGCGCAGTCCAGGATAGAGCAGGTCTCACGTAAACGTTTGTTGAGTGAATAAAATGAGCCTGTTCCAGAAACGCTTCCATTCCTCAGCCTCTAAAGGTTGGCCTATGAGGACCTTTGGGGATTGTTTGCGGTAGGGGAATGATGTCCTTGTATCCCTAGTGAGGCCAGTATCCAAGGACGTACCTGCCTTAGGGCCATCACCAAGGTAGTGCTGGCCCCCAGAACCTAGCCCTTTGCTGCTCCTGGCAGACAGCTGGTTGCACAGTCAGGGGTGGCTGTCATCGACTGCTCCTGGGCCAGACTGGAAGAGACACCGTTTGGGAAGATGCGGGGGAGCCACCTCCGCCTGCTGCCTCACCTGGTGGCCGCCAACCCTGTGAATTATGGCCGGCCCTGTAAACTGTCCTGTGTTGAGGCTTTTGCAGCCACCTTCTGCATCCTGGGTGAGTGTTGGGGTCTGGCAGCCTAGAGGTATGGCTGTGCTCCCTGCAGTGTGTTTTCTACTGGCAAGTCTCAACAGGAATGTGAGGATCTGCAGGGAGGTGGTGGATATGGACAGGCTAGGGTTTTGATCTCAACTTCCACTTCAAGTCTTTGCCCTGTGGAGTTGAGGTAGTGGCAAAATCCATAGCTGGCCTGTCAGCACTCAAATTTTGCCTAATTAGCATGGCACCACTGCTCTGAGAGCCCTCTGTCACCCCTCAACTCATCCTCAGAGGATTTATAGTCTCAATAGAAGCCCAGATGGGTGGCTCTGTGCAAGGTGGACAGAGGGACTTAGTGGGCTACAGAGGTGGAGGCTGGTGAACAGGCATGGGCTATCTGGACTGTAGGATGGTGTCTGGCAAGGACTTTTAAGTTCCTGGGACAGCAATGACTGTGCTGGGAACATACTCAGGATTAGAGGATTGTTGACATTCTCAGATTTCCTGTTTCTGCGGCTTCAGGCTTCTCAGACCTTGCTGTCATTTTGCTGCGGAAGTTCAAGTGGGGCAAGGCCTTCCTGGACCTGAACCATCAGCTCCTGGAGAAGTATGCAGCCTGCAGCAGCCCAGAGGAGGTGCTTCAGGCAGAGCAGGAGTTCCTGGCTCATGCGAAGGAGCGCCCCAAGGAGGAAATCGGTAAGGCCTGGCATCGCTATGAACCTGCCTGGGTGGGAGCCAGGACCCTCCAGGCCTGCCACCTCCTTTTGAGAAGCTCCAGGGGCGGGAAGCTGGGTTCTGCTCTAAGGTCACCTATAAGTCACTGTCCTCTTTTCTCCCTCTGTTCAGATCCCTTTGATGTAGATTCTGGACGAGAGTTTGCAAACCTCAACAGGCCTGTGGCTGGCACGCGGTAGGTCCTCGGGCTCCCAGTTTTGTGACAGCTCAGGGCTGTCCATTGCCTCTGCCCCTCCAGCTGTGTGTGTCGGGGGGCCGGGGGGTCCTCCTGAACACCACCACCATGGTTTTCTGACTGTGGAAAAGGAGGCGTGGACGTCTCACTGAGAGGTTTTGGTTTTGAGAGCACAGGGAGTAGGAGAAATCTGTCCTCAGCCTGGGGGCTTTAGTGGGTCAGTGTGCCAGAGAGGATTGCCTCAACCCATGGATGGTGCCTTTAATGAATACACCTCACCTTTCAGGCTACCCACAGACAGCAGTGACAGTGACAGTGAGGATGAGTCTGAGGAACATGGGCCTGAAGCCAAGGATGAAGGAGGTGGCTGCAGCAGCAGCTGCCCAGAAGAGGAGGAGATTCTGGAACAAGGGGCTGAAGCCAGGGCCCCCACTGAAGTTTGGAAAGGAATCAAGAAACGTCAGAGACATTGAAAGTTCCAGACATGTATATTTTTGAGGTGGGGTAATAAGGAAATCTAGAGACAGCAGTGGGACTTGTGGGAACACACAGGCCTGGCAGCCTTGGCCCCTTGCAGCTCCAAGCAGCACTTGACTCTGTCAGGTTCTCTCCCAAAGCTTTTACCACATCCTTTCTCTGGGTCCTGCCTCAGAGCCCCCAATGAAGCTGCAGGCACAGAAACCCCAGTGTGAGCCTCTGTTTCCTTGTACTTGGCCTGGGAGCTGGAGGGACTCTCAGCCTCTAGTGAGGCAGACCCTGCTTAGAAAGGTCTGGGCTGTAGGGGGTGGCGGGCTGTGGAGTAGGTCTTGTGGGGACATGTGTGTGGCACGAGAGAAGCCAGACAAGTGACCAATCAGCATGAAGCCTTTTACACTAACCCACCAGCCTCAGAGAGTGACCCAGGGGACCCTGTCCTGGGCCAGCACTGGGGACCTATGCAGTTCTTAACAAACCTCTCCACCACATGGCGTCTGTGGGTGTAGGGTTCTGGAGCCCAGAGAGGGTGAGAACACTCACTGTAGCTGCTTACTTTCTCCCTCCACCTGGGGCCCTGGGAGCTGCTTCTCTCCAAGGCTTGAGTTGTTCAGACTCAAACCCTCACCTTCCTGCCTCTCAGCCTAGTGAACTACCGCCCCCACACCCATCCGAGAGAGACAAAGACAGAGATTCCTTTAAGATAGCTCTGCCGCAACACTGGGCAGTGGGTATGGACCACTCTTTGTTGCGGGGAGGGTGCTGTCTGATTTTTACAGGACATTGAGCAGCATCCCTGACCTTTGTCCCCTGGTACCAATAACACCTTCTTCAGCCCCCAGTTATAACCACCAAAAATGTCCCCAGATCCAGCCTAATGTCCCAAGATACAGTCTAATGTCCCCAGATGTGGTCTAATGTCCCCTGGGGAACAAGGTCACCCACTGAGAATCCCGTTCCTACTGGACTGCCCTAGGGCTGTGGAACCTGAGGAAGCAGGTGGGCAAGCTCACCTGGCGACCAGGCTTCCTTCACTCTGCATCCAGGAAGGCAGCTGCTAGCCAGGCCCTCCTGAGTTGGCCACCTAGATCCAAGGTTGGGGGCGTGGCTTGCAGGGTGTAAGGAGTTCACAGCACACACCACATGGACACACCAAGGCAGATGAGAACCGGGGTGTCCAACCACAGCACGCACACTACGTAGCAGGGATAGAGCACTGTAAGCCCTGGCTGCACAAAGCTGACCACACTGAGACGATGACACCACAGGGATTTGGGGAAGGCCTGGGGCTGGCAGCTGCAGGAAGTTCAGGGGTCCATCTCCATGCATTTCTCCAGCTCCCTCAGTCTCTTGACAAACTCCTGCGCTTCCCTGTTGGTGCGGCCCTCCAGCATCCTCAGCGTGGACTTCACTGTGGACAGGGGGGTGGGAACAGCATAAGGCCCTGCCAGCCCTTGAACCTACCACCCCTGGACCTCCACTCACCCTGGGCTCGGGGCCTGCGCAGGTGAAGGGTGACGGGCTGCTCTGCCTTAGTGCTCCCTCCCACCTGGGACCGCAAAATGCCGCCAACGTTGCCCAGGCTGAGGGCCGCCTCCCCTGCAAAGTCGTTGGTGGACAACCAGTCGTGGTCCATGACTGTGAACAGCACACAGGCACCACGGCGGCGGCATGCCTCTGCTGGCACAGAGCTACAAGCAGACAGCAATCACCTGGAGCCCTGCTCCCTGCTCAGGCAGGCAGAGGGTGGGTGGGGATGACACTTACAAGTAGAAGAGCTCATCATAAACAGGATGCAGTGTCCTGCTCTTGACCTGGGTCCTCTGGCTTCGGACCAGTGGAAAGAAGTGTGGTGGGCCCAGCTCCACAATCACAAAGGGGTCACTCAGGCCTGGTGGGAGCAGGGCCATGAGCAGACTCAACTGCCCTCCCACCTGTCAGCCTCTGCCCTGCCATACCTGTTTCTCACCATTGGCATCCAAGGGGAGCAGGTCGGCAGCGTGCAGCACCTCCACCGCCAGCCGCTGCTCAGCTACCTCGTAGTGGCAGCGGATGCTCAGGCGTCCAAACCGGTTCTGTTCCAGAGACCTCTATAAAAATGCCCATGGGCTGGTAAGCCCAGCTCAGGGGCTCTGAGGGTCTGGAGCAAAACCCCATGCCCACACCTGGGCCACATACTTGTTTGAGTTTGTCCAGGTAATACTGCTCAATGCACTCACGGGTGGAGCACTTGTGTAGGCGCAGCTCTTCTTCCAGCTTCTGCAAAGGGAGGAGGGAAATAAGTGGGCACCTGGTGAGACTGGCCACTGAGCACAACGTCTCACAGCTGCAGGCCCCTGAAGGCACAGGGGCTACTGCAAGGCAGTGGCTGAACTCAGGTCTGCAGCATCCATGCCATCCCCCTCTATCAGAGGCCCTGGGGGCAGGCCTTACCTTGTAGGTTCCATCCTTCAGGTTCTCCAGGGGCAGACCCTTGCCCTCTGCATGGAAAAAAGTGACCAGGGCCTAAGGCAGGGCAAGAAGGGAGAGGTGTCAGAGCATGGCAGGTGCTGGGGACAGTAGGCTGAGACAGGTAGAACTTTGAGCAACACCGGGCTTTGGAGAGCCCAGGGGAGAGCACACTGGAGGTGTATCAGAAGCCCCCAGGAAGTTTGGGATAATGCCAGGGCCTGAGGCCAGACAGCTATGTTAACAGGTAGCCAGCTCTGACATAGGTGGGCTGGTGGGGAAGGAATGCTGCCCTTGTGGGTTTCCAGAAGAGACATCCAGGCTAGGCAGGTCAGGCATCCTAGCAGCAGGGCCAAGGAGAGAGGCAGCAGCTTTTCCCCTGGAGCTTGGCAGGGGTCCTCCTCCACTGGGCCCTACCTCCAGAGTAAAGTGAAAGCGGCTGTAGAAGTCAGCGGAGACGTCAACGTTGGTACCCAGTGCCTGCAGAATGGTCTGCAGGAGCAGCTCCCAGAGGGCCTCAAGCACCCTGCAAAGACACTCGGCATCTGTGACTGGACCCCAGCCCACCCTGCTCCACCTGCCCCGGGCCATACCTGCTCAGGTTCTCCTTCACCAGCAAGGTGTTCAGCACAGTCAGCTTCTCGTCCAGGTACTTCATGAGCGGGGCCACAGCCTGTGGGCAGGGTTCTCAGGGCCGGACTGCACCTGGGCCCCACCACACACACTCCCCACCAGGCTGAGCCCTCAATCACTCAGGCACTCACCTCATCATTCTGGATAGAATCAGGCGACAGGCTGATGTGCTGCACATATTTTCTGATGTCACCCACCATCTGAAGGAGAGCAGTATTCAGCACTGAACAGACTAGGGGGTACAGGGCTGTGCAGTCAGTTCCCCACCCTGCCCACCTTGGAGGTCAGGTGTGCTGTCACGGTGCGGGCCTCTCGCTGCAGGTCTTCATCCAGGGCCTGTGTGCAGTTAAGCAGGGGTCGCGGGAGCCCCCCCTCGAGCCCTGCATCCTCCTCCGACCACGCCAGGCCTCGCAGTGCCTGGTCAACTATCCTTCGCAGGAGCTCCACGTTGTTGAGGACCACGCAGAGCTGGAGAAATGCATGTGCCCGATGGGGGTGATCGGTGCTCCTATGGTGGCCCCACCTGGCCTCCTGCCCCCATCCACCTGCCTGCCAGTCCACTCACCGGCTCACTCACTGTCTCGCCCGTGGCCCTGGGCTGAGTGTGCACCTTCTTCCGCAAGAGTTCAGTGTAGAAAAGGGCAGCCTCGCACAGATCCTGGTGGGACATGGAAGCTAGGGGACTCTGGGCCACATCCCCTGGCCCAGCTGCTCCTCCAGATGTCAACCTCTTCTTGGGCCATAGTGCCCACCTGGCTGAGCTGGGTGCCAAGGCCCTGGGCCTGGGTGGGGTCAGGCCATGCCAGGCAAGCCCATAGCTCCTGGATGTGGCTGAAGCAGAGACTTGCAGTGGCCGCAGAGCTGCTATGCTTGGAGGAGGCATCCAAGGGCTCCAGCTGGGAAAGCAGGAGGAGGCCTGTGTTTTGGGGGGCCTTGGATGAATCCCAGTACCCTTAGGGCTGGGTGGCTTACTCACCGTGTCCACATCCACAGCTCCCTGAAGCCTCCACTTGGCTTGGTCCCTCAGTACCTGCAGCCAGAGCTTCACAGCAGGCAGGAATGGGGCATGGATGCCAGCCAGGGCCAGGGTGTGGCTATCCCTGTGGCAAGAAGCCATCAGAGCACACCCAATTCAGACACCCTGAGCCAGCATGGCTCAGGGGCCCCAGGCAAAAGGGTATCCAGGAAAGCTTCCTATGTGGGGCCTTTGGGCTCCTGTTTAAGAGCCCTTTTAGAGGCTGGAGAACATGGGGGGAGCGGGGCAGGTGGCCATAGAGAGAGAGCTGAAGGAAAGGGGCAGATGGGATGGAGACAGGTTGGGGAAAGGGACAGGTGGGGAGAGGGCAGGTAGGGCTGTACGCCCACCGGCCCGGGATGCTGCTCCAGAAGCGCTGGATGTCTGCCAGGGTTAGGTAGAGCTCGAAGAGTTGTGAGGCCACCTCAAGGGTCATTTTGGGGCTCAGCTCCTCTGTCAGCACCCACACCTCCTCAGCCACCTGTCCAGAAGGGTAGAGTCAGGCTACCAGCAACAAAGAAACCTAGGCTCCTTCCCAGCCAGGAGGACGGTCCCCACCCCTTCCCCCCACCTCCGCCCCACATCCGCGCCGCGGCCTCACCAGACGCTCCAGCTGCCGAAAGGTGAGAGTGAAGAAGTCAATCTTGATGATGCTGCAAAGGACACATCTCAGACATCTGTTCACCCCCATTCCCTGGCCCTAGTGGCAGCACTTGAGGGGCTGGGTACAGGGGCAGCAGGAAGAGCCCTGGGTCCCACCTGTGGAAGAGGCTGGCATAGATGCCATAGCAGGACTGCAGGTCCTCATAGACGGTGTCGACCAGCTCCACCAGCCCAGCAAGGCGCTTCGACCCCAACTACAAGGAAGTACTGTTCACACTGACCTTTGGCCCGCACCCAACTCCCCCCACCCCCCACAGCCATGCCCCTCTCTAAGCTGCACCTGCTCTCGAGGACTCTTGGTGTTCAGGAGCCTGTCATACCATTCTCGGTTACCTCTCTGCAAGAGAAGCGACCAAGGCAGTGCAGTGTGGTGGGTGGAAGGGAAGAAGGACAATGGAGGGTGGAGGGTGTGTGCTACAGCAAGCTCAGGGCTAGTGGGTGGGGCAGGGGCTGGGCCATTAGCCCAGACTGGGCTAAATGACACACCTTCAGGGCAGCAGCGATGTCCATGTTTAGCTCAGTCTCGAAGGGGCAGATCTCAAAAGAAGGCTGGAAGAGCTGCAGCTTGTCCAGACACCTGGGTGAGAGTCACAGCTGACCGGGGGCTGCCTCACTCATGCCCCTACCCCACCAGGTGCCAGTAGCTACACCCACTTCAGCAGCAGCTCCAGGCGGTGTACGGCTGTGCTGTTGGTGGCAGGGAAGTAGTCCCGGAGCTGGCGCAGCAGCCGCAGTGCGAACTCAGAGAAGGCAGAGAAGCTGTCAGCCAGACTCTCCTCCTGGGGGCACAGGGCCCTTCAGAGCTGACCCCTCAGGCCCTCCCCATGGTGGGGCCAGCGGTCAGCCACGCTCTGCGCTGAGGAGCAGCCTCCAACCCCATGTGGCTTCTCCTGCTGGCCTCTGCAACCTCAGCCTCCATAGTTCCCCCCTCACAGCACAGATGCCTCAGGGCATTTGCACCACTCTATGTTCCCTCTGTTCTGTCTCTGCAGCACCCACTTCTTCTGTTGCTCACCATTGAAATGCACAACCTCGCTCCATCACACCCCTATCTCAGTATTATATTCCACTTGCTTTCTCCTACATCATGCAGTGTGGCTTTTTTCATCCCCCTACTGCACCTGCGGTCCATGTACCCCATGAGGACAGGACTCTGCCCCTCAGAGCCTGCCCTAGCCGCCGAACAGGCAGGCCCACAGCACACCTTCCTGGAACAGCATTTTCAGGGCACCAGGCCGAGCCAGCCCACCTGTTCCCGGGGCAGGGAGGCCGCCTCTTCCCAGTGAGCCTCCATGTCCTCCAGCAGCCCCAGCAGGTAGCCGTAGTCCAGGGTGCAGGTCTGATGGTGTCGGCTGCTGACTTGCCAGTGCCTGTGGGGGCCCGGCCCAGAGCCGGGGCAGCAGCATTGGGCCGGTCCCGGACCTAGCTGTCTCCTCCAAAGAACCCCGAGCGCCCCGCCCACTCACGGCTCTGCCCCTTTGTTGCCCCGCCCACCACACTCACGACCCGCCCCCAGCGCCCGCCCCGCCCACTCACGGCTCTGCCTCTTCGTTGCCCCGCCCACTCCCGCTCACGGCCCCGCCCCCAGCGCACGCCCCGCTCACTCACAGCACCGCCAGCTGCAGCTCGGAGAGGTTGCTCTGCGCGCCGTGCAGGCAGAGCACGGTGGCCGCCGGGCCGCTCAGCTCGCCCCGCCAGCTGCTCGAGTTCGGCTGGAGGAAGGGCTCAGCGTGGGTGGAGGTGGAAGACCCCCAGCCCCTTCCGCCCACAGTCCCCACCGCTCGCCCTCCTCAGGCATGGCTGGCCACCCCAGGGTCCCAAGGGTGCCGCTACCTCCTGGGCTCGGTGTTCGAACTGCAGCAGACGGCTGAGCAGCAGTAGATAGGACAGGAAGCCTGACCGCCCACGCTGGCTCATGCCGGTGTCCCTCTGGAAAGCAGGGTCCGCCCGTCACCAGTCCTGCTCGGGCTGGGGTGCAGGGCGGGGAGCCCCATGTTCCCCACCGCTCCCCACCTGCGTGGTGATCAGCTTGAGGGCCAATTGGCAGTCTCCCTGCACGCGGGAGGCGCTGGAGCGTGGTTCCAGCTTGAACCAGCGGTCCTCACCAGCCACTGGCACCTCCTGCGCAAAGAGTTTTCAGACTGGCTATTCCCCCACTGCTCCCTCCCTCTCACATAGATACCTGAGACTAGGGAGGGTACAAAGGCTTCTACCTCCCACTAAACATGGGCGACTATCACAGAGTGAGCACTCAAGTGTGCCTGGACACCAGAGGACCCAGAAAGCTGTCCCTCCCATTTCTCCAGGAGCGTGATCACCCCACCACCAGCCCAAGAAGGATGGGAAATGCTTGGGGGATGACATAGCCACAGGAAGCATCCCAGGATGGCGAAGCACCCATGAGTGAAGCCCTTCATCCACTCACCCAGACAGGTATATTAAGGCACCCCAAGAAGTCGTCCGTGTGGTCTTCCGTGGGCCCAGCAGTTCCATTTGCACGGGCTGACTTGACAATCTGTTTGAAATACCTAGGCACAGCAGGGTGGGCATCACACCTGTGGTCCCTGGGGAGCCACCATCTGCTGGCCCCTGTGGCCAAGCTGCAGAAACAGCATCTGGGTGGCACCAGGGTCCCACCTGCTCATGCCCTTTAGGCCGATGACTTCATTTAGCTTCCTGCATGCTTCCATCAGGGATACCTCATCGTCATGGTCCCTGGAAGCAGAGTGAGGGAGAGGATCTGGCTTGTTGGGAACCCAGCCCAGCCCTGATTGCCCCACCCTACTCCCCTCAGACCAGAGGCACCCACACCCCCTGCCTGCAGGGCACAGGGGCCTATACCAGATGTCCAGGTGCAGCAGGTCTGTGCTGACATCTTCAATCTCACTACAAGAACAGAGAGATACCCATGAGGGTCCATGGTGATCTGCCTCAGGTTGGGGCTAGAACAAATTCAGGAGCTACAGGGAGGGATCCATGACAGGTTGCCTGGGTTCGAATCATGATTGTGTGGCTATGGGAACGTGATGCCCTTCTCTGAACTTGTTTCCTCCTCTGAAAAGTGGGCATGTGACCAGACTCCTTCAATTCTCTGGGGCAAGCACTAAGACCACATACAGCTCTGAGCTGTCACCCTCTGGTCACAGGTACCCAAATGGATCTTAGGACTGGCTTTGGCACCACAGGAAGTCTCCTGTCCTACTACCTTGCCACCCGGCTGGGCAAGGAGCTTACAAGAGGAAATGCTCCTTCCAGACAGGGTTCAGGGTGCTGCTCTTGACCTCGGTGACTTGGATGCACTTGGCTGGCAGTGGGCTGCCACGCTTGGCACCCTTTCGGAAGCTGAAGCGCTGTTCCTTGTGTCGGCCTGGCTCCCGTGGGTTGCCTGAGCCCGGCAGGATGCCCAGCATGCAATACGGGTCACTGAAGCCTGGAACATGGCAGATGCCTCAGCCCCCGACCCCAGGGCATCCTCCCCTCCATGGTCACCAGGCCTGGGCACAACTAAGGTCCCGGCCACTCCCCACTCACCATTGGGGTCTTTGGCCAGCAGGTTTTTGGCACGCATGACAGATACTTTCAGGGCATACGTGGGGGCCTGTGGGCAGAGGGGTGATGAGGGGCCTCAGTGCAGACATGATAGGGACTGCCCTGTGCCCCCACCACACCCAAGTTCCTACACATGGGCACTATGGCTGGTCAACTTTGCTCAGGTAGACAGCAGCCTTACCTTGGCCTTCTTCACATGCTCAATGGCCTCTGCGTGCTCCTCTGGGCTGGTGCCAAACACCTGGAGAGGGAGAACAGGTATGAGGGTCTAAGTGACCCCCAAAGTGGGGCTTGCCATCATCCTGGGGATGCCTGACTATAAATGTCACAGGTGGTGGGGAAATACATAAGTGAGGAGGAAAGGTGGGTCTGCCCATCCATCAGTTCATTAGTCTTTATGCTCTACGCATGTGTATGTGTGTCTGTCTGTCTGTCCATCCTTCTGGGTGTACCTGTCAGCCTGTATGTGTGCCTGTCTGTGAGCATACTTATGTGTTGTGTACATGGGTAAATCTGTGTGTTTTGTTCAGGTGATGGTGACATCGGCAGGGAGGGGAGCAGGTTAGGGGTAGTCCTTCCCAGAGCAGGGTGGGCAGGTCTAAGGGGGCTCACCTGTTGAAGGTAGCCCAGTAGGGCCTCCTGGTCATCCACCTGGTTGGGGCCCATGGTCCCTGCACGGTAAAGGATGGTGTACAAGGCTTCCTCATAGAGCATCTCTACCTGTGGGTGGGGTGAGGAACACACCCTGAGTCCTCTGCCACAGCACCCTTTCTCCTCTCAGACTCCTTGGGCCCACCCCCTATATGCCCAGCCCCCAGCCCTCAATAGCTCTTCTCACTGGCAGAGCTGACTCCTGCCTCAGTGCCTTTGCACCCACCCAGCCCGCCACCAAGGACCCCTACTTACCCCTCACCTCTGCTCCTTGCTCACTTACATAGGGAGGCCTGGTCCACCCCCCCCCACCTTTACTGGGCCTAGCACACAGTAGGTGCTTTCAGCCTGACCCTGGGGCCCTCTTACCTCCTCCTGGGTCAGGGCTCTCAGGCCACGGTTTGGATCTATGGGTTCAGCGGGGGCTGGTGAGCTGCTGCGCAAGAGGACCTGTGAGGGGGGCACTAGGGTGAGGATTTCCAAAGGTGGGGATCCTGCGGCTGGCTTAGAGGGATTCCAGGAAGGGAATGAGTCAGGAAGTAGAGGCCATACTTGGAGATGGCAGGCAGGGAGCCACACCCAAGCCCTGTCCTCACCTCAGGGCATGGCAGGCCCCGTCTGCCTTCCCCCTTCTTCAGAATGAGGCGAATTTGGGCAAAGAACTCCACGCCATCCCCAGGTTTCCTGAAAAAGAAGGCCAGGCTCAGGGTCAGCAGAACCTCCCTGAAGCTCAGGGCTCACAGCATGTGCCACTCCACCCAGAACCAGCCAATAGCCCAAACTACTGAAGGCGCATCTTGGGGCAGAGCAAGAGGTCCACAGTGTACCCCACAGCCTTGGGTTCAGACCCTCCTGGGCTCCCCTTGGCCTGTGGGGCACCCACCAGGCCCCTGTGGCAGGCTCCTGTAAGTCGGTGCTGGCACTCCCTGGCTCCTCCTCAGTCTTCCGACGGAAAGAGGGGCAGGCCTGCACCTGCCTGAGCACGCTGCTCTTGATCTCTAGCAAGCTGGACATGGTGAGTGACCTGCGGACAGAGAACACAGCCATGGCCCATTCATTCATTCATTCAGCAGTATTGCCATACAGTCGCATCAAGCAGTTATTGAATTAACCAAACCCAACAAAAGCTGTGTTCCTGGGGACGATCTGGTTGGACCACCAGGGGGCAGGAGGAGGGGACACCTTTTGGGGGAATGCTGGCTGGTGGAGAGCCCTGGCACTATCATGGCCATGGAGGAAGGGGGTTGGGAGGGAAGAGGCCCTGCCCACCCCCCCCACACCGCCCTGCAAGTTGCATGATCTCTCTAAGCCTTCATGTCCCCATCTGCAAAATGGGAGACCCCTGCAGGATGGCTTTGGAAATGAGATAAAGCTGTAAGAAGTGGTGGTAGTGCCTGGCAAAGTCTGTGCTTTTACCCCTGCATGGCCAGAATGCACGGGAGGGGCCTCTGGGGGTCTTTACCCATCAAGTGCAACAGGGCCAGTGCTCCATCCTCACCCCTCAAAGCAGAGCCTGCTCTTCTCAATCAGTGGAAATGAGAACACGAAGCAAGCCCTGCCCTATCTGGAAGGTGCTGAGTATAGGGCCACAACCCCCTCTCCCTGTCCTGCTCCCAGTGCCCCATGTTGCCATAGCAACCAAAGCATCATACTTTGGAGCAGCTCAGATGTCACAGTTAGGGAAGGGAAAGGCGCTCTGCCAATGGAGTTATGGAGCTTGGGCCTGGCGGCCAACTGCCCGAATCCCCTGAATCCAGTTCAGTCTTGCTCATTCTGCTCTGTGGGACCAGAACATGTGTGGGGGACAAGGCTCAGACTGAGCTAGTCTGCAGCCCTGGGAGGGGCTGGAGTCAGTGACTCCAGCAACAGGCAACTCTGAGTAATGGCGACGATTTCCATCCAAGTGGCAGGGTCCAGGCTTCCCCTCAGAAGGCTCCTATGGATTGTTGGCACTAGACTCCCCTTGTCAACTTAGACTGTGGCAGGGGATAAGGTCCAGCTCTAGGTGACACCTGCATGCTTCCTCCAGGGGGCTCAGTGTGCCCTGTAGACCCAAGGAAGAAGGGTAGGATGACAGCCTGCCCCTTCCACTGCACTGCCTGGCCAGGCATCCACCGGGTTGTGTACTAACCGGCCCTGTGCCTCTCCCAAACTCCAGGGTGCTCTTCTTGCTCCTCTTGAAAACTATCAGGGCAAAGTGCACACCCCCTGCCAGGCCACCTTTGCTTGCTCAGTGCACACCCCTTGGCTGCCTGCCCAGGCTTGCTGGCCTCTGGTGCACAGGACACACCAGGTTCCCCTCAGCACAGCATGGGGCCTCAGCACTGGCCATCCAGGTCTGCCTTCCTAGCTGATGTGAACTCCTCTACATACTAAGCGAGCCCCCAGGCCAGGCAGATAGGCAGATCAGCCTAAACCGGGAGGGGAGTAGCTGTCGTTTTCACTTGACGAACAGGAAATGAAGACTCAGCCAGATTAAGCTAGGAGCCTGGGTGTCACAGGCAGTTAGTGGTGAGAAAGACAGGTGAGACCACTTCTACCCCGCATCCCAGGCCAGTCCTGGGGCCAGGCTGCTACTCAGAAACCACACCCACATCTGCACAGTCTCTAACATCTGCTACCTGTTCTTTAGAATCCTAAATTCTGTTGGGAAAGCTGGGCCAGGGCACCTGGTGGGCCCTGAATTGACTTTGCTCCCAGCTGTGTCTGCTCATCTATCTCCTGGAGGCCCAGGGCTGCTGTCCGAGGTCTATATTCTCTACTAGCTCAGGCCATCATGTCCAGACAGGAGGGGCAAACAGCTTGTCCCCTCACAGAGGTGCCAGATATGAGGCTGCACCTTTTTTACACCTATCAGTGCCAGCTCCTGGGAGCCCACCTCCAAAGATAGGGACTCAGCAAGCTTCAGCAAACGCTTTTGCCCCTATAGCCAACAGTGAGCTCCTCCAAGGGCCAGCGTCACAGGCCCCCCCCCTTCCCCTCTCTAGCTGAGTGGAAGGGGCTGCTCCCCCCGCAACCCCCCAAAGCCAAGGAAGCAGCTGCTGCTTGAGCTGTTGCCAGGGCAACCGCCAACTGCAACTGCATGTGACAGGGGCTACAGGGGCTCACGGTCCCAGAGACAAACATGACGCAGGAGCCCAGTGGCCTGAGCTGCAGGGATGGGGTTTCTGTGAGAATCAAATGTTCAAGGTGGTGGAGGGACAGCATCCTACCCGCATTTTTCACTCGACATCTCACCATATAATGCTCAGACCAGCCCTGGAGAGGGTGCTGCTCTGCT
This sequence comes from Cynopterus sphinx, assembly GCA_030015415.1. Classification (NCBI taxonomy): domain Eukaryota; kingdom Metazoa; phylum Chordata; class Mammalia; order Chiroptera; family Pteropodidae; genus Cynopterus; species Cynopterus sphinx. Next base: position 92,232,449 of record CM057379.1, on the reverse strand, counting down.
TCCCTATGTGGATAAGGAAACAGGCCCCAGGGTGAGGAATCTGTCCAAGGCCACAGAGACAGCAGGTGGCTTAGGATGGAGTTCTGCTCTCCCTGGCTCCCATGTCCAAGCACGAAGCTCTTGGCATGTCCTACATCCTAGATCCAGGTGGACCAGTCTCCCCCTCTGCTGACTAGTACCTCTACGTTCCCTCCTTCAACCTGTTACTAGGATGGGGCAACAGTGGCTTCTGGGCACAGGTATCTGAGAAAGATGGCTCATCCTGGGTGCCCAGAAACTCTTCAGGTTACCCTGAGAAGCCTTGAGAGTTGATGACCTCACTGCACCCAACAGCCTTGACTCTGGGAGCCAGCTAGCACCTCACCCAGAGCTATCGTCAACAGTGGGCATGTGGCTATCCCCCTAGGAAGCACTCACTGGCTGCCAGGGCCCCTTAGCCTGAATGGGGCAGTAGTAAGCCAAGCACAGGGCTACAGGGGCCCTCCATCTGTGTGATGGGCCCTGATGGGACTCCTTCAGGAGCTGTTCCTGTCTTTGACTCTCCTGGTCCGGGATGGCAGCACAAAAGACTCCTAGCTGCCACCAAGACCAGAATCACAGCTCTCAGTGGTCCAACAAGCAAGCTGAGGTTGGCCATGCCAGCACTGGGGCCAAGCCCCAGGTCGAATGGGAAATGACAATTCTGCAAAGTGGGTGTCACTGTCCCAGTTTACAGCCCAGGGTAGGGGGTCCCCCAATACTGCCCTGGTTGTGTGTGGGGGGAGAGGGAGTATATCAGCAAGCTAGCTCTCCAGGCCACCTATCTGGCCCCCACCAACCCTTTCACTCTTCCTCAGAATTCCCAGCTCCCATCTCTCCATGGCCCTGCAGAATCCCCAGACAGTGCTCCCCTGCACACAGTGAGTGGCAGTGCCTATTACAAATGCTGCTCTCTGGGGTCTCATCCCAACCTAATTCCCGAGGAAGGGCCTGAGAATATGCATTGCAACCAGCCTCGTAGGTGGACTTAGCATGCGGGGAAGCCTGAGATCAGCTACGAAGGACCAGCTAACTGCTTCTAAAATGAACCCATGAAAAATGATTTTATCCCCGTAAGTTCATTCTTCCTCCCAGACCCCCTCTTACCTACCTTTACTCACCTGTCTTCACGCAGCTCTCCTCCCTCCCACTTTTCTTACTGACGCCCCTCTCGCCCACCCCCACCCCGCCCTTCTCGATGCCCCGCACGGGAGCCCGAGGCCGCCAGTTCTGTTGGGGTTTTTCTTCATCGGAGGGCGGTGGTCCCGGCAGTTCAGAAGACAGTCTGGTGAGTGTGTATTTTTTTACCTACCTCGGACCTTTAGGGGAGATGAAGTGGAGGGGCGGGGCTTGCACTGCCACGGATTTCGGGGAGGCTGGGGTCCTACCAGGACCGCAGGAGGGTGAGAGGGATGGGCCCTGGGGGCGTCTTCCGCCCCAGGGGTTTGCCTAAGAAACATCACAGAGCGCCTCGGGGGTCGTCGGCCCTGCCCGGGCTACCCTCCACCCCTCCCGGCGCTCCTGCGCTCCCGGGGGGGGGGCGCGCACAGCGGGGCGCCAGCAGAAATGTCTAAGAAATGTCCTCCAAGCGTGGGCCGGCCTCAGTTTCCCGCGGGCCGGGGGGCGCGCTTTTGCTCCCTCCCGCCCCCCACCGCCTCGGGGATGTGCGTAGGAGCCGGAGTTGGTGGCGTCCCAGGTCCCACGGCCAGGTGGCCGTGGGCCGAGCCTCGACGGCGCGGGACGGAGTCGCAGCACTCACCGTGGGCTGGACGGGCTCGGGGAGCTGCGGGCGCCGCGCTCGCACGGGCTCCGGGACGCCTAGGACAGCCAGCGCTCGCCGCCACCCGCCGCCACCGGCGCGAACCGCTGGGCGCAGCGGGTCCACAGCGGCGGCGGCAGGGGCGGGGCCTGGCCCTCGCCCCGCCCCTCGCCCCCCCCCGCTCGCCCCCCACAGTCAGCCCGGCCCAGTGAGGGTCCCTGCGCCTCCAGCGCCTGCCTGGCCTGAGAGCCCCCTTCCCCCGGCGGCGGGGCGAGGGGCTGCCGGCCAGCCCACAGGTGGGTCCAGCCGGAGTAGACTCGGCCCCGCGGCCGGCCCCGCCCCATCCCCGGGGCCGAACGAGATTTCTCCGTAAGGTCTGCGCAGCCACCTCCGGAGTCGTCCTCCCAGCCGCACTGTCCCGCATTAGCCTGCGTCTGGGAACCACCTTGAGCCTAACAACTCCCTCCTCTCAGGGGGCACAGTACACGCCTGGGGCGACGGGATGCTGCAGTTAACCCAGGACGCCCCATGGCAGCCCAGACCACCTGTTGGGATGATCCTCCCAATGGCCCCGATGAGGGCCTAGACACCCCAGGTGGGGCAGCGTGCCTGGTCACGTAGTTTGTGAAATCCCGGGGCCTGGGCTGGACCCCTCCCATTCATTTCCAGCCTGCTTTCAGCGTTCCTCTTGGATCCCCTCTCCCCTCCACGTCATCCCGCTGCGTTCTGGTTACCTGTAGAGTTTGTTGGCACAGACTGCCGGCTCTCTGCAAACCTGCTGATTTCAAAAGTCTGGCCTGGGGCCAGCCATCTGCATTCCTAACAAGCTTCAGGTACTGTTGGGGGATCCTGGGACCACACTTGGAGAACCGTGGGGGCTGTGCAGAGGTTCTGGATCTGTCTGAGGTGCCTAGGGTCCCTGGAGCCCACTCCTGTCTTTGGCCTATCTTGCTGGACCCTCAGAGTACCTATTCTTTGGGTGTCAAACTGATATTTGGGGTTTTCACCCCAAAGAACATCGTCTCTCATGATGGGACTTTAGGCAATGTGGGGACAGAAAGATAGGCCTGGAACCCACTTCAGCTCAGTCCCAGAAGCAAGGGCAGTTCTCTCTGGGGTCAGCTGAGCAGAGGGGAGGGCCAAAGGCTGGAGAACAGGGTTCCAGAACAGAGCTCCATGTAGGGGGTCAGCCCATGCACGGACAACTGCACCTTTCAGTGAACAGAGTGCTTCCCCCCTCATGCAGGGTTGGGTGGACACTGCTCTGATGGGGACACCACCTGTCTCAGTTTCCAGAACCAGACTCATCCACATCTGTGCTACCCTATACCTATCTGTACAGAATGAGGAAGAATTACTGTGTGTTTGACAGCACTGCAGGGACTGTAGAGAGCACTGCAGGGTGCAGGGACAGCACTGCTGTTCAGGTTCTCTTAGAAGCTGCCCCCAGACCTTACTTTCATCCTGACGCAGCAGGGCCAGGCAAATGGGGGCAGGGGGAGCTCAGGAAATGCATCAACGGCTTAGGGCAGAAATGAGTCAGGGAAGTAGGGGAGGGGGCCTGAACCCCGTGCCACCAGCTGCCATTTGGCTTTTCTTCTGCAGGGGATAGAAACTGGGATAGTGGCAGCTTGTCCTTTCTGGGGGACTGGCAGTCCTGAGCCAGGATCTTTGAGCTGATGCTCTCCACCCCTGCAGTTTTGCGTCAGGTTCTGCCAACCTGTTGGAACAAAAACTGGGTCTGGTTGCCATGGTGATCATAATGGCTTGGGGTGAAGAGATGAGACTCTGCAGCTGCTGTAAACAGGAAGTTAGGAGGGGCTGCTGCCCAGGGAGGGGACCTCTGCTTGAACTCCCTGCGGAGCCTAGGGCAGGGTCAGTGGCATCAGAGGCACCAGCCCTGAGACTAACTAGCCTGTTGGTGGAGGGCTCCCGAAACCTTATCAAACCTCAGATAGGGAAACTGAGACCTAGAGAGGAGAAAGAGCTTGTCTAGCACCATAAAGCAACATTCTGGGTCCCAAGTGCAGCCCTGAAACTCAGTTTCTTCAGGAAAAGATGATTCCCAGGACTTTCCTCTACATCACTTCCAGAGGCGGGAGTGATGGTCCTATTTATGCCTGATCCTTTCATTCTCCCAGCTCGTTCTGAGACTGAAGTCAAGCCCATCTGAGTCAGTCAGACTCCTGCCCCATCACTCCCTTCTGCTGCCCTGGGCCTCAGTTTCTCTCATTTGTAAAATAGCCGCACCCATTTCTGCAGGCTGGTAGGGGACCTCAGAGGGTAGATCTCAGTGCAAAGCATGTGCCTACCATCCCATCGGAACTCCAGTGACCTGGGGAGGGGACTATTTCTGCCTCTACAGGTTAAGGGTGGAAGCCCATCCTGTTGATCCCACAGCAGGGAGTGGGCAGGGGGAGTGTTGTCCCACTCCTCCTTCCTGTGCCCTAGACCCCACTCTTAAGTGTCACCCTGGCCCCTCTGCCCTAGACCCAACAGTGGTCCTGAGCAGTGGAGGCCGCCGCTATGGTCCAGAGATGGTGAGGGTCAGCACAGGACAGGGATGTATGTGTCACAGCTGGAGTTAAGGCACATGATATTCACCTAGACTGGGTCAGGGCTCTGTGGGGCCTTTGGGGAGGTGGGGTTCACACCCTCCCAGCTTTTGTCAGGAAAGGGTATGGCAGGTGGGGGGAGAGGCTTTTCCTCCTTAGGGCCAGGAGAAAAATACCAGGCTCTGGATACCCTGATGGCTGCTGCAATGCAGGGAAAGGGCCCCTCAGCGTCTAGCCACCCACGCCGGTTTTAAGAACGCACCAGCTCACGCCCTCTGGTGGCATTCTCTGGAATTGCAAGCACAGTCTCGTGGCATTCAGGCTCCTCCAACTTACGCTACAACCCTCAGCCTTTTCGGAGGACAAAGGCAGGGAAAGGGGCAGGTCCCCAGAGAACTGATGGGGGCAGAGTTCAGGGGCCAGGGCTACTGCCTGCTGTGGGCTGGAGGACTGCAGGAATTTCATTGCCAGCGCTATCCTGGGTGTCTGCCAGAAGAGGGGCCTCCGGGTGGGAGGGTTCTGGTCCAGATAGTCCCTTGCCTGTGATGTTGGTTCCCGAGGTGCAGTCACCAAAAGTGGAGTAGGGGTTCTGTTGCCAGTACCTGTACAGGTGGAGCCTGTGCCAGGCCCAGGTGCTCTTGGGTCTCAGGCCTGAGGCTTGTGTGGGGCCAGGAATGTGGAAGCAGAGCACCATCTGTTGTCCACTAACTTTCCCACTGGCTTCTGGCCCAGGGGCTGGTGTACCAGGAGCCACCTCTCCCAAGGGTGCCTCTCACCCTCACCCTTTGCGGGGTGAGGGCAACGTTAAGAGACAGAGCTGCAGGTGGGCCCAGAGCCTGGCTTCTCCACAGGACAGGCATCATTCTCTCACAACTGGGGACGGAGGTATTTTTGTCCCAGGCTCTGGGGGGTCAAGATTCCTTCCTCCTTGGAGGAATAGGAGGGGCAGCACTAGCATCCAGTGGATCTCTCTTCAGGAGGGTATCCTGGAGGAAGGGGAGGGTGGCCACCTGGAAGGGCAGATCCCAGGAGGGAGGAAGCCAGGCCCGGGCTCTGTGACTTTGTTGCTTCTTTGTTACTTTCCTCAAGGAGCTCATGGAAACAGCTTCCTGACAATTAACAAATACTTTGGGTGAAGCTGCTGAAACCAGCCATGGGTGAAAGGGACCCCAGCTCTTCAGCCCCATGGGGCCTAGAGCCTTGGCAGATGGGGTCACAGTATCTAGAAACCCTTGTGAGCCTTGTGGGCCCCTGCAGCAAGACACCCCCCAGACTCAGCAGCAGGGTGGTTGAGGCACATACTGCATGAGCACTTCTCTGGTCTTGCTGGAGCCGCCTCAGACTGGTTCAAGCCAGCCCAAGTCAATGCTGGGGCTCCAATTTGTCAACTCGTTGTCATGGTAACCTCAAACTGGAGGCTGGCCATGGCAGAGCCTGATGTGGTGGGAGGGCCTTGGGCCGCTGGTCAGGGAGCAAGGTGGCCTGTGTGAGTGGGTGTGCCCGAGAACAGTGCTGACCTGGCTGGTACAGTCCAGGGAGACCAAGGGGACTCACAGGTACCCACAGCCTGGCCAGGATACAACTCAGGCCTCTGAACTGTCATTCCTGGGGAGCCCATCTCATGTTATTGGGCTCCCCTGGGAGCCCCAAGTCCAGGATCCTTGCTCTGCACCTACATATTGGCTACATCATCCCCAGACACAGTCACAGAAGCCCCATCAGGGTCTGAACCCAAGGGCTTGTGTGCACCTTGGTGCTGTGAGAATCAAGTCCCGCTCTGAGGCCCATCTGGGTGATGAAAACAGCCCTAGGTCCCCAGAGGGCAAACTCTGCTCCAGCAGGCCAGATGGACAAAAGGCAGGACCAGTGGCTAGCACAGAATGTGTGCTGGCCTTGTTGCCCATGCCCAGGTCTCAGGAGGGACAGAAAAGATGATTTGACTAAAGCTTAAGGGGATGTCATCCCCTGGCCATGAGGGCCACTGACGGCCTGATGCGGGAGGCAGAGGGGATGAGGCTTGGGCTTCTGGGGCACAGCAATAAGCAAGGGGTGGCCTGTGTGGGAGGCGGGTAGGAAAAGGACACACCCTGCAGGCAGCAGTTTGTGGAAATATTTTAATTAGAGGATTCTTAGATACAGTGGTTAATCTATTGCCCACAATTCCTCACTAATTAGGCGCCTCATGCTGGGAACACACTCTCTTCCCTTACAGTAGAAATAGAATGATCACATTTCATAGTTCTCATGTTACAAGATTCACATCTTTGTTAAGCCAAGGACTGTGGCACAAAAGGACATTCATTAGCCAAAGTCACGACAATTTGCTAGAAACATCGATTACTTTAGAATGCTTTAACTAGAAAATATATTGCATTTCCATATATATTAACCATATACATGTGTAACTATTACTAAGTGTAGTTCAGTCATTACAAAATAAGACATTCTGGAAGGGGCTATACACACATGACCCGCTGAAACACCCCCCTCCCCCCTGTAAGGCCCTTTGCATTAGGAATAATTGCAAACATCAAACAGAGAGCTCAGAGCTCAGCAATCCAACAGATGTCCAGCTAAGCAAGTGAACAAGGCACTGGGCCCTCAGGCCATGAAGGTGCTGTAGGCTGAGGGGGCCATGTGCACCCCTTCCTGGCTGAGGGCTCGATGACCAACTCCCTTTGCTGCCCACCCCTTTGGGAGACTGTCCCCACTTCAGTCTGTGCACTGGAGCCATAGGCAAACCAGTTCTGACAGCAAAGGTCTCTGGGGTGGGAGGGCAAGGCTGGATGGCACACGGCCAGTTCCAGGTCTCTGGTCTGTTCAGCACTGTGCTCACTGGGAAACAGAGGCCAGGACTCCCTCTGCCACTTCCTGTCTCCATCTATGCCACTTCCCTGCTGAGCTGGGAGCTAGGCCTGCTTTCCAGCAGACAGCAGCCAACTCCAACTTTGGGAAGCTTGGTTGTGGCCCAGGTTCTAGGGTGCCTTCTGAGGCGGGGACTCCTTGGGTGACCAGATTCAGAATGCTTCAGGAAACAGGAAGAGCATGCGACAACAGCCCTAAGCTGCTCCCCTGGGGCATCCTGGTGACTGGAACCACCTACACACAGGGGTAGGGGCTGATGAAGTGAGCGTGGGAGGGCTGTGGGCGCTACATGCAGAGGCCCAAGAAGAGCCACTGAGGCCTGGGCAGGCAATGCGCTGCCAGAAGTGGAGGCCACATGCCCTGTTCACGGGCCTAGGCTCCACTGCTGTGGCCTGGCTATCTTCAGCCAGCCTGTGCTGGCCCGAGGGCCAGTAGCTTGGATGTGGTCCTCACTAAGGTTCAGCCTTGGCCTGGGTATAGGTACCTTGTCCTCCTGATGGCTTGGGCAGCGCATGCTTTTAAAGGGTCTCGACGCCAATTCTAACCTGACCAGATCTGAACCCTAGCGCTCTACTGCTCAAAGAACCGGAGGAGGCGGAGGGGGGACAGAAACCCTGGACACACACTGTCTCTGGACACAGAACTATTTACAAAGGACCAGGACAAGCGCCGCGCAGGCCCAAGGGATAGGCAGCAAGACATGCTGGGGCCAAGGCTGGTGCTCCGTGGGGCCTGCAGCTGAGGGGAGGGGGCTGGGCACCCCAAAGCTGCCTCCTCACACTTTTAATGACGATAATGCAACGAAAACCTTTATATAAACAGTTTATTTACTCTAAACAGCAACACAGACAAAACGCCATATAAACACAAAGGAAGTGATGCGGAAAACAGAGGCTGGCTGACTTTGGATCTGAGGCTCATAGCAACACAACCTGGGTTTTGCAGAGAGAAAGGACAGAGGCGCGAGGGCAGGGGACAGGCCGATTTCTTTTTCATACAGCCAGCTGGAGGCTACGTGTAGCTCTGATGGTGGAAAGCATGCCTGCACCTGCGAGCAAAGGGAACTAGCTCCTCAGGGACTCGTCGAAGTATAAAAGTTTATAATTTTACAGCAGTTGAAATACTGACATCAATATTAAAATAAAAGCAAGTTTTACATAACAATCAAAAATACAAAAGACTGAAGGAAGAGACCCTGTATGAAAAACTGGGCAATTCAGTGAGTCGAGAACTGTGTACCAGTGGCAGAAATGGAAAATGGCGCCCGCCCGCCTCCCCTAGGTGACTAGTAATTGTACAGAGCAACGCTAGATCTGCAAATGTTGTAAACAAGTTCTTGCCAAACCAATCCCTTCCTTTTGATGCTGCCTGCCGCAGGTCGCTGCTTATGAGGGCGCAAACTTCTTGGCTTGTGCTCGAACCCTTTTCTCGTATTCCACTCTGTTTTGGCTGAGGAGGTCAAGAGAGACAGACATTAGAAGGTGCAGCTGCCGTGCGTGCGGGCTGAGGGTATGCTCGCTGGCTGCTGCGCACCGAGGCCTATGGGACGACCAGAACAAGATGGGATGGCTTCTGGGCCAACGCAGAGTTGGAAGGAGAACAAGGTCACAGAGTGTGGCTTGAGAGATGAGCCTGCAGCACGGGTGCCAGCTATGAGGGTACAGCCTGAGCGGAATGTTGCAATTCTTCTTTTAAATTTGAAATAGCGCTAACCATTACGGAGAGGAAATAAAGACTGCTCACCTAGACTTCAAAAACAGACTGACTTCTGGTGGGCTTCCCCGTGGGCTCTCAGTCCTAAGTGTGAAGGCATGGAGGTGAGGGGCAGCTCTCTGACTGCTGGACACTGTGTGGGACTACAGCGAGAGAACTGCTGCCAAGAGGGGGCTGGTGGGCACTGCCCAGGCCAGGGTGACAGGCAGGTGGGATGGCAGTAGAAGTGCCAGAGGGGAGAGACCGGCTGCTACCAGGGGATCAATGTGACTTCGAGGCCCACGGGGACACAAGGACATTTACGAACAGGGCTCTTTGATACACCAGGTCAGAGGTCTTATTCAATACCTTGGGGCCTAGTCAGCAGCTCTCCTTGGAGCCCAGGTGTAGTACGTGCACTCCGCAGCATTCACACCCCAGTAAGCAAGCCTGCGCTCCTCCCAAGCCATGATCTCAATAAGTATGGCCTCTCAGAGCACTGGTCCCAGCCCAAAACACAGGTCCCGGGGCTGAGGGACAGAGAGCCTACTACAAAGATTTCTCTCAGTTCTGCCAAGAGCAGACGAGACTCTGGTGCCCCAGGCACTCCGCTCTGGGGCTCTCTGGGGAAAGGCTGTAGTGCCAGCACTGGGAGAGGCAGAAACCTGCTCAGAATGAAGCCTGCTGAGCTGGCATGGTGCCTAGGGGCATGCCAGTCCTCGGAGGCCAGTGTCAGCACCATGCCTGCACAACTGGGAGTGAAGGCCACAGGAGAAGTTTCTGCCACCAGGCTGTGCTGTAGGCAGTATGTACTCTCACCCTGGCCAAGGGCCTAGCCCCCCAGGGCAGAGGCAGCTGACTAGGAGGGCTCTGGAAGGAGCCAGAAATAATGGCAGAGACAGCCCAGTCTGGCCCTGCCATTTACCAAGTGAGGCTGGGTAAAGGTGGCAGCCCTACAGTTCTGAGGTGCCTGCCAATACAGGACATGCCCTGTGGCCTTCCAGGAACATGAGAAAAAGATCATGTTTCACAAAAGGTTCTCTTAAACTGAATGCCTACTGGTGAAAGAATGTCTCATTCCTAGAGTGTATGACATCAGCAGATAAGGGTCCCGGGGTATACAGAAGACAGTCTAGCCCTGAGCAGGCTGGGGGCCATACAACTGGGAGCACCCACTGGCCTCAGCACCTGCTGGCACACAGCAGTGGTCCCACACTCCTGCTGCAAACACCAAAATTTGAGGGCCGCGGGTCAGAGGTATGCCATCAAGACACTTAGACAACTTGCCCAAGGGATCACACCCACACCGCAACCCAAGCCAGGGCTGACAAGCTCGCTCTAAAGGCCTGTGAGGAGATATTTTGGCTTTGTGGGCCTCGTGGTCAATTGCAGTGGCTCATCTCAGACAATGCAGACCCAAGTGACCTGATTTACAAAGAAGCACAGGCCGATGGAGGCTGTTCTAAATGGTTATCGTCGTGAACACTATGTAATACCCAGCTCAAAGGTCAAGGTGGGAGAATGCAGCTACTAGAGCCACTGGTGCACAGCAGTCAGCAAGACATCAGTGAATTCCAGCTCAGCTCCGCTGGAATCACAGCGACACCCTGGGGGGGGGGGGGGAGATACGCCTGAAATCTGAAGCAGGGGCTACCAGGTCAAGGGCAGGGCTGGCTAAGGGTATGAGGAGGTTGGGTGGGGAATACAGCAAATTCTGGTCCATGGACCTTAGGCCCCATCTGGGAGTGTCTTGCTGCCCTCAGCCACCAGGGGGCACCCCCAGCCAACAACTGGGGTGGGCCCAAGGACAGGAAGCCATTTTGGGGGGTGGGGTATGAAATCCATTTTCTGAAACCAGGCTACTTCTTGAACGGGGACTCAGGCCATCTTGTGTGGCAGCTGCTTAGAACAGCCTACCCTTTGACCTGATCCAGTTTCATAAATATCCTCTTGGAAGAAACAGGCCCATGCCGGGCCTCTCCTTGTGGGCCAGCCCCTCAGGCCCCTATTTTCTGAACAAGGACAAATGGAACAGTGGGAGTCAGAACCCCCAATGTGGCATAAGGCCCCTCCCAGCCCAGCAAGCTGGCGAGCAGGGCTTGGGAACTCCCCACAGTGCACCCAGCCAGCCCCATTTGCTCACAGTCACAGCAGGCCCTCCTCTCTCAGCACAGTCTGATGTGGGGCTACCACAGGGAAGGGCTGGGATGTAGAGTGGATGCCCATCACCTGGGTGACCAAGAGAAAGTCAGGAGCACCCAGGAAGAGCCACAGCGGGGCAAAGATGGGAAGTCTAGGGCCTCTGTGACAGCTGGGCTGCTGGACACACCTCCTCCTCTGGTGTCCTCATCCTCCAAGCCAGACCAGGCTCCTGAAGGAACTGGGTTTCCCTGGCCATACCCCATCAAGGATAAAGTGGCCAAGAGCCCATGTCATCTGACTCTGCCATCCCCCACCCCCTCTCTGGCCACCTGTTCTTGCCACGATAGGCCCTTTGCATATACAGCTCCTCCTTGGATATCTCCACGGCCACCTCACATGGTCCCCACTTCAGGCCACCTCACAGGGTCCCCACTTCATAGCACTGACCCCCGCTGCCTCCAAGGACCACTCACAGCTTGCCTATTGCTCCACTTCCTACAGACGGTCTAGACTGGACTTCCAGGAAAGGTTGTGCAAGCCAACAAGGTCACAGCAAGTGGTGCCAGATTGTTACTAACCAGTAAATTGTGTAGGCCTCTGCTTGAGCTGGATCTTGGATATTTGGTTCATTTAGAAGTTCCTGTATTCCTAATAAGATCTGTGTAAAGACAAAAATAGAGCAAGATGGGTGGGAGGTCAGCAGTTCAAAAGGCAAACTTTTCTGGGATATCATCCTCAGCAAGTGGGAAGGACCACAAATTCTCTGGTCCCAAAGGAAGGTCAAGGTTGGCCACTCAAGCTGCGTACCTGCTTAATTGTGATGGCTGGCCTCCAGTCCTTGTCTTCCTCGAGGATGGACAGGCACACAGTGCCAGAAGGGTACACATTTGGGTGAAATAATGGTGGTTCAAATTTGCCTGGACCACAGGGAAAAAAAAAGGGGGTTTTGGTGGCAGTTTTCTTACAGAATAATGTCCTGCCTTGACGACATTCCTTCCCCAAACTAGGGCACCTTTGCATTTGGCAAAGAATTGTTGAGAAAAACAAGACTGGCCACAAGGTGGAAGTAAGAAAGTGGCTAGTGTGTGCCTTCCCAACACACTCAGAGGCAGAGCCATGTCCGTCCCCAGGACCCTGCTCAGGAAGTCAGAGAAGGGCCCCCAGTGGCCTCCTCATACCCCTCCCCAGTCAGTCTGGATGTGACAGAAAGGGGTCGCTGCATCAGGTGAGAAGGGTCCTGGGAAAGCAGCCAAGGACATTCCAAATGAGTGGCCATTTTCCAACCAGCTCATCATTCTGCTTCAAAAACAAAGGCTTTTAGGACCCCATATTCATTAAAGTGAATCCATGTAGAGAACTTGAAAATTATAAAAGAACAAGAAAAAAAAATGCCGTGAGTTTCACCCAGGGACTGTTAACGACAGGTGACATTTTACCATATTTTTAATCTTTTTTTTTCTGGGTACTTTCTTCCTATTTTAAAATATTAAAACCTACAATTTGGACTAGACTAGTACAGCTTGATAAATTGCCAAAAACGAACACATTCACTAACACCAACAACTTCCCAGAAAACACTCATATAACCACCCACTAACCTGACCTGCAACCCCCAGGGAAGACATTTCAGACTGTGCAACAGACTGCACAAGGACCTCCCTGGGTCATGTTTGTCATCACAGGTAGTGGTGGATACTCACTCCTGCTGCAGCACAGAGTTCTTAATTTTAATCTGATTTACTGACCTTGTTTCTTACTTAAAAGTGTACCAATAATGAATATCAGCATCCCCAAGCCCCTCACCCCCTTTCTGGTCTCTGGCTGGCTTCCCTCCATAGTCACCCTCTTGACTTCTCATACCATCCACTGCATGGCGTTGCTGAACTTCATAAAAGGACTCCAGGATGAACTAACTCCTTTGTGTCTGGCTCTGTTCCCTTAGCATCACATTTGGGAGATTCATTCGTGTTGTGTATACCTGTAGATCCTTCACTCTTGCTGTACTTACTTAACCATTCTATAGTGAATGGACACTAGGGTTGCCTCTAGCTTTTGACTCTTACAGATGGGGCTGTCATAAACATGCTTGTCCATGCCTTTTGGTGATCTCTTGTATGCAGTTTCTATTGACTTTCTACTTACGCAGAACAGCCAAGTACAGGGGTAGGCCTAAGTTTAGCTTTAGCAGATAAGGCAGAGAGCTTTCCAAGGGAAACGTTCAAAATTTACTGTGGTAAACTTCTGAGGGCTCCTGCAGCTCTGCAGCCTCTCCCCCCCCCCCCTGTTGTCCGCCTGTTCACTCTGTGGCTGTAACTTGCAATTCTCTGGTAAAGCTGGGCATCTCTTCCTGTGCTGATTGGCCAGGTGGAGAACCTCTTGTGCAAGACCTGTTCCATCAAATGATTGTCTGACTTTTTCTTACTGATTTCTAATACTCTTGAAATATTCAGGGTAAGTACTGATGTGTGTGTGCGTGCAGGCACACACACACACACACTCACTCACTCACACTCTCTCTCTCTCTCTCTCTCTCTCCCCCCTTTTCATTCTTACCAGTATGTTTTGGTGAAGAAATAGTTTTAATTTCAATGTAGTGCAACCGATAATATTTCTCCTCTGGGGGAGGAGTACTTTTCATGCTTCCCTGGTTAAGAAATCTTTGCCTATCCAAGTCATGAAGACATTCTCCTGTCCTCTAAAAGCTGTACTGTCTCACTCATCTTTCCACTGGGCATCATAACCCAGCTAGGCTTTTGTCTATGGTGGAAGGAGACTGAGTTCTCTATTCTTCCACTGGAACACCTGGTTGAGCCTGTGCATGTGCTAGAAGACCATCCTCTTCCCATGTATTGCATCGTGACCTGTCATAAACCAAGCCACTGTACACCTGTGCTATTTCTGGACTTTGCTCTGCATCTCAACTACTGTCTCTGAAGCAGGACTCAATTTGATTCCCGTCTTGCCCATCCTGCTAACGGGTCTGGGTACTTTTTACCCAATGAGCCCCAGCCCAGGCCTCACCATCCTCCCTCTACTAGCAAGCCGAGGGTCCTGGCAATCCTTGGCGCTGCATTTTCTACATTTTAGAATCTGCAAGACAATTTTCATAAGTCTGCTTGAATTCTGATTGGGATTACACTGAATCTGTAGACCAGCTTAGGGAGAACTGATGTGTGTCTCCCAATCCCTAAACACGGCTTATCTTGCCACTTATTTAGATCAGTGATCCTCAACCTTTCTGGCATCATAAACCGGTGCTCCTGTGAAAATCTAATGCCTGGTGATCTGAGGTGGAGCTCAGGCAGTGATGCTAACAGTGGGGAGCAGCTGCAAATACAGATGAAGCTTCACTCACCCACTGCTCATCTTTTGCTCTGTGGCCTGATTCCTAACAGGCGGCAGGCAGAGTGGTATGGGTCCGCGGCCTGAGAGTTGGGGACTCCTGATTTAGACTGTCCTTCATTTCTCTCAGAAATGTTTTAGTTTTCAGTATAGAGATATTAAACATCTTTTGTTGGATTTATTCCAAGGTATCTGATGTCATTGTAAAGAGTATAGTTTAAAAACTTTCAATTACTGCAATTGTTTGAAAATTGGTTTTTGTATATTAACCTTTTAATCAGCACTTAGAGAAAGATGGTCTATAGTTTTAAGTCTTCCTTTCCCATTCCTCTGCTGGGATTTCTTTTTCTGCCTTGCTGCATTTGCTTGAATTCCAATACAATGTTGAATAGAAGTGATGAAAGCAGCTACAATTTGTTTCACTTCTTATTTAAAGTAATATCTGCACGTGGCAAAAAAAATTCAAACAGCAAAGAACCACCCCAAATGAATGAAGACTCCATCCCAGTGGTTACCCAGTGAATTGTTAATTTAAAAAGTTCTTCTGGGGGGTGCAATTATAATGGAAAACATACTTTTATCTCTTGAATCACTAACCACAATTGTTAACGGTTATGCATAGTCTTACTCTCCTGTGCTCACAGGTACTTTCCCACATGCAGGGGGCACACTGTTAACTCATTTAATAAATCAATCATGTATAGTGTTTGTTGATTTTTCAGGTGCCACAGGGGAGGGATTTGGTGTCGCCTTCTCCATCATGAGTTTTGCTAAAATGTGTCATGACAGTCTCGTCATAACACTGTTTCAAATGCAACCTTGGCCTTTTCTTCCTGCTGCCTTATCTGAAGGCTTAAGTATGCTATCCATCCAGGCTGCGATGCAGCTGCGAGTTCTAACAGAGGACAGGTAGGGTTAAACGAAACCCTGAGGGATGATGTTCGGAATGGTGGTCCTTCTGTTACGTCCATCCCCATCCAGGGCTAGTATGTGTGGCTTCATCCCTGACAGGTACTCAGGGCCCAAGAGCCTTACTTGGACCTCACGATTTCCCTTCGTGGCCTAGGAGCTTTCTAGTTATAAACCCAGGAGCTGAGACTTGGCATGTTAGGTGCACCTCCTACCCCTGGGAAAGAAACACTCAGATCCATGGCCGGTTGCAAGGATTAGAGCATTGGGACTGCCCTGTGTGGAGCACAGTGAGACATAACCGACACTCCCAGGAGCTGGGCTCTCTGAAGAGGACTCATATCTCCGCTGGGAGCATGGCCAAAGTAGACCTTCAAGGACTTCATTCATTGTACTTACATTTCGGCGGTGAGGATGGGTAGTCATCTTTGAAGAGCATCCGTAGTTTAAACAAGCCTCCTTCCCATGGGGTCTGTTGGGAAGGGAAGCTGTGATTAGTTGTGTGCTGGCCCCTGCTGCAGGTGCCCACGGGGAGGAGGAGCATGCTGCCGCCGCCACTACACTCAAGCACTGCGAGGGCCCCAAGTGACCTGCCCACAGTCCAATGTCCCCACAATAGGACTGGCAGGACTTCCATGAGCCCTGAGGGTGAGCGGGAAAGAGCTCTTCCTGGAGAGTAGCAGACAGCCAGCTCTTGGCAGCTGCCCACTCCAAACCCAGGATGGGGGTCCACACCTGAGCAGATGCAGCATAAACCTGAGTGACTCAAGTTATGACCCTGTCTCTTAGATCCCACCTGTCCTTGCACTGCCTCCCAGTTCCACAGTCTAACACTCTTCTCCAACCTTCCCTGGGAGGGAGATGGCTGTAGCTCACCAGCCTAGGACTAAGATGAAGGGTCAAGGATGGGCTCAGTGGAGGATGGGGTACACACTGGGCCCTCAACAGAGCCTCAGATACAAGGAAAACCCAGAATATCTTGTCTTGTAGAAAAAGTCAAGTCCTAATTAACCCTGCTGGCTCAGCACAGGGTAAGGAGACTGTCGGAAAGCATGAAGGCTAAGCACAGGAGATTCTCACGAGACCATGGGTGGGAGAAGGTGATGAGGCCTCAGCACAACCTAGATGCCTCAGGGGTCTCCTCCTTCCCTCCCAGTCACTAGGAAGAGATGTACCCTGGGGTCATTGGAGACTCTTACTCCCTAAAGCCTCAAATGCACTGGTCCTAACTGGCCCTGGTATGCTAGAGGGAGCTAAGGAGGGAGCAACATGGGAGGACTGAGGCTGATTGTGAAGGACATATGGGAGCCCATGCAGCCATCGTAAGTGGCCGATGCCTGGGCCCTGCCTCAAGCATTTGCAGCTATTCAAGGCTCAGACCCAAGAGGAGCACCGCTGTATCTGGGCTGCTCTGGCCTCAGTACATCCTGAAGAACAAAATGGAAGACCCTCATGGCGATCCAGCTCCTTGTCCGAGGCTCCCTTTTCTCCCAAAGATGGGCCTAAGTCTTCTACTCCTGACACAGTTCAGCTTTCTTTCTTTCTGAATTAAAATTGCTGGAGGGAGTTGTATGTCCCCCCAACCATGTCCCCCAGCCTGTGTGATCAAAGGGTCGAAGCATCCCCAGCAGTCCACCCCACACACGAGCATAATAAGTTGTTCTTACCCCTTTTTTCCCTGGAATGGCACACTCCCAGTTCATGAGGTTCATTGTGCCGTCAGGGTTCTTTGTTGGGACAGCAACAAAACCCTGAGAGAAAACCACGTACAAGCACATCAGCGCCATGGAAGCTCGTGTCAGGTGCTTACAGGACCAACCCTGTACCTCCCACTGCCCGAAAGCACAGGGCTCGCTAACAGGGACCGCCAACAGGGACCCATCCACAGAGACTGGGCAGCGTCATCAAGTGAGAAGATGATCCACTGTGCTACACACAGAAATAAAGCTTTCCTTACAAATGGGTGGTCTTTTCTCCAAGCTTTCCTCTCCTGGGCAAGTCTGCTGAGGGCGATCCCCGACATAGTCAAAGTCCTGCAAGACACAGCAGAGGTGTGATCAGGAGGAAACCCTGTCTCCTCCTTGCCCTTCCCCCTCACACCTGACTCATGAGCAGACTTGTTTCTAAGACTCGGGTAAGCGAAGGCTCTCTCCTGGCCCGCAGAGACAGCGTTCTTAGCAAGCTGCTCCATCCAGAGTATGGATGAGAATCAGACCCCCACAGGCGACCTATCTCCTGCAGGCAGGTCACCAGGGAAGAGACCTGGACCTCCCAGATGCCTATATGTGAGGCACCTTCCCTGCAAACTGCTCAGCCCCAGGAACCCACAGCACACTCTTCGGTCTCCATTTTATGGTGACGCAAAGGTTCAGACAGGCAAAGCCACAGGCCTGGGTCAGCACTGCTAAGTGGCTGCTGCACACTAATACCATGCACTTCCAGCAGACACCTGGCACCTGTTCCCACCTTTCAGTTACACCTAGCAGTGGGATGGAGTGACAGGCATCCCAATTCCACTATCGGAACCCATAGGGAAGGCAGGGACAAGGTGGGGATGTCCAGAGCATTGGCCTGAGACCTGGGAGGAGTGATGGAGTGCTTTCTTCTGCTGGTACAGGGAAGTGGGGTGCTTTCTCACCCCCAGCTTAGAATCAGGGTTCATAATTCAGATTCAGACCCAGCCTGAAGGATGACTGTTATTCTTGAAGGCAAAAGAGTAGAAAAGTCCTCAGGGCAGAGGGCAGCTTAATTGTATTGTAGACAAGTCCAGAGAGAGCACACCCATCCCCAGCATCCACAGACCCACCTGTCACCAGAGCCCCAGGCTCCTTCCTCTGCCCTCTCCACTTTTTCATCCTAGAATTCCACCCTTGGCACTCTACAAACAACTAATGGATCAAGTCTTGTCTCCCACTTTGAGAAAGGCAACAAAAGGGGACGGGGTTCGCAGGGCCCAGGAACTCCTTAGGCACACCAGGCAGGAGCAGAAAGACACTTCTGCAGGACTGGACCTCAGACTCTCAAGGTTTAGTGCCTTCAGCTATTCAGACTAGTGGCCTGGAGCCCTCAGGTAAAGCAGCATCACCAGATGCCCAACACACCAGACCAGATGGTGGGGCACAGGATAGTAACCCCACCCCCAGCTGTCCACAAAAAAGCAGATGCAGAGGTGATAAGGTCACAAAACCTGCCTGTGAATTTGACCGTGTGTTCACTGGTCTTCAAAGTCCATGAAAACACTGAAGATACCTTGCACCAAGTGCTTACCACAAACAAGGATTTAACAAAACAAAGGAGGTGGCTCCTAGAAGTGAGTGACGGCGCTTGCCTCAAGCCTTCAGGCTTACGCTGGAGTGTGGGGGACAGGACTCTTCCTCTGTTGGGAAAAGATCCAGCACTAAATAAAGTTCATGAGTACAATGTGGGGTGCCCTCCACAACTACAACAGGGCTCTCAACGTGGTGGGGAAGAACACACTTTTGGTAAGACGACACTGCTTTTCAGCCCAGTCTCACCCACTGCTCCAGCCTACAGACAGGCCTGGGATCACACCCAGCCCATTCCACATATAGGAAGATCCAGAGAAATGTGCCTGCTAAGGGCTGAGCCTCTATGAAAAGCCAGGTGTTATCTTATGACTCTGGTGGGTAAAGGGCTACTTTCCCTCACTCTGCAGCTCCCCACCACTGCTCCTGCAGCCTAGACTCCAGCTGACCAACTGCTTCAGCACCCAAGTTTCACCCTTCACCTGGCTGCCTCACCCCCACCCCCACAATCACTGCCCTGGGGCTCATGCCATTTATCAGGCCAAATTCAACATCCAGCAGCCCTATGGAGTCATGAACTCTGGGTGGGACCCCATGCTCTGGGTTATGGGCAACTCTTGGATGACTGTTTTCCCAAGAAGCAAGCACAGTGGAAGGAGGAGTTTGGGCTCTCCATTGCAGAAAAGCACTGCTGCCTCCAGTGCCACCCAAGTCTCAGGACGCTGGGTGAGTTACTACCAACCTCCAGACTAACTGGATGGAGTATGTTTTCAAGAAAGGTAACCTTATGTCATCACAAGAAAAATGAGTGTCAAAAATCAAAGCCCTCTAGTCAAGAAGCATGGCTGTCAGGGTGACAAGTGACAGATGTGCCACCTTAGGCTGTGGTCCCCAGCTCCAGCACCCTAACCCTAGAATGAACCTTTCAACCTTACCCCACCTCAAGATTAAGTCCAAAATAGATAACACCAGGTTTGTACCCCCCAAAACTGCTCATTAGCACCACATGACCCAAGTTCTGGTCTGCCCATTTCTTTCCTATCCATGGACCCCAACCCAGAGAATGTTTGACCAAACCACTGAGAGGCTCACAGCAAACCTGTAGGAACACTGCCCACAGGGGCTCACATGAGAGGAAGCCATGTGCTGGGAAATGCTAAGTGCCAGGAGATACAAAGCAGGACTATGGGGATGGGGAGGCATCTGCTTTCAAATAGTAACCAGGTGGCTATCTGGGTAGAGCCTGTAGCAATACAACAGGAAACTGTTCTAGGCAGCAGGGCCAGGAACAGAAGGGTCCTGTGGGCCTGAGGAGAGCAGGAAGGGTGGGCTTGCATGACAGAGATGGGAGCTTGTAGGAAGCAGGGCAGAAACCCCGATGTCTGAAAATCCTCCATTTCTAAGTTTCTCAAAGCCTTCACACTTCAATTGTTTTTTTTTTAATGGAACGACCCAAAGCCATCCCCAACACCAGCAGAAGTGCCCTCCCAACCCCCACCCCAAATTAGCCTCCAAAGTACTCTTGCTCCCCGCACCAACAGGGCTCCTAGAGGGAATGCCTCTCTCCCTCTGCCAAGGAGGAGCAGACAGCACAGGCTGGCAGGACACTTCTGCTGAATTAATGAACACAGAAGTTCAGTGACCCAAGGCAAGCAGCCTGATAAGCAGTTAAGTGAGGCATAAGGTTCCTAGCGAGTCTGAGCTAGGCCAGGCATCAAAACAGGTTTCTGAAGCCCCAGGCCAGCTCTGGAACACTGAGGAGTCATGGATACCTGCCGGGAAAAACAATGCTCAGAGTGCTTCAGAGGGGCTGGGCCAGGCCCAGGACTCAGCAGAGGCCAGTAGAGTGATTCTGCCTGCTTGTAGGCCTGCTGACTAGTGCCAGGACCCCACCTCTTCTGCTCTGAAGAGGGGATGAAGCTGCCCATTGAGGCCCTGTCCTAGAGCCTAGCTGAGGTTGTCCCAGGTGTGAAAGGTTAACAAGGGGTAGGTCCCAGAGGAGCTCCTGCAGGCCCCGCCCCTAGGCTCCGCCCCACCGGGTGCTGATGGACCAGAGCAGGCACCAATAAGACTGTTTCTGCCATCAGGGCAAAGAGCCACAGGTGCTCTCACCTGCACTGTCCTAGGCAGAGGCTTGGTCTCCAAGATGGTGCTTCCACCCCTATTGGCCTCCCAGGGTCCAGGAGAAAGCAGCCAATTTGTTAACATTTTAATTACAACACTAGGGAACTGCTCATTTAGAATCCCACTTAAAATGGAATCTGCCTTCCCGGACAGAGAGAGAGGCACTTAAGAAGCAGTTAGTGTTACTAGATGTTTCAGAGCGGGAAAGGCAAAATATCTATGAACTACTAGAGACAATCTGCAGGACAAAAGCTGGGTTCTCCAGCAAAGAGGGGAGGTCTGCCTTCCACCTGCCTCCAGGGCCCTGAAGCCAGCAGTACCTGAACCCAGTCTTCTCAGATTAGCTCTGCTGGTAGACAACACAGACTTCTGAGCTACTCACCGACTTGAGTATGGCAAACTGCTCATCTTCTCTAACCTCAACTTCCTCATCTGTAAAATGGGGAGCTAGTTCTCTAACCCCACAGGTTTGCCCAGGATGAAACTGATAGTGGATGAGAAGCCCTGGATGGGACTTTCCCACTCAAATAAACTCCCCTAGGGAAAAGGCATTCACTTTCCTAAACTGAGCACCAAGCACTCAGGACACCCTTGATACTTCCCAGTTCTTTGACACACCACATACGACCTCAGGCTGTTTCTGAAATTAAGTCCCAAACACTGAGACTAACTAGACAAAAGTGAAACGGTATGCACTCACCGGGAAAACCACCTGAGAAAGCCTGCAAGCAAATCAGGTTAAACTAGGATCCATAGCCCTTTTCTGCTGGATAGGTTGGTTCTCTACATAAAGGCAACATTTCCTTAACAGCAAGAAACATGTTTGGCTACTCTTCAAAAGGAAACAAACAAAAAAAACTAACTTCAAACAGTACAGTAACTTCACAAACCCAGAAACCAAGCTTACTTTCACAGTATTCAAACAAAACCAGTTAATACTGTGATTTAGGAGCAACTGCAGGCCATGATCGTGAGCCCAGCTAATCATTCCCTTCCCTGCCTCCTACTCATGAAACTACCAGTTCTAATCTCTGTTCCACGGGTACAAAGCGATCTTAGAAACAAAACTCTCCCTCCGGCGAAGCGCTGATGTTCAGGGTCCCATCAACGGCAAGCAGAGCTCTCTAGAGGTGCAAAAATAGTCAGACTTGTTTCGGTTTTCAAACATCACCCCCCCCGCCCCAAGCAGTCAGCGATTTTGTAATTCAAGACTTTCAACTCTCTCTGCCGGGCCTTATATCCTCGGCTGGAGAGCGCCACAGGTTTGTGCGCGGAGCCGTGACCCCGGAAACGCACGTCCCTCAGTGGAGGGACGCTCCTGTCAACCCTGCGTCGGCTCCCGGCCGCGCCGCGAGCTCCTGCCGTAAGGGATGCCCCCCACTCTCACACGGGAAAGCGACGGGAGCCCCAGGAGGGAAGGCCGGACCACGCCGAGGCCGGGCCGGAAAGGTCGGGCCGCAGCCCGCGGCGTCAACAGCTCCGAGGCGGACGGTTCCCGGGCGCGGGGAGGGGGCCGCGCCGCGGCCAGGGGTCCGGGCCCAGAGGGCTGCGGATGGAGGGGCGTCCGCCTGCCTGGCCCGGCCCAGCCCGACGGCAGCGCAGGCCCGCACAGCCGAGGCCCGGCCCCCACCCCACCGCCGCCTCCTGCGCGGCCCCCGCCCGTGCTCACCTCGGGCGGCCGCGGCCCGGCAGGCGAGGCGGACGAGGCGGCGGCGGCGGCGGCGGCGCGGCGCTTCCTTTGTCTCGGGACTTCCCTCCCGAGCCCGCTCCGCGCGCAGCCCGAGCGCTCCGAGGACCCCGCTGCGGGCGGGGCGCGGGCGGGGCCTGCGGGGGCTGCCCGCCGCGCGCCTGCTCCGCGCGCCGCCGTCGCCGCCCCGCGTCCCGCTCGGCTCTTGCCGCCGCGCGCTGCCCGCCGCCCGCGCCCTGCTGCTGCGCGCCCGCGCCCCGGGTTCGCCCTGGGAGCCCGGCCCAGCGGCGGCTTTCCAGTCAGGCGGTGACCTGGACAGCTGCGTTCTTAAAGGAGCCGCGTCCTCGATGTGAGGGAGCGTCTGCAAACTTCCTTTCGCGATGCGCATATCCACTCGAGGACACGCCGGCCAGCAGCGGGGGAAGGAGGAGACCGAGATCTCCAAGGGGTGCCCGGATGCCCCGTGGGCATCTCTCCAGGCACGGGTCCCGTTGGTTTCCTTGGGGCTAGGGCCCGTGGCCAGGGGACAGTGACCACCGAGGCCTAAGAATCCCCAGAAGCGTCGCAGCACAGTGACTATCCCCCGAATACTGCTCTCTGTGAAACCCCTTGCAATTGGCTAGTTCGGGGCCCTGGGCGGGGCGTCCATCGAATCTGCCCAGTGAGCTGGCTCCGTACAAACGCTCGAGAGCTGGCCCGACCGACGGGAGAAGAAAAGCGGACGCTCCCTAACCCGGCGGCTGGCCGCGGGGGGAGGGGCACTGGGGATGTGAGCCGGCAGCAGGGGTGCAGGCGGGGACTCCCCAACCCACCGCGCGCTTGCCGTCAGGGTCTGGGGCCCACCCCCAGCCAATGTACGCAAGCTGGCCCTTCCTAGCTTCGCTGGGCGCCGCCCCGTCGGGCCGCCCCTCGCCCCAGTACCCCGGGCCCGCTTTGCTGGCCAGACCCCAGCTCTAAGTAGGTAGAGGGCGCATCCCAAGGTCAGCCCGCTCCGCCCGTGGGCGCTTTGGGATCAGGCAGCGATGGGTGTGGAGGGCTCCGGGGCCAAGCTGTGCGGTGGGGGGCGCTGGACTGTGGATACGACTTCCATTCATTCACTCCTTTCCTTCCCTTTTCCCTTTCTTTCCCTCCATCAAGCTTCTCTCTCCCACCTTCCCTCAAAGCCCTGCTGAGACTGTTGGCTTCTCCAGGGGCGGAGACCAAGCGTCTGGTGTCCTATGGCCCACATCTGGCCCAGTGCTCTCAGCGGATGCCCAGTAGATGAATTCCATGTGCTGCCAGCCATCCTGTTACTTTGGGGAGTAAAATGAAGCCAGGGGTCTACTGGGTTTGGGGGCTCTGCTGGGCTGAGGAGTGTGTCTGCCTAGGGTACTTCCTGGTCACCAGTGGCCCAGAAAGAGGGCCTGGCTATAGTGACCAGGGTCCCAGGTGACAAGCCAGAGGGTCTGGCCCCTTGAGAAGAAAATGAGCATTCCAAATTCCTCCCAGACTCTGAACTCCAAAGGGGCTGCCCACTCCTGGGCCTGGCCTGGCTGAGGTTGAGAACTGCCTCGCAGGTGCCTCTCGGCCCCTTCACCTAGGCAGCAGCAGTTCTTAACCTCAGGGTGCCAGGATCGTCAAGGGCTTGTCTGAGATACTCATTCTTTGGTCCCCAAGCCCTGGTTCACTAGTTCTGAGTGGTCTTAGAAGTGTGCCTTATAGCATGTGCCCCAGGTGGGCCTGCCACTCATGGCTGCTAAGCAACACTTAAAGAAATCAGCTTCCTGCTGAGACACATGGGCCTTGGGTTCCAATACCATCTTTCTCATTTGGATGCCAGGAGGTTTGCATGAGACTTTTTGGGGAAGACACGCAACAACTAGCAGTGGCCAGTAAAAGGTGGTGGCCATTGCTGGAGTAAAGAGGAGAACCAGAGGCCCAAATGGGCTCAGCATAGCCAAGGGGCAGGAGGAGGCTATGGCTGTCCATGTAGGGGCGACCTGGAGGGGCAGTGAGGGGTAGGTATAGTTTGGGGAAGTGACTGGATGTGGCATGTGGTTGTGGAGGGCCTGGAGAGTCATGGACGTTTGTAGAGCAGGAGACCAAGACAAGGTCCTAGGGTCCCATGTTTGTGTGTGGTGAGGGGATATTTGGAGATGGAAAAGACATGGCCCTTCAGCTCTGGTTGCTGAGTTCCAACCAGCAGAGAGAACTTCCATCCTGGTGAAAAATGCCCCTACTCAGCATGCTGGAAGGAGAGTGTTGGGACTGGTGGAGGGAGAGGGAACATTTACCCGGAGGGTGGGTTGGAGAAGGGCAGGGGGCGGGCAGAAGACTACCTCAGATCTGGTATCCTCAGCCCAGGAGCCTTCTTTGAGCAGCCTGCACCCTGGCACACATGTTCTTGGTGAGGCCTTTGGGTCATCCATTCATCTGTTAGCTCACAGACATTTATCCAGTATTGACCTTGGCCTTGAAGAAGCACACTGCTATGTTGTAGATAGAATCACATGACAGTGCCCAAACACAGGAGGCAGCATCCAGGAGCTGAGAATGGTCCCCTGCTGTCAGCCAGCACAAAAGCAGGGACCTTGGACCTTCAATAGGAGCAGGATTATGCCACAATGAGTTTGCAGGAGGTCCCCAAGCCTCAGATGAGAACTGGAGAATGCAACCCCAGACGTTTGAGGTTCTGAGCAAAGGAGCCCACTAAGCCTGGGCTCCCGATGCACAGAATCTGTGATCATAAATGTGTCTTGTTTAAAGCTGCTAAGTGTGTGGTGATTTGTTACATGATAATAGTTAACATACACCTGCTTTAGACAGGGTGGTCAGGCAGGTCTCTGAGGGTGTGATCAAACTGAAACAGAGGAGGAGCAGTGCACAACTGTTGGCAAGCTGGGGGAAGAACTTTCTGGGCAGAAGGAGCTGGAGATGGGGAAAAGCCCCGTGGCTGCGGCAGAGTGGGAGGGGGTGAAGGGAGCAGGGAGGGGGGAGGTATGGGGACGCTAGAACAAGCAATCAGGAGCAGACCTTGCATGACGTTTCCAGTGTGCTGGTAAGTTTGCTGTGTTTCAACATGCAGAAGCCCCAGTGGGGGAGAGGGGATTTGATTGGGTCCAACTCCCTGAGTACAAAGGAGAAACTGAGGCTTGCAGATGGCTTGGTGCAGAATCAGAGTAAAACTCAGGGAAAGGATTCTGGCTGATGCCAATCATGTGCCTACCAGGTGGGGAGGGAGCGGTAAGTGTGATTGGGTACTGCAAGGAGTAGGGGCAGGACGCTTAGCTCCCCTGGGTGCTTGCTGGCAGCCAAACTGTGGGCATGTAGGTTTGTGTGCCGGGGCAGTTGCTACAGGGGCTGGGTTAAAAAGGAAAATCCACATGCAAAAGAGTGAAGTTGGATCCCTACCTCACACCACATACAAAACTAACTGAAAGGCCTAAATACTGGAGCCAAAACTATAAAACTCTTAGAAGAAAACACATGACACTGAATTTGGCAATAATTTCTTGGCTATGACACCAAAAGCACAGGCAGCTAAAGAAAAAAATAGGTAGATTGGGCTTCATCAAAATTAAAAACTTCCATGCATCAAAGGACTCATATTAACAGAAGGAAAAAGGTAATGGACAGAATGGGAGAATATATTTGCAAATTACATATCTGATAAGGGGTAATGTATATCTACAATATATAAAAATCCCGTGCAACTCAACAACAAAACAACACATTTCAAATATGGACAAAGGGTCTGAATAGACATTTCTCCAAAGAAGATATATGAATGGCAAAAAGCATATGAAAAGATGCTCAACGCCACTAGTCATTAGGGAAATGTAAATCACAGCTACCATGAGATACCACCTGACACCATTTATATAGTTATTATCAAAAAATGGAAAATAACGAGTGTTGGCAGGGATGTGGAGAAATTGGAAGCCTTGTGCATCACTGGTGGTTACGTAAAATGGTGTAGCTGCTGTGGAACAGTCTGGAAGGAGGGAAGGTTGGGGAGCTGGGAGGGGCCGGACCTATCTCCCTGAGCTTGGGAACCATCCTCGAAGGACAAGGAGCCCCGTATTCTACTCTGGGGGAGTGCAGGCAGATTGCAAGGGGTGTATTGGGGGAGGCACTGGACTGGTGCCTATGGTCCCCTCCCTGAAGCCCCCCTCTTTTCTGTCCCCTGGTGCCCTCTCCCTCCTCCTTCTGCACCAGCTGCACTGAGGACACACCCTGGGTCCCTGAGGGTTCCCCTGCCCTGCAGCTTAGCCTAGCCAGGCTGAGCCTTTCACAAAATGTTCCTATGCAGCAGTGACTTGGCTGTGACTCTGGTCCTGCTGTCCCCCTTCCCAGGAGCTCCCTTTCCAATCTTCCCAAGGGAACCCTCTCACCCCAAAGGGCTGGGAGACCCCTCAGATCCCTGCCTGGCTCCTCAGGGCACAGGAGTGCCTTCTAGTAGTCCCAAGCTGGGTTGCTGGGACCATGTGAACGTGTTATGGCCTCGCATCTATGCACATCTGTGGGAACCTGGTCAGCAGCCTCGAGTTTGCTGGATCCCATACATTAAAACAGAAAAGTAGAAGCAAAGTCTGGGACCAGCTCTGCCTGCTTGATTGCTCCTCCACACCCGAAAAGAGAAAGGTCATTAAATGCCATCACTGCTAACTGCCAAATCTCCAATATCACCAAAGAGAGAGAACATGACCGGGCTGAGCACCCAGAATGGGGTGGTGGCAGACCTCCTACTATGTGTCCTTCCAGCTGCTACTGCTGGTGGGAACCAAGGGAAGACAATCTCCATTTCTGCTCCACCCTGGCTATCAGATACTGAGCCATTGGGACTAGAAATATCTGAGTATCTTCACTAAAAGTAGAAAATAAAAGGACCCCCTGGCGAAGCTGGGACGTCGCCTCTATTAGTGCAGAAAGAACCTGGCACTAATAGTTTAGCCCCCAACCCTCCTGAAACAGAGCGAAGAGTGGAGCAGGATGAAAGGAGTGATGATCTGCATTCTCTCTAGACTCCTTCCCACCACCTGGTTATGCAAGCCTGCGTGCATTCATTCATTCATTCATTCCCTCTTTATCTATTGAGCATGGGGCCAAGGAAGTGTTTATTTTTACTTTACTTTAAGGTGGGAAAATATGTTTGCTACAGCAGAGGGGTAGAGAGAGAGAGAGAGAGAGAGAGTTTGAGATTGAGATTGTTTTGGGCACACCTGGAGGTACCTGCTCCCATGTCCCACAGGTGCACACACCCAAGGTGGCATTTCCAGATCCCTCAGCTCAGCCTCAGCCTTGGTCCAGCATCTCCCCCAACACTGCCCAGACTCAGCCCCCTACATCTAAATGAGGCATTTTGAGGATTCCAGAGCTGCTGCCCACACCCATCATTGCCCACCAGGGCGAGTCAAGTCCCTTCTTCTCTGTCCCCTGCTGCAGCCAACTCAGCCTTCAACGAGGAGACTAAGATTCTCTTCCTCTGCCCCCCCCCCCGTACACCTGCACCCCTTCTTGCCTTCAGGCCTTTCTCCAGCGTGCCCTCCCCTCCCCCAACACTGCAGCCGTGTGGCTCCCTTCCACTGGCTGTTAACCCCAGCCCCCTCCCCTAGCTCCTGGAAGCCCTCCCAGCTTGTGCTATGACCATCTGTTTGGGGGTCTGCCTCCCAACCTGCACCTAGTTGGGGAGGGGGTTCAACATCAGCCGGGTGGGAGAAGGCAGGAAAGCAAAGCCTGCTTGGCTCCGTTCATTCTGATGCGGCATCAGCGAATCCTGGGTCCCCAGGCAGCAGCAACGCGCCCGCAGCTCCTCTGGGGGCAGAGACCGGAAAGGTGGGTGCGACCCCCTGCCGGCACCGCCCCATGATGCCACAGGGGCCGACAGCTGACTTCGTTCGTTTGCTCACTCGTCTGGGTAAATAAGCATGTGCTAAAAGGAGACTTTCTGTCACAACTAGATAGGGACAGACCCTATATGTTGCTCCCATAGAAACACAGTCCAAACCTGGCCCCGCGACTCATTTGTACTCGGATAGTGTTGCCTGCCCAGATTTGACACCTGGCGCATTCTTTCTCCAAGACTTGGAGAGGTGTTAAAGTAGCTCCCTTGGCCCAAAGTGGTTCCTTTCTCTTTGTTTTAATAGGAAGGATTTTACAAGAAGTGGGAATGACTCCTTCACTCTATAATTCAATGTTGTTTAATGCAGATGTATGTTCACATGTCCCCACTCTGAATGATGTGCTTAGAGGGAACACCAACACGCTCCAAGGCCATTGTGACACATCCCCTCCCAGTTTCCTGGGGCTCTGTCTCCATATCCTGGACTCCAGGTTTTGGTGATGCTCAAGGCCAAGGGTGTGTGCCCCTGAAGCCAAACCAGGTCTTGGTCCCTGGTTGCCTGTCTCCAAGGAGAGGGGTGGTCTTAGAGGAGCAAGATGCCTTACCCAAAGCCCTGAGTCAGGGAGGGCATCTCAGCCATGCCAGGGCCAGTCCCACCATTTTCCCTGTCACTTGGGGCCCTGTCCTCTAGAGCCTGTCTCAGGAGCTGGCAGCTATGTTTGCCACTTCCTTGGCCTTGCCCACCGGCACCCCACCTGGCAGGCTATGATGCTGACTCAATTCCAGTGTGCCTTCTCTAGATAACGAGCTAAAACTCCTGATGGGCCTTCAACTTCATATTTATTCTCTGCTTCTTTGAGACGACAGATGATCACTCAACATATGTTCATGCTTTGTGCCCAGCTTGGAACAGGGTATAAGGGGTCACAACTGAAAACCCATCCCTGCCACTCTCAGAGCCAACAGTCCATCAGGGAGATGGCTGAGCAAAGGGGAGCCTGTCATACAGTGAAGGAGGAGCCGGGAGATGAAAGGCCTCACATACAGGTTAGGGTGGTCATCCTGGAGGCAGGTGCTAGGAGGGCAGGGAGGAGTTTTCCGGACAGTGATGGTAAGGGATGTGGTAAGAGATGGAGAGGCTGGAGAGTGACTCAGAATGGCTAGGGTGCGCGGGTGGGTTTGGGGGTCCAGCAAGGAACTCAGATATCATCCTGTGGGAAGGGAAGGTGTGAAGGGTTTTAATAATGTGGGTGGATTTGTATTCTAGTTAGATCATGGAGTGTGCACAACAGTTTGGAGAGGTCAGACCAGCAGAGAGAGCAGCTGACTCTTGACAAAACTGGGGATGGGGGCATTTGGTGGTCTGGAGAGGCTTTCCTGTTGAGGAAGAGGAGAGAAGTAGAAGGGTGGAAGGACATCTAGGACTTGGACTTGCGGGGGTAGGAGAGCAGGAGATATCAAGGGTGAAACCTGGTGTTGAGGTTTGGCAGCCGGGAGCTGGTGATCCCACAGGGGATGCTGGGGTCTGCAGGTCCACGGAGCTGGGGGAGGGGTGAGCCCAGTATGGGGCATCTTAGGTTCTGGGTGCCATGAGATACCCCATGTAGGTGCCAACCTGGGCACCCTTGCTGAAGCCTCAGGGTGGAGGACACCATCCAGGAGGGTGTCCGAGAACATCAGCACTCACAGTGGCAGTGAGTGGCTCCCACAGAAGAGCCATTGGAGGAGTGGACAAAGGGCAGGACAGAAGTGGGGGTAGCACCAAGGAGAACAGAGCAGTAGAGTGATGGCCACTGGGAGGGCAACAACACGTAGGGTGGCCGACCCATCCCAGTTTGGTTTTAACATTGAATGTTCCCTCCCATTTGACCCAGTGATTCTGTTCTTAGGTATAGGCTCAAAAAAATTGAAGCCAGGCACGCACACATGCACATGCACTCGCACTCACACACACACACACACACACACACACACACACACACACACACAATGTGCATGCATAGTCATGACATTATCATTCACAACAGCCAAAAATGGGGACAACTGCAGGTCCATCAACAGACACATCATTAACAAACTGTGGTTTACCCACACAATGGAATATTAGTCAGCCATAAAAAAGAAGTGAGCTTCGAAACATGCCACAGTGTGGATGGACCTGGAGAACATGCTGCATGAGAGAAGCTGGACACAAAAGGCCACTCACTGTGTGATTCCACTCATGAAATGTCCAGGACAGGCAAATCCACAGAGACAGAAGGCAGGTCAGTAGATACCACAAACTGGGGAAGGGGAAAGGGGTTTGCATGTGACTGCTTCATGGACACAGTGGGTTCGTTTTGGGGCATGAAAATGTTCTGGAACTAGGCAGAGGTGGTGGTTGCACAACACTGGAAATGCACTCAGTGTCACTGAATTGTTTGCCTAAAATGGTTACAATGGCAAATTTTATGTTTTGTGTATTTTATCATGATAAGAACAACAAAAAAAAAGTCCTGAAATCTTGCCCTCAGTTCTGGGCAAGCCAGGATGGCAGGTCACTTGCCACACAAGGGCTGTGAGGGGAACACAAGTTTTGGTGCAGTGGAGGCAGCTGGTGACTTTAGTAGACCAGCTGCCCTGTACGGTGGGGCAGGGGCCAGGCTGCAGGGTGAGGGGAGGGCAGGAGAGAGGCCATGGAAACAGCTGGTGGACCTGAGCAGGCTGGCTGTGAAATGGGAGCAGGGAAGGCCGGAAGCTGGGAAAGTACCTGTCAAGGGAGCGAGTTTCGTTGTTTTGTTTTTAAATCCCAGCAATTCCACGTGTGTTTAAATGCTGAATGGAAGATCGGGTAAGTACAACGCACTGAAAAAACCCTTTTATTCTAAATGGGGATGACCCAGGAAGAGGTAAGTGATCTTAATAAATGAAGCACTCACCAAAACCAATTAAAAAAACACCAAAACCTGAAAAGCTAGTTGGTTAAGGATGTTTAGAGATTCATAGAAGTAGAACCAAAATCAGGGATAAACAGAAAGGAAAATGGTCTTGACCTCATCCTGGCCTGCCCAGGATGAGGTCAAGACCATGGGTGTGGGGGGACTGGGCAGGGCCTGGGGGATGGGCAGAGTGGGGTGCCCATTCCTTTCGTGTTGCTGGGTCCAGATGGGCTTTGGTGAGCCTCTCTGTGACAGTCCTGTGGGGTGCATATGTGAGCAGGAGAGTTTGGGGAGCAAAGATCACAAGGAAGATGGTGGGGAAACCCCACAGGACGCCCCTCCCACCAAGGTTCAGCAGCAGCCTTGAGGCGCCATCCTGCCCAGGAAGAGGGGCAGTGCCCACATTCCAAAATCTATCAGGGTCTGTGGCCACGGGCCTGGGTTCTCACGCCATCTGCTCTGGACTGAACTATGTCCCACAAGTTCAAATGTGGAAGCCCTCACCCCCAATGTGTCTGTGTTTGGAGATGGGACCTTTAGGAGGTGACTCAAGTTAAACAAGATAAGGGTGGAGCCCTAATCCACCAGGATTGTTAGCCTTATAAAAAGAGGAAGAGAGAGAAGTCACCGTCTGTCTGTTTCTTCACCATGTGAACACACAGTGAGAAGGCGACCGTCTGCAAGCCAGAAAGAGACCCTCACCAGAAACAAAACATGCTGGCACCTTGACCTCAGCCTCTAGAACCACGAGATATAAATGTCTGTCATTTATAAGCTCAGTCTGTGGTATTTGTTATAGTGGATTAAGACACCATCCAGGCTTCTCTGAGGCCTCAGAACACAGACCTGTCTGTCAACTGTCCTTCCATGTGACCAGCCTATAGGCTGCCTGCCTCAGGGACTGCTGTTTAAATGGCACCTTTGGTGGCCTGTCATGAGGAGAGCAAGAGAAGCTGGTCACTCAGTCTGAGCAGAGGGCTGAGGGCTGAGGAGTGGGTGCCTGCCTGCCCAGGGGAGGAGCAGGAGGCAGGATGCAGAGGGGCTGGAGAGATCCATGAAGCAACTGCAACATCCTTGAGCAGCATCCCTGAGGCAGGGGCATGTTCTATTTAGGTTCACACTCCAGGTGGTCAGCATGCTGAAGAAACTCAGGAGAGGCATGTTGAATGAATGAATGAATGAATGAATGAATGGTGTGTAGTTGTCAGAAAGGAGGGGTCTACCTGGGAGAATTCAGAGGTCAGAGAGTCTGGAGGATTTGTTATCAAGGCCTCCCAGGAAGGAACAGGGCTCCCGGAGCTGGGAGGCAGGAGAGGAACTTGGAGCAGAGAGGAAGGGTGTTTTGTAACACCTGATGCCTGGAGCTGTGACAGGGGGAGTATTCTGCCTGGCTTGGGACAGGTCTCCTGGCTGGGTGGGGGTATGGAGTAGTAGGGAGGGACTGTGAGGTGAGAGAAAGCCCAGCCAGTGCACCATCCTTCAAGATCCCGCATGCTGAATGCTCAGGGCGTCTGGGTAGGCCACGAGCCATGGGGCACAGAGTTCCAGGACCAGCTGTCCCTTGGCTGGGGGACCCTAGGAAAATCATGCTCTCTATAGCACCAACTCATACAGCTCAAGGGCAGCTGTACTAGCCCTGCTGCAGATCCTCTTGTTCTGGGCTCCATTCAAAATTGGCAGGTGACTGGATTGGAGTAGTATTCCCTAGTGTATACACTGCCTCCAAAACCCAAAGGTGCCACTACGCACTGTGCTTTTTTTTTTTTTTTTGCTGGCAGTGGGTGCAACATATAAACTTATCCTTTACCTTGAAGGAGAGTCTCAGCTGGCCCCAAGCACTGCACCCTAAAAACTTCATGAGTCATGCCCACGCGGGCTCACCAGAGACTCGCCCCTCCAGTCCAATGATCATCATGTCATTGATGTGGAGGAACAAAATGCTCTGAAGGATGGCTAGGTGATCATAGGCAAGGCTGTGGGTGCTTACTGGTGTCCTTCCCGGGTGACTGAAAACTGCTTTGACCCTCTCTTCTAATGGGGATTGGAAAGAACAGTCAACAGATAGAGTCACTTACAAGATGCCAGCACAGCATCTGTGGTTGAATACACAGCAGGATGCATGTGGTGTTTGCAGGGGCTGTACTGGTGAATTCACTGGGCTATGATGAGGACACCCCCCGCCCCGGCCCCACTGTACCTGACATCTGAACTTGGCACTGTCTTTGCCAGACTGACTTGACTGTCATGTTGCCTCTTATGGACAGACTCAGCCGGAGGGGAGGAGGGGCATTTCTAGGGGCTGTTACTTGGCTTCACCATCATGGCTTCAGAGTGGATGGAGAGTTCCCTCCTGGAAAATCGGAGGCTCACTGCTCTCTCTCTTCTCCCCTGAGTCCTGGGATGGGTCCCCAACACTTCAGTCAACTAATGAAGCCTAACTGGAACTTTGAGCAAACATAATCAGGTGGGAGGGTCTATGGGAGGAGCTCGGCTTATGGAAGTTCTCACACTCTCCGGGCACCCTACAGGGCACATCATTTATAATGAAGCTCTCTGGTTCTACCTTCCCTCCCCTTCCTTCAACACCCCTCCGTCTGCACGCAGGCTGGAGTACGCACGTGGCTTGCCCTGTTTGCACACACTACGTGGCACCCCACCCCGCCCCACAGAATAACTTCTGTTTGGTGACGAAACTCCGAGTCGATGTTACTCTTCCAGGGAATGCACCCCCCGACCCACAGCGCGCAGGCAGAATCTGGCGGCATGTGTTTCCACGGTCGGAGCGTTTGCATTTGCTTCTGTTTGTGACGAGACACACCGTTGTCCCATTTCTGGCGGCACTTTACGGCGTTGGGCCTCGATTCCAGGTCCCGGTCAAGCCTCCGAACAAGTTCAGGGAGAAACGCGGAGCTGGAAGCCGGGGCCGGGACGCGGACCCCGCGAGCGTCGGCCCCGGCCTCCGCCGCCCCCCGGTGGCCGTTCCCGTTTGCGGCGCAAACCGCGCGCCCGAGACACGGCCCTGCTCCCGAAGGACTCCGGACAAATGGGGCAGATGACGGACAGGAGGCCGGGGGGACGGAGGTGCAGCCGCTGAGGGCTTGGCCGAGCGCTGAGCCGGTGGGCACCCCTTGCAGGAAACTGGGGTCTGCGCGGGGAGCCGCACCGGCGGGCGGGCTGGGCGTGCTGGGCCCCGGGCACGGGGTTCCGCTGGCCCGGGCCGCGCCGGGACCTTTCCCGCGCCACGACTTCCGACCTCTCCTCTCTGGCGTCCCTGACTCCGCTCGCTGACTTCCTCTGCACCCTGACCTCCGCCCTCTGACCCCTTCCGAGCGCCGCCTGCTCCTCGCGGACCGTGCCCACTGAGATGCGGAACCCGGGAACCTGCAGTTACCCCTCGTGGCCACACGGGGGCGTGTGCGCGCCCGCGCACTCGCGCAGGAGGGGCGTGGCCAGGACGGGGCTGCAGGTGGACCAGGCGCTGCAGGTGCCTTAGCACCTGACTGTGCAGTTCGGGGTTGGGCTGCTGCGACTCCAGCCACCGACGACTTAAACGCGATCTTCTTAGGCTTTCGCGGCTACAGAAACTTACATTTGTGAGCGTGTGTGTGTGTGTGTGTGTGTGTGTGTGTGTGTGTGTGTGTGTGTGTCCTGCTCCTGTGTGGTGCAGGCATGTTTTGAGTATAAAATGCCCACAACATTTTGAAGGCATAGGTAACTGAGGTTAAGAAGTCTGTCCCAGCAGTGCTTTCTTGTTGATCTGGTTTAGTTTTCAGTCCTCCACACTAGACTATTCACATTCTGGGAGGACAGAGATGTTTGGCTGTTTACTTACTCACTGCATATTCCCAGTGCTTAGAGCAGTGCATGGTGTATGGTGGTTGTTCAGTAAGTATTTATAGAATGAATGAATGAATGAATGAATGAGCCAACCCTCACTGGTTAACTGAAAGTGTATGCACTGAGTTGGCTTTCTCAAACAGACCAGGAACTTGAGAGGGGAAACAAATGATTTCGGTTATGAGACAGTTTCACTTTTGCATCCATGGTCCTTTCGGACACCTGTAGTAGTGAACTGTGCTGCTGGTCACCTCTGCACACTTGGCCTCTAACATTCCAGTATTCCTCCACTATGGGAGAGTGATGCTGGGGAAGACGTTGGGATGCTCTGGCAGCCTGCTGGGCTGTTCACAGGGGGAGAGAGCCTTGGTGGACAGACAGAAGGGCCATTGGCTGAGAAGATGGGTCTTTTCCTATCTGCTTCGGGGGAGGTGGATAGAGACCCAGGGCAAACTACCAAAGATCTGCCCCTTGTGTTGGGTTTTAGTGGTTGGAGTTTCTGTTCCCAAGTGGTGTTAAGGCTGCCCAGGTCTTTATGAGAGACAAACAGAGGGGATATAGAGGCCATGCGAATGTGGAGGCAGAGAGTGCAGTGATGTGGCTATCATTCCAATTTGAAGAAAAGAGAGAAAATAAATACATTTCTGTTGTTTTCCTTTACTAAGTTTGGCAGTGTGTTAAGGCAGCCCCAGGAAACAAACCCTTCAGGACATGAGTTCCTGGTTCTCTACCTTCTCCCAACCTTTGGTATCACCTATGTTTTTAATTTTTCCCTTCTGATGGTTGTGATCTTTAGAATTTTGCCTATTCTGTGTACTAGCATTGTGTTTGCTTTATTTTGGTAATTTTAAAGTCTCTTTTTTTTAAAGGTAGTTTACTGAGGTATAATTTGATAATGTTCACCAATTTTAAGTGTATGATGTGATGAGTTTTTTGATAAATCTGCACAGTCTTGTAAGACTTCACGCTCTGCCTGGTCGACGTGATAGAGAAAGTAGGGAGCAACTCAGACCTCTGTCCCATCCTCTCCTTGTCTCAGTGTCCTTGGTGCCAAGAGCCGTCTCTTCTCAACGCCAGGTCTTCGCTGTCTCCTGTCTGTCACAGGGGAATCATCTCAGCCTCTATCTGACACATTCTTTCACTCCTGGACTCTGCCGTTAGGGAGGTGTATTCCTGGGGCTGCTGTAACAAAGTACCACAAACCGAGGAAGGGGGGCAAAAGAACAGACATTTACTTTTTCACAGTTCTGGATGCCTTTACTCCGAATTCTGCTCTTTGACTGCCTGACTCTGCCTTGCCACCTCTGCATCTGCCACTTCCATCAGCTGGCTCCCTCTTTGCCTTGAGCCAGTCTCAGATTTTCTTTTTTTCCTAATAAATAAAAAATAAATAAAATAGATTTTATTTTTAGAGCATTTTTAGGTTTATGTAAAATTGTGTACAAAATCCAGTTCTCATACACACAGTTTCCTTATTGTGAACATCTTTCATTAGTGGTATGTTTGTTACAGTTGATGGACTGGTGTGGATATAATCTTATTACCTAAAGCCCACAGCTTACGTAAGGGTTGCTCCATTCTGTGGGCTCTGACAAATGTATAATGACATGTATCCAACTACACATTTCTTTTGATATCTCCACCACACACACTCCCATATGACCATGGCAGCCCTCAGAAATGCTTTTCTCAGAAGATTCCAACCTGATGATATAGAAGAGCATCTTGTTTAAAAGGTCGCACTCAGGCTTTATGCTTTATGGGGGATCAAGGTCTCTCTCCAAGAAGAAGAGTCCAAATGAACTCACTGCAGAGCCCTCTGAAGGCACATGGCCAGTTTTCAGAACACTCCTTTCTTTCCCCAACTTACTTTTTATCTAATGGCAACTAATTCCAGCCTGCAGTAGGAGTTTCATTTTCCTCTCAAGTAAGAAAAGCACTTGGTGAGAAAAGCAAATTAAAGCCACATGGAGATCCCATTATCTAGACCAGGGTCCCTAAGCCCCGAGCTGCAGACTGTTGGCCTGCAGAAACCAGGTCCGTGGCCTATTAGAAACCAGGCCTCACAGCAGGAGGTGAGCAGCAGGCACGTGAGCAAAGCTTCTTCTGTATTGGCAGCCGCTCCCTAGAGCTAGCATCACCACCTAAGCTCCACCTCAGATCACTGGGCATCAGATTCTCATAGGAGCACCGGTCCCTGGTGCCAAAAAGGTTGGGAATCACCGATCTAGATAGCTAATTGGCAAAATTGAAAAGCCCAAGCACACCAAGTTCAGGTGAGGCTGACTTGGTGGGGATTCACTCTGCTAGAGGGAGAGAAATTGGAACAGCCGCCTGGGGAAATGTCCCCCCACTGTCTACTTCTGGGTGGAAAAACTCTTGCCTGGGTCCCCTCAGGAGATAGGCACCATTGCATCTAAGGCAATGCTGGACATTCATGGTTATTCTTGGAGACACA
The DNA here is from genome assembly GCA_030015415.1 of Cynopterus sphinx. Taxonomy (NCBI): domain Eukaryota; kingdom Metazoa; phylum Chordata; class Mammalia; order Chiroptera; family Pteropodidae; genus Cynopterus; species Cynopterus sphinx. The sequence goes on along the minus strand of CM057379.1, from coordinate 92,195,056 downwards.
TGCAGGGTCCTCCAGCATCAGTGTTGGAGGATGTATAGGACTGATGACCACAGAGCAACTAGGAGCACTATGGATCTCACCAATATTGAATGAATCCAAAGATGCAATTAAGAAAGAACATGCCCTGCGTGATTCCAGAAACGAACCACAAGTTTAGGGATGTGTGCAGATAAAAGTATAAAGGAAAGCAATGAAAGTCAGGTTTGGGGGTCTCCAACCAGACACCCCAATGGTCAGGTCTTTCTGGGCCTGTGTGAACCTTGGGAGCCCCATATGGCCCGGCATTCCTGGCCACATGTCCCCTTTTAGCTTCTAGCCTTGGGCCCATGTGAGGTTTGACCAAGGTTGTGCAGGCACAGGAAACCCTTGGGGGCCAATGTGGTCCATGGGGGACCTGGGCCCCGGGCTCCAGACATCTGTCAGGTTCTCACCTCATATCCTAAGATTTTAGTTGAGAAGCGAACTTTACTCCAACATACCCCGTTATCCTGCTTTATTTCTTTATAGACTCATCCATTCCAAAAGCATATTATCTGTTTATTCCTCTCCCTGTAGGACGTCACCTCCAAAATACTGGGTTCATGTCGGGTGCCTCACATCATCCACACCCCAAATTCAACCAGACCCTTTCTGTGGTGGGGAGTGCCGACATCATCCTGCTAGCCCCAAGGCCCGGTGACAGGCTTTGATCAGGTCAACCTGGTCTTCCCGCTCCGGCCCTGGCCAGGCAGGACCTGTGCTGCCCACTCTAGGTCCCACACCCCAAGAGGCAGATATCATTCCTCATTTTGAGAGAGGAACGCCCAGGCTCAGAGAGGTCTAGAGACTTGCTCGGGACCCCACAGCTCCTCCACCAGTTCTGAGGCTCGGCTTGCCCTGAAGCCTCTCTGTGCAGGGACACTTTTAGCCAGGAGGCTGGAGCCAGAGTGGAGGAGAGGTCTCATCCTTCGAGTAAAGACAATTTCCCTTCTCTTTCCCCATCTAGTCACAGCACCACCCTGGAGTGGAGGAGCCGGCAGCCCCAGCCTCTTCCTCAAACCACCAAATAGCGCTTTGTTTTCATTTTTTAGAATTTTCTGTTTTCTGTTTATGAGACGTCACACTGGCTTTCCATTCCTGACAGTAATGGAATTTTTAAAAATACCAGGTGTCAGCAAACGTTTGAACTAATTTAAAGAGAAAGCCTGTCGGGGGGTCTGGGTGCTTCGGCGCAGCACCCTGCAGGAGCGCGGCCCTTGCTCCCTGTCGCCCCCCGGTGGCTGGGTCTGTGGGCGCCCTCACTTGGACAGTTTTCCGTTCACGTTTGGGGGTGCAAACTGAGTGCCCACTGCTCGCTCGGCCTCCTCCCACCCGTCCTCCAGCCCTGACCTCCAAGGGCTCCCGGGATGGCTGGTGCTTTGGGGGAAACGGCCGGCGAGCGGCCGGGGGCGGGGTGTGGGGGTGAAAGTGCAGATGGCTGAGCCAGTGGAGGCCCCTCTGTGGGCCCCCTGGGTCTCAGCCCAGAGCTGCACAGACAGGCAGGCTGTGATGTATCGGACACCTGGACAATGACAGGTGCTGAGAGATGCTGATAACCCTGTAGACCGAGGGACCCGCACTCTCCTCTTCCTCCTCGGGGGCTCACCCTTACCCTCAGAGGGAGGTGGCCGCAACGGCTGGCCTCTGCCTGGTACCCCTGTCTTTTCTTCCTCTCTCCTCCAGGGCCAGGAGCTAGTGCTGCCTCGAGGACAGTTGAGTGTAACTGCTGAGGGCAGGACTAGCTGGGCACCCTAGCTGGTGGGCATTCTTCCACCTGCAACAACTGGCTGCGCAGACACTGTCATGGAGACCACAACCTCTCATGGCCTCTCCCCTCTCCTTGGCTCCCCTCCTCCCAGATGTTCCATCGCTGCTTCCCCTCCTTTCTGGAACCCCATTCCTCTGTTCTTCATTGGCGCATGGGAGATGGGTTGTAGATCGTCGCAATCTGTACTCCCAACAATGTCCCCCACCACACACACAAAGTGGGTGTGCACCCAATGCTATGAGAATCAGGTTTGGCCCCACGGTCTGTCCAGATCACTGGAGGAAAAAAAGGAAGGCCAGCGGCTGACTTACTTTTCTTTGGCCAAGGATACAGTATGTCCCCAGAGGTGACTTCTTGAGAAAGGGCACACTGGCGGGAGTTGATAAACTCACCACATGTCCCTTCAGGAAGGAGGGGACATATCCTGCTTCTGGGACCACCCTCAGTCTCTAAAGGACAGCTGGGAGAGGCAGCTCACTAAGGCCATGACCCCTCCCAGGCATCCACATCTGAAACTGATGACAGGAGGTGGCACAGGCCTGGCTCCCCCTTCCCAAGGGTCCTCCTGCTCCTGATTGTGGACCCCTGTATAGGGGGTGCTGAGTTCCTAACTGTGGCAGCCCAGCTTCCTCCCTGCCTGGCTCTGTTCCTTCCCTCCCCTTCGTGGCCTGGATCCCAGCACTTGCTCTCATAAATGTCCTGTGTTCTGACTCACCAGAGAGTGGGCTTCCTGGGAGCCTGGCCTGCAGCAGCTGGAATCAGGTGTGACCTGAGGAGGCTACTCTGGGATGGGATTTTGGTGCTGGACTCTGCTGCCCAGCTGGCCACAAGGACCTAGCACTGATGACAGGTGGCTCAAGAGCAGGGAACTTGGCAGTAATTGCTAAGCTCAGTGGAGGCTCTGGAAAAAAAAAAATGACAAAAAGCTGAGAGTGATTAACTGGCAATTGAATACTACATGTGAGAGCAGGTGGGCGCCTAGGCAACCTCATAAGGGCAGAGAAAGTGAGCCCTGCCCAGTGGCTGAGGGGCCCAGTGGCCCAGCTCTGTGACAGAGATGCTCCCTTAAGGGGATCAACTGGCCCAGGGCCTGGCTGGAACAAAGTGGAGCCTAACATGTGAGAAGGCGACATTTGGTTTGCTGCCTGAGAAATTTTAAGTCCCCAGAACTCCTGAGCCTGCTTTGGCCCACTCCTTTATCAAGAGCCAGCTTACCCACACTGTCATAAGTCACCACAAACTGCACATCAATCATCTTAAAAAGTTCTGTAGTCAGGAGACTCATGGCTCTCATGGGCTAAATTCAGGTGTTGGTAGGGCTGTTCCTCTTGGAGCTTCCAGGGAGAAGGTGTCCCTGGCCTTTCCAGCTTCTAGAGGCTGTGGCATTCTTTGGCACCTGGTCCCTTTCTCCATCTTTAAAGCCGGAGGGCCAGTGATTACATCTGGTCCACCTGGATAATCCAGGGCGATTCCTCATCTCAAGGTCACCCAGTTAGCTACTTTAATTCCATCTACTTCCTTTATTCTTCTTCTCCAGATAATCTGATATGTTCGTGGGTTCTGGGGATCAAGCCGTGGATACTTTTGGGGGACATTATTCTGTCTTTTGTAACCTCCTTCATAATACAGAGGCCTCTCTCTAACAAGACCCGCTCCCTCCCCTTCTGAACACTAGTCTGTAACCAGGGATAGTTGTAATCTGCAGGGCCTGGTGAGAAAGGAAAGTGACCATGTCCCAAAGAAGCTACAGGATCCGGCCAAGATGCTCCTGTAGGAGTCGTACAAACACATGCTGGGCTGGCGGTCCAGAGAGTGGGAACCATGGCTCGATGTGGGCATAAGCCCTGCCCTGGAATGAGACCCAAGGAGATGGTGCTTGAAAACCTGCTAGAGCCCATGGGTCACAGGATGGGTCAGGGGACACATGGTGAGAGGGCCTGGAATCATTAGTCATTGCATGGGGTTCTCTTCTGCTGGCTGGAGCTAATGGTGAGAGGTGCCATCTCACCATGAGCTTCCTGCTGGCAGTAGGTCCAAAGGCCCACTTGGTGGTCATTTGACCAGTCTCCAAACTGAGGGAAGACATGATTAGTGGTCACCCAAACCACATTGGTTCCTTGGCCTGTGGGGTAAGAGCTTCCACAGTGTGGGCCAAGTGGAAGCATCGCATCTATAACCTCAAGGCTGTAATTCAAAAGTACAGCTGAAGCTGCAAAGATGGTTCTCTCTGAGCATGAGGCTTCATCCTTCAAGTCACAGAGCACGCTCTCCATCAGTGACTGTCATACAGGGCCATATCCCTGAGAGGCTGGATCAGTGGATCGGGGAGCAAGGGGCTGGAAGCAGGTGCAGTCCCACCTGCCACCGCTGCTGTGATCTGGGAAGTGGGAGGTATTGGTGTTTCCCCTCCCGGCACCTGGTGTGTAAGTCCTGGTTCCTAAAGGGGGACTGTTTCAGCCAGGGGACAAGACGAGAGTCCCACTGGACATCTATAGCTGCACCTTGCCTTTTTGGGCTCCAGATGCCAAGGGCGTGACAGGCAGGAAGCAGAGATACCGTCTTCGCAGGGTGTCATGGTATTCTGTGGCTGCCGTAAGAAATGACTATAACCTTGGGGGACCTAAAACAACAGGAATTTATTCTCCAAGTTCTGGAGACCTGAGGTCCAAAGTCAGGTGTCAGCAGGACTGTTTTCTTCTGAGGCTCCAAGGGAGAATGTGTTCTGGGTCTCTCTCCTAGCTCCAGGAGGGTGCAAACCGTCTTTGGCATTCTTGGGTCTGTATTGCACAATTCTAGTCTCTGGCTCTAGCATCACATGGTTTTCCCTCTGTATCCGTGTCTGTGTCTTTCTCCACTTCTTATAAGGACATCAGTCGTATTGGATTAGGGCTCCACCTTGATGACCATGTTAGATAGGACAAAAGTCTCAAGGTCTAGCAGTTTTGACCAAATACTATACTTGCTAAATGTTAAAATGTAGCACAGTATTTTGAACACTCAGCTGTAAATAGGATGAGCTTGTTAGGAACCCAACCTGGTTAGAGCAGCTAACTAAATTAACCAAATCAGGATAAGTGTAATTAACCAAATAGTCTATATAAGCAAAACTACGCCTCCCTTGGAGAGACAGAGCTTTGAATGCGAATCCTCTGTCTCCTTTACTTGCTGCAAGTAAGTAGAATTACCTAACAGCACTACGTCTTGTTCTTGAATGGAGCGCCCCAAGCAGCAACCCCCTTGTGTTCAGTAACAACCTCATCTAAACTTGATTACACATGCAAAGACTATTTCCAAAAGAGGTCCCATTCACAAGTACAAAGGGTTAGGACTTAGATGTCTACCTTTTGGGGGACACCTATAACCCATAACAGTAAGGTGATTGGCCCTGATGTCCCAGAAAAGGTTGAGCTGTGGCCACAATGGAGCAGGAGGAATGTGTGTAGTCCAGGTAACCCTATTTTGATGGTAAGTGGACAAGTGTAGGAGGCAAGGTCTTTGAAGGGCTTGGGACCCAGGAATTAGATCTCTGTGGGGTGAGAGGGCCATGCCAGCAGAGGTGGTAGCTGAGGGTGAAGAAATCTGGAATACATAGTGGGCACCCCTGCAGAGGCAGGGGCTGTTGTCTATCCATTAGCCCTTCTCTTCTGACTTTCCCCAGGGTGAGCAGTCTGCTGGAAGCCTGGAGGAGTTGCTCCCAGGACATAAATGGAGAAATGATGACATGTGGCCCAAGGGGTGGACTATGTGGACGCTTCAATGTGTCAGGCAGCTTCCCTTTCAGGAATGAGGACTTATCCCCGTGCAGACAACGCTTGACCGTCAACCCTTCCGGGAATTAAGTCATTTTCCTTTGGCATTTTGAGAGGATGGCTGTGTTGCCCTCTAGTTTTCAGTTTATTGAGGCTTTGGGCAGCTGGTCTTATTAAGCATCGCCCCCCAAAAACTGGCTCCCAAGCTGAGTCTCAGATGTTTATTTTTCTATACAGCTGTCTCATGCTCACCTGGCAGGATGGAAAGCAGCTGGAGTGGCATGGCTGCATAAAGCATTCACTAGTGGGCCAACTTGCACACACATTTTTTTGGGGGGAGGGGGTTGTTAAGACAACAAGAAAGCCCATTTCTTTGTCTTTTTGTTTTATTTTGCAAGAAATTTCCTTGCATTGATTTTCTATCTCTTCTGTTGAATATTTAATCTTCAAGGGCACTTGGCTATCTCTTTGATATTAAAAAAAAAACCCATGTAATGTTTGTTTCACAAATTCAGTATCTTCTCCTAGCTCCCTGAAAAATTCCTCAAATTTCAAATTCTCTCCACGTTAATTGAATAGCCTTGATAACTTTTGTTCAGTTGTTTTTACTTGGTTTCTAACTTTCGAATTCCATGCTTCCCTGGTGAGCTCCAACTGTTTTCTTTGTATTTAAGAACAAATCTCTAGGTTTGGGGGTAGCTTGTGCCAAAAATTGCCACCACAATTCTGTATACTAATGGACAAGAACACCTGTGTTTAATAACACTTCAAATATGAGTGAGGTTCTCAAATGCTGATTCGAATCTGTCAGCCTGGTTGGGCTGGTGGACTATTTGGTTTTATTCTAAGATGGCTGGGTGAGAAACTGGACTTCCCAGATGCCCTTTCTATGTTTATTTGTCTTTTCTGGGACCAATGTTTCTCTAGAGACAGATCCTTCAGCCTCCTCTTGGGGGTGTGACGCTGACTGCAGGTGGGAGAGGAGGGCCCAGGTCCCGCTCATGGGCAGACTTAACTCAATCCTTCTGCTTCCAGCCTCATGCCTCTCCTTCCTCTTCCTCTGTGTTGGCTCGTCCTAAGCCATGAGTCTCTGGTTTGCTTTCTTCAGAGAATAAATCTGGGCCTGTTTCCTGGGGCAGGTAGGTGGGGCAGTCAACTGATCATCCAGACTGAGGAGACTCTGAGCTGTGTGTCCAGACTTTAAACAACCTTCCTGTTCGCTGACGCTATGTCAATACTGCCTTTTCAGCGCCTGCCAAGATCTGAGGTGCCTGAATCTTTCAGGGATAAAGTGACCCCATCTCCATATGTCCTCCTAGTAGAGTAAGTAGTTATTTTTTATTTTTTAAAATTTTAAATTAATTTTTTTTGCATGCCAACAGCACCTGGTTTTCCTAGGTGGTCTCCCATCCAAGTAATAACCAGGCCCGACCCTGCTTATCTCCCAAGATCAGTTGAGATATGGTCTTGTTCAGGGTGGCATGGTCACAGACAGTAAGGCAGTTTTAAACCAAGTACAAGAGTGAGTTGCATTCCTCCCCATCCCTTACTTCTTTGTTTCTTCCATCTGGTTCTTAAAGGTCTGTCACTGATGCTCTCTTCCTCTTTCTTTGCTCTGAGTTGATGTCATTTATTTGTCCTCTGCTGTGCTATCCCCTGTGGCTGGGGTTTAGGAAGATGGTCATGTAGGCCCAACTATTCAACCCACCTTGCTTCACCTGAAGGCCACCTGGTTTCTGTTTTGACTTTATGATACCTGCTGCTTTGCTCGCCCCACGCTCTGCTCTGTGGCTTCCTGGGACCTCCTCACCTGTGTTTTCCTCCAGACAAACTAGGGGACCACTTTGAGTATTTATTAAAATGATCAGATTTGCCTGCAGTTCATGATCCATTGGGGTTTTTGAAGCGTTAATATTTGATAACGTCTATATTCAGCAACATTGAATGACATTTTATTTTATGTTATTTTCCTTCTCAGGAGTGTTGAGATTGTCACGAACTCTGGAACGGTACTTGTGGAGATTGTTCTTAGCTACTATCGATAGGAATGTATGGATGCTGCTGTGAAATGAGTCTCTACCGTTATGGCATCTCACTAATTATCATTTATTAAAAACAAATTTCTTCTTCTCCCTCTCCTTATTCGTGTTTAAAACATCTAGACACCCTGGGAAACTTAATCTTAGAACTTTCAGTAGAGTCTTTGGCTTTTCTGGGAATAAAATCAATAATAACCATGAGACTTGCCCCCATGACCCTCAAACCTCTTGTTTCTGTTTTTGGTAGATGTGTTCGTTATGTTCAAACGTTGTCTTTGTCCCTAGGGACTTCTCAGAACCAATGTCTATCATCAACCCCATCTATCTCCAGGTCTGGCCCAGCTGGTTATCTCCTGGCCTGGGGCTGGGGCACAGGAAGTATGAGTGTAGCATCAGTTGGGGCCTGTGGCTTCTCGCTGATACCTCTGTGACTCTTCTCCTGCCAGTTGGGCCCTGAGAGGAAGCCTTGAACTCACATCCACTGTCCAGATCAGCAAAGAGGAGGAAGGGAATGAAGCCCTCCTCCCACCCAGAGGTCTTGCCCTTGGGCCTGCAGGACTTACTGGATTGGGGAGCCCAGCCCCTCCCCTTCTGGATGTTCACTCTTTGTTGTAAGAGATGCCTGCAGTCCTGGCAGGATGCCTGGTGCTTGTAGCAACAAGGTCATCAGAAGCAGGTGTGGACTTGCACACAAGGACACATTGCAGGGAGGGCGCAAACGCCTGACCAATTCTGAGACTTCTTGCTCTAGGGATGAGGATGGGAAAAGCATACTTGAGAAGAGATAGCTGAAAACACGGTGGTGGCCTTGAGGTTGAATGTGGGAACCGGCTGTAGTTTGTATATACTAACTTGATAGTAGCTAATAATAAACTACAAAGCAAACATTGTGAGAAAGAATAAAAAGCCATGGAAACAGGGGTGGGGAATGCTAGCATCGCCTTGTCTTGCCATTCCTCCTCTCCCTTATCCATGTTAGTAAATGCATTTCCAGACTCCGACTCTTCTTCCAAACCGTCTCCGCAACAATTGGCGCCCAACGTGGGGCATGAAGAAGAGGGTGCGGAACTACGCTGGAAACCGAAGGGGCAAGTCTGCTCGGGGTAAGCGATACCTTCGGCAATAGTTTAACACCGAAAGGGGAATATCCGCTCAGAGAAAGCGGTACTTTCGGCATAGATTTTTAGCATAGTTTTTCTTTTTCTTGGCACAATGCCAGATCACACTGGCAGCCGAAAGGGATAAGTTCGCTCACAGGTAAGTGATACTTTCAGCATTGCTTTAGCATAGGGAATTCCCAGTCAAAGGTAGAGTCCCAATATATTAAGCTGTTACAACATTTATTGTCATCTTCAGGAGAAGAGGTGAAGAAAAGTCAATTTCGGGAATTGTTTTTATATATAGATAGACATTGCTACTAGTTCAAGCCAGAGGGAAAAATTCCCAATTAAATGCTAAAGTGTGAAAACAATTCATAAGAGCTTTGCGGAGAGCTCATCAACAGGAGGATCCCATCCCTATTTCTGTTTGGTCTTTATGCACTTTAATTTTTCAGGCTTTACAGCCTCTGTAACTGACTTGGCAACACGCCAAGAAGAACTTGAACCTGTTTATGAAAATCCTATAGAAATAGAGTCTAACAACGAGCAAAAGGAATTTACTGAGTCTTTATCTGAAGAGGAATGTGCGGGACACATTCCTCCTAATAAAGAATTATATCAGGTTTTTTTGGCCCAAGTAACAGCAATAAATCAAAGGTTGAAGCAACTGCAATTGGGGCCAACTAAAGGATATTTTCAAGAGCTCAGAAAGCCCTCTGCACCACCTGTAAATACTTTATTTAGGCCTAAGCCTTCAGTTGCTAGTCCTGTTTTATTTACTTTTCCCCTTTCAGCTGAGTTAACTAAGGCAATAATAGATGAAGAGAGTAGTCGAGAAAATCTTCCTAGACAGACAGCTACTCCCTTAGTTAATAGAGTTTCCTATAATAAGACAGGCATTTCCCCCCAATAATCAATTTCCTCAGGGGGTATCAATGTACAATATACTCCATTAGAACATAAATTCCTAATTAATCAATATGGTATACAGTTCACTTATGTAACAGGTCTTTTAAACAGTATAGCCACAAAACGACAATTATTAGGGTCAGATTGAGAAACTATTATAAAAACTGTGTTAGAGCCAGGTCCTTATTTGCAAATAAAAACCTAGGAGAGAGAGGAAGCCCAGCAGGTAGCTCGTAGATACGCTGCACGTAACCCTCCAGGGGCTACTCTTGAAGAACTGACAGGTACAGGAAACTTTACTACCCTTAAGCAGCAATGTCACTCGACTGAAGAAACCTTGTTACAAGTAAAATTAATAATGTTAAGAGCTCAGTCTCCAGTTGAGACACCTAGGAAGCATCCTCAATTGTTCACTAAAATTACACAGAGTCCTGGGGAGAGTTATACTAATTTTTTGTCTCGGCTACGTACGGCCATTGTCAGGGCAGTAGCTCTTCCTGAAGTCCAAGATTTACTCTTAGAGTCTTTAGCTTATGAAAATGCAAATGAAGAGTGTCAAAGGGCTTTAAGACCCCTAAAAGCTCCAGGGGCACCTTTAGAATATATTAAGGCTTGTCATGATATTGGCTCTTTGACACATCAAGTTAATCTGTTAGCAGGAGCTTTACAAAAAGATTTCAAAGTTCTCAAATAAAATGTTATCAATATAGGAAATTAAGGCACCTTTAAAGGGACTGCAGAAGAGGAAATAAGGAAGGAGGAAAAGTATGCAAAACCCCCTCATAGGGTACAGGCTCTCAGTGAACCCTGTCGAAGATGTAGGAAAGGATATCATTAGGCTAGTGACTGTAGATATCAAAAAGACAGATATAGAAACTGGTTGTCGGGAAACGAGAAGCAGGGCCCTTGCCCCCGAGGCCCAAGGAAAAACAATTTAGGGTTTTAGTTTCCCGTCGGCTCAGGTCTTCCCCATCAAAGGATGCAGAATCAGAACCCACCAGGCAGTGTGTTAGAGATCTAATTCATGCTACTACAAAAAGTGCTGCCTTAGATATTCCTACACCTCAGCATTTTACTTTAATTCAGGCCGGAGGGGTGTACAAATTATCAACAAATATTTTTTAGACCTCTGCTTAAAGTAATAGTAGGCTTAATAGTAGGACAAAGTAGTTATACTTCCAAGGGAATTTTTGTTCACACTAGAGTGATTAATAAAGATTGTTTTTACATTATTCTTTTACAGCCTCAAGATAAAGAAAAGTTTGCATTCAAAATGCCTACTTTTAACAATGCTCAGCTTACTCAGTGATATCAAGAGAAAGTATTACCCCAAGGCATGCTTAATAGTCCTACCATGTGCCAAGCATTTGTGAATATGCCTTTGCAAGAAGTAAAGGAAAACTTTCTTCAGGGACTTCTGTATCACTACATAGATAATATTCTTTTAGGGCATAAAAAGAAAGAAATATTAAAAGAAATGTTTTTATTTAGAAAAATTGCTCTAAAAAGGTATAGGCTCGAGATAGCTTCTGAGAAAATACAAGAGTCTATTCCTTATTAATATTTAGGATATAAAATTATACAACAAAAACTACTCTTCAAAAGATAAAAATTAGACGGGATACTCTCAATACTCTTAATGATTTTCAAAAATTATTAGGCAATATTAATTGATTTCGTCCTTCCCTCAGTATCTTCACATATGCTTTAACTAATTTGTTCTCTATTTTAGAAGGGCCCACTGCATCGGATAGTCCTCGGGAACTAACGGTGTTGGCGGAAAAGGAATTTTGAATGCTGTATTATTAAAAGACATTCTTGTACTCACAAACTTGTATTGTTCAGGTTTCATTATTGTGTGGTAAGGGTTCTTTCTTTAACATGAAATTTAAAAACTATTAATAATTTACTTTTTCTTTTATTAATTAATCTAAAACTTAGGACATTTTAGCATAGAGGCAACAGTAAAGTTAAAAAATAAATAAATAAATAAATAAATAAATAAATAAATAAAAGGGGGGGTAATAACTAAATTACAAATTTCAGTGCTTTTTAAGGTACCTTTCTGTTTCAATTTTTGTTGACCGGTCACTAAGGGTCTGTGGAGAGACTGGACGCAGTCATATCTCCCGGACCATGGCCAGGCCGCGGGACGCCGCCTCCTGTGCCCTGTTGTTGTGTTCTATTTATTGTCCCTGGTCTTGTTTAGGTTGTAGGTGGCAGACTTCTCTGGGTCCACCTACACCCAGTAATTGTTCTTGTCTGAGTGTTTGTTTTTGTCTAAGTCTCTTTTTTGTGTTCTCTGCGCAAGCGATGGGGGGGGATATGGAATACCCTAAGACAAAGTTTTAATAGCGCATTATATACTTTGAATTCTTTAAATTAAGATGAACAATGTAACATAGTGGCTATGGACATTGGGTAAAACAGGCCAATTAGCCTTTACAGCCGCCTGTATACTACAGAGATCTGAAAGGGAATTATGTGCCTGCTGGGGTACTGAAATGGGGCCGAGATTTTACTTATATCTCTACAGGAACAGAGAAGCTTTGGGTCCCAGCCAAGGCTCTAAGAGCGGAGAAAAACGGTGGGGTAGAATAAAACTTTAGGTTACATTTCGTGTACATACTGTTCTTTTTACACTTGTATTAACTCTTCCATTCTTTTTAACAAGTCACATGAAAGCTTGTATATTCTTAGAGCTAGAACTGGAGTATGGATGCCGGTTAAATTGTCTCAAGTCTGGCAGGATTCCCCTGCACTATGATATTGCAGCAATTGATGGACCATATTAAAAGAAGAGCTAAAAGATTCCTTAGCTTGTTAATTGCTACTGTCATAGGTATCATCGCTGTTACTGCTGCTGCTGCTACGGCTGGAGTGGCTCTGCATCAATCTGTACAGACTGCCGAATTTGTTAGAACCTAGCATCGGGATGCTGAACAATTACGGACTTCTCAAAGACAAATAGACTCTGTATTGCAAAGTCTAATAGCAGATTTACTGCAAACAGTTATGTTGTTAGGAGATCAAATTGTTAGTTTATAGAAACGGATATAACTTAAATGTAATTGGAATACTACTTCCCTTTGTATAACTCTTGTACAATATAATGAAAGCATGTTTAAATAGGATAAAGTAAGACAGCATATTTTGGGGTATAGTAATGCTTCAACCTTAATTACAGACTTACAAACACATATTACTGACACGTTTCAAAAACAGCTTCCTGAATTACAGGGGATCGCAGTGCTAAAAAGTATGGTCAATAATATTGAAGACTTACAATCTATTTCTCACATTCATGGGTTAATAGGCTCATCTATTGCTTCTTAGATAATAATTTGTTTGTTACTTGTTTTTCTTTGCCTAGTCTGGAAGAGATTCTCAAAGAGCCAAAGTTTAAGATAGACTCAGGCCGCTGTGTTCTCAATAATGCTGAATAAAATTCAGCAAAAAGAAAAGGGGGATATGTTGTAAGAGATGCCTGCAGTCCTGGCAGGATGCTTGGAGCAACAAGGTCATCAGAAGCAGGTGTGGACTTGCACACAAGGACACATTGCAGGGAGGGCGCAAACGCCTGACCAATTCTGAGACTTCTTGCTCTAGGGATGAGGATGGGAAAAGCATACTTGAGAAGAGATAGCTGAAAACACGGTGGTGGCCTTGAGGTTGAATGTGGGAACCGGCTGTAGTTTGTATATACTAACCTGATAGTAGCTAATAATAAACTACAAAGCAAACATTGTGAGAAAGAATAAAAAGCCATGGAAACAGGGGTGGGGAATGCTAGCATCGCCTTGTCTTGCCATTCCTCCTCTCCCTTATCCATGTTAGTAAATGCATTTCCAGACTCCGACTCTTCTTCCAAACCGTCTCCGCAACAACTCTTCACTTCCTGATGGGGTCCCCTGGCTACGCTGGATCATTGTTGTTTCCTATAGAGACCTGAGTGTCTCCTGGGGATTCTGAGTGTCCCCAGAGAAACCAGAATCTTAGAAAGGATGACAGCGACTCTGCTCCCAAGAGGGAATGGCAGATTTCTAGAGATCTGAGTTCATCTGAGTGCTGTTAGCAGCACCTCTTGACGGCCTACTTGCCTGGTTCACTGGGGACAGGGAGGTGGTCCAGGATCATGAGGACCCCTCCTGCTCCCTTTTGCTTCTCATTGTCTGGCCCTATCCAATGCTGGGTGGAAAATGATTCCCAGAATATCACAGGATGAAAAAGTCTGTGTCTGGCTGGGTGGCCTCTGCCTGGGGCTAAAGTCTGAGGACAGGACTCTATCCAGAAAGCAGGAAGTATGACAGGGGAGCTTGAATCCAGCGCTGTGGGAGATGGCACTTGGGCTCTGAGGAATGTGCAGAAGCCACCCCTGGGGTGTGAGGAGAGGTGATGGGAACTAGCATTAAACTGGCACCTCTCTCATCCTTTGTTATGCATTTTGACAATGTTTGATCATGCACATGATTTATTATGACAGTTGAGCAAATGTACATGGGTCTCCTGGGGCAGCCGGAGGCTTCCCCACAGACTGGAGGCTTCAAACAACAGAAATTTATTCTTTCACATGCTGGAGGTCAGAAGTCTAAAATCAAGGTGTCAGCAGGTCCCCACTCCCTCCAAAGGCTCCAGGGAAGGATCCTTCTTGCCTCTTCCAACTTCTGGTGTTGCTGGTAAACTTTGGCTCCAGGTTCAGTGAGTCTGTCTTTTTCCAAGGACAATGGTGCTTCAAAAGTAGAAGGGAAACGTTGGAAACGTGGGGCTTGGTGCTTTCCTGTCACCCAGCTTTTGGCTCAGGTGCAAGCCCCCTGCCCCTCATTCCATTCATGTATGCCCTTTCTCTGTTTTGTTTCAGAGCAACTCATTATTTTTTAAATTTTCCACACGCATGCTGTCGAGCTCACTGCTGATCTACCCCCAGCACTGGGTTTTCTGCTGGGCTCAGAGAAGACTCTGAATATTTCTTATTTGACAGATAACCTGCTGGTCATCATTGGTCCTACTGAAGGAATAAGCCCCGCCTCCCCCATGCCCCACCCCAGAGGAGGGCTGGCTTCCCCCTGCCTAGTTTCTGGGCTGGGAGGATAAAGGGGCTCAGAGGGATCCAGGAGCAGAGGGCAGAGGGACCTGGCATGGTGAGGATGCTGTTCAGACCTCCATCTTCTCTCTATTCCTAGTCCCCGGGGTCCCTGCCGCAGCTCTCCTCACCCCAGCCCTTCCGAATTCCCCCATCCCCTGCAGATGCTGTGGCTACTGTTTCTCTCTCTTCCCTGCCTGGGGGGTTCCGTTCCTGTGACCTCAGGTGAGTCCTGACCTCCAAGCCTGCCATGTCTCCAAAACCCTGACCTTGATTTCTCAGAGGCCAGCCCTCGGATGCAGTGATGACCCCTAGATGAGAGTGGCCCTGGCGAGGGACTGAACATGAGGACCATGCTGAGCTCTGGGCAGGGGTTCCTGGGTCCCTGATGGCTCTTCCTCTGCTCCCCCCAGATCTTGACCCAGGGAGTGAGCTTGTGGGCATCGTCGGGGGGCATAATGCCCCAGCTGGGAAGTGGCCATGGCAAGTGGGCCTGTGGGTCAACCTAAGTGGTAACCAGTGGATGCTCTGGTGTGGGGGCTCCCTCATACACCCACAGTGGGTGCTGACTGCTGCCCACTGCATTCTAAGGTAAGTCCCCACCCTGCTGGCTTGGAGTGGGAGGTGAACAGTGTCGGGAGGCATGTGATATGTGCTGTGGGAAGTTCCTGGACTTGGTAGCTGCAGATTCCCTACAGGATTCAGCCACCTGGAGTTACCTTGCCCTCTGAAGAAAAGCTGGTTTACTTCTTGTTCCTCTGCCATGGCCCTCTGAGAAGCTTCTGGTTTTCTATCCCCCAGGAATGACCCACAGCCTTTTAAATATAAGGTCCAAGTAGGACGAACACAACCCTCGTACAATGACAGCGTGAAGGTGGCTGAGGTCATCCCCCACCCCAAGTACAACCATTCACAGGGACCATCAGGTGGAGCAGACGTGGCACTTCTCAAACTGGTGGCTCCCGTGACACTGTCCAACCTAGTCAAGCAGGTTGCCCTCCCACCAGCGTCATTCACGGTACACCCAGGCATGAGGTGCTGGGTGACTGGCTGGGGTGACATCAAATCCTCAGGTAAAAATCAGGATGACGAGTTTGGGGGCAGATGCAGTGGGATGTTGGCCAAGTTTTATGGTGAGGCATCAACTGGGGTTCCTCTTGGGGTCTCCTTTAGATGTGGGAGGTGAGTGGCTCAAGAGGACTTGGTTAAGGAGGAGAGACCAGAG
Source organism: Cynopterus sphinx (assembly GCA_030015415.1). Classification (NCBI taxonomy): domain Eukaryota; kingdom Metazoa; phylum Chordata; class Mammalia; order Chiroptera; family Pteropodidae; genus Cynopterus; species Cynopterus sphinx. Next base: position 92,179,168 of record CM057379.1, on the reverse strand, counting down.
CAACAAGAGTGAAGCCAGGCCATGAGCTTTTCTTTGCCCTTACTCTGCACCATGCCCTGTTTGAGCCTTTACATGGATCCTCTGTTGCTGTGGATTTCCCATTCCCCATGGTGGTCTTGATTGTGGGATGAAAAATGAAGCAAGAGAACTTGAGCAACTTGCTCAGGGATTCACTATTAAATAGATAAAGTCAAATTTGACACCAGCACCTGCACTTCTTGGGGGAAAGAATTTGCTCTGGGTTTTCCAAATAAATATCTGGGGGTAAAATATTCCATTCCTCCATTTCTCTTCTGAGCTTGGTCAGCCTGGACACTATTAGTCTGTCAGCCTGGAATGAACCTGGAGAATCAGAGTTTTGGGTAACCCAAAGGGTACCCCTGGGGGCACTGAGGCTCAGCACGTGGTTTAGAGCACATGACCTGCGACTGTCTGTCCCCTCAGGACCAAAGGCTCACATGACTTCTTTCCACAGTGACATTGCCCCCGCCCCACCATCTGCAGGAGGTGAAGGTCCCAATTAGGAATGATAAGTTCTGTAGGCAGCAATACCGCAAAATCAAAGAGTTTATCAAGGATGATATGCTGTGCGCAGGGAGCAAGGGCCACGATTCCTGTCAGGTGAGACCTTCTCAGACCATGGCCTCTGTCCATCACTCCTGCTTGCAGGGACCCTGATTATTGATCATCTGTCTATTCTCTCCACAGGGTGACTCTGGGGGCCCCCTGGTCTACAACTGGAGGGGCACCTGGATCCAAGTAGGAGTAGTGAGTTGGGGGAAGGACTGTGCTATTTCTCGCTTTCCTGGAGTCTACACCCGAGTGACATCCTACTTGTCCTGGATCTACTACTATGTCCATGCCTCTCCTTGAGCTACGGGCAGGGACAAGGATGCTGTCAGCATGAGTTGAAGACAGGCCCACCAGAGTGTTTGGGGGACCCTTACTGCTCCTTCCCCAATGCCAGCTCTTCATTGCATCTAGTGTCCTCCTCCATTTTCCTGCTCTGAGACTCTCTTGCCCCCACAACCTCCCTCAGCATCTTGTCTCTTCCCTGACAACCATAAGAGAGAGGAGATACTGTGCCCTGAAGTGGGGCTGGGGTGAGAGGAAGCATCCCAGGACCCCTGCCTCCTGACTGTTCTCTGTAGCTCATTAAACTGCATGAAAAGCGACTCTAGACCGAGTGTACTTACTTATGGGTGTGGCCAAAGAAGCTTGTGGGTAGGATCTTTCTGGTGGGGATACCCAGGCTGTGGAAGGTGCATAGCGGGGGCATGGACAACTGTGACTGCAGCCTGGCAGAGGGCAGGTGGGTACATTCTCTTGACTGGGATGGAGGATGAAAATTTTCTGCCCAGGGTTTGAAACCAGGGCATGGAAGACTGCTCCCAGGACCATATGGCTTCAGGCCTAGGACTCCCTGCCTTTCATCATTCCTCTTCTAATTGCAATCAGTATGTAACTGATATTTTAAATAACCTGGACGTGGCAGCATACAAGCAGAAAGCATTGTTTTTCATTGTCACCACTGCTCTTTGTGACCAGTGTGCCTAATCTTCCTTTTCCAATTTGACCAACTTTTTGAGCTGATCAAAGATGGGATGGAATGTCCATATGCTCCAACACAGAACTTCAATCTCTCATTTTGAGCAGCTCATGACAAGGCAGAACCTGCAGGGGGCCAGAGGCAAGTCCAGGTTCCCCTTCTTCCCTTCCTAAGTTCTCCTGCTCTCTCTGTTCCTGGTGCCTCATTGACTGGAGGCAGCCAGAGAGAAGAGATGAAGAGGCAGAACTTCTTCCTCCACTGATATCATTCTCCCAGTGTTGGCGTCCTCTGCTGGAGGAGGACTGTGTGGCATAGTCCTCTAAATTCTCTGCAAAGCTCATCAGTTCTTCCAGTGGGTGGGAGGGGCCTCCAGTGGACCTGCAAAGTGTCTCTGTTTTGAATCCAGGAATGAGAAGTCAGTTCTGAAGCTGCCCCCTACCCTGAGGCAGTGATGTGTTCATTCACTGTGCATTAAGATTTGGGAGGAACTGTTGGTGCATGGCTGGGGTGGGCTCCTGCACCTGCAGATCGGGGCCAGGACACGCGGGAGCCCATTGTGCCTGAAGCAGCTTTGTATTGTGGGTGAGGGGGCTCTATATCCTTCAGAGACAGGCTGGTCTCTGCAGTCTGCTTTCTGGGATGTGCAAAATCTTTCAGGCCTTTAAGGGACCATGTCTCCCTGAGGAAAGGGAGAGAGCAGTCCTTCTCTCCTCTGCCTGTGACCTCCAGCCTGGGGGGAGGTCTAGATGAAGCTCCAAGTTAGTGGCTTCGGAGCTGGTTCTCCTATGTGTCCAGGAACTGAAGTCTGGATTTCCTGGGAGCCAGGAGCTCTCTAAAAAGACCTTTTATTGGGAAAATGAGGCCTGAGATTCAGCTGGAGTGCACCACTCTGCAGATGTCCCTTCTTGGGGGTCTGCCTGGCTCAGGGATTAAGGAGGGGGCTGACATAAGCGCAGCTTAGATTACCCTTCTCAGTAATCCAGGCACATGTTCTATGGGAGTGCCTGCCCTGTCAATGGGGCCATGTTAATGGGGGATGCCAGGTGACTACTCTGGAATCCATGTAAATCTAGTCCACCTTCTGCCTGCCAGAATGGGTGCTGGTGTGCTCGCCTTGCAGCTGGGTTCTGTGGGATTGCAAATCCCTTTGTAGCCGGTGAAAGGGCTTTCCTCCATGGACGAGGGATGTAGTCAAAACTTAAGTGTTTTCAATATTAAGAATGAGGGTCTGAGAGACCCAGGGGCCAGGGCTCCCAAGAGAGGGAGAAGGGTCCAAGGATCTGGTGTTGGAAGGAGGGCTGGGCTTTTGGGGCAATTGGCTGTTTGGGGGCAGAATTGGATGACAGTGCTGAATTTACTGAATGGGCCTAAGAGAGAAGTGCTTGGGGCTAAGAAATGTGGGAACCCCTTCCCCAAGGAGACAAGCTGAACCTGGGGCTGTGTCCATAGGCATGGCTGCAGGGTAGACCGCTGGGACTTTCCCTCCTGAGATTGGGCACAGGGCTCCTGCCCTCTTACCTTGGTTGGAATTACTGCCAGAGCACCTCCATCTCTCGTGATCAGCCGAGATGCAAGGTGGGCTGGGCCAGGATGCCCAGATGGAGATGGAGACAGGGGAATGGGCATGTTGCCTCTGGTCTCTGAGATGTCTTATGACTGAAACCTGGTCCAGCAGATGTGGGTGCTGGGGGGAGCTGAGCCAGCAGTGCTTTGTTCCCCAAAAGAGACCCTTCCTGGGCCAGGTCAGTGCCCATGGGAACTCTGGAGTGGGACCTCTTTCCTTTCTCTGGGGTGAGCAAAAGACGTCTTCCCAGCTTCTAAAGAAGATCCTATCTAGGTCTACGCCTTTATTTTGAGGTGGAAAAACACACCTCACAGTCACGATCATGCTTTCTCACCTTGCTAGTGTCCTGAGGCCATGGTAACAAAGGTCCACAGACTGGGTGGGGGGAAACTTAAAACAACAGAAATTCATCTTCTTACAGTCTGGAGGCCAGAAGTCGGAAATCCAGGTGTCATGGGGCCAAGCCCACTCTGAGTTTCTGGTGGGGAGGATCCTTCTTGCCTCTTCCAGCTTCTGCCTGTCACACAGCCACCTCCTCTGTGTCTCTCTGTGTCCTCACCCCTTCTTACAAGGGCACCCGTCATTGGATTAGGGTCTGCCCTACTTCAATCTGACCTCGTCTTAACTAACTATACCTGCAATGACCCTATTTCCAAATAAGGTCAATTTCCAAGGTTCTGGCTCTCACTAGTCCACATCGATCTGAAATTGGTGAGAGTATGTGCTAATCAGGCTGTGTGCTCCCAGGAAGGGGGGATGAACCCTGAAGAGGTACTTGCCACATTAAATATTTAGGGATCCCACAGTCCAGCATATAGGGGCACCTTCTTCAAAATAACAAACCAACAATGATATTTGCACCTCTCACACGAAGCAGCATGCGTCATGCCTCAGAGTGCTGCTGCAGCCTGTGTAGCTGCTGACACAAAAGGCAGCCAGTTCTGAGTGGTCCCCAGTGCTAGAACGGGCTCTGCTGCAGGTCAAGGCTGTCCCTTGGACCACAGGACCCAGCAGACACGATGGCATTAAAGGTATTCATGGTGGGCAAGGCCCGGGATGGCGGGGAGTGACAACATAGGCCCACGCAACCTGCATTGAGAAATATTCTTGAGATATAAATTATATCTTGTGCCTGGGCACAGTGAGATCCTTGTGTCTAGAGGCTAGTGAGCAAGAAGTGCCTCTATCTTGGTAGGGACAATGACATTGACCACCAGGAGGAGGGAGGGCTGCTGTGTCACAATGGGGGCAGGAGAGATGACAGACACTTGTTTGTCTCTTGGTACTCCCTCATCAATTGTGATGGCCTGAGAACCACCCAGTCTGAGAACTCCATGTGATCAGACAGAGCTCATCCTTCGGGGATGGGGATCTGGGTCTTGCCACCAGGTGAGTGCCAGAGTCTGCAGGTAGTAGCCAAGGAAGGACCTAGATAGATAGTGAAGGGGGTCCTGTTGGCCTCATTTGTATCCTGAGCCTCTCCTGAGCTCTCCTGGGCAGAGAGGTCCTTTGTAGTCCTCAGCACACGAGGCAGAGGAAGGTAGGCTATGCTAGACACAGAGATGGGCCTCCAGGTCTCCCTTCGGGGTAGGACTTGCTGACTAGCATCTGGGAGGGCCAGAAGCTCTTTACAGCTGCCTCACCCCATCGTGTCCCTCTTGGCTAATCCAAGAGGTTGTAAGGGTTGGCGTTTTGTTCCAATGAGGGTTGGGGCTGTGGACACTGCGTCTCCCCGTGGGTCAGTCAAGGTGTTGTCAGCCCTGCATTATGCTCTGGCCTTTCTCTCTGCTCAACTTTGCTTCATCCACCTGCCATCCAAAAACCTCTCCCCAATTTATACCCTGCACGCCACACCTTTTTAAAATATGTATTTATTACAAATGTTGCAGTTAATTCAGTATATGCCAATCAACATACACAGTTCTCACATTTAGTAGTGGGAAGCACACTTAACTTTCCAAAGGGATATGTGATGTGGTCTTCATTTCAGGGGAGCAGAAGTGACTGAATTCCTGCCCGCTCTTCAATGTTTCAACTTACCTTTCCATTGCCTCATCAAGGCCAGTGCCTTTGGTTGCTGACGTTTTGAATATCTGCCACTTTCGGTCCTTCAAAGCAGGTAACCCAAGTGAATTTGTCATCTCTGAGGGAGTCATGGCCTGTTCCATGCCCTGCTTATTTGCAAACCCCACCAAAATGGCTTTTCTCAGTTTTTCCTCCTCCAACATGGCAACTAATTCTGATTTAGAAATGCCAATTGGATCTCGGTCACAGCTGTCTACTACATAAATGACTGCATCCGTGTTTGAATAATAACATCTCCAGTATGGCCTGATACTTGTCTGTCCTCCTAAATCCCAGACTTGGGATTTAGGGTTTTTGGATGTTACTGTCTCAGTGTCCAGCTTCTGGAGAGTTCAGCTTTTAGAGCAAACAGTGTGGTGTGTCCCTCAGATGGTGGCGAGTGAGGGTGGCAGCCTGCAATATTCTTGACCGATGGCGGCAGTGAAGGTGGTGCCTCGCAATGCTCTTGTCAGAGGGTGGCATACTCCAGGCTACCTCACAGAGTCCAGTGGATTCAGGGAGCTTCCCTGTAGCTAGGGTGGCCTGGTACCTGGTGTCTGCTGTCCCCCCTCATCCCACCGACTTGGGCCCCGGGGCTCCAGAGCTGCTTCTAGCAAACCTGCATCCTCTCGACACATTCACTTCTGCCGGCCTGGTTGTGTTTTGCAGCTGAGATCCTTGCAGCCAGGGTGCGACTCTTGCCGGGTGACAGCCTGGTGGCAGGTCTGGTGGGAAGCAGGGCAAGGGCCCAGCAGGAGCTCTTCAGTGCCTGTTGATCAACTCACCAACCTCAGGACCTGAGAAAGGAGAAGCTTCGCTTCCTGTGCTGGTGGATTAAAGGACTCAGAGAGGCCTGAGAGGAGAGGGAGGAACATCCCATCAAGGTGAAGATGCCCCTGTTCAGATTCTTCTTTCTCCATCCCCGCCCTAGGGTCCTAGACCTTGGTGGCCTCACCCTGCTTATCCCTGCAGATGCTGTGTCTGCTGTTCCTGACTCTCCCAGGTTTGGGAGGTTCTGTGCCTTTGTTCCCGGGTGAGTCCTGACTCCCCATCTCCATCTTCTGCCTGAGGCTGCTTAGACCCCTCAGCACCAGCTCAGGGTGGGATTGATAGATCCATCCCTGGGAGAGACTAAGTGTGAGAAGCCATGCTGGAGTCTATGATAGCACTCTCTCTCTGCTTCCCAGATCCTGACCTAGAGAGGGAGAGGGGTGGCATTGTGGGGACACACAATGCCGCTGCTGGGCGGTGGCCATGGCAGGTTAGTATCCGAAGATACAATAAGGAGCTTGAGCGGTGGCAGCACATATGCGGAGGCTCCCTCATCCACCACCAGTGGGTGCTGACCGCTGCCCACTGCACCCAGCGGTGAGTCATAGAGCCCCATGCCCTTTTGACTGGGAGAATGGGGGCAAGGAACACAGAGGGATGGCAGGAAGTGTGTTGTGGGCAGGATTTTGAGTCCAGGGAAAGCTACTGTTCTGTTAGTAGCCAGCTCAATTCTTGCTGCTGTGCCAAGCCTACTCCTGTGCCCTGGTCTCCTCTGAGAAGCTCCTGGTCTCTCTCCTCCAGGGAGGACTTGGAAGCTTGTGGCTTCAGGGTCCAAGTTGGGCAGCTGAGACTCTATGATCACGACAAGCTGACAAAGGTGGCTCAGATCATCTGCCACCCCAAGTTCAACCAGAGCCTGTCTGCTGAGGGTGGCGCAGACATTGCCCTGCTGAAACTGGAGGCCCCTGTGACACTCTCTGAGCATGTCAAACTGGTCACCCTCCCACCTGCTTCTCTAACAGTCCCTGAGAGGACGATGTGTTGGGTGACTGGCTGGGGTTACCTCAGACTTGGAGGTAAGGTTCAATGACACCTGGTGGGGTGTGTGGAGATGCAGGGTGGCCCTCTGGATGTATGGTTGTGGCTTTGCTGAAAATGCTGTATTCTCTGCAATTTGGGGGAATCTTTCACCTTCTTATTGTGGCAAATTATGCATGACAAGATTTTACCACTTTAACCATTGTTAAGTGTACAGGTTAGTGGTATTACGTACATTCACCATGTTGTGAACCATCACCACTATCCATCTCCAGAACTTTTCCATCTTCCCAAACAGAAGTTTTGTCCCCATTACACACTAACTCCTCATTTCCCCAGCCTCTGGCAAGCATGAACCTACTTTTCATCTTTATGGATTTACCTATTCTAGACATTTCATATAAATGGAATCATACAATGTGTGTTTTTTTGTGTGTGTCTGGCTTCTTTTACTTAGCATGGTGTTTTCAGTGTTCACTCACCTTATGACATGTATCAGAACTTTATTCCTTTTTATGGCTGAATAATATTTCACTGTACAGATGGAATATTCTGTTTCTCAATTCCCGAATTGATAGACTGTTTCCATCTTTTAGCTGTTGTAAATCATGCTGCTGTAAACCTGTTAGAGTACCTGTTTTCAATTTTTTGTGCTATATGCTAGGAGTGAAATTTCTGGGTCATGTGCTAATTCTATGTTTGATTTTTGAGGGGGAATTCTCCTGTGAGCCTGAATGTTTGCAGGGCTGGGATTTCATGGTCAGGTTCATGGACACTGGGGACATGGGGCATTTGCTCTCTGCCAGGCAGACAGGCCCTCCCATGACTCTCCCTGGGACCTCTCCATGCTGAGGTGGGGTGTTTGGAACTCAATTGACCTCCTGAAGATGAGTAAACCCAGTAGTGAAAGGCTGGGTTCTGCCACAATCTCATGCAGGCCGCTGAATCAGAATGGGAACCTAAACTCATCAGCTCAGAATAGTTCACTTCCTGTTGTAATACATTTGTTTGGGATGGGTCCTTGATCCATTCCTTTTCCAGGAAAAAAAATTTGGGGGAGAAAAATGTCTCCTGGGGGCCTAACCTCAGGCATGAGGATCTCAAGATCTGGCCAACGAAATCCTGCATCCTGGAACCAAATGGGTTTAGTGGGTGTACAAAAGCTGAGTCCCAGTTCTATGGGTAGCTGGTGTAGATGCCGGGGTCAGGGCCCACAGAGGGTCTCCCTGTGCCCTTCACTGATGGCAGCGAGAATGGAAGGAGCACCTGTGTTATTGGAAAGAAGCAGGAGCCCAGACCAGACCCGATCCTCAGCTAGCGCCTCCCCACAGTGCCGCTGCCCCCACCCTACCAGCTGCAGGAGGTGGTGGTCCCCATCGTGGGGAATGAAGTGTGTGACCGGCATTACCAGAACTCTTCAAACTACGTCGGCCTGATCATTAAGGATGACATGCTGTGTGCTGGGAGTGAAGGCCAGGATTCCTGCCAGGTAAGACCTCTGGGCTGCCAATTGTCCTCTGTCCCCTTCTGGCCCATGGAATGAGACTCAGAAGCTCCATTGCAGTGGCACCTCTGAGTCCTGCCTCTCCCCACAGGGTGACTCTGGGGGCCCCCTGGTGTGTAGCTGGAATTGCACCTGGGTCCAGGTAGGGGTCGTGAGCTGGGGAGATATCTGTGGTCATCGTAACTTCCCTGGGGTGTATGCCCGAGTGATGAGCTACGTGTCCTGGATCCGGCAGTACATCCCTCTTTCCCCTGGACCCTAGATGGGGCCCAGGTGGGGTCCACATGATGATGAGATCCCCCATAATTCTTGTCGACACCTCTGCTTCTTTCTCAATTTCAGGTTTGTCCTCCCAAACCTCCTCATTCTTCATCTCTCATTCCATAGTGCAAAGGCCCTCCTCCTCTCTTGGCCCCTCAGTTTCCCTGACCTTTAGGTGAGACAGAAAGATGCTCTAAAGGCTGGTGTCTCTCACAGTGGGGTGGACCAGGGGTAAGAGGCCTGGGTCCATGGTCTCCTGCTCACCCTCTGTTTCCCATTAAACTTGGAAAAACTAGCTTCAGATTGTGTCTCAAGATAATGGATGGACTCATTGTGATCTTGGCTGAGGGAGCAGTGAGGGCCTCCCTGAGGGGTCTGTGGGCTCCAGGTCTCTACGACTTAAGGTGGGGAGGTTTTCTGGGTACAATTCCATGTGATGGCATTTCTGGGGGCTCAGATCCTTGCCCCAGTGTCCCTCCTTTTTCATCCCTCCATCCCTCACCCTCCCTTCCTCTTTCTCTTCACCTTTCTTTTATTCTTTTTCCTCCCTTCCCTCCTTTATCCTTCTTCCTATTTCTTTTCCCTGCTATTCTCTATTCTTCTTTCTTGTGCATTTTCTCCCTTTCTTTTCCTCTTTCCATCCTTCTTTTAATTTCCTTTATCAAATGTGCTCAGTGTAAACAAGGTCTTGTGAATAAGGAATTCACTGAAGTGGTTCCTGAGCTTCTAGAGCCCACAGGGAGGTGAGGACAGACGTAAACACGCAGCTGCAGTGAGTGTGGGATGTGGTTTGGAGGTGAATACTGTAACAAAGCTGGAATAACACAAGATGTGGTCTTGCCGGCCTGGACTTGTCAGGGAGGGTTTGACAGGGCTGGGAAGCCAGGCCTGGCTCGTGAAGCATGAGTAGGATGAGGATGAGGAGGAATGTGCTCCAGGCAGGTAGACAGAGGTGGTGGGGACAGAGGGGTGAACTTGGAATAAATGTGAAGGATTGGAGTGTGAAGGGACAGAAGGCTATGCTCAGAATGTGCTTGAATGTTGGCTTGTTCAGTTTTCAAGATTAACATATCAGAAACAAAAGCCCACAAAATATGAAGAAACATTTAAGGTTCTGGTTGGATAGTTTGAGAGCCTCCAACTTCAGAGGCTTATTAGAGATTCAGAACCCCTTATTAGAAATTCAAAAAACTAAAAAAAAAACCCCTAAAAAATAGCATTTGTACATAGATATCCAAAATTTTTCCAGAATCAAAGAAAAATGCAAATCCTCAGTTGAAAGTGCCTTGTGAATATTCAGCAGAATAAATACAAATGAATCCTATACCAAAACCCATTTTAGTAAAACTATAAAATATTAAAAGCCAGAAGAGACAAATGACAGTTTAACTGAAAAAGAAATAACTATCAGATGCAGCAGACTTAGGATCAGCCACAATAGATGGTAGGAGAAGCTGGAGCAATAGCTTTTAAGTGGTGAGGAAAAATCATCGTCATTATAAAATTTTGTCCCCAGATAAACTATCATGCAACACTGAGGGCAAAATAGTGCTATTACAAATCATAAAACATGAAAAGTGTTTAACACCTACAGGCACTCATTAGAAGAACTATTTAAGGATTTATTACAAGAAGAAGAGGTATGAATTCAGAGGAACAGTGTGGGACAAAGGAAACAAAGCATTTATGGGGGGAAAAACACCCTACGTGGCAATCTCAGAAGACACACCTGAATAGCCATTAACATCGATTGGCCTTCATAATCAGAGAAATGCAGAGGAAAATAAAAGGAAATACAATTTTATGCTCATTGGATTGGAGAGAAAAATAAAAAAATACAAATGAAGTATAAAAAAGTACAGTGAAGATGTTGAGAAATGAGCACTCTCTCACTTCCCACCACTGGGGGAGTAGTGTTGATGCACATCCCCCCCAGAGCAGTTTGAAAACAGCTAGTGCAGTTCCGAAGCATTTCATACCACCTGGAAATGCCTTCTGGAGTTTGAGTCCATACCCTAAACACTCCCACATTCACCCAAGGTTTGCATGACTATGTTCATTGTTACATTGTTTTTAAGAGCAAAACCTGGAGACAGCCCCCAGGAGGATGGATAATCAGCAGTGCCTGTCGGTGTTGGGGAACCTGATGGGAGAAGCAAAGTTACCTATGTCTCCTGCCAGGGGTCCTGGGGTCCTGGGTGCTGTTCGAAGAACCAGCTCGGGAGGAAATGAACAGGGCTGACGTGGGGTACTGGGCTTTTTTTCCTGGGCTGAATCAGCTTCCAAGCATCTCCCTCATGTTGGGCCTGAAAGTCTTGTTGCAGCTGTGAGTCAGTGTGGGCTGTGTGTGACTGGGGAGGAGAAGGACCCCTGATGCCCACGCATACCCTGGGTCTGGGAAACGGAGTGGAAGCGGCATAAAGCCTTCACTTCTGGAGCCATGACAGGTTTCAACTGAGTCATTACTTATGTGCCTGCCCTGGCCCTCAGAGCAGGGAAGGGCCCAGGGACGGGGCCCACATCACTCTCTGCTCCTGAATATCTTCCCGTTGGTGACCCATTCTCCTCTGTCCTCAGCCTGCCATGTGAGGGTAACTTTGGACTATTATAAGGTAATAGAAGTTTCCAGTCCATGGAGGGATACAGTCTCCAGGCCCCAAAAAGCAAATCCTTCATTCCCAAGGGCAGTGGGTATCCCAGATGAGGGAGGAGAGCCATGGAGACTGGAGATTGGCCTGTGCAGGGAGGCTGTTCCTATGATGCCTCTTTTGTTGCCCCTTTTTCCATGACTCTGTTCTTCTGTTCACTGTGTCACCACTTCTCCCAGTCCCTCATTTAGTTCCGAGGTCTTGCATCGCTTTGAGGCATCTCATGGCTCTCTTCCTGAGTCTCCTGTCTTAGGCCAGTCCTGCTACATGGACTCAGTGCATTCAGAATGTTGTCTAACATCAGTCCTCACTGGTACCAGTTATCTGAGCATCTCTCTTTGTTCCCGGTGCTCCCCTCACCTGTCCCCACCAACCCACTTCCTTTGTAAGAGAGAGAAAGGGGTTCAGAGTCCCTAGGAGCAGAGGACAGAGAGACCTGAGATAGTGAGGACACTACTTCTGCTTAGACCCTGGGGTCCCAGCCCTGGTTACCTCACCCTGGCTTTCCCCTCTCCCCTTGCAGATGCCGTGGTTGCTGTACTTGACCCTCCCCTGCCTGGGGGCTCCATGTCCCTGACCTCTGGTGATCCTATGCCTTTGGGGCTCCTAGGATCAGCCCTAGGCATGTGGGAACTGTTCCTTGTGAAAAACTTCAATTGCACATGAGCTATGGGAAGGTCATTGCCTGGGCCTCTGATAGCTCCTCAACTTGTTTCCTCAGACCCTGGCCCAGGATGTGAACTAGTAGGCATTGTGGAGGGGCGGTGTGATGTCACAGCAAAGAAGTATCCATGGCAGGTCAGCCTGAGGTTCTACAATATGATGCAGGCCTATGGGGCATGAATGTGGGGGTTCCCTCATCTTTCCCCAGTGGGTGCTGACTGCTGCCCACTGTGTTGAGCTGTGAGTAGTGCCCATCCCCACCTTTGTTCCAGTGGTTGGGTGCAAGGGGGTTGGGGGCAGAGTTAGTGGGAAGTGTGTTGCTTGCAGGGTCTTACACAGGAGGTGGGTTTCCTAGAGGGCCCCAGACTTCTTTGGGAAGCTCCTGGTCTCTCTCCACCAGGAAGAACTTGCAGGTTTGTGGTTTCAGGTGCAAGTCAGGTAGCTAAGACTCTATGACCATGCCCAGCTGCATAGTGTAACTGATATTCCCTACACCAAGTTCAACCAGAGACTGTCTGCCAACAGGGGTACAGACAGCATCCTGTTGAAACTGAAGGCCACTGTTACTCCTGGAGTATGTCAGCCCTGTCATCCTCCCATCTGCTGCACCCAGAGTCTGCCCAGGGGCAATGTGCTGGGTGACTAGCTGGGGTGATGTTGCAGACAATTATAGGTATTAAGGAGACTAGATGGGAAGGATGAGGGGCTGGGTGCCTGAATTTTTACAGAAAGTGCCTCTTTCTAAGAACTTTTGGGGTTCCCAAGGTAGGTGTGACACCTGGGCTTTAGGCAGTGAATTTCTGGGACAAATATCAAGTACTGGGCACTTGAGTTGGGTGGCCCTGGACAGGCAATTCTGGGCTCTGATTCGGACTCCTACTGGACTCTGACTACCGTGGCCTGAGGGCAGACGGTTGTCATCATGTCATAGGAGAGGAGGTCCCAGGTCCAAGGTCTCAGGCTCCTCTGTTGCTGAAGCAGAATTTGCATGGGGTACCTGTGAGTCCTGACACAGATGCCAGGAGAAAACTTTTCTTTGTTGTCTAGTCATCAGGCCCATGGAACCCAGACTCCAGCCAATGGAGTCCTGCATCTTAGAACTGTAGGGGCATCTAGACTTTCGGACATTATGTGATCAGATCCCTATCATAGTGGATGTGGGGAAGCTGAGTCCCAGTTCTATGGGTAGCTGGTGTGGATGCCAGGGTCAGGGCCCGCAGAGGGCCTCCCTGTGCCCTCCACTGATGGCAGTGAGAATGGAAGGAGCACCTGTGTTGTTGGAAAAAAGCAGGAGCCCAGACCAGACCCAATCCTCAGCTAGCGCCTCCCCACAGTGCTGCTGCCCCCACCCTACCAGCTGCAGGAGGTGGTGGTCCCCATCGTGGGGAATGAAGTGTGTGACCGGCATTACCAGAACTCTTCAAACTACATCGGCCTGATCATCAAGGACGACATGCTGTGTGCTGGGAGTGAAGGCCAGGATTCCTGCCAGGTGAGACCTCTGGCCTGCCAAATTGTCCTCTGTCCCCTTCTGGCCCATGGAATGAGACTCAGAAGCTCCATTGCAGTGGCACCTCTGAGTCCTGCCTCTCCCCACAGGGTGACTCTGGGGGCCCCCTGGTGTGTAGCTGGAATTGCACCTGGGTCCAGGTAGGGGTCGTGAGCTGGGGAGATATCTGTGGTCATCGTGACTTCCCTGGGGTGCATGCCTGAGTGATGAGCTACGTGTCCTGGATCTGGCAGTACATCCCTCCATGCTTCGGATCCTAGATGGGGCTGGATGGGGGTCTGCAGATTGGTGAGAACGCTAATCTTTCTGGTGTCTCAGGATTCTGTTTTTCCCTGCCAGTGGAGAGTGGAAATAGGGAAGGGGGACCCCAGAGGTGAGTCAAGAGTGGGGAAAAAAGTCCCATAAATCGCAGATGACTGTTTGCAATCTGATTCTCATTAAGCAGTGTGGGAAAACTGCTTCAAGGCTGCTGTGTGCTGGACGGGTGCATCCTGGGATGAGGCTTGGGACATTGGTTGTCTGGGCCTGCTAGCTGGGTCCCTGGCACTGACATCTTCAGGCCAGGCAGAAAGGAGACAGATGAGCCTCGACTTAGGCATAGGTGCTTTGTGCCCCTCTCCTACCAAGAGTTTCTGCCACAGCGAGGTGTTGTGTCTCAGTTGTGGCTTCAGTCCCAGATTCACAGAATTTCTCTCTCCCTCCCTGACCTGCCCCCTCTTTCAGAGTCCCCTCATAGTGCTCACTGAGCACCATCTCTTCTACCACGGACCTCCTGGTCTGGTAGGATGTGGATGTTAGCAGACAGTGCAGCATAGTGGCAGCTGGTGCTGTAAAGGTCAGACCCATTGGGATGCTCACAGGTCCTTTCCCCCCATGTTCTTTGAGATAATCTCCCCTCTCCCCCATCTACTCCTGGATGATTCTATAGATGGTCTCCTTCCTTTAGGGTACCAGATTCTCTTCCTGGGTTTTGAAAGTCCTGTCTGACCTAAGTCAAAACATCCCTGGTTCATTCCATAAATGGGTCAAAATAAGTCTTGACCACTAAGGCCCTCCCTGTAGGGGCAGCATCAGGCCAGCAGGTTCCCTTACAACAGCTTCACCAGGAAAACGGTGGCCTCCATTGCACCTCTAGATCTTCTGGCTATTTGTTATGTGATGTGTCCTACACCTTGGACACTTGGCCTAGGCATTCAGAGGTGCCCCTAAGTGACACTGATGAAGGAAATGGGGTCTGTGGTCTGTGGGAGAGAGACTGGGGGATTGTGGAGGCCCAGTGGGAAGAGGGGGCAGAGTCCAGGTCTCTGTGTTCAAACTGCTTTGTCTCTACCTGGGTCCCAACACACCCTCTTTCCCCCACCCCGAGGAAATCCTATGAAGAACCAACTCTGATGGAAAAAAAACCTGCTCCCTGGGGTCCTCTCCTTGTGTCTCCCCTAGGGCTGTGTTAGGGGCTGGGCCAAGGGCCTGGGCTCAGACAGTAGTTGTCCTGGGAGCAGGGATCCGCAGCTGCCCAGCATCTGACTGACCTTTGAGTACTGAGCCCAGAAATGGGTGTGAGCCAGCAGAATGGGGGTCTGAATAGGACATAGAAGGGTCCTAGGTCTGCGCTTCTGATGCCCCCGGTGCTAGAGAAGCAAAGGTGCCCTGATAGTCATTCCTTCACCCACGTGCCTCTACATCATTGTTGTGTAATGATCAGACACAGAGTGGAAGTTCTGTATCAGGTGGCATTGCAATTCAAAGTCTAAAGGCTCAAACGCCCATTTCTGCCCAACATCAGCCCCCTGCTTCTCTCAGAAATACCTCCTCCCTGATGTCCTCTTCCCCCTCTTCCCATTGTTGGTAGCTGTGACCTTAGTGCTTGCCTAGCTCCCACTCACCCTACAGGTGCACAGTCAAACCCTGGGCCGGGCCTCTTGCCAGGACAGGGTGGAGGTGTGTCCCCAGGCTGACTTTGCTTATCCTCAGGTTCTCAGGGGACTGGCTCAGCTATCAGAATAAGGAGGGGAGATGGAAGGAAAGGGCCCACCTCTCACAATGTGCTTAGAAAAAGGATGATCACAGAGGCCACATCGTGTACAAATCCACCCACATGAGACGTTCAAAACAGAGGATCTATGGAGACAGAGCAGATTGATGGCTTGCCCAGGGCTGGGGGTGGGGGGGCATGGTGGTGGGAGGTGGGGTGATAGCAAGAGGGTCCGGAGTTTCTTTCCAGAGTGATGAAAATGCTATAAAATGACTGGTGCTGTGAAAGTCCTAAAATCCATTGACTCATATACTTTAAATAGGTGGATTGTATGGAGTAGAAGTGTATCTCAATAAAAGCGCTTTAAAAAACTCAAATAAACATTAAATTAAAAAATTTTTTAAAAGAGTCCACAGTTCTCATTTCCCTGATTAACTTCCAGCTATAAAACCAGGCCACAAGTGTCTGGAGAGGCCACTGAGATGCCTTTCATTTCAAAAACATGTGGGGCCTCCTGGGCACTGCTCCCTGCCCCAGGACTTGAGGGTCTTCAAAAGGGACAGCCACCAGGTCTGCAGTAGGACCACCATGGACATTAGTCATTATTTGGGGGCTCACTGTCCAGCCCCTGCTAAGTTAGGAAAACCTCCTCTTAGTCATACTGGTAGGTTTGCTTTCCTCACCTCCCCAGTGTGGGTGGTCACATGACCTGGCTCAGACCATGGGAGACAGCAGCTGTCCTAGGAGCAGGGATCCTGCAGCTGGAGGAGAGTGAGGTGTGGAGGTCAGTGCTGGCCATGTAGGTACCTGCACGTGGGCTCAGTGACAGTGTGGGGCAGCTCCTGGTGCCCATAAACATCCTCCTGTTCCTTTGTCCCTCACCTCCCGGCATTCAGTGCTGAGCAAGGGAGTCACTTGGAGTCCTGATGACTGAATACTTAGCTCTTCTCAGTCTGGGGAGCCCCACCCTCAGAAATCTCAGCACGGGGGGACTGGAGTATGAGAGGATGTACCACCAAGGCTCACCTGCTGGCAACAAAGGCAACATCATCAAGGATGACACTATGTGTAAGGAGGAAGGGACGTAGCTCCTACCAGGTGAGACCCAGGCCCTGGCCTCTGCCCTCTGCCCTCTGTGACCTCCTCCACAAGGAGCGGTTGGAGGCCCCTTGGTCTGTTACTGGCTGGACATATGGCTTCAAGTCGGGGTGCTGAGCTGAGGCATAGCCTCTAGGTATGTCACCTTTCCTTGGATCTGTACCTGAGGGATGACCTACTCATCTTGGATCTGCCAGCATGTCCTATTGGAGCCTTGATAGCCCTGAGTGGGCTGAGGAGCCAGGGACCTGCGATCTGTGTCACATCCTATGGCTTCCTCCATTTAGTACCACCATCTCTTTAGTGCCCTGTTCCCAGTGCCCTGTACATCCCTGACCTTGGGGCCCAAGAGGTGGGTAGCAACTTAGAAGTTGGTGTCTCCTGACAGTGGGTGGGTTAGATGGGTGTGCCAGGGACCACACCTCCTGCTCGCTGTTTGCCAACCTTTTAAACTGCGTGAAAAGAAGCCTCTTGAATGTCTGGTTTGTATTTGAACATGGTGGAGACTTCCTGGTATCGTCTCAAGGCTCTGGGGAGCTCAAGTTCAGCTTGGACCAATTCCATCTATAGGCAGGGTGGGATGGCCAGGGAGGCCATGTGGTTACTCCTGGTCTTGGGTGGAGTCTGTTTCCAGGAGGCACATTCCAGCCTTCCCCATGAGGATGAGCCAAGTGTTCTGTACCAAAACCCCTACCCTGGTTTGGACAGTCAGTCACTCCTTTTTCTCAGGTCCCCATCTGTACCATCAAATCTAGCTTCACCTCAGGGCAAGGCATGCTCAGAGGGGCTCAATGTCCAGAAAAGGTGGGAGGTGGTTCTCCACTTGGGCCCTGGCACCTGTTCTTTTCTGGGAAGTTGGTGGTTCACTTTGGCTACCTCAGCACAGCTTGGACCATTGTTGGATGAGCTGGAGACCTAGGACCCCTCTGCACACTTGAGACCATGTAAATGTAAATTGATTGAGATTGAATTAAGTGAAAAACTTACTTCCTTAACCTCACAAGCTACATACACCAGACAGCAGATACAGAGCAGTCTACCATCCTGGAAAGTTCCAATGAGCATCACTGGTCTTGAAGTTTGGAAAAT
The DNA here is from genome assembly GCA_030015415.1 of Cynopterus sphinx. Taxonomy (NCBI): domain Eukaryota; kingdom Metazoa; phylum Chordata; class Mammalia; order Chiroptera; family Pteropodidae; genus Cynopterus; species Cynopterus sphinx. Next base: position 92,161,437 of record CM057379.1, on the reverse strand, counting down.
TGGCCACAGGCAATAGACTCTAGAAGTGAAGATAGGAGGAGAGTTGACCTCTCCAGGCCCCACCCTGGGCCCCAGTGTTCACAGAGGGGGCTACCCAGGAGGCCTTGCTGGGCTGGTTGGGTGACCCTTGGGCCATCCCCACCTGGCTCTCCACCAGTGAGAAGCTTGGAGGGATGGCAGCTTCTAACTGTAAGTGGTTATCACATGGAACTGTGCAGGTCTGGAACATTCCATCCCTGAAGGAAATTCTATTGGCTGGCACTGGATGATTCCAGTTAAATCCAGGGGATTCTCATTGCCCCAGTTTAGGATCATTTATTCACTTGCTTTCTGAGTCAAATCCCCATTTGTGCATCTTCTCTCCCCCAACCCTTACCTTTGGTCCATGGGACCCACCTCCCCAGGGGCTTGGTGAGAAGGGTTTGGGACCTGGCAGTGTGGCCTGGCTTAGTGACACAATCTCATAAAATGTACATGGGAAGAAAGAAAGTTGGTATTTGGGTGGTTGAAAGGAGGCATTGACTCTGCTGAGTGTGTATATAATACAAATATTCTCATTGCAATCTATTTTCTTCATTTCGTGGATGATATGAAGGCTGAAAAGGGTAAGAATCCATCCATCCACCCATCCATCTGCTTATTCATCCTTCTTTCAGTTCATTCATTTATTATTCCACCCATCTATTCATCATGCATTCATCTATTGAAGGCACTGGCTTCAGAGATAGCTGCCACTTTCTTCCTTTCCTGGTTTTCTCTGTTCTTTAAAATGTTACACTGGGCGCTATTCTAGAATGTGTGTTTAAGATCTCTGACTCCCTTTTTCTCAATTAAAAAGGCTTTTGGGGATGAAAATTTCCTTGAATTTCTATTCTGGATTTTTATGGCTTTAGAAGAGAGGGTAATCTGTTTAATCTTCTTTAGACCCTATAGAATAAATAAGTACTGAGGTTCTTAGAGATGAAGTTGGAGGATGTTGTGCAACCACCACCTCTGTCTAGCTCCAGAACATTTTCATTGCCCCCAAAAGAGACTTATACCTATTAGCAGTCACTCCCCCATTTGCACCTCTCCCTAGCCTCTGGGAAATATTAATCTACTTTTTGTCTCTACAGAATTGCCTGTTTTGGGGACCTCATATAAATGGAATCATACATTAGTTGTCCTTTTGTGTCTGGTTTCTTTTACTGATCATAATGTCTTCAAGGTTTATTCACATTGTAGCACATCAGTGCTTCATTCATTTTTATGGCTGAATAATTTTCCATTGCATGGTTAGACCACATTCTATTTATCTATTCGCCTGCTCAAAGACACGTGGGTTGTTCCACTTTTTGGCTGTTGTGACTAGTCCTGCTCTGGATGTGGGCATGCAAATGCTTGTTTGAACACCTGTGTTCACTTCTTTTTGATGCCAGTTGAAGTCCTGAGTGCTCCCATGTAGTGATTCATTTCATCTTGCCAATGCCAGGAAGTGGGTACCATTATTATCTTCACTTTACAGCAGAGGAAACTGAGGCACAGAATGATGATGTGATACTCCTTTCAGGCAGTAAGTGGCAGAGCTGGGACTTGAACCCAGGGAAGATGGAATAAAGTCCGTAGCTCACCCCTACACTGTGCTGCCAGGGTGAGGATGTAGAGAAGACGGATAAAATAGGGGAGTCATGCACAGACCAACAATGACAACATTCCAGGAGCTGAGGAACACGGTGAGCATGGCTTTCAGACCCGAGGCCCAAAAGAGGAAGAAGAGGACCCCTTGCTGCTGGGTGGGCTGAGTGAAGGTCCTGTCTTGTAGAGCTTCTGTGGCTGCCAGGGCCACATGGAGCTGAGGACACAGCAGTTGGAAGTCTTGTGCTAGTGTGGTCCATTGCAACTGGGAATCTTCAGAGGCAAAAAATGTCTCAGGGACAGCTCATGGGGCCGGGGAAAGTCCTTCCCTTTCTCATTCCCGAGGTCTTTCCTGTGTTCTGCCCTGGAAGCTTGTACTAGTCAGCTCAGGTCGCCATCACAAGACACCATTTATTTCTCACAGTTCTGGAGTCTGGGAAGTCCAAGATCAAGGTTCCAGCAGATCCAGGTTTTGGTAAGGGCTCTCTTCCTGTTTGCAGACAGCTACCTTCTTTTTGTGTCCTCAGCTGGCAGAGAACACTGGAGTCTCTTCCTCTTCTGTTAAGGACACTAATCTTATTGGATCAGCATCCTACCCTTGTGACCTCATTAACCTTAAATACAGCCACACTGGGGTTGGGTAGGGCTGTAACATATGAATGTGGGTCAGGAAACACAATTCAGGCCACAGAAGAGTTCTACCTGTTTAGGAGAAAATATCCCTTTGCAACTTGCTGACTCTCTCAGAAGAATGTGGCAATTCCTTGCAGGATGATCACTTTCCTCCTTGAAGGAAGGGAGAATGGTGGAAATTAGGACAACACTCCACATACAAACCATCTTTGAATGTGGAGCTGACTTCTAGTCATTTTAACTGGGGCAACATTCAAGTTTGGGACAAAGAAAAAGCACCTAAAGAGGAAATTGCAATAATGGTCAGAATGGTAAGGTCCCAGGAATTGAGGGTAGAGAGGACTGCCAGGGAGGGAAGTTCTCTCACTCTCACGTCCACCAGCCCAATGGCTACTGGGTGACTTGGGGTCTTGCCAAGGTATCTTCTGTCAACCTTCTGCTTATCCTCTCTCTATTTGTCCTCTCTCTATGATGGGTCAGAGTGACCCATCATTACTGACTGAGCACTGGAGCCAGAGAGAAGTGGGAGGAGGTGGGGGTCAGGGCGGGGTGGGCAGCCTCACTCTTGTCTGCCTTCCTGTACAGAGGAGCCCTGGTCAGGAGAGTGTCTGAGAATGGGGCCTTAAGGAAGAGCTGAAATCAGCTGGTAGGTCCAGCGGCTGTGTGCCAATGGCAGAATGGAGATGCCAAACCAAACATTAAAAGAAGAATTAATAGCTATTCTTAAAATATTTCAAAAAATTAAACAGGAAATAATGCCTCTAAACTCATTCATGAAGCTAGATCCTGATACCAAAATCAAAGACATTACAAAAAAAGAAAATTATAGACCAATATCCTTGATGAACAAAAATGAAAAAATTGCCAATAAAATATTATCAAACAGAATTTAACAAAACATTAAAAGGATTATATATAAGCAAGGGATGCAAGAATGATAAACATCCATAAATCAATCAATGTGATATGCATTAATAAAATAAAGGATAAAAACCATATGATCATCTTAATGAATGCAGAAAAATCATTAGACAGAATTCAACATCTTTTTATGACAAAAACTCCCTACAGAGTGAGTATGAAGAAACACATCTCAAGATAATAAAGGGCTATATATGACAAACCCAAAGTTAATATCATACTCAATGGTGAAAGCTGAAAGCCTTTCTCTTAAGATCAGGAATAATACAAGGATGCCCATTTTTACCACTTCTATTTCACATAGTATTGGAAGTCCTAGACAGAGCAATCAGACAAAAAAAGAAAAAAAAAAAAAGAAAAAAAAGGCATCCAAATATGAAAGGAAGAAGAAAAATAATTCTTATCCATAGATAACATGATACTATATATAGAAAACTCTGAAGACTTCACCAAAAATCTATTAAAACTAATAAATGAATTCAGTAAAGGAGCAGGATATGTAACCAACATACAGAAACCAGTTGTGTTTCTATATACAAATAATGAGTATTCAGAAGAAAATTAAGAAAACAATCCTATTTATAATTGCATCAAAAAGTGTAAAATATCCATGAATAAATTTAACCAGAGGTGAAAGACTGGTTCTCTGAAAACAATAAGACATTGATGAGAGAAATTGAACAAGGTACTAATAAATGGAAGGATATACCTTGCTCATGGATTGGAAGAATTAATATTGACCATATTAATGTTATGTATAAATGTTATATGTTGTATATAAATGTTATATTATACATGTTATATATAAATATTAATGCCCTTACTACCTAAAGCAATATAGATATTCAATGCAGTCTCTATTAAAATACCAATGGCATTATTCACAGAATTAGAACAACTAAATTTATATGAAAGTATAAAAGACCCCTAATAGCCAAAAAAAAAAAAATTTTTGAGAAAGAACAAAGTGGGAGATATCATGCTCTCTGCTATCAAACTATACTATAAAATTACGATAATCAAAACAATATGATATTGGCATAGAAACAAATATGTAGATCAATGGAATAGAATAGAGATCCCAGAAGTAAATCCTCATTTATATAGTCGATAAATCAATGAAAAAGGAGGCAAGAAAATACAGTCCCTTCAATAAGTGGTACTGGGAAAACTGGACAGATACATGTAAAAATGAAATTAGATGACTTTCTTATACCAGGCACAAAAATTAACACAAAATGAATTAAAGGCTTAAAAGTAAGACCTGAAACCATAAAATTTCTAGAAAAATATAGGCAGCTTGTAGAGATGTCTTTTTGGATATGTCTCCTTGGGCAAGGGCAACAAAAGAAAAAAATAATTTGGACATCAAACTAAAAATGTTTTGCACAGCAAAGAAAACCACCTACAAGATAAACAGACAACCTACTGAATAAGAGAAGATGCTCACAAATGATGCATTCAAAAAAGGGTTAACACCCAAAATATATAAGGAACTCATACAGCTTAACACCAAAAACAAAACAAAACCAAATCCCCCCAACAATCCAATTATATAAAATGAGCAGAGGACTTGAATAGACATTTCTCCCTAGAGGACATACGGATGATCAACAAATGAAAAGATATTCGGCATCACTAACCACCAGGGAAATGTAAATTAAAACCACAGTAAGATATCACCTCACACCTGTCAGAATGGCCATGAACAATAAATCAACAAATAACAAGTCCCAGCAAGGATGCGAAGAAAAGGGAACCATTGTGCACTGCTGATGGTATTGAAAGACACCTTCTTTGCAACAGCCTAAAGAGAGATCTTTATATGATAAATCTTCTTTCTGGGAAAAAAAAAAGCAGAATACACTTCCATTAATGCCCAAGCAGAGAAGTGGTCCATTAAACACCATGAACAACTAAGGTGACAAGACAGCTCAGAAAGAAAGAGAAAAATCTCCAAAAAAATAAGCTTAAATGCATAGAAATATGTGACTTAAATGACAGAGAATTCAGGATAGTACTTCTGAAAAAACTCAATGAGATTCAAAACAATTCATATCAACAATTTCAGGAATGGAAAAAACAACTAGATTAGCAGAATGAATTCTTTAGCAAAGAGATTGAAACTCTCAAAAAGAACAGAATAGATCTTCTGGGGATAAAAAAAAACACACTGGAAGATTTGAAAAATGAAATAGTGAGCTTGGGAGGATGGGTCTTGGTGGGCATCCGGGACAGGCTCAATACTGGCGCTGTGATGAGGACATTGGGGCCTTGATAGTGGAAAGCTGAGGGCCAGTTGGGCAAATAGCACAGCTGCCCATGACCTAGCTGACCCCTTCTGTAACACTGCAATGGAAGCTGGAGCAGCAGGGGCGGGGTCGGGTGGGGGTGCTGTGTTGGTAGCAGTGTACAAGCATCCACCAGGGTACCCATGTGTCACAATGGAAAGCTCCATGGGGCCAGAGGTCCTGGAAGAAGGGACAGATATGGCTGGCGGAGGCCCTCATTCACATCACTGGCTGTCCCTCACAGGCCCTACCAAACCAAGGAGCAAGTATAGTTGCTTTGACGATGAAACTCAAATCTCACTCACTCTGCCCCTATCTGCTCCTAGGGAACGTAGGCCCACAGAGAAGTTTCGTCTCCAACCAGGTTAAAGATCATCCTCATTGCCTTTGGCCATCTTCCTGGCAATGTCTGACTACACAGTGACAGTCGAGGCTCCGGAGAGGGTCAGTGCACTCTGTTTACTGCTTCCCAGGAACCATTTCCACCATGTCTGTCCTCTCATGGCCAGGCCTTCAGTCCTAGACACCAAGGTACCAGCCTGTGACAACTGGGCCTATCCTGGGCTTCATCGCAACCATCACTGTTCCTTCCTCCTGCTTGCTCTCCACTCTTCACTCTTCCTCCTCAAGAAGGACTCAGGCACGCTGGCATCCCCGTGTTCTTGCAGGGCTGCAATCTTGACCAGAATTACTTGTACTCACTGGGGTTTGCCTACCAGTCATGCTGGCTTCCTACTAAACAGGCCCCGGCTACAGCTGAAGGTTGAGCCACCTCTCTGTAGAACACTCCCAGTGTCTTGGTTGTTAGTTTGATTGTTTTCTCCTGATGTTATTCTTTTCCAGACGAAGCCCTCAGGTGCTTTCATCTGGATGCTTCCTCTGGCTCCACGGCAGGGATGGGAAAGGAGCCTGGAGGCCCCACCATCCCGCAGGCAGACGACACTAGGGAGCAAGCAGTGTTTTCGGTCCCAGGCTAGTCTCCCTGCACCCAGAGCCTCTCAGGGCTACCCTCTGTGCGTGTGCAGCTGTGCCTGTGTGCGTGTGTGCGTGCATGCGTGTGTGTGTGTATGTGTGTGTGTGTGTGTGCGTATTCATTTGTATGGACTGGGAAGATCCAAATATTTGTAATAGAAATGAAATGTATGGTCACATATAACTTTGATAGACGTTGCAAATAGGCCATTTTTCACAAAATTTACAATTGTCTAAATTTGCTAAGGAGGGTCCTGTAAATTCGTCTTTTGTTGCTGACATGGGATATTTGATTTCACTGCCTTCTTCAACATCCTTAGTAAATACTGAGCCTGAACTTCTGCTCTTAGAGCTCTCAGTTGCCTTGTATTCAAATACAAGAACAGACTGCATTGTTATTTTAAATTTGCTCACACATCGAAATATGGGCATAGCCCTCCTGAATTTGGAAATTAAAAAAAATACACTTTTAAAGAATTCCTGGGTCAAAGAAATGTCATAATGGAAATTACAAAATATTTATAACTAACAACAGTGAAAATGTCACCTACCAGCACTCACAGGGACACGGTGATCGGTACGTGGAGGGAAATGACCAGTCATTCCTGGGTTTAAAAAAATAGAACAGTAGAGAATGTCATGTTTAAGTCAAGAAGTGAGAAATATAAAGTCAGAAGAAATCCAAACATAGCATAAGGAATTGGATAAATGGTGCAGTAATTAAAGTAAAATAAAAGGTAAGGTAATTGAAAATAAATAAAAGAAATACATGGAACAGATAATAAAGAGAATATAGAGTTGAAAAGCCAAAAGTTAGTAACGTATATCTAATAAAACAGGCAAAGTTCTGGCAAGATTATTAGGCAGGAAAAAAGGTATACAAATGATATTAGTAACAAAGAGGGTAGCATAAGCATGAACAGAGCAGGGATTTTTAAAAATTGGAAGTGGTTATTATGAACAACTATATTAAATTTGTCATTAGATAATATGAACAATTTTTAGGCAAGTATAACTCACGAAAACTGACTTTAGAGGAAAAAGGAAACTAGATTTGTAATCATTAAAGGCCTGTATCTGGGTGATTGAACATCTACCCAGAAATAAAATACAAAACAAAACGCTAATCCTGCACAGTTTCACAGGAGAATTATACTAAGCCTTCGAGGACTAGGTGATCTTCCAGAGAATAAAAAAAAGAGGCACACTCCCTGGCCCATTTTATCAGATTAGTATAACCTGGAGAATAAAACTGGATAGATAGAATAAAGACAAATTTCAGACCAAATTCAATTGTGAACATAGATTAAAAAATCCAAAGTAAAACATTAACGAACTGACTCCAACTGTGTTTAAAATAATGACCAAAAAACCTAAAAGGGTCTAAATTGGAATGGTTTAACATCAGAAAAACCTATTATAATTTACCACATTAACAGAACAGAGATAGATGAACCGCCATGTGATAATCTCAATAGATCACGAAAAAGCACTTGATTCTTTTGGTTGATAAATTCAACCACTGTCCATGATAAAACTCTTAGCAAGTTTGGGCCAAAGGGGACTTCTTAAATTTGATAAGATTCATCTCCCAAGGCCAGCAAACATCCTGCTTAACGGTGAATACTGAAAGCCCCTCCTCCAAGGAGGAAACAGAGAGGCCCAGACCAGTCCAGGTGGACCCAGACAGCACACAGTAAACAGAAATACACAAAAGGTGTAAGAATTAGAAAGGAAGAAACTAGACTGCCAGGGACAACATGGCACTTTACACAGAATAGCCAAGACTGTCTACAGACAATGCTAGAACGAATGTGAGTGCAGCAGGGCAGCTTGGTACAAGAGCATGTAAGTCCAATATGCTGAAAATCATCATGGCTTTAGACACTGGCAATGGCCAAGCAAAGAGTACTCAGTACGATAAGATTTTCAATAACAATTATAAATCACCTAGAAAGGAATCTAACAAAAAATGTGAAAATTTTTACTGAATAAATTATCCAATTGAACAAAAGAACCTATGATCTAAATAGATTAACAGATATCATGACCATGGATAGGACAACTCAGCATCATAAAGACATCAAGTTTGGTAAATTCACAGCCATTCCATTGGAAACACTAACAAGATTTTTTGGGAAACATGACTAGCTAATTTTTAAGTTTTGATGACAGGTTTGTGGGACTAAAAAACTATCATTAAACTCTGTTGCTTTGATTAAAAAGAGAACTAACCTTGGGTTAAAAGACAATCATATTTGACGAGAAAATTCTTGAGTGGAAATATATTTTATTAACACAAAAACTTTGGGAATCTAAGTGCTAGACTGGCACTGTTTAGTACCCCACCCTCTCACTCCTTCCCCAGTGTCTTCTGTTTTAGCACAGGATTTTAAGATAAATAAGATCAAATTGCCTTCTGGACAAAAAGTTCTTGGTCATAAGCCAAAAGAACATAATTCTTAATGAAATTTAGATGTGTACGGTTGCTTATTTAAAGAAAAGTCCTCTTGAATGTTAATGAACTAAGAGTGAGGAACATCTGCAATAAATAAACTCTAACAACTGAGGTTATAATATCTAATCTCAAGGTTATGTGAACCTTATCAAAATATTTGTTTTTAACAATCGTATTTGTTCCAATGTTTATTAAAGAAAAATGCATTTGTTCACTTAGAGTTAAAAATGCATTCGTTCACTTAGAGTTAAAAATGCATTCGTTCACTTAGAGTTAGAAATAATATTTGTCATAGGAAATTCAATTTATCCATAATTTACTCAGTTTCCCCAAATATTTCATCATAGAAACTTTCAAAGATATGATAAAATTAAAAGAATTTTATAATGAGCTTCCTGCATCCAACCACCTAGACTTTCCAGGTAATATTTTTAAAACATTTTGTAACAACACATGATTCACATACCATAAAGTTCACTCTTTAAAAGTGCATAATTCAGTGGGTTTTAGTTCATACACAAGGTTACGCAACCATCACCACGATCTATTTTCAGAACATTTTCATCACTGTCAAAAGGGACCCTGTGCCTACTGGCCCCCTCTCTGTCCCCCATTCCTCCTCCCTTAGCACCTGACAACCACAGACCCACTTTTAGTTTCCATGGGTTTGCCTCTTCTGGACAGGTCCCATAAACAGAATTATACACAATGTGGTCTCTGTGTCTGGCTTATTTCATTGAATGTAATGTTTACAGTGAACGTTTTACCTTATAAATTTTCTTGTCTAAATCTTTTTTTGGCAAGTTGGAGTCCATGTCATGAGCATTTCTGTGGTTCTGAAGGGCCCTCTTTGGGAATATGACCCCTCAGCAGGCTTTAGTCAGTCCCCCTCCTCCACCTGCTTCTGTCTCACAAGAATTTATTAAAACCTCTGAATTATTGACATCTCCCTCCCACTCTGTCTGCTCTTTGCTGCCATGTCATTGGGTCCAGGAAGGAGAAGCTGTAAAGGCGCTGGCCACTCAATCACTAATGGCCAGGGCCATGGCTGGGTCTTGAGGGAAGGCACCTGAAGAAAAATGTGCATGTGCACCTTGTTAGTGTCTGGCCCCACTGACAAGAGACTTCATGGGCACCTCAACTCCTTGTTGGTCTCTGCCACCTCACCAAGTTCCAGGTTTACTTTCGACTGGAAACTCAGTTCCAGACAGTGAGCATGCCTGCAACCAGTACTTTAAATTCAACAGTAAGTGTCACTGGCTTCTTTACTCTTTCTGCTTCTCGACAGCTGTATTAGTCCCGTGACAAAGTGCCCCAACCCCGGGTGGCTCTAACAACAGAGATGGATTCTCATGGTCTGGAGGCCAGAAGCCTGAAACCCAGGTGTAAGAAAGATTGGCTCCTTCCAGAGGCTCTGAGAAAGAATTTGTCCAGGTCCCTCTACCAGCTTCTGCTGGCTGCTGGAAACCCTTGGCTTTCCTTGGCTTGTGATCGCATTGCTCCTGTCCCTGTCCCTGTCTTCATCTGGCCTTTTCCATGTCTCAAATCTCCCTCTATGTTTTTCTTTAATGACATCTCATCATTGGATGTAGGGGCCACCCTAAATTCAGGACTATCTCCTATCAAAATCCTCAACTTAATCGTATCTGTAAAGACCCTATTTCTTAATAAGGCCACACTCACAAGTACCCAGGATTAGGACGTGGACATTTTTGGGGGGACACAATCCTATCCACCACTTTGCTATTTCTTCCTGGGTTTATTTATCTTTCTCTTTCAGGTGTACTTCCTATAGGAACCCTTCAGGTGAGAACTCATGGCTGGGCAGCATCCTAGCCTTCTCCAGATCAAAATGCCCAGTTTACCCAGACCTCACACCTGACTCCAAGTTGGCACAAAATAAAAGATAAAGAAGCATGTAAGCTCCATCCATCCCATGAGAACCAGTATCCCAGCCTTTGTACAGGACAAGCTCAGGCCACCCCAAATCTGGACCTCATCCGGGCCCAGGGCTCTTCCCACCTTCCCACATCTCTGGCAGCCCTCAATGCTATCCCACTGCAGGTATCATGGTGCCCAGGATGCCCCAGGTTCTACATATGGTGATGGCGCCCTTGACTGCTCCTGATGGGCTGTGTTCTTGTCAGAGCATAAATCTTATTCTAACTGGCTGCTGTCCTTGCCTTTCTACCTCCTACCTCCTACCCTAGCTACCTCTTCTTGAGGCCATCAAGGGCAAGAGGTCTGGTCTAGGGTCTCTGAGCATGTTCTGCATCTGACCTCTGATGCACTGCCCCCTTTGCACCACATCCTTTATTGTATTAAGCCAGAGACATCACAAAAATTAAGGCTCTTGGCCCATTTTTCATGTGTGCCTCCAGAGGCTTCTCTCCTCTCTGCACAGGGTGGGTGCAGGGCTGGCCACAGAGCCTCACATAGCAGCGAATCCGGACTCTGTCTGTGTCCACCTTCAAGGAATCCTGAGTCCTCATATAGAGAAATGTGCTGGTCTCTCTCCCTGCAACCTCCTCCACCTGATGCAGGAACCCATATGGGGTGGGGCTGGGGAACAGGAGGATGGGCTGGTGGGGACCTGGGTTTCCTGGAATGTTGTTCCCGGCCCTCAGGTCCCACCAGAGTGCAGACCCTTGCCCTGCATGCAATCCGAGTTTGGCATATAGTTAAAAGGGATTCCTGCAATCAGGTCTGGAGACTCTGCAGCATGGGTGAGCTCCCCTCTGTGGGTCCCCAGCACTCTGGCTCTGAGCTGCATGTGATGGCCCCACTGCGGAGAACGTGAGCCTCAGGTCTCTCCCTGTGGAGAAGGGGAGAGATGGTTATGAGACGGTCTTTCTGGAAGCTGAGGTCTGCCTTCCTCCTTGGCCTTCTGGGACTGGCCACCAGAATGGTTGGGGGTGGTGATGTGCTTGCACCTAAACCAGAGCCATTTCGGCTTGGGCACTGTGGACGTGGGCTGGATGAGCTTGTGCTGTGGGACTGCCACAGGCATCACAGTATCTATTTAGCAGTAGTGTCCCTGGCCTCCACTTAGTAGATGGTGGAAGAATCTCATAGTCTAGTCTGACACCCCAAAATGTCTCCAGACCTGGCACAATGGCACTGGTTGAGACACGCTGGTCTGGATGGGAACCCAACTGGCCTGTTTTGTTTCTTCCAGAAGCTACGGTGGGTACAGCCATGGAAATGCAAGTGTTTAGGGGCCAAGATCCTGACTGTCACCCTGGAGCCATTTCCCCACCCTGGGGGAGAAAGTTCTGACCAGATGCCACTCACTTCCTTCTAAAGAAAGAAAAAGGGAATTTGAGGGAGGGCCAAGGAGGAGAGCTGATTGTCCATCGAGAGTGAGGAAGCTTTCTGACGGTCAGACATCGGAGGCATGCTTCCCAGACACGGGGGTCCTGGTGTTGCGGAGACGGTTTGGAAGAAGAGTGGGAGTCTGGAAATGCATTTACTAACATGGATAAGGGAGAGGAGGAATGGCAAGACAAGGCGATGCTAGCATTCCCCACCCCTGTTTCCACGGCTTTTTATTCTTTCTCACAATGTTTGCTTTGTAGTTTATTATTAGCTACTATCAAGTTAGTATATACAAACTACAGCCGGTTCCCACATTCAACCTCAAGGCCACCACTGTGTTTTCAGCTATCTCTTCTCAAGTATGCTTTTCCCATCCTCATCCTTAGAGCAAGAAGTCTCAGAATTGGTTAGGCGTTTGCGCCCTCCCTGCAATGTGTCCTTGTGTGCAAGTCCACACGTGCTTCTGATGACCTTGTTGCTCCAAGCACCAGGCATCCTGCCAGGACTGCAGGCATCTCTTACAACACCTGGCCTAGCTCTCCTCACCCCAGCCCTATGCTCTACCACTGCAGATGCTGTGGTCACTGTTCCTGACCCTTCCCTGCCTGGGGGGAGGGGGCGGGTCTCTGTGCCTGAAGCTCCAGGTGACTACTAACCCCATGCAACACCCACCCTGTCCTCCGACCTCTGCACTTCCCCCAGGCCAGTTAACCCTCTGGGATTGGCCAAGGATGGGGAGGCGACTGATTGGTGAGAATGGCCTGGGAAGCTGCTGAACTCTGCAGCCTAGTTTCTTGACCCCTCATGTTGTGTCTCCAGCACCTGTCCCTGAAAACGAGCCAGTATGCATTGTTGGGGGCCACAGTGCTCACCCACCCTGGGGAAGTGGCTGTGGCAGGTCAGCCTGAGGTCTACATTTATCATTGGGCCTCCTGGGTGCACATCTGTGGGGACTCCCTCATCCAAGCTCAGTGGGTGCTGATTGCTGTCCATTGCATTTTTGAGTGAGTCCCTCACACTACAGACCCCTCACTGGGTGTAGATGGAGACAAGGGCAGAAACAGAGATGGGGATGGGACAGAGACAGGAGAGGACTTGAATTCTAGACTCATGGACAGGGGGCCACCCAGACCAAGTCCTTTCTAGGGGCCAAAGTCTGCCTCTACCAGAGAAGGACACCCACCCATCAGCCTACCAGATCCAAGCCAGGAACATGTATCTCTGTGGAGGCAGCACACTGCTTAGTGTGAGCCATGTCATCGTCCCCCTCAAATCCATCACTGCCTGCTGGGCTATGACCTGGCCTCACTGAAGCTGGCTGCATCCTTGAGAGTGTCCAGCAGCATCTGGCTGGTCACCCTGCTGCCACAGTCTCTGAATTTCAGCCCAGAGGACAAGCACTGGCTGACTGGCTGGGTCAGGGGGTCATTCTTCTGTGAGAATGCCTCAGGGGAGGTGTCCTGGAGAGGTGCAGGGGCAGTTTCAAATCCTTCTCTTTCCCTCTCATTCCCAGGGGGAAGCTGGGGGCAAGGTTATCAGTGATGATTCGGAAGCTTGGAAATAAATGAGGAAGAAACAACCACCTGTTTCCTGAGAGTGGTTGACACCGTGGCCTCTTGGCCCAGCATGGCCACTTGGACTCCGATGTTCATTTTGCATGAAAGAGCTGGGCCTGAGAGGTCAAAGCTATTTGCCAGATCCAATGGTCATCTTGTGGCCAGGCAGATCGGCCCAGTGCCCCTGCACCCGAGCCTTCTGCACTCGCACTCTCTCTCAAACTGTATTCCCTGATATATATACATATATATGTATATATGTATATATATGTATATGTGTGTATTATATATTATTTATTTTATATATTATAAATATATATATTATATATTATATTATATATATTTTATATATTATAAAATATATATTATATATTTTTATGTGTATGTGTGTATTATATTATATGTGTGTATATATATTTTATGCACAGGGGTGGGGAGGATCTGGTTATAGTTTTCAAATGGAGAAATAAATGTTTCTTTGTATTTTCTTGGGACTCTCAAGCCATAGGCATTAGGCTGCTTGCTGTATCAGTGACCTGGGGCCACTGTAACAAAGGACCTCAAATGGGGGCACTGAGGGATCCAGCAGAGAATCTCCACTTCCCACGCAGCCTGTGTTCTATCTCACTCAGCTACTGAACAGGCACTTTATACAAACTCACACCGACTTAGTCAACTTTGAATACAAAATATTAACATAACATATGTTTTTTCTTTTAATTACTAAGCTAGAAACTCAGCTGTCAGTCATTGCCTTAAAATCAGACCCAGTGCTTACTCCCACCCAGTCAGCTGGTTAAGCTTTAGTTTCCTTGGCTGGAAAATGGGGATAAGAGCTGTGTCTTTGCCATATTGAAGTAAATGAATTGATGAGCGATAGAGTGAATCGGAGAATGAGTAAACATCTGAATGTCCAAGAGTATATGTACAAGGCAGATAATGAGTGGCCGGCTGAAGGATGGGTGAATAGATGGACAGATGGATGGATGAATGGATGAATGGATAGATGGCTGTAGAAGCAATGATGGATGGGTGGATGGATAGAGGGAGGAATGGATGGGTGGCTGAACAGAGAGGGAGAGATGGACAGATCACAGTGGCTCAGTGTTCCCAGCTTGAATATCATTTTGGGCTCAGACACATCTGACTGAGCATCGTAGATAATTAGGTGAGACAAATATATGTGCAAGAACGTTTATCTGATCATTGTTATCACAGCAAATAACTGGAAATGCCTGAATGTCCTTCCCTGGAGAACTAGTTAAACAGGTGACCCTAAATCCGTACAACTGAACACAGTGCTCCATTAAAAATGGTGAATTTCTCTGTAGATGGGCAGTGGTGGGGGGAATGGGATGCACAACCCTGTCTTATGAACATGCGTGTATGTGTAGGGAGGGATCGAGTGTGGCCACAGTAGTTACTGTGGTAGGTGAATGTGGAGAATTTCTACTTTTCATTTTTTTCTGTAGCCTGAGTCTTTTACATTGTTTTCACAATAATAAAAAAAAAAAACAAAACTATTTTCATGTTGGTGGAAGAGAGTTTTCTGGTTTTTAAAGCCATGACAAGGTGAGTTTTAAACTCCTCACAAAATAGCTGTTTATAACTGACAGCATCTCAATGAGGCCATCAAAATGGCCTTGGGAACCCAGGTGGGGTGGTGGTCCCAGTCATGAAGTGGGGCTTGCACATGCAGCAGGGATGCCCGGGGTGTTGGGGAACTGGCAGAGGCTGTGGAACTCCAGCAGACGCCATGTGAGGCTGAGAAGATTTGATTTAGAGCAAAAGTAAGATGTTTGTGAGGACTCCCAGAAACACTTTGTCATGTCTTGCCAAAGAACTGTGCCAATGCCAGGAACCTTGTGCTTACTTCTAATGTGGTTCATTTGTTCCCAAAGAGTGGGTTCCGATTGGGACCATGGAAGAAATGAGGTGGTCAAAGACCTTCCTCCCTCTAGGCCCCATGGCCTCAGGCTCTCTGTACCCCGAATTCTAAGACAGCAGTGCCTGTGCTTGGGTCTTTGGCCCAATCTTTGACCAACCAGTGCTTTTGCAACACCAGCCCTGGTAGCCACATCCTTTACCTAATGATGTCCCTAAACCTGCATGTTGGCTGCAGGCCTGGACTTGACCTCTCATTGGCCAGCCCCTTCGGACCTTAGTTTTGACAGTTGCATAACCCCCTCCACACAGCCCCCAGACCTTCTTCTGATCCTATCACTGAGCTTTAATGCTGATCTAGTCCTAACCCTATTAAGGCAACCGGTATCCTGTCCCTGGGCCCGATTGCTTAACAGCTGATGCAGGACCATCAGGCAGCGATGGTCTGAGGTTGGGCCTTTCTAGATAAGGGACTCCAGTCCCCATGATGGGAACAGAAAGCATAACATCGGTGTTTTTCTTATGTAGTTGGTTCTCATTCATGGCCCTGGTGTCACTCCTTGTCTCAGGTATGGACAGCAGGCCAGAGGCAGGAGGACAACTGCCCATTAGCCTTGACTGAGTCTAGAAGAGGCAGGGCGCGTGTGCTCTCCCTCCCGACTCTCCTGAAGTCCACTTCCTCTTGGCGAGCCCATATCCTCCCTCTTTACTTCCCAGATGCTGGAAGCAAAGCTCTCTCTGATGGCCTGAGGTTTTCCATTCTTCCATCCCCACTGGAGATGGCTCTAGGTCCTTCCAGACATGCTGCCTCACTTGTCACCTTCCAAGGTTCCAAGACACAGTGGCTCCAGTCACTCAGAGTCACTGGCACCAAACACTGCAGAGGTGGCTTTGAGCCTTGTGCTCATGGAGCAGGGAGCCCTGAGCAGCCACAGTAACCACCTTCCTGAGCTGCCATTGGGGCAAGTGGGGCACAGTGTGTTCTTGACAAGTGGGAGAGGGGCCTGAGGGCAGGGGTCATGGAGGCCTGAAGGCTCTAGCCAGAATGAGGAGGCGATCTGTCTGCTCAGGTTGGGGCTCCTAGTTGGGGGCTGGAGGATAGAGAACTTCAGGACCCCTCCTCAAATGGGGAAAGTACTCCTGGGTCCCCTTGCAGTAAACTGCATCTGCCGAGACAGGTTGGGCTGACACTGAGGGAAAACAGGATCTGTCTACACTGGTTGTAAGCAGGTGGAAGGAAGAACTGGGCCTGTCATGGGCTTCAGGGTACATACTGCTCGGGTTCAGGTTAGCCAGGAGTGAGCCCTGGGCCCTGAGCTCCCAGTACCATGGCCAGCATGGGGCTCCCTGTGCTTTAGTCATCCAGGTGGACGATGAGAAAAGTAACCTCTGCTTTGCTGAAGTTCTGTTCCTCCCATAAGGAGGTGACCTGAGACCACACGAACTGGGAGAGGGTCCTGGGAGCAGGGAGCCCTCACAGAACTGGGGGGAAGAAGCTGTGCCATCCCAATGTTGCTGACAGTGCCATCACAGGCTCGAGCCTCTTGGGAGTCTGCTGACCTGTGCTCAGGGCTGGGAGGTGATAAAAGATTCCACTCTGGCTCCTGGTTCTGAGCATTAGCTCAAAGTGGGGGTATGGTCCAGCCTGCCTCCTCCAGGGGTTGCTGGCACTTCTGTGAGCTCAGGCCTTCAGCAGCATCCTTTCCCTCATCACAGCCTCCCTTTTAACTCTGCCCTGCCCAGGATCAGACTGGCTTCAGGACCTGTGGAACCTCAGGAACCTGGAAGAAGGGGTAGGAGGGGGCTCTACATGATGCTAAACTGTCCTTTCTTTTCACCCCACCCCAGTGGGGGCTGACCAAGCCCCCTGCAGAATTTCTGTGGCTGAGAGATCAAAGGGGTTCAGTAGACCCAGGAGCAGAGAGCCTTGGAGTCCTGGCAAGGTAAGGGCTCTGTCCCTTTCTAGACACCTGTGAATGGCTCCTGGCCTCTCCATCCCTGAGAGGGGCTGAGTCCTAGCTCCCTTCTGTTCCCCTGCAGATGCTGTGGTTGCTGTTCCCAGCCCTCTCCTCTTGGGGAGCTCCACTGTTGGGATCCCATGAGAGTCCTGACCTCATGTGATCATGTCCCTTCTGCAGAGGCCCCTGTGACCCCGTATCTAGGATCCAGGCCTGAGGGCTGGGGGGTTGACACCCCATCTGTGCATGACCAGCAATGTCTGCAGCTTTGGGAAGACCTGAATGTGGGTGGCAGGGCTGAGCTCTGGGGGCTTGGAGGTTTGGTCTCCCTGACCCCTCATGTTGCTTCCCCAGCACCTGTACCCAAGAAGGGGTTATTTGGTATCATTGGGGTCGACAGTGTCCCTCAGAAGAAGTGGCCATGGCAGGTCAGCCTGAGGATCTACAGTGATCACTGGGCCTTGTGGATGCACATCTGTGGGGGTTCCCTCATCCATTCTGAGTGGGTGCTGACTGTTGCCTCCTGCATTTCCTGGGGAGTCCCTCTGGCTGCCATTTAGTTTGGGTGGGATGTGAGAGTGAATCAGGGGGCATGGAGACTCAAGGTGCAATTCTACCTGGAATAGCTGAGCTCCGCACCGTGGTGCATAGGAGTCTGGCCTGAGCAGGACCCACTACTGTGGCTACTCTCTGGCCCCAGAAAGGGTGCTGCCTATCAGCCTATTGTATCCACTCTGGGGACATGTGTGTCTCTATGGGGGCAGCACACTGCTGAATGTGAACCTCATCCTTGTCCACCCCAAATATGTCTTGGCTGATCTGGGTGTGTATATCACCCTGCTGTCTGACTCTGTGGAATGCACCGCTAATGTCAGGCTGGTCCAGTTGTCAGCCACCTCTCTTAAGGTCACCTCAGGGCCCCAGTGCTGGGCGACTGGCTGACTCACTGTCAGGGTGCATTGTATGTATGTCAGGGGTTAGATGATGCATTACCAAAACCTGTCACTTCAAGAGCTCCTGGCAGGCAGGTGGTGACAGGTTCTAGAAATGGAAGAGGCAATATGCTCATATGGTGGTGCCTCTGCCTCGCCTTCCAACAGCTTCATGTGCTCCACTCGGAAGATTAGACAACTGAGGCTGGAGGCTCCATGATATGCTGATGGCAAGACTGAGCTCAGAACTCAATACCGTGTTGGAGAAATGCTTATTCTTATTTTTTCTAACTTAAGGCATTTTAGGAAAACACAGAAAAACTAATCTCTTTATTGCCTTCCTAGTCCTTCTAAGTAAAGACAGAATTTGTTGATAGAGTCTTAGGAATTTAGGGGTAGACAGGGGCCCTCCTGCATCCTGAGGTCCCCCAGGGCTGAGTCCCAGCATGCAAGGGGAGGCTCAAGGACAGGGCCATCTGCTACACCCAGGACTGGGCCTGTTAGGTAGATGGATGTGTGGGGCCAGCCTCTGGTCCTCTTTTTTTCCTCAGAGTCACCGTAGTCACCCTCCTGACTACAGTGATCATGAAGGTGGTGGAGAACAGGGTCTGTGACCAGTAGAACACCTCCAGGTACTGCTATGGCAACAGGAGGATCACCCAGAACGACACGCTGTGAGCCAGGAGTGAAGGCCAGGACTCCTGCTATGTGAGTCCCATCCCGTCTCCACCCCCCACTCAGCCTTGGCTGACCACCAGCTGTGCTCAGCACCCCTTTCCTTCCTCAGGGCGACTCTGATGGCCTCTGGTCTACAGTGTGAGAGGTTCTTGGATCTTGGTTTGAGTGATCATCTGGGGCTATGACTCCACCCTATGCAACATGGGGTCTACACTCATACTCCAGACCTATGTGCCCTGGATCACACAGCACATCCAGAGGTGTCCCTGAATAGCTCTGCTGACCTTCCACCTGGGTCAGCCCAGAGGAGTTGGCATCTTCCTCCTGCCAGGGCTGTCAGCTTCAGCCTCTGTGGCCTGTCCCTGGATCCAGCCCCACCTTCTCTTCTAGCTTTCTCAGCATCTAGGACTCCTTGACTGCTGATGGATGCAGTAGTCAAGGAGTTCTGGGGAAGCGCAGGAGTGAGAGGCCCCAAAGGCTCAAGAGTGCCTTGCTATGCCATCTCTATCTGATTAAAGAGCTTGAGGAGTGACCGGAGTGTGACCAGTCTTTGTGGAATGGGCTGACCATAGGCAAAGTGGCTTTCCAGAGGGAGGGGTTCCTGGAGCCCTGATGAGCGGAGAGCTGAACTGGAGCCAATGCCCTTCCAGATGTGTCAGTTCCACTCTGGGCCCACAGTCCCTTGCTTTGTCCTCCTGTACTGGAGTTCACCATGTGATACTGTGGATATTTCCAAAGGGAATTTATGTGAGTCCCAAGATTAAAGCAATCCATCCATCCATCCATCCATCCATCCATCCATCCATCCATCCATCCATCCATCTTCTCTGTGAGGCAGGGTTTGTTCTCTGAATCAGCCAGTTGCCATGTGAAAGTGACCTCATTAAGTTGCAAATACCTCTTCTCTAGGATAATGTTGGCTCACCTGGGTACCATTCAGTCAAGAGCCTTCACGGACTCTCCTAGGTTGCCTTCTCTGGTTAGGCATGAGTTTTAGATGTCTGGGGAGCATCTGTGGGGAAACCCCCCTTACGCAGCTATTTGTCAGGCGAGAGGCTGAGAAAGGAGTCAGGGAGTTGTCTCAATAGAGGTGATGCTTGAACCCTGGGGAACAGAGGGTGAGGGTGTAATAGGATTTAAGAAGTGGTGAGAGGAGGCCAGAATGTGAGTGTGCTTTCCTGGACTGCCCCAGAGCAGGCACAGCAGCTACCCCAGAGGAGCATCCCGGGCCCTGGCAGACATGTTTCTTCCTTTTGAGGCGCACAGCCTGCATCTCTTTCATCCCCTTGGCAGGGATGTGAGGGAGCTGGCTCCAGGGACAGGTCACAGCCTTCCCAGCCTTGCCAATGGTCCAGAAACACTACTGGTTTGAGTCCCAGGAGGGCTCTGTTTTTGTACTATATGTCTGTAATTTCCACAGGTCTGGGCATCCAGTAGAACTAGAAAGATGTTTTGTTTTTTTTTTCCAGAAATGAATGAATGAGTGAATGAATGAATGAAAATTAGAATGGTGGAAATTAGAATGGCTGGATTTATCTCTCAGTACGTGATCATGCCATATAGAAATGCACCAAAACCCCATCTGAGATGAAGCTGGGGTTCATACATGGGGTGGGGGGTGCTCTGGACCTCAGCCTGGAGCTAGCTGGCTGCCTCTCATCTCTGCTCAGGGGATGAGAAGAGGTGCAGGCCCTGCATCCCAAGAGAGTGACACCTGTCAGTGCCTGGGCAGCTTCTCCTGGGCAGAAACTTTCTGGATGTGGGCCATGTCCATTTGCCAGTTTAGTGACAAACATGCAAAGGGGAAGATGCAGGGTGTTTGTTACGACATCCTTGATTACAGCAGAGAATCAGGACCAAGGGTGGGCAGCACTAGGTGATAAGATTTGGGGCGGTTTTGGTTTCTTCTCCGTAACGTTCCAAATACCTCTATCTTCTATTTTGAAACCAATCATGTTTGTAATCAGAAAAAAAGTAATTAATTTCATCATGAAGACAAGAAAGTCTCTTTTTTTTCTTTTTAAAAAATTTTTATATTATCATTTTTCAATTATAGTTGACTTACAACATTATATTAGTTTTAGGTGTACAACATAGTGATTAGACATTTAAATACCTTATGAAGTGACCACCCCAATAAATCCAGCACCCATCCGACACCATACATAGCCATTATAACACTACTGACTATATTCCCCATGACATACTCTACATTACGACTATTTTGTAACTACCCGTCTGTACCTTTTAATCCCCTCTTCCCTCCCCTATTCCCTGACTCCCCAATCTGACAACCATCAGAAATGTTCTCTGAGTCTATGAGCTTATTTCTGTTGTTCATTTGTTTATCTTGTTCTCTAGATTCCACGTACGACATTTATCCTTTTCTGTCTGACTTACTCCACTCAGCACAGTATCCTCTGTGTCCATCCATATTGTTACAGATGGCAAGATTTCATTCTTTTTTATGGCTGAGTGATATTCCTATGTATGTGTATACCACCTCTTCTTTATCTGTTCATCCATTGATGGACACCCAAGATGCCTTCACATCTTGGCCACTGCAAATAATGCTGCAGTGGACGTATGGATTCACACGCCCCTTCAAAGTAGTGTTTTGGGTTTCTTCAGATAAATACCCAGAAGGGGGATAACTGGGTCCTTCTTTGTCTCTTATTATAGGCTTTGTTTTAAAGTCTATTTTGTCTGTTGTAGGTATTGCTACTCCAGATGGTTTTCATTTCCATTGTCATGAAATGTCTATTTTCATCCCTTTACTTTTGTTTTTTGTGCATCTTTTGATCTGAAATGAGTCTCTTGTAGGCAACATATGTAAGGGTTTGTATTTGTATCCGTTCAGCCACCCTCTATTGATTGGCACATTTAATCCATTTACATTTAAAGTAATTGTTGCTAGATATGCAGTTATTGCCATTTTATTCATATATATATATTTTTTTCTTCTTAAGTCCCTCTGACATTTCCTATAGTACTGGCTTGGTGATGATGAACTCCGTCAGCTTCTTCTTGTCTGGGGAGCTCTTAATCTGCCTTTGATTCTAACTGATCGTTTTGCTGCGTAAAGTAATCATGGTTGTAGGTAAATGTATTTCATCCTTTTGCATGTTCCTGCCAATCCTTATGGCATGAAAAGTTTCTGTTGAGAAATCAGCTCACAGTCTTATGGGAGCTCCATTGTAGGTAACGAACTGCTTTTTTTCTTGCTGCTTTTACAATTGCTTCTTTGTCTTTAACCTTTGGCATTTTAATTATGACACGTCTTGGTGTGGGCATTTTTGGGTTTATCATGTTTGGAACTCTCTGTGATTCCTGGGCTTTTATGTCTATTTCTTTTACCTAGGTCTATTGAGGTTAGGGAAGTATTCAGTCATTTTTTTTTCTTATTGATTTTATTTTCAGTCATTTCTTGAGATAGGTTTTCAATTCCTCGCTCTCTCCCTTCTCTTTTTGGTACCCCTATGATGTGAATATCGGTACACTTGATGTCTCAGAGGCCCCTTAAACTATCCTCATTCTTTTAGATTCTTTTCTTGTTTCTGTTCTGATTGGATGTTTTCTATTACCTTACCTTCTAAATCACTGCTTTGGTCCTCTGCTTCTTCTAATCTACTCTTAATTGCTCCTAAGGTATTCATTTCAGTTATTATGTTCTTCATTTCTGACTGGTTATTTTTTATGTTTCCTATCTCCATTTTTATGTTCTGTCGCTTTGTTAAAGTTCTCACTGATTTTATCCACTTTTTCCCTGTTCATTCAGCATTTTTATAAATTTTTTGAACTCTGCGTTTGATAGATTGCTTGTCTCCATTTTGTTTAGTTCTTTTTCTGGAACTTTGTTCTCTTCCTTCATTTGGGACATGTTTCTGTTTCTTCCCATTTTGACTGCCTACTTGTGTTTGTATATATGTACTAGGTTGATTGTTTGTGAGGACTGGCTGTGACAAGTGGAGGACCTTTTGAGCAGGGGCTGACCCTACAGAGCAAGAATCACTTTAGCAGGGCTCTGGTGCCTGTTCTGTATACCCTTTGGGTGGATTGTCCTCAGATGTGACACCAGATGGTGGTCTGGCTCAGTCAGAAGCTGGCACTTAGTGTGTAGACCTGGTCCTCCTTGGAGGGTCCCTGCCACAGGCCAATTTCAACTGAAGCCTGTGCCCTGCCCAGGGCAACCTGACATGAGCCATCAAGCACTATGCAGATGGCCATCACCACACAGGACTTGGAAGTGCCTCAAAGGAAGCTTCAAATTGAGGCTGGCTGTCACTAGTGTTGGTCTTGGGGCTGCTCAGCAAGAGGTACAGGGCATGCCCAAGGCCAGATGCCACTTGTTTAGGTTTTGTGAACCTTTGAGAGATTTTAGGAAAGTCTGCAGCATGAGCCAAGACAGGCCATTTGTAAGGAAAATCCACCAGAAGCGGCTTGAGTGGGTCCTCATGTTGGGAGGGAAGGGGTCTCAGGAATCACTAGGGTGAGGTGACCAGTGATAATCAAGTTGACTGATATGGTGCCTGCCTGCCTCTGCAAGCCAGGTGGGGGAGGACTCAGCAAAGGAACAATGGCCTCTGCCCAGGCTTCTGTCTGGGAGAAGCTGCCCCCCAGCACTCTCCCTGAAGCCAGATAACTCAGTTCCTCCTTGTGTGTCTCTCAAGCTGCTGCCCCAGCACTGGAGCTCAGAGCGAGTGGGTCTATCAGTGAATAAGTAAGTCCTCTTAAGAAGAAAGTCCTGCAGTCTTCTGTCTCACCTAGCCACAATTTCCACTGGTTTTCGCAGCCAGAAGTTGTGGGAACTTCTCTTCTGGCACCGGATCCCTGGGCTGGGGAGCCTGGGGTGGAGCTTGGACGCCATTCTCCCCAAGGGGAACCTCCACAGTTAAGATATTTCTCCTGAGTCTCAGTTGCCACACACAGGTGTGGGACCATCCCATTTAGCGTCTCCACCCCTATTCCTAGTCTCAAGTTGGCCTCTTCTCTGTGTCCCCAGTTGTAGGACTTCTGTTCATCCAGATTTCAGGGGACTTTCAATGATGGCTGTTCTGTAGTTTGGTTGTAATTTTGATGTGGTTGTGAGAGGAGGCAAGCACAGTGTTTACCTACTCTGTCATCTTGACTGGAAGCCCCCAAGAGAGAAATGTTCTGATTAGGTTTTTAAACTATAGAAAATGTGCTTAAGACATATCATTAAAACACTCACATCCAAATTCTCCTGTGGCTGGGATGGGTAGGTGACTGCTAATGGGGACAGTTTTCTGTTTCAGGGAAGATAGAAAAACCCCTGGAGGTAGGTGGCCATGATGGTTGCACAGCACTGAATTATTGTATACTAAATTGTATACTGAATTGCATACTTATAGTGATTACAATAGTAAATTTATGTTGTGTGTATTTTACCACACACACACACACACACACACACACACACACACACACACACACACAGTCCCTGGCACACATTGGCTACATGTAAACGATAGTTCAGCAAGGCCTTGGCCAGAGTTTACAGGGGCAGTTTCCAGGGCCAGGTGGCTTCTGGAACCTCCTGGAACTTTCTGGCCCTCCTCCTTCATGTCTGCTCTGCACCTGGACTAGGCAGCTGTTTAAGGTGACGTGCAGTCAGGGATTCTGGCCTCAATTTCCACCCACTTCCCTGAGGCCTGACCACATGGCCTTGCATTCCTCAGGTGGTTTGTCTCTGAGCTTAGTGAGGAGATGGAGGCTGGGCTAGGAGCCCATCTATTCAGAGCCCAAGTCACAGAAATCACGACACCTGAAGAGCTCGGTTGAGAGAGGAAGCAGGGGAAGGCTATGCCTGCCAGGGGGTCCCCACTACTGACCAGAGGTGACAGTCTCCAGGGGAGGAAGTGTGGGGTGCCCAGGGTAGTGGCTCCTGCTCAGGGGACTCTATGATCACTTTCCGGTAAAGGAGACAGAGCTTTGTCCTGATGGGAGCTAAACCCATACCAGGACAGATTTACCTGCAACTGCCCAGGAGGGTGGAGCCAAGTGAGGAGTCAGGACTAGAATGTGCAGTCCTGAGCTAGACAGGGGACCTCAACCTGGGGCCTTGACCAGACATGGCTCTCAGCTTATGGCCAGGCCCATGTGGTAGGTCGGGGCTCACCTTCCTTATCTACAGCCTGGCTGGGCAGTGAGGGAATGAAGAGCATTCCCAGAACATCAAGAATCAAGCAATCACTGTGGTTGGCTGCCAGTACCTGGAGAACCCCATATCCCCCAAATCCATCCATCTGCTTGACCCCTGCCCTGACATCACTATACAGACTTCCAGTTCTCTAGGCATAGCCCCCACCCCAGGAGCTGGTGGCTTCCTTCCCTGCCTCCATGTCTCTCAGACCTCTAGAGGATGGGCACAGGTAGGAGGCCAAGTGGGTAGACCCGAGTGCAGCTCCAACCCAGTGACATACCAGAGTTAGACGGCACAAAGGTGCAAAAAGAACCTGGAGTCCCTGATGAGCCCTTGCAGGTGTTTCTCCAGGTGAAGAGTGTCTTTGGAGAGCAGGAGGGGCAGGCTTCCACCTTCTGACCTGCCCGGGCCTCCCATTGTGGTTATTCTCGGGACTGGAGTGGCATAGACCCCCACCAGTTGAGGTTGCAGGGACAGAACTAGCTCTGAGCCTGTGTGGGGGTGGCATCCAGGTTTGTTCTTTCTCCAGTGTCCCTGGTCTGGGTAAAGACACCCCAGTGTGGGTAGCAACAGCATTTCCTGGCCATGGCCTTGGGGAAGGGCTTGGAAGGGCCATTCTTGCCCTGGATGCTGGGACTCCAACACCCTCTGCTCTTCTCTGTTGGCAGATGTGGCTCCCTCTAGCACTCCTCATCCTTCTCATCTTGGGAGAAAGAGGTGAGTCTTGAGGCCAGGGCGCCTGAGAACCCAGATGCCCACCCGCTGGACACAGCTCGTGGCCCCTTTTAAGTGAGGCAGTTCTCCGGCAAGGACGTAGGGGTCCTGCCATACCCAACCCCCCACTCCAAGGTCTGTCCTGGGCCCTCAAATCATCCCGGCTGCTTCCTGCACAACTCCATTCCCCAGGAGATAGGTCTGGGGTGGCAGTGATCACATTTAATCCAATCTGTTCTTGGCGTTTCGTAATGTCACACTCATTTACCCTTCATAACTTTCAAAGTCCTTCCCGCTGTGTACAACTCAGTAAGAAACTGAGACCCAGAGCAGGGAACTAAGATGTCCTCACACCCCCACATGCCAGAAACCACATTCAAGGCTTTCCAGTGTTTCACTCATATATACTTCAAAATAACAGTGAGGGAGATAGTACTTACTAGTGAAGATTGAAAGTTGGCCTCATTCTCCAGCCTGAGAGACACTTATCACACACATTTAAATTAATAAGATTAAAAATTTAGCTTCTCAGTTGCATGAAGACATTTTAAGAGCTCAATGGCCACATGAAGCCAGTGGCTACTGCACTGGACAGCAGGTCAGAGAACACCTATCATCATAGAAAGTTCCACTGGGCAGCACTGTTTGTGGTTCAGAAAGTCAACCACAGGTGATAGACTCTAGAGGTAGAGGTGGGAGGAGAGCCTCCCTTTATAGGCACCGCTTGGTGGAGAGCTTGATGGGCTGGCTGAGTCTGGTCTCTCCATCAGTGAATGGCTTTAATCCTGAGCCTTGTGTTGCTGGGGCATGGTGGCATCTCCCTGGCAGTGGCCCTGGCAGGTCAGCCTCAGAGAGTGGGGCCAGCATGTTTGTGGAGCCAGCCTCATCAGCCACCAGTGGGTGCTGAGTGCCACCCAGTGAATCTCAAGGTGAGCCCTGCTTTCCACACTCATGGAGGCCCCAGGCTGCGAGACTCCCAGGGCAGCTGGAAGGGAAAGAGAGTAGGTGCATCTAGAACAGTTCTGACCCTCACAGGCCTTACTGCCCTTTATAACCCCAGCAGTTGGCTCAGGTTTCTGAGGGCTGAGGTCACTCTAGCACCTCGTTCTCACCTCAGGAATTTGCCTCAGACACTGGCCATTTTCTTCAAAACAGGAAAAAAAAAAGAATTTTAATTATTTGACAATACTTACAAGTAGAAACTTTTTTCCAATTGTTTTTATTGTGGTTAAATATGCATAACATAAAATTTACCATCTCAGCCATTTTTAAGTATACAGTTCAGTGGCATTAAATGATTTCACAGTATTGTGCAACCACTATTTATCCCCATAACTCTTTCCATTTTGTAAAACCAAAACTCTAAAACTCATTAAACACTAACTCCCCATTCTTCCTTCCCCCAGGCCCTGGCAACCACCTTTCTACTTCCTGTCTCTATTAATTTAATGACTCTAGAGACCACATATAAGTGGAATCATACAGTATTTGCTTTTTTGTGTCTGCCTTATTTCACCTAGCATAACGTTCTCAAGGTTTATTCATGTTGTAGCATGTGTCAGGACTTTCTTCCTTTTATGGCTGAATAATATTTCATTGAACGGATGTCCCACATTTTGCCTATCTATTCATCCATCAATGGTCCACTTGGGTTATTTCTGCCTTTTGACTATTAGGAATAATAGTCAAATGTTGTAAACATTTGTGTACACAAAAGCAGAACAATTTTAAAGAGCAAAATGCCCTTTGACAATATTTGAAAACTAAAAGCAAAACCAAACCATCATAAAGCAATTCAATGCTGAATTTCACACAAAGATAATTCTCAACCAAGGACGGTCACTCTCAAGACTGAACTACAGTGCCAGCTTTACCTGAAGAGGTGCAATAATTAACATATAATCAGCTGATCCCAAGTGTAATTTGGAGTAAATAAACCTTTCACAATTAAGTTGGTGCCAAGATTTTTCTGGAATATTCTTGGTAGAAAGTTCTGGAAATAATGATCAATAGCTATTGGGGCTTCCTGCAGGCAAGCATTGTTCTAAGCACGCTGTGGGTTATGTTTTGCTCATGACAATCTCCTGTTGTAGATCCATATTATCACTCCCACTTTCCAGATGGGGCAAATGAGGTAGGAGAGGTAAGTAATTTGCCTCAGGCTGTATAATAAGCAACCCACCCCTGGCTTTGTCCTCTCAGTCTCAGCACTGCTTCCCCAGGAGTCTGTCTGGCCAGAAAGAGCAGGGCTGCGTCCACTCTGTCCCTCACCAGCACAGGCCCTGCTGCTGGAGGGCTCTTGATAGTGAAAGGATAAAGAGCCTTATCAGACAAAGCTGGACTTTTATGCTTTCTCCCTGGCCAGACTGGGTTTCTCGGGAACAAGGACACAACGGCATGGCTGGCACTGTGTTTCCCATGCCCAGATCTGCCTCAGTGGGCCAGGGCTGAGCAGAAGATCCTCATGGGACTGAAGGAAGCACCCAGCCCCCTGCCCTTTTCCACCAACAGCCAGTCTAGGTGGGGCCCATACCAGCAGGCTCTGTCCTCATATCCCCTCATTTCCCTCCTGCTTCCTGAACAGCTCTGTGAATCCACAGGACCTGACTGTCCAGCTGGGAGAGTCCATCCTGTACAGCAATGCCCCGGACTCCACCTCTGTGGCAGTTGTGTCATCTGGCATCCCCCCTTCAAAAGGAATGCATGTAGGGCAGAGACATGGCCCTGCTGAAGCTGGCACCCCCTGTGCCCTTCTCCCTGTCAGATCAGTCTCTAGCCTTGCCCAGCTCCTACTTCCCCGAGGGTGCCCTCTGATGGGTGATTGGCTGAGGGGATATCAGGCAGAATGGTGGGTGAGGGGCTGGGGTTCAGGGCTAGAGGGAGATGCCCTGACGCAGAGCCAGGGTGCATGAGCCACTTCAGCCTTCTCTGTGTCCCTGACCCCACCCCCACAGGCCTGGCCCAAGCCTTGTTCTGTACCACCTAGGCCTGCTTTGGACAGGCATCTGCCTCACTGTCCACATGATATAAACTGCTCCACCCCAAGTAGGGAACCATTGGACCCCTGCTGCTCCTGGCTTTTTCACAGGCAGCAGGCACAGCCTAATATGCTGCCCAGCGGTCCTCAAGGGGCCCCTAAGACACCATCCCTTGTCCTACCCTGACTGCTCCGCCCTACAGTGGCCCCTCCTGAGCCCCAGGGGCTGCAGGAGGTAGAATACATGTCATTGGCCTGCAGAGCTGTCGCAGGTTCTATGACCTAGAGCCTATCACTGAAGAGATGCTGTATGCCAGCTTCTTTCAAAGCCAAAAGGGCTTCTGCAGGTCAGTCTCTTCTGGCCAGTGCTTCTGTCCCTGATCCACCAAGGGGCCTGGTCCACTGGACCCTTCTGGGCCTCATTTCCCCCTTTTAGTACAGTGGGGGTGAGAAAGCAGAGCCTCGTTCACAGGAAATCTGTGATGTGCCTTCTCTGTGCTTAGCAAAGGGCTTCCCAGGTCACCTCTCTAATCCTAAGTGAGTCCATGAGGGAGACTGGTTCCTGGGCTGTAGGCAGGGGCAGCACCTTATGATCCAGCTGGATGAGGCTGGGGACTCTGTCTCACCCCCAAATAACACTACACACAATCGTGCATGGCTCAGAGCTGGAGCTTGATGAATACTTGTTGTGAGAATGAGTCCGGAGTCATCCTGACTCTGGCTGTCGTCACGGGGACATGAGCAGGTGCTGCAGGCCAGAGAGACAGAATCCAGGCTCAAAGATGCTCTGTGACTCATAAGGGAGGCAGCAGGCATCAGAGGGAGCATTCAGGCTTGGAATAATAATAAAGTAATTGAACCTCAGCTCTGTTGTTTACTAGCTGTGTGATTTTCAGCAAATTACGTGATGTCTCTGAGCCTCAGAGTCTTCAACTGTTAAAAACAGAAAGGAGGCTGATACAGCTGATACGCAGGGCTGCCAGGGGGAACAAATCAAGATGGAGACCCGGCCTGTCTACTAAGCCTGGCTGTTTAAAGCCCCAAAGGGCCTGCCCCTAGCATTCAGCCCCCTTGGTCCCCATGCTCCCTGACTTCAGTCTCAGTGAGAGCTCCCACCTCCTGCAGCATAGACCCGAGGCCTGCTGGATGTTTGTTATTCTTGCTTCTTTCAGAGCGATTTCAGGGGACCCTGGTCTGTCAGCTCCAGGACTGGTGCTGGTACAGGCAGCGATTGTAAACTTCAGCTGGGCCTGTGCTGAACCTGACCTCCTGGGGATACACCCCAAGGTCTCTGCCTACCAGCCCTGGAGCCAGTGCCATGTGCTTCTGCTGGGGTATTTCAGCAGGAGCTGATACCTCCCAAGGGCTCCATACGACATTCTTGTATTATTTCTCCTAAGTTGACTGTTTCTGTGCAATCCCTCTCTCCTATCCTGCTGTCCCTGCCTCTCCCACCCACCTACCCCACCAAGCTGTGCTTCCTGTTCCAATCCCAGCCCTCTCCGGCAAGTAGAGAGCTGGAGCCCATGTCCTGGCTTTAGGGGAAAGAATGTGGGAGGATGGCCAGTTTGACTTGCACCTGTCTAAAGCAAAGTGCTGGGGCCAGGATGGGAGCACAAGTTGGGGGATCCTGGAGAGTCAGCCCCCACCTGTAAAGAGTAAAGGCTTTACCCTGCTCCTCTGGCTTGTTCATTTGAACCCTCAGGGAGGGGCTACAGGACCCACAGTTGTCCCAGCAGACACCCTGCAGGGTGCACTGCGTGCTGGTGGTCTGCGGGGAGGAGGAAGGGTGCGGGTTGTGGGGAATGTGTATGTGGGAGAGGGCAGGTGTGGCCAGGGCAGCTCTCAAAGCAGAGCCTTAACACTCCCCCTAGGCAGGGTCAGTTATGCAATTTGCAGGTTCCCTTGTCTAAAAGGCGGAAAACAACTTTTTCCTGTTGTTTTAGAATTTCTCTCTCCTGGCTCCCCAGGGCGTGGAACATGCACCCCTGCCAGGGATGCAGTCCCAACCGGAGCTCAGAGCGGGGCCAGGTGAGTAGGAAGCAGGCCCTCCTCACCGGGGACCTCCACAATGATTACCCCTTTCAAGACTGGGCACAGGAGCCCTGCCCAGCTGGGGGCCCTGTTTGCACCCTGTGACGCTGGCCCTGCTGCAGGCCACTCACGGCTCAGACCCTGGCGCCCCAGGGACAGGTGGTGACCTCTCCGCTTGGCTCTTCCTGAGCTCTTCCCAGCACCGACCTCGCCCGCAGCCGCGCGGCCAGTCAGTGCCCCTTCCCACACCTCTCCCGCGTGGCCCGCATCGGCCACCCTGCCTGACGCCTCCACCAGCGCCAGGGGCTGCGTGCGTCAGCACCCCCAGTTCAGCTGGCAACCTGGGCGCTGAGCTGGGCCACCTGCTAGGGTGCGCTGGGAACCATGCAACCACTCCTGATGGGTCGCGGGTCTGTGCGCCCGCCCCCTCCCATTAGTGGCCTGGACAGGAAGGTGGCTCCGATTGACTGCAGGCCACGGTGACATCATGGGGCCGCTTTTCAAGCGAGCTGGGGTTTCCGCCCAGGGGCCCACGGCTCCCTGAGTCCTTAGGCCTTTGGCTGGAATCCTCTGATCCCACAGGCTAGGGTGCAAAGGATGGGGGTGTCTGGGCTCCATGTGTTTGGGGGTACTGCCACCCCTAGGCCAGGGATCATGGCTCAGGTGGCCCAAGGGTCGGGATTTCCATGGTTGGTGCTGGGGCTCTCGCCACCTCTCCACTTATTTCCTATGCTCCTGCCAGGCTCAGACTAGGAGGAGAGTCCAAGGGGACCTTCCTAAATCTTGGGGGGTGGGCACTAGAGGTCCCAGGTTCCTAAGTCTAGACAAGGCCAAAAGGGACTTCAGGTGGGGACTTCTGGCTTTGGAGTTGACTGTTGGAACCTCCAGGCTCCTCTTGTCTTCTGTCTGTGTTTCATCTCCCCTCTACTGCCCTGTGTCCTTTGCAGAGGGTATGCCCTGGCTCCAGTGGCCTATTTGGGCATGGGAAGGCCTCTCTCTCCTCCCTGGATTCTTCCAGGGTCTTTTATTTTTATTTTTTTATGTTTTTCTTCTTAAAGAAGTCACTCTAACATTTCCTGTAATACTGGTTTGATGGTGATAAATTCCTTTAGCTTATTTTTGTCTGGAAAGCTCTTTATCTGTCCTTCAACTCTACATGATAGCTTTGCTGGGTAAAGTATTCTTGGGTGTAGATCCTGGATCTCCATCTTGTCGAATATTTTTTGCCAAGCCCTTCTGTCCTGCATAGTTTCTTTTGAGAAATTGGCTGCCAGTCTTATGGCTGTTCCTTTATAAGCAACTGTTTTTCTCCTGTGGCTTTTAATAATCTTTCTTTGCATTTAAGCTTTGGCATTTTAATTATGATGTGTCTTGGTGTGGGCCTCTTTGGATCCCTGATTTTTGGGATTCTCTGTGCTTCCTGGGGTTTTATGTCCATTTCCTTCATCAGGTTAGGGAAGTTTTCCATCATTATTTCTTCTAATAACCATTCAACATCTTGTTTTCCTTCAAGTACACCAATCAGATGAATATTTTGACCCTTAAAAGTGTCCCATATGCTCCTTAAATTATTTTCATAGTCTTGGCATCTTTTTCTTTGCCATTCTGATTGAGTATTATTGGCCTTCCCATTCTCTAGATAGGTCATTTGATCCTTTTCTTCATTTACTTTGTTGATTCCTTTGTTTATTCCATTTAATGTACTTCTCATCTCAGATAATGTGTTCTTCATTTCAGACTGGTTCCCTTTTATAATTTTCATTTCTGTTTTTTATCTCTTTGTTGAAGTTCTCACTGAATTTATCTACACTTCCCAAAAGTTCATTGAGCATCTTTATAACCAGTGTTTTGAACTCTCTGCATCTGTTAGATTGCTTGACTCCGTTATATCTGGCTCTCTGTTCTGTTCTGTCATATGGTTTCTGCTTCTTTGTCTTCCCATTTTAGTTGCCTTCCATGTCTGTTCCTATGTACTAAGCAAAGCCCCTAAGTCTCCCAGTCTTATTAGTGTGGCTTTGTGAAGTAGGTGTCCAGTGGCACGGTCCTGAGAGGGGTTAAGCTGCAGGCCAAGTTTAACTCAAGCCTCTGTCTCTCCAGGGCCACCTGTTAAGATTTAACAAGCAATCCACAGATGCTGTGCTCATAGTTGCCTCAAAAGGCCACACCAGAAACTGAGGCCAGCTGTCTCCAGTGTGAGTACAGGTGCTACTCAGCAAGGAGCACCTGACTCACTGAGGATACACCTACACCTAGATGTGTCTTGGGTGGGGCTGTGAGTTGGGGGAGGCCGGGTTTCAGGGAATCCTCTGGGCTGAGCGACCTCTGTTATCCAGTTTGATAACGTCAGGGCTATGGTGGCGCTGTGTCTGCGCACTGGGAGCGGGGAGGGCTCAGCAGGGAACAATGAATAGCTTTGGTGCTTTTGTATAGTGAGTCTCACCTAGGCCCTCACTCTGACAATGTCTCCCTGTAAGTCTCTAGTGCCCCTTGCACGCAGCCGAATCGGCACTGGTGCTCAGAGCGAGCAGGTCCGTCACTACGAAAATCCACTCGCAGACGCAGCACCTTTAAGAGGCACCTGCCGCTGCCACGGCCTCCTTCTCACTGCTTAGGACCAAGTAGCCCGTGTCCTTGCTCCATTCTACCTTCTGCCTTTGCAAGGTGCTTTCTTGGAATTCTCCCTAGTTGTATGGCTTGTTCATCTAGATCCCAGGCGATTTTTCCTTGCTGCTCACTCACTCCTTGTTTCCATTACAACTTTGATTTGGTCACCAGAGGGATGAACAGAGCCCCTATCATCGGTGCCATCTTTTTCCCTCTGATATGTAAGAGTTTTGTACAGTCACATGGTTTCCCCTGCCTTGGGTATCCTATTTTGAATTACAGCACAGTGGTCCCCACCATCCACAGTTTCAGTTACTCATAGTCAACTGCTGTCCAAAAATATCGCAAAGAATGTCTGTTAGTCTCATATTCACTTACATAGTTCTTTCCAAATGTAGCTATCTGTTTGCTAAAATCATAGTACAATCATGGGACATCCAGGATCTTTAGTAAAGACCTTCTAGGACCCCATCCCTGTGACCCCAAACCTAAAAATTGTGGTGCTGAGGGAAAAATACACATGGTTGAACAGCTGGCCTTGGGCATCCCATGTGCAAATGTTTGCTGATTAGATGTGAGAACGAGGGTGCTCTGAAAGTAGTCCTTGCATCAGGAGCTTGTAAATCCTGAGCACCCCCATTCCTTTGCTCCCACTGTCTACTGTGTGGCCTCAGAAAGGTACCTTCCCCCCTGGTCCCCAGTCTTCTTGTTAATGCAAGGATGGTAGGTTAGATTCTCTAACTTAGCTCCTGGGGATCTAACCTGAACCCCCAGCTCCACCTCCCTGGGTTCTTAGTGCAACTCAAATCTCTGCAATTCGTCCAGTCCAGGAGGGGAGCCTGCATGAGAGAAGGTGAGGAAGGAGGAGTGGGAGAGGGAGGTGCTTACACACTTACATGCATGCACCTAATATACGCAGACCTGGCCAAGAGATGAGACACCTAGGTTCCCCCACGTTACCACTGCCCCAAACACAGGGGATGAGGGGCAAAGCCAGCACCAGGCCTTCCCCTTTGCCCAGGGTTTGTCTCTGGCCCGGCACCCTGTGGGACCTGGGGTCTCCTTACTCAGCCTGTGGAACCAGGCTCCCATTGAGACACTGCTGCTGCTGTCACTTAGATCACCTCTCCTCATTAGGGTGCAGGCATAGGCAATGCAAATGAGTGCCTCCCATCATGTTTGCCACACCCCTCTTGGGAGCATATTGTTGTTATGAGCTGGGCAAGGTTTGGAAGGAAGGGGAGATGAGGATGGCTGGTGGAAGTGGGCTGGGAGAAGTCCAGGAGCAAGCCAGAGGGAGTAGTGAGGATGGCTTAAGCACCTTGAAGAATTTCTCCTGGGTGGGGCCAAGGTTGTAGAGGGCCAATCTAGGACTGAAAGTCTAGAAATTAGGAAGAAGAAAAGGACATCCACCAGTATGAGGACTGCTCACTGCTCCAGACCCTTTGTATGTGGGCACACTCATCCACCACACTCCAAAGAAGCAGCACTTTCATAGGTGAAATCCACTGACAGGTTCAGGAAGATTTGCTTGCTGGCCTAGGATCACATAGCTGGAAATAGCAACCACAGGCTTTGTGAATATTCATTGGCTAAAGGTATGTGCTCAGAAGCTTGACCACAGTAAATTAACCATTTTTTTTCTGGGAGAAATGTGATTGGTGCTCAATTAGACAAATATCTTTAGAAAATGACTTCTATAATTTAAATTTAAAAAATTAGCTTTATTGTAATATGCCATAAATATGCACATAATTAAATATCACCAATTTTAATCCCATAATTCGTGTTGGAAAAATGCATACAGTCAGAAAAACACTTCCACAGTCAAATTATACAACATTTCACCATCCCTTTGCAATCAGTCTCGACCCACACCCCAGCTGGGGAGGGGACAGGACAGACCGGAGGAGTGAGGAAGGGAAGAAAGAGGAGGAGCTGAAGGCTAGACTCCACTGGCAGGCCCTACCTGCCCCATCTTCACACCCTGAAGGGAAGGCTTGTGATTGCCATTTGCTCCCCCATGTGGACAACAGGGAAGTCCTGACCCCAGGTATCTTAGCTGCAAACCTGAGGCTTCTCCTCACCCAGGAAAGGGTGATGGTCAGTGCTGTCCCCTCCAGGAAGCCTTCCCTAGTTCCTGTGGGCACACTGGCCCCTCTCCTGTCCTCTGGAAGCCTGGTCTTAGGGGTTCCTCAGAGACGGCTCAGGCACGTGACAGGACTCACCAACCTGCCCTCCCCAGAGTCCCTGTCTCACACCCATTTCGGGGTCCTGTGGTCTCTACAACAAATCAGATGGGCACAGCATCAGCTTCCCAACTCAAGGCAGCCCTTCCTAACTGTCCTCTATTTGACCTTTGATTATTGAGCTGATGATAGCCCTGTGGGAGGGGCTGGGACTTTCCTGTCCCCATCCACCCACAGCTACTTGACCAACTCCTAATCACAGGCTTGGTGGGAGGGTCCTTTTAGGTCAGCAATTCAGCAATTCCCTCTTAGATGTGGGGAACTGAGACAAGAGGAGTTTGCCTCGTGATCCACCAGGACTCAGCTTCTCACACACAACTTATTTCACCTGCACCTGGCCCAGAGCCTCGACCCAAAAGTGTGTGCACCATGTTTGACCTGATGATGAACAGGGGTGACACTTGTGCCATATTTGTGTGTGGAGCCTATGCTGAACCTGTGACAACCACACAGGGAAGGGAACTTGCCATCATTAAACCGGCTTGGGAAAGAGAAGTCTGAGCTCAGGTCGTCTCTATCAGTCTCCAAAGGGCCTGATGTCACCCATTATGGGGCATGGTTGGGAGAGTCTGGAGGAATCCAGGTCCTCCATCTCCTAGATCCCTGAGGGCCTTATACGGGTACCCACTGGAGATTTCAGGACCCTCACATGTCTCGGCTCAGTTCACCCCCAGCATTGGGGCCCCTCTTCCTGCATACGTGGCTCCCTGCAGGGTCTTCAACACCCCCAGATTCCAGGCCTGCTCTCTGAGCAGGAAACTTCAAATGCCATCCACGTGGTCCCTACAGCGACTATGACATGGTCTCATTTATGTCCCCATTTTACAGGAGAGCAAACCGAGGCACAGGGAGAGGTGTCCCGCCCTGGAGTGCCCCCCTATCCTGGCCCTGATGGGGTCTCCTGCAGTTCAGTGAACATGGGCCATGTGGGCCTGCATGGCAGCCTCCACGGGAGGACCCCAGCAGGCACAGAAGGAGGGCTGCCTCTCCCCACAAAGCCACGCTGGACAAGCGGAAGGCCACTTTGACCCTCCCTGATAAGCCAGCGCTCACTTTTATCTGTCACCTGCCACATGACTGAACTGGCTGAGTTCCTCAGGATTCAGGGCCAGATAAGGGGAGACCAGGGGTATGGGGCTTCCTCTCTGCTCCCCCACAAGTGGGGGTCTCACCCGCAGGCTCCACCCGTCCATCTTTCCCTGGTTCACCTCCACCCAAGGGCTTCTTGTCCCTCAGTGTCCCCCAGCACGATCTGCACGTAGATAGTCTCAATGTGCTTGTGTCATGTCAGCAGTGCAGAGAGGGCAGGAGGGAGGAAGGAGGGACAGGCTCGGTCCATCTGTCTCTCACGTGCTGGGATGGGCATGTATCACAGCTGCAGTAGAAGAATTAGAGATGAAAGGAAAGTGAGGAGGGTGAGCGCCTCGCCCGCCGCGGTGTCCACAGCAGCGAGGGCGAGGGTGAGGGGGGCAGAGGCCCTTCCCACTCAGATCCGCAGAGTCTGCCCCGCGCGGGGCAGAGCTGCTGGCTTGTGGGAATCTGTGCCCAGGAGATGGCCTGAAGTGCAAGGCAGCCTGACGCAGATCACCCCCCAGCCTGTTGACATCCGCGGGGCCGGGGAAACATGTCCATGACGGGACATCCCGGAGGGCCACGTCCTTGGACTTGGGGACTGGGGCACCGTGGCCGGTATTGCAGGTGGACTCCCAGAATCAACAACGAGAACGAGGCACATTACAGCTCAATGAGCAGCCACACTCCCCAGAATGGCAGATTAAAGGGGGTGACACGGTGCCGTCCCCGTTGCTGGGAGGGAACACATTTGACATCTAGGAAATGGAGGGCGCCTCAGCCCCCTTACTGGCACCTGACGCTGTCATTCAGGTGTGTGCACAGGAATGGCCTGGCCGCCTGGTCCCAGGACGCCACCTGGAAGCACCCCACACGCACTGCAGCAGCCTGGACATCAGGCTCCACTTGGGAGCTGACATGGCCGTGGGAAATAGTGACCTCACTACCTTCAGCACCAGGAGAAAATCAACGTGGTGGTCAGTGACACGCTCAAAGCGTTACAAAGGATCAGCCACAAAAATGTGACAATGAGGCAGACAACACTACTTCCACGTGCACGTGCACAGTGTGGCCTGAGAGAGAAGCAGGGGACGGTGTTGTGGAGGGCGGAGCGGAGGGCACTGCGTGGCTGGAGGAACACAGGGTGTGGGGGACGAGGCTGAGTATCGTGACCCCCTTGCTGGGTACCTGGGCACCCTTACAATCATCTCTTAAATGATCCGTGTGGCTTTCTGCATCCCAAATACACGTGACCACTCACCAAACAGACACAGCCCCAGGCTCCAGGGTCTGGGGAGGGGGCCAGGCCCACAGTAACACTGGGGTGTCAAGGCCCAGGATCCCACAGCGACAGCAGCTGCCCCAGACTCCCCTGGATGCCTTTCCCCACCTCAGTGATGCCCACAATCAGAATAATGGCCACGACACGTGTCTTCTCTATGCTCTTTAATGAGGATCGGTGCCTGCTCTGAGAAGCCAAGGCTCAGGGCAGGGGACAGAAGGTGGGGAAGGTTGCCACCTGGGCAGGATGCAGGTGTGGGGACTGGAAGGGGCTGGCTTCTCTGCGGACCCCGGTGGCAGCCCCAGGGACAGCCTCAGGGCTCCTCAGGAACATACCGATGGATCCAGTCCAGGTAGTAGGTGACACGGGTGTAGATGCCAGGCCTGTTGGGCTGGGCACAGCCATCGCCCCAGCTGACCACACCCGCCTGTAGCCAGGTGCCATTGACCTTGCAGACCAAGGGCCCTCCGGAGTCACCCTGGGGAGGAGAGGGGTCAGCAGTGGTTTTGAGGCCAGGACTTATGGGGCTTTGGGGAGGATACAGGCCCACCTGGCAAGAATCCTTCCTCGTGTTCCCAGCACACATCATGTCATCACGAACAATCCGGACATTGTCCTCCGTATACAAGCCAGTGTGATATTTTGAATCACAAATGCCGTTTTCTACAATAGGGACTTTCACCTGCTTCAGAGGGAACGGAGGCGGGAGAGATTCTGGGGGTGAGACAAGAGCATGCGACATCAAGGTGCTGGTGATCATTAGCCTGAGTCGGCCCATGAGGACCTTGTCTCCCAAATGGAACCCCAGAGCTGCGTCATGGGTGTGACTGGTCCCTGCTCCCCTAAGCCCTTTAGCTCTCCCTGATGCTTACCTCCATTGTCTACGTCACCCCAGCCTGTCACCCAGCATGGGGTCCCTGGGGGGAAGGTCTCTGAAGCAGGGGGCAGAGTGACCGGCTGCACTTGGCAGGAGATGTTCACAGGGTCCTCGAGCTCCAGCAGGGCAATGTCAAACCCTGCCTGGATGGCGTAGTACTCAGGATGCACAATGATCCTGCTGATGGGCAGTAGCTTGTCACGGTAATACAGGTGCTGTTCCCGCAGCTGCACCCTCAGGTCTGCGGGATTTTTGAAGTCCCTGGAGAGGGGGGGATCTGCTCAGGGGGCGGAGCAGCCTCCTGGACACCAAGGAATGTGGGTGGAGCCCCAGGCCTGCCCTCACCCACCAGGCCCCAAGGTCACTCACGGTCCAACGCAGTGTGCCGCGGTCAGCACCCACTGGGGGTGGATGAGGGAGCCCCCGCAGAAGTGGATCCAGTATTGAGCATGTAATCTCAGGCTCACCTGCCAGGGCCACTTGCTGCCAGGGGCCTCCTTCCCTCCCACGATGTTCACTCGCTTCAGGCCCTGGCGTGGGGCTGGGGCAGAAGCACCCTTAGGACAGGACACAGCCTGGACCCTGTGCCCACACAACCCTGGGCTTCTGTGAACCCACTCACCCATTGTGGGGCTTTTTGGGTGCAGGAGAAGGGGCAGGGATAGGGCCAGCCATAGTTAGAACTTACCAGGGGCCATTTGGACCGGGCTCAGCAGGAGAGGCAATGCCAGCACCAGCAGGTTCAGCATCTGGAAGGAGAGAGAAAGGCCCATATAACCTGGCAGAGGGCTGGGCCAGGCCAGGATCTACAGGATGTGGGGTTCTGATGGAGTCGGGGACCCCGGGATCAGGCATTAGTCCAGGTCTCAGGTCTGAGGTCTTGCTCCTCCAGATCTGAGGATCAGTGACTCACTGCATGGTGACACCCAAATGTTGGGGTCTGGCGTGTGGTGCTTACCTTGGCTGGTCTCTGCTGCTATTGCCCCAGTCTGCTCTCCCCTCTCCATTTATCCCTCCAGGCCATCAGGGGGTCAGAGGAGAGGTGCTTTGCCCTCCAATCCAGAGTGGAGGAATCAGATGATTCAGACGCAGGGCCCAGATGTGCCTTCCGGAGATGGCAGACCCGATTCCTCGGGTGGTCTGACCATGTCCATCTCTGGGCATTATCTGAGCAGTTCTGCTGATCACAGTGGAACCTCGTTATCTCGGGATCTGAGTGCCATCAGCAGAGATACAAGGGAAATGGAAACAACAGTGAGATAAGAAGTAGCCAGTGCCAGCTCCTCTTGGACACTGCCCCTACCAGGCCCTACCACCTCTGGCCCCTGACCTCCACAGCCAGGGCTGACCACTGTCCCTGCCTGTTCATCCTCCCCATCTCTTCACTTTCTTTTGGGCCTGCTGGTCACTGGGACCTACAGCTCACCTCCCTATTCATGGCCCTCCTGAACTGTCTACATTCCTCACTGCCATCCAAATCAATATTAAAAAAAAAAAAATGAGGTCAAGGACATGGTCAGGGATAAGAACCATCTGAGGAAGCAGGTAGAAGGATTGCTGGAGCCCACAAAGGGCTGGGAATATTTCATGTTCCTCCCAGCCAACTTTTATTTGGGTTGGCTGCTTTTTTATCAGTGAGTTTTAAGAATTCTTTGTGTATTTGGATGACAGTCCTTCATCATATAAGTGTTTTTGCAAAGAATTTCTCACACTTTTCATTCTCTTAACAGTCTCTCTCAAGAGTAGAAATTTATAATTTTTATGAAGTCAACCTAACAATTTTTCTTTCACAAATCATGCCTTTTGTATTCAATCTAAAATTTATAACCAGACCCAAGGTCATCTAGGTTTTCCCCTGTTATCTTCTAGAAATTTATAGTTTTGCATTTACAATTAGGTTTATGATCCATTTAGATTTAATTTTTTACGAAAGGTCTATGTCCAGATTCACATTTTGCATGTGAGTGTCCAGTTGTTGGACACTATTTGTTGAAAAGACAATCTTTTCTACATTGAATTGCCTTTGCCTCTTTGTCAAAGGTCAGTTGATTATTTGTATGGATCTACCTCTGGGCTCTCTCTTCCAGCTCATTGACCTATGTTTTCTTTCATCAATATGTCATTGGTTAATAGTAAGTCCTAAAACGAGGTAGTATCAGTCCTCCAACTTTGTTCTTTTTCTTCAGTATCATGCTGGCTATTATGTGATTTTGCCTTTTCACATAAACTCCAGAATCAGTTTGTTGACACCCACAAAATAACTTGCTGGGGCTTTGATTGGGGTTGTTGTGAATCTATGATCAAGTTGGGTAGATACTACATCTTAATAATATCATCTCCCTTCAGTGAACATGGATATCTCTCCATTTATTTAGATCCTTGATTTCTTTCAGCAGAGTTATGTACGTAGACTTGTACATATTTTTTTAGATTATTTTTAAGTACTTCATTTGGGGGATGCTAATGTGAATAATATTGTGTTTTTAACTTCAAATTCTAATTCTTCATTGTTGGTATATAGCAATATATATAACAATTGACTTTTAACATTAACTTTATATCCTGAAACCTTGCTACAGTACCACATTAGTCCCAGGAATTTGTTTGTTTTTGTCTGTTCTATCATTTGTACTTATTCCCTTTTTAAAAATTTCATTTCCTTTTTATTGCTGAGAAGTATTCCACTATCATTAGGATAGTCTCTTGTTTTGTTCTAGAAGCTTAATAGTGTCAATACCCACATTTCACATAAATACATCTTGAATAAATTTTTGTGTATAATGTAAATAGGGGCCAAGTTTCACTTTCCCCCATACACTTATCTTATTGCTCTAGCACCATTTATTAGAAAGGCCACCGGTTAACCTTTCAATATCAGTGACATTATTGTCACAAATCAAGTGATTCTGTAATTTTTGAATCTATATCTAAACTCTGTTCCATTCCTTTTATCTCCGTGTACATCTTGTCCCAATACTGCACTGTTTTAATTATTATTATTCTATAGAAAGTCTTAACATTGGAAAGTATAAGTTCTCCATCATTGTTCTTTTTCCTCTAGATTGTTTTGGCTACTCCAGGTCCTTTACCTTTTCATATTAACTTGAGAATCAAAATGTCAATTTCTGCAAAAAGTAAGACTGCTGGGATTTGGATTGCATGATCTATAAATCAATATGAGAAGAAACGATATCTTTACAGTCCACATTTCTTTCAGACATGTTTCGTAGTTTTGGTGTAGAGACCTTGCACACTTTTCATTAAATTTATGTCTCATGTTTGATTTTTTAAAATTCTTCAGCCAACAGTGTTATGTTTATTTTCCAATCACTGCTAGATATTTCAAGTACAATACTTTTTGCATATTGATTTTGTATCTCACAGCCTTGCTAAATTCACTAACTCCTGTGTTGGTAGACTACTTAGGCTTTCTATGTGCATAATCAATTCACTCATGAATAATGCAGGCTTATTTCTGCCTGAGCCTAACTTCCTCTAGAGTCCCACAATTCCTTGCGTCTCCACCAAAGGGAACTCTGGTACTCCCCTTAGCACCTGCTGGGAGGAGCTGGGCAGTATGGGAAGGGGAGGGAATACCTCCTCCACCCACTCCTTACCTGCCCACTAGGTCAGGGTCACAGAGCCTGGGTCTGACTGGGACCACAGGCCTGAGCTGTGACCCTCTGAGGATCAAGGCAGGCCCTGCGGGGGTGGGCATGGGGTGAGAATAGGGTGGACTGGGAGTGCTGGGTTAGCAGACTCCTGAGTGTGACTATGGCAAGTGACTGTAATGTCCCCCAACCTCAGATTCCCCACCAGAAGACACTGAGCTGTGCCAGAGTCAGGGCTGCTGCAATGATCCTTCCTTCAGGCCCAGCATGTATCCTGTGCCCTGGGTGCCATTTCAGCAGGAGAAAGGAAGTCACGGATCAAGGCTTAGAGGGAGGGAAAGTGGACCCAGACTCTATGCAGAGGCAGCAACGAAGTTGCAGCCCCACCCCAGCCTACCATGCCAGCTCGCAGCTAAAACCTGTGGACCTGGCAGACAAGAAGCCCTCCTGAGTCATCCCAAGTTCAGAGTGGGGTGAGTACCAAGATGCCAGGGAGCTAGGGGGCCCCCATCCTCCACCTTGCCCCTCTGGGCTCACCTGGCAGGCATCCCCGGACCCCTGGGCCAGGGTAGTACTGGCTTCAGGGTAGTCTATGTGTTCACAATGGTGGACTTCCACCTCCTGCAGGATGTATGGGGGCTGCAGAGATTCTAGGAGGACAGGATGCAGGAGAAGTGAGGGCACCAGCCCTTTACTGTAGGAGTTGCCCAGAAATAAACCCTCACATGGTGACCTCGCAAATGTGGATCATATGCTGAGACTTTGGTGATTTAATATAAAGCTGCCATAATCAAGAGAGTGTGCTATTAGTATAGAATAATGTTTAGATCAATGAAACGATAGTACAGAAAGAGACCCATATAAATGACCAATTATTTTTAAGAGAGAAACTTTCATAAATTTCTGGAACAATTGTGTAATCTGTGTAGGAAAAAACATAAGCCTTGATACTTGCTTCATGATACACACAAAAAATCAATTCAGAATGGATCATATATTTAAATGTAGATGTTAAAACTATAAAAGATCTAAGAGAAACCACAGCAGAAAATCTTTGCAACTTGAAGGAATGCAGAGGGGACTAAGAAGAGAAAAACATGATAAATAGGACTTTATCAAAATTTAAAACTTATACTGAGTGACACTATTAAGATAATGAAAGTACAGTCTACTGACTGGAAGAAAAATATTTGCAATGTATCTTGTAAAGGGCTTGCATCCAAATTAAGGAAGGAGGAAAGGAAGGGATGGAGGGAGAAAGGGAGGGAGGAAGGGATAAAAATAAAAAAATCCATAACTCACACGTAGACACTCAACATAATTAAAAAGCGGATAACAGATTAGTGCTGACAGTTCATCAGAGAAGTTGCATGAATGACCAGGAAGCTCATGACAAGATGTTCATCCTGCTTACTCATCAAGAAACTGCAGACGAGAAGGAACACTGCTATGTATCCACTGAAATGGCTACAGTGTTTCAGGCTCTGCCCACTCTTCTTCCTCTCCCTCCCTTTCCTTCTGAACCAAGCATCCCATAAGCTAGAGTAGGTGAGGTCTGGTAGGTGCTAGTTTGGAGTAGTGCTGGGGACTGTGCTGGCCCAAGTTGGGGTTAGAGTCCACTGGTGGGGAATTGGCCAAATAAGTCAATGATTAAAAATGGGAATCAGGTCTTACATGCCCTAGAGGGCAGGCCAATATGGAGAGAAAGAAACTGGAATAAACTTTGTGGTATGGGATTGGGATTGGGGAAGGCTCACATTTCTCTATAAAACACAGAATTATAGATGTGGTGTGTGTGTGTGTGTGTGCGTGTGCATGTGCATAGACTACTAAGTCCATGCAGGTACTGTCTCTGTGTGCACTGTGTACATACACGTGTGTGTATATGTGTGTTCACATGTGTCTCTTGTGTGAGAGTGTGTGCATGTGTGTGAGTGTGCATGTGTGCACACATTCCCTAGTTCTGTCTCAGTGAAACCCTAGAGAAAACAGCAGCACCTTCAAATGATTTTGAATCTGAGTATAGTTTGCCCCTGAGAGGAGCTGGGTCCCCTGGAGAAGTGACTGGAACAAGAAAGTACAGAGGGGCTTGGAATAACCTTG
Source organism: Cynopterus sphinx (assembly GCA_030015415.1). Lineage (NCBI taxonomy): Eukaryota > Metazoa > Chordata > Mammalia > Chiroptera > Pteropodidae > Cynopterus > Cynopterus sphinx. The sequence continues at coordinate 92,116,537 of CM057379.1, read as the reverse complement.
GGTACAGAAATAAAGTGAGGTGAAGACCTTCACAAAAAGACTTAAACAATGATGTTCACAGCAGCTTTATCTATAAAAATCCAGACATAAAACAACCAAAAGTCCACCAACAGGTGAATGGAGAAACATTGTGGCATGTTCCTGCAATGGGATACTACTTGGCAATTAAAAAGAATACAAGTGGACTTCCAATCAAGATGGTAACACTGTGCTCACCTCCTCTCATTAGCACATCAAAATTATAACTAAATTATAGAACAACCACCTTTGAAAGCCACCTAAAGATTAGCTGAACAGAACTCTTATAACTTAAAATATCAAGAAGAAGCTACATGGAGACTGGTAGGAGGGGTGGAGACCAAAAATGAGCTGGTCCCACATCCATATGTGGCATTTAGAAAAGGGAGGGTTATCTTGAATGCAGAGGTCCCACCCTAAGGAGCAAGGGTTCCTAGCCCCACAGTGAGATCTACAGTCCAGACCACCAGTGCCAGGTAGAGGAGTCCCCATAATATCTGATGAAAATCAGTGAGGATTCTGTCCAGGTGACACAGAGGGCTTTTGGAATCCCAGGTGTTCCTCTTAAAGGACCCACGCATGGAGTTTCTCACTGACGGACTCACTTGCTCTGAGCTCCAGCACTGGGGCAGCAGCTCAAAAAGTGCCAGGGAAGACTGAACTATCTGGCTTCAGGACACGGTAAAGAAGGGCAACTCATTCCAAGACCAAACTGCTGGCAGCCACCTTTGTCCCTGTGTTTAGCCCTTCCTCGACAAAGCCTGAAGGTGAGCACCAAATCTGAGTCTCCATCAAACTTGCCCCACCCTAATGACTCCCTGAGAACCTACCTCATCCAACTCACACACAGGTTGGAACTTTTTTCAGTGGCTATTACAAGCAGCCATCCTCAGCCCACATTGTGGACTTCCCTGAATTCTCGGAAAGGTCCACAACCCCCAACAACCGGTGCTTGGCCTCAGTGTTCTTTGCACCTCTTTCTAAGCAGCTCCCTAAGCAGCCTAGCACTAGCAGTAGCCAGCCTCAGTTTGTAGCATTGCCTCTCCCAGGCTCTTCCAAGCCCAGGACAGCAGCTAACGACTGCTCCTTAGCTCATGTAAGGTGGCACTGGGCCTGGCACAGGTAACAGTTGACCTGGATCTGCACCAAAGCCCCTCCCAAGAGACCCCAGAACTAACATAGTAGCCAGCATCAGATCACGCCAGAGAGCACCACTTAATAAGCTCCACAAATGACACACCCAAAGGGTGGGCTCAGCAAGTGCCAGAGCCCAACTATAGTGAATCCGACTGCATGAATTCAGCCCCTGCACAATAGTTCACCTGCTGTAGTCATGGCCAGTTCTCACAGCAAGTCAACCTCAGGGTCAATCCCATCCATTGACATGCCAATAGCATCAAGGCTCAACTACAACAGGAGGGCACACACAACTCACACAAAGGATACTCCCGGCTCAGGTGGCCAGTGAGATTGCTTCACTTGACCCCACAGAACACCTACTACATAAGGCCATCCTGCCAAGACTGGAAGATGTAGCAGATCTACCTAACATGTAGAAACAAACACAGGGAGGCAGCCAAAATGAGAAGACAAAGAAACATGTTCCAGATGAAAGAAAAAGACAAAACACCAGAAAAAGAACTAAATAATATGTAGACAAGCAATCTACCAGATACAGAGTTCAAAACACTGGGTATAAGAATGCTCAATAAATGTAGGGGAAAAATAGATGAACTCAGTGAGAACATCAACAAAGAGGTAGAAACCATGAAAAAGAAATAGTCAGATGATAAATACAATAACTGAAATAAAGAATACTTTAAGTGGTATCAACAGTACTAGATAAGCAGGGGACAGGGGATTGAATCAGCGATCTGGAAGGCAAGGTAACAGAAAACACCCAATTTTTAAAAATTGGGATAGTTTAAAGAACCTCTGGCACAACATGAAGTGTACCAATATTCACATCATAAGGGTACCAGAAGGAGGAGAGAGAGAACAAGAGATTGAAGACCTATTTGAAAAAATAATGATAGAAAATTTTCCTAACTTGGTGAAGGAAATGGACACACAAGTGCACGAAGCCCAGAGTCCAAAATAAGATGAACCCAAAGAAGCCCACAACAAGATACATCATAATTAAAATGCCAAAAGCTAAAGACAGAGAATCTTTAAAAGCAGCAAAAGAAAAGCAGTTAGTCACCTACAAGGAAGCTCCCATTAGACTCAGCTGATTTCTCAACAGAAACCTTGAAAGTCAGAGGGATTGACATGACATATTCAAAGTGATGAAAAGTAAGAACTTACAACCAAGATTACCCAGCAAGTTATCATTTAGAATCAAAGTATAAAGAGCTTTCCAGACAAGAAAAAGTTAAAGGAGTTGATCACCATCAAACCATTATTACAAGAAATGTTAAAGAGACTTATTGAAGAAGAAAAAAAGGTAAAAAATATGAATAATAAAATAACAATAATTACATACATACCAATAATTACTTTAAATGTAAATGGGTTAAATGCTCTAATCAAAAGACATGGGTGGCTGAATGGATAAGAAAACAAGATTTATACATATGCTGCCTACAAGAGACCCACTCTAGATCGAAACACACACACAGATTGAAAGTAAAAGTATGGAAAGAGATATTGCATGCAAATGAAAATGAGAAAAAATGGGGGTAGCAATACTTGTATCTGACAAAATAGATTTTAAAATAAAGGCTATAAAACAAGAGACAAGGAAGGACACTTCATGTACAGCAGACAAGATATGGAAGCAACTTAAGTGTTCATTAATAGACATTAGTATAAAGAAAAGGTGCTATGCATAAACAATGGAATAGTGCTTGGCCATAGAAAAAAATGAAATCTTATAATTTGCAATGACATAGATGGACCCAGAGGGTATTACGCTAAGTGAAATAAGTCAGACTGAGAAAGACAAATACCATATGATTTTACTTAAAATGTGGAGCCTAAAGAACAGAATAAACAAACAAAATGGTAACAAACTAATAGATACAGAGAACAAACTGGAGGTTGCCAGATGGAAGCGGGGGATTAGAGGACTGGGTAAAAATAGTGAAGGGATTAAGAAGTACAAATTAGCAGTTACCAAATAGTCACAGGGATGTGAAGTGCAGCGTAGGGAACAGAGTCAATATTGTACTGTATATGGTGCCAGATGAGTACTAGACTTACCAAATCACTTCACAAGTTATATAAATGTCTAACCCCTATGGTATACACCTGAAGCTAATATAATATTGAATGTCAACTGTGATGGAAAAATTAAAACAAAAAATTTTGAAAGAAATATGTCAGGGAGTGGTGGTGGGGTTAAATTAGAGGTGGCTTAGGCAGTGTGGGAGGTAGTATTTTTAGTAGGATGTTCATTGTCAGCCTGCCTAAAATCATTTAATTGCATGTTTTGTAAGTTTTCTGCTGGCCAAGATATGGATTTGGCCTATGGATTGCATGAGATCTTTCATAGGGAATGTTTTACATTTTAGAGATAAAAATAAAACAAAATTAAGAGAGAAGCCAAGGTACTTGGTCAGGGTCATACAGATGATTCGTGCAAGGTTAGGGTTAGGACCTAGGTTTCCCGACTCCCACAACTGAGCTCCTTCCATCACTACTATACAATGTTTGTCTGTAAGAGCCATACACCCCTGTCCCATTAGCATGCCCAGTTCTTTTTGACTGTGCCAAAAGCCAGGGAAACCCAAACAAGGAGACAAATACATTCTTATAGTTCAGAGCCACATGTCCTAACAGCACGCTTACCCTGAGCATGCTAGTGTGCACATTGCTTATCACAAACTTCCAGGTTATTGGTTAGAAAAGAATGAATCAAGCAGATGTTAGCCATTGTTGTAAACACCTAGCATGAGTGTGGTAATTTGGCATGGTTTTCCAGGACTCTGAGGACCTCTGGACTGTGGCAATTCTTTGTGGAGAATTATAGACCAAGGGTTTGGCAGACCTAGTACTTTTCAGGCCACATCTTCACCTCTCCATCTCTGTGTTGGAGACCTGGAAACACAAACTGGCCTCAAACAAAACCACTAGGCTCTGTGTGCTAGACGCAGGCCACTCTCACAGCCTGTCGTACTAGCTCATTTCATCATCTTTGCTTCTACTCTTGAAAAAGTGCTTTTATATCATTGAAATAGTAAAACATTTTACTGTTTTCTCATCATAAAAAAATGCATGTTCCTTGCAGACAAGTTAGAAATCATTGAAGAACACAAATAAGGAATTTACATCTCTTAATCCAATCACCTGAGAGTAATCATTAGTTAATAGAAAGTAAACCCCAGACCATTTTTTTATGATTTAAAATGCTTTTTAAAAATAAAAGATTGAATCATACTGTAAAAAAAAAAAAAAGGAGCTCAAAGGCAGAAGGTGATAAAACAACCTACCTGTACTACAAATGTGTGAAACAAGCTCCCTGGAGGGTGTATGGCTTACCTAAGTCACTTTGGTAATGAGTAGCAACTGTAAGACTAAAGGCACAGGGCCTGCACACAGCATGGCACCCTAGCTGACAGTTAATTCTCACAGGGGAACAGGGTGACAATCTGATAGGCACACTGAAAGTGAACAGTGAAGTGAATGAACAGAGAATGGTGGAGCCAGGCCCTCACTGTTGGGGTGGGAGGTTCAGATAAGCAAGGAGGAGGCGAAAGTGATCACTGTGGTGTTGGATTAGAGCTGGAGACATGAGTTCAAAGCCATGTTTATCTTAATATAGATACAGATGGAAACATATGAAAATATTTGTAGATATGTCTACACACCAGTTAGTGCACACATTTTGCCTTATTCTGAGGGCCTCGAGGCAAAGACACCCCAAGAGCAACTAACACACCAGTCAGGGGTTTCTAACAGCATCTCCACAAAAAGGAACCAAAGTCCTTGGAGAAATGGCTGATTCTAGAACTGAGGCAGGAAATGTACATACAAGATGAGCCTGGAGTCTAAGAAGCTGTCACAGTTCAGAGGAGCCTAAGGAGATGAGACAATTAAATGTCACGCACAGTCTGGATGGGATCCTGGGACAGAAAAAGGATATTAGAGAAAAAGTAAGGCCATCCAAATAAACCACGGACTTTAGTTAATATAATGCATCATATTGGGTCATTAATTATAACATATAAATCATACTATTATAAGATGTTAATAATAGAGGAAATTGGGCAAGGGGTATAAATCTACATCTGGTCTAAAACTTAAAAGTATATATATATATATAAAAAGAAATACAGAAATAAAGTTCCAGGCCCAGACTAAGCCAGGCAGAGGCATCTCAGTCCCTATGATGAATCTCTATGTCAATCTACCCTCCCCAATGTTCCTGTCCCCACATTCAATCCTGGGTCCCATGGTCTCTACCACAAACAGACACAGCACCAGATGCCCAGCCTGGGCAGCTCTTCCTAACCATCCTCTGTCCAGCCAGGGCCTGATGACTGAGCTGATTAGGGGGACTCCGGAGGAGCTGGTACTTTCCTGCCTGCTCCCCCTAGCTCCAGATTGTAGGACAGTTTGAGAGTCCCTCTAGGTCAGCGATCTCCTCTCAGATAGGGGGAAACTGAGGCACATGGGATTGCCTGATAATTCATCAGGACACAGCTTCTCTGGATGCAGACTTGTCTCCTTATTGCCAGTATGTGGCCAAAAGCTGTGGCTAAAAAGTGTGAGTTCCATATTTTCCTTGATGATGGGTAAAGTCAACAGTGACACTCCCTTCTAGGCTCCAGGGGGCCTGGTATTGCCCAGTGCAGGGATGTGGGTGGGTCTTCAGGAACTCAAGTCTTCTGCCTCCTGGACCCTCAGTACCATGCCTTGGTTCACACAAGAAGAGAATTCATGTCCCTCACCCATCTTGGCTCAATTAGCCTCCAGCACTAGGACCCTCCTCTGCACACTTGCAGCCTATCATACGTGTGGGAGGCAGAAGGATGGCCCTCAAGATGTCCTCAATCCCAACCCCCAGCACCTATGAATATGGAGCTCACAGGGCAAAAGGGCTTTGAAGACGTGATTAAGGTGATGGCCTTGAGATGGGAGGTTTTCCTAGGTTATCCATGTGGGCCCAATATCCTCACATGGGTCCTTGAAATCACAGAATCCTTTCCAGCTGTGCTCAAGAGCTGTGAGGATGGAAGCTGGGTCAGAGAGATGCCCCATGGCTGCCTTTGAAGATGGAGGACAATTTTTCCCAGCTATAGTCAGAAGCTGAGGAATTCGTGGGCCACTAGAAGCTGAAAAAGCTGAGAAAATGATTCTTCCTTGGAGCCTCTTGGAGGAATGCTGCCCTGTCCACACCTGAATTTTAGCCCCACAAGACCCATGTCAGACCTCTGACCTTCAGAACCACAAGAGAATAAATGTGTCATTATACTACCAAGATTGTGATAATTTCAAACCAAGACGATTTCCCCGAATTTACCAAACATTTAAGGAAGAAATAATACCAAATCTACATAAGCCATTCCAGAAAACAGAAGGGGAGAGAATACTTCTCAACTCCTTGAATAAAGTCAGGATTACCATGACACCAAAATTAGTCGAAGACATTACATAGAAAGGAAACTACACCCCTCATCAACACAGACACGAGATTCCTCAATAAAATATTAGTAAATTGAATCCAGAGATATATAAATGATCTAGATAATACATCATGACCAAGAGAAGTTTGAATGAGAAAATCAAAGACCCTATAAGAAAACTACAGACCAGTGTCTCTTTGCAGATTTTACCAAATAGAATTCCTCAAAATACAGAAAAGATGACAACATCACAGCCAGGTTCAGTTCATTCTAGGGATGCAAGTTTGGTTTAAGATTTGAAGGTCAACCCCGGTAATTCACCATATTGACAAATTAAATAAGAAAAATGATCATCATCTCTCTAGATGGAGAAAAGAAACAGACAAAATTCAATACACATTTGTGATGACAGAAATTCTCAGCAAATTAATCGTGACAGCGTGCTATAGTTTTAAGAGGAGTAGAGATCAATGGAACCGATGGGAGAGCCTAGAAGCAGACCTCCATGAAGCCCCCTGAGTTACGAGACAGATGACAATGGACTTCAATGAATAAAGGGTGATCTTTCAACAAATGTGCTGAAATACTAGCTACTTCTATGGAAAAATCAGACGTTGGGCCTGACCTGACGTCATATACAAGACCTGGTTTGGCTCAGAGATGTAGACAGCTGGAAAGGGCATCACTCATGCTGCTGGACAAACTGCAAAACAACGTATTTATTTTTACTCCATCAGAGAACTGAAGGCATGGGGCAGACAGCTAACCTGAAATACGGAGAGGAACGGGACTGAGCACTTGACCACCTGGGAAAGATGCTGCTGGAGCCAGACAGACACAGGCAGGCCCCAGATACAGGCTGGTCTCTGGGCAGGGTAGGGAACAGGCTGAAGCACAGGAGAGGAGACCCAGATGGCAGTGGGATGATGCAAGTGGTCCAGGAGGCTGTGAGGAGGAGGTGCCCTGGAGGCCCTGGTGACCAGCAGGTCCAGAGGAGAGTGAGGAGATGAGATGGATGGGACAGCGGTCAGCTCTGGCCAATGGAGGTCAGGAGCCTGGTGGGCAAGTGTCCAAGGGGAGCTGGCACTGGCTTCTTGTCTCATTATCACTTCCATTTCCCTTGTATCTCTGCTGATGGCACTCAGATCCCGAGATAACGAGGTTCCACTGTGATCAGCAGAACAGCTCAGATAATGCCCGGAGATGGACATGGTCAGACCACCCGAGGAATCGGGTCTGCCATCTCCGGAAGGCACATCTGGGCCCTGCGTCTGAATCATCTGATTCCTCCACTCTGGATTGGAGGGCAAAGCACCTCTCCTCTGACCCCCTGATGGCCTGGAGGGATAAATGGAGAGGGGAGAGCAGACTGGGGCAATAGCAGCAGGAACCAGCCAAGGTAAGCACCACACGCCAGACCCCAACATTTGGGTGTCACCATGCAGTGAGTCACTGATCCTCAGATCTGGAGAAGCAAGACCTCAGACCTGAGACCCGGACTAATGCCTGATCCCGGGGTCCCCGACTCCATCAGAACCCCACATCCTGTAGATCCTGGCCTGACCCAGCTCCCTGCTGGGTCATATGGGCCTTTCTCTCTCCTTCCAGATGCTGAACCTGCTGGTGCTGGCATTGCCTCTCCTGCTGAACCTGGTCCACATGGTCCCTGGTAAGTTCTAACCTTGGCTGGCCCTGTCCCTGCCCCTTCTCCTGTATCCCAAAAGCCCCACAATGGGTGAGTGGGTTCACAGAAGCCCAGGGTTGTGTGAGCACAGGGTCCAGGCTGTGTCCTATCCTAAGGATGTTTCTGCCCCAGCCCCACGCCAGGGCCTGAAGCGAGTGAACATCGTGGGAGGGAAGGAGGCCCCTGGCAGCAAGTGGCCCTGGCAGGTGAGCCTAAGATGCCATGCTCAATACTGGAAGCACTTCTGCGGGGGCTCCCTCATCCACCCCCAGTGGGTGCTGACTGCGGCACACTGCGTTGGACCGTGAGTGACCGCAGGGCCTGGTGGGTGAGGGCAGGCCTGGGGCTCCACCCACATTCCTTGGTGTCCAGGAGGCTGCTCCGCCCCCTGAGCAGATCCCCCCCCTCTCCAGGGACTTCAAAAATCCCGCAGACCTGAGGGTGCAGCTGCGGGAACAGCACCTGTATTACCGTGACAAGCTACTGCCCATCAGCAGGATCATTGTGCATCCTGAGTACTACACCGCCCAGGCGGGGTTTGACATTGCCCTGCTGGAGCTTGAGGACCCTGTGAACATCTCCCGCCAAGTGCAGCCGGTCACTCTGCCCCCTGCATCAGAGACCTTCCCCCCAGGGACCCCATGCTGGGTGACAGGCTGGGGTGACGTAGACAATGAAGGTAAGCATCAGGGAGAACTGGAGGGCTTAGGGGAGCAGGGACCAGTCACACCCACGACGCAGCTCTGGGGTTCCCTTTTGGCGGTGGGATTCCCACGGGCGCGCTCAGGGAGTGGAAGTTTGGTGAGTCTAGGAGAGGGAGAGGTGGCAGAGGCAGGATGTACTGAAAGCTGGGACTTGGTGCCTGGACAAAGGTCACTTAGGACCTTTGTGCCTCAGTTTCCCCTCAGATGGAAGGGCACAGTCACAGTATTTCATGAATATGAAGAAAGAGGAATTTTGCAAAGTTGGTGTCTTACTGTTAATAATAGGAGAAAGAGAATGCTGCCCATTGCTGTCAGGCTGGCCTGCGTTTTCCCCTGTGCCCACAGACAGACAGAGGTGCCAGAAATCAGGTTCCTGCCGGGGTATTGGGTCAGGTTGGATGCAACTTGGTTTGATCTAACCAGCACAACCATTTTGTCCCTATCTTACCCACAATTCAGAGCAAAGCTTTAGGGACACCTGGCATGAGCAGGTGCCCTGTAGTATGTCCTCTGGGCCTTACTCAAGGAACCTGATTGTGTCATTGCCCGAGGACCAGTGGAGACAGAACATCCTACCCAACCACCCCAAGCACAGGGAGAAAAATGAGTCCTGGGCGAGGGCTGGCCAGGAGGCAGAGCTGGGAGGTACCCAGGACCTGGTCCCCACCCCTTCCCATCCCAAAATGGGGCTTAAATGAGGCCAAGGAGCCAGGTCCATCCTCAGGAGAGAAGGGGCTGGGTCTGCAGCATTCACTGCTGCATGTTCCTGAGTTTGCAGGGCCAGGGACAGAGAAGGCAGCAGCGACTCTCCTGCCATCATGCCCCTGCCCTGCACCCACTGGATGACAGGGTTTCTGAGCTCCCCCAGCCCAGCCTACTCCACCCTTCTTTCACTCCCACTCCATAGTACGTCTTCCACCACCATACCCCCTGAAGGAGGTGGAGGTACCCATCGTGGAAAATAGCATTTGTGACCTAAAATACCACACTGGATTGTACACGGCAGACAGCGTCCGGATCGTCCAGGATGACATGATGTGTGCTGGGAATGAGGAGCATGACTCTTGCAAGGTGGGCCCATTTCCTGCCCCTCAGCCCTCACCACGTGAGCCACTGCTGACCCCTCTCCTCCCCAGGGTGACTCCGGCGGGCCCTTGGTCTGCAAGGTCAATGGCACCTGGCTACAGGCGGGTGTGGTAAGCTGGCGCGATGACTGTGCCCAGCCCAACAGGCCTGGCATCTACACCCGTGTCACCTACTACCTGGACTGGATCCATCGGTATGTTCCTGAGGAGCCCTGAGGCTGTCCCTGGGGATGCCACCTAGGTCTGCAGAGAAGCCAGCCCCTTCCAGTCCCCACACCTGCATCCTGCCCAGGTGGCAACCTTCCCCACCTTCTGTCCCCTGCCCTGAGCCTTGGCTTCTCAGAGCAGGCACCGATCCTCATTAAAGAGCATAGAGAAGACACGTGTCATGGCCATTATTCTGACTGTGGACATCACTGAGGTGGGGAAAGGCGTCCAGGGGAGTCTGGGGCAGCTGCTGTCGCTGTGGGATCCTGGGCCTTGACACCCCAGTGTTACTGTGGGCCTGGCCCCCTCCCCAGACCCTGGAGCCTGGGGCTGTGTCTGTTTGGTGAGTGGTCACGTGTATTTGGGATGCAGAAAGCCACACGGACCATTTAAGAGATGATTGTAAGGGTGCCCAGGTACCCAGCAAGGGGGTCACGATACACAGCCTCGTCCCCCACACCCTGTGTTCCTCCAGCCACGCAGTGCCCTCCGCTCCGCCCTCCACAACACCGTCCCCTGCTTCTCTCTCAGGCCACACTGTGCACGTGCACATGGAAGTAGTGCTGTCTGCCTCATTGTCACATTTTTGTGGCTGATCCTTTGTAACGCTTTGAGCGTGTCACTGACCACCACGTTGATTTTCTCCTGGTGCTGAAGGTAGTGAGGTCACTATTTCCCACGGCCATGTCAGCTCCCAAGTGGAGCCTGATGTCCAGGCTGCTGCAGTGCGTGTGGGGTGCTTCCAGGTGGCGTCCTGGGACCAGGCGGCCAGGCCATTCCTGTGCACACACCTGAATGACAGCGTCAGGTGCCAGTAAGGGGGCTGAGGCGCCCTCCATTTCCTAGATGTCAAATGTGTTCCCTCCCAGCAACGGGGACGGCACCGTGTCACCCCCTTTAATCTGCCATTCTGGGGAGTGTGGCTGCTCATTAAGCTGTAATGTGCCTCGTTCTCGTTGTTGATTCTGGGAGTCCACCTGCAATACCGGCCACGGTGCCCCTGACCCCAAGTCCAAGGACGTGGCCCTCCGGGATGTCCCGTCATGGACATGGTTCCCCGGGCCTGCGGATGTCAACAGGCTGGGGGGTGATCTGCGTCAGGCTGCCTTGCACTTCAGGCCGTCTCCTGGGCACAGATTCCCACAAGCCAGCAGCTCTGCCCCGCGCGGGGCAGACTCTGCGGATCTGAGTGGGAAAGGCCTCTGCCCCCCTCACCCTCGCCCTCGCTGCTGTGGACACCGCGGCGGGCGAGGCGCTCACCCTCCTCACTTTCCTTTCATCTCTAATTCTTCTACTGCAGCTGTGATACATGCCCATCCCAGCACGTGAGAGACAGATGGACTGAGCCTGTCCCTCCTTCCTCCCTCCTGCCCTCTCTGCACTGCTGACATGACACAAGCACATTGAGACTATCTACGTGCAGATCGTGCTGGGGGACACTGAGGGACAAGAAGCCCTTGGGTGGAGGTGAACCAGGGAAAGATGGACGGGTGGAGCCTGCGGGTGAGACCCCCACTTGTGGGGGAGCAGGGTGGAAGCCCCATGCTCCTGGTCTCCCCTTATCTGGCCCTGAATCCTGAGGAACTCAGCCAGTTCAGTCATGTGGCAGGTGACAGATAAAAGTGAGCGCTGGCTTATCAGGGAGGGTCAAAGTGGCCTTCCGCTTGTCCAGCGTGGCTTTGTGGGGAGAGGCAGCCCTCCTTCTGTGCCTGCTGGGGTCCTCCCGTGGAGGCTGCCATGCAGGCCCACATGGCCCATGTTCACTGAACTGCAGGAGACCCCATCAGGGACAGGATAGGGGGGCACTCCAGGGCAGGACACCCCTCCCTGTGCCTCAGTTTGCTCTCCTGTAAAATGGGGACATAAATGAGACCATGTCATAGTCGCTGTAGGGACCACATGGATGGCATTCGAAGTTTCCTGCTCAGAGAGCAGGCCTGGAATCTGGGGGTGTTTAAGACCCTGTAGGGAGCCATGTATGTGGGATGGGGGGAGGTCCCAAATGGGGAGTGAACTGAGCCGAGACATGTGAGGGCCCTGAAATTCCCAGTGAATACCCCAAAGCACTTGGGGATCCAGGAGGCTGAGGACCCGGGTTCCTCAATGCTCCCAACCGTGCCCCACCCCATAATGGGTGACATCAGGACTTTGGGAGCCTGGAAGGGATGGGCTGAGCTCCAACTTCGCTTCCTCAAGCCAGTTTAATAGGGGTAGGTCCCCTTCCCTGTGTGGTTGATTGTCACAGGTTCAGCAAGGCTCTGCACACAAAGATGGTGCGAGTGTCAGCCCCGTTCACCATCAGGTCAAACATGGCAGACTTGAGTCGAGGCTCTGGGCCAGGTTGGTGAGGAGTTGTGTGCCAAGAAGCTGAGTCCTGGTGGATCACCAGGCAAACTCCTCCTGTCTCAGTTCCCCATGTTTAAGAAGTAATTGCTGACCTAAGGGGACCTTCCCACCCAGCCTGTGGTTTGGAACTAGTCAGGTAGCTAGGTATGGGTGGGGACAAGAAAATCCCTGCTTCTCCCTGAGGCCCAGAATCAGCTCAGTCATCAGAAGTCAAATAGAGGACAGCTAGGAAGGGCTGCCCCAAACTGGGCAGCTAGTGCTGTGCCCATCTGATCTGCGGTGACGACCACGGGACCTGGGCATGGGTGTGGGGGCAGGAACACTGGGGAGAGTGGGCTAGTGAGGCTCTAGTCATGGGGCCTGAGCTGCATCTGCCAAATTCAGTCTAGGCCTTGAGCTGAGACCCTTCTAAGAAACCCCCAAGACCAGGATTCCAGAGGGCAAAGGGAGGGTCCCAAGGGGTTATAAACAAGCTCTGGTCTCTGAAAGGCCAGGACGACATAGGGTGGGGTCACGGTCAGTGCCAGTCTGGGGGTAGGAGACTTCAGGGCAGAGAGACAGGAGTGGGATGCCCTCTGAAGCCCTAGGTTACCATCCAGCTGGGACGCTCACTGTGGGGACGCCCCCACCTCTGCCCACACATTGCCTATCCCTAACGGAAGCCCAGGCAAAAACTTCTTCCCACGTTGTCAGGTGTGTTTTCTCCAGCAAGTGAATGATGCCATGTGGACTCCGCTGTGGTGAGCTCAACTTTTCCTACTGAAGAACTTTCTATCTGTGGATCTGCCTGAGTGGGGGAACCGTAGGCCAGAGAGCCCCAGCAGGGCTGGTGCTCGGGGAGACCCTGTGACCCTGCGGTGGTGGCCACCATCACACAGCTCTCCCATCCTCCCACGTGGAGTGACTGATTCTCTGTCATCCAAGTCGTTCCTTTAATAAGTTAATATTTATTCCGCTTTGCTCTGCTCATCCCCAAACTTGAGAAGCTGAATTTTCTGCATCAGATTATTGCAACTTTTAACCTGAATTTAGAGAAGAAATGAAACAAAATGAAGGGGCATCCGCAGGAAACGCTCAGCTCAGACCTCAGGACTGCCATCAGGGATGCCCGGCACTGGTGTGGGGGCGTCTTATTGCAAGGCTCCCACTTCCTGGTGATGTGGCATTTCCCAGAGACCAGAGTTAATGGGTGTTTTCTGGGCAGAATGGTGTGGAGGGGGTGCGAAAGGGAAGATGGAGATAGCAATGGGGGGGTTGGGCTAATGGATGAGAGGTCAGACGGAGTGACAGTGAGGCGTGGCTGCGGGGGCTTCGGAGACAGCTGCCACCCGAGCGGGCACAAGTGGCCCCAAGTGTGTTCTCTATAAAAATAAGTGGACGTGGGAACAGGGCTCTGCTGGGCAGCCTCTGCCTTTTTGCTTTTGGTCACTTTCCGGTCCTTGTCCCGTGGATGCAGCTCATTACCAGGATTGCTGGCCAGACCCCAGGCAGTCTTGGACCACAGTGGCAAAACATGGAAACACCCAAACCTGCATGGATGGGTGAGGCTCGCAGGCCGAGGACCTAGCTTGTTCTTCTTCACCCAGAATAGTATCTGCCTCCATCTCTCTGGGCGGACATCCTCCTGGCTCCTCTGCCAGAAATGGGGCCCCAGCCAGGGTCCATGCATGGCCCCACCTGGGCCACCACCCCACCGGGTAAACCCCAATCCCAGTGCCAAGCCTGTGCAGCATTGTGCCTCAGCTTACACAGGCTCTTCCACGCTATCATCTGGGGTGGGGCTGGCTGGAAGAGACACTGCTTTCTTTGCAAAACTCTGGGGGACTTTGAGGTAGAGTCCCCGCCCCTTCTCCGGGGGGTCACCAGAGGCCACCAGAGACTCTGTTTTGTGGGGTTCGGAAGGTGCTGTGGCCCCTGAGGAGGAAGCTCTGGGTTCCAGGGCCACCCTGTGGCCACTGTCCAAGTACAGGTCCCCACTGGGGCTCCCCACATCCAACGGTTCGAAAGCAAAGCTGGGGATGGTCAGGTGCTCTGAGCGGCTGGCGGCCTGGCCCCACCGCTCCCCCTTGGTGGCAGGGTCCACCCCCATGCCCTCCATGGGCTCACAGGATGGGGTTCTCCGCCGCAGGGTGGTACTACTGCCTTCCACTGTGGGGGGCCGGGCTGAGCCCTCATCCTCCACAGGGGGGTCTACAGAGATGCATGGAGGGCTCATTTTCTTCTTCCTGCGTGCCCCTAGGGCTGGCTCGGCCTCCAGGGCCCGGACCTTCACCTCTCCAGTCTCTAGGCGGCCGTCCCCTCCACCCTGCTCCACGAAGGGCCTCCGGTGCTCGTCCACGCGGCTGGACTGGTCCAGGAAGCCCTGGGCGTCCACATCGTAGAGCCTGTGCAAGCCTGACTCACCACCCACCACCTCGTGGGCTGGGGGTGAGGGGCTTCGGGCCGAGCTGGTAATGTGGCTGACCTCCTCATCGGCTGGGTCTGGGGCCTCCACCTCCTCCCCGCTTGGGGCCGGTGGCTGGCTGGAGAGAGAGCGTTGTCCAAAGGTGTGCTTGCGGGTGCGGACGCTGGCGGGCCTTGGGGAGCAGGGTGGGGACTGCAGGGAGGCCCTCAGGGATGCCTGCCTCGTAGGGGTCTTCCTGCCAGACTCTCCCCAGCCCACGTTGCAGTCCCTGGGTCCATCAACCTGTGCTTCCACAGAGTCCGTGTGCACAGCCTCCTGCAAAGACATGGTGTCAGGTAAGACGGGGTAAGCCCACCCAGCAGAGGCAAAGGGACCTTTGCCCACCTGGGCCAGAGTAGGCTCTTGACTCCCCGAGGTTAGGGACCCAAAGTGAGATGGGGCTGGGAGCCCCTGGTGGGGACATTATTGTCCTCCATCTCCACCCATGTTGCTCTGGAGACCACCCTATGTGCAGGTGCCAACCACCTGTGCCAGTCATGCTAGGAAGGGGTTGTGAGGAGCAGAGGGCTGGGGCCTCAATGTGGGGAGAGTCTGCCATGGGCCCTGCAGACCCCACAGAGCTGGGCTAGGCCACCTTGCACACCATCTGCCCAGCTTGGCACCCCGGGGGTCACGGAGGGCAGTCTGTGGGTACAAGAACCAATAGAACCACTGCAGGGAGTGCTGTGGGGACAAGAGACTCGCTCGAGGAGGGAATGTGGTCCTGGTGGCTTAGAATACACAGGCTCCAGGAACACAGAACCCCCAATGCAGTATCCCTACCATTCATCCTTTAAATGGAGAGGAAACCCCCAAAGAGCCCCTAAGCCTTGGCTATAGGAATCAGGGAAGGCTTCTCCTACCTGTCTGCAGAGCAAGCGGCTAAAGCTAGGGGAGTGGGCTACACCCCGAGGGGGCAGGGTGAGGAGGGTGTTGCTGCCCCTGGTAGGGGAGGATGTGGCCGACAGGACCTGGAGGGAGGTGCAGGACTCCACAGGTGGTGCGTGCTCAGAGGTGACCAAGCCTGGAACAAAAAGGTTGTCTAAACTAGGCAGCCATCGCCTGCCCAGAGTCCTCCCACCCAAGCCCTCTTGCCCATGTCCTCCCGCTGCCTCCAGGGGTCTTACCGGAGGGGGCAGTGCCCACATAGGTCTCCATCTCCAACTCCTGTAGTGGGTGGGAGTGAGGGGCTGAGGCAGGTGCCACAGGCCGGAACATGTAGCTGTCATTGGGCAGTGAGAGCATCCTGGACACAGACACCTTGCGTGCCTCCAGGGGGTTGGGGGCATCGGGCCCGGCACCTGGGCTCTGTGGGGCTAAGGGGCTGGTATGAACCGGGGGTCCCTGTGCTATCTCCAGCTCAAGCTCGGCATCCAGCTCGGCATCCTCGCGGGCCTCCTTGTTGCTCTCCTCCAGGTGCTTCATGAGCACAGCTACCACCACGTTGACCAGCACAAACTGGGCCACCAGCACAAATGTGACAAAGTAAATGGGCGAGATGGCCGGCAGATAGCTGAGGCAGTGCTTGTCCTCACGGGCGCACTCTCGAAGTGTGTCCTGTGGGCAGAGGGGGAGCTGCAGGGCGGCGCAGGCTGGATCCACCTCCCCACCTGCCTCGCTCAAGCCAGTACCTTCATGATCCCATTCCAGTTGTCCCCTGTAGACACGCGGAACAGTGTGAGGAAAGCCATGCCGAAGTTGGAAAAGGTGGCGTGCCTGCTCAGGCCCTCACACGGGTTGTCCTCGCTGCACTCTGCAGGGCAGAGACCCACCAGTCAGCCATGCAGCTGGGCCGGGGCGCACAGTGGCCCAGGAGGCCCTGGGACCTGCTGTGTGCCCTGCTTCTCCCCTAGGGAGGAAGTCGTGCTCTTCTGGGGTACAGGGAAGTAGCCTAGCTCAGGTGTGGGGTGAGGTGGAGTAGGTGGGCACCCGCAGGGGACACCTGGAGCCCTGCTTGTTCTACATCTAGGGCTTTCTGGATGGACAGACCAAACCCTGGTGGCAGCCTAGCTCTGGCTCAGCCCCCGGAGATGGCACTGCCTGCTCCCCAGGCCCCCATCTTAGTCAGTATACCCGTAGTCAGTATATACCTTGGTGGAGTAATAGAGTCACCCTAAGGCAGGAGGTTGGGCCATGGGGCACGAGTCAGACCTGGATCCTGGGGTACCAGTTGCCAAGTCCCAGAAGCCCCCTCTGGGCAGATGCTTAACAGACAACCACCTCAGCCACCTCACGGACAGGGTCACTGGTGGCTCCTAGAAGCCACTGAGTGTTCAGTGACACCAAATGTTCAAGAGACCCTGGCAGGAAGGGGAGGGGGGACCCTACAGGAACTGGGTTGCCAGAGAGGGTCCCCGGTGGCCTCCTGCCCAGAGTGACCAGAGCCTCAGGCCCGGGGGGTGGGGCTGTTAAGGAAACGCGTGGTGATAATTATTAGGGACATGCTGCTGCATTTGTCTCCTGGAAGCCACAAGAGGTTCGAGGCGGCATGTGGTTCTTTGCACGCGCACACTCGCTTAGGCTCATGAGTGACTCTGCCCCCCTGGCTGGCATATGAACACGCGTGCGTATCTGCAGACACGTCTGTGTGTCTGTGTATGAGTGTGCACGTCATGGGTCTGGCTCCGCACTGCTGTGTGCGCCCAGATGCTCCTGAAAATGCCTGCTGTCACGTTTGCCTCGTGCAGTGAAGGGCTGAGGGAGCAGGGGGCCCTGCCTTGGCTTGGCCAGCACCCTGAGCTGTCCCAGGGCCGTGTGTGCATGGGTGAGGCTGCACGTTCCTGGACCTCACTCACCGAGCCTACCAAACAGCTCCACTCCCAGGGCAGCATAGATAAAAAACAGGAGCATGAAAAGTAGGCCGAGGTTCCCTACCTACACAGGAGAGAAGCAGAACCAGGTCAGGCCTCAGTCCCACCTGCTGCGCACGTGGCGCCTGCTGCCCCACCAGCCACCCTCGCCCCATGTTCCCACCAGGCGAGGAGTCAGATCCTCTGAGTCAGCCTCGGAGTCTCATCCTTTACCCACACCCCTGGCTCTGGAGCAACTGTGGTCCCTGGGGGCTCCTTGTCCTGTCTGGAATTCAAGGCCCCCCTCAGCCCCTCACGCACACTCAGCACCCAGGACTGCCCGTCTCCAGCGTCTCTGCTCCCCAAGGTTCTGGAAGACTCCATGTAGGGCCAGCCTCTAGCCTTAGAGACCTAAGGGGAGGCCAAGGCTGAGCTCTTCAGACTAAGTGACCCCCATGTGAGGCTCTACCATGAATCTTGACGGCCCACTCTCCTAGTACTTGTCATACGTCCTCTCTGGCAGGGCACCCTGTCTTCACACGCTGCCAGCACCTCTGATGCTGGGGCATGGCTGGGCCCAGGCTTCCCTCCCTTCCTTCCCTCTTGTCATTCCCACAGACACTGGGCAAGAACAAAGAACCTTGGGGACTGTAACTTAGATAAGGCTGAGGAATGCTACTAAAGGGATGTGGGGTACCTACTGGGACGGTGGGCATGTGGATGGACAGGCTCATGGCGAGTAGGTGGTTAGAGAGAAGAGGTGCTAGGTAGACAGGCAGCTGTGTGGGGTGAATAGATGGCTGCGGAGGCAGCCAGCCGGCCAGGAGGGCTGAATAATGGATGGATGGACACATAGGTGACTGGGTGGACCGATGGCTGGTTGAGAGGGACAGATGGATACATGGCTAAACGGGCTGGTTGGCAGAAAGACTGGATACTGCACAGATGGGTTTCTTCTAGCTCAAGAGACCACAAAGGATCAGGGTGGGGGATGTGGGCAAACGAAGTGAGGGCACAGGAGCTGAGTTGGCTCCAAAAGAGGGACAAGGCTTTCGGCCAACACCTGAGCCTTGGGTGTGGTCCTCAGAGTTCAGAGAAGCCCACCTCAGCCACGCCCTCTGCCCATATCCCACTGCATTCAGTATGGGATGAGGGGAGATGGGTGCTGGTTCTCATAGTCTTCTCCGGAGGGACTGAGGCCCCGAAAGCAGACAGCCATCTCCTTCCCAGCATAGCTGTTGTCACCCTACATGTTTCTCATCTGCAAGTCCAGATGACCACACAAATACATGAATGAGTGAATGAATGAATGACAGTGACTGAGGCCCTCTCTGCAGCCTTGTCCTCTTGGGGCATCTGTAGTGCTCACTCCTGGGGCAGCTCTCCACTTACCTGGGGCAGGGCTTGCACCACTGTGTCCAGCAGGGCCCGCATGCCTGTGGCCATCTTGAGCAGCTTCAGCACTAGGGCCAGAAAGTGAGCGTTAGGAGTGGGTGCGGGCCAGGTCCAGTCTGACCCTCCCCCTGCTGGCCCAGACCTGGGACCAACCTCATCCCTTACATTGCTGTTACCAGAACCAGCCACCTGCAGAGGCCTCAGGGCATGGGGAAGAAGGACATTGGGTGGCCCTGGGCCCTGACAGGTGGGTGGGCGCCTACCTCGAGCAATGCGGAGCACACGCATGATGCGGATGATGGTGGGGTTGATGGGCAGTGCCGCACTTGTCTCGATCTCCTCCAGCGTGATGCCCATGATGGACAGCAGCACAATGGCCAGGTCCAGCTGGTTCCACCTGGGCAGCCAGGCAGGCTCAGAGCTGTGCTGCCTCCTTCCCCCACCCATAGCCCTTTAGATAGGAGTCCCCTTCGCTGTCACCCTAGTGTCCGGGTAGCATCCACAGAGTATGTCCTGATTTTACCCACAGAACACATCTTAGCGTCACTCTGATATCACCCAGGGGTTTATCCTGTTATCACTCTGGAAATACCCTAGTGCCACCCACAGACGTGTCTTGGTGTCACAGGCTACAGCCCACACCTCTGCTTAGCACCATCTCCTTGGCAGACTTCGGGCTGTGAGCACTGAGGAAGGTGGTGGCTCTTTCCTGCCCCCACCCCCAAGAGCCCCACAGGTCCCCCAAGGTGCTCGGTGGCCCTGCCCCACATACCTGTCTTTGAAGAACCTCCGGAAACCAAATGCCACAAGCTTCAGCACAGCCTCAAAGATGAAGACAATGGTGAACACGTAGTTGCAGTACTTGAGGGCCTCGTCCAGTGACTGGGGGCAGAATGTCAGGCTGTGGAGGCCACCCTGCCTAGGCTGCCCCTCCCTCTTCTTCCTCCAACCCCACCCCCCACTGTAGCATCGGGCACCCAGCACCTGGTTCCTGGCCCCATCTGTCTCCTCTACCAACCTGGCTGCTTCTGGGCTAATGAGCACTTACTATATGTGGGCCTGAGCCAGGTTTGGGAGGCCTGACATGGATTGACCTTTGCAACATTCTGAGGACAACCCTCAGGTTGGGGGGAACCTGCCCCTCAGAGCCCAGAGTCCTGGTCCTGCTTTTACCAGGCTCCCATCCACAGCCCAGGGCAGGGGCTGGCCTATGCTGGCTGGAGCTCAGCTTCCCCCAAAGCTGAGTGGGTTCAGACTCAAAGGCTCGGTTACCCTGAGACCCCTCCCTTCCCATGGTGGAGGACGGAGAGGGTGGGGAAGGTGTCCTTTCTTTAATGAAATGATGGTGATGCAGATGTAACCGGGGAGGAAAAAGAGCTGATCATTTACGCCCACACGTCTCCCGCCAGCGCCCTGTCTGGCTTCTTCTTGGACTGTGAAATCCACAGCCTGGGAAGCTGGACCCAGAGACCTTTCCACAGCTAGCACTTTGAATGGGGACCACTGCGGGGGTAGGGAGGGCCCTCCAGGGCACTTGGGTGACCTGGGAGTTTCTGGTGATGTTAAAAGGAGGACCCTCTGTTCAAACCATACCCTATAAACCCCGGTGAGGGCTCACCCAGGGCTGTAGACCCCCCAGTCCTTGGGGTAGCACCTCCGGATCTGGGCCACCCACTAGGTGCCTGACCCCACCCATGGCCCTCTAGGGGCTCATCTCCCACACTGGTCCTGGAGGCAGGGCGGGTGGGGTCTTGTGGCCCCGAGCCCCACCTTGGGCTGGTTGTAGTGCTCCATGGACATGGTGATGACGTTGACCCCGATGATGAAGGTGATGAAAAGGTCGAGGTAGTGGCTGGTACACAGCGAGTGGATGGAGCGGCGGGTGGGCGAGTAGTCGGCGTAGTAGGGCCGGCGCTGGGCCTCTGCAGGGAGAGGGCGCCTGTGACCGGGGTGAGCTGGCGGGGTGGAGGCTGCCTGCACGGGCTGGAGTGAGGATGAGGCTGGGGAGGGGCCCCCAGCTCAGATGGGGGAGGTTTGCAGGAGGCTGATGGAGGGGGTTTCTCTCAGGAAGCGAGTCCTGTTCTAGGTGAGAAGTGGCCCCTGTGAGTCTGGCTCCTGCTGCCTGATGGAAAGCCTGCGCTGGGGACTGGGTGTGAGCGGGCCTCGAGGGCAGGCCACCCACCACCCCCCAGGAGTGGGCCTAGAAGCTGAGATCCCTCCTGGCTCTGGGCTGAGGTGCTGCTCAGACTCTGCCCTGTCTTTGTGGTATACTTTCGTGGGGTTCAGAGACACCTTGATGATGAGAGACAGGCAGATGGGAGCTTACTCAGGGAGCAGGTCCTGTCTCCCTGTCTGGGCATGAGCTACCCTACCCACTGGCCACGAGGCCCAGAGTCCCTCACTCCTTGGTCCTCTAAGGGTCCAGTGGCCACTGCTTCTTGTCTGGGGTCTGCCTGGCTTCCAGTCCATCTCATGGCCATCACCTGGGGCATCATGCAACCCCCAACAGGTCTGTCTGCACTAAATGCTCTCCCTATAGTAACCCTTTCAGAGCATGTCAGTGCCCGCTGAGCTCCCACTGGATGTGGACATGGCTGCTACCACTGCACGTGAGGACTTGCCTTGGCCACAGAACCATGCACGGGGCCAGGGAGATGACAGCTGTGGCTATCCCAGGGCCTGGGAAAACAGGGTCAACGGGACTGACCCCGCCCTGGGATGCTCATGCTCCTGGGTTGGGCATGCAGTCACTAAAAGCTCAGTTCAGCTTGAGCAGCCAAAGGGGCTAGCAATCAGCCAGGCTAGGCCAGCACTGAGGACATGGAGCAGTCACGAGCCAGCAGGTATCCCAGAGCATAGCAGGGAAGCATGCAAGCTGGGCAGAGGGACACACACGAGCTCACAGGCAGGAGAGGGGCAATACTTCTTCCCCCCACTGATGCCTGGCGACCAACCCCGGTTGTCCCATGGCCATCCTACAGCGGACCCCAGCGACCCTGGTACCCGCCTGCAGTGTCTGCCCTTCCACATGGCAGCAGCAGAAAGACGGAGGCCAAATTAGCCCATGGCCCTGTGCAAGGGCCTGCAAAAGCAAGGAGCTTAGGCATGCGGGACAGGGGGCAGGTACCTGGGTTGGGCAAAGTGCCTGGAAAGACAAGGAGATGGTCTGAGCTGACTGAGGTGGGTGGGACACTCAGCGGCCCCCTCCTGCAGGGAGCCCTCCTTGCTCCTGAGCTGGGTGAGGCCTCCCTAAGACTCTCCATCTCGGACAGTTTTACTTGATCCCCCTATGGCATGAGAACTCATGAAGGTAAACCCTCCTCGGTATGGATGGGAGAAGAGAACTGGGCGTCTCATTCACCTCCTACGGTATTTGGAAGGGGACCCCTGCCTCCTGCGGCAGCTGCCTTCCCCTGCCTGGGCCCTGGAGGGCCGGCCTCCATGCAGGCCTAGGCAAGGCGGGCAGCGTGCAGAGCCGTTCGGCAAGGTGAGGCCTGGGAGGCCGAGGAAACCAGGGCCCGGCGGGCAGCTTCGGGCACCCACTGCACTCCAGTGCAAGGGAGACCCGGCCTGAGAAGCCGTCCTGGCCGGTCCCCGCTGGCCCTGCCGTCCCTCCACCCTCCCACAGGCGCGCAGGCACCGCCCCCCGCCGCCCCGGCAGCGCCTTACTCCTGCGCTTCCTCTCCAGGCGCCGCTGCCGTTTCTCCTCTCGCCGCCGCGCCTCCTCCGCCTCCTGGTGCTGCCGGCACTTGTGGAAGTTCTCCACCACGACGCCCACAAACATGTTGAGCACAAAGAAGCTGACGATGAGCAGGAAGGAGATGAAGTAGAGCAGCATCCAAGGGTTGTGGTTGGGCACCGGCTGTGGCACACGAGGGTGCATGGGTTCCCGCTGCACAAGGGTCCTGCCCAGGAACAGCCAGGTACCCCCGGGCCCTTTGTGCTACAGGCTGCAGGGCCAGAGAAGGGGCCCCGTGATGTGGAACTCCGGAAGTTCTCAGAAGCCAAACACATCCTCTTGGAGGAATTCCCTGAGATAACCCAGAGGATATCCAAAGGATCTGCCTAGAGCAGTGGTCCCCAACCTTTTTGCACCAGGGACCGGTGCTCCTATGAAACTCTAATCCCTGATGATCTGAGTGGAGCTGAGGTGGTGATGCTGGCGCTGGGGCGCGGCTGCAAACACAGATGGAGCTTCGCCCTCTTGCTTGCCACTCACCTCCTGCTGTGCGGCCCGGCTCCTAACAGGCCACGGACATATACTGGTCCATGGCCTGGGGTTTGGGGACCCTTGGCTTAGAGAACCAGGGCTGCCTACCGCCTGCTCGCACCTGCTGGTCTATGCCCACGGCGTCCAGCCCGTCATACATGATGTTCACCCAGCCATCTTTGGAGGACAGCACGAATAAGGACATCAGCGCCTGCCAGGCCACAGCAAGGGCAGTTACCACCCTGCCTCCTGCCCAGACCCCCCACAGGTCTCCTTCATAGCACTCCCACCCATGGCTCCCAAGCCCTGTGGTCCTGCCATCCCCATCTTTCAGGAGATCAGAGCGAGGACATCTAAGATCGCCTGGAGCACAGACCTCAAGGGACTCCAGGTATGGCCGCGCCCCACCCTGCCCCTCCCTGCCGGCCCTCGCCCTGCCCACCTGGCCCAGGTTGTCGAAGTTGTACTTGCGCCGCACCCAGCGGTAGTGGGCAGCCCTGCACTCGGCCCTGGTGGAAATGTTCCTGGTGTCGGGACCCTCGCAGTAGTAGAACTTGCCCTTGAAGAGCTGATGGGGGGTGGGGGCAGTCACACAGAGGGCCGACCCTGCGCCCCCGGCACACCAGCTCCCCACACAGAGGCTCCTGGGGCAGGAGGGCAGGGATGAGGCTGGGCCTTCCTGGGGCTGCCACACAGCTGCTGACCACAGACCACCATCGCTTGCACGGGGCACCCAAGGACGAGTGGGGCTGCCCACCTGCACCCCAAGAATGCCGAAGATTATGAAGAAAGCGCAGCAGATGAGGACGATGTTGCCAATGGGCCTGAGAGATGATATCAGGGTTTCCACAACTAGCTTGAGACCTGGAGCACGGCTGATGACCCTGCATGGGGCAGAGGCCACTTGCTGTTGGGCCCACCCAGGGAGCACGCCACTGCAGAGATCACACCTGGCCCAAAGGCCCCATCCCACCTCCTCAGCAGGCCCCTGGCTCCACCCCCATCCCTTCCCTTATCCACTCCACTCCTCACCTTGGTCTACCCTGGTCTCAACCCCACCCCTCTGACCCCACCCTCACCTCATCAGTCCCTTCCCCTGGCCCAACCCCGCCCACCTCAGAGGCCGGAGTGTCCTCAGCAGGCGCAGCACGCGAAGGATGCCCAAGATCTTGGCACCACCAGCGGATGCCATGGCCACGACAATGTCGACCAGGGACACCAGGACCAGCAGCCCATCCAGCACGTTCCAGCTGCTCTGCAGGTAGGCGTGCTCCCCAGAGACCAGGCCTAGGGCCACCACCTGTCCAGGCGCAGAGGAGGAGGAGCCCAGGTAGGCAGTGCTGCAGAAGGGGGCGAGGGATGGGGGAAGGGGACAGGGGCATAGCAGGTGGGGACTGCTGGGCAGGACAGGGGCATGGCGCCTGAGGGCAGACCCAGGGGCTCTCCCAGACATGCTTGTACCTTCACCATCATCTCGACCACGAAGATCGCTGTGAAGATGTAGTTGGAGACGCTGAGGAAGACACGCTCCTGCAGGGACAGGGTGGTGGGAGGGGCTGGCTGCACCTAAGGGACCCCACCCCTTCCCTGAGCTGAGGAGGGGGGCTCACGGTGCTTCCTGGATCAATGTCTGGCCTCTCCAAGGCAATGGTGATACAGTTGAGGAAGATGAAGACCAAGACAACGTGATCGAACATCTTGTGAGCGATGATTTTCTGGCAGGAGGCGCGGAACCTGGGGGGCAGGTTGTGGGCTCCAGGTGAGGGGCCCGAGAATAGCCCTGCCCAAGCCCATGCTTTGCCCCAGTCCCCAGAGGGCAGGTGCAAGACCCTGACGCCCAGGGCACTCACTGTCTGGCTGGGAAATCAGGCCCAAATGGGAGTGCCAGCCCTCCCCAGCCAGCGCCCCCTCACCTGTTCTGCGGGGAGAAGAGGTACAGTGCCCAGGACTCCCGGCTCCGACACCACTCAGGCTTGTAGGGCTGCAGCACCTTGCGCAGGCGAGCACAGCAGCTCTGGGAAGAGAGGCAGGTCCTCAGGCCACTCCCAGCCTCGCCTGCCTCCAGGCCCAGCCCTGCCCTTCTGCCCCTGGGCTCCCAGTCTCAGCCCGTTCTCCCAAGCCAGGTATGTGACCCGTGCTGGGAATTCCTGTAGCCAGATGAGAAGGCATTCTCAGATCCCTGCCCAGAAAGGCCCTTCAGCTGGCCCGTGCTGTGGAACTACCTTGGGCAACGGAGAAGATGGCCCTGCCCTCCTCTCCCCTCCACCCTCAAAGACCCACTAGTGGCTGAAAACACTGGGCTCAGAATGGCCCTCAGCTGGAGGTGGAGCTGACCTTGGGGCCAACCCCCACTCCAGACCAACCAGGGATCAAATGCAGTCTCCAGCGAGGTCAAGTCCTGCTCAGCCTGTCCTGCTCCCTCCCCGCCAAGAATGATGCTCAGGCTCCTCTCTGGGGGACTGCCACATGACAGGAGGGAGGCCTGGGCCCTGCCGCTCACTCGCTCACTCACATCGTCCATGTCGTCGTCAAACTCGGTGGGGTCCTCCTTGTGGCTATCTATGCGCAGAAAGAACTCGCTGGGCAGGGACAGCACCTGCCCGTTGCAGTCATGGAGCTTGGTAGGCAGCAAGGTGTCAGGCGGCAGGGGCCGCACATCCAGGGTGCCACGGTGACCCAGGGACTCCGCTCGCCGCAGTGGGGTGGCATGTGTGCCTGGCGAGGCCCCGGCCCCGGGTCTGCTGTCCTCGGCCTCTTCGTCCGTGCTGCCCCTGCCCTCGCCAGACAGCAGCGACTCACGCTCCCCACACTGGCTCCGGCGCTTGAGGCTGGGTGCACGGCCCAGGCTGTTCCAACTTGAGCGCCGACTGCTCCAGGCACTGTTGGGGCCCCAGTGGGCACAGGGCGAGCTGCGGAGGCTGGACTGTGGGGGAGGAGGATGGAGTGGGTGGGTGGATCCAGGCCCTAAACTTCCTAGGCTCCAGGGCACCCAGCTACAGGGGCCTTTCCCCACGATGTCATTGCTATTAACACCCATGGGTGGGACTGATTCATGGGTCACCACCATTCCTACTCATGCCTAGTGTGAGTGGGATTTGTATGTGTAGACCATCCTGCTGGGGAGAGTCTGGCAACACTGCTGTTCCAGGGGGATACCCGCGACGGTGGGTCAACAACCAGCTGGAGACACAGCCAGCCAAGTGTCAGGGGTGAGCCTGGCCACTGTGCCTGCTGCAAGACTGGAGGGCAGGCGGCACAGATAGCTCCGGGCCTGGGACCAGCTACCCACCGGCCTCAGATACCTCCCCAGCTGCTGACCCTGACCTCTGGGGTGGGGCCTCAAATCAGTTCCTAATTAGTGGACTCTGGGCACTTGTAAAAAGAAGTTCGGCACTGTCTCAGGAGCTAAACTGACTTTGAGGCAGAGACTTATCCTGCTGTGCCAGTATTCATGTTATCTTCTCTCCTGGGTTTAGCAGAAGCTGAGCTTTAATCCTGCTAATCAGCCCCTGTCCACCGCCCTCGTGGCTACAATGCCTCTTGTTGCTAAGTTACCTGGCCCACCCCAGGCCCGCTTCGGCTCTTCCCGTTACTGACACCAGATCATCCCATCTCAATGAACTTTGCCTTGATTTGACCCATGTTCATGTCCCATTTCCCCTCTGCTGCCAGCTTGTCCCACTCTGCCCACCCCTCCTTGGCCCTTCTGAAAAGCCGTTCGAGTCTGTGTCCCTGGGTGCGGGGGGCCCAGCCTCCAATATCTGTTTCAAGTGCTGTTAAAATACTTTTTGTCAGCTCTTTTCTGTTTTTCTTTCTGCTTTATGCTCTGTGCTCTGCCAGCTTTTATTTTTTTATTGCAATTTGAAAGATGAACTTCCTGCCTGACATTCTACCAGAGGAAAAGGATTAGAGATGGGTTTCCACGTCTAGTCTCTGTGCTCCTCCCATAAGCTTGGCAATTCCTGCTCTGTTTGCAAAATTCAAAGCACTCTGGGCCACAGACTCATGGGGCAATGATAGGGGGTGTGCAGGACCCTCACTTGTCTTTGGGGAAGAGCCTGAAGGTGCCCTGAGGCCAGGGAACAGGACGGTCCCTACCAGAGACTTCTGGTCCCCCAGCTGGGGGTCCACAGAGCTGCTGCTACTGTGCTGTAGGTCCAGGAGGCTATGGGCTGTGTCCAGGTTCGGGGAGCTCTTGGGGGTAGGCATGGGTGTGGCCGCGGTGCGCATGATGACAGGAGGGGGCAGGCTGCCTCGGCCTTCCAGGTGCCCGTTGGGAGTCACGGCCAGGGAGTACATCTTCATCTCTGGAGGGGGAGGAGACCGCTCATACCTTAAGGCTCTCAGGAAAGGAAACCCACTCTCTTAGGGCTTGCTCATGGGAATCCCAGCTGTGCCAGGTCAGGGCGGGCAGCATCCCCTCCCTCCCTGCACCCATCATCACCACACATACCTGTGGCCTGGAGGTCTCTGAACTTATCGAAAACCTCCTCCAAGTGGGTGGATGTCTTATCTTCATCTGTGTCAGACCTGTTGGCATCACCCTGTGCCCCACAGAGCAGAAGGCACACTTGAGGCTCTCCTTGAATGGGAACCATTTGTGCCAAGCACCCCCCTATGGAGCTCCCCACAGGAAGGCTGGGCTGGCATAGAAGCAAGCATGACATAAGGCCCGGTGAACGAGGTGGGTGAAGGACGAGGCCACAACATGTCAGTCTGAGCAGAAGTCCTGCCCAACGTGCCGGACTCCCATCCCCTGGAAGTCCCCCTCACCTCTGCCTGGAAGCCCTCCACCAGGATGGCCACCAGCAAGTTGAAGAGCACATAGTTGCCAAAGGTCATGAGGGCCACGAAGTAGAGGGCGGCCCAGGAGGAGGTGGAGGCCATGCCATTGTAGAGGACGACGTTCCAGTCCTCTTGGGTGAGGATCTGGAGAAGAGGGGCAGTGAGGCAGAGTAGGACCCAGACCCAAGGGTGGGGCCGACATGCTGGGGTGAGAAAGGCCCTGGGGGTTAACCCACTGTGGACATGCTGGCAATTCCTCAGCACCGGAAGGAGCTCTGCACCAGTAAGAACACATGCCCACCTCCCTGGGGGGCAGAATCGCTGTCCCTACTGCTGTTCACAGCTCCTCACCTGCTCTAGCCTTACACAGGCCAACGCAGCTCTGGGGGCCGCCTTTGAGCAAGGCTGTGGCTCTCAGAGGCCACATCTGTTTACATCAAGGGATGGTCCCTGCCTGGGCTTTACCTGGAACACGGTGACAATGGCCCACAGGAGGGAGTCAAAGTTCTTCCTGTCGGGAACTGTGTCCCCGGTGTCTGTCTTCAGGCTGAACTTGCAGCCAAAAAGGTGCATACCCAGGATGCTGAGGGCGGGAGGCATGGGTGCGGTAAGTGGGGAAGGGAGGAGGTACAGGGGAGGTGAGGGAGGCAGGGGAGCCGCTCTGCCTGGTCTCCTTCACACCCAATAGCTCCTCCTCTACTCCGCCTCCCCGTTTGGCCTCCAGCTTTCTGGTTTACAGGGGCCTCCCCGTGCCAGTGTCCATGATGGGAAGACTAAGGCCAGGGAGAGGAGGGACAAGCAGAGGCTACTCTGGCTCTAGGCAGTAGCCAGGACCTAGGGTGCCTATGTTACTCGGCCCATCTGGGCTGCCCTGCACCCCAGCCCTTCCTAAGACCTGAGCCCTGGCCAGGCTGGCACAGCAGGTGCTCAGCAAATGATGAACTCCAGCCCCAGTTACCCCATCCCTTCTCTCATCCCCTTGTTTTCTGCTTTTTTGGGCATAGTACCTATTTTGGCGGAGGGCAGGAGGTCCATCCCATCCCCTTACTCAGCTGTGAGCCCATGAGAGTGGAGCCAGGGTCTGGGGCCCTGCCTGCCTCATGCCTGTACACAGAAGTCACCCCACCAGTTCTGTCTGGAGGGAGGAACCTGCCCACACCCCCACTCCAGGGCCCCCAGGCCAGGAGTACTGGGCCAGCACGGTGAGGAGGGGTCCTCCTCTGGGAGGCCCACCTGAAGATGAAGATGAAGAGCATGAGCAGCATGCAGAAGGTGGCCACGTTGTCCATGGTCTTCATGAGCACCACCAGCTGCCGCCGCAGCGCCGGCATGAAGCGCACCAGCTTCAGCACCCGCAGCAGCCGGAAGGTCCGCAGCACCGACAGCCCGCCGTCCGCCTGCCCCACGATCTCCCAGACACTGCGGGCCAGGCCGAGGGTCAGGAGGGGCTGTTCTCTGACCGCAGATCCCCGCGCCAGCCCTGACTCTGGATTCTCTTTCTGGAAGCAGGAACGCCAGTCTGGACGCCGTGGCCTGCACTCAACCCCATGACGGGAGCAGGTCTGGCTGCATCACAGTGCCCAGCGGAGCTGCGGGACTGCGGAAACATTGCCGAAACCACCTAACTGGTCGCTGTCCCTGGCTCTGGTCTGGACAGAAGCTTCTCAGGTCAGGAGGGCCTTCCTGTCCTGTGCTTTTCACAGCCATTCCTGACTCGTCCGTTCTTGCTCAGCATCCTCCCTGCAAGAGTCGGGCCCCACTTCCTCTGCGAGAGGAACTTCCCCCAGATTCTCCAGCTCCTGTGTGGATTTTGCTGTAGCAAACACCCCAGGGGCAAGCTGGCCTTCCTCACATGGGCCAAGCCCTAAGTGGAGTCCGGCCGAGAGGCTGAAGGGCCACTGACCTCTCACTCTATTCCTGCAAGGAACAGCTCTTCTACATTCTAGAAACATTCCTCTGACATGCAGCTAACCTGTGTGTACCCAACAGTGCCTGAGAGGACTCAGTCCCTGGGAAGAGATTCTACCCGACATCCCATCTCTGTAACCTGCCAGAAAATGCCACCAGTAGCACCTCTCCCTCTAACTGAGGCTTTGCTCTCTGTGCGGGTGTTCACCTGACACTGGAGCCTCCAGGGACCCTGTGGCCTGGGCGGGAGATGGGGACCTACTGAGTAAGAAACGGGGACCTACCTGATGACCACGATGATGCCGTCAAAGATGTTGTAGGGGTTCCGGATGTAGCCCAGCGGGCCACAGGCCAGCAACTTCAGCAGCATCTCTAGGGCGAACATGCTGGTGAACACAATGTTGCTGATCTCCAGGGCGTTGGTCAGCTCATCCGGCTGCGGGCAACAGAGGGACCATCAGGGGAGAGGGGTCACTTTCCCACAGATGGGGAGCAGGTAAGGCTGCATCGTGGGGCCATTGGCCCAGAGGCTACGGTGGGCATTTTAGGAACCTAATCACCTGCCATCTAAAGAAGGACACTAGGCCCCAAGGGATGTCCCTTCCAGCTGGACCCTAGCCCATCTGGCCCTCCCATCTTCACTGTCCCTGGCTCCTCCAGGCCCTTCTTGACCTTACCACCAAAACATCTGAGCACCAGAGCTCTGGAGGCTCCTTGGGCCCCCAATCACAGGCCACAGGAACAGGGACCAAAGTATTAGCACCCAGGTTCAGAGTGAGTGTGGTGGTGCTCGGGGCAGATGGCATGCGCGGTGCCTCTGAAAGCTGCCCTGGTCACTAGAAACCTTACACAACGCTCCTTGTTGGCAAAAAGTCCCAGAGACGCATCCTTACTGAGGTCGTTCGAACCTGCTTGTGTGTGTTTCCCTGCATGCGTGTGCACATACAACACCTAAACTAGTGTAAATGCCTGCATCTGTCTATGCATGTGTCAGTGTGACCTGCTTCTGTGCACATGTGCCTGCACACACGCTGCACAAGTGTGGTATGGGTATATGCGTGACCATCCACATGCACATCTATGCACATGTCCATATCTACACAGATAAGCCTTGCACAACTATACCTGTGGACACACACACGTAGGATCACGTATGTCTACGCATGTGCACATGTCCATGTGTGCACGTGGCAGAGGCTGTTCCTTACCTGCTGTCCCTGCCCCGGATCTCACCCTCACAAAAAGAACCTCCCTGCCCAGGGTCTGCTTACAGCTGGTACTGCCTGGATCTTCCCTAAATTGCTCTAAGATGACAGAAAATGGCATAAGTGACTTGAAAACACGCAGGGTAGGAGACAAGGAAGTCGATTTGGTTGTTACAAGTAGATTGGCCTTCATCCCGAGAGAATGCCGTCTCCCTGCTGACCCAACTGCTGCCCCTCCCTGGTATGGCCGTGTGTGCTGGGGCTACAGCATTCAGGTGACTGACTCGTGGGTCAGGCACCACCCCTCAGTTCCTCTTCCAGGGCCCTTTCCGTATCGCCATGTCCAGCCACCAAGGGGCACCCCAACGGGTTTGGCCAGAGGGTCTGGCTAAGGTAAAGGGGTGTCTGCCCTCTGAGAGGGCGGGGAGAGAGGGGGGTCCCCTCCTGAGAAGACCCATTGGGGGATCTGATAAACACCTTTGGCTCTCTGCTGCCTCTGGGTCTGTGGTCTCACCCCCACCCCAGATGGTGAGAACCTCTGAACACGGCATCTGTGTTCACCACTCAGCAGAGACCTGGTCCAAGGAGGAGAGAGGAGCATTTGCTGAGCACCTGCTAAGAGTTTCCCTACCAGATAACGTCTGGCTCCATCACCACCCCGTGCCCTACCCCACAACCCCCCGTGGGTCCACAAAAGGCTACGTCATGACAGTCCCAAGCCACGCTGAGTGCAGGCGTCCCTGAGCCCCTCACCTGCTCGTGGTACTCGACGCCCATGCTCAGTGTGTTGGTGAGGATGGCCACCATGATGCCGCGGTTGAAGTACTTGCTGTCCACGATCCTGCGCAGCTTACTGCCGATGGCGGCCCACACTCGGGTCAGCCCGCCCTGCTCGCCAGAGCCCGCCTGCCGCTGGGCCCGCCTCCGTGCGCTGCCCTGGCCGGGCGTGTCTGCCGCTGCGGGAGGCTGCATGGGGTCACGGCGGTCCCCGTGTCGCACGTCCTGCGTGAACTCGTAGACCGCGTTGCTGTCCGAGTCTCCGCCCTCTGAGTCGCTGAACTCAAACTCAGGGTCTTCCAGAGCGCTGGCGCAGTATGGGCAGTTCTTCAGCTCACAGGTCAGCGTGCCCGCCTGGGGGCTGGGCAGCGGGCAGGGCACGCTCAGGCCGGACAGGCGGCTGGGGGCCTGGCCCAGTCCTGAGGGGACAAGGGCACAGGCAGGGTCAGGCCACTCAGTGGCCACACCTGGGGTGCCTGGGACCCACACCCACTGAGAGGCTATTGTGAATGGTGCACATGTGCACGCCTGGACACGCTCATACTGAGGCAACACACAACTCTGGGCACACTCAAATATACACCTGAGCACACTCATACATGCCCTGCATAGGTGTGCCCTGTTCATACTCATGGGCAGACACAGAGGGGCAAAGAAGCTAGTGTGTCCTGGGGCCGCGCCGTCCAGAGATGTGATAGGAGCTACTTTCTAGCAGCCACGCTGAGCAGGTGAAATGAACTTCCACGTTGCACGTAACATGACACATGAAAACCACCATCACGCCGACGTGGATCCAACACCGAGGAGTGCTGGGCACTGTACTGCCTCCTCATGCTCGGTTTCTGGCACTGGTTGCACTCTGTCCTCAGAGCTTTGGCTTGGACTCGCCACCCCTCAAAAGCCTGTAAGGCCGGGCCCTCCTAACAGGTGACGCAGGGCTAAAAGTATGTGCACCATGCATGCCATGCCGGCTCACGCAGCCCAGGCACGGAGCACGGGGGCATGCACGGTGGCCCTGCACACATTCCTACCCACTCCGGCTGCACCAGTCCACACACCTGACACACCTCTTGGAGGGGCTCACAGTCTGCATGAGACCTTGTGTCTCTTCCCCTCAGCCACTCGTCTGAGGTGGGGGAAGCAGAGGCCCCAGGTGGAAGAATGGTGAGGGGCCCCTGACACCCCTCCCCAGCCTTTAGGGGCACTGTGACCTTGATTCCTCCCCACCCCGAAGGGGGGCTGGTCATTCCTCAGAAGTGGCCGGGCCCTGAACACAGGAGACAGTCCCTCACAGAGTGAGGCGGGGGTCACACCTGCCAGCTCCAGAATTCTCAGTCACGTGATAAATGCTCTTGTTTCACTGAGAAAGTTATTTCAGGCTGCTATGGGGTGGACGGGGCGGGGAACCCTCTCCCTGCTCTGACACGTCACAACCCGAGGCGCCCAAGCTCGTCCCCAGCCCCCACTTCCAGGGCGCAAAAGGAGAAAGCTGGGCTAATGGGTGCCCACGACTGCCCCGGAGGGCACATGGGTGGGGACGTCCCTGGGTCCCATTTCACTCTTGGCAGGGTGAGACGAGGTACTTACCGTGTTCCCCAACCAAATGCTGGATCTTCTCGTAGGGGTCATGGCTGCTCAGGCTGAGGGGGCTGTGCCTTCCGGCTCCCGGTGGCCTGCTGGCCCGCCTCCCCTTGAGCCCGGGACTGGTGCCACCTTTGCCACCACCCGCTGCCGAGGGCAGGATGGTGGGGTAGTTCATGGCACCCAGCCCCGTCGCCAGCTTCAGGCTGGCAGCAGTGGCCACAGCTTGCACTGCCCGGGCCCTCTCCTGCGGGCCCTCCACATGGCAGTCTGCGTGGTACACGCTGTGCACCGACTCAGCGTCAGGCGGCCCGTGGCCGGGGGACGGTGGCGAGGGCAGCCCTCCGGCCTGCACCAGCCTGCCACCTCCGGGGCCTGGCTGGGGGCCGGGCCGGCGCGGGCTGCCGTGGCTGAAGTGGTAGTGGTGGTGGTGATGGTGGTGGTGGTGGTAGACCAGGTGGTGGATGGAGGCTGTGCGCCTGCCCACCCGCCGGGGCCGGGGGCCGGGGCCCTGGCCGTGCTGGGCGCTGGTGGGGTCCGCCTTCTCGCGCCAGCGGCTCTGCCAGCGGGCGTAGAAGCGCAGGCTGCGCCGCTTGACTTTGCGGCAGATGTGGCCCACGTACTTGAGCAGCTCCTCGTAGCAGCTGCCCGGCTCTGAGAAGCTGGCCAGCGTGCTGTCGTCAGACAGGTAGCGGGCGCGCTGCTCCCGCATCAGCTGGTTCTCTCGCTGCTTCGTCTCTGAAAACTGCGTGGCGATGACCACCAGACACAGGTTGATCATGAAGAAGGAGCCCACCTGTGATGGGCAGACAGTGGTGAGCCTCCCGGCAGCCTGTGCACAGCCTTGCTCACTGAGCTGAGTGCCCCAGGGAACTGGGCAAGAGGGATATGGAGGCCCGTCCACCCTGGAGACCGGGGCAGCAGCTGTGGTTTCTACTTGACAGGGAGCGAGTCCCCGATGAGATAAACACCGAGGCCTACTATGTGCTGCCCATTCCAGGGACCAGGGATACGGTCCTGAGTGTGGCTGGAATGGGCGCCCCAGGGTGGGCAGGGTCCCTGCTGATTTGATGCTAAGCCCCAGCATCTGGGACAGGCGGGGCGTAGTAGGTGCTTCTTGCCTGTTCGTGGGCAGATGGAGGACACGTGAAGAAACTCTCCTTCCCGTCATCTGTGAGGCTCGCTCCCTCTTCCTCAGGCCTGTCCCTGATGGGACCCTCTCTACTTCGGCCACCCTCCCCCAGGTGAGCTTTCCTCTGCGGCAGGGTCACCATGCAACACTGTCTACTGCTCGTGATAACTGAGACAAGGAGGGGAGTCTGCCTGTTCTGCGCACTGCTGGGTCTGTGCAGACTGCCTGGACTGAATGAGGGCCACACCTGGGGCCATGTACAATGTGGAGGGCCATGACCCAAAGAGGGTCCCAATTCTCCTGCAGCCTCTGGATTAAGACCTGGCCACGGGAAGGCCATCTGAGGTTTCCTGGAAGTGGGCTCTCCCCTCCCACTCACACTGGCCTGTTCTCCCACCCCTACCCACTTCCTCTCACCTGGGGCTGCAGAAAAGCCCCCTGCCCCACCACGGTCCCCCCATTAGCCTGCCTGGCAGCCTGAGGGCAGCCCTGGATCTCTGTTGCCCCCGCTCTGTAGCTTAGCCAACTCAAGGACCCATGAGGGACAGCAAAGGCCAGGATGGTACAAGTAGGCTCAGGACAGGCCCTAGGGGCCAGAATGACACCACTACTGAGCTTAGAGATGGAGCTTAGGGATCTGAGATTAGCTGTTACAACACTGACACACCTCTACCCACTAACACCCGTGGCTGCGAACAGCCTGCCTTGTCTTATACTCACAATGATGAGCAAAATGAAGTAGATGAAGTTGTAGAAGGAGTGAGCATCCATGACGTAGTACATGATGTCCACCCAGCCCTCCAGCGTGATCACCTGGGGTGGGGGACAGACAGGTGGACACACAGATAGCCCTAGGAGAGTGGCCCTGGGTGGGAAGCAGGGAACTTCCTCACCTGCATCGCCTTGGGGTTAGGCTGTGGGGTTGGCAGGGCTGGTGGAGCAAGTTAAGTCCTGCCTGGCCACGCCACCCCTGGCCCTGCACACTTGGCACCCAACATGATGGGGAAACCGAGGCCACGGTCCATGAAGTCCAGAGCTGCAGCCCACCTGGAAAATGGCAATCCAGGCGTAGCCAATGTTGTCAAAGTTGATGGCGCCATTGTGAGGGTTGAAGTCACCAGAGCGGCAGACGTTGTAGTACTGATTCCAGTTGATGCACGCGTTGTGGCCGGCACCGCCCACGCCCTCAGCCTGCGGCTGCCCGTAGGCCTCCCAGCCCAGCGTGCACTCGACGCGCAGCTCGCGGCGGCTGGGGATGTGCGAGCACTTCTGCATGCCGTTGTCACGGCGCGAGGAGCAGATGAAGGGGTTCTCGTCACCCTCCTCCGTCTGGTAGTATGGCCGCAGGAAGGTGAGGTTGCTGTTCCTGGGGGCGGGTGACCCGGTGTGGGGAACGGGAACAGAGACAAAGAAAAAGAAAGGGAACGGGAGGGTGAGGGAGACACAGTGGGAGGTAGAAAGAAACAGAAAGACAGAGAAAGAGAAATGTAAAAGGATAGAAACGCATAAAAACAAAGACAAGAGACAAAAACTCAGGCCCAAGCTAGAGGTATTCCAAGGAGAGCCCTTGGGGGTGGGGCTCGTAGGGAAGAGCCTGCTGCGGGGTGGGGACTGGAGAGGAGGCGCCTCTGTGTGCAGGCTGCCCAGAAGAGCCTTTGGGGACCAGGGGTGAGGGCATGGGGATGGGGCATGACCTGCTGGTGGGGAGGGCCTTGCACCTGGCAAAGTTACTGTCCAGGAAGCAGCGGTTGCGCAGCAGGCCAGCCCAGAGCTGCACGCCCACGATGCCGAAGATGAAGAAGACGAAGAAGCACAGCAGGAGCACATTTCCCAGCATGGGCAGGGTGTCCAGCAGCAGCGTGACCAAGATACGCATGCCTGCAGGTGAAGTGACAGGGTAGGTGTCAGAACAGAGAACTCCTGGCTCACCCTCTGGGCCACCAGCCCCCTTGTCAGCCCTCCCGCCATTCACAACTGGCAGGGAAGCTCCGCAGGAGATGTGTGCCCGGCCCCTACACGTCCAGCAGGCCCTAAGGATCAATGACGCCTCCGGGTCAGGCCTGCACCAAGGAGAGCAAGGCTGCCGGCCAGGAGGGCCACAGGGCAGGCGCAAACCTCCTCCTTTTGAATGATGGCCAGGACTATGCCCTATCCAGGTCCCTGGGGAGACCTGCTGGGCATCCAGAAGCCCAGCTCTGTCACAGCAGTAGCAGCCTTGGGGCCCCTGGCACCTTGGGCTCTGATCTGCCCTCATGCTCGCTTGAGAGCCTGGGGGTTCCTGCAGCTTGTATGGGGTTGGGGGAGCAGCACCTTTGCATTCCTGTGTGATCATGCTGGAGCTCAGAGCTGCACTGGAGGGAGGCCAGGAGGCTACACAGACCCCAGGGCAGGTAGTGCCTTCTTGAGAGGCAGTTTTGAAACCCTCAT
Source organism: Cynopterus sphinx (assembly GCA_030015415.1). Classification (NCBI taxonomy): domain Eukaryota; kingdom Metazoa; phylum Chordata; class Mammalia; order Chiroptera; family Pteropodidae; genus Cynopterus; species Cynopterus sphinx. Next base: position 92,079,272 of record CM057379.1, on the reverse strand, counting down.
TAGTTGGTGATGTGGGCCATATGAATGCAAATTAATTTAGGGAGTGGCCAGCAGACTCCGGCTACCAGAGTCCTAGCTACCCTCACTCACCTGCACCTGCCTACTCCCAAACCACGCTGAGAATAAGACGCGGTTCCGGAAATGAGCAAGGGCTGGACTAAGGCTTCAGACAGAGCCCTGGGCCAGTGGGCCAGGGAGGGGCAGTGCCAAGGCCTCATGGAGCAGCACCCTGGGGGTGGCAGATGGCAGAATGAGCCTTTGAGGTCACGGGGTGAATCACAGTCAGGAGGGGCACTGAAGTTCCAGAAATGGCTGAGGGAAAGGTTCATCAGGGACAGAGAAAGTGAGCACCTCCCTGTCCAGGCAATAACTGGCTCAAAGGTGACAGAGGAGCCATGAGAGTGGACCCCAGGCAGCCAGAGTGAGACGCAACTCTGACATGACCACTTGCAGCTCATTATGAAAAACAAATGATCCTGCCTGGGGGAGGCACCCTGTTTGGGAAAGGGGGGGTGTTCCTAAAGGGAGGCCACGCTGCTGGTGGCAATTCTGGCCACTGGGAGCATTTAACTTGAAAAATGACCATCTGTAGAAGGGGGCTGTGCTGTCACTTCATTGCTCTGAAAGGCAGGTCCAGGTGAGCAGAACAAGTGTATAGTGGGTCTGCCAGGCACAGCCGAGAACCGTGTATGGACACATGTCACCTCACTTCATACTCACAGCCATCCTTGGGGGGGTGTGTGGAGGGTACCACTAGGGCCTTAATATTACGGTTGTGGAAGGCGGCTCAGAGAGATTTAGTAACTTGCCCAGGGTCACAGAGCATCTGAGCTCTCTCTGACCCCCCAGAGTAGAGCCAGGAGAGAAGGTGGAAGGCAAACCCAGGGGTCCACAGCATAACCCTGACCCGCCTGTCCTTTGATGAAGTTGATCATCCCAGAGGGAGGGAGTGGCCACCCTGCGGTGTGTCACTTCTCAGAGACGCTGCAGGACAAGTCCTAACAACCACAGCTTGGGTGCTAAGGCTACTAGGAGACTATCCACAGCTACGTGGTACATGCACCACCCCCCCCATATGTGTACCCGCACACCTTACAGTCACATGGCCCCTGGATTCAGCCACAGCACTGAACACTCGGAAGACAGAAAAATCCCCAACAATTGCTCTATGGGAAGATAGCCAGTGTGAGGATAGGACATCTTCCCAACAAGCAGCCAAGCACCTTCCTGGAAGCTTCTCCACGCTTCCTGAAGCACCAGAGCCTGGGGCAGAGCTCCCCCGTGAGTATCACGGGGACGGGCCAGACGATGAGGCCACCAGGGTCAACACAGCCCACTCCCTCACCCAGTACCCATATGCAGATGAGCAGGTTCAGAGTGGCCCTGTCACTCAGCAGCAGTGTGGGGAGCCAGACCCCACCTTGCAGTCTGCTCCTTACATCCCAGTTTGGTCCAGGGCTGCACTGTCCTTGCCAGAAAAGCAGCAGCAGATGCTCAGGGCCCATGGCCCTTTCCCCAGTGCTGTGGTCAGAGGGTCCAGAAGCCACATGGGCAGTGTGGCCTCCTGGTCCTTTACCCCACTGGGCCCTTGAAAATTCTCAGCAGGGCTGGCAGAACATGCAGACCTGTCCCAGGCCGGGGTGGGATGGGGCGGTCACTTACTGGGCACACGGTTGATGGCACGCAGGGGCCGCAGCACACGCACTGTCCGGATGGCCGAGAGGCTCACGTTGTGTCCATCCAGGGAATACTCCATCATGCTGGGGGAGAGGCAGAAGAAGGGAGGCTCAGGTGGTGGGCAGTTGACCACATGCTGAGGGCTGGTCCCTAAGCTGTGCACCTAGCCAGGCCAGACCCTGAAGCAGGAGGAACAGGACCCTGAGTCACTACCGGGTGCTCCTCACCCTCCCAGATACCGTGTCCACCGGCAACCCTGCTGCTAGCACAGGGAGTCCCACGACAAATGTCCATCCCCGGCAAAGGCCTTACTGGCTTCCACCCCAGCCACCTCCCAGACCAGGCTACACCCAGATCCCTCCAGAGTACACCTGCCCCGTCCCTCTTCCTGGGGGACCCAAGGCCTCCTGTGGGGTCTGAGGAGGCAGGGTTCCCAGCCAGGCTTGGTCAGGGAAGGTACCACTCCGGGTGCTATGGCTTCGTAGAGCTGGGCTGTGGGCGGCAAGGAGCTGTACCCTGCCATGACGATGAAGAAGTCCAGCCTGTTCCACGTGTCACCCAGGTAGCACTTCTGCCCGAATAACCCCAATGCGACCATCTTGATGACCATCTCCACCGCAAAGAAGGCGAAGATGAAGTCGTCAAAGGCCTGGTGAGAGGGAGGCCTGAGAGTGGGACCTGTGCTCTCCACATCTGGGTAGGGGGTGACCCTCAGGGTTATTTGTGGCAAGTGACACAGGTCCCACCAGCCCTGGCCCTCGCCTCCAGGTCCCCGCCGCCCACCAAGGCCCCCACCATGTTTCTGGCCCTTGCCTGCCGCCCATCCAGACCCCCACCTTCAGGATACTGCAGCGTTCCGAGCGGCACTCAACATCCTCACAAGGCCGGAACATGCCCAGGGTGACGCAGTTGAGCATGATGACCAACATGCTGACGTGCTCGAACCACGTGGGGACAGGCAGCTGAGTTAAGGGTCAATGTGGGAGGCTAGGAGATGGCTGCAGGGCAGCAGGAGGGGAGCTGGACCCCAGGATACGCCTCCAATGTTCCCTAAAGCGACTAGGTTCCCAAGCCTTCCACGCCCCTGCACCGGCCCCATCAGCGGGGAGTTGAGGGACAGAACCTCAATACCGACCACTGCACGCAGAAGCAGCACATCCCTCACACGGGCTGCCAGCTGTGTTCAGAGAGGGATCTGAAGCACAGAGCAGGACCCTGGATGAAGGCTGGAGGCCACTCACTACCCCTGCACAGGCTTCTCCCAACTCCAGTGCCTAAACCAAAAGCTGCACATGCAGATAAGCATCTCTGGGGCGCTGCTCAGCCTGGACTCCAACAGGTATCATAGATGCCCGTAGACTGTGAGGGGGACCCCAGAACCCTACCCTGAGGCCCTGCACCGACCCCCTCATGTGACTCCAGCAGACAGAGGAAGCCCTAACTTTAGCAATCGAGAGAACGTGAGCTTCAAATCAGCCCAGTGACTGGGCCCGGTAGATATGCAGCCCTACTGTGCACTTCGGTGAAGGGGGACAGGACGTGGATGAATAAATGAGGGAGGAAACCCCCTACTTGCTTCAACCCCCACCAACTAGTCAGTCCTGGGAGGGAAAGCTGCCTGTCTGTGAGTCCAGAAGCATCTTCCCACCGGCAGGAAGGTGTCCAGCCTGGGGCGGGGCCTCACACTGCTGGGCCAGCAGTGAGCGCCGCATCCCATGTGCTGTGTATATGCAGCCCGGGTGCCTCAGCCACCCCGCCAGGTGGCTGGCCCTGAGGACAAGAAGGCACCCAAGACCTCAGTGAGAATCCCCGCCCGTTCCAGGAGTCGCCACCAGGGGGGGCCGTAACGCCGTGCAGGCCAGACCCATTCCAGCGGCCCCCAGGTTGGGTGCTGTGCCTGTCCATCCACGAGGAGATCCCGGAGCCCTGTGCCACCGCCAGCCGTGCCAGGCGAGAGCGAAGGGTCCAGAGCCCAGTCCAGTGAAGGCAGGCAGGGGCCCACGGCTGCCTGGATGGGGGCTGAGGGGTGTGTGTGTGTGTGTGTGTGTGTGCGCGTGCGTGCGTGCGTGCGCGCGCGCCCTAGCTGGGGTCTGAGGCTTTTCCTGAACCATGTGGATAAAGGAATACCCCTTGTGGCTGGAGGGCCCTGGGGGTTTGGGGGAATTCAATGTGCCCCACACACCATCTCATCAGAATCCCCTCCTACCTAGAACCACCCCGTCCCAGGGCGAGTATGCTTTCCGTGGGGCTTCCAGCCTGCCTTGCTGGGTCGAGAGAGAGCGAGGGCCCCCAGCCCATGTTGCAGCCAGTGTGGGGTGGAGAGGGGAGCTTGGAAAATACCACTCTGCATCCCTCCTTTGTAGGACCCTGGCAGCCTGCCTTGAGGCCTCGACCCCTCTCCTGCAAGCTTTCCAGGCAAAGGCGGGGACTGGTGGGGGCCAACAGCTGATGTTGCCAGCCCCTGGCCCATGGTGCAGCGTGCGACATGGCACAGGGCCACCAGTGTAATTACACATTCCCACCAAGAGTGCCATAATTATACTTAATGGGTTCAGCAGTAACAAGTGCCTTTGCTGTGATTTGCCTGTGGAAAAACAGAAATCAGCATCCTGCTAAGGCAGCGCTGTGGGCCCGACCTCCCAGCCCCCGCAGGCATCTGAGGGGAACTGGCTAAGAGGACTGACAGGGTGACTCCCCATGGTCAGGGCCTGCAGGGCCAGCCAGCACTGGGGCACTGTGAGGCCTTGCCTGCTGTGTGTCTGTCTCTGAGGGCGGGGTGGAAGGAGAGGAGAGCTGTGGCTAAAAGGTGCACGACCCATGTCATACCCGCTGCACATCAGCATGGCTCCATCTCTAAGCTTGCGGGAACCCATGAGGCTAGAGAGAGCGAGGGCCCCCAGCTCCACTGTCCAGCTCCACCACACACACTGCGGACTTGGATGACTTGCCTAAGGAGCCTACGCTGTCACAGGATGCTGAGCCTTCACATGGGAGCTGGTCCTTGGGCACCAGGCAAGGATGGAAGGAACAGATACAGGCATCTCTTAATCTGAGGAATTCTTGAAGGGACCTGTTGCAGACCCTGGGGCTGCTGTTGGGCAAAGCCGAGGAGCTTGGTCTTCAATGGTGGAGTGGATATTTCTGGAGTTCTGGGCTGGTCTGGGCTAGGACTCCTGAGAGGCTACTCGGATCAGGGGCTGTGGAGGTTAACTCCTCAGCAGGAACCACAATCTAGGACCCTAACAACTCCAAAAGACATCCTGGCTTGGGGTTCCTGGGTCTACACCTTCCCAAACCTTTGACAAGCAGAAGTCAATCTATCTTTGGCTTCTTCCTGACCCTACCAGCCCCAGCCTAGCTCCCTGCCCTTTAGGCACACCATGGGGGCTCAAGATGACCAACCATGGTTAGTGACCCAGGACTCAAAGGGGAGGCCATGAACAAAGGCTCGCCTGAGAAGTGGAAACACCATCAGGGTGGCTGGAATAACCAACCCAGTCAGCAAGGCCCTGGCACCTGGAAAGTTCTCCACCCATCCTTGTGAGCACTTGCCCTCATGGAGTTACCACGCTTATGACACACCCCTTCCCCTCTCCCCCCAGCACCCCAAACACATGTCTAGGAGAGATAGGACCCTGGCCTTGCACCCTTGCCTTGGTCTGGGTGAAGGTGCAAACACATATTCTTGGCTCTCAAGAGAAGCACCATGGAGCTCTTCCTGCCCTGGGGACTGCCAGTCTGGGGCACATGGGTCCCGCCTATGGTGGGAGAGGGCTCTATCACCTACACACACACACACACACACACACACACCACAGCTGTCTCCTGGTCACACCTTGGTGAGCAGCTGAGGACAGCCAGTACCAACCAGCCACTCATTGCACAAAGCCCAGTGATTTCTGGAGGCTTAATTACACAGATGGATTTTCTGGCCTTTAATTAGAAATCCTTTAGATTTTGAACCAAATTTTACGAATGAGAATCAATTTCTACTGTGGGTCCAAAAAAGGCAGGCTGACATGTGGTCAGGAGGCAGTAGCTATGCTGGTGGCATAGAGAGGGCCCTAGAGCTGCCTGGGGCCTAGCCACAGAGGGGCCATGGGTCTTGGTCCACAGTTCAGTGAAATGGTCTTTCCCATGAAATCCCAAAGCCAGGGGGGTTCTGCTCCAGCCTTAGAGACCTCAAGAATGACACTGAAGCCTCTGACCCATGTTCCTTGACCACCTTGGGCCTGGCCTCTCAGGCCCCAGGGATCTCACTGATTCTCCCTTTCTCTGACAGACATTAAGGGGATCGTGGGGACCTCTTCCAGCCTAACATGCCCCTGGTATACAGCTTGGCAGAGAGGGACCTAGAGTGACTTTCTCCAGGGGACATGCTCCCTCTCAGATCATGGCTCCAACACACCCCAAATAAACCCCCCAATGCCAGGCTTCCTTGGCCTGGAGAAGGTTGATGGCCAGTGTGGGTTGCGACCACTGTCCATGGTGCTGAAGCTGCCCTCGGCTGGGTATGCTCAGCACTGGTGAGGGCACTCAGCGACCTTGTTACTCACTGCTCACCTTGACCCAGGATCTAATGAAAACCACTCCTTCAACTGCCTTTTCTTGTTCCTAGACTCAGCTGGTTTAAAAAAAGGACGCCAAAGGCTGCTTTAAAGATGGTGCTGACCCACAAACACCTTGGCCCTGGGCATGGGCACGAGGAGATCCCAGGGTCGCATGGCTTACCCTGTTGAGTGCCACATGGCCCACGGCCTGTCATCTGGTACAGACGACCTGGAAGTGGGGTCAACGCCTGAGGCTGCTAGAAATGTTTGTGGAAGTCAGGAGAAGGGGCTCATGGCTGCTCGGTACACATTAGCAACTGTCAGCCCCTCACTGGCAGCAGTGCCAATGGAGGACCTTAACACATATGCTAAGGGCTCTCACCAATCACAGTGGCTTCTAGAACAGGGAAGGGGTCCCAGAGAGGCCTTCATGTTGCAGAACAGCATGGCCACAGGGTGGTCCTGGCCTCCAAATCAAATCCTCATTCACAGGCAGCTCCCCTTGGCCTGCCCAGACCTGCTGGTTCAGGATGTACAGAGCCAGCGGGTTCTCACACTGCCCAGCTGTGAGTTGGGGATGAAAGGTGCTGAGGAATTCACCCAGATTCCTTTCTATAAAGTGCCCAGCAGGCTCCAAGTTCCCCATTCTGTTCCTCATCCTCAAAAATGCTGCCCTGGCCTTCCCTACTGGCCCAGGACACACGGAGGGAGGGGATATGGCATTTTCCCTACACTGAGTACCCTGGGTGACAGGCTGACTGTCAGGACAGGAGAGACACTTTCACCAGCAGGACAGACAGGTGAGCTGGGTGTCCCTGACTGAGATGCACTTTCAGGCCCTAGGGGTCCCCAGGTATGGCTGCTGCTCAACCCCCCATGGTAAAAGTGGCCCCAACACAGGGCTGTGTGGGTTTGAGGCCCCAATCCCACAGGCCCGCTCCCTGCCAGGCTGTGATGAGATCATACAGACACTATGTGGCAGGGAGAAGGCGCTAGCTGCCTGAGCCAGCCCTATGCCACCTACTGCTGCCCCCGCCTCCTTGCCCACCCTATACTGCCTACAGTTGCCCTGCCCCCGCCACCCCAGAGCAATCTGTTCAGCTAGCTAAGCTCCATTAGACCAAATCAACAACAGCTTGATGAGAGCTCCCTGAGCCCCTGCGGGCAGCAAGGCATGCAATGGTAAGGAGGGGAAACCCAGGGTGGGGTGGCCCAGAGCCCTCCACTCAGAACACCCTGGCCAAGAGGTGCTGGCTCCTGCTGGGGGCCTTTTGCTGCCTCCTCCACTCCCTGCTAACTGTCCTGTACCCATGGCAGCCCTGCACCCACCCTTCCTCACCCCACTGCCAGAGCCCCCGGGCTATGGACACACAGACCAGAGAGGTGGCTCTAGGCCATCTCAACCCACTGCAGGCAAGAAGGGCCACAAGGGCTGGTGTGTGCAGGGAGTGTGTGTGGGTCTGAAGTCACAGCGACTGGCCTCCAACCCTCAGACTCATGGTCTTAGGTTTTCCCATGTGGTGAGGCCAAGTGGCCCAACAGGCAGGGAGGTATAAGGATGAGCTCAAAAGGACACCCAGAAGGTCCAGGATATCCACACACATGCACGCCTACACCCAGAAAAAAAAAAACAGCTGGCAACTGAGGCCCCTGCACCCTAGGCCAAGTGCATCCCTGCTCCATCCAGCACAGACCACCTGGTGGGCAAACCCTTTCCTGTTCCAGGGAAGGGGGCACTGGGGTCAGCTTGTCCCATTGCTCTGCACATGGGGCCTGCCACACTTCTCCGCACCCCCGCAGCCTGCATGCCCGTGCTTGCTGCCATCCCCCACCCCTGCCTTCATTCTCAACAAGCACTCAACCTTGCTTTTCCAATTTGCTTGAGGAGAAAATCATGTTTATTCATGGGGAGAAAGTCCATCCTGCAGAAATAGACAACTCGGGGCCACTGGAGAGGAGACACGGGCTGACTCGATGCATGTGAGCAGGTCAGGCCAGTTGGAGACAGAATGGCTGCTCTATGGCCCAAAAAGTCACCCCACATGAGGCCACCCTAGCCATAGACCCAGGGACTCAGTGGGTAGCACTCGGTGGGGAAACCCCAAGAAGAGACTCACCTCTAAAACAGCAGAGCCTTCCTGAACCCCAACCCTCCTGGCCCCTAGGTCCACATGTCCACTGAGAACCAGTGAAGTTCCAGGGACCCATTGGGGTGCTGGGAACCAACCACCTGAAGTCAGGGTCAGTGAGCCTGGCAGCACCATTTGCGATCTCTTAAGGTTAAAAATGTCAGAACGTCTCTAATGCCCAGTGTGTGAGGCCAGAGCACCACGTGGCAGCTAAAAAGGAGGCATGAGTGCTGCTCGTCATTAGCACGAAAACACGTCCTGGGAGGGCAGAGTGAGAAAAGCCGGCTGAGTGAGAACAGGTGACCCCATTTAAGAAAAAGCTGCAGTGCAGAAGGATGCTTCTCTAGGACGTGCTGACATGTATGTGTACGAGGTACAAGGAAGTTCTGGAAGACCCCCTCATGCGGAGAACCACTACTCCCTGCATGGAGGGGGCAGGATGAGGGCTCCAGGAGGTGGGCAGAGTGGTCGCAGGAGAAGATGAGAGAGAGGCCCCTTTCACTCCCCCCACCCCTACAGTCTCGGTTTTTGTATAGTGTAGTCTTTCGTTGTTTGTGCAGTTACAAAAGTGAGGGGTCAGGAAGCTTGGCTGTGGTCTAAATGGCTGGTGGCATAAGTGGGATGGGGAAAACCCTTCTTTGGCTCCCCCAGCTCAAAGGGGCTTCCTGCCCACCCAGAGCAGACACACTTAGCTCTTTGCTTAGAGGGCGGCAGGTGTCCACAGTGTTCTGTTGTGCCCCAGCTGGTGACCTGCAGCTTCCAAGTTGCCATGGCAACAGGCTCATACCAGCCTCCTCCCTTGGCCAGGCATCTGAACAGAGAGCTGAGATTGTACACCACTGACCACGGGGTTCTCCCCAACCAGACCCACACCTGCAGGCACGAGGCAAGAGGGTAGGCAGCACACACCTCAGACGCAGGACTGGCCCTGTGACAGCTCCTGCCTTCTCCTTCTATGCACCCACTCATGGACCCCATGCAGTCTTTTCTGAGCATCTCCAGGGAGTCCCAAGAGGGCAGGTAAGATGTGTGACAGCAGAGCGGGGCAACAGGGCCCTCTGTGGACAGCCAGTTCCACATGGAACTCAGGTGACTGGACCCACAGACACCATCTGAGAGTAGCTCCCACCTGGAGGCTTGTCCAAGTCCAGGGGGCGAGGATGCCTCACCACAGTCTGGAAACTAATCATTAAACTTAGGGTTTGTACGTGATCCAGCAATGCCACACCTGGGTACACACACCCAAAGGAACTGAAACACATGCTCTGAGAGAGGCATGTACACACGTGCTCACAGCAGCACAATCCACCGTAGCCAAAAGGTAGAACAACCCACATGCTCAGTAATGCACATAACGGATAAATAAAACACGGTCTATCCACTCAACAGAATATTATTCAGCCATAAAACGAAATGAAACACTGACACACACTACAACAGGAATAAACCTTAAAAACATGATCGGTGAAATAAACTAGACAAAAAAGGACCCACATTGTACGATTCCCAAGCATTGAATGATTCCATAATACGAAATGTCCAGACGGGCAAATCCAAATAGACAGAGAGCTAGTGGTTGCCTGGGGCTGTGGGACAGGATTCTCTTTGGGGTGATGGAAATGTTCTGGAACTAGACGGGGGTGGTGATTAGACAACGTTATGAATGTACTAAATGACATTGAAGTGTTCACTTTAAAACAGATAACTGTCTGGTATGTGGATGTTGCCTCTATAATCATCACAATCCATTATTTGGGAGTTTTCAATAACTCTGTCTTGCTGGAGCCCCAAGCCTGCCACCACTCTTGCTCAAAGCACGGTTAGGATGGAGACTCAGAGACCCGGCCACTGGGTGGCATGGTGGGCCCTTGCCTTGGCTCCTCTGCCATGTGGCCTCCCCGTGGGGCACAGCTACCCCCCAATTCAGGTGGTAGTAATATGCTCCCCAACATGATCTGGTAGCCTCTCCCAAGCAGCCTTGGGTGATACTGTTTGAAATCTGTCTCCAACCTGTGGGTCCAGATGCCTGGAGAGGGTGGGGCCAGGGGCCAGGGCACCTAGTAATGCCTCCCAGAGCTCAACAGCCTCCAGCCAAGGTGAGGGGCGCAGGGGTGTGATGATCAGCTGGGCTGCAGCTAATTCCTACCAGGAAGGGCTGAACCAGGCCCTCTGCATCTTCAAAGGCAAATCTGCAGCTTTAGGCAAGGTGCTGAGGCCACATCACTTGGCATCCTCCCCGAACCAGACAGGCCTGGTCCCCCAATGTGCCCCCTGGTCTCAGCGGGTCTGGGGCTCTAGCCCCACACTCCAGGGCCTCAGTAGGTTCCACCTGTTTCTCTGTAAAAGATGCCAAAAGCCATGGGTGGAGCCTCAGAGAGGGATCTGCTCCTGGTCTCAGGGACCCTATCTGTGTGGCGGCCTGAGGGGTTCTCATCCCTGAAGCTCTGAAAGGCCCCTTTGAGCAGAGGGTGTGGACCCTACCTATATCCTGTAAGGTGGGCTGCTGCCCATTCCCACTGCCAAGCTCCATCTTGCCACCAATAGGTCCAGAAAGAGGCCCCTGAAGCCTTACCACTTCTACCCCAAACCGGGGACCTAGCACTAACACAGCCCTCCAGGTTAGATAGGCCTTCCCTGGTGGCTGGGGCCAATTATTCCATAAGCACTCTTGGTTAATTAGTGAGGTAATTAATTAATCAAGGCTTTAACTGTGTTGTTAGGGCCCAGCCAGGGGCAGGATGTTCATCTGCAGATTTGGGGGCCTCTGGACAGGGGACAGAACAGGCATGGCATCATCTGGCACACGTGACCACGAATGTGCACACACACCCCCACGTGGCTCAGATGCCCTGACCCTTGCTCCAGGATTCCTGAACTGCTGCCTCAGCCACCCCCTCTCAGGACCAAAGACAGGAGACAGGAGGTGATTGCAGTGGGATGAAACAATGGGGTCCTGGGTGGCCAGAGGCACCATTGCAGCTGTGCAACGTCCACTGGGACACCCTGAGGCTGGAAGCAACAACCCAAGCAGAGACGTCTCTTTAGCTATACCCCTCAACTGCAGCCCAACTGCCTCCTCTGGGGGTGATGGGGGCAGGCTGCTGCCTGCAGGAATGTGGGAGGGAGCCTCTGTCTTCAGATGGGCACATCAAATTCCCCCTAATGTGGAGGGGCCCTGGCCCAGGGGCTGGGGGTGGTGGGCAAGCAGGCATCAGGCCCCTGAGGGCTCAGGACAAAGCCAGCCATCTGGAACCCCTAGCCCACTCTGCCACTCTAGACTTACCATGGTCCCAGGGAGCCCCAGCCTCATGGGGGAGGTGACAGAAACCCCATCCAATAGCTTGCGGGAGCACAGTGCCCAAGGAACTCCCAAAGCAGGGCCTGAGCACGTCTCCAACCCTGATACCCAGATGGGCACTCGGCCAAGTCTCCCAAAAGGGCCTCTGATGGGTGGGGGAGGCGGCCACTATTGAAGGAAGTTTCTTTCCTTCCTGAGGCTGTTGCCATGGCAACAAGCTGCTGACTTGGGGAGGACCTGCTGCAGCCCTCAGAGGCCTCTGGGGGTGGAGGAGGGGCTCTGGGAAGGGGATCCCCCAGCCCGCCCACCATTACACCTCACTGAGGCAGCTCACCAGTGGGGGATCCCCGAGGCTCAGCCTCCCAGCCCACCCACACTGTGGGAAGCCAGCACCACAAGGCTTTAATTGGGGGTGGCGGTGGTACCCAAATGGTTATCTTAGTGTTTGTGAAAGAGGGGGGCCAGAGAGGGGTGGTACAGAGACTAGAGAAGGGCAAATGTCAGCTGGTGGGGTTGCAAGTCTGGTTATTTTGAAATTAGAAATTAAATGGCCCTGTCTGGTGTCACTAGGAGCCCCAATACGCACAGGCTCTGTGCACTGACTGGGAAGTCTCTGGTCTCCAAGGGGATCTCCAAGTTGCCCCTTCCCCCGTACCTGTGGGGATAGATGACTGCCAGCCAGCACCAGGCCACTCGTGTCTCTTAGAACCACAGGCCTGCCTGCCTGTTCCCGGGTGCCCTGACACTGCATGGTGCAGCAGTGCCCTACTCCGCTCCCTACTCTGCTCAATCATAGGGCCACGGCCTGCATAGGGTGGGGCCAGCTGAGTGGGGTCTGGGTCAGGAGCAGCCACGAGTACTGAGCTGGGCATCCCCCAAACTGCGGGCTCTCCTGACCCTCGGCCAGTCTCATCCCACTGGCCTCTCCCAGACTGTTCCCTCTGCTCTGAGCCCCAACTTTCTTTAAGCTTTCCTTTTGGCTGGACCCCTGTGGCAGGAGCCCTTCTCCCCCCTCAGCCCTTCCCTACTGTTCCTTGCATGACTCACACTCAGTCCGCTGGGCTGGCCAGGGTGGGGAGCTGGCCAAACATGGAGCTGTTTGTTCTCCCTGGTGGCTTGGGGTCACGTGCGTGGGGGAAATTCAAGGGGGGGGGGAGGGCTGGGATGCCCCTGGGAGCGTACCTCCTCTTGGAAGTTGAGGGGCCAAGAGCCTACTTCCCACAGGAGCCACCCAGCTCCTCACCCTACCCGTGGGTGACTCCACTGCCAGAACATCCTCTCTCCTCCTGGGCTCAAATGCCTGTTCTGAGAACTCCCCGTGCCCAGAGGTGCCCTGGCAAACCAGCTCTGACCTGGGCCTGTACTGAACCCCTTCCCTAGGCCCAGAGGACAGAGAAGCACCGTCCAGATCCCTGGGAAGACAGGACCTGAAGCCTGCCTCCTGCCCAGCCAAAGCTCAGCGCCTAGATATTGGCTGGAAATTGCCACAGCATTCTGAGCAGCTCATGACACGGATGCCCCTTTCCCGCCTCTGTAATTACTGAGCTAATCTGGGCAGTGCATTGTTCTCACCCTGGCAGTGGTGTCCTTGCCCATTTGCCATGGGAGGAAAGGGACAAGGCAGGCAGCCCCCTTGACTCCAGCCAGGTAGGGCCGATGGTAGCAGGGGCACAGCACACGGCAGCCAGACCTTAGCAACAGAGCAGGCCTGTGCCTGTGGCACACATGTGGCTGGGCACTACAGAGACCTGTGTTCCGCCTGTTCCTGCATGCCTTCCACGCCCCACACGCGCATCTGAGAACTGTCTGTGCACACTCACCCATACACGCCACACAATCTTATACACGACCTCACACACACACACATGCTCACACACATATTCAGGTGTGCACCTCCAATGCACTGTCCTTGAGAAGGAGAGGTCGAGGCTGGCTTTACTCAGGAAGATCCCCGCCCCCAGGACTGAACAAAACACTTGCTCACGCAGACACTGTGGAGCCGAGCACATGCCCACAGCTCCCTCTAACTGCACATTTTAAAGACCGTGCTAATTAGGAAGAGTGCTAACGTCTCAGCTTAGCTCTTAATAAAGACCTTGATTCTGGATTTTACTCAAGACATAATTGAGTGGAAAAGTGCCCTGTCTCTACCTCCAGTCACCACGCCTGCAGAGTCTGGCTGTGCAGCCCACGGCCTCATGAAGACCTCACTAGCCACTTGGTGGTGGCGTGCGCCAAGTGCCTTGGCTTGCCTCTCTCCCACGGGATGTTCCGGCCTGCAAGTGGAGCCAGCCAGCCCCCAGCCCTGTTTCTCTCCTGCATTTCCAGGCTCCCCTGACGAATCTCTGGCTTGGTTCCCACTCGGAGCGGCTGAGGGCTCAGAACCACTCCTAGGACAGGGCCTAGGAAAGGAGAGCTCAGGAGGGACTGGCTTTGCCAGGTGAAGGCCTCCTTCCCAGCCACACCCCTGCCCATCTTTGACTTTCTCAGGGGGTTCTCCACATTCCCACCCGGACCCTGGAAGGAAAATCGTGAGCAAGCGGCACAGAGCCAAGAAGGGCCCCAGGGTAAGATGACCACCCGTCCATGGGGACAGGCCTAAAGGGCCTGCTCCAGGCAGGAATTCTCGGAGCCAGAAATTCTCTGGGCCAGAAATAACTGCCTCAGCGCCACTGCACAGCTGCCTGAGGCCTGATTTAGCGACCCCGGGGGACTGGATGCTCCTTCTATGGGAACATGGCTAGCCCTGCCCCCATGACAGGCAGGCAGCCCCCAGACAGGGGGCCCAGGGTCCATAAGAAGCTGGCTGAAGGAGATTGCTTCCTGCAAGAAAACTGGGGGTAGAGGTGGTGGTGAGCCACCTGGCCATGGCCCGGCCGGGTGCTGCAGAGGCAAGGGCAGGGCATCTACAGGTCTGGGGTATAACACTTGGGACGCATCCTCCTCGTCCCAGGGCTGGGAGCCCTGGGTAGGCCCTGGCCTCCCTTGCTCTGCCCCCAAACTGGGAACCCAAGGCGGCCTGAGTCCCTCTCTCTTAACTTTACTGTAACGGTCATGGCCTCGTCCTTTGTGTTAAAACTGAGCTCACAGCTGGGATGTACATGCACTGTGGTGACACGCACAGGGACATGCACCCTGCACAGACATACACCTCCGCACAAGCACTCCAACACAGAGGCACACGGCCTTCACCCCACACTGGCCATTCCCCCTGTAAACCAGGCCTTCCCTACAAGCACTGCCTAGCAACCAGGTGTTTATTAAAAAGGACAAACCCCTCCACGACACATGAGCACAGTGCTCAACCCCCACCCCAAGGGCTGGCTGGCTAGGGTCTCCTTCTGGGGTGGGAGAATGGGGGACAGGGGCCTCAGAGCCTCAAGGCTGGGATCAGGGACCCCAAAGTCCAGCCCTCACCCATAGACAGGACCAGACACCCTCCCCACTGGCCCTCGGTCACTTTCCGAACATTCTGGTGCTCAAGAATCCCTAGGGTGTTGGATAAAAATACAGTCCCCTCTGCTAGTGGTGGGGACAGCTGGCTGGGAGCCCAGGGCATGGTGTTTTACATCTCAGGCAGGTTTGGGGAACAATGTGCCAGAGGAAAGCTGAACCAGCCTTGGGGGTCAAGGGCCCTCCACAGCCTGGGCCCACTTGGTCGTCTGCTTGCCACCATTAATGGAATACCATTGTCACAACAGGCCCTTCCAGACATGGCTGTCCCCCCCACCCCCCACATGATGTTCAAGCAGAGCCCAAGGCCGGGTAGAGGCCCTATCCCTGTGGGTAGCATCTAAAATCTTCCAGATAAGTGCCATTGCTGGGAGTTAAGGTGGCCCCCATCCTCTAGAGCAACCCCAGGCCCTGATTGGCTGCTGAAGGAAAAATGCCTGGTTAGATACTAGACCTGGTGCTGCCAGATGCCGGGCCAGGCTGCCTCCAGGCACTCTGACCCCCAAAAGCCCCACCAAGGCAGTAACTCTCCCACAGTAAGACAAACCTCCCACCTGAGTAGGGCACAGGCTCAGCTGGCCATAGAGCAAGAAGAATATCAGCTGGGCACTGCTGACTAGAGAATCCAGCCAGCCTGGGATCGCACGATGGGAGTGTTGGCATGCGGGCTTGTGGGGAACTAGGAAAGGCAGCAAGCAGGAGGTGACCAGTGCAAAACCACCCCCAAAGGGGGTGGTGGGAGAGGCCATGTGAGGAAGTATGGGACTTTCAGCTGAGACTTAGGAGGGAGTGCCAAGCCATGTGCTCTGTGGCCCCTGGCTG
Source organism: Cynopterus sphinx (assembly GCA_030015415.1). Lineage (NCBI taxonomy): Eukaryota > Metazoa > Chordata > Mammalia > Chiroptera > Pteropodidae > Cynopterus > Cynopterus sphinx. Next base: position 92,063,343 of record CM057379.1, on the reverse strand, counting down.
GGGTGTAGGTGGGCGACAGCAGGAGCCAGGAGTGGCACTGGAGACCATGGATTCTGGTGACCTGTTTTACAGATGGACACGGAGGTCCAGGGAGAAAAAAACTCCCAGTCGTGCATTAAGTTCAAGGCCCAGTGGGGTCTCCTGCCTCCCCGGGCACCTCTTCCCAGACCCTGCAGACCCCCCTGCACTGGAGCATACGTGCCACCCATGCTGCTTCCCCTGTGAAGGCCTGGGCAGCCTGCTTGATCCTCAATGGGAGCTGCCCCCCGCCAATCCCATTCACCAGCCCACCCCCACTCTGGACCCCAAAGGCCCTCTGGCTGCGGAGGCTAGGACACCAGGCGTCCAGCCTCGGCCACCTCTCCACCAACTGTGTTATTAATAACAGTGACATTTAAAAAGAACAGCCCGGACCCTCCGAATGTCAACTTCAAAGTGAAAGGAGCCGAACTTGGGCCCACTGTCCCAGCACTACTGTTGCCCCACGCCTTCTGCAGCCACTGCCCTCTAGGACCTGGTCCCCACCACCCAAGACCAGTACCCGGACTTGACATTTACACAATGCCACTGCTGGTGTCCTCAGAGAGCTTGCCCAAAGTTCAGGGTCAACAGTCCTCTGCATGGAGGATGAACAGATCCCTACAGCTCAAGGTCACCTTCTGGCCCAGGCCCTGGTGGGCAGCACACGCTCAATTTGAGAAATCCTGGAGCCAACGTGCAAAGGGCCCCGCTGCCAAGCCCAGGGGACACTGGCTCCCTGCACCCTTCTGCCCAGGTCATAGTCACCTTCCCTGCTTAGCCACTTCCGATGGGCCGCTGCCTCTCTCTAAGTCTCTCCTATCCCTGTCCTCCCAACCCCCATTATAGACCGAGTTGTGCCCCTTCCAAATTCATACATTGGAGTCCTAACCCTTAGGACCTCAGAATGTGACTGTATTTGGAGACAGGCCTTTAAAGAGATGATTAAGGTAAAATGGGGCCACATGGGTGGGCCCTACTCCACTGCTGACTGGCATCCTTTATAAAAACAGGAGATTGGGACACAGACGTGGTCACCAACCAACCTGAGAACACAAGGAGGAGATGGCATTTACACCCTAAAAAGAGGCCCCAGGAGGAACCACCTGCTTATCAGACTTGTAACTTCCAGGAGTGGGAGGAAATAAACATCTATTGTTTGAGCTCTCTGTGCTGCCCAAAGCCGTCTGCCACCTCTGTAGGTACAGGCCCCACGCCCAAGCCCCTGGGCACACAGCTAGGCCCTCAGAGCTTCCAGAAGAGCTGCCACGCAGGTGGGCAGGGGCAAGTGCCACGTCTTCCCACAGGCCAAGACCACGCCCAGTCCCAGAACCCGGGCCTGGCCTGAGACAAGGTAGGGATTCCTTTTGACGGTGACACCAACTCCCCTCAGGGCTAATTATAGCTCTGTGTGGCGGCACACTCAACGCCAACAGTCAGGGCAGCCCTGGCACAAACATTTCAAAAGACATACTATTTGCGTTTAATGGACTAAAATTCTTTAAGCTGAGAACCCAGCTGAGCCATTATGTCAGCCAATTTGCAGAGAAGTCGAAAACACTGCATGCAGAGCTGGCTGAACAAGGCACACCCATGTGACCAGAAATGGGGCAGTGGCCACAGGAGCACCAACCCCTGAAGGTCATCACGATGTCCCTGAAGCATCGTGGCCCTAGACCAGGTATAGACAAAGGACCAACCCGAGTGGCTACAATGTAGGGAGGGGTGGCCAGACTCGGCCTGCTACAGTCACTGGAGCACACCTGGCTGGTGTCATCTCGAGGAGCCCACCACCTGCAATGCCCATTTACCTTCCTGCCCTGGGAACACTCCTATTCATCCCTCAAGTCCACACCAAGGACTTTCTCTAAGAAGTTTCCTGACCTAGCCTGGAAGCACCACTGTTGTCATTTACCAAGCACTTACTGTGTGTTAGGAACACTCCGGGTCCTTACACATGCATTTAATGGACAAGGGCCAACCTCTTGGCTGCTGGGGGCACTCCAGGCCCTGCGGTGAGGGTGGGGTGGAGTGCCGACAGAACAGCAGGGACAGGGGGTCCTGCTGGCAGGAAGACAGGTGGCCAGGGAGTGAGGCAACCCCTCCCCGTCCCCTCTCCTCACCCCACTAATAGCATTGGAATGAAGAACGAGGATCTAGTGGGATCCGCCCAACCACACCACAACTGGGGTAGCTCATGGTACAACACAGCAGGGCTCACCAGAGACAGGCACAGATCTGCTGGAGGATGAGGTGCCCTCACGGGTCTCCTCAGGGCATACCTTTTTTCACTCCCTGAACACAGTAGACTTCACTGGGTTGGTACACCTGTGTACCCAGTAGGGCCTCCTTCCCAAAGGATCACGCAGAGAGAAGAGCTGCACGTCAAACAGAACTGTACACTCGGGCTGGTGCACAAAGTAGAACCTCATTCAATGAAATCACACTTCGTAGGACCTTAAATAATGTGGGGCCTGGACCCAGTCCCGTGCACACAGCAGGAACTCTCTATGGACTGCACACTCTCACAAGGGCTTCCCACATCGGGTGGATGTAGGACTCTGCACATAGTAGGGCCTCGCCTGGTGAGTCATAAAACAAGCTAAGCTTCATCCGAAGGAGACACGCATGCATGGGCTACACACATAGTACGCCCCTGGTCCCTGCCTCCTACCACATAGCCGGTGGCCCAACCCAGCTGATGGGGGTGGGCACCTCCCACTGGCCGCCTGCCTACACACCAGCTGACTGCAAGCCTGGACCCTAGGGAGTCTCGCAGCCCTGAAGCATGCCGACTGGCCCATCCTGGCTCTTCTCCAGCAACTCAAGTCTGAATCGATCCCCTAATAACTCGATCCATTATGTTTGAGCAGAATTCTTGGAAACCAGCAGGAAAAGGATGGCTTCTATAATTTGTCTGAGTCATTTTTTTAAACTAACAATGGGGCTCCTCTCCCCTCCCTAGCACAGCAGGCTGTCCATTCTCACTGCATCCAGGAAGGCACCTGAGGGTGTCAAGGGAGAGAGGCTGTGGGCACCCTTGACCCCGTAGCCTGACAAGGCACTGTCTTCTCTCTCAGCATCACAGGGCCTGGTCCTTCCCTGCTCCAGCCTGGGAAATTCTTCATGCTGGCACCCACTCCAAGAAGGGCATATACCTTCTGGGGTCCAGTCCCAATCAAGAATGGGCTCTGGGAGGGAACCAGGGCCCAAAGGAGGGAGGCAGGCCTGATGTTGGCTACAGGGCCCAGGGCAATACCCACGCCCAGCCTCTTGGGCCCAACTGCCTGTTACAGTGGTCAGCAAACTAAGGCTGTCAGCTGTCCAGGGCCAGAGCAGGTAAGTCAGACTCCCAGAAGCCCTGCGCTTCCATCCATGTACTTTCTAAAGCACTGCAGACATCACATCATCTGGAAAACAAGGACCCTGGGCCTCACATTCACGTCAGAAAGTGTTTCAGAAGGAACCTAGAAAATCCTTGATGTGGGCTGGGGATCCCAATCCTTCGGGGTTCCTGAGGTGATGCCTTCCTCACTTGCTTCCTGCTTGGTACATCGGGTTTCTCCAGAGACCACCTGATCTGACCCAAAGCAGATGCAGGAAGAAGCATTCTACTATCTCTGGATTTTCCCATCAGGCCAGTGAGACTTGGCAAAACCACAAAACGCCCCCTCTTCTTGCTACATTTTTGTTTTGGAAAAAACAATCATTTTCCATAAGCTGCTCTGTTAATATGTAAGGGGATTATAATTGCTTTAAACGAAATATTTATCACCAACTTATAAAGTTCTCAGTTTTAAATCCCAGGAAGGTGAATACTGAGACAGTCCTGTCACAAAAGCTCCTGGGGCCTCAATTAACCCAGGTACCAAGGGTCCTGAGAGCCTGGAGCTTTGGAACCTGCACAGAACAGGCTGGGCGGCTGTCATCAGCAAACACCTTAGTGTCTGGGCTTGTCACATCAGGCCAGGGGCTACCACACCCCTGAAGTTGACCCCCAACCCCCACCAGGGGCTCAGACCCACTGCAGGGCCTACTGGCCCCACCCATACCAGCAGAATTCCACAGTTCCCACTCCTCCGCAGCCTCCCTTCTGGGCCCCCAGTCCCACTGCCCCCCAGTAACCATCACACCTCAACGCACTCCCCAGCATTCACAGGGATAATAGCGCTTCTGGGCCCTTTTAGCCACACAAATGCTGTTCCCCTGTGTACAGCACCCCATGCTCCTTACCCAATGCGGGTCAGTAGCCCCTCTCCGTGCTTCCCCCCAGAAATTCCTCATGTCTACCAGAGGCCTGAGCAAATCATAGGGCTGACCCCCACCCCATAAAGCCAACTGGGGCAACACGGTGCTCAAAGGTCCTTTCCTGGGGGATGAAGCCCACGCTTCCCACAGGCATGCACATGAAAAGCCTCAAAGTAACCCCTCATGAGGCAGGGACCCCCACAGCTTGCCCTCACTGCTCAGGAGCCTGCCTGTCAGGAAGGCAGCTCTGGGGAAGCAGGCGCTTTAATAATAAATCCTTTAATTAGGGAATCCTGCTCTGAAGACAGGCACGCAGGTTACCTGCTGTTCCCACATTGCATCTTGGGGATTCCCTGTGCAGCATGCTGCCTGGGGCGGGGGCGGGGTGGGTGGGTGGGTGAGGGGATAGGCTGGGTAGAGCCTGGGCACAGAGCTCTGGAGGAATCTGGTGGGGAGCACAGTGGACCTGTGCCTGAGGCCCCGGGTGTGTCCTTTACAAATGGACATGGAAGGTACATTTAAGAGTCCCCCAACCCCCTACATTTCTAGAATCTTCTATGAGGCCAAGGCTTAGGGGTATGAAGGTTTGCAATTTGGTTGCTGGCTCTGGATGGCATGGGAGTACCACGGAGGACCTTGGGCTTGCGACCAGCAGGTGGGCTAAGGGGGGCTTGCCACCCACAAGGGGAAGTTGTGGGGTCCGGAAAGCTTCTAGCAGGCCAGGAACCAGCTGTCAGTCCAGACAGCTTCTCCAAGGAGAGTTTGTCATCACCCCCTGTTTAGGCTATACCCTCAAACCCCCATGATGACCTGCTTGACAAATGTCCCAAATAGCCTATTTCCCTGCAGGCCCCCAGACTCCCAGGGTCTCCGGTCCCAAAGATTGAGGGGGACTGCCCACGAGGGCCGCTGGGTAACCAGGGGTTCCCCAGAGTGTATCCCAGGAGGATGGGGACATGCACTGGTCAGCAGGGACAGAGGCCTGTGAGGGAACATGACAGGGCTTAGTTGGCCAGAGTAGAGGGTAAGTGAAGGGAGAGGGGAGACAGGCCCAGCCCTCTGCAGGGCAGGGGGTGGAGGGCAGAACTAGGCATGGGGACCCGGCAAGCACTGGGCCTTGAAGCACCTATGCTAGCAGCACTGAGGTCCCAAGGTGATTCCCCATGGTCAGCACCAGAAGCTTAGGGCCCTTGGTGAGTCCCTCCACCCTCTGAATTGGAGATTCCCACCCTCGTGTGACAATGTGCTGCCTGCGGTGGCTGTGAAGAATCTGCTCAGCCCAGCACCCTCCAGGTGATGAGTTTCAAGCGGCAAGCATATCACGGGTGCCCAAAAGGCCAAGGAAACACATGGGATGAATACAAAATACAGCACACAGATGAGAGAAGGTGCCCCACCCTGGGCGCCCATGAGGAGCGGTCCAGGCCTCTCCTTGCCACAAACCCCGCTGAGGCCCCTCTGCAGAGATGTTCTGGGGGGATATCAGAAGGGGTATAAACCCGGTTGGTATAGCATCTGGGAAGCCAGCCTGAGCCTCAACCAGACCTTAAGTACTGGAGAAAACACACTTTCCAATTAAAATTGGAAAGACAACATTGGTCCTTCACAGGATGTCGGGGACATGGGGACGAGGGGGATGGTGCTCTGCCCTGTTCGGAAGATGGTCAAATTCACTTTTCACTGGCTTGGCTGCCTATCCCATGTTCCCCCACCCCCCGCCCCAGTTTCTCATGTTCTTTTACCATAAAACTCTGACCCGAGGGCATAGCTGAGTCTGCCAGCCTTGCCCCAGATTCCTCACAACTCCCCAGGCCCACGGCCCCGCCCCACCCTGCTGGTGGACTTTGCTGTCCAGAAGGCTTGGGGGGGGGCTGCTCCTCTCAGAGGTTGGGTAGTGCCCAGCTGACAGTGCAGATGCCCCCAGGGCTGGCTGGGGTCCACAGGCAAGCCCCCCACCTCTGTGCTCACCAGGCACTGCAGCGTTGGAGGCGGGAGGAGCCCTGGGGGGGGGGGGCGGGGGCCACTGTCTCTTCCCGCCCCGGCCTCCAGAGCTCTGCAGATAAACAGTCTAAATTAGGAATTAAAACATCCCTTGCTCCCATCAGCCGGCAGGCTGCATTTCAAACGTGCAGGAAACACCCCAGCCACCGTGGCCTCAGAACTTCCTAACGCGACTCTGCGGGGTCCAGCCGTACAGAAGAGAAAGTCTATGCTGGGGCACAGCCCATTCAACCTGGGGCAGCCCCTGTGAGCCAATGGGCACAGGGCTGAGATCTCGGTCCCCAGTGCCCACTGGGGCCACACTGCTCTGCCCAATCTCCTGCAAGACCCTGAAGAGGGCACATAGTCCTGGGACCTCCTTACTGCCCTTGCCTTGCAACCAGGGAGAGGCCACCATGATGCTGGGTGAGGATGTCCATCCCTAGGAACTGCATGGGGCCAGCAAAGAGCAGGGCTACAGGGAGACTCCCGCCCCTGTGCTCCAGGGTTCCTCCACACAGGCATCCTGCCCACCCACTCCCAGGACCTGGGAAGGAGAGACCTGGAACAGAGTGCAGCCGGGACAGAGGCAGCTCTGCGTTGTAATTTCAGGCATCAGTCAATGGAACTGAGAGGCTCCCTCCTCCTGTATGCCAGACACCTGGCTCAGTGCCAAGGCTGCCCGTTCCATCAAGGGTCACCTGTGGGCCAGAATGCAGGGAACAGGGCATTAAACTAGTCCAGAGAATGTTCCCTTCACACTAAGGGGGAGTTCAGGTAGAGGACTTAGGGCCAAGGCCAAGATGGGAGAAGGCAGTGCATTGGGAACTGAGAGCAAGGAGAAACAGCCTGGGGAGGGGGCACCAAAGTGAAGGTCCCCCTGAAAGCCCATCTCCCTTTACAATGTCCCCAATGTGGACACAATCTGGGTCTGCCCCAGGCCAGGGAGGAGATGCTTCCTGGGGTATCTGCTGCCATGAGGGGGGCCATGCTCCAGTGTCTTCACTGATACTCCCATTTGGGATTGTGTGTGGGGAAAGTGGCTGAGAGATCTGCCTACTCTGGCCACAAAGAGTGGACCACTGGCCAGGTGTGGGCACCTTAGGTCTCTGACCCTCTTGGCTCTCACCTCCCAGAACACACAGCCACAAATCTCAGCCCATGTCCAGCCACAAAAACCAGTAGATATAGCTCAGCCATGCCTCAGGCCACACATGCTGGCCACAGTGACTTTGAGAAGGAAAGAGAGGACCAGGGGACTGACCCACAGAACCCAGATGGCCAGAGTGGACACTAGGGTTCTGGCCCCAAACACCAGGCAGCCTGCCTCAGCTTGACCCACCTCAGGCTGGGCAGGCCTATGGAACCCCCTGGAGACACCCCTGCTACACCTAGCCACTTGCCCAATGTCTGTGCATGGACAACCCTGGCCACAAGAGAGTCACGGCTGCCCAGCCCCTTCTGCCTTGTGAATGTCTCCATTAGCAAGCTCCAGTTGACTCCTTCAAGAAGGAAACCAGACAGTGCAGGAGCAGCTAGACTAAAACCACAGCAGCCACACAGAGGAATGGGCCATACGAACACCTGTGGGGGCCCCACATGCCCTGGGCACTGCTGGGAAGCAGGTGCCGATAACCCAAGACTCCTGGCTCCATGTGGGGCCCTGGTCATTCCAGGAATTAACTCATCAGGCTCAGCAGCTCCTGGGAGTATGGCAGGAGTATGTGACCAGCCCAGGTGTCCTGGGGCTCCTGGGGGCAACCCTCTGACCCCATAGCTGACCCTAGGGCCCATGGTGTCATCCCAGGGAAGGGACACCCTGTGTGTGAGATGGACTAGTAACAGAGACAGGGCACCACTCAGCTTTCCGCTCACCTGCCCACCACCACTCCCTGAGGGAGTGGAACAACTTTCAGACCCCAACTGCTACCCAGGTCCCCATGAGTCATGAGATGACCATCATCCCTATGCCTGTCCTTGGGATGGCATCCCAATGCCTCCTCTCTTCTCAAACGAATGGCCCACAGCCCCCTGGATAGACTGGCCTGAGAAAAGCCCAGGCCAAGCCTGGCGGCACCAGAAACCTGACATAGCCACAGGCCTGGGAACTCCACTGGCCATGTATGAAGCTGAGGCCTTGAACCTGGAATTGCCATCCAGTCCTAGCCTCCTCCTTCCGGTTTCTAGTCTCAGGCATGCACCAGCAAACCCCACGACTGAGGCCCTCTGGCATCAGATGATTGATTGATCCATGCTCTGGGTTTAAAACCTTCCCTCCATCCTCCTAGCTGCTCAGCTCTGCATGTTTAATGAGCATCCCACCCCAAGTGACTAGCCTCAAGCAGAAGTGCCTCCACCCCCAGCTCATCCTGGTGGGCAACAGGCTCTCTAGGGTCTGAAACCCCAGCCTCCACACACTGTGAAGTGGCCATCAGGACCCTGCGAGGGGTAAGGTCTGTTGATGGAAGCCCAAGGTACGATCACACAGAGGCCAGTGGCTGCCAGAAAGAGTGCTGCCTCTGAGAGCTCTGTTTTAGACCTGCAGCTTAGATACCGACTTACCAGGCTATTTCAGGGTGGGGTTACTACCTGGGGGCCCCCAAGGTGGGGAGCAGGGAGTTGATAGAGGTAATGTGGCAGGAGGAGCCCATGTGAGCACATGTCAGGAGGGTGTAGGAAGGTTTGGCTGTGTTAAAGCTATCCTAGTGGAGCCTTTCCTCATGCTCTGGGGGGCTACCTGGGGGCTCAGAAAGACCAGAGACACCAGAGCTGGAGGCAGAGTCCAGCCCGAAAGTGAGGGGCTCAGAGAGGTGCTATGGGCTGGCTTGCCTCCCCCTGAAATTCCTACATTGAAGCCTAGCCCCCAGCCCCTAAGAATGTGACTGCATTTGGAGGCAGGGGCTCTACAGAGATGATTAAGGTAAAAAGGGGCCACATGGGTAGGCCCTAAACCAATGTGACGGGTGTTGTCATAAGCAGAGAAGGTTGGAACGCAGATTGTCAACCAGGTCAAGACACAGGGCAAAGACAGCCATCTACACACCAAAGATGAGGCCTCAAAAGGAACCAGCCCTGCTGACATAGTCACTGTGGATTTCCAGCCTCTAGGACTGAAAAGAAAGAAATGTGTGCAGTTTGAGTCACCTGTCTGTGGTGTTTTGTCACAGCAGCCCAGCAGACTAACTTGAGGAAGCAAGGTCTGGGGGTGCCCCCAGAGTGAAGGGGCCCAGGGGACTCTGTGCCCAAAGCAGATCCCTGAGCTGGTTTCAGAGATCATCCTGAATGAGTGAAGGACTCTTGGGATCCACAAGACACAATGGAGTTCACCCTCAGAGACGCCCACGTGGAGCCAGGATGCCCTCTCCACCTGCAGCCTTGCACTGCCCCACGTATGGGAGGCCACACGCCTCCCGCTCAGCACCTACTCAGGCAGCTGGAGGATACCTCAGAGTGGCTGGAGAGCGAGCCAAAACCTCAAGTCCAGTAGTCTCCTTGCCTGGCTCGGGATAGCCCTATGGAACCTCCTAGCATGGCTGACCCTGTCCTAGAGCCAGGCCCAGGGGCAAACAGCCAGACCTCTGACAGTGGGACCCACCTGCTTCAGATCCGAGTTGGGGTTTGTAGCATAGGAGGGCCTCAAATACCTGAGCCAAAAGAACCAAAAAGGAGACAGCCATTGATGCCCACTGCAGACACCCACCACGTGCAGACAGGTGTCAAGCTGCATCGGAATAGACTAGATCACGTGGGCTGCTGGGACAAGCCAAAATTGTAGACCATTATTGCAGGCATCTGACACAGCCTCCCTCCCATCATGGGATGGGTGGGACCACCGAATCCGCTCTTGCCCCCCCACACACACACACCTGAGAATTCTAATTCTTGTTCACCATTCAGGTGCCCTCGCTCCTAGTAAGTTCTCCCATGGTAAGGTGTGGGGCAGACAGAGGCATAGGCGCCTGCCCTAGAGATAGACAGAGTAGCCACCTCTCAGGGCCCTGGGGCCACAGGCCACCCAGGAACATGCCAGCTCCCATGGATCTGAGTGCTTCCCCCTCTCATCCACTAAGTACCTCTGAGCACTTACTACATGACAACGCCCTGGGCAGACACGGGGAACCAAGCAAAGGCTGATGCTCCCCCTGTCCCCAGGACTTCTGTTTTTAGTCACATGCCCAATTTTCTATGTCTCGGGGGCCTCCATTTTCTATGTCTGAGGGACTCCTGTGTGGACCCTGGAGGTGAAAGAGCTGGGGGCTGAGGCGTCTCTAACCCAGGAGCAGCCTTGAACTCAATAAATCACTTTATGTAACTTGGGCCAGGCCGGTAAACCAGGAGCCCAGCTGGGGATTAGTGACAGGCGTTGCCACAGCAACCTGATTAGTCGGATACACGCATCTCAGTTCAGGCCTGGCACAGCTAGGCAAAGGTAAAAGGAAGCCCCAGAGATTCATTAGCAACAGGTTCCCATGGCAACCATGCCAAGCTCATTAATAATTTTTTATGCCAACTGTGGGTGTTGAAATTCTCCAGAGGGCTGACAGAGGGCTGGATGCCGAGCAAACACACACGCCAGCTACTCCCACCCGAAGCCCAGTACCACCCCCCCTCCAGAGCTTCCTGGTGACACATGCCCCACCCACCTATGTGCCTCATGTGCACCAGGATGTGGTGCCCAGAAAGGCACATGGCTCTGACGGCCATGCCCTGCAGGATGGACCAGTGAATGGAGATCCAGATCAGAAGAGCGGCTCACAGCCAAGAGGCTGTCCGAAGTGTCTGCAGAGGGGAGTGGAGAGAGCCCTACTCACATAGGTGGGCTCGGCACTGGGCTCAGACTGGGTTTGGTGTCCCATGCCCCCCAGTTGCCTCCTTCGAAATTGCTGCAGTGGCTCTGAGACCCAAGTCTAGTGGGTGAGAAGTTAAGAAGTAGGCACCACTCCTCAAATGACACAACACAGTTTTCCTGTGACCCAGCAACTCCACTCCTGGGGGAAGACAGGGATTCAAACAAAACTAGCACATGGCTGTCGGGGCAGCACGATTCACAGCGTCTGTCTATCAGCAGCTGAACAGATGCGTCCATCCATACAACAGAATATTATTCAGCCACGAAAAGCAGCGAAGCACTGATACACGCTACAACACAGACGAGAGAAGCCAGACACACAGAGATGGAGTGTGTGATGCCGTTCACATGGAATATCCAGCCAGGAAAGCCCAGAGTCAGCAAGTGGGTTACTGAGTGCCAGAGAAACACAGAGTGACCACTAATGGGAATGGGGCTCCTGTGGGGGGGGATGAAAAAGTTCTGAAATTGACTGTAGCGACAGCTGCACAACTCTCTATCACAAAAACCACCGAATTGTACATTTTATGCAAGTTGCGTGCTGTGTTACATCTTGGTAAAACTTAGAGCAAGTGGGCACCTGTGTCGGCCTGCCTGGGTTTTGAATCCTGGGGGCCGCTCCGGGACTGGACCTAGTTTCCTCACTGGTAGACCAAACTCGGGTGCTGAGGTGGCCCTCCAGGGCTGAGACAGAATGAGGGGCTCCCTGCAGCAAACGCAGGTGAGCCTCCTCCTCATGGGTACCGTGCTCCAGGGTCAGAGGTGACCAGCACCAGACTCATAGGACACGCCCATCTGCTGCGGGCAGGAATGTGACCCAGGACGCAGCATGGCCTTCCAGGGGACCTGGCCACCCCTAACCCTGTCCTGCCTCCATCATCCAGTCCTGGTGATGCCCCAGGGAGGAAACATGCAAATGGAACAATCCTGCTACCAAGTTGTGGTCGCTTGATTTGAATCTGTGGACAGGGCACATCTCCCGGTGGCATCTGCAAGACAGCCAAGGGGCAGTCGCAACAAAGGAATGTGGAATTTGTAATCAAAGGACATACAGCATGTTCCGAAACCAAGTGCTAGCCATTCGCCCGCCACGTGGGTGACAGCCAATTATCCAATTAGGAGCCACTAACTCAGGGCTGCCGTTTCCTATAGAGCAGGAGGGGACAGTGCAGCCCCTGAACTTCAGAAGAGACACGCTGGCAGGGCAGGAGAGTGCTGGGACACCAGCCGGATCTCGGAGCCAGGTGAGGGATGACAACCCCACTAGAGACTCTGAAGGGCAGCCTGGACTCCCTGAACCCCCAAGGCCTAGATGCCCCCGTGCCAGGCAACCCCTTCCCTCACACCAATGTCCAGAAGTTCTACTGCGTAGCAGCAAGGCCAAACTCCCTTCCCTGAGCCCACCCACTGGGGCCCGCATGTTCCAGACAGTTCCGTCTGCCCCTCCTTACTCAAGTGACCCAGATTTCAAATGTAGATAAAAAAAAAAAAAGGCTCTGGAATATTAAAGAATGAGTGTCAGTATTCCCTGCTTCTAAGACAGAGAACTATGGTCTGGGGTTCACTGTTTCTGAGCCTTTGTGCTCCAGGCCCACTGGCAGGTCATTTCTCCGACATTGCTGCTGGCTTCCAGAATGTTCCTTGAGGGATGGCAACATGTGCCTCCTGCCTGCTCCCTCCCATCAACTGCAGCATCCAGCTCAGCTAACGAGGAGCTAGGTGGGTCCCCACCCTGTGTCCCAACACATAGGGCCTCCTTCCTGCCTCAATCCCACTCTAGACACACCACCTGCCAACACCTTCTCATGTCTCCCACTCCCACTGGGAGAAGCCGACCTGAAGCCCCTGCCCAAGCCTCCCATGTGAGGCATTCTTCAGGTCCTCAAATCCCCACTAAACCTAAGATCAACCGCCTGAAGGAGCCCCCAGCCTGCCACACCCAAGAATGCATCACAGGTGGTCCCATCTTGTTATAAGAGACACAGCGGGCCCATTTTGTGGCCTGAGCCAGGCAGCTGCCCTGCCAGTAGCTCAGGACCGGGACATGTCCTCATACATTTCGATGAGGCACTAATGCAGGCTGACTCATCAGACTGCGGCCACGGCTAGCCACTGCTCGCAAAGACAAAGGGACACAGGCAGATGATGCCGCGTGGCCACCTTACCCTGGAGAAACCAGCACCACCCTCCACACCTTCCCGGCAGGTGGCAGCCACCCCCCTGTGCTCCATGTTGCTATCCCTGTGGCAGGCTGAGGGCTTGGGAAAGCAGTGGGCACAGGCCAGCTACTCAGGGGACTCACCCAGGTCACACTGAGGCCTGGCGCCCCCCCCCCCCGTGTTCTAGAGGAAATACCTAAGACATTTCTAGGACCCGAGTTTCTAGGACCCAGCCCTCCATCAATACCCCCTCACCTCTGTCTCCCTGTCCCCATGCCAGATCACTGACCTCCACCACCCTTCAGATAGGCACTCTGGGGCCCACCCAATACCTGCCGGCCCACCTGGCCACAGTCACCTCCAGTAGCCTGAGAGCACCCAACACTCTGCTCACCCACAACCTGCATGGTCCCCCAACTCCACCCTGAACACTATCCACCAGCCACAGCAGGGTCTCAGCCACCTGCACGTCTCCTGCCCCAACTACACAGGCAAGCACTGCCCCACAGCCCTGAACAAGGAGGAACCTCATGGCTTTCAGACACCCCAGACCCCCCCCAGCTTGGCTGGGACCATGGGAACTCCAGAGCGCCTGGGCCTGAGGCAGTGTACCCTAGTCACCCAAGAAAGCCCAAGCTGGGTGGTGGAGTGGGGTGGGGGGCCTTTGGGAGGAGCCCAGCTCTGAACTCTGGCCACCTTGTGGGCAGTGTCTGTCTGTGGCTGCTAACAGGATGTGGCAGCAGCTGGAGCCCAGATGCCTCCCAGAGTCTTTGCTGCCACAGAGAGATCCCCAGCTGGGAATCTAGCCCTCGGGCCCTGGCGCCCACACTGCACCATGCAGGAAGCCCTCCACCTGGTTGAGGGGTCTCAGGACAGAGTCAGGCAGGGCTCGAAGCAAGGCTCTCTCTGAGGCAGCTGCACCCAAACTGTACCCCTGGGGCAGCAGAAAAGCCCCAAAAGGCACAAGGGGAACACTTGCTGAGTGAAGGTCCTAGATTCCTTCAGGGGTCTCCAGGGGCTCATCCTGGGGGAAGAGGCCAGTCCGGCACAAAGATATCTGAAGACCCAGTGTCATAGACACACACCAGTGGACACCTCCTTGGGGAAGACTCCTAACTAGGGTGGGGATGGCACTGGGCTCCACCTGGGCAAACACCCAGGCACTTAGAGGACATGGGTAGATACATAACTGTTCAGGGTATGATATGACCTCCCTCTGTGAGGCTCAGAATGACCAAATCTCAGTTGGCTTCCCCTCCCCAGGTGGCTCCACTGCTTGCTTTCAGAGAGCCTAATCTGGTGGCTGATAGAGATCTGTCCTAGAAGAGGCTGCCTTCCATTCATAGGTCCAGCCCTCCTGGATCTCCCTCTGGGGACAGCAAGGGCATGTCTGGGGTGTGAAGGAAAGAGAAGGGACCACTGAAACAAAGTGCCACAAGTGGGGGTTTAAACCTCATAGTCTGGAGGCCAAGGGCTGAGATAAGGATGTCACAGGCTGGTTCCTTCTGGGGGCCAATAAGGAGGGTACATTGCAAGGCTCTCCCAGCTCTGGTGACTGAGGGAAACCCTTGGTGTCACTGGGCTTGTGGATAATCGCCCCGACTGCCCCCATCTTCGTGAGGCTTCTCCTGTCTCTTCATCTACTTCACTTATGAAGATACCAGCATCAGATTCAGGGCCTTATTTCCCCATAAAGTCACATTCAGAAGTTCCAGGTGGACATGAATTGGGGGGATGCTATTCAAGCCAGCACATGGGCTTACCTGTGCCAAACTGTGTGGACAATGTTCACACCCTCACAACCACATTCCAGAACACGGCACTCCACCCCCAGGCATGGTGTTCCTGCCCCTGTACACCTGCTTGTCCCTGACCGCTCCTGGCATCCCTACCCAGCCTAGCTGCTCTATGGGCCCTGCAGTAATGCCCACAGTATAGGGCTGAGGTTTCACCTCTGTCAAGCCCCAATACTTCCATCCCTTATATATCTGCTTCTGTCTCCTCTGTGAGCTCCCCGGGTCTAGCCCATGGCTAGGCAGCCGAGACATAGCTGGTCTCAGAGCTCCCGGGGAACCTGGAGGCAGGTGGCATTCAAAGGTCACCCCAAGGGCACCAAATGGGCAACCCAGGATATGGCCTCAGGCCTGGCACTGGGAATGCCCCATCCCATGCTCACATCTGAGAACATGAAGGCAGCTTGCTCCTACGGGAACTCTCCATTCCCCAAGTACCATTGGGGAAGCTTTTCCATAGCTGGATGAGGCTGAGAAAGTCCCTCCTCAGGTGCCTTTCATAGGACACTCAGCCCTCCATCCAACAGAGAGTCCCGACCACTTGACTTCCCCTTGGGTAAGACCCTGTGCCATTGCTCCAGCCAGGGGCACCTGGCGAGCATGCCAGCTGTCTTCAGATAGCCATGACTAAAGGCCTCAAAGGGTACAGGCCTGTTCAGATCAAAAAAATGAGGCCTAAGACACAACCTCATCCACCAAGGTCCCATGGCTTTGGGGTGGTGACCTTGGCAATGTGGCTCCAGCCTGACATGGCCCAGAGTAGGAGGGGCACCCCAAGCTCAGAGCCCACCCCACTTTGCTGCCTTGGACCTCAGAGACACACATTTTGTCCAAAGACTCTGCCACCTTCTGGAAAAATCCCCTTTCAGTCTCTCCTTCCCTCTGTTAATGGGTCAGATGCCCCACACCCTCCCTGCAAGCCAGGCTGGGGGACCCCAGGAGAGGCCTGGTTGCTCTCAGAGCTGGGGATGGGGCCAGAGGTCTGTGCCCCTATTGGGCCCCTAGAGTCTCCACTGCACACCCCTCTCGCCAGCCAACCAGAGTGAATTTCACCCTGTCAACGATGGAGGATGGTCAGAGGTGATATGAGGGAGAACCCACCCAAGCTACAGGAGGGAGCCACTAGCCCCTCCTCCTGTGCCCAAAGAGACTCCAGCCCTGGCCTCCCTAAGTGGGGCCACTGACTCCTGGGACCACTGACTTCAGGCCACATCCCCTGAAGAGGCATAGGGGTATCCCTACTACAGTTCTCACTCAACTGTAGTAAAGGAGCTGAGAGAAAACCACTTCCCACCAAGTGTTCTAACAGATGTAGACAGGTAGAGAAAAGGGAGGAAAGAGGAAAAGCTAGAAGAAGAAAAGGCTAAGGCTCACAACTGGAGGTCACTGCAGCCCAGAAGAGGCACTGAACCCCTTTCCCAGTCCACTGTCCCCATCACACCAGCGCCAACCTCACCTGGGGGCCAGCCGGTGAAGTGGGGGCCACTACAAGAGCCCAGAACAGAAAGAGGACATCATGATCAAACAGGCTGGCGGCCGCCTGCCAAGCAGATCTCTACACTGGTGCCAGCACTGGGCTTTGCAGGCAGGGGTGGTGCTGTACCCACCCAGGACTGTGTATAGTTGTGTGTCCCCGCTTCCTTACCCAGCAGCCCAGGGGGTTCCAGCTGGCTCCCAGCCCCTCCCTGCACTGCCAGCCATCCCTGCAGCCTGCCACCCCCCAATGTCAAGGCCCAGGCCACATCCACCCTGTCCCATCCTCCCTTGGCTTTTATCAATAGGTCCCTGTCTTTTATACCAGGCAAGGCTTGGGGTAGTTTCATCCTGGGCAACCTCTAAATTTTGGGAGCCTGGAGCGGGGCGGCGTGGGGTAGAGTCCAGGATCCCCTCTCTGTCAGCTTTACGCGGTGCAGGACTGGTCTGGTACACGGCCTTAGCCCCTGTTGACATCACACAAAATCCTTCCACATCCAAAAAGGGTGCTGGGGCAGAAAGAGGCAGCCACTCACAGCATGAGGGCCCTTGCCCCGCATTGATCCTAGGGAGCTAAAGGGGGCAGTGAACCCACCCAGAGCTCCGAGTACACTCATCAACTATCGCCACTAATCAGAACTCCAGGCTGACAGCACCACCAATACCCTGTTCCTCCCTGCAGCAGGGGAACAGGTGCCCTGGGCGTGGGGACACCGGTGTTCACCAGCCCACCTGCCTGCCAGGCCGTGTGGAGCAGAACACCCTTTTCTCCCTTGGAAGTGCATATGTGCTCAGTGGGGCCCCTTCTGAGCAAAACCACGAGCTTGGTGAAGGCAGCGCAGCAGAGGCCCCCATCTGTCATCCATGGCAGACAGTGCCCTAGGTGCCTGAACCCACTGCCAACTCACAAGGGTCGGACTGCTTTCCTTCACACCCCTCCACCTCTGAGGATACAGACCCTAAATCACGCTGTGGGCTGACAGCTTGACTTCCCTCCTCTTGTTTGCCCAGGACCAAGTTTAATTGCCTGCCTAGAAATTCAACCCAGGCCCACAGGACTTACAGTTGTTCCCAGTTGTGTCAAAATTAACCATGGAGGGAAGGAGAGAATAATTGGTCTTTTGAGCCACAAAGTTAAAAACCCACTTTCAAGAAGAAAAATCCCTAACATGGCCTGAAGGGCTATCACCCCACCCCTTTCCTGGGCGGGCTCCAAGGAGCAAGGGGGGAGAGGGACACGCGTGACATGTGGTAAATCAAGGTGACATATCTCCCGCCTGACCTTGACTGTGCAGAACTGCTGCCTGGATTCATCCCTAGAACAGCGGACAGGCTGGCCCATCCCCCACATTCCTTCACATCCAGACCCAGGAACAGGGAGTCTGGCCAGTAACTCAAGGAAGCCGTCCGCCCCACCCACTTCAACGTGGGAAGCTCCCTGGACCACCTGAGTGCTCCACAGTGCCAGAGAGGGTGCCCACAGTCAGGGAGGAGGCGTTTGGGTGGTCCAAATATGATGCCCCCACCAAGAGCGTCCTCCTCATGGCAAAAGCCATGGACTCACCTCAGACCTCAAAAGCGTGGTACGGGCAGGGGGAGCACCAGCACCTTCCCACCTCCCAGCACTGCTCCTGCAGTGCCGCCCTCACAGAGTCCTGCTATGTGCCCGTAGGGGTAACCCACGGTGGGCCCAGCACCGAGGCCAGCACAAAGCTCAGGCTGGTAGAGGTTTGCTAAGTGAGGCCCCCTTTTAGAGAGTGTTCAAAGAAGCCTGTCCTGCTCTGCACCAGTCCTCCAAGTCTCTCCCCCCCCCCCCGGACCCTTCCCCCGCCGACACACAGAGCCTCCCCAGAGTTCAGCTGGGCAGCAGATGTGGGGGCAGGGGCTACGCTTGGTCTCACTGCGCCACACACACAAGGCACTTAATCAGAGCTTTCTGGTCTCCGCTGACTAATCAGACCACCAGTAAGCTCGAGGGGCACCAACTGCTTGCCTGGTTCCGGGCCCTGTGGGTGCCTGGGTGGGGAAGTGGGCAAGGCCAGAAGTTTAGGCCTCTGTAGAGAGTGGGTGCTCAGCCAGGATTCTTCCCGGGCAGTCTCAAGGCACTAAAAGTGACAGACAGGGAGGGAGGTCAGGTCCCTCACAGGCAGACGAAACCTTGCTCATACTCATACTTGCTCATACTAATTCCCTCTTCCACACCCCGCCCACCCCAAGGGTCAACATAGGCACAGATCTGAACCTGTGACCAGAGCCAGGTCCCCAACAATCATGCCTTTTTGCCTCCTTGTCAGAGACAAATCCTTTAGAAACCCTGTAAGAACCTTCCCATTCCTTCTCTACCACCAGCTCCTATCCAAGCATGTGGCCCAGCCCAGCCTCACCTCCTTCAGGAACCCCCCCCCGAGCAGCCCTATTACATTTCACGGAACCCAGGAAGATGCCCATCACACAGCCCTGCTCTCACTCAGGAGTCAATGGGAGCTCAGGCTTCTTTCCAGGGGCCCCTCCACCAGTCCCTTCAGGAGTGGCCACCAGGAACGGGTTTCTGTTTACCCCAACACCTGCCGGCGCTCAGAGATCTCCCCACCGTCACCCTCCCCAGCTCTCAGCGGAAATGCCTCCTCCCCACAAAGCCCCCTACCAAGACACTCCTCTCTTAGCCAAGATGTCTTTACTTCCACACCCTGCCCCTGCCAAGCCCTGGAGGCCAGGAACATGCCCTTCCCCTCCACGCACACAATCAGCGCTCAGCGTGAACACAGGAGCCCTCAGAGGATGAGGTAACAGTGGCGGCTTCAGAAGCAGAGACACGCATGCTTCAGTCAGAGGGAGTCATGGTAGTGCCATGAACATCAGTCACAGAGTCCAGACCCTCCAAGTCCCCTCCCACCCCTCTGCTCCCATATTCCACAATTCTATGGGGGGCCTGATGGCCTTCCTATCCACCCAGGCCACCCAGTGCCTGTCTGTGAGCACCCCAAAGGCCAGCCTGAGGCCTCTGAGTTCAAGGAAACAGACACCTTGGCACTAGGATAAAAGGACCAGAAAAGAGGTGCTGGGGCTCAGAACATGTGACGAAAGCCCTGTGCCTATGGCAGAAGTGCTCAGAGGTCAAAGAGCCATCAGGTCAGAAAGGTGAGTACGTGGGACCTACCCGCTCACATCAGGTCTGTGAAGGCAGAGGGCTGAGGGCACAGGGAGGCAGGTGTGGACAGCCTATGGCCTGTCCTTCTCCAGATCACTGCCCCATGTGTCCTCCCTGGGATAGCCATGATCCCCAGGCACTGGCAGCAACCACAAAGAGGTATGATGGTTCAGAGCATCAGCTTTTACAAGATGCCTTTAAGCACTTGGACTCGGCACGGCCCTGCCAAGCATGTGGACTTGAGAGTCAGGCTGGATTCACCCAGATCTGCCCTCTGCAGCCACATGACCTTGACTTGTCTTTTGCCTTCTCCAGGAGGGAGAAGGTGGGAGACACCTCCTGAAGTTGCCCATCATCCCTGAGTCCCTAAGTGCCCTCTCGGTCACCCTGGCCAAGCCGAAGCCAGTCTCCCTCACTCATAAGAGAACCTCAGCGGGGCCCCCTTCCCAGCTGCCAGCATCCCTGGGGGACTCCGCCCAGCCTAGGTGCTGGGATGCAGCAGCTGCGACGCAGTCAAGTGCCTAGTCAGGAACCCCAGGGGAGCCCGGCCATAACGTAACCCAGCTGTACAGCTACAACACAAATCCCACCCACCTTCTGCTATAAATAAACCTGTGTAGGAGAAACAGCACTTGCCCCAAAACTTCCACCATAATTACAGTTTTAAACGGCAAAGTAAATCAATAAAGGTAAGGGCCATCCTCGGACTCCTTCACCTTGGATAAGTCTCCCAAAGGCAAAAACAGAACATGCGTGTTCATGTGTGTGGGAAGGCCCTCCACACGCAGGGATTCCAGAAAAGTGCAAGGCTTAAGGGCATGCCCGTTCCTTCATTCCAACTACCAATGGCATCCCAGCTCGGGGACATAGGCTGGGACTTTGCCAGCATTTGGGGAGCAAGGTGCTGCTTCACACAGCGTAGGTTCCCAGAGTAAACACCATTATCCTATATTGGGCTCCCAGTTTACCCTATGCAGCAGGGGAGGCTCCAGGAAGGTTGGCGAATGTCCTGACACGACAGCTACCTGCAGGAAGGAATAACTGAGATTTCAGATGCACCCTGCAGCCACAGGACATTCCTCGATCCCTGGAAAACCCAGCTACATGAACATCCATCCCCTGGTGTTCCCTGCCAAAGGCCACCTCCTGACTCCCAGGAATCTGAAGCCCCTGCTGAGGCCCCATGGGCTTCCCCAAGGGAGCTGATCCCCACCTGTCCAAGCACACCAGCTTATTTTAGGTTCTCCCTGTGGCTGACACACACCCCGAGCCAGGGCCTGGCATCTGCTGGAGATCAGCAGCCGTCCCCACATTCGCAGAGGCCCTGACAAGCCCACCCTAACAGACAGATATGGTGTTTCGAGAGAGTGTAGAGTAAAACTATCCTAGAATCTAAGTTCCTCAACTCCCTGTCGGTCAGAGGAAGCGGTTCTCATCCCTAGTTGACAGCCATCAGCACCTTCCTGCTCCTTGGGTCACAGGGCATCTTTCTTCTCAGGTCATGAGTATGTCCAGGGACAGGGACATCAGTAAGTGGCCCAACCAGCCCCATCCCCTGACCCCTCTGGGCCTCAACCAACCTGCATGAGGAACACCCCCCCCCCCGACCTCTCCTCTACTGAGTAACACAAACAACCCTGTTAGACGTGACATTCTCAGGGACATAGCTCCACCTTGAACACCCAGAACATCAGGATCAGGCTTAAAAACTCCCTCAGCCTTGAGGTGACAAAGCAGGCCCAAGGGCTGTCAAGAGAGAGAAAATGCAGGCCCCACTAGGCTCCTTCCCGATCTTGTATCTGTGCTGGAAATGACTGACACGCAAGGAGGGCTAGCCTCCTTTTCTGTCTTCTGTCCCAGGGCCTTCAGGAGCTGCCCACCACCACACCCAGCCATGCCACCTTCCTGCCAAAACAAAGTTGCCTGGCCATCTCCAGGCTGGGTTCTGGAGAAAAACACACACCTACAGTCACCCTGAAAAGTCAAGCTGGCTGCTACTCAGAGACCCAAGCCCCAATACTCCAGGATGCCGACCCATGGGCTGTAAGGACTAAGGCAGGCGCTGAAGCCTGCTGCGATGCCTTGGGCAGGCCCTCCGGCCACCTCCCACCATCCTGGACCAACCATCCTGAATCGCCACTACCTCTTTCCCAACCAGAAAGCGATTCTGACTCAGCCCATGTTTGGACTTGAGAAAAGGAAACACGGGTTTTATTACTTTTTTTGGTACAGGTTCCTCTTTTGTATTCAATATTTATACAATTAAACACACAAGGTAAGAAAAATATATACATGCATTGCTCATTCCACCTCTGTCTCCCCAACTCTGACAAGAAAAGTTTATGTGCAAGATTCCACTTCTGGCAACCTTCTCTCCTCAGCAGTCCGTCCAGGACCTTAACTCCCTCCAGGCCCCCGTGCAGGAATGCTCAGCACCCACAGCGGAGCCACCTGACAGCTCTACCAGCAGACCAGTGTGGAGAACCAGCCAGGAGGCAGGATGAACCAAAGCTGACACTCTCCAAAGGCCACCTGCTGGGGGGCAGCAGACCTGATGCCCGTATCCCAGAAATGCCTCCTGCACAGATCCGGCTCTGCTCTGGAACCTTCAACGTCTGTGCTGCTCTGACCAGGAACACAAAAAGTGGTCGACCTTCCTCTCGGAAGCCGGAGAAAACCACCCAGAGAAAGTACCTGAAAAAGGGGCTCCGGGGTGCCGCGCCAGCTGCCTCCCTGCCCCCCAGCCCTAGCTGCGCATGACTTAGATCGGCCCCAGCACTGAGTTCAGCCCGAAAAAGCGAGTTCACAGCCAACGTCACTGCCTCTCTCCGTGGAACGTGTAAGAGGCCGGCGAACGAGCACGGCTCCCCGGCTCCCCGGGTCCCCTGCGGCAGCGCTCGGATGCGCAAGGCGCAGGCTGAAAACTTTGCCTCCTTTACACGAGCTCCTGCCGGCCTGTCCCTCCCCAGCGGGGGTCCTGCCTCAGGGCGCAAGTGCCCTGAGCCTAGTTAGTGAAAACTGTCCACATCGCAACCCACGAAATGCTCCGGGAGGTGCAGCCTCCGCTGACGACCCCTCTCCCCTCCGAGCCTCGCTGCTGCCCTTCCACGCCCTCCCGTGCGGGGCTGGCTCTGGCCCGGGGGCACCCCTTCGAGTGGGGAGATGCCCCGCCGGCCCCCAGGGCGGGGACCGGGCCACCCCTCCCGGAGACGCGCTGCCACTGCGTCCCTACTGTGCGCCCCCGCGCGCCCGGCCCCGGCCGGGTCCAGAGAGCGCGGGCGCGCGGGGACGCACGCCGAGCGAGTGTCACGCACAGGATCCCCGCACCCCGCGGCTCGGGAAGGATATGGGTTGCAGACGAGCCGGAGACACCAGCTGCGCGGCCGCGTGGTCTGCCCCAGGCAGAAGAAGACCGTGGCCGCCAGCGCCGGGTACGGGACGGGCTGCTCCTCGTCGGCGCCCGGCTCCGCGCCGCGCCCGGCCGCCGGGCTCTCGGGGGGCGACGCGCCGCGCCCGGACCCACGCTCCGCCTCCTGCCCCGGCGCCCCGGGGCTCGCCGGGGACGCCCCCGCCGCCCCCGCCAGGCCCGCGGCAGGCGCGCCCAGGGGCACTCGGACCTCGTCCGCCGCCGGCGCGCCCTCGGTCATGGTGGCGGCGGGCGGCACCTGCGGGGGACAGGCGATGACCGGGCCCCGGGAACGACAGGCTCCCCCGCCTCGGGCGGAGCGGAGCTGCGGGAGCAGGCGCGGCCGCCGGGATGTCTTTGTCTTTTCTTATTAGAGACAAATGCGCCCCCCGCCCCCTCCTCCCTCCGTCCCTCCCTCCCTCCGGCGAGGGCTGGGCGGCCCCTCCCCCACCGCCGCCGCCGGGGCGGGGGCCGGCGCCCCGGGAGCTCCTCGCCGGCGGCGCCTAAGTTGAGCGGGTCCCGGCGCGCGGCGGAGCCTCCGCGCGTCCTCGCCGCGTCTCACCTCGCGACCGCCCCCGGCGGCGTCCCCGCGGGCATGGCCCGGGCGGCGCGGTCCCCGCGATCCCGGAACGGCGTTCGGCCCCCGCCGGAACCGCGCCGCCGCCCCCCTGGCCCGCGCCCCCGGCCCGCCGGCTCCGGCGGCGGCGGCGGCGGCGGCACCCGTTCCCGCTCCGGCTCCGACGCGCCCGGCGACGGCGGCGGGCCCGGTGCGGACGGTGCTGCGGGGCGGGGCGGCGCGGGCCGGCGCGGGCGCGGGGCGCGGGGCGCGGGCCGGGGGCGGCCGCCACGGCGGGGAGCCAGCCCGGAGCGGGTCCGCGCGCCGCGCAGGAAACTTCGGAGTGAGCCGCGGGCGGGGCGCGGCGGGGGCGGAGGGGCGGGGCGGGCCCGGGCCGGGGGCGGGGCCGGCAGCGGGGCGGGCGCGAGCCGGGGCCCCGGGACGCCCCCCATCCTGGGCGGGCCGGGGGCGCCGGGAGGGGCGGCCGGAGTCCTGAGGCGTGCGCAGGCGAGGACCCCTCCCCCACGGCGGAGGGTGCCCCGCCTCCTCGAGGTCCGGGAGGGTGGAGCTGGACCCCGCCCGTCCCCCCACGGCGCCCCCTCCCCCTCCCGGGCGTGCGGGGCACCAGGGGGCGCTCACGGGGTAGCTAGGCGGGGGCGAGGGGGCGGGGAGCAGCGCCCACGTCCTCCCCGCCCCCAGCTGCGGGGGCCCCCGAGCGGCGGAGGCGGGACCTCCCGGCCCCCGCCCGCCGCGGCGAGCCGCCCCCGCCCCCACCGCGACGCGGGCCGGGGTCGGCGGGGGGCGGGGCCCGGCGGGCGTGGGCGGCGTGCCGCGGCTGTGGCGGCGAGCTGCGCGTCCCTCCCCCTCTGCCTGTGTGTCCCGGGTGTGACCGTGCGCGTGTGATGTGCTGCTGTATCTGTGGGTGGGATTCTGGGTGCCCCTGCATGTGCATCTCCCCCCCCACACACCACACACTCTCTCTCAGGCGCGTGCGCGCGCATCCCAGGTTTTACGAACTTGGTTCCCAACCCCTCCTGGGTCTCTTCAGAGACCTATGGTACCCTGCGGAGGGCCAGCCCCTCCCGCAGTCCCCCACTCTCACACTAAGCACTGGAGGGACAGAACACCAATGCCTCTGTTCCGGGGGTCCCTTCGTGGAGGAGTCCTTGAGGGGCTCACTCCCCTCGTCTGGCCGGCACCTCAGGGCCTGGACCAGACCAGGAAGGCCCTCACCAGGCCCACAGAAAGACCGCCACCTGAGATACCAAGGCTAACAAGGCCTATCCCAGGGTCAAAAATCACTGCCCTTGGAGGTGTCAGCAAAGAGGGGGCTGGGGCTGGCTCTGACTTTTCACCACCGCAGTGTTTGCCCCACCTCCACCACCGGGCTCCTTCCCTGAGGTTCTGATCAGCTTTTCACTTCCCAGGACCACCTGTGCGCCTTCACAGTGGAACTGCACAGGGATGCAAGGCTTTGCCACATTCCAGCCAGCCCACCCTCAGGGTAGAGAGGAGACCCCCACCTCCTCTAGACAAAGGCTGATCATCACATGCTGGCTTCAGAGGCCTGCAGGCCTCGCCAGCTGCTGTATTGGATAGGGGATAAGGGCCCGCCTAGGGGTCCCAAACCTGAGAGGTGGTAGTTGCCAGCCTGGGCTTCCCCACCTGGAGGGTGGCACTGAGGAGAATGTAACCTGCCACCGATGGACCTGTTCAGGGAGCAAGGAAGATCATGGGGGGGGGGCATCTGTGCCCTGCTCCCTGCACACCAGGCCCTGGGAAGGGCACACTAGCCCCTGAGGTGAGGAATGTACTAGAGCTGCAAGACTATGGCAGCTCCAGCGCAGCTCCCAGGTGTTGCCCTGCACAGGACACTCACTGTTCAGCACCACCACCACTTGTATATGAGAACTTTTCGAGAACAAGAAAACATTTATTTTAATGCTACTGCTTAGTGGTGGAGGGTCACAGCTGGTAATTAAGGTCCTCAAAGAGCAATTAAGGTCCAGGGGGAGCCCAGAGCCTGGGACAAGACCTGCAGAGAAGGGCGGGGCAGACACAAAAACTGCAGCAGGATCCTGGATTGGGGTCACCTGAGCCCCCTGATTCTTTTCATATACCTGCCTCATTAAAAGTTAAGATGAAGCTCAAGATTGGTTAGTGATTTGCTGGACAAAAGTTACTGGGAGGTGGACAAGTATGACAGGCCATGGGTGGAATTGGGGTTAAAGGGAAGGTGAGCAGTACAGCCCTTCCTTGTTCCCTGCAGTGTCATATCAGCAAGGAGGAAGCCATGAACAAGTCCTTGGTTAAAGAAAACATTTACAAGCTGGGTTAAGTGTCACAGATAGCCAAGATAGGCAGGGTCAGGGGGCCTAATTGGGGACAAGAAAGCATCTAGAAGAGGAGTGGGGTTTCTCCTAACAGAAAGAGAAGCCTGTGCAAAGGCTCTGTGGCAGATAGGAGAGAGCTGAGGCGTGGGAAGAACCAGAGAGAGCCTGGGGGCCCATGCGGTGGGCAGGGGTGGAGAAGGTCAGAGTTCCCATAGGGCCCAGTGGCACAGGGAGGAAGATGAGTGTCATTCTGTGATTGTCACCCTTTGCTGTCATGCTCTGTCCTCCAGATGTCCTCCAGAGACAAGGCCATGGATTTTTAAAATAGACATCATTTTTTAAAGATAGTATCTAAAACCTGACAAAGCCTGTATCCTTCAGGCATCCTGTGGCCCATTTACAGACTGATGGGGCCTCACAGATACTTGGAGGGGCATTTGTCACTTCAAGGTCTTAGAAGGAGACCTACTCTCACCAGCTTCCGCTCCAGTTGACTGAGCTGGGAACTTCCAGAATTGTCCTTGCAGGGCTCCTTGTCCCCTAGGCCGATTCTCCAGTGGGGCCAACCTGCATGCAGGGGCTTGGCATGCTGCACTCCATTGGACTTCATTGGGCTCATGGTAATGCAGCTGAAGCCTGAGCTCATTCAGCTTAGGGTACTGCCCAGAAGTGGGGGATGGCCTCACCCTTGAGAAGGGAAATGGAAAGCAGGTTGATACAAGATGAGAAAATGGCATAAAAACAATAAAACTGTGATACATACATATCATTAGAAAGGAATGTTAGATGAAGCATGGGATAATTTGGAAATTGACATTAAAATTGTTTAATTAAACCATATAGTGTGTTCAGATTTTTTTTTTTAATCCTTTAGGCCTCTAGAAAATTTGGTTTCTTTTTTATTTCCTTTTTTCCCCTCAGGGCACCTCGGTCGGGGCCTGTGGGCACTAGCCCAAGCTCAGGGGCCTGGAGGGCTCCTCCATCACCTGCCCCTACCCAGCCACACTGTTCTGTATCCAGAGCACCCCATCTACCCTTTGGCTGGAAAAGTGAGCTTTCAGCTCCATGTCAGTCCCTTGTCCTGCCCTTTATGTGGTCTCCTCCTTCCTTCTCCAACTGTACTCCTCCCCTTTACATACCCTTTTCTTTCCTGAAGCCCCCAGTGGTTCTGGGCACTGGATCAAGTGTCCTTGAGCTGGTGGGGACCCACTTCCAGGAACTGTCTCCAGCCGGTCCTCCTCCACTGTCCCTTTTGAACAATAGACCCACCAGCCAAGCGGCCCCTCCAGGCCACCAGCTTTGGCCATGCAGTGCCACCACTGGAATGCCCCCACCTGGCCCATATTAGGCAACTCCCTCATGCCAACAGTGCCTGACCCCACACACCTCCAATTCGTTCTCTCCCCCGAGGCACTCACCTCACTATCTGCTGGCCCGGTCTGTTTTCAGGCCAGAGTGTGGCTCTCCAAGGGCAGCCACAGTGTCACATTTAATGTACCTGTAATGCTTGGCAAGTGCCTGTCCCAGGTGGGTAGACAGGAAACACTTAGTGAATGTGCAAGTGTAAGAGTGGTGACCTGAGCCAAGGCTTCAAAAGATGAGATGCAGGTTACCCAGCACATGTGCATGTTGGGCTGCAGTCCTGACACTGCAGCCACACAATGCCTGTTGGGCACCCCCAGAGACACTGAGCAGACCTGGGCCCCCACACCCTTTGGAAGCTCATGCCTCAGAGAAGGGGTCCTGGGCCTGCTGAAGCTGGCAGATCTGTCTTGGCCTCCCCTGAGCCCCTCCAAGCCCAACTCGTACCTTTTGGATGGGCCAAAGTCACCAAGGAGCTGGCCCAGCACCTTGCTGCCTAGAAAGTAGGCCCAGAGGCGCTACCCTCAGCATGCACAGGGATGGAAGGCCTGACTGGGCCAGGCTCCACAAGTTAGTGGCCTTCAGGGCAGGCAGCAGGGCCATGAACCAACAGACGCCTGTGCCCCTCCCAGCTGGGGTGCCTCCAGTGACAGTCACCTCACTCCCAGTCCCACACTTATCTAGTGTCACCTCAGCTCAAGGGCCACCCAAAATTTCAGGATGCCCAGCCCAGATGGCTGTGCTGGACAGTGGCATCCCTGCTGATGTTCTTTTTCCCCAGCCCCCAGGACAAAGCAATAGCTAAAGGAGGGGCTTTTCTGAAGTCTTATTTTAAACTCTCAGCAGCCATCAACACTGGTATCTAGAAGGTGGTGTTTGGTGTAATGCAGTGATTTCCTTAGATTTTAGTGTCCTGCTTCCTCTTTCATATTATTGTTCCTGCCCCTCTCCCAGACAAACCACTGTACCCACACTGCCCCAGCTTGGCCTTGGGTCCTCCGCCTCCTGGGTCCACAAAGAGTGATGCTGGATGAGGAACAAGAAGAGGGTTGTGCCCAGGTCTCAGGTATCCATCCAGCCTCTGGCTGCAGGATGGGCTCGATCTACTCTGCTCACAGAGCTTCAGGGCGGGACTGCTAGACTGAGCAAATAAAAATACAGGTAGCCCATTTAACTTTGAATTTCAGACAATGACTAATTTTTAGTGTAAATATATCGCATGTAATATTTGGGACACACTTAAACTAAAAAAATTTTTGCCTGTATCTAAAATTCAAATTTAAGGAGGTGCCCTGTATTTTATGTGGCCTGCGAGGAGCTGGAAGAGAGGGGGCCAGGGCTCACTTGAGCCAGGTGCCCTCTGCAGGCAACCTCTGGGAGATGCATAGCACAAGCCAATGCCCGCTTTAGGGATGCTGGCTGCAGGGGGTCAGCGTATTTTGAAATAATAGGCGCCCAGAGGAGGGGATGTTGAACTGGGGTGGGAAAGGCATCCGCAGTGTGTATTCCTGCGTGGCCAGCATCCTGCACCTGGCCTTCACCCACCTGCCTTTCCCACTGGAAGCTCAGAGGGTTCAGTCTCAGCTCCAAGACCCGGCTCAGGTCCCTTCAGGTCATGTGGGGTGTGGCCTTGGCAGTGCCCCTTTGAGCCCCCAGAATTCAAATGCAGGAGAAAGAATCACAGGTAACCCAGAAGCAAAGGAGCTTATAGATCTGCATTCTGCAATTGCACAGACTGTGGGGCTTTGGACCACAAGACCCTGGAAGGCGGGAGCAGGTAGGTCTTCTTTGCTTGATGCCTGGCATACAGTAGACGCTAAATAAATGTGTTGACTGGATGTCTGGAGGGGCTGTGCTTATGCTTGAGGGAATTTGGGGAACAACACACTCCCATGCTGTGCTGGGAAGGGTGACCCCACTATCCTGGGGTCCTGATGACTGGCAAGCTGGTGAGCACTCAGCACCTCAACTCGCAGAGGGGAGCTTACCCTTTCTCTGGGGACTCAGGTAGCTCATAACATTTCTGATATTATCTAGAGTCATAACTCAGCAAACATAATTTTTTGAAGTTTCAACATGAGATGATTAAAACTGTCATAGTACTGAGCATAGAATCATTCACTTTATTGCAGCTGGGTTAAACATACCATCTCCCGGTGGCGTCTAGACATCTCTACCAGCACTTTATGTGGAACCTGCTCTTTCTTTCTCTCTTTCTCACCTTCGCTGTCATTTGATAGGCTGAGCTCTGGAAGGTGCAGCCAGGGCAGGGCCACAGGGCTCCTCTGGCTCCAGGTCTGGCCCCAGACCGATGGGCGCCCTTCCCTTCCAAAGACATGCTCTGAAGAGGCACACAGGCCATTGCAGGTGTAGGGGACCCCATGTCCAAGCCAACTGAGGGATCTGGAACATTTTCCTGGCTCTGACCTTGTACCTAGATCACCTGCGGGTGGAGGGCAAGGGAAGTGCTAGCTCAGGTCACTGGGGAAATGGTTTAATGGGAATGGCGCTGTGTGGGTAGAGCACTTGGAGTTTTTTCAATTTCTGCTCTGTGCCTGGTTTTCCTGGAGACTGCCAAGAGGCTGGGATGGAGGCTGAGCCTCGGGTGTGTGGCCCATGCCACCAAAGGACAAGGTGGAAAAGAGGCTCAGGGTCTTTCTTAGGCTCCACTACC
This sequence comes from Cynopterus sphinx, assembly GCA_030015415.1. NCBI lineage: Eukaryota > Metazoa > Chordata > Mammalia > Chiroptera > Pteropodidae > Cynopterus > Cynopterus sphinx. The sequence goes on along the minus strand of CM057379.1, from coordinate 92,033,344 downwards.
TCATAGAGTGCATTCAGATCCCAGCTCCACTGATCCTGGCTGTGTGGCCTCAGACAAGTATCTTGACCTCTTTGAGCCTTAAATTTTTTCCTCTGGAAAATAAAACCTGCATCAGATGAAAAGAGATAGTGAACTGGTTGTTACTCTCAAATAGTTAAGCATAGAGTTACCACCAGCAATTCCACTCATTGGTATGTGCTCAAGAGAAATGAAAACCTACAGAAACTTGTATATGAAGATTCACAGCAGTATTATTCACAATAGCCCAAAGGTGGCAACAACTCAAGTGTTCAACACACAGATAAACTGAATGTGATATGTTTCTGCAGTGGAATAGTATGCAGCCATAAAAAGGAGTGGAACACTGACTCCCTACAACATAGATGAACCTTGAACCCATGATGCTTAGTAAAAGAAGGTCACACTGGTATGATTCCAGAGATGTGACATGTCCAGAATAGGCAAATCCACAGAAACAGAAAGTGGATAGATTGCCATGAAGTGAGGGGAGGGGGAAATGGAGATGAACTATCTTTTGGGAGTGATGCAAACGTTCTAAAATTGAGAAGCTGGTCATGCAACTCTGTGAATATTGTGAAACCCACTTTTACACTCTCAATGGTGAATTCTGTGGTGTGTGAATGAGATCTCAACAAAGCTGTGATGTGATAGCAAAGGTGGCACTAGTGAAGGTGACAAAGGTGGGCCTGAGACCCCTGCGGGGGCTGGAGCTGGGTGGGCCTCGAGGAAGTTGCTGCTTGCAATAGGGTGGGCCCAGGTGGAGCACAGCCTGCTTCCTTCAGGGCGCTCACCCTCCCTCGGGGGGACTCAAGGACTCTAGGGTCCTGGGGTCCACCCTGTAGCAACATCTGGCCTGGGCTGAGGCTTCGTTGCCAACTAGGCAGGGGGAAACCTTGTGGGAAGGACAGCCTCCTAGATGGTTTTCGTGGGGCCTCCTTTTACAGGGGAACTATGTCTAAGCTTCAAGTCTGGGGTATAGCCCATCCTGCCTGAGCCACTGAGAGCCCCCAACAAAAACATTCCCTGAGAGGGAAGGTGATGTGGTTGATCTGGGTGAGGAAATGGAACATGTGAGCCCCAGCTGGGAGCTTCCAGAGACTTTGAAGGGGCCATGGGAAGGGGGGTGACCGGAGGCAGATGTCAGGCTTGTCCCCACTGACTCTCTCACATGTCCTTTATCAGAGAGAAGCCCCAGAAGGTCAGCACCGCCACCCCACAGATCCCAGCCTCCTCCCCACCCTGACAGTTCAGTGATGCTCCTGAGAGGATGTGGCTCCCCCCGGAGCCCAGCAAAAGTGGCTCATACCCAGGGGCAGTGAGGACCCCAAATACAGTCTGCATGCCAGCCTTCTCCTCAGATCTTCACACATGCAGTGTGAAGGGGAGTGGTGGGAGCATGACCCGGGGCCGCTAGAGGATGTGCCACTGGATGCCTGGTTGTTAGAGTCAAGAACCTGGTCACCTGTTCAGTGATGTGGTGACTTCTCCTGGTAACGTATGCAGGATAAGCAATCAGCCCAGGCGAGGCTGAGTGCTGCAGGGAACAGCTTGTACAAAGGCTCTGCGGGAGTCAGGATGCTCCCCACTTTACATCTGTTCTCTGTTGTAGAGAACCAAGGGAGAGACACCAGCTGAGGAAGCAGGGCAGGGGTGGGGTGAGGTAGAGTGCCTATGGTAGGCCGTCAGCAGGACGAAGCTCTGTATAAACTGTGAGGACTCAACTGGGGGGCCGAGGGCACCTGATTCCTGTCTCCTTTTATACATTCACCTCCCAAGGTATATTTTGTATCTTTACAGTTAAGTGAGTTAAGTCTTCAACTGCCACATATCTTAACAGCCTCTCCCGAGGGAGGCTTTCCCCAGCTGTGACAAAGGTCGGGAACTTCTCATAGGGGACTGGGGTAGCAGATGTGGCACCAGGACTCAGGCGGGGCAGAGGCTAAGGCTCTGATGGCATTTCCATAATTTATTGTAAATCGTTCCTGCTTTGTTTAACGTTATGTTGCTTCCCCTTAGTACTAGCTCCCCAGTGCCTGCTAGCCGAGATGTCACAGGCAGTTCACGGTTTTAGGGAGGGGGAGCTGCATTCAACAAGAGAGGACTCTACCTCAAACTTTAATGCCAGGCTTGGGATGGGAGAAGCTGGCTTGGTTGAGGGCACAGAATGTGGAGAGGCTGTCAACTATGAGGTAGGCCCAAGATTCAAGGCCAAACAAGCATGTCCTCTATCTATGTGTGCTCAGGACATTTGATGAAGGACCGAGGGGGGTGGGATTAGGAGGTCTGCAGGTATCTGGCTGGGGTGGGTGAGGAGACTGAATGGCTGGAACAGAAGAGGCATGTTGACTGGATGAGGCAGTCTCACAGGTTCAAAGGACCTTACAATCAATCATGTAAATTGGTAGGTTCCACCTTAGGCTCGCTTCACCCAGAAGGTAACTCTAAGAGAGGGGTTTTGCTCCTGGGCAGCTGGAATTCCCATGGCAGTGGGGCTCAGACCTGCTGGGGACCTCACAGGGTCATGTGGATCACACCACAGTGTCATACCACTGCGGGGCAAGGGTGGGTGGCATCACCCACCTGCTCCTGTCATCACCGGGTGGGTCTGCAGAGGCTCCTAACCCCCTCTCTGAAGACCTAGGTTCTGCCTTTGTTCAGCCAAAGCCTTCCTGGTTTGATCCATCCTTTTCTTGAGCATCTGTTGTGTTTTAGGTGTGACCCTGGCTTTGCACTGGGTGCAGTTGAACCCAGATATGACCACCTCAACACTGTTAAACTGCATTTCATCCCCTTGATGCCTCTGGCTTCAGGGCGCCAGGTGTTGGACCTCTGCCCTCCATGCTAGCTCACAGTATGTTCTCAGCTGGGAGCTCCATGAACCTAGGGCAAGGGAAGGATGAAAGTGCTACTGTTGATATCAGGTCTCCTTCCTGCCTCACTGTTGGCCCTTGATGAAGAACAACGTATCCGAGCGATGTCTCTGAGCTGGCCCTATCAATCACAGTGTAACTGCCCCTTCTCTCAGGTCTCTAGCAAGGAGAGACCTGAGGTTTTTCTTCTTCCTATTTTTATTAGTAGCTCATCTTCTGTTGGCAGATAAGGTGAAGGTAAAAGAAAACGGCGCCTTTTTGCTGCTATTACAAGTGTGTTTCTGACAGCAGCTGTGATAAGGCACGTCTGTCATGGAGGTGCCACAGTTCCCCACCACTGCTGGGGTACACACACCCCTCATTTATCTCATCCACTTCCTGGCCTGCAGGTCCATGGGTGGTCCTTGTTTAGTCAGTCAAACCCGACCACCACAGGGGCACCAGCCTGCAGCCCCTAGAAGACCGATGAGTGTTTCACCCCCACTTTTAGGGCAGGACCCATGACATGGGTACAGAATATCAGAAAGCCTCTCCTACCCACGAGGGACTTTTCCCTGAAGCCCCACCTTTGGGTTAAGTGTCCTTGGGCTTTTCTTTTTAAAGGCCACATCCTTTCCAGGAAGGGCTGTGTATTGAGCTATAGCAACAATTGACATTTTAGTATAAATTTCTTTCTCAAGTTCTTTCTGCTTTGCCAACAGGAGAGAGCAGAAGGTTTAGGTGACAATGGTGGCAAAGAACAGCAAGGGCTGCTGGGAAAAGCAGAAAGAATGGGATGCTCTGACTTGAGTCTGCAGATGTCAGCTGCTCCGGCCCCAGGAAAGATCCCCTTAGTTTAGAGGCAGCAGGGTCAGTTTCAGGATCACAGAGCCAGGTTGGATCAGGCCTCCTAGGGATGCTTTTAGGGGATGAGGACTTGGAGGGCAGCAGAGATGGGCTGGGCTACACAAAGGATCCAGTTGGAGCCAGGAGCAAAGTGCTTCCAGGAGAGGAAACTCCAAGGAGACCTTGCAAAGTAAAGGGAAGCTTCACCTCAGCCAAGAGCAGCTAGCTGCATGGGCCTCGGGGAGCTGAGGGGCACCTGCATACAAAGGCTTATTCTGGATGTAGCTAGGGAGTGGGGGATGAGTCTGGGACTGAGCCTTGAACCTGTCCTGGGAGTTTAAGGCCCCTCAGGGTCTCTCTTTGGTCCTCAAAGCTGCATACAAGGCTTTCTCCTCCACATGCTGGGCCTTCAGGGACCAGGCAATGTCTTCAGGGCCCCTGGACATGGGAGTCTGGAGGGTCATTGTGGGGGCTAGGGAGGCAATGACAGCATGACCTCTCCCAGCACCCTCTCCTGATTAATAGGAACTTTGTCAGGCTCTTGTCACCTCACCCAGCAAGAAAGCAGCTGTAGGAAGCAGAGGGATTTCTGTCCAGCAGATGCCAGTGCTTTAATTTCCCTGGATTTATGGCCTTTTCTGTGGCCTTATTACTGAGATAAGGACAGAGCTCATCACTGTCAGGCTGCACTCAGGATGTGCAACCAGCCCCACAGATAAACACAGATGCCATTTATTTCTGCACAGGGTGGCAGGAGAGTCCCATGGCACCCCTAGGCCTCAGGTCAGCATCCAGGGCTGCTGGTTACCCCAACAGGCAATTTCCTGCTGTGTGGCCAGATGCTCCTCCAGGGACACAATAGCAGTAGCTTTTTTGACCTGATCCAGGCATCTGTAAAAATCTCACAGCAATGACTATCATGCTCGATGGCAAAAGACTGGAAGCTTTTCCCAGATAAGATCAGGAATAAGATGAGGATACTGCTCTTTCCACTGCTATTCAGAATTAGAATGGCTAGTCCTGGAGGTATAGTCATTTTAATTAGGCAAGAATAAAAGGCCGGAAGATGGGGGGGCAAAACTGTGTAGGAAGTCTTATGGAATCTACCAAAAATCAACTAGAACTAATATGGACTTTATTAAGAGCATAGGACAACATACGGAAGTATATGCCAGCAATAAACAATTATAAATAAAATTTGGAAAACTTCCATTTAAAATACATTCAAAAAACATAAAATATATAAAAGTCAGTTTAACGGGAGATGTGCAAGTCCTCTGTAATGAACTGGATAACAAAAAGTCGAGAGAAGTTCAAGACCTCAATAAGCAGAGACATAGATTGGAAGACTCAATGTCATTAAGCTTATCAGTTATCCCCAAATTGCTGTGTGAGATTCAGGGCAATCCCAAACAAAACCCCAGAAGTCTTTTTTTTTTTTTTTTGGTAGAAATTAACCAACTGAATCCAAGATATATATGGAAATACAAAGAGCACAGAATAACTAAATAAACTTGAAAAAGAAGAACCTAACACTGTGGGAAGACTCACAGTGTTTACTATGCAGCTTTAGTAACCAAGTGTGGTATGGCTGTCCAATAGGTCAGTGGTGTCGAACTGAGTGCAGATGTACCCCTAAACGATTGACTGATTTTTGACAAAGGTGTCGAGTTAATTCAGTGGGAGAAAGAAAAGTGTCTTCCACAAGCGGTCCTGGGAAATCTGGCAAATCCTTGGGGGAAAATGACCTTCAACCCCTACTTCACACCACGCACAGAATAATTTGAAATGAATCATAGACTCCACATAAAAACTAAAACCATGAAGTTTCCATAGAAATTATGGAATAGTGTGGATATCTTTGTGACTTTAATACAGACAAATATTTCTTTAAACAAAAAGCAAAACAAAAATATTAACATGAAAGGAAAAACGATGCATCAGTTTTCATCGATTAAAACCTTCTGCTCGTCAGAAGATGCCATTAAGAAACCCCAAAGGACAACTCAGATGGAGAGCAAGAATTCACAGTTCTGATCTATGGCAAAGGGCTTGTGTCCAGGATGAGTAAAGAACCAAAATTCATATTACAGTGACCCAATTTGAAAATCGTCAAAAGATTGGAATAGATATGTCAACAAAGAAGACATACAGATGGCAAATAGGTACATAAAGAGATGCTCGGGATCCCTAGTCACTAGGGAAGTGCCAACCAAAACCACGAGGACCAATGCCTCACACCTGTTAGAACACCCACAGGATGAAACACCAACGATGCCATATTTTGGCCAATGTAGATCAGAGCTCTCGACGCTGGTGGGACTGGAAGGTGGTACGCCACTTTGGAAAAGAATTTGGCAGTTTCTTAAAAGTTAAACGGACATGCATCGTGCCACCTGGTCTTTCTCCAGCAGGTATGTACCCTTGAGAAATAGAAGCATGCATCTTACAAAGACTTGTGTGAAGATTCATGGTAGCTTTCCTAGGAATAGCCCTGTTTTAGTACGTCCGAGCAGCTATGACAAAGCACTGTGACCTGGGGATTTATAAACAACAGACATTTCTCACCCTCTGAAGGGTGGCAGGCCCTTGGAGAGTGAAAGCTCCACCTCCTGGTTCACAGCCAGTGTCTCCCCACTGTGGGACCATTATATTGGGGGTTAGGTTTCAGCATGTGAATTTGGGGAGGGGGGCACATTCAGACCACAGCAAGCCCCAAACTACCCCAGTGCCTTTTACCAGTGAATAGACAACCTGTGGACACTCACACCACAGAGCACGAGATGGAGTCCAAAGGAGCAAGTGAACTTGAGGCAGAAACTCAGATGGAGCTTCAGAGCTTATGTCGTGTGCAAGAAGCTGACAAAAAGAGTGTACATTCTGTAATTCCGTGCGTATATAATTCTATCAATGCAAAGCAGCTACCTGAAGTGACAGAGGGCAGATTAGTGGTTACCTGAGGTGAGGAGGGACAGTGGGGAGGGAGAAATGACACCTTTTGGAGCAGTTGATGTTTTCACTCTCTAATTGTGGTGATGGCTTCATAGGCGTGTACACAGGTTACATTTTAAATGTGTGCAGTCAATTGTATGTTGCTCATTCCTCACTAAAGCTGAGAATGTAGATGCTCAGAAATACTCACCCCTCAAAATTCAAGGGATTGAACACTTTATATCTGTACATCTCACCATATGTCAAATTGTCCTCAGTAATAGAGCCAGAGCCAGGAAGAGAGATTTGCGTGTGCAGCGACCTGGAGAAAGGAAAGGCTGACCCCATCGCTGTTTGAAGTGGCATCTCCTGGACACCCCTCCCCCGCTCCTTCTAGCCCTATTAGGGCTCTGAGGTCCTGAGCACCGAGGCTGCAGTGACCCTGGCCTGATGTGGCTGAAGTTCCAGACCAGCACAGCATGTTCCAGCAATGTTTTCCTTTCAGACCACACGCATCCTCCCTCTTCACACTCTCATGTCTTCCCCTTTCCGGTTCTATTCTCTGCTTGCAGGCAGAGGAGGTGGCAAAGGTCCAGAGACGTGGCCACATCCAGAGCAGGGGCTCCAGGCTCCTCTGGGCCGAGGCTGCTGCTGTCCCCAGAATGTACTCTCTCTACAAGTTTGGAATATTTTTGCCCCCCCCCACCCCGCAGCTATCAGTGGGTCCCCACCCCCTCACATACACCCTCCCAGCCTCATGCTTCCATGGCTGAGGGAGGGGTGGGTGCAGCCATCCTGGAGGCCCCCAATCCCCAAAAGAGGTGGGTGGTGGGCAAGGGTCCCAGGGAAGCCCTTGGGCGGTGGCCATGCTGCACCGAGGGCCCACCCTCTGGGGCCTGGGTTTCCTCCTCTTCCAACAGTGGGGGAAGTATCAGTGGTGCTGCCATGAGCAGCAGAGAGGGAGACCCAGCTCTCACCTCCTCAGAGCCTTTCCCTCTGGCCATCCCAGTGCCCCGGTGTTTGTCTTAGCAGGCTGACCTTATATCCAGGGGCTGGACAACCCCCTCAACCTAGAGACTGATGAACAAACCTCCACCCCCAGTGCTACTGCTGGACTGCCCAGGACTCTGTGTGGGGCCCTGTGACTAGGGGCAGGATGCTGGCCTCTCTGGGAACATGGGTTTCCCCTCTGCCAAATGGGGATACTAGTCACTGCTCCCTGTGGGGTCACTGGAACATTACGGGATCTTCGTATGAAGCTCAAGGTGTGTGGTGAGCTCCCTAAACTGCATTAGCTCTGAGCACTCACCAAGGCAGCCTTTGTATGAATAGCATCCTGCATGGATGTCAGGAGTCCTCCAGAAAAGGCATCACAAATGGGGAACTTAAAACAACCCAAATCTATTCTCATTGTTCTGGAGCCTGGGAATCTGAAATCAGGGCGTCACAGGGACACGGCTCCCTCAGCCTCTTAAGAAGAGGACCCTTCCTGCCTCTTGTAGCTTCTGGTGCTGCAGGCCATCCTTGGTGTCTCTGGGCTTGTGGCCACATTACTCTTAGTCTTTGCCTCCTCCCTATATGTCTGTGTCTTCTCCCCTTCCTTTCTTTTAGAACACTGTCCTTGGATTTGGGGCCCACCTGGATAATCCAGGATGATCTCATCTCAAATTCCTTAACTTAATGACATCTGACTTTCTTTTTCCAAATAAGGTCTCGTTCACAGGTTATGGGGATTAGGATGTGTACATGTCTTTTGGGGGGCCACCATTCAACCCTACCACGTAGCCCAGGCTGGGAGCAGTTTATTGGGCCCTTTCTGAAGCCCTTCTCATGAGGCAGTGCATTGCCTGGTCATTGAAAGCTGTTTGAAAATAGCGTCCAGCCACCAATGGCCCCTCCTCATTCAGCCCTTCTTTGCCAATTCATCAGAGAGAGCTGGCACCATTCCCACAGAGCCTTGTGTGTCCTCGGGCAAGGCCTGGGGCTGATTCAGGCTTCCCAGGGAAATGCCTTCCACTGATGTATGGATCTCCTTTGTTGTAACTTCCTTGCAGCTCTATCGAGCTGGAGCTGCAGCCGCCTGGCGAGTGACCTCCTTGCACTGCCAAGACTGATGTCTACTCTCTCTCTCTCTTTTATTTCTCCACAGCTGGAAGGCAGACAACGCTTCTGTTAGTGTTTAACACCTCCACAGGGACAAGGACAAAGCTTGCTCTGAGTCCCCAGAGTCCATACTGGCATCAGGGTGCCCAGCAACATTGAGGCTGTGGATTCTTCATCCCTGTGGGTCTCCAGTGGGAAACCAGAGCTATACGGGGACATGCAGGATGGATATGGGGGTCCTGGGAAGCCACAGTGAGGAGAAAATGCCAACCAATAATACCTAGAAATGCTGGATAAACTATGACAAATGTCATTGTAAGTGTTTAACTGCGTCACCAGAAAGGAGAGGAAATCATCGATGAAGAGGCTGTCTTAGCCCATTTGAGCTGCTGTGACAGAAACCACAGACTGAGGCTCATATCCAACAGACATTTATTTCTCACAGTTTTGAAGGATGAAAGTCTGAGATCAGAGGGGCCAGCATGGTGGTGAGGATGCTTATCTAGTCCCGCCGTACTTGGGCTTAAGGCCTCGGGCTTAAGGTCTCTCCATATCAATCAACATCCAAAAACCCCGGTTAAGAGACAGAGCTCCCAGTGCTCCAACCCCTAAGACGCCATGGATGCAGAGACCAGTTTCATCTCCTCGTCTGTGTGTGCCCCAAATCCATATGTTGAGATCTCCCCACAAGACGATAGTGTCGGGTGTGGGGGGCCTTTGGGGGGGTGGTGAGGAGGTCATGAGGGTGGAGACCTCATGAATTGCATTAGTGTCCTATTAAAAGGCACCCACACAGCTTCCTTGCTCCTTCTACCATGTGAGGACACAACAAATCTCAAACATAAACATGAGTGAATTTGATGAATAAGAGCAAATTGCCACTTAAGCTCAGCCAGATGCAGGTCCCCAGGTGAGGAAAGATCTTAGAAATGGATAGAAAGGAGAGTCTGATGGCTTCAACAAATGGCAAATAGACGTATAACAGATGTCTGGACAACGAGAGGCCAGAAGATGGTAGAACTGTATCCCTAAAGTGTGGAGGGAGGAAACCAAGAGTTCTCTGCTTCGCTGCTGACACCACCAGTGCTGAGGGAGACAGGAAGACACTGCAGCCCAATCCAGACTGAAGGGTTTTCCTCTCCCTGACTCCTGCTGAAATGACTATTCAGGAAAAAGGAACTGGACCAAGAAGGAAGACGTCCATGACAATTACAAGGAAAATAATTTTTAAAAGTTTTTCAAAGATAAAAGATTTAAATAAACGGAGAACTATGATATCTGTGGATGGGAAGACTCAATATCGCAGAGATGGCAATTTTCCAAAACTTAATCTATAAATTCAATGCAATTTCCATCAAAAGCCCAACCACTCTTTCTTGAATCTTGATGAGGTGACCCTAAAATGTGTCTGGATGAGTAAAAGGCTAAGAGTTGCAAAGCCCATTTCAAAAAAGAATAAGGGAGAGAGTTCTTCAACCAGATACAGGATTTACCGTCAGCCTAAAGTCATTAGAACATCAGAGGCTAAAACAGCAGAAGAGGGGCAGAATGGACAGCTGGAAAGAAGTCCCTATAGACCGGGCCCAACAGCCTGTATGGGGGCCCATGGGGTGACCACCAGGAAAGTGGAATGGTAGGACTCGCAGGTGTCTGCACGGCCGGAGCTGACTTGAATCTGCTTGTATAGACCAATGGTCAAGAATACAGTGAGCAGCTCATTAAACACAGCCACCAAGAAAAGTTAAACCATGTGGACTTTCAGTTAGTGCTGAAGTGAGAGCAGCTTCGGTTTAATGAATGTAATTCGTACCAGCATGAGAAATACATGAACAGAGGGTCCCATACCAGGTTTCACGACAACACACTGGGTGGACTGGGGTGCCCCTCCGCCATCTCCAGTTGGCTCCAGCACAAGAGCGAAAGTCAGTGCAGGAGTTCCATGAGAATCAGCTGGTCATGTGGGATTTGCAATCGAGAATGTCGCATATTTTATCACTATTTGTAAACCATGTGCTACCCGTCCTTATCTCCACGAAATTTATAACAAGCCGCTGCTGTACGTATATAAACGCAGACGCTTTATAGACCACCTGGTGACGCTCACACAGAGCGAAATGGCAACTTGCAAAGTATGCGTAAAGGAGGCCACAGGAGCATGGATGTCAAAACATTTAGGGGCCTATGATGTGCGGATGCGTTTAATCTCAGAGGAGGGTCTACCGCGAGCACCGTGGTTTTCTGTACTCTTCAGCGTTCTTTGAAAACTGGTTGTAAACAGAGCTAAGTCTTGGCTCTCCCAGGGTCGCCCCTCCTAATGGGTTCCCCGCACTCCCCACCTCGGGGGAATGTTTCCAACCACTTCCTACCATGGCCCTGAAAGCAGGAATGGTGCCTGGATTCGGGTGATTTCGCCTCCTGGAGTTCAGGACAGACACTTGCTTTGGGCTGTAGAAAAACCTTCTCTTGTGTTTCCGGCCATGCCCAGGGAGGGGAACAGTCCTGCCTGGCCTGCTGTGTGCTGGGCCTACCTGCCCTGCCTCCAGGCCCCCTCCCCTTCCTCTCAAGCTGATCAGAACTTCAGAAAGGCAGAATGCCAGGCTGGCAGCACAGCCATAGCCCAGAATCGATCTGATTGTAATTGGGACTTGGAAGAAGTTTAATATTTAACTGGATTAAATATTTAAACAGGACAAGTTGACAGGGAGCTCGGTGGCACAGGGAGATTGGGGGACAAGTCCTGAAGATGGGGACAAGTCCCACTCATCTGGGAGGGAGAACCTCAGATACCCAGGACTGCCTTTAGGTGTAGGCAGATGTTCAAGAAGTTCTCTTCAGAGGGGATGATTTGGTCACAGTTATCAGGGCTGACCAGAGCAGTTTGCTGCTGTCTGCTGGCTAGGCTCGCAGAGGTCCTCTCTAGCCTCGTCCATGGGCCCATTTCTTGAGCCCCGACTATGTGCCAGGGCTGATGGGAAGGGATGCCTTACAAGTGCTCCTGTGAGGCTTTGAGGTGCTGCCTCCTCTAGGAAACCTGGCTGGACTGTGCCAGCTCCTCATTACACACATCACCCTCCTGAATGTCCCCTGCACCTATGCCATTTGTAAGGAGCTCTGAGAGGCTGTCTTAATGTAGCTAGCACTCTGCGTGCCAGTGGGTACTCCAGGCCTGTCCTTGACTGAGAGGCGCCTTGCCTTTCCTGGGGCTCCCAGCAGACCACACGGGGTGGCCTGGCCTAGGACGTGAGGAAATCCCAGTCCCCAAAGCCCCCCAGCCCCCAGCTTTCTGTGAACTGGGCCAGAGTTAGGGCTCCCGGGCTCAAGCCCCTATGACCTGCAGGTATCTGAGACTCTGGGGTGAGGGAGCCAGACTTGTTCAGAGCTGTCCCAGCCAGGAAGGCTGCCTAGGAGCAGGCGGCTGAAAGGACAGTCACAGGGAGCTGAGTGAGAACAGGGCTGTGTATGAGCCTCCTGGGGCTTCTGGATGGCCTGAAACCATGGGAATTCATCCTCTCATGTATGGAGGCTAGAGGTCTGAGATCAAGGGTCATAGGATCGCCAGCTTCTGGAGGCTCCAGAGGCAGATCCTTCCTGCCTCGCCCAGCTCCTGGTGTTGCAATCCTTGGGATGTGGCCACATCATCCCAGTCTCTGCCTCCATCGTCACATGGCCTCTTCCTGTATGTCTGCTTCTCTAAAACTCCTCTTCTTACAAGGACGTCAGCCATTGGATCAGGGCCACCCTGATGACCTCATCTTAACTTTATTATCTTAATTTTTCAAATTAAGGTCCTTTGCACAGGTACTAGGGATTAGGATATGGACTTATCTTCTGGGGTGACACAATTCAACTCACTAGCCAAGTGGGAAGTGTGAGGGGTGGGCTCGGGGAGGTGGTAAGCAGGACTCAGGGTCTCACCACTGTTCTGCAGCTGATGCCTGTGTCCCCAGGTAGCCCCAAGCCCCTCAAGAGTCTGAGTCTGGTCTCTTGATATAGATGGGCAGGCGGAGCTGAGCCTGTGGTCAGTGGTTCCCAACTCTGTGTCCACAGATGGAGCTGAGCCTGTAGAAGTGGGGGAAGGGAGTGGGCTTCAAACTAGAGAAAGCCAAAACCCTCCTCAGATGATCAGACAGACACTGATCTGAGACCTCCTTCCCCCACGAAGTTCAAGAATTACAGATCTCCTCATTTCCCTCTCCCCCCACCATTCTTCCTTCCAAACTTTGGAAATGTTTGATTTTTGCTTCCCACCCCACAAAAACACTGGTAGAGTGGGGTTGCTGTTCTAGAATTTTCAGAGGAAGGGTGCCATCCTCCCTCTCCCACCCCTCAACTCCCCCAAACGGTGTCCCTAAGCAGAGCACTGGGAGGATGGGATGGTGGGTGGGGCTGTTCGGTCACAGAGCCCAGGGTTTTTACCGGGCCCTCAGCAAAGCCCCTTGACTCGCAGGGCCTCCATCAGCTCTGCATGGGGCAGCCAGACCTCATAGCCTGAGTGTCTCAAGCATCCTCTATACTGTGGATCCGCTGGCAGCTGCAGGTGTTCCAGTCAGAGGGCAGCGGGCAGCCAGGTGGCCTCTCTGTGCTAGGGGATGAGGAGGAAGGGGCTCTTTGTGTTCTGAGTCCCTGTCCCCCAACTGCCCAGTGCGGGGCCCCGTGACTGTGGGGGCAATTTCCTACACACAGCACACACGTGGCTGAACCAAGCCAGGTCTGCAGAATGTCAGCTCAGCACAGGAGGAAGTGAACCGTGCGGCCAGCCCCTCTGATGTCTTGCAGACCCAGGGAACCGAGAGAGACAGCTTGCACTCAGGCCAGGCTGCCTTCCTGAGTTTGGTCAGGTCTGGGGCTGGACGCAACGGTGTGACCGGGGCTGAAGGAGAAACAGAACAGGGAGGAAGAGGCTGAGATGGAGCCTGACGCCCATGGGGGACACTCTGGAAAGCGTGACCCCACCCACCCAAGACACAGGCAAACTAGGCTCAGCCCTTCTCTGGCCACTTAGGAGCTGATGTGGGCTCTGGGGTCAGAAGATTAGTGAAGACCTGGCTGTGTGACTTACTCCTCTGAGCTTCGATTTTCTCACCTGTAGAATGGATTTGGGACTTGTGCTTGTGTAGGGGTGGTCGTGGTCAGGGGATGGACTAGGGTGTACCTTGCCATGGGCCTCTGTTTAAGAGCTGTTTTTTATGTGTGTGGGTAGAGAGTCGCTATGAGGTGCCAGGGTGGGCCAGGGAAAGGCCACGGGCACCATCCTGCCCATGGCTCTGTGTGTGTGTGTGTGTGTGTGTGTGTGTGTGTGTGTGTGCATCTTCCCTTATCCTCTGGGGTGAGTGTACAAAGGCAACAAGGGCCCCTGATTCAGTCCTCATTCGCCTCCTTCCCCAAACAGGCAGGGGCGTCTGCTCAGGTCTGCTGGTCTGCTCTTCATGGCTCCAGGCCTGATCCCAAAATAAAATATTTGGTTTCCAGGGCTGATGGCCTTGAAATGCAAATATTGCTTCTCTGTTTCCAACAAACAGCCGCATTTGGGCCTCTTGGAGGTCTTAGTTCCTGGCCTAGATAACCAGCTTCCACCACCCCTGGGGGAGCCAGTCAGGGTGGTGCCTTCAGCCCCCATGATGACTGGGAAGTGGGTGCAGGACCCCCACCACTGGCTTTATGGGTGAGAACACAGAAGCTGGTGTGGGTGGTGCCAGCCTGGGCACCCTGAGGTCCACCTGGGGATTCCCAGGCTCTCAGGAGGGCCCCCATGCTGGGGCTGAAAGGGCACAGCTGCCCAGCTGGAAGGGTGACCCCAGCTTCCTTTGTCTGCCTGGCTGGTCAGTCAGAGGTCCTTTCCCGCCAGCTACATCAGAAGGGATATTTGATAAAAACCTGTTCACAAGTGGGAAGGGTATGGGAACCCAAAGATGATAGCACAATGCCAGCCTGGACTTCAGGGCCTGGACACTAAGGGCCAAGAGAGGCCACAGGGACTTGGAGAGACTGCCTGGGGGAGGGTGGTGCAGCGCAGCCCATGTGACTGGGCAGGTAGGAGACAGGAATGAGCCCCCACACACCCCTCCCTCCTCCAGAGACCCAGAGCCTGGCTCACTGCTGAATCTAAGGAGATGCAGGCCTGAGGTCTGCCCTGGAAAACAGGATGGAAAGGGGGCACAGAGGCCCAAAGCCTGTGAAGTCCTTCTATCTCCCCATCTCATCAGGTCTTGTTCTCTGCCTAGCATGTCACTCTGCTGTCAGCACTGACATGAAGTATATTGTGTTCTCTGTTCCCTTCGCCACCCAAACAGTGCAGTGCAGAGAGGAACTGCGCGTGGATGAATCCTCAGATGCTCAGGCACATGGGCTCTGCTGGAGAGGATGCAGGGTGACACAGAGCTCTCCAGGCAAAACCCACAGGATTTCCTTTAAAGGAGACCAGGGGATTCTTATGCAAGTGTCATTGTGAACATCTGCCAGACAGGTGGGTGCCCTCCATCAGGAAGGGGTTCCTGCCACGTGAAGCAGGGATTCTGTGATGACCAAACTGCCCAGGGTGCTCCAGCCACAGCTGGTGCACATGGAGACAGAGTAGGGCAGGGAAGAGGCACAGACCCCATCTGACCCCTTCTTCTCCAGGTTACGAGACAGAAGCTCCTGAAAATTCCAGATTCCCCTCAGGGCAGTTGTGTGAGACCTTTTTCTGCCTGAAACACCATTCTCAGTTGGGCCTCAGGACAGGCCCTTGCAGAGGACACAGGGTCCCACAGGCTGGCCTCCCTTTAGGCGAAGACATGGCCTCTCCCGACTGCATGGAAGCTTCCCTGGGCACACTCAGGCGTTCTCCACACCCTCAGCCATAGCTGAGGCAGCACCCAGGGGTAAGCCTAAGTAGCTCCTTGATTGCCATCAACAGAGCTTGAATATTAGAAGGAGTGATAAGCAGGGCCTCCTGCCACTCAGCCTGAGGACACTCAGGGTACATGTTCCCAACATGGGGTGGCAGGGGCTCACGGCAGGGGAGGGGCCCAGGCCTGGCCTCCCCCTTGGCCCACCACCCTACAGAACAGCCAGCATGGTCCTCAGAGGAGAGCGCTGGACTACCATGTGTTCCTCTGAGCAAGGACCTACCTCCTTGCTCAGAGGAACACATGGCCACAGAATGCTGGGAAGGTCCATTCACCAGCTTTGGGACATGGAGGGAAAAGCTGGTGTGTGTCTGTGGCTGGCCTGCTTCCAGGTAGGACTATAGCAAAGAGCCCACCACCTCCAGTCAGAAGTGCAAGGAGGAGAACTACAGGTCCTAGGGTGGAGAGGGCACTAGAGGGCTACCCAAGGTCTCCCTGAGTTGGCAGGTACCCATCCCTTATATCCAGGGCTGGGAGACCACTGCCGAGATAAAACACCGCAAAGGCAGCTCTTGAGGCCAGATGAGTTCTGGGGTGGGAAAGGGGCTCGGGTCCCAGTTCCAGCTATGGCTCAGCAGTGTGACCTCAGGTAACGCAGAGCACAAGCCTCTGTTTCCAAGTGTGAAAGTGGATGTGGGGTTCTCACCCAGCTGATGACAACACTGACCTCTAATTGGGAGATCACACCCAACCAGTGAGCCTCAAGTAACACTTCGTAGTGGGAGCACTTTACCCATGGCCTAAAATTGGGTTTCTACTTCCCAAAAAAGCCGATTCAGTCTCTGATGAGGCCAGCACAACCCTCTGCCTGGTCTCCTGGTCTGAGGACCTCCCACAGGCCTGAGTGCCAAGGACCAATCAGAGGGCTTGAGAGGGGTCAGGACACTCTTGGGGTTGGGGCCCATTCTCTCTTTTACTTTTTGGGGTCGTGCACCCTCAGGCACCAGATGCTGAGCATGGAAGATCCACTAGCAGATGCCCCTCACCAGCCCAAGACCCTTCCCCCTGGGTTCTGCAACCCAGAACCCAGTCTAGTGAAAGTGCAGGGGTTGGGGTGAGGGTGGGAAGAGACAGAGAGGCTGCCCAGTGTCCTCCACCTGCAGTCCCCCCTCAGGCTGGAGGAGCTAGAGGTGCTGAGCAGAGGCAGGACCAGACTGCGTGGGCACAGGGGCTCGGGTGGCGCAGGCAGGGGGGGGGGTTGCCAAGCAACCGCCACATGCATCTGGCTGAGTCTGCTCCCTGGGGTGGAGGAGCCACCAGTTCCAATATTTACACTTTGCCATTTGTTAAGGAGCTTTTGCTCTGGACAGCAAGAAGGGGCAGTATCCTTCGTGGAGCATTGGGAGCCCCTTGTCCTGGTGTGGCAGGGGCTGTAGCTGCTGGTCTCTGGAGGGGGAGAACAGTGGGCCCCACATCCGCCAGTTTTGCTCTCAGGATAGGGGCTGGCTAAGTTTTCCCAATGGCTCAGAGCTGGAGGCAGAGAGATTGTGATGGTGAAACTCCAGCCCAGGGTCTCCTGTGGAACCCAAAATGACACCAGAAATTGCCTGGCCAAAGTAAGGGAAGGACTCAGCCTGGGGTCCCAGCTGTCCTCAGTGGCAAGCATCACACAAGCAAAGTCTTCCCTCTATGGTCTTTTAAGTCACTTCTGCAGCCTGTGATGGGACAAGGAAATCTAGGCCTTGGGTTTCCTGTAAGTGTATTGGGTATTTTGAGTGCCTGGTTGCTCCCTAATATTCTGGGTGATCCATGGCCCTGGGCCCTGGATATTGTCCTTGGAGGAGGCATGGCCAGAGACAGCCTCTTCCTGGAGGCCCAGCACTGTCCTGGGGGTACTGACGCCTCAACAGGCTTCCTTGGGGTGAGGGCTAAGGACAGTGGGGATCTCCAGCCAGGCATAGAGATAGCAGGATGTGAGCACTGCCTGGTCCATCTTTCGTGGGCCAAACCCCAGTACCTGACCAGGTCCATCTGGGCTCAGTTGGGACCCTACTGAGCTGCCAGGTTTTCCAGCAGCTTCTGTGGTTCTTTTTCCTCTTTCATGAAGTCTCCTGCCGATCCAAGGTGGAGTGGTTCCTGCTGACCTGCTGGGATGAGTCAGGGGCTAGGAAAAGGACACTCGCGAGGGAAGGGCATTACTGGCTATGACCCTATCCTTTTGTGGGTCTCTACCCACCTAGTGGGATACCCTCCCCCAAACTATAGGCAGTATCAAGCCTCAGTCTCCTCACCTGTCACTTAGGTCTAGCTCCCTCTAACCCTGCACCTCGGGCCCTGGGCTGATTTGGCTGTACACCTGGGCCACCATTCATGTCTCCGCTTTCCCTCCTCTTCCACATCCTCATGCAAACCGGGGTGTTCCTGGCCTGAGGGTGTCCCCAGGCAGGTGCTGAGTGCCCAGGGAACTGAGTCGACCATCTCTCCCTCAAAGGATCTTAGAGGCACAGCTCCTCCCCATGGGTCAGGGTAGCTGAGCATTGGAGCACCCAGACACCCCAGGCCTCAGCACCCCCTAGAGGCTTGTAGCCTCAGCTGAGCCCCATCAAGGGGTCGAGGGATTCCCCAGGCTTGCGAACTCACATATCCTGGGAGGAGAGACGGTGCCCAACCAGTGGAATTGCAGCCCAAACCAGCAGATGGACACGCTTAGCAGCAATTAGGAGGTGCAGTCATTGCAAATGTGCAGATTTATACACTTGAGTCAAATAGGCTCTGGATTTCTTTTTTATTGAGCGTAAATTGAGTGTATGAGATTTCCAAGTACAAAATGTGCTTAGAGTCTCGTCCCAAGTGCCAGCACCTGATAGATGCCCATCAGAGCTGGGGGCTTACTGATGGAGAAGAGGCCCCACCCTGCCCACCAGTCCAGCCTGGGTCCTGGACCTGGGACTCCCCATCACAGCCACCTGTCCTGCAGCCAGGACTCCCCACAGGCCTGGGACAGTGCTACCTTCCCCTGGCCTTCCCACCTGCATCTGGGACAGCTCTGCTTTGCTGTGCCTTGTGCTGGGGGGAGCCCTCCTGGTCTCTGGATTGAGGATGCTCACATCCCCCCTAGCATGTCCTTCTGTGTAAACCCAAGACTGCTGTTTCATTCATCTACACAACAAATGTTTAGTGAACACATGATGCAACTGTCAATGGTCTGGTGCCAAGGACTATACAGTGAGGAAATCTCAAGGCAGGGGACAGGGACCCCTCCTCTCCTTAGAGCCCACATGGATTCCAGGGTCCTCACCTACCACTGGCTGCCTTTTGTGGGGACTCTGAGGCTATTTATGCCTCCAGGAGAATCAGAGAGGCCCATGATGTTCAGCCCTCCCAGCCCTCATAGGGACCCTGGAACACAGCCAAACATCCCTTCCTCCTGACCTCCACAATAATTTAATTAATAATTTAAATAATTGCTTCCAGAAATTATTTCCAGGGCCTATGAGTGTTCTGGGCTGAGTAAGAGGAACAGAGAGTAGGGACCAAGTTTGGAGCTAGCCTGGCAGTGGCCCCACTAAACCCTGATTCTCCCTATTGATTGAGAATAATTACCTGATGACAAACTCCATTAGGTACTTACACATCATTAGAGTTTAAAAATAACAATTTATCACCGATGCCGCCAGAGGGTCAAAGTTCAGGGCAGGATGCTGTGTGCCTGATTGTACAGAGGTGCCTGCCACCTTTGGCACAGGGGCAAGGTATTGTAAATTTGGTCCCCTAAATGAGAAGCACTTTGTCTTCCAGGGTTGTCTGCAAGAGGCAAGGTCTCTGCTCGGGAGTTTGGGTCCACTTGGGGACCTAGGACATTTTACCTCATAGGCCCAGGGCACCAGAGTGCCCAGCAAGTGGACAGGCCCAGTGAAAAGCCTGTCTACCTTGCTCAGAGGTGGGGGGCCCAGCTCAGCCCCCTCATCTCCACTCCCCAGGCCTAGGAACAATTCTCCACCAAGATTAGGAGGAACAATCGTCAGAGAAACAACCATGATTCCAGAGTAAACCACTGCCATCTGGGTCCCTCTCTGAGAGTGGATGGAGACAGGTGGCCCCTCCTCCCTGGATCTGTTAATAGGACAAATAGCATCAGGTTCTTGCTTGAATCCTTTGCTAGCTACCCATCACGCAGGAATCAAATCCTGTGGGCCCCCTACACTGCCATGACCCCACCTCACCTAACTTCCTCAGAGATGCTATGCTGGCCCCCAGCCCCCAGCTTCTAGTTGACCAGTGGGCAGGCTGAGACTGAGCCCATCCCAACCTCAGGACCCACATTAACCACAAGCCAAGGGATGCCAGGAGCCACCAGAAGCTGGATGAGGCCAGAAGAATCCTCCCCTGGAGTGTAAGAGCCTTGATTTAGAACTTCCAGCCTCCAGACTGTCGGAGGATGCCTTTCTGTGTTAAGCTGCCCAGTTTGCGATCCTTTATTACATCTCTTGGAAACTGATACACTGCTTTAAATAATGCCGATCACAGCAATCTTGAATATGGACAGTCTTATGTAAAATTGTATAAATGCATCTTTAAATCTTTTGCTGCTTTTCTTTATTTGCAATAGACAAAGGAAACACTACTGGAAACAGCTCCCCACCCCTTTTCCGACCAGATAATTCCTTCTAGCTGTCCATATTCCTCCAGGACCTCCAGGCCAGCCCTTGGGGCAGCAGTGATGATCAGGTGCCTCTGGCCAGGGTCTCTTTCATAAGTGGCTGGTCAGCTGGCCTTGAGGGTGGCTGGGGCTCTGCCAGGTGGGCTGGGCTGGCAGCTCTTCCCGTCCCAACATGCCAGACGCCCACTAGTCCACTCCAGGGCAGAGATGCCAGCAGTGGCCTCTTCTGGCAGTTGTCATGATTCACCTGGAGGAGGGACACTTTCTCAGCACAGTGGAGACCACGTCTCTTAGTCCCCACAGGTCATGTAGGTCCCTCTGCTTCGTCAGGCCCTTGTGCTCCTGGGGCCACTCTCCACAGGAGGAAGAGGTGTGGTGTGGAGGGAGGCATAGTTGAAAGGCACAGCAGGAGAGCTTCCTGGAGGAAGGTGTCAGGCAGGGTCTTGAAAATGAAGAGAAATGGGAGGAAGAGGTGACTCTGGGAGGGAGTGGCCTAGGGGAGGCCATGCAGCCAGAATGACCCAGGCTCTCAGGACCTCTGACGTCAGCCTGACAAAGGGCCCATGGGGCCATGGCAGGTGGAACAGGGTGCCAGAGCCCCCCTAAAAATAAATTTTCTGTAAATCTGAGTAAATGGTGTTTCTTAGTATGAGAAGCCAGCTCCCTTACAGAATCAAGTCCCCAGAGCACCCTTCTCTCTCTTCTCAAGAAAAGCAAGATTTACAATAATGTAAAGTGCATTAGCTCACAGTGAGGAGGGCGGTCTGAGCCCATCCTGCAGGCCAATCATATACTTAGTTGACTGACAGCTATTTAAAGCTCTCCGGGTGTCGTGAAAGAGGGGCAGTGCTGATGGGGTGCTGGATGTGAGACAGAGGCTGCTTACCCCCCTCTCCATGTCCCCATGGCTGAGCTCATCCCTCCTGGGACAGGTCTTGCATAGATCGTGGGGATACCTCCTCCCTGGGGGATGCCACATCAGCATCTTACCTCTTCCTACAAAGGAGACCTCAATTTTAGGAACTTTCCTGCCATTCTAGGGGTCCTATAGAGTGAATGTTGGCCAGGTCCATGGTCAAGAGCAGTAGGAGGTGAGGCACACTGGTGGGCAGAAAGCAGGTCTCCAATGGGCTAGTGGGGTCAGGGCTGTTCTAATCCCCCGTTAACTACTGCACCCAGTGGAGGACCTGGCACACACTGGGCACTCTGTATAGTTTAGAAAACTGGACTGAATCACTATCATTGGTATCTGTGGCAGGTGAAGGTCACCAAAGGCTTGGAGAGCCACCCACCATGATTTCATCTTCACAACCCCTGGAGGGGGCAGGACACAGGCCAGGCAGAGAATAGGCATCCCTGCTGCCTGGCAATGCCCACCTGCCATGCCGCTCCAGCCCCATCTTGGTGACTGTCAGCTCTCGGAAGTGCCAGGCTATGCAGGCTCCTCTCTGGGGCAAGACCTGGCAGCTGAGGTCCCTGGCCTGGGCCTGTTCCCACCTCAGTGTCTCCCTTTGCCCTCTAATGGGCTCAGAACCTGGGATTAGGACCTCCTTGTGCCCCCACAACCACTGCGCTGTGGCCTCCTGATGTTGCACCCCAGCTCTGGGTGCTCCTAGAGTTCAGAGGCAGCAACTCAGCCCCTGCCTCCTGGGTCCCTATCCCTTTCGGTACTCCACTTTCAGCTGCACTGGCCTCTGGAGTCAGGGTGGAGGGGGTTTGTCAATTGGCTCCAAGAGCCAGCAACTCAAGTATCCCAGCCTCACCTGGGGAGGGACACGAACAACCAGGAGCCAAATTTACATCTGAGGCCACTCACCAAGCCAACCTGAAATCAGGAAACTAAAACATGGAAGTGCAAATTACCTGGGGCTGTGCTCCTGCCTCTGACCTCTAAGCTTAGAAATCCAGGCTGGGTGGTATGGAGGGTGCAGGGGCTGAGGAGGCTGAGGCCAGGCCTGGCTTCTGCAAAGGATGGGGTGGGTAACTGGAGGGAGGGTCGGTGGGTAGAGGCAGGTAGGTGGGAAGGGACCCTGCAGCTGTCCAGGGCCCTCCAGGTGACCTTGCACTTCTCCCTTAAGCACTTAACTGGATGTTTGCCCCCTCTTGGTGAAGACTGAGTGGCCCTGGTTCCACCAGCTAAGTGGCTCCATATAATGTCTGCTGCTCCTGAAAGGACCGTCTGGGGCGTGGCGTAACATCTAGCCTCTGTGTCTATTTTCAGGGCCTCTTTGGGCTAAGTGCTGGGCAGATTCCAGCCCTTCTGCCTCGGGTCCTCTAAGTGCTGGCATTCTCTGGCTGAAGGGCACCTGGGGGCTGGTCTGGGTGTCCTGCAGACACACTTGAGCCAGTGATTCGAGGGAAGACGGTCTCCTCCTTCTTGCTGCCAGTGTTGTCTTAGAGAGACTGAACACAGCACTTCCTCCAAGGATCTCCAGCAGAAAAGAGCTGAGGTACCCCTCCTGGGACAGGTATCTGAGCCTTGGCACAGCTGACATTTGGGCCATCTGAACACTGTAGGGTGCTGAGTAGCATCCCACACTTCCACCCACCAGATGCCAGGAACACCTTTCCCCTGCAATTGGACACCCTAAAATGCTTCTAGATATTGCCAAAGTCACTCCCAGGTCGAAGAATGTGGTAGGTGGTGGTCTATGAGGCTTAGAGTGACCACAGCAAGGCGATGTGAGGGGCCCCTGTTTGTGAGTGGGTGTTTGGAGACTGAGGACCCCCAAGTCACACTGCATGTGGCACCCTAACTCCTGTTGTCTGGCAGGGGACTGTAGATGCAGCCTAGCCCTAGGAGGCATCAGGCCCCCACCTCACCCCACCAGGAAGAAGGCCCCACATCCCAGATCCTTGCAGTCTTTAACCTCACTTCTGGCCTGTCGGATTATGGGGTGGGGAGCATCAAACTTCTCCATCCATCTCCCTAAGGAGCTCCAGGAGTCCCTGGAACTGAGAGGCCAGCAGTACAAAGACTAAAGCTGCCCAGGCACGCCGTGGCCCTGTAGCCACTCCACAGCTAGGATACTCCATGGCTCCCATTTTGTAGATAAGAACACAGAGAGATTAGGGGTTTGCCAGAAGTCACACAGTGTGCAAGTAGGATGAGAGGCTTATGTGGGTGGCCTGACTCTAGGGCAGCTGGGTGCCCTTGACTAGCTAGCACCTCCAGGGGGCAGGATGAGAGGGAGGGGGCAAGCAGGCAGCAGCGAGTGGATGGGGAGAACATGTTCTTCACCATTCTCTGTGTCTGCCCTTTAAATGACCCTCCAGGCTCTTATCTGCAGCCTGCATCCCCCTAATCTGCAGACAGAAGCATTTACGAATGATGTGGGTGGGGTTTCTTAACATCAGAGCAGCGGCTGTTCACACCCTGACACTTTTGCTAGGACGGCCCAAGGTCACCGGCCGTGTTTCACTAGGCGTGCCAGAGAAGCAGAGGTGGGGGGCAGTGGGGCCATCCTGGAGGGGCCAGGGGGCCAGGGGCAGGCCGGCCAAGGTCGATGGGGGGAGCAGGCACCCCCTGCTATAGATGCAGGTTTCCCCTCTAAGTGAAGGTGAGGGGTCTCTTCTAGGCCCTGTTCCCTGGATCTCACAGTCTGTAGCTTAGGGCAGGCCTGGATTTATTTGTTACTGCTCGGGGGCTAGGACAGTTGTGTCCTGCCCCAGGCTGCCCAGGACCTCTCTCATCTTTGGGTCAGACTCCTCCAGCTCGTCTTCTGGGGGCGGCACAGGCAGTGGGGCTCCAAAAGGAACACAAGACGGGGCAGTGAGCACCCCTGAGACTTGCCAGACTAGATCCAGCATCAGGGCAGCCAGGATAACCAGTGCCAAGGCCTGAGACAAAGAGTTGGGGTTCGGGCTGCAACACCAATAGATTCCAGATGGTCCCTCTATTCCACGGATGGGGGGGCCTGACCTGCCACCAGTCACTGAGGCTAAAAATAACCTTGGCCAAGCCAGAGCTTCTCAGGACCCTCCTCAGGCCAGCCCCACACACCATTGACTCATCCTCACCTGGCTCCCGAGAAAGGGCCTGCATACCTTGTTATTCTCATTACAGGTGGGTTGGGCACAGAGGCAGCAGGAAACTTGTCTGGGGCTGAGGGGACCCTACGCCCCTTGCTTTCTGCCCAGCAACCTTACTGCCTTCACACTAACACCCTGGGACAGGCCACCTGAGACCAGGGCTTCCAGATGTGGATGTGGCCATTGGCTGGGTTTGGCCCCTCAGTCCAGTCATTCCCACTGATATCTGCTGGGCCCAGCTTGGCTGAGAGGAGAATGTGGGGTGAAGGCACCAGAGCCTCATGGGCCTTTCTGAGACCAACTGAGCCCATTCAGTGACAAATACCAGCCTGGGGGAAGAGGTATGTGGACACAGGCAGTTACAAGCAGTGGGTGGCCAGGCCAAGCAGGTGGAGAAGGGGGAGGAGGAGGTGATGGGACATCAGGAACAAAGCCTAAGACCACCCTTACTTCTGACACCAACTTCAGGCTCAGGGGCCCTGCAGCCCCGTATCTCTGGGAGTCCTGGAGGGCCCTTCTGGATGGAGGCCACTGGGGGTGCTGGGTCTCTGTGTCCTGTGGCTCTTGGTACCAACCCTGCCTCCCCTAGACACTGGGCCCTGAGTGCCACTGGACCTTCCCCTCCAAATGGCACTTCTTTTCTCTGTGTTATCCATGACCCTCGCTGCTGGAAGTCTCCTGAGGATTTTCAAAAGCTCTGGCTTCTCCTATCTAGAGCTGGAGCCATCCTCAGAGCAAGGGACCACCCTGGCCTCAAAGCCTCATGGAATGGGTCAATAAAACAAACTCTTTAACCCTTAGAACCCAGAGATGATGCTGATGGGACCCTGCCCCTCCCGGCCCAGGCTGGCCATTTGCTCACTTTGGGGTCCACCATCCTGAGCTATTCTCTCTTGTCCTCAGGGCTAGGTCCCCCAAAGTAGTGTTGTGTATGAGGACACATCCCAGCCCCCTGCCTGCCTGGGGTTGAGGGTCAGGAAACGTCATGACCTCACCAAGCCCCAGTTTTTTCATCTGTGAAAAGGCTGGTTGAGAGGTAGGTGAGATACTGCCCTGTTCACAGCAGAACCATGTGTGTCTACCCCACCAGGCCTGGGCCCAGGTGACAGGGCCTCTGTGGGGTTCTGAAAGGCTGTCCAGTAACTACAAAATAGAGGTGGAGAAGGGGACATGATTCAGGGGCTTGGTGACTCCCACACAGGGCCCCATAGGTGGGTTGTCCTTGCTGCTGAGCTCCAGGCCAGGAGGGGGCTGGGCTGGGTACCTTCTGTCCATCCGCCCACCCATGGCTCAGGCGTCAGCGGCCTTGTCATGTCAGCCTGTTCCTGGGCCTGCTCAGGCAGACGCAAAATCTCTCCTAAATCCTGTATTTAATTTTGTTCTCTGGGAAATTGTGGGAGGTTTTGGAGATAAAGCTGAGCTGATAAGTCAGGGATTTGGCTGTTCTTGCTGAAACTCCTGGACAGGGAGGCAGGCAGCAGGCCTAGGATGCCATCAGCCAGGCCTGGCTTAGGCACCCCCACCCTTGATGCACCCCAATCTACAGTATGCCAGGTCATCGGGTTCCCCAGGGTGACGGCATGAAGGACACCAAGGTGAGCATGGGAGTCAGACCTCAAGGAATCCCAAGGCGCTATTAGGAGGTGGGTCCACGCACTGTAAGAACTGGGGGGGGGGGTGCTGAATTACATGGGGGGCATTATTGATGCTCAGCTCCCCCCTGCACCCTCTTCCTGAGGCTGGACCTTCCTCTGAGGGTGTAGTGTCAGTCCCTGCCCTCACTGGCAGCTCTGCCCTGCTTAGCCAACACCCCCACTATCTGGAACATTCTATTCTCCCTCCTCATCCCTAATTTGATGAGGGTGTGGTGGTGGCAGGCAGTCCCTCATATTTTACTATTTTTAAGACCCTAGGAAGGTGGAACTTGGAAGTCCCTCACTGCATTGCCATGTTTTCAAAATCATGGTCTTTGAGACTTCAAATCATGTCTGAGTAATAAAAATAATAACACACCCCAAAGAATTGAAATCAGTGTTCAAACAGAAACACGTTCATAACAGCTCCACCATGTTCATAACAGCTCCATTCACACTGGCTCACAGCTGAAAACAACCCAAGTGTCCATCAATGGATTAGTGGATGAACACAATATAGTCCATCCACACAGTGGAATAGTATGCGGCCATGAAAAGGAACGAAGCCCTGGTATCCTACAACATAAATGGACCTTGAAAACATTATTGTAAGTGAAATAATCTGGACACAAAGGGCCTTGTATTGTGCGCTTTTACATGAAGTGTCCAGAACAGGCAAATACACAGAGACACAAAGCAGATCGGTGAATGCCAGGGGATGGGGGTGGAGGAATGGAGAGTGACTGCTAATGGAGTCACGGCTTCCATTTAAGGTGATGGAAAAATTCTGGAACTAAATAGAGATGATAGTTTCATAATCCTGTGACTGTACTAACACTGAAACTCCTGGACAGGGAGGCAGGCGGCAGGCCTAAATTGTACACTTTAACATGATAAAAACGAAAAATTTGTGATGTATGTTATGCCATAATAAAAGCGTAGTGACAGTAATAAACACGTCTACAGAGCTTGCTGCGTGGTAGTCACTGTCCTAGGTGCTGTTTCCATCGTACCTCTCAAGGTGGCCTCACCCCTGCCGTTCACATAATGGGCAACGGACACTAGGGGCGGTCTCCCAGGTCACAGGTGAGAAGAGCTTAGTCCTGGCAACCAGGTTCCCCTCTGGGCCTCCCTCCTTCGCACCCATCTCTGTCCTACTCCATGTTGTTGGGCAGAATATTCTTTGTAAAGCCACTATTATACCTACACGTTCGTCCAATTCTGTGCCCAGTGATTCCTCCTGTTCTGTCAATTGTTTGACCTTTATCTGCCTCCCGAAGTAGGGATCTTCCTGTTATTTCCTTTAATCCTGGAATTTTATAGCTTCTTCTAAAAATGGTTTAGCTTGGCCATATCTGGAATTAGTTTTGAAGGGCGAGGGTTCTGAAAGGTAGTGAAGGTCAAAGCCCTTCCTTGCTGGCCCTCTCTGGGTGGGTGCCCAGGGAGAGGAGCCTTTTCTCCCACCTGCACTCAGCCTCTCCGCCTGGATGGGCCTTGGACAGTGCCCAGAAAGGACATCATGCTGGGGCTGACACTGACCAGGATATCCTCCGTGGGAATGAGGCCAGGGCTTGAGGAGGTGGCCATGCCAGGCGTTGCACACATACCTTCTCACCTCATCCTCAAACACCTACAAGGAAGGGACTACTCTATTCCTCTTCATAAATGGGGACACTAAGGGCTCCATGCCACGCAGCCTCCAGTGCTGTGGTATAGATCTGCTGCCCATGCCATGGGCCTCCAGAGCCATAGTGTGGGACATCCTTGGTGAGCAGGCCAAGTTGTTGGCAGCCTCCAGGGGCTGAACAGAGCCCCGCTCCCTTCACCAAGTCCTGGAGGTGGACACAGCTGCCAGGAAGTCACACGCAGTGCCCACCTCCTAGCAGATGAACTGAGATGAACTGGGGACACAGGCTGGGGAACTGAGCAGAGCAAGTGCTCAGTCTCCCACAGCCTCCCTCCTGCTTTGGCTGGGGGTCAGGCCTCTGGCTACATCCCCACTCTCTGCTTGGCCTGCCTGCCCTCAATCACGTCCTCTGCTTCCTTATCCAGTCCTGCTAAGCCTGACGCCCCCCCAGAGAAGTGGGCTTCTACAGCTGCCTTGGGGCAAGACCACCCTTTTCCCCTCCCCACAGCCTTGGAGGTGCCTCACCCCCATCTGAACTATGGGTCCTTCAAGCCTTGGTGGAGGGGACTCTTCCTCCAGGAAGCCTTCCTGAAACTCCCTCCCCTGAGTCAGCCTCCCTGGTCTCTTGTCCATGCTCTGGGCTGATGCACCTGGAGGAAGGGGTGCTCACCCTCCCTTCCTGTTTGTGGGGTGTAGCAGCACCAGCCCTTCCCTGTTTCTTGGCAACTCCAGCATCCACTGTGACCATGGCCAGCTCAGGGCTGTCTGAGCCACATAAAACCCTCCAGTTATTAAAATGTTCTGCTGGCACTTGGGGAGACAGCCGGGGACGTGCCTCCCGCCCTACCCCAGCAGGTGAATCTGCTCTGAGGCCAGAGAGCTCACTGAGTTGTCATTCCAGGTGAGACAGCAGGGAGACTACAGCTGGAGTCTGAGGAGGCCAGATGGCTGAGTCTCTGCTCAGGCATCTCAGGGCACGTTGGGGCCCCTCTGGACTCCTCCAGGTCCCTCTGCACTCCAGTCTGTGACCTTGGGCCCATCATGGCCACCTGGGCCTCCTGGGGAGTGCTGAAGGCTGTGAAGCTGAGCGGAAATGACAGGCTCCTGTTTCCCCATCTGTCAACTTCTGGGCCAGGTACAAAGCAAGGGGAAAGCCTTAAGCCTGGGGGCGCTGGGCTGAACCCAGCAGACGGATCCTTCTCATCAGGCTCACTCATGAACGGTGCTGCAGGGGGCCCCAGAGATAGTGACATGGCATGGGTAACTGCTGTTCTAGAATTATCCCATGTGGCAGCCCTGGGTGGGAATAAGCCCCAGGCCTGGCTGGGTCACTGGTCATCCTGAAATGCTATGAGGCATGGGGTGTGCCTCTCCTGGGCCAGGATCAGTGGTTCTGCAGCTGATTCCAAGGTGGCCTGAAGCCAGATATCCACAAGATACCCCCTGGAAGCCCAGGATGGTGGCCTGAGCAGCCTCTGGCTGGTCCTTCAGGCCCCGGGTAGGTGCTCTTTCTCCTAACTATAGGGATGCCCACCATGAAGCTATGCCCCTAACCCCTACCACTGCTAGAAAGCCCTGGTGGAATCCCGAGTGACCTTGGCCCTGCCCTTCAGTGTCTGGGTCCTGACTGGGAGGCTGTAGGCAGAGTGCCCTTCATGACCACCAGCTGCCTGGAAACCAACTGTCCAGCTGCTAGGGGCCCAGCTGACGTGTCTGACTCCAAGTCTATAAAAGAAATGCTAGGGTCAGAAGGTCCAGCCACAGGGCACAGAGGGCCCAAGTTGGGGACCCAAGTTTGTCCCCTCCCTTCAAGAGACTTCCCAGAAATGGCAGGATCCACATCCTCTCTGCTACTCCCTGCTGGGGTCTGAGCCTGAGGCTGAGCTGAGGCCTGCATGCAAATCCTGCCTGCTGCCTCCCAGTTGTATGGCCTCTCTGTGACTCGGTCAGTCAGTGTCCCTCTGTGCAAAGGGAGAGTAACCACCCAGGGCCACATGAAAGTCAGGTGCAGGAAACCTGAGGGTGCTGGTACAGGGCCAGCATGCAAGCTCTCAGGTCAGGTATCATTCATTACTCCCCCAACAACCCCAACTCATCTACCTCTTCCTACCTCAGTTAAAAGATCAGGGTGCTGTCTGGAGGCCCAGGTCCAGGACCCTTGTAGGCTTGGGTTCATGAGATAGGCCAGAGGGAGAACCAGTGGGCGTCCCTCTAGAGCTGCTCTGGAAGGGGAGAGCACTCTGTCCCTGGAGGTATGCAAACAGAGTCTAGAGGGGAGTGGTGGGGGCCTCAGGGCCCCCCTGACCCCACCACCAGCTCCAAGCCACTGCCTGACTGCTGCTAGGGGGAAGGGTGCCAGCAAGGACCTTGGCCCTGGGAACCTCTTTGTGTCCCGAGACTCAATTTTCCTGTCACAAATGCAATTTGGAAACAAATAAATCCAATAAACACGTGTGCCTACTGCCCTTTATTTAGCCACTGTCCTGGCTGCACTGATGCTGAAATAGGGCAGCATCTACCCCAACACATGGTCATAGACATGCTGCCCAAGAAGCTGAACTCACCGAGGCCTCTCTTATTAGCCTGACTTGGGGATTTATGCCCAGAGACCCTAGGAGACTGGGGGGCTATGTAGGACAAGAAGGAACCAAGGGGGGGACTGGTCACTCACAACACTGGGCATCAGGCCAGCTGTGGCCACCATGGCCCCACACAGTGGCTGACATAACCCTGCTCCCAAAATGGGGAAACTGAGACTTAGAAACTGCCACATAGCAGACAAGGGTAGGACCAGATCCCAACCCAGGAGCCTTCCTGGGTGTCTTCACCCCTTGAGTGCCTCCACCTTTGGACAGAGAGTGGACTGGGGGTCTGCCATTAGTGGATGGAGACCCAGCCCCCTGGTGGGCCAAGTCCAGCTGGTCCAGCCTCAGTATGGGCCAGTTTGTCTCAAAGCCCCCACCTTGAGGACCAAGCCACACGGTAAGTTAGAGTGGGACCCCCACACAGACAGGACACCCTCTGCCAGCCCAGGGTCATCATCCAAGGTCACCAAGCTCTGCTCAGCTTGTGTGTTCCGAAGCTTTCCTGAGTTGACTGGTCCTTAGGGGAAGGACTCCAGGCAGCTTGGCCCTGCTCTGGCCATAGGGGAAAGAATTTGTGTAAAAAGCTGGGGCTGGGGCTGGGAGCCATCCAGGCCAGAGATTTAGGGGGCTGAGACGGGAGAACCTGGAAGCTGCGGCCCCAGCACCACCACATTTCGTGGCCAGCTGCGCCCTCTGCTGCCCGTGTGGGGCATCCCTCTCTTGCTCAGGCTCCCCATCCAAGATGAGGAATGAGTAGAAAATGTGCCCCAGACCAGGCAGGCGTACTTTTTGCCCATCTCTCCTTTCCCCTAGTGGGGGAGAGGGTCTCATTCATGAGCCCTGGGTGGCCTTGGGGACACCATCCCCAGGACAGGACCTGCCTCCTCCTATGTGGGGCAGACATGGACTTCTGACTCCAGAGACCCATGGGAGGCTGAATTCAACTTCCCATCAAAGACACATCCACCCCAGCGTGCCCGGGGGAAATCTCACTGGGACAAATAAGACAAGCAGGAGAGGATAGGGCCTGGCCTCAGGCTTCCAGTCCCAGGTGCAATGCCTCCTCCAGCCAGACACAGCCCAGGATGGGTAGGGTGAGGACCTTCCTGGCCCTTTAAGAAAGCCACTGAGGGAGGGGTCCCTGTTGCCCAGCAACAGGAGGGCTTGGCCTATACCTGTCACTAGGATACCAGGAGACGTTCTGCTCTAGGGACAGAGTGGCCAGAGCTGCTCTGCTGACTGTTGCAAGTGCCCCACCCACTAACCCGTACCTGGGCTGGTGGCACCATGGCACAGACAGACGTGCTGCTGACTAAGCAGCCTGCCCCACAGACGATACCGGCATGCGAGCTGCCTCCCAAGGTGTACGATGTGGCCCGCAATACGGGTGCCTACACGTCCTCAGGCCTGGCCACCAGCGGCTTTCGCACAGCCAAGTACCTGGTGGATGAATGGTTCCAGAACTGCTACGCTCGCTACCACCAGGCCTTTGCCGACCGCGATGGCTCGGAGCGGCAGCGCCATGAGAGCCGGCAGCTGGCTGCTGAGACAGAGGCACTGGCACAGAGAACACAGGAGGACTCGACTCGGAAGGTGGGTGAGCGCCTGCAGGACATGCACTGCTGGAAGTCGGAGCTGCAGCATGAGGTGGGCGAGCTGGGTGCTGAGACTGACCTACTGCTGGCCCAGAAGCAGCGGATAGAACGCGCCCTGGATGCCACAGCCGTGCCCTTCTCCATCGCCACTGACAACCTTCAGTGCCGAGAGCGCCGCCAGCACCCTGACCTCGTGCGTGACTACGTGGAGATGGAGCTGCTGAAGGTGTGGGCCCATTCGGCTCCCAGGGGCTGGCAGACCTGGGCCACCCTTAAGTTTCTGCAAGGAGCATGACCTACACGGGGGCCCAAGGGTAGACACAGTGTAACCCCATGACATGGGTTGGCAGAAGCCTTTGTGCCCATGCTCCTCTGCACACACAGGCAGAGAAACTGGCTGATTGTAGATCAAGGGCCAGAACTGAATCCTAGATGCTGAGGCAGCCCCAGGCTGGTGGCAGGGTCACCAAGTGGGGAGGTGCTGTTCCTGTACAGCATGCTGGGTTAAGGATATCATAGCTGGGGGGCAACATGTGGGCTCAAGCACAAATGGGGGCTGGGCCTAAACCGCAGGGCCCCTGCACTGTTTTCACCCCCGCCCCACCCCATTACGGTTCACGTTGAGAGTGAAGCAGGGCACAGGCCATGACAGGATTTACAATTGGGATGTGTGTTGGAGACATTTGCCTGAGGATGAGATAGTCAGAGGCCACTGAGACAGGGAGAGGCCCAGCCAGTCAACCTCACAAGCCCTAACACCCCTCCACACACACCTCGGGGATAGGGAGGAAACTAAGCTGAATCTCAGGGGCAGCACTTGAGGTCTGGAGTATGTGCAGGGCCAGAAAGCCATTCTGGTTAGGTCCTGGTGACACCTGCACCCACTGTGAGGTCCCTTGGTCACTTCAAGTTCTGGTACTCTCTGGGTAACCCCTCAGGTCACCTGATCATGCAAATTAAGCCTGACCCTGAGCTCCCAGAGGCTGAGCCAACCATAACGGCCCCCCTGGAAACCTGTGGTGAAAATCCAGGCATAGGCCAGTAGTACGGTGTGGATAGGATGAGAATGGGGTGGAGGCCACATTCATCCCACAAGAAGCCTCTGATTCCAACCTGGCAGTACCTGTCCTGGGGTAGTCCCATAAAGATCAGGGGGGCTACTCAGTCTAGGCCCCTGATACTGGTGTGCAGAGTTCCCAAACCTCTCAGAGCTTGGGAACCTCACCTATGAACAGGCTGCAGGTCATAGGCATGCATGAGTGATTTGGGGAAACAAGTGGCTCACCCAGGGGCTCAGGGCATCCCCTGCACCTGTCCCCAAGATCAGGCCAGAAGCCTGAGTCTCTTGCTTCTCCCTCCTGCCCACCCTTGGGGTGTAACCCCTCTGCCCTGCGCCCAGACCCCTTGCCCAGTAGTGCATGGACTACTATTGCGCTGCACAGATGGAGACACAGACCAAGGGACAGGCCTGGACACATATATGCTTAGTGCCTGGTTGGGGGTGAAAATTCAAATCCGGGGAAAGGGTTGTTTGTACACAGAAAACGAAGCTGTTGAGGTAGCACAAAGAAAGGTGGGGAACCCCCTGTGTTCTCTGTGGAAAAGGCCTCTCCGTGCCCAAGGGGCAGCCCCACCCAGAAGGCTGTTGGCCTGGCTGTCCAGGGGCCAGTGGGCAGGCTGGAGCCCTTAGTGCCCTGGACAGGCTATGGGGACAGCCCCCAGAACCCAGAGGGTGCTGGGTGCCAGACAAGGGAGAGCTGCTGCTGGGTGACTCTCCCAGAAGCCCAGTAAAAGCCACCAAAGGAAAAGACCCCATGCACCGCACTGAACAGAATGTTCAAAAGCCCAGAATAAACTTGACAAGGAGAAGCAGGGCTCATGCCCCATTTTCCAGGAAAGAGACCAGGGATAACAAGGCCCATCGCCACTTATCTAGAGGTCAAGCGCTGGCTGAGCCTCCAACATCTCTGGATGTCTCCCCAAATTTCAGTTCCTTTTGGGTGTTTAAGGGGCTGACTGTGGGCCCACAGCAGCCCCACCATCAGAGTCTCACCAAGGATGGGGTCTTCTCCCCCAGGAGGCCGAGCTCATCCGGAACATTCAGGAGCTGCTGAAAAGGACTATCATGCAGGCCGTGAACCAGATTCGGTGGGTTTCCAGACCATGGGATGATCAGTGTGCACACCATTCAACCTGGCTTTTGGCAGAAAGTCAGGGTGACCAGGACCTGAGGCTAGGGTTTAGGGGGCTTGCCCCATGTCATAGCCAGGAACATAAGCCAGGGCACCAGGTAGTAGTGGGAAGTAGCAGATTCCTGCATGGCCTGGGGGACCTGGGTGTCCACCGCATCAGGGTGGGGGGAGGGGCAGCTGCTCCTGGACATTGCTGGCCTGGTGGGCCTGGGCGTCTGAGGCACCCGGTGCTGGGCAGGTGAAGTATGCCTGCTGCTGGGGTTTGACCTGTCCAACACCCTGGTGGGCCCAGCTCCTCCCACACCCTCTGTGCAAACCCAGGCCCTGTCTGCTGCCCCCAGGATGAACCGGGAACACAAGGAGAGGTGTGAGATGGACTGGTCTGACAAGGTGGAGGCCTACAACATCGACGAGACCTGTGCCCGCTACCACAACCAGAGCACCGACGTGCAGTTCCACCCGCACTCCACCAAGTTCGAGGAGAGGTGGGCCCCAGCCTCACCAAGGGATCCTGCACGCAAACACACTGTCCAGCACTCCTCCTGTTCCCAGCCCTTGGCCTCACAGCTCCCTCTCTCCAGGTCCTGCTGGGGCTGCCCATCTCTCTGCTGAGGGCCCTCTACAGCCAGCCGCACTGGCCTCTGAGGCCTCACCCCTGATGGCCCTCCTGCAGCTCTCTGCTCGCGGGGATGCGCAGCGATTAGGACCCCTGTCCGAGTGTCCAGCCCCACACGGTCCACCAGGGCGGCCCCGGGCCACGCAAGGAGACAGGACCCAGGGATGGGGGCGGGATCCCCGCAAGCAGAGCGCAAGGGCGCCCGACGCGGACGACTGACCTGCAGCTCCACGCGCGCCCGGCGGGGGCGCCCGGCCCTCGCCCCCCGTGGCGCGGCCCCAGGCGGCTCGAGGCGGCGCGGAGGGCGCGGCGCAGGGCGGGGCTCGCAGGCGACGCGGGACCCGGGGCTGCGGGGGCTCGGGGAGGGCCTGCTGGGGACGGGAGCCGTCGGCAGGTGCCCCCACCGACCGCGCTGCCCCCCCGCAGCGCCTCCACGCCCGAGTCGTGGGCCAAGTTCACGCAGGAGAACCTGAGCCGCGCAGAGCGGGAGCGCCTGGCCTCGCTCAACCTGCGCGGGCTCATCGACTGCATCCTGCGAGACACTGCCGAGGACCTGCGGCTGCAGTGTGACAACGTCAACCTGGCCTTCGGGCGCCGCTGTGAGGAGCTGGAGGACGCCCGCCACAAGCTGGGCCATCACCTGCAGAAGGTGGGTTCGGCTCGCAGAGGCTGCGCCCGGGACGCGTCCAAGCCACTCCCAGTCCAGTCCTGGGGTCTGGGAACCCACAACTAGAGAGAGAGGCCAGGCTCCTCTTGACCCCTCATTTCCCTTCCTGTCGCCACTATGCCCTGGTCACTATCTGGCCTTGCTCCACCCCCTTTTCTTCCCCTCTCATCCTGAAGGACCCCAAAGGCAGGGCCCCCACTCCTCCCTGGACCCTCATGTAGCCCATGAAAATCCAGGTGACATTGGGAGTGGTCTACTGTCATTGCCACTCTGGTCTATTGGCACTGACCAGGAGGGACTGTCAGGTATGAGCAAAAGGGAAGGTGGGAGGAGGCAGTTCAGGCCTGGAAGGGCTCTGACACCAGGCTCTCAGGGTGGCCTTTGCTGCCTTGAAGTCTCGCCCGTTCTTGGCCAGGGTTGGGGGCTAGTGACCACCAGGACTGGAGGGCTTTCAGACCAGAACTGCAGGACAACAGGCTTGCTGTTTCACCCCAGCCACCTGGGTGCCTTTGAAAGGGCCAAGGTAGCCGCGCATGTCCTCCCTGCCTCCATGCCTCCTCCAGAGCCAGCAGACAGACCACTCGCTGGACATAGGCCCAGGGCTCAGGGAGGAGGCCAGGCCGATCCTGGCAGCCTGCGTTTCCTGGGGCTCATGGGGACTGTCCTGTGTGCAGACTCTTCGTGAGATCACGGACCAGGAGCATAATGTGGCAGCACTGAAGCAGGCCATCAAGGACAAGGAGGTGCCTCTGAAGGTAGCTCAGACCCGCCTGTATCAGCGCTCACATCGGCCCAACGTGGAGCTGTGCCGGGACACCGCCCAGTTCAGGTATGAACCTGGGGTAGGCCAGGTCACTGCTCCCCGCCCCCCCTCCCCCCCAGGTACTGTCCACCTGCCTCCAGGCCTCCTGTAGCCTCTGGGACCCCCATGAACAACCCCCACCACACACACTGCCCTGAAAATGTGTTGAGAAGACACTGGGGCCTCATGCTGGTGCAGCTCACACAAGCAGGCATTTGCACTTTTCCACTCCCATACATCATTGTGGGACAGGCTTTGTGGAGCACTGAGTGTCAGGGCTTCAAGTGCCAGGGACAGCAGGGCACTTTCCACTTCAACCCATGCTGCACAGCCTTCCCTGAGAGGAACCTCGGGTCTGAGACCACCAGCATCATGAAGCTGTCTATACCTCTAATGTCATGGTGGACTCGTGTCCTGGGCTGAAGCCATTGGTGGGATCATAGTTTTTGTTTTTCTAACTTTTCGAGTGCCTAGCTGCCCTTGTGAGTAGAACTAAGCTCACCTTGGCATTCCTCCTTCCCTGTCCCTTTATTCATTTGGAAAACTTGGGGCCTCACTCTATCCTGCCTTCAAATGCCAAAGATAGAACTGGGGAGCCCTTGGGCCTTGAATGGAGCCCTGGCCCCAGCCCATTCCAGCTCTGTTGGTGGACTTCCCTTTGGGAACTTTGGGGTCCATTTATGGCTGAGCATCTTGGCCCTCATCAGGGATCTCATCCTTTGAATCTCCAGCCTCGCCCCTCCCAACCCAAGAGCTCAGTGTTCTCATGACCTCCCTCCCCAAAATCCCCCAGGCTGGTGAACGAGGTGGAAGAGCTGAACATGTCCCTTGCTGCACTGAAGGATAAGCTTCTAGAAGCAGAGCAGTCACTGCGCAACCTGGAAGACACACGCATGAACCTAGAGAAGGACATCGCCGTCAAAACCAACAGCCTCTTCATTGACCGCCAGAAGTGCATGACCCACCGTGCCCGATACCCCACCATTCTCCAGCTGGCCGGCTACCAGTGACCAGGGCTAGCACCACGGTGGGGCAGGCCTCCTGGCCTTGTCCAGACTCAGGCAGGGTGCCATCCTCCAACCCTCAAATAAAGAGCCTGTTAGCTTTACACTCGTGGCATTGGGCTTAGGATGGAGTCTAGATGCACTGCCTGGGCAAGTGGGCTTCGCCCATGGACCCTATTGTCCTCGCCCCTGGGAGGCGAGGGCTCAGAGCATTTGCAAGGGCAGTTCTTCCTGCGCAGTGTGCTCTCAGTTACCACCAGCGGAGAGGGGTCAATCAAGGATGGTAGAAGCCCCACCTCATGGCTCAAGCAAACCATTGGAGGTCCTGCTCCTCCCCCTCTCCAAACCCCTCTCCTGCACCCAAGGCACAGATGGGTTTCTCTGCCCACCTGGGTCACCTCAGAATACTTAAGAAGTATCACCTCCTGTCCTACAGAAGCCATGCCAGTCATCATAGCCTCCGGTCACCACAGTGATAACCTGCTCTTTTTCTTCCATGTGCCCTGGACACTGCCAAGGCGAGGCTGACTGGCTCTCCTCTCATTAGTGGGAAGTGAACCTGGGGCAGAGGTGTCAGGACACACTGCTGGCCTGGCTGGCTCTCCCTTAAGGGTCTTGGCCCTGGGGGCTGTGGGCATCCATGCAGCACCTCAATGCCTCTTCAGGGCACCAGCCCAGGCCTGGGGTAGTGACCACCCCACAAACCCATGGGACCTCTCTTTGCCACTCCCACCTGGCACAGGATGGGCACCTTGGAGGGCAGGCCCTGAACTGGAGGCAGGGGAGTCCAGGTTAGAGGGGTCCTCCACACCCAGACACCTTGGCCATCCTCGGATGGGCAGTCTTTTCGTTAGCCCCCTCCTTAGCCAGTGAGTGAGTCAAATGTGTATGTAGGTGGAGACCACAGAGCCCCTGACTCACTGCCCTGCAGCCCCCGCTGCCCACCTGATTTCATACCACCCTGCACCCTGTGCCCACGTCTTGGGCAGAAATGCAGTCCCCATAGAGGACCAGGCACTTTTGTGGAGGGGCAGGTGCCAGTGAAGCCCCTCTCGTTATGACCCCATACTCCGCCACAGATGAGCCCCTGGCTGCTGTTCCTTCCCCAGCGGCAGCTCATCTACAGGACTCACAGGGACATGTCCATTAGGACTGAGAGATAATAACTCCTGCTGTGAGCACTCCTGCCACTCAGCCCCCCATCATTGCCCCACAGCAGGGGCAGCGTTCCCATTGGTGCTAATGGTCTCCTCATCCAGGCCCCCCAGAGAGTGGAAGCTGATAGGAGCTAAGTGAGGGGGGCTGTGCGAAGCTTATTATCTCTGAAGCTTGGTAATGGCACCAGGCAGGGAGGGCGGTGGGCACAGTTCTAGGGGACCGCCTGGCTGGGCTTTATCGTCTATCGTTCTCTGATGACCACAACTGTAGAGACCAATGACCTGACCCTGGAGCCGAGCGGTGACTCCAGACCACACATCAAATACGCTGAGGCTCAAAGGAGCATTAGCTTCTCCGGCAGGCCCAGGATGGCCAGTTGCCACCAGCAGGAATTTGGTCCCTGTAAGGGTGGGTGGCTGACCCTGTGGGGTCACGAGGCTCAGCCATGCTCCTGTTGTCACGGAGATACCAGGCGGCATGTCCAAGCAATGGCTATTTCCGGCCAGGAGCCTCGTTCTCCTGCCACCTGCTGAGTCACCCTTGGTGTTTGCTGACCACCTCTGCTCAGAGCCCTGCCGTCCGGCCCACTCCAGCAAGCGTACCCCAGCTCAGTTCCCAAAGGCAACTTAAATGCAAGGCACATTTAACATACTGTTCCTTCCCCCAAGGGGACACTCAGTGAATGCCCATCTCTTTTGGAGGGCTGCTCTACCTGCCGGCAATAGGGAGTGGGCAGCAGGGGCCACGGGGAGGGACACCAGGCCTGCAGCATGGTGAAGCCTGCAGCGTGCCTCACTGGCTGTGCTTCACTCATGTCCATCTAGCAGAGGGGATACTCCCACCATTCTGAGCCCACCAGTGTCCATTCACAGGTGGGAAATCAAGGCTCGGATCCAGGGAGTAGCAGAGCTCAGGGGTCTGTCTGCCTTTTTCTGGGAGCCCCACAAGCAATAATGGGGCAGCAGAGAGAAGCCCCTGGCCGCCTCTGGGTCTACCAGCTCAGCTAGGATATGGTAATGAGAGGTAGGGGCCTGGGTTATTCACCACCCTGAGTGTCGCCTGCCAAGCTGCCCACTGTCTCAGAGCCAAATCATGAGGCACAGGGGCTGCAGGGGCTGCAGGGCAGTGAGTCAGGGCTCAGGATCTCGGGACTTCACACCCTTTCTGTCTGTGCCACTAGCCAACAAGGAGCGAAGACAGCTATCCCCTAAGGGCGTTGCTGGGCCTGCTGGAGTGTGAGCTGTCATCTCGGGGGATAGGGCCAGTCTGGGAACTGGCTGCAGCTGGCATAACCCCTGCCCACGATCTTTACCAGCTCCACTCACCCTTAGCCTGACACAAGAAGCTCCCCCACAGGCGGGGCCACCTCAGTCTTCTCCTCTCCTCCTATCCTTGTTCCTCCCTGGTTATCAGTGAGGAGAGCTGGTGTGGCGGAGCTAGGGAGAGAACCAGACCTGTGGCTGGGCCTGGAATAGCAGAAATGGGTGAGCCAGCACCAGCTGCCCACAGCCTGCCTGTTCCCCAGGCCATGGCTGGTGTCTCCCCTACAAGTGGCCTGGCTTGGTGTGTGTGGGTGTGTTTCCCAGAAATTGCATGTTTCCAGGTCCAGAGGCAAAGGTGCCAGGTTCTGCCCTTAGGCCCAGTGCCCAGCTGTCCAGACCCAGAATAGGGATGAGGACAGACCCTGGTGTGGGCTCAGCTTTAGGATCACAGTGGGCAAAGCTCCTGCCTGCTACTGCCTGGTGGGGGAGGGGGCTATGAGTCATTCCCACTGGTGGGCATAATGGGGACACAACTCTTATCCACTAAAAGTCTGGGCTGATGTCAAGAGGCCCCCCAACAGGGTATGACAGCAAGCTTCTTGCTCTGCTGGGCACCATGACCTGAGAGGTCACAGGAGAAGAGGGAACAGACACCACGGGCCTGGCCAGATGCTGCTCTCCTGGGTTTCGTCCACCAGCCCCAGTTCTCACTTCCCAGTCAGAGACAGGGGAGTGTCATGGTTACCAGGTGGGCCTGTCACAGGCATGGTGGCCATGGTCTGCCCTTCTCCCACTTTGGCCTCCAGCCCCTGACCAGTCTCCTCAGCCTCCCCAATTCCCCGCCCAAGTCACTGCACCCCAGATGGAGGAGGCCCATGGCACCATTCCACAACTCGCCAGTCCTAGAAGCTCCAGTTCTCAAGAGTCACACCATGGCATAGGTCTGGCAGAAGAATGCTGGACTCCACACGGCAAGGCTATGCAGACCCTTTGGCAGGTGGCGGGCAAAGGGCAGGCTGGCAGTGGAGGGCAGGCTGGAGGTGGACAGCAGGGCCCTGTGATCCTCCTGCCGGGAGCTCTGAAGTTGGCCTGAGGCCTGTTGGTCTTGGATGGCCCAGAGGAAGCCGTGGGCGCCTGGGGCGGCATGAAAGGGCCCTTTCACAGGCTGCTGGGGCAGTGATGCTGAAGACGTCCAGACAGGCAGCAGCGCTCGACTGTGAAATGGTAACAGGGATCATGGGGGGGTGGTCTTCACAGCCACCCTGAGCAGGCTGGGCTTGCAGGGGTCTGTGCTATCCTTAGACCCCAGCAGGAGGGAGGCTTCAGCCCAGACTGTCTTCTGGGCAGGCCAGGTAGCCAGGATGCCTAGGACCCCAGACCTCCAGTGGGATGAGGTGGGGGCTCCAGCTGCACGGGCCTGCCTTTTAGGTGGGATCCCTGGGAGACTCCCACTCCTGTCAGATCCCTTCGTGGGAGGAAGCCAGGAAGGTCTTACAAGGTCCAGTGAGGCTGGGGTGGGGGGACTCAGGGTCTGCTGGACTTTGGGGGTGGGGTAGAGAGGAGGGTTCCCATCTGCCAGGGAAGCTCAGCCTAGGAGTGGGTCTCAGACCCACCATGCAAGAGGAAGAACTTTGCCCTGGGCTAGTCCCAGAGGGCTCCCTAGAGAAGGGGGCCCTTACAGGAGACCAGCCCTGGCTGAGCCTCCTGGATGTAGCTCTGGGGAGACCACTTGCCAGGGGAAACTGACACCCACTTGCATGCAGGGCTCACCCAGGAGCCCCCAGCAGCTCTGGTTGAACCAGGAAGTGGTGCCCCCACCTTGTACAGATGGGCCAGGTATCACGCAGGGTGTTCTGGGGGAGGGGGTGTGCAGGCAGGAGGCCTAGGACTGGTGGGAGTTGAAGACCATCTTTTCCATGTCGGGTAGGGGGCTGGGGTGGGTGGGTAGCCTCCTAAGTTGCTCTCCCTCCCTCTCCTGGGATCTCAGGTCTCCTGGTGTCCACCCTCTGCCCAGCTAAGCAGCAGGCAGAAACTGTCTCTCACAGGCCCCACCCAAACCTGGGACCCAGGCCCAGCCTTATGGTGTGGGACACTACTCTTCGAAGCTGCCCCTCCCCAAGGGTTCTTCCTGGCCACAGGAGGGTGGGGGCCTTGGAGGGTTGATTCAGAGTCCCCTTGGCCATGGCAGCTACCCCTGCATCTGCCAGGTGTGGGGACCCCAGCCCTGAGGGCTTTAGGGCCCAGGACTCCCTGACTACAGGCAGTTAGGTTACCCGCTACAGCCCAGAGCTAAGGCTCCAGGAGTGGTAGGAGCCCACAGAGGGAGCCTAGATGGGGTGGGGCTGCCTCAGCCACTCTTACTGGAGGCTCTGGGAGGGCAGGTGTGAATTGTCCCCTGTTCAGGCCCCTTGGATTAGTGGTTGAGCAGGATTCTGAGGGCATATCCGGGTTCAGTTATGGGGATCCTTTGTCAGGGGCAGGCGCTGAGCATCACAGAGGGGTGTGTCTGTCAGGCACTCTGTCTGGTTCAGGATGAGGCTCTGGCCCTGCCCACTACAGCACCTCAAAGAACCCCAGCTGTGTACCCCACACGGTCCCACCTTCCATCTCTCCAGACAAAGAGGCAGAGCTGCCTGCTGTGAAGTCTGGGACTCAGAAGGGCATCTCCTACTCAGATGTTCTCCCCTTCTCTTCCCATCTTCCAGGCTCTGGCCCAGATGGCAGCCTCTGCCCTCCTGCTTCTCTTGGTGCTGCCTGCGGGAACCTGGCCCAGCCTGGGGCTGTCACGGCGGCCGTGCGTGCACTGCTGCCACCCAGCCTGGCCCCCGGCTGCCCCTGGCTCATATGCTCCTGAAAACGATGAGGAGGAGTGGGTGCAGCTGCCCCGCATTCGGCCCACCATTGACATCTCAATCCTCAAAGGTGAGTGTCATAAAGAGGTGTGGCCACACCTTTCC
The DNA here is from genome assembly GCA_030015415.1 of Cynopterus sphinx. Classification (NCBI taxonomy): domain Eukaryota; kingdom Metazoa; phylum Chordata; class Mammalia; order Chiroptera; family Pteropodidae; genus Cynopterus; species Cynopterus sphinx. Next base: position 91,990,976 of record CM057379.1, on the reverse strand, counting down.
CTTGTACCCACAGGGACACTCCACTGGGACATCCACACTGAGGGGAATGGGGAAGAGGGGGCAGGAGAGCAGGTCAAAGCCCTGAGGCCCTGATTTATTTAGAGCAGCTCCAGGAAGGCACATAGGGCCTGGATGAGACACCTTCAGTAGTGACTCTTTGCCCCTGACAGTTTTGTCAAGGCTGTCTGCCCCCCAGCCACCCTCTCAAGCAGGAAGCAAGATGGCCTGGAGAAAGGGCAGTGAAGAGAGGGGGACTTGAGACTCCCTTTAATCCTGCTCACCTGCCCTTCAGTGGCCCTCCCAGGCCAAGCTCCCACAGGAAGTAGGGAAGGGAAGGCTGGGTCCCCCTTGGGAGGAGGCAAGAGAGGCTGAGTTCAAGAAGGCCTCACCCTGGGGGACTGGAGAGCAGCCACATGAAGGTTAAATTTGGGGACCAACTTCCCAGCCGCCTCGTCCTTCAAAGCTCAGTTTGGACCTTTCCTTTGGCAACTGCCTGGACCCCAGTCATTCCCACTGTCCTAATGGTCCCCATAACAATCTGCACAGGCCCCAGAACAATCACAACTTTGGGCTGTGGTTCATTGCCCTGTGTGAGGGGTGGGTTAGCACCTACCTTACAGACAAGGAAACTGAGGTTTGGGGAGTGAGGTCACTTGCGAGGCCACATTGGATCCCAAGCCTTGACCAGAGGCTTTTGCTTGCTCCCCTGCAGGTGAGAAGGGAGAGGCAGGGGTCAGAGGTCGCTCTGGTAGGAGCGGAAAGGAGGGTCCACCAGGCTTCCGGGGCCTCCAGGGCCGCAAGGGCCAGAAGGGACAGGTGGGGCCACCAGGTGCTCCGTGCCAGCGCGCCTATGCTGCCTTCTCTGTGGGCAGGCGTGAGGGGCTGCACAGCACTGATGCCTTTCAGGCCGTGCCCTTCGACACGCAGCTGGTGAACCTGGATAGCGCCTTTGACCTGGCCTCCGGCCACTTCTTCTGCGCTGTGCCAGGTGTGTATTTCCTGAGCCTCACCGTGCATACCTGGAATTACAAGGAGACCTACCTGCACATCATGTGCAACAGGCAGGCCACAGCCGTGCTGTATGCACAGCCCAGCGAGCGCAGCGTCATGCAGACCCAGAGCCTACTACTGCCGCTGGCTGCTGGTGACACTGTCTGGGTGCGCATGTTCCAGCGTGACCGCGATAATGCCATCTATGGGGAGCGTGGGGACCTCTACATCACCTTCAGTGGCCACCTGGTCAAGCCAGCCACCGAGCTCTAACTGCTGCAGAGAAGCCCGCATGTCACACCCAACCCTTCAATGGCACTCACTCCCCAGACACCCCCAGCTCCAACTTACCCTCACAGCTGAGGATGGATGCCAGCAAAGCTTGAGTACTGACGGTATGTAGTGATTGAGCACCGACTGTGTGCAGATGCTGAGCTGAGCACCAGAGGTGTAGCAGGAACAAGACAGACTCGGGGCCTGCCCTGATGGGGACTGGCACAGACCAAATGTTACACTAGAAATTTGGGATGAGGACTGTAGGCATGGACATGTTGGCGGGGAGGGTGGGGAAAGGCGGAGCACTTCTGCACGTGATGGAGTTTGCCTCCTGGTTGAGCGATTATTCTGCTAATAAAGAGCTGTAGAGTTATTTGCAAAGCACCTACTGGGTGTTAGGCTGGATACAGGGGAGGTGAGGGGTCAAATGCAGATGCTGGCCCCCTCAGAGCTGATTCTAGCAGAAAACATGCTAAATTCCAGGGGTGCAAATGGGACGGGGGTGAGAGTCATGTCCTGGGATGAACACACAGTCCAGCTCTGGTGGGCTGATTTTCTGGGGCTCCCGGTGTCCTCTCATCTGTCTGGAATGGGCTGGGTGGTGGAGGAAGCTATATCTTAATGTGCACCAGAGCCCGGGGGAGCCCCACACCCCCATGGTGTCACCTCACACTTAAATGTGGCTGAAATTGGGGCCTGGCAGTGACGGAGCAGTCAGTGGGCCATACCCAGTCCCTGCAGGCAAGGGTGTAAGTGGGCTTGGCCACACTCACTCCACGAGGGGCCTCCATCCGCCCCATGGGTTGGAGCCATCAGGCTGCCCTACCCTAAAGTCCACTCTGAGTCTCTTCCTTTGCTGCAGCGTGTCTTCCAGCCACTCCAGAAGCTTCTGCCTAGCCCCTCTGGCCCCATCACTGCCACCTCTTCCCTGGGGCCTCCTCTAACATCTGCTTCCATGGCTGCTCTCTCCCGAGCAAGGATTCTGGGGCAACGAGGCGTTCGGGCCCTGGCAGGAGCAGAGTCTGAGATCACCAGAGCTTGGAGAGCTGGCTGAGGTCTTGAGCCATGTGAAACTGGCTGTAGCTTCAAGCTGGCCAGTTGAGCAAAAGATGTAGGAGGCCTCGTAGAGGGAGGGGCCATAGGCCACCAACTTGGGCTCAGGAGGTGGTAGGAGGTGGCTGCTGGCAGCCCCAGGGGCCTCTCTCCTGAGGAGCAGGCTGCCCACCAGGGGCCTCATGGGTGCTAGACAGGCACAGGCCTCCTTCAGGCCTCGTCCACCTTTGGGACCCAGGGCCCACAGAGCACCTGGATCTGGCTGGTCCTCCTCTCCTTCTGCCCCTCCCACCAGGAACCCAGACCATCGTGAGATGAGCTTCACATTTTCTTGACTCTGGGGCTGAGGATCCTTCCTCAGACAGTTAGTTGATGGTGGTGGAAAGGGGATGGAAACCTCCTCATCCATTTCACCCCTTCATCCTTGTGCTGGGGGAGGGGATGAATCAGGAACACCATGGCCCTCCCCACCACCATGGAGCTCAGGTAACCCTGAGCTGAGGTTGACCGAGTAGTTCCACATTCATTCTAAGGCTGAGGGCTGAGGGAGGAAACCTGGTCACAAAGAGCTGGACAGATGAAGAAACTGAGGCCTGCAGGGGTCTATAGAACTCCCAAGTGTGTGTGGTGCTGGAAGCTGGCATCCCCATAGACTGGACTGATTGATCTGAGTGTGGCCTGGACAGAGGAGGAGTAGAGGGGGCCCCTTTTGTTGTCCATGCAGGGCCTATTTGTGGGAGATGGGCTCTTTGTCAACTGCCCAGGCCTGCTGCCTCCTGAGCAGAGGGCACATTGAATGGGCACACTATGGACTCTGACCCATGTGTGTCCACCCACAGCTTCCCACCATGAGGGCTGTGAAGGTCTGCCCTTCTGGGCTGCCATCTCAGGCCACACTGGGCAAGGAGGGCAGGGGCTTCTGGGGTCCTACGTATGAGACCCTCATGCCCTATGTGAAGAATCTACAGGAAGCTGAAACCCAGGGCTATGGGTCCCTGTGCTCAGATCTGGGTCAGGCAGTGACTCCAAACCCCCAGCACCAGTCCTGGACCCCCATACTGTGTCCTGGGTTGAGACGAAAAACAACCATGTCATGAAAAAGCTATAGACAAGGAGGTCAGGACAGGCATGGGTCTGTGCCCTGAGACCTGGCTCCTTAGGGGACTTAAAAGGGATGCCTGCAAAGGCAGGACCAGGCCCCAGTGTGGTATATGGCAGGCAGCAGCAGGAGTCTGGCAGGGAGGAGGGGGGAGCGTTATTATGGCCAAGGACTCGGGATAGGATGTCCTGGGGTGGAAAAGACACATACAGGATACACCAGATACAGGAGGGGGGCTGGGAGGGGGCCCCGGGACACTGAGTTGGGTGGAGCCTCAAGCTGAACTTTGGCCCTTTGGCTTGTGTCTTTTTATAGCTGGGACAGCCAGACATGCCCAGGGCGCTTAGCAACCTGCAGATGCATCAAGAGCGAGTACTAATAGGGGCCGAGGTGGTAGAGAGGATTCTGCAGGAGAGATAAAGGAGACTGAACAGAAATGGGGGTCTGTGGGGGGATTGGAAGGACCCCAGCCTCCCTCTGTCTCCCCAGGTCCTGGACCCCGCCTCTACCCTGACCAAAACCCCCAGGCTCCCTGTGTGCTTCTGGCCAGGAGAGGGCAGGAGGGAAACCTCTGTCTGCCAGCTCCAAACCAAGCCTGCATTCCAGCCTGCTGTGTGCTAAAGGCTTCTGTCAGGGCCCCCAGAGCAGCAGCGCTGAGGCCTAGAATGCAGGTGGGGAGTGGCGGTTGCCCTGAGCAAGGATAGTCTGCAGACCTGGCAGCCACTCCACCCACCTCTTTTAACCTGGAGGCATGAATCCAGCCATCCATTTGGCTTGGACAGGGAGATATGAAGGCAACCAGGCCAAGCCTCGAGGGAAATACCCTGCCCCAGCTGCTGACCCAGGAGGGCAGAGCAGGTCAGGCCAAGAAGGGTGTCTGACAACCTCCTGTACCAAGGCCACTACGTCCTCAGAGAACCAGGGGCTGATGGGGCATGCCCTAAGTGTGGCTAAGACCCCCACTGAGAGCCTCAGTGCAAGCTGGGGGACACGCCAGGGGACACTGCTGGTAGGTACAGGACAAGAAGGCATTCTCCCGCACACCCTTCAGGTTTATTTATTCTAAAAAATGACTAAGAACTGGGGGGTGGAGGCAGGGTGGGGACCAGGGCGAGGCAGTCACCTCTTACCCTTGCTAAGAGGCTGAAGACACAAAAGTTAATGAGGCCCACTGCTGCCCTATCCACTTAGAAGATAAGAAGGAAATTGATCCCAATCAGAATAGCAAAAGGGAAGCCCCCGCTGTGTGACTCGGCTGTAATCAAGGACGAACACACATGGGTCATGAGAAGAAAGCTGGAGAATCACTGAATACAGGGACCTCCAACCTTCGCCTGAGAGATGGGATTCTGTCAGGGAGCCAGTTTCTCCATATTAGTTGATTTGTTTAGTGGAATTCCAATAAAACATCTATTTTAAAACTTAGGTGAGATTCATAAAACATAAAACATCATTTTAAAGCGAATAGTTCAGTGACATTTAGCACTTTCACAATGTTGTGCAAACACCACCTTTTCTAGAACATTCTCATCTTCCCCAAAGAAACCCTGAGCCCACTAGCAATCACTCCACAACTGCTCGCCTAGCCCTTGCCTGTGTGAGCAAACGTCAGGGAAGAGATCCTCAGAGACAGGGCCTCACTGCTCTTTCCTGAGGCAGGGGCCAGGGAGGGAGGTTTACTCAGGCAGAGCACCTCACCCCCGTCCAGTGGCCCAACCAGGTGCCCAGACCAGATGGTGCCCCTGTACCCCACCCCATCAGCGCAAATCTGGCAAATGCATAGCTGCAGCACCATCTTCAGGATGGAGAAGGTGGGCCTGGCACAGGGAAGAGCAAGGGGCCTGAGAGCCCCAGGACAAAGATGAGCAGGGAGGACGACACCCCTCAGGTTCCTGGGCAGTCACAGGACCTTCAAGGTAAGGCCCGCACCTAGGCAGAGCTCCCATCCCTCAGTGACGGTCAGTTATTTATTCAACACCCTTCTGGGTTGTGGTAGCCAGACCGGCCCTCAGGAGCCAGGATGGCATCACCTGATCTATATAGGACAGGTCAGTGACTTTGGCCTCAACAGTGGGAAGGCAGCAGAGTAAGGCTTGGGGACCTCAGCCAGCCACAGTGGAAGAGGGGTCATGAGCTGTCTCTCCAGGCCCTCATCTCCACCTCGCCTTAAGATTCAGCATTCTGCAGAGTTCTGGAAGGTTCTGCAGGGGCTAAGACACCAGCAAAGATCCTAGTCTTCTCATCATTCAGTTTCCCTATAGCCCCCAATGGATATTATATATCTCTGTAGCCTCAGGTTCCTGTGGGAAGTCCTTCCTTGTGTCTACCCGGTGTCTGTCCATCTAGCCCCAGGACAGCTGATGGGGAGGAGAGCGGTGAGCCCTCCTCGGGACCCTACCCAGTGCATCCTAGCTTAGCTCCTGCTAATGGGGGTTGGGCTGGAAGCATAGCCTTGCTCAGTCCCAGGATGGGCCAGCCTCAGTTTCCTTCATGCTGGGGATGCAGCTCTGTCTGTGGGGGTTGCACTATAATCACACCACAGGCCCCCTGCCCCGCCAGGCAAACAGACCCCTTCTGTCTATGTGCCCCATCCCAGAGGCAGCCTCATCCTGTCCCCAGGGGCCGGATTTCCTGAGCAAGGTCACTGTGGCAGCCACTGGAGCCTGCCAGCCAATAAAACCCATCGATGTGGAGAGAGAGCTTATAAAACAGGTCACCACCCCTAGAGGGTGTGAGTTTTGTGCCACCCCCACCCCACTCAGGGCTGGAATCAGGATCTGTAAGCAGTATGGTGGCTCTGTGGTCCCCACAGTTGTCCCTAGCCTATGTTGGGTACAGGAGGGCAGCGGCCAGGCCGGGCTATGTCCTTTGGCCTACTCTGCCAGGTCCACTGGCTCCCAGGATGCATGTTCCTCCTAGGTCACTCCTACCCTGTCCCTAGGCCCTGAGGGTGGGTCATTGTTCCCTCCTGCTTGGTGGCGCACACTCTCCTGGAGTGTCAGGGATTGTTCACACTAGCCAAGCTTCTCCCCAACTCTGGGCCAGCCTGTGGTGGGGCTGGCCGGAATCCCCTGGAACAGTCCATAGGCTCCCCTACCTACCAGGTCCATCAGACCTCAGGTGCCCCCCCCACACACACACCCCTCTCCGGCAGGAACAGATCAGGGCACCGCTGGTGTCTGTACTCCCCACAATGTACTCCCTCAGCTGGCACCACTATTAAATCAATTGGGAGAAATTGATCCAGGCAAAGATTTCCGAGCCATCTGCTTGCTCCCAAAGCCATTCTGAGGGCATATACTTTGCATCAGATCCAGGAGAGTCCTGACTGTGGGGTAGGGGCAACAAGTTGCATGGGCCTCAGTTTCTCCTGGGGCACCCTCCCCGGATGCTAGTCCCTAGGGCAGAGTGGCGGTGGGTTTGGCCAACAGCTCCAGTGCTGTTGTGCTCTGTGTACCCCATGTCCACCCTCACCCCCTGGAACTGAGACCAGGAGTGGCAGAGGCTCAGACTGGGGCCCTGGAGGCAGCCGGGTTCCCACGCACCCAGGGACAGCCCCAAACCAGCCTCCCACTGTCTGCACCCACCAGCCATGGAAGGAGCTGACCCCTGTATCCTTGAGGCCAAATCCTGATCCCACCACTCCCCACCCCGTCTCAGCCCCAAGGCAAATGCCCATCAATTCTTTTAATTCCGATTGTTTGCACCTTCCACTGAGTTATCTCAGTGCCTGCTGACCACTTCCAGCTGGGTGTTTGCCCACCCTCATCCAGCTGCCTCCTCTCCACTCTGATTTGCACCAATTTCGGTCAGTTCCAGGGACAATATTTGCTTTGGGAAAGAGTCAAACATTTATTCTCTAATTTATTCAGGAGAGCTGTTGTCAAACACTAGCGCCCTCATTATGCCTTTGGATTTCCAGGGCTTGGCCTCTGTCCGGGGTTGGTGGCAAGGCCCAGGCAGTGCTGAGCATCCTTTCTTCTGCCCAGCATGGCTCCCCCCTGTTCCCTGTGTCCTTCTGAGGGTTGGGGTCCTGCTCTGGGCTGACAGAGGAAGCTCCAAAAAGGTGGCTCTGGTCAGGGCTGTCCCAGACAGGATGCCTGCAAGTCGAGTGAGTCCCTGCACCCTGGTCCTTCTCCTTCCAGCCTTGAATAGAGGCCCATGGCACTCAGAACCCCAGCAAGGCTTGAGTAGGCATCTTCTCTGGGACCCCATTGTGGGTCTGGGGCTGCGGAAGTTGCCAGCATTTCTGGGGGGTGAATGGAACTGCTCTAGTCTGGGGGGCGAAGAATTCCTAAGGGGCCTGGCATTTGCTGGCATTTACATCTACCCACACAGGCTTTCTAAGCAGCTGCTATTTGTACTGAAAGGCCACTCCCCCCACTGCTGTCTGACTATTTCTCCTCTTCTGCTTCTGAACCCCTTCTTCTCCGGGCCAGAGCCCCTGCTGAAAGCAGAAGAGATGGCTGTAGGTTCCCATGTACTAACCTGCCCCCTCCCCAGGACAGCTTCTCCTGGTGCCCCACGCCCCCTGCACTGGGCCTCTTTGGACACCTGTGGCCCTCTACCTACTCAGAAGCCTGGGGGCCGACTCTCCACCCCAAACCTCAGACCCTCTCTCTCTCTGTGCTTACTGCCTTCCGCACCCTCTCTCACTGTGAAATCAATAGTCTCCATTCCTTGTTCCCCACACCAGAGGACAGGGGCCAACAAGAAGGGAGATGCAACAGCAGGTGGTGGGCAGCTGGAGTCTCCGCTGGCATCCATCAACCTAGCTGCCCTGAGGGCATTTGCAGCTTTGTCCCTCACACCTGCCAACTCCAAAGTCAACAACTCTTAGGTCCCAAAAGGTAGAGGGAGTGTGGAGACCCAGGCCAGAGTGTAGCAATTGTCTTTAATTTCAGAGTAGCACTTGGTGCTGACCAGGTGAATTGATGCTGACTAGGTGACACAGAGCTGACCTGAGGAGGGCACAGGTGATGAGAGGGTGGAGGCTGGGTTGGCGGTGGTAACCAGCTCACACTAACTCCCCTGGCCTGGGCGGCTGGCACAGGTTGTCCTCACACTATTGAAAGCATCCAGGCTGCAGGTGGGCACTTGTGTAGGACCCATGTCTCGGGGGAGGGCTTGGGCTGGCAGGAAATTTAGACCAGGTGGGGGCAGGGCCACCAGGTGCTGTGACTCTCACAACCTGCTGGTCTGCATGAGCCCGTTGACCTCAGAGGTGCGTGCGGCCACAGTGGCCTCTTGCAGTCGGCTGCTCTTGTCGAGCCGTGGCTCTGTGGCATCCACATCCTCAGTGCCATAGCCCTTGCGGAAGCACAGAACCTTCCGGAAGCTCTGGCGGAAGTTGTCAGAGAGGAAGCCGTAGAGCACAGGGTTGGCACAGCTGTTGGCATAGGACAGGATGACCACAAAGAAGTAGGCGCCGGCGGCGGCGGGCTCCTCTGGCAGGACGACGGCCAGGTTGACAATGTTGATGATGAAGAAGGGCAGCCAGCAGCCCACAAACACCAGCACCACCACGACCACCATGCGCGTCACCTTGCGCTCCGAGCGCCGCCGTGTGGAGCCCACGCGCACCCCCGACGCCTTCACCTTCACCACGATGAGCAGGTAGCACCCGCAGATGACCAGCAGCGGCCCAAAGAAGCCCAGCACAGACGTGTAGATGATGAAGACGGCGCCCCACAGGCCCACGGGCTCTGGCCAGCTGAGGTTGCAGGTGTCCCAGCCCTCCTGGATGTCTGCGAAGACCACCAGGGGCAGAGACATGAGCAGCGAGAAGGCCCAGACCGCGGCGCTGGCCAGCTTGGCCACCCGTGGGCGACGCCACCGCGAGGAGCGGATGGGGTGGACAACAGCCAGGTAGCGGTCCACGCTCATGACCGTCAGGCAGAAGATGCTGGTGAACTGGTTGATGCCATCCAATGTCATAACCAGGCGACACAGCACAGGGCCAAAGGGCCAGTAGGAGACAGCGTTCTGTGTGGCCAAGAAGGGCAGCCCCAGCATGAGGAGTACGTCAGCCACGGCCAGGTTGAGGATGTAGATGTTGGTGACCGTCTTCATCTTGGCGTGGCGCAGCACCACGTAGATGACCAGCGTGTTGCCGCCCAGCCCCACCGAGCACACCAGCAGGTAGAGCACTGGCACCACGACGGCTCGGGCCCCTGGTGAGGGCACAGGCCCTGCCATCGTCCCGTTCTCACTGCCTGCACTGGTGGCCACCAAGGAGGTGTTCCAGCCCGCTGACGTGGAAGTGGGGAACAGAGTCTCCATCTCAGGGCAGGGCCTGTCCTCTCTGCAAGAGGAGAAGGGAGGATGCGGGCGATTAATCGCATGGCCAGGCACTTCCTCCCTTGGGCCCCGCCTGCCCCAGGAGGCACAGGATTACCCCACGTCGTAGTCGCAGGGTAAACACGATCACTCATGTTCGACTAGGCTAGAAATCACATTAGACAAATTGTTTGGAAAACAAGCCCAGAGAGGAAGGAACAGAGGGACAGCTGCTGTGAGTCAAGACATCAAGACGTCTGTTGATATCACGGTGGCTTCCAGACACCTAACCATCCCTACACGCCCTACTGCCCCAGGTTTAAGAAATGCTGTCACTGCTGTGGAGGTGATGGACCCCGCCCCAGAGCCCAGACCAGTAATGTGTCCCTTGAAGCTACAAGGACAGCACATCATGCAGCTGTTTCCCAGGTCATTTCCTTGGCCCAGCCACATCCATGCTGCAGCAGGTGGGCTGGCTGGCAGCTGTGGGGGCAGGGAAACCAACTCCTCTTGATCACATGGCCGGGGCTCTGTCAGGGTGACACAGATGCCTCTCACTGGGGGATGGCATTCCCGGGAGCCAGGTGGACATTGGCAAAGCCTCTGCAGCCTGAGATCTGGCTCCTTGGTCATGTGGAAGGCCTGGCACCCTCCTGATGGGTTCAGGAGGTCACCCAGAGTTCAGCTTTGGGGTCGCCCAGAAGAGTAGGGCTCAGTGGGCGTTATTGCACTTCCAGCTGGCATCGGTTGTGAAGGGCATCCTCGAATCTGAGGCCAGCACTATCTCACTGTGACATCACTACCTGGACCTCACAGGTAAGGGACTGAGGACAGCAGGAGTCACCTCCCCAAAGAACTTCAGGACAGGTAAAAAGGGACAGGGAGAATGATTAGGAGGCCAAGACATGGGCCCCTCACAACCAACTGATGCCAGCTGGAAGAGCAGCAATGCCCACTGAGCCCTGCTCTCCTGGGTGACCCCAAAACCAGACTCTGGTTGACCTCCTGGAACCATCAGGAGGGTGCCAGGCCTTCCACCTGGCCAAGGTGCCAGATTTCAGGCTGCAGAGGCTTTGCCAGTGTCCACCTAGCTCCCAGGAACATTGTCCCCTGGTAAGAAGCAGGGCCCTGGCAATATGGCCAAAAGGAGTTGGTTTCCCTACCCCCCACAGCTTCCAGCCAGCCCACCTGCTGCATGATGTGCTGTAATTGCAGCTTTGAGGAACACACTTCTGGCATGGGCTCTGTGGCAGGGTCCATCACCTCCACAGCAATGACAATATGTCTGAAGTCCCAGGCAGAAGGCACAGTACAAGAACAGGTGAAGAGGAACTCCACACACGTAGTAAATAAGAGAACACAAAATGGATTGAAGAATTACAGCTAATTATAGCCCATGCCACAAGCCAGGAGAAAATGCGTGCACACTCTTGTGCATGTGTGTGTGGAGGGAGAGAAAGAGAGAGAAGCAGACATTGGGAGAGGGAGTGTGAAATGGGACGATTTGGGGAGAGTGGGTGGAAGGAAAGACTTTAGCTTTGTGCATGGGGTTTTGTAGAGAAAGAGCTGAGGCAAAGTCAGGGAAACAGTAACATTTGTAGTTCAAGGTGATGGGCACGTGTGTATTTGTAACAGAGTTTTTGTACTTTCCTATGTTTGAAATAGTTCATAAAAATGGCGATGCTCGAGGGAAAATAAACACATCCATGGACAAGAGGGAAAGAAGAAAGGGGATACAGGTGGGGCCCCACTACTCAGAAGATAGGGGTTTAGCAAGGAGCCTAAGTGCCCCTGGGGGATCCCAGGCAAAGGCCTAAAAGAGGCTGGAAAGGGCCATGATGATCTTGTCGGAGTCACTTAAGCTCAGCAGCTCCCTAGAGCCCTGCTCAGTTGACCCACAGTGTCCCTTAGTCATCTCAGACCAGAGGATACATTTAGCAGCTGTCAGTCCTGGGTTGAGGGAAGCAACTGAAATCTGGTAGACAAGTGGTAGTGAGGCAGCCCAGGACAAATGACAATGACAATGACAGAAAGAAACCCTCTGCTCCTGATGGGTGGACACACCAGAATTTCCAAGTTCACTGGGAAACATGACCTAGAAAATTAACAATGGGAAAGTGGCCCGATGGATTCATTTCGGGTGAAATAAAAATATTATGACTTAACAAGCATGCCCAAGATATGTTCGATGTATTTAGGATCCTCAATAAGGCATGGATAAAAATACCATGAAATAAACTTGGCTTCTGTTTAAGAAGTAAATGAGCAAAGTGTCTATCTTTCAAAAATTACAACCCTTGGTGTGATAAAATCATCCTTTGGAAAAAAAAAAAAAAACAACTCACAAAAGTCAGAATCAACTCCAGTCTGGTATAGTTGAAGAGAGAATCAATAAATTGGAAGAGGGGCTCAGGGAGTCCCTCAGAGCATGGTGCAGAGAGGGGATGCAGAGGGCTCTGAGCACTGCGAGGAGAGTGCAGACGCATTATTCAGAGAAGGTGGCTGGGCACCTGTGGAAGTCACCACAATTACTGCGCCTGCTTCTTGGAACATCATTCTGCAAGAGCAATTATTCGGAAGTGGCAATCTTCTTAGTCATCAAAATAACACACTCATGGGAAAATTGTCCCTAGGGCCCTTTCTCTTGTGGGTGGGGGATTCAACGGGGGAGAGAGACTGTGGAGCCAACTATGAGCTAGTGCTGGGGCTTTCTGACTCAGGGCCCCCACCAGGAAGAGTCCACCTACCCACCGCTCAAAAGTGCAAGCCTGTCCTGAGCAGAATAAAATAGCAGAATAAACATAAACGTAAAATAGTGTCAGAGTTGACCTACAGAGAATGAAGGACAGAAGAAAATCCTAAAGAATGGCAGTGGGGAGACAAGAGGAAATCCACAAAGAGTGAGGACGAGGACAGGCTCCTTCAGCTCTGGGAGCCACAGGAGCCAGCGGGAGAAACTGTCACCTGGATTCCTCACCAGGAGGGGAAAGAGATATTTTCTGTGTTTCCCTGAATTTGCTGCTCCTGGGAGTGAGCTCCCCGCTGTGTGTTGTGACCTGGTGTGAAATATGCAACAAAAAATCGATTTTAAAAAGGCTGAAGTATGGTGTTTGGGGACAACTGCATTTCAAGACAAAGCTGGGCCCCTTGGTCAGAAGTGGTATTTCTGCTTCCCAGGTGTGTCTATCTGTGAGGAAGGTCTCCGGGATCTTCAGAAAGGGCCACTCGCAGGCCTACTCCTGCAACAGGGAAGAGTTGGCCTGCTGGTCTTGGCTCCCCACATCTGGGGCAGAGGGGCCCTTCCACACATGTTAAAAGAAATACCTTAGAAAGGGTTTTTGGCCCAATCTGCATGGGACCCAAGGGACAGGGTGGGGAATAAGGAGCCCCCTGAAGGTATTCTGTTGGCCCATGAGGGGAGAGGTGCTCAGATGCACCCAGGGCCTGAGTTCTGAGCATGGTGTGGCTGAATGCACGTTTGATTCTAAATCAGATTTGCATCTTGTCTTCATGAAGCTCTTGGCTGCGCAGGGCTCCCCTGAGGCCCCTGCCTGGCACCCAGGCTGCTCAGAACCCAGAGTGGACAGAGACTGTCAGGGCCCCCCCTGCCATCCCCCCAAACACGCCACCTCCTGAGTTAGACTTCAGAGCAGAGCAGAACAAAATTAGGCCACTATTACTGCGCCTGCCTCTTAGAACATAATTCTGCAAGAGCCATTATTCAGAAGTAGCAGTCTTCTTAGTCATAGAAATTACACACTCATGGGAAAATTGTCCCTAGGGCCTTTTCTCTTATGGGTGGGGATTCGATGGGGGAGGGGGACTGTGGAGCTGAATATGACCTAATGCTGGGGGCTTTCTGACTCAGAGCCTCCACCAGGAAGAGCTCACCCACCCGCTGATGTGGCACATGGAAAAGACCCCAGCCCCTCACACCCTGCCCCAACCTACCCCTGCATACTGGCTGAGTGATCTTGGGTAAATCATGCCACTTCTCTGAGCCTTGACTTCCTATGATAGGCAACTCCTACAAAATGCAATCTCTCTGAACAGATGAAATAAGCTCAGGTAGACAAGATGGGTGTTCAATAATTGCTGCTCCTCACCTGCCCCAAATGGCCCAGGATCTCCTTCCCAGCATCAGGAAAGGTACCTGCCCAGGATTTCTCAGAGAAGGGGGCAGAGCTTTCCCAAGGGCCTGGGAACAGAGACCGACCTCAGTGCTTAAGCTATCCATGCCCCAGCGAGGTTCAGTCGGCACCTCGCCAACGCTTTTCAGGCTAGCCTGTCATGCAGTCAGTGGGAGGGAGCCGCATCCTCCACTGGGACAGCTGTAGTGTGCAGAGGGTGTGGAAAACACCAAGTTTCATCTCTGGGCCCACACCTCACCTGGGAGACAGAAGATCCACAGGTGCTGCCCCAACCTATGTGGGGCAGGACAAATGTGGGGACATCTTGGCTAAGAGGACAAGCCTCAGCATCATCTGAGGGTCCCTGACCCAGGCCTGGCTCCCCCAGGGCAAGCTCTCAGACCTCTGCTTCATCTTGTGTAGAGGGCATGCTGATGGCAGCTGGCCCCCAATCCCCTGGAAAGCAGCCAATGGCAACTCTACTCCTGCCCTTCTCCAGATATGCTCCATTTGTCCTAAGGCAGCCTGTGGTCAGGGCTGGGATCTCTTCCCCGTGGGAGGGACATTAAGGTGGGTGTGGGCTGGCACAGGGTTCATTGACAGGGAGGCCTGCTGGCGGAGCCCCTCCATGGGGTTGCATGTCCTGCAGGATGTTTTCAGGACCACATTCTGCCCCCAGCACACTTAACCAGAAATCTAGGTCATTATTTTACCAGGAAACAATGGTGGATCATTGTCATTGGTGCTGTCCACCACCTTCTCCCCTGGAGGCCCCTTGTCCTCTTCTCAAGTGGCCAAGTGTCCCCAGGAACCTGTTCTCCTCAGAAGAGGCTGAGCTGCAGCCAGAATCATCTCTAACTTTGGGCAACATAAGCTCCTGGCACCCCAGGCCAGCAGGCAGGCCAGGGACAGTGGGCCAGGCAGGTGGGCAGGTGAGGTCCCTTCTGGCTCTTGTCTGGGGAGATGGCACACAGGTGGACTTCCAGGTTGTGTGCTGCCTTTTGGGGAGGAGGCGGGAAGGCTCCAGAACACAGATGCCCCGAAGAGAGTCGGAGGCTCCGTTTCCAGCCGGCAGGGGGGCCTCCTGTCGCCCCCCTAGTCCAAGCTGCAGCAGCCGCCCTGCCTGCGACCTTCCCTCCGCTGGCCGCTTCCCCTCCGGCCCAGCGGCAGACCCCACTGCGACCGCGGGGGCCCGCGCGCCGCGGCTCCCACCCGCTTCGCGCTCTGTGTCCACACCCGCGGCCTCGAGCCGGCCCTCCCGCTGCGCCCCCAGCCCCGCCAGCCCCAGGGCGGACCCCGCCGCACCGCCCCCCATGGGGAGGTCGGTCAGGGCGAGGCAAAGCGGGCGGTGTCCTTGGGGCCCGCTGCCCTGTGCCTGGCACACGGGTCCAAGGCCAGGGGAAGGCGACGGTGGGGGAGCGAGGGGGCGGGCGGGGATGCGGCCGCGAGACTGGGGAGGGCGAGGACCCGAGGATGCTCAGGGGGCGCGTGAGAGGACGGGGCGCGCGGGACGGAGCGGCGAGCCCCGAGCGGGCGGATGGAGGGTCTGGGGCAGTGCTGCGGGGCGGGGGGCGCGAGGAAGGGGCCGGGGCGCGGGACTCACCCAGCGGCGGCGCCCTCTGGCCGGCGGGAGACGAGTGCCCGCAGCCGTTCTCCCGGGCTTGGGGCTCGGGGCGCCGGCGGGGAGGCGGGGCCGGGCGGGGCGAGCCCGCAGGGGGGTGGGGGGGCGCGGGGCCGGGGGCGGGGCGGGCGCTCGGCTTCCCGCAGCCCCAGGCTCAGTCCGTCCGTCCGTCCGGCTGGCCACGCTTCCTCCCCAGGCCTTCGCGTGTTCGCCCACAGTTCTTGTCCCTTCGGCGACAACTAAGATGTCCGGGCGCCCCCACCTCGTTCTCTCTTTTCAGTTCTGGCTCGGGCCAGAGCTGGGCGTTGCGGGATCCCGCCCGCAGCAGTGGCTGCAGGGGGTCTCGGTAGCGCTCTTCCGAAAGTCTGAGGCGGGTTGGAGAAGGGCTCTCCCTTGGGGAAAAGCGCTCTGCCCAATGGGGTGGGTCTGTGCCAGAGGTGGGGATCAGCACTGCAGAGGGTCAGCAGGTGGCCCTGCTGGCTGGTGGTTTGGGGAGTCCCAGGGTGCTCTGTGGCATCCCCTCCCGTCCCCGCCCTTAGCAGGCATCAGAGTCACTGGCACATGGAAACACAGGTGCCTGGTCTCTCACCCAGGGTTGCTGGCTCAGGAGGGTGGAGGGCCTGAGAAACTGCATCTCTGACAAGTTCCACGTGATGCTTGTGCTGCTGGTCCAGGACCCCACTCTGAGAGCCATAGTATCCAGCTTTGCTGAGTGCCTGTGCTCTGCTAGGCAGAGCTGGGTGGACACCTGAAGAACTTCACACCTGGTACAACCCCCAGCTCAAGGAGCCCAGTCACTGGCTGAACAAAATGAGGCACCCCAGAACCCCCACAGCACAAGATTCCCACTAGGGGATATGGGCAGCTGTGTGTTGACAGGCAAGGACAGAGATACCAACCCCACTAGTATATGGAGTACTGGCCAGTCCCTCAGGGAGGCAGTATGCCTGGATTGCCTTCGTTTCTCCTTCATGCTCCTCTGAGATATTATGTTTTCTACAAAGCACACAGATTATGTTTTTAATTGAGAATAAGCTCTTAGAGAACCAAGGAGGACAGCCTGGAGGTAAATGCCTGTTTTCATGTTGGCTCCACTTGGGGAGGCTGGGCTGCTCCCTGGAGCACACAATAACCCCTCTCCAGCCATACTAGGACCCCTATGCTCAGGAAGTCATCAAGCTTCCCCCAGCCCCAATCCAGGCCATCCCCTTGGTGTCTCCCAGTTCCCCAAGGGACTCCACCCCAATGGACACGAGGCCAGAGCACAGTCAAGATAAAATGGAGTGAGAGAGTGGAAAACTGCCCCCTTGGGCTGCAGCCCTCCCTTACAGCTCCTGCCAGCTCCATCTGCAGACAAGGGGCCCCACTGGCTTTTAGAGAGGGAGCTGCCCGCCTGGACACCACAAGGGGGCTTATGTCTTTCCTGATATCTTGCAGAGAATAGAGGCCACAGCAGGCTGAGCTGTCCTGGCCACCCAGGACCTCTGCAATGCTGGTGCTGAAGCAGGCACTGTCCATGCTGAGGCCAGATGTCCCTTCGGGAGGGTGCAGGAGGCCTTTTGGGCCTGGTGGGTGGCCATGTGGGATGAGGTGGCAAGCTAGGGCCGGGCTGCATGTCCTGCATGGCTCGCTATCTGGGAAGGTGGTCTGCATGCACACACTCATGTGGCCTGTCACATACCCAGCAGATGCACACAAACCCTCTCAATGTGTATAGGTGAGAGACATAGTTCCTAGAATTCCCAGGTGCCCAGCCTGCACTGGCTGATGCACCTACCACTGTGGACAAAATACATAAAGCTTGCTCTAGGAGCTCTGAGAATGGCAGAGGCAATAAGCCAAAATGAAATTTTAACAAAGGTACTTTTATTTTATTGTTTTAGACAAGATAATCCTTTGTTGACCTCACAGATTGCAAGGAACTTATCAGCAATCCCTTATTTTTTAAAGTTTTTTTTATGCCTACAGCACCTGGTCTTCCTAGGTGGTCTCCCATCCAAGTACTAACCAGGCCCAACTTTGCTTAGCTTCCAAGATCAGATGGGATCAGGCTTGTTCAGGGTGGCATGGCTGTAGACAAAGGTACTTTTAGATTGTCATAAATGTCGTGCAGAAAGAAGAAAGACGATGAGAAAGAGAGAAGTTCCTCTAAGGCCAGGGACAGCCACTTAAGGAAGGGCCTGACTCCAGGCAAGATGACGAGGTAATGAAGACTCAACAGAGGAAACAGCACACATTGGGCAATGGGGTGGCCTGTGGAAAAAGGGGCCAAAATTGCAGGGCCAGGCCAAGCAAGGAGTGTGACCTGACCTTGAGTGAAGGAGGGAGGGCCTTGGGGATCTGAGCACAGTGGAGACCACAGGACTTATTCCTGAGAACATGCTCATGGGCCACTCCAACCTGAGTGGTCAGCTCTGTCCTTCACAAGCATGGGGTTCAAGGTGTTTCTGGGTTTGGGTGTGTTGAGCCCGTGGAGGCAAGCACGTCTGCTTGGTGGCCCATTTGTAGGCAGTCCTGTGGGCTCTGGCTCCTCAGGTTCACACCGTCTTGCCTAATACAGGGTCTGCTCCCTGCACGTTTTCCCTGGGGTTCCCTCTCTTGGGAAGCTATGTTCTCATGAGAAGCTGGCCAGGAAATTTAAGAGCCTGACCCCACCAAGGCAACCCCAACCAGTGAGGGCAAAAGCTAATATAAATGCCCAGACTCATCTTTTTGGGAGACAATGTGTCCTGGATTGAGCTGTGCACAAGTTCACACCCTGTCCAGTCTCACATGCCCCATTCCTCTCTCTTGTTTCCTAGGGTCCCTCCTGAATCGACGCCCTAAGACCCAGGCTTTGCTTCTGGGACCACTGGTGAAGCAGGTGAGTGAGCTGGTCACATGGCTGTCCAGCCAGGGGGTGGGGCAGGGAAGCCTGTGTGCACACCTGAATCAAGGGCTGTGCTGGTCCAGCTTCCGCCCACTGAATCCAAAGGGCTTCATCCTTCTAGGGTTCCCTGAGCAGCCTCTGCAATTCCACTGTCCTGGGGGTACAGGGTCCCGTGAGGGAGTCAGTGCCTGGTGCATGGCAGGGACACAGCCCTGTGGGTGGATGGGTGCTTGGTCCAGTTATAGCCCAGCATCAGGCTGGGTCCTCCCAACACCCTAGAACCTGAGTGGTCTCACCTGGGCCATCCTTGAGAAAGAAGAAAGGGTGCCGGAGAGGTGGCCTGTCCACCATGAGGCCACCTACTCTTGTTGCCCTGTGCTCCTGGTAGAAGCCCCCTCACCTCTCAGCCCTGGATCTGAGCCATAGAAGGATCAAGGGAGGTGAAGCTTGGGGACACTCTGCAGAGGTCACACCAGCACGGGTGGTGGGGAGGGAAAGGATTAGCAGCAGCTGGTAGCCATGGAAACAGGACAGTGGCCTAATAGACTCCCCAGGAAGGATCCCTGGACCCCTCACATGGATACCCCCACCCAAGCTATGAGCTCTGCCATGGGCTATTGTCTTCTCTTTCCAGAGGCCAAAACCAGTGGCTGTTGGACACAAAGTCTGCCCCTCTCCCCTACCTGGCCACTCTGGCTCCCGCCCATACCAGGCTCGGCCACTGGTGCTGAGTCTCCCATGATTATTCAAAAGCAACAGAGGCTGACTCCAGTTCACCTGGAAATACCCAGAGGCCCCCTGTTTGTGTCCCCAAGAAGGTCTCCAGGCTGGGGCAGGCCCTGGAGGCTATTAGGCATTCCCCGTCTTATGGCCAACCTAGCCTTGCCTCCACTCCCTCACATGAGCCATGCTGCCTCCCACCATTGAACCCTTCCTTTGGCTGTACCCCTGCCTGGTACATCCCACCTCCCTTCCCCCAGTTAATTCACCTGTCAGCTCAAATGCCCCTTCCTCCAGGAAGTTCACCTGGCTGCACCACATGGGATTTTTACCCCTCAGTCACCAGCTGCCCCCAGACCACATCCCCTTGGTGATGTCTACTGTGGCTGCAGAAGGTATGAATGTTGGTTAGCGAGCATCCACCACCCACCACCCTGCAGAAGCCGCTGTGGACTCATGGGAGGCACAGGGCCTTCTGCATAGTCTGAACACCTAGGGTCCTGGACATGACCGGGCTGACCCTCCTGGCCATAGTCTCAGGCTTCAGTGGGCACTTCCTTAAAATAAAGGCACATTAAAATGCAGCTTCCCAGGCTACCCAGCCTTCAGAATTGGAGGTGAGGTGCTGTGAGGCTCAACCCGCAAGGGCACCGTCCAGGCATGAAGATGGATTGGCCCTGGTAAATGGGCCAAAAGCCTGGCTTGGCCCCAGAAGGGGGAGAAGAAGGAATTTGGGTGGACTGCACCCAAGGAGACTTGGCATCCTGTACCCCCCAGGACATGACTGGGACCCCCACCTGGCCCCACCCTCTCCAAAGCTCTCTTCTGTCACTTTCTTATCTACCACCCAGGTGAGGCCTTAGATCCATCCTGAGCACTCTGATTGGCTCAGGTGGAGTGGGCAGAGCCTCTATCCTGGGGGCACTCTGATTGGCTCAGTTGGGGATTGCCTAGAGAAGGTGGTGGAGTCTGTCAGGTTAGGGCCTCTTAGATGTGCACTCCCTAGTGAGTTTCTCCTGGGCACTCCAGAGAGTAAAGACAGCCAGAGCCTGGTGGCCAGACCCCCAGATGCAGGGCATGTACCATCAGACATGGGGCATGAGAAGGAAGAGAGAGATCAGACACCAAGTGGGGGTGTACATACACCGGGCTAGCTCAACTGTCCAGCATACTGAACCCCTCCCCACCCTGCAAACTAGGGGTAGGAGAGCAGAATTCTGGAGATCCTAGATCTTCATTTCAAAATGGGGAAACTGAGGATCAGAGAGGGCAAAGGGCTGGGAAGAAAGCAAAGGTGAGCTGGATCCAAGTCTCTGGATACCCAGGCCAGGACCTATTCAGGATGCCTTGCTGTCCCTTGAATGGAGGGGCTATGCAGGGGTGAGGTGGAAATAGGCATAGGCTATTCAATCTTGGGTGAGCTGGTGAGTCTTGGGTGTGGTCCTATGCAGCCTAGCTGGGACCTGCCTCATCCTAGATGGATTGTCCCTGGGAGGCCAGGCCCAGCCTCTGATCTGGCAGGGCCTGAATCATCACAAAAGAGGCCTCTAGGGTGACTTTGCAGTCCCCCCATAAGGTGGGATTGGTCTTCTTTACCTCCCCTCTGGCCGTGCTTGGTGGCCCTCAGGCCACTGCTACAGGCTCAGCCTGGGTAGGGTGGGAAAAGCACCCTATCCTCACAGGCAACACAACCGTTTCCAGGGCCACCCCACCTGTGTGTGCGACACTGGCCCATTAAGCAGGGCCAAATCTGGCAGTTGGGCCATGTGGCAACTATCAGGTACCTCGTCACTGACCTAGCAGTGGGGTGTGAAAGTGGAACATGTAAGAGAGAAAGAAGGTGATGAGCTTCCAAAATTAGCCGTGACATGAAATGGGTCATCATTTCAGCGTCACTGGCTCATACAGGAAGTAACACAAGTAGAAAGGGTGTAAAGAGGTCCCTGGCCATATGCTTCTTAAAACACTGCTTGCTTCCTGCATGTTATGGTCCCAACAGAGATCATGGTCCCTCACTATCAGCTGCCCTTCCTCTCCCTCTTGCTTAGTCGTAGACACAACACCCTCACCTGTGTACTGGGTTGAAAAGTGTCTCCCCAAAATTCATATCCACTTAGAACTTCAGATGTTACTCACCAAGGCCAAGAGCTGTAGAATGTGCAAATCCACCAGTGAAATTAGAACATCTGTGGTAGAACTGTATCAAGTTTCTACTGATCTGGTAACAATAAAATACATGTGTATCTACTACAAATGACATACATACTGAGCAACTGGGTGATTTCACTGACCACAGAAATTTCTTAGAGTTGCATTTATAGGTGACATCACACAATGTAGAGATGAATGATAAAATTTATGCTAATAATTTAAATATTTAATTTTCCTTTACTTAGAACATTAAATAACCAAATGAAAACATCACAAATTGGAAGAGATGGCTAAAGACAGAAAAACATTTTCAGCATTATTACTGTTAATGGCATTTTTTCCGGATTTTTGAACAAGGGGCCCTGTGTTCTCATCTTGCATGGGCCTCGACAAATCGTGTGGCAGGTTCATCTAGAAAAAGATGAGAGTGAGGAGAAAGAGGATCCCCGACCAGAGAACAGAGAAGGTGCAGTGCGACTCCAGTCTGGGCACTGCCTGGTACGTGCAGGCTCTTGCCACGCCAAACAGTGCTTTAGCAAGCAAATGGGCAGACAATTTAGTCCCAAAGCAAGCTGCACACATACCCCTTCAACATGCCAGCTGCCCCTGACCAGTTAACAGGTTCTATCCAGGGTAGGCCTGGTGCCAGCGTATGTTAGCCACAATATGGCCTTGAGCCCCTGTGAGTGCTTTTCCCCCTGCACTGTATCCTCAACACCCAGTGACCAGATAAGTGATATCACCACCTCACCCACAGCCTAGGTTATCTGGGAAGGAGATGCTGGGCCAAGAGTGACCATCCCTCCCGGGCAAGATGGTGACCTCAGCAAAAAGATAAAGTTGTCAGATCAATCAAATGGGCTGGCCAGTGCCTGGAGCAGGCAGGACCCACCCTTACTCTCCGAGGGGCCAGGGCTGAAGTTAATATTTGCCTCTACTTGGAGCTCCCTGGGTGGGAGTCGAGAGCAATGCCCTCCCCACATGATTCTTGGCTCCTCTCCTGCCCTTGAGGATGCCAGGGAGCCTGCTTGGAGGTGCTTCAGTCAAGTGCAATTTAATAAGCCAGTGGTGGGCAGGAGTAATGTAATCAGCTCTGCTGATTGCCAGAGTATGTGGGACACTCAGGGGCAGTAATGAGGTGCAAGTTCTGGCTATAAATCAAAAGCGACAACACACAGGCCTCAGGATCCAGAAGAAAGTGAGGTCTGGGGGGGTCAGGGTGCCAGAACAGAGCCCTAGGGGCAGAGGCTCCCATAGACACCTCTGTGGCCAGACTGCAGTGGCCTGGTTGCAGCCTGAAACCCAGAAATTAGCCCCTTGCCTTTTTAAAAAAAATTAATAGACTTTATAAGGCAATTTTAGATTTACAGAAAATGAAGCAGCTAGCACAGAGTTCCCATGTACTCCTCTCCCCCTACACACCATTTCCTCTTTTATGAACATCTTGCATCCTCAGGATACATTTGTTATCACTGATGTTATAACGATATTGGTACTGATACACTGTTATTAACTAACGTCCATGGTTTATAAGATTCGCTCTTGGTGGTGTATACTCTATGGGTTTAGACAAAGGTCATGCATCCATCATTATAGTATCATACAGAGTAGTGTCACTGTCCCCAAAATCTTCTGTGCCCCATCTATTTTTCCCTCCCGCACTCCTCCAACTGCAGACAACTACTCATGTTTTTACTGTCTCCATGGTTTTGTCTTTCCCAGAATGTCACAAGGTTGGAATCAGGATGTAGCCTTTCTAGGCTGGCTTCTTTCACTTAGTAGTTTCCCCTTTTCCATGGTTTCACTTTCCACAGTTTGTTATCCACGGTCAACTGTGGGCCAATTATATTAGATGAAGTAAATAATTCCTAAGTTTTAAATTGTGCCCCAAGTTATGCTGGTCTAAGAGTCCAAGGGGAAGATGTGTCAGTTCTCTGGGAAGCACAGTCCTGCCACCTGCTCCACGAAGCCCTCCTCCTGGAGCTCTGTTGCCATCATAGGCTCTCAAGTGCTCAAAGGCCTGGCACATAGCAGGATACTGCATGGTCCTAATGGTGCTCCCCCCAAATTCATGTCTATCCAGAACCTTGGAATGTGGCCTTATTTGGAAATGAGGTCTTTGCAGGTATAATTAAGGAAAGGATCTCAAGATTAAATCATCCTGGAGTTAGAGTAGGTCTTAAATTTAATGACTGGTGTCCTTATGAGAAGACACACAGAGAAGAAGCCACGTGAAGACAGAGACAGAGACAGGGGTGATTTTCCCACAAGCTAAGGAACATTTGGAGTTCCCAGAAGCTGGAAAAGGCAGAAAGGATGGAAAAGGCAGAAAGGATCCTCCCTTGGAGCTGCTGGAGGGGGTGAGGTCCTGTGTGACCTTGATTTTTGCTTCCAGACTATAGGAGGATGAATTTCTGTTGCTGTAAGCCACTAGGTTTGTAATCATTCTGGTGGCCCCAGGACACTAGCATAGGCTCAATTCTTACAGGAGCCCTTCCTTCCTCTCTCCCTCTAGAGCCCCTCATCCTGGGCTAATCCCATGTGCCTTCCCAGAGTTCTGGTCTCCCCTCAAAGACCTTGTTGTGGCCAGATGTCCAGATGGCCTGGCTGGGGTCTTCTATAACTCCAGATCCCTGAGTAGAAGAAAGGGCTGCATTTTGAGGGGCAGGGAGAGGCCCACCTGGACTTCCTCACCTCCTCCACTTTCTCCCAAACACAAGAGCACTAATGGGACTTTTGAATTTTACCTTTCCATATTTAGTGCATTTTGACATTGACTCTTTCAAAACTCTTTTAAGTCACTTAATTTCCTACGCGGAGGCAAATCAAAAGTAGCTCATTTATTTGATTTGTTTACATCAGTCAACCTTTACATCAATTAAAAAGTTCATTTCATTCATCAGATGCCAGGTAATGCTCTCTTTTCTAATATGTTTGAATTTAGTGATTCGCCAATGTACTTCATTCCGTTTGACATAACAAAATCAAATAGTATTTGGAGATAGAATTCCTCATTAGGGAAAAAGTCACTAGTAAGTCAGATGAAAATGCAGAACCAAACAGTGCTCTGCCTTAGTGGTGAAGCATGGTGCTTGAGATTTAGGAGATAGTGATGGTAGGGGGTCAGATGCCCCCAGCTCACCTCATTACAGTGTCCCAGTGCCCAGTGGAGGCTCTCCAATGCCTCATCTTTAGGGCCCAGATGAGGTAATAGATGAGGGACAAGATCCTTGTCGAGAGACAGCACCTCTGAGTCCAGGAAGTAGAGGGCTGGGGCTGGGCTGTCTGCAGTCCACTGTCAAAGTGAGGGATATCCCCCAGCTCTATCTAATGGCTGCTCTTCAAGGATGCAGGCCCAGCATTGTCAGAACTTCTGTTTTTCTAAACAGAAACAGTTTTACATGCATTGACTAATTCTCACATGTTCTCATCAAACTCAAGTGACATATATTCAGGGCATGGGCCCAGAAGAGCCACCATAGCTGCCCAGTTTGTTTATATCTTGCCTTTGCAGTGGACCTGACACCAGGAGTGCTGGCCACCCTCTGTCTGAGCCAGCTGGCCTGTGTAGACATTCCAGTCTGAGGGTCTGGTTCAGTAGCTGCATCTCCCCAGTACCTGACCAGGCAGCCTGTTCTCTTAGGAGTGGCCCATGTAGGGGTACATGTGGGGGACTCTGGCTCTGCCCTGACCAGCTGTGAACCCCAGACAGTGGCATCCTCTGAGCCTCTGCTTCCTTATCTGTAAAGTGGGAGTAATACAAATAATGAAAATTAACAATAATGATAGCAATTTGGTTGGTTTTCTGTGTCCACTTTGCAAGGCTCTAGTGACTGTTACTCTGTCACATACACATGGAGAAGTCCCTGTGAAGGCCTTTGTGGGTGTGGCTAACATCTATAGTTAGGGGGCTTTAAGTAAAGGAAATGACCCTCCGTGGAATAGGTTGGTCTCATCCAAGCCTTACAGGCCATAAAAGCAAAACTAATCTTTCCTGGAGAAGAGGGAATTCTGCCTCGAGAAATCACTACTGGTCTGCTGCACATTTATGGCCTGGCCCTGGACCTCCACTGAAGTCTGCAACATTGGCTGCCTCAGCACCCTCTGCTCTTCAATAACATCAAATCTCCAAAGTCTCTCCATCTCCTACACTGACTGCAAATATTGGAGAGAGAATAGCTTATTCAAGTATTATCACTTTCAATGAGTTCCAGTAATGATAGCAGAGTAGATAAATGCTGTGCTAGCCTCCTCTCACAATCATATTAAAATTAGAACTAAACTACAGAACAGCCATAATTGGGAGTCGCCTGAAGTCTAGCTGAACAGAAGTCCTACAGCTGAGGACACACAGAATAGGCCACCTCAAGACTGGTAGGAGGGGAGGAGATGTGGATCGAGCTGGTCTCATACCCGTGTGTGGCAGTTGAGACTCTAGAGGAATATCTCAGCTGCAGAGGTCCCCACTAAGGAGCGACGGGTCCCGGCCCCACACTGGGTTCCCCAGTGCAGGATTCTAGTGCCAGGAGGAGAGGTTCCCACTACTTCTGGTTGTGAAAACCAGAAGAGATTGTGGCTGAATAAAACAGAGGGTGGCTGGAGTCACAGACATTCTGTTTAAAGGGCCTGAGCACAGACTTACTCACTGACGGACTCACTCTGAGCTCCAGCACTGGAGCAGCAGCTTAAAGTCACCAGGGACAGAGAGGAACTGAATGGTCTGGCTTCGGGGCAAAGGTTGGAGGGGCAGCTTTCTCCCAGACAGAAGTGCTTTGTTCCTTTGTTGATCCCTCTCCAACCCAGCATGCAGATGCAGACGGCCACAATGTCTGAGTCGCCATCAACCTGGCTAACACATTTTCCCCACCCTGGTGATTCCCTGAGACCCTGCCCCACTCAATGTGCAAGCTCACCCAACCTGTTTCCAGAGGTCTTTCTATACAAATGGCCTGTCTTGGCTCATGCTGCAGACTTTCCTAAAATCTCTCAAAGGTTCACAAAACCTAAACAAGCAGCATCTCACCTCAGTGTGTCCCATACCTCTTGCTGAGCAGCCTCAAGCCCAGCACTATCGGCATCCAGCCTCCAATTTGCAGCTTGGCTCCTTGAAGCACATCCAAGCCCAGTGTGGGTGGCAGCAATCTGTGAATTGCTTAGTGGCTTATGCCAGGTAGCCCCAGGCAGGACACAGACTGTGGCTGAATTTGGTCTGTGGTGGGGCCCCTCTTAGGAGGTCCAAGCTTGCATGCCTTGTGACCAGCTTCCTTATGAGCCATAACACACCCCCACTCCACAGCCAACGATGACACACCCAAAGGGCAGACTGGGCAGACTGGGCAGACACAAGAGCCCTGCTAAAGCTCTGTAAGTTCAGCCCCTGCACAATGGCTTCTCCACTGTAGTAACCAGTCTATCATCACAATCAATCAGCCCATTCATGTGCAAATAGCAACCAAGACTCAGCAGGAGGGCACACATGACCCATAAAAGGGACACATCTGGAGTACCACCTCAGGTCACTGGAGAGACTATATCACTGAGCTCCACAGAACACCTACTGCATAAAGCCACTCTCCTAAGACCAAGAGACATAGCCACCCTACCTAATACATAGAAACAAACACAGCAAGGCAGCCAAAAACTGGAGACAAACATGTCCCAAATGAAAGAACAAAATGAAGCTCCAGAAAAATAACTGAACAAAATGGAGACAAGAAATCTACCAGATGTAGGTTCAAAACACTATTTATAAGGATGCTCAATGAACTTAGGGGAAAAGTAGATGAACTCAGTGAAAACTTTAACAAAGAGACAGAAAACATAAAAATGGAGATAGAAAACATAAAAAAGAACCAGTCAGAAATGAAGAATACAATAACCAAAATGAAGAATACCTTAAGAGGAATCAACAGCAGATCTGATGAAGCAGAGGATTTAAGCAGTGATTTAGAAGGTAAGGTAGCAGAAAACACCCAATCAGACCAGCAACAAGAAAAAAGAATCCAAAAAAATGAGGACAACTTAAGGGGCCTCTAGAACAACATCAAGTATACCAACATTGCAACATAGGGATACCAGAGGAGAAGAAAGAGAGCAAGGATTTGAAAACCTATTTCAAGAAATAGTGACAGAAAACTTCCCTAATCTGGTGAAGGAAATAGACATACAAGCTCAGGAAAGTCAGAAACCCAAACAAGAAAAACCCAAAGAACCCACACCAAGACATGTCATAATTAAAATGCTAAAGTTTAAAGACAAAGAGACAATCTTAAAAGCAGCAAGAGAAAAACAGTTACCTACCTACAATGGAGCTCCCATAAGACTGACAGCTGATTTCTCAATAGAAACTTTACAGGCCAGCCAGAAGGGCTTGGCACAAAATATTCAAAGTGATGAAAAGCAAGGACTAAAAACCAAGATTACTCTACCCAGCAAAGCTGTCATTTAGAATTGAAGGACAGATAAAGAACTTCCCAGACAGGAAAAAACTAAAGGAGTTCATCACCACCAAGCCAGTATTATAGGAAATGTTAAAGAAACTTCTATAAGAAGAAGAAACAAAGGGCAAAAAAGGTCAAACATATGGATAATAAAATGGTAATAATCATTTATTTATCAACAATTACTTTATATATAAAGGGATTAAATGTTCCAAAGATCAGACAGGAAAACAAGACCCTTACATATGCTGTTGACAAGAGACTCACTTCAGATCCAAAGACGCACACAGACTAAAAGGGATGGAAAAAGATCTTTCATGAAAATGAAAACAAACAAAAAGCTTGGGTAGCAATACGTATATCGGACAAAATATACTTTAAAATAAAGGCTATAACAAGAGACAAAGAAGGACCCACTTATCCCACTTCTAGGTATTTATCTGAAGGGACATGAGAATTCATGTTTATTGCAGCATTATTTACAATAGGCCAAGAGATATGGAGGCTACCTGGGTGTCCTCCAATGGATAAATAAATAAGAAGTGGTACCTATATACAATAGAATATTACTCAGTCATAAAAAATAAAATGAAATTTTGCCATCTGCAACAACACAGATGAACCTAGAGGGTATTGTGCTGAGCAGAGTAAGTCAAAGACAAATGCCGTATGATTTCACTTACATGCAGAATCTAAAGAACAAAATAAGGAAGAGAACAGAAACAAACTCATAGATACAGAGTTTCTTCAATGGTTGCCAAATTGGAGGGGGTTGGAAGGGTGGGTAAAAAAAAAGAGAGATTTATAAGTACAAATTGGTAGTTACAAAATAGAAATGGGAATGTAAAGTATAGCATAAGGA
This sequence comes from Cynopterus sphinx, assembly GCA_030015415.1. Classification (NCBI taxonomy): domain Eukaryota; kingdom Metazoa; phylum Chordata; class Mammalia; order Chiroptera; family Pteropodidae; genus Cynopterus; species Cynopterus sphinx. The sequence continues at coordinate 91,962,486 of CM057379.1, read as the reverse complement.
TGATAGTCAATAATATTGTAATAACTATATATGGTATCAGATGAGTATTAGGTTTATCAGGGTGATCACTTTCTAAGTTATATAAATGTCTAATCACTGTATTGTACATCTGAAACCAATATATTGTATGCCAACTATAATTAAAAATATAAAACTTATTTTTAAAAAATCACTGTAGCATCAAAGGCCATACAATGGGGAAGCTGACTTCTGGACTCAGGTTCACATCACAGGGACCCTGAGATCCCATATAGGCCACAAACATGTCCCACCTCCAGACCCCATGGCTGGTAACCTGGCACCAGGCCCTGGAAGGGGTGGGCTGCAGAAGAATGGGTGCAGCTGCACTTCGCAGGCAATTCAGGTGACAGTGGAATCAGCTCTGTGCCCATTCAGGCCTGAGTCACTGACTAGCTCCACACATCAAGGACACAGCCTCTTAAAGGGTAACTAATATTTGGCCAAATTCAATCAGAACTTGAGTGATGACTGGAGGCCCTAGCAGCAGTGGCTAGTGGGCAGAGGGTCCAGCTGCAGCTGCCTTATGCTGCCTCGGTGGCTGGCCTGGGGGTGGGAAGCACCCAAATTGAAACCAGGTTCCCTACCAGCCAAAGCAAAGACCGAAAGGTGCTGGGTGGGGCTGGTCCCCGAGCACCATTCCTGAATCTCAGTCACCTCTGTGTCAAAGGGCTACATTGAGAAACAGGCCCTGGGGGCTACACACCTGTCCACAGTCATTTGTGTTACTATGTTCCCACAGCTGCTGCAGCAAAAGGCCACAAACAGGCTGAAAACAATGGCAATCTATTCTCTCAGTTCTAGAGGATGCAAATCAATATCAAGGTGTGGGCAGGCTCGTGGGGGAGGCTCCTTCCTGCCTCTCTCCTGGTGTCTGGCTTATAGTTGCATGACCCAGCATCATCACATGGCCATCTCCCCTTTCTTACCAGGACATCAAGCATTGGATTGGGACCCACCCTACCCTAGTGTGACCATGACTTACATTGATCACATCTGCAAAGACCTTACTTCCAAATAAGGTTATTGGGGAGAGGACCTAGACACATCTTTTCGGGGGACACAATTCAACCCTTACCACCAGCTCCTGAATACCCGGGCCTCTGGCCGTGGTGACCACTGGACTGCAGTGCTCATTGGCAAGCTCCTCCCCATAGCTGAGGGCTGGTCCCCCTGCCACTCCTTGAAGAGACTGCCTGGAACACCGAGAGGAGGGTGTGACCAAATGACCCCCAGTGGAGACAGAGTAAGGAGTGTGACTGTGCCCACCTACCCACTGCTGGGCTCCCAGGGGGGCTGTTCTGAGGGTGCCCCTGAGACATGCCCCAAATGCTAGGCCAGCTTTCTTGTTCACTCAGTAAAGCCGGGCATTGTACTGGTGGTCGAGAGTGACCAGGTATCAGCTCTGGGTCCCAGCAGGACACTGGGAGGGCTCCTCTGGGTGGCTGAGCAGTGTCCCTGGAGACTGATAAATAATTCATTTACACATCAGCTCTGTGAGCCTCTCAGCAGCTTTCTGGAGGCATGTCTCTAACTTATTTAGGGGGAGCTTGTCCCAGAGGTGGCCTGGGATCAGAGTCCTCCGTGCAGTGTGGGGTCAAGGACACAGGTGGCCATGTACTCCCTGCCAGCCCACCCCCAACTGTCCCAGCTTTGGACCCCTTTCCTTTCTCAAATACTTAGGCTGGGGAGGAGGTCCTGGCTTCTGAGAAGTGGCTACCAATGTCACCGGGCCAAGTCATCCCACTACACACACACACACACACACACACACACACACACACACACACACTCAAGCCCCTGGTAGTGAGACTGGGCAGCTGCCACTGGGATGTCATGTGCTGCCCCTTCCTGGACATGGAGGGCAGAATGGGGCATCCAGAGTCAGCAGCCTCCTCTCTTGGGATTTTGGCCTTGAACTTATTCCCTTCCCAATAGGCAGTCAGAGAAGTGGGCAGGAACACCAAGATGTAGGAACCAGGGTAGACTCAGATCTCAGTAGAAAATGTCCAGAGCCACCAAGAACATCCTGGGCCCGGTCTGTGCTTCCACGTGGATCTGCAGAGCATCAAGTTGACATTGTGATAATTGGCTGAAAAGACAAATTAAGGCATTTGCCAAGGACAAATTAGAGGCTTTCAACACAGCTGGAAAGAAAGTGGGGTGGGGGAAGGGGCCTAATCTGAGCCCAGTGATGATGAGGAAAGGGGGAAGGGAAGGGGGCATAGACACAGGAGGTCAAGAGCTCCTCTATCCCCAACTCCCACCACCCCCCACCCCTTCCTCAACCCCTCATTCAGTTCATTCCCAGGGCATTCGCATCTTATTGTTCCTTCTGCCAAGAATTCCCCCTGGCGGGTGCTCTTCCTAGGACCCCTATGTCTGCTGAGGTGTACCCTTGATCAGTCCTAGACCCCAGGTGTGATCACCCAGCTCTCCCCTTCCTCCCAACACCGTTCTCCCTGCCTGGACCCTTACCTAGGCAGTGAATGGTAGCCTGTGAGGCAGTGGAGAGTGGAAGGGAAGGCAACAAGGATGCTCAGGACCCACTTCCTTCCCCCTGGGGTTTCTAGGAGAAGTCAGCCCCTCACTCTACCCTCATCCAAGGGAACAGACCTCCCTGCTAGCACAGTCAGGGGGTGCCCCGGGGCCAGGGACTGATCCCTGAACTGCAGGGGCCCCAGGTAGGGGCTGTCCACCCCTCTCCCAGCTCCCATCTCCTTCATCCTTCCTTCCTCGAAGGGTCCTCAACTCTCCCCCGCCAGGCCCCGACCCCTGGGGGACATGCTGGACAGGGGTAGAAATCGGATGCGGTGCCCCGGGCATCTGCCGGCCCCTGGCGACATCTGCTGGGCACCACGGTCACTGCAGGAAGCAGAAGGGCAGAAGGCGCAGGGGAAGCTGGGACGGACACTGAGGCACCGCGACCACAGTCCTTCCCAAACAAGGTAACGGCAGGGTTAGGCGAACCGGGCTCAGGGTCCCCCCGGCCTCTTGCAGTCCGTACATGGGCCCAGTCACCTGCAGTTCCTCCTAACAGGGACCCGCTGACAGTCCCTCCCATGGCCCCAGGGCCCCGCCCACAGTCCCTCCCACACTCCCGCCCCCGGCCCCCACCAAGGCCTGGCAAGGATGCTGTTCCCAGCAGTTGAGTGTGGCTCAGCTGGTCACTCAGCCTCTCCGAGCCTCAGTGTCCTCCTCAGTAACACGGGATCATAAGTTCTGACCCTCCTGTCTCCTCCCTCAGAAATTTCCAAGAGAGGCCCGCCTTGGGCCTGCCCCCAGGCCCAAGTCCATCCCTCTCAGACCTCCTGCAGTCTGTGTTGTGGTCCTTGGGGGCCCCTCGGTTGGAAGATTCCTCCCCAGGGACCCCACAGCGCCTCTCCCTGTCCCACAGCCCTCTGTGAGTGAGTCCTTTTCTTGGAGATCTGTGGGGACAGCCTCAAGGGCCCCAGCAGATGGGGGGTGTAGACAGGAAAGAAGGGGGTGGGGGATTCTTTGAGGATGTCACTCTTCTGCCCACTGCTGGGGGACCTGCCCGCAGGTCTATGTCCACTCATCTGACAGCACCCTGACTCTTACCTGGCAAGGACCAGGCCCTTCCCGCAGGCTATCACCATTCCTGCCTGAGATGGAGTTGGGGCACAGTCACCTGAGTGCTGGGAACGCCGACCTGAGAGGTGTGGGGCGTTGACACAAGGCCCGAGGGTGTGTAACACCAGCGCCTGCCCAGGTGCCCCTGGGGCCTACTTCTAAGCCCCCCACCCTCCTCAGGCTTCCTGCTGGCACTGAGACACTTGTCTCGAGGCCTGATTTGGGGGTCCCCATGAGAGACAATTTCTTCCAGGTCCCCTCCTCCACTTCAGCTCCCCCGGAGGGAGAGTTCGGAATCTTCTCCGATCCTGTGCTCTCAGTGGCCCCCAGGACAGCGTCCCCGGCCGCTCCCGGGCCCCCCGACCCCCCATCCATCAGCCTCTGTGAATCACTGGGAACCAAGCGGGCACCTGCCGCCGGGGGGCGCCGGCCGTTCACAAACGGCCCCGACACGGAGGGGCCGGGGCGGGGCGTGCTCGGCGGCGGCTGAGATCCAGGGACAGGGAGGTCTTCACTGCGCCTCCTCCTCGCCTGGGGGTTGGTTAGGATTTCCCACGTCAAACTGAGAACCTGGAGTTTCAGGCCAAGACTCAGGTCTGGCCAGACGCCCTGGCCTGCCACAGGGCCTGGAGGAGTGGAGTTGCCGGTTCTGTCTCGTGGGGCCATCCTGCGGCCCCCAGCCCCGTCCACCCTCTTTGGCTCTGCCTCCTGGGCCAGTGGCCAGCCCAGCTGTCCCACACCCTCCAGCAGCTGGCTGGCGACCCTCCCGGCGGCGGGTGGACTCTGCTCAGCCAGGCCGGCCACACCTGCCACAGCAGCTGGTTCAAAATCCCCAAATCCTGCAAATCAGCCGGGTTTTGCCAAGCCAGGGAGCCCTTGGCCCTGACGGTTGGCCTGTCCTTCACTGGTCTGTCAATCAAGACTGTGGCAAAGCAGGCAGGCGGAGAGCTCCGGAGGATTCCAGGGGGCTTCAGGAAGGCGAGGTTGTGCAGACCCCAGGTGGGGTGAGAGGGTTCCCATTGCTGGAGTGACCCAGAAAAGCCTGCAGACTCACTTTTTAGTGGAAAGAGTAATGGAGACTTTCACACAAGTCTCACCACCCGACTGCCTTGGCCCAAAACGAAGGGAAGCCTGGGGCAGTCAAGCAGTCCTGGGGGAAGCACTAGTTTGTTGTGGTGATGGGGACCCTCAAGTCCCCTGTGGTGGAAGGGGAAAGGGCACAGCACTGCGGAAGCACCCTATGACTGAGCTGCTGCCAGGCCTGGGATAGGCCCTACTCCCCACCTGTTTAGAGCACCCACCCAGAGCCTGGGTGAGGCTGGGTGCTGCCCTGACTCCTCAAATCTCAGGCTACAGGAAGCAAGACAGGTACCCAAGGAGTAACTTTACAATACTCTGCAGTTAGCACTTCACCATGCTGATGCTATTACTCCGTGAGCCTTTACTGAGCACCTACTATATGCCGGTGCATCCTGACACCAACCACACAGGGACAGCCTCCTCCTGGCCCCCATTCCTTCCTGCGATGTCCCTCAATGAGACCACACAGCATCCACCTTGCTCCCTGACCTGCCCGCCTCTGCTCAGTTCCAGGACTTTGGTCTCATTGGGAGCTGTCAGCCTCAGGAAGGGGAGTTCTTGCACCCAGAACTGGGGACACCATAGTCACTGAGTCAGACTGATTCAGGACTGACCAAGGGAGGCTCGGCATTGTCAGCCCTAAGGGAACAGTTTCTTGTGAGCAACATGACCCTGGGAGGGTGAAGCAGCCCCAGGAGCGATGTCTATGTGGCCCCCCACCCAGGAGAGCACTGGTACCACACCTGGGGGTGGGTGTCCCCTCATGCTCTCTCCCACACCCAACCTCTTCTTCCAACCTTCTCCTCTGCCCCTTAACTGTCCCCCAAGCATCTGCAGCCCCTGTAATCGATCCCCAGGCAGAGCTGGCCTGGCCTCTGGGCTCTCCTGGCTTTCCAGCCTCCGGCCCAGCTGTTGCTAGGGAGGCTGTGTCTGTCCTGGGGACCAACAGCTGCAGGCCCGGAAGCTCCTCACCCACCGTGGAGCTTGTGTGTCCCCAATGGCCCAACTCAGCCTGCCAAGGGCCATTCCTAGGGGCATGGGGGCCCCTTGTCCTCATCTGCTCAGCCTTGGGGGGGCGTGGCGGGACTGGCACTCATGATCCTCAAGCCTGGCAGCAGAAGCCGGGACCCCTGTGGCCAGTCTGTGGGCAAGTTCAACTGAGTGCTCACTACAGCCAGTGCCAAGAAGGGCCCCTGACACCAGCCACACTCGCCTGACCCTGTGAGGCCAGCAGTGAAAAACTGGACAGGATGCCTTGTCCAAGGTGCCCAGGGCAGGGGAAGGGGAGGTCAGCTTCCTTGAGGAACATGGAAGGTCTTCCCTTTAAGCCACCTGAGTGAGTAGCAACAAGCAGCCCAGGGAGCTCACCCCTACTCCCCACCCAGAGTTGGCCAAGGCCCTGCTCCATGAGCTCCCCTACCTCCAGGCCCCAGGACCCAGTGTATTCCCTGATCCTGAAGCCTGTCTCAGCTGTCCACTCTGATTCCAGGAGAGGGGGCCCCTGAGCTATCAAGACCACCTGTGAACATTTGTCAAGGTTGACCCCTGCCCCAGCCTTGGGGTGCCTCCAACAGGTGTCTGGCCCTGCTCCATGCAGTCTGGTTGCTCATTTCCTGAGCCATCCATGGCCACAGCAAGAGGAGCCTGAGGCTTCCAGCCAGGGAGCACTCTGGGACCCCTTCCCTCCACCCTGTGCCGGCTCTGGACAATGACTCTTCTGGGGCCCCTGCACCTGCTTCCCCAACTTGCGGTGCCCTCCCTGCCCCTGCAACACCCTGCCTGTGGCCATACTTTCTCTCTGGCACTTGGAGCCCCTCTTCTATCTATGCCAGGTCCACCAGCAGTGCAGACTCCAAGGACAGGGAGCAGCTCCCAGTTAGGACACAGGGCACGGGAGGGCCAGCTGGGGAACCCCCGAGAGCAACCGACCCATTTACGGAGGAGAAGGGGTTCACCCCACAGGTGGGTGTGAGCCAGACTGGCTGCTCCTTGGTGCCTATACTGGATTGGATAGTGTCCCCCCAAAATTCATGTCAACCTAGACCCTTAGCATGTAACCCTATTTGTAAGTGAGATTAAGTTAAGATGAGATCAGACTGGATTAGTGTGGGTACGAAGTACAGAGACTGATCTCCTTAGAAGGGAGAGGAGATGACATGGGAGAAGCTGGGTGACAATGGCGGTAGAGGCTAGAGTGATGTGCCGCAAGCCAAGGGACACCTGAAGCCCCCGGGAGCTGGATGAAGCAGGAAGGATCCTCCCCTGGAGCCTCCAGAGCTCAGTTCTACAACTTTTGGCCTCTAGAAGTTTGAGGGAATATATTACTGTTGTTTTAAGCCCCAATGCCTTTAGTGAACATTTGTTATTTTTACTCTGGGACACTAGCATAGGCCTGGATGTGGCATGGGAACTTTCTGAGCAGCTTCTTGGCAGTGGCCCAGCTGTGCCTTCAGTGCCCAGTGCCCAGGGGATGCCTGGAAGACCCACTTCTGGACACTCCACCAGCCCTCTTAGTCCCCTGACAATGGCATGTGGTAACCTCGGCCCTGTCCTCCCCCCAATGCATACAAGGCTCCCCGACAGGGCTGACTTTTGGGCACAGAGAAGGAGATCTCTGGAAGAGATCACACAGTGGGCTCAGGGGCATAGGCCTTCCGAGGAGAAGGTGGTATCAGCCTGGAGGTAGCTGCGGGGTTAGGGTCGGGGGTTCTGAAGAGAAGGAAAGACCCATTGCTCCTCCTGGTGCAGGGGGTGCAAATTCATGTATCTCTCAGGCTAAAGCCACCAAATCCTCTCCAGTTGGCTGCCTGGAGAGATGTGCTGCAAAGGGTTTTTCTGCAAGATTGCAGGGCTCAATTAGTGATGTCTGCCCGGGCCCTGCACCAGACAGTGGTGTTACGCACGCCAGTGTTTGCCATGCCAGTTGAAAGGGTGCAGGAGAAACCAGGCAATCTCTAAAGATTCTTCTGACCAGCCCTGAGCCAAGGTTGCTCAGGGACTCGGACAGGTCTCCAGGCCACTCTTGGGAGGAGTTTATTCCAGGTCAATATCAGAAGTCCATACTGTAGTGGGCTGTTCAACCGGGTCCAACCGACTTCCTGGGCTGCCTGCCAAGATGAGGACAGAGTGAGCATGCCGGCTGCCCCAGCCTGGTCCTCTCCTGAGCCCCCCACAACAGGAGGCCTTGGCCAGACATGACTGGTCAGACAGACTCAGTCCCCAGACCCCCTCTGAGCCTCCGGCATTTCTAGCATCAGTTACTACGTCCCCCGCCCCCTTGGCACCCAATCCATCAGCCGCCCCTCCAGGCACAGGCTCCTCCAGCCGAGGACCCAGCAGCAAGGTGGCTGGCTGGCTTTACGCAGGTAATTTATCTGGGCTTTGTTTCTTTCCAGCATCTTCAAGCAAACATCAGATGATTTTATTTCAATGAAGCAGCTCTCCACATGGTCTGGATTTCCCATCTCCGGGAACCTTTCACTTCTGAGGGAGACTGGAGCGGTGGATGTTTATTTTATCACTTCTCCCCACGCAGGAGTTTAATAACTTAGCAGTGGGTTTGGGGCGGCTCTGTACAGAGCTATTTGTTTCTCCGGATCTCTCTTCTTTTCCAGACCCCCAAGTGTATGCACTGACTGGCCACATATCATGTTTTCCCTCGAAAGAAGTGGTTTTGCTATTAAGATCTTTATTTCAGCTAGATTGTTCTACCATTCCTCGTCTTGGGCCCAGCTGTCCGGGGCCAGAGGCAGCTCCACAGGGCTTGACCACACCCGTGGAGGGTCGGCTTCAAAATGCCAGCTGAGGTACAGCTCAGGTGCTGGGTGTACACTCAGGCTGGGCACTCTTGGGAGCAAAGCCTGGACCTCCCATTGTCCCCTTGGGCATCTCACCATGCCTAAGAGCAGACCCCAGGCAGCTGCCACCCTGCTGCCAGAGTCTTGGCTGTGGCCAGGCCTGGTGCCCATCAAGAAAACTCCAAAGAAAAACGAGCGATCATTAAGCTCCTACTGTGTTCTGCCTTACCTCTAAATTTGATTTGCATGTCCTTTCTCTCTCTGATAGGGCATGAGGCCCTGACAGGTGACTGTTATTTAAAAAACTCTCAGTGTGTTCCCATACACCACATGCTGTTCAAAATGCTGCACGTACCTGTGCTCTGTTCTCTACCCCATAATCTGACATAGTAGGATCATTATCCCATTCCCAGATGAGGAAACCGAGGCCCAGAGAGGCTGAGCACCCATCCAACAGCCCTGAGCTTGTGGGGAGGGGAAGCGGGTGCATGGTGCATACTGGTTGTCCCCTCCAGCTTCACCTCACAGCTGGCCTCGGCATGTGTGCCAGGCAGGGACAGGGGTAGATTTTGATGAAGTAGGTGGAGTTCGGAGGTGACTTCAGGAAAACCCACTGATGGAGGGGAATTGGGGGCACCGGGAGAGCCGGGTCTGCACCTCCCAGATACGCACCACCCTATGGAGCAGAGGAGGCTGGGAAAACTGTCCTCCTTGTAGGGCCTCCACCTGCCAACCTCATCCTGTCTTGTGACCATCTTGACTGATTGCCATCAAAATTGTATCAGAAAGCTCCATGCAGCAGGTCTCTGTACACCCAGCTCCCTAGGCCCTTTTCAGGGATCCTCCTTAATTTAATTCAACCTTGGACAACTGTGCTCCCAGCCCTACCCAGATCCCCCTGGGCAGATCTGAGAAGCCTTAGGATTGGTCCCAGCCTCCCTTCCCCACCTGCATCCCAAAGCCTGGGGAGTCCTGGCAGACTGGACAGACAGCCTCATAGGATCCAGGAACCCCTGAAGGACTCCCCAGGATATGGGGACCCAGGAGGTGCATGTCAGTGGCTGAGGAGGGCTGGTGTGGACCCTCACGTCTTAGGGTCTGTCTGCTATTCCAGAGATAGGAGTGTGACCATGGTTATCAGGGTGACATGATGGGGACTCCACTTTGGCCCCATTGAGGCTGCAGACTTCTCTAGCACCCTGACAGTATTAGGCATCACACCATGCTGATGCAGGGCAGGACACCGAGGAGGAGCTTGCAGGGGCTGTGACCACCCCAGGACCCTATGCGGCTAGTGGAAGCACTTCCTGACCCCTGACTCCCATTTCTAGGACAGAATGCAGAAGCCCAGTGCAAAATGAAAATGCTCACAAATGGTTAAGAACCTCAAGAAGCATCCCTATATCACACCCAGCTGAGTCCCACAGACAGTTAGTACCAGGTTCTGCCTCAGACTTGGGCACATGTCCCCAGGCCGCTGGACACGCCAACCCTGAGCCCCACAGATGCAGGTCCTCAGGCTGTGGGGCTTAGAGACCTGTGTCAGCCCCAGCCCACCTCCCCCGACTCAGGCTGCAGCCTCAGCTCAGTCCTCATCTCCTCTCACACGTGTGCTCACAGCTGTGGCCCCGCCAGAGGAAATCCTTAGCTTTGCACAGGCCCCGGGGGACACAGAACTGCCTGGAACAGCTGGGAGGGGGTGGCTGATGGGAACCCTGGTCTGCTCTCCCAGTCCCAGCATGGCCTGCCCAGGCACCATTTCTGAAGTGGGGGTTAGGGCTGTTCCTCAGGTACAGCCCTGCCTGGAACCTGCACCCCTGAGTTCAGAGATCTTCCCTGCAACCACCGAGACCTGGGTCATGGGGCCTGTGTCAGTGTCCCCAGGTGGGGGCCATCATTCTCACGGGGCTGCTCCAGATGGGGGACTAGAGCCCCAGGCCACTCCTACCTCTGAGTAGGAGTAGTCCCTCCTGAATGTGGCTGATCTCAGGGTAGAACTGAGAGCATCCCTCCACCCCCCGCCAAACTATTTTGATGAAATAACCTCTTCTAAGTCCTAGGAATTCGTGTCATCAAGTTATTCCCACAACACTCATGGTTCTGGGTACAGCCAGGAGCTGAGGAAGAATAGGTGGGACAGGAGGGGCTCTGTGGGGTGCTGAGCCTGGGGAGGAATGTGGGCCTCGCTCCCAGCTGCCCCTGGAGCTGTCCTAGGAGGCTACCTATGATCTAGTGTGACCAGGAGACACAGGACAACACCTCTGGGGTCAATAGTCTTGGGTCAGGTGTGGGTCTTAGTGACCATGTGCAGACACATTAGGCTAATGATCTGCTCAGAAGCCCCCACCCTCAGTTGAATGAAGGTGTCTTCACAGAGCCCCTTATAACCACAGCATCTGCCTGCTCAGGACATGCTGCCCAAAGGGGTGGGGATCTTGTCTCCAAGTCCCCAAGGAGGAGGCAGCTTGGTGGCCCCACAGCGGGGTAGGGAAGAAGACAACCTGATGTGTCCACCAGGCCAGAGAGGCTCGATGATGCCCCTTGGAGCTACATGTGAACATTGCAGCAGGCAGCAGGGGTGAGTCTTGTTCCCTAGAGCGAGAAGGGAAGGGAATTGGGCTCATCCGTCACAGGCCCTAAGCGTGTCCCCAGTGCTTGTCCCTTTTCCCAGGAGCCACCTAACACCTGAAGGCCTCTGAGGCAAACAGCAGAAACATAAATCTCCCTGACTGAAGTGAAAAGCACAAGTTTCTGGATCATGAAGTTGGGGTATGACTTCCGGCATGGCTGGATCCAGGTGCTCAGCTCTCCTCCCTGCTCCTACTCAGCTCGACTTCTCTGTGCCTTTACTCTCCCAGGGGAGATGAGCTCCTCAGAGCACTGAGTTCCTGAGGACAAGAGGCCCTCCTGTCCGGCTCAAAAGCAGCTCAGTTTGGCCTGTGGACACATGCCACATCCCATGATGGGGAAAAGGACTCTGTGATGAAGCCCCTTGCCCACCTCTACAGAGCCCAGGTAGCCAGGGGAAGAGTGGCCTGTGACCCCTCACAGGATCTCAGGGTCTGAGCCTCCAAAAACCTTGATGCTGAAAGGCTGACACTAGAGACTGTTGGCAACCATCCTAGGTCTTTGGCAGGGTCCAGCACAAGCTCCCTGCAGCCACTGGGGCTGCAATAAGAAGCAACAGAGTTCCGAACCCCTGAACCCCTTGTCCTGGGCCGGCTGCGTCTAGGTCCCTCAAAGGCCCCACACAGGACACAGCCAGTCTTCCCCAATCTGATGGCTATCCCCAAAGCAGTACCCAGTAGGCTCTTTGAGGACCACCTTTCATTTCAATAGGATGTGTCCACGGGCTCCCCTGGGCCCCTGAGAGCAGTAGGAAAATGCCTCAGGCAGCTTTAGCGTCCACAGTGCATCTCTTGCCACGCCCTGGCCAAGGTCCAGGGGCTGAGGTGAAGCCAGGAGTGGCCCGTGGCATATGGCTGGTGCTCAGCTCCAGGCTGCTTTAGACGCCTGAGGAAGGGGCCCTTGGCACAGAGCTCTCGGTCCAGACAAGGCTCCCCTCAACACTGGTGCTAGGTGCAGGGACAAGAATCGCATGGGACTGGGGCTGGGGCCAGCATCGCTGTGGCCCAAGGCAGGCCAGGCAGCCTGTCCGGCTCCGTGCTGCCCAGCCAGGGCAACCGCCCCACACAACGGAGCTCTGAGCCCGGGGTGGGCCGGGACGCGCTGCCCGCCGCCCGCCGCCCGCCGCCCGCCTGCTCACAAGGGTCTCATTGTGTGGCTGCGGCTGTGGGCAGCAGGTGGCTGCCCGATCCCACACGAGGAGGCCCTGCTGCCAGCCGCGCGAGCGGAGGAGGGCACGGCAGGCACCGGCGGGGCGGGGGGCACGGGGAAGCCAGGCTGGGACAGGGCTCGGCACACACAGAGCCGGGGCTGCATCATGAAGGCGCCTATTCTCCCAACCCCAGCCCTGCCCGTTCGGCCTGAACAACATGTAGAGAGGTGGCCCCCATCCCATCATGGGCCCTAAGCCAGTGCCCGCCACACCCAGGCCACAGATGCCAACACTATGGCCTGAGCAAGGGCTGGGGCTGGAAATGTAGGGCTGGTTCTGGGCAGGGAAGTCCAGGAGGCTTCTTGGAGGTGGTGAGAAAAAGGAGGAGCAAGAAATGGGCACAGAAAGCCAGGTGGGCAGCAGCAGGGCCCAGCACGAGAGGGAGCGCCCCCAGGGGCCAGATAAGACAGGGCAGCTGCTGGGCACTTTTAGGCAATAGGATGGTCTCTCAGAAAAGTGCTGAGTGCAGGTTCGAGGTTCACACCCCTGCTCAGCCACCTAAGGCCTCAGACAGTTTCTATCCCCTCTGTGCCTCTCCATCCTTGGAGGGGAGAAAGGATGACAAGAGCTAACTTATGGACAGGCTCAGCCTGGTTAAATGCCATGCCATGGCTGGTCATCCGATCCTCGCAGAGCCAACACACAAAGCTGAAAGACCTCTTCCACCCTTGGGCCTTTGCCGGCCTCCCAGCCCTCTCTGGGAAGCCCTCTAGTGGGCCCATTTTCTGACAGCTGGCATGGAGGGGCAGTAGGAGGGGCTCCATCCTTGTTCCCCAACTCTTTTCCAAGCCCTGCCTCCAGCCCCTGGGCCTGGACCCTAGACAGGCCACCCCAGTGAAAGCAGGAGTCTGGGGCTTGGCTCCCCACTCGGCCCTCCACTCCACGCTGGCCCAGGGAACACATGTGTGGCAGGCACCCCGCCTCCCTCCCCACAGCGGCATTAGGTAAGGATGGCTAGAGCCAGCCAGGGAGGCTGGACAGCCCGACGGTCAGGCAAACCTCTGGCAACTGGACATTGGGCCAGTTTCAGTGCAGCTCCATGGCCAACCTGGCGACGCAGGGCCCTCCTCACCCATCCCGATAGTCAGAAAATGAATGCCCCAAGGAGGGCAGACCACAGAACAGGCTGCCCTCTGCCTGGAGCCACCAAGGGCCTCATGTCTGGTGTTGGTACAGTTGCTCCTCAAAACAAGAGGTTCAAGTTAATGCTGTTTTAATGTACAGGATGTGACAGAAATGAAAGGTGGGAATAGTTGGCCCCAACAGCAGAATTTGAGTCAAAATAAAACTTGGCTCTGGGTTGTGGCTCCCCTGGGACTGCAAGGGCCGTGGATGCTAACTCATGCCTTTGGGCAGCCTAGCTCCTGTCTTGGACACAAAGCCGTGCAGTGGGGAGACAGGGACGAGGGTCAGGTAAGGCCTCACAGTGGGCCTGCCTTACATGAGCTCTGCACAACAGCCTTTGAAAGCTGAGCAGACGGCCCCATTGCACAGATGAGAAAACCAAGGCCCAGACCTCACAACGTCTCAGGGGTAGTGTTGGCAGGGTCAATGTTGGAAGGCCCATCCTAGACCAGTCTTCACTGAAGCCTCCTTGTAAGGAGAACACTCCTGGGGACCCAAACTGTCCCTTCAGAGTTGTCTTGTGTTTGCCTCTCCAGCTGCCCAAGGGAGCTCTGGTCTCTGCAGAGCATCGCAGCCTGCCAGCCCAAGAGACAGGCGAGTCGCTTGGCTCTAAAAGTCAAAGCTCTCCTGGTGCCTTTTTCTCCCCGGCATCTTGGCAAGGACACCCATGGGGCCCCTGCCTGGCCTTTTGCCCCTTGGCCCAGGAGGCCAAGGAGGCCCCCTGGAGCTTGTGTTCCAGGAAGGGGCTCTGCACACAGTGCAGCCCATTGAGCTGACTCCCCGTGCTCAGGGAAGCTCAGTGTCAGGGAAAGACGTTCCAGGCAATTGAGAGTGCTCAGCCAGGCGTGAGATGGTGCAGACACTACAGGGCTCGTGGGAAGAGCACGTTTAATTCACTGAAGCTGGAGCCAGGCTCCAGAGCCGGGGGAGGGCTCCCCACCAGGACCTGGCCCACAGGTCTGTCTCGCTTCATGGTCCTGTCCAAGGCTCCGTGGGCCTCACCTTCTGCCAAGTGTCCTTCTTCCCTCATTGGCCCTGCCCGCCAAGCCCTGCCCATCCCCACGGGTTTGAGCTCAGGGCTGCCTCCTCCAGGAAGCTTGCCTGGGGCTACCCTCTCCATTGTATAGTAGGTCATAACAAAATTCTGAAAGAGCCTAGGAAATGGAAATGGAGCTGGAGCTGCATTTCTGTCCTCACCTTGGCTCCCCTGCATGGGAACAAGGCATCTTGATTGACCATGCTCCCTGGTCTCTGAATCTCCGCCATGAGTGTTCATGTCCTCAGGGTATCCCAGGACTGGCACATTGCCCACGGGAAGATAGAGCCTCCATGTGATGAATATTGCTCCCAGAGACCCTGCTGGGCTTCCACCTCTGGGGGGTGATGGGACCCCCATGGGCAGGCCTCAGCTACCACTGTTGGCTCTACCTCTCCGTGGTGCCAGCTGGCTGGCCAGGGATGCATAGGGAGAAGGGGAGACGGAAGGGTGAAGGGAATGGGACGGGGACTCCCTGCCCAGGGTTGCCTAGATGTGGCACAAATCAATTCTCCCCAAATTTCTGCATGAGCCAATCTGGAGCTAGATCAGACAAGGAATTCCACAGCCGGTGGAGCGGAGCCAGGCTTAATACCGTACAAACCCACCCCCCAGAGCCCAAGTCACAGCCAAAGCCCAATAACCCACTCCCGTCATGCCTTGTGGCTTCATGGGGGCAAGGGGCTGCCTGACACCCCCGAAGGTCTGAGGGTGCCCCAGCCCTGCTGACCACAGCTTAGTGGCCAGCCACCCACTGTCCCTGTGCCCAGGAGAGGCGAGAGCTGTACCCCCAGAGCAGTGACTTCACTGTCCCACTGAGGGCCCGGCCCCCTCCCTCAGGCAGGTCTGCAGGGAGCCGCCTGGAGTTGCCTGCCCCTATGGCTTCAGGGTCAGAGAGGGTGCCACAGTATTATCAGCTCTAGGTGAGTGGTGTGTGTCTCTGTAGACAGTGTAAGTGTTCCTTGAAAGGTGGGGCTTCATGGCTGCAGAGTGACACGCCAGTTGGCTTGTCCCCAGTTCTAAAATTTTAAAAATATTTTTCTGGGTAAAGGGCGGGTGTTGGATTTGGCTTTCCAGGAGGAGGCTGGTGAACGTCCTGGGGCCAGACAGCAGCACTGGAAAACCACACATTGTTATTTTGGGGTGCATCAGTGGGGTGGGGTGGGGTGGGGTCCAACTGAGGGTGCTGAGAACACCAGGCTCAGCTTCACTGGGCAGCTGGAGGGGGCTGCTGGTCTCACCTGTTCGAGAAATGGGCCCCCCGACTTGGGTTCATGAAACCACTTTCATTTCACCTCTGACCTCGTCTACGGAGGAGGAGCTCTGCCAGCACCACCACACATGGGAACATACCCGGCTAATAGGGTGGCTCAGCAATCTTGCTACCCTCCCATCTGTCACAGGTCTTCTGCTTCACAGGGTCAACACCGCTTGCTTTGCCACAATCCTCCCCTCTCCAGCCACACTGACCACACTCTCTCCTCAATCCAGCTACGCAGACCACGGACCACAGCAGAGATGTAAAGCCACAGGGTCTTGCACTTGCTCTTCCTGGAATTTCTCCACCCCAGGTCTTTACACGTGGGCTCCATCTTGTCTATCAGGCCCAGACATAGAAGCCACCCCTCCGTCTTAGTCTGCTCAGGCTGCTACGATGGATGGCCACACACTGAGGGTGGGGTGGAGGTCAGACAACAAAGGTTTCTTTCCTACAGTCCTGGGGGCTGGAAAGTCAGGGTATCAGCAGGGTCGGTGTCTGGTGAGAACCCACTTCCTGGTTTGTGGAGGGCTGACCTCTTGCTGTGTCCAACTCATGGGATAAGGTGAGGGACCTCTGGGGGTCTCTTTTATTATAAGAGCACTAATCCTATTCATGGGGCTCATAATCTAATCACCTCTCAGAGTTCCCATCTCCTAACTCCATAACCCTGGGGTTAAGGTCTAACAGGTGCATCTTGGGGGGACACTAACACTCCATCTATAGCATCCTCTGAGAAGCCCTCCCTGACCAGTCACTTGTGCCCACACTGTGCAATCTTCTCCCAGCACACCGTCCCCCATGGAAGTGACCTTGTGTGTGTCTCGGCCTGTCTAGTTGTCCATCTTTGCCTTCTAGATCGTCTAGATCAGAAGCTCGATTCACCGCCAATGGCCTCCACAGCCCAGTCCAGTGCCTGACACTGCGGAGGCATTCAACACATACTGCCAAGTGAAACTGTGAACAAGCAGTGATCAGAATTCCCGGCGCAAAATGAAAATAGAGAACCAGCCATTCGGTTACATGATCTGCCAACATCTGGTGTGTGATTCTTTTCACTGAATTAACCAGCTGTTTTGGAGTCACGCATAACCAAGCTGATTAAATTCATTTCTGTAGGTTGACTTGAGTTGACAAAACAAAACAAAGTTTAACAACAAACCCTGAACATGAGAGAACTTAGCAAATTGGGCATCAGTGGAAGAAAAGCATGGAATCTGTAACAACTTTGACCACAACTGCCTTCCCATAAATACATGTGCAGTCAGGTCCCTACCTCACGCCATTCACAAAATCAATTACAGATGGATGGAAGCTGTTAACACAATAAAAACATTTAAATGCTCAAAAATATCCAGAAATAACGTTGTAGTAAAATTGTGGTGGGGAATCTTATGTAAGCCTGACTCTAAGGCCAAAAATTATCAAGGAAAAGATCATAGTTTATTCACAAATATATTAAACATCTCTGGTGCTACATGGCAGCATGCACTGGATAAGGTTTAAAATTAGCCAACAAATGGTGGTAGGGACAACATCTGCCTCATAACAAAAGAATCACGGCTCAGGAAGGAGGTGGTTTTGGCTCAGGTGTCTGGGCAGCAGTTGGATAAACAAAATGTGGTCCATCTATATAGGGGAATATTATTCAGCCTCAAAAAACAAAAAAAGATGAAATTCTGATACACATTACAACACTGATGACCCTAACGACATAGATGAATCGTGAAGACACTGCTCAGTGAAATTAATTGGTCATAAAAGAACAAATACCATATGATTCCACTTCTGTGAGGACCTAGCTAAATTCATAAAGACAGAAAGTAGTCAGGGGGCTGGGGGAGGGAAATGGGAAGTTAGTGTTTAATGGGGACAGAGTTTTCGTTTGGGAAGACGAACACGTCTGGAGATGATGACAGCCAGAGCTACTGACACCTCCTCATGCCACAGGCCAGGTGGAGGGCTCACCATCCCTCCTGGCGGGGGCCTGAGGCAAGGAGAAAGCCCAGAAAAGGAGACCTCAGAAGATAAAGGGAACCAGTGATGAGGGTAGGGGAGCTCTCAGAAGAAAATGGGGAATTCTCAGGGAAAAGATGAGTGTCCCTCAGTAAGAAAGTGAGGGCTGAGGTTTCTCAGGGAGAAGGTAGGGGCTTGGGGTTCCCAGGACAGGAGGGGGAGCTACAGTGGAGGCACTCATAGTCACAGGAAACCCAGGTCCTTAGGCCCCCTGGCCGAGCCCTCCCCGTACACTTACTCCTTAGCATGGGTGTCTGGTGGAAACATGCTTGCGACTTGGCAAGGAGGCTGCCTGACGTCGTCCTCAGCTTATGACACCAGGGCTTCTAGGCTGTTCGGTCTACCCAGGGCTCTGTGGTGCCCCAGCTGAAAGCCCACTTCCCTAATTACACGTTGGGACTTCAGTGGGGCCAGCCTGGCGGCAGTCTCAGGCCTGGCTGTTGTCTCCAAAAGCGGTTTCCAGCCTCTGGGCCCCAGGAGACCCGAGATCCTCCAGGCTCCCGGGCAGCTGTGGCGTGGAGCACGTACACAGCCCTTTGTGGAGTGGAAATGTCTGCACCCCACGAGGTCCCAAGGCCAGGCCACTGGTTCTGGCTGGGTTTCCTCTCCCAAGGGTTTTGTTTCCTTAAGACCCAAAGATGGAGCCTTCACTGTTCTCAGTTAATAAACGGGCTTTTTGGACTTGGGTTCAATGTCCACCTTAGCTCCCAACTGTGTGACTTTGACCAGGTCACTTAACATCTCTGAGCCTCGTTTATGCATGTGAGATGGGAATGATAATGCTCTCATCTCTGGGGGCCACCATGAGGATTGAGAGCGAGGATGTGTGCACAGCAACACACATGTGTGTGGCTGAGCATGCGGCTGCCACCAGGCCATCCTGCCCCAAGCTGGTAAGGGAGTGTGGACCTCCGGGCAGAGGGCTGGGGCTCCACATCAAACAGCAACATCACACAGGGAGAGAGCCTTCTTCTGGGTTGTCTCCAGCCTTTCCATGATCTGTGGAGAAAGTCACAGTAGTGCTGGGGCACCTGACGCTCAGTCCTCCATCTCACAGAGGGAGAGCAGGCCTTGGGCCCAGAGCTTCCCAGGACGTAGCAGCAACTTTTAGTGTGGGGTTCAACCTGCAAAAAGTGAGTTTCTGTCCATAGTTTAAGAGACAGTCCCGGGAGTTTGTTTAGCATAAGGAGCTTAAGACCCCAGACTCGCCAGGGATCATATGATTTGTGAGTTTGGGGTCACAGTGGAAGTCTTTGCATTTTTTCTGTTGCCGTGGGCATGTTCTAAGGGTTTTGCAAAAGGATGTCTTCTTCGTATAATTTAAAACTTTATGCAAAAGAGAAAGAACATGAGCAAGACCAGAGATTTCTGAGTTCCAATCTTGACGCTGAAGGCCTCCTGGCAGATCAGACCACCCCTTCCAGGGTCCCAGAGAAGGCAAGAAATCATGGAGTGAAGGATTCTGGTCCCACGTAATCGGGCTTTCATCTTCCTGTGCTAACGCTCCACCACTAGTCACTGGACGTGTCTTCCTTCACTGTTAAGGTAATCAGCGCGGTGGGTTTTGCTGGCACGTGGATGAGTTTGTGCACAGAAGTGTTGATTGAGTCCTACTCCCAGCAAAAGTCACAAACAGGAGAAAGAGGTTCGTCCATTGCGAGGGCTCAAGAGCCAGGCTTTGGGCTGGACACACCTGGGCTAAGTGTGGCCTTCTCCTCCCTGAGGCACGAAACCCACCCTGGGAGCTGCAGTGGGGCCAAACGAGGGGAAGTCTGTCACATCATAGGAGACTTGAAAGCATAACCGGAAAGTGAGCACGCCGTCTCCTCTGAACCCACCACAGTGGCTGTGTGATGGGGTGTATTGCTACTGCCACCACCCTAGCAGCCCTCAGAACCTCTGCCTGCCGATGTCCATGCATAGAGGTGGGCTTGTTGAGGTCCCCAGCTAGTTGGGGTGGGACAAAGGACATCCTGGGCTGAGCCTTCCCTGCAGCAGAAACTACCTGCATGGTGCCGAGGTCTGGCCTGAACTGGGACCTCCCCAAATTGAACTGGGACCATCCTGCCTCTGGCTTTGGTCCCTTTCAGTCACAGGCCATAACTGACAATTACCAAAGAAAACCCACAGATGACAGTATGTAATTGTCCCAAGTCCCCAAAGCAGAGAACAAATGCACAAACCATGTGTGGGGAGGGCTGGGCTGCCCTCGAGAGGTATCTGTCTCCAGGCAGATCCCGTCTCTCAGCTGCGGGATATCTCGGGATATCTCAGCTGGTCCTTCCAGGCCCCCCAAGAGGCAGCAGTGGCAGCCCTTCCCAAGGCATCTTCGGGCCAGCCCCCTTGCCTTCCGGCCCCCTCCTCATTTGGGCGCCTCCAGGATTCCTGGCTATCATGCAGGAAGCCTAGCTGTTCCCCGCAGACGGCTGGCCTGGGGGCTTCCTTCGGAAGTTGCTGGCTGGAGCCTGAGGTTGGCGCGGGTGAGGGAGGGAACTCTCCTAATTATGAGTGTGCAGGATGGCTGGGCCATCGGAAATGCGATGATTACATGCTGGGGGGCGGGGAGGGTGGCAATGCTGGCAGATGAGCAATCTGAAATAAATTATGGCCACTGGGTGATTTACACCTCAAAACTCGGTCCCGGGGGTCCCCTCTGTAGGGGATAGCTGCTGGACACACGGCCCTTGGCCCCGGGAAACTGATAACCCCCTTCCCAGCCTGGACTGTCCCCATTCAGCTTTGAGGTTCACGAGGGTGAGACAAAGCCTGGGATCCAGCCCTGTTTCTTCTTATAGCCCTCCCTGAACTTGGGGGGTGGGAATTCCACCGGCAGGAGGGAGAGGAAGGCAAGGCTTCCAGGCCCCCTCCTGCTCCAAGACCCTATGTAGAGCAGCCATGTGGGGCCAGTGAGGACTCCCACTTGGCCCTGTCAGCAAACAGGCGAGGGTCCCAAAGAAGCGCTCCACCCTCCATCTAGAGTCAGACCTCAGACGAGGCCTAGTGCTTGGAGCTTGCATGCAGGGGCATGAGGAGGCAGAGCAGGGGCAGCAACCAGCGAGGGGCTTCTGGTGCTCCACTTGCGGTATAATCAGCTGGATATTTATGTGCCACCTCCTTCCAGCACCCAGAGAGCTGGGGAACAACTCCCAAGCAGCTGGCACACAGGAGGCGATGAATAAAAGCAGCTACCCACCTGGGAGGGCGAGGCGAAATGAATGAGAGAAACCCTCTCTCCTCCAGCACAGATAGTAAGAGCCTTGTGGAGACATGCCCCTAACCACATGCGGCAAAGGCCTGCGCTGCACACAGTAGGTACTAAGCTAAGATCTGCCACCTGAGGACCCACTGAGTGCCTGGGAGCACTGGAGAGCTGACCCACCCCTCCAAGACTCGGGCCCTGGCCTTTAGGGGTTAATGATAGCCAGGGCAGACAAAGCCTCCTCACTGACCCCTGCTGACCCCCAGGGCCCTTCCCCTCCCCCCAGTGCCCACTCATCCAGCTCCAAATAGGGCCCCGTTGTCTACTGTGGCCCACGCAGGGTGCGGGGAGGGGAAAAGTCAGGCCACTGCCCCAAGCGCATGTGGGCTTCTTGGCAGGATGGCCCAGAGATACTGCTGCCTGCTCACCGGGGGCTGGTGGTCAGCTTGGGAGCTTCCAGGATAGAGCTCTGGCTAGCCCCACTGCCCCCGCCTCCTCACTGGCCTCTGTCCACAGTGGCAGCACAGGCCAGCTAACAACGTGGGCCCCACCACTTACTGCCTGTGTGGCACTGAGCCTTGGATCCCCCCACTCCCACCACCGGTACCTCTCAAGAAGGTTGGGAACCTGAGGGAGGCAATGTGGGCTGTGCTGAACAAGACCAGCGCTCACCAAGGTCCCCTCCCACCCACCCTGTGTCTCTCTGAACCAGGGTCTCATCCGAAGTCAAGGCCCCCAGACTCTCGGAAGCTGCCTGTGGCCAACTCTGCTCCCACTGTCCCACTGTCCCCTCCAGGCACCCTAAAGTTCACCTGTGTGGCCAGTGCGCTCAGACCATCCACATTAGCCTGAGGGAGGGATGTCAAATCAGGTCAGAGTGTGTCAGTCACTATGCTCTGGGCAGCATCCACTTGGGGCCAGGCCTCTCCAAGCTTCTGTTCAGATGTCCCAGTTATGTGCCCCACTGCCCATGAAGCAAGCCCACACTGGGCCCAGTGCCCTACTCCCTGGGTTTCCAGGGTCCTGGCAGCCTGGCCACCCTGGCCAGTAGTTTCTTCTCCTCAGAAAAACCCACTCCCCAGGCCCCTTCCGTGGTCCTCCTTTCCACCCAGGTTGGCCTTTGAAAAGTCTGGACAGAGGGATGCTGGGGGCAGGGGAGCTGCCCCTACCTAAAACCCCCGACCCTTTCACAGCCACCTCCTTGCACCTCCTGCTTCTGCCCAGACCACGGTTGTCCAACTTCTCTGACCTCCCCCTGCTTAGAGTCAGCATCTTCCCTCCCTGAGCTTTCCCCTATCCAAGGAGGGTGAGTAATTACACTGCTATCAACTGGAAACACTTCTCAGCGACAGTGACAAGAGCCAGCGAGTCCAGACTCCCACCCGGAGCCCACAGCTGCAGGCTGGGCTGCCTGCCTGGTGGCCAGTGGAGAGGCCAAGACCCTAGGCAGGAGGGTGGGCTGTGAGTGACTAGGTGCCTGGCTGGGGCTCACCTTCCCTCCCATTCATCACTCACTCAAGGTCAGACACAAAGAGGGATGGATGAATCGATGAACAGATAGATGGACAGACAGATAGATGGTTGATAGATTACTAGATGGGCGGGTGGATGGATGGATGGATGGATGGACGGACGGACGGACAAACAGATGGATGGATGGAGTTAACAGAACTTGGGAGGGGCAAACAGAAACTTCGACTCCCTTGGTTGTCAGGGATTCATCAGGACAGAGTAGCAAGCTGGGGGCTGAGCTCAGCCTTGGCCTTCTCCCAAGGGGATCACACAAACCCTGAATCCCCCTGCCTCTGCTCTTTGAATTTGGTAGATGGTTCTACATGTGGGCACACCCAGTGGAACCCAAAATCTTTCTCTGGGCTCTTCTTGCAAAGACTTGGAGGTCAGGCATCGACCTCCATCTGGTGACACTGGGGGTCGCTGCAGACAGGACTCCAACCAACCTGGAAGGCTGAATGAGGAGTCCAATCCCTATCATCTCTGGGACCTGCCTGTGTGCCTGACTGTGGTGGGCTGGACAGTGTCCCCCCAGATTCATGTCCACCAAAACCTGTGAACATGACTATAATTAGAAAAAGGGTCTTTGCAGATATGACTAAGTTATGCCTCTCTAGATGAGGTCATCCTGGATTACCCAGGTAGGCCCTAAATTCAGTGGCAAGTGTCCTTGTAAGAGACAGAAGAGACACAGAAACAGAAGAGGCACAGATCAGGGTGATGCAGACACATGCCAAAGGACACCAAGGATTGCAAACTGTCACCCCAACTGCCACTCCCTCTATCTGGGGTGCATGGACCCTCACCTGAGTTGTCTGCCCCCCGTCTACCAAGCCGGGCCCATGGCAGCTGTGGTTGGGCACCTGGGTTACCTTCTGGCCATACTTCGGGCATCTGTCACAGGTCTCTCCAACCTGTCTGAGCCCAAGACCCCTAGGGCACCCTTTCCTACACTCTCTGCCTCTCCATGGCAATCGCTGCCTATCCCTGCATGCCTCACCCCTTCTCTGCCCCCCACCATGGTAGCACCCTCTTGTGTAAACGCCTTGGGGAAAGGGTATCTTTCCTGTAAGGCCACTGATTGACCCCTCATCATCATCATCCTGCCATTTAGACATCTGCCTCCCACCCTGGCCCAGAGCTGCGGCTTCTAACTCCATCATTCGTCTGACCTAAGCAACCACATCACAGGTAGTCCCCCTGAGGCGATGAGCACAGTCAAGTCCTCGTGCCTCGCTCTGGCTGAGTCCTACTGCTCCACGTGGCTGGTGCTCAGGTGTCCAGGTTGTGGGAGTGGAGCCCACCGCTGACCCCTCCTGGCCTCCTCCTAGACAGGCCTCCATCAGCATCCAAGGTACAGGGCCAGACGTGAGCAGGGCTGAGCCACAGCAGCAAGGGGTTTCCTATTGGGACTGGAAATGGGCGTGCCCCCTTCATCGCAGAATCCTGAAGGCTCTGAGCACAGCGATTGGCTGGGAGCAGGCTTCCTGCCTAGAAGCCCCTCAACCCCCGAGGACACACGCTGAACTCCCCCAGGCCTCCCCAGCCACCCCACCCTCTGAGGTCATTTTCCACCCAGCCCACGCCTGCTGGAAAAAGAGACCAGGACACCTCATTGCCAAGTCAAGGGGGGCTTTGGGAGTGGGGCAGTGGGAACCTTACTAGGTTGCAATTTAAACAGCTGGTGGCCACCAGGGGAATGGGCTGTTGGGGTCTGCTGGGCACCCTTGGAAGACAAGTCTCATCTAGGTCAAGGCAAACCTACAAGCATGAGGATGGCCTTTGGGCAGATGGATGGCTGACACCAATGTGAGGCGATACCTTGACAGTCTCAGGGGGAGACCTTTCATCCTGAGACATCACGTGCCTCAGCTTGGCACTCGGACCCTACCCTCATCTCATCTTACAAGTGGTCACAGGGCTGGTGTGGCGTGACCACATTCAATGCAATGGCCCCCATCAAGACTGGGTCCTGGGAGAAAGGCCAGCCATGTGGACAGACTAGGGGTCAGATTAGGCAGCATCTCGGTATCTCAGTCCTGAGGCCACCATAATAAAGCATCACAGACAGATGGCAACGAAAATTCATTCTCGCATCTGAAGGCCACAAATTGAAACCAAGATGTGGCTGGGCTATGCTCTCCAGAGGCTTTAGGGCGGGATTCATCCTGCCCCTTCCAGCTCCTGGTGGTGTCTGCAATCCTTGGCTTGTGGCTATATCGCACCAGTCTGCACCCCAGTCATTACATGCCATCCTCTCCCCTGTGTGCCTATGTCTCAGTTTTTTCTTCTTATAAGGACATGAGTCACTGGATTCAGGGCCCACCCTACTACAGTCTGACCTCATCTTAACATGATTATGTCTGCAAAGACCCTATTTCCAAACAAGGTCACTTTCTGAGGTTCTGGGTAGATATAAATTTTAGGGGCACTGAGTACAGAGTCCTAAGAGGTGCTAAAGCCTTCAGTTGAAACTGTGGGTGATGTCTAGGGAGGGAGAGTCCATCTTCAAGGCACATGGATGCCCAAAGGGAGGCGGTGCTGGGGTCCTACACCAGGCTGGAGGCTTTGGGGCAGGCCTGGCTAGGGCAGGCTGGGGGTAGAGGGTGGTAGAAGGGATGGGACCCCCTGGCTGGGACCCCATTGGATCCCTGCAGCTAACTCACAGTCAGTAGATGCTCATGGAGTGACCAGGAAGAAGCAGGCCATAGGACCCTGGAAGGAAGACGGCTCCACATAGGAGAAAATGGGATAGGACCTGGGAAGGTTGTCGGAGAGCATATGCTAGCCTAGAAGGGAGGTGCAGAGAGTCTGGGGAGGAACAGCCATCCCCAGGACCAGACACATGTCCGGGGCACTCAGTGGCCACAGTCGACCTTCCCAGGTGACGGATGTATATGGTGTTGAGGGTAGGCAGAGCTGTGTCTACCTTTCGGGCAGCCAGCAAGGGGCCAGCTGGGCTTCCCTCGTGGAGGGGATGAAGAGCTAAGGTCCCCCCAGAGAGCTGTTGGGATGGGGGTTCAAGAGTAGGGTCCACTGAGAAGGCAGCTGTGCTTGGGGTGAGCAGCAGGGTGCACGTCTGGTGGGAAGGTGGGAAGGTGGAGGCCTTGCAGACTTCCTTCCTGGGGCTGAGACATGCTCATCAGCAGTGACAGGAAGCAGTTGCATGTCTCGGAATGCAGATCGGGGGTCCTGGCCTCCTCAGACCAGCACAGAACATCCCCCAGGCTCCCAGTCGCAGGCTCCAGAGGAAGAAGGGCCATCTGTTTTCTGTCAAGCAAACAGTCTGGGGCTGCTCCTCACGTGGCCTGGGGACCCGCCCTCCCAGGTGGGGTGTTCTGCAAACCAGCCAGCACTCTGATATGCAGCAATAGAAAAATGACAACAGCAGCTGGGCTGGACAGACTGTGCCTTGGTTGATTGGGGCTGTCCCTGTTGTCATTATTAAACCCATGGGGCAAGGGGGCGTAGCCTTCCAAAAGGTTCCAGGTTTGCCCTGTGTGGGAGCAGGGTGGCAATAAGGTCCCCCAGATTCCCTGAGGTACTGTCCCTCATCTCTGCTCCAGCCCAGTGGCCCCTCAGCCTTTTGTAACACTGCAAGTCATAGCTCATTATAAAATCACAGAAGCTTGGTGCCCTACCACTGGGGATGTGAAAATAGCTCACAGAACATCCCCGTGACAGCGCACACAACATGAGAACTCTTCAAATGTTTGGGGGAAGGTGGGAGGGAAAACCTGTCACATCCTTTTGCGTGGCACAGCACACCCTGATCACCACTACACCTCTGCTCTGAAGGGGGAGGGTCACAGGTTTGGGCTGCATTCTCTGGCCAACAGCCCACTGTCCTGCTTCTCAAACACACAGACACCTGCCCCACACTTCCTGCTCTCCTCTCTGACCTCAGCATCCCAGCCCACATCTGAGGGCACCTTTTGTGACAGGCAGCGGCCATCTCTATGACAACATTGGCTCGATGATGGTGACAAAGGTGGCCTTCTCAGGGTTATCAGGCTTCTGGTCCATGAGCTGTTTCCAGCTGAGCCCTCATACCAGTGGGATCACCTTCAGATGCCAGCATCTCTTCCTGGTGCCCGGCCAAGAAGTGGAGACCCAGGGGTAGAAAGATCAGCAGGAGACACTTTTCTACTGACGACAGCCTGATGGCACTCAGACTTGCCACGATCCCCTTAGCCATGCACGGCCACCAGGGAGGAAAGGGTTGGGTCCCCCCATCCTTCTAGATTGTAAACACCACCCCTTTACAGAAGGGGAAACTGAGGCACAGAGCGACAGGCCACTTGTCGCTCAGTGGGGTTTTCTGACTCCTTCTAGTTAATGTAAGTGACATAGCACAGGGTGGAAGCTGAGGCTTAGGGAGGGAGCATGGCTCATTCTCTGTCGATCCCCCACAAGCTCCTGATGGTCACGCAGCACCCAGCTGGCCATTCTGCACCTTTGCTTGAGCCCCTGCTCAGGACTATCCCTGCAACTCATCCACCAGGCTGGACCTCGACTTTGCCCACCAATCAGGGTCAACGGACTCCAGGTCCAGGGCTGAGTGAAGGACAAAAGGCCTTCTCTGATTTGCCTGCTTGATCGATGCCCCCACCCCCACAGTGGAACTCAGGCTCCCCCAAATGCTCTGCATCCACCCAGAAAGCAAGAACCAGCATCTCTGGCCTGGCACATCATGGCAATAAGCCCTCATCCCATGGGAAAAGCTGCCTGACCAATCAGATCTGCCTTCCCACCCCCAACCCCCACAGAGCCAGGCACTCATGAGCTACTCCAGGGAATTCCACCCCTGTATGCAGCAGGGTGAGGCCACTGGCCATGTTTGTTCTTGCTGGAAGTAGAAGGAACACCTTGCGAAGGTACCTCAGCCACCTGCCAAGTGGATTCCAACGGTGCTTTCCAGGCAAATTAGGAAGTAGAATCAGCCCTTCATCCAGGGGAGGGGCCCCCAGCACAGGCTCTCAGTAGGAAGAGCAGCATCTTCGCAATCAGCTCCTGGGAAAGAGAAACCAGGTCACACTGCCCCTGACTCGGAACCCCAGGACCCAGTCTTCATCGTTCTCCACACACAGCCAACTTCCCTGTGATACTGGATAGTCACTAATTCCCACCACACCAGCCCCAGAGGGGAAGGAAAGGACTCCTTCAAGGGTATGGCCTTATCTCCACCAGAGCCAAAGCTGGAGCCCCTCAGGGAAGGCAAGGCTGGATTGTAAGTTAGACCCTAGGAGACGTGCAGAGACCCCAATTCTGAGGAAGAATCAGTGATGAACAAGCTCCCACTGGGATGGAGCACAAACTGTAGGCCCTGGCCAGTGTGAGCCACCTTCTGGGACTTAGATGGGATGCAGAAGACTCAAAGCAACTCAGCACAACAACCACTGCCCCCCACTGCAGCCTACCAGTCACTCAGGGCCACCTCTGCTGGCACAGCTCTTGGCCACCAGAACCTACATATGAACTTTGTAGCCAGGAAAACCCCACTTCCCTACTTTGCTGGGAATTCACCCAGAAGCAGAGCACCTAAAACCCCCGAAGGGTCATAGCAGGTGAGGGACGTGTAGCCTACATCTCAGTCCTCCATGGGTTCCTGGGGGGCAGAAGCCACTGTGGAAATTCAGAGAGCCCTCAGAACCCCTAACACACTGGCTCGAAAGCAGTACCTGATGGTCTCAAAGGTAGAGCCCAGTTTTCTTTCACAGTGTTAGGGAGACACCAGGTCACATGTGGTCATGTTCCACCTGTGATCAAGGCTGGAGGAGGCAGTTAGCAGGCCCAGCACCTGGCTGCCCCAGTTTCCACGTTGGCTGCCTACAAACTCCAGCTAACTGGGATTCTCTCCCAACTTGTGGGCAGTGTCTGCTGGGTCTGCCCTCGCTCCCCTGCCCGATCAGAGTTAATCTCTCAGTTCCTGGTATGGGCTGGGACCGTGCCCTGGCCCCAGCTGGGCTGTGTCTGTCTACAAACAGCGGAGGAACAAGTTGACAAGTTGAATGGTGTCTTCAGGAGCTGATAACACAGCCCCTCCCAGGACAACCCTCCAAGCGGAGGAGCAAGGGCCAGAGTTCAAACTCATTAGCACACACAAGACATCCACAGCCCTGACCCCTCAACCTCTCGACCTCTGACCTCTAGTCTTTCATTCAGTGAAGGATCACCGGCCCTCTCTCCCCTCCGGTTACTGTGACATCACCAGGCCCTGGTTTCCCCTCCATAGCGGTGTTCCTCAATGGCTTTCTGTGGTCACCTGGAGGTGAGCAGAGAACAGAACACCACAGGGTGGGACAAACCCCTCACCAGTTCTGTGGTCCCTGGCAGATAAGGAAACAGGAAAGAAGATGGGTGCTCCAGGCCCCATACTGCTCATCTCTGCTCCCTACCCCTGCCCTCTGTCTTCACCTGAAGTGCCTAGAAAGACCCACCAAGAGATGATACTCTCAGACTCTGTGGTGGGAGGGAGATATCTGCACACAACCTTCGTCCTGCCTGGTCCCACAACATGGGCAGCTCACACAGTCACATGCTCATACATAAGTGCACATGCCCACTTTGTGCACAGGGTGAGAGAAGAGCTACAAATGGCCTCAAAAAAATGTCCTTTTACTTCTTACCAGTCCTTGTGCAGAGGTTGTCATTCTGAGGCCCAAAGACACCCAGAACGTGTGTGGAGATCCTGACAGAACAGAGACACTGCAGACAGGCACATGCTTTTCTGGGAAGAGGGTCTGTGGCTTTCAGGAGGTTTTTGTCCAGGTCACGTACCCCTTGGCAGGGCAGGCATGCCACTGTGTGTGATTCTTGTACATGGAAAGGGATGAGAACCGTGTCCCCCAGACCTGGACCCATGATGCATCCAAACGCAGCAAGGTGCAGGCACTGAGCACACAAAGAACTTCCAGGGCATGTGCAATAGCAGCCACTGCCCCAGGAGGCCACTAGGGCACACACTTTTGGCTGGGTCTGCACAGCAGACCCTCTTCAGAACCAGGACATTTTCATGGACTCAGTACCACAGCAGCTCAGCCTGGTCCTCACACACCTAAACCGCCTTGCCTTTCCACTGGGGAGCACTCAGCTCGGCTGTGTCTCAGCCAACCCTGTCTCCTCCAGCCAAACAGCTACAAGTGTCTCAGTGGCCCAATAAAGAGTGACAGGGTCTCCAGAAATCTGAAAAAGTTGTAAGAGAAGATAGAGGCCTGTGAGCAATTTACTCCATCAGAGCCCAGCTGCAAAAGTGAGGTTCCGGCCTGAGCGGGCGCGGCCCGCAGTGACCTCAGCTGCTCCCAGAACCTTCCTCCTTGGGATGGACATAGATGGGTTTGCCATTTATGGAAGTGTGGATGGCAAAGGACTGTGGTCCGGGGACAACAGAACAGAGGGGTCAGGGCGATGCCTGTGGGCAAAGCCTTCAGCTCAGACGGCCGGTCCGAGACGCCAGCCTGGGGCAGACCGTTGCCGTGTCTGTCGCAGGCTCTGTGGGGCGTGCCCCACTCCAGGGTTCGGCTGTCCTCCCTGCTTGCTGATTTGTGGCCACCCTAATCCTGCACTAATTAGATTTCTGCTTTGGTAGTGAAAGGGCCCCCCGTATGTGCCAGCCTGCGGGCGGCCCAGCCCACTGCTTGTTTTGCACAGAATTTTAATTGTTTCCAAATTAATCCTTGGACTCAAGTGAGCTCAGCACAGATAAGCTGGTCACAGGGAGGGGAGCTGCCGAGTTCCCATCTTCCCAGCCCAGAGCTGGCTGCCCCTCCAGTGGTATGGGGGGGCCGAGCCTCGGACATGACGCGATCGCCCAGAAATGTCCAGTGCCTTCTCCTGCTCTCTCTCCTCTGAGTGTGCAGCCGCCTGGCTCAGGGAGTTTTCCTTCTGTTTGCTCTTGGCTCAGCTTCATTCCTAATCCTATTTTCACCAGTTTCTATCCAATTTAATACAGCTTCTGTAAGTCAGAATTAATTACCCTGCATGCTTCCAGCCCCGCAGTCTTCCGCTCACCACTCACCATTCCAGAAGCCAGAAAGTGGGGCTTGGAGGGCAGGCAGGTGAAGGAAAGAAGGCAACTCCACACATGGAGAGGGTCTCACTTCCCCACAAAGGAGCCCCACCAAGTTCCCAAACCCACAAGGTGAAGGACCAGTCTCTTTTATCAGAAAATCTTTTTTGATTGCATTCATCGATAACTACAGTCTGTGCCCAAGGCTGAGTGTGCCCTCCCATCTTCTGCTCATGAAGGACTCACACCTTGCAAAATGTATTCATTACAGTAGGATAGAAATGAATAAAGACACCAAAATCACGGATAACAGAAGAAAAAAGTAGACACATTGAACTTTACCAGAATTAAAAAGTTTTGGGCTTCAGAGGACACCATCATCAAAGCGAAAAGACAACCCACAGACTGGGAGAAAATATTTGCCGATCAAATATCTGATAAAGGACTAGTATCCAGAATATATAAAGAACTATTACAACTCAATGATAAAAAGATAAATTACTTGGATGTGGTTCCATAGTGTAGCAGTTACCACATCTGCCCTTCACGCAGAAGGTCCTGGGTTCGTGCCCCAGTGGATCCACAGTCCATGGTCTATGCCATGCCACCCTGAACAAGCCCGATGTCTGATCTTGGAAGCGAAGCAGGGTCGGGCCTGTTTAGGTCTTGGATGGGAGACCACCTAGAAAGACCAGGTGCTGTAAGCATTAAAAATAATAATAATAAATTTTAAAAAGAAGATAAATCACTTAAGTTTAAAAATAGAAAAAGAATCTGAACAGACATTTCTCTAAAGGAGAAACACAAATGGCCAATACGGGCAAAAAAAGATGCTCAATATCATTAGTCATCAGCGAAACGTAATCTGAAACCACAATGAGCTACTCCCTCACACCATCAGGATAGCTGTTATCAACAAACAAACAAGCAAGCAAAACCCAGAAAGTAATGAGTGTTGGACAGGATGTGATGTGGAATCCTTGTGCACTGCTGGAATGTAAAATGGTGCAGCTGCTGTGAAAAACAGGTGGTTCCTCAAAAGGTTAAAAATAGAATTACCATGTGATCCAACAATCCTACTTCTAGGTGTATACCCAAGAGAAATAAAAATCTATATCTACGTTAAAACTTGTACACGAATGTTCACAGCAGCATTATTCACAAGACCCAAAAGTAGAAATAACGCAAATGTCCATCAATGAACAAATGAATGAACAAAACGTGGTCCATTTAAACAATGGAATACTATTTAGCCATAAAAAGGAATGTTCTGACATATGCTATGACACTATGCTGAGTCAAATAAGCCTGACATAAAAAGACATATTCTATATAATTTCTCTTATAACAGAGCAGGCCAACCCATAGAGATAAAAAGTGAATTAGTGGTTGTCTAGGGCTGGGAATTACCCGAGTGATGGCTAAGGAGTATGGGGTTTGCTTTACAGGTGACAAATGTTCTAAAATTGATTGTGATGATGGTTGCACAAGTCCAGTATGTTTAACAAATATACTAAAAACAAATTGTATACTTTAAAATGGCAAAATCTTATAGCATGTATATTATATCTAAGAAAAGTAAAAAGAAATTTATTAAATGAATATAATGAATTATAAATTTATTAAAAATTAATGATAATAGAAAAGAAAAGATAAATGATGAGTGGACAAGAGAAGAAGGAATGGCAAAAGAGACCAAACTTTCAGAGAGCATGCCCAGACATCAACTAAGTTCATCCCCATGAGCATGGGCAGTAGGCGAGCTTTTCAGATAAGGAAACAGGCTGCCCGAGCTTACTGGTTGGCAAATGGCAGAACCCAGACAGCGCCCAGTGCTCCCCACATCCCCCTGCTTCCCTATCTGCCCACTTGCATGTGAGGAGATGTGAGAGCTCACCACCAGCAAGAGCAGCCATTTGTGGCCCTTCCAAAGGTAGTTCTGTAACTTGGGCTTGAGTGCAGGGTTGGGGGATGTCCCCGAAGGGTGGGTTGGGGGATGTCCCCGAAGGGTGATGCACACCAGGACCAGCCAGGTGTCCCCAGCAGACAGAGGGCAGGATTGTAGTAGTCTTGGAGAAAACATTCAGGGCTTATCACAGAAGGATACTGGCCAGAGAGGCCCCTTCTGGCCACCACCATGACTAAAGTTTAAACATGTTTCAAGCCATGAGGATTCTATGAAAGTATGGGCCCATTCCCAATTGAGATTGGGACCTTGTTGGTACCTTGGATGGGGAAACCCTCACCCCCAAAGGTCATTGGCCCTAGTTGTCCGTGACATCTACACAGAAGCACACACAACTAAGGGATTTGAGTAAACTCTCCAGATGTGGCCTGTCTCTCCAAGGACCCTGGATAGTTCTGGGGCTTGTAGTCTCAGGGGTGTTCCCCTTCTTCTCTGATTTTCCCTGGAATGATTGGGGAGGTTGAGCGGGTACTGGGAGACTATAGTTCCCAGGGCCAGTGCCCCCTCCGAGGCCTCCACAGACCAGTGCAGGCTCTGGGCCCCACCAGAGAGGAAGGGT
The DNA here is from genome assembly GCA_030015415.1 of Cynopterus sphinx. Classification (NCBI taxonomy): domain Eukaryota; kingdom Metazoa; phylum Chordata; class Mammalia; order Chiroptera; family Pteropodidae; genus Cynopterus; species Cynopterus sphinx. The sequence goes on along the minus strand of CM057379.1, from coordinate 91,929,480 downwards.
TTGGGGGCTCTGCTGAGTGCTCACTCCTGGGAAGGCCGTCCTGGCTTCCTGGGCATGAATGGAGCTACCCTACAGCCTATATCTTGCTCATTCTTTTCCTAAAATCTTGCATACTATATTCTGCCTGATTCTTAAACATCCAGCATCACAACTCCACTCCAGGACCTAGAGTCTCAACCCTGCAAATTCTGATGCCCTTTGTCACAGGGATCAACATCACCACCTGTACCCCATTTCCTTCTGCTGAACTCCTGGGGGAGGAGTTGCTCAGGGTGCAAGGCACCTATCACTCCCACAGTGTCTCCACCTGGCATTTAGACAAGTGGCCAGCTCTGGCCTACAATGGCAAAGCTCCAAACAGGATCATCCCACCCTGGGAAAGGGGCCCCAGGGCAGACAGGAGTGCAAAGGAGCTCCCCATAGAAGCTAGAAAGATCAGCTCCAGACCTCTCACCAGCTGCGGGTGGTGGCTGTGCCGTGGCAGCGTCTCTCTAGTCTTCACAGGAGCTCTTCCTGAGTGCATGCTGGGTCCATGTTCCCCTTCTCATAAGGACCCCAGTCTTGTCCCATTCACTTTGGCAGGACCATACCTTACCTTCACGATGGACAAGTAGGACCATACCTTACATTCACAGTGTAATGACCTTATTTCCAAATGAGTTCAGAGTTGGAGGTACTGGGGGCCAACAGATCAACAAAGAATTTTAGGGGGTGCCATTCAACCTATAACACCCCCTGCCAGAAATTCTACCCTCAGCGCTCTTGTTTAGGGCCAATATATGTACTGGGGAGTGGGCTACACGCAACACTTTTGGCCTGGGCACAATTTCTCAGTGTGAGAGTGGGTCTCTGGGGCTTGTCTGGGGAAAATGGCAGCAGTTTCTAGGGGTTCTGAGGCCTAATAAGCTGTACTGGGAAAAAGAACACAAGACAGTGTTCCTAGGGTCTTGCTATTTGGGGCCCATGTTACACTACATGGCAAAGAGAATTAAAGTTGCAGATGGAATTGAGCCTTACAATAACTGGCCTGAGATGGGAGAATCCTGGGTGACCCAGGTGTGCCCAATGTCATCACAGTCATCCTTGGAAGTGGAAGAGGGAGCCAGAGATGCAATGCAAGGACCAGACAGGCCACTGCTGGCTTTCCAGATGGAGAAGGGGCCATGAGCCAAAAGGTAGGAACTGGATTCTACCCTGGAGCCTTCAAAAAGAATCAGTCCTGCTGACACCCGGCTTTTAGCGCTGTCTGTTGTCAGACTTCGGACCCCAGGACCATGAGAGAATAAAATGTTGCTGTTTTAAGGTGCTGAGTTTGTGGTGATTTGTCATAACAATGATGAGAAACTAATCTCCCATGTCCCCTTGGAAACAGGGGGTCCCCAGGAGCAAGGCCTAGAGCCTGTTGCTGGCTGTGAGAATCCAGCAAATCAGCCACAGAAGCTTTTGGTCAAGTACTATGGAGGCCTCCACAGGGGGACGCAGCATAGCCACACCCGCGACAGACACCACACAACCTGATGCCTGAGAAAGGCCACATCCTACACACTCCATCTCCATGAAGGACTGCTGCTTTGACAGGGTTACTGGAATTCTGGCCTAAGGGATTCCTTGGGGGCCCTGGGGCTTGGGAGGAGCCTGTGGGACCCCGACAGGGCTAAGCGCGCCCGTCTGTCTCACCCCAGGCCCTGGAGGCCTCTGTCCTCTGCCGACCCCAGCCAAAGTGGCCAGCTGCTCTGAGCAGACGTGGCCACAGAGAGTGGGCTCAGCCCCAACACACACAGGCCCAGATTCTGGCCAGGAGCACCCTTCCAGAGGGAGTAGCCTCCAGCATTCCAGGACGTCATCTTTGTTGCTGAGACTGGTTGGGGTCATGCCATCACCAAACACTGTCCTTAAATACCAGTCAGTGCCAGGGTGTACCATGCTTCATGTCATCCCACTGCTCAGATAGGAGACTAAGGCTCAGAGGGGCCAGGGGCCATTAGCTCAAAGCTCATACCTGGACCCCAACTCTTTAGGGACAGCTTACCCAGTCGGTTCTGCAGACAGAACCCAGGAAAGGCTAAAGAGAACTAGACACTCACCAATCTCAGGCTGCCACCAAGGTGGGAGCTTTTGGACCCTGACCCTCAGCCCAGCCACTATGAGTCTCATCGGAGCTGGACCTCTGCCCTGGGCTAGGCTCTGCCCCACCAGCCTCTGTGCCTCGAGTGCCAGGCCATGTCCTCCTACAGCCCGAGTCCCCAGCACAGACCAGGACTTCACTGGGCCACCTGGAGCTCAGGAGAAGCTGCTTATGTGGTTCCGGTGCTGAATGGGCTGAGGAAAGATGGAGCACTTGGACAGGAAGACCTAAAACCCCTGCAGTGATTGACACCTGCTTCACAGGCAGGTTAGTGGACAAAGAAGACACATACAAACTGGGTTTGCTGGTCTCTAACCTACATGTGTATATGGTCACCACTTGTGCATATCTATCCCCATGTGTATGCACACATGTGTCTCTGAGGTGTTTCCTGAGTGTGTGAGCGTGACAGGATGTGTGTGCACACGTAAACGTGTGTGGCTGTGTGCACATGTATGTGTTTATATGTGCATGTAACCTGGGGGTCGCTCCTGAGGGCTTTGGGAGACATAAGGTATCCAGCCTGGTCCCAGGATCCTGTGACCTCTCTTAGATGCTGGTGCTGAGCCAGGGCCTAGGGTAGGGCTTAGTGGATGCTTCAGCTCTCACCACCTCAGACACCCCCACCTCTGCTCTGTGACTCAGTAGTACATGCCAGGCAGGGCCACGGCACTGGCAGAGACAGGAGGGGGGACCCAGCACACTTGTCCCCAGGCTGCAAAGCTGGACAGCCCTGGCCAGGAGACTGTCTTAACTCATGTGCCTCAGGACCCAGGGCAGCCCCATCCCAGGACGCTGCAGTGACTCTGGCTGCTTTTTCAAATGCGTGGATTCCAGAGCAGCTGCTCAGCTATCAGATCGCCTTGGGAAACACAGACAGATGCTGCCTGGCAGTGCCGGGGTAATCCTTGCCTTCCTGGGGCCATAAATGGCCACCCGGGGCCCTGAAGGCTGATTTTCCACCCGATTTAACCAGCTCCTGTTCCTCCAAGCGCAGCCCCCAAAGTGGCCTCAGGGTGCTGGGGACTAGAGCTACTCTGGGCCTCCCCTTCTCCTATACCCTGCGCTAACCGCCTGTGGGGGTTCCTGGGCGTAAGCAGCAGAGGGGGCGCAGTGTGACTCCCACATTGCACTGAAAATGGGCCCCACACTGAGGTCCTCTGGTGTTTTCAGAGCCTTAGATGGGAGTTCTTCTGCGGGCAGGTCTGCGATTCTTCTAATATATACTAGAAAGAGAACCCACCAGCATCACAAATCCACCATGGGAAGTCTCCTTTCAAAATAGACTTGAAACTCAAAAATTGATTTATTTTGAAAAAAATAAGTCGCTAGTGGCACAGGTGGCCATGGGCCCAATGAGGCAAATAGTGCTATGAATGCCCCCCTCCCTCAAGTGTGGCACCTCTGCTTAGCGAGAGTAATCAGGTTAATTAGTCTTTGTGTCTTGCCTCCTACTGCGTGCCCAGCTTTATGCCTCCAGTTAAATGGGTTCAAGCAGAAAAATATGCATTGTACTCCTCACCTAGGAGCTGTGACCCTATGGGGAAGGTGGGCTGGGGAGATAGCACAGGCCCCTAGGTTATGTGATCCTAGCGGGGAGAAGGGAGTGGTGCCGTCTGGAGTGGGATGGAGCCATGCTCGTGGTCTCGCTGACACCCGGCTTGGTCACAGCGACGAGTGCATTTCCTAGGCTTTCCCTGGCCCACAGAGATCACCTTCCCACTCACTCTTCCCACCAGCTTCTCTCTGCTCCAGGAGCATGCCAGCTGGTGAGAGTCAGGACAGAGTCAATGTCTGCAGAAGCCTCCTCACCCACATGGGACAGGACCAGCCAAGGATGTGACATGGAGGCAGATAGGGGGCCTGCAATAGAGGAGGAGATCAGAAGGATGTGGACACCAGCCAAGATTGCCAAGGATTGCTGACACCCACAGCAGCTACAGGAAACTAATGGGAATTAGGGCCCTGTGTCAGGGCCCTGGGTCTTAAAACAACAGAAATTTATTCTCTCAGAGTTCTTTTTGAAGGCTAACAGTTGTAAATCAAGGTGTCAGCAGAGATGAATTTTTCCTGAGCTCCAAGGGAGAAGTGCAATATGCATGAGCCTGAGAACGTCTGCCTCACCTTTCTTCCTTTCCTTTCCTTTGGGGAGAAGAGGCCGTGTGATTGTACAGCTGGTCACCCCAAGTGGAAGCAGCCTCACCCAGTGGTGTCATGGACACCACCCGAGGCCTGCACACACACCCCCACACATCTATGGCAGGGTTCCCCTCATGCACACTCCACTTCGCCCAGAGATATTGCTGTAGGCCATCTGGTTTCAGTGTCACAACCCAGGCGTGTTTCCACGGCTGTCCCCACTTGCTGACAGGCAGCGGTTTTAATATGGGGTTACTACCGTCTGGCCGTCTGGCACCTCCCATTTACGGCAGGAAGTCCTCTCAGGTCCCTCTATGCCTGCCGCTGCCTCTGGCCACCTTTTTTTATGGCCTCATATTTGAGACAGCAGAGAGGCTGGTGGGGGAGGACATGCTGGACTGGGGCACAGGACAGGGCTGCTGGGTAGCCTGCAGAAGCGTAACCAAGCCCAAGCTTTGAGGGCCAACAGCTATAGCTGGAGCAGCAGCTGGCCAAGGAAGCACTGAATGGGGCTGGAACAGGCAGGCCAGCCAGGTGCCAAAGAGCTCATCCCAAAGCCAGTACAACTCCCACCTTCCTCCCTCACACCACTTGCTGATGGACCAGAAGACCGATCTGGTGGACACTACCTCCTGGCCTGCCCCTTCAAGGGCATCTGTGGGCCAAGTATTCATTGTCTCAGCCATGGGCATGTGACCGGCCAGGTATTCTAGAAAGATGGCAGCAGCTACTGAGGGCCTCCTGCCCCCCTCTGCCAGTGTCCCACTAACATTTCTGTCTTGTTTCCACAAAGCCCTTTCTGTGGACATTTTCTGAACACCTACTGTGTGCGGTCCGCCCAAGCCAGGCCCCTACAGCCCACAGACCAGCCAAGCATGCTCCCTACCCCAGAACTCTCCCTCTCTGCTGCCTGGTAGGCCTCCCTTCCCTGTCTAACAGGACCGGTGAACTGCCATCATCCCAGGGGGAGGCTGCAATCTAAGGCCTCTTCCCTTGTTCTACCATTCTTTTATTAGAATCATAACCCAAACCACCTCTCAGAATACAACTCTAGGGTGGCCTTTCTGGCCTGGTCCCTCTGAACCTCTCTAGCCTCCCTGCTTCCCAGACATCCAGCAGTTCCTTAGGAGGCAGCATCCCTGGCTGCCTCTTTCCCTGTCTGGCCAGCTCTGGCTCTAGCTCCCTGGGCATTCACCTCCAACCGGGTCATTCCCTCAACACCTGAAGGCTTTCTTTTGTCCACAGGCCCCTCTGCCCCGCCCCCAGAACAGCTTTCACTCCTTTGGATCTGGCTGTGCTCCTGGGAGTTAGCTCAGGATATGGCTACAGTGGGGATACCCCACCTCTCTGGGCCTCAACCACCTGAGCTACAAATGAGTGCTGTTGAATAGTATCCCCCCAAATTCATGTTCTCCAGAACCTCAGAATGTGACCTTATTTGGAAATGGTCTTCACAGATGTAATTAAGTCAGAACAGGTCATCCTGGATTAGGATGTGCCCCAACCCAGTGATGCATGTTTTTATAAGAAGAGGAGGCAGTTTGTGTGGAATGGTTATAGTGACCCCAGGACACTGACACAGGCACCTCATTATTGCCCCATACCCTGTGGGGGTCGAGAATCCACTCGCTCTGTGATCTCGCCCTGAAAGACTGTGAGTACCAGCAATGACATTCTGGTTTCCCCAGGGCTGCAGGGAGGTAAGAAGTGAGGGCAGAATGTCAGCCAAGACATCCCAGCCATGCACTGGGTGACAGGGTCTGTGGGGAGCAGGCTGGAGGTCCCTGCTAAGAGTCTGCAGGCCTGGATGGGAGGGGCATCAGAGACCTGAAGAACTTCTTGGGTTCCAGGTCTCCCTTCCTCCCCAGGGCCAAAGGAAAAGAGGCAGCGGGGAGCTGCAGGAACTGGGGCCTGAGTTGGCCAGGTTCCCCTTCAGAGCATAGTAGGACTTACAAAGGCAAGAGGAGGACCTGGAGCCAGAGGGAGGAGTGGGGACAGCTAGCTGTCCCACAGCTTTGCACTTAGTCCAGAGGAGTGTCCCTGGGCCAACCTCTGGTTACCTGGCCCGACAGAGCTGCCCGCAGCCCAGGGCACATCCATCCTGTGGGATGTCCACACCCTCCTCCTTAAGCTGGACGCCTTGAGAACTATTTCAGGCACTTGGTAAAGACTCAACCCGTCTGGCCAGACAGGGGCATGGCCCCCACCCACTGGGCCCTCCCTGCCAGGCGCCCTGGCCCTGCATACTGTAGTGACTCACACCCGCCGTTAGGCCTCCAGCCCTCTCAGTACAGGGTGGCCCCAGCAGTGAGGAGTACCCAGTGCTGGTGCCCTACAGATAGCTAGCCAGGACCCCATGCCTGGAAATACCTCCTCCAGCCCCCTCAGCAACTCCCTCGAACCCCAAATAAACATCTTTGCACATCTGTTCCCCACTAGGCACAAGGCCTAACCTGGAAGTTTGCCTGGTAGCCTAGGGTTGACATGATGGGTTGGCCATAGGGCTTCTCCTTTCAGAATCACAAGACCAACCTCTGCCCCTAGGAATCAAGGCACGTCCTCGTCCAGAAGAGGGAGATCAGACTGGCACCACCATCCTCTTGAGGTTCACACTACCCTGCCCTCTTGCTCTGCACCATCCTGCTCTGGCCAAGGGTCTTGAAGCCTCTACACTGCTGTCTGGAATTCTGGAACAACCCTGGGTGATGGTTTTGTGTGGACAAGGGCAGGAGGGACCTACTTGCCTCCCAAGCTGCCCGCACTCCACCCAGGATATGGCTACAGTGGGGGTTGGTCAGACACTGAGACAGGCCTGGGCTCATGCTTCTGGGCATGAGACCAAAGATCAGCCAAGTTTCTATGTACCTTGGAGCCAGGGTGAGCTCACATTAGTGGTCCCAGGACCCCAGACCACGGGGAAGAGGCAGATCAGCCCAGTCCTCAGACCCCCAGGGCCACCTCTCTTCCACCCCCCACTTTCCAAAAATTCACTGCTTTCCAAAAATTCAAATCAGCACCAAATCAAGAAAATAAAATGACCACTGCTTCTTTCAAATTGCAATTCCTTTCCTACCCTCTGATTACTGGTTACTGGAAAGTAAGATTTACAAACGGCTTTCTGTAAAGAACTTGTTTTTGGCGAGTTTATATAGCTACCTTTGTTTCTATAAAATCTAGAAGCCACCCTCCCCCTCGAACACTTAGGGGAGGTATTTCTGCATGAAATATGTCTCCCGTCGGCAGGACCCTGCTCTGAAGCAAAAATGAGCGCAATAAATTCTGAGGAGGAATTTGTTTAACCTCTCACCCCAAGGCAGTAAGTGTGGCGCTCAGCGCCCTGGCATACTCTAATGTACTTTATAACACTTGGCAAGGCCGCTATGGAGGCTGGAGAAAATCCACCAATCGGAGTGGCTGCAGGGGTGGGCTCGCTTGCTGGTCGGCTCCGCACTCACAGAAAAAGTTCTGAAACCTTCCGGGTCTCTGTAGCAAACTCATTCATTCATTCATTCATTCACAGCCGACTTCCCTCTTTAGTCAGGCTTGTTGTGGCTAAACAGGACCATAAAAGATACTACCCCCAGCTCAGTCCCCCAGCCCCTGTTTGCCCTAACGTGATGGGGAAGGTGCTGGTGAGTTGAAAGCTTTGTAACGGGTCCAGCTCTGTAGCCCCCAGAAATCTGAAGGAACAGCTAAAGGAAAAAGAGGAGTCAGAGAGGCTTTGCCACATTTCATTCCATCCTACAAAGCACGGGCTGTCTTCACAGGGAGTGAGTCCGCTATCTCCAGATGTGAGCAACAAGAATCTGGGAAGCTGTTGGGTTTAGGATGCCCCAGAGAATAGGCTGGCCCAGAAACTTGGGGCCTCCTCAGGAAGTCCCCATCCTCCCCTTCAGAAACAGCTTGCTCCCATGGGGCAAGGTCTGCAGTCACTGGGCACAGCCTGCTTCCTCCTGCCAATGACAAGGATTTGGTAGGAGGTGGTAGCCAGGCCCAGAGAGATGGGAACTTGAACTCACATTTGTCCATATTGAAGACATGGCTCCTCACCAAGGAGGCCCAGCCCTGGGTTTTCTAAGACTGTGATTTTTCAGCTCTGACACACAATGTGGGCCTGGATGACCATCCCCTAGAGACTGGTCCCATCACAGCCATCAACTGTCAGGGGCTGCTACAGAAGCAGAATCTGGAACAAGCAGGGCACTTGGGGAACAGGCCTGTCCTAGGAGATCGGGGATAGTCTTCAATATTCCTCGATGCCCACTGGAAATTGATGTTTTATAAACTGAGTCTTAATTGAAATAAGCAAGGGAATTTCCCCCATTTGGTTTTGGCAAACAAAGGAATCGACCTACTATGTGGGTTGGGGGGAGTACCCATGCAGGCGCCTCAGCTCCTGACCAGCCCAGAGCCCTCATCTCTACCCATAGCTCCCCATCTCTGCTTCAGCCTGAGGGCCCCCATCCAGCCCAGGCCAGAGACCTTGGAAGCAGCCCCACAGCTGCCCTGCGTACTCCCTCCACCATGGAGGCTTAGCCGGCGCCACCTTTCTTCTGTATCAATATTGACCTAGCCGGGGAGGGTGGGGGGCAATGGCCCACGGGGCTTCCACAGTGCCGCTCACACGCGCCTGCCATGCTCCTCAGACTCCTGAAATGTTTGTGGAGGGCTGGGAACCACCCTGGGCTCCACACAGGGCGTCCACATTTACACTGGGAAAAATAACAGGGACTTCCTCCCCCCTCCCTTGAAATGTTCATTAATGGCTTCTGGAGGAGAAAGGAGCCTTGGGATTAAAACCTCCCAGGAGTGTGAAGCTCACCCTTGTGCTCATTGCGGCCTGAGCAGGCGCAGAGCCAGAGGCAGAACACTTCAGGCAGCTTCTCTCGCTGCAGTGGTTTGCCTGGGGTTTCCACGCCAAGGTTTGGTTTGGGGGAGGGCCAGTTGGGCGATCAGCCGCCCTGTGTGTCCACATCATGTGTCCTGCAAAGGGGCTCTGTATAGGTAGTAAGAAACACCCTGGGCTTATCCCCAGGGAGGGACAGGTAGTTAGATATCAAGTGGCACAGAAGCTTCTAGAACCCTTCCTGGCACATGGCCACGGGCTGCCTCATGTCACACCGCACTTGACCTGCAAATATTTTAGTGGCTTCTCTGTGCTTGGGCTGCCATGACAAAGCACCACAGACCTGGCTGCTTAAACAACAGTAATATATTTCCTCCTAGTCCTAGAGGCTGGAAGCCCAAGATCAAGGTGTCAACAGGGCTGATTCCTCTGGCAGCCTCAGACTGCAGATGATCATCTTCTCCTTGTGTCCTCACATGGTCTTTCCTATGTATGTCTATGTCTTAATTTCCTAAAGACACCAGTCACATTGGGTTAGGGCCCAACGTAACAACCTCATTTTACTTATATTGCCTCTTTAAAGCCCCCTGCCCTCCACCTCGCCCAAACATAGTCACATTCTGAGAAGCTGGGGCCTAAAATGTCAACAAAAGAATTTTGGGATACACACTCAGCCCATAAGAGTTTTTATTTCTGATAATTGTCCAAGGTGAGGGTGAAAATGAGACCCACCCACCATCCAGCTGCTCAGAGCTTGGCCATTTGCAAACACCTTTAGGTTCATTATCCCCTTCAACACCACAGGAGGGGCACCAACTATCTCCCCTATTTCCCAGGCCCCAGGGCAGGGCGTGGAGATGAGGTCAGAGTTCTATAACCTCTGGGAGGCACAGAAAAGATATATTCTTTGTTTAAGGGTCTTGGGCCGAGGTTCATGGGGAACTCTGGGTGCATGAAGGCCTGCAGGGTGGTGGGGAGAGTCTGGGAGATAATTTTTTAACTCACTCTCCCTTTCTCAGCACTCCTAGTGTGCATCACCTTGCCAAGCCTCAATTTCCCCACCTGTAAAATGAACGCAGAGTTTCTACCTGGAGGCCGCACATGTGAGTTTTCTTTCCGATGCAGCTATTACTACCAGCAGTGGCACAGCTGGGGGAATCACAGCTAGGGAGCAAAGGTGGGCAGAGGGTGAGCAGCCCTTGCCAGAGGCAGCATCCAGACAGGCCTGAGCAACCAGCGTCCTGGAAGCTCTCCTCCCCTATCCTCCTTGAGGACGCCCCTGCTGCTGTGTTAGTGGCACCCCCGTGCCCAGCCTCTGCCCCCTGGGCCCTGGCCCCGAATGCTCATAGAGCCAAGTTGGGGCCTGGCCATGGAGGAGCCTGCCTGAGAAGCCATGGCCTCCCAGGGGAACCAGGGGCCGCTGGCTGGGGCCAGCGCTGTGCTGGGAGACCAAGACCACCAGCCTTTGGAGAAATGACCAGGCCGGCAGGCACTGCCTGTTAATGAGGCCTGACAGCCAACGAAAAATGAAAAGGGATATTATGTGGGGGACTTTCTGCAGGGGCGGGGTGTTTGCCTTGTATAGCATCCAGGTACTGCTGTTTAGGGGGAGTGTGGGCCATGTGGGACTCTGGGCAACCAGTGGTCACTCCAGCCTCTTCTGGGACCACATCTCGGCTCCCAGCCCAGCTAGGCGGTATGAAGAGCCCCTCCCAGACTCCAGCCACGGGCAGAACTTTCCATAAAGCCTGGAAAATCTCTTTGGGGCCTGTCCTTTCCGTAGAGTGGTGTGTGAATTGGGAGTGGGTTGGAGCAGGGGGAGTGGGCCCCCCTGCTGCTGTGTTAGTGGCACCCCCATGCCCACCATCCGCCCCCTGGGCCTTGGCCCCGAATGTTCACAGGGCCAAGTTGGGGCCGCATGGATGAGTATAGGGTGTGTGTCTGTGGTGGTCACTGGGTATGCATACATCACGTGGGCCTGGACATAGGGGGTCAGGAGGGGTGCTGTGGATCCAGCATTAGCTCCTCATTCTGAGCTGGAGTTCTTGGCTCTGGGCAGGGTCCCCAGGACGCTTACTAGGCTGCTGTCCACGCCTCCACATGTAGTTCTGCCACTTCTGTAGCATCCTTCTCCATGCTGGCCTATCCTGGGAAAGGCAAAGGCCATCTCAACTTCTTGCCCCATCCCCCCAGCCCGACCCTGGTCCCAGACCCCACCTTGTTGGCCCAGCCCTGACCAGGACTCTCATTCCTCTGAAGTCAGATCTTTACTCTGACCTGGAGGGCTGGGCCTGGGTCTACTGCTCATCTCCTGCCTTGGATGGACACCAGCCATTGGGCTGTCCAATCTGCTCCCCACCTTGGTCTTCCAGCTTTTTAGAAAAGGTCAGATTTTTTTTTTTAATGACCACATGCAAATGTTCTGGATGAGTCACCTTCAACCTGAGTCATCCTGGTTGCTACAAATCTTTCCATTTTAATTTCTTGCCTTTATCTAAGTGAGATTAATATAACAAAAATCAACTATTTCAAAGTATATGATTCTGTGGCATTTAGTTCATTCATGGGGTGTGACTGACTGCCACGTCTACTGAGTTCTGGAACATTATCATCACCCTGAAAGGAAACCCTGCACCTATCAATGGTCATTTCCCATCTGTCCCGTCCCCCACCAGACCCTGGCAACCTTTAATTTGATTTCTGTCTCTATGCATTTGCCTATATTAGATATTCCATAAAAATAGAGTCATACACTCTGTGGCCTTCAGTGACTGGCTTCCCTCACTGAGCATGACATTTCGAGGTTCATCCACGTTGTGTCAAGTGTCAGTGCTTCACTCATTTTCATGGCTGAGTAATAGTCCACTGTGGGGATGAACCACACTTGTCCAGCCTTCAGCCTGAACCTTGTCACCCTGTTCTCTCAGGACCACAAGAGTGAGCATTTCTGAACCTCCACCCTTGGTCTCAGCTCACAAATCCAGCCACCGGATACCCAGGCATCAGTTTGCAGTGGTTTATCCTGAAAGTGTCACTAGGAAGCTAGGGGATGGGGCTATCCAAGGATGGTTTAGATGTTACTAATTTTAAACAGCCCAAGTGTGGGATGTCAGGGGCCTGGGGACCTGGACCAGCTGCCTGTTCTGTACAGAGACATTGATTCCTTGTTCACAGAGGTCACTCCATGTCTACTGTCCCCTCTAAACAAAACCCCCATCACTCTAGAAGTAGGTGCTGAGCCTGGCATGAGGGGCCACCTGTGTCCTGCATCCCAAACCCCTAGAGCCCTGTTGGCAGATGAGGAGCAGCCTTGCAAACAGACTGAGAGCTGTCTGAGCCCATGGTTGCACATCGACAGGCCAGGGAAGCCGTGTCCTCCAGCCCTCTCCATCACTGGAGCCCCGGCCTCCGCTTTCTCTTTCTGTTCTTCCTTACCCAATTCCAGCTGACTTTCCTGCTGGCATTCGGGGAAAGCGAATCCTCTGGGGGCAAAAGGCATCTGTCCAAATGAGCTTTCCAAGTCTGCTTTAAAACACTTTGGGAAGCTCCAGGAGAGAAAATATGGTTTTGATTTCTGAAGCAGGCTCAGGCCCCCAGATCGGCCCACGTGGCCTGAGAGCCAGTCTCACTGATTCTCACCCAGACACAGCGTCAGGGAGTGCGTCTTGGAGCCAGCTGGGTGGAGCTGCTGACAGGTGGCCTCTCTTCAGAGCCTGGGGCATTCTATCCAAGGGTTTTGCTCCCTCTAACCCGGCCTCCCCTGTCCTTGGGCAGAGCAGCTTTCTGAGCTCAGACAGGCACTTCTCAAGGTCACTAAGAAACTTGGATGGGGGAAGAGTTGACCCCATGGGCCTTCAGGAGAGATCTCAGACCCCATCAGTCACAGCTGCCCTTTCCCAGTCCCCGTGGGGCCAGGTGACTTAGAGATGTCAGGGGCCTCATCCTGCCTGGGACTGCCTGGCAAGGAGGTGAGCTCCCCTGAGCAGGAAGGATTCTGGGGTAGCTGCATACGTGGACAATGGTGAGGTCGTCCCAAACAGGTGGTCCATTGCTTATCCCTTCTGAGGTCAGAGGTATCAGCCATGCTCACCTCCCAAGCCCACAAGTAACAAGAAGGGTCCAGATGCCCAGAGTCCATGGCAAGGAGTCCCCTGGGGATTCATGCTGACTCTCTCAGGCCAGGCTTTCAGAGGTCCTGGGGAGCACATGGGGGAGACCTGCCTGCCTCCTGGGTCTGGGGTTACAGAGACAAGTGCCTCTTGCTCCTGAGGGTCCCTGGAGGTCTGCACACCTCCCTACATTGGCTGGAGAACAGCCCAAAAGGTCTTATGTTCTCTGGTACCTTGAAACCCATGATGCCCCAGTTCCCTATGGGAAGAATAGGGGAGACACCCCTAACCCCCGCACGGCAAGGAGTCTGAGAGATGTCACATGGGGCCCCAACAAGTGTCCCATGCTCAGGCCAGAGGGTCAGATCAGGATAACACTGAGTGCTCCCACCCAGTGCCCCAAAGTCCCCACTACCTCTCTGTTGCTTGAAACCAACCAGGTCACGGCCTCTGATGGGCAGATACGTGTGTCTGGCATGAGGTGCTGGGGTTCAGCAATGGCGAGAGTGAGCCTGCCCCTGCCCTTTCAGGGCTCGTGGTGTGTAGGCAGGGATGCCTAGGACCCACACAGTCCCACCCGTTGTGGTGATTGCCGATGGTGACCTGGGCTTCGGTGGAAATATTCAAATGAGTTCATTGTTCCTGGCAGTTCATGAAGACTTCTCAGAGGAAGAAGCATATGAGCCAAGGATGAGAAGCTGGGGAGGCACTTTTAGGGCTAAGGACACCCTGAGGCATGGAGCAGTGGACACCATTGGCCTCTTCTCTCAGGAGGAGAGATGTCCCTTTATAGCAGTGACTTCCAGGAAAGTCTGCTAGGGCCGGCTCCCCATCCTTCCCCACTCTGGAGACAAACATATAATCCACTCTAGCCCCATCCAGCCTCATTGGGACACTGGAAGTTGTAAGTGCTGGTGCTGGCTTGCTCCAGTCCAAGCCAGGTGATGTCCTTTCCTTCTCTCTCTTTTCCGTCTTGGGTGTAGTGAGCTGAGTGCTGCCCTTACCTGTCCTGTCGGGTCCCATCCCATCCCCAAGCTCTGATTTCCATTAACATTTTCCCTCCTTGCCTTCTCCTCTACCTACCCCACAGGAGTAGTGCCCACCCACAGGGTCATGGTTTCTCCAGGGTTGTCTCCTTGGAGAATCAGCCATTTGCATACACAAAGCTCTGCCACTCACAGGCTCAGTTCAGCTCAACGCCCAGCCAGGAGCCAGTACCCATATCTGTGTCTGAATGCTGCAAGGAACTCCCAGACTTACTCCATAGTGAACCCAGAACCCCTTCAAGGCTCCAGAGCTCAGGGCCTCTTGTGTGGGACCCTGAGGGGCAGGGTCTCTGGGTAATGACCAGGGGTGCTATCAGGGCCATTGTGTGCACATGTCTGTTTTTTGAAGTGTCTTCTCTGGGAGCCACCCCAACTTCAGAGCACTGCCCCAGCACTCATCACTCTGGCTTCTCCATCCCATGGCTGCGTGAAGCATCTCCCATTTTAATCCCGTTGCTTAGGCTCCTCGAAGTCCAAGCCTCTTCTCACTTAAACTGAGCATCTGGCCGTTTACAGGAAAAGCTGCCATCTCTTTCTGGGTTGGCTTCCTCGCCCTTCTGAGGGTGGCAGCCCCTGAGGCAGGCAGCCCCCAGGAGCCCATTTCCTATATAGGTAAGCCAAGTCTGAGCCTCCCTTGATGTGCTTGGCTGGGGGTGACGAGCAGGGACCAACTGTGGTAGCTGCCTCTAGCTGGGGGCCCTCCATCCCCCTAACACTGCACCTGAGGAGCCAAGGTTGCGGGGTGCTAAGGTACATTTTGCAGACTTGAGCTTGAGGAACTCAGAATAAAAGCGGATTTGGGTGGGGACTCTCTGGGGGCTTCATGCAAATGAGCCTCTGCTGGGGCTGTTCTGTAATAAGGGAGGGAGCTGCCGCACCCACACTCCGGATCTGCTGTGCCCTGCCGCCCACATTCCCTGTGGAATTAGCACGAAAATGGGAGGAACAGGTGATGGAGTGCCTGGGGAAGGGGAGTCGGCCACCCATTTCACACCAGGGTGTGTGGAGTGGGAGGTGGGGGCCAGGGTTCTGTGACCCCATCTCAAATTGAGATGTGATTTGTCTCCTTTCGAGAGGCACCGAGCCGGCTGCATCCTCGCTTTGCAAGAAAATGATTTCCTGCCAGATGGGAGCAAGCCACCCACCTCCTAGCAGCTCCAGCTTGTCTTCCTCCAGTGACAGCGCCCACTAACTCCTGACACTGCTCGCATTCCCTAAAGGATGAGAACCCTACCCAGCCTGCCTGGCCAGCCTGTGACCTTCATTTGCCTGAAGTGGGGCTGGAGCTGGTATTCATGGAAGGAAACACTCCAGCTAGCGCCTTTGCTCAGGTGGCCTGGCGTCCTTGCAGCTTCTGCAGGGCTGGCCCTCATGGTGGCAGGGGCCAAGTGAGTCTGGTTTTCTAAATCCTGTGCTAAGCACCTGCCCATATGCATCTCCCATGTCTCTGACACTGTTTCTGGAAAGATGAGCAGGTTATTCCCATTTCACAGACGGATCACTGAAATCAGAGAGACCAGTAACTCATCCACAGCAGTGCATCTGGGGGGAGGGGGCCAGGCTCCCAGACACTAGGGTCCGAGCCTCAGGCCCTGCTTGACACACCCTCCCTATTTCGGATGAGGTAGACGCCTCAGGTTTCTAGAGCCCAGGTCACCAGGCCCTTCGTCCACCTTTGTTCCTCCCTCCCCCTTTAGTGAACAAGTTCCTCAGAGGGCCCGGGGGCCCCAGGACATGAAGGAGAAGGGAGGGGAGGCTCCGCCTCTTCAGGGGTGATGCCCAGGTTGTCCAAGCCTGCCTTAGTCTCACACATGTGTTCAGGAGGGGACACATACATAAAATTGTCAGATGGCAAATTACAAAAACATCAACAGTGCTTCCCTGTGGTGTCCAGATGCCCTGCCACCTGTCTAGACACTTGTTACCTGGAAACAGGTGTGGTTTCTGCTCCATGCATCCCTGACTTGGGGTGGAGCCTCCTCTTCCGTTGGTGGAAGAGGGTGGGCACCCAGCACTGGCCCTCTGCCTGCACAAGGGGTGGTCCTGTAGACAGAGCAACCCCATACCCATGAATGTCTCTGGGGCCCAGGAGCAGTGCCTGGGACATAGCCTTGCCACCTAGCACAGTTTCAAGTCCTTGAACAGGCTCTGTAAGGTCCCAGTGGTGGTGTCACCTATCCCTCAACATCCAGCCAGCAAAAGTGTTGTTGAACAACTGGCTGCATACCCAGGGCAGACAAGACCCCTCTCCCAACCTTCTTTGGGTTTCACAGCCACCAACCCACCCCCTGCATTCTTGAGACAGTACCCATAGGAGGGAACGGACAGGTCTTAAAGTTGCAGGAAACCAGGGAGCAAGGGGCTCTGGGCAATTTTCAAATCCAGCCCCCAGGGAGCTGTGAGGTCATAGGGATGGGATAAGCTGAGCCTCCCACTGGCCAGGAGCCCTGGGCAGTGGCCCCGCCATCCACTCCCGATTCACAGGCTCTCTGATCTTGCCCTCCCCAGAGGAGCTCAATTCTTCTGAGTGGGAGAACCGGATCTGTGGGTGGCACTTTTTTCCTGGTGACGTCTAAATAACCATGACAGCAGTAGCTAAGGAGGGTGGGGCCTGGCTCTGGGAAGTTCCTTCTAGGTCTTCAAGGCGCCTCTCCACTTCCCTCCCCTCCTGTTCCCTCCTCTCTCCTCCCCTCCTGTACCCTCTTCTCTTTTATTTTCTCCCCATCTCTCCTCATCTATTTTCTCCTCTTTCCTCTCCATCTCACTCTTCCTCCCTCTCCATCTCCTCTTCCCCTCTCCGCCTACCCCTGTCTTTTGCTTCTCACAGTGTTGGGGTGCACCCCCACTGCTGGCCTCTGTCCCCAAGCCGGGGACTAGAGTCCGGGGGCCAGAACTCCCACCCAAAGTCTCCTCTGCCTCTAAATATTTACTGCTGTGTCTGCACACAAAAATTAATACCCCAGTTTTGTTGGGCGATTCCCACTGTCCACTTTGCCTTTGGAAAGTCAGGCCAGCCCGTTCTGGCCGGCCACAATGGCAGGGCCCACAATGCCCACACAGAGGCCGGCTGGTTGCGCATACAAAGCACCCAGCCTGGCCATTATCATTCCGGAGCCGAAATCCACCCCAGCGTGCATCTCATCGGTCATTCAGCAGCCCTTAATGACTTGTCAGTTCCTTGCCCTGCCATTTTCTGTCTAATTAATTCTTTTATTGTGCACCGGATAAAGAAAGACAAAAGCCTCCTGGCAATGATGATTCATTAAAATGCAGCGCCTTCCCCGGAGTTTTTGGCCCTGCACCAACCAGGCTGCTCTGCCCCACCAGGCCTCGAGCCCCTTAACCCTTTGCAGGATCTCAGCTTGGGGTGCCAGCTACGTTGTTGGCCTCTGGGGAGCTGACACTGGGGCTCTTGCAGCTACTGGCATTCAGAGAAGAACCTGACCTGAGTGGTTAGAGAGCCTCCTGGAAAGGCTTCGTAAAGCATTTTGCATTTTCCCATGGCAGCCACATCTGGATGAGCCCAGGTTCTGGTTCTAGCCACCTGAGGAAGGCAGGGGCTAGGGAGAGCTGGGAGATACAGAGAGGGCTTCTGCCACACACACACACACAGGACCCTGCTCGGGACAGACTAGCCTGGGCAGAAGAGGCAGGGAGACTGCCCAAGCCTCCACCAGTCATTTCAGGGTCTAGCTGAGGTGGGGCAAGACAACAAGTCACTGTGAGGTTGGGGGAGATAGGGGAAAGGAAGGTCCTAGGAGTCCAAGGACAAGTCGGCCAGCAGGATGGGGCAGGAAGGTACCTATCATGTGAGTCCATGTGCTAGCCTCAGCCACATCTGGTTAATCCTCAGGGAACTGTGGCAAGGCCATCACTATCCCATGGTCATTAGGGAAACCAAGACACAGAAAGGTCAACTGGCAAGTGGCAGAGCTTCCAAACACTGGCCCAGCAAGTCTTCTCGTGGAAGCCTAAGGGCTATCACAGTGCGACAGGAATATCTGAGAAGCAGAGTGGGGAGAGGTGGCATCAAAGCCCCCAGCCTTTATTAAAATGCACGTTCTCTGCCTATTCACTTTTACTCAATTTTCTTACTGGCAAACCCACCCTAATTTTCAGATAAGCAAAAAGAAGCATTAAAGCATTATGGATTGAAGGTGGTAGCAATACCATGAATAGTCACTCTTAGGCAAATGTGCAAAGTGCTTGTTCATAGCAGGTCCTAATTTCACCGAATCCCCCCAAAACACCTGCGGGAGTGGGGCGGAGAAATTCTCACCTTACAGATGGGGAAACCAAGGCTTCCAGAGCAAAGGCAAGTGTCTCAAAGCCAGCCAGCCCAAGGAGAAGACTGGATGCAAGGGCATATGATGGGTGTGGACAATGCCAGGTTTCAGCCCATTTCTGCTCTGGGACAGTCCTCACATGAAGACAAGCTTAAGCCCCAGGGCGTCTCCCCCTTTTGCCCTTTCCCTCCCTGACATTCCTTCTTCAAATGCTCCTGCAGCACCCAGTGAGCACCAGGGATCCCATAGGCCCATCCTGGGAATATATCATCTACAGATCTGCTCCCTCCAGGATAAAGGGGACCCTAAAAGTAGGCAGGCTTCCTCCAGTGTGAGACAGGAAGCAGGAGGCATTAGGGTGCCAAGTCTCCAAAAACGCAGACAGGAAGATGTTCATCTCTTACCCCAAACACTCGAAATGCTGGGATTCCCAGGGGGTGATGGGGACCAGACAGGTCCCTGCAGTTCCCAAGCATGTCCCGGTCAGGGGCAGCAGGTGGTCAGGGGATACAGCCCCCTTACCTGCATTGGCCAGCTCAGCTGCCACTGGGTCCTTAGGATGGGCCAGAGCCACAGAGCAGGCTTTGGGAGCAGGAACCCAAGCAGGAGACTGTGTTTGGGGGAACCCTGCGTCTACAGTCTCCTTCCTTAGTCACAGCACCTGGTGGAGGCAGCCCCATTTCCCTGTCTTAGGGTCCACAGTGTCTCCCAGTGAAAGTAGGGAATTTGGCACTGCTGGCTCCATGCCCCTAAGACTGGATCCTAATTGATACAGATTTCCTTTGAAGCCTGACAGAATGTGTCTAAGGAGGCCACCCACACAGGTGGCAAGGGCTTATCTAGTGTCTGGTAGCTGTTATGTCACCACTGGGAAACACTTTCCCACAGCCCTGATGGACAGTAGCCCCTACAAACCTGGTTGGTCAGAGATGGAGTCCATGAAGATCTCTGCCCTGGGGAAGAAAGACTGGGGTCCAGCACCAGGTCAGGCCCCCAAATCTGTGATGCCCAACCTTGGCACTGTCCTCCTAAATGTAGCCTAAAGTCACAGCGGGCTGGGTGGGTTACAAATCTGACCCCTGAAATGGGCCTCTCCCAGGCGGCTGCTTGGATGACACAGGCTCTTTCCAGAGCTGCCAGCCATGCTGGCCGTGAACTCTCATCCAAACAGAAAATTCACTCCTGAAAGCTGATATCATCCCAGGAAGAGCAATTGTGCCTGGGAGTAGAAGGGGCTTTTCTAGTCTATCAGAGCAGGGCTGCATCATGTATGCTATTTCCCCTTTCTCTCTGAAAAGGCATTCTGTTCAGCTAAGATCAGAGGCAACATGCTCTGTTCTGGATGAGGAAATAAAAAATGAGGAACTTACCCGATAGCCCATCCCTGGGATGGGCCACTCTCAGTAAATGGGGCTTGTGCAAATGCCTCCTTGGACTTGTGGTAAGGTGGGGCCAAGGCCAGCCTTGTAAAAATTGTCATCAGCCCGGAGCTCCCAAAAAACCCTCAATATCCAGAGGACCAGGGCCACCCCTGGGACCCTTTCCAGAGGCCCTGATGCCCAGGGTCGCATCCTTGGAGTGTATCCTGAGACAGAGACCTCATGACTCACAGGGCCCTTGAGTGCCTGAGAATGTTCCTAGAGGGAAAGCTACCAGCCCAGTCTCCAGAGAGAAGAGGAGGCCCAGGGAGGTGCAGGGACAAAGTACAGGGCATCTCATCTTCATGCCCTCAACTCATGGTCTTTCCAGGACAGTGTTGGCCGTCCTTTCTCTCCCTGAAGTTTCATGAGCTCAGAGATAGGAAAGCCCCGCACCATGGGGCTTTCATGCCAGGATGGTGAGGAGGGCCGGGCCCTCAGGAGTTAATATGCAGAAGCCCCACCAAGCCCAAACAAAATTGCAGAACATCCAGCCCTCGGGAACCTGGCAAGGCCTGAGCAAACCCAGAGCAGCCAAGGGGCGACCTCACTAGCCCTGTCAGCAAGCTGGATGTGGGGGTTCCTCGATTTGGGGTGTCAGTGGGAGAGCTCAGAGGGCCATATGGGCCTGGACAGCCCTTGGCTGGATACAGAGTGGGCTGGGCCAGTTCCATGCAGGAAGCAGTGTGAAGGTCAATGGCATCCATGTGCCTGGCTTTCAGCAGCCCCCCACATACCCCACCTTGCTCCGGAGGCTTGGCATATCCTGGTCGGTACCAACCCTCATAAATCTGGGCGGCTCTTCCCAAACACTACTCTTGGCAGGCCCTGGATGTGGCTCCTGAGCACAGGGCAAGGGACGTGCTGTGGATTGCAGCCATGTAGGCGGCTGGGTGGGCAAGGGTTTAGGGTGGGTGCCCAGCTACCCAGCCTACCCCATTAAAATTGCAGAGGCAGCTGCCTCATGTATCTGGGTTCTTCTGAGAAGCATACTCTTCTCACTTCACCCCCAATCCAGAGAAGCCCCTGAACCAGCAGCATGTGTCAGGGAGGGCCAGCCAGGAGGTGAGATTGCCCCTCATTGCTGTCGCTCCCCACAACCGTTTCTCTCCTAGAAACACTTTCCACCAACCAGACAACCCTGCCTGGCTCCTGCAAGCCAGCTTTTATACTGCTCCCAGCCTGGCCCTGTGCCAGCGCCTGAAAAATGCTGTCAGCCACCCAGAAACCAGCTCTGAAATTTGCCTGTGAGGAAACCACGGCCCCAGAATCTGGCCCATCTGGACCCATTTGGCCCACTGAGGAGACTACCCTCCCCCCCAACCCTCCCCCCCTCCCTCCCCAGGGAAGGAAGCTGAATCTCAGGCTTCTTAAAGGTTTCTGAAATATGTCATGTTCAAATTCAGACACAGCGAGGGAGGATAGTGTGGCCACCTCCCTGGGATGGAGCTGTCTCCGCTCCCAGTGGGGACTTAGGTGGGCCCAGGGGCTCTGATTGTCCACCTCTTCTGAGGCTCAGAGCTCCACACCTGCCTTGGACAAGCTCCTCTGAAGCAGGATACAGGACCTTGGAGTCCCACATCCCCCAGGCTTAGAGAAAGCAACACAGAAAATGCAGCCTGGGAAGATAGAAAGCCTTTTTTTTTTTTTAATTTTATCAAATCGATCTGTACAAAAGTTAGCGTTGCTTGGTCAGAAAGTAGTGAAACACAGCAGGTAAGTGACAGCAAAAGTCCAAACTCAACACCGAAAAATAGATTGCATAAAAATGAGTATGCTGTAGTTCCCCACCCCCACCCCCAGAAAGATATGCAAAAGAAAAAAAAAAGACTTTTTTCTAGAAAAGGTAGGAAAAAGTAGAAAAAGTAAAAAGAAGCAACTTCTCCGATGTATTTAAATTTACAAAGTTTAAAGGCACAAGTTTCCATGAAGTGGGTGGTTATCATAGCTCAGCATACAGCGGAAGCAGTACAGGTAAATCAGGTGTTATTTGTCTAAAATGAAGAATCTAAAAACGCTTAGTGGAGGTTTTAGTTTCACAGCTTGTAGGTGGCATCTGGTTCCTAAGAGCCAAGATTCATGAGTTTCTGAAGCCACCACATCCCAAGAAATTCCCATCTCTGTCACTTGGCACAGTTGCGGGCAGGGATGAAATTGAATGACACCCCTGCCTTTTAAACCTCAACTTAATACCTGGTGCCAGGGATAACCCAACCTGATCTAAGATACTACAAGGCAAATCACTTCTCCCTTGAGGTCCTTTCTGCCTCCCAGGGACCTGGAATTCAGGCCCTCCCCAACCCTTCCCAGCAGCAGGGCTCCAAAATGGCCCAGAGCAAGGGCCCCAATGCCATCTGCCCTCCTGGCCCAAGCTCACAGCTCCCAGGCTTCCATTTTGTCTTAAATTCTACTCTCTGCACAAATTACTGCATTAGTTAAAGACAAAATAATACAGGACATAAATACACTTTAACAGCTTTCAAAACAAATCAAACACATTTAAGCTTCAAAAATAAAATTTTTAAAATAAAATAAAAAGAGAAGTGTTAATCACAGCCAAACCTTTCTCAAAAGAATGCTAACTACAAGAAACACCTCAGATCTAATGAGCTGGTCCCAAGAGGTGTTTCTGCAGATGCATCCCCATCAGGCTGCGGATGTGCCCTCTCCCTGCGAGAATGTCATCCATTGGTCCTGGGAGTTGTTCTGAGGCTGGCCAGGACTTCAGAACACAGGCGACCTGGAGACCCTGTGCCTCTTTCCTACTTTTGTACTTTGTACTGTGCTGTCATTTCGCATCCACTGAGATGCAAAACCAAGGCACTGGTGTCTGCACAGAAGACACCAAAGACCATCCTTCATTTTGAAGTTGCCAGTCACCGCAAAGAGAGAGAGGAGGAAAAGAGGGCTTTGTCCGCTGACGGAAGTTTGAAGATCCAGAATCAAAGGGGCTCGGTTACAAGCATGGTTTCCCGCACACGTCGGCAGGCACTTGACGGAGCAGGCATACGAGGCTGCCTCTTCTCCCCTTGCTGGCCAAAACCTCCCAGGAGACCTGAGAGGCTCTGTCTTTGACAAGATAAAGGTTGTCCTCCACCCACATCGGCCCACTCCATGTGGCCACAGCGCCCTCAGGGCCTGGTCAGTGTGGTGTACACGGGCTGGTCCCAGTTACTGGGGGGGCTGTGGGCGGGCGGCACTGAGAGGCCACTGAGTAGGGGTGAGGTGTAGGGCCGGCGGGATGAGTGGAAGTAAGGATACTGGTACAGGCTGGATGGGTAGCTGGCATATGGACTGTAGTAGTTGGGGGCCTGCAGGTCGGTGTAGTCGCACTGGGAGCTGGTAAAGGAACTGGCAGCCGCAGCAGGGGCAGCGGTGGTGACACTGGCCTGGGCACTGTAGGAGCTATAGTCGGTGCGGCCCGGAGAGCCATGCGACTGGTCACCGTAGTGGCCGGGGCTCAGCTGCTCTGTCTTGATGTGTGGCCGAGGGGGACCTGCTTCGGGCGATGCGGAGGCTGACGGGGCTCCCTTGTGAGCCCATACAGGGGATGCCCCGATGCCCACCGTCCCAGAGTGTGAGTAGGAGGCACCCCCGTAGGAGCCAGTGGCAGCGGGCTGGCCTGGCTCTGTGGGCAGGGCTGAGTGCCCATTGAGGGGCAGGTACTGGTCAAACTCGTGAACGTCGAAGGTGTCCATGTTGCCGATGACCTCACTGCTCAGCTCTGAGATGTCCACGTTACTGAAGTCGATGTTCTGGCGCCCACTGTCCACCAGGCGGCGGCCTTCCAGCTTGAGCTCCTGCTTGCCCCCGAGGTGAAGGTCTGTCTTGGGGGTGGTAGGCGGGGTGGGCGGCCCGTGGGTCTGCCCTAGGGATGGACAACATTCAGGGATGAATGCCCCTTCTGTGGGGGGCGAGGTGGGGCTGGCAGGGCTGGCAAGCTGGTGACATACACATAAGAGGAAAACCAGCCCGCTAACTGCCGCAGGTAAGAATCAACAGCTTTTTGTTCCTGTACATTTCCCAGAAATTCCAGCGAAGCCAGACCCAAACCTCACTCCTTGGCTGAGAAAATTCCGTTAAGCACTGTTCTACTGGAAGACCTGAGGCCAAGGAGGCCCCACCACGAAAGCCACGGTAGGGAAAGGAGAAATAACTGCGTGTAGGAAGCGCTCACCAACACCCAGCCCCACGCACAGTTCAGCAACACAATTCGCACAAAACCTGTTCTTCCCCAAGGCTCACAGCTTTAGCCAGTTTGACTGTTTGGGGGCCAGGACTGCGCCATGGTAGTCCGAACCTGAACCTGGGCTGCTGTCCACCATGACAGCAGCAGGAGTGAGTCCTGGGTCAAAATTAGCAAAAAAGCCCAGGGAGGCAGAGATGCCTTCAGGCAAGACAGAGAACCCCAGTTCACAGGGTGCCAGGTAGGCAAAGCTATGAGACTGGCTAAGTTCAGAGAGGCTAAGCAAGGTCCCCCCACCACCATCACAGTGTACATCAGAGGTGGCTGCCACTGGGGGGGTTTTCCAAATACCAGATGCCTGTGGATGCCTGCCCTGGGAGTGAACCCCTGTTCCCAGCCCCACTGCTCATCTCTGCCATAGCAAGGACCCCTTCTTCTCCCACTGGGGATTCTCAGACACTAGGGGCCCCAGGAGCCCACCTGTGTGGTCGCCATGGTGGTGAGCCTCGCTGAGGCTTGTGTCGGTCTTGTACACAGGACCACCTGGGTGGTGGCCCAGTTCAGCGCCTGAGTCGGAGTCGCTCTGGCCCGTCTTCACGCTCTTCCTCCGACGCGGCTGGTACTTGTAATCCGGGTGGTCCTTCTTGTGCTGAACCCGCAGCCGCTCTGCTTCCTCCACGAAGGGGCGCTTCTCACTCTCACTCAGCAATCTGCAGAACCAAGGGCACAGGCAGGATGGCAAGAGCATCCAGGCCAGCACTGATGTCCTTGCTCCCCAGGGAAATGGACGGTGCCCCAGGTGAGGTGCAAGGAGAGGACCAGGATGACCCTGACCAGAGAGGCCTGGATGCACTGACACCTCTGTGGGCACCAGATAGCGCTGCCCCTTTCTCAGCCTGGTTGGTAAGCTCCATGTGCTTATTAGTGTCAAAGAAGGAGCCCGAAAGAGACCCAAGCCTTGTCTCCATCTTCCTCCTCTGACACCCCCTGCCCCACCCAGCCTATGTCTGTCCCCTCCCTTCTAAGGCAGGCGGGGGACAAGGGCAGGATCCAGCTGGGAATACACTATGGACAAAGCGAGCTTTCTGGGAATCAAGCCGGGACAGCACCGGCAGCTGGACTTCCCAGACCTCCAGAAACACTGGCACAAGCCAGTGGTCCTCACTGAGGCTCAGAACACACACCAGCCCCTCAGACACTTCCAGAAGCTCTCTTCTAACGAACAGGATATCGGGGCTCAGAGGCTCAGATCCATGGTGCCCCAACCAGACAGAAGCAGCACAGAAGACATACACGCAAGCTCCCAGGGACCCCCCTATGAGGTAAAGAGCAGGAAACAGGGCACCAGTGCTGGGAACCCAAAGGCCATCCATTTTAAACCCAGGTAGAGAGCGATCGGTGGGGAGGGCTGTCCTGAGCGGCAACTTTGTCACTGCTGCTGTCCAACTTTCTGCAAAACCACCAGTTTTCCCATACCAAAGTGCAGCTGTGGGGACGGTGCCAGCGAGGCAGACAGGCACCCCTCCCTCTGCACTTTCCAAGGAGAGGCATGCCACCCGCCTGCTTGTCCTGCTCCCGAACAGAGGCCACCTTTCCTGGGGAAAGGAATAGTCTTCCACGCTCTGGGGCCACTTATAGCTGGGGCCCCCCGACTGGGCATGCCAGCCACTGCCTTCAGCAGGCTGCTCCCCTCCAAGTCCCATGACCGTGGCAGGGGTGGCACATTCTTCCCGCGGCCCTCTGAGGGCCCAGATCCTGGAGTACCTCGCTTCTGGTCCCTGCTGGCCAGAAGGCGTTTTTCCACTAAGACTCACTCACCCCGGGACCAGCCACGGGGAGCAGGGCCGAGCCCCCACGCACCCCACAACTCACTCGCAGCTCCCGCCCCTGCCTGGGGGACACTCACCGCCACAGCTTGCCCAGCGTCTTGCTGAGCTCGGCGTTGTGCAGGTGCGGGTACTGGTCAGCCAGCTTGCGGCGCGCCGCCTGCGCCCACACCATGAAGGCGTTCATGGGCCGCTTCACGTGCGGCTTGGCCTTGAGGGCGCCGCCGCCGCCCCCTCGCACCGGCATGGGCACCAGGCTCCAGTCGTAGCCCTTGAGCACCTGCGACACGGCGTCGCGGATGCAGGCCGGGAAGCGCTCGTCCGCCGCCTCGGCCGCGTCGCCCCGGCCCCCGGCCCCCGCGCCCGCCGCGCGGCCGAGGCCCTCGGAACCCGAGGGCGACGGCGGCGCGTCCGAATCCGAGTCCTCCACGTGCGACATGGAGCTGGCGGTGCCGGACGGGCTGCAGGGCGGCTGGGCGCGGCTCTCGCTCATGTCCAGCATCGGGGCTGCAGGCGGAGGGGCGCGCGCGGGGGACGCGCACCGGGTCGGATGCCCGGCTGCGCCGCGGCCGCTCTGGGGCCCGAGGTCGCCGCGCGGTGGCCCGACCGGTGTCCCCGCCGCCGCCGCCGCCCCTCCTAGCGCCACAGCCGCGACAGCCGAAGCTCCGTCCCGGCGGAGGGACCCGCAACAAGTTTCTTTAAGCGGCGGTCGCAAGGCCCCGCCCCCTCCCCAGCTCTTCATTGGCCGCCGCGCGCCCCGCGGCTCCCGGGGGCGGAGCTTGTCCGCCCCCCTCTCCGGCCCCCTCCCCCCACCTTAAAGAAGGCGCCGCAATTCCCGCGGCGCCCCCGCGCGCCCCGCCCGGCGCCGCCCCACGTGGGACCCGGCGGCTGAGGACCGGAGCTCCCGCCGCGCACCCGCCCTCCGGGTCGCCTCCCAACGCCGCGGGCCCCCATTCCAGGAGGGGCGGGAAGGAACATGGGGTCAGAGTCGGGGAACGATGGGGCGCTCCGGGGGTGCCCTGCATCCCTCGGGGGCTCTCCCCCAGCGCCCTCTGCGGACGCGTCTTGGCTCCAGTACGACCCGCCCCCGGTCCCGTCGCCCAGCCTGGGGCAGGCGGCTCTGCAAGGAGGCGGGTCCTCATGGGCTTCCCCCCAATCATCCCTTCTTGAGCCCCGACGTCTCGCCCGCAGCCCAGAGGCCCCGGGGTCAGCTGCTGCCAGCCAGCGGCCCAGGGGAGGGTCTGCTCGGCCGCCCAGCCTCAAAGCCGGGGCTCCCCGCCCGCAGGGCTGGCGCGACCCCCGGGAACCTCCAGCGCGCCCCAAGTTTGCGCCCGCGCATGGTCAGGTAACGCGCGCCCAGGAGCCACGGCTCTGAGCCGGGTGAGCCCAGGTGCCCCGCCTGGGCCCCGTACGGCGGGGGCGCGGTCCCTGGAGCCTGGGTAGCTGAGACGGGCGGGAGCGCTGGGCGGGGCCTGGACTGACCCTAGCTGTTGAGTCCCAGGGGCCACCAGACGGATGGCGTGGCCGGACGCGGGGGCCCAGGGCCTTCCGGGCGTGACCCGGGGGCTGGGGGCGTGGAAGCCGTCCGGCTGGGCGGTCCTGGGTGGTCTGGCAGAGGCGGAGGCTGCCCCCGGCGCCTGGAGTGGAGGAGGTGGGCGCGTTTGCCGAGGAGGGAAGGGGGCGGGGTGTGCCGCCCTGGTTGGGGCGATGGGGTCGAGGAAGGGACATTTCCCCGGAGGCCAGGACTGGGCCGCGGCTCCGAGACCCCGCCCGAGGCCGCCCCCGCGAGTTGGCCTTGGGCCCGGCGGTCCCCGAGGGCGGCTCGCATTCTTTTGACAAACCCGCCGAGAGGCGAAGAACCGGCCGCCCGGAGACTCGCCGCGCCCCGCCTGGGTCGGTGGACTCGGAACTTGCGCGTCCCCGAGCCTGTGGTCCGCGCGCCCTGGATGACCCCGAGCAAAGGTGCCGGGCTCCCCAACCACTCACTCCCGCCGAGTCACGGACGAGTGGCCGCCGGAGCGCAAGGAGTGACGCCGCCTCTGGCAGCAGAAGGAGCTGGTCGGATGGTGCCGGAGACTCCCCGGCACCTTCACCAACCCAGGGTCGGACACGCAGCCTCTGACCGCGCACCTGCCTCCTGCCCCAACTCTGGCCCTGAGAGGACGAAACCCCAGCGATGGTCCTCCCCAGCCCGCGGCTGTGAATTCCTTGGAAATGGAGACTCTGCTCACTTAGAACTTGGAGCAGGTTCTGTGCGGAACCCGCAGCAAAAGACTAGGCCTCCACCTCACAGGGACTGCCATGGGACCCCCGCAGCCTTGCTTCAGGAACGCACGGGCCCAGGTCGCCTGCCACCCCCGGGGTGACCAGAAGGGTTCTTGTCTCTGTCCATAGGCTAACCCGCTTGCCAGAGGTCAGTGAACCTGACCTTCCACCTTCCTGGAA
Source organism: Cynopterus sphinx (assembly GCA_030015415.1). Taxonomy (NCBI): domain Eukaryota; kingdom Metazoa; phylum Chordata; class Mammalia; order Chiroptera; family Pteropodidae; genus Cynopterus; species Cynopterus sphinx. The sequence continues at coordinate 91,901,054 of CM057379.1, read as the reverse complement.
AAGGCCATAGTGTTCGGGCGTGGGGGACACTTGCTCTTTAAGGTGAAAGGTGCTCTTGGAGGCCCCTCTCTGAGAGGGAGAGCCAGCCTCCAGAGTGGCCTGCCTTCTTGCCTCCCAGTCTGCCACCTGCCTCTTTTGCTGGGTCATCTGCCAAAGAACAGCCTTCCCCACTCTCCATTTGGAGGATGCTGAGAGAACGTCCAAGTGGGGCTTCCTGGGAACACCCACTGAACTTATTGACCATGGGACCCATGCAAATGAAAGCAGGATTTAAGGGAAGGGGGCATCTATGACCCTTGACACAAATTGTCCTGTTCCTGAAAGCAGATCCCACCCACCCCATTTCTGCACTGAACATGTCTTTGGGAACCAGGTCTGAGCTTTCTTCGCATAGGAAAATTAAGGCACAGGCTGTAATTGGGTGCACCAGGCCAGGCAGGCTTTCCCTGCTCCCCACTGACCCACGAGGGATACCACAGAGCCATTCCCCAAGTCCCTAGGACACAGGTGATAACTGGGACCCTTGGTGGGAAAAAGGCTGAGTTGGGGGAGTCCAACACTAGACCAGGTCAAACAGTGGTGTGGCACGTGTGGTCCAAGGCTCCACCAGGCTGCAGTGACTACCTCAGGACTGACGGAGAGTGCTGGTGGGCAGCCTCTCTCATATACATACAGACCACATTTCAAAGCGATGGTGTGAAGGGTAGGATCCCCATCAGGGCTTGGCCCAGGTCACTGAGAGCATGTGCATGCACTTCCTGGAGAGATACGCTCAAGAGTGCAGCCCCCACAGCCCAAGATAGGCTGCTGACATAAGGGCTGGTCCTCAGGTTGTCTTTAAAGCCTCCAAATTTGCTTTGTGCTGCCCAGCCTTATGATCCATTAATGCTGATCTTGGTTCATCTCTTCAGTTACTAGGCATGCCCCGAATGGGCACCAGGATGTGGCCTTCAGAGAAGGAGCTGGCTACAGTTGGTGTCTGTGTTCACCAGTATTGACGAAGTCTTGCTTTGTGCCAGGGGCTTTTCTGAGCAGCCCAATGCAGAACCACAGTGCAAAGTCCTTCCTCAGAAGATGCTGGAACCGAAGAGGGGTCTGAAAGCAGACATACCAAGGGGCTGAGATGCCACAGAAGCAGGAGACCAAGAAGGCTGCTTTGAGGAAGTAACAATTAAGCTGAGACCTGAAGCTTCCAACTTCTCAGAGAGAGAAAAGAGCACTCCCAGGGGTGGGAATGGGTACATGTGCAAAGGCCCCGAGGCAGCAGAAAGCACAGGGTATTCAAGAACAGAGCAATGCCAGTGACTTAAAACTTGAGGGGCAGCTGTTTAAACCCTATCTCAATCCACCTCCTGGCCCCCTCTTCTGTCAGCAATTCCTTCCTGCCCCCATCTGCCCCAGTCCACATGACTTCACCATCCTCTAGTAGGCTTTGTAGTTGCAGAGAGATGATTTGATTGGCCAAGTTTGGACCTGCCCCTGGACAGTCAGCTCTGGGGCAGCTAATTTACCCACACCACTTGGCAGAGGTTCCACGGCACCTACAAAGAAGAAGTTATGTGCTGGAGGGTTCCCCCTGTGCCAGTGAGACCTGAGGTCTGGCCCTTCTTGGCCTGAAAAGCTCCAAGTAGAGACCATTAACCCTTCCACCTGTATCTTCTAGGGATGGCTGGCTGCTGCAGAGGCTCAGTGGGAAGGAGAGGGCCGCTAAGAGCTAAATGCCACCACGGAGGGGTGTTCCCTGCTATCACTCTCTGCTTTGCCCTGCCCATCTTCTGCCTGGTCTTTTTTTGGATAATCAGGGAAGCCATGTCTAGTCTTTATAGTCTTTAAGAGAAAGACGTTGAAGGCAGGCCATGTGGGCCTAGGAGCCCAAGGGCTAGCATGTCCTCTGTATTTATAGCCATAGCCTGGGCCTCTCTGTGAGCCAGCCTGAGGTAGTTGACATCATATCCTGGGAACCCCAGCTTGGCCTTAGATGTTAATTGGTGTATTTTATTACTGGTAGGTCTACAGAAACCAAACGTCAGTGGCAGAGATGGGCAAGTGGCTCTGAGCAGCAGCTCCATCAAGGCAGCCTTGTCCTGCCATGCTTGGTCTCCAGATAAAGGAGAGGGGCTTGCAGGGATACCAGGAGTCCAGTGTCCCCCAGGAAAAGACACAGAGCCCTGGGCCAAACTTTTTGCTGAAACCCCCTCCCTGACTTAGTGTGCCAGCTAATATGGAAGTTCTGGTCTGGGGTCAAAGCCAGCCGCTTGGTTAGGCTGATGTCCACTCAGGGTCTGGCTGTGTCTGTTCCTCATCCTTCTGTGCATGCAGAAGACGTTAGAAGACAATGCTTGGATTCCTCCCCTCTCTGCCTGCCGGACCAGGGCTTTCTCAGCACTGGTCTAGTACACAGGACGTGAGCCCCAGTGTGGTTGTTTGCCTGGTGTCATGTGCATGCACAAATGTGTCAGGAACAGCTGTGATCTGGGCTCTGGCCTCTACTCACCTCCTGCTAGGAATGGTCCCTGAGCCCCCGGCTGTGCCCATCTATCTCTCCCTAGGCTGTGGGCACTAACTCCATCAGCAGCCGTTAGGTCTAAGCGTAACACCTCTTGACAGCAAGCAGAAGGTACTTCTGAGGCCAAAAAATATTCTCTGGCAAGCTCCTAGAGGTCTCAACACACAGCCTTCCTTGGGTAGAGACAGCAGCAGAGGTTTAGTTAAGGAGCCAGCAGCATCTACAGAGGAAACTGAGTCTGCGAGGCATTAGAGACTTTGGACCAGACTATGACTTCCCCTAGACGTTTCTATCTCCAAAGCCAATAAATTCCATTTCTTGTCCATGCAGAAGGGCTCTGTGTGACAGCAGATCCCTGGACCCCAGATTCCACCCTTGTTCTGGGCCCTTCCTACCCTGGACTACAACCTCATTCCAGATCCTTGATTCTTTGGACCCCACTCTCATTTTGGCCCTCACCCACTGGTCTCCTGACCTTCACCAGTCTCTGGGACCAAGCACCAAGCTCTTCTGTCTTCTGAGTATTGAGAACTAGGAAAGGCTTTCTCAGCCCTCGTGCAGGAGGGCAGCCAGGACGTCAAAGCTGACTCTCCATAAAATCATTCTGAACTCAAATAAGCACCAAGAACTGTGTTCATTCTTCCAAGCTCAACTTTCAGATTGAATAGGTCTTCTTTTTCAAGATGTCCAAGTGTGAACCCCTCTGAAATGGAGCCACATACAAATGGGAAAGGTACATGAGGGCTGAAAATGAACAAATCAGGGAGGAAACCCCCTTTCTCAGCGAGGTGCCCAACCACCTCTGCCAGATGGGAGGTTCCAGAGACCCATTAGCACCACAGGCAAATTAAAACACACCCTGTTTCTGTTGTCTCCCAAGTGTTTATTTTTTTGAACGTGGTGAAGGAGAGTTTAATTAAGACACCTTCAGGTGGGAACATTTTGCAAAGTGGAAGGAAGCTGCATGGTTCTTCTTCAAGGCATGACAGTTGCTCCGTCGAAGGAGCTGGCCTCTGGAAGGCTCAGAATTGAGTGTGGCAAAACTTTGCCTCCCCAGGCTATTGGTTAGGGCCAGGGATGCAGGAAATTGCTGGGTCCTCTTAGCATTGGTCCCTCAGGGCCTGACACAGGGAGATGGCTAGTACAAACCCTAGGTCCTTCGGCAGCAAAACTTCATCGGACATGGTGAATGTAGACCAGGACCCAGCAGCCACCCACCCCTGTACCCCAGGGCCTGAGGGCTGAAGGATATGAGGAAACTTTGCTGTTCAAACTGACAGTCCTACAGAGTCACATCTGGTGTCAGTTTGAGGGGAAATCGGCTCCTTGGTTGGGTGAGAGCAGGAGCACCCATCATCTGGCCTACAGCCCTGGCTGGTTGTCAGAGAAGGTAGCTGAGACCTCAGGGGCAGATTGGAACTTCCAAATGGCTGGGGGTCTGTGGCTTCCTTTTTTCATCTCTTCAAATTCCCTTCAACAGAGGGGTGTTGCATGGGCTTTGCAGAGGTGGCCTGCATTAACCAACTCTGAAGCTTCCTCAGCATCCTTTGGAAGTAATGACACATTCTGAGGGGGTTAGAAACAACATTTCTGGAGGTTTTCAACATCACTTATGGCAGTCCTGAGCTGGAGAGAGGGCCTCACATGGCCGCCACGTGGGTCTATGACATGAGATCCTGGAGGGTGTGTTTGAATGCTTTCTATTCTGTAGCTTTTTCCTGCAAACACTTCTGGAGCACCTATGCCATGCCAGATCTGCACTGGTGCTGGGACAGAGGGTGATGACCTGCGGGGCCCAGCACTCTAGAAGCTCACACCAGTAAAGCATTCTAATAAATTGTGAAATGAGGTGCCTCCGAGTGATTTGTTGATTAGGGTTGCATGCTGGCTCCCTGCTGCTGCTGACTCCTGCCTTTGGGATGTGGAAAGGAGTAGGAGGGAGTTGTAGGCTCCCCAACGAAGGGGTTGGGGTTCCGGAAAGGAGGGTGTTTGAGGTCACAGGAGCTGCTGCTGCCTCTGTGGCCCTTTGACTTTGGACAAGTTATGGGGTCACTGGGCAGCAGAGAGGTCTGGAGTTCCCATCTGTTGTGTGGGGGCACTGCTGGGCTTGTGTTGGTTGATGTATATAGGATGCCGGGTGTGTAGTAGCCACACCTGATTTTCTCTGCTTGTGAATTCATCATCACTCCAAGCTAGCAAGTTTCGGGGCTCGTCTTCTGCGGGTGGGCCCATCTGGGCATGCCTTCAAGGAGAACATGTAACAGGAAGGCCGCCCACTCTTTCCAGAAATGGATTGTCTGCTTTCATCACTGGGGGAGGGTCACAGGAAGGGAAGACCTAGTGATGGATGGCATTGGGCATAAGCTCTCTCAGCCCAGCCCTCAAACCCCTTCAGCCATGAAATAAGAGGTTTGGGCCAAGTCAGGGGTCTTAGACTTAGGTGCCATCAGGAGCCAGCTGGGGAGGAGATGTGGAAGCTGCTATCGATGAAACTGTGAGGAGTGGTGGGACCTGTGGATGGCTGGAGAGAGGCCCTGGTCATCCCTATGGCCTGCCAGGGCTCTGCGGCCACCCAGATCTCAGCCTGCACACCTGAGCCCAGCTAGCCCTGCTGGCTGACACAAGGACTTGTGATTTTGAAATGGATTTTGTTACACGGCCTTACTGTGGTGATCAGTAACTGATACAGGCCTGTGGGCAAAATTCAGGCCACAGGCCTCCTGTTAGTAACCACGTACCTAGGCAGTTCCCAAGACTTCTTCCAATTCAGAATGTGATTCTAGGAGAAAACACTTAACCATATTCTTCCCCACCACAGGGCTTTACAACCAGAGAATACAACCGCACTGGGATTTTTTTTTTTTTTTTTTTTTTTTTTTTTGCTTTCTACTCTGCTGAGCAGTCATGGCTCACCAGCTCACAGGGCCACACAAGGCCAATCTCCTGGGGTGCGGGCACAGGAGTGCTCACATCCTGGAGCCAAGGATGCTGGGAGAAGAGACAGGCGAGCCAAGCAGAACAGCCGTCTGTGAATGAGTCACGGTTCCAGAACAACCAGCAAATGGCCCAGCACCTGCTTGCCTACCCCCACCTGCACCTGCCAGCCTCACCAGGAGGTTTTGGCTGCTGGACAGTTATGGTGGGATGGGCCCAAACTGACCACCCTCCAGAAGAAAGTGACAGATGTTAGTACCAGTAGATCCTGCTCTCCACATCAACAGATGTCAACACATGAAAAATTGGGGTAAATGGAGGGTGCACGATTAGATTCGCACCCAAGCTGGGTTCTCATGGGTGCCAGAGACAGCTGCAAATGCACATCAGGGACAATTGCCCTGATGCAGTGGGGGCTGCCAGGCTGGGGTGCCCGGAGACAGCTGGATGAGGTGCTGACATGGGGCTCATTCCTCTGTGAAGTCGTACCGCAGCTGCCGGGAATGCTGCCAGCCCACAGGCTTGTGTGGGCCCCGGCTCCAGGGCCACAGTGGAGGACCTGCGGGAGGGACCACCAGGGACTCTCAGGCCCACCTAGGGATTCCACAACACCAGCCCCAGGTTTAAGCTGACAGTTCCTCTCAGGGAGCCTATTCTCCTATTCTCAGCATTCTCTCTGGCTCTGTCCAGGTGGGGCTCAGCCCTGGGTCTTCTTATAACCAGCCCTAAGCAGTTGGGCCTCATCTCAGTGCCTCCTGGCCTCTCCTATATCAGCTCGACTTTTCCTCATGGAGTATTTTTTTTTTTTTGAAAATGTAGGTTCAGGAGCAACGCACCCCAGCCCCTAGGTACAGGTGAGAGGCTACTTGGTGGAGACCCCAGCGTGCCTGTAGTACAGGCGCTGAGCTGCAGGCTGAGAGGAAATCATCCTGGTGCCTCTCCAACACCAGCTCCAGGCACCATGGCTGGCCCAAGGTTTGTAGAAAAGGTTTTGTTTATTTTTAAGTGAAACACTTTCTTGGGGTGTAAGATGCACCTACATCTAAATATTTCTAAAATTGTTCCATGCTCCCTAATATAGAGGAAGAGGTAAGTTTGGTGTGAATGACCTATTCTGACCATAAAAGTAGTACCTTCTAGGTGATTCTTAAACAACCCCAGGGAAGTTTTTATTTTTAAGGTATTTTTTTTTAAGTGAAATTCACATAGTATAAAATTAAGCATTTTTAGGTGTACAGTTTAGTGGCCTTTAGTATATTCACAATGTTCTGCAGTCATCACCTCTATCTAGTTCTAGAACATTTCATCACCACTCAAGGAAACCGTGTACCCCTTTAGCAGTCACTTTTTGTCTCTCTCCCTCAGCCCCTGGGAACCACAGATCTACTTGGTCTCTGTGAATTTGCTTATTCTGAACATTTCATATAAACGGAATCACACGACATGTGCCTTTGTGTGTCTGGCTTCTCTCATGTAGCTTGATGGTTTTGTGGTTTATCCGTGTTACAGCATGTGTCAATACTTCACACCTTTTTAGGGCTGGATAATACACCAGCACACTTTTGATTAAATTCAGGCTGAATGGGCAAGAACTGATCTGCTGGCCAGCCGGTTCTTGGCCCTGTCGGTGGGGTCCACTCCTGCGAGGACCCTCAGATCGACTGGAACACTATGGTCAACTCCCAGGAAGGAGGACCCTGGAGGAAACATGAGAACATTAACTCCCAGCAGACCTCTTGGATAGCCTCACCCACCCTGGGCAAACCCAGAGAGGGGGCCCAGAGCCCAGCGAGCTGGAGGCTGGACAAGGGTCCCTTTCTCTTCTGCACAATGCCTCATTGTGCTCTTCTCTTGGGAGAACAATGCAGCCCTGGCCAGGGGAAACTGAAGACAAAGGGCCTTTTGTGACACCCGCTCCCACCTGAAAAGCAGCACCCAGTGTCATACCTGAAGGCAGAACTGTCCTTTCTCAACTTCTGTTCCCTGAGTAGCTCCTAAATCCAGATGAAGACCCAAGGAAGCTTGGGCTGGCTGGGGCTGAGAGTACTGGATTCTTCCTCTCCCCAAACGGTTGTGTTGGCTCATCCCAAGCGTTGTGCCTGGGCAACAGGAAGAAGAGATACAGGTTGTGGGTTCCTGTGGAAGGACCTGGAAGCAGGGCATGGGCCAGGGCTGTGTTCCTCTGAACCCCAAGGCTGTGAGCCTTCTGGACACATGCTTTCCTGCTTGGGCCTTGCCAGGATATGGAAGATAAGTTTACAACATCTTTTACAGGCTCCACTTCAGAGTCGGGCTCCAAAGGAAGGGTTTTTAATGGGAAAGAAAAGGAAAATTAAAAAGAAAATCACACTGTAATAAACAAATACATGCTATTATTCCAACAGCAGTGGATGAGAGAGGCAACAATGGTGGGAGGGTTCCAGAAGTTGCTGGTCTGGCCTAGATTTAGGAGATCCTATGTTCGTAGTGAAGACACAATTAAGCAAGAAAGACTGATCATTTCACCGCACAAGTAGTGATAATTTATTTGTCAAAACATTAGAAACAAGATTTAAAAACAAAAAACCAGGACAAACATTTGCAATATACACACAAGAATAGGTTCTTTCATATGTAAAGAGCTCTGACAAATGAATAAGAAAAAACTCATACCTCCCTCAATGATTTGCTTCCCAGTGTTCCACAGTTTAACCAATGACTCCTAGGCCTCTAATGCTTACTCTGTCCTTCACACCCCTTCTTTCCTCTAAGGAAAGCCTGTGATTCCACCCTCTTGGAGCCACCTCTCCTGAGCAGTGTTTGGACTGCTCTATTCTTAGATGAACTCACTGGGGTTCTGCTTGGGTCATTGGTTAAAAAATTCTTTCCTCCTCTGAGTCCTCAATGCACCTCTTTCCACCGTGGCTGGAGGTCCTCTTGAAAGCCCATTAGAATTCTGCCTGTCCAACAAGGGCTTTGCTGACCTGAGCTGGAGGATCTGGGTGAATTTCAAGGCCTGTTCTGTCCCACATTAGCTGTGTGTGTGACTATCATCCCAGCATCCTCCTTACACAGCGAAGATGAGAAGTCAGGGAGGGGACACCTGTGAGGCACCTGGCCATGCACTCCATGCAGGCAATGATAGCCTGGAGCCCTGGATTGAAGTCACTGCTCTGGCCTTCCTTCTGAGAGACTGCAGCTTCACACACTACAGGAGCAACAGAGGGAATACAGGACCCACCAGGGCTCTCTGCTGCCCACAGCCCAGCTGCTCTGGACACTAATCAGAGCCACCCTGATACTAGCTAGACACAACCTTTCCAAGTTTCCTTCCCATTGCATTTCTACTTCTGGTGTGCCTTCCACCCCTTCCGTAGAGTGAAGGTCCATGAGCGCAGGCGCCTAGGTCAGGGAGTGCAACCTAGGCTGATGACTGAGTCAATGAATGAATGATGAATGGATGGATGAGTGAACGAATGGAGTGGGTCCACCCCTTCCAGGTGGAGTGATGCTTATCATCATCCCAGGCATCCACCTCTTTGCCCTCACTGCTGCAGTGCCCGGCTTCACCTGCGGAGGGCGCACGGGCGCCCAGGCTTGAGGAGCGCGTCCCCGCAAGTGGGCGTGTCCCGGGCGTGGGCGGGGTCAGAAGAAAGGGGCGTGTCTTCCCGGGGTGGGTGGGGCGTCCCCGCGCATGCGCCCTGACGGCCCGGCCATGGCGCTGCCCGTGGAGCCGCTGAGGAGGCGGAAGGCGAGGGATAGGAGCCCGGGGCATGGGTCTCCGCCGCGGCCGGAGCGTGGTCCCGCGGGCCGCCCGGCCCACCTTGGTGCGGGCACCTTCTGGCTGACCAGGATCGTGCTCCTGAGAGCCCTCGCTTTCGTTTACTGTGAGTCTGCGGGGTCCGGGCCCCCAATGGTGTGGCCCCTCCGCGCGCGCCCGCGAGCCCCGCCCGTGACCCTGCCTCGTCCCGCCCCCAGGCAGCCCCTCGGGCAAGGAGCCTGGAACCCCGGGCTCTACGTCCCCCCCGCGTCCGCGCCTCGCCTCCCGCCCCGGACCGGGGTCTGCGTGCCTGAGGTCTGGGCAGGTTGAAGGCGCTCGCAGGGGACTTAGCACTTGGCCCTCTGAACCCGCGTGGACTGCCACCTGAGGCAGGCCTACAGGCAGGGGGTGATGCAGGAGCCCCTCGCAGGCGCTCGGCCGGGCTGGGGCGGCGCTGCAGAGACCCCGCTTCATTAGCCCGACGCGGGCTGGGGGCCGCGGAGACGCGGGCACTCAGCGCCCCGAGCGAGCAGCATCCCGGCCCAGGGCCCCGGAGCCACCTCACCGCAGCAGTAGTGTCTCCACTCGGTGCGCCTCCTAACCCGCCTGCAGCCCCTGCGCCCTGCTTGCGGGGTTCGGTGAGAAGTACAGCTGACCAAGCTGAGAACCGCTCAGCCCGCAGTGATGCAGGGCTCACCCACCGACCTGCGGAACCCCAGAGGGAAGTCTATCCGCGCCCAGAACGTCCATGCCTGTCCTGGACAGCCAGTGCGGAGTCCACCTCCCCCACCCCAATACCTACACCCAGAAGGATACAAACGTCCAGGGCGCAGGAGCAATAGTGGACACACAAGAACACACTTTATAAGCCCAACCTACAGTCATGACTATAAAACCAAACTCAGAGTCTCAAACAAACCTGGAAGTGAGGGGAGACCAGTAGGAATGGGAAACAGTCCTGAGATGGCTTGGGTGAGCAGCAGCCACCTTCTAGAGGGTTCCAGAGGATGCTCGTCCCTGACAGTGATGATGTGCTGTAGGCACTGAATGGCTCAGCTTCATCTCTAAATCTCTTCCATGTGTGAGGGAATTACACAGAATTACAGCTCTTTGGACAGTTCCACAAACACTGAGGACAAGGCTGAGCATCCTGTTTCCTGGGATAACTCAGGCCATCTCCTGGTGAACAGTGGACACTCAGTCGTCACTGCAAGACTTTCTGGAGGGATTCTGCTACGGGATTGCCAATTTGGGCTTTCAGCTCAGCCTTCTCTCTCTTTTAAGTTACATAAAAAACAGTTCTTACAGTGTTGCTTTATCCTCCACACGATTAAACAGTCATTCTAAACGTTTGAAATGTCACTTAGCAAAAGATGAAATCAAGACAAAGTTAATCTGTGAGACTTTTAATAAACCTTTAAAGGGGAGCCTATAACTGGGGGGAAACCCCAGTGGCTTCGTTTGCAGAGAGCACAGCTTTATAAAACCTGGCTCATGGCTTTCAAATGAGTGGACTGCCTTTGATCTCCACGGGGATTCTCTGTTCAACTGAGAAGAAAACAGTTTTGAGCCACTGGGTCAGTCAGATATTTTAAGCCTGGTGCTGAGCACAGAATGATTTGTTTTGGCAGACACATTTTTTTTTTTCCTACCTTGCAAGTATATTTGGGGGTAGAATCAGTGTTTTTCAACAGTATAGAGGAACCAGTCTTCAATTTTCCAGGGAAGAGGTTCTCTGGCTGAGATGGTGGGGGGCCAAGTGGGCAGTCATTCTGCACTGATCTCTTTCTAGAGGGTTGGGTCTCACTGGACCGTGAGCCACTTTTGAGTGCCTTTAGTCCCAGGGATTATCCACAATGCCGTAGGGGCTTTCCACACATTTCACTTGATTCTGAATTTTATAGTTGCTTTTGTGAACTGCTAATCCTACCACAAGGGTGAAAAATGGACCCTTGTCCTATGCTTCTTTCACCCTCTGCTCTGCACGTTTAGTAGAATTCTTAGAGTTGTTAACGTACTTGTCTGTCCACCTGTGAGCTCCTTGCAGCCCAGGCACAGTGTTTCATTTATATCTCTATCTCTGTCTTCTAGGGGTATCTCCAGCTCCATAAAATCTTGACTTTGCAGACAATCTTTATCATTGCTCTGTGTCTCCATGGGATACTTTTCTAACTGTGTTCCCTTCTGCTTCCTTCCCCCCTAGTCACCTTTAGCCCCTGTGTGTGGACACTCATTTCACAGACTCCACACCCACAAGGTCCCCTGGTTCTCTCTCTAGTTGTATTCATAATTTCTTGGATCTCATGTCTTTTTATTTTGGGGGGTTATTGTCTCTTTTTGCTGAAATGTATCCCCAAACAACTTTTCAAGAAAGGGTATAGAGAAGCTGAACTTTCCATGTCTTTTTTTGCATGCATGGAAATTACTGAATTACTTGGGTCTACAATTCTCAAACTGTCAAAGCAGTTTTCCTCAGAACTTTGTGGTGTTGAGAAGTCTTCAAGTAGTATGACTTACACTCTTATGCAAGTTACTAAGTGGAAATTCTTTCTTCTACTGACTCACTTCTGACACCAAATGTGTGTTTTTTTTTCCCCACAATGAACAATTCTGACACTAACTGCCTGGCATTAGCACAGACCCCACAGGCTAAGGGCTAAGTCCCACAAGACCACTCCAACTTCAGACCCCAATCATAAGTCCAGGTTGTCACCTGTCTTGACAAGCAAGCTATAAATCAGGGTCCTGCAACCCCCCTCTCCAGATTCTATAATTTACTAGAAGGGCTCACAGAACTCAAGGAAACACTTTTCTTATGTTTATGGGTCTGTTGTAAAGGATACAACTCAGGAACTGCAGATGGAAGAGGTGCACAGAGAAGGTGTGGGAAAGATGCAGAGCTTCCATGCCCTCTCTGGAAGTGTCACCTTCCTAGTAGCTCCATGTGTTCACCAACCCAGAAGCTGTTCGAACCCCCTCATTAAAGTTATTATGGAGATTCCATTATGCAGGCTGAATGATTAAATCGTTGGTTATTGGCCAACAGCTCAGTTTCCAGGCTCTTCCCCTCCAAGGAGGTCAGGGGCAGGGCCGAAAGTGCCAACCCCCTAGTTACAATGTGGGTTCTTCTGGCAACTAGTCCCCATCCTCTAAGAGTTACCTCATTGGTTTAACTCATGTTAGATTGAGAGGGACTCTTTAATGAATAACAACAGATGCTCCTCTCTACCCCGTCACACAGGAAATCCCAAAGTTTTAGGAGCTCTGTGCCAGGACCAGGGATGAAGACCAAATAAATATTTTTTATATGATGGTATCACAGAGATCTATTTTTCTCTCTGGAAGCCTTAGGAGACTGTGCTGCCTTGCTATCCTCTCCCCATCATCACTCTGGGTCCTTGATATTTAATGGCAAATATATGTGAGGTCCCTTCCTCATTCCTTCTCAGTGGCCTCAGCGAATCTCAAGACTCCTGGCCTATTCTGGATGAAATTCTCTGGTCCCATCCAGTCTGCTGACTTGAGGCCTTATGGGACCCCCAGATATACCCCATTGGGAAACCACTGACCCAGTAAGCCTCCCTGTTTGGTGGAGCCTGAAAAGCCTCTTTGTGAAGCTAAGTGAGGATCTGATGGAGAAGAAGATGGGCTCCTTTCAGGACCTGGCATTGTGCCATCTAAGTAATGGTGACTATGCTGTGGGGATCTCCAGAAGGAGCTGTGAGCATTGGAGCCAACAGAGGACTATGACACCTAAGCAGTTTCACATTGTTACCACAGATTCTCTGCAATAACATTTCTTTAAAAATCTAGCTTTGAAAGTATCTCAAAGCTAGTTTCAACGCAACTCTATTCCTGGTTTTGCTTAGAGTACCTTGTTGTGTTTTAGATGCATTGTGCAATACCATGATTGTTATGTGTGTTTTGTGCAATTACCCTGTCCTTTTTCCTTATATTACATACAGTAGATCAGGGGTCCCCAACCCTTGAGCCGTGGACTAGTACCAGTCCATGGCTTCTTAGGAACTGGGCCACACAGTTGGAGGTGAGTGGCAGGTGAGTGAGCAAAGTTTCATTTGTATTTGCAGCTGCTCCGCAGTGCTAGCATCACAACATCAGCTCCACTTCAGATCATCAGGCATTAGATTCTCATAGGAGCACCAGACCCTGGTACCAAAAAGGTTGGGGACTGCTGTGTAGTTTTGTTACTAACGCTCCTTATTTGAGTACTGTACTCTGAGGCGAATCTCAGTCATACTTTTTTTAAAAATGGTAGCTTGTTATGCTCTTGGTCATGACAGATCAATTATTGGATCTTGTAGCTCAGCCTGGCTCTGAGATGGTACCTGAGCACAGGATTGAAGCAACAGAGCATAACTGTTTATACCCATATTTGCTAAACTCAGCTGTTCTTTGGAATTTTTAGGAGAATATAGAACCAAAAGAATCCTTGAAATCTTGCCTAGTTCTATTTTCTGAGCTTCCAGCGCTTCTGAAAGTTCCTGGGACATTCCTTCTTTTCTCTCCTCCGGGCCACTCGAATTCTAATGAAACCCTCTGCTTGGTTTTATAAGCTTCTCTGTAAAATGCTTCCAGTTTGTTGAAAAAACAAATCCCACTGCCTTATCTCTCAGCTCTCTCAGCACAAGCCTTTAAAGGAAAGTGTCAGAGGCTATTGTGCCAAAGCCAGAATTTAACCACTGTCAATAAAAACCACCCAGCCAATGACATTTGAAGGCTGATACTTTTTAAATTTTATAGTGATTTGTCTTAAAGGAGAGATAACTAATTTTTTTTTAAAGAATATTTGCAGACATCTTTGATAATGCATAAATAGGTGACCTGGTTACCTCTCCTAGATCAGTCCCTAGGCTACCCTACAGTGAGCAGCTGAGAAAATCTCCATGCCTTGACCTCTTCCTTCCCATGGGGAGGATTTAGAGTGGGGTTTAGGGTCTAAATGTGCCTTTCTAAGGTTGGTTGGTTTAGCTTTGAAATCCTGTGGGTGATTTTTTTTTTCCTTTTTTTTTATTTTAATTGAGATTTTTGTTTATTCTTTCTACGTAGCCGTTTCTGTAACAGGAGTAGAAATTGAAATAGTTTTTTTTTTTCTCTGAAATTTAAATCCTGTCTATCTTTATTTTTTTCTGATAAGTAAGGTAGGAAGTTTCCTATGCTTCTTGCCTTCGAATTACTTTTTAAACTATTTAATTGGTGAGAACAGATCTCGTTTTTCTTCCATGGCATTGGAGTGTGAATTGTGGTTTGGGGGCGGAAGGACATCCAGCTGTTTAGTTATTATTAATTAAGTCCTCATGTGGAAGAGCCCAGGCAGGTTCTGGAGTGTGCAGGAGCAGTCTGAATCAGGAAAGGCGCATGTGCACACACGCCAGGCACTGCTATGGGGAGCTCTCTGCTGCCTTCCCACCTGACCCTCTGCAGAGTTGCAGCCTTCTCCATTCTTACTCATGATGTCCAGGACTGCTGGGTGTCTCCTCTGTCGACTGCTACTTTTCCCGTCCATTCTCTGTCCTCTAGGAGCTGGTCACTAACCAATGTGCTAGGGGAGGGGAGAACTCAGCGCCACCCCCCAGAGGGGGCATCTTTGTGTATTATTTCGAATTCCTCTATTAGGAAGGTTTGTGTCTTCTCCCCATTTATTTATCAGCCATCACATTTAGTTCTACTTTGGGTTGTGGTCCAACGTTATTACTCATTGTGGTATCAAATGTCTGGCTCTGGTCAATATTGGGTCTTCCTGCTTGTCTCCTGTGTCCCTGTGACAGGCCTCCTCCATACTTTATTCTTTGAGCACATCCCTCCTTTCTATGACAGGATGCTGCAGGCTCCTCTCATATTTCCCAGCCCTAAAACCAGCCATTTCTTCAGGAGCCCTGGTTCCTTTTACTAGAGAGTAATGCTAGGAACCCACATCTGGGTGCCAGGAGTACCCATTGCTACAGGGTGTTGTTGCTTCCAGACCCTCTTAGCAGCAGAGCTAAGTTACATGTGTTTGTACACACGTAACTTCGCTTCTCCAAGTATCTTAAATATATGCTCAGGTAAACGGGAGGTCAGTGCATGTGTATGTGCTGGCTTCCCCTTCTTGCTTATTGTTACTTCCTCCGGTGCTTCTGAAATCTTACCCCACTACCCACCACTGTTTGTTTATTCGCTTACCCCCAGTGCACGTGCAGGGCAGTTTCAGAATTGTTCACCTATCTCCATGAGAAAAACCAACTAGACTCCAGTGTTTACATACAGTTCCTTTTGTCTTTGTCCTTAGAGTTTTCACTCAAAACGTTTTCCAGAATTACTTAGGCCAGCCCTCCTTTGCCCGCCAGTTCAGTGTGATCTGTTATACATTTGCAGAGTTCAATTCATTTGTCACAGTCTGCATTCCATCCTGGCATCCCTTGACCTCCTGGCTAGGTTGTTTTGATAGTTTGTATACATTAAGGTTCATTTTTTGTGATGTACAGTTCTATGGGTTTTGACAAATGCATAGTTATCCATCACCCAGTACCCTACAGAACAGTTCTGTTCCCCCAAAATTCCCCTGTGCACATAATCATGACTTCTCCCCGCCAGCCCCTGGCATGCTCTGACCTGTGTTCTGTCCCTGTGGTTTCGCTGTTTCCAGTATGTTGTATGAATGGAATCCTACGGTGTGTAGCCTTGGGTATGGATTCTTTTACTTAGCAAAATGCACTTGAGATCTGTCCATGATGTGGTATGAATCAACAGCTCCTGCATTTTCCTCTCTGAGTATTATCCCATTGTGTGAATGTACTGCAGTTTGTTTATCCTTTTCCACACTGAGGGACATTGATGTTGTTTTCCAGTTTTAGCCATTATGAACAAAGCTCCTATAAACATTTGCATGCACGTTTTTTGGTAAATGTGTTTTCAGTTCACTTGGGTGAATACCTAAGAGTATAATTGCTGGGTCATGTGGTAAATCTATGTTTAACTTTATAAGAAACTGCCGGACTCATCCAGAGTGGCTCTACCAGTTTGCATTCCCACCAGCAATGAATGAGAGTTCCTGTTCTGAATCCTCTGGAGCATTTGATGTTTTCAGTTTTTTGGATTTGGGCTGTTATGATAGGTGTGTGGTGATAATGCATTTTGGTTTTAATTGGCGTTTACCCAGTAACAAATGATATTGAGCATCTTTTCATGTGTTTATTTGACATCTGTGTATCTGTGTGAAACAGATGACTTCAGTGTCTGTTCAGATCTTCTGCCCACTTAAAAAATTTGCTTTTTGTTTTCTTATTGTTACATTTTAAATTTCTGGATACGAGTTCTTTTTCAGATATGTGATTTGCAAATATTTTATCCCAATCTGTGGCTTGTCTTTTCATTTGATAAAGTACAGTTTTTCAGTTTTTTCTTTCATGGATCATGCTTTTGATGTTTTATCTAAAAACTCATTGCCAGACCGAAGTCACATAGCTTTTCTTCTATATTTTCTTCCAAAAATTCTATATTTTCATATTATACATTGAGGTCCATGGTCCTTTGGGGGTAAATTTTTGCGTAAGGTGTAAGGTATGTGTCAAGGTTCATATGAATGTTCAATTGTTCCAGCGCCATTTGTTGAAAAGCCTATCTCCATTAAGTTGTCTTTACACCTTCGTCAGAAGTCAGTTGACTCTATTTGTGTAGATCTATTTCTGGGCTCTCTGTTCTGTTCCATTGATTTATGTTCCTATCCTTTGCCAGTATCACACTGTCTTGATTACTGTAGCTTTGTAGCCTTGATATTGCTTATTTACTTTGAGTCCTCCAACTTTGTTCTTTATCAGAATTATTTTAGCTATTCTAGTTCCTATGCTTTTCCATATATGTGTTAGAATCAGCTTGTCAATATCTACAGAAAATCTTGCTGGATATTTTGGTTGAGATTGCATTGAATTTTTAGCTCAAACTAAGGGAAACTGAGATCTTATTACTGATTCTTCCAGTCCATGAATATGATGTCCAATTCATGAACACGATGTATCTCTCCATTTACTTACATTTTCTTTCATCAACATTTTGTAGTTTTCCTCATACAGATTCTATTAGAATCTGTTAGAGTTTATCTATGCACTTTTTTTGGTTGCTGTTTTTTTAAGAAAAAAAGATTATAGTTGTGCATTGCTGATATAGAAATACAATCGACTTATTAATCTTGTATACTATAACCTTGATAAATTCACTTATTAGTTCTAAGAGGGTTTTTTTTAATAGATTCTTTGGGATTTTCTACGATGATGTCATCTGTTAATAAAGACAGTTTTCTATCTTCTTTTTAAATCTATATGCCTTTTATTTCTTTTACTTGCATCATTGCATTAGCTAGGACTTCTCTATATACTGTTGAATAGAAGTAGAGAGAGAGGGACATCCTTGCTTTGTTCTAAATCTTAGGAGGAAAGTATTATTTATTTGTTTGTTTGTTTGTTTGTTTAGGGAAAGTATTTAGTTGCTCATCTTTAAGTATGATCTTAGATGTAGGCTTTTCATTAGTATTCTTTATAGGTTGATGAAATTCTATTCATAATTTGCTGAAAGTTTTTATCATGAATAGATGTTGAATTTTGTCGTGCTTTTTTGCATGTCAACTAATGTTATCATATGGGTTTTTTTATTTAGTGTTAGTTTGGTGAATTACATTGATTGAGTTTTGGTTATCGAACCAGCCTTGCATTTATGAGATGTTATCTTTATTTGCACTTTTATAAGTTTTAGTAGTTTCTGTCTTTGAAGTAATTGGTCTATTTCAAGTTGTCAAATTTATGATCTTAAAGTGTAATGTTCCTTTATTATCTTTTTAATATCTGTGGGATCATAACAACATTCCTTTTTTCATTCCTGACATTGGTGTCTTCTCTCATTTTCTTGGTTAGTCTGGCTAGAGGTCTGTCAGTTATTTTGATATTTTCAAAGAACCAACTTTTGGTTTTATTGCTTTTTCTCTATTTTTTTTTGTTCTCAATTTCTTTAATTTCTGCTCTTATATTTAAAAAAGTTCCCTGCTACTTGTTTTGTAATTTGTTCTTTTTTTCTGATTTTTTAAAGTAGAAGTTTAGATTTAAGACCTGTTTTTCTGATGAGCATTTTACTGTGAATTTTCATTAGCATCCCATAATTTTTTTCACTTTTCTCTTTTTTATTTTTTAATTAAAAAATTGTACAATTTATTAAAATTAGTTTCAAGTATATAGTACATTGGTTAGATATCTATATTGTTCATAAAAAAATCCCCCAGTTGCTCCCTCCTTACCCTGGCCCTCCACTTAGCCATCATATTAATGCTAACTGCATTCACTCTGCTGTGCTCCCCATCCCTGTACCCAACTATCAACTACTAATTTTTACTTCTTTAACCCTTCATTCCATTCTCCCAGCCCCCCAACCCTCTCCCCTCTGTCCGTCACCAAATTGTCCACTATATTTGTGAGTCTGTTTTTGATTGGTTTGTTCTTTTTATTCTGTAGATACCGCATATAAGCAAAATCATGTGGTATTTATCTTTCTCTGTTTGTCTTATTTCACTCAGCATAATAACCTCTAGGTCCATTCATATTGTTGCAAATGATAGGATTTCATTTTTTTTTAATGGCTGAGTAATATTTCATTGTATGTATGAACCATAATTTCTTTATCCAATCATCTGTTGATGGGCACTTAGGTTGCTTTCATATCTTGGCTATTAAAAATTGTGTTGCCATGAATATTGGAGTGCATAAATCTTCAGGAATTATTGTTTTGATTTTATTTGGATAAATACCCAGAAGTGCAATTGCTAGGTCAAAAGGTATATCTCTTTTTAATTTTTTGAGAAACCTCCATACTGTTTTCCATAGAGGCTGTACCAATTTGCAATCCCACCAACAATATACAAGGGTTCCCTTTTCTCCGCATCCTTGCCAACACTTGCTGTTTTTTGATTTATTGATGACAGCCATTCTGACAGGTGTGAAGTGATATCTCATTGTGGTTTTAATTTGCATTTCTCTGTTAATTAGCGACCTTGAGCATCTTTTCAT
The DNA here is from genome assembly GCA_030015415.1 of Cynopterus sphinx. NCBI lineage: Eukaryota > Metazoa > Chordata > Mammalia > Chiroptera > Pteropodidae > Cynopterus > Cynopterus sphinx. The sequence goes on along the minus strand of CM057379.1, from coordinate 91,881,832 downwards.
ATATCTGTTAGCCATCTGTATTTCCTCTTTGGAGAAGCATCTGTTCAGGTCTTCTGCCCATTTTTTAATTGGATTGTTTGTTTTTTCGTTGTTGTTGAGTTGTATATGTTCTTTATAGATTTTGGATATTAACCCCTTATCAGATGTATCATTAGCGAATATCTTTCCCCAGTTGGTTGTTGTCTTTTGGTTTTGTTGATGGTTTCCTTTGCTGTACAAAAACTTTTTAATTTGATGTAGTCCCATTTGTTTATTTTTTCTTTTGTTTCCCTTGCCCAAGGAGCTATATCAGAAAAGAAATTTCTATTAGTAATATTAGAGAGTTTACTGCCTATGTTTTCTTCTTAAAGTTTTATGGTTTCAGGTCTTACATTTAAGTCTTTAATCTATATTGAGTCTATTCTTGTATACAGTGTAAGAAGATAGTGGTGGTTCTTCTTCTTCTTCTTCTTCTTCTTCTTCTTCTTCTTCTTCCTCCTCCTCCTCCTCCTCCTCCTCCTCCTCCTCTTCCTCCTCCTCCTCCTCCTTCTCCTCCTCCTCCTCCTCATTCTTCATCTTGCTCCTCCTCCTCCTCCTTCTTCTTCTCTCTCTTCCTTTTTTTTTGCATATATCTGTCCAATTTTCCCAATACCATTTATTGAAGACTCTCTTTACCTCAACCTCTTTTGTCTTTATTAAGTGAACATATAGGTGTAGATTTACTTTTGGGCTCTCTGTTCTGTTCCATGTATCTGTTTTTATGCCAGTACCATGCTGTTTTGATTACTGTAGTTGTAGTATAGTTTGATGTCAGGTAATGTGATACCTCCAATTTTGTTTTTCTTTCTCAAGATTGCCATGGTTATTTGGCCATCCCACAATTTTGGATGTGTTGTGTCTTCAACTCTAATTCAGTGAAAAATATTTTGTAGTTTCTTTTGTGCCTTTAAAAAAAATTCATTGTTTATTTAGAAGGATGTGGTTTATTCTGCAAAGATTTAGGTATGTTTCCAGATGATATCTCATTACTGATTTCTAGTTTAATTTTATATGGGCAGGGAACATTTTGCAGATTTCAGTTCTTCTATATGTTGATATTTATGACTCAACTATGGTTTGTCTTGGTAAATGTTCCACATATACTTGAAATTATATATATCTTGCTGTTGAGTAGAATACTCTAAAGATGTCATATAGTTGTGTCTTGCTTTTTTATGCTACGTGGCAATCTTAAGTGTCAGGTTAATATATATATATAGAGAGAGAGGGAGGGAGGGGGAGAGAGAGAGAGAGAGAGAGAGAGGGGAGAGAGAGAGAATATGTATGTATGTATGTATGTGTTAGGTTAGGTCAGTTTATATGCATCCTTCATCATTAGGCAATGTCCTTTTTATCCTTTGTATCATTTCTTCCTGTTACATCTGTCTTATCTGATATCGATATAGTCATCCAGCTTTGTTTTGATTAGCATTTGCATGATTTTTTTTCTGTGCTTTTACTTGTAACATACATATGTCTTTATATTTAAAGTGGATTTCTTGTAGACCAAATAGATTTGGGTCCTGTTTTTTATTCAATCTGACAATTTCTGTCTTTACTGGTACATTTAGAACATTTCCATTTAAAATGATGGATTAAAATCTACTACCTTGCTAGCTATTTTCTATTTGTTCCTTCTGTTCTTTTTTTCCCCCTCTTTTCCTGGCTTCTATTTGGTTAAACAAGTATTTTTTTTTTTTTTTTTTATGATTCCATTCTAGTATCTGTATTGATTTATTCCTTAGGTTTGTTTTAAAAAGTGTTTTATGCTCTCCTACAGGACTTGCAATATACATTTTAAGTCAGTCTGAGTCTACCTTCATATAATAGTCTACCACTTTCTATGTAGTGTAAGGTCCTTCTAAGAATGTATTTCCAGTATCTCCCTCCAGCTCTTGTGTTGTTTTCTCATATATTTTGCTTAACATACGCTATAAACACACAGTTCATCATTACTGCTTACTTTGGACCAAGGTAAAGTAAGGGACAGGTGGTAATTACAAACCCGTGAGCCTACAAACCATGTTCTCCATCTCAAACTCAGCCCTGCCTGTGATGCAGTTTTATTCACTGTGGAAACGTATAGTGCTGTTTAGCTTTTTACAAAGTGTATCTTGTGTCTCCTTCAGTGTGAGTGTACTTTCTGCCCAGCAGTCTGTATGGAACTGCTTCAAGCCTTTTACTTGCCTCTCTCTTGGTGGCTAAGAGTGTCACAGATAGGAGTACTGTGCTGTCCTGCAATATCTTTGTCCAAACATACCTTTGTAAACACTGAAGTCCAGAGGATGTGAACATGCTCTTATAGGAGTGGAAATTGTTAGAAACAAATTCAGAAACTTGTGGTTTGAATGGAGGGTAATTGTAACTCACATGTAAGCACCATCATAAAAGCTTCAAGCCCTGTGGCATGTTCTGGGAATAGCAGTAGTGACCGGACCCATGGGCTATCAGGATGTATTTATAATGGGAATGCTGAGAGCAATCTGGGATGGTTAACTAACCATTTACATGTAACCAGGCATGTATTTTATATGTGTGTATGTCTATTTTATATATGTGTATACAGCATGTATAAGTAGATACAACATATATAAGTATATATACATATACATGTGACTTCTCCAGGTTGGATCTTACAATATTTGCTCCAAGATTTTGAGAAATACTCAGAACCCCTGAGTCTATATTTTGATTCCAAATCATTGGTCAGACTCTGCTTTGTCTTCTTATCAGCCGAGCCTTCTCAAGTTGGAAAAGCACCCAATGGTGTCTGCAGATGGTGCATTCCTGCTCACATACATTTTATCTTCTCCTTTTTTTTCTAGTTGTGGCATTCTTGGTGGCTTTCCATCAGAACAAGCAGCTGATTGGAGACAGAGGACTGCTCCCCTGCAAAGCATACCTGAAGAGTGTGCAGCAGCACTTCCACGGGCGGGTCAGCTGGGATGCTGTGAGCTATGCCCCGACCATCCTTTGGCTGCTGGACTGGTCACACATGGACTCTAACCTGGATGCCCTCGCACTGCTTGGGTTGGGCATCTCATTTTTCATCCTAGTCACCGGCTGTGCTAATATGATTCTCATGGCTGTGCTCTGGGTTCTCTACATGTCCCTGGTCAACGTAGGACAGATCTGGTGAGTAGGAAGAACTGGGCACACGTGATCCAGGCATGCTGAAATTCAGCATCCTGGGAATGTTACACGCCACAGAGCAAACCTGTCTCTTAGCAGCTAGAAGGATTGAGGAGACTTTCTTCTCATATTAGTTCCGGAGAATATCATTATTTTAATTAGGGCATGGTCGAGACTGCTAGTTGCCAGTAAGCCAAAATGCAGGGGCCTTTCTTCTTTGTGAACAATCACCATTGTTTGAGAGTGTCATGGCCACACCTAAGACCAACACATGGCTAGCCAACTGAGCTAGCAGGACAATGAGGTGGAGGTGGAAGTTGCTGGGTGAGCTTCTGGGAGCATCTTGTGGCAGCATTGACTTGGAGGCTTACACCTGCTGCTCCTACTCTCTCCTGCTCCTTGTAAAGAGGAATCTTTTTCAGATAGTACCAGGGGTCACAGACCTGGTTGGCTCTGCTAGGGCTCCAGTGCTGAACAGATCAGAGGTGGTGATGGAGCTCCACAGAGGCCAGAAGACTGGAGATGTCCTGTAGGAACACACACAGGGCACATCAACACACCAGGGAAGCCTGTGGCCAGGGATAGGCCTGGATAAAATTAGGGGCCCCTGAGGTGCTGTGGTCTGTTTAAACTGGTCAGAGGAGGCGGATCCCACTCTTCTTCCCATTTCTGAGTTCCACAGATGGGTAAGAATCACCTATCAGAGGAAGCACAGAAGAAAGGGTGAAGCCTTAAAAGTAGGCTATGAGAAAGGGGGTGGGTATCTGTGTAGACATGCAAAAAGTAGATGTAAGGTTGGTGTCTATCTAGACATACAGGAAGTAGATATGAAGGTGGTTGTGTAGACAGACATGTAGGAAGTGAATGTGTGGGTGCATGTCTGTGAGACATGTAGGAGGTTCAGTATATCTGGGGTGACTGTTGAGATGGTCCCTCCAGGGGCCATCTGTCTTCTGGGAAAAAAGTTTTTTTGATGTCACAACACTCTATTCCTTGCTGGCCCAGGATGGAGAGGGTCACTGGGTCCTGGATCATGACAATGATGCTTCCTAGAGAGTGAACTTTAACCCAGAAGGTCCAACTCCTGGGCATGAGGAGGTGACCTTCATTCCCCCCTGCTGGTTTACTTTGCATGGTCTTCTTGCTATGGTATGGGCTGGGATCCTTGTGGCAGTCCCCCTCAGCTCTGTGATATATGCCCTGTTCCCCAACACACTGCCATGGGAGGGAATCTGGGCTGGATCTTGCCACGCCTCTTCTTGCTCTGGGAAGTGCTGATTTATGTTGGGCTTGGGTTGGGGCAAGTGTGAATGACAGCATGCATGTAGGATGCATTGCCCCCATATCCAGCTGGCTAAAAGAATACTTGGTGTCTCACCCTGAAATGCCCTCTATTCTGCCACTCCTAGGGACTTGTGTCAATGAGTTACTGTTGAGAGCAAATGCTGTGGCAATCAGAGCCTGGGATTTGGGAAAGACTTGGGGAAACTTTAGTATATACAGCTGTGGCACGAGCTGTGTGCATCGGGGAAAAAAGGCCAAGGCCTATGCCACTGCTTACTCAACCGTGGGCATGTCTTTATGAGGTGTTCACGCCGGCCACCAAGTGACCGACAACATATCATTGTGGCTCATTCACCATGTGTTCAATTCCATACAGAAACTGTATTGGTTTCCTAGAGAGGGGATATATTAAATGTGGTTTATTGCATTTTTTTTTGAAGGACCAAACAGTGAGGGTGGAAACAGGGGCTGGTGCACAGTTAGATCTCAAGTGGGCTCCGTGAACAAAGCAGCTGTGAGGCAAGTGATACTTCCTTCACTCCCATCTGCTCCTTTTCACATGGAATTCATGGGTGTTGCCACCTCAGGGCGTCTGACCACCATGGCAGCCACAGGCAGTAACTATCTACCTCCAGTCTCCTGGCCAGTAGTTGTTTACCAGCATAAGAGGCCTTTGGCTGGGTTTTTTGTGATATCCAAAAGGCTGCTGTTGCTTGGGACCTGTGATTTTAATCCATGCCAGAGGAGGAAGAATTCTAGCTACCTTTGTCCCGTTATAACAGTGGGGTTACAGAGAGTGAGAGAACCCCACTGCAGTGTCGTGCCTGGAGACAACATGCTCCATCTCTTAACAGGTGGCTTGGGTCATGTCTTAATGTACCTGGCAACAAAACCATGCCAACTTTAAGTTTTTTCCAAAAAGTATTTCCGAGTCATGTCTAAAGTATACTGTCAGGAAAGGTTAACTCCATATTTAAATTTCTGAAAACCAGACCGAGCACATGTGGCCAAAAATAGAGACTTGTATTTTCTCATTGGGAAAGATATTTTGCTCACCTATGTTGGGTTTGTTTAAAAATTTAAATCAAATTAATTTAAGCTTGTTGAAACTAATAAAACAAACAAACAAAAAATTTAAACTCACTAAAGCAAAATAAAGTTGTATCTTCCAGAAATGACATCTGAGATATTTTAGGTGAAAAAAGTAAAAGAAAAAAGCATCTATCAGTGGAGACCAGTGGTTTATTCACCATGTTCCTCATGCCAGACATCCATGGTCACAGCTGAACTGTGGATCTCGTTGGCACAGGTGTGGGGCTATCGGGTGGGCCTCCATAAGAATACAGCTGGGTGGTTAGCACAATTCAGTGCCCTCAACCCCAGCAGTGTCTCAGGTCAGCTCTTGACTCGTGTTTCCCTGGTGGATGATAGTTTTCAGGTTGTCAGAAAGCTTACTGAGAGCATGAGGACTCCTTAAATGGAAAATGGGCTTTCTTTTTCTCGATACCCTGAAAAGAAAGTTAGACACAATCTGTTCTTTTTATGTCCCTTTTATTTAAAGTTAAGAGGAAAGAATATTTGTTTAAGATGAGATGCTTAGATAATGGACACCGTTGATGGAACCTCTTTCAAGTGTTGTCCAGCTGGCGTCCTGTGGCAGGACAGGAAGCCCACATGGGGCGAGGAGGCGCCGGGCAGGTGCACATGGCGCTGTCCTCGGCACGCTGCCCTGCATCAGGCCACTCAGCTTTGCTGCATGCATGCAGTGGCCACTATTCCACTTGGAGCCTTTCTCTCCCTTCTCATAAATGGGTGTCCTCAGCTTCTCCCTGACCCAAACCAACGTCCATAACAGCTTCTCAGTGTTGGAAATCAATGTCTCAGTACACACGGGGATCTTCCACTACTGCCACATGAGGAAAGTAAAACCTTGAGCTCAGTGGCACTTTCAGTCTCTAGGGCCAGTGTCATGGGGCAGAGTCAAATAGCTGTACACAACAGTTCTGCATGTTCCAGAATCATGATCACTCTTTCTCCTTTCTCCTGTCTATATACCTTGACAGTTGGTGAGGCGGGCAGGAGCCTAATGAATCCACTACATAATGGTGATGGTCGAAGTTCCATGCTTTGCAGGGTAATGACCCATGTCCTTGGATGCAGGCGACCCCACACCCTGGAAAAGCAGACGTTGTAGGGTCCAGGTTCAAGTAGATGGACTTAGAAAGTGGGCCTTGGTGATTCAGAGCTTAGGGGTGGGTGAGAGAATTCCTTAGACTTCTTTTCAGGTGGGAGGGAAAAAGAGGAGCAAATTACTTTGTGGCATTTTCTTGGGCTGTGGTTATTTTCTTATTTGGTTGATTGAGAAGCAGCTCTGCCTTCTGAGGAAAGGTTGCGGTAGATAGCTGGGCAGGCCTTTCTATTATCTGTCCTTTCTTCTGGACATGGGAAAGATGACTGGACTTAAGACTATATTCTAAAAGATAGGAAATAGGAAAGTGGCCCAGCGCCAGGTGGCCAGATATTCCTGTATATTAGCTACTGTGAGTGGGCAGTTAGAACCCAACCAGACCAGCCGGCCTCACAGTAGAGGTGCAGAGCGAGCCCATGTGGGGGCTCAGGGTTTCCAAGGAGGACACAGTAAAATGGTACCAGGCAGCTTTGGGGGCCCCAGCTTCATAATAGCTCATTCTCATAAGCAATCAAGTATGATTGGAATAGGTTTTAATTGATAATATTCAAGGACAAGAGTGAGAACAGGTCATTCAAAGTTGTTTCTGAGGGTAATGGTGAGGAGCAATTAAATGACCATTCTTGCTTCCTTTTCATATTTTAATGCAAGTGGCCTTGTTAGGTGAAGGTATCTTTTGGGTGGGATACAGGAGGTGGCCTAGGACTAGATTGGGCAACAGGGTACCTCAGATTGGGTGATAGGGTTCATGGCCGGCAGGCAGCCTTCTGTTATGGAACTTTATCTTCTTTTTCTCAAATGGGATTGGGTTAGCTAGGGACGCCTTTGAGAACTCCAGTTGTGCTCATTCTGTTCTTACTGAGAACTTGAGTTTGTCTGCCCAGACGTTGCCCAGAGTCCCCAGATATTGCAATCAGCGAAAGGAGATGTATACCTTCCTGACATCGGTGGCCAGTCCCTCCTGGGGGCTCTGGCCTGTACTCTGTTTTGTGTGTTGGTGAGGAGCGGGCAAGATTGGAGGTGGTTCTCCCAACAGGCACAGATTCTGGAACTCCCTACATTCCTCAACTTGTTTTTAATTTAATAAACTTCACTTTTTAGAACAGTGTTAGATTTCCAGAATTATTGCAGAAATAGTGCAGAGAGTTTCTGTGTACCCCACTCCAGTTTCCTCTATTGTTATCCTCTTAATTTGTCACACCTAATGAACGAGTGTCAACACATTATTATTCACATTTCTTCAGTTCCTCCCTAACGCCCTCTTCCTGTCTCTAGATCCTACCAGGATCTATATGACCTTTGGTTGTCACATCTCCTTAGGCTCTTCTGGGCTGGGACCTTGTCTCAGACTCTCTTGTTTTTGATCCCTCAATAGTTTTGAGGACTGGTCAGGTGTTCTATAGAGTGTCCCTCTGTTGGGACGTGTCCAATGTTTTCTCATCATTGCCTGGATCGTGGGTTTGTGGAATATACCACAGAAGTACAGTGCTATTGTGAATTATCATATCGGAGTTCCATGCCATCAACACAACTCATCCTGACCCTGCTCTTCAGCCGGGTCATGTCTATTGGATGTCTCCACTGAACATCCACCCTCCTTCCCAGGTCCACTCCACATGTTCTCTTTGGAGTAGTCACTAGCACAGCTTCCACTCAGGGACCCTCAGGGACACCAGCATGGTTATGTGGGTTCTTCCAAGTGGAGACCCATCTCTTGCCCCATGTTATTTATTCAGTCTTGATCAGTATGGACTCCTGCATACATCTATTTTGGTACTTTGAGCATCTGTCCTCCGTGTCTAGGAGTCTAAACATCTTAGAGATTGGCAACATTTCAGAGAGGCAGATTCAGTATCTGTTATTTCATAGAATTTAGGAGATCTTGAAGAAGCACCTACTATGACTAGTACTGTCCAGTCTAAAAAAGTGGAATGCCATTGGAAACCCTAATTGAGACTTCTGTCCCAGTTTCTCCAGTTAGTTTAGCATCAGCTTTTCCAAAAAGCTGGATTTCTGATCCTTTTATCTGTGCTTTACTTTGGCAAAAATCCTAAAGGGCTTTTTTGTTGCTGTTAAGGATGACTGTATAATCTTCTTTCTCTTCCCCACCTTCCTGGCCCCCCAAAAAGAAGAAAGGATTATCTCTAGAAACTTGGACCAAGGTTGGGCAGCTCAGGGGGTCCCTTCCTGTGGAGGAAGCTGCCTCTGGCACGTCCCTCTGATACAAGGACAGGGTATCGACTTCAAAGAGTGCCGAGAGCAGATGCCAGCGGGCCCAAGAGCTGTGGAGGGGACCAGGGTCAGGGCTCCACTGTGACTATTGAGAATGAAAACCTGATTTTGGCTCTGGGCTTTAAACAAAATGCCGATCCATGGCTGCCCCTGTCCTGGTCCATAGCCTGTTGGACCAGGTGTAGATACAATTGATGCATAAAAATGAATTTCTCCTTTGGATTTATGAGGTTCCAGGAAACAGAATGATGATGTTTTCATTTTGTGGTCATAAGGGTCAGATACCCAGTGCCACTCAGTGGCCCAGTGTCATGTGGCAAGTGAGGAAGGCAGGGCTAGAGGCACCATACCCTGCAGTGCCTACACCTGATCAGCAAGCCCTTCCCTTGTCAGATGAGTGTGTTCACAGTCCTGTGATGCACTGTTCAGGCCGAGTTTGGGGTGGGTGGACGCCCACTGACCACGTGGGCACACTGAGGGCTACTACTTTAGTTTCTATGGCATTTTCATCCTGAGCTACTTCTGTTTGGCCAAACAGGGATTGTGACAGGGATTTCAGCATGGATAGCATGATTAGCCACAGACACGCATCAGTATTCGAGGGTGGCTTAGAAGAACATGCTTTATTACCAACTCCCATCTACCTGCTTCCTGTGGGGGCCTTCAAGGAGCTCTGTACCAGGCAAGAAAGTGGGGGAATTCTTACAAATTCACAGCTTGTCTGTTCACAGCCAGGAGAGCGGAATTTCACAAATATTTGTCCATGAAGCCTTTTTACAAAATGAAAAAGCGTTGGAAGCCTGATGTACTTTTTTAATCAGAGGCCTTCTGTAAAAATAGAAGCCTCATACAGAAGTTGTTGGGGTAGAATGAGGCCCAAGGGGCTGTGGACAAAACCACTTTATATGGTAGGCTGGTATTCTGGTCAGGATGTAGTGGCTTTTGCAGGGCTTCTCCCCTCCTTGATTCTTTTGCTTCCTTCACGCGAAGGCACACCTCCCTGTGTGGAGAGGCCCTGTCTTTAACAGGCAGGCAGAGGTACTACATTAACACAGACCATTTGGGAGCAAAATCTAGGCCTCTTGGAACAAGGAAGGCCTTGAATTTCTTTAGAGAACAAAACAATAGAACATCCTCAAAATAGCTCTGTGAATGGCCATCTCTTCTAAAATAAGTTCCAGCTGTTAAAAAATGTAATAAAAGCAATAGCAATAATGAAGACTTTTTAGTTTTTAATGTAATTAGATATAACTACCTAGGTTTAAAAATCTTATATCAGGCAGTCTTGAAATTCAAAACAGCTGAAGTTACAGAATACATTTTTAAATACCTTCAACAAATGTGATGGCAATAACACTGCAGGCCTGTCCCTGGTTTCCACGGGGACCTTGTGTTCTGGTGGCCAAGGCTATAGTTGGGAGCCATGTGAGGCCAGCTCTGACCTGACAGCTTTCAGTGTCCAATTTGATAAAAATGTAAAACATTGATTCTGTGTTTGTGAAAATCAGTCCCTTTCCTTTTCTCCATCAACACGGTTATTTACTGGAAGAATTTACTGGTAAACTTTTTTCTTGCATTAGCCACTGAGTATACAGGCTGTTTTAAAAGTTTTTATTGTGGAAACTTAGAAACTTATTCAAAAGTAGAGAGCCTAATGCAAAGAACCCTCATACACAAACATCTGTCCCCTCTCCTGTCAACTTTTCTTTTCTGGAATAAGAGTGAATTCCACATTGTATTATTTTACATGTAAGTAGTATGCATCTCTGATGCATCAGGGTTGTTAAAAGTACCATTGCTGCCAGGCCACCAGCACCCCCAGCTCTGAGGTGGCCATCTGACACTCAGTCTCTCAATGCCCCCCATTGCTTCAGTGTCCTGTATTATTCTTGTCTACAGAGTCTGCATCTGAACGTTTCACTGTGAAAACCACACACCCATTCAAAAGTGGGTAGTGTAAGGAGCCCTGTGTACTGCACCAATCTCCAAACTCCTGAAATTGACTCTCCTTTTGTTCCCCAGGGGTCCTGTCCTTCTCTCACTGAGAGCTCTTTGCAAATCTCAGACCTGATCCTTTCATTCATAAGGGTTTTATTAAGCAACTATTTTAGAAAACATCTTTATTAAGGTATAATTCTCCTACCATAAAATTTAGCTATTTAAAGTGTACAAGTAGGTGGTTTTATATATTCACAGAATTCTGCACCCATCACCACTAAATGTAAAACATTTTCATCACCCCCAAAAGAAACCCATACCCATCAGCCCTCACACACCACTATTGCCCTCCCAGCCCCCAGCACCCACTGATCTGCTCTCTTTTTCTCTAGATTCACATAAATGGACGTTTCACATAAATGGAGTTGCACACTATGTGGTGTTTTGTTTCTGGATTCTCTTACGTAGCGTGATGCTTTCAGTGTTCATCCATGTGGTAGCACATGTCAATGTGTTGTTCCTTTTTCCTCCTAAATAATAGGTTATGATGTTTGTAAGGACAGGTGTGGTCATTTTATTCTTGAGTCCAAGTGTTAGATTTTGTCTTTAACTTGGTCTAGGAGACAAGTGCCAGAGCTGCACAAGGCCGCATGCGACTCCTCCACCCCAATTTTGTTCCTTTATGTTGTGATTTGGACTCTTTACACATTTGTGTTTTCCTTCCCCAAGGGTACAAATTGAGCCTGCAACACAGAAGTTCTGGGTCAGGGTGAGGACTCAAAATTCTAGTTGTATTCTCAAAATCCGTATAGAGGAGACAAACCTCGCCCCCCCAAATTCATTTAGGCCCCTTTTCTAATAATCTGTGCTCAGGGTAATAAAGTATCCTTTAGGGCATGACATTTTCATGGTGTTTGATTGAAATTATTTACTGCAAGAATACCAAGTATTCCATTTACTTTTTTTCAGAATATCTTTTGATCGGTCTGTTGTGGGTGTGGTCCTATACTGATTGTGTGGGGTGGTACAGGGGATGAAAAGGGTCCTGTCCCCCAGGGCAGCCAGTCTTGGAGGCTCCAATTCCTCACTCAAAGTACCCAAGGACAGGTCTCCTGTCCTCCCTCATCTTTGCTCAGAGCACCTAAGGGTAGATTCGAGAAGCCTCAGTGAACTGCCTTCACCTCATGCTGCATCTAATGCTTGTGAGCTCTGTGCCCTGATCCCACACTATCCTGGGGCCACTGGCATGGGCTCTACTTAGTGGGGTAATATGATACTTTAATCTTACAAGTTTTTTGGCAAAGCATGCCACAATTTTAATACATATTTCTCCTTTTGTTTTTCAGGTATTCATTTGGTAAGTGAAAATCATTTAGAAAAAAACTCTGCAAGAGTTAGCATTATGTGTTGGGGTATGTATCCTCGTGCCTTTTTTTGTTTGATTTTCTGACTTTCTCATTGCTTGAGCATCTATAATCAGCCAACAGGTTTCACTGTATTGTTCTGATAGCATGTTTGTTATCAAACCTGGACTCCTACCCACAGCCGGCCTCCTTGCCCAGAGTGGTAGACTAATGCAGATGAGAGAACTCATGTATTTTCAGATTCAATGCGTGTAGAACCATTCTCCATATTACTGGGTAGAATAGTCCCACAGCAGTGATGGCAAATGTTGATGGCTCCATCACATTGTTATGGATTCATTCCCCCAACTCAAGGTAAATGAAAAGGCTTATGACATGCATGCTCCTCTCTCCAGGCTGCACCAAGTCCCCAATGGTCAGGAGTCCATGGGCACCCTACACAGAGGAGGATTCACCTGGCATTGTCACTGGCAGAGTACCCCAAAGGTGGTTGGATTTCTGTTGGTAGGGTGAGGACTCCAAGTCCCCCCAGCCTGTGCTGTAAGGGAGACACTGCACCTAGAGTGAGTATGTAGGGTAGGGTTTTAGTTCAGAGATGATTGACAGTAGGCCATGGCTGTTGGCTGGAGTGTGAGAGGAGGACAGTCCCCAAGTGAACAGGACTGGACAGGGCCGGACACAGTACAAGTTATATTTGGGTCTCACCAGCTTATATGCCATTACAAAGACATCAGCGCTCTCCGAGGTATAACCAAATCCAGACACCCCACAGCATGACATCCTCAAGCTCAGAACACGGTCCCCAACCACACAAGAAACAGAGGACTGGAAAAGCAGGCCCATTTGGGGGTAAATAATTGTTGACAGAGGCTAAGCCCAAGATGACTGGATGCTGGGATTTTCAAACAGGGTCTAAGCAGCTGTCGAGACCATGTGTACCAAGATGAGGGAAAACAGCCTCTTGATAAATTAAAAAAATGAGGTCACAACAGAAAAAAATTGAAATTATGAAAAAAATGAGATTTCAGAACTGAAAAATACAATATCTGAAATAAGAAATTCAGATAAAGAATGAAAAGAAAGTAGATCAGTAGATATCACCCAGGCTGAGACGGAGCCATAGGAGGAAGAGAGAAAGAATGGCTGAAAAGTTTCCAAATGTGGTGGGAGACATTATATAGATTCAAGAGCCCAGTGAATCCCAAACAAATAAAACAAACCACTCACATCATTGAAATCAATACTGAAAACCAAAGGGGAAAGGAGAATATTGGTCAGACTCTGGCACCCAGTAACAGTGGTGCTGAGGGATGAAGATCATCCACCAGGATCCTGTACCCAGATAATGTCCTCCAGGGACTGAGGCGAAATAAGGAGAAGTGACAGAATTTATTGCCATCAGACATGCACTTCAGGAACACCACAGACAGCTCTCCAGGGTCAAGGGAAGCTACAGGACGTAAGAACACGGGTCCACAGGAATGTAATACAAAGAAAACTCACAGATAAATGTGAAGATGGTTTTCCTTTGCTTACTTCCTTTAAAATACATATGACTGTTTAAAGCAAAATGAACTCTTTGTCTCTTGAGATTTGTAATGCACTCAGAAGGGATACACATGACAAGCATGACATGGAGCTTGGTGGAGAGTGCAGATGGACCTACGTGGCTGCAGGGTCCACATTTTATGTGAATTAGCACAGTATTAACTTTAAGTAGATTTGAAAAGTTAAGAATGTGTATTGTAGTCCTTGAAATACACACTAGGAAAGTGAAGAGTGACAGCTAAAATGCCAGTAGACACATTAAAGGGGTGCTCTACAAACATTCAAATAACCCAAAAAGGCAGAGAAGGAGGAACTCAGGAATAAAAAGTGAAATTTTAATAGGAAATTTAAAATTAAGTGGTAAACCTAAATACTACATCTATAATTACATTAAGATTAATGGACTAAATATTCCAGTTAAAAGACAAATTGACAGCACAAATTAAATTTAAAAAGTAAGACGTAATTTTCTGTAGGAGGTGCACATTAATTAAAGAAATACAGAAAGTTTGAAAGAAAATGGATGGGAAAGATATACCATGGAGTTAGTAGTCAGAAGATGAATTCAGGACTGAGCATCACCAAGGATGAAGGATAAGTCATCACAGAAAGACAGGAAGCCATAACATACCTCAAAGAATGTTAAATAAAAGAGTAAGAACTAAAGGGAGACAGAAGGAATTTCAACACCCCTCTCGCCTCATTTGACAACAACTGGATTGAAAATCAGTAAAGGTTGGACCCTCTGCCTGGCACGTGGTTCTAATGGGTGTTTCTGAGGCACCTTATCTTTGTTGTCTTGTGACACATTCTGTTCTTATGCACATGGTTTGTCCACCAGGAACATTCAGAAGGGTGTTTATACAGCCATATGCCAAGCCATATAAAAAGATTACATTGAAAAGGGATTAAATTATATAAAGATTCTGCTTCCCTGAGGGACTATCTCTCCCATCTGAACAGTGAACAGAAGCTGGATATTCTGCAAAAGCCACAATTTTTTGGACTCCCTCAGCACACTGAGTTTGTGAAGCAGCTAAGGCATCAGAATTCCCAGCCTGCCCAATGGGAAAGGATGGACCCATGACCAAATCTCACCTTCAGCAGAGCATAGGAGGGAGAAGATAAGGAGGAAGCCACCAGCACACTGACGAACTCTTAAAGGGCCAGTTGTCCCCAGACACAGAGTTCTTACTTAGAGCTCCAGTCTACAGGCCTCAATGAGGCCTGTGAAAAAGATTAGGACAGGGTTGGAGACCACATAGGGTCTCCTTGGTGGTGCAGTGTGGGAAGTGACTGGCCACTGACATACTCACCTATTCTTTGTACTCTCTCCTTACAAGAAACAAAAGCCTCGAGCCACTAGCAAGGGGGCATCAACACATACACTGAGACCTTTGGGGGAAGGGGATCTGTGAGAGGGGTCCCAGATTTTGTCTGATACAGAACATGTATTGCTACTGTTGGGGGCTGTTAGCAAGTGGAGTAAGGAGAGAATTGGCAAGAATGCTGAGAAGGTCCCTGGCCCAAGGCTGCGAGTGAGGCTGCACCAGGAGCTGAGTGTCCCTTCTCTACCATCTACCCAATACCCAAGGACAGGCAGCAGCATGCTATGGGTGAGGCCATTCCCAGGTCTGATGTGCAGGAACTGTTGGAAGTGAGAAACCCCAGCCCCACACCAAGTACAGCAGATGACCACAGCTCCTGCTGAAGGAAATGGCAGGCTGTGGTCATGAGGGGACATGGACCTGTGACCAGCTCATGAGGGAACATGAGGGTCACGAGGGAACAACAAACCCAAATCCAGCTCATTTTCTGGTTTCGTTGTTCTGTCTCTTCCCCACCCCTCCCCAGCTAATAACCACACTGCACATGTTTGTTTCTGAGTAATTATATTAACCTCAAGAGCTACTATTTTTCTACACACAATGTCTGACACAATAAAAAAATCACTAGACACATAAAAAAGTGGACCTGCTGACAGTGGATTGTTGAGAGATGCAACAATGAGAGATGACCTAGATGGAGGGGCTCTCAGTTATCTTAATAACAATGGTGAACATGTCAGAGATTCTAGTGGAAAAGGTTGACAACCTGCACAAATAGAGGAACTGTTTCAGCAAACAGCAGGAAACTATACAAATGAGCCAGATTGAAATGCTAGAAATAAATAGAGTGATGTGGACTTCTCATGGTTTTGCAACAGAGCGGACACAACTGAGGGGAAAAAAAAATCAGTGAACTTGAAGATAACAGAAAAAAAAAAAAAGAAAGAATAGAGCACCTGAGAGCTAAGGGACAATATCAAACAACTTACCATCAAATAATTGAAGAGAAAGAGAAAGAACAAACATATTTCAAGAAATAAAGGCCAAGAATTTTCCAAAATGGATGAAATGTAAACTGCTGCAGATTCAGTAATCTTAGAGGTAACTAAGAAAAACACACTCACCACACACATTCTTAGATACGTTATTGCCAAATTGCCAAAACCAAAGAGAAAGTCTTAATTGTAGCCAGGGGTGAGAAAGACACATAGAAAGGGATGAAGATAATTATTACAGCACACTGCTTCTTAGCAACTATACAAGCCAGAGGACAAGGGAGTGACAAAGTGCCAGCAAGGAGGGAAACCCCACTGTCAATTCAGAATTCTATACCCAGCAAAACTGTCCTTAACAATGAGGACAAAACTAAGTCTTTTTCATGTGATCTACACTGTCAGAAATGTTAAAGGACGTCCTTTAGGCACAGCATCAGAATTTAAGATGAGGGTAAATAAAAAAAATTTTTTCCTCATTTTAAATTACCTTAAAAGGTAACCAAAAATTTTAACTTAAAATTTAAAGAAAAGCTATCAGACTGTCGTAAGCTTGTGTCACTCACCATCTTAACCCTCCAGACGGAGCCATCCAGTAATGTGGCTGCACTTAGAGAGTCAGGACCTGGTGATGATATTCACTCTCTATTCTCAGGTTTTGGGGAGTGAGTGAGTTTGTTTGTTTGTTTGTTTGTTTGTTTAAGCAAGAAGGAAGCAATGGAATTATTTCAGGAAATGATCTTTTTCCCATTTGCAAATCTAGCATGGCCTAATCATAACCAGTTTGATAACTTGTGAGTTATGTGCACCTGCATCAAAGGAAAGGAAACTTTCATTAAGTTTGAGAGTGAGGTTAGACGAGAAAGAACTGGGTTGCCACTTTCTGAATTAGGTTTTATTTGATATCAAAATTATCATCAAAGAAACCTGCCTTGTCCAACTTTTGGGTATACCCTCTTGTCTTAGTAAGCTTTATTTGCTTTATCTAAAATTGCAACAGTAATTCTTTTTTCCCAGGTGCTATGACAGGCAAACCTGCTAGACCCTAACTCCTATATGGTGGGAGAAGCCTCTGCTCTTTGACACAGTGAAGTCTAGGCAACTACCATAAAATCAGTTTTTGTGAAGCAAACCAAGCACACACCTTGAGGCGTGTGAATGGAAAGGTACAAGTAGCAGAGGCAGCAGAAGTGACTGACACCAAATACATGCTCTCATGAATTCCTGCTATACACCTTTGAGTTACTGTCCTGTCTCAGCTGAGACAACAGGGGCTTAGAGATATCAGTGATCACTGAGGATCATAAGACCAGTAGTGACACAAGAGCTGGGCCAGGGACTCAGGGTATCTGACATGGAGCCGGTGCCTGTGGTGAAACTTGGCATTTGTATGGAGGAAGTAATGGGGTGAGGCACCTTGGAACTGCACAAAGAAGTCTGCAAGAATGACTTCTATTTCTTCAATCACATGTTAATCTCAGAAAGGCAGCACACTGAGGATAATTCTTGAGCTCTCCCCACCATACCCCCAACCACTTGCCACAGCCACAGGCCCTCAGTCCCATCCCAGTTGGTGGCATGTGAGCCTTTGTTGGAGCTCTGAGGGCAGGCTACAGGAGGGACTCTGCTCACAGTGGACTTGGGCCAGTAGCTATATTTTGCTCCAAATTAAAGCAAGTCTGTCCTCCATGTATGCTTCTCTTGGTATATCTGGTGCTCTTCACAAGTTCAACTGCCTCTCTGGTTGTAGGCAATAATGATGGAGACCAAGAAGCCAGATGCCGACTTGCTACTACATTTCTTCCTAAAGGCCCAGAGTGGGACTGAATTTCACATGCTGTTTCCTGTGTAGCGCTCGATGGGCCAATCCCACTAATAGTCCATAAACACAAATTCAGAAGACCCCTAATAGTCACAGCAGCTGGCTCCCCACTGGGTGACTGCAGAGCATCCTTGCTTTATTTCCTCCTTCAGTTACTGTGATGAGTCTGCTGGTTCCTGGGCCCAGAATAGCCAAACTGAAAGGACTTTCGACCTTTGGGAACATTCCCCTCCACTGGCCTTGTTTGGGAGTTGCCTATGAGAACTTAGTTTTCACAATAAGCATCCTATCCTGTTAGTACTTATTTCTCTATGTTCACCTTTATTTTATCTATTGTGCCTGTCTTTTGCAAAATAGGCTTAGATGGAAATAAAGCATCTCTGCAGATTACACGCTGAGATACTAAGCCGCACACAGAACAGCATTCTCAGAAAATGCAGAGTCCCTGGGCAGCCAGCTGACTTCACTTGAGCAAGGCTGCTTGAGCTACTCTTCAGTACGGTCATCTTAGCCACACTTGCTGCATATCATGTACTCAATAGCCATGTTGGGCCATGCCGGTCATGGACTGTCTCTATCTCTGTAGAAAGTTCTGTGGACAGCTCATCGAAGGGTGTCCTTCGTTTTACCAACAGGCACATTCATTTTCTTCTGTGGAGCTCAACCACCTCTCTCCTCTGACCTCTTACAATGCGACAGGTTAAGTATAACTCCTTCAGTTTGGGAGTAGGGATACAACGCTGGTCTCCTGCCTGAAGGAGGCCCAACCGAGGCCTCTCTGGTTGTCTTCTCTTTGTTCAGAGTGACTAGGTGTTTCCCAGGATTTCTGTGTTTCTAGCAACATTTCTCCATGCTCTCGAAGTCTCCTCTCCAATGTGAGTGTCATCTACTGCCATCCTGTGGCCCTATCGCCCAGGGTCTCTCATTGTTTGCACAGATGTGACTGCTGGGTAAGAGGATGGCATACGAACAAAGGCCATTTAATCCAGGACACGGGAAAACCACAGCATTTCTGATAGTGCTGCCTCACCAGCTGCATCTCTGCTGAAGCGTTACATGTGGCTGTGCTTTGAAGACTATTGGTCTGGTAACTCTTACTTCAAAGGATAGGTCTAAAATGTGATTAATTCAGCATCCTTGTAAGTGCTGTTTCCTGCTCCCCTGTAGGAATTGAGTTTTTTGATATTTGTGAGCTTGGGCTGGAGCCTTTTTCTAACTTCATGCTGTTTTTGTGCATTTTAATACAGCGCAGGACCTGGCAGGCAGTGCAGTGGCCTTCCAGGAAGGGCTTTCTGGTCTTTTTCCACCAGAACCAGGCTGCTCTTGGCCCATGCCTTCCCAACATCATGCTGAGGCCCCTGGCCTTAAGAGAGTGAGCACTCCCAAAAGGGGGCTTCTGGCTTCTTGTATTTGATGAGGTTAGGACAAACAAGGGCCACAGCAGTTCTTTTCTAAGGAGCTGAGTCCTGTGATACCCCTAAACAATTCTGCGAAGTCTACCCTCAGAAATTGGGCCCTTCCAGGCCTAGGGCATCCTGGAGAGCACTAGAGCAGGCAGGCAATGGGCAGGGGGATTTCTACCACACCATGAATGTGACAGGCAGGGAGAGACTCATTTTGAGGGGTCCCATGACCAGCAGAAGTGATCCACACTGGTCCAGACAGACAGATCCAAGGAAGACAGCACTTTCCTGAAGCCTCATTCTTTTGAGGCTCCCTAGGGCTTTGGAGTATTTTCTGCCCCAAAGAGCATTTTGTAGGTTCTTTGATTGTGTTTTTACCTTGAGGGATCTCCGTGAGTGCAGGTGTTGACCTCCAGGTGTTCTCCCAGGCAGGTGAAGGAGCACCTTCTTCCTGGGCCTCCACCTCTACTGGCACTGTTGTTTCTCTGTCAGGAGCTCCAGGAACCTTGATGTTTTGAGGGGTGCAAGATACTACATAAGAGTGTTGATTGATGGTTGTCAGGCCGGGCCTCTGGGAGCCCAGGGCAAGACAACTGAACTCATTCTGGAGAGGTGGGCATCAAAGGAGGCAGCTGATGGCAGGAAGCTTCTGTGGTGTGGGTTCTGGACTTTTCCCTCTTATATGTCGGTTCTGAATTGATCCCTCCAATATACTGTAATTGTTTCAATATCAAAAAGATGAGAAATCGGTAAAATTGAGCCTCAAGATTAGCTGCATTTAGTCCACGGTTTGGGTTCTCAGTTGGAAACAAGGAATGGGGGGCGGAGCCAAGGAGACTGCAAGGCATCCTGTGCAGAGGGGCTTGGGGGGTAGGCCAGTGTAGAGGGGTTAGCAGTGGAGTCTGAGGATATGAGTGCACTCAGGATGGAGTGGGGGGTCTGGAGGGAATCTTAGGGAAAGATCCTGAAAGGCCCACACCTAGGGCATTCCCTTTTAAGGAAAGAGTATTTCATTTGTTACTACAGGCCCATTTGGCTGAGAATTGGACAATTTCAGGATTCTTCATTTCAGTAAGAACCATAAATGATGAATTATTAATTTATTCTAATGTGAAAACTAAGTGTCATCTAGTCTAGACTCTTCCTTGGGGGTGGACAGGTATCAGTGAGTCCTGCCAGGAGCAGCAGTCAGGAAGCAGGACCAGAAAGCAGGCATTGGGGGCTGATCCAGGTCATGCTCTGTGAGCTGTGAACGCACCAAGATCTTGGTGAAAGATGTCCCCTTCGTGGGTGTGAGGAATGAATTGCTGCATTTAAACTAAGCACATTAAGGCTATAGTGGCAATTTTAGGGTGAGCCTCAAGGGTGGGCCCGGGAGGCACTCTCCTGGACAGTCAGGTGTCTGGCAGGGAAGCTGATGTGTGGGTGGGCTACACCTGTACAGGAGTAGAGGGCCTGCACTGCTGGGACCATACACACAGGTTGCTTTTGAATTCCATCACTGTCGCTGTACTCAGAGCAGCTTTTTGCCCTATTTCTGCTGAGTGGGACACTTCACTTCTGCCTTATTAAGTCTTTCCCAAGCAGGTCCATGGCTGGTGTCCGATGTTTATGAAACCTGGACACTTGAACCTGGTGTCCTCTGTCACAGCAGCACCTCCTGCCAGCCGTTGTGAATTAAATGCTCCCTGCGACCCCTTGCCCTTGCTGCTCTTAAATTCATGCTTTAAAAACAGCTTAATGAGGGGTTTACTGGCTCAATTGGAAGTTTTTATTAAAACCTATTAGTGCTGGAGCGGAGCCTGCCTGCAGGAAGCGATTAGCTGCCTTGGAGCTCCAAGCCTCCTTGGTCGTGGCAGGTCCCCCCCAAACCATCCCCAGGGCCTCGCTTCGCCTGGTTTTCATATCCTCTGCTTTAATTACAGTTCATCTAATTTTCTTCCCAACCCCCATGTCCAAGAAACCAGTTTCTTTTAATTAAATTATTCCCATAATCAGAGGCAGCCGTGCCATGAGGGCTACAGGCCCTTTCTGGGAGGCTCCACTGCCATGCCCTAGATACTCCTAGGGTAGATTTGATCACCTTCCAGAAGTGACACGCTGACAACAGAGCCCTTCTTCTTGCTCCAAGGAATGTGAGTGGCCACTCAGCAGTGTCTGGTTTGGTCTCATGTCTGGTCATACCCCTCCACGAAGGATAGAGATGCCTGGATTGTGTGATATTTAGAGCTGTGAGGTGATGTGCTGGGCATGAACCATCTCAACTGGTAGAAGTGGTCATTTCCAAAGTGAGAAAAACAATCTCAAATAGCATTTTCACCATGAGCGGCCCTTGGTGGCCATGGTAGCAGAGGGGGGCTGGCCCTGCTTGGGGGCCCTACCTTCTCCTCACCCAATGGCCTATCCACCTCCGGCCTGAGACCCCTCCTTGGTGCTCTGGGCTCTCTGGTACTTCTCAGCCAAGGTCTTAGGGTCAGTCTTAATCCAGGGGTGGTTTTCTGCCTTGTTTTGTCTTCTCTGTCCCCATACTGCACTTCCCTCTCAGGTCAGTGGGACACCAGTGAAGTCTCAAAAGGAGACCATGTTGCTTAGGACTATGCCATTTCTGGTAGGGAAGGACAGGAAAGGTAAGAGGCTGGGGCTGTGGAGGACACCCAAGGTAACTTCCCAACAGGGAGCAGCTGGTGGTCCTGGTTGTTACCCAGTTTGGCACAGTTTCCACAAGGCTTCACGAATCACCCAGGTTTCTAGACTGGCAGGGACATGTGGCATTTGGACCAAGACGTCAAAGGAGAAAAGCCAGATCTGGGACTTCGGGGCCCCTTAGAGAGTATCTCTCATGGTGTGGGTGCTACTTCCTTCATGTGTGGGCACTCATTGTACATAGTGTGTTTTTAGTGTCATCTTTTTTATCTAATTTTATCCTTCCTCCAAGTTAACCACCCACCTGACTGTGCCCTTTTTTACCTTTGTGCCTTCTCAGATCTGTGCATCTGTGCACAAACATGGACACACATTCACACTCGGGGCAGGGTCAGTACTTAATAGTATATGCATTTCTGCCTTACTCTTTTTTCACTTAGTGATATCTGGTAACAATTACTTAGTTGAGCCTGGAAGAAAATATATTTTAAAGACCATAGTTTTCTTATTTGCATGATCATTAACACTGCGCTTGTTCTAAATTTCTCCCACTACATCTAGTTACCTATTTCTACTTCTAAAAAAAACTTACTTCTTTAATATACAGAATTCTAGAATACTGAAGAAGCATTTTGTTACTTTAATTCATCCTTTCAGTCTTGAATCCATCTTGGTGGCTTTTGTCTGGAACATTCTAAATTACCTCTTATTTTTATTATTAGATTGTATAAATGTGAATGTCTGACTAGCATTTGCTTTTCAATTCACAGTATAATTAATGATAGTATCACAGCTGACTGTTAAGGGTTTCCTGGGTGCCAGTCACCACGCCATTTTCTAGAGACTTGCTATGAGTTCCTGTAGTTGAGAGTCTGTAACCTTGGCACACTCTTCTCTCCTGCTTCCTGGCCATACACTGTTGTAAGTGGCTTTTCTACTCCTACCCCCAGCTATAGTTCTATCTCGACTCCCCTGCATAATGCTAAGTATTGCTCAAAACAGCCATAGGCTGTCGCCATTATGGGTCTTTTCAAAGAATGGATTTTATTTATCAGATTTTTAAAAAAGTGTTCTAGCTCATTAATTTTTACTTTTTACTCTATATAGGTTGCTTCCTTCTGAGAGGAAGAGGTTTATTCTTTTCTAAGATCTTGAGTTGATTGTTTAACTCATTAATTTTCCGTCTCTTATTATCTGCTAATGAAAACATGGAGGCAGGAGACCACTACCTCTGACCGTCCCTGGCCCACTCTGTCAGTTGAGACTCCAGTGTCCCCCTGACAGTGGCAAATAGTGTAGTTTATAACCCTTGGTGCTGATGGCCTCTTTGATTCAAGTGCTGTTTAGGGAAGAGCTTTAAAAATCCCAAGCCCTTAGGGTTTTATATGTTAATTTTGTTGACCAGTTTCTGGTTTTATCGCACTATGACCACATAATGTGGCCTGAAGATCATTCTTTTGATTATTTTTTAAAAACTTAGAAATGCGCATGGATTAGAAAGTGAAATTATATTACACAGCTTGTAACACAAATAGCAGCATCTTTTACCTCTCCTCACACCTGTTCTGCGCAGTAGCTCCTCCATCTCCCTAGTGCTCCTGGTATTTATCGCTATTTCTGAATAGGTTCGTATGTATGATGCTTGGTGTATCAATTTTAGACATTATCTGTGTACTTTCTATTACAAATAATAAGCATTACTCTCCCACATCCTAAACACTCTTCTTCCCCTCATCATCTCAATATAGCAATAGCACAAATATAATATTTTATTAAATAATATTCAGTAACTGTAAATAATGTTGACTGTGACTATGTAAATATTGAAGACTGCTGAGTCAGTAGTGAAGTATAATAATTTTTTTCTAATAACTTTGTTTTTCCTGGAGTTAATAGTTGCCTCTCCTTTTTCGGTTTGCTTTGTTTTGCATCTCTGTTTATGTTTCTATAATTCATTCCAGATTCACCAGCAATACAGCTTGACCTCTTGACCTCTTCCAATACTGGTTTTTACTGAATTGACCACATCAGATAATCTCTTAGTTTCTTCTCCCTGTTTCATGGAGATTTCTGCTTGGGAGCTCTCAGTTACCACCTGACATGGATGCCTTTTTGGCCTCTGGATTTGGAGATTGTGGAGAGGTTAACCCTTGCCAGATTGGATACCACTGATGGATTTGCCCTTTTCCCTATCCCAGGGATCCTTGTTAGTTCACCGTGGCAGGTACCTAGTTGTGCTGAGTGAGGCTCAGAGACGTTGCCACTCTCTACCACCTTCTTCCCCATGCATGTTCTAGAGCAGTATTCTTAGAAAGGGTCATTTTTCAGCCCTCCTCTTGATCCACTTATATGAGGACAGCTAAAAGCATCTGGTGAGATCGTTCCTTCTCTCTACTTCTCCAGTATTAGCAATTGCCTGAGTGAGGCAAGATGAACCAGGCTGATTTTATTCACATTGGCCCAGTCCCACTTCTCTGCTAGGTAAATACCTATGTGACCTGAATTGCAGTTAGCATCAGAGCCCAGAGAAGGGCTTTTGGTCTCATCAGACACCATCATAGCTGCTGGCTGTCCTGGAACCTCCAAAATCTGCCGTGTGTCCCTGGAGCTTCCTGGCTCTAATGCCCCGTTGTTGGATGCAAGAGTAACAGCGTTGGCAAGCCCGACCTTTGCCAATGCAAGTAACAGGGGGAAGCATTGTTAGGTTAGCCCTGGAGTAGCAGCTGTGTGCCAATTTCTTTTGTAAATGCTTTGATATTTTAAAACAGAAATTTTAGATGAGGAAGCCATGCTTTGTTGCTGTTACAATAGCAGCTCTTGTCTGTGTGGATTCACTGAATAGAAATACAGATACTGGTGCAGCTTTAGTACTGTTAATGGTTCCTAAGTGCGTATAACAAATCTCTTCTTGGTGGTTGTGTCCTCCTTTTATCAAGTTTATACCTCTTTTAAAGCAGGATCCCCTGTGTTTATTACAGGCAAGTTAGCTGGTCTGAGATTAATATCCCTCTGACAGCATAGTGTTGCTGATTTTCTGTTTGGTTTCAGCTTCAATGAATGTCTTTGGAGCATTTAGAAGACTGACATGAAGACATGATTCAGTGATACATTTTTGTGTGATGTCCATTACCACTGACGGCCTGTGTACTGGCTGCTTCTGCTATAGGATGTGACCCCTGGAAGCCATGTGCTTCTCACTTTTACCTCCTGCACCTTCACAGCCCCAGCCCCAGGCCTGGTCTTTTCTCCGACTTGACACCTCTGTGGACCTTTACTTGTATTCGGTTTATTGTCTCTATAACTACCACTCCTCCCACCAAACTGTCAGCCCCATGAGGGCCCGGGCTTTGCCCACCGGGCATAGAGCAGGGAGGATCTCAGTCATGGCTTGTCTGCACATGGATTCGAGGCAGTCAACATTCAGGTGTTACAAGAAGGCATATGGTCTGGTGGCTGCCACATACTCTTACATCAGTGTTAAAGGGGGCATCACACCTTCTCAAAGCCACCAGCAGCTTGGGAGGCCATTCTTGGTGGTGACACGCTACATCAAGAAACATGGTTAGTTGTTTTTTTTTTTTTTTTTCCAGTGAAACATCTTCTAAACACAGAACTACTAGCACAACTTCAGTGTGCAGTCTGGTGTTTCTGAGAGATCATGTGGCCCTGCTCAGGGATGTCCTTGGCCTCAGTGGCAGTCCACAGGTCTGGGAACATAGCACCTGTTCCTCTGCACTGAGCCAGACTCAGATAAGTGCTGAGCAAAATATCCATAGTCAGTTGAACCCAACCAAAGGCAAACACACAGTGGAGCAGAACTAAAGAGGGAGGCAGCAGATCTCTGGCCCCATCTGAAGTTTGCTGTCCTCACATTAGTGTGGCAATTGCAGGATTGACAGAAGCCATGCCATGCTTTGTTCCCAGGTTGGCAGAGTATATGGCGTCTCTTATCAGGGCAGAGCCTCTGACTTCCTGTCTTTCTCATAATAGTCAGATCTGTCCTTGTGCTGAGTCCGGGCCAAGCCAGGTACCAATGGAGGTTCCAGCTGTACCTGGTGAAATGGTGTCAGCAGCACTTCAGAAAGATGATCTTGACATAGTTTCCAAGTTGCAAAGATAGTAAGGAAGTCTCAGAGCCACACTGCCTTCAGCTGTCTCCCTGTCCCCTGTGATCTGGGGCAGTCTCCCAGACTTTCCTGGATTTTCATGACCTTGACAATTTTGAGCAGTTATGGTCATGTATTTGGTAAAATGTACTTCAAATAGGGTTCGTCTGGTGTGTTCTAATGATTAGATGTGTTATGGGTTTAGGGCTGGGTGCTGTGGGGAACACCTAAATTGGTGTGACCCCCCCCCCCGGAGGACTGTGGTTATATGGTTGTGTGCCTTACAAACAGAGGTGCCTCCTAGTCATCAGCCCCACATCACTTTCCTATAGCAGGTTTAGGAAAGTGCATAAAAACTCAGATACAAAGTTTCATCACCATGTTTATGGGAGGAGAAATTGGAAATACTTTAAAGTTTTAGCCATGGAGAATTAAATATCTCTTCTCAGTGGATTACTACGAAACTATTCAATATGAAAATATTTTTATGATGTGTTAAAATGGGTTTTAAAACTGTGTACTCTACAGCCATGCTAACATGAATGTGCCCAATCTTGTCTAATCTTAGAAGCTAAGCAGGGTCAGGCCTGGTTAGTACTTGGATGGGAGACCACCTAGGAAGACCAGGTGCTGTAGACATAAAAAAATACTGTGTACTATATTCCTTTTTTTTTTTTTTAACAATTTATCAGAACTGATTTGAAATCCATGACCAAGGGATTAACTATCTTTATCTCTGGGTGATCAGATCACTTTCTTTTCTTTCTCTAGTTCCAATTTATCTTCACTGAAGATTTTTGCCTTTAAGGATTAATAAATTAGTTTTAATAAAATAAAATCAAAGGTAAACAAATGTGAGCTGAGCTGGTTTTGACAGAAGATGTTTAAGAACCCAGATGGGAAAAGGGAAGGGGAGGTGATGGGGTCAGTCAGGAGTTGGTGGAGAGGGGGCCCTTCTAAGGCAGAGGGGCTACTGTCCCAGTAACATCTGGCCGGAGCAGGGGAGCTTTGGCCTGGTGGAAAGTCTTCCTTCCCTGGAACTAAATGCAGGATGCTTGAGGTCTGTGGCTCCCTGCCAGTGCTGAGGATTCGGAAGGGGTGGAGATCTTCAGAGGATGTCAGAGCCTCTGAGAAGGGACCATGGATTTGTCATAGGCCAGTCCCAGGTTGACATGCTCTTGCACTACTGCCTAGCAGGAGGTGCTGGATGCTAATTGCCTAGATCCCACAGGCATGGAGACAGTTGAGAGTGTGGAGGGTCCAAGGATGGGGCAGCTATTAAATGGCATCTTGATAGGCAGAGAGGGGGCTGATCATCCGGGAGGGATGATGGTCTGAAGATTTGAGCTGCAGTCAAGCCAGCTGCAGGTATGAAAGCAAGACTGAGTAAGTCTGAGGAGTGTATAGCATGCTAAATACTTTTTAACCAATCTCTTATTGTGCTGAGAACACTTTAGCGGGGTGGGGTGTCTGCAGAACCTTTAGGTGGCTGGTGTGATGGCCTGTCCTGCTCTTGGTATGGTAATGGACCTGTCCAGGCACTTGGCACTCCATCAGGGCCTGGTGAGTTGAATATCCTTCTACCCACTATGTTTATGCTGCATTTTGTATTTTTGAAGGCAAGAAATCCTTCATCTGAGTAAGAGTTGTTTGACCTGACTCAAGAGAGGCAACAGAACTTGGGGATAAAAGTGATGACACAGGAAACAGAAACCTTGATTCTCATGCCAAATAGCTATGAGTCTCCTGGACCTCTCCAAGCCTCAGAATCTTTTGGACTCTCAATGGCCCAGGCCTCTTCTTTTTAAATTCTGAGAGAGAGGGAGAGAGAGAAAGAAATTTTGTTATGAGACTTATGCAAAGGTTATCAGTATATCATCCAGTTTTAATTTGGTGTCAAAGTGCTGCCTATTACAGTGATAGAAGGAATGAGTCTCACCATGGTTCCCATTTACATAAGACAATGAGATAAATGTCAGCATTTCAAAGTGAACACTATTACACAATCTTAACTGATGAAATCTTGCCTTCCCCATTTAGTCACTTGGCTTCAGGACCCGGATTTGGGACAGTTGGTGCCATTTAATCTGTTTGGTTCATTGTCAATAAGTAGACAATTCTCTTCCTTTTTTTCCTTTTGATCCTGCCAAAATCAGCAATTATATCCCTAATCCTCAATGAAAATAACAACTGGGAAATATCGGGAGAAGTGAAGTTAGCAGGTACATGGTGGGTGGAGACAAGAGCAGAACCTGTGGCCAGTGTGACAAGTAGAGGAGCTTTGCACGTACGCACAGGGACCCTCTGGTTTGGGAGCAGAATGTCCCAGGGAGCAGAACGTCCAGCGTGGACACATCCTCTATCTTACATGAACATTGAACTGGAGCAATGCCCTACAGTTTTCTTAGAGAACAGACCACTGCATACTGGAATCTTGGGTCCCTACCTTCCTGCCCTCAGGCCCCACATAACGCCCCAATTCTTTCAGAAAGGCTGAGCCTCAGGGAGCCATGGCAGAGCAGGTGTGCAGAGCAGGTGACTTCCACTGCAGGCTGAGATTGGTGAGCCCTAAATCAGAACACAGAGTTCATCTCAGTCCTATTCTGGTCTCCAATTCTTAGTCTCCTTAGCTAAACCAGTTACTCTGAAAAATAGATTTTGTAAGTTATTTTGGAAAAAAACATTTAATTTTTTTAGAGTTGTACCTGAGTAGTTTGATTAGACACCACTATAGGCAGTGGTGTCCCAGCTCTCAGAGATAATTTCAGCTGTTCTAATGGTTTCTTCTATAAAAATGCATGCTCATTCTGTTCTTTTTTTAATCTTTTGTGTTTCTCTATGTTTAATGGTTTTCTCCATAAAGCTTTTAAGTGTCTTTTTTAAAGACTATATTCACTCAAAGTTTGGCTTCTAGAATAAAGAGCAGTTTAAAAAATTGCATTTCACAATTTGTTATGGTTCATAATGCCAGTGGTCAGTTTTAAACATCCCAAGAGAAGGTGGAAGAGTTTCTTGCTTGTTTATTTTTCTTTGACTTTGATTATGAAAATTTTCAAGCAAATACAAAATTAAAGAGAATGGCATCATGCACCTCTGTGTACCATCTGTGTCGGTTATCCAACATGTGCCCCATCTTTCATTTACTGACCTCCTCTGCTGTTATTGTTCAGAGTAAACCCCAGGCATCATGTTATTTATTTACAAATACTTCATTAAAGACCCCTAAAAGATTGGGTCTTTTAAAACAATGTAACTACAATACCAAAAAATTAGGATGAATTCTGTCAACTATTTAGTCGGTGTTCCAGTGTTGCCAGTTGTCTCATAAATAAAAGCCTTTCTAGAGTTGGTTTGTCCAAGTAAGGATCCAACACATTTGACAGATGTGCCCTTCTAGTCCCTTTAAAGCCCTTTTTATGTTTCTGGCCACTGAGTCAGGGAACACTGGGCTCAACCGCACTGGGCTGACTGTCCCTTCAGGACTTGTATCCCCTGTCCCCAATCCCTGTGAGCTGGCAATAGAGCTTCAGGCTGCAGCAGAGTCAGCTTTGACTTTGGCAGGGATGCTTTGTAGGTGCTGGGACTTTCTGTTGCAGCAGGTCAGAAGGCACAGTCTGCCTTTGCTCTCTCTCTCTCTTTCTGCAGTGATAAAAGGCCAGGTGTTGCCAGCCTGATGTGTTTGTTAGGAAGTTCTCCCTGAACCACACAGAAGGGCTGTGGAAGCCTCAGTGGTCCCTGCCTAGACTCATCCACTAGGGCCTGCAAGGTGGCAGTGTTCTAATTCTGTCACTATTTGCATTTGCTATCTGGGATCTTTTATTAATCAAAGTAAACATTCCCTCGTCAACTATTTGGTTGCGCTAAATTCAGTTTCTCTGAGAAAGTCAGAATAAACTCTTTATTTTTTCCCTTTATCTATCAGTTTTCAGAATGACTCGGTTCCAGGAATGCCGGAGGATTCCTTTAATATTTCTAGTCACTCTGTTAACACCGTTTAATAGTTGTGCTTATTTTCTGTAGATTCTCTTTAAATATATATATATATGTATGTATGTAGGCAGTCATATTCTTTTCCGCTTCAAACCTTATAACTGATTTTTTTTTTCATTTTTTCAGTGGATAAGACCTCTTGTGGTGTTGAATAGGACCTTTAAAAGCATATTATGAAAAATTTCAAGCATAAGAAAAGTTGAAAGAATTATGTAGTAAAAACCCATATATGGACCACCTAGATTCTATAGCTTATATTTTACTAGATTTTCTTTGTTATATTAGATAATTTATTCATCTCTTTATCCATCTATCAATCCATCATACATTTTGATGCATTTCAAAGTAAATACCAGATATCAGTGTCCTTGCCCCTAAACACTAAAGACAGCAGTGTACAGAGCATTAACTAAAGCTCGGTGAATGTTTAGGTTTTTCCCCTGCTACAGAATTTACACAATGAAATGTATATTTCATAAATACACATTTTTAGAGTTTTGACAAATGTATACACTTGTGTAATCCAAACTTCTACCAAGATATAGAAAATGGCCATCACCCCAGAAAGTTTTCTCATGTCCCCACTTAGTCACCACCCCCATTTGTACAAAGATAGGACTGTAGCAGTTTTAAGATTGAGTTTGTGTAAGACCTTGAAGGACTTTTTCTCTTTCTGCATTGATGCTCCCAATGAGGAGAGAAGGTTTACTTCATGCTGATATTCTTGGCTAACTTTCCAAAAGCCTTGCTCAGTTGACACCTCTCTGCAAGAGAGTCAAGTCCCATCCATTCTACACAGGAGATCCTCGATTTTGGTGGCTGGTAGGTAGGCCCATAGTTAAGTGTGTGAATGGCAGCTGGAGGATTCTGCATGTCTGAAAAATGAAATCACAATGCCCCAAATGAAAGCAGATCTTAGATGGTTAATATTAAAGAAGATTCTCCTGCTTTCTCATTTATACACTGTATTTTTTATGACTGGTAGTATTTTTTCTGTTATTAATATAAGCACTTAACTCACAATCTTTTTTATTTATGTCCAAAAGAAAATAATCTGTGTTTGGATGGAGTGCCTTTTAAGCACAGTCTATGATGAACAGCACTCTTGCAATGCCTTGCTTCAACAAACAGTCTGGTATATTCTGCTGATTGAGGTTAATGATTTTTTCCCTTCACACCTATATTGAGATCACTCAAATGCTTTATTTCCTCTTTAAATCTTTGATAATATTCAACATTATTCCTCTGCAAACCATTTGGGTACCTTGCTGTTTGAAAAGCTTATGGAGTCTTGGTTCTGATCTCAAGGGCAGCTCCATCAGGTGGAAGACTGCATTTGGTTCATGGTTTTCACACCTGCATTGTTCCTGACAAGAAATCAGCTGTCACTCATCTAGTAGGCTCTCTAAATGTTTTTCTCTGACTGCTTTGGAGGTTTTATGTTTGGTTTACGGCAGTTTAACTATGAGGTGCCTACATGTGGCATTTGGTGGAAAGAATATTATCCAGCTTCTGAAACCCTGAGGTTTCCGAATCTGTAATTTATGTCTACTACCAAATTTAGATAATTTTTGCCAGTATAAGTCTGTTCTTCAGATTGAATAACTTCAGTTGAATTATCTTTGTGTGCACTACCTTTTATTCTGTCCTCTAATCTGCTCATCGAGTAAAATTTTCATTTCAGAAATTTTAGTTTTCAGTTCTAGAATTTGTTTGGTTCTGCTGAATTTTCCCATCTATTTATGCCTTATGAGCATATTTTCCTTTATGTCCTTGATTTTAATTATTAGGGATGCTTTACCTTGTCTGCTTGGAGCTTCTGTTCTGGGTGCTGAATGAATGGAGAATGGTAATAAAATGAGGTATGCATTATGTGGTGTGTTGAGTGTCACTTTGTAGGCAGTGCCAGGATGGACTGTGGCCCAGCTGTAAATGTCATATCCAGAGAAGGCCTTCCTGAGAAGGTGGTATCTGAGCAGAGACTTGACAAAGGACCATAGGGATGAGCACTAGGGCAATGACTTAAAGTGAGCCTGGGCCTCCACCAAGAGAAAAGACCTCAGGGCAGAGCAGAGGGGTAGGTGAAGTGGTCAGCTTCATTCTCTCCTTGTGGGTTTCTCTGTGGGTCAATCATGCTGTTTTCCTGTGATGATTCATGTCAGCTGACTTAGTTGAAACCTGATCCTCTACTGAACAAGATCCTTCTAGAAGAAAGCATTTCTAGCAGTTTCTCCTAGTGGCATCAAGGACTGGATGCCTGAGGGTGTCACTGTCCCTCCCTGAGTCACTGACCACAACCTAAGACTTTTTTGCAGGGGATCTCTCAGTGAGACTGTGGCTGCCAGCAGTCCCCACCAGGCCCTGGTTCTGTGGCCAGGGTGCCCGCGCCTTCCCCTCCCTGTCCCAATGGTATGCACATGCTGCCCAGAGTGGTTCTGTGATGTAGGCCACCCCTCAATGGCCATCCCAGGCTCCAGACCCAGGAACTTTCTGTCTTTACTGACCTTGCTGGATGGCCAGATCAGCTAGCTTTCAAAGGTGTATGAAGCCGGTCAGCAAGGTGTGTCCACTTGTTAGTACATGTAGACAAGTAAAAGTGTGGGAAGGGAAGGAAGAATACTGGCACATTCACTGCAGTGACCCTCCCTGGAGATGGTGTCTGTGTGGAATAGAAACTGGAGGGCCACCCTGATCTCTGACTGATGCAAGTGCTAGATGGAGGTGTGTGATTCCCTCCTACTTTACTGATGACCTGACCTTCTCTATTATTTCTTACAAGTAGGTGTGTTTATATAATAAGCCAGACCCCATCCTTCATCATGTGACCAGGTGTGTTCATTGGTAGCATGGAGGATCCCCAGAAACGTTCACTGAATGAACACCTGAGTGCTAATAGTCCCTCAGATTTGGGGTGAGAATGACACCCCATTTCTGTGAGCATGGACACTTTCATTCCGACACCCCACTGCCATGGGCTCAGGGGCTCTCTGTATGTGTGTGCAGGGCCTACCCCAGCTACAGTGTTAGAATGGACCCACTACTCCATGCAGGGCCTGTGAACATGGTGCCCCCAAGCATGGCAGGGCCACATCTGCCCCATTCACCTTGAGCCAAGTTTCGAGGCTCAGCAGCCCCATATGGCCCATGGGCACTGGACAGCACAGGCAGAGCCAGAACATTCTGTTGTCAGCCCCACAGAGGCGCTGACCAGCAAGCACTTCATACTGGTCATACAGTGATTCTGACAAGGCGCTCTGAGACAAGCTTCAGCTACTTTTCATGCACAGGAAACAAAAGACAAAGAAATGGTAATGCACTGTGCCCTTCAGCCTGGTATATGTTAAATATTAGGAATATATTAATCCTAAAAAAAATCTGTTGCTTAAGTCTAATTTCCGTTGACAGGAAGCATTTCGTATTTATCTAAAACCTATGAGCTAGCTAAGGCCATTACTTCGAATTTTGTTTTTGAGCTAGCTGGTGACACCTGTATAGATCTAAGCAACAGGGGACACCTGGGGCTATGAAGTCTGGTTACTATAGCAACTGAATATTAGCTAGCACCATGACAAAGTGCAGTGGATGGAGGGTCGTGGTTGGGGTGTGTGGGTTACACAGGTCACATCCTGTTCCCTGCAGTGCCCAAAGACTTCCTTAAAACACATTAACAATTTGCTAAACGCCTCATAGTTGGGAGCATGCAACTTAAAATGATTTTATTTAAAGCACAAAAGCTTTAGCCTGCTGCTCTTTTGAAAATATCTACTTACTAGAAAATGCTCTTCTGTTCACAATTTGATCTGGTTTAAATCCCATCGGCTGAAATGTGAAGTCCCCCATTGCTGGCTTCTTTTAGTGGTCAGGCTCTCTCCATGCGCTTTTCATGGCCTCCCCTATAGCAGAACAGCCAACCTTCACATGCCACTTTGTCCTGATGTGAGAAGTAACTAGGAGACTAGACAGGGATCTTATCCAAGGGACATACCCAGATCAGACCAGTTCTGGTGGATTTCTATGCAGACCTGGTTCCCAGTGGGTCCTATGGAGCACAGGAGGCTCCAGACCAGGCCTGGCTGGCAGGAGTGAATGAGGCCCAGGCTGGGGAGGTGGGCAGGAGCGTGGCCTCATCTCTGGCGTAGGGCTCTTGTTAGTGCTTCCTGGCCCCCAGGGATGAAGGATAGGCCCCAGTCTGTCTCCTTAGGGCAAGGGTCACTGCCAAGTTGTTCTGACAACCAGATGGGGTCAGTGAGCCTGGGCAAAGCCCCTCAAATGGTGCCCTCCCCTATAGGCACACATGCAGTGCCTCTTGGCTGTGGCTGGTTGCCATGGTGAATGTGCTGGATAGGCTGGGTGGACTGTCAGTAACCCTGTCCAGGTGAAGAAAATACAGAAGTACATCTTCCCTATGACTTGCGAGATGGACAGCTGGTAATGGGATGCTATTTTTATTTATTTTTTATTTTTTAATTTTATTATTAGTTTTAAGTATACAGTACATTGGCAGAAGTTTTCTTTCAAATTTTGTCTTAGCTTCTGTTACATTTCTTTTTTCACCTGATTTCATTTTGTATTTTGTCTCAGTGAGAGAAAAGTGTCTTAGCCATTTGGTTGGTGGATTATACCTGTCACGATAGCGGTGTTTGCAGCAGTAACTAGTGGCTCTCCCAGGTCCAGCCTGGGTGACAGCCAGGCAGGTGGGCTAGTTGGTAGACAGTACTGGGGACCTCCTTTCCCTCCCCTCTCCTCCAGGCTGCCTTGCAGCCCCTGCCACCACAGGCCTGGATCTCAGGGAGACACACCACAACAAAACTATTCTTTACTCACTAGTCCAAGCCTCCATGCCACTGGAGTTGGGGCTCTAGCTGGCCCCTCAGGAGTGTAATCCAGGCCTGATCCGGTTTGGGGTCGCTTCTCTGTGCCAGGCTGCAGGCAGGGTACCCATGCTTGACTGCTGCTCTGCTTTCAAAATGCAACTTTCTTTGAGTGGCACTTCCATCACACACACTGAGTGACAGTAATTAACTCTAAAACAAGGCTTTGCAGAACAGTCAAATGGTGAGAGAACACAGAGTAGCAGAAACGCAACTCCAAGTGGTCAGGATTTGTGAGGGCACAAACTGAACCCTGAGCCACCTGAGAACAAAGGCTCTTTCCTCAACCTACTGTGACTTCATGTGCTGCTGAGAGCCCATAAGACTTGCTAAGAACCGACCAAGATCAGCCACTTTGAAGCATACACTCTGCAGACATTATCACAGAAGTTACTTTCCCCAAACTCAGAGACATTCAGAGAAGTAGGGCCCGTAGGCTATACATTCATGACCACAGACCAGGCTGCAGCATTCTTTGTGACTTGGGCCAGCACCTGCCTCCCAAATGATACCACAGTGTGGGTGGAGTGGCCCAGCCCTGTGGTTTGGGCATGGACCCAGATGGCCTTCTGTAGCTTATACTCTGCAGTCTGGGCCTTTCACCATTTGCAGTCGGCTGAGGGGGCACCCAAGGATCAAAGTCAGCAGCACCTGGTGTCACTGTAAAGTCTGAGCTGCTTGCCTCATCCCATCACCTTGCTGACAGCGCTGTGCCTGGGTTCCCCCTGCCCAGCCCTCCCCAGGACCCACTGCTGGCCCATTGGACCTTGGTGCTTGTCTACCGTGAGGCCTGGCTAGAGGGGTGAGCAGGACCCAGAACTGTCTACCAGCACAGAGGGTGCCAGGAATAGTGGGCCAGCACGCTGTTGTTTCTGCCACTGGCCCCCACCACATCAGTGTGTGCCCCACATCTCAAGCCTCAGTTCTCCAGAGCCCCACCTCCCAGTTAATGTGGGCTCTGCATTTCTGTGGAGGTCTGGTGCTCTGTGACAAAGCAAGGTGCCATACCTGTGGGTGGCAGGGTCACCTGTAATCTGCATCAGGACCGCTTTCTTATTCCTGAGGCCCATCTTTGACGTGTCAGTGACTATCGACAAAATCTGGTGTGCCACTCTGGAACTTTCCATTCTAGCATACAACCCATAAAGATCAAGAAAATAACTTTTAAGAGCTTGAGTTGGTCTCCAGGGCATCATTAGGAGCCCCGGGCGGCTGAGGGCGGGGGCTCCATGCAGGAGTGACAGCCCGTCAGGAGGGAAGCGCTTTTCTCCATTTTCCCTGATTTTAACGTGAAGCTAATGGGTTCCTACTTCTAACATGGATGGTGGCTGTCATTTCTGAAGGATTCATACATGTGAAATTTAATTACTCTTTCTAAGTAGCTATAATAATTTTGAAGAAGATAATGAGGACTCAGTTGGTATTTTCTTTTTGGAGTGGCCATCTAGAGGCTTCCACCTCTAAAATGTTGTATTAGATTATGTTTTCCACCTTGGTCAGAGGCAGCTCAGCCTATGCTGTGCTGACCTTGACTCTGAGTGACTTCCGAGCCCCCCAGCCCAGCAGCACCCCTGTTGGCTGGAGCACGTCTGCTGGCTCCCCATCTCTGCTCTTCCCATCCAGAACAGTCAGCAAGACTCTCCCTGATGAGCAGCCAGGGTGGTGCCCCCGCCAACCTGTTCACCCCGAAGGCACCACACTGTCCACCACGCATTCACCAGTGATGCAAGTTGCCAGGCACAGGTCAGGACTTTTAGTGGTGAACTTTCTGGATCTTCAATAGAAAAGCATCTTTACTCTTTGCTCACTCCTAAGTAGATAGAGAAGAAACATCAGCACCATTTCTCTGTCATTTTTATTTGGGGAGCAGGAGCCCTGAGCTGGACCAGAGGAATGGAGACCCCACAGGTCAGAAGTTGGGCCAGGAGACTGAGTGTCCAAAATCAGCATGTTTTATGGGGCCTTTCCTCAGGCTACACGTGTAGCTGCCCTGGCAGACACAGGCCATGTGCCCCATGCCAAGGAGTTTTATTTAGACATGCAAATCAGGAGGAGGAGGGTGTCCACTGTTCTGACCTCTTAAGTCTACACAGCCGTAGCTGGTCCTGGCCTTCAGGGTACCTGAGGCCAAGGGTTATGACTACCCTCAGACCTGGAGGCCATGGGCAATGGCTTGCCCTGAGCTCTGGTCAATACCATATCAAGGCTCACTGTCCCATCCTGCACCTTCCCCACCCCCAAAGCCTGTCTGGGGATGTCCCTGGGGATAGTGGCAAACTGTTCTTGGAAAATGGCAAATGCATTTCAGGGAGCTGCCCGCTACCTGGACACTTTGCCCCAGCAGCCACTGTCTCTGTCCAAGCATCTAGGGCTGGAAGCACCAGCTCCTCAGTCTCATAACTGGAGGCATTTTCCTTCAGTTTTATGTGGAAATTTCCCAAACATGGCTCGTTCAGGACAGGTCTGTTATTCCAAATAAGTCAACAACCATAGGAGGAATAGTTCCAGAAACAGGCAGGTGCAACTCACGCTCCATGGCTTCCTCATGGGAATTTGCTAACAACCATCACCCCAAAGCCACTGGTGGGACTGTCAACACCAGCACTGTCCTCAAGACAGCTGATGGGGCAGAACCTTCCAGAGCCACCATGGAACTGAGATTAAGTAGGCATTTGTACACTGAGGGAAAGGGCCAGATACCTTTATCTCCACACCCGCAGAAAGGCTCTGAGCACAGGTTGAAAGGCATGGGCACCTCATGAGTAGGGGTTTTAAACTGATAAGAGGCATGCAGTGAAGCCCATTGACTGTGTTGGGGTCAGCATTTTCTCGCAGTCATGAGCACGTCTCTTGGCAGTGTGCTGTGCCATCCGCAGGCTCAAGGACAGCCTGGGCTGCGGGAAGCCACTCCGGCAACGCACTGGGCATTTGTTTTTCTGGGGACGCCTCCCTGCCACGCTGAAGCAGAGAACAATGGTGTTCTTATGCAGGCAGCACAGCTGCTAAAATTCAACAAGATCCAAGAAAAGAAAGCAGAAGCAGGTGGGTATGCAGGCAACCCTTTCCTCCCCAGCAGTATCAGCAAGTGCTGATGGCCACAGGGCCAGTGGCCAGCGATCAGCAAGACAGCAGCTCCAGTGAGATGGGTGTGGGGGTAGGGGAGTGAGGGGTGAACCCCTCAGGAGGAAGCTGGCACACCTCTGCTGCAGGCGTCCCCTCTCGCATGCACCCCAGCAGGGTAAGGAATAGTCTAGTAGGTTCAGGAGGTAGGAGGGCCAAGTGACCCTCTGCCAGTACACACATGTCCCTAAGGTGACAGCATGCCCTATCCCTTGCCTACACCATCACCTGCTTCCTGGCACTTAGGCGGGCTCTTCCATTTGCATATCACTTTGATCGGTGTCACTCAAACTACATATTAAAATTCCGTTCATCACATCTGTGCAAAGTGAGGTGACAATTAGAGAAGGCAGGCCCGGCGCCTGGGGAAGGTTCTCCTCGCCCACGTGGGGTCTCAGAGTTTACAAGAGTTTCTCAGGAGTGAGAGCAAGGCAGGCTTTGCGCTGTGGAGCTGAGTGAGGGCTCCACACCTGCAGAGGTGCATTGGCTCCTCTAGGCATCCCAGGTAGTGGTCTGACCTGGCTTGTTCTCTGCCCAGAAGTCTGGAACCACCTGCTCTGTTTGCAGGGCTGTGAGGGGCATGGGCCTCTGGGTTCCTGAGTTTTCTCACCACCAGGTAGAGGTGGCCTTTAAGGTGCTTTCTCAAAAAGTGGATTTATCTATAGATATGTACACCACTTAAAGCTGTGACTGCCACTTCCATGTTCTGTATATCCTTTGCTGATCAAATCACATATAAAATGCACCCCAAGTGAAATGAGTCCAAATTTAATGAAAATTATCTCTCAAGATAAAACCAGAGAAATTGTCACATACAGAGCAAAGTCTTTTTTTTTTCTTGCTGAGAGAAGGGAGTTTGAAGCAAATTGTAAACCACAAATAAGGAAATTCTTGATTCAAAGAAATCAGTTGACCTGCGTCTGAAATCTCATAAAACTAGTATAGACTAAATTTTTCCCTCTTGAACATCTAAGGAAAGTCAGGTGTGTGCCCAGTGCTGGGTGGGGTGCAGGTGGGTCCTGGAGGGGTTGGAATGAGTTGTGGGCATTTTGTTCATCCAGTCCCCAGAGGGGCCACTGCCGTCTTCCCTTCTCAGCCTTGGCCAGAGTCCCTGCAGCTCAGTGCCTTCCTCTCCTGTCAGCTGAGCCACAGGACCCACGACAACCTGATGGTGCTGTGGTTCTGGCTACACACCTCTCTCCCTAGGACTGTCCAGGCTTCTTTCTGCTCCTGGAATCATCTCCCAGTGGGGGCAGCATGCATGCTGGTGGCCCCAGAGTTTCCAGCACAGAGCAGATGCCAGGGCAGTGAGCCCACGGAGATGTCAGGCTGAGGCTGCCCCTTTGAGTCAGTCTCATTGTCACACTGGGGTCAGACATACCACTCTCAGGCACTATTTTGCAGCAAATGACCCACTCTCTCCAAAACTGATTTGGAAATGGGGTTTCAGAAATCCATAGAACATCTGAAAGCAAATGGAGTCCCCACACCCCTGCATCTTATGAAAAATTTCAAATTACAGGTAGTTTGAAACAATTATACAGTGAAACCCATGAGCCCCTTGCCTGGACTCAGCAGTTTGTCTTTCGCTCTGGTGGCTTCATCATATGCCTGTTTGTTCCTCATCTTAATGTTCAGGGCACCTCAAAATCAGTTGCAGACATGAAGATCTGTCCATCAACCCTTAAACTAGGGTTCAGGAGTCATTTAAGTTTGAGGAAGAAACTTACAAAGAATGAAACCCTAAGGTGCCTCTGGTGAGTCTTGGCAAGCACTCCCCCACTCCTCTACTCCCCCACCAGACACAGACTCGGCGTCACCCCAGAATCCCCAGGCCACCTTGTTCAGATTTCTTTCCCCTGCATCAGTTTTCTTCTAGAACCTTCTATAAATGGAACCATAGTGTATGGTATGCAGTCTTTCCTAATGAATCTCACTCAGCATAATGTTTTTGAGATTTGTCAAAATGAGATTAACAGGGGCTTATGCAATCTGAAAAATGAAGCACAGGTTTCTTTTGAAGGGCCCAGTTGACAACCACCTGAAACCTGTTCTGGGTTCCAGGTGTACCAGTGATGCAGTGTGAACAGCTGTTTCCATAGTGGGGGCCAACTCAGTGAGTCACCACTTCTGTGAGAACGAGAACTCAGGTGTGTTGCACTCACCTGCGTTTCTCATACAGAGTTCCCAGCGGGAAGAATTAGCTGGCCCCCCTCACGGCCGACCAGTAGACCTGCCAGCCGTAACGGACTGAGCCCACGCAGGCTAACAGGAAGTGGTTTTAACTGGAATGACCATCACCTGTACCTACTTCTTCCTCTGGCTTCTCTCACCTAGGACAGACAGGCTGTATTATCTGTACCTGCCTCATTTCCCTGTGACTTCCTCCCTCACCTGGAGCAGATGAGGGTTGTACTTGCCCTGTATCTTCCTATGACTCTTTCTTTTATCTGGGGGCATATAGGGGCCATGTCACCTGTACCTGTCTTGTGTTCCCCCTTGGCTTCCTCACCTGGAGACCGTGTCACCTATAACTGTGTCTGCCCCTGGCTTCCTCACCTGGGGAAAATGGCTGTGTCACCTAAACCTGTCCCACCTCTCTCTGTGACTTCCTCATCCGGGAAAGATGGGGACCAGAGTCAGCTTTGCATTCAGAACCTCTGTGCAGGTCGTCTGGCCTCCTCCATACACATCATCCATCCTGGTGAATGCTCCTCCAGGAAGAATACACAAAGCCATGAGTTCAAATGCAGGCCTACTGAACAGAAAGAGGACTTCCCGTGCCCACTGGCAGTGTGTGCTCAGCGTGGGGCCCTTGTTACATCTGAAGCAACTCCAAAGGACAGGAGGCGGTGGGCTGAACATGGAGGGTGTGGTGCAGGCACTGGGGCACAGTCCCACTGTGGGCTGAAATGCACTCCTCAGTCATTCCATCTGTCCTATGTTCAGGACTGTTAAGTTAAACTGCGTTTAGTGGGACTATTCCTCTAGAGTATGGCTAGCTCGTTAACGTGGCCATTCTCTTACTGTCATTTCAGGATGGGAGTCCCAGCTTCTGGAAACAGGGTTCCTGGGGATTTTCTTGTGCCCTCTTTGGACTCTGTCTCGACTGCCCAGGAAGACGCCCCCTCCCCAGATCGTTCTGTGGGGCTTTCGGTGGCTGATTTTCAGAATCATGCTCGGAGCAGTAAGTAGAACTTTTATTTGTAATATTTGAGGGGAAATGTACTGAAAATGAATCTCTCACCTCTCTGTCCTCCCGTTGGCTAGGCCAGGCCAGCTGTGCCCCCTTCTGTTTCTTTCTGTGATGTCCAGTGGCCTGTGTTTGACCCCTGCAGACTCCACTGGCTCCCCTGGCCCTTTACATAACCATGTTATGCCAAGACTCAGTCTATTTAACATGGACTCATGGGGAAGAGCCTCTCAATGCCTCTCACCAGCTCTTCCGGTGGTCTCTGGACCACCACATCACTTTCCACATTGCTTTAAATCAGTAAAGAAGGACATGATGTAATTCTCACCCCTAGAAAGCCACATCAGCTTCGTTTTCATCTCTCTGCCTTCTAGTCTTTCCTTTTGGACCTGTGCTCATTGGGTTTGGGGAGTATGCCTAGCTGTTCCTTTACTCCAGTGTGGCCTGTGGTGGCAGTCTGTGCTCTGCCTGGCCTGGGTGCTGCTTGCCTGTGTTCTTCTCCTCTTAGGCTCTTTTGCCAGGCCCTGAAGACTAAGATTGCTTAGCTTCTATCTTCTATACAGCCTTTGAAAGTATATGTCTTTTTAATTTAACCACCGTTTTTAGAAACATTATCTAAGCCTTAAAGTCAGGAGTGGTCACTTTTGACCTCCCACTGTAGACAGAATTTAGCAGCTTTCCCTCACTCTCTCTTCCACTTCTCTCCCTTTGTAAGCAAGATCTTGATTTTTCATTAAAATCATTATAAAATACGAAATTCTCTTACATTGGAAACCTTG
The DNA here is from genome assembly GCA_030015415.1 of Cynopterus sphinx. Lineage (NCBI taxonomy): Eukaryota > Metazoa > Chordata > Mammalia > Chiroptera > Pteropodidae > Cynopterus > Cynopterus sphinx. The sequence continues at coordinate 91,839,881 of CM057379.1, read as the reverse complement.
TCATACAGACATGCTAAGTATCTGTTTGTTTTACTTTTTCCCTTGGGGGACAATCACAAACTTGGGGGACATGGCAGAGAACTTGCTCCTGACCCACTTGAGAGCAAGTTGCTCCATCCATTGGGCCTGCCTTGCTTGTGTCCCCTCCAGTCCAGATGGTCCCCAGTCTCCCAGCCCCATGACCCAACAGTGTGGCTGTCTGATGTGCACCTGACCAGCCTCAGGTACTGCATCCCTGGCAGGAGGCCCTGCACTCTCTGCCAGGGGCAGCATCCATCTGTTCTGTCACAGACTTAGGTGGACCTGGCTGGTCCTCTCTCAAAATCACCTTTTTCCACAGTGTAATTAATATTTCGCAGTGAGGTCCTGCAAAATCATGCAGCTGTCCCATTTCTCATCAGATGTTCAGTTTATTCGTGTATCTTTGTGAGTGTACACTCCCACATGCCCTATGTTCAGCATGGCATTTTCACACCTCTGTGGGCTTTTAATAACGTGATGCCCTCATTCCTTGTATCTGTCCTGTGCTCCATCACCCTTGCATCATGCCCGGTTGTTATATGCCCTCAAGTCGGCTCTGACTCCTGGTGACCATGTGACTTAGTGATGTCCAGTGTCCTGTCCTCAACAGCCTTGCTCAGCTCCTGTAGAGTCATACCCTTGGCTTCTTTTAGGGTGTCAATCTACTCATATTTGGTCTTCCACTTTTCCTGCTGTCTTCCATTTTTCTCAGCATTATTGTCTTTTCCAGAGAACCCTGCCTTCCTTCTCATGATGTGCCCACAGTAGGACAGCTTCAGTTTTGTCATTTTTGCCTCAAGTGATGTTTCAGGCTTAATTCTCTCTAGGACCCACTTGTTCATCTCTCTGGTGATCCAGGGGTATCTGTAAAGATCTCCTCCAACACCATTTTTCAAATTAATCTATCTTTTCCTGTCAGCCTATTTTACTATTCAACTTTCACATCTGTACATTGGAATTGACCAGTACTAGTTCTTAACTAGCAACTGACGGGCATCTGCTCTGTGAAGGGATGACGTGCCAGCCCTCCTGCAGGACTGCAGTCCTGAGGGCTCGCGCCTTCCCACTTCCTCTTGTTACTGTCAGGCACCCACTCTCCTGTGCTTCAGACTTGCTCTCGGATATCGAAGCATCGTTCATTCTGGCACGATGACCATCTGTAGTTTGGTTAACTGCTGCGTCTGTGGCCAGGTGGCCTTGGAGTCCTGGGGACACTGGAAGTAGCTGGATGCAGAGGGACAAGTGCCACCAGGGGCAGCAGGCCTAGGGTCAGAGCCCAGCATGACCAGCCATGTCCACTTGCGTGGATGGTGAATGGGCCACAGGGCTGTTGGAGTGCTGGCCGGAGGGACAGTCAGGGATGTGTGGAAGCCTGGAGAGCACCCCATTTGGGGCTGGTGTGGTTGACAAGGTTCTCGACCTCGGTGGACGTGAATAGCTACAGATACTGGGAAATGCTGTGTTGAAGTTATTGTGTGTTCAGATTCAACAATGAAGTATGATGCTTCTACATTCATTTTCCCATTTAATTAGAAAGAGTTGTTTTTGTGATTCCTTTTAATTAAATGTCAAAATTGTGAGTTGTCTATAGTCACCATACACATATTCTTTGTAGGCTTTGGTTCGTTGTCCATCTAGGACTTTGATTTTGGATTCTCTCCCAAGCTAGCTTTAAAAAGTATAAAAATGTATGAAATGTTGCAAAGGACTTTATTGGGGACCCCACTGAGATGACAGCTTCATTAAGTGGGACATATAAAGCGAGGAGCCCCAGTGAAGGGGCAACCCGGGCACAGAAGCTCTGGATGGCAGAGCTGTCAGGCTGTTTTGTGCAAGGTTTGTGATGCCAAGAGTTGAACAAACCCCCATCATGCCTGACTGAGTGCAGGGGATCGTTAGCACATTCTAAAGCGCCTTTTATGGCATTTTGATTGACTGTTAGCACCAGCTGGATAAGAAATTATCAGGTGCACTAAAAGGTATAATTACTTGATTTAGTCTGTATGTTGGATATTATTAATCTTCCTTCAGTGGAAAGCAGAAAGTAGAGTTGACTTGACAAAAAAGTGCTAGCAGCAAAATGTCCATTCCTCTATGAGGTGAGAGAAATCACAACAGATCTGGTGATAATAAAGTGAAGCCCTCCAGTCTAGCCCGTGATCTTCTGTTTGTGGGTGAGAACCAGTGCCACAGAATCAGCTTAGGGGGTGACTGTTCTGGATATTCAGAGACCGCTGTCATTTTGTCATCCGGCAGTAGTTCAGATGCCCTTAGAGACAGATGGGCTCTTGTAGAGCTCAGCCTCAGAAGGGACCGTGAAATGTGCAGGTAGAGGTACCCAAGCAGAAAGAAAGGAAGCCGCGTAGCCTCTGTGCTGCAGAAGGCCTGCTCTTCTCAGGTGCCTGAGATGGAGTCAGCCTGGTCCCCGTTCTTAGGGCTTCTGTGTCCTAAGCCATTCTGACCCCCTGCAATGCTGAAGCAGGAGGTATTAATGGATAGGTGGCCCAGGCTACCCTGCTGTCTGTAAACAGCTGGACACTGAACACACTGCACGATGCAGCTGTTCTCACGTCGGACAATAGACAGTGTGAGACAGGTCCAGAGGAGAACACATAAGGTGAGCCCCTCGACTGCCTGGCTCTCTGTGGGGAGGTGGGAGGCAGGCAGAGGTGGGAGACCTTGCCAACTGTTGGAAATGGAGGATGATGGAAGGCTATAAGACTTCCCTCAGCTCCTAATGCTGCTGGAATTCTGGGGCAGAGTACACAGAGGTGCACAAAAGGAGCTCCAATGACACAGCCTCACTTCTGTTGCAGTCTTAGAAAAATGCATTGCTCTAAGGGTGGCTCCATAGTGTAATGGTTAGCACATCTGCTTTACACGCAGAAGGTCCTGGGTGCACCCCAGGTGGAGCCACGGACCATACGCCTGGTGCGCCAGGCTGCCAGCGTGTGGGAGGAGATGCCCTGCCTTCAGAGATCTAGTTCTTAAGGGGAAATGGCAACATCCATAGGTCAGGGGCAGAAGTAGGGGCAGGGGAATTAAAGAGGGGAAAAAATACATTTCTCTAACCTAAGTGTGAGAAAACATCAGAGAAACTGCAACTGAGGGACATTCTTCAAAATTTCTGACCAGAATTCTCAAGTGTCAAAATCATGAGATTTAATTAAAGACTGAGGAATTGTCAGACTTGGGAAACATAACAGTTAATGTGGCACCCTGGATTGTCTCTGATATAGAAAAAGGACATTAGTGGGAAAACTGGTGAAATCCAAGTAAGGTTTGCAGTTTAATACATTGAATTAATAGCGACAGCTCTGCAGAAACTCCAGACTATTTTTACAGCTTTCCTGAAGTCTTAAGAATTTTTCAAAGTAAAAAGTTAGAGAAGGGTTCAACAAAGAAACAATGGCTTCTGCTGGCACTTCTGTCTGGGAGAAAGTGTCCTCACCAGCTCTTGCCCTGAAGCCAGACAACTCAGTTGCTCCCCGTCTATTCCTGGCACCTTTCAAGCTGCCACCCCAGCTCTGGAGTTCAGAGCGAATGAATCCATCAGTGAATGTGTTTCAGTCCCAGGCCCATCGAAGCAGGACAACCCCATTGGCCATGGGACCAGGCCTCGGGACCAGACAGGATGGCACCATGGCTGATTCCAGAACCAGACACAATGATCAATTACCTCATCCCCCTCCAATCATCCAGTCATTGTCCCCCCCGCAATCATCCAATCAATGGCGCTCATGACCCCAACTCCCTTGGTTTCCATGACTACTGATTTTCCCCTGTATAATCTGTACTCCTGAGACACGTGGGGAGCCCTTTTGTTGAGAGCAATAGCTCGCCTGTGTCTTCAGGAGTTGCAACTCTTTAAATAAACCTTACTTTCTTTGCTGAAAAAATAGTTCAAGAGAAATAGTATGAGCAACTTTTATGCACACAAAGCAGGCAATTTGAAGAAATGGTTAAATTCCTTTAAAGACATAGATTACCAACACTGACAGAGAAAGAGACAGGAATCTGCGTAATTCTATCAACTGAGATCATTAACAACACAGACAAATAAAAAGCACCTTCCCACTGAGAAACCTTTCCTGATGAGTTCTATAAAATATTAAGGAAGAAACTATGAATCTCATACACATTCAGAAAACAGAGGAGAGGAAACCCTTCCCAACTCTTTTTTCTGAGACCAGCAAAGACAAGGACATGTCAAGAAAAGGAAATTATAGAGCAACGTCTTCAAGAGCACAAACATGAAATTTTTAAGGAATTATTAGCAGTTGAATCCAGCAACATGTGAAAAGTATAAGGCATCAAGACGGCATGGCGTTTTTCCCAGAATGCAAGATTGGCTAGACATGAATGAATCGATGGAGAAAGATATAAAATGATATGATCACTCAACTGATGTAAGAAAAGCATTAGACAAAATTATACAGTTTTTAGAAATTCTCAGCAAACTAGGAATAGAAGGAAACATCCTCAGCCTGATGAAAGATTAAGTACATAAACTGCCTGCAGCCAATATTATACTTACTGGTGGAAGACTAAACATTTTTCCTATAAGACTGGAAGCGAGGCAGGGGTGTCCACTCTCATCACATCTGTTTAACAGTGTATCGATGATCTTAGCATGTAGAATAAAACAAGAAAAGAATAAAAGCCTGAAGATTAGAAAAGTAAAATCATCCGGACTTACAGATGAGCAGGTCATGTATGTGAAAGATCATAAAGGTCTTTAGGATCAAGGAGTGAATTTAACCAGGATCCATGGCCAGTATTTAAAACAATATTTCTATATGCTAGCAAAATTTCAGAAAATGAAAATTTTAACATAGCACCAATAATACTATCCAAAATCATTGGAAATTTTAATAGAGGTGCAACATTTGTACCCTGATAGCTACCAAACATTGCTGAGAGAAATTAAAGAGACTTAGGTAGACAATGTTTGTGAATCAGAAGTTTCAATATTGCTCAACTGTCAGTTGTCCCCAAATCAATCTGTAGATTTCATGCAACCTCAGACATAATCCTAGGAGGATTCCTTTTTAGAAATTGATGAACCGCTTCTTATATCTATATGGAAATGGATTCTGTTCCTAGTGAGGACTCTCTCTGGCCTGAGATGGCCTTCCTCTTTCTGTGTCCTCACCTGGTGAAGCAGGAAGTCTAGTCTCCTCTAATAAGTGCACAAATTCTGTCAGACCAAGTTCCCGTTCTTATAACCTCATTGACCTTAATTACTTCCTTAGTCTAAATACAGACACACTTTGGTGGGGAGGGTCAGAGCTTCAATATGAATTTTGGAAGGACACAGACAATTCAGTGCATAACAGCAAAGATGTGAACAAGCGTAACTCTCCTGCATTGCCCTCCTGTGGTGTATAAAATGGTACCAATGTTCTGGGGAAGCAGTTTTGGCAGTTACCTACAAAGTTAACTTACTCCCATCCTACCAGCCAGTATTTCCACTCTTCAGTATTTTCCCAAGAGAAATGAAACTATATGGTCAAAAAGGTCTTTTACACAAATACAGCAGTATTATCCACAGCACCAAGCTTTAGAAACTAAACATAGTCCATCAACAGGAGGGCAGGTGGACACCCTGTGCTAAACCCCCCAAATGAAACCATCCAGCAATAAAGAGGAATGAATACTGCTGCGTGACAGACCTGGATGACCTCACAGGCATCGTGCTGAGAGAAGCCAAACTGAGCACCATGAAGGATTGGGCACCACGTGAGACCTTGTGTAGGAGGTTCTCGAGCTGGCAGAGCCAGGAAAGTGATTGCCTCTGAGATTCGGGGTGAGGATTGACTGGGGTGCAGATGGCATGTGGGAATTTTCAGGGCAATGGAAATGTCCTGTGTGCTGATAGATAGTCCCACAGATGTGCACATCCACAAAACTCCTCATCTGCATGCTTTAGGGCAGGAAATAAATTATTTTTTGAAACCTGACAAGAGGTCAGCAGCAAGAGGAGCATCAGGGGACCCATCGGCCAACATAGAGCAGAGACGTCTCTTTGTGGACAGGGCTAGAGAGCAACAGACCCCACCCACCGAGCCAGATCTTCCTCAGTGTACTTCTGTTGAGTGCCAGATAAAAACCATGTGCCTTCAAACCCTGGAAAGACCATTTGCTCAGCGGAAGCTGCAGCTTGAGACAGTCTCATGGGACACAGCTTCCCACCCAGCTCTGTGTGCTGACTGCTAGCCTGGGCCGTGCAGGGTGGGATGTCCTGTTTCCTCTCTTCTGATTGTTGGTGCCTGCTGACATATAGGTGACATAATAGTCCCAAACTGTCACCACATGGACCTGGAAGAGGCAGGATGGTCATCCCACTTGACATGATTGGTTTGGAGCTAGAGTTCAAGCAGCATCGAGAGCATCTCCCTCAGCTCCCTCTGTGCAGCTCCAAGCCAGTCTCAGTTGGGACTTTGTGAATTTGCATCCAGAAGCCAGACTGTAAGCAGCATGGAGTCACCTCATTTCTCACTGGAGAAGGTAGAGCCTCTCCTATCTTCCTGTCCTCCTCACTCAAGTTTCTGGGACAGTGCAGTGGCTTGGGCCCGGGTGACCCCATTTGACTTATTTCCTCAGAGCAAAGACACAGGTCTGCTCAGGACATGTACCTGTGCCTTCCCACTGGACTGGGGCAAACACATACTAGGTATTTTCTTTTGGAAGAGCTCTGCAATGTTTCTCTGACTTTCAACTCAATTTTCTGCTCTAACTGCATAGATTTCAGTTGTATTAGGGTATAGAATCCCTTTTCACTTGCAGACCTGGTAAGTGGTGTGGGTATTTGAGTCACTGTGTTTAAGTCGCTAAGTTGCCATGATGCTTCAAAAAAAAGTTTTCACTTTTTTCTCACTCTGAGTTTTTTTCAAAACAGAGTATGTGTGTGTGTGACTGAGTTTCTAACGGCCAAAGTATTCATCCCAGAGCACATCAAATGCCTGTCACCGAAGCCCAGGGCCCTTTGCTTCTGACCCTCTGTGCTCCTCGTGCAAGAGCAGACGATGGATTTTCCACACGGCGCTCTGGAGCCAAAGCTGTCCTTGATTATGTCATCCTGTAGTAGGCTGATGAACTGTGTGTGCTGAGGGTTTAGATCTCTCAATTGCTAAAATTCTGGGAATTGAGCCAGTGCCCTTGTTGCCGGGAATTCTCAGACCTGGACAGTACTAAGGGTAGGCCACGCGGTTTTAGTTTGACCCCCTGAGAATTGAGAAAGCAAAGCCCCATCCTCTCTGCACCTCCCTCCTTCCAGCTCTCTACCCCCTCAGGCCTGGCTCCCGTCTGGGGCGTGTGTACTGGGCTGTCGTGTTTGGCCACAGCAGATGTGCTACAGTCTCCCTCTTTCCGTAGAAACCTACTTTGGCGTAAGCATTACCTTATAGAGAACATGCAAACCTGAGCAATAGCAAGTAAAAAAAAAATGTGTCCATACGCTCTTCAGTGTCATCAGAATAAAGAGAGTAGATGTCAGCAATCAGATTGCTGATGAATTCCACTTCCAGGCTATGTCTCTTCAACACGGCTGCTCTTGCTTGTTATGTTAACAGCTACCTTAGTATGTAAGCATGGCTTCCTTTTTTCTTCATATTCTTTCTGCAGTTTTTCCAACATCTTGTACTACATTCCTCCTGATATTAAATTATATCATTGCTTCACATATTGCATTAAGAATTTAGTACCATAAATTCTTACTGAGTAAAATCATAGCTAAAATCAGCAGTTTGCATTTGAGATGCGTATTTGCTATGCTGGAGCAGGTTGTTTTAAATGAAGTAAGTGGAGGGATGCAACTGTCAACATAAGAAATGTCGAAACCTATAGAGAATTTTAAGAGTTTATTTGAGTCAAACTGATGACATAGAGTAGGGAGCGAGATCTCAAATGCTCCAGAGAATGACAGTTCCCAATTTCTTTTATGCATTTGAAATTACGGAGTACATGAGGATGAGGGAAAGCAAGGAGGGATTGGATTACACTGCAGGATAGTTAATGAGATAATAATGTTCTCTCTTGATGGTGGTTATGTTTATTTCAAAGGTGTGTTAACCTAGATACACAGAAACAACAGGCAGGGCTTACTTAAGGCAAAGATAAACCTTTCACTAAAAAGCTATATGCCTGGGGCGTGACTACTGACCAGTTGGGAATTTATGATCAGATCACCTTGTGAGGTTACTTTCTGTAGAACTCCTTAAAGGGTCAGGAGCTAGAGAATTCATGCATGAGCAAGAGCCTCTCAGAAGCCGATGTGAGGATTAGCATTCCTGCCCATATGTTTCGGTGACCCCCAAGTAACCTGCAGACTGCAGAAAGCGGTGACAAGATGCTAGTGCCTTTTCCATGCGGCTTCAAATCCCTAGTCATTAATCAGCAGGGGCTCTACTGCTAAACACCTGTGCTGCTCACGGTTCTGTGCTCACACCTGGCTGCAGCACCCACAGTGGGGCCTTCTGACACTTCTTGTGTGCAGACTCTCCTACTGTCTTGTTAACACAAGAGAAAAGGCCATATCTGAAATGCAGAAAATGTAGGCCCAGAGGACTTAACAGTTTTCATGTCAAAATTTAGCAGAACCGGGAGCTGCAGCCTGGCCGTGATTGAAGGGCACCATGAGAAAACACTTTCCTTGAAATACTGGCAATTGCATCTGAGATCCTGCCATAAAGAGTCACCTGGGATATTATGAAAGCTTTAAGCCAGTAAATTCAATAATTTAGATGAAATGGACAGATTCCCTGACAAATGCTGCTTACCAAAACTGAGACAAAAAGAAACAGGAAATCTAAGTGGTTCTATACCTGTTAAATCAGTTGAATTTGTAATCAAAAACCTTTTCCAGAAAGAAAAGTGTAGGCCCAGATGGCTTCACCAGTGAAATCTCTCAAATATTTGAGGAGGAAATAATAGCAGTCCTACACACACTCTTTTGGAAAATAGCGGAGGAGGAAATATTTCCCAAATTGTTTTATGTGACCAGCATAACAGTGATACCAACACCTGATGAGGACATCAGAAAAAGGAGAAGATAAACCAGTAACCTTCATGAGCAAAGGCACAGAAACCCTTTGCAAATATCAGCAAATCAAATCTGGCAATGAAAAAGACATAATTTATCTTAGGAATGTGAGGTGGTTTTAACACTTAAAAATCAATTAGTGCAATTTACTTGAGTAACAGAATAAAGATGAAGAACCATTTTATCATCTCAGCAATTGCAGAAAAAAGCACGGTACTATTCAGCACCCACTCATGACGGTCTTAGACAGGAACCTCCTCAGCTTGACAGAGGTATCTGTGAAACCTCAGCACACACCTGTCTTCACGGTGAGAGGACGAAGCTTTCACATGCAATTAGGAACCAGGCCTAGATGTCTGTTACTGGTTCTGCTCTTCAACACTGTACTGGAAGTCTTAGTGCAATAAGTCAAGAAAAAGAAATAAAGGCATAACGACTGGGGAAAAAAGAAATAAAGCTGTTATTTATAGATATGATTGTATGCATACAAAACCCAGGGGAATCAAAAAGCAGCTACTAAAATGAGTGCATGAATTTCATAAGGTTGCAGGATACAAGTCAATATGAAAAATAACTGGACTTTATAAGCTATTAAATCATTAGAAAATAAAACTGAAAATACATTCTACAATTGCATCAAGAGTTTGCAAATACCTCAGTTTGATTAAGAGGTCTAAGATGTGTACATTAAAATGGTAGAACATTGCTGACATGAATTTAAATGTACCATGTTCATGGTCAGAATCCTCAGTATTGTTAAGATGTCTGTTTTACTCAAATTTATACAGAGATTCAAGGCAATTCTGCCAAACTCCCAACTTTTCTGGAGGAATTGACACGCCGATTCTAAAATTTACATGGAAATACAGAGAATTTGAAAAAAAAAAAAAAAGAACAAAGCTGGAGGACTTATATTTCTTGATTTTACAGGTGAAGTATGGAATTGATCTAAGCTAGAAAAACAGATCAGCAGAAGAAAATAGAGTCCAGAAACAGACCCAATCTCTACCGTCAACTGATATTAAACCAAGGTACCAAGTGAAATTAGTGGAAGAAGGAAAGTCATTTTTTTTTACAACTAGTGCTGAAATCATTGGGCATTAGTATAGAAAAATAAAATGAGTTTTGCCTGCAATTTCATCTATTCCAAACTCTAATTTCAGAGAGAGATTATGGACCTAAATGTAAAAGAAAAACCGTAAAATTCTTGGAAGAAAACATAAAAATATCTCCCAGAAACAGATCCACGCAGATATAGTCAATTGATTTTCAACCAAGACACTAAGTCAAAACAGTGTAGCAAGGAAAGTTTGTTTTTTTGTTTTGTTTTGTTTTGTTTTTTTACAAACATAAAAGCCAGAATCACAAAGTTTTTTGATGATAACATAGACAGTTACTTTGGGATGAACACAGAGTTCTTGGACAGGGCACAAAAAAGCACTAACCATTAAAGAAAAAATAGTGATAAATTGTACTTCACTGATATTAAAATTTTCCATTATCAAAAGACACCATTAAGAAAATGAATAGTCAAGCCAGAGACTGGAAAAAATATTTGCAGTGTATTGGTCTGACCAAAATTAATATCCTGAACATGCAAATCATGATAATAGGACATAGGACTTGAATGTACTTCACAAATGAAAGTATAAGAATGGAGACAGTGAAAAGCTCTGAGACAGCATTTAACTCACGAGAAGGGCCAAATGTAAAACACTGCCATGTGCAGTGTTTTCCTGGTGGAATTCCTGGTGGGGTTCATCACTGGTGGGGTGTAAGCTGGCCACACACATCCACAGCAGCCCTGTTCATAATTGCCAGACCTGGGAAACAACCAAATGCCCGTCAGTGGATAAACTGTGATGCGTTCACACTCAGCCACAGAAGGGAACCAAGTTCTGATGCAGCAACACAGACAAATCCCAAAGCATGCTGAGTACGACCCACCCAAACCCACAGCCAGAGCACCTGATGCCCAAGTCAGTATGTTTGAGATCCCAGAGCAGTCAGAGCTGGGCCAGACTACATAGCTTCCTGGAGAGTAGGGCATGGAATAGCCTGGAAAGAGATCCCAGAGAACATTCTCTGGGATGGAAATCTGTCTCCTCTTGCAGGTGTTTTATGTAAACTGAAGCTCAATCCTTGGATTTAAAAGACCGTCATGAGTTTGCTTTTCACATACAATGATTGCTGTGAGGTGCAGCCCTGTAAAACTCTGCACATCTTGGGGATAACAAGGGAGTTGGTCATAACTGATGTTCAGAGAACATTGTAGCCACCCCAGCCCTTGGACACCCCCCACTCCAGAAACTGAGGGCAGCTGTGCAGGCTGCTGACCTTCTTCATGACAGGAGCCACATTTGGGACACAGTTGGCAGTCATCCTTGTGCAAGTTTTTGCTGAGACTCAGTGAGGCTCTGACACCTGCTGGCAGAGTGGCAGCGAGCGCACACCCATCCGAGTCTGCTTCGGCGCACAGCTGCTTGCTGCTGCAGTGTTCAGGTCACACCTGGATCTCAGGCTGGCCATCAGCTCTGTCTCCCATTCTGAGACTCAGGCTTCTGTCTGATGGAAGGAAATTTCCCGGCTGATGAGGCTTTGACCAGGAAGCTCAGTGAGTCTGCCCTCGATCTCTGCTCTTCCCCCTGGAGGCCCAAGGACTGCTTGGAGCGGGTGATTGGAAGAGCTGTTTCCTTGTTAGCATGCCCCACTTGTGCACGTCCCAGAGACTGCAGCCCAGAGAGGACTGAAAGGTTAGCAAAGAAGAGCAGGGAGCTCAGTCACCAAGGGAAAAATGAACCTTTGAAGTCGGGGGCTCTCTCTAGGAGTCAGATTGCCTCCAGTAAAATCATATTACATATAATGAAATAAATGTTGAACTGTAACATGCCCTGTGAAGACCCAAATCAAGCAGATGTCATTGTCATTTCTTTGGCTAGCCTGCCACGTCCTGGGATCCCCACTCCACAAGGAGAGCAATTATCCTAATTTGTTTTATTGCATTAGCGTGGGCAGAGCTAAAGAAAGGGGCTTTCTTCCTTCCTGCAGGAGCGCCCCGGAGGCCAGACCTCGGACTCCAGCCCCAGGGTGGCATGGGAATTTCTGGGAAACTTGTCTGCAGTGCTCTGACCTCTGGCCCCCAGCTGCAGCTCCCTGCTAAGCACAGGTCCCCAAGCTTGGCCCTTCAGCACCCTCTTTGTGCCTCTGTTTCCAACCTCAGAACCACCCGTTCCCAGTGACCTAGAAAGACGTTGAATCCTAAATGCCTCTGAAGACCTGTGACGATTCCTTCCACCCACTTCATGAAGTCCCGCTTCAAAATCTGTCACAGACAGGTGTCACCATAGTAATTTCCAAAGGATCTTCAGGATTTGGGGAGAGGACAAAATAAAACTACACACACACACACACACACACACACACACACACACACACACACACACACACACACAACAGCCTTAGTGATTTTTCTCCCCAACCACATATTTCAGCCCAAATAATGTCCTATAACTTACCAGTACTTAACTGTATGCGCATATACTTGCCATTTGGGGGGTCACATGGCACATTTCTGATTCATCACACCATGGGTCAGAAAGTATTGACACCAGCAAACTGATACTGGAGAGTAAGTAACAGGGCCAGGTGGTGACACTAGGTTGGCTGGGGTCCTTCAAATATGGAGGAGACAAGTTGGTCGTCATCATGCCCACTCACATAGCTTACAGGATGCTAAACAGTGAACCACAAATGCAGCAGTCAGGGTACCTCAGCCTCCACCAGCCCCGACACTCCCTGCCCATTGCCCCTGACTGGCATCCCAGACCTCCATGCCTATTCATGAGGGCAGTGGCCTGTCCTCCTGCACTTGCAAAACACTTGTTATCACTGAGGGCTCCAGGGTCGATGAAGCAGCTCCTTCGTGGAAAAGGAACAGACAGAGGACAAGCCCATGTGTTCGCAGATGGAGGAGTGTCTGGAGCAGGGTAGGGACTGACGAGAGAACCAGGACAGTTTACAATGGGGTGCTGCAGGCAGCTCTCCACGGTGGCACGGGTGCCTCTGAGGGCAGGGGGCTGCCTCCCCTGGCATTCACTTCTCACGGGGCGTCAGGCCTGCGGAGCACCCCCCACGCCCACCCATCAGGTGTGAAGGGACTTGCACGGTGTTACAGAAATGGATGTTCTGTGGTGCGAAGCCTTGGGTTTCCAGTTTCCAAATGGGAGTTTTTAAGTTTTTATGTCCTGGGACCTGTGAGCTTCAGAGAAGAGCTGAGTCCTTGCCTTTATGTTCCTGCCTCCCACTCACTGCCTGCCAGGCCTGGGGCTTCCTCAGTCACCCTGGAATGTTCCGTCATCCTGGCACTCTCCCGTTCCCAAGCAGAGAGCAGGGGTTGTACGGACATCTGTGGGTCACTTGGCTTTCTTTGGGTCTGGCGTATTACTGGCCTGTCTGTGCCATTTTTTTCAGAATTAATTTGGGGCTGCAAAAGGATCAAAGAAGGCTTTGTTCTTTTGACACTTACTCTGGAAGAAAAAAAAATCCGTGGAAAATCTGACATCTGCATTGTAGGGAGAAATCAGTAGATGGGGAGGAATATAATTATCCTCCGCTCCTGAAAGAATGTCTCAGATTTTTAAGTGTCTCATATCAGCCTAGAATTTGAGTGACATTTTAATTATTTTGTTTTTTTTCTTCTTTGCCTGGTTTGAATCTCCAAAGAGTACCACTCTCGCATTCTGAAGGGATGCAGGGAGTGGAGCAGCACTCACAGGGGAGCCTCATGTAGCCCCATGGCTGAGGTTTTCTGCAGAACGAGGGCCACATTTTCATCAGAAACCCGCGGTTCTTCCTTTGGCAGTATGGGCTCGCTCAGGTCTGGGTCATTGGGGAGCATTTGACTTTCTGAAGCGCTATATTCACACAATCATGACTGCGGCCAAATTCAGACTGGACGTTGTCTGTCTGGCACTTTGTGATCTAAGCAAACCCAGTTTCTAGAAAAACATGACTCTCCACTTTTCAGAGTGATTCATCCAAGAGTCTTTATACTTGGAGCGCAACCACAGCTCTGTGACGTTGGGGGTGGCAGGTGCGGCTGAGGGCCAGGTGGGTTCAGCCTGGCCGGGCTGTGAGACTCCAGGGAGGTGGCTGCTGAAGCAGGAAGTAGCTTCTCCAGAGCCAGCTTCAGAAGAGCCTTTGGGTCTTCGTGGCACTCAGAAAATCGAGTGCTGCAGTCCTTTTGGGATGCATTTGTAAACTGCGATTAGGTGCACGTTTAGCTCAGTCCAGCCCATGGGCACTGCTCTGTCATCTGGCCTTACTGTGGAAGCCACGTGGCCTAAACATGTCGCTCTACATCTCTTCTCCTTACTCCTTTGTGTGTCGCTGCATCCAGGCCACCAGGGGCCCAAGCCAGTGGTCTTAGCTACTCCCTGCTCCAGTCCCTTGGCCCATCCTGTGGGTTCCACATTCCAGACGTGTCTGGAATCGGACATACCTCACATCCTGGACAGTCATTCTGCACGGCCACCAGAAGACCCATTAACTCACACTGTCTCGAATCTGGCTCAGAGCCCTCAGCCACCCCAAAGTCTTTCTCATGTGTAAAGGTCTGTTTTGTGTGTCATCCTCGCTGGGCCACCACCCCAGTTATTCAACCAAACACTGATCTTGGTGCTGCAGCAAGGGTGTTTCTCAGAGGTTATTAAAGTTCCTGGTCAGTTGACTTCCGTGAGGAAGACTATCCTAGACAACCTGGGTGCGTAGTTAGATGGTGGACGAGTGGATGGGTGCATGGATGGACAAAACTGCTCTAGTCACAGCTGCAGAAACCACTCATGAGGGAAAGCTGAGCTGTGTTCCAGGCTTGTTTTTTATCGGTGCAGTTTCTTTCTCGCTTTCTAATCCAGCTATTATGTAAGAGACAAATTGAAAATAAATCTCTGCAACTCAGGCGATATTTTTATTCCTGGTATGGGAACAGTTGGTTTCCGACTTAGGAAGAAATCGTGTGCAGAGAAAGTGGATGGACAGGGCGCATCTGACAGGCATGTTGACCGTCCTCCCTGTGACCACAGACCAGCCGTGCCCTGGACACTGGATGACGTCCCGGAAGCTGCACAGGGGGAGCCAACTGCCAGGGCAGCTGGCCAGCGCTGAGAAGCTCACCCACAGGCTCTTTGGCAGAGCCCCCTCTCTGTAGCTTCTTTCCCAGGGGACCAGGCAGCAAAGCAGTTCCCTGGAGACACTCAGACCTAAGAACCGGGGCTATTCTGGGTGCTATAAGACAGTAGATGGTCATCCCAGGAGATGGGTAAACATTTTCATCCAGCTCACCTGAGCTGCTAAATGGTGCATCATCGTAGCGATTTCAACATCAACCTCTTCACGTCCTCCTTGGCATCTATACAAGTATTAGTAAGGTTGTATGTGTGTAGCTTTGCCTGTTTGTTTGTTTTTAAAGCCTCACGGTTGCACTATTGTGATGATGCTCATGTTCTAAAAACCGAGTTTTAAAGCACAGAAGGAACTGACTTTATAACAAGGAAGCCAGTGTTTCTTTTCACCTGTAGCATTCGCCACCTTTCCATCATTAAAGCCCGGAATATGCCTTTGTGAAACACTGTTTCAGTCATCCTTTACGTCTCTTCAGGGTGTAAGATAAAATCTGTCACTGCTCACTTAAAGTTCCTGTCAGTGCAGGTTCTGCCCCTGACAGCAGTTCCCTTGCCATTCTGGGAAATGGTTCATGTGGCTTCCTCTCTGTTTCTCCTTGGCAGGGCCTGATCAAGATCCGGGGGGACCGATGCTGGCAGGACCTCACCTGCATGGACTTCCACTACGAGGTGAGTAGCTTGGAGACAAGGTGATGCGACGAGACAGACTTCAGCTCATTTGGATGTGTCCTCCTGCTTCCTTTCTCTGGGAGGCGGAGTGTCCCACTTGCTAGGGCTGGCAGAATGGGACTGGCCGCTGTGGTTGTGGGTCCAGTGGTTCCTTCTCGTTATGGGCACTGGGTCCCTCTGCTGCTGTCCGCGGTCCTGCCCAGGCCCTAGCTATCAGGCCAGGTACCCTCCTCCCTCCTAGAGTCTGAGCTGACCCTTCCAGCCCCCAGGGCAGGTGCAGAGTTGAGGACTGCTCTGCCCTGAACCCAGCCCCCAGCCATGCCAGACATGGGTGCAGGAATTTCCCAGCTCCCTGGGGTACAGGCGTGCCAGTCTTCCTGTGTCAGGATCCCCAAGGCCCCCTCCCTGCCTCCACCCAGGGCTTTGGGCACACTCTCCCCATCTCGAGACCTGGACCCAGGTCTAAGCCCCTCCAGACACTCCTGTCCCTGCTGACTGCTGACCTGTTTGTGGGGGGCTGGGACTGCATTTCCCTATGCATTAACCTGAGGGCATTTGTCATTGAAACATCATTTGTTTTCTCAGTAACATTGGCTTGTCCCAAGTACAGAGCACATGCCTGTCAGGTGCTCATTCTCATGTTGGGCCCATGTCCCTCTTGTTGGCAGTAAAAACCTTGACACGCCTGGAGCGCCACCTGTCAGGATGTTTTTTCCCATGTTCTCCACTCATTGCTTACAGCCTGAATGGAATATGGGGAAAGCGATTTTTATCTGTGTTTCTTCTGAAAGGTGGCTTGTAGACAATCATACGCATTCTGTGTCCAGTCCCGGGTGTGTTCAGTGCTTGATGTTCCTTCTCAGGCCTGGGGTCATGCCCCCTTATTGCTGTTTCTGTGTATGTTCCAGACTCTGTCATCTGTTAAGCAGCCCAAGGCTGGGGCGTCCCCTTTGTCCAGTGTTTAGCGAGAAGTCAGGCTTTATCTTTAGGATCCAGGGATCACCCCACATCCCACCTTATGTGCCTTGGATTGTCCTCCCCGCATGTCCAAGTTGCCACAAGACCCTCCCTTGGTCCTAGAGCCAACTTTCTACAAAATGCCAGAGGAAATGCTTCCAGCTTAGCAGGAGTGAGTATGGGGTTCCATGAGCTGGGCCGGCAACACTCTGCTCTATCCTGGGCCCACCCGCAAGTCCCTTCAGCCCCCCAGTCAGCACTGTCACAGTGTGTGAAGACTGCACGCGTCCCCCTGCCAGGTGTCAGTGTGGCAGACAGGCAGCGCCTGTCGGTCCTCGTAGTGTGACTGTCTGTGCTTGCTGTGCCTGAGGCTCTGGGGCCAGAATGGAGGCAGCCCTGGGACAGCAGGAGGAGGCTTAGTGAGCGGAGGACAGAGTTGCGTGTGCATCCCCAGGGAATCATGGAGTTGGCGCACATCAGGCTGGGGCTCTCCATCCTCATAGTCCTGCTCAGGATTCAGGCAGGCAGTGCACGTGGGTTGTAACCCGAGTCCTGAGGACGGGCCAGCAGGCCATGCCATCCACATGTGTGAGGTCAGGGCCATTGGAATTAACATTCTAGGATAAGCCAAGTCGAGGCTCATTAAGAATCGGGAATGTGATGACCGATGATCACATGGCATCAGGCCTGAACCAAGCGGTGCCATGAGGCCCCGGTTGTTCAGTGCTGCTGTCACAGAGAGTTTGGGCCCGTGGCGTTTGGGCCAGGCCCTTTGGAGGGATGGAACCTCCTAACTCTGTGGCGGAAGAAGCCTTTCCTCAGTGAGACTTTTTTCAGCACCCTCTTAGTGAGCTGGATTGGAGTGAGGGTACTGACTAATGTCACATTTGAGGCTGGGACCTGTATCCTCTCCAAACCCTATTTGTTGACTAAAGACCGTCTGATTCGTCCCTTTGAGATTATTTATGCTCCTGGGGCAAGGCTGGGCAGGCCCACACACTGGTAGGAGAGGCCCTCGCCTGCCGCTCAGCCTAGTGGGATTGGCCCCTGCACCCATGGGGGCCCCTTGTGTTTCCGCCTGCTCATAATGAAGAGGAGGTTGTTGGTGAGTTCAGTCGGTCAAATCAGAAGAAACACTGGACAAACGTCTTCAAACATAAATTGTCAGTCACAGCGAGAGAAAAGGCAGGTGGTCTCTGTGGGATGGACGTTCCACCACTGAGCACGGTTTCTACAGATCCAGTAACGTCTGGACCCGCAGTCACACAAAGCCAGTGTCACTGAGCACGTCCTAAAAGCCTCCCTCCTCGAACTGACAGGCTCCGCTCCCACGCTCTGTGAAACCATCCACAGGAAATGCCTGCAAACGGAGGAAGAAAAATAAATGCAGCTGACCTGCTAGAAGTTTTATGTCTTGTCCAGTTACCTTTAAAACGTGCATTGTTCCCCTGGAACAGCAAGAAAATGCTCTTAGCAGTGGCTTGTGTTCTTGTCTGGACCTCCCTGCTCTATAGACATTCATCAAATTTGAGTTTTTAACTTCAGAATACTTTGATCACACAAGTTTATTCCTTAAATTCCTTTGTAGTAGGGACATCTCTTGGCATAAAACACTTCACTCTAAGCTTGGTGATTCACTGGTAAAGGGGATTGTGCATTTTGGTCACTGAACTGTCACAGGTGTCTCGGCCTCACTGGGTCCTGCCGCCTACAGCCTCTCTGGAGTCCCTCTGTGCTTGAGCATGATGCAGATCTTCCTTCTCTGTTTCTCCCCTTCCCCCAGGGGCACACAAATGAGTTCAAACAAGTTTACACTGTTGTTTTGCTCCAGGGTCCTGCTCGCAGAGCTGACCTTTAATCCAGGGGTATAAATCACTTTTCACTCCTATTATTTGTAAAGTCCCACAGCCTCACAGTGCATAAAAGAGGCTTTTGTGTCCTCAGTAGATTTTTTAAGCTAGGGTTTCAAGCCCGGTGGGAACAGCTGACTCACAGGGAACCTCCAGGATCTATCCCAGAGCCTTGGTGTTGCTGTGTTGTTGCTAGGTGTGCTCCCTGCCTGACAGTTCTCCAGGTGCACATGAGTTGGTTCATACGAGGCGCTGCCACGTATGTTCACCCCCAAGGGTCAGCTGAACAAGGAAGACACTCAAGATGCACCCCCTGTGACTGCTCTTTCTTGGGAAATGTGATGTAAGTGTAAGGGCAGCTGCCACTGGCATTTCCAGGAGAAGCTTTTCCTCTTTCTCTTGGGATCTAAGGCACATCTTCACATATGTCAAGGTAGAAAGTGGTTCCTCATCCACTGTCTCTCAACTCACAACAGGGTTGCTATAGCCACCTGTCCCTGGATACTGTTCATCCCTCTGCAAGCTGTGCTCATTCTCGGCACACTGACGCCGGGCCCAGGCCAGCCATTCCTTCCCAGCAACCTCGGCAGCCGTACCCAGGTGTTCATAGGGGAGGCCAAAGACAGCCCCTGCTGCCCAGGACACCAGTGCCAAAGGGAGCCTCAGCCTCCCTCAGGGCCCTCCCGCCTCCCAGGCAGCCAGTTGCCCTCTGGGTACTAAGCGTTGTCAAGGGAGGCTGCTCACTGAATACTGGCTAAACCTCGGGGTGAGCTGCAGTAATCTGCCTGCAAACACTGACCCAGCAGCCTGTGACCAATAATGTTTCACAGTCCCTGAGCCCTGGGCATTCCAGACCCGCCCTTAATACTGGTGGCTTCTGTTTGTGTCTCGGGACAGTGGGTCCTTTTAATTGCAACCCCAGGACCTGGACTACTGGCTGTTTTGTACTGTATGTAATTGGATGGGGGTCACTGAGCACCCTTAGATATAGGAGTCTACCAGATCTGGAAATAATTTGAATCAAGGTTGATGTTACCGTGAATGCTGTAAATGTTAACTTGATAGAAGTTGTGACTGAGATGCCTTCAGCAGATTGAGAGTCGTGGCTTACTTGCTTTTCCCACTGACAATTTTATTGATTTTGTAGGAAGAAGGTGTTTTATGTATTTACTGGGGACTGGAGGTCGGGGGGTAGTGCTGAGCCTGGGGAACGTCAAAGTCCAAAGTGGAATATGGCCTGAATAAGTGACCGGGGCCCACACCCTGGGAGCACACAGAAGGGCCAGCCCCGTCAGACCAAGGCCAAGGCCATGAAGGGTGGGGGTGCAGCCTCAGGGTCAGCGATGGTCATTGCTGTTACAGCAGAGAGCTCTAGAATAGCAGTGCCCAAACTTGAACCCAGATCCAAATCACTCCCTGCCCTTTATATAGACCAGTGTTGCCTTATCTCTCGAAGCACCCACTTCTGGCTTATGTGATCCTGAGCAAGTTACCTAACTGTTCAAATTCTGTTTTCCCAACTTTAAATTGGTAACAACTCCAGGGTTGTCAGGCAAATTACTGATATCTAATTTAATTCCTTTATTGTCAGACTATGTGACTTGAATCTTTTCAGATTTATTCAGACTCGTTTTATGGCCCCAAATGTAGTCTATCTTAGTGAATGTTCCATTTTAGCCTAAAAAAGGAATGTATACCCTATGTCCTATACATATTCATTGATTCAAGTTGATCTGTGGTGTTTATCAAGTCTTCTATAGCCTTACTTATTTTTTATCTATTTGTTTCATCAAGTATCGAGAGAGGGTGGTTGAAATCTTTGACTAGAATTGTAGATTTGTCCTATCTACTTGCAGCTTTTGCTTTGTGTATTTTGAATCTGTTATTAGGTACATAAATGTTTGAGTGTTGTGACCTTTTGAGGAACTGACCCCTTTAGCATTACGAAATGACTTTTTATTCCTGATATTATTTGCTCAGCAGTCCCTTTGTCTGATATTAATATAATGACTAGTTTTCTTTTGACTAGTATCTGCACAATATGCATTTTTTCTAAGCTTTAACTTTTAACCTACATGTGTCTCCATATTTGAAGTGTGTCTCCTAAAGGTAGCATATAGGTGGGTCTTATTTTTTATTCACTCTGACAGATTCTGCCTTTTAATTGTGCATTTTGGTCATTTGCATCGAATGTGATCTTTGATACATTAGGTTTAATCTTTATACCTTTTTCATTTTTTTCTGCTTCTTTTGAGTTAGTTGAATGTTTTTGTGACTCCTTTTTATTTCTTTTCTTGGCTTATTAGCTGTGGCTCTTTGTTTTACTTTGTGGTGGTTTTAGGGTTTACAGTATAAATCTTTAATCCATCACAGCTTATCTTCAAGTGAGAACTATACTTTTTTCATAAATGGTAAAAGAACTCGACAGTGATGTTCTCCCACTTTACCCTCCTGGCCTTTTTGCTAGTGTTGTCGTATGTTTACTTTTACATAAACTATATACCATATTATTATTACTTTTGTTTTAGCAGTGAAATTACCCTTTAAAGACATTTTATTAAATTGAAAAGATAACCTCACACATGCTCACCATCCCCAGGGCTCTTCACCCATGTGTGGACCCACATCTTACACCTGACAACTTCTTCAGTCCGTGTGTGCATGTATGCAGGTGATAAGTCCTTTCAGCTTTTCCATCTGAGCCTCTCTTTCACCTTGGGTTTTGAAAGAGATTTTTGGTGGGTATATAATGCTAGGTTGACAGGCTTATCAGTACTTTAAGGATGCTGCTCCATTGTCATCTCACGGGGACCCAGACTTTCCGCTGGGTCAGGTAGGATGTGCACCATTGGGGGTGCAGTGGATGCCAGCTGTTAGGGAGCCATTGCCACCAATGGTCCTGACAGCACATTGTCCACTTTCCTTCACAGTGTTTCAGTTGTCCCAGACCCTTGTGTACTATTATCCCCACATTTATAACTCATTTCTCTTTGTTCCATTTCCAGTTGCATTGGTAGGAGGTGGGAAGCAACTGTGGGGAGTCTCATGCTCACAAGGTGGTCACCATGAGGACACCCCAGCACATCTGCTATGGCCTGGTGGGGAGAAGCCCTCAGCCCCAACATCAGGGCCCCGTCCCTGGGGGAGCCAGCTACCATCTGCATGTAAGAACACATAGTAGGTCTTACCTTTTTATCCTAAGACCCTCACTTGATAGGTATACAGTATGTCCCCTTCCCCTCCCATCAAGGAGCCACCAACAATGACACCTCCATGTCCCCAGGACCCATATCAACACCTACAGAGTATGAGGGAGGCACCCCACTCTGAAAACCAGACTGAGAACTCAGACTTCAGGGGGCGTTCTATGAACACCTCATCTCCAGCCCTGCAAGAGACGAAGGTCCTGGATCATTAGGGAGCGAGTGTAACCCACGGATTTTCTGTTAAAATGGAACATGTGGAGCTTGAGAGTTTAAGAAACTCATTCTTCAGACAAGAATCACATGTGTTCCCTTTCTCATTAAAACCCAAAACACATAATTTATAGTCCCTAAAATGGGAAACTAGCTGAAAAAACCATTTCTGTTCCTCTTAGACTTCTCACCGAGGGATAGGAGGGTGGGTGTTAGAGGAGACGACTTGTCCCCCAACAGGAAGTGACGTCATTCTCCCCAAAGGTTCGTTACCTTCTAAATCCCTGCACACTTTTCATCACTCTTTATATTTTCCTCATGTTTTCCTTATTTAAAATTGTCTCCTTTTAGGAGAACCAATTATAAAATGTCATGGGGGTTCAGGTTGGCCAGTCCACAGCACCCGGCTGGTCTGTGCTCTGGACACGTGGCCCTGTAGGCGAGCGTGGCCCAGCGGCTGGCACAGGCAGCTCCGGGCACTCCTCCCCGTGCTTTATGGGGTGCGATGCTCCAGTCACCACTTCCATGGTTTACAACCAGATTTTATGACATGGTGTTTTTTTCCAGCTCAATGCAAACAGAAATAAAACTGTCCTGGGCTTGCGGAAGAAGGGAGGCCTTGGGACCCTCCCGGCAGTGCGGCCCAGACCAGCAGGGCTCGGGGTCGGCACACAGAGCAGGCCCCACCCGCACGCTCCCGCCTCCGGCAGGTCGTAAATCCACATAAGGAGCCTGACTGTGATGCTCCCCAGGGAGTGGGGCCCCCAGAAAATAGAGCCTTCCTTTCAAGGAATTTCACGTTGTAGGGGACGGCTAATGTCACAGTCACCGTATTTGTTCTCATTTACATGAGGCAGCGAAGCCCCCCGTGGGCGGAGGGTGCAGGGCCTGTTGTCTTGGGGCGCTCAGCTGCAGATCGGCAGCACATCCCCAGGAGTGGGGCGTGGCTGGCCTTCCAGCTCCCCCACTGCACCCACGTGGCCTCCTGTGCTATCTGGTCGGTTCTTCCATTGAGGGTGTTCTCCCCTGCACAGCTCCTCACCTGTGGGAGCTAGTGAACGTCAGGCAGCTGTCCCAGCCCATTAAATGTGGGTTGTGTCCTTCCCTGTTCAAACCCAGTGTGTCCTTTACCCAGCATCTAAGGCCAAAGGCTGGGCTCCCGCTGACTAGGCGCCAACTCAGAGGCCATGTCGGCCGCACTTTGGCTGGGGAGTCCATTGCCCGTTGTTCCACAGCCCCCTGTCCCCGGCCCTGCCCCATCCTGAGAAGTTGCATCTTACAAGAGCGTCTCTGTGGATGCAGACGACTCACACAGCCCGGGAAGCATCCCCTGTCCCTGCGATGTGATTCCTAGAAGTGTGCGCCAACCACAGAAACGTGCATTTATGTTCAGGAAACAAAAAATGGTGAAGTCCTGACCAGGGAAGTCCTGCCCCAGTTACCCTGCTCCTGAGCGACAGGGTGGGCCACTGACCTGAGTAGAAAGTAAGAAGCGCTGCCTAGAGGTGACTGGCGGCCGTAAGAACATTCATCCTGTGTCAGGTTCTTGGTCATGGGCTCTGCTCAGTGACTTATTCTTTTTGGACCCAGACTGTTTGTTGGAAACACTTAGGGATGTACTTAAGCCTGCTCTCTGCTGCCTGCGTCCTGCCTCTCGGCCTCTGTCCCCTCTGCAGACAGCACGTGGAGGCCTCTACCTCCCAGCATTACTCAGTCAAGGGCCTGGCCTCCCTCCCCGGCTCCAAGCAAACAAGCGAACTCTGTTTATTTTTCTTGCTTTATATGCGCTGCACAAGTAGCAGGGGCTGCCCATCGGGGAGGTGCACGTGGAACTTGCACACAGGCTCCCTGGAAGCCCCCACAGGACGCAGAGGCCCCACACCTCCTGGGGAAGGGATAGCGCTCCAGGACACTCAGATGTGACCAGTTGGTACAGTGACCCCGAGGGATGGCTCTGCCCTGGAGGTCATGTTAAAACACGTTCTCTCCCCAAGCTGTTGGCTTATCCCCCTCGCAGATGCTCCTCTCTCTCCTCTTTGTCCTTACATCAGCATCCTGTCACCAGCTGGGAGCCTAGAGCGAGAAGGCTCTGACACAGGGCCACCCCACATGGCTTTACAGAAAGGGCCCCGCAGAAGAGAGCTTTCTGCACAACTGGTGCAAAGTCCTTTGTGCTCATCAGTCCACCTCAGTCA
Organism: Cynopterus sphinx; assembly: GCA_030015415.1. Classification (NCBI taxonomy): domain Eukaryota; kingdom Metazoa; phylum Chordata; class Mammalia; order Chiroptera; family Pteropodidae; genus Cynopterus; species Cynopterus sphinx. The sequence continues at coordinate 91,815,551 of CM057379.1, read as the reverse complement.
CCCTGCTCTGAAACACTAGGGACACAAGGCCATCCTATCCAGAGGACCCCGAGGGCAGTCAGTGTCAGGTGACAGTGAACAGGGAGGCCATGTCCAGGGGCTTTGCAGTGCACTGCACTAGCAGGTGCCAAGGGAGCCCTGCCCACGTGCCTGACACCCAGTTCACATCTTGGTGCTGGCGTTGGAGGGCTAGGGGACATGGCATAGCAGAACCCTCATGAGAGACAAAATAAGGCCCAGTGACAGTGTCAGCAGGTAGGCCCTGCACATGTCCAGCCCACCACCTCTGGGCCCAGGACCAAGCAGGACTTCACCCAAGCCCCAGCCTGCCCATGGCTGTCCCTGCAGGCATCTCCAGGACTGGGGAGGGAGGGGAGACAAACGGAACTGTTGGGAGCGTTTTTTGCTCAAAGTCTGCATTTCCCTGCTGGTGGAAGCTGGGGCCACTCTCAGCCCCAGGCCCCCATCTCTGTGTAATGTGACCCCCCCACCCCGCCTCTAACCCAGTGAAGCTCCCTGCCTTTGTGTGGGTGATGCCTGTCCTCAGGCCGGTCTTGGACCAGATTTATACAATTCAGTCCCTCTAGCCGAGGAATATGGTGCCCTTTTCAATGCAGCGCCTCGGCAGTGAGAAGACAAGGTCCTCGGACCCTCGCCTGTACTGCTTAAGACCTGGGCCAGCCATGACCCCACAGGTGGAACTCAGGGAAGCCACTCCACCCAGTAAGTGGATTAGGGCTAGCTCAGCCTTGAGCGGTGACAACCCTAACGTGGCTGTGGATGCACGGTCACACCATCCGCCTGCTTGAACAGTGCATGCCTTCGCTTACAGAGTGTGCTAATGACAGGAGCCCACAGGGCAGCCAGGGGCAGGGGGCTTCCATTTCAGCCTCCCCTGACCGTGGATAGGGTGCAGCCATCTTGTCCAAACTCATTTTCCCTGGCTGGCTGGGACTGTTGGTAAAAACAAGGCCTTCAGCCCTGAGAAGTGTGCAGGGCCAGCTGTGCCTCTGCCAGGAAGAGGGCTGCGCAGCGTGCTGCCCTTACCTGCGGCACCACCAAGAGTTGGCCTGAGGCCAGGCCACTTTCTGAAATTGGACTCTAAAATGTAACCGGGGGGCTCGTCCTGACTTGGGGAAAACAAGGCGTGGTTGTCCTGTCACCATTTGCCTGTTTGGGCATCCTTCCAGGCACTGCTAGCAGAGAACAAGCCCGTGTAACAGGGTCCTCTCTCATGACGGCTCCTGCAGGGGGGCCTGCCCGCAGCCGGCACGCCGGGCAGACTCATTTTGTGGTCACACTGGCCCCGTCGACATAGCTCCGGCCCAGACGCTGGGCGCCTGGTACACATTCCTGTCCAGGGCCACGGATTCCTTGGGGTGTGGGCTGACACGTGCACACTCGTGTGTACAGCGCTTGTGTATGTACATACACACCACATCCAGAAAAACACTTGGCTGTTTTTTAAAAAGCTGAAACATTTGGAACTGATTTTGATGCGCTTTTTTGTTGTTGAATGAAGTGGCTGCTAACCACCGGAATATCTGCAACTTTAGGACGGTGGGGGTTTCCCTCTGCTTAGGCATCGCCTGGCGTGTCGCAAATCCGACACGGGCCTATGATCAGGAAGCATCTGACGGTCCTCTGTCCCCTACTTCTGTGTCTTTCCCCCCACAGCCATGTACCCCTTCCTTAGAGGAGCCTGCTTCTCCATCTGACATTCCCTCAGGGTTCTCAAGTGGGAACAGGGTTAATTGCTGTGAGCCCCTGGGGCAAAGATGAGGCAAGGCCTGCTGTGTGCTCTTCAGAGCTGTAGAAACCCCCTTAGAACACAGGTAAATGAAGAGATTGTTGAGCTACGTTGGCACAGATGCAGGGGCAGGTAAGACGTAGTCACTAGTCTGGTCCGCTACTCTGCCCACTGAGTGGCCCAAAGACAGTGATACCCAGGCCAGGCTGGGTCCAGCCTCCATCAGAGGGACCTGGCTCCTGGGAGAAATGGTTGCACTCAGGGAAGGGGTTCAGATGTCCCTGGAGCATCTTTAGAGCCAAAAGTAGGAAAATGCTCAGAAAATGGTATCGACTATCAAAACACATGATAGTGAAGGATTATACCCCACTGAATAAAATAGCCCATGTGTCCAGAACCAAGAAATACACGGAGAAGCAGAACAGCTTCTCCTCACAGTGGAACGCCATGCAAAGGAATGGTGGACACAGAAGTCACCATTCAGATGCCATCAGAACCTCTGACTCCGGCGAAAATCATCAAAGGGCACAGAAACTGGGACATTTGGATGTAACAGGTTCTCTTCATAGCCTCGAACTACAAAGGGGAAAACAGTAGCTTTGCAGAGGAGGACCCTGGCTGACACCCCTTCACCAAGAGATCCAGGTAGAAACTGCCCATGCTAAGACACATCACCACTCTGGGCTCACGGGAAGGTCACCTGTCATCACTGGGTCTTCCTGCCACAAGTGTGTGCCCCAGTCGGCCATAAGGACCATCAGCCACACCCACACTGAGGGACACCCTGCAAAAGAGCGTGTACTTTCAAATGTCAGTGTCCTAACACTCAGGTCAGGAGACTAGAGAGACATGGGAGCTGAAGACATTATTTGGACAACTGGAGGAATCTGAGTAAAGCTCACGGGTGACAGACAGTGGAGCGTCCCTAAGTCCGTCCCTAGCTGTGATCGCTGCCATGCTGTGTGAGAGAACACCCTTCTTTTGGGAAATTCACACTGAAGTACTTAGGTGGCAGGCATCATGTTTCAGCTGACTCCCAAACGGTGCAGTGACAGAAAAGGAGGATGGGGTGGTAAAATGAAAACCTTTGGGACATTCAGAGTTCTTGTTTTTTTGTTTGTTTGTTTTTTAACTATTGTAACTTTTCTCTAAGTCAGAAATCATGGGTCGGCTGTAGCTCAAGCGGTTACTTCGTCGTGGCAGACTACTAGTCCCTACCCTAAGTCGGAAATCGTGCCCAAATGGAAAGCTAGCAGGAAGACAGGCTGCAGCGATCCACCCCAGCCCCCCAGTAACCCGTCCTCCCAGATGGGACGGCAGCCCTTCCCTAGCACCAGTCCTGCCTCTGAGCTGTGGGGTAGACGGCAAGGGAACTGCTGTCTTCGTGACTTCCTCCCGCCCCGAACGTCAGGCGGGAGGTCCACACTCTACGGGGCACCCAGGCTAATAACGCCTTAACCAGTTTCCCCGCATATAAGGCAGTCACTTCACTGTGCCCAGCACACGACAGGTGTCCAGCAGGACAGGTGCTTCCTTGTGTCCATAGCAAGTCTGAGAGCAAGCATGCCCAGGGCAGAAGGGAGAGCAGGCTGCAGCCACACCCGACGCTGGGGGCAGGGGTGCGGTCAGGGCCTGAGGGGCCATGTCGTGGAGGTGGGGGGTGCTGTGTGGGAGCAGGTCACAAGGGGCTGGGGTCAGCACTCCAGTGGCAGCCGCAAGAGGTCCTTACTTTGGGATCTAAGCTTATGTGAAAAAGAAAAGTTCATTTAAATTACATCAGGAACGTCTTTAAGTTTCAAAATCGGAGCCAGGCTGGCACGGCTACCCACTCGTCTTTTGGGCTCAGCCTTTCCCTAACAGTAGCCATCATTGCCCACATGGCACCTCTGTGTCTGCAGGGCGTGTATGCATGTGCATGGAAAACATTAGTCCCGGGAGGGAGAAGGGTGCCCGTGTGTGCTTGGCAGCACGAGAAGGCTCGTGAGGCCCAGGGAAGGGAGGGGACGTGGGCATAGTGTACCCTGACGCCCTTCATGAGTCACAGCACAATCCGAAGATGGGGAAGCGAACCAGTTCACATTAGAGGAGACGTAGTGGGTCCACCCAGGTCTGGGGCCACTGATGTCCCATGTCCTGTCAGTGTGGAGGGGCTCCGGTGCACAGTGAAACCCGTGTCCTTCACCGATGGCTGGGTGTCACACGGCCTCCCTGACGTTCCAGGCATGTCCAGACTATCATGTGTGGGCACGTACACGGCCCCACACAGCATCTTCACAGTCAGCTCCTCTGAATATGGATGGCCCTGTGACCCTCCCTGTGGCCTGCTCCCAGCCTCAGCTACAGATGAGGGGCTGGCGGAGGACAGGGCCTTGTGGTCGGAGGTGCAGGGCCTGTCAGGTGGTCCCTGGGGCAGCCAACACCACGGCTGAGTCAACACACGGGCCTCCCAGGACGCACTGCGCCCGCCCACCCAAAACACATGTGTTCCCAGGAACACACACCCAGAGCCAGGACCCCATTCCCCCAGCCTTCATCATCCTCTGAGCAGAGAGCAAGCGCATGTGAGCTTCAGCGGAGACAGGCTCCCACGCTCTCTCCCCCTCCCCCAGTGACCTGTCCTCCTTCTGGGGTTCTCCAGTGCCCAGTGCTGCTCAGGGCTCTGTCCACAGGCTCTCCCCGCAGCGTCTGAGCTCCCATGTAGCCAGGGCCTTCAGGGCCCCTGAAGGGGTCGGTGTCAGAATTACAGGTGCCCCTGACATGCACTCTGAGAAGGCCTAGACATGTGGCCCCGTCATCCTTGTCCCCACAACTCATATCTTGGCAGCGTGTGAGCTGGAGGAAGGGCCATGGCAGTGGCCTCCCCCATGCATTTCCCAGCAGGGCTAGTCCCAGACACTACCTTCCCTCAAAAGCCCCCCACCCTCTGAAACTGGCCAGTGGGTGCCACACGGGCAGGGTCAGGTGGGCAGGCTGGGGTCCCCTGTGCGTTGGGGCTTGGTTCTCAGCTCACAGCCTCCTCCTGTCCCACAGACACAGCCGGTGCCCAACCCCGTGGCCTACTTCCTGCACCGCTCCCCATGGTGGGTCCATCGCTTCGAGACACTCAGCAACCACTTCCTGGAGCTTGTGGTACCCTTCTTCATCTTCCTCGGACGGCGGATGTGCATCCTCCATGGCGCCCTGCAGATCCTGTTCCAGGTTAGTCACCACCAACACCCACGAATGTGAGCATCACTCGTCAGTTCCCAAGAAAAACAGTTGGGATTTTAAATTTCTGTGTCCTGCTTATTGGCTAATGTTGAACCAGTTTTACTTTCTAAGATAAACTCAGTTTGGTCATGCTGTGTATATCGGATATGATTTGCTGATGTTTTGTTTTGGATTTTGCGTGGTTGTCCGTGAATAAGATTTGTCTGCAATTTTCCATCCTGCACTGGCCTTGCCTGGTTCTGCTCATGGGACTCATCAAGGGCAGGCCTCCTTCTCTGGATGAGTTCATGAGGAAGAGTCAGCGCTCCTGTGTGATCCACCTGGCCTTGTGGGGTCTCTGTGACCACTGATAAACACGTTTCTTGGCTGTTGGATTTGCAGGGTTTCCATTTCTTCTGGAGGCAGTTTTGGTGACAAACATTTTCTTGGGAATTCGTCCTTTTCATCTGTTTTCAAATTTATTGGCCACAAAAAAAAAACAAAGTCATAATGTTCTCTTATGTCTCTTATTTGTCACCTCTTTTCAACCTGTGTTCTTTCCTCCAGTGTGGCTCTTGTAGCAGCACAGAGTAGGATTCTTTTCAAACTGAGGCTGACACTCATTCTCCTTTACATAATTAGTCCGCATATTTCAGATGACGTCTTTGGGTTTATTGCTACATCTTTGTTTCTTTTTTGTTCCTTTTATTTTCTTTTGAGTTCTTTCTCGTTCTATTACTTTCCTCTGCTTCTTTCAAGAGAGTACATGCTTAATTAACTGACTGAAAATCTAAATTTTACCCCCATCTTTGCGGCCATGATGGCCCTCAGGCCTGAGAATGCTATAACCATCTCTGTCTCTACTCACTCACCTGCTTTCACTGCCCTAGTATTTTAGTCCTATTTCGTTTTGCTTTTTAATTCATAGACTGCTAGAAGTTTCAGACTTACTGAGCAGAGTCTAGAGGGTTCCTTTATCCGCCCCCCACCACACGCAGTTTCCCCATCATGAACATCTTACAGTATATCTGTTATAACTGAGGAGCCCACACTGAACTTTATTAATAACTAAAGTCCATAGTTTACACTGCCGTTTACTCTGAGTGTTGTCCTCTTTATGGGTTTGGACAAAGTACAGTGTATCCACATCATAGTACCATACAGAGAGTACCGTCACTGGCCTGAAAATCCTCTGTGCTGTCCAGATTCATTTTCCCCTCTCCCTGCCAACCCCGGGCAAACACGGGTCTATTTACTGTCTTCATAGTTTTGCCTTTTGCAGAATGTCATGTAGTTGGAAGCATCTGGGATGGAAGCTTTCAGCTGGCGTCTTTACTTAGTAATATGCATTTGAGGTCTTTCTGTGTCTTTTTGTGACTCGAGAGTTCATTTCTTTTCCTTGCTGAATGATATTCCATTGTCTAGATGTACCACAGGTATCCATAAACTGTCCGGAGTTGGCTGGAGGATAGAGCCCTGGCTGGCCTGTAACCCTTGCCAGCTGCAGGGGCACTCCTGCACTGGGTGTGTCAGTCACTTTGGGGAGCAGCCTATGTGAGGTGCACCCCATGGGTTTGCGAATTGCCCTGATGAGCTGCGTTTCTATCTTTGCACTCACAACCTCAAAAGGCATCTCTGTTCCTGTTTGTTTCCGTTCATTCCCTCAGGAGAGGGTTGAGGATGTGAGCATCTCACCTCCTCCCACACTCAGCTTACACAGCTGTTCTAGAGGGTTCTGCAAGGCCATGGGTCCATTGTCTGCTTAGAGAAGTGCATGCGAGAAGTGACAGGAGAGTCACACCACCCCAGCCTCAGATCCTGCCCTACCATCAAGCCGCAAGCCTGAGGGAGAGACCCTGGAGAGGGCAGCTGTCAGCTTCCACTGTGGGGCTGGGCAGACATCCTGGCCTAGCACAGGATGGCCATTCGCCAGGCAAAGGGCTCCTGGTCAGTGCAGAGACTCGTCTTGGATCCCAGGCCAGATTCTCCTCCACCTCCCACCATAATCTGCTCTTTCTAATCTCTGTGATGTTGCCAGAGTCCTGGGGACATCTGTCAGTGGATCCATCCCCACAGCTTTGGGCACAGAAGCTGCTCTACGCACAGGCCCTGAGTGCCTTGCCCAGACTGGGGTCACAGGATACCTGCCCTGGGGCTCCTGGCTGCAAAGTCTCCTTTGAGCATGCATGTGTCCTCTTTGAGGCGGTACAAGCTAAGAGTACAGCAGGGGGTTCCAAAAACCCATCTCTCCCTCCATGGGGTCATGTTGCATCATCCTAGAACATCCGCCACGGTGTCTCCTGGGCTTGAGATTCCAAATCTCACCACTCCTCTTCCTGCTTGTCCAGCTCTGGTCATCTCAGGGGCCAGCACTCCAGTCAGGTCTCCTGCAGGCCACATGGTGCACCACGGACACAGTTGAGGCTCTGCTGGACGATGTATACACAGATGGATGGTGCGATCGCTTCCTTTCCCTTGGACGAAACACTGCAGCAATGCTAAGAAAGGTCAGACCCCTTCAGCACACAGGTGCCATGCATGTGATGCCAGACTCCATTTTTCTTATTAAAAACATGGTCACCCAGATAGATGGGACAGAAAAAGTAGGGACACACAGCCAGTGTGTGCCTGACAAGCTCTGAGCATGGCCACATGACATGCCCATGAGACAACTTTTGGGAATTCTCAGGGCTTCTGCTGCTTTATTAGAAACAAGGTTTCATCCCAAAACTGTGCCCTGTTGAACCCTGTCTCTCTAGGTCAGGGCCACCAGCTGGGCTCACATTAGAATGACTTGGGGGAGGGGAGTCTTTGAAGAGTATGCTTGTCCCAGGGGCCTCTCCTAGACCCCCTAAGGCAGGAACACCAAGAGGGCCAGGCATTGCTCAGAGGTCATTTAGGGCCACAGGGTCAATTAATGGCCTTTTGAAGTGCACACCCAAGTTCTCACCCAGATAAAATTGTCAGGCCTCCAGAATCTTGTCACACTAGAATGTTCTAGATTATAGGCATGACCAGGCATCAGGTAGGGCTGGCGCTCCTGCAGCTGTACAGAGAAATGACTATCCCTAGGACCAGCCCCACATGGCTCCTGCATCCAAGTCTGAGCTGGAGCTGTAGGCCGCCAGGCAGAGGGCGGAGGCTGGACTGACATGACTTCTGCAGGAGCAGGACTGGTGGCACCGTGCATGGATTCGAAGCCACTATACACCAAGATAATGGTGCCGAATGGACAGCAGCGCCACCTGGAAGAAGGCCTGACTCAGGTGTCTCGGCCCAGGCTGTGCTGTGTCCTCTCACAAGTGGCCCAGGCTGCCCTGTGTGTGGCCCAGGCCCGTGTCTACCACAGCATCAGGCAGAGCTAAACTGGATGTGCAAGGCCTTTCTCTAGTGCTTACGTGGGGGGAGGGGTAGAGGGGACTGGTTGTTTTTTCAGTTCTGTCTTTCAAAGGCTAAAGAAGACCCCATGCAGGTCCCAGTTCTTCCCTGAATCCTGGTCAGGTCTGTATGCATGGCCACCACCAACCCCCTTATTCACCATAAGTGAGTGAGATTATGGACCAACAGGGGTGGCCTGGGCCATCTGTCCCCCCAGGCAGGCTCAGGTTACAGCCAACAAGACAAGAGAGTCCCAAATCAAAGCCAGGTAGGCACCCTGGAGCCTCTGCAGCATCACCACCTGTGAGAGCCACGGTGCTGGGGGCCGAGCATTCTTACCGGCCCTCATGTGTCTAGAGTCACCAGCAGACTCCAAGAGGTGCCAAGAGTCCCCTCGATGGCACTTTTTCTTATTTTAAGTGGAAAATAACTGATTTGTAAAATAAAAAGGGAAGAAGAGGACCCATCACATGCCCACCCCATCCCCCCCGCGATAATCCCGAGGGGGTTTTCTTGCCACAGCAGTGGGCCTGCCCAGCTGCGACCGCAGCTTCCACAGCGCTGTGTAGGAGCTTTTACTCGCCATCACAATCTTTGCAGCCATCGTTTTCAGCAACCACAACCATCACACCGAGTTTTTTAAATAGTCGATTCTCTTTTTAAGATTTTTTAGATATTTAATATTTGTCCACACTTTTGCCATTTCTGACACTCTGCTTTCCTCTGTACAAACCTGAGAATCCACAGGAATCGTGTTCTTTCTGCTGGAAGAATGTTCCGTTTGTTTTTGATGTGTCTTAGTGGAGGCTTCTGAAAGTCTTTACTTCAACTGAGGTTTTCGAAGGTTTTTTTCCAGCTGCGATGCTGCAGCTTGATGGTGTTTTATTTCAATGAAGAGGTGCCCGTCATTTCTGCCCATCCTGGTTTGTTATGCGATTTCCCCTCTGGCTGCTTCTAACATTTTTGTCTTTTTCACTGGTTTTCAGCAGTTTGAGTTGGTATGCCACGATGTGGACTTGAGTGTATCTTGCTTGTGATTTCTTAGACTTCTTTAATGTGTGCATTTATGGTTTCCATCAAATGAGGAGGGTTTTGGGACTTGATTTCTTCATATTGTTTCTGTCAGCCTTCCCTTTCTGGGACATAAATCACATGTTTTAGACCAGAGCACATTGTCCCCTGGGTCCCTCAGGGGCCACTCACGTTCTACTCAGCTCTGGTGCTCTCTATGCTTTAGTTGAAAAAGTTCTCAACCTCTGACTTTTCTCTTTCATTGTCAGTTTTGTCCAAAGCCTTCCAGTCAGTTCTTTATCTCATAGATTACCTTTTAGATTCTCAGATTACCACTTGATCCTTCTTTATTGTTTTCATATTTCTCTTAATTATGACCATGTTTTCTTTTAAACCCTTTACCTTATTGACAGTAGCTGTTTTAAAATTCTTATCTACTCTGTAGATCATAGCCTTTTTCTGAGCCGACTGTTCTCTCCTAGCTATAGCTTGCGTGCTGCTACTAACCTGCCTATGTGTTGACTGTTGATTAGATGCTGGCTATTGTGTCGCAGTGTTGAATCCTCTCCTGACAAGCAGTTGATTTACTTGCGAGTCAGTCTCATCATCCTGACATTTGCCTTCAAATCCCCTGGGCAGGTCTAAAACAGCCTTCACCGTGGCTCATCCAGCCTTGCTTGTAGGATGCATTGCTGGGGTCTCTGCTGCATGCCTGGCTTCCCATAAGGTCTCTCCACATGGGTCCATCAGAACTCAAGCCTCCCAAACCTGTGTGAGCTGCAGTGACTACCTGGACTCCTGGTCGTCCTCTCTCCCTCATGGCGGCTCCTGCGTACCTGTGAGCACAGTGGTTGGCAGAGACTCACAGGGACCAAGGCAGAGTCCTGCAGCTCCTTGCTTGTGTGCATCCTACTGTGTGATGAGCATCAGCCCCTCAAACTGCCTTCCGTCAAGTTCTGCCCTCTTGGGACTCCCTCTCTGTGTGGGTCTGCTAAATACCTCCATGCAGAGTGCCAAGACTGTCACAACTGTTTGTTGCTCTCTTCTCTGAGTCAAGAGTCCTGCAGTGCCTGTAGCCACATGTCATACAACAGTTGCTTCATCTGTTTTGTTCAAAATCCAGTTGTTTGTGTTGGCAGTGGAGTTTCCAGCACCACTTCCTCCCTCTTGTCCTGAGGCAGAAGTCACTGGTGGAGTTTTAACCTTGAAAACCATCATCCCTGAAATGTGAAGTCAGAGCAAGGAGGCAGAATAGGATGGCATGGGCTTGGGCCTTGCTTCTGAGGATAATGGAGGGTGGAGGTGATATGTGGGGCTGCCACTCCCGTGTACAGTCCTGTGACACCCTGAGTCCTCCTCTCACCAGCTCTGCTCCTCACAGTGGAAGGAAATGAATATCTGGGAGAATGATCTCAAGTGTTTTCAGGGAAGCAGCCAGGATGGAGGTACTGGGCGAGGGCGCCAGGGTGGACACATACTCGGTGATGGGTGTTTAAAGAATGGAACGTGGAGCGGACACCAAGCTACGTCGTTTAGCTCAGTTCTCAGTCGGGAGCCAGACCCAGCGGTTGTGTCCTGATGATCCTTTTAAACATTCCCACTGCAGCCAAGAAATCCTGTGACCACACAGATGCGTGCCCCCATCCAATGGCCAGCCTGACTTTGTTCACAGGAGTTGAGTGGGCGATCGTGTGTGAAAAGCCTTTCCTGGCCCTCACCAAGAACCCACGTCTGCACAGACTCAGAACAGGATGAGGGTCCTCTCAGAGCTCGGCAAACACTGCCACCCACACCTTGTATTCCAGTTTTCAGATGAGAGGCTCGTCACTTCTTGGACTATCTTTCTCTTTCTTTTTTTTTTTTCTCATTTTTTACATTTTCAGTCTAAGTGCTTATACTGTTTTTACTTCTCATTCATCCTTGGAAATGAGAAACCACCAGGATACATGTGGGCTGCATCTCGCGCCTACAATCTGTCCTGGACCCTTTCCTCTGAGGCCCAGGGCTGCTTCATCGGTTTCAGTTCTTTTTATATCATTCCTTTTCTGGAAAATTGATCATGAAGCCATCGACTTTATTGAATCTGTATCATTTATCTCATCAGTTCTCCCTTTTCTGTGCCACATTCAGGCAGGATTTCTCAAGTCAGTTTTCTAAACCACCAACTCAGATTTCAGCAGTCTGCATTCTGCTTTTCACTTGTTACAATTTTTCCTATTGTGTTTCTTGTTACATGAGGACACAGATGAATAAAAGTCCTTTACTGATCAGGATCCTTTCAAATTAGCCCAGGTTTCTCTGGGTGTCTATCCGTGCACCGGGCCTTCTAGGGTCTCAGAGGAGCCACGAGTAGCCAGAAGGTGAAACTGTACCTCGGCGCATGTGCAGATCGGACGGAACCTTGACAAGGTAGTCAAGCAGGCCTGTCACAGGTAGACTCCCTGGGCAAGTCGGCACCCCCAGTAAGCCACCAGGCTGCCTTGCTCAGTCTTGCAGCTACCAGTGGCTGTGTCGTCTAGTGGTACGAGAGTTGATAGACTGAGTGTGTGACCCAGACAGATGTCTCAGGGGTAGAGCTGGGTGCTGGCACTTCTCCCAGAGGCCAGCAGAGGATAGGCCCTCACAGAGCAAGAGGGCCCTTCAGGTGGAGAGTGGTAGGAGAAGGCGGCTGCCTGGTATCCATCAGCTGGTTACCTGCAGGACCCGGGTGTGGACCAGCCCTGAGGGGCAGGTGTGAGGTCATGCAGGTTGTTCTCCATGTGCCCTGTGCCCCATTCACCCTCCTGGCTCACAGGAGAGTGTCCTGGCTAGGCCAGTGGGGAGCTTCCGGAACCATGCCTCCCTAAGGTCTGTGGAGAATGTGCGCAGGAGTTGCTTGTCCCTCCATCCCATTCTTGCTGCATCTTCACTGGAGCCCTGAGGGACGGCAGCATTTCCAGTGGGAGGACTGCCATGTGCTTGGGCCTCCGTGCTTTGGCAGTCATCTCAGCTGTGAACTAGGCAGTGAAGGATCAGAGGTGATCTGTTACCTCTTGGTCCCAGACAGCAGCCCCACAGAGGAGTGGCTCATCCTTGTCCTGATCTCCACTGCACAGCAGGCCTTAGCCACATGGCAGAGCCACAGATCGGGGAACTCCTGATGCAGTGTCCCAGCCATCCACTGAGCCATGCCAGATACAGTGTGAGGCATTGACCAGCAGGTACAGAGCCGCCAGGCAGCCAGAACATGAATAGCCAAAATCCCAGAAAGAGGGGCATAGAGGGAGTAGCTGAGCTTCTATGACATTGCCCCTGCAAGTTGCTGACACAGCTAGGGGACTGAGGAACTGCGTGGACCTAGAGATCTGCAGAGACAAAAACTGGAAGTCAGACCACACGAGGAGGGATAGTGAGAGGGAAGCTGGCCCAGGGATGCTGTAGGGCTTGGCCCAGGCCAACCACAAAGGAGTGTGAAGGAGGCTGGAGCAGCCACAGGACCCTGGGCATCTGCCACTGAAGGGCCTGGCCCCATGTGGATAAGGGGGTGGGGTGGGGACCTTGGTGGGGGGCTCTGAGCCTCCCCGCCATAGTTCCTGCAACAGCCACAGTATAGGCGTTCATTCTGCAGGCTGTCAGGAGCCAGTGGCACTCAGCAGACTTCAGGAAGAAGCCCGTCTGCCCAGAGCAGTCACGAGTCAGCTCAGACCTGAGGCCTGGGGACCCCGAGAGCTGAGTGGAGCTGGTGGGAGAGACCACCGGCCCAGGGCGGGCACAGGCTGGGCTCTTTTTTGGCACAAGGGTTTGTTAACATCACAGACAGAGAAGAATAAGAAATAATTATTTTTGGGCTCAGAGCCAGGAAAACTAGTTTTCCAAATTAATCCAGGGAGAGCCGTGAATCCACAATCTCTCCTGTCACACATCATAAAACTCTGTTGTGATCCATAAAACTGACAAGACCCATCGAAAGCCTGGCTCCTCCCTCAGACCCTCGTTAGGCCAGGATCAAGAGCAGCTTTAATTAAAATTCAGAAACTGTGGGGCTGTGGCATCAGCCAAGTTTTGTTCAGTCTCAGAGAAGAGGTGAGGCAACTCAAGGCTGGGTCACACGGAGATGACGTGTCATGCCTGGTGTCCAAGAAGACGTGCCCCGGGTGGAGGTGGGGCAGCCTCTCATCCCTGTGTCTGTCACCTCACCTTCTTCCTCAATGTCTCATCAGCTGTCGTGCTCCCTCTCTTCATATTTTTCTGAAACAGCAGCACCAGACCAGGCCATCTGCTTTCTGGTACCTGTAGATGACACCTGTGAAGTCACCTGGACAGGGAGAGGGTGGCTCTGCCCTTTAGTGACAGTTGGCTTGTGACCATCTTTTCTTTCAGAAATGTGCCCATTTGGTTAGATGTGCAGATATAGCTACATGTTGAACTTCATGAAATTCTCTTTTTATGCCTCTGGTTTCTTTGGCGATCTTACCATTTTCACTGTGCTCATTTCATCTTTTCCCCAAAGTCCCTCCTAAAGCGCGTCCATCTGGCTGTTCTTACGTGGCACTTGCCTGTGTTCTGCCTCTCAGGCTCCGCTCGGTCTGTCTTTCCCTCAGTGTGTGTGGGTCGCTGACTGCGGCGCCTCCTCTGGCTCCAGTCTCTTGTTTCCTCTTTCCTGAGGCCCAGGTTTGAGGCAGCTCGCCTCCCTGCAAACACTGAAACTGTGCCCACCACGGACCTGCCCACCCTCACCGTGAACCCTTGACTTCTTTCCCCTCGCAGCCTGATCATCTCAGGCTCCACCTCCTCCACTAATCCTGGCAGGCATGGCTGCCTCCCACCCTTCCCAGGACTCGCACTGCATCCTGGCCCTGCTAACCCTCATGCCTTCCTCTCCTGTGCTGGGTCCTGGGCCTGAGAGGGAGCCAGCTGGCTTGATTCCACACTGAGTCTGCACAGTAGAGGAGTTCTGAACCTCAACTCACATTGCATGTGGAAAACTAACTTGAATGGATCGGAGAACTGGACATCACAAGTAGACCTACAAATCTTTTAGAGCAGGAGTCCCCAACCCCCAGGCCGCAGACCTGTACCAGTTCGTGGCCTATTAAGAACCAGGCCACACAGCAGAAGGTGAGAAGCGAGCAAGAGAGTGAAGCTTCATCTGATTTGCAGCCACTTCTCAGCGCCAGCATCACCGCCTCAGCTCCACCTCAGAGCATCCGGCATTAGATATCATAGGAGCACCAGTCCCTGGTGCCAAAAAAGTTAGGGATTGCTGTCTTAGATGATTTTTATAATGTTAGGTTAAGCAAAGATTACTTAGAGGGAACACAAAAGCTCTAATTGTAAAGTTTTTAAACACTGGTAACTTAGACTTCATGAAAATGTAAAACTTCACCTCTTCCAAAGATAACATAACAAAAATGAAAAGGCAGGCCACCAGCTGGCAGAAATAATTGCCATCTACACATACCTGACAAAGGACTTACAACCCAAGGAATTAGCCAATTGTTCTTTTGATGGGAAAAAAAAGTTGAACAAATGCTTCACAGAGAACGTGTGAAGTCCAGCAAACACAGGAAAAGACCCTCAAGGTCGCTGCTGACAGGGAATGACAGGTAAGATCAGCGAGCTTCTCAGTCCCGGACATAGGGCTGAGGTGCCCAGACCACCACTTGGCAAACGGCCATTCCTTTAAAAGTCAGTGTACCACCACCACATGAC
This sequence comes from Cynopterus sphinx, assembly GCA_030015415.1. Lineage (NCBI taxonomy): Eukaryota > Metazoa > Chordata > Mammalia > Chiroptera > Pteropodidae > Cynopterus > Cynopterus sphinx. The sequence goes on along the minus strand of CM057379.1, from coordinate 91,800,532 downwards.
CCCAAACTAGTCAACACCAAGACCTGGGCACACCCAGTACTCACCACAGGACAGGTAGAGATGCTCACATGTGTCCCTCCGCAGGGTGTGAGATGCCCTGAGGCCCAGGAGCGCCGATCTCGGAATCTGGAGCTCAGCCAGGGGAGCCCGACACCAAGTGTTGGAACAAGCAGAACAACAGGGCATAACAGAAGTCAGTTCAGAGGTTACAGAGTGGGGGATGGGGTTGACACAAACAGGCATCAAGGAACTTTCTGGGGGCTGAAGTTCTAGATTTTGTGGTGATTTACACAGGAGTGAATATGTCAAAAGTTATTGAACTATATATATGCTAAAAATGAGTGCATTTATCATTGTATCAATAAAACTGACTTAAAAAGTAGGAATGAAGACTTCCCATGTCCATGTCACATCGACTCCTGTCTCCTGTTCCTGCCACGTCTCCAGCATCCTGTGTTTCCACTGTGAGAATGTTCACTGTGGTTGTGTCACTCCTCTGCCACCCCCTGTTGTCACTGTCCACGTCCTGTGATCCTGCATTTTGAGGATGCCCATTGAGCTCATATTACAGGGGCATCAGCCAGCCCTGGGGGCGTCCCTGGTGGGCCGAGGCCTCCTGCCACCACAGGGGCAGAACTGCTCTTACAGGAGCCACCACCCTTGCAATCTGGGCTTTCCAGAGGTGAGGGGTTGTACCCTAACACAGAGGCCAGCTAGAGCCGAGGCCTCCCCACCTGCTAGCCGATCCCTGCTCTGGTCCTTTGGAGTTGTCCTCACTCAGGAAGCTCTGTGCTCAGCAGGCTCTGTTGGTCCCTGCAGGCCTCTGTCTGGGGTACGTGGGCAGGGAGTAGACCAAGCAGCATTACCCACCACCCAACAACAGGGCATAATCAGGCCAAAGGTGTTATTTTTAAGTCACTAAAACAACTTACAAAATGTACAGTTGCAAGAAGGCACTGCCCGGAAATTCTGGCTGGGATGTGGCTCCAGGACGCAGTCCTGTGACAGGCTGGGTGTGTGGGAAATCCTCATGCTGTCAGCACCGTGTCCGTTCATGACCTCAGTTCCTACGGCCGAGAGCCTCAGTCCCTTTGAGGGTGACTCTGATTGGAAAGCGTCTGTAGATCACTGAGTTAGCACTGAGGCTGCAGAGGTGAGCCCAGCGGGTCCAGGGGACAATGCAGCCTTGCCTCCCGGTTACAATTTTCAGTGGGAATTTTTTAGGCCTGGAGTTTCTCACATGAGCTTCCTTGACCTTGCATCATCCAGGCTCACCCCAGACCCTGCAGCAGAAGCAGCTGGGCAGCTTGAGGCCTCTGAGGAAGGGCAGTGACTGGCCTCTCAGACAGCTGCCGCACAGACAGCCCTGGACTGGCCCTGTCCTCGTGGCTGCTATGAAAGTTCAGGAAGATGGGCTGTATCTAAGCTGTGTCCAGGGGTGGGTCACAGGCTGCCAGGATCCTGCCACGCCCTCTCAGCAGATGCCCAGGCCCAGGGGCAGCCTCGTGCATGGTCACTCAGGCATGGAGGACAGGGCGGCAGACCCATGCACCACGGCCTTCCCCAACCCTGATCAGGACAGCAGCAAAGCCTCACCCACCTCTTGCTTGACCTGGGCACAGTCCTGGATATCCAGGAACCATGGGACTCCAGAGGCTCCCACTTCTGGTGTCAGAGTCCCCTCCCTAGGGAAGGGCACATACTGCAGGGTCCACGGGCCCGTTATTCCTGAGGCTACCCGGGGCCTGTATTGATTAACAATCACCATAACAACTCTCCCAGACCACAGCATTGAACAACACAAATCTGGGCAGCCTTGACTGTGGCCTCAAGTAGAGTCTCAGAGGCTAAAATCAAGGTGTCGGTAAGCTGGGCTCTCGCTGGAGGCCCTGGGGAGAATTCACCTCCAAGGTCGTTCAGGGAATGGACATTTTGGTAGCAGGGCTGAGGGAGGCTAGGTGTGTGGCTTGTGAGGAGAAACAGGGCCTGGGCTGTGGCCTCCTGCCACCCTGGTCCCTTGGGAATCAGCACAGGTACCCACATATGCTTCTGGGAAGAAACTAGAAACCTTCGGCCCCAGAGCCTCCAGATGTGGAATCCATGCATCGCCGCAGAGCTGCTGGGTCCTGGTGGAGCACATGAAACATGGGCAGCTGGAGGGGATGGCTGGGCTGCCACCCCTAGAGCACCCCGAGTGCTGGGCAGAGTCTGCACAGGCAGCTGTCCTTGGTCTCTACTCAGCCTGGGTCTGAGGCGCTGCTCCATCCCTTAGGTGGTCCTTATCATCAGTGGGAATCTGAGCTTCCTGAACTGGCTCACCATCATACCCAGTGTCGCCTGCTTCGATGACGCCACCCTGGGGTTCTTATTTCCTTCTGGGCCTGGCAGCCTCAAGGACCAAGTCCTGAAGATGCAGAAGGAGAAAGCCCGGGGGGCCTGGCCCACACTGAGATACGGTGGGTAGACACCTGCAGGCATGGACAGAAGGCCTTTTATCCCTGGACCCAGGAAGGCTGACCCACAAGGTGCTGACCCATTTTTAGCAAGTGACAGCCGGACCCATCCCACAAGGGCAGCTGTTGTGACTCAGTTTCTACATCAGCTTTGGAAGGTGCTCTTGGGTTGGGGAGAAGGAGGCTGTGGAGAAAGGCCCATTCCCAGGTTGGGGGACCAGTGGCATCTCCTTTGGTTTCTGTGAGCCCAGGGGGGCCAGACAAAGGCAAGGGTTTGGGGGGGCTGGCTGAGGATCTGGGGATGGCCTCAGCTCTTCCCTGTGGTCGGGGGCCAGGCCTCAGGGGCAGACACTTACTCTCTGTCTCTCCCCCTCCAGGCCCAGGCTGCATGGTACGGCAGACAGTCAACCTGGCACTAGGAGTCCTGGTCACCTGGCTCAGCATCCCCGTGGTCCTCAACTTGCTGAGCCCCAAGCAGGTCATGAATAGCTCCTTCAACCCCCTCAGAATCGTCAACACATATGGAGCCTTTGGAAGGTACCTCACGTAGCCGGGTTCCCATCTCAGCCACCTTTCTGGCCCAGGTGTGGTCTGTCCTCTCCCTGCCTACCACGTAGTCACGGATTCCTGAGGGAGACCGAGCCCTGACCAGCCAGCCAGGCATTCTTGGTCCAGAACAGGTCTGCTTTCTGTCCCCCTGGGGCCACCATGACCCCATGGGGAAGATGTGGAGGGAGAGGCCAGCCCCCACCTGCTCCTTCTCCACATGCATTCGCAGCTCTAGCCTTGCCCTCGTCTGCTCAGGATGGAGCCAGGCAAAGAGGTGCAGGTCCTGGGGGCGCAGCCTGCCTTGACTCAGTCTCCCCAACAGCATCACCAGGGAGCGCACAGAGGTCATCCTCCAGGGCACGACCAGCCCCAACACCAGCGCACCTGATGCTGTGTGGGAGGACTATGAGTTCAAGTGCAAGCCAGGTGACCTGAGGAGACGGCCATGCCTTATCTCCCCCTACCACCACCGCCTCGACTGGCTCATGTGGTTCGCGGCCTTTCAGGTAAGGGCACTCTCCTCCCCCTGCCCCCTACCCACTACCCTCCTTCACCCTAAATGGCCAGATACTCATGTTAGACACAGGCTCTGGTCACTCCAGAGTCCCCAAGGCTGCGGTGCCTTCAGTGGAGACAGCTGGGGCCCCAGTAACACCTGCCTCAGGGCTGGTGGTGGAGGCAGGTAGGTGTGAGATCAGAATGATGTCATAGCCCACATGACACTCAGACATGGGCACCCGTGCAGCCCTCACTCTGACCAACCTTACATACCCCACCTGAGCCCTTGCAGACTTGGGAGGTCAGGCTAAGGACCCCAGGTGTTGTGGTGTCAACTGTGGAGCAGTTTCCTATATTCCTGTCATCAGCCCTCAAGGCAGAACCCACTGCTCAGCCACTAAGGACATGCCAGCCAAGGCCCAGGGCCCAATCTGAGGCCAGGCAGTCTCATATGACTAAACTTTCTCAGGTTCCCGCCATCCCAGGGTCTGGGTCTTCCTCCTGGAGCAGCCTGGGCCCAGGTGAGCATCTGACTATGCTATGGTCCAAGGCTAGGCTTCCTTCCTGTGCATCCACCACACACATAGACTCTGCCTCTGGACAACAGGGATTCCCCATGTTGCTCAGACCCCTGCTGCATCCCAGGGGCCTCCCTCAGACACCCTCACATGAGGATCTCTGGGTGCCGAGGACCAAGAATCCACAGCAGCTTCTCAAAGCGCCCCCACCAGAAATGACAAGACAGGCATGGGCAACACCAGGGCAGCTGATGTCCACAGAGTATTTGCTCAGGCCAGAGGAAGGCTGGAGGCTCCCTGTCCTCCCGCTGACCCACCTCACCCATAGGGACAACCTCAGGAAAGCTCCATCACTTGCCTGAGAGCCCAGGGCTGTCAGATGACAAAGCCAAGAGGTGAGCTAGCACAACACATCCCCGTGCCTGCTGCGTCCGAGTTACCCAAGGTCAGGGTGCCAGGGCGGGGAGCCAGCACATGACAGTTTACAGATATCTGGACAGTAGGTGAAAACGGAAGCCAGCAGCCCCTCTGGAGGGGAGCACAAACCCCAGGGCAGCCCACATCTAGGAGAGGCCGAGGACCAACCACGCTCAGGCAGAAATGCCCAGAACAACAGACATGTAGGGAGCACACCCTCCCCCGGGGGCCCCCGCGGGCCACACCCCACAGTTCCAGCCCACCATCGGGCTCCAGCATCCAGGCAGCCCTCCTATTCCTATCACCCCTCCTGTTCTTGCCCCCAGACCTACGAGCAACACGAATGGGTCATCCACCTGGCAGGCAAGCTCCTGGCCAACGATGCCGAGGCCCTGTCCCTGCTGGCCCTCAACCCCTTCGCAAACAGGGCGCCCCCAAGGTAAGACCCCTCCCAGATGGGACCCCCACCAACTATGGCCTCACCTGCCTCTGAGGGTCTCTCCTCCAAATGCAGAATGTGCTCTGAGGTCTGGGCCCCCAATCCCTGGAAACGTGCCGGGTACAGAGGGCGGCACTGCTCACCTGCTGAAGGGACACGAGCTCTTGAGGAAGGACAGCATGTCCTGCCCTCCCGCCCCAGTGGACTCCAGATGCTTGCGGCTGAGCACTCGGCCTTCAGCGGAGCTAGACGCCACGGAGTCTCCTTTTCCGGAGCCCTGGCTGCCCCAGGTCTTCTGCTCTGGGGCCTGGTTGATGGGGCTCCTCATAGCCCCCTCTGGAGCAGCCTTACCCCGGCAGAGAGCACCGAGGTGGATACACAGCCCCTCAGTGCAGACCCAGAGCCTGAAGCCCAGGCTCCCCTGAGAAGCTGCATGTCAGTGGGCACAGGCCACTGCCCTGGACAAAGGCTGCAGGCTGATGCCCACCCTCCCTGCAGGTGGGTCAGGGGAGAGCACTACAGGTACAAATTCAGCCGCCCTGGGGGCCCTCACGCTGCCGATGGAAAGTGGTGGATCCGGAAGAGAATCGGCCCCTACTTCCCTCCACTCAGCCTCCGGGACTTGAAGGGCTACTTTCGGTCACGGGGGTGGCTGTACCCAGAACCGGAATAGAGGGCCCAAGGCCTGTGCACCAAAAAATAAAGTGGGAAGACCCTGGCACGCCAGCACCACTGCCCGCACCTGGACGTCCAGGAAAGCAAGACCGGAGAGGAGAAGGGGGCCGTTGGGGGTCTGCTGGGGTCCTGGGTGGCCATCTGTGCTTTCCTCATCTCTCATAATTGGTCTCCAGGCAACCCACAAAGCCACTGCGCCACCCCACCCCCAGTCATCTCCCTCATCACCGGGCCCCTCAGACACGAGTGTCCCAAGGGAGACCCCAGCTCTGGTTGGTCCGGGACCACCAGCACTCGCTGCTCCTCCATTGGCCATTCCTGGCCTGAGGACCACACCGGGTCCTCGGCACCTGGGGTGCTGGTCCACAGCCAGGCCCACACCCCCAGGACCCAAGCCCCCATCGTGTGCCTGGTGTGGCTGGGAGGAAACCCTTACTCCCCGCCTCTGCACCCCCAGAGGTGGCGCCACCACCGCACCCAGATAGACAGAGGGGGAGGAGCCAAGGCTTCCAGTCCTCCCCCTCGTGCCGTCCCCTCAGAGCCCCTCTGGCCTGGCCTGGGCCCTGCGTTCTCCAGTGACCGGCATCCACAGGTATGGACAGAAGCCCTTTGTCCACCCAGAGGGCCCTGAGCAAGGCGGTGCCTCTTGCTCCTTTGGGACCACATTCCCCTAAGCGCACGCCATGGAGCCTCCTGCTCTCCGAGCTGCTGGGAAGGGGGATGGCAGCGTGCTTAGCTCCAGCCTGGGTGCTAGGGCGGCAGGGGTCCCCGTGATGGTGATTCTGAAGCCCAGTTGTCAGAAGTTAAACTGAATTGTATTTAGCTTGGTGGTCCTGGGGCCCCACTGCAATGAGATCTGGGGTGCAGCCCAGAATCTTCGCTACCTAATATGAGCTGTGAGTGGACCAGTGGTGTCCCTCCAGACAAACAGCTAAGTACCAGGTGGCATAGCCCCAGTCCTGGTCAGCTAGATCAAGGGGTCCTGGGGGGCCTTGGAACTGGCCCCACCCAGGAGGCAGCAGGCCAGGGGCTCCTCCCTTCTCCCCTGGCTTGGCCGGCACCCGCTAGAGTGGCCACCCACTCCTTCCCCCAACTGTCCAGGGTGCCTTGCCACACTGTGGAGGGTCCCAGTGGGAATGAGGTGGTTCAGGCCAGGAGGCCAGGATGAGGTGGGCACAAGTGCGGGTCTGTGTGGAGCATCCCCCACCCGCCTGGGGGGCGAGCCCAGGTGCCAACAGAGAGGCCGTGTTCCCGCTCACAGGGAAACAGGCTCCCTGTGTCTGTGGTGGGACAGACGGGGCCTCAGACAGGGAGCCTGGAGCCAGCAAGTCTGCCCATGGCAGCCAACCGCCGGCTGCTGTGCCTGGGCAGCCCTTCCTGGGGGGCTGTCTTGGGGGCTCTGCCAATTAGTAGGGGCACCTGGGAGCCTGAGGAGACCCTGGGCCTTGACTCCAGGTGGCGCTCCATACCTCCCACCCAGAACCGTGGGTGGCCTCTCTTCCAGGAGCCATGGTGGGTCCCCATACACTCCCCAGCCCTTCTCATCCATCTCTGGGCTCACTGCCACATAAGGCTGGGAAGGGGAGACCCTGGGACACAGCTCCCCTGACCATGGGCTTCTCTCTGAGCTCCATCTGGCCATACTCCCAAGCATCTGTGACCCCCTAGATACCACAGGTGATGTTTAGGCCAGGGGCAGGATGACACTGGGTCTCCTTGGATCAGGGGCACCTCAGGAATCAGGCAGCCCCACACCCATCCTGGGACAGGACAAATATCCACTCACCTGGGGACATCACAGGTGACCCCAGGTACAGGCTGTGAGGGCATAGTGGTCAGAGTGAGGCCTCGCCTGCTGACATAGGAGGTCTCCTCAGACCTGCTCCTCCCGCAGCCTCTCAAAATTCCAGAACCTTGAGTGACCCCTGACACCCACCATCCATCAAAAGCCTTTGGAGCCTGTGCTGAGGCCACACCTTCCTGTCAGAGGGAGTCAGACTACACCTTTCCTCCACTCAGTACTCCCAGGGCCGTGCCTCCCTGAGCATGAACCTGGGGGTCACTGCCCATCATCTCAGCCACACCCTGCAACCTCTCCATCCTTCATACCCACCATCTTGTCAGGCCTCAGAGCCCATGCCACTCAGGGCCACCTTGCCCTGCCTTCACTGGGCCCCAGGTTGTTTCTGGTCATGTTCCAGGCTACTGGGGAGGTGAGCCTGGCCCCCAGTGCCAAGTGGCACCCAGTACAGGTCTGCAGGATAAACTATTTGATGACAGAGAAGGACCTAAACACTGGACAGCTGAGTCGGAGTGAATGGGGGCCCGTTCTCCCTCGCTTGCTCTCCTCCCGAATCATCCATCTGGGGCCCATGGGTGGCGGCTCTCCACCCTACTTGATAGGAAGCACAGGCGTCTGGTGGAAACTGAATGTGCATCACACTCATGAACATGCCAGAGCTGCTACATTCAACTTCTAAAACCTAAGAGTTCACGATCCTTGGGAGGGGCAGCAGGAGTTGTCTCGGACAGTAGGATAGATGCCCTGCTCTTGGGGTGGGACCTGACCCTGGGAAGGGACCACCCCCAAGGGGGCATAATCAGGGGATGGCAGGCACCTGGGCTGCGAGGAGCTGGGAATTAACACGTTCCTATTCCACCTGCTCTCTGCTGAGCCCACACCCCCTGGGGGCTTCTTCCCATGCAGACAGAGCATTATGCCCCCATGGCTGTCACATGTCTGGATGCCCAAGCCACCATTATACCCAGGTCCTGGGCAGCACCCTCTAAAGCTGCTGAGCTTGTCCCTGAGGCCATGCCACATTCTAGAAAGTTTCTCAGTCTAGGGGATGTCCAGGCATACACGGAGACCTCTGCCCTATCACCCACTGCCACCAAGAGACATTGAGGTGACCTCAACTCTCCACCTTGGGGGCCGCACCTTGATGAGCCAGCCCTGTGCTTGACCTGCAGAGTTGGAGCCAAGAGGTCATGCTCCACTGGAAAATACCTGGAATGGAAAGACCACCTGTGCCACTGCCTGTTCCCAAGGACTTGGGACTCTAGACACCCAGGCACCGTGGGCAGTGGCTGTGCTTGGATGACCCACTGGGCCTGGCTATTGGCCCCATCCAGAGCGGCAGGTTCAGCCAGGGGCCTCTCTCCAGAGACGACACACCCTTCTTCCCTTCTTGCTCCAGCAACCAGGCAAGGGGCACAGCTCATCGCACATAAGTCAGGCTGTGTGCGAGGCTTCACCAAGCCGAAGAAGGGGCTCTTGGCATCTTCTGTTCAGAGAGGTTTTTTCCACTCATGTAAAGATGATTAAGTGCATTTTTTGGCACCTTCTAAGGCCAAGCTTGTTCAGAGAGACATCCATCCTGAGGGACAATTCCAAAGCTATTAAGTAAAATGGAACTCAACATATCAGCAAATTGACCTTTAAAACTACTAGAAACTTTTAGCTTGCCTGACAAAGAGAAGACACAAATAATTCAAGAAAGGAAATAGGGGCATTCCTACTGATCTTTCAGAAATAAAAAAGGATGTAACAGGGTACTGTGAGCAACTGTATGCCTACAGGAAATGGACAGATTCCTTGAGATATACAAACTGTTAAGAATGACTCAGAAAAAAATAGAAAATTTAAAAGGATCTATAACAGGTAAAGATTGAATCAGTAATCAAAAACCTCCCAAGAGAAAAATACTGGACCAACCATATGGATTCATTACTGAATACTATGAGAATTTAAAGCATTAATATCTGTTCTTCCCAAACTTCCAAAAACACGAAGCCTGTATTACTCTGACAAATTTAAACAAAGGTACCAATATCTTTAATGAACACAGATGCAAAATTCCTTGACAAAATACTAGCAAAAGAAATCAAACAGCATATTAAAGGGAATATACACCACGACCAAGTGGGATTTATCCCAGGAACGTCAGAATGGTTCTACATAAAATCAGTACAACACACCACGTAAACAGAACGTGTGTGTGTTGTGGGGGCGGGGGGGGCCGGCGTGGACACCAGCTGATCATCTCACCTGATGCAGAAAAGGCATTTGACAAAAATCTAACACCCTTTCATGATTAAAAAAAAACTGGGACTAGAAGGGAATTTCCTCAACATAAGAAAAGGCATTTGTGGGGGTGGCACCATAGTGTAGTGATTAGCACATCTTTACATGCAGAAAATTCTGGGTTGGCGCCATAGACCATACCCTGGTGCACCAGCCCCCTATCCCACCCTGTTAAGTGTGCAGGAGGGGTGGGGGCGCCAAGCTTCGGGTGCACACCATGAGCATGTGTGAGGAGATGCCCCGCCTTCAGAGATCCGCTTCTTCATGGGGAAAAATGGCAACATCCATAGGTCAAAGGTGGAAGTGGCAGAGGGTGGAGAATTAAAGGGTGCGGGGAAGGCACTTGTGAAAACCCACAGCTAACATCACACTTAATGGTGAAAGACTCATCCCTGAGAACAGGAACAAGGATGCCGACGTTTACCACTGCTATTCATCAGAAGTAAAACTATTTCTGTTCACAGATACCATGATCCTATGTGCAGTCATGCGCTGCTTAACAACAGGGATACTTTGTGAGAAATGAGTTATCTGGCAATTTTGTCATTGTGTGCACATGACAGAGTGCACTTACACAAACCTAGATGGTACAGCTCAGTACACACCTGGGCTCTCTGGTGTAGTCTGCTGCTTCTGGGCCACAAGCCTATAGAGCGTGTTGTACAGAACAAACAAGGATTAAGTCAACCACGAGAGAAAACGATGTGAGAGAGAGACGTGACAAACACAAGATATATGAAGCTGCTGCCATTGTGACAGCATGTTGTTTTATGGCCAACTTTTTATAAGTAGAAAGAATATACTAAATATGTAAACCAAGAAATAATCATTTATTATTATCAAGTATTATGTACTGTATGTGTATCTGCTATACTTTTATGCACCTGGCAACACAAGTTCCTTTACACTAGCATCACCACAACACGTGAGTACTGTTGCACTACATCACTAGGCGATAGGAATTTTTCAGCTCCATTATAAACTTACAGGTCGACCATCGTTTATGCAATCTGTATAGAAAATTCCAGTGATCCACAAAAACCCTATGGAACTAATAAACTAATTCAGCAAAGTTTCAGGGTACAAGATCAACACACGCAAAAATGTGTTTCTATACATCAGTAATGAACAATTTGAAAAACTAAAGAAACGGTTCCTTCACAATAGCATCCAAAAGAATAAAATACCTATGAATAAATCTAACTGAGGTGAAAGACCTGTACACCAAAAATAAATGGACCTAAATAAATGGAAACCTATCTGTATTCATGGATTGGATGGCTTGGTATGTTAAGATGACAGTACCACTCAAAGTGATCTACAAAGTCGATGAAATCTCTATCAAAATTCCAATGGCCTTTTTTATAGAAATGGAACAGCCAGTCTTCAGATTCATATGCAATTGCAAGGGGCCCCAAATAATGAAAACAGTTTTGATTAAAAAGGAGAAAGTTGAAGGATTCATTTCCTGATTTAAAAACTTAGTACAAAGTTGCAGTGATCAAAACAGTGTGGTACTGGCATGAGGATGGACATATAGACCAATGGAATGGAATGGAGAGCCTAAAAATAAACCTTTACCCATATGGTCAAATGATTTTTGACTAAGATGTCAAAACAATTCAATGGGGAAAGGACAGTCTTTTCTACAAATAATGCTGGGAAAAATGGATCTAAACACTAAAGAATAAAGTTGTGCCCTTACCTCACACTGTATTCAAAAATTATCTCAAAATGGATAAAAGACATAAACATAAGAGCTAACTATTAAAACTCTTAGAAGGAAACATAGGTAAATCTTTATGACCTTGGATTTGGCAGCAGGAGCAACAAAAGAAAAATTGGACTTAATCAAAATTTAAAACTTTTTTTTTACATCTAAAGGCATTATAAAGAAAACGAAAAGACGACCAACAGAATGGGAGAAAATATTTGCAAGTCATATATCTGATAAGAGTCTGGTGTCCAGAATATATAAGGAAATCTTAAAACCAAGCAACACAAAAACAGACATTCTAGTTCAAAAAGACTTGAATAGGCATTTCTCCAAGAAAAATAGCCAGCAAGCACATAAAAAGTGCTCAGCCTTTGTCATTAGAGAAATGCACATGAAAACACAATGAGGTACCAGTTCACACCCACCAGGATGGCAATATATTTTTTAAGGGAGTAACAAGTTCTAGTGAGGACATACATTGCAGGTAAGAATGCAAAATGGTGTAGCCATTGTGGAAAACAATCTAGCAGTTCCCAAAAAACTTAAACAGAATTACTGTATGATCCAGCAATTCCACTTCTGGGTATATATAAAAAAAAAAATTTGAAAACAGGGACTCAAGCAGTTCTTGTATGCCAATGTTCACAGCAGCATTATTCATAATAGCCAAATGTCCACCAACAGATGAATGGATAAATTCTATTGTATGATAGAATGTGATCTATTCATACGATAGAATATTATTCAGCCACAAAAAGGAATAAAGTATTGACACATGCTACAATGTGGGTAGACCTTGAAAACATGCTCAGTAAAAGAAGCAAGACAGAAAAGGTCACCTAACATATGACTCGTTTATATGAAATATCTAGAATAGGTAAATTCATAGACATGGAAAAAAAATAAGTAGTTGTCAGAGGCTGCGGGGAGGAGAATAGGAAATGACTGCTGATGTGCACAGAGTTTTCTTTGGAGGTGATGAAATATTTTGGAACTAGACGTGATAATTGTACAACACTGTGATACTAAATGCTGCTGATTGTTCATAATAAAAGGGTTAATTTATGTTAATTTCACCTCAGTTTTTAAAATAAGACAAATGAACAAAACCCCCGAAAAAGCCTAAGTGTCCTGAGACCTTGGACCTCCCTTTGTTGGGGGCTGGGAAACCTCACCCTGCCAGAATCTAGTGAGACCCCAAGGGGACCAGGCAGATGGTTCTTCCCTTTTTGCTGAGTGCATGGGGCCAATACACAATAAAGTGATTAGCCAGTGGCATAGAAAGCAGTTATTCAGAGCCAGCACAAAACCACACGTGGGCTCTCTTCTACTTGGTGGTCTAGGAAAGATGGTTATAGATATGCAAGTAGCCAAGGAAAATGAGAGCAAATGAAAGGACAGCCATGGCCATGTGATGTAATCAGTCTGGTAACTGGTGGTCTCAGCCCCGACTTCTCAAAACTGCTTTGACTATCATTGGCCCATTTCTCAAAACAAGCTGAAGTTTACTAATTCTAATAGTTTGTATGCAAATAGTAGGCAGCGTGATTTCTTTCCTTCCTACCGCTGTAGCTCTTTTTCTTGTCTTATGCTAGCATCCAGGTTGAGGCCCACCATCACTCTTAAGATCTTTTTCCCAACCTAGAAGTTGTCCCTTTAAAAATCTCATCATGGTGAGCTAATCTACTATAAAAATACTTTAGCTGCAGCTATATAGAAATGCTGGGAAAAAAACACCAACTTTGAAAGCCAGAACAGGCTGCAGGAAAGAGGCACCTTTCCTAATGTCATGGAGACTCCCAACAAAGACCTTGCATAAAACTAGAACCCTTATCAGTAAAATGGATAAACCTCTAGCTACAATGGTGAAGCAAGGAAAAACAAATTACCAATAACAAGAAGGGAGGGGACATTACTACAGATCCTATAGACACCAAAAGGAAAATAGAATATTGCAAACTTTATTCTAATGGATTTGACATCCTAATTGAAATGGAAAAAAGAAACCCTTGAAAGACAAATTACAAAACTCATGAAGAGAGAAAATCCAAATAGCCCCATAACAATTTAAAAAATAAATTAATAATTTAAAACCTCACGAAGAAAACTTTAGGCTAAGATGACTTGATTGGTGAGTTCTAGCCAAGATTTAATGAAGAAATTACATCACCTATGTAAATTATCAGAAAATACAGGAGGGAAATTCTTACGCTACTGGTCAGAATATAAAAGAACGCAGTGCTTTGGAAAACAGTTTGGCATTTCTGAAAAGATTAGGCCTGTTCTACCATGCGACCCAGCCATTTCTCTCCTCAGTATCTACACAAGGGAAGTGAAAGCACAGAGATCTATAAGCAATGTTATTCACAGATTTATTCATGAGTCAAAACAACAAAACAGCCCAAGAGTGCATCAGTGGGGAATAGATGATCCCATGTGTTGTATCCACACAACAGATAATTCTTAGCAATAAGAGGTCAAATTATTGACATACACATGTTCTACCTCAAAAACATTCTTAGCTAATGAATCCAGAGATGAAAGAATACACACCGTGTGACCATTTATACAGAATTCAAGGGAGGGAGATAGTCTCAATTACAGTGGTTACCAGGAGCCAAGCTGGGGAGGGGTTGACTGGGCAAGGGAATAATTAATTGGGGGAGGGAGGGAGTGGAAATGTTCTGTATCTCTATTACATGGTTAAGTGCCTTGGTGATATTTGTCAAAAACCACCAAGCTGTACACTTAAAATAGGTGCATTTTATTTTATGTAAATTACAACTGATTCTGGATAAAGCCCTGATTTGTAGTGTTTTTTAATTTCTGTGATCAAAATACCCTCACCGAGCCTGATTTCAAGCTACCAAAGCGTCACCACTCAGCACAGAGCTAAGAAGGGATATGCTTGGTCAGATCTCACGCGGCGGTACTAGCCAGTCCTAGCACTTCACCACTTATACCTTAAGGTGATTTTGAAAACAAAAGAAAACAGAGAAATGCTAAAATATCGCTACACCAGGCTGAAATAAGTAAGACGGGTAATGCCGTTGACAATACAGAGGGCAGTGGGAGTGCCGGAAGTCTGAGATGGCAGAATCTGCTGAAGCTGTGAATGCCCAGCACCCAGCAGCCCATCCCTGAGTGTGAGCACAACACAGCATGGACAGACATCCCCAGGAGGCACATCCTAAAGGTCACAGTTCATAGACAAAAACATCAAGCAACCCAAAATCCCATCACCAGTAGAATGGACACCTGGTGTCTCTGAGGTGGTGGGGAAGGGGGTGGCTGTCCTTCCTCACCCCAGGCCCTCCATGCCTCCCAGCAACCCCACTCTGTGCTAGGAGAGTGGGGGGTAGAGGTGCCTGTGGTCCCCGAGGTCAAGTGGTTACAGGGAGCGGGGGGATGAGGAGCTGGATGCCTGGCAGGCTGGAGGAGGAGAGGGGTGACTACCGCTGGGAAGTACCAACAGAAACCAGGATCCAGTGCTCCTTTGGTAGATCTCATTTTATGGCTTAGAAAACCACAGAGCAGGGAGATGGCACCACCTTGCAAGGAAGTGTGGCCCAGCTGAGAAAGCCCCAGCCTCAGCTCATGTCTTCCTCCAACATCCATGTTCTCCTGCCTCCATGGATGCTCCCCCTGGATCTCAGTCACCTCCCTACCCCAGTAGCATGGCCCACAGCACACCCTTCCACACTCCACCCCCAAAACTCCCTGCCTCCCACCTCTAGTCACCTCCCAACTAGCTGATCACTCACAAGCAGACAGGGCAGGGAACTCGGTGATGAGTCCCCGAAGCTGGGTGGAGTCTACAGGCATGCTCTTGATATCTTTGCAACTCTTCTGTAAATCTAAGATAATCGCACAATAAAAACTTTATTTTTAAAAAAAATAAAGAGTAGAATGGAGAAATGATGTTCGTGTGCTCACTCGATAGAATACTTTACAACCAAGAGAATCAAGTCTGCAACCACGTGGAAGATGGAGTGAATGTCCCTGACATGCAGCTGAGCAAGGGGTGAGATGCACACACGTGCATGCTGTGTGACGTCATTCACCACCTAATGTTCGTGGACATGCAGGACCAGACTGCGGTGCTACAGGCCAGAGCTGTGGTTCTGTTGGGGGCACACGAGGGGCCATAGGGTTTGGGTTCGAGTTCTTGCTCATGTGGTAAATACACTAAGTTTGCGGACATTTTCTTAGCCCACGCGTTTTATGGATTTTGTATCTGTTCTAATTCACAATTTAAATGTTTTAAACAGAAAAACTCTGTTTTCGTTGTTAAGTGTCAGATCCTACTTTGTTTCCAGTTTGTGAAAAAGAGCATTGAGCTGGGTGTTTGCCTTTCCACAGACATATGTAAGAAAGTGTAAGCAAACAGGTCTGTTGGTGTCCCTCGTGACCTTTGATGTCTTTATTTCCCCCCAACTTATTTTGTGTTTTAACTGCACCATCCCTTTGCTTGCTGCCATGCCTCCCTCCCTCCCTGATTACTGTTTGGAGACGTCTCCTGTTCCCTAAGTTTTTAAGCTGCAGTCTAGCCTCCTGTGGCCCAGGTGGGGACTCCCGCAGAGATTCAGAAAGCTCCAGACACCCCTTCCCTCTGTCCAGGGTCCAGGGCATGTTGTCAGCTTCAGATTTGTTTCTCCCGTGAGTGTAGCTTTCCAAAGTCATTTGAACCCAGAGGGACCAGAGAAAGCTTTACAGAGCCTCGCTGGATAGATAAGGGCTGGAGGCTGCTTTATTCTGGGCCCACATCTACCTGCAAGTATACCTTGTCTTAAGGCTAAAAGCTAGGAAAGCTGTGATGGACGAAGTCAAGAAGACAAGATGATGCCTTTCTCATCTCTTCTCCTGTCAGGGGGTAAGCGACTCCATTTGTCCTCAGGCAGGGCCGTCAGAGTCACCTCCTCCTTGCACTGGCTCTGGCCGGGCACTGCACCTGGGCCACAAGGGCATTCAGCGCCAGCCCTGCAGCTGCAGGCCTTTCAGTGGTGGGCACACATTTGCATCTCAATAACCCATGATTAATATTTAAGGAGCCAGCTGTCTGAGCCACATGAAAAAATGGGAAAAAACACGCCTTGTTCCTTTAAGGGGTGGGCTCCAGGCCCTTCATCAAGTGGCCTCATCTCCCCACTCAGTTTTCACACTCACACAATTCTTCTGGATGAAAAAAATATGAAGCGCCATTAGCGAGCTATCAGGGGCCAACTGTGTCCCCATCAATGCCCCTCAGTCCATTGTGGCCGCCGTGCAGCTGCAAGGCTGGCGCTGAGCAAGCTGCCAGGCTGGACTCTGTCCCTCCGTCTGTCTGTCGTCGCTGGGCACCACATCCACCGTGCCCTTTCAAACGGAAATGGACACCACATTCAGAGCTCACATATTGGCCTAGGGGATGAGCCCCAGACAGTGCCCCTCCCCAACCCTGGCTCAGGGAGCCACAGGTTCCGTCACAGTTGTCCTCCCTGGACAGCTGCACAGCTCCCATGCATCCCGACCCTCCCACAGCCTGTCATAGGCAGCCCCACCCAAGAGGGTCAGAGGTATGAGGCAGCAGGAACCCTATCAGTCTGCAGAGCATCCCCCAAGCACCATCTCCGTCTGGGCCCTTGACTCCAACCTGCCCCTGGAAGTCCTGGCCATGCTCTGAGCACTTTACACCCAGACAGAGCCACCAGAGACCCCAGCCCCCACCCAGAGGCATACTGCCCTCAATATACATGAATTACTGATATAATCAGACCTGAGGGGAGGGTGGACACTGTGGAAGTCCCAGGGACTGGCCTCAGCTCTTTAGCCTCCAGCTAGAGAGGGTGAGGGTCCCAGGCCCTCAGCTCCTCTCTGCTCAGGTCCTGCACCCATGGCCGGCAGGAATCTGCTCCCTGAACCACCACCCAAGGGCATGTCTAAAGAAAAGACTTCAAATTCTCCCCAGATGTCATAGCCAGGTCCCCTAGGTGACCATGCCAGGAGGCACCAGCAGGCCTACAGCCCAGGCTCAGCCCCGGCCTCTCTGAGCCCCTGCTGCCCCAGCACAAAGAGGGACAATGAGCAGCACCCAATTTCCATCTCTAACAAGTTCAGGCTGGAAGACACTGGGACCTGGAGAGACACAATAGGCCCCACAGGCCCCTTTCCAAGAGGAAGGGTCAGAAGGACAGGCTCTTGGCCAGAGGGAAACGGACCACCTGCCCCCAACAGTCATGCCTTCCCTTTATTCCCCAGGGTATCACCCTTCTGAAGTACAACAGCTTCTGTCTTTTACCACCCCCACAGGCGCTGGGTGGACCCTGCTCCCTGAGGGGTTGGAGAGCACAGGTCACCTAGTCCCTTAGCTGCCACCCTTGGAGCCATGCGAGTTTGGAGGTTTAGATGGTATCAGGCACCACGGGTGGGACCTAGGCAGCCCTGTCATCGACATCAACTGTCAACTGTCCCTGTTTCTGCAGGGACCCAGAGAACCATAGGCAGATGCAGGGTAAGTTGGACCAACTTAAGATTCTTTCCAAATGTCTGAGGAAGCCTCTGGTTTCCAAATGTTTGGGGTTTGGGACTGCAGATACGGGGCTATGGACTGGTACCTATTTCGTGGATTTTTCCAAGGAAGAGAGATCCCATTTTCTAGGAGAGAAAGTGAGGGATAAATGGAGAGAGCACCCAGAAATGGCAAAGTCGCTACTGGTGGCCATCTCAGAGGCTGGGAGAGACCCTGCATGTCCACGTGCACAGAAGTGAACACAGGCACAACCACATGCACATCCATGCACATACGTGCACGCACATGGGCACATTGGCACTCATAAGTATGCAGTTGTCTGTATAACATTTCATGCTAATTATAAATTACGTGAATGGCTAAATGTTTTAAAAATAGGAACAACCACGAGGACCCGACCATCAGCCCCATGGGCCCAAAGTAGAGGCTGTTCTTAGGGAGGTGGTCACACCCCAGCCCTCAGATACCCTGGCCAAGGGTGTTTGCCCCATGGGACCAGTCTCCAAGCAGGAGCCGCCAGCCCAAGGCTCCAGCTGCCTTTCCTTACAGGTAGAAACATAAGCTCCCACAAGCTGCAGAACGCCTGGGGACGAAATCTCTTTCCCTGTTCAAATGCCTCTTCCAAAGGAAGGCATCCCAGGGATAGGTGCACCCTCTGCCAGTCTGGAACCCACACGTACAGTCTCACTGACCCATCCCACACCCTCCTCGATCCTTAGCAGCACGGTGTCCACCAGTCCCTTTCAGAGGGCAAGATAGCACCAGGAGGACACTGTCTGGCTGCAGAAACCCCAGCACCGTGCCCACAGCTGTAGTGGGAACTGAGGGAGCCCCTACCCTGTCTAGGCTGCACTGACCAGCCCACCCAAGGCAGCTGTGACAGCAACAGCCCCTGGCAGGAGCCCCAGGCCCCCACTACATACAGCCTACTGGTTCATTCCACATTCACTGGTGTCACAGGGTCCTGGCTGTTGGGACACAGTTACCAAGGGGGCCTCCTTGAGTGCTGGCGCAGGAACCTCAGCAAAGCCCAGAGGGCTCCAGGTAGCTGTGACAGCTCTGGAGAACTCGAGGCAGCTCTATCAGCTGACCTACCAAGACACATCACCTTAGTATTCTTATTTTCACATCCTCAGGACCTGTGGAGTGTGCCTTGGTGGGATTTTGTGCCTTCCTGGGTCAGCTCCCATTGACCACCCAGCCCAGCTTTGCCCTAAGGGCCAAAGGGGCAGAGCTGCCACTCAGACCACAGGGCACCTCCTCTGACTGAACCAAAGAAAGACACCAGGGTCCCTGGACTTGGTGGAATCCACCTTTCAGAGACCTAGGACCACTAGCTCAGTTCCCAAGGGAACAAGATGTAAAAGGGACCCATCTTTCCCAGGAAGTTTGGCAGGGATGTGGGAAAGCACGGAAACCTGGCACATAGCTACCCCTCTGTCTGGGGCAAGCCTGGAGAGTGAGGGTTAAATGCTACAGTGAGAGGGACAACGCCCCACCCCAGGGCCGGGGGACAGCTGGCCCATCACCTGTCAGGGCTCAGGCACCACAGCTGTGCCACAGCGCGAGCCAGGACTCTGATCCAAGAAAACAAAGTGCCCATGCTGTGCCTGGAATTCCAATTGGTGCCATGCTGCTGGCAAAAACCAGAGGCAGGCCTCCAGGGTGGCACAGGCTGGCAGCACCCACCCTGGGCTTACTTAGGTGGACACCAGAGAGCCTATAGTACCCCATGCAAGGTGGGACAGAGGTCAGGATCCTGTGGGCAGCAAGAGGTGCAGCAGCACCTGGAGACCCCAACTGCAGCCTCTGCTACTCCAGTGAAAACAGGGAAAGATGGGCTGACAGGAGATGGACTGACGCACACGGGTCAGTGCTGAGCTGGTCCTCATCAGTCCATGGGCAAGAACCTAAGCCCACCTCACAGCTGGGACTGGAAGCTGAGCAACGTGGTAGAGTGACTTGTTTGCCTGATGATCTGCAGCCATGAACCAGCGAGTCACCCCATGGGCTCAGAGAGCTCTCAGCTCTGCTTTTTCAGGGCCTGTGGGTCTAGACTGGGGCTGTGAAGGGGAGGCATCCTCTGTTCCAGTGTTAGCTGTGTGCACTTCACAGGCAGGGCCACGCCAAAGAGCAGCCCTCAGGGATGGGGTGCAGGGAGGGCCACTGCCATAAGCCCATCAGGGTGGGCTCAGTAGTGGACCCCAAAAGATGCACATGTCCTGACTCGCAGATCCTGTGAGTATGACTTTATTTGGGAAAGAAAGGTCTTTACATTGTAATTAAATAAAGGACCTTGAGATGAGATCATCTTGGCTTACCAGGATATGTCCTAATCCAAAAACAAATGTCCTTTAAAGAGACAGAGAGGAAAGACATAGAAGAGAAGCTACTTCAAGATGGAGGCAAGAGACTGGAGTGACACAGCCACAACCCAAGGGATGCCTGGAGGCACTAGAAGCTGGGAGAGGCTGGATGAATCCCACTCTAGAGCCTCTGGCCCTGGACCCCTTGATGTTAGACTTCTGGCTCCAGAACTGGGAGAAAATAAGTTTTTGTTGTTTTAAGCTGCCCAGTATATACCAATTTGTTATTGTGGTCACAGGACATGAATGTGCCCACCATCCCACCGTGGCGTGGTTGTAATGAGGGTGGCTCCATCTCCCCAGGCTCCCTCTTGACTACCTCTGGCCAGCCCTGAAGGTACAGCTGCCCCTCATGGCCTCATCAAGACTCATTCTTGGCCTCTGGTTGCACTGGACACACCCAAAGTCAGACGCAGAGATGCCTCCCTCTCCTTTGATAACTTAGAGGAAATGAACCAATTCCCCAAAACCCACAAACTACCACACTTACCCCAAATATAGTAGATACTGAATAGTCCTATAACTATTAAAAACATTGAATTGCAGTTCAAAATGTGAAAGAGAAATGTCCTGGAGCGGGTGGTTTTACTGGTGAAATCTAAAACATTTAAAGAAGAAATAATAACAATTCTACCCAAACTCTTCCAGAAAGGATAAAAGGAGAGAACATTTCCCAATCCATTTTATCCAGCCAGCATTATCCTGAGACCAAAACCATGAAAAGACAGCACAAAAAAGCTACAGACTAACATCCCTCATGGACACAGACAGAAAAACCCTCAAAAGAACACTAGCAAATGAATCAGCAAAATATACAAAGAATTACCATGACCAAGTGAGCTTCACCCAGGAATGCAAGGTTGGTTCATCTATGACCCAGGATTGCAAGGCTGGTTCAAAATTTCAAAATCAATTTAAAAATTAAATATAAAAAACCGTACAATCATATCAATAAATGCAGGGGGGTCAAAATTCAACATCCACTGACATATAAAAAAACCTTCTCAGCCAATTAGGAATAGGAGGGAACTTCCTCAGCCTGATAAAGGGCATCTACGAAAACCCACAGCTATCACCACATGTGATGGGGAAAGACTGGCTGCTTCTCCATAAGACCAAGAACAAGATAAAGTGATCTTCTCTCGCTGCTTCTTTCAGCATCAGGCTGGAGTCCTTCCAGAGCAATCAGATGGGAAAAGGGAATCAAAGCAACATAGATGAGGCTCAAAGGCATCACACTGAACAAAAGAAACAGACAGAAAAGGCTGTGTACGTCCTGATTCCATTTACATGCAGTTTTAGAACAGGTGGGGGCAAGCTACAGGGGTTCCTCAGGGGATGCTCACTGCAGGGGGCAAATGGCACTTGTAGGTTCATTACTGATGGGTCCTTTGTCAAAACCCACCATATTTTAGCATAAGACATGTGTGACGAGCAAGTCACTTTGATTACGTTAAGGAGCAAATATAGCAGGAGTGCAGAGGCCTCTGCATATCTCTGGTCTTCTGTGGGCCTGTTTCCTCACCAGTACGTGACAGCAAAGCCTAGGTGAGCTCTAAGGCCTTGAGAACCCTATTCCATAGCCTGATCCTTTGCTCTTAATCACATCTGCTAAAACCCTACTTGCAAACAAGGTAATGTTCACAGGCTCTGGCAGACAAATCTTTGGGAGGCAACGTTCAGCCCACCATGACCTATGAACCTAGGAGGTCCACAAGGCCAAGGCCCTGGCATCTGCGTGCCCTAGCTGCCTACATGAAAGCACCACCAGCTCCCACATATTCACATACAGCAGATGACTCCAAAGGCACACCCCCCAGGCCAATCTCCACAACCCTGCTCCCATTATACCCCTTCCAGGACCGCACACATAGTGTGCCCTCACATGCTCAGAGGGGAAGGGGCCTCTGACTCTGAACTTTCCCAGCTCACTCCCTTTCCTTGCACTTATGACCTCTCCCAGCAGTGGTTTCCCACCTGAGGCTCTCAGATACACGTAGCCAGGCTCCCACCTGGGCAGCCTTCCAAGCTCATAGGCAGCTTGGAGGCTGGTACCATCTGGCCACACAGAAGTGGGCTGGGAACTGACCCCTCCCTTACAAGGAGCTAGGCCAGGGAGTGGGGGGAAGGGGGCAGACAGTCCAGGAAAGGATGGCCATCACCCCCGATAGCCATCACTGCCAGTGGGAGAGGCTGGCAGATGAGCACCGTGTCCCAGACAGAGCATCACACAAGGGTCACCTCCCCCAGGGCAGGAGGCTTACAGCCCAGGAGGAGCCCCCTGTATTCCCTGGTCACTACTACTGAGGTAACTAGAGCAGGACCTGCAGGTGACCACTCCCCACCCCCACAAACTCAGAGGCCAGGTCTGAAGAGATTGTGATTCCTGGCATTGTCTCCCTCACATCCAGGCTCAGCCGAGTGAGAGCCGGCCCCTTCACTGTCCTCTCAGCAGCTCAGCTTGGGAGACTCTAAGGGGTATCACCATGTCAGTGCAATTTAGGGGGACTGTCACCCATGACAACTGGAGGTGAGAGGCTGGTGATAGATCCTGAGGACCAGCTTGACTCCCTCACTGGTCTAGGCTGAGAGGGTCTGGCCAAGCTACTTCTTCATGCATCATTCCAACATCGTGACATTTCGGTGGGGATTTGCATCCTTGTGAAAGGCGAGACTTTGATAAGACCCTTGCCTCACCCGGAGCATCTCCCAGGGCTGCCCCACCAGAAGAGCCTTGATCAGCTTCAGGCCACAGCCTTACCAGGGACAAAGGCCCTGCCCTGAGGGCAGCGCTCAAGGACAGAGCTGGTCCAAGAGTGCTGTCCTCCACCAGGCCTGAAGGAGGTTCTGTCCCAGCTCACAACCCCACTCTCCTTGAACATTTAATAGAATCATAGTGAAGCTGCCTGGGCCTGGGCCTTCCTCTGTGGTAAATTTCTAAATAACTAATTCAATCTTTTTCTTCCTTACAAATCTATTCAGATTGTCTTCTTGAGTCAGTTTTGGTCATTCGTGTCTCTCTGAGAATTACCCATTCTATCTGTCATCTAACTTGTTGGCCTGAAGTTTTCACCATGCCCCTTGTAAGCCCTGTTGATTTCCGTAAGTGGTAATGACAGAGGGCCAAGCAGGGCTGACGGCCTCCAGGATGACATTCACCATTCTCAGGAACTGAGAGCAGGCACCTGGGCTGTTCCTAGTCTTACAGCAAAGGGAGTTCAGTTTCCACCATCCTGTGTGACATCAGACGTGCGTTTTGGGGACACACCTGCTTCAAGTTAATGATGTGCCATTCCTAATTCTCTAAGCATTTATCATAAACTGGTATTGAAAGTTAATACTTTTCAGCATTAGCTCAAATAAACTATACTGATCGATTTTCTGATATAAAACTTCATTGTTGAATCCCTGGAATAAGAACCTATTAAATAATGTATGTATATTTATAAATGCATATTTCTAAATTACATTTCTTAAATACAAAAAAATTCAGCTTAAGAATAGCATTCTGATTTTCTGTATCCTTGCTTACTTTGCTGTCTCTCAGCTTAGAGGGGCATGTTCGAGCCCCCAAGGACATTCTCACTCTGCCATCCACCTCATCTCATCCCCAACAGTAACCTAACATGGTGAGGTGGGACAAACGAGCTGGCAGTCCTGGCTGTATCATCTTGTCATATTTTTAAGACACTGCAGGTTGCACAGGTGGTATCTCGCCTTCCAGGTTATTGCTCTAAGAAAGCCAGCAACACATTACACCCGTAAACTGAGCCATCTCCCCATACATCTTGCTTTAAATATATTTATTTATTTATTTATTTCTGGTGTTTTCCTGATTGTTTTTTTCCTATCAAGGCAGTATGTACTATCATGGAAAAGTTGTAAAGCCCAGGAAACAGAGAGGCTCATATCTGAGCCTGGCATCAGAGCACACAGGTATTTCAGAGAAATGGTGTGCATTCATGTCGAGCTTAGGGAGCAACTCACACCATCTGTAGGAGCAGACAAGCCTTGATCTGATGGAGGGAGCTCAGGAAATAAGAACCATGGCGTTCCGAATAGAGAGTATGCAGGGAGAGGAGGGCACAGGTGCCACCTCCTCCGGCACACCTGCACAGGTGGGGGTCCGCTCACTGCATCTTCAAGGTGAACTTAACTTTTGACAGTGAGAAAAGACAAAAGTGAAAATAACAAAAACCACATAGATGCAGTCTTTCCTTGGTGTCTCCTGGTCTGGCTCACACATGGAGAGAAGGAAGCTGCCTCACTCCTGGCTGTTTTCTGATTGTGACTCGAACATTCTCTCTCCAGGATGAAGTCGTCCCAAACAGCTGTAGAAGGAGGACTTTACAGCAAGGACCTTGCTGAGTCTGCTCTAGGGCCAGTTTGCCACTCATAGCAATGGAGATGCATCTTTGGGATCTCTATCCTGTCGGGATGCCTCCTAAATGGGAAGGTTACCAGTGGTGGCTGATATGCAGCCACCACTAGGAAGAGACAGCCAGTGGTTCCCTGGGGGTGTGAGAAATGATGAGTGGGGCTCCACATACACCCCAGGGGGTGAATCCTTGCTCTACTGAGGTCCTCTGACAAACAAGCTAGGGTCCCCACTTGGCTCCCACTAAGGTCTACTCAGAGTCTGCAGCAGCAACTTTCTGAACAAACTTTTTGAACATGTCCCCAGCTCTTAAAGAGCATCCTAAGAGGGGACCTCATGCATGACTGGACAGCCCAGGCATGACTGAGCCCCTGTGGTATATAGGGCAAGCAGCTGGCCAGAGCCTCCCAGATAGCTCCCCTCCCACCAGGTATGTCTAGCTGCCCAGCAACCCCTCAACATCACATCCTAACTCCTGATACAGCAATCCCTCCAGCTCCTCCCTTACCCCACAATCATCTCCACAGACCCTACCCCAAAGTACATCCCCAGCCTCAGTTCCAGCTGCCCTGCAGGCCTTTGGCAGCATAGTACCCCAGGCCATTTAGATGAAGGCCATCCTGACCCCATAGGCCTCACTTCATCTTCCCACCTACTTGTGGCACCCCAGAAAAGCTGCCCTCACTCCCCATCAGGCCTCCACTCATAACTTTCTGCTCACACTGGCCTTGCCCATGGACCTCCTACTCATCGTGTCTTCTCCCAGATCATCCCGATGCCTGTCAGCATTGAGTTCCTTGAATTCACTCACATGTTCCCCAGTTTCTCCAAGATTCAGGAGATACTGAAGCACCCAGAGAACCTCAGTGTTTGTTGCTTGGAAATAAATGGCTGCAGAAATACACACGCTCAGGCAGCCAGGCGTGTAACAAGCCAGAAAACTTGCTTGACACTTATGTGCAGGTGTCCCTTGTGACCCACTCACCTCCAAAAGCTGGTGGCTCTATAGTCAGGCTGTGCCAACCCCATCCAGGCAGTAACCTACTCAAGCGCAGGTTGGGGAGGCTGCTTCCCCAGGAAGTGGGGAGGACAGGCTGGGAAAGGGGTTGGCAGGTGGGGAGGGGGCCCAGGGTGAGGTCCCCAAATGAGAGGAGAGAGGACATGCCCACACAGGTTGCAGCCCAGGCCCCACCCAGCCTGTGAGCTGTAGGTCCTCCTGGTGCCTGCCCAGCTTAGGGTTGCCTCCAAGCAGTGGTCATTCTCTGTGCCTACAAGCAGCACCAATCCTGCCCAGAGCAGAAGGGACCCAGATGCAAGCCCCCATCTATGCCCTCTACCATGCATGTCCACCCCACACACGCCCAATCCCCATTCCAAACATCTACCCCCACATACATGTCTAACCCCCAACCACTGCCCCAGCCCTCCTGGCTCTCAGCAAAACCTCTCCCCATAAAAGGAAAACAATACACCATGACCAAGGGGGATTTATTTCAAGATTCCAAGGTCGCCTTGCTATTTGGAAATCCATGCATAAAATTCACTATACAGACAGATATAAGGAGAAAACCATGTGATTTTCTCCATCAGTGCAGAAGAAGCTTTTGATACAATCCAATGCCCATTTCTAATATAAATATAAACAGTAAGAAAAATAGAAATTGATATTTTCCTATATATGCCTAAAATATGTATGCCTCTTCCTAAACCCATCACCTTAATGAAAAAGGACACACTGGTGTCAATCCCCCTAAGATCCAGAACAAGGCAAGGCCTCCCACCATCCCCACTGCCACTTCTCACTGTACTGGAGTCATCAGCCACTGAGTCAGACAAGAGGAGTCAGGATCATAAGACTTGAAAAGAAATGAAACTATCTCTATTTGAAGAGCCTACAATACGGAGGACACGGAATGTTTTCATCATCACAAGTTTAATGGGACAGCATTGTTCTAGAACAGGGGTCCCCAAACCCTGGGCTGCAGACAGGTACCCTTCCAGTAGCCTGTTAGAAACCAGGCCACACAACAGGTGAGTGGTGGGCCACAGAGAGAGAAGCTTCATCTGTATTTGCAGTCGCTCCCCAGCACTAGCACGCCCACCTCAGCACCACCTCAGATCATCAGGCTTTAGATTCTCATAGGATCACCCGTCCCTGATGCCAAAAAGGTTGGGGACCACTGCCCTAGAACAATGCTGTTAAACATAGGATGATGAAAACATTCTGTATCTTCTGTGTCTAATACAGACCCTGCCGGCCACATGCAGTTCCTGAGCACTGAAAAGGGGGCTAATGTGACTGAGGAACCAAGTGTTTGGTTTCATTTCCTTTTATTTTATGTACACGTAAAACTTAATCAGCAACATATGACTGCCATATTGGACAGAAAGCATGCCCCAAGAGAATCACTAGAGGAAAAAGGGACTCAAACAATAAATGAAAAAGGTACAAAACTGACACATAGAAATCAAGAGCTTTCATATCTACACAAAATAACTAGTGGAAGATGGAACGGCAGAGAAACCACCACATCGACAACAGAAACCAAAAAGATAAAATACTTAGGCATAAAGCTGACAGGAAAAGTAATAATTGTGCAAAAGTCATAATTGTGACAAAGAAGGAAAAATGAATCCAAATTACAGATTAGAGACTAGATAGCACTGAAGCAATGTTAATGATCAGTTTTGACCATTGCTCCTTGGTTGTAGTACTCCCTTTTTTTAAGAAGCACACCATGAAATATTTAGGGTGAGGGGCAGCATTCTGCAATTTAATCTCTAAAAAACAACAAAACAAACATGTTAAAATGTTAACATTTGATGCGAGGCGATCTGGGAGTAAGGAATACAGGATTTTGTCCTATTATTTTTGCAACTTTTCTCTAAATGTGAGATTATTTCAAAATAAAAGGTTAAAGAGTGGCCACATCCTGTGAGCTGGCACTTCCCTTGTAGGAACTAGGGTTATGCTAT
Organism: Cynopterus sphinx; assembly: GCA_030015415.1. Lineage (NCBI taxonomy): Eukaryota > Metazoa > Chordata > Mammalia > Chiroptera > Pteropodidae > Cynopterus > Cynopterus sphinx. The sequence continues at coordinate 91,772,951 of CM057379.1, read as the reverse complement.
CACCTTTGAGTGCAGCTTCTACTGGGATTTCTGTTTCCAGCCTTTGCTATTCCAGTCCTTCTAAATGACAACCTACAGCTAAATTACCTACTTCCACATGGTGGCTTCTTATGATGCATCCACAGCGAGGTGGGCAGGTCTAAATGTGCTGATGTCAAATTCTCACACGTGGTTGGGTAAAGAAAACAGAAGGTGCAGAGAGAGCGAATATGTGTGCAAGGGGGCTCTGCACACATGCATGCATACACACACGTGCGTGCACACACACACACACACACATCCCAGAACACCTAAGAAAACTGACAATGGCCATCTCTCCAAGAGGACTGGGAATATAAGGGTGGGTAAAACTCATGTTTCAGTGCATATCCCTAAATATTCATTTTTAAAATATAAATGGTTTTTGATATTGTCAAATATAAGATGATAGAGCTGGGACCCTGTTGTGGGCTGAAACGTGTCCCCAGAAAGGTATGTGAAAGGCCTAACACCCAGTATCTGAAATTGTGACCTTATTTGGGAATAGGATCATTGTAGATATAATTAATTAAGACAAGGCTACCTTGGGGCAGGGCGGGCCCGGAATCAAATGACTGTGTCCTCATAAGAGGAGACACAGACACAGGGAACACAGCCCTGAAGAAAGAGGCAGAGATGGGGTGATGAGGCCACAAACCCAGGAGCGCCAAGAGTTACCTGAACCATTAGCTGGAAGGGGAAGGAAGGAGACTCCTCTGCAGGTTTCGAAGACTGTGGCCCTGCAATACCTTGGTTTCTAACTTCTGGCCTCCAAACAGTGAGGCAACATATGGTTCTTTGGGAGGCCCAAGGAAAGTAAAACTGACCCTAAAGACAAACACAAATACCCAAGTCCAAGGTAGCACAAGACCTGGACCTACAGTGGGAACAAATCCACAATCCCAGCCCTGAAGGAGAAGCAGACTCTCTCCTTGTCCCTCATGGGATGTTGAATCTGTCCCACCTCTGCTTGTTCAATGCAAATGTGATTCTTTCATATGCTAATCAGAATACGCAGGAGGCTCCAAAAAGGAAACAGAATAATAGAATGGCAACAAAGCAGTGCCTGACAGGACAAGAAACTAGAGAGAGGGAAAGAAGGGCCTGGAAGGGAGACAGGAAGCTCAGAGGCACTGCAGAGACAGAGGGTCAACGGTCTACGGTGATGCACCTGTGTGGCCAAAGGTGACTAAAGAATGTACTTACAGGGCAAACCAAAGAGGGTGTCCAGTGGGCAGAGAGGAATGACTAAGTATGAGGACAGCTGACAGAAGTATCTCCACTGTTTCAGGCTGAGGGTCCCCTTGGGGTATATTGAATGACCTTGTGACATGTGTGGAGGAAACAGGCAGGGCTCTGCCTCATCCACAGATGCAGACAAGGGGCCCATGGCAAACGTGGCCTCCACCTGGTTCTGTAAACACTGGCATCCCATTGATAAAGACAAACTGGAACTTTAAGCAATCAGGTGAGAAGGTCTATGGGAGGAGTTAGGGCTTATGGAAGTTCTCACACTCTGCTTAACAGTGAGAACTCTGCAGGAAGAACAGCTATGTTTATAAGAGTTCTATAGTTCTAACTTCCCCTTCCGTTAACTTCCTTTTCCCTTATATAAACACCTCTCCATCTTGGCATGCAAACCAGAGTGCATATATGGTTTGCCATGTCTGTGTGCTCTGAGTTGAGATCTTTTCTTTTTCCCTAATAAATCCTTTTGGCGATGAAACACCTAGTTGTAAGGTAAACGAGTGACACGCAAAGAGAAGTTTTAAAAGCAAGCCTTTATTGGGAGAGGGCTCCTGGGCGAGGTTCTCTGGTCCCAAGAGGAGAGAGGCCAGAGAAGTCGCACCCTGGGGTGGGAGGGCGCAGTTTTTATGGGGTTATGTGATGGTAGGGGTATAAGGTGGAGAACGTTAATCAAATGCTAATTGAGCATCCAAATTAGGGTGGTGGTGCCTAGGGCTTTAAGGTGGGCCCTATTCAGAAGGTCTGGATTTCCGGTATCAAACTGGGGAGTCTCCAGGCAGGCATCTGGCTGGCCCTTCTACCACCGACCTAACACTAGTCAATATTTATCAGTCGACACCATTTATCAAAGCACATGTGCATGCATGCATGCACACACGCACGCGCACACACACACACACAACCAACTTTGAGGGCTCTCCAGGTAAAGCATATGACTTTACATAAATGACCTATTCCAATAAGGCAGGCAATGTTATTATCTCCCATTCCCAGAGGAGGAAACTGAGACCTGGGACTTTGCACAGCAGTTGGTAGTAGAGCTGAGGTCCCCATCAGAGGCCACACCTTAATCCACCCCAGTCCCTTCTGCCTCCTGATTCCCTCTGAGCAGAGGCCTGGGGGTCAGGCCAGATCTGCCACTTTCTGAATGCACAACCCTAAAACCACCAGAGGGACAAACAAGGCCGCTGTCTTCACTAGTGATAGGGGTGTTGTTGAGGCAGAGCTGGAAGGCTGGTTATGAGCAGAGGACTGGGAACATAAGCGCTCTGCGCTACAAAGGAGTGGGAGCCTCACCATTGAAGATGAAAGTTGCAAACATGGCAGCGGAACACTCAAATAAGGCCTGTAGAGTCAGGTGGAGCAGGAGGTTATCAGCATAAATAACCCGTTTTTAATACAAATGGCTATCAACATAGTAAACATACAAATGAGTATATACAAGTATTCATATATTCCTTGGCTCTATCTACCAAGAGGACCTAGAAGCAGTGACACCCCAGAAACTTCATCCACTAAAGGCATCTGGCTCTCTGGAGAACCAGCGGGTTCCAGGGCTCGTTCACATGCAAATCATGCCCTTGCAACAAGACATGCCAAGCAGTGATCCTGCTCAGATGCACCAAGATGAACCACTCATTCTGAGATATCAGACAGACCCAAATCGGACTCCCACAAAACAAGGGCCCACTCACTTCAAAAGCTGACCATCCACAAGGTGATGGACATGCGGAAGCCAGTCCAGATATAGGTGGGAGATGCTTCCACACTGATCCGTTCCTCCAGGGCCCACGACTCATCCCAGACTCGCACAGGGTCCCCATTTGTTAGCTTGGGGAATACTGACTGTCATGGCCTCTCCCCTTCCCCAAAGGACCTACAACATAGATTAACTTTGATAAAGACAACAGGAACTTTAAGCAAACATAATCAGGTGGGAGGGTCTATGGGAGGAGCTAGGGCTTATGGAAGTTCTTACACTCTAAGTAATTGTAAGAACCCTACAGGAAGAACTCTGTGATTATAACAAACCCCTATGGTTCTAACTTCCACTTCCATTAACTTCTTTTCCTTATATAAATAAATACCCCTCCATCTTAGCATGCAAACCAGAGTGTGCACATGGCTTGCCATGTCTGCATGCACTGGATTGCAACCCTTTCTTTTTCCTGAATAAATCATTTTGGTGATGGACTACCTAGTCAATATTATTTTTCAGTCGACAACTTCTATGTTGATTTTGCTTTGGTTTCTCCCAAGAATTTAATGACCCTCCCCCTTGGCATAGATATTCATCTCAGAATCCAGACAGGAGCCCTAACCCAGAGGAAAGACCCCAGTGACTTTGTCACTCAAGGCAAGAGCACTGCTCTCAGAGAAGCCTGCATACTGAGAAGCAGTGGGTAGATGGCCAGGGCAAGTGTAGCACTGGTCTTCAGTCAGCTCAAGTAACTCTGTCCCAGAAGGAAGAGAACTATGGGGTGAGGATGGGGGTGGGGCAGGGGTGCCAAGGTGGGTACCATCAGAGCATCTGTTCTGGGCTGGGAATATCAACTCTCTCGCCCAGGCGAATGTCCTACCTCTAGCCAAAATGGGCATTTCTCACAGTGTTTTCTAGGAAGCTATTTCTCCATACTAGAGCAGGTTTTCAGTGTCGTTGAATAGGACCCCTGAGGTACTGTCACCCTTGTTATAGCCAGAGTGGGGACAAGGACCCAGTTGTGCTTTCCTGGCCCATAGTGCTAATGAAAGTAGTCCACCCCTAACACCTGAACACCAGAGCAGCCTGACTGCAGCCTGACTGCCCATGGGTTGGGACTCTGGGAGCAAGGAGCTGGGCTCTAGGGCAGGCACATGCAGACCAAGCCCAGGTCCTCCTTCTGAGGGGACGCCTCTCCCCTCCCAGGCTCTTCCTGTCACCCAGCCTGGAGCAGCCGCCTGGTGTGATCCAAACTCACTTCTTCTCTTCTTTGTCTGTATTTTCTCTGGAGCCCAACCCATGGGCTTTCCTGAATTCTCTTTGAGATAAAAATCAAAAACAAATCTTTAAAGGCCATCTCTAAAAACCGCAGAATGGCTGGAATTAAATAAAAATAAAGCTTGTGGTTTTCCTCTCAGGAACTTCCTGCTTATCTGAAATGCGTTGACTCAGCAGCGGCCTGGGAGCCCAGGCAGAAGTTCCTGGGGCCTCAGCCTCCAGATGGGGTCAGGCCTGAAGGCCACAGAGAAAGCACAAGCCAGACCTGGGGCAGCAAAACAAAACTCTCCTTTCTGCTTATTTCTTAACAAAAGGTCTTCACACTGTCCCACCTCAGCTGAGAGAAACACTTGCCCCACAGTGGACACTCTGAGGGCCCATTACAAAGGCCAGGCTCCAAGTGTTACTACACTGTGGACCCACATTCCTCCTCCTGGGTTGTATGTGAGGCTCCGAGCCTTCACCTCGTTCCCACCCAGAACCTCACTAAGACAGAAAAGGGAAGGTGAACTGATTTTACTCTCAGCACTTCTGACACCAACTCTCTAACTCTCTGGACCCAACTGGGTGTCCTACAGTTTAACTCAATTCTGACACTAACTGCCCAACTGAGGGCTCATTCCCACAAGACCATCGCCATCAGACCCCAGTCACAAGTCCAGGTTTTCACCTTGTGCTTGTGACTGACCAGCTATAAATTAGAGTTCCTACAACCCCCTCCTCAGGTTCATAATTTACTAAAAGGGCTCATAATTTACTGGTTCATCATAAAGGATACGACTTGGGAACTGCAGATGGAGATGCACAGGGAACATGTGGGATGGGTGTGGTGCTCCCATGCCCTCTCTGGAAACACCACCCTCTTGGCACTTCCACATGTTCACCAACCCAGAAGTTCTCTGAAACTCATTCATGGTTTTAATGGAGGTCCCATTACACAGGCTGATTAAGTCCTTGGTCATTGGTGATTAGCTCAGTCTTCAGCCCTTCCCCTCCCCAGAGGTCAGGACTGAAAATTCCAACCCTCCAATCACGCTTTGGTCTTTCTGGCTCCCCACTTCCATCTTGAAGCCTAGGGCCCCCAGCCCCCTCCATCTCATTGGCACTCAAAAGACACCCAGAGATGCCTAAAGGTTTTAGCAGTGGGTGCCAGGAACTGGGACAAAGACCAAATACATACATTTTATTATCCTACAGTCATCTTCTGACAAACATCATGACGGTTTTTTGAAAGCCACAGACCATGAACATTTTTTAAGTCTACAGGCAGAGAGCATGAACAGTAACAAAGACTGTGCACACATGCACACTTCTACCTGTGGTTCTTCTCGCAGATGCTCTGCCTAGAATTGCAATCTGAGCACCACCTCCTGGAGCACATCTCATGAACAGCAGAAGACAGGCACCACACACTGCAGACTTTCTGTATCCCAACAGCAGATCACCCACATTTCACAGAAGAGGCCCCTTGACAGGCTAAACATAGAATCGCCACATGGCCCAGGACTTCAACTCATAGGGAACACCAGGGCAACATGCAAACTCGTGTCCACACAAGAACTTGTACACTAATGTTCACTGCAGCAGGAATCACAACCAGAGGTGGAAACAACTCAAATGCCCATCAACAGGTAAAGACATAAACACAATGGGAGCTATCCAAAGAGTGAAATATAATTCACCCTTAAAAAGGGGGAAAGAAACTGACAGCGGCTACAACATGAATGCACCTTGAGGACAACATGCTCAGGGAAATAAACCAGGCACAGAGTGACAAATTCTATATGGTTCCTCTCATGTGAGGCCCCAAGAGCAGTCAAATCCATAGTGACAAGAAGTAGATTAGAGGTTACCAGGGGCTGGGGGATGGGAAATAAGAGGTGACTGTTAATGGATTCAGGGTTTCATTTGGGGAATAAAATATTCTGGAACTAGATATAAGTGGAGGCTGCACAACACTGTGAAGGTACTACATGCCACTGAGATTATACACTGGTCAGACCCGACCTACCCACAGGCAGAGGTCCTATTCAGCAGGCAAGCAGGCAGGCACACCGCAACCTGCAATGTTCCTGCACTCCCTTCACCTGATCCCTCGCAGACCCCACATTCTTCTTCATCACAGACTCTAACACACACACACTTTCTTTTCCTGTTTTTCACACACCCCTCACCACACACATCAATCAACACCATTTAGGAAGCCAAGAAGATGATCCCAAGGTGAACCAATACAGGCCCAGCCATATCCCCTCAGCCACTCACACTTATACCTGCCTCAGGTACACCTGGGACTCAGAAGGGGGGGCGTGGCCCCACCCCCAGGATGTGGAGCACTAGCTCCTTTCAGGTAGGAAGATAAGGTCTCAGACCCTAGGTCCTATACTGGCCCTATCCCTGTTCTCAGCCTGAGACCTGAAAGTTAATCCTGGATCCACTTTATCATAAAAGTCTTGGGCATTTAAATTCACCTTTATAAGGATCTCTGGAAGGCAGAGGCCTGATTCTGAACTTGAACAAAGTGTTGGCTTCCTCTCCTGAGGCTCCAGGCATCACTCTCAACACTGTAATGCATCTGTTTTTTCTAGAACTAAGGTCTAGTCCTAGAAAAAGGCTTCACTGAGACATCATTGGTCCTGGGTGAGGCTGCAGCACATTAGGGTTTGGAGGCAAAACACAAGGTTTCCTCAAACAGACTAAGGGGAACTGTGGGAGAAGAGCCAGAGCCTAGTCTCAAAGGGAAAGAGGCTGGCTATCCAGCACTCCTACTCCTGGGCACATACCCTGAAGAAGTAAAGGCAGGTGTTAAGACAACACCTTTATGCGCCATGTTCATAGCAGCATAACCTGCAAAAGGCAGAGGCAACTCGGTGTCCATTGGTAGGTGAACAGATGAATAAAATGTGCCCATCAACACACTATAGTATTACTCACACATAAAAAGAAATAGATAACACCAAAAAAATCCTATTAAAAAATGGGCAGAGGACCCAAATAAACATCGCTCCAAAGGACATACAGATGGCCAACAGACATGAAAATGTGCTCAACATCACTAATCATCAGGGAAATGCAAATTAAAACCACAATGAGATATCACCTCACACCTGTCAGAATGGCTGTCATCTATAAATCAACAATCAAGAATGGTAGAGGATGTAAAAAAAAGGGAACCCTCATGCACAGTTAGTGGGATTGGAAATTGGTGCAGCCACTATGGAAAACAGTATAAAGGTATCTCAAAAAATTAAAAATAGAAGTACCATATTACCTAGCAATTCCACTTCTGGGTTTTTATCTGAAGGAGAACAAAACACTAATTCGAAAAGATACATGAACCCCTTTGTTCACTGCTGCATTATTTACAATAGCCAAGGCATGGAAGCAAACTAGATGTCCACCAATAGATGAATAATACAGAAGATATGGTATATAAAGACAATGGAATACTATTCAGCAATAAAAAATGAAATCTTGCTATTTGAAACATGGATGGACCTAGAGGGTATTATGCTAAGTGAAATAAGACAGAGAAAGACAAACACCTTATGGCTTCACTTATATGTAGAATTTTTAAAAAATTAAAAACAAAATAGGAACAGACCCATAGATGTAGAGAACAAGTTGATAGTTGCCAAAGGAGTGGGAGGATGGAAATTTTTTTTAAAAAGAGTGAAGCACTGACACACACATCACCACAGATGAACCCTGAAAACGTAATGCTGAGAGAAGCCAGACACACAAGGCCTCGTAGTATGTGACTCCATTTATATGAAATGCCCAGAACAGGCAAATTCAGAAACAGAAAGTAATAGTGGTTGCTGGGGGATGGAGAAATGAGGACTAATGGGTATGTAGTTTCTTTATGGGATAACAAAAACATTCTGGAATTAGATGGTGGTGGTTAGTGGTGGTTGCACAACATTGTAAATGTGCTAAATGCCACTGGATTGTTGCATTTAAAATGGTTAATTTTATATTATATGCAACTCATCTCAAATGAAAAAACTGGTAAAAATCATTTTGTTTTGAATCATGGAAAAGAGGCAGGAGATTTTGGGGTGGGGAGGGCTGGTGTGTCTCACATCCTTTCTGCTGTCACTGTCCAGAGATGAAGGCTCTGCCAGGGTAGGTGAGCACTGGTTCCACACATATTTAATGCTCCATAGGCACAATACTTGGGATGAATGAATGATTCAGATAATCAGGACAGGGGACAGGCTCATTTTCCCTGTGAGGCTATGAGGCTGTCACTTCCCTGCACCTCCTGGAGCTTCAAAGCCTCCACCACCTGGGCATCAATTGGAAGTCAGCCTGTCCTAACTGTGAGTGGGGTCCTATGAAGGCACTTGAACAACAAAGGGCTCGGATGCAGGAGGCCCTGGGCCCAGGTCTGGCCCAAGGATAAGACTGCATGTGCTTGTGTGCACATGTGTGTGTGCACTGTCACACTCTTATGCATGCACATACACATGCATGTGATTATGTGACTGTGTGCATGTCCATATGTGTTCCAAGAAGGTGGGCTCTCCCAAAGAAAATATCATGTGAGCTACAGATGTAATTTTAAGTTTTCTAGTAGCTACACATTCAGAAAATAAAAGGTAACAGATGAAATTAATCTTAATAATATATTTCATTTAAACTGACATATTTAAAACATTAGTTTTATTTTAAAAATATATAATCACTATGTGGTACACCTGAAACTAATATAATATTGTCGGTCATCTGTAATTGAAAAATAAAAATTACTAAAAGAAAAATTAAATAAAAATAAAACATTACAATTTCACCATGTAAGGAATATATGGGTTATTAATTCAATATCATTATTTGTGCTAAGTCTTCTCATCAGGTGTGCACTTAGCAGAGTGCCTCAGTCCAAACCAGCCATATTTCCAGAGTTCAGTGACCTAACATGGCTGCTGATACTGTGGGCAGCTTAGTTCCAGGAGGCAGCTATCTCTGCTCACTGCTATGCGCCCAGCTCCTGACATGTCCAGGATAGGGGACACTGAATGAGTGGCAAATGGATCAACAACCAAACAGAATGGCCCATGGCCACCTCTGGCCACACAGGTGATGACAAGGTAGACGACAGGATGACTGTCAGATTGGCCATCACGAACAAACTAGCTCTGATATCTCATCCAGAGCCCAAGGGGCAGCCAAGCAGACCACACGTCACCCTCTGAGTTCCTTGGTCCAGGCCCCTCTGCCTCTGAGGCTTCACTAGTGTCCCCTGGTCCCAAAATGTTCCAATGTATTTAGGCAATGGCATCAAGAAACCAATAAAACTGCCCATTTAACTTTCCTTCAGCTGCCAAGGGACACCCTTTGGGACAACATTAAAATTCAGGGAGGGGGTGGAAGGAACGCCTTCTCAGTGGGTGTCTGTGTGTCTGCAGTGACTGCCAAGACACACCACAGGAAGAAAAAGGCTCAAGGAGAATCAAGAAGGTTTACATCCCTGAGAAAATCAGCTCATTTATGACCAGGTTGTCTGACCACAGCATGCCCCTGACCACACATTCCTCTCATGGGGAATGTGCATGTCGGATCTGTCCAGAGAAGGCGTCTGCCTGCTGTCTGAATACAGTACAAAAATTTCCTTTGCTGCAAGAGGGCTCCTCATGCCCCTGTAATCCCTGTCTTCAAACACAATTTAAGATGCTGTAATATGTTGAGGCAATTTACTCAGTCTCTGCTAAATTCCACATGGAATTTAATTTAAAGACATCAGCTTTCGCACGAATAACACAGACATCAGTGGCTCTCATACCCTCTGCCAACAATGACCACTTCAGCAGTCTCCTCTGATGGTTTTCAAACGGTGAGCTATCAGCTCCTCCAATGGATCTAAGCCCCAGTTTTTGTGCCTAGTAATCTTTCCTCTTTTGCACTGATGCGTTAAGACATAACAGCTGTTTTTAAAATTCACCTTCCACGCACAGTAACAGTAGATATCAGAACCACCTATCAGAACCTGGCTTTGCTAAAAAGTGTCAGGTTGGGAAGCAAACTCTTAATTCTATTTAGATGAAAGAGACAGTGATTAATTTTGCCAAGAAGAGAAAGAACTTAGGAGAGAAGAGAATTTGATTAATTTTGGGGGGGAGCACAATGTTCTATCAGCTTACAACTGTAAAATTCTAACAAGCTTCGGGAAGAGAAAAACCACACACACCTGACACAGAGCCCATGGCCCAAAGCTGTCCTGGACTTGAAAATTGGTACAAAAGCAGTATCACACATGCAATAAAAGCAGAGGCTCAAAGGAGGCACGGGCACATCACTGATTTTAGTGAATAAACACCCTTGGGTTTGCCAGGAACTGAGAGAAAAGTGAAGGCTTTCGAACAAAGTAGAGGAGTGAGGGGTGGGCGGTGGGGACTAAGAGGCATCTAATTTTATCTGGCTTCTTTCCAACAATAAAATCTAATCCATCATTTTCTCCAGGTGAAAGCTCTTAATGAAAATTTAGAGAGTGTGACTGAAATTTAGAATTCTCCTGGGATTCTTCTGGGAAGATGTCTAGCAGCCTCACAAAACTGACTCCCGCCCAACCTGCCAAGAAAAGGGCTGCATGCAAAGCTGAGGGGTTGCAATGTGGTTTGGACCTCGTGCCCTTGGCCATAGCAGGAAACATCCCCAAAAGCCAGGCCAAAACATGTTCAGGTTTATGTCTCCAAGGCTCCTCTTGGCCTGGGGAGGATAGGGTGTCGCCTCTGAGACCCAAGTTTACAACTCTGGACTTGTGAAATCAGGTGGAAAGGCAGGGGGAAGAATGGAGAGAGACAGATTATTGGCTCAGGACTTCAAAGCCACACACTGTCATCCATGACACTACCCCATCATCATCTTCTTACTCAAAGACAGAGATTTCCTCCTCTGATGTGTAACTACCACCTCTAATTCCAGAAGTTTCCACCACCCCAAAATGAAACCCAGTGCCCATTAGCAGTCACTCTCCATTCTTCTTCCCTAGCCCCTAGGAATCACTTTCATCTTGATATATTTGCCTGTTCTGGACATTTCGTGTAACTCATACAATATGTGGCCCTTTGTGTCTCGGTTATTTCACTTAGAATAATGTTTTCAGGGTCCATCAATGTTGTAACATATGTATAAGTGCTTCGTCCTTTTTTATGGCTGAATAATATTCCATTGTGTGGATGGACCACATTTTGCTTATCCACTCATCCATCTATAGATGCTTGCGTTGTTCTACCTTGTAGTAATTGTCAATAATAATGCCAAAATAAAATGGGTGTATGAATATCTGTTCAAGTCCCTATTTTCAGTTCCCTTGGGAATAAACCTAAAAGTGAAATTACTGGACCATATGGTAATTGGTAATTCTACTTTTGTAGAACTGTGCCTCTTTTCCACAGTGGCTGCTCTATTTTACATTTCCACCAGCAATGTACGAGGGTTACAATTTCTCCACGTCCTTGCCAGCAGTTGTTATTCCATATTTTGTGTTAAAATCACCACAATGAGTATGAAGTAGTATTTCATGGTGATTTTGATGTGTATTTGCTGAGCGTCTTTTCAGGTGCTTGTTGGCCATCTGTCCATCTTCTTTGGGGAAATGTCTGTTCAAGTCCGTGGCACATTTTTAAAAGGAATGTTTGTCTCTTTGTCATGTCCACCTATCTTTCTTGAGCCCCTGTACTATAGAGGCTCTGGGCGTCACCTCCCAGGGTCTGGATGCAGGTGGCACCTTCAGTGTTTGGTGAGAGGCTCGGAAGGCCCCTGACACAGTTCACGCCCTGGAAGATGACAGGCAACTGAGAGGGCAGTGACCTTTGATCAATGTTTGGAAACAAGTAGGAGGGGTAATCTCAACCTTATCACATTCTCCTGGGTGTCCCCTTGTTAAGAATATTTTATCAAAAGAAATTATTGCCCAGTATACTTTATTTTCCCCTGGGAAGAAATGGATCCCAATTATCATAGGGCATAAGGAATAACCCAGAGACCCGGTTGACAACGAGAGCCAATAAAACAGCCGCTAGTGCTTCCAAAGCATAAAAATGTAAACCCAATGAATCATTAAATCCTAGAGAGCATTTTAAGAACCAAAATTCATCTTCATGTGAGAAGAGAAAAAGTTACTGCTTAAGCTAGACAATACCAGAGCAATATCAGATGTTACCAGTAAACTTAAAATAGTGGGAAATATCAAATGCAAAAGATGCCTTCTATCGTTTCAAAGTTGGGCCACCAAGTCTGTTCCTTGCACAGCAAATTCAGTATTTAATTTTCTGCCGGTGATAAACAGGCAATTTGGACTCATTTCCACAAAAGCAGGACCCATATAATTCTCAACAGATGCGCTCTAAGCGCACGAAATGCTAAAGAGTCATGTTAAAGCCTTTGCATTTCAAATCTCTCACATTCTCAAGCATCTCTCCCTGAAAAGCCAACCTGGTAGAAAAAGAGCTACCTGAAATCCAGAAACCATGTTTTTCTGTATCTACATTAAAACACAGGTATGACCCCTCACACTCGCAACCAAAAAATAAAGTTTCTAATGATAAACCTCCTAAGTCAGATCAGCATACCTCCCTCCAGTCAGAGGGTGGGCTGTTGCTTCCAGGAAGAGGTGCACATGGCTGCCTGTATTCAAGGTCCCCTAATGTCAGTTCATTGGAGCTGGCTGAGCCCCAATGCCCTCTGATGGCCCAGGCAACAAAGCCACTGGACTCATGGTTCTGAGTGCCAAAGAGATGACAAGTTTGGGTGCCAGAGTGGCACACAGCAAACCCCTCTTTCATTTCCTATGTAGGACATTTTGAATCCAATTTATACCAAAGACAAGAAAAAAATAATCAAAAAAGTTCTTTTTCCAATATCTGTAACCATCCAGACCACTGTGAGTCACCCACCCCAGAGAATGCATGCCCCGTCCCTTTTCCATAGGCCCTCTCTTGCCTTCACTGAGGACCTCTTTTCTCACTCTCCTTCACAACATGACAATGAAAAGCCATCATTTGTCTGCCAAAGAGATCGTGAGCAATCTTGATCTTTCCACTCATTTTGGTGAGTTCTACAAGCATGATGTCACATATAAGGGGAGTAGAGGTAGATGGAGGGTGTGAAGTCCCTCAGTCCTGGTGCCAACCCCCAGCCCCCACTTCCTCCACCCCCCATGCCATCACCCCACACTCATTTCAGGCCAGGTCAGGGAGTCTCTGTAGCATAGGAGGCTGCAGGGGAAGAAAAACCTTTCAATCTACCCTTTTAGGTTCAACAACGGGACCTGTGGATTAAACTGACAAACAACAGAAAACAACAGAAACTCACTCATACATGGTAGCCAATAAAAGTAGCTAACTCAGTAAATCGCTTCATTAGATGCTTATAGATATTAATAGGGGTAAGTAGGGGTGAGGGAAGGGAGAGAAAGGGTTCTTTCTTACAGGAGGAACAAATAGGTTTCTTTAGGAAAGACAAATGGATTTTAGGAGAATGATCAAGACCTAAGACAAGTTTGTAGTAATGTCTGTCTATACAGCTATAAGTGGCCTGTCTCCCTCACGGCCATTAAAGTCCTCCAGAGAATGGACTTGAGATAGGTTTTTTTCTGCAGTCTCCCCTCAGGGAGTAGACAAGCCTAAAGAAGGAATTTACAGCAGCTTTATTTCCCAGAAGTTGCTGCTTTTAGTCAAATAAGAGAAGCTCCAAATAAGTTTCTTTCTGCATCTGTTGATTCTCAATTGCCTTCAGTTCAAAATAACCATCATGCCAAAATGATATATGGTGGGATGGCATATCCTGATGCCAGTACTATAACCAAGTCCTCCTGGGTCAACAGGAGTCACTGTTGTTCAAACTGTTTAGATGCTCCCACCCAGATGCTCCCCACCAAGTCCACCCACGTGGTGCTCTCACCAAGTGCTTCTGACCAAATCTTCTCACTAGGCACTCCCACCAGAGGCTTGAGAGTGTCAGGCCCCAATTCCTCAGCCATGCCTTGTTGTTGCTGCTTCTACAATACTGCATGCTGCCCCAGCCTGTGGACGCTGTCCCTTCACACGCTAACCCCCTTCCTCTCTCTCCACTCGAGGGGACAGAAATGACCCCAGTTCCCCCCACCCTGATTCCAGTCCATCTCAGGGGAGGGAATAAGGACCTACAGAAAGGTCCTGATCCAAGAAGCAGTCACCATTTCCTCACCTAACCTTGAGAAAAACATTCAACAAACCAAAACTGAGAGGCATTGTACAGAATTCCGGACCCACACACCTTAGCAAGGACAAGGCCATGGCATGGTCCAAGTCCAGAAATGTGAAGACTAAATACCATGTGGGTCCTAGGACGCAAAAAAGGACAATGGGTGAAAACTAAGGAAATCTGGATAAAGTGCTGATTTTAGTTAACAATACCATCAGTGTCAGCTCATTAACTGTGACAAATGTAGCACAGTGTGCAAGAAGTTAGCAATGGAGAGCTGTGCAGGATATATAAGGGAACTCTATCCTTTGTTCAGTTTTCCTATAAATCTAAAACTTTTCTAAAAAAAAATAAATCTACTAATTATTTTTTAAAGTAGTAAGATTCCCCCACACTCACACCAGCCCAGTCTTTCCACATACCCCAAAAGGTAAAAGGACCCTCACAACTGATCTGCTAAGCTTTTGACACAGACATACTCGAGGTACTCTCACCTCGAGTCCTGCAGGACTTGAGGACCAGCTTTCACATAGCCCCACCAGCCTGTAATTCCTTTAGAAGTTTCTCAAAACAGTGTCTTCTGGGAATCCTAAATAATCTGGGCCTCAGACAGACTTTACCTTCTTAACACCCAGAGTAACTTTAATTACAAATCCAATTTCTATAAGCTTGTTTCTCCCCAAAAGTATATAAAATATTTTATGTCTGACCTCCCTTGTCTTCAAAATAAATCAAAAAGTACCAAATCAACATAAACAAAACACCAAAAAGGGTATGAGAAGGCTGTACTGGGGTCTCATGGTGGGTTCAGGAGCACGAGGTCCAAGAAGCCAAAACGAGTTTCATAAGACTGCTAAAAACTGCCTTTTCACACTCATTCCTATGAAAGTGTAGAGTACTCCCAAGGCCACATGACGGCCAACATTGGAACAATTGAAGGCAGAGTAAATAATGCAACTCTTCCTGTAAGAGATCTGCACAAATGTAAAATGACGCTTCAAAATTTTTTACAGGAAAATGTAGCTGTTTGTCATTAAAATGTGATTTTCACGTGTAGTGGATTATTGTTGGTTTTAAGTGAAAAGTAGAAATTTAACAGGCTTCTTTTTTCATTTCTAACAGAGAAAATATCCCTAGATGTCACCACATAACAGAAGCTTGAAATGTGTAGGAGAGTTAAAGGGCCTTGAGACCAGAGTTTGGGAGCCTGGGCCAACTGCCATTCGGAATCCCAGGTGGCGATGATACGGGCCTGCGGCTCCACCTAGAGGCAAGGGCTAGGCAGTGGGGGATACCAGCTGATGGAGAATATCCATTATGCCAGTTCACTTGGGCTTGTTTTCTGAGATAAATAGGTGCGATGGAAAGGTCTCAGGAAGTGTTTTTTCGAAGTGCAAGTGAACTGTAAAATCAAGTTCTGTCCTGACAGGGCTGCTGGGACCCTCCTCTGAGATTCAGCCCTGCAAACCTTGGCCTGAGGCCCTGCTCAGCGTCTGGAGGACATTTTTGTGGGGGACATTTTTCATTCACAATGCACTGCTCTTTGGGCATCTAACCATTAGACAGGGACCCCTAGAAGGTGGGACTTCGCCACGTGCATATCCCTGACCCTGCCCAGGGCCAAGCTGGGCACTCAAGGAGGGAAGGAAGGGACACACAGGAACTCGGGACTGATCAGGATAGGGCAGTGATGGGACCATCCTGGCCATGTGGATGTTGAGCGGCACCCCGGCCTCCACCCACTAGATGCCAGTAGCATCCCAGTCTCGGGCAGAAATGCTTCCAGACATTGCTCAGGGTCCCCTGTAGACTGAACTGTATTGTTGTCTACCCCATGGCACAGACAGTGGTGGGGCACCATGGGATGTGGGTCAAGTGGAGACCAGACGCCACAGCTCCTTTCTTGTGCCTAACTCAGCTATTGTCTCCAAGCTGTCCCTCCCCGCTCACCCACAAACCTCCCCTCATGCCTCACCTCCTCAGAGTTCAGAGCCACCAGACCCTCAGGGACATTGCCTTAAGTCCCTGGACCAAGTCACATTGGAAGACAAGCTTTGCCTACTGTCGCCCATCTGTCTAGCACGTAAGTTCTACACATTCGAGTACCTGATGTATCTGAAACGGACCTTTCAAAAATCGTGGGCAATAGTTATGTAGCTCGCCCACTTCTTTGCCACCGACGAGGCACCGTGGGGTGGGGAGACCTGGAGGAGACGGGCTGGGGTCCTGGGCTGGGGAGATCTGGGTGAGGAGACCTGGGTGCGAAGATAAGAGAGGCATGAGTCAGAAGACCAGGGGTGGGAGGCCTGGGTGGGAGACGTGGATGTGGCGTCGCCCGGCTCTGTCACCTTCCCTGTTTGACACGAACCCCGTGGCCCGCCTCGCTCGCCAACACCACGCATGCAAGTGTCTGACCCCTCGAAAGTCCTTTGCCACAATGTAACACGAGCCTGAAAAATCGCTGTGTCCACGGAATTCCACGTGCGGAAGCCAGACCGAGGAACACGCTGAGGTGGCCTGTGTGACAGCGCGAACTCCGCGGCCCGCCACGCCCCCGCTGCTGCGACGCGCCCGCCGGGCGCCGCGACGGCCGAGGCGCGCACTGCGTAACGCGCAGGCCCCGCCCCCGGGCGCCCTTCTAGGCTGTGACCCGGAAGTGATCTCTCAAGGCGGAAGTGGGGTGCGATTGGAAAACGGGCGGGCTGCAGGGAGACGGGCTGTGGTCTGGGCGGACAGCACGGCTGCCGGGGGCACGCGTCCGCGGGCGGAATGTGCACACGGCGGGGCTTGGGGCAGACCAGGCGGGAGGCGGGAGGTGAGGCGAGGGCTCGCCGGCCTTGGTGGGCAGAGCCTGAGGAGCGGGACGCGGTGTCGGGTTGTTTGCCTTTCGTTTGAGCTGCTGGGATTCTCTGCCCTTTCTTTGAGGACAGTGACCGCGACCTCCATACGCACCCTGAACTGCCCAGTGCGCGGACAGAGCCACACAGACTGTTCACCTCCCTCTTCTCCAACTTTCGTCCTCTGTTTTTCTAAATATCCTTTATCTGAAGCAGGGGCTGGGCCTGTTTTAGTAAGACCGTAGAGCTGAGAATGATCGTTACGTTTATAGAGGGTGATACTGACAATAACTACAGAGCAGCTTCTGCCCTTGCCCTGGCTGAGTGGGACCGGTTCCTGTCCTCCAACTCAGGGGAAAGTACCCAGAGCACAGCTCTTTGTCCTTGAGTTGTGTACCTGGTGTATTTGAGATTGAAAAAGGGTGAGGGTCTGAGGACACAGTGCCCTAACAGCTCTCTCTAATAGGTTGTCTATCCCATTTGGGCTGTCTTTGGTGACTCCTCCACCGTGTTTGTAGGAGAGTGATTGGTGGCCCAGCCTAGTTGTTTACCATTTGCCATCTGGCTGGACACCAATAGGTGCTGCAGCTCTGATGGCAGGTGTCATGGGCCCCAGCAACGACACTGTCCTTAATGAGTTGGTGACTTGGATCAGTGATGATGAGACGTGGACACAAGCTTCAGGAACTCCATTCTGCTGGCAGAGACTGCTGGTATGCTGTGCAAACCATGGTGGTTTCACCCTGGTTATGAAGTTGCGTGTGACCCGGCAGCTGCCCCGGACAGGCACTTCTGCTAGGCTGAAGCGCCCAGTGGGTCCGAGGAGCAAGAGGGCCCTCCAAGGAACCTCCTGGAAAACCCCAGAGCATATTCATCATGCCGTGCTACAAGTAACTCAGGATGCTGTGGGCCAACTGCGGAGAGCCTGGACAGGGCGAGGGAGGACCCAGCACCATGTCTGGGATTTTTCCATGGCCTGGTGTCCCCTGTGGGCCCTCGCATGTTTGACCATTAGACATGTGGCTATATGGAACATTCTCTGTCTCCTTTCCAGCTGATATGGTCCTGAGGAGAGGCCATCTGAGGAGCTTGTGGATGAGGAGTGTAGACTTGTGGTGACTTTCAGCAGGAGAGGGATTATGATGCCCAGTGTGAGAGAAGACTGTACCACCCACCCACTCAGTGCATCTGCCATAACCACACCTGCCCAAGGTCCCTGGAACCTGGTAGAAAGGCCTTCCCTCACTGAGCTATCTCTTGACTTATAGATCTTACAGGTCATCACACCAGCTCCATTTGTGACTCCACAGTGTGGTTTCCATTAAGGTTGCATGTTTGTAGACTTCTAAATTAATACTTTCTTCATGATAAACACCATTACAAAAAATGCCAGAAACTTTCGTTTGGCTCTGAGTTCTTCAAGATAATGGACCATCGGCTTTATCTAATAGAGAACTCTTAATGACTCTGTTGCATTAGGATTTCCTATCAAAATTCCTGCCTTGAGGAAAATTTGTAAGAATAACTAACCTGGGGTGCAGGACAGGCCTTGTGTGTGGCCCACTAATTCTCCAACACTGCATATTTCAGGTGGACCATGAGTGTGACAGCCCTTCACATTGACCAGAACACAGACATGCAGCCAGTGCTATGGCTACATCTGTAACAGACCTGCCTCCGAGATGAGTGTGGGTGGGAAGCAAATGTAGGGTCTCTGGGTCTGTGGCTAAAGTCTGGAAAGGTGGCAGCAAGGGCCCTGCCTGTGCAGTGGGCTCATTTCAAGTGGGATGTGCTACTTGGATCAGATCAGAGGAACTGACACTCATCTTGGTGCTGCTTCTCAGGTTGTTGGGAAGTTCAGGTCATGTCTCCCAAGCATAACAGGTTAGTTTCAAGTGAACCTGTGGAATAAGCCTGACACACCTTACGACTATGAACATAGGGAGGAGCCAGCCTATCTGGGGGACCATCGTGTGAGATACAGCCCAAATGACACCAGAGGCCTGAGTTTGCTTCTTGTGTGAATTCTGGTCAGCTTCATTCTCTCCCTATTGATGTCTAGCCAGACAGCAAATGCCTCATGATGAACAAACCAGGCTGACCTCCTACAGACACTATGGAGGAGTCACCAAGGACAGCCCAAACAGGAGAGATGACCTATTACAGAGAGCATTTGTTAGAGCACTGTGTCCTCAGACCCTCACCCCTTTTCAATCTCAAACCCACCAGGATTAAAGCACATGGAAGAAGCCCTACACTGGATCCAGGGCTGGTAAGGTGGGGAGTCTCAAATCCCCATGGAGACCACTGCCCCCTGGCAGAGGATGGGAATCCTTTCTAGGAAGAGACCTTTGTAATAGTTGAGGGTCCCCATTCAACCACTTGGGCTGTGCAGGCACCAGAGCTTCCTGTCACCTTGTGATAAAACGAGAAAAGACGGCCAGGTATCTGGAAATTAGAGGGAAGTCACTAAAATGAAAGACACAAAACCAACAGAAAAGGTCTTAGTGGTGTCCTCAGAGATGAAAAGGTTGCATCCAAGAAGCAATGATACATAGCTGTCCCAAAGGAGCAATAGTACAAAAGCTGACATAACACCCCAGACTGGGCATGGGGAGTGAGGGGGGTGACTTAAGAATGCAGAATGTACCTTCTCACCATTCCAGAGAGTTAAGACCAAGGAGTCACTCACAAATCCCTGGAAGCCTGACTCAGCCTCTGTCCTCCCACCTTATCAGAGGCCTCAAGAAATAGGTATTACCAGCAAGAGGCATTCTTCAGAAAAAGTGAAATGGCTTGTGTGTGGGTCGTGAAGAAATTCTCAGGCAGCTCAAGTGTAGTGCCATCTAAGCTTGGTGCTTGTGATGAAGCAGGGGTCTGCAGGAGCTCTGTCAAAAGTTCTCACCTCCATCTGCCTCCAGTGCCAGTTTTAAATCTTGCCAGCTCTGTGCCACTGCAATGCCCACAACAAGGGCAGGCATTGGAAGGAGCAGCACAGCCTGTCACTGCCCAGCATCCTTGTCGCCTTCAACTCACAGTTCCCAGAGATCAACAGAGACCTGCAGCATGAGAGTGAGTGACAAGGAATGGACCCTCGGTGTCTACAGTGTGCCAGTGAGGTGTTGGCAGCTGGCTCTGTCCTGCCCCTTTCAGGAGGGCATCTGCAGTTTGTGCAGGAGCTTGCCATGGTGGACACCTGTAACCTCTGTGGAGAGTTGCCACAGGACTCCCACACCTGAACATGTTGGGAATGGCCAGACCTACTCCTTCCACCAACAGACCCAGGAACCTGTGCATTGGTGGGTGGCTGCCATGGGCCCCAGCCTCAAGTCCTTTAGGCATCATGGAAATAGACTCTGCCCCTGAGCTCCAGAGCAGAAAGTGGTGGCACTCTGCCAGCTGGTGGGGAGGGTTCCTGTGTGTATCATTGTGGCCTCATAGGTGGGGGTCAAGAATGGGTTCTGAGCAGTCCTGCCAGCCAACCTCAACTGAGAACCCAGGTCAGTTTGACGTTTAGCATCCAGAAATTGGGGTGCTAAAGTGGTACCCTTGCTTCTTTATCAGTAAATCTTCTTTAAGGTGGAAACCATGTAAATGTAAACTTAAGGTTTTCAGTTAAACCTAACATAAAGGAATTGGGCACCTTTTTGACTCTAAGTACTTGGAGGTTTTTGAACTGGTGTTCCCATTTACTCCAGGCAGAACAGGAGCACCCGAAGGTGTCTGCCATCATGCTGTTGGCGCCCTTAAGGAGATCACACTGCAGGAGAACCCTTCCTCGTAAGCACTGACTGCACTGCTCCTCCTGCAGTCCCTGACCAGTGGCTGGGTTCCCAGGATGCTCACATCCACACTCTTGACCATTGTGCCCTTTTGCAGGGCTTTACAGGATGTCATAAGGCCCAAGTCTCTCAAGTTGGCAGTACCTGTACTCAGGTACAGGTAAGTCTGAGGGCCTGAGATGGCTCTGACAGGCTTACTCTCTATCCAAGATGGTGTCGGAGCATCTTCTGCTGGCACTATGGCCACAGGCCAAGCTTAAAGGGCCAAATGCAGACTTCCAGGTAGATGGCCTTCTGCAGTCCTGAGCAGGGAACCTTTCCAGATTTCCTATCTGGCCTGAGACACCTCCAGGCCTTTCATACCACAGCCAGTGCTGATGCCTTGATTTATACACATTCACTCCCCTCAGCCTCAGGGTGCTTAGAATCACTCTATGCTCTCATGCTAAAGGAAACGTGTGTGCACATGTGAAGTGTGCGTGTGTATGTACACATATGTAAGGCATGTGTAGTCAATGTGAGTGCAAGGTGTGAGTACACACATGAGGCATATGTGAGGTTTGTGTGCATATGAGGCACACACCAGCAAGGCATGTGTGTGAATGTGCATGTGGTATGTGCAGTGTGAGGCATGTGTGTGTGCACATGTTGTGCGTGCATGTGTACACATGTGCAAGGCATGTGCGTGCCATGTTTGGAGCATTCATGTGCACACATGCGATGCATGTGAGGCAGAATAGCTTTTGCAGACTTGCACGGTTGCTTCCCAGCCATCTGGAGATGAGTAGTCCATGAGAGACCTCCATGCTGTTGAGACCCTCTGTCCTGAGTCCTGCCTGAGGCAGCAGGTGGTGGGTCCTAACCTTCACTAGCAGAGGGGGTACCTCCTGGCTGCTTGGGTGGCAAATCCCCCTTCCCCTCTTCACCAGGGTCCCGTCTCATCCTTGCTCTTGGTCTGCATACTCCTGTGGACACTGTAGTCCGCTAGAAACCAGGTCCCAGTCCTATCCCTTCCTCACTTGCACAAGATCATGCGACACCTCCAACAGACACTGTTGCTCCATGACTTCTTCCAGAACCTGCGTGAGGAGCTCACCTGCTTCTTCCAGTCAGTCTTCTCCCTGCACTGCTTCAGCTTCACAAACTGGTGAGTGGGGAGGTCTTCTCAGAGCTGTGGGGTCTGGGGTGGACCATCCACAGGCTCTATGCATCTGTTCCACATGCATGCCACCATGTAAGTAGGCCCTGGTGTGGCTTCTACTCACTCTTTGAGCCCATTTCCCAGGGGAGCAAGCAGGTGGGCTTCCTCACTGTCTTTGGGTCGATGCTCTGATAGATCCACTCCCTGCTTTCTCCAAGCCTGTGGGGCTGTGGGTGGGGGCCTGGGTGCTGCTTACGGGTGCTCACCATCCCTGAACAGGAAGATGAAGACGTATACCCATGACTCTCTTGCATCTGTCCACCTTTCAGTTTGAACATTGTGCCGTGGGACCACAGGCTGCTGGCCACAATTTTAAAAGGCCACACTGTTACTGGACTTCTGAAAAAGAATGGAAAGTGGGAGTTTTTCTAGAAAGATTCCACTGTCACCAGAGTTAAGGTGGATTGACTGGAAAGCACAGGACAGGATGTTAAATTGGCAGCTTCTGTCTGTCCTGCCACCTGCCAGCCCTGGACAGTGACTGCCAGCCCCTGAGCAGTGCCTACCAGCCCCGAGCAGAGTCTGTTATGGGCAGGCCAAACCCCTTCTGTTCAGGGTAGGCATGCATCTCCCAAGTGGGGCTTTGTGCAGCACCCTGCAGAGCTGCCTGGGTGCTCTGCATGCTGTTGGTTATAACCCAGCCTTCATGAAAACTTAATGGCCTTGGGCAAGGCTGGGCCAACTGTCTCCCCCACACACACACTCTGTCGTTCAGAGCCCTCAAGTCAGTACCAAGCTCCAGGGAGCACTTCTCTCCCATTCCTGCCCCCTTGCTCCATGTGGTTCAGTGCTCATGGTGTGGCTGAGCTCCTCACAAACACCCTGGGGTACTCTCAGGCTTTCAGACACAGGCGGATCCTGGCATCCGGGAACTTTGCTGGGTTTCATCTTTGTCATGCTGTTTTGTGTGGGTTCTTGGTAGATGAAGGAGTAAATCCTTTCTTGTACCTTTATTGTCAGTCACTTTTCCCAGTGTTTCTTTGTTTTTATTTCTCTATACAGAACTCTTTAGTGTTTTTTCTCTTCCTGCTCTGGGTCTGGGCCCTGCTTACACCTTCCTTGCTGTGATGTTATTGAGAACAACTGGGTTTTCATCTAGAGATTTCCCACATATTTAGAGCCTGTATGGCCTCAGATTTTATTTGCAGTCTGGAACTTCAGCCTGCACCCACTCAGAGTGGGGTTGGGGAGGTATCTGCTAAAGGGTCTCCTGCTCACTGTCCCCAGTGCTTCAGATCCCATGTGCCTACTCAGCCAGTGGGGAGTGTGTCACGGTGACAGAGTTTCCTCTTTCTGCCTCAGTTTTGATACAACGAGTTCATATGCTTGAAAGCTGTGAGGGTGAAGATACCATCAGATGAGAAAGTTGCTGATTTCTCTCTAATATGCATCTCTTTCTAAAAGTTTCCAGAGACATAGTAACAGTTATCGCAACAAATCTCAAGTGGCATGTGCAGGAGTTCATGCACCCCCTCCTCAGAGGCCCTCCTCCCTCTGCCCTAGGATGCATGAGCTCTGCGGGAAGATCTCCTTCCACCTGTTCAAGTGCAGGGACAGGGACTTTCTAGCACTGGGTACAGGCTGCGGCACAGTGAACGGCCTGGCCTGCTGCACCACCTGCTGGTTCCCGCCCATACACTTCCAGAACTACCTGAAGATATTTTGGACAGGCAGTGTTCCCGTGGGGAATGACCTCCACCACACTGACCAGTGGGTGGTCGGTGTAGGTAAGAAGCCACTCATAGCAGCGCTCCAGTTTCTGACTATGTGCGTGTCTGTCCTGTTTTCCTATAGAGAAGGGTGAATCCCCCCAACCCTCCTGCCAAGCCCAACTTGGACTCCTTGTCCCATAGTCCCAGGTGAAGCACTGTGTCATCATGAAGCAGGCCCTGCGGGTACCCTACAGAAACCTGTCCCTGTATGGAGATGCGAGTGCCTGCCATTTACACACCCCCAGACACAGCTCATAGGTCCTCTCAGAAGACCACAGGGGCCTCCAGAGTCCACACCCACTGAGCACCTATGTTATAGGTGCTGGTCCTCTCTGCTCACTGTCTTGGGTAGCAGCCCCATCTTAAAACAGTGGCACACTGTCCAGTTATAGCACAGACCATGTCTGCACATGGGGGCACGCAGGCCCTGCACCCCTGAGGTTGGTGGACTGTGTGGTGTCAGACCATGGCTGTGGCAGTTGGCCCCTTGGCCACTCCTCCATTCCTGAGTACCTCCCCATAAGGACGCAATGAGCCTGTTCTGGCCCGTTCCCTCCTGGGATTCTGCACCCACCCCCTTCTTTTTTCCAGAGCCTGTCCCGTCACCCACCCTGCCCTCTGTTGCACTTGGTGGGGACTTGCATGTGAGCTCTCCCCACCCACACTCTGCATCTTGGTAGAGGACCTCCACCCTTTCCAGACCCCCATCTGCTCAGCCTCAGATGTGATTGGCCACCTGTCCCATCCTGTGACCAACCTGTCTCTGCACATGGCGTCATGACAGCAGTCCTGTCAGCTCCAGCCCTGTGATGTGGGCGTAGCTCGTCTGCACTGCTTCCATGCATGGTGTACCTAATTATAGGTGGTGCTACATGCAGCTGGTGGTACCCTGCAGGAGCCCAAAGTGCACACGCAGCTGTTACTCCCCTCAAAGCTCTTCTACAGCATGGTGAGTCTGTACAAGGTACCTCTCCTGCCTCCTCCTGCTCCACCACCCAGTCTCCCTGTGGCACAGTTTGCTTTCACTCCCCCTTTTTCTTTTTTGCAGACATGGCTCAGGACTCGGAGGTGCTCAGGCTTGGTGTCCCAAGACAGTGGCTAGACTGCTGCCTTGACTATGTGTCCTCCTGCCAGCTTGGCCTCAAGGCCCGTCTGCTCCTCTGTGTCCAGGCCATCCTCTACTTGCTGCTCATGGCGCTTTTTGGCTAATGGTGCTGCTAGACATCGTCCTGGCCTCTGCAGTAAGGCTGGTGGCTGGGTGTGAGGGGAGACTTCTAACAGAGCCTTCCGTGAAGGGCTTCCCCTTCATTTGCTCTTGTAGGAAAACTAGGCACTGAAGCTGTTTCTAGAAGGCCTCATGCATAAAATCAGTCCTACCCAGCATAGTGAGGGTGATTGCATGGGACCTGAATTGCCAGAAGCGAGCCCTGCTGAAGGCATCCATGCACAGTCATGGCCCAGGGCCTGCCCCCAGGCCTAGCCCCCACACTGCAGGGCTCAGAAGGCAGATCCATGCCTGTTAACTTTTGTAAAGGGTGAGATGCCCCGAATGGCAAACAGCTGGCCATGCTTGCACCAGCCATATCGCTCTACCTCACAGAGGACTATGCGTGTGGGCTCAGCCATAAAGCAGCCAGCTGCAGCCTTCTGCTCATGCCTGCACCCACATTGTGTGGTGCCGCCACCCCATGCCTGGGTGGGATTCTCAGAAACTGCTCACAGAGCTGGGGGTGCCACTGCACATTAAGGGTAAATAGTGGCCACTCAGAGCAGGCCCAGAGTTCTGGCAAAGCTCTGCTTTTGCACCTGCCAACCAGATGCCCAGGGCCATGGCCCCAGGCTAGGCAAGGACACACTGGTGGTCTGATTGTGTGGCTACCCTGGTAGCTCAGCACGTGGCATGTATGCCTTTGGGGATGCAGATGGGTAGACAGCAGGACACCCAAAGGGATACTATGGGGCCTGCAGGCACAGCAAGACCAAAGGCAACCATGTGCTAGAATGCTGTGCCTATGTAGATGGCAGACTCGGCCCCAACTATGCGGGTGAGGTGCTGGGCCTGTTCCTGAGCTTCCAAAGGAGAAATGTAGACCATTGGTGTCTTCCTGTTCCATGTGGTGGCAGAAAACCTGAGTCGGTAATTGGCACCCACTCTATGGTCCTGTCTCCTGGCAGGGATGAACCACTTGTGGTGGCAGTCTCAATACAGCAGGATTTACCCCGAGAACTAGAGTTGGTTACAAGATGGGACAGGTGGCTAGTCACTCTCCAAGGCCCAACCTCAGGTTGGGCCTTGACTGCAAAGGATTCTCCCACCTTTAGGCAGAGCTGCCAGCCCTGGAGCGCAGGGCTTGGCTGGCACCCAGATACTCGGTCTTTGCTCCTATGTGTCTCTGGGCAAAGTCACTCAACCTTTGTCCTTTCAAACTAAGTGTCCTACAGTCAGAGGGTCCTGTTGGAGTTGGTGGAATGTTTGGAGCAGTTAGCAGCCTGGGTCTGTAAAAGCTGCCTGCCCAGAATAAGCCAGTAACACAGTGGACCTCACCTGTAACCCACAGCGTGTCACCAGCTTCGTGCTTTCTCCACAGATCTTCAAAAGGCCATACGTCAAGACCATATCACCTGCAGCTGAGTAGATTTGTGTTAATTTTAGAGAATTTGTGACTTTCTTTAGTCAATGCCATCAGGGAAGTTGGTTTACTACATCTGACACTAGAAGTGCTGTGACCCCAGCCACATTTGGAACTCCCACAGAGCCAGCCCACCAGAGTTGCTGTGGCTGCACCCTCCTGCCTGACTGCAGAACAGTTAGGGTAAACCACCCTAACCAAGGAAGTCTCTTCCTTGAGACTTTGTAACTCAAAAGGACATCTGACCAGAGCTGCCCACCCTACACCCCTCTGTAATTTCCCTGGAATCATTTGTGTTTATTATATATGAGTCTAAAAGTTCATTTTTGCAAATCATTTATAAACTTTAAAAGATTAAATAAAACTGTCCAGTTTTTTGTGAGTTCTGTTCAGCCAGGTGAAATGAAAGTTTTTTTCGTTTGTTTGTTTTTTCGTGTTTCTCCAATCCCCATATTCACCTCTGCCAGGTTATTTCCAGGGATGGGAAATAACTCAGAATGTCCCTCTGAGGCCACCAGGGCTGTTAGTGTGCTTCGGGAGAGGTGGAAGGCTCCTGTGGCCTCCCTGGGATAGTGCTGTCAGGCCAGGCCCCTGAAATACCATCCACTTGTCTGTTGGCTCCCCTCCTAAGGACAAGTCGCCCTGGAAGGCTCATGTGTAGGGTATGAATTCCCCAACAGTCTCTGAAGCACAGCTGCAGGGGTACGGGAGGTGGCACTCAGGAGAACCTTGCCACCTCTGCCCAGGGCTGCCTTCCTTCTTTTACTATATGGAAAAGAGCCCTATTCTCTGGAGAACCCTAGTGGCACCGTCTCCTCACATACAGCTGGAGCTGATAGTGACTGGGAGTGCCACAGGGTGGCTCGGAAGTGACTGGGTGAGAGGCTACAGGTTGGAGCCATGTCAGGAATGGGTGGGGACAGCACCGAGCTATGGGTCCTGTCTGGTTGGGGCATTTCCTCCCCTTCCTCCCTGAGCTCTCCTCATGAAACCTGTCCAAAGGTGTCAGAGCACCCCACACACCATTTTGATACTTGCTGAGCACTGAAAGCAGCACAAAGGGACCTCTGTCTGCCACAAGGTCTTGTTGCACCTGCTGCCCACGTTCACCACATTCCTTGGGAGGCCTGGCCTGCATCACCCCCTCCCATAGGGGCCCCAGCAGGCATGGGGCCTGGAATGGCAGTTTCTAGGTCAGCAAGGAGCTCCGTTGGCTCTCACCAGTAGCCCAGTTAGTGGAGCTAATTTCAGAAAGGCGTCTGGTCTCCCTGGACCCACTCTAGGAGTCTATGAGGTGGTACTAAGCTGGAGGACAAGCTGTCACTGCTTCATGAGCATCCTCCTCCCACCTCCTGGGCCTCTGAGCATTCCAGCCCTACCTGATACCCATTTGATTCTAGTACAAGGGGAACCTGGACTTGGATGTATTTGGGGTCCACAAATCCAGCCTCCCAGGAAGATGAGAATAGGAGTCACAGGGTCCTCTACTCTAACACAGGATGGGGGCTTCAACGAAGTGTAGTTGTGGCCTCCATCACACAGGCCTGCCTAAGCACAGTGACCACTGCTGAATCCTAAGGGTCTCTATGGCGGCGCCCAGAGACTGCTTCAGCACGGCATCAGGGGAAGCGCAGGACCTCTGCCCTATGCAGCTCCTGCCTCTAGGCCCGGCTACACTGTGCTAAGAATGCCCAGGTGAGCTCAAGTACGACTCTCAGCCCTGACAGTGTTTCTTAGTGGATTTCAGCTGTGACCACATGGTGCTTTCTGATTCCACAGCAGAGAATTCAAAGAGCACCTGTAAAGCAGTTCGCTGGAGCTGACCGCATGAGTCCACGCCCAGCAGGTCACACCAGGGCTTCTCCCAGGGAACTCTGGGATGCTGTCGGGCCAGAGCCTGGTCCTCTATGCCTAATTAAACCTGCACTCTCTGAGGGGGTGTGACTGGGTGGTGGGGTCTAGGTCTCAGTGCAAACCTTGAGCCAGTCCTGGGAGCCAACAAGACCCCTGTCCTGAGCTTTCCACACCCTGTATAAGTAGGGCCCCCAGCCCCAGAAGAGCCCCAGGCAGCCAGATATAGCACCCAAGGGGCCAGCTGGCAGGTGAGCACAGGCCCCAAGGGCCACTAAGAAGGAGTGGTATGAGGCCAGCACTGCAGCCATTTGCCCTGAGGACACAGATGCCTTGGCTCTAAGCCCCCCAATCCCCTAAATCTGTAATAAAAATAATTCCTAGTTTCCTTTATGTGCCCGTTTCAGAAGTGCCTCCTGATTGTTTACGTGTACATGTGAAATCACATCAGGGAGGGCCCAGGTGTCTAGGGGGAGGGGGCATGCCGCCCTGCCTTTCAGGTAGATGCAGTGACTGTTCACAGGACCCCAGCCCAAGGGAGGCCACAGAAGCACCTTAAAAAGACCTGATTCAGGCCTTCCAGGGAGCCTTGGCCCTGTTATCTGGGGGCCTGCCCAGGATGCAGCCTGGTACCTGCATCACCAAATGGTCTTGGGTCCCCCAAGAGTGGAGCAGGCAGCAGGCCCGCTGGGCACACCCAGAGCATCATCTGAGGAGGAGATGCGGTCCTTGTCCTGATAGCATCTGCCCTGAGGACTGGAGGGCAGGGCAACGGTCCACCTGGACCCTATTGCAGGGCCTTTGATGGGCTTGGCTGTGAGGCATCTAACAGAGTGATGGGTCCACAGCAAGAAAGGAAACCACCTCCCACCCCAAAGCCACCCAACCTGAGCTTCAGCACCCCAGATTCAACACTCACCACCTTCAGAGGTAGAAACCTTCCCAGGGAACCCTTGGGGCAGCTGCCTAGTCTGTCTACCTCTGGCCTGGGCAGGGGTCAAAGCAGGAAGCAACTTCACAAAGGCCCAGGTCCCCTTGCAGAAAAAGGCTCACACCTGTGGGTGAATCAGCTTCAGGGAACAGTCACCCACAAGCCTGTTAGTGAACACTGCCAAGGCCCAGAGTGTCTTGGCCTTGTCTCCACTACTCTGGCCCAACCTGATTCCAGTCTAATAGGGGCATTGGAGTGCTGGGGTACAATTTACCAGCTGAGGATCTTTGGTGGCAGAACCAAGAGGCAGCCCAGGAGCCCACACTGCCCCATGGGAAAGGACCTCATCGCCCAGGGCCAGAGCTGACACGCATTATCCCTGGCTGCATCTCCCACCCCTGGAGGCTGACTGGGTCAGGCAGAATCCCTTGGGTGAACCCAGCCCTGAAGAGGGTGGTGGAGGGTGGGGGCGGCGCCAGGGCCTGGCCCCAGGTGGCAGGAGTGGGCGGGGCCCATGCTGGGCTCTGCCAGCCCCTGTGCCCAGCTCCCTCGTCCATCAGTTCGCCCTCACAGTCCTTCACCATCACTTGTCACCACTTCTCTCTTGTGGTCACCACTCAAGGTAGGTTTGATGAACTGGCCCCTTGTGCTGAGCAGAGAACTGAGACCCAGGGCGCTGAGACTTGCCCGGGTCCCATTGGGCTGACCTGGGAGAACTAACCCGAGACGAGACGCCCTGCCTTACCATCTCCGGGCTAAGGGCAGCTGCCCTGCGAATCCCAAGGACCCAAACCCGACCTGCGGGGAGGACCCCCGGTCTGCGGGCGGGGCGGGGCGGCGGACGGGGAAGACCGCGGCGTCCCTGCGCGGAGCGCGCAGCCCGCAGTGCCCGCCTAGCGCCGTGTCCGGGGGCGGTGCGGGCTGCGGGGCGCGGGGCGGGCTGGGCTCACGGGGCTGGAGGCAGGCTCAGCGGCGGCTGCGCGCAGGTAGGGTCAGGCGGCCGGGGAGGGGGCTGCAGACACGGCCACTGCTGCCCCGGGATTGGGATGCCCCCCACGTGGCTATCCGCGTGAGAGCCCGCGCTGGGGGTGGGGGTGCTGGAACGTGAGGTCTCTGGGAAGGGAGCCCTTGTACACCCCCCCTCTTGGCTGCCCCTCAGAGGTGCCCTGCTTCCCTGGGCTCTCACCACCCCACTGGCCGACCGAGCCCTCCCAGTCTGGCCACTCTCCCTAGTTGCTGCAAAGACCAGGGCCCATCCCCCCACCCCAGAATGGAGCCCCTCCATCAGGAGCTCCCTCCACAGGCTGAGGCTGGCAGGATCATGCTCCTCAGCCTTTGTCCACCCTCCCAAGGTCAAGGAAGCCCCTGGCTCCCAGCCTTGGTGATAGGGGTAGGTGCTGGGGGACGGCAAGAGATTCCCTGGGCCCCTAGAGTAGGCTGGGGTGGGGGAAGCAAGTAACCACCTGCCCTAATGTTCCCTCAACTGGCAGGATCTCCTGAGAGGTCTCAACCTGTGGCTTTGCCAGGCTGGTTCACAAGCAGAACTGAGCCAGGCGGTTTGTGAATAGTTCCAGGGGAGACACTAGGCAGCAGGAGGCTACAGATGTTCTGTGTCCTGGACCTGCTGTGCTGCCTCTGACCCCCAAGATCCTCAGCACCCCCTACCCCCACCCAGAGATGCAAATTGCAGCCAAATCCTCCTAGCCTCAGATTAACTTGCCCTCAGTAGGGGCTTTGCCCATGCAAAGCATGGGATAGGTTCTTGGAGGAGGTAAGCATGGTCCCACCCTTTACATAATGGCCTGGGCTTCACCTCTGCAACCAGGAGTGGGAAGTGGGCCTCACAGCTGGAGGGTGGGGGCGACCAGTATGAACTCCTGGGAACCTGTGTTATAAATTGGTCCTATCTCCCCAGCAGGGGCAGTACCCCATCCCTCTCCAACCCAGAGGCCCAGCCTTCGCAAGGCTTTGGCAGGGTAGGGAGCAGGGCTAAGGGTGGAAAGTTTCTTCTGCAGTTAATTAGCCCCATGGGGGGGCAGGCATGTGGGGCCTCATTAACAGGTGCTCAGCTCCAGGCTCTGCACCCTCCCTGGTCCTGCCCATGTGGACCTGAGCAAGTGCCTGGGCCTGGAATGTGGTCCCTGGTGACTCCTCCTGGCAGTGGGTTGGAGGTTAGTGTACAAAAGTGGGACTTTTCCCTTTGTAGGGAGGCTCACCAGTAGAGATGGAACATCTGGGGGCTGATTACAGGCAGGCAGCCCCCTGACGCTGTTCTTTCTTCCTATGTCCTCCAGCCTCACGCTGGCTACTTCCGAAGCCCCCGACGCCATGGAGGAATGGGACGTGCCCCAGATGAAGAAAGAGGTTGAAAGCCTCAAGTACCAACTGGCCTTCAAGAGGGAGATGTCATCCAAGACCATCCCTGAGTGAGCTCCCAGGACCCCAAAGCTTCAGTCTCACCCTATCCATGGCCAGCCATTGATTTGCATCTCATTTCCCTGCCCTGTGCTTATTTACATAAGCCAAGACCACTCCCCTATTCTTGGGGCCAGGTGCCCACCTACTCACTCCAACCTTCTCCCTACCCACAGGCTTCTCAAATGGATCGAGGAAGGGATCCCTAAGGACCCCTTCCTGAACCCTGACCTGATGAAGAACAACCCATGGGTAGAGAAGGGCAAGTGCTCCATCCTGTGAGACCCCCAAACCCCCAGGCTCGAGCCTCTTTGTGAAGAGGACAACTCTGTAAAGGTGTGACTTTTATAAAAACTTTCCAGGATGTCTGTGCTTTTGTATATTTTCTAATGAAAAGAAAGCAATGCCAGGGAATCTGGTGTTGATCTGGGGATATTCAGCATGACCACAGAGTGTCAGTCATGATTTCAGGGTGTCTGGAGTGGACACTAGGGGTCTGGTATGGCCCCAGGGCATCTGGCACGGATCTAGGGGTCCAGTGTGGACCAGAGCATCCAGCGTAACACCAGAGTCCAGTGTGGAATGGGGTGTCCAATGTGATCCCATGGCATCTGGTATGGCCTGGCTACATCAGGTCCCTAATATGCAGGCTGCGCCGAACAGCATTGGAGACGCCCTCCTTGAAGCGGAACCAGACATCACTTCTGCCCACTGCAGTGCCCATGCGCCGCTCAGCTGCGTCCGCCTCAGGGGCTGTGTCCTCTGTGGGGGCCATAGGGTTGATCTTCTGACTGAATCTGGCCCCTCCCTCTACCACTTCCACTCCCGTGTGCATGCGTACACACACACACACACCTGTGCTTAGGGCTGCCGCTCTTCTGACAACCACACGGCCGAAGAAATCTCTCTCCACCTGAAGAGGGTGACTGGTCAGGGTCATGGGGAAAGACCCATGAAGGACACTCCATGCCACAAGGGAGGATAGGTCTCACGGAGACTCTGAGCAATGGCCCATGTCAGGGGAGTAGCCACCTGTCCTAGCCCCCTACCCTCATTACAGGCTGACCTGCTCAACAAGTATTCCCTCTGTCCCTCACCTCCCTCATAGCCACCTGCTCCATCAGGGTCATGGTCAAGGCAGGAGGTGCCAGTAGAGCCCACCTTCTTTCCCAGAAGAGAAACTGAGCCTAGGTGGATTCCCATCCTACTGAGCAACAGGAGCTGGACCTTTAGGCAGACTCCTCAGGAATTAGGACCCTCCTACACCAAGGTCACCCAGCCTCACCCCTGCCCCACCCCCACAGCCACTTGTCACCCCACCCCCCACACCTGGTCCTCCTGGGCAGCTCTCTTCAGAATGCGCTCCAGCCACTGTTCATGGCTGCGTGGGGTAGGCGGCTGTATCCCGTTTCCCCCAGCATCCCCCTGTGGACTCTCGGTCTTGGGAGGCCTCCCGTCTACCTGCAGGAAGTTGGTGCAAAGAGACTTGACAGGACAAGGCCATTAAAGGGGCAATGTCCACTCTGAGGGCACTGCCCGACCACGCCCTGCTCTGCCCCAAGCCAAGATTGGGCTCACCTGGGAGCTGTCCCTATCCCGGGCCAAGGCCTCTGCCCGCCGCATCTTCTCCACTTCAATCTCATGGGCAATGAGCTGCTTGGCCTGGTAGGTGAGGGGCTTTCGGGCAGGCAGCTCAGGAAAGCGGCAGACCTCCTCCACGTTCCTGCTCTCAAGGTGGGTGGGGCAGGACACCCAGGCACCCACTTAGTGGACACAGAGCAGGGACAAAACACCAGACTGATACCAAATGCTAGAATGTGAAAGCTGCAGGATGGGGTCCAATCTGGTTCTGCCATGCCCTAGCCCCAGGCCAGCAAGGGAATTATCCCTGAGCCTCAGTATCCCAAACTGTATACTGGCATGAGAAGGAACCTCCCCAGGGCTGTAGCAGGAGAAATAAGACAACATGGCAGGGCTGGGGCTCAGGTTGGGCTCCATGATCAGGAACCACCATTACTGCCTCCTTATACTGGCACAGAGGAATATCTGCATACCAAGTACACCAGGGCCCTTGCTGAGCAGCAGGACCATCTCAGGATGGGGAAACAGAGCCCCAGGGAGCTCAAGGGCCCTCTGGGATAGCTCCTGGGGGACAGTGAGGCAGTGAGAGGCTCTGTAGTAAACCTCAGGCCTTGGGGCTATGCCTGCCCTGGGGCCACCTCATAGGCACATCTGGGTAAGAGCTGAGCTAGAACTGACATACCCCAAAACTCCCAACAGATGGGGAAATTGAGACTCAAGTCTCACCAATGCCATGCTTTTAGATTTCCAGCCCAGCCTCCTGGAACCCCCACTCCAGGTACTGTGCAAACTCACGGCTCCAGACTGTAGACATACTGCCCATCGGGTGTGCGCTCCTGGCGGTAGGTTAGGCTATAGGCAAGCATAGTGCCCACAAGGCTAGCCAGCTGCAGCTTCTCACGGGTGCTATACAGCTGTGTGCTCACCTGTGGGCAGATGGGCAGTTCTAAGCACAGCTAGGCATCCTGTCCCACTAGAAGCTACCCCGTACTCCTGATTGAAACACTCACAGGGCGGAGCTTAGGCACAAGGATGTCCAGGAGAAGGCAGAGGGTGTCCAGGACAAGGGCCTGGGGCGAGGTCTGGCTGCGGGTGGCTGGTGTAATACCTGACACCAGTGTCTGAATCAGGTTCTGCACCCGACCTGTCCGGTTTTGGGCCTGGAGTGGAGGGTGAAGCAGGATCAGGTCATCAGGACCACCCCTCAGGACCCTAGACTCAGCTTGGACAGGGGCATGGTGCAGGGCGTACTTCCTGCTGACTACTTGGAAAGGCAATCCTGGGCACGTGGCTCGAGGCGAACAGCAAGTGGAAAACTGCAGGCAGGAAAGGCCGGTAACGCAGCAACTGGAAGCTCTGGCCACGGTGGGCAGCCTGGCCCAGCAAGTCCTCAAAGGCCAGCCAGTCAAGGGCCACGCACACAGTGCCGAGGCTGGAGTCTCGTAGCCGCAGGCGAAGGAAGTTATCAAACAGGCCCTGTGGATGGCAGGTCCCTGAGCCCCTCCGGCCTCATAACCCCCCAAAGCATCCACTGGGACCCTTTACCACCCAAATGCCCTGGCAAGTCTGGGGTCTCAAGGCAGCAGCAAATACCCACAAGTAGCCACAGGACCCTGAGGAGAGAACCAGGAAGGCCTATCTGCTTCTCCCACTCTGGTTTAACCAAGACATGCAGGAAAGAACCCCCAACTAACCCCTTCCCTTTAGGAAGTTCTGTCCACTAGAATTGAGGACAGAGCCCCCGCTCTCCTTCCATGAGAGTATCACCCCCTCCTGCCACCACTCTGTCCTCCGCTCTGTGGATTTCCGGATTTGCACGGATCCCTGGTCACTAAAACAAAGCTGCTTAGTTAGAGAGGCAGCTTAGGCCAGGCTTTGTGGGGGGAAAAGGGGGCATCTCCGCCACCTGCTCTGGCCAAAATCTCATCCCACCTGCTCTCTAACCCACATGTCCCCATTACTGTAGCTCACGTCCTCTCCCAGCCACTGGGTCAGGCCGCCCAGCTGCTGCCACTGCCCCTCACACTGATTTATATCTGGCAGCCAGTGATCCCATCAATCGAACAACATCCCAACACCCATCTCCTCTCCCACAAAGCCTATGCTAGCCATTCCCCTCCTGGCACCAGCCAGCCCTTCCTCTGGCCCTCTGTCCTGCTCATAGTCCCCTTGGAAGTCTCCCTGATGCTCCATGTCTACCTCATCTCACTCTCATCCCACCTGCTTCTCCTCCAGCTTAGCACCATCTGAATCATCTCCCACTGTCTGGGGATAAGGGGACATGGCCAGGTGCTGGCCTCCTGTCTCACCACCAACCCCCACCCTGGAAAGATTTGAGATAGTGATTACCTGAACCACCTTTTCATGCTCGCCTGTGGAGGCGGCCACATGCAGAATGTGGTAGAACCGCTGTGCAGCCATGGTCAAGGGTGCCTCGGCAGCATGGGATCCCCAGCCTGTGAGGCCGTCACCCAACAGGAGCACGTGGGTGGGCAGAGTAGGATCCTGGCCCACACGTCGCCTGCAGAGGGGGTGCTGAGGCTGGAGTGGAGCCCCTGACTATTTTATTCCTCTTAGCAGTGCCCTCCCAACCTAAGGTGACCCCGGGGGTAGGGGGTCATTGGGGAGGCTGAGGCACAGCCCTGAAGGCAGGGCCTAGGTAGCCTTGGGTCTCAGTTGGCAAAACAGGGTCTGGTTTCTGACCAGAACTAGCCAGACATCCAGGCCAAGGCGGATCTGCCCACTCATTTTGCCTACCCCGCCTACCTCTGGGCTCGAGGCAGCTGGAAGACCTCCTGCCACACAGAGAAGAGCCCCTTGCGCTGATCCTTAATGCCAACTTGTGTGGTCTGCACAGCCCGAACGCTCAGCTCCCGCTGGCCCTGCCCATGCAGGAACTGGACACGGGGTATGGGAAGTGAGAGATAGCTGCTCCCTGCTCCACCCCACCACAGCCAGCTGCCCCCTGCCCACCTGCAGGGTGTTGATGCAGGCACGGATGTCATTGTCCGTTTTCTCACAAAGGGCTGCCAGCACACCTGGGTCAGCCTGCAGGCCTTGCCGTAGAGAAATCTACAGGAGACAGGAGTGTGAGTGCCCACCTTCCCAGAGTCCTCGCCCTGTGGCTCTCTCTTTCCTAGAAAGAGGTAACAGCTCTATCCTACTAGCAGACTGGCCTCGCTCCCCACTAGGGACCAACCACCAATAGAGATAAAGTGATCCAGTCACCCTCACTCTCAGGACCTGGGCCAACTGGAGGAATGGGGTGGGGGGGACAGCAGAGGGAATGCAGCCCTGGATGAGAGGGGAGGGGTGGTTGAGACCAGGCCAAGGACAACATCCCCCAACCCCACTGTCAGCCATGCAGCCTGGGCCCTGTGCCACTCCCATCCTGGCCCCCACGCCCTCACTGACCTCCTGCAGTCTCTGCACAAGCCTGGAGGGAAGTGTGGGTGGAAAGTGGAGGAGGAAGGCCTGCTGCTTCAGCTGCCGCAGGGAGGGTGCAAACCTGTGGGATGGGCATGGTGGGACTGGGGGGGGACCCTAGTGCCAAATCCCAGCCTCAAATCCACTGGGTGGCTGGGAGAGGCATGGTCATGTCCCCCAGGGGACCTTAGCCCACCTGTGGAAGCCCCGCCCAGCAGAACCCCTCGGAACCCTACTCCCAAGAGACCCCACTCCACCCCACTCACTGGTCATTACAGATGCATATAATGGGCCTCATTAGGAGTCCTCCCTCTGCCCGCCGCCGCCGCCCCCTGCCCGCTGGCACAGCCAGGTCCCCAGGCTCTGTCTCTTTTGGGCCCTTGCGGTCAATGATGCTGAGGAGCACATTGATGGAAGCCTGGGAAGACATGCAACAGGTGCAATGAACCATGGCCCCCATTGCTGGCCCACCCACCCACCCCCCGGGCAATAATCCAGGAGACCCACCGTAGGGGCCCCATCAATCTCGTCAATGACCAGGCAATTGGGCTTCCCACCAGCACCCAGCACCGACTCCATCTGTGTAGCAGCCTCAATATGCGTGCGGAAGGCCTCAGGGCTGCGGTCATCACTGGAACCGTGAAGCGAAACGGGGGCTATCGAGACAGCTGTGACCTGTGCCAAGGCAGCAGCCAGTGCCCCTGGCAGGATGGTCGCCCAGGGCCATGCTACCACACTTACACCTTAAGAATACCACACAAGAAGACCCCAAATCCTAGTGACCTGAGAAGGGGTGTGGTCCACAGCCAGTGTCCTTGGGATCCCAGCCCCATCTCTAACACACAAGTGTCCCTTACTCAGCCAAACACATCAGGACAGAAGAGAAACCCAGTGACTAGGCCTTGCCTTCACTCACCTTGCATTCATTTCTACCACACAGTACCCAGCATGCCTTGCAATCACGTGAGCCAGGGTGGTCTTGCCCAGCCCTGGGGGTCCACACAGCAGCGCAACCTACAGCCCAGATATATGAAAACATGCTGCAA
Source organism: Cynopterus sphinx (assembly GCA_030015415.1). NCBI lineage: Eukaryota > Metazoa > Chordata > Mammalia > Chiroptera > Pteropodidae > Cynopterus > Cynopterus sphinx. The sequence goes on along the minus strand of CM057379.1, from coordinate 91,735,111 downwards.
CCGACACCACTTCAGGGAGTTCCTGGGCCCAATCACAGAGGCTGAAAACCCTAGGCTGTGAGGCTTTAGCACTGGGGTTGTACTCCCACTGCATCGCAGACATCAAACGAGAATACCAGCATGCTTATGGCTCAGAGTCAGTGCTTCAGAATGAGAAAGCCCTACATAAATCAAGTAATAGGGGAACGCAATAGACACAGCTGCTACTGACATGACTGACCCCCTAAAACCACCTATTGTCCACCACAATCATCCTTCTGGGGGTGCAAGGCCCTTCAAGGTACGCTGACTTCACCTGAGTCATCAGAAGAACAACTCAAGTCACACTTGTGTCATTGACATTCTATACCAAGACCCTGACATCATCATGTACACAGCTGTGCAGGCAGTAAATATGTGTGCCTCATGACCCCCAAAAGCTGCAAAAGTGCCAGCCAATGAGTATAACCCCTCGGATAAGAGAAGTATACAGTACAGCCAAGTGGGGCTCACCTTCTGCCGGGGACGCTGGCTTGGGTCCAGCTCAGCCTCCAGCATCTCTTCTAACACCTGCTCATGGCTTTTCCACTTGCTGGAGGTTATGGCCTCCTTGCCAACCCGGACCGGCTCTACACTGGGCCTTGGCTTCCGGGCTGGCCTCTCTTGGCCGAACACCACCAGGTCCCACAGCTTTAGCCACTTGAGGAGGCAGCGGTTGGTGAACTGCAGAAAGGGAGCCATTGCCTAGGGGGACCACCAGTACCAAAGACTCCCCAGGCCTGTCCCTCACACTGTCATAAGCTTGGGGACACATGGGGATGCTGAGGCTGAGTGACAAGTGACTGGCACCAGTCACCCTGCCAGTGAGTGGCAAAGTGGGGCTCACAAAAGGGCCTGTCTCCATAAGCCCTGGTCGTAACTTCTCCAGGAGTCCCCACTATCATCAGGGATGATCCCAGGAGTATCAGCTGCTGACAGAGCGGAAAAGGAAACAGAGGCTCCAAGCCAGGGGTGCCCTGGACCCCCAGCCCACATCCCAGGTTACCAGCAGCATGCTGGTATCAGTTTCCTGATCTACAACTCAGCTAAACTGATCAGAGCCCTGCCCTCCAACCCAACAGGCCTATAGCTGTCAATATACGGTTTGGCTGAATCCTGAATTCCCTCCTCCTGGCAACAAGAAAGCCAGTCACACACAAGCAAAAACAAGGCCTCACATCATCACTGAGCAGTTCCGTGTAGTGCTGGGGTGCAAACTTGTCCACCCAGAGGCAGTGCTGGGAGTCATCTTGGCTCTTGGGTGGCTCCTCCTCAAGGGCCCCCAAGGTCTGGGCCTCCTCCTCTGTCTCCTCTGACCTGAGGCTAGAGAACATTGTGCTCTGAGCTCCTAGGCCTTAACCCCATGCAGAGACCACCCCCCTCCCAGAATTCAGGCTGGGGGTCAGCAGTCCAAGAACCGATAAGGATCTTAGGGCCAGAAGAGTCCACTACTTCACCTGTGCAGTGTATCTGAGAGCTGCTGTGCCTCTTCGAGCAATCGTTGCCGCCGCTATGCAAGCAATAGGAATTGGGGTCAAGATGGCCTAGCCAGCCACAATCACCTGAGAGCTACCCCTTCCCCTCCCAGCAGACCCCAGCAGATCCCACCTCATTGTTGACCTGTTCCTTCAGAGAGGCGAAGGACACACCTAGCAAGTCCAGCTGACCATGGCCACGCCACCGGATGTCCAAGAAAGGGCTCTATGGGGGAAAGAGAGTAACAGTCACCTCTGGGCCCCCTCCAAGATCATAGGGTTACCCACAGACCCCTCCCAACAGTGCTCAGGGACCCAGGAGGTACTCCCTAACATCAGCAGGCCAAGAGATGGAGAAGCCCCTCTCTAATCAGGGACTCCAAGGGGAAAAACTAACAGGAAAGGAGCAGCTCTAGGAGAGAGCAGAAGTAGGAGAGGGAAGCGGAGGGAGAAGGGCAGGAGGAGAAAGACAAGGTGGATGACTGGAGGCCAGGTGGACTTCCTGGGGAGTCCCCAGGGTCCCAGTTTGGATATGACTCCCAGACCCTTTCCTGGCCAGCTTCAAGCCCATTTAATAGCACAGGAGGATCATGAACCCCCACCCTCCTCTTATGGCCGCACAGCACTCACCTGTACCCCAGTTCCCACTGGGTCAGCCCGAAGCACCAGAAAGGCCCGGTCACCATCTGTTGAGGTGACATTGATATAGTCCTCCAGAACAGGGGGTCGCCGCAGGACAGGATTGCGGATGGCTGGTGATGTCCGTACAAGACTCATGTCAGCACCAGCGTCCATGGGCCTAAGAAGGGGCCAGGACTGTCTTGGGACTCTTGCCTCCTGTTACCCTCAAGCAGGAGCCCGGGATGCATCCTCAGCAACCAAGTCCTCCTACAGGACCCTAGCCCCAGGCCCCATCCAAGGATCGAGACCCTTCCAAGTCCCCCTAGAACACCTGTGCCCCAAGACACACACCCCTCACCCCACAGCTCAGCGGGGACCTCAGGACTCGGTGGGGGCGTGATATCCTGAGGAGAGAAGTCAGGAAGCGGCGGCTCTTCTATCTCATCCAAGCCAAAGTTCAGCCTCTTGACCGCTTCCAGCCTGGGCCGCTTGACCCTGGGGGCTGGGGACAGACACACACTCTGGGAAGGAAGAAAGGCACTTCCCATGCCTCAAACCCTACCCCTGTACCGAGGATCCCTGAAACATACTTTGGAGCAGGGGCCTGTCCCTCTGGACGTTGGTGGCCAGCTGCCTCTTCTTGGCACTGCCCTTTCGGTATTCTGAAGGTCCTCCTGGAGTGCAAGGAGTAGCAACGTCCCCTCCAGCAATGGCCTCTTCGAAAGTAGGCCGGATCCGGCCCACCGCGGGGCGGGGACTCCCGGAAGGTGACAGGGCCGCTGTCCCTACAGGGAGAGAAGATTCACAGCATCCGCCTCAGGACAGCCGGCCTCCACACACAGCGGCGCTGGAAGGCCCTTCTCCCTCCGGCGCTGCCCCCGCCCCCCACCCCCACCCCCGTCGCTGCTGCCTCTGGCCTTCGCTCGCGTCCCCTCCTCCGTGCAGCCCTCGCAGACTCCCGGGGACAGACCAGGACCCTGTGCAGCTGCGAGTGACGAGGCCGCGGCGGGACCCGCACCCACCTTCCAGCTCGGCCAGCACCTCGAGCTCGGCCGCGAACTGGCTGTGGAAGTCGTCCTCGACGCCGTGCATCTCCTGCTCGTAGTCCTCCATGGCCGCGCGGCCCCGCGGCACCGCCGGACCCCGCCACTCGCTCCGAACTTCCCGCGCCGCCGCTCTGCGCCTCTCCCGCCCCCAGCGTCGCGGCGCCTCCAATCAGCGGCCGATATGCCTGGCGGCGCTTGCCATTGGTCAGCGGGCGGGGCGGGGGCGGGGCTGCGCTCAAGGCGGGGCGGGGCCGAGTCTCGGCTCTGGAGCCGAGCCGCGGATTCCGGGAGCTGCTCATTGGCCCTCACGGTCGCCCGTCCGATGACGTGGGCGGGGCGTGGGCGGGGCTGGGCGCGCAGGACGGGCCCGGCGGGGCGCGGCCGGTGGCCCGAGCGACGGCTCCGGGGTCGGAGGTCACGTTGGCGCGGGGACGCGGGGGCTGGAGCCAAGGCCAGCCATCGGTACCGGGAGGGCCCGGACGGCGCGGCCTGACTGCAGGTGGGTTCCGGAGTGGGCGGGGGCGCGGGAGGGGCTCTCAGCTGGGATCTGCCCGGAACTGCTCGGCTTGTGCCCATCACATGACAGAGGTGGGGGCTTCCTCAGAGGGGAGGCAGAGGAAGGGGTGTCTGCCAGGGGAGTGGGGGCGAAGGTGGACTCCACTCCATCCCCACTCCTGCACCCGCCCCTCCATCTCCACCTCTATGCCCCCAGGCCGTAGGGGCATAGAAGCCCCTCTCCTCGTCCCTTCCTCACTCTGGAAAAGTCCTCTATTGCTTGTTCCTGATCTGTCAGGAAGGGTTGGTGAGAATGGGCTGGAGAGCAAGACTGCTTAGCCCAAGGCCTGGGTCTGGGCAGGACTGCCCCATAGTCGGAACAACATTGGTTCTCCTGACCTTGGCCGCACTCCCATTTCCACTGATACTCTCAAGCCTGGTTTAGGGGTGAGGTTAGTAAGGAGTCCATTGGGTGCAGGCACACAGTAGGTGCACCTATTTGCCTGACATACAGCATGGGTGGCTTCAGACCTTGGGTCAACCCCAAGTTGTCCACCCCAGTTGGGCAGGACCCGATTGTTGGCTCATCACCCCACAACCTCCACTCTACATGCTTGCCCTGCATTACAGGCCCTTGCAATGGAGCCAGGCAGCGTGGAAAACCTGTCCATTGTGTACCGGAGCCGTGACTTCCTGGTGGTGAACAAGCACTGGGATGTGCGCATTGACAGCAAGACATGGAGGGAGACACTAACCCTCCAAAAGCAGCTCCGGCACCGCTTCCCTGAGCTGGCCGACCCGGATACTTACTATGGATTCAGGTATCTGTGTATGTGGGAGTGCAGCACAAGTAGCTCATGGCAGTCTCCATTGGAGGGAAATGGCTGCCCCCAACCTAGCCATTGCTGACCCTCTTTTCCATGCCAGGTTTTGCCACCAGCTGGACTTCTCCACCAGCGGGGCACTCTGTGTGGCCCTGAACAAGGCAGCTGCAGGCAGTGCATACAAGTGCTTCAAGGAGCGGCGAGTCACCAAGGCTTACCTGGCCTTGGTAAGTCCTGGCTTGTCCTGGAGCCATGAGGACTCCTTTGTTTAGCCCACTTTGGCAGGCCTTGAGTGTCAGTGGGCTCCCCTGCCTGGCAGGTTCGGGGACACGTCCAAGAAAACCGGATGACCATCAGCTATGCCATTGGCAGAAACAACACAGAGGGTCGGGCCCACACCATGTGCATCGAGGGCACCCACGGTACAGTGGGCAAGGGGGCAGGGGCAAGGGGCATGTTTCATAGGGAGGGGACCTTGGGTGGGTAGGGCCAATCTGGGCAGCCAGTTTATACTGAGTTGGACTGGAGTTCCACAGCCCAGGGCTGGCCTGGCCAACCCTTACAGCCTGCCTTCCTCCCCCCAGGCTGTGAGAACCCGAAACCAAGCCTCACGGAGCTCATCGTCCTGGAACATGGGCTGTATGCAGGTGACCCTGTGTCCAAAGTGCTGCTGCAGCCCCTCACAGGTATGTCCAAAAGCAGGGGCCAAGTAGCTGCCCCAGCCCCTCACTGCCTGCTGACAGTATCCTGTCCCCATTGTGATGGTGCCTATTAACAGCATTTTCTTTCATAGTGCACTGCAGCATCTGTGTTACGTAGGAAAGGAAACTGAGGCACAGAGGCAGAGTAGCCTGCCCAGAGCCACCAAACCATTGCTGGCAAAGCTGATCTTCTGCCATGTATTCAACCCCCTGGTCCTGCGGTTCTTGTGAGGGCAGTAGGAAAGCTGGCCTAGCTTCTCCAGTGGACTGAGTATCACCCTGGCCCTGACTTCACCAGAGGTGACCCCAGAAGTTGATCCCTTTTCTGAGCTCCAATGTCCTGTCTGTAGCAGGAAATAGGAAGGGCTGCTATTCCCAAGTATTGCATGAGGTTCCAAGTTGACAGCAGGGAACAATGCCAGGTGTGATATGGATGGTAGGTCATGGAGTGGTGCCTTCTCTTAACTGGTATCCTCTCCCACACAGGCCGGACACACCAGCTTCGTGTGCACTGCAGTGCCCTTGGTCACCCCATTGTGGGCGACCTGACCTACGGGCAGGCCTCAGGCAGGGAGGACCAACCATTCCGCATGATGCTGCACGCCTTCTACCTGCGGATCCCCACGCAGGCTGAGTGTGTGGAAGCCCACACACCGGATCCCTTCCTGCCCACCCTTGATGCCTGCTGGAGCCCCCACACCCTAGTACAGCCTCTGGACCAGCTTGTCCAGGTCTTACGGGCTGCCCCCGACCTTGAGCCCACAGAAGGGGGCCCCAGGCCCTGCAGCCCTTCCATGTCTCTTTCTGGGCCAGGCCGGCCCCCACCACCCCCTGCCAAGCCCCCTGAGACAGAGGCTCAGCATGCCTCATGCCTTCAGTGGCTGTCAGAGTGGACACTGGAGCCGGACAACTGAGAGTGTGGGAGTGGCGTACAGGTTGGGGCACCCAGGCAAATGGGGGCTGTGGGTCAGAGCTCTAAGCTCATTCTAAGGCATGGGTGTGCCAATGGAAGAGGACTGAGGCTCCACATTGGCTGTAGTGGCCAGGCCTCAGGAGGGGCCAGTTGGGCCAGCAGGGGGAGCCAGGCAGCTTTGATTCTGGAGGATGAAGGGCTCAGGGCTGTGAGACCAGCCCCCCAGGGAAAACCAAGGCTTGCCTGTCCTCCAGAAACCCGTTCTAACTCCGAAGCTTCTCTCCCAAGGCCCATTTCATAGACTTTCCCAGCATTGCCCTGGAAGAGGACTGGATGGGCTTCTCCTGGTCCCTCAGTCCATTCCCCAGAGCACCCTGCTGCTAATTCTATTTAGACTATCTGTGCCATCACCCCAGTCTAGCTGAGTCCTCACTACCTGCAGACCCTGACTTGTCCCCTGCCTGGCTGGTCCTGCCTTATGCCTTGGTTTCTGCTGGACACTGTCCATGGGCTTCCCTCCCCACCAGCATCCTGATCATCACACACGGGGGTGGGTCTAGGCTGTCCCCTCAGGCCTGACATATGTGCAGCTCTTCAGCATCCTCCCACACAGCCACGGGCCATCAGACCTCGGCCTGAGAACAAGGGTAGCCTGACCCCTGCTTCCTCCATTCTCTACAACACGTTCACATCACTCCAAGTACAGTTGGGCTTTAGGACTTGGAATAAAAAGGTTTAGTGACTAACCCTGCGAACAACTATGAATGATTCTGACGGGATTGTGGAGCACATCCAGACTCTTTCAGTCCCTACACTGGGCAGACCTCATGGTCCTGGCTACTGACCTGTACCCCCACCCTCCCCATACAATTGAGTACCCGGCTACCCTGGTTAGGGAGAAGCTGGAAGATTCCGAGCCCTCCCAGCCAAAAGCGCTAGAGCATTCATCTGATCTCACTAGGGTCCCTCATAGAGCCACTGCTCCCCATCACCACCACCACACCAAAGGAGGGCTGTCACCTAGGTCACCAGCCAGTCAGGTGCCATGTCCCTGCACCAGGCTATGCCAAACCGCTTCTCTCCAACTGAAAAAGACAGGTCCTGTTGTGGGACTTCTGGGCTGGGCCTCCCTGTGATCACCAGGATCTCAGCTGAGATGGAGCTGGAAGCAACTGCCATGGGGCCTCTCTGTAGAGACCCAAGTCCCAGTTCCTTCCCTGTACTTCTTATTTCCTCATCTGTAGCAGAAGGGACTGACTCTTGTTCAAATGGTCAAGTGGTTACTGTGGTGTGCCAAACATGATCAGCCCAGGGTGCTGTGGAATAGCATTGACAGGCCCTGCTTTTTCCAGTTCTCACGCTCCCTGAACCCTCTACCTTGGGCATATCACCTCCCTACTGAGACCTAACTAACCTCCCCTCTGCCTCTACCCCCACCCCCATTCCCCTGCCCCCTCCTCAACATCCCACAGACAGGTGCCCAACCACCAGGCTGTAGGATCTGATACGCCTCCCCATTTACATGGCCACAGGCAAGTTGCCCAGCCCCTTGGCCTGAGTTTCCTCATTTGGACATCTTGGCTATGCTGTGGGTGGGGCTGACTCAGGCAGTATATGGAAGAGCCGGGGCTGAGTGTGGCTCTACAGCCTAGCAATTGCTCTGTCACTGGTATTTGTCCAGCCTGGGCCGAGAGCTGCCTGAGAACAAAAGCCCATTGTGGGCAGGCCAGTATGTGGCCTCCTGTACTCACTGGCTGCTTCCTGCTCCCACTCCATCTGGCCTGTGGAAGTCTCCAGCCCTGGGATGAGTGGAAACCCCACCACCACACATCATTCCCCTCCCCCACAACCCCTCAGTGTCCAGAGCCCTAGCAAGTTCTCGGCCAGAATCTGGACTCCCATGGGGTCTGTGCAGGAGCCAGGAGTGATCCTTAGCTGGTCCCTCCAGCCATTGGTCCCCAGGTCCGGGTCATGAGGCCAGCTCATTGGGCACATATTGCCCTGTGATGTAATGACAGTTGTCCAGAGGCTAAACTTGGGCTGTGGGGGCTTAAGGCCCCTCCTAGGAGGTGATGAAAGTTGGAGCCTAGAGGGGTCAGCATGGGTCAGCATGGGGCATTTCCCTGTCCATTTCAGCTGGGAGAGAAGCTTTCATGGGTAGGTTGGAATGTCCCTCCTGCAGTCATCCTTCCTGCTTGGCCCCCAAGGCCTACCTGGTGGATTGGCCCCATCCTGGGCCCTGTGGGCCCCCCAGCATGTGTGGTGTACTCTCCACCATTAAGGCTGCCCCCTGGTGCCCACACACCCTCCCTGTCCCCAGCACAGTGTGTGAGTAAACACCTGGCTCTGCTCCAGCACCCACAAATTTGAAACATTGCCACACGTCACTAAACTCAGATATCATATTGAGTCCACATGTGCCTAATGTCCATGCAGTGTGCAACATGCATCATACATACACAGAGATGTGCATAGGCACCTGTGCACGCATGCAAACACTGACACAGTGAAAACAGGGGAACACGTATATGAATACACACAACACTTGGCATGGAACCCCCAGTAGGAAGGGGTTATGCTGAGCAGCTACCAACCAGGTGCTCAGCTTCCCACTCCCCCAGGACTGGGGAGCAGGTGCCCGCTGCGCTGGGGCCCCAAGGGCCAATACAACAGCGTCGCCTGGCACAGCTCCAGCCCCTCCCCTATACGTCTACCTGGCGGGTGTCATTGCAGAAGTGGGTGGCTTCATGGGCAGGGTGCTGGGAGAAGCATGGAGGTGAGCAAGAACACTGGCGGCCCCACTGCCAGTGTGAACCGCCACTGTGCCCAGGGGCTCAGTTGCAGGGGCTGGCACCTCTAGTGTCTGGAGCACCTGGCACCTGATCTTCAAACCCGTGCATCTGACGGCTGCCACCTGGCCCCGGAGCACCAGCCTCTGCCGCAGAAGGTCTTTGGGCTCAGGTGAGGGGTTGGGGCCAGGTTGAGGGCCACCACCAGCTAGGCTTTAGGTCTGGCCTCTGCAGCCCCATACGGGCAGCCAAGCCCCACAGAGCCTCCATTTTGCTCCCTGCATGGGGCAGTAACCTCCCTGTCTTCATCAAGGACCCTGTGGAGTCCAGAGGCTCACAGATGCCCAAAGTGGCCAGACTGTGCAAGGCTGTGCCCAGGAGTGCGCAGCATTGGTCAGTTTCCTGAAGCCCCTCACCTCCTAGGACCAGGCCTCACAGTTTTGGTCTCCACCATGGCCAGGGCTGCCCAGGAGAGCTGCAGTGTGGGTTGTGCCTGGGGCCAGATCTTAGGCTCAGAGAAGGGCAGAGAGCTGCCTGGGCCACCTAGATCTGGGGTTGAAGCCATGGCCACACCTGGGCAGGTTGGAAAACTAGCAGGCCTCTTCCCCAGCTGCCTGTGGGGACTCACCGCTGCCCCGTGCCCCATAACTGTCAAGAGATCTGTTCACTGGAGACTCTACAGCCTGAGCCATAACTGCAGATCACCTGAGCCCTGTGATGAGAAAAGTCTGGCACCACCTCTGGTGGGCTCTTTTGTTCCAAAGGCTCTTTTCTTCCAAAACTCATTGTTTGTTGGGTTGTTCCCCTCCTCAAAGACAGAGAGACAATACTGTAGCCAGGCTCAGGTCACCCACCCTGCACAGTGCCCAGTCTATGTGATTCTGAACATCACCCTTGTCTGTGCACCTTGGCCGAGGCTGGTGGGGAAAGGCAGTGGGGATGGCCTTGTCACCTCCTGTTTCCTCTCCAGCTTGTCTTGGACCCGTTGCCCGTTTTCCTAATACCTTCCTGCCAGAAAGTGCACACCACACAGCCATGAGCCCGAGAGCAGGTGAGATGAAAACTCTCCTCGTGGAAGGGGCTCCCTGGGGCAGCACGACTTTTGGAATCACAGCAAATGTGGAGGGTGCTCGCATTCCAGCCACTGAGTCCTCCTGAGCTTGCACTTAGGGGTCCTGCCCCAGTGTATCCCATCTCTAGCTGGATGGGAGTCAAGGAAGGGAAGGAGGATAGCAGGCAAGGCACTGGATCTGGGGAGTCCTGGCGAGGACAAGGCAGGACGAGGAAGGCCAGAGCAAGAAGGGGCTCAGGAGGAGGTGGTGGTTGACCCCAGGCCCTGTGCTTGGGGGGTCTCAGGGCTCAAACTGTAAGGACAGAACCATAGGGATGAGGGTAGGAGTTTGCATTCATGCATACCAGCTGGGTGCATGTACATGGTTACACACTTTCAACACAGGTGTACATGTCATTACACATATGTGGACACTGATAGACAGGCATACAAGCCATTACATATGTGTGCACGTACTTCTAGAAACACAAAGACACGCACCGCCAGCTACACATGCATACACATCATCACATATGCGTACACATGTAGTGTGTTGGGCTTGCAAAGCATCACAGACATGTACATGCCACCACACATGTGTATATCACATGTACGTACCTTTGGGGACACACAGTGTCAGGCATATATAGAGTTAGACAGACTATCACATGTGTGTTCATCTGGTCAGACACACACACACACACACACACACACACACACCATACTTAGACCCAGGCTGCCACACACGGGTGACTACATGGCTTCTGTGGTGTCTGTGTTGGGGTAGTCACAGACCCATGTGGGACACAGGAAGCCCTGGCCAGACCCACACTGGACAGTTCCACATGTGTGCTCGCTCCTAAATAGGGCTCAGCCCCAAGTTGGTGGTGGTTGGGCAGCTAGCAGCTGCTTACTGGCTTGTTCTGTTCCAGGTGTCCTGGTAAGCCCAGGCCTCATCTTCTTCATGTGGCTCACTGCCCGCTGCTCTCGTCCCCAGGCTGAGGGCTTCTCCCAGGGAGGGCTGGATGCCAGCAAGGACAACGTTTGGGCCACGTGAGTGCCAGCCCCCTTTGCAGGCTCTGAGGCCACAAACCACATTTCCTGCAGCTGATTCCCTGATAGGCCTGGGAGAGAGGGGTGAATGAAAAGGAGGGAGCACCTCCAGGGTCTGCACACCATGGCTCAGGAGTGGCTATGGCAGGGCCACAGCCTCCCATCTCTAACCTGGAGGACCTCTGCCCAGATCACTCATTCATCTTGCCCTGAGATGGCCCAGAGCATCTAGTTTCCTGCATCAGTCATGTCCATATGACTGAGTCCCCAGGCCATCACAGCTGGCTGGGGTCCCTCCTGACCCCTACACTGCTCTCACTGTTCCCCTCGGCCTGGCAGGCAATCACTGCTGATCACTGCTCATCCTGAGTCCTCATGGTTCTTTCCTCCTGCCCTGAGGCTTTGCTGGCCTCTCAGGCCCCAAACAGACTCTGCTTCGTTTCCATGTACTTTCTGGGGGGTCTCTTGCTTAGACTTGGCTGTCTTCTTTTTCCCTGGGGGTTGGAGGTCACCAATCAGCCATCAATCAATTGATTAATCAGTTGACTGACTAGGCAGGGCTGGAGGCCCAAGTTGAACCAGCTGGGCTCAGACTAAAGTCCCATAAGACCCTCCCAATGCACAGATTTTATTAGACTCATACCATGAGGAAGGCTCAGTGAGGAGACAGACTGGCTGAGGTTGCCCAGAAGGTGTCCAGGCCACATCTCTTCCAAACCCTCAGCCATCACTGGGATCGGCCTCCAGAGGAACCAGAGACCTAGCTCTTGGACAGAGGCCATCCTTCTTCATAGCTTTAAGCCTGAAATGGATGCTCACAGGAAGAGTAAGGGAGGAAGCGAGGGAGTGACTGAGGGGGTAAAGTAGGAGTCTTCCCTCTGGCAAGACCCTGTCAGCCACACTTCCCGTGTCTCACTCCTTTGGTGTTGGGATTCTGACCTCTACCCTTCATGCTGCAGTCTGGGCTGTCCCTCCCACCCCCAGTTCTACCCCTCAGTGCCCTCCTCCTTCTGCCCAATGCCAGCACCTCCCTCCTGCAAGACTTCTGGTGCCAGCCAGCCAATCAGCTGTCCCGGGACCAGCTTTCGGCTCTGATCAGGAGGATGGCATCACAGCAGATTCTCCTCAAAGCCTGGCAGGTAAGCTGCCTCCGTTGGCACTATTGGGCTGGGGTCTAATGACAAGGGCAGTCTCAAGGGAGTAAGCTCTTGAGATGGGTAGGAAGGGAGGGCATTCTCAGCAGAGGACACAGGCCAGCAAGGGCCAGGATTGTACGGCTGGGACACAGAATGAGCTACCTGGAGGCTGTGCTGGAGACACTGCATACGGTTGTAAAGGCCAACCTGCCAACTTCACAGCCACCTAAGGGGCATCTCTTAGGCTGACCCTGAGGTGACAGAAGTCAGGGGTCCCTCCTTGGGCGGTTCTCCATTGTAGCCTGCTTTGGACCATTTCCAGGACTTTTTAGCCAGTCTCCCACAGACCCCAGCCTCCTGTTCTTGGTTGGGTGAGGGGTTGCCCACCTGGCCTGTGCTGGCCCCTTCCTGCCTCCATGGTGCCCCTTGAGAAGAGAGCTTGGGCCCCTGGGGTGGATCTTCCAGCCTGCTGGCCTCTTCCCTACCTGAGCTATGACAGAGAACAACTGAGCTCACCTCGACTCACAGCTGACCCAAGCATGGACTGCCTTGAGTTTGAGGAAAGGAAGAAAGGGAGAAAGGAAGGAAAGCTATAATTGTCTCATTATAAAGTTTGTATAAAACTAGTAATCAATTCGAAACCACCCCAAAAGATGCCAAGCAAGACAAGAAGTCTGGGCAGGAGTAGCATTGGGATGAGCCGCCATGGCACAATAGGGCTGGGGGCGAGCAGAGGGCCTGAATGCTGGGGGTGGGGAGAGGTACTGTTTATTCTGGATTTGACCTGTTCTGAAGCCATTTGATGTGGAGGTTGAGGCAGGAAGAAGACAGGGAAGTCCAGGTGATGTAGAGTGGGCAGGTGGGAGGAGGAAACAGAGTGGACTTGGGGGTCAATGGAAGGAGGCTTAGGCAGGGGCTCCACACTGAGGGGGCTGGGCAAGGGAGTGACACACCATACGCCCTGCCCAGCTCAGCTGTCTTGCCAACTTGGCCGCCCAGCATGGTCTCCAGGGTGACTTCGCACTCCACCCACCAGACCTGTTGCTCTTCTACAAGTGAGTGCCTCCCACCCCCACCCAGCATCTGGCCAGCGGGCTGAGCATGCCTCCTCTGGGTTTCTGGGACCCCTGGCTGGCCCCGCCCTCCCGACAGCACCCCGCCTGCCCGCAGCCTGGCACAGGTGAGGAAAGCCGACTGCCGGGCCTTCACCCGCCGCGCAGCTCAGGGGGACATAGAACTGCTGGTTAACCTGCCTGACCAGAGGGCCGCCCTGCAGCACTCAGCCTTGGCCTGCCTGGTAGGCCCCTTGGATGGGACAGGACAGGCGGGTGGGCCATGGAGCCAGGCTCTTGCTGATCTGCTGTCCTATAGGGAGGGTACCACCCTTGGCTCAGAGCCTCTGACCTACTGCTCCTTGGGATCCTGGTGTGTGACATGGATGCATCCATCATTGTGGCCTCAGACCCCCACGTGCTACAGAACCTGCAACGCTGCCCCCGCCTGACCCCTGCCCAGCAGGCTGCCCTCAACACACTGCTGGCCAGCGGGAGGACCATGCTCGGGTGGGTGAGGGGCCCCATCCCCTCTGCCCAGGCCTTCCTTCTGGAGATGAGACAGGAGGCAGCCTGGAGTTTGGGCCCAGGAGGTCTCTATTCCACAGCCCTGCTGACCTCCAACTTCTGACCTAGCTCATAGCCCCACTCTGACCTTGCAGCCTTTGGGGCACAGGTTTGGGAGTGCTGCCAATACCTGCTGGGCCCCTCGATTCCCCTGCCCCAGAGCCTGGGTGGAGAGTCTCTTCTGGGTAGGTGAAATGTCCCCAGAAGGGCAGACTCTAGGAACTGTGTGCTCAGGGAAGGGCAGCAGGCTTCCAGGGGCTGGCGTGCTACTCCAGACATGACACAACAACCCCTTCCCACACACCAGGCCCCCTAGCTCTTGGAACCTAGAGGGGCTGAAGGCTCTGGGACCCCTGGCCACCTACACCAGCCCCAGCCTGTGGACGCAGGTGCAGGAGGTAGGATGGTGCCCTGGGATGGGGTGGAGGGTCGAGCTGGCGCTGAGGGGCATCCAGCCACCCCTCTACCAGCCTGTCCAGGCCTGAGGGTTGGTCGTATGGCCACTTCAACACCCAAGTTGTATCCCTAGTAGCTCCAATCACAGGGTTTCTACTTGTGGGGTGGGAGGAGGGGCTGGATGGCCCCAGGGTGTGGAGTCTCCAGTCCCTGCGACCAGGCCGTAGGCCTGGATTTCTTCGGCAGTATGGTGGCTGCATTCCGAGCAGGGACACTCAATCAGCATGATGCCAGGCGCTTTGTCACTAGCTTCCTCAAAGCCAAGTTGCTGTCCTCACGGCCCAAGAGGGGCACAGGTGAGTGTAGACACTATGGCCTGGGGACACTGCACCTCTCCTGCTCTGGACTTGTGACCCCAGGGTAGGAGCACCCAACACAGGGCCCCAACTGCTGCTGGACCTCCTGAGCTTGGCCCAAGGGTCTGCATCCGGCCTGGGCTTGTCAGAAGCAGTGGGGCTAGACCTTGGGGTCAGATTCGGGCATGGAGTTGAGGTCAAGGTCAGGCTTGACTAAGTCTGCTCTGGGCTAAGTTCTTGGCTAGGGGTCAAGCTTGGGTAGAGAATCAAGGGTGGGTCAGGGTTAGGAGTGGAGTGGGGCCTGAAGTCAGCAACGGTTGTCAGCTCGGGCCACAGTTGAGCAGCAGGATCGTCAACCGCATCCCACTCCCAGCCACAGGGAGACCCTGCACCCACGGCAATATCACAGCAGCCACACTGAAGGATGACCTCTTCCTGGTGCACTACGACTGCTTGCAGCTTGAGTCCTGCCTGGGCAGCCGTGTACTCAGGGCCAGCCTGGACCCCCTGCTGCAGCACCCACTTCCTGCTGAGTGCCAGCGTGTCATCAAAGCCAAGCTGGCTCAGGTGTGCCAAGGACCAGGTAGAAGTGGGTGGGCAATGGGTGCTGGGCAGTGGGTCCTGACAACCTTGCCCACCTCAGATCTACCCGAGTGGCATCCCAGAGGAGCAACTGCAGCTCATCACCTCGCTGGTCTACCTCTACTCCCGCACGGAGATTGGCCAGTGGAACATCACATCCAGGGACACGGTCATGGCCCTGCTGGCCTCGGATGTGGCCCTGGAGAACCAGACAGAGGTGAAGACAGCAGGGGTGGGGCAGAGTGATGAAAAGAGGGTTGACTGGGGTGGGGGGGTGCCCAATGACCCTGTCCCACCAACTCAGCCCCACTGACCCCGGCCCTGCCCCCAGGCCATCCTGCAGAAATTCCTAGAGCACAAAGGCAACATCACCAGTGCACTGCTTGTGGCCATTGGGGGCTCCCGCCTCTGCTGGATGAGTCCCCAGCAGATCCAGGCCATCCAGCCCTCGGAGTTCCGGTGAGCCCACCTAGCAACATACCCAACACACCTTGGGGTCAGCTCTACTTCTTACCAAGGATTAGAGGGGGAGACTGAGGCTCAGGAGGGGTCTGGGCCAGGCCACCACAGGTATGTTAGTTTCCTATGGCTGCCTAAACAAAGTACCTCACACTGAGGGGTTTGAAAAAAAAAAATTTATCCTCTCACAGTCTGGAGGCCAGAAGTCTGGAATTCAGTGTCAGCAGGGCCAGGCTTCCCCTGAAACCCGTAGCAGAGCCTCCTTCCTACTTCTCCTAGCTTCCAGCATTGCCAGCAGTCCTTGGCCTTCCTTGGCTTGTGGCCTCACCACCCTATCTCTGCCTCTACCACCACATGGCTGTCTCCCCTAATGTCTGAGTCTAAATTACCTTCTTCTTATGACACCAGTCATTAGATGTAGGGCCCACCCTAATTCAGTAGAACTTCATCTTACTTGACTGACACCTACAATTAGGAAAGACCCTATTTCCAAATAAGGTCACATTCTCAGGTTTTGGGTGGACATAAGTTATAAGGAGACATTATCATCTCAGTACAGAAAGCAAGAGAACAGCTGTAGGTAGGGGAGAGAGGGCCAGGCCCAGCTACTCGGAGGACAAGGGGTTCCCAGCCTGCCCATGAGCCTCACCCCCTCTCCAGGCTGGCCGGGGCCCTGGACATCTCCTCCTGCCCTCAGAGACGGAAGGACATACTCTACACCAGAGCCCGAGAAGCCTTCAGCAGCATCAGGACCATGGACACCTACTACCACTTCATACGTCCCTATCTCGGTGAGACCTCACCCTGTGTTCCAACACCTCTCCTCCAGAAGCCCCCACCCCTCCCCTTCTCACTAGTTCCCAGCCCTCAGGTGGTGCCCCAGTGGAGGACCTGCAGCACCTGGCCCGAGCTAACATCTCCATGGACATCGACACCTTCACCAACCTGAACCCCCAAGTGCTGCAGGTAAGCCCTGGGGAGAGGGGACTGAGGTGGACTGGGCCAAGCCAGGGGAGCCCTGGGCCACAGGTCCACAGGCACCTGGAAGTCAGAGGTGTGCAGACAGTGTGGACCTCAGATCACTTCTCCAGGCTGGTTCTGCCAGTTCTTACCCCTGTGCTCACTCCTCCGGTAAGCACTACCCTCAGCCCAAAAGCTAGGCTGCTGCAGGACTCTCTGTCCCTCCCCCATGACCCCCTTGCCTCCTCTGCAGAACCTAAGCATCGACAACGTGATAATGCTGCTGGGCCAGAATGTGGTGGACCTGCAGAAAGCACGCAGCCATCCAATCATCATCTCCTGGCTCCACAGCAAGAACAGGTCAACCCTGGATGAGCTGCGCCTGAACAAAGACCCCGCCGGCCCCACCAACCCCACCAGCTCAGCCCGCTTGACTACTGGGACTCCCAACACCACCCCCTGGGTGCCCCATCTAGCCAACACCTCAGACAGGCCTGAGAATGATGCCCCTACCTCAGGTATGGCCCCACACCAGCCCTTCCCCTTGCTGGGTCTTCCCTGCCTGTGGTTGGCCCTATCTGCCTAGGGCCTCTGTGAAATCCAAACTGCTCCTTGTGCCCAGTCTCACACTGTTGGCCAACTCTTTTTTTTTGGCTCCTCGGGAGACATTTGAGTGACACTGGCTTCACCCTATGTAGTCCGCCAAATTATCAAAGGACACAATCACCTTCTCCAAAACGCAATGATCTGCATATAGTAGGGGTGGGGGATGCTTTGAGATCCCTGTTAGGGCCCAGAAGAGTGGCAGCACATGAGGATCCTCGCTGGTCTTCCCCACCCGAAGGAATGGTATGATCCTTGAGCCCAGAGGGGCTGCCCAGGAGGCTACTGAGACAATGTGGGGCGTTGATGCTCAGCCAGGACTGATGGGTGCTCCCTGCATGTTCCACCTACAGGCAGCCCACCAGCCCACCTGCGGTACCTGCCACTTGCTGTGGGCTTGCCCTCCAGCCTCCTGTGGTTGCTGTATCGAAGTCCCTGGGGTCCAGTTGGAACTACTCATGGGGCACCTGCACCATGGCCCCCGAACACAGTGCTGTCCCAGCACCACATGCAGGAAAACAGGCTGGTAGGTGGAGCTGGATGCCAGCTCAGGCCTCGGTGCAAGCCCCAGGCCCAGGGGACCTAGCCATGTCCCACATCCCAGAGGCTTGCAGGGTAGGTCTCCACCCACACCCAGCTCCCAGGACATGGAGCTGGACCGAGGGCCTGGGCAGAGCTTCCGCCAGCTGAGATGCTATCCCGGCCCTCTGGCCTCCTTCAGGACAAAGAACTGGGGCTGGAGAGGGGGTCTTCATGGCAATTATTTTGCTAATTAATTTGAATAAAGGACAAGGTAATTTTCCTGCCTGTGACTCTTTGCTCTGGGCCAGAGGAGGGGCACAGAGACCTGCTTATCTAGGAATGGGACACTGGCCTACCATCTCCTGTGAAGTCAGTATCACCAGCAGACACCCTGGGTTTGTTGGCCTGACCTCAGGAGAGACCAGACAATGGAACAGTATCAGGAAGGCCCCAAAGTCCCCCATTCCACCCCATACCTGGAGTCCCTGCCCTGTACCCCCCTTTCCAAGTACAAATAGGAGAGGCTACAACTCAGACAGCCATGTCCACATGGCCACAGCCCTCAGCCCTGCCCACTCAGAACACCACAGCCATCGGGGCCTCCTACTCTGTCCCCAGAATAACCACAGGACACCTCTGGGGAGGGGAAACAGGTTCTTTTATTGAGGTCCAGTCCCCTGGGTGCAGCAGGAATCACCCAGGCCTGCTGTCACCAGGCAGGGTCTCCGCAGCAGGGCCCAGTCCCCAGTGGCAGTGGGCTCAGTTCAGGACCAAAGCCAAGAGCAGAGTCAGGATCCCTGTGAGCACAGGTCCAGGTCCAAGGAGGTGGGGGCCCCCAGAGAGGGCCTCTGCATAGAGAGGGGTGACTTAGACCCTACACCTCGCTCTGCCCCAGCCCCACCCGCTGGCCACCCCAGCCCACCTCTGAAGTTGAGGTCTAGGACCAGGTATCCATTGGGGATGCCACCGTGGAGCCCCAGCCCCAGGCTGTCCAGGTCGTCCTGCCGCTGCCGGAAGATCCAGTCTCGCACAGGGCTATTCCCCTCCTCCGCCTTCAACTCCGCCAGGTTTGGACCCAGAAGTTTTTGCACCTCGGCAATGGTCAGTGGCTGCCAGAACCCCCAGGCGGCTGTCAGGGTCTCCCTACCTCTCTCCAAAGGGCAGTTGGACTCCACTATGTCCAAACTACCCTGTGCTTCCCTGCCCACAGACCCTACCTCAGCACCTCCAGACTTTGGAGCGGGCTCTGGCTTAATAGGGGCCTCTCCCAAGACCCCGCCCTACCGCTGGTCCTGCTGTCACTGCCCTCGCCCCCCAAATATCCTTGCTCCTGTTGACTCTATACCAGCAAGACATCTTTCTGCAGCATCTTGAATGTCACTATGTCCATGCTTATGTTCTGCCGAATGAGAGCCCGCAGGTCCTCCGTGGAGGCCCCACCTGTGCCAGGGGAGAGGGGCCTAAGTGTGAGACCTCACAACACCCGCCCCCCTGCCCACCCCCAGTCTCATCCTTGGACCACAGGCTACAAGAATCTCACTTCCTTTACTGAGATTCCCTTTTTCTAAGGAATTCTGGGCCCCAGTTTGCCTGTTAACTACTTGACCCTCCACCTCAGTGGAGAAACTAGAGGTAGCCAAGTGCCTGAGCATTGGTCAGAACTCACAGGGCCTCAGCCTATATACGCTTGGAGGAGTGGAGGGCACCCTGACCTCATCACACCAGCAGCCTGCAGTCCAGGGAGGTGAGAACCTGGCTGCACCATGAGAGCCTCAGGCATCCTGCCCCTATGTCCTCTTGGCTCACCCAGAAATGGCTTGATCCTCGCAAAGTATTCAGACCCACTCATGTTCTGGAAGGCGATGCGGGCCTTGGAATAGAGTATATCCATCTGCAGTGGGTGGCAGGAGTCCAGGTCCTGGGGCCTAACCATCCTGGGGAGGTAGGGTGGAGCCAGGCAGTGAGCTCAGAGAACAGCACACCCACCATAGCCACAGACCCCCGAGACTCACCAGACCACATCTTGTTGCACAGAGCTCAGCTGCTCAGGACTGAGGAAGCAGAGGTAGGTAGGATGGAAGCTGGCCAGAGTGTCCAGGGTGGCCTTATCTAGCTGGCCCCCTCCCACCAGATAGCGGGCAATCAGGGCAGCCACCTGTGGGAAGAGGCCAGTGAGATGACTTGGGGCCGGGAGAGACATATTTCCCAGTCCTGCATAACCTCACATCCTGTTTTTACCCCATAGGCCTGCACAACCTCATACCATGTGCTCCCCTTCCAATAGGTGGTCACCTGAGCATCCATTTTGCGCCCTTTGCTGACTTTAAGCAGAGATTTCACGGTCTCCAGAGATGTCACATTCCACTTGTGGATGTCTTGGGGGGTGACCTCAAGGAAGAAGTAATTCAGGTGCTGGATCAGGGACTCGGGATACCCCTGTGGGTAGAACTGCCAGGAGAAGTGACCATGAGGGCCACAACCACTCCTCAAGTGGCTGGGGAAGGCTGAGGCACAGCAGGCAGGTGGGAGCCCAAGTCATGAAATACCTCATCTAATTTGTGCTTAAAAATGTCAAGTTGCTGGTAGGTGAAGGGAACCTCATTCACCCGGTCCATTTGCTCAGCCAGCATGGCGCCGTCCACACAGGCTTCCAGCTCCCATTCCTCATAGAAAGCGAGGTTTTCATCCACCACATGGGTCTCCTTCCCAGAGGGACAGGCCTTCTCTACAGGGGCAGGCAGGGGGTCAGGAGCTGAGCTTCTCCTGTCAACTTCTTCTTCCTCCCCCGCCCATGCTGAGACCCTAGGCAATGTTTGACCCTCTTCAGGCCTCAGTTTACCCACTGGCAAATTGGGATGATTTTGTCCACTCTCCAAGGTTGCTGTCATGACTGAACAAACTGAGCAGCCAGGAAGGGCCACAGTGCCGGCAGGTGAGACCCCACAGTGTCAGCCCCTCACCCCAGGTTCCCTGACACCAATGGAGCCGGGCCCTGTGCTCACTCTCTGTGACCTGCAGTGCCCTTGGGAGGATGATGGTCGGCTCGGACCGCTGCCAGGAAATATCCTGAGAGGTGTGTTGCAGCCACGGGGTCATGACTCCCTAAGGACAGAGTAGAACTTTGGCTAGCGCCCAAGGACCCCAACCCAGGGCCAGAAAACCTTCCTCTGTCTCCCAGAGGGTCCTTACCTGTCCTGTGTCTGCAGTCTGGGCCCTGGAGAGTAGCACCCACTCTGCAGGGCAGGGATACAAAACTGGGGGCCTCTGGTGTGCCCGCTGCAGGCCCTACCCTAGGAAGGAAGGAGGCAAAGCCGGCCCCTCCCTGGCCCCTTGGCCCCAAACACACCCCACAGTTTGAAAAGAGAAGGTTAGGCCCCTGTACCCCATGATGTCGCAGCCCACCACACCCAGACCAGGGTTTGTACCCCTTCAGGGAGCCCTGGCTTCCCACATCCTCCTCCTGGGACCCTAATGCTCAGGGTCAGACAACTTTCCCACCAGACACCCTCAATTTGGCCTGAGCCCCCATCGCGTCACTGCCCTGATTTGGCCTCAAATACTGTAGGGCACTGCAGGAAAAGGCATGGAGGACTGTCTGGAACTCGGGCACCTGCCAAGATTCAGGACACTTGCCTGAACTCGGAACACCTCCCGAGGTTTGGGACACCTGCTGGGACTCGAAGCACCTGCCTGGGATGAAGCGGCACTGTCTACAGAGGGGGGAGGAGGTGTGGGGCAGGTAGAGCCTTTCCTAAAAACCCCTGGCTGCCCCCAGCCCTTTGTAGCAGCCCCCCCCATTACTCACTGAAGCTGAGAAGCAGGAACAGGAGGCTGTGGTGGATGGGGGTCCCGCAGAACCACAGGGGGCGCTGAGCACTCCACAAGGCCATAGTCTGTGGAGGACAACCACTTGGATGTACCCGCCACTCCCCCACACGCGCCCCTGCCCCCGGCTAGCACAGGGTTTTCAGAGCCCCAGATGGGCTCCAGGCGAAACCCTGCAGCAGTGTCTGTGCAGCGTCCAGCCCTGATCTCAGGACCAACCAGCAAGCCTGGCCCGCCCCCTGCGGAAAACCAGCCCCCCCTGCCAGTGGGTGTGGGGTCTGAGTCAGCCTGGCCCCCAACTGTGAGAGCCCAGGCAGGCAGCTGGCTGCTGGCACCATCCCCTCCCCCCACAGAGCAGGGCAGGGCAGGGTGGGAGAGTTTAGTGCAAGGAGGCAGGACCACCTCTGGCTTGAGCTGTCCTTAATTTCCACATTCGTATCAGGGGGACTGAGCAGTTCAGGGCTGGGGATAATGCTGAACGGCACCCTCAACCTGGGGCGTGGCCATCCTCCTTCTCCACACCCTGCCACAGGTGCTGGGCTTTGTGCAAACTCAGGGCTCTGCCCAGTGGACAAGCCAGGGCCCACCTCTTGGTTTCCCTTCTGAGGTCCCTCTTCAAACAGAAGCCTGGGTGGGTGCCAGAGGGTGACACCCCTTCCCACCTGCCAGCCCCTTGGGTGGGGCAGTGGGCGGTGGGAATTCCTGTGTGGGTGAGAAATCTCCATGTGCTTTCTAGAGTGAGGTCCAGGGGCCTTGGTGGACAGTGTGGGGTGGGGTGGGGAGGTAGGTGGGATGGGTTGTCCCAGGGTTGCTGGGGCCTGCGGGAGATCAGGCCAATTTCTATACTTGTCCCTCCCAGGGAGGCCCAGAGGAGGAGGCTGCCTGTGGCCTGGTATAGAGGAGCCTTCCCCTCCCCCAAACCTTCCCATTTCAGCTGGGCAAAGAGGTGGCCTCCAGGGAGTGTCCAGGGGAGTGGCAAGGCCCCAGAGGAGGTGGGAGAAAACCAAACCAGAAAATGGACAGTAGGTGAGGCCAAGCAAAAGCTGTGCCTCCCCCTGCAGCTTTCCTCAGCCCCCACCCAGCTACATGTAACCAGAGGCTTCCAGCACCCCAGGTTGGGACCCCCTGGGAGCTTCTCTGCAGGCCACTGAGGGCCCTGATACTAGCATCCTCCCCTGCAAGACAAGGTTAGGGCCACAGAGACACCTTGCTGCAGCTTCCAAACTGTCTGGAGTGCCACCTGTAGGAGTCAGGGTGTTTTGGCCAGTCCAGGGCATATGTATTTATGTGTGATGTAAAAACAGTCATAAGACAGCTGAGGGGGCCCAGTGAGGGCAGAATGGGGTAGGCACTGGGCATGGTCTCACCTCTGACCCTCCAAGAGTCCTCCAAGACCAGCATCCACCTGATAAGCTGTCACTCATTAGCCACATCACTGAGCACCTATTGCATGCTGGACTCTGCTCAGACACTGGCACAGGAAAGAGTCAGGCCCTGTCCAGGACTCTGGGCATGGGGCCTGGTTACAGAGAGGGGCTGTCACTCCTTGCCCCTGCTACCAAAGCAACAGCCATTCCCCTTTATTCCCCCAGTGGAGTCTGGTGTCTGAGTGGACCACAAGCTCCTCAGAGTGGAGTGTGACTGTGTCTGTAACGAAGGAATGACCAGTCAGCTCCTCCCCACAGCCTGAGACTCATGAACTCTTAGCCTCTGGCAGGTTCTTGATTACAGGACACTAGCTGAGGCTCTCTCCTGCTCCACCTGTCCCACCTACCTACAGAATCTCCCACCCCAGCCCAACTTCAGTCCCCAAGGTCTGCCCTCAAGTGATGGAAAATGAAGTCAGACCACATTCCCTACCAACCTCAGGCCTCTCTGGTGAGGGGAAGCAGGAGAGCCAATTATGGGTTTAGGACAGGTCTTAGATACAAAGATGCTGTGCGGCCAGCCCAGGGTCACACAGCCTGTCAGGAGCAGCTGGTGCTAGGGTAGAGCTGACTCTGAAGGCAATGCCCTCTGAGTTGAGCACAGGAGGTTGTTTAGGGTCCTCACTGCTCCCCAAATGCATTGAGGACTAGGGAGGGAGCATCTATGAAAGCAGAGGCGGGGGCTGCCACACCTCCCCCTGGCCTGCTTTTTTGAAACTGGCCAGAGCCCCTCCCAGGTGGGTCCCAGTACCAGCCTCGGCCTCATCCCTGGTCCCACCCAGTGCTGCTTGGCTTGAGGTGCCAGAAAGGGCTGACAGAGGTGTTCCTGCCCTCACCTCCCCAGGCATACCCACGAGCATAACCTAGACCTTGACTGGCCCACTGTCCACCCCCGACCCCACACACATGAAGCTGTGGTCCTTGTGAGCCTGGACACTGGGCTGGGTACCAGGAGATCCTTGAAAAAAAATCCGTGATGTCCCCAGGCCCCCTACCCCCTGCCACCCAGGGTCCATTTAGGCCCTGACCCTGGTGACTCTGATGTTCTAGGGTGGTAAACCAAACCTGAGCCTCCTGTGCCTCAGTTTCCTCAATTGGAAGGTGAGTGGTCAAGAATCCAGCAGCTTCTCAAGTCTGTCAGGGCAACAGATGAGGTCTCACCGGTGGAGCTGGAAGCTGCACTGCTCACGCTCCAGGAATGTGTGGGTGGGGACCCTGCCGAGAAGCGGCCAGGAGAGGAGGGGTGTGAGGTGGAGAGCTGCTTTGGCCCTTCCCTTGGTGGGTGTGAGTGGGAGCTCCAGGCGGGCTGATGGTCATGTACCAGGCATGTATTGGGAACTAAGGCCTTTCTTCATGGGCTCTTACTCTCCTGCTTCTCAGGTGTAGAAACTGAGGCTTAGTGAGTGGCCAACACTGCACAGCATAGCCAGGGTGTGGTATCCCAGTGGTGCTGTGACAGGGTCCCTGCGGGCCACCCCACCAAGCCCGAGGTCAGCAGATTCTGAGTAGTGGCCGCTCAGCCAAGATATGACTCCCAGAGCATTGACCACAGTGAGGCTTCTTTTGAGTGAGTTCTGGGCTCACGCCATTATGGTGTGAAGTGAAGTGGGCTGAAGTGGTCAGATGGGAGGCTGCAAGAGCCCAGGGATTGGGGGAGACAATCCAGCTGGGCCAGCTCCGGTGAGTACACAGCACTGCCCTCCACAACAGTGGGGCCAATGGGAGCCCACCTGCCCCAGCACTGCTGTCTTATGGACCAGAGGAGGAAGCCACCTTCCTGCTGTTGTGGCCACTGGCCATCAGGGTAGACAACATGCATCTCTGGGCTGGCTGGACAGCAGTGCCTGACTTGGGATCACAGCCTTTGCGATGTGACCTTGAAGCCAGAGTCCCTGGTAGAACTCTCACTTCCCTCTAACCCCTCAGATGATTTTAGGAACAGGAGTTTTCTAAGTGGAACATGTCTCTCTGTTACATGCCTGCAGATATATCTGTTTGCTGACCGGAGTATACACAGCTGTCTCACCTCTGACCTTTTCTATGGGCTGGGTTTCTATAGGCTGGGTTTGACATGCAGTCAAACCAAATACTCGTTAACATAGGCATGCCTCCTTTTATTGCACTTAACAGATGCTGTGTTTTTTTACAAATTGAATGCAAGACCCTTCCCAAGTGAAAAGATTACGACTTGCTTTATTGCAGAGGTCTGAAATTGAATCTGCATTGTTTCCGTGGTGTGACTGCACCAAATTCAGCAAGGCTTCCAGGTATAAGCATTAACTTACAGGAGTCAGTAGAGGAATAAGTAACTTCAAAAGGTCTCATCCACAGAAGACAACTGGAAAGTTCCAGACAAAATGTGAAGAAACAATTTCTCAAGGGCCCTGGGGTATGAACAAAAGTCATCCTGGAGGGAAATTGATACTTGGAGAAAGATGGTAACATGGAATGAATCTCTCTTTGTGTGTGTGACACACAAAGACAGCCAGAGGTGTGTCCACAGTGGTGTGAGTGCTCAGACTTCAGCAGTAATCCCAACATTTTTCTGGCCAAATGTGCCAGAAGACAGAGCCCATAATCAAAGAATGAGTGGAGAACTCTGGAAAGGAGAGAGCCAGGGAAGGAGACGCCCAAATCCTGTATGAACTCTACCTAACCCTCTTCCTGACCCCTGAACCATGCATGTGCAGAGCATACTAGAACCAGCTTAGCCAAAGATGAAAAATGGGCCAAGACTGACCTCTGCCTACATCAGAAGTGGCAGAGTTCACAATTAAAGTTTTACCAAGTTCATGGCCTGCCAGCACAAAAGCAGCAATAGTCTTCATAGGTATATAACAGAATACAGTGTCTATGCAACGTAATAGTTCACAATGTTCATGAGAAAATACAAAACTACTGGACACAGGGAAAGCCAGGAAACTGATCCATCCTCAAGGGAAAAAGATCGACTGAGGTCAATGCCAAGGCGAGTTAGTCATTAGAATTATCAGACAGGATTTTAAAGCAGCTATTGCAAAAAAAAAAAAAAAAAAAAAAAAAAGCAGTGATTGCAGCTACATTCAATGAGGTCATGAAAAATAGGCTCTCATGAATGGAAAGGTAGGGGGAAAAAAGAAAGTATTTTAAAACAACCAAATAGGAAATTTTAGAAATAAAAAATACAAATTCTAGAATTTTAAAACATCACTGGATGGGTTTAATAACAGGATTAATCACTTCTAATTGAAGGTTAGGTGGGAACTTCTCAATTACACACTACACCAATTTTAAAATGTGGAAATTTCTTTTGTGCTTGCATCAAGAACTACAGTTTGAGCTCAAAAGATACAGCCGTTGCAGATGTGAGTGGGAATGGAGAATTCACTTCTTGTTTTAATTCCGACAGCATGAGAAGTATATAAAGCATGTTACTTGTGATTCATATAATATTAATTGTCATTAATATGACAGTACTGCGTTATATGTTTCTCATGTAAGCACTATTTTCCCTTGTGATTCTAGGTTGACTTCATTAAGAAACATTATCAAATCTGAAGCAAAAGTTTAATTCCAAAGATATTCAGTGTTCAATAATTCAGGTTAAAGGAGGGTCTTCTTTGAATATACTGACAAACATTGAATTGTACACTTTAAATGGATTAAGTAGTATGGTGTGTGAATTATATCTCATAAAGCTGTTTAAAACACACACACACACACACACACACACACACAGAAGCCAAAGATTTGAACAGACACTTTAAAAAGAAGATGTTGTGGGTGGCCCATCAGTGCATGAAAAGATACCCAATATCACTCATCAGGGAAATGCAAATTAAATCCAATGATATACCACTATTCACCCATTGGAATGACTAAATTTAAAAGGACTGACAATGACAAGTGTTAACACAAAAGTGGAACAACTCAAACAGAACTGGTAGGAGCACAAATTAATATGACCACTTTTGTTTGGCATTTTCTTAAGAAGTTAAACATATACCTAACCACAATTTAGCCATTCCACTCCTAAGTAATTACTCCAGGGAAATTAAAACATATGTTCACACAAAGACTTATGAATATTCATAGCAGCTCTATTCACAATAGCTGAAAATGGGGGAAAACAAATTTCCATCAATAGATGAGTGGCCAAACAAAATGTGGCATAGTCATATGATGGCAAACGTGAAAGAAAAGATAAATTTCAAAATCATTATGCTGAGCTAAGGAACAAACATCGAAGAGAGTCTGTAATGTATGATTCCATTTATATAAAAAGTTTGAAATGCACACTAATCTATTATGACAGAAAGCAAATCAGTGGTTGCCTGGGGCAAGCAAAAATCAAGACTTCCTGTCCAACAGGAACAGCGAAGAAGAACAAACCAACCACAAAGGAACAGAAGGAAACTTTCAGGAGTGATGGCAGTGACCTATTTCTTATTGTGCTGGTGGTTTTGTGAATGTGGGCAACTGCCAAAGCTCTTTGGACTGTACACTTTAAATGGATGACTTTATTGTACAGAAATTACACCACAATGAAATTAATTTAAAAATCAATAGCCCAACAAGTGTTGGCGAGGATATGGAGAAATTGAAACCCTTGTGCTTTGCTGGTGGGTATATGAGATGGTGCAGCCACTGGAAAACAATATAGAGTTCTTCAAAAATGTAAAAACAGAATTACCACATGACTCACAAATTGAAGATATTTGAAAATTTTGAAGATGAGCACTCAAAAAATATTCATTATATAGCAGTGTTACAATAGCCAAAGGTGAAAACAACCCAAGTGTCCATCAACAGATGGATGGATAAACAAAATATGATATACACATACCATAGAGTATTATTCAGCCGTGGAAAGAAATAGAGTTCTTATACATGCTACAATGTGGATGAACCTTGAAAACATTACGCTTAATGGAAAAAGCCAGACACAAAATGCCAAATTTGTGTGATTCCATTTAAATTAAATGTCCACAGTATAGTCTGGGGAGGGGAAGGGAACTGGGTAGTTACTGTTTAATGGTGCATGATTACCTGACATTGTGAATGTGTTTAATGCGACTGAACTATACACTTAAAAATGATTATAATGGTAAATTTTATTTTATGTATTTATGACACAATAAAACACCTATAGGATTTCTTTATGTCAGGAGTAATAACAAATTTAATAGAAAATATGTCATTTTTAATAACAATTAAATCCACAGTCTCTAGATATCAACCTAATAGTGCAGAATATCTTTATATGGAACAACCTGGGATAATAAAGCGGTCAGTGCTTCTAAAATCATTCTATAAATTCAACTCAATCCCAGTAAAAATTCTAAGAGAATTTTTTTTTCAGGAACGCAATGAATTTATTCAAAAAATAAAGAGAATACATATCTGCAATCTAAAAAGAAGCAGCAAGCTCCCAGATATTAAGGCAAAGCCACAGTAATTAAAATAGGAACAAAGAGATAAACCAGAGATTTTAAGAAATGTGCATGTAGTACTTCCTAGATGAGAAGGATGGTTCACAAAGCAATGACGGGGTACGGGAGAGATCCGTGGGACAAATGATGTTGGAAAATAGGACTCACTGTGTCAAGAGAAATAAAGCAGGTGCCTAGCTGACATCATGTACAGATTGGATATCAAATGCAGATACAGAAAACTATAGAGACAGAAAAAGACATGGAAGAATGGAGAAAGATGCCAACACAGAAACCACGCTGTAAACCTGACATCATCAGAATTAAAGATTTCTACTCAATAGACAAATTGGCAGCTACAGGCATGTCTCAAACAAGAAGAAATTTACAACATCTAAAAGTGCCCACGGCTTGGTGAGAACACAAACTGCAAATCAACAAGGAAAACAGGAAAATGAGAGAAAGGGGGCCAAGGAGACGAGCGGGAATTCTCACAGGATCACTAAATGGCTAGTGGTTTATGAAGGCAGGCTCAACCTTTGTAGGAACCACAGAAATTCAGATTCAAACAAAATTTACAAAATTAGAAAGGGAGATAATAACAGGTGTTGATGACTGACTGTGTGGAGAGACAGATCCAACAACATTTTTTTTAGTAAGCAAAAGGAGGAGATGATCACTAAAGAAACAGTGAAAATTCAGACGTGGAAAGAAGACAGTTGCCCTGGTTTCCACCTCCCACCCAACAACTTTGCAACCCAGAGGTGAGCGCTCTTCTGGTCTTGGTTTGGCATGCAGGATGCACTCAGGTGCACAGCTGGCTTTTTGCTTGCCTCGTCCCTCACACAGAACCCCTACTTGTCCTTGTTCCCTGTCAGGCTCCCTGGGGGATTCTAGTACCTGACCCCAGGCTATTGTTGGCCTTTTCACTCTGAGTAAACCAAACAACTCTGGGGCTGTCTATTCTGCACATTTTTAAAACTTTTTTTCTTTCATTTTCATATGGCTAAATCTGTTCCTCATCAGGATACCTCCGGTCGCATATAAGAAGTTGGACAGTCACTTCTGGCTTTGCTGGTTTCATTGCTGGTGTGGATGCATTTAGCTCTAATGCAATAGTCCCCATGAGGCCAAGGGCAGCCAGCCAGCTTCCCTGGAAGGACCATGTTCTCAGAGGGCTGGAACCGTGCCCTAAGTTCAATAAATTGGCTCTTGCTCTGATTTCTGAAAAAAAAAAAAATCTGTCCCTCAATTTTGGCAAAATAGAAAAGAAGACCAGAGTCCTCTTGCCTAGAGCCTGGAGCAGAGACCTGTCTGTGGGTCTCATGGCAGGTCTCTGATCCAGGTTGCCACTTTCAAGAAGCCTTCCTTGTTTGGCCCAGTCTTCCTGAATCTGGGAAGTCAACCCCTTTGCCCTCCTCCCATGGAGCTGGCAGCACCATCATCCTGGGGGCCATGTTTCATTGCCTAATGTCAGACACCACCTCACCGTGGCCACCACTGACCTTAGGGGCTGGTTCTGAGAGCTGTTGATCCTATTCCTGGCCCCCAGTATGACCATATGTATCCCCACCCCCAACAGGTATGGGGCTGTGGGCTAGCTGGGACTGCTTTATCCAAGGGTGGGGGACACAGACCAGTTTCCAGAGTGTGGGTTGTGGGCCAGGACCTAGGGTGGACATAGGCTGGGTAGAAACAGCCATACAACCTGCCTGCCTGTTGCTGCTGCTGCTGCTGCTGCTGCTGCTGCTGCTGCTGCTGCTGCTGCTTCTACTGCTGCTGTTGCTGCTGTTGCCCTAGTACTAGAGTGGCCTCTGAGCTCCTGGACCCTCAGCTGATCATCCCTTCAGTGTGACTGTCCTGAATGTGGCTTTCAGTGCCTTCTCGGAGGAGCAAAGGAAGCTCGTGCACAGCGGGATCCAGGGCCCAGGCCACCCCCAAATGGCATGACAGTGTCAAGGAGGGGGCACAACCCTGAGGCTGACTCAGATTTCTGCCAGGGTCCTGCTGACCCAGACCCAGCTGGCCACATTGGATGCGCTGGCCCAGGAGGGGCTACACCGCCCCGATGCCCCTCAATGCTCTGGCCTACTTCCTAGACTCAATGGTGCACAAGTGACAGTTCCAACTTGGAGGATATGGAGGTAGAAAGGGCTGCCATTTTCCCAGCTGACTCCTTTCCGCAGGCCCAGCTGCCCAATGCTACTCCAGCCACCTCTTGCTAGATCTCTACCTCTTGGGCAGCATAGCCAGAACATCTTGCTCCAGTTCTATGGTCACTAGCAGACCTTCTGTGGAAGGCACTGTCCTGGCACAGATCCCAGTGAATATCTCCTGTGATACCTTCCTGCAGATGTAGGAGTAAGCAGCAGTGGGCAGCTCTGGCACTAGGTCTGGAGGATCCTGGGTGATGACCATGCCCTGACCCCAGAGTGAGGGTCTGCAGAAACTTCCTATATAGCATCTGGGGGTGAGTGCAGGCAAGCAGGGCCACTCTAACCCACTAATCCCCTACTCCATCAAAGTCTGGAGTCCTGGGTTGGTCGCTGGGGGCAGCAGGGCAGCAGATAGACAGGGCTCAGGAGAAATCCTGGCTGAGATCAGAAATCAACCTTGGACCCCAAAGACTCAGACTTGGCAACTCCCTCCCTCCACAGAGCCGAACCACAGGTGGGCTAAGAAGTGTCCCCCAAGGACCCTTATGCTCACTCACATCCACATGCCCAGGGATGCACACTCCCCACTGTGGCCGAATGCCCACTTGGGAAACTGTCTTCACGAACCAAGCACCTACTACACTGGAACCCAAGGCTCAATGGTGTGAGCCAAGGTAGGAGACAGATGGCGGGGGACAGTGAGGGAGAACTCAGCAGGGTGTGTACCTTGGGGTGGAACAGGTAACTGCCGGGAGGACAGACACTGGGTGTCAGGGTATGGCAAGGCTGATGAGGCAGTACCTGCCCCAGGCCAAGTCCTGGATAGACTTATGCTGCTGAGCTGGCCGTCTTCCCTGTTTCCGCAGGCACCATCACTTAGAGCTGCACCAAGGTCCTGGACTAGTTCTCTGTGGAGCTCCCCGGGTGGGCCTTGGGACTGACCCCTGGCCTCAGCATGGCTGGCATTCTGGCGTGGTCTGAGACCACTTCAGCCAGGGCAACTGGGGCAGCTCACCCAGGCCCTCCCTCCCTGTTTCCTTGGCTTGGCCTGTGCCCCATCCGCCACTGCTGACCCCATGTAGCTGCTTTTTCTTAATCCCTTTTGATGTCTATGATGACCTTTTCACACCCCAGAGTGCATCGATAGGCCTCAACCCTAGTAGCCATAGGATGACATTATTTCCCTAGTGTCTTCTGGCTCCTGGCATGCTCCCACCTCCGAGAAAACAAATGTTATACACACTCATGAACACACTTGTCTCACTGCCTTGAATACCTCTGTGGTCAAGGTGGCCTCGGGAGCAGCAGCCCAGGTTGGCATGCCAAGGACCCCGGGGAGGTCAGAACTGGTGGGCAGGGGATGATCCTAGAGATGTATCAGGACTGCCCAGGGCAGGAGGTGGCCCCAGGCCTCCAGCTCTACACCCACCACAGGGGAAATCAAGGCCAGAGTTGGAAAGAAAGACAGCGTCTCAATGAATTCCAGGCTGGAGCAGTGGGAGGACCTACCCTGGGCGCACAGAGTGGCTTCCTCTTCCACCTCCCATCCTGCCCACACCAAGGCAGCTGGCTCACTCCTCTAGAGTTCCCAGAGGCCCAAGCCTGAGAAGACCTCTTCTTCTGCAGTGTTCAGGAGACCCCCCCTCCAGCCTACTCCCAGCTGCTGTGTCTAAGCCAGGTGAGTTGGGGACCAGCCCCAAAGGAGAGAGTGATGGAGGGAAGGGAGCCTGGAGCAAACACTCCTGGGGAGGGCCCACAGTCCCACAGCTGGAACTCCCCAGGCTGGGCAGCTGGGGGCCCAAATGCTGTTTCTGGGGTGATCCTTCCACAGGAAGCAGTAAAAATATCAAACAGAAAAACAGCCAGGCTGCAGAGTAGCTCCCAGGTTCCTGGGCTGAGGTGTAGGCCCTGGAGCTGGGGCTTCCATAGGAGGGACCCCCGCCCCACCCAACTACACTACGACTCTGCCACATAGCACATGCTTCGTCAGACACCCAGATGGTCCTCTTGATAAGCTGAGGGGCTGAGTACAAAGTGTGAGGAGAAGAGGTACCTCAGGGGTCCCTGGCAAGCCAGGCCTTTATGCTCTAAGATGGCAGCCCTGACCATGGTGCTGTAACATGGAAGACTGGGGGAAATGTCAAAAACAGTTACAAACTCGCTGCTACACACTCCAAACAGGCCGGTTTAGCAAGTCCCCTGGGTAGAGTCGCTCTGCAGCTTTGACTGGCGCTTGGCCCTGACCAGCCTTGTGCCTGCTCTTCCAAGAAAGCTGACTAGGCGGCCTGGCCATCCCAGGCCCGCAGCCCAGAGGCCCAGTGATGGAGGGCGAGACTGTTGTGCACCCCCCCACACACCTCTCCCTCTAGCACGTGGTCAGGCAAAGGAGGGGGCTTCTCCTCTCAGCCTGCCCCTGGTGGTGCATACCTGTGGACAGGTGTACAGTGCATCTGTCCTCCTAAGGATCTCTAGTATTCCTACTGCATGGTGATGCCCTCTCCATGACCAATTGCAAACCCGCAGGTCTTTCTACTGCTTCCTGTAGCCCTACTTGGGTGGGAGCAGAAGGAGGACCACCAGAGCTCTCTCCAGACCCTCCTCCTCTCCCAAGCCCTGGCTGGGTGCCTACCTAGGAGCAGGAGCGTTTGGTCATGGCAAGCCTCCTCATTAGCTGCTAATTGCACCCTGTGCAGGGCCTCCCAGGGTTGCTGCTGCATCACACCTGTTGACAAGATGTGGTGGCCCCAGCGGGAAGGTGCTGCGTGTTGATTATGATGTTAATGATGTGCTCATTGGTCTCAGTAATTGGTCTCAGTAATTCCCTTCAACAAATAAAGCACCGTGTCTGCTCTTGATTCAGGAATGCAAGCCTTGCTTCCTAAAGCTCAGGGCAGGGAGGGGCCAAATCGCCACCAGTGCCTAGGTAAAGTTCCTGGCCAGGCAGGTGCTTTATACAAAAGGCTTCTTTCTGCCTTAGATTCTAGAGAGTGACAGGCAATGGGACTCACATAAAGGGGGGCACTTTCTCATCCCTCCCTTCTGCATTCTAGCACTCAGTGCCTGGAGTATCTTCGGAGAGGTGTGAAAGGGTTTGCAGGAACAGGCCTGGAGACTGTCCACGCAGACAGACAGGGAGCGGCACCCATGATAGGCAGAGATCAGGAGTGATCTACCCAGAAACTCCTGAACATGAAGACCTCCAGATTGTAAGGAGACTCCTAGTTGGCCACACAAACTAAATAGTCCCTGGTTTACAAAAAGCGTGGGAGTGGGTTTGGAATGCGACAGCTACTTTTTTGGGTAGGAGGCCTACCCTGTACTGGGAAGGTTGCCTGAGCCAGGCCCCTGGGAAACTTGCCCTTTGTTCCACGTGACAAGGTAGGGGCTCATGCATCCATACTCCTCCCACCTGGTCATTCCTATACCCCCAAATTAATATAGTCAGCTCTTGGTAGGTGCACCCATAGTGCTGGGAGTAACAGCACAAAACTCCCTACCCCAGGTCCTAGTTGCCCTTCCCCACCCCATGCCTGATGGTGGTATCTTGGTGGTTTTCGTGGGCTTTATAGTGGATCCACACCCTTTGTCCTATAGCTCAGCCTTGCAGAGAAAAGAAGGAGTGAACCCCACTTCTCTCCAATTTCTTTGGGGGCCTTGACCCACAACACAGTAACATTGGAGAATACAATAAAAGTTTTGAAATTACATGTTTGGAAAAAATTAATTTATCTTAGAAAAGACAAAGTATCTTTTATTGTCCCCACCCTGGGTTATTTTAGTCCCACTGCACACAGGCTGGCTTCCCCCAAAGACATCTCCTGGCCCAGGCCCCACTCTGTAGCACTTGTTCATGGGGTTTGCAGCCTGCAGGTGTGGTTTGGTCTGGGTCCCAGGCTGTGTCCTCTTTAACTCATATGGGAGGTAGGCTATGACCTGCTGAGATGCATCCTATTATGCAGTTATCCTCAAACCCCTGAGGGTTCTACAAAAACCTGGACATGCAGCTGTGGTGGGCTGAATTGTGGACCCTCCAAACGATATGTCTGTCGATATGTCGGCCAGAACCTGTGAATGTGAACTAATCTGGAAAAAGAGTTTATGCAAATGTAATTAAGTTAAGGATCTCCAGATGAGATCATCCTGGATTAGAGCGGGCCCTAATCCCCGAAGATAAGTGTCGCTTTAAGAAATGGGAAAAGAGGCAATAGCAATGTTTTTAAATATGGCAGACTCAACTCGGCAATTCTGCTTCTAGAAATAACTGTGTCCTCTAGAAACACTGAAAGAATTTGGAAAGATATATGTTCCAAGCTGTTTATTGCAACTTTGTAAGTGAAAGATTGGAAACAAGCTCATTTTTCCAGCAAATATATACGGTATGCCAACTCTGTACAGAAAAAAGAAAAAAAAGGAAGTCTATGGCCATGCCACCCTGAACAAACCTGATCTGGTCTGAATTTGGAAGCTAAGCAGGGTTGGGCTTGGTTAGTACATAGATGGAAGACCATCTATGACCAAGTGCTGTAGGTATAAAAAAAAAAAAAAGGAAAAAGGAAAAGACAAACAGGAGCCATGTGACCAGGGAGGCAGAGGCTAGAGTGATGCTGCCCCAAGCTCAGGACCACTTGAAGCTCCTAGAAGCTGGACACAACAGAAAGATCCTCTCCTGGAGCCTTTGAAAGGGGCACAAGCCTGCTCACACCTTGATTGCAGACTTCTGGCCTCCAAAATTGAGAGAATGAGTTTCTGTTGTTTTAATACCCACTCCCAGTTTGCGGTCTTTTGTTACAGTAGCCCCAAGACACTAACTCAGGGCTGATCCCTTAGAGGATGAAACCAACACTAACCCACAGAAGGGGACGGGCAGCTCTACACACTCAGTGGAAATCACACCTACTCCCATCCACCAACGGCTGGCTTTGGGCAAAGAGGGCCCTGCAGGCACATCCAGAGCAGAGGCCAAGATCTGCACCCATTCCAGCTCAGGGGAAGGGATGAGCACAGTCAAAGCATCATAGCAGCTGCACAGGCCAAGTGGCCTGGCCACAGGAGCGGTAGCCCCTCCATGCATCCTCAGTTGGCCCTTGAGTTCCCTCCCCAGCATGTGCAAACTCTGTTATTGCACATGGGAAGCACAAGGTAAATACTCACTAATGATGATGATGAAACAATTTGCAAAATGAGAGAGCAGGCACACCGGAGGTGAGGTGTAATGTTGGCACTGGAGCTCAAGGATCTCTAGGGACACAGTCACCCAAGTACTTCTACAGGGACAGTGGGAACAAAGGTTTGAACCTGGGCAGACCAGGTATACTTAATACTTGGTCTCTCTGGGCTACCTTGGGGCAGCCAGGTTGAGTGGCAGCCTCTAGCCCCCTTTTTTAAATAGTTCTAAGATATCAGTTCACATATCATACAATTTGTCCATTTAAAGATTGAAACTCGTTCTGCATACATACATGTCAAAACCCCCCCTCCAGCATTGTGGGAACCTTCCCGTCCCCCCAAATGTGTATGATCATCTGCCCCCCAGCCTCAGTTGAAACCTCCTCCACTATAAATCATCTTCATCACCCCAGCCTAATTGATCCTTATCCTGCCCCCAACCCCAAAGGTACATGTTACTCTTACAAATTTTTTGCAAACC
This sequence comes from Cynopterus sphinx, assembly GCA_030015415.1. Lineage (NCBI taxonomy): Eukaryota > Metazoa > Chordata > Mammalia > Chiroptera > Pteropodidae > Cynopterus > Cynopterus sphinx. The sequence goes on along the minus strand of CM057379.1, from coordinate 91,699,026 downwards.
TACTTCGGGGCATTTCAGTGAAACTAAGTTGATCTTGTGCTCATCTAGTTATAATAATTAGTGGGATTGTTCAGATTTCAGGCATTGCATCTCAGTCTTTGGTCTCCTATGGTCAGGACAGGGGATAGGTGAGGCCTGGAAACCCATGGGGCGGGGGCAGCTGCTGAGAAAGAAGGTCTTGTCCCTGCAGCCAAGAGGGGCAGCTGCAAGAGCTAGAAGAGGCTGTGCCAGCCGATGGTCTCGGGTCCCTGTGGGTCAGCACACGCACACACAGATATGAGAGTCACCAAGCAGAGTGAACGTCCAGGCCAGAAGACCAGGCTCCCAGGCCAAGCTGGGCCCTCAGAAACGTGAAATTACCACTTACAGTCTGGGCCGTGCCTGTCAGGGCCCCCGAACAGAGCTGGGCTCAGGGATGGGCCCAACTCCACCCCTGAAAAGCTCTCACGAAAAGGGGTAATTAAAGGTATAACTGGACTTGACACGTTGCTCAAGAATGGAGTCCGACAGCAGCAGTCCAGTTTCAGGTTTGAAAATCATAGGGCGATGGAGTTCCCACAGGCTGGTCTCCAACATAACAAAAGAGGGTGCGGGCAGGCCGTGCGAGGCGCTCCGTGGCCCCCTCCCAGGACCGAAGGCTCCGCCCTGGGCCGCAGGGTCGTAGGAACCGCTCCCTGACGCCCTCAGTTGCCCTGTGCTCGCTGTTCCACAGAAAGCAGCGCCTTCCTGGGCCAGGTGCCGTTCTGGCTTCTTGGGCTGCGTCCGGGGACGAGTGAAGCAAGGCCACTGCCCCGGCGAGGTCGTGGGCGGGGACCCCGGGGCCGCAAAGCTGGCCGGCAGGTGGGCACCGGGCGAGGGCAGGAGGCGCCACTCGGGCCCGCGCGGCCTCTCAGCGCCTGCTCGGGCACGGTGCCCGCCAGCAGGGGGCGCGCGTCCTCCGGGCACTCGACGCGCATGCGCAGCTTTGGGGGCGTTTTACGGCATCGTCGCAAAACGACTGTCGTTTTGCAACGTTTGGCAAACCCGGAGCACAGCGCCCGCCGGCCGTGCTCCGCCATGGTGTCCCCCTTCAGTGGGGCGCTGCAGCTGACCGACCTGGATGACTTCATCGGGCCGTCTCAGGTGGGCCGGCCCGGGTGGGCGGCGGCTGTGCGCAGGGGGAATGTCCCTTTCCGTCTCAGTTTCTTCCCCTGAGACATGGGGTCGGAACCCAGGATCTCCGGCGTTCTGGCCCGCTTCCTACAGACCGGAAACTGAGACCAAGGTGGGCGGTGCCCCCACCGGGTTTCGTGCCCAAGGGGTCTGGACACTCCTCGACCCCCACAGCCCAATGAGACAAGTAGGAGCCGGTTATCACGTTGCCCTCGGGGTGACTGGGTTGGGGGAGTGCCGTGTGCTGTGCAGATGCGTCCGCGGAGCCGGAGGGCGCCAGGCAGTTGTCGCTTCCCAAAGTCGTCCAGTTGGGGAGTGAGTGGCAGGCTCAGGACTGGGGTCGAGAAGACGCCGCCACACCTGTCTGGGCCACAGTTTTTTCTGTATAAACAATTGGGAAATCCCATTCCAGTTGAGAGAGCAAGCGATCTGGTCCGCTGGAATCTGGCGTGCGACTGCCCAGTAACTGTCAGGGTGTGTGATAGTCATTAGCGTTGCCCTCCAGGAGGACAACAGAGCTTGCCCCTAAAGGGGACAAGACAGCTACCCTTGAGAGTGTCGCCCTTATCTGGTTTACTGCCTATCAGTTGCCACCATCTGTGCAGCCCCACTGCTAGGTGAGCCAGAGCTGAGTCCCTGGATGGGAGAGGGAGGTAGGGAGTGAAGGATACCTTGTGGGTGATCCAAGGCAGGGATGAACTCCCACAGGCCTCCAGCTGGGTCTTTCTGGGGCTGCTCACGCTTGGAGATGGCTATGGCCAATGAGATTCTCCTAATGATGATGAAGCAGACAGCAAGAACTCAGGGAGATAGGGAGAGAAATGAATGTTTTTCTCTGTCACTGGGGAAGGAGGTGACCTCCAATTAAAGCATTCCTGTTCCTCCCAGGAGCCATTGTAACACTGGCCACTGGCTCTGGGGGGCAGAGGGTAGTGTTGGTGGTGGCCCTGCCTCCTGTTTATACTGAGAAGGATAAAGGTCAGAGTTGTCTGTGTCAGCTGACAGGTTAGCATGTGGGCCCAGTTAGCACCAGCCTTCATCTGACTGTGATCTGCAGTGACCCTTGGTGCCGGCAGAGTGTAAGGATGTGTGCTTGATGCGTGCATGAGCAGGCCACCCCTCTTCTTAAGGACCCTCTGCTCATTCAGGTCAAATTTGGGGTCTCTTCCTGGTATAGGATTGTATCAAGCCCATGAAGGTGGATAAGAGGCAAGGAAGTGGTGTGGCCAAGATCCATATCGAAGATGATGGTAGTTACTTCCAAATCAGTCAGGTGGGTTCTAACTCGGATGATCTGAAACATGTTTCACCACACCATTTAGTCATGAGTGCAGTGACCACGATACTCCACGTCTCACCAGTCCTTTTTCACAGGTCAAATTCATATTTTTCAGGAAGCCTGAGAAAGCAGGGATGGGAGTGAGGGATAGGAGGAGACACAGAGGCTGAACATGGAACTTGATTTGATCTGCAGAGAGGCCTCTTTTTGCAGAGATGATAGTTCCTATCTTCGCCTCCCTCCCTCTGTCTCTCTCTAATTGTGCAAGATTTCCTAGTTCAGACCCCTTGTTCTTCTCAAGGAATACTTAATTCCTGTCTAATTAAGCAGTCATAAAATCCTGATCTAATGGTGTTACCCCACCCATCTGCTATCTGGATTCTCAAGAACATCTGTGACATTCCTTGGATTGCAGGCACTGGGTGCACTTGGCCCAAGAACTCCTCCAAGCAGGGAGAGGAGTCCCAGGGTGATGCCAGGTGGTAATAGACAACAAATCAAGCATTTACAGGGAGAAAGCCAACTATTTGCTTGGTGTAAGAGAGTGAGCCAGCAGCACATCAGGGCTCCACACAGAACCTGGTACAGCACAGGGGACTGGGTCCTTTTTAAGAAAAGGACACCTCAGAGTGGGTCCCAAGAATGAAGGAACCCAGTTGAGACAGGGGTGCCAATGTGCCCCTCTGTACAGAGCAGCAGTGCTTGATTTGGAGGGAAGCTGGGGAGCTCACCAGCCTTCTACTTGGTACAGCATTGAATCTCAGGCCTTTAAGCTGATCTGACTCTTAAAAATACACATTGAGCTCAAATTGTGGCTTTTGTGCAAAGCACAGACCTAGTCAACTTGGCTAGAAGGGAGTTCCAGTCTCCTCAGCCCTCTGGTAACATTCTCAGCCCCTATAGCTCATCTGGCCTTGGCTCAGACTATTCCTGCATTTATAGAAGAAGTGAAGGGTCTTGGCTGGGATCATCTGGATCTAAGAAAGTCCAAGTGTCAGCCTGGAGGCTTGACTTAAACACCAAGTCCCACGTCTGTTTGGCCGAGTCTGACACAGTGCTGCCTGTTGCATCCCTCCACAACTCTCCAGGTGCTGGCCCTGGGTGGGCAAAGCTCATGGGGCACGAGCTCCACCAACTCCCTCTGCTTTCACCTTGTCCCTCTGTCCTTCCTCCTTGCCCTTGCCTTTCTGTTATTTCTCCTTTTAGAGCCTGGCCTTTGGCATTTACTTGTCCTCACAGCCCCCATGTGTGTAGCCTGGGGACCAGTGATCCCTCTGGAACCTCTGTGGAGAGTCGCAAGTCTCTAGCTGAGTTTGTATCAAAGTCAGAATTTAATGTTGCCATTTAAATCCAGAATGTGTACCAGTATTTCTGTAATAAATAACTTAAAAACAGTGGTGCATAAAGCCAACTACCATGTTAATTTTCAGTGCTCCGAGCTAGTTTTTGTAATTCTGAGAGTTCTGTGTCCTCACACAGAGGAACCCTTTGCTTACCAGGTTCTCTTGCTTCTAGGATGGAGGGACACGAAAGCTGGAGAAGGCCAAGATCTCACTAGATGACTGCCTGGCGTGCAGTGGCTGTGTCACCTCAGCAGAGACTGTGCTTATCACTCAGCAGAGTCATGAGGAGCTGCGGAGGGTTCTAGATACCAATAAGGTAAGTGGTGGGTGGTCTTCAAGATTGCAACCCAGCATCAGCCCCAGCATCTTTCATTCATGCTGTCAAGGGCAGCTCCTCTCCTGGTGCTGTTCTACATCTTCAGTGACTCCTGCATTTTTAAATCTCATCAGTGGGATTGCAGAGAATTACTTATATTTCAATGGTGAAACGTCAGGCCCTAAACTTTGGGTTCTACATACGTAAAAATGATATGCGCTGATAGAGCTAGGGCTGCTCTCCCCAGCTCTGGCCCACTGAGAATCTATGTAAAATGTGCAAAGTGAAGAGTGCATCCCTTGTTTTGCAGACAGTGGTGCCTAGTCAGCAGAGGCTGGTTGTCATTTCAGTCTCACCCCAGTCCAGAGCATCGCTGGCTGTGAGATTTCAGCTGAATCCTACAGACACTGCCAGGAAGTTAACTGCCTTCTTTAAAAAACTAGGTAGGTGCAGAACTTTGGGTAAGCACTATAGCTCAGAACAGTGTGTTGGGGCAGGGGGATCTTCACGACTTTGAGTCACTGAACTTAAACACACCAGCAACTCCAAGTTTGACTTCAGCTTGAAGTTTTTGTTTGACAATTGAAAGCAGTGCCTTTTAAGAGAAAACCATCTGAATCCTAACTTTGTACTCTCCCCAAGTTCAGAATTCACCTACTCTATTGTTTTTTAATTACTTTTATCAAGGCACATTTCCCAGGTCCATGCTGGGTCTGGCTCAGCTCAAATGTGCCAGGAGTGGGCCTGGGAGGACATGGGATGAGCCTGGTGCAGACCAATGTCCTGGGCACCATGGGTAGCTGGTAAATACAGACAAAAGAAGCTGGTTGTCACATATAAGCTTCTCAGGCAGCAGTGCAGGCTGTCCACAGCACCAGCTTGTCCTGTGACACTAGAACTACATGCTTCCTATGGCTGTGTGGAAGGCAGAGCCCCTGTTCTTGGGAACATGGTCAGCAGCGCCCCACTCCTCAGCCATCTTTTATGGGGCTCAGGGGGGTACTCACCTTTCAGGGGCACACTATGTGTTTGATACTGCCTTCTCGAGGAACTTCAGTCTCCTAGAGAGCCAGCGAGAGTTTGTACGGCGATTCCGAGGACAGGCCAACTCCAAGCAAGCCTTGCCTGTGCTGACTTCCGCCTGTCCAGGTGTGCTCACATTGCTAACACGAGATCAGCTGGATGTGTGGAGTGGGAATGCTGGGTGGGAGGACTAGAGTGTTCTGCCAGAACAGGCTAGAATGCCAGCCCAGAATGGCCTCTTTGGCAGAAGGTGCTGTCCTGAGAGTGACTTGTAGTCACTTCGGTTCCCCAAGATGGTAATTGCATTGATGCTAGAAACATATGACAGTGACAGTAGAATGGGGACATTCTTTAATGGGACAGAATTCCTTTGGTCCACCCCCAAAATATGTCTTTGCTGAGCTGGTGAGAGGTGGCTTTAGAGCCACTCCTTTTGTCCCCTGTGTTGGCCTCAGGCTGGATCTGCTACGCTGAGAAGACCCATGGGAACGCCATCATCCCTTACATCAGCACCGCCCGGTCTCCACAGCAGGTTATGGGGTCCCTGGTCAAGGACTTCTTTGCCCAGCAGCAGGTAACAGGGACATTCAGCTATGAATAATTCAGTGTCACTGTCTTGAAAGATGATCCAAGACCTGTAGAGTCCAAGGACCCATTCACAGACTTATGGCTATGCCCTGGCTGTGATGCCTGTAATGTCACCTTGCCTCACCCTAACAGGATCCCTTTACTGCTGGAGTTGAGCAGTGACTCCACATTTCCATGTCTCTATGCAGCATGTGACCCCCAACAAGATCTACCATGTGACAGTGATGCCCTGCTATGACAAAAAACTGGAAGCATCCAGACCCGACTTTTTCAATCAGGAGCAGCAGACACGTGATGTAGATTGTGTTGTCACAACAGGTATGGGTCCTGCCACCCTGAGTCCCTGCACATCCAGGTGGTGTCCCCGAGCCCAAGGAACAGGCTGGCATTACCTAGGTCCTGCCCACAGGCTCTCGCTGGAGCTGCCATCCCATGTGCAGTGTGTCCCAGGTCCTGACATGAGGCAAGACCCCTCCCTCAGAGCCAGGTTGGTGTTTGCAGCTGTCCTGTTCTCAGGGACCTGCAGCAGACAAGTACCCCAGCACTACCAGTGTTTGCTCTAAACAGTCTGAGGAAATGGGTAGAGCATTTTGTCAGCCCATCATTGAGTCTGATTCACATTGGTCACCCATTTCCAAGTTGAGCACCCTCATATAGTCTCAAAAAACTTAAAAGACAGAAAAATAAATGCCTGGGAGCCCGGACACTCAGGGGCAGGTCTTCCTGCATGAATATGTGCCCAGATGTAAAAGATGCACTGCTGGGGGTATACCTGGAGACATGCGTGTCCAAGCCCCACCTTGTCGCTGTGAGAGTGGGTGCAGTCCTGGGGCAGCGAGGTGGCTCTCCTGAGGGTCTCCATAAGTGGACACCTCTTCCTTACTCCTGTGGCCAGGTCCGTCCTCCACCCTGGTCCTCCACCAGGGGGTGGTCATCCAGGCCTTGAGTGCCAAATTACGAGTCGCTAGTGATGCAGATGACAGTGTGTTGCTTGACATTCTCTATTTTTACTGAAATCCCAGCTGATAAGCATCTGCACTGTGGTTTCATTGTAGGAGAAGTTTTCAAGTTGCTGGAAGAAGAAGGGATCTCGCTGTCAGAACTGGAGCCAGCCCCCCTGGATGGTCTGTAAGTCACTACCTGTCATAGCAGAAGGAACAAGCATACAACTGGTGTCAGAGCACTTTCAACATTGGGAGTCGCAAGTGTCCTAGCAGGCAGCAAAAGCACGTGGTGGTGGGCAGTGTCTCCCTCCCTTCCTCATCCCATCACAACTTCCTTCTAGTTGGTTCCGTGCCTGCCCTGTGGTCTGTCTTGGTGTCCACAGAAATGGTCAGGTTCACAAGCTAGACTATGGACAGTTAATTTGTGGTCATCAGAGCTGACCTCAACTTGATACAGGTCTCAGGTCCCCAGAACAGGTGACTCAGTGGAGGGGATAGACCTCTCCCACCTGAGCCGCCTCCTCATGAACCAACAAAGCCCCCAGGGGTCTATGACTTGTTCCCATTTAGAAAGCAAACCCCCTCAACCATGAGAAACAGAAGTCACCCAGAAGCTTTGGCAGATAGCGGCCCCACTGCCACCTGAGGCCTTGCCTTCCTCCCCAGGTACAGCAGCGTGTCCACCCAGGAGCCCACCAGCCATCGAGGTGGGGGCTCAGGTGGCTACCTGGAGCATGTGTTCCGGCATGCAGCCCGGGAGCTCTTTGGGATCCATGTGGATGAGGTCACCTACAGACCACTGAGGTCAGTGGGAAGGGTTGCAGTTGAGGCAGCCTTGGCCCTGGGTCCCCTCACTGAGGTAAGCTCAGTGGAAAATGGGGAGCTGGGTTTGGCACAGACCCTGAGGCATTGGGCGGGTGTTAGCCCCTGTTTCCAGCTTCCCTGAGTGGGCCAGAGCTCTCTGGGCCTCTGTCTCCCCATTGGAGGGATCAGTGTCTCCTGCCCACACCATAGCAGTCAAGAGCCCTGAAAGGCTTGTGGTGGCAGGGTGGTGTACGCTACATAGACAGATGTGTCCCCGCAGAGGGAGGGTGGTACTTTATGTCTGACCTGACCATGTTGCACGGCCTCCTTGGTGGGGTTCCTGTTCTACAAATCAGGAAACAGGCTGGTAGTAAGGTCACTTGCTGACTCATGGAAGTAAGCTTTCTGCCTTCCCTCTCCATTACTGTCTCCCACTGGGAACAGGTGAGCTTCGCAACCACATCTGTGGGTTGGGGGGTGAGCACGGTATCTGCCCTTCCAGGAACAAGGATTTCCAGGAGGTGACGCTGGAGAGAGAGGGCCGAGTCCTGCTGCACTTCGCGGTGGCTTATGGCTTCCGCAATATCCAGAACCTGGTGCAGAAGCTCAAGCGAGGGCGTTGCCCATACCATTACGTGGAGGTCATGGCCTGCCCCTCAGGTAGCCACAGCAGGCCTACTCTGCATAGACTGCATGGGGACCAGTGCTGCAGGCAGCATCCTGCAGGGCAGGAGGGGCAGAGGTGGGGTCCTTACCCCTGACGTACGAACACCTTCCCCATACCACCCCCTTACCCAGCCCACTTTGCCACAGGTTGCTTGAATGGTGGAGGCCAGCTCAAGGCCCCTGACATACCCGGCAAGGAGCTTCTTCAGCATGTTGAGAGGCTGTACAGCATGGTCAGGACAGAGGAGCCTGAGGATGTACCTGGGGTCCAGGAGCTCTACCAGCATTGGCTGCATGGTGAAGGCTCGGAGCAGGCCAGCCACTTACTACACACAAGCTACCATGCAGTAGAGAAGGCCAGCTCTGGCCTCAGCATCAGGTGGTAGGAGGGCCCACTGCAGCCAGTGCCAGGACCCCTGGGAAGGCCACATGGGTCTCCAGTAGGGAAGTTACCCTGAAACCTCAGGGCTTATCCCCCAAATGCTGGGTGAGCTGCAAGGATGCACTAGAACCTGCATAGGTATAGGACTCAGGACCCCACAGCCAGTAAAGTTTACCTCTAACCTGCACTCACCTGGATTCTCTAGCACTGGAGGCCAGAGGTTCCACAGGATTCTGGATCCTCTTCATAGGACCATGTCTGTGGCAGTTCCCTTGCTTTTTCTGGTTGTGGTAGTCCAAGTGTGACACTTTCAGCCAGTCCTAAGGAGCTTAAGGCAGAGAAGTAGGGGTTGGTTGGGTTTTTTTTCTCATTTCTAGAGTTATCCCTGAAGCTGGGGTGTAGATGGGCCAGACTTACTGGGCTGGTCAAGCTTGCAGCCCAGCATAGAGAACCCAGTTGCACTTGGCAGCAGAGGACACTGGCAGGAAAGGGGCAGCCAGCCCATGACACTCCATGCTGGGGAAGTGATACCCACTCTACCTGGCACTAAGTTTTTATTTTGACAAAGCTGTGGCCTCCAGGGCCCGAGGACCTGTATTTTCTGAGCCAGGTTCCAAGTGGGAAGCAAGTTCTGTGGTGTCTCAGTTAACTCTCTGGCTGAGTCCTATCTGCACTGCTGGATCCTCACTTACTGGGGTGAGAGAGGGAAAAAGGACTAGGCTTAGCCTATCAGGCCCATCCCCACTGAGCCGCACCTCTAATAAAGAGACCTCCCTCTGAAAATGGCTTCTAAGAGCTTCTGCCAGCATTGAAAAGGCCTTTCAAAGCTTTAATTAAAGTTCAAAAGTCCTGTGTACCCCATTAGGCTTCTTCCCAAACACTCAGGTTGTGGGGCAAGTCCACCACCAGGAAGTACCAGAGTATCCACCTTATGAGGCTGGGTAGCCAGTTGGGCAGGGCTTTGGAAGGCTCCAGAGGCAACCCTCTCATGGGCCCAGTCATCCCAAGGGCCAAAGGAGATAGAAATATACTTCCTGGTCCCATCGTGGGTCCACAGAGCGCTCACTTTGGTTAAAGTGTGCTCAGGAACCCCCACTGCAGGGCCAGGAGTGCCCCCCAGGCCTGTGGCTGCAGAGGTTCAGCCGCCCGCTCAAAGCTAGTCAGCTCCCTACAGAGCACCTCCAGGACCTCAACTGGGGCCGCCTTTCTGTTGAACTTGCTCACAGGCTCCTCCCTGTGGAGAAAGGGGGCACCAATAGGGCTCAAGGGGAATTGCTGGGCAGGTGCTGGCAGAAGATGCTTAACTGAGCAACTTCTCCCCAATGCCAGTCAGCCCAATAACCAGTCCCCCAACACCTTACTCTGTGTCCAAATGCCTGCCAAGGAGGCACTACGCCAGCCTGCTCTGAAGTACAGTCCCTGGGGAGAGCTCAGGGCCTCCTGAGACACTGGCTCGTGCCTTGCCATATGCTCCTAGCCTGCCCCACAGGAAGGCCCAGGACACTGGCTAGTACACCACCTTTAGGAAAGGGTTGTAGAGATGCTCCTCGCACAGAGTGGATTGGGACTGTGGCTATGTCTTCCTCATCCCTCTTCTGGAATAACCACAAGCCCTTGTCACACCTTGCTTGAGAGCCTCAGGCAACTTGACTCCACTCAGCAACAACCTGGGGACCAGAGCAGTGGAGGGGCTGCCTTGCCCAGTCCAGCCCCAGCCCAGACCCTGAGGGTAGCCACTCATGGGCCAGTCCTATAGGCTGCCCTATTCCCTGTCCCAAAATCACCAACCCTTCCCCTCATCAATGGGAGTCCCTCAGCCAGGCAGCACACCCCAGGCTAAACCAAGTCTGGTCACCCTGGGCCAATCATGCCAGACTGACTTTGCAGTATCGCCCCTGGATCCCAGTCCTCCCCAAACCCTCCAGCTCTCTCACCACTGAGACCTTGACCCGGGACAGCTTGGCCCTCACACGGTTACTGCAGAGCTATCCGTGCAAACTGGAGGTGGCCCAGTGTGTGCCAGAGAACACCTGGAGAAAGGAGGCACTTGGGGTACACAGGACTGCCACATGACTGGCCTGGCTATGTCCCCACCCAGACCCCAGCACCCTTCTGTGCACCCTCTCCCCACACCCAATCTGCCCTGAGCATTTATTCTGCACTCCTGATATACGGCAAGTGCACCCTTCCTAAGAGTGTACTAGCCAGTGTCCTGGTCCTTCCTGTGGGGCAGGCTGGGAGCGTATGGCAAGGCCTGAGCCACTGTCTCAGGAGGCCCTGGGCTCTCCCCAGGAACTGCACTTCAGAGCAGTGCCTCTTTGGCAGGCATTTGGACACAGGAAGGACACAGCTTGAAGGTTGTGCAGGGAGGCTGGAACTTGAGGGAGGGGAAGGGACAGGTAGCTCACTGCCTCAGGGGGCAGGGTACCTAGTGTCTGCCAGTCATCTGAGCTGTGCTCTCCAGGTGCCAACTGCAGCAGGCCAAGAAAAGTTTGTCCACTGAAGAAAAGAGTGAGTCAGAGAAGGTGGAATGGGGTCAAAGGGAGGTGAGTGCGGGGTAGCACTACCTGAGAACATGAGCAGTCAGATCCAGACACTTGTCCTCCCACAGGAAATAGCTCACGTGTCCCAAGGTGTGGCCCAGTGTCAGGAGGCAGCACACATGGATGGCCCCAAACTGCAGAGCATGTGAGGTCAGTGGCCTGGCACCTCCAAACGCTCCTAGGCAGTGGTCCCCAACCTTTTTGGCACCAGGGACCAGTTCTCCTATGAGAATCTAATACCTGCCGATTTGAGGTGGATCTAAGGCAGTGATGCTAGCGCTGGGGAGCAGCTACAAATACAAATGAAGCTTACCTTGCTCACTGGCCACTCTCCTCCTGTTGTGTAGCCCAGCTTCTAACAGGCCACAGATGGTACTGGTCCATGGCCCCAGGAGTTGGGGACCCCTGCTTCCCAGGGCACACTCATTCTTTACCATGCACCAGCCTGTGGGTCAGCACACAGATACACCTGTCCCAGCACCGCCAGCCAGCCTGAGCCAGAGACCTGCCAGCTCCACATAGCCCCAAGCATGGTTCCTGCAAATGGGTGGGAGCAGGATCGCACTGGGGCTGGGTTGGAGTAGAGGCCGTAGAGCCTTGGTCTGCACCAGTTGCACTCAACAATGGTGATGGGTAGTCAGTACTGTTGGTCAGTGATCCTCCCTCCTGGCCTGCTGTCTCCAGCAGCTGAAAGGGTTGGGAGTTAGGGAGATGTGAAGGGTCCAGGTTTGACGTAAACAGTGCCCCAGGCAGGCCAGGACAGGTGGAGGGTAGGGGAGATCCAGCAATTACTAGGTGCCCAGTATGTACAGAACTGTTAGATACCAGAGGAAGGGGAAAGAGAAGGGCTTAACCTCAGAGGAAGTCCAAGATATAATCAAGAAACCCTAAACCCCAAACCACCAAAGATTAGAAAACAGAGAAAGGGTTTGCTTCAACCAAGGTGGTCCGGGAGCCTCTTGGAAGGGGGACTGGCGGGTCACCACCCAAAATGCCTGGGCCCACAGCCTGTCCTCACTTCCTTAAGTACAGTCACATCCTCCCACGTGTGCTCCTCAATGACCAGATACATGTAGTCCTCAAGCACAGGGATGACCTTGACCTTCATGGTCGCAGGGCTCAGCCACTCCGAGCCTCCTCTCCAGCCTTCAGAGCCCCTTCCTCAGGGTGAGGCTTCCCTCTCCGGACCCAAGGCAGGGTGGTGCCAGAGGGGTCAGCTCGGTACACACGCACACTAGAGGTCAGAAAAGGAGCCCCGCTCCCTGCTCCAAGAACGAGCCTGTGGTATCCCTAGCTCCAGGCTCAAGTTGAACTGCGGGTGCGGACTCCAGGTCCTCGCCGAGCCACAGCCGGTCGTAGGGCCGCCCCTCCTACGCCACCGACAGCCCCGCCTACGACCGCCCCTCCTACGCCACTCGGCGTTTCCTCCAGGCCTCGCCCTCGGTGGCCCCGCCCACAGCTGCAGCCTTGGGCGGGCTGGGCTGCGGGCCCCTCGACAGGCCCCGCCCGCGACTGCCCCTCTCCGGGCCACCCGCCTGCCCGCAAGGGCTGCGCCGGCCGGCTTCGCGGCCCCGGACGCCGCCGCGCGAGGGGGACTTCACGTGCTGTTCATGGGTGCCGTACACAGCGCGGCGCTTGGCCGGGCCCAGAACCTGCGCTCGGCGGGGACCCAAAGCCCGGGCGCGGGCGCAGGCGGGCGCCTCACGCACGTCCTGCCCATGTGCCCGTGCTTTCGCACTTCCTCCGCGAAGCCCTACTAGGTCCTCCCGATCCCCTCCCCGGACCCTGATTGGGACGTCTACATTCCTTTCCTTCAGGCTGGGGGTGCAGGAACCTGTCCAGTTTGCTGGCCTGCCCGTCCCAGCGCTCAGCCGGCACTGGGAGGAACACAGAAGGTGCCTGATGAGCGTGCGGACCCACGTGGGAGGACAGGGGACCATGCGTGGAGGGAACAACTTTTCATGCGCGCTGTCCCCCATCTACCCAAGCTGGGTGCTTTCAAGCACCCCTTGTTCCATCTGCGCCCCAGATGAATGCAGGGGAGCTGGTCTGCATTTCCCAGGTGAAGAAATTGAAGGCAGGGAAAAAAAAAAAAAAAGGTCGCTAATATGGAAAGAACTGAGAATTCCTCCCACCTCCCCAACCACTGAACTGCCCTGTGGAGGGGCGTGCCCGGGAGACTCCCGGGACCAAGACTGCCTTGGCAACACACACCACGGTGTCGCAGCAACAGGCCAGTAGGTGAAGCTGTGTTGGCCTTGGGGCAGCCGGAGTGCCTTCTGTCTATGGAGCATGCAGCAGCCCCAGGCCCCAGGCCAGGGGCCCCACCTCAGCACACGGAGAAAGTGAGTCCTCCCAGGATGCTGCTGCTCCTGCCATGGGGTTGGGGGTTTTCCCTGTCCCCTCAGGGGCCAGGATGGGGGCAGGTACCCATGGCCTGGGCCTGATCTTAGCCTTGGGCCTGGCTCCCCCAGCTCAGCTAGGCTTGGTGTGTGTGCATGGATGGCTGGTGGCTCCAAGGGAACAGAAGCCACAGCCCAGTCTGAGATGCACCTGGTGGGGATGGGTGGTGGTGCCGCCCCAGGTTCTACCACAAGCTGAGGACTGGATGCCAGGAGTCCCTGGAGGTACCTCAACTGGGGTCACCAGCCTTAAGACAGAGCTTCCCTCAGAGCAAGAGCTGAGTGAGAAGCAGCAGCTGTGGGTGAGTGTGGGGGCCCTAAGGAGCTGGCAAGAGGGTGGGTGCCTGCAGGGTTCCACAGGTACCACCTCTCACCCTGGGCACCCACAGATCTCTAAGGAGCTGGTTGACCTGCAGATCACAGCCCATCACCTGCAAGAGCAACATGAAGCTGAAATCTTTGAGCTTAAAAGTGAGGTGGGTACTGATGTGTGCCCTCCCGAGTGCTTGGAGTGAATGCATACTTGGGACCAGTGCTGTGGGGGTGCGGGGGTCATGATTGTGCACACTCACACAGTGTCTGAGTCCCTAAATGTCCCACATATGTTGTGTCCCATGTGTGCCAAGACGGATGTTGGCCTGCCCCAGGTGGCCCAGAAGCAAGTACACCTGCTCATCCTGGTCATTCCACAGGTCCTCCGGTTGGAGAGCCGGGTGCTGGAGCTAGAGCTGGAGCTACACAGAAAGCGTGCAGCCCCAACAGAGGCTGATCCAGAGCCCCACAAGGTGCCCACAAAGAAACTTGGGCACAAAGCTAGAAGGCAGGGTCACTCTGACCACTGCAGACTCCAGGCCACCATGAGTGCATGCAGGGCCTAGCTGGGTGAGCTGGGTGGGAGCAGAATAAGGGTGCAGTGCTGCAGGGTTGCAGCAAAGCTGGGACCTGCTCTCCCATACAGGTGCAGCCCAAGGACTTCCAAACCCCTAAGGACAAACAGCAAAAGCTAGGGGATGGCGTGAGTGTGCAGTACTAGCCTGGAAGCCTATCCAGGTTTCTCCCAGCCCAGGGTTGGGGTGGGACAGTGCAGGGGCCCAAAACTTGGGGTCAGCCCTGTGAACCTCACAGCTGCAGGGAGAAGTGAAACAGGCACTGGAGCAGCAGAGGGCCCGGCAGCAAGCACTGGAGACACACGTGTGAGTGGCTGTTCCCCAGGGGCAAAGGGAGTCCCCTTCCTTGGGTCCAGCTGAGTCTCACACCCATGTCCACAGGGTAGCCCTGGGCCAACAGCTACAGGGAGCCCAAGAGAAAGCCAAGACAGCTGGGCAACAACTAGCTGCACAAGCCATGGTGAGGCTCAGCCGTAACCTGTTGGGGGTAGGGATCCTATAAGCTCAGCAGAAGTCCACCTTAGGGAGCATAGGTTCAAGGCCACTTCCACCCCCAGGTGTTGTCCACCTGCAAGGGCCAGCTCCGCCAGACTGAGGCTGAGAATGCCCGGCTACAGCTGCAACTCAAGAAGCTGAATGAAGAGTACGCCATCCGGTTGCAGCGCTGTGTCCAAGCCCTGGCAGTGAGTGATAGGCAGAATGGCTCTGTCCTGAGTGGAAGGCCCCTGGGTCTTGGGGAGCCTAAGCCTGTCTAGGGTTTGCTGAACTGCTTTAGGGACCCTATGGGCCCCACCTGCTGCACTACCAGACCTGTTCCAAGGAGAGAATTGCGGGCAAGGGTGTGGGCCCAACCAAGCCCCAGCCCTGCCCCATCACTTCCAGGAGTACACAGATGGTGCAGGCCAGGCACCTACAGCTGCAGCCCTTCGGACATTCCTCAAAACCACTCTGGAGGACATCCGGGAAGCACACCACAGTCGTGAGCAACAGTTGGCCCGGGCTGCTCGAGACTACCGCAAGCGTCTGGCAGATCTAAGCCAAAGGCATGAGGAAATGCTCGTCAGCCACAGGTAGGCCCCTTCCCTGAGATGGGAATCTGGGATGAGGTGACTCTACATGACCTGGCATGTCGCTTAGTGTACAGCAGGCATTATTGCACCCCAATGGGGCACCTGAGATCCCCAAAGCTACCTTTGATGCCGCCACCTTGGATCTGAAGTCACTTCCCCTGCACTTGGTCACCAAACTCAGCCACCTGCAGGAGGACTACGCAAGGCTGGAGACACAGCTCCAGGCGCAGGTGACCCCTCCCTGCTGCCCCATTCTGGCCTTGGGACAAAGAGTCCAGACTCCCTCTAGAGCCTGTCCCAGGCTCAGCAAAGTCCCCACTCCAGGGCCTCCAAGTAGCCCACCTTGTTCTGCCAAAGGACTCAAAGTGCTCAAGACATTGCTCTTGTTCCCACAGAAGGGACCTGGAGAAGCTTCCCAGGGAAGCACATCAGAGCCACAGTGAGTGTCCTGCTGTGGTTGTTGGGGGGACCAGCAGGTGATTATTATTCTACCAACTTTTAACTGCTGGGCAAGTTTCTGGTTGCAGTAGTGAACAGGGTGGCCCATCTCTGTCCTTGCCTCTAGGTCTGTATGGGAGACGCTAATAATTACAGAAAAGCTAAGTGCCTGGGGTGAAAAGAGACCCTGACCAGAGAGAGGCTGACCTCAAATGGGAAGGTCAGGAAAAGCCTGGGGGAAGGGAAGCTTCAGTTGAGCCTGGAGGACAGGGCAAGAGCAGACTACCTGGTGCCCTCCACAGCCCTTGTCTGTGGACCTCCATATTTCTAACTGCAATAGACAGGGGCTTATACAGGCCCACCTCCCAGGGTTTTGGAAAACAAACCCCCAGCATGGGAGGAGGCCCCCCATCAGCATCCCTACAATGGAATCACTGTCAAGCTGGCCTTGTGGCTTAACTCTCCTTGAGCAGCCAATGGGCCTTCTGTGCCTGGGCTGCTCTGCCCTGCCCACCATAGAAAAATGGCTCCAAGGCCTGGGCAGGGCCCACAGTGGCAGGTGGGCCCATGCTGACCTGAACTTGGCCCCAAGAAGCACCTCAAAAATCTAGGTGCCCCAACTTGAGCAAGGTCACTGGTCAGCACATGGGCCAATGTCGGCCCTCATGTCCATCCTCATTCTCCCCCTCACAGGGGCCTTGAAGCTGCATCCTGGGCCCATATCTATCAGAAGCTCAAAGACTTCTCCCGTGGCACCCAGGTAGTAAGTGGGTAAGCCCTAGTCAGGAAGCCCTCCTCACACTTTGTCTTGCCTCATGGTTAATGCACCCCCACAACAGGCAGAGCTGGAACAGGAGCGGGCACAGCTGCTAGTCCGGGCCACAATGGCTGAGGAGCAAGTTTCTGCACTCAAGGAATATGTGGACCAACACCTAGGCAGGTGGGTTCTCAGGCAGGTGGGATGTATGTAGGTCCCAAACACTTGAGGCAGGGCTTGTCCACAGCCAAACAGGCGACTAAACCTGGTTTCTCTGAGCAGGTACAAGCAAGAGATCTTGAGACTGAGGAAGCTTATAGGTACAGAAGACCTCCAGAAAGTGGGGGCTGCACCTCCAGCCAAGCCTCAGCGCCCAAGGACTCACAGCCGCTAGCTGGTCATCAGATAAACTCAGAGCACAGCTCTTCCCACCCAACATGGAGCCCTCCTCATAGCCCCACCTCGGGGACTGATTCCACCCAGCCCTCCAACCAAAAAAAGTCTGGGTGGAGCCCGCTGAGTCTTTATTGTGTCCATGTGGTCAGCCAGCCTAAGGCTCAGGGGCCCTAGGGCCCAAGACAGAACTGGGTGCTGGGGCAGCCTGCACAGCTGGCCCACCACTGTGGATGTCATAGGCCCAAACACGGTCCAGGCCCTCACCCACCACAGCTACAGGCTGCCAGGTTGGGAGGGGGAAGCGCCCCGACACCACACGGGCCCCTTCGGGCAGCTCTGCCTGCAACTTGTCCTCCAGCAGTGGGAGCTGTGGGAGAGAGCAAGAGGGTGAACAGGGTGGAACATGGCTGCTCCTTCCCAGCTCTTCCAGGCACATCACATATGCTGGGGTGGCCTGGGCCTCCCCTGGGGATATCAAACCCCAGACCTACCACACTGGGGGCCAAGAACACAGATACATTGTAGCAGTCCCTCAGGCTCACCTATGGGAAGAAGAGGTCGCCTCAGAAAGGAATGGGACCCCAGGTGGGGAAGGTGTCTGGAGGGCATAGGGTTATCATGGCTTCCAAGTGCCAGCCTCCAGCCTGCCCAGGTGGCAGGGGTTCCTGGGGCTGTCAGCAGGGTGGCTGTGCCAGAACTGGAAGCATGGAGATCAGGTGTGGGGTCTGAGGGGATCCAAGACTCCTCAGGTTACCTTCCAGAGGTCCTCACGGTGGTAGCGGACACTGCCAGCACAGCCTGCCCTCCAGGCATACAGCCGTGCCAGTCCCACCAGCCACGGATTCAGCTCGTAGCCCACAGCTGGGCGGAGACCACACCTGTGGGCAGCCAGCACCTGTGGGCACCAACAGCATCAGGCCCAGAAAATGGGAGGTGCATTAGTGGGAGAGCCATGAGGACCCCCACCCCCCACACACACACACTCCTTACAATCCTGCCATCACCAGAGCCCAGGTCCACCAGTTTTCCAGAACGACCTCGAAGCAGCAACAACACGTGCTCCACCTGACGCACACTCGCCCCAACATAGGGCACCTAGGCAAGAAGGGGAATGGGGCTGCGAGGGCGAGAGTCCATCAGCCACTCACAGGTCTCGTCTCCAAACCTGAGTCACACGACACGGGTGGGGGAGGCTGCCCGGGCTTCCTTTCTTAGCCTAGGCTGACGTGCCCTACCAGAGGCAGGTTCCAACCCACAGCCCGGCAGGCCCTGGAGGGCAACCCCTTCCCGCCCGCCCTCACTCGCGGGCTCAGCTCCACAGGAAGCCATCCCCGGCCTGGGCCCCGCCCGAAGCCGCGCGCCGGGGGGTCCCGAGCCAGCCCCTCCGTAGGCCCCGCCCCGCCGGGCAGCCCCCGTCGGCGTGGGCCCCGCCCCTCACCTGCAGCCGCAGGGGCACGCGGCGGAAGCCGGGCTGCAGCAGCAGCGCCCACACGGCGTAGGCGGCCAGGCCGGACCCTGCGGCCACCTGCAGCAGCTCGAGCGCGCCCGGCCGCCGCTCGCGCAGCTCTGTCAGCGCCTCGGCCGGGTCGTCCTGCTCCATAGCCGCGGGACACGGGGTCAGGACGACGTGCGAGGGCCCCCTGCCGGCCGGCGGGGCGCCGGAAGTGGCGGGGTGGAAGCTGAGGCAGCGCCGGAAGGGGCCGGCGCCGACCGGTCCGGGCCCTTCGCGTTCCGCTCTGCAGAGGCCCGGGCACCCGACCTGGCGCTCACCCGAACACACTGAGATCGCCATCGCCCCGAAAGGTACTACAGCCAGCAGCCGGGCTCTGTGGCACTCGGATGCCCCTCTCCCTTGCTTCAGAGACATTTCTGCCACTGTCTTTTTAAGGCCACCGAATGAATAGTCGTGGGATTCTCCACTACTCATCTTGTACCCAAGCCGTAGACGCCCTCCTGAATTCTCACCATTCTCATCATCATCAGTCGCCTCATCTATGAAATCCCCTTGCTGACCGCTCCTCGTATAACTCGCTCTATTAATCTTGACCTGGCTATCATCCCTTCGCTGACAAAATCCCTCACAACGGCTTGACACTGACAATCACCTTTTGACTCCACTTGATAGCTTATAGGAAGTTTCTCTAACCAATGTAGATTTTTCATAGTCTACTTATAGTTCTTATTTAAAGGATGAAAATAGTAAATACTGGCCTGAGTATCCCATTGTAACTCCTTTTGAAGTCATCTAGGTGGCACCTTTGCATCTGGCCACCTCTCCCCAACAGACTGAATTGTACAGTTACTCTGGCCTGTGCTCTAGCCAAGGGCAAAACCGCAAACATTTATACCAATAGTCTCTATGCCTTTCGTGTAGTTCATGACCTTGTTGCAATGGAAATAGCGAGGTTTCCTCAACCTTAAATGGGAAGCAATTAAAAATGGTTCTTAAGTCCAAAATCTATTAGATGCCATACTCCTACTAGCTGTCTTGGCTATTAAGATACTTGGGCATTCCAAACTTGACTCCCTAGAGGCTAAAGGAAACCACCTCGCTGATATATTTCCACCAAAAGCACTGCTCTCTCTTAAAGGAACTACAGCCAAACCTCTGTCATGGTCCAAAGGAATGTTCCCCCAAATGCTAATTTAGAGAAATTGATTAGAGATACCTAAAAATTGGCCCCAGAAGAGGAAAAATTATATTGGAAATGTAATAACTGTTGGTTTGATGAAAACAGAACTCTGGCTTGGGCCAAGTAATAACACACTCCTGCCAGAAATTCTAAAAATTCCAGTACTGACTACTATACAGGGACTGAATCGTGTGTCTACTGATAAAATGATAAACTTTATAAAAATTAGTACTGGTGGGAAAATATTAATAAAGGCACAAAAAGCACCTACTTTTCTTGCCCCACAAACCCAAAATACAGTCCAGGGAAAACTGTCCACAGATCTTTTTAATTGCCCAATGAACCATTTGAGGTTTGGTAAATGGACTTTATTCAGCTACCCCATTTTCATGGATACAAATGTCTTAGTAATTTGTGTTTTTCCACTGAGTCAAAGCCTTTCCATGTGGATTAACTACTATCTCTTTAGTGCCTAATCCTACTCAGAAAAAAATCATCCCTACTTGGTAAACCCCTCTTGAGCTCCATAGAGGCTGGGGAACCCATTTTACTGGTCAGATATTATGGCAAGACTGTGTTGTTTAGTCAGTTCTATAGTATTTTCACTGTGCTTAATCATTCTCAGGCTTTAGGACTAGTTGAATAAACCAGGGGCATCATCAAAACTAAACTGGCAAAATTTGTGGAAAACCCTCCAAATATGTTGGCTAAAGTATTGCCACTGGCTTTTCTAAATCTCAGATCTATCCTCTTTGGAACTCAAAAATTCTCACCCTTGGAGATAGTCTCAGGGTGCTGATTAATCTAGTCCCTGCCTCTTTGGATACACAGCTGATAAAAAGAGATACACTTCAATATTGCAAAAGCCTAATTATGTCCATTGAAAATAACCATGTTTTACTTTGCAATAGCAAATACTATGTGTTGCACATGGATAAATTATTCTGAGAAATAGAAACCCACTTAGACAACATTAGAGAACACACAAATTTCACCTGACTCTCCACTGAGATCTCTTTTGACCTATTTAACAGGTTCCCTCAGGTTTGGGCTCCTGATTTAGGACCATTCTATAAACAGGATTTTATTCTGCTCATTTTGTTTTATATAATTATTTTCAAACTTTGTACCTGCTGCCTGTCGAGCATCAAGCTCCTGCATAAATGATGCACTAAGTAGAATGATGCTGGATCAGTGCTTCAAGAT
This sequence comes from Cynopterus sphinx, assembly GCA_030015415.1. NCBI lineage: Eukaryota > Metazoa > Chordata > Mammalia > Chiroptera > Pteropodidae > Cynopterus > Cynopterus sphinx. The sequence goes on along the minus strand of CM057379.1, from coordinate 91,678,197 downwards.
GATCAAGATGACCCTGATATAAGATAGACTTTAGATGGGAATACCCAAGTGTCCTTCCTCTTATCCTTGTTACTCAAATGTGACCTCAGTGGTTTCCAGTCACTGTGCACTTTCCCTCTGACATGGGACATGACAATCAGGAAAGGTCCTTTCTGGCACAGAGGGACAAATACCACTAAATGTGGAAAAATTTATTATTGGTCAGTGATACTTTCAGAGAAAGATCTTGATCAAAGGATAGAAATGTGAAAATGAATAAAGGAAACCTCATAAAATTGAAAGCAGGAATCTTTGAAGGAAGAGCTCAACACACTACCAGTCACTGCACATTCCAGATTCAAACAGGAAGAAGCCTACTTTACCACTCCAACAGCAGATTTTCTCCTTACCCTGCAATAGCCTAGCCAATGAGAAACCACCACACTCAGCCAACAGGAAGCCACCACTACCCTGAACTCTCAGTCTCCTCCACTGGACTTTTGCTTATAATCACCCCTCTGAACTCCCTTTTTCTCTATAAAATGATATTCTCTTTGTTCTCCAGACTTGTCCATGGTTCACCATAGTTTGCAAGCCCAAAACTGCAATTCTGTCCTTACCAAATAAATTCATTTTTGCTGGTAAAATAACTGGCTATTTTATTTCTAAGGTTGACAGTGGAAAAAGGGCTCACTGGAGGTGGAATAGCCTCCAGGCCTGGCCACCCTGGGTCGCAGCCAGGCCATATACAGCTCTGTCTCAGAGAGGCTGGAAGGGGTCTCTGCCAATCAGGACACCACAAAAATTAGCCAGTCCTAGAAGCAGTTGCTCCCTCTGGCTGAAAGCCATTAGCCCAAGTGGGCAAGAAACAGGATGCACGGGGGTCTAAGGAAGAGAGGGTGGTGGAAGTTGGAACTCAGCTAAGGGACAGGGAGGAGGGGGCTGACATGAAGAAGAGATTGAGTAGACCCGAGAAGACATACATTGGCTCCCTGTGAGTATGGTGGGAAGAAAGCCAAATGTGAGGGGCCAGGGCTTCTGGCAGTCAGCCTAGCCATTGTGGTTAAAGAAAGAGCTCGCAGGAGCTGAGACCACCTTCCTTCTCCACAAAATGTCAAATAGAAATAGTTCTTGGAGGTGAGTTGTCAAAGCCTGGGGATAGGAGAGGAAAGTGGGGATATAGAGCCAGGACCTCCTCATCACCCCACCAAATGGCCATAAATGTCAGGGGCTTGTCTGAACACAGGCCCTGGCCTGGATACTCAGCCATCCATAACGCTGGTCAGGAGCCCCACCCAGCAGGGACCAAGGGTGCTTCAGACACTGGGCACACCCAAGACCCTGCTCCCAACCCCCAAGTACAAAGTGCCTCACATACCCGCTCACACTAGGCCCCAGCTGCCGACAGATCTGAAAAACAGGTGTCCCTGGTTGGTAGGAAACCCCAGGGCCCTGCTACCAAGACCTGAGCCCTAGAGAGGAAAGCCGGCTCCACCTGGCTCAGAGCATCCCATTTTCTTGGGGCTGTCACAGGGCCCTACCCAGAAAGGGTGTGCCCTGGGCTCTAGGCTGGGGGGAATCCTACACAGCACTTGTCTCTTGTTCCTTCATTATCCCCAGTGCCTAGAGCAGCACCTGACACCATAATGTACTCAGTAAAAGCTTGTTTACTAAATGCATGTACCTAACTGGCTTCCCAGCATACACACCCCACAACTCCCATTAACATTTGCCACTCTGCTCCTTGGCCTGTGGGCACTGGACAGTCGGTGTGTGCATGTGAATGCACAAGCCCAGAGGCATCCCGCAGGTGCCCTGAAAGTCAGCTCCAAAAAGTCCAGCTTGCATGCTCACCACCAGTTACCCTTAGCCACCCCCTCAGAGCAGGCATAAAGCCCCTAGCCAGACTTCCAGGGCTCCAGTGGCCCTATTAGCCACACCCACTTCTGCCCTTTGTGCACCTCTGAGAGGAGTGTGGGTTGCAGCCAGTGTATACATAGGCATGTCCTGGGGCAAGTGGGTAGAGGCCAATACCTAGCCTAGGGCCAACCCTGGAGCAGCTGCCCCACATTTTTGTGGACAGGTGGTCTGAGAGACAGTCTAGTCACCACTAAGTGTGGCAGGGCCTCCTTCTGAATGAGACTGTGGAGAGCTAACCAGAGAATCAGGTCAGGGCCAAAGGTGAGGGTGCTGCTCAGCCCTGGAGGCACCCTCCTTGGGGCCTCCCCAAGACAGGGAGGAGGAAGCCAGTCAGGGTGCCCTTACTTCCTCCTCCTCTGGTCTTTGCTGTGATATTCCCTTATAGGAAGGGGGACTGACAGGATGCTAGGGTTAGCGGTCCAGGAGAGGTCTAGGCTGGAGACCAAAATGTAGGGGTCAGTAGCATGTTGATGGTATTTATAGCCAAGAGTTGGGGAGGTGAGAGGGAGTGGCAAGAAACCTCAGGAAGGAAGGGGCTGGAAGCCCAATGATGCCTCCCATGTAGAGTGGCTGTGCTCGCCCCAATCCTGTAATTCTCATTAGCCAACAGTAAGTAAAAGGACTCCCCCATACACGTGCTGCTTCAGAAAGCCATCTTGTGGGAAGTTCGGAGTGTCCCCAGAGTGTCCAGAGGAAGGGATCCTATGTGTGGGCCCTGCACAGCCTCAGTTGCTGCCTGAAAGATGCCAGGACCCCTGGCCTTCACCTGTACTCTTGGCCCCTTCACCAGTAAAGAAAGTAGGTGAGAATGAGAAGCTATTTCTAGGGCTCAGCCCAGGCATCCCCCCAGACTTAAGCTGTGGCTCTCTTTTCCAGGAGCTGTGGAGTTAGGGTGAGCAAGATGAGCTCATTCAAGGTTCAGAAGCACTGGCATCCCAGGGGCTTTCAGCCTCAGGGCTCCAGTTTAGTCCATGACCACTGGCCCTTTATGTGGCTGAAGCTGAGGAGGAAGGCGGAGACAGCAACACTGGGGCCAGTAGCAGGAAATGCTCCTTAGAGGCCCCGTTGTGTGCCCCTGCCCACCAGAAACAGGCAACAAGCAGGACCCCACAGGTTCCACATGATGTCAGAATGTTCCACACATCACAGGGGGCTCAGGGACCTTAGGACAGAGGGGCCCATTTTTCTCTGAGAGAGGGACAGGACCAGAATGACTCTGCTGAGCTCCCAGCAGACCACAGAGGGATATAAGTACCCCACCAGATTGCAACCCCTTTCCTCCCAGGGCGAAAGTGATACTGGCCATCCTGCCCCTAAAAGGGACGTGACCCGCCTCAGAATTTGGGAGTTATGGCCCATTTTCCACTCCCACTCTGAGCTGAGAAAGTACCCAGCATTTGGAGCAGGAGCAGCAGAGCTAAGGCTCATGTGGGAAGGAGGTTGCAGGGACATCCCACTTAGCAGCAGCCTCTCCTTGGAGCATGGGCATGGGCTGCTGTCCCGTTCACTAGCTGGGTGGCATTAGACAAGGCCTCCTGCTGTGTAAAGTAGGAATCAGAGCAGTTCCAGTGCTGGGCTCAGGCACAGGACACTTGACCTATGTTGGCTAGTGAAATCAATGTTCTTATTAGTTATGACTACTCGCTCAGAAGCAGTTGGTGCTGTGATGGCCTCTGGAGGCCATCCCCTCCCCAACCCCCCTCCTCCTGGCCCCTCCCTGAAGCCCTGCTCTCAGGATCCATCAGTCCAGCAGCACCTCACAGGAGTGGAGGTGGTCAGCATAGGCAGTTGCATAGGCATGGCTGAATTCCTCGAAGCGGGTTCACAGCCAAGCCAGGCCTCACCAAAGCAGCTCTGGTCCATGAGAGGAAGGTTCCTGGGCCAGGGCTGACACCACAGTGTAGCGGGGTGCAAATGGAGGCCTTCACCTGGCTCCCAGAGCCCCCCACCTGGAACAGTGGCAGTCTGGCAGAGAAACGGGCAACCATAATGGTGATAATGGATTCCTACAGCTCCATGTCATTGACAACCCCGTGGATGGTCCCATGGATCACTGTGGGGAGATACATTGGCCAGTGGCTGGCATGTGGGGGAGGATAGGCCCCAGGTTCCCTTCCCCACCCCTTCCTCCCTTCCTTTCCACATGAACACTCACCAAAGTTGCTGGTACATGAAGGCAGGAGGAACGCCACATCACTACAGGGCCTGCAAGCCCCTGCCATGCAGAGGAAATGGTGAGTGTAGGCCCTTCCTGATCTTGGACCATGTTAGGCCACCCCAACCAGCCAGAGACTGAAGGGTGAGGGCAAGTGACCAGAACTCCCTCAGGGCCTAATGACAACTGGAGATCTATGGGAACACATGTGCACACATCCTGAAGACCCTGCATTCCAGGTGATGCTTGCAGGCTCATGCGTGCACAGACATGAACCTGGAGGTCGTGCCCAGCAGGTGAGAACTCACCTACCTGGAGCTCAGTGTCCAGGTGTACCCTTTCTCATACCTATCTTGCATGTGCGGTAATCCCTGTGGCCTCCCAGAGCTGTGTCTTGGGCCCAGAGACACCAGCTTGGTCCAGGGTCCGGGTGGGGGTGGAACAGGAAGGTTCATTGGGCTCTGTAGTCTCCAGCCTGGAGTTGGAGGCAGAACAAAGAGACTCCAGTCCCTGTGGTGGTCAGGCTCCAAGCTCCAAGACAGCAAAGAGTTGGGCCTGCTGTCCTGCAGAAAGGCAGGGGCACCTCCATGGTGACAGACTCACACTGCATTTGTGTTGTATTGGGCTGGGGGAAGGGACGAGAGGTCTTCCCATGGCTAGAGAGTCCTGAACAGCTTTGACCAGGGGCTTTGATTCTGTACCACCTTAATCATTCCCTTCTTCAGCCCTTAGGGACCGGAAACAGGCATTGCCCTCCCTGGCCTCCTCTTCCCCCATTCTGTCCCTTGCCTATTCTTTCCTTAAGATGAGTCAGGGAGGAATGCCTGACCTCCCTCTGACTTGTCCCAGTGCTACTCCTCACTGTGTGGTATCTGACAAGCGCCTCAGTTTCTCCCTCTGTGCAGTGGGAAGGACAGGCATTTCCCACCCTGCCCAGGTAGAGTTTGACTTCAAGACTCCCACCCCTCCCCACCCAGACCGTCACTCTCCATCCGCTCCGAGACCGTGGGCCTGCGGAGGGAGCTCCGGACGCCTGTCCTGGCTCAGCTCGAAACGGAAGGTCACGCGGCGGCTGATGTCGCGGTGCGGGGTGGCCTGCAGGAAGAGAGCCCTACCCTCGCGGGGAGCCTAGCGCACGCGTCGGCCCTCGGATGGGCCCGGGCCCTCAGCCAGCAGCAGCAGCTCCAGGGCGCCGCCCGCCCGCTCCACGGAGACCTGGGCACTGGGACCGGGGCCGCCCAGGGTAAAGCGCAGCGCGCCCGCCGGGCACAGCCACTCAGTCCCGAACCCCCACACAGGCCCGGGCCAGCTGCCCCACGCGGGTCAGGCCACTGTGGACAGACGCGCGGCACTAAGGCGGGCGTCCCGCGTCCCGAACCGACCTAGCGCCCTATCCTGCCCCGGCTCCCCGCAGGCACAGAGCCGCGTGCACTCTGTGCAGGAGGAAACTGGGGCTCAGCATCCTCTGTACTCGGGAGGGAGGCCAGGGATGTAGCGCCAGGGCGGAGCGACCCCCAGCCCAAAGGGCGCACTACACCGTGCCCCGAGCCCCTCCTAGGGCTGCTCCCGGGGGTCGTACCTGCCTCTGCAGCTGCGGCGTCCTGCGAATGACCCGCGCTGGTGGCCACGGCCAAGAGGCCGCAGCGCAGCGCGCGGAGCAGCGCAGGAGGCGGCGTGGCGCCAGGGAGAGGCCGGAGCGACCGGCCACGCCGACCCGAGCCGCACGGCCGCCGCCGCTCAGGAGCGCAGCCGGGAGGACGCCGGAGCTACCCAGGCGGCGGCCGATCGCCGCGCGGCCCCGGAACTTCCCTCCAATCGCCGCGGAGCTCGCGGGAGCCGGATGGAAGGAGTAGGTTTAGTGTCCACCGGAACCTGGGGTGCTCATTGTGGGTGGTCCCTTCCAAGAGTGGCTCTCAGAACACATCTCCTTCCCTGGCCCCAACCAATCCCAGGAGGCTGTGGGTACCCAAGGGAGGAGGGGCCAGGTGCTGGGGCTGCTGGGCACCATGAAATAACAAGTGGATGGGCATCCCTGAGCCACAAAATCAGGCCCCCAGGAGATCAGGACATGGACTGTCCAAAATGAAAGGGAGGGAATGGTGGGGAGACACAGATTCCCACAGCCAGGATTTCGCCTGAGGGTAGGGCGGGGGGAATGGCTGGCCAATGAGGACTAGAACGATTCCAGGCTGAGTGAGGAGCAGATGGCCTGGGCAAAGGCCAAGTGGACAGCTCTCGACAGCCTGGGAACCCCCTGGGTCAGCTAACAGAGTCCTTAGCCACAAAGCCAGGAGTCCAACCTCATACTAGAACCCTTGGAGTCAATGAGAACTTTAGCCAGATCTGTGGGAACCAGCATAGACTCTGCCATTTGTGGGTATGAACACTCCACCCCACTGTCCCAGCACTCTAGCCTTCATGCTATGCCTACGCTTCAGTGAGTGGCTGACAGATGAGGGCAGACGGCCCAAGAGGAAGTGAGAGGTTGGAGCTGCTGCTAAACTGAGCATACCAGTCTGCCCCCTCCCCTGGCCCCAAGTCTCTCTCAGGCCAAAGAGTAGTGAGACACCTATAGGGCTCAGCAAGTGGACTGAGAACCAGCTGTCACTATCATGATAGCCAAAAGATGGATGCAATCCAACTGCCAATCAACAGATGAATGGAGAAACAAAATGTGGTCCATTCATAGGTGGTATATGATTCAGCCTTAAAAAGAAAGGAAACTCTGACACATGCTTGAGTACATTATGCTCAGTGAAATAAGCCACTCACAAAAGGAGAAATATTGTATGATTCCACTTCTGTGAGGTTCCTAATTCAGGAACAAAATAAAATATTTGGTACTGGGGCTAGGAGAAGTTGGGGGTAGGGAGTTAGTGCTTAAAGAGGTTAGAGACTTAATTTGGGGAGATGAAAACATTCCGGAGATAGATGGTGCTGATGGTTGCTTTACAGTGTGAAAGTATCTAATACTACTGAACTATACACCCAAAACTGGTTATTATTTTCTTATGTGTATTTTACCCAATAAAGAATAAAAAGGGATAGACAGGGCCTGGGGCTGAGTACTAGAAGACAAAAGAGGTGCTGTAAAGAGAGGGAGGTACCACCCAAGTCAGCTGCTACCGCTGTCCTTGCTGAGGCCATGGGTCCACTTAGGGCTGGTCACACTAGGGCCTGGGCCTCACCTGCCCCGGACTCAGAGGCAGAGAGTGTGCTCTTGACGCCCTCTAGTGGCAGAGTGGAGAAAAGGCCTCAGACCCACCCCCTGTCCACCTAGGGCCCCTGGCTTTCCACCCCAACCCTACCCCCAGCGAATGGACCAATGTCTGTGGGTGCAAGGGAGGAGTTTCTGACAGGTAACCTGGTCTGAAATTGGCACACTCCTGGCCCTGGGCTGTCTCCTCAACACTAGGCTTCCCCTGCCCTGCCCCAGCCCCTTATTTGAGGGGCCCAGGGATGATGCTGTCACCTGCAGACCTGGACAGCATCAGCTACTTGTGCTCACAAGTTCCGGCCCACCCAGGAAAACACCTGAGTAGTGTTAGCCATCAGAGGTCTGTTGCCTATGGGACAGAGAGCCAGAAGGCCATGCTAGGGGTATAGGACCAGACACGTTGAAGGTACCCAGTAAATACTTGGAGAATGAGTGTGTATGCCAATGAGTGAATGAGTGAGTGGATGAATGACATCCCATATCTCAAGTAACTCCTCTGATGTCTATACTCCGTTTGGGGTCTCCTTCACATCCCTCAGCTCTAGACCTTTCAAGTGCCCTAACCTTCCAAAAGGAGCCTCTCTTCATTCCCACCCAAAACCTAGGTCTTGGCAAGGGGCTGGAAATGGTGCTAGGACAAGGAGCAGTGTCAGAGGTGAGCCCTGCCCTGAATGGTGCCTGGAACAGGTGGCCCTGAACTCCAGCAGAGGAGGCAACCCCACAGGGTGAAAGGCACCTACCCAGGGAGGCCCAAAGTGCTAGGGATACAGGCAAGGAGCACTCACGACCAAGGCTGGGGCTGGGCTAGTTGGGGATCTGGGGGAGCAATACAAAGCCAGAGAAGAGTGCTCCAATTCACACGAACAGAGGGCAAGGGCCCCAATGACATGATAGAGCTCAGGGCAAACCAGGTTCCAGGAAGGTGGCCAGTGGGAAGTGAGCAGGGCCAGCCCCAGGCTCATCGGCCAGGGGAGAGTTTGAACTTGGCCTCAAGAAAACAGCAAACAGAAACCCTTCAGAAATTATTAGAGAGCCTAGAGAGAAGGGGTCAAGCCTCCCACTTGCCCAAGTCTTCCCACCTGGGCTCCTGCTTCAGCAAAAGAAGGGCAGAGGGAGAGATATGGGCCAAGCAGAGGCCATTCCCGCCCATGTCCCCAGCTGAGCCTGTGGCTACCCAGACCCCTGCAGCCAAGACCACCTGAATGTGCCACTCCAGCTGGCCCAGTGCAGGGTGCTGTCCCCTGAGCAGAGCTAGGGAATAGGGACAGCAGGTACAATTGCCATAACTGAGGGCCTGGGAGTGTCAGGAACCCACCAGAACCTGGGTCACCCAGTGATGTGTTCCAATGCTCCAATAATACCAGAAGCACTGGCCTAGGAATACTCCCCCCACCCGCTGCCCAGCCTGACCTAGCCAGCCCCAAGACGCTGCAGTGACCAGCCCTCTCAGAGACACCATCGAAGAGATGATTATTATCTGCCAACTCTTCCATGCAACTGGTGCAACTTCTGGCTCCCCTTCACCTACATCCCATTTCCCTACCCCATTCCCAGGCGGAATCTGGCCTTGCCTTCCCACAAGCCTGCACCTCAGGACACAGAGCAAGATTCTTGTATATGGAGTGTTTTCCTCCCTTTGACAAGAAATCCACCCCCACACATACACCTTGCATCTTCCTGAGGAGCCAAAAATGCAGCTGCAGACTGATTTGCAGCTGAGCTAAAAATAATTGCCAGACTCCAGCCCGGGCTGGGAAAATATCCCATTGCTAGGAGACAACCGTTACTGGGAGACCGCCATTGCTAGGCGACGGGGTTGCCTTGGTGACAACTGGGCCCTGAGTCATCCTCAGCCCTGTCTGCTCCGCCCCCTTGCCCCTGGTGGGTCCAGCGTGGGTCCCAGGAGGAGGAAAGGCAGGGAGTAGAAACTAGAAGGCAGCCGAGAGGCCCACTGCCTGCTATTTGCCACCCACGGCCACCATGGCCACTCCAGGCTGAGAGATTCTCACTCCTATGGGCACCCACCATAGCAGTGGAGTGGCAAGAACAACCAAAGAAACCTGCAGCCTGCCTGCCCAAACAAGAGTCCCATCCCAGGCATTCTTGGGGCTTCAGCCTCTGGGTGGGGGGCTGAGGCAGTGAGGGGCACAGTATCTGTCTCATAGATTCATAGCATGAGGCTTCAGAGCCAGCCTAATCACTATAGGGCATGGGGTTCTCACTATCATGCTGAGCTAGGACCTTCAGGACACCCCCTAGTACCCCAGATCCATTTCTCAAGAGGAGAAGTACTTGCCTAAGGTCCTACCCAGGAAGAGAGTATTTGGGCCCAGGCAAGTGACTCCAAGGGCACACATACCACTCCAGAGTTCCCCAAGGAGAGTCCTGATGACCTCCTATGAGGGTGTTTCAGAGGTGCTGCCCCTAGCCTTGAGTACCACAAGGGGGTTGCCCTATCACAGGCATCCTCATTCCCATGTGACAGGGGCTCCCTCTCTCTTAGCCCCCAAGGTCTCAGGGCAGGATATGCCAACAGCCTTCAGTCCTTATTGCCCATGACTCCAGAACTGGAATCCCCTAGCAGCCTGGACTGGGGAGATTCCTCCATGCCCAGGTATCAATATAAGGGATGCTCCAGGTACAGAATAGTCCAGGCAAGAGAATTTCCCAGGTGAAAAGTGCTCCAGATGAGTTGATGGTTTATGTGAGAGACTGGTGCCCTCCTGGCCTTGGAGAAAGGCCAGATGGCAGAAGCTACAAGAATAAGGGGCAAGGCTGTGGGCTGGAGACTCAGGGCTTCACAGGCTGCAGTACAGAGGCCCGGGAGGATGGTGACCATATCTATACTGTAAAGTAATACCTCTGTACCACAGGGAGAACAGGTGGGAGGCATTGGGAAGAGATCAGTGAGGAGGTAGCTGCCATCAGCCATGGAAGAGAAGGATGCCTGACACAGGGAGGGGTGACAAAGGTAGAGAGATGAGCAGTCCGCAAGAGTTCGAGAGGCAGGCCTTCCACAGCAGTATATCATATCCCTCTGAACAACTGCTCTTGGCTCAGATTCTTCCAAGGCAAGTGGATTTCTCAGGCCCCTTTGAGGGCAGAACTTGCCCTCTGCCTGAGGTCCTGGCCCCTGCTGAGGGGCAAGAACCCCCTCGAAGCCTGAGGTAAAACCCTGCCTGCCAGTCAGGACAACATGCATGCCTGTGTCCATGCCAACCTAGGCCTCTGCACTTGGGGTGGAGGTGGAGCTGGAAGGCCGGCCTGCCAGACCCGCACGCTGGAGGTTATTGGTTGGATTGGACAGCATTCCTTTTCAACATTTTCCCAAATGTTTTCACATTTCCCATCTTGCCTGCCCATGCCGAGCCTCCTCTGAATCATGTGAGCATTGTGATTCTTTAGTCCCTGCCACACAGGAGAGCAGCCTTCATCCCGGTTAGTGCCCTACACACAGCAAGAACAACATCTCCCTCAAACCAGCTAGGGTCCAGCCAGCCTGACTCCCCCTCCTGTTGCCTCCATCTCACACCAGCCCCAATTTCTGCTCAAAACACTAACACTGAACACCAGCTGGTTTTATTTCTACGAAGACACTATCTCAGGGAACCTCTCTCCCAGCCCAGAGGCTCTTTCCCAAATGCAAAGACCCTTCTTGCTCTCCCCACACCTGGTCCCTCTGCTGTCTCTGCTCCCAGGAGATCTCAGAATGAGCACTGTTAGCCTCCATCTCCTCCCCGAGCCTGCTGGGGCTTCTCCAGTGGCCCATGCAGCCCTCCACACCTCCCTTCCATATCCCACCTCTTCTCTCTCTTCCAGCCTGCTCCCTACAAAGCAGCTGTCACCTCCGCATCCAGTCTATTCCAGAGGGCACTTGCTAAGCTCCTTAAGTGCTCAGGACCTTTGCACACCCATTCCCGGACCACTTCCCCATCCTCTCACCCTTGGGGTCTCCGCTCAAGTTTCATGTCCTCAGGAGCCCTGCCACCACCACCCTCGCAGGTCACTATCACATGGCCCTCTTGAACTTTCATCACTCTCAAAATAGTCATTCTCTGAAATGATCTGTTGGTCACTTGCTTCTCAGCTCTGAGGGTGTGTAAGTGTGTCCCCCACTGAGGGGGATTTCTGGGCCTGGCACCCAGCAGGTGCACAGGAGATGGAAGGGCCTTGACGGAGGACTGGACTCGGGCTCCACAGCAGGGGTGGTAAGGGTGGGGTTCCAATCGTTCTCTCCCCCGCAGGTGGCAGCCAAAGGCTGGGACGCAAGGGGCCGTCAGGAACCCCACAGGACCGCGCACCCCACGGCCAACCGCCGGGGCCAAGAGGCTCGAGTCCTCTTAGCCCCGCAGAACTTGGGGTCCCCACAGCTCCTCTCAGGGAGGGCTTGCTCCAGGCCCGCTGTGCGGCCGCGTGCCTTACCCTCTCTTTCCTCTCTCTCCTGTCCTCCGCTGCCCTCCCCTCCCCTCCCAGCCCCGCGCAGCCGCGCGCCCGGGTTTGTTATTGCGAGGGCGCCCGCGGCGAAGATGGGGGCGGGGCGCGTGCCGGGGCCGGCGCGCGCCCGTGGGCGCCGCGTCGGGGGCGCGCCGTGCGCGCGGCAGGGCGGGGCTCGGCATCCTCCGCGCCCCCGACCCGGGCTCCCCAGCTCGGATTGGCTCCCCGCGCCGGGAGCGCGCGAGGGCGCGGCGCTTCGGGCCGGGCGGGGGGCGCGCGCGGCGCCGCCCGCGGCCTCGGAGGAGCGCAGGGAGGAGGGCGAGGGGAGGGCGGAGGCGCCCGCCCGGCTCCCTGCAAAGCGGCCTTATTTATCTGGGCAGAGACTCAGCCTCCCCGGTGGGAGGCTCAAGGCGGCCCATCCTCTCCCACCGGGGAGCTCTTCTTGGGGCGCGGCCGAGGGGGCCGGCCAGGCTGGGGCGCGGGGTGCGGCCGGGCCCTGCCGGCCAGGCCAGCACCTCGGCCGCCTCCCCGCTTCGCCGGCGCCCATGCCAGGCGACCCGTAACGGGAGGACGCCTTGCGAGCAGCGTGGCATGAGCCAGGAGCCCGTGCCGAGGTAAGGTGTGCGCTCGGGACCAGGCTGCAGGGCCGAGAGGGGCTAGCCTACGCCACCGCGGCAGGCACAACGAGGAGGGGAGGGGGCTTGGGACGGCGCCTCCGCCACCCCCAGAGGGTTATGTAAGCGCAGCCCCTTCCCTGGCCATGGGCGCTGGGCCTCGGGCCCTGCCCGGCCTTCCCACGGCCCCTTACCCCAGTGGCGGGCCTGGTCGAGGCCCACTCCCTATGGCAACTGGACCAAGACTGTGGGTCGGTGCCACCTAACGGTGGCCCTGTGGAAGCAGATGTGCAGGCCCCCGGTCCGCTTGTCTCGGTGAGGTCTTGGACCACCCCTGAGCTCTGAGCTCCCCACCTCGGCACCAGGAGACTCTGGGCCTATGAGAGAGGTGTTAGATAAAATTACACTCCAGGAGGAGCCATGTGGATACATGGCTAGAGGGCCTGTCTGCCCCTGGACACCTTCTGGACCAGGGCCTGTGTGGAGCTGCCACAGTGGGAGGTAGAGGGGAAAGAAGGGACTGAGCACCTGCCTGGTTTTGGAGGAGGGGTCAGGCCTTGGCCAATGTTGAAGGGCCTGAGAAGGGGAAGTGGGCACCTAGAGATTTGCTGGGGAGGGGTCTTATACCCCTGGAGTTTGAGTGCGTAAGGAGAGTCTCGCACCCATCACCCCAGGAGAGAAGGCCTGGCTATCGGAGCCTCAAGGAGCCCGTGGCCCAGTGGCCACTCCTCCAGCCCCTCCCCGTCTCTGCACAGGAAGCTTCTCCTCTATGGAGAGAGCAGATGGTGGATGACACCTCGCTTGCCCCCTCCATCAGGCCCCTCCCCACACCCAATGTCTCCCAGGGCCCAGTGACTAGAGTCAGTTCAGGCCTTTCTGATGCCAGGCAGGGCACAGGGCCCCTTCTTCCACCCGACTACTTTGAGGGCTGCTGGATAGCAGCCTGGGTACAGAAGGCCTGGGCCGGGCTGGACCTGAGAGGTTTGGGGTCTCACAGGCCAGGACAGAGGCCTGATAAGAGACCCATTGGCTCAGCAGGAGGTGACCACAGGGGTGGACCAGAGCTGTCTGGAGAGGAGGGAAAGTCAAGCCCCAGTTATAAACATGGGCAGTGCAAGGTAGGCTGTTCAGGCCCCAGGTGACCCCAGGTTTCAGCTGCCCCAGTGCCTGCCCCTTTACTACCTGGCTCCCTCCACCTTTACCACCCCTCACTTTGGGCAGGTGTATGAGCACCTCTAACACCGGGGAGGTTCATGGGACAGGCATCACCCTCCAGTTCATGCCTACTTCCAGACCACTTGAGCAAGTCCTATCTATCTTCTAGTGATGAGAAGGAAACAAGTGGCCCTGGGGTGAGTGGAACCTGGAACCCTCAAAATAGCTGGGCCGAGGCCCAGGAAGGCCTGCACTGCTGAAATCCAGGGAGACATCTCACCCTGATGTCGGGGAAGGGGCTCCTTTGCTGGCACTGTGCCGCTGCCTGAAGCCCCGTCTCATCTCACATGGGAGATCACTGCTGTGTCTCAGGGTCTGGCTTGAGAGAGGAATGGAGGTGGCAGTAAAGGAAGGTCTGTGAGGTCAGTGGGTGGCTCAGAACCTTCACCACGAGTGGACTGGAGGAGCTTCAACCAGATCAGCTTCAAAAGATGGGCTCAGGCCACCTTTGCCCACTTAGCAAGAAAGTGGGGGAGGGATCGAGGCAGCTGCCCAAAGCAGCAGGCACTAGATGCCTCAGGACTGGGTTCTGGAGGGCTCAGGTCCCTCAGAGCAGAGGAGCTGAGACGAGGCCTAGAACCCAGTATCCAGTCCTACATGGCTGATCTGCCCCCTGAGTTTGGCCAAAAGACTGCTGGAGCATGAACTTGAGTCTCTCTTGAGGCCCTGTGCTCCCTTCCCAGAGCTCCCTTCCCAGTGCATGGGTGGGGCATTCTGCACCCCAGAAGCATTTCTGAGCTGAGGGAAGGAGGGGAGTGCTACTGCTAGGACATGTGCAAAGTGACAGGAATATGAATGTGCCTGAGTCACGGGGCTTGTCATGGAGTCTGTCAGCCTGCGCCATGTCCCCAGTCCCAAGCTGCCCTGGTTATCACCTGAACACCTTGGGCTGCCACCACAACTTGATCTATGTGAGTTTTTCTGGCTACCCTTGTTCTGCCCAGCTTCATGGCCCTCAGTGCAGGTTTTACTGGGTGCAGGCCTCCCAGTATCCAGAGCCGGCTGTGTCAGATGGGGACATCAGAGATGGGGGAAGAGATCTCCAGTGTAGGGACCATAAGGGGCAGAGGTTTTCCTGGGAATGAGCAGTTCAAAAGAAGTGTCCCAGTGGTGGACATGCAGCTTGCAGCCTCTGGAAGGAGAGCAGGAGTGAAAAGTACAATTGTGGCAGAGACCACCAGCCCAGGGTTCCAGGCTGGTAAGGCACAGGGAATGGAAGAAGCAGAACAGGACAGAGAAAGGAGGCCACATGAGGTGCGTCTGGCCAGAGGCAGGCCAGCTGGTGGCTCTGGGTTACTATCTGGACCCATGAGCCTGGCCTGGGCTTTGGGAGTCAGACAGTTGGGGGTCTTGGGGTAAAATTTCAGTTTTGTGTGACTTCTGAAATTTCACTCTCAGCCCTATTTTCCCCACTATGATCAGATAGTGTATGAAGGGCTCAGACCAGCAGTGAGAAGTGTGGTGTTGAGAAGGACAGGACCCCTACTTCCCTCCCTCTGGTAGTGCCTGTCTCCTTCCCTTCAGGTCTGGCCAGATTATGGGGTACAGGCAGCCAGCTTCCTTAACCCTGCAGCTCCCAAGAGGAGTCTCAACTAAAAAGGAGAGATGAGCTGTCCTCTGCCCAAGGATCTGAACAACTACAAGGACCATGCCAAGCCCCAGGGTCTTGGAGGTCCTCTCAGAGACTCTGGCACCAACCCAACTCCAGTGGCCTCCCTGTAGATACTGGCCTCTGTCACAACCAGGATTATTGAATTGAGCTGCAGCTTTCCCACTGACAGCTCTTATAATCTGACCCATCCTACCAAGACTGATGGGCCTCAGGCGTGACTCCACTAACTGGACTGCCATTTCCCATTCATTTATTCATTCAGTTCTGGTAGCACTGAGAGGCCCCTACATCATAGTGCCAGATGTCCTCAAGGACCCCCCAGCCAAGGGGAGAGGCCTGACAGGTAGTGATGATAGCCCAAATGATGACTGAGACCCTGGAGTTGCTTTCTCAGTGCTGGGAGTTCCACAGGGGGAGGCAGGGGTGGCACTCATACCAAAAGATGGAGGAGAAGGAGCTTGGAGGATTAAGAAGCAGGGAGGCCTTCTGAACAAGCAGGGGGGCCAGCATGTGGCCAGGCAGAGATGGGGAGGAGAGGAGGAATGCATGAAAGGAGTCAGCTGGTGGGGGTGGGAGGAAGGAACAGAGATGAGGCTGTAAGGTGGACTTGCTGGGTCCCAGGACCTAGTGATGACCTAAAGAAGAATCAGTTTCTTATGAAGCCCCAGCACAGCCATCTGCAGACTGTCAGCCTGGAAGTCACCAAGTTCTGGAGTCCTCCTAGGAGCCCCCATGACTCTACCATGCTCCCTAGGTCTACTCTGGCCCCGATGCTTCTCAGTGAGTCTGCTGGGGAAACACAGGCTCTTCCAAGTGGTACCCTGAACCAGCTTTGCTCTGGGTGATGGGGACAAGACAAAGTAGTGACCACCATCTCCCTCCTTCACCTGGGGTGAGCTCTGGAGCCTCGAGTCCCTGCAGCCTATCCCAGGAAAGGACCTCTCCAGAATTCCACTTCACACTGAGGAACAACCCACCAGGGCTGAGGCTGTCAACAGTGCAAGTGTGGCCATTTTTTTAAAAAGCCTTTCCCCCCATAATTAGCTCCTGATATTTATTCTTAAAAGGGAAGGCAGCCCCTAGTAGACTGGCAGCTGCCCCTATCACCTGCTGGCAGGAAACTCCAAGCAGGTCCTCCAATCCCTACTGGGTACAGTGGGGCAGTTATAAATTTCAGGAAGATGGGGGCTGTGTAACCCACCTGGCTTGGTGGGTAGGGCCAGGTCCAGGCAGAGGGGCCCTTGTCCCAGCTTCCCAGGGACCCCTTGCCTAACTGGCAGGAAGATCCATCTAACCGTGAACTCGCCTTTCTCCCAAAGCCCTGACCTCTTGGTCAAGGTGTGACTATTTCCGGTTTTGTGCTACAGAGTGGGGAATTCTCAGACTGGGTCAATGAGGCTGGAGTGTGAGGAAGAGCTGGAGTGCAGTGGGACCATGGACAAGGTTGGGGAACAGTAGGGCTACTACTAAGGGTGACAGCTCCAATCCAGAAGTGGGAGGTAGAGGGTGGGGAGGGCTGGCTGACAGGCAGGGACATGTGCCTATGGCTAGGGACAGGGGTGTGGGATGAGGGACAGCCAGGCCTCAGACCCTGTGTCCAGGCTGCTGAGAGTCATCCTTGTTCTGCTCCCTCCTGTGGGCTTTCTCCTGGGGGCTGGCTTGTTTTCACAAGTTTGACCCTGAAGCCTGGGTGGTGGGGATGAAACTGTGGGCGTGTGCAAATGTGAGCTACAGTGAGGGGAGGGAAGGAAGCCTCGCAGGTGCCCGGGGCATCCACGTGCATCCCCCCAACTCAGGCGCTCCACGTGAACACCCATGGCTGGGAGCATTTTCAACCTAAATCGGCACTGCTCTTGAGTTATTTCTCCCCTGGTGCCGCCTCCGCCGCCTCTGCGGGATCTTATATGAGCGGGGCGGCTTCTCCCCTCTTCCCTGCATCCTCTCTGCCTCCAGGGCCCCTCCCTGCTTATCTGAATTTGCCAAATCCGACCCCCACCCCGCCCCACACCGCTAGCCGCTGTCCGCGGTGGAGGCCTGCCGGGCCTGGCCTCCGAGCACGCGCTCAGCGACCGGGCGCGGGGACCGGGGGCGGGGCGGGGGGGGGGAGGCGCTGTCCATGGTGCTGCGCTCCGGCCGGCCGCGTCTGGTCTGTAGGAAGCTGCGGAGGCCGGGTGGGCCTCGCGCCCTGAGCCATGAAATCATGGCTCCCGCTCCCGCTCCCGGGACACAGAAGGTAGTCAAGCCGGGGCTGCCTCTCTGTATCCATCAACCCACAGGAGGGAGTTGCGAGGACAGCCTCTCTCATGGACACAGGAGTGGGGACCAGTCGTGGGATTCATCCTGTCCCTCCATGAGGCACTGTTGGCCATGATGGTCCCCTCCTCCTGTATGGCATTAAGGGGTCTAGGGCAGCCTTCATATCAGGCCACCCCCACCACTGGCAAACTAACTCTCAGAGCCTCAGCTTCCTAATCTGAAAATAAGGGTAACAGTAGTGGCCACCCTCCCACACCCCAGGGCTGCTGTGAGGTTGAAATCCATGGTCATCCCAGTGGGCAGATGGTATGGATGTCATTTATCAGCATGTGTGAGCTCATTAACTACCTGGTCATGAGCTGTAGTGTGGGGGCAGCCAAGGTGTGGGAGCCTCCCCTGGGGAGGGAAGGCCCAGGGTGGACTGCCAGCCTAGGGGCTCATGGCTGCCAAGGCATGAAGGCCCTTGGGCCAAAAGCTGGGTTGGCAGCCATGAGGGCCATGTGTCCCAAGTCTGCACTCCCCTCCCCAGATGTGGAATGCTGACAAGATTGTCCTGTTCAGAGCTTGGAAACAATGGAAGGTGTGCGGTGCTGGAAAGAGCAGGGCAAGACTGCCCTCTTACTTCTCTCCCTCGCTCTCAGTGGCTCCTGTCCCCTTCCACTCAGGTGGGCCATGGGGCTCAGAAGCAACACTCTCATCACTTTCTAACTGCAAGCCATGCACTATGCTTAGCCCTTTATACACGCTGTCCCTTAGTGAGGGGATATCATCACCTCCTAGACTTTGAAGTGAGGAAGGTGAGGTTTAGAGAAGGAAATGCCTTGCCCAGGCCAGTCAGCCAGTGTGTGGCCTGTTTTGAGTCCAAAGTGTGTTACTTGAAGCCTGTGTGGGTAAGCACTGAGTGCATAGCTTTTTAGCTGTAGATTTGGTATGGGGTGGGACAGGAAATCTGAAATGTGGAGCAAAGGGTGGCACAGTGAGGGTCCCACTGTTTCTTATCTCCAGGACTGTGTTGTGCCCAGTGCCCTTTGCCACCCATTCACAGCCTTGGTGGCCTGAAAAGGGGAGCCAGCATGGTCTCAGCCCCACCCTGGGGGCACTCCCTTCACACAGCCTTCCATAGCCAGCTCTGGTCCAACCCTCAGCTCCACCACTGATTATGACCTCAGGCAAGCAATTCACATTGCCCCAGCCTTGGTTTCCTCAAGTGGTCAGTGGGTACGGTCACTATACCATCATCCTCAATGAGTTAGGTGGTGGATTAAAGAGACAGAATGTGTCCAGGGCTCACTGTGCTAGCATCACAGTAAGCACTGGCAAGACACCTGTACTTTCTTTGAGTAGATTCTGAGCTATGGAACCTACTGTAACCACTGAGGTTCTCAGTGGGCTGGTGTGTGAATCTCAGGGTACTGGAAACACACCAGAGAGCCATGATGGGACCCCACAGTGGAAGGGCCAGAGACTGCCCCAAATCCGCTCCTCAGTTTCACAGCCTTGAGCAATGGAAGCAGGCCTGGCAGGCACTGATGGTAGGCATCAGGATAGCAAAGGTGAAAGGGAGCAGTCACAGGCTAGTGTCTCTCCACTTGTTTCTCATGTATAAAACAGGAACCATAGTATCTAGGTACTGAACATCTCTGAGTGGGTGCAGGTTGAACTCAGTGCATACACTAGGTGCTCAGAGACTAGCCCTGTTCTGTTGCTGCTCAGTCAAGGAGGAAAACTTGTACTTAGATCCTTTCTGTAGGGTGGTTCTGGGAGTGCCGTGGGAGAGGATACTCAGGGATAATAAGGGGCCCAGCTCTGCCCTGCCTTCCAGGAGGGAACATGGAACTCACTTCCCACTCTGGGCCCCTGTCTGCAGAGTAAGCGAGGAAGATGTCCAGCCCTGGAGTCAACGGCGACCCCAAGCCCCCATGCTTGCCTCGAAACGGTCTGGTGAAGCTGCCGGGCCAGCCCAACGGCCTGGGCACAGCCAGTATCACCAAGGGCACACCAGCTGCCAAGAACCGCCCCTGCCAGCCACTGCCCCCACCCACCCTCCCACCACCCAGCCTGGCTGCCCCAATGCCCCGGGCTGCCCTGGCTGGGGGCCTGTGTCCTCCAGCAGGGCTCCCCCTTGGGGGTCCAGCCTCAGCCCCAGTACCCGGACCCCCAGTGGAGCGGCCACCGCTGGCCACAGACGAAAAGATCCTCAATGGCCTCTTCTGGTACTTCTCGGCCTGCGAGAAGTGTGTGCTGGCCCAGGTGTGCAAGGCCTGGCGGCGCGTGCTCTACCAGCCCAAGTTCTGGGTGGGCCTCACACCTGTGCTGCATGCCAAGGAGCTCTACAATGTGCTGCCTGGTGGTGAGAAGGAGTTCGTGAACCTGCAGGGCTTTGCTGCACGTGGCTTTGAGGGTTTCTGCTTGGTTGGCGTTTCCGATCTGGACATCTGTGAGTTCATCGACAACTACGCCCTCTCCAAGAAGGGTGTCAAGGCTATGAGCCTCAAACGCTCTACCATCACTGACGCTGGCCTGGAGGTGTGTCCCACCACTAGCTCAGAAGGGACAGGGATGGGGGAAGGGCCAGATAGCAGTAAAGATGCAGGTGTGGGGGTTGGGGGAGGTGGGGAGTGGCCCCCAGAGGAAGCTCGGGCACACAACGGGAAATGTAGCTAAGGGCTGTGCCCATACTCTGAGGGGGATTGTGGCTCTGGAGTGGGGAGAAGCAGAACTGGCTACATAATTTGAGCAAGCCAGTCTAACATGAAAATGATTTAAGAATTTCAGGATAAGGACACCATAGCAGTTCGTTAAATGTGGGTATAGGCCCTGGATGCCAGTGAAGCTGGCCTAGTTTGGGGAGGATACCATAGGAAGTGGACTTAGTAGGGGCAAAGGTTAGAGGAGCAGCCGTGCAGCTGGCCTGTTCTCCAGGACTTGGACTCTAATCATCAAATCATTAATACCAACTGCTTCAGGCACCTGCTCTGGCCAGGCCTTGGGCTCCAGTTTCCCCTGTGCCCTGCCTCCATGAGAGTGTAGTTGAGGTGTAACAGACACAATGTAAAGTGCGCTTGTCTAAGAGTATATCTCAATGCATGTTTACACTCACCTACACTCTGGAGAACACCACTTCTTGCCCCATAGCAGGCTCCTTCTGCCCTATCTCCTACCCTGTGCACCACACCCTGCAAGGAGGGGCACATTCACAGAATCAAGGTAGATTTTCACAGTGGAGGTAGTAGAGGTGAGGTCAGGCCTCCTGACCCTGAACCTGCTGGCCTACAGGTAATGCTGGAGCAGATGCAGGGCGTGGTGCGCCTGGAGCTGTCAGGCTGCAATGACTTCACTGAGGCGGGGCTGTGGTCCAGCCTGAGCGCACGCATCACCTCACTGAGTGTGAGTGACTGCATCAACGTGGCTGACGACGCCATTGCAGCCATATCACAGCTGCTGCCCAACCTGGCAGAGCTGAGCTTGCAGGCCTACCATGTGACGGACACGGCGCTGGCCTACTTCACAGCGCGACAGGGCCATAGCACACACACCCTGCGCCTGCTGTCCTGCTGGGAGATCACCAACCACGGCGTGGTCAACGTGGTGCACAGCCTGCCCAACCTCACTGTACTTAGCCTTTCTGGCTGCTCTAAGGTCACCGACGATGGTGTGGAGCTTGTGGCCGAGAATCTGCGCAAGCTGCGCAGCCTCGACCTCTCCTGGTGCCCGCGTATCACAGACATGGCTCTGGAGTATGTGGCCTGTGACCTGCACCGCCTGGAGGAGCTCGTGCTGGACAGGTGTGTGCATCCCTCACCCTCAAGCCATGGAGGGTGGGACGTGAGGCTGGCTGGACCTTCTAAGCAGTGAGCCTAGACTAGTGAACAGCCCTGTAGGTAAAGTGGGTAGGGAGTGGGTTGAGGGGCAGGGCTATAGAAAAGAAGGAGCTATTATGAGTAGGGCAGAAGATGAGTTCGTGCCAGGGACACTGGGGCTGTGGGAGGAAGAAAGGGGTAGGAGCTGAGGGGCAGGGCGAGGTGTTCTGAAGGTGGGCAGCCCCCTTCTGTTGCAACCGCAGGTGTGTACGCATCACGGACACTGGCCTCAGCTATTTGTCCACCATGTCGTCCCTCCGCAGCCTCTACCTGAGATGGTGCTGCCAGGTACTGGCCCTCTACGCCTCCGGAGATTGGGGAGTAGTCTGGGGAGGGGGGGCGCTGGGAAAGCCCCCACCCAGACAGTCTTCTGACCTGGTCCAGGCCCACTCTGATTCTTGTAAGAAATCTGGGATCCCTCCACACTCAGCAGCCTACATAAGCGAAGGACGTGGAGTTCCCAGAGCCCTCACCAGCACTCCCCACCTGCCTCCTCGCTCCGTGGGGGAACTGAGAAACCTCCGTTTTGAACCCCGCTCCCTGCCCCTCCAGCAGCTCCAGGCCTGCGGCCTGACCTCAGGAGTGGGGCTCCGACGGGGTGTGAGGGAAATAGTTAACTCGCCCGCCCTCACCCCCAGGTGCAGGACTTCGGGCTGAAGCACCTCCTGGCCATGAGGAGTTTGCGTCTCCTGTCTCTGGCAGGTGAGACCCCCCTGGCGCGCCCTGGACAGTGACCACCCCCCGCCCCCTAGTCCGACTCCGCCAATCCTGCGGAGTCCCTTGTGCGGATTCACGCCGGAGGCTGACCCATGAGCCCATGTCCAGGTCAGGGGCGGGGGGAAGGTCGGGCAGGCTGTAGCCTCCACCCTCCGGGCCGCTCCATCGCTCATCGAGCCTGGGCCTGCACCCACTCAGCCACTTCTCTGCTCACCCCCCGCCCCCGCAGGCTGCCCGCTGCTGACCACCACCGGACTGTCGGGCCTGGTGCAGCTTCAGGAACTGGAGGAGCTGGAGCTGACCAACTGCCCCGGGGCCACCCCCGAGCTCTTCAAGTACTTCTCGCAGCACCTGCCCCGCTGCCTCGTCATCGAGTAGCGCGGAGCCTCCTCGCCCCCGTCGCAGGACCCGGCCACGCTCTGGGCGGAGACGCGGGGGCGCCGCTGAGCCCCATCTCCTTGCCATGCCCTCAGGGGAGCCCCCACACCCAGCGCGGGAGCCGGGACAAACCGAGGGAAAGCTCCGCCCCGCTCCCCTCGGCCCCTCCGCTCCTCTCCTGGCCCCGCCTGGGCAGGAAGGGGCGGCGGGCGGGGCCAGCCCCACGCACGCACGCACGCACACTCGGGGATTTGTGCATGCCCCTCGTGCCCGCCCTGCACGCCCACCCTCCACCTCGCCGCAGCCGCCTCCATCATTCGCCCGCCCGCTGGGGGTGGGAGGGCCAAGCCCGATCCTGGGGGTGGGGGTGGCATTTTAAGCTCACCAGAGGGCCGCCCTTACCGCCTTCCCGGCACACCCTACTGCCTCTCAGCTGTCCCCCTATCTCGGGCAGGGCCCAAGGGGATTGAGGGGGGCTGGGTCCCCCAGGACACAGTGGCCCAGAAGAGCCCCATGGGTTGCCCACATCTTCCACCGCATCACGCCTGGATTCCTCTGAGCGTTGCGAAGGGAAACAGGCCACCGCCAAAGCCATGGCCCGCTGAGGAGCCCAAGTCCCACTTGCCCTTCTCCCCACCTCATGCCAGCTTGACCCAAGCAACAGCGACCTCCCCTCTTACCACTGTGTGAAGCAGTCCTGCTCACCCCACCCCCACCCGCAGGCCTACAAATCCTTGGGGTCCTGGCCAGGCTGGGGCAGAACTGGGTTGGGAAAGAGGCAGAGTGGATGACAATGACCTTGGCATAATCAAAATTAGCCCAGCCAGCAACAGTCCACTTCAACCCAGAGGTGGTACAGATAACTTGAGAGATCCCAAACTGGAGCAGGGCCTCAGGGCCCACAGGCCTTGGGAGCAGTCCTTAGTGGACCATATACTGAAACCCCTGTAGCCAGCTGGGCCCAGGTCTCTCAATGCCAACCACACTTCACCCTGGGCAGGTTACTGTCAGGTGGAAGCCAGAAAAGTAGATGCCAGCCAAGGCTCAGGGTCAGCGCCAGCCAGCGACTGCTATCTTCCAGTGGCCCGCACATCCTCAGCACCCCGAGGAGGAAGGGCTCCTTTCTAGCTGCACCCCGACCCAAGCTTCCCAAACCTCTGCTTGCCCACATGGGCTCTGACTATGTTCTGTCCGATCCCAAGACATTTGGAAGTCCTAGGGGATGCTGGCACATCTTGGCAATTGCTGAGGAGGGGGCTGGGACCCCTTTCCATTCCAACCTTGAACCCCAGGAGATACAACACCCACACCTAATCTTGGGACACCCCTGCCCCCATCTGGTTGGAAGAGAGTAACCAGGTTCCAGAGAGTGAGTGAGAAAGCAAGAGAGAAAGAGCAAGCAAGAGATGCTACTGAAGCAGAGAAATAGTTCAACAGCCCAAAGATCTCTCTGCCCCTGGAGTGCCGGCAGGAGGCTCCTGGGTTGAGGTGGTCAGGAGCCAGTTTCTTCAGCCCTTCCTCCCCACAGTTCCCTAGTGGGGAGGTAGCAGCTGTTCATTTGTCCAAAGTATTAATGCAACTGAAGCTGTGATATTTCCAACGACTGTAGGAGGAAAATTTAAGGGGAGAGAGGAAAACAAAACCAACCAACCCCTAAAATCATTTTCTTATTGTACATAACCTCATTCTCCTGTATATGCGGAAGATATAACCTTATATTTGGTAAGTGTTTCTTGTGCTATTTTATCACGTGACCTGTTTATAAAAATATATATTAAAAAAGTTGTAAAAACACATGTCTGAGGTGTTTTTAGATCATCAGACCATGGCGGGGGGAAAGTGTATCTGCCCTAAGGAGCTCAAGTTTCTTTATTCTTGTGCATCCCTCAACTCATCAAATTTGTTCTTTCAACAGAAATGTAGGGGCCAGCTGCCACTATGACAGACTGGAAACCCAGCACTGACTGAGAAGTTCCTCAAGCTCATTGCTTAAGTGGGGAGAGAGACAGACACTAAAGTCATTACGTATAATAGTCCCTCCAAAATATTTGGGATCTAGCCCATCCTTCCCGAAGGGCAAAAATGAGCCCTGTTACATGCACAGTGTAACTGAGGTTAAGAGAGGGGCAGGGATGTCCCAAAAGATCACACAAAGACAAACCAGTGAAAGGGAGAAAGGTAGGCTCAGGGAGGGTGACTAAATCGGGTTGTGTGAACAAACTGTGCCAGGCACTGGAGTTTGTGGAGACCAAGAAAGACGTGATCCCTGCCTGGTGGAGTTCACACTCGTGTGCGATGACCAGTAAACAAAGGAAAGGGTTGTGACGAGCGCTGTGAAGGTGACAGTGACTGGAGAGGCTACATTAGATGCGGTGGCCAGAGAAGGCCTCTGAGAGCAGGACACTTAAGCTGAACCCTCAAAAGTGAGGAGGCGCGTTCTGGAGAGAGAGAACTAGCACCGGTGATGGCTGCAAAGCAGCAAAGAACTTGACGGGCTGAAAGCCGCTGTGGCTGGAGGTGCGCCACAAAGGCCAGGAGTTTGGGAATTACCCACAGCGTGGTGGGGAGCTACAGGGTGCCTTTGTCCGAAGAGGGGTACCTGGCTGCTGTACGGGCTTCAAATGACGGAGAACAAGGGACAAGGAGAAAACCAATAGGAAAACCTGCTCCTGGGGTCCAAGGGAGGAGAATGAGGGAGGTGGAGACGATTGCAGGGATTCGGAACTCGTTTAGGGAAGTATGGACTTGCTGACGGACCCTGGGGTAAAGATAAGCACTGCTATTAAAATACTAGGAGGAAAAAAAAAAAAAAAAGCACCGAGACGGAATCAAGGGAGCCTAACTCAATCCTGAACCCAAACTCCACCTCCCCTGGAGCAGTCTCCTCATCCGGAACTTTTGTAGTGTGGGTACTCGCTTCCGACGTGGAGGAGACCAGAACACTACTTCCGGCGAGGGGCGGGAAACAGACAGGCTGCTTCCGGCGCGGCCGTGCCGGCGCGCCTCAGACGGAGAAATGTAGTGAATTGTTCAGGTGCTCGCGAAGGGAGTGGATTCTTCGGTTCTTCTGGCTCTGTCCCCGCTGCCTGCGTTCCTCCACGCCACCGCAACCTCCGCGCTGCCGGCGTGTCCTGCCTCCTGTCCAGCCCCTCAGGCTCTTGTTAACAGCTCGGTCCTTGAAGTTCCTCTGTGTCCCTCTCTAGCCCTTCTGGTCCATCCCCGGAGGCCCCGGAACCGACTATGTGGTTGGTGGTAACCGCCTCACTTCCATGCCAGGATTGATTAACCAGTGAAGGTCTAGTGACCGCCCAGATCTGACTGGGGGCATGCAAAGGTGGCCTGGGCTGGGCCTGACCAGGTAGGGTCTCCCCCAGAAGTCAGACATAGATCGGACTGACCAACCTCAGGGCAGCTACGGCACCTTCTGACCAGCCAGCCGGACTTGATTGACTAACGGTGGACTGCCCTGGATGGACTCACCAAGACTAACCCAGGCTTAACGAGTTTTGGGAAATCCAACCTGAGAGAAGGGTCTGAACTGACAGCTCCCTTCACCAGTTTACCAGGCCAGCCAACTTCACTGACTTCCTGTCCCCACCACTTGTGCAGCCATGGAGAAGATGTCCCGCGTGACCACAGCCCTGAGTGGCAGTGCGTTGACAGGCCACACCATGCACTGCCACCTGGACGCGCCAGCCAATGCCATCAGTGTGTGCCGAGATGCAGCCCAGGTGGTCGTGGCAGGCCGAAGTATTTTCAAGATCTATGCCATTGAGGAGGAGCAGTTTGTAGAGAAGCTGAACCTGCGTGTGGGCCGCAAGCCTTCGCTCAACCTGAGCTGTGCTGATGTTGTCTGGCACCAGATGGATGAGAACCTGTTGGCCACAGCAGCCACTAATGGAGTAGTGGTTACATGGAACCTGGGCCGGCCATCCCGCAATAAGCAGGACCAACTGTTCACAGAGCATAAACGCACCGTGAACAAAGTATGCTTCCACCCCTCTGAGGCCCATGTGCTGCTCAGTGGCTCCCAGGATGGCTTCATGAAGTGCTTTGACCTCCGCAAGAAAGACTCTGTCAGCACCTTCTCAGGTGAGCCCCTCAGAGGCAGGTTGGGCAGGTGTACATCTTTGCAGGCCGCTGGCTTGTCCAGACAGGTTAAGAAGTGCTTCATGCATTAGAGGCACTCAGAAATACTCCCAGAGGGCTTCCTGGAGGAGCAGCCAGCTGAGCCAGCACTGGAAGAGTGTGTGGGGGTCAGCAGGGGAGAGACAGGGGCAGATCTGGTTTAGGTGTGAGAGGTATGTAGAATGTGACTGCAGATCTGATGCACCTGTGGGGCCAGCAGGAGTCGAGGCTGAGTATGGGATAAGGAAAAGGGCAGAGCTTAAGCAGGCCACAGCATACCTGTGTGGTTGAAGATTTGTTTCTCTGCCTCTTCTTCCCTTGCCTCAGAGCTCCAAGTTACTTCATTGCAGGAAGTCCACCAGGACCTCCGGAGTCCTCAGTCCAGGGATGCAGCGGAAGTGGGGTGCACTCCCTGGTCACCCCCATGGTTCTCTTCCAGCACCTCAGCTCCCTGACAGTGGCTTTGACCTAGCTTTTGCTTGTACACTTTAGTGAAACCAAATGAAGATAGCGCAGAGTCCTCAGAGCCTTTAGAGAATTAGGGGGCCTCCTAAGACAGACTCTGAGCTACCTGTGCTGGGGGAAAGCTGGACACTGCTCTCAAAGGCTCTTGGTGTGGTAGTTTACGAGGGTAGACATGGACCCAAAGCCTCCAGTCCTTTGGGACTGACCCAGAGCTCCTGTTCAAGGTGAAGGGGCTGGGCGGAGGCTGGGGGATCCTCATCCATGCTTCTTTAAGGGGCCTCAAGACTCCCAAGGAAGTGTGGACAGGCAGCCCAGTAAGGTTCTTGTTCATCCAATATTCTGATACTCAGTCCTGAAGCTGGGCCACAGCTTTGTGCAAGGACTGACATTACACAAAGAACCCAGGGAAAATTGAGGTCCAGGAGTTCATGTTAGAAACCACACACTGCCTGGTGTCCTGCTTCCTGGCCCAGGCTGGTGTGTTTGCTCTGTAAGGCCTCTCCTTGCCCTATTTGCCCTAGGCAGTCCTTGATTGGGGAGGGGGGGTCCACAGCTACTCCAAGGGCTCCATTATTGGCCAGTCTTCCTCCTCCTGTCTCCATTGACATCTTGTCCATAGGCCAGTCTGAGAGTGTGCGGGATGTCCAGTTCAGCATCCGGGACTACTTCACCTTTGCTTCCACCTTTGAGAATGGCAATGTGCAGCTCTGGGACATTCGGCGGCCTGACCGCTGTGAGAGGATGTTCACAGCCCACAATGGGCCTGTCTTCTGCTGTGACTGGCACCCTGAGGACAGGTATGGGGTGGGGTGGGTGCAGGGGCAGCTGGGAGGGATGGATGGGGCTCACAGAAGGGCTCTCTGTCTCAAGTTTTGTGAGATAGAGAGTAGGGAGCCCTTCCACCCTAGGAGAGGAAACTGAGGACTTCATGGGCTTTCCATAGGGGCTGGCTGGCCACAGGTGGGCGTGACAAGATGGTGAAGGTCTGGGACATGACCACGCACCGTGCCAAGGAGGTGCACTGTGTGCAAACCATTGCCTCAGTGGCCAGAGTCAAGTGGCGGCCCGAGTGTCGCCACCACCTGGCCACATGCTCCATGATGGTGGACCACAACATCTACGTGTGGGATGTACGCAGACCCTTTGTGCCTGCAGCCATGTTTGAGGAGCATCGTGATGTCACAACAGGCATTGCCTGGCGCCATCCACACGACCCTTCCTTCCTGCTCTCTGGCTCAAAAGACAGCACGCTGTGCCAGCACTTGTTCCGTGATGCCAGCCAACCCGTTGAGCGTGCCAACCCCGAGGGCCTATGCTATGGCCTCTTTGGGGACCTGGCCTTTGCCGCCAAGGAGAGCCTAGTGGCCACTGAGTCAGGGCGCAAGCCCTATGCTGGTGATCGACGGCACCCCATCTTTTTCAAACGCAAGCTGGACCCTGCTGAGCCCTTTGCAGGGCTTGCCTCCAGTGCCCTCAGCGTCTTTGAAATGGAGCCTGGTAGTGGCAGCATGAGCTGGTTTGTAGACACAGCTGAACGTTATGCCCTAGCTGGCCGGCCACTGGCTGAGCTCTGCGACCACAATGCAAAAGTGGCTCGGGAGCTTGGCCGAAACCAGGTAGGTGTAGTTAGGCTGAAGGGAACCCAGGCGGGGCCGTGACCTTGGGGCAAGGTCAGGGGCTCCAACTGCAGCACCCAGACCCTGCCAAGTTGAGTGCTCAGCTCGGCCACTGCCAACACCAACCCTCACCTGCTTCAATAACTGAGCATGCCCAGAGCTCCAGAGCAGGGCAAATACCAGTGCCATAGGGGGGTGCAGATCTGGGCATCGTGGGGCTTAAGCCCCCTCTTCTGGTTCATTCTTGCTTTCAGAATTCCTCAGGCATCTGGTCCTGCAGAAGTCCACACTGCCTCTCTCATTATCTCTCTGGGAGCCCAGGCTCATTTGTACATTGGCTGCCTACCACATCTGCTTCCTTCTGTGCCCTGTAGGATGGAGGCTGGGATTTTTCTTTTCCATGGGCCTTGGTTTCCATGCAGGTGGGCCAGGACACTGGATCCCTGGGGCAGCTGAACTCTGAGGGTTTGTGGTTCCATCCAGGCAAAGGGGGTACCTGCATCAGGCACCAGGGACTCAGGACCCCAGTGAGTGACCAGTGCCCACCCCTAGGTGGCGCAGACGTGGACTATGCTACGGATTATCTACTGCAGCCCTGGCCTGGTGCCCACCACCAACCTCAACCACAGTGTAGGCAAGGGTAGCTCCTGTGGCCTGCCCCTCATGAACAGGTAAAACCCTAGTCGCGCTCCCCAGAGGGTGGGACTGCTGGAGCCCACCCACCCATCGGATCTCCCTGCCCCCAGTTTCAATCTAAAGGATATGTCCCAAGGACTGGGTAGTGAGACCCGGCTGGACCGCAGCAAGGGTGACACACGGAGCGACACAGTGTTGCTTGACTCCTCAGCCACGCTCATCACCAATGAGGGTAGGTTGGAGGGCAGCACAAGGCATTGTTGGGAGTGGGTCAGTGCATCCCAGAATGAGCCTCCAGTGTAAATCTCTCCTTCCTTCTTCCCTCATGGGCAGACAACGAGGAGACTGAAGGCAGTGATGTTCCTGCCGACTACCTGCTGGGTGATGTAGATGGTGAGGAAGACGAGTTGTACCTTCTGGATCCAGAACATGCGCACAGTGAGTGAAGGGTAGGAGGGGCAGAGCTTGGAAGTGGGGCGAGAGGCTCAGACCCTGCCTCCCCCACCCCTGCCCTGCAGCTGAGGAACCTGAGTACGTGCTGCCCCAGGAGGCTTTCCCACTGCGCCACGAAATTGTGGACACGCCATCAGGCCCTGAGCACCTGCAGGACAAGGCTGATTCACCCCATGTGAGTGGCAGTGAAGCAGATGCGGCTTCTCTGGTGCCAATGGACTCCTCCTTCTCGCTCATCTCTGTCTCACACGCACTCTACGATAGCCGCCTGCCGCCGGACTTCTTCAGCGCTCTGGTGTGTGACATGCTGCGCTTCTACGCTGAGCAGGGTGATGTGCAGATGGCTGTGTCTGTGCTCATCGTGCTGGGTGAACGCGTACGGAAGGACATTGATGAGCAAACCCAGGTGGGTGACCAGGCCTGGGGGCAGGCATCCCTGTACACCCCACCTGCACCCACACTCAGTATGCTAGGGTGAAACCTCTCAATGTACCCATGTGCCTCCCTCCTTTTCTCTCTGCACCACCAGGAGCACTGGTACACATCCTACATTGACCTGCTGCAGCGCTTCTGTCTCTGGAATGTGTCCAACCAGGTGGTCAAGCTCAGCACAAGTCGTGCCATCAGCTGTCTCAACCAGGCCTCCACCACCCTGCATGTCAACTGTAGCCACTGTAAGCGGCCCATGAGCAGCCGTGGCTGGGTCTGTGACAGATGCCACCGCTGCGCCAGCATGTGTGCAGTCTGCCACCACGTGGTCAAAGGTCTGTTCGTGTGGTGCCAGGGCTGCAGTCACGGGGGCCACCTGCAGCACATCATGAAGTGGCTGGAAGGCAGCTCCCACTGCCCCGCGGGCTGTGGCCACCTGTGCGAGTACTCCTGATTGGCCTGCCCAACCCCGGGCAGGAGGGGGCTTGGGCTTGTGAACCAAATAAAGGAAGCGGGAGCCACAGTCTGAAGCTGCCTGTCACCTGGTCGGTTGCGCTGGCGGGGCGGGAGGCAACGTAGCCGGTGGAGCTCCCAGAAGTTGCTAGTCATTCTGAGCAGTCTTAGTTCTGCTTTCCGGAAGTTCCGCCCCTTTCGGGGCGGGCCAAAGGTCGCTTCCGGGAGCCGTCCCGACAGTCCGGGGGTTGCCACGACGACGCAGCTCCGGGTCTGCCTCGCGGCGGCTGGCTCATGGCGCCGAGGGTGCGGCTGCTCCTGCTGTTCTGGACGCTGGCGGCTCCGGCTCGGCTCGGCTCCGGCTCGGAGGGCGACGGAGGGTGGTGAGCGGCGCCGCGGGGGCGGGGGCGGGGGCACGGCGGGGCGGCCCCGGGCGCTGACGCGCTGTGCCTGCAGGCAGCCGCGCGGGCCCCGGGAGCCGGCGGCGGTGGCGGTGGCGGTGGCGGCGGCGGCGGCAGAGGAGCGCTGCACCGTGGAACGCCGAGCCGGCCTCAGCTACGCCGAGTTCGTTCAGCAGTACGTGCGTCCTCCCGCGCTGGCTACATTCCCCACGCCCGAAAACCGGTGCAGGAGCTTCGTCACCCTGGATCGATGGTGTCGCGCCCTTGTTTGACAGCCGTGTGCCCAGACTCCCAAGGCCGCCTCCCCAAAAACTCGAGCGAACTCGTGTGGGCGGGGTGGGAGGGGAGCACGAGCCAGAACCGACTGTGGCTTTTTGCCTTTCCTTCCAGCTATGCCTTCTCCAGACCCGTCATCCTGCAGGGGCTCACAGACAACTCAGTGAGTGCTCGTGCTCCTCCTGACAATCTCTTGCCTGTGACGGGCCGGCCCCTTAAGTCCCTTCCCCACCCCCGCAGAGATTCCGAGCACTCTGCTCCCGTGAAAGGTTGCTGGCCTCGTTTGGGAACAACGTGGTGCGGCTGAGCACGGCCAACACCTACTCCTACCAGAAAGGTGAGCTGCCCCTCCTTGTAGCCCAGCCTGCTTGCTGGCATCCTGAGCAGCACCAGCCAGTCCTGACCGGTCCTTTCCCTGCAGTGGATCTACCCTTCCAGGATTATGTGGAGCAGCTGCTGCACCCCCAGGATCCCACCTCCTTGGGCAACGGTGAGCCAGACGTGGGCAGCAGTGGGGTGGGGAGGAGGCACTTGGCACTGCCCAGGTGCCAGGATTCCGGTACTCTCCTGTGTTCTCTGCTGGCAGACACTCTGTACTTCTTTGGGGACAACAACTTCACTGAATGGGCATCACTTTTTCGGCACTACTCCCCACCCCCATTCAGTCTGCTGGGTACCACTCCTGCTTACAGCTTTGGGATTGCAGGTGGGTGCCCTGCAAAATCAGATTGGGGGTGGCGGGGTGCAGATTGGGTCTGATCACCAGCTACTCGTTATTGACTCTACAGGAGCTGGCTCTGGTGTACCCTTCCACTGGCATGGGCCTGGGTTCTCAGAAGTGATCTACGGCCGCAAGGTCAGCACAGGGTGGTGGCTGAGACTTGGGGCTCATTGACCATAACACAGATTGACCTTGCTGCTCCTGATCCCAGCGCTGGTTCCTGTACCCGCCTGAGAAGACACCAGAGTTTCACCCCAACAAGACCACACTGTCCTGGCTCCAGAACATATACCCAGCCCTGAGACCATCTGCACGGCCGCTGGAGTGTACCATCCAGGCTGGTGAGGTCAGTAGTGGATAGGAGGGGGCTGGGCTGGGCTGAGGGCCCCACTAAACCCTGTGTGTGCCCAACCCCATCCAGGTGC
The DNA here is from genome assembly GCA_030015415.1 of Cynopterus sphinx. NCBI lineage: Eukaryota > Metazoa > Chordata > Mammalia > Chiroptera > Pteropodidae > Cynopterus > Cynopterus sphinx. The sequence goes on along the minus strand of CM057379.1, from coordinate 91,645,837 downwards.
TGTATTTTCCTGACCGATGGTGGCATGCCACACTCAACCTTGACACCAGTGTTTTCATCTCTACCTTCCTTAGCTAGCCAGAGCAGGCAGCTGGCGAGCTCCGTCGCACACCAGCACACACCCCTACAACTGCTCACAGGTTTTATTACAGGGACAATGGTGGCAGAAGCAGCCTCAGCCCAACCCACCCCAGCCTGCTGTTTCTGGCTCAGAAGAGGGACAGGAAGGCTCATGGCCTAACAGCAGAACTGATGGGGAGGATGGCGTTGGGGTAGGGACACCAGGGACACAAACTATGTACAGGGACTGGGGGATAAGGCCCCAAGACCCAGGACCTCCTGGGCCAGGCAGGGTTCCAGGCTAGGTGGGGCGAGTAGCCCTCCCGCTCTCCCTGCCTCAGTAGTCCTCCACCCAGCCGTTCTCAGAGATGAACGCATCGATGACCTCTTTCATGGCCAGGTTGGGAATGAGCTGTTCCTGGGTCAGGGGGCTCCGGGTCACAGGATCAAAATGGCCCACGCGCTGCAGTGACAATAGGGTCAGAAGGTACTTAGTGGGCCTAAACCGTGCCCCCAGCACCTGTGGGCCCTCACCTGCAGGTGTTCTTCGATGTCCTTTCGGTCATAGGTGATGCCACTAGGTGTGATGCACGGCTCCCGCATTAGCTCGAAGCTGATCTTACCACACAAATAGTCAGGGATGTCTCGCTTCTGCATCATACCGGGTCAAGTCAGGGACCAGGAAGGGGACACTGCTCAAATTCCTGCTACCCACAGGCCCCAGAGAACAGGACAACTCACCTTTCTCTTTTCATCCACTTGGGAAAAGAGCTCATCCATATCTGCTAAGTATTTGTCCTGCAAAAAACCGAGCATCCACACATGGGCCAGATACTCCCTCTCCCTTCCCTAGACACGCACACAGACCCAACAGCCAGGGGCACCCTCAAATCACATGCACACAAACACACACAGACCCACATGTGGGCCAGGGCACCCTCACGTGCTTGGCCTCGATGCAGGCCTGCTGGGCCCGGATGTGGCCATCGTCCTCATCACCCTCATGGTTCCGCTGACACTCTTCCAGCTCCCTGGGGTTTGACCAAGGAGCTGGTCAGAGACAGGTTTGGCCAGGAAATGTCAGAATCCACCCCAACCTCAGGTTTGTTCAGGCCTTGTCCCTTCTTTCTGTTCACTAGTGTTGGCTTTCATTAAATATTTGTGTTTGAGACTCAAAGTGCTGCTTGGAAGGGGGGGTCTTGGGGACTGCTACCACAGCCCACCTCTCACGCTCTGCCACAATGAGTCTTGTGAGGTAGGAGTGCAGCTCATTCTCTTGGTGGATGCGCCGCTCCTCGATGCTATTCCAGCGCTTCTTCTTGGCGATGCGCAGAGCGCTGGGGATGTCGTCCCCAAAGTTGAGCCGCTGCTCCTTAGCCAGATTGTAGGCTGAGGAAACAGAGGCTTCAGGTCCTCTGGTCAGTCCACCCGCCTGGCCCCAGGCACCCTCATAACCAGCCAGCCTATAAGCCTACCTCGCTGCAGGTTGGCGATGGCCTCATCATAGCTCTCCATCTCCAGCTGGCATTGCCCCAGGAAGAAGTGTGCCTTCACAGACTGCCCATCCAGCTCCAGGGCACGCCGGCAATCAGCCAGGGCCTGTTCATGCTGCTGCATCTTCAGGTAGCACAGTGCCCGGTTGGTGTAATACACCGCCACCAGGGGATTCCGGGTCTGGGGACCAGGGTCCACCAGTCAGCAGGAGGGAGTGAGCTCAGCCTGTCCCTGTCCCAAGCTCTGTCCTGGCTTGAGGCTCATGGCTGGAATCAAGACACTAGGTTTCTCAGCTTCAAAGCTCCCAGGCCCTGAGGATGGGTGGAGGATATGTCCTGGCCCTGAAGTCTGTCTGAACCCACCCTCCCGACTCGAGTAGGTTTGCAAAGGTAAGCTTCCCAGACCTGTGGAGATCCCTGGCCCCAGACGCTGCCTGCCTCAAGCGCCCTGAAGCTCCCACCCACCACAGTACTCAGGCAAAGGGCTCAAGAGCTGGGGCCTCGGCCCTTTTAGAACGAGATCATCGTTGAGTTCTCAGAGCCCAAACGCCCCTCCCCCGAAAGGCCGAGACCCTCCGAAGGTCCAGCGGGGAGAACCGGGCAGGCCCCGCCCCTCCCCAGGCCCGGACTCTGGTCCCCTCCCTCGGCTTGGGCGCACTCACGATGGCGCGGCCGTAGCAGGCCGCCGCCTCCGGGTACTTGCGGCCCACGAAGAGCCGGTTGCCCTGCTCCTTCAGCTCCTGCGCGCTCGGGCTCTTCTCGGGGCTTCCGCCAGCGGCGCCCAGCCGCGCGCTGCTCTCCTTCTCCTCCTTGCCTTTCATGGCGCCGCGCGGCACGGCCCGGGCTCCGTTCCCAGGCTCCGCGCCCGGCCCAGCCTGTGCCCGCAGCCCGAGCCCGCAGCCCGAGCCCCGCGATCCGCCCGGGCCCGGTCCAGCGCTCCGCCACCGGAACTTCCGGCCCCGCGGGGCGGGGCCAGCGGGGCGCAGGGCCGGCGCGGGTGGGCGGTGCCGCGCGTGCGCCTGACGCGGGGGGGCGCGGAGCGGGAGGGGGTGTGCTCAGTGCGGCGCGCCCCGCGGCGTCCACGGTCCGGAGCCGAGCCGAGGCCTGCGCCGGGAGGCCCCGCCCCTCGCATTCGGGGGTCTTCCTTCCAGAAGTTGGCCAGGCTCGCGCCCCGCGTCCTGTCCCGCCTCGCCCGAGTCCCGCCCGCGACCATGGCGTCCGCCCGCGGGCTGTGGGGCTGTGAGCACCCGGGCCGCTGGGCCGCCGTCCTGGCGCGCCACGAGGAGGTGGTGCGAAGGCGCACGGGCCCCCGGCGGCAACTGGAAGCCCTGGACCGATGGTAGGGCGGTGGGGGCACCAGCAGGGCTGGCCCCCCCCCGTCGTCCGGACTCCCCGTCACCGCCCTTCCCCAGGTATCGAGAGGATCTGCCCGCGGCCATCGAGGGCCGGGCGGAGAAGCACGTGACGCGAGGCGAGCTGGAGCGGCTGCTGGCCTGGAAGCTGGCGGTGAGGCGCGTCCACGTGGGGGGCGGGACGTCGGCCGGCGGGCCCGCCTTCTGAGGACGGGGCTGCCTTGCGGGCGGCTCCCGGTGGCGTGGGGTGGCGCTCCCTCCCAGAGGCGGGCCCTCACGTTACGGGGCGGACCCTCCTGGCGAGGGCCACTGCCAGTGACGCCCGCCTCCGACCCGCCTCGGCGGTAGAGGGGCCGTTTCCGCCCGCGCCTGCAGCAGCTGGTGGCCACCAACCCCCCGGAGCTGGTGGTGGAGCGCTCCGCCGCCGCCTTCAGCCTCCTCCCGGACGTGCAGGCTGCGGTCACAGAGCTCTGCGCCCTCAGGGGCGTGGGCCCCGCCACTGCCTCGGGTTAGTGGGGAGAGCTGTCTGTCACACCGGCGGGGTCGCGGGCTGGACCTGGCCTGTTGGTGTTGTCTGATGTGGGCCGATGGCCACGTCCCGGAGGGTCACTGAGAATGGCAGATCACACGGAGGTTGTCCTGAGACTGATGGTGTCTGAGTGCTGGCCCTTCACTACCCCCAGCGGTCCTGGCTGTTGGAGCTCCTGAAGTGGCAGCCTTCATGTCTGATGAGGCCGCGTCCTCAGTGCCCGGCCTGCCAGCCCTGCAGTACACTCTCAAGCACTACTTGCTGTACCTGCGCCAGGTGCAGGAGCGTGCCACAGCCCTGAATGGAGGTGAGGGGAGGGTATCCAGAACTTCCATCAGGGTAGAGTGTGCAGAGCTGTCCTGAAGGGCAGGGTCATCAGTGCCCTGGGCCCCAGATTCCCTCTGTGCCTCCCTAGGTAATACCTCAGGGTTGTGGACCCCTCATCGTGTGGAGACAGCATTGTGGACCTGGGCCGTGGGGCAGAAGCTGTGCCCTCACCTGCTGCCCAACCTCAGTCCCAGCTCGGCCACCCCTGAGGATACCAGGCCATCCAAGAAGCGCAGGACCCAGGCCAAATGAACTTGGCTGCGGCTCAGGACCTGCTCACCTGCTGTGTGTCTGCAGAAGCTCAATAAATGCCTGCTAAACTCACTTCTGACCGTGAGGACTGCAGTTTCTTCCCAGGGGATCCCACCTCCCATATAAACACACCTCATACCAAGGACAGAGGAGCAAAGGAGAATCCAAGCTGCCCATATAGAGGAAAGAGCCCTCACAGGCCACTCACAAGTGAGGGGGAGGCCAGATTAGCCCCCAGAGCCCTTGTACAGCCACCTGGTGCTGTGTAAAATATTTATTTATTCTCCAAAAAGGCTCAGACTGTTAGTCCTGGGGGGAGGCTGGGACAGGGTCTCTGGGGTCACCCTTGGAACCTCCACCACCCGGCTTGGCCCAGCAGTCCTAATCCTCCGTCCCCAAGGCCTAGGAGGGGGCCAGGGTTGGTATAAGGCTTAGGCTGAATTCGGTGGGCCACAAGGGCCACCTGCCCTCGTGGGACAAGCAGCCTCTAGAGATACATTCACAGAGGGCACACATGCAGGCCACCCCCTGGCCCATGCGTCCCCCGGGAGTCTCATCAGGGTGGTGGGGGAATGTGGGCACCCAGCAAGTCATAGGCGAAGACATTCCAGAAGATGGCGAAGAGCAAGAAGGTGCCATAGGCAAGCAGCACCACCCACCAGCCGCACTGGTCCCGCAGGCGCTCCTCGTAGCTGCGCAGGATGGTCAGGCCCATGCTGACCCCCACCACGGCACCAGCCAGGTGTGCCATGAAGCTGGGCTGTGGGCCCGAGGCAGGCAGTGGTGGGGAGAAGCGCAGCCACACAGCCCGGCCCACCTCGGAGCTCACTGCAGAGGGAGGTGGCAGGTGGAAGGCACCTGGGCCATGGGCTGAGCCTCCCCACCTGGCCCCCCAGCCCCTTACTTACTGCACACCAGGGCCAGCACCATCCTCAGCAGCTTGTAGGGACACCTCATCCCAGCCCAGTTCTGATGGGGTGTGAGAGAGGCTGTGAGACAAGCCTTGTAGGCCCCTCCCCACACCCCACCTTGGCTGTCCCATTACCATGACGACGTTAGCCAGGTGTGCAGAGCACAGAGCGTAGACCCCGCCGGAACCCCCCACCACAGGGGCCCGCATGTCAGTAATAGAGACAGTCAAGGAGCCTGTGTAAAGCAAGTGGACAGCTGTGAGAGTGAGGCCCACAAGTGAGGTGGCCAGGGGGGTACACGCCTGCCTCACCTGCCAGCACACCGGCCAAGTAGAGCAGGCTGATGCGGAGCAGGCCATGCACCATCTCCAGGGGCACCCCAATCATCAGCTGCAGGAGAGCGTTGAACCCTAGCTGCTCCAGCCTGGCCATGTGGGGGCAAGCAGGTAGAAGGGTTGAGATCAGCCATCAGGCCCCCAGCCCTAGCCTCAAAGTGCTAAAATCTAATTCAATCTGGTGTACTGGAAGTGGGCCCCACTCACCCGACGTGCATGAACATGTAGGTAAGAAAGCGCCAGGCCCGAGCTCGGTGGCCAGGGTGGTACACAAGTGGGCTCTTCATGTACTCGGGGTGGTAGGTCTGCAGCACCCACTTGTTGAGGCGGGCCCCATAGCACAGGAACACAATGATCTGGGAGAAATGAGCATTAGAGACAAGCTGGGCCAGGCCAGGGATACAGGAGGTGAATAGGTAGGCTCACCTGGGCAAGGGTGACTGAGGCCATAAACACAGGAGGTGGGCAGCTGCGATGCCGGTAGAAGTACCAGTGGCGGTCTACCTCTCGGGGCAAGATCTCGTAGGCCACATAGCGCACAAACCGTTTGTAGACACCTAGGCCTGGCTCATCCAGCAGCCCATCCTGGGGCAGTGCCCGCTGTCCATTGGCGATGGCCCGCTTGAAGCTGCTTGAGCGCTTGCTACTGATCTGATGCGGGGGGTGAGGGACGGGGGCTAAGCTTGGGACCTTGTATTCCCTCTGCCACCTACATGACCCACCTGGTCCACCCAGCTCCTCCCAGGGTCAGAGGCCCTCCCCGCTGTAAGGGGAAAGGCAGGGAAGAGGGGCTACCTGCCCACCCAACTGCAGCCAGCGTACTGTACTGGCCAAGGCCTGGAACCCCACCCCGGCTGCCCACCCACTGTGGCACTGACCAGGTCCACCAGCTCCTGGTAGCAGACCTGGCCCCGATCGTTGCTCTGGGCCAGGGCCACCAGCATGTCCAGCTTGGCTGGGTCCAGGGGCAGCTCATGGCTGTGCACCAGGCCAGTGAAGGTGTCCGCACCGATGAAGCCGGTGTTCTCAGGGTCCAGATGCTGGAGTGGGGTGGAACCACCCGCCAAAGCCTGAGGGTGGGCCCGGCCCACAGACCAAAGGGCTGGGCCAGGCCAACTGGGAGAGGCAGTCTCCTAATACCCTTGGGTCAAGCTTCTGTGCCCTGACACGGTCCCAGGAGCTCCCAGGGCACTGGTGCTTGAGTTCCAGCACGCCAGGGGTCTCCCCACCTCATTTCCACCCTGCCCATCCTAGAAGGGTAGAACCAAAGTCTGAGGACTCTCACCCTCACCTCCCGCCCCTCGCTACGCGTCCTGGTCTGTCTCACCCTCTCCTGGGGTCTCAGGCAGCAGGGACCAAGATCCTGCAGGAGGGGCCTTGGGGGAGCGGGAGAGAGCAGGGGCGGGACTGGGGCTCTGCGAGCTCGGTCCCCCAGCGCAGCCCGACAGCGCAGGGCCGCGGCGGGGGCGGGGCCGGCCTCCCCCCTCCCCACGCACCTGCTCCTGGATGAGCTGCAGCAGTGAGCTTCTGTCCATAGAGCCAGGCCGGGCCCGGGGCCGGGGTCGGCGGCCGCGGCCGGGAGGGGCTGCTCTGCGGACAACTCCGCTCCGCTCCGCCCCAGCCCGTGTGCTCCGCCCGCTCCGCTCCGCACCGCGTCACGGAGCAGCCGGCCGCCGCCGCCGCCGCCGCCACGCGCGGCCGGAACACGCGCGCGCTCGGCACGTGACGCGCTCCCGGGCTGGATGGAGCAGCTCCGACCCGCGCCTGTTCCCTGCGTGCCGGTTCCCCTCGCCCCTGCGCCCCGCCCTGGCAGAGCATTCTGTGCCTCCAGCGAACAGCAGCTGGGAAACCGAGTCACAGGCAGCACCCAAGCACCTCCTGTGCGCGTCCTTTTACCTGGGCACCTTCTTGGGTAAGCCTTTCCAGACCACCCCACTGCCTGGGACTCCCAACAGGGAAACTAGCAAAGGCAGGGAAGGCTACTACAGCTGCCCCTGCGCAGTCTACCAGACCAAACCCTGGCTCATGCCTGGGCCTGGACGCCCCTTACTGCTCCTGCAGCTTGGACGTTGGACAGTGACAGTGGGGCCTCCAGCCCCAGGACACTGGGAGGATGTGCTCAAACAGACCAGTGGATATCAGGGCAGAGGCCCCAACAAACAAAGCTGCAGCTGAGGTAAGGAGGGGCCCTAGTTTCTGGAGAGGGCAGGTGGACCCCTCCAACAGAGGGGACAGACTAAGGAAGTGTTACTATAGCAAACCCTCCAAGGACCACTCAGAACCCTGATGCCATAGAGCCATCAATACTGGCAGCTGGGCCTCAGAATAGAGGCTGGAAATAGCATCCTACTCTGCCTCCTAGCAGGCAAGAACTGCACCATGGCAGTGAGCCAATTAGGCTAGGAAGTCAGGATGGTGGCGGAACCTCAAGAGCCTGACCCCAGACCCTTCTGTTAGGCCTGAGCATCCCTGTGGGGTAGGCAGCTCCTCCTATCTCCTAGGAGTAGCATGTTAGGATTCTGGGAGGGGCCCTGGCCTAGAAGGGGCTACCTGCATAGAATGACTGATGGCAGCAGGGGTACTGGTCTGGGCAGCCAGGGTCTTCTACCCAGCTCCACCATGGGCTGTCTCTGCTCCAGGCACCAGAACACATGCCAAGCAGGTATCTGGGACAGAAATGTCCAGATCGAACCCAATCGTCACCTAGGGTTTTCTGTCCCCTTTCCCTCAGGTTGGGACCTCTGGCTATCATTGCCAGATAGGAGTGACAGAGGGCTCTGATCAGGGTGTGAGAAGTACAGGGCGGATCTTCCATACCCAGGGGCCAAACCATTCATCAGCAGCAGAACATTTTGGCACACTCCAGTACCTCCTCAGAATCCCAGGTCCTCCCCAAAGCTCAGCCTGGCTGAGGGGATGGATGATGTTTGGGGAGGAGTCTGCCCTCAGGAAAGCATGGACCTCAATGAAGAGGCATCCAAGCCAAGGCTGGGCCATAACTGGACCTCACACTGGTCTGAGGGAGGAGGTCTCAGGACTAGAGGGGAGGCATGGGAGTCAGGAATGAAGTTTCCAATCCACACTAAGACCAAGGATGTGATTCAAGAAAAGCCATCTTCAGAAAGTAGAGTCCAAGATGAAAAAGACACTGAAGTTTAATCAGCAAACCCAATCTCATGTCTCCCACGAAGGGTGTAACCCTGGACCGGTCTCCCAATGTGGTGGGGAGGGGCCCGTACAGTGGTCCAGCCACTCCTGCCCCCACTCCCCAATTTTGGTCCAAAGTGCTGTCCTCTGACTTCCTTTATACCCACTGGCTGTCTGGGACCAGGAGTAGTGCCCTGAGAATTCAGGTCTTGGGTCAATGGCTTCCTCAACCATGCCCTGCAGTCCCTCCAACACAATGCCCACAAAGATAGGTGATGCTGGGCAGGACATAGGCTGGTGGGATCTGGGGGCCCACCCTTGATGCTGGGCAGTGAGCAGGCTGTCTTCAGAAACAAAGTTTTGACTTTGGGAGCCCCACCAAGTGGATGGCCCCAAACCAGCACCCTGGGGCCCCAAGATCAGACTGCATGGTTCTGGGGCCTCATCGGCTCTTCACCAGGACCCTGTAGAGTGAGAAACTGAGGATGGCAGCAACAGCAGTCCCAACAGCCCCTAGTGTCAAGCGGAGCCAGAAGGAGGTGGTGTGCAGCTCCCCATGGCCGAGGTGTCTGCAGGAGAAAGAAGTCAACTGGAGACGCCCTCAGGGTGCTGCCCAGATTCTTGCTGCTGTACCTGGCCTCACCCTGTCTCCTAGAAAGTCAGAGCTCCATAGAGCTGCTCCCTGTGTCTAGTAGTGAGACCAGGCCCCAGAGGGCCCTGCCAGGGCTTCAACGCCTGACTAAGGCCCACCCTGCAACCCTGACTCCAGTCCCCAACACCGTAGCTATTCCACTCTTGGTGACAGGGACCACTGGTACCATGGGATGGGGACAAGCCACCCACCACAGGGACTACAGCACTGGTACCCACGGGAAGGTGGCCATGGTGGCAAGCTGGGTGAAGATGGCTGTGCTGGGCTCTGCTGGGCCACTACAGGAGAACAAAGTGGGGGCAGGCAGCCGATGCCTGCGGCAAAATTCAGCCGGAGATAGGCCAGGCAGTGAGACACCTTCAGGCAGGTCAGCTTTGGAGGAGACGAAGAGGCAGGGGGTCTGCCTGTCCATGTAATGGCGCTGTGGAGTGAGGGGCCAAGTGAGGGCACAGTCTGATGGTAGGTGAGGGTGCTTGGGGACCTCACCCATGGACGTGCTGCCCACAGAACCCTGGGGCAGGTAGAGGCTTGCCTTGTAGACACTGGCGCAGAGCACAAATGACTGGGGGTCACTACCATCGAACATCAAGCAGGCGACATCACAGGAAGCGTCACGTGCGGAGGCCAGTAGGCTGTCTGCATTTACCTCACATAGCTGGACAGAGGGTGGCCGAAGGGAAGGGGGCTCAGTCCCTCAGGATGCACTGGGACGGTCCAGTGTGCACCTGGGTCTACTGCAGGGACCCCCAACCCCCAGCACTCACTATCAGATACTTCTCTTGCCCGTTGACCTGTACTGTGTCAATGGCGTAGATGGCAGGCTCCTCGCAGAGTTCCCTGGCATCCTGCTGCTGAGGAGGAAGATACCCAAAGCCTGGTGACCTTGATGCTTCTCAGAGGCCCTATGCCCTGGAAGCCCCAGGCAGGAGCTGGGTCCCCTCGCCCAGCACATAAGGCTTACCCTCAGGCCACGGCCAAGGAAGGCCTGCAAGAAGGCAGACTTGCCCACTCCTCGGGCCCCCACCACATTGCAAAGGAGAACATTCCTTTGTGTCTGTCCCTTCTCCTGGTCCAGCCTCTTCTCACGAGTGACTGTGGGTGGATGGCAAGGACAACCAAGAATGAGGGGCTGCCAGAGAGGGACTGGGCCAGGCCAGCTTAAGGGTATGGGCCCACCTGTGATGGCGTGGGCCTGGGAGTCCTGCTTGCAGAGGGTGGGGTAGCCCAGGTAGCCAAGGTGCTCAAGACAGCGCTGGACATCCAGGTAGGTCACCAGGCTGGGGCAGAAATGAATGAGGAGCAGAATCGTGGAGGGGCAGCAGTGTATGGCAGGTGGGGGCAGATGGGGGCTGTGCTTACGTCCACTGGCAGAGGTATCCATGCAAGGGCAGCCGGCCTTCTTCAGTACGGACTGCACATAAGAACTGGGAGCCCCAGGGGGCAGCTGGGAACACACTGAAGAGGCCCTGAAGCTCTGTCGGTGAGAGGGCACCATCATGGTCCTGTGGGCAGAAGGGCTATGATGATACTGGCTGGGAGGCCGAAATAGGCAGCTTAGTAGAGTCACTGCATCCTCACCTGGTCATGCTTCTCAAACACCCTCTGCACAAACTGGTAGCCAAAGTGGTTGAGTTCTGTGCTGCAGCCAGGGGGCACGTGGAGCCTGTGGGGTCATGGGGCCATCAGGTTCCCACCATGCTCAGCATACCTCCCATCTGTGCAGTGGGACCTCCCTGTGCATTGGACTGAACCTGGGAGGTTCCTACATGCGCCTCCTTTGGCCGAGCACCACAGCAAAGAAGCAGGCAAAAGTGTAGCTGGGGGTGGGTGGCGCACCTGCTCTGCCTGATCACAGCAGGGCACCTCCACCATATGCTATCTTGGCCGTGCTCTGCCCAAGCAAGGGCTCCAATTCCACCCAAGCCCCATGTGACACGGAGACCCACCCACCACTCACGGAGGGAAGAGATAGTCAGAGGATAGCTCCAGTGTATCCCCGTAGCCAAAGCGCCGCAGGATGGTCCATGTGGTCTCGTGGCGGCCACGCTGGATAAAGAGCGTGTTCAGGAAGAGGAAGCCTGCTCAGAAAGGGGCAGAGGAGGTGGTAGTGGGTACTGCCTGGTCCCACACCACCCTGGGAAACAGGCATGGTGCCAGGTCTCACCATCCAGGGTTAGCCGGTTGTCCCGCACACCTCCTGCCACATTCTTTCGCACCACCATCTTCACATCCTCTAGGGCCTGCGGGGCCAAAGGGTGCCCAAAACAGGACTTCTGCCTCCAAGAGAAAGTCACTATTAGAACTAGCCGCCCCAGTGACTGCTCCACCTGATTGTTAATGGTGTCTGAGGAATGGAGCCTGTCTGTGGCCTGAGTGGGTGGGTGCCACCAGGAGGGGGACAGGGGGACCACCTGGAAAGCATTGAGCTCCTCGTCACTGAGTGCCTGGTCCAGATCCTGGTCTGAGAGCCTGAAGATTCGCGTGAGGGCCTGGGTGCATGCGGGCCTCAGCTGCAAGGACAGCTTGCTCAGCATGATGCCTCCCAATGCTCCCAATTGCTGGCCACCCCTGTGCCCACTGCCCACCTGCTTGGTCTCAGGGTCATAGAGCGGGGCCGTGGGGTGCAGCACAGCCTTCTGTGCATAGTAGAACAGCTCTGAGATGTTCTTCAGGTTCTTGGCCGAGCACTGGGAGCCACCAGGACAGACTCAGAGAGGTGCCTGATGCCAGGAGACTCAAAGGGGCCCAGACAAAGATGCAGGAACAAATGGCCGGCAACCAATGCCCAAAGGAAATGGGGCCCCACCTGCCCTCAACAAGACAGCCTGCCTGAGATCCCAGGCCACCAGCACAGGAGTGCCGGCTGCAGGTCCTGGCCCCTGCCCCTCCTCATCTCCACCCCAATAACCCCTACCCCGCCCTGCCCACCAGCTCACTTCCACACAGGTCTCAATCTCAGGAAACTGGCTCATGATGGGCAGCACAGCCTCCATAGAGCTCCCTGGCCGCAAGTCTGACTTGTTGCCCACTAGGATGATAGGGATCCTGGGGAGAGGTCCACAGTCACCAGGGGTGAGAGAGCTGGCAGAGACCACCCTCCCTCGGGCCCTGCCCATTACCTGGGCCCCGTCTTGGTCTCTCCATTCACCAGTGGGATCCATTTGGTTCGGATCTAAAAGGCAAGACCCGGTATGAGGTGAGGATGCCACATAGCCCAAGGTTTTCATGTGGAACTTGAGCCTAGCCTGAGGGAGATGGGGGGAAGTTGAGGTCAATGAGGACCAAAGTCACAGCCACTTAAAACAAGGCCAGTGGGACATAGCAACCTCATCTGATTCTAGCAGTTCTCAAACACTACCAAGGGGCCTAAGTCAGCAGCCCAAGGCCGCCTCTTTTACAAGCCTAAGCAGTTCAGACTTGTGGCTGTCCGTGTTCTCTGTGAGGGAGAAGATGAGATCACATGGGGCTCCCCTGGAGAAGCTGTGTGGTCCTGGCCACAGGCCCCCAGCCCACAGGGTGGCTCCAGGAGGCTTCCCAAAGTACTCATTAGAGACAGGGCCAGCCACAGACGTGAGTCACCCCAGAGCTGCTTCAGTTGAGCATCCACCTGGGGTCCATGCAGAAGACAGGTTGATGATCAAGCTGTGCGCCGGTGGCAAAGACCCAGGATGGATAGGGAGCTCTCTCACCTTCTCGATGGTGTCTTCCTCGGACACGTCGTATACCACACATACCACGTTTGCCTATGGGGGAGGGCAGGTGGCACAGCATTACCAGAAGCTTCATGTCCACACTGCCCCAGCATTCAAAGGCAAGCTCAGAGACCCAGGAAGCCATCCTTCTCTGGTACCCACTAGCCAATACTCTTTGGCCTTGTCACTGAGACTAGTGACATGGTCAAGGACCTGCTCAAACCTCAGACAAGCCCCTCCCTGTTCACAGCACTGCAGCTCCATTCAGTCCCCTGGAGACCTCAGGAAAGACCCTCAAAAAGCTGTCACCCCAGCCCTCATCTTGGTCCTTTTCTCCTGTATTACTAGGGCTGAGGCAATGACTAAGACAACAGCACAAGGGATGAAGAAGGCAAGAAGACTGCCCATGTGTAGCTGTGGCCTGTACTCTTGCCCAGTGGAGCCCCAGGACACAGCAGAGAACACAGCAGGACAGGACAGCAGGGGCAGCTTCCCCGCAGAGCTTGGCTCATGCACACATCTTCCAAATAACAGGTGAACAGAGGGATGTTCAGCCTATAGTCCTGATCACAGCACCCACCTCAGCCCAAAGGCCCAGGGTAGTGGACTGCACTACAGGGTGATGGTGTGGTATGTGGCCAGGGCACAGAGCTACTTAAGGGATCACTTTGAAGGATACCGAGGTCTGTTTTCCCGTAGCCACTGGAGAGCCATGGGACTGGCCAGCTATATGGGTAAGAGAGATGGATGGTCCCTCTTTTTCCCAGTTCCCAGCAGGGTGTGTCACAGGAACCCCATAACTCAGTGCTGAGAGGTCACAGAAGAATTAGAAAAACTGCAGACTCCCTGAGCACCTTAATCCAATCCCTGAGAGAGATGCTCATCAGGCCTAGGAAGCAGCCTGCCCCCAGGGCCTGGGCACTGATCCCCCATGCCTGACACCCAGTTCCTGAGCTCTCAGGATGCACACTGTACCTTGTGAATCTCATCCCGGAGCTCCTCAACCGTCTGCTCAGCTTCTGGATGGAAGAGATCGCACTGCTGTCCTGCCCGAAACGTGACTACTGGGCAGAATCCTGGGGTGGGGTGGGGTGGGGTGGGGTGGGGAGGCTCTGCTCTACCTGAGGAATCCACGATGTGGGTGGGCACCTTCTCTGGGGTGACGTCTGCGGGGATGGTGATCTCTTCGGCACGGGCCGGGACCTGGAGCAGACGGGTCTTGAGGGTGGCCCGGGAGTGGAGGGAGGTGCACCCCGGGCCTCGGTCCCGACTCGGCGTGACCACGGGAGGGGCGCTCGGCACCGCGGCTCTCACCTCCTCCGGGAACTCCTCGCCCACCAGCGACAGGATCAGCGACGTCTTCCCCACCTGGGCTGCGCAGGGCGGCGCGGTCAGCGCGGCGGCCAAGGTCGCGGCGCTCCCGCCCCGGAGGTCGGGCGCCTACCCCTGCCGCCCGACTCCCGCCCCGCGCCCGGGAGCCTACCGTCGCCCAGCAGCAGGATGCGCACGTCCCGCTTCATGGTGGCGTCTGGGGCCGCGCGCCACACGCCGGCCCGACCCCGGCCCGACCCCCGCACTTCCGGCCCCGCCGCCGCCGGCACCGACGAGCCGGGCAGGGCCGGGCAGAGCGGCCCGGCTGCGCGGCGGCGCCACCGCGCGGGCCCGCCGGGCACTGCGGGAGCCGCGCCGGCCAGAGGGGCGGGGTTCCCACCCCAGGTGCGGCTCCGCCAGGGCATCTCGGCATCTCGGGGCTCAGCAGGACAGGCCCACTCCGGGGAGGTCAACTCTCCAAGGCGGAGAGCGAGCAGACGGTCTGGGGTCTGGCCAGAGACTAAGCTCAGGCCAGGCGGGAGGGCCAGGCGGAAGGGAGCCGGGAGTGACCAGCAGACAATACCACAAACAATGCCCACGTTTATTTCAACTGTACAGGCAGAAATATAAAAAGTGCTCAGGCAAAGAGCTAACTAGCCCTTTACGGCTGTCTGTTCAGGGTCTACATGATTTACACACACAGTCCTGAGCCGGTTGGTGTGGAGGGGTTGGGCCTGCCTGGCCAGCCTGGCCCAGCATGAAGTCCTCCACTAACCCAGCTTTTTGACAGAGCCTTTGCCCAGGCCAGGTTCCCAGACCAGCAGGGAACACCTGACCCCAGTGTCTCCACTGTGGCTCAGTAGCCCGTGACCTCCCATACCAAGATCTCATTGTGGGCCGCTGTGAAGAGCAGATGGGCAGATGGGGTGAACCTGCAAAGCTGTACCCAGTCGTCGTGGCCAGCAAAGTCCTGTGTGGCCTCTGTCATGCAGTCCACCAACCTCAGCACACGCTCTGTAGGCAGATGGCAGAGGGTGAGCCCTGTGCTATATCTGCAGCTCCAGGGCCCAGGAGTGCCCCTACCCTTCCTGGCTGTCTCCAGGTGGTGCCAGTGCCACTTAGGGAATCTGTGCTGAATGGCCTGTATTCTCCATGCCCAGGGCTGTCTGTCGCTGGGACTGGGGCAGCAGAGCCAAGTGAGACCCTTAAGTGTTGAAGGATCTCACAACATGGGGCTTGCCATGCCCCAAGCTGGGCAGCTGAGTTGCCACCCTACACTCCTTATCTCCTGACCCTACAACATCCCTGGGGAAGGTATCTTCACCCCATTTTAGAGACAAGAAAACCCAGGGTGCAGAGGTGAGGGACATATCTCAGTGTGGGGCACAGTAAGTCTTCTTGGCCCCACTCAAGACAAGCCAGAGTCCACATCCACCAGAACTCACCAGTGAAGCCAATGGCTATGAGGTGGGCCCCAGGGGACAGGCTCAGGGATACAGCGAAGAAAGGCAGAGGGATCTTCTCCACTACCTGTGGGCAGCAAATGTGAGGCACTGGGTGGTGGCTCCCATGGCCCCAGGACCTGCCTCTCCCAGCACCACAGGGGCGTGTACATGCCTGCTTCTGGTGGAGGCTGTAGAAGATCACCTCTGGATGTGGGCCGAGGCCTGTACACACCAGCAATGCCCTATCCCAGGGACAGAAGGCAGCAAGAGAGGGTGGTGGACAGCCTGGATCCTGAGGAGTACAGCACGCTGTGGCAAGGTGGGCAGGTACTATCCCTGCACAAGGTGCCACCGGGACTCTCACCTCCAGGAGGGTGGGCGCTGGGAAGCTCAGCCAATCCACAAGCTCACAGTGGCCCCGTAGCCAGTCGGAGGCCCAGATGCTGACCCGCTGGTCTCCGCTGGCGGCCAACCACAAGTCCGTGCCCTCTATCCCGAACTCTCTATACTACAGGGGTAAGAGAAGATAGGTACCTACCAACCCACTTTGCCCAATCCCCTTCCCTGCCAGTACCACCTAGATGAGGCCTTGCTGGTTCATGAGGCCACTTCACCTCCTTGTTCGTGCTCTGGATGGTGGAGATTGGGGCACCCCGGTGGTCACTCAGTACACGGAAGGTCATCCCTGTGCGCGGGCAGCTCACAGCTATAAGCCCATCCTTGTCTCCAGAGAGGATAGTCTGACCTGGGCCAGGAAGGTTTCTGTTACCATGTGAGCCCCCAGCCCAAAGGTGTGACCTGAGCCAGGCAGGGGCTCTCCTGTCACCCTGTAAGCTCCCAGCCCCTTACCATCAGCAGAGAAGAAAATGGCCATCAGTGCAGTAGGATGGGGGTGCATCTTGAGCTCCATTGCAGTTTGGGAGATGTTGAAGACACGCAGTGTGCCATCGCTATAACCTGCTGCCACGTGTTCCTGCTCTGGGTGTCCATAAGAAGTAGGCCTCCAAGCCAGGCAGAGGCAACTCTGGGGACGCCCAGTGGGGAAAGATCAGCACTCCCCTAGGGAGCAGGACAAGGGCCCAGCCCCAAGGCCACAGACACTGAGGCTAGAGGCAGGATGCAGCTGCCAGAGCCCTTGAGTGAACAGTCAGGGCCCCAGGATAAGGGTTCCACATACTCACAACATGCAACCCCAGGCCCTGGTGCCCCAAGTACCTGGTTCAGCACCTGGAACTGGATCACCAGCTCCATGCTGGCCAAGGACCACACTCTCACACTTCCATCATCTCCGCACGTGGCACAGTGGGACTCACTGGGACTGAAGACCACCTCATTCACCTGTGGGTAACCAGCCAGCTCTACTTGAGGCTATGTGGCCTTTGGGCAGAGAAGGGACACAGCAGGACCATGTCGTTCTTAGGACAGTATATGTCTCTTTCTCAAGGCTACCTGGCCACAGCCATCTTCACATGGAGAAAGAAACTATCCTGACCTCCCTCCCAAGTGCCCCACATGAGACCTGAGTGGAATCTGAATCACAAGGAGCCCATAGGCCATTGAACCTGACTGTCCTCTTGCTAAGACACCAGAGGAGCATTGCGGAAGAATCTAAAATGTGGTGATGAAACATGTCCTTAGAGGGCTGCAAACTAAAGGTAAAGGAAGTACAAAACACATTCAGGGCCACTCCAAGAGCCTATCCACTGGTGGTGGTGGTGGTATAGCTTTTCTTGAAATTATCATATGTGCAATGGGGGAGAAAGCAGGCATGAGAATCAAGATTTTGGAGTGGAAAATAGGGGATACAGACACCATATACCAATGAGGTGACATACAATGGCCTGGTCCTGCATTGTATGAATTCACTGCATACTTTATCTTAAGTATTGATAATTTAGCTCTGTCCAGCTGAGAAGTGATAGACTCCTCTGGGAAGAAACAGCCAAGTCTGGTCCTGGGGGGAACTACAGAGGAAGAGCTTGGACCTTGTCGGTCCACATGAGCAGGAAATCACCAGTGACTGTAAGTTCAAGGACAAAGGACTCAAACGCCCTGCCCTGGTGGACAGATCAAAATCATGTATTCTGATTATCCAATGGAACAGCATTTGGTAATAAAAAGGAGTGAAGCACTGATAACAGCTCATACGACACAGATTAATCTTGAGAACATGATGCTCAGTGAGAGAAGCCAGGCAAAAAGGACCACAATGTGTGATTCCAAGGCAAATCCAGTGTTGTTAGTGGTTGTCAGGGAATGCGTAAGGGGCAGGAGGGTGAGTACTTACAGGTATGGGGCTTCCTTCTGGGATGATGAAAATGCTCTAAAACTGACTGTGGCGATGTTTGCACAAATCTATGAATATACTGAAAACCACTGACTTTAAATGGCTGAGGTGTATGTTGAGTAAATTACCCCAACATAAAGCTGTTACCAGAAAACAGGTCAACTGTTTAATCATCACTCCTCTCAAATATTTCTTTGACGGTTACCATTATCTTCAAACAAATATATATGTAAATTAAAAAACACAGAAAAGGACTCAGTAGCCAACACAAAGAATTTGCCACTGGCTGAAGCCAGGGCTCTGTGAGCAGTAACCTCGGGGAGGCCCGGCCCACATGTCAACCCACTAGTGCTAGACTTGAAAAGTAAATGCATTGGCCATTGGCAGAACTAACCAACACTCAGAAACCTGGTCCATAAGGGAGAACCAGCTACCCTGCTGTTCCTTCCCTGGCTCTGCCTGAGGAAACCCAACACTCATGAGGCCAGTCCTTTCTCCTGGAGGAACATTAGACTAATGCTACCTGTAATTCCACTGAGGTGACAGGTCACTCTGGACAAGAGGAGCACTGAAAGGCAAGCAGCCTCATGTGCTTCCTCACTGAAGACACAGCACATTCACTCAGGAAGAGCTATGGGACTGACCTCTCAGACCTGGGGAACATGGGTGCAGGAAAGCAGGTCCAACCCTACTCTGTGGGAGGCTATGGGATGGATGACCAAGTTTCTTCACCAAGTTAGTTACAATAAAAAAAAAAAAAAAGCAGCAGAGGAAAGAGGAAGAACCAAGAAGAGGCAATTGGACATTACATGGACTATGTCCACATGGAATGAGCATGAACCTAGGTTTATGTAGTCCTTACCTTGAGTATCTGAAACGTTACATGTGAATCAATCTAACAGCTGGGCTTGTACTGGGAACAATGAGGAGAGGGGACGGACAGAGGGGAGCGAACATGGGGCTCACAGCCCTGCCTCTGTCCAGGACAGAAACCCCCTCAGACGTCTTCAATAGTAAGCCGGTGGCCTGGCAGCCTCACCTTGCTCCTGTGGCCGCTGATGAGGCGGGTGCTGGTGCCCTCAGCCCAGCTGACATACCAGAGTGTGCCCGCCGTGGTACCTACTACGCCCATGTCCATGCTGTCGTGGAAGACGGCGCTCACGATGGCCCCATCCAGGGTCAACTCGCGCTCCATGAACACAGAGCTAGAACTGGAGGGGAGCAGTGAGTCACAAGGGTGGTAACAACAACAGTCCTGGGAGCCTCATGCTTCAAGGGCATGTCCCTGTCCTTACACTCTAGCCTCACCCAAGCATGTCCCCATGGAGGGCAGGCTCTGCTGGCAATGGAGCGCTAGCCTGTAGCCCTGATCAAGGATACTGGCTTCTCGATTCAGAGGCTCACCTGGCAGCCGAGCCCTTGCGCCTCAGCTCTGGCACAGCTCCCACAGCCCACAGGCGCAGGCGCCTGGTGTTGCTGCCACTGACCAGCCGTGAGCCCGAGCACAGCAGCACTCCTTGAAGACAGAAAGGAGCATGAGCTGCTTCTCCTGATACCTAGGACTCAAGACAGAGTCCTACCGTCCCACCACCAGAGCTCCTAGGGAGAGGCCAAGCCCCTAGATGAAGCAGGCTATCGGGGCTCCTCAGGCACTCACCTATCTCACCGTTGTCTGCCCCCCAGACCAAGAAGCAACGTTGGGCACGGGTGTCCCAGACACATATCTGGCCAGCATTGGAGCCGCAGTACAGCAGGGGCTCAGCCCCATAGCACAGTGAGGTCAGCTCACCTGCTCCCACTGCCTCAGGGATGGGCTCTTGGTGCACCTGGAGGGACACAAAGGCAGTGTGGGTCAGTGATGTCTAAAGGCCCAGCCAGACCCCATCCTCCAAAACCACCTCTGAACCTCAGTACCTGGAAGTCGATGTCAGACCCGCAATGCTGCATGAGCCACAAGGTGAGGGTGCCCTGGCCCACACAGACAAGCTCACTAGTGTCCCAGGGGTTGAAGGCCACACCATGCACTGGCTCTTGGAGGTGGGTGGAGGACACTAGCTCGTAGGTGGCTGTGCTCCACAAGGCCAGGGTGCAGTCCTGATAGTCCCCTGGGGAAATGCATGGTGGTCATGTCAGGTACCCAGGGGACCCAGGACAGGCAGGAGAGTCCAGAGGCCACTGCCCTCTGCCCCCTACCCCCACACAGCTGACCCAGTGTGACAAGAAGCCTGTCATCCAGTGAGAAAGCCAGGGCCTGCACGGCAGTGCAGTGATGAGAAAGCAGCTGCTGGCAGGAACCCCCAGGCACGTCCCAGATTCGGATCTGGCAGCAGGAGGTGGAGCCACCTCGGCCTGAGGCAGAGGCCAGGACCTGGTGGGCATGCAGAGAAGTCAGTGGGGCAGAGGCAGTCCAGGGCCCACCCTGTGATGTGCACTATAGCCCAGGGTAAGGATGGATACCTGGGCATCATGGCTGAGGGCCAGTGTGGAAATCTCCTCGGGGTGACCAAACCAGTGCTGCTGGGCGCCAGAGTGTAGGTCTTCCACCACCACCAGGCAGCCGCATGTGTAAGCAAAGAAGCCTGTAGGCAGGAAGGGTGCCCCAGAGCTGCTCAGCTGTAGCCCTGTCATCCTTCCCATCAATTTCAACAGCCAAAGGGGACATGCTGAGCCTCCCAGGAAACTGCTCAGAAGAGGCACAGGGAACATGGGCTAGAGCACCAGGAGATGTGACAAGAAAAACACCGCCTCTCAGACTTAACCACTCTCCATGCTGGTGCTCACCTCCCCTACTGGAGCCTGGCCTGGGGTAGAAAGAGCTGGGCCCTGCCCTATAACTTCTAGGCCAGGAGCCAAAGTGGGCTGTGACCCCTACCTGTGTCTGGCCTCCAGATCATGTTGGCCCGGCCATTTCCATTATAGCCCACAACGGTCTTCAGATGCAGTAGCTCATCTCCAGCAGCGGGGAAGGAGACATTCTGTGAGGAAGTGGCACAAGCATACTGGTGTGTAGCAAAGCACCTGGCTACCCCCTACCACCTCAAACTGTGCCCCATCAGGCTGGGGCCTGGGACAGAGCTGCTCCTAGAATGGGACGAATGACAGGAGTGTGGGCCCCAATGCCTTCACATAGAAGACCAACCAGAGATGGGAGCTGAATGCAGGTAGGTAGGCAGAAGTGGGAGATGTGGGAAGTCCCTGGAGTGTGGGGAGGCCAGGCAGGAGTGGGAAGACCCAGGGGACTCAGCAACAGGGCAAGCAAGGAGGTGGAGTGGGGGCGGGAGAGAGCCAGAACCATGGAGTGGGGATGGTAAACTCAGCAGAATACTGCCCAGATCCAGTCTGTCAGTGTGACAGTAAGAACATGGAATGAAGGGTGGAGGAGTACCCATGGGGTGACTGCTGCCAGCACCTGGACCACTGACAGCTTTGGGAGCAGCCCTAAAGAGACCCCAGGGAACCTTGTGTATTGGGGTGTCCACCTGTGGCAGGGATTATGAGGACCCAACCCTCAGCCAACCTTGGCCATCTGGGAGGCCTTATAGCGTGCTGTGAAGTGCTTGTAGGAGTCTGGGCGAACAGCAGGCTGGGCCCTGGCTCTCATGGTGCTTTGGGCACCTGGCAGGGAGAAGAAAGAGGCCATAGGATGTCAAACCACACACAATAATTCAGACCTCTCCCTACATACAAGTCATCTGACCCTGGCTGGACATAAAAAGTACCTGACCTAAGACACACGTTCAGGGTCAGAAGATGCAGTTAAGCCATATCCCACTGCTTGTCTTGCCTGGCAGGGGCCTCAGGCTCATCCATTTGCCCTGTAGGTGACCAGGCCTTTTCTCATGGGGCAAATCCCAATCTGTTAGCCAGACAGGGCTGCCTTAGGTCCTCTGGGGCCCACAGGCACCTGAATCTGGGATAGGCCAGGTTATGAGTATCCTCACCCTACCCTGCTTACTGGGCCAGCCACAGGTGTGGGACAGCATGCCAAAGCTACAAAGGCCACCTGCAGCCCGCCGGGCCCCATCTCTGACTCCATAGGCCTCCTTCTGCACCAGAACGTGTGGGCCTGAGGTCTGGTGGAGCCCCTCAGCGCCATGGCTCTCCTCAGAGGGTCCTTCGTCATCTAACACAGAAAAAGTGCCTGGGGATAGGTGAGAAAGACAGTGAGAGGAGGGCAGAGTTTCCTGAATCTCTATCCTTCCCCATAGGCCTGGAGCAGCACCCAGGCATGCCGGATGGGAGCAGTACACACATGTCCACCCAGGTACTCCTGGGACCCCTGCCCTTACCATCACTGCCCTCAGAGGGCCCAGCACAAATGCCCAGCCAGGGTGGGGGTGTCTGGGATGGCACGGGCACCTGCTGCCGGGGAAGCCCATTGGCCCCAGACACTGGGTCCTCCAGCTGTCTTACATTCAAGCCTGAGAACAGAAAAATTTGGACTATGTTCAGGGCCTGAGGAGGACAAAGTGCATAGGGGAAGGTGTGCCTAGTCCCCATCCTCCACTCTGCACTGGGATCCCAGGACAGGAAGTGGCACCATGCCACCCACAGTGGCTACAGTGCCACCACCAGATGTCATCATAGACTTCCATCATGGAAGGACCACTCACCAGCATCACAGGTCAGGGGGACTCCAGGTGAGCCTTGGATACTGCAGAGGCAACAAGAGAGAGTGTTGGGATAGAGGGTGCAGCAAAAGGCCTAGCAGATTCTGGTCAAGGGGAGGCACTTGCCTTCCTGAGGATGACCTCTCAGGGAGGGCCAGGATGTCCCAGAGGAAGATGGCATCACCCACACTAAGGAGCTGCTGCTGGTCGGGAGTGAAGGCCACAGCCTGCACGGGCTCTGAGTGGCCAATGTACACCTGGGGGCAGCACATATCACAATACAGAGACCCCTGAGGCCTGGCAAAACTGTTCTTCCACACCTGGGCCTGGCCAAACTGGTGACTGGGCAAGGCACCCTCATGCTGTATTGTACTGCTGTGTTGTCCTCCACCCTCTCTCCCACCTGCCCAATTGAGCCCACCTCTGGCACACACCTGGCAGTGAGGGCCAGTCTTCATTGAGTAGTCCCACACCTTGATGGTCCGGTCAGCAGCTGTCAGCAAGAAGCGAGCATCGCTACTGAGAGCCAGAGAGGGGCAGGCCATGGAGGAGACGCCAGACAACTGCAAGAGAGTGTTCTCATGGGAGAAGGTTGAAACACATGGGTCCCCTAGACTGCGGAAACCTCCCTTCTCAAAAAATACACCTCTCAGGAGCGGCAGGCAGTTCAAGACACTGGAGACACCAAGGTCAGAGCCCAGAAGGCAGGAGAGGCCAAGCTGCTGGCCAAGGCCCTGGGCTCACCTCCCGGACCACGCGGCCCGAAGTAGAGTCCAGCACCACAACCTTGTTGAACGATGTGGACACCAGCAGGTGGCTAGGGGGTGCAGGGCCAAAGCAGAGGGCAACAGCTGAGTCCAGGCGACTGTTGCCCACATCCAGGGTACTGACATCAACCTGCAGCAACTAGAGGATGGCAACAAGTAGCCATCAGCCATGACCTCTGGGCAGAGATTGAACCCCCAGAGCCAGGGCACCGGAGGCAGGCAGCCCCCTCACACATACGACCCTCCCTACCCGGCCCTTGCTGGGCACTGATGTCCTCTGTGCCTGAGAGTAGCAGGACCTGGGTCCTCTCTGCATTGAGCATGGCCTTCCACCTGCCCCCTTGATGCTCTCGTTCTCCACACCAGGCCAAGAAGAGCCCTTTCCTCCCCTCCATTTCATCTTGGTAGGATCCAGAGGAGTCATTTGACAGCAAGTCGGGGTACCCATGGGGTCTGCTAAGGCAGGTTGGTGCAGCCCCACCCACACTGGACACACAGAGGGTTCTGGCTGACTCACATTATCCAGTGAAGATGCATCCACAATGGTCACTGTGTACTTAGAGGGACCAATGAAGGCCAGCAGGTGGCTGTCCCCACTAATTGTCAGGGCGTTGGGACTCAAGCAGGTATCCTGGCACACCACATTAGCTGGCGACATCATGGGGGAAGGTAGTTAGGTAGATGTGGAGGGGTACCCAGAGCAGACACAAACCTGCCCACATTGCAGGAACCAGCCCAGGGGCCTGGGCATCAGAGCACCAAGACACCCCAGGCCTCAGGGACTAGCAAGATAACTGGGGTTCTCCTGAGCCATGAATGACCCCCAAGTGACCAGCTGGCTGGCACAAGTTATGGTGGCCACAGGAGGGGCAGATGCCCTTGGGTGGGCCAACTCTCTGCTGGTCTGGTGCTCAGGTTGTTCTCCTGGAATGAGGCAGGCACAGACCTCCTCTGACCTTCAGTTTTGAGTAGCTGGTGTGTCCTAAAGCCACACTTGCCCTGGTGGTCTGGGCAGAGAAGGCAATTTACTAGTCAGTGACACTAGGCAAGCCCCACCCCCACAGGAACCTGAAGACGGTAAGGTTGGAAAGGTGGGTTGGGGCCGGGCATGGGGGCCTGACCTGCCACATGCAGGACTCGAAAACAGGTAGTGACACAGTGGTACTGGCTCAGGGTGCCCTGAGAGCAGGTGCTGAACAGAAGGCTGCCATCAGGGCTGGCAACCAGGCCGGTGATGGCTCCTCGGTGACACCTGTACCACATAGGGATGCCTGCTACCTTGTCCCTGAGCTGCACCATCCCAGACCTCCCATAGCTGGGCCTGGCAGAGTCCCCAAGGGGCAGCAGAGAACAAGAATTTCTTGTAGACAGCCCTACCCTACCCTACCCAGGTACCCATACATCCCAGGGGACCCACAAGCTTCCACCATGGGCATCTATGGAGCCAGGGACCAGCAGGGTACCCACCTGTGCTCCACCAGGACCTCGGCAGCCTCTAGGCTGAAGGAGCGGATGGTCCCACTGCTGAAGCCACAGAAGAAGGTTGGCTGCATGGGGTGGAAGGCGATTGCACATGGAGCCTCCTCAGGTGATGTGAAGTCATAGAGCTGGAGGATGGAGACAGGAAGGGTGGGGGCTATCAGATGACTAGAAGAATCTGAGAGATAGTGTCTCCTTAAGTGTCCTAACCCCATGGACCCCAAACAGAGGCTAAAGGATCAAGAACACCGCAGGCCCTCCCCATCCATCCCCCACTTACCTGGGCCCTGTCCCCCAGGACTCAATGTAGCCTGTGGCCCTTCAGTCCCCTCCTCCAGGCCACCACCTACCTACCTGCTGCAGGGTTGCCAGGTCCCAAATGCGGACAGTGTGGTCCCGGGACACAGTGGCCAGCTGTCCCCGGCTGCAGTCAATGGCAAGGGCCAACACCAGGGCAGTGTGGGAACGCATCAGCACACTGTACTCCCGGGATGGTATGTCCAGGAAGCCCAGGTGGCCCAAAGAGGTGGTAGATAGCACATGCAGGCCGTCAGGGCTGAGGCAGACTGAGCTGATGGGGCCCTCGTGTTCTGCAGGGTAGGCAGGTGACCCCCCCCGCCCCAGGCCTGAATCAGGTTGGGCCAGGCACCAGGGCAAGCTGGCTACATCCAGGTACACCTCCCTCCCAGCCCCACAGGACATAAACCTATTCATTTTTTTGCTGCCCAGAGCCCCATCTTCCCGTGGACAGGGACAGGCAGCTCCCCCATGACCACCCACTCTTGAGCTTAGCAACGATGGTGCCCAGGCTCCAGAAGTAGCCTCTCAGAGCTCCATGATTGCCAATCAGCCCAAGGACAGCTCAAGGTCATGGCCCTCCCTCAGTAACCACAGTGGTGAGGTGCTGTCTTGGCCTCACCTGCCTCCAAGAGCACAGAGGAGAAGTCCAGGGGCCAGAGGCGCAGGTAGCCATCCTCGGAGCCCACAGCACATGCAGCCTGGGAGACACTGAGGCTGCTGATAGCGATGCCAAGGCCTGGGGGAAAGGAAGCATCAGCGAAAGCATCAGGGCTGGTCCCCCAATGTAGCAAAGGCCACATACCTGAATTGGAAGTCTGCTTCTGTGGGAGGGGGCTGCCAGGGGTCTGCATGGGCAGGAGACGGCGAGTGTGCCGCACAGCCATGCGCTGGTGGTCGATCTCCAGGATGTGGCCACTGCGGCTGCACACATAGCTGCCCAGGAAGGTGACAAGTGAGGGCCAAAGGGGCAGGCAGAGAGGGACCCAGCTGGTTAAGGTAAAAGATTTGTACTCACAGTGTGTGGCTGTCCTGGGCCTGCCCAAAGGCCAAGTCAGTGAACTCCAGTGTGTGGTGCTCCCCCAGATCCACAGGGCAGGAGCGAAGACCCCCACCTCGAAGCCGCCACAGCCGAACACTGCCCCGCCCACAAGACACCATCCTACAAGGGATATGAGGGTGAGTGCCACCAAATCCCCATAGGGAGACTGATGCTCCTGTGGACAGGGGCCCGAGCCAGGGAGGAGGAACAGGCTCAGTGGCTCCATCCCCATCTGCCAGGGTCCCATTCCAGCACCAAAGGTGGGCAGGAGGCCTGGTCACCTGGTTTCATCAAAAGAGGCAACCTCGAAAGCCTGGATGTCAATGTCGGTGTGCACCTTCGTGAGAATGACAGCCTCACCACCTTGTCTCACCTGGTCCATGTCCCACACCACCACCATCTGCAACGAGCCAATGCTGAGCCCCAGCTGCACCTGCCTGCCTTGCCAGACCTCCACTAGGCTTTTCTTTCCTACAGGCGCCTACTTGAGCTCTCTGCTGGTGAGGGTGTGGGTAGGACAGTGCCTACAGCCCAGAGGAAAATACACATGCCCACCCTGGCTTCTGTAGACACATGAGGTTGACTCGTCTGCAGAAACAAACAAAAAACACTCACAAGTAGGGAGAAGGCTCTGAAGTAAAACACCAAACACTTCAGACATAAAACTGGGCTATTCTATAACTCCAGAACATATCATCAAAAATAGTGAAATAAGTTACATAAATGTTGATTTCATCCACAAGGAATGTAAAACACAAGACACTCTGCAGCATGTGGGATTGGGGGCCTTGCGGCAGGACCTCTGCAGGGTCAGGGGGAGGCCAGCAGGGGAGGCCTTCAGGGGAAGATTGCTTCCTATACAATTCAGATTTTGCCCCAACTCCCCGGGCTGCCCTTTTACCGTCCTCCCGTGGTGGTCCTTGCCAACCCCACAGAGCAGCGCCCCACTGTTGGAGAAGCTGTAGATGCGGAGAAAGTGGTCAGTATCGCTATGACTGGCTCCCACCCACCTCAGAGGCCCCTCACCCACCTGAGGGAGCAGACGGTATGGACAGGGCTTTGGAACAGAGAAAGGCAGCCCCCAGTCTGGAAGTCCCATAGGCGTAGCATGCTGGGGGTCTGTGCCTGGGCTGAGGCCAGAAGAGAGTTGCTTCCATCCAGTGCCAGGGCAGAGACCTGGGGAGGAGGCAAGTTAAGAGAAGTTGTGTAGTCTATAGGCATGAGCCACACCTGGGCTGGGTGGTACCCACCTTGTCCGTGTGGCCGAGAAAGAAGCGCTGTTCACAGGAGTCAATGTGCAGGACCACGATGACCGCATGGCAGGGGTACACGACGGCAGACCCATCCTTGGTCCATAGGGCCTATGCATGGGGGTCAGAGGCTAGGGTCATGGGCTGGCCTTGACCTGCTACCATGAAAATCCCTTCCCCATGTAAAGTGCACAGAAGTCAATGGGATACACACACCAAAAGAACAGAGAAAACTTGCAGACACATGAACACACGGGTATGCACAAGCATATGCAGAGCTGTCTGTAAGTCTTGTCTGGGTACAAGAAACTTTGGGGTTCACACAATGAAAGACCAAAGAGCCCACAAAGACTTGGAGCCAATATCCAAGAGGGCCTAACAACCCAGGGCCTCCTCTCCCACTGCCCCCTACACCCTACGGGGTCCCAAAAGTAGTACACACACCAGCTCTGCATAGCAGCATCTAAGCTTTTAAGGGTGAGAGTTTGTAGGTCTCTGGAAGCTCAAACACTCGGACCAGCATTGACCCAGCCAGCGTGTGAGGGAATAAAAGGAAACCTGAGAGGACAAGTCACTGAGGAAGCACTGAGCCACACTGTAGACGTGAGCGGGGGCCAGATGTTCATGCAGCAATCTCAGGGAATACAGGGCCTTGCCAATGTCCACCCATGTATGTGACACTCATCCAACCCAATGAGAGCATGGGACCCCTCACCCATTTGGTGCTGTGGCCCCCAAAGCCGATGACCCCTTTAAGCCTCACGACAGGATCTGGCAGGAAGCTCTGAAACAGGCAAACTCACAGTGAGATTCCAGGAGGCAAGACACCATCCCAGGGCTGCCCTACTGGGCTGGTTCCTGCCTCCTGAGAAGTCAGCTGGTCCTGAGTGGCTTCTGTTGCCTGCTGTGTCAAGAAGCCAGGATTATAGCCACAGTGTCAGATCCTTCCAGAACCCCAGGTGCTGCCACTGCCTTTGGTCTGAGGCTCCCACAGACTACCTCGGGGCTGGGAGTTGGTGCCTGGGCACCAGTCCCTCCTTATTTTGTTGTCTTATTCCCTCCTTATTCTTTGTTCAAAGGGATTCTTGCCCAAAGCTGCCTCCTGACTACTCTGCTTTCTGCCACTAGGCTGAATGCGAAGGGCCCTCAGGGCCTACATGCCACACACTCAGCTTGTGGAGGGCATGGATGGGCCCAACAGTCCCAGCCCCACCCACCACTATGAGAAGATCCACCCCTGCTTTCCTTGGGACAAGTACTTACCTCATTCACGGCCACATCTTCCAGATCTGTGGCCACTACAGCCAACTTACGGACAGACACCTGAAGGTCATTTCCAGCAGCATGCTTATCAGCGGCATCCATACAGGCTGAGGGCTCTTGACTATGGCCATTGGGGCCACTCATGCTTGAGACCTCTGAACGCTCACAGGACAGGCTTTCCTCTGGAAGTGGCCCAGGTGCTGAAGGGGCCCGGTAGGACTGTAGGGGGACAGTGTCCATCAGACACTGGGGCTACCACCCCAAACTCTATCTCTGAGAGCACAGGCACTTACAGCTGTGGAACCAAGCATCTGGACTTCAGGGGACACTCTGTCTTGTTTGGGCTTGCTGAAGGTCACCAAGTGAGGGAGAAGCTGTGGCACATGC
This sequence comes from Cynopterus sphinx, assembly GCA_030015415.1. Lineage (NCBI taxonomy): Eukaryota > Metazoa > Chordata > Mammalia > Chiroptera > Pteropodidae > Cynopterus > Cynopterus sphinx. The sequence goes on along the minus strand of CM057379.1, from coordinate 91,616,950 downwards.
CTCGGGAAGACTGCAATGAAACAAAGGGCCGCAGAACCCATTGAGCAAAGTGCAGAGGCCTGAAGAGGACATGGATGAAGGCACCAGGCAGGACAGCAATGAGAGAAGCCACCCTGACAGCTGCAGCCCACTACTGTACCTGAGCCCCAGCACTCCTCCCACCTAGAGAGCTTGGGGCCACCAGCCACCCTAAACACAGCCTCCCAAACTGCTCTGAAACGTCAGGGTGACCTCCAGGCTAGCCCTGGCCCTTCAGGCACTGTACTACCCCAGAAAAAACCAGGCCCCTCTCCCAACAAGACTGTGCACCCCACAAGCCCACCTGCCTTAGGAGGAAAACAGTTCTTCTGAACCGGCTCAGAGGATGCTGCTGAATTGTTCCTTGGAAACCTCAGTGGGGTAAAGGAAGAGTCAGTGTTAGGGCAACCCTGCCCTCCTCTACCAGCCTCCCTGAGACAACTGGGACTGCTCACCGGATATGGACATAGCGGTCATGCCAGCTCTCCCCCTTTGGCACTGGGAACGCCATTTCTCTTGGCACGGGAGTGACAGGCAGCCTTGCTTGCCGGGCCTCAGTAACAGTGACAGCTAAAAAGAGCAGAGTTGCCCCCAAGTCTAGAAATGCCCTTACAGCTCCCTCTCCCAGCCCAGGTGAGATTTGGCTCCAGGTACCTTTAGGGTATTGCCCAGGCACCTGCCCAACCACCACCTCCTGTCACAAGTATTTCAGGAGCTAGAAGTGCAAAGAGGGCATAGCTTGGGCATCTTCATCAAGTGCCAGGGCCCCTCCTAGGCGGAGAACTTGGGGGAAAGAATAGAGTTGGAGTAGCCCACCTGTAGGCTAAGCACAGGGCATGGGGTAAAGCCCTCACCTGGGTCGAAGCACAGATCGCTGGTGTAGAGGCTCCGAACTAACAGACTGGAACACAGCCGGACTCTCTTGAGGTGGCTGTAGTGCAGATTCAAATAGACCAGGAGGATATCCTGCAGGTCCAGCTGCAGGCAGGTCCAGCGGGCACCAGGGAGAGCCACACCTGCCAGGTCTGCAGGAGGTAAGCCAAGGTCAACACCACCCTCTTACTAGCCAGCCCACAGTGCCTTCTGTTCTTGGCCTGCCTCCATTTCTGTGGCAAAAATGATGCACCCCCAACCTGGGATGGTCACCCACAAGCCATGAAGGAGCCTGACTGTGCCTACTCCACCTCCCTCCCTGCCTTCAAACTGCCTCCTCTGGACCTTCCATGTCCCATTCCTGCCCCATCTCTGTGTCACCTTTCCTGGACATCCCAGCCTCACAGATAAAGGGGAATTGAAGCCATGTAGCTGTGGACTTGAACTCCTTGAAAAGGTTAGAAAGGGACACACGGATGACCTGGCCGTCCTGCAGGGACAAAGAATAGCCATGAGAAGACAAGAGGGGGCAGCAGGGGTGCAGAATCCCCCATGCACAGCCCCCATTCTTGAATTCTGTACCTTGGTGGACAAGTCCAGGTGGATGATGAAATGCTTGGTGGACAGGGGTCGGAAAAGCACGTACAGGTATCGTCCAGTCAGCCCCAGGGACTGGGTGCTAGTTTTGGGGAGCTGGATGTAATTGCTGGCAGAGACAGAACCCCGTATCCGATACACTGTGCACTTTAGGGTCTTGTCCTGGAGAAAAAGACAGGAGTCAGTGTATCTCACAGACTGTGGAGCACCAGGAGGGTTGCAGCCCGAGAGACCCTCGGGAGGTGGGGCAAAGTGTCCCAGACAGAGGAGAGGGCCCCCCATTCTGCTGCCAGGTCCCCTGGCCCGCGTACCATCACAGTCGCCACGTCGCCCTCCTTAGTGGCCCGCTTCCATTCGTCCACCTTGAAGTGTCTGAAGACGTTGAGAAATGGGTGCTCCCACACTGGGGGGATATGGAGGCGTGAGGGCCTGCCCGCAGGTGCCAGACCCAGGCTGGGGCTTCGCACCCCCTAAGGAGGGGCCGGGGACCGGGTCTGCGCGCCCTGCAGGGCTGCAGCAGCCGCAGTAAGCGGATCAGGCGCGGGGCGAGTCTTGTCAGGTCGAACTGCCCGTGGGCCTGCGGAGCGGCACGGCTGGAGCCAGGCCGCAGGCTCCGTGTGCGCCCGACCCCGGACCCCGCGCTGGCGCCGACCCTGCCAGCGCGTGCCCCTCAGACCCCCGGCCCGGCCCCGGCTCCCGGCCCGCCCGCCGGAGGCTCACCTCGCGCCATGGCGCCGCCTCTCGCACTTCCCGCCGCCGCCGCCGCCAACGCCGCCGCGCGCCTCACGCAGGGCACGCAGCGCGCGCCTAGCAACGGCCGCCTGGCAACGGCGCCACTTCCGTCTTTACGGCGCCGGGCCACGTGACCTGGGCGCGGTGGCCGCCCCTCAACCTCAGGGCCGGCCGCTATCTGTCTGCGGCCCGGAGGAGGGCCCCGAGACCCCGCCTGCCCGGCCGCTCGTCCGCAGTCGCGCCCTGGGTCGAGCCTTCGTTCCCAGGCCTCTCTGTGGCCACTCCCAAGCCGGGACCCAGTAGGGGCCTCTGGCGTGACCAGCTGGATCGTGGGGTTCCTCACTTTCATGTCAGAAATGAGGTGCACGCACTAGGGCCATCCACGCCCACTGACAGCCCAGCCCTCCGAAGACAGCGTGCACACTGGGGGTCCCCCACTTCACCCTGTCAGCTTCACACGAGGCCGCACACCCAACAGGCTGAGCAGTATCCCCCAGGGCACCCCCCAAACCTGTGAGGCACCTTCACCCACTGTCTCATGGCCAGGCCTGAAAAAACAGGACCAGGGGGCCTGAATCTGGCCCCAGTTCTGGGAGGCTGGGACCTGCATCCTAGGGCGTTATGTAACATCTCTGGGCCTCCAGGCAGGGTTCAGGAACTTGCCAACACCAACAGGGAAAGGAGGGGTGGGGAGTGGGTGTCATGTGGGACAGAGTTCAAAGGAAGATGACATGGTCTTGGCACCTCTGTCAGGAGGACACAGGAGGGCAGTTGAGTAAGGCGATGAGGGCCAGCACTTCAATGTGGAAAGACAGGGCTACAAGGGAGATTGACCTGGGAAATGAGGATCCTTCTACTCCTCATGAACCAAGAAAAAGACATTCCGAAAAGGCAATTTCTCGACTTTATTAGGCTGGAGTTCTGCCCTGCCAGCCCCAGGGGCTGGTCCCTGGGCACAGTGAGCAAATTTGAGGTCAGACACAGTCAACCCCTGGCCCCTGACAGCCTGGGACAAATGGGCCAAGGTGTCAACAGGTGCAAAAGTCCAAACGCTGGCACTTCAGGTGTGGCCGGTATCCAGCCAGGCCCAGGGTGAAGCACAGCCTTCCGCAGCACATAAACAGGGTGCCATGGTCCTCTCCTAGCAGAAGGTCTGCCACGCGGCAGGGCCAGGCTCTGTGGAGGCAGCATTCCTTCTGAGGCAGCAGCTATGAGCAATTAGTGATTCTGGCCAGGAACTGCTGCGCCCACCACTCGTCCAGGTCGATGGGCACAAAGTCTGTGGGCAGAGCAGAAGGCTGGGCACTGGTGTGGCCTCCCAGACCTGTCAGCATCTCTCCCCTCAAACTGACCACAAGACCCTCACCTGGACCCCAAATGTAGCAGGCAACTGGGAAGACATGGGTCAGGTTCCAGTCACCTCCCATATCCCCTGGGGCTAAAACCTGGCAGGGCCCAGATTAAGTGGGAGGGACTGGAGGGGACTCCCTGTGGGGGAGGGCTCACTCTGCAGTCGGGGGTTGGGGGTCCTCTCCACGTACTGCACAGGCCTCGGACCACTCTCACCGGCTGGGCCACCACCCAGCTGCTGCTCCACTTGTTGCCAGGCTGTAAGGAAAGGGCAGTCAGTCTGAGCCTGGCACCCTGTCTTCCTAGGGCCTGGTGGCCACTCTGGACCCCAGCCCAGAAGTGGGAATGGGCAGTCCGCTGGATGGTCACAAGACAAACAGGCAAAGAGCCCAGAAAGAGCCCAGCCCTCTGGCAGCTTCGACTCAGGTTACAGTGGGGAAGACCAGTGGCCCAGGTCACACACTTAAGCCTCCACACTACCTTCGGACACAAAGCGGACATTCTCCTCGTGGGCCAGCGTGTAGGTCTCCTGGGTCCCCTCGATGGATGGGGATGTGGTGGGAGGCCGCCGGCCATTCACCCGATTGAACACAAGCCTTGGCCCTGGACTGTGGAAAGGGGAGGAAGTGGTTGGTGACTGTTCCAAGCCCAGGTGCTGCCTGGCAGAGTTCTAGGAGCAGCCTCAGGCCACACCCACCACCCCCAGGTCAGAGGGTCCTGACCAGGCCCAGCCTCAGTACTTCCCTGAGCCTCAGGGCAGCTGCATGCTGCATCAAGTGGTCAAGGCCTCTCTTCTGCAGGCCCAAGCCCCCAGCAGCTCAACTCACACCTGCAGCCCCTGGCCCTGAGGCACGCCTGTGACTTCTGGCCAAGGGGGCCCCCAGTTGTCTGTACCGCAGGTCCCCAGCAGGAATCCATGCTCAAAGCATGAAGGTGCCCCTTCATGGGTCTCTCAGGCATCCCCCCGCCACCCACTTCCCTGATCTAGCCAGGCCTCCAACAGCCCGGGTTCTAACTGGAGCCATGACCAGGTCACTCTGTCCCAACTCCACCTCCCAGGCACAGTTCTTGGCTATATTCTCCCCACAGAAGCCTCTCCATCTTGCCAATGGCTCAGTGTGGGAAGAACCCAAACAAGAGCCCAGTGGTCTCTGCTCCAGGTCCCAAGGGATGGTACCCAGTGTTGGGTGAGCCATCCTACATAGGGAGGATGTGACTACAACCCTGGCCCATCTTTGCAGGCCCAGGCAAGGGCAACACTCTTGCCTATAGGGGTGGGAATGCTGAGGAGATGGACAGCAGGTGCTGGAGCTCAGCCTAGTAAGTATGCTGTATCTAGAGGGTCACTGGGCCCATTTCAGCCAGCTGGGCCCTAGGGCAGTGACGGGCCGTGGAGGGAGCAGGGCCGCACCTACAGCAGGAGGTGGGAGCCGGGAGTCCTGGGCTGCACGTGCCACTCCGCCAGGCACTCGCCTGCTCGCAATCCTGGGCTCAGGTGCCCCACCGCCGCTCGGACTTCCTCCTCGGCCGAGAAGGGAACTAAAATAAAGAGGAGCGTCTTGAGGGGCACCGGTCCCGCCAGCTCTGGGCCACAGGGAAACTAGAGGGGCAGGGCTCCTCCCAGTCTGAGCTTCACAAACCAAAAGGTGTGATTCAAACAACCCCTCACCTGCCACACCTCCACCCCACACCCTGCAAGACTGCAAGCTCCAGGAAAGTTGCAGGCTGGGCATCAAAGAAGGAAAGAAAAAAGGGAATTGTAGCCCAGGGCTGTGGATCATAGGAACCAAGGTGGTGGCTGGCACCTGCCTGCCTCTCCAGCCTGGCTGCCCCCTGCCAGCAGTACTGTGGTTACATAAGGGTGCTCCACAGGCCCTCTGGGGGAAAGGGCATAGGCTCCCAAGTGTTTGTGTTCCTGTGGATAAAGGCCACCTTGTGCCCACTTCCCAGGGATGCTGCCCACAGCCAAGCTCCAGGCCATAGTACCAGAGTCCCTGCTCAGAGCCCATAGGGGCATCCTCTCACCTGATCCCCTCCACTACCCCGAGGTAGACCCCACACCATTTCTCAGCCCAGTAACCTGGGCTCAAAAGGGAAGTGACTTGTCCAAAGTCACAAGCTGTGAGTGGGAACCAGTATTAGGACTTGATTCCATATCTGTCTGGCTCCAAAGCCCACAGCTCAATATAGCTCCCAGGCACCTCCCTCACCCACCTATGTGTCTGTCTGCCCCTGCATATCTGGTGGTCATATCACCCCATTTCATTTCCTCCCCAATAGTTGATAACACCTCCATTGATCTTATTCTGTCTCTTGTCTGTTTCTGGCTGGGAGGGAGAGCTTGTCAGAGGCATAGACACATGTGGCCTATTTGCCACCACAGGCAGTGCCCAGACCCATGCCTGGCCAGAATCCAAGCCCCTCTGTCATACAGGGGCGTTAGACACTGAGTATCTGTGGAGCATGTAGCCTACAGCACCGACCCAGACACTCCTTTCCTCCTGGGCAAGTTGGGGTCAGGGATATGGGGCGGTGAAAAGACACTGCAAACACTGTAAAACAGCAGAGAAGGTGGACAGGAAGTCTCAGTGGAGCAACTTTAGAGGGTGGGCCCCTGAGAAGATGTGGGAGCAGGAGTAGGTGCTCCTCCAGGTGGAGTATAGCTGGCTACTCTGGCCTACCAGTGGGGGCCCTTCAAGGCCATAGGGACTAGGAGGGGGCAGATCAGGGAAGGGGGAGTGAGCAAGGAGGGAAGGGAAGCCAACACAGCCAGCACATGATCTGCCTGCTCAGCACTCTTCTGCACCCAGCTGGACATAGTGTCATCCTATGTGGCCAGCCCTGCTCCCTCAGGCTTGTCAGCACCCCACTGACCCTGGACCTGGCAGGCCACCATGTGTCTAACTGGCTCAGGGCATGCTGAAGACAGAGGTAAGGCGTCCTAGGTGTTTCAAGGGCTCTGTACTATCTTTCTTATGTTCTTCCTCAGCACCCTCAACCCTGCTACAGATGCACCTTGCCTTCCCCAGCAACGGGTCCATGGAGAGGAAGGTGATAAGTTTCTCCAGGTAAGAGAATGGAGAGCACCCTGAGCCACTCCAGCCCCAAGCTCCCTGACTGGGTGACCAGTAGTAGCTGCACACCTTTGCCTTGTTTCTGTGGTAAGGCAGCTGTGAAGTCCAAGGCTCAGGTGACAAGGCACTGTCACAGCAAAGCCTGGGCCCCGGGGAGCACCCCCGAAGACCCACTAACGCCCCTCCAGGAGCACCTGTGGCTGGCCTAGGATCCAGCCCCAGAGTGTCATGATGCCCTCAGCAAGAGGCCCCTGGGAACTTAGCCCAGAAGGGTACCCATGGGCTGCCTCCACCTGTGGTATCTGAGGCCTATAACTGAAAGTGAGAAGCAGGCTGAACACCCCCCCACACACACACATACATGCACACACACTCCCCTGACCTCCTGGCTGACCTTGAAGGTTGTTTGTCCTCAACTTGAGAAGTCCCCCTTGCCAGCAACTTCCTCCTCAGGCCCTCCTCAACACTCCAAGGGTCTGAGTCTGCTGCCCCAACTCCCCTAAGCCTATGTGGGCCTAGACCAAAGCCCTGGACCCAGGAAATGCTTAGACTAACTTAAGTCGAGGCCAGGGCTTGAGCCAAAAATGTACAAGGTTCAGACCTGGGGGAGGGAGATTTGATCTCCAGGTTACAGTAGTGTGGAGGCCAAAGTGTCCCAGACTGAGCCTCCCATGGCCTCAGGCTCTTTGCACCAATAAACCTGCTGGTCAGAAAAGGCAGAAAACTGCAGGCTCCAGTTAGCCCTGAGCATCTGAAGGGGGCCTCCAGCGCCCCGCCAGGGTGTCTGGGATGAAGGGCAGAGTGGGGCAGTGGCCTGGCAGGGCCAGGGGGAACCACAAGCACCTCTCCCCCACCATGCTTTGCAAGCACGGGGCTTGCGGCTGCCAGAGACAGAGGGCCTTGAGGGCCAGCGCCCTAACCACCTAGGAGGACGAATCGCGAGCAGCTAGCCTCAAACCTTGGCCTCGGAGCTCAAGGTCGCCCAGGCATCTGACTCAGATGCCTGGAACACCTCCAACTATGATATGAAGCTGATCGGCCTTCTCTCTCCTCGGGGACCTCAGGGGTCCCGCAGGGGCCAGAAGTGTGGGCGTCCAAACACATCGGGCCCAGCTCACTTCTACTCAGCCAGGTGCCAGGTGAGGCGGAAGCGCAGAGCTGCCGGGGCCTGAGCTGCGGGCGCGGGCCCGGGAGGGCGTGGGCGGGGTCTCCGCGCCCCGCCCCCTCGCCCTGGAACATGTGGCCCAGTCCCCGCTAACCTTTCCCCAAGGTCACCCTCCCGGCCCCACGGGGGCCGGCGGGGGAGGGGAGGCCCCGGCTCCCGCCGGGCCGCGCGTGTCTCACCTGGACAGGGGCCAGGGCCCGGGTGGCGGCGCCGGCGGGCGCGGCGAGGCGGGCGGCGCGGACTGCCGGCATTTCAGGAGCTCGCCCAGCCTGCTCTCCACTTGCTGCTGCGTGGGCCCTGCGAGCACAGAGACCGCGCGTCAGGCGCCGTCGCGCCGGGACCGTGGTCTGTCCCGGCGCGGAGACCCCCCCATCCGGCCGTGCCCGCCCCGCGCCCCCGTGCACCTGTGCGGCGCTGCGCGACCAGCTTGCTGGGCCCCTTGGTGATGGTGTACATGGTGCGGAGGGGCCGCCCCGCGCGCTGCTCGGACGCACGCGCTCGCCTCCCCGCCCGCCAGCCCGCGGCCAGGTCCCGCGCCCTCGGCTTAGGATCGCGCCAGGCGGGCGCCCAGGGCGCTGCCCCTTTAACAGGCCGCCCCACGCGGCAGGGGAGGGGCGGGCCCGCTACACGCCCCCGGCCCTTAAAGGGCCCGCACGGCTCGGGACGGCCCGGGGGCTCGCGGCGGGGGCGGTGCTCCAGCTCCTTGGGAGACTCGCCCCGCCCAGCGCGGCGAGGCCGGGGCGGGACCCGCTGGAGCCCGCGCTCCGCCCCACTGGCCCCAGACGAAGGCGGAGGCATGTCTTCGGACCTGGGGCTCACCCACGAGGCCAGGTGAGCTGTTGGGCACCCAGAGCAGTGGCGAGGCTCTGGCCCAAGGTCAGAGCCCAAGGCCTGCCGGGTCAACGGTGATGTCCCAGGAGCCAACACCCCTGCCATTGACAGACGTAGGGTGTTCTGTGCGCCCCCTGTAAACGATGCTCCCGCTTTTGTCAGTGGCCTCAGCCAGTGTGAGGGGTTCCTCTCGGCCTGGCCTGGGTCTTCGGACTGAGGGGATCGGAGCTGAGCAAAAGGGATCCGCCCCCTGGGTTTGCCCAGAGACTCAAGGACACCCTGGGAATCTCCCACCCCGGGAGACAATAGCAGTGGGTACATTCCGTTCTGCATCTTAGCCTCCCATGCCCAAGAGCACCCTTAGCTCCAGGGAGGGGGTGGCGACTTACCAATACAGGAACAGTGTGGGGTTGGGTGGGATGTGGGAAGAGAAGTTGAGAAAGCCAGTCTCTTGTGTGGGAGAGAGCTGTCTCCACCCCACCTCGCCCCCGTCCCCAAACTCTCCCAGGCAGCGAGGTCTGCTATAAGACCCACTGCACTGATAGTGCCTTAAAGCTCATTTGTGACCTCCAGGGTGCCTGGAATCAGGCCTGCCAGAGGGGGTAGGCACACTTTGTAGCTACATCTTAGAGGGCTGTACCCTACAGGATTCCTTCTGAGAATTAGACGAAGGTGCCCTTCCTCTTAGTTCACAGGCTATTCAGGGCTGCCCCAGGCTGTAGGTTGGAGTGTCCTGGCATGGGAAGGGAGGATCACAGCACTCTGGGTTTGTGAGCATGAGGGCCTAGAGGCATCTTGTCATCTTCCATTTGGTTGAGTTCAATCCTTAACAGCCTACCACCCAAGAAAAAAAACTTTGCCCACAGGTGCCCAGGAGTCATGGAATCTGTCCCTAGGCTTGTGTGACCACCTTGGGCCCTCAGGGCTCCTGCACTGCTCTTACAAATGGCACTGGGGTCTGGGGTGTCCAGTGGGGCCTTGTCTCCACTGCTGCCCCAGGGGGCTTACCCTCGGTACAATGAATCAGTGGGTTCCTGGAATAAACCCAGCCCCCTCCCCCCACAACCCAGCTTCAGAGTAGAGTGGCCTGAAGCCTCCCACCCAGGCAAGGCTGAGAGGACAGAGGAGACATCAAGCAGAGACCGCAACAGGGAGATGAGTGAGAGGTGGCTCCTGGCTGAGGAGGGGTGGGGGGTGGGGGTTGGCAACGATCCAGCAAGAGGAACCTCCACCCTACCTGCTCTGTGCTGTGGCCCTCCCCAGCTTCCCCATGTGCTTATGTGGGTGACCAGGCCTGCTCAGGGTCCCTCCGGGAAGCTCGCATCCCAGGGGTTGTTGGGCTGTCTTTCTCGTCATGAGCCCCAACTCATAGTCCCTTGGCTCTGCCTCCTGTCCTAAACAAGGCTGAAATACAGATGCCCCTTTCCCATCTGCTTCCTTTGCAGGTGGATCAGGCTGGGCTAGGCCTGTGACCCTGAGAGTCGAGAGGGGGCCCAGACCCTAAACAAGAACATGTCCAAGGAATTCAGGCCCCCTTTCCATATCTGTGGTGCCTATACCTCCCCTTGAGCAGTATCAAGGCCGGCATGGTCCTGCATCATCTGTGCTGGCTGCCCTGGCCTTTCTGGTGGCCTTATGCATGATGCTCACTCACACTCTGGGGAAACAGCATAGGGTGAGGGGTCTGAGGGTTCTGTAACCTGAGGGTTTGTGTTCTGACAGAGGGAGCAAAGTCCTACAGTGTATGTGTGTATGTGTGTGGGGGGTAACTGCCCCCCTAGCCAACACAAACTGCTCCCCAGGTACCCCCACAGGTGGCCCAGATGAGAAGGACAGTGCTTATTGACAGGCAGATCAATAGGCACTGTCCTTTGCTTAAACCTTCTGGTACCCAAGACCCCAAGCTCTAATGTTCTGGCCTGCCCATAGGCCTTGTCTGAGGTCAAAGATTGAGTCCAGAGCCCTGGGAAGGGCCCAGGGGAGAGCAGGCCAACTGTAATGATCCTGACAGAGGGGAAGGGGGGCATGCAGGACAAGCAGGGTACTGGAGGGGTTGGAGGGGTGGTAGGGTGAGAGAGCCCAGTGGTTTTTTCCAAGAAACACTGAACCAAGGGAGCAGAGGGAACAGAAAGGAAGAAGGCCAAGTTGTGAGAGACACCTACCAGGGTGGCCTGGCCTTCCTCCAACGGATCTTACCAGCCTTACAGCTTCCAGGACCCAACTATGAGCACTATACCAGTCCTCGCCTAGGAATGGAGTCAAGCGGCATGGGATGAGCCCAGCCAGAGCTCCCAAGAGCTCAGCTTGGTTCTCCTGGACAGGCAGGAACCCCAGTCAGCACCAGTTTCTTCCCCCCAGCCTCCTTGGCCTTCCCCTGTGTGGAGAGACTATTCAATGACGTGACTGCTTTGGGACCCTCAAGCTAGGTCTAGCCAGAACAGAGATGGCATCCCCCAAATCCCCTCAGAGACTGTCAGATTAACACCCCGCCCCCCACCCCAGGTATACTGGTTTGTGCTTTTTTCTGGAATAGGCCATTGCCCTTCCCTAGGGAACCATATAAGACATTTTTCCCTTATCTAGGGTGGGTCATGATGACCCAGTAGCCCAATCCATCTTGCCCTGCCCTACTCTTATTGTCTGCTGTGTCATCTTGTCACCATTCAAGACACACCTCTTATGTAAGTTCCCTTAATAAATCCTTGATGAAATGATAGAGTTGTCAACTTCTTTCTTTGTTCTCTTGGCCAAGGAAATTTCACCTAACACCCTGGATCACACTATTCATGATGGCAGGTTGGCCTTTGAGGGCCCTGCAGAGGCAGCATTTTGCAGCCATCAACATTCTCATTATTGGAGAGCTTAGCAACCCACCCTGGAGGGGGCTGGAGACTGGGACTAAAGGGAGGGGCCCACCCAACAAGCAGAAAAAATGGTTGTCAGGATAAGAAAAATCCTTTACATCACAGCCCCAAATCATCATAATAAAAACAATTGCTGCTTTTCTCTTTAAAAAGGCTCTAGATCCAAAACTACAATTTTACGTAAAAGGAAAGAAGCTTGTTTTCAGTCATCCTTAATTACTTAAAAGATCTGAAATCCATACCCTCACAAACTCAGACTGGAAGATGAGCTTTTGGCCATGGACAGGTGCTCCCATATCCACTGCCCAGCTTGTAGGGATCGCTTGGCCCATTCCCAAACCCAAGTGCAGTGGATTGAATGATACTCCCCAAAGGTATGTGCACCTAGAACCTCAGAATGTGACCTTAGGCAAAGATTTTGAAATAAGGTCTTCCTGGATTGGGATGGGCCCTATATCCAATGAGTGTCACTGTAAGAGAAAAGAAACGGATATTTGGTTCCAGAGACACACAGAGGAGAGACCCAGGTGAAGATGGAGGTAGAGACTGGAGTGAGGTGACTGCAAGCTCAGGAACACCTGAAGCCCCCAGGAGCAGAAGCAGTAGGAAAAAGCTTCCTGTGGATTTTGAAGGAACTGACACCTTTATTTTGGACTTTTGGCCTCTGAAATTGTGAGACAATAAGTGTATACAGTTTTAAGCCACTAGGTTTTAGGATAATTTGTTACAGTAGACATATCAAGGGGAGTGATAGTGGGTGAGGGAACTGGAGAAGAAGCACCCAGGGTGCATAGAGACCCTGGGAGGAAGCGAGGACACCCATTGGGATGGGGGAGGGGTTCAATGAATGGTGGGCACATGGGCCTTGACCATATTGTTGGTTCCAGCCATCTTGGGGCCAGTACCTGGAAAGGCTTGCTCCACAGCCCTTTGTGGGTAAGCACAATTGGGAGGAGGTGGGAATCCTTGCCCAGGAAACACCTCCCTCACTAGGTGTTTCCTGAGTACCTCTTGTGTGCCAGGCCCCAAGACAGGTGGTAGTGGAAGGTACAGCTTCCTGGTGGTAGAAGTGCAGTATGGGATGTATGTCACATGCAGGAGGAAGTACATCCTGGTCCTGGACTTAGGCCTGAGACCAAGGCCAGAGGGAGGTACTGCAGTATGGGCAGAAAGGCCAGTATTTTATGTCCCCTCAAGGCTCTTTGGGCACTAGAGATTTTATCATGAGAATAAACACTTATTTGGAAAGGTGGCCCATGCCACAGAACCTTTCACTCAGTGGGAGATAAGCCCCTCATGAAGGCAACCTGGGAACCAAATTCAGTCTCAGGAGAGGACACTTCTGGCCCAACAATAATCCAGCCTCAGGAGACACAACCCCAGGAGACACCACTGAGCACAGGCTGGGGCATGAGACACTTACTTCTAGGGGTCTGCCATTCAGCATCCCGTAGGGGTCCTTGACCCTCCCAGAGTCTGACACACATCCATGGCATTCCAGAAAATATGTGTTCACATGTTCAGACAAGCTCATGCATACACACACACCCCCCTACACACACACACTCACAGGCACTCACTGCAGCAAAAGCTGCCACTCAGCCTTATCCACCTGCTTCTGTCCCAGGCTCTGAGCTTGGTGAGTGCTGAGATCAGATGTCAGCTCACACAGCATCCAGCGTCCAGCCTAGAGTGATGGACGTGGCAAGCGGTTATCAACGTGAGATCAAATGCTGTTAAACGAAGTAGTTGCTGGGCATTTGAGCATTTCCTTAAAGCAGTGCATATGACAAACGGGAAAGCCATGAGATCAGTCTCATGCTCCTCTCAAAAGGACATGGGGTATAAAGGAAAACTTCTTTTTCTACACCTACAACACTTCTGATACCAAATGTGCGGGTTTTCGTCACCGAGCAATTCTCCAGTTCTCTGCGGGCACCAACTATCTGTCTTACAATTTAATTCAGTTCTGACACTAGCTGCCCAGATTTAGTGCAGACCTCATAGGCTAAGAGCTCAGTCCTCCAAGACGGTTCCCACTTCAGATACCAGCCACAAGTCCAGGTGGTCACCTGTGCTTCTGATAAGCCAGCTATAAATCAGGGTTTCCATGACCAAGCCATCCTTTGTTTCCATAATTTACTGGAAGGGCTAACAGAACTCAGAGAAACACTTTATTTAGGTTTACTAGTTTACTATAAAGGATATGACTTGGGAACTACAGATGGAAGAGACGCACAGGGAAGGGGTGGGAAGGCTGCGGAACTTCCCAGCCCTCCCCCAAAGTATCATCCTCTGGCACCTCCATGTTTACCAACCCAGAAGCTCTCTGAACCCCCTCATTTAGGTTTTTTATGGAGATCCTATTACACAAACCTAATTGATTGTCATTGGTTCTTGGCGATCAGCTCAATCTCCAGCCCCTCCTTCCAAGGAGGTTGGGAGCCAGTCTGAAAGTTCCAATTCTCTAACCACAAGATGGGTTTCCCTGGCAACCAGCCCCTATCCTGCAAGAGTCACTTCATAGGTAAGGCTGAAAGGGGCTTGTTAATAACAGATGTTTTTCTCACCCCATCACCCAGAAAATCCCAGGGCTTTCGGAACTCTGTGCTAAGAACTGGGACAAAGATCATATATATATTTGTCATCTGACAACATCACAGGTTATCCCATGTGAAGCCAACAGGGAGCCAGCGTCTCTAGGTGGGTGAGGAATGGTTAAGGGCTTAGGCAGTGAGACCTTAGGTGACCACTGGTCACAGGTGGGTGTCAGGAGCAGGGACGGGCATTGAGAGTCACCTCTGCTCCAACTGGAGACACGGAAAATGCTCAGCCAACAAACCAAGAGAAAGTGAGGCAAAAGGCAAGTCAGGAAAGGAAATCTTGGCACTGTGAAATGGGAAAGACAGCTAAAGGAAGACAGTGGTCATAATGCAGAATGCCAAAGGGATTGCCTGGAGGTGGGGAGGCCGCCCACTGAGTGGGGCTATCTCAGGGGGCTGTGAGGACCAGCCAACCCTACAGCATTTCCTTCCACGTCTGACCACACCCATCCCCCTGGCCCCTGGTCCCATGGTGCACGCCACCTGGCAGGCAAGCCCAGCCTGAAGTCCGGGTCAGGACCAGGGGAGCGCTGGCCGGAGTGCCGTCGGGTATGGAGGTATCGCTCGTGAAAAACTGCCCAGGAAAAGAGATTAGCTAGTTTTGACTGCAGGGCACGGCCCTCGGCTTGCGAAACAGGGCCCCTCTGAAACGTGGGCCCTAAGGGGACACCTGCAGAAACACGCAGGACACATCAAATCCGCCTCCGATTTGATTCAGGGGTCACGGAGCCCTCACAATGTCCGTGGTCATCTCAGTGCCCTTGGAAAAGCCCCGAGCATCACAGGGTGCCCCTCCTTCGGGCCTGCTGGACCGCCCGGCCGCCCGCCCGAAGCCGTCCCAGTCGAGCCCCCCTTGGCCCCGCCCCACAGGCTGCGGAAGGTACGCGGTTGCCATGGTTTCCACGGGGCAGGCCCAAATTGAGGCCGTCGTCAAACCCGTGTCTCTCCACGTCGCTCCTTCCCCTCGAGCGCTGCGCGTTCACAGGACACCGAGAGGCTCCTGGCGTCGTGGACCCCGTCTGACCGGACCTCCCACTGCGGGACACCGAGTCCGGTCTCAGCGGCCGTGGGGACACCGGCCCGGCGCACGCACTGTGGTGTTTCCGGGCCCGGGGCGGTCGCGTCACCACCTCCTAAGTCTTCCGAGCAAGGATTTCGTCAACGGGCGCCGCTGGTGTAGTGGTATCATGCAAGATTCCCATTCTTGCGACCCGGGTTCGATTCCCGGGCGGCGCAGTTCCCTTTTCATATTTTCTTTTTCCCCACCTCAAAAAAACCCTTTTTTCAGTCATAACAACGAGAGGAAACCAAAAAGCAAAGGGGTCCATTCCTGTACAGCACCAACAAGACAGTTTCGTAGAGTAACCAGCGCTATGAAAGTATTAGGACGTCCACGGAGACAGGGTGCTGAGCTGAGGAGAGCCCGCAAACCAGCGCCCCAAGCTTGGGGGCCCTTTCCCCGCGCGCCTCCTGAGGCTGCGGGCCCTTTAACTTGCCGCGCGCGGCCTCTTGGGAATTGTAGTCCAGGTGGGGGCGTCAGAGCGGCTGGACTACAACTCCCAGCGGGCTTCGCGGAGGCCGGACTACCTCTTCTGGCGGACGAGCTCTGCGGTCGCGATGTTGGTGGCGGCGGCCGCGGATCGGAACAAGGATCCCATCCTGCGGGTGCTGCAGCAGTACGTGGACCCGGCCCAGCGCGGCGTCCGTGTGCTCGAGGTGGCCTCGGGCTCCGGCCAGCACGCGGCACACTTTGCGCGGGCCTTCCCCCACGCCGAGTGGCAGCCGTCTGACGTGGACCAGCGCTGCCTGGACAGGTGCGGGGGAAGGCGGGACCCCGGGTGGTGAAAGTGGGGCCGGTCCCGCTGTCCCGGCTCCCCACGCCACCGTGACCTCTGTGAGCAAAGCTGCAGGGGGAGTCAGGAACAGGTGCACAGGCCGCCTCCACCCACGTGTTGCCCTCCCACAGCATCTCGGCCACCACTCGGGCCCAGGGGTTGTCCAACGTGAAGGCCCCGTTGTACCTGGACGTGACCTGGGATTGGGAGCAATGGGGCGGGATCCTGCCGCAGTCGCTGGACCTGCTGCTCTGCATCAACATGATCCACATCAGCCCCCTGAACTGCACCAAGGTCTGTGGGAGCTTGGGCGAGCCACTTGAGGACCAGCCACCTGCACCATGGGGCGCTCCTCCCCCTGCATTGGGAGGGAGCAGGGTGCCAGGTTTGTCTGGTATCATAGGGCACTGAGGCCCCAGGAGATCAGGTTGGGTCTCCAGCCCCCAGTCCAGGGCTGTTTTGGAGGCCTGGGGAAAATTCCTCACTGTCAACCTGCCTCTCTCCTCCCCAGGGGCTCTTCAGAGCAGCAGGACACTTGCTCAAACCAAAGGCACTGCTCATCACCTATGGGGTGAGTGCTCCTGCCAGAGATGGGCCTCCACTGGCTGGATGATTCCAGCGAGACTCAGCCATCCCCTCCTTTCGGGACTCTCCCGATTGTGTCAGTATTTTCAGTTTCCCTCTCCCCAACTGTCACCATTAAACACGCCCAGATCTTCCTTTCTCAAAGTCTCCCCGCACCCCCTTAGCTCACCAGCTGGTCCTTGGCTCTTTCTTTCTTGGGGTTAGAGAATGGTGTGTCCTTTCAATCTTCTGGTGTGCCAGCCTAAAAGTCTTCAGAATGGCTTACCCTGGGGCTGTGGGCAGAACCCTGTTCTTCTGTCTCCACAGCCCTATGCTATCAATGGGAAGATTTCTCCCCAGAGTAATGTGGACTTTGACCTGTCCCTCAGATGCAGGTTAGAGCTGAGTGGGAGGGAGGCCTGGCTGGGAGGGCAGGTGGCTGGGTGATGCCTAAGCCACACCCCCACTACTCCCCCCCCCCGCCCCCACCCCCACGGCATGCAGGAACCCAGACTGGGGGCTGCGGGACACAGCCCTCTTGGAGGACCTGGGTCAGGCCAGCGGTCTACTCCTGGAGAGGATGGTAGGTGGAGAGGACTGGGAGCATGGGCGGCCTTTCTGGGTAGCTTCTCGAGGCTGCTTCTCCAGCCAAAACATTTCTCCCAGGTGGACATGCCAGCTAACAACAAGTGCCTGATTTTCCGGAAAGAGTAACTCCTCCTCCTCCCGAATGCCTGTGACCCTAATAAGGCCCCTTCTGGGACAAACCCAGATAGTCAGCCCCTCCTTCCCTGGGCCAGGCCATGGAGACTGGCCTTGTCTAGTCTGGGGGCTCCTGACCAGTGGCCAGGGGGCTGCTGAGAGTGTGGGAATAAAGGGTTTCTTGCTGTCCTATTGCTGGTATACACTACATCTCCTCAAACACCCTGGTGGTGCTGGGTGGGCAGGCTGTGGGGTGAAGACTTGGGGACATCATGGCCCCTGCTGCTCCTCTTGGACAACAGAGAAGGAAGAGAGGACCCAGGGACTGCTGAGGCAGAACTAAGCTGGCTGCTTGGCCCTTCTGCCACAGGAGGTGGCACCCACCTTGGGGCTTGGTTCTGGCTTGTGCTGCAGGGAGACAGGAGGCTCCTCATAGGGGAACTGATGCTCCCTGGTGATCTTAGACTGCAGCCACAGCCCATGTGGTGGCTGGAACCCAGATTACAGACTGGGTGGGGGAAGGGTAGTACCACTGGGAGGCTCAGCACCAGCAGGTCATTAGGTCCTTCCTGGGTAACATTTTTATTTGGTGGGACCTGGGAGGACTGGAGGCCAGGGGCAACCAGAGCACTGTGTGGGCAGGGCTAGTCCTGGAAGCGGTTGAGTAGCTCACAGGCCCTCTTCTCAAGGAGCTCTGAGATTTTCTTGACCCGTTTCTCACTGGCAGTGCGGACATAGCTGCCAGCATCCAGGACAGCCACACCGTCTCGCACCTCACCCATGATGACCAGTGGGCCATCACCAGCTGTCACATTTGGGCAGGGACAGGCCCAGTCCATGCCACTCAGTGTCACCTCCAGGTACTTGGTGCCCAAGAACCTGAGGCCCATCTTGTCGTCCTTGAGCACATCATCTAGGGCCACGCGGGCAATGCTGCCACCACCTGCTTCGGGCTCCTCCAGCACCTCAGTGAGACGCCCCACAATGGCAAAGTCGCTGCGGCACAGGCTCAGCGCCAGCTTGCTCTTGAGGCGACAGGCCCGGCAGGGCGGTGTGCGCGGCACGGGGCAGGTGTCCTCACAGCTCTCACGGCTCTCAAAGTTGTTGCTGTTGCCTTCACAGCCACCATACACAAAGGGGTGGCACTGTTGCAGCAGTGGGCTGTAGGCCCAGCGTGGCTCCCAGCCCTGGCAGGGACCCTGCACAGCTGGCAGCACACAGGTGTCTCCAGGGCCGCGGGCACAGGCCTGCTGGCATGCCTCGAAGGTCTCGAAGCCCCGGGTGCCCCCCTCACAGCTACCAACTGGGAAAGTCATGCAGCTGCCCCGCTGTGGGTCAAAGTGCCAAAGGACATGGCTGGATGTGGGGCCAGCACAGGCCTGTGTGTTGGGCAGGCATTCGGCCAGGGTGGGGACACTGGGGACCCTGTCCCTGGCCAGCTCTCGCTGGACCACAGAGAGCGGGAAGTCAGCCCGCAGCAGGCCGGCAGCGTTGCGTGCGGTGCAGGTGTAGAGGCCAGCATCCTCAAGCTGGGCGTTGTAAAGCACCAACTGCCCAATGCTAGTAACCACCACATTGCCATACATCTGGTCTGGCCGCATAATCAGGTTCTCCCGCTGGTCACTCTGCTTTTCCCAGGTCACAGCAGGTGGTGGGTGGCCACTGACATCACAGTGGAGGCTGGCAGTGCCCCCTACATATACCACCTGTGGGGAAGGGCTGCTGTAGAGGGCAGGTGGCACAGGGGCATCCCCAGGCGTTGGGCGGGCAGTAGTTTCAGGTGGCCCTGGGCTGCTGGGTGGCCAGCTGAGGATGTGTTTGCAGGGAACGACGTGCAGGCGGAGGCCACGTAGGCAGGCCTCGGCGTCCATGTAGCAGCGATTGTAGTAGGTGAGGCCATCGGAAGCGCAGGTGAAGCTGGGCTCCTTCTCACAGCGGTCACGGCAGCGACACACGGGCTGCCCATCCCAGATATCGCAGTTGGAACCCTGTTGCGGGCATGCAAAGCCCTCACATGAGGCCATCAATGTGGGTGTATCCAGGCTGCCATCAGGGAAGCGGGCAGCCACACAGCTCTGCAGTCCGCACACATTGGTGCAGCACTTCTCAGCAGCCACGCAGTCCTGGGGGTTAAGGGACAGCTCAGCAGGTGCCCTAACACCCCCTGCCTAGCTAGGGCTCGGGCTTGCTGGGCAGAGTGCACCCTACTGCATCTGCCTGAGCCTGTTTCCCTTCTGGAAAGCTGAGCAGGTTTGCACAAATTTGCTTTCCATTCATGCAGTAAGCTACAGCTGCTTCACGGGCCAGTCCTGTTTCATTTTACAAAACCTCACTGAATCCTCGGACCCTGTGCCCCAAAGCAGGTTGTATTATTACTCCTATGGTACAAATAAGGAAACTGAGGCCCAGAGAAGATGGGCAATACGATCAAAGCCACTTTGGGGAGATGCAGAGCTGGGCTGCAAAGGCAGGAAATCCAAATGTAGCCCCTGCCTTTCTACCTGGCTGGTCCTGAGAACTGGCCCCAGAACAGGGATGGGCAGGTTCGGGGAGCGAAGAGGACAAAGATTGGGGGTATCCTGAGACCCTCACATAGGCCATGGACTGAAACCCCAGCAGGAGTGTGGGAGCCGAGGAGGAAGTAGATTCCTGGGGCTGGGGTCCCCTCTGTAGGCAAAGGCCTGGGGTCATGGGTGAGGTCTGGTCTTTCTCCAGGCCACCCGTTTCCTGCCCACCCCCCTAACCAGGGTAGGTGAGGACTGAGCCCATGCTCACCTGGTCCCCGACGCACTCACGCTCACAGGTGCTCTGGGCGTCCACCCACAGGTTGGGGCTGAGTTGGTTGGGGCACACGCCCAGGTGGCTCCCAGGCCCCGGTGGCACACTGGCCCCTGAGGTCAGTCCAACCATTAGTAGTGGCAGGAGCAGCCTCTGGGCCGACATGGGGACCACTGAGTCAGGGGGTGGGGATATGTGACCACCAGCCCCTCGGGCCCCGCCGACCACGCCCTGCAGGCATCCACCTTCTAGGCCTGTTGTCGGCGCTCCTGCCCTCGGGCCCTTGGCAGATCCTGCAGGCTCCCCTTTGGTCCCCAAGGCCTGAGCCCACAGCAGATGCTCCGTTTCAACACCCGGGTGGAAAAAGAGCTGGGTGGGTTCCGGATCTCAGCTCTGGTCTTGTCCCTACTCAGCCTGGCCCCTCTGTGGTCAGCGCAGGGCAGGGGGCGGGGAGGGGGGAAGGATAGGGAGGGGCTGAGGCCTAGAAGCAAGGAGACACTGGCCAAGAGGGGCAAGGGGCGGAGAAGGGCCGACTCTGGCCAGAAGGGAGGGGAGGGGACACTGTAACCGGAGCCCCTCCTCTCTACAGGCCCTGGTCTCAGGGGATCAAAGCTGCCTGGCAGACCCTCTCAGCCCAGGTTCAGGACAGGGAAGGAGGGGGAAGGGAGATCAAATGCAGGGGCTGCCAGAATCCGCCTTTCCAAACTCTTCCCAGGGGTCTGGGGCCTCAGGAATGTCTGCTCTGAGAACGGATGGAAAACGTCCCGTGACCCTGTGTCTGACCTTACGACCCAGGAGGCAGAGTAATAAGAGCCTGGTCTGGTCAGAATGAGACCAAGAGACGCCCCAGGTCCAGAGGACGCCATTGGTTGGCCCTGCGAGGGGGCCACCGGTGTGGAGGGCCACTGGGCCAGACTTTGGACAGGGCTCAAGGCCCAGGACCCTCCCACAAAACTGCAGTCAGAGGCATGGTCTCTGAGTGTTGGGATCACATTCGGAGTGCTCGTCCCCTGATCCCTGCTGACCTAGAGTGTCCATTGTACCACAGGGCCTGGGTCCTCCAGGTTGGGGTGAGTCATCTCAGGGGACGGGCCACCCCGGGTTATCTGCTACATCCCTGGCTCCATGCCCACCACCCTCTCAGGCAGCAGTGAACTCAGTGGTTAGGCCCTGCCAGGGCCATTAGTGAGGGCTCAGATCCCAGGTTCCAACCTTGGGGTCAGTGGGGAACAGGTCATCCTGCTAGCTCCCTGCTTTGCTATCTCACAGGGAGGGACAGGCTGGAGAGGACTGCCTGCTTGGAAATGCAGCTCACCCTATAACTGGGGAGGCTGCAACAGGCATGCTCAGCCCTCACAACCAGGACATGTACCGGTTAGCAAGGCTGGTCACAAGGGACAGAAGGGTCCACAAAGCTGGGCTAGATCCATCGTATCAGAGTGCAGACCCATGTCACCGCATCACACCTCCAACCCACCAGCCAGTTAAAACCAGACTTTAATTCACATAAAATACAGCCTGGAGGTCAGAGCTGAATTACATTTACTGTACAAAGAAACAAAAACAGTCCAAAAGGAGCTCAGGAATGGTGTGTGTGTCGCAGTGAAGGGTAGTGTTTATGTGGTGAATGCAGGACAGTCCACACCCTCAAAATAGTCCACGTGATTCAAAGTTCAAAGAAATGGGTTGGGTTGGTAGGACAGGACAGGTGGGGCCTCCTCTGCCTGATCCTGCTGGTGGCCAGGCCTCAGCCCCTGCCCCAACTTGTGTCCTAGAATGGCAGGCGTAGGGGCTGCCCCAGGGGAAACCCACTGCAGAGGAGTCCCAGAGAGAGGGGGTCTCAGGCCTAGGGAGGCCCCAGCAGGAGGTAGAGTTGAGCACCAGTGTGACCGACGGCCATGTCACCAGCCAGGTGGGCGGAAAGAAGCCAGGCCTCCAGCTCAGGACTAGCCGCCGGGTCCTGGAGGAGGGATTTGGGTCCACTGCTATGGCTGCTCCAGGTGGCATCACTAAGAAATGGGTCAGAATGGTTCTGGTGACGTGACCTCACAGAGAGGCAATGCCAGGCAAGAAGCAGCTATGGAGTGACACCCAAGGTCGTCAGGGAACAGAAGCTGGCAAGAGCCAGGACCAGACACTCAGGAAGCGAGTGGTGACTCAGTCCAGACGTGCAGAGCACCTGGCAGTCCCTCAAGTACTCAACACCTACAGAAAGCTCTGCATCTTCACGTGGAGAAATGTTGAGCCTGTCTCATATAGCAACATATGTAAACATGACCAAAGGTGCCCCCATGTGAGGAAGGATGTGGGGCATACCCCCACTTCTCCTTTCCCAGAAACATCAGCAGTCCTCTTGGGAGCCCATGGCTCCATGACACACGACGACGTCACCCAGGAAGGCTGGCAGGAACCCAGGAAGCTGCAGACTGTCACGCTGTGCAGAATGTCAGGCCCACCCCCACACCACTGCCCAGCACTGTGTGGTGGGCACACTGGTCACCATGCTCAGAAAGTCCAGCATGGGTAGTGGGGTCCAAGTTTGCTGCCCAAAGCTCATGTGTCCCCGCAGGCCCCTGCATAGCCCACACCCCGCGTGAAGTGTATGGAACAGTGTATTCCTTCCCATCTTTGCCTCAAATCCCGCCCTAATGTCCCAAAGCTTATCTCCACGAGCCCACTTGGGCTCACCCCGTGGCTGCATTAAGGCTTCCCTGTCGGCCCTTTAAAAAGGTACAAAAGTGGTGAAATGTCTCATATAAATAAGAAAGCGAGCCAGGCCCTGTGGGACCCCAGGACAGTCACCTGAAGGTGGAATCAGGCAGAGCACATGGGGACCCAGGCTCACTCCGCAACACAACCTTTGCTGTCCTACAGGGCTCACTTGGCTGAGAACACCTGCCCGCTAGGTGTGTCCCACGCTCCCAGGAGGGGCCATGTGGCCAAAGTCTACCCTGCACACGGCGCTGTCCCAGCACCCAGTCAGGAACTTCCCCAAGCCTGAGCCCTCACTCCTCGAGCGTGTCTGGACAGGTGGCGCTTGCCTGCCCTGCTAAGAGATCTTGCAGTTGCTCCTGGAGCAGTTCTGGGGCGGGCTATGTGGGGGGCGGATAGACTTGGACCTCTTGAGGCTGTTGCCCTTGCTGCCACCACCCCCTGCCCCACTGGCCAGCGAGTAAGAACGCCCATGCATCATGACAGCATTCATGCCATTGGCCATTGAGAAGGACTTGAGGTGGCTCTTGATGGTGACAGGCAGAGGGAGCTTGTCGATGAGGTGCACAGGGGTACAGGAGACGATGGCACGGCAGCAGAGGTCCTGCAGGCTGAACACTGGGAGGTGCAGAAAAGAGGTATGTAAGACCTCAGGGGTCAAACTATGAGGAAAGGGGGTCAGACCATGGGTAGAGTGGTCAGATAATGGAGGGGGTTCAGGATGTGGGGAAGGCAGTGAGGCACCAAGTGATCTTAGAGTCTAAGGCCCTGAGGTATGGGGGGACCCTTAGGGTTGAGAAGTCTCATCTGGTCAGATGAGCACAAGTGATGCTCAGTGGGGGGTTGAATTTTTGGACCTGGATCCTGGACACCCCATCACTCCACCTTGTGCCAGGTGCCACCAGAAGCAGCCACTGGAAGATGCCTTGCTCTGGCTTCTCCCTAGAGCTGCACACTGGGATACCCTGCTTCTGAGGGATTACCCAGCTCTGCCCCCAGTGTGCTTGGTAGGAGACTGAAGCTTCCAGAAACACTGGCCAGCTCTGGCATCTCTGGGAGGACACAGCTTAAGCTTGTGGTACAGGGAAGGGTACAGTCACTCTTTACAGCTCAGCTCTGGGAGGGAGTGGTTGGAAGCCGCTCCCCTGCTTGCTCTGGGACACACCAGGACCCATGGCACCACCCCCAGCATGAGGGCATCATTAGGTATAATTCCAAGACCCCTAAACAAAGCACATGCAGGAAGCAAGTTAGTTCAGCCATGGCTCATCGTGGGAGGCCCACTACTGGGGAGTCTGAACCCGCGAGGGACTACGACCTCTGAAGGTCTGGTGCCCTCAATAATCAATTCTCAGGCCCCAGGGACCCCAACAGTTGCGCCTCACCTCGGTTAGGCCTCCAGATCTTCTCCATGCCGTGACGCATGAGAACGATGCGGGACAACTCCGTAAAGGACTCGGTGACATTGAAGTTGCACAGAGGGCTGACCTCGAAGAAGGTCATGCAGTTCTTCTCTGCATAGGCGCGCGCCTGCTCCGTTGGGACTTGCCGCTTGAAGGCCAGGTGTAGCCGGTTCCCAACCAGGATCCGGGGAACTCCAGGTGCATGCTTAGGGAGCACAAGACTCAGCATAGGCATGGACACGGGATGCCCCACTCCTGGCTGTCCCCCCTCCCTGATTCTGTGATGGGATGGGGTTCAGACCTGTGAGGCACAGCATCCCAGCCTCCAAGTGCCATAGCAGTCAGTGCTCAAGAGGATGCACAGAGCTGGGAGGGGTGACAAATGGAGGGCCGCAAGAGGCTTCTATGGGGAATGGGAGCAAACGTGCCCTAGGGGGTGACCATGAAGAGGGTGTCTGCAGGTGCATACCTACCTCGTCAATCTCCTTAATCCACCGGTCAATGCCATCAAAGGACCAGCGGTTGGTGATGTCATACACCAGGAGGATCCCCTGCAAGGGAGATGTGGGCATCACGAGACTGAGGGGTTGGCCAGGTGGAAGGCCCTTGTTCCTGCATGGATTCCCAGCATGAACACAAACCCTCCCTCCTAGCACAGGGAGGGCAAGAACATTCACACAGCCAGAAAGCTTTCGGGGACTTCATGAGTTATTCAACAAATGGGAGTGTGGACAACACACTGTGAGGCATCCTGTCACGCTTAAGAAGGGCCTTTGGTATTGGGCACTGCTTCTCCTCACTGTGGCCAGGCCCATGTGGCCCTGGCCATCCTCACGTGGGGTGTAGCAATGTCTTCTGACAGTCAAGGATCTTGTGAGTGCAATGCTGCCCCTTCTCTCCCCTTGGGGACTCGGCTGGGACAGAACTGGCATTTTTTAACCTTGTTCTTCCAAGCACATTATAAGCACTACCCTGTGATCATTTAAAAGTTATGAGAGCTAAGACAGGTGCACACAGGTCTACAGTGAGGGGTAGGTCCTGTGGATAATCCTGGCAGGCAGATGTGGAAGGCGCCCTAGACACTCTGTCCAATAATGCACTCTGCCTTGGGGTTTCAGGAGAACTTGATTGGAGGCGTTTGAGTTTTCCAACCTAAACCTGCAGAGCAGAATATCAGCACTCCAGCAGTTGTGTGTGTAGCCCCAGTGGTCAGCAGAGGATTTGGACTTTCGAGTCACATATCTTAGAGACTAGTTGCTTGAAGCTGAGCTCTGGGCTATCGCCACCTGCCCTAAATGTCTCAGCAGTGACTTGCAACAGGCCTCAGGAAGGTGACTGCAGAATGCCCCAGTCCCACTCCCCACCTGGCCCTGCCCTCTACTCTGAAGCAAATTCATACCATCCCCATCTGAGTCGCTGTTTGGTCTATGTCTCCATCTCAAAATGAGCAATTTTAAGTCTTTCCCCTTAAAAACATCCTTCAAATTTTTGGAAGACTTAAGTGTTCTCCTAGGTCTTGCTAAGACAAATGTGGAAATTACTTTAATATCCACCTAGTGGTTCCTAGCTCTGGATGGACAGCTTGGGGTTGGGTAGGGATGGTACTGGCCCTCCAAATCCCCTCCTAAAAAATTACTGTGGCTGTATCTGAAGACCAGCCCTCTCAGCTGTTCATCAAAGCATGAAACAAACTGCATGTGCAGTCAGAAGGCTACAGAGGAAGTCGAGGTGCAGACATGCCTCGCTGATGATAAAAATAACAGTACGCCTCAGAGCAAATGTGCCAGTCCCAGTCAGGTGCACAACTGACAGAAGCGCAGATCCCAGATGCTATGTACAGTACGGTGATTTAAAAGGAAATATAAACATATAGCACACCACACAGAAAAGGTTTCTATGGATGTAACCACACATCAGAAGGCTGGATGGGGGCTTATTATCTTCTTGCTTATGCTTACCTATGTAATGCTGAAAAGCTCAAACTAGGGAGCAGAAGCCCATCTCTTGGGCTCGACTTCAACTGCACCCCAAGGCTGTTGGGGAGCCCTTGGTTGCTCCTCCAGGTGGCACCAGCCTCTTCCAGATGCCACCTTTCTGGGGCTGCCCAAGTCTAAAGGGTAGGGAATATGAGTGAAGACCCACCAACCCCCCAGGCACAGGGAGGAATGACACAGAGCTGGTCACAGTGCAGGCACCAGGGAACACAGTGATCACGGTTTTAGCAGGAAAACCAAAGAGAGGGTCTTAGTGACCCTCAAGGAGGTCAGTTGTGTGTCTCAAAGAGGTGGAGGGACAAATAGATCCTCACTATACTCTTTTTTTAAAACAATAAAAATTACACATGCTCACATTTTTAAAAATTAGTATTTTAGAGTATGGATAGCAGCTTTCCTCCTTTTCTAGTCTCCCCACCCCTCCAGAAATAACCTATTGTTTCTAGATATTTCTATACAGTGCTGCTCACTCCAAATACAGACAGGGAACAGTGCAAACCACCCAGTCCCCACTTGGGCCTTTTCCTACAGTGGCTGCACCCCCACCAAGCTCATCAGTCAGTGCTGCTGTTGGCTTGCAGGTAATTTCATCATATATTATTATAAATCTCTGAGCACATACAGCTTGACCTATAAGAAGCAGAACTGGGCCCAGGAATGGATGTCCTTGTTGTCAAAGGTATGTATCGAGCTATAGCTTATACACCTGAAAAAGTACAGATTTGATGTATGAACAGTTTGATGAATATGGACAAGTATATATACCTGCACAACCACCACACCAACCCAGGTAAAGAGGTGCATTTTTAAAAAATTAAAATTAAATGTTGGCATGTGCAATTCACTTGTATGGTATAGCTCCCAAGGAACACAGGTTGCACGTGGAAGCATCTGCCCATGCCCACAAGCACCTAGGCTCTGCCCAGAAGCAAGTGATGCACTGAAAGTGGGGAGCAACTGTCAAATGGTCTCTGGCCCATATGCCTACCCACCTGAGCAGTGGCAAGGGGG
Source organism: Cynopterus sphinx (assembly GCA_030015415.1). Lineage (NCBI taxonomy): Eukaryota > Metazoa > Chordata > Mammalia > Chiroptera > Pteropodidae > Cynopterus > Cynopterus sphinx. The sequence continues at coordinate 91,589,844 of CM057379.1, read as the reverse complement.
ACACTGGTGTCCTAATCAGTTCTTGCTGATTGGTAACTGCAAGCTCCATTCCACTTTCCACATGAAACCCCTTTTTGTATGAATGAATCAATCACTATCCGGAAGGAGACCTGGCCCTGCTCTCCCTGGCCCTGCTGGTCCAGATGACCTCAAGCTCTCAACTAAATAGGATGGTCCCCCAGCTCATTAGTACACTGAGCCCAGGGGGCCCACTGTCTCCAGCAGCAGGATGTGGCCTCCCAGGGCCACAAGTGACTACCTCAGACCTCAGCAACAGAAAATAAAGGCCATGGGTGTAGGAGGCCAGGAACAGAAAGGTTACTCATGGTGAGAACAAGACAGTCCTGCTGCAGGACAAGTGATAGCAGCCAAGGATTGGTGGTAGCTTTTGTGACCTGGACCCTGAGGGACCCACAAAGCCTCTCCACTCTTAACCGAAGGTGGGAGAGTATCAGCAAATACAAAACTCGCCTGGGAAAGACAGTCTTGCTACTCTGCATACTGAACTGGGAGGCACTTACTCTGGATACCTAGCCTTTCAGTCTGCACTGCCACCACCAGGCAGGATGAAAATGAGACAGGGAAGAGCAATGCCACTGAGACAGTATCACCTAAGAGAAGCCTAGAGCTCAGAGTCTATTACCCATCACCCAGGCCCCAGGTGTGCAACTGGCGCCTCAAGCCCAGAACTGATAAACAACAACAACAACAACAACAAAAACCCACAAAAACAAAACAATCCTCCAAAATTGCAAAGCAAGAGCAACGACAAACACAAAACTGACTGGGCTGGACATTTTGGAGAGAACGTGGACATGATGACAGTGTTTGCTTCTCTGAAACACTGTATAATCTGGCAAAATGCCCAGGTTTGTTAGGTGTCCTCAATTCGCTGAAAAGAAATGACTGCAGTCTGTTCCATGTTTATACCCAGAGCACGTGGAACCTCTCAGGTTTGATCTCAGTGGCTTCTTGATGTTGGGTTCCATAGGCAGTTCTCGCTACTTACCCTCACCTCTGACGCTGATGTGGGGTGCTGACAAATGCCCCCAAGCTGTGATCCACACCCTAATTATTTAGAATCAGCTAAATAAATCAGCTGGAAGGAAATCAAGCTAGAGCTCCAGGTGCCAACAACCATACCTCTGTGAGAACTCCCAGGATAGGAGCCACCAAGCCCAGCCAGGGGTCCTTGGCCCCCACTCAGCATCTCCCCGCCTCCTATCATGTTGGAGAACCCCTAAAAAGGAAGGCCCTGGAGGAGGGTGCAGGTCAGGGTTCCCAACACCACCTAAGTGGCTTTAGTAAGACCCCTGCCACAGACTTCTCTCCCTCTCTGCCTCCTGAGATCCCATGAAGCAGAAAGAGCAGAAGTACAGGGTACCAGGACAGCTGCAGATTTCATCAGTCCCAACCCACAAGCAAAAAGGACATCACATGAGGCTTCCCATGGGCCCAAGCCAGAGTGAGAATGTGATAGGAAGCTCCTGATGAGTGCAGGCCCACCAGGAACCTGTGGCCCACAAAGCCAGGGGCCCCAAAACGCACCCAAACACCCCCACTCAAATGAGTGTGTGCTGCTCCTGATGGACGACCCTGCCTGGGCAGGTCTGAACTCGTGGGTTTCCTTGGCAATTTTGGAAGTCGAGGTGGGGGTGGGGGTCATGGACTGCTCTGCATTGTAGACAGGACTGTTCTTGTGTCCACACTCTTCATGTTGACATGGCAGCAACAGCCTAGAGCTGGTCTGTTCATGCAACTACTTCTCTTCTCTTCTTCTAGCCTTGAATCATACACAGATCCACTCAGCAAGTGAGCACCTTGTAGGGCCCAGAGGACATAGAGAAAGGGACAAGCAAGCCCCTGTATACTCCCCTGGGGTGCCTCTACACACACACTCAGGGTGGCCTCATTCTCCTGTACACCCACCCAACTTGGGTGCACTTTCATGGCAGCCCCTGGGACAGCCCCCATCTCCTACTCCTTGCTGATGCCCTGCCTGAGGTCCTGGGACAGCCCCTCCCACAGTGGCTTCAATGCTCAGTCCCATAGTCTTGATTAGGAATCCAGGCCAGTCAGCCCTGGCAGCCACCCGCCCTGAGATGGACCTGGCTTCCCTGGCAGCCTCCTTGCTCCACAAGTAAAGGTCTTACGTGAGGGGGAAGTCATTTCGGTTTCTAGTGAGCCAAATGACCAAGCAGTTTCCACAGTACAGGGTCCCAGCACACCTCTCATGGTACCAGCCACAGGAGTCAGTGGGGACACAGAGTGGGAACAGAGAGTGGGAACATAGGGACCTGGTACCCTCTGTGACTGAGGTCCCAAACTCAGAGGGCAGCCTAGTGAAAGCCTGATGTCGAAACATCAAAATTTCCTTAGAAAGAGTCACACATGTAGGGTCTGACAGCACAGAAACATGAGTTGTCCTTCCGGAGAGAAAAGCGGCATTGGCAGTGTTACTGGTCTTACCTGTGCGCCCCTGGAGTAGGACCTGAAGATGGTGCAGAACCTGCCCTGGCCAGATGTGTCCCTGAAACACAGAGGCAGGAGGGACAGGGGCGGTCAGTGGGATGCAGCCAGCATGTGCAACATGATCCCTCCCAGGGGCTCAACCCCTGGCCCCGTTCCCCTCCCCCTCCACAGCTCATACTGGCCAACCTCTGTGGGCCTGGGTACTCAGGGACACTGTCCTGCCAGGCTGAAGAACCCCAACCCTGTTAGAAATTTACTCTTGATTTCAAGGTTCTAGAAAATGCTCCTTAGGGTGTAGCAAAGGAAGAGGGAACAGGGGCTGCGGCCACTGTAAATGAGCTTTTGTGGGCTAAGGGAGGGGGCTTTATCAGAACAAATAGCCCTGGACCTTTTGGTTCCTGTATCACCAAACACCACCTTCACACAGGACCTCTTTAAACACCTATTCCAAATGAAATGTAAATAGAACTCCTTCCTGTTCCTCTAAGGATTCTTGACACTTCATTTAGCTTCAAGGCCCCATCCATAACTCGGGAGTGCTGCAGCACCCCTGCCCCCAGGCACCGCTGCCCTGCACAGCCCCTGACTCACCAGAGCTCCAGCTTGACCCGCCGGCCGTCCAACAAGATGGTAGTTGTCTTGTAGTCGATCCCTGAGAGAAAGCAGAGGGTGGCTGAAGGTAAGGCCTGGGGTCAAGCCCACCAAAGCTGGGTAGAGTGGCCTGCTGCCCCCAGATGAGCCTTCTTGTGGCTGCAGTCCAGCAACGCGAGCAGCTGGGCACCACAGCACAGGCCAAAGAGAGGGTGGCAGAGGAGCAGAGTCTGGCACTTCCGAAAGAGGATAGCTCATCTTCAACTGACCCACTTTGTATGGATCTCAAGCAGAACTCTCAAAGGCTAATCATATTTTCAAGTTCTTAGGTTCACCAGACCTGCCAAGTACTGACAACTGGAGTGCACTTGGAATATTAAGGGTAAAGTAATTTCTAAAATGCCACTTTTCTGGAGAGCTCCCTGCAAAACCTATATATGCCATAGCTAACTAGCTTTCCTTCCCTGCCTTCCCTCCCTCTTTCTTTCCTTCCTTCCTTCCTTCCTTCCTTCCTTCCTTCCTTCCTTCCTTCCTTCCTTCCTTTCTTTTTTTCAAAAATACTTTTATGGGAAAAAGTCCAAAAGAAGTTGGTAGGCACAGGGAGTGCTAGACATGTTATCTTACATGTAAGATCTTCAACTGGTTTATGGACCTTCTGAAAATTTCTAAAAGCTCAGTGTTTCCTCCTCCTCTCTTAAGCCTTAAAAATGTCACCTGCTTCATGACTTTATATATCACTTGTTCTAAGAGGGCTTGGAAATGGGCATTTTAACACAGGTGTCACTCTCAGCCAGTGTGTGTGCACATGCAAGCACACGTCAGAGGGCCTGCACTCCCTCAGGCGTCTGTGCCTGCATCCTGGCTGTGCTTCTGCCTGGCCAGCTCCTAACCACACGTCAAAACCTGGTTCCCATGCATCAAAGGACACTCGACAGAATAAAAATACAAGCCAAGAAATGGGAGAAAATATTTGGAAACTACATATCTGACATATCAGGAATATATAAGGAAATCTTACAACTCAACAACAACAACAAAAACCCACCCAATTAAAAATTGGGCAAAAGACTCAGATAGATATTTCTCTAAAGATATATAAATGACCATCAACACATGAAAAAAATGCTTACCACCATTTCTCATCAAAGAAATGCAAATCAAATAACAATGAGAGCTCAACTAACACCTATTTAAATTATTATCAAGAAAAAGAGAAAATGACAAAAGTTGGTGAGGATGTAGAGAAATGTGAACCCGTGCCTACTACTGGTATGAGTGTAAAATAGTGCTGTTACTATAGAAAACAGTCTGGTAGTTCCTCTAAGAATTGAACACAGAATTACCATATGATCAGAAATTCCACTTCTGGGTTTACACCCAAAAGAAGCAAAAGCAGGGAATCGAACATATATGTATTTGTACACCCATGTTCATAGTTGTGGTGCTCACAAAGGTGGAAACTACCCAAGTGTCCATCAAAGGATGAGTGGACTAACAAAATGGTCTATACCATTTAAAAGGAAATGAAATTCTGACGCATGCTATAATATGGATGAACTTTGAGGACACTATGTTCAGGGAAATAAGCCAGACACACGATAGATACTGTATGATTCTATGCGTATTATGTCCCTAGAGGAGTCAGATTCATAGGGACAGAAAACAGATTACAGTTTGCCAGGGCCTGGGGGACACAGATGGGGAGTCAGCGTTTAATAAGACAGGTTCAGTCTGCGAAGATGGAAAAGCTCTGGAGATGGATGGTGATGCTGGTCTCAAAACAGTGTAAATGTACTTAATGCCTCTGACCTGTACACCTAAAAATAACTAAAATAGTAAATTTCATGTTATGTATATTTTACCACAAATTTTTTTAAAGAGAAAATTCTCTTGCACTCATTCTCAAGTGAAAGAGCTGTTCTTCAGAAGAAATAGAACTCAGGCCTGTCTCTAATGCCTTCCTCTGCACTCGTCCTTCTCCCCAGTTCTTGTCTGCTGACAACCAGCTTCTTTGGTGGAAACTCCTGAATTCCCTATCAAACAGGAAGCACAAATTTGGCCCAGGACTCGCCTCCTCTCAGTCCTAGCTCCAGTTTCTGTGAGATGGACCCTGCGAGGGTAACGTCCAGGAAGGCTGTGGATGTGGATGCCCACCCTCTAGGCAGCATTCCCTCCATGTGGCGATCAGCCCAGCAGACTTGGGCTGAGGTGACTGGACACTGTTCTGGTCCCTATCCCAAGGCCGCTACCATGAAAGGTGTGGCCCTGCAGCCAAGCCACCAGAGGTTGCACTGTGGCCCAAAGGCCCAGCAGGGAGATGCAGGTAGGACAGGGCACCCAGGAAGGGCTAAGACAGGGTACAGGGAGCAGGCTGCCATCCTCCGCCCGCCTCCAGGGAGGACTAGCACCTCGGCAGGGCCTTGCTTGGCCTCCTCCTACAACCAGAATCATGCGCCTCACTGACCCATCTGGCCACATTCCACTCAGGACAACATGGCGTTAACTTCAGTTTGTGTCAGAAAGGACGCAGTCCCTGCTCTCTAGCGATTCTGCTCAATGCTCTGCCAAACACATGCGTGGGATCCATGTGGACAGGCACTCAGAGCTGGGAACTGGTATCAAGGAGGAGCAGCTTCTCTCTTGACATCTCTCCTGCTGCACAGCCCCGCCTCACTACTCCTGGGTCTGAGAGCTCGTCAAGAGCAGGATTCTTAGGGAACACTGCAGAGCAGAAGCTGGAATTCAATGGCTGAATGATGTCACCACTGAAGTGATTTAGACTCACAGACAGTGGCAGCGTTCTCTGGCACACTCTGGTCCCGCCTGGTCTCTAGGGACAGGTGGCCTCCATGAGTGGTGCCAACAGGGCAATCCCAAGAAAGCTGAGCACCCCTGCGAGGAGACTGAGGAAATCGTGCAGCAGGTCCCTATTGTGGACAACGGGGTCCAGCTGAGGGTAGCTGGGGAGCCAATATGTCAAGACAGGTTCAGGGAGGAGGGGAGCACAGAGCCCCTTGGCGGACACACTCACTTGGATATCAAAAAAATTCAAACATATTCTTCACACTTACTCTGCCTCTCACATGCCAAATCTGGATAAAAACTTATGGTGAGCTTTATAAACGCACAGAAAAGACAGCAAACCCAGAGAGGGACACCTGTAGAAGGGCAAAGTCTCCCTGCTGTAAAGATGGGCGTCAACCAAACCTCACTATGAATCAGCTGTGACAATTCTTAGGTCTGAAGACTGTTGCTAGAGAATTTCAATCACTTCCTCCTTCACTTCACATCATTAGTCCTTAAATATTGAGCAGCACTTTGAAAAAATGATGACCAGAGGTTTCATTCAAAATATTTAACACCTTGTACAGCACAGTCATGACCATTCAGAAGAAAAATCAGCTATTGGAAGCTAGAAACTCTGCTGGTACCCAGGGATCAACCAGGCCTCTTGGGAACTGGAGTAGGTCACACATGGGGAGGGGTGCCACATAGGATGACCAGATCTCAGGCCCTAGGACTGTGGACAAGTGCTCAGGGAGGCCACCGAGGGCCAAAGGCTCCAGGGGAGATGAATGTTCTGATTCCCAGTCCTTCTCATGTGTCCTTTTTACTCAGAAAGCTTTAGGGCATTTACCTGCCCAGTGTTCTGGGGGTACTTTTCAGCTTTAGGTCCCCAATTCACTCCTCTACCCACACACTCCTCTGTCCCACATCCTGGCCTCTCATTAGCCAGTTTTCTCATCTTTTCTCCCATCTCTGTCTTTTTGCTCCATTTCCTGGGAGATATCCTCAACTTTATCTTCCTACCCTTCTATAATCTTATAAAAATTCTGCTTTTTTAAATTTAATTTCTAGAAGTTCTTTCTGGTCCTCTGGAAAGTTCCTTTTTAACAGCATCCTGTTCTTGGTTCTTGAATGCAGCATCCCGATACCTCGGACATTAATTACAAGATTGTTAAGGTCCTCGGATGTCTTTCCTCACCTTGGGGCAACCCTTGGTTGTCCATTTACCCCTCAGAGATCCTAAAAAGCCGCGAGAAGTTCTGGGTAACTTTGGTTTGTGAACTGGGCTTATGATGAAGCAACCAGGTGCCTTGGGGTGTGTGGAACTTACATTTCTTAGGCTAATGACTATTCCAGCAAAGACTGTCTGTGGCCATGGGCTCCTGAGTACCAGGGATGGGGGGGTAGCCAGGGTCTCCCCATTTGGAATGAATTTTCAGTCAGCCCTCTACTGTACCTGATTCTCCCAAAGAGTGACCCTCCTGTGTCCCTGCTGGGGGCCATCCAGCCATTTGCTGCCCCCCACCCGCCCCTGATTTAAGCCTATCCCCCTTGGGCTGAGTTCAGAGGGGCCTGGGAACATGGGGTGTGGGGTACAGAGCTGTGGGGTCCCCACCAGCCCCTCACGGCCCAGGCTTCAGCTCTTTACACAGCCGTGGCAGTAGCAACTGTTTCCAAAATGGTCAACCTCTATCACCTGATGGATTCATGTGTTTTTAATAATGTCTTTTCTATTATTTTCATGGGGTTTCTGAAGGGAGTGGCAATTTGCTTGACATAAATCACTTTATAACTTCTGTTATACAACAGGCATTGTTCTGGGAGCTGATGGACTCATGTTGCTGCTGAGCTGCCCTGTGCCATGTTTTACAGGGCTGCCACCACCTTGCAAATCACAGGAGGCCACATTTCATTTATTCAGAATTTTACCTAGAATTGTTCACTATTTTAGAAGAAAAACCACATCACCCATAGTTACACCTATACCAGGTACATTTTTTCTTTTTTGAAATTCTGAATATTTAATAACAAATTAAAAATTAATTAACAAAAACTCCACATAGATAAATGTTTAAAAATATAATGTTTAGTAAGCAATAAAAGTCCCAGAATGATATATCCACTTTGGTACCATTTACCAGGTACACTTTTAGTGTCACCTGGTACAACTGTACCCAAGTACTGATCTCCTGAAATATAAATGATCTTACAATGCCTTGCACCCCTTTCTTTCTCCTTTATATTATAAAATATACATATACATGCACATGTCTGTTTTAGTTCTGAGTATAAATAGAATACATTATCTATGAATTTCATTCTTTTTCATGACAGTAAAGGAGATGCTGCAAAACACTGGTCTAGAAGGACTTTCCAGGGCTCAGCATGGCACAAGCTGGTGGCCTCCCAACACCATGTCATTGCATCGCTGGTCTCAGGCCCTGACAACAGCCAAGGCAGGGAGGTGCACAGAGCAGCTCACCAGCTCCAGAAAAATGCTGACAGAGGCTAAAGTTGCAGGAACATTATAATTACCTGGCTGCTGACTCTGCTGCCCTTCAAAGAGGTATTTCATAGCATGGATTCAGAAAAAAAGTAGAAGAGGAAAGATGAATGATACAAAAAAGATCATTAAAGTTTCAACTTTCTAGAATGTCACTTTGTTTTCCAATAGTCACTCAGGTCCTGGTGATTTGAGGAGTTACCCTCCTGCCCATTGAGACCCACCTCAGCAGGAGCTATAAGCAGAACTGCGGGGATGCACAGGAGGAAGGCTAAGGGCTAGGTCGCACTGACCAGCAGAACACCAGCTTTGTCTTTATGTGACTTCCCATTCTTAGGAATGGGACATCTGCCACCTAAGTGGGGCATCCATACTCATGTGGCCAGCCTGTAAAGGATAATCTGGTGCATAAACCACTCTCCTTGGGCTGACTGTTCTCCTATACAGCACAGTGGCCCCTCTGCTGGTATAGTGTTCTACCAGGAGTCACCAGACTGAGCAGGCTGGAAGTCACTCTTTCCTCCTCCATGTCCCTTCCTTTAGAGTTTCATAATGCTTAAATGTCTGTTATTACTGATGCAGAAAAATATTCCCAAGAAACCCACCTCCAATACAGCCCTAGGAAATTATGAAGTAATCAGGGCAAAAGAACAAACACACATGAACAAGAACCAAAAATTCTCAGCCGTCTGTTTAGATCTGCCCACTCAGCTTTGTTTTGGGTGCATAAATCAAGATTTTTAGATGTTTTTAAGTTCAAATTTCAAGTCAGAATGAAGACTACTATGCACAATTTGGCTGACCTCTGGGTGAGGGTACATCCCACACTCCTGCTCAAATAGCACGTTTGCTGCCACCTCCTTTCCTTTTGAGGTTCCAGTCTTTTATGAAGAGATGGCAGGTTAGTGTGTAAATATCCAGCTATTTTCCAACATAATTAAAGCCACAGAAGGACTTTTTAAAAATTCATAACAATGAACAACAACAAAAAAAACGACTGATATAAGAATGGATTAAGAATGAAATAGAAAATGCTAACCGATGTCTTCCTTTGCAGTGTTTAAATTCAGCACCAGAACTAGAATGTTGGCTAGTGTCCCAGGGAAAGGAAATAATTCCCAGCAGATTCTCCCCATTGCGCAGCCCTCTGATGGGGCTAGAGGCATCCCTGGGCAGTATGGACCATAAATGCCACATCCTCACAGCGAGGTAGGTGACCTGGCTGAACTCAGGTCACCTAATGACTTCATGGAAGGCTGCAGCACAGCCCGGCACGGCCCCTCCACAATGGCAGGAGATGCTGCTGTGTCAAAAGTTCAGATTGTTGGTTTTCTATGTAGTTCCAAGATCGCAGAACCTCTCGGGAAGCATGGCCCCAGCCAGGCTGTCTAAATGAAGTGTGCCACCTCCAAATCCAAGAAGGGCAGCTGCTGTTTCTTAGTGTTACTCCTTAGGGAGGGAAAATAAGCTCCCAAGGGCAGACAAAAGGCAAAACAATAACATCAGGTCTTCTAGGAACCAGAATCTGCTTTCCATAACACAGGCAACCAGAAGTGCCTTGGGATCCACACACCAGCAGTCCAGGCAGCCCCAGGCCCAGGTGGTCCTCTGGACAGGCATAGAGTCCAAGACACCTGACCAGCCTTCACACGTCCTCTTGTACAGGTAAGGCCACAGCTCATGCTTATGCCAAGGAAATGTGCCTCGTATCGCAGAATGTGTTGGAACAGAAAGAATTCCACACATCCCAGTGGGCATGTGACAGAGACAATACTGAGTAATGTGGAGGGCAATCTCTGGTGGGCAATCTCTGGTGGGCCCAGGATCCCTCCTCCTGGCACTCATGCCCCTGGTTACACCCTTTTCCTTGAAGGTGGTGGGAGCTAAGACTTGCTTCTGACCCTGAGTAGGACCAAAGTAATGGATGTCCCCTCCAAGATCACATTACATGAGACTCGTACAGGCAGATTCTCTCCCTTGCTGGCTCAGTGAACAAGCTGCCCTGTGGAGAGGCCCATGTGGCCAGGAACTGACAGCGGCTAGGTTCTACCAACAACCATGTGAGCTTAGAAAAGATTCCACCCCAGCCCACACCTAACTGCAGCCTGTGAGGATCCAACTAAACTGTGCCCAGATTCTGGACCCACAAAAACTATGCACTAATAAGTAGGTGCTATTTTAAGATGCTCAGTTTGTACTATTTCTTAGTTGGCTTGGGTTGCTATAACAGGATATTACAGACTGTGGGGGGAGAGGGGTGTGCATAAACAACAGAAATTTATTTCTCACAGTTCTGGAGGCTAAGAGTCCAAGACCAAGGTACCAGCAAAACCCTCGAGAGTCAGCTCCCTGAGTCCTCACATGGAATGGGTGAGGTAGCTCTGTGGGGTCTTTTATAAAGCACTAATCCCCTTTGTGAGCTCCACCCTCAAACCCTAACCACCTCCTAAAAGCCCCACACCTCCTAATCCCACTGCCTTGGGGGTTTAAGTTTCTACACATATATTTTGAGGGAACACAAACATTCAGTCTACTGGTAACTAATACTAGTAGTATCTAACAGAAATGCAAACATATACTCCTCTGGCCAGCCATTGTACTTACAAAAATCTATCAAAATCAAACGACAAAAGAACTTTTTAGAAAGCTGTGGTTAACATAGTAACAGCCCCAGAGACATCCACATCCTAATCCCTAGAACCCTTAAATATGCATGCTACAGGGCAAAGGGGCAGGTCATGGACCTTGAGAAGGGTGGGCTCAATGTCATCAGGAGTCATTAAAGCCAAAGACCCTCTTCCGGCTGAGACAGAGATAAGATGGAATGAGAAGCTCAAAGCCTGGGAGGGCCCTGACCTGCCTTTGAAGATGAAATAAGGAGAACATGACTGAAGAATGTGGGTGATCTCTAGATGCTGGGACAGCCCTCAGTTTATAGCCAGCAAACAACCGGGATCTTGATCCCACAGCCACAAAGAACTGAATTCTGCCAACTCAGTGAGCAAGGAAACATATCTCCCCTAGAGCCTGCAGAAAGCAGCCAACACCCTGACTGTTGACTTTACCTACAGAACCATAAAATAATGTTACAGCAGTAACAGAAAAGAAACATCCAGGTACAAAAGTAACTAAAGGCTATTTACTCTGGCATTATTTTTTATTATAAATAAACTGGATACAAAATAAAAATCCATCTACTGTAGAATGGTTAAGTAACAGAAAGTAATCCACAGAAGGAGGCTACATGGTATTATAAAGGAACAGCACCTGCTAAAAAGAAAGCAGAATGAGAACTCTTTATACTCACTTAACTGCTTTGGAAAACTGTTGGTATCTACTAGGGCTGAACATATTGTGTACCCTACAACCCAGCAATCCTACTCCTCAGAGTATTCTTGACAGAAATGTGTGCACATACGCACCAAAAACATGTACGGACATAATTTGTTTTATTGAGCTTCACAAGTATTGCGTTTTTTACAAACTGAATACAAGACCCCTTCACCAGCAAAGATTACAACTCGTTTTGTTGAGGTGATCTAGAACAGATTCCACAATATCTCTGAGGTATGCTTGTATGAGAATCTTCATAGGTGCACTATTCAGAATAACCCAAACATGGAAACGATCCAAAAGCCCAGCTGTAGAAGAATAAAGACATGGCAGTACTCACAATGAAATCTATACAACACAAAGGAGTGAACTACAACTGCACACAATAATGTGGCTGAATCTCACAGAAAATGGAGACACGAAGAAGCCAGGTACCCAAGAGTGCAAATGATGTGATTCCATTGAAAGAAAAATTCTAGAAATGCAAACTAGTCTATAATATAAAGGTCAGCAGTTGCCAGGTCTGGGGGCAGATAAAGGAAGTCTGCAAAGAGCACGAGGACTGAGTGTGGAAATGATTTCTCAGGTATATATATATCTGTCGACACTCATGAAACTGCAAACTTTAAATGGATACAGGTTTTTGGTGCATAAATTATACCTCAATAAAGTTGATTAAAAGGAATAAAGGCTGCCAACATCAAACATTGGCCAAAGTGTAAAGCATGGAATTCTTACATGTTGCTGGTGGGAGCTCAAAATGATAAGAGTAACTTTAGGACACAGTTTGGCAATTTCTTATATGTTAAGCACACACTTCACAATAACGGGTGTGTTGCAAATGTGTTCATGCCACTGAGTCAGACACAAATGGCCAACGTGATAAATATGCATATTTTTACCACAAAAATAAATTTAAAAACACGTTTAAAGGACTTGTACAAGATTTTTCACAGCAGCATTATTCATAATAGCCAAAATCAGTAAATAACCAAAACTGTATTGATAGGTAAATGGATAAACAAATATATCTGTGCAAAGGAATGCTACTCAGGAACAAAAAGGGAAGAACATAAATGAATTTCACATATTATGCTGAGTGAAACAAACGAAAGATAACAAAGAATGGAGTACCGTATGATTCAATTTACAGGAAATTCTGGAGAGGCAAAGCACATTAGAGTAACAGGAAGCAGACCAGTGGGGCCTGGGGGACTGACTTCCAAGGAGCAGAACTCTCAGGGGAGGTAGAAATGTTCCCGGTCTCAATTAGGGCAGTGGTTATATAGGTATATACACTTGCCAAAACTCATCCAACTGTATGCTTAAAATGGGTACATTTTATTTTATTGCAGATAAATAAAATTTATTCAATAATAAATTTATTCAATAAAATTTATATTTTTTTAAAGTAATGCACAAGGTATTAATCTGCTCAGTTTAGATTAGTAAGCCTTTTGATCATAAGATGATGAATTACTTTACAAAATGGGTCTGAATAAAGATCAGAGCCAGATGTAAACACCCGTCCCCTAACGTGCTGACTGCACAGAAATTCTGGGAACAAGGACGATCTGCGGGTCTCCCATGCCTGCCCTCCTATGAACTGGGGTCTGCCACCACAGGCACACATATAAGCCAGTGGCTGAGGAAAGGAGGAAGGGGGCTGCCTGGTGAAGGACCAAAAAGGAAGCAGAAGTTACTTAATAAATTTTGAAATGCCTTTATGTCTACACCGGCATGCCAGTTACAGGAGAAACTCTGGGCAGTTTGGATGGACTGGTTTCCTGTGAAGGAAAAACTTTTCCTTAATGCCTTAAAAATCACATGAAACCAAACCAAAGCAAAGCCTTCTGCTGTCCATAAAGAACAAATAGATCCACATATGGAACCTGGCAAAATACAGGATATTTAAACAATTAATCATAATTTCCAATCATAGAGATAAACATAATTAATGTTTTCATGTATTTCACTCCACAATTCTTTCGTTTGACACCCACTAATACACTAATTAGTAATACTTTTTTCCCACTTAATAACAGAGATTTTCCTATATCCTTGTATATTTATTAAATATTCCTCCAACCAGAATATTTCAAGGATGTATAATAATCTCAACCTATGAATATATTTCTGCTGCTGAACCCTTAAACTATTTTAAATTTTTCTTTTTTTTTTAAGTTGAAGTATTTTTTAATTATTATTTTATATTAGTTTCAGGTATACAATACAATGGTTAGACACTTATAAATTTATGAAGTGATCCCCCCAGTTACTCTAGCACTCATCTGGAACTACACAGAGTCATCACAGTGCTGTATTCTACATCCCCATGACTGTAATTACTGATTTATACTTCATCCCTTCACCTTTTTCACCCAGCCCCGCAACATCTCTCCCCTCTGGCAATCACCAGTTTGTTCTCTGCATCTGTGAGTCTGTTTTCATTTAGTTTGCTCGTTTCTTTTGTTCCATAGATTCTATTTATAAGTGAAATCATGTGGTATTTATCTTTTTCTATTTGACTTATTTCACTCAGCACAATACCCTCTAGGTCCATCCACGTCGTTGCAAAGGGTAAGACTTCATTTTTTATAGCTGAGTAACATTCCATTTCATATATGTGCCATAACTCCTTAATCTAATCATCCATTGATGGGCACTTAGGTTGCTTCCATATCTTGGCTATTGTAATAGTAAATAGTGCTACAGTGAACATAGGGTGCATAGATCTTTACGTATTAGTATTTTGATTTTCTTTGGATAAATACCCAGAAGTGCAATTGCGGGTCAAAAGGTAGTTCTATTTTTATTTTTTTGAAGAACCTCCAAACTGTTTTCCATAGTAGCTGTACCAATTTGCAATCCCGCCAACAGTATACAGGGTTCCCTTTCTCCATCAGGTTTTAAATTTTTATTTAAAAAGAAAAAACAAAACACACAAACCCCTGATTTTCTTTAGTTGTGTCCCATTATTCACTAAGAGAGATCCTAATTACTCAGTCAAAAGGGAAGACTCCTTAAGGCTCTGGATACATGATGCAGAGTCCCTTAAAGAGAGCACCATATACGCCCCTGGGGCACTTTTAGTGCTGAGTGTTTTATACTTGCTCTGTGATAGACTCACAGGTGAGTTTTCCATCCTATTTAATTTTAAGGTTAAACAGCTTTCCATGTATTTTTCATGAGAATATTCTCCCTGCGACTCTGTAATCCTGGCCAATGACTTAAAATAAGGAAAATACTCTCACTAACAATATCACCACCTAGTTGTTTCCATCCATCGAGGAGCCTGGTCACTGCTGATATGGACCCAATCAAGTCGTTGGCAACCCCAGTGACTGAGAGAGCTGTGTGCATACACGTGTGTTCGTACAAAAATAAGCATGTACCCAGGACCATAGGCTCCTGTGGGAGAAAACTTCTGCAGGTTGACGAGGATTCCATTGCCACACAGCTCCTGAGATCTGTGCCCAGGGTTAGGCCTCCACCTGCTCAAACTGTGTCTGTAAGAAAACTAGACTCAGCTCCTGAAGCCTTCCAGCAGTTTGAGTACTGCCAATACTGACCAGGGAAGAGAGAGACCAAAACAAGAGGAAACAAATCAATACAAAACAATTGGGTAAAAATAGGAGACTCAATGAACTAGTGCTAAGTGGTGCATTTGTAATAGCGGCACCAGGCACAAGGGCTTCAGGGACAACATGCTACAAAAGTATGACAGTCCATGAGCAGGGTGAATGATCATGGCTGCTGCCAAGTTAGAGCCCCCAATTCCTCTGCAATGACTCTTGGACACAGAACTTTGACACTGTTGGGTGTCACTATGTTCCTTCACTCACTCAAAGCTGTACAAAGCATCTAAATCCTGATAATGTCACTTAACCTGTCATCCATGCCTCTCAGCAGAGACCTGAGTAACAGGAACTCACTCTAACTAACCATGGCCCAGGTGAAAACAACTGCTGCCTGGAAGGTCCAGGCTGGCAAGGACCCAGCTTATGATCCTAAGAACTACTGAAGGGAATGCAGGCCTACCTCAGCGACAGTGCTGCCACCTAACCTGGGAACCACATGCTAGCTTCCTGAGCTCTGGAACACATGCTTATCACCCAGTCGAGATCTGATGTTAACTTGCTTGCCCCAGAGATCTGGTGCCTACCTGGCTGTCCACAATTTGACACTTTTCAAAATCTGTCAAGGGCTTTCTTCTACTCTGTTCTTCCTCAAAAATGGGGGTAGAGAATACCCTTTCTCAGGATGCTGGCCTCCCAACGCCACGCCCTCTGCACTCCTTCTTGGTTAGACCACTCCTCACTTTCCTTCCCTCCTCACAATCCTGAAGGGGTTTCTTTCCTAGCACCCCAGACTCTACATGAATTGCTTCCCTCTTGTGTGTCTAGCCAAAGCTTCATACTTTTCTGAGACATCAGCGCCTAGTCCCTTGAGTGGCCAAAGCTCATTTGGTCATGCCCACTGTCCTGCTCATGTCTTTGGGTCCCCACTTCCTCTAGTGGTGCCGGGTTTACCTGTCCCCCATCCCTCCTCTACCTTCTAAAGAACACATGTCCACAGTCAATGAGGTACTTGATATTCCCATTTTGGTAGAAGACAAGTATGCACTGTGGACATCAGAGCTGCCCATCACTACTGGCTCTACGCTAGTACAATTATAACCAGAAAACCAGAGCTACCATCTTGAAGTTCGAGTTCACTTTATTCACTTGTGTTTACCCTCATTTCCCACCCAAAGGATGATCCCACACACCTGATATTGGCTCAGCCCCTATCCTGGTCTCTGTTGCCCGTGCTCACAGTCCAAATATCCTGCTCCTGAGGGCCCAGGGCGGTAAATCCTGCCCCACAGTCCTCCCTTCTCCCATTCTTTCTGCAGCTTGCCAGGGGGCTAGACACTGAGACCTTTCCCCACTTTCTCTAAACGCCCAATGGATGATACCCTGACCAATGTGGTCCCAGGTGTCACAACAACCATCAAGAGGTATACCACTAACTGGCTACAATTCCACCCCCCCTCCTCCTTCTCACCTAGGCCTCAGACCAGGTTAAATGGCCAGCTTCTCAGGGACCAGCAATTTCACACCTTACCTATTATAATTCAAACAGAACAGGAAGAGAAAGTGCCTGTGGGACCCTCCAGCCTACTTCCCCACTCCCTAGTAGGGTTTCCTTCCTGAAACATGTTTCTATTTAGTTCATCATCCAATCCACAAACACTATTGATGATGGTAACAATGACATATGTGTACACAACATGACACAGCAGTGTCACTGTGATGACACAACACTGAAAGAGGGACCCAGCTCTGTACAGCAGTGCATTTGCTGTGGAAGACTTTTCCTGTTATCTGCTTGAATGTATGGCAAGTGCTAAAAATTGGGGAAAAACTTAACATTGAAAATATTCTACCTACTAACTTGTTTTCTGAAAATTCAGGAAAGGCCACATCAGTCCAAATTACAAATCAGCCTAGTTTGCATAAACTGAAGTGGGTAAGGAACCCTGTCTCTCCCAGCCTGCCACTCTCTTAGGTAAGGGCATGCTGATCTTTACACCACACACAGCAGGTGAGTGTCTCTGGCAAAGGGGCAGACAGGCAGATGGGTCTACACATTGCCCTGTGTGGCCTTCTGGAAACCTCTCTGGAAACCCATGGTTTGCTGCCCTGGTTGGCAGCTGATCTGAAAGCTCTTAGGGCTCTGCTGCTCTGTTGGGCAGCGCCAAGAGGGAGGCAGCAGGGCAAGAGCAGTGCAGTGAAGGGAGAACAAATGGGCCTCAGTGACTGGTCCCAGGCTCCATGGCAGGGGAGGAGGCTTGCCCTGGACTAGGGACAGAGGTGCCAGAAAGAAGGAAAGAAAAGTTGTTTGGGATGCACCAAGAACATGCAAGGAAAACGCACAGGAAGCACTGAAGAGGAGGGTTGTGGTCACTGAAGAGAGGAGCCAGGTCCAGGGTGGAGGCGAGAACGTGACGGTGCCTAGTGAAAAGAGGGTCTCCCACACCAACCACAGCACCAGGCTCCCAGAGAAGGGGGTCAGGCAGATAGCACCTAGGAATACAGAGGGTGTCGGATCCCAAGCTGCCTGTGACAGCTGCAACAAGCTGTCAGCCTGAGTCTCAGTTTCTCATCTGTAAAATGGGATGATGACAGTGCCTCCATCACAGGGTGGTGGTAAGGACTAGATGAGGAACAGCTCCGAGGAATTTGGCCCTGGGCCTGGCATATGTCATGCTCAGGCCAAGGCCCGCTTTGGAACATGGCATCTGACAGTGGAAAGGCAAACTCTCAATAAATAAATGGCCCAGAAAATGGGCAAAACCCAGACATAAAGGCCCAACCAAGTACAGACTAAGAGAGAGACTGGGAGGGCTATGTGGTGACCACAGAACAAGGACTCTGAGCATAGGCTGTTCATTTATAATACACATCTAGTTAGCACCTCCTATGTGTAGGTCTCATGCTAGTATTGAGGACAAAGCAACAGAGGACAAGCCACCTGGGATGTACAGGTCAGAGGCATAGCTTGACTCGTGAAAATAGCATGGAACATCTCAAGATACAGCGTCTGCTAAGGTTTAAACTGAGGAGAGAAACCCATTTTCAGATAGGCGAGAAAAGACACTTGAAATTGTCCAGTGCAAAGCCATGGAACTATCGAATATGGTGAGCTCTGACCTGGCTACCAGATCGCTAACATGGGCCACAGCCCACATTCTGGCAAGCTGGGGGCACAGGCACATAGCATCCTGCCCCACGGGCACAGTAGTAACACAGAAATAACTAGCAGGCGCAAACATTCATGACAGACCTCAGCATTTGCCTGGCTTTGTCCACAGCCATCACAATCACCTCTTTCCTCCCTCCCTGCACATCCTAGGATCAAAGAATATGGGCATTCTGCACACAAGGAAGCTTCTACCAACACTGGCCTTAGAGAAGCAGACAGGGAGAGATGGAGTTACACCCACTATCAAGTCTTCTAAGACAAGGGCATATCAATACTCCAACACATTTTCCTGTCAACCCTCAATCTTCAACATAAAGATCTGTGAGAGTAAAAGCAAAGAGAATATAACTGTCTTAATCAGGACCTTCACTAACCTCAGTAAAATGGGATGGGCTATGTAGTAGGGTGCACCCAGCATGCCACCTCAGGGGCCCACCACCCTGGAGCAGTCAGATTTGGTGATGCACTGGAGAGTAGACTGCTCACAGAATGTTCTACCTCCTTCCTGCATTAAGGACATCCCAGTCTCCTTAATGCTTACGCTCTGGAGCCTATTTCCCCAGCAGACAGCCCAGTGGAACCTCTATGCAAAAAGTATTCTGCTCTGCCTGAGGAGAGCACAGACCCTCCCCTAAAACGACTTCTGTGTATTAAGAAGGGAAAACAAACCTCTTGAGAGGACGGTCTCCAGGTCTACGGAAACCTATAAGCATGGCACACATCAGCATCACCAGACACCAAGAGCCACTATGTGTTCCCGCGGGAGTCATCACGTTGCCACATATGGCTCATCACCGCTTCAGGTGCCAGTGCTAGAAAAGGCTGTTTTGATGACTCACATGTTTGTGAAGCTGGGGAGAGCAACACGCACTCATGTACCTGTGTGAGGAACAAGCTAGACAAGACTTCAATGTGGGCAAGTCATCTGGCCCAAGGAAGGGGGTTTGGTCACACACCCATTGCCGGGCAGGAATCTCCCGGCCATGGGTCATCTGTTCCTAGTCAGAAGTCAGAAGGACCATGCGAGTTTAGGACAAAAACAAGAAACCTGGAAACATGCCTAATAATAATGTATATTCTTTATAAGAGGAAAAACTCCTAAATATTGCAACTCTCAAAGGACAAATTCCCACGATACTGAATCCTGAGAACAAGCTGCTCCAGAGTTTCCAAAACCCCCAAAGTCATCCTTAGGAAAACTTTGGAGAAGCAAAAAGAAGTACACTCTAGTCCACCAACTTCACCCTGATAAAGAACAGTGGGCCTTTGAGTGAGCAACCTGAGGCGCTGACCACAAAGACCCACGTATCACATTGTGCATATCTTAAACTTGAAGATCCCTAGAAACAGGGGCCAGGCACTGTGCCTTCTCTGCTTCATGCCATGGGAGACCTGCAGGGGCCTCTGAGTGTGCCCTGGTCTTAAGAGCACATGGAGCCTTTCTAAGAGTGGTCTTTCTTCACCATTTCTGGCAGATGACCCTCTGCTGGACCAAACACCTCTGCTATCTCAGGTAGGTCTCCACATTTTACTCAATACCGGCCCTGCCTCAGTCAGCATGTCATAGGAAGTGTGGCAATGCATTGCTATTTGACAGAGGAGATAGAAGGTGGGTCCTATCTCTCTGGCTAGTGGCTCTGTGTTTCCTGAATGCTGCTGCACCCAGTTGGAGTACCTAATGGTGAGAATGAGCTAACCCTCAGAAGTATAAATCTATGTCCCGGGAAAATACTGCTGCCCCTGACAAAGCCCAACCCCTCTCACAATCTCTTCATGCTCTTTTGAACACACACCACCAGCAGCCCAGGAGCAGTGCTCCAGGAAGCACCACTACTACTGGAAAAGCAACTCAACTACCCACTGAGATAGGAGGGGCACCTCTGATGGTTGCTGCCAAGTGCCTATTAAAGTGGCAGTGTCTGGTGAAGGGGTCTGCTAAAACCTCAACACAGGCCTACACTCACACACCCCTGGTGGACCTCACACTTTTCCTTCCTCACCTAAAAACAAACCCAAGGCTCCTCCTCCCTTCTTGCCTTCCAGAAGTCTCCTCTAAAACTAGGACTGAGAACACGTGCCTCAGGAGGTGGCACAGTGTGAATCTGGCACAGCTGCCCACTGCTGATAGAACAGGAAGAGCATTAAGCTAGTCCAGGCAATCCAACAACCCTGACAAGTCCCAAAATGGAAGGGTCAGAAAAACAGCATCCACACTCTCAGTTGCCCACAGGCAAGCAATTTAACAAACAGCAAATGCTCAGAGCAGTCAGACAGGACTGACAAGAGCCCAAGAAACAAAGCAACAAAGGGTGTGGAAAGCAAAAGCTTGAAGTAAAATTAGTTAGACAAGACAGAATTTCCAGAACCACAAAAGGTCCTGGGAGAGACTCGACACTGACATACTATAAGCAGAGTCCCTAGTTCTAAGAAAACACCCCATGTGGCCTGGGACAAGGTCCTTATCACAGAGAGGGGACTGGCCACACTACTGACCAAGATAACTATGCTTTTTACATTAAGTACGTACATCAAGGGGCTCTCAGACAAGTGCTGGTGATGTGTACTTGCTACGTATTTTAGCCATGAAATTAGATGTTTTAAAAGAATGTTAATATTGCACATGGGCATGTTCTTCCAGCAGAATGTGTTGATTCCCTGAGCACTGAGTAAACACCTTGGGAACAGCCTGGCTTCAAAGAACGCCCCCACCTGTGCATATGAGCCACAAGGTCTTGAGAAAACCCTGGCCATACATGGTACACATTGTCACAGGTTCTCCACCTTGACCACACAGAACCTGGGCAGCTGTGATGCCTCCACTGCTGGATGCTCCCCAACCCCCACTCAGGTACGTCCTTCCTCCAGCTCCTGAACAACCCTTCTTCACATACCTCCTTGATGATAAGTTGTGGCTGTTGTCACCCTGCAGCCACCACGCTGCTCTGATTGACCCATGATGAAAGCCCTTCTCTAGAAAGCTCACAGCAAAATCTCAGTCTCCCATTAAGTCATTAGCCTCTAAAAATGCCTCAAGCTGACACTTAAAGCGACAAAGTGACTGTAAGCTCCGGATCCAGCTGCTTTCTCCCAGTCTCCGGCCTTCATTAGTGTTAAAAAAAAAAAAAATGGTGAGAAAGAAAACAGATTGCAAATTGCCGCAGGCTCGCTCCCTGCCAGGCAGCGTTAGGCTTTAGCCACAGTGAAGAGATGAAAAAGGCAAGGCGCTGATCCTTGGCTCTTAATTGCAGTCTAACCAGCGAGGGCAAATGGCTGGCTGGCGCAGTTCACATTATAGACCCGACGTGACAGCAGCTGGCAGATCAGGCCCACCGGGCCAGGCGCCTCCCAGGCCAGCTCGCCGCGGGGGCTGCGTGGTGCGCAGGCCGCCTCCGAGCGGCCCCGCCGCCGCGCGCCGCGCTCTTCCCGAGGGGGCAGGGGGCGGCTCCCCGGGGGCGGCCCGGCGGCGGGGCCTCCTTACCGTTGCTGTAGGCGTACGGGGACTCGGCAGCGCCGTCCTGCAGGCTCTCCAGGATCTCGCCCTTGCCAACGTCGCTGTCGCCCACCAGCAGGAACTTGAGCAGGTAGTCGTAGCTCTTGACCGGGCTGCCCTGCGTCCCCATCCTCGCTCACGCGCGCGCAGGCCGCGCCCGCATGCCCACGGCGCCGGCCGCGGGAGCACGGCGGAGAGGAGGCCTCCGACCGACCTGCGGGGACGAGGCTCGGGGGAGCGGGGGCCGGCGTGGCCCGGTCGGCGAGGGCCGGATCGCCCCCGACTGCCGCGCGGACCGCCCGGGACGCGGAGCCGGGGCGCGCCCGCCGCCCGCACCTGTGCCGCCGCCTGACTCACCTCAGGGCTGCCGCCGCCCCGCCGCTTCCCGCACGGCGCCGCACAGCCCCGCCGCCCCGCCTCGCCCCCAGCCCGCGCGCCGCCATTGGCCGCCCGCCGCCGGCTCACCCCGGCCCATTGGCCCACGCGCACGTCCCTCACGACGGCCTGCCTCCGCCGCTTCCCACCAGCGCAGGGCAGTCTCCGGTCGCCCCGCCCCATCGCCGTCCTGTGCCACCGCCCCGCGCTCGCCATTGGCCGCCCTCCGCCCCGTTCCTGAAGCCATTGGTCCGCGTACACGTCCGTCAAGTTCGCCCGCCCTCCCATCGTCCCCGGCACACACACACAGTTGCGAAGATTCTGACCGCCTCGCCTCACGCCATCGCCATTGGCCACTCGCCTCCCGCTTTCCTGGAACCACTGGTCCGTGTGCACGTCAGTCAGCGCGACCGCCGCCCCGCCCCTTTCGCAGAGCATCCCGGAGTCAGCCGCAACCCCGCCCACTGCCCCCACCACCCCGCGGCCCTCGCCCAACCCGTGCCCGCCCCTTCCCTGTCGCCATTGGCTACCGCGGCCCATTCTCCCAGAGACACTGGACCGCAACACGTCGATCACGGCCCCCCTGCGCCCACTTTGTGCTTTCCACCCTTGTCCCTGCATGCTCACCAATCAGGAGTTTGGAACTCCAGGTTGTTTGTGTACGCCTCCCTCCTCGCAGGACGGTGGCGGTCCCCAGGGGAGATGACAGGACTGGGTCTGGGGGTGCTAAATCCTCTAGTAAGCTGCGGCAGGCTGCTCCCACAGAGACCCCAGGGATCGCGCCGTGGCCCCCCGGGAGGACTGCTCTCGGAAGCCGCCCTCCCCGCCGTGAGGGCGTGGCGAGGTGAAGGTGGCAAATCGGCGCAGGGGAGCCCAGGGAGGCGGGATTTCCTCTGCCTACAGGGGGCGGTGGCTGGCCCGAGGTCGTGGGAGCCACCGCTGTGAGCAGGTAACGCGAGTGGGCAGGAGGTGCGGCTGCGGCGTGTGCCCTTCGTCCCGGGCATGGCCGTAGGTCACAGCGCGGGGTTACGAAGGCCTAACATTCTAGAACCTCGGCGGCTCCGCGGGTGGGTGACTCTTCGGCTGTCAGAGGTGATCGCAGCACCTGCGCGAGCAGCGGAATGACAGGGCCCCGCCCCCAAGTGCTCGCGGCAGATGCTCTGCTGAGTCCGGATCGGGTCCGGTGGTACTCAGAAGCGTCCACGACGCGGGGTCAGGACGTGGGGCTCTGAGGCTTGACTAGTGACTTTGGGGCTGTTTACGGGATGGATGGATGGATTTTTCTTAAAGGGCAAAGAATGCAAAGCCTCTGAACACGTGTGAAGATGTGAAATTTCACTTTGCGAAATGGAAATTAAAACAAAATAATGTCCTTTTCACCCATCAGATTGGCAGCATCGCATGCAGGACAGGATGTGAGGAACAGCCCTCAGGGAGGTTGGACAGGCTACTAATTCCACATTTGATTTATCATGGAGAAGTCCTCAGAACTCAAGGAATTTCACTGCAGTGTTGTAGTGATGATGAAAGTCAGGAAACTATCTAGAGTCCCCTGACAGGGAGCTGTTATGTCAACCAGGTAAGCAAGGTAAGGTGCAGTCAGCACTAATATGAAAAAAGAAAGAAAATGACAGTACAGTATGTCTTGTGTAATTTCAATATTTATGATTGAAAAAACTAACAAATCATTCTGTATTTACATAAAGTGAAACAGAATGCTCGTGTAGGAAAAGGTTTGGAAAGATGCTCACCAAAGGGATAGCATTGTTTCCTCTAGGGCTGAGGATCAAGAGCAACTTTCTCTTCATTGATGACATTTTTTTAAGAGAATATATTCACATATGACATGCAATTTATAAGTAACTCAAAAAGTTAAGCATAAAATTACCATACAATGCAGCAATTCCACTGCTAGAGAAATGAAAACATAATATCCACACAAAAACTTATAAGTGAATGTTCACAGCAGCATTATTCACAATTGCCATAAAGTGATAACAACAGAAACATTCACTGATCAATGGATAAACAAAATGTAGTATATCCACACAAGGTCTATATTCATCCATAAAAAGGAATAATGATAAATGTTATATTCCATTTATATGAAATGCCCAGAATAGGCAAATCCATAGACGGAAAGTAGATTAGTGGTTGCCAGGGCCTGGGGTAAGGGGAAATAGTGAGTGACTGCTTGAGGGGTGATAAAAATGTTCTAAAACTGGTGATGGTTATACTACTTGGTAAAGTTACTAAAAATCATTCAATTGAGCACTTGAAATGGGTGAACTTTATAATATGTAAAATATGCCCTCAATAAAGCTGTTAAAAAATAAGCCAAAGGAATTGTCAAAACAGAGCCAAGTACAGCCCTTATTAGACCAGGCACAGAGTGGTGCACACTAGGGAGAAACTACACGAGAACTAGATCTTCCTAAAAAGCAGACCTGTGCAGAGGGAACAAGCATGTTATCATAGCAGTCACACCCCAGTGTGCTGCTCCAAAGACAGCCGGCTAGCAGGTCCGTCCAACTGGGGAAGAACAAGCAGCAAGAACTTTCCTCCCAAAAGGTCACTGCATCTGTACCATACCTTCCAACAATAGGTGGTTTTCACAAATAGCAGACTCCTGCGTGGGCAGCCACATGCCAAGTGACCCCCACCCCAGAGCTGCAGACAGCCTTTACTGAGCAGAGTCACTTGGACGCCACCTGTTCATTCTGGCATGGTGCCTAGAGAGCTTTCCTAAGGAGCAGGACCCTCTGTTGGGTGGGCAGCACCTGGTGAGTGCTGGGGCCTTCCTCACTGGCCTTCAGTGAGTCTCCTGCCAGGTGTCCTCCTGGCCCTCTGGGGAAGCAGGAAACTATGATGCTGGGCGGGCAGAGGCTAGCCAGGGAGGGACAGAGCCACTAGGAACCCCGAAGGACCTGTTTGTGCATTTCCTCAGGCCATGTCTTCCCTCCCAGGGAGTGGCTGTTCCTTGGAAACTGGGTTCCAAGCAGACATGGCTGATGTTTACAGAAAAGGCACATCTACTCACAACATAATGTTTACCAAAACAACAGCCAATAGGCAGTCTTGTTGGCCCTGAGCTGGCAGGGGGCAGAGGACTAATGCAGCACATGGGGAGACAGTAACTGATACTTGCCCACCCCTAAACCTCTACCTGGCAGGTCAGGGAAGGTCCTTGGGATCATGAAGCCAGTGATCACTGTGCCCAACCTTAAGCCTACCTCTGCCTTGGCCCTGCCCATTCTTTGCTCTGAAGTCACCCAGGCCCCTCTCCAGGAACTGGAAGCACCATGAAGTCAATGTTTCCTTCTCGATTTCTGAGGCTGCCTGGAAGGAATGGTTGATGATAAGCTATTATCATCTCCTTTCTAGAGAATTTAAATCAAAAGTGCCCTCTTACCTCTCAGGACCTCCCCTGATGGGGCTCCAGCAGCTATAGGCCTGTTCTGCATTGCCCAGGACAAAGCAATGCACTTTCTGACTGAGCTTTTCCAGCACAGCATGTGGAGCATCCGTCCCTGTTTTGTAGGTTGGGAGCCTGTCTACGGGGTGTGATCCTGAGAGCAGGCCTCAGTGACCTCCTGTTAGAGACTTGGTCCTCTGCTGGGATCCTGCATCTCATCCCCAGCCTCAGAGCAGAAAGGCACCACAGGAATCTACAGGGTCTGAGGCAGCAGGGCCCAGTTAAGGGGGAATGGCTAGAGAGGTACCACTTTTTGGTATCCAGGAGGACTTGTGGACAGAGTAGCTGGCTTCCCAAGCAGTGGCAAGCCTTTGTACAAGGATGTCTTGGAGTCCCAGGGGATTGAGGAAAGGACAGGACAGCATTCCAGCCACTAAGAGGCCTTAGGCCAAGGATGAAACAGCCCACATGGCCCTCTGCTTTTAAGTTCTGGGTCCACCCTGCTGAGCAGCCTGTGTATTGGGTGATTAAGGAAGTCCGGGAAGTGTTTCCTTTACAGCTCTTACATCCACAGGCTTGGACAGGATGGGGCTAGGACTCCAGACTCAGTCTCTGTCCACGTGGGGATTTGGGGGACAAAGGGAGAGGTATGGGATATCTTTGCCCTTCACCTCCCAGAGACCCACTGCCCTCTATGCTGTACACCAAACCCTCCTTTTTAAGTGTCTGGGGTTCAACCAATGGGGCAAACAGACCTTGGTCTCAAAGCTCTGTGCCCAGGTTCTGTGGGAGCACCCACAAAGGTTTCAGTTACTCTAGAAGCCTTGGTCCAGGCCTGGTGCCAAGGAGAGGCTCCATTAAAATTCCACAGGTGGACAAAGCCAGAAACCTTGTGTATGTCTGGCATGAACCAGGCCTGGTAGCAGACCTGACAATTAGGAGATAGACAGGCAGCCCAGCACCCAGCACAGAGGGTGACAGCTGTGATGTGGCTACCACTTTGTAGTGGTCTGAGCCAAGCAGACGGACCCTCACCTGGTGGAAACCCCAAGAGGAGGGGTAAAGGGGAAAAAGTGAGCAAAGGATGAGGAGGTTGGCCACAGAAGGTAGGAAGAGAATTCACTGAATTCCAGAAGTGCAGGTGGTAGAGGCTGTTTTCATAAGGTGCTAGGGGTGCAGTCCCTGCCCACCAGGACCTATTCAGGGCCCGCTGGGGGGTGAAGGTGCAGGCCTGGGAGTTGTTGAATGACTTCCCTGGGTTTTAGCCCCTCTTCTACACAACAGGTGCAGAGGAGGCTACCTGAGGGTCCCTGGAGGCTGTAAGACAGTCAGGGAGTACCCTATCCTGCATAGAGTCCTTGAGTGCCAGGTGATGACATATTCATCAGAGCCAGGAGTGGTTCATCCCTCGCCTGCTAGGAGGCATGAGCTCTAGCCCAGAGAGACCCCATGCAAGGGCAAGGCCAAAACCTAAGTGCAAGTGGCCCTGGCTCCACTCGCCCACTCTAGGATATCTTCAAAGGTCCAAGGCTTACACACCTACCCACCAGACTTACAGAGAGGCCTGCTCCATGAGACAGGGCTCCCAATTCTCCTCATGTTGGCATCACAGGAAAAAATGAGGTAGTCATCTCAGAACACAGTGGGGGCCAGCTGTCCCATCACCCCAGGAGGAGCCCCCCCCACCCCAGACCCACTGTACACGGGGTAATGGGAAGGTAGAGTGGCCCACTCAAACACATGCGAGGCTTTAATGTCACAGCAGAGAAAGGCAGAGCCAGGACTAGTTCCACTGGACGCTGAGCTGGTGGAGACTTTCCCAGGGGTCTCCCACTGTGGCTGGCAGCCAAGGAGTGTGGGCAGTAGAAGTACATAGTCCCGAGAGCCCACGATGAACAGGGAACACTTCCCCTGACTGCCTATAGGACAGTTTCCAATTCCAAGATGACAAACTGCATGTGATACCATCACATCTTCAGGCTTCCTCCACCTGGGGATTCCAGGGCTCACACCCACACAGACTCTGCAGCCAGCCAATAGGCAGATGCAACCTGAGAGCCAGGACCACTCCCTGGGGCCATAGAAGCATCTGTCCGGGACCAGCCTGCTTCCACAAGCCAGTGAGGGAAAGTGGAAGATTTGTCCAAGGGGTCTATTGCTGCAGAGGCACAGGGCAGGTATAGGGCAGGAACTGAGCAGCTGGGCAGGTGGCACTAAGCTTCTAGTAAGACAGTGCCGGGGACCTCATGTAGTCTGGCTTCACATGGGGTCCCCCAAAGACCTGTGGGTGGCTCCTCCTGCAAAGCAATCTCCCTAGGAAGCATCACAAGTAATCCTGTGCAGTTCAGTATGTGAGGCATGGCCATCCAGCTTCCTGAAGACTCTGGCTCACTGGGGCTGCTGGTGTGGGCTAGTGTTCAGCGACTGCTTGGATCCCCCAGATTGGCTGGCCACTGCTCCACTGAGGCAGCTGGGAGGTGTCAGGGACCCAGGAATTCATCTGTAGAAAAACCCCCAAGGAAGGAGATGCCTGGGGATCAGAATCTCAAGGACTGTTGAGTACAACCTGGGAGGGGTCCCCCTACCCCATGACAGGGTGGGGTCACTGTGGAGCAGCCAGGGAGACCTGCCAGCTCACCCCACTGGGCAGAGGCGGGGCTCTGCAAACCCCTCCCGGACAGGGTCTGGGTTTGAAGGGGCCAGGCAGGTTTTAGGCTAACAGTACCATCACAACAGATCGAAGGTAGGTCCTAAGGCAAATGGTGTTCATGATGGAACACAAGTTGGCTAACCTGGCTGGCCACCCCAACATTCTCCTGCTCACCACCCCCTGGCCTTGACTTCAACCTCAGAGTCTGGAGTAGATGAGACAAGTAGGCCCCAGCAGGGCCTGCAGAGGCCCCCGACAACTGGGGGCAAGGATGACAGAGAACAGGGCCACATACTGCCCAACAGTCAGTGCCACCCTGGCAAGATGGATGGCTGACCTTGGTCATGCAGTGGTGCTGGGCACATTGGTGGCCTTGGTTCTTCAGTCCTGCTTGTCCCCTCTCTGCCTCCAGGGGTAAATGAGCTCCCCGAAGAATAACTTGCGACATAAGGAACCCCAGGAGTGCTTGGGGTGGCAGCCACAGCTGGGGAGGCGGTAGGTGTGTGCCACACGACCATATGGCAAGGGGTTTATCTGGAAACACAAGGGCAGTGGTTGAGCTTTCCAGGCCTGGCAAGCCCTCATGGAAGGTTACGGGGGATCCCTGGTTTGGACAATTGTGGAGTAGGGCCAGCACTGTGCCAGATGTGCTCTTGCCTGTGGTCCACAGGGTAGATGAGCAGCTCTGGTGAGAATGGGCAAGCTGCAGGGAAGAGAGATGGCTGAGATGGCAAAGTGCAGACCCCTGTACTCCAGGACTTAGGCAGCTCCCAGGAGCCTCCTCAGGGGATACTCAGAACATACTGCATATCGAGAAAACCACACAGGGACCTCTCCCAGTGACCATCAGGGTAATCCCACCTGCCTGGACCTGACACTGGCACCCAGTGAGTCACCCAATGGGTCACCAGCAAAGTAGGCTGATCCCTCCTACAGGTTAGGGGCCCCCAAGAATATTTCAGATAAATGAGCCCAAGAGAAAACACGTGTGTGTTACAATACCTTCATCAAATCCATGTCATTCTGCCTAGAATAAAAGCTCAATGGGGCCCAGGGAAGATGACAGGGATGCAGGGCCAAAGCAGCCAAATGCATCTGACACTGAGCAGGGAATCCCATCCATGGGCTCTGCTGGGGAAGTTTCTAGGCAGATGGTTGGTGCCCACAGACCTTGGGAATGAGGGAGCCTCCCCTTGGTCCCTGCCCCTCAGCTCTGCTGGGCTCTCCTGTCTGCATCTTAACTAGGGTCTGCGATGCCTCACACCTAGGGTAGCACAAAGGGCTCTAACCCCAGCTGCCCTGGAACATAGGCAGCATCATAGAGGGCATGGGTCCATCCAAGGGCAGCAGTGTGAGGTGTTTGCAAAGGCCTCACCTGCATCAAGAGGCGGAGGGGCCTGCCAGCCTCATGCTCCAAGACTCGGAACTTCACGCCAGCTGCAAGGAGAACAAGGTAACCATGAGGAGAGTGGTAGCCCAACAGGGCTCTCAGGGCCCATCAGATAGCCCTGATCAGTCCTCCTGCTCTGTGTCAGCAGAGGCAGGTGTGGACAGAGAGGCTCTGGCAATGAAAGCCCCTTCCTCTCTGAGCAGCACTCAGAGGGCTGGCTGGGCTCTTCTGCCCCTCTCATCCTTTCCATCTGCCTCTCTGAGTGGGTTGCTGGGCCGCTGTTAAAGTCACCTGCACACCTCCACTGAAAAGAATAAAACAAGTGTCTGGCCAATAGGGAAGAGCAGCTGGGTGGCGGGCACAGCCTGTGCTGCTTTCTGATGAGATGTGGGTTTCCCCACAGAGCCAACAGGCACTTGCTGGGTGGGGGCTGTCCTAAATGTCTTCCAATTTCTGTGACCCACTGGGACCCACCATGCCCCTGGCCGGCAGTTTGGACCCCCAAGCCTGGGGATTCCCAGGCAGAAGGTTTTTTGAAAAGAGAAACAGGAGCTAATTAACTTTTGATGAAGAGGCCCCAAGGCAAACTCAGGGAAGAAGAGAGGAGGCAGAGGCATCTGTGGCCTTTCATGTAAAGTTGAAACAACTCTGCTATGGCCATGAGCCAGGGTCTGGGGGAGGAGGGTACTGCATCTCAGCTCTTCACCTTCTTTATCCTGGCATTCTGAGGTGTGGGTAGAGGCTCAGGGCTGAATGAGCATGGGCAGCACCATAGATGGGTCCCTGGCCTGGTCACCTGTGGTGAAAATGGCTTGTAAAGAGGGTTTGAGAGCATCTAGCAAGTGGTCTTTAGGTCCAAAGCCTGTGGAACACCCATATTCATGTCCTCTGGCTCTGAGCTGGCTGGGAACAGCCATCACGACCTTCGGGGTATAACCCAAGCTGCCCAGCTTCAAACTGGGTACAGGACTTCCTGGGCATTGTGGTCACTTTGGGGGCCATCTGAAGAGCTGCTGGATAGGTGCTATACTGGAACTCCCTGAGCTCCCTGATATGTTCCAAGTCCCCGCACCAATCCACAAACTTGTGATCAGTTAAGCTAGCCTCCCAAGTTCTGCAGTGGGGGTGACCTCCTCTCAGGGGCATGTAGCTAACCCAGTGTTTGATGCTAGCATGCAAACGGACAGCCACCTGCAGGGGGATGGGGCGGTGGAAGGGGTGGGTGTTGTCCCAGCAAGTAGTGATCTGCTGGGAACGGGGCAAGAGGGCACTCTTGTCACATGGATCTGGACAGTCTTGCACACTCTATCCTGGCCTGATCCTCCAAGGTTGAGAGGTACCAGCAGGTACACATAGCCTCACACAACGACATGGGGACACATCTTCTCTGAGCCACGTTCAGATACCACCTACACCACTATGGATCTCAGGGAAGCTGTTCATACTGTCACAGAAAAGTGAGATAAAGGTATGGCTACTTCTCTGGTCTCTGAACCTGAGTACTACCTGGGCCTTCTCCCACCTGCTTACGGCAGGCACAGCTGGTCCAGAAGATGCCCTAGGACCAAGGGTCTCTGTCCTCCCTGACCACCTACCTCACACACACCACCATTTCCAGGCAGGAGGCACACATCATGCAACTAGTGCTTCTGCAGGGCCCACAGGCATGTACCCACCTCCACCCATTACACAGACCTACCTGCGAGCCTGTAGGGCCGACAGAGCCGGAGGCCAAGTGCATACAGTGGCAAGGAGTTGATGAGGTCCACAAGCAGATGGATCAGGCCCTGTACAGTGACCACCAGGAGCCGGAGCTGCAGCACAGACGGTGCTCAGAGCCTCTGGGCTGGGATCGTGGCCAGAGCCACACAGGCATGCCCATAGCAGAGCAGCCCAATGGGTCCTGGGTCACAATGTAGGGTGACCAGGGACTCAAGAGCCTTGGGAGATCAATGATGAATCCCATGCTGAACCTGAGCCCAAGCATGAGAAGACAGGGAAGCAGTAGGCAGGAGAGTCAGCCCTCCCAACAGGTCAGCGGAGACAGTGCTCCAACCCAGGAAAATGAGCTACTGGCCCTTTGGTAGAAGCCACCTAGGTGCTGTTCCCTTCCTGCTATCCGAACCACCCCATTTTAGGCACTAAGGGAAGAAAACCACTTTGACCCGCCCACCATGGGTCCTGTCCTCCATGTGCTCAACTATGTCCCAGAGCAGTGGGTGGTATCCCCCCAGGTTAGGACCCTACCCACTCCAAGGCCCAACATACTGCCCAGAGAGTCTAGAACAGCCAAATACCACATGGCTTACAGCAGTGGATGATGGCCTGCCCATGAATGGCAGGCTGGCAGGCAAAGCTGGCAGTGACCATTCTAAGTACTGTGGGCAAAGCCACTTGGGCCGGTGCCACACCCAGAGCCCCTCATGGCTTACCAGGGTGAACACC
The DNA here is from genome assembly GCA_030015415.1 of Cynopterus sphinx. Lineage (NCBI taxonomy): Eukaryota > Metazoa > Chordata > Mammalia > Chiroptera > Pteropodidae > Cynopterus > Cynopterus sphinx. The sequence continues at coordinate 91,557,643 of CM057379.1, read as the reverse complement.
AGGTAGTACAGGGCCGTGGTGGGCAGCAGGAAGATGAGGACAGTGAAGAGCAAAGTGCCGATGAATAGCTGCCGGAAAAAGGGATACCAACATCAGCATCAACTGGAACCACAAATCAATGACAGCCACCAGCACTGGCCACATCCCTGCTGCCCATGCCCACCAAGTCCATCCTGTAACTAAGCAGAAATGAGATGCCTGCTGGTGGGACACTTGCTTCCTGAGACAACCCGGGAAAGCCCACTTTCAATAGCTCTTTCCACTACTGGGAGGGCTATGACTGTGTGCCCTCTAGACTTGGTGACAGACACATGGCAGACAGAATCAGGGGACAGAGGACCAGCCAATAGGGTATATAGCCATACACACTAAAGACAGAAGGGTTGTGAAAATTAGGCAGAAAAAAAATGCCCTAAAGGATAGCACTCAGGGTCTGCATGTCAGGTATGAGCAAACAAATAGGATGAGCCAGAGCCAAGCCCACTGCCTGGGTCACCTCCACTGTCAAAGTCTGCTCCAGGTCCACTGCACAGGCCATCTACATGTCTTGTGCCCAGGTCACCTCTAGTGTCCATAGTCCAGTGACTCCCCGGGGCCCAGCAGCCTCTTGAGAGCAGGGTCTATTGCCTTCTTAGGGCAGGGTTCTGCACTGTCTAAAAGCCCCACATACAACCTGCCCCATGCAGACTCCCCCCATTTCCCAGGGTTGATGTCTACTCCGTGGCAGGTGACCTACAGGACAGGAGTACAGCTACCTCCATGTGGTGCCCAAGCAGCTACATGACCAAGCCCATTCAGAGGGGCCAGTTGGACTGGAGCTGGGAGTGGTCACCTGTAGATCATGCTGATTAGCTGGAGCCAGGTTGCCCCCTCCCTGTAGTCCTGCCCAGTACCTGGTCCAGGTCATAGGAGCAAGAGTCCACTCGCTGGCGCAGAACATTCCACTTCTTTCCCCGGAACAGGCGCCAGAGTGAAGATAAGCCATAGATCTTCAGGCAGTACAGCCTGTAGACATGGGTGCAATCAGGGGCAGGCCTGGGAGCTAAGCCAAACCTGTACCTGCCCAGCCCCAGGAGCCTGTCTATGGCACCCAATATGTGGAGGGCTGTGCTAGGCCAGCCTACAGGGGCAGGGAGCACATACCCACCTGGCTCCATAGACATAGAAGCAGTAGATGTGGAAAGTGAGAAGGGCGATAATGTCCGACAGGATGGAGAGGGCGATTGTCAGGCCCAGGCAGGCTGAGAGGCCCACGTGCCATAGGATCCGCTCAATGAAGGGTGACATGAGGTGGATATAGCCTGGGAGGATAGAGGTTGACTCTGAGGGACTGCCCAAGAAGATCCTGGTCCTTGCCAAGTCCTTACTGTGGATGGTACCTGAAGCTCCAGGAAATTATGTGTGACAGACTATGCCACTGGCTATCCCTTGGCAGAGCAACCAATCCAGCATAGAAGGGTTCAACATACCCAGGATGGGGAGAAGGCAGGAAGCAGGGACCAAGAGAAGAGCACCAGGTCTGGGCCCCACTGCCCTGCTTGGCCAGGGCCTGTGTTCCTGGGAGTTTAGGTTTCAGAAGCCTAAACTGAGCCAGGTGAAACCCCTAGGCCTGCCCGCCTGCCAGCACTCACTGATCCACAGGTGGATGTGGTACAGGAAGAAGCGGCCTAGCACCTGGTCCAGTGCCCGGTTCATCTTGAGTCCAGCGGGTGCACCCATCAGCCACTGCAGCAGATGCTGGAGCTCCTCTGCCACATGCTGTGAGGACACAGAGGGACGTGTTGTCTGTAAACTGGACCCCACCCTGGCCAGCCCATCTGCACAGGACAAGGGTGAACTGAGTTCCCTTCTCCAAGTGTCTAGTCTGGACTGCCATCTCCTACAATGATGGGCACATAAGGTTTAACACACTTGTCTGGCCATAAAACCCCTCTTCATAAATGTTCTGGAATGTGGGGCTGATAGGCATGACCTACAAGGCTGATAGTCTGCCCCTGGTGCACTGGACACATGGTCCATGATGAGTGTCAACCTTCAAATGAGGTGTCTTTTCCCCCATCTCATCACTCCAGCTACTGGACCCACAGAAGCCCTTGGCCCCAGGCACCAAGGTGTGGTGAGACCCAGGCTCATCATGAATCATGCAAGGGGAGCCCATGGGCTCACCCAGTCTTCCTCTGCCAAGGACCCACCCTACCACATCCCATAGCAGAGGCCCAGGCCTTCCCTGACTGGGTGACCTCAGGTGAACATGACGGTGTCAAGCCTGTCAGGCGCCCAGGTAGCAAATGGGAGGGCTGGAGGGTCCCCTAGAGGAAAGGACAGATGGAAACTCAGAGTCAAGATCAATGCTGAGTGAGAGTCAGGGATGTCACATGGACCCTCACAGCTTCTCCAGAAGTTGACCAGCATTCTGGCTGCCCTTGGAGGAAAGCCAAGGTCCGGTGGCTGTGCCGGTCCCATTGGGTAGACCCCGAGGACCCTCTGCCTCGTTACTAATGCTGAGGCCACAGGAGTAACATCCCTGGCCCACAGTCAGAGGTCTGCCATCATCCCCTTCTCCCACCGTCTTGCCTGCATCTCCCAACCCTGTGTGAAGGCTTCAGCCATGTCAGGAGCAGTGAAAAGGGGGAACATTCTTTATAAATAGAGCTTATTTAAAATTTAAAGGATAAGAGCTTGGCGGCAGGAAGAGGCTTTCATTTTTAAATTAAATATTTATACTTCTGAGCAGTTTTGCAGAAGGGAGGTATAGCATGAAGCTAGCCAACAGACAAGGGTATAGATGAGCAGGTGAAGTAGCCAAGCCCCCTTTCAACCTCCAGGCCCTCCTTTCTCCTTCCTCCTTCCTCTTGGCCAGGCTACCTCAAGAAGCCGTGGGGACTCTGGGCCTGTGAGGGCTCCTGCCCACAGGGTCTAGCCCAGGCACAATCAGGCCCAGTTAACACCCAAGGCTGGATGCTGATGATGACCAGCAGAGGCTGAGCCCACAGGAGCCACCCAGTCAGGCCTCAGCTGCTTGACCACAGGAGGCCCCTGCGAGGCCTTGGAGTAGCCCCAGGGGCCAGAAGAACTGCCATAAGTAGGAAGACAAGCTCCCAACAGAAGTGACAAGGCCTTTGGCTCTGAGGAAGGGAGTCAGAGAAGCTGAGGCTTATAGCCAGCATGGAAATGCAGCAAGTGAACACTGGAAGGACAACCATGGTGGGGAGAAGGGGGAGTGGTCCCAGGCCCTGGAAATGTTGCCTAGACATGCAGGGCAAGTCCATTTGCACAGAAGATGAGTTGGTGTCTCTCTCAGCACAGGAACCACAGAACAACATGACCACTGAATTAGGAGGCCAGAACTCAACTGCAAACAGACAGCCCTGGACACAGGGAAGGTTTCCGTGGTGCTGACCATGCAGAGGACCTAAGCCAAAAGACAGCTACTCCAAAGAGCCAAGAGAGCAGAAACAGTCACACACTGGGGGAGGCAACAGGGACCCCATGACACTGGGCCTGGCAGGGGCAGGTGGGCTCCCCCTAAAAGCCTCTACCACAAGGTGGCCCCCAGACACAGCCACCTTTAGGAAGGAAAGGTGGAGGCCAGGTGCCTCAACGTGACCCAGTGTGAGACGGTGGGCACCTGGCAGGACCAAGTCTCTGCAGCCCCTATGAGACATAGTAGCTCCCAGGGGATTGGTCTGGGGTGAGTAATGAGAACTGCTGTGGCCAGCTGGGGGGCCTCTGCTACCCCCAGGCAGGGCCCCACCCCAACCTCCAGAAATAGGTGCCAGAATCCACACCTGGCTCCATCCCAACCAACTCACGTCAGCCACAGGGACGAGGGCATCAGCCAGCTGCCCAATGCGGTCTTTCCCATGGAGCCAGGACAACAGCATAAGGCCAAGGGCCACATCGAGGAACACGGAGGCAAGGATGTTGGCCTTCCTAAAAGGAGGGTTCCAACAAGAGTGGGTGGTGAGGGTGACCTGGCCAGAAAGGGTCAGCACATATGGATTTGATGAAGGGAGATGGGGTAGGGAAGGGGCTAGGCCTGTGGGGCATCTGGCTGCATAGAGGAGACCCAGGGCAGACCCCGTACCTCATCAGCTGGGAGGGGTTCTCAGCCTTCTGGGGGCTAACGATGAGCTTGAGCTGCTCTAGCCGATGCTTCAGTTGCTCACATGTGGAGAGCTTGCTCCAGATGAAGGACAGTGGCCACAGCTTGAATACCCTGCAGAGGAGAGAAGGATGGGCCTTCTGCTCTTCCTAAGACTCTCCTGCCAGTCAGGGAATGAAGTCCACCTTGGTGTTGCCAACATCTTTCACTGTGCAGATACGAAGTGCCAGGCCGGGCTCAGTCCAAGGCCCTGTTGCCCCCAAACAGTCCTGAACTCAGCAGGGCAGGAACACAGGTGGGGGGACCCAGACAGGCAGCCCAGTAGGGTTCATGGTACATTCATAATCATTAACTAGAAGCCTGACTGTCTCACAAAACGCTGACTCCAAGGTAAACCTGCACCCTAGGAGTAGAGAGAACACTGTACCACCACTCAGTGCCTTGCCCTGCTGGATAGGTAACCCTTGTCAGGGGTCTCTGGGCTGCCCTGGCTGCACTGGCTGCCCAATAACACTGATTTCTCACCAGGCAGAGGAAGCACTGAGACACTCCCACAGATGTTCTAACATTGATGCTTGAAAGCAAAGGTGAAGAAAGTGACAAAACACAACTCAGGTATTTCCACTCATGGCCTTGCTGCTGGCAAGAGAAAGAAAAGGCCTGTACAAAGTGCAGAGCCACCAATTAGTGAGCACTTGGACTCTCAAGAAGTGACTTCAAGAGGTCTCAGCCTTGAAAGGTTTAAAGCAGGGGTCCCCAACCTCTGGCCTGGTACTGGTTGGTGGCCTGTTAGGAACAACGCCTCACAGCAAGAGGTAAGCAGCGGGCTGGGGGAGAGAGTGAGCGAAGCTTCATCAGTATTTGCTGCTGCTCCCCAGCACTAGCATCACCGCCTCAGCTCGACCTCAGATCACCAAGAATTAGATCCTCATAGGAGGATGCTAAAAAGGTTGGTGCTTAAAAGGTTGGAGATCTCTAGTTTAAAGGCTATATCTCCAACCAAGTGGCTTTAAACCAATTCCAAGAATGAAATGCACTCAGCATACAATCCTCCCTCCTCAACTCCAATGAAACAGAATGCGGCCTCACACAGCTACACAGAGACCCGTACCAGAAAAGTGGTCTCCCCAAGGCTCAGAACAGCCCTGGGCAGCCTGGGCCTTGACAGCATCCCTGGGCCTTCGCTACTGCACAGTGACAGCCATGCCTCATGTGAACATCCCTGTACTGAAACCACCACCAGTCAATGATGAACAGCTGACGGATGGGCTAATCCATATTTGGGGCATATGAACCTTTCTTGGGTGCTTTGAAAGCTGATAAATGCTAAGAAACTTCTCTCCCCAAAACTGCACCTAGGCCCAGAAATATTTTCACATACTTCTTTCCAAGAGAGTCATGAAGCTCCGAAATCTCACCCCTGGCAGCCCCCACAACCGAAGGCGTTGTCTATACACAGCTGCCCAGGGCTCTCTGCCAGGACAGACCCAAGTGCTCCTGAAACCCCTGGTTATGCAGGGTCAGTCCCCAATCCCGACAACCTGAACCCCTGGACCTAAGGAAAAGGGGTGCCTGAGGGTGCAGCACAGGTGCTCCCCACCAGGGAGACTGCTTCTCACAGAGAAAGGGGCCCCCGTAGCTCAGCCCCAGGCCCTGTGGTTAAGTAGCTAGAACACCCTGGTGCTGCCCCAGCATTCCCCAGGGCCTTCAGGGGTTTCTGCAAATCTTTTGACTGGGCCCACAGCCAGGAGTGTTCCAGGTGATTTTAGAGAGTGGCTGAGGCTGGGAAGTACCAGCCCACACCCATGGCTGTCAGTGAGTGGATACACTCCCATGGCTGCCGGGACTGCTGCTTCTGCAGGTGTTGGGGCCAGGGAAGCTGGCAGGCCTGCGTGTGTTCAAAAGGACAGACAACTCCCAGGCAGGGTGAACACCACCCCTCAGGTGGCAACAGCCCAGTCTGTCCATTGTCTCATCTCCCTCTCAGGGGCTGAAGCTGTCTGAGGTTCACACAGTACCCCTACGTGGTGGGTCCCACACAACCTCTGACACTGCCAGGAAACCAGACTCTTCCCCAGGAACAAGGGGCACCAGAATAGCAGCCACCACCAGAATATCCTCTGAGATACCAAGGGAGAAAACCTGAGAGAGGCGGGGTAAGGGAAGGCAGCCATAAGTTTCAGAAGGGCCTGTTTGGTCCTCCATGCCCCCCTGCACACTGAGGGGTGAACCTAGGACTCAGGAACCTGACTCTTCCCTTAACTGGCCCCAGGGGAACCTACCAGCAGGTACTGACAGCTGAGATGAATGACAGCAGGCAGGCCAGCAGCAGGCAGATGGGTCCCGAGGCCCGCTTGGCCAGCTCCACGAGGATGCTGGCCTCCACACCCTCCGACTGCCAGTGACTCAGCCGTACAGGGCCCTCATCAAACCGGTCACTTCGGAAGAGCACCTCACTGCGAGCCACCGTGTCGAAGACAGCAGCCAGGCCCCCAGCACTGGCTGTGGCATCCCCGGCCTGGTGGTCAGGAAGGGCTGCGGGTGGGTGTAGCTGTGACAACAGCACCTTGCGTTGGTTGTAGAAGATGAGCATGACCTGGTCCTCGCCGGGGGCACCAAAGGAGGTGGGAACCTGCCGGCGGGTGACCTTGCAGCTCCAGAACTTGCTGCCCCTTTCCTGGCACAGCTGGAGCCAGGGCTCATGGGAGAAGATGGTACCCAGGCCCTCTAGGAAGTGGCCCAGGCTTTCCTCAGGTTCTTGCCGACGGTGGCACCAGGTGCCCAGCACGGCTATGCTCACTCGGCTGGCCTGCTGCACCTGGGCCAAAAGCTCCTTGACCTGCATGGGGATGAAAGGAAAATGCACCACAGCCAGGACCACGGCGCTGCTCTGCTCCGGAACCCACCGTCCAACCAGCAGGCCGCTGTCTGCTGAGACACAGCATGTGGGGAAGAAAGCCTTGAGCACCATGCTGGGGACACTGGAAGAAAGAAGAGAGGCTCAGCTCAGAGCTGCTGCCGCTGCCACTATACCTTCATGGTCCCAGAGTGCCTGGAAGCATTGTGGCTGGAGGCCATAGCCAATGTATGGCACATACACTGTGATGGACATATCCACATGGCCACAGGGCCCACAGGTTTGAGTGACCCGGTTTTGAATTTGGTCAAAAAGGCTGGTGAAGGTCCCCCCAGCTGTCCATCTCCTATGGGTGCTGCTCTCACCTGTAAACACAGGCCCCAAATCACCCCTCACCCCCACTCGAAGGCAAATAAATGCTTTCCCCCATTACAGAGAGGAGAAGTCTGAAATAAGAAAAGGTTACGTGACCTACTTAGTGCTACTCACGGGTGTGCAGAGCTGAACAAAAGGTTTTGTTTTTAAAGAAACTGATTAGTTTTTCCATATAGCACATGGAAAAATATACAATCTCATTAACAGTTAAAGTACTGCAAATTAAAACTCTAACAAACTTTGATGTATTTACTAAACTTGCAAGAATAAAGATGAAAATTTAAATAAATTGCTGCTGGCTAAGCAAAACTAGACATGTGCATACTTCTGGCAGTTGTGGGCACTGGTACTGGCATCTCAGAAGATGCTCAGGGAGCTGCCTGATGCCCAAACCCACCCTGCTGACCAATGAAACCCCTGAAGGAGCCTTGGAGCTCAAGGAACAGGCTCAGCTCTCACTGGGCTTCTGCTCCTACTCTGATCCTCCAACCTATGGTTGTGTGGGTCCTGCCCTTGGAGATCAATTCATCCACTTCAGGGTAGGGGTACCAATAGGGGAGTGCTTCCTCTTATCACAGTGAGCACCTCCCTCAGGAAATATCCTTCCAACCAGGATATTTCTAGAAATATCCTGAAATTCTATCTAGAAATGCAGGTAGGAGAAGTTAATTGATCCTAGAGAGACCCCAACATCCTCTCTCAAGATGAGAGAAACAAGCCTTTCTGGCCTACTTTTATATGGCCTCTGAGCGTCAAGAACAGCCCAAGTGGCTGTAATTCCTACAGGATGCTGAGCCTTAACTTGCCCAGAAGTAAGCTCACTGGGAATAAGGGTTTCTCAACCAAACGCCTCATTTTTCCATCTCAGCCCCTCCAAGATGGGGCCTGAGAGGCAGCAGGCCATCATCTAGCACAGTGCTGAGGGCATTCACCTTGGAGCATGCCCTTGCTCAGACACTGACTGCCCCTACCTCATCAGCACAAAGGGCAGAGCAGCCACCCTGAGAGAGAGACATAGGCCTTAGACTAAGTCTGGGCCTCTGGGCCCCAATGCTCACCAGGCCCTTGGGGACACACATGTTGGGGCAGTGTGCCATTGTAGGAGGCACAGGGAGCTTTTACCTGAGGGTCAGGGGGTTCTGGAAGGGGCCTCACACAGATACAAATACCCAGGCCTTAAGAGGCCACTGGTACAGCTGCTTTCCTGGCCAGCTTTTAAAAGGGTCCTCTCACAGCTGTGAGTTCCAGCTGAAAAGTCCCCCTCTGAGTCCAGCAGCAGCAGTAGCAGCAGCAGCAGCAGCAGCAGCAGCAGCAGCAGCAGCAGGGCTTTAAATACCCCTCCTCCAGTGACCAGGGAGGGCAGTTAACAGTGGGTGCTGGCAGGCAATAGCCTGGAGCCTGACAGCAGCCCCAGGCCAAATTCCTGTGGCCATCATCAAGAGCATCCAGGGCCAACTTGTTTTCCTGACCCTTCTACAGGAGCTGCTTCCAATGGCATTGTGAGAGGCACAGAGCAATTTGGCCTGTGAGGGACCAGGCATATCTGGCTTGGCCACCACTATGGTGAACCAACCAGTACAGTCCAAGCCACTCAGTGCCAGCCTGTCAGGAAATATCATATCAGGAAATGACACCATCACACCCTGCTTGGGGACCCCTTTCCCAGGAGCTAAGGAAAACTGCCCATGGCTACTGTAGGAAAAGAAGCACAACTTGCCTAATAGCAAACAGATGCTCTCGGAGAGGCTGGTTATACAGTGTGTTCACTTCGGGGAAAATCAAGTTGTACATATAAAATTTGTGCACTTTCTTTGTGTGTATTAGCTTTATCTACAAAGTTTCAAAAAAAAAAAAAAAAAAAAAAGGAAAGAGAAAAGAGAAAAGAAAGAAAGTAAAGAAAAAAGCAGCTCCTTATGTCTAAGAGCAGAGGGCAGACGTTGATGTTCTTATCCGTGGGGTAGTGAGAAAGAACTCTTAACAGATTATGGGGCAAATTCCCATCCTCGCTTCCACCTCAGCCTCTGGGAGTGATGAACACAAAGAAGTCTGCTTAGATCAGAGGGCCAGAAAGAGATGAAAGAGCAGGCAATCGATAACAGAGGTGCAGATGGGAGAAAGCAGGGCAGTAGCTTGGGCAATGTACACATCTTTAAAGACTGAAATTTAAAAAAACAACAACAACAAGGGCACACTCCTGAAAAAGCCTCCCTGTTAAAAATGACACTCGGTTCCCTTACAAATCAGCCCATTCCTAGATCAGCCCGTCTACCTTATGAAGTAGAAGCTGTGTTGCCCTCTCAGCCTCTGCATGGACTGATTCCAGGGAAGAGCCCAGGTCTGACTGGCCAGGAACATCTCCCTGGCTGACATCCTCCTCCGTGAAGCCTCCTCACCACTGTTTCTCAATAGCTCTCAAGAAATCATTTTCACTCCATATCTTTTATGTTTAATTTTTTTTTTCACGTTTTGTGAATAGCGCTTCCCCCGCCCCCCCGCCTTTCATTTCAGAAGAATGGACACGAATCTAGAATTCTGGGGTGGTTTCTTTTTTGCCTTTTACTGTAGTCAGAGACAACTATGAAGTGCTGACAGCCAGTTCCACTGACCCTGAATCCCCTTCGGAAGAGTCCACAGAAAGGAACCGACAGGGGCCCTTCACCCTATCAGGTGTTGCGACCAGACTCCCTGCTAAGGGCACCCATACGACCTGGCTACAAATCCTCCCAGATCTGGGTGACCGGGCCCCCGGGGCAGTGGGCTGGCGGGGGCCGTTCACTGCCCTCCCACGTCGCAGGCTTGCCCTGGCGGCGGCGGACGCATCCCCATATTACGGACGAGGAGACAGAGGCTCCAAATGACAAGAGGCCTGGGCCGCCGCAGGAGACGCCTCCGGGGCACCCTTCCGCTCCCTCGCCTGTTCCGGGTCCCTCCGCGGCCGGGGAGTCGGGGCCCACAGCCCCGGGCCCAGAGCCGGGAGGGGCGGCTCCCCAAGGCCTCGCCGTGCGGACGCCAGCCTTCCCCGCGAATGCTCACCGGTGCTCCCGGGGCCACGCCCCCGGGCGGCGGGGTGGGGATGGGGTTGGGGATCGCGTCGGGCGGGCCTGGGCGGACGACAACGCTCGCGGGCCCCAGCCACGCCGCGGCCGCGCCGCGGGACACAAGCCCCATTTCCGCCGGCTCCCAACGTTGCCGCGCGACGGTCCGGCCCCCAAAGGCGCCCGGGCTGCCCGGCGGCCTTGCCCAAGCGTTCCGTGCACTCAACGTTCCCGTCCCTGGAGCCAGTGACCTGCGAGCTCGGCGCCCTAGTTCCCCACTCTGCGCAGCGTCTTTGTCTTCCACCACCGCCCGCTGCATCCTTGGTCCCCCCAGTGTCCTTGTTCCGCTCCAGCCCATCCACAGCGTCCCCAACACTCCTGCCTTCCAATCCCCCACAGCTACCAACCTGCCGGAATTGTCTCATCTGAGGAACCCAGTGGACCTGGCTTGTGAGGGTCCTCTACCTTGCCTCGCCCCCACCCCTCCCAAGGTGAAAGGACCCCCATGCCCTACTTGGGATCCCAGAAAGAGCTGCCTCCTCAGCTCCAGCCTGGCCCCCTCACTAGCTGGTCTCTGCAGAGGGGCACCCCCCAGTCCCCCTAGGGACAGGTAGGCTAGGAAGTTGTTGGGCCCTGGTGGACCAGTTCAGAGGCTTCAACATTCTGATATGATCATCAAAAGGTGTCCCAGGCCCCTCCTGCTCCAGGGAACAATACCCCTGACACCAGTAGCAACAACTAATGTTTATTGAACACCCACTGCACATGCCTTCTTACATTGACCCATTTAATCCCCCCACCCAAAGGGCCCAGGACATATGGAGGGAACCTTATCAGAGGTGATGGTCTAAACCACAAACCCCAAGGTCTTGGAGATAGACAGGAGCACCCCCTCACCAGCCCTCAGGGGCAAGACCAAGCACTGTCCCCTCCTCCTGAAAACCCCTAGCTGGAACTAGGAGCCTGGCTGGATCCCAGACTCTGAGTAACCTTACACCTCCCTACTGTTTTGGGGCCTCATTTCCCCACTGTTTATAAGTAGCAGAAGTCTGTCTCATAGGAAGGCTCTCCTAGACTTGACCACCTCCCAGAACCCTCACTGCATCCCCATTCATGAGCTTAGAGCTGTTTGGTGTTGGTTCACAGAGGAGAAAAAAAAAAAAAAGATCAGATAGTTGTAAGACAGTCTCAAACGGGAGAAGTGACCAGGGGCATGGAGGCTCTCAACCCAGCTATGTGCCACCCCATGGTGCCTCCAGGGCATCCCCCTGCATCCCCCTTACCTCAGCTGGGCTGAGAGAAGCTGCAGGAAGCTCAGAACCTGGGGTATCTCTGAGGATGGGGGACAGGGAGGGGCTGCACCCCTGCCTAAGCCACCCAGCCTAGTGCAGCCCAGCCCAGCCACACCCTCCCTGCATGCCTGTGTCTGATTAGGAGGCTGGGGCTGAGGCAACTGGCAGAGATCCTGCCCGCGTAAGTGCTGGAAGCTGGTTCAAAATGCCAAAGATTGCCAGGCTTCAGGTTCTGGCTCCAAAGTTCAGGCCCCCTGGGCCCTGAGCCAGCAGGGCCAAGGCCGGAGTGGACATGGGGGTAGGGAGCTCTGGGGCACACTGAACTGGGACATGGAGAAGAACCAACTTTGGAAGTTGTGAACCTTGCAAGGGAAGCTGAGAGGCAGTTGATTTGTGTCTGCTGACAAAGTCTGAATCCTCTCCAAGAGGAAGACAGGAGGCCAGCCCAGGGTCTGGCACACTAGGTGCTCAGCAAATGTGCAGGTTCAGGAAGGTATGGCCAGCAGGCGTGGAGGACTCCACCACCCTGAATATCCCTCTCATGGTGGTCCAGGGACCTGGTGGCTGGACCCATGCACAGTGAGGGGGCTGCTGCCATCTGAGCTCACTAGGTCAGGCCAGTTCTGAGTGGTACTGGTACACCTTGATGTAGCTGTCCCCTGCGTCTGCAACCACAAGCTGGCCCTGGGGCACACAGGCCACACCTAAGGGCCTCCTGAGCCCCTTGGATACCAAACAGAAGGGTGATTCAGCCCGGGGGAACAAGGTCACCTGGCGTCGCTGTTCATCTGCCACAATGACACTACCTTCTGCATCAGTGCATACACCTGCTGGGCTACCAAAGGCATGCCCATTTGGGCCACTCAGGGAACCCAGGGGCTGGCGGGCACTGCCAAACAGTCGCACATCTCCAAACTCCTCACTAACCGCAAAGCCTCCATTGGGTCCCAGGCCCACCCAGCAGGGGCCTTCTAGACCTAGCATGGTGGCTGGGGCCAGTTGCTCTAAGGTGGGGCCCAATGTGAAGCTGTGTACAGCCCCAGACACATAGTCTGTCACCAGGAAGCGGCCAAGTGCATCCACAGCCAGCCCCCGGGGGGCCAGGAAGGTGCCCACTGTCACCCAGCAGCCTTGGGGGGCTTGGGCAGTGTGCTGGAGTGCATGGACAGCCCCATGGACAAGGTCACTGACCACCACGAGTCCAGCAGTTGTCACAGCCACGTCTTCTGGCACGAAGTCCCCGAACCCTGGCACTCGGCAGGGCAGGTGGCAGACGGAGCGTCCCTCGAGATCCAGCACGTAGACGCAGGGAGCAGCCCCAGCTGTCAGGAAGAGTAAGCCGTCCGGGGAGCAGTGCAAGCCCCGGGGGCCCCCTCTAGCCCCTGCAGGCACTGGAATCTGCCTGAGCAGCCGCGCCCGCCAGAAGTGAGCAGGGTTTCCAGGTGGGTCCAGCATGAGGTGCAGGCTTTTGGGGACAGCTGGTCAGCTGATGGGGGAGACCAAGGAGGTCAGAGCAGGAGGCCAGAGGGTGGGCGGGCCGGCTCAGCCTCTGAGGCAAGTTTCTGTGGTTGGGCCAAGTTTAGGGCTGCAAGAGAAAGAATGCCCCACTGTACATCAAGCACCAGTTACCTCGTTCCTCCTGTGTCCTTCCTGGCAGTACTGGTGTATTCTTGTTTTACAGATGAGGAAACTGAGGCATGAAGGTGCGGGTGGAAGAACTGGATTTTGAACTCAGTTCCACCAGGAAATCTGGCCCAGCCAGCAAGCCCAGTACAGTAGTGAGCCATAGGTTCAATTTTCCCTGATGTCCTGGAACACAGTTCTGGGAGACATGGACTCATGAAAGTTGCCATGGGTTTTGCTCTGAGGCCTGAATGAGCTCATAGGCATTGACATGCCCTGAGGTAGGGGTGTGGGGGTGTGACAGATAAGCAGTGTTTCCCAAACTCATCTGCCCATGGAACCTTTCTTTTTTATAGGTAGGAAAAGTGACCCATCTTGGGGGCAGCCCAAGCCCTACCCATTGCCCCCACACAGACTCTGGAGACTTCCAACCCCTGAGGAGTGAGAAAGAAGTTTTGTCCTAGGCCTCTCTGCCTATCCTTACCCAGGGAGGCCAGCAGGAAGGGTCTCCTACCTGAGACCAGGCCCTTGGCCCTGCTCCCTGCTCCTGTAGCAGCTTCTGTTGTTGGAAACTAGAACCTGAAGGAGTGGGAGGGGCCACCCTGATGTGGGTGAGATGGGAGGGGACAGGTAGAACTTCTGGGCCCTATGGAATCCTGTCACTCAGTTGCTAAACCCCGGGACTCCCCAGTGCTGCTACATTTCTGCCTTGGGGCCTTTGCTCTGGCCTCTAAGATATTCTTCCTGCTGCCCCAGCTTTGCCGGATGCCACTCATGGTCAGCCCAGCAGAACCCTCCCCAGGGAGGCCCCCACAACCACCGATACTTCCTACCCCTCTGCAATTCCAGGAGGCTCTGAGAAAATGTCTGAGCATGAGGCAACCCCACCTACCATCCCCCATCATAACCAGAGTCCAGAGTTAAAGACCTCCAGAGGTCTGTCTTGTCCCCCGATCCCCAGATTGGGTAGGTTGTGTCCTGTCTCTCTGATCTCATTTCTGCACTTGTAAAGCTGGGGTAGTGCCCCCCAGCAGGATCAGGCTCACATCTGATAAAAAATTGGGGAGTGGTAGACAGGTGCAGGTGCCAGCCAATGGGAGGCCAAGAACTCAGGACCTGGAAGTTCTCTGGCCACCTCCTAACTCAGCTCACAGCTCCCTGTAGCCCCTGTAGGAAGGCCCTGGAGGGTTGCAGGAGGGAGGGTGAGCCTCTGAGCTTCCCCACCTGCCCACCTCCTGCTCTGGACACTGCTTCTTAACGCCCTGAGGTGGGGCTGGCGGCCGATGCTATCTGCTGCCCAGTGCGGTTAATGGGGCGGCCACAGGTCCTGCTCCGACTGGCCCCAGCCTGGCTGGCCCGGCTTGGGGAGCCAGGCTCAGGCAGGAACTGCCTTCCTAGAGGCCATTCCTAAGTAGGCACAGAGGTGTGGCCAGCTCCCAGGGAAAGAAGTGATTAGCTGGGTCCAAGGGTCCCCTGGGCAACCCTCCCTACTTGCCCCCCACCCCTGCCTGTGGGAAAGGCCAAGTCCTGCCAAGGTGGGAGGAAGGCAGTGAGCTGTGAAGGCCATCCGATGCCTATCGTGGCTGCAGGGACTGGCGGGAGCCCAGTGGAGGCCACGCTGGGTGAGCAGCCCTGGGCCACAGAATATGGGGGGCATCATTTAACCACAGTGAGAGCAGCCTCCAGCATGAATCTGACATTAGGGCTGCCCTTCTAGACAAGAGCTGGAGGCATGCCCGGAGGGCCCTGCCCACCACCAATGTGCTGAAACACAGGCCTGACCAGCCCCCAGACAAAGCCACTTGCCACCCCAACTCTCCTTGCTCTGCCCCTTCTGACGGAAAGTCCCTTACTCTATCTCCAGACTCTAGCCGCCCCAGGGAGGCCCAGGGAAAAGGTGTTCTAGTGGTGATGCTAGAATAGCAAGGGAAGGAGGAGGCCCAGACGGGGTGTGTGAAGGTGGCTTCTATTTTAATGTCCACAACTGTGATCAACAAAAAGCCGTGACTCTCTGCTATCCCTGTGTGGCCTCAGAGACAGGCCACGGCCATGGTGGAAGGGGTCTGTCCACGGGCATGCTGGGCAGACTCCAGGCCACACCCCCGGGGTTGAGGCAGGTAGGGGGCCAGGCAGTGGGCACGAGGTTGGGAAAGGGACCCTGTCTTTTAAGGACAGAGGTAGCAGCAGGAGCTGTAGTCAAACCTCAGCACCTGGGGGGCTCTGCAGGCCAGGTGCAGCCTCAGGAGGCCAAGAGCCCCCAGTCCTCCCACGGTGTCCCCAGCTACTTCCAGGAATGACAGGGTCATCTGGGGCTTGGAGGGGGAGACCTGGGGGCGGGACACTGGAGTCAGCCTCACACTTGGTGGTATGGCTAGAGAAAGGCTCAGCCACTGTGGGGCCTAGCATTCTGGGTGGCTCAGGGGTCCCCTGGGCCAGTGTGGGGCCGAGCTCTGGCTGCTCCCAGGCCCCCGAGGGTACCTCTGGCACCTTGGAGGGCACCCGTTTCACAGAGAGATCCAGGGGCACGTCCGGGGGCCTCACAGCCCACTCTAGTGCCTGATGGATGGTGAGCAGCTCCCGGCGAATCTTGCCCAACTGCTCCCGCAGAGGACGTGGGGCCAGGCCCCTGGCAGGTGCCAACTGCCCCAGGCGCTGCTCCACTTTAGCGTAGTCACCGAGGACCCGTGTCAGGTCTTCACCCACATGCCCAGGACCCCCCAGCACCAGGCCTGGTGGCTGCTGGGGCAGCGGGGACACAGGGCCCATGGTCTCAGGGTCGTCTGGCTCCTTGTCCTCAGGCCAGAGCATCACGGAGGGGCCAGTCCGCAGGCTAAGGGGAAGGAGCCAGTCAGGAGGCTGTGCGGCCCCCCGAGTGCCCCCAGCCCTTGACCCACTCCCCATTATGCCCCCTGACCAGCCTATCACCCCAGCCTAGGCCTCGGGAACCCAAAAGGACATATAGGTTAGTTCTCTGGTCTCAGTGTCCTCTCTGTGACCGGAACCCCATATTCCCAGCCACTGACCTGAAGACTGGAGCCCAGCCATCCTGCCCAGCCCTTCTTCCCCTACATCAACCTTCTGAGGGCCCCTGACACTTACCTGTTCTGGGAACCAAACTTGGCCATGCTGGAGGGGGCCTTCGGGGGCTCCAGCCTGATTCCCAGGGGCAGCTTCCTCTTGGGGTCACTCTGGGCAGCCAGCTCCAAGCTCCCTTCTTGCCCTGAGTCCCTGAGAGTACCACAGGGCCAGGGCCCACCCAGCCCAGGTACTGGCATCCTCAGTAGCCCAGGGGCAAGAGTCCCAGGGGGCCCCTTGGGAGGGACCAGGGGCTTGGTAGGGGCAGCCTTGCCTGCCGGCAGCCCCAGACTATGTTCTAGGAGAAGAGGGTAGTATAGGCGGGGGACTGGGGCTGGGTGCTCGGGGGGCTGTGGTGCAGGGAAGGCAGAGGCTGGGGGCAGCAGAGGGCTGGCAGAAGCAAGGAAGGGCATGTGGGCTGCAGCGGCCAGGGAGGGCCCCAAGTAGGAGAAGAGGCTGGGGCTCAGAGGGTAGTTGACACCCAGCAGGGACAGCTGGAGGCTCTGGGCCTCGGGGAACTCACTGGAGGTGGGCGGGGGATAACAGGGGACGCCGTTCTCAGGACCCATGGAGTCCACCATAACCATGCTCCTGGGGCCCCTGCCTGGCCCTGGCTTCCACGACTCAGCCAAGAGCCCACTGAGGCCTGCACCCTTCTGGGGATCTCTGGCTACAGGGGATGGTGTTTCTGGGGAGCCCTCAGCCCCTGGTTTGGAGCCCCCAACACAATGGTGCAGGGAGAGGACGTCAGTGACAAGGTTGGGTGTGGCAGGAGCATCCGGGAGTTGCGCTCTTTGGGGATGGTTGTCCGGGTCCATGGGGTCAGAAGGGTGGTCCGGGATGGGCTCACTGGGGCGGGGTGCAGCTGGGGTGCGGCGGCATGCCCAATCCGGCGAGTCAAGCAGCAGTGAGAGGGAGTCTTTGCAGAGGCTGTACTTCATGTGGTTGTATAGGTGTGACTTCTCCAGGCAGGTGAATGGGCACTGGAAGCACTTGTAGTTGTAGGGCTTGCCCCAAGGCCGCGGGATGTAGTGCGGCTTCTTGGGCTTCCGGGCCCGTGCCCGTGCCCCAGAGCCCAGGCGGCATGAACCTGCCTCTCGGGACATGGCAGCCTGCTAGCAGACAGGCCCGGGTACCATGGCCACCTGCAGACAAGAGGGCCTCAGTCAGAGCCTCTGTCAGCTCCCACAGCTTCAGGGATAGGAGCTGGGCATGGCACCACCCTCATCCTGCAGCCTGGGTCTCCCTGGCCTTTGCATGTGCAGCACCCTGGCCTAGAATGCCCTCCCTGTCTCATCCTTCAGTTCCTCTCCATGTACACTTCTAGGTGTAGCTGATAAAAATGCAGGATGCCCAGTCATATATGACTGGGGTAAATGGCAAATACTTTTTTTATGTATTTATAAATACACAGAGGACATTGAGCTATAAACATGGGTTAGCTAATATTTTGAGCGTACATTAAAAAAGTATTTGTTTTTGTTTTGAATTTAAGTTTAACCATGCCTCCTGTAATTTATGTCTAACCCAGGCCATGCCAGCCCTGAGCAGACCCAGTTCTGGGGTGATTCCATCCAGGCCCATCTCCCACGCTGGCAGAGCCAGAGTTTCTGTCTCTCGACAGGCATTTGCTGAGTGACTGGAAGAAGCCAAGTATGACCAGGCCTTTTCCTGGAGGACATCAACCCTTCCTTGTCTTTCACCTCTCCAGAGACCCCTGCCCATGCCGGCAAGCAAAGATAAAAGCCACCGGCAGAAAGCCCTGAGTCTCTGGTTAATGCTCTGTGTGTGTGTGCGTGCGTGTGCGTGTGTGCATGAGTATGTATTCCTTCTTCAGCAGAGTGTCAGCTGGGTACTGGAGGTCTCCGAGGGGGTCAGCCTCACGTGGGGCCAGACCAGGCTGGGGGGCGTGGACGTCACAGCATGGCCCCACGGCACAGCCACCTGCTCAGCCTGGCTCCATCTGGGTGGCTTCAGGCAGGTCAACAGCTGAGCCTGCAGTGGCTGAGCTTGGCCAAGACCCTCCTCTCCCCATGCCCTGTGTGTTCACTCAGAAGCTGCTCCTCACTCCATCTGGGCTGCCACCTGGGCTGTCCACCACCCCGGTGCGTGTCTGTGTGGAATGCAAAGAGTGTGTGCACACTTGCGTGTGAGGCTCCAGACAAGCTCTCACTTGGTCCCTGGAGTGACAACCTCTGCACGGCTGGGCTGACTCAGAACAGAGTGGACCACCAAAATACCTGGGGTCCTAGGCACATGCACTCTCAGAGTAGACACGGTCACTGTGCACATGGATGCACTCACAGCACAGGTGGGGTGGGAGCAGGTACTCAGACACATTCAAGTGCAGTGCACACACACACACACACACACACACACACCCAAGAACACACATGGTTATCACGGACACTGTCATGAATGTGGACAGACACACTAGCCCTGCTCCCCGGGGCTCAAGGGTGGCCAGTGGGTTAAGCAGAAGGAATGGAGCAGCTGAGCAGCCACTGAGAGCAGGTTGTCCTCCCTGCTGGCCTTTGGGCTGCTCCTCACATGGCAGGCAGTCCTGTCTGCTGCCCCAAACACTGGTTGGGCAGTGTTTATTTTGGGGGACAGCCAAAGGGGTGAAGAGGGCTGCTCATTCAAAGAAGCCCTGTGTGGGGGGTCAGCATGGTAAAGGTCTGGGCGTGGAAGGTGGAGCAAGCAGAGGCTAGCTGGTTTGTGGATGTCCACATTTAGGAGGGGATGGGGCTTTGAGAAGAGTGCAGGGGTTGGGAAGCGGGGGCTGGACCCAGGAAAGGGCCCAAGGTTCCCTGAGGCGCTGCAGATATCCCCTGGACTTGGTGGTGGGTGCAGAGGCAGGCCCCATCCCAGCCCCCCCACCAAGATACAAATGACAAATGGGCATGTGTGCTCAGGAGACAGAGGCGGCTGTGCTGGGGCCATCGATCACCCAGCCCTGGGAGCCACACAGCTGTGCTGCCTGGTACTACCACCCACCCCACTTCCCAGCCTGGCCCCTGGATTGGGGGTGTCTCCTCTCAGGCTCAGGAGGAAGGGGGAGTGTCCTCCTATGCTCCCCTTCAGATCAGACACCTGGGTTGCTGGCCTGTTCAGGAGTCATCTCAGCAGCTGCCAACCCCACAGGGACACAGAGGATGCCTGGCACCCACCTAGCATGCTTATGCACAAGCAGAAGACACCCTTAGATACCAGCATGCACCCACACACATCCAAAAGCGCATTCATTCGTATATGGGTCCCAGCCCATGGCTGGGTACATGCTTCCACAGTGGCCTGCACCCCCTTCGTGCCAGCCAGGAGGCACCGGCCCCACTAACCTTTCCTTGTCTGTGGGAGAACTGGTGGCAGGCCAGGAGCAAGAGGCCCCAACCCAGGGTGGGAGAGGGGACACGTAGGGCTTGGAGTCACCACCAGGGCATTAAAGCTCACCCATCCCACTGGCCCCCTTGGAACTTAGGGAGCAAGCACCCCACAGGGCGTGGTGCAGAGGGGTGACCAGGCTCCTCTCTGGCTGAGGAGGTGACCCCAATTCCCTCCCTTTGCCCTCCCTAGCGGCGCCTGGGAAGGCACCCTCCTCCAAGAGGGAGGCTGCTGCGCCCGGATGGTCCCGGCGCATGGAGCCTGGACTCGGGGAAGTCGGGGACCGCGGGGCTGGGGCTGCTTAGAACGCGCCGGACGCTCCCGGCGTCCCGCCGCCCCGCACCCCAAACGTCCAGCGGGACCCTGCGCTGCCGCGAAGGTCCCCCGACCCGCCGACGCCCGCGCCAGCCCTACCTGCGCCGCGGCGGGAGCCGAGCTTGCGGCGCCCGGAGACGTCTGCGCGTCGCCCCGGGAGCCGAGCCGAACCGTCCCTCCTACGCCCCGCTCGGCGCCGGCCGCGCCCCCGGACTGCGCGAAAGCGGCTCAGGCTCTCGCAGCAGCGACCAGGGCGTCCACAGTGGAAACTGAGGCTGGGCGCTGGGCGCGCCCCCCACGCGGTCTGCAGTCGCTCGCTCGGCTGCGAGTCCCCAGAGCCCCTGCCGCCGCCCGCGTCCCCCGACGCCGCTCGCACTCCCCGAAGTTGGCAGCCGGAGCGGCCGCGCGCGCCTCGGCGCCGGGGACGGGGGCGCTCGGACCCCCGACCCGGGCTAGCGGGGGAAGGCGGCAAGCGCGCGCCGTTGGCGGTTCCCCTTCGGCCACCCCAGGTGACACCCGCCTCCTTCTCTCTCCCCCCTCCTGCCCACAGTCGCCCCCCCCCCCAACTCACTGGCCTTGCGCACCCGGGACCCGCACGGCTCTCTCCGCGGCAACGGCAACTCCTGGACCGAGTGGTGGCTGGTGAGTGACCCCAGTGGCACCACCAGAGTCGGGCAGGGACGGACGGCGTCGCGGAGCAGCCGGGAGCGGAGGCGCAGGTGTGCGGACGAATGCCGGGCGACGGGCACCGTCCCCGCCCCCGTCGCCTGCAGGCTGCCGCGAGGGCGCGCAGAGGCGGCGAGGTCTCCCGGGGTCCGCGCAGCGGTGTGACGGGGTGTCAGCGGCCAGGGCGCGTGGAGGGGCCGTCAGCACTCATCCGTCAGGGCCCGGCTCTGGCCTCTGACAAGCACCCACCTGAGCCAGGGCCTGGGGGCTGAGCCTCGGGATAGGGGGCGCTGTGGGTAACGGAGCCGGCCGGGGTAGTGCTGCCGCCCAGCCCAGGAGAGGATGGGGCCCAGAGCTGAGCCGCACAGCACAGCGCAGAGAGAGTCTCGCAAGAATCCCTTCCCGGCCAGCTCTGCTGGGCCAAGCCTTGCCTCCAATGCTGTTTCCTCCTCTCCAAAGAGGAGGTTGAGTCTCCTCCTGGATATACACCCCCAAACCCTTGTCCTTCCCACTGACGGCCACTGGCTCAGGAAAGGATGGTCCCCATATACTCACTCCCCTCTTCCCGGAAGCATTACCAACCCCCCATCCAGCCCAGGCTTCTCAGTCCCCTGGCAGGTGCCTCAGGCTGCACCGCCAGGCCCTCCATCTTCTTGCTGTTTGCAGAACTCCTTTCCACTGCTGTCTCTCCTGGGGTAGGTAGAGGTGGGGCCTGGGAAAGGCTAGGGTATCTCAGACCCATCATGACCCCCCCCACACACACACACACTTGATGTCCTCATAGCCAGAGCTGCTCCCAGCCCCACCTGGGGTACACCAGGTCCCATGTAGCTCCATGAGGTATCAAATCTTAACAGTCTGGGGTCCCACTGCTCTTCAGCTGGGCACTCTTGGAATTTTATCTGGCCACCCAGTTCCATTCTGGATATGGTCACAGACGTGCCAGGACATGGCCAGACCATCTCTTCCAGTGAGTCTGCCAGAAATGTGCGGTGGTGCCATTTCAGGCAGGGTACAGGATCTGTAGCCAGGGGGGTAAGTCCTGCTCCAGGCCAGCTCTGTGGAGGCACAGAGGGCCCCATGAAGATCCACTTGGCCCTCTCTGCAGGCTTAACAAAAGGCTTTCTGGGGTATCCTCGGCTTAGTTTGGGAGGCAGGAGCAAGTTGGGAAAGGAAGGAATTTCCACTAGGGGCATTGCACCTCGAATGAGGCAGCTAGAGAAGAGCACTGCATCCTCCAGAGTCTAGCATGTCCTGGGCCTTATGAGCCAGGCCTCAGTTTCCCAGTCTGTGCAGGCAGGTGACAGACAGGTGATGGCCCAGGTCTCCCTGTTCAACCACAACAGGCATCTGTAAGGAACAGAGCTCAGTGGTTCTGCCCTTAGAACCCAGGGCGAGGATACTGATATAAAAATGAGTGCTCAGTTCAGTCTCCCTCCTGCCCCAGTGCCGCCTTCCCTGATTCATCTTGGGTGGCCCCATTTCTCCTCATCAAGTCCATGGGGCACGGAGGGCTATGGGTGACACAGCATGCCAGCTTTCTTTTTTCTGCCCACCTGGCCTGGCCTGGCTGACCAGCTGACCATGCAGGCAGCCTGGAGCTGAGAGACAGCTTGAGCAGCCGCCACGCCAGCAGCCCTGTGGTGAGTGGGGACCAGGAGGCCTGCTCCTTCTGCACACAAACCCAACTTTGAACGTGCTCAGCCAGGCCCAGTCCCTTCATCATGGGCACCACCCAGAGAGGGCAGGGACGCAAGTCACCTTGAACAGTGGGAATAGGGATCCCCGGCCTTGGCCACTTGGTCCCAGGGAGGAGTCTGCTTCCCCACCCCTTGCTGGCTGACCCCCTGAGGAGAGGCAACAGCACAGGGGATAGTCTCATTGGAAGCTGTTGCCATGATCTATGGGATGGAAAGTTATGGATCAGGAAACCCCCATCCCGAGGAGCCCTGCAGCAAGCTCAGGTCCCACTTGCACCCCCTGCCCAGACTCCTCCCAGAAGCCCTGCCTTGCAGAATGCAGAGCGAATAGCCCAGCGAAGCCCAGGTGATTAAGGGCCCCCTGAAAGGAGGGAGAAGGCCCGGACTCCAGATTTTAACAAAAGGAGGAGGTCAGGGAGGGTGTGGTCAGCACCAGCCATGGAGGCCACCCTTGTAGCCTGGGTTTTTTTCTAGAAATTCAGGTTGGAGGAGAGGCAGTGACACCTCCAGAGGAACTCAGCACCCAAGGGGCATGACCTGGGTGCGCTTCTGGGCTTCTAGGAGGAGTCTGGGCACGGGGTGCAAGTGGGACCTGAGCTTGCTGTAGGGGTATCTTAAAAGCTCAGTTGCAGCTGCAGCCCAGTGGCCTGTGCATGGGGCGCAAGTAAGGCCACTCTGTCAGGTACACAACTGACTATCCCTACCACCCGTGGCCAGACAAGGCAGGATATCAATGCCAGCCCTCCGCACCCCTGTGCTCTCTGCCCAAGGCTCTCTATGCACATCTGCTCCCTCATAGCTGGCACACATTGTGCCCAGGGCCTGTCCCACTTTCCACCCAAGAGTGGGGCATGGCGGTGGGTCATAATCCACTCACTGGAACCTACCCCACATGTTGGGGCAAGCTTGGGCCCAGGGAGGTGGTCCCTATCCCCTGAGGCAGTGACACGGACCCCCATGGCTTTGGGGCTTGGTCCTCAATGTTGTCCTGAGTTCTGAGACCCCTGCCTTGGTCTCACCTGCAGAATGGGTGATAGAGACTCGGTCTCTGGGTGCTTCTGGCACCAATGGGGTGTTGGGGAAGCAGACTTTTTCTCATCGTCTGGTCCTGTTGCAGGGTGGGGTAGGGGACCCACAGACTCTCCCCCTGCCGCCAGCAGGAGCTCATCTCTGCCATTAACCTCTGCCTGACTTGCCCACATCCCCCACCCCCTCCTGTCGCCTCCACTAATGCTGGTATGTGCATGCCAGGGGATGCAGGGGCAGGACAGACATTGGGCCCAGGGAAGGTAGGGGGTAGTGGCACAGTGCCTGGAGCAGGCTTGTCTCATCCCCTCAGTGTATACACATGGCCCTTGCCAGGACAGGTGTAGGAGCCAGTCCAGTCTTTTTCTACCCAGTGGGCAGAGAGATGGGGGAATGGAACCCCTAGGCAGGGTCTGGGAACTCCTGGGAAGGGTCAGCACCATGCAGGGGTCAGCACGGCCATGACTCATATTCACTTGCTCATGACGAACCCTGGATGTTCATAATCTCCCTGGGCTGAGCATGGGTCATCCTTGGCACTTCCTCCACCTTGCCCATTCAAGGTGGCTTCGGGCTGAAAGGGGTGGGCTCAGGACTTGGCTGAAAGGGGGAGGGTCACACCTGAGGCCACTGACCCCAAGAACCACGGCAGGTTCAGGGGCGGGGCAGAGCCAGATGGGGCTGGGTGACTGCATGGACAGAGCTGTGAGCAGGTTTGGAGGACCTCACTGCAGACTCACGGGGAGCACATGGAGGGCTGGAAGCTCACCAGGGAATCTGTGACAGGTGCTGCTTGAGCTAGCCCACCCTAAAAGAGAGGGGCCTGGCTAAGAGGTTTCTGGAACCACGGACACCAGGTCTCTAGCTCTTGCTCTCCTGGGCTTGCAAGCTCTCTGCTGGTGGCTGGCTCCTGCCCCATTACTGCTTCCCTGTGACTCATCCTTCAACTAGCTGCAGGGTTGTCTCCTCTGGAGACGGGCCCTCCCCACATGCTCCATCTCCCCACACCCACTAGGTCATTAGGCATCCTGGGGTAGGGTGTGGGGACCCTGTGTGTGCCTCAGGCTGCTGTGATGGAGGAATGACAGGGGCTGTAGTGGGAGTGAGTTCCCCGTTGTGAGAGGCATACGAATTGGTGCAAGGGACTTTGGATCACTGAGAGAGCAGCCTGGCCAGGCGGGTGGGATGAGAGGCTTGGGCCGCTCGAGCCCCCACCCAGCTTCGGAGCCTGCACTGGCCAAGCAGCGCCCCAGGCCGACAGCAACCATATGTTGGAAGAGGAGCTGTGTGCGTTGCTCTGCGGCCCCTGGGGCCTGGCCTTCCTGGGCCTGTCACAGCTGATTTTCCCTGCCTGAGTGGCAGGCGGGCCAGTGGGCGGGGTAGGTGGGAGCTGCAGAGCCTCTGTTTGGCTCCAGTCCATCCCCCACAGCTCTCAACACTGGACCTGCTACTAGTAGACCCAGGTGCTGGACCCCAATATAACTCTGCCCATTTTGGTCCCATCTGGGTCAGGAAAGGAACCCTGGCAACTAGGGGCCAGCCCTCCTGCTCAGTTGGTCGTGGGCAGGTGGCCAGGGATGCACATGGGCTGTGAGGCCCCAGGGCAGGCGGGAGAGGGCCCGGAGCCTTGGCCCTGTCAGCCCAATGCCCAGAGCTGTGGAGGGAGGCGGGAGGCCACGGCTAATTTGTACACTAAGTGCTTCTGACAGGGATGCCTCACAAGTGAGAACACACCACCACCCGCCTTGGGAAGGCCGTCGCGGCCAATGGGTGGGCAGAGGCAGCCTGGGTGAGGGGCCAGAGTTGGCACACAGAGTCAACCCAGCCTGTAGAAACACGGACAGCACAGGGAAGTGGGCAAGGGCAGGACTGAGGTAGAGAGGAGCAGTCAGGACCAGGAGCCCCAGCAGCTGGAGAGCCACAGTCACAGCAGGAAGAGGTGGGGAGCAGGGCGCAACAGTGAGGAAGGGGACAACCCCCAGGGCTCATGCCTACTCCCTACGGTGGCCCCTGACCCCATCTACTCATACCAGGCCTGTGGTCCAGGTGTCACTCTACTATGACTGAGAGGATAGCTGAAGTCCCTGCCTCAGGATGGCCTGGCTGGCTCCCTCCATCCTCTTTCCTCACCAGCCACCTGCCCCAGGAGTGCCCTGACCCTAGCCAAACCTCCTCAGCCCCCTCAGGGGGTCAACCCCAGCTAGCACTTCCTTTGAGCTCCCTTGTCATGACCAGGCGTGTTGCCTATGGTGTCCCCCAACTCTTTGGACAGTGTGTTCACTGGCCCCCCTTTCCCTTAACCACTCCCTGCTGGAGCCTCCTTCCTTGCAGGTTGGGGTCAAAGGGCAAAGGGTGCTGGCCAGGGTAAGCTGGGGTCTCCAGACTGGCCAAGAGGGTGAGCATGCCTGCCTAGCCCGCCACAAGGACAACGGGCACCCACTGGAACACAAGTCCAGGCTGTCCGGGACACCTCAGGGGTGATGGAGCTAGCTCTGTGAGGACTTGAGGGTAGACGTGTCCTGGCCCCCACCCCACGGGAGAGGGTCCGGCTTGGTTGGCGCAGCCGCAGTGCAGCAGGGCGGGCATCTTTGGGCGCCGAGGTGAGATGTGTTGTGGCAGCTCCCCTGCTGCCCGAGGCCCGCCTGGAGCGAACACTGCTGGTGGCTTTAATTGCTTTCACATTCAATAGGCTGGCCTGTGACAGGCCTCTTACACCCGCTGAGTGCCAGACTCTGCACCCCAGCCCCCCACTTGTTCAGGGAGGGTGGCCCTGAAGCCTCTTTCCTTGACCGAGACTGCGAACGACAGACCGGGCCGGTGAGCTGCTCCACGTGCCTGGCCTCAGCTGCCATGGGGAAAGTGCCTCCCAGGACAAACTAGAGGGAACATGGGGCCCCTAGGGTCACGCAGGAGCAGGCCATCACCTGCAGGAGAGGATAAGGAAACTTTTCTTGTGGTGTGGTCCCCTCGCTCCATCTGCTCCCGCCTGATGACTGATAAATTCAGACAGGCACTCCTAGACAGACCTCTCACTGGGAAAAGCCTTGCATATGTACTGTCCTTCTGTCTGCCTGGGGCTGAGGCTGTGTGGGAACCAGCCTGCCAACCACTGCAGGATCTGGCCCAAACCTCTGTCCCGCCTGGACATCCAGTCCTTCCTGCGGTCCAGGCAGTCAGTGAGCAGGGCACTCCTAAAGGCTCATTGTGAGGCTGATCTCTGGTACCAGCAAGCCACCCCCATTGAGGTGTTGTCACTAGAGTAGTCTGGGTGCCCCTCAGCACGACTCTGCAAGTAAAATGGAGACAAGGGGTCTGGGACTCCTGGGAAAAGTGATAGGCAGACAAGGCGTCATTACAAAACAAAACATTTCATTTGGTCCATCAGAGCCTGAGTCTGGAAACACCCATGGAGAATCATTCTGCAGGGCTGGGGACCGACTGATAAAATAGTCTCTGCATCAGAAGAGCTGGCCATATGTACAGGGTTAAAAATATTCACAGCTCAGAGTAAAAGGAGAAAATATAAAGGAGGCCCTAAAGGGAGTGTAGTGCGTCCCGTGTTTCTCCAGGTGTAAAAACCCCTGCAAACCCCACAGGAAGTGAGAGGCGGTGGGTAGGGCTGCCAGCTGCCTGGGGCTGCAGGGCAGTGAGGCCAGGCAGGCCCCTGGAAGCTGGCCTCAGATGTTCACAGGCAGATGCAGGACTTCAAGCAGCCATGGGGAAGGATGGCCGGGAGCAGTCCAGCTCCCTGGGCTTCTGAGGCAGAGGAGGGGCTAGGAGGGATACCCCGCATGTGGCTGGCCAAGGATTTCTGTTGGACCTTGGTCCTCCTGGCAGAGGTTAGGTGGTATTGAGGACAAACCACCTCACCAAATGGTAGCTCCTGACCAGCAGCCCCCAGGGCATGGCTTCGATCCTGGAGACTACTCCAGGAATTGCATAGTGTTGCCAGAGGGGCAGCTGGGACCCTCCCCGACCCTGGTCCTAAGCCCACGGTCACCAGGTCCCTGCCTCCTGGGACACACTGCTGGGACTTCTGGCACCCCTGCTTGCCTTGTGGAGGTGAGAGTGTGAGAAGATGGGCTCTGAGGGCAAGCTAGGGAGAGAAGCCTCCTGACTTCGTGCCCCACAGAAGGGATAGTCCCTACACAGCTAGGGGTCCTGGCCTCTGACCTGCCCAGACTTGGTTTTGTGAATGGAGCTCTTGGCTGCCTCACACAGGTTAGAGGCCCCAGGACCATGGGGAAGGGTCAGCCTCATCAAAGCCCCAGCTCACGTGAACTCAACCTTGAGGCAAACCACTCATAGGGGCTGATGCACAGATCCCTCACGCTAGAAACGGGTTCAAGGTATTCTGTTTGGCGGTTGGGAGGCCCTGGACAGGAGGGAGGGGCATGGAAGAAGGCTCAGGGGAAGCTGTGCCCCACGGCTGGTGGCTCCCTGGGCAGGGTCCTGAGATTCTGGTTCAAGCGTCCTCTGTTGGGGTCTCCCTCTTAAAGTGCATGTGGGGGGCGGGGGTGGGCAGGCAAGGGCAAAGTTGTCACAACGGCCGGGGCCCATGTAGGCCAGCGACCTCCGGCGTGAGTGGGGGGCTGTGGGTGCCCCTGGAGGCTGTCCAGTCGCTGAGGAAGGCCTGGGCTGCTTTGCGGTGTGCCAGGCGGTGGGTGATGGAAAAGCCGGCGTTGCCCTCGAGCTGGGACAGGATCACCAGGACCTGCCTGGGGGAGGGGGCTGGTGAGGGCCAGTGGAGGCTGGGGGGTCAAAGGGGAGGGAGTGGTGCCCACCTGTGCAGGGGTGGCACACTGTCCTGAGTGCGCAGGCTGCCTCGAGTGGATACCACATTGAAGCTGTCAGAGCAGTCGCACTGCACATGCAGGTAGGACTTGGGGTGCCGGTTCTCTACGACCACGATGAGCCCTGCCCAGCCGTGAGTCAGGTAGTAGCAGGTCATGCCCTCGCGACCCTGGGCAGACAGCAGTGTGGGCTGGGCAGGGCCTCCTCTTCCGTCCATCCCCATCCCCATCTCCCTCCCTGCCCACCTCACCTCATGCCTCTCTCCCCGACTCTCCGTGAGCAGGATGATGGCGTCAGCCAGTGTGGTGGGCTGGGCCTCTACGGGTTCCACCATGACCAGCCTCGAGCTGTACACAGCCAGCACATGGCCAGGCGGCTCTGGGGAGCAGCGTGGGACTCCCATGGAGGGACTCGAGGCTGTGGGGGTTGTGAGTGAGGGGGGCCTGGGCCGCTGCGGTGGGGAGGGTCCGGGGTCAGGGTGGGGGTGGGTGGCGTTACCCTGAGGGGCGGCTGGGGGCCCCGGTGCAGTGGGGCTCCAGTGGTTGAAGGCACAGCACACCACAGCATATTCGCCAGGCTCCAGCATCACATCACAGTTGACAAACTTCTTGACGGCACGCTTGCTGTGGGCCAGCAGGCGGCCCAGGCTCAGGCGGCCACCGCTGCCAAAGGAGGCCCGGAACACCAGGACACACAGGTCGAGGAGGTGGCTGTCTGCCGAGTCTGCACGCCTGTGGCCCAAACCGTGGAAAGGGTTACCAACAGCACCTACCGTCCGCGGCCCCCCCCCCCCAGCTTGACCCTCAGAGCCCCCAGCTATGGCTCCGCCCACAAGCCCACCCAGCGCTCCAGCCCCGCCCACCTGCTGCCCTCCTGGAAGAGGGCGAACTCCAGCGACGCACGCTCCAGCACAGTAAGCGCTGTCACCCCCACGGGCCCACTGGCCGAGCTGGGGAAACAGCCCTGCACCCGCACCTCCTGCCAGTCAGAGTGCACCTTGCAGATGTCCACAGAGTCAAAGTACCTGGGCAGCGAGATGACAGCCCCACCTGAGCAGCCCCAACTCCAGCTCTGGACACCCAGCAGAGCCAACCCCACCAGAGTCCAGACACCTGCCACAGCCCTCATACCCTCCCCACTCCCTGCTCCTCTGTGCCTCGGGCATCTCTTAGGGCCAGTGTTCCAGAATCCCTGGTGCTGGCTATTGTCTAAAGACACCACCAGAGGGCTCCAGGCCCCAAAGATGACCCAGAGCCTTGAAAGCAGAACCCTACAATCACCACCCTCAGGCCCTAAGTCGACAGAGGGACAGGCTAGGCTCCTCAGGAAGGACATGCTGTGGGTTAGGGTAAGGGGGTGCAGAGACAAGTGAGGTGGGTGAAGATAAGAGTGGCTGGAGCACAGGGTGGCCACAGGGTAGACACTGGACTCCAACTGCCCGAAGAGTCCAGGTACCTGATGAAGTCACTGTACTCCATCCAGAAGACACCCTCACTGCTGCCGTGTGGCATGAGCTCGCCACGCAGGTGACTTGGCCAGTGTGGCCACTCATCCGACCAGCTGCCATTCCAGGAAAAGCGGCCCCATGGGTTCCGAAGACGCAGGAGCCTGTGGACCATGGGGCTGAAGGCTACAGCTTCCACCACACATCCACATGCCCTGGCTGCCCGTAGCTGGCCCAGCCCCTACCTGGAGCCCTGGACATCACGGACATCCAGGATGGAGTAGGCGTGGCGGGGACGCAGGCCCAGGCTCTCGTAGGTAGCATCATCCACTTTCATGTTGCCACCCCCACAAGAGGCACCCATGAGGAACCTGTGTAGACAGAGTGGACTTGCTCATTGAGGAGGCTTGCTGACCAGGAAGCCTTGGTGATTGGGGGCCCCTTATTAATCAGGGGCCTCACTCAGTGGGCCTAATTTATCCCTGTTGGTCCCAGGGGTGGGGGTCCTCCCTGCCTGTGGGGGAATGCATATCCTGGGGACCCAGAAGAGACTCATGGGACTCAGGAAGTGTGGGCTTGCCTCTTATACCATGGCCCAAGAGCTCTGAGGTTGGACTGGGGGTCAGGCAGGCCTGGGTCCTGTCAGCTCAGGATCTTGGCCTCCCAAGGAGACAGGAAGCAATACTGCCCAGTATCAGATGAGATGAGGGCATCTCAGCACTGAGCCATCTCTTCCAGGCCTAGGGTTCTGAATCCTCTTTACAGACATGCTGACCAGTTTGTGCCAAGTCTCAGAAGGCAGCCCACTCCTACCAGGTGCCTCCGTGGGGCTTGCTCCACAGGGCTCCAAGCAGGTGCTGATGGTTATTATAGGCCCATTCAGGTGTGGGCTGATGGGCAGCACTTTGCCTGTTCCCCTGGTCTGCCTGCTGAGCAGTGGCAGTGGGAGGTGGCAGGACTGTCAGCCAGACCTAACTATGGTCAACCCCTACTGGAAGCATTCTGTGAAACCGAGGGTGTGGGTCAGAGGGCTCTTGCCCCTGCTTCTCCCACCATTCCAGGCCCCGGGCTGGCCATCCCCTCGCCTTGCCTCTCCGCCCAAACCGCTGACCGCCGCAGCACCCGCCCCTCTTACCCAGCCTCCTTAGAACTCAGCATTTTGGCCCAGATGAGGTCAGTGTCAACGGGTTCCTCGCGGGGGTTAGTGGAGCTGACCTGCAGCGCCAGGCTCTCACAGGGGGCGCCGGTGAGTGTGGCCAGGCCTTCGATGGCACGCCCTGCCTGGAGGGCAAAGTAGGAGCCGTGCAGCTTGGCCAGAGCCTTCTCGATGAGGGCCACCCACAGCTGCTTCCGCTGGGCCTGTAGGAAGAGGCTGGAGTCAAGAAGCCTGTCAAGGCCTGTCCCCCCAACCCTGCCCCCACTCCCTGCCTGTCCACCCCACCACCTGCGAGAAGAGGAGGAAGCCGGCCTCATCGCAGGGCAGCATGTCATCCACCAGCACCGTTGTCCATGTGCCATCTTTGCAGAGCCGCACCTGGTAGGCACCCTCCTCACACAGGCTGCGAGTGACCATCACCCGCTCAACCAGGTCAGGCCGCTCGGCCAACACTGCCAGAGCACTCAGGAACCTGTGCAGAGTCGGGGGCCTCACCAATGAGCACAACTGGATCATCCTACCGCCCAGCCCAAGTGGGTGCCCCAAACTCACCAGCAGTTCCCCAGCAGCCCCTGTAGGATGTCTGAGGGTCGGAGAGTGTGAAACACGGACCAGGAGGTGCTGTGGTCCCTGAAGACGGAGCAATTGATCTCATGGGGCCGTAGCCACTGTCTCACACGTTGCTGGACGCTGTCACCCACAGGGAAGCCCACAGACTCAGGCCCAGGGGGGAAGCTGTCATCCACAAAGTTCACGCTGTTCTGCACAAACCATAGCCACACAGTCAGGCTGAGCTGGTTGGCTCCGGGCCCAGGATGAACCTCACTCAGCCTGGAAACCCAGGACAGCACCCTGAAAATGCTGCCTGAGCCACAGAAAAAATGGGGTAGGCATGTGTGTAGCCACCCTGACCCATGTGGAGGACTCAGCTGGGGCCTTATGTGACCCACACCACCCTGTCTGAGCCTGGGAAACCACAGCCAACCAGGACACTACAGGCCAGTGATGGGTCAGTGGGAGGTATATATGCCCCAGGGATATGGCGCAGCCTCTAACCTGGAGGCCACAGGAGTGGTGAGTGTGGGGTTCAGGGAACTTTGGTGGCTTCCCTGTCCAGGCCATGGCCCACCACACCAAAGGCCCAGGAAGAGCGGTAGGGGGACTGGCTAGGACAGGGAAGCCAGGATATAAGACTCCAAATGGGGTGACAGGATGGGTTGCTGGCAGTGATGCAGGGCAGAAGAGTATGAGGGGGTGTCCCAACTCTGAGTTTTGGTAGGGTCTCCATGGCTAGAGGAAGCACTGGGCTTGCCTGTTAACATAAAGCCTCTACCTGTGTCCGCACCTCTTTATGCCTTCAACATCTATGTGAAATCACACCTGAAAGGGATCAGGAACACAGACTACGGGTTCTTGAACCCTTGTGGGCACAGAGAAAAAAGAGGCACGATGCAGGCAGTGGGGACCAGCCACACACAGGTGAGGGGTGACTTGATGGCCCAACCCAAGCTCAGGGCTGGGCTCAGAGCTCAAAGAGCTCTTGCTGCAGGTTCCTTCCGCTCCCTGGCTGGAGAAAGGACAGCAGGGAAGGACAAAAGATACAGGGGGAGAGGCCCATGGGGAGGGGAGCACCAGCCCTAGAGCACAGACCATTGTCTCTCAAGACATCTCACCTCCCGGCAGAAGGCCACGATGTTCTCCCAGAGAGCTTTGGCCTCACCCTCATCCGTCTGCCGCCGCTTCTCCACATGCATACTCTCCCTGCGCCTCAGGGGCGCGACTCCCCGGCGCTGGGCCACTAGGAGCTGGGGTGTGTGGCAGGCGGCACAGTGCTTAGCCCGGGGTGTGTTGAGCAGAGTGCAGGCAGGGCAGGCCCACTGGCCCGGCCGCTCAGACGGTGCCTCAGGAAAGAGGCGGCAGGCTTTGTGGGCCGTGCAGAGGCCAGGCTTGTCAGTGCTGCAGTCAGGACAGCGGGCAATGGACTCACTGTGCTCCTGGAAGCCATGCAGCTTGGAGCAGCCGCACGCTGTGCACCTGGGGGCCACTGTGGGGTTCTTGAGCGTGCACTTGGCACATGACCAGGTGCTAAAGTCGGGGCTAGAAGGGCTGGCTGGAGTGTAGCGCACAATGTCACCCGCCAGGTCAATGACATCGGTGCCTGGCATGGCACCACAGGCTTCACACAGGCTTGTGGGGCTCGGTGTGGAGCAAGAGCTGCACCGGCGCAACCCAGGGCTGCCCTCAGCCACCTCCTCCTCCAGAGCGCTCAGTCGCTTGCCTGAGAGCAGCTCTGCTAAGCGGGAGGCTCCTGTTGCAGTACGCCCTGGGCCCTGGGGGGGTCCCTTGGAGCCAGTGGGCTGGGTGGCCTCAGGCACCAGTGGCTGCAGCTGTGGGGGTACCTCACGGCGGCTGCGAGGCACGGGGTTGTTCTGCAGGGTGGGCGAGAAGGGGCTGAAGGGTATCATCCGGGGAAGCTCCTGGTCGTTGGCAGAGGGAGGGTCAGCCTCGGCACCTTCCCCAGGCTGGAGTGGGGCAGGTGTGACGTGGAAGCCAGCAGGTGCCACAACTTCAGGGACCACCAGGGCCTCGGGAGGGATCCTGGGCAGTGAGAGTTTTCGGGGTCCCCCGCAGGCAGAGCAGGAGCTGGCCATGGGTGTATTGTGTAGTGTGCAGCGTGGGCAGGCCCAGCCGCTCCTGGGTTCTGTTGCCCCCTCCTCCTTCTCCTCTGGCTGACCCCCAGCCAGCTCCATGGCCATTAGTCCCTCTGTCCGCACTGGACCTGCCTCCTCCTTGCAGCTGCTCTTGGGCTCCACCAGGATGGTGGGTGGCTTGGGTAGGACCCCATTGATGACTGGCAGCAGGGAGGTGCCAGGCACGGGTTCCGGGGCAAAGCCACACACCTCGCAGGCCTCCTTGCCTAGGAAGTTCCGGAATGTGCAACGGGCGCAGGGCCATTTCTGCTCTTCAACACTGAGCCGCAGGATCTGGTCGAGGTCAGGCTTGTGTCGGGGGGCCTCACAGATGGAGCACTGGCGCTGGCCGGCCGGGTTCAGGAATGTGCAGCGTGTGCAGGACCACTCCCCAACGGCGGCCATGGACCCAGGCGAGTGTGTGTGGCTGCAAGAAATGGCCCCAATCAGTGCAGGCCCACAGGACAGGGACTCAAGTCTCCACCTGGGACAAGGGGGTCGAGCCAGAGAGATCTGTGCTCTTCTGGGCTGTGATAGATGTCAGGCTCAAGAGGGCAGCCTATAAGAGGCTCGAGGACTGTAAGGAGTGAGAGACATCCCCAAGGCCTCTGAGGGATCCCCACAGCTCTGTCCTCAGACCCCTTCTAGAGGGGTGGACCTGTGGGGACAGAGGGATAAAGTTGAGCCACCACAACATCTTAGTGGCCACAGGGACTTGGTGTGGAGGCAGTCTTTGATCAGTCTCAGGAAAGAGTGTGAGTGAACTTCCTTGACAGGAAAAAGGGCATCTACAAAACACCCACAGCACCTGGGGGTGAAAGACTGAACACTTTCCTCCCAGATCAGAAACTCAGCACTGCTAGTCAACATTGTGCTGGAATTCTAGTCAAAGCAATTAGGCAGGAAAAAGAGATAAAAGGTATCCAACTGAAAAGGAAGAAGTAAAACTACTTCCATTTGCAGATAACATAATCCTATACATACAAAATCCCAAGCATCTATAAAAAACCTACAAGAGCTAATAAATGAATTCAGCAAAGTTGTAGAGACCAACACACAAAAGTATTTCTGTGCCAGTAATGAACAATCCAAAAAGGAAGAAAACAATACCACTTACAATAACATCCAAATAATACCTACAAATAAATTTAAATAAGAAGGTGAAAGACTTGTACTCTGAAAACTACAAAAAGTTCTGAAAGAAATTAAAGACCTAAATAAATGGAAAAACATCCTGTGTGCAAGGATTAGAAGACTTAATTATGATGTTTAAGACTTATGATGACAATACCAATACTACCCAAAGTGATTTATAGATTCAGTGCAATCCCTATCGAAATCCCCATGTTTTTTTTTCAGGAATGGAAGAAACTGATTCTAAAATTTATATCAAATTGCAAGCCACCCCACCGCAGTAGTCAAAACAATCTTGAAAGATAGGCAGGTCAAGGCAGACGAGACATCTACATATGGTCTACATAACCAATGGCATAGAATAAAGAATCTAGAAATAAACCCTCACATCTATGGTCAATCGTTGGATATGACACCAAAAGTATAAGCAAATGGAAAAAACAAAAAACAAAAAACTAGACTTCCACTAAAATTAGTAACTTCTGCTTCAAAGGACATCAAAAAAGTGAAGACAACCTGTAGAATAGGAGAAAATATTTGCAAATTGTATATCTTATAACTGTCTTGTATCCAGAATAAAGAACTCTTATAACTTAAAAAGAAAAAAGAAAAAAAAAACGTTTTAAAAAGAGGCAAAGGTACTATTGCTGCATAACACAAACATACACACA
Organism: Cynopterus sphinx; assembly: GCA_030015415.1. Taxonomy (NCBI): domain Eukaryota; kingdom Metazoa; phylum Chordata; class Mammalia; order Chiroptera; family Pteropodidae; genus Cynopterus; species Cynopterus sphinx. The sequence continues at coordinate 91,522,304 of CM057379.1, read as the reverse complement.
CATACAGGGGAAGGGGGATGAGGGACAAAGGAGTTGAACAGGCATTTCTCCAAAGAAGATACACAAATGGCCAATAAGCACAGGAAAAGATATTCATCACTAGTAAACTGTCTTGAAGTATCACTTCATACCCACTGGAAAGGCCAGAATCAAAACTGAAGATGATGACAAGTATTGGCAAAATTGTGGAGAAATTAGAGTCCTCATCTACATTGCTGGTGGGAATGCAAAGTAGTATAGCTGCTTTGTAAAACTGTCAGAAAGTTCTTCAAAAAGTTAAATAATCCTACTATACAACCCAGCAGTTTCACCCCTAAGTATACCCCAAAGAACTGAGCATTGGTATTCTAACAAATACACACACATACATGTTCATTGTAGATCTATTCACAATAGCCAAAGGTGGAAAGAACTCAAATGTCCGTTAACAAATACATGGATAAGCCACACAAAAAAAATTCTGACACATGCTACAACATGGATGAACCTTGAAAACACGCTAACTGAAAGAAGCCAGACACAAAAGACTGCAAGATCTAGGATTCCATTTCTATGAAACAGCCAGGACAGGCAGAAGGAAGACTGGTAGTTCCAGGGGCTGCAGAGCAACTGCACAATGAGCATGGGGTTTTCTTGTGGAAATGTTTTGGAACCAGGTAGAAGTGATGGATGCACATTGTGAAAGTACGAAATACCACTAAATTGTTGTGTGAATTCCACCTAAAAAAAAGTCTGAGGGAGGGCAAGGGCATGAATAATTCTCTTCACACCATGGGTGAGGTCACCCCTAATTCAGGGCTGGGGAACCCAACTGGCTCTCTGCTTCTGGAGTTTCCAGGGAACCCTCTGGGCATAGGTCAATTCTGACATGTGCTGAGGGCTATGGGTTATCTGATCATGAAAAGCAACCCAGCAGTGCTTATGGCCACTCACTGAGGACACTCCTGCTTAGCAGAGGACATGGGCTCACCCAGGAAGCCTTTTTTTCCCCATGCTAAGGCTCTCAGACTGATCAATTCCACTCATAACAGTAGCTTCCCAGGGGGGCTGTGGGTGGTGACCCACCTGCAACTCAGCAGTCCCTCCTGACATTTCTCCAAAGAGACTTGACAGCCCAGCGTCTAGGCACAGCCGAAACTCTGAGGAGGCCAAGCACTCTCCACTCATCTGTCCACTGTCCACCCAGACCACTGCAGGCCCAGTCCTGCCTGGCAGAGGCTCAAAGACACAGTTCCATGTCCTGAAGCAACGCGCAAACCCTGTTCCTCTCATAGTGTGAGTCCCAAGGTGGTGGGGGCCACAGCAAGCCCACAGGGTAGTGAAGGGGGCAGGCCGCCCAGCCTGGTAAGAGCAGTGGGAAGGTGATTGTGGGGAATACCCAAGGTCAAAGAAGGTGGGATAAGGGGCAGGTCCACTGCTACCACCAGCCTGTCTGGAGCAGCTTATCCCAAAGTGTCACCCACACCCAGACATGGGAGATCCTCCGTGCAGGAGGACACTGCCCTCCTGGGATGGATGGAGACTGGCTGGGGGAAGGGCACCTGTCTGTGGCTGCAAGGCTGGCAACACTCAGGGTGGTTTCCACCCCACCCGTAGCTCCTATCCCAGAAGGCCTCTGGCTGTGCACTGAGCGGCAGGTGGGCTGCTGCTAGGATGAGTCTATGTCTCAGGGGCATGGCAGACCCTACAGCCCTGGTCCTGGGGGAGGGGAAGCACCAGTGGCCAATCACTAGAGTAGGGCCCACAGGGAAAGCCTTGCACCACATGCCAGGTGTGGCCAGAGGACATGGTACTCTGAAAGCTGCCAGGCCTGAGGCATCGTAGTGGGGTGGGAACATGGAGGGCAGGGTCGGAAGGGCTGAAGGACTGGCCAAGGAGGTAGAAGCCAGGAAACCTGCACTTGGCTCCCAGAACCCTACTGGTTATACAGCAGTGCAGGACATCCACCTTCTACCCTCCCAGGGTTCTCCCTTCACAACCTACCCTGCAGGCTACCTGGAGCCCCCTTTGCTGTGTGGGTTCTTGGGCACCTGGCCTGCTCGCCTCATCCAAGGCTGGGCCTCTGTTCCTCCCAGGTGTACAAGAAAGGTACTCAGGCCCATAGCAGGGTGAGTGGGATGTTTCTGGATGGCTCTTCCCATTAAGATGGGTATGAGGGGGTGTTGCACACAACACACAGCCTCCTACACTGCTGCTCTACCAGCAGAAAAATCAATTGTTTTTTTTTTTACAAGGCATGAAGCTTGTGCTTCTAACACTATGTTCACACTGAACCCTTTTGGTTCAGGAATAAAGAAAACTTGCCTCTTCAAAAATAAACCAAATAAAAAATATCTCCCCTGGGCAACATAACTGTTTCCCAGAGCTAAGAACAAACCCTGTGAAGTTGCCTTCCTGATCTACCTGCGTGGTTGGGCTCTGTGGTAAGCAAGTAGGTGCCCAGCGCCAACAGAGTGGGCCTAGGCCAGGGCCAGGTCAGCTTTAGCCTTAGCTCCTGTGTTATGTAAAGCCTAAGAAATCTACCTGAAGGTGACCAAGAATTGCACCCCTGTCCGTGTCCCTGCTCCCTTCCCCATTATAGTAGAAGGGCCATGGTAAAGATGTTAGGCATGGCATATGAACCCCCTCCATGTGTGCCCACAAGTAGGGTCTTGAGCAGCCTTCACCCCAGCCCTATACTCAAGGGATGATCATCGCCCTATGCACCTCACCTGGTCTGATCTGACCCTTCATAGACCACATGCTCCTGAGAGATCTCTGGAGAGAAAACTCAGGCCCCTGCCCAGCAGAAAAGGTGGGCCCACAGCCCTCCTAGGACATAGCTGCCCTGGGTGGGCTTCAGACCCCTGGTGGTCTCAGATGCGCTAAGCAAGGAGAGGCTGGGGGTGAGAGGGGAGCCTAAAACCCTGTTCACTCAAGTAACCCGCCAGCTGGCCAGTCCCTGGGCTGGCTGCGCATAAAGCATGGTGTCTGCTGGTCCTGGCCAGCATCCAGCAACAGGGCAGGTTTCACCAGCCATCCTCATGGACAGGGCAAGTCAGGAAGTTTCTGTCTGGAATTCAGAAAGGCTTAAATAAAAGCAGTGCCAAAAATTCAAATTTAAGCCTAGGGAAAGAGAGGTAGAGCCAGATGAAAGCAGTGCCCCTCTGGCTGGAAGGAGGCTCTAGGGATGGTGGTGGTGGCACAGCCGTGGGGCTGGCACAGCTCTCCCTCACCAACCCCCAAGGCCTGTATCTCGGAATCCATGGGCAATGAGAGAAAGTGACTCAGGGGTCAGTGACAGGTGAACAGAGGACCTCTGAGCAGGGGAGAAGCTGCTCTGGTCTCTGAAACTCCAGGGCCACCCTCAACGGCCACCCTGACATGCCACGGGGCCCAGGATGGCTGAAGGCTCAGCGAAGCCCAGAGACCTAGAGCATCTGAAGGTGAGGCCAGACCACTAAGCAAAGCCTGGGAGTAAGACAGTTGGGAATCCAGAGTCAAACTAGACCCTCAACAGAAAACACTCCTAAGTTCCAGGACACTAGCTCAGAGGCCAGTCACCCATACTCCAGGACACAAACAATCACATCTAGGAGAAAACTGGATGCTCTTAAAAAATGACCTGAGCTATTCCTTACAACAGGAAGGCCAAGTCAAAAGTAAGACAACTGTTCAGAAAAATCCAACACCAAATACCTGCTCTACTCTCATTATCTGAGTTGCTGACACTCAGTTCTAATTCAAAAATGGGGTTATGGAGTTGCTCTTGGGGCTCACACTAAAGTCCCCCCAGTGCTCAGGACACGTGTTTGCAAAAATATGGAGGAACAGCCCCATCTTGGGAGAAAGCCTTTTTCCTCCCCAGGAAAGCTGAGAATAGCAAGTGGTGCCACACACAAGGGCCTGGGTCAAGCCACTGGACCTGAGGCTGGGCTCCATGCCAGGAAGTCTGGACAACCTGCCTGACAGTAGAAGCCTGACCCCTGAACCCTGGGTTCCCTTGCTGGTTCCAAAGTACACCGGGCACCTCCCGTAGTGGTCACCCTCAGCCAGGCTTAGGTTGTCTTTGTTTGTGTCCCCAGGGAAAGCACAGAATTTGTAGGTGGCTGATGCTCACAATAGCTTAAGGTGAATAGCTCCTGGGGCATCACAGTTTCCAACTCCAGCCTGATGGTGGGTTACAGGAGACAAGGCCACAGCCAGTTCTCTCAGTTTCATCACTGTAAGGCAGTGTGCTGATATAGTGGAAGGGGCTGATATACTGCTGGCTTCTGCATGTGCCTTTCCAGTCCCTGATGCCCCTGTCAGAGCGGAGAGCGGTCTCTCCCATGCACATACCTGGCTGACACCCCAGACTGGTGGACTGCTGCACATGTGCATATACATGTGTGTCTCTGTGTCCAGGTGTGCATGGGGGGAGGCAGTCCTGTCACGATCAATGCGCAGGGGCACCGTGGTGGGCCACCTGCCTTTCTGCGCCCTTCCTGCCTGACCCAGCTCCCTGACCCCTGCTGTTCTTTCTCATCTCTCATTTGGGTGCCTGTGAATTCCTCTAGGTCATTAGCACCATTTCTTCCTGATCTGCCTCTGCCCACTGCTCCCAGTGGCAGACAGTAACCACCTTGAGGTCTGGGCCCGACTGCAGCGGCTGTGGAAGGAGCTGCCTGGATGCACCAGCCTACAAGAGGCGCCTGGAGGGAGCCAGGACAATGAGAATGGGGGAACAGTCACCTGGCACTTGGCTTGACAGTGTGTGTGAGTCAAGATCTAAAGTCTAACATGCACACGCCCCTCAGCACACCAGAATGGCCTTGAAGGGAGCTGCCTGGCAAACTCCGCAGGGTCCATAGTTCTGTTGCTGCTCAACTCAGGGTCCAGCCTCCCTCCCTGGAACCCAGTAATTCTACTCCTAGCAATTTATCCTAAGTAAAAGAATAAGTGGAAACCTGAATAGTTGCTCAATAGCACCAATCATTAGAGAGATGCAACTCAAACCACCATGAGACAGCACCTCACACCCATGCAGAATCAAAACCGCAGATGATAAAAAGTGTCCAGGATGTGGAAAAACTAGAGCCCTTCCCCACATTGTTAGTGGGAATGCAAAATGGTGCAGCCACTTGGGAAAACAGTCTAGCAGTTTCTTGGAAAGTTAAATATAAACTTGCAATAAACCTCAGAAATTTCATTCTAGATATCTAGCCAAGAGAAATAAAAATATATATCTACCTGAAAACTTGTATGGAAATGTTCACAGCAGTATGCTTCACAAAAACCAAGTGGAAACACCCCAAGATATCCACTGACTGAGGCATGGATAAGTAAATGTGGTCCATCCAGACAATAAAGTATTATTCAGCCATAAAAACAATGAAAACTGACACAGGTTGTACATGGACAGACCTTGAAAACATTATATTCGGTGAAAGAACCTAGGTATAGAAAAACACCTATTATGTGATTCCACTCATGTGAAATTTCTAGAAAAGGCAAATCTATAGACAGCAAACTGGGTGGCTGTCTGGGAATCGGCAGGGACTGCAAATGAGCAGGATCTTTTGGGGGCATACAGATGTCAAAAATTTGAATTGCAGTCATGGTTGCATAACTGTAACAGACTAAAATCATTGAGCTGCACACTTGAGGGGTAGATTTGATAGTAAGTTACATTTCAATAAAGCAGAGATACAGAGATGATCACTAGCGTACCACTGATACAGTAACAAGGGGGAACAAAGAAAATTCTCTAATAATTTGCGATACCTCACTCCTGCCTCTCACTGGTCCCTGCCACTCTCCGGCCGCCTGGCACATGCCTCTGGACCTCAAGTCTTTGAGTCCTGCCCACTAGGGTAACTAATAAGACCTCTGAGACACTCACGTGGCTGGATGTGTTACTTCCTCCAGAACCCTCCCAGGTTCTTCCTCTGCCAGAGACTCAGGCCTCAGCTCCAATGCCATCCCAGGAAGCTGGCCCCACTCCTGCATGCCCAGGAGAGGGGCCTGGTGGGAGCCAGAATGAGAAAGGGCGAGCCGAGTCACCAGGCACTTGGCTTGATGGTGTGAGTCAACGTTCAAAGTCTAACACATGCGCATGCCCCTTCAGCGTGCTGCCTGCCTAGTGGGGAGTCCAGGACGCACCTTTGAGAGAGGGAGGACAGCATCTGTTTCCCACTGAACCTAGACCTGGGTACTCAGGGAGAATGGGAGCTACCACTGCCTCTGCTCCAAGGTCCAAGGAAACCTGAGTGTCTGCTAAGCACCAGGCACCCCCCCCCCTCTGGCAAGATCATGAGACTGGGTAAAGGTAGGGGCATCAGTGCCAGGGTGGGACTTTGGGGCCTGACCTGCCCCCACATCAGTCACCATGGCACCCCTGAGGGGAGGCTCTCCAAGTGATAAAACAGGCAGTCTAGGCATAGTCGGGCCATAGCTTGAGGAACCTGGCATAAGAAGATATGCCCCTGTGGCCCCACAGCCCCCACTTTCCCCTGTAGGCAGCAACATCAGAGCAGGAGTGCCACACACAGATAAGAGACCTGGGCAGTGTCCCTAAAATTCCGTGGGAAACAAGCCAGTATTCTCAGCACATGCTAGTGCCACCTGGGCTTGGGGTTGACAGGTTCCTCTCTCACCCAACAAAATGTTCCAGAAAACAGCTTCATCACAAGCACCAGATTGAACACCCTATGCCCAGAGGCAGGCTGTTCATCCTGCCCCAACTGTCTCTGACCAGCAGGCCAAGACTCACACTGTCCAGCTGCGGGAGAGGGCTGGCCTTCCAGACCTTTCCTCCTAAGCATGGAGCAACCCCAGAGCCTCTCAGGTCTCATGCCAGTGGGGGAAAATGGGTAGCCAGAGGACCCTGAGGAATAGGGACTCCACTTCTCTGCAAGCCCCTCTGCCGAAGAAGGGGCATCTTGACAGAGTAGCATTCCCACCCCTTGAGGACCCCTCCCTCCATCTTTCTTACCTTCGGGCTCGGGGGCGTAGGGGCTGGTGCTGCCGGGTGACCAGGGCACCGCCCCAGAGAGGCCCCCCGGGGCCGCTCCTACACCAGCCGGCCGTTGCCGGGGGTCCCGGGTAGGGCGGCCCCCCAGGAAAGCCATGGTCCGACTCGGTCTCGGTGGCCAGCGAGGAGGCGGAGCTCCCCATGGCCCCCTCGACGGAGGCCAAGCTGAGAGCCGGGCCTGGTCACACGCGGCTGGAGCATGGAGGGAGGTGAGCACCCACACAGGATACAGGGCAGCTGGGCTGGTCAAAGTCACACAACAAAAATAAACACAGAGAGAATAAAGAGAAAGAGAAGAAACAGCATGATTCACAGGAACAAAGCCCCAGGAGCTCTGGGAGCGTCTCCCAGTGCAAGTAGCCTTGAAGCGGGAAGGGGACAGCCACTAAGCAGGGACCTAGGGCCTGTGAGTGATCAAGCAGCAGGCAGCCTGCAGTGCCTAACCCAGGTACCTCTACAGCGGAGGCCCCCACAGGACCAAGGGCCAGATGTCAATAGAGCTGAAGCCCCAATGTGGGACACACCGGGGCCAGGAGCTGGGCTGTAGGTATCCACCCCTGCCCCATCACCAGAGGCCCCATCACTGCTCCTGAAAATGCACATCAACCCATCAACTGCCCACAGGAGAGGGATGGTGGTATCACCAGCTGCTGATATTCAAAGAGAGTTTTATCCTCAATGCGAAGAGAAACGATGTGGTTTTGCTTTATTATAGAAGGATTAGGGTATATTTAACTGAAGGAGAAAGAAAAACAAGGGAAGTGAGCACAGTGGTGCAGCCCTGCGGGACAGCCTCCAGGACAGGGAGCTACCATGCAGCCAGGCAAAGACACACACAGTGCTGTCTACCCACATAGCCCTCTGAAGCCCTCCTGAGGGAGAGCCTCCTTGATCCAGAGAAACGTCAGGGGCCCAAGAAGAAATGGGTGACATAGGAGGGATTTGTGAGGCTGGCTAGGCCTCCAGTGGGAGACCATCTGTGCTCCAGGAGAGGTCTCTGACTCCCACAGGCTGAGGGGAGGAATGAAATACAGCTCAAAGGCATCCACCCTGAGATGGAGACAGCATGTCTCATTTCGAATGTCCCAGTCAGGTTAGGGAAGATGCCTGCACTTCCTCCCCTCGCCTGTCTGGCCAGGCCCTGGGCCAAGTTGGGCATCTGCTTGGCTTTCCAGCTGTGCAGGTGACCAACAGCACAGCCCCCACCCTGGGTCCACTGTCACACTTCTCCCGGTTCCCAAACAGGTACCTTGACAACAAGGGCCAGGGCTAGAGGATGCATCCTTGTAGTACAGGTAGGCCAATGGGCACCCAGGGTATGTAGGTGGGGCTGTGTGGGGTTCCCCACACCTGGGAGTTACTAACAGTATACACAGCTCTGGAGGCCAGCAGAGGTCAAGCACAATGGGACATGGGACAACGTTTTATCTGGGACACCTTTTCTCTGAAGGACAGAGATGACGGTGGGATGTGGATAGCAGCACCAGCCCTCACTGGCCTGGTGTCCCAAGTCACCTTCCATTCAGGCCTCTGCCACAGAGCATGACTAGAGCTGAACAGTGGGGTAGAGTCCCTGTGGACTACAAAGTTGACACTGTCTCCACCTGGCCCTTGAAGAAATGTCTGCCAGCTCTGACCAGCAGGAGCATCATGTGAGGCACAGGGGTCGATCCTCGAACAGCCACATGAGAAAGGTACCATAGAGAGATTACGGGAATCTCAATGATGTACCTCATATAACCCAACACACCCAAAACATCACTGTATCAGAGACCGGTGAAACCATGTGGGAGCCTCATGACACCATCTCGGGTTGAAGTCTTTGGACTCAACTGTGGTCCACACTCACCTCTGCATAGATGAGCTATGCTCTGGAGTCAGCAACCACACATGTTGGTGACTTCCATGCTGGCAGCATGCAAGCAGACACAACAGAGAGCCTATATATATCAGATGTGGGTGCTCAGAGCATAGAGTACACTCACCAGCAGTCAGTTCCACTTCAACTTGGGTCACTCAGGACACCCGCCTCTCCCCTGATTACAAGTCAGACACCAGAACAGATAAAACGGGTCCCTGAACCCGACTCCACACAGGAGCCCCTCATGGGAAAAGGGCCCAAGTGTTTCTGATACTTCCTTTTGCAGCCAAATATTGAGCACGTGAATGGCAGGGAGGGGAGAAGCAGGTGAGAATAGGTGAGGTCTTAAGTTGGAGTCATGCCCAGTGGAGGTGCCCATGAAGCAGAACTGCTCACGATTTGAATCCAAGATGGTCTGTTTGTGATAAAGAGCTTTGCCTGTGTCTACCAGGAGAGCAGAGGTCTGGTCTGCGTGGGGGAAGCCTTGCCCAAGAACCCCCAAACCAGGGATAGAGGCAGGGTGGACAATGCCATCTGCAACCAGGTCAGGTGACACCACCACACACATCTGATGTATGTAGAGCCAAAGGGAAAGTCAACCCCAATACAGAGTGATGACATGGCTCTAGACCTCCCAGGGCAATGTGTGGGGCCACAGGGGTATGGCTCTGCCTGGAGGAAGGAGCAGTTAAGTCCCACACAGGTTGGATGTGCTGCCTGGGGTGCAAGTTCCCATGAGGATCCATCTTCTCTTCATCAATGTCCTTAACAGGCCCTTAGCCACAGGACAGACAGAAAGCGCTCAGGCCCATCACAGACACTTGGGATATATGCTGGCCCCCCACTTCTGCATGTTGGCAGAGCTTGTGGCACCAGAGTAGGGCCAGCCCCCCAACACACCTTCAGGAAACTCTGACCCTGCAGATCCCATCTGGGGAGGGTGGGACGCCCACTGAGAGGTGGGCTACTTGGCAGTGGCCAGGCCTCTCCTGGAGGCTCAAAGAGAAGAAACATAGAGCTGGGCAGCCTGGAAGGGCATACCCCCCAGAGAACAGCCAGCTCCAGAAAGGCCTCTCTGGAGATTTGGGGATGACAGCACCCCCAAACCTCTATACCCTGCCTTGGCCCGCTGAAGGTGAGCACGAGCCCCTGGGAGTTAAACTCTACAGGGGAGCGCCCAGATTGGGCAAGGCACTAAGCCAGGCCACAAAGCACAGCATGGCTCTGCTGCCCTGAGCTAACCAAGCGTCCTACCTGCATGGGGTTGTGTGGGAAGCTCTGCCAGGTCAGGGTGGGTCAATCCACAGCTCCCATCCTGGTTTCACGTGAGGATAACCAGGAATAGGAGCTTTTTCAAATCCTGCTGCTCAGGCCCTGTTCTTTGAGATAAAACCCCAGGTGAGGGTCTCTTGTAAGGCAGATCTGACCCCAATCACAGGTGACAGGCTTGTGCAGCACTCTTCTGCAGAGAGTGCTCCTCCTCTCACCCCAGACGAGTGTGGAGAGATCTGCCACCCCGACAAGAGTCTAGGTCAATTCATTCAGCAAATGCCCATCAGGGCCCTGCAGTGTCCCAGGCCCTGTTTTAGGCACTGGATATGGCAACATGCAGGGACCCTGCCTGTAGGGGGCTCACTTTTTGGCTGCTGTGTCTTAGGAAGAGAATAATGTATAACACACCTCCAAGCAGAAGCCAGAGCAGACAATGGCAGAACCAGCCCACTAGACTGTGCAAAGGGGTAAGGCTCTGAGACCAGCACCTCAGAATGAGCAGCTGCCCCACAGCCCCAAAGCCCCCACTGGTTCCTTCTGCCCTCACTTGGGAATTGCTGCCCTGGATTTAAATGGGGCAGTGGCCTAGATCTGCCCTCAGAAGCACAGAGGTGGGGCTGCTGCCGCCTCCAGAGAACAGGGTGTTAATCCATAGGGGCTGACTGGGTTGTGCCCAGTCTTGGTGTGAGGCGTGTGCCCAGCATGGCACTCTGAGAGGACAGCAGGGGACCATCCCACCCAGAGTGACAAGTGCATGAAGGGCCAGATGAGGATGACCCTCTCTACAAGACCCTTGCATGGGATGCACCTGCCTGTTACAGCAATCTGGATCCTGGTGGTGACAGCCCACCACCGCTCACCCTAGCTCACCTGCTCTCCGACTGTCCCTCTCTGGGTGGGCACTGAGACCTCGGCATCTGTGAGGCAGGAAGGGGGCACTTCCCTGTGGGTGGCGGGTGAGTTCCTCAGGGCTGGGGGTGAGCAGACACCTGCCTGTGAGCCAGAAGCCTGCAGCTGTGGAGGCCATGGAGAGAAAGGCATAGGCCACACTCAAGTCCTTATGGGGAGGGAGTAGGAGTTTATGCTGTTGTCCCAGCTTGAACTCCTGGGGCTCCCTGTGAGTCCATGCTCTCCACATGAGCTGGTGGGGCACAAGTCCTATTAAAGCTTATCAAGATCCATCACCCCATGCCCTGATAATAGTCTATCACCAACTGCAGCAACCCTGACAGGCCACCCACTGTACTCCAGAATTGCGCCCACCAGACGTGAAACCAGTTAGTCTCCCATGGCCTGAGGAGGGCTACCAACAGGGCAGAAATACAGAGGATGAGAAGCTCCTGCCTGAGTGAAGGAAGCTGCCTCTGCCCTACCAGAATCCATGCTGGGATCATCATGGGGAGGGCCCAGATTTCAACCTCATAGCCCCCAGAACTGGCAGGACAGCATTCTCCTCCTGCAGTCATCCCTTTATTCCCCTCCCTCAAAGGGTAAACAACTCAGCAACATCGACAGTGCACTGGCTTGCCCCCTTGAGGTGGGAGGATAGCAGAGCACCAAGTTAGGGGACTGGTTGTCAGGGACGGGGGTGGGGGTGGGGGGGTGGGGATCCACTTGGGAGAAACCAAAGGTACAGCAGACAGAGCCCAGCAAGATGTACCTGCCTTTCAGTGTGCCCCAGAATGACAGGAACAGGGCCCCAGAACTCAGACGCACAGTGGCCTGCAAGGTGATGAGAACCAGGCTTTGTCAAGACAGGGTCTGGGAAATAGGTCTCAGGAGAGTTCTGAGGATCCAAGGTTCTAAGGAGAGGCCCAGGCACCCCTGAAGAGAGAGAGAGAGGGCACCCATATCTCATTCCAGCCATACTGCTCCACAACCAGTCCTACAGGACTTGGGAAAGAACTCGCCCCCACAGTGGAGATACCTGAGTTCCCTTTGTGATTGCAACTGGGTCAGCCACAGAGTGGGTTTGCGAACAGCACATCCACCCAGAAGACATGTCCCCTCTCTTGAAAGGTTCTGGACTCTGGCCCTGGAACAGATCCAGCCCCCAGGCTTACTGGCTTGGGCCAGAGTCCACTGGAAAACAGTAGTGACCAGCCATGTGGTCCAGGCTTGGCATCCATCTATGGCTCTTGTGTCGGGTTATGCCCCACCCCTAGGCCAGGGCCACTCAAAGGGCCTTCCCACTTCCACACATTGGCCTGGACAAGGAATGGCCCTTGGTCTCCCTGAGAACATTCCCATGGGAGGTGACCTGGGGATGACATTCCTTTGGAACCTGCATCTGTCCCTCACCCAAAAGCTGGAGGCCCCAGGGGAGCAGCCAGCTCCTCACTGCTTGGTTTAAGTCCTTGACTATCTCTGGGCCAGCCAGGGTGACAGGTAGGGCTGTTCAAGATCTCAGGGCCCCAGTGGACAGAGTCTCCCTTGGTCTGGTTCTGCCCACAGCAGGGCTGCCAAAAAAAAAGGTGACCCAGTGGGGCAGGGCTCTGAGTAAGCAGCCAGGCAGCTATCGAGATTTGCCTCGAACCCAGGTCCTGGCACCACCCGGCCACTCCGGCCTCCAACCACTGCTGCAGGATGGGTGGCTTTGCATACATGTACCTCTCCCGTCCTTCCTAGGTGCAGTACAAGGACCCAACTGAGGTAGTGTACAGATCCAAAGACACAAGAGGACACACAGTGACCCCATTCCTTGCTGCGATCTCCCCCACTTGCTTACTGTCACTCTCAGGTAAACATTGAGGCTAGCCACCCTCTGCCTACAAGATCTGCACCTGCAACAGCAAATGTCACAACTCTAATGAACTCTGAGAGAACGGAGAATGTTCTGCTGAAATTACAAACACCCCATAAGAAGCCAGATCCAAGAATAAATGCTGTGGGCTCCAAAAGTGTAACTACCACTTCCTGTCAGCAAACTTGGGAAGCAATGCACCTGTCCCGAAACCTCCTTGCCCATCTACTCGGAGCTGCTGCCTGAACACACTACAAGGTCACTCTTGGTGTTTCTGGACTTCTCTGTATGACCAAGTACTTTGTCCCTGAAGGTTCCAGTTGTCCACTTTAGCACAGAGGTTGGGGTTCCTCACAGTGCAGATCCACTCCCACGTCCTTGGCCCACTCAGAGAGCCTACTGACCTTGGTCACAGTGAATGACCAACAGCTGATAGGCTGAATTCACTCTACTTTCCAAAGCACCTGCTCTCTGGGATGGGAGGAGAGGAGATGGACCTTTCAAAGTCAAAGGCACACATGAGATAGCTGGAGGATGCTCCGAGGAGGGGAATGGGGTCACTGTGTGTCCTCAAGTGTCTTTGGAGCTGTAAACCACCTCAGTTGTGCATCATAAAATAGGAAATTATGTTTTCTACACGGTACTGTCAGAGAGAGAGAGACAGTCTCAGATTTCAGTTTCTAGTTCTCAAGTTCAATATTGTCGTCAGGGTGACACCAGAGCTCAACACAGACCTCCCAAGCATTCTTAGCAGGAAGTGGGAGAAGCTGTATCCACACTGAGGTGATTGGCAAGAAAGATCTGTTGAGAGACAAGATCATATTTCTGCTTTGATACATTCACACGGGTGCCAAGTAATGGGGCACAGGGCAGAACCAGATGGAAAAGGAAGAAGTGCTGGGCAGTCCACATAACAGAGGGGAGTGAAAGAGTAGCTGGCTGAGTCCAGAAACCCCTCCAGGTCTTGGGTGCTCAGAGCAGATACAATATCTAAGTCCATAGGTCCCTGCCTAAAGCCATGCAGCCACTGAGCCTTGGGCCCAGTAGGGCTTAAACCTGGCTCTCACCAGCTTGTCTGCTCAGGAAAAGCAGCTCCAGAGATTTTCAGATGCAGAAGGGGGAGAAGAGGAGTGCCCCTTCTGGGAGCAAAACAACCTGAGAGGAAGATGAGCCCACCCCAAGCTGCACTGACTTCCTGTAAGACCACCCTCCTGCAACAGTCCCAGCCAGGCTGAAGGGCAGGGCTTCAGGGTCTCCAGATACCCCTGTCCGTCGGGGGCTTTCTGCAACTTAGGCCAGGAAATGCTATCTTTGTCTCTTTATATTTGAGAAAGTCACTCAGAAGTAGATGGATGGAATTACCCTACAGACTCTGAAGGCGGAAAGTAATCTCTCCACATCTGTGACTCACACAGCTCTCCAAACCTGGGCAGAAGGGGCCCAGGGATCCCCAAAACAGGGGCCCCTAAGAGGAACACAGACCCTACTCAGCACCAAGGTGATCCCCAGTTTTCCTCACAGGATGTCATGGCTCTGAGTTGTAGGACCACAGGCTCTCAGGCCTGGTCTTACAGAGATCCTGTTGCTTGCAGTCTGGTCATGAACTCCTGTGCATTCAGGGGTCCCTGACAGCCGCCCCGCCACGGCCACTTGACCACACAGCAATGGTTCACTGGTCAGGACCAGAAGGGCCCCTACTGCAGGCAGCAGGAAGAGCCAGTCCGCCCAGCAGCCTGGCAAATATTTTCAGGAGCCACCCTCTGTAACTTCCCAGTGTCGCTTCAGAACCAGCCGGGACAGGAACAGAGAAGAGGAAGTGTGGGGTGGCCAGTGGGCACACAGGGCACGCCTGTGCTTCCCTCCTTCCATGGGACCGGCCCCAGGCAGTGCCCAGAGTCCCTCGGTGGAGAGGGTGAGGGGACGACAGGACACATCCCCTAAACCAGCCGGAACCAGGATGCTGCCTGTGAGATAAGGGCACTCAAGGGCAGGCAGGGGCTGAGGACGCCTCCGGTGTCCGCAGCATCCTGGGGCTAGCCTCCCAGTGACTTAGACGACCCAGGTCCCCACCGGCTCCCCTCTCCAAGCGGCGCCCCCAGCGCATCCCTGCCTCTGGCCAATGCCCAGGAGCTGATCCTGGCTCTGAGGCCAGCAGCCCTGACACTGAGAGGCGCCCGCCAGGCCCGGGCTCCGGCGAGGGTCTAGGCCGCGTCCGGCCCCAGCCCGGCCGGCGGGACTCACCTCCGCAACCCGGCAGCTCTTCCTCCGTCCCTGCGGCCTTGGCGGCGCGGCCTCCGGCCCGCTCGCGCCCGCTCGCCCCCGCCGGCCGCCCCACAACTTCTGCCACCCGCCGCGCCGCACCGCTGGCCTTCGGCGCTAAGTGGCGGAGCAGCCGAACGCCCAGACCCGGCTGAGCCCAGTCCGCGTCCGGCGCCCGCCCTACGCCGCCTCCGTAGCGTAGCGCCCGGACGGGGCCCCGCGGCTACGGCGAGCCCGGGGCGCACGCGGCGCTGTGAATCGCGCGTCCGGACTACCGCTCCCACAGAGCCGCGCGGCGCCCGCAGGACGAAAGCGCCGGGCCGGGCCTGGCACACACGGCACCCCGGGAATTGTAGTCCTCCGCGTGGCCGCCCACAACAGCCCCGACTGGCGCTCCCCAGGGGTTGGCCGTCTTCCCGGGCCTCCCCACGCGCGAGCGCTACTAGAGATGGCAGAGCTCCGGGCGTGGGCGTCGCTGCGCGCCGGGTTTGGCGCGGAGTGGCAAAGGGACGCCCCGAGAAGGCCACTGGGACTTCAGCTCCCAGGATGCCCTGCGCGGGAGGAAAAGGCGGGGCCTCCGCGGCCGCTCCAGTCTGGGAGCTTCCCGCTGCGCCTTGCGGGCGGAGGTGGGGGGTCTCCTGGCCGGAGGTCTGCTGCTGCCTAGACTGGCACGGGGCTGCGCCCTGGACCCTACGTGTCACTGGGCGCGCACACCTCCTTAGTTTCCTCCAGGGTCTCCTCGCTCTCTACCCAGCTCCCCCTGAGCTGCCCCAAACGCCCTCTGCGAGTCGTTCGCTTCTTTGATTCTCAAGGGCTCCATGGTTAAAGGCTCCAGTTTTGATGGCACCGACCTGGGTCCGAGACATGGCCTTGGCACTTAAGAGTGTGACTAGGGCACATTACGGCTCTGGGCCATTGGGAGGACGAAGTGAGACCCACCGTAGATCGCGTGTGACCCAGTGCCTAATAAGAAGGAAGCCCTGAAACGTGGGAAGGCCGTGTTCCTCTGCAGGGGCCTCTGAAGAGAACCTGACCCCCCTGCACAAAAGAGCCTCCTCTGGCTCAGTCTCCCTTTACGTTTCCTTTCTGCAGCCCTGAGGTCACTCTCAGACCAGGCAGCCACAGAACTGGAGCCCCTCTGCCTTCTGTTGCCTACCTACATGCCTTGAAAGCAGCAGGACATGTAGGGTAACTCTGGTGTCAACAGTTTATGACACACAACTGAGGCACAGGGGGGCTGCTGTGCTAGTTGGAGATGCTGAGGGCAGAGCCCCAAGGACTGTGGCACTTGGCATGTAGGAAGCCTGGAAAGGCATGGCCTTGCAGGAGACAGAAGCAAGACAAGTCAGCTAAGATTTAGGGAATGTTTGGTTGTATGTAGTCTAGTTCAGCCTCGAAGTCAAGTGAAGTTTCACAAATAGATGTTGGCTTCAGTGTCCACGAAGTCTTAGCTTAGGAGGACCTCCATGGGCAGGGCTCCATGCTCCTGAGAGGACATTCAAACCCCAATGAAAACCTCCATCTCACTCTTCAGATACTGCAGCAAGGATACTGCTCCCTGAGTGCTCCAAGGCAACAAGATGCCTGTGGGACACAGGACTATAGAGTGACTTTGCCCAGCCCCAGCCCCCTCTCCTGCATGAAAGTGACAATGACTATGTGTGGCTGTGGAGTCACATGAAAAGGCCTGAGTAAAGGGCTGATTCCCAGTGGGGGCTCAGTGACCAAAGGTCATCTTCCCTCCCCTACCCCTTTTCCTGGGTGCTGCCTGGGGTGGTTGTGTTAAGACTGGTGTCCACAGCCCTGTAACCTCTCAACGAGAGACAACTGAAGTAGAGTCTGGTGACCTGATGGCCCAGGTTCCTGCCAGCTCACTACCAAGTTTTGAGGAGCCAGGCCTTACACTCAGGTGAGGAGAAAGCAGGAGAATCCCAGCCCTTCCCATGGAGGGGCCAAGGCCTGCTGACGTGAGGGAGCAAACCCAGTCATCAGAAGAGGGTCTCAGGAGGCTTCTTCAAGACTGTTGAATGTGCACTGTCCCAGAAGGGAGCTGGAAAGAAAGGATTCTATGTGCAGCAGTTGGCAGGAGGACATACATGTGGAGTCAACCTGTGATCATCTTAAACATGCAGAGGCACATGGATTAAACTTTAAATAACTCCCTAGATCTTGGTAATGCCATCCCAGCTGGAGGACACCATTAAACTCTAAAGATAATAGAAGATAGCTCCCCTGAGGGAAGGTGGGGGGAGCTGTGAATTCCCCTGGAGAAGGGGTGGGGAGGACCAAGCAAAAGGAACCCCCATTCCAAGGTGGGAAGCATTAATTCGAACCTCCCTGTGCAAATAAATATCACTTGTGCCCACACTATCCCCAGCTTTGACATATAGCAGTGGCCAAATGCCCTGTGAAACAGATTCTAGCGGGCACAGAGACCCTCATTGCTGTGACAGGTATGCAGGACCCAAGGCCAGCAGATGGGCCAAGGGCAGGACTCAACTGTGCTGGGATGGATGCAGCTATTTCACTGGCTGATTTTATAGAATGACCTGTAATCAAATGCTTTGTGAGATGGCCTCACAAAGGGCCCTTCTCTAGGCCTCCATCTCCTGGTCTCTGAAATGCCAACAGGTTGAGGGAACAGGTGCTGGGGCAGCTGAACTGGGAGTAAAGCTGGCACGCCCCCCTTTAGTGTGGACAGGCCAGGCAATGCACATGAGACAACTGGAGGAATCAGGGCCTGCCATGCATCCACCTGCCAGAAGTCTTCTTCCAGGGGAAGGGCAGGGCCTTGCTCTAGGTTCTTCTGTCAGACAGAATTGCTCATTAAGGGGCCTGTGGCCAGGTGCTTCGGGGTTGGGGGTGGAGAGAACCCATGTGGGAGGGACACACTTCGGCCTGGGGGTATACAGGCCTTGATGCTGGCCCCACATGTCCTACTGCAGTCTCCTCCAGCATACTCTTCAGATAGCTCTGCCTGGACTGCTAGCCACCTTTCTGGAAGAAACTTTCAGGCAGCTCTTCTTGGGCAGCAGCCAGGCACTGCCTTGTCTCCATTTACAATGGATTTTCATCCTCTTTTCTCACCCCACCCATGCCATGTCATTTGGCTGGAGACCCTGGAGGGTCAGGGTAGAGATTTCAACATCAGCTGCTCATGGGGCCCCCAAGTATTTAAGAATAGAAAGGAGGGGCAAGCAGGCATCAGTGGGGTACAGGAAAGAGGAAGCCACTTCCATCCTCCCCTTCCTAGCTCTGGCCTCACCTGAGTACCCCCCCTTCTACCACCTCCGACTTCTAGATTCTACTTCTAGGCAAGGATGGATCCAACAGGCACCAGACTGACGGACACAGAGTAGGTGGCAGGGCAGGTGTCATCTAGAGTCAGAGGCATCAGGGCCAGCAGAAACCCCCTCAGTGAAGTGGGGCTGGAGACATGGCCCTCCTGGACACCCACTTAAGTTCTGAATCTGCCCGTGGCAGCACTTTGGCGCCCCCCAGTGCTGATAAGGCTTCCATGCAGAACTCCCCCAGGAATTTGGGATTGAGGCCCACATTGTCCAGCACAAGTCTGCTTCCCTGGCCAGGACTGGACCACACGGGGGGCTGGGTGCAAGTCTCTTGAATGGATTAGATAATGACAGAGGGTGTTGGATTGGCTGACAGCAGCCTGGGGAGCTAACCACCTGAGCACTAGGAGCACAGGTTGGTGGTGCCTGGTGGGCTAGACATGCGGGTTCTAGTACTCCACATCCTCCTGGCCTCCCCTGGGAATCCTGGTAGGAGGTGGGTTCCAGGCAGAACCACACTCTCCAAGTTTCTTCCTCAGTGCCATGCCATGCAGCACCCTAAACCCTTAGAGTCCTGCTGCATCCCCAGCTGAGGATGAGGCCTGAGGGCCCTGCTTCCTGCAGGTCAGGCTGTGTCCACCCACCACTACCCTCAAGTCATTAGCCCTATGGGCAACAGTTAGGACCAGGGTCCTCAGTCTCCCTGGGCCTGTTTCTGTCTGGTATGCAGGTAGCTCAGTGTGCAGGGTAGGGAAGGAATGCAGTTTGCCACTCCCGTGGGCACTTGGGCTGGGGACTTTTGGCTAACAATCCCCCTTCAAATCAGATTTGGTTACTTACTTTTAGTAACCCCAGTGGTGTCCCTGTGATTACCATGACAACTGAGCTTTCCTCTGGGCCGGGCCTCCCATCCATTGGGCCCAGTCCCACTGGGGTACTTGGCCTTTTCTGTGCCTTTGCTTTGAGTATTGTCTGTGTGGCTTCTCCCAGACCCCTTCTCTTTATTCCTGATCACTTGTCCCAAAAGCACATTTTGTTCATGAGCCCCAGAAACTTGCAATGCTAACCCCTCCTCAGCTGGGCCAACCCTTGGTGCCATGCTGGAAACCAGGCTGCACTTAGGGGATAGATCCTACCATGAACTCAATGGCTCCTGGAGCCTGTCACATGGCCCCACCCCGGGAGGGCCCTTGGCTGAGCGCTGCTGGGGACCCAGCCTGCAGATAACATCCTGGGGCCTCCAGGAGGTTCACATCAAGGACAGGAGGGGCTGGCTTGACCAGGTGGTCTCCTGCTATCTGAACTCAGAAAACACATGACCCCCAACCCCTCAAACACCTTTGGGGGATGCCAGAACAGGCCAGTGGCACCCCCACCCCACCCTTCAGCCCCCACAGAGGAAGGAGTCGGCCTCTATGTGTGCAACAACAGCTTTAATCTGTAGTGACATTGTCCTGACCTTGCTCTTCTGCATCCAAGCTGCTGTCACTCATCCTGGAAGAGTCTTTCTTGAGAGGATAAAAGCAGGGCCTGAGTGTTTGTGTGAAACATCTCCCAGCAGTTCATATTTACAGTTACAGTACTTCTGAGTGATGGACAGAAACAGACCCCGAGGCTGCATCAGCAGTGCGGGGCTGGGCGCAGAAAGCATAGTTCCAGTATTTATTATCATACATATATATATATATATATTTCATGTGTATACACAGATAGTTTTCTCTTGGAAGTATTAAAAAATTGATCAACCTTCAATCTATAAAAAATACCTACTCTACATGATAGAAAAATCTCTCCTCCAAGTTTACACTGATTTACACCAAGGCTTTCCCCTAAATGTACAATACGAGGCAACGTCTTAAATCTTAGTGTAGAAGATGGGCCACGTGGAGGGTGGAGGGACACTGGATAACACACATGCTCACACACACACACATACACACACCTCACACATTCATATACAACAGTGGCCAGACTGTGGGTGGGGTCTTGGCCCACCTGCGAGATCCCGGAGGCTCCTGACCAGTGCTTGGGATCAATAGGGCAGGCCCAACATCCCTGTGGGGGTGACATTGCTGCTCTTGGTAGTGCAGGCACTGGGCAGTGGCAGTTCAGAGCCAGGCAAAGGCCTCCTTCAAGAAACTCCCAAGCTGCTGGGAAGGTCTTGTTCTTTACTTTTGTTCTGTGTCCTTGGAGAGCCTGCACAGTCCAGACTCTTGCAGAATGCACCTGGGGAAGAATGACAACTTCTAATAACTTCAGACTCCCAGAGGAAACATTTGAACTCTGTCCTAGGAAATGGGGACTTCAATGAGGACAGCCAAAATCTGCACAGGGAGGGGGAAACTCCAGGAAGCCAGGAAGGCCACAACCATGGGGAAGCAGCACCTTACCAGGTTCTGCCTGCACCCTAGCAGTCAGAGGCGGCTGGCAATGTCCACCCCATGCAGATAGCACGTTCTAAACAGTTAGACTTTCAGGTCTTGATGTGACAGCAGAGGCTCCTGCCCTAGCCCCATAGGGGGGGTCAAAGCCCCCAAGGGTCATTGCAGTGAGGGTCTAATTATGGGAACAGCTGCATGGCAAGAAGCCTCTGGGCGTGAAGCTGGACTGAGATGCCCCTTCTGGCTAGCAGACAGCCCCAGGAAAGTTTCAGGGGGCGTCCTGCAGCTCCTGGTCAGACCCTAACACGCACTGGCCATGCTGCCTGTCCACACCACCACATCTGGCATTAAGGATCCTTGGGTCCCTATGCTGTCCAGAAACAGCTGAAGCACCAGGTCAGAGAACCTGTGCAGGACTAGGTGGAAGCACCCCAGACAGAGACCCATTTCCTTCTTTTCTCCTCCAACAGGGCGGAAGCAGGAGGATCTGCCACTTGGGAGGGAGCTCATGAGGGGTTCATCCCAGCCTGAAACACTGTCCCCACATCTCTGCAGAGGGTAGCAGGAAAAGGCCAGAGCTGAGGGCAGGCCCAACCCCTGCTGTGGGGCCCTGTCCCATGGCTTCCCTTTCCTTCCCCCTTCTCCATGGCTCCGTCTTTATGTGCCCCAGCCCAGCTGTGTGCTCTAGGCTGACTGGGCATGGGACCAGCTGATGTTGGCCCATGTGTGCTGTGGCCGTCTCTGGGCTGTTGGTGGAGCAGCCTAGGCTGGGCCTTCCTGCCTCTACTTGACCTCCAGGATGGATGGGTTGGTCTCCATGATGGCCACAATGATCCTGTCGATGTAGTCCTGCAGGCGGAAGTTGATTTCTTCCTGCTTCTGAATTGCTTCCATGAGCTATATAGGAGGAGCAAGGGGTTAGCACTGGGCACACAGACTGCAGGTGCCTTAGAGTCCTGGGCCTGGGAGAGTGGGTACATTACCTCATCACGAGAGACTGAGCTGATTTCAGCAGCTAGGGACTCAGAAAAGGATGTGGAAAAGAGGTTCTTAGCGCCCTGGATGCTAAGGTTTATGATCTGTCCGTTGAGCTCGTCATTCTGCTCCTTTAGGTTACGGTTATCCTGGGGTGGGTGACATAATAGTGTCATTCCTGGGCCATGGTTCCCCTGTGTACCCCTTTTCCCCATGCCAGCCACCTGGAGGCCCCTGTGGGGTGTGAGAGTATCTGCCCAGCAGTACCTGCTTCAGCCTGCGGACCTCCTGCTCAAGCTCACTCTCTCGAGTGCGGCTGTTATACTCCTGCAGGCCCACACTGCTGCTCCGGCCCCTCCTCTGCTCAGCTTCCAGTTTGAAAAGCTGTAAGTGCTCCAGCTGCTTGCGCAGGTCCTCGATTAGCTGTGCGAGAAGCCACAGGGTGAGCAGTGTCAGCCCAGGCCCCCTCATCAGAACCTCTGCATTGGCCTGAACACCATTTTTCGGGAGGATGACAACGCCATACTTCCAAAATGGCACCACATACTCAACACCTCTGTCCAGCACAACAATTAAAAGCTACAGGTGCCTAGCTTACTCCAGATGAGCCCTATGGATGCTGGAAGCTGGCTGAGTGACAGCGAGGGCCCCTGCTTACCTCTTGGGTTGCTTCCTTGTCCCTCTGGAACTGGTGCCTCTCATGACTCAGCCTGTCCCCCAGCTTCCTCCTATTCTCCTGCTCATCACTGAGCCGCAGTGACAACTCTTCAATCTCATCTAGCAGCTTCTGCTTCTCCTGCAAAAGTGAAACATTTGCCGTGAACACACACTGCCTACCACCTCGTTCACTTGGCTTTCCTTAGCTGCATGTCCCACCAGTCTCAGTCCACTGATGTCCATGGTGCTGCATCTATCCCAGTGGAGGCGTGTACTCAGGGCCTGTGCTGACCCAGAACACAGTGCATGAGGCAGGTAGAGCTCTCTTGGTGCAAGTGTTCCCCCCCATTGGGACTTTCTAGGGGGAGGCAAGAGCAGAACCTGACCCGAGACCACTTAGCAGGTGTTGCTCATGGCAGCTTGGATGTGCTCAGGGTTCAGAGCTTCCCAGGGGACACTTGGCAGGAACGGGAGAATGGGGTAGGAGAGGCCTCTCAGTGAACATCTGCAGAATGGAGAATGAAGGGTCCAGCTGAAGTTGGCCCCTCAAGGACATCATCCCTTGATTCAGACCATGGGTCAACCTAAGCATGAACTTCTGGACCCAAGGATTCAAGGTCCATGGGAAAGCTGAGAAGCCAACAAGCGTTCAGCACCTTCCAGCAAGGAATGGCAGCCTGAGCTGAGCTGAGCTTGTTCCCTCATACACAGGCCCAGTAGGGCCCAGCCTGTTCGGAGAAGCACAGTTCCCTGGTCTGCAGTGCACCTCTTGGCTGACTGCACCCCTTGCAGCTGCCCTGCTTTAAAGAATCTGTCTCAGCACATCCTGATCCCCCGGTAGGCGTCAGGCACAGACGGTATGGGAAAGCCCACAGGCCGGCCTGGCTGACCTCAGTGTCCACACAATGTAGAGCCTGGCCCTACCTGCTCAGTGCTCTTGGCTGGCAGCTTACCTCCTCCAGGCGTTCAATGTTGGCCTTCAGACAGGGTGTGCAGGACCTCAGCTCACTGTTCTCTTCATCCAACTGCTGTAGCCTGAGACACAGAATGAGGCTGGGACTCACTCCCTAGGAATGCGTGTCCTTGGGACTAGGGAGGCTGAGTGTCTTGGAAACCTCACTCGGTGCTGCCCAGGGATCCACAGAGGCTACTCCTCCGCACCCACAGCCCAACCCTTATGCACCCACGCAAGTGCTCTAAGCCAATGTTTCTCCATTGGCCAGCATGGCTGTTAAATACACTTTGGGCTTTAGAATAATTTCAGGTTTACAGAGCAGTTGCAGACACAGTGCACTCGGCCTATTTTGACTTCCCCTCATAACATCCACTCATCACTACAGCATGTTCGTCATGGCCAGACTCACAGTGGGACATTGGTCACCAAATCATGGACAGGGTTTGGCTTTTCCTCCAGTGCCCTCTCTGCCCAGCATCCCACCCAGGACATTGTACTTAGTAGTCTCTTTTGTCCCCTCTGGTCTGGAGACAAAAACCTTGACAGTTTTGAGCAGTTCTGGTTATATATTTGGTAGAATGGGTCAAGTTGGGTCTGTCTGGTATTTTCTCATGATTAGATAGATTATGGGTTTGGGAAGAATCCCATAGAGGTGACGTACCCATCTTGTCACATTAGATCGGGGGGGCCTGAGTCCAGATGACTCATCATGGGTAATGTTAACCTGGATCACTTGGTCAAGGTATGTCTGCCAGGTGTTTCCTCTGTCAAGTTCTACCTTTCTCAGCCATTCTCTGTCCTCTAGCCCACACTCCAGGGAAGGAGAGCACTCAGTGCTAGCCCCAAAGAGGGCATCTCCATGTATTATTTGGAATTCTTCTGCAAGGATAATTTGCGTCTTTTCCTCACTTATTTATCATCATGGTGTTACACTCACACTTTAGGTTGTTGTCCAATAGTATCATTATGAGTGTGGTGTTCAAACTGTTCCAGCTTTGACCTTCAGTTGGCCCACCTCCCTGGGACATGCCCCATCAGTGTACATATGATTTATTTGAGAACTTCCCTACTTTCTGACACTACAAGATACTCCAGGCTCTGCTGGTTTTCACCCAGTTCTAGCCACAGACTCAGCCCTTTCTCCAAGGAGCCCTGGTTCCTTTCAATAATCCAGTTGTCCTCCCCATCTTGTTACTCTGCAGTTCCCCTTACTGAGGAGGGTCTTCCTGCACACTCTGAGGTCTGAGGCCATGCTGGGGAAGCCCCATGCTGGGCTGACCTCAGGGTTCTGACCCAAGGCTGCAGGGGCCTCTGAAGGCCTCAGCAGCCCTCTAAGAACCACAGGCCTCTTCTCCCTACCACACTTTCAGGGAGCTGTAGGAGGCCAATGGGGTACAGGCATACAGAGCCGCTGACCCTAGGTGCACAGGGCAGGCAGCAGGTTTGCTCAGAAGCAGTAATGACACTGAGTGAACTTGCTCCCCGAAGGCCTCATAAGATCCTGTCCAAGTGTCCCTCCAGGCTGTTGTCCTGCTGGCCTGGAGGCTCTGGTGGGCAAACGGTGGGAAGTAGGACAGTCCTGCCTCCTGGTACCTGCAACCCCAGTGGAGAAGACCTAAAGGAGAGGCTACCAGCAAAGACCAATGAAACATAAAGCTTTTAGTCCACTAAACTGTAATGTCTTGGCTGCCCAGGCTTGGCTGTCCCAGATGGTGGCACCTCACTGTGTCTGCATGGAAGGAGGCCTCCCTGTCCAGGGTGACCTAGGCATAGTTCTATGTGCGGCCCCCTCCTGCTACCCCCAATTTTGAAAATGCCCAAGAGCTTTTCTTAGACAAAGTTGAAGTATATCTTCCCAGCTTTAAGAGCTGAAGAGAAAGACAAAGTAAAGAATGTAGAGTGCTCTTTTATGAATATTTGACCAGTGTATTCTGAATTCTAAATGTGGTACCAACTTAGTTTTTTAAAAAACAAAACAACAACAAAAAAACTTTATGAACTATCCCTGACCCTTGCTACCCACTTAAGGGAAGAGCTCTGGGAGTAAGAATAGGAAGAAAATCTACAATAACCTTTTACAACACCATTTCTCTGTGAGTGTATGCCAGGTGCCTGAATGTGACACTGCTGTCCCTCAGCAGCATGGGGCTGGCTGCACCTCCTGTGCCTTCAAGTTCAGTTTTATATACAGTGTGCTCATCTCCTTTCTCTGTTCCCCCTCTATTCTGACTCTATTCTGACTCACCGAATGCTCATGCCTCCAAAGGAGTATAAAGGTAATACTGTCAAATTGCCTTAAAAAAAGATTGAATTTTGACTGAGATAACATCTATTAGGGATAGACTGAGAGAAACTGACATCCACATGGGGTCTATCTTTGAATTCAGCTCTTTTGTGGCCTTTGTTACAGTTTTACAGTTTTCTTCACATAGATTTTCTACTTTTCCTAATCAAATTTATTCCTAGACACTGTACCTTCCTGGGGTCGGGCGTGCTATCATTCATGAAAGTGTCCATTGCATTTTCTTACTGACTGTTCTGGAGAGTTGTGACAGCTTCACCTACCTGGCCTGTAGGTTCTCAATCTCGATGCTCTTTTCTCTCTCCATCTTGCACAAGAACTCTTTCTGCTTCCGTGTCTCTTCCAGGACCATCTCACAGGCTCTCAGCTCCTGCTCCTTCAACTGCTCCTCAAGGGCATTGGCTCTGTGAAGGCCAAGGGAAGAGGTAAGAAAATTTTTGTGTTTCTACCAGGGCCTAGATACTACATCGACCCCAAGAGAGCTACCCTAACTAGAGAACAGAAAGGCTGTGAGACTTCCCACTCACAGCTCTGGTCAAAGGCAAGTCTGAAGTGGGAGGTGCACCCCCACCCTAAAGCTTCCATTCTCCACACTGAGGGTGATGTGTGGACAGGAAACACAAGCCCACCAGTGCCTCTAAGGCACCCTGCACTGACACTTAAGGTTGGGCACCTGGTGTACAGACTAGTTCCATCCAAGTCACCCACAGCAGAAGTTAAGAGCAGGTGTCAGCAAGAACATGAGGACAAAGGGAATGTCCACATTGAGGGCCCAGACCCTGGCACACTCTCAGACTACTAGGCTCACCCACAGGAGCAGGCACTGACTATCCCACAGAGAAGGGCCACAGGCCCTGCCCATGGATGGCACAGAGCCCATGAGCTGTCTCCACACAAGGGGCTTCTCATCTACTTATTAGCATTTCACACCTAAGAACAGATGGCTGAAGATCACCAGCCACCACAGGAGAGCTGGCCAAAGCAAACAGAAAAATAGGGCCTCAAAGAAAATACACATCATCCACAAAATAGGGGTGATGTCACAGAAGAAAGAGATGATAAAAAGTAACTTAGAAATTAAAAATATGAAAAAATTTAATTCAGTAGAAGTGTTGTAGGAGAAAACCAAAGATATTGCATAGGAAAAAAAAAAGAGGAATAAAAGATGGTAAGTCAAGAAAATAAGGAAAGGTCCAGAAAATCTAATATTTGATTAACAGAAGTTCAGATAGATGAGAAAATGAAAGACACTGTATGGAGAAATAATTCTAGAAATCTTCCTGAAGCTGAGGGGCATGCTTTCCAGATTTAAAAGCTGAAAACACATGCCCAGTACAGGAAACAGTAGGAGGCCCTCATGTATCCAGGATGACAAATAGGGTTACTCAGTGGCACCAGGTGTCCCGAATGCAGCTTGGGTTAGAGGCAGCAGAGCCACCAAGTTCTAAGGGAACCTTCTAACTAGAATCCCAGCCCCAGCCCCACTGTTAATGGAGGGTGAAACAGTTTCAGACATGTGAGGTGTCAAAGAACCTGCTCCTGTGCACCATTTCCCAGGTAACCATCAGAAATGTCCTTAGAATATGAGTAAAACAGAAAATGTGGAATGCAGAAAGTAAAAAACAAAATGCAGAGGAAGCATGTGGAATTCCTGGAACAGTGAAATGAGGGCTGTACCACAGGGCCAGTGTGGGCTGACAATGTTACACATGGGAAAACACCAAGAAACAGCAGCAGATGCATGTTGTTTAGAACTGGGGCTAACAACAGAAGAAACATCCACAGTAGCAGGACGTGGCTGACCATGGGGTGGGGTGGAATGTACACTTTCCACAACATAAGTGAGTAACTGATAGATAAGTGCCCATCAGATTAGACTAAATCTTTTCAGTTAGCTTGAGGAAGGTTTCTAGTGGCCCATCCAGTCTTCCCTTGGTCAAAGAAACCCAAGCCCCTCCATAGACGTGGTGGACCTCATCCCCGGGTCTGCAACAGGGCCCAGGCAGGCCCTACTGTGAGAACCCCAAGAACAGGGTCTCAATTGCACAAGAGCACTTATTTTTACTCCATTAAAGCAATGTTTGAGCAATACTCATGATGGCATGGTGTGTTCCACTTCTTAGCTTCCAAACAGTAGACTGACCTCCTAACACTAAAGAACAGGCCACAAAGGTCAGTACTATTCAGGATGAAAACACTATAGCAGGAGCTAAGCATCCCCTGGAGCCTATTATGTGTATGCTGTGCAAGTTTGTGCAGGCCTGTGTCCAGTGCTGTTGTGAACGCTCTGAGTCCACTCAGGTCATGGGTGTAGAAACCAAGGCTGTGGGGATGGGGCCCTTGCCTGAGGTTACAGAGTTTGTGGCAGAGCCAGGCTCTGGCCTCAGCAGCCTGGTGAGGACAGATCTCTTGTGCAGATCTCCCAAATACCATGCTTTCTGCTTCTCTCATGCCCCTTAGGTCTCCCCACTGCCTTGACCCACAGCACCAGCTGCATGCGGGCAGTACAGCCAGAAAACTGATGCTTCTGGGCCAAGCTCATTGTGCTCTGCACGAGTTGCATACTGCTGCAAACAACATGAGGTTGCACAGCACTAGTTTCAAAATGCTACAACACACACAGTAGTTTATGAAAAGTCTGCACAAGGATTGGGGAAGTAGCCCCCACTTCCTCCATGTAAACATAGTAGTTACTCCGCACTGCACACATGCATTTTATATTCCTTAGAGCGCTCACCACTGGAATCAGACTGTGCACCCTACCATGTACCCAGCAGTTCCTACTTATTTCTTGTTTCTGTGGCTAAGCACCTACAAGGACCCACATGCTCCAGACAGGTCATGTTCTCACTGCAGGTGGCTCTGAAGGCACTGGCTCCCATCTCTAAAGTCCTCACTTGCTTGAGGCCCTGGGCAATCACCTAAGCTTCCTTAGCCTCAGTTTCCGCATCTATGAAATGCGGACAATAGCAGTATCTGCTTCACAGGAATGATAAAGGTGAAACCAGGTGATGTGAGAGAAGTGAGCAAAGCAGAGCCAGCTGTGTCCAGGAGCAAGGGCCTGTGGTCAGCAGTATTTCCTCTGGATGGGCTCTCAGGAACAGGAACACAAACCAGAGACCCCACACTGGAATCCCAGAGCATCTCTTCTCTTCATAAAGGCACGGCTGCCCCTGAGGCTAGGCCTCCACCAGGTGCTTTGTATGGGTGGTGTGGGTGCTAGCCATAGCTGCTCCTGCCAGGTGAAGAGTGCTCTCTCTTTGCTCTTTCCTTGGGGGACTTACATGGGCCAAGGGCAGAATTAAGTCAGAGCCATGCTCAAAAGGCCACCTGGCACCATCCCCAGGGATGGTACCCAGCAGCAGGATGGAGGACAGCTCCAGAAAAGAGCCAACCTCTGTGCAGCAGCCACGCCCTTGCTCTGTGAAGACAAGAGAACTATGCCACACTCACCTGTGCACCAGCTGGAGGTTCTCCTGCCTCAGCCGGCTGTGCAGTTCTCCATTGGCAGCGGTGTCTTTCTCTAGCTCCGACACCCGCTTCTCCAGGTAGACAACCTTGGGAGCAAGATAGTGGCTTAAGAATCAAGGAGTCCACACCCCCAAGCCAAGTGTTTAGAGGCAGCGGTCACTCGCTAAAGCTGTCTATCTTGTGTATGGATATTGTCCTCATAAACAAAGTAGCGCAGTCCCATGGGCATTAGTAAGGACAGGGAGCACTCCATGGCCTCAAAACCACAAGAGCAGATGTCAATACGGGCCTAGAGAGGCCTGAGATGACCTGACAACACCTTTATGATGGATCTGTGATGGTGCATGGGGCAGCCAGGCTAAGGGCCCCCCACAGGCACAGGCACCAGCTCTATGCCAGACCTAGCCCATGGAAGGAGCATGTGCTGGGAGACTCAAGGAACAGAAAGGCCTGGGGTCTAGTGCCCCTCTCCTCAGGAAGCTCACTAATTAGATGGGAGACAGATAACCACACATGTGGTAGGAGGAGGGAAGGCCAGCCTTGAGAGCCAGAGAGGGCTCTACAGAGCAGATGTTGGAGATGCTAGAGAGAGAAAGTCCCAGAGGAGGTGAGAGGGGACAGGAAGAGGTGAGGAAGGGTAAGAGGTGAGGGGTGACAAGAGGAGGTGAGGGGTATATTCTTTCTGAAGCTGGTCCTTGAGAAGCTCAGGGCCTTTATATCACAGATGGCTGTGCTGCCTCACATAGCCTATTTGCCTCTTTCAGGGAATAGCCCACTCTACACGTTGCTTGGCTCTGTAATCACTATAGGCCAAGTACCCTCCTCCCTGAAACCTCAAGTTTCCCCAGACCCTGCCTCTAGGGGCCCTGGTGAGCTAAGTCTCTGATGAGGGTCAGGGCACACTGAGGT
Source organism: Cynopterus sphinx (assembly GCA_030015415.1). Lineage (NCBI taxonomy): Eukaryota > Metazoa > Chordata > Mammalia > Chiroptera > Pteropodidae > Cynopterus > Cynopterus sphinx. Next base: position 91,492,235 of record CM057379.1, on the reverse strand, counting down.
GACCATGTACAAAGGCAGACTGACAGCCACTGGCACTCACTGCTCTGTTCCCAGCCTCTCAGTTCCCTTCCACATACATGAAATGCTAGAGAACAGGAGGGATGTTGGAGAATCAGATAAACCCTTGTGGTACCATTACCACTTCCTGCTCTGCTTGCCAAGAAGTCCTGGCACCCTAAATACACCTCATCCCAAATTTCCCCACACAGCGCACACCCAGAGGCCACGGCACCCAGCACATGTCCAGAGACTGGTTGTCTGTGTTGTCTACACATGATCTTCTGGTCCCACTGTCCAGGACCTACCTTGTCTGCAATGTCCTCGTCCATACCCTCCACAGGGTCTGGGGGAGGATCCTGCAGGGCTTCCACTGTCAGGGCCCCTGACTGGTGCAGGTGCCTGTGGAGAAGAAACAATAGCCCAGTCCATAGAAGGTCCTTCAGCAGAAAAGAGAAAGAAAAGAAAGGGGAGAGCCAAATGACAAGTTCTTCAAGCATGAGCATTTCTAGGTCAGCCTGAAGAGCAGCCTCCACTGAAGGGAGTTTTGAGCAGGACACTGTTACCGAGGGACTGGGGCAAGCTGGCTGCACTCCGGGTCTGGGTCTGCAGAGTCCTCCCGCTGCTCTTTGGAGCCTAATAGGCCTGGCTTCCTTCCCTACCAGCTGACAAGGTGAGGGCACTTTGTACTCAGGCAATAAACATGATGCCATTCCTTGCTGTGATAAGAAATAATTTCATCTTCCGCTGGCGGTCCGTGAAATACTAATTCAGGATCACGCCCCTATATACAACGTTATTTACATGCATCTTAATATTTGATTTTCAAATGTACTTTTTGTGGCAGTGAGAAATTAGAGGTCTCTCAGGGTCCCTCCTCGGAAGGCATACTGGCGCGACTGCACTCTGCCACAGAAGCTCCAAGCACCTAGCACTAGTGAACACAGCTCTTCAGCCCTATGGGCCACACCGGGTGTCACACAGTCTAGGGCTCAGGTGGGCACTGGCCCTTGCCATCCTGCAACCCCCCCCCTGGGAGCTCCACACCCTTGGAGCTCCTTTCTCTGATCCTTAGTTATTGGCGCCTTAGTAGGTAATCAGCAAACACATATTCAAAATCATCCTACAATCTTATTAGTTGTGGTAACACTATACCAGCTCTAATTTACCTGTAAAACTCTCAGAACATTTGGACAGAGTCTATATGTACCAGCCCAGGGTCTGAGTTGACACTTTGATGCTCAGAGCCGCATGACCATGAGAAAGCCATTCACCCTCTCTGAGCCTTATTCTCCTATAAAATGGGGATCTGCAGGCTATTACAGGGTTTAAATGAGATTTTATATATATAATAGCTCTGGTAAGGATATAGCACAGGGTAAGAATTCAATAAAATGCCAATGAAAATCACATCAAAATTTCTATATTATCTTTATCACAGGTATCAAATTCTATTTCCATTTTAGTCCTGACTGAGCTTGTATACTTCTTAATTTTTTCTCCCCAAGAATGTCCTAAGGGAAACAAAAAAAAAAAGGGGGCATCTTCATCCATGGGGACCATGAGTCCCCTACATGTACCATAGGTGGGACATGTGAGGACCTTTCTATCAATTTCACTGGATTCCCTGAAGGGTGCCGAACTCAAAGGGCAGAATGTCAGACAGGGCCATCATGTTTTCATCCAATTGCTGTTCTCAAACACCCATGACCTTGACTCCAAACATGAGCTCCTGATGCCAATCCTGGGACAGGAAGCTGCCCACCCCAGATGCAGAGACTGTGTTTAGGAGGGGCTATGGCCTGGGGCCTGTCATCCAATCTGACCTCCTACTAGGGGCTCAGAGCACTTTTGAACCGCTGAACCTGGGGACAGGAGGTCACACCAAGTCCCCAAGCTGGCCAGTTCCCTCTGAAATATGTGACTCCAGCATGTGACCACCTCAGGGGAAGACCAAGGTTCGTAGGCATAGTAGATGAAGAGCTTGTTTGTTTAAACTCATCCAAATTCAGGAGACCCACCAGGAGAGGGCACTGTAGGAAGTGCCTGATCATCCCAAAGGGAGGTAGGTAAAGTCTGGCAGGTAGACCACCAGGTGCCAGGACTGCACAGTCAGTGTCATCTAACCAAGACCTGCCTTCTGCCCTTTGGTGACCTTGCTGGTACCCTGCCCCCATCCTGAGGCTGGCTCTGTGCCAGTGCCTCAGGGTCCTCACATGCACACCAATCTCAGAGCCATCTCTATGCAGGTTGGGCATGCAGGTTAGGCACACAGCCCAAAGCTCATAATCCAGCCATAAGGCCACATGCAAAGGACTAAATCACTGTGAAGAGTGAAATTACAAGTTATTTTGAGTTTCCTTAGAATTCTGGTGGCACTGTTAAGGGCAAAATAGCAGCAGATTAAAATTGCACCTACATTGTATATATATATACGTACAGACTGCAGAATATGCTTCTGTTTATAAACTCTAAACCTGCCAATTGAGCTTTTCTATATCAAAGGGTATCTGTGAAGGAAAAATCAAGCTCTCAGAGGGTGTTTCAAAGGAGGGAGAAAACAAAGCCCAACAACTGAGACAGTCTGGGCCACGACCAGCCCCAGGATCCCTACATGTCCCAAACATGAGAGGAGATGACTCAGCTAGATTTTTACCTTCCTTTGTTTTACCAGCTGTGTAGACTGTTTAGGGTAAAAGATGCAAGTGAGATAGAAAGTAATGCTAAAACTAGTAAAGTGTGGGTTGGAATTAATATTACATCCCTAAGAACTTAGATGATATTCTAAAAGTAGTGATAAAGAAAACAAGTGGAGAAGGTGGATTGATGACTATTACCTCTGCTTCCTCTGGATCTAAGCCCTTAAGATGATAGAAAAACAAAGGTTTATATCCTCCAGGACAAGGAGAGCAGAAAAGGAGATGGCACCAGGAAGCCATTCTGTCTGGGCACTGGAGAACAAACAGACAGAAGTGGGCCATAGCCAGTTAGTGAGACGATGGAAGCTGGCCAGTTCCCTCTGGTGAACCCAGGAAGGACCAGCACCTGAGAATAAGGCAGCAGAGATGAGCACAGAGGGTTGGAAAGTTGGTGTCTACCACACCCTTGAAAAGAAGACTCTGCTAGACTCAGGTCACATGGGCTACAAAAGGAATGCACCTACAGGCTGCAGACTAAATAGTGGGCCTAGAACAACTCTCCAAATGCCAGCAGCCAGGCAGGACTCCACTCTGGGGAAACTGTAAACCTGGTCGGAGAAAAAACCTGCTGACACAGGGGTCTTTCCATACCACATGCTGGCTAGAGGCCACTGGCCAGCTGTGAGCTACCACCCTAATACGCATAAAGAGCACACCTTCTGTTGTTTGAAGGATAAAGCCCAGGTGAGGAAGAGTTGGTAGTACATGCATTATAGGAGACAGAGCCAGTGCACAGAGAGGGACAGGAGTGGCAAAAACAAGGGCATGCAGGGCCGCAAGCAGCAGTCCCAGAAGGAGCAGGAAGAGGAACATAGGACACTGTCAAAGAAACAGCTCAAGAAAGGTCCACAGAACTGAGACAGAAACGTCCAGACTGGAACAGCATGTCTTTCATTTAGTCCAGAGTAATTAATGAGAAGGACTCAAATGAGAAGGACTCAAAAGACTCATAAAATTTCTGAACTACAAGGATAAAGAAATAATTTTAAAAGCTTCCAGAGGGAAAAATCCTCATGAAGAAAAATCAGAAAGCATTAGATCTCTCAGTAGTAGCTCTAATACTAAAAGATAATGAGCAATGCCTTCAAAAACTCTAAAGAGAAATTATTTACAATCCAGAATTCTATCCCAAGCCAAACTAAAAGAATAAACTATCTAGTGAGGTCTCAGAAATTTGTCTCCTGGGCACTTGTTTTCTCAAGAAGATATAGGAATATGTGCTGGACAAAAAAATGGAGATTAAGAAAAAAGGGAAGACACAGGCAGGATCAGGGAGTGAAAACTAATATCCAGATCGCAAAGTGGCTCTAGAAGGGAATATCCACATAGACACAGGGCTCCCTCATGGCCCCATAAGAGAGCTGGACAGAGGAAACAACAGTGGCACAGAAGATGAAGCAAATAAAAACATGAAGACAATCACCGACCCCAGGAGAAGCAATGACTTGTCTAAAGGAAATATAGAAACATGTTACGTGGCTTCTGCTGAAGAACACTGGCATCTTATAAATCCTGTGAAAGTTGTATGTAGAACTAACATAGCAGAAGAGGATAAATGTATGTGCTGTCATCGTTCACTACAGGAAGCTAATAGGTAGCATACAAAACTGAAAAATGAAGAAATGGTCACAAAAGCATTATTCTTTAGAAAACGCAGAGTTAGGCTCATCTCCTTCCCCTCCTCACCTTGGGGAACCAATAGGAATGGTGCAGCCTTTGAAGGAGGCAGTCCCAGACCCGGGATCCATCACATTCTAGCTCTGTAGGATCGGGCCCCTTGCAGACTCCCTCTACCAGTGGGTTAACCTACAGCAGACATTGGCCCTGTTCCAGACCTTGTGGTGAAGGCTCAATAAACAGGAGGAATGCCAAAAGCTTTCAATATAAACTTGGTGACAAATTCAAGTCTCAACTCCCAGCTTTGGAAATGCTTTTCACAACCCATCCCCTCAAATTATTTTCAGTCTCAAACCATGAGAAGTAACTTTTGTAAGTTTTTAAAAATGCCTTGGAAAACAGTATTTTCTAAACACATTTTTCAAAAGAGCTATATTAGTGATACATTTCAGAACATCTCAATAAGTAATCAACGGTCTCTTACCTTGCCACCTTCTTGCTGGAGAGCCGCTTCGTTGGACTATGCAAAATCAAAATAAACAGGAAAATCATGTCAGAGAACAGACAGGGAGGAAAGGGAGGAAACAGGAAACTCAGGCTGAAGAGATATGGGGATGGGGGTGCGTCCACAGGCATGCAGCACCCCGCTCGTGAGGCCAGCTCCATGCATAGAAAGGCCCAGTCAGCAAAACATTCAGGGACATAGGAGCAACCTCAGGGGCTTATCAAGGCTTCAACAAATAGCAGTATTCCATGAACATAGAAATCTCCCATGGAGCCACAGTCAGACCTCAGTTCGGAGGCCAATCCCAGTGCCTGGACCTCCCAGCTGTCTGAACTTGGTCCAAGCCATAGGCTGATGCCACATCCCAAATGCTTTTAAAGCCAAATTACTCTTCTAACAGTTGGCTATCGAGTCCCTTATATGAAACGTGGCACAGGCCTATTTATAACAGCAAAGTGTTGTCATTGGTTTTAACTTAGGCACTGATCTTTCACACTCCAAAATCCCACCTGGGTAACTTTCCCGGTGCCGGCACCCTGTAGCACCCAGTGCCCAGCAGCTTCACCTGACACAGTTTTTATAGCAAAATGCCTTTGGTGAGACCCCTCCCAATGAATAGCTTTCCTGGCAGCCATAGAGATTTCCATCAAGTTCTAGAAGGTAGATTCCCAACAAGTTCCCCTAGTACATCACCACAGTTTGCCATGGCCACATCTTCCACAGCAGGGTCACATCTCAGGCCTTGGTGGACTGAGATGCTATTACTGTATGTATTCTTCCGAGTTCCCTCTACTCTTACTAGCCAATCCTTGTTGTAGTCATTCTTTTTATTAAACTTTCCATGTTTAAATTATTGTGTGGCTCCCCTGACTGGACCCTGACCAATACTATATATTTTAACACAAATCCAATGTTATCCAAATATTACTGAGACTCCCTGAAACTAACAGGCTTAAAGAGACTCACTGTTCAATTTTCCTAACTGACCACTTGGGAACTAGAATGGCAATCCAGTGACAGAGTTTATCATTTGAAAATATACCTCTGGATAAAGCAGATTTCTACAAAATTTCTACAGAACCTGGAAAATATGATAGTAGCATCTTCTGAGGATCACTAGGTGGAAATTATATCTGATATCAAAGCTTCCAGATATGATTTGGTCTAAATCACCTTTTACCTTCCACAAATCATGACAAAATACATTTATTTTGAGGCAATTCCATGGAAATCAATAGGCAAGATTCAGATTCCCTAAAATGAGTGTTTAGGGAGACATTTCCTGACAGTTGTGTCCTGATTATATAATAACAATTTAATGGGATATTAGCCAATGTTGGTAGAGTCTGTCTTAAGGAACAAGTGGCTGAAACTGGAGGTAAGATCACACTGGACTTATCAGCCATACTTAACTATATTCGTCTATTCTCTGCTCCACAAAGCCCAGGAGGGGTGACCATGAGAGTCCTGGGGCAGATTCTCCACATGGAAAAATGTCACTTCTACATCAAAAATCTTCAGAGAATGAGAGATGACATACCCATACTGGAACCCACTTACCAGGAGTGCAAGTCTCCACACAGAAAGGACCAATGACTCCTCATCAGAGCACCCAGGTAAATACACACAAGGTGAAATCAGTTTCCCATAAAACAGAAGCCAGTCAGTCAGTCTTTGGAATCACCAGGCACCACATTTTCTCAAGTTTCCCTGGAAGGCCCCCATCAAAGAGCACTTCCTGTTTCTTATCATTGCTGCTGGGACCCCCCTGGGCTTCTCTCTGAAGTTGCTGACAGGGCACAAATGCTGAAGTCTCGTCCCATCCTTTCCACCTAACTGTGCATTTGCTGGACTCCAGCCTGTGTTCTGAGTGTTGCATGGAACATTACAAAAGGCGTCAAAGATGTGCTGGAACTGGAACTAGAGGTAGAAGAGCTGGTACAACAGGACTGGAGCCATGAGGAACCATCAAGAAGACTAACTTGGCCTTGGCTGAGGCCCTAAAGGGACAGACTCCTCAAGATACATAAGTGGGTTCACATTCTTGCCATCTTTTAGGTAACTTACCAACCACTAGTCCAAGAGCCCTTCTTCTAGAAACCTACCCTCGATTGTCAACTGGGAGCCCATAGTACCAATCAGCACATACCAACCCTTTCTGTGCTCAAAGTGGCCCACCTAGGGGCTTGTCCATATAACAAGCTAAATCAACAATATGCTTCATGGGCATGTCTATATGTGTAACCTACCCAAAAACTGTTTTACGTAACTGGAGTTTGTAAAGTTGTAAGGAGCCAGCAAAAGGAATTGTCCATTCCTGGAACTCTGACCTGAGCTCGGGTGGGGTATCAGGGACAGAAAGGGAAGCAAATGGTCTGATACAAACTGGTCCCAGGAGATGAAGAGATCTGACTGAGGAGGGCAAGGAGTAGCAGCATATGCTGGGGTCCTGGATGCCTGTTTTAAAAACAAGGTAGCAAAGCTGGATTCTCCTGGTAACAAGAGTCTAGGGCAATGTTACAAAAGCAAGTTCAGGGGAGGGGCTCACCTAGAGTATGCACACTTGATTTAAACCAACGTTCCTGAAAGTTGTCTACAAATCTTTTTAAAGACAAAAATCTTACTTTAAATTTCCCAATGCTGTTTGTTCTATGTGACTCTCAAAGAAATCTTTTGATAAAATGAAGAAAGTATCTCTTTCTAAGCACAGACTTTCTTTCACAGGCTGGATTTCCGCAGGGCTATTTTTCCGCATGCAGGATACATAGTGTCTAAAGATTGTTTCCTCCATAGAAACAGAAGAAGCTGATTAGACTGCCACATGCACAAGGGAGCAAGGAGGGCGAAGGGCACTAAACACAGGCTCAGCACATGCAGGGAGGGCAGGGCAGGGCCACGGAAGAGTTCCGAGTCTGTAGGCTCACCTTTGGACCACAATTCAGGCCCAGCCTCCAGAGGAAGCCTCTCCCCCAGAGCTGGCTGGACCAGCCTGGAGGAGATAGGGGCCAGAGTCCCCCTCACCCTTCAACACAGAGCAAGGCCAGGCACTAGGTCAGTTACCTATTCTTTTCAAGATCATTCAGGCGAGCAGAAAGATCCTCTAGGCGGTTGATTTGTTTGTGACACTGGCTACAGTAAAACTCAAAAGCCTCATCAGTGAGGATGCTGTGCAGCTTTGCGGCAAGCGGGTCAGAGCTAGAGAGACGAGAAGCATCAGTTCAGGAGGCAGCAAGGAACCATTGGGTTACCTGTGACTCCACACAGGGCTCAAGTTGGCTGGGCAAAAGCAGGTTGTCAGGTAACTGTCTGTAAAAGATTCTGGCTCTTTCAGACTGCTGTGTCGAACCTACCTTCCTCAATGTCATCTGTAGGACCTATGACACACATCAGTTCAAGCCATAGGGGGCTCAGCCACATACCCACTCCTTCCTGGTCAGGTAATCAGAGGAAATGGGGTTACCCATCAGCTTCACTGTAAAAGGAAAACCCTGAACAAGTAAGTGCCTGGAGACACTGCTTCCTCCTTTCTCAAAAACTCATCAATGGGAGAGTAAAGCATGTCTCCAGGTTGAATTTAACTCACTGTACTACAACTACTTTAATAACTGCCCTAAAAACCACTGGAATCACCAGCAATTTTGTCATTTTTAATACTTTTGTTAAAAAGTCGGAATTCTATTGGCCCTTTTGTGATCTAATTTCAATGGGCAGCAACATCCCTGGGTCATAAGGATCTATGGGCTTTTAACAGCCAATTTGGAAGTTCAATTTTAAGAAAGGTTAAAGCAAAATATCAATTATAGCATAGAAATCACACTTGAGATGCAGAAAACAGTGAAACACTGGACAAGAGACAGGGACAAACTAAACAAATAGGAAGAGATTACCAAAACAGGACAGAAACACACACTTAGAAATGCCAAGTCCTTTGGCCTTGATTTCAACCCACCATGAGCATGCATATCAGAAGAGGAAAGCTGCTGAAAGCAAGCTCACCACTTCATTCACTCGCACTTCCAGGGCCACCTTCAGAGGGTTTCTTATCCTACAATGGTGGGCGGCTTAGGGAACAGCACATGAAGAAAGCAAAGGGGGAGCCAGTCAGGCAGACCCTCCCGGTATTGCCATCCACCCAGGTCCTCTAGGCCTGGGTAACAGTCTGGGCAAAGGAAGAATCTCGCAATTGCCATTTTAAAGATACTTGGCCTCTGCTGTCAACAAAGATGGAGAGTTTCAAGAACCGAGTGCAAATGTGAGAGGAGACTGAAAGGTCTCGCCTAGAGGCAGCCATGTTCTCCAATGGGCTGGCCATGAAGAAAAGGCTGCCAAGCCCATGGGACACAGCATGCTCAAGCCCCTCATTCAGATACAAGTACTGGCTCTCTCCCAGGGCCTCCTGTGTAGCCCTATGAAAAAAGAGCCAGGAAGTAACCAGCTCTATAAGCGAGGATATCTTGCCCTTTAGACATCACAGTGGTGTTTATTAAAAGCCAGAACTTTTCAGACAGTTTGGGATGTTAGATAACTATAACAAAATTAATTCAAAGAATTGTTTGTGATATTAAAAGTTCTCTCAGAGGCTGGTCAAAGGGCACAGATTTTTAGCTACAAGATGAATGAGGTCTGAGGATCTAATGTAAAATATGACTACAGTTAACACCATGTTATATAACTGAAATTTGCTGAGAGCATATCTTAAATGTTCCCACATATATACATACATATAGCTTCCCTCAAAGCCAGCTACAAACCATAATGAGATCCACAACTAGTGGCTGAGGACCTCAGAAAGCCAAGTTTCCCAACACAGGCTCTGGGCCACATGGCTCAGTTGAGGCCTCCTCATAAATGTAGAGTGACCTGGGAATATAACTGGACAAAAGAAACTTCAGGCAACTTTCACCTAGGTATAAATCTTAAAATTTTGACTATGATATACTAATTATATTACAGCAAACAGAACAAGTTTTTGTGAACCAAAGGGGAAACTCCCCTACAACTAAACATGGGGAGACTAAGGAGGACACGTGCACCAGTGCAGGGCTAAATTACCTGGAGATGAGAAAAGTGGGGTCTCTGCAGCCATTCTCCCCATTGCAGAGGGTCTCTGGGGACAGTTCCGCTTCACTGCCCTCACCATAGTCCTCAAAATGCTCCTCGCCACCTATGACTGTGACGACAGATTGGCTGTGCAAGTGGGATCTGCAAAAGCAAAACAGAAATGACACTTTCTGACATATGGCCATGGGCAGCCCCAGAACCAAGGGTGCAAATGGCACTTTCCAGTAGAAGTGTGCTGCGACCACGTGTGTGATTTCAAATGTTCCAGTAGCCACCTCATGGGATCAATGTGACACCCGGGCAGTGGAGGAAGGAGGAATCTTTTCAAAATGACACTTATTCAACTGGTTATAAATATAGGGAAAATTATCCTTACCTCACACCATACACAAAAGATCACTTATAGAGAGATAACAGATCTGAATATGACAGCAAAGCAATGGGCTTTAAAGGAAAGCACAGGTAAACATCATAGCTATGGAGTAAGTTGATTTCTTAAACAATACAGAAGAGCTAACCACAAAAGAAAAACAGATAAACCAGACTATAGTAGAATTAAAAACATCTGTTCCTCAAAGATAACACTATGGAACTAAAAGGCAACCTACAGAGTAGAAAATATACCTGTGATCCACATATGGGACAAAGGACTCATATCTACAATATATAAAGAACTGCTACAAATCAGTAAGAAAAAGACAGACAGCAGGACCAATAGGCCAGGAAAGGCCAGATCCTACTCACTTAAGTGCCACTTTGTACTACAACAGCAGAGCTGAGCAGTAGCCACTAAGACCATATAACCTATAAGTCAAAAAATTTTTTATTATCTGGCCTTTTACAGAAAAAGCCCTGCAATAAACAAATGGGTAAAGGACATGAACAGGCACTTCACAAACCAGGAACCCTAAAAGGGCAAGAAAAGAAAAGGTGCAAAAGGTGCTCATTCTCTTGAGCCACCTGGAAAAACTAGTAAAAACTATCCTGAACCAATGTTTCACTCCATACCCTCCAGAAAATGAACAGGAAAAAGCAGATAATGCCAGGTGCTGCTAAGGATGGGGAGCAACCAGAGCCCACAGCACTGGCGGGCACGTAACTACTGTAAGCCCTATTTGTAACTATCTAAATTGCAGCAAGCGCAATAACTTCTAAAGCCAACGTGTGTGCTCCAGATGCCCCATTAAAAGATATGTAATGTTTATAGTGGCTTTATTCATAAAACCAAAATTGTCAACTACCCAAGTACTCATCAACAGTAAGTTAAAAAAAGCTACAGCACATTCATACACAGGAATGCTCTAATAATAATGAAAGTAAATGATTTATAACTGTGCACAAAATGATGGCTTCCTCAGTAGCAGAGGGCAAAAACACAAACTGTTCATTTGGGTACACATGGGCACCACTAGCACCTCTCTCACCCTGCCCTCTTCCCTCACTGGTCCTCAAATGCATGGGGGCAGCTGGGCTGCCACAGGGGGATGGAACCAGGAGGACTAGTTAGGAGTTTCTAAGATCCTGCCAGAAGACATTTACTGAATATTGTGTCTTGCCTACTTTATAAGAACTGCGACCAAGTTAAAGCCAAAGTTAAAGTTTTTCTTCTGCATTTTCTATCTCTACGGCCAAAGAAGTTTGTGCAGTGCTTATAATTGCAGCCATCTGCTCAGCAGGAAGGGTATCTCCCGACAGGTAGGTCAGCTGTGACTGCTCAGAGCATCTGGGTGTAGGCCATCCTGCAGGTCCTGTGATCAAGCTAAACCCTCTGACACGAACCCCTCTGTGAACCCAATCTGCCCACCAGACATGTCCACATGGTGCTTCATGCACAATAACCAGGCCATGCTGGGGCAGAGTACAGACCTGCCTGGGAGCAGCAGCAAAGCACCGTGGCCAGGGTCCTCCATAGCATCCAGGCACTCAGAGGGTACAGCTGAGCCACCCGCACTGTCTGCATCCCCTTCAGGCTGCAGCTCGGGGTGCACCAGGGTGCTTGTATCCTCGTCGGTGAAAGTCTCGCACTCACTGTAGGTGCTCTCAGAGCCCATGTACGCGCTGTCTGTCACCTCGTTGGCCTAGGAAAAAATGCCAAGAGTCAGTCCTGGCACCTTAGAAAAGACGATGACCATGTGTGGCAAGCAATACAAAAAACCGCGATGCCTGGCACAGTGCACTGCTGCTGCAGGAATCAAAATGACCATGTGGAAGAAGAGTTCTTATGTGGGAGAAGTCCCTACTATATTTTTAAGTAGAAACATTAGCTTACAAAACAATTTAATCTTTAAAAAAATTGAAAAATAGGTATATGTCCAAGTGCAGAAAAAGCTACTGGAGTACTTTTTAAAGTTAGTTATATAAATACACCTAAAACAGATAAAAGCACCCCAACACATGATAAATTCCAGTAGAATCAACCACCCATTTTGTGGCTTCCAACATTAGAATTACTTATATCCAAAGAATTAGCATTCGATGGTGTAAAAATATGCTTTTTTAAATTAAAAAGTCACAATGAATATCTATTATTTATGTTCAGGCTATTGCTTTGAAACTCAATTACATGGTCTAACCTCAAAATACTAATTAATCAATTATTTAATCAATCTGTTCACTGGTTAAACGTCTACCTTCCCACTAAACATATCTTTATTTTTACATGGACTTAGCACCTAGCACTGGGATGGCACACAGCACACAAGATATACTTGTGGATTGTACAAATGAACTTAAAACTAAAGAATCATTAAATAAGTCATCTTCAATTTATCACCTCAACTTAATTAAAAAGTAATTTCATTGGTTAAAAAAAAGTAGCCACCATGTCATGCTTGTAGGATTCTGAGGTTAACCATTTACAAACAGGTACAATTTCAGAAAGTGGCTGGAGATAGGTGTACTTTGTACGTGGGTTCGGGTGTTGTGGGAGGTGGACAATGTGCTCAGATGTGCTATGGTTAGTTAACAAAAAGTCACCAGACCTTGGCTACCTTGGCGGTAACAAAAGAGCCTTGTATGGCTGCACCCCCAAGGCTCCTTGCCCCATCAAAGCAATATGAAGGATTCTAGCTGAGCCATTAGGAGCCTGGTGTGGCTAATGAGAGGCCGAGGTCCATCCTTGGTCTGCTGTTTACAAAGCTCTATGACCCTAGAATAGGGTCTTAATCACCCTGAGGTCTGCCACCTAATTTATAAAATGGGAGTTATAAATGCTGATCTCATAAGATTGCAACCATATAGGATCAAGAAAGACCACAAAGGCTGGTGCAGAAACAGAAACTGAAAGACTATAGGGTTCATGTGTCATTGGTGGGTGGAATCCCTGACAGCTGCTTATAAGGCCAGAATAAAATGGCGAACGACATGAGATGTACCTATTCAGGTGTTCAATGATGTTACTTATATTTCCATGGGAGAACCCAATCTGCCTTGGAACCTAAACTGACTTCGAAATTTGAAACTGAGAAATTATTTGACTAGGCACCTGCTTTCATTCTATTTATCATCCCTGAAAAGGTGTCTGTCTCTTTCCGCCAGGCATAGGCTGGCTCTGTGCAGTTAACACAGGCTGAGACAAGCTGTCTGAACCGAGCAAGTGCCATTATGTCAGGAGCTGGCCTGAGGAGGAAGCATCATGGCCAACTCCTGACATCCTCTTAGGGGTGGCTGTTGATCAGCTGCCCAGATGGCAATGCTCACAAGGGATACTACGTGAGAACCACCCAAGGGCACCAGAAAGACCTCCAGACTTCTAACAACAATGACAAAGACCAGTTAGCTTTTCAGTATTCAGCTGAAACCTCCTACAAGAGCACTGCTCCTTATCTGCAGGACATTCCCATGGATACCTCCCCCGCCTCAACCTCAGTCCTTGGCCCCAGGAAACAGGCAGGGCGCACAGAATCCTTACCACACAGGCCGCCCCCAGACACTGACTGGGGACCATCTGAAATGATTTTCTGTAGAAAATAGAACTTGAGTCTTGAGGTCAGCTTTTAAAAAGTCAACCAAAAGGTGCTTCTGACAGATGTATGATACTCTTCTCTCAGCTGCATGGACCTCATGCCGCTGACGGTAGCTTAGTTTTTATATGGACAAATCAACTGAGCACCCAGCTAGCATTTCTCCTCAGGGAAGGGAAGAAGATCCAGGCACTTGGGCCTGTTTATTTCACCTGCAAGGAGCTGACATCAATTGTGTAGCTGAGGCCAAGGTTGTAGCTAAAACCCCTTGGCCAGGATGGTTCAGGATGAAAGTTTTCCATCGACAGAGGAACAATGAGGTGGACACTATACAAACCTGACTGCCTCAAGTCAGGTACTCACACACTCCATCCTGGGCATCTCTCCAACACTTAAACAGATAGAAGAAGAGAATGCTCCCCCACCCCACCTTCAGTTCTCCCTTCTAAAGCAAACCCACGCTCCTATACTGATGGAAAGTCATACGCAGATTAAATGCTGTTCTCTACTTCACAAAAAGCTTTATGCTTGCATTTACACCTTAATTTGTCTCAAATTATAAATAAATAAGTTATGAAGATCCTTTCCTCACAGCACAGCTACAAATACTCAGACACCCTGGTGGAGGTGCTGGGCAGTAAACAGCCTCTTACCTGGAGCATCCTATGCAGCCTGAGGGCATAGACAGTGGCCCAAAGGAGACAGGAGACGAATAAGCTCTGTGAGTCCCCAGGACGAAGCCCAGGGAGGGCCAAGTGTCTGGGAGGACAGGGACAACTCATTTCCCAGGTGCTGCCCCACTACCCCACGCAGTCTCTGAGGGTCAGCTTCTATTGGTCAAGGTTGCCCTGAGTAAATGTCAGCCAGCAGAGAGTTTTCCAGGGCAGTTGGGTAAACATCTGCTTTTTGAGGCAGAAAGTCATCTTAGAGCATGGTTTATGCTAACCTATAGTCTACTTGGACAAAATATAAGAGTGATTCATAGACATGTCCATTCATTCATATTTGTCACCAGACAGGACCTACTTTTACCCAGAAACCCACAAGTCAATGCTGTCAATTAAAAAAAAAAAGTTTACAAGTTATACATTAAGATGAACTCATGTGGAAATCTAAGTGCATCTTAGAAAACTTTGCTACATGTTGTTGTCTTTGCCAGTTAACAAATGACATGTCAATAGACATACAAGTAAGACCACGTACAGAGCCAGCTATGAGAAGAAATTCAGATGTGGCCAACCCTACCCAGGGTCCCCACTGTTCAGGTCAAAGTCCCTCAGAGCAAAAGTGACTGCTAGGCATGGTGTGAGCCAGCGTCCCACCACAACACAGTCTCTTCTTACCCTCAGATGCTAGCCCAGGTGGCCTTGCGGTCCAGGCCTGGCTCCATACACCCGCTCCAGGTAGGGCGTGCTCTTTGAGACAGCCTCCCCATCAACTCAGAAGCTCTGGGGCCTTCTGTCCAGACTGGTCACTAGCTTCTCAACTGACAAGCCGAGCTGGGATTTCTGTAAAACCTGTGTGTTCACCTGAAGGTACATCACTGCCTGGGAAAAAGTTTAACATGCTCCCAGACACGCTCTGTTAAATCTCCTGCTATGCGAGCCGGGGTAGGGAGCAAAGTCCAGGAAGTGTCCTTGCTAGGTTCTTAACAAAGTTAGTCAGATCTCAAAACAGACTGGCTTTTGTTCTTGACTCTCTAACCTTTCTGATAACAGTTTGTACAAAAGACACATTTCCCTGTCATTTTACTAAGGCAGCTATTTTCTCTAAATGCTGGTAGTGGGAGAAGGAGGGAGGCACAGCAGGGACAATCCTTATCAGTTTTGTTGGCTTCTGTTCAGGACTTTCTTATCCCCTTCTAGAAATCCTGATGTGCGAGATTGCCCCCTGTAGGCCTTTAGCACTCCATCCTTTAGCTCATAAAGATTTTCAGATAGAGCTTTCTTCTCATTCCCTGGACCTCAATGACAAACCTTAAGTCACCTCTCCCCGTTCTTCTCAAGGATGCTACATTCTCCCAGGAGTTCTGTTATAAGTGACAAGCCAAAGAGATGCTTAGGGAAATGCTGGGAGCTACAAGACCCACAGCAGGAAAAGGACCAAGAGCAGCAGCCCATCAGTAGTTCCCTGCACGGGATTCCTGGACCAACAATGTCGAGTGCCCAGCCAGAAAAATAAATAAGAGGCTTATTTTTCTCTGAAGATTGCTGGCAGGGGATCTCCAAATGTGGTATTTGGCTGTAATGCATATATTCTCCAATCATATTTTTATTGGACTTTTTAAAGATTATACAATGTACAAGCATTTTTTTTAAGAAAAGCAATCTTTCTATAAGTTTTACAGTAAGTTTCACTCCCCTAAAAATTATATCTAAAAACCTTAAAAAGCATAAAAAGACATGGAAGAATCTTAAATGCATATTAGTAAGCGAAAGATTCCAGTCAGCAAAGGCTATACACTGTCTGATTCAACAGTGTGACATTCTGGAAAAGGCAAAACGATGGGACAGTAAAAGATCAGTGGTCGCTGGATGTCAGTAGGGGGAGGGATGAATCAGGAGAGCACAGGGGATTTTTAGGGAAATGACACTACGCTGTATTATACAATGGTGGATACATGACATTGTACATTTGTTAAAACCCACAGACTGTACACTACCAAGAGTAAACCCTAATGTAAACTACAGACTTTAGTTTAATAATTATGCATCAATACTGGTTCATCGATTTTAACAAATGTACCACACTGAGGCAAGATGTTCATGATGAAGGAAATGGCAAGTGTGTGGGGTTATGATTGGACCTCTCTTTACTATCTGTTCTATTTTCTGTAAACCTAAAACTGCTAAAATACAAAGTATTTTTTTAAGTAACAAAAAAACTTTAAAAAAATGTTTCCTTTGTTCTGGAAAAAAAAAAAGATCTAAAAACCTAAGAAGGATTCTTTTTTGCATACTCTTTGAACTGTACTGGCATGCACACCTCTAGGGCTGAGGCACCACAGAGGTGGGAGGGCCACAGTCATGAGGGCTGTGGGGGATAGGGATCCCCCCATTCAGAGGATGAAAGGTGGCCAGGGTCAAACAGCACCCCTCCCTGCTCCACCCAGGTTTCAGGAGGCAGCCCCACTGCAGTGGCTCACCCATTTGGGCCAAATGGGAACTTTAAGGACAAAATGTGTTGATGCCTTTTACTATCCTGAATAATAAAATACTGAATTAGTTTCCTAGGGTTGCCATGTCAAATTACCATAATTAAGCAACTTAATAACAACAGGAATGTATCTTACAGTTATGAAGGTCAGAAGTCCCAAATCAAGGTGTCAGCAGGGTTGAATTCTTCTTCCCCACTTCTTCCAGCTTCAGCTGGCTCCTGCTGGTCCTGGGTTTGTGGCCATATCACACTCTAGCCTCTGCTTCTGTCTTCATAGTGCCTCCTCCCCTGTGTGTCATCTCCCTTTCTCTTCTAAGCACACTCTACCCAGCATGATCTCATCTTGAGAGTTTTTAACTTAATTACATTGGCAAAGACCCTTTCTCTAAGTTCACAGGTTCTGGGTGGACAAATCTTTTGGGAGACCACCCTTTGACCCGCTATACCTACCTACATATAAAATTTTAAAAACTGATATAATGCCCAAGCAGAAATATGAGAAATAAAAGATGCCGATTAGAAAGTGTGTGTAGTGGGATATGTAAGGTTACAGTGCTGACTACCTAGGTGACAGGACCCCATACTACTGCCAAAAAGGCTATCTGTCCCTCCCTTCCAGAAGCTCTGAATAAGAAAGGCAGGCTCATCCCCTGAGCTAACTGCATGCTAGGAACATGCAATGTGTGCTGAATCACACCTTCCTGTAAAATGGAGCTGGGACCAACTCAGGCCACATAAGCAGCCTCTTCATAGTCATGGGGGCTGTTCATCTGAAAGCTGACATGTCAAAAGTTTTGCAAACCCGAGGCCCTCCACCTGGCCACACTGTGTCTTGAAGCCAGTACACATCCCAGCCAGGCACTGGCCTCCACATGCCAGAAACAGATCTGGCACACCCAGGTCATACCCAGAATGAACACAGGGGATGCAATACATGGTAGTCTCTGTCTCAGGCCCAGCTAGCACTTTGGGACAAAGCTGTGAAGGGTGAACACTCCCAGGTGGCCTACAGTTCTGTTCTGGGAGAAGTGACAGTCAGGAGGTGAGCCTGTATTATCTGAGGGGTGACCAATACCCGGGGCAGCTTCTCAGAGCAGGGACATGAGACACAAAAGACAAGCAGTAGAGTCCTGTGGTTAGTTAGCATTCAGAGGTACTTTCAGAAACTATTCTGTGCAACCCCCTCATTTCACAAAGGAGCCAAGGTTCAGAAGACTGACACATAGGGCCTTAGGCCCACGAGGGCAAAGACCAACTCTGCTTCCTAAGCCCCTCACTGGGTAACAAAGGGCTGAGGGGCTGGCAGTGGCCACCACAGCCTTCCCTAAAAACTCTTGAAAGATTCAGGATTATCTAGTGTATTAAAAAAAAATAATTCCAGATCCAGCCACATGGGCTCTCCCAGTATCTGCCCCACCAAATGATGGACACAGTGACAGTGGTCTGTCTTCTGAGGCTATGCTCACAGATCGTTCCTAAGCCTTGGCAGAGGACAAAACACCCACAGTTACAGGCAACACCATGAACCATAGCAACCCTGGCTTCCTATGGGGGCAGGGGATGAGAGATGGCAAGGTATTAATCAAATGTCCCCAGACCCAAAAAATAGTTTTGAAATTTGATAAAACCAAACCTCATGACATGTTCCCTGTTCTGGTCTTACTTAGCAGCATGGCAGAAGGTGACAGCATCACCAGAGAGCCCTAACTGCTCAGCAAGTCACTCTACTAGCAACAAGCCCCAAGGAGCATCTCCTTCCAAGGGCCTCAGGTGTTCAACACTTGGCATAGACTACCTGCTGTGACTGTGAGCCCCCAGAGCCCAGTGGCCACAGACCACAGTGCCCTTCACAGTGTGAACAGAGCTGCAGAGTGAGTCCTGCCCTGCCTTTTAGGCCATTTCCTATATTAACAGTCCAGGGGCCACTGAGTGAAGTGGGACTTAGCCTGCTCAGAGGAGGAGGATAATATCAAATTCCCTCTCAGCTCTCCCATGAAAACCACTTGCCTCAAAGGTAACGAAGTCCTCGAACTCATCAGGGCAGGCCTGCGGCTCCTCGTCCTGGGCAGATGCAACGCTGCACAGCTGGCCGTCGGAGTCTGCAGGAGAAATGACCCAGACTCAGCAGGTAACCCAGACCATCCAGAGAGGTCAAAGGGGAAACTTCATGAGTGGTCAATGGGGCCTGGACTGGCTGTAAGAAACCCAGGAGGGAGAAAGCGGTATGGTTAGGATTGGAAGGTGGGCTCCCAACTGAAACAACACTTTGTGCCAGGGTTCTGAGGGTCAGTGTGGGGGCCGAAGGGTAACT
Organism: Cynopterus sphinx; assembly: GCA_030015415.1. Classification (NCBI taxonomy): domain Eukaryota; kingdom Metazoa; phylum Chordata; class Mammalia; order Chiroptera; family Pteropodidae; genus Cynopterus; species Cynopterus sphinx. Next base: position 91,472,927 of record CM057379.1, on the reverse strand, counting down.
ATTTCTTAAAAGGAATGGACAGCACTGTAAAAAAAAAAAAAAAAAAAAAAAAAAAAAAAAGGCACGATACCAGCTCTGTGATACTGTTCACGGGCTTTAAAAAGTATTAGGTGCCAGACTTAATTTTTTTTTAAATTGTATGTGTTTGGAGAAGTGTAGGTATGATGAAATTGCACCAAAATAACTACTTTGTCCTTGGTGCTGGACTCACAGGAAGTTTTTATTTTCTTCTTTTTTGCTGAACTTATATTTTGCATTAAATATTTTATTTTATAATAAGAAAAAGTTTAAAGAAAAAGCAATCTTTTCATGATGGACAGATTCTAATTTTGATGTAACAGGGACAAGACCTCTCAAACATGACCAATTTCCACAAAGAAAGGCAATGGCTCCCACGGTCTCCCAGATATTTTCTGGTATGGCACTTTCCAAGTGATGTGTAAGTGATAAAAGATGCTTATGTTTTCTGATGTTGCCTCACTACTCTGATACTGTCATATCATAAGAAATATTTATTTGGTCTTCATCTGCTGGAATTTCCTGTGTGATGGGGTGAGAGAAATATCTGTTGTTATTCAACCCTTTCAACTTTACCTGGATTAAATCAATGAGGTGACTCTTAGGGGATGGGAGCTGGTTGCCAGGGGAACTAATCTTGTGATTAGATGGCTGGAAATTTCAGCTCTGCTCCCACCTCCTTAGAAGGAAAAAGGCTGAAGACTGAGCTATTCATCAATGACCAATGACTTAATCAATCATGTCTGGGTACTGAACCCTCCATAAAAACCCTTAATGAGGGGGTTTAAAGAGCTTCGGGGTTAGTGAACACATCAACATGTCAGGAGGGTGATGCATCCCAAACTCCACAGAGACAAAAACCCCTTCATTATGGATCCTTCCAGACCTACCTTATATATCTCTTCATCTGGCTGTTCGTTGTAATCTTTGTAATAAACTAGTGATAGAACTGGAGTGTTTCCCTGGGTTCTATGAGCCATTATAGCAAATTATCAAACCTGAGGAGGGGATAGAGTAAGACAGAAGTGTGGGTAACCTAGGCACCTGAAGTGGAGTCATGCTAACTCTGAGCATTAAGTGTCTGAAGGAATTAAATGACAGGACACCCAAGTGGTATCTGCAGAGAACTAGAGAATTGCTTTTTGCGGAAAACCCATATACAGGGTGTCGAAGTGTGAGCAGAAAACATCACACTAGTAGTTATTTAAAATTTATCAGTTATTTAAATCAGTTACTTATTCAGTATATTTCACATAATCTAACAAAACACCAGTCACTTATTTACAAAGTAGTCTTTCAAGGGCCAAATGGAAGAGCAAGCTTCCCTGAACCTTCCTGGGAACAGTACTTTGAAACGATCACAGCTGACTTCCTCAGCCATTCTTCTTTGGCACTTAGACCATGTGGGGAAATGCTGCCCTCCATCGCCATGTCCCCCAGCCAGGTTCTAAAGGGTCAGTTGTTTGAAGTCACTAGAGAAAGGAGGATGGGTGTTAAAGGACTCTCAGACACAGAGCAATAGCGAGACACATGGCTCCTCCATCCAGTTTCTAAAGAGCTCTCTCAGTTTAAACAGAATAATAATGCTTTCCCTCAACAACTGAAAATTCAAGCATTAATGCATTTAGTAATTACAAAACATCTCTGACAATTCAATACTGCTTTGCAATAGCAATTAAGGCCCTTATATAAAAACCCCTATGTGGCTTTTGCTTTCAGAATCATAGATACCTTTGTTGCTCTTGTTTTGTATTGTTTTCCCTGGGAGTGTGGCTAAATATCTCAGTGGCAGGAATGAAGTAACCTCAGAGCACGGCAGGCTGGACCTGACACAGAATGGCACTAGCCTTTGGATCCAGTACTTGCTGCCCACCAAACCAGCCAATAACCTTAGAGTCACCTGCACTGGGGGTCTGGGTCTTTGGTGCAGGTGAACTGCAGCAGAACTATATGTGCTCTTCTTGTTGAGGGTGAGGGCTGCTATGGACAGATGTTTTTGGTTTCTGAGACAGGAAGTAGAGGAGGATTATTATCCCAGAGCAGTTTGAGATCACATGCATATTTTGTATAAGGCCGGACTGTCTTTGGCCTATTTTCCCCGTCTTGAATGTTAGCAGTCTTGCCTGCACTTCTGAAAAGTGAAACACAGAAATTCAAACTCTCAAAACTTAATCAATCATTTCATATTCCAGTGGTAAAGATACGATCTAGGAATCTTGCCCCATATGGTGAAGAGATGTAAATATAGTAGGCATTTTTATATTCTTGATGGGAACTAAATATGATTCATCCATTAGTTTTCTCTATATGAACATGTGCATTTATCTTATTCTTCCAGAACCTGTGGGAAGGGAATGAGCCAGACCAGTGGCCTATTTGTAACAATTCCCTCTCTAACTCATTCTAATTCTGAAATAAGGCCTGTGGTTATGACAGTAACAATTTCCTTGTGCTTTCCCTGCAAACTGGGTCAATATATCCTATCACTGGCTATGCCTCTCCTGGATACAAAATAAAAGTATGACAGGTGCGACAGGCAGTAAGCAGCTATGATGGCACACTGGAGCAAAGACCAAAGTGAACTTGAGCTGAAATGCAGTTTGGGTAATTGTGTTTTCCATTCTTCCAAATGCTATAAAATAACTATTTCAAAATCATCTATGACTTATTTTTATTCTAATTTTATTTTCACTCTCCTTTCCCAACAAATTTAAATGACAAAGTTGTTACAAAAAAAATTACGTATCTTACCTCTCTCTCTCTCTCTCTCTCTCTCTCTCTCTCTCTCACACACACACACACACACACACACACACACACACACACACAGTAAAGCCAAGCCTGCAGCTCTGAGCAGACTCAACAGCACATCCAATGTATAGAGTTGGATGTCCCCCAAGCACTGCCTCCCCCAAGCCCACAGCAGCTACAGTCACCTGGAAGCCCAGCCTCTCACACCCATTCCAAAAGATTACGTATCTGCTGGCATTGAGCCAAGGGGCCACCCTACCTACTAGTCCCTCCAGGAGCCAAGGGTTGGAGTCAGAACATGAAGTCAAGTCTGCCCACAGCCCGGCCTTGCTCCCATCTTCTGATCCTGATTGCCCAAACCAGCCACACTGGCACCCTTGCAGCTCCTGAAAGTACAAGGTGCACTCCCCACAGGCTCCCCACCTGGACCCCTTCCTAGACTTCCTCATGGAGGCCTCAAATGACCACCCCTGGCTTTACCCTTGTCCTGAGCTCCTGTCACCTCTCGTAACTGTCCTGCCACATTGTTTGTGGGCTGTCCTCCATTAGAAAGCAGCTCCTGAGGGCAGGAGACTCCATACTTCCTAGAGCCCAGAACAGTCCGGCTTAACAATATCCATACTCAGGGTCCTTACAGATCTCAGCTGTGTCCTCCCTTGACTGCCAACCCTCCAACCAGCCTGATTCCTCCTCTCAGCCCACCTATCCAAGGACCCTGCCCCATCCGTTGGCAGGACTACCCCCCTCACCAACCTTGTCCATGGCCCCCACCCTCTGCCCCCTAAACCATATACCCCAGCAGCAGACTGTCCCTGAGGGTCTAGGTCCCACCATCCCTTCAAGAGCAGGGGTCTGCTCTACACAGGCTAAACGCAGGGTAGGGAGGCAACAACTGCAATGCACCCCACAATGTAGCATCATGTTGAGACCAAACCTCACCCTTTGGGGACACTTCTATTCCAGAATGTTCTTGCCACTGAAAAAATACAGTACCATTTTCAGGAGCATCTACGCTAACTCCAGAACTGGCTGGGAGGTTTTATTTTTAATTAAATCAAAGTGGAAACATTATCAAAAAGAATGTAAAGACAAAGAGATTCAAACCACCCCAGCGGGGCTCAGTGGTGTATCTGGGCCAGCTGGAGGAAGGACTTCTCCAAGGCGAGCTGACTTGGCAGCTCAGAACATCAGAGAGCTGGCCCCCGATACAGAAGGAAGTAGAGCTGCAATGCCGGACAAACAGCACGTAGAGGGCCAGGTGCCTGGGTTGTGGGGAGGAAACAGATATAGCAAGCCAGATGAGCCAAGAGAGGTCCAAATGAGGGAGAAGGCTGGAGCGAGCTCTGCATGAAGACCAAAAAGCCCTAGTCAGCTCTCCTCAGGCAGAGAAAAGAGAGTCCAAAATCCCTCCCAGGGCCTCCTCGCCTTGGGCTCCTTTCTGCCAAGCCCTGGGAATGACAGAGGGCACCCCAGCTTCAGTGGGAAATCTCAGGCAAAGGCAAGGAAGGGAGAGGAAGAGTGAGCAGAGGCCCTATCTCTGCATCAGGGTGGATGGTTAACCATTACGGAAAGATCAGGACTCCAGAAAACAGGCTATTCTCAGATGACCATTTCTCTCACTGGACTAATAAATATCTAGTACTCCTTAAGTCACTAAACTTCAAGACACATGAAATCCATGAGACAGCTACCAGGATCAGCAGCCAGCAAACCCCTCCTGCTTGAGAGATAGAGAATCGGCCTCTGTAAAGACATTCATCTCTCTCACCAGGCAGGTCAATAACCAGAGAGTTTTATTATAGTGGACTGGGTCATGCCTTCCTGAGTCACCAGTTTTCTGGAAGCACAGGCTGACTTGCAGGTCATGGCCCCCTGGGAACTCTGACAGGAGAGCTTGCTTCATTTTGCACTAATCATGGCCCAAAAGAACAGAGCAGCTTACCAGTCTGGACTTTGGCTCACAGAGGGCCTCAGAGCCACACAGACACCCCCAGCATTATTTCTCACTGGCCCCTGCCCTGGGCTCCCTTCCTGCCTACTCCCATGGGCCCAATTGCTATTGCTGCTCCAGCCTTGAAACTTGAGAGGCATCTGGGCTCCTCAACCACCTAAACTCAAACTCGAGGAAGCAGAAGCCAGTTTCATCCCCCAGCTGGAAAGTGCAGAGATCACCAGAGGCATGTCCAAGGCTTAGAGCTCCAACTGGCCCCTTTAATTTTCATCCCAGGGAACACGTTGATTCTGTTGTCCCCTGTCAGTAAGGTCATGTAGATTGGCCCCCACTCACCTCACTGACAGCAGCAGCACCTCCCCTGCTGTTCCTTCCCTCACTGCATGCTCTGTATGCCCAAGGATCCTGGCTGCTGGTTCACCATGGGGTCCCCTGGCTATGCTGCTGGTTGTGTGTGTGGACTGACTAGGTGAAAGAACAAACTAACACACAGGGCTCCATACACAGAATGCTACCCAAAGCCATCTGGGACTTGGTGCATTAGGAAACCCAGCCCCTATGTGACACTGTTGGGCAATAGTTTTGGGGACAGACAAGACAGGTGATTCCACTAAGAACTGCCGATAAGACCTCAAGTCCAAGGATACCCCTTGACCTGGCCAGTGTGATGACCAAAAGCCCTGCCTAGTCTGTTTATGCTCCTCTTTCTCCAGCAAGGAGCAGGAAGGAGGGGAAAGCCTGTGACTGGTGACTTCCCACCATTGTCGCCCCAACACCACCTAGTCAAAGATGGGGAATAAGAAGAAAAGGTCTACTCAGAACTTCAGAGTTTCATTTGACGAGGACAGTATATGGGCAACTGGTGAGAGTAAAATGGTACCACCACTTGGAAGAACATCTGGCAGTTTGTAATAAACTAAGCTCACATGCACATGACCAGCTATCCCACTCCTTGCCAGGTACAGGCCCCAAAGACATGAAAACATATATCTACACAGACTTGCACACGAATGTCACTAGAAGCTTTATTCACAATAGCCCCAAACAGGAAATATCCTAGCTGAAATCAAGTGCCCACCCCTGGGGAATGGATGAACAACATGTGATATAAGCATATGATGGAACACTATTCCACAAAAGAAAACAGACTCCTGACACTTGAAACAACACAGATGAATCTCAAAAATATCACGTGAAGGGAGAAGGCACACACAAGAACACATACTGATGATTTTATTTACGTGAAGTCCATGAGAGGCAAAACTAATCCATGGTGACAAAAATCAGCAAAGAAGGTGCTGACAGGAGAGAGGGTATTACTGGAAGGCCACGAGGGAACTATTTGCAGTGATACTAATATTCTTGATAAGAATTTGTATTACCAGGCATAAGAATTTGTCAAAATTCACAAAATGGCACACACTTAAGATTTATGCATTTCGCTATAGGTAAATTTTTACTCAAAAAAGGACTGCAAGCAAATGATGAACTCTAGATAATGATTGATACATGTGCTGAAGTGTTTAGGGTGAAGTGCATGGAAGTAAACTGATTTGAAATGCATTCCAGTAGAAAAAAGAAAATTAACTGTTGGATAGACAGGAGGATGGATAGATAACACAGATACAATAAAATGCTGCCTATGGAATACAAATGACACAAAAACACATATGGTGTTCACTGTGTAAATCTCTCAATATTTTTGTATGTTTGAAAGTTTTCATTGAAACCCCTTTGGAGAAAGTGACAGTAGCTTTCTAATATTATGAATAAGCAGTTGGGAAGATAGGGTGTGTGAGGAGTAAAGAACAACAAAGGAGAGAGAGCATCCTGAAACCAGGGGCATTTTGGGGATTCGAAGAAGGGAAGACATTAAGCAAAAGGAGTCTAAGAAGTAAAGGTAATTAATAAGGAGTGGCTGAGCGAGAGGGAAGGCAGGTAGTGGAGCTGAGGAAGAGGTGAGGCAACAGAAGCACACAGCAGGGATGACTAACCTCCATTTCTGATCGCCGTGATCCCTTGGTAGAAGTCTTCAAAACTGATCACGCCAAGCCCACTGGGATCCAAGTATTTCGTTAAGTCCTTCACCTGCAATTGCCAAGTGAAAACATGTTACCTAAGCCTTTACAAATTTGGAGGGGGATGTATCATGCACTTGACCTTTTCACCACATTCAGGGAAGCAGCCCACTTGCAAGGTGTGGTATGAAAGTAAGAGCCACTGATTCCTCTGATCCAAAGACCAACGACAGCTCTGGTCAGAGAACAGGAGGTATCCTAGGAAGAAGATGTCAATGGCCCCTAGGACCACGAGTCATGGAATAAGATCTTGCTCTCAAAAGTCAACAGTCATGCTTATTGAGTGGAAAGAGCATCAGTGTTGACGTTTTAGGTATTATTCTAGACAATATCTAAATTATTACACACAGCACAGACCCACATATCCATTCTGACAGCTGTGCAGAATCCTTAGTAAAAATAACTTAGGCAAGTAGACACTGGGTATCAAAAACCATAAAAAGTAAATAGGATAATTCACGCATGAATGTCACAGAGCACAAACTCTTCAGAAAAAAAGATACATATATATTTCCAAGCATAAATGGGATTTCATGAAATTTTTAAAACTTTTTAAAATACTTTTTAAAAACTTAGTAAAAACTTTTTACTAATACTTCAAAAAATATTAGTAAAACTAAAAGAGAAGATATACTGGGAAAAATATTTATAAATCATATATCCGATAAAGAACTTGTATCTAGAATGTATAAAGAAATCTCATAATTCCCCTAGATGAAAACATAAATTTAAACGGACAAAAGATTTAAACAGTTATTTCATCAAACATGATATATAAATGGCTGATTAGCACATGAAATGATGCTCAAGACCATGAGTCCTTAGAAAAATGAAAATTAAAACCACAATGAGAACAGATACATCACTCACTAAAATGGCTGTAATCAAAACCACCAATAAAAGTTGACGAGGATGTGGAAAAACTGGAACCTCATACATCGCTAGGAGGAATGTAAACTGGTCTGGCCAACTTAGAAAATCATTTGGCAGTTCCCTAAAAAGTTAAACTTATCATACAACACAGCAACTCCACTCTTAAGTATCTACCCAAGAGAAAGAAAAACATGCCCAAAGGTGTGTATGCAAATATTCATAACAAGAAGCATTATTCATAATAGCGAAAGAGCAAATCAACACAAATGTCCATCAGCTGAGGAAAGAATGAACAAGATGTGGTCTATCTATACAATATTCAGCTATAAAAAGGAATGAAATACTGATACATACTACAACATAAATGATACTCAAAAACATTCTGCTATGTCTCTGAGGGAGCCGTGGTTGCAGCTCTTTCCCACCTTTTCTCGCTCTTGCTTCAGCTACTGCACGCACCCATTGCTCGCTCTGGAGGAGGAACAAGTAGGTCAGAAAGCCATGCAGCAGTCATAGAGGTGGGAATGAGGAAAGACATCCAAGGGACCAGAGGTGGTGATCTGCAGAATTGGAATTACTCTTATCAGCCGCAAAGTAAAGTCTTTGGGGAAGGTGTGTGCTGACTTGATCAGAGGCATAAAGGAAAAGAATCTCAAAGTGAAAAGACCAGTTAGTTTGGATGCCTACCAAGACAGAGAATCACAAGAAAAACTCCCTGTGGGGAAGTTCTAAGACTTGGGATCCTTTTCAGATAAGGAACCACAAGTGAGCACAGTCCTTCTGAGACTGTTAAGCAGATTACTTCTATCAGTATTGAGCCAGGAGTCAAGGCTGAAGTCACCACTGCAGATGCTTAAATTGACCTTTTAATAAATTGACAATCAGGTGTTCAAAAAAAAAAAAAAAAAAACCAACAAACAAATGAACATTCTAAGCAAAAAAGCCAGACACAAAGGACTACACATTATATTCTTTCATTTACAGGAAATTTTCTGAAAAAACAAATCTATAGAGATGCAAAGCACTTCAGCTGGTTGCCTGGAATTGTGGGGCAGAAGCAAGACTGGCTGCAATCAGCATGAGGAGTCTTTCTGGGGTTTGGAAACACTGTAAAACCATCCTGTGGTGATGGCTGTGTAACTTAATATGCCTACTAAAATCCACTGATTTATACATTTACAGTGGTGAATTTTATGGAATATAAGTTATATTTCACAAAGCTCTAAGAAATAACTAAAGAGACAAAAAGGATTCAAGAGAAAGTGATAAATACTGAAGTAATGCAGACATATTAGTATGGATAACAGAAGTCCCCGAGAAGAAAAATCAAAGCAAAGATACAGAACAAATAGTAAAACTATATTTATGAGAACTTCTCTAAAAAAAATAACTACATATTGAAAAAATACATTGGGTGCCTAAGAATATCAACTCCCAACCCCAAAAGGCCTACTCTAAGACAATCTGGTGAATTTCTTGGACTTCAAAGGAAAAGAGAAAAATTCTTTGAATAGCTATGCAAAAATCAAGTGACTTTATAAAACAAAATTAGATTATCACTAAACTTTTCAGCAGCAACACCAAGTAATAAGGAATATCCTGATTCCATTACTCCAAGTGTTGAGTCTCAGGTCCTCCACATGACTGAAATAAAGGAGAAAATGATGAGACTGAAGATGTTAGGCAAACACTTTATAATCCTGAATTTGAATTTTAAATATCACTATGAGGTATCATTTATGATGTATTAAAAACAAAACAAAAACTTTCTAATTCTGTCCAATTAACAGGGAGCACCTGGAACACCTAGGTTGTGGTATTTAAATTCCATTTCCCATTAAAAGGAATCAGGACCCTTGGAGAAATGCCAGGAAATGTGCAAGTTGAGCCAGGAATATCTTGTTATATCCGAAAGCAAAGAAGCTATCAAAGACTTTATTAGGTCACAACAAGGAACTCAGGAGCCAACCTAAAGAGGCTTTCAATGGACTGAAACATATCAAACATGTTTCAATTCATGAAGGCATAATTACAGTAAAAAATAACTAGTCATCATTGGAGGGCACTAGTGAATCAATTTATTATTGTGAAAACTAATAAATAAAAGGAAAGAACTAAGTAGTTTCCTTCCTTTCCTACAAACTGTTACTTGGGGCAAGCCATAGTAGTCATGAAGGAAGCGTCTAAGAAGTGTTCAAACCAGTAAACGAAGAAGGATTGATGGGATTAGAACGGCACCATCCTGCAGTTCTTGATGAAGTAATGGACATAATCAATGACCCTCAGTGCCTCCTAAGGGCACAGAAAAACATACAACCAGACACCAAGTGCCTCCTGATAGAAGCGTGTGATACTACCTAAATCAAACTGGAATCCAACTACTAATTTACAGGAAATATAATGATCAAAGCAACATTTTTCAGTCCATGAAGACCTTTAATGAGACAAAGAAGGGACCTGTTATTTTCAAGGCAAAAAAAAAAAAAAAAAAAAAGATGAAAAGAAACCTTCATTAAGAGACTTAGGAGACACATCAACCTACTGCCTATAAGAATTCTTTTGGATCCCAATTCAAAAACATTATTTTTTAAAAACCACATTTATAATTAGAAATTTGAATACTGATCCTGATACTGAATAATGACTGAATATTTAATATTAAGGAATTGTTCATTAATTGTTGTAGATGTGATAATATTTTAGTAATTTTTAAAAGCACATTGTTTTTTGTTTTGTTTTTTTATATACTTACTATGTGGGCAAAGGCACATATATTAAGGTTACATATATGTAACCAACTGGCCATGACTGAGAGTTCCTGAGGCTGGGAGTGGGACACTGGAGAAGCATTATGCTATTATCTCTACTTTTGTATTATGCTTGAACTTTTCCATAATAAAAATTTTAGAGAGAGGAAGAAAAAAAAAAAAAAAGACAAAAAGAACAAAGAAGAGCAAGCAAGAGAGAGAGAAAAGATCATGGGGAGGGAGAGGGGAAAAAAAGGATAAGGCATTTAGCCAGAGAGAGCTAACCTTTGACCAAAAAAGGAGAGACAGTCCATACAGAAAACCCTGAAGAATAGGAGGGTTTTGACAAGTGAATATTTAGTGATAGGGTGTAGGCAGGGTGTTTCAAAGGTGGAGAATCAGAGCTAAGGCTATGACAGGCATAAACCCTGTCCAAGGCCAAACCCATTAATCCATGTCATGAACTGTGCTTAGAGAACTTATATCCCTCAGGGTCTCCTCACTGCTGGGCAGGCTGGTAGATGCTGCCACGTTTAGCTCTGTGACCATCAGTTGTTGACAACATGCAACATAAAAGCCAGATTGGCACAGGACCAGCTCAAGCTGACTGATCCTAATAGTCCAGGATTCTCGAGCCAGAGACGGTATCTCCCTCTTCTCCCTCCACAAGAGAAGATAGCAGTCTCCATCCCAGGGCCTTGGGTGTTTAAGACACTCAGCTCAAAAGTCCACCCATCAGCTGATTTCTTGAAATAACTGAATGCTTCCCTCCTTATCTCACATAAGCCTTCATTCCTAAAGCACATGATGTCTAGTGAGAACCTTGCTGGGTATCTAAAGAATCATCTAACCAGTCAACCATACGGGCCAATATGTCCTTAAAATTCCTAAGAATTTGGACAGTGGAGCTACTAATGAACACAAAGTTCCAAGTTGTTCATTCTGAAATATTCACTCAATGCTTTTTAAACAACTAATTAACTGGCAGTAGGCCTTTTTATATGTTATGTTAGAATGAGCAAGGATGAATCAAAGTATTTATATTTTAAGGTCCACTTTAACCATATTTTCTTTGGAGAATAAATCAACTTCCATGCAGCCAATGATTTGGGAATGGTTCTAATGATCCAAGCCCAAAGTTCTCCGTTCACAGACTTTCAGAAAAAAATCAGTAAGATTGAAAAATAAGAAACTGCTCTTTCATGGAAAATTAGCAGAGCCAGAAAAATCTAAGCCAAGAGATGTACACCAGAGCATTCAAAGCAAGCCAGTACCCTCTCCAGCAAACATGCAGCAAGTTACAGAAACACTATGGGAGAAAAAAATCACTCTGCAACCACTTACAGATAAATGGACAGAGCTGGCTCCTGCAGGATTATTCTAACATGAGAAATTTACTAACAAATTATATTGTTTCTGCTACAGATGTGGAGATATAATCTTGAAGAGAAGAAAGAATAAGTTCTCTAACCACAGTTAAATCCAACTATAGAAATACGACTCACAAAAATCATATTGAAAACACAGCAGTTCACAGTAGAAATGACCATTTCTGAATCTTGTGACAGTCACATTTGAATTACAACATTTCCAACAAAGCTTATCTTATCAGAAGCCATAGTGATACTATCAAGCACCTCAACCTAACTAACATTTATAGAACACTCTAGTCAACGAAAGAATACACATTCCTTTAAAGCAGCTGCTTGCAAAATATTTATCAAGACAGACCATATTCTGGACCATAAAATAAGTTTCAATAGATTTAAAAGGATTCAAGTCAATATCAATAGCCATTTGAGAAATGCAAATTAAAATGATAATAAGGTACACATCTATTTGAATAGCTCAAATTAAAGAGATGGGCCATATTGTGTACACCAAGTGTTTGGGAGGATGTGCAGAAACTGGAATTTTTATACACTGCTGTTGAGAATGTAAAATTACACAATCACTTTGAAAAACTGTTTGGAAATTCCTTAAAGGGTTAACCATGTACCTAACACATGATCCAGTCATTTCGCTACTATGTATTCACCCAAGAGAAATGAAAGCACGTGTCCATATAAAGATTTGTACATGAAAGATCATAGAAACTTCATTTGTAATAGCCAAAAAATGAGAATGAAAACAACCCAAATGTCCATCAATGAATGAACGCATAAACAAATTGTGGTATTCCATGGTGAGGGGGAGCAGCAGCAGCCATGGTGATAATAAGCAAAATGTTCCTAGGGGCTTTCTTAGCTATTTATAAATGTCACACCAGATATGTGGGTAGGCAGGAGTGAATAGAGAAGGAAGGAACTCTCAAAAGCCTAATTACAGGTCATTTCTGAATGGCCACACTGAGGCCTGCAGCTTGCTTACCTGATGGCACCTGTACTTCTTTGTGAATGCATCTGTAAAGCAGCTAAATAAATACACAGGGGTTTTCCCTGTTGCTTCTGAGGAGTCTGAGCTGCACCAACCTGTGCATTCCCAAGGCACCTATCTGAAGGGACCAGCCAATGCCCAGGAACATCTAGAGCTCTCTGGCATAGATAGCTCCACTTGGCTTTGTTCCTAGAGGTGAGTGTCCTGGCCAGCACCAACACTCATGATGCCATTTCCAACTTTCCTTACTTAGATTTCAGGGAGAATCAAAAACTAAGTCATTTTGATAAATCTAGAAAAGACTAAATGTCACATAATTTCCAAGGTTATAAATAGGAGACAGGAAGGATACCCTACATTGCTTTTTATTGACACCTTTGGAAATAAGCCTGGAGTATTTTAAATAGACAGCTGTGATTTTCTGTATAAGTTTAAGGTTATGGTTTCTCCTGGGAGGTGGGAGGGCAGAGAAGAAGAGAAAGATAAGGAAAGGGGGTGGAAGAAGCTATGATCACATCTGTACTGTTATTTCTTATAAGTAGATATGCACTTAAGTGGGGGACTTTGCTGGTCAGTTCATTTCAATGAAGATAACTGCAAGATTCTTGGGAATGTAAGGATGTTTATTTGATAGTGACATGCTTAATATAAAACCTTAAATAGCTGTGTGCTTGCCAGAGTAGGCACTGTTTTGAAGAAAGAAAGAAGAGGAAGAAGCAGGAGGAAAGGAGGGGAGAAGGAGGAAGGGGGAAGAGGAAATACCACAACTTTGTTCTCAGGGCCTTTGAGAGCTAGACACAAATGATGACTCAAGCTTCCTACTACGCAGTGGTGATTTTATATCTGTAACTGACTCTAGAGAACCACCAAATAAGAGCTTCCTGTGTATTACACTTCCCAAGCTTGCAAGAAAAGTGTCACACCAGGGCTCCAGGACCTGGGACAGCACCAAAGTTTTGTTTTATTTTGTTTTAACCTTTAGTAGGTCTGCTTCACACCAACTACTATGGCTAATAACATTTTCAGGGGTTATGCTTGGCAATTTATGCTTAAAGACCCTATTCAGAGATTCCTTTAGATAAGTAGAAACATTTACCTTTTAAAAAATTGGTCAGCTGTGTGCTCACTGTCTCCCTAAACACCTAACCTCTCTGGAATTACTGGGTCTTGCTGGGGGAAAATGAAGTAATTCGAGTAAATCTTAAAATACAATGTATGTTTAGTTCTAAACTTAAATTTGAAAACAAGACAGTAACAAGCGGTCCTAACACTGAAAGTACTCATTTAGAGCTCAGTTTTTCTGCTTCAAGTATAAAAATAGCTTCCTATATCATCTGTGACGATAAAATGATTAACTGCCCCTGGTTTAGGGAATAGGGCTTAGAAAATTCTAGAATAAAAGCATAATGCTGGTCTTATACAGAAAAGGTCATTCCACATGTTCTCCAGGAGACATGTATCACATTCAGAAATCCAATTTAGTCTTTCAGAAATAGGTGTTGCAATGTCACCAGCTGTGCCCTTCATTGTCAGAAGAAGCCTGCTTAGGACCAGCTGTAAGCAGTGCCTGGAGAGCTCTTCTTGATCTGCTTTGGACAGGGATGTGGGTTGTCTCCAGTACCAGAAGCTGCTCTCTCCCTACATCTGTTGTCACTGGGGTTTTGGCAGATTGCTGCTCTCCAACAAGTCCAACACCCACTCTGAAGATCTCCTTGATGCAGGAGGGATGGGGTAGGTGGCAGAGAGCCCCAGGTCTCTGGGACAGTTCTGACTCTCTGTTATTTCTGTTAACAGTTTTATGGAGATATAATTCATATACCACCCGATTCACTCATTTAAAGGGTACAATTCAGTGAATTTTAGTATATTCAGAGAGCTGTCTCCATGTTCTTTTAAAGACAATAAAATCTTAAAATGCACATGAGAACACTTAGAAAAAGTCAACTAGACACATTCAAGCTTTATGTAAACATGTTGAGAACCAGAATTTAGAGAAGGTACCAAAGAACACATTCTACGCTTATATAACCACACTGATCACAGGAAACAGTGGCCCCTTGGGAAGCAGAAGCCCCTCCTGCTTGCTCCTGCATTTTAGGTCTGGGTGTTGGGGAGAGCCAAGGGAGCCAGATAAGGGAAGGGGAGCAGTTTTTAGGAAGAGGAACTCCTGGCTAGGGCCTATGAAAATGTTCCCTCTGTGGCTCTTCCCTGGAATGCTAACCAACTGGACAATGAACTATTCAGCTCACAGAACTCCGCCCCAGGCTGTGTGAAGGCGGCTGCCCTCCAGCCTATCTCAATGATCTCTCTGCACACAACAGACAACTAGAGGCTTCATTCTTTATGGGGACTTCCTTTGACTCCTGGCCCAGTCTAGAGCCCTGTGAGGAAGTAAAGGAGGGAAAAAAAACACACTAAAAAGTTATCAAATAAAGGTACATAGTCCAAAAAGTCACAGCACTGCAAAGCCTGGAACCAAACAGCATCTCCTGTCCCTCTCGCCCATCCCATCCTTTCTGGAGAAGCTCTTCTTTCTGCTCTTCAGCTTTGGGTAGGTTTTGGGGTCACTGCCTCCATGTCTAAGTAATATGCTCCTGGTGCTATTTTCTTGGCTTTTCAATTTTATGTGTTGCATTTTGACCTCCTATAGTAAAAAATGAGAATTCGGTACTCTCCCCACACCCTCCCAAATTGGCTAGATCTTCTGCAGTGTTTACATCATTGACTACATAAATATTTTCCATCACTAAACCACATTTAAACTATAGCATTGGCTTTCTTATATAACTTTTTCCTATACTTAGCAATTTCCTTGCTTTTCATTGCCTGAATTTTCTGTACATCTACTGCTCTAACATTTCTGCAGGATTATATGCCTCCTTCAGACCATTTCCACCGACCAGACCCCTAGGGTTACCATGCCTTGCTGCGTCCCTGGTATCCCTCCTCCAGGCTGGCAGCCTTGCACCTTCCCAGCTTGGTGCTCCTTCCTGAGGAAGGGTGTGTGGTATGCACATTACAAGTGTTCTCGTCTGAAGAACCAGCTGTTCCCTCCCCTGACAGGTGCCTGTATACACGGTTGTAGGTTGGAAATTGGAAATGAGCACCATGGCGTTAGGAAGGCTGCTACCCCAGCTCCGTCTCACTCGTGATGGTGCCTTAGAGTCTAGCACCGCCCTGTTCTGAGGCTGGGTTTGGGGCTTGTCTTAATCTCTGGAAGTTGCTAGAAACCTCCTCTCCATCAGCAGGATGCTATGGGTACCAGGCTGTGTTTGAGCTATTTGCTGGGAGTACTTTCTCCTTACTGTTCTGAGCACCGGCAGAGCCCTTTCAATTGAAGACACAGCTCTTGGGTTCTGGAAGTTTCTAAAGGATCCTTTGATAATGTCTCTGTACCCCTCATCCCCAGCAGGGCTGTCATACTTTATCTTACCTACTATTCTTTCTGCCATTTAAAAAACTTTCTGGGATATATTCTTGACTTGATCTTCCAACCCTTCAACGAGATGCCTTTATTTCATTTTTAATTTCTGAGAGAGATATCTAGTTCTCTAAATGTGATGTCTTCTTTAATCTGACAATGTACTAAATGTGATGTCTTCTTTAATCTGACAATGTAAATCAAGTTTTATTTTCCAAGTTTTCTTCTGCTCTCTGCACTGACTGTTCCCGTCAAGTGCCTTCTGGTTCTCTTTCTTTTCTGTTTTTAGTTTTGTTCTCTCCCTCCCTGTCCCCGTCCCCCTTTCATTCCCCCACTACTTCCATCCCTGACCTATAGATGTTGCCATTTCTCCTTAAAGGACTGGAGCTCTGAAGGCGGGGCATCTCCTCCCACACGCTTGCAGGGTGAACCCAGGGCCTGGTGGCCTCACTGCACTTGGGGGGCCTGGAGCATCCAGGGTGTGGTCCGTGGCTCCACCTGGGGCACGAACCCAGGACCTTCTGTGTGTAAAGCAGACGTGCTAACCACTACACTATGGAGCCACTGCCAGTCTCTCCCTTTCTTGTTGGAGGCTTTCTTCAAGTATCTGTGGTCCCTTACCATCCCTTTACACATAAAAGTGGTCACTAAAAAGCTGATGAAAAGCTAGAACTACCTGGTAGATTGGTTAGCTGAACGCCTTACTGCAGGTGCTCTGGGCAGTGACCTGGCTTCTGTGTTGTCAGCTGCTCCAGGACCAGCCACTGTAGGGGCAGGATCCTGAGAAGGCTTGCAAATATGGTGGAGTAGTCATACATGGCAAAAGTGATGAACTAATCACTCTGCGCATGTATTAACTGTAGCAGACAACTGGCTGCAAAGAAGAAGTAAGCTGCCATGTTGTGAGAGGGCCATGAGGCTGGACCTGCGGGTGGCCACTAGGACCTGAGGGCCGCTGCACACCAACCACCAAAAAGAAAACAAGAATCTTGGCCCTACAAACACAAGAAACTAAATTCTGCCAACCATCTGGATGAGTATGGTGGGGAACCCTGAGCTCTAGGAGAGACACTGGGCAGAGGAGAAATGGGACAGGGTATGCCAGGCCGAGGGCACAGTCAGTCCAAAGGGCCTGAGGAGGAAGATGCCGGTGGAACACAGGGAACCTCAAGGAGGCTTGGTTGCTGGAGCAGAATGAGGAGGGAGTCGGCAGTGGGAGACAAGGTCAGAGGCCCTGGGAGAGTTCTGAGTACAGGAGTCACATGACTTACCTCATGAGTAGTGTAGTTGCCTGTTGAGAAAAAGATGGAGGAAGTGAGACAATGAGATATGGTGGTTCACACCATGGAGTAGCAGGTAAGGCCTAAGAAATGGGGATTCTAGATATACTCTGATGATAGAGCCAGCGGAGTTTTCTGATGGATCAGATGTAGGATGGGAGAAAGAGGTTCTGACATGAGTCACTGAGGATAGGATTCTATTAACTGAGATGAGGAGACTGCAGGTGGCACTCAAAGCTTCAGTCATGTGATTTTGAGCTGTTCGAGCCCAGAGTTCAGAAGTGGGCCAGGCTAGAGATGCGAACTTAGGGGTCATTGGCACAGAGGTCACATTTAAAGCTGTGAGTGTAGGACAGAATGCAGGTGAAAGAGGGGTGAGAGGACAGAGGACCAGCAAAGAAGACTGAAAAAAAGACTCCAGTGGGATAACACTAAATGAGTGTGGCGTTGTCCCAGACGCCAGATGGAGGAGGAGCAACCAGCTACGTTCACTGCTTCAGCAGGTCCAGTATTGAAACTGAGAACCATGAATTGGATGTAACAGCACAGGTGCAGTGGCGAAGCAAAGCCTGTGTGGAGAGCATGTGTGGCTTTCCACACAGCTCCCTGACTGAGAACTGGGATTATATCATTGATACCTTCACTCCCTGAAGGTTTTTAATACCCATTGCTACTTTATTCGCAGGCTATTGAAGATATACTTTTTAAAACATTTTTAAAGGTGTGATAAAATATACATAATATAAAATTTACCACTTTAACCATTTTTAGGTGTATAGTTCAGTGGCGTTAAATATATTCACAAGTTATGTGGCCATCACCACCATTCATGTCCAGAGTTTTTTTTATCTTTTCCAACTGAACACTAACTCCTCGTTCCCCCTCCCCCAAACTCTGGTATCCTCTAATCTGCTGCCGGTCTCTATGAGTCTGACTACTGTAAGGAAACTCACGGAAGTGCATCCAATCATACAGTATTTGTCTTTTTGTGACTTATTTTACCAAGCAGAATGTCCTTAAGGTTCATCCATGTTGCAGTATGTATCAGAATTCCTCCCTTTTTAAGGCTGAATAATAATAGTCCGTTACATGTACACACCACATTTTCTTTATCTGTTCACCCGACAATAGACATATATGCTTCCACTTTTTGGCTATAATGAATAATGCTGCTGTGAATATGAGTACACAAACATAACAGATTAATTTCAAGAAGAAAAAATGCAGTGCAATTATAATACAAGAATATTTGGCTACCTGGGTAAATACATTACTTCTCAAAAGTATGTGTGTAAAATGGTAGTGGTTTCTTCCCATTTCCAATCCTCCCTCCACAGGTACTGAAAGTTTCTGAATTTATGTCTCCTCCATTTGAAACTGGTTGTTTTCCTTTCTTAGATCAAGTAAACTTTCCCTACTGTATTAACCTCCTATTGCTACTGTAACAATTTACCACAAACTTTGTAGTTTAAAATAAATATAGGAGGAAAAAAATGGTGTAGATGATAGAGGCTCTGTTCATTTCTCTGGTGACCAAATCAAAGTTATGATGGAAACAAGGAGAGGCAGAAGGAAAATCACCTGGGATCTAGATGAACAAACCAGACAACTAGGAAGAAATCCGAGAAATCACCCTGCAACGAAAGAAGGTAAGTCAGAGTGAGGACGCAGAGCTACCAGGTCTTGAGAGACTGAGACGGAGGCAGCAGCAACAGTAGACGCCTCTTAAAGAAGCTGCATCAGTGAGCAGATGTTTGCAGTGACAGACGTGCTCACTCTGAGCACCAGTGCCAGTTGGGCTGCACACAGGGGGTACCAGGGACTTACAGGAAGACATTGTCAAAGTAAGGGCCGAGGGGAGACTCTCTGGAATCTACTGTTTCCTGCTGAACCCTCCCCTCTACCACTGTGACAACTCAGCGCTGCCATAGCCGGAACATCATCAAACTGGATAACAGAGGTCGCTCCGCCTAGAGGATTCCCTGAAACCCCACCTCCCCCAACTTGTGACCCCACCCAACACACATCCAGGTGTAGGTGTATCCTCAGTGAGTCAGGTGCTCCTTACTGAGCAGCACCAAGACTCACACTGGAGACAGCTCGCCTGTTTCTATTGTGGCCTTTGAGGCAACTATATGCACAGCATCTGGATTGATTGCTGAATCTAAACAGGTGACCCCATAGGGGTGGAGGCTTGGGCTAAATTTGGCCTGCAGCTTAACCCCTCAGGCTTGTGCCACTGGACAACTACCACACACAGATCCACACTAATAAGACCAGGAGACTTAGGAGCTTTGCTTAGTACATAGAAACAGACATGGAAAGGCAGCCAAAATAAAAAGACAAAGAAAGAGAAACCATATGAGAGAACAGAACAGAGATCCAGATATAATAGAATCAAGTAATCTAACAGATGCAGAGAGTTCAAAACACTGGTTATAAAGATGCTCAATGATCTTTTGGGAAGTGTAGATAAATTCAGTGAGAACTTCAACAGAGATAAAAAACAGAAATGAAAATTATAAAAGGGAATCAGTCTGCTATGAACACATCTGAGATGAGAAGTATATTAAATGCAATTAAACAAAGGAATAAACAAAGTGAATAAAGAAGAGGATCAAAAGCCTTATCAAGGAGACTGGAAAGCCAAGGACATGCAATCAGAACAGCAAGAGATAAAATGCCGAGATTATAAAAATTATTTAAGGAGAATACGGGATACTATCAAGGGTCCAAATATCCATCTGATTGGTGTATCTGAAAAAAATCAAAATGTTGAACAGCTATCTGAAGCAATAATGATGGAAAAATTTCCTAACCTGGTGAAGGAAATGGACATAAAATCCTAGTAAGCTCAGAGAATTCCAAAAATCAGGGATCCAAAGAGGCCCACACCAAGATATATCATAATTAAAATCCCAAAGGTTAACTACAAAGAAAGAATATTAAAAGCAGCAAGAGAAAAACAGATAGTTACTTATAACGGAACACCCATAAGACTGGTAGCTGATTTCTCAAAAGAAACTCAGCAGGACAGAAGGGCTTGGCAAAAAAATATTCGACAGGATGAATACCCAGGATCTACAACCAAGAATAATTTATCCAGCAAAGCTATCACTTAGAGTCGAAAGGGAGATAAAGAGCTTCCCAGACAAAAACAAGCTAAAGGGATTTATCACCACCAAGCCTGTATTACAGGAAATGTTGGAGGGACTTCTCTAAGAAGAAAATGTATCAAAAACAGGAATAAAGAATGATAACAACTACACGCCTATCAAAAAATACCTCAAATGGAAAAGAATTAAGTGCTCCAACCAAAAGACAGAATGGCTAAAAGGATAAGAAAGCAAGACCCCTACATATGAAAAGGAAAGGGATGGAAAAAGATATTGCTTTGATGAATATCAAATATCTGACTTAAATACCTTCTAGGTATTTAATACCTAGAAGGTATTTAAGTCAGACAGGGAAAGATAAACTCTATATTATTTCACTTATATGTAGAATCTAAATAATAAAAAGAACTAATCAAAAACAGAAAAAAAAATTATTCTCTTACAGTTCTGGAGGCCAGAGTCTGAAATGAGTCTTAGGCTAAAACAAGGAGTTGGCAGGGACTGTTTCTTCTGGAGGCTCTAGGGGAGAATCTTTCCCTGATCTTCTGCCTGCTGGCATTCCTTGGCTTGTGGCCGCCAACACTCTGTTTCTGTCATCACATTTCCATCTCCTTTTCTGTCATCAAATCTCCTTCTGCCTGCCCTTTATAAGGACCCTTGTGATTATATTTAGGACCCACCCGGATAACCCCATCTCAAGATCCTTAATTTAATCACACCCATAGAGCCCTTCTGCGGTCTAAAGTAACATTCACAGGTTCCAAGGGTTAGGACCTGAATATCTTTGGGGGCATCACACTCTGGAGAACTCTTCACAAAGATGTCTTCTGAAAGAGAAGTCTTGACACCAGCCCACAGCAGCAGAGCTCCAGTGTGCAGCTGGCCTTGCAGGTGTGCCGAGCTCCTCTGCCTCACTGCATGCCTGAGCAGTACCGAGGGCCGCTCTGAGAAAACAACCTACCAAGTGTCACTCCTTAAGTTCTTCTGAAAGAGACATCCTCTACCAAGGACAGCCTACCCCGCAAAGTTATCACCAGAAACAAAGCAAACCTTGACGCCCCTGCTCAAGAATGATACCAGTGTTTTGCTTCACTTAGGCAATCAACTTCTGACATGGGCCAGAGAGGCCAAGGTAGCCACTAAGGAAATGAAGAAATGAAAAGGCAAAAGAGCATCCTCTCCTGTAAGTCAAGGATCACCAGGAAGACCAACGCTCCCATCGCCCAATATCATTAGAATGCAGTTCCCCCACTTCCATGCTGCAGCCTCAGGACTCATCCAGAGAACCTACGTTTCCTTGGTTGGCTTCTAGGTATCCATGTCCTAATGTTCTGTTTACTCACCAGCTTCACGAGGCAAGAACTGGGCCTATCCCATTCACCTTTGGAAGCCTGTATCTGGCCCATCATGGCACAAAACACACCACAATGAACACACAGGTGGGAAGCAATTGGTGAGTGCCTAGGAGAAAACAAGTTCTATTCTGAGGCTCTCTCAGGTCTTCTGACAGAAACTTTCTCCCCACAGGCGAACCCAGTACAGGAGTCAACAGTTACCTGGACTCAGGCCTGAAATAGGGACAATGCCCCTTAGCTCTCATTCCCCAACACCAGACCAGATCCAAAACAGTCTTTGATTGCTTTTTAGTTTTTGTTCTTGGGGTATCAGACCAACACTGCTGAATAAATTAATTGTAGAACTGGTCTAATGTCTATGATTATCATAATTTAAAAAAAAATTATCAAGAAATCATTTGACATTGGAGAAAACTTTTAAGTCAGCACAAAATGAAAATTCTTCAGGCTCTAATTCTGTCCAACATCATCCTGTTTTTTTCTATCTTCATTTTCTGCACTTTGCTCTTTAAAAATAGAATGTTAAACCAAAACACAGAATATTCATTCCTAATGATAAAAATTGATGGCACATACCTGAAACTTATAAGAAAGGATGACACCACACAAAAGAAAGGAACTCCACAGAAATTCAACACTTTTAGAACTCTACAAGATTGTAGAGGCTATGCGCTGACCCTCAAGTCACAGATTGAGACATAAAGGCCTTGGGCCAGGTAACACTAACACTCTGACACTGAAAATACACACACACAAAAATACTTACTAACAACTCTTAAAGGAACTTCAGCTCAAATACACTCAAAAAAAAAAAAAGGCAAATTAAAGATACAATAATATACCATTTTTCTTGTATCAGATTGACAATACTTTTCTAGAGAACAATTTGGTCACAAAATCCTTAAAAATCCTTTAAAAATCTCTATATACGTTCCTCCAGCAATCACATTTTTAAGACTTTATCTTAAGGAAATAATAAAAATTGTATGGAAACAGTTGGCTCCAAGAAAGTTTATAACAGTAGAAAAGTGAAAACCTAAAATACCTAAGACAAAGCATTAATCATAAAAATTCTAGTGCATTCATTCATACGATGGAAAACCATAAAAAATCATGTCATAAAAGTAGATATACTGACATTGAGAGAAGCTGACAACATACTGATTTAAAGTAGGTTAAAACTGTAATATAACTCTGGTTTTAGTTCTCTTTTATAAGTAATAATTTAAAAGTCTAGAAGGTTATAAAGATTCACAGTGCTGGAAGGAATTTTCTCCTTTTTTGCATGTATTTAAATGAGCAGTATCTGCCATTTTTTAAAGTTTCCTATTATTGCTTTACCAGCAATTCGAACCAATGAGAACAGGTCCTTCCTTCATTCATTATAAGTGCTAAGATACCTTCATTAAAGGTTCTTGGTGTAAAAAAGAAAGCCCAATATTCTTTTAAGTGCTGATTAGGCTTCACTAACTAGTACTTCACATGAAATTCATTATAAGGCAGGCTCCCTGAAGGGAAAGTACTTGGCAGGGAGGAGGTGGATCTTAATAAATCACCCATGACACTTGGCAACATGGCATAGAGGGTAGAGGTTTTACACATCTCCTCTTGCAACTACACCAAAGTTGTCACGAAATCACAGAGTGAACAGCAAACAGAGTGGCCTGGGGTCTGGATGAACAGAAGATGTACAACGAGGGAGAGAAATAAGAAATCACCTGGCAACAGTAGAAGGGGGAAGAGATAGGAGGCTGCCTGATCCCACGCAGCTGAGGTGAGACAGAGGCTAAGCAGCTGCAGCTGGCAGGTGCAGACATTCCTCTTAAAGAGGCCACGACCACAACCAGACTTTAACGGTGACTGACTCACTTGCTCTGAGCTCCAGGACCAGGTGGCTGCTTAGGAGGCGCCAGGTACATACAGACAGACACTGACTTGTCGGGTTTCAGAGTGAGGCCTAAGGCAAGGCTTTCTCTTGGGCGAAGTGCTGGCGGTATCCACTACTCCTCTCTTGAGCCCTCCCCGCTCCCAACCTATGGACACAGGCACCACCACAGCTGAGATGTCATCAAACTGGATAACAGTGCTCCTCTGTCAAGAGGATTCCCTGAAACTACCCCTCTCCAAACCTGTGGCCATACCCAAGCCACATCCAGTGGTGTCCTCGGCATGCCCTGTACCCCTTGCTGAGTAGTTCCAAGCCACAATGGTGGCACCTAGTTTCTGGCATGCCCTCTTGGGGCAACTGTAAGCACAGCACAGGTGTCAGCCATCTATGGAATGCTTGCTGAATTTTACCAGGTAGCCATGAAAGGGTACAGTCTGGGGCTAAACTTAGCCTACAGCCGGTCCCCTCTCAGGACTGTACCACTGGATAACTACTACACAAAGCCATGCTAATAAGACTGGGAGACTTAGGAGCTTTGCTTAATACATAGAAGCAGATTCAGAAAGGCAACCCAAATAGGGAGACAAAAAAACATGAACTTAAGGGAAGAGTAAATGAACCTGGTGAGAACTTTAACAAAGAGATAGATAGATAGATAGATAGATAGATAGATAGATAGATAGATAGATAGATAGATAGACAGACAGATAGATAGATAGATAAAAATGAAGACGAAAACTATAAAAGAACCACTTAGAAATCAAAAACTCATCTGAGATGAAAGGTATATTAGAGAGACTCAACAGAGTGAATGAAGAGGAGGATCAAATCATCAATACAGAGGCTGGGGTAGTAGAGGACACCCAATCAATACAGCAACAAGAAAAAAAATACAAAAATAATGAATTTAAACATAACAACATTCGTATCATGGGGTACCAGAAGGAGAAGAGAGTGAGCAAGAAGTTGAAGAGCTATTTGAAGAAATAATGATGGAAAACTTCCCTAACCTGGTGAAAGAAATAGATATACAACCCCAGGAAGTTCAGAGAGTCCCAAAGAAGATGAACCCAAAGAGGCCCACACCAAGACACATAATAATTAAAATTCCAAAAGTTAAATAAAGACAAGGAGAAAATCTTAAAAGCAGCAAGAGAAAAGCAGTTAGTTACCTACAAGGAAGCTCCTATAAGACTGGCAGCTGATTTCTCAAAAGAAACTTTGCAGGACAGAAGGGTTTGGCTCAAAATATTCAAAGCAATGAAAACCCAGGATCTATAAACAAGATTACTTTAACCAGCAAAGCTATCATTTAGAGTTGAAGGACAGACAAAGAGCTGCACAGACACGAAAAAGCTAAAGGAGTTCATCACCACTAAGCCAGTATTGCCAGAAGTATTGGAGGGACTTCTTTAAGTAGAAAAAATGTGTATCAAAAATTTGAATAGATGGGAGACCATCTAGAAATACCAGGTGCAATAGGCTAAAAAAATACATGTGCACACACCACACACACACACACACACACACAAAGAATGACAATAACTACATATCTATCAACAAGTACTTCAAATGAAAAAGAATTCAGTGTTCCAATCAAAAGACAGGATGGCTAAATGGATAAGAAATGAAGACCTTTACATATATGCTGCCTACAAGAGACTCACCAGATTAAAAAAACACAGATTAAAAGGGATGGAAAAAGGTATTGCCTTGATGGACCTAGAGGGTATTGTGCTGAATGGAGTAAGTCAGACAGAGGATGCCGTATGATTTCATGTACATGTGGAATCTAAAGAAGAAAATAAATAACAACAAAAAACAAACTCATAGATACAGAGAATATCTGGAGGGTTACTAGATGGGAGACGGGTCGAGGGGTTGGTGCAAAAGGGCAAAGGGGTTAAGTACGAATGGACAGTTACAAAATTGTCATGAAGATATCAAGTATAGCATAAGGAAAATAGTCAATAATATTGTAATAAATACGTAAGAGGTAGAGGAGTACTAGATTTACTGGTGTCATCACTTTGTGAATTATAAATATCTCAAATCACTATACTGTACAACTGAAACAACTGTATGCTAACTATAATTGAAAAGAAACTCATTGAATTGTACACTAAAAATATGGGCAACTATTATATTTTAATATAACTGTAAAAAGAAACAAACAAACAAACAAATGAATGAATGAATAAACAGAACTACCCACCCAGACAAAAGTGTCCAGCAACTTCCTGGCTTTTCTCTCCTCACTAGCAGAGTATGTCACATTGATAAGGATAGACTTTATCTTAAAAGGGCTTTGTGTTTCCTGCAGCAAGAAAGATTTGGCCTTGTTTTTTCTGGCTTTCGATAAACAAAGTAAACCAACCTACCCAATGCTGAAATGAAATAAAAGTTTGTAAACAATTGAGAAAAGATGAGTGAGAGAGAGGAGTGGAAGAAGAAGGGACAGAGGGAGGAGCAAACATTTGCAAACGGTAACTACTCCATAGTGGTCTCTCCTTACTCTCTGGAGAGAATCACACCCGAAAAGAAAAACTATCCACCTGTCCCCCTTTGTGTTCAAAGAGCCGCCTGATGAAGCAGCCAGGTGGAACCTGAGCTCCTGTTCACTCATGGGGGCTGTCTTTGAAACCCAAGCATAGATGTGAAACACCATCTCCATGCTTTAGGGCAGCTCAGCAAACACGTCCTCTCCATAAGATAAAAGCACAACACAGAAAAACAATTCATCTTCTACTTGACTGCCACTTAGTGCTGATCCAAAAGCAGAAATCCATGACAGCATCCAAACAGAATGCGATAGAGCTGACTCTCCCAAATGCAGCCCAAGACAGTCTTTCACTCCTTTGCAAATACCCACAGCCTTGATGATAATTATGGTAGGATCCAGAATGAAAGAGAAAAAAAATGTGTCAAAGCTTGTGCACCCACACCCCATCCTGTCCCCCTAATTTCTCCTTGAGTACCCTTCACACTAACTGGGCCTAAGTTGGGTGGGGAGCAGAACCCAGCAAGGGAATTTCCACAGTGACAATCACAAAGGAAGTCTGTACCCAAGCATCAAATTTTAAGCCTGACCACAAAACAAAGTTTAAGTTTACTGATTACCCAAAAAGGTGACAAAAACCCCACTGACTCGCCCAGGCTAGCAAGGCCCTACAACTCTGGGTTTTTCCTTACAAAGGCAGCATCCCAAAGTGGAAATCAATCAGACTTTGGATCTGAGAGTACCAGGTTCAAATTCAGCCTCTCTTGCCAACTGTCGTCCTGGCCTTCTCAGATCTGTTCCTCAAACAAGCCCACTAGGCTCAGTGACAGTCCTTATCCACAACACAGTCTGCACCAAGATCCACAAAAGAGAGACACCCAAGACCTTCTCCAAGTTCACATGCTCTGACCTGCTTGAGGACAAAGGTTTTCCTTCACAGCAAAGTTCTCAACCTCAGAGAGTGTGGAACCACCAGAAGTTTCCTACTCTCTTCCTGGTCCCATCTCCTGAGAGTCTGATTGAAATTGTGGCACAGCTCTGCTGATAATTGTGTGCACCAAGGTCAAGAACCAATGCTCTGGATCAGAACATTGCCTGGGAACTTGTTAGAGAAGCAGATTCTCAGGCCCCACTTGGAACTTGCTAAAAAAGAAATCTGCTGATGACTGAGTTTCAACAAGCCCTCCAGACAATCTGATGCCTCTGGAGCTTGAGAACCTTTGATGTGGAGGGAGGAGCAGAGGACCAGTCCAAAGATCTCGGTTAAATATAGAACTCCAACTACCATCCCCAAACACTCCTGAGACACTTGCCAGTAGGAACATTGACCCCACTTCAAAAAGCAATGTCATGTAAGGAATTTCATATTTCACAGGTTGTAAATTTGAACCTGGATTTTTCCTTCTTTAAATACACAAGTCAAAAGCACATGCCTGACCATCAGTCACTCAAAAACTGTTATTACATCATAAGAAGAAGGAATAGGGCCTGGGCATGGGGACATAAAGGTATGTTTGCTGAAGAGTGGAACAGAGTGGCACAGAGCAAAATGCTCCACCACAGCATGTAGTGGCACTGGCTGTGAGGTCCTACCTCACATTAGGGTTAATATACGTAAAACCGATTTGTAGCAGAAACTACAGAGTATCGGGCGTAAGGGATTATTTTATTACTATTACAAGATATTTCAAATACCTAATTTATTTTCATCACTTGTCTACATGTAGGTCTTTAAAATAATCAGCAGCCGGTTATGGAGAAGGGGCGTGGACATGGAGAGAGGTAAATTTATCCCAAGGGAGAACACATGCCCATTGTTAATAGTGACTGGGAAAGATTTCCTGTCCTGTGATATGCATTTCTGGAACATTTATTTTTAAATAGTGGACAAATATGACTTTAATTATCAGGAATATCAAAGGTTGAAGAAATTGGACCCAAGTTGACCTTCCTCCATTCTAAAGGAGGCTGAATGAGGAAGAAGGTAGACAGATGTGGACAAGGGGTCTGTTCTCACCTCCTCATCCTGCTGTCAATAACACTGTAATAAATATTACGGCTGTGCCACCTTAGGACACAAAGGAGCCTCCTTCCCAATCCATAGATGGCTTATCCTGGTGTGGCTGGTGTAAAGCACTGACATGCCCAGATTAGGCACACAGCATTTTCAGAAACAAGTCTCTCCTCCCTTAAAGGATAAAAAAAGGTTTACTGTGTCTTTTGAACATCTTTGTGAAGAAGATACATCTCTGACCTTCTAAGAGGCAACAGGCAGGTCTCTGGCAGCAAAACAAAGGAATCTCTTTCAGCAAAGAGAACATTCTTTAGGAAATTAAGATGCTAAACAGGCTGAAAGAGAACACCTACCAGTTACCCTGTGCTTGGAGAAGAGCGGGAAAGGGAGAAGAAGGAAGCACCCCGGTC
This sequence comes from Cynopterus sphinx, assembly GCA_030015415.1. Lineage (NCBI taxonomy): Eukaryota > Metazoa > Chordata > Mammalia > Chiroptera > Pteropodidae > Cynopterus > Cynopterus sphinx. The sequence continues at coordinate 91,444,149 of CM057379.1, read as the reverse complement.
CAACCTCTCCCTGTATTTCTGATTTTCACAGAAAGAAGTTTCATCTCCAATGTAGTATCAAAAGTTCTTTAAGTCCCTTAGTAAAGTCCTCAATTAAAAAAAAAAAAAGGCTACAGAAATATATGTTCTAGAAACATTTTAAGTGCTTCCTAATTTTTGCAACTACAAGCTCACCATGTCATCTCACATATATTAATAATATAATATAATAATATATAACACACAGTCAGGTAAATGTAACATGTTTTTATACCATGCCTATATTCACGAAATGAGAAGATAATATACCTAGAGAAATGGGAATAGGAGATTCCTAGGAGACAGAATAAATGTTTTTCACATAATAGAAATCAACCAAAGGGAAAAAATAGGGTCCTCTCTGCCTTTCAGCCTCCCCCTCCTCAGTCCCCTTTTCATCCTCCAGCCTCCCTCTGCGTCCACTGCTCCTCCCACTGGCCATTACTGGTGTTTTCCCTAGCTCTCCATCAGTGGCTCTAGCTGAACACCACTGTTCACTGCTGACTGGTCCCCAACACTACTCCCCTCTTTTTACTTGCTGACAAACCCTAACACTGTTCAAGTCTTCCTTCATTCATTCATTTAATTCAGGAAATACCTAGGAGTGCTACTTCACTCCAGGCCCACCAGGCAGATTTATGGTGGGTAGGGAGGAATGGAGACAGGAATGACAAGAGAATAAGTAAATATGGAATTTCTACACAATGGTAATTGCTAAGAACAGTAAATTGGGGAAAGGGAAACAGTGTTAGAGGCAAGGGAGGCCCCAACAGGGAAGGCTGCCTGTAACCAGGCCAGGAGAGTGATCCTCATTGGTTTAACTAGTGGTTCTCACACTCCTCACACTCCAGTGTGAGTGCTGCATTCCTAGCAAGCCCCCAAGCAATAATGCTGCTGCTGCTGCTGCTGCTGCTGCTGCTGCTGCTGCAGGAACCCCACTTCAGGGAGCTCTACTCAAGCCAAGTGTGGTGCCTCCACCCCCTTGCAGGGACAGACCTGGGGAGTGTGTGAGCAAACATGGCCAACAAAGGGGAGGGGGTCAGTGGGCCTGGGGAAGACAGTAGGAGAGTTTCTTAAACAGAGACCCAGGAAGAGGGTCCTCTTTCTGCCTCGGGACGTTGGCTGCCACAGATAGGATGCTGAGTGGCATAGACAGGGCTGCATCTTAAGGATGCTGTTAAGGCATCACCTACCCAGGACTTGTCCTGTGTGAGATAACGTATATTCTTAATTCTTAGAGCCACTTACAGTTCAGGTTTCTGTTACTTTCTGTTGGAGTCCTTCTAATTATTGAACCCTCAGATTATATCTCCAGCCCAAACCTCTTCTCTGAGCTTCAGGCCCATAGGGCACTGGGTAGTCCATGGATATGGACAGTCCAAAAGGTCTACAATAGGGATTCTATCTCCCTACTGCCTCCTCCCCTGTTCCCACCTACCCTGGCCCTAAAACCAAGAAAGGCCCTGGTCCTCCCATCCCCCCTACAACCATTCAGCCATGGGGTTGCACCATTATTGCCTTCCAGGGCCTCTCTGTAATACCTTCCAATCACTCTGGGACCAAAATTCCCAGCGCAGCCCAGTGAGGTCTGACCCACTGACTCCTCCAGCCTTACTGTTCTTTGTCCTTCTCAAGTGCCTCTCCATAGACTATACCACTTCCACTTGGAATGCTCCTTCTCCTACCCTTCACCTTACTCAGCTTCAGAATGTCAGCTAAAAAAGAAAAGAGTGACATTCATAACGAGGCCAGGTTCCCTGTTACACAATCTCAAGTCATCTCTGCTTCTTCCTCATAGCATTTCTATCAGCTTATACTTACTTGAGGTTACCTGTTTAATATTTTGAGGAAGGTCAGGAAATAGGTCAGTGTTGCTTATCATTATGTCCCCAGTACCGACTACATCACCAGGCACGGGGAAGAGGCTCAATAAACACCATTACGTACATTGCTGAGTTAATGAATGAGAAGTGGCCTAGCCAGAAATAAAACTCAAGTCTATATGACTCCAAGACCCCAAGGACACCATTTTGTTTCCCTGAGTGTTACATATAACATCCATTGTTAGATGGAAATACAGCCCTTACATAAGTAAACACAAAAGAAGATGACTTGCAGCAGCACTTGGCTGGAGTGCCTTATTCCTCCAAGGATTCATTATGCACAACGGCTCATCCGACACTCAGTTCACCAGCACCTAAAGCGCCCATGATACGGGGTCATCGCTTACAGCACCACCCAGGGCCAGGCTCTTGCAAACTGGGGAAGGGAAGGAGACACAGGCAGCTTGGCCTGCAGTTGCTTGACTTATGGCTTCAGAAATTGTATTTTAGAGCCAGTAACAGGAAGCTGAAACAGATGAGGTATTTCCAAAAGCTCAGCCAAGGACTTCTGCCTCCTCCCTTCATTACCTACTTTGGATGCCACAGAAAAGCTCTGAAATGCTAAGAAAGCCTGACTAGACCTCCTCCAAGTATCTACAACTCCAGAGCCCAAAACAATATCCTCAATGTTCCCAGCACAAAAATTAGCTCCTACTGTAAGTTAGGTACAAGAAAAATAACCTGTATAGCTGGACATATATTGTGACATTACTCCTAGTAGAGAAGAACTGGACGAAATAAACACCTAGCAACCATGGTACATCAACATCATACTTCAGGTTTACAAAACCTAATTTTAAGTATGTGGACTTTGTTAAAACATGAAAACTTTCACACACAAAATCAAAATGAGAAAGGCTAATCCAAATGATTTGCTGACACAGATTTCCTGCAGATTTTATTCAGGGGAGAACAGAAAAGGGGCATCAGGGTCTGCACTTCCACCTTGTTACCCCCAACTTTGTGACACTAACACATCCTGTTCTACTTTGTCACAGGACTATGGTGAGGCCAGTGAGGAAAGTGCACAGGCAGATTCCTAAGCCTGTTCTGATAGATACATATATGGGCTCTTGTGGAGGGAGAGCTTAAATGGAGTTAAATGGAGTGAACACATGAATTTCTCTCCACTCCATCCTGAAAGTACACTGGAAAAATCAGCTCCAGAGGAGAGGTCCCAACGTTCCAGAAGATGCAAAGGGACAGGCGAGTTGAAATTCAGAGCAAAGAACTCATAAATGTAAGGGTCACAGAGGGGAGCCAGATGACCCAGCAGAATGCAGTAAGCAGAATGGGAATCAAATATTGCATTTGAAAAGAAAAGCCTGGTTGAGTGTCTGACATGGAACCTCAGGCAAGAAGGCTGACTCAGGAGATAACCAGGGGTGCTTCCAAAGGAGGACACTGGACCCAGAGATGAGAAAGTGAGCCTCTGCGTGAAAACAGGGGCTAGTACTCAACATGGAAGCCTGAGAGTACATGCCAAATGATGAGATATCCACAGACAGGCTATAAAGAACTGATGAGTGATGAGTCTGTAGAAGACTAAACTAGTGAAAACAATGTGATTACTAACTCCAGGAAAAGCGAAAGATTGTATTAAAAAGTAAATATAATCATAACATATTAAACAGGTCATCCATGAAAAATATCCACGATCAAAATAAGATAAACAAAGAATGTCTATTTAAACCAAGATTAACTGAATCAAAAGACTGGGGGACACAGAGGGAAATATGTGAGAGTACCTTCCACAAGAGAAAGTTACTATCTAAAATTGGGGCAGGGGGCGGGGAGGACACTAGAAATAGCCCAGAGTCTAGAAGTCAGAGGTAAAAGAGTTCAACTACTTTTGTTATACAACATGCAGTACATGAATTGACTTTTTAAACTATACACAGTACAAAAATTAAAATTAAACCAAAATATAAAATATAAAATACTTTCTGGTATTTTAAAAAGTGCAGCAAGATGAGGTTGGAGGGTAGCAAGTACATGTCAGAAAGAATGGGCCAAGGTGTGTAGATTTCCTGATCTGGGTCCTGGTTTTTCATCTGTGTTTTTCCACTAGAGAGGAAGCAGTGAAGGCCAAGTGCAGCCCTGAGGGCTTCTGAGGGGCCAGCAGGGTGGACCCTGAGTATTAATGTCAAAATAAATACAGCAGAGTGAGGAAGGAGTGATGTTAAAATAAGACTGAGGATCTTTAAAGAGATGCAAACACTTTCAAAACTCTCCAGAAAAGTGGTTCTCTGAGACCCCAGGACCAACAGTAGCAGTATCACCAGAAACTGCTTAGAAACACACTTTTTATCAGGCCCCACTCAAACCAGATAAATCAGATACTCTAGAGAGGGCCCAGCAGTCCGTTTTAACAGGCTTTCCAGGTGATACTGATGAAGGCAAGTTTAGAGATCCGGCAACAACTCAGTCACTTTAGTAGTGTAAGGAATGGTCCAGGGATCCTGGGGGATGCTGGTGTCCTGGGGTAGGGTCATCCACAAGATCAAAGTGAATTTCATAACATGCTAAAATATTCTTTCCTTTCTTTCATTTCACTCTTTCACAAATGTACAGTGAAATTTTCCAGAGGCTACATGACACAATAGATTGCTTGCAGAAGCAGATATAAGAATCCAGCTCTCTTCAATTAAGCTAGACATTTAAGACTTGCAAAAATGTAAAACAATGCAACTCATTTCACTAGTTTAAAAAGTAGTTATTTTGCATTAAAATGTCATTAACGTTAACATGTAAAGAATTGTTTTTAACAGATTAATAAAAGATATCTTAGATTCTTTTAGTTTTACTTTCTAATACAGCAAAGACCAACAGGTATAATCCACAAAAACAAAAGCTCTTTGGTCTTCGTTAACATTTAACAATGTGAAGGGGTCTGAAACAAAATGTTTATGGATCAGTAGTCTTTGGCTTCAACAACCTAAACAAGGACTTTCCTAACTGTCACTAAAAGGTCAACAATATGTATCTAACCAAATTTAAAAGCTTCTATGTCACTAGCAGTGAGAACAGGCAAATTTGTGGCCTAAATCAAACCAAAACGACAAATCCACTTTTATTGCACTTTGCCCATACCTAAATCCACAATGAAAAGACCCCCAGGGCTTCTGCACACAACACCCCATCACACATACCCAATACTCTACAGCAGCATGTAACTGACCATTTTCATACCAAAACACAAAGCAGAAAATATATACTCTGAAACAGGAAATGAATTTTTATGTACTCTAAGCATTTCTAAGCTCTTTTCACACATTTACTAAAATCTGGTTTTATGCTATTCGAATATTGCCAATAGGATAGGAAAAGAGCTCTATCTAAACTTCCTTTTGAGACGGTCTGTATGTAGGACAAAATATTTACATCCATTGGGAGAACCATCCCTCGATAGAGAAGAACATGGTTTCATCACATTCATAGTGAAAAAGAAGTTTTGCATTTCCCATTTCAGAGAGCGATCATTTCACATCCTGTGTACTCCATGAACCAAAAAATGCTAGACTGAGACTTGTAAAACCTTTGTGTGTGTTGTGTGTGTGTGTAACGTCCCTTTGGGAACAAAGGGGTTTTTGGTTATTTTTAGGATTAATAAAAGCCACATAGTCTAATGTATAGTACAGGATGATGTGTAGGTTATCATTAATGAAATTCTCATATTGTGTTTTTTCTTTTTACTTTGAAATATGTCGAACTCGCTGTAAAGTTCAAAGAATACAAGAAATTTCTATGTCCCTCCCCTAGATTCAACAATTATTAATGTCCTTCCACATTTTGTCTTCTACACACGTGCACATTTTTTGTGGAACCACTGAAAGCAAGCTATAGACATCACGATACCCCCCTAAATCCTTCCACCATATCCTTCCTAGGAACAAGGACTGTCCTCCTACATAATTATAATACTATTATGATACTCTAGAAATTTAACACTGATATTTTCAAATATTCTATGTTCAAATTTTCCCAATCATCCCAATAACAGCTGTTACAGTTTTGTGTTTTTTCTTTTAATCCAGGATTCAATCAAGGACCAGGCAGGCATTAGTTGTCACAATTCTTTAGTCTTCTTCAATCTAGAAGGATCTCAACTCTTTTTATGACACTGATGTTTTGAAGAGTCCAGGCAGCTGTCATGTAGACTGCCCTACAGTCTTGGATTGTCTAATTATTTCTTATTATTTGACTCAAGTTAAACACTTTTGGCAATAATTGTTCCTCCCACCCCACCCCATCAGAAACACATAATCTGCCCATTATTGGGGAGTCTGAGTTTGATCACCTGCTCAAGGTAGTCTGCCAAATTTCCCCAATATAGAGATGCTTTTTGTCCTTTATAATCAATCATCTGTGGAATACTTTAGGCTGTATGAGTATCCTTCCCCACCCCCACCTCTCACAAATATTTACACAATGTTTTTTGACAACCATTGATGATCCTTGCCTAAATCAATTATTACCTTGATGTTTGCAAAACAATAATTCTCTAAATCTTTCACTCTTTCTACTTTAACTGGCATTTGTCCATAAGGAGCCCAATAAACCCCCTTTGGAGTATATCACTATGCCCTGATTTTTACTCACTATATGCTGTGAAATTTTAAAATTCAATGTATCCTTTATCATTATTATTCTTTTTTGATGCTCAAAATGTCCCAGATTTGCCCAGTGGGAACCCATTCAAGCTGCTCCTTTTTTGACATGTCCCCATCAATTTTTAAACACTTCGTTACTTTCTGGTACAAAATAATCCAGGCTCACATTGAATTTTGCCTGCCCAGAATCTGGAACAAGTCATTTTTCCAAGGGTCCCTGGTTCCTTTAGTGGGAAATGATATTTGGCAACCAAGCTCTGGGAGCTAGATGTACTCACTGCTACTGGGGTGTCATTACCCCTAAACCCTCTCAGAAGACAGAGCTAGAAATTTTTTAAAATCATGTATCCACACTGATACCTCTAATTTAAATCCCAACAAAACAGGGTTCCTCCTCAGCCTTTTCTATACCACATTTTTATCTCCTTTCTCCCAGAGAACCCTGGTTCTCAACACCAGTATATTTTTACTCATTTGCTCTAAAATATACACAAAGTAAATTCAGAATTACTACTGTTGATCGATCAACAAGCCTACTTCATAGTAAATTTCTTTGTAGTTCTTTTTTCTTTTTGAATACATCCACTAAAGGTATAAAGGGTTCTGTATTCATGTGACTTTAATTAATCTTTCCTATGTGGTTATGTTATTAATATGATATACTTCTAGGTTCATTTGTTTCTATTTGAATTCAATTTTAGGGTTTTCTTCTGTTATTGTTTTTTTTTTGAGTATATAGAATATTTGCATGGTTTGAAAGTCAAAATTATATGAAAAGGCATACTCAGACAAAGTTCACTCCCATCTATATCTCTTAGACCTTGTCCATACCTAAAGAATAAATTCTTTAGTTTCTAGTCTATCCTTCCTGTGTTTCTTTTTGCAGGAAGCAAATATATACGTATTCTTATTTCCCCTTCTTTTTTATTTCATATTTTCATTTTCTTCTTCTTTTTTATTCTTACAGTCAGATCTTGCAAGCCCACTGTGGAGCCTATGAATATAGAAACCTCATGGGTTGAGGATCCTGACAACATGGCCAGAAGAATAAGGGTGAGAAGAGGCCTGGTATAAAGGTTGTGAGGTATGGTTTCTTATTCTACCTGTAAATTCCTCTTCTGAGCTGAGGTCTATCGCTTAGGCTTTTGGGACTCAAATCCTTTATCTTTTTTTTTTTTTAATTGTGGTGAATTAACCGTTTTTTTCTGCCTACAGCACTTGGTGGTCCTAGGTGGTCTCCCATCCAAGTACTAACCAGGCCCGACCCTGCTTAGCTTCCGAGATCAGAAGAGATTGGGCACGTTCAGGATGGCATGGCCATAGATAAATTAACCATTTTTAAATATACAGTTCTGTGACATTAAGTACGTTCACATTGCTGTACAATCGTCACCATTACCCATCCCCCGGACTTTTTCATCTTCCCAAACTGAAACTATCCATTAAATACTAACTCCCCATTCTCCCATCCACTGTCAACCACCATTCTACTTCCTGTATCTATAATACATGACTATGCTAGGAGCCTCCTATAAGAGGAATCATACATTACCCATTTTTTTTTTTTACCACATATCATGTTTATCAATTTGTATTTTATTTTTCACTCAATATATCTTGGAAATCTCTCCCTATCAGTTTGCAGCAATCTTCTTCCTCTTCTATTTTTGCAACTGCACAGTTCCTATTATGTGGATGTTCGCTCACCTTGGATGGTCATTTAGGTTGTTTCCATATCATATATCACAGATAATGCTGCCATGAATAAACCTGTACACCTCACGTTTGTATTTATAGAGGTACATCTTAGAAATGGGACTGTTAGGTCTAAGGGTAAATGCATACACAGACACTGCCAAATTCCCCTCAATGAAGGTTGTACCATTTTGCACTCTCACCAGCAACATGAATGCATGTTTCCAAGAGTCTCTCCAACAGAATGTGTTCAAGGTTTTACATTTTTGCCAACATGATAAGTAAGAAATGTTATCTAGGTGATTTGAACTTACATTTCTCCTATCATGAGTAAAACTGAGCATCTTTGTTACCTAGTAAGGGCTCGCTGCCTGATGAGCATAGAAATCAATCCTATGGCTTTTGAGAAAAGAAAGTTTTATTTGCTAGTTGACTGGGAAGGAGACAGAAGTCAAGGCTCAAATTTGTCTTCCTTGATCCAGAGTTTGGGGTTTTAATGGGTTTTAGCACCCAATCTTCCTAGACAATGGAGCCTTTGCTTCTGAAAGGGTTCCGGCATTCAGATTCCAACAGGCTCCAGTCCTTTGGTTCTGTGGGGGTTGGGGGAGGAGGACGGCTAAGGAATCACAAATGTTACTTGTAAGTGGTGTATCCAAGGTTTAAACTTTGGTGCTGGATCTTGTGAGAAACAGGATAGGACTAGTTTAAGCTGGTTCTGTAGTCACATTTTCCATATGTTTAAGGGCCATTTGTATATTCCTCTAATAGGAGGTCTTCATATCTTTTGTCCATTTTTCTATCAGATTTTGGTCTTTTCCTCCTCTGAATTAAAAAAAAAATTTATATCAACCTTTTATCTGTGACTCATATGGTTTTTAAAAATCTTACTCAAGAACATACTGGTTAGGCTGGCTATGCCCTCTCACATTTTCTAGATGAAAATCTGAGGTGCAGGAGGAACAGGGATGAGACAATTAACTGAGCTCTGAGTAAAACCAGGAAGCTAACCACCCTCTGCTCAAATCTCTCCTGCAGCTCACAGCCTCCTAACCATACCTCATCTCTATATTTCAAGTTAGCAAAACATTCTCACCAGCTGAAGCTTTTAAAGGTACTTTAGTAGGCTTTCAAAGAAAATGCTAATCTCTGTAATCAATGTGGAATTTTACTTATTTTTATTGTAGCTCAAGCAATCTTATTAGTAAAATTTAAGTTACTATTTAACTTTTTAAAATATGATTAATAAGTTCACTGGCAGGCACTTTTATCTAAAAAAAAAAAAAGTTTATAAAATGCTCCCTGATTGTCTATGGCCATGCCACCCTGAACAAGCCCAATCCCCTATGATCTTGGAAACTAAGCAGGGTCGGGCCTGGTTGGTACTTGGATGGGAGGCCACCTAGAAAGACCAGGTGCTGTAGGCGTAAAAAAATAAATAAATAAGGGATTGTAAACTGACAAGGTCCCTCGCCTAAAAAAACAAACAAAAAAAAAGTCCCAATTGCCAGTGACAGTAAAATGCTAAGCACCTTGTTCTGTTTACTGACCTAATGATTTACTGCAATGAAGGTCTTTACAATACTAAACAATTCCTCTTGTCAGAACAGATAAACCACCTATAACAGGCTTAGCTAAGAGATACCACTTCATTCATAACTTGAGTGTTAGGCTTTAAACTGGTTAAACCTGCTTAAAGAGAAATTGGAATAAATTATGTGAAATAAAAAGAACAATGTATCATAAAAGCCTCTGACATCAACAACACTAATAAGCTCCCAATATCATGGGGCTATAAACAGTCAAGCTCACTTGTGACTATAGCAAGTCTAATTTACCTGTGGGTACAGAAGGCTCTAAAACTTTTGTAAAAGTTTTTTAAAAATTATTCAAGAAAAGAAAAAGGAAAATAGATTACTTACTATTAGAAGTCCAGGAGCTGTGTATCCTTAAATCTTTTTGAAAACATGAGTCTAGAAAAATAGCTAGGATTTCAAAAAAGTAGCTAGGAATACCTAGAATTTTAGAACTAGCTAGAGTTTCAAATTATCAATATACAGAAACTGTGTACAAAAAAGGCTTAAAATAATGCACAGTGATAGCGCTTCCTCTATTTACAGCTAATAATACTAACACATTACTTGGCCTTTCAATTTGTCTCATATCATGCCCCCAGCAGAAAAAGGCACAGCACTCATTCAAGGCCTACTGTTGTTGGCCCAAGGCTCAGCTTGCCCTGCAAGAGGCTTATAGACAAGGAGCCAGGACACTTGTTTCAGTGACAAAGAAAAGACTGAGCTCAATATTAACGCTGGTTTTGAAACTTATGAAAAACACAGGAACACAAATTGTAACCAGAGTAATACCAACTTGCCTAAAACATGCATGAAGTATTTGGACAGAAAAATAAAACTGCACCTAATAAAAATATTTATTTTCCTCCTTAATCATGATACTGAATCCATTTATCCTAATTTACTAATCTCAAAACTTGAAAATTACAGAGCAATCAGTGCCATTCTTTTCTCCAGGAAGTTTTTAGAGTAACTTATGTTAGATATTGATGAAAGCACAATGCCCATCTGGAAGCCAGCCTTCAAAAATTATAGGCATTTTCTAATATACATTTATCCAAATATCAATAAAAATTAAGTCTATCTTCAATAAGTATAAGAACATGTTAACTCAATGTTCTATAAACTTCTTTAATTTACTAGAAAATCTGAGTTTCTATAGATGTATTTTGTGTATTGATCTAAAACCTTCATTTTGTCAAATATGTACAAAGTAAAATATGTACAAATTATATCTTCTGCATTTATTTACATTATTTCTAAAGATCGTAATAAATATTTTATTAGATTCCTTTTATACTGTTTGAAATTTCAATAATTAAAATCAATAACATAAGAAAATTTGGCCAATACCTCAAATAAAACCAAACCCTATTCCCACCATACACCCACTCCTACAAATATACTCCTCCTACACACACACTCATACAACTAAAAATAATTTTTAAGATTTCCCTCAAGACTTTTTACGTAGTTATAAATTATAGTTTACATACAATAAATTTAGCATACCACTCTCTTCACATATATCAGAAGCACTAACATAATTACATTGGAGACTTTGTAATTATCACCTTTAAGGGCCATATAATTAGTCTTTGGTGAATGTCTAACCCTTTGTCTGACATTTCAAGTATAACTAATGTTTAGACCCTGTATGCAGAATCTGGACAAAATGTTTGGAAGGGAAGCAATCCATAAGGTTGGTGCCCTTTACAACCTTCTTGGTGTAGTCTACACGGAATTAAATTTTTCCTATATGTTAGATCCTACAGTAGAATAATCCCCAACAATTCTGAATCTTCCTGGAGGCAAGTAAACCTAGAGCTTCCCTTAAAGTATACAGGTATCAGAGTATACTGACTGATATCAGAGATCTTCAGTTTCAAAAAACAGGTCAAAAATCAAGTTCTAGACAACGGACATGGGAATTATACAATTTTTTTGTACAACAAAGCATTTATTATATATATTTTAATTTACATAACAATTAAGTAGTTATGTCCAGATGGTGGGATTATAGTGATTCTTATTTTTCTTATTTTGCTTACTGGTATTATTTACCTTTTTTTTTTTTTAAAGAATAAACATCTATAAAAATAATTTAGCTTCTGCCCAATAAGATGTCAATTGTGTACTTCTATATAGTTGTGTGTGTGTGTGTGTGTGTGTGTGTGTGTGTGTGTGTCCAAAAAATTCTAGGAGGAAATGCACTAAAATGATAATGGTATTTTCCTCAGGATAATGGGATTATTGGTCATTTGTTGCTTTATATTTTACATCACTCTATTTTCTAGCTTTTTAAAAATAGTAAGCATGTTACTTTTATAATATGAAAAAAGCATTTTTTAAGACACTAAAAATTGCCTGTGATCCAAGTACATAAAAAAATGTCGTCTGCCTTTTAGCAATTCATTCAACTTATAGACCCAGAAGTACACAAACACAAAACAAGTTCTCACATGCACCTGCTCTCTCATACACATTTATACACTCTCATACACTAGCTCCAATCTCACCTGCTGACACACAAAACACATACACACACACACACACTCAAATTTAAGTCTAGGGTAGAAACTAGAAAGGACACTGCAGAAACTAAAAGGTATAGCCGAATGTTCTAAGGGACTTCCAACTCCCACCAGCATAGGTACAGGAACGAAAATCAGGGAGACCTTCTGAGTGTTAACACTTCCTTCAGCAGCCTACTTATGCAGGTACTTACTGCACTGAAGAGTACAGACAATGCTGACAAGGTTACTGAAGGGCACTCAGTGCCTCAATGTAACTACAAAATGTAAATGCTTAAGGGAGTGCAAATATAAAATGTGAAGATAATCCTTACAATTAATTCCTTTGAAAAATAAAACCAAAAGAAACCAGCCCTTTCTCACAATACTCTTAGAATTTATTTTACAATTTCTGCTTTATGAGTTAGTGGTGACTACAAAAACATCAGTCCTCTCAATATGAAGTGGTCATGTTAAGGAGAAAATCTTCAGAAATGGTCAAGGCTGTTAAAAATAACCTGTTCCAAGTTCACAACTAGGTACATAGTGCATCTGACTATCAATTCCTGTTTCATCCAGAAAGCTCCACTGTAATCCTTTCTCCTTTTCTCTGCTGATTTCTGCTAACAGTGTGTTATATTACACCACACCTGATCTATCACCAGATGATGTAATAAGATCCAAACACACCATGACATTGCTGAAGAAAGAGGGACACAAAGGCCATCTGTATTATAAATAGGAGCTGCTTCTATTGAAAATTAAGATACAGCACTTAAATAATTTAAAATGCTTCCTTCATAAACAGATTACATAAAAGATACTGAATACACTACCTTTAAAATTTCATAGTAATCAAAATAATCTAGTTGCTATCATCAACCCATTCACTCAATATTTTGAAATCTCAGGGTGGAAAGTACAAAAACTTAGTCTTTTTTGCTGTTGTCTAGCTTAACTGAACTCTTTCTAGAGTTTTTTATTTTTAATCATGAATGTTTTCAAAAGAATCCAGTCCTTTCTCACAATACACATCTTTTAGAGATATATATACTGAAATATTTATGGATACAATATGTCAGGTATATGCTTCAAAAATAATCTGGGGGTGGAAAGTCTACAGATAAATCAAAACTGCTGAAACTGAACGATGGCTGCAGGGGGAGGTCATTAGATTATTCTCTTTACTTTTGTATAGGTTCAAAACTTTTTATTTAAAAGTTTAAAAATATTCATCATGAGATAGAATTCTTCACTTTTCTCTAAACCACTTACTATCTGAGAATACTTCTCTTTGCTCCTCTATAATGTATTCTGACAATGTACTTGGAAAAAGCAAGTCTGAGTCATAAAAAAGGATAGCAAAGCTTACACAAACACAAAAGTCGACCTTTCATTACCCTGTAAATTATCTGCTCCAAAACAAGAGCTCTCCTCTACCATCCCAGGAAGCTCACTCAAGTCCGGGTACTTAGATCAAGTCGAACACTGCTTCTTCCTGAGCAGAGCAGTCTAGGAGAGCAGATGGAAGGGGCAATGCCATAGTACTCCCTACAATCATCCATCCCCACCAAACCCTGAGTCATTCCACCAGGAGCTGTCAGAGCAGACTTTTGACTCATTTCTACTTTGTGATTACAAAAAGCTCAGCCCCAGATAGCAGCCCAAAGTTTTTCCCACTGTGATCAATAGGGACAGTCACAACAAAAGGTGTTTCTCCAATGAAAAAGATTCACTAAGATAAAACCATGGGAATATTTTGGCTACCAAATCTAAGAGGTTGAGAGCCATCTAAAGGTTATGAGTCAAAAGACCTAGTTCTAGTCCCTGTTGTAGCGCTGACAATTTGTGGGGCCTTGGGAAAATTATTTAACTTTCTCACCTGTAAAGTGGAATGAAGCCTGCTTGCCTGCTACCAACTCAGAGAAAGGTGGTGATGATCCATTGAAAACATAAATGAACCTCATATAAACCTTAACGTACTCTACCAGTCAGATTATGGTAAAAAAAAAAAAAAAGTGGAACTTTCTTAACATCTTTGGTGTAATGAGAAAGGGTATGTTTGAAGAAAAGACATTACACTAGTAAAAAACAACTAAAGATGCCCAAGGTGCTTTATGGCCCAGGGGTAGGAAAGAAAAACATCAAAAGAACCTAACCAGCAATCATGCTAACCATACAAGAAATTATATCCTATATCTTCTACCCATTAGATTAAAAGATGTGAGACCCATTTTTAGCAATGTCTTCCAACACAGATCTAGACACAAGGTATTAGGCTGATGCTTACAGGGGCATGCACATCTTACTAGAATGAAAACTCAAAATAGAGGCCTGACTCAAGAGGACCCAGTTCTTTACAATGATAGCAGCTCAAAGGATGCTGAGAATACTGGGGGGAAGGGTGGGCACGGCACACATGGATCACTTACAAAGGTTCTTAATGTTATTATGACCGACACACTTAATAGCAGAGTGTCAATTTTACCTCTTGGCTTAAACATGCATATGTACTTGAACACCCACTTAACAAATGTTTGCATGTGTGAGAAGTCAATAAAATACAAAAACCACGAGATCAGTATTTTAAAGATTTCCTACTACTAACCAAAATATTTAAAAGTGAACACCAGAACACCAAGTTATTAGCAGAACACACACAGACCTACCATTGTCTCCACCTAAACTTTCATAAGTGCTGAGATAGAGGAAAGGGCTCGATCTTGAGGTGCATCCTTCTCTCCCAAAGCAGCTGCAACCCCTGGAGGCTGCGAGGGACCCCTAGTCACACTGCACCTGTGCACTCCCCTGGCTGCCTGTCTACAGGTCTCACTTCTCCTACATAAGTGGAGGTGACCCTGAAGGAGTTCTGCTGGAGTTTGTATTCACCATGGTGTTCTCAGGCTCATTCTTTCCCTCTGGGGTACATTCTCTTCCCTTCTGCAGAGAAGGTATAGAAGTGAAAATTTTCAGTGTTCACTGTCTCTCAAACAATCAACGATGAGTCTGCATAGAACATATGCCAAAAAAGGTATCTATTAGCATGATCTTTAAGCGGCCAAGCACAGCCAGCCTGGCCTTTGCGGTATGGAGTGAATTACTTCAGCCAAGTCAGACCTGGGCCCTCAACTGGAGAAACGCTGGGCACTTCTTCATTTGGGGGGTACTTTTAACAGGCAGCGGGGGCCATTTCCCAACGCCAAGAACTCCTTTGGTTTAGTAAAGATCCAGCTCGTGTGACGTGGGAGGGCGGGGGTGGAAGACAGGGAAAAAAACTGACTCCCTAGGACAGTACCCCTTTAAAAAAGAGAAGCTTTAGAGGGCAGAAGCGATGGCAGAAGAAGTGAATAAAAAGAACACACGGACCAATGGTCTTAAGCTCGCAGTTACTTCCAACCACCACGGCAGACCGCGTCCGCCGGGAGGAGGCGCGCAGGACCAGGCTCCCACGCTACGGGGCCGGGGCGCGCTCGTCGACTTACCTGCTCTGCTCCGTAGACCGTGGCGAACTGGACGAAGTCCTCGATGCGGACGAAGCCGTCTCCATCCCCGTCCAGGGCGTCAAACACGGCTCGGAGGCGGGAGACGTCCTCCGGACACCCTGCGGGCTCGCTCGTGATGGGGCAGCTCTGGCTTAAGTCCGAGGGCCGGTCCGCGTCCCCAGGATCCACCTGCAGCGTCAACTCGCCCACGGTGGGCGAGGGGCAAGAGGGGAAGAAGTCGACCTCGGCCCTCCCGTGGCGGCTGTGGCGGAGGTCCTGCGCGAGGAGAGACGCGCTCTCCCGGCAACTTGGGGAACCATGATCCTCTGGCTCTGTAGTCCAGGGGAAAAGCGGGCCGAGTTCTGGCAGCTGCCGGTCGCCGTCCGGGTTGGGTTCAGGGTCCGGGTAGGCGGCCTGCTTCGGCAGCAGGTAACAGGCCCCCGGAAACTGTCCGGCTCTCAGGCCGGTCGCGGGGTCTGGCGGGCCGAGCCCCCGACGCGGGGCGGAGTCGGTAGGCGTAGGGGCGGCCCCCAGCCCGTCGGGCCCATCGAGCCCACCTGGCTCCGGGTCAGGGCTCGGGCCGTCCGCGGGGGAGGCCGGCCGGCCCGACTCCATCTTCATGGACGCGCCCCCGGCCGCAGCGCGGGCCCGCGAGGCCAGTGGTGCGGCGGGCCGCGCGGACGGCAGACAAAGGCGCTCAGGGCGCGGCGACGGGCGCGGGCATCCCCGCGGCGGCGCGGGCGGGCGCGCGCGGGGCGCCCGGGCTGCTGGGGCTGGCGCTCGGGCCCTGCTCCGCCTTCGCCCATCTTGGCGCCGTGCCTCAGCTGCCCTCGGCCCAGCGGCGAGGCGGGCGCGGGTCCATGGCGGCGGGCGGTGGGCGTCGGGAGGACGCACAGGAGGACGGGCGGCAGCGGGAGGCGGAGGTGCGGCCGAAGGGCCGAGGAGGCCGACGGAGAGGACGCTCAGGAGGACACTGAAGAGGATGAGCAGGGAGGATGAGACGCCCGAGGTACCCAAGCGAACGCCGCCGCCCTGGCCCCGCCCTCCGTCGGGCCTTACGTCAGCACGTCACGGCGCCGGCCGGCCCCGCCCCTCGCCGGCTTCCTATAAAAGGCCTGCAGCCGCGCCTCACGGCGATGTTCCGCAGACGCCGCGGGGTGGGCTGTTCCTCCTCTTCCTCCAGCACCTGGCACCGGCTCAGGCCGGGATCTCTAGTTTCGGACGCAGGATATGGCTGCCCGCCGCGGCTGCAATCGCTGACATGGTGTTAACCGCTGGAGCTTGCAGGTACAGCCGACCCACGCATGACACAGATGGGTGAACTGCGCTGAGAGACAAGCGGGAAAAAAACAACAACATGCACCTGTCACAAAGAGGCGGAGTTCCGCCTGCGTAAAGCGCTCTCGCTAATGGACGAGCGAAGAGCACGATTCTAATCGGTTGGGGAACATGCGCGTGGCCCTGAGCGCAGCCCCCCAGTGGCAAGGCCTCGGGCGGGCGCATGTACGCTCGCTGCGTCAGGCCCGCCGCCCCCGAAGCGCGCGCTCCTCCGCGGACGCCCCGCAGCGGAGGAGGAGGGGGGATCCACAGGCAGTGTCGCGCAGAGCCTGACGGAGGCAGAAGCTGGCCCTCCCCGTCCGTTCCCCAGTGTAGGAGAGCCCCCAAGATGCTGATCATCTCACTTCTAACCCAAAGTGCACGTGGTCGAACATCGAACACTAAGACCTTTTTTTAAGCCTATGACGAAGGTGTTTTTCACGGGATATCCAGCGTTGAGGGCCAGTTTGTTGTCAGGCCTCACGAGGACCGTGGCTGTCTTTGACAACTGACATCTGTTTCTCTAGATGTCACTTTCATCAGTGAGGACACAGGACGCCAGATGGGAACATGGACACCCTGCAGCAGGCATGAAAGTGGAGACGTGCTAACTAGGAGCAGGTGAGCTGCCAGGCCCCAGGCGAGGTGCTAAATTTAGCTTGTAATGGAATGTATCAGGAGAAAGTCTAAACTGATATTTTTATACGCCATAGGCACCAGCACCAGATATGTTTCATAAGCAGCTTTGGCAAGAACCAAAGGAAACTGAACCTGTTTCCTGGTGTACAATGAGGAGCAATGTGTTACCTAACCAGGTCATCTCCCAAGACAAAAACCCCAGAGCACGTGGTACTGGATTTTGTGAGGTTGGCATACGAAGAGGAAAGCAAGTGATTCCCACTCCTCAAACTATATTCTCAGTGTGTTATAAGAGCAGTATGTTCTCATAAGGAAGATACTGCCTTTCAAAGAGAAAAAAAATCGTTTCTTGTTTTGGCAAGAATCCAAAATTGGGCTGATGCCTTCCTTTGGTTACATACAATTTTCAGAGGTAGTTATGGTGATATGTGAGCCTTTCCAAGTAGGGATGTTCATGTGGGTGAGGTAAAAAAAAAAAAAAAAAAATGGCAGGGCTGCATCTTGAGGCAGGCACTTTTCTTGCTGTTGGCCAATGCCCCAAAATTCTGCATTCTTGGCTGGCTGATGTGCCAAAATAGAACCTAAGCATGGGGAGGATGCACCTTCCTGCTTGGACCAGTTCAAGTGAGTCTCTTCATGAAATTGTCACTTCATCGAAAGTGACAATTTCTAGGTCAGTCATTTGGACCTCAAGTGTCCCCTTTGTGGCCTGTGGAAATTTATAATTGGGAGCATTCCAGATGAAATGAACCAACTCATAACATGCAGCTCCTGCTGCCATTTTGACTCACTCCTACATGCCTAGTCCTATGCACATTTTAATTCAACCATGTTATCAACTAAGAACAGGAAGGGAGAGAGGTGCAGCTCGCTTCTGTTGGTTTTTGGGTCTAGGTGAATATCTGTGAAAACCTTCCTCTGTAAATGTTTTCTTTTGAAAGATACTTTCTGTAACCACTTGTCTTTAGAATTCTCAAAGCAGGTGGGTCTCCTGATCCCACTTTCCTTGTAAATGACCTTTTGCCTTGTGAAAAATGGGAAGGTAACTCAGCAGATTACTAGCTGTGTGGCATAGCCCTGTTGGACCTGCCAAGAGAGTAGAGGGAAAGTGGGTCAGGAAACTTTAGTCGAAGGACAGGTCTCTCCTCTGGGGTAGGACCTCTCCATCACCTGGGTGAGATCTGGCCACTGACAGAGGAAGTGGAAAGAGTATACAGGCAAGGCTTGATTTGATCACAAATCTTTTTAATGCAAAATTTTTTAACTGGAGGGAAATACACTAAAATTACACTAGACATTACATATCATTTCCCCATTTTTGCTAGTCTGAAGAACTTAAGATGGCCTCTCATCTTATTCAGAATTCACTGAATGCTAGTGTGGTTGAGCATTTCTTACTGTTTATTAACCAACTTGGATCCCACATCTGTGAACTGTTATGGCACTTGCTTATTTTTCTATTAGATTCTCTGACTTTTTATTTAGATAAATCCTTCATCAATTTTCAGTGTTGCAAAATCGAAAATATCTTCTCCTTTCCTAAAACCCCTTCATGAACTCTGTCTATTGGGAAGATTAGACAGAAGTCTTTCATTTTGAGTAGTCAAACCCATTAGTTTTATCATTGGTGGCTTTGCTAATCATAAGGAAAGGATGTTCTACAGCTGGTGCCAATTATATATACAAAAATCTCACAACCAGATCTCTATGTCACATCAGATACAAAAATAGAGTCATCAAAGGCACAAAAATGGAAAGTAAAACTTTAAAACTTAGAAGACATTAAAAATATGCTTATGATCTTACAACAGGAAAATTTCTTACACAAGAATAAAAATAACAAACCATTAAATAAAATAATGATTTAAATTTAAATACATTAAAATTTGAGGCTTCCAAAAGTATAGGACTCAAATCAGACTGATAGGGGCTGTTGGAGAGGGAAATTTAGAGTGAATGAACTATTCTATATCTTGGTTTTAATGGTAGCTCGATAATTATATGTGTTTGTCAAAACTTACAAACTGCATACAAGAAAGGGTGAATTTTACTACATGTAAATCATACTTCAATAAAAATTAATTTTAAATTAGCTTTCTGTTTGACAAAAGATACATCATAGATTGGTGTGTTACTCTGCTCACATTGCTATAACCAAATACCATGTACTGAGTGGCTTAAACAACAGACATTTATTTTCCACTCTTCTGCAGACTGGGAAGTCCAAGATCAAGATGCCAGCAAAATCATACCTGGTGAGAGCTCCCTCCCAGCTTGCAGCGAGGGCCTCTTTCTAGGTGTGTTCTCTCTTCCTCTTCTTATAAAAATACTAAATCCCATAATTGGGGCCCCACCCATGTGACTTCATCTAACCCTAATTACCTCCCAAAGGTCCCATCTCCAATTACCATTGGGTTCAGGGGTAGAGCTTCAACTAATGAATTTGGGGGACACAATTCAGCCCATAGCAATTAAGAAGAGATTTAGAACAGATATAACTGACAAAGGATTTATTTCCAGAATACACAAAGAATTTCTCAAAAACCAATAAAAGAACAGCCACCCAGTACAAAAGTGAACAATGTACATAAGTAAGTTCCAGATGAGGAAACTCAAGTGGCTGATAAACATCAAAAAGATGCTGAACCCCACTGGTACTCAAGGGAATGAGTAAAGATAGCATTTGACATCAATCAGAGTAAAAATTAAAAGTCCAATCCAAGTACAATGTGGGGATTCACATTACAAATACGGTTAAAAGAAGGTCTGTATGCCCTTCAATTCAGCACTTCCACTTCTATACCTTTCCAGGAGACATGTGGCACAGGAGACAGGAAAAGTATGTTCACACAGCACTGGCTTTCATAGTTCCATGAAGAGACTACTGACTGGCTGAGGTGTAGTCTATTCTGATGGAATATTATGTACCGGTTTCAATGAATGAACCACATCTGCACACATCAACATGGGCAGACTTCTATAACAAGTGAAAAAACAAGTTACAGAACAGATACTGTATAATAATCATTTTTGAGGAGTTTAAAATACATCCTCAATGATATCTGTTGTTTCAAATACCTTCATTTGTAGTAAAAATACCAAAACAAATGGGTAGTTGAAGGGGATAGAAGAGGAAAGAGGTGAAAGGTAGAAATTTAGCTATTCCTGTAATTTAATTTCCTTAAGAGACAGGCTAGGAGCAAACAGGGAAAAGGACTGACATCTGGTGAGCCTGGTGGCGAATACATGAGTATCTCTTGTTATTGTCTCGTTATTAAGTCTTGTCCACATTTTTTAAATTTTGTAATTAAACACTTTTTAAATTAAATAAATCCTCTACCCAGTGTCAAAGATATCTGTCTATATTTGTAGTTTCCCTTTTACATTATGTCTTTAATCCATTTGTAGTTTTTTTTTTAATTTTTATGTAGTATAAAGTAGGGCCCTGACTTTTTCTCAAAAAGCCATTTTCCCCAAAACTATTTGTTCTTTTCCCACCTATTAGTGAGGTCACCTCTATTTGCCATTTTAATTTGTGTCAAAAGTGGAGTAATGTTGGGAACCCAGATCAGAGAGTTGAAGAGCAGATCTTGGAGATGTCTAAAGAAGCCCTCCTCCCAAGGGGGATGGTTCCAGATATATCTGTGGCAGGCCCTCCCCTCAGGGAATATTGAGGGCTGTGCTAGGCTGGACATAGGTGTTTGGAGCAAGTCCTGCATCCCAGAGCACGAAGCCCAGCGCAGAGCTAACCAATGGTCCAGTGTCAGAGCACTTTGGAGCTGCTGGCCAAGGGTGGCCTCAGTGGCCCTGGAGATGGACAGCAGGAAAGGGGCGGAGTCCTATTAAGTAGAAAGAAGAAGGCACCTGCCACCACCCTATGACAGGGGTCAGGGTGAGGAAGGAGCAGGGTCACCAAACAGCCTAAAGAGGGGTCAGGACCTGGCCAAGTGCCAGCGCCTCTTCCTACTGTTCTCACCTTTCAGCCATGTTCCCCTCATCCTCATGGGGCTTCTTATCCCACATGTTCACCCCTTTCTGGCTGGTCTCCCCCTCCCAGGGTCAGAGCTATCATCCTGGATGGCTCACCAGTTCTTCTGAACTATCACTTGAGGATAATGGGGAAAGAAAAGTGAGGGTGGGGGGATTGTCAAGGGATAGAAGGAAACATTTTACAGGTGATGGGCATGCTCCTTATTGTGATCATGGTGATGGTTTCATGGGTACAGATATGTCAGAACTCATCAAATTATATGCTTTACATAAGTGCAGTTTACTGTATGTCAATTATATCTCAATCAAGCTATAAACTAAAACTGCCAGACAAGTATTTTTAATTTCCAATTTTGAAAACAAGATTAACATTTTGTAGAGAAAAGTCAGTTTTAGGTCTAGATCACACTTCCCCAGTAGCCTCTAGTCATTGAAAGCACAGATCAGATCCACACTCGTGTTTACTGATATTTTATTCAGTGGAGAATTTTTTCTCACTTTCACATTTAATAAAGTACATTTCTTAGAATAAAAATAAAACATGAGTTTGTAAGGCACAATTTAATTCCTCCTGACTCAGCTGAGGTTTGGATGGTTTTCCTATTTTAACATTTCACTCTGAAGTTGCTAGCACCTGCTCCCATCTTCCTGCAAAGACAGGCATCTCCGGTCCCCACCACGCCCAGAGCACTGTATAGCCCATTCTGCACCCATACCTCCTCTGCAGCCAAAAATCACAGCTGGGGGAATGGCACCGAGGAGCAGTGAGAACTATTTACATGGATTCAGAACTTCCTTTTTTATCCTCAGGTCACATTTTCCAAAGAGGTAAAGATCTAATCCACATTATTCTTGTTGTGTAAAAATTATCCAAATTACAAGTGATTGATAGTGGAAGAGTTAAAAGTTAATTCTGCATATTTTTTATTCCTTCTTCAATAGACACCTGTCAAGGTACTGTCTGTTGAAATGCTGTGACACACAGGTGACCCCCAAACCCCCCAAAAAACTCCAAAACTTGGAAATAAAATTATCCTCTGAGAGATCAGTTAGTAAAATCTATACTAATTATATTTGCTGGCCGAGGGAATAATTCAAGATAATCAGTAAATAAAGACTGAGTCCCACTGACCTCTGCCTGTTGACAAGGTGATATGGTTCTCCCAGAGACCTAAACCAGAATTGTGTTAAACAGAAAAAAGCAATGTGCTATCTGTGGGTGTTGCTCAACTGAAGGGTCCAGTTAGCATTAGCAAGGAAAAGGGAAGTCTAAAGGCTTCAGTCTCCACCATGGTCCCTAGTAGAGGACTGCTGAGTCAGGCAGAGTCCTGGCCCTAAACATAAGTAGGGAATATGGGTGGATCATAAGACATAGGCAACCTTGGCCATCTCCCAACTGGGGATTTCACCAGAGAGGGGCACCCAAGACTAATCCAATCCCTGGAAAGTGGGACACACAAACACAAGTACATTATCAGCTTGCTAGGCTACACATTGGTCTTTAGTGAGTTTATTTGCTGTAACTCAGGACCCATGTGGGATGGTCTGCTATAACACATTTTCTGGAAACAGCCTCTCTCCAACCAAGCCCATGGCTGCATTGGGAGCTGCCACGTTCACATGATGTGATCAACCCTTGGTCACCATCTAATGTACAAGTGCTGGGCACTGACCCACAGAGTGAATGTGCACCTTTCTCCAGGAATTTGGACATGAGTCTGACAGAAGGAATGCTGTCTCTCTTCAGGGGCCTGGCCTACAGCTTTTACACATGGCATCTGGGACAAGGATGTAGAGACAGTTGATTTGAATGGAGAGGAAGCGGCTGGCTCCAGAGCCAGGTGGAGATGAAAGAAGGAAGGGGCTCCAGAGCCCTGGGTCCCAGCTTTGTCCCAGAGCTAAGTACCTCTTACCCTTGGAGCCAGGATCTTCCCCATACAGTCCTCCTTTTTGGATCTAAATAGCTAGAGTAGGTTTCTGTCACATGCATCCAACAGAGTCTGGCCTAAGTATCCTTAAGGAAATGCCCAAGGAGCCCATGCCCAGCCCCTTCCCAGCCTGGGAAGTCCTGACTCTGGAGATGCCATCCACTCTGCTCGAGGACTGCTCTGGGCCTTGGCAAGAAGCCAGGGACCACAGGATGCTACCTTGTAGCCCAATGTGGGGGTCTGACCTGACCCATAGGATAAGGACAACATAATGTGAGGGTCAGAGGACAGAAGAATATCTGCTGAGCCCTGAATAGTTGAAGTTCTCTGAGAATCATTATGTTTCTTTCTCCTTGCTTCAGAGTGCGAGGACAGGAGGCAAGGAGGAAAGGGGAAATTCAGAAAGGTCAGTCACACACATGTCCGAGTTCCCAAATAGAGCACTGGGCAAAGCAACAGCTTAGTGCACGTGGAAGGGGTGTACTGTAAACAGAAGGGAGATAAAGTGAATGACTCCAAGTTACCAGAGACATGTGGGGAGAGCATGCCAACTCAGTGACCAAGAAAACATGCCACAAGGCCAGCACTTAGGAAACTGGCATTAGTGAGGGCAGGAGTCTGACCTGCAGGTCCTAAAGGACAAAGCTAACACATACAGGACAACTGAATTTTACCAAGTTACCACAAGAACAGGAGGAATCAGGATAATGAAAAGCCCCTAAATTAGCCCTGGTTATTGAAGGCAATTTTAAGTTCTTTTTGCTTTAATACAAAGATGAATGCTATAGATGTTCATCACATCATAGTGACGTCTGCAGAATAACCTGCGTGGCTCACAACAGCATGGGGGTCATTTATTCATTCAACAGATACGGCAAACTTTTTTAACCTGTGCCATTTGTTCCCTGAGACATCGGTGAAGATGTGAAAAAGGGGCTGCAAGCTGTTTTATGTAGTTTTGAAAAGATTAAACACCCTCATTCTATTGAAGGGGGAGTCAAGGTGGTAGCCTGTAAAACAGCTTCCACTACTAAGGTTTCAGAAAACTCTGACTAGAGTTCACATATAAAATAATTATCCTTCCTTTCTGAAAACCTGGCATTTTCTAGAATTTAGTTCTAGAGAGCATTAACATGAAAAGGGATAACCTATTTTCTGCCATTTGCTGAGAACAAGTGCCACTGCAGGGACTGATGTCACACTCTGTGCATCTGACGCTCACCAGCCCGTACTTAGGGCCTACCAGCCTCACCACCCAGAAAATGATGCCTGCTGGGATTGGTTGTGACCCATGAGCCCCCAGAGGCTGCCCTAGACCTTTAGAATGATTGCGTGGGCTGATGAACTATGCCAAACAGGATGAAGCTGATTTCTCACAACCAAACTGACCACTACATGCAGGCAATGAAGGAGTGTAGACTTTACTGTGTGTATAATTGTGATGATTAATTTTATATGTCAATTTGACTGGGCTAAGGGATGCCCGAATAGCTGGGTGTCTCTGGAAGAAATTAGCACTTGGTTCAGCAGACTGAGTAAAAATCTCCCCTCATGAATGTGGGTGGCATCTTCCAATCCAATCCACTGATGGCCTGAGGACAGAAAGGCAGAGGAAGGGCACATTCCTTCTCTCTTGCCTTGGGTCATCAGAGTTCCTGGTTCTTAGGATTTCAGACTCCAGCTGAATTACACCATTGGCTCTACTGGGTTTCCAGTTTGCAGAAGGCAGATTGTGGAACTTCTCAGCCTCCACAATTGCATTAGCTGATCCCTCTAAACACTGTGTGCGTGTGTGTGTATAATTGGTTGTTTCTCTGGAGAATCCTAATACAGTAATAAAAGGCTTAGTGCTAGAACCTGTACCTCAACTGTGTGTCCCAGGCTTCATACTGGGAGAGCCCAGCAGAGTCTGGTCATTGCTGGTGAGACACCCTGTGGCCTTAGGATATCCCTTAGGCCCTGCTCCTCAGGGAAGGACAGCAAGTCCAAGCTCTCTGGCATATGAGGGGGGTAGTCTCATGATTGCCTCTGCCTCTCACTGGCCAGGTATCCCCAGTAACAGCTTTCACTGATGTGTCTTGTCCCCCCAGAAGCATCATAAGGATCCATTCTGCCTTACTGGTGGACTTGGTGCCACCATTCTGGTCTCTGTGATAATAAGGAGCACCTTTGACTAGCAGGTGGTGCTCGCTGTCAGGTAGCCTCCCAGCTGGGATGGTCCTGGGGTTTCCCTGACATTCCCTTGCACCTGTGAAGGTAAAAGAGGTAGTCTCTTTTCAAAGAATGAAAAGACTTGGACAAGGGACAGTGAGTGTGGGTATCTGGGGTGGAGGATCCACACTCAGCACTCTGCAGCAGGAACCAAGAGTGAATAAGGACTTTGCAGAGGTAACGCAGCTTTTTTAGGGGTCTAGCCTGTCCAAAAATGTCCCCTTCCACCAGGGGAGCAGATAGCCTCTCCTTGCCTTGGGTAGACTCCACCTGCATGAGGATGGGGCTTCAAGCATTAGGTAGGAAATGATTTCTAAACTCTTCACAAAGAAAAGGAAACACACCCCCTACCTTTAAATGACCAGATCACCAGTGCTTCAAGTGTCTTCCTTTCCTTCTAAATATTTTTGCAAAGTCCAATGAATAGATGTTTTTACAGTAAAAAGATTATTTTTTAAGGAAATGCATTTTCTGCAAAGCCCTAAGAACTGTGCTTGTGTAAGTGGTTGGCACTGACAAGAAGCAGCAGAACCAAGAGGGGTGGAACCGTGTGACTAGCCAAAGGGCCAATCTAGAGCTTTGAGGGCCTCAAATATTGGGGCACCCACTAGACTCAGTCAGGAGAAAGGAGGACAGCCCAAGCCGGGGCTAGGCAGAGCAGGCAAGCAGGATAGCTCCTAACCCTGCGTCAGGGGCAAGGAGGGCCACACCCCAGCAACCCTTGGGAGACATCTGTGTGGTATGGGCTGGCCTCGCTACCTGTGCAGGGGTGACACAGCATAGCTCTAAGAGGAGGGGTCAGTCTCTGCTTCAAATGTTCTGCAGGGGAAGTCAGTTCTGAGCGCTCAGCCAGGTGAGAGGCAGGTCGCAGGAATCTTAAAAGTGGGCTGCCAACAAGTCTCCCCTTCAGAATGCCTCCTTTGCCTCAGCTGTCTACCTCCTGTAAGAAACACCAACAGATGCCAAGGTCACAGAGGACAGAGGGGCACAAGTGCCCACCTCCTGCACAGCCTAAAGGGCTGTTATCTGCCTCCTGGGTAGCATCCACGAGTGCTTGGGCAAGGGCAGCAGGCAGCCAAGCCTTGCATGTCCCCTGGGGGGTGGACACCAGCAGACTGCTTCTGCCATCTCCCAGAGCTCCCTAAGATGAGTGCTCTTCACTTCAGTAACTGGTTTGCCAGCCCAGGGCTCACTCCTCCCACCCTTGCTGCCTGGTCACCCACAGGCACTGAGAACATGTCTGCAGGTAGGCTTCTCAGCATCACCTGTGCCCACAAACCAACCTGCCTCCAGGGAAGATGGGGGTCATCGAGGAAGCCTGCTCCAAACTCAACTACAGTGTGACTAAACTGAACTCCTGGGGTATCCGTCTACCACACCCACCCCCTCAGACAGGACAGAAGACAGCCAAAGTCCTAGAACATTCCTACCACCACCTTGTGATAGGGACCTAGGCGGTTCAGGGAGCAGAGCAGTTCAGAGGTACGAGCAGGTCTTCAGCCTGCCTTGGAGAAAATTGCTGCTCTGAGAATCAGGGTGAGCGGGCCTCATGGGCCAGCCACACCACTAGGATTGGGAGAAAGAGGGAAAAGGCAGAGAGCAAAGGCATCCTCCCCCCGCCCCCACAGACCCAGCCAGCCCTCTAGCCCACAGAGGTGGTCACCCAGGGGAGCTCCAAACAAGGGAGGGCTTCTTGTCTACTGCAGGCAAGCCATGCCCGTGCTGGCGTGCAGAGGGCCCTGAGGTCTGGGGTATAGCTCCATTGGTTGGGCTCCCTCCTGGCATCACCCATCTGCCCAAGAAGACCCCTCCCCAGCCTTGCCCTACATATAGACTGGCCTGTTGGGATAGTAGAAGCCCAAAGTGCCCAAGAACATGTCTAGAAATATGCCCATGGAATTGAGGGGAAAAGCCTACTGGGTGGGGGTTTTGGGAAGGCAGCCAAGGATACCAGTAACTCCCCAGAAGATGGACACAACACATCACCTAGAGTTTAGCAGAGGATGAGAAATCCGCCAGCAGCTTGATGTCATTAGGGAATGTCAGCCATGCCCCACCGTCGACCACCAGTATAGCCCCAGTCACGAAGGATGCCAAAGGGCTGGCCAGATAGAGCACACTGTGGGCAACCTCCGTCTTGTTCCCCAGCCTCTGCAGGGGGATGGCCAGGACCTTCTGACTCATGCTGGACACAGGACCACCTGGGAGATGAGCTCCTGTGAGCCCCAAGATCTCAGGGCCTCCACCCTCCCCTGCACGTCGGAAATGTTAGCATCACCCTGGCAGAGAAGGGCAGGTCAGGTACAGAGTACTATCACCATAAACCAGTACAGGGCTTTTTTGCCAAAGTTCTGGAAGCTTCAATGGGAGCCTTACTTTATGTCTGACTCACGTATCAAGGCCAGCAACCCTGTGGCCTCTACCTCCCGGAAGCAGCTGCCTAAGTCTGGCTGACCATTAGTCCACTGCAGGTGTGTGTTGACCACAAATTGCCCTGACCTGACCTGGAAACAGACTGCTGGCCCCAGGGAGACAGGAGGACTTGGCATTTGTCCTGAACCTGTTCCAGGCAGATGAGAGGGGAGCCCATAGAGACACTGTGGGGTCTGTGCCCAGGGGAGCATCCAAGGGGGCCTGGGCTCCCTGAGAGCTTTACCTAGCCGCCGGAAGCCCTCTGTGCCACTGATGGGACCAGGAGCAAGGCTGTTGACACGGATGTTCTGGGGACCCCACTCCACAGCCAAGTGCCGCGTCATTGCATCTACATGGAAGGAAGGCAGACATGAGGGAGCATGCAGGGCTGCTCTGCCTTCTGAAGTGGCCTGGGTACAGGTGAGGCTCAGAGCTAGGGCTAGGCCTCTCCGCTGCCCACTTGGACACTGCCAGACTCCAGAGACAGGAAGGAGAGACACCCAGCAGGAATCCAGGTGGGCAAACCAAGGGGATGCCATACCCACAGCTGCCTTGGCAGACCCTGCATGCACTTGGAGCACTTGTCCCCGGTTACCCAGGGTTGCTGTGATGTTCACAATCACTCCTCCGTGGTCCTACAACACATGGGGTAGGGGACAAGGGTTGTAAAAGAGAGGACTCCCAGAAGAGGGGAAGCCCCAGTCAAGAGGACACTCACATGGAAGAACTTTTCATAGAGCACACGACACATGTTGAAGGTGCCCAAAGTGTCAATTTCCATCACAGTCTTGAAGGCATTGAAGGACAATGTGCTAGCCTGGCACAGGAAATTTCCAGCTGCGCCTGCAGGGTAGAAGAAGACAGCGGATGGTGCTGGAGCTCCAGGCAGTTATAGATAGATCCTCAGGGTGCTCCAAGCCAGACAGGGAAGAAGGCCCAAGAGTGCCCCTGACTTTGATTCAACCAGGTTCACATTGAGGTGACCCAGAAGGAGCAGAGTTGGGCCGAGACAGTGGCCTGAAGTTGAGGACAGTAGCTCTGGGACCTCTAAACACAGAGGTCTGGTATTGCTGACCCAACAGAAAGCCTTTTAACAGTGACTTACAGTTTATGAGAATGTCAATTTTCCCAAACTCTTTCAGTGCCTGGTCCACAGCAGCCATGATGGCTGGGGGAGCTCGAACATCCAAAGATAAAGGGAGGCACCGCTGGCCAGTAGCAGCAGCCAGCTTTCTGGCAGCCTAGATGCCAGACAGAAAGAAAGAAAAGAAGGCAGTAGGCCAGTGGCCTCAGCCTGGAGAAATAGCCCTTTAGGATCTGAGAAGGATGATGTGTCCAGGTTCTGCTGGGAAGCCAAGGTTTGCTACTGGACCCCATTCTGAAGAAGTGCAGCTAGCAAGGGGCCATTCCTTGGTCTATGACCCTGGTAAGCAATTCTAAGATATCCCACACTCTCTCCTACCCTACCTGCTCCAGGTTCCTCCCTCCATATCACCCTCCAGGACACTCATCACAGGTTGAGTTAGCTACACCTAACTTCCAGTCCCTGCCCAGAGACCAGTTTGCCTGACCTCTCGGGTGAGTGGCACATGTGAACCACCTTTATAATCCTAGTGAGCTCAGAGATGTCTCTTGATCAGTACCACCCAACATAAACACTCTCTCACAGGACCGAGTAATTAGATTTTTTTCAAAACCAAGGGTGTCTCTAGGAGGCCACTTTCACTGAAACTCCTTATTTGGAAGAGAAGTGGCTTTTAGTATCAACATCCTCTCAGCCTCAGGCTGAGGCTCTGGGTCTCCACAGCCACCCATGGACGGGGTGGACACAGAAGAGACCCCCTTACCAACGACACTTTCGGAAGGCTTCTGCTGGCGATGACCGTGTGGCAGCCGTGCCTGCAAAGCCAGAGGGCAGGCATGAGGGGGGTGAGGAGCAAGGAACAGAGCCAGGTGGGCTACTCCCCAGAGCTCTAGGCAGAGCCATCTTCCCTAGGGTCTCTCAGGCTGAAGCACCAGCCCAGGACTGAAGGCACAGCTGGCAGAGGACACAGTGGTATGAGCAAGGCTGAGTGACTGTGCCAGGTCCTCAGGTGGGTGCCACTGGTCTCACCCCAGGGTTTCTGGGCTGGCCTCTCTGGCACCAGGTATCTCAGCTACACAGAGATATGGGCTGTCCCAGACACCATGTGCACAGACAGCACTGAAGCAGCTATAAGCATTAGATGGGGGCCCAGCACCTACAAAGGACCAGCTGGGTTACCATGGCTCAGCCCCACATGTTCCTCCCCCCTTCCCACGCTCCCTGTGGGGTTGGAGTGAAGGACAGAGAGCATATTCTGAAGCCTGGGCATCTCTCTTGCCTTACCTCTTGACAAACTTAGCCTCACAGTAACAAAAACAGGTTCCACCTACTCTTCAATAAGTCCCTGACCAACTATCCATGCTCTGCTTAGAGAAGCAGCATGCCCAAACTCATCAGCTTGCAAAACAAGTTCTCTTGTAATGAAAGAATCCCAAAATCTTGTCCAGTGGGACTCACCTCTCTGATATAAAAAGTGAGGGCCCAGAAAAACTGAGGGCCCTAGGATATCAATAGGCTCTCTCTCCCCCAACCCCAGCCTAACTCTGGGCTTCTCCCAAGTGAGGGTAACAAATTGCTGATTTGGGCCGCAACCACAGAACTTGTGTCTCAAGAGACACTCTGCTCTGCATCCAACTTAGCCCTCCCTGACCTTGGTTCAGCGAGTCCCCGGGGGATCCTGCAGTAGAGTTACCTCAACTTGTTGAACCCTCCCTCCTTGTACAAATGAGAGTGCTGAGAGGACCCTGGAGTCCTGCCTCTCCTGGGACAGCATTTAACCCCTTTCAGATTCTCTCCAATGCTTAGAGTGCTTCCCACACCCACCAGCACCTTGCCCAAGAATCCCAGGATCCAACCCCGGCCATGCAATGAGGAGTTAGGGTCAGTAGGGGAGGTGGGGGGATGGGTACAGAGCTTACAGCAGTGCTCACCGCATAAAGATCTCAGCAATCCGGAACCCGATCCCAGAGCCACCGCCTGTGATGAAAGCAACTTTGTCCCTGAGAAAAGAAAACAAGAAGCTCTTAAAAGATATCACTGTTAACTGAAGCCAACAGCTCTAAGCGGACTTTGACCCTCTGCACTTCTACCAAATTTGGATTGTTGACAAGGAATGTGAATGATTTTTGTGAGAAAATTAAAGGCTCCTTTTTAAGCCAGCATTCCTAGGCTTTTTGGGTCTTCGGGAAAACCTATTTCAACCTAAAATGTTCTATTTGTATAGTTATCAGTTGAGTAACGTTTTCAAAACGCACAAGCCTTCCTCAGCCTGCCTGCCCTTCACTCCCACCCTCCCAGGATTAGCATGGGGCACACCGACCATTTCTGGCCAAGCCAAACACATCGTGCTCTCTCCAATGCAAAGACCAAACACCCTTGGGCGCCCCGAATCCCCGGTCCCACTCTCCGGGTGCCTCCAGTCCTCGGCCCTGCAGTCCCGGGAGCCCGGAGTCCACGGTCCCGCTCCCGACTCCGCCCTCACCCGAGCAGGTCGGGGCAAAAGAGGTGGTGGTACTCAGGGAGGCAGTCGTCCTCTGTAACATCGGGTGGCGGCCGCGCCATGGCGCTCGGTGCGGAGCCGGAGCGGCGAGGGCAGCAGGGACCAGCGCTGGCCGGGACCCGGAGCGGCTCTCGCGCCACGTGACGCCCACACGCCCGCCCCGTCCCAGCGCCTTCCAGGGCGCCGGGCTCGCGGCGGCCGCACAGCCTGCTGGGACGGTGGCGGGTCGCGGCGGGACCCGCGGGGGGCGCAGGCGCAGTGCTGCAGGCCGCTTTCCGCCGCCGAGCCTGTGCGAGCGGCCTCCAAACCTTCCACACTACGAGTAAGTCCTTTTCACAAGATCGCGCGTTAGTGCCGTGGTTGGAGCCAGCCAGACACAACCGACACTCAGTTCCAGGGTTCAGGTCGCGCTCGCAGGTGGCCAGGAGTGAGTGCATTGAACACA
This sequence comes from Cynopterus sphinx, assembly GCA_030015415.1. Lineage (NCBI taxonomy): Eukaryota > Metazoa > Chordata > Mammalia > Chiroptera > Pteropodidae > Cynopterus > Cynopterus sphinx. The sequence goes on along the minus strand of CM057379.1, from coordinate 91,411,848 downwards.
GCTGGTTGCGAGGTGCTCAGCCTTTAAATGTCTTTGCGCCTCCCAGGCACCTCCCTTCCATAAATATCACAAAAGAGGAGAGAAGGAGACTCAGCCCAGGAAAGCCGTGGAAAACCAGGAAGGCTTTTGCCTCCCATAGCCAGCCCCACTGCCAATTCCCAAAATGACCCCTTTCGAGGTCGATAAAGGTCAGGGTACTTCATCTGTGCCCTCACGTGCAGACAAAGGAAATGACAAATGCTGTGAATCTGGGCCCAGGGCAACCATCACCAAGAAGTCAAAAAAATAAATAAATAAGGACCGAGTCAGCCTCAGCAGATACAATGATATGCAGGGTCCAGTACTTGTGACAAGTGAGTATGGTCACTTGGTGACCAGGGGTGAGGGGTGAGATGTAGTGTCAAGGTGAAAACAAGCAGATACCAGGCAGCTAGCTCAGTCAGCCTCAGCCACATGAAACCGTGAAGAGGGGAGGAGGCTCTAATCATCAGGTTTTCTGCCCTGCAGGTGATCTCAGCTGGCACCTTCTTGCCACCCACCCTCCAGCCCTTCACAGGAAGGCATTTCTTCCTTCAGACCAAGAGGGGTTTGGGACAGCACCAGCTCCTGGGCCAGCTTGGATTCCCTCAAATTTCAGATGGAGGTCTCTGGACCTCTAAGTCATACTTTCAGCAGTTAGTGGTTCTCTACTGATGTGTAAGATGGTTAAGTTTCATCTTTACTCTCAAATTACTTAAAACTTTGAATTAAAGCCTCATTGCTGCCTAGCTGTAATGAGTACTCCATTCCCATACACAGCACAGTGAATTTTAATGTATCCCCCTGTCTTGGAGGAGGGAGGACAAAATACCCACTTTTGGAGACACTGGAAAGGTTGTCTGGCACTTTGGTACAGAAAGGATTTGGTACAATCTCTTGATGGCTTAGGATACTAAAAGGTACACAAAATTGTCTCAACTGCTGCAGGCTGGAGTGGGTCTGAAGGGGGATAGGAAGGTGGTCTTGGACAGATCCTCAGAGCACAGGGGTGGGTTCAAGTTCTTGTGTACAGAGGTAGTAAGTTTTGAGTGGATGCTGGGTGGATGAGAACAGCCTGAGGTTCAGGCTGGGTCAAAGCTGCTGCAGTGGACTTCGTTTCCCCAGTCCACCAGCTCATTGCTCTGAAACCACAGCTGGATCTCCCTCTGGGCCTCCTCCACGGAGTCGCTGGCATGGATGACATTCCTGTGCCAGGTGATAGGAGACAGAGGTAAGACACAGCTTCAACATGCACTTTGGGGGTCCTGGGAACTGTCTGCTGATCCTCTACGGCAGGTGTCCGAGCCCCCAGGCTGCAGACAGGTACTGGTCCAAGGCTTATTAGGAACCATGCCACACAGCAGGTGAGTGGCAGGCAGGGGAGCAAGCGAAGCTTCATCTGTATTTGCAGCCCCTCTCCAGCACTAGTATCACTGCCTCAGATCATCAGGCATTAGATTCTCATAAAAGCACCCAGTCCCTGGTGCCAAAAAGGTTAGGGACTGCTGCTCTACTATCTAGGGAGCAAGCCAGGTGATTGTATAGAGGAGAAAAGAAGAGGGGAGCTGGGAAACTAGGTTCCAGCCTGGCTGCGGCCTCTTATCCGCAACCTCATGGACCAGCCCAGACTATTACTAGAAGCCTCATTTCCCCACCAGTCCTCCCATACCAATCCCTTGGGGAATCTGGCAGATAGAATCAGATGACAGATAATGATGTCAGAGTACATAACACACAGAAAATGCTTTATCATCTCCAGAGTGTGTGAAAAGACCTTGAAAAAACTGAACCAGCAAACAATAGGTGTGATGTCCCACTATTAAGTCTCTTCTGCCTTTACCTTTGCCCAGTAAGACGATGAGCTGGCCTATCAGCTCCCAGTGGCTTAGTGTCTCAGGGCCCCTATACCTGCTGATGTGGATGCTGAAGTCTCCTCGGATGGTGCCCGGGACAGCGACAGCTGAATCAGTGTGTCCTATCATGGCCCTCGAGGTGCAGACCACATTGGGGCCTTCCCAGACCTGCAGCACAGAGATAAAGGTTGGGAGAAGTGGGGATCACCAAGGGCTCAGCAGCTCTGAGCTCAGTCCAGGGTCCTCCACCCCTTCCACCACCCCTGCCAGAACATACCATGGCCACCACAGGGCCAGAACTCATGTAGCTGATGAGGGCTGGGTAGAAGGGCTTCCTCCGAAGGTCATGGTAGTGCTCAGCAAGGACATTCTCTGGTGCCTGGGTGGCATTGGGAGGGGTGAGAGGGGCCCCTGGAGAGGCAACCCCACTTGGCACTGGGGCAATGACTTTACAGATAACACCTACATGGGCTGGTACACCAGCCACAGCAGTGCAGGGCAGATACCACCTGCCCATCCTTCCTCCTACTGCCAACACTAGGACACTCCCTAGGCAGGGCTGAGACATAAAGGGCTGAGGTCCTGAGGTCTGTGAGAAGCCTTCCCCCTAATGCCCATAGGGATACCCACAGTACTAGATAGAGCCCTGGTACCTGTAGCATCTTCATCCCCACCAGCTTGAAGCCCCTCCTCTCAAAACGCCGGATCACATCCCCAATAAGCCTCCGCTGCACCCCATCTGGCTTCACAGCAACCAGAGTCCGTTCCTGGGTCCACGAGGGTCCTCCTTTAGGAGAAGTGGAAAGGTCAGTGTGGCTGTCTCACTCTTTCACATCTCCAGACCTGAGTTCTCCGCCAGAGCCCAGGAGTCATCTGGGCTTCAGTATCTGCCTCCAACCAGAGCAGCTCTGGAGGGGAGAAGTGTGGTGTCCACAGCCAAGAACTGCCCAGCATGATGCCACCTGTCAGGGACAACCAGGGCTGTGGGTTCTTGGGGGCTTCCAGACTGACAGAGAGGCCACTGCTCTTCCTAGGCAGTGGCAGACAGTGCCCATTATGGAGCTAGTGTCCCCTGAGAAGCCGTGTTAGAGAGCCAGGAAGCCCAGGGAGGCCCAGAGATGCTGTGCTGGAATGAAAACACAACTCTTGATCTAAATTTTGACTCCTATCCTTGGGGGTGATGGCACAGACAGTCTGAACCCCCACCTGCCATATCACCAGGGACCCAGGGCCTTCTGAATCTGAGGTGAAGGAAGAGTAGAGAGGCAGGGAGAAGTGAAGTGCACTCTCCCCACCAGGTGGGCCTCAACACCAAGACAAAAGGGACCTGGGGATTGATTGAGAAGGTAGAAGGGTTCCTGTCTTCAGGAAGGGAGACCTGGAGGGCTCCTCCTCTCACAGCCTGTTATTGGCCTGGCAGAAACTCCCTGAGGCTGTGGGATTTCAGGGTTGGCTGCTTCCAAACCCAGGGAGAGTACTAAGCCCTGCCCTAACACAGCCAAGGAGACGGAGGCTCTCATCACCCTCCTATAGCTCTAGGCCACTTCCAGAGTTAGAACCTCAACATTGGGTCCAGAGTCAAATATGCTTTTGAGAAAAGCCCAGGGTGTCTGGACATCCTGCAAAATCCAACAAAAACAACTAGTAGAGAAAAGAGAGTAGGGTTGGGGCGGGCCAGCGTCCCTGGAGGCATCTGCAGCTGCTGTTTCTCATCCGCAGGAGGAAAATAAACTGTGCTGGGTTGGAGAGCAGTCAGTGAGTGCCCACCACATCCCTTCAGGACTGAATGAGGCCCACCTAGGGAAGCCCCCTTGGCTTGTTACCCCAAAACCCAGTGCCTAGGGACCCGCTATCTAGCCCGGCCTGCTACTAGCTGGCTTGTGCCTTGGAAGATATAGCAGTTCACTTTCCCAGCGTTTGGAACACCATGACATCTAGCTCTCAGCTAGAGCATAGGACCCCTTACAGATACGGACCCTGGACCCCAAACAGGTACAGCTATGCAGACACAGGGTCAGGTAAATGTCCCAATGATTGCAGTTCCGTAGGGAGTGTTCATCTGCTGAGAATGACCCCCCCTGGGGACCCCCAGGTCGGCTAGGACCCCCATCACCACCCAATGTGGCCACTAGGCCTCCCTGCCCCGAAGAGACCTTGGGTGGTGGGCGGCGGGTGTGGGGGTTGGGTGGCAATAAGTGGTGGGGAAGGGATGAGGGGCTCTGGCCGGGTCCTGGCGGGAACGCGCCCCTCCAGCCTGCACCTTTCAGAAGAGTTGTGCCCCCAGACCCCGGCGTAGTGGCCAAGCCCGGTGGTGTCCGCACGTGCGCCAACAAAGGCTGGGGGGCACCTGGCAAGCGCCCGTCCCCCTCTCCCGACTCACCCGAGCTGCGGCGTACGAGCAGGCTGGGGACCAGGGCCCGCGGGCCACACAGCAGCCCTTCAAGCGCCGCGCGCCTTAAGAGGCCGCTCATCACACCCGGCCTGCGGGCTCTGACTGAGCTGGAGGAGCGCGCGGGAAGGCAGCGAGCGGAGGGAGGGGCGGAGGGAAGGAAGAAAGGGAGGAGGGGCGAAGGGATAGAGGGGCGGAGGGAGCGCAGAGGCGGCAGGTTCCGGGGCCCCCTCCCCATCTACCTCCAGCCCACCTCCCGCCGCCCCATGCCGACTGTTTTCCCCATGCAGGGCCCATGGAAATGTATAATGTCAATTTATGTTAATATCAGAAGAAAAAACGTATTATGAACCTAGGAAGGCTTACATTCATCTTTGTACCAAAGCAGTGGTTAAATATTGTTGATATCCAGAAAACTATGTGTTTAATGGGGACGACTTGCTGAGTTTTAAGATAAGTATATAACCGAAACCATAATGACAATATATGCCATAAATATATCCATCATCTCCCAAAGTTTCCTGTGTTCTTCACTCTCATGATGGTGATGGTGATGATGACGATGTGTTTGTGTGTCCTTCTTGCTTGTCATTCAGATCAGCTGGCAACACCCTTTTCGTTTTGTTTTTTGTTTTTTTTCTTCATCTAAAAATGTCTTTGTCTTCATTCTTAAAGGATTTTTTTGCTAGATATAGAATTGTGGATTGACAGTTCTTTCTTTATGCCAGCACTTTTTTAAAGATGACATTTCACTGTCTCCTGACCTCCATTGTTTCTGATAAGAAGTCGTAAGTCATGCCAGTTGTTCCCCTGAATGTCGATTTTCTCTGGCTGCTTTCAGTACTTTATCTTTGGTTTTCAGTAGTTGACTATGATATGATTGGGTGTGGTTTTCTTCGTATTGATTTTTCTTAGGGTTCACTGAGTTGCTTGAATTTGTAAATTAATGTCGTTCACCAAATTTGAGAATATGTGACTATTATTTCTTCATATAATTTTTCTCCATTCTCTTTCCTGATCTCTTGGAACTCTAATTTTAGACATGTTTAACTTTTTTTTTTTTTTAACCTCTGTTTAGGTAACTGCAGGGAGGAGCCAGGAAGGGTGGTCTGTTGCTTCTAACAGTATATTCTTCCTACTTTTTTGATTCGAAAATGCCTTTCCTTTATTTAATGATAATAATGATGGTAGTTGGGCTTAAGAAAAACTTATTTTGGTAAAATAGAGCTTCAGAAATCCTATGTTCTTCACAAAAATTTTGGGGAATCTATTTCTATGAAACCCAAATGTCTGGGCACCCTGGTCTAGTTTATGCTGGCAAATTGGAGCATTAACCAAAGAGGAAAAGTGTCTGCACTCCCCCCACCACCACCCGCTGGACCACATAAGGTTTGACCCAGCTCATTCATTCAGAAAATGAGCCCTGGGTTGGGGTGGGGTGACAAAACACGGCACAATTATAGAATTGGAGGCCATGAGCAGACAGAGGAAAGAGTTCCTTCTGCCCTGAGGTCCTCACAGGGCTTTCCACACAGGAAGCACTTGGAGAAGTTAGGGTGGGTTATGGAGAACAGGTAAGATGGGAGAACAGCCAGGGTGACTCAGGGCCTCAATCATTTCCACATTGTGTACATGGTTGAGTACCTACCTTTAGCTGAAAGGTAAGTGGTAGGAGATGAGGTTGGGTCCAGGGCAGTGGCACTACTTGCTTCTGGTAACCAGGAAGGAAGAAATGAAAGAAGGTAGGCTGATTTGAGCAAGTGATGTGGCAGGTGGGAGGGGAAGCTCAGTAAGAGGGAAGAATGGCAGCACTTTTTCCTCTTCTGCCACTAGGTGGATGGAGAGGCCTTAAAGAAGTCCCTAAAATCTAAGTGCTACAGCTCTTCCAACAATTATTTAGATAAAATTGAATTATAGTGTTTGTTTGTTTGTTTGTTTGTTTGTTGCTTTTGTACACCTTTGAAATTTTTATCCAAAGCAAACATAATAATACTCATTGTGGCCATACACAGACTGTCTGTGGGAAAAAATTTGTGTCCCCTCATTCCTCTAACAGCCCTCCTCTCTGGTTGGATGGGAGCACTCCACTTGGTCCACACTAACAGAGCTAGTGAGAGGACCTGAGGGTGTTCCAGTCTGGAAATGGGATGTATCCATGTTATCCAGCAGCTGGATTTTTCCACTTGATTAATATTCCTTCAGAAGACCCACTGACCTTTCTAAAAGTTGTGTAAAAATTCATAGGATATCTATAATCATAATTTATTTACCCATCCCCCTCAGAGTTCCCAAGTTTCTGTGACTATAAACACGCATCCAAAACCGTTGTATCTGTCCTTAGATCTTTGTGTTTTCTATTACATTTTAATGTTGCCACAGTAACCTTCAAAAGGTCGGAGGGTTCACATTTTCACTAGCAGAGTGTGAGGTGCCAGTTCCCTGCATCCCTAGAAGGCTACCTGTGCTGCTTTTGACAAAGTGTCTTGTTTTAATTTGTGTTAAAACATATTGAACACCAATGTGATTGAGCAGCATTTCACATGCTCATATGTTGCAGGTCATTTGTGTATTTTCTCATCTTCTTTTGTAAACTGCCTGCGTATATCCTGTCAATTTTTCTTTTGGGTTGTCTTCTTTTCAATGTGTAAGTTTTCTTTCTATCTTAAGTATATTCTTTATCATATACTTAGCACATATTTTCTCCCATTTGTCTTTAGACTTAATCAATGACTTCTATCTTTTTTACTTCCATATTTTTTATACTTATATAACATTTTTAAAAATGTAGTCAAATAAGTAACTTTTCCTTTGGGGTTTTCCAGTTTTCTGTCCATTTTGCTTAAGACATTATTTTCCATCCCTGTATTTTAAAGGATGTGTTCTAAGTTTTCTTTTAACATTTTAATTATTTTATTCTTGACAGTTGACCATCTGATCTAGTTGCAATTCATTTTTCTGTATGCTGTGAGGTAGAATACAGAACTGTGCATGTGCAAGAGCCTCTAGCTAGGGCCCGTCCACTGCCTGACCTATTTCCCATCTCAGAATGAAGACTCAAAGTGGGTACCAGGGTTCTTTCCATTGCTAACGTTATTACTTAGCAGAGGTCTCTAGACTCCAGTCCAGGACTCCCTGTCCATCTACAAGTTCACTAGCACCCCAGATTGAGCAGTGGGGTGGGGGTGTGTGCTGCCTCCCCTCCTACCTGGTAAAGAACTTGCGAACAGGAATCTCACACTGCAGTGACACTCAGGGGAGGCCCTTGGAATGAGGAGCCCTGGTGGGGGTATCTCTGAGCCCAGCCTATGGCAGGGGATGGAGCTTGAGTGGAACAGCCCCTAGTGCTGACCACAGCTGCTGTCCCCAGCATAACTCTGGGTCAGCGTAACGCACTAATCGCACCTCAGCAAAACCCAGAACTGACCTCTGTCCCTTTAAATTGAGAACCGCAAGAGCCCCCTGCTGCCAGGGGTGTGGATGACCCAGTCTGGATTCCAAAGGAACAAAGGATTTCTTGTGCTTCACACCTTGGGCTTCCTTCCTCCTTCAGTCTCCACCCTCCACCCCTCTTCTCTAGCCTTCAATGACCTTGGGCTTGCTGGGTCAGCTTCTCCTTTCTCCCTTCCAATAAATCTTCACCCCAAATCGCCAGTATAAAGTTCAAATGGTACAAACAAGTATAGTTCTCCACCTCCTCCCCACCCCAGCTACATGGTTCCCTCCCCCAGGGTTGATCTGTGTCCCTGCTGTTGGATTTTTCCAGTCATTCTGTCTTTGAAACATGCAAATAAAATGTGTATTTTTTTTTTTACCACTACAAAAATGGCAGCTTACTGAACACATCATTCTGCTCTTTCCTTTTCTGAGCTAAAGCTAAATCTGGTAGGCTGTTTCCAACCAGTACATGAAGCTTTCCAGTTTCCTTCTGCAGTTGCCCTACCATAATACTTTTTTTTTTTTTGGGGGGGGGTCACGTCTTCTCAGAGCAATATCATAATAGTTTTTGAATCAATATAAGCATTGAAATGTCCCATCTCCCCATGACCAAGATCTGAGTGCATGCAGAGCTGACATGTAATTTCACACTTCGGTAAACATCTCCGCAGGGAAATTCCCTGAGGCTCAATAAACATAAGAATGTCTGTTGGCTCACAGACTGGCACTTCGGGTTTGATCAAACACTTTGATCTTCAAAAATTTGTTAGGTGAAAGAGAAAAAGATGTCAGGGTGCTTTTTAATTTGCATTACAAATTCTAAGGTGGGAGATTGAAGCCTGTTCCTGTTCATTTGCATTTTTTTCCAGGAATATTCTCAGATCGTTTTGTATTAGAGGGTATTTTCTAATTGAATTGTAGGAACTCTTTTTATATTAATCTTATCAAGATTGGTCCTTCGTAATATGAGGTCCAAGGATGTCCTCTCGAGTTCATGGCTTGTTTTTTGACTTCGCTTAGGTAGTTTTGCTCTGCAGATTTTCCTCAGCCTTGCCTCTAAAGTTTAGGGCCATGTTTAAAAATGCCTTCACCTTTCCAAGACTCTAAACAGTTTACCCAAATCTTGTTTTAGTAGTCCCCGATCGTTTCCTATTTACTCTTAAATCCTTACCGTTTGGGATCTATCCCAATGTAAAGGGTGAAGATTTAGGCACCAGCTCACCGATGTGAAATTCCCGCATGTTCGAAGAGCCTTTTTAACTTTCCATAAAACGGTGGTTTTTTCCACACACTCGTAGATGCTTTGTGGAGTGACGGCCGGAGAGTCCCCTTCTGGGAAGCGCGGAGCCTGGGCTGCCGCTGGCGAGGCAGAAATGAGTGCGTGAGGCGCACGACGGCGGGGGCCCCTCCGCCGCCTGCCCCACTGCGCCTGGCCCCGGATTCAGTGAACCCACAGACGCTCGCGTCCCGTGGACCACCCAGCGCCTCTAGGAAGCCTTTGGGACCCTCTGCGCGTCCCCCACCGCCCGAAACCTCTAATTCACGCCGGGAATTCCAGTCTCCTTCCCATCCATCCCGCCTCGCATCCCTCTACCTGCACGCGTTGTTCCCCTCAGTTGCCACCTCCCGTCACCCCATTTTCCTCGCACACCCTCTCCATCCCCGCGTCGTCCCCGGCCCCGCGTCTGTCCGCCAGCACGCGTCGCTCCGATCGCCTATCGCCCCCCGCCCGCATCTCCCTGGCTACGGTTAGCGTCGGACCCGCCCCCAGCCCCGAGGCGACCCCAGCCCGCCTCCTCCTTCGGGTCTCCTTTCCGCCGCGCCCCAAGCTCGGCGGTCCCCGCGCCCCGAGACCCGAGCCCGGCGCGCGGCTCTCGGTCGGCTCCGGGCGGGGCGGGGCCTCGCAGGCGGAAGTGCCCCGGGCGCCGGCCGCGGGGACCGGCCGGGACTATGGGAGCCCGGGGCAGCGGCCGCGGCGGCGGGGACCGCAGCGGCGGCGGTGGCTGCCCGGGCGGCGGCGGGGGCGGGCGGCCGGGCACGCGGTCCGGGTAGCGCCGGGCCGAGCGCGGAGCCATGGGCCGGGCTGGGACCGGGGCCGGGGCCGGGGGCGCGGCGGCGGCGGCAGTGGCGGGGCCGCTGCTGCTGCGGCTGCTGCTGCTGCTCGCTCGGCCCCCTCCTGCCGCCGCCGGCGACAGCACGAAGAGCGGTGAGCGAGCGCAGATCGGCAGGCGCCATCCCAGGGCGCAGGGGGTCGTGGGGGGCAGAGACCGGGGGGCGGGGCCGGGATTGTGACTTACCTGGGGGCACCTGTGAGCTCACCTGGCGCGGGCGCAGGGCCCAGGACCCCATCCTGGTTTGGAGACTTTAGTCATTTCCTTGCCGGGCGGCCCCGAGTGTGAGCGGTCAGGGTGGAAAGGACGCCCTAGACCCTTCCTCTATCCCCAGAGCCGGGTTCAGCCAGACAAGTCCCTTAGAGCGCGCCCCTCCTTCTCTCGTCCTCCCAATGCCTTCAGATCATGGAGGTGGAAGGGTCCAGGGGGACTCAGCTAGGGCTCCAGCTGTCAGGCCCACTAAAAAGGAAAGGTTGGGCAGTGGGATTCCCGGGACCCTATCTGGTCTGGGAGAGGGGCAGATTTGGGGTAAAGTTGCATAGATCCTGGAATAGGGGTCTAGGTTGTCATGTCTCTACCCTTCCCACAGTAACCACTACCCCTAGTGCAGTCACTTTCAACAGCTGGCCTTGCTTTTTGGAGGGACTCCCAGGTGACCCTGAGGAGCCTGATAGGCCAGGGTAGTTGTGAGGAAATGGGTACTTCAGTGGTGTAAAACTTGCTGCCCTGTCTTTGCATTTCTGCTCCCTGAGAGTCCCCACTGATTGTGACCTGAGGAGGTGTCTAGACTAGGAGGTGCTGCCTATCAGGGTTCTCCCTAGGGCTGGGACACTCCCAGGTATCAGGTAAGCTCACCTAATACCTATGGCCTGGGACTTCCAGGAGGCCATGTGGCCAGGCTATCAGGGCGGTAAGGGCCCAGATGCCCTCCTGGGCAATTAGGCAGCCCATCCGTCATACTCTGGGACTTGTGCTCTTCTGTTCCCTGCTTCCAGCCCCTCCTCCTCTGAAATCTTGCTCCACCAAACTCCAGTTTCTTTGAGGACTCTGTCTTTAGTTTCTGAACGTGAAACGAAAGGTAGTTTCTCTGAAATGCGTCCTGATTAAGTTGTTCTATTAGATACTGCCACCCTCATTTTCTCTTTTTTTCCATCCTGAAGTTTGGGGCTGGTTTAGGGGGTCACTGTTTAGGGGATTATGGCAATGGGAAATTTGGCACAGCCCCTTTCCTCCCAGGCCTGCCAAGGGGCAGGCAGAAGTGTAGTCCTGGCTTCTGAGATCTGTGGGTGGGCAGGGTCTTTGCATCAAGTGCTCCTCCTAGTTTGGAGGGTGTGGGACAGGGCTTCCTCACTGAAGTTCCTGGAACAGGCTCAGAGACTTTCTTTGTCCTCCTCCCAATCCTGTGTCCTTGGAGAGGGCTGTGGGGTAGGGTGGGGGTGCATAAGGCCCTTGCTCTCTGATGTTAGAAAAATGTGACTTCCACATCCAGCTCAGACCAATTTGCTAGTGGCCTTGTGTGTTCATCAAGATAATGACGTGGGCTTCTTGGGCAGGGAAGTGGGCCTACTGAGCTAGGGGGATGGTGTTGGAGGGGCTGTGTGACCCTGACAGTAGGGAACCACTAGGTTTTTAGGGTGACTTTGAGCAGGTCTCTTATCTCTTATATGACTGATAAAACTTCACAGCTATCAGCTGGATCCCAGGTGCTGTCAGGCTGGTACTCTAGGGTTGGCGGGGGCGAGAAGGTCTTTCTCATCTCAGGTCAGGGGGCTGCACACTGCAAGGTGGCTTCCCCTGTCATGCACCCATTCAGAGGCTGACTTTCTCTAAGGCCCATGGTGCTGAGGTAGAGGTGAGGGGCTCTCCTGACTCAGTTACCGGCACTTAGGTTTTTGGGCCCTTGTCATGTTATCCTAGGGGCTACAGTAGCCTCCGTAGAAAAGTTTATGTTAGTTCAGTGGCTCCTAGCCTCCTAGCACTCAGGCCACAGGCTGGTAGGTGGGACCTGGTGACTAGCAAATATCTGGAAATTTTGGTGTACATCCTACATGGATCCTACTTCTGCCTAGCCCCCCATGCTGGGCTCCCCTGAAGCTCAGACTGACTTTCCTAGTGGGTTATCTTTCACAAGGTTCCTTCATGGGAGGGTCAGGAGGCTGGCAGGAGAGCCAGATGCTCACCTGACTCCTTTACCTGTTCACCTGACTCACACTGCTGTGTTAGTGTGAATTGGCCACTCTCCCAGAGGGAGGCACCCAGCTTGTAGGACAGTAAGGCAGCACACTGCTGTGTCCACATGTATTTCTTCTAGAATTACTTTAACATTCATTAACTTTGGTGGGAGGGGCACCCACAGGAAGGTGCTAGTCACCTCAGCCAAATCACAAGGAAGCTGGAACCCAGGGAGGAGAAAGGATACCCAAGGTCACAGGGGACATGAGGCCTGAGCTGGTGCTGGGCCAGGCTCCCTGCCATCCAGCCTAGGCACCTTGTGGCTGGACCCCAGGGGCAATCAGCCACCTACAGGATGTCAAAGAGCACCCAAGGCATGCTGTTCTGTGGGATCCCCAATAGGGAGGGTCCTGGGTGGGCACCCTCACCCACTCATGGAGCAGATGATTACACTGTGGGACCTGGACACAAGCTCTCGTGGAGATTGTGCCCCAGTCAGTGGACACTCCAGGAGGGACCTGAGAGCCACTGAAGGGACTGGGGCATGGGGGAGCCCCAGGCGGAACCATGGGCAGTCTGTCTGCCTTGGGTCCTGCCTTGTCCCTGTGCCACTCTGCATGGGGCACGTACCTACAAGAGCATGGGGAATAGCTATCCACAGGTCACCCTAGCTGACCAGGCTTCCAGCCTGGGGTCCCCTTCCCCTCTAGGGTCTCTGCTTGCCACCTCTCTGGATGAGGAGGGACTCAGGCTCCAGTCTGGCTATGTCCCAAATCATCATGGGCCTGGACAAACAGCCAGCTTTCAGACCTGAACCCCCTTGCCTGTTAAGTAGGACCAATTGCCAGAGACAACTACCAGGGGCTGGAGGGGCACAGTGACCTTTACCAAGGTCAAAGTTAGAATGCCAGGCATCCCAGGGGCTCTCAACATGCCTACTTTGGTTTCCCCCTCATTTCTCTCTGGAGCCATGCTAGGGCAGAAAGGCCTCTGAATTTTTCTGTCCCTTACTTGAAGGGGGGTGCCTCAGAGCACCCCTGGCCTGGCTGACAGTGCCTTTTCCCTGCAGACATCAGGCTGGTATCAGAGCAGTTCTCACAGTCCCCGCAGAAGCTGTCTTTCTATAGCTGGTATGGCAGCGCCAGACTCTTCCATTTCCGCGTGCCTCCAGACACCGTGCTGCTGCACTGGCTGCTGCAAGTGTCCCGGAGCGGCGGTCCCATGTGCAGCAATGTGGAGATCACTGTGTAGGTGCCCACCCACCCGCCCATCTGCTGGAGCCTGGACCAGGGTACACCTCTGATGCCTACCCTGCTATCCCTGACTCCAGGTACTTCCGCTATGGCGCCCCTCCAGTCATCAACCCATTAGGCACCAGCTTCCCTGCCAACACCTCCGTGCAGCCCTCCTTCTTTGTCAAGATGCTACAGAGCAATACTTCCATCAACATCTCCCACCCAGCACCTGGGGACTGGTTTGTGGCTGCTCACCTGCCCCCCTCATCCCAGAAGATTGAGGTGAAGGTGAGGGGTCTGCCCTCCAGGGATGGGCAGGGGCAGGACACTAATGTGCAGGAATGGCCAGTTCTTGTTCACCTCCTCACAGCAGATCTTCTCTAAACTCTGCTACAGCCCTGTCTAGCCAGCATCTCTGGTCTGGCCCCCTTTACCCGCTTCTAGGCCTGGGGTCTCTAGTCCTGCCCTGCCCCTTGTTCATGCCTCTGCATTCCCTCTCCCACCTCTCATTCTCTCTTTAGGGCTTTGTTCCCACATGTGCCTACATCTTCCAGCCTGACATGCTGGTTATGCGGGTGGTTGAGGTCTCCATCCTGGAACCCAGTGTGCCCCTTCCACAGACCCTCCTCTCCCACCCCAGCTACCTCAAGTGAGTGGGGGCCTTGGGGGGGCCTAGCCTCCAGGTTTGGTGGAGTGGGTGGTACCACTATTCTCACTGTGTGGGTGAGAAAGGTGAGGTATATGTCTTGGGGTTGTGCTAGAAGTGGGACCACCACTCTGAGTGTGAGCAGCAAGGGGAGGTTATTAGAAGCCATAGAGCCCAAACCTGGCCATCCCCCTTGGTTGCAGAATCTTTGTCCCTGAGTATACCCAGGAGCTGCGGCTGGAGCTGCAGGGCTGTGCTTCCAACGGGAGCCTGGGCTGCCCTGTGCGCCTCACTGTGGGCTCAGCCACACTGCCCAGCAACTTTCAGAAGGTGCTCACCTGCACTGGTCCCACCTGGGCATGCCACCTGCTGCTGCCCTCACCACCCTGGGATCAGTGGTTGCAAGTAACAGCCAAGAGCCTCGCAGGGCCCCACGTGTCAGTGGCTTTCAGCGCTGTAGCTACTCTCACAGGTGGGCTGTGTGGGGAGGGCAGGGTAGGGGTGGCTCTTCCCCCTCACTTCCTCTAGCTTAACCCCTTGTCCTCCTGACAGCCTGCAGGCCATGGATTGTGAACTTCCAGCATGTTCTACAGAGCAGCCGGAATCAGAGCTGCAACGCCTCCACTGGTCTGCTGCCCCCAAGTCCTGGCTACCAGGACCAGGGCAAGAGCAGCAGGATGGGTGGTGGCCCTTTCTGCCTTGTGAACTACCAGGTCATGCGGGAAGATATGGATGTGGTGTCTGTGCACTTCAGGCCCATGAACAAGGCCTCAGTGCTGGTGCACTCTGGCATGCCTTCGGTGATGCGGCTGTACCTCAACACAGGCATGGACAGTGGGGGCTCCCTCACCATCTCCCTGTGGGCCAACAAGGTACCTTTGTCTGTGAGCACCTCATGGCCAGCTCAGCTTAGGGCTCAGACCTGCCCAGACTGAGCCATGATGCTCAGGCCTTCCTGCATTGACTTTATTATGGACACTGGGTTGGGGCAGCCTTTCAGGCAACAGAGTGACCCCAACAGGCATTGGGCCAGAATAGATGTACCATTTACAGAAAGGGAGACCTATTTTACAGGGCATCAGGACTGTGTCCAAGGAAATGGGACTGCAGGTGGGATCAGAGTCTGGGTGTTCCTAGGCCTGGAGGGAAAGAGTCTAGGGTGGGCCTTGGGCCAGTGGGAACCACAGAGAACAGTGCCCAGCATGAGACTGGGAACTTAGAGCTGACAATGCACGGCTACCCCTTCCAGAGTATGATTTCCAACAACACCTTGGTAATGATCTGTGTGAATGCTGCCTCGCCCTTCCTCCACTTCAACGCTTCACTCAACTGCACCACAGGTATGGGCAGGCAGCTTCTGGCAAAGTGACCCTGGCCAGCCCTTCTGGCCACTTCTTACCTTTCTGACCACCACGCCTTCTTGCTTCTCTACAGCCTTCTTCCAGGGCTACTCCCTGTCTCTGAGTACTTCATCTCACAAGGCCAAACTCATCATCCCCTACCCAGAGACAGACAACTGGTACCTCTCCCTACAGCTTGTGTGCCCTCAGAGTCCTGTGTAAGTAAACTTAGGGGCTGCGGTGGGCGCCACCCAGAGATACCAGCTGGGGCAGGTGGCTGAATCACTGCATTCAGGACCATGGATGAGGCTGCCCGCATCTGGGTTTGGGAGTGACACAGGGTCAGTTGCCTTCCCAGAGTTATGAAGGCATCCCCTTTTCTACTTGGCCACCCCTCCCTAGGTAGCCCTCAGAACCAGGACACAGGAGGGGGACGAGTCCAGGACATAGCCATTACAGACTAGGATACAGGGTGGGATGAAAGGGAAGGGGCACCTTGTCTTCTGCAGAGCTCATAGCTGCTGTCCTATAGGGCTCAGAGCTCGGGTACCTAAATTCTGGGTTCATGTGTCTAAGAGCCTGATGAAAGCACTAGGAGAGACCAGCCAGCAAACCTCAGCAACCAGCCTTCCTATGGCCCCTTCCTTACAGGGAGTGTGAGAAGGCCAAGGTTCTCATAGAGACCACCTTGTACCTGGTGCCCTGCTTGGATGACTGTGGACCCTATGGCCAGTGCATCCTGCTGCGCAGACATGGCTACCTATATGCGGGCTGCAGCTGCAAGGCAGGTGAGGGCCAGGCCTAGGTGCCTCTGGACACTTCTGCCCTTTGCTTCCTGGCCCTGTGACTACCTCAGGGAGCCCATCCCAGTTTTGCCAAGGCTGAGGAGCACCCCTACAGGGCAAGGGCAAATGCTTCCTCCCCACTCCTATCACACATCCCCAATCTCCTATGCAAGCACAGAGAGGCAACCCCACAGGTGATACTGCCTCCTGACCTTGGCTTCCCCTGCCTACACATGACCCATACCTATCCCACAGGTGCCCACATGAGTACCACCTCTGCAAACACCTCCAAATCTATACACACCTGTCCCACACCTACGCACACCTACCCCACACCTGTCCCACATCTCTCCTATACCTGCCTCATGCCTACCCCATGACTGTTTGCCCCTGCCCCCACTGGCCTATACCCATATGCCTCAAACCTGCCCACGCTTGTCTCAGCCTGCTCTTGGGTGAGAAAGGGGCTTTTCTGCAGGGCCCTGGGTGAGGGGTAGACCCCGAGGTTCAGAAGTGCCTCCCAGCCTGGTCTCAGTTGCCCAGCCTCATCTCTTTTGGCATCACATTGGCCCACAGGCTGGCGTGGGTGGAGCTGCACGGACAACAGCACCGCCCAGAGCACAGCCCAGCAGAGGATGGCCACGCTCCTGCTCACCCTCAGCAACCTCATGTTCCTGGCTCCCATCACCCTCTCTGTGTACCGCTGCCTCCTGGTTGAGGCCTCCATCTATGCCTACACCATGTTCTTCTCCACGGTAGGCCCCGCCTGCTCTCGTGGGGATGGTAGGGAGGTCTGGGCCTCTGCTCACCACCCTGCCCTGCAGTTCTATCATGCCTGTGACCAGCCGGGAGAGGCGGTGCTGTGTATACTCAACTACGACACGCTGCAGTACTGTGACTTCCTGGGTTCTGGAGTGTCCATTTGGGTCACCATCCTCTGCATGGCACGGCTGAAGGCAGCCCTGAAATATGTAAGTGACCTCCTGACACCTGGGTCTGGGCTCTGTGGGAGCAAAAGCCCTTGCATATGACATATTGAGAGGGAGACCAGATAGAAGGTTTGGCTGCTGCCTTTAGAAATCTCCCATATCTTATAATGACTAGTTACTCTCTGGAAGAAATGTCTGCTAGCTGGAAGGGACTGTGCTTGCTACTTGGAGGATTCCAGGAAAGGAAGGTGGAGGTCAGGGTCAGTTAAGGCCCCTTCCCCACCAGCCCATCTTTCTTTCAGGGCTCTCTTCAGGGAGGAGGCTTAGAGCCTCAATCCTAGCCCAGATCTCTGAGAAGCCCCCGGCTGTGATCCTGGTTTTAAGGACACTTGGGGGACTTTTCTGCAGCAGCCGGGCCTAGCCAATGGAGACTTGTGCCCTGGTGCCTTGCCTGACTAAGTAGTACCTCAGAAATTTACCTGTGGATGGATCAGTAACTAGAGGAGGTGTGCTCCCCTCCCTGTCAGCGGAGCAGGACAAAGTGAGCCAGCAGTTTCAAGAGGGCAGGCAGAGGTGCTGAGGGTCAGTGGGGGCCAGCAGGATGACCAGCATGCCCAGGCTTGCTCCTGCTGGATCTTGTTCCACCACAGACAACCCTGGCCTGGGGTTCCTGTGACCCTATGGTTGTCCCTGTATCTTACTCAGGTTCTTCTTCTCCTGGGCACACTAGTGTTTGCCATGTCCTTACAGCTGGATCGCAGGGGCGCCTGGAACATGATGGGGCCTTGCCTCTTTGCCTTTGTAATCATGGTCAGCATGTGGGTAAGGAGCTCCAAGTGGGTAAGAGAGTGTGGGCTCCCCACAGACCCCCACTCTGGGGAAAGAGAGCCTGGCCCCTCATTCTGGCCATGTTCCTGGTCCTGGGTCTGAGTCCTACATATCCGTTGAGGGCTTCCAGCGGCACCTATAAGGCTCAGGGCATCTTCATGCCAAAGTCTGGGCCTGAGGACCCATCAGGACTCTGTGCCTTTGAGCCCCTCCCCATGCCCACATCACGGTCCTGCCACCCAGACCTGGGTGGGCCCTTGGGAGCTGCAGCTGCAGCCCCTATACCAATGCTCATATGAAGGTTCTTTCCAGGTGTACCGCTGTGGGCACCGGCGCCACTGCTACCCCACTTCTTGGCAGCGCTGGGTCTTCTATCTCCTGCCTGGCATCTCCATGGCTGCTTTGGCCATTACCATCTACACCTCTATGATGACCAGTGACAACTATTACTACACCCACAGCATCTGGCACATGCTGCTGGCAGGGAGTGCAGCATTCCTGTTACCACCACGTGATAAGCATGTTAAGCCCTGGACCTGCTCGCAGAAGTTCACCTGCCATTATCAGATCTGCAAGAACCACCGGGAAGAACTGTATACAGTGACATAGTGAGGCCAACCTGGGGACATCTGCAGCTTTGATGACAACCTCTCCAGCCAAGAGCAGGACCAAGGGAGAGGGACCCCTGCCCAGATGGATTTCCAACTGAATAAAATTGCCCTGCACACCCTTTGCTTCCTCCTCCTGAGGAGAGGACCACACCCCTCAATTCCCTTGTGCCTGCCAGCTGCCAGCTATCTCCATCCCTCTGCAGATCCCAGCAGGTTCTGCAGTGGCTCTTGGGGCCTGGCTGCCTAGAGACCATTCGAGAGTAGGCTCTGTATTCTATTGGCCTGGGGACTGTTACAGATACGGAGAAAGAGTCTTCTACTGCCCTGTTCCCCTGTGAGGCTGTGATGTGAGATCTAGGGAAGCAAAGGAGGCCTGAGCCTACCTCCAGTGGGCCCCTCACTGCCACTGAGACTAAGACTTGTGCCCTCCCTGTATCCTGGCTCCATGACACCATGTGCCAGTGAATGCCAACTTACCCTCAGACAAAGGGATGTGCTGTGCTGATATAGTTGCCATCAGAAGAGGTGAACCATGGTCACCAGAGAGCTGATGGGTATTGGAGGATGTAGGGTCCAGCATCCATGAGTGGCATAGGGGTGGCTGGCTTCTGGCTTTTGTGCCCTGCCTCTTCTCTCCCTTTGGCTCTCAGCTTTGGAGCTGCAGGCTCGAGAAGAGCTGCCACTGCCAAGCTTTTCTGGAGGTGCTGTTCTGGGGGTGCCCACAACATAGGACATACCTTGCCCCTACTGTGTCCCCACCCACCTCCTGGGTTCCTGGGCTATTGTCTGCGGAGCATCTTCTTAAGTTGCTCCCAGGAGTGGAGACGATGGCTGCCACCTTGACTTGGCCCAAGCATGTGTTTGGAGAGGGGCTGCCAGAGACCTGGCCCAGCCTTTCTCCCTCATCGCCCAATGTGTGGGGCCCTGCCCCTACCCGAAGCAACAGCACAGAGGGCTTCCTTCTGTATGAGTGTGAGACAGAGCCACGGGAAGCCGGAGTTGCAGAGGGCCAGAATCTGTCATTGGGGCTTCCCTAGAGTCCCCCCTCCTAGTCACCCTGCTCTTGGCCATCGTAGCATTCTCTGGATTTATAAAGGTGAAGCATTTGTATGTGGTTTTTTGGGGGACAAAAAATTTTTAAGACATTGACATATTTTTATGTAGTTCTGATTTCGCTGTGATTGATGGATTTAATATTCTACGGTTATATTTCATGACAAGAGTTTTTACATTGTTTTCTGCGCTCCTTCCCGGAGGAAAGGAGGTAGGGCCCTGGAGGACAATCTCCGCCCCCGGCTGCTGCTCGCGGAAAACGGGCCGCACTTGCCGATGGTGCCTAGAGCCGACGCAGTCTTGGTAGGGCATTTTCCACGGTCCCTAAAAGGCGGAATAGGGGACGGCCCAAGGGGGTAAACGGACGGGCGTTGCAACCAATGAGGTGCGGAGGAGGGCAAAGTCCCGCAGCGCGACTTCCGGTTCCGGCGGGGCGCGGAGCTCTCGGCGGGAGTCTGGGTAAAGCGAGGGTCGGGGTCTGGGGCTGGCGCGCGCAGGCGCTCGGGGTTGGGGGGTGAGGCAGCGCGAAGGGTCGGGGTCGTGACCGCGCCGGGGGTCGGGTTCAGGGGTCAGGGGCTAGTGCGACGGCGGCGTGACGGCGTTGCCCTGCCTCTCGCCAGGCTCGCCGCGATGCCCCTGCACAAGTTCCCGGTCTATCTGTGGAAGCAGCTGCGGCTGCGGGACGGCATCTACTCCCGCCTGCCTCAGCACTACCTGCGCTCCCTGGAGGAAGCGAGGACGCCCACTCCCGTGCACTACAGGCCCCACGGGGCCAAGTTCAAAATCAACCCCAAAAACGGGCAGCGGGAGCGCGTGGAGGATGTGCCCATTCCTATTTACTACCCTCCGGAGTCCCAGCTGGGGCTCTGGGGCGGCGAGGGCTGGATCCTGGGCCACAGATACGTTAACAACGACAAGGTTGGTGAGCAGGGCAGGCTTCAGGGGGACTGTCCGGGGCTTTGCTGCTCTGGGCTCCGTGCTGGGCACCGGAGGTCCATGGAGAGCAAATGAACCAACCCCAGGAGTGATTACAGTCTGGTGGAGACAGTGTCTTCAAAGGAGGATGTTAAGGAGTCAAGAGGCACAGTTCTGGGGAGCTCTATTCCTGTGAAACCAACAGGATATCCTTAGAGGGGGTGGTTCATGTGGGGAACAGCAACTGCGGAGGCTCTAGGATGGTGGCCCAGATCAAGTGTAAGGATGAGGGGGGAGGCCCGTGTGTTGAGAGGAGGTGGAGGAGGGAGGTCTGTGGTCACCTGTTTGACTTGCCATAGTTTGCTTCTGTCACTTCTCGGGACATTTATAAGGCTGGCACTACCACTTTCTCATCACACTTTGGAAAACTATGATGCCCATCTGGGCGCAGGTCTCCTGAGTCTGTCCCAGATACTGCTGCCTCTGGTGGAATACTTGGAGGGACTACTGAGCCCTCTGGGGAAGGCCTCCCAGGCTAGCATCTCCCTTTGCCTTTGGCTCCTTGGTCACTGGTATAGAATGTAAACCATGGAGTTATTATTGTGTCTGTGTTGTGTCTGAAACATCAGCAACCTGGGCAAGATCTGATGTGCCAGGTTGGCTATGGAGAAACTGACCTCCAGGTGGGCAGCCAGGTACACGGGTGGGGGCTGGTCCATCTGGCTCCACATCCTGAATAGCAGGAAGGGACCTTGGGACTCAGGTCTGTTGAGAGAAGCAGGGGCACTCACAAGGACTATGTTGCTCTCAGCTCTCGAAGAGGGTGAAGAAGGTGTGGAAGCCACAGCTGTTTCAGCGTGAACTCTATAGTGAGATCCTGGACAAGAAATTCTCTGTGACCGTGACTATGCGCACCTTGGACCTCATCGATGAGGCCTATGGGTTCGACTTCTACATCCTGAAGGCAAGTGTTGTCAGACAGCCAGTCAGGGCAGGGTAGAGCAGTATCTACTGGGGAATGCTGGTCTCTGAGGTTAAGGGTAACCAGTGAAACATGAGTGGGACCATGCCCCATTCTGGGCAGCCCCTGTTGGTGCCTGCTGTCCACAGAAGAATTTGTTGCTGTGGGCACCTGTGTTGCCCACTAGGAACCAAGTGAATATAGTCACTTCCTTCCTGGCTCTTGGCTCTTCCTTCCTTTGTTCTGGCCTGGAGGCTGCCAGTTGTTTGGGAAGATTTGGATGGGGCTGGCTCTTGGGGTGTGCTCAGCCCAGCCAGCAGCACCTGACCTATATGTAGTTTCCTGCTAGACCCCAAAGGAGGACCTATGCTCCAAGTTTGGGATGGACCTGAAGCGAGGGATGTTGCTACGGCTTGCCCGACGGGACCCCCAGCTGCACCCAGATGACCCTGAGAGAAGGGCAGCCATCTATGACAAGTACAAGGTGAGGGCTTGGGCCTGGACTTCCTGTTCCTCAAGGGCCCCACTGGCTGGCTGCCCCAGCCTCACCACATGCCCCCTGTTTGCTTGCCCAGGAGTTTGTCATCAAGGAAGAGGAGGCTGAGTGGGTTGGCCTGACACTGGACGAGGCTGTGGAGAAGCAGAGGCTTCTGGAGGAGAAGGTGAGTGTGTGTGAGCACCAGCTGCCTTGCCCTTTTGGATGGGCACAGCCACCAAGCACTGTTAGACAGGGTGGGGAAGTGTGCTGCCTTGGGGGGAGTCAGGACGAGGGGCTACTGGACCACGCTTGGGGACAGCCACCCTGTTGGAGCCACAGCCCTGTTGGTTCCACATAGCATGTTCCTTCCCCTTAAGATCTTGACATTCTCCTGCTCCCTCTGTCCTGCTTCATAGGTTCAGGGAAAGAAAGACTCTCAGAGTGACAAGAGCTGGTCTACTTGGCTGCCTAGCATCCTCCAAGGTCTTCCCACTATTGAGTTAGGGTCTTCTCATGTCTGTCCCATAGGAGGGTGTGGAGCCTGTGGTAGCTGCTGGGACAGGGCACCCCCACCTGTGGCACAGTAGCTGGCTGCCCCTGTTCCCTCTGACCATAGGGCTGAAAGGCAGGGAAATTGGGGCAGGTACCTGATTCCTACGTCCCTAAGGGAAGGTGGTCCCTGTCTCATGGACAAGGTACTAACCTCTGGACTAGGGTCTGAGGAGTGGCAAGCAGCTTCACTTGACCCTGTGCCCAAGCCTGAGGGGCCCAGTTCTCTCATGCCTGATTCCTTTTGGTATTTGGCCAACAGCAGCTAGCTTTCTGCCCTCCCCAGAGTGCCTCACTGTGACACTGTCTTGCCCCTGTAGGACCCTGTTCCTCTGTTCAAGGTCTACGTGGAAAAGTTGATTGAGCAGCTTCAGCAAGAGGCACTATCTGAGCCAGCGGTGGTGCAGAAGAGAGCCAGCGGGAAGTGACCGTATAGTGACTGACCCATGCCTGGCAATCAGGCTCAGCATCCTGTGTTGTCCCTTGGCCACCTCCACTTAACCACCCTTTGGCAGTCTGTGGCAATGGCGAGAGCCACTTGTGGTCAGTTGGTAAACCATTCTTGTGTGTGCTGGCCATGCAGCTCCTAGGTGCAGTGGGCTTTGTGGAGGTTCTAAGGGATCCCAAGATCCCCAGAGACCTGGGGCCATCTCACTGCTCTGAGGTCCCCCTCCTCCTGCGGCAAAGGCCCAACTAAGGCAGGTTCACCACACTGGGGGCAGCACGAGTAAAGTCTGAGCTGGGCTGTTGTGTGTGCTGTTTTGCTTGGAGGACCGGAGATCTCCTGCGTAGTCCTGTCACCCTCAGCCCCAGGGACCCTGGATGTAGCTGAGATGGGTGGTGGTCCATAGCTGAGCATGGGAATGAGATTTGTATCGGTGTTTCTTTTCCCTGGGAGAGAATCCCGAGAAATTGAAGGCGTTCTGTGATAGGTCAGGACGATACTTGCCCCTCTCAGTTGTATGTCCCTGCCTATTCTGGAATGTTCTTCTTTGGAAGTGACTGGGAAATGTGTATGCCAGCATGCCCTTTGGGATGGTGAGTATCCCCCACCAACTCAGAGGCACAAGGGTTCTCAGAGGGCACTGCTGGTGGCAGCATCTCACAGGGAAAGCCTTGAGTCAGGAGCTGTCAGCATGGCTACATGGACCTGCAACTTGGGCATCCCCTCCTTGGCTGACCCACACCTGACCCCGTGTGGGGTACCTTGGCCCTCTTTAACCCTTATCTGGAAGTTCTGAGCATTAAAACCCATTCAGGCCTTTGGGAGCACAAGGAAGGGTTCCCCTTACTTAGTCTTGGCAACTGGCTAAGGGGAACTGGGCTCCCCTGAGGGGTGACATGGAAGTGACAACACCTGGGCTGTGTTCCTGGTGGTGAAGGCCAAAGAGATCATATGGCTGGCCAGTGGGCACAGCTGCAGGAGGGTTCTGGAGATCCAACAGTTCATAAGAGGGTTATCAAGGGTCAGAGCCTGCCTTGGGGTCAGCCCTGGGGGGGTGTGCTCCTGAGAACTCTGTTCATAGCTGGGCTTAGTGTCACAGCCTCATACTCCTCTGGGAGTGTCTTCATGCTTCTCACACAAGAGTGATTCCCCACATAATATTACTACTTTGTCAACAGTTTTTAATTTTTTAAAAAGATTACCAAAACCTGACAGTGACTAGCTTCCTGCCCCAGTTCTGGTGGGCTAGTAAGGCCCCGCTCAGTTGTTTGAACCACAGCCTCTGGTTTCAGCCAGTTTGGTGGTGGTCTGGATGGGCCAGCCCTCTCCATGTTCATGTCCACATCACAGTTCCCATGTTCAGCCCTGAACTGAATCAAGCTGATCTCGTCCACTCCCTTAGCCCATTACCTGGGTCTCCTGTGTGGTGTGTACCCCAGACATCCCCAGTTCATTGACCTTGACTTTGTTATCCCTCTCACCTACTCCTTCCCACCCCAATGGGAAGGCCACAGGTAGAGGGGGGCTCCTGCCAAGTCCTGTAGGGTTTCATGTGTCAGATTCCTGGGGTCTCTGAGGGACATGTGGCTGGCATAGGGCATATAGATGGAGGAGAGTGGTCCTGAATTTGGGCTTTGGTCTCCCTGTTAGCACTGGTAGACCAAAGAAGTGTGTCTGAGTTCCGGCCTACACTGACTTGGGGCTACAACTCTGCTGGCCCAGGATGGCTTCTGGTGCTGCTGGCCAGTGGGAGGAGCTCAGCATGGTTTCAGCAGGTCACTCACTTCCCCATAACCTGAGGCTGTTCTCAGGTGGGAGTCTGAGTGAGGCCTTGGCCCTGAATCTCCAAAACTTGAGCCCTTTTCTGTAGGGAGGCAGCATTAGTTTGTTTCCTCAAACTCTCACAAATATCCTTGACTCAGCAAAGGTTAAGAAGCCTTCACTGAATGACACCTCTCTACCCCAAATAATAAGACAGGACTGAGACAGGCCCCTGGCAGGGTGGATCTGCCATACTGTTCTACCTTCTGGGAGGTGGGGAGAGGGACACATCATGCATAGAACCAGGAACGGAGCCGTGGGAGCCCATCTAGCCACATGAGCTCAGCTTCCCTGTAATTTTCACCTCTAGGCCCTGGTCAGGCTGCCTGAGCTGCCTTCCTCATTTCTTAACCCCTGTCAATCACACCTCTGCCAGTGTTGATGTGTCTGAAAGCCTCCATTTCCCCTTGATGAGGCCCTGTAGCCCCTCAGGCCCCTGAATTGGCGGGTCATTAATATTGACTAAGGTCAAACCTGTAGAAGCCGGACCTTCCCTTGTTGGCCCACAGGCTTATCCTTGTATCAGCTGGGCCCTCCCCAGCCCTCTAGGAGCCCTGAGGCAAAGCATCCTTTGTCCCTGTGTGTCCCAGGGAGTGGTTAAGCCCATGTGTTCATGTCACTTCAGAGCCCAAAGCTTCAGTGTCAAGGGCCATGCTTGGGCCATGGACACAAGGTGGGCCATTACTGTGGCTATGGATTGGGGAGTGGTCCTTTGGGACTGGAGCAATGGAGGCCTCTGACAACACTGTGGTCATTAATACTAGGTGTCCCAAGGTCCTGTTTAGTCCACTGTGTCTTGTGTTCCTGAGCCCCAGGAAGGGTGAGGCCCAGTCCAGGGTTCTGCACCTAGCTACTCACCCTGAGGGTGTCCCCTGAGTCCTGTTCAAGTGTGCACTGACTACAAGGTGGCAGGTGTGGAGAGAGCACATGAGACCTGGGCACCTTTGCCCCTGCCTTGGGTCCCATAAGTGCTGGGAGCAGAAAGGAGCTCCTGTGAGTCCCACCTGCATGCACTGTCTGCTCTTCCCTGAACCTCTGCTTGAACTGTGTCTCTACCTTCTCCATCCATTGCAGTCTCATTGAATGTTCTGTGGCTCTAAACCCCCTCAAACCTCTCTCCCTCCCACCCCCACCAGCAGCCTAAGCTGGAGCCTAGAGCCAGATGAACCCCCTTAGGCTCAGCCCTAAACCATTTGGCATTCTGCCACAGCACACCAGAGCCCTCCTCAGCATACCCCAAGCCCCAGAATGGAGTTCCAGATCCTGGACCCTTTACCATCTTCGGCTGACCTAAGCCCTATGTTCCCACCCATACCTTACCCCTGGACAAGACCTGTTTTCTGGTGGCATCCCACTCATTCCTGACTGGGCAGTTTGGGGTGGAAGCAGTGTGAAGTGTGGGAGCAAGTTAAGGGGGTGGCCCAAGAAACCTCTGTGCCCTTTGGATCTGGGTTCAGCCTGGCTTGCTATTTCCCTGGAGGTGCAACCCCTGTTGACCTGTTTTCCAGGCTGCCCCTGGCTCCCAGATCCCTCTGGCCTTGGCAGTGGCTGCCTCAGTAGCCCTTGGGTCCCCAGGGTCCTTCCTCTAGCCTGGCCTCTTCTCAGGGGTTTGAGGCTTACACCTACTCCTTACACCTTATAGTTATTCCTTATGCGACCTCCTGTTCAGCAGCTGTGGGCTGGACCTGGGCCAGGAAGTGGGATGTGGCCTCCTGGGTTCTCAGGTGGCCTTCTCAGAGGCCTTGACTGGGTGATACTCATTCCAGGAGCATTTGGACAGGCTAGGGGCTGTCACAAATGGGTGGGGATGGTTTTGGGATGCTTGATGCCCTACAACAACCAGCAGTGATGCTGCATCATGCCTTTGGTAAGTCCTGGTCTTGAGACATCTGGGAAGGGGCTGATGCTGGCAGACCCTGATGGCCCAGGCCAAGGGAAAAGCAGGTGCAAGGTCATGGGGGTGTGGCCAGGGTTGGAGAGTATCTGCTTAGTGGCCAAAATCCCAGAGTTTTGTGAGTGGAGACACAAGGTCTGTGAGCAGCAGACCCATGCTGGGGCCACTGAAGACTTAAGAAGGAACTGGTGTGAATGTGTGTTCAACAGACTAATGAGAGCAGAGGAGCGGTAGGCGGGCAGAGACAGAGCTGGCAGACCCTTACGGGCAGAGGTGGATCAAGAGCTTAACTCTGTCCACCCAAAGGTGAGGAGTTCCCCTGCTCTTCCTCCTGCTGCCCTCATTATTTTCTCAGGAAGCCTGGGCTTGGCCTTCAGCCCCTGGGGCAAGCCTGACCTGAAATCCTCTTCTCAGCAGGGGCTCCAAGAACACTGTTCCTGCCTCTACCACGGGGTCAGACAGGGTATGGAGCAGCCTGGGACATGTCCCAAGAGAGGGACAGGGACCTTTCACACTGGGTATGCAAGAAACACACACGGAAACAACAGCTGGTGCAAGAATAGCCACCATCCAGCCTTGCCTGACCTGACCCTCTGAGGGGACCCTGGCATGGGCCCACTGGCGGCACCGCCTTCTCCCTCACTGTCAGGAGTGGCTTGGGGGTGGCGGTGTCTAAAGGGGCTGGTTGCCATGGCTACCATAGGGTTCCGAGGCCGTCATCTGGTCCCTCCCTCAGCCAATCGGCGGTGGGAGCCTGAGCTGCAGCCTAGAGTCACGCTTCTTCCTCCCAGCCACACAGTGGCCAAGAGCAGGGACCCGCTTCCTGGAGTATCTGAAAGTGCTCAGACGGACGGCCAAGCCCATCATGGCGGACCGCGGGATGGTGGGGCGCAAGGAGGCACACGGAGCCAGGCAGGTGAGGTAAGCTGGGCGGGCGGACGGACGGACGGACGGACAGGTGGAAATGCTCCCTGCTGGCCTTTGTTCTTGTCTCTTCCCTCAGCCCATTCTGCCCTCTATTCCCTTACACACACTCACACACATTCGCAACCTCACCCTGGGACCCTCTCCCCAAATGTTCCAAGGAAGGGTCATAGGAAGAGAGACAAAGGAAACAGCACGAGGCAGATGAATCCACCGCACCATGGACCTGAAAATTACTCTAATAAGTCTTTTACCTCAGATTTCACATGGAAACGGCATCAAAGACCCCCAACTGACTGGGCCCTCGGCATAACAGCATAATGGCCACCGGCCCCTTTCCCAGCCATCACTCCCAGGGATAGGTGACAAGCCATGTCAAGTCAGTGCGGTTTAAGGAGCATTTTATCGAGAAGGAAAAAAAAGGAAAAAAGGGAGAAAAAGGAAAAAAATGTCCACCTATAATGGGGAGCGGCCAGCCCAAGATGGATCAGAGGCGCCAAATCCCATTACTCGGGACTTCAGAGGACAGGCCCCGAAAAGACAGCTGCGATTAAGAGCTTGTAAATGGAGTGTCCTTTGGAGATCAAAGAGGGGCACGCGTGTGTGTGTGTGTGTGTGTGTGTGTGTGTGTGTGTGTGTGTGTGTAGGAACGTGCACCATGCAGCGATGGCAGTGGGGCCGTGCGCCGCAGCGTGGTGAAGCCTGGTGTGTCACCTGCCCGCCATGGCACCCTCCATGTTGCTCATATCCACATATGTGGACACATCTGGGGGACCAGGCTAGGTGTAAATGAGGGCTGGTCTGTGCCACCCACACCTGCCCTTCAGCAGTGGGCTCTCTGGTCAGGCCTTGTTCCCCCTACCTGGGCCTCCACCTTCTCCTAGTCTGGTCCCATCCCCAAGTTCAGCCCAGATGGGTCCGGCAGCGGTTAAGAGCACAAGTCCAGCCTCAGGCAGAGTCGGGTGTGAAGGCAGGCAGGGGCTGCTTCTAATTACCCCAACTACCATACCATACCGCTGTCTGCAGAGGCCAAGAGCTCCCAGATGGCTTGGTGAGCGTGTCCAGAGGTTCAAAGCCTCTGTCAGTACGATTGTTAGGTTATTAGGTAAACTCTGAGAAGCAAATCTTTTAATCCACTGTGGCTAATCCAGTGCACTTTTGTTTGCCAGGACAGATTCTGCAGCAACAAAGGGGCCGAGGGGACCCCAGCATACATAATCACATACTTATAACTTGGCAGCAGCGGCTGCGGGGCTCCTAGGCAGCGGAAAGAGACATTGTGGGACAGCCAAGTACAGGGTGGGCAGCAGAGGGACCAGGAGTGCCTGGAGACCGACCTGGAGGGCATGGGCTGTGGGGCTGTGGGTAAAGGCAGCTGGCCTGCCTCCTATCAACTAAGTCCCTTAGCTACCAGCTCGAAGGGTCGCCCCTGATCCCTGGGACTGTTCAGGCTTGTTGGGATGGGGCTGAATGAGTTGCATCAGTTGGAGGAGAAAAGATAACTAGCAGAGGGGCATGAGAGCTCCCAGCACTGGGAGAGGTTTTGGAGATGGAGTAGTCAGGACAGAGAAGGGCATTCCAAGTAATGATCAGCAAGGACAAAGGGGAAAGTCTGCCTGATGTAAGAGGGTGAGTGCAGCAGGAGGGAAGGCATGCCCAAGACCAGAAGGGAAAGTGACCTGAGGACACCTGGGAAGATAGGACATCACCTCCTGCTTCCAGAAGTCTGGCCAGGCCCCTGAGGCACATGGCTCCTTCACTCAGATACTGCAGTTCCCAGAAAAATGGCTCTGGGGTTGGGGGAGGCCAGCAGCCCTTCCCCTATGCGTGTGACTTGTTTGAGACACTTGACCTGGGTCATGGCCAGCTGTGGACTCTACCCCGTGGCCCAGGCCCATTCACTGAGGCCCCACAGAAGGCCACACCTCTGAAGCTCCCAAGCTGAGGAGGCCCTGGGTTGGTGCCCAGGCCCCTGTAACTGGTGGGGACCTCAAACCCTCAACACTCACCCTCCAGTACTGAGGCTTCTTAACCATCTCTGGACCCCTGAACATATCCCCAGGGTCAGAGTCCTCCAGAAAGGCAGTGCAGAAAGATTTTCCTGCTGTGCCCCTTAGGCTAGAATGACGGGATCCCTCTCAGGACACTGAGGGTGAGACTTGAGTTGGGGGGTGGGGTATGTGGAGGGCACTCTGGGGTGGAGTATATTACCTTTGTGACCCACATATCTGTTATCATGCCACTGCTTTTCTTTTGGCTTTGGGGTCTGACCCCATGACCCATGGGGACTAGCAGGGATGTGGGGGCTATGTCAGGTCTACTGGTTAGTTGTTCATGCAAGGGACATAGGATGAGCAGGGACCATTAGGACAAGATGACAATAGCAGCAGGGTTAGAAGGGGACAGTCATGCCAAGTATTGTGTATGTAGTAGTGGACACTGAGCAGACATTGGAACCAGCTTGTTTGAGGCAAAATCTTGTTTCCATTCCCCTACCTCCCCAGCTTGGTTTTGGGGCTAGGATCACCCCTGTGGCATCTGCTTTAGGCAGTTTCAGCTGAAGGGCTGGTGAGAGAACTCCAAACAGCAAGAGGTATGCAACATGCCAACCTGGACAACACATCTGCCCCACAGGTGTGAACGGCAAGAGGAGACAAACAGGAGAAAAGAAACAGGAGAACCCCAGCTCAGAGTGTCCACAGGTCGGCCCAGGAAGCTCAAGGCAGCACCTTCTCATTGGTCCTGGGGTCTGACTCAGGGCAACTGCAGCAGTCACAGGATGGCCTGCCACCCTGCCCACAATTGCCACACTGCCTGCCAAGTCAGCTCTATCTAGTCCCCCATGTCCTCATCCCTGTTGGTCTTGCTCTGACCATTGATGGAAAGGTGGAGCCTGCTGCACAGCTTTGTGGCATCCATGTGATCACAATAGTGATATTACATAGAACTTCCTGAATGCCCAAGGAAGAGAATGGGCTGAGTCCAAACTGAGTCCAGACTCCCTAGGGACTCAGGAAGGGTGGAGCCCCACTCCTAATTCTGCTCTCCAGCTATAACCCAATTTTAATGCCCTGGGATAGTTATTTAGTTCTCTTGCCTTTATATGCACATATTCCATTTTCACAAAAATAGGCACCCTGTGTGTGCGGTGTTCTAATTTTTCTTCTTGGTGTTATATCTATCTCAAGACCTTGGTTGGGCTTGGGATGGGGGCTCAAACAATACCTGGTTGTACCCCCTGAACTCAGAACCAATGGAAAAAAAACACTTAGGGAGTGGAGATGGAGGCCGGGCCTGGGCTTATGGCCGGGAAGGCAGGTGGCCAGTGTTTCTGTGGCTTCACCTCCAAAGGGAAGTCTTCTCTTCTCCAAACTGGATGATCCAAGGCTCCCTACAAGGCATCACCAGCACACCCACCCTCACCTCCCATACCTATGCACCAGGCAAAGAGGTCAAGAAATGGAGAACCTGGAAGGAGCTCAGTCTGAGGATCCCATCTCTTTCTGGAAGCCCGAATCAGTACTCTTCCTCCTGGTCCTCTCCTCCTAGGAGGATGATGGGGATCTACACAGTATCTGATCTCTGCAGCTAGTCTGCTGCTGGTTTTCACTATCCCTCATTGGGCCATGCCCCACATGCCTCAGTGTACCTCCTTGTTGCATCTGGGATGATGCCTCTGGAATCTTTTATTATGAGTTGTCTTCGTCAGCCAAGTGCATGAACACATGTAAGGGTTCGAAGCTCACTTTATTTCAAAGTTTCCTTACATGTCTAAATTGAAAAAAATAATTTCAATTCTGCTAAGTTTTAGTTTAGTTCCTGAAAAACCTGAATAAATGTCATTTACAGTTAATCAAATCTAAGCCTCTAGTGGCAAACTCCTGCTCCCAGGGAAGGGGAGTTCATTTAAAAGGACCTCTGTAATGCAAAGGGCATACTTCACCATGGAGCTCACCTGTTCAGAAGTGAGGTTCCTAAAGTAGTGTCTGGTCTCAGCTCTGGGTGGCTGATGCAGTCCCCTGCCCGATCATTCCTGCTTTATTGTAGGCCCCAGTGCTGCCCTCCCTGCCTCACTCTCTTCAGAGTTTTCCCTGAGCTTTCTCCTCTGGTTGCCCCTATCCCCACCCTGCTTAGACAATTTCCTCTCCACAGCAACAGCTGGAACCCACTGTAAAGGGCTGTTGCATATCCTCCAGGTCTTCTGACTCCCTTCCTGTCCCTGCAGGGTGGGGATTTCGAGGCGTTGGAGGCCCGAGGGCCCTGTTCTGGTACCAGGCCCTGGGGACACCTGCCACCATGGGCCAAGAGGAGGATGGACATGGATACAACTCCAGGAGCCTGGCCTGGCCGCAGCAACAGCTCTGCAGAAACAAGGCAAGCATTAGGGGCCCAGGTCTGGGAGTGGGGAGGCAGCCTGAGAGCCAATGTCTATCTAGCCCACCCGTGATTCCTATACCCCACAGAGACGCTGCTGTGCCATGAAGGCCACCCATTCTGTTTCTTTTAAGCCTCTGAGGCTGAACAAAACAGGGGAGGGCCTGTAGGGGCAACTCTCGTGTTCACTACTGTGGGGCCTGGGGCTATCCCAGCTGGACTCGGGGGAGAGCGATGCCTGCTTCTAGGACTCTGGTGGGGCCAGTGTGGGTCCAGAAATGCAGCTCCTGTGATGTACTGTCTTCACCAACAGCTCCACAGTCCACTTAGCCTGCCCCTGGGAGAGGCAGGTGCCATGGGGTGAGTAGCTGAGTGGGAGTTTGGCTGGAAGCTCAAGGAGCCCTGAGCCAGGACATCTGCTCCTGTTTGGGAGCTATGCAGGATGAGGATGGGCAGTGAGAGTGAGCAGTGTATAGATGTAATAACATTAGAGGTGACCTGGGTGACTCCCGGGGCAGTGTAGTAGAAGCATGAAGTGGGCAAGTAACCAGATGTAATCAAGGGAGGGTTGTGAGGAAGAGACACCAGGGAAGGGCCTTGAAGGGCTATGGGCACTACAGAGCAGGCTAGGTGAGGGCTGTTGGGAGAGGAAGAGGTGAGCAGGTCCCTATGTGACCCGAGTAGCATCTTCTTTGTCTGTAAAATAGGGGTATAGCTGTCCTCTGGGGCTGGCGGGAACATTTCTTTAGGTGTCAGTCCCAGCATTGCTGTGTAGAGGACAGGGTTTAAGTGGTTGTGGGTGGTGGCAGAAGCAAGTCCTTAAGGGCAGTATTCAATTCCTGGGGCTGACATCCTTCCTTTGGGGAGGGGTTGGTGGTGGGTGTGCAACACAGAGTTGCCCAGTTGGGCTTGCAGGTCAGGCAAGGGCTGCCTGCTATGGTGACAGCGAGGGGGAAAGGGGTGGTGGGTGCAGGTATCAGGACATCCAGAAACCCTTGCTGTTAGGCTAGGCTGGGTAAGTGGGACCCAAAGGCAGTGGTGGGAAAGGGAGTCCTTGCTCTGACCCTGGATGATGCCTAGGAGAAACTGAGGCAGATGGGCCTAGCTGGGGTAAGGGCCTCAGTCACAGCTCATAGCTCTTTGGAGGTTGGGGCTCTTGACCAATTGACAACCATTTATTGGATGCCTCTTGCCTACTGTGCGCCCTGGCTATGTCTGTCCAGATTACCTGGAGACTCAGGGAGTGGGGAGCTCCTGACCACCTTCTCAACTGGGGGATAAGTGGGGCATAGAAAAGGTGGAGACAGGGAATGGAGGTGTCCAGGGGCTTAGCTCCCCGTCAGCCAGGTTTTGCCCTCCAACTGCTCAACTCCTGGGGACACCTACTCCTTCAATGGCCTGGGCAGTTGGTGGCCAACCTCTTGCGAGGGTCTTCCTGTCCTGGACTAGCCAGCTCCGAGGTCTCCAGTCCCCCTAGAAACCCCGCTCACCCAGGCACGCGCTGCTTGCTCCGAGGGTGTGGGAGCCCAGCTGGGCGTGGGCCGGACCTGCGGGTGCTGACCTCAGGAGCTCCAGGCTCATGGACACCAGTGTGGGCAGCAGAAAAGGGCTGCGACCTAGCATGCACCGCGGTCGCCCGCTCGGTGCACAGTCCAGGCCTCCCTGGTGACCACAGTGCTACAGGGACCCTCTCGGGGGCATCTGCTCCATGCCACTACCGCAGACCCCACCGCTTGGAAGGACCGGGGCATTTTCCCGCCGCACCTCGGAGGCCCCTTTAGTCAGCGTCCTTGCTCCGCCCGAGCCACGCCCACACATCAGCATATTTACCACGCCCACGGCCGGCGCCGCCTCACCCCAGGTGCGCTCGAACGCTTTCGGCCCCGCCTCAAAGCTAGGCCGCGCCCCCACGTCCTCGGCTCCGCGCCCACGGCCGAGGCCCCGCCCCCATGCTCCGAGCCGTTCCGGGCGCCCCGGCTCCTCCTCGCGCCCCCGGCCGGGCTCTCCCCGCCTCGGCCCCGCCCCGCCCGCTCGGTGCCGTCCCCTCGCTCTTGGACCCCAGCAGCTGCCCGGCCCCGCCTGCACGTCCGAGGACCCACCCCCACGTGGGAGGCCCCGCTTTCACCGTCGACACCTCACCCCCGCGCTCCGGCTCCGGCTCGGGCTCCGGGCGCGGCTTCCACTCTCGGCCCCGCCCCCGCGCTGTCGGCCTCGCTCCCACAGCCTCCGCCCAGCCCGGTCTCCGTCCCGCCTCCCGCTCTCGGCCCCGCCCCGCGCCCCAGACCCTTCCCCCGCTCTTGGCCCCGCCCCGCCGCGCGCCCCGCCCCGCCCCCGCACTTCCGGGCGGCGCCGGCGGGGGCGCTCGGGCCTGGGCTTCGGCGCTCTGCGCTCGGGCTCCCCGCTCGGGGAAGCTACCGTGGCCGCCGCCGCCGCAGCACTGGCCGGAGTCGGGCCGGAGCCGCGTCCCCGCGGAGCAGGCCGGTGAGAGCGGCCGGCCGGCCTCGGCGGCGCCCCCGCGGCCTGCCCGCGCCCGCCTCCGGGCCGCCGCGCCGCCGCCGCGATGGGGGCCGCCCCGGGCCGCGCCCCCACCCCGTCCCGCCCGCCGCGCCGCGGCTGAGCGCATGGGCCGCGCCGCGCCGCGCCGCGCCGGGAGCCGGGCCCGGGGCCCCGCCGCCGCCGCGCGCGGGTGAGTAGTGCGGGCCAGGTGCGCGTTCCTGAGGGGCGCGGGTCGGTCCGCCGCCCGTTGTAGGCCGCGTAGGCCGGGCCCGGCCGGGCGGGTCGGGCGGGCAGGGCGCGGGACCCGGAAGAGGGGTTAGGCGGGTGCGGGCCGGGAGCGTGTGAGGGGAGTCGGTGCGGGCCGGAGTGGGAGGCGGGGCGTGCGGGAGTGCTCGGGCTGTGCGCGGAGCGTGTGCAGACTGCGGTGCTGTGCGAGGAAGGTGTGTGGGGACCACGGCTGTGCGAGGGCAGGTGGATCGGAGAGGGGGTGCTAGCAGGGGATGGCGAAAGCAAGGGCCATTGACATGGGGGCGAGGAGTGCTGGGTTCGGTTCGGAAAAGACAGACTCTTGCTCTAGGTGAGTGGAAGGGTATGAGGAAGACGCAGGATTCTGAGAAGGCGTCGGAGGTAGGGGGCGTCCTCCTGGAGGAGGCTGGGGTCTGCAGCTGATTTGTTTGGATGGTGCTAGTTGCGTGCTGTGTTCTGTGGGCCGTAGGCATGTTTTAGAGTGTAGGTGGGGTGCAGAGTAGCTGCTGGGGCCTAACATGTGTGCAGGGATTCTGGAGAGAGGCCGGCCAGTGGAGTGTCCTTTTCCCCTACCTCCAGTAAAAAGTAGGAATGGGTGAGTCTGAAACTCAAGGAGGGTACTTTATCTGAGGCAAGGGTGCCTTCGACTGGGTCCAGGCTGTTTGGCTTATCTGAGTGGCTGTACCCTTTCAAATTGAGGCTTTGCCCCCCAAACTATCCCGTGGGTGTGGTTCTTAGATTGTACCTAAACATCACATTTTGGAATTCAGTCCCCTGTGAAACCAGAGCTGTACAGCCAGGACAGTGGAACCTTAAGCGCTGAGGACAGTAGAGAATAATCAGTTCTCTGGGGATTTTTCTCAGCTCATTTGTGGAATAATTTTAGAGTTCTTATTGTCCATCTTGTCCCCTCGGTTTTGCTCAAACTTGTGTCCTCTGCTTCGTTAGGGAGAATCTCGGGCATACTTGAACCCACAGGCTGTTTTGGAGAACACGCAGTCTAAACCTGCCTTCCTGAGATGGTCAGCAGTCTCAGGGTTTCAATTTTAAGAACTTCTATTCATGAATTCAAGAATGAGAAAGCACACAAAATACAGTGTTTCTGTTTATTTTCCAGCAGGTGTTGGTGTTTCTTGGATTTCTAGTTTCAGAAAAGCTAAGTGGACTTTTGGGTTACATTGGTCATTAAGAATTTAGGTGATGTGGGAATGTAGTTTTTACATGTAAAACTATATAGCCTTTAACCCTTCAAGAGTTTAATTAATGAACAGCTGGGAAAATGTCAGGCTGTATTACTTTGACACTCCACATAAATCAGAAGTTTAAAAGTTATATTTTAGTCAAACATACATGCATTTGTAAATTAAGCTGGCTGCCGTGGTATCCAGGGGGGATGTCTTGGCAGTGACTAATGGAGATTTTAAATGTGTTATCAGAGTTATAGATTCCTTTTATGGAATCCCTGTATTGATGGTGGTTACATGCTTTTGCCAAGATTCAGTGCTTGTGGGCACTGAATTTGACTCTAACCTGAATTAATATGGCTGTATGTGTGGTGTGTGTGTGTACACTGAATACTTGGTGTACTTCTCTGTGGAAACCTGAATGTTGTGGGAATTGGAGCACATTTCAATAACGTCAGTGATCTGGGGAGATGTTCATGTGCATCCAGAGACACCAATGGTCTTCTGTCAGTTGACAGCCAAAAATAGATGTGAATTATAAGAAATGATCCTTTTGAGCAATGAAAAATAGTTCAAAATGATTAGGAAGACTTGTTCACACATGAATAAAATGTTAGTCTCTTAAGACAGCCAGTTTGGTAATAAAGGGTTAGATTTTGAATTTACTGCTGTTTCTGTAGCACAGTAATTAAGCATCTGTAAAGAGGTAATGTTTAGCATTTGTGGCAAGTGTCATTTAACTTTATGTCAATGAATTAAATATTTATTGGTGCCCATTAGTTGCCAGACCTTGTGTAGGTGCTATGGGTCCTGCAGAAAATTTTTAAATATGCCTGTTAGAAATAATTTGCATAGAAATCATAAACACCTTAAGAGAAAGTGACAGTGATTTATAATTAGCTTCCCATTCGAACACAGTGATTTGGTTCTTTCTCAAGGCCACTGAACTATAGAGTTATCTCTAATGGTAAGGTTTAGGGGGCTGGATATGGGTCCCCTTTCCTGAGATGGTGTACGGGACAAGAAGACATTAGACATCCACAAGCTGGTGTGGGGCTGAGACACATAGGTACTCATTTCATGTTGACGTTGCTCAAAGAAAATGATTTTGCAGTTGAAGTGGTCCATGAGCAGCGCAGCCGGGTGCCACAGCCCAAGGGCCTTGACCTTAAGAAACAGGCTGTTCCTGCTGAGGCTGAGATTATAGCTTACCTAGTAGTTTTCATAAAAAGTCATTAGCTGCAGAAATGTCATTTGGTGCACAGAATTGTAACCCAACCTCCATCTCTGGTTGCTTCTCACCTTCTAGCTATCGGCAGCTGTTGACAAGTGAAGTTGTATGCAGTGTGAGAATGCAGGTGTTGGGGGTGGATTACATGTAGGCCAGGGCCTAGAGTGTGGAGTGGTGGCCAGGGAGACCTACCTTTTGCATTGGTATCAGATTTTAGGATTTGAGTTTGTTTCCTCTGGCTTGTGTAGTGCTCCAGGCATTTTGGACCTGACATGCTTCTCTCTAGCCCACTTCTAAGCAGACCATTTACATCATAGCAGGCTGTGTTGCAGTCACCCCTTTGGCTAGGTTGGGAGGCATAGCCTGAGCTTGTGGGCTCTGATATCATGTAGGATGTGGCGGAGAGGACCGAAGACCATGGCAGTGTCCCAATCCAGGACAGTCGTCCCTGACACCCAAGGCATGCTTGTAGCAGCAGCAACAACAAAATTGAGGGTTCCCTGACCTGGAAGAGGGTGGGTGATTTGGTTTGTAGCTTACTGAGTTAAATCATGTGAGCTGTATGCATCCTTAGCTAAAATGTATAATTGTTTGTTGGATCATTTTTTTTTCATACCTTCTGTATTCCTCAGAGTATGCAATTGCCATTTGGTATCAGAAGGGCACTTTCCTTATACACAGGGTTTTAAAGGTCAAGTGCAGCTTTCTGATGGGAGCATTTTTAAGATTTTCCATATTCATGGTATTGAGAAGACTCCTGTTTGTGTGCATGTGGGTGGTGTCCCTTGATCACTTGCTTGAAGATCCTGAAGGTGACCCACAATTAATTGCTCTTTTAGGTGTGTGTTGAAAGTTAGAGAAACAACTCACTGTGCATTTGCTAATGTGAGACACACAGAGTGTGAAATGGTGGGGTAGGCAGAAAGCATGTGGCTGTGGGGAGTAGATATGATCACGCATCTACTATGTCTTCCTTTCCATGTTTGAGTATCACAGCAACCCTGCAGAACAGGTGGAGTGGTCATCCTCATTTCACTTGTGAAGGATCGGCTCTCAAGTTTATACAACTAGGAGGACTAGAAACACCTTTCTTTCCTCCAGTCCTGCCTTCCAGGAGCTTGCAGAGAAAGGTCACTCAGCTCTGTAGCTGAAATTAGATGTCCCCAAGCTGCTGGTCTATGCAATGTTTTCACAGAGGGACAGTTGAGGGGAGTGATGCTCTTTGTGTTCTGGGCATTCATTTCTTAAGACCAGAGGCATTCCTATAGTCGTAAAGGTTTCCAGAAATTGTTTTAATATAGCACAAACCTTACAATGAAAGATTGAAAATTTAAACTGAATTTCTGGCGTTGAGTTCACGCGGGAGGGCATCGTTGCGAGTCTTGTCTTGAGAAAACCTCTGTGGTCATGTTTTCATGGACCCACCTTTCCTAATCCTTGTCCTCTTAATGGTTTCAACAGGACAGATTGATTCACTTTGGAGCTATAAGTACTGATGTATTAGGGTGCAGCGCTCATTGTTCATTGACGCAGAGTCTCAAAATGAATATTCAAGAGCAGGGTTTCCCTTTGGACCTCGGAGCAAGTTTCACCGAAGATGCCCCCAGACCCCCAGTGCCTGGTGAGGAGGGTGAACTGGTGTCCACAGACCCCAGGCCCGTCAACCACAGCTTCTGCTCTGGGAAAGGTGTTGGGATTAAAGGTGAGACTTCAACAGCCACTCCAAGGCGCTCAGATCTGGACCTGGGGTATGAGCCTGAGGGCAGCGCTTCACCCACCCCACCGTACTTGAAGTGGGCTGAGTCGTTGCACTCCTTACTAGATGATCAAGATGGGATAAACTTGTTTAGGACTTTCCTGAAGCAGGAGGACTGTGCTGACCTGCTGGACTTCTGGTTTGCCTGCAGTGGCTTCAGGAAACTGGAGCCCTGTGACTCAAATGAAGAGAAGAGGCTAAAGTTGGCCAAAGCTATTTACCGAAAGTACATCCTTGATAACAATGGCATCGTGTCCAGGCAAACCAAGCCAGCCACCAAGAGTTTTATAAAGGACTGCATCATGAAGCAGCTGATCGATCCTGCCATGTTTGACCAGGCCCAAACAGAAATCCAGTCCACCATGGAGGAGAACACCTACCCCTCATTCCTCAAGTCTGATATTTATTTGGAGTACACGAGGACAGGCTCGGAGAGCCCGAAGCTCTGTAGTGACCAGAGCTCTGGGTCAGGGACAGGGAAGGGCATACCTGGATACCTGCCCACTTTGAACGAAGATGAGGAATGGAAATGTGACCAAGACGTAGATGAAGACCATGGCAGAGACCCTGCTCCCCCTGGCAGGCTCACACAAAAGCTGCTTCTGGAGACAGCCGCCCCACGGGCCTCCTCAAGTAGACGGTACAGCGAAGGCAGAGAATTCAGGTGAGTCAGACATGAGGTGACTGTCTCTGAGCTGGAGAAATAGCAAAGAAAGGTGTTGGTAAGGAGTGGTCCTGTCTTTCAACCCCAAGTGGGTATACTCCTGCTATGGGTGTTGTAGGTTTAGTTCTTATTCATAATACCTTCACATTTGTTGTTAGATGTTTTTAATACTTGTACATTGAGGATACTTTAATCAAAAACAGACTAAATATATGGCTATGTAAGTCATTAGGAATTTTGGAGTTCTACTTAAGTCATAATGACATTTATACTTTACCCTTTAGCAGTAAAATTTGTATCCTCTTGCATAAAAGGTGGATTTATCTGGTAGGCATCCCCTTTTGGATTAATAAAGGAAGGTGTGGTTATTTAAATGCATCAATACTTAGAGAATTCTGGATCATTGCTTTTTATAACGGTCTTCTAAGATTCTTCCTAGAGTTTTGAAAGTAGTGATAAGGAGGCTGTCATGCAGCAGGTTGTATAAATACTTTGGGAACTTTTGTGGCTGTGGTTGCATTTCTAGAATTGGACCTTTTCTCCCCTACCAACAAAATGAGTTAGTGCTATTGTGTAGTCAGTTCCCAGTGATCCAGGGGCATTCTGAAGTGATTGCAGTCTTTGCATATAGGCACATATGCAACTTTGGAGACATGAAGTAGTACTATCCAGAAGTTGATAACACCTTTGAAACCTGTTTCTTTACTCTCTCTCTCTTTTTTTTTTTTTTTTTTGGAAATCCGTTCTATGGTTATTGGTTATTTATTTGGCAGTGGGTCAGAGGCTATTGTTGGTATTAGCAGATATTAGCAGGGCACTTTGGTTTTCCACTCATTTCTCTATAGCTGGTTCTGGAGACTCCTGCTTGTGAAATTTTGAAAGCCTGTAATTCGTGTGACCCTGGTGATTTGATCAAGAGTGCTGGGGCTTTTTCATAGAATTATGAAAAATCTGGATTACTTATTTAAGTTTGTGTCAGAGAAATTAGCTATTTATTAATAAACACAGGATTAAATATTTCTTAGGTTTAAATGTCCTTTAAGTGATGTAATTTAAGGTACACTGAGGTAATTTTTGTGTGCCTTTTTGCTCACTGTCTTTAGCTAAATGCTACTGATTTAGTAAGCTTTTCAAATAGAATATGTCATAAAATTATCCTGTTAAGTAAGGCTAGTTACTGACAGTTCTTAAAACCTCACCCGAAGTTTTTCATTTTTGATTAGAACAGTTTTAAGATAGGATTAAATTTGAGGCCTGGGTTTCAGGGTAAAAAAAATTGAGTTCAATTCTGATTTCTAATTTTAAAAGTTCCTGAATGCTACCCCTCTGCTAACCATCCCCAGTCTGCGCACTATTCAGTTCTTGGGTCTTAAACAGAGTCTTTGCTTTTTCTTTCTTTGGTTTGCTCTCTATGTTAGACAACCCTGCTGTCAAAAGAATATGTTGGCTTCGCCTCTCTGATAGCATTCACCTGTAAGGACTGTGGCACATTTTGGTTTTAACTTGTCTGTCCTGGAACTGCTGGTGGCAGAGAGAGCCTGGAGTTCAGGAACCCTACCTTCTTTCGAACACTGTTCCACTTGAGATTGCCTGTGGTAGTTTTGTGGGGGACGGGGGCGTATCTGTGATGTTGGGTCATCGTTCATGAGCACCAACAGGGGATGGAGTCAGCATATTTTACTTGCCCTGCACGCTGTACAGTTAGGATGCACTAGGTTATTAAGTCACACAGAATCTAGCCCACCTGGCTTAAACAGTGAAGGGAATTGGCTGACTCTGATAAATAAAATGTCCAGAGGCAAGGCCAACTTCAGATGTGGTTTGACCAGGATTCCAGCCATTTTTCTTTTTAAAGACTTTATTTTTAGAGTACTTTAGGTTACCAGCAAAATTGAGTGGAAGGTACAGAGGTTTTCCATTATACTTCACCCCCACATATGCACAGCCTCTGCCATTGTCAGTCTCCCACCAGAGCAATATGTTTGTTGCAATTAATGAACCTACATAATTACCACACAGTCCATAGTTTCCATTAGGGTATACTCTTGGTGGTGTACATTCTGTGGGTTTGGACAAATATATAATGATATACATCTACCATTATGGTACCACATGGAGTCTTTTCATTGCCCGTGTGCTCTACCCATTCATCCTTTCCTCTCCTTGAGCCCCTGGCAACCACTGATCTTTTAAATTCTCCATAGTTTTGCCTCCTCCAGAACATCATATAGTTGGAATCATACAGTATGTAGCCTTTTCAGATTGGCTTCTTTCACTGTGTAATATGCATTTTAGTTTCTTCCATGTCTTTTCATGACTTTAATAG
Organism: Cynopterus sphinx; assembly: GCA_030015415.1. Lineage (NCBI taxonomy): Eukaryota > Metazoa > Chordata > Mammalia > Chiroptera > Pteropodidae > Cynopterus > Cynopterus sphinx. Next base: position 91,370,179 of record CM057379.1, on the reverse strand, counting down.
CTCTTATCTTTTTAGTACTGGATAATATTACACTGTCTGGATGTACTATGGTTTATCCATTCACCTACTGAAGGACATCTTGGTTGCTTCCAAGTTTTGGCAATTCTGAATAAAGGTGCTATAAACATCCTTGTGCAGATTTTTGTGTGGACATAACTTTTCATCTCTTTTCAGTAAATACCATAGAGTGTGATTTCTAGATTGTATGGTGAGAACTGTTTAATTTTGTAAAAATTGCCCCACTTCTTAATACTTTTTTTGTCTCTGCCTTCCTGTGGCCAGCTCTGCTCTCAGGTTGGCTCCCTTGTGTTGGAGGTGGCTGCCCAACTACCTTGGCTCTGGGCTTTCCTGTTTTGTAAACAGGCTCTCCACAGCATTGAATGAAGGTCCTGCAGTTTGTTCTGAGTGACCAGGTAAGCTGTGTTCTGCTGTGTCCTGCCTATCACAGCATAATCATTGTGTAAGAGCCTGAGACTGTGCTGCTGAGTTTATACCACGTAGACCACTCTGGAAGGAAAGTAGGGTGCCCCACCTAATTAGCATTGCTATTCCCCAGTGGGGGAAAGTGGTCTTCCAAAAGAAGATTGGGGTTAACAGAAAAGGGATGAGGGTGGGTGCTAAATAGGAAACAAAGGAGTGCCTGCTACAAAGAGAAGGAAGAGCATCTATCTTGTTGGTAGGGAATGTGTTTCCTGTGGATGGTAGGTGCCTCTTTAAGTGTTGATTCTGCATGGAGAAGTGTGTCAGGAGGCCTATGTATAGGCTAGGATGACCCCAAGGGACTCCTGAACCTAGAGTTCCCAGTTACATGGGCTCTGTACCATGGGGCTGCTTTGGTTGTACTGGCTGATGTTTTTTATTCTCTCTCTACTAGATATGGGTGCTTCCAGTCCCTGATAGGAGGCTGAGTGTGGGTCTTCATATCGCCTTACATGGCTGTTTTTCATATAGCTCACTTAAGTTAAATGAGTCATTTACTTAGGTCTCTGCCAAAATTGAGAAAACAGCGATGCCCCCTGACCTTTTTCTGCGTTTATTCTATTCACCTGGGATCATTTTGAGCCCCTGGGTCAAGGGATCACAGATATCCTCACTGCTCTCCCATCCTATGTACAGAAGATTTTCCCAGTTGTTAATTGGCCATTATCAGTGGAACTTTGAACATAACTGGTGGGTTCACACCCACCATTTTAATTGGTGTGAATTGGCAAAGTGTCCTCTAGTGATGCAGGTGTTTTAGCTATTTGTTTACTTAATGATTTGGTAATAGGGCACAGGGCTGTAAGACATTAGCTGGCAGGCTTAGGTTTTACTCCTCAAAAGGCTGGATTGGCCCTTCAGCTGCTTATCTGTAAAGTGGGGAGAATGAAGTAAGGACCTGCCAAATTGGAGGTTCCATGAGATAACACCCGGGGGGTTGCTTAGACCAGTTGGTGCCTGCACACAGCAACTGCTCATTAAATTTCAGCTCTTGCTATAGTTCTTCTTCATCTTCATCATCTGAATTTAGTGGTCTGCTAGATGTTGGTGAAATTCACATCTGGGTTACTAATAGTTTCAAAGACAGGGTAGAGAATGACATATTCAGATTTTAATAAACATATTTCCTTAAAGTGAGACGTATTAATTCCTCACCCTAAACCCGTTCCTCTTATAATCATTCTTCCTTCCAGAAGTGGCACCACCATCTACCAAGTCAATCTAAACTACCTGATCCCTGCTTTGCTGACTTTCACAACTAGTGCAACAAAAGTCCTCCAATGTGTGTTGAATCCCTCTGCTTTTCACTGTGCATCCTGGCTCCTGTCATCTCCTCCTGGACTACCACAGAACCTTTTGCCTGGGTCTCTGCCTCGGTCTCTTCTCCCTACAGTACCAAAAGGGTCCTTTCTGAATGAAAGTCTGATCAGTGTCCTTTTTTCCAGTACTGCTGAGACTTCTCACTGTACCTGAAGTCATCCTTAAGCTTAAGCTCCTGTAACACCAACGTGCCTGTGGTGGATTCTGTCATAGCAGCAGCACCAACATGCTGTGTACATCTTATATCCCTGTCTGTGGGGTAGGATTATTATTAAAAAATTTTTAAACTAGTTATAGGAGAGTCTAAAAATATTTTTTTTCTCTGCTTTAGTCTTATAAAACTCCATGGTCTTTGACAGGTTTCATTAAAGTTTATGAAAGTTTTGGTAGTTAGCCATGAAGACTGAAAAATTCTGGAATGACAAGGCCCCCTTGCCTGAGCCTTTGTTTTAGTGAATTTATGAAAGGGAAGTGCTTGCAGGGAGCACATAAGCAAACGTTGACTGAGGCCCTTTGCGTGGACCATGCTGCCCATGGCTCTGACGTGCAGCAGCTATTTCAGGAGAGTGTGGGGTTGATGTGCTTGGCACAGCATGCGTGCATTCCTTGTGCGGTTCTTGGAACTGAGCCATACCCATAGGTCAGCTGCTTGGTGACCAGCCCATTGTCAGGTTTGCGCCCCAGTCAGTTTCACAGAAATTAGAGTTTGATTCATACTCACAGGCTATTAATCTTTTCTAGAATCTTGGCTTTATTTACATTAGTTTACTTTGCAGTTATTAGAAATATGGGATTAGGGTGAGTAGTGGTAGTTCAGTTAGGAAAGGAAGGCTGTCCAATAATTTTCTTCAATCCATGACCAGTTTGAGGCTGCATACCCATGTGTGTAGAAGAAAATTAGCATTGCTTTATTTTTTCCATTTGTCACATCAGTACAGATATGTGGTTTTGTGAGCCACTTAGGGCCCTTTCAGAATCCATTAATTCCCCAAAGTGTTTGACCTAAGGAAACAACTCAGTAAATCTCTTCATCCCCTTCCGAGGACCAAGACTGGCTGCCATACTGCTTCTAGCCTTCAAAGAGGCCACGCAGAGACCATCCTTAGAGCCTTGTGCACCTTAAGGGGGTCAGCTTCTCCCCTCCTCATCCTTTCCCACAGTGGACCCTTGCTCCTGAGTGAGATTCCAGCCTTGGCCCAGGAGCCTTCTCTGTAACTTGAAAGTTTCTGTAGCCAATGGATTCACCTCTATTTTTTCTACCAGACTTCTCCAGTATTGATTGACAGAGGTGAACTGTGGCTAGGTGGGTGCCATCCTTAGCCCCCCAGCAGCAAGGGGCTCCTCTGCCCATTATTTGGCCCTCTGCTCATCCAGCTTTGTGCCCTTAGAGTTATTTAAAGAGGTATTGCCCCTCTCGTCTTTAGTCTACAGGACCAGCGTCTTCTCTTGAACAAGCATTTAAAAATAAGCATAAAGTATATTGCTTGGAGCCTTGCTTGTAATAGCTAACAGAATAACTTGAATGTCCAATAGCGGGGTTGGTTGCATAGGGATTTTTTTCTCTGTGGTTGGAGAACATAGGTTTTTTAACATGTTCTCCCCCCCTACATTTTCCAAATTTCTATAAAATATATTTCTTTGTAATTAGAAGAACATATACAAAAATATATCAAGAAGGTTTGAGTTTTGTGCAACTTTTTAAAAGCACTTTTTTTTAAAGGGTGTATGTGAATGTTTCCTTTTAATATGATCTTAGGTCTCCTTAATGTTTGCATTACTAGACCAATCTTAAATTAATTCCATCATTTATTAAAAAAGTGGAGACAAGGGAAAAAATAATGCTGAGAGGTTGGAAACTAGCTGTCCCATGTTCTCCTGGACATTCAAGGATGGTCACTTCCAACTGTTTCTTAGCCTGTTCAGGCTACCACAACAAAACACTGCAGACTTGGAGGCTTAAACAGCAGATACTTATTTCTCATAGTTATGGAGGCTGGAAGTCTCAGATCAAGGAACCAACAAGGTAGGTTTCATTCCAAGGCCCCTTCTCATGGTTTGCTAACAGCCACCATCTCACTATGCTCACATAGCCTTTCCTCTTTGTGTGGGCACATGGCGAGAGAGAGCAGCTCCCTGGTATCTCTTCTGATAAGAACACTAATCCGTGGGTCAGAGCCCCCCCCCACCCCCTCCACCCCCCGTTAAGACCTCCTTTAACGCTCATGACTTCCTTAGAGGTCCCGTCTCCAAACATAGCCACACTGGCCATTAGGGCTTCGACATAGGATTTTTTTGCGGGGGAAACAGACTTTCAGTCCATCACACTCACTTTTCTGAGCAAGGTGCTTATGAGCTATCTTTGGATCATCTGTTTTTAGACAATCTGCTGGTGTTCACCTTTCCTACCACCTGTCCTAATTATAGTTGACTCGAACAACACAGCTTTGAACTACTTGGGTCCACTGATACGTGAATTTTTTTCAGTAAGTACTGTAAAGATATTTTTTCTTCTTTATGATTTTCTTAACATTTTCTTTCTAGCTTACTTTATTGTAGGAATACCATGTATAATACACATAACATACAAAATATGTGTAAATCAATTATTTATATTATCAGTGAGGTTTCCAGTCACCAGTAGGGAATTACTAGTTAAGTTTTTGGGGAGTCAAGTTATATGCACATTTTCAACTGTGTGGTGAGGGGTGGTGCTCCTAACCCCTGTGTTGTTTAAGGGTCAACTGTATGAATACATCCTAGGTTTGGTTTAAATCTATATTTTATGTTTTAATGGATGAGCCAAGTTGGGCCAAGCTTTTTCTTTGTACCATTTTTTTTGTGTGTGTGCCTTTGAGTTATAATTGCTGCATTTTTCATTTGATTAGATACTTGATTTCCTAACATAAGTCTTCCTTTATTTTGCATCATTTTAAAAAGTTCTGTGAATATACTTCTTCACATTGTAAAACCTGTCAGATAAAACTTTTTTTCTCCCAAGAGACATGTGTTCCAAAACTTTCCCTGTTTCTGCTCTGCTTGAGAGGGTTGCTCTTCAGGTGTGCTGTCTGGCTGCTGTGCCTTGCTGATGCCAAAAGGACTTGAAGAAGAGATTGGTTGGGTTTAGAATTATAGATTGGGCGGCATTTCTCTCAGAAATTTAAAGGATTTGCACCATTACCTTCCATCTTCTAGACCTGTACTAGAGAGGCCTAACTTTATTTTCTTACATTCCCCTGGATGTGACTTTCCCTTCCATCTGAATGTTTCTTTATCAACAGTGCCATTTCACAGTGCTCTTTCTTGCTTGTGGCTTTTTTCTTTCATTGTGCCGAATAAACTTTCCTTCAGTTCTGGGAATTTGTTAAATATCTCATCTTTGATTTCCTGTCTTTCATTTTTACTTTTTTAAAAATTATTATTTTAGACTTTATTTAGATGTGGAACCATCTAAATCTCTTTTTCTTCTATTTTCCATTTCTTTTTGTTGCGTTTTCACACAGCAAATATGTAAAGAACATATATATTTTTTTAAAATAATTTTTCTGTTCATGGATCAACATTTTAAAATTTTTGTGAAAATGTTAGTTATAATTTCTTAATTGTTGATTGCCCTGCTTTCTGCATAGCATAGTGTTTGTGTTCTCTGAGTTCCATAAAGGTTTGTTTTGGATTCTGTCTTCCTTGAGGTTTTACTGAAATGATGATCCTGGCTGTTTTCTTTTGTTTAAATGTGAGACACTGGAGACACTGGTTGAAAGCTGTGTGGGAGGCCTTTTTGATTGGTATACTTGGAGTGTTCAGGCTGCCAGCTGGCTGTTTTGCTTGGGGATCCTCAAATGTCAGTATCTGTAGGTCTTTTCTCTGTGCTCCCTCATGGGAGGGATGTTTCAGTTGCCTTCTTGTGGGGCTGGCTGTTGGATTCTGGAGCTAAAAAGGTGAAGGAATTGGGTTTCCTGGTCGGGAATACAGATTTTCACTTAATCCCTTAGTTTTCGCTCCTAACCCCCACATCTATCTTCCCCTGCACCTGATTTTCCCAAATCAGGAGCCTTTCTTTCATATTCATTTTTACAGACTTTCTGTGTCTTATGAAGACGTGTGAGGGAGAGTTGTATGTCTTTGCTGGGTGAGAGTGAGGACAGCGCCCTGAGGGTCTAATTGCCCCTTAAATATTGCTCAAATGATTTCTATTTGTAATATTGTGCCCCCTGCCCACCTCTCAGTGGGGCAACATGGTTGGTTATTGCCAAGAAGTCCTGCATACATGTAGGAGAAAGACTGTCTTCTTTGTTTCTATGATTTTAGAGCTAGGCCTGGTTTGCAAAACTTACTTTTAAATACAAAAGGAAGAGAAGAATTCTTTGAGAAGATCTCAGTGAAGGAAAAGGAATGTGGAGCACATCTATTTAGTGGAGAAGTAATGTGATTACCATAAGATATGTAATTTGGAGGTGGTAGCTTTGTGAAAGGATTCTTTCTTTTTTAATGAAAGTTCACTTTGGGATGCCTAGTATCCTTGAGACTTAGTGAATAAGAGCTACATGTATATGTTTAACTTCTCAGGAGCACATTATTTTTTATGTTAGGCCTGTCTGTGTTGGACATAGCTGAAAGGTTGGTGTCTTGGGATAGATGTGCTGTTTCTAACTCTTGTGTAGCTAGTTTTTTTTTTTTTTTTTTTTTTGGATCTTCTTGAGTGGTGTTTGTTCATCTTAGAGAAGACAATTGATCCATCTTCTGGTAATGGACTATAATACATGATCACAGAGTTTTGGAGAACAAAAGGAGAGTACAGGACAGTGGTGCACACATCCAAGAAAAGCAGCCCAAATACAGCTGTCCCTTTAAAAAAAGAAGTAACAGAAATACAGATTGATTTGTTCATTGAATGCCCTCTCTGTACCAAATACTCTTCTTGGAGCTGGAGATTCAGCAGTGAATAAAGCAGACAAAAATCCCTCCGATCATGGGGCTTACATTTTAACAGGAAGAGGTAAAAGATGAAAAAATAAGTATAGAGTGTCTTAAATGGTGAAAAGTACTATGGCGAAGTATAAGAAGTATAAGGAAAGGCAGTAGGGGCAGAGGGAGGGTTCCTGTTTTAACAAGAGTCGCAAGAGAGGGTCTAATTCGAGAGGGTGACATTCAGACAAAAACTAGAGAAGTCAAGAGCACAGATCATGTGCCTGGAGGAAGATGATTCCAGGTAGAAGCAAGATCTGCGAACAGAGAAAGGCACCATGGAGCAGAATACAGTTGGGGGGAGAGTAATGGTGAAGAGCTCAGAGAGGAGTTTTGATCGTTTTGAGATTGGGTTTAACAAGCCACTGCAGTTTTTGTGCTTTGGTCTCGGTCATCAGTAGTATATTGATGGTATTTAGAGTCATAAGCCTTGTTGATATCCCCAATGAGCAAATTTAGATAGAGAAAGAAGTTAATTGTTACTTCATTTCTTAGAGTTTGAGGATAAGAAGAAAGCAGCAGCAAGGAGACAGAAGATGTGGCTGGTGAGGTAGGAGGAAATCAGTGGAGTGTGGCAACTTGGAAGAGAACTGGAGAAGTGTTTCAAGAAAGATGGAATGATTAACTGTCAGATGCCATTAGTAGGTGAAGTCAAATGGGAATTCACAGTCACTAAGTTTAGCAATGTGAAAATTACTGAGATTGACTTTCAACTTTAGCTTTAAACAATTCAAAGCCCTTTGTGAAGGGACTATGTCTGTCTTGTTTGTTTCCCTTGGTTTAAGATAGTGTCTTACTGGTCTGCTCTTGATGAATATGTATTATATTGAAATGTCTCTAGCAATTAGAAAGTACTTGCAAGACTTGTAGAATTGGATGGCCTTGTGCACTTGAGCAGAGGCATTCACATCATGCTCTTGGGATCCCATCTTTTTTAAGGAAGCTGTATGGTTTACAGTCATAGCCACCTCTGTTGGTTTTAACTTTTTTGGCCTCTCACTTTTGATAAAGCGGTAGGTAATATTTTAAAAATATTACCAGACCAAGATTCTGATTCTTCTTACTTGGTGCACAGAAACAAGTTGTGGTCTATGTTTCCATAATGCCATGGCTATTGAATGTCGAGGTTGAATTTATTGGCTAAAATCTCCCATTATGATTGTGGATTTATCTTGTTTTATTTCTGTCAAGTTTTGCTTTATGTGTTTTGACTCTAGTTTACATGTATACAGATTTTTAGTTATATATATATATATATATATATATATATTCCTTGTATGTTGACCTTTTTATTATTATGAAATCTTTTTAATAATGCTTTTTGCTTTAAAATGTACTTTGATATTGGTATAGCTCCCCCAATTTTCATGTATTAGTATTTGCATGATTTATGTATTTCCCAATCTTTTATTTTCAGCTTTTCTATATTTTTTCAAATTAAATTTATTGGGGCAACATTGGTTAATAAGATTACATAGGTTTCAAGTGTACAATTCAATAATACATCATCTGTATATTGCATTATGTGTTCCCCACCCAAGTCAAATCTCCTGTCACCATATATTTAACCCTCTTTACCTTTCTGCCTCCCTCCTCTCTCCTCTCCCTCTGGTAACCACTAAATTGTTGTGTCTATGAGTTTTTGTTTGTTTGTGAGTAAAATCATATTCTCAACTTTTTCTGTCTGACAGTTTGTTTAGCATGATAACCTCAAGATTCATCTGTGTCATTGCAAATGTCAGGATCTTTTCTATAGTCTTATATTTAAGTTCGCTTATAAGCTGGGTATGGTTATTTTTTAAAAATTCAGATTATCTACTCTTAATTGGCATATTTAGTTGACATGTTTAATATAATTACTGTTATGTCTGTATTTAAACCTATTCAGGTGCAATAGAAAGAAGGTCTGAACTACAGCAGTGGTGGGAGGGAAGGGGACAGGGGACAGACTTGAGAAATACTTATTTTTTTATTTTTATTATTTTTGGAAAATGTTTATTGTCTTTACTTTTTAAAAATTTATTTAATTTAATTAGTTTTAAGTATACAGTACATTAGTTAGACATCTATATAATTGGTAAAAATGATCCCCCCAGTTGCTCCCTCCCTCCCCTGACCCTCCACCTAGCTGACGTATTAATGCTAACTGCATTCCCCATGCCGTGGTCCCCATCCTTGTGACCACCCGTCACCTACTAATTTGTACTCCTTTAACCCTTCACCCCATTCTTCCAGCACCCCCAAATCTCACTCCCCTCTGTTCATCACTAAATTGTCCATTATATTTGTGTCTGTTTTTGATTAGTTTGTTCTTTTTATTCCTTAGATTCCACATATAAGTGAAATCATATAGTGTTTTTCTTTCTCTGACTTAAATACCTTTTAGGTCCATCAAAGCAACATCTTTTTCCAGCTCCTTCCTTTTCATATGTAAGGGTCTTGTTTTCTTACCCTTTCAGCCATTCTATCTTTTGATTGGAACACTTAATTCTTTTTCATTTCAAGTACTTATTGATAGGAATGTAGTTACCATTCTTTATTCTTGTTTTTGATACATGTTTTTTCTTCTTAAATCCCTCCAGCATTTCCTGTAATACTGGCTTGGTGGTGGTAAATTCCTTTAGCTTATTTTCATCTGGGAAGCTCTTTATCTGTCCTTCGACTCTAAATGATTGCTTTGCTGGATAAATTAGATCCTGGGTCTTCATCCTATCAAATATTTTTTTGCCAGCCCTACTGTCCTGCAGAGTTTCTTTTGAGAAATCAGCTGCCAGTCTTACGGGTGTTCCCTTACAAGTAACTATCTTTTTCTCTTGCTGCTTTTTTATTCTTTCTTTGTATTTAACCTTTGGCATTTTAATTATGATGTGTCTTGGTGTGGGCCTCTTTGGATCCCTGATTTTTGGAATTCTCTGAGCTTCCTGAGGTTTTATTTCCATTTCCTTCACCAGGTTAGGGAAGGTTTTTATCATTATTGCTTCAAACAGCTGTTCAACATCTTGATTTTCTTCAGGTACACCAATCAGATGGATATTTGGACTCTTCCTTGATAGTATTCCATATTCTCCTTAAATTATTTTTATAGTCCTGGCATCTTATCTCTTGCTGTTCTGATTGCATGTTCTTGGCTTTCCAGTCTTCTAGATGAGGCCTTTGATCCTCTTCTTTATTCACTTTGTTTATTCCTTTGTTTAATTCCATTTAATGTACTTCTCATCTCAGATAATGTGTTCTTCATTTCAGACTGGTTCTTTTTTATAATTTCCATTTTTATGTTTTTTATCTCTTTGTTGAAGTTCTCACTGAATTTATCTACACTTCCCAAAAGATCATTGAGCATCTTTATAACCAGTGTTTTAAACTCTGCATCTGTTAGATTACTTGATTCCATTATATGTGTGTCTCTGTTCTGTTCTCTCACATGGTTTCTGCTTCTTTGTCTTCCCATTTTGGTTGCCTTCCGTGTTTGTTTCTTTGTACTAAGCAAAGCTCCTAAATCTCCTGGTCTTATTAGTATGCATTTATGAAGTAGGTGTCCAGTGGCACAGTCTTGAGGGGTTCAGCTGCAGGCCAAGTTTAGCCCAAGCCTCTACCCCTAAGGGGCTACCTGTTAAGATTCAGCAAGCAATCCGCAGATGCTGTGCTTATAGTTGCCTCAAAAGGCCACACCAGAAACAGAGGCCAGCTGTCTCCAGTGTGAGTTTAGGCGCTGCTCAACAGGAGCACCTGACTCCTTAAGGTTATACCTGGATGTGGCTTGGGTGGGGCTGTGAGTTGGGGAGGCGGGGTTTCAGGGAATCCTCTGGGCGGAGCGACCTCTGTTATCCAGTTTGATGACCTCATGGCTATGGCGGCGCTGTCTCAGTGCACTGGTAGAGGGGAGGGTTCAACAGGGAACAGTGGATGTTGCCGGCACCAAGCAGGTTTTGCCTCGGCCCTCACTTTGACAGTATGTCCCTGTAAGTCCCTGGTGCCCTCTGTGCGCAGTCGAATTGGCACTGGTGAGCAGGTCCGTCACCGTGAAAATTCGCTCGCAGACACGGCCCTTTTACGAGGCTTCCGCCGCCGCTGCCGCCACAACCTCCATCTCACTCCGCCGCTGGAAACTAGGTAGGACCGCATCCTCGCCCCGTCCTACTTTCTGCTGTTGCAGGGTGATTTCTTGGATTTCTCACTAGTTTTATGGCTTGTTCATTCCAAGTGATTTTTCCTTGCTGCTGCTTTTTGTTTCCAGCACAACTGATTTGGTCACCAGAGGGATGAACAGAGCCTCTATTATCTACGCCATTTTGTTTTTCTTTTACAAACTACTTTTTTAAGTGATTACTCTAGAGATTACATCATGCATCTTGTGTATAATGTAAGTTGGTTCTTTTATCACTTACCAGAAAATGCGAAGACTTAAGGTTAAACTAACATTAGTTACCTTCCCCCATTGGTCTTTTTGCAATTATTGATTATTTTATATACATGCATTTTAAATCCCACAAAGATATGATAATTATTTTTATACAGTTCATAATTGCATTCATTTAGATTTACTCAAAGATTTATGCTTTCTTTTTTTTTTTTTAATTCCTTCCTGCTTCTCTAAGCTCACCATTTGGGATCATTTTTCTTTTACAAGTGGAACTATCTTTAATATTTCTGTTGATATAGATTTGCCAGTGATGAGTTCTCAGTTTTTGACAGCCTGAAATATTTCTATTTTCCTTTAACTTTTGAAGACTGCTCCTGTTTGGTGTAGAACTCTCAGTGGGCAGTTTCTTCTCAGTGCTTTACAAGATGTCCTTCCATTGTCTTCTGACTGCTGTTATTTCTGTGGAGATGTCAAGTGTCAATCTCACTGCTGCACATTCAAAGATAATTGGTCATTTTTTGGCACCAGTGTTGATATTTTATTTTTTGTAAAGCTACTGAAGTTTTACTCTCTTGTGTTTTTATCTTGCTTGGAGTTTTACATGCTTTTTGAATCTGTGGCTTGAAGATTTTCATAAGTTTTGGGAAGTTCACAGTTACTAGCTCTTCACATATTGCTTCTGCTCTATTCTCTTTCCTCTCCTTCTGGGATTCCAATTACTCATATGTTAGACCTTTCTAAGCCTTTTCCTGCTTGCTGTCCTTTTCTTCCTCATCGTGCTTCAGTGTGGGTATTTTTCAGCCCTATTTATGAGCTCACTAATTTCTCTTCATTTCTGCGTACTCTACTGTGAGGCTAATGAGCTAATGTCAGTTACTATGTTTTTTAGATCTAGAGTGTTCAAGTTTTTAAAAAAATTTTTAGTTCTCTGCTCAAAATCTCCAGCTTGTCTTTTAACTTATTGAACATATTAATCATAAATATTTTAATGTTTTATAATTTCAAAATTGGGGTATTTTGTGGTTCTGCTTCTGTTCATTTTTCTCTTGTTTCTCAGTTCTTTGGTCATTTTCCTAATTATTGAACACTAGACACAGTATGTGAAAAATTTCAAGCTCATCTGAAGTTTTTGACTGTATTTTTCTCCAGTGTGGGTTTATGTTTTCCTTGTAACTGGCCTGCTGTATGGGCCGACATTTTTGTGCACTTGGAACACCCACTTTAGAATTCTGAGGAGAACTTCCACATTCTTAGTTTCTGAGTAACTACTCAAGAACCACAAGGAGAAAAGTGGGACCAAATGTTGGACTTGCATCTCTATTTTCTCCTCTTTCCTCATATTTTGGCCCCTTAAAACCTCATTGCCTTGGTAGCTCTCTGGTGCCTTTAAAAAGATTAAAACTTTTTGTCTTTTTTTTTCTCATTGTCCTTGCAGGTGGTTTGGTGTGCAGTAAGCTAGTCTGCCATTCAAGTAGAAAACCAAGACTCATTTTATTTTTTATATCAGCTATTTATTTAGAGCTTGATTTTGATGAATTCTTATATTAGTTAGTTCCATTGTGTGGTTTTAAAATAGGAGTCAGAAAAATCTGTGAAGAGATGAGCAGTCGCTGGTGGGTGTCCCTCTTTTCCTGGAACTGCCTTTAGATGGCCTCTGGGCAGAGAGGCTATTCTGCCTCATAGCAGCCATGTTGCTTGTCCTGAGAGCTGTGCTCTTGCTCTTCAGCAGTGTTCCACTCACAGTATGTACCAAAGGCCTGTTGTGGTCAGATACATGAGCAGAAATGGAAGTAAATTCTCTTTGGCTTATAAAACTCAAATGTTTTCAAAGAACTAAACTTCCTTTTTCTCCATTTTCCCTCTCAACACTGTTTACCCACCTGCCTTGCTGGAATTCACTTTTTAGAGATAAATAATCTGAATACTGTGTGTTTTTCCAAGGTCTTTTTATGCATATATAAATCAATATGAACATATTATTTTATTTATAATATATTTTAAAGTAGGAATTTTCTTATGAGAAATGGCTATGACCTAAAAAATTAGGTCATTCTCACAGAATATGGTATACATTGAGTGTAAACTCTAATACTATTGTGTATATATTAAATTTTTAGGTATGAAGTTAACTACCAATAACTGTAAATATTTTTAGGATTTTTAAAATGTGTTTTGAATTACATTGTTTTTATCCATCTAAGTTATCTTGCCTTGTTCCCCATGTGACATAGGAGACTGGATGGATTAGTGACCTGGTTTATTGTAGAAGAGGTTTAACATAACAAATTGGCCTTGATGAGGAGCGAACTCAGATCCTTGATGGATATAACATTACCCAGCAAACACATGCTGGGCAGCTTCAGCTCCAAGTGTCCTGTGTTTATATGTGTCCATGCCACAAAATTGAGGTGCCATGCATAACATCCAGTTCTCTCAGCAGGCTATTTAGACATTTGGAGCCTTGTCACTGACTGTGTCACAGCCTATGTCACTGACTCTTGCTGTGTCACTGATTGTTGCAGAAAACAAGGCCCATAGTTACAGTTACACCTGTGTTGGAGCCCACCGCACCCTCAAGGTGACTCTGCTCGAGCAAGGCCTAATGTGTCCCGGGGTGAGGCCCGGGGAAGAGAAACATTTTGTTGGAAATCCCAAGGATGGAGGGAACAGGACTGAAGGAATGTCAGACTTTACCTTGCTTCTGTTCACTTTGAATTTTCATTTATTTTGGAATGTGAAGTTCTGTGGTGCTACCTGCTACCTGGAACTGTGTTGGAGATGCTTTAAAGATGTATTTCTATGGTGAACAAAAAAGCACAGTAAAGCAACCCAGACCACTTGTTCTTCCCTGTCCCAGTTATGACTGTGCATTCTATGTACATTTAGAAGCATTTGATAGATCATGTGTAGTTCAGCTTTCTCATGAGGTGGTCATGTTAAGTTCATTTGGATAAAGTGAAACTTCTTTAAAAAAACCTTTTGAAACATTATGAAAGAAAACTCATAAGCAGAAAAATCAGATAACTCTTATAAAAACAAAATACCCAAAGATTTTCTGTTTCTCAGGTTTTTATTTTCTGCACAGAGGTTCAGAGCCAAGGAAACTAGAAATGCGCTTCCTGCAAGTGTCTGGCCTGCCATTGTTAGCTTAGAGAAGGTCTTGAGAATTGCCTGATGATGTTATGAAGTATAGAAGGCGATCCAAGGTTTGGAATTAGTGATTTCGGAATTATTTGAGGGACTAAATCATGTTTTATGAACAGAATTTTCACCATGATAAGATTCATAAGTGTACATTTAAAATTTTTTAATGTCACGTTTTCCAGGTCACTATTTTGGTCTTATAGCTTCTAAACTGAGAACTGGTCTCCTTACCAGAGTTTATGGGGTGTTGGAATTGTGAATGTAGGCCTCTGCATCTCGTTTCAGGTTATTGACTGATTCTGACCTGTGATAAAGTCATTGTGAGTCTTGACATTCAATCTGCTATTTCAAAATCAGCAAGGACCCATGTGTAGTCTCTTGTGGTTCTCTAGCTCATGTTTGAAAGACCTCAGAGGGTCAGGCACAGGAAGTATCTCAGTAAATTACTCTAAATTACCTGCAGTTTGTTGGAAGTTGCCACTTCAGAATGTTTATTGAAACAGTGATATTTGAGTTTGTGAATTGTGATTGGAATTTCTTCTTTGGAACTGGTAAATTCCTTGGAGCTTTTATTTGAGGTGTCAAGGCTGGAGGAAGGGGCTGAGGTCTCCAGGGGAGGGCAGTGCTGGGTGCAGGCTGATCCTATCATTGCGATGAGAATTTGTTAAAAATCATCTTCTTTAATATATTTGTTCCACTTTTTAAAAAACTACCACATATAGTTCCTCTTCATCCAATCCATGTGAACCTCAGAACCTGATGGGAAACATTTGTATAAGTCCCGGCCTTGAAGAGACTTCTGCTGGCATTTAAGAAAGTGGCAATGAGTAGGATAAAGCTCATTGTACAGTGATAACTCAGCAGAGGAACGGGGTCTTCAGTTTTATTAACTCACCATGTTTGAGCTCTCACTGGTAAATTCCATAAGTGATTTCTGTATAGTGCTTTATAATTTTTGAAGTGTTCTTCATATATATTCCATACATTTCAGTAACTGCTCTGCAGAGATAACATACAGAAGTACATTACTATCAAAGTTATATAGGCACACCTTGGAGATACTGTGGGCTCAGCTACAGACTGTCACAGTAAAACGAATATCTCAATAAGATAAGTTAACACGAATTTTTGGGTTTCCCAGTGCATGTAAAAGTTATGTTTACACTAGTCTATTAAGTGTGCAACAGCATTATGTCTCAAAAATGTACCTATTTTAATTAAAAAATACTTTATTGCTAAAAATTGCTAACCATCATGGAGCCTTCAGCAAGTTGTAATCTTGTTGCTTATGAAGATTTCATCTTCAGTTTGTAAAAGATGCAATATCTGCTAAGCACAATAAAGCAAAACACAATAAAATGAGGTATGCTTGCATAAGAAATACATTTGGTACAGGAAAATTAGAAAATAAGATAAGTAAAAAATACCTGATATTCAACTGCTCAGAAATACCACTATTCTAGCTAGATCCTTCTAGAGTCTTTTTGGCACATAAGTAATCTTTCTTTCCCCTGTGACAATGGGATCCTTACTCACATTACTCAGAATGCGTATCTTCAATAGCAGTTTTAAAGAATTATTGGTTTGAGTTAGCATAGCCACCTGTGAGAATCGTGGCAAAGAGAAAATAGTACCAGGTGGGACCCACCTTCTCTTCTGTTACTGTCATACCAGCCTTTTCTAGTCATGAGCTTGGGCTCCCCTGAGTAGGATATTCTTCTAACTAGGGCCTTGAATCTGGGTCATTAAGCATTTAAATTTACTCTCGCAGAAAGTTAGTTGGAATTGTGGGATTTAACTGTGATCCGTAGCCTTTACCACCCCATCCTCCTTCTGTTTGATGTGAGGGACATCGTGCCTGGACAGGGTGATTGCCGGCCTGTGTTGAAGGCTTTCCTTCTCATATGCTGGCAGGCAGGTGCCTTGTGTGTGCTGTTCCTTAAGACACCCAGAACCCTTATGAAGAAGCGACCATTGTCCTCCCATTTTACAAGGGAGGAACGATGACTTGCCCAAGGTCAGTAGCTGGCAAGTGGTGGCCCTGAGGGCCTCTCTAGATCCAGGGTTCTCTGCTGTCCACCTCTAGAGGGGCAAGCATGAGTGCCCAGCTAGCAGCTACCTACCCCAGTCTGTGCTGTGTCCATTCCATAGAATATAACATTCTCTTGTCTTACAGTTTGATTTTGACCATAATGGACCTTTGATGTGTTGTGCAATTTAGAGCTCATTCACAGTGGTGAGCAGCGTGTTCTAGCTGTATAATAAAAATAAATAAAACACGTGCAGGCGTGTGAAACCACCAGGCTACCTCATGACACAGGTGACATAATGGCAGAGCAGGAAGCTTGCACCTGGTGCCGCCAGGTGACTCATTTCCTCAGCCTTTCATCTTCTGAGCCTTATCTAAGAGGCAATGAGTGTCATGTGGTCCCTGTGTGAGTGGAAGCTTCTAATGTCACCTGTTCCTGCCCCCAGTGGTGACCCAAGGGACTGTCATCTAGGAGCTCATGATGGATGTATAAGTTGGGATGTATAAGGGAGTTTATGGAGGGGGCTATTTTTTAACCTTGCCTGGTCGGTTGCATAAAGGCCAAATTCCTGATTTTACATTGAGGACATAAAAGAGATTTTAATTGCTACATTGGCCTGAATTCTGTCACATTTTTAGTATAAATTCTTTGACCTTTGGATGCCAGGGTAAGTTATTTGTTTTATAAGTGATGATATGAGTGTGTAAACATGGGCAACATCACTGCTGCTCAAAAAAACAAAACCACATCTTATCTGTGGGTTAATGCATCTTGTACAGATGCTAATTTGCAATGAGGAAATGTTTGTCCTAACCATTCTGGTGTCTTTGTCTTGGTCATTTGTGGTTTCAGTGCCTCTGTACTGTGAGAAGACAGAACTTTTGGAGTGAGTTGCTTTGTTAAGAAGCAGGCTTCTTTTTTTTTCTAAGAGTCAGGCCTGTGAGTAGACTCCCACAACCTCCTGTTGGTAGAGTGACAGGGCAGGGAGGGTGCCGTCCTTCAGCTGTGAAGTGCTGTCACTGGGGGGGGGAGGTATGGACCCGTCAACACTAGGGGCAGCCCAGGTGGCTGTTGGCCAAATGAGTAGAGAAACAAACCTCACAGAACACCAGCCAGCACAGAAGGGATGACTACTAAAGCAGGCAGGGCCTGCTCGGATCTCAGAATCCATGTGCCAAGTGAAAGAAGCTTGAAAAAAGGGAGCATGTATTCCCTGTGTAGTGCCACCTATACAGAATTCAAAAAAAACACAAACTAACTCTAGTGATAGTGGTGAGGTGGAGGGGGACTGGACAGAGGAATTACGAAAGCACTCAAGGAAACTGGTGTGATTGATACGTTCATTATCTTAATCTTGATTTCATGGGTGTAGACATATGTTAGAACTCATCACATTATACCCTTTTATTATTTGTGGTTTATTGTGTGTCACACTTCATAAAGCTGTTATTATAAAAGCAGTTTACGTGCCTTCAGATAGGGGATCTAGGCTTTTAGGACCAGACAGTACAGCAGTATCTGTTTCCCCAAAGGCCTGGGCAGAACCCAGCTGTTTGCTTCCATAGGTCAGTGACGGGTTTGGGTTTGGGCTCATGCTTATGGGGTGTCGATTGGGTCTCAGTGAGGATCAGGCTCTGGGGAAGAACAGAGTGTCATTGGAAGCTGCTTCTGGAGCAGATGGTTAGTAACACACACTGCTGTCCTCGCCTGCATGTCTTCGGGCTCCATGGATGCAGCTCAATGACAATTCCACAGAGTCTGAGCTCAGCCAGATTGCCCCTTCTCCTTGGTAGTTTTGTGAGGATGAAGTGAGTAACACTGATGCATCGCTGTGTTTCTAGTATAAATTATTTCTTGTCTCATCAAAATAGCTATCAAGTAAATTTATTTGTGTATCTTAAGCTAATGTATAGTTTGTGACTTTGTGATCTCATGCTATAAGCTTCTAATGACATTATTTTCAGTTGTTTTGTCAAGCTTCTGTTTACCCATAAAGTCTGGCTGGATACTGTTGACAAGTCAGTCTGGAAGCTCCTTGTCATGACGTGGCCATGTGGTCCCTGTGGATCGTATCAGATGACCATCTGTAAAGTGGTACCCTGTCCTTGAGTCTCCTTTCAATGAGTGGTCAATTCCTGAGCTCCTTTCCAACCTCCTTCCCAGGAGGATCAAACAGGAAGGTATGCTTGATGTCACTGGAATCTGCCGTGAAGTGGCCGTATACTTGTGCTGATTGAGATAAGATTAAGAACTACCCTTTGACATTGGGCTGTGGATGCTGCTAGTCAGTGCAGAGTGTCCTGAGCATGTTGGATTCAGCCCCCGTGGGCTGGCTGTGCACTCAGGTTCTTTGCTGTGCACCAACTTTAAACTCCCTTGCATAGTTTATTTCTATTTTACCTTGTTCCCTAGGTGATGAAAGCCATGTGCCCCTTCTTCTGGGGTTTGGAACAACATACGCCAGAACCCAAGCCACATCCCTCGGTTTATGGAAGTTAATGGTGGTGGTGTCCATGGTTTCTGTCTGCCCAGTGACTGTCCCCTGCTCTTTTGGTGCCAGAGCCCCTTCTTTGGACACAGGAGTGTGGAAAGGAGTGCTATGGTAGGAACATGGCTGAGATTGATCTCTTAACTAAGGTCGGGTGTGGGCTCTAGTCGTGGACAGGATCTTGTATGCGAGAATGAGGCCAGTGCTTATGAAGGGGCAGGCTGTGGTCTTGTTAAGTCTCCCCAGACCCACCTACCTGCCTTCTATGGCAAGTCCCTTTCTTCCTGTGTTGCTTCAAGGGGTGGTTTTCACGTCTTGCTGACAGCAACCTTCTGACTAACATACCCATCCTTGGTACTGCTCTCTGGATGCTAGAAAGCTGAAGGATTTCACAAGAGCCACCAGTTCTGTGTACAAATTTCCATCCTTTTGTCTGACTTGGGTCTCTGGGACCATGATGGCTAGAGATGCATGATGAGAACTCCTGAGGTGGGGCCAGGGGAACATGCATGTCTGGGGAGATCTGCAGGACAGTATCCTCACATGGGCTGAGAGGGCAGGCAGACTGGTGAGGGGCTAGGGTTAGGAGGGCGCATGAAGGTCTTAGAGCACAGCAAAGACAGGCTTAACACCAGGTCACCTGGTGAGATCCCAGCCTGAGTGTGGAGCACCTTCCTGCCTTGCTTAGCGACCTAGAGCTTCAGAGCCAGTCACACTTTCTAGCTTGCTTCCTAGGGTTCTCAACTGTCTCTCTATCTGGGATTGCCATTTCTTCCTGCTTGGTTAGTGCTCCAAAGACCAGTCAGATTTAAAAAACATAATTCCCAGCATTTCTGTTTATTCTCAGCAGGGGATTTGCCCTGAACTGCCTGGTGTGGGATTCTACCCCACCCCCGGGAGAGGTAAGAACTCAGGATGCAGTGGCCCTCCAAAAGCCTGCAGCCAAGCCCAGAATCTTGCAGATCTTGACATTAGATTAAAGTGCTGGGGATTCCTAGTATCCCAGCCACAGTCTGGGTCAAATGCATATGCTCTGGAGCAGAAAGCATCATCCTAAGCTGCCAGTTCAGAAAGATTTTACACGTAGTTTTTGGCCCTCCATCTAGAATAACCAGGTAATGAGTGAAAAATAATCATGCATTCAAGGATACATGACAGTGAGATAAAAATGAGAAAGAAAAAGCTATAGAGAGGGAAGTAATGTAATTAAAAAACACTTCCTCGGTGAAAATCTGTCAGGTCTGAGGCAGGGAGTACCAGAGAGATGGGTCCCTGTGCCAGAGAGTGAGGGAGTGTTCTCAAACTGATGGGACCATCCTCAGGTATGAGCAGAAATGAAAGGAATGAAATGTAATCTACCATGTAAATAAAAATACAAGAGTTGACACTGATTTAAATAAAATGTGGGCAGTGGAAAATTCTACCTTAGAGTAGAATGCTAACTAACAAGTACAACTAAAATGATGACATTAGAAACTCACTAGGTATTCATAGAGTATGTTCGTAATCTCAAAGTCTCTCTCCCCGAATTACCTATTAATTACAAAGTAAAAATAACAAGTAGAAAAATTTGGCAGGCACTTGGTTTGCCACCAGCATGGGGAACAACCAACATGAAATCCTTCTTGTGATACAGCATCACTTCTTTCATGTTCCTGCCAAAAATGTGTGTTGTGAATCTCACAGCAAGGAAATGAGGTGTTCTACAGAATAACTGCCCTGGACTCTTGAGACCGTCATGGTCGAGATGGGTGAAGACTGAGGAGCTGCCCAGGTTAAAGGATACTGAAGACACATGGTAGTCAATGTGTAGTTATGGCCTGGATTATGGAAAATAAAAATAGCTCTGAAGGCATTAATGGGATAGTGAGTTTGCCTTAGTGACCAGTATTGTATGGGTTGGAGTGCCTGCTGCCCTCAGCCTGTGGTGAGAGTAGAGCCTCTGTGACTTACAGGTAAGGGAGTGATGTGTTGCTCTGACCTTAGCACTGGAGGTAAGAGGAGTTGTCCACAAGCCTGAGAACCTGCCTCCAGCGACCACAGTGAGGTAGGCAGGCAGGGGTGGCTCCTCGTCACCGTCCAAGGAGCGAAAGGTGGAAAAGCCAACAAGTAACATTTTCAAAGTGCCTGGGTGTACAAATATCTCTTTGCAACCCTGCTTTTAATTTTTTTGAACTCATATCAAGATGTGGAATTACTGGATCATGTGGTAATTCTGTTTTAAGTTTTAGGAACTGCCACACTGCGTTTCATAGTGGCTACACCATTTTATATTCCCACCAGCAACACACGAGGTTCCAGAGAAGTTGAAAGTAACCACCAACCTAGAATTCCAACCCAGTGAAAATGTCCTTCAAGAATGAAGGGGAAGTCACCTGAAACTAATATAAAATAATACTGAATGTCAACTCTAATTGAAAAATAAAAATTAAAAAAAGAACAAAGGGGAAATAAAGACCGTTTCTGACCAACAAACATGGAGAAAACGTCATCAACAGCCTCTTACTAAAGGAGACACTTAAAGATGTTCTTCAGGCAGAGAGAGAATGCTCTCAGGTAGAAAAACTCCTGGATGCAGCGAAGAAAGGGCACCTGTGGGGATAACTCTAGGTGACTGTCAACAGGTAAAACAATACTAATAATGTCCTGTGGGGTTTAAGACAAAGAATTAAAATACAGGATGCTGATAGCACTTCAGTGTGTAGGGGAGGTGAATAGAATTGATTCTGACCTTGTGCTGCTTGAGAAGAGGTAAATGCACTTATTTGGACTCTTAATACATCAAGGGTACCTATTGTTATCTTCATGGAAAGCACTAACAGAATAGTAGAAGGATTATTGGAGAAGGTGGAACATAAAAAATATTCAAAAAGAAGGCAAAAAAGAACAAAGGAAAACCAAACAGATATGACAAAGCAAGTTAAGATGGTTGCTTCACTCCTGGTAATCACACTAAACGCAGCTGGGTCAAGTGATGTAATTAAAAGAAAAAAAACTGGATCAAACTGGATCTTAACCAAAGACACAAATGTGAGAGAATATAGAAAGGTTAAATGTAAAAAGATGGAAAACAAAGTCCTGCAAATAGCCAGAGAGCAGGCAACATAAAGGCAGAACATGGGCCTTGGGGTAGTGTTTCAAAGACCCTATCAGGGACTTTGAAAGTTCCAAAGGAGTTAGATATTTCTCTAGGTGCACCACTTGAGAAATTGTCTGTGTTTGCTGTGTCTGTACCTGTGTGGGTGTATGCATAGCAGCACACACGCACACACATGCATGCACACACACTCCCTCCTACCACTGGTCCTGGAGTCCCCCACGTGACATTTCCTCTCATACAGCATTGGCCAGAATTTTCTTTGTCGCATCAGCCTTCAGTGAAGGCCCAGTGGCTCTGTTTTCTATGGCAAGAAGTGAGTACTAACCTGACCCACGAGCCAGCTTCACTGTCTGGAAGTTTTAAAAAGATAAACAGGTGACTTGGTAGTACTTTCTCCTTTCTCTTCTTTTTTCCCTTTGTTCTATGAACTTGGAGAATATGCACATAATGAACTTTGCTCTGCACTGGAGGCTGTAGAAAATTAAGATGTCACATTAAAGATAGATTTTTCTATGTGTGTGAAAGACACGCCTGGGACCTGACAGAGGAGGAAGGCAGGCAGTCTTAGGCCACATCAAAGTCTGAGACTTGGTCCTGCTAATGGTGGTTCCTGCTCAGTGGGGGAAGGTGAAGGTGGGTATGTCCATGTGTGCAGGGGCTCGTCATTGTGATCTGTGGGCTTGGGCTTCTGTGCTGTGAAGGCTATGATGCCTTTTTCTATTTAATTTGAATTCTCTTTTGTTTATTTGACCAAATGAGTATTTATAGAAAGTTAGCAAAGTTTAATATTTCTTAAATGTAACAGAAAGTGAAAACTAGTTCAACCCTTAGCTATAATCTAAATTTCAGTGCAGTGGTTGTTATGGTGATGATATTGGTGCTTTTATTTTTTTAAGTACCAGAAGAATAACAGTGTCATTTAAAAATAATAGCATAGGTACTTAAAGAACGTGATGTTGCAGACTCACACCATTTCGTCTACTCTGTGTCAGGTACAATCTAGATAAGAAAGTATAAACAGACAGCACCCAAGGACAGATGTCTGCATCTCTGAAGGTGTCCCCATCCTTCCTGTAAGCCTTTGGACATGATGCATTCCCAAGAATCGTAGCCCTGCCACTGCTCTCTTTTGGCAGGAACATGTTAGTGGCCTCCAGAGATGCCCTCAGGCTGCAGTGGGTGGGTCAGAAAGATTGCATGTGGTGTTGGACAGTGACTAACCTTTCTGGGCATTGTTCCCCCTCTGTGACACCAGAATAACAAACATCTGCTTCCTTGAGCTAGTGGGTAAGCTGTGTAGCCGAGTCACTGTCCACTGCTATATCCTTGATGGCTGAAATAGGAGGAGCCACTGACCATGGTTGGCACTGTTTTAGTGTTTGTGGCTTCCAGTGTTGCTCCTGCTGAAGCCACCAGGAGAGATGTCTCAGCTCTGTGGGCCTCTCTTCCAGCCATGCGACCTGGCCCAGCTTAGCCCCATACATCCTGTGTGATGGGTATCCAAGGTACCAAGGTGCTTGGTCCTGCTGTCTTATTGAAGTAGCTTTTCCTAAGTGTGTGCATGATGTGAATTGGGGCTTCCAGAAGGTTCTGTCCATCAGGCAGTGGATGTCCACAAGGCATTCGCTCTTAGAAGCAGTCTAGTCTCCCCTTTCCACACCAAGGACACATCCTCGGTCCTGGAAGTCAGCGCAAGCTGTCATTCATGAGTACAGCGAGTGCTTGAGTACTGTCAGCAGCAACTCTAAACAGAAGTGAGGCTGGGGCTCTGAGGGCTGTGACTGAGGCCCAGTATGCACATCGCTGAGCATTATTAGCATGGGAACCCCAGCCTCCTACATAGGCATCAGGGCCTTCAGAGAACTTAAGTCCTTTTCTCACTTTCAGCATGACTTGTGGAGACCTAACAGGTGTTGCTATTCAAGGGCAGTCTTTGGGAAGAGAAGGTGGTGTCAGGACATGCCACTGTGGCACAGCAGTAAGGGGTCAGGAAAGCTGACTTGTAGATTGATTAGTGGAATGGCATAGATGCCGAAATAGATACCTGTGTGGAGGGAAGTTTAGGTATGATGCAGAATGGCATTAAAACCATTTAGAGCAAGATGATTATTCAGTGTTTAGTGTTAACAACTGGCTTTCCATTTGGATGCAAGAAAGCAAGGTAGATTTTACACACATGCATTTAAGGTAAAGATCTAAATTAAAGTTATTGAAGCATTTGAAGACACATTTATAATCTTGGAATAAGAAAGGCTTGCCTATGTAAGATAGAAAAAAAAATCTATAAAAAGAGATTGGCATATGTGATGTCATAGAAATAAAAAACTTCTGTATGACCAAGATCAATGTAAAGTTTTTAAAAAAGTGACATTTAAGGAAAAAATATTATTTTGCATATATAACCAGAGGTTAATAGTAAGAATATTTAAAAACTTATATAAATCACTAAGAAACTCAAACAGCACAATAGAAAATGGACAAAAGGCATGAACAGATAATTTTCAAAGGAAGGAATTTAAATGACATGCAAAACTGCGAGCCTGACTGTTAATTAAAGAAATGCAAACACTAAAATGAAATGTTATTGTCTGGTTAATCATGAGACAAGTGGAGGTGAATCCCCCCCCCCAGGGAGCATGTGCACCGTCACTACTGGTAGGAAGGGACTGGAGGGCAATGTGATAGCTTCTGTTAAACCCACACCTGTCTTGCCCCGCCATCTCCCACACTCCATCCTGTGGCAGTTCTCAGACTCATGTATAGGAATCGTGGCTGGCTCTGTGACCCCATGAAGAGGTCATAGGCTACTGTGTCATCAGGCTGTTGCAAGAACCACATGAGGTAGTAGGCACCAGGGTTGATGCTGCCACTGCAACACTCAGGAGTTTGGGTGTACTTTGCAGTAGATAAGTCTGCTCTTTAGAAAACAGAACAGCCATGTCCTGTTTCTAGTTATGTCTATAAAAACGCAAACCCAAGTGATAATTTGTGTTCGCTTACATATCTGCCTAAATGCAGAGGAAAGATCTGGAAGATGCTCAGAGTCTAACTGATGATCGCTCTATAAAGAGAGGGGCGTGGGAGGCAGGATGAAGATTCTAGCCCTTTCTGCTTTTTTTACTGAGTTGTTTGCATTTGTAGTTCATTTATGAGGACATCCAAATGGTTCTGAAAATGTGGATTAATGTGAGAGGACGTTGTTGGGCTGCTGCTGACGTGCCCTTCTTGTTTGCAGGTATGGGCCCTGGCGGGAGCCCGTCAATCCCTACTATGTCAACTCTGGCTACGCCCTTGCCCCGGCCACCAGCACCAATGACAGTGAGCAGCAGAGCCTGTCCAGTGATGCCGACAGCCTGTCCCTCACCGACAGCAGCGTGTAAGTCCCCCCGCTTGGGCAAATGTAGTCCTGTGGAGCCCATCAGCCTATGCCAGTCCCAGCTGGGGCTTTGTCTTCATAGAAGACGATTCGTGAGCCTCCCTGCAACTTGATGTTAGTGCATCTGACATACAGACCAGCTGCATTGTAGGAAGTGTTTTTAAAAATTACAGCACAAACTAGAATTGAGTTTTGTGTTAGATGCTTTTCTCCAAGGCCCGGGCTATGAGAACTTTTGAAAGGGGAATCCATGGGCAATGTTGAAATAAATTCCAGAGCTGTCTGGGCTAGAGCACTTTGGTTCTGATTTTTCTCTTTGGTTTTTATAGTGTGGGGGTTCACTTTAAAGATCAGCACTGGTTTGTAGCCAAGCAGGACAGCTGCCTGCCCAGGCAGGGGTGACCCTGGCACTATCCCTGAAAAGCCACACTTTTCAACTGTTTCTTTTCAATACTGTTCTGCACTAGTCACTTTTTAAAATTTAGACATTGTCTTATAGGTGAACCTGTTATTTACTCACCATTTTGGGATAGGGAGACAGGAGTAAGAGGGGAGATTGGTGCAGCTGGTTCTGTGCTGGCCCAGGGCCAGATGTTTCAGAGACCACCTCCCTGTCTGCATGTGTCCAAGGGGTCTCTGTGACCACACAGAGCCACATTGAGCCTCGGTGTCCCTCAGTGGTGACAGCAGACCTTTCATCATCCCCTCCAGGGAAGCCCTCACTTTGTGGGAAAGTGCTTGTTTTCTGACACCTTCTCCTTCGCTTTGGCAGGTAACATATTGGGACCCAAGTGCACATTAAAAACTCGAGAGTGTCAAACACTCTCTTGCTAGATCAGGGCATTGCTTAGGTCATTTAGGGTCTATGCCTTGCTACCTTCACCTTGCTTTTAGTCCACTTGCTGGTCGTCATCTGACCAGCACTGATGGGAAGTTTCTGCCTAGGGTCAGGGGCCCAGGGCTGGGGGCTGACTCCTGGGGGGCCTCCAGTGTCAGGACCAGGAAGCCCTTGACTGCGACAGAGAGCAGCTGTGAGTCTGCTGGACCACTGTCTGCAGGTGTCCTTTCCCATGAGACTGAGACCTCATGGGGGCATTGATAGGATGTCAGCTAGGCAAGGGGAGTAGCTGTCAGCTGATCTCAGGAAGACTTCTTCCCTATCTAGCTTATTTCTTCATATGAAAAGTCTGAAGAATCAGATTTAAATAAGAAGGCAAATAAGGGTTTCTAAACTCATCTTTTTGTAGGTGAACACATGTTCTTAAACTGTGGTCTCACTTGATGTACCATCTTTATAGTTTGCACCTTTCATTTGCTGGTGTCTTTAGGCATCTTCTGACACCTGAATTTTGGTGTGCAGGATATCTTATCACAGCTGTTTCTGAATCAGATTTAGCCAGTACCCGTTGTTGCAAGTGTTGGGCTCTTTCTCTCTTCCCCTTTGACAACCATGTGGTGACATTACCAGATGGGTCTGCTCCTTCAGGTTGAGCTTCTGTGGATGTGGTATTTCTCAACGACCATTTTTATCTCCTTTATTTTGAATCAAGATAAAGTGTTGACATGTTTTTAGCAATTTTTTATTTGAAATTATTGGAGTTCCAAACAATACCTGCCATGAATATAAAGTACCCTGTAAAACAGTTACAGTGAGCTGCAGCCCCGCAGACCCCCACAGGCAGCTGGCAGCATGAGATGGTACATTTGTTTGGTTTTCCTCTTCCCCCAAAACTCTTTTACTACAATGAAAGTTAATCTGCTCACACAGTTTTTAATTTTCTGTAAAAGTCTCCTTATTCTCTCCAAGAAAATATGTTTGCTAAAGGAAAGATTTAAATTTTTTTAAATATTCTTTTCTCTGAAATTGTCTTCATCTCGGTTTACACTGAGAGTCAGAAATGCAGGAATAGTCAAGAATTTGGAATGTACAATTGTGACATTTGCATATACATCAGAGGCAAAAAATAGGATCATGTTTTATATAAATTATTTCTGTTGGGGGAAGCTGTACTCAGCATCTCAACCACATGACAAGAACGATGGACTAGCTTAGTAGTTCAATGGACTTTGGACGTAGGTGTGTCTGAGGGCAGTGCCAAACCTAAAGGGGCATGGAGAGTGGAATTTTTAAGTGCCTCATTAATGTATATGAGAAACACATAAGTTGGTGGCTCAGGACACCTGAACAAAACCTTAGAGGTATGTAAAGACATTTAAATGCTTTTGACTCACTTGTTCCTTAATACCTATCCCCTTGAGTGCTGGCCCCCCACTGGATCCCTGAGCAAACTGCACTGCAGCACCTAGCTGGTGCCCTGACAGCCAGGTACACCAAGGCAGTGGTAGGAAGGAGAGCCTGTCACAGCCTCTCTCTACCCTACTTTGAATCAAAACATGCCCCTTCCACCAAGACCTGGGCTCCAAGGAGAATGTTGCAGCCCCGCTCGCCCATGAAGCCACTGAGCTGGTGGGTGTGTAGCTGCCTGGCACAGAGCCCAGGACACACCAAATGCTGTATGTTGGGCACTTAGGGGCAAGATGGTAGCTTCACTAGGTCATCTAGCAGTTAAAGTGAGATTAGAACCATCACAGCTGCACATTTACATCTGTGCGTTTGTCTAGTAAGAGCAGCGCTGCACCGACAGTACACCCTCCCCAGTGGGTGGTGCCTCAGAAGGAGTCAAGAGGGATCAGGATCCTACATAGGTGTTCACTGCACCCTCTGGAAATCAAGGAGGCTCATCTTGGGCTCCTTCAGTGGGAAGGAAGTGTGGACCCAGAGAAGCCACTCTAGTCATCCTGCTTTGGCTGGTCTTTTGCATATGCTGGCTCCTGGTGGCCACTATGCTTTCCAGGGTAGCTTTTAAATGACTGGGAGAGGACTAGAGAGTTTTTAAGGATTGCCCATGTGTAGTGAATTAAGTGTTAAATCTGCTGTCTATCTTGAGTAAGTGCATTTACTTATCTTAAAGATAACATATTTAATTTATATCTTTATCATAATCTTCAAAAGTGTTCATAGCTAAAACTTATGTCAAGAAAACTAATTTGAGGACTCCCTCAGAGAGATTATACTGCTTGACCAATTTACCCTGGAAGAAAGCAGAGTAATAGAACCTTGGAAATCTCTTTCAATGGGATCTAGATTGTCTTGGCTGCCAGTTTTGCAGCCCTCAAATATTTCTTGTCTGTGTAGAGCATGCCAGGTAGGCACACTGCATCCTGCCTGGGCAATAAAGTAGGGGTCAGCAAATGTTTTCCATAAAGGACTAGTAGTAAATATTTTAGGCTTTGCGGCCACATGTAGGCTCCATTACACATTAGTCCACCACTTTAAAAAATATAAAAACCTTTCTTAGTTATCAGGCCTTAGAAAAACAGGTCATGGGGGCCCAGCCTATGGTAAAGCCACACATCTAAGCTGTGTGAAGCTGCTCTGTGTACGCTCATGCCAGGCTGTCTCTCTCCTCTGGGCAGGGATGGAATCCCACCGTACAGGATCCGCAAGCAGCACCGCCGGGAGATGCAGGAGAACGTCCAGGTCAACGGGCGGGTGCCTCTACCTCACATTCCTGTAAGTTCCTCAGCATGGCCCTCACTCTTCCTATCTCCGAGTTAGGGGCTCACCAGTCCTCTTGGACCCATGCACATCTGCTTTCTCCGTTCTGACTAGGCTGCTGTGGCACTGGCCAGTGGAAAAGGCCTAGCTTCCTGTGAACTTGGCTCAGATCTGGGTGTATCGTGATCACACATGGTCATGCCCTGCAGGCTGGAGGAGGCAGTGAGGGTGGCTTGTAGAGCCCAGCTTGCATGGTCAGTTCAGAAGAGCTGGGAGCACCTTTACCCAGTGCACACTATGTGGCCTTTTCCTATTGTGTCAAGCGAGGTGCTTCTACTTGAGGTGGGAGAGCAGCTCTAAGTCTTCCTTGCAGGCTCAACACCCAGGCCTGGCCCCTGCACAGCTGCCTGACTGTGGCTCTGTCAGAGAGCCTGGCCGTGCCTCTTGGTGCCCCTCCTTCCAAGTAATTGTGAGTGCTGCCTTGTTCAGGATGAAATGAGACATCGGCCTTTCTGTGGCTGAATGGTAGGAGTCACCATGTGGGCATACTGACTTCAAAGCTGCCTCGGCTTCACCCCTTGGATAAAAATAAAAAGGTGATAGCAGTTCTGCTTAGGGGGTGTTCACAGCGTCCGGCACAGCCTGTCTTCACCTGCAAAGAGTTTCTTTATTGATGACATATTGACTTTGAACGGGAAAGACTTTTAGGGGATAATAAGAAAGGCTTTGAGTGGAGGCTCCAATCTGTTGTTGTCTGTAGCATCTGAGGGCAGCTCATACTGTTCATTTGTGGTTTCTGTGCAGGGAAAGTGGTTGTTTCTCAAGATCACAGCACGCACCCACCCTTAATCAGGAGTCCTTGATTAGAGTCTCTGTAGATACTTTAATTTACAAATAAGAGAAGTGATTATTTATGGTTGAGAAGAAAGAATGTGTTGATTTGTCCTTCTGAGAAAAGGATGCTGAAACATTTTGTCACCTTGCAGGCAACCTTTGGGACAGATTTGGCCTAAACTAGTCACTGATGATATCTGGTGTCTGCATAGGGAAAAGCGGAAGATGCTGTGGATGGAGTGTCTGTATGTGTGTGTGTACACGTGCACATGCACATGCGTGTTGTAGGTGACCTCCTGCGGAGCACTCAGCCTCACTTGTGTTGTCTGGAGCAGCAGTCTGGTCCTGAGTGCAGGGGTTGACTGCACCCATCTTTGCTTTGTCCTGCAGTGATGTGTGTGTCTTCTCAGTTTTTCTCAGTGGAGGTTTAAACTCAACACTGGGACTGGGTTGAGGTGCAGAGGAGGAGTCTGGGCATCCTGTGTCCCAGAAATTAAAGGAGTGAGGGCACACAGAAGCCACTAGCTGAGGTTCTTGCCAGCCAAGGCTCAGACACCTGGAGCATCAGAATTTGCGGCAGCGAATTTGGAATTCAGGGATCCCACTGACATGATGAATGAATTGAGAGTTTGATGAATAGGATGTTTACATCATCCCAGATAGCCCCTCACAAAATATTTACTCATAATGGGAAGAAGTGACTTTGGGAGAGGACCTGGCAGGCTCTCTTGAGTCATTGGTCAGGCGTTGTCATCAGTTATGGAACAGATAGATGGACACATGCTCTGACATGTACTGGCTGCTCCTTAGGTGAGTAGAGCCAGGCGCTCCCAGGCCTCCTGCCGGGGAAGTCATTAGAATACAGCCCAAGTCGGGCCATCCTGCACAAAAACTGGCCTCTGTTGTCTGTTAAGATGCCCCACCCTTCTTCAGGGTCTTCCCACTGCCCAGTCCTCTCGGGCTCACCATCCATGCCTACCTTCTTTCCCAGGCTCCTCTCCCAAGACCACCTAGAAGCACTAGACACCTTGACTGCCCTTCCTTGTGTCTGGCTTCCTCAATTTCGGGATAAACCCTTGCCTGGTGTTAGACACCATCATGTCTTCCACACCAACTTTTACCGTCCCTGAAACATTGGTCGTGTCCTGGGTTTGTCCTCAGTCCCCTTTCCTCTCCAGGCCCCTCAGACATTTCTTTGGTTACCTCTGAATTCGTGGTGGTGAACATCAGCTACACATGTGGACGCTTGTTTCTGAGCTCTTCACGTAACTTTCTTACCTAACCTTAAAAGTTTCTGAGGTATTAGGTACTGTCTTTATTTCTGTTTTGTAAATGAGAAATGGTATGCAGTCAAGACAATGCCAGAGCCCACTAATAGGCACACCTATCTTTATTAGTAAGAAAACTAAAAAATAATGACATAACTATACCTAGAGTATGAAGGAAAATAAAGTAATAAACCAAAGGAAAGAAGGACAAAGAAAATAAAAGTAGAAGCAAAACCCCCAACAGAATACTAGCAAATTGAATCCAGCAACATACAGAAAGAATTATAATACTAGATCAGTATACAAAAGTTAACTAATTATATTTTCTACACCAGTAGTGAAGCAGTGAACAACCTAAAAAATAAAGAGAACAACTCCTTTAAGAGAACAACTCCTTTCTCAGTAGCATCAAAAAGAAAAATTACTTAGGGATGAATCTGACAAAAGAAATGCAAAACTCAGGCCTCTCCCTCACTCCAAGTCTTCCCTCCTCATCTGGCTCCACGTCTGAAGGCTAGGGTTCTAGAGAGCCACTCTTCACCCACAGAGGTCAGAGAGTCCTGTGTCCCACTCTGTCTTTAGGCTACCTTCCTCCTTTACTGTCTGTCCTCCTGCCTCATTCGAGGCCCTTCCAGGCCCTCCCTCACTTAGACCTTGGTGGCTTAGATTTTTAAAACATGTTTTCTAAAAGGGACATTATTGGGACAACTGGTGAAATTGGAATAAGATCTGCTAATTAGATTTTAAAAATCAGGATTTTTTTTTTTTTTTTTTTGGAAAATTGTCCTGTAGTAGTTAAAAGAATGCCCCTGGTTTTTCTTAAATACACTCTAAAACGTTTAAGAGTAAACAGGCATCATGTGTTTACTCCCTTTTTCTTGACTGGCTGAGCGGGGTGTGTGTTTGTGTCTATGTATGCTCACATGTGCATTGTATATGTGTACGTGAGAGAGAATGACAATGTGAGAGAAATGAAATGTCAGCAGTTGGGGAATCTGGGTAAAGGTTAGACAGGGGTTCTTGTGCTATTCTTGCAACAGTCTTGAATTTGAAATTCAAAATAAAGCTACCCTCCCCCCAAAAATGTTATACAATGTTTCCTTATAAAACACATTGTAGAATTTTATTCTCTGAAAAGTAAAGTTCCCTATGGTCCTACCTTTCTCCTGATTTTTTTCTTGTATCCTGAATTTTGTGTCCCGCATTCCTGGGATGGGTCCTGGTCTGCACATACCTAAGCAACAGGAGCTACTGCCCTCTTGTGTGCATGGTGGGCACTGCAGGGAACAGGTTGGTCTTGCAAGCTATGTTGTGGGCTGTCTCCCACCTCTCCCTCCTCAGTGGTCTTTTCAGCTCTGCCTGCTCAGACTCCAGGCCTCAGTGGATCTCAGGCTGGCCAGTTGCGTAAAAGCTCTTCTTTGAGTCAGGCCCTCTATACAGGGCACACTCACAGGACCCTTCTGGCCCCTGCCCTGATGACCTGACCCCAGGAAAACAAGTTTTACCTTGTTCAGTCAGTGTCTCTGATTCTGTGGCAGTGGGAGTTAGTGCTCCATTCTCACCTCTGAATCATTGCTGGGCGAGGGAGAGAGTTAGTTTGATAAGAAAAGGACGTCGATTCTCAAATGAAAGGGGGAAAGTAAACACTTTAAAATAAATCGCAGATTTCAGATGTTATTTTCTCTTACCCGAAAAGTTCTTGAGCCTCACCTTGGCACAGAGGATGGTAGTTCGAAGCTGTGTGTGGCCGGCTAATCAGGGGCATCTTCTTGTAGCGTACTTACCGAATGCCAAAGGAAATCCGTGTGGAGCCTCAGAAGTTTGCCGCAGAGCTTATTCACCGCCTGGAGGCCGTGCAGCGGACGCGGGAGGCCGAGGAGAAGCTGGAGGAGCGGTTGAAGCGTGTGAGGATGGTGAGTAGCCCTGAGTTGGGGAGGCCATGCATATCTCAGTCTCTGAGTTATTTTATTACAGCTTCAGGCACCAAGGGGCTCCCTCCAGTGTCTCCCAGAACCCCCTTCTCCCTACTTGACCATATGCTGGTTCCTGACATGCTTTGACCCATCTAGGTGGCTGGCTGAGGTATACTCTCTTATGACACCTGCCTCCTCTGGAGCCACCCACCCTTTGTTCCCAGCCTGGGCTGTCTCCTGGGGAGAAGGTCCCTATGAGCGGAGCACTGAGCCTCGGCCTAAGGAGCAGCCAGCACATGTCAGAGCAGTGGCCCTGGGATGCTGGAGTTGGAATTCCTGTTTTAACCCTTTGTGGGAAGGCAGTTAAGAGGGAAGCTGACAACTCGCAGCATTTGTTCCTGAAGTAATTGCCACACTGAGGCAACATTGGCTCAGCTTGGTGTTTGGGCATGTCCTGAGTGTAGACTTAACCAGCCTCTGTGTTCACCACAGGCCCAGTCTCTTTCCTGCTATCCTCCCCTCCATGCCCCAGGCTCATTCCTCTCTGCTGAGCCCCTCCAAGCTGAACGTCTAACCCCACACGTGAGCATGCCTCCATCTCCAGCCAAGTCCCCTGTATCCTGCATGCTCCCTTGGCATGTAGAGCTGGAATATCCCTTGTGTGCTAGTAGATGGAGGTCCCTCACAAGCACTGCTGGGACCTGGGCCATGAGCATGTGTACAGAGCAAAGCATGAATATGGCAGGAGGGACCAGTAGCTCGTACTTATCACCTCAGAGTGTAGAATGGCTTTGGGTTTGGCTGTAGGTTTCTGTTTATCTTGTCTTCTGACCTGTAGCCTCACTTGATGAAATGTTGAGTGCTAAGAGATTTCATAATATTTTTAATTCATTTACTTTAATACTTTTCTGCCCGTAACTACTGAAGAGATACCTTGCTTTTGTCATGGATATCATTCTATAAGATTCATTTTCACACACATTTAGGGGCCTCAGTGCCGAGACATCGGTAACAATTGTGCTCCTGGAGTGAGGCCTTCCCTGTGCGCTTTGTACTTTCTAGCGTATTGAACTTTATTTACTGAGGTCACTGAACACAGTCCTTCCTTGAATGCTGTGGGCCTCGGTGTCACTGGAAGACAGGCCTTTGCTTTTCTCCTTAGCAGGTAGGAATTCTCTGCTGGAATGGGTACTATCAAGTAAGTAGGTGTCTTCCCTTCTCTTCTCAATGTTTTATGCCCAGTACCTGAAACTCAAAATTTTGATGTTTCTTGAATTATTTCTCCATCCGATCACCTAATGTTCCAGTTTAAAATATGGAAATTGAGCCCTTCTCAGACCTTATTAGAACCCCTAGGGAAGGGCCTGCTCTCTCACTTTACATGTCCCCAGGTGAGTTCTGTGCACCTGAAGTCTGGGGACACTGCCGGAAGTGTAAACGCAGAGCACAGCAGGTGATCACACCTGGCAGTCTCCTTTTCTGCCCACCCTGACATCGCATGCAGAGAGTCCTGCTGGCTACACCCTGCAAGTGCTGTCCTGGGTTCTAGAGATCCCTTTCATGACTTCCAGCTTCCAGCCAAGGAGCCTGGCTCCCCCCATCTTTTCTTTATGTTGAGACAGCAGGCAGATTTCAAATAGCATGTCAGAACCTGGGATTCATGGTGGGTACCAGGAAGGCAGACCTGAGAGTGAGATAAATAGCCAGATAGAAGTACTCTCTGGGAAGGAATTTGCATGAAAGGATTTTTAAGTGCTGTGCACACACACGTAAAATTTTCTTAGCAGCATCCTCTCCCTTCATGGTGATTGGGCAACCCTTACGTGGGTAGAGCAGGTGCCAGCTTGGGAAAGCTGACCAGCTATCCTCCCCACAATTGCTATGGTTCAGTCATCTGCCCAAGGGCACTTGACAGGGGTACCCACCATGCTGCATGCTAGTGAGGGTAAGACTTTGTTGATCTGGAGGAAGTGGCTCTCAGGAGCCGGGTCACAGTCAAGCCATCTGGTGAGAGCTGAAGACACTGGGTGTGCACTCACCAAGGCCAGCCATTTCTCCATGTCCATCAGGGGCCTGATTGAGTAACTGAACAAGTAGTTAGGAGTATAGTTTCCACATTCTAAAAGCCTTCTCTGGACAAACAAATACAGGGAACAGAGTTACCATGAAATATGGAATATTTTAGCAGGAGCTAACTTCCAGTTTGCATGTTATGACAAAGCCATGGGCATCAGCTCTCTGTGTGAGGGTTGCCCTGAGCATGTCACAGTTAACAACCCTCAAAAAATATGTGTTCATGAAATTATGTGTGTAACATTTTGTAAAAGAAGTCTAAGAAAGAAAGAATTTACTACCTTTCTGCTATAGAATTGAGCTGTTGTAATTGTTCTCTCAAGTTTTTTATCTTGGCTCAGTGGCTGGGCATGCTTGTGGTCCTGGCAGGTCAACATTTAGGGCGAGACATTGTGAAGGCAGCTGTGGCTGTGGGTATTCAGTATGTTTTTCTGATGTCTGAGTTTTAGATGATTTTCTCTTTGTGGCATCCCTGGCAGGTGCATGGTAGCTATGCCTAGAGACACCACTAGCAATTAGAAGAGGGGCTGGACCCAGCTGCAAAGATCCAACGGTATTCTTTGACAGAAATGTTCAAATGAACAGCCTCTTGTATTTCTCCATTATCTATTCAAGAACTAGTTGGCAGGCACACGGCTTTTCAAGCTCAGGTGGCCTGCCACATTCAGTGGCCTGTGATGGTCTCTGGATATGAGTACCAGGACTCCAGGTCACATGCTCAGGCCTGCAGCTGCTCCAGCAGGTTTGCTCCCACAGGAGTCCCTCGGTCCTCGTGTGTGGCACACTGCCCAGCAGCTGGCAGTGCAATCTTAGTTATTGTTTGTAATTTTGTAATCTTAAGTAAATCATGCTATAAATGATAGTCCTTTTCTTAAAGCAATAACTAGAATTTTTAAATAACTTTCATTATAAAATTTAGAAAATAAAAGCAAAGAAGAAAATTATTAGCTGAACAGTTATGTAAATCTGCAATATTTCAAAACCCTAAAATTGAATTTCTACATATGCAGAGCTATTAAGAACAACTGGATCTCACCCCAAGGTTTGCCCACCACCACTTCTCAGGGATTCAGAGGCTCCCTCCTGCTGGCTCCTGCCTTAGGGGATAAATGGATTAAAGACTTTTAGTACACTGAAGATTCCCTGCACCCAGCAAAGAGTCTCCCTGAATCCCTGGTCCCTCAGTCCTGCAGTGCAAAGGAGTCAGGATGGGAACATGGAATGGATGTGAGAGCCCAGGATCTGAGTCTCTGCTGAGGTGTTTCCAAGTTGTGCCCAGAAGTGGGTGCACTTTCACCCTCTGTCTGTCCATCCCCTTCTCTCACCCTCTGTCTTCTTCATTGCCTTTTACTACCCTGAACACTGATCAAGGTGCCCACAGCTAGTGCCTGTTCTAATAACATTTAGATCCTTTTGCATTAGTGAGAAACTTCTGGCAGTCTGTTTATATTAAAAGTTTAGGGGGTAGCTTAATCAGTTATTACCAAATTTACTCAACATTATTCTGATTTGGACAATTCACCAAGATGAGAAAATAAATATGAGATGTATCTTTTGGAGTTAAAGTGATCAAATGTTTATGTCTACAGATAGTTAGTTATGTTAACTTGAATTGAATGAAATTCAGTTAATTTCATATTAGAATTTGTCAAGAAACACATAGCAAGATAAATAAAAAGACAAGAGCTCTTTTGTACAAGGATGATATTCCCTTTGAAAATATAATGGAAAATGACAGTAAAATTGAGGAATAGGAAAACTTAACTGAAATTAAACAAAATCTTTAGTGAGAAACATAAAAGAAAACTAAACCAGTGCAGAGTTTACTTTAGTTTCTCTGTGGTCTGGACCATCACTGGGGTTGTGTTCCCTAAATCAATGGAGCATAGCGGTTGCATGTCCTTGCATACCTGAACAGCTCCCTGTCCTCATCCCATCTGCGCCCTGTCCTACAGCACAGTCTGCTGAGAGCCACCCACTCTCAGAGATCGTCAGGGACAGAAAAGGAGCTGTCCGAGATTCAGGAAGCACTTTGGGCACCTCCCCTGGCTCTGACTCATCCTAGGCTCAGGGCTCCTGACCCCCAGCACACGGCACAGCCAGGCCTCCTGTTTCTTTGGTGGTAGTTTCTTTGTTTCCCCAAGTGTGAGGTTTCCTTAGTGCATCTGGTGCCGAGGTGACATGTGACCTTGTTCCTACAGGAAGAAGAAGGTGAGGATGGCGATGTTTCCTCTGCCCCGCCAGGGGCCAGTCACAAGCTGCCTTCAGCCCCAGCCTGGCACCACTTCCCGCCCCGCTATTCAGATGTGGGCTGTGTGGGGCTACGGGATGCTCATGAAGAGAACCCTGAGAGTATCCTGGATGAACATGTGCAACGGGTCATGAGGACTCCTGGCTGCCAGTCACCAGGGCCAGGCCACCGCTCCCCTGACAGTGCACACGTGCCCAAAATGTCAGGGGTGCTGGGGGGCACAGCCCTGGGGCATGGTAAGCATGCACCCAAGTCAGGAGTGAAGCTCGAGGCAGCCGGCCTGCACATCCACAGGCATAGCCACCACCACAGCCATCATGGTGTGGCTAGACCTAAGGAGCAGGCCGAGACCGAGGCTGCCCGCCGGGTCCAGAACAGCTTCACATGGGGTCTAGAGCTGCATAGCCATGTGGCCAAGCCCCGAAGCCACTTGGAGACTGTGGGTGCTGCCCCCAATGCCAGCGACAGCGTGGCCTACAGGTGAGTGTCTGTGGTGGCCCAAGCTGCACTTTGGATTCAGGGCTGTGGATCCTTTGTCTTGTGGCTTGTGTCCATTAGGGGCATAGGTGTCTTCCTAGGGAGGAAGGGGTCACAGTGAGAAGCCGTGTCTCCTGTGTATTCTCCTTGGATTTTCTAGGCCAGAATTCCCCTTTAAAAGTCTTTAAACCAAGGTCAGCTACAGATACTATAGGCATATGGTTTCTAGGAGCTCAGGTACCAGGCCTCTGCCTGGGCTGCTGAGCTGGCTAAAGCTCCATTCTTGAAGTGTGGTCGCATAGAGAACCGTTTCTAAGGGAGGTGTCTGGATGAGGACTGGCGGGGCCCTTGGTACCTCACCCAGTCAGGTGACCTTGGCTGAGAGGACAGAGTACAAGTGCTGCAGCTGACCTGTGGCTCTAGCCTTCCCAGCCAGGCCTCCTGAACTCCTTCCTTCACTTCCTGCCATGGAGTCACATGAAACAAACTCCAGACAACCCCAGTGGTGGGGCAGAGGCCACTAGAACACGCCACTTGGTCAAGGCCTTCATGTTCAGGGAGTCATACAGGGTTTGGAGCACAGGTGGCTAGCCGTTCAGTGATGAGCCAGGTAAAGTCAGTGGGTGACTCCCAGGTCTTGCTTTTGCAGTGGGAAGGCCGGCACGACTTCCAAAAGAAATGCTAAGAAAGCCGAGTCTGGGAAGAGTGCCAGCACCGAGGTGCCAGGCCCCTCAGAGGATGCAGAGAAGAATCAGAAGATCATGCAGTGGATCATTGAGGGGGAGAAAGAGATCAGTAGGCACAGGAAAGCCGGCCACGGGTAAGCGGCACCTGGTGTCCTGGGGGTGTGGGCACAGGTGTGCACAACCTCTGGCAAGCCTTTAGAGCTGCTTTGCCAGTGTCCTTCATGGTGTGGCATGGCCCCACCCACTGTCTTACTGCAAACCATGTACAGTGGAAGTGAGAATTGAAAGGAATCAGGTCCAACCCATTGCAACGTGAGCTTATTGATGCCTGCTCTGTGTGGGCATGTGATGGGGTGGGGTCCTGCACACAGCGTCAGTGTCCTGGGCAGGAGTGCCTGCTGGTGAGATCAGTCTAAAGTCACCATGCCTCTGTGAGCTCCTCTTGCTGCTGCCCCACCACCGAGGAAGGGGCTTGTTGTCACATAGCTGCTCTCACAAGGTTATTTCTGGGGCAGTGGCACCTCCGTGTGAGAATGACCTAAGGCATCAGGGAAGTGAGGCAGGCACCTAACTGCCACTCCAGTCAGGGCTACTGCGAGAGAAACCTTCTATGTTTGCAATTGGTCTCTCCTCAGTTGTTGGCAGGGGAAGGGTCTTATTTAGTCTGCATCCCTCTGAGCTCTGGATTACTCTACACATGGGTTGGTCCATTGTAGGGTAGACAGCACTGGCTTAGATGGGGCTTGGCCAGATGCTAGTGATACACAGGAACCTCAGGTCTGGAACTTGCCCATCGTTGGAGAGGGCTGAATGTGTGTGTGAGGCAGGTGAGCTTGACCTTTAGAACAAGCCTCCTTCCAGCATCCAGACCTTTTTTTGGCCACAAAGCCTGTTCTAGTGAGGAGACCTCTCAAGGGTTCCCTCTCCTTCTCTGGTTGGAGTGGGGTAGATTCTTGACATACCTGGATTTCTCTCCTGTGGGTTTTCACATGGAAAGGGTCGTCCTGGCCTGTCCTCCCACCCCAAACAGCGGGTTTCTGTGGCTAACGCATAAGAGGCACATCTAAAAATAACCTCCCAGGTTCCGGAGGCTCCTGCCATCAGATGGACTATTTTAAATTATGGGCTTTAGTGTTTTCAGCAGGCCTTCCCGGCTTACCTAGAGCCTGGGGGGCCATGGGGCCTCTGCCTTTGCTGTTCTTACATAAGGTAGGTGGGCTGAGGGGTCTGAGGGCAGGGAGGTGGAGGGGTGGAGGATAGGAGGTGAGAGGTAAGGAGAGGAGAGGGTTGGGGAGATCGGGGTATAGGAGGCTGGGGAGGTGAAGAGGTGGGGAGATGGGGGCCAAGGTCTCCCTGGGGCTGGCCTTGTAGGGCTTTTTAGGATGAGGAGCCTATCTCCCTCAGGTTACCTTTCTTTGGGCAGTTTTGGTGTCATGAGAGCACCGGACCAACCCACTTCCAAGGGGGCCCTCTTGGGTTCCATCATTTCTGCTCTTGGTGCTGAGACCCCCTCAGCTGTAGCTGAGAGAGGCTGACATTTTCACTTGAATTCCATCCAGTAGTCAAGAAATGTCATGCGACCTAGGCATAAAGCACATTCTTAATATTTAACAGCAAAGAGGCTTCATACCACATCAAGGGGAGAAAAGTTAGGAAAAATTATGTTTAGGATTTTGCCCAGTGTGTTAATTATTTTTAATGGAGAAGGAAATCAATATTCTAAGAGTGGCTATTTCTAAATTGTGATATAGGTTATTTTTTCTTTGAATTTCTTACATATTTTAGTTTTTTCACCAAGAGTATTTATTTTAATATCAAAACATTTTCTAAAACAGTAAAAGCTTTTTAAAAAAGAAGTCTGTGTATAGAATATGGTTCATATTTCAATAAAATTGTTAAAAATTAGTTTAAAACGGTACGTAAGAAAAGAATGTTTGTGTCATGTGAGACAGGAGGAAATTGCTGAAGTTCACATGGCCTCTGATGGCCAAGGACACAAAAGCACTCCTGCCCCA
The DNA here is from genome assembly GCA_030015415.1 of Cynopterus sphinx. Lineage (NCBI taxonomy): Eukaryota > Metazoa > Chordata > Mammalia > Chiroptera > Pteropodidae > Cynopterus > Cynopterus sphinx. The sequence goes on along the minus strand of CM057379.1, from coordinate 91,329,843 downwards.
GGTGTCCAGGAGTCAGTGCCACACACAGCCTCTGCCAGCTCCTGCCCAGCTCCTGATGCCTGCCTGCAGCCCTGGGTGTTTAGGTGCTGCCATGTCTGTTTTGCTCCCAAAAGGTCTTCTGGGGTGAAGAAACAGCAGGCCCACGAGAGCTCCAGGCCTTTGTCCATTGAGCGTCCTGGGGCTGTACACCCCTGGGTCAGTGCTCAGCTCCGGAACTCGGTCCAGCCCTCTCATCTCTTCATTCAAGATCCCACAATGCCACCCAACCCAGCCCCCAACCCTCTGACCCAGCTGGAGGAGGCCCGAAGGCGTCTGGAGGAGGAAGAGAAGAGAGCCAGCAAGTTGCCCTCGAAACAGAGGTACAGGGCCACTGTGGAGAGAGCAGGGCCTATCAGAGCTCTTCTAGGTGCCATGGCTCCACTTTGGGATGGAACTCCCAAGGTCTAATGTTCACACATAGAGCCATGCTGGGCACCCACTGGCAGTACTGGCTTCTTACTTCCACTTCCTTCCACAAGACCCTGCTGTGTGACCAGGGGCTGGGAGGGCAAGTGGTCATTACTATTTTTCTGGGGAGGAAAGGGGATCTGTCCCCTGATCACGCCTACTCTGCTTTGTGAGCATGCACTCACTTGGGTCTTTGTGGGAGTCCACAGGGTCCTCTTCGTGACATGGAACAACTGGAGGTTGTACAGTCAGGTCACTACTAGCTCCTGTACAGGCTAAGCTCAGAGAATTTGGTCCTGGGGGTCCTGGCTGCCTTCATTCACAGCCACACAAAAGGGAGCCCTAAACAGTGCCCTTTGCAGGTAGGATGGTAAACAGTGCTGAAATAGGTGCAGGTATAAAATTCTCTGGTCTTAGAAAGCAGAGTGGCCTGACCTGCTACCACCAGGTTCTTAGGCCAGACCCTGTTCTCACTCTCTGAGGAGCATGGGTACCACTCCCTTGTGGGTGGCAGGTCTCTCCAGGCCGGAATGTGGTTTCCCTGACCCTTTTAGCTGGCCCTTGAGGCTACTTTTCCTGGACCTGCTGGTTCATTGGGATCCCTAGGTGATTAGGAGGCCTGGAATCTGTAGTTTCCACCAGGACCTGGCATTGTAGCCACTGTTTCTAAGACATTAGTGGCTCTCCTCGCCAAGTTTTCTGTCATCTGGTGTCTGATCCTGCTTTCTGTGGGTCTCACTGTGTGTGGAGCATTGCTTCTCTGGGGAAGCAGATGTGAGGGTACAGACTCTCCCTAACAATCCATCTCGTCAGGTACAGGTGAAAACATGAATGTGTCTCCCTGGGTCATCGAAAGTAACCATGTTTACAGATCACTGTCTCACCCTGTGATCTTAATTCAGTCAGCAAGAGCCAGCCAGCTCTTTGCAGGAGACCCATACGCAGAGACAGACAGGGCTGTGGAGAGGCCGGGATGTGAGAATGGAAGCTCCTCCCTCTGCCAGGGGCTTCCTGGGACTTCATTTTTGCCTCGATCTCTTGGGGACAGGGCTCATGTCCCCTCTTCCTGCCAGTACTTTGCTGCCCCTCACAGCACCACATTGTGTCTGGCCAGTGGCTCTCTGTGACTTGCGTTTTAGGGGTGAGTCACCTGTGGTGTATTGGCCAATGACTCTGCTCGCTCCACATGTCAGTCCTGGGCACCTGGTCCTTTTGTAAATGACCACAGAGCAATGATCTGGAGGTGGCAGTGGGTGTTCTGGGGCTCCCTGAGCTCCTCATGGGGTGACCCCCACCAAGGTCGGTCAGAGCAGAAGTCTCTGTCAGGGCCACAGAGCACATGCTCAGGGTAGATGGTCACTTGGAGAGGAGCCGCTGGGCAGGGAACCCAGGGACAGGACCCTGCTTGCTTCGGACGGAGCAGTGACCGCTCTGCAGGACCCGGACCTATGTCAGCACCGAGTGGGAAGAGCTGTGTCCAGAGGGAGGAGGCCAGAGGCAGGTCCTCTAAGTGTGGACGAAGCGACAGAATCCTAGCACCTCAGATGAGGGGTTCCCCAAGGGCTCTGACCAAGCAAGGAATCTGGGAATTCTGAATAAGAAGGCAACATCTGTTTCTTGACTGAGTCTGATGCTCCACCGCTCAAGAAGGGGTTTGGTGTCTTGCCTGTCACACATAGTAGGAGCCTTGTGTGGTAGTGATGGACCCTCTTGGGAAGTCCATGTTCCGCCTGCTGTCTGTCACCCAGTTGTCACCTTGGAGCGTGGAGGTGGCCCTGCCCCAGACCTGTGCGGCTCACTGACGCGGTTGTTCCCTAGGTATGTGCAGGAGGTCATCCAGCGGGGGCGCTCCTGCATCAGGCCGGCGTGCACGCCTGTGCTGAGCGTGGTGCCAGCGGTGTCCGACATGGAGCTCTCCGAGACAGAGTACGTGCGTGCCCTGCGCGGGTCCTCCCGCAGCGCCTGCCCAGCCCGCGCTGTGGGCCAGGTCCCGAGGAGCAGCAGCTGTTCCCAGGGCTGGAGCCCGGGCACTGCACTGGAAGAGCTGGGGCTGCCAGCTGTGTGCAAGCCTTTCCTTCCTGTCTCTTCATCAAAGGGGATGCTGACTGTCCATGTGGTGGCAAATGACCAGTAGGCCAGAGAGAAGGTCCACTCTGCCTCTTCCACTCTGGCCACACATCCCCGCCTGCCTTTACTTTCCTGAGCATCCCAGCCAGGCCTTAGGACTTGACAGGGTCGGGGCTGCAGCCATGATTTCTGACGCGCTGCCGACTGAAAGCGTCAGCTCTGTGGTGCTTGTGTGTCCAGATGCTGTGTGTACAGCGAGCCTGGCTTTGTTCTCATGTGGGATGTGTCTGCTCCTCAGGTACACGTGGAGCAGGGTGGGCATTTAGTGAACTGTAGGCCACATGCAGGCAACACACCATTCCTGCACTTCTGCTCAAGACAGAGCAAAGAAGGGTCCCCCACTTCACTAGGCTTATCCCAGACAATTCCACTGGCCTAGAGCTTCTTCACCAGGTCACTCCTCAGGAGTGGCCCCTGTAGGAGCAGGGACTCCTTCTGTAAAGAATAAGCTGACATGGGACCCCCACCCCCGCCCGAGGCAGGCTCCCAGGACAATCTGGTTTTGAGGTTGTGGGACTGAGGGAAGGAAAGCAGGGGCCAGGGAGGCCTGGCTTGAGTGATGGACAGCCACACGGATGAGGCGACAACACAATGTGTGCCCAGGGAGGGGAGGGTCCCCAGAGGAAAGAACTCACTATGAGCTCAGGTAGCCTTCTTGATATGACACTGGTACAGGAAGTTTTCTGCCTCACCCAGCTTGGTGGGGACTGAGAGCTGTATTCACATGTACCCAGGCAGCTCCAGAGCAGTCACAGGGACCAGGGACACTGGAAGACAGAGCGAATGCTGCCTGTCCCAGACAGAGTATCTGCTTAGCGCCCATCAGGATGAGGTCCTATCCCACCTATAACACCCCTCTCTGGAAGTCTGACCGGTTGCTGCCTCTGGTCCCTGGACAACCTCTCTGCTGTGGAGCAGGTCCATTTCAAGATCTGTCACAGTTCTGTTGGTCCGGTCCTTGGCCTACAGATCTTTTTGAAGTCTGGGGCTTTAAGTTTTACTAAGGTGTAAGCAGTATAGTTCAACCTAGGAGTGAAGGCTGTGTTGGTTCCAGTGGCCCAGCCACCTTAAGAAGCAGGTGGAGGCATCCACCGTGAGTTCTAGCCCTGCTGGCCCACTTTTACGTGGTCTGGGTCAGGGGTGCTGCCTGCCAGTCAGCTCAGGCCACAGGGAGACCCTGGATTTTCTGGTGGGTGGAGGAGGGAGGCAGGCAAGCCAAGGCACTGTGCAGATGTGAGACAGGCAGGATTGTGAGAGAGGAGCTGGTGTCTCTGCTGAGGGTCTCGGTGACTGGGTTTGATGCAGGACTGGAAGGAACCCTGTGTTGAGACACCATGTGGGTCAGAGGCCCCCAGAAGTGGATGTGTTGGGCCTAGGGGCCTGTGGATGCATGCATTTCTGAGTGTGTTGCAGCTCATCCCTGCAGGCCCTGCTCTGTCGTTTACTGAGAGCTTGAGGCCTGAGGTCCATTGAGGGGTTCCCTGTGGAACGCAGAGCCCAGGAATCACCATTGCTTCTCTGCCTCCAGGACAAAGTCACAGAGGAAGGCGGGCAGTGGGAGCACCCAGCCTTGCGATAGCATCGTCGTGGCCTACTACTTCTGCGGGGAGCCCATCCCCTACCGGACCCTGGTGAGGGGCCGTGCGGTCACCCTGGGCCAGTTCAAGGAGCTACTGACCAAGAAAGGCAACTATAGGTAAGAGTAAAGGCCTGGGGTCTGTGGTAAGCAGATGCCTTCTCCAGGAGTAGTGTTGTTTGCTATATGCCCTGTTCTCATCCCATCTAATCCATGTTCCCCACTTACCCACTAATCCAACCCTGAGCTGTTGGCGGAAACCCCTTGATGTGTGCAGTGTGGCTCCCAGCTCCGACTCCAGTGCCAGGTGACTGGGGCCTCTAGGCCAACTGAGGGGCCTGGATGTTCCTCACGTTAAAGGTGAGGAAACAGGCCCAAACACAGTGGTTTGTCAGTTTCCATGCTGTTCTGACCTAGGTTAGCCTCGTCTCCAGCCTCAATTCAGCCATTTTACTAGATGGGGAAGCCAGGTCCTCTTGCCCAGGGTCCAAGGGCCCCCTTTCCCAGAGTTAGCCATGAGCTGCTTGGCCCTGCCAGCCAGGCCATGGAGGTTCCCGAGTGAGCACTGGGGGAGGAGCAGGGGACAGATAGGAAATAGAGTCTCAGCCAGGGTCAGCCCACAGTGGCCTCTAGTGGGTGGTTTCCTCTATCTCCAAGTAGCAAGAAAGCACCCTTTGGAAGGTGCAGCTGCTGGAGAAGGATCTCAGCTCCAGTGGCTTCTGCTTGGGCCTGGCCTTAGTTGGGGTATGTCACCCCAATGGAGATGACAGGCTCAGCTCTTAGGAAACAGAAATGCTGAAGCTGCCCACTTCTCCCCCACAGCACTCGAGAGGCCAGGGGACCCCACATGTGGTCACTGTACTGTTCACTGTCAGCTGTCCAGCAAACAGGCACCAGGCAGAACCAGCTTGTGTGCCCTGTGCATGTCTGGAGCATGATTGCTCAGTGTTGTGTATGTGTGGGGCCGCCAGGCTAGGAAGTTGAGAAACCCTGAGGATGTGGGGGTATAGGGAGGAAAGGAGTGGACAGGCCGTCATCTGCTCTCATTCCCTTTCTTACCTGTGTCCCCCAGATACTACTTTAAGAAAGTGAGTGACGAGTTTGACTGTGGAGTGGTGTTTGAGGAGGTTCGGGAAGACGAAGCCGTCCTGCCTGTCTTCGAGGAGAAGATCATCGGCAAGGTGGAGAAGGTGGACTGACGGCCTGGCCTCTGCATCAGGCTGGCCCTTGTTAGTGGCAGTGGGAGAAGCCACACTGAGAGCCAGGAAAGGCTGTGGCATGTCAGGTGCTCTGACGTGTGTACAGACACACAGCTCCTGGTGTCAGCCTGGGTCTGCCAGCCACCCCTTTGGTCCATCTGTGTCCGAGTGAGCGGGGGTCCTGATGAGTGGTCCCACAGGTGTCTGTCCTGCTGCTGGTGAGAAGGGGTCCCATCTACTCCTCCACAGCAATACTCTGAGAGTTCACCCACGCAGGGAGCCCACCATGGGGCTGCCTTGATGACCCTCTCCAGTGGCCCCCTGCTGCTAACTGTGGGCCATCCTCCCCCCACCCGCCCCCTGCCTCTCTGCCAGGCACTGATACTGCAGGCTCTGCTTCTTCCTCCTGGATTCACCCACTGTGCCCTGCCCTGGTCAGGAATAGCCCAGGCCCAGGGTACAGGGGGCCCTGGGGGGCCTTTAAATTGTACATGTCACCGAGTGCCTTCAACACAGCTTGTCTCTTGCCTGCCACTGTGTGGATCCGGTGACGGGGCACCTCGTTGTCCCCTCTCCATCCTCAGTTTCCACAGCGCTGGCTCAGCAGGTCCTGGGCCCCTCCTTTCTAAGGGCCCATGTAAATATGTACATTTCTCAGGCTAGGGCCAGCAGGGGGCTGCCCTGAGCCCATTTTTCATGCGCTGACTTGTACAATTATCTTTTCAAAGGTACTTGGATAATAATGAAATAAAACTGTTTTTGAACCTTCCCTGACTGTGGAGTCACTGGTCTTCTGTGGGTGGGCCTGGTGGGTGAGTACGCCATCCTCGGCCAGCTTCTAGCTTGTGTGGCCTATCTCCCGTAGCCTGGCTACATATGGCCCATGTCAGGCTTTGGCAGCAACTTCATGTCCCGCTCCTGTACCTGCCCAGGTGGGGACCCAGACCTATACCCAAGCCAGGGATCCACTGAGGAGGGTTGGGGCAAAGGCTGAGCCCTATCCAACATAGAACAAGCCCCAGGGGGCCAGCCCTGCTCAGGAACGACACACAGTCCAGGACCAAAGCTCTTTATTCAGGATCCACAGCTTGCCAGGCACCGGAAACAGTGGCTCCCCAGCACCGATGTGGGGGCAGCTATAGCTCTTCTTTGGGCTCCAGGGTGGAATTGGCTGATGTCTCCTGGAAAGGGTCACAGAGGCCCAGATGGAAACTGGGCTCTTAGCCCACTGCTGCCTAGTACTATAGCCACCGGTCAAGAGGACCTGTCCAGAGGCCTGGAGCCTTAGGACAGAGGCACTCACCGGGATGGGGGCTAAGGACTCCTTGGTGGGCTCCTCTTTCGGCAACTTGCCTCCGTTATCCAGGAACTTAGAGAGGGTCTCCAGGTCCCTGGCACTTTTGTATTCAATCACCTGAGGAAGGCCAGGAGGGTGTGAGGGACACAAAACTTCCACTCAGGCCATGACCTTACTGTCTTACACCCACCTGACTTCACCTTCTAAGCCCCTTCCTTAACAAGGTCCTGTCCCACCCCAGGCCACACCCTATAGGAGGTCTTGCACTGAGTCCAACCCACCCCCCCACCCAGGCCCTGCCCTCTGAAGCCACATCCTTTGAGGCCATGCCCTATCTCCATCTGAGGACTCAGACCTCAGACCAAGAAAGGTGGGGTCCTGCCTTACCTTCCGACCTGGTCCCGCTGGGAAGTACTTGAGGGTGGGGAAGCTATGCACAGCGAAGGCTTCCAGCTCATTGGCTGTGGCATCTAGCTCTGCGATGATGATATCCTTGTGATCCCTGTACTTCTCAGCCAGTGCCTCCCAGGCTGGGGCCATCTCCTTGCAGTGGGTGCACCATGGGGCGTCTAGGACAGTGGGGCATTGGCACGGCCAGCAGGGCCCCCTATCCCTCACCTGCCCACTGTCCACTGCCCTCCACACTCACAGAACTTGATAAACACATTCTTGGTTTCATCAAATGCCACCTGCTCGAAATTCTTGCCCACGAGGGTCTTGACCGGATGCTGGTCCCAGTCAGGGGGGACCTCCTGGCTCAGGAGATAGGGCTGGGGAAAACGGGCCAGACACTTTGGGATCTCTCCTGAGAGCTGCTGCTCCCACCCCAAACCCCTGGGTGGGTCACCCAGCACAGACCTTGAACTCGCCACTGAGGACTGCGTGACAGAATGCGGTGACCGAGGCTGCGGTGACTGGCTCCCTTTCTGCAGGTGTGTACTTCTTGGTGGTCTCCATGTTGATGAAGCGCAGGGTGGGGGCCTCCTCAGCTTTGAGCCCAAAGTACTGTAGCACGTGGTTGTTGTCGGCACCCACGTCCACCACCACGAACAGCACCTGCCAGCAGGGAGTCTATACCGGGCACTGGCCTCCCCACCATCCACCCCCCCAGCCCAGCTAGTACCTGCCCCCGGAATGGGAGAGCTGCTTCCCTGAAGCCCGCTAACAGCTCCTGGTGCGGTGCCAGTGTCTGGTTGATGAACAGCAGCAGGTGATTGAGGATCCTGGCCGCAAAGATCTTAGGGGATGTCTGCAGAGCAGGCCAAACTCATGGGGGCAGGTTTCCATGGTCGCCCTCCCGCTACCCCTGACGACCCCTCCTGCAGCCCGCCTACCTGTACCTGTAGCCCAGCTCACCTGGCTGTTGAACTCTGTGACCAGTTGCATGCTGTGGGTGAGGAGGAAGCGGGACAGATCCTCCTGGTCCAGGCCCAGCTCCTCATCCACTGGGAAGTCTGCCCGGCCCTCGTCAAACTGGACAACACCGGGTGGGTCAGCAGGACCCAGAGCCCTGAACCTGACCCCTGCCTTGGCCTTAACTCAGCCCTGACCCACCTTCTTGAAGAGGACCACAGTGTCCTTGGTGAGGCCGAAAGTCTGAAAGAGCTGTGGCCTGTCAGTGAGGCCAAAGGTCACGTGCAGAGCATCCCGGGCCAGGGCCAAGAAGGTAGCCACATCCTCATCCTGCAGATCCTAATAGGCCCATGCCTATGAGGACATCTGGAGCCACAGGCCTTGCTCCTAAGGCCTTCCCCTGTCCCATGCTACTAGCTCACCTGGAAGAAGCCAATGACCACTACATCCTGGGCGTCTATCAGTGCTTGGGTGCCCTTCTCATCCTCCAGTCGTGTGGCACTGGACCCCACCCGCCGCCTCAGCCACTCAGCGATACCCGTGGCCTCCCTGGGACCTGTGGAGAGTCCCTTTAGCCCAGGCCCAGCTCCTGCCCCTCCCCACCCCAGCCCGTGCATGCCTGCCCCCGCACCAGTGTAATCCTCTGGGTGTGTGCGGTTCCCGTCACGGAAGAACTTCAGAGTAGGGTACTCTGTCACAGCAAACTCCTTGGTCAGTTCTCGCTCTGCGGGCCCGTCCACCTTGGCCAGCTTGGTTTTGGCTGACTCTGCTGCCAGCAGGGCAGCTGCCTTGCTGTATTCTGGGGCCAGCGCCTTGCAGTGCGCACACCATGGGGCGTCTGGGGGACAGGGCCATGAGTGCCTCCAGCCCCCACAACTCCAGCTGCAGCCCCTGCTCCCGCCTAGCCAGAGCTGGCAGACCTTGGGATCAGTCAAGTTCAGCACAAAACATGTCCTATCTATACCTCCTTCCTTCAGGGGCCCTCCCGAGCCTCAGCCACACCAAGCCCAAGCACCAGAGATTTGACTACTCAAGGCCCCCAGCTCGGGGGTGCAAGGGCCAGCACCATTCAGTGAGTTTGAGAAGAACTTCTGTTACTCCTGGAGGCCAGGCTCCTGGTCATATGCCACTGCCGTTGAGGCCTGCCAGTTCAATGGCTCTACGTGTGTAAAGATTTGTAAAAAAGCCACTCAAGAATAGGCAAAGCCTGAGTTTTGTCTGGCCCTTCACAGAGTCTATAGAAGGATAATGACCGTGGATTCTCCTCTTCCCTCCCACTGACTGCGACTGAACCCCCAGGTCTAGCTCAGCCCTAGGGCTTTGCTTCAAGTGCCCTCCAAGGGAGCCCCAGGAGCACAGTGGGGCCAAGTATCCACTAGGGAGATCCCCTCAAGTGTATAAGCCCTGAAACACGGGTGTGTGGGGGGTCTAACCCACGGGGCAGCCCCTGTGGCACCCCCAGCCCTGCTGACCCTGTGCACTCACAGAACTCCACCAGCAGAGCAGGGTACTCCCTCAGGGCCAGGCTGAGGGTGTGCCGGCTCAGCACCAAGACCCCATCCTCCTCGGAGACCTCCTCCTTAGGGGGCTCTTCTGAGAGACCCTCTGTCCCTGGCCCCTGGCCCCGCGGGCCCAAGGCCTGGAGCAGTAGCAGCAGCAGAACAGGTAAGAACTGGCTGTCCATGGCAGTGCCGGGGCCCACAGGGCGGAGGCAGATAAGGGGGCTGGGGGCCAAGCAGCAGCTGCCACGTGGCACCCAGGCCTGGTCACAGGGAAGATAAGTCCACAAGGCTCTCCCCACCCCCAAGGGAGGGGAGGCAGACAGAGGCAACACTGAGGGCACCGAGACAGGGAGACGTTTAATAGGACTATTCAGGGCACAGCACCAAGCCCAGAGAGGGGGTGTCCCGAGACAGGGCAAAGGGCATGGGGGTCTGGTCACTGATTGAGGGGGCTGGGGAATGCGCAGGGATCCCTGTGCAGTGACTGACAGAGGCAGGGGAAACAAGGACCCCGAGTGGGAAAACCACTCCCAGGGTAGGGGGCGGCGCTCAGCTCTTCCAGTCTTGGCAGATGTGGAGGCCCCACTCCCAGGAAAGGTGGTCTGCCCTGTCGTCATCGGTGAAGAAGGATGTGACCACGTAGCTGCCCCTCACCAGAGCACCCCGCGGTGCCTCCTCCACCGGACTTACAAACTCATACTCCTGGGCACTCGGGCCATAACTGCCCACCATGTACACGGCCTTGTCCACTGGGGGAGGGAGAGGACATTAGGGGCTGCCCTCTGTCCCACCAGTCCCGCCCAGTGGCCACCCAGGCCACCCCCTGCACAAAGCCCTCACCTCGCAGGCCCCGGCGGTAGGTGTGATGCAGACATTTGAGGCCACTAACAATCTCCTTATTGACCTGAGGAACAGAGGATGTTAAGAGGTCCTTCTGGGGGGCTGAACCTGTGGCTGACTAATGTCCGCCATGACAGCTACCCTCACCTTGAAGGTAATCTTCACTTTGTAATCAACACCCTCTTTCAGGACGAACACCTGGTTTTTCAGTGCAGCCAGCTCCCCTGTTGGGAAAAGCCAGCTGAGGGAAGAAGGAACTGTGATGGCTGAGACCCTGGCCCAGGAATCCCCCGTGGTGGGAAGCAGGGATCTAAGAGGTCTCCACCCACAAGATCAGTCTGTGGTTTGCAAAGGGGTTACCTGTGAGGTCCATGGTTATGGGCCCTGGCGCCTGCTCAGATATCAGTGTCAGCCTGGTTACCTGGACGTTGGGCAGGCTGGGGTCTGAGGAGAAACTGGAAGTCTATAGGATGCACCCCCATTCCGCCCCTCCCCTCCACTCCCAGGGCTGGTGCATACCCACGGGCAGCGGCAGGGGCCCTAGCAGCACCCTCTTGTACTTGACCAGGCTCTCATCATCTGGATCCAGCTGCTGGATCTCCAGGAGGCTCTTCCTCTCTGGGGCTCGGTACCCTGGCACAGCCTCATCCAGCACCTCCTCTGGTGGCAGCTGCCCGCCCTCCTTGTCTGTTAGGAGGACTGGGGATCGGGGAGGTGAGTAAGCGATTACCACCCACTGCCCCTGGTATTCAATGGAGCCCTCCATCTGGTCAGCTGTATCTCCCACTGCTGGAACTTAAAAGGAAGCCAGTAGGGGCACAGGGAGGGAGAGGGTATGGGATCTCAGAAAGGGAGGGCTGTATGGAGGGACAGGGAGAGGAGTGGGCCCCCCTTTAGGAGACCTGGGGGTCAGAGAAGGCTCCCAAGAGCCATGTGACATCCCTAGAGGCACCAGCTGCCTTCTCCTGGCTTATCCATCCCTCCAGGGACCCTCCCTGGCTCTGAAGCTAAAGGTAGGAGGAACAATACCCCAAATTGGGGACAGCCCCAAGGACTGGGGGCCATCACCATGGAATGGTAACCTACAAGGTCTTCCCTGGAGCAGAGTCTCTACCCTCACAGTCCTCTGGGTCCCCCAGTGCTCTGGGGCCTCTTCCCATATTCCCATAATGCTCTTGGACACTTCTAGCCCTCACCACCCTGCTAGGGACAGGGGTCTCTGAACACCTTCCCACAGTCCTAGGGGTTCCTTCCACAGTGCTCCTGGAAGGTGGGGGTGAGTCTCTCTAAACCCGTCAGCTTCTACTCTGGGGCCACCTCCCAGAGTCTCCTAAAGCCCCTTCCCAAGGTGCACGGGGGTAGGGGTCTCTCTAAGCCCTTCCCATAGTGTCTTGGGACAGGGTCTGTCGGAGTCGCTGCCCACCGTGCTCCCGTCTTCTCAGGGATTGCCACATACTCTCCAGGAGCCCTAGCCCCACCCAGAGGAGAGGGGATCGCTGGGGCAGGTTCCAAAGGGGCGAGGGTCCCTCTGTCACCCTGGCTTCACAAACAGACGCTCCCGCCCTTGGCTCCTTTCCCCGTGAGTGTTTAGCCTGGACCAAGCCCCCCACCCCCGCCAGAACCCTCACGGGGGCCGGCCCCACAAGGTCCCATCGCACGCCCCCAAAGTTTCCGCGGGTGGGGCCAGCCCCCGCCTCGGGTCGAGCCGCCCCCGCGAGCCCCCCGCCCACGTGGCCGCCCTGGCCCCGACCCCGCGGGCTCACCTCGGGCGCACAGCGCCAGCCGGAGCAGCTCCAGCAGCTGCGCCCCCAGCTCGCACGCGTCCAGGCCCAGCATGGTGGTCCGCGGCCCGGCCCCGCCGCCTCGCTCGGCGCGGCGCTCAGCCCCGGCGCGACTGCGGTGAGCTCATCCCGGCCGGGAGCGCCCCCCGCGCCCAGCGCCGCGCCCGGCGCGCGCGCGCCCCCACCGCTCCGCGGACCCCGCGCGGCCCCGCAGAGACGCGCGTGTCGCCCCCGCCCCGGGCGCACCCGGACCGCACGGCTCCGCGGTCACGGCCCCAGCAGCCCTGCCGACTGCAGCCGGCCCTGGCCATCGGGGCTGCCCCACCCCCACGGCGCCGGCGGGAGTCTGCGGAGTCTCTGGGGAAGCTCCGCGGGCGAGGCCGGTGGGCTGGGGGCGCCGAGGGGAGCAGGTGCGGTCCCCACCACGTCCCCAGGCTCTCATTACCAGCAGGCAGCGCAGGCCGCACCTGGGGCCCGGAGGTCCCCACCCTCCTCCTGCTCCCCACCCGCGGAGCTTCTGTCTGGGCGTAGGGGACTCCCAGAACCCCACCCACCCACTCCCACTCCCACAGCGCCCGCCTTGGGGGCTGGGAGGTGCTGCGTGTGTTTGCACAGCCTTCCGGCCCGCCAAGGTAGAAGATCACAGTCATCCGCACAGAGCCACCAGAGTGCATGTGGCCATGGCCGAGGTCCTCGACCATGTGAGTGTGGTAGGGGCGGGGTTGTGTATCTGTAGGCTCTGGAGATCCAGACGATTCTGAAATCCTCTGTCCTTGGGGAGAAAAGGACACTGATGCAAAACAGAACCAGAGTGATGATGTTAAGAGGAAGGCACAAAGGGAACTTCTGGTCTTGTTTCCTAAACAAGCCCTGGGGTGCGTAGATGGGGGTCAGCCAGGGCAGGGAACAGGGGTGAGCTGGACATCTGGCTGAGGACAGCTGGATCTATGGCCTAGGTCTGAATACAGGAAGAGATAGAACATTGACCTGAGTCCCCCTTCTTTCTAGACTCCCTCTGCCCCCTCATCCATTTCTGAGGACACTCAAGGATTAGACCTATCCTTGTTCAAAGGAGCCCTGATGTGATCTGGAAGCCTTTTTGGGTCTCCAGGTCGTTTTAGGGCCCCACCCTTGCTGCCTTTTCCCTGGAATGTAGGAAATCAGTCCGGAAAGCTACTCATCCCAGATTGGGCACAGTCTGGCCTCTGGTGGACTTCAGCCTCTATAGATGCCCACCTGTCCAGAGGGGAGCCAGGCCTGGGGACAGCCTGACTACACCTGAGATCTAAGGCAGGATGGTACCCCAGCAGGGGTAGGAGCCCCTTCCAGTCCCCTTGCTCCAGCTCATGCTGGACCTGGCCTTACCAGCAGTGGAAAGGGATTCAAGTCACCACACCTAAGGCTGCTGGCCAAAGGTAAACCCCATCCTGCCCTGTCTCCAAAACCCCCTGAAGGGAAAGGGGAGCTGGGGAACTCTGTCTCCACAAAGCAGAAATGGACCTGTTTACACCCCTTAAAAATGGCCCCAGCAAAGGGGGTCTGGGGTGAAGGTGGCCAAGCTGTTGGAGAAAGAAAAGAAAATGTTGCAACTGAGCCCTGAGCCCAGAGGCTGCTGGCCAATCTGAGGGGAGGTGATGCTGAGATCCTATCTCCCCACAAAAGCCCCTCTCCCACAGTCTTGGGATATCCCGGGTGGAGTCTCTGTTCAACTAGCTCCACTTCCCTGTGCAGGTTTGGCAAAAGTGAGCCACCTGCCAACTTCCCTCAAGTCTCAGAATTCACATCTAGTACCCTGTGCAGCCAGGCAGTGTCACATGGTCCTGGTGGCATCCACCCCATGACCCATGGGGTCACACAATCGAAAGGACACACTCCTAGGGCAGTGAGAACCCTCGCCCTGACCCCACAGCCCTCTCCACCCCTGGTCCTGGCACATCTGGAGGGCACCATACATGGGGTGAGTCTGGGGGGCAGGGGTTACAGTAGACCCTGAACCACTGACTCCCACCCCAGTCCACCTTCCCCGCAAGTCCCCTGTTCTGCACTCTCTTCCCTCATGGAAACCTCTCCCCTTCCCTGGCCTCCTGCCAGCTCCCTGAGTCCTCACCACCCCTCTGCGCCACCCTCCTCTCCCTGAGCCCCTCACCCTGCCCCAGCCTAACCCCTATTCCCTCCCCAAACCCCTGTCCAAGCCCTCCTCCATCCCAGAGCGGCATCTCCGTCTCCCCCCTTCGGGGCCCCCCCATGGGCTCCCAGCACGTCCGGGCGGGCACCGGCCTGCTTCTCCTGACGTGGCAGGCCGCTCCTTGCGGTGGCCGGTCGAGCGCCCGCCTGTTCCCAGAGCCAGAATGGGACCCCGGAGTCATCCCCGGTTCGGGAGGGTTAACTCGGGCGCGGGGCGGGGCGGGGCGGGCCGGCTCGGACGCCGACACCCGCCGGCCTCGCTCTCAGCCATGGCCGCCGGCCGGCGCCCTGGGGCGCAGATGCCGCACCTGAGCAAGGTGGGTGCTGGGTGGGGGTCCCGGCGGCCCGGGATTTCCCGGCATCGAGGCCGAGGGGGGCAGGAGAGGAGTGGGAGCTGCCGCGCGCCAGTGCGGACTCGGCACGGGCGCGAGGGGGGCGCGGGCCTGGTGGCGATGGGCCTGCGAGGGGCGGGGTGGGCGCCGGGGCCCGCGGGCGGGCGCCGCAGCGGGCGCCCCTCGCCTCCGTGCCGCCCCCGCGCTCCTCTGCGAGCGTAGCCCGAAATCCCCCCATCTGTGCGCCTTAATCTCTGAGCACACTGATGCCGGCATCCCAGCCGGGCCGTGGAATCGGGATCTGGGGTGGGGGGAGGCCACCAGGGCAGCCCCTGCAGCCCCCCCGCTTCGCCCAGATGGAGCGGGTGGTCGTGAGTATGCAGGACCCCGACCAGGGCGTGAAGATGCGGAGCCAGCGGCTGCTCATCACTGTGGTTCCGCACGCGGCGACTGGTGAGGCTGGGGGCGTTGGGGAGTAGGGGTGGGGGGTGAAGGGCTAGGAGGTGGGAGGGGCAGGCTGGGAGTGGGGAGGGGCACTGGCCCTGCCTGGTCTCCCCCAGCGGGTCTTCCCCACCTGATCTCTGCTACGCAGGCAACGACATCATGGAGTGGCTGATCCAGAAGTACTGCATCTCAGAGGAGGGTAAGGGAGTCAGCGACTGCCCATCCTGGCTGCCACCCTGCCCTGGGGCCCCTGTGCTGACGCTGGACTGAGCCTTCTGGGGCTCACCCATGTCAGGGCCAAGCCAAGGGTGCTCGGGAAGGGGAGCTTGTCCCCAAAGACCTTGCTCAGTTCTCCCCGCTGAGAACTCCCCCCTCCCCAGAGGCCCTGCACCTGGGCATCCTCCTAGTGAGGCATGGCTACCTGTACCCGTTGCGTGATCCCCGCAGCCTTGTGCTCCGCCCGGATGAAACACTCTACAGGTTCCAGGTCAGGCTCAGATGGGTGAGGACTCCTGGAAGGGGTAGGGCTGGGGTGGGAGCAAAATGCAGTGATGTCACATCACATCAGGCCTAGTGGCCTACCACTCCCTCCCCAAAAGGACTGGACTCAAAGCTTCCCTGTGGTAGGGTCAAGTTAAGGGAAGGGGGCTACAGTTTCTCTGGGGTCATAGCAGGGCCTCCGGGGGATTCTGCCTGCCTCCCTGGTCCTTAGGTTTCCACTCCTAAATGAAGCTGTGGGGCCTGAGGACTGGATCCCTATATTTCGTTGTGTCCTTAGTCATGCTATAGTCCACTTCTTGCCCTCACCAGCCACAACAGAGACCCAGGCCAGGGCTGCCCTCAGCCCCTATCCGCCTTCCCCCCAGCACAGATGGTGACTATATCCTGGGCTTGGGCAGGCCCTACCCCACCCCTCCCTGGAGCTGGAGCTCCTGAAGCCCAGAGTCAGGGAGGCAGCCTCTCCACAGGGCCCTAAGGGCTGAGTGGAGCTCGGTTCCAGGTGGGGAGAATGGCCTGTGGCCAGCTGAACCTTTGGACCATGGGCAGGCTGGCAGATCCTCAGGCATCCCCTCCCACCCACCCCCAGTCAGCCCGGTCTCCTCCCAAGGGAGCTGAGTGGGTGGGGGCAACTCCTGGGGTGAGGAAGGCTCAGGAGGTCCCAGACACCCTTGTCCCCGCATGGCACCAGACACCCTATTTCTGGACGAGCGCCCTGTGGCCAGCTGCTGAGCTTGACTATGGTGAGTAAGGAGGGGTGGACTAGCCTGGGACAAGCTCCCAGGACTAGTGGCCTCTCGGTGATGCCATAGGGGAGGAGAGGACAGAGGTTGCTCCTGTGCAGCCTTTACCCCTATCCTTCCAGCCATCTACCTAGCCAAGAAGAACATGCGAAAGCAGGGAGCCCTGGCAGACCACGAGAAGGTGGGACTTCCCTTCCAAGCTGAGTCCAGTAGGAGGAACTCGAGCCTCATTTGTGTCTCCAGGGCCTCACAGTTTGCCCTGGAGCACACAGCCCAGGCCCCAGGATAATGCAACCTTACACAGACAGCCATACCCTGTGCGGTCTCAGTGGGGAGGTGGGGGGTGCACGCCCCAGAGCTTGGCATGGGAGGGAGTTACCTACTGGACGACACCACCTCCAGGAGCATTATGACCAGCTGCACAGGAAGATCAACCACACGTGGGACCTGGTAGTGATGCAGGCAAGAGAACAGCTGCGGTGAGACCCCAAGCCCTGCGGGCACAGAGCCCAGACTGCCCGGGATGCCCAGAGGCACTGAGCTGGGCACTGGCAGCCATAGGTCCAGAAAGAGTACAGCCCATGTTTGGCTGTCTGCCCTGGCCCTGGCCTGAGGGTGGGTGAGGGAGGTGCTGTGGTGGGCACTGGTATTCCCCCAACTCCACCTACTCCCTCAGGGCAGCTAAGCAGCGCAGGAAGGGGGACAGGCTGGTCATTGCATGCCAGGAGCAGACATACTGGCTGGTGAACAGGCCCCCGGTGAGCCCCTTTTGTGGGGAGGAGGTGATTCCTTGGACAGCAGCAGGTCCTCAGGAGCTGTGGGAGGGATGTGCCTTTGGGGTCTCAGCAGGTGACAGGAGGTTGTAGGTCTGTACTCATCAGAACCCACAGACAAATAGCTTCTCTCTGGGTCTAAGGGAGGGGACTGGGGAAACTGAGTTGGTGGATCTGAAGACCCTCAGGAGGAGGCAAGTGGGCTTAGCTGCAGCTTCTGGGGGTGCTGGCCTAGGGTTAGGCATTACCTAGAACCTCAGTCCTGCCAGGTGGTTTGAGGTCCCCCTACTGTGTGGGGCAGTGGGTCTGCTGAGGCAGTCACAACAAAGCATGAATGGAACCCCCCGTGGGAAAAACCCATGGAAAAAGATGACAGGCACTCATGGGCCTGATTACCTCATCAGGTGTGTGTGGGGGGTATCACTGGGAAAATGACTCAATCTTCCACCTGAGAGCCAGGCAGCCAGAGGAAGGTGGGGAGAAAGGTGGCCCCAAAGCTGTGTGTGTAGGCTGAGAGTGGGGCCCAGGGGTGGGCCAGGCCAGCCATGTGGAGTGAAGGGTCCATGTGGAGGGAATCAGGAATGGCATCTAGAGCCTCCAGGTGAGTGGACACAAGGGCTCCTACCTGGACAGTGGTGAGGGACAGGGCCAGACAAGCATGCATGTTTGATGACAGGGTGGACGGACAAGTGGATGCAAGTAAGACTCTCAAGGATGGTTGTTAGGTTTCTGGCTTGGGCAGTTCGATGCATAGAAGTGAGTCTGGTTAAGAGGAAGAATGGGCGGTTATGGGGGACAGGTAAAGGTTTTCATTTTAATGGCAAAGCCAGGCTGGGGTGACACATGGATTTGGAGCTCAGAGGAGCCATGAGCTGGGTGAGGTCCTGGAGCTGCTGTAGGAAGGAGGTTTCCTTGGGGTAGGAATGGACAGGTAGGGGACTCAGGGGCTCAGGACTCAGGTCTCTGGGTTCTTCTGAGTGTCAGTTTCCTCATTAAAGGGTGACAAGTGGGTGCAGAGCTTTAGTATATGGGAGATGGTGGGAGGCAGAAACATAGCCTTTGGGGGGTGGTGTCTCAGCAGCCCACCTGAGCTGTGTGCCCTCCCTCATCTAATCTCCCCTCTGCAGCCTGGGGTCCCCAGTGTGCTGGAGCAGGGTCCAGAGCGGGGCTCCTGCACTGCCACACGAGTGCAGATGGTGAGGACCCTGCACACATGCATGCCCTCTCCCCACCCCCTGCCCTCTCCCCACGCATGCACACGTGCCTCCTCACTCCCGTATGCATGCTCCTGGCCACCCCCACCTCCAACCCACCCGTGCACACGCACCTTCCTGCCCCCACTCCACTACTATGGGACTGCTTGGGGGCTGCCCATTCATCCATCCGTCTGTCTATCCAAATGGCACTTGATATAGCCACTCCAAGTCCCCTGCCCACTCCTGGTCTCACTGTCCCCTTACTCTAGTCCCCCTTTCCCAGGCCCCCTGCTAACTCTCACCCTCTCTTGCCTCCCACCTGCTGCCCTGGGTGCAAGTAAGTGCAATGGACCCTGGGGGAGGGGCAGAGGGCTTTTCCCCCAGGCTGCACCAGCCACCTCCCTTCAAAGCCTCTGGCAGCCTCAGGAACCAGAGGGAACTGTACCAGGACAGACATGGCCAAACTTTGTAGCAGCAGAGCCCACTGTTCAAATATCATGAAACCCAAAACAGAACAGATACATCTAGTAGCTTATGGATAAAACTTCTAACTTTAAAATCATAAGCTCATTGTTATAGGTTTATAATTTCCCCATTATAAAGTCAGTTTAAGAGCAGAGACAGAAAGTGGAAATCACTGGTCTTCTGAGGGTGCTGTCTGCCTCCCTCCGGCTGCATCTGTGTTGGTCGCAGAGTGTTGGGAAGGGCCAGCCAGTCACGTGGCCATGCCTTTCCACCTGGCTCATGAGGGAGGTGGGGGGCAGGTTCCGAGTTCTGAACACGATGATTTAAATCTGGAGAGGAAGCAGTCTGGGTTCCCAGTGTGATCTACAGTAGTATCTCCCATGTATTTGTCGTTTTCAAAAAGTGATTTAAATATATTTGAAAATACGAAAAAGTGACAACTTGGCGAACCTCACAGCAACTTTGAGAACATTCTGGAAATCTCCAGACTATAGGCCCCCAAAAGCTTTCTGGAAAGTCAGACTCCATCATTAGAGGAGGGGGCTCTGAGAGGCAGGGCAGGGGCCTGGGCCATTCTCTTCCAGCCCAGCGTGGGATGTCAGTCCCCAGCAGGGACCCACCTTTTTAACTGTAGCTTTCCTGGCCCCTTGCAGACCAAGAACACGGATTTCTACAAGCGGGAGGTAGGTCCTGTGGGGGCCGGTGCAGGGGGGTGGGCTGGCTGTCCCCCAGCCCCAGCCCTACCTCAAAGGTCCCATGTCCTAGGTGGAGTTCTGCAGAAAGGCCCTGGGCAGGACCCGGGTGAAGTCCTCTGTCTGCCTTGAGGCGTGAGTGGGATGGGTGACAGCTGGAGACCCTAAGCCCAGAATCCAGAACCTTTCTCCAGTGCCCTCAACCCCATTGCCCCTCCCTGTACTGGCCCCGGGCATCATCCCCACTCCCAGGTACCTGAACTTCAGCAGCCAGCATGGGCCGCATGACCCCATCATGTCGGGGTGCCTGCCCAGCAACCCCTGGATCACAGATGATGACACCTACTGGGCCATGAATGCACCCAGGTGAGCAAAGGGTGAGCAAGAGGGTCTGCAGGCATTCTTCTCAGCCTCCCCACCCACACCACGCTCCTCATGCTGACACACCCATCCTCTGCCCCAGTGTGGCTGTGCCCACGAAGCTCCGTGTAGAACAGTGGGGTTTCAGCTTCCGGGAGCTCTTGGAAGACCCCATGGGACGGGCCCACTTCCTGGACTTTCTCAGGAAAGAGTTCAGTGGTAAGATGCCTGCCATGCCCTCCCCAAGTTTGAGGCCCCAGTCGGGGAGGCCATTGTCTGGGGACCCCCTCCTAGGTTTCAACCGGCCCTAGCAACAGCTCAGGTGGGCCTGATCTGGTGCTTGGACCCCCAGCTGAGAACCTCAGCTTCTGGGAGGCATGTGAGGAGCTGCGCCATGGAGGGCAGGCCCAGGTCCCCACCCTGGTGGACACCGTGTACCAGTGAGTGTAAAGGGTCAGCCTGGCTGGCTGGAGGGCAGGCGTGCGGAGCCTGGACTCACAGAGTGCTGTCCCCCTGCCCCCACACACAGGCAGTTCCTGGCCCCTGGTGCTGCCCGCTGGGTCAACATTGACAGCAAGACGATGGAGCGGACCCTGGAGGGCCTGCACCAGCCCCACCGCTACATGCTGGATGACGCCCAACTGCACATCTACATGCTGATGAAGAAGGTAGGCGTCTCTTCTCTGTGACTCCAAAGCCATTTCCAGACTTCCTATCTGTAGGTATTTCAGGACATTTCTCTAAAAGTCCTGGACCACCTCCTCCCTTTCAACAAGGCTGCAGACACCAGTAGCACACCCAGGACACATAGTGTTCACTCAGAGTCTTCAACGAGCCAGTCAGGGACCTCGCCTGCCCACGTGGCTTCTGTGTTAGTTTCCTGTTACTGCTGTAAAAGAATGCCACAGATTTGGTGGCTTAAGGCATCACACATTTATTATCTTATAGTTCTGGAGGCCAGGTATCACCGACCCGGGTATCACTGGGCTAACGTCAAGGTGTCTGCAGAGCCGATTCCTTCTGGGGGCTCCAGGGGTGAATGTTTCCTGGCTTTTCCTTCCTAGAGGCACCTGCATCCTTGGCTCATCTTCAGAGGCAACAGTGTGTCGTCTTTTTTTTTTTTATAATTTAAATTATAAAACTTTAAATGTATTTTTCTATTAGAGTTGACATACAATATTGTATTAGCTTCAGATGTAGCAGCAGTGTGTCATCTTTAAATCTCTCTGAGCCTCCTGCCTCCTCCTTTCACTTACAAGGACCCCTGCGATTACATTGAGCCCATCAAGATAATCCAGGCAATCTCAATACCATCAACTTAATCACATCTGCAAAGTCCCTGTGCCACACGAGGACAGATCCACAGGTTCCAGGGATTAGGATGGACACATCTCTGGGGGGCTTTTAATTCTGTATACCATGGCTTATAAATATGTATCTAAATTTTTTCAATTTGCTTGCCTTTGGATCTAAACAAGATCCATATATTAGAATTGGTTAATGTCTCTTAAACTGCTTTTTAAAGTATTGTATATCTTTAAAGTACTCTGTATCTTTTTTGTTGTTTTGAAGGAACTGGATCCTTTGTCCTGTGGTTTCCCAGACTGGATTTTGCAGAGTCCTTGTGGCATCTCTGACGTATTTCTCTATCTCCTGTTGCCATCGATTAGTAGTTACATTTAAGGCTTAATCAGAGTCATTTAATTTTGTTTGGTTTTGTCAAGAATATTTTCTTCAGTTTGGGGTATTCTTCCATTAGGAGGTACATGAGGAAGCTGTTTGCCTCCCTTTTTGTGATTCAAGCAGCCACTGACAGTCATTGCCTAGACCCATGATTTCATCAGTGATGTTGTAATCACTGCCTCTTTGTTTCTGAGCTGGAAGCATCCCCTTGCCCACTCTTTTCTGGCCCAGTGGTACCAATAGGAAAGGCAGAACCAATATTTGATTTCTTAATTACCACTTTTCAAAATAATGAAGTGGACCCCCTAGGATCTGCCAAGGGTGGTGTGGTCAGTGAAGATTTGATGGTTTTTTTTTTTTTTTTTTTAGGCGAGGCAACTCTTGGTTGACTTCACAGATCGCAAGGGCTTTGTCAGCTTATAATCTCTCATTTAAAAATTTTTTATGCCTACAGCACCTGGTCTTCTTAGGTGGTCTCCCATCCAAGTACTAACCAGGCCCAGCACTACTTCCGAGATCAGACGGGATTGGGCTTGGTCAGGGTGGCATGGCTGTAAACTTTGATGTTCTTAATATCATCATAAATTCACATTTTCACCAGATTTTATGGGCTTTAATCTATGCCAGTCCTTATTATGTGATGCTCAGAGGTCCATCTCCGGCTGGCTGGCTCCTGAGTCATGATACATCCCAAAGTCTGTGGTGGCTTCCTTGCTTTCTGGTGTGGCAGCTTGCCCCAGGCTCATCCTGCCCCAGACTTAGCCATTTCCACGGGCACCCCCCACCCTTTTTCAGGGGTGGTGTTTAGGAACCTTGACGTACACACCAGCCGTGTTCATGCCACTGGGGTGGTCGTCATTTCCAGGCCTTTCATTGAGCTGAATTAGGAAATAGGTGTTCATGTTGATGCTTCTAATTCAGGTTCGGGATTAGACTTTCTTTACCTCTTGATTTGCATCTCTTTTCTCATCCCCAGGAAAATCTTGGTTTTCAACAATGCTAACATATTTATGTGTTTTCTTTTCTCACCATTCACTCAATAGTCTGAACCGAGTAACATAACAGCACCATTCACAGTACACTCACTAAATAAACATGGTTTACTTTTTTCTTTTTGGTCCCTTGTGTGTATCCTACTCCATACATCCCCTTGAACCACTCTGCTGTCATGTGTAGTTAGGGTTGTGTCACCCACAGGGTGTCCAACTCCACTTGTTCCACTTTAGTTTCAATATTTGGGGATTGCTTGTTTTATAATTATATGAAACATTTAGTTTCAAAATCCAATCTATACAGCAAGGTATATTCAACTATCCTTTCCCCTCCACCATCTTCCCTTCTCACTGAATGGTTTGAGTCCTTGCTGAAACTCTATGGGGTAGATGGCAGCTTGGCATTCCCCCACTGGAAGTACCATGGTTCACTCCTCCAGGCATGGGCACTGGGCTGTTGCTCATCTTTGGATGTTAACTGGGCCAACTGGATGGGAGCCCAGGTCTCTCTGAGTCAGTTGACTTGGTTAGGGCAGATCTCAGATGGCTGCCTCTAGCACTGTCCACTGTGGGCTCTGAGGGTCAGAGGAGGCCCCAGCAGTGCCAGGCTGGAGCCATGGGGAAGCGGAGAGCGAGGAGGAGGCAGCGGTCAGGGCTGACTGGTGTCTCTTGCAGGACTCCTACCCAAGGTTCCTGAAGTCGGACATGTACAAAGCTTTGCTGGAGGAAGCCGTGATCCCCTTGGAGACAAAGAGACGGTGAGCCTAGGTGGTGCCCTGCACCTGGGAGCTGTGAGGCAGGCAAGACGCGTGAGGCCACCCTGCACTCATACCCCTTCTCTCCTACAGGGTGTTCCCATTCATGCGGAAACCACGGCATTCCAGCCCCAGCCCTGCTCTCCTTGCTTCTGCCTCTGGGGAACCTGAGGCTGCTGACAGTGGCCCTAGCAGTGGTGCTGGGGAGGCCTAGGTGGGCTTGAGTCTGGAGGAGGAGGTGGTCATCCTGGCCTTTCTTCCCTCACTCGGGGTCTGGCAGCTGCTGAGACCCCCAACATGGGTGTCTCCTCATGCACAGGTTTTGCCTTGCTGTGGGGCACACGAGTCTCACTCAGGTTTCCCAGAATGAACTGGTCCAGATGCTGGCTCCTAGGAAGGGTATGTCATTGGCCAAGCTTAGGTCACCTGGAGAAAGGTGGGACAAGATGGGCAAATCAGACCATGCTCCTAGCAGTTTGTGGTCTTCGGTTTGGCCCACACATCTCCAGAACCATTAAATGGCAGGACAGTCACTGAGAGCAAGACACACAAGTCTTGCAGGTGCTACTTGTCACGTGGTGAGAAAGTGCAGGCTTCATAGTTAATTTTCCTACTCTGCTTTGCCTATTGTGACTCTGATGAGGACTCCACAGAGTCCCCTGAATTTTGCTGAGGCCATGTTCAGCCTTCCAAGGAGTCCAGAGCAGTTCCCACAGGTGTGCCCTGACCTTGTTCTGCACATGTTCCCGACCTTGTCCGAAGGGTGCATCTCTGTCTGGTCTTCTTGAAGCCATGGCTTCTCTGCCAGAATTTGTGTGTACAGAGATGGCTCTGATGTCCGCACCCCTCACAACCAGTCCAGTTCATAGCTCTGCCTGGGTGGGTGGGTGGAGCCTTTGGGAGAGGCCGTGACATGACACCAGTCGCTTCTGTCTTGAGGGGCCCCACTTTCCCCTAGTCTCAGAGTGAAGGAATAGCTGCTCCTTTGGGGGTACAGCTCTGACTGGATTAGCTGGGGTAGTGCCCTCCCCTCCCACCCACTCCTGGTACAGAAATAAAGGACCCTTGGCTCTTACTGAGCCCATCCTGCCAAATCGTGGTGTGTACATGCGTATGCACGAGTGTGTGGTGTGTGAGGCATGCAGTGGTGGGGGATGTGGTGAAAGACAATGAGAGTTCAGGTGTCAAAGACATCAGTGGAGGGTCCTGTATGCGGGTGTCCACAGCAAAGGAGGGACCAGTCCTCAAGCTGGACTCAGGCTGCAGACTGGAGGGTCTGGTCTTTGAGGAGACAGTTGGGAACGCTGTCTGTACTCTGAGGAGACAGAGAAGAGTGAGGAAATAGTCCAGGGAGTCTGTGGTGGGAGGCTCCTGATGTTGATTCATTGTCTCCTGGATCGATTGTACTCCAAGGCCTCAGAGTTCCAGGGAACAAGGCATGGACCCTCAAGAGCACAGCTTTGTTTACTAGTCCAGGGTGCAGGAGGCCCACAAGTGAGGGTATCCACCGGGCTCAGCTCACTGTCCTGGGACCTGCAGGGTGGTCTCTCCCCAGAGCTGACTCCTCTGTCTATTGCTGTGGACTGACCTGGCCCCTGGAAGGCTGTGAGCATCAATTGAGCCCCCAGCCCTGCCCCAACCCAGGTGATTTTCACTTGTAGACGGGTCACTGTAGCCCTGTCATGCCTGAGGCTGTGTAGGCTGGATGGCTTTTCACAAGGACAAGGGACCTGCTCTTTGTCACAAGGGCACCCATCCTTTCAACCTGAGCTCCCTCACTGCCCCTCCCAGGCCTTTGCAAGAAACAGACCTGACCATGCTGTCTCCGTGGCTAGAAAACAAGGCTTATCATATTTCAAAAAAACTCCTGTGGGATGCTCTAAAACCATCATGCTCATCACTTTGGTACTCAAGCTGCATCTCACTGAAGTCCCCCCACTTGGCCTCTTCATGCCTGGGCTCACCCACATCCCCTTCCTGGCCAGCCCTTGGAGGATGTAGGGGCGCCACACCCACATCCATGGGCTGGATTCCTGGATTGCTATGAGTGAGCGGGGAGGGGTCTTCAAAACTGAGCTGGGATTGGGGCCCACGCTGAAAAAGACCTCTGGGGCTCGGTTTCTTTTCTGGCACGTGTGGGTGTGAGGTGCTCCAAGAACCACCAGTAGAGGGCCCCTCAGCTCCTCAGCCACCCTGACCCAGAAGTCTGGCCAGAAACAAATCCATTTTACCTTTTTGGAGCCGACAGGCACGAGATGCACATGTGCCCTCTGGGGCTTTTTCAGACAGTGCAAAAACATTTATTTTGATTTCTTCCCATGGTACCCAGGGTCATCAGGCTGCTTTTTTTTTGTTTGAGCGCAGCTGGGCCTCACAGAGCACCGCAGCGGCCCTGGGGTGCAACAAGGCACAGAGGTGAGTTTGCATTAAGTGACACCAATTGCAGAGGGCGTCCAAGCACCAGGAAGGAGGGGTGCTGGCCATGCCCAGGGCTGTAGGGCTTCCTGAGGGACAAGCAGCTCCAGTGTGTATTGAAAGGGTGCAAAATGACCCTAAGGCATGTATTTCCCGGCCAGTTCCTTGGAACATTCAGAGCATAAACAACCAGCACAGAGGCATAACCCCATTCAGGCCACCCATGAGCAGCCCTCCCATCATCCCCTACAAGCCCCATGCATCGTGGGCCAGGTCAAAGGGAATCCCTAGGGCAGGTCACCACCAACCACACCAGGGTTTTCCCCTCGTTGCTCTGGGAAGGGCTGGGGGCTGGAACTGCCTCAGGCTCAAGCTGCTGCCCTGAGGCCACCCCAGGGTCCACACTATCCAAGGGGATGGTGCAGAGAAGGGCTCAGACAAGAAAAGGGTAAGAGATTTCTGTAGGACAAGCCTTGGCTCTTCCCACATGAAGACCCACCGTGAAGGCAGATGGCCTTGAGTGTGATCCCAGTGGGGCACAGAGAATCTGTGTGAGGACACAGTGTGCTGGGCAGGAAAGGAGGGCAGAGGCCTGGGTGTCCCCTCACCCACAAATGCCCCTGGGTACTAAGAGCGCTGCCAGGCTCAGGAGTGGGGAGTCAGTGTACAGACCAAGTGAGTGAAGGGCCAACTTCCCAGGACGTTTAATTTCAGCAGCTGGAGCCTCTCCCATGTGCTCTGGCTGCTGTGCATCTAGGCCTCGCTTCGGTACCGCAGGCGGGAGAGCCGGTCCCTGACAGCCTGGTCGCTGTCAGGCCCACCCTTGGCCAGGCGAACCACCCTGCTGCTCAGGATGAGGTCCTGCACCTTGTGCTTGGCAACAGAGACCGGGCCAGGTGCATCCGGGCCAGCTGGGCCAGTGAGGAGGATACAGGCAGCATGGCGGCCTGGCTCAAACAGGGTCACTGTGGAGGACACGGATGTCAGGTATTTGGGGACCAAATACGCCCAACCTCCAGGTGGCAGGGCCCAGACCCATGCCAAGGCCACACTCACCTTGGAAGGCCACGATGTTGGCAGAGATGTTGGCTAGCTCTAGCAGGACGCTGGGCAGGGTAGGATGAAACATGTATAGGCTGTGTTGGGTGTCTCTGGGTTCCTAGGGTGAGAACCAACCATGGAGCATGAAGCTGGGCTGCAACCACCTCCACATCTGGGCCAAGAAACCAAGTATCTTGGGCTTGGTGGCTGGGCAATGCTCTGCTAACGCCTAGCACAGTGACCATGTGAGAACTGTGTCCACTAGGGTCCCCACCTGGGGTCCCACAAAACTGAATGCTGCACCCACCTTCCATCCCTCGTCTCCCAACCTGACTCCAATCCTTCTTGGTATACCCCACGTGGAACTTTGTGCCTGCCCTCCCCAGGGTACCCCACTTCTTCTCAGACCCCGTCTAGCCCTGGGAGAGCCCCTAACTCTGGCCTCCCCCACAGCCAGCACGCCGCCTCATCCTGCTTGCTGTCCTGCAGCTTCTGTTCATCTGCACATGCCCAGTGGTCCAAGTAGCTCCTCAAGGTGGAACCTAAGATTGGCCTTTGGTCTCTGGCCCTGGCTTTTGGCACAAGTGCGCCCCTTAAGTGTGCATCCTGCCCATACCATCTGGTTGGCATCAACCAGCTCGTGAAGGCCCCAGAAGAAGAAGGCTGAGCGGTGGTCTGCAGTTGGCAGGCTGGCAGATTGAGGGTCCCCAGGGAGGCCCGGGAGGGCCTGGCTCCACAGGACAACCCCAGTGTTGAGGTCCAGGAACAGGATCTGGGGAGGGAGGAGGCACGGAGGATTGAGAGTGGGCTCACACTGGCACACGGACCCCTAGCCACGCCAACCCTGAAGGAGCTACTCCCTGAGGGTGACCAGGATGTCTCCCTGAGGCCCCTCTTATCCCAGCTCAGCATCCTGGCCACAGCCTGGTCTGCAGTTCACACTAACTTTCCTCAGCTATGAACAAAGGTAGGACCTCAAAAGGAAGTGCAGCCAACCTGTCTGTCAATGCCAGTTCCATTTTCAATCACCACGGCCAAGGTGTCAGGTGTGTAATGGCCAAGGATGGGTTTTCTGAAAGGAGAATATGAAAGGAGAGCTTAAGAAGGGTCTCTGTGAGGAGATACCTGAGTCAGGTATGCAAGCCATCTCCTTGGATGCACCCGGGCAGGGTTGGGCTCCCTGTCCCAGGGTCCATTGGGGGACAGGAAGCTGAGGCGGCTTCACTGGCCCCTCCAGTACAGGGCAGCACCAGCTAAAAAGGCTGCTGGCAGAAGCACGAATCCTCCCCGTCACAATAGGGGCCTTGTCCATACAGTGGCCAGGAGATGGGCTGGGGGTGCTCAGTTTGCAACAACTGAATGGGTTCCTGGAGAAGACCCTGTACCTGAGGACTTGGCCAGCACTGAAAGTCCATATGGGTGCCAACTCCTGCCCATCTAGCAGCACACAGGCCTCTGAACTCACGAGGAGAAGGTGCTCGCCGCCTTTCCCGGGAACATTCATCATGTAGCGGATGCCTCCAGAGCTAGAAGAGGTGGGGGTGGGTCACGGCTTAAAACAGAGGCTGGAGGCCGGGACCCTCCCTTAGGCACCATCTCCCAGGCTCCCACATGCAGCCGCTATTTCTTAGTTCTCTAATTTGAGAACATAAAGCAAGACCCTTCTTCTCCCTGGCCTCACGGTACCAGCAGCAAGGCTCTCAGCCCCTCAACTGCTCCAAGCACTGAGGAGCAGGACCTGGCCTGTGTGGCTGCTGCCAAGACCAACCTGTGCAAAAGCAGCCTGTGGGTGGTGGTGTTGAGCATGTCCTCCCAGTAGGGGTCTCTCCTCAGCAGGCTGTCTCTCCCGGTCACGTTCTCATAGAGGCCTTTCACAGAATGGCCACAGAGGGAACTTGCTACTCAAAACACAGGAGAACCTCAAGTTACCAAGGGTCACTGTTGGAGGACCAGGAAGATGCATGCCCACCAGCCCCACTTCCAGGAACATGTGGTAACCTCCCTGAACCTCAGGGGCTGAGGAGAGCAGGGGTGAGGAGGGAAAGAGAATGTGCGTGTGTGTTGGTGGGGGGGGAGCACTGAGACCCTCTGTGGCTTGCTCAGCCTGTCAATGATTAATTCGAATCCCTAGAATAAAAGGAGTCGATGAGCCTCACTGTGGTCACAGATCTTTCTGCAGGGTGCAGAGCTCATCTGAGACCAGCACAGCCCCTGATTGAGGCCCTTTGGGGTGCAGCAGGCACAACATACCACAGGGGAGAAGGATGTAGGGGGCGCCTGCTCTGGTAACAAAGAGGATGGAACCACTGGTCCCATCCACACAGAGGCTGCCTTGGTGGCCGATCTGGTGCCCAGTGCTACCTGAATAGATGTAGCCATTAACCTGCAACACACAGAAAAAAGGGGTCAACATTCCCGATGTAGGGAACAATTGTTTTAAGAGTCTCTGATATCAGGCGTCAGTGCACAGCCCACCTGGGAGAAACAGGTTGTCTGCCGGCCTAGAGACCCTCATAGTCCTTAGAGCCTCATGCCCACATCACAGTAGTACAAATGAGACATATACTTCTGTCTCTAGGGAGGTCCAGAAGCTGCAGATAGGGCAGAGGTGCCCATGTGCTAGGTCTGGAGGAGCATGGGGCTCTGGGCAAGTCCCCAGATAGGTGGTCAGACCCAAATTTGGCCTGGGGAATGAAAGAGGAACAGGGGGCAGAGAAGAGGCCATAGGGCTTGTGGGCCATGGTGACTCGGGAGGAGAGCTATACCTCCTTTTCCTCCTGGATGAGAACTAGCAGGTCTGGAGCCCCGTCGGCATCGAGGTCAGGCACCTGGAGCAAAGGGCTCAGGATGGACGCATTCCATCCGAAGCTGCTGGGATGGTTCCACAGTGTTTCCCCTAAAACCAAGCACACATCGCTGCCTCAGAGTCCCCTTCTGACATAGCCTGGCAACTGCAGAGGTTCCTACTTGGAAATGGAAATGCCTGCCAGCAGGAGGCTGAAGGCAGGTACAGTGTGAGCAGGACTGTTGAACACACAGATGTGCATGTGTGAAAAAGACCAGGGGCTTATACAAGTGTGAGAGTGTTACTTCTGGACACCACAGAGCTTCACCTTCACCCACCTCCTCATCCTTTTTTTGCTGATCTGTGTTTTCTAATATTTATCTCTAGAGCATCTTAGGGCCAATGCTGACCCTCTCCAGCTGGATGGAGAGGGCCTGACCTTGCTATCTCCCAAGGCCCCTCAGGACCCCTGCCTGCTGCTGGGCTCAGAGGTGGATCCTCTGCCTCCCACGAAGTCCCTGGCTGAATGGCCTGTGCCTTTGCCCTTCACTCAGGAAAGAATGAAGGTACTTACGGTTGAACCTGGGGACTGCAGGTCCTGAGGGAACAGCTTCTAACCCAGATACAATCTTGCCTTTTTTTAAGACTGATTCCTCTCTTCTTATATTTCCAGCCTGCTCTTTATTTTCCTCCATATCCTTAAAAGCACAGCCTGGAAGGAAAATGCTAATACCCACCAAATCTAGTGTTAATGCAGAGAATTCCTTAAGACCTTGGTAGGTACAAGGAGCCACCCCCTTGGCGTCTAAATACAGCCTGTTACATTAAGGAACAGAAACAAGCACCCTTACCCCTAGAGCACTGACAAGCACATGGGTGCACAGTCTACATTCATTCACCTTGGTTGCTGCAAAAAAAAGGCTATGGACACTTTCTATGACAAGCAGCAGTAAAACCCCTCCTCATCTCTGCCACTCCATAGCAATTGTCTGCCATGCCCCACAACCAAGATTTAAACTGGAGGAGACAAGACAATGGCTTGTGACATGTCAGGATAGCTTAGGTATATAACTGCTAAGTGGCTGTGTCCTCATGTGTGGGTTCCCTCCCACCCTGTAACCTTCGTTTCCATTCTGCCACACCGCCCCCAAAGGCACAGGCTGACCCCTTCTCAGAGCATCCTGGCATTACTCCACCCCTCTGAGAAAGCCCAGGTAGAGCTGCAGAGAGAACTGGCCTACCTGTAAATGAGTTGATTGCGATGAAAGAACCCAGTCTGCCCATGAGGATGCAGGCAGAAGATGCCCCACTGTCCCTCGGCTGGGGGATGGCACACTCCACGAGGGCCACATCCTGGGCAGCAGGCCTCTCCCAGAGGATGCTGCCATTGGCCCCTGACACAGCAGCCACAAAGGTGCAGGGAGAGGAAAAGCCTGGAGGGGAAAGACCCAAGTCTGTGGGGCCATGCATGCCCTTTTCTCTCACTCCTCGCTTCTGGTCACAGCCCCTACCACCTGGTTTCATTCCCTTTATCCCTGAACCCAGACATGGGGGTACTAGTGTTGACCCCACAAGGGTCAGTAGCCAAGCGGGCATGTGCTGGGCCTGGAGCCTGCCTCCTTGTTCCTTTCTAGTCCTGGTAAGAAGGAAGGGTGATGACAATTTCCAGAAATTCCAATTGCTTCCTCTCAACATTGCAAGAGTGAGGATTCCTCCTCCTACAGGGAGTTTATCCTTCTCTGGACAGAAACAAAATTACCTTCACTGGCGCAGGACCTGTTGAAATTGTTGCTGTTGTTGGTATTTTTATAAAGAAAGAGAACATCTTGCACCCTGTCTCTGTTTATGTCTTCCGTGGCCAGAAAGTCGTAGGTGACTGAAAAAGAAAACCACAGACTATATTCTTTAGGCAATGCCAAGTTTGAAGGTCAGGCCAAGTCTGACATGACCTACTTCCCTGCTCCTTGGGGTTTAATGCCAGTTAGAACCTGCCACTGAGATCGATGCTAGAGCAGCGGCTTCTTCCTCACTAGGATTAGCAATATCCCACACCAGCAATTCCTCATACACATGATGGATGACAGTACTGGAGGTTAACCATTAGCAAGAAGCAGGACACCTGGGTATTACAAATGGACCTTCTGTTCAGGAATAAATCCCTCCTTATGTCTATTTGGGATCTATAGAGTCTACACTTCCATACTCGTAAGGGTCTAGCCCTTCCTTTCATTTGAAGATTCATTGATAAACTATATGCTTTAAAATCAAACACCAAGTCTACGGCCATGCTGCTCTGAGCACGCCCGATCTCGTCTGATCTTGGAAGCTAAGCATGGTTGAGCTTGGTTAGTACTTGGATAAGAGACAGCATCCTACAGCACCTAGGAAGACCAGGTGCTGCAGGCGCTAATCAATCAATCAATCAATCAAACACTGAAAGAATGAAGTTGGGCCTTTACCTTATACCAGATACAAAACCGAACTAAAAATAATTCAAAGACCTAAATAAACACAAGGGCCAAACTATAAAACTCTTAGCAGAAGACAAAGGGGAATCATCATGACATTGGTTTTGGTAATGGTTTCTTTGATATGACATTGGAAGCATAGGCAACTCTAAGAAAGTAGAATGCCCAGAGAGAGGCTGATCCAGGTGCTTTTTACAAAGGCCAAGATTCCACACTAATTATTTTATGACAGAACTTAAAGTGTGCTTTACATAAGCTAAGCTAACTAGAATGGTAGCTAGAGTTTTTCAGGAAGATTGGACTACAAAATTGGCTGCATGTTTTTCATATTTTATTGACAGCCTTCTCTATATCTCTTTCTGCACCAGTGACTGTTTTATTACAATTTTTTTTTCTTTAAATTCAAGAAAATAACCAAAAGGGCTGCTTTCATTACAGATGTTAACACGTCCTTCCTAAAAACAGAAGAATGGACCACTATGCCCCATGGCAGTCCTTCCATTTGTACTGAGCGTCAGCTCTTGTAGCTCCCTCAAAATTCCAGGAAAAACACAGACACAGAATTGGCAGCCACTTAGGGTTGATTCACGTCAAGGATGACTTCCCGATTCCTGGACACCCATGCTGATCCCACCACCCACCCCAAAGAGAATGGTTGGAATGCCATGCAGAGGGGAAGGCGGCACCTGCTGTGTCATAATTAATCTTCCATGTCCCCTGTGAAGCTGGCTGGTCTGGACATGGGATGATGAAGGAAATCACAAACACTCCCAAAAGGCATATAAACAGCGAGAGGAAAAACGCCACTGTCCTGCATCGGGAGAGGCGGGACTGCAGGGGGCTGCTTTTCAAGCTATCTTCTTTTTTGGCTTGGTTTTCCAGATTCTCCTGCAATTTCCCATCTTCATTCTTTAAGGGATGGATTTCAGCTTCTAAGTCCTTGCTGTCCATCATCATGTGCACATCCCAAAGTTTACCTCCTGGTCACTGTGTCAATGAAACAAGAGACAGTCAAAAGCTACAGCACACATCGATTTCTGCTATTCTCAGCAGCATAGGAACATAGTTGCAGTGTGACTGTGGGTCACCAGCCCAAGAAATAAAAGCTAAAAATAAATGTTTAGGGTGTCAGAGATTATACTCAAGAAGGCCTTTAATTCAGAAAGGCAAAGTCGTTGTAAAGAGCCAGCACAGGAAATACTTTCATCCTTAACACACCGGAGTCTCCTGCCTACTGACTTTGAAACATGGTGAGGGAGCTGAAGGGCCATGCTGGGCCAGGGCTGATAATAAGCCTGCACACTAACATTACTAAGCCCTGCCAGCTCATAGCACAGATCAAAAAGGGAGCCTGGGTGGGACTCCCTAGAGGGTCATGGAACATAAGTTAGGTGGGCTTTGAAGCCCCAGCCTTGCCTCTTACTCACTGTGTGACCTGGGCAGCCACTTGATTTGACTGCATGCAGTTTCCTCATCTATAAAAGGGAAATATCTACTGATTTAAGGTTTAAATTATAAATGAGGGGGTGGCTCCACGGTGTAGTGGTTAGCACGTCTGCTTTACACCCAGAAGGTCCTGGGTTTGCAGTCCAGGTGGAGCCACGGACCGTACTCTGGGTATACCAGGCCTTGGGTGCAAGTGGTGAGCGTGTGGGAAGAGACGCCCTGCCTTCAGAGATCCAGTTCTTAAGGGGAGACAGTAATATCCGTAGGTTGGGGTGGAAGTCGGAGGGGAGAATTAAAGAGGGGAAAAAAATCATAAATGAGCAGAAAGCATTTGTAACAGTATCTGACATGAATGAAGCACTCAAATACTAGCTAATTATTATGAAAAGATAAAATATGCTAGAAGTCACATGAAGGAGGGTGGACAGCTGTGCGGATGAGCACAGATGCTGTGCACAACTTCTGAGCCTCACAGGGGAGAACATGCTCCCTCCTGCCCTGCTTCACTTCCTGTGGCTGGACCGTGGGTGGGTACAGTGAGGAATCCTGGAGAAGCCATTTTAGAAAATAGGATGTAAAACGCTTTTTAAGACTGAGAAGCCACAGGACAGAAAGAGCGTGGGGTCACTGGTAACTGGAAACCATCATCCTTGAGTTTATATTCTATTATCGACAAAGAAACACACTTCTGTCTTATGTAAAGCAAGATGTTTGTTGTTCTGATGTACTGTGGCTCTCTCTAGAATGGGTTTCAGGAGGATGGAAAGAGACAAGAGACTGATGTTTTTGGTATAAACTTTTTAATTTCTGACTTTGTTTTTCTCTAATAAGAACAATTTATTTAAAAGCTGTGTATATATACACATTTTTCCATTAAAAAATGAAAAATGACAACTGTAGGTGAGGATGTGGAGAAATTGGGACCCTTCTCAATTGCTGGTAGAAATAGAAAATGGTGCAGCTGCTGTGGAAAACATCTGGAGGTTCCTCAAAAAGTTAAACACAGATTTACCGTATGTCACAGCAATTCCACTTCTAGGTACATACCCAAAAGAAAGCAGACTTGCACAAAAACTTGTAAATACATGTTCACAGCTTCATTATTCGTTAACAACCCAAATGTCCATCAACAGATGAATAGATAAGCAAAATGTGGTAATTCCATACAGTGGAATATTATTTGGCCCTTAAGGGATGAAGTGCTGATGAGCTACAATGTGGGTGAACCTTGAAAACATTTCTGCTCAGTGAATCCAGACACAAAAGGTTACATATTGTATGATTCCATTTATATGAAACTTTTAGAACAGGCAAATTCATAGGGGCAGAAAGTAGATTATTGGTTGCCAGGGATGGGGGAGGGGGAAATGGGGAATGACTGCTAATGGGTACAGGGTTTCCTTTTGGGGTGATAAAAATGGTGGTGATGGTGGGTCCCCGCAGCTTGGGCAGCTGCTTGCTGCTGCTTACAGGCACTGCCCCATGTTTCCCAAGAGAAAGGTCAGCTCTGCAGAGAGTGCACATGGGAAAGACAAGCTGAAAAGAGGTCGGAGAGGTTGTCAGCTAAGCCTGCTCTTGCAAAAGTGGAAATGAAGCCAAAAAAGGCAGCAGGAAAGGATAAATCTGCAGACGTAAAAGAGCAAACAAAAGGAAAAAGGGGAGCAAAGCAGAAACAGGCCAAAGTGGCTAACCAAGAAACTAGAGATTTACTGTAGAAAGTGGAAAAACAAAAAAAACGAGAGTCTGGCCTCTGATGAAGCAGGAGAGAAAGAAGCCAAATTTAATTAACATCATATACCAAGTCTTTTCAGTGGTCCCGTCTCCCTTCCTGTACAATCCAGAGGAATATTTTTATCAACAATTTTGTAAATGCAAGTTTTTTAGTAGCTCTAGAAACATTTTTAGGAAAGAATTGTACCTCCTGCATATAAATGCTTTTTCTAAGAGGTGAAATCATTTTCTGGTTATTGTTTGGTATAATCAGAAAATAATGGAATATTGAATATGGGAGGCTTTGATTGTCTTGGATGTCAGCTTAACATTCCATAGATGGGGGTAGTTTTTATATACTATAACGCAAAGTGTACTAAAATGGAATTTACAGTCAGTTGTGCATTTAATATATCTTGAACATTTTAAATAGAACATTCTATTCCCATGTTTTCAGTAGAATTATTTCCTGAAGAAAACCACTCCCTGACTGGGCTCTCCTGTCATAATTTTGTGTAACATCTTTGTCATGGTAGTCCAGTTTTCCCAGTAACTTTGTTAACATGCTGTAAAAGATTTAAAATTTGATTATGTAGTGTGTATGATATTAAACTGTCACTTAGTGAGATTCTGATGTAACAGCATATCAACATTTGAAGATATTGGTACTTATAGTCTACTGAGGAATATCAGCCTCCAAATTTTAAGATCGAAAGTCACTGGAATAACTATTTTAAAAAGAATCACAACTACATGACTCTTTACATTTTAGTATGTACGTTAATTGTGTACAAATTGAAATGTCTGGATACTTATTCTCAAAACAACCAATAAAATCTCAATTATGAGAGAAAAGAAATGGTGTTTTAAAAACACATAAAGCATGTTTTTAAGATGTGCAAAACAGGACATGGTTCCATAGTATAGCGGTTAGTATGTCTGCTTTACATGCAGAAGGTCCTGGGTTTGTGCTCCAGTGAAGCCACAGTCCATGATCTACGGCCATGCCACCCCAAACAAGCCTGATGTCTGATCTCAGAAGCTAAGCAGGGTTGGGCCTGGTTAGTACTTGGATGGAAGACCACCTAGGAAGACCAGGTGCTGGAGGCATAAATAATAATATATAATAAAAAATAAAATGTGTAAAACATCTTGAATGCACAAAATGTCACTAATGGTAAATTTTATATAATTTGTATTTTACCATATTGAAAAAGAAAACCAAACAAATTTGTGTACGTGCTTAGTGCTGAGACATAAGTTTTAACATCTTGGAAGTCAGAAAAGGTGTGTCCATCAGAGATAAAGAGTTCAACACAGGAAAATCAAACAGTGTCTCATGACCAGGGATCTCATTAACCCAAATATCTGACATGGGTGTGGAAGAGGTGACTTAGAAAAAGAACCAGCAATAAAACCTAGGACCGAGTTTGACCAACAGTAGAGTCACATACACAGAAAATCTGGCCACTTAGTCCCCATTGAGGACATGTTTGAAATGTTTAAAATACATAAATTCCTTTGGCAAAGGAAAGAAAACTGAATGAGAAATGAGAATACTAAAATTCTTGATTTTAAAAGCTCTATCTTTAAGTTCTCTTAAGATCTTTAAAATGTTGGACAAGAAACAAGTTCTCTGAGCTAGAGCTGTCCTCATCTTTCAGAGAAGCCAGCGCATCCACCAGGAGACAGCTGATAAATGCTCTAAGGCTGTCTCTGCAAGAACGAGGGGCATGTGCTCAAAATGACACAATTATTCACATTCAGTCTCAGACCTACCTGTAGTAGAAGCGCCTGGAAGACTTGTTCAACATTAGCTTCTGACCAGCCAGTGGTGTATCTGGTGACTGGGTCTGGACTAGGAAATCTAGGGATTGTAAAGCTGTTGGTGAAATGCATCTCAGGAAGCCTGTGAATATGTCTGGTAAAGGACGTGGGTCCTTCCCGAACCAGGATTCTCTGCCCTTCCCTTGTGTGGTCATCTCACTTTCACCATCAGATGACTAGGTTTCTCCTGCCTCTTGGCCCCTGAAGTAGAGATTCTACCTGCATACTGCCAGCCTAAAGGAAAGCAAAGCAAAGGGAGGAAGAGCTTTCCTTGCAATCAAGTTTTCACTGATATTGTTGGCAAGCTCGGTGAAGTAAATCCAAATAGAGAGCCCAAGTTAAACTGCTTCTTTTTCTCACCAGTCTTAGAATCCCTAAGCTACGACGTGGGTCCCCTAAAGTTAAGAACAAACAATAATGCAAAAACAATTATTGATGTAATTTGGGTTTTAATTTTTTAATTCAGTAATATACACGATACATCTGAAAGGTCTGTAAAGGTGTTATTCTCCCCCTCTTTCGTGACTATAAGAGAGGAAGTGTGTTAGCAGTTTCTTATGGTTCCCTCCAGAGATGCTCTGTGCAGACATACATAAAGTGCGTTTTTAAAGGGTGACTAGAAATATGACTCTTCTCCAGACATTAGGAGATCTCAATTTCCTCACTGGCTCCCTCTTTTCCTGTTAAAAGAACTGTTTCAAGTCTGAAGTTGCCTAAGGAGTCAAGGATCTGTATTTGAGATCTCCGGAAGCTGAACTTCATTCACTGAGGAACATAAGCTCTTTGCATTGAAGGTTCCTTAAAAGTCTTCCAGAGAAGTCTTGTGACTTCCCACCCCTCTAGGAATATCCTTTATTAGAGGCTTCACAAAGAATGGTTCCTATACCACTGACGGTATGTAAGATAATTTAGGCGGCACACATGAACATTTTTATATCAAGTTATATATATATTTTTTCACAGATGTCTTTTCATTAATAGTCTTTATTTTCTGATGTCTGATAGTTTCCCTTTTTAGTTGTTTATTTTGAAATGACTGATTTATAGGAAGTTGCAAAGAGTGTACTGAGAGGTCCAGGCCCATCCTTTGCCCAGTTTCCCCCACTGGTTACAGCATAACTATAGTACAATTTCAAAACCAGGAAAGTAACATGTGTATACACAGTTCTAAACCATTTTAGCACATGTACACACTCAAGTATATCAAGACACAGAACTGCTCCATCACCATGAAGACCTCTCTCCTCCTCAGTATCCGTAATACCTGGCAACCACTGTTTCTAAAATTATTTCAAGAATCTCATGTAAATGGAATCAAATAGTATATAAACTTGGAAATTAGCTTTTTCACTTGACACAATGCCCTTGAGGTCTGTCCACACTGTTGGCTGTATCAATAGTTGATTCCTTTTTCTTGCTGAGTAGAAATGTCTGTACCACCCTTTGTTTAACCATTCACACACTGAAGGATATTTGGGTTGTTAACAGTTTTTGGCCATTACAAATGAAGCTCCTATGAACATTCACATACAGGCTTTTGTGTGGACATAGGTTTTAATTTCCTTGGGATAAATGGTGAGCAGTGTAGCTGCCAAAGTGTATGCTAATTATATGTTTAGTTTTTAAAGACACTGCAGTTCTGCTGTTGTGGTGTGAATACTTAGAACTGTTGTATTTTCTCAGTGGGTTGGTCCTTTAATCATTATCCAATGTCCCACTCTGCCGCTAGTAATTTTCTTGCTCTGAAGTCTAATATTATAAAGTTATTATCTTCTTTTGATTAATGTCTACATGGTGTATGTTTCCATGCTTTTACTTTTAATTTACCTGTTTCATTATATTTAAAGTACGTTCCTTTTAATATTTTTAAAAATTCATTCTGCCAATCTGTCTTCTATTTTCAGACCATTTACTTCCAAGGAAATTATAGATATATTAGGCCTTTAATCTGCCTTTCAGTTTTTTGTTTCTTGGTTCTTTTTTCCTGATTTCCTGTGGATTACGTGAATGTTATTGAGAATTCATTTGGCTTACAGTTTTGCTCTGGGTATTACATTAGACATACCTACTTTATTGCAACTTTCTGGTATCAGCATTTTATTACTTTGAGTGAAGTGTAGAAACTGTACCTCCCTTTAAGTCCTTTTACCTACCCCTGTGTATAACTCCTTTTACCTACCCCTGTGTATAACTGTATTAAATATTTCCTTTAGCTGAGAACCACATCAACATTATACTTTTTGCTTCGACCATCAAACGTAGAAAACTCAAGAGAAAAGTCTATTACATTTACTCATATTTTTGTTTTTTTCTGTTGTTTTTTTTTTCCCCGGAAGGTTCCAAGATTCCCCCTTTCCTTTCATCGCTTCTTTTCTATTTCAAGAACTTCCTTAGGTCATTCTTTTAGAGGTCTGCTGGCAACAAACTAATTTTCCTTCATTTGATAATGTCTTTAGGTTCTTTTCTTTCAGCACTTGATGAATGTTATGCCACTTTCTTCTGGTCTTCAAGGTCTCTGACAAGAAATCTGCTGTCATTTGAAGTGATTTCCTCATAAGTAAGGTGTCAATTCTCTCTTGCTGCTTTCTTTAGTTTTCAGAAGTTTAATTATAATGTGTCTCAGCATAGACTTCTCTGGGTTTATCTTGTTTGGGATTTGCTCAGCTTCCTAAACCTATAAGACTACATCTTTTGCAAAGTTATGGATATTGTCAGCCATCATTTTGGTTTCCTGGCACAGCAGCAGCACCGCCTGCAAGAGTTACAGGGGTGGGAGAGCTGCAGGCTATGCATGAGGTCCTGATCTGAACAGACTCAAACATAAAGTACTAGAGGTTTCCTCCTAAACTGAATTTCTAAGTCTATGATCTCAAGGCTTTCCTCTTTTTTTGTTTCAAATTGCAACTGTTGTTGAATCTCACATAAAAGTAAGAAATTTAAAAGGTATTTTGCCTCTAATACCACAATGAATTGTCTGCAAACCACAAACCTGGACAAACCATATCCATGATATCGTGTGTTTATTGGTTCATTTGCTAGTATAGGAAAGAACCACAGCTACTGGGCACATGGACTTTAAATAACTATGCCCACTTAAAGACAAATGCTCCTCCAAGTCCAACTTTGGGACAAAAATGCATTATCTCTAAGCTGGAAAAATTCATTGTAAGAAGTCCGGAGAACAGAAGTCCTAGGGAACTGTTAACATTTGTTCACATCACGTCAACAGATCTTAAAAGGAAAATGAAATCCATATTTGTACACATATGTATGAAATTAAATGAACACTTTGCAGATACTGAAAATTAAGCACTTTTCATCTAAAATAAAAGCTGTGAAGATATAACAGATGGAGAAAAGATAATAAAGGAAAAAGACCATGAGGTTAAGAGATTTGCATCTTTACTTCATATGTATCCAATGTTCTTTTCGATCACTTCTAACAAGCTAGTGGTCTTGAGGACAAAATTAAAAATTGAGTCACTGGAGTTTTAGACAGTCATTGATTGGAATTTTCTCCTATCAATTCTCAACTTCTGAAATGATAACTATAAAGTCCACATTTTGGCTTAATGTCCATTAAAAGAAAATAAAAAAGAAATGAAGAAAAGTATGAGGGATGAGAACAAAAACGTATCCATGTGATACATTTTAAGGTAACAAATGTGACTCTAAGGATGATCCAAAGTGAGATAAACACATAATCCCTGTGCATGGTTTTTCAAAGAGATTATTTCCCTGGCACTAAGGAAAGATGAATAATCAGACATGCCTGGTAATTGTGGGTGTGTCTGTTCAAGGCCACTGCAGCTGCCACCTCTGTCCTCCCAGGAGTACAAAGGCTATAGCTAATCCTGGGTAAAAAGTCTGACTATGGGAAAGAACAATAAAACACAACGGTTTATGTAACTCAATTACATTTCAAGGGGACAGGAATACTACAGCATAAGCAGAAAGGAAATAAAGGGTGTCTCTTTTTTCTTTAAGAGTTCTTTCTCTAGCAAGTTTACTGAATCAGAGAGAACAGAAAATTAAAAAAAAAAAAGTCTCACTCTGTTTTTTAATAGATAAAGAAAACATAAAAATTCTAACAAGGGCAGAAGGAAAACTGCCAGAACAAACAACTGGCAATTATGAAGTTAGAAGGTCTAATTTTTAAACTAAAATTATGATAACTTCTTTTTTTGGAGATCATTTCAGGGTACTTTAATAAGAATAACCCCCCCACCCCAATCAATTTTTACAATTTGAATTTTACAGCATTCTTTCAAGGAAATTTTCTGACAGTGAGCCAGAGATCAGATTTTCAAAATTAAGCACTTCAACCTAAAAGGTAATTTGCATATTTCAAAATTGGTTTAAACTAAGTAAAATTTTTGTTTATTTTTAACTGCATGTCTTAAAAGTCACAACTTTGGTTCCATATGAGAATTTTGAGAACGTAGTACTACAGTTTGATCTCTGCAAGGAAATAATGAAGAGGGCTCACTTCTGTGTGCCCAGAAATTCTAGCACAGTCAAAAATGCTTTCTGCCACTCAAAGAATATTGATTTCTTGCATTACTTGACCTCACTAGGGTGACAGTTTTACAAAACAGACATTTAAATCAAGGTTACTTGCAACTTAAATAAGAGGGAAAAACGTGTACCTGCAAACTGCAACAGAGAGAGGGAGGAAAAAGGAGATTAAAATAAGCAGAGGAGAGCCTTGGAGAAAATAGCAGATGAGTTTTTTTAAAACAGAGAATATATGTAGGAATTATCTAGGAAAAAGCTCTGATTATAGATTAACTTTACTATCTAGCTTCACTGAAACTGAAAGGAATTTTTCAATGGATTGAAAAAAATGAAAAGATCACTTCACTACTCTATCACTAGTACTGAGGTCAAAAGCCTCTCTTAAGGTCTGGGTGAAAGGAGAGATTTCTTTCTTTCCTTTGGGGCACTCTTGCCCCTAATTCACACCCAGTAGGGTTACTTTTCTGAAAGACAGGAATATAGAGCAGAATACGCATCTTGTCCTGTACAGTAGTTCTCCCTTTTCTGTGGTTTTAGTTACCTGCAGCCAGCCACTCACTGTCTGAAAATATTAAATGGCAAGGGACCCCCTGAAAAAGTGACTGCATTCACATAACTTTTATTATAGTATATTGTAATAACTGTTCATTTTAGTATTAGTTATTGCTGTTAATCTCTTACTAAACCTAATTTACAAACTTTATCATAGGCATGTACGTCTTGGGGAAAAACAGTATATATTGGGTTTAGTACTGTCCGTGCTTTCAGGCATCCATTGGGGGTTTCTGAACGTATCCCCCACAGAAAAGAGGAGACTACTGTATTCTTTGGACATCTGTGCTGTTTTATCAAATTGCCTTTGCCCACTTAGCTTGTGCTAAGACTTGACCACTAAGGAATACGGATTTTCAACACTTCTCATATGACGGTTCTCTTTCCTGGGACAACCTCTCTTTCAGTCCTCTAAGCCTTGGCTGGAGCACTATCAAGCCTTAGGAAGTTTTGGGTCAGCACTACTGACTGGGGTTAGCCACCTTCCACTCCAGAGAACTTGACCTTTTCCTCTCAAAGCATTCACAGTATTCCTGCAGCCTACGGAGAGCTATTTAAGGCGGGAGGACTCTGCTGCATCTCCTGTGCCAAAAACACGGCAGACACTCAGCAAATGTCAGTTAAATGGAGGGGAGAGAGCTTCATGGAGATCATCCCTAGACTAGAGGTTGAATACGATAACACATAATCATTCTTTTTCACTCCAGGTCCTGTCTTGTCTTGCAGACTTCATGATCTGTAATTACTG
This sequence comes from Cynopterus sphinx, assembly GCA_030015415.1. Lineage (NCBI taxonomy): Eukaryota > Metazoa > Chordata > Mammalia > Chiroptera > Pteropodidae > Cynopterus > Cynopterus sphinx. Next base: position 91,287,094 of record CM057379.1, on the reverse strand, counting down.
ACTGATCTTGTATCAAGTGTGCTCAAATGTTTGTTCCTAAAACTGGTTATATATACAAATGGTTTAAAATGTTTTTTACATTAGGAGGCCTGTGTCACAGCCAAGAGTGGCCCAAGTATTCTGCTAGCAATTCCACATGGGGATTTGGGAGACACCCACAATATCCAAATAGGAGCACTGGATTTTTGGCTGAGCAAAGCAGAAATCAGACAACAATAGTTACAGTGTTCAATTGTTTACAGCTGAACAACTATTTCCTCTCTTCACCAAGCAAATAAGCCCAAGACAAAGAAAAGACCCTTAAACAAATTTCAAATGAGAACAAATTTTAAGGTCATGGTGCCCGGTTAAAAGGAAATGTATCACAACATATGCAGTCAACATTCACAAAGCTCAATAAGCAGTTCCTTTCCCTTACGTACTGCAAAACTTTTAAAGTAACTGAGGATGGCTCACAGTACTTCCTAAAAATAAATTAACAAGAAACATTTATCTGCATATTGGACAAGTAACATAGAGTAAGTTTTGTAGGTATATCCAGAAAATAACATGGAGTAAACCTTTTTCTTGAATTCTAAGGCAGAATTTATTAATTTTGACTCTCTTACAAATCAGTTACTTCTATCCTTATATTAAGGGGAAGGGAAAAGCAAAAACTCTTAAAAAGATAAAGTATAAATCTTACTTGGTCACTTCTGACTCTCTTCAAGACAAATAGGCCTTAACTTCAATTTGCTTACTTTTTAATCATTATTGTTATGTAAATGTTTAAGTAGAAACATAAAAGTAGAAACAACCAGCTCTAGGTACCCATTACTCAGGTTCAACAATTACCAACACAGAGCTGATCGTTTTCATCTACAAGCCAGAGGACTTCTCTCCCATGCCCCACCTCTGATTTTTAAAAAATTAGCTCCACTTTAGCGATGTCACTTGATCTCTCAGCATCTGCTTCTTGGTTATGCAGTTAGGAATCAGCATCCTCCCCTGCCCCTCCTCATTCTCTCTCCTCCTTTTTGACACCACATCCAGACAATCTGAACTCCATGAAGTATTTTACTGAGAGTGGGAACAAAAATGTACTGTTTGTGGGTTTTATAAAGATCAATTTCAAGTGAGATATACAGTGTATTTTGAAACACTCAACAAATTCTGTAGAATCTAACTTATCTACCTCTTCATTTGTGCTCCTCCTTCCAATGGCCACTGCTTTAGGTCATATTATAACTTCTCAGCTGGATTTCTGGAGCCCTCTCAAATCTTTCTTTGACACTGCAAGAGACAGCATACTAAAATATCTCCTGATAATGTCATTCCCCTGCTTAAACCCCTGAATGACTGACTGCAACTTTAAAACAAAGCTCAGACACCCGAGTTTGGCTCCAGGTCTTCTCACTACCTCTAGTGTCATCTCTCCCCAAACTCTATGCCCAGCATCTGTTCCCCTAGTCACACTGCTGAACATCTTTTGCACACTGTTCCTCCACTTGTCTTCATCTAATAACTCCCAAAATGCCTGTTTTCCCAGGATAAAGCAAAGTGCCTGGCATAAAATAAATACACACATTCACGTGTATGAATAACCTTCAATTCTTGCCATACTCTGCTCATAAACTTTTTTTCAAGAGCAGTTTATTAATGCATTTATTAACCACTTGCTGTGAAAACTTGTAGGAGCAGTCGACATTCAAAAACTGTTTAGAAATAGATGGTACAAATCAGATGTAGGGGTCACTCTGACATCATTTCTTCTGATAACAGAATCTTGGTTTTCCTTGGGGAAATCCACTTTCAACATGCTCACTGTGATTCTGGTGGGACTGACCCCACCTTACCCAAGCATAGCCAACTAATCAGATTCACAGTGATTAGGTTCAGAACTTCAGCTGAAATTACAGAGAGTAGGCACTGTTTCCCCACAAGAATGGTAAGTGAAATGGTGGTTTTAAAATGTGTACAGGCTTCCACATACTGTCCTTTAAAGGTGAAGTCTTTTGTACTTAGTAACACAAATAAATAGAACGGGGCCAAAGTAACTGTTAGAATCCCAAAAGGAGACCGTTAATAGACATTGTGGTTTCCTCCTTCCTCTTTCTGTCCACCCTATGGACAAAAAATGGGTTCTGTAATACAACTGACAAGTCCAGTGATGGAAAGTAACCTCACAGCGTGATTTGATCATAAATTCCTAACTGGGCAGGTCATGGTGGGTAGTCATTCCCCAGGCCCATAACTTTCAGTAAAAGATTTAAGCAAACTCTGTTCATTGTTCTTGTGCATGTAGGTTAACACACCTGTGAAATACCAGGAATCAGACCCCTTTTTCAGACCCCTTGGAGGCTTAGCCAGTCAAGGGAGCACACACTGTTTCTTACTAACTATCCTGTAATCTAATCCCCACCTTGCTATCTCTCACCTTCATTTGATCTTTACATTGCCTCCTTCATTCCAAATGTATAAAATAAAATGCAAACTGCCATTCTAAGAACTATTCTCTCGGTCTGTTTAGACCTTGCTTCTAGGTGTATCTTCTGTTTGGCTTGAATAAACACTAATATATGCGTATAAAAATTCTGTACTTACGTTGACACCTCCATGATCACTGGTTCTGAGGAAAGACAACTACCATGTGGGCAAATGACCCCTATTGGAAGGCCCATCAAGAAAGGAAATAAGCACTCCTGACAACAACCATCAAGAAACTGAGGCCTCCAGCTCAATCACGTGAGTGAGCCAACAGCTTTGCTGCAACCTCACGAGAGTTTCTGAACCATAATCACCTAAACAAGCCACTCCTGAATTCATGATCTACAGAAACTGAGATGTTTGATTCTGTAGATGAAAAAGGGTTGCTGTAATAAATCATAAATTCTCTATAGGTTTGGACATTTTATGTTGACAAATCCATTTAACTTTGGGTTGATTTGTTACACAGCAACAGATAATGAATACAAGTAGGTAGGATGAATGCAGAAACCTGAGAAAAAACCAACACAGATGGAAACAGGGCAAAGGTATGTGAGAGAGTGGGGACTAGTAAGACTCCCCACACATGCCACATTACCAAATCTTGATGATCTCATTAAGCCCTTTGGCCTCATCTATTCCTGGTCCCCCTGGACTTTCCTGTATGAAAGCCAGTGGAACCCCTCCATAAGTTGAACCATTATGGATCCCTGACACTTGAAACCAAAAGTCCTCCAATCAATGCAACAAGGACCCGGAAAACTAATAAAATGTCCAAATCAATGTCGACTTGATGTTAGGGCCATTTCCTTTATGTCGCCCTTTCCCACTCTGTATTTTCTCTAGCATGATCCACATTCTGCTTATTTATCTTATTTGTCACTGTATCCTCCTGTAAACTGAAGCTCTCTGAGGCCAGCACTCAGCAGGCAGTATTTGTGAAGTTAAGGTAAGCTGCTGTCGACTGTATGCTCCCTGTGAAACTGCAGCGAAAGAAGTGGTACAATCTAGAGGTGGCATGAGAAAGTCATAAGCAGCCGGTGCTGGGAGCTGGGCACAACGCATAAACTCCTCAGCTGAAATCACAGGGTTTCTCAAAGAACAGCAGATAACTGCCATAGCCTACCCTGATAACTTATCAGACTGCTCAAGGGCAAACGCTCTCCTTGTCATCTCTCGGCCAATCATGGAGGAGCTGGGAACTCTTTCAGAGACGACAGTGTGCCTTTTCCCTTTTAAACTCGGCGTTGCTTTCGTTCAGTTAAGACAGGCTATACCCAGGAATCTCCTCTGCAGATGAGTAAACATCAGCTGAGCTTTGGACTTCTTCGCCAGTTTGCATAACGACGTCCTGACCTGGGAAGGCAACTATCGGACCCTCGCGAGAGACTCCTCACTCACGGACGTTCTCTTTTAGTACGACTACATTTTTAATCACTCTCAGGCAGCCCCCTCGAGCGTGAACAGCAGTGGCGGGCTTACCTACTATGCAGGCAACGTGCGGCAGCAAGTTTCCTACTGGAGTTAAAGCCTGTCTTTGGGGAAAACGGGCTCGAACTCCACGCCACTGAAGTCCAGGCTGCGGGCCCCCGGGGGATCGACTCACCCGCTGGCGCGGGAAGGGCCCGCGGAGCCGCCCCGCTCCGGCTCCGGCTGCGGCGGCACCCCGTCGGCTGCACGGACCCGCACGGACTGGAACTCGGGTGGGCGGTGGGTGGGAGCATGGGCGGGGTCCCTAGGGGTTGGGGTCTCCCGGCGGCCGGGGCTGCCGAGGCGCAGAGCCCGGGTCGGGAGGGAGGGGGGGTGGGACCCCGCGGCGTGCACGCGCGCGAAGCAGGACCAGGCCGCGCTCACTCACCGGCCGCCGCCCCTCTCAGCCGCGCCGCCGCGAAGCTCCTCCGCACCGCCCCCAGGGCCACTTCCGGCCCGCGGGGCGGGGAGCGGAAGCGTGCCGGAGCCGGCCCCGCCTCGCGGCCCGCCCCGGTTGCTAGGCAACGCGGGTTCCGCCCCGCCCCCTGGGGCCCGGCTCCCGGGCCACCCTGTCCTGCCCGCGAGGGCCTGGCGGGCCCGCACCTGGCGGCCATCCGCGCGGGGTCCGGCGCCGCGCGAGGCTGCGGCCGGCCTTGGCAGTCCCAAGGGCTTTGCTTTCGTTCCACGGTTGTTAGCGCACCTTTCCCCACGGTGGTTGTCTGCGACGCTTCCTCTCCTCTGGTCCGCGCGTTTCTGTTGAATGGTTCGTCTTGTTCTTACTTCGTAGCCTTGTCTGGGATATTAATTTTCTCGTCAGTGATTTGTGTTAAGCACCTCAGTTTGCGGCTTGGCTTCGCTTCATGGTGCCATGTGCTGAATGACAGATTTTATTTTAATATAGAAAAGTGTATCTTTTATTGTTAGTAATTTTTGTGTTCTGTTTGAGGAATCCTGCCCAACCCCAAGTTACTCTCTTATTTTTTCCTAATGGTTTTAAAGTTTTAATTTTAACATTTAAGTCGTCAATTCAGTTTAGAATAGATTTAGTGTGGGCTAAGGAGGTAGTTCCACTTTATTGTCCGTCCATTTGGATAACCGGGAGTCCTAATGCCATTTACCATAATTTTCTTTCTAAATGACATCCTTCATAAATTCCTGTAGTGCAGGTCTCTTGATTTTGTTTTAGCTTTGGTTCCCCCAGAAAACAGGGCTTGAGAGAAAAGCTTATGTGCTACTTTGTTAAGTGTCTTGGTCCCAGGGAATTAGGAATGGGAACAGAAAGAGTGAGGCGTGGAAGGAGAGTACAAACAAAGGTGACTTAATGAGCTGGCCACTATTTGGTATCAGGTACTCTGGTTTGTTTGTTTTTATAAATTGATCTTCTGAGAGAATATGGACTACTCCTGTTTCTCAGGATAGCCAGTGGAGGATGGGAGTGTGTATGGGAAGAGATGAATTTGTCCACCAGATTACATCTCCAGTTGGTACAAATTTAAGTTTTGCCATATAGAATATAACTCCTCTGTGTTTCTGGGTTGCACATGTGTGTTCATGTCTGGCCACAATGACAACTGGTAAGCTCCTGGGTGGGGCAAGGACAAATTCCACAAAGCAGTCAATGGTAGCAATGATATGTCAATACTGCTTCCCACCCTTAATTACAAAGCCTTTATATTTTAGCTATTGGATATTTTCCAAATATGGCTGTTGGAAATTTTTCACAAATTTTTCACAATTGCTGCTTCTCACATCAAAAGTTATCCATGAATCTACATTGGCCTTTTGACTTGCTTTGACTGATAGTGGTGACTTCTTGGGGTCTGAGCCAAGTCCTTAAAAGGACTGACAGCTTCCACTCCCTACCTGGGGGCAGCCAGCTGCCATACTGTAAAGCAGCTTGGGCTAGACTTCTGAATGTACAGAGAGAGGCTACATGGAGGACCACAAAAGGGCCAGGTATCATCAGGGAATCCTCCTTGGACCTTCACTCTGTCCAATTTCATATCTATTTTGTGAACCCAGCTACCACCACCTAAAGCAGAAGAGCACCAGGCCCAGTTAAGCCCTGCCTAAACTCTGCAAAATCATAAGAAATAAATCATTTTTTTTCACACCACTGAGGTTTTTTTTTGTTGTTGTTTGTTTTTTTTTTAATACATACAGCACTTGGTCTTCCTTGGTGGTCTCCCATCTAAGTACTAACCAGGCCTGCCGCTGCTTAGCTTCTGAGAGCAAACATCAGGCTTGTTCAGAGTGGCATGGCCACAGACCATGACTACGGCTTCACTGGGGTGTGAACCCAGGACCTGCTGCATGTAAGGCAGATATGCTGCTACACTATGGAACCATGTCTACACCACTGATTTTTTAAATGTCCTGCTACACAAAAATAATGGACCTGCTTTACCATAAAATGAATCTCTTGACATGGGGCAGTATTGTGCAGTATTCCATGTTAGTGACTCAGAATTCTGCAAGCCTTTGGATGTGATGGCTGGTGTGAAGGTGCTGCAGTCAGGAAAAGCCAATTCACATCTGGTTATGTTGGCAGTTCCAAAAGGATGAATCACTTTCCCCCTAGAGTAGAAAGAAGCCAATGTAATCAATCTATATTTAAGTGGCTGACGGTCTACCCCAAGGAGAGTACCATATCGAGGGGTCATTATGAGTCTCTTGGTGTGGCTAAGGCTGGAATAGCTTTGGTGGATGGCAGACTATGAGCTCACAGGGACAATCATGAAGTAGTACTCACAGAACCTAACATTAATTCCATGCTTAACTTCCATAAGTCATATGATAGGTACCATTTAAATCCCCATTTCACAGATGTAAAATAACTGAGTCTGAGAATAGCTAAATACGTTAACAGTTTCGTCGTGTTGACCACAAAAAAAAGTCAGCCAGGTGTTTTTTTTAGCAAGAAGGATTTATTCGGGAAGAAGATAGAATGGCAATTCCATATGTGCAGCCATAGCAAGGTGGGTAAACATAGAAAATTCTTCTATAGAGGGGAAGGGAAAGTTGGAGGATGGGGGGTATTAAAACCAAAGATCTCTTCCTATTGAGCTGTAACAACCAACTGAGGACATGAGAACTCCTCCTACAGGCCCTACTGATTCCTATCTTAGTTAAAGTTTGTCATTAACTTTGACATTCCCCCCTTTTGATGGAGATCTTTGAAAACATCCCTGATCAACAGGTCTTCTGATTTCAGAGGCTTTTTGTCCCAATGCCAGGAAAGACCTCTTCCAGGTATTAGTACCAAGCTAGAAGGAAAATGCATGGTCCAAACTGCTTGTGTCCAGGTTTGACAAGCAACAGGAACAGCTTAACAGAAAAAGAAAAAAAAAAAGCAAAATTAAAAAGATAAAAACAATATATGATGATTCTAAAACAGGAGCTCTGATGGGAAAGCAATGAACTAGGATCATTACAAAGGAGTTGAGAGAGAAGTTCCCCATAATGGCCACTGATGTTCTAAATTACTTTTGGTCATAGTCCATTTAATTAAATATGTGTATGAGGGGGGACCATGGTTTTTAAACACAAATTTGGCTGGGGACCCTGCAGGAGGGAAATAGATAACTGAGATCCCATTTTTTGGACACTTTGCTTTAGAGCCTAGGCTCAAACTGGCTAAACAATTCCAACAGCTTAAATAGCTTTGGTGGCTTGCAGGCTTAATACCAGCCAGTTCCACTAAGAAGAGTCCAGTCCCAAAGGGGTCAGGGGCAATGGCTGTGGCAGCATAATTCTAATAGAACAGCCTACTCTGGAAAGATCTGGGCCAAAGGCTGCGTGATGGGACAGTTTGGTTCCAAACAGCCAACACAAACGACCAATTCCGAAAGAACGAAGTTGATGGCTAATATGGTACCAAGAAATAACCTGATCCTCTAGGGCAGTGGCCCCTAACCTTTTGGCACCAGGGACCGGTTTTGTGGAAGATAATTTTTCCACACACTGGGGATGGGGGACGGGGATAGTGTTGTGATGATTTAAGCACATTAATTACATTTACTGTGCACTTTATTCTATTTCTATTATTATTATATTGTAATATACAATGAAATAATTGTACAACTCACCATAATGCAGAATCAGATGCCACCAGATTCAGCTTAATGTACAACTGAAGTACATCAACTCACTTGCCACTATTAAATCCACCACCAGATGAAGCTTAATGTCTTTTGCCATTTACTGACAGGGTTTTGATATGAGTCTGCAAGGAATTGTTTTGTTATGTCTCTATTCAGTCAAACCTCCCCAGCACTAGCATCACCACCGCAGCTCCACCTTGGATCATCAGACATTAGGTTCTCACAAGGAGCGGTGAACCTAGATTCCTTGCATGTGCAGTTCAAAACAGGGGTCCTGCTCCTAGGAGAATCTAATGCTGGATAATCCCAGGGGGAGCTGAGCTGGTGATGTGCTGGAGAGCGGCTGCAAATACAAACAAAGCTTCCCTCATTTGCCTGCTGCTCACCTCTTGCTGTGCAGCCCAGTTACTAACAGGCCACAGACCGTTACCGGTCCCTTGCCCTGGGAAATCAGGCCCAAGTGCCAAAACAGCTCACAGCGGGACAAGGTGTTTTAACAGAAAAAGAAAAACCTCAAAACAGGTCCCAAATAAAGCCCAGAAACAAGAAGCTCAGACTTGGGAGAAAACGTACCCTCAAACTCCTGATTTGGGGATTAAAACAGCAAATTCAAATGGCTGGCTCTGGGTGCCATACCTGTTTGCTCACCAGCCCAGAGATATCACGGGTCTCTCTGGATCCCAAAGGAGCCCTCAAATGTGTTGACCACAAACAAAAAGTCAGCCAGGTATTCCTTCAGCAACAGAGATTTGTTCGGGAATAAAGAGAGTGTTGCAATTCCACACTTGCCACCTTAGAAAACAGGTACAAGTTTGGGGTACAGAATGGAGAGTAAGCCTTTTATAGAGGGGTAAAAGGAAGTTGGGGGTGTTATGTGCGGGCGGAGGAGAGGCTCTTCTGAACAGATTTTACAGGGGTTTCCGCTACTGGCATAAGTCGGTGAGAGCTCCTCCTACAGACTCTCCCGATTCCTGTCCAGGTTTTAGGCTCATTGATTTTGAAATTGGCAGCCAAGAAAATACGGGATTTTCCTTGTTTTGGATTGTCTCTATTTATTTTAAAGGTTAGCCTCAGTGTTGGGCTCTAGAGTAAAATCAGAGTAGAGACTGGCTTCTCCACTCCCTCCGGAGCGGAGCTCCACAGACCCCGCCACCCCGTGCAGAAACTACATCTCCCAGCAGGTCACGCGCGGCCCGACGCACTTCCTCCCGGCGTCCCCCGCGACGGGAAGGATCCGAGAGGGCTCGAGGTCGACGCTACCAGGTTTCGTCGTCGCCTCCGCCGCCGCCGCCGCCGCCTCCGCCGTCGCTGCGTGTTGAGAGCACCCGTCGCGGCCGTCCCAGCCGCCTTCGCCGGCCACCATGTCCGCCCAGGCACAGATGCGGGCCTTGTTGGATCAGCTAATGGGCACGGCCCGGGACGGTGAGTCGGGACGGCCGGCCAAGCGAGGGGCTAGGGCGGGAGTGAGACGAGGCCGCCGGGCGGCCTGAGGCGGGGGCCGCCGCCGTCTGCGCCTGCGCCCTCCCTCCCCCTCCCCCACGCGCCGACCGCAGGCGCCGGGCCTTTGTTTGAGCGGGTTCGCCTCGCTGGCGACCGCGGCCGTCTTTTCTCCCACCGGCGGCGGGTCCTTCCTGGGCTCCCCCCTCGGAGCCCGCTCCGTCGGTGGGGCTCCAGCCCCTTCCCCTCGTATCGTCCTATTTTCTCCCGGGCCGGCGCGGCGGCTCCTCCAGTCGGGGAGTCGGCGAAGGCTGGAGCCAGCAGGGGCTCCAGGTCGCTGGCAGCCCCGTGGCGGAGCTCAACCGAGGCCCCGCGGGGAAGAAGCTACACCCGAGGGAGCCGGATGGGCCTCGAAACCCTGGCTGTTCTTGTTCTGTACCGTTGCAAGGGGAGCCATAAATTGAGTTTTTCTAACATGGGTTCCTGCCGACTACTTTTCCAGCCCCTTTCCCCTCAACCACACAGGGAGCCTCTGTTTAGCCAGCGCTTGTTAGTCGTTAGGTAGGTTGTATTGTAGGGAAGAGTGCAAGATCATGATGGTTGTCTCAGGAGAAAGCGGTTGCATCTTTGCAAAACTATATACCTGCTGTGGTTTGTGTTTTTTCTACTGAGGTAATGAAGCTGTAAGTTCACACTGGCACATTCGCAGGGCTGTGCAGATTCTTTGCACTTTATTTCATAGGCGAATAAGTGCTTTTTAGCTTTCTTTGTATATTGAGTTGCTTTTGAATTGCTTCCCATATTTTTATTTCATACAAACTGAACAATTGTGGCCCCTCTATTTTATTTATAAAGGTTCAGTGTATCTTTGCCTGCCTACATCAATCTGCAAGGGAGTTGCAGAAAAGCCTCATGTTCATCGAGCCGTGAGTCACAACCAATTTCTAAGCTGTTATAACAAAAAAGTGTTTGCTTTTTTTCACAAGTAACTTTAAAAGTGTAGTTTAGAAAGAAAACATTTTCAATAAAAAGACACTACATTTATCCTGGATGCTTGCAAATCCTGAAATATATTCCTCCTTTACTATTTACACAGCTCTGTGTCATATACACAGATTAGCTTTAAACTTTGTCACATTCCACTTTGCCTTTACTTTTATGTATCATTCCCCTGACTTCCTTACTGCAGGTTGGGCAAGAAAACTTTTCCTTTAAAACTTTTCAACAGCGGGCATAAAATTCTGCAGCTGAGGTCTTGAAGAATGCAGATGGGTACAGTATGTGTTGGAACTCACAGTGTGTATTGACTAACCTGGTTCCTTTTTGCCTTTTTTTTTCCTTTCTTTTTTTTTTTTTTTTTGGTATTGTTGTGTTAAAAGTGACTCCCAGGTGCCAACTCTCTTTTTTAAGGGTGGGGGTGAAAGGGGGATAGGACTAGGTCTGGATTATTTATCAGTCAGCAGTAAAGTTTGAAAGCTTTTTTCATGTAATTTTGGTGAAAATGCTGCTTACACATTTGTCCACAGCAAAATGATAAGATTAATAAGTAGCTTTTGTTGGTGGAAACTACCAGCTATAGGTCATACATGGTGATTCATGGCCCTCTGATTAGCATGGGTTTTGGTATCTCATTGCCCACATGTATGCGTGGAGCTAATGTCTTTTTGGTGTTCAGCCTTTTACTTCTGACTCCTCCTTTGGCACAATGATGCGGAGTCATAGCTCATTAGTGTGATTCTTCATGATATATTTAGCATCAAAACATCTGTCTGGATTCTGCTCCAATTGTAATTATCTCTAGATAAGCTTTTCAGGGTATTTGGTAGTCTGCAGATCAACCAGGTGAATTGTTTTACCAGATATACTTCTGTGTTTAACGTGATAATATTGTCTTATTTAAAACCGCAAATGAATTTCAGGAGATGAAACCAGACAGAGGGTGAAGTTTACAGATGACCGTGTCTGCAAGAGTCATCTTCTAGACTGCTGCCCCCATGACATCCTGGCTGGGACGGTAGGTGCTTTGGGAGTTGGGGGAATAGCACAAAAAACCCAGGGATACTGTGTAGGCAATGTAGGTTTTCCAGATTTTAATTGTTTTATCTGGCAGAAATGACTAATATTGCCCTTCAAATTATAGCTTCTTAGGGGAATTTTATATTGTGAAACATATTTCACTGTTATAAAATTCTCTCTCTAGCGTTACCAGGGTTTTGTAGAGCCATTTATACTGTGACATTCACAAAGTAGTGCAGGTAATCTCATTTGGCTATAGCGAAAAAAAATGTGCTTCATCAGGTCGGCCAATTGTAATTAAAAGACCTTAGGTTGGTTGGTTGGTTTTCAAATTAAACATAATGCTAGACTTTTTATCTAACAAAGTACATTTATTCCCAAATTTTTAGGTTTTTCCCCCTCCAGATCTGTTGAGAATAATATTGATTTTCTAGTTTTGTGTTATGCCATCCTTTCAAGAAATCAGCACATGATGCAATGAATATAGACCCCTAAAATTTTAAGTTCACTTTAGATTAACCAGATACAGCTTTTTTCACAGCAGAATATTCCAGATCAGGTTTTAAGAAGACTGAAGAGTGGAGGATTATGAACAGTGATTTAGCCACTTACAGAAAAGGAATCTTAAAAAGATAACCATTTTAAGATTTCACAGCTACCTCTAGAATATGAAAACCATCCTACTAATAAATGAGCACTAATAAACGTATTTTTTCGTGTTCTGTTAGTACCATTGTGATGGGAGCAGCCTCTGGAAAACTCATTAAATTTTCTCAAGTTGGCTCTTCTGGCAGCAGATAGAAAGTGAATGCCAAACCTTGTGCCAAATATAAGGTTTGCCTGCACTTTGACCAGTGTTTGCTGCAGATTGTTATTTATGTTGTTCTTAGTATACCAGAGGGAATCAAGCAGAAAAGGCTGAGTCAGAGCCAGACGGATCCATCTAGTGGAAGAAATCAAAGGGAGCAGAGGGACGTGCACCGGAATGAAACATTTCAACCATGTTTTTATTGGTCAGATCCCTGTGTAACATTGTTTCAGAATGCTGGTGAGAAAAATAACCAGAATGAGGTCTTCTCCTACAAAGGTTTATCGTGTTAAGTATAAATTAATTTACCAAATTACCTACTGAGTGCCTGGCAATGGGGATATGGTGCCAATAAGACAAATTCTTTATTCTCATCTAATGGTGGAAGAGGACAGACACTAATTAATAAATAATGGATTGTTTTAGGTAGGATGATAAGGTAAGGCCTCTCAGAGACATTGGAGCAGACACTTGAAAGGTGAGAAGGTGAGAACACGTGTTTGTGATTTGGGAATGTTCTCTGGGTAGCGGATGGTGCTGAAGGACAGCAGGAATGTCACTGGTATGTCTAGTTTGGTGTGAGTGAAGGTGAGAGGTAGGCAGAGGCTGTGGAATCAAATTAGTGATGAGAAGCTGCCTACTGGTCAGAGTTACTCCTGTGGGTTGGGGCAGGAGCAGGTCAGGAAAGGGAATCTGAAAAGAAGACTCAAGAGTAGGAGAAAACTGAGGAGACATGTTTATGTAGACATGCAAATAAGCAAATGTCAGAGGCTGCTAAGGGTCAATAAAGATGAGATTTGGGAGTTCAAATAAAGGTTTTAAAGGTTTTGAGCCTCACTAGGTGTAGGCTACATGGAAGTGAGAGGTAAGGGGTAGAGTTGATGATGGGTTTTCTGAGGAGTTTGTGTTTTGAGTTGAATTGGAATGATTATAATTCTTTAGTATAGAGCGGCAAGATGAAAGTGGTTATAACCTCAGCCTGCTAAGGGCTTCTCCAGGCCCAAGTTTTTGCTAAAAACTATTGTCATTAGAGTGAGGCAGAGAGGACTGGAAGTAATCATTTTATTGGGGCTGAAAATGTAGTATTGATTAGTAAGTTTGGAATAGTAAAATAACTGGAGGAAAACTAGTATAACTTGTCTCAGTGGAAAAACTTTTCAGAGCTTTTGGAAGGAGCCTTTAGTGCCCTTGCCTGTCAACAGTGTGAGATTACTAGAGGGTGAAGTACACAGGTGTCAGGTGTTTGCTCAGTGAAAAAGTCTGGCATGCTGGATTTAGAAGCTACTTGGAATATTTTAGAAAGATCTAATGAGTGTGGTATTTCAGCTCTGCTTGGTGTTTAGTTGCTGGGGGAATTGACCACTACTTCCTTGCCTCTTTGGCAAAGCTAAAAAAAAAATACATCAGGAGAGTAACCATGGAACCCAGGCCTATACTCAGTTGGCTTTAGCCGTGTCTACTTGAGAGCTCCCATCTAAAGGAAAACAGTGGTGAATTTTGCTTCATTCATGGTTCCCTGATGTGAAAACTTTCTTGGCATTTGGAAGTTTTTAAAGTGGGAATTGATTAGATTTTTAGTGCTTAAGGTTTTAGTGCTTATTCTATCTGGTAGTTTTCCTTTGAGAAACTGAGCTTTTAAACATTTCTGAGAGCTTCCACTCATTTCAGCTATAACACTTAGTTTAATTTGTGGAAACTATATTTTTAAGGAATCATATTTGGTACTTAATAGAGTGAATGAAGGGAAAGTCATTTTTAAAAAGACAATGATTCTAGTTCCAACTTTCGCTTCTAAAACTACTAATGCCCTACTTCTAAGATCCCTTATGTAAACAATATACATGAGCTACATATGACTTCAGAGTAAGAATAGTGAAGGAGAAAAGAGGTTTTAACATTTAAATGCAAAAGTTGCTCAGTAAAAATGAAGGTAAAATCCACATCTGGCAGCCTATTGTCAATACCACTGTCACTGGTGATACTGAAGGATATTTTGTTAGCATGGCACACACTTGTGAGATAGGGCCCAAGAGCCAGGCACTGTGAGCCTCTCTAATTTGCCTAAAATGTTAAAGTTTTATAACCCATGAAGTTTTTTTTTTTTTTATCTCATTTTGAAGTTTGCATTTAAAGGAATCCATCATTTTTTGTTTACTGGTTATGTAGAGGTAGTTTTGTCCAATAGCTTTAACCTTAGCGATGTCTCATTGGGATGCTGGGTTTTGCTAACTTGCGCTCTTATGGCTTGATAGCGTTTTCCTCAATGTATAAACTTCCTGTTGCTGTTTAGATGGCCAGAGGTAGGTGAGAGAGAGAGAGAGAGAAAGAATGTGTGTGTATGTTTACAGAATACTGTACTCGGGATTTCGGTAAGAACTGTGCAATGTTACTTAATTGTTCTGCAATCACTTAAAACACAGTAGCACATCAGGCTAACTTTAACACAGATCATTTGATTTAGTAAAAGAGCCTTTTGTTTCTCAAGTGTGGCAACTGAGTAGGTTAGGAGAATGTTTGGAGGATTCTTTTGGCTCTGAATCAAACCTGTTCTGCTTAATCCCTTTGGTATACGAAGAGCTACACAGAGCCAAGTCAGGTTGTGCTGTAGTTGCCGAAACCTGATTTCTATCTGTTCTTTTTTTTTCTCTCAGCTTTAGTACTGAGAATCTTGAGATGCAAGAAGGAGGGAATGCCTAAAAGCTTGTTGCTGTCAATGACATTGTTGTTTCTTGGCTTTTTTCTTGCCACCCTCCACCCTACCCCTCTACCTTACTGCCTCCAATGTTGCTATTCACTGAATAGATATTTCTTATGTGTCTGATGCAAAACTAAATTTGCAAAGCTAATTAATACGGTTTTCATTATTAGTCTAATTATCTCTGGGTCTAAAAGAAATGTAAACCTTGCCACTGTTATATGCACTGGTTCTGGGTATCATCATTGTGGTAAAAAATAAATAAGGCTTCTCAGCCGTATTCTTTCTTAATTTTCTTGTAGTTTAGTATTAAGAAAAGTATTATTTATGTTGATGACAGTTGAAACACCAGGTCATTGCTTTCTGATGATTCGATGTTCATGTGTAAACTTGTTTCTTTCTCACAGCGCATGGATTTAGGAGAATGTACCAAAATCCACGACTTGGCCCTCCGAGCAGATTATGAAATTGCAAGTAAAGAAAGGGACCTGTTTTTTGAATTGGATGTAAGTTTTATTTGGTGTTAATTAGCCCCTACTGTGAAGAGCCAAATATTGAACTAACAAGAATAATGCAACATATGTAAGTTATGAAGCAAACAAAATAGATACGTATTATTCCATCACTAGACCATGGCCAATACCATTTATTGTCTACCACCCCAACACTGTTCAGCATTTGTATGTATTGTTGTGTTTTTAAAATATATTTTATTACATGTTTTTGTGATTCCTTGAATATTACATTTATTCTTGCTTGTTTTCGAGCCTTATAAAAATGGTTTCATAGTGTAGATAGCTGTTCATACCTTAGGTTTTTGTTCAGTATTGTGTTTCTACTTACCCATTTTGTTGGGTGTGGTTTGTTTTCATTGTTGCTTGAGTATTCCTCAAACTATCCATTCTTTAGTTATAGATAGTTGAGTTGACTCTAGTTTTTTTTCTATTACCAACAGTATAATGAATATTATTGAGTATCTTTTTGGTGCACATGTATAAGGGTATATCTGGAATATATTCCTGGGAGAGGAATTGGTAGTTTATTCATCTTTTTAAGATGGTTCTATAGTGTCTTTTGCTTTTCTCTCTATTTGATAAAGTGATGGTATCAGTTTACACCCCCAATAGCAGTGTATATATCCTCACCAACACTTGGTGTTATCGGACTATTAAACTTTTGTGGTTAAATGGTTGGTATAAAATGGTATTTCACAGCTTTTCTTTTTTTTTTTTTTCCATTATTTCTCCCAAAGGATCCTTTTTTAAAATCTTTTTTTCTAATCTATCCTCCTCTCCATGATACCCTGGATATCATAATATCCATGATACCAAAGATACTCTGCATATCAGTTTATGTACTGTGATCCCTTCCAGGCCACAAACCATTGTCATATCTAAGATTTTTTTTCACCCATTAAGACCGGTTTTCACCCCTCCCCCATTGAGAATGCATGATTTAGAGTCATTTCATTTTGATTTTTTCTCTTCCCTAATTGTCACTAATATGACTGGAGATCAGTGGAGGAGTTTGATGCCATTCAGGTTCCTGAGTTAAAGACTGGGAAGGGACTTATCTTGATGTAAGGAAGCCAGAGAAAAAGAAAACACAAAGAAAGGCATTCTACCACCATCACCCCCTCCCCTCCCACACAGGTCTTTTTAGAGGCTGTATTGTTGCTGGAGTAAATTCTGTTTAATCCAGTAGTCTTAAAAAGTGATAAAATTAAGAATTTCAAATTTATTCTTTAACAGCAGTGTGCTTTCAGTGTTGAAGCTTTGAATTAACTAAAAATGTCTTTAGCAATAGCCCAACTAATATTGGGCTTGGAAATGGAAACCTGTATTATGAGCTTTAATTCTTCAGTAAACTGAAAATGTTTATGTAAAGAGGCCATTACCTTGGTGTATCAGGTTTCAGATATTTAGGTTGAAATCTCAGTTTTAGTAATGTTTTTTTGGATCTCAAATCTTAGCATTTCTATTAAATCAGAAAGAAGGTCAGTGCACTTTTTAAATGGCCTGATTAATGCTAGAGAATAGATTAATAGAAGAAATTGAGACTACGGAAAGAGACTGAAATATATATAGTAATTTAGTTTATTATGAAGGGTGTGTGTTCAGCCAGAATGGAGATGATGGGTTTTCAATGAAGCTTTGAAAATGGTATTAGCTGGTTGAAAAAATACCAAGTTGGATCCCAAAAAAGTGAATTTTGTTTTGTCATCTTGAGATGTTATAAAGCCTAGAAGCTTTAAGAGAAGGATGGAGACGTTTCTCTACATAAAAACTTAAGATATTCAGGTATAGGAAACTCCCATACATAAAATGAGACAGGAAACTGGGACAAAGTATTTCTGATATATATGATGATGGGCTTAGTTTTTTAAATTCAGTAAGCCTTCACCTTCAACTTCCTTTGTGGGTTCTGCAACATAAAGTGAAACAATATATAAAGAAACCAATTTTATCATAGGCTGATAGTTATAAACCAGTAAAGCTCCTATAGCATTTCATTGACTTTGAAAAAAACGTTATTCAAGGATGTGCTGAATATAAAATTCATCATGACTGACAAGAACAGTATCGACAGCTCAATAGAAAATGGGACAGATAAGGACATTTCCTAGCAGGTGTCTAATCCTATGATAGGTGCTCACCTCACTCAATTAAAGAGATGGAGAGTTAACAGATTCTGGTACATCTGGATAATTGAGCATCTCAAGATGTGAAAACACATCCCAGCACTACCAGTTGTGAGAGCACGTTCAACTAATAGCTTGCATAAGTACAAAGATAAATTTGCTCCAGAATATTCCTACAGCATTATTACTGCAAAAACGAGGAACCAGAGAACTTCCCTTTGTAAGGGGCTGGTTAAGTCACAGCGCTTTATCGTGGAATGATGTATACTGTGGAAAGAGAATTGCTGTAGTTTATATTGGTGTGAAAATACCTCTAAAATGGATTAGGTGAAAAAGCAAAGTGTGGTATGATGGTTCTATAGTGGTTTTTTGTTTATCTTTAAAAGGAGGATATTTTATACTTCTTGACATGCTTAGATGTGAAGGGCATAGTTTTATAGGAACTCAGGAGGTTTGAGCACTTTTGGTTGGAGGACTAGAGCAGGTCAAAAGATTTTTTGGTGCTGTGGGAGAATTTACCATAGATCCCTCTCTCCAACTCCTTAAAAGTAATACTGACCTACAGAAAACTCAGAATGTTTGATAATCAGAGCTGAGAACAAGTGGAAGAGGTCCTCCTGCTCTAAAGAATGAAGGGTAACCTGGAGCAGCTGTGTTTGTGGGAGGGCAGTCTGTCAGGGACTGTCAGTATGTCCATGTACATATAATATACACTTGTCCCAGAACTCCACAGGTGGGAATGTATTGTAGGGATGTGTGCAAGAGAGTACACAGAAAAGATGCTGCTTGTAACTATTTTCAGTGTCAAGAAAAGAAGCTGTAATGAAACTATTAAAGTGAGACTGATTACATGAACTGTGGTCCTATAACACTGATGCTTCATGAACCTCTTCTAGGCTGGGTGTTAGGGAAATTTTACCTTAAAAAGCTTTTAACAATAATGGCTTTAAGATATTATTCACACTCCATAAAATTTACCCTACCTTTAAAATTTTTAACATATGTATTAGTAGTGTTTTGATGTTCATGGATTACTTATAATAACTAAGTAAAAGTGACCTGGCTTTAAAATACCATGCTAAAATAACTTATTTCCTTAATTATGCAACATAGACTTGGAAAAATAAAATCTCAAAATGTAGGTTTGTTAATTTGATAAAGGACTTAAAAAAATATTTTTGGTGGGTAATGTATGCTCACTCTTTACAGATTCCAGAGCTCTGAAAGGCTGTCTGGTGAAAACTCTCTCCTTTCCATGTGACCAGCCATCCACTACCTGTTTATGGAGGTCACTTGTATCTTTCAAAGAAAGTCTGTTCAGAATGAACAAGTACATTTATCAGAAAGGGTAGTTGTGATTTTTCTTGTTATGATTTTGATAAACAGAAAACATCAGAAGATTTTTGGCCAGATGTGGTCAGTGGGCCGGGCCCTACTCTTGTTATTGCGGACGTGTTGCAGTTTCTTGATAACCTGCTATTGGCACTCAGCTCCCAGCCTGCCATGTAAGCCCATGGATTATCTAGGTCTCAGGCTTGGGACCAGTAGCTTGCACATGTCCATATTGAGATTGGTTTCTGGAAGGGCTACAGTGTGATTACTATTGGGTATGGACACAGGTTTCATTTTTACAGGTTGTGAACTGTTACTAATCCAAGATTTGTTCTGATTTTTCTTAGTAACATTTATTTGTGTAGTTCACCAGGTGTTTTGGTAGAATCTCTTCATTGTTGGCAATACTGTGAGGTGGATCAAACATTTATCTCCAATGTCTCTGAAAGTGCTATAAGATTGATATTCTTTTCCACAATTAATGGAAGCAGCGTCATATGATGATGCTGAGAGAGGAATCAGATTCTCTTCACTGAAGCAGTCAGGAATATTTAGGAGCTCTTTTGATCCAGATTATATTACAGAGACAGCTGTCCAAAAAGCATAGCATTTATTTTGTTTTAACATTGAAAACATTTTAATCAAATATCTTAAATATAGCAGGCATTTGGATTATATTTTAAACCATTTTTGTTATACAAGTGATGCTTTTTTTGAAAAGATTATTAAAGTCAGATCAACATGAGAGCTTTGCATGCTAGATGATGCTTAAGACATCCATGCCTTTTGTTTATTTCAGAAAATAAAAAATTTTCTAAAACTTGAGCTTTTAGTTGATTTATTATGCATTAGTTTAAAAGAATTGTTTTTACAGAAGACGGCATTACTATTAAAATCTACATGCTTAACTCGTTTTTGAACTAGTTGTTGAACTCATAGCTTAAGTGACATTTGATTTCCAGTAGATCTTTATAAGAAATTATATGCCCTTTTTACAAATTTAAAATATTTGTACTTTGAGTCACCTCTCAGCAGTTTGTAAGAAATTGTTCTAGAATATTCACCTGTGTATGAGAAGACATAGATTTATTGTATTATTTTGTATTTATTATTTTGTATTATTTTGAATTAGTGAAAAAGAAAACAAATATGTATGTTTTAAAAAGGTTAAAATTTTTTATTTTAAGTGAGGCCACCCTTGGTTGTTGACTTCACAGATTGCAAGGACCTTGTCCACTTACAATCCCTTATTTTTTATGCCTACAGCACCTGGTCTTCCTAGGTGGTCTCCCATCCAAGTACTAACCACTCCTGACCCTGCTTAGCTTCTGAGATCAGATGGGATTGGCTTCTTCAGGGTAGCATGGCCGTAAACAAAGAGACTAAAGTAGTTGTGTTAAAATGCAATGAAATACTGCACAGCTGTAGATTCTAGAAGATAAGAACATTGATGTGAAAAAAGGGAAAAAGAAAACTTGTTTGGTTGGAATAAAAATTGTATGCTTGTAGAGGTATTTTAATATAATTTAAAAAACTATGTACCAAACTGTCACGTGGTTACTTCTTGGGTTGGAGAGAAGAATTATACTGTGTATGTCATATAAAGTTGTTAGGTCTAGTCAGATTGCTGATATAGTAGGCAGAAATGAAAAATTTAAAAAGTAATTCTACCTTGTGACTTATTTCTGCAATGTTATCCTAAGGAAATAATTGGAAATATAGACAAACACTGGTACACCAGAATGTTTGTGCTAAGATTGTTTATAAGATTGAGAAATTGGACACAAAACAATTCTGGAGAAGAGGGAAATGAATTGGCACTCAGAGACTGCCCTTGAAACTAATGTTCATAAAACTCATTTAATGAATTAATCCAAGACAAAGATACAAAATTGTATATGCTGGAGATTTCATTTCTAAACTGTCATTTGTGTGCTCAGACTGTGTAACCAGAATTTATGACCTGAATTCAAAGCCCTCACTTTTGCCCTTCTGGTTCGTTGGAGGCAGCCCTTTATGTATTGTTATAAAATACAAGTAAACAAACACTTTTGAAAGTAGTAGCTTGCTTCTTAAGTGCCACAGCATTTGGTCAGCTTTTAAACAGACTATTTCAGGGCAATTGCTGGAAGCCAGTGTCACTGCCACTTCAAGGATTGCCTCTAGGGCAGAATTCTGAGGTTCTGCTGGTAAAAAGGAGGTAGGGAGTCATGCTCTTAGAACTTTGAACACTTTAAAGCTATGGTTAAGTAGAATATTATTCTGTTAAAAAAATGACAAAAATTGATTTACCGGGGGATTGTTTTTTTCACTTTATTATGGAGAATCTGAAACATCAAAAGTAGATGTAACAGAATAATGAACCTCCATGTACTCATCACTCAGCATCAGGAATGATCACTTCATGGCCAGCTGTGTTTCACCTTTGTGTCCCCATTTTTCTCACAAATCCCAAAACAAACCTCACATGATACTATTTCATCTGTAACTATTTTAGCATTATCATTGGCTTTTGAAGTTCTCTTTGCCATGCATACAAGCATCTAGTGTTATACTTGGTCATGACAGAATCTATTTAGCATGCTTTTAAAAAATGTGTTAAGGAAAATTTTAAACATACAAAAGTGAACAGAATGATATAATGAAATCTCCCAGTTTTCAGTGGTTATTGATGTGAAGAAGACTCTTGTTTTGTCTTTATCCAGTTTTTCCCTACTGGATGATTTTACCCTGGCACCTACATGGAAAATTTCATATGTAAATGCTACAAAAGTATATCCAGAAGATAAGAATTTTATTAAAAGTAATCATAATTTTAAAATAATTTCTTAACATCATTTCATAGTCAATATTCACATATCCCAGATTTACTCAAAAAGGATTTTTTTAACAGTTGTTTGACTCATTATCCAAAGTAAGGGCCACACATTAGAATGTTTTGTCTTTTTAGATCTATTTGTTTGAAGAAATTAATTTTTAAGACCCATCCAGGATTTTGCTGATCATCTCATGCTGTGTTTTTAACATGTTTTCCTTTATCTTTGAAATTCCCTGCAACTTAGGAGTTAGATTTAGAAGTTTGATCACCAGATTTAAGGGTTATTTTGACCAGGCTGTTTCAGAGGCAGACCTGTGCACTTCCTGTTACGTCACCTTGGGTGGTATGGTGATCATTGTTAGGCCTGAGGGTGTCAGGCAGCTTAATCTGTTGATTGTAAAGGCCTCCATTGAGTTCTGGCCTAATGCTTTAAGCAGCAGTTGAGGATTATTGCCTAGATCAGTTATTTCACTAGGGTTCAGCATCTCATTAATTTCAAAGCATGTAGGACATTCACATATTTCAAAATTTAAAAGATACAGAAGATATATTATGAAATCTCTTGTTCTGTTCTTTAGTTACCTAATTGCCCCCAGAAGTAATCTATTGTGAAAATACAGTTAGCCATTTCCTTAAATTGTCTTGCTCTGTGATGTTTTGACAGGTTTATAGAGCAACATACCATATAACTAATTTCAGATTGTCTTTAATATACTGAGACCAGTTCTAATTATACCTTATATTTCTGTCTTACAGATATAGTGTAATAAGCATTTTATAAGTCTGATATCCTGGTTTAGAAATCCCTGTGTGATTTTGGGCAAGTTACTTTATCTTCTTCTAAAAACTAGGCTGATTATAAATGCCTCAGAGTTGTCAGGATTAAGTGTAGGAACTTTGGAACCAAACAACAGGGGTCCTTACATCCTGATGCCATCACTTAGTTTGGAAACTATACCTCAGTCTTTTCATCTGGGAATTGGAGGCTTTTCTCAGGCTCACTGACTCCTGGCTGGTGTCATTGCTGCTGGGCAGATGCATAGACAGTCCTGTGTGTGAAGGGACAGTCTCCTGCAGCAAAATGAAACCTGTGTGCCTACTGTGTGCCAGTGCTTTACTCAAGTGCCCTTAGTAGCTCATGTTTTCATCTCTTCCCCTTTGAGTTAGAGAAGTTGGATGACTTCCTAGTAAGTGGTAGGTTGTGATTAGAACTTAAATTTTAGGCTCAAGTACCTTTTAAAAAGGTAAAATAAATCTCTGTGATGGAGGAACTATTCTGTAATTGAGAAGCACAGTGAAGGGGGGGCAGTAGAACAGAGCCATCTTTTAAAGAATGTGGCAATTAAAAGACGTCTGTGGTCTGTTCTGTGTTTTGAAGTTTACTGTCTGATTTATATCTTAGATGTTTGATTCAGTAGCCAGTTTGGATTCTGCTTAAGATGCAAGTGAGTGCTTTGATTGGTAAAGGCATTGGCAGAGTCATTAGATGTCTTTTCCCCATTTGGCCTGTAATGGGTGGTTCTCTAGGTCTCTCAGGTGTGAGCTCGTGCTATTTGAGTAGACAGTAGAGGGACTGGACTCCACACTAAAGTCTCATGTGTGTGGATGAACCTGGGGCATCTCAGGCTGTTCTGTTGTTTCAGGTTAGCACAGGTGATGTGTATGACCCTTATCAGCTCACTGGCACTTTGATCCTATTGAGTCCCAACTTAGCACAGTGCATACAGGCAAACAATCATTTGCTTTCCTGATTATTTGATTTGAACATAGTGAAATGTTTATCAGAATATTGGGTGACCAACAGGAAAGAGGTCCTGAATTCCCAAATTATGGAGTGAAATCTGGGAGTTGTCATCAGTAGATTATTCTGTGTCCTGGGGGACTCCGCACCATCACAAAGCTTCTCTGTCTTGACCTACTCTCGAGAATGCATTTACTTGAAAAGAGTATATAAGGTTTCTTAAAACTGGAAATACAAACTGTGACATGTAAAAAATAAAAAGATTTCTGTAGGAGACCATAACCCTCTCCAGTGTCCCTACTGTCCATTCCAGTGTCAACTGATCCTTGTGGAGTGCTTTCTTAACAGCTGACCTCTCTCCTGGCCATCTTTGGGGGAGCGGAGGGGGACATAGATTATCACCACTTGGTCTGTTAGCCTAACTTTCATCTGCCTTATCATCGCCACTCCAAAATTTTCTCTTCTCTATTTTTTGGTGATAGATCATATTGTCTAACCTTGTCATCCACTGCTAAATTCACTTGCTCTCATACTTGACATGATGCTGACATTAGTAGGTTGGCTCACAGATGTAACTTAGGTGCTTCTAAATGTTGGTTGTAGCCTGATAATTGGATATTTGTATGTTTATCTGAAGTTATGTTGGGGACTTTGACTAGTAAGGCAGATAAACTGTTTAGCATTTTTGACAGCTTATTAGTATTTTATGGTTTCCCATCAACTCTTTTCAGAGTAAGCAATTAGATTTCTAGAGCTTCTTTTTCCTTATCTCTTTGGGTAAGTAGTAACCAGTTTTCCTGCTACTTTAGACAGTAGGCAATAGCTAATTGTATTCACAGCTCTCAGTAATATTTGTTCTATTGTTTTGTTTTGAGGTGGAAGGGGGAGCTCTACCCTCAGAACATGAGGGGTAATATTTGCGTGGCTCACAAAGACCAGTGAGTACATCATCTGCATTTCCCACAGCTCACCAGAGGAGGGCTCTAAACATCAGTCCCGGTCCAGCCTTTTCTGTCCCTCAGAGAACACTTTTCATTATGGCCAAGTGTAATTTTCCTCAGTATTTTCTTGGAAATGTTATTGAGGGATGGGGGTCCTTTTACAAATTTTTGAAATAAATTAGATGAGAAGACCATGCTTCTGAATGATCTTTTAATTTAAGAAAACCCCTTGATTTAATGTGATTATGGATGTGTTGGCTGGAGTGTAGTTTAAGATCTTCCCACTGAACCTACAGGCTTTAAGAAACCAACCCAGGAGTGTGTTTTCCTGTCGAACAAATGGGTTCCGAGACCATACCTATAATTGATCCTAGCTCTCTGCTTCTCCTGAGCTAGGCAATGGATCACTTGGAGTCCTTTATTGCTGAGTGTGATCGGAGAACTGAGCTTGCCAAGAAGCGGCTGGCAGAGACACAGGAGGAGATCAGTGCAGAAGTTTCTGCAAAGGTAAGCCTGGGAGGCTTTCTCCTTGAGTTGTTGATGCGAATCGCTGTCTTATAAGAACTGGACTACCGACGGGACCAACAACGCACCATGAGCACTGATAGTGCATCTTAGGGATGGACAGTACTTGCCACCTTGGGTGTTCCAAGTAATGAGAGAGGCTGTCAGCGATCTCAGCCTCCAGGAAATACTGCTTCTGTTGCTCCCACCACCATACATAGTTTTTAAATTAATTTCTTTAACATCCCACATAAAATAGGAAAAGTGGGGGACTAGCTGAACTGTAGTGCATCCATATCATGAAGTGAAGGTAGATCTGCATGTAATTGGCCTGAGCGTTAACTGCACTACTCTCTTGTTTCCCCTATTCAGGGGAACTAAATTCATTCATCGTTTTTTCTTTTCAGTTTTGTGAAAGCATTTTTTAGGATAATGTAATTGCTAACTGAACCAAAGGTGCTATTTTATTTCTGAAAGAAAATACAAATAATTAGGCACTTTGTTTACAGGGTAAGTTTACTTATTTAATCTTAGACATTTTATTATCCTTACTCAAAAGATTGAACTGCAATAGACATAACAAGAGATAGCCTGGAAAATGATGAATGTGACAATCCTTGCAACTGTGTTAGAAGTGACAGATTTCACTACTTTTATTGGAATGTGGTGCACAGGTTTAGAGTCTCAGTGATGGCAGTAAGGGTGTCATAAATATTACAGTTTGCATGTAATCCACCAATGATTTTGGGCTGTTCCATTTATTTTCATGGAATAGACCAGAAATCTAGGAAGAGAAATATGTTTTCTTTGCATTAAAAATCTTGTGTTCTGGATGTCTGCTTACCTGATTTTTGTTTTCTCCCTCTCAGGCAGAAAAAGTACATGAGTTGAATGAAGAAATAGGAAAACTTCTTGCTAAAGCTGAGCAGCTGGGAGCTGAAGGAAATGTGGATGAATCCCAGAAGATTCTTATGGAAGTGGAAAAAGTTCGTGCAAAGAAAAAAGAAGCTGAGGTTGGTGAGAAAGATGTCTTAGAGAAAGGAAGATTTAGTAACTCCGGAGAGTCAACCATATGTGCTAAAATTAAGCTGTGCTTCTATTTTTTTGAATATTGGGAAGGGGTTAAAATAGGATGACATGTCGAAAGGGTCACAGTGCATGCACACTCGGATTTGTCCTTGCTCTGCCCCTTGTGACCTTAGATAGTCGCTTGCCAGCTCTGAACATAGTTCCTATGTGTATAGTGCAGTCCTGAGTATTGAGTCATCAGAGCAGTTTTAATGAGCATATCCTGTCAAAGGTTCCATAGAAACCAGTTTTACTATGTGTTCCTCTGGCTCCCTAGAGACTCGGTGGGCATGGTGGTTATTCAACTTGTGTGTCTGGACCAGCGTTGTATTGTAGATTGCTGTAAAGAATAAAACCTGGGTGTTCATAGCAACACTACATCTTCAGTAGAGAGAACCTGTGTGGGCTGGGATAGCATTGAAGTGGTATTGGCCGGAGTGCCAGGCCAGGACACACTGGCAGTGTGGTGGAGGAACAGATCAAGGGCTCAGTGTTTGCATCATTGACAACTATTTTCTTCCTAGATTATTTTATCTGTTGGATCCCCTCTAGTTCTTGAATCCTCACCACTGAAATTGGAGGTGGCTCATGCAGGCTTCAAGAATGACAGGAACAGTAGAGCCATGGGGAGACAGGGTGTGTTTCTTTAGTAAATGCTCACAGAGTTCCAGCTCAGTGCCGGGCACTTTTGTAGTTGTGAATGAGCCGTAAGAGCCCTCCTCCTTGAGATGGTACTGGAGTAGGTGCGGTGGGGGTGGAGGCAGAAGGGAATGTGAACAGTTGGGTAAAATTCATTCAGATGTAGATAGGTGCTGAAAAGGTAAGGGGTCTAGGTTTGAGAGTGAGTTTGGGTTGCAGGAGATCTCTAGGTAGGGTAAGATGATCCTGAAGGCCCCTTAGCTTAGACCCACAGACTGAGAAGTTTATCAGAATGTTGGGGCCAGGAAGGCCAGGTAGGGATGATGAGATCATGGTGTGTAGGTGCCCTGGTGCAGGTTGGTTTGGGTTATCACTGTATCCCTGGCTTAGCATGGTACACATAATAGGATAGTGTCAAAGGCTCATGGGTGTCAGAACATTTCCCGTTGAGGTGGTGACAACTTGAAGAGACAGAGTAGTAGGGTTATTTACGATGGAGCTGTCAGTACTGCTTTCCATGGTCCCCCAGCACAGGCTGGAATTGAGGTCGGTGTTTGTTGGAAGGTGGTGCTGAGATAATGGTTCACGTCCCTGGCAAACCAACATCCCCTTCAGTGATATTCATAGATAATATAATTTATTCTTAAACATAAAAATGAGACAGATAAGAATTCACAGTACAGAAATGACATTTTTGTATATAAATGCTTAGATGTGATCACACTAAAAGACAGATGGGGTCATGAATGTGACAGTTGTAGGTGATATTTGTGAATCAGATATCTGGCAGATAGCTAATGTTATACCACCATTTCACACAGGATTTAAGTCCCTGTATATTTATATAAGTCCTGTATAGAATTTAAACCTCCATATATTTAAATGAGAAATTTGTGTTTATTTGTAGCAGTCAGGCTCCCTGTGTTGCTGACACCTCTGCCGGAAAGGCCAGTCAGGAGGAACGCTCTGTGGCCTTAGTACAACTCTTAGCACACCTTTGCTTCAGAGAGCTGAGTAAAACCCCAGAAACCCCTTGGATGGCTTAGAGATTTATACATAGGCTAAAGCAATTGTAGATGTGAGGTTCAATATGTAATCTGCAGACAGCTAAGACAGGGCAGGATGTAAGACACATGGCTGTTTATGCCTAGGACCCATAGGATCCTTGCTCTGGCTATTTCCCTGTCCTCATCATCTTGGGTGCCCCAAGAGGCAACACCATTTAAAATCGCCAGTTAGGACAGGATGGTGTGGGGGAGGCCTTTGTAGTGCTGGTCTCTGGTGGTGTGGCACATGTGGGGGCCTTTGTATTATTCTTAGTAGCAGGCAAGGGTGGCCTTAGAAATAATAGAGAGATCCTGTGCACCCTTTACCCAGTTTTCCCCATTTTTGTAAAACTCTAGCACGATATTACAGAAAGGATGTTGACTTTGATGGTCAAGATACAGAACATCTATCACCACAGATCCTTCCTGTTGCCCTTTATAGCCACCCCTACTTCTCTGACCCCTGGCAACCACTAACCTGTCCTCCACATCTTTATTTGGATATTTCAAGGATGTTATATAAATGGAATCATACTGCATGTAACCCTTTGGGGTTGCATTTGCTCTCAGCATAATTAGAATTTATTTCAAAAGATACTAGAGGGTGGCATTCAAAGTTTCAAAACTACAGAAAGTGGTAGAATGATATCACAGAAATTCATGTATCCATCACATTTATAATTTTTTCTTAAAATTTTTTTTCTTTTAATAAAAGATGTAGCACATTTTAATGGAAATTCAAGTTCCAAGTGTTTTCTCTCTTTCATCCCAGTTCTCTCCCTCTCCAGAGGCCGGCATTAGTGTACATTCAACATAATCTTCAATTCTGTATTTATACTTTATTACATATGTGTATCTATAAATGCTGTGTGTGCTTTGTGCATTTTAAAAATCCTACACAAATGCTGCCACACTATCCATGTCTTTCTCCCACATGGCATTGTTCACTCAGCATTGTGAGTTCTCTCTGTGTCGTACTTATAAATCTGTTAAGATAGCTTATTGCTATAGGATTCTATTTTGTGAACATATGATCTGTCCATTGGTGTTTTTGTAGGTTATTGGGGGTTTCTCATCTTTACAGTGTCCTTGCACCTGTGTGCTATTTGCACGTGAGAATGTTCTAAGATGTATACCTGGAAGGAGAGTTTCTGGTAATAGAACATATGTGTCTCGCTTTCACAGATCACTAAAGTGCATTCCACATTAGTTTTACCTGTGCAGCTCTTGCCAGCAGTGTATGAGAACACATGGCTTTTTCTGTATCTTTGCCAGTTTAGTGAAAGTAAAGTGTTATTTTAATTTGTATTTTCTAGAGAATGTTTTGAATCTGAATTAATAGATTACTTGTATTCAAGCTTCCCTTTAAATAAGGATAAATGAGTGCCGGAGGCAGTATGTTTTGTTGTGTTGCATTGTACACTTTCTTCTTTGAGGAGAGTGTCTAATGTCTTTATCCTTCCAAATTTTATCTTTTGGGGCTGCATTAGGATACAGTTTCCTAGACTTTGAGACACAAATTCTATGGATGGCTCTTGTGTTTCTTTTTTTTTCCCCTCCCCTTTTTAATTCCACCCCCCCACTTCCACTCCTGACCCATGGACCCTTAAGAACTGGATCTCTTAAGGCAGGACGTCCCCTCCCACATGCTCGGGGCATGCACCCCGGGGTATGGTCTGTGGCTCCACCTGGGGTGCGAACCCCAGGACCTTCTGCATGCACGCTTCTCTGGTCTCATAGAGCTTCCCAGCATGTATAGCAGAGACCTGCCTTCCCTGCTGGCCTCTGAGAACAGGCAGCATCCTGCTTGTCTGAGTGTTTTGAATGTTCCTTATTGCTTTCATGTTGTGACTTTTAGTTCATTTTTTAAGTAAATGATGAAATTGAATTGGTTACCTATATCTGAAGCTTTGTAAATGATCCAGTTTTCATTTAGAAGTCACTTCTATAATCCTTTCAAATATTTCTATGCTGGGGTTGAATATTTGGTGGTAGTTCTATGTACCTTACTTTTATCACTGTATTCTTTTTCTTCAGGAAGAATACAGAAATTCCATGCCTGCATCCAGTTTTCAGCAGCAGAAATTGCGTGTCTGTGAAGTCTGCTCTGCCTACCTTGGCCTCCATGACAATGACCGTCGCCTTGCAGACCACTTTGGGGGCAAATTGCACTTGGGATTCATTCAGATCCGTGAGAAGCTCGATCAGTTGAGGGTTCGTTAATGTATTTTGTTTCTAGAGAAACCTGGGAGGTTGTGATTGTCTTCACATTAATTTTCCTTCTAGAAAACCTTGTATTCCTAAGAACACGCCTTTTTATAGTGATATTTATTTAGTCGTCACCCTCTTGTTTATGAAGGTAAATGGCAGAATCCAATACAGGGCACAGACAGCTCTTGCACACCTCTGAAAATAACTTATGTTTGGAGATGGGAAAGACCAAGCAGTTGCTAGGTTTTCTCCTTTGACAGAGACAGGTGCATGGAGAGTAGTTAGGTTAGACGGGGAGATCACATATCCTGGCCTTTGCCTTGAGCCTCCTCAGGACAAGAAAGTGATGGGCCTTTCTAATAGCCCTGCTGTGCCCCCTCTGTTCTTTCCTCAAGGCCCCTCATTCTGGGTTAGGCCCTAAAACATTTGATATCTTGGGTATAGAACACTAAGAAGGAAGGGTGAACATGTTTCAGATACTTAGAATTGTCATTCTCCAAACTCACCGGAGTCTTCCCTGCTCTGTATTACGTACTTTGTGCTGAGGATGGGATGCTGGGAAACATGCAGGCCTTCCAGACACCCAAAATCTGGTGGAAAGACAGACACATGGCACCCAACTGTAGGATACTATGATAATCAAGGCCGAGACTCTTGCATGCCTCCCAGGAAGGAGCATTGGGTGGCACAGTTTTATACCTGAGAAGGGGTCCCCAGTAGGTGATGTGTGATCATGGCACTGGGAGAAGGAGCTGGGATAGTAGTGAGGATATTCTCAACCATTGGTCTTGACACATTTTGCTCCTGTGTTCCCAATGGAATTTTGAAAAATGATATATTTTGTCATGGAATTTTTTTTATAAAAAGTTTATGGGCATCAAAGATGTAAATAATACTTTATATGTAGCCATTAGAACATAAGAAATAACTTGGTGTCCACTGCCATCCCCATTAAAAAAAATCTCCTTAGCAGTTGGAAATGTCGCATTCCTATTTCTCCTTTCAATTGTATCTCCATTCCATATCACCCCATAATTTTGTCCTAATATTGTTTTATACCTGAAAGCCTTTTTTAAACATGTGTTTCTGCATCATAAATGTGAATATATTGATTTTCCTTGGAACCTTAAGAGCTCCATTACTAACTTGATCTAGAAAGCACATTTTATCCGTGATGTTATGAGCAATACATAATTTATCAAAACAACAAATATATTACAGACTTTAATAAATAGCTATTAAACTAACAGCAGAAAATGTATTTAGAAGTACACCTTTTAAAGATAAAGAGGGTAGGAGTTCTGTGCCCAGTCAGAGATGGCTTCACTCACAGTGGTCCCAGAAGTTTCACATCAAAGTAAATGTAGAAAGGAGAGAGTCAGGCCTTCTTTGTCAGGTGGGATAGGATAGATTTTTAGGAAATAGGAAGGGTTTGGAAAAGAACAGATGCCAGTCCACTGACCTGTTCACAGTCAGATCCATTTTAGGAAGAGTGTACATGGAAGCAGAGGTCCTGAGACTTCATCGTTAATCTTAACCTGTCCATTGTATGTGCCTACTCCAAGGTGCAGGACAAGTAGAGTCTCAGGTGTGGAGCTGGAAGTGCTGGACAGGAAAGCTCCTGTACCTGGAGAGTGCTTTGGGGAGGAGAGCCAGCCTCTCCCTGAGTCTTTGCTGTGTCCTCTCTTCCTCAGGGCCTGGTTCAGTCCACACAGATTCATGCCTTCACTGGTGACCCTTTGTCTCACTGGCTCTGATTTTTGCTCAGGGCTTCGTTTCACTTAGCAGAGAGACGGGGGCATTGAAAGGCTTTGGGTCAATGTTGAGAGTAGGGGATGTGCAGGTTAGACCTAGTACTTGGCTGTGTAGATTGTGTTCCAGTAGTGCAGTTTTTTGAGACCTCACCCTGCCTATTGCATTTTCTTTTCTGTTGCATTCATGATGAAGTCATGTGTTATTGGTGTTGAAACTCAGTTGTGGAAGGTTCATGGTCTACCTCCCTTGATCTGCTGTCCTCCCATGAGGCCAGGTCTAGAGTTAGTGTAGCACTCAACACCGGAAGACAGGCTGCTCCCTGGCAGCAGGAGCTTGGCTCCCGGCAACAAGATGTGTTTGGTGAGACACGTGTTCTATCTCTTTCACCATAAAGTTTGTGGAGTCTCCTTTGGATGAATATCTTTAACTTTCTGGATTGGTTTGAAGCAATGTGATTAGTTTCCTATGACTTAGTAGTATAGCACCTCTTAGGATATGCAGTATGTCACTAAATTTATAAGGATAAAGCATTTTTATATATTTTCTATTTTTATTGTTGAAGTTTACTTTAAATGATCATGTTCTTATTTTTTAAGAGTTTCTCTTAGGGTTTAAATCACCTATCCTGAGATTTTATGAATGTGCTTTGTTAATAAACAACATTCACATTCTAGTTTGTGTAACTTGTTCTTTTTTCATTTCCAATTTTTCATTTATTTAGAAAACTGTGGCTGAAAAGCAGGAGAAGAGAAATCAGGATCGCTTGAGGAGGAGAGAAGAGAGAGAGCGAGAGGAGCGGCTGAGCAGGAGGTGAGCTCACAGCAGCACACATGCCTAAGGAAGCCCTCACTCCTTTCATCGTAGTGTTGTTTATAACAGCTGAGGTCTGCTGAGTACCTCAGTGCCCATTAAAAGAAAATAAGCAAACTTGCAGCATGTGCACCCGAGCAAGGTTTTGGCTGGCCTAGGAGGACCTGTGTGTGTACAGCTATGCAGTGCTGGACTGGGCTGTCATGAGCTACACAAGCAGCTGTGATGACCTAATTCTTACCTAGAAAGGTGTAGACTCCCTCCACCCCCACCCCACCCCAGGGTCTAAAGAGTAGATGAAGGAAGGAACCTGCTGTGTCCTGATTCCTGTGGATGTAGCACTCAGTAAACAGGACAGGCAGGAGCATGCTTTTTGTCACACTGCTATGCCCTGCTGCGGGGGTGGGGGGGGATCCACAGGGAAGGGCCTTGGGGCTGTCTAGGCTCTGGCATTGACTTAGTAATATGGGGCCACTGGAGGGAGGGCAGTACCTGCTGCCCTGTGGAGAATAAGTGCAGGTGGTAGGGTGGAAGCAGCCAGAACACTGAGGAGCCAGCTGGGAGAATCTAGGAGAGGTGGCAGTTTGAGTCAGGTAAGGCAGGGTAAGGGTCTGGGTGTGTTCTGAGGGTAGAGCTTAAAGGATTTGCTGGTAGATGTTATGAGCCATGCAAAGGGAAAAGGAAGCTAGCCATGGTTTCTGGTCTGGAGTGGCCACTTATAGATGTAAGATAGACTAGGAGCAGTTTATTGAGGTGAAAAGGAAATGGGGATTTTAATTTGAAGCTGGCCATACTCGGTTTGAGATGCCAAAGAGGACATCCAGGTGGAGATGATGAGTTCACTTGGCGATCAGGGAAGAGACTTGAGCCAGGGGTAACCACGCTCTCATACTGGGCACAGCTCATTGTTCTTGAAAGACTCAGAAATGGCTTTCCTGAAGAAATTCCTTAGTGCATAACTCCAAAAGGACAAATAAATATTTATTGTTTTCCCCCCCATTATTTTAATTATAACAGATTGCGATCGTAAAGAGACACA
Source organism: Cynopterus sphinx (assembly GCA_030015415.1). Lineage (NCBI taxonomy): Eukaryota > Metazoa > Chordata > Mammalia > Chiroptera > Pteropodidae > Cynopterus > Cynopterus sphinx. Next base: position 91,253,554 of record CM057379.1, on the reverse strand, counting down.
AATAGTATACAATGTGTTAAGCAAAACACAAGTCCCATTTTATACAGAGGTGATCACTGTCATGGAGGTGTGTGTCTGTGTGCACTGACACCTGTGCTATCCTCACCTCATTTCCAAGATCATCCCACAGCAGACATGCCTTTACAGTCATGTGCTATAACTGGATATTCTTTTTTTTCTCACACCTTTATTCTTTTTATTTACTCCCACCCTGCCTCTGACCAGTTCTCTATATATCTATGAGTTTGGGTATTTTTAGATTTCACACATAAGTGATACCATACACTATTTGTTTTTCTCTGACTTATTTCACTTAACGTTCTCAAGATCCATTTATGTTAAAAATGGCAGGATTTCCTTTTTTAAGGCCGAATAATATTACATCATCTTTCTCCATTCATCTGTTGGTAAACACTTAGGTTGTTTCCACGTCTTGGCTATTACAAGTAATGCTGCAGTGAACATGGAGTTTCAGGAGTCTTCAAGATAGTGATTTCATTTCTTTGGATAAATACAGTAGTCCCCCCATATGCAAGGGGGATATATTCCAAGACTCCCCTGGATGCCTGAAACCATGACTAGTGCTGAACCCTATATGTGTTGTTTTTTTTCTGGTGTATACATAACACTTCACAGTTTCTCTTTAGTATATCTAAATGGCCAGTGTCACTTCTGTTTTTTGAGGTCGTTAAGTAAAATAGGGCGACTCAACACAAGCACTGCCATACCATGACAGTTGACCTGATAACCAAGGCAGCTGCTGAGTGACAGGCAGGTAACTCACAGCTTGGATAGGCTAGACCAAGGGATGGTTCATGGCATGCAGTGGGACACCACAAGATTTTATCATGCTGCTTAGAACGGTAGCAATTTATAACTTATAAATTTTTCTGATATTTTTTATTTAACATTTTTATACCAAGGGTGATCTCAGGTAACAGAAACTGCAGAAAATGAAACTGGATAAGCGGGACTACTTTACCTAGAGGTAGAATTGCTGGATCATTGGTAGTTCTATTTTTTTAATCTTTTGAGAAAACTTCATACTATTTTCCATAATGGCTGTACCACCAGCAGTGCGTGAGGGTTCCTTTTTCTCCACATCCTTGCCAACACTGATTTCTTGTCTTTTTGATGATTGCCAGTCTCACAGGTGTGATATTTTATTTGCATTTCTCTGCTAAGTGATTTTGAGCACCTTTTTATGTACCTTTTGGCTATTTGTATTTCGTCTTTGAAAAATGTTTATTCAGATCCTTTTTTAATTGGATTCTTTTTTCTGTTGAGTTATAGGAGCTCTTCATATATTTTGGATAGTAAGCCCTTATCATATACATGATTTGCAGATATTTTCATGTATTCCAAGTAGGCTACATTTTCATTTTGTTGTTGGGTTTCTTTGCTATACAGAAGCTTTATAGTTTGGTATAATCCCACTTGTTTATTTTTGCTTTTGTTCCTTATCCTTTTTAATGACTGTTTTTATAAAACTTGCTGAATGAGTACTCTAGAAATCATCCTTGTACATGTTTGAATTTTCTATAAAATTAGAATTTTAGGCCAAAGGAATTTAACATATAAATAGTGGTAGATATTATAAAAATTGTTTTCCAAGAGGCTTCATCAAATCACCCTCCAGCCACATGATGGGTGAGCATCTTTTGTCACTTCCTCCTCAGCACATGTTCCTAGCAGTCTTACAGATTTCTGCTGTAGAACACTGTAAAATGAGACCTCATTGTAATGTGCATTTATTGGGTTTCTGATTATATGCTATTTCCCTAGGGGCTCATGTGTCCCTCACCTGGCTGTGAGTTTGTGCTTGGAACTTGAGGCATTGATTTAACTTTGGTGTCTTGGGAGCTTTTGATTCTGCCCAGCCCTTTATTAGGTGGCTGCATAGCTGTGCTAGGGTCCACTCTAAAGATTTTGTAGAGCCAGTTGTTGAACTCAGGGTGCTTGTCCTGCCCTTTTGCTAAAAAATTGGGAGCTGGAGGTTGGAATAGGCCTTGTCCTGGTGCATTAACACTTGCTGCTACTGGCTGCTGCTGGCCTGAGAATCAGTGAGCAGCCAGAAGATAACAGGTTTCTGTGGGAAGTCAGTCCTCCTTGTGGACTTGGGGGGCCCCCTCTTTCAGATATGCTGTATGGGGCTGTTTTGGGGAAATTGTGCTTTTTCTTTTTTATTTTTCCCAGGTCTGGCTCAAGAACCAGAGATCGCAGGAGGTAGGTTTCCAGATGGTGATCTTTTAAGCATGCGTTTTTTAAGAAATATTTAATCTTTATAACTTCACAATTATTGTCTGGTGGCTGGGATTTTCAGGAAGCATTGGTGGGAAGGCGTTGGCCATAATTCTTTTGACGAAAGGTTAATTAATTAATGAAGCTATTGTGAACCCAAGTTGTGAATTTGTGGGAGGAAAGGGAAGATACCAGTAAAGCATTGAGCAGAACATGGTGAGAGAGGAGGGCCAATCGGGTGAGGTGATGCCATCACAGACTCCAGAGTCTGGTTGTCCGCACAGGTCACGCTCCCGGGACCGGCGTCGGAGGCGGTCAAGATCTACCTCCAGAGAACGTCGAAAGTCTTCACGGTCCCGGTCCCGTGACAGACACCGGCGCCACCGCAGTCGTTCCCGGAGCCATAGCCGGGGCCACCGCCGGGCTTCCAGGGATCGGAGTGCGAAATACAAGTAACTAGTCTGACTCCTTCAGTAGCTGCAACCAGGAGTGAGCCCCTTCTCTTTGTGTTCCCAGGGTCTCTGGGGTCTGTCATTGTTGCCCGTTGGCCATACCTGTTGCTCAGGAGCCTGGCCGGCCATCTGTGGGACTGATTGTTGGGGTCTTGAGGAGTCGTAAGCTGAGAGCAGCAGATGGATATAGGGATGGGACGGTTGAGAGGCTGTGGAGGTGGTCATACGTGGACATGGGCCCCACTAGGTGGCCTGCTGCACTCAGGGGCTACACACTCTCACTTGAAATACAGTATCCCTAAGACTAGTGTCCTGACCAGGCCCTGCTTACCTCTCTTGGGGTTTTTGTAAGGAACAAAAAACAACAACCAACATCGCTCATCACCACTGTTAGCACTTTGATATGCTTGGTTTTAGTTTTTTCTTCATTGTGTTTTTATATAATATTCCAGGTATGGACCTCATTGTATTTTCCTTTGCTCCATTTACATTCTAGTTATTATTAGAAATCTTTGCAAATGTCATTTTTTAGTGCTGTGGGTGTCAGGGAACCTTGGCATTCCTTGACCCGGTGTTCAGGGTCCAAGTTTTCAGTGCCTGAGAAGCCATTCAGAAAGGGGCCAACAGCCTCTGCTGAGCCTCTGGTTCCCATTTCCCAGGTTCTCCAGAGAGCGGGCGTCGAGGGAGGAGTCCTGGGAGCGCGGGCGGAGCGAGCGGGGGGCCACCGACTGGAGGCTCGAGAGCTCCAACGGGAAGACGGCTTCGCGGAGGTCGGAGGAGAAGGAGGCTGGCGAGATCTGAACCCATGCCCGGGCACTGTAAATAGTCTGATAAACGTTCAACATGCCTGAGGTTACTCTTTATATTTGCTGAATACAACTCATCTTTTGTAGTTGAAAATTTCTATTGTTTCAGAGCTAGCTGTGAGTTTCTAGAGATGTACAGTTGCTCCTGTGTTCTGGGGTTATGTCGAGTAGGAATAAATAAATCTGACAAGACTGCCTCCTGACGGCTGCAGTGAGGTCTCTGCTGTTCCTGTGTACTCTAGAGACTTGCACCATGTCATTCCCTAGGTGGTGGTGACACGTTGGATGCCGTCTCAGTGAGCTCACCTTCAGAAATTGAGACTGTTTTGGACTCCCCTTTTGACTTTGGGCTTCCAACACACATGCCCCTTTTCCCCCTTTCCTTAACGATATGCCAGGTGTGCTGCGCTGACTGCTGCTTGGCTGCACATGTCCTTTCTTGAGTGAGCCACCTGGCTGTGCCTCTCGGATTAGACCCTAGCAGACTCTGCTGGGGAGGAAGAGGTGCCCCCTGCTCATCTTTAGAGAGGGCTGCCTGTCCAGTCTGCTGTTGGCAGGGCTGCAGCCTGGCACTCTAGCTCAGGGTGCTATGCTGCAGTTTCCATTTTTGGAGTTACTTAGGGCAAAGAAAAACCCTTTGACAATATTCATTCACACAACAGCCACAAGGTCCTCAGAGTTGGGGGATCAGGTCATGCTTTGACTCACTCAAGGAGAGCCTGTGGTGGTATCTACTCATCTCTACTACACAAACTGTTAGACCAGAATGGAATGATAACTGGGAGCTCTCCCTTTTTTACTTTTTGGAGGGTGGGGATTGATTTATTTTTGGAGAGAGCTTCTGATGGCCGTGTGAAAATAGCCCACCTCCCCACTTACAAACCTCCTCATGCAGAGAGGTGCTGGTTGCCTCAATGCACACAAGGGCACTGGGTCTGAATCTTGTGACTACGAGCACCATAATGTGACTGATGGTCCTGCTCTGGTCTCTCCTACCTCACTCATTCTGTCTCTTTCAAGGAGGATATGCAGTAACATGGACTGCTCTCCTGGCTTGTGACAGGTCGCCCCTGGCTGACTCCATGGGAAAAGAATGCGGTATCAGGAGGATATCTCTCTATCTAAGGAGCACTACCCTTGCCTGCAGCCAACACTTAACCAGGACAGAGCAGCCTTCCTGAAAGCCCTCTGCTCAGTGTAGACACCAAGCTATCTGGGCAGAGGCATGCTGTTGGGTTTAGGAAGTGGACAAAAGTTGGTGGAAAGCCTTGAGTGGGTTAAGAGTGGTCCTGGGAGGGGAGAAGCAAAGGAGATGAGAGCTGGAGTCATGGGTTCTTGACTCAGCTATGCCGCCTGGTCTGTGATGAGTGGGGGCTGGACTAAAGCTGGCAGAAGACACCCCAGCTCGTGCAGCCTGGCAGGGACATGCACAGCCAAGAGACAGAACTATAGAAGTACCCACCTCTGCCCTTCATCTCCTGGAGTGGTGGGGTTTCTTTTTACTATAGTAAAATACACAAAATTTACGATATTAAGCATAAGTATATAAGAGTGGCATTAAGTGTATGTATGCATGTGTTATGTGTGGAGGAATGGTTTTGAAAAAGCACTTGCCATCCCTGGATTTAGGAGTAGGGTTGATGTCCCAGCCAGAAAGAAGGTGTGGGAGACATCCTCGGGATCATCTAGAGGGCTGCAGCTACTCCCTGCACACCTGGATGTTCACCAATTGAACCAGGACCAGGTGGTCTAAGCCCTTGTGCTGGGAGGATGGGATCTAGACCTTACTGCCTGGCCCTTCCAAGCTCAAGTGCTGGAGGTACCCACTCACCTGCCTTTGGTACAACCCTGAGCCAAGTGCTTGCCAAGATCCTGGGCCCTGTGTTCTAGATGGGCAGAGGAGGTGGTCAAACTGATGGAGTCAGTGTACATCAGCACTGGGGCTGCTCCAAGGGTGCCACAGCCCCCACTCCCCTTTCTGTGGGTCCCAGCAGAGGAAAGCTCCAAGATGGGGGAGGGGGTGTGGAGATGGTGAGTGGAGGTCGCTCATGAATTATAAGGGGCTGGGCCAGAGGGGCCCATCCCACCTTGAACTCTGTAGTAATGAAAAAATGTGGGACATAAGTGTTTGATCTGAGAGAAGGGATTCAGGTCGGGGTGATAGTCCTGGAGGAGAGTTGAGAGAGCGGAGCCAACAGGTTTAGATCCTCTAGTGGACCAAGGTCATTGTGGATTCCAGGCCTCTTAGGTCCACCCCAGTCACTGTTCTTAGGGACTCCCCCACTCATAACTCACTTCTGGCTGGTAGAAGGGGGACATAGGGATCATTTGTATTGTGGGGTCTTATAACCCTGCACCAAGGCTTTCGGCTGTCCTGGGGGAGGGTACCTACAGCCAGGTAGGCAGGGCTTCTGGGACTACCCTCCTGACTCACAGTGGAGGTCTCTAGCCAGGCCCAAGGCTACAGTCTAGGGAAAGGAGGGCTGGAAAAGCTGGCCCTGCAGCCTTCATGGGAGCTCATAGGGTCCAGAGCAGGGCACAGCCTTGTGCAGCACCCACTCGGGTTTGCTGCCAGGCCCTGGGCTCTCAGTGTTGTGTGGATGTGTTAGTACCTTCCTTAGGATAGTGGGGCTGCTCGGTAGCTGGGTGCACCAAGCTGGTTCTGGGAGCTGAGCTTCCAGGAGGTGGTGGTACCTGCCATGATTCAGGCAAGTGGGAGAGGGGATGTGCACAAGCAGCGTGTGTCACTCGAATGGGTTGGTGACCACTGAGTTTGGAGTCTGGGATTAGGCCAATTGAGTGGTTCTTGGACTTTGTCATGTGTCAGAATCATCTGGAAGATAGGTTGCTGGGCCCCCTTAGACTTTCTGTTGGTCTGGGGAAGGGGCTAAGAATATACACTTTTATTCTGTAGGCAGATTTTTCTGGATTGTGATGAACTTAACATTAAAATTCAATATTTTAATCATTTTAAAGTGTACGATATAGTGGTTTTTAGTGTATTCACAGAGTCGTGCCATCCAGTTTATCCATACATAGTTTTAGAACATGTCCATCATCCCAGAAGGAAACGCCGTACCCATTACCTTTCATTCTTCCTTGCCCCCCACTCCCAGCCCTAGACAACCACTTCTCTGTCTTTGGATTTGCCTACTCTGGACATTTCACGTAAGTAGAAACACACAATAAGTGCCCTGTGACAGACTGCTTATACTGAGCATAGTGTTTGCAAGGTTCATCCATGCTGTAGTCTGTCAGTGCTGAGAATGTAAGTTTTCTGGGCTATTGATTCTGCAGATCCGAAGAACACAGAGCTGGGATGCAAGCAGACACATTGTATGTGATGGGGCAGCAGGAAGAGGGATCCTGGGATCTGGGACTCCAGCTTCAAACTCTGAATGGCATCTCTTCTGGGATGTGAACTGAGATGTTGTCTGACTTCTTAAAGCAGGCTTCCAACTCTAGCCATCAGAGCATGTGCAGAAGATAATTTGTTCTGTTTGGATCTTAGAAAAAGGTGGTTGAGGAGTTATGTCTTCAGTTGCTGGCACAACATATTCCTTTTATGTCCACTACATAGTTCCTACATTAGTCCCTCCACCCCACCACCACTTTTTCTTTATTTCAGTCACATCCCCACAGGAACGTAACCTGGGCACAGGGTCTCAGGTAACAACTCATGGCTGGTTGTGGACATGTACAAGATCTGTCACCAGGAGCCTGTGGTCTGGTCCCTGGCCCAGCCCATGGATCATCCCCTCAGGAGTGCCAGCCAGAGGCAGCCAGTCTTCCCTGGGGGAACTAGGGAAGGCTGAGCATCTGCAGTTCTCTGGTACTCTTCTGCCCCTTGCTTCTGCTCTTCTCTCCTTTCTTGGGGCTCCTGCACCTTCCAGTTCCCCCCTTGCCTTTTTCCTATTTCACCCTGTCTGCCTGACTTCCCTGCTGAGCACCTGAGGGCTGAGGGGCTGCTTTCTGAAGGAGGTTGTGCCAGGGGGCAGCGAAGGGGACTCCCTCCACCAGGACTGGGGCCACCTTTTATTTTTGAGAGATAATTTACAACATTGGCTTCAGGTGCACAACATGACTTGTTGAGAAATGATCACCACAAGAAGTCCAGTTACATCTGTCACCACACAGTCATAACATTTTTTTTGTGATGAGAACTTTTAAGCTTTACTCAGCACCTTTCAAATGTAGTATATAGTATTGTATATATAATTATATGTTGTATATATAATCATTTAATACAATGCAGTATTATGTTTTCCCAGTTTTTCTGAGGCTGCCACCTCTCTCCCCATCCCACCCAAGGTCCAGCATGCCTGGGACTTGAGGCCAATCAGCCCACAGCCAGGCCCAGTCTCTCTCCCTACAGAAGGTAGCAGAAAACTGTTTAGAGCAGCAGGGACTGGTGCTCCTATGGGAATCTAATGCCTGATGATCTGAGGTGGAGCTGAGGTGGTGATGCTAGTGCTGGGGAGTGGCTGCAAATCAGATGAATTTTCAGTCACTTGGCCTCTGCTCACCACCTGCTCTGCAGCCTAGCTCCTAACAGGCCACGGACATGTACTGGTCTGCGGCCCTAGAGTTGGGGATTCCTGGTTTAGAGAATAAGTAAGCCCTGCATATCCACCAGGGTCAGGAAATAGAACATTGTTAGTTCTTGAAAAACCCCCATCTTCCCCTATCACAATTCCTCTCCCAGAGGTCATTGCTCTCCTGACATGTGAAAATCATTTACCACAAACGAAACTGCTTAAAATAACATCCCACAACTTCTGAGGATCAGGAGTCCAGTTTAGCAGCATTCTCACAGGCTGCAATTGAGGTGTCTCATCTGGGGCCCAGCTGTACTAGAGAAGGATCCTTCCAGGCGTACTTGGTTGGCAGGATTCAGCTACCTTCCATCATAAAGAGGCTTTCATAAGGCAGCTCACTATATGGCAGTGTGCATGTTCTAAGCCAACAAGAGAGAGAGTCTCCTAGTAAGAGGCATGAAGTTAATCATGGAAATGACATTCCACCCCCTTACTGGATTCTGTGGATAAAAAGCATGGCTGTAATTTAAAGAGGAAGGAGTAAGTGCTGGCAAGGTTGTGGAGAAATTGGAACTCTCATACCCTGCTGGTGGGAATATAAAATAGGCAGCTGCTGTGGTGAAAGTTTGGTAGTTCCTCAACAAGTTGAGAAACATAAAATTATATAACCCAATAATTCCATTCCTAGTATATACCCAAGGCAGTTGAAAACAGGAACTCAAATACTTGTACACATGTCTATAGTAGCACCATTCACAATAGCCAGAAGGTGGAAACAACCCAAATATCCATCAGCAGATGAATCAATAAACAAAAACCAAAATGTGGTTTATTCATACAATATACTATTTGGTCATAAAAAGGACTGAAATTGATACATGGCAGCAACACGATTGAACCTTGAAAATACGTTAAGAAGCTAAACAAAAGACCACACATGATTCTATTTATATGAAATATCCAGAATTAGTGAATCCACACACAGTAGATGAGTAATTTTCAGGGGCTTGGTAAGAGAAGCGTGGGGAGTGAGCAGTAGGTAATAGGTATAGGGTTTCTTTTTAGGGTGATGAAAAATTTTGCAACTAGATAGCGATGATGGTTTCACAACATTATGAGTGTGCTAAATTCCACAGAATTATATACTTTAAAGTAGTTAAAATGGTTAACTTTGGTGTTAACCATATTAAAAGTAAAGCCCATACAAAGGCAACTACAAAAGGGTGTGAACACCAGAAGGTGGGGATCATGCGGCCCACTTTAGAGTTTGTCCTCACTGTAACACTTTGACTCTTACTGTTATCTTAAAGTCTATGGCCTGACCTTTATCTTTTATTTGGCTCAGTTAAGTCATTTATTATCAATGTAGTTAACATATTTGGTTGATACCATCTTATTTTGGGTTTTCCATTTGTCATACCCATTCTTAATCTTTTTCTCTCCATTTCTTCTCATTTTGGGGGGAGGGTTGTTTTAGAATAATTTAACATTCTTTCCCCTTTCCCTCTCAATTTAGAAGTCATATATTCTATTTTTGTTCTATGGAACATGTATGCTTAACTGTTGTAGCTGAATAGTGGTCCCCAAAGATACCCAGGTCCTAATCCCTGGAACCTGTGAATGTTTCTTTAGATGGCAAAGGGATTTTGAAGACATTAAATGAAAGGTTTTGCGATGGGGAGATTATTCTGGATTATCCAGATGGACCTAATGTAATCACAAGGGTCCTTATTAAAGAGGTAGAGGGAGATTTGACTACAGAAGAATGCAAGATGCTACTGGTTTTAAAGATGGAAGAAGGGGCCAAGAACCAAGGAATGCAATTCTAGAAGCCAGAAAAGCAAGGAAATGGATTTTCCCCTGATCTTGCTACATGTTGATTTTAGCATAATGAAGTTTATTTTGCACTTCCTTCAGAATTGTAAGAGAATAGATTTGTGTTGTTTTAAGTCACTAACTTTGTGTTACACCAGCAACAGGAAACTAATACATTTTCCAAAATCTAAAGTTAAAGAAAACATCTATTTGCCTCCCAGATGGTACTTGATTGCCTTGAGTCCCTTCTGACTTCTTGTCTAGTGTTTTATGTCGGTCTAATTTTTTTTTTCCTTTTTAACCTCCTAGACAATAATATTTTATATACAGTCAGTGTCTGTATTCACTACTTCTTTGTTATTCATTCCCTTTTACATCTTGGACTTCCCCCTAGAATCAATTTCCTTCTGCAAGTACATTTTTTAGTAGAATTAGGATAAGGTGAGACACCAGGGACATGAAATTGAAGGAGGCGTAAGGGCTGGAGTCTGGATAATTTGTTCTAATCTGTTTTTAAGTTCACTAATTGTATGATTGTTTTATCTCTTAAACTTACCTATTGAATTTCAATTTTTGATGACTTTTTTCATTTCTAAAAGTTCTTTTTCATGTGTGCTATGTCACTTTTTATATTTTATGGCTCCCTGCAGGTATTTAAAAATCTCATCTTTAACTTTCTAAACATAGTAAGCACACTTGTACGTGAACTTGGTATCTTCAGTGCCTGATACTTTTGTGGATCTTTTCTGATGACTCACATGTCTGGGCTTTCATACCTTCCATATGCTTGGTGAGTTTGCCGCTTATTGCCCTTTGTGGCGTATAATAAAGTGCCTTTATCACAGGATGATTTATTTGCCTTTCCCAGGTGCCTGGGCTCTCTGAGGGAAGTCTAAGATCATTTTAAATGAAATCCACAGCCTGAGATTTTTTGAGGGAGATGACTCAGGTGATATGAACTGGGCTGCAAATCCAGAATGTCAGCATGTGATTTCAATTTATCAAGGAGTTATTTTCCCTCTGCTGCTGAACACCAAGGTGGTTTTGTTTTTTGTTTGTTTTCAGTCCCCATGGTTGGGGAGAGTAGGGAACGGTCCAGTGGGTGTAGCCTTTTGGGGCCCCAGCTTTATCGGAAGAGTAACCTATTAGGCACCTCACCTTACACTGGCCCTTTTAACGCATGAGCCCACGAGGACGAAAATCGCAGCTTGAGTTTGCTAGTTTTGATAAATACCTCAGGACTCAAGTTGTTTCATTGCTGTGATCACCTCTCTCAGTTATCACCTTTATTTGGCTTTTGCCTAAAAATTTCTTATCTCATTTGCTCTTTGATGGTTTTAATAAGATTTAAACCATTTTGTCTAGCATTTTAGTAATGTAAATAAAACTGTAGCCTCTCTTCCCAGGCTGGAAATGGCAGTTCAGAGCAGGCAAAGCCCTGGAGCAGTAACGGGGCCCAGAGATCTGAAGAAAGAGCTAGGTATCTAGAGGAAGAATCACCTCCTACACACACACACACACAACACAACACAACACAACACAACACAACACAACAGGCAAGTAATTTCAATGTATAAGACAGGCCAACAGTCTTCTATAGGTCTACAGAAAAGGGATTCTATGTGTTAATCTTGACAAAACCACAGTAGAAAATGGGCAAAGGACACAATGGGTAACTCACACAAAGCAGTTAGAGATGGAGCCAACAATGTTTACCTTCGTGAGTAATCAAATAAATGAAAGCTACCAACCTTGGAGAGCAGTGGGGCGATGCAAGCACTCGCCCCCTGCTGGTGACACTGTAATGGAAGGCAATTTTGGCAATAACTAAAAGCCATAGCAGTGGACATACTATTTACCCCAAAGATTCCACTTCTATAAAATTCCTCAAGGAAATAATTATGGTTGGGTGTTTGTGCTTAGAATTTTAACTGCAAATATCCAGGGCAAGATTTTCTAAAAATTATTTGTGAAATGAAAAATACATACACACAAATGAAAAATCACTTATATTCCCAGCCACTTTCCTTTTCTGGGATTATATAAAGTATGGTGACAATTGCCTTCTCTGTCCCTTTAGTCTCATGCCTGTGGAAAACCTGCTGCTAACATTTAGTGTGTATTACTTCCAAGTTTTCTTGTGATTATATCAATATAAAAATGTACTTAAGCTCTACACATTGACCTGCAGTGTCCTTTGTAATACGAATGTCTTGACATTATTCATGTCTGTGCCAAAAGGCTGACCTCATTTTAATGGCTATACAGTGGTCCCCTGTGTGACTCTACTATAATTTATTTAACTTATACTGAGGAATGTTGGGTCTTGGGTGTGTGCCATATTTTTTCTTATTTTCTTTTTATTTTTCATCTCTAATAAATGGTCCTGCAAAGAACATTACTGTACACAAAATGTCTTCATATATGTGTGCCACTGTTTTCTGTTGGATATGTTCTCAGAAGCAGGACTGCAGGCTTAGGAAATTTGTACTTTTTAGATTTAAGGATACAATCAGTGGTGTGCTAGAACCTGCTTAGATTAGTTTGAGTTGAACTTTTAGGAATTCTGTTAAACATAACCACTATTAAAAGTTATGTTAATTTACAAATAAACAGATTTATTACCTTAAAAACAAAGATGATAAATACTGAAAACTCATTACTCCCTAATTATGTTACTGTATTTTACTATTATCTATGTCCAAGTCTCTTGATAGAAATACAACACAATAGCAGGTGTTGTGCATCTCTTAATTTCCTGTTCAGTGATAGCATATTGATAGCTTGAAATCAACCATGATGGCAATATTTACACAATGGAAACTGGCAAATGCTACAGATTCAGCCCCCTTCTCCTTTTCCAGAGTGCCAGTTACTAAACATTCATTGGCCCACAACTGTATACAACTGAATTACCTTACCAAAAGGTTATATACTACATTGCACTCCTTTTCATGCCAGGTGTCTTGTTAATGAGCATTTTTATTTGCATGGCTTTGTGCATTGTCACAAATGTTGGCCATTGGTACACTGAGTTTTCTGTTCATCTTTTGGCTTATTTTTCTATAGAGTTGAATGGTTTTAAAAAAGGGTGGAAGAGGTGAGAAAAAAAGAATTTGTTCTTCCTTATAACAACAACCCTTTGTCTGCTGTTTATGGCAAATATATTTTTTTTAAGTTTGCTTGTGTTTTTCTCTCCCCATAGCGAGTATTTATCTCTTCAGAGTCCAGTACACCCACTTTTTCCAATGTCATTTTGAGGGTACCATTTCTAAAAATAAGTATCTCCCAATGTGCCTAGAAGGACCTGAAAGGCTGTACCTTAAATGTTACCTTGTTACATGTCTGGGTGGGGCTGTTTCTGCCAGTTTGTGTGTTTTTATCTGTGTGGTATGTCTATATGTGTGTGCTCTTGGATCTGATTCCCCTGTCCTCCATTTGTTCACACATAGTTTCCCTGTGTGTTAAGCAGGAATTAAAGGAATAATGGATGAGTTGGACCCACTGGGATACTCAAGAGGTATATAGTCAGTGGAATAATTATTGCATTTTTTAGTTTCTCTGACGAGCACAATTAATTTTATGAGTAAAAGCAGTTCTGAGGTCTGTCTCCTTAGAAATGTGGATGTAGGCAGGGTTCTGGGCTGGCTCCCTGGTCCACTTTGCTACCTGACTGGGTGCTGGGGCAGCATCCACCTCGTTCCACCAGGTCCAGAGCTTGGCAAACAAGACCCCAATACCCTTCTAGAAGCTCTGTGTACGGTTACGCAGGTTGAGCTCCATGCAAGTTTCCGACTGTGGCTCCCTAATTTTCTCAGAATCTGTACCCTGAGTCCCGCCCTTGGTTTTAGGTGGGGGAGGGACCAGGTCCCGCGTACCTGGATCTGAGAGGAGTCCCCCAAAGTGAGCAGCCCTGGGGAAGGGCCAGACCTCGCCAGCTGAGACAAACCCATGACATCTCCCTACCTGTCACCCCACTCCAGAAAGGCGGAAGCCGCGAGTCTGCTCCTCCAAGTGGCTGCGGCTAATAACGGCATGGTGGGTGGGAGTCCATGACATGGCTTTTGGGACTCGGAGTTGAGGACGACTTGACTCTCCCCTTGGCGGCCCAGGGCATCCAGCGGAGCCCCCTGATCTAACTATGGCGGGATGTGCGTGTGGCTCTGGCCTCCCCAGAAACCTACCCTTCCTTTGGGGCGGAGGCACACCTCTCCCCCAAACCTATCAGGCCCCTGCAGCTCACCTTCTGGGGAACACACGCACTCAGGCGGAGGCTTGCTTTCGGGGACTTTACTCAAACACTGTAAAATCGCGGGAAGGGGAGGCTGGGGCGTCTCGCGAACATCCACCCCGGGTTTAGGGATAGCCGGAGGCGAGAGCCAAAATCACGTGTCTCAGAAACTTGTCCAGCGAGGCCTGCATGGCGGGGCTGAAGTCTCCAGGGTAGTGCCTGGCGAGGGTCACCAGCAAGCAGTGGCCCAGGAGCTGCGGAGGGAGGGAGTCGTCCCCGTCCGGGTCCGTCTGTCCCTCCACACCCTTCCCTGGGGAGAACGCCTCCCTCCCCGGTAGGCGGGTGCAGCTTCGGCCCGCGCGCTCACCTTGAAGTGGACGGGGTCCACTCGCAGCGTGCGCGCGTGCAGGTCGCTCAGAGCGGACAGGGCATGGGGCAAGTCGTCCAGGTGGTCCACGGCCAGGGTCAGCGCGTCGGCGACCTTCTGGCCGTGCGCTTTGACCTGGGCGGAGCCGGGGCGCAGGTCCAGGTGGAGGAAGTAGGCCTTGGTGGAGGGGAAGGCCCGGAAGGTCCTGGGGGAGGAACGGAAAGTGAGAGGCTGCGCCCCCGGCGTGGGGTGGGCGCTCGTCTTCGGAGAGCGGAGAGCGGCGGGGGCGCATCGCCGCTAAGCGCGGAAAGGCAGGCGGGGGCGGACGGCGCCGGGGCCTGTCCGCACCTCTCCAGGGCTTCGGTGGTGTAGACGCCGACGTTGTCACCCAGCTTCTTCCACAGCGCGCGCAGCGCCGTGCGGTCGGCGGCGGACAGCACCATCGCGGAGCGCCCGGCTGCGCCTGCGCGGAGCGCCGGGCGCGTCCCCGCGGCCTCCAGGGGGCGCCACCCCACAGAGTCTGGACCGGAGGAATCCGGGAGCATCCCATCTCCTGCGTCTGCGCTGCCCTGCCCTGGGGCTTTGCCGATCAATCAATCGCCCTGGATCTCGAGGCTCCCATTTCTATAGTGTTTACTACATGGAAACTAATATTTAATACATATTAGAGAACACTGAATTTTTGCACGGATTTTTTTGCACTTTAGCTTATTCTACCCCCCTCACAGGTCTCTTATGACACCTCCCTGAGTCTGTTTCCTCTTTTATTGTATAAAATGAATATAATTTCTTCTTCCCAAGGTTGTTGTGAGGATTAAATGGAAAAGAAATGTCAAGTGCCTCGCTCATAGCAGATGTTCTTTTCAGGACAATGAACGTAATTTATTGAGAGCCTAGGATGTATCCTAATAATAATAGCTAATACCTAGGTGGCACTGGTTCCCTACCAGGCACCATTCTACACGTTTTTTCGTTGTAGTGATGATGGTGGTAAAATTTATATAACATAAAATTTGCCCATCTTATCCATTTTAAAGTGTACAATTCAGTGTCTTTAATTACTTTCACAATGTTGTCTATTACCATTATCCAGTTCCAGAATATCATCCCAAACGAAAACTCTGTACCCATTAGCAGTCACTCTACAATCCCTTCGGCTCCTGGCAACCACCAATCTGTTCTCTGTCTTTGTGGATTTGCTTATTCTGGACATTTTAAATAAATAGAATTGTGCAATATATGGTCTTTTGTGTCTGGCTTCTTTCATTTAGCACATTTTCAAGGTTTATCCACCTTGTGTCATTTATCAATACTCTTTTTTCTGGCCGTATAACACTATTGTTTGGATGGACCACATTTTCTTTGCCATTCATCAGTTGCTGCATGTTTGGGTTGTTGCCACTTTTAGCCAAGGTCTTCATTTTTCCTAGTAGTAAAATAAGGAAGACTGATAGCTCAGACTAGGCCACTAGCTGTGCTAAAAAGCATCACAAACTGAGGTAGGGTATGTGCTATCTCATTTTCCAAGGACCACTCTTGGGCACAAGGAAGAAAGGACACTGCTCTCAGAGGTTTGGGGCTAGACTGCAATCAGGACCAGACACCTCAAGCCTTCACTCTAAAGTCAAAGGCACTAGGGGCCCGTTTTGTGGAGAAGAGGCACATCAGGATGTAGGCTCCCTGGCCCTGATTCTCCTTTCGGCTGCAACATTTGGGGGAGTCAGTCAACCTCTGAGTTGCCATCCTCAGGGAGGTACAGTTGATGCCTAGCGAGGCCCCAAAACTGGGCCTCCAGACCTGCGATGGCTCCAGGATGTCAGTGACTGCAGAGTGAGCGTCATAGCGGGTGGCACCAAGTGAAATAGGTGTCTCCAGGAAATTGCCTAGAACCTGTAATTTCATTGCTCAACCCCAATTTCAACTAGACTGTGTATGTATTTGGGAGGCACTTGATGGAGAGGGGAGCATTCACTACAACTCTGGAGTGTGACCTACTGTTTTCTCCACCACTCAACTCCGGCAGGAGCCCTAGGACTGCTTAGAAGTCTTAGGCTGGAGGCTGGACAACTCTCAGATCAAGTGTGTTGTGTCAAAATGTAAAGATGGAAAACGAACTTATTATTGGAGCAAATTTGTTTAAATAGCAAAGGCTAAAGAATGATATGTGGGGGATGGGGTGGGGAATGTATGCAGCAAAGCACTTAGGGGTGAGAGTAGAGGATAGCCCAGCGAATCCCACTGAGTGGCAGCAGGACTGGCTTCACTCTCTTGTGCCCTTTTATCCCCTTCCCTCTCTTCACCCACTGTGGAAGGTCCTTGGTCCCAGAAAAGGAGAACTAGCCTCCTCCCTGGCACGTTCGAGGACACAGACAACACAGGCCACACAGGCTGCAGCCCACTCAGGCTTTATTCAAAGATGAGGAAGTGCGGGTGCGCGGAGCGCAAAGGGGCCCCCAGCCCGGCCAAGGGTCGCCGCGGCTCCAGCTTAACGGTACTTGGAGGTCAGCACGGTGCTCACGGAGGCCAAGAACTTGTCCAGAGAGGCGTGGACGGCAGGGGTGAAATCGGACGGGAGGTGACTGGCCAGAGTCACCAGCAGGCAGTGGCTCAGGAGCTGCGGACAGAGGAGATGTTAGGCCGCGTCCCGGCGCGGCCTCCCGCGCACTCCACCTTCGCGAAGCCACAGGGTTCTCTGCGGCGCTGAGGAGGGCGCGCTGCGCCCTCCACCCAGACCTCTGCGGGCCGGGCTCGCGCTCACCTTGAAGTTGACGGGGTCCACACGCAGCTTGTAGGCGTGCAGGTCGCTCAGAGCGGACAGGGCGCCAGGCAGGTCATCAATGTGGCTCACGGCGTTGGTCAGAGCGTCGCCCACCTTCTTGCCATGGCCCTTGACCTGGGGGGAGCCGTGGGCCAGGTCGAAGTGGGGGAAGTAGGTCTTGGTGGTGGGGAAGCTCAGGAACATCCTGCGGGGAGAAGAAGATGAGCGGGAGAGGGGTGAGGGTGGGGGTCAGGGCAGGGTCGTGAGGCTGTGATTGGAATGAGGGCGCTAGGTCCGCGATCCGGACGCCGAGAAGTCGGGGCTGTGGGCGCCAGCCTGGGCGGAGCCCTCCGAGGGCTTGCTGGCCAGACCCGGAGGCTGGGGTTGAGGCCTGAGGTCGGAGCGGGAGAAAGGGCCTCACCTCTCCAGAGCTTCCGCCCCATACTCGCCAACATTGCCGCCGACCTTATCCCAGGCGGCCTTGACGTTGGTCTTGTCAGCAGGAGACAGCACCATGGTGGGGGTTCTTCCTGGGTCTGTGTAAGGACCAGGGAGTGGGGCGCGGGGCGTGCGGGCATCTTTTAAGCCTGAGGCGCAAGGGGCACGCCCATCCGGGCCCCGTTCATTGGCTGGCGAGGAGCCCCCCCGAAAGCATCGCCTGACGCTTACCGCGGGGGGCGCCTCTCGCGGGGCGCCTGTCTAGCTAGAGTGGTGGAGGCGTCACTCCCAGTTCGCGGAGGCACCCGGTGTCCTCTTACCAGGATATTGCTCCCTCCCAACTGCAACTTCTCACCCTCTGCATCTACTTCTCCCAGAAGTGATATCCTCGCCCTCTAGTTGGTGGGGGCTGGTTTGTAGAGGTGGATCGATGCTGGCTCTTCCACCATGTGAGCTCAATGACACTCCTTAGGGTCCCTGAGCTTCCCTAGCCACAGGCCGCGCTCCCCTAAGGAACCTCCCTGCACCTGGGATTGGTACACGCTGGACATGTTTAACTTGGGCAGAAAAGTCAATGAATGGGAGAATGAATGCGGGAAGAAAGAAAGGACTTGCTTAGACCAGAAAGAGAGAGATGAATGCGCGCAAGAAGGTCCTTGCTCACATAGCCTCAAGAATTCCTGCTTAGAATCCCTCCTGGTCCACTTCAGCCTTGCTTCTTCCAGCTCCCTTTTGTTTTTCAAATAATCATCGAGTGTCATGGAGTGCCAGTCTTCTGGCAGAAACAAATTTCGAGGAACATAATTCACATGGCAGGGGTGGAAGACTCCCAGCTCAACCTTCTCACAAGGTGGTGGTCTTGCAGCCCCATGTGGGGAACTCAGGAGGTGGCCTCTCCTATTCAGGATCTGTGTGATTGTGTGAATGACTGTCTCTCTCCACCACTAATCAAGTGGTCATGATTCTCAATGGTACCCCTCCCCCATCTCCCAAATGTGCCTGATACAAGAATCACTATGTAAATAGTTGTTGAATTGATAAACATAGCAACTGATGAACAAGAGCTGAGATTTCAGCCTAGCTGGTACAAAGTCATCAGATCATCACACAAGAACATATAGTCTCAAACCTCATTAAAGGCTCTAAGGAAGCATGAAGGGAATGGATGAGTCATTCAAGGATACCAAGGTTAGTCTGAGGATCATGGTGAGCTTTCCTGAGGAGGTGAGACTGGAGGATGAGTAAGTATTAGATAAAGTAGGGTGGAGGGGGTGCCTTCTACTTTGCTTGTAGGGGACAGGGCAAAAGATGGCTTCTGTGGCTACAGAATGGTTGTTAGGGAGATGTGGGGTTAGATGTGAGAGATGTGAAGAGGTTAATTGGCCCCTGCAGGATGGGGGAAGGGATGCAGTTCTGGTGGAGCAGTGAGAAGGGGCAAGAAATCCAGCTGGTGCAATGCCCTTACTAGCGATAAGTAAGTCCTTTGGTCTAGTTGGTGGAGGAGGTTTCTGATGAGGTTAAACATCAGAGCTGGGTGAGAAGAAAAGAGAGTGAGAAGTCATTGATATGCCCTTTCCTGGGAGCCTGGAAGAAGACTTTGCTTTGTGGAGTGGGTTAGATGGGCTTCTTTCAGCCTACCCCTCTGTCCCCATTCCTACCCTAGGAGTTTTACTCAAGACTTGCCCAAGTCAAACTGACTTGGGCTGAGAAGAAAGCAGCTCAGACAAGCCTCAGCAATGCTCTCTTAGGTTCTGCCTGCTGTGTCTGCTCTTCTTATGTTGTTCATCCTGGACCCTCCCCCAACTCATTCAATTTTCCTTTCCTACCTCCCCTCCATTCCTGCTTCTGTCCACAGGCTCAGAAGATTCAATCATGACTCTGAAGAACAAAAAGGATAAGACCCTGGGGACTTAAAACAACCAAACACCCACTCTTCAGGCCCAGGACAACCCCTCCTTTCACATCTTGCTCCAATCCCCCTGCACCCTGAGCCCTTTTAAGGCAAGACTTGGAGAACATACCTCAGCCAATGGCTTACATTCCTAATATGGGAAGAGTATATGTATGACAAATGGCTTAAAAGAATATTGGCAAAGGAGATCAACAGGAAATTAACATAAATGTACGTTGTAAGAAAATGAGATGACAGAATGAACTGGCCAGAACAGATGTAAAAGAGATGTGGTTCAGTGAGAAGAGCAGGTTGCAGACAAATATGTACAGTATGATGACATTTTTTACAAACATCATGATATTTTTGACAAGAAAAAGGTATAGTTGTCAATGTAGCTTTGTCCCCAACACAGGATAGGAGGAAGGGAACTTTTTCCCAAATTATTAGCTTAGGTTTCTATGCAGTGGGGGAACAAGGCAGAGGAACACTCTCTCCTTACTTTGAACAACACAAAAGGGTGTGTGTGTGTGTGTGTGTGTGTGTGTGTGTGTGTGTGTGAAAGCATAAGTGGATTTCTACATTTAAATAAAAATAGATTGTACTTTGGGTCAGAGGAAGAGTGCATGGTGGATTGGGGGAAGCAACTCACCAGCTGTTCAGAGATGCCTATGTCCAGAAAAACAGCGGTGAGCAAGATGTTTGCCACTCTCCCTAAACTTTTGCCCAGAGCTGCATGTTGCCCTGGAGATTGGGGCTGGGCTAGAGTGCTGACAGTGTCCCTCAGATGATTGCAGACCTGGGTGGGGTGCTGGAGATTCCAATGTGGAGTCCAGGGCTTCAGCACCTGAGACAGGGGCCTTTCCCGTCTATTGCTCCCAGCACCCAGGGAGAAACGCTGGGAGGCCCCAGGAGATTCTGGTTGCAGAACTGAGCGAGTGGGGGAGGATGTGGTCAGCTGGGGGACACAGGGCTGGACACAGAGTGAGCTATTAATGTGCCTCGTAAAATGGAGAACAAGGGAGCAAGGTACTCTGGTAAAGTACTTCTTCCAGTGCACCCTGACTGATGCAGACTGCTCATTCCCCTCTCTGCTTCCCAGACTGTGCTGCCTAAAGAGGGTTACTGTGGCCCAGGAAGAGTGTGTGGGACTGCAACTCTCATTCCAACCACCTTCTCTCTGGTAAGGAGGAGGTGGGAATCTCACAGAAATTGTCCAGAGCCTGCCTTTGCATAAGAAGCAGCCTGTTTTGGAGGTCTATTTGTTTTGCTTTACTTTGATCTAGATAGTAAGTTTAACAGTGATCAGAGAGACTTCAAAGTGGTTGGCAATCTTGTAACTCCTCACCTCTCACTCCAGAGAGGGGCCTTGGAAGTCTGACACCTCCCAGTTCAGCACATTACTGGAAGCGCCAGCCCTAGATCCCCTCCCTCCTCCTCCCTTCTCTTCCTTCTCTTCGCCCGCTGAGGAGGGTCCTTGGTCCTAGACAAAGAGAACCACACCCCTCCCTGGCACGTTCGAGGACACAGACAACACAGGCCACACAGGCTGCAGCCCACTCAGGCTTTATTCAAAGATGAGGAAGTGCGGGTGCGCGGAGCGCAAAGGGGCCCCCAGCCCGGCCAAGGGTCGCCGCGGCTCCAGCTTAACGGTACTTGGAGGTCAGCACGGTGCTCACGGAGGCCAAGAACTTGTCCAGAGAGGCGTGGACGGCAGGGGTGAAATCGGACGGGAGGTGACTGGCCAGAGTCACCAGCAGGCAGTGGCTCAGGAGCTGCGGACAGAGGAGATGTTAGGCCGCGTCCCGGCTCGGCCTCCCGCGCACTCCACCTTCGCGAAGCCACAGGATTCGCTGCGGGCGCTGAGGAGGGCGCGCTGCGCCCTCCACCCAGACCTCTGCGGGCCGGGCCCGCGCTCACCTTGAAGTTGACGGGGTCCACACGCAGCTTGTAGGCGTGCAGGTCGCTCAGAGCGGACAGGGCGCCAGGCAGGTCATCAATGTGGCTCACGGCGTTGGTCAGAGCGTCGCCCACCTTCTTGCCATGGCCCTTGACCTGGGGGGAGCCGTGGGCCAGGTCGAAGTGGGGGAAGTAGGTCTTGGTGGTGGGGAAGCTCAGGAACATCCTGCGGGGAGAAGAGGATGAGCGGAGAGGGGTGAGGGTGGGGGTCAGGGCAGGGTCGTGAGGCTGTGATTGGAATGAGGGCGCTAGGTCCGCGATCCGGACGCCGAGAAGTCGGGGCTGTGGGCGCCAGCCTGGGCGGAGCCCTCCGAGGGCTTGCTGGCCAGACCCGGAGGCTGGGGTTGAGCCTGAGGTCGGAGCGGGAGAAAGGGCCTCACCTCTCCAGAGCTTCCGCCCCATACTCGCCAACATTGCCGCCGACCTTATCCCAGGCGGCCTTGACGTTGGTCTTGTCAGCAGGAGACAGCACCATGGTGGGGGTTCTTCCTGGGTCTGTGTGAGGACCAGAGAGTGGGGCGCGGGGCGTGCGGGCATCTTTTAAGCCTGAGGCGCAAGGGGCACGCCCATCCGGGCCTCGCTCATTGGCTGGCGCGGTTCCAGAAGGTGCAGGGAAGGGTTTGCGACCAGAAGAGTTGGGGCGGGCTTGTCTCTCAAGGCCGCCCTTGCTGTATGGGTCCCGCGCGGGCCGAGATCCAGCTCTCAGGGGTACCCTCTACTGCAGCTCCTGCGGTTCCCGGATGCCCACAGAGGTTTCCGAGCCATCTAAATCCACCACACACCCTTGTGGCTGGGCCAAGGGAAGCTTTGAAGTGTCTATTTGCCGGTCCCGGAGCAGAGCACAATTTTTCCCGAAATGAAACATGGTGCTTTCGCACAAGACTTTGCCCATGACCGAAAGCTGTCAATTGGCCCTGTAAACTGCACGTGAAGGATAATGTGGGGTAAATCCTCCAGCCCGTGATGGGCAGGCCTCCTGGTAGCTTGTGGGGAGCTTACTGAGCCAAGGTCACAGCTAGTCTCCAGCATCCCCCTCAGACTTAGGTGCCCACTGCCCTGCCGGGTTCCGAACTCTCCCTGCACAGATTTGGAACTATCAGCAGCAGGAGCTGTCCTCATTCTGAGTCTGGAGAGCATCAAGGGCTGCTCCCTGCCTCCTATTCCGTTGTCTGAAAAGATTTTGAGTGTTGCGCTAAGGTTCTTGCCTGAGCAGCAGAGGCAAGAGACTAGGGGGCGTAAGGAGAGCCTGAGGGATGGTGTGGGAAGGAGGCCTTTGTCAGAAAACCTACAGAGACTGAGACTGGGAGACTGGGGCTGGGGTGTGGAGTGGAGGTTGGGCGGATGTGGTCCTACCAGACACCAACTCTTTATTATGATCTCAAATTATTTCAAAGCCCAGTGAGATTGTGTTTTTTTCCCCCTATGCATGCTTTAGGCTCCGACCACACAGCTTGGTGATGTGAACGGAGTTGGAAACCTGCTCAGTCTACTAGACTGTGGCCATTTAGTTCCTCTGTACCCCCATCTCCCATCCCAGTAGATACAGTGGTAGGGGCTAAGGTGGCCCAGGGGAAGGGTAGCTGTTGACTGAATGTAGTGGTGGTGGGGAATGTGAGAGGAAGGAACAGAAATGAGGGTCCGAGGAGCCCTGGACTCGGAATTCTTGTTCGACTTCAGACTAGGAACTTGGCCCCTGGGTCTGGGTGCCTACAGCTTTTTGCAAAGGTGTTGAGATTCATGTCTCAGCTTCCAGTGCCTGGTGGGGATGGATGGAGAATGAATGAATGAATGAATGAATGGAGTGAATGCTGATGTGCTTTGCCAACTGTATGGCACCGCTTGGTGCTGCTGGTGGGAGATGAAGAATTAGAAGCTCCTGCTATCCAAGCACCCACTCTGGGCCACCACATTCCCCCACCACAAGAGGGCAACTCTGCTGCTCTAGCCTTTGTGTCCACACCCTCCCCAGGCCCCGGATTGTCAGCCCAGGAACCGCCCTCTTCGCAAGTCTGTAGAGTTCCCAGGGTCCCCTCTCCTCCTATTTCCTTGTCGGCAAAGTTTTGGGGTCGCCCTCTAAGATTCCAGGAGGCTCCCTGTGGGACACGGAGCTTCTCTGCCCAGCAACAATGACGTCAGCCTAAAGACCCAAAGACCACACACACTCAGGGGCTCGCCTTTTGAGGCCTGTTTATTGACATGCACAGACCTAGGCCCACCGCTCAGCGGTACTTCTCGGTCAGCACTATGGCCACGCCGGTCAGGAACTTATCCCACGCCGCCTGCATCTCCACGGTGAACTCGTCCTGCAGGTGGGAGGCTAGCACCACCTGGAAACACTGGATCAGCAGCTGCGGGAGAAGGGGCGAGTGAAAGGGTGGTTGGTCGCCTCCTCCAGTTTCTTCCAGAATCCCTACCCCTCCAACCCCCAGTTGTGCGCGCGATCCCTCCTGCGGCCGGGGCTGCCTCACTGGGAAGTTGGCAGGGTCCACGCGTAGCACGTGCGCGTGCAGGTCGGCAAGCGGGCTCAGGGCCGCGCGCAGGTTGTCCATGTGCTGTACAGCCACGCCCACCGCCTCCAACATGCGTTGTCCGTGGCTCAGCAGGTGCACCTCGTCAAAGCAGGTGCCCAGGTGTTTGAAGTAGATCTTGGTGCTGGGGTACACGGTGAAAAGCCTGCGGGAGCAGGTCAGTGGGGACCGCGGGCGTGTGGGGACCCGCCCGGTACCCGTACCTCCCAGACACCTGAAAACCGTTGTCTGGCCTGCCCCCTCGGGACTCAGGCCACAACCCCCTGGATCCGCCTCCCTAGGATCCTGGAGACCCCGCCCCTACCCACCTGAGCAACAGCTCCGCCCCGAAGGGCGCCTCGTGTCCGGCGATCAGGTCCCAGACTTGCGCGATGTGGGCGCGCTCCTGAGCGTTGAGCATCGCGCTGGTGTGGCGTGCTCTGGGGGCCGCGCCCGCCGGCTGGGCCTCCTTATAGCGGCACCCAACCTCGGGCACCCCGCCCGATCTTATCTGCGGCAGCGCGAAGAGAACACAGGGACCCTCGTCCTGCATGGGCAAACGTCGCCAGCCCAGGTCCCTACCACCGCGGAGGTCACGGTTTCAGGGATCCCTGGGTTACTGACAGATTCATGCCGCTGTGCGTGAGTGACTTTGCCGCAGACTTTGGGGGATCTATAATGACTGGAGGGATCGGAAGAGCGCGCGCGTGCGCAGGAAGCTCCCTATCTCCCAAGGGCCTGAAGGGCAGCCGCATCAGGGGTCCCCCATAGCGTGAACTATGACATCAGGCTTTAAAGAAAAGCCCGCACCTAACATGCTGTGTGAAGTGATGAACTTTGGGTGACTTGGAAAGAGGGTGAGAGGAGCGAACACACCCAGAGAAAACGGCGTGGGTGGACCTGGGGCTACTCTGTTTCCTCTGGGTTGAGACTGTGGGATTCACAGGTGCAAGGACCCTCTAAACGCTTCTGGAGTGGCCTTCAGGCCTGGGGTGACAACCGGGTCTCCCCCATTCTATCTCACTCTTTTCCCCCTCTTTTCCCAATACTGAGGACGCAGGACCCAGCTCACTCCATCCTTAATCTATTTATTGGGGAGCACCGTGATGAACTGTGGGAAGGTTCAGGGGTGGAGGAGAAGTCGCAGCCTGTCCTCCGGGGTCTGGTGACTGCGGTACTTCTCGGTCAGGACGTTGGAAACGATGGACAGGAACTTGTCCCAGGCGGCGTGGGCGTGCGAGGCCACCGTGACCAGCAGACAGTGGGACAGAAGCTGAGGGGCGGCCGGGAGGGCGGCTCAGCGCGCGGGGCCGGGTGCGCCCGGAGTGGGGGCGGATACCCTGGCCCGCTTGCCCCCCGGCCCCGCCTGCGTCCTGCCCCGCCGGGGCCCCGGGCCCGCGCCCACCTTGAAGTTGACGGGGTCCACGCGCAGGACGTAGGCGTGCAGCTCGCTCAGCTTGGACAGGGCGCCCGCGATGTTGTCGATGCTCTTGACCGCGTCGCCCACGGCGGCCACCACCTTGGAGCCGTGCCCGCGCAGCTGCGCCGAGCCCGGGTGCAGGTCGAAGTGTGGGAAGTAGGTCTTGGTCTGAGGGTAGCTGGTGAAGAGCCTGCGGGAGGGCGGTGGGGCGCGAGCTCCGGAGGAGGTAGGTCTGCCCACCTCCCCAATCTCCCCTCCTGCTCTTGTCAAGCTCGAGGACCCGAGTTCGATCTTGCCACGGCCCTTGCAAGTTGAGGAGGTCTTCTTTCCCTCCAGACCCTCCCACCCCTATGCCCTCCAAGCTCCACCTCTCTCTTCCAGAGGTCCCGCACATGCCTCCCACCACCGGACCTTGGCCTGTTCCAGGCTGCTGTAACTCCTGGCTTGTCTCTTTGCTTTCAACTGGGTCTGCACTGACAGCTCTCCAGATCCCACCGCACTTTCATCTCCTCTGGCCACAGGGGTTTCCTTCCCAGCCCTTGACTATGCTTCCCACTTCACCTTCTGCTAGAAATAATATACTCTTCAGCAGCATCCCAGGAAGGTCTTTTCAGGGAAATCTCTTTTGACTGAAGTTTCCCCAGGATCAGAGACCCCGATGTCAGTGCTGGTAGCAACCTGACGGCCTCAGAAGACACTTTTCAGGCCTTGGAAGAAACTGTCCATGCCCTCAGTGTGGGAACCTGGGCTTGCCCCTGCTCTGGCCTCAGGGTCAGTCAGATGTCTGTGCAATTCATCTTCCCCAACTCATTACCCCCTGTTCTCAATTGTCTCCTCTTCTCTGACCACTTCTTACTGTCCCCTGACCTAACTAATCCCACCTCACTATCCTCTCCTTATTGTTCCCTGTCCTCAGTAACCCCACATTGTTGCCTACCTGGCCCCATCCCAGCCTGTCTGACACTCACCTCTCCAGGGCCTCAGTGCCGATGGCATCTGCCTGTGTGGAGATCTTGCCCCACATGGACATGATGATGGTCCTTTCAGACTTGGTCAGAGACATAGTGATGACCGAACTGGATCTGGTTGAGCTCTGGACTGGCCTCCATGGTGCTCAGCCCCCAGGGTCCCCTCATATACACAACTTGTGTGGGGCTGTGGACATTGGTCAGAAGAGGGGAAGGGGCTATAGAGGTGGGATCTCTTATCAAATCCAGTGACAATAGTCAGTCATAGCCTGAAGGGACAGGTGTGGTGAGGGGCTATCACTCTAGCCTCCCTCCCTGGGCCATAGCCAGAGACCATGTTCCAGGGAAATAAGGGCCCAGGCTTGGGCTGAGGGTCTATGTGTCAGCTTGACCCGAGGCTTGTCTCTGTAGTGATTATCTTTGCCCTACCTATCCTTGCTATGGAAGGAGGCCCTCACAGAAGCACTCTCCATTCCTTAAGCCTCTGTTATACCACCTATGAGCTCCAGTTTACAGATGAGTAAACTGAGGTCCATAGAGAGAAACTGAGGCCAGGTGTCACAGGTGAGTGGCAGTCTTGGCTTCAGACCCTGTCCCACCTTTGCTGTTTAGCCTCCTCTCACCTGGATGAAATTCTGTCTGTGGTTCTCTCCCACCCACAGGCCAAGTCCACCAGCAGCTTGGTTGAGGGGACTCTTAAATCTGTGTACCCAAGCCAGGAGGAAGCTGTACTGTTCATGAAAAACTTAGAGTGACACCAAACTACAACTCTACTGCCACAGATTCATCACAGTCTGTACAAGACCCCCCTCCCACTCTATTTGTATCTCTTTATCCTGTGAACCTATTCCCTTCCCCCCCCATAAGTCAATGCGCTTAATATATTCCTTTTAGTTAGTGTGTGTTGTTGCATTTTTATGCATGTATTTTAAGTTAAACACACATAACTTTATTTATAAATTTTAATTATAATAAACATTTCCTCATAAGCACATCTTTTTTTTTAATGTAGAATTTTTTTAATAAGGGAAAAAACAGAACATACAATATAACAATGTTTTTTAAATAGAAGAACAGGCTGGATAGAACTGTACAAAACTGATAACAATTATCCCTAAGTGATGAAGGTTACGGTTATTCTTGTTTGTTTGTTTTTTGCGCATTTTTCACTGGGCTTCCATATAGAGCACATTTTACGAAAACCAGTAAGTCCACAAAGTGAGAGCTGAGCCATAGGCTGCCCCAGAGCCTGCCCTGTCTTTATGTCGAAGCCGGGAGTGTGGGGCCTGCTGGCAGAGGGGACTTGCAGATCAATCCCAGAGCGTAGGCTTGGGTCTAGTGGGGAGGCCACAGAGCTCCTCCTGTCACACTTTCCCCCACAGCCACCTCCCAAGCCAACTCAGAGGAAGTACCCAGCTCTGTCCCTGGACTGAGAGCCCTGTCTGCAGTGTGAACCAGTTTCTCCCCGGCCTGGCCAACATTCAGTGTTATGATTTTTATTTGTGGTAACGTGTTGGGGGAACCTGTTTTTATTCATTGTTGAGGTTGAGAATTTTCACACATGATGATTAGAATCTATTCATTCATTTTCACTGATCAAGTGGACTTGGTATATTTCTGTAATGTGGTTCTTTACACACACACTCACATGCACACATTCTCCACATTCGTGCTTTTCTTTCTACATTTTCTTCAACACACGTTTTGTGCATGTATTTAAATGTTTTTAAAATTTTAATTGACAAATTAAATGTGTTAATTGTAATAGCAATCCTGGCAAAGTACAGCTTAAAAAACAAATTTCTCTTCTCACCTCCTCACCTCCAGAGATTTCCTAAGACTCTTCAATAAATTATGAATATACATGTAATAACCCAAATTATGCCTGAACACTCACATGGCATTGCGTTATTCTCTCCCCATCCAGAAATCTGGGGCTATCGGGGTCCTCATCTCCAGCTCTGGAGGGAACCAGTTAGCATCTGATTCTCAAAGGATTCCTAAAAGCCACTCCCTCTTTTCACAAAAAACAATGCATGCTTCTTATAGATATTTCAAGGAAGTCTATAGACTGTTATGGAAGAGAACAAAAATCACATATTTCACCAGTCATCACTAAAATTTTAGTGCTGTTTTCTGTGTTTAGCTGAATTACCTTGAAAATGTAGGCAGTTCCAGGACAGTTAAGCACATGGGACCACACCACACACCTCACACTCTTAGGCATGAGTCCTCTGGGTCAGAGTCCTCCATGGTGAAAGGGGACCCATGTAGAACACCTCTTTGGGACAGAATGTCTCTGCAAAGCTGAAAACTCCTAGATCTTAAAGTCAGGCAAGCAGCAGGAGTAGCCTCGGGTAGGCTTGTGAGAGCCTCCCTGAAAATCCATTCATTCTTCATGGATTACATTTGGCCACTTATCCTATGCCAGGCCACCTCTAACAGCTGGGGACATAGCAGGGGACAAACAGACAGAAACCCCTCTCTCTAGAACTGATGGTCTGGCGAGGAAGGTATGCAATACAGAATGACTGCAGCAGAACAGCAGCCCTTGATACCTGGGTTCTCACTGCAAAGCCTGTGTTTTCCTTTTGAACAAAATAATTAGAACATGGACATCAGACATGGATACCTGTGACTGTGATGCTCAAGACAAAAAAAAAAATGTATCCAAATAGAGAAATCATGAATTGTCCAGATCACAAGAATAACCAAACACTCCATCCTGGCTAATACAAATGACTGCTACTTTTTTGCCAATAGCAGCTCCAGCCTCCATTTGCTCTTCTCCTCTTCTAGATGAGAATTATTCAACTGCTCAGTCATAGGATTACTCCAATCTCTTGGCAGCTTCCAATACAGAGCAAAGCCCTGCTTCTTTGAGCCCACGTCACCTAACTCTAGTCTTAACCCTCTAACTCAGATGCCCATGGTCTCCCGTGGTGGGTAGTCTCCTCTGTGGCAGTGAGTTAACAAGCCTAACTTTGTTTGACTCTAGGAATGTTCCAGGTGGTCTCTGATAGGAAGACATTGACACTGGAAAGAGAGAAACAGGGATGTGTGATATGTATTGCTGAGAGGGGTTTCAGCTTTACATAAGGTGGCTGGCGAAGATGTCACTGAGATGTTAAAATTGAGTAAGTTGTTTCAAGGAGTTGGAAGAATAAGCCATGAGATGCTTGGGGGAAGAGTGTGTGTGTGAAGTAGAGAGGGAATAAGCGAGTACAAAGGCCCTGAGAGGAAAGCCAGTGGCTGGGGCAGAGTGGATGAGGGTGAGAAGAATGGCATTGAGGTCAGATCTTATAGTTAAAGAATAGTATAATGATCCCCTGTCCTCCCATCACCTGGATCTAGTCATTGTTAACATTTGCTTTGTCATTTTATATAGGAGTATATTTGAGTGTGCTTTATTTTCCTTCCAAACAATGTGGAAGTACGTGGCGGGCACTGTGAAATTCTTTCTCTACATAAACATAAACCAGTAGAAGTCTATTGTAAATCAAAGTGAACTAACAACATTCCATGGCAACAAATTTACCCATTCAGCCCCAAAGTTTGTTCAACTTGTTCAAATCGGGTTCTGACCGAGGTTCACATGTAGCATTTAGTTGTCCCTTTATTCTCTTATTCCAGCAGCTCTCCACTCCACACCCACCTTTCCTCACAACAATGACTTTTTGAAGAGTCCAGGCCAGCTGTCTTGCTGAATGTTCAAATTGGATTAGTTCTCTTATCTATGTTTTCCCTGTACAATAGAAGTCATATCTAAAGGCTTGATTATAGTCACGTTGGAACTTGGCAGTGAAAAGGCAACCCACAAAATGGAAGAAAAATATTTGTAAACTGTATATGTAATAAAGAACTTGTATTCAGAATATAGAAGTAACTGTAACAGCTCAATAGCAAAAAGACAAACAACCCAATTAAAAAACAAAGGACTCGAATAGACTCTTCTTCAAAAAAGATACACAATAGCACATGAAAAGATGCTCAACTTCATTACTCATTAGGAAAATGCAGATCAAAACCACAATGAAATACCACTTCACACGCAGTACAATAGCCATAAAAATAACATTTAAAAAAGCAAAATAACAAGAGTTGGCAGGAATGTGGAGAAATTGGAACCCCCAAATGCTACTGCTAGCAATGTAAAATAGTGCAACCACTGTGGAAAACAGTTTTGCAGTTCCTTGATAAGTTGAACATCGTTACCAGAGGACCCAGCAATTCCACTCCTAGGTATGTATATAACCCAAGCTAAATGAAGACATATGTCCACACAAAATCTTGTATAAGAATGTTCTTAGCACAATTCACATAGCTAAAAGGTGGGAACAACCTATATGTCTATCAGTGGATGAAAGATAAACAAAATTTGGTGTATCTATATAAGAGAATATTATTTAGCCATAAAAAGGAAGTACTGGTACATGCTACAACATAGACCAACCTTGAAAACATTATTCTAAGTGGAAGAAATCAGACACAAAAGTCTTTTATGTTTAAAATCCAGAATAGCCAAATTTATAGAGACAGAAAGCAGCATGGTTGCCAGGGGTGGAGGGGCATAGAATTTCTATTTAGGGTGATGAGTTCTGGACTTATATAGAGGTGATGATTGTACACCATTGTAAATGTACTGAGTGCCACTGAGTCGTTCACTTTAAAATAGTTAAAATAGCAAACTTTATGTTCTGAGTATTTGATCACACACACAAAAAACTTATTGTATAACATCATAAGTAACGTTAAGGACTTGCATGACACCAGGAGGCATGTCATGTCAGATCATGCAGTGTTGGTGATGCCAAGCCGGTCACTTGGTTAAGGAAGAAACTACCAGATGTCTTTACACTAAAGGTATCTTTTACCTCTTTGCAATTAACTAGTCATTTGGAAGTAATTATTTTGGCACCAGTGAACTATCCTATTCCCAATAAACTTTATGTTACGGTTTTAGCAATCATTGATAATCTTGCTTGAATCCATTACTTCAGTGGAGATCATAGAATTGTAGCTTTCTAGTTTAATGATTATTTTATTAATTATTAATTAGCTTACATTATTATTTAAAAAGAGTTTCCTCATTAGTTGGGGATGAATGACAATTTCTCTAAAAGTTAAGATTGATGCTTAATTATTTTTTTAATTACCAGCTTTTATAGCAAACTGCTATGGTGCCAAATTCTTATTCCACTAGTGGCAAATAAACTTTCTCCTCTCTCTTTTTGAGAAACACTATGGAACCATAAATTTAATTTATTCATTGTTTTCGACAATTAGTTATATTTTGGTGCTCAAATTGTTTCAGATGTGGACGGAAGGAGCCCCTCATGCTGGCACTTATGCCCTTCTGTGATAATACCATCATTTTGTGAATAGTTCCCTGTTTTCCAGAACAATACTATTTTTCAGCCTCACCTTTACTTACCCTGTCCTGGCCCTGGGAAAGTCTGGAGTTCCTTTTAGTGAGCGATGGTACTTAGAAGCCAGAACTTGTCACTGTTGCAGGACCTTAGTAGTGGACAGAACTATGAAATATATTTTTGAAACATTAGTTTACAATGATATTTCTGATTCGAATTGATAGTTTTTAATTTAAAAGGTTTTTAAGTTTTAAAAATGTTTTGAAATAAAAAAATTGTATGGGTTTTATGTTTGAAAATATTTTCATTTACACTGAAAATATTGATTCTTAATGACATAATCTTTTTTACTTATTTGCTATTATCCTACAAATAGGTAGTATATTTTCAAAATTATGATATCAAAGTTGAGATATTGGTAATATGTGAGGGAATTGAGCAAATAAGTAAACATTTTGAGTACAATGGGAGCCAGATTTCTCACTATTGCAGAAGGGAGGCACGAACATGGACAAGGAGAAGACAAGGATAAACCACGTGATATTCGACAGTAATCACAGATATCAGTATGAGGTCATGGCTTCTAATATACTTAGACAGATATAGAATAGATATAAGTATATATTTACGTGCATATTTTTATTTCTGTATATGTGTGCATACAAATATATCTCTTGGTTCTGTCCACTAAGGGATTAGAAGCAGTAAATTCCAGTAGCAAAGGAACAAACCCAGCTCTGAAATCTTGCTTTGCAAACATTATTCTCTACTAGGAAGAAACAGAAATATGTAGAGAAATGGCTGATTTCAGGCTGGTGTGGGGAAAGTACAAGATGAGCCTGGAACCTCTTTAGCAGAAATTAATAAGGAACTCAAAGAATGATGGGAACACATCAAAGGACACAAGAACCAGTTTGAAGGGGCTCCACTGTCCAAATCTGGAACAGTTTGATTGGCAATAGATTATAACCCACTGAATAAATTGGGATTTAGTGAGTTAATATGACATAAAGAAAAATTAGAGAAGGAAGCCTTCTCATTTCAGTAGAATGCCTACTAATAAGTACAGAAGGAGTGATGGAGAGTTGCATGGAACAACCGTCATAGTAACAATTGATGTAGTCAAGAACCATCAATGGATGTTAAGACCAGTGTGTGAAATTATATAAAAAGCAGGACTTTTACAGTTTCAAAGCTTCACCTTATTAACTGTCAACTTCAACATTAACTATTTATCAATGAAAGCACATTAAATATTCATTCATTAACTTTGTAGTAAAGAAAAGTGACAGACACCATTTCAACCAGGTGGTCAAAGTAAACATGACCAGTAAAGGGACAAGTCAGTACCATGTGCCCAAATGGGATGCATTGATGTGGACATAGCATCACTTCTGGGATGTTCCTGCCTAAAATGCACCACCTAAATCTCTTCATGAAGACACATCAGACAAACACAAATGGAGAACATTCGACAAAATTACTGGCAGGTGCCCTTCAAAATTATTAAGATCATACAAGGAAAGACCTAAGAGCCAGAACGAAGGAGACTAAATGCAAAGTATGATTCTGGGTGGGTAAAGGATGTCATTGGGAAGGGCAACATGTTCATGGTATTTGTGCATTAATGGGTTTGGATCAGTGTTAATCTCCTGATTTTGGAGGTTGTTTTCTGGCTATATAGGAGAGTGTTCTTGTTGGTTCCAGGAAATACATTGATAATTAAGGGCGCTAAAGGGAAGTCATGTCTGCATCCCACACTCAAGTGACTCAGAAAAACAGAGCAAGTGAAGACAAATGTGGTGAAATATTAACAATCAGAGAACCTTGGTGAATAATATTTGAGAGTGTTTTGTCTTCTAATTTATTCTATAGATGTATTGAGATGTAGTTTGCATACCATACAGTTCACCCACTTAAAGTGTACAATTCAATGGTTTTTAGTATAGTCGTAGTGTTGTGCAACCATCACCACAATCAAATTTATAATATTTTCATCGCCCCAAAAGAAACCCTGTACCCACTAGCCGTTGCCCCTACTTCTCTATCTTTGTCTTATTCTTGCAAGGTATTTTTGTGGATTGAAAATGTTTCAAAATAAAAGTTTATAAAATTACAATATCTGTGTTATTATAACCACTAAACTACTGAATAAATATTAGAATTTCTTTGCGGCTCTTTGGTTACAGCCAAGGTACAGTGTTCAGAAGTTATTTAGAAACAATTTTTATTTCCAACGATTATTTACTACAT
Source organism: Cynopterus sphinx (assembly GCA_030015415.1). NCBI lineage: Eukaryota > Metazoa > Chordata > Mammalia > Chiroptera > Pteropodidae > Cynopterus > Cynopterus sphinx. The sequence continues at coordinate 91,219,541 of CM057379.1, read as the reverse complement.
TCTTTCACAGGTTAATTTAAGTCGATTTTCAACTTTGATGTTCCCATTTTTTGCTCTTCTTAATTCTATTTTTGATGATGTAAAATATTTACATGATTCAAAGTTTAAAACTATGTAGAGTTAGACTTAGAGGAGGCCCCCATCCTACCTCTTCATTCCCACCAGCTCTATCACTTGTAATCATTTCTGCTTTATCCTTCTACAGTTTCTTTTTGCAAAAATAAGCAAACACCCACCTGAACACATGCACTTTTACGAGCAAAAACACAGGGTGATGAACATATTCACACACATTTGCACAAATGTACACAGACATGTATTTCCCTTCCTTTCTTACAGAAAAGTTACCATTTTATATATACGCCATTCTATTTTCTATTTTCTTTTCTACTCAACAAATGCTGGCTGTCACTTCACAGCCAATATTAGAAATTGTCTCCATCTCTTCCAATTCACACTTCTCTGTCCTGTGGATGTTTATGGTTTATTCAGTCAGTGCTCATGATGGACTCCAGTTTTCCTAGTCTTTAGCAAACTAAGCTGCCCCAGTGGCTTTGTGTATCCATGGCGGGGCGCCAGCAGAGTGTGGTCAAAATCTTGATTTGCTTATCAGTTAGGTGAGAACTGGATCTCAGCGAGGCTTTGTTTTGAGAGTAGTGTTCATTCGCATTTCTCTTATTATGAACAAGGTTGAGCCTCTTTTCCCCTTTTTATTTCTGTGAACTATGATCTGACTATACATTATGTCTTTACTCCCAGTAGATTGTCGGCTCCACCGCACAGGGCTTTGCTGATTTTAGCTATTATACTCACAGCCTGGGAGAATGTTGGGACATCTTCTGTGCCAGTAAGTGTTTATTTAATGGAAGGGGCAATGAATGGGTGGGTGAATGAATAAATGAATGTATTCGTTACACTTTGTCTTCCTGTGGCATAAACGAGGAAATAGTAAAAATTCCGGAAGAAGAAAGAGTAACACGGTGGACCCAGGGAGAGCCAGAGGGGCCATGGGCTTCAGCGGTGCTGCAGAAGTAAAGCAGCGGGCATCCTTTCTGCCACCCGCCTGGAGCCTGAGTACCCTCCGTGACTAGGGTGCTGCCCTTTGCCCTCTGAGAGGCCCTGGGGTCAGTGTGAAGAATTCCTGCAGCCCTCCTGGAGACCCCGAGGTCCACCCTTCCAGCTCTGCGGCCCCCCACTTCATGGTGGCCCCAGTGACCACGGAGGCGAGTTATACTTTAATTTCTTTATTGGCGCATCACCAGGGAGAAAGGGGTTAGGGAGGTCCCCTGGTACAGCGGAGGGGGCGCAGCCTGCCCTCCAGGGTCCGGCGACTGCGCTCAGCGGTACTTCTCGGTCAGGACGTTGGACACGATGGACAGGAACTTGTCCCAGGCGGCGTGGGCGTCGGCCGTGAAGTCGGCGGGGAAGTGCGAGGCCACCGTGACCAGCAGACAGTGGGACAGGAGCTGAGGGGCGGCCGGGAGGGCGGCTCAGCGCGCGGGGCCGGGTGCGCCCGGGGTGGGGGCGGAGACCCTGCCCGGCGTGCGCCCCGGCCCCGCCTGCGTCCTGCCCCGCCGGGGCCCCGGGCCCGCGCCCACCTTGAAGTTGACGGGGTCCACGCGCAGGACGTAGGCGTGCAGCTCGCTCAGCTTGGACAGGGCGCCCGCGATGTTGTCGATGCTCTTGACCGCGTCGCCCACGGCGGCCACCACCTTGGAGCCGTGTCCGCGCAACTGCGCCGAGCCCGGGTGCAGGTCGAAGTGCGGGAAGTAGGTCTTGGTCTGAGGGTAGCTGGTGAAGAGCCTGCGGGAGGGGTTGGGGGTGAAGAGAGCCTGACCTAGCGCGGCCTTAGTTTTGGGCACAAAACTCAAGAGGCACGGAAAAACCCAGCAGTCAGGATAAATTATATTTTAATGCAATATTTTAAAACATAAATATTAATGCAAAACAATCACCGTTAAATAAGACAGGTTCAGTATTGGATCCTGTTGCCCCAGACTCCAGTGTGGCACACACTCTTTCACCCTCACTGCCCCACCTTTCAGTTCAATAGTTCCTTCGTTCCTTCCTTCCTTCGTTCATTCATTCCACAGATATTTGTGAAGACTTGTGGGATTGACCAGGTGTGAAAGACACAGTTCTCATCTCCCCTTCCCATCCACCTACTCTTCCTGCTCACTGACCGCCATTGACCACCACTTATACTCATTGATTCCTTCTCACTGAACTCTCTTCACTGTCCCTTGTCCTCAGTAACCCCACGTTGTGCCTGCCTGGCCCCATCCCAGCCTGTCTGGCACTTACCTCTCCAGGGCCTCAGTGCCGATGGCATCTGCCTGTGTGGAGATCTTGCCCCACATGGACATGATGATGGCCCTCTCAGATTTTGTTAGAGACATGCTGATGGCCGAACTGGAGCTGGGTGAGCTCTGGACTGGCCTCCTTGGTGCTTGGCCTCCAGGGTCCCCTTATATACACAGAACTTGTGTGGGGGCCAGGCTGTGCACATTGGTCGGGAGAGAGAAGGGGGCCATGGAGTGAGATCTCTTATCAAATCCAGTGACAATGGTCAGAGCCTGAAGAGACATGTGGGGTGAAGTGCTATCACTCCTGCCACCCTTGTTGGGCCTTAGAGGGGGCGGTGGCCGCAGCCTGACCAGAGTCCAACAGAGATAGGGGCCCAGCCAGCCCGAAAGGTCATGCTTGCATTTGCAGCCCAGCTCTGCACTGTCTTTGTCCATTTAAGAATCACAAAATGAGGGAATCCAGAGAAGCAGGGCCTAAGACACACTCTCCACCAGCCAGAACATGCCCTGTGCTGCCTGAACCACTCCTTGGTGTGATCCTCATGCTGCCCACCCTGGCCACATGTCAGTGTCCTCCCCCTTGGCTCCATGATTCCTGGATTTCCTCTGAGAAAGTAATGGTTTTGCCCGCCTGTTGCTGAGGAAATAGGTACTGACCAGGTCATTCCCTGAGAAACTTGTTCAATAAAAGAGAATTTTTTTAGTATGTGCTATTAGAGATTGCAATATTGCTCACCATATCATTTTAATATAATGAGGCAAATATCTCTTTTATTAATTTTAACATACAATGAAATTTTATTACTGTACTTCTCTGAGAATTTTGACATGTTTATAGAATCATGTAACCGCCACCAAAATCAGATACACAATAGCTCCATCACCTAAAAAAACTCCCACCTGCCACCTTTTTGTAGTCTCATTCTAGCTATAAGTACTTTGTTAGTATGTTGTGTCATATTGCCTTTAATGGTGTATTTTGCTTCTGCCTCTTAATGCTATTTTTGGTTGAACAGAAGTTTATAATTTTAGTGCAAAGTTAGTGACTACATTAAAAAGATGGAACCCCAATGCCCATCAATGCATGAATGGATAAAAAATGTGGTGTGTATCTATACAATAAAATATTATTCAGCCATAAAAATGAAGCAGTGACACATTACAACATGGATGAACCTTGAAAACATTATAGTAAGTGAACAGGCTAGACACAAAATACCATGTAATATATGATTCCATTTATATGGAATATCCAGAATAGGCGAGTCCATAGAGATAGAAAGTGGATAAGTGGGTGCCAGGGGCTGGGGGTGGGGAAAGAATTGGCAGCAATTACATAATGTATACTAGGTTTCCTTTGGGGATGACGAAAATATTCTGGAACTAGATCGTGATAATGGTTGTACAATACTGTGAACAAACAAAATACTTCTAAATTTTCCCCTTTAAAATGGTTAATATTTTTTAAAATATTGTGGTTTATATTCCTGTAACTTTACAAATTATTTTATATTAGTTTTAAGTACATAGTACAATGGTTAGACATTTATGAGTTTATAAAGTGATCCCCATCCCCCATTACTCTAGCCCCTATCTGGCACTGCACACAGCCATTACAATATAGACTATACTTCCTTTGCTGTATTTTATATTCGTGATTCTATAAACATGGCTGTTTTGTAACTACTAATTTGTACTTCATCTCTTCACCTTCTCACTCAGTACCCCAACCTTCCTCCCCTCTTGCCATCACCAGTTTGTATATTACCAGTTTAGTTTGTTTGTTTCTTTTGTTCTTTAGATTCTGCATATAAGTGAAATCATATGGTTTTCCTCTGTCTGACTTATTTCACTTAACATAATACCCTCTAGGTCCATCCATGTTGTTGCAAATGGTACAATTTAATTTTTTATGACCGAGTAATATTCTACTATATATACGTACCATAACTTCTTTATCCATTCGTTTATTGATGGAAACTTAAGTTGCTTCCATATCTTGGCTATTGTGAATAACGCTGCCATGAACATAGGGGTGCATAGATCTTTATGAACCAGTGTTTTGGTTTTCTTTAGACAAATACCCAGAAGTGCAGGTGCTCGATCAACAGGTAGTTCTATTTTTAATTTTTTGGGGAACCTCTAAACTATTTTCCATAGTGGCTGCACCAGTTTTCAATACCTCCAAAAGTGTAGGAGGGATCCCTTTTCTCCACATCCTCACCAACACTTGTTTTCGATTTATTAATGGTAGCTAATCTGACAGGTGTGAGGTGATGTCTCATTGTGGTTTAAATTTGTGTTTCTTTGATGATTAGTGACCCTGAGCCTTTTTTCATATGTATATTGTCCATCTGTATTTCCTCTTTGGAGAAATATCTTTTCAGGTCTTCTGTCCATTTTTTAATTAGATTGTTTTTTGTTGTGTTGAGTTGTATGAGTTCTTTTTAATTTTGAATAATAACCCCTTGTCAGATGTATCATAGCCAAATATCTTCTCCCATTCAGTATGCTGTCTTTTGTTTTATTGATCTTTTTTTTTTTGCTAGGCAAAACCTTTTCAGTTTGACATAATCATTTATTTATTTTCTTTTGTTTTCCTTGTTTGAAGATATATAGCCAAAAAAAATTACTAATAACGATATCAGAGAGTTTACTGCCTATGTTTTCTTTTAGCAGTTTTATGGTTTTGGGCCTTACATTTGAGTTTATTCTTCTTTATGGTGTAAGAAGGTGGTCCAGTTTCATTTTTTTTTGCATGTAAAAATGGTTAATTTTGTGTTATGCAAATTTCGCTTTAATTTTTAAAAAAGCAAAATAAGCATTTGCCAAATACTGAGGTTTACAGAACTATCTATATTACCATTCTAAGAACTTTACTGTTTGGTATTTTGAGTGGGGTGACATTTTCCTTTGGACTGATTTTGTGTGGTTGTGAGGTGAAGTCTACTGTCTGGTTTTAGCTGATAGTTATCGAGTGCTTTCTAAGTCCTGAACATGGTACCAGATACTCTTCCAGTTGGGCTGTGGCCCTCACAGCTCTCTGTGAAAGAAGTTTTGTTATCATCATTACATATTTTAAGATATGGAAATGAAGGCTCAAGAAGTTCATGAAACATGTTCAAAGTTCCAGCCGAGGAGGGACTCAGTCCCACTGGGAGGAGTAGGCCAGACTGCTGGCTCTTTGGAGGTCTGGCAAGTCTCTTCTGTCTCTGGGCCTTGGTTTCTTACGACACAAGGATCCCAAGCCTGTGCTCCAGGATACTGAGACTTGCTGGGCTCCGGGCAAAATTTGAAGCCCTAGGCCTGTTCTGGCTTGTGTATTTGGAGCTGAGCTCAGAGGGGCCCTGGTTGCTCAGTGGAGACAGGGGTCTGCAGACCCTTCCCTGAGAGTATCCCTTGGGTGACACTGGGGAGGCTAATATTGTGAGTCCAAGTTTCACTGTTTTAACCTTTTGAGTGGCAGTTCGAGCAGCCTCCACCTCACTGTTAGGTGGGATAATGACATCACAAATTCAAGACTATTATAGTTACTATTGTGGGTAACTTATTCCTCCAGGGAAGGAACACTGCACCAGAAAAGGTGGAGGTGTGGAGGTGGGTCTGAGATAGGGTCCTTGAGCCCCACCTAGCCCTCTGACAGATGGTGGTAGCTCTATAGGGCCTAGACTGAATGGCAGGACTGATAAGGCCTAGCTGTCCAAGTGGCCTCCTAGCCTTCCCTGGGGGGTGGGCGGGGAACCCAAGCTAGGAAGAAGAGTTGAGAGTTTTGGATTTCAAGAATCCATTTACCTTAAAAAAGGAAGTTATGGAAGATTATATTAATTTTAAATGAGGATTTAGAGGTGTGGGTGTTCACAGGGAAGATTCTGAAGGGAGTGAAGTTTGGCCCTGTGCATATGATGTCCAGGAGACAGTGTGAGGGCTTCAAGCTATGGTTGTATTTAGAGACCACCTGTTCCTGATCCTGTTACTGGTGGGGAACCTGAGGCCCAAAGCACAGCCAGCCCACCCTGGAGTCCCTCTGGCTGCTGGCACCAGGTGGACTATCCAGGAAGTGACAACAAGCTCTGATTTCTGTTATAGCCCAATGAAGTCGACAAATGTGGACACTAAGCTGCTGCTGGTGAGGGCGGTGTGGGATGCAGATCTTTACTAGCTCCAGTCCAACCCTGGGCTGAGTTTTGGGAAGGCATCATGGGAAGGGATGTTTCCAGGACTGTAGTGGGCTAGGATCCTGGTGATCTCCCTTCATCTTTCATGGATTCCAGTGCATGTTACAATGAAAAGACATTAACTATATAACCAGAAAAATAAACAGTGAATACTCCTGTGAAGGTTGCTGGCAGAAGGCAGGCCCTGAGGAGGTATTCAGGGAATGGTGGGTCCTTCCAAGCCGGGGCCTTCCCCCAGCCCAGGGACAACCATCCCGGAGCCCCAAGACACCAGACCTGCTTCTCCAGGTTTTGGGGGACCTGGGATTGTCTGATGGAGTAGCAGCATGGCCCAGGGAAGGTGGAGAAAGGAGTCAGGAGACCTGCAGATATCTGGTGCCCCTTTGGGGAAGTCTTCATTACCACAGCTAGCCATTCCCCAAACAGTGGGCTCCCTCTACCCCATCTGCCCAGCCCTCTCAACCTCACCTCCTTCTTCTGTGTCCTTATTTCCATTCCAGGGACACTCCTGGGCACTGTGGGAGAACTCCAAAATCTTTTAATTATACATAATCTCAAAACATACCATACTGGGGAAAAAGGCTTGAAGAATCTTAACTGAGGGTAACTATCTCTCACAAGGAGGACACACTCAAACCATCAAAAAAGGACAAACAACTCGTAAGAAAAAAAAGATGGCAGTTCTCAGACACTGGCAAACAATTAAGTGGTACAGTTCTCTACCTTAGTAATAATGAAAGAAATGCAACTTAGGAAAAGACACCATTTTCCTTTCGGGGAATTTTGGAGAAAAAAAGTCAATGCTACATAGCCCCGTGTAGGGTAATGCATTTATTGATTATGTCTGAGGCATTTCAAATGCATGTACCCTTCTCTCTGGCAGATTTAACCCACAAATCTGTCTTGCAAAATCCATTTATGTCAGCTTCAGTGCAAGAAGCTTACTTCAGCAAAGAAAATGCTTATCTTCCAGTCAAATGGTTATGCTGTCATGCATTTGAGGTGCTTGGGAAAGATTTGGCAACAGCCACAGTAGACTGTTAACTACAGTCACCTCCTGGGGAAGACTGAGATGGGGTGGGTGGGGTGATTGTTTTGACTTTTTAAAAAGAGCTGTATTGAAATATAATTTACATACCATAAAGTTCACCCATTTAAGGTGTGCAATTCAGTGGATTTTAGTGTATTTAGTATAGAGTTGTGCAACCATCACCACAATTAAATTTAGGACATTTATCACCCCAAAAGAAACCTCATACCCATTAGCAGTCATGTGCCCCCAACCTAAACTGTTTCTTGTCCCTATGCATTTGTCTATTATGGACACTAAGTATTTTTCAAAGTTCATTCATGGGTCTGTACCTCATTCCTTTTTATGACTGAATACTACTTCACTGTATGGATTATACCATATTTTATTCAACCACTCATCAGCTGATGGGCATTTGGCTTTTTTGCACTTTTTGGCTATTGTGAATAATATTGCTACAAACATGCAAGTTTTTGTGTGGGCTTATGTTTTCATTTCTCTTGGGTATATACCTAGAAATGGAATAGTTGAGTTGTTTGGGAATTCTATATTTACCCTTTGAAGAACTGCCAGACTGTTTTTCACAGTAGCCGCACCATTTTACATTCCGTCTAGCAATGTGTAGATTCCAATTTCTCCACCTTCCTGGCAACACTTGTTATTTTGTCTTTTTGATTATAGCCATTTTAGTTGGTGTGATGTGGTTATCTCTTTTTGGTTTTGATTTGCATTATCCTAATGAATAATGATGTTGGGCATCTTTTCATGTGCTTCTTGGCCATTTGTCTTTGGAGAACTATTAGTTCGCTTCCTTTGCATACTTTTCAGTTAGTTATTTCTTTTTATTGTTGAGTGTAAGCGTTTACTTAAAAAGTGTATCTGGATACAATTCCGTCATCAGATATATGAATTGTAAATATTTTCTCCTATTCTGAATGGTTTTTACTTTCTTGGTGTTGTCCTTTAAAGCACAGAAGTGTTCAATTTGATAAAGCTCAATTAGTGTTTTCTTTAGTCGCTTGCACATTTGGTGTCATACTTAAGTAACCATTGCCCAGTCCAAGGTTACGAATACCTACTGCTGTTTCTTCGTAAGATTTTTACGGATTCAGCTCTTACATTTAGGTCTGGGATCCACTGAGGCGATTCTTTTTAAGTTTCATTTTAGTACGTTGTATCTGTAAGTTCATACTTTCTGCCCATACCCAGTGTTCCTTTTCACATGAAGAAAGTAGCATTTAAAAACAGCCGCCTCTAAGCCCAGGGCTGACCGGGCCCCAGCCGCCTTCCACACTGGGGGGCGGTCCGCTTTGGCTCCAGCCGGAAAGGGGCGGTCCCGCGCGCACGTGCACCTGTAGCCCCGCCCCCACCCCAAAGGCCCGCCCCGCGCCTGCGCACACGGGCGCTCGCGCCTGCGCACACGCGCCCGGCGCGCGCCCCCGCGTTCCGCGTCTGCCCCCGGTCCTGCGGCGGAAGTGCCCCCGGTCCTGCGGCGGAAGTGCCCCGGTCAGCGGGCCGCTCTTGCCGGCGCGCGTGTTTGCTGACAGTCGTACTCGCTTCGTCGGCCCGGCCCTCCGCACTGGTCGATGCCGTGGCCTCGGTCGCGTCCTCGTCAGGTCCCTCCATGCCCTGACCCCGGCCCGCACTCCTCGGAGCCCCCCTCCGCCAGGCCCTCCCCCACCCTGCCACGCCTCCCTGGCGCGTCCCCCGCAGGGCCCCCCACCTCTGCGGGCCCGGGCCTGCTCAGAGACCCCCGCCTTCCCCGGCGTGTCCTTCTCAGCGCCGCTCCCCCCACCCCCGCCCGTTCTCCTCAGAGCCCCTCCAGCCCTTCTTCACTCCCTCCTCGTCTTCCCTTGGCTCCCCGCCCCCGGCTAGGATGGGGGACAACACTAGCCCCATCAGCGTGATTTTGGTGAGCTCGGGGAGCAGGGGCAATAAACTGCTGTTCAGGTACCCCTTCCAGAGAAGCCAGGAGCACCCGGCCTCCCAGACAAGTAAGTGAGCGCTGGGCGGCGGGCCTGGCGCTCCCGCATGCGCCTGGCGGCGGCACCCACAGACCCCAGACGCAGGGCTCCCTATCCCTCACCGCGTCGCACGTTAAAATTCAAGTCCTTTACTTTTTACTTTTCCTGATCATAGAGTCGATGCCTACTCATTATAGAGTACTATTTGGAAAGTGTAGAAAAGTGAAAAGAAACAGGCAAAAATCAACATGCCAGAGCCGCTATTGCTAACATTTTATCACTGTCTGCAGACTTTAAAACAACATACAAGTATTGTGTGTTACCCTAAAAATAAAAGCCAAAGTGAGAGGCCACAAGTATTTGTTTGAGATCAGTAAGAGCTGTTGAGGATCCACAGATTCGGGTGGGAACCCGGAAGACCATATAGTGTTCTCATTAGGAGACAAGGCAGTGGGTACTTATGAGAAACGGAAGGGGAATAATTACATCAATAGAAAGAAGGCGTTTCTATTGGTCAGATAACAATGATGTTAATACTAAAGTGTTAATTTTCAGTATGGTGATCATCAGGTAGTCATAATACCTGCTTTCTTGTTATCTTCGCAATCAGTTCTTTGGGGGCACAAGGTGCTTAGGCTCAGTTCAAAAGTTATATTGCCCTGCTTTAACATTCTAAAGGTCTGAGGCATGAGCATGCACGGCAGTTCTTGGATGGCAGCTCCAGATCCATTTTAAAATTATTATTACAAAATTATTTTTTTGACATGTGAATGTATTTAGCTTGAAAAAAATATGAAATTACAGAACCTCTGAAGTTTTTTTGAACCACCTACCTCCAGTTTTCCACATCGTACAGATAACTGGATAACCGATGACCATTTTAGTGATTGTAACCTCCTGTACATAGACACCAACTGTGTATCCGTAGAAAAATAGTGTATCGTTTTGGGATTTTTTCCCCTCACATAAACGTATTGTTCTGCGATGACTCTTTTTTCTATTGAACAATATAACTTGGAGCACCTTCTGAAATAGTAAACAGATCAACTCTTAGTTGTAGCATACAGCTGCTGTGGATGGACATTGAGGTTACTTGCAGTTTTTCACTATCATGAATGTTCAGTTTATAATTTATATTTTGTTTTAAAATTACTTTTGAATTTATTAATCTGGTACAAAGTTTTAAAAGAAAGTTAATGAAAGTTCTTTTCCATACTGACTGCCAGCCACCCATTGCCTCAGCTGCTGTTACTATTTTTCTGTGCGTTGTTCCAGAATCTTCTGTGTAAATACAAGCATATATACACATTATTTAACTTTCTAAGCACAAGTGAACACTAGACACACTGTTCTGCCCTGTTTTTATTTTCATTTTACATCTTGGATATAGATTTAGAATTACAATCAGAATCATGGGATTTATTTATTCAGTCCTTTGTTGATGGGAATTTAAGTTGTTTCCAATCTTTTGCTAATATAAACAGTGAGAATATCCTTTCTGTATATATTATCATTTTTCAGAATGTAGGATCATTCCCAGAAGTGGGATGGCTGGATCTAAGGGATGTAATGAGCATATTTATTTTTAATCAGAGTATTCTCTTTGTTAAAGAGATAGGTTAAAAATTGTCAGTGATAGTTTTAATGTGCATTTATCTACAGTTGAGAGCATGTTTTCCTGTTTTCAGAGCTAGTTGGATTTCCTTTTTAGTGAATGACCTATTCATAAACTCTCCTAATTCCCACTTGGGTTGTTTGATTTTTTTTCCTTATAGATTTGAAAGGAGCTTGCTATATGTTCAGGATAAAAAGAATCCTTTGTGACAAAGCTGAACATGTTAGCCAGTTTGCCTTTCTGTAGTTTTTGCCACACAGTTGATTTGAATGGAGTCACGTTTTTAGCCTATTCTTTTGTAGTTTCTGAGTTTTGTCATACATTGAAAGTCCTTCTGCTCTCCATTATTAACAAAGAGTCCCTCGTGTTTTCCTTTCAAACATTTATTGTCTTGTTTTTAAATATGTTTATCTCGCTGTAAGGTAAAAGCTCTTACTAGGAGCTGGTATTTTTTCAGCACTTGATGAAAGTCATGTGTGCTCCTCCTGTTTGCCTCCTGGAGCCCTGTGGAGCAGGCACTGTGATGGGTGAGGAAGGACATGGGAACATGGGGCCCCAAAGCTGGGGAATGATTGGTTCAAGAGCTAACATAATTTTCTCTTCCATATGACCTAGTCCCAACATCTTTGTGTAGAATAATTAACTTGCCCCAGTGATCACATACTAAATTCCCATGTTTACTTGGGTTTATTTTTGACCTCCTCTCTCCCAATGATTTATGTGTGGATTCTACACCGATAAATTATTATAACTTTATACTATGTTATACTATCAGGTTTAGTCACTGTCATTACTTTCCTTTTTCAGTGTTATAAGGTGGTTCTTGCTTTGCTTTTTCCTGTAAATGTTAGGATTGACCCTGTTTGGCCCCACTCCCAACCCTCTCTGGTGTAGTTTTGGAGGTCATTTTAAACATGTTAATTAACTGGGCAGAAAGGGTATCTTTATGTTGAATCTTCTCATTCGAGAATGTTTTCTATTTATTCTTGTCTCCTTTATTCATATTTCCATTTTTTTTATGGGCCTCTTGTGCATGACTTGCCCATGGTGAACTTAAGTTTACCCTTAGGTCTTTAAACTTTATTACTGGTAAAGTACTGTTTTTTTGTGTATGTGAAGAATATTGGTATATGGACATTTAAAAACTCTTCTTTGGCCTATGCTTTTTCCAGCCCAGTTGATGTCATACACGGAGATTGTATGTATGTGTGTGTGTACATATCAATTTTTTCTAGCTTAATAATAGCAAAAATATTTATTATGTTGCAAATTCTTAGAAACCATAGTTTTTTTTTTTTTGAAAAAAATTTTTATGATGGCTAAAAAGTATTTAAAAATTGCCATTTTAACCATTTAAGTGCAATATTTGTCCTTTCATGGCTGGTTTTTTTTTCTTAGCATAATGTTTTTAAGTTCATCCATGTTGTAGCATGTGTTAGAACTTCATTCCTTTTTATGGCTCATCAATGTTGTATGTATATACCACATTTTAGAGACCATCACTTTTAATGCTTCCACAAATCCTCCTGTATTTGGATGGATCCTGTTTTCTTAGTCATTGTCTTCTTTTTGCCTTCACTCAGATAAGCCTCTTAGCAGATATGCTGTCAACAACACAGGAGATCATGCTGAGGACCAGGATGGTGACTCCAGGTAAGCCTCTGAAGTTAGTCTGAGATGGAGCTAGTTTTGCCTCCAGACCTGGGCAAGGCCCCATCTCCTGTTGACCTAGATGTTTTCTCTCTTGAGAAATGTAGTGTCCTTTTTTTCCATTTGGTGGGTGTTTCTGGTAGCGCATAGCTGAGGATTGTGTTGTTAATCTCTGACTTGCTGCATAATTTGGTCACATGTTCCAGTTAAGGGCTGTGTGGATGGTAAAGCTGGTTGGAGAACAGGTAAGGCCATGTCCCTGTAAGACATTTATCTCCTAGGAGAGGAACATGGAGGAAAGCAGACCCCAATGCCATCTTCAGACTTTATTCCTCAAGCATGTGTCCAGTAGTCAAATGGGGGTGCTTGGGTGCATTACAGTCTGTCCAGGTGGTGATGTGGGCTGAGAGCCAGAGATGATTTGACCCTTGCTCTTTTAGGGCACAAATGAAAAATGCATTCTGTTTCTTCCTATGTGTGCCCCCACTGCTCATGTGGGAAGGGCTAGCATGCAAATATGAGAAGTGACCACTTCTGCCTTCATTTTCATTTCAGAGCTTAGTAAATGGTAACACAGGCCCAGATGCAGTAGGAAAGATTGTAAATTGCCTGTCTTGGGTTCCCTTAAACATCCGGGCCTTTGTGAGCTAAAACGCTTAGCTTCCACTGTCTCATGGAGAAATGGCTGAGGTCCCCACACTGGGCTTTTGACATGCAGTGGGTTAATATGGTTTCCTTCAGTTCTCTGATGAGGCACCACAGGTGCCATAGTGTTGTGCAGTTACAAGAATGTGGTGTGTGTGTGTGTGTGTGTGTGCACACGCGCGCGTGTGTGAGATATGGGGGACCTCTGGCGTGATAAGTGACTGTCTCTGAAGTGAGCAGGCTTTTGAAGAGGGACCTGGCACCTGGGGGAACCCTGTTATAGTTCAGACATCTTTCTGGAGCACTGCAGTGAAGGCATATCATACCCATTCTCTGTTTCCTTGATTGCCATTTTTAAAGGTGCTTTTCTTCTGGAGCCAGCATAATGTTCCAGCTCATCAGTTTGCCAGATTGAAGCAGTGTTAACAGGCTACATGGGTAACTTCAGAATGTGGTGGTGGCTTGCCCTAGAAAAGTGAGGGTGCAGAGCTGTGTTGCTTGGTGTTATAGTCACCAGCTAATATGGCCATTTAAAATGGAAATGAACTGAAATAAAATAAAATTGAAAATTTATTTCCTCAGTTGGACTAGCCACATTTCAGATGCTCAGTGGCCACATGTGACTGGTGACTACTGTATTGAATGGCATAGGTTTAGAATATTTATCTTACTGTAGAAAGTTCTGTTGGATAGCACTAGCTTAGAGGGTAGACTGGATTTATAAGGTGAGTCATCAAGATGATATGTTTCAGGGTATAAGAATTAACTGTCACTTTTTAAAAAACCCTCCGAGAATTCAATAGGGAGAGAAAAACATAGATATTGTCCATTGTTTCTAAAGTTTGAAATTCAAGTTTGGAGGAGTAGTGTCCCTGTTTGTTGGGTATTAGTGGCCAGGGAACTCATGCTTAAATGCATCCCTCTTACTGGCAGGGAGAAAACTATCAGGAGAGGTAGACAAGGAAGCCTGGTATTAGTTGCAAATGCTTTTGTGAGCATGATCCCTCCTGACGTGGGTGGCCATCTTTGGCTTCCCCAGATTGCAAGCAGTGTTTTGGCCACTGACTCAGGAGGAGATGCTGGTGCTTGATGAATAGTTGACTTCATTTCAAAACACTCTCAAATTGTTTTACTTTAGACACTGTCTAGACCTCCCTAGAGCTGTCTCCACCCTTTATCTCTCAGGTCGCATTGCTGCCCTTTCCAGGCTTGCACACCTTTCTTGAAGCAGTGGGTCCAGCTTTGAGGCACAGCCAGGCCCTAGGCCGGACAGAATCCTTGGCCAGGTGAAGCGTAGTGCACGTTGGCACATAACACACAAGTCTTCCATACCAAGTGCACATGGGTCTCTACCAGGGCCTCTGCTGATGGCTTTGCCTTTATAGCACATGTCGTTGAGATATATTAGAAAAATGCCCCTACTTCCTGGAGCTGAGGTCAATACACAAAAATGTGGACAAGCAATGTTGTCTCTAAGCTTGGGCATCTTCCTTCCCTTTCCTGGCCTACCTGAGTCCATGTGGGTATCCACACAGGCATGTCCCTGTAGGGCAGCATGCTGGGACAAGTGCATATTCAGGGTTCCAGGTCTGATTCTCACTCTGTGTCCTGTAGTTTGTGATCTTGGGCACATTCCTTAGACAGTGAGCCTCAGTTTAGCTGTTTTCTCTAAGATGCCTGTAGGTGGCAAGGTACCTCCACCTCTCCCTCCAGGTCTAGATGTAATGGGAACATCTATATCTAGGTGAGAGTACTTGCCAATGGCTCTGCGTCCCTCAGAGGGGTAGACACAAGTCCATAAAACATACCTGTGGAGTTTGATGTGTCATCACCATACCCCATTAAGGAAATGGAACACTGCTGACTCTTGGAAGCCCTGTGTGCTTTTCCATTTTGAAAGTAAAGGGATTTCATTGAGACTTGTCTGGTTGTAGGAATTGCACTTGAGCTTCTTTGGGTTCTGACTTTCTGGGTGATCTTGGGAAAGTTCACAAAACATCTTACCCCTTTACTGCTATACAAACTGATGAGCTAAGGTTTGAGAGCTACTGAAAAGAAAGGTTTCTTCATTGTGTGTTTCTCTTGCATAGGCCTCTGGCAGTGTGTGATTCTCAGTGAGAGCTGTGGGGAGCAGCAGGCCCAGCTGCTGCCGATGGACATGGCACAGTGTTGTAGCCAGCTCTCACCCTTCTAATACTGTCTGCACCCTGGGACTCAAGCCTACTTTCTGTTTATGGGAAACTCAGAAAGCAACATGTCACAGGACACAGACCTGTGTAGAGGAACTTTAACTCTTTTAAATAGACTCTTAAAAAAAAACCAGATTGGATAATGCAGAGGTCTAAGACATTTTTTAGCATACGTCCCTACAGATCTGCCAGGACTGCCTTGCTGCTGAAGGGGCCACAGTCATGTCCTCGGCAGAGGCTCAGGGAGGTCAGCTATGTTGGCGGTCACAGCATCTAAAGAACGGGGGATGAGGTATTCAGTGGCATTCTACAGTTTTCATAAGGCTTTTTTCTCTGGGGACTCTCATTTGATCTTGTTGAGATGGTTTGTCAGAAAGATTAAATATTTGTGCATGGGCATCCAGCTGATACATGTGGTGGTGGGCTCTGACCCAGGTGTTCCAGCCTTACTCTTGATTCTGGAAACTGACTGTCATTCTTGTCCAGCCCATGTTTATGTGTGACAATTTGAGTAGTGAGAAAACTGGAAGGTCTTCAACTTTGGGAGTGTCTGTATCTTTTTTTCTCCGGTAAGTTGCTTAGCCTTGATCTCAACAATTAATGCTAATAGTGGTACTTCTGCTAGACTTTAATACTATTTTAATAAAACAACTATAAATTTTTATGATTTTTAAATCAATGTGTTTTTATTTGGTCTTGATGGTCCTGTTCCCATTTCAGCGAGCCATGTCCTTCAACCGATGAGCAATTGGTTGCAGGGTAAGACCAAGAACTTCTCCACCATCTTTCTGTCTTGATTCCTGCTACCCTTTCTTCTTGTAATTGTGCTTAACTCCTGATTTCCCTCAATGTTGAAGAATGACTAATGAGGCACACAGGCTCTCGCTCGGACCGCACTGCCCCAATCTCACACGAATGAGTACTCAGGCTTGCCACGGCCCCTGCCCTTTCTCTACCTGGAGTTATTTAGCTGTTTCATATTACCTAAGAGGCCTAGGCAAGGTTGGCTGGCACAGGGATACTTCTGTGACCAGGCATGTACTCAAACCTCCTCCCCTAGGCAGGCATCAGAGGCCCTGTGAGGGGGTATGTTTCTTGTCTCTTTAGCCTACTCTCCCCCAAGAGAGACCCTTGATTATTATTTCTTGCCTTCATCTCTCAGAGGTGTTTGTTTAGTGAGGGCCTCTCCCTAGGGCTGGGTATGAAATGTAATGCTTGAGCTTAGATGCTCTTGTATGTACCCTTTGGAGGCAAAAACATTCTTATGGCGTTTATATGGCACTTCTCTAGGAAGGCATGGATAAAGTGAGACCCTCCTGTCCCCGTGACAGGGTATCATCTTCTCTGGGCATTGGAGGCATAGAGCATCTGTGAGCCCCCCAGAACAGAAGGGGGCAGAGTCGAGCTCCTTTCCATGCTATACTCCCTCTTTTGTGGACAAGCCTGCTCCGAGTGTCTTGGCAGGAATGGAAGGTCTTGGCCAGTTTTCCAGCGAGGCTGGTTCTTCTTCCTAAATATGTTTTTAATTAAGTTATTCCAGGAATGTTAGTTTTGTAGCAGCTATTTTATTGTGTACAATATATTTACCTGGCCTTTTATCATCAAAACAAAGGAAAAGGATTTTTGTAAATTTTGGAAACATCAAACAAATATTGTCACTTGTTTTTGTGCCATTTTGCTATTTTAACAGTTATGTCTCCTGCCCCAAATCTCATGATATAACTCTGTATCTTTGTGCATGTTACGTCAGCAGATACACTATATAAAGTATAAAGCCACTCAGGTGTTCATTTCATCATAAGTGTGTAATATTGCAGTAGTGAGTGGATATCTTTGTGGGCGAGACTGGCTGAAACAAGTAGAGCAACTATACACCACCCTGCTGGCCACCTCAGCAGCACATGGCTTTCCAGTCGACTCCTTCCACAGACCTTGGCCTCTTTCGGCTTGGAGGGAAGTGCTTTTTATTTGGCTCTTTGAAGGGTGTTTTTGGATTTGGATATTTATAAATGTAAACTAGACTGCCACTGCTTGCATCTGAATCTCAAAACCTATCCCACAGCCAAACTAACTTAAGTTCCTGGATTGGTGGCTGAGGGCTAGAGCTGAGGCCCATCTGTGGCTCTTCATGACAGAGCAGAGGTTTTTCATGGAGGTGTTGGCTATCACAGGAAAAAGTGAACTATCTGGAGTAGTGGGAGGTTGTTTTCAATCCCTTATCTCTATGTCCCTGAGTCCTTGGGTGTCAGATAGGATGTGAAATGTTGGCACTAGATCATTTGCTAGGGCAGAAGTGTTCATTGGAGTTTGTCACCCTGAGCCCTCCATCACCATCACCATCACCATCCCTCAGATGAGAGTTGCAGGAAAGAGTAAGCCATTTAGAGTTTTTGAAGGAAGCATATAACGCCTCTGGTCTAAGACACTGGAATCTTCTATCTCTGGTTTAATCACTCCAGAGAACAGTATTTCGGGGAAGAGAGGGCCCCCAATGGGGCGGCCAAGCACTCAGCCTGTGGGTCCCATATGTCCCAGAATATCTCTGACACCTTGGTGTTGGAAGATCCAAGTGTAGTCCTGACTGTGCAAGAGGCAAACCCTTTGTATCTAGTTTATGTGGTGACCTAGAGAACCATGTCAGTTCTGGAGGAAGGTTGGAAACCAATGTGACATCCTCCCCTGCAAAGGCCCTTGTAGTTCTAGGCCCCCCCACCCATCCATGGGGGAGAGGCCTGGAAAGAGTCCCATGGCTGCTTGTCTTGCAGTTTGTCTGTGTGCTGGTCAATCAGCAGAGCTCTTGCTGCAGGCTGGCTCTAGGTTACTCTTACATTAGATGGTAAGCCTTGCTATGTGTAAGGTGCCCAGAGCAAATGACCCCCTTCCTGGATCCTTTTATCCCAGAGCCGTTGGCTATTTCTGAGCTGAGCTAAAGCAGCAGTTTATAGCAAACCATCTTTTTCTTCAGAAAATGGAGCAGTATAGTGTTGCTCTTCTCCCCCGCACGAGATCATCATCCAGGAGAAAAGCATCTGGTGTGGTGTCTGATTCGCCATAGCTCCTCAGCAAAGGCCCAGAACACACACTGGAATGTTTGTGCTCAATGGCCTCTAGGACTACAGGGTCCCTTTTAGAGCAGAGAATGGCCCTCAGGGAGCCAGAGCCACCTTCTTCAACACAATGCTCCCTCCCAACCTGGATGTTAGAATTGTTTTCTCCAGGTGGAGAAGTGAACACAGGACTTGTCTCCCTTCTGGTGCCAGCTCAGACACAGTGCATCAGTGCTTCTAAAGTGGAGGTCCCCCCAGGCCTGGGCTCTCCTTCCTTATCCAGATCTCCCCTGGGGAGGAAGGAACAGAGCTGCCAGTAAGGAGACACAAGTGTACACTTGCACCTTTCAAAGGGTTGAACTCAGCAGTTTTACAGAGATTGTACCCAAATCTGCTCTCACCTATGCCACAGCCATCATTCCTACTTCTCTGTGGCAGTTCTGTGCGTCCCTATGTTCATATCACATCAGTGGGTCTGCTTATCTTTCACATTTAAAAAATTTCTTCCCTAATAAATGAAAGGTTTCAGTGTTCGGGATAAGGGATGGCAGACATGCTGAAGGAAGGTAATTAGCACGCTGCAGTTAGTGGTGTCCCCTTGCCCTTTACTCAGCACTCGGGTTGGGGACTCCTGGGAGTGGAGGGATGCAGCCCAGTAAACCTGGGCCTGGTGGTAGAGCAACCCTACCTGTGAGCCTTAAGGAGAGTGACTCTCAGAGCAGTGCCAGCTCAGCTGCTGTTCCTCCTTTAAAAGCAAACTGCAACTTATTTCTCTCCTGAATTTCATAGAGCATGCCAAGAAATGACAGCATGTGCCTTCAGTCTATGCTTCTCATGCCTTTTACTTTGTAATTCTGGTGATTTTATGTCCCCAATCTTGGGGATTGCTTCAAAAGGCAACTGATAGAAGTTTCTAGGTCATCAGTGGGGGTACAGCCACTCTGCACACGAAGCTGCCATATACTGAGACCCTTCCCCTCTAAGGGCAGTGGGCATGGGGCTGTGACATTTTGTTCACTTATTTCCACTCTTTTTAATTTTAAGATTTTCAGATGTCATTCTGGCAACAATTTTGGCAACTAAGTCTGAAATGTGTGGCCAAAAGTTTGAACTGAAGATTGATAATGTGCGGTTTGTTGGGCACCCGACACTCCTGCAGCATGCGCTGGGACAGGTAAGGGCTTCCTGAATAGGTGAGGTTCTCCCTGGGCAGGCATGGCCCATCCTGGTCTGGGCCCTCAGGGAACGGTGGCTGATGCTGGTTCTGGGGAAGGCAGCCAACATACAGCAAACCCTGACCAAGTATTCGCTGTCAGCTGCATATCCTCCTAGGCCCTGAGGCTCCTGGGAGAGACAGGCATCCTTGCCCCTGGAGTTTCAGTTCCTGCTTTTAGCTTTTGCTGTTTGCATTGTGAGTCTTTACTGACTGTGGCCTTCCCCTTTACACACACACACACACGATCTCTCTGTGTGTGTGTGTGTGTGTGCATGTAGAGAGAGAGAGAGAGAATGTATATATACATCGAGAGCATTTGTCAACCCCTTGAACTTTATATAAATTGGTGTAAGCATTTCTTTTTGTTTATTAAGTGAAGTCGTAGCCATTATTATTAATTTAGCTCTTACTATTATGCTGAACCTTTTATATGCATTCTCTGCCAAATGAAATGTTATAGTACTGGGGAGTTTTAACAAGATTGAATGTACTATGACCTAGGACACCAGAACCTGCCAGTCAGTCGTTTTTATATGGGCAGGATCAGCAACAGCATCACTCAGATTCTGAAAGGTTTTAATATGACAGTATAAGATTTAGCTTTATTTATATGATCCAGAAATTGTTTGATGGCCTGTGATGTGGTCCTCAAATCTTCTCTATGACTAAGCCCATGAAAAGAATATGTGAGTGGTCAAAATGTGGTTGGAGGTGCCAAGACATGGGGTCATGGCTAAGTGCATCTGACCCCACGGACCGCACCTTCCCTCCTCACCAATGCCCCTGCAGATTGGGTTTGTCCCTACTGATGGCCTGTGGGTAATGTAGGGGAGATTTGGCAGCCTGCCAGCAGTTATACCCTGCAAAACTGGAGTGATAGGCAGGATGGTGAGGAGACAGTTGAGATGGCCCACAGAGAGCGAGGGCCCTGGACTCTTATAACCCCTAGTGGCAATGCTTTGTAGTCAGTGTGGTGTTTGTGACCCAAGTTGGCTGAATGCCAGAGTGGCGGGCCTTTCTGCTGTCTCTCAGTTGTCCCTAGTACTTGTCATACCTGGCAGAGATAGCCTGGAAAACTCAGGTGGACACTGGGGATGTCAATGGGGGGATGGTCTGGACAGAGGACACTAACCACTTGAGCCCCTCTCCATCTTGTCTCCTCTGCACACCTCAACTCACTTCAGTTAACTGGGGCAGCCTTTGGGTCATAGCACTGACTTTCCTACTCTTATTTCAGCAGTGACTCAGCTGTCCATGCAGCCACCACTTGTCTGTGCAAAGGCACCAATTGCTTCTTTAAGACCCTAGGAATCTGTTTTTCTCTGGTTCTGCTATATTCTGGAAACTTCCCACGCCTAAAGTAGAATGACTCTAAACAGCTTTTCTTCAGAAGTGGTGGCTCTCATTCATTACAATTATGTCTCTTTTACAGGTCTCTAAAACAGACCCATCCCCGAAGAGGGAAGCTCCCACCATGATCCTTTTTAATGTGGTATTCGCACTGAGGGTGAGTGTTTGCATAAATGGCTAAAGAGCGTGGGCAGATCAGGGAGGATGGTCGGGGGAGTAGCAGCAGCTCATTTCCAGTGACTGTTATGGACTCAGAGCTCAAGCTGCTGTGGGGCTGGTCTACACTCATTGTTTCCTGCTTTTTTTTTTTTAATATAAAATTGACCATTTTAACCATTTTAAAGTGCACAATTTGGTGGAATCTAGTAACTCTGTTGTATAATCATCACCACTGTCTAGTTCCAGAATGTTTTCATTGCTGTAAAAGGAGACCAGTCACTTCCCTGTCACTTCTCCCACAGCTGCTGGAAACCACCAGTCTTTCTGTCTCTGTAGATTTACCTGTCCTGCACGTTTCATATAAATGGGACCCTACAGCATGTGACTTTTGGTGTCTGGCTTCTTTCACTGAGCATTGTGATTTTGAGATTATTCTTTACTGGAATGTGTATCAGTACTGTATTTTTATGGCCATATTGTATTCCATTGTATGGC
Organism: Cynopterus sphinx; assembly: GCA_030015415.1. Classification (NCBI taxonomy): domain Eukaryota; kingdom Metazoa; phylum Chordata; class Mammalia; order Chiroptera; family Pteropodidae; genus Cynopterus; species Cynopterus sphinx. The sequence goes on along the minus strand of CM057379.1, from coordinate 91,197,700 downwards.
TAGATCACACTGTTTATCTATTCATCTGTTGATGAACATTTGGGTTGTTTTCACCTTTTGGCTATTATGAACAATGATATTAAGGGCATTTGTGTACAACTTTTTGTGTGAACACATGTTTTCATTTCCATTGGGTATATACCTAGGAGTAGAATGCTGGATTGTATGGTAGCTCTGCATCAAACCATTTGATACACCACCAGACGGTTATTCAGAGTAGCTGTATCATTTTACATTCTACTAGCAAGAGTTCCAGTTATTTTACATTTCCTCACCAACATTTGTTATTTTTCATTTTTTTAATAATTAAGCCTATTTGTTCTTAAAGCAGTTCTCAGCACTGACCAAAGTTGTGTTTTCACTAGTTACAGGAAATTCATTTTCAATAAAGCTGTCAAAATATAAATAGCATTCTTAGGTAAGGTCTGGCTTATATTTTGAAGGGCCTTTGGAACATACGTTAAATAATGGCATTCCTCTGAAATATCCCAACTTTGTTTTCACCAAAGAGCCCAGTAGTTCTTTCTGGCTGGTCATGTGATCTCAGTAATGGCTTTTATGCAGAAATATGAGTGAGAAAGTGACTGGGTTTTAGTGACAAGGAACAGTGTGTGCTCTGAAAACCTCACAGTGGTGGAAATGAGATGGAGAAGAAAGGAAACCTGTAAAATTAGATGCCATTGTAAGTCTCAAGGTGTCTTTTTCATTGTGGCGTCTTTGGTGTGGGGACCACAGGTCTCACTGTGAATAGTTCAAAATCAAAAATCTGGAGAAAAGCTCCTTTAGAGTCGAGCTTAATTTTTAAAACTGGCATACCTTGTTGATAAGTAAGGAACTACAAGTTAGAATAAAATGATTTGTTAGTGGTGTCTGTCCCTGGGGCACAAAGTTCCAAGAAGAGATTCTTACTTCCTACTTTATACACTTTTGTAGTGTTTGCATTCTCACAGTATACTTGTATTACTTATAAAATTGTATAATACATCCATAAAGAGAACTCAAGTAAAAAAAAGAAGCAAATGAAAACCATGACGAATACTGTCCACCTGTCAATACTGATAGCCCGTGTGAGAAGGGTGGTGAGAAGCAGCCACAGCCCCACCCCAGATGTTGCAGGCAGGCCCTCCTCTCTGGGCAGCCTGTGATAGCAGAATACATGACACCCTTGGACATAGCAATCAACAAAACAAACATTGTTAAATTGGGTAAAGACTTTTATAATAATAACTAGGCTGGACGTAATCCTGGTATCTAGTAGTTGGGGCATAATTGGACAAGGTGGTGATTATTATACAGTGGCTTGTTCTGTGGCCATTAAAGATGAGAAATGGGGATGATACCTGGAGGAATATAGATTACTGCCAGGTAAAAGCAGTAGGAAACAAGGTAGTATAGGACTTCAGATAGCATAGGCCATAATGTTGAAGAGTGGGAGGAATTTTAAATAATGTAAAGAGTTGGTATTTTAGGGTGGACAAGTGTTTATTTTCAGTAGTTATATGAAAATGTATACTTTTTTTTACTTTGAATAGTTTTAAACAAAACCCAAACTAGTGACAATAGTTTCAGAAACCTCCTACGCCTATCTCAGAGATCCCAAAACAGTTGGCCTTGCATCTGGCTCCATCTACCTACCCTCCCCACCTTGCTGCTCAAATGTTTCAGGACAAATCCCAGACCTCATGTTTGTTCACTCCTACATACTTCAGAAGGCATGTCTATAAAAGATGTGGACATTTATTTTATACCAGGATATTATTTTCACACCTGATAAAATTTTCATAAGTTGTTATCAACTAGTATGTGATCCATAGAAACTTTCCCCAATTGCCACATTTTTTTCAGTTGGCCTGTCTGAGCCAGGATGAAAACCCAACACACATAAGCAGGTGGTATTCTGTCTCTAGGTCTTGCCAGTCTAGGACTCTCCCCTCCCTTTGTTCCATCAAATGTTCCATGTTTAGACTCATTGTGCAGTCAGACTTGCTCTATGTTTCTGCAAACTGGCCTTTAGTTTCGAAGCTGTGATTACATTTAGGTACGTGTTTTGGGGGGTAAGAAAGCCTCGCAGGCGATGCCCTAAACTTGATGCTGCCTCCCATCATGTATGGCGTTTCTAAGAGCTCCCACTCAGGGTTGGCACATGCTAGGTGGTGGGTTTCTTAGCGTGGCCACACATAGCCTTGGGCTCTGCAGTCACCCTGAGTGATGCCTGTGCAGCCAAACAGGACTCCCTGGCACACTCCGTCAGTGCTGGTTGTCAGGCCCTACCTGGGTAAGCACCACCTCGCACATCTGGGAATGTGGAACAAACAGGCCCTGGGCATCTGACTTACAACACTGTCGTGCCCCAGCCAGTGGGACCTCTAGCAGAGGGATGGGTTCTCAAGTGCAACTTGATTACTTCAGGGGATAACCATGTGCCCAGGATCATTCTCTTACCTCTTTCTGCTGTGGGAGTATTTTTACACAGATTCTTCTAAAAATGTATTTTGTTTTGAGACAATTATATATACCCTATATCCCAGACCCTACAGTTCCTTAATCTTGCTGGGGACACTGTTGAGGGGATGTGCTCCACATGAAGGGCTGCTGCCCAATGGTGGGCATGGCATGGGAGCAACCTTCAGTTCTTTCCCTAGCACAGGTATGCTGCCCGGTGTGAGTTCTGTTTGTGAACATGAGATCTGCTGGGAGTTTAGAAAATCTCCCCAGCTCCAGGTGGTGAAGGTGTTTACTGAGTCTAGCCCAGGTTTTGGCCTAGAAGTTGCTGTGGACGCTTTGCAGGCAGGGCCCTGCCTGCCAGATAAACAGGAGAGGGAGGCAGCACCAGAGGATCTAATCAGTGCCACCACTCGTCCTCTTCTTTCTCCCACCTCTACCTTGTAGGATGACTCAGCCACACTATTGGCCTCCTGAAGCACTGAGTCATGTTCAGCCAGTTATCTGTTCTGTGGAGCATCTTCACAGACCCCACAGCCACCTGCTCCACCCTTGGCCTGGCCAACTGCGGCCCCTGATAGTTTCCAGAATTGACATGGGTGTGGAGGGAGCTCAGGGGGAAGGAAGTAGCCTGGAACCTTCTGGATTCTTCTGTTTGCCAGGGTCATTTTTGCTGCAAAGAGCTACTTAACCTTGAAGACAGTGTTCCATGAACAATTAGCTAGCTAGTGCTTCTGTTTATTATACTTTGTGCCCTTGTTATAATTGGGGCTGTGTGACTGAATTCTCACATAGCCAGTCCTGCCCACCAATAGTCAGCAGTACACTGGTGACCACAAACAGCATCGTGGTTTTTGCCTCTGAGTAAGCTCTGTTCTGAGTACTTGCCATGTCTAATTGGTGAGAGAGGTGCCACTGTTGTCTTTTTTCAGATGGGAGCTGTGACCCAGGGTCATACAGCAGGTGGGTGGAGGGATCTGTGTTTTGCTGTGCCACGGGGCTGCCCCTGCCTGGCTCAGAGTAGATGCCTGATTTGTGCCCTGCCTTCCTGGATGGCCCTGGCATGGTGCTCTGTGATGTGGGAGATTTTTTCTTCTTGTTAGAAATGCCTGGTCCCCAACCCCCGACTGGGGGACCCTGCAGAGCCATCTCTCTGCCGCCTTTCAGGCAACCATCCCCAAGATAGGATGCTGTGTGGAGTGGCATTTCTGTGGGTGGGCCCTAGAGGGGACACAGGAAGCTGGGGACAGTAGTGGCACTAGGAGATGGGCCTGGGGAAAAGGAGAGGAGAATGCTGCTTTTATGGTTTGAGATTTTACTGTGTGTGTGCACTGCCAGAGTACGAATGCTGCATTTGAGTCACATGTGCCTCTCCCACAGGCCAATGCGGACCCCTCGGTGATCAACTGCCTACACAACCTTTCCCGGCGCATTGCCACTGTGCTACAGCACGAGGAGCGCCGCTGCCAGTACCTCACACGGGAGGCCAAGCTGATCCTGGCGCTGCAGGACGAGGTGTCTGCTGTGGCTGACGGTGAGTGCGGCAGCACTGCAGCGCAGGCAGCATTTCCAGGCAGGACCCTGATCCGGTTTTGCAGATTTAGAAACTGAGGCACTCAGCTGTCCCATGATCTTCACCCTGGGATGAGCATGCCCTGGGTACAAAGGGAGACTCCCTGGGGAGTCCCATTTTCCCCACCTGATGTGCTAAAATTGACTTCCTAGCCTGAAACGCTGTCTTCCCTGACAAGCGCTGCATGATGACTCCGTGCAGGTTAGGCATTGCCTGCCGGCCCTATTGGCTGGACACTCTTCCCTATGGAGAAGGACAGGCAGAGGGGCCAGTGGGAATAGTGAGCTGGCAAAGTGACTGCTTTCCAGTTCTTTGCTTTCAGCTAAGTTGAAGGAAGACCTAGTGGAGTAGTTATCAGCTGGTAAATTATTTAAAAACAATTTTTGCTGATAGGTTGCCATGTGGTTTTGGCATACCATCAACATTTCAAAGCGCAGAGAGACACCTACTGGTAACAACCTCCACCTCCATCCTCTTGGCAGCACCTGTGTAATAAAACAAAACTAGGACACATTTGAAGGTGAACCCAGTCTAATTTTAGCAATAAGTAAAAGTAGTGATCACTATACATGAACTATCCTGCTCAGGTGCATTTTCAGTAAAAATTTACTTTTCATGTTTGACAATTTGCTGTCAAAATGTGTAATATATTTCTATTTTGGCCAGTTGTGTACTAATTGATAACAATCTAGAAGTCTTATTTTTTAAAAATGTTTTCTTTAGAGCCTATGACTTCTATCACAGGAAATTTTAAAAAATTAAACTTAGTGCCTATGTTTTTTGTTAGACATTTATAAGAAGAATTAATAAAAGACTTTTAGCCATAAAAAAAATTACAGTAGTTTAAACGTGTGGGGGAAAGAGTGGAGTGAGGCATGGAAATATGTGGTTGCCAAGGCAGAAGATGGCTCCGGTGATCTGAGGTAGATGCCTTCAGGAGAAGCCAGTGAAATGTTTTGTTCCTGTGATACCTGTGACTACAAGGTTAAGTGGGGCCAGTGGTAGAGTTTAAATTAAAATAATTTATGTAAAGATGGTTGAACAAATCAGCCTAAGTCTAATTTTAATTCAACTGGATGTAAAAATTTTATAAAAAGTAGTGGTTTAAAGTTACTTAAAATTTTTTAAAACTTGTTTTTAAAGGTATTTTCTATTCTAACCTATGCAAGTTTCCTTGCTTTGGAGGCTCTAAATTCTTTTGTGTTGCAATTTTTGCAGCAAATGATGGTCCCCAGTCCCCGTTCCATCACATCCTGCCCAAGTGCAAGTTGGCCAGGGACCTCAAAGAAGCTTATGACAGGTGAGACGGGCAGGTGGCATGTGCTTTGTGCACCTCCTTATCTTGGGCCTTATTGCCCGAGTGGAATCTGAAGATGAGACTTCCTCTGCTGGGTACTGTTCTCTTGTGCCATTGAGATGGGGTGTGAGAGGACAGGAAGTACCAGCCTCTTTGCTAAGTGGTGTGTGCCCAGCTGAGATGGTCACCTGCAGATTTCTCTTAAACCAGGAAATTAACCTGAAGTTATACATCAGAGCCTGAAAATGTTTTTAAGTCCTTGAATGCAAGGTGACATTTTACTGAGCATGACACAGCCTAGTTCTGGATCCACCTTCATTAGGTGGGTGTTACTGTCACCACTTTGAGACCTATGAGGAAACTGAGGCTCAGAAGATGGCCCTGGGGTTACTATGTTCTTCACTGCTCTGGAGGACTCGGGGGTCTGGGACACTCAGTGTACGAGGGCAGCAGGCATTCAAGACAACAGAAACTTCACAGTTGTTCTGATTATATTTGCAGCTCAGCCCCTATTCTCGTAAATGTGGACAAGCAAAGAACTTAATTTTTTTTTTTAAAGAATGTCCTTGTGGCTCTGACCTTCACGATCTGGACCTGGGTCTGCAGTGGGGGATGGACAGTGGGGAGTGGGAGGCTTGGGAGGAAGGTGAGCACCCAAGTGACAGCCTGCCTGGAAGTTTTGCCTTTCCTGCCCTGCACCTACCTATCTTATTGGTTCCCAGGGGGCCATCACCTACAGCTGAAGGGACCACATAGCACCAGGAATGTTGCTGGACAGTCAGCACGCAGGTGCAGGCTTCTTCAGTGCATTCTTGCCCCATTGCCTCTTTCTGCCTTCACTTCCTCCTTCCCTCCCTCTCTTACTTTCCCATATTTTCTTTTGTAAGTGCATGTAGTTCATTGCTCCCTCCTGGACTTCTCAGGGCTTCATTCCATCTCAGTGGACTCTTCTGCCCACTGGCGATGGACCCAATCTAAGAACTGTGGCTGGCAATACCACCTGTCATCTAAGTTCAGAGACAGTAGTTTGTCCAGGATCCTTCCTTTTTTATGTTAATTTCCCCCCGGATTTTACCAAAAATATGTGTTTATTATACACATTTAGGAAATAATAGAAAAACATAAAGAAAATAAACGTCATGTATAATCCCATACCCAGTAATAATTCCTATAAACACTTTGGTAGGTTTTGTTCCTTTTTTTATTTTAACTTGAGCTTTTGAAAAGGTCACATATCCATCGAGTCTGAAAATCAGTATTGAGCTTCTCTCCTGCTGAACCCCCTCCAGGTTCCCACCCTGGTGCAGGATACATTTTAGTGGCAACCATGTGTCACGTGTCCTCCCTCACAGATGGGTTTAAGGTGCACATAGGCAAACACTGACCACTTTCTCCCTTTCGCAAAGGGATAGCACACTGCGCATCCTGTTAGCCTGTTGCCCTCCCGGTTTACCTGTACTGTACTGGTAAATAAGGACTTTCTCATTTATAGTTACCTGTTCCCCTCCCTTGGGCATTTATTAGTTCTACCTTCTGCAGCTGTGAGACACACTGCTCAATGATATGCATGTGTTATTTTGCATGTGTGCCCTTCTATCCATATCATAAATTTTTTAAAGGGGAATTGCTAGATAACATAGATAAAATGCATTTCTGTCTGTAGGAATTGTACCTCAATCTACACTCTCACCAGCAACACGTGAGATGCCTGCCAATGCAGGGTCTTGGTGGGCCTTTGGGTTTTAACTAGTATAATGGGTAGAGCATCATATCTCAGTACAGTTGTATCTGAATGCAGTCATCCATGTCTTTGTATGTTAGAGTCATCACTGTTTTCTTTTCTGTGAACTCTCTGCTCAGATCCCTGGCTTTGCTATTGGGAGGTGTAGGTACCTTTATAAAGGAGGAAAGTTGTGAGGTATGTTGCAGTTAGTGTTTTCTTTGTTTTTATTTTGGTGGCCCCTGGGTGTTGGAGGAAATCAGGGAAGTCTTAAACAGTCCTCACCAAGTGGTAGATTTGGTCTCTGGTCCTCCTGCTCTGGAGAACTTGACCCAGAATGGGATTTTTGGTTTCCTAGTTCTACCCTGTCTTTCTTTCCCATGTGATTACATTGACGTTTTCTCTGCGATAAAAAAAAAATTGCTGTCCTGTGGTCTTGGGTTGGCTGGTATCAGAAATCTCTTCTTTGGAAACTGTTGCCTTACTCTGAGTAGAAATACGGCATGCCTCAGCTAGGCTAATCTGGAATTAAAATAAAAAGCAAACCAGAAACAGACTTTACCTTCCTGAAGAGAGAATGGATGGTGGTTTCTTATGCTTGAACTGCTCTGGAAAGCTGCAGAAATGGGATCCTGGATTACTGACTGACTTCTGGGCCAGCTGCAGTCAGAGTTTGAGGCAGCCAGTGCCCCCTTGTGGGCATCAGTATAAAGGAGGAGGACAGGAATTGGAGTGTTTGACAAAAACAGCTCCCAGGGTCCACTTCCCAGCACTTAGCTTCCCTCTCACCCAGGCATTCTGTTATGTTAGTGCTCAGGATCAAATTTCCTCCAGGCGAACCTCTCCCCACCCCCTCATCCCCATTCCCAGACCCCACCCTGACCAATCCTGGTCCTGGGCCCACCCCAAGGAATCCAGGAACAGTTGTGTATTCCCAGCCTGGCAACAGCAACCGCTCTGTGACCACCCAAGAGCCTCCCTGGCCTGTGGCCTTTCCTCTGACCTTATACCCCCAGGTCCATGTTGGGTCTGGCCTGGCCTGCTCCCACTCCTATAGGATATACTGTGCTTGGAGTTGAGAAAGGGAGGATGAGTTTCCATTACTGATCAGGCAGCGTGGAACACAGATGGTGACTTCCCAACACATCCCTGAGAAGGATTTTTTCAGAGCAGAAATGAGAGATAGGAAGCTGTGAGACTTAGTGACATTAGAGATTGAGGTAGGACTTTTCAAAGGAGTCATTCTGGATTTCGTGTTTTTATTAAAATCGAGGGCTATGGTGTTGCCTGGGAGGCTGTCCAGGGCCTGGCCAGGTAAGTGATGGTGGGTGCGCAGGGGACTCCATGTCTGCTCCTCGCTGCTTTGTGCTGTTGCGTTTCCAGAGCAGAGACAGGTCCACAGACACCTCCACCAATATCCTGGGAGTTTTAGTCCCTATTTCCATAAAATATTCCTACATTTGTTTGAAATTTGAAATTTCAAGGTAGGCCTTTTGGACCTTCACCTCTCGGATCAGGCGCAGTGTCCCACTGCATCTAGTAGGAAGCTTAGCTGTGTGTGGAACTAAAGGGACCCGAGGGCTGGCTTTGCAGACGTCTGGCCTAGGGCAGGGAGAAGGCTGACCAAAGGATATTTCCGTTATTAGCCAAAGGTTAGGTACTGACATTCTCAGATGCTGAGATCTGAGGGTGCTGGAATAAGCTCGTGCACATTTCCACCTGGGACGTGAAAGTTAACATGTTTTGGGCCAGTGTGTAGACTTGTGCACAGTCATTACTTTAGGACTGGGGCTCTGTATCTCGTGTCGCAGACAGAGTTTGGCTTTCCCTTCTGGCCCAGAGCTGTGTGAGGGGCTGGTTAAGCCTCCCATGGTGGGGAGGGTGGGGGGGGCAGTATTTTTCTGTAGTGTTTTCAGACCAAACCATTAACTGCCCTACAGAGAGGATTACAAGCTTAGTAGGAACCTTTTAGGACCCAAACTCCTACTCTGCTAGTCATGCCTTCAAAGTGTACTTATAAATAGGCACATACCTTTCTTTTTCTCCTCTAGACAGACTTCAGTGCAGCTCCTGGCTTACCTCTTGCCACAGGAGATTTACAGGGCTTCTCTGGGAATTTGTAGGCCATTTTCTCCAGGGATTCTAAGGTGTGTGGCTGGCCCTCTAGGGCACTGCTCGGGCAGTGCTCAGGATCTCCACACTGTTTGTAGAGGGACACCAGTCTTGGGGCAGTGTGCACAGTGTGTACCAGGTGGTGTGACCAGGGTTCCAGGGATGGCTGACATAGTGGAGATGCTATACGGGTATGATTAATTTTCTTTGCACCCAAATCCAGCTCTTGCTGTTGTCCCTCTGAGGCTTGTCCCAAGCCCTCTCCACCTCCCACATGCATACCCCTGGACCCTCCTCTACTTGTCCCTTTTCCTACAGCTTTCTCTAGCTTTTTATGTTCCATCTAATTTGCTTTCCCACTTGCTGAGTTGGGGTCCCCCAGATGTTGGGCTATAAGGTGTACCCCAAGAGCCGGAACCAGTGCTCTGCACGTGTCAGGTGGTTGGTGATGCACATGGCATTGCTGGGCTCCTGGGTGGAGCAAAAACAGTTACATTCAAAATGATAGGATTCTCTCTTTAATTCTGATGCTGTGATGTTTGAACAGCTACTCTGAGTCATGTCCTAAAGATGACAATTCAAAAATAGGAAGACCTTTATTTTCAATCAGCCAGCCTTTCTGATCAGGTAGAAAGTGAAATAGAGTAGGGGCCTGGTCAGTTCATTCTCCCTACAGCCCTTGATTTTCCTCATTCTTTACTTCCCTTTTGTGTATGGATGCTGAGAGCATAAATATTGTTTGGTCAAGTGGAGCCACTAACCTGGGTCCCCTGGTTACCTCTTGTGGTGTGACCTTTGATTCTTTAAGAGGCTGGGCTTTTTATCAGGGTTTGATGTGAGCTGTCCAGATCGCAGAAACCTGTGGCCAAGGAGGGGTGAGGCTATACGAGCCTCTATCTGCTCAGATGTACTGCCTAGCACTCAGTTCTGGAAGAAGCGAAGGGTGTGCTCTTTCTCCAGGATCTTGGACAAAAACCCGGAATCTCTTCCCCAAATTGTAATACTCATCAGACCTGCTCCTGGGTTTCACTGTGTGGACTTTGGTGTTAGCAGCCTTCCAGACTCAGCCACAGCCTGTAGCCCCTTATCCCTTGAAGCCAAAGGAGTTCTGACTGTCCTTCCCAGGGGGACTCCTTGGTGACGCTGAGGCCCTAGGAGAATACGGATGTTCCCAATGTTCTCAAGGCCGGGCCCACAGAGGGTGTTTGGGAGCTGGGGGGCAGTTTGCAGTAAGCAGATGGTTGGTGTTGGCAGAAATCTTAGGGGCAGTTGAGGTCACAGATGTGCTCTGTGTTCTTCTCTTTCTTTTCTCTCCCTATTGCCCAGTCCCTGCTTAAGAGAATAAAGACTTATTTTTACACTTGAAATTGCTGACCACAGATTCTGCCAGCCCTTCTGCAGAGCTTTGGGGAGAAGCTTGGGGTCATTGGTCTGTTTCTTGAGGCTTCGGGGAAGAGACTGGAAGAACAGTCTATGGGAGCAGGGAGTGAGGGCCATAGGCTGCCTCCCAGCACCATGCACTTTTGTGCTTCCACGAGAGGCTTATGATGGGGGTGAGGTGGCAGCTCCCGCCAACCCTCCCCAAGCCATTGGCCCATCCCACACTTGGCCGGATGTGGGCCTCTTTGCCTGTCCAGCCAACTGGAAATAGCATAGTGGGTTGGAATGTGTTGGAAAGAGCACCACTTGGCCTAGCTGTGTCAGGGTGGGGTAGGCCTTCATAGTGGACACAGGTCTCCCTCTCATTCCTCTGCTGGGGACACAGTGAGGACCAGCCACCAGGGCTTTGCTTAAACAGTTGCTTCTCCTCTGTGTCAAACATCAAATGCTGTCAGCAGTTAGCATAGGGGCTATGCAGCTAGGCCGTGGGGCGGAGATGGGCTGGCTTCTCTGCCTGGGAGATTCAGAAGCTCCTGCTGGAAGCAGCCCTTCCGTGTGTGGTTCCCTAGTTCAGGGAGTACCACACGTTGCTGCCAGGAGCCTGTCCTCTGGGCAGGGATTCCTGGGAGATAGTTCACCCAAAGTAGGAAGCACATTCCTCAGGCCCCTTTCTTTTCTCGATTCATGAAATACTTCTCCGTGCCCCCCAAGTACCTCACACTTAAGCAACCTGTGAGTAGTGAACGAAACACAAGACCCCACCACCCCATGACTGAATTCTGGTTGAGGAAATGGGATTAACCAGCAGTAAGCAGGTGTGTCTGTGAGCACTGAGCAATGAGATTGCCTGTGGGGTCAGGGCCAGGGTCGGCTCACCTCATTGAAAAGGCGGCACTTAAGTTGAGACCTGAAGGAGAGAAGGAGCCCCAGGGTACCTGAAGGGAGAGCTTGTGGTTAAGGGCAAAGTCCAGGGGCCCTGAGAACAGCAGGGTGGCTAGTGCAGCTGGACTTACCTGAGGTAGGAAACAAGGTCAGAGAAACATGGGCACAGCACATGGGACTGCTGGCATTTTGGGGTCTTGACTGGGATTGCCGAGGCGGGAGTTGTGTGGTCTTGAGTGAGGAGGGTGGATGGAGGTGGCTGGTGCTGAGAAGGCCTGGACTTTCTAGGCCCCTGCAGGATTTGCTGATGGTTTGAGGTGGGAAGTGAGAGAAGTGAGGAGTTAGAGACAGAGTTGCCATGCCTGAGCAAGGTTTTGGCTGGAAAGAACCTAATTGTCATCACCGCTGCTCGTTTGGACAGTTGCTTGGTATACCTGGAATGCTGCTGGCATTTGCAGGGAGTTGGGTGTTCCTTCCGACAGGATATTCTGGGAGACTTGCCACTCCCCACCTTTCCTCTCCTGCCCACTTCTTTTGGGAGACAGATCCTGCCCTGTCTGCTGCTCACCTGTGGTGGGGCCTTCTTCAAGTGTGCAGGAGGGGGGCCTTAGACCACCCTGGTTCACTGAGCTTCTGAGACAGAGATAGAAGAGGCTTTCCCTGACCCCTTGTACCCTGGTTAGACTACAAAGTTCAGGGCTAGCCAGAAATACAGTTTGTATGTATGTGTTCCTAACACATTTTCTTCTCTTCAACATACTAAGGTCTGGAAAGATACTTTCTTGCCCCAGAGGTCTCCACTTGCAGTTTCCTCTGTACACTCAGCAGGAGTGGTGTACTGGGAAGAGCACTCACAGGCAGGGTTTTGTGTGATCTGTGCGTGTGGGTGGAAGTTGCTATGTGAATGGGTAACAGCACTGACAGTAATGGCGCCCACTGTCTGCAGCTTGTGCACATCTGGTGTTGTGCGGCTGCACATTAACAGCTGGCTGGAGGTGAGCTTCTGCCTGCCTCACAAGATCCACTATGCTGCTGCAAGCCTCATCCCCCCAGAGGCCATCGAGCGGAGCCTGAAGGCCATCCGGTGAGTGCTAGCCCCTTGCATGCACCCTGCAGGGCCCCTTCTTTTTAGCTTCTGTCTGAGGTTTCACTAATTACTTTGTTCCAAAAATTTTCCTTTTCTCTTCCTGCCACAGAAATTGGCAGATAGGGCTCTCCTATTTATAGCAGTGAAAACACATGTTTTTGTGTCTTGGTTTTGTACAGAAATGGACCAGCTCCAGGTTTCCCCTGGGCCCTCTCTGTACTGCCTGGGTGATGGGGTCTCCATGCTGAAGTCCTTGCCTCAGGCCTGGGCACCGTGAGGCTGAGCACCTGGGGAGAAACTGTACCATTGGAGGGATGTCATCTTTGTGGTGTTGCTCGTTGGCTCTTCTGGCATTTGAATCCAAACTTGCAAGATCTCTGTTTCTTAATAGAACTGACTTCCTGCAAGGAAAGAGCTGGGCTCAATCTCACCCTCACCAATCAAGTCCCCACTTTCCTTAAATATTTTTTAATAAAAAAAAAAAGAAATCTGGGCAGAAAATTTGAAGATGTTGGGAAGTAAAGCACTGCCTCGTTCTTTCTCACTCTCCCAGTCTGTGCTCTAAGTTAATGTCTTTCCTCCTAGGCTTCCTTTCTAAGCTTATTTTTATGTATTTCTATTCATAGTCTCAGCAGCAGTTTTGCTTTTCCCATATTTAGGATTCTTTACTTAAGAAAGATTCATTCATTTTTTTAAATCAAAGACACAGAATGTTGTTTGCTGGGCAATCAGTTGTGGGAGATCGGTGAGAGGCCTTCCTCAGTTTCATTCTAATTTGTTTTTTTCCTGAGAGTGACACTAATCCTTGCAGATGTTTAAAGGGCTCTGGACATACCATTGCCCTTGTCTCTAATTCTTCCCGTGGTCTCTCTGAGGTTCAGTGCCTATGGGCCCCAGTTGCCCCTTTGCATTCCAGGTGCACACCTGGTGTAGAGGACCTGTGGCTTGCATGTCCCACTGATCTAACTCTGCTCCATAGCCCGTACCATGCCCTGCTGCTGCTCAGCGATGAGAAGTCCCTGCTGAGTGAGCTCCCGCTTGACTGCTCCCCAGCCCTGGTGCGTGTGATCAAGACCACATCTGCTGTGAAGAACCTGCAGCAGCTGGCTCAGGATGCAGACCTGGCCTTGCTGCAGGTATTGCCCCAGGGCCTTGGGGAGACACCCTGGCTGGGGAAGGATGGGTGAGAGGAGGGGCTCGGGCACATTAAAGCAGGCCACCGTGGTTGAAAATGGGAGGCACTGGGGGGTCAGGAAAGCGTACTCTCTGTTCAGCTGAGAACGGGTGGCAGGTAATTCTGGGCTTGGTTGAAGGTTCTGAAATCTGAGACCTAGATTCAGGGCTGGCTTTCTTCTATATGTCAAGGGTGGTGAGGTTGTAGCAGAGAGGAGTGAGGCCTTCTGGTGCTGGGAGGATGGGATGTCAGGGTAGGGTGGCTTGCAGGGCTGAAGCAGGGACACATAGCATACGGCCATATGAGAAAGCAGTACCACATCCCCACTTCGCCAATGTGGGAAGTGAGGGCAGGACACTTGGATGTGGTCCTGCCCACGTGCAGAGCCAGGACCTAACCTAGTGACCTTCACCCCTGTGTGTCAATGTGTGCTATGCAAGGTGTCAGCCCTTGGCTGAGCCATGTGCTTGTGGGCTTCCCTTTCTGTCTGGATGGAGGGCCTCTCAATGCCAGCTCTGGATCTCCTCATCAGAGCCTGTGCAGGGGCTGGAGTGTGGAAGAGCACAGGAAGAATTGCAGGGGTGCCTTCAAAATGACGTCCTGAGATGGAACCCAGGTTCTGGTGACAGTGGGCACCATGTGGCCACCAGGGGGCACCAGGGCCTGGCCCAGGGGGCCTGTGCTTCCTGCAAAGGCCAGTAGGCAGTAGCTTTCTCAGGCTGGGCAAGCAGCTGGCCTGCTTGGGCTCCTGAGAGGCATCAGGGAAGTTTGTCCAACAAGGCCTGACTCAAAGCAGTCTTTTTGTATTCTGTCATCCAGAAGAAGTCTTTTCCTCAGCTGTACCCCATGACCTTTGTCCACCCCCTGTGAAACATTTTTTGGATTCTACCTTGGAGTTTCATAGGGGCTCCTGGACTGGATGGGATCCAGTGAGGACAACATCCTACTTGCCTTCATAGCATCCACAAGACACAAACCATGAACAGCCCCCAGTTTGTATACACTGCAGAGTTTGTGTTCTGACCCGTACCGGCTAAGTGCCAGATACCTGTAAGCCTCTGCAGCTCCCATTTCAAGCTTCGAAAGGGGCTGGCCTCTCACTGTCCACTGAGTCTCCCCAACATCAAGTCCTTCTGGACGTGTGCCTCACACTGCTGTCAGTTTCCTTGGACAAAGACAAAGCCTTGACCTTTTGCTTCTCTGCCCTGGCCTTGTTTTGGGGGAACTGTTGATTACTTGCACACCCACTGCTTGTATGGTTGCACGGAAGCTCCCCGGGGCCCAGCCCTGGTGGTGGATCTCACCAGTGCTGAGACTCCTGCTTCCTATAGCAGATGGCACAGTGGACACCGTGTCAGCATCAGATGTGAATGTCACCATATGATTTTAAATCACCTACAAAAAAAATATTTGGGGAATTAATATATTCTTTCTTACAAAAGTTCAAATAGCACACAAATTATAGACAAAAAAAAGAAAAAGTTCCCACAATCCTATATCCCAGAGGTAACCACTGTAAATTCCTCCAGGTTTTTCTATATATATTAACGTATTATCTTTGAATAACAAAATTTGGATCACATTGTATATTGTGATTGGTTGAACAATGCCCACAGACCCCCACATTCTAATCCCTGGGACTTTATGTGGGACTTTGCAGATGTGATTAAGGATGTTGAGATGAAACAATGGTCCTGGATTATCTGCGTTAGCAGAGGGAGATGTTACTATAGAAGAGGAGGTGGGGACGTAACCATGATGCGGCCACACGCCAAAGAACGCTGCAGCTCAGAGGCAAAGAACATTCTCTCCTAGAGTCTCTGGAGAGAGTTGTCCTGCCAGCACCTTGACTCTAGCTGTGCGAAACTGATTTCAGACTTATGGCCTCCAAAATGGTGCTCTGTCTATAGGGAGAGGCGGGAAGTGGAGACCACTGGGTGAGGGTCTTAGCAGAGATGGAGGAAAGTGGGCATGTCCTTGCTTTAGAGCAAATGTCAGTGGGACTTAGGATAAGAGGGTCAGTGATGTTGCTGCCACTGTAAGTCCCATGTGCTGAGATGAGGTAGAAGTGTCCTTGGTACTATCTCAGGCATTGCATACAGGTAGCGGGGACTTACCCCCTCAGAGGCACCCAGTCATGGTGACGGGGGCAGAAGACCCACCTGGAGTGATGCTCATCTGGGATGATGCAGAATCTAGAATGCCCAGAGCTTTTTTTTTTTTTTTTTTTTTTTTCCATGAAGTGCTACAGTGCTCTATTCTCAGACCTGGCCTCCCCTCATGGGTCTGGGAGGGATTTTTGTATCTGGTCTGTCTGTGGCCCATCCTGATGTCTGAGAGTGCAGGCGAGCAGGGCAGTGGGATGTTCTCCAGGCATGCTGGGACACACACAGATGAGATATCCACATTCGTTGTCATGGGGAAACCCATCCCTATGCTGGATTCTTGGAAGGGAGGTAGGGAGTCAGCCTCTCCCAGGATGGCCAACCAACCCGCTTGCTCAGCTGAGCTGACTCCATGATCCTTAGTTGCCTCAAATGTCCCTGTGCTCGTGAGACCTTTCCTCAGTGCCAGTGAGGACAGCACAGGGCTTTAATGGGAAATGACACTCCCAAACCAGTGATAAAAAGGCTTATTGCACTGAGTACAGAAAACTGTGTGCTGGTTATGCCCAGCATTCTGGGGGAAGTTGGGTAATCAGGGAAGAAGCCCCAGTGAGTCCGCCTCCTAGGCACTGTCCTGCCAGCTCCCTCTGCCCACAGGTTTTCCAGCTTGCAGCTCACCTTGTATACTGGGGCAAGGCCATCATCATCTACCCACTGTGTGAGAACAATGTCTACATGCTTTCTCCCAACGCCAGCGTGTGTCTGTGAGTACCTCTGGCTGCCAGAGTCTAGGGCCCCTGAGTGGGAAAAGGGTGTGGTTGGCAGGGCCTTCCAGTGGTGCTCCTCAGGTCAGCCAGGCCTTCACTTGGACCAGATGCCTGGCTTCTGTTGTGCCCAGGTTCCTAGTTCTCACCTGGTCCAGCACCATGGGGCCCTCCCTGGGTCTTTGTTCCTCTGGCACCTGCAGCCTCCAGGACGGGCCTGCGTCTGCCCATGTGTATAGTTAGTGAGCTCTGGATGGGGCACTTAGTGGGAGGTCAGGAGTTTTGGCCTTGATTTGGTGGCTGGGTCGGGCTGTGGGATGGCCTGTGCCCAGGGCTTCTGCCACCCTT
Source organism: Cynopterus sphinx (assembly GCA_030015415.1). Taxonomy (NCBI): domain Eukaryota; kingdom Metazoa; phylum Chordata; class Mammalia; order Chiroptera; family Pteropodidae; genus Cynopterus; species Cynopterus sphinx. The sequence continues at coordinate 91,180,816 of CM057379.1, read as the reverse complement.
TGAGAGAGAGCAGCTGGACTCTGTCCTCATTGTACGCATCGTGGCCTACCCATCATGCTGCTGCCCATTATAGGCTTGTGGCACGGGCACGGGTGCTATGAAACATGATGGGGAGGTTGCTGAGCTTATGCACACACTTGCCTCACCTGTCCCCAGGTACTCCCCACTGGCTGAGCAGTTCTCCCACCAGTTCCCGTCTCATGACCTGCCATCTGTTCTTGCTAAGTTCTCCTTGCCTGTCTCCTTGTCAGAATTTAGGAACCCCCTTGCTCCCCCTGTTCAGGAGGTGAGTTGCAGAAGCTTGAGAGCCCAGGAACCACCTACCTAGCGTTGGTTTCTGATCCAAAGGGCCGTCAATGCTGCTCTACCCTTAGCTTTGGTTGGGGGACGGGGCTAGAGGGGCCTTGCTGTATAGGCAGTACATGTCCTACCAGGGTGATGAAAAGCTGGCTCCCCAGCTAGGCCACCTGCATGCAAATGCTTGGCAGTGACCCAACATTTGGAGAATCCTAAGTCCCTCCCAGCTCTACCCTTTCAGGGAGCCCACCTTGGCTGCAGCAGGTTGTTAGGGTTAGAACTACATTAAGAGGCCCAGTCAGGAGACGGCTGAACTTTTGTGGGAGGACAGAGCCACATGGTGCCCTCTTCTGGTCTTGGGTCCTCCAAATGGAGGTAGGTTTTTTTTTCACTGAGCCTGGGCCCCACCCTCCTTTCCTTTCCCTTGCGTGGTCCAGGTAGTCACTGGGTCTAGGTTCACTGGTCCCCAGAATCTCATCCAAGAGGATCTGGAGAGGATAGGGCTGGGATAGGACCCATTAAGTGGGCCTGGGGCAGGCGGGCCTCTAGGGAGGTGTGAGGTGTGTAGAATGAATGAGTGAGTTCTATCTGTGACAGGATTGAGTGTGCCCTGCATCCTCCCGTCCACTGAGTGCCTGGGGCTCTGGGCAGAAGCCCAGGGCACAGCCAGGTGGGACAGGTGTCGGAGAGATGGGGCTGGATGTTCTCAAAGCTTTGTCTTTAAAACTAAAGTATTTGCTTGAATAAGCACTAGAACTGTTAGGCAAAACCACTTCTTAAAAACAAACCCTTTTCTTTATCAAATTGTGAATGAGAAGGCATTCCTGGTTCCTCAGCTCATTTAGATGCTGAGCGCAACAGAGTTCTAAATGCCGTCTTTCATGGAGCTCTTGGTCTCCAGGAACTGTGCCAGGTCGTGCCAGCTGAATGAAAGACACTTTGCATTTGCACCCTCCCTTTCCCCAGCAGAAACTTCCTGATGTTCTGGAAGGCGAGTGGATTTTCCAGGCCACGCCTGAGGGTCACTTTGTGCCTTGTCAGGGGTCCCAGATAGAGCTGGGCCCAGATGGTTCTTCACAGTCCTGGGGTGAGGCTGCCTGCCCCTCACACCAGCTGCTTCAGTCCCAAAATATGCTCTGCAGAGCTTATCAAGCCTCTTTATTTTTATTTTACAATCCTTTTCAATTTTATTTGGTTTGACCAGGTCATACATGCCCGTGGTACACCCTTATTTCCATGCCTGGTAAGCCATCCCCTCCCAGGAGGGGCCCACCCAAAGATGTGCAAGTAGGTGTATGTGTGTCTGAGAACATGGACACCATCTGCGTGCATTTTCCTGCTCACCATTGTTGGAGCTCAGGGTTTCTTACTGCTCCTAGTCAGGTGCCAGCCCTATGGGAGGAGGTGGATGCCACGCCCCAGGGACTGTAAAGTAGGGGCCCTTGTCCCCAGACAGGCTTTCAGGTTGTCCTGAGGGGAGGACTTCCTGCTCTCAGGACAGCTACTCACAATCTCTTTCCGAAGTGTCCAGGCCACAAGCAGGGTGTCCCACAGCCCACTCTGGTGGAGACAAGGTGGAGGTGGGGCAGCTCAGAATCAGGAGGGTAGAGGGAATTCCATGTCACAGGTCCTGTTGCTCAGTGCTGGGAAAAAAAGGCCAGAACTAGGGCAGCCCAGGTGTATGGTGGGAGCAAGTGCAGGTGTGGCCCATGTTGCTCTCTTGGCCTTGCTGCCTTTCCTGGAGGTTGGGTTTGGCTCAGAGAGCCAGCCAGCAGCTAAGAGCTCCTTTCTGAGTTGGGAGCCTTCCTGCCTGGACTTGGGCCCCTAGAGCTTATGCACCCCCTCATCTCCAGGGTGACTCATGAGGGTCTTGTCTTAGGCCGTGGCTCCTGGATTCTCTCAGGAAGGGAACAGGGTGGTGGTGGAGGCCAGCCTCCCCCATTGCCCCAGGACTCATACTGCCTGTCCTGCAGACCCAGCTCATTCAGATGGTGATATGGATGCTGCAGCACAGACTCCTCGTCCAGCTGCACACCTATGTTTGCCTGATGGCTTCGCCCAGTGAGGATGAGCCCCGCCCGCGAGAGGACGAGGTCCCCTTCACCACCAGGGTTGGCGGCCGCAGCCTCAGCACACCCAATGCCCTCAGCTTTGGCTCCCCAAGTAGGAGCCCTCTGCCCAGGGCATCCATCTGGTGTGGTGGGGTGGGGGAGGGTGAGCACCTGGGGGGACACTTGGGAGTGGTGGCTAGGAAGTCCAACAAGGGCAGTGCTGGGAATGACCGAGGCACCTTCACATGGCCACATGTGTGCACATATACGTCCCTCATGTGGACAGCTAGGTCCTCATGCAGATAGCCTCCCTTAAAGGAGTACAAGAAACCCCACCTCCACATCCCTGTACTTCTGTACCTTTGGCCTCTTGAGAAGGGGCTTGCTCAAGTCAAGAGCAGCCTGCCCAAGTCTATCATGTGATCCCCAGCCTGGGATTAAAGCAGATTTCAAACCATCACTGGGAGGACAGTTGAAGCCTCTGTGCCCCAGGACTTATGAAGATACTGTCATAGTCCCTTCATGCCCCCAAAGGCAGTAGGCCAGTGCTAAGCCCCAGGCCCTCAATTTGGGGAAGAGAGGCTGGAAGGCTTTGGGGACAGCACCTGCTCAGGCTGAGGCCTGGCCTTGGGCTTCAGGCATAGTGTGAGGACCTGGCTTGCCCAGGGTTCTCCATTATCCATATTGTATAGAGGGGTGTCCTTGGAGGCCCACCTGCTCCCTAACCCCTGCCTACCCACAGCCAGCAGTGATGACATGACGCTCACAAGCCCCAGCATGGACAACTCCAGTGCAGAGCTTCTTCCCAGTGGGGACTCCCCACTGAACAAGAGGATGACAGAAAACCTGCTGGCCAGCCTGTCGGAGCATGAGCGGGCAGCCATCCTCAGTGTTCCTGCAGCCCAGAACCCTGAGGACCTCCGCATGTTTGCCAGGTGGGAGCCAGATGACTGGTGAGGCCAGGGCCAAGTCTAGGATCAGGACAGGAAGTAGATTGGGATATATCCAACAAAACCCCAACCTAACTCCATTATTGACATGGCATTCACTGGTCAAGGGCAGTGTCTCAAGCACTTAGGTGGCCCCATCTGCTGTGTATGCTAGGCGTGGGGAGTATGATCTGTCACTGAGACACTGGGTCTGGTGCCTCTCTGTGGGGATTCTCTCCGATATCTCCTGGGTGTTTCATGTCACTTCTTGGGAAACAGTAGCAAGTTCTCATCCTCATGGGTCTTAGCAGAGATTTTTCCCAGGACTCAGCCTGGACGGGAGGAATCCAGGATTTCTACATCCAGTGATACAGACTTTGTCACACCAACCTTTGACTTGGGGGTTCTGTAGGTGTATGGTTTTCTGGGAGAGGTCAGTTAAGAACCATATGCTAAGCTGCTCTTTGAATTAGCTGGGCCAGGCCGCCTCTGTACCAGCCTCAGCCACAGACAACCCTTAGAACAATGACCCCATTTGGATCCAGAGCCTCGTGGGGCTTGCTGCCACAGTAGCATGAAAAGAGAGAAGCTTCTGGCAGACCTGTCCCCCTGCACTGCCCACACCCACATCAGGGTGGGTGTGACTCAGGCTCAGGCCCTGTGGGTCCTTGCAGACCCACTTTAGTGGACTAGGGTGGATGAGAGGCCCAGGATGCTTCCCTGCTCCTTTTGTGGGATGGGGTGTGGGTGGCTGCCTCCCTTGGCCTGTGAGACTCCTGCACCAGTTCTGCTTTGGCCTGTTGGCCGAGCAGGCTGTTAGAACAGAGGCTAGCTTGGCTCATGCCACCCCTCCCCTCCAGGCTCCTGCACTACTTCCGTGGCCGCCACCACCTAGAGGAGATCATGTACAACGAGAACACTCGGCGCTCCCAGCTGCTCATGCTCTTTGACAAGTTCCGCAGCGTGCTGGTTGTGACCACCCACGAGGACCCGGTCATCGCCGTCTTCCAGGCACTGCTCACATAAGCCTTCCTGAGGACATCGAGGCAGACTGCTGCAGTGGGAATGGGGCTTGGGGGGGTACTGACAGTTCCCCATCCCAGGGCTCCCTCCCTACCCAGCCTGAGTCCTCTTAGGCCAGAAGCTCAATTTTAGCCGGGTTCAGCAGCCTTTGCAGTCTCACTCTCATCTAGTTCTCCAAACAGTCCCAGTTTCTGAGCTGAGGAGCTGAGGCTCTAAGCTTTGGGGACTGTCGAGAACTCATGCTCTTAGTGAGGCCTGCATGCTTCCCACACAGGTTTGGGCCACACATTTCCCCTCAACCTTCTAGTACCCACCCCCTCCGCCTGTTGCCCTTCCAAGATCGTGAGGGTTGAGTGTCTGGTCCATCCTGTAACCCCCTTGCTGTGTGCCTTTCCTGGCCTGACCCTTACCACAGTCTTGTATTAGCCACCAGGAGGCTCATGGCTCAGCCATCAACCCACTTTGCCACCTGAGGCATAAGGGCCTAGTGAATGTGCTGCTTACCCAGCTCCCCCTTGGGAGTGGGTCTGCACTGGCACTTAGTCCTCCCTCATGTGGGTGCAGTGAGAGGCATGCATCAAGCCTGAGGAAGGAAGCGTCCATGCTGGGCCTGGCTCTCCAGATTCCCTGCTGCACAGACGCAGTCCTGATGTCCCTCCCCATCCTGGAGAAGGAACTGACCACTGAGGGAGGCTCTGGCTAGGATGCAGGCATCATTATTTTCTAGAAATGAAGCATTTATTTGTTTTTTAAACAATTAAAAAACCTGTCGAGCAGGCCCTTGCTCAGGCCTGTGTGGCTTGCTCAGCTACTCTGTCGACCACACTGACCCAGGGGCAGCCCTGGATATAGAAGCGCAGGGGCTTCTGGGCCCACTCCCCTGCATAGCCAATGCCCACTCGGGCTGCTGCCACCACAGCTGGCTCCCTGAGTTCAGGGGAGCCATGCTCCAGCCAGATGGCCTCATCCTCGGCCAGGTCCCGCTGGTCAAAGTTCTTGTTGATGGCGAAGGCCTGACAGAGCTTGGAGGGGCCACTGCAGAGCTCACGGTCTTTGAGGGCTCGGCCAGCTGTACCCTTCCGGTGGGTGCTGCGAAGCTGCCGCATGGTCTCCAGGCCTTCCAGGGGCTCCAGCGCTCGAAGCAGGATGCATGCTCCATCCCCTGTGGGACAGGTGGACAGCCTGGCAGTGGAGCTCCCCAGGCACTTGGCCTCCTCTACCCCAGTACTGCAAAACCAGTGCTGCAGGGATGACACGGCTGTTTTCCTGAGCATCCCATCCTCTCTGTCCAGACCCTCTTGCCTGCTTCCCCCTCCTGCACACCTGCAGCTATGAGGCCCCAGGTGGGGCCTTCTGCATGAAGCCAGAAGGCCTGACCACCACTAGGGGAACCTGTAAATATGCTTAGTGAATACTTGTAATTAGTGGCCTCTTCTGGTTTGGTGATCAGCAGCCATGAGGCTGGCAAAGGAAATCCCAGATAGCCAGTCCTCCCTGGGCATAGTCACCCCATCGGAAGCAGCAGAAAGCCTCAGGCCTGGCCCAAATCCCTACTTAGTCCTTAGGTCCCCCCTGCCACCTCCACCCACTCAGTATCTGTTGGGCAACCCAGAAGGTAGCTCCTAGCAGCTACCAGTGTGCACAGACAAGCCCTACCCTATGACCCAGTGGGGACATTGACAAGGCAGGAGGAGGTGCTGACAGTACCCCTCACCTCTGTGGGATCCCCTCTGGCCCAGCCCTCCCCATCAGTCCAGGCCACTTCAGAGGCCAGAGATAGCAAACCGACACCCCAGATGTTCAAGATGTGTCTGTCCAAATTTCTTTGGCCCTGTATGGCTGAGGACAGTGATTATTTGGACCCTGGCCAGAGGAACCTTGACCCCAGCAAGACCAGTGACTCCTGAGACACTGGCTCTCTTGACTTATTTGGCCCACCCCTCCACCTGAGAGTCTGAAAGGCCCAAAGGGGTTGTCCCCACTCTTATGCCTTGCCCACAAAGACCATGTCATCAGTTCCTGGGAACTGGCCCTGAGTGGACAAAGCAGACATACCCACTGCACAGCCAGCAGCTAGCAAGTGGGGTTTTTATGACCAAATGCCATTTAACCAACCATTTTTCAAAGGATCTTGAGATACATACTCAAGAGCAAGCAAAGCCTTTAAGTTCCAGTCCCTGTGATTCCTGAGCCCCTCCCAGCCCACCAGCCTCAGGGCTTCCTGTGTCCACCCTGAGCCCCTGGAGGTGTGACGTGTCCACTAACCGTCTCAATGAGCCCTTAAATGGGCCAAAGAGCAGCCTACACCGTTTATCACCATACCATCCCATTTCTGGAACACATCTGAGTCCTACATCCCAACATAAAAGCATAAGACCCTAATCTCTTCCTACCAAATCTCACTTCTACTTTGCACCACATTCTTGGCCTTGGCAATTTCACCTGTCTGCTCTCCTGGTCATCTCTGTGCCTCCTCCACCCTGCAGGCAGGCGAAACTCATGCCCTTGGCCTCCCCTCTCACTACCTGGATGACCCACTGCACCCATGTGGTCTCCTGCTCTGCAAACTAGGTGTACCTGGGGCATCTTGATCATATGTCCAGAAAGGAATGTGCCATCTCCCGCATCTGCCCTATCCACTGTACCCTCAGAAGCCCTGGCTCTTCCTGCCAACTCTGATCACAGCCCCAGGCATCTTTGGACTCAGTCTCCTTCCTTGTCTGAGTTCAGTCCCACCTCACGTAAGGGGGATGGCTGTTACCAAAGAAAAGCTCAACGACCAAAATAAGTTCTCCAGGGTGGTTATGGGGCCCTTTGGGGAGGGGGTCTCCACCATCCTCTGATGTCCACTCAGTTTCACTCATTACTCTGTGTCAGGCACACGGTCAGTCATGAGTTCCTCCCATCTTCTAGCCCCTATAGCTTTGACACTGGACATCTCACTGTCCTCTTCAGGCAATCACAACTCCTGTGTCACTGGAATCATTCAACAAATGTGTGACAGAATACCAGACCCTAGCTCCTCACTGGCCTCCCCAAGCATCGGCTCATCTTGGTACCAGCAGGGGGAAGGCTTGGCAGTCAGGGATGCTGGGTCTGGTTAGCCAGAGTGAGCTGGACAGACCCTACTCTTAGCAGTGGCTCTGGCAGGTTGATGCTGTGGGCTCTTCCTTCTGAGCACAGACCACCCAGTAAACATAGCCACCTACTCAAGAAGGGCAGAGGCTGCTCCAGATGGGTCCCACAAGGTGAGTGGGTTTTCCTCAGAGCTCTAGACTAGCTCCACACTCAGCACTACTGACATTTGGGGCTAGGTGGTCCTCTGCAGTGGGGGTTGTGAGGTGCTCAGCATCATCCCACCAGCTGTGATGACCAAAAATGTCTCCAGATACTGCCTAATATTCCCTGGGGTGACAGAGTCATTCCTGCCTGGGAACAAGTTACCATGTAGCCTGGCAAGGCTCCTGCCTGAGCCCAGCTCAACCTAAATCAATTTCACCCTCCTTTTCCCTCCACTCGCCCTTCTAGAGTCTACTCTGGGCCATTGGTGGCCTCACGGAACCTGTCTGCTCTGTGTTCAGGTCAACACATGACCTCTATTCCACGGGGGCACCCAGCCCTCTGACCACCTTGTGAGTATAGTCACAGCTCTTGAAACCCCAACTTAGCCTAACAATGGCACCTCCTTGCTCAAGCACTAGGCCCACCCTTGTCCTTCCAGGGATCTCCCAGCTGCTAGCTGGGGGAACTGCTCCAACCCCAGCACTGCTCACCTTGGCTGGAGACGTTCATGCAGAAGTACATGCCGTAGATGAAGTACACGTACAGGGTCCCTGGCTTCATGAACATGCCACGGTTGCGGGGGGTCTGCCGGCCACCCCTTGAGTGGGCAGCTTCATCCTCTGGCCCCAAGTATGCCTCAGTCTCCACAATGCGGCCACGGAGCTCTGTGCCATCATCAAGTCGACGGACCAAGACCTGCAGGCAGTCAGTGTCTGCTTAGGGCAGGAAGGGGTGGGCCCACTCCACCTGACAGTTCACACCAGACCTCACCTTTCTAGCTCAGGATGTACCAGGGCCAGCCAGGTTCCCCCGTGTCCCCTCCTTGCTAGACCACTAGATAACAGGCTCTGCTCACTAACTGTCCCGTCCACAGGTTGCAGCCATCTTAAGCTCTAGCCACTGCTGAGCTACACACCAGCATTAGTAAATTCACGTACTCCAAGTCCTCAGCAGGGACTGCCTCCATCACGCTACCAACCCCTCCCCAAGCCCCCTTGAACTTGCTTAGGCTGGGGCAGGGCAGCATGGAGGGCACAGAGCGGTGGTGTCCCCACATGGCTGCCTGGGAGGCTCTAGGGCCTGTGATGCTTCCTCAACCTAGACTAACCACAAAGGACTGTCACGCTCAGCTCCCACCCACCCAGCTCTGAAAGGTCTTTCTGAGCAGTAGGACTGGTTGTCCCCCAGTGCTCCTGGCCTAGATCATGGCCCTGGGTGTAGCCAGCTCCACGAGGCATGGGTCAGTGAGGGCAGAGAGATTTTAGCTGCAGTTGGCTTGGACAGCACCCTGGGTTAGGGTGGGTTCAGGAGGGGACAGGGGCTACCTGAGGATAGAGCAAAGGGCAGCTGCCAGGGCTGTCACTGGAGAGGGTGGGTGTTCTCAGGGCAGCAGAGCACCCAGGAGAGCAGCCGAGGCCCTAGGGGACCCATGGAGGGCCTGTGGAGTGCTAAGCATTTCAGGGAGTCAAGTCCTCCCTAGCCTGGCGCCTCCTACCCTATGGCAATGACTATTTCTTGGCTGTGTGGCAGAATATGGTCCTAGAGATGGCCAGTACTCATGCCCAGTGTCCAGAGCCGCAGGCTTGACTTGACCAGGGTTCACAGTGGAGTTCTGGGGGCCAGCAACATCCCCAGGAATGTCCCCAGCACCTGCCCTGTCCTTGGGCCAGAGCAATCAGATGGCCAGGCTCTGACTGCCTTATCCCAGGGAACCCAGTATGCCCACAGCCAGGTGTTGGAGCCTGGACACTCAGTGGGGCAGCATTGGATGAGGTCTTAACCTGATGCTGGAAATGGTGGAAGAGGGAAGGAGGTCGATACTTCCCAGAAGCCATCTCCAGATAAGAAAGGGACGTCCCATTCCTTCTCGGACAAGGCCTCACTTCCATCTTTCCAGGAGATCAGGGTGGCATGTCTTCGTTAGCTTCACACTCCATGTTTCCATACCTGGTAGAGCCTTGTCGCCCTCCTGGAGAGGAGCTCCCATGGCCCTTTTCTCATTGTCTTTTTTGCATTTGAATCTTCCATTCTCATATCATTTTCAGATAGCAGATGTTGGTTGCCACCCATGCCCATTACCAACACTTCTCCTTGCTGGGAGAGGGTCCCAGGGGAGGGGATACCCTTCTCAGCCAAGAGGGAGACTTGAGAGGGGTCTGGGTTGTCATAGCAACTCATTTCTCTTTGCAATGACCTGCTGAGGGATGACCCAAGCCTGGCCAAGGGTCTATGAGGACATTTATTACTGGGATGTCCTCCTAAAGGAGGCTGTTCTCTCTGACAAAATGGATAAAAGGATCCCATCCCTGCTGGATATTGCCCTGTCCATCCTGGGCTCAAGCAGGCATGTTGGGAGCCTAAGGGGAGACTGTGACACACTGAGGCCCTTGGACCCCTGACCTGATGCTGAGACTCCCCTGCCCTATGTGTGCCACTGTGAGACTATGAACCCTCATTATTTAGGGTGCTTTTATCAGGATCTTCTGTCCCTTATAGCAGAAGCATTCTCATGGGAACAGAATCTAGTCTTTACCCACTAAGTGACCCCATAGGTTACACTCTGCTAGCCATATTTTAGGATATGTTCCTTTTAGCACCTAACTCCTGGTATCAATTTTTCTATAGTCACAGAAACCAATTCACCTTGGCCACTTTAACCTAAAGGTAGCTTCATGAAAGGACGTGGGGTAGGCCATGGAACCTCTAAGAGAACCAAAAATCCAGGCCTGGAATTTGACACCCAAGAACAATACCCAGGTGGTACTCCAGACGGGTGTGGCCCAAACTGTGCTGTTGCTGGCACATGGGCCCTGGGCAGTACCTGATTCCCATTCCAGATCCTGGACCTGCTCTGAGCTGCAGGGGCCACTGGGGAGCCAGCACTGCTACTGTGAGCTGCTGCAGGGAGAAGGAGGCTATGTCAAGGCAACCCTGACCCTGGGCAGCCTGTAGGCCATGGCCACAGCTCTCATGTGGCTAAAAGCTGTCACTACTACATACACAGATAAGCTAGAGAGCAGCATGACTGTGTCAGGGAACAGGGCGGGCAAAGGTAGCCCCTCACAAGACACCTGTAACACCAGGAGTAGAAGGCTAATATCCTCAGTGCCCAGGGCAGGCAGGCAGCACGCGGCTCCCCCGCCTCCACCCAGGACAGACACCACTAACAATCTCAGCATTCTTCCCAACTGATCCCGGACCCACCCTGCCAACTGAGGTGAAGCTATCCAGGAACAAATGTGGGCAAAGCAGCTAACTGCATGAGGATATGCAGGGCCAAGTCAGGGATGTGGGCCCAGTAGTGAGAGTCTGGGCCCACAGATGCTGCACGGTGATGCCCACTTCAGTAGAGTCCATGTCACTACATTTACATTACCTGTCCCAGAAATGCCTGGGCCAGGGGGACTGCAGGCTGATCGAAAAAATCTGATCCCAGTCGAGCAGGGTGGCTTTTGGCACTTGAGAAATAGCTGCTGAGCTGGGGGACCAGGGTCTTAGGTGGCTTCAGGTGGGAGTCCTTGGGAGAAGGTGTGTGCGCTCCATCTGGTAGGCTCTGATACCGCTCTGCCGCCAGTGGCTGCTGCTTTTTTTGTACCACTTTGCGGGAAAGCTGTAATGGGAAAAGACAAAATAAATTGGAAAGGGCAGACTATTGTGCGATGAAGCCAGGCTTGCAGAGCTCAAGGACTGTATTTGACTGCCTGCCTGATTCCCCATCTGCAAAATGAGGGTGAGCCCTTTGTGAATTGTTGCAAGGTGCAAACAGAATGTCAGACCTGACATACTCGGCCCCATGATGGGCCCCAGAAGGCCTTGGAAAATGACTGCATGTGAGAACAGCCTGGTGGCAGTGGTGACAGGGTTACCACTCTGCTCTGTGCACCCTCCACATACAGGAGATGCACTACTTGGTGGTTAACAGCTGCAGGACCCAGGGAGGGGACAGTGGATACCCAAGCCTATGATAACAGGACCAGTATCCCTGATTCCCATTTGTCACATGCCCCAATGAACTTCAGCTTATTTCTAGAATCCTGCCCTTTGTACCTGATCCTAACTAGGAATTAGTTGAGGAATGGACTGTGAGTCAGAGTGTCATCCATACACACCTGACAAATCCACTGTGCCAGACCCCTCTTCATATAGCCCAGGTCTGACACACACAGGTGGGTGAATACCAGGTGGACTATCTGCTTGGCCCTACTCCAAGTGCTCAGTACATAACCCCCAGTGAGTCCCCAACTGTCCTCTGCCTCATGACTCAGGATGTCAGAATGATGAGCAAAGAGGGCAAAGGTGAGGTCTCCCTCACCTTTGCAGACTATTGTGCAATGAAGCCAGGTGTGCAGAGGAGGATCCACTGAGACCCTGCACACCTTCTGCCCCACACCTAGTCCCCCACCTGGGGGGGACGGGGAGACCTGAACACATACCCCTGGCTGTTATGAGTACAGTGCCTCTCCAATGAGCGGGGGACAATGAAGGGAGCAGGTGAGCACTGGGGCCTACACCTTCCTCAAAGGCTGATCTTCAGCAGGACCTATGTCTCCCTAGCATGTGACAGACTTATTATTTTTAACATCAGGATTGATGTTCCATGTCGAAAGGAGACCGCCAGTAGGCTGAGAATGGACAGTGACGTGACTGTCTTTGCAGTTCGGAGGCTGATCTGCCAAAACCCACGGCTCAGACTCTGGGGCACTGCAACTCCTGCTCTCACCCTGAGTTTGGCCCCTGGTCTGCCCCATGGCACTCGGATCACTCTGGGTCTCTCTCCTGGTCCACTCTGCGTGATGGGAGGACTCATATGGCTGCCCGGGGACTGAGGCTCAGAGAGCCCTCAGCTTCCCACTACAGACCTAAGATCTGAACCTGCCTCAGAGGCCTTTGTGGTGGCAGAAACGCAGACTGTTTAACCAGGGAGCTAAGAAATGGGGTGACCTTACTGTTGCAACCAAGGGTGAATGCTGCCTCATACCGTGCACCTGGCCCTGGTTAGAAATGAGGGTTCCCTGGGCGAGGAGCCCCAGAAAACAGAAAGTGTCTGTGCCTCATCTGCAGAGAGGAAACCAACAACTTGCACTGAAAATGAGAACCTCGGAAAGCACTGGGCTGGCATAGAGCAGGCACTCCGAGAATGGCAGGAGGAAACACCACCCCCTCGGGAAGGCTCTTGCTAGTATGGGGCCACCCAGTGAAGGGCAGGGAACAGCCTAGCTTGGCGGAGATCTCCAGAGGACCCACCAGTCCGCCATCGAAACCTGGGCAGACACGTAAATAGAGGGAGAGAGCACTTATCACGCCGTGACAGACACTCAGGCCAGCTTCTAGGCCGCCCGCATGGTCATTCTGTCTGCACGCCGGCTCCGAGGCAGGGGTGTCCGAGCTGGGGCTCAGTGTCCAGCTTTTAACCAGGAAACCGGTGTCGGGGTGTCCTCCCAGCCCTCACTGGCGACTTGGGGCCGGGCCTCGACTTGGCTCCTGGCAAATGCCCGTGTGCGGACCGCAGGCCCCGCTCGGGGCCGGCCATGCGACCCGGGGGCATCCTCGGCCTCCGAGCCCGCTCCTCGGCGCTGCGCCCGGCGGGGGCGGCGCTCACCTGGCCGCGACTCACCCGGGTCCCGCTGCGCAAGGGCATCCCGCGGCTTTGCCAGGGCTCACTCGGGCCGGGACCGGCGGGGCGTGGAGACCACCCTGGGGACGCCCCCGGAAGCACCGCCCGGCCCGGCCCGGGGGTGCGGCCGGCGCCTGCGCAGAGGAGGACGGAAGCCGGGGCGGGGGGGGGCCGGGCGCGGGAGAGAGGCCGGGGGCGGGGGGAAGGCCGGGGCGGGGCGCGGGCTCCGCCCCGGGGGCGGGGCCGGGCGGGTACCCCGAGCGGTCCCGCCGGGGCCGGCGCTCCCGAGCGGTCTCCCCGCCTGGCGCCCCACCTCCCCTCCTGGAGGAAGGCCCAGGGCTGCTGGGGCGCTCGGGGCGTGAGAGGGGGAGGAAGCGGCCAGGGCTGGGGCTAGCCCGTCCCCTCCCCGCACTCGGCGCTCCTTCCAGTGACCTGCACCCCTACCCCGCGCCTCTTGCACCCTGGCCCACCCACAGCGGTAGAGCCAGGGGTCGGACCACCAAGAGGACTGGGCCATCTGGACCCCGACTGGGCCCTGCGGGCGTCCCGGTTGGAGGTGTCGTGCTTTGGGGGCGCGGCCCACAGTGGCGGTGGGGTGCACGTGGAGGGCACGTGAGGGCGGTGGCCTGGACACCTGGTCCTTGAGACGAGCCTTCCTGCACTGCAGGGGGTGGGGAGGTGGGTGGGTGGGCCAGGAAGACTTGGTCCAGGAAGCGGATGCCAGGCTTGTCCGGAAGCCCTCTCCCGTCATCATCACAGGTGGTCCCGGGATTCTGCCTCCGCAGAAGAGCCCCCACCCCTCCCACCGCCTAAGTATGCCGAGAGGAGCCCGCCCACATCCTGGAGTGGGCCTGCTGGAGAGTGGCCATCCTCCTCAAGAGGCTGCGGCCTGTACCAGGGCTTTGGGGACCTGTGAACATCGTCTTGCAGGGCAGTGGCAGGGGGCAATATGGGGAACACTGCTGCCTTTCCCCTCTGATGCCCCTCCCCACACCCAGCACCTGCTGCCTGCCCTGCCTATAATGTCAAGTCAGATTTGTGCCCCCAGGAGTAGAAAGAGGGCATTCTGAGGAGGGCAGTGCCCAGTCTGAGGAAGGAAAGGCCATGGGTAGTAGATGTTCAGGCATAGGGCTGTTCTGGGGGGATGCCCCTGGGGGAGGGGGCACACTGACAGCTCCTATGGCTCAGTAGGAGGCGAGTGCAGTCCCAGCACCCAGCAGAGCCACCCCTCCACTCTATCGCTCTAGAGTTCATCTGGGTTTGCAGGGCCCCTCTGCTGTGGCATGTACAGTCCCACACCCTGTACAACCCACCCCCGGGCCTAGGAAGGGGTACCATGGGGCCGCCCAGAGCAACTGGGCATATGATGATGTCAGATGGGATGTGTTGGGTGGGAAATGTGACTGGGGTTCTCAGATGAGCATGGCACCTGGTCACAGGACAAGTCCAGCTGGGAGGGCGCTGGTCTCCAACTGCTCCTCCTCCTCTGACCAGCCCAGGGGCTGAACTTCAGCCCTCCAGCTCCCCACCCCCACCCCAGGGCCCCAACAGGGACTTCCTCAGGAGGGAGGAGCAGCAGTCTTCCAGCTGCCTGCTGGAAGCCACCCAGCTGTTTCTGGCACTATGTGCTGCTTCCGGAGGTGGGCAATGTGTCATAAACCCATGCTTGTAAAGCAGGACTGGATGTGACTCCCACCCCTTTCTTTCTTTCCTCCTCGCCCCCTGCAGCCATTCTGCCCAAACAATGGCTCCCCTTTCCTGCTTTCCTGTGTGCCCGGCCCCACTTCATCCTTCCTTCCCTTTCTCCCTCACTCGAAGGGAAACTGAGGTCCCAGTTAGGCCCCATCCCCCTGGTGAGGGCAGGGGCAGGATGGATGCTGTCTTGTATAAATCTTTATTCTGATTTCATGAATGGCACGTGGTCTTGGTAGAAATCATGGGGAGTCCACATGTTCCCACAGGGGTGTTTTATTCCAACCTTGAGGATGAAGAAAGGCTCGGAGGGCAGCCCTGGCCCCCAGGAGGTGACAGGGCCTCATCAGCAACCTACTTATCCAGATGTTCTAGCCTGAGTGCAGGAGCTTGCGCAACCTCTGTAAAGGGGGGCTCTCCCCCTCCGCCCCCCTTCCTGGTTTGTGGTCTGAGGCCCCACCACAGGCTGGAAGTGGTGGGTTAAGCATTCCCACTGTGGCCTGCAGGGCAGGCTGACTGGGAGTGAGAGAAGGTGGTGCTAGGCGGGAGGAGGGGCCCGGGGCCTTCTCCATCCCTAGTGTGCCCTGCTGCTGGGCTGGACGAGTCATGTTGGAGGATGTCAGTGGAAGATGGAGGCGAGGACACCCTTGATGCTTTCAAAAGGGTCAGCATTGAGGTGAGCTGCTCTTTGCCTCTCCTAGTTAGTTCATAGCCTGTGGAGGGGCCATCAGTCACCAGAGCCTTGACAGGAAGGACAGCAGCTCTATTATCGGTCATAGAGGCAGGAGCCCCAGCACCAGCACTGACTCAGTGTCCTTCCTCTTTAACATAGCGGCAGAGGTGGCTGACACCTTGGAAGGAAGAGTTGACATGTAGGGGGAGGGTCAGAGGCTCTTTGGGTAGAGAGGGCAGTGGAAGGGGGTGTGTGTGGGCTGCATCCTTCCTTCCAGGGACTGTGCTGTCAGTGCTGCTGGGCCCTGGGCCCAGGTGCTCTCGGGACCCCTTGCCACACCCTGAGACATGGGGAGGGGAAGCTGCCTCAGAAATAGCCAGTGACTTCAGGCCCCTGGATGGCCTGGCCCATTTCCACCTCCTCCCCAAATAGCCAGGGGCTGGTCTGGGGCTCATCCAGGCCCCCTACGCTCAGGGACTGGCCTGCTGAGTTGAGGATTCCAGAGTGGCTGGCAGGGATTCCTATTGGTCAGAGTGAAGTCCACAGCCATGGGGGTGGTCCAGACACTTGCCCATCCTCAGTCACCTGTCCACACGCTAGGCAGTTACAGCTAATTTCTGTTTCTACAGAAATTGGGTGAAGAGGGAATAGGGGCAACAGGAGCGGGGGTTCCATGTATGGGGCTTCTCCACCAGGGTATAGGGCAGAGGAGCAAACATGAGGCAGAGCATGTGTGTGTACATACATGTGTCCCTGTGGACTAGGCCCAGGCCTGAGCACACATGTGTCGACCCTCTTCTGTTCATATCATCCTTCTGATGCCAGGGTCCTTGCTCAGGAGGCCAAGCTGGGCAGAGAACCTGGTATTCCTGGGTTTACCTGTCAGAGTATACTGGGGCATACCTTGGGAGCAATACCTGTGAAGAGTGAAAGTTTGCAGCAGAGGCTGCTGTGGATCCCACTGGAACTCAAGAACTGGGAGGGTCTTTCAGAGGTAACCCGAATGAATACAGGGGGAGACCATTTACCTGTCACTGGACACATAGACCACCTTCTCTGGGGAAGGAAGCATAATTTTGGACAAGGAAGCTCTTGCTCACTGAAGGCGACTCCTCAGGGAGCTACTCCTGGAAGCTGAGGAGTGTCTGGGTAATGAAGTGGGTCTGGGTGGCACCCTGCAGTGTCCACAGCAGGATGGGTCCTGCTAGCACCGGATGTCCAGCCGTGGCATGCTTTGGAGGTGAGCCCAGGTCCTGGACTCCGAGGAGGACAGTGCTGCACACACACCCTGCCAGCCCAGTCTGGGCATCCAGGTGGGCGTGGCCTGCTTATCCCTGGCAGGGGTCAAGAATGCTGGGCATGAGAGACTGTTCTGTCTCTGGCTGAGAGCCTGAAATGGGAGGGGTGGCACGTGTGGGCTGCAGGAGCCCTGGGCATTAGTACTGGGCAGTCTCCTTCTTGCCTTGTGTCCCTAGTGCACTTGTAGCATCTCTCCAACCAGTGAAGGAGACCCCTTAAGCCCCTCCAAAGCTTTTGTTGTCTTCCTTTACCTAAGAATCATGTTGATATACCCGTGTTCACAGAGGACCATGTATGTACAGGCACTGCTCTGTCCCATGGTATGGACGAAGATATAATCAGAGGATTCTGTCCCTTGCCCAGGCTCTGGGGTCAACCTGTAAGTGGGCTGCCAACTCATGTTGGTTACTTTCTGTATAGCCATGGGCCAGGTTGTTGTCTGCAGTCAGACACTGGGCATAGCTTGCTGTGGCAGCAACACAGTTCAGAGAGGGATAGTACCAACTGGTTCCCAACTAGCAAAGGGCCTGAGGACACATTTGGGGGCCCTCTGAGGATTGAGGGGCTGAGACTCACATGCCCAATGTGTTCTAGCAGCTGGTGGAAGGCTCCTTAGGAGACCCATGGTCCTAGTTCTGTTTTCTCTGAGGGAAGAAGGGAGACCTTCGTATTGACTACCTAGGGGAAACCTGGACCCTTGAACCACTCTCAGTTCCTGCCTGTACCCTGCCATTGGTACCCCTTCCCCCATTTCTGGGTCTTTTTCTGGGTTACTGGGCCCCATAGACTCTTGCAATGTCAGGAGAGAAGAATGCTGGAAACATCCACCAGCAGCCTCAGCCTAGGAGCAGATGGGCCATATTGTGTCCAACTCTGAGAATACAGAGGTGACCCCACCAGGGGCGGCTGGTGAGCTCTGAACGGGAAGAACACGGGATGCTGAGCACTGTGCTGCTGCCGCTGCTGGATGGGTTTTAGGAGCTGTAGGCACAGCCTGGCCTGCGAGTGTGCTCGCTGGGAGAGCGGCCTGGGGAAGGGAGAACTGCTCTGATCCTGCCTTTGGTGTGAGTGTGAGTGTGCGTGAGTGCGTAAACACACGAATGGGAGTGTATAATTGTGGTTATGTGCACGTGAGTAAATGTGTGAAAGAGCCTAAAACGTGGACAGTCGTACTAGTAGACGTGCGTAGGGGTCTGTGTAAACAGGTGTTACGTGGCTGAATAGGTGAGCATGAGTGTACATGCATGAAAACATGAGCATGCGGTCTGAGTGTGAACGTGTGCGGAGTGTGAGTGCTCAGGTGGGGCCGGGGGAGTGTAGGGTAAGTGACTTGTCAGTGTGGGCCACTGGGAGCGGTTTGGGGACGTTAGGTGTACAGGAGGGGACACTGTCCCCCGAGCCCCGCCTCCCACCTCCGCCCCACTCGGGCCTGTTCCCGCCCCCCTTTCCCAAGCATAAGTCAAGGCCGACTAAGGTCGGACTCACTCCGGAGTGCTAGAGGCTGCGGAGCACGGTCTGTCGCTGACCATCAGGCTCCGTCCATCTGGGCTACCCGGTCCTCCCTGCTCGGCCCAGTCCAGCCACAGGTGTCCCCGCCGCGGGACGCAGGGCCGAGCGGAGCCCGGCGGCCTCCCCGGAGGAGGCGGCGCGGCCGGGCGGGCGGCGCGCATTCCTGCGCCCTGAGTCAGCGCGGCCGCCCCTGCGGCCGGGCCCGCCCCCGGCGCGCACGCCCCTCGCTGCATGGCATTCCCGGCGGGCGGGGACTCGGCGCGGGCGCCCTCCCGGCCGGCGGCGGCGGCGGCCGCTCCCCAAGGCCCTCAGGAGCCCCCCGAGGCCCCGGTGCCGGCGGCGGCGGTGAGTGCGCGCGCCCGGAGCGGGGCGCGGGGCCCGGGGCGCGGGGCGCGCGGGCCGGGGGGTCCCGGGGCTGCGTCCGCCGCGCGCGGGGCGCGTCCTCAGCCCACCGAGCGGCCCGAGCCGCGGCGGGCCCGGGGCCCAGGCTGGTCTGGGTCCGGGGTTCGGACCCGTCCCCGCCCGGGGCGCCCGGACTTCCCTTCCCGGAGTTTCCCGAGGCGCGCGGAGGCGGCCCAGCCCCGGATTCCCGGCCCGGCGCGCCGCAAAAATAGCTCGTGGCCGGATTAGCACGTCCCAGTGGACTGCCCGGGCCGGACAGCGCGGCTCCAGCCCCCGCCCGACAGCTGGGGGTCCTGGGAGCGGAGGGCCCGGAGTCCGGGGTTGTCCCCGGCTCCTCTGAGCGACACCCTCCCCCCCTTACGTTGTCCTTCCCGGCCACCACCGGTGGGTGGTGTCTTCAAGTCGAAACTCCGGCTCAGAGGGTGGGACTTCGCAGGATCATCCCTGTCCCAGCCGTGCTCCTTGGGGACGGGATCACAGCAGCGCTTAGAGCAGTAGCTGTGGAGCGAGGGGTGGGGACTGACCCCATCTGTAAACACTGAAACTGCAGGGCTCTGCGAGCTTCTCCCAAAGACACCCCTCCACTCCCCTGTTCTCCGTGGCCAGGAGGGGCCGGCCAGGGCTGACCCTGAGACCTCTACAGGGTGCTTTGAAGCAGGTCTCTTGTCTGGGGAGATGGAGGGACCCCAGGTGCTCAGGGCACTGGGGGTGGAGGGCGGGCTTGGGGGCTGCCTGTTTGCCCTGCTGGGGGCATGTCTGTGGGCTGAGTGGGGGAATGGGCAGGGGGTCCCCCAGCTATGCCTGCCCAAGGCTCAGATGGTCCTGACCAGAGCTCCTTCTTAGTGTGTGCAACTTGAGGCTGTGTGTCTGTGTATCTGTCTGGGTGGGTGGGGCATAGGTCTGGAGGCCCTAGCTCTGTGCTGGGAAAGGCCCCCCACACCCACCCCCTACCTTGGGACTTCCTGGCAGAGAAGATTCAAGGATGAAACTGGCTTTTCAGGTTTGGCCCAGCCAGATGCTGGGTTCTCCCCACCCCCACGGAACCATTCTCAACCCTGTAGCCCCCACTCAGAGACTGGGAGAAAGCTAGGGAACTGAGCAGCTGAGTGGGGCTCAAGAGGTCCCTGAGGCTGAGTTCCCTGTCACCAGGAGTCATTCTGGGCAAGCTGGATCTTTTCCCTGAGAACAGGACAGGGGCTTGTAGCTGTGCACGGGAGTCAGGTGGCCCCAGATAAAGGTTTCAGGCCTCAGACACCTTTTGACTCCTCCAAGCAGCCTCCACTGGCTGACCAACTTCCCAATGTACAGACAGGCTGGCCGAGGGCAGCAGAGCTGGAGCATTGCTACGACCAACATCCCCATCCAGAGTTAGCGTGCTGGCCAGACAAACCACTACTTGGGAGCTTGCATCCTAGAGGGACCCTGGATTCAGGGGGAATTACTCAGGTTTTCTCTGACTTTCAGGGCCCTCTCAGGGTCTTCTCAGTTCTACCTGTTGCTGAGGGTACCCTGTGCCTCATTGATGCTCTACCCGGATGTGAGGGGCTTCCTGACGCCAGCTCTAGTTTCCCCACCCTGGTGTCTGTGACAAGATCGACTTTCTGCCCAGGGATCAGATTCCTTGGCTTCTGCCTGTTTTCTGGGTTGGTGTGTTTGAAGGTGATTCCCTACTCCCTGAACGGAAATGCTGTGGGTTGACGGGGTGGAGTGGGGTCCCCTAGGGGCTTCACAGCCCTCCACAGCCTGAGGAATCCAGATGGTCTGCCCCTTACCGTGGCCAGCTAGACAGGCACAGATCCCTTCCACCCCAGCTCCTGGGCCAACATGGCCCAAGGCTTTGAACCCCCTTGGAGGCTTAGTGACCTTGAGCCTCTCTGAGTCTCAGTTTCCTTATCTGTAGATAGATGGACACAGAGGACCCCTTTCAGGTTTTGTTCAGTGGGTCAGTCAGGGTTCTGATGACTGAATCCATTTCTGCCCACTATGGCTTTCAGGGACTTGGTTTCCCCTTGTGGGGCCTCTCTAGCACTATCCAGCAGCCAGTGTGTCCTGGGGGGTGTCTGGGTACCAGAGAGCATGTGTGTGGAGTCAGTCAGGGGGCCCTGATTGGTGACCAGGCATGTTGATGGGATGTGGGCCTTTTCCCCCAATGTCACACCCAGAATTTCCTGTAGTTAAGTCCGTGCCCCTTCCCCCTTGTTGACTGTTTCATTGACAGGTCCTCTAACCTCTTGGAGCCTTGGGGCTCCCCAACCCTGGGGTGTGTCTGTTCTCTCAGCCCCTGTCAGACTCAGTGGGGTCAGGAGCTTCAATTCTGGCCATTGGTAATCCCCTGGGCCATATGTGCCTGCTGAGCCTTGGGACAGTGCCTCCTCCCGAGGGCTAGTGCTCCCTTTTCTACCCTGTACACCACCCTCCCAGGTCAGGTCCCTATGTCTCCAAGGCCTCCTATAGCAGGAAGACTCTTATTCTGTTATTGGCCCTCTGCTTGCTCCTTTGGGGTGACAGCAGGTAATGGCTGACATGAGGAGGCAGGGATTTGATATATCTTCCTTCGGATGGCACCCTGCAGGCCATTGGTCAGGTCTCAGGCCTGCCCCGCTCCCCTCTGAACCTCACTTCTTCCACAGAAAAGTAGAGGTATAGCTGGGAGGGTTGAGGATGGTTGAGGACCTGGTCTATGTCCTTCCCAATATGATGCCAGGTGAGGCAAAGAAGCCCAGAGAGGCCAGGTGACTTTAGCTTTGCCACACAGTAGCATGTGGTGGAGAAGGACTGGATTCTAGGCCACCAGACAGCTGATGATTCCCGATCCCAAGGGGGATCTGGGGTTGAGCATTATCTTAGGGGTCAAACAGAAGACTGAGGGTCAGAGATGGGATCTAGTGGGGAGGTTGGGGGAGCTTACCTGTCTTGGGACTGTGCTCAGGGGAACTGGGGACACGTTTGGGCAAGTGTCCGGGGGTGGGGCCCATTGCTCCAATTGACCTTGGTGATGGGCGGTCCCCTGGGATGGGCAGAACAGGGCTCAGGCTTTGCAGGTCTGGTCCTAGGGCCGGGCCATCCACTTGTCCTCCAGCCGCCCCTGCCAGCATTTTCCTGTGAGTTTGCAGGGAATGCCTGAGTGCTGAGTGCAGTGGTAGCTGCTGCTTACACCTGAGGATCCAGCTTCACACTGACTGTGGCCACTGGTGAGACCTGGGCAGGTCAGAATGTCAGCCCAGTCTCTTTCTGCCTCTTGGCCCACCCTCCCAAACAGGGCATCTTGAAGGGTCCTGTCGCCAGTTGCCACCATGGCTCCTGGTCTGGTTGTGCACGCTCTTGGGCCCTCTTCCTCCTGGGTTCCCTGTCTTTCCTGTAGCTGCCGTCTTCCGGGAGCTCCCCAGAGCTGACAGGCATCACCAGCCCTTCTGATTTTGATCCAGCTGCTGCTTCTTGAACACATAGTGTTTGGCAGGAACTTCTGTGGCCCCGGGTTTTCAAATGGGAAAATTGAAACTTGCATAGGGTTGCAGGTGCTAGGGGTGAGCAGGGTCTTTGTATGATGTCTTGGACCAGGCTCTCCCCACTGGCCTCCCTGTACTGGCTCCTGCTTCCTGGCCCCTCCTGCAGCCATGCACAGTGCCAGCCTGAAGGGGACCCCAGTCAACCCCAGAGCAGGCACCTGGGTCAGTGGGACCCTCCTCCTTCTCCCCTCCCACCCCTTTCACTGCCTCTTAAAGCAGCCTCAGTGGTCCCATGACCCTGCAGAACCCTCGTCCCTCAGCTTCATCTCCAGTCTTGCACCATGCTTCTCCCGAGCTGCTTGAAGGACCAGGGGTGCAGTGCCATTTCATGCCCTCCTACTGGGCTGGGTCCCCACTGTTGGTGTTTACTTCGTCAGTACTTCTCACTTTACTTCCAGATGCCCCTTTGGGTGTCTCCTGATGGGACTGGGCGCTGGGTGGGCAGTCACGAATGTTGCCAGAATGACTCAGACACTGTGTGACCCTGGGCGGTCCGCCCTCCCTGGGTTGTGGTTTCTCCCTGCGTTGAAGGGTCAGCGGAGTGGAGATGCTATTGGGATTTCCCCCATGAGGGGCTGTCTGGGAACAAGAGCCCACTGTGCTCCTAAGGGAGGCCAGGACACTGAGCCACTGTCTCCTCTGGGTGGATACTGACCCCTCCCCAGACCAGACTCTTTGTCTAGCCTGGGCCTGTCCCTCCTCCACACCCTTGGGGCCTGCTGTGGAGCCCCCCCACACCCCGCCCCTTGTGAATCCCACTCACTTGAGGCTCAGATGGAGAACTGGGCACAGAGGAGCAGGGCAGACCAGGGACCCACAGCACTGAGGGCAGGCTGGTTGTCTTGGAGCTGTGTGGCTTACAGAGCTCTCTCTTGCTTCCGCCCCAAATACAGGAGGGATTTGGGTGGAGATGAGGGAAACTGGGAGGTCTGGAGGCAGAAAGCAGGTGCCAACCTCACAAGTTGAGCAGCTCTTGTGTTTCTGTGACAGACTGTGGGCCTAGGCCTGTGGGGGCTAGGGCGGGGGCGAGGGAGATGTCCAGCTCCCTGTCCTCGCTCATCACCCTTTCCCAACCTGTTTGTGCTGCCCCTGCCCCAACCTGCTTGCATGGTTAGCTCTTCCTCTCAGACCCAACTTCAGGTCATCTTCAGGAATCCCTCATCACCCGGACCATGGGGATTGGCTCTGCTAGCCTGTGCTCCTAAATGACCAGTATTTACTGGGCAGTGATTCTGGAGCAGGCCTGTTGTGGGCACTGTGGACCTGGCAGTGACAGGACAGGACAGGACAGGATACACATGGGAAAACTCCCAAGCGTGCAGGGGGACTCCAGGGCCAGGAGCCCCTCTTAGGGTTAGCACAGCCTGACTGAGGCTGCAGGTCCTAGCACATGTGGAAGGTTGGGCAGAATGTGTGTGTAGGGCCAGGGCCCTGAGACCAGAGGGAGCCAGGTGTGAGGAGAGGCTGTGGGTGGGGAGCAGTAGGAGCCACGGAAAGCCATGGGTATGTGTGGTAGGGCGGGCCAATTGGCTGGCAAAGGTTTCTTGCACTGCTGAGTGGAGAACCAGCTGATATCACCTAGGAGTGCTGGGCATGCATGGAGAGGCTCCTGGAGAGCACCCAGCACCCATCAGCAATCCCCAGCAGTGATCCTAGGAGCCACTCCTGGCCCTGTTCCTCTTTGGACCTCACAGAGGCTCCACCAGAAACACTGGCCCCTTTGCCAGGTGAGAAACTGAGGCTCCGTAAGGCATGTGGTGGTTGAGTAGCAGGGACAGACTAAAGGTGGCATAGCCTCCCCCATTTGAAATGCTAAGGGGTTCCCATCCTGTCTGGCCCCTGACCCACAAGGCCCCATGGGGTCCAGCACAATCTTGGGGGTCAGACCTGGATCCCCACCTGGTAGGCGTGGCCTGACTGTGGCTTGGAGGGTACACTGGGGATGCTGTCACAGCAGCGCAGGTTCTGATCACTGTCTGCCTTCCCAGCGTGCCTGATACTGTCTGAAATCCCATGCTAGTGCTGAGCCCCACAACTGTCCTTCCCAGTCACTTCCTTACCAGAAGAGGGGTCATAAAGTACATGATCTGTGAAGGGAGGTCTGGCAGATGCTGACCTGTGACCTGTTGATGATGTGGCTGAGCCGTATCGGGACACATAGGTCTGGGCTGGGTTTGTGGCATAGGCTGGATGAGTGCTGGTTTCCTGGTTCATATCCCAGAGGGACCCAGTTCTCAGGATGCATTCATGTCAGACACTGTCCCTCCACCCTGTCTGCCTCTGTCCCCTTCTGGGGACTCCTCTGTGTGACCCCACATTCTGGGGCTCACGTGGGCAGGGACCCCAGAGGGATTCCCAGTGATGTGTGAACAAATGCTGCCTTCGGCTCTTACCCTGGGATTAGACCGCATGAAAGCAAGGGAGAGATGAAAAGACCCCTGGGTGCACCGTTAGCTCAAAGAAGTTGGACAGTGAAGGATGGGGCAAGAGCCAGGAGAAGGCATCCCTGAAGAGCCGAGCCTGTTCCTTGTTGGTGTAGCAAAAGTGGGACCCATGAGGAGTGCCTTGGGACAGTCCCTAATTGGTATTGGGCCAGTAGGAGTATGAGCGGTGAGCAGTATCAATAGAGGGGTAATAGGATCAGTGAGCAGTGGCTTGGCCCTGTTCTTGGTCGATATAGAGCCATCAGGAGTGTGCAGTGTCCTGGGCTCAGCACTGTTTGGTGTAAGGCAGTAAGAGCTGCCAGTCACATCCTGGCCTGGCCCCACATGGAGGTAGGGCCTGTAGGACCTGTGAGCTGGGTCTTGCGCTGGGCCCTGATTGGTGTAGAGCCAATAGAAGTTGTGAGTACTGTTCCAAGCATGTCCCTGAGTGGTGCAGGGCTGGTGAGAGCTGTGAACAGCATCCTCAGCCTGTCCCGGGTCTGTGTAGGGCCAGGGGGAGTTGTGACCGTTGTCCAGGGCTGTTTCTGGTCTACACAGTGCCAGTGGAAACTGTGAGAAGTGTCCTGGGCCTGTCCCTGGTTGGTATAGGGCCAGGAGGAGCTGAGAGCAGCATCTGGACCAGTCCCTGTTTTGTGTAGGGTCAGAAGGAGCTGTGCTCATCACCCCGTGCTCTCCCTGGTCTGTGTGGAAGTGGGAGCCAACAGTCGGACTTTCCCAGCTCCATATAGAGCTGGGAGTTGCTCTGAGCAGAGTCCTAACCCTTCCCTGGTCTGTATAGGTCCAGTAGGAGCTGTGAGCAGTATCCTAAGCCTATCTCTCGTTATGCTACCCTTAATATGGGACCTGGGGCAGGTCAAGCTTCTGTTCTCTAGGCCCCAGTTTCCTTATTTCTAAGGTATGGGTGGGGCTTTCTCAGTATCTCCTCCAAGCAGTTTTGAGGGAGGCTCAGAAGTGGAAGCTGTTTCTAGGGATGTTGGTGGGTGGTTATTAACCCCGCAGGTCAGAGGCTTTGAGGTCAGAAGCTCTTTGAGGAGGCCGAGGAATTTTGGGGTCTCTGTTCTGAGTATTGCTTGGGCACTCCCTTGGTATCCATACCCCCCATTGTGCTCATAGAACCTTTCCAATCTCGGCTGTTCTGTTTCCAGATCTCTTGAGGTCCTTCTCTGGGGAGATCTGTTTAGATTGGTCCTGAAAGTACCATTTTGTAAGTGGGGAAATAGAGTGTCAGGGAAGCCATGGTTACATGCCCTTTGCCTCACGGTTACCTGGCCAGGCAGTAGTGGCCCAAACAAAACCCTGGCCCCTTTGCTCTGGGTCCTGGGGCCTAACCTTGTATATAAGTGGTAGATTTGGGGTTAGGGTCTCAGATGCTGAGTTGGGGTGCTGGGCAAGCCACCCTCCCCGCGCTGAACCGCTTTGCTGCTGTTTCTGGCCGCATGGCGCACCCTGGTGGTCACGACGCGTCTGTGCCCAGGTGGTTTTCAGGAGGTCCCTTTGCTCTCAGACCTCGGGAAGCCGCTCAGCGAGGTGGAGCCATAGCACACTCCTGTTGTGGGTGTAGTGGGCCCTCTGTCTCTGGGGTGGACAGCATGGTGGATAAGAAGCTGAGGGCTGAAATTTTCCCTGTGTATAGACTGGGGTGAGCCCCTCAGCCTGCCGATGTTCTCGTGCCCACTCAGACCTTTGCACTGGCAAAATTCCTTGTAGTGGGAACAACCCCTACCCCCAGCCTTGATCACTCCGTCACCTCCTTCAAGCCTTTGCTCAGATGCCAGCTCATAGGAAGGCATTACTGCTCCTGGCAACTGTAACGTGCTGATTTTGTCCCTATCACAGTTCACATCTTTTAACACAGCACATCTATTTACTTTAGGTTTATTGTTTGTCTGGCTTATAAGCTCCAGGGAGGCAGAGTTTTTGTCAATTTTGGTTTCCTTGTTCTCTACACCAGTGTGTTCCTAGCACCTAGGAGTGGCTCATGGTAGGGGCTCCCATATTCATCACATGAATTTATATTGTCTGAGGACCTAGTATGTGCCTGGCAGTATCTATAGAGACGAATGAGGCAGAGTGTGTTAGTGTGGAGCACAGAGTAGGACTTCAGCAATGGGAGCTGTGATTACCCTTATTGGAGTTATTGCTGCTTCTGTCTCCTCCTGGGTCTGGGCCCAAGGAGCTGTCAGACGTCTCTCGGCATTGTTACCGAATGACACATCACACTCCCAGGCCCACTTTGCTGCATCTGGAACCATGAGCGAGGCCCGCAGAGACAGCACTAGCAGCCTGCAGCGAAAGAAGCCGCCCTGGCTGAAGCTAGACATTCCAGCTGTGGCCCCTCCAGTCGCTGAGGAACCCAGCTTCCTGCAGGTAGGTCCTGGCCGGCAGGGGCGGTGGGTACGTCCTGTCCAGCCTCCTTACCATGACCCCGTTGCCCAGCCCCTGAGACGCCAGGCTTTCTTGAGGAGTGTGAGTATGCCGGCCGAGACGGCCCACGTCCCTTCGCCCTACTATGAGCCCCGCCGGCCAGTGCTGCAGCGCCAGACGTCTATCACACAGACCATCCGCAGGTACCACACTGCCCTGGCTGCCCCTGGGTCGGGGCCGGGGGGCTGGTGGGACAGAGGCAGGCATTCATAGTCCACTTTGGGTGCTGAGGCTGGGAATAGCACAAGGGCCCCTTCTGTCTTGGCTTTCTCCTCGATCTTGTTCCCTGTGTCACCTGCCCTCTTGCTCTGGGGACTGACTCCTCTCACCTACCACCCTTCTCTGCTCCCCTCCAGCACTTGCTCTCTCCTTCTCTGTCTCCCTCACCCCAATGCTCTGATTCCTGAACAGCCGACAGGTGCGCTTTGGGCGTGTCCACACTCTACCCCTCTTGGGTTCCCCTGCCACCCGCAGGGTCCTTCCGCAACGCTGGTCTCTCTCTCGGTCCCTACTCAGGTACCTTGGGCAGGGCATGAGTGTGTTAGTGTCAGCTGGTGTGTGCATGGCTTGGGACCTCTTGGGAGCAGTTTGCATTCTTTGGGGTTCCTAACTTCTGGTGCTGGCAGTGTTTTTGCTTGCATGTCCAAGGGCTGTGGGCAGCCCACCTGGGCTTGCGGTGCCCACTGCCTGAGTTCTGTGGTATCCAAGGTCAAGCTGCTGCCCAGGGCCACGCTATCTGGGTGAGCTAAGGGCGGAGCTCTGAGCACCTTCTCTGGACTCAGTGATTCCCTACAAACACCCCTCTCACAGATGGGTTGCGGGTCTGTGTAAAATATGCACCTGGGCAGGGCCTATCATTTGCGGTTCTAGTGGGAATTTTGAGTTGGCTAGTTGTTTAGGGGAACCCCCTCATCCTCTAAATTGGACCTAACTGGACCCTGGAGTGACCAGAGGCCTGGGATAAGGCATGCTTCCTAGGAGGAGGACCTCTGAAGCCCCTGCTGGGGAGGAGAGAGGTCTGGCTTCCACTCACTGAGTCCCTTCCATGGCAGGGGCACAGCTGACTGGTTTGGAGTGAGCAAGGACAGTGACAGCACCCAGAAATGGCAGCGCAAGAGCATCCGTCACTGCAGCCAGCGCTATGGCAAGCTGAAGCCCCAGGTCATCCGGGAGCTTGACCTGCCTAGCCAGGACAATGTGTCGCTGACCAGCACTGAGACACCTCCTCCACTGTATGTGGGGCCCTGCCAGCTGGGTATGCAAAAGGTATGCTTATCCTCTGCGGCCTCCCGCAGGCTCCTCACTCTGCTCCCTGGGGATGGGGTGAGGGGCGCAGCCAGCCCCAGCAGAGGAGGTTCCTTGGAGCTCATGGTCTGGGAACGTGGTCATAAAGACACCTAAGACTCTCTCTGGGAAGGGGGCCCTGGGATTGTACCATGGGGCCAGCATCTCAGGATGAACAGCAGTGTAAAGGCACTACAGGTGGGGAGAGGGACCCCTCTGTGCACTGGGGTGGGGTGGTACCCACTACTCTCCGGGGATCCATTGGGATGTGGGAGGAGCAACAGCTGTGTTCTTCAGTGAGGTCCTGGGTGGGGAAGGAGCCCGTGGGGTGATGACCCAACCGTCCCCCGACTCCTGCGTCTCCTCCCCTCCACCAGATCATAGACCCCTTGGCCCGGGGCCGGGCCTTCCGCATGGCGGATGACACCGCCGACGGCCTGAGCACCCCGCACACGCCCGTCACGCCGGGTGCCGCGTCCCTCTGCTCCTTCTCCAGCTCCCGCTCGGGTTTTAACCGGCTCCCGCGGAGGCGCAAGCGTGAGTCTGTGGCCAAGATGAGCTTCCGGGCCGCTGCAGCGCTGGTGAAGGTGGGTGCAGGGCCCGGGTGGGCGTGGGGCGGGGTGGGGGCGGGGAGCTCAGTGCTTGCCGCCCGCAGGGCCGCTCGGGGAGGGATGGCACCCTGCGGCGGGTGCAGCGCCGGAGCTTCACTCCCGCCAGCTTCCTGGAGGAGGACACCGTGGACTTCCCCGACGAGCTGGACACGTCTTTCTTTGCCCGGGTAAGGGCACGGTCCCAGGCCCCCCGCCCCCGCCCGCGCGTCCCGCCCTGACCCCGCGTGTTTGCTCAGGAAGGTGTCCTCCATGAGGAGCTGTCCACGTACCAGGACGAGGTGTTCGAGACCCCGTCGGAGGCGGCGCTCAGGGACTGGGAGAAAGCCCCGGAACACGGGGACCTCACGGGTGGGGCCCTGGATCGCACGGAACTGGAGCGCAGCCACCTGATGCTGTGAGTGGCTGCAGTGCGGGGTCGGAGGTCGCGAGCAGCTGGTCTCTGGGGCAGGACCCCCACCCGCAGGCTGAGGGGGTGGGGCCTGCCTGGCTCTCCGTGGCTGGCACACCTAGGGCCGGGCGGGCACCTTTTGTGCCTCGGCTGCCTGCCTGTGGAACAGGAGCGCAATCCCAGAGCCCACAGGCGGAGCAGAACCCAGGGGGGAGGCCAGGGACCCGCCTACAGGTCAGGTCCCAGCCGCCTACCATGCCCGAGGACCCCAGGATTGCTCTTTACTGGTAAGGAGGCGGCTGCACAGGGCCTTCACCGCCAGATGGGACCGAGGCAGGTGGAGGGTGGCCCTGGTCCCATAGCAGCAGGTCTGGGGCCTGGGGCAGGATGTGACCGCGCCCCTTCCCCCAGGCCCCTGGAACGCGGCTGGAGGAAGCAGAAGGAGGGGGGCACCGCGGCCCCGCAGCCCAAGGTGCGGCTGCGCCAGGAGGTAGTGAGCTCGGCCGGGCAGCGGCGGGGCCAGCGCATCGCGATGCCCGTGCGCAAGTTCTTTGCTAGGGAGAAGCGGCCCTACGGGCTGGGCATGGTGGGCCGCCTCACCAACCGCACCTACCGCAAGCGAATTGACAGCTACGTCAAACGCCAGATCGAGGACATGGATGACCACAGGTGGGCGCGAGGCTCGGGGCAGGCAAGCCTCTGGGTTGAGAGCGGGGGCACCGGGCTTGAGAGCCTTCGCTGACACTCTCGCCCTGCAGGCCCTTCTTCACCTACTGGCTCACCTTTGTGCACTCGCTCGTCACCATCCTAGCCGTGTGCATCTATGGCATCGCACCCGTGGGCTTCTCGCAGCATGAGACTGTGGACTCGGTGAGCCCCCGTGCCCTTCCTGGGCCCACACTAGTGGAGCCTGGGCTCTGCACTCTCTCCCACTGAGGCTGGGAGGGGAGGGCCCAACTGGGCTGATCTCTCTCCCCAACCTCCCAGGTGCTGCGGAACCGTGGGGTCTATGAGAATGTCAAGTACGTGCAGCAAGAGAACTTCTGGATTGGGCCCAGCTCGGTGAGGGTGGGGCCTGGTGAGGCAGGTGGGCGAGGATCCTGGGCTGGCAGGGGCCAGGGCCTCAGCTGCACATCCCGATCACCCGCAGGAGGCTCTTATTCACCTGGGTGCCAAGTTCTCGCCCTGCATGCGCCAGGATCCTCAGGTGCATAGTTTCATCCGGGCCTCGCGCGAGCGTGAGAAGCACTCGGCCTGCTGCGTTCGCAATGACCGGTCTGGCTGCGTGCAGACCTCGGAGGAGGAGTGCTCGGTGTGTGCCCCTGCCTGCAACTCACATCCTGTCTGCACCGCATGTTTGTTGTGACTTCAGATGGAGCCCGTTATCTTTTACCCTAGTCCTCCAGCCCATTATCTTTTATCCTAGATCTCCGTGCAAGGTTCCTCTCATTCATTCATTCATTCCTCTTTATTCCCCAACTCACACATCTCCTCACACAGACGACCACTGCAATGTGTCTGATTTGGGTGTGCTCTTTCTGCATGTCTTGTTTTTGTGTGTCTTAAGTTTACACAAGAGGAACTGCCTTACTTTTTCCCACTAAACAATTAAAAAAAGGATTCCACCAAGTTTTTATTATATCATTTTATGAGGTACTAAAGTTTATACCAGTTCCCTGATTTGGGACACAGGTTGTTTCCAAGCTACTAGGAATTAACCTCTTGAGCTTATAACAGAATCCCTACATGCATGCACATTTCTAGAGTGTAAATTTATGGAGTTTGGGTTGTGGTCTCAGGAGGATCTCAGTGGTTTTGCTTTTGATTCTGGCCTTCTGGAGACTACTGGGTGAGGGCTCTGACCAGGGGCTTACCCTGTGTCTTCACGCAGTCCACGCTGGCAGTGTGGGTGAAGTGGCCCTTTCATCCCAGTGCCCCAGACCTTGCTGGCCACAAGAGGCAGTTTGGTTCTGTCTGCCACCAGGACCCCAGGTCAGTCTTGCTAGCCCCTCCCTTTTGTCCATATCTCCCTGGGTACTGGGAAGAGAGGGTGCTCCACTTGTTATGGAGTCGGGTGGAAGGGTGCCAACACTAAGGGCATAAGCAAGGTCTGACCACATACTGGGCTCATGCAGGGTGTGTGATGAGCCCTCCTCTGAGGACCCTCATGAGTGGCCAGATGACATCACCAAGTGGCCGGTGAGCTTGGGTAGAGGGGTTGGTGGGGAGTCACCCTGTCACGTGGGGGAAGAATCCACACCCCACCTATTGGCGATGCCAGGAGGTCCTGACCTTTGTGGGATCACCCTGTTTTCAGGTGCAATGTCCCTAGTCTTTGCCCCTGGTCTCTACCAATATCTGCCTTTCTGAGCAGATCGAGCAGGAGAACCAGGTAGAGACTTGGGAGGTTAAGGGACATTATTCCAGTTTGACAAATGGCCAAACTGAGACTTAGGGTACAGTAACCTGCTTGAGTCAAGATGTTTTCTGCTGTAGGAGCCTGTCCACCTTTGCCCCAACCCCCAAGCATAGTGTGGGGCCCAGGATTAGGGAAGGCCCTGACCCAACTTGCCCCCATTTGTGACCCAGATCTGCACCAAAAACAGTGCTGGGAACCATACCAACCATCCTCACATGGACTGTGTCATCACAGGCCGGCCCTGTTGCATTGGCACCAAGGGCAGGTAGGTGTGCCTGGGTACAGAGCACCGCCCTTCTCCCTTACCAAGTCCTGAAACAACCCCAGATACTAAGGGGTATGGGGTGAGAGTCTGGACTTACCCAGGGCTAACGAAGCTGGGAAAGAGGCTGAAACCGAAGCCTGGGTGTAGTCAGGTGCTTCTGTCCTTGGGCCCCAGGAATCCCCCTCTGCAAGTCTTCCCAACCCAGGTCTGACCTTTCAGGTGTGAGATCACCTCTCGGGAATACTGTGACTTCATGAGGGGATACTTCCACGAGGAGGCCACACTCTGCTCTCAGGTACGCCTCCAGGGTGTGTCCCTCCCCTCTCCCCCCAGCCATGGAGGGTGCTGACAGACCACTCTGCACAGGTGCACTGCATGGATGATGTGTGCGGGCTCCTGCCCTTCCTCAACCCTGAGGTGCCTGATCAGTTCTACCGCCTCTGGCTGTCCCTCTTCTTACACGCTGGGCAAGTGACACCATATGGGCTGAGCAGGGCTGGGTAGGGTGGGTGTCTCACTGTCCCTGGGAGTGGCTGGCTGGGCGGGGGGTGGCCTTCCCGGCTGAGCGCTCTCACCTCCAACAGCATCCTGCACTGCCTGGTGTCCGTCTGCTTCCAGATGACTGTCCTGCGGGACCTGGAGAAGCTGGCAGGCTGGCATCGAATAGCCATCATTTACCTGCTGAGTGGTGTCACCGGTAACCTAGCTAGTGCCATTTTCCTGCCGTACCGGGCAGAGGTAAGGCTGCCCCTACGGTCTACCTTCAGCACTGAGTGTGGGTCCCAGCTTGGGAGCATCTCCACTTGCCTCCTCAATCCTGCTGTGCTCTGGGTCATGGGAGGTGGGTTAGAGAGACAAGGCTATGGGTCTGGGGGTTCCTGCTCAGCTCCCGCTGCCTCCCAGGTGGGCCCGGCTGGCTCGCAGTTCGGCATCTTGGCGTGCCTCTTCGTGGAGCTCTTCCAGAGTTGGCAGATCCTGGCTCGGCCCTGGCGTGCCTTCTTCAAGCTGCTGGCGGTGGTGCTCTTCCTCTTCACCTTTGGGCTGCTGCCCTGGATCGACAACTTTGCCCACATCTCTGGCTTCGTCAGTGGCCTCTTCCTCTCCTTTGCCTTCTTGCCCTACATCAGCTTCGGCAGGTTTGACCTGTACCGCAAGCGCTGCCAGATCATCGTCTTCCAGGCCGTCTTCCTGGGCCTCCTGGCTGGCCTGGTGGTCCTCTTCTACTTTTACCCTGTCCGCTGTGAGTGGTGTGAGTTCCTCACTTGCATCCCCTTCACTGATAAATTCTGTGAGAAGTATGAGCTGGATGCCCAGCTCCACTGAGCTGGCGGGGGTGCTGGGGCCACATGCTCCAACAAGCCAGAGCCGGGCGGACTGTCCACTCCGAGCCTCACAGGCCATGGACTCTGCCTGCCAGCCCTGGGAGGAGTCCTGCCCATTTGTTGGACACACACCTCTTGTGCCTTGTTCACTGCTGTTGAACCTCTCGTACGTCGGGGCATTTATTACACTAGTTCCCTTGATTATCTTCTAACTAGTCTCTTGACGACCACCTCATGTGGCCAATAAATGGACTGGGAGCGTTTTAGCTGCCACTAACTTGACCAGAGCTGTCTCCTTTCTGGTTTCTGGCTGGGGGCTGTGGAGGGAGGTCCTTTAGGCCCCTGGCCTCTTACTCACTATTCCCAGAACAGGAAAGTCCCTCAGTCAGGTGGACCCACCTTGCCCCAATTCTTTAGTGACTGGTAGTTACAATGGGACATGGACCCATGGACGTGTTGTCACAATTCCCCACACTCTGAGAAGTGCCTTCAACCTAGTCCTCTGCAGCAGCCTCCAACTTCAGCCTCTAGTTATTTCCCTTTCTAGGAGCTAGGGGAAGATGCTGGGTGAGGCCTGGGGCCAAGGGCCTATTCATAGCTGTGGTCTCGCACAGGCCCTTGTTTATTTCTCCACAAGCAGAAACAAAGCCAGGAACTCTGCTTTTATTTCCTCTTTGTCGCAGAGATCACAGTTAACAGGACCATGTGACATCTTGAACTTGACTTACCTGCACCATTCTCCACCCTTGCCTCCCGTCTGTCATGGGATAGCACCAGTCCCTCCTGCCCTGATACTGTGGCTTTTTTGACTTTTCAGACTAAGAAGCCAAGAGGTTTATTCTGTACACAGCCCTGTGGGATCTGCCATTAGGGTGTTTGGGCCCAGGGAGGAGCCAAACTCAGGTCCTAGTCCTGAAGGCCCAGGGTTCACACTGACAGTTCCAGTTGTGTGCACCTTGACACTCTTCTGTGAAAGGGTACAGTGGCCCATGGCTTCTTGCTGTTGGGGAACAGCTTGGCTGTAGCACAGAGTTGTCTTTGCCTGGAGGTTCATTTTTGCCTCAGCTTTTTGATGAAGGACACCTCATCCCGATTCCGGATACCGTAACTGAAAGAAAAAGTGTCAAGTTACTTTCGGTGACTCCTCACCTGAGGCTTGTAAGAAACTAAGAAAAAACAGGTGGGAAGTGTGGTGTCCAGGAGGGTAAGGAGGGGGCAGTGGACATAACACACCAGCGGGCAGCCTTTCACCTCTATGTACACTCTTCCCTCTTCCTGGCTCTGTGTAGCCCTTAACTGCCATTGGTGAGAAGCAGTAGGGCCTCTCACACTGCTTCTCCCACTCTCATTCTCCTAGTATGGAGGGCTCCCAGCAGGAGGTGTCACTATAGCCAAGGACTCTTCTAGTCTGACAAATTCCCAGGGGTCCCAGCTCTCTGGAATTGCATGTGGAACTAAACAGCACAGCTCAGATGCCTCTCTATGTAGCTCAAGATGTGGCCTGAACTTACTCTCGGAGCTTCTTCCTGTCCTCTGTGAGTTTTTCTCCTGCAGAGGTCAGGTGGTATGTTCTCCACACATATGACCTGCAAGATAGGGATTCAGGTAAACCATGAGCAGGATTAGCTGGGCAGCTGGGATGCAAATGCTGTGCATGAGAAGGACTCATGGTATTTAGCTCTGTGGGGCCCAAAGCAGCCAGCCTCCTCTTCTGGGCTCTTTTCCTGTACATTTCTGCACCAGGCCTGAGGCAGCTACAAGGAGGCCCTACTCTCAAAGGGCTGTGTGGGACAAACATACCCTGCTAATGAAACAGGGAAGGGCTGACAGCATCCAAGTGAGGAGGGGATAGGGCTGCTGATACCTGTACCATCTGTAACTAAGGAGACCACTTCTGGACACATCACAAATACTCTAAGGTGTCTCCAAGTGAATATATCCAGCTGCCTGGATAGGTGGGGTGATAAAGACGAAAGAACAGCTGAGGCAGGACTCCCAGGCATGGAAGAACTTGTCTGAAGGCTCAGGACAGGGAGTTCATCACTCCAGTTAGTATTTTATAGCAGAGCCCAGGTAATTAAAAAGCACACATCCAGCAGGTGTTCCTGTGGAGTCCCACACCAACTCCCAGGAATGTACTGCAAGGAGACACTGCTCCACTTACCAGCTGATGTGCTGAATGCCCCCTTCACGTTCCTGCCTGAGCTGCACATATCTCTGGATGGCCTTCTTCAGGTCCAGGACCGTGGCGTTCTGTACTACAACCACAGCTGCAACCAGGGACACAAATGGGAGATCCATGGTGGGTCCCACAGCCACAGCCTCAGATGGCAGGAGGAGAACCGAGAAGCCCTATCAAACCTTGTCTGGACTGAGGCTCAAGTCTGAGCAGGGTGGGCTTATG
Organism: Cynopterus sphinx; assembly: GCA_030015415.1. Classification (NCBI taxonomy): domain Eukaryota; kingdom Metazoa; phylum Chordata; class Mammalia; order Chiroptera; family Pteropodidae; genus Cynopterus; species Cynopterus sphinx. The sequence goes on along the minus strand of CM057379.1, from coordinate 91,144,978 downwards.
GTTGCCCCTAACAACCCTGGGCATGGCCTCTGAGTGTCCCACTGACCAGTCCCTGTAAAATCTTCAGACTGTGTGGCCTGAAGGGAGAAGGGCAGCACTTACGCATGACTTCTCCATCCATCTTGCATACTCGAACTGTCATTGCCTGGCCATATTCTAGGGCTATTTGGGAATTGACCTCCTCCAAAGTGACCTAGGAAAGACCAAGAGTGGAAGTAGTAGTCCTAGCTTTCCTTACTACCCCAAACAACAACAAAGGAAGGCTGATAGTATCCAAAATTTTACAAAAGACAAGGGAAGAAATTCTTGTTTACACATTAGTTTCTTAGTTTTTCAGCACCTCAATCTCATGTTCCAGCCACATTTTCTAGTTAAAGTCCAAAGTGGACAGAGGCTCTGGAGAAAGGAGCATAGGAACAGGCAAGAATAATGAACGGTCCTGGATCCCCTCATCCAAGATGTGGGTAGGAGGATGAATGCTGGGCCTGTCAGTCCAGTCTGAGAGCCCCTGATCAGCAGGATCCAGGCCAGGGCATCGGGACAAGGTTGAGGCAGGTGTAAAAATCCACGATGGATAAAATAATATTGAAGTTGGAGGGAAAAACCAGGAATATTAATCTTGTCTTTATTATTTTGTTTCTCGTAGGCTTCTTTACATCGACTTTGAGTTACAAACATATTGCATTAAAATGTCATGCACCCTGGAGATTTTTTTTTTTGGGGGGGGGCTTCCCTTTAAATTCCGCGCCCCAGGCAACGGCCTCCCTCGCCCCACCCTCGGTCCGGCCCTGGTGAAGGCATACGTTTACCCCCAGGGGCGCCTTCCTGAGGCTTCTGGGCCGCAGCCCCCGTCAGCACCTCCGGGGATCTGTCAACGCCCCAACGCACGGCCCGGCGGCGCCCCGCCCCGGCCCCCGGCCCGCGCACACCTGGATCGGAAGGTCGCAGAGCAGTGGGTCCTGCACTACCATGGCGAGACCCTCCTGGAACACGTCCACCGCCTCGGAGTGCGGCAGTGCCTCCTCTTCGTCCTCATCGTTCTCCTGCGCCTCGGGCAGGGTGACCGCCTCCTCCGCCTCCGCCTCCTCCAGGGCGCCGCGCTGCAGATGCTGCTCCGCGGGGACCGCTGGCCGGACCGCGAGCTCGAGCCGCGCGCGCACGCGCAGAGGGAGCAACGCGCACTTCCGCCACTAGGGCTGCCGCGAAGACCAATGAGAAGGTCGGGGCTCGCCGCGGTGCTCCCTGGGGCGCTGTCTATTGGTGGGCTGAGGGCTGGCCAGGACCAATGCGAGCTCGGGGCGGGCCCCGCGTCGGCGTCCGGGCGGCCGCGGGGGCTGCCGGGAGCCTGCGGGCTCGGGGCTGGCGTGATGCTGCTCTTCTGCCCGGGCTGCGGGAACGGGCTGATCGTGGAGGAGGGCCAGCGCTGCCACCGCTTCGCTTGCAACACCTGCCCCTATGTGCACAACATCACCCGCAAGGTGGGTCCCGGAGCCCGGCGCCGGGCCGGGCCCCGCCCCCCCGCAGAGCCGTAGGCCCACCAGCCCCGCAGTACGCTTCCCCGGCTCCCCCTCCCTCACGGTCGCTTCTCGTCGGCTCTGCCCTCGAGGACACCCAGAGTCCGGCCGTTGGTCCCTCCCCAGGGTTTTTGACGTTACCCCCTCTCGGGCTCCTGGCTCCCCCGTGGTCACAACAGCGGCCAAACCGGTCTTGTTAACCCGTCGGTCAGATCGAGTCCGCCGGGTGCTCAGAAGCCCTGAGCCGTTCCCCAGCGCACTGAGTGGGCGCCAGCAAAAGGGCTGACTCCGAACCCTTCCCCTCAGCCTTGCCTGTCTGATCTCACTTAGCAAGGTGCTCCTCTGCCCCAGCAGCACCAGGCTCTCGAAGGATCTCCCATTAAGCACGTGGTCCATCTTTACTCTTTAGAAGTAGGACACGTTGGCGCTACTTCATTCTTGATGTTTGTATCTACACCGTATTGCTGTTTTGTGGGAATTGAGAGTCTGGAACTATGGGAAAAGTGAACTCTCACGTAACCCTGAAATTTCAAGTATGTACGGTTAATCTTGGGATGAAGCCAAGTGTGACCTGCTTTGAAAACTTTCTGCCGTGGAGGGAAGGGGTGGTGGTGGTGGAGGAGTGGCTGGGCTACCCAGCGAAGCTTCAGTTGTATTTGTTTCTCTCATCTTAGGTTATCCAGTAGTATCTTAGAGGTGTAAGAGGAGAGGAGGGTCTCACATAAGACATTTGTTTTCTTCCTGCTCTGGTGCTCTAGTCCTTGCAGAGATCCCTGACTGTGGAATCTCTCTCCGCTCTTGAGGGGTATTTCTATAATAGGTCTCCTAAATTCCTGTGGAGTATCCTTCTTGTGATAATGGGAACATTGTTTTCATTTAGTATTCCTTCAGTCTGTGTCAAAGGAAGGAAGTCTGGGGAGACACTTGAGAGCAGGTATGGAGGTGTGGTTTGGTGGCCCAGGTTTGTACTGTTCACAGACTTGGAGTCTGAACACCTGCTTTTTGTTAGGTAACAAATCGGAAGTATCCAAAGCTTAAAGAAGTGGATGATGTGCTTGGTGGAGCGGCTGCGTGGGAGAATGTTGACTCTACTGCAGGTGAGAGGGGAAAACCTCTTCTGTAACTGAGCTGTGGATAAATATGAGGCTGCAGACTGTGCCGCTTCACTTCAGAGTCTGCGATATACTTGTATGAAGTGGCTTCTAAAAAGAAAAATTGTATTTGTTCTCTAACAACTTATTTGTTACTCAGTATTGGCACAAGCCTTGGAGTCGTGCAGGCCTAGAAACTCAGGGTGAGTTCTTACAGTTTTACAACCTTTCCTTGATCTCTCTTGAGCTAATTCATACTCAGATTGTGAGAGTGTAAAGTGAGTTACAGTATTTGGCGCTCACTCAACAAGTGGTAATTACAAGAACAACAATCAGGCATAACAAAGATTAGAGTCTAAGGAAAAAAATGTGGTCTTTTTCTATTGCAATTTTAAAAGTTAGTACCACTGAATTGTAGAAAGCACTGACTTGTAGTTTGAGGAAAAATTGTTTATTTCAAGTCTTAATTCATTTCTAATAGAGATAGAAATGTGACCAAGGAGGGGCAGAGGAGAGCCTTAGACAACCTGTGTTGAGAAGAGGAAGAGCTAAATCAGATTAATGCAATCTCCTTCCCCCATAGACCAGTAGCCACATCTGCTACGTTAAAAATTTAGCAATGGCAGAATTTGTTATTATAAGATGAATTATGCATTAATGTTTGAAATGGTGTTTGAAAGTGTTTGAAGGTGTTTTCATCATGAGCAGGGTTAGTTTCTCAAAGTGAAATCACTTTGAAGGTAAGTATGATTCTTGGGGCACTCTAAAAGGTACGGGATGTGTGGTGAGACCTTGATAAGAGAGCCTGAGGAACTACTGCTACTAGTTTGTTTCCTCAGGCACCAGTTTCTGTTTGTGTTTGTTGCTAGAGGCAGCATGGTGAAGATCATGCACTCTGAAGTTAGCTTGCCTGTCTGTGTCTTAGGTGTGAGGCACATTGGTGGATTGGTCATCCGTTGCGAGCTCCTCTGGGAAGATGAGTGGGTGATGGAGATGAACTTATCAGGGGGAATCTACAGGGTGTGGACCCTGTAATTCACACAGCAGCCACAAGTCACCTTTCATGTTGTTTCCAACCAGTCTACAGCCAGATTGGAGAATAAAGGTGGGACCCAGATTGGGAAGGAGGCGTGTTTTTCAAGCTCTCCCGGATTCCCTCAGTGCAAGAGCATACTGGGAATGAGAGCACTTTTTGTAGTCTTAAATCATGGCACAAGGGCCACCAGATGAGTGAGGATGGTCTTTGCTGCCTTTTGCATAACACCTACTTTTATCAGGGGTGTTGGTCATGAGCATCATTTTTTAAATAATGTGGGTCACTTGTTTATTTTTCTGGTTTCCAGAGCCATGTCCCAAATGCGAACATCCTCGTGCCTATTTTATGCAGCTTCAGACCCGCTCTGCAGACGAGCCAATGACCACCTTCTACAAGTGCTGCAATGCTCAGTGTGGACACCGCTGGAGGGACTAGGGCCAGGCTGGCCCAGCTGCTGTCATTATCTGTTTACCTTGTTCCCCGCAGTGAATTTCCAGCCAGGAGTGTGCACTGTGTGTCCTGAGGGTCTTTGCTGGCTGGCAGAAAGCTAACCATTTACAATTGTTGGTGTCAGGAAAGGTAGCACATCTGCCAATCAGTGGATGAATTCATTAATGTCCAGGGAGATGTCGTGTATGGGTAGTAGTATCCATAACTAAGTGCACTCTGTCTCTGATTCTGTTCATTCTCTTACATTTATTGGACAATTGACATTCTGTCACCACCAACCAAGACTATTAAATATTTATATTGTTTGTACAACTAATAAAACTTATAAATTTAGTATATTAGATGTTCCTAAATATTTAACTGTTAATTGCAGACTTATTTAATCAAAATTTATTCTGAATATTTAGTTAAAATGAAAAGTCTAATATTGCCTTCTTGGTGTTTTTAATTTATTTTTTATTTTTACCTTCTCAGTGTTTTAAATGCCATAAGAGGCAGATGAAAAAAAAAAGTAGATGTTAAACCCCAAATCATGATTCCAAAATTGACTACTGAAGACTGAACTAGTTACAAAATTACTAATAACTGGTTTAAATTTCTTTGTTATTTCTATTCTTGCTTCATAGAGTTGAAATAAATTTCTTAGATACTATATTTTTATGCTTTCTGTGTTCTTTCCACTCCGAAAAGAAAAAGGACACTTTGGACTAGCTGGGGACGGGAGCCAGGTTATTGATAGATTGATTTGCTTAGGGCTCCAAACTTAATTGCTTTCTCAGATCTAATAATAAAGTCTCACTTATGAAGTCTTGGGACTTAAATTTATGTCCTTGATACAGATTTTTACTTTTTTGAGGCTCGGTTTCTTTCCCAGAAATGATTAATCTTTATGTTTCACATGATTGTTTTTATTTTATAACATATTGACCAGGTCCTGAGCCTATTATCTCTAATTGGTTCTATTTCAAAACAGTTTGTTCTGGTTTTACAAATGTGATTTCATCATGTCCTTAAAGTATCTTCTGCTTATGCCACTGATTTTATTTCCTCGGTACCAGTTCTTCTGTTGCATTTGTCGTTAAAGGCAGCATGATGAAGGTCATGCACTCTGAAGTTAGCCTGCCTGTGCCTTAGATGTGGGACCTCAGTCGAGGTGCTGAACTTTGGCCTTCACCTCCTAGTGTGTAGAATAGAGATAATAATAGTCAATTTCAGGGTTTACAAACTTTTTCCGTAAAGAGCCAGATAGTAAATATTTTATTTAGACTTGTGGGTCAAGAGTCAAAATCTAGGAAATCACAAGAAAACAACTTCCACATTTTTTTTAGGCAAAATTCAAACTAATCAAAGTAATTGAATACAATGTTTTGTAATGCAGGTCTATTGATGAAAATAATGGATACTATTTTGCTTAATTGGGGTTCAAATTTAGTGTTTTTTTGTCATCAAAATTGAATGTACATGTGCATCTGTTAGTGCTGGTTAAGTGTGTGAAGTTCCGTGTTGACATTCAGTACTGATGAGAGATGTAAATATTTTCCTCAAAGTGTTTGTTGTTGAATAGTACAGTGAAAAACCGTAGCTTTAAACATTTCATATTTCACAAGCTTTGTCCAGCTCTGCTTTTTCATGTTTCATGTGCATTTTTACCACCATCAATAGTAACATTAGCAGATTCCACTTTCAGTTATACTGAGTTAGTGTTTTCTCAGTTTTGAAAATATTATTACTTGTAGTTAGGTATTCCTCGCAGTCTGTGTGTAAAAGCCAATCCTTCAGTCACTTCCCAACTCAACATTAAGGCATTGACTCTGTAAAGAAACAACCATTGAGAATTTCAGTAACATCTGTGGATTCATCAAGAGCCAAGGAAAATCACTTCAAAGCATTTACCTTACTTTTAATTGACTTAATGTTGCTGCCAGTGTCCTTTACTTTTAGAACAACTTTTCTTCAAAAGGCTGATAGTCTTAAGTTTATTTTCTCGGGACACACTTCTTCAGTCATAATTAAGTCACCATCAGTAAATGGCTTTCCTTGTTTGGTGAACAAATGAGCCAGTTTAATTTGGTTGCCTCGTTTTTAATTTTTGTGAAGAAATTTGTTGTGTATTGAGAATAGTGCCAGTGATGGGTACTTAGTCCCCTAATGTTGACTAGTCTTAGTGTCACAGCACAATAAACAATCCTTAAAAAAACCCAAAACCAAAAAACACGGTCCTTTGCCATCCAGTTTGATGAAAAATAATCTACTCTCCACTGTGCCTTAAAAACATTACATACAGAGTTCACTTTTTATTTTATTTTTGAAATTTATTTTTTAATATTTACATACAATTGCATAGAAACAAGACAGGAAGCACTGCAATAAATATAGTGTTAATATGAACGTATATGATATTGATATGTATCTTCTTTTTTAACACTCTCTGGGTGGTTTCTGGTTTCTGGGTGGTTTTTGGTTCCAGGCTCTCTGGAACCAAAGTGTGTCATGCTGTTCCAGTCAACTGGCTAGAGGTGGGAGTGGGGGAGGAGGGCGGGGAGCGGATGGGTCCCAGCAGTGACCCAGACATTCAACAGAGTTCACTTAAAATTTTTTTTACATTTTATTTACTTTTTTTTGTTGAAGAAACATTGCTAATTACATATAAATTTTAGGCACGCAACATTATTTGGTATCTGTATAGTCTATTGAGTGCTCACCACCAAAAGTCTAGTTTCCGTGCATCTCCATATGTTTGACTTTTTTTACCCATTTTTGCCTTCCCCCACCCCCTTTCTCCACTGCGATTCTCCTTTCTGGCTATTTCCTTGCCATGATTTTCTCCCTTTGCAGCCATCATGTTCTCCACTTGTTGGATCATGGTGTGAGTAGTATGTTCTGCTGGTCTCAGGTTAGTAAATTCTAGCTTCAGCAAGGTGGGAGGGACCCTGACAGAGAAAGAAGCTCTCTTAAAAAAGGTTATTAGAAAGAAAGGTGATTATGTCCTTGGTTATTTCTAAGATGTTTCTTGGGCCTGAGCCTTTGATTTTTCATCTCTGTGGGTCTGGTGTTCTCAGACTCGAGAGAGCTGCAGCTCTGAAGTATCCAAACCTTACCCAAGATGTTTTGATGCACAGACCACACACGCACACATGTGCACACACACAAACAAGCACACATGCACACAGAAATGTGACTTATTTGGTACCACGAAGGACATATAGCTGGTAAGTATAAGAAAAGATGCTTATCTTTGCTGATTAAAACATTGAAATATCTGACTATTGGGTTGGCAAAGATTAAAAAGACCATTAATACTGTTGGTGAGGGTTATAGGCATTCTTACACCTCTGGTGGAGTAAAAGTTGGTATGTTTCTGGAGGGCTACTTGGCAGTGTCTATCAATATTTTAAAATGCTGAATCTTAGACCCCAGGATTCCACTCCTAGCAATTTTTTGTACAGAAGTACCCATCCTGGCGGTTACAGATCCATGCCTAGAATTGTTCACTATCTTCATTTAAAATAGCACATACACACCTGAAACGGATACAATGTTACATGTCAATTGTATCTCAAAAAATTCAAATAGCAACAATCCACATGGCCATTGGCAGGGTTATGAAGCCATAGCATGTACTACCACTAAGGGCAAGAGGTAGGTTTTTATGCGCTCATCTAGAAAGTGCTGAAAATAATCAGAGGAACAAGGAGGCTGTGAAGCTCATGGCACAGTATGAGTCTATTAAAAATATGCATTTGTTTGAGCTTAGAAATTACCTAGAGGGACTTGTGCCTACCCTGAACAAGAGCTACTTCTGGGGTGAGATAAAAGGAGACTCTAATTTTTTATTTCCTTCTGTATTACTTTTTTTTCCACTGAGACTTCATTACTTTAGGTTTAACACCCTTTCCACCCCCAGTGCTCATGGACTGCCTTAGCTGGAGGATGTAGAATCTGCACTTCTGGTCTCAGAAAGGCCTAGAAGTGTACAAGGCTCACTGCTCTGTGCCTGGTCAGGGTCCTCGCCTTCTGGGACTAATTTAATGCATCTAGCGGGTGGCCTTTGGGAGGAACACAGTAATGGTTATCTGACAATCAATGGATGCATCACCAAAGTCCACGTTTGGCAAGCTTTAGTGTTACAGGGAATGGAAGGTGGTCGGTCCTCTCTCATAATTCCTGGGTGTATGATTAGTGGTGACAGTCACCTCTCAACTCTGCTTGGGATAGCTGCTCAGCTATACGCTCGTGGTTTCAGATGTGGGCGGCCTGTGTCAGCCTGCCGTGCGAGGCTCACGTCACTGCTTGCTGCAGTTATCTCCTGAATCAGGCTGAGGGGCTTTGCTGTGAACACAGGGACAGTCCTTGCCATGGGACCCAGCAGATGCATCTGGGAAGGTAAGTCTGTAATTGGAACTTCCTAACTGCTCAAGTCAGATGAACTTCAGAGGTAGGGCCCCAGGAAGAGCCTGTGGATGACCCTTGGAAGTGGGCATCTAGGAGCCCCACCTAGTTTCACCTTGTCTGGTGTCCTTGCCTTGGGCATTTCCCAGAGATGGCAGGTTGGCAGTGCTGACCACAGGATGACAGACTGTCACTTCCAGTCCTGTAGGGGTCGTGAATGTCACTGGGCAGAAGGAAGGGCAATGCGTTTGTCAGGCAGTTTCTAATTATGGAAGAGACTTTGCTTCCTCAATGACTGAGCTGACCTTTGAGGGGGGGATGAATGAGTGTGATCAGGCATTCTAGGACCAGATAGTCTCAGCTGTGACAGCCATGAGTGGAGATGATGTCCAAGCCCTGGCGTTGGTAAAGTTCCTCCTCCCAAACCCCCATGCCTTTGGGGGCTTTAGGTCAGAAATGGGTCTGGGATCCCCGCTAGGAGCTGTGGACGGGGCAGCAGATGTGGGTGGGATTCCAGAAAGAGGGTCAACCCAGCCAAGCAGAGGAAGGGGAGGAGAGGGGGGCATCTGCAGAGAGTTTCAGGATGTGTTTCTAAACAGATGGGTGCAAGGGGTGCGACATAAATCAGATAGGTTCTCCTGATGTAGGGACGCTGCAAAGGGACAGCGAGGGCTAGTGGAGAAGGGTGAGGGGCATTATGTCTCCCCATTTAACCTCCAGTCTCCCCAAAGAGAACTGCCAGCACCCTTATTCTAACCCTTGCCCACTACCTGCCCACCCCCTGCTCCTGTCTGGTCTGGCTGGGAAGACAGACTAGGGGCTCAGGGAGGCTTCATGAAGGAAAAGGCATGTGATGGGAGAGGAAGCCAGAGGAGACAGTGTGAGAGAAGGCCAGGAGGCGACCTTGGGAAGTGCAGGCCTGTGGAGCAGACCAGCAGGGACCTGGGCTCCCCTCTACCTCTCTGTGCTCCTTTGACTTCCATTTAGCCCTCTTTCTTCCCCTGCCACGGGTTCCTTCCCTCTGTCTGTGCCCTCGTCCACCCGAGGCCCCTCTGGGTCCAGCCCTTATCTCTCCCACCGCTCCTGTCTGGTATGTCTGTGTTTCTCAGAAATGTGCTTATAGGTGAAGCCGCACCCGGCCCTGCTCACCACATTCAGAAAACTCTCCTGGGTACTGCTCCAGCCTTTTCTCTATGCTCTTTCCCCAGCCTTCTCTGGACTCTCTCTGGACTCACCCCAGCTGGCCTTCCTGTCATGATCTCTCCTGCTCCCTGCCCTTCCCCACCTAATGTCAGCATCACCCATAGAAGTACAGTGTCCTCAAGCACTTTCTGCTCAGTAGCATCTGTGCTTCCCATTCGTGCCATGGGTGGCCAAAAGAGAGAATTGGCTTCTGCCCCCATTTCTAGCCCCGTTTTGTAGTATAGACCCAGGTCCTCCAGGTTCCAGCTGCTTCTGGGAGGCCAGGTCTGAATTTATTCCTCCTCCCCCAGCAGAGAGAAGACAGAAGATAAGTGTCCATTCAATTAGCAGCCCCATCCCATCCACTTCTGTGTCTGTCAGCTTCTTGTGTGAGTGAGGAGAATAACAGGATATCACGTTCTCCCTATGAAAAAATGTTAAATAGACTCTATGTCAAAGGGAATAGAAAGTGGATGTAGTAATTACAGTGGATGCAGAGGGTGTGCTGCAAGGCACTAAGGAGCCCAGGGCTACCCTGTCAGGTCCTATGAGAGGCCAGCTCTGGCCGGGATTCTGCCTCAGGTGAGCGCTCAGGTCTTGAGGGCCAGGGAGGGTGAGCAACTGAGTCTCTCTGGAGACCTACCTCTGGTCTGGCAGTATCTGTGGATCCTAAGGCAGGGATCCAGCTGCAAGGCAGCCCACGGCTTCATGAAACATCAGGAGACCCCAGGCAGGAAAGCTGACCTCAACCCCTAGGCCATGGAGGACATGAGGTTTTGAAAAGGGACCAGAGTGATTGTGGGCAGAAGGCTGTGTCCATGGACCTAATGGGGGAGGGGCAGTGCTGGGGAGTAAGGTCAGTTAGGCTCACCAGCATGCCTGGAGGTGTTAGGGGGCAGCTCTGTCTCAAGGGAGCAGACACTGGCTTCTCTTCCTCCTGAGACCTGGTATTATTGCCTGAGCTGTGCTTAGGCTCCCAGTGTCAACCCAGTGCCTCTTACAGGACCAGGGAATCTGCAGGTGGCGGTTTAGGCACCACCTGGCTCAGTGTCTGCTGTCAAAGACAGAGGAGGCCCTGACTCAGTAATGTTTGTCCTTTTGTATGAGGAGACCTGAGGAAAGAGACCAGTGATGCCTTGGGGGAGCCGGGTACCTCGCAGCCTTGTGTGGGAGCTCATGGGTCACGTGCCAGAACAGAGGTGACAGGTGCCAAGTATTGGGCAAGCCCTGGTCTCTCTGGCCTCAGTTTTCTCACCTTTCAAGTGTTTTCTACAAAGTAAAAACAGGAACCATCACCTTAGGATGATCCTGCCCAACTCTCTGAGGCTCCCCCACAGTAGGTCCTGGCCCCTGAGGCCTGCTGTGCTTCGGGCCACCCCATTCCAAGCTCTCGAGCCACCTGCTCCTGGGTTCGTGCATGGCTGGGCTGGCCCGATTCTGCACAGGTGCAGGTGTTCCTCCACTGCTAGGGCAGTGGTCATCCACCCTGGAGCCTAGGTTTAGTCTCTTAGCTGGGAAGTGGCTACCATGCCTGAGGTCCCCCAGGTCCTATGCTCTCTCTGATGCTTCTCTCACTTGCCCTGTTGTCAGGCTGCACGCTCATCTCCATCTAGTAACTGGTAACTGCTGTAGGAGGGGACAGATGAGTGGGGCCAGGTGACACTTCATTCTAGGGAAGGGTGAGGTCTTCCTGATCGTTAATCTTAACAAGGTCTGTCCTGTGGGTACACAGATAATCTGTTGGGTCTGTGGGGTGGGTCCGGAGTGCTATCTGCCGTCTAGTGAGCCTGTGTATGCCTGCATCTTTTCGCTTCCTTATCACTCATCAGACTTGCGTAACCCAGCTGGCCCTGCTTCCTGCTTAGGAGCTATCAGTGTACCATCTGGAGCTGCAAATGGGGTGATAGGGTGTCAGCAACCTTTCTGCGTGCACCCAGGCACTTCCTAACATGCAGACCCTTGCCCCTTGTCTCCAGCTAACCTCTGGCTGGCTACCCCAGGGGTTCCTGGGGCTTGGGCCAGCACCTCCAAGCAGGGGTGTGACAGAGTTTAGGATGTGCCTTTATTGCATGGACACCCCACTGCCATCCTCCCACACCTTTCTGGAGCAGAGCGCTGGGATGGGTCTTTTTTAAAGGAGGCAAAAATGATAGAAGCTATGTAGAAATTAGCTGTATGACCCTGGGCAACGCACTTCCCCTCCTTGGGACTCAGCTCGCTGGTCTGTGAGCAGGGATCGTCTTTATACCTGACAAGTGAGGGAATTCCAGGGCATGTTACACAATGCACGTTACACAGTCGGAACAGGGTGTGATGACAGAGTTCATGAAATCATACCTGTGGCTGATCCCAGCGATAACAGCTTCCCTATCTCTGCTTCCCCTGCAGTATGGGATCTGGCCACAGGGACAGGGAGCTAGGCTGGCAGAGGACACCAGTGCCAGAGAGGAGCCTTCTGGGCAGACTCAGGCACACAGCTGACTCGGCGTCCAGAACCCGGGAGGAGTTTGAGGATGCCCTCCTGTATGCTGTAGCCAGGAAACTTGGTCAGGTTGACTGATGTTCCTGAGCCTCATTTGCTTACTGGTGCAGCTCGGACGGTGGTGCCCAACCTCTTTCACAGGAAACGGTGAGTGTGTAGGCAGTGACCCACTCAGAGCACTCTGTTGGGGAGCATCCCTCACAGGGAGCATTTCATGGGGGTGTTCCTCACATGGAGTCCCTTGACCCTGTCCTTGCAGGTTGGACCGTGGAGAGTGAGGCTCTGATGCAAGGGATGGGCACCTGGCTCCTGGTCTGCGGCTGGGTTGGCTTGGGAGTCCTGGCACCAGGGGAAGGAGGAGGTGAGGGCGCTAGTGGCTGTGTCTGTGGGGACAGGGCTGTCCTCTCTCAGACTCCACAGGGGAGGGTTTGGCCCAGACTGTGCTGGGGCCTGTCCTACCCATGTACCATGGGTCAGAGCCCATGACCTTTCAGGTCTTCCAGCCCTGCCCTTGATGAATTCTCCTGGTATCATTCTCTGGGGGCTGTCCTGTCAGGGAATCAGCTGTCGGATCCCCTCCCCACTCCCCCAGCCCTGCCCTGAAGCAGCCACCGTGGGCTTCCAACATCACTGTTCCCAGGGCTGGGGGCTGGAACTTTCACCTGCCTCACCAACAACATCCTCAGGATTGACTGCCACTGGTCTACCCCAGAGCTGGGCCAGGGCCCCAGCTCCTGGCTCGTCTTCACCAGGTGAGGCTAAGGGGCCAGGCCTACCTGGGCAAGGAGCAGGGGTGAGGATAGCGAGAGCAGGGGGCTGGCTGATGCAGTAGATTCTTGGTGCTGACACATGCCCTTTCTAGCAACCATGCGCCGGGCAGCAAGCACAGGTGTGTCATCCGGGTCAGCACGTGCACTGTGGTGCTGCCGCCTGAGGAGATTCTTGTGCCTTCTGACAACTTCACCATCACTTTGCACCGTAACATCTCTGGGAAGGAGCAGGTCAGCTTGGTGGACCCCCAGTACCTGCCCCGGAGACATGGTAAGGCCTGGGCCGGGGCAACTTGGCCAGGAACATCGGGGGCAGGGCTCTGCAAACTGTAACCCCGATGCCTAGCAAGTGCTCTTGGTCCCCACAAGGGAGATCCAGGGCAAGGGTTCAGGCTGGGCCTGGGAGGGGAGGGCCCGCTGGTTACTGGAAGGGTTAGGTTTTGGAGGACGACAAAGATGCAGGACTTTGAATTGGGGCCGGTTGAGTCACTTGAAATGCACTTCGGTCCCAGTAGGAAGGGCTCCAGCGAGACCTCCAGCAGCAGCTTCTGAAGAAGAGGGAGGGTGAACTTGGAGAATCACCTTGTCTGGCTACAGGGGCTGGAGGAAATCACTGCTGTCCTGTCTCACCTGCGCTTCTCTGGACCAGCCTCCCAGTGAGGCACCTGGTCTGAGAGGGCCTTGGTCATGGCTCCTTAAAGAACCTTTCAGGCCCCCAGTCCTGGGCGTGTGGACTGACACACCCTCACATGGCCTCATTCTGTTTCAGTGAAGCTGGACCCTCCCTCTGACTTGCAGAGCAATGTCAGCTCCGGCTCTTATGTCCTTACCTGGAGCATCCATTCTACTTTGGAGCCTCTGACCTCGCTGCTCAGCTATGAGCTGGCCTTCAAGAGGCAGGAAGAGGCCTGGGAGGTAATGCTTGGGCTGGCTACCCCAGGGCCTCTCTCCCTCCTGGGAGCAGCAGCCCAGGGCCACTCCTCATCCCACATGAGGAGAGGAGGTGGCCAGAGCACATGTGTGTTTGTGTGCAGATATGTCTGTGTGAGTGTGTCTGTGCATGACTGTGTGCGTGCAGGCATGGCCTGTGTGCCTGTGTGGGCGTGAATGTATGTGTTTATATGTGTGAGTGCTCGTGGGTGACCTATGTGTAGGAGTGAGGAGTGTGTTCATGTGTGTGTGTGAGTGGAAGCATGTGCCTGTGGGTGGCTGTGTGCACACATGTCTAAGTTTGCCGGCGTGTAGATGGTCGTGAGTGTAGTGAGTGTGCCTCTGGGTGCGTGTGCGCGTTCTCAGGGGCTGACAGACCCTGTCCCGCCCTCGGCAACCCCTAAGTCTCTTCCCCCCACAGCAGGCCCAGCACAAGGGCCACATCACTGGGGTGACCTGTCTCACCCTTGAAGCTGTCGAGTTGGGCCACAGTTCCACCTACGAGGCCAGGCTGCGCGTCCAGTTGGTCACCCCGGAAAATGCTGTCATGGAGCAGGAGCGCTACGAGGGCCAGTGGAGCGAGTGGAGCCAGCCCGTGTCCTTCCCTTCCTTCCAGAGACAGGGTGAGTGCTGTGTGGCTGCCGCCCTCCAGGAATCTGGGATGGGCCTCCCTCCCCTGTCGGTTGCACCCTCCCACCCTTTTACCTTCCTGGGACCCATCCCTGAGGCCTGCACGCCTCAGGTTGACCACCCCAGCCTGGAGGTCCTAGGTGTGTGTGGAGGAACAACCACCTGTCAAGTTCAGCTTATCCCGGGCCCTGTGGTCAGTGGCTATGCCTGGCAGCAAGTGTGGCCCTGGGCTGTCAGCCAAGGCCTGGCGCTTCTGTTTCTGGAGACTTGGGGGGGGCTGGGCTAACCTTGTGCACAGAGGTGCTTTGGGAAGGCCACTGACCCTGATGACCTTGCAGAAGGGAAAGGTGAGGCCCAAGGGCGCGTGATTCACCACAGGTGCTTTAGCAGGCATGACACAAACTCTCCACGTAGGTCCAGGCCCCGGGGTGCCTTTGCCATGTAGGTTTGGAAGAATGTCCTGGTGGTGAGGCCGCTCACAGCTCTGGGCCCTTCCTGCTCACAGAACCCCTGATCCTGCCTTTGGGGCGGCCCAATAGCATCGTCGTTGCCGTGACCATCTTTCTCCTGCTGACCAGCATGACCTATGTGCTGTTCAAGTTGTCACCCAGGTCGGTAGCCAAGGGTTGTGTGTACACGTTTGTGCATGGTATTACACGTGCATGTGTGAGAATTTGTGTGTGCATATGGATGTGTGTGTGCGTCCATGTGTGTGCATAAGTGTGTGGTGGGGCACCCCTTTCCCCTGTGTTCCTCCCCTCCCCACCATCAGATCCTGGATGGAAAGTTTTCAAGCCTCTGCCTTGGACCAATTGGGAATTCCCAAGTTGCCAGGTTTTGGGGTGGGGGTGGTATAACCCCAAAGAAAGTCACTGGGGACCAAATTGCTGAGGTCTTTGCCTCCAGCCCCTGGAGGTGCTTGGTGGTTTGTTCACTTGTTAACACATTCTATGAAGATGTAGTTTTGGGCATCTGGTGTGCACAGGATCCAGTTCTCAGCTCTGGTGGCTGCTCTGGAGGACATGAGGGCCCTCCTGAAATAAGCCATCACACATGTCGGGTTACAAGGGGGACCCACAGGGAACTGGCTCAGACAGGTAGCAGAGAAGATGAGAGCAGGTGGGACAAAAAGAGCAATGGGTTGGGGGCTGGTGAGGGAGGGGGTTCTATGTGAGGCCTGATGGGTGTGGCTGATAAGGTGGAGGAGGGTGCCAGATTTGTCCTGGGAGCAAAAAAAAGCACTTGAAGTGTTTTAAAGAGTGTGTGACATGATCTAGTTTATATTTTGAAAATGGATTGTTGGGGCACAAGAGGGCGGGAGAACCTGCTGCGAGGCCAGTGGTGGGGTCTAGAGAGGAAAGTTTGGCTTGAGCAGAGGAAAGAAGTCGAGAAATGGAAGGCATTGCCAGGACTTAGGAAGGGAAACTGGGGGAAATGTGTGGGCAGAGGAGATACGATTGGTGACTCCTGATGTCACCCCTGAGGTGGGGAGCTGGAAGGCGCAGGCCCCGGGGAGGTGGGTGAGGTTGATTTGGACCTACTGAGTTGGAGCCCTGTGCCACATCCTCGAGGGAGGACCAGCGGGCCCAGGGCAGATGGATCCGGTGCTCAGGGAGAAGTCGGGGGGCGGGGAGTTGCCATCTGTCTGCTAGTGATGCAGTTAGGGTTCCTGGAGGTGCTGGATCCCTCGTGGGCTGAGGATGTGGCTGGTTATCCTTATCCCTGCACTCAACAGCACAGCTCACCTTGGAAAGGACATTTGTCTTGGTATAAATCAGTTCTATGGGGTGGGTCATTCATTAGCCAGGGAGGCCGCAGGGTACCAGGTGCAGGGCCTCGCCCGGAGTGCGGCTGTGGACCCAGTGAGAGGAGACAGCATGACAGCAGCATGGAGGCGGCAGGGCTGGACGCCTGATGGCTGGAAGAGAGCTAAGTTCCCTGCAGTGACCTCAGGCTTCCTGGTGTTGGGCCTCTGGGGAAGCCCCTTCTGAGGAGGCCTCTGACTGTTGTCTCCTGGTCTCAGGGTGAAGAGCACCTTCTACCAGAATGTGCCCTCTCCAGTGGCATTTTTCCAGCCTCTCTACAGTGTGCACAACGGGAACTTCCAGGTGCGTGCACTGGCCACTGCAGAGGGCCGAGGGCAGAGCAGGGGATGCCCGAGTACCTGGCCTGCAAAGGATGTGGGCTTTGGGTGAGGGTTGGGGAGAGAATGGGGGCCTTTCTCAGTGTCTGAGCTTTTTTTTTTTGGTATATATAGTGGGTTTAGATCTACACACTGCGTCTCAAATGGGCACAAAGTTTAGCTTCACTTTTTATTGCTGACTTTGTTCTCTTGTCTCTAATTCCATTGTTGATGGGAAAAGGTACACTTTCATGTGACATTATCCGTCTTTTCTGGTTTGCAGCAGCCCTTTGAGGTAAACGGTCAGTTCAGGGTGGAACGATGGAGGCGGTCTGCACTTGCCACGTCTCATCCTTTCTTAATCTCTGAAGGCATCTGTGTCTGGTGGCAGTGGAGAGGGTCTCTAATGTTTGAGCTATACTTGGGCCTCTCACTGGTCCCTGGGCTACTGCTCGGGTGGCCACTGTGGAGTGCCTGGCCCCTCCTGGTCCCCCTGGGTAGTACACTGGCACTTTGGCCAAGGAATAGACTCTACGCTTTCCCCTTTGTGGGATCCTGGTGAGCTCCCATAGGGCAAAGGCTAGCTGAGAGCAACCTGGAGGATTTCATCAGACCCTCCATGCAGACCTCTCCTTTCCTGGCCAGCCTGGCAGTTCTTGCTCCCCTGGTGGGAGGAGGGATAGGACGGGGGAGCTCTCATGGGCGGTCTCTGGTTCCCACACTCTCAAGCCCCTCACTTTGGGTAAAGGACAGGAGGCAGTGCTTCCTGGGGTCCACTAACCTGCTCTTTTCAGGGTCTCCCCTCCTGATGTTGAATGGCTTCCTGGCCCAGCCCTTTTCTCTCTCAACAAGGAGCCTAGTTTTCAAGATCTTTGTACAAAAATATCACTTGAAGCTTAAAGCTGGGTATTCTGTCCTTGGGGGATCCACCTCTTTCCCCAAGGCAGTAGATGTGACAAAATCCCTGAGACAGCTGAGGACAATGGCTGAGTGGGACAAAGATTTTGACTGTCCCTGGACTGTGTCATCTGGGTTGCAAGCAACCGACTCTGTAGAACCATGACACTGAGGGCCACTTAGAGACCTCGGGGGCCGTCTGGAGCCATAGCCCAGCAGTGACTGAGGATGTGGTGTGTGGCGCATTTGGTGGAGACGCCTGGTCCCACCTAGGGAGTGGCTTTCTTTTGCAGGTGGAGGGGGCCTCCTGTGGCCCCAAGGAGAAGTCCAGGTCTGCCTGCCTCAACTCAAAGGCGCCAGTCCCATTAGCATCTCCTGTCTTGTGTGTGTGTGTGTGAGTGGGTGTTGGGGTGAGCTCTGTAGCTGCTGAAAGCGCCTAGAGCAGCAGTCAGGGATTTTCTCTGTCCTTGGTACTTGCCACCATCTGTACCCTGTTTCAGGCCACTGTGAGCACCAGGCCCTGTGCTGGGGGAGTGGTGAGGGGCCCATGCTGAGGCTGGGCTGGCATGTGGGGGGAAGACAGAATGTTTCAGGCATGGGTGCTGCTTGGTCTCTTGGTATGGGTGTCGGGAACCTTCCTGGAGGGGGCGGGGAGGCTGCTCCCAGGGTGAGTCCTGAACATGCTGCCTGATTCCACGTGCTCTGTTTCAGACCTGGGCAGGGGCCCACAAAGCTGGCATGCCGCTGAGCAAGGACTGTGTCAGCTCCCCACACGGAGACTTGGAGTCCAGCGTCCAGGAGGCCATCGCGTCACTTACCTATGACCTGGCGGATTCCTGGCCACCCGTGGGCCAGGAGGAGGAGGAAGGCACTGGCACCAGCCTCCCAGCAGACATGTCATCAGCAATCCTGGGTTGGGGAGGGCAGCCGCAGGCCTACCTGCCGCAGGAGGAATGGGTCCTTGTGAGCCCCACCAGGCCAGCTCCCCCACAGCTGGAGGGCAGTGGCAGTGACTACTGTGCCCTGGCCTAAGGGCGTGGCACCCCTTGACCACTCCAGGAAACACACAGAGCTCTGAGCCCATCCTGGCCTTAACCTGTGGTCTTTCCTGTGACCAGCAGAACCTGGATGCCCAGCGAGGAGCAGGCTGTGTGGGAGCTGGTCCCACTCAGAGGCAAGGCCCTGGTGAACAGGCTACATGAGGATCTCCAGGGTGTGTTCCTCCCTCCTACCCTTGGCAGACAGCCGGCTCAGTCCTGACTCGGCCAGCGGCATCATGTCCATTTTGGGGAAAATGGAGCTGACCCTTGACTGGGACTGGACCTTCTAAGGAGAGCCACCTATGCAGTGGTCGGACATGCTGTCTGGATGGAGGCAGGAGGCCCCTCTTCCTTCCTTTCTGTTCAGTACCTTTGGGAGGGGCCTCTGCCCTAAGCATCCTGCCAACCTCTACCCCCCGGCTTCCTTACCTGCTTTCTGGATTGATCTCGGGCCCCTAAGAGAAGAAAGCTATTGGCTCCAGAGCCTGTTCTGCCCTCACCCCCTTAAACAGCCAGCCACAGAAGAGATGCTGTGACAAGCCTGAGTGTCCTCTCTCTGTGCCTTCCTGAAGTATCTCTCCTAGTGAGATTAATAGGCATATAATGGCCGTTCCAAACTGCTGGTGGCACGAAGGAGGGCCCTGAGGAGATGTGAGGGTGTGGGGTCTGGCTTTTCAGGCTCCTGGAATAGCAAAGTGAAGCCTCAGTGACCAGCTTTGGGGGGGCCAGCCTCTGCCCCTCTTTGTCCTCATCCTCCCATGGCTCCACGAGGCTGAGAGCTGTGGCCAGGGTGCCCAGATGGTCAAGGCCGGAAGTGACCACCCAGCAGTGGCTTTGGCCCGTCAAGGGCCCTGCTTCTAACACTCCCCTCCCACTCCTGGTGCTCTAGAGAGAGAGTGGGGGACAGGGCAGGGGGTACCTGGATCAGTCTTCCTAAGGCTGGTATAAGAAAGCACCACAAACTAGGTGGCTAAGAGCTGTCTGGAGGCCGGTAAATCTGCAAGCTAGGTGTTGGCAGGGCTGTGATGGTGCCAGGAGACGACCCATTCAGGGCTCTTTGCTGCTTCTGGTGGTTCCTTGACTTGGGCAGCATAGCTCCGATCTTCACAAGGCGTTTCCCTGTGGGCCTGTCTCTGTCCATATCCCCCATTCATAACGACAGAATTATAGCGGATTAGGGCTGATGCTGATTCAGATGACTTCATCTAGAGTTGGTCATCTGCAAAAACCCTATTTCCATATAAGATCACATTCCCAGGTACGAGGGGGTAGGACTTCAACAGATGAATTTTTTCGGAACACGATTCAACCCATAGCAGTGTCCCTACCTCTGCGAGAGATGTCCACCGACCTCTTGGTCTCTCCCAGGGCACCCCCATCACTTTCACTGGGTGCCTGAGGCAGAAGATCCTGTCCTACCTGGCTCCTGGACTTGGGGCTGGCGCTGGGGGTTATCTGCCAGGTGAGAGCTGGGAATGCACAGTTCTGGGGTTGGAGATGCTGACGTTTTGAAGGTAGGATAAAATGAAGGCCTGTGCTCCCTGGGTGCTGAGCCAGAGAGAAAATCTCCCTAGGAGGTTTCAGTGTCCCCGTGGCCTGGGCAGGTAAAAGCACTTATAGCCCCAGGACCTCAAAGGCAAAGGCCCCTTCTTGCTCAGACAGGCACCCAACTCCTCTCTGCATGCCTGTGGAGCCCCTGAGGTTTTGTGAGGGGCCTCAGCAGAGCTGGATCTTGTCCAGCAGGGGCAAAGCAGGACCCACATATATCTTTAGTGTCCAGAAAGTGGGAGGGGTGTGTACAGAAGTGAGGTGCAGGCATCCTCAACTCTAACCAAATATAAAAATACGAGTGCAAATCCACTTCCTGGAGCTGACCCCTGGAGAACCCCAGGGAAGTGTATTTATAACAGCATCTGTGGGGCTCATGTTGTTTCACATGGGACATGGGCCACCTGCATGGTTAGACAAGCGACCCCCACAGCTGGAACACCTCTTCTGTGAGGCCAGAGACAGTGTTCATATGACTCACACACTTGTTCCAGGTGGCAACTGGAGCCACCTGAGTGTGAAGCCCCTTTGAGGCCGTGTGGTTGATTGTTGGTGAGTCACACCTGCCCTTCAGTACATGGGACTAACAACACTTCATAGAGTTGCTGAGCAAGAAGCCTGCACACCGTGGTGCTCAGAAAATGCTAATTTCTTCTGATTGAGATGAGACAACCTTCGGAAACCATGTGCCAAGATCTGGTGTACAACAGAGCAAGATTCAAAACACTTTGTGAGCCCTGATGAGGAGGTCCCCGATTGCTGGGCATCTATGAAGGAGACAGAGAAGGTGGCCGGCGAAGGGAATTGTGACACTGCTGGTGGGTGAGGAGTTAGGTGGACAGTATGGCTGGAGCACAAGTGTTCAAAATGTGACTGGCCAGTCCCCAGGCCATGGCTGGATTGCGGAGGCCTGAAATGCCAGGCTAAGGGAGTGGTGGGAGGGACTCACCCTGGTCAGGAAATGCCATGAACTGTTTCTTTTTCTTTGCTTTTAATGAGATAAAATTCACATAATATAAAATTAACTGTTTTAAAGTGGGCGGTTCAGTGACTCTTAGTGTATGCATCTCCATCTAGCTCTAAAATGTTTTCATCGCTCCTAAAGGAGATTCCCAGACGTGGTTCCATAGTGTAGCGGTTAGCGTGTCTGCTTTACACTCAGAAAGTCCTGGGTTCACTCCCCAGTGGAGCCATGGTCCATAGTCTACGGCCATGCCACCTTGAACAAGCCCGATGTCTTATGTCAGAAGCTAAGCAGGGTCGGGCCTGGTTAGTACTTGGATGGGAGACCACCTAGGAAGACCAGGTGCTGTAGGTATATAAAAAAAAAAAATTAAAAAACTGAAAAAGGAAACCCACAGAAGGAGATTCCCTGCCCCATATTAGTCGCTCTCCACCTGCCCTCCCTCTGACCTCGGGCAAGGACTCTTCTTTCTTCCATTCCTATGGGTTCAAATATTCTGGATATTTCATATAAATGGCATCATGTAATATGAAATGTTCTGTGTTTGGCATCTTTCTCTTGTATAATGTTTTTGAGGTTCACCTACATTGTAATATTAGTACCTCGATCCTTTTTATGGCGGAATGTTATTGCATTGTTTGAATATGCTACCTTTACGGACATTTGGGCTGTGGCCACCTTTTCACTGGTGTGAACAGCATTGCTGTAAACATTTATAAACAAGCTTCTGTTTGAATATTTGTTTTCCATTTCTTCATGTATATTCCTAGGAGTGGAATTGCTGGATCACGTGGTAGTTCTGTGTTTAGCTTTCCGAGGACCTGCTAAACTTTTCCACAGTGGCTGCAACATTTTACATCCCCGTTATTTATGTACTAGGGGGGTTTTCACATCCTCTCCAACCCTTGTTAGAGTCTGTTTTTTTTTTTTTTTTTGGTAGTAGCCACTCTAATGGTCGTAAAGTGGTACCTCACTGTGGTTTCGATTTGCATTTAACTGATGGCTAGGGATGCTGAACATCATTTCACGCGCTGCATGTGTATCTTCTTTAGAGAAAAATCTATTCAAGTCCTTTGCCCGTTTTTCATTTAGGTTGTTTCTCCTTTTGTTTTTTAGTTGTAAGAGTTCTTTATATATTCTCAGTAGTAAGCTCACCCACGACCACCCTGTGGATCTGGACCTGATGCTAGGTACCAGCAGGGGCTCATTGCCCCACTGGCTCCCTGCTTTGCGTTGGGTGAACTTGGGTCAATTTTTCTTGGAATTCCAAACCTCCCTGTTTTAAGGTAGAAAGCCCTAACTTTATTTGAGCTGTCCTCAAAAAGAAACATCCTCGAGGTGGCACTAAAGGGCAAGGGTTGAGATAACTTAGGGACAGGAGAAAAATATGGGTGACTGGTTTTTAATTTTAACTTTTCGATTGGAATTGCTTACTGAGAGTCTGAACAAAACTCTTTGCTAGAGAAATGAGAGTCTGAATTCATTCAGCTTTGAAAATAAGGGCATTTCTTCCCTCTGAGGCAGGATAGTTAGCCTAGGGACGTTCCCTTTCCCCTCCAGGATGCAGCTCTGGAATTTTTCCTTAGTCTCTTACTCAGCCCTCCCCCTGCCTTGATTCTGATGGGGAGTGAGGGCCATGAGAAACGAGCCAAAGCCTGAGCCAGAATAGATGGCCTCGGGCTGCTGCCCCTTCCCTCCAGGATAAGGCTCGGAGTCTTTCCCTTGACCCTTGTCCAGCTTTGGCTAATCATAATATCATTATAATATCACCTGCATTGCAAGGGGGACATTTCCAGGTCCTGCCCCCCTAGAAAAACAAAAGCCCATAATCCAGACAGCTCTGCAGGCTTCTCTCTGAAGTGTGAGCTTTTGCTTTACTAAACCTTGCTCTGTCCTGCTTGCTGTTTGTCGTGTCCTTGAATTCTTTCTTGCAGCATCAGACAAGAGCCTGGTCATCTGAGCTCTGGGTTGAGGTTCCTCTTTGGACTCTTATCATTTGCTGGCAACTGCAGCAGGACCTGTCAACATCACTCGTTACGCGGAGCCTCCGTGCCTCCATCTGGGGTGAGTTACTACCAGAGTCACTGTGTCTTTTCCCCCCTCCATTTCTAGGATCATGTCTGGACGACCCAAGTTTCACTGTGGGCATGGGTCAAGTGCTTAAGAGCCATTAGGGCCCTCACTGCTAGAAGACCCCCGTGACAGGGTAACTCCGTCAGTGCCGGGGTAGATTGATGATAGACTTCTCTACCAAGCTCAAGGCTCAGGCAATATCCGTGCACTCGGGCAGGCAGTGAAAGCACGCTCCTTAATCCCCTTCCCCTTGTCTGGGGCAATCACACCCAGCAGGTCTTTTTCTGGTAATCCTAGACTGGTCTCACTGTACTTTGTTATGCTTCATCCCTCTCCTCTCTCCTTTCTAGCCTCAGCCTCCTGTCTGAGCCTTCATGGGACCATTTCTTTGTTGCTGTCTTCTCCCACTTTGGTGGTCTTGATATACCCTTTGTTCTTCTCTTTCACCTTTGTCAGATCACCTGGCCCCAAAAGTTTTATCTCCTCCACACCAGTCATATCCTGTCCTCCCTGGTTTTGACTTTCCCTTTGATAATATTATTTAGAGCCTCATTTGCCACCTTCTTCTCTGTGTCTCCCTGACCACCATACTCAGGCCTTTAGGGGAACTGGGGTTGTAATTGGTCAAAGAAGGATTCCTGAGGACAGGTCTACGCCTCAAGAATAATGTGTTGTTTTGTTTCGTCTGTTTCAATTACAGGGGGCCTTCAGAGAAATCTGTGTAGCCTCCAGAATCTGGCCCTCCAGTCACCACTCCAGGTCATTACACAAGAGCCTGAGACCCGCCTTCAGAGGAGGGCTGGCCTCCTCTTTGCTTGGTCTCATGCCACCTAACCCATCACTCAGCCTTCCCTTGCCTGGAACCATTTGTGATGAGACCCTAGAGACATAGGGGGTCAAGGCCTCAGCACCTTTCAGATTGCCCATGGTGGTCCAACCTGTGGATCACCCAGGCTGGTTCAACCTGGGGATGCCCAGGTGTTGTTGGTCAAGCTACCATCAGGGGATGTCCTGACCTAGTTTGGCCTCCTGGTCTAGGCTGTTGATTGCACGATGATGGTAGGGAAGGCCTGCACTCTTGAAATCTGCTCCCTTAGTTCTAGTTCTTTGCCTGCTCCAGGAACCATGGGGAGCAGTGCATTTATATCTGAAGACCTGCTTCTCAGCTGCATTCTAAAGAACTGGAAGGCCTTTATACTAGATGGCTTAAAGCAAAGGAAGCTGATCTTCTTCTGTACTATGGCCTGGTTTCAATACAAACTCAGGAACCAGGAGATTTGGCCAGAAGATGGGACCTTAAGCTATAACACAATCTTACAATTAGACCCTTTTAATAGACAAAATGGCAAATGGATGAAGGTCACCTGTGCACAGGCCTTTATGATCCTGTATCAGGACCCAGTGAAGTGAGGGTTCTAAAAATGTGTTATGCCTACTCCTCCCTCATCACTGCCCCTCTGGACAGCACTGACCTCCTTGATGACCCTCTTCTTTCAAGCCACCATTGCCCAGGCAAGAAGGAGGGGGAGACTTGGGGCCACAAACTCCTCAGTTGCCCTCCACTCGTGCCTCTAGTTCTCCACCACCACTCCTTCTGCCCCCATGTGCTCCTCCTTTGCCATTGAAAGTGACCAGACCCAGTCCCGGGGACACACCTGGAGTAGAGCCTCTTACCTCTTGGTTTCCACCAAACTCTGTCCGCTCAGGGAAGTGGCGAATGGGGAAGCGGAGACCCTCAGTGTCCACGTTCCATTTTCTGTGACTGATCTTGCCCAACGTAACATCAAACTGGGGCATTTCTCCAAGGATCTGAGTAGATTTACCGATGACTTTAGGCCTTGGCAATGTCCTTTGCTTTGACATGGAAGGACATCCAAGTAGTCATATCTCCTTGCTGTGCCCCAGAGGAAAAACATACACTTTAGCTTGTAGTCCAGGGACATGCAGATAGGATGGCTGCAGCCCAACCTAATAGGTACCCAGTGGGAGCAACCATGGTCCTAAGTCAAGACCCTGCCTTGAATTACCAGGCAGGGCAGGGAGACTTAACAAAAAGAGATCACATGGTACTTTGCTTAAGCGAAGGGGTGAAAAGTACTTAGTCAAGCCGGTCAACTATGCTAAGATCAAGGAGGTGACCCAAGAGTGAGGAGAAAATCCGGCCTTATTCCGGGGTCCAGTAGTTGAGGCTTTCTGGAGATTTACTCACATGGATCCCTCCTCCCCTGAGAGAGTAGAGTCTCTGCTCTGCCAACACTTTCTTATCCAGCCTACTCCTGACATCAGGAGAAAACTTCAAAAGCTTCAGCATGGCCTTGAGACCCCTATGGTTCAATTATGAGACAGGGCTTTTGGAGTCTTTAACAATAGAGGTCAGGCTGAGGAGGATAAAAGGACTGGCAGGAGGCCAGACAGGCTAGACAGTAGGCTCCAATAGTGGCAGTTGCCAACAGTGCTGCTTTGCAACTTCAGGGCCACCCTGTGGGGAAAATGGGACTCTCAATAGGGATAATGCTCTAGCCTGAAGGGGCTTGCTTTAACTGTAGAACCCTGGAGTGACCTGTGCCCCGCCTCCCAGAAGAGAGCCCCCAGGCCCTGTCCTCAATGCAAACAATCAGGCCACTGGATGAGAGAATGTCTGAGGGTGGGGGTATGCCCAGATCCACGGAAATCCTGTCTGAGGACTACTGAAGCAGGCCAGAGTTCCTGGTGGCAACTCACACAAGACATTTCAGGACTATAAAAAAATCCTGGCGGAGTAGGTAAACAGATCAATATTTTGATTGATATGGGAGCCACCTACTTGGCCCTGACAGATCACACGGGGCCCTTAACCTCTAAGGGTGAGGAGGTGATGGCTGACCCAAACAGAGGGACTTCATCCCACCCTTCTGCTTTCACTTCTGAGACCGCCTCAGAGCCTCCGGAGTAATAACGGCCCCTCTTTTACGGCCAAAGTCATCCAATGGCTATCTCATGCCTTAGGCACAAACTATCACTTAGTGTCTCCTGGAGACTGCAATCTCATGAGGTAGAAAGGGCCAACTATACTTTAAAAAAGATCCTGGCCAAATGACGCCAGGAATCCTCAGAGACCCATTTCCAGCTTCTCCCCATAGCTCTTCCTAAGGTACAGAAGAGCTCTAAATCCAACTTAAAGTTAAGTCCTTTTGAGATGCTATGTGGGAGCCCCTTCCTATCCTCTGACATATATTTTGACTTGGAGGTTCAGGATCAACTAAATATATTATCAATCTGGGACAAGCCCAACAGGCCTTCTGGGAATACAGAAACCTAGTCCTTCCCTCCTCAGATGCCTCTGAACCTCTCTTAGCCACATCCTCTGGAGACCGAGTCCTCCTAAAACCTAGAAAAGAACTTTCCACAATAAAACTACAGGGTTCATTTATCGGGAATAAAACCTTTCTCCCTGAGCTCTTAGAGGAACACAGGAAGACAACCATGCCTGTGATCCTCTAGAGAACCTAAGATTATTCTTCAAAAAGTAGAAGCAGAGGGACCCTCTACAATAGGGGTCCCCAACCCCCAGGCTGCAGACGGGTCCTGGTCCATGGCTTGTTAGGAACCAGGCTGCACAGCAGGAGGTGAGCAGCGGCAGGGAGTGAAGCTTCATCCGTATTTACAGCCGCTCCCCAGAGCTAGCATCACCCCCTCAGCTCCACCTCGGATCATCAGGCATTAGATTCTCATAGGAGCACCAGTCCCTAGTGCCCAAAAAATTGGGGACTGCTTCTCTACAGGATAAGTAAATGACTAACCAAAGGGCAACCAAGGTCCCGTTCCTTCTATTCCTGCCTGGATTTCTTTTATCCGTATCATTTTTACCTGTGCCGAAGTTACCGCCAGGCACTCCTCTCAGTGACTGCCTAGATTTTAGTCAGACTCTGAACTCTGGCCTGTCCCCTCCATAAAATCTACCACACTTGGGTCCTTCCTGGTCAATCTTAACCTCTTTTAGGGACTGTGCTCATAACTAAGTAACTCCATCAGTCCTAAGCCTCTGAATTCTCTCTGTACTCAGCCCCTCCAAGGCGAATGGGAATTCAATGCTTTTGTAAACTTCTCTAATGTAATAGCAAAGGAAAATAGTCTCTTTCACGGCTGGCTATGTCCCAAACAACCGCACTACGGTCATACCCGTCCTGAATTTCAGCCTGTGGATCTTAACCTCACATGTCACAGCAGCTCCCCAAAGGCCTACCCCTAGGCCCCACCCACTGACGGTAGTCCCCAGCCCCGCCACGACCAGCTCTCACCCTTACTGCAGTCTATAACTGACCTAGTAAGGCTGGGGTAAGAGTCCTTAGCCGCTCTTCCTTGTCGACTCCATGCCAAAAATGCATCACGAAGGGGGAAGTATCTTCAGTGTCCCCACTAACCCCTCCCTCCAACTCATCATGTTTAACACCTCCCTAAAATGTGCTCCTAACATAACTCCTAGATGCCCAGCAAGCCACCGAGGACTTGATGGTGCCCAAGACCAGAGCCCCCAGAGCCCCCTCATTGGACAGTCTTCAGAAGGGAAATATGGCGACTCTCCCACCTCCCCACCTGGTGCCTGCAATGGGGAAGATTTGCCTATCACGAAGCCACATTAGACACTTGACTCAAAGTCCGGCCACCCTGGCACAAAGGACTGGAGACCCCCTCCAAAACCTACAAGTCTCACTTGATTCCCTGGCGAATGTAGTCCTTGATAATCATTCGCCTCTTGACCTCCTGTTAGCAGAACGGGGAGGTGATGCGCGGTTATTAACAAGACTTGCTGCGCTTATATTTGTACCCCTGACCAGGTAGAGACATTAAAGACATTGATGACCCGGCTGAGCAGCTACATGAACTTGCTAAAGGAAGCCCAATGGTCGATTCTTCGGCAGGTGTAAAACATGTTACCAACTATCACATGGCTCCTCCCTCCGGAGGGCCTTTAGCAACTTTAATTCTACTTCTACTTTGGTCCTTGCCACTTTAACACACTTCCCATTTGACCCAAAAATACTCGTCAGGGGCGCTGCAGTGTTTACCCTGAGATAACTCGCGGATTACCTTACCTTACCTTACCTTACCCCCAAAGTCTGTCATGAAATATCTCGCTTTTATTATCATTTTCACATAGCTCTAGTCGTGGGATTTCCATTTACAAGAATCATAGTCTAGGTTTAGAAATAATTTATCAAAAAAAAATTTTTTTTTACCTGGAAATTTGATTGGGATTCCACTGAATCTATAGATCGAGTTAGACTAAATTTTCATCTTAACAAAATAGAGTGTGCTACTCCCGAACACGGAATATCTTCTGCATTTATTTATATTTGATTTGATTTCTCTTAACCGTGTTTTAATGTTTTCTGAATGCATACTTGTATACATTTTGTTAGATTTATGCTTAAGGACATCAATTTTTGAGGTGCTATTGCAACTTTTTTTTCCATTTTATATTCCAGTTTTTCCTGTACATCATTACTGAGCATTTTCCTCCATCTGTTCTGCTATGACAAAATACTATTTTAATATATTCTAGGTAGCTTATAAACAACAGAAATTTATTTCCCACAGTTCTGGAGGCTGGAAGTCCGAGATCAGGGTACCAGCACAGTAGGGCGAGGGCACTCTTTTTGGTAGTCGACTCCTTGTATCCTCACATGGAAGAAAGGGGCCAGTCTCTTTTTCAAGGAGACTAATTCCATTCATAATTCCATTCAGACTCCACCATCATGACCTAATCACATCCCAAGGGCCTCACCTTCTAACACCATCCCCTTGGGTGTAAGATTCCAACCTGTAAATTTGGGGGAACATGAACATTCAGACCATCGGACTGTTTTACAGAAAATAGATTGACTTTATAGTAACCTTCTACTTTGCTTTTTGTCATCTATAGTTTACGATCATGGCACGGGAATGGTGGGCTCTATTTCACTTGGAATTTCCAAATTGTGGCATTGAATAATCAGAACACTGAATTTCAGAGATTCATGGGAGTCTGGGTGGAGGGAACAACTGGCCAAGCCTGAATTGAGCCGGCCGTCCTGCGCTGCACCCCTGAAAACAGCAGGGGGTGCCCCAACCCTCATTGGTGACTGGCGGGGCGCGCCTGCGTGTCCTTGCTGCGGACTAGACTCCCTGTCCTGGTGAGGACGGGAGTGGGCCCAAGGATGCGCCCTGCAGCCTTAGGGACAATTCGAGGCTGCGACAACATTGTAGAATGTCTTGCCTTGGAATTTCGCATGATTAGATTAGGGTGATAGGTTTTAAGAAAGCAGAATGCAGAGGTCAAGTACTCTCTTATAACTTAGTATTAAATTAGAACCTGCTCTGGAGGCAACTTATCACAAAATTAGTGCTAACTCTGGTCACCTGGCTGAGGTGGTGCGTGTGCCACTGTGACGTTCCATTTTCCCCATGTTCCTATGTGAGTCTTCTGCAGGGGGAAGTCACTACGCAGAGCCCACAGTTCAGGAGAGGGCAGCTTGCGCATTTCTCTTTGGTGGATGGTTGAGTGTCTATGTCAATTATTTGGAATTCTTCTGCATAGGAGATTTTTATTCAACCTCTTTTAAAAATTACGTAATCGTTTATTTTTACCAGTGTGGTTACCTGGATAGTTATTTTAAGCTCTGGTATAATCCAGCGCTATAGGATTCTCCCCCACACCCCATCCTGCCCTCAGTTCATTCTTGCTTTGTCTATTGAGAGCTCTTTTCATTGGCTCCTTTTTCCTTTGGCATGTTACTGGACCAAACCGGGTCCAACTGATGCGGGACTGGGCAAATTCTCCCTGAGTGGTCCTGCACAAGAGAGAGAAAAGGGTCTTGATTCAGCACAGGAAAGCATTAAAGCACACGCCCAGAGTTAGAGTCAAAAAGTTTATTAGAGAAAGATGGAGAAAAAGACCAAGACAGAAAAAGCAAAGACAATAAGCAAAGACCAGAAGCCCGGAGAGTTTGGGAAGTTCAGTTTATATATCATTCCTAGTTTCTGTAAATTATAGTTTAAAGACTTTGTTTACCAATTTTTCTTTGATGGGGCGGGTATACAGTGTGAAAAGATGAGTACTTAGCGAGAGTGAGAAAGGAATGGGGTGAGAAAGGCCTGCTGGCAATTCCCAGCCTTCCATCCATAGGTTCCCTGGTGGTTTTAGCCTTGGGGAAGGGATGATTGTGTTTATTTTGTGTCCAGCATGACTTAAGGGCTCTGTTTTTCTGTTTTCCCTTCACAACGGGTTGTTAGTAATCTTAGCAGAAATCTTCCTTTGTTCTGTAGGTTTCCGGGTGGTGTGGGGTAGCACTGATCAGCACATTGCAGTCTCTGAACACAGCTTGATTTAACATTTCTTTCTCTTGCTCCCTCCCTACTTTACAATTACTCAGCGGTTGCCAGCCAGAAGACAACTCTGCGAAGATTTCATGAGAAGGGACATACTTTATTGTGAGCTTGCTGGCAAGGACACAAAGGGCAGGGGGTGGGGGACGTGTCTCCTCCCAAAGTGACCTGTTCTTGAACAAAGGATCAGATTCATATTTGCTCAAGGAAATCAGGCATAAACATCAAGGTGAGCGTCATTCACTGCAGGTGTAGGTGGGGACGTTCCTGTACTTGCACAGTTAGAACACATACCTATGCATACATCACTTATTCAAAATGGCAGAAAATCTCTGCCCTTTGGAGAGTATGATGATAATAGTGCAAGAAAAAGTAGGTATAGTATGGGGTCCTCCAAGCTGCTTTGGCTAGCCTTGACAGTTTAAGCCGGATCAGTCTCCTGGTCATAGGAATCATCCTGGGTGTCTCTCCCTGAAATAATCAGTTCTGGCAATCCTCAGTGTCAAGGCATGGTAAAGGTACGGAAGGAAGATTAACTACTTAACTCTCAGCCCTTCTGTTAAACTCTTAGCAAATTATAGGATACGATTACACAAACCAGGGTGATCTAAGTGGGTTTACCAGTTAATGTAAGCAAAGTTATTAATTCTAAGTAAAAGTCAGTCTGTGCTAGGCTATCTGCAAGGCTGTGTGTGTGTGTGTGATTTGTATGTATGTATATGTATATATATATATATTTCCAAAACCTGGTTCCCACCATCTGCTCCCTTCCAGATTACAGATAGAGTAGTTTCAGAACTGTTAGCTATTACCCCCATGAGAAAGAACTTTATACAAGAGTTCATTTTGCTTTAGTCTAGTCTATTGTGAACATAAGAAACGTCCAAACCCGTAGAGAATTTTTGACTTTATCTGACCCAAACTGACACATTGGCCAGGTAGCAAGATCTCAAGTGCTTCTGAGAATAACAGTTTTACAGCTTCTTTTATGCATTTGAAATTATGGAGATAACTAAGGAAGAGTACATGGAGGTGAGAGAAAGCAAGATGGGGATTGGATTACAGGATAGTTAACGCGAGTATGTGCTCTCCTGATGGCGGTTACTTTGAAAAAGAGGCATTTCCAAGGTGTGTTCACCTCGATGCACAGAAACAATGGACAGGGCTTGCTTAAGGCAAAGATAAGCTGGGGCGTGACTACCCACCATGACCTGCCCAGTTTGGAATTTATGATCGAATCACCCTGCAAGATTACTTTCTGTAGAATTCCTCTTTTTGTCGACACTACAGATTCTATTTATTTACAGAATTACTTAGGTCAGCACCTTTTGCCCCATCGCCAACAGTAAATTGTTTTTTCATACATTTCTAATACAGTTGGATTCTTTGTTACATTCTGTATTCCATCGTGTGACTCTCCCACATCATAAATAACTTAATTTGAATAGATTATGGTTTGCTCTTTGGCCTGTAAAAATGTATGGGTATTGAAAATGCACAGTGGCAGGTATCCATTACTAAAATATCATATGAAGTACTTCAAACTCCCTGCCCAATGATTTACCAGCTCTGTAGTTTTGCCTTTTCTAGAATGTCCTATAAATGGGTCATACCAGGTATAGCCTCTTCATATGGGATTCTTTCAGTTAGCAATGTACATGTAAGATTCATCCATGTCTTTGCATGGGCTGAGGGTTCATTCCTTTTAATTACTGAATACTGTTCCATTGCTGTGTAGAAGAGGAAAAATTATTTTAATTCTGTTTTTCTAGATTCTTGGCTAAGACCCCCCTAAAATCAACACAGATTAACAAAAGAAATATATAAGTTTAACAGTACCTATACCTCCCGTATATATGGAAGACACCCAGGAAAATTGAGTAATTCCCTGAAAGGGCCCAAGTCATCACCTTAGATACCATATTTAGTTGAAAAAAAAAAAAAAGATGCTGGGGAAAGGAGGAAGCAAGTGAAGGCAGGTTATCCGACGAAGAACAGTAAACAAGCTATGGTTGTGATATGGATTTAAGTCCAGGCCTGTCTCCATTGAAAAAGACTCTCTTAGATTCAGCCATTCTTCTATTTCTGGTACAGAGAGGGAGACACCCTTACGAATACAGATTTCCCTTATAAATATAAATTTTCCGCATGAAAGGGCAACTACTATAGGTTTTCAGAGATTCCCAGGAGTCTGCTGTTTTAAAAAAATTAATCAGCTCAAAAATAATCCTTATGCCGTAGAGCCATGCTTTGGTGTGGTGTATTCTGCTTCCCTTCACATGGATGTACCCCAACTTACTTATACATTTGTATACTGAAGGACAGTGTAATCTCTTCAATTTCTAGACATTATGAATAGAACTGCTGTGCAAAATTGCGTGTTAGTTTTTGTTTGGACATAGTTTTTCACAGCAGTTGTGTAAACACTAGAAGCAGGATTTTTGGATCCTAAGAAGAGATTTGTTTAGCTTTGGAAAAAACTGCCACAGTGTCTTCCAAAGTGGCCATATATTCCACTGGGAATGAATGAGTGAGTTCCTGCAGAAGAGGGGCCCTTTTTGGGGGTGGGGGGGGAGGTGAGGCGATGGCCCTGGGGTGGGCTCCTCATGTTTCCAGAGAGCTCAGAGCTCTAGGGATCAGTTTCTTGTCTTATGCCCTGAGAGAGAATTCAAAGACGAGACAAACAGCGAGCAAGAAAGCTCAAGGTTTGTAAAAGTGAAAGTACACATGCAAGAAGGAAGTGTGGGTGAGCTCAGAGATAGAGTTGCCCCAAGGATGTCTGAATTATGAACTTTTGTTCTTGGGGACAGGCCTGGAAACATGGTGCTGACCTAGGTTTGTCGTCTCCCCCCAGTAGGCGGGGAGCTCAGTTCCCCACTCTTTCTTCCCTATATGGTGTTTCTATAGCTGTCATGGCATCAGGTGCATGATGGGAGCTGCGGTATTTGCAAAGTGAATAAGATTATAATGATATAATTAACCACGGTCATGCCTTGGCCAAAGATGGTGTCTAATCTGGAAAAGACTGATTTGCCTTATCTTCCCTTGCCAGGGAGCTAAAACAGGGGGAGTTCTGAAGAAAAGAAAAAGTTTCCAGAGCCATATCTTGGGTGGGTTGGGGCGTCCCTGGGCTATCTATCCCGCCTTGCTAATGCCAGCAGCAGTCAGGAGCTCAGACCGAACCAAAGAATGCTCTAACCCAATCCATGATCAGCCGAGACTGGTGTGCACAAGCCTGCTCTCTGTGTCTCTGTCTCTCTTTGTCTCTGTCTGGCTGCCCTGTCTCTCTGTGACCTCATGTGACCCCCATGTGCCGCACTTATGTCCCCAAGTGATCCCCCACTTAGTCTTTAGCTGCTCCCAACTTACTTTTTATATGCCTTCTACTAGGCTCCCATATGTTCCCATATGTTCCCACGTGTCCCTCATGTGACCTCCGGTGCACCTACATGACCCCCATGCCTCTATGCCAGGTTAACCCCATGTGACTTTCATGGGATCCCACCTGACTCGAACATGACCCTAATGTGACCCCCATGTGACTTCATCATGACTTCCATGTGACTCCTGTGTGACCTTACATGACCCTCACATGACCCCACATTATTTCCACTTGGCCCTAACTTCGCCCCTGCATGACCGCCTCCCTACAACATTACCCTCATGTCTCCCCAACTTGTCTCTCACAGTTCCTTTATGTGGCCCTTATATGGTCCTCATATGATCTCCTATTTGCCCACCCATGTGGCCCTATCCCCAAACCTCTCACATACACGCCATGTGGCCCCCTTGTGCCCTTCTCATCCCCCTGGTTAATAGCTCTTGCTTAGTCTTGCATGTAGCATTAGAGAAAATCTTGCAGCTTGAGTTTTACAAAAATAGCCCCTTACCAGAAACTGCCTTTCCTGATCAGGTAAGGGAAATATGTATTAACCTCGTGACCAGACTCACATCAACTAGAGTCAATAGCTGAGCCAGCTCTTCTGATTCTTAACCATCGCATATGGGTGTGAGACCAGTCAGTTTTGCATTTCTGCCCCTCCTATCAGTCTCAACATGGTTCCTTCTCCTCCTCCTCCTCCTCCTCCTCCTCTTCCTCCTCCTCCTCCTCCTCTTCCTCCTCCTCCTCCTCTTCTTTCTTCTTCTTCCTTCTACTGCCTACAGCATCTGGTCTTCCTAGGTGGTCTCCCATTGAAGTACTAACCAGGCCCAACCCTGAGTAGCTTCCGAGATGGTTTCTTCTTTATATCTTTCGTTACAAGAGGTCTGTTCATCTAGTCTTCAGGTGGTTCTCATGGGAAGTTGTTCTGTAATTCAGTTTTAATTTTGATGTGGTCATGGGAGGAAGTGAGTACAGTGTTTACTTACTCTCCCATCTTGACTGGAAGCCTCAGAAGTTTCACAATCTTCTTCAGACCCCTGCAGGTGCCCAGATGTCTGCAGTCATCAATACCTCTTGCCCCTCCCATACTCCCCTTCCTCTGATTCAAAAGAAGCCTGAATTCTATACTTTCTTAAGATGATTCTTTAGGACACTAGTCCACCATTGTCTTGGCTTGCTGCCTTTCTGAATAGAGTTGCTTGTCTTGCTCCGACACTTTGTCACCTGACTTATTGGCTATCATGTGGCGAATGGTATGAGCTTCAACTCAGTTACAGTCCTTGGTGCATGAAACAAATACACACAAGTGGAGTTTAGAAGGAGCTTCCCCCAAAAGCTTTCAATAGTTCATTCTGCATAAGATCTGCTTAAACTATCACCCCAGAGAAGAGAAACAGGCAGGGAGAGGGGTTCTTTCCCAAACCTGCCACTTTGCAGGGAGGGTGAGAAGCACCCCTGCATCCTGTGCCGGGGGTGCTCACACCGCACCCCACAGTGCACATGGCTGTGGAAAGGCCAGCACAATGAAGACACACAGGGTGGCCGTGGACAAGGCCATGTTAGTCAGGGGGTGGCGCTCAGGATGAACTGGAATCTGTTGTCCTCAGCTATTAGAAGGCAGGTGGCTCTTAGCCCCTGACAGAGGCTCATAGAGCAGCCTCAGTATTTGCTGGTGATTATGGCTTATCAAGGGGGCTAGGGACTATGCTGAGACAACATCCTCCTGGGCTTTCCCAACGGGAGCCTTGGTACTGTCATTCTTTTAGAGTTTAGCAGTTCTTATAGGTGCGCAGTGCTATCTGATGGTTGTTTGAATTTGTAATTTCTTAATGACATATGTTGTTGAGCTTCTTTTCGTATGCTTTCTTTCTTTTTTTTTTTTTTTTTACTATCTGTGTATGTCCTTTGGCCAGGTGTCTCTTTATGTCTTTACCCATTGTTAGGGGGTTATTTGTTTTAGTTTTTTTAAAAAAATATTTTGAGTATAAATCCTTTATCAGATACGTGTCTTGCAAATATTTTCTCCCAGTTGTGGCTTGTCTTCTGGTTCTCTGAACAAGATCTCTGAAAGAGTAGAAGTTTTTTAATTTTATGAAGGCCACGTTATTCATTTTTTTCTTTCGTGGATAGGCTTTTGGTGCTGTGTGTTAAAACTCATCACCAATGCCAAGGTCGTGTAGTTTTTTTTTATGTTTTCTTCTAGATATTTCATAGTTTTGCATTTTAAATTTGTCTATGGACAGTTTTGAGTGCATTTTGGTATAAATTGTAATGTTCGTGTCGGTGTTCATTTCATTCCATGTGGCTTCCAAATCATTTTTCCTTAACTATTTTTGAAAAAGTCATGAAATATTTGGCTTCATTTCAGTTTGAATTTCCAAAGTTTAATGGATTCAGCAGGTCTGTGTGTGTGTGGTGGGGGCAGGTATCCAGTGAACTGAGGCAGGTGCATGCTGCACCACCCCGCTTGCAGGCACGGGGCACCCCAGCCACTGCGCGGACCTCCCCACGCAGGGCACTCTCCCCAGGCACGTGGCTATTTCAGGGCACCCAGGGGGCTGGGTCTGCTCAGGGCGCCTGGGGCATGTGGGCCTGTGGCAGTGTTGACAGGAGCTCTGTTTCCTGGAGCGCCGCTGGAGACACTATGAGGGGAGGAAAAGGGGAGAAGAAGCTAGGAAGGGCTTTATGTGGAAAACTGGTTTTTTAAATTTGTGTGTGTGTGTGTGTGTGTGTGTGTGTGGAGAGAGAGAGAGAGAGAGAGAGAGAGAGAGAGAGAGAGAGAGAGAGAGAGTGTCTAGGGCCATTTCTGCGCATTCATTTCTGTCATTTCCATTCTGCTCCACTGATCTATGTGTCTGTTTTATGCAGCGACACCACACTGTTTTGGTGACTCTAGCTTTGTGATATAGTTCCCCCACCCCACTAGAGCAGGGGTCTGCAAATGACAGCCTGAGAGCCAAATTCTGTCTGTGGTAGCTCTTATGTGCAGATTCCATGCTCAGACGGACTAGTGTGCAGTTTGGTTATTTTTTGTTGAGTTTTAAATGTTCAGCTTATTGAGATTTCAAGGGGAGAGATTCCCGGACATCTCTCACTCCATGTTTCTGACATCATAATCCAGTTTGAAGTTAGGGAGTGTGATATTTCCATCTTCGTTCTTTCTCAAGATTCCTTCGGCTATTTGGGATCTTTGGTGGTTCCCTATAAATGTTAGGATTGTTTGCTCTATTTCTGTGAAAATGCCATTGGAATTTTGATTGTGATTGCATTGAATTTGTGGGCCACTTTGTGTAGAATGGCCATTTTAACAATATTAATTCTTCCGATCCATGAATATGGGCTATCTTTCTATTTGTGTATTCTTTTATTTCTTTCACCAATGCTTTATAGTTTTCAGTGTATAAGTCTTTCCCTTCTGTGAATTTAAATTTATTTCTAGGTATTTTATTCATTTCGGTGCAATTGTAAATAGGATTGTTTTCTTAATTTCTCTTTCTGATATTCTTATTTTATTTTATTTTTTTAATGCCTACAGCACCTGGTATTCCTAGGTGGTCTCCCATCCAAGTCCTAACGAGGCCCGACCTTGCTTAGCTTCCGAGATCAGATGAGATCGGGCATGTTCAGGGTGACATGGCCATAACTTCTGATGGTTTTTTATCAGGATATTGAAATGAAGCTGATTTTTGTATGTTGATTTTGTGTCCTGCAAATTTATCAGCTTTGTTAATTCTAATAGTTTTTTGTTGATAGAGTGATGTGGAATATTGGAATTCAATAAATCCTATTGTGTCTATCACATCCCAGGTCGTCCACGACACTCTAGATATAGAGGCTGCTAATATCATCTTCCCACAGTGTCTTTTAATAGCACGTGGATTCCCACATGCGAGATTAGCCTTGCCACTCTGGGTGCTGGATCTGCACACCGCTTGACCTCTAATGAAGTCTGATGTCTTCTCTGCTTCAGTGGGTGGTGTGGAAGTGGTTGTTTCAGAAAGTAATTTACTTTCCAGTAATTGCAAATGTCCAGAAAATTTGCAACAGTGGTACAAATACTCTTTATCGCCACACTTAGATTCCCCAGCTGTTATCTCTTTACCACATTTGCCATTTCTCAGGAAGTACTCCAGGGTTTTATCCAAAACAGGTGTGCTGTCCTAGGGACCGCCCCCCCGCCCCCACATAACCCCAATGAGGAAATTATTATGATTTCTACATTATAATCCAATCCACAGTCTTGCTTCAACTTTCACCACCTGCCCCAACTGTGTGAAATGTCTTTTTTCGTTGTGATCAGTTTTATTTTTCTGTAACTTACGGAAACTTTCTCTCATTCCCCCACTCTTGAAAGATTTAAAACTCATAGATGACTCCAACCTGGGTGGCCTTTCTGCTTGGCTTCTTTCACTTAGGATGTTTCAGTGTTCATCTGCGTCCTAACATGTATCAGTAGTTCATTTCTTTTTATTGTGATTAAATATATGCACACATTTACCATTTAAACCAATGTAAGTATACAATTCTATGGAATTAATTGCATTTACATTGTCCTGCAAATATCAACACCAACCATCTTCAGGACTTTTTATTTTCCTCAAGTGAAACTCTTTATCTATTAAATACTAACTCCCCATTCCTTCTTCTCCTGGCAACCTCATTCTACTGTCTCTGCATTTGATTTCTTTAGATACTTCTTATAGGTGGAATTACATAATATTTGTCCTTCTGTGACTATCTTATTTCACTTACTATAACGGCTTCAATGTACATCTGTGTTGTAGCACGTGTCAGAATTTGCTCAGTTTTTAAGGCTGAATAATATTCCGTTGTGTATATACCGCATTTTGTTTATTCATCCATCAGCAGACACTTGAGTTGCTTTTGGCTATTGTGAAGAGTGCTGATGTGAATATTTATATAGGTGTTTGAACACCTATTTTCAATATTGGGAGGTATCTATTTAGGAGTAGAGTGGTTGAGTCATATATATTTTTTTTAAATGCCAAACTTTTATGCCTAGGCTGTGCCATTTTACATTTGCATAAGCAGGGTTTAAAGGCTCTGATTTCTCTGTTATTGTTGTTGACATTTTTTAGTTTTCTTGATTATAGCCATTCTAGTATGTGTGAAGAAGTATCCCTTTGATGTTTTAATATTTATTTACACCAAGATTAATGATGTTTAACATCTTTTCATGTGCTTATGGACATGTGCTTTTCATGTGCTTTTGTGGATCTTCTCTGGAGAAGGGCCTATTCAAGTCCATCTTTAAAATTTAGTTGTTTTGTTGTTGTTGTTGTTGTTGTTGATGAGTTGTAAAAGTTCTTTGCATATTCTGGATAATAGAGTTTTATCAGACATATAATGTGCAAATATTTTCTTCCATTCTGCGGGCTCTCTTTCACTTTTTGGATAACTTCTTTTGAAACAAAAAAGCTTTTAATCTTGAGGAAATCTCATTGTCTGGCGTCGGGGGAAAGGTGTAATGGCGACCATCACAAGAAGGTATCTTCAGACTGAAAGATGAAGCAGACAAATCTGTAGAATATAATTCACTATGGAAACATTGGATAGGAGCAGAACAAACAACCCAGCAATCCTGCACAGATTTTTCTTTGCTAAAAGACCCCTGTTACAGTACTTTTTAAATAGTATAACTTGGGTACTAATGACTGACAGGACAAAGGGATAAAGAATGCAGTAGTGCCAGGGCCATACCTCCTGGTGGTCTTATGATAGATAATGGTTTATAATTGATACTATTGCCAGTTTGTTATTTATATTAATTGCCATGCCATTCCAGCTGTTACTAACAAAAATATTTATGGCTATATTTTAAGGGACACAGAGATATCAATGAGAAAGTTTTGATGTGCTTGCTAAGGACAGTGAGGTTGTTAAAGATCACAGCATGAAAGGAGATGGTTTTTGTTTCCATCTACATCTAAACAATCATTATCTATTTTTTCTTTTGTTGCTTGTGCTTTGGTGTTAGACCTAAGAAACCATTGCTAAATCCAAGGTCATGAAGATTTAGTTCCATGTTTTCTTTGGGTTTATAATTTTACCTCCTACATTCAATCTTTTTATCTATTTTGAGTTAATTTTTGTATGTGTTGTGAGGTAAAGGTCTAATTTCCTTCTTCTGCATATGGATAGTCAGTTACCAGCATCATTTGTTGAAAAGACCCTTCTTGACTCAGTTTAATGTTGTCTGCCCTTGTCAAACATCGAATGACTATAGATGGATATTTTGGGGGGGCTCTCAATTCAGTTCCTTGATCTATATGTATAGCCA
Source organism: Cynopterus sphinx (assembly GCA_030015415.1). Lineage (NCBI taxonomy): Eukaryota > Metazoa > Chordata > Mammalia > Chiroptera > Pteropodidae > Cynopterus > Cynopterus sphinx. Next base: position 91,104,833 of record CM057379.1, on the reverse strand, counting down.
TACACTACATAATGATATTTCAGTCAACAACAGACCACATTTATAACAGTGGCCTCCTAAGTTTATAATGTAGCTGAAAAATTCCTATTGCCTAGTGACCTCATAGGTGTCCTGATGCACAATGCATTACTCACACGTTTATGGTGATGTTGGTATAAGCAAACCGACTGTGCTGATTGTCATGTAAGGCATAGCGGATGCAATTATAGGTAGTACATAATACTTGATAATAAACGATCATGTTGCTGGTTAATGTATTTACTATATTTGTGTGTTTATTAATGTGCATACTATAAATTTGTCATTGTTTTAGAGTATATTTTTTTTACCTATAAAAAAAGTTTTCTGTAAAACTATGCTAGATTATGCCAGCAGCGGCCTCGTACATCTTGTACTTACCATGTCTCTTGATTGTATCATTTTCTCTCATGTTCGATTTAGTCTCATATTGTTTTGTACAGTCACGTGCTGTACAGGTTTGTAGCCTGGGGCAATAGGCTACACCACAGAGCCCAGGTGCGTACCAAGCTGTACCATCTAGGTTTGTGTAAGTAACTCTATAATGTTCACACAATGATGAAACTGCTCATTAATGTATTTCTCAGAATATATCCTGTCGTTAAGTGGGGGCATGACTGTAGATGACTGTATTACAAAGTTTTATTTTCTGTTGCTTTATAGTAATAGTTGAAATTAGTTAAGTGTGAGCCTCCAACATGGATAATCTTTCTCAAGATTGTTTTGGCTAATCTCAGTTTCTTGACATTTCATATGAATGTCATGGTAAACTTGTGCATTTCGTAGGCATCACATCACATCTGTAGATTGTATTATGAACTATTCCTTCTTAACAATATTAAATCTTTCCATCATCACGGATGTCCTCACATATATTTAGGTTTTTAAAACATTTACTTACACAATGTTTTATGATTTTAGGTTACAAGTCTTGCACCTTGGTTAAATCTACTCCTAATCTGTTTTATTTTGTTATTTTGTTGCTTTCTTTCTTTTTTTATTAATGTTGACATTGTTTAAAATGGAGTTTCTTAAATTCCATTTTAATTATTCATTGCTAGTGTATATAAATAAAACAGACATTTTTGTGTGTATTGCTATTTTTTCCTGTAACTGCTGACTTTGTTTACTAACGCTAATAATTTTTTGTTGATTTTTTTATAAGTTCTATTGATAAGATGATATGATATGTGGTCTATGTGAATAGACATAGTTTTGCTTTCTCCTTTCACATGTGGATGCCTTTTATTTCATTTCTCATTGCTCTGGGCAAGACTTCCAGCACAACATTAAATAATAGTGGAGAAAGCCAGCTGGCCTTGTTACTGATTTCAGGAATAAATCTTTCAGTCTTCAGTTTTGAGCATGATGTTTGTTTTAAGTTTTTATGATGCTTTTTATCATATTGAACAGATTTTCTTTTATTCCTCCTTTCTTGAGTGTTTATATCATAAAATAGCACTGGATTTTGTTAAAATTTTTTCCTGTATCAATTGCTATCATCATGTTTTTTACTTTAAACAGTTACTGTGATGTATTACATTGCTTGGTTATGGTTTTCTACTTACAGTTATGGTTTACAGTTTATGGTTATGGATAATGGTTATGTTTATGATAAATGGTTATGATTTATGGCAATGGCTTATAGCTTATGATGTGAAATTGTGGTTCAGGTTTTTGCTTATGGTTATGCCTTATAGTTATGGTTCATGGTTTATGGATATAGTTTATTTTATGGTTATAGTTAGGTCTTTGGTTTATTATTATTTATACTTTATAGTTACGGTTTATGGTTGTGGTTTAATGATCTAATGATCTAATAGTTTCATGGTTTTAAGATTTTATGTTGCAAATCCCAAGGTTAGTGGTTGGGTTTTATAGTTTATGTTTAGGATGTTAGAGGCTTAGGTGTTTAGGGGTTTAAGGCTTTAGAGATTTAGGGTTGAGGGATAGGGTGTTAAGGGTTAGGCTAGGGTTGGAGGTTAGCATTAAACTCAAGGATCCAGGGTCTGGGGTCTGGCTCAAGTTCTAGGGTCTATGGTCTAGGGCATGACTTTGAGGTCTAGCTCTGGCTGTGGCTCTAGAGTCTGACTCTGGAGTCTGGGGTCTGGTGTCAAAGTCTGGGGTTCTGGTTCCAGGTTCTGAGTTAGGGTAAGGGTCAGGAGTTAGGGGAAGGGGAGGAGGAATGCTAGGGGGGTTAGGGTTTAGTATTTAAGGTTTAGCAGTTTGATGTTTGGGGTTAGGTGTTAAGGTAGGAGGCAAAAGTTAGGGGTTTAGGGTTTAGGGGTAGGGGGTGTGGGTTATGCTTATGAATATCATTTAGGGTTAGAAATTAGGGTTGGGGTTAGGGTTTAGGGTTAGGTTTGGGGATTAGAGGCTTGGGGGTTAGGGTTAAAGGTTAAGGGTTAGGGTTCAGGGTTTAGGGTTAACGTTTAAGGTTAGGAATTAAGGTTGGATTTTATGGTTGGTGTTAAGATTTAGGGTTAATGTTTAGGGTTAGAATTTATGTGGAAGTATTTCTGGCCAAAAACTCATGCAATAAATTACTGATAAATGTCTTCCATCTGGAATATACTTTGTCAACAACTTAGGGAGCCATGCAAATTTATTTTTAAGAAACTCAAACTACTTTACAAACCCATTACCCTTGTGCTACTAAGTGAAATCTCCCTTTTTATGATTTTTTGAGAATCCTGAGCCATAGTGTAAATGTATTCACAAAATACTTCCAGGAACTAATAATTGCATCCCTGTTCTTATTATGCAAAGGCCTATTAAAGCATAGAAATTAAATTAAGATTTTCATAAATTACTGTTCCATAAGGTCCAATGTCAGCCCTCATAGCTTTAGTACAAAGAGGATCAAATATTCTGCGGCTCAGACTTTATCTTTTCCTCATCCAGAGATAATTCAAAGAGGCCTTTTTTTGTTTGGCCCTTTGGCAAACTGCCTACAGTTTCTTTTTGGGGTTTCTGTGAGCTTAAAGATGAAGAACGATGGTTTGGCCTCTTGTTGCACACATACCTTATTGTACCTTTAATTGCATTAACAAAACAACGCATTGAGTTTGCCTGGTTGTTAAAGGGCATTGTGAAGAGAGCACACGTATCAGTGATCCACACCATACGTTACAGGATGTACTGAGGTATCTGGGGAGATTTTGAGTACTTCTAAGGGGAGTACAAGACAAGCTTCCTGCCTACCCTGGAGCTGTGAGATCAGTTGGGTTACATAAGCGCTTTTTGGTAACTGTGGTGTCCTGAGAAGCACTGAGATAGGGTCTGTGCCTACTGGAGATTTAAAATTTAAGTTGGTGGTTTCTTCATGCTTTCGAAAGCTTTAGCCTGTCTTGGATGATTTTGAGTACTCATCACTGCTGTTAAAATGAAACGACAGGGAAGTAGGAAAGGAAGATGCTTTCAGGTTATCAAGGGGTGAGGTTTTCTATAGGGATACATTAATTGGCTCAGGAGATTTCATGTTCAGAGAATAATGAGAGCTGTGAGGGTCTAGGGCTATGGCTGAAATCTAGCTAGAGCTGGTTATTTGGTATTGGGAAGGGGTGGGGGAGGAATCATTTGCAGGAATGGGGAGTCTGTGGCTCTGTTGGCTTGGTGCCCATAACTGCATTTCAGACCACGCACCAACACTCCACCCAGCTGTGTCCTTTCAAGACAAGGGGAGAGCCAATCTGTGGATGCTTTGAGAAGTGTCTTCTGATGGAGGCCTAGGAGAGGGGAAAAGAGTGACACACTAGGCAGTATCATTCATTCTCTCCACCTCTTCTAAGGTCGACCAGAGATTCTTTGGAGAATGGTGACCTTAAGTAATTTGATTAAGCAACAGGAAAGTAATTCTGGTTGGGATTTAGGTTTTAAACTAGTAATTATAATAACAACATGTTCCCTAAAATCTGCATGCATATTTTCAAGATGGCAAGGAAAATATATTGGTAGAATTGTAGTGATATTCATTGCAGCAACCACCGTATTACCGAACACAATGCTAAAGGCCTACCATGCATTTCCCCATCAAATCCTCACAAGAACACCAAGAGATAGGTGACATTAATATCCCCATCTTAAAGATGAAGAAACTGAGAAACAAAAGAATTATAAGTGGAGCTGGGAGTCATATCTGTGCTATGATTCCAAATCTATGAATTCTTCTCTTGTATAAATCATTTTTGTCAACGTGAATAGATCATCAACATTATGTGGAACACTTGGGTTAATTTTTAAAATCTCTTCTTTCCTTTGTGAGACTAATATGCAAACCTCATATTCTCAAACAGGGCCACGTGCTGCCTGGCACCTCTGTCAGGCTGAGAGCACTTGGGTCTGTTCTCTTATAAGAGAGAAGGGTTTCTGTGAAGCCTCTGGTCTCTCACTTCAGGGGAGAGAATGGTGTGTAAAGAGAAAGCTCCAGAGGATCATAGAGTTCCCATTAACCTCCGAGGAGGTTTTAAAAATGGATGATTCGAGAAATCTCTCAATAGTAACAGAAAATGTCACATCAGAATAATTTGTGCCTTTTTATGCCACTTAATGTTGTTGGTTTTGAAAAGTAAAAACTTTACCCAATAACTGTTGCTTGCCAGAAAACTACAGGTGTATGCATTTGTGACCTTTTATATATCAATTTATTAGCTTGTTGACCAGAAAAACACAGGTTTCTATAGTGAAAGTTAATCACAATCAACAAGTTTAAGGAGCATCTGCAAACTTGACTGTGTAATCCTATTTTCATATTTAGTTAGCTCAATGGGATGAGTTTACCGCTTTAGAGCAAAGCAACTGTGTCTGCTGAGAATCAGCAGGGCTGTGGTATGGTTAAGTATGGACAGTGTTAATGGTAGTTAATTGGATGAACATAAACTCGACATCTATACAGCAGCGTTGAATCTTTTTAAGTTTTCCTGCAGGTAGAAGTGTGTTTGTCTAAACAACCTAACAATTCTAAAAATTTTGTTTTAGAAGCAGCTTTGCATTTTGAATTAGTTTAGGTAAAGCAGGTATAGGAAAAGAAAGGCCATCTCCTCCTGTCTTGACAAACTGGGGACCCCTTTGTTATGAGTATGGTGCCTGCCTGAGAAAGTCCATTTCTTCAATGTGGGTATTTATCTCTTAGCAGCTGATGTTTTCTCTTCATTTAACAATGGATCATAAACCATGTTTGTGCTGATGAAGCAATGAAAAGGGATGGATTAGGGTTAGACCAGTCCTGTTTCCTTCTTTCTATCCATCTCTTCTTTAGAAAGAAAGCTGTAGGGGTCCATAAAGGAGTTCTGCTTTTCCCTTAGGACTAAGACTGGTTAGCTACCACCCAAGCTTAGGAGCCTTTGTTAATGTTCCCATGATGCCCTGTGCATCACTCTGTTTCTGTACTTCCTTCCACCTAGTTTCCACATTATAAACTAATTCAGCCTCCTCCCTTGTACTGTGAACTCCTGGGAGGTATTGCTGCCACTTTACCCTCAGTACATGGTTGGTAGAACATCCCGTATTTTGTGTTTGTAGGGGTGAGAAGTGAGAAAAGAAACAAGGGTACTTACTAGATAGGAACCCAGAAAGAGAACTAGCTGTTGTGTGAGATGACTGTCGTTCGAACCAAGAAGGTGCAGGTGGAGAACAGAAGGGATACAAGACATTGGTTTCTCATTCATTCAGCCAGCATGTTCGACTAACCAGCATACCACGTGCTGAGAGCTGAGCTTCTCACCCTCAGGCTCATTGGCTGCTCAGTGCCCTTAGGACAAAGGGCACTGCCTAACAGGGGCCTGCAGGGGCTGTGTGATGGCCTCTTCCTACCTCCCCTTAAGCAGTGTGCCAGGCTCCTCTCACTTACCTCCCCTGGTCCTTGTAGGGCTCCTTTTGGCAGCCAGAGCGCACCTTACCCCTTCCCTCCTGACTTTCACACTGGCTGTTCCCTCCACCTGTTCACCAGTTCATCCTTGAGGACTCAGCTTAAATGGCCCTCTCCCTAGAAACCTTTCTTGATCTAAGAGGGTGCCCATTCCCACCCACGTTTACCTCTCTGTACATAGTTTGTTTCCTTCTCAGCATCTATCACAACGCATGCACTTACTAACTTGCTCATCAACTGTTTCCAATTCCCAGGCCCCAGAAAAATGTCAGCTCTATGAAGATGGGGACTTTGCCTTGTTCTCTGTGACACCCCAGGGCCTGACACATAACTAGTAATTATTCAGCACGTTTACCAAATTAACTTCTGAAAGAGGAATGTAGCAAGTGTGTTCTACTTTGGTCTAGGGAGGTTTTCAGGATGACAAGTGAGTCTGTTTTCCAGGACTAATAGTTTCCATAGATAGATACAGTTGCATAATGCCATGAGGCAGGTGGGACAGAGTCATGGGGTGAGGATGAACTCTCTCTCTGCGTTCTTGTCACCCACCTGCCATGGCAGACAGAAACATTCTTTTTCTTTTAGTTTGACAGAATCGAAATCATGTTAACATCTCTCTCCTCTCCCTCCCTCAAAACCCTACATTCCTAATATTCTAATTGCATTATCAAGTGTTCTGTTTGGTTCATTAATTTATTCTCAGATGACTCGTTCCTAGTAGGGCTCTAGCAAATTCTGTCTATATCTAATAAAGCATCTTAGAAAATGCTGCAGTTTCTTCTGTGTCGTAGGGACTGGAGTCCACACTCTAATTCTTGTGCCCCTGCAGTTTTATTCTCCTTCTCACAGAAGGGGCCCCTTTAGCTTCATAATTAAACCTCTTTAATAATTCCATAGCAGAAGGGACATTTCAAAATTGTACTTTGGCCAACATTTCATTGGAGTTGTCACGAGTCGCTTCACTGGGAAATACTCAAGGTTATATTTTGTCATCTAAACAAAGTTTCTCCAAGAGGAATTTGAGAAAACTAGGAAGCTCTCATATTGTTTTGGCATCAAAAGAATTAATGGCTGGGATACTGCTAGCTCCTGGAAACTCCTGTAGCAGAGATCATGGACATGTGTTGACAGAGGGCACCTGTTTCCCTTAAATAGTAGCTGTTCAGAGTGACGTAAGAAACATGGCAGAGTGAGAGATGTCCCCATATCTCTCCTCCTGAGATAACAATAAGATGAACATCTAAAATTCAACAAAAAACACCCAAACTGCACACCAGCACGTCTGAGTGTGTGATCTGCGCATAAGAACTACCACAGCAGGGATCCAAGAGGCTTAGATGCCACCTACTGGAAACCAAAAGAAAAACGCCTTCTTTGCAACAGGCTAAAGAGAGACCTTTATATAATAAATCTTTCTGGAAAAAAGCAGAAAACACTTCCATTAATGCCCAGCCAAGGAAATAGTCCATCAAACACCATGAACAACCAAGGTGACAAGGCAGCTCAGAAAGAGAGAGAAAAATCTCCGGAAAATAAGCTTACAGACATAGGAATACACGACTTAAATGACAGAGGATTCAGGGTGGTACTTCTGAAAAAACGCAGTGCATTCCGAAATGAGTCATATCAACAATTTCAGGAATTGAAAAATTAGCAGAGCAAGGAGATTAAAACCCTCAAAAAGAACCAACTAGAACTTCTGGAGATAAACAGACAGAAATCTAGAAATAAATCAGAAGGAAGTAGAGAGAAACAGAAGAATTAAAAATAATAAAATAGAAATACAGGAACTAGCTGATACCATCAGGAGAGGAAACACAAGACTAATGGGCATTCTCTAAGGGGAGGAAAAGGAGCAGAGATTAGAAAGCATTTTCAGACACATAGTTGATGAGAATTTTCCAAATGTAAGGAATGAGCTGGAGCCTGGAATTCAAGAAGTCAACAGAATACCGAATTATCTCAACCCAGAAAGGCCTTCTCCAAGACACATTATATTAAGATTATTAAAAATCAATAACAAAGAAAGAATTCTCAGGGCAGCCAGGGAAAAGAAGACGGTAACCTACAAAGGAAAACCCATTAGACTATCGTCAGACTTCTCAGTATAAACCTTACAAGCCAGAAAGGAGTAGAATCAAATTTTCAAACTATTAAATGAAAAAGGAACTACCAGCCAAGAATAATGTATCCAGCAAAGCACCGCTTTAGAGATGATGAAGAAATAAAGACCTTTCCAGGCATACATTTTCACAAGTTTAAATCTATCCAACTAAACCTGTTTCTACTTCCGTAAATTGTAAAACAGCGTAGCTGATTTCCCTTCATGTGTATTGAATTAATGTTTTCTCAGCTTCTTCATGCAGCCTGTTCAAAGAGGCTTCAAACACTGCAGTCACTTCAACATTCACTCCTTGAATAAACAGGAACAAATGAACAGTATCCTGGCACCTGTCAACTTATTAAGAGCCAAGGAAAACCACTCAAAATAATTTGCCTTCACTAAATAATTTAAATCGCCTATTGATGTTGTTCCCAGTGGGCTCAACACTTTAAGCAGCTGTTCTTACCCAAAGCCTAGTGGTCTCAAACAGATTTATTTTTTCTGGATATACTTTTTTTTTCAACTGCCATAATTAATCAACGTTAAATTTCTTGCATGTCTAGCAAATGAGCCATTTGGACATGTACTTTGGTTGTAGCCTCATTTCCTTTATTTCTTTCTTTTTCTTTTTTTGTGAAGAAATTATACGATGATGAGATATAGCTTTTAATTTTTGTAACTTTTCTTAATGTATTTGTAATTTGGAAATATTGTGATGAGTTCTTGGTCTGGTCATGTTGACATATATTGTATTCTTAAAGCACAGACACAGGTTCATTGCATAATAAACATAATGCTTTGCCATCTAAAAAAAAAATAGTTTCTCCAGGTGGGGTTCATTTTCATCCCTGTCCCCGGCTAGACTTGAGAGTCAAGGGGATGTCTGAAAGACCTGGTTGCCAGATGTGATGCTTCCATGCAAACAAAACTGAGAGCAATAAGTTGAAGTCAAGAGATTTTTAACTGAATATCCTCAGGATGTGAAAGGACTTGCTCCCAGGGTGTGACATAATTCTTAGAGCAGGGGATTGTGTAATTGTGTCTAGAATGTCTATAAGGCAAGGCCAGGTTTGGGGTAACCTGAAATAATCAAGGCGGGTCCTAGGTACCAATCCCTCGACATTCATACATTAAAAAGCATCATCATCATCATCATCATCATCATCATCATCATCATCAATCATCTAGAGTAATCCCCCAACTTAAAGATGAGGAAACTGAACTCAACACCAAAAAAACAAAACAAAACAAAACACAACCCAAACAATCCAATTAAAAAATAGGCAGAGGACCCGAGTAGATATTTTCCCAAAGAGGACGTGCAGGTGGCCAATAGACATGAAAAGATGCTCAGTATCACTAATCACCAGAAAAATGCAAATTATAACCACAATGAGCTATCACTTCATACCTCTCATAATGGCCATCATCAATAAGCTGACAAACAATAAATGTAGGTGAGAATGTGGAAAAAAGGTAACCCTTGTGCATTGTTGGTGGGATTGCAAATTGGTGCAGCTACGATGGAAAACAGTATGGAGGTTCTCAAAACAATTAAAAATATAACTTACCTTGTGACCCAGCAATTCCACTGCTGGGTGTTTGTCCGAAGAAATCCAAATCACTAATTCAAAGATATACACATCCCTATGTTCATTGCGGCATCCTTTACAATTAGCCAAGATATGGAAGCAATCTAAGTGCCCATCACAGACTACCGGATGAAGATGTGATACATATATGCAATAGCATATTATTCGACCATGAAAAAGAATGAAATTTTGCCATTTGGGACAACATGGATGGACCTTGAGGGTATTATGCTAATTGAAATAATCAAGGACATACCATATGATTTCATTTGTATGTGGAATGTAAAGAACAATATAAACAAAAAACAAAACAAAAACAGACTCACAGATACAGAGAACAAACTGATGATTGCCAGGTGGGAAAGAAGTGGGGGGCTGGATGAAAGGTGAGGGATTAAGAAGTACAAATTGGCAATTATAAAAATAATCATGGGGATGTGAAGTACAATAGAGAGACTATGGTCAATAATATAGTAATAACTACGTACGGTGCCAGGTAGGTACTAGACTTATCAGAGTAAATTATATAAATATCTAACTACCATGCTGTGCACCTGAAACTAATATAAAATAATATTGAATGTCAACTCTAATTGAAAAAAGGTGAAACTCAGGCCCAGAAAGGACTAGTGTCAGTTCTTCCCATGCATATTTATTGGTTCTTCTTTCAAAATCAATATTTTCAAAATTCTGCATTAATTTCTCACAGTGACCATTAAGTCATTTCATATTTCAGTGGAGATAACTTAAAATTTATACAATCCACTGACATAAAGTTGTCCCTGGTCTCTGTTTCCAAGGGAGGGTCTCAGAGAACTATGGATATTTTGACAATCTCATAAAGATATATCCAGATTCACTACTGCATGTAAACAGCCCTAAGTGGAATAAATATTCATATGTATTACAGATAAGTTTGAATTTTCTTTCTTTTGGAAATTTTATTTGAATTTAGAAATATATCTTAACCCAGTAGAGAAGAGGCAGGTATTTTCTACTTTAACCTAACTTTCCTCAACAAATTGAGCAATAAATTACAAATAAAAATATAGGATTTTTTCAGAATTCAGGAGAATCAAGGTTAGTTTCATGCTTTAATTATATTAAACAGATAAGCACTGAAATGGTAACCCTGCCCCCAAGTCTTCGCTCTCCAAAATGATTCTATCAAATCAAATATGCACTTCTCTCCCCACTCTTAGAGTGCCTGAGCTATGAGGGCTGTTTTGCTAACTACAGCTTTCGATTTTACTGTTTTCTGAATGGGGAAAAGATGATTAGGAAAATTTTCATAATGAAAATGTTGAAAATGACTAATTATAATACCACTTTGAACTGTTGATATCCAGTGAAGGCCCAAACAAAAAAATCCAGCAATTCCGTAAGTGGATATGGTTTGGATTTTTAAATACAAACACCAACAGTGTGGGACGGGTCATGTGAACAACAGAGAGTTTTAGGAGCAAGTGGGTGGAGCGTCTCCCTGGAGGCTAGGGAATACAAGTCCCGTTTCACAGAGAATTGCCGAGGAACAAGACTGAGTGGCTTTTTAAATCAAGTGGCAGAATACAGGTATCCCCCGCTTTTTGCAAGTTCACATCGCCACTTTGCTTTAACTGAAGACCAACATTAGTACGAGTTTTTTGCTAACCAAAAGAAATCCAAAGAGGAAAAATATCATTCAGAATTTGCTCTGCAGCAGCCATCATAGAGGCAGTGGCACCCCAAGCAGGGGAAGGGGTTCCACCAAGCTCCTTCCCAGAAATGACACTCAGCATGTTAGCATCAAGCTGCCACAGCACTGAACTGTGAGAGCATGATTTGGCAGGTTATTTATTTATTTGTTTGTTTTTGGTCTGGAAATGCTAAAAAGTGAGTCTGGCGTAGGGAGGAGGCAAGAGAACTAAAAGTTAAAGCAGTCTGTGTTCAGAGACCGCAACATGCTCATCAGCCCCATGGCCAGACCCCTAGGAAACTCCAGAACATAGGAAGGTTTCTGCTAGGATCACTAACAAACCATTTCTCCACTGTGAAGGGAAAACAGGAAAACAGGATCTTTAGGTCGATGCCCCTCACAAAATAAAATCATTCATCCCCCATGGCCCAAACCCCGGAGAACCTAGGATCAAGGCTGGGAATGGCCAGCAGGCCTTTCACGCTGCAGTCTCACCTTTCGCGTGCCCACACCAGCAAAGGACGATGGGCAAACAAAGTCTTTAAACTGTCATTCGTAGAAACTAAGAATGATACACAGACGGAATTCCCTCGACACGGGGTCTCTCTCAGTGTCTTTTTCTCCACCCCTTTCTGTCTCTCTGTCTGTCCCTCTCAGTCTCTCTCCGGCTCTCACTCTCTCTGCCTCTGAGAGGAGACCACGCTCTGTCTCTGGAACGTGACCTCTTCTTTTACAGACTTTCCTTTTGACTCTAACTCTGGCATGTGCCTGAATTCTTTTCTGTACTCAGTCAAGAACCTTTTCTCTCTCCGTGCAGGGCTACTCCGGGGAATTTGCCCTGTCCTGCATCAAGTCCATATAAATTAATGGTAATTGTTTCTTGGTTTTATGCCATTTCAGCTTATGAAAGTTTCATAAGAACTCTCTACTTTTGGGTAGTGTGAGAAACATTGTGAACCAACCGTTCTTCCTCCTATCGGACTTCATTGTGGTTTTCCAGTGAAAGGGTCAAGGTGTGGATTCCAGAGTCTTAGGATGCGAAGTCTCCAGCACTGTATGATAGCTTCAGTTGGGGCAGGAACAGCAGGTGGTGCCCATGGTGCCTCCCATTCACATGTACTTGTGAGGGAATCCCCCCAGAGAGGATGGTGGCTTACAGCCCGACTATTAGAGAAAGCCTGTATTCAGGGAATGAACACCGAAAATTCTCAAGTTGCCTCGAACCTTTGTAGTCCTTATTCGTTTCGAGTTTTGAAATTTGGTACTTGCATTTGTTTCGGCTTTATATTCACGTTTCAAGTATTTTTGCTTAGGAAAGAATGCTGGGGTTGGAGCTGAGAGACCAAGTTCAAAGTCTCCAAATTACTGTTTCAAAGCTGTGTAACCCTTAGGCAAGTCACTCACTCGCTAGAGTCTCAGCTTCCTGTGAAAGTAGGAATAGTTTTGCCTTGCTTAACGATGGGGATGGGGATCCGTGTCTGAGAAATTCGCTGTTAGGCGATTTTGTCGTCATGGGGACATCAGAGTGCACTCACACAAACCTAGGTGGTCTAGCCTACTGCACTCCTATTGCTTCTTGGCTACAAGCCTGTACAGCATGCTACTGTACTGGATACTGTAGGCAACTGTAACACGATGGTATTTGTCTATGTAAATGTAGAAAAGTACAGTAAAAATATGATATAAAAGACAGAGTATGTGTATGCATGTATGCACGCTGTGGAGGCAGACAGGGAGCCGTATAGGGAGGTGCTGGAGGGACAGCAGATGTCAGGGGAAGGGAGGGAGAAAGGCAGAGAGGAAAGAAGACGAGCGGAGGAAAGGAGAGCAGAGATCGAAAGAGACCTAGAGAGAGAAAGCATGAGACGAGAAATAAGCAAAGGGAGAGAGAGAAAGAGCTAGAGAGAAAAGAGGGAAGGAGGGATGGGAAAAGAAAAAAGAGAAAGATAAATGGAGGGAAGGGAAGTGTGTGTGAGTTTGAGCGTGTGTGTGTGCATATGCGTGCCTGTGTGCAGGGCGGGCTCCGTAGCTCCACTACTCCTCAGCCTTCTCTCCCCACTCCCTGGCCCACTGCAGGCCCAGCCACAGGGGTGGGTTAGCGCACAGTGGGTGGGCAGCACACCAGCCTCCTGGTCTGTTTAAACCACCGGAGCTAGCAGTACAGTCAGCATTATAGTGGGGCTGGCTTTTTTCCCAACACGACAAACTTTTGGCTTATAATCCATTCTTATGGGACCACAGTTGTGTACGTGGCCTGCTGCTGACTGACGCGTCCTCATGTGGCGCGTGGCTGTAACAGAAACGGTGGTTGGAGGACACGATTCCCTCAATATCTCTTTGCTCTGCTTGGGCCACGTCAGATGCCTCCTTTCTTGCCTCTTCCAGTCCATTCTTCACACAGCAGCCAGCTGCTGTGACCATGTTTCTAAGATACAAATCTGAAGACATATCCTTAGTCCTGTCAATTCTCTGCCCCCTCTTCAATGGTTCAAGATCAAAGTCCTGTCTGTGGCCTCCGAGGGTCACCATGGTCTGCACCTGCCTACTTGCCCTGTCTTATCACGTCTGTCCCACCTGTCCTGACCCTTGTGAGTGTAGGTTTCTTCCAGCCATAGGACCTTTGCACATGCTGTTCCCGCTGTCTGGAATTCTCGCTCTTCTCTTTCTCCCCATGTTAATACTCTTGTCTGTTCTTTAGAGTTGCACGCTTAACGTTTCTTCCTCAGGGGACCTCCTCTTCTCAACAGCTGCCCCACTACCCCTGCCAGGTTCTCTTATTAGCATCTCTCCTTCACTGGACTGTGAATTTCCTAGGGGAAGCTTCCATTTCTGGTTTTGCTCGACTAAACGCTGGCAACCCCAGGCAGGGTACTGGACACATGACCAATATTTATTAGATCAATAAGCATTTGAATGAGCCATTGCATGTAAAATGCCTAAGCATAGCATGTGGCACACAGAGAATACTCACGTGAGTTAGATGTCATTCTTCTTTTAAGGAAGTTAAAAGATAAAATCCCTACCATCAAGTAACTTGAATCTTTGAATGATATTTCAAATTCCAGCCATACTTTCTAGTTTTGCCCTGGTGTGGACCTTTTAAAAATGTTTAGGAAACTGGAGATATTTCAGAAGATATGTCGCATGTATTTATAAAGTTCGTTATGGACAAGCCAAGTGATGATTACTGTCATATGAAAATAAAAAACAAAAAGTAGCTCCTTCTCTCAACATTCAGTGGTGGTTTTATTTTCATACTGGCACCAGGCCCTTTTCAACTGATTTTTTTAAAAAACCACTAAGACCATAGTTTAATATTTTCGGTATTTTCTTCAAGAACCCTATCATTTTTTAAAATTAAGTTTATTGGGGTAACATTGGTTAATACAATGTTATTTTATGTCTTGCCCACTGTGAATAATACTGCTATGAATTGGTGTGCAAATATCTTTATGGATATGATTTTGTAAGTTTTTGGGGGTAAATACCCAGTAGAGGGATTGCTAGATCCTATGGTAGATCAGTTCTTAGTTTTTTGAGGAACCTCCACACTGTTTTCCATAGCGGCTGTACCAATTTGCAGTCCCACCAGCAGTGTATGAGGGTTCCTATTTCTCTACATCCTCTCCAACATCTGTTATTACTTGTCCTGTTGATCATAGCTATTCTAACAGGTGTGAGATGGTATCTCATTGTGGTTTTGATTTGCATTTTTCTAATAGCTGGCGATGTTGAGCATCTTTTCACATGTTTGTACCCCATTTGTATGAAGAACCCTATCATTTTAATGAAAGTTTTACTATACGGCTTGTATATTACAAGACGAACTACTTAGTAACACAGGAGCCCAAATTAGTTTTAAGAAAACAAAACAAACCAAAAAAGGAACAACAACAAAAAAAAGATTCCGAGCCATTGCTGAGGTTACACTAAAAGTTGGAGGCACAGAGATCCACAAGAGCCAGGAAATTCTATTTAATGTGAATCAACTTCAGCTTTGATTTTTCCTGGCATTCGTTGCTTCATTAGCCACCCAGTGTGTTGTTTATAGAGAGTTAGGAAATTTTATAATCTTGGTAAGAGGAACAAATAAAATGCAGGCCATTAAGGCCAATAAGTACTTTTCAAATTTTGCTTTCTTGGCTCAGATCCTTTTTAAGATTCAATGGCTTCAAAAAGTCTGATCCCACTTATTTCCTTGCTGCTCAAGAGTTTTCTGTTTTAACAAAAGTCTAATGTCACTTTTGCCCTAACTGGACTATTTTAAATGGCATTCCATCGCCAGAGCTTCTCGTCTGAGGCTCACTTCTCCCTCTTGCTGATGATTGCTTTTTTTCACTCTATCCTCACATCTTGGGAACAGTATAATCGCCCATTAACACCCAACCTTCCCTTTGCTTTGGGACTCAGGAGTTTAGAGCATGGACTTAAAATTGTGCAGATTTGGTTCAAATCCCATCTCTGCTGTTTATGAGCTGCATGACTTTTAGGGAGCTACTTAGCTCCTTGGCCTTTTATTTCCTCATCTGTAACAGAGATAATACTGTTGACCTTACCTTACCATTGGCCTTCTTATTGTGAAGGTGGGATGGAGTCACGAATGTAAAACACTTTGCACAGTGCCTGGCACCGAGCAAATGCCCAGTACGTGGAGCTCAGAGCATTACATTCTTGGGGTGGATGCCATGATCCAGGAAAGGCCTCCTACCACAGACAGACATGAGTGTAACATAAACTCTTTTTTTTTTTTTTTAAACGGGTGTCCTTATGTGATTTATTCATAGTATTTACTGAAATTTGGCAGCTGGAATTTTTAGAGGCCCACCTCCGGGCTAATGTCTCCTGTAAAAGTGCTGACTCTGAGCCAGATACCTACCCTTCCGATTCCTTTACGACGAATCTTCACAATGCCATTTACAGATGAGGCACAGGGAGGTGCAGAGTTATAACAATGGCTGGCATTGGGCAATGTGCTGAGAGCTTTACTTGAATTAGACTGTTTGTCACAAAAACCCTTAGGAGATAAGTATGTTGATAGTCCCCATTTTCAGCTGAGAACACAGAAGTAGTGATTTACCCAAACCACAAATCTGGTAAGTGGCAGAGCACGAATTCAGACCCTGGTGTGCCTCAGCCCAGGATCCTAATGATGCTCATTCTCACCCAGTGTCACTGAGCCTTGATGACCACTTCATCAGTGCCTGGCACAGAGTGGGTTCCCCAATACTTCAGATGAATGAGGACAACAGAGAGCTAATATTTACTGAGCACTCATTCTGTTCAGGGGCATGAACACTCATTCCTTAGGCCTAATAAAATTAATTCTAACAATCACCCGATGAGTTAGGTGCTGCTGTTAACTCATTGTACAGATAAGGAAACTGAGGCACCAAGAGGTTAGCTTGCTCAAGATGAGGCAGCACGTAAGCAAGACAGCCTTAAACGGAGGCAATCGGACCTAGAGCTGAAGCGTTCAACCTTGACAGCGGACCCTCACCACAGTCGATCTCCTGCCTGTTTCTGTGTATCTCCACGCAGTATTTGTTAGAATTCTTTCCTAACTTGAAATTTAAATGACTATGATGACATAAAACATTAAATGTCATTAAATATTGTTTTAAATTCTGCGTGACAGCAATTCTGTTGATGGAAGAATCTTCCTACATGTTCTTTTCTCTGATGATTAGAGGCTTGAAGGTAGAAATTTTATTCTAGCCAACCCCCTAGTCTTTGAGGAAAGCAGTTAACAAATTTATGAGATATTTATAAGACCAACACAAAGTCTACTCCAGAGAGATGGAAATAACATAATAAAATGGTTTTCATAAGGCTTTGGGTGTGATGCTTGCAAACGTCCTTCAATCCGTGGCTGTATGTCCTGTTACTGTAGAAGAAAATGCCAATGTGGATCACTAAATGCGATACAATTGACATGTGAAAAGCAGCACACATTTTGAACTCAGTGTACATCACTCAGTTCAAGGCGAAAGCCTCTGGCATCTTGAATGGACTGTCTGCCGATGCAGAAACACTGCATGTGCCTCTCGGTTTCATCTGTGAAATGGTGATAATTGCGGTGCCTCCTCGTGTGATGATGACTTGAGTAAGTGTACGCAGAGGGCTCAGCATAGGTCTTAGTCTGGCACAGAGTGAGTCTGTCCACTTGCTTTACAGTGACTGAAGTGTCAGAAACTCCAGCGTTTTACTTCAAGTATTCTGGCCATTCTTTAGGTCCCAAGATGAGAAATGAAGTCCAGAGAAGCTGAATCGACTTTCTGTTTAACCTGGAAGTACTCAGGAAGGACACCATTTTATTTTTTAAACAATCCGAAGTTTATTCATGCGTACATCTGACTACACATTGTTAGGTCGGCGGGGGGAGGGCCAGCCAGATGCCTGCCTGGAGACTCCCCAGTTTGATACCGGGAATCCAGACCTGAATAGGGCCCACCCTAAAGCCCTGTCACCACCCTAATCTGGAGGCTCAATTAGCATTCGATTAACGATTAATGTTCTCCACCCTATACCCCTATCCCCAGGTAACCCATGAAAGCCACGCCCTCCCATCCCAGGGCGCGACTTCTCTGGCCCCTCTTCTTTCTGGACCAGAGAACCTCGCCCAGGAGCCCTCTCCCAATAAATGCCTGCTTTTCAAACTTCTGTCGGCGTGTCACGCGTGTACCTTACACACGTACATGGAAGAACTCATGAAGAGTAACCCAAGGCACTGGTGAGAACTTGAGTTTTTATAGCATCTTAACAGAAGAACCATACATTTGTAGAGAAGTAATGAGACAAAGGAAAAGGGACTTTGAGCTTCTAGGGGAGGCTAATTATGGGTAGGTAAATATATAGGAGAAACTGATGGAAGATAAAGGCCGTTTTAGTGAGGCGTGTTATGTCAATTCCTCTGGTCCAGCTCCAGGTTGATAAGAGTCTAGAGTTGTCTTTGGTGAGTAAGTATAGTCCTGCCCTTCCTGGTCTGCTGCTTCTTAATTGCCTTCGGCTCAAAATAATCCTTATGCCAGAGTGGCATATTTTGGGGCAGCACGTACTGAACCTCTTCAGAGATGTTTTCAGAAAAGAGACTGTGGTTAAAATCTTATGTGTGTAGAAAGGAATAAAGGGTGTGAAGAAGGTTGTGCCAGGGATAGAATCCTGTAGCTGGCACTCAGAAACTGGGGGAGGACACTTTTTCTAAAACTTTTTTGGTAGAAGATGAGGCAGTGTTGTGGCGGGACTGAAACCCGCGAAACAAATTGAGATTAATTGTGAGCCTTTATTAGCCGGCCGGCGACTGACCACGCAGGGTTAGAAGGGACCAGTCCTGGGTTCTTAGGGAAGGCAGATCATAAAGCCTCTCCCTCCACTCCCTCCAGAACAGGTTAGTCCTTAACAAAGCTAGCAGGATTTAGTCATTACAATGATAAAAGTCTTTGCAGGTGGTCTTGTCATCTGTATCCTGGAATGTTGTGCTGTTAGCATATGAGCTCATTGTCACAAGTTTCAGGACAGGATGCTGTTAAGGGTCCCAGGAACTAGACATTCTTGTCCTAGTTACAAATTGCTAAGGTAAAGACTTCCTTTTGTCTAGTTTCAGGGCTTTTAATGAACTTTTACCCCTATCACATTCCAGCAGGCTGTCGCAGTAGCCGAGCATCCAACACTCCCCTCTCCGTGTCCAGGGCTCAAACGCAGGTGTCTGTAGGCCAAGGCATCACGTGCTTCCACTACACCAGACTCCTGACGGCCAGAAGTTGGACCACTGCCAGCCCTTCTGGCATTTTAATGTGAATTAGAAAAAGGAGCTGCAGCCCACCCACACGGCTCATCTCCTTTCTGGGCATCTTGCTCACAGCTCAGTCCACACAGCTGTAGATAGTGATCCTGGAGAGAGTTAGGGAGGGGCGTATAAGTGAATGTCCAGGAAAGAGAAATAAGCCATTCTGCATTTTCTGATTTTTTTGTGAGGTGTATAAATTTGGTATTTCCTGTCTTTTTCCTCTACACTGGGGAGGGGTGATGCTTTTTTTACTTAAAGTGGCCCCACCCTGTCACCTGCGGTACAGAACCAGAGACACTGGGAGAGAAGGGCTTAGCTAGAGCTGCCTCGTTCCTTCTCAAATACTTCCATGGGTCTCATGTTTTCCATTCTTCAAGAAGCAGAGGATATTTTCCTTGATACCATTTTGATCATACCGAGAAATGGTGCAGTATTCCTTTAAGACTGAAAATGCTTCTCACTAAATGCGTCTATGTAAAAAAAATAAATAAAATAAGTGTTTATATAAACTTATTTTTGTTTGGAGACTAATTCAAAACCATGAAGTGGGCTCATCATCAGGTTTGTGTTAAATATAAGATCACAGAGCAGAAAATGTTGAGTTGTTTTAAGAATGCAAACAGATGTGCACAGGGGCATGTGACTGTCCACAAACGAGTGAAAGGCCACTCAGGTGATAAATCTTTGCAAGCCCACTGTGTGCCAGGTGCTGCACTAGCTCTGGGTGTACTGTGGTGAGCAAAACACAGGTTCTTGCCTTCATGGAGCTTACGGCCTGGTGGGAAAATATGAACAATCAACATAAAAACAAATACGTATGTAGTTACACCTCAAGAAAAAGCTGTGAAGGGTAAGAACCCATTTGACCTAGTGACATCTCGTTATGTAAATGTCCACGAGCACCACCAGACTCACTATAGAAATGGGGAGGCAGATGGTTGGACCATAAGAATTGGTTGTGGGAGTGGGGGGTGGGTGGGAATTTCCTGATGAGTAGGACAAGAGTGGTTGAAGGTATTTACAAGGCTGCTTTCCAGGGATGAACAGCGACGGACCGTGGAATATAATGGACCATATTTAACTGACTTGGAAGCTGAAGCCAGTTCCTCCTTCAAAGGAACTGAGTATACAACTGGAAAAGACACAAGTTCCAAAGAAGAGTTTAGGAGACCTAGAAAGTAGGGATACTTAGCTGTAGAAACACCTCGTTTTCAAGTACTCACTACGGGGCTCCCCTATAATACGTTGAGCTGCTGCTTTCAATTACCACTTTGAGAGGATTATGTAAAAATGTGCATGTTGATTTTGAGATGCAAAGTGGTTCAAATGTACTGCAGTTTAATGGACATTCAGGTACTATCACTTACAATGGGATTTTGGGGTAATGACATCAAGACTTTCAAAAGGAGATAAGCAAGATATTGTGATTAGGGTGGGATTTTTACCTGAGAAGAAGCATTTTATAATGTTGTAGGACTAATACTTAAAAAAAAAAAAAAACTAAGTGCGTGAATGATGTTGAGCTTCTATTTCTTTAAGGCATGTCATCTACTCAGAGGCAGGTGGCCAGGTATGTTCTATATTTAGGGAAAAAAAGTAAAAGATTTTAAAATGTGGGATACTTCAGTTAGACACAAGGAAGACGAACAGGAAAATTACCCAGGCTATACATTCATCTGTTCAGGGTACTTGGATTACAATAAGGAAGGGATGTTCCAGTTGTAGAAATACTAAACCTAGGAAAATAACAGCAGGACACATTTAGATGTTACCATAGACGGACCCCACTGCAGTTCCTGTTAGGACTTGAGATCTATATAAGTGTAGTCTGTTTACACATGCACATCGCTAAAGTGAGGGCTTTCCACGGAAACAGCATCTGTTCATTAAAACTCATATTCTTTTTTAAAGTGCCATAACACCTACATTTTAGATACGTTTGCTTTTCCTTTACTGAGCCCCAGAGAAAACTATAAATTTGAAATAAATTAAGACAGATGTGAGTTTCCCGAATAAAAAGGATTTTCTTCCGTTTTATTGAGATATAAATCGACACACATCCCTGTACAAATTTAAGGCATACAGGACAATAGATTGATTTACATATACTGTGAAATGATCACAAAAGATTCAGCTAATATCTGTTTTCACATGTAGAAGAAAACAAATAAAAAAAGGGAAAAGCTTTCTCTTCGTGATGAGAACTCATAGGATTTACTGTCGTAGCCACTTTCATACATAACCTGCAGCAGCGTTAACTGTAGTCACCATGCCCTACGTGACATCTCCAGGACTTATTTACATGTAACTGCAAGTTTGTACCTTTTGACCACCTTCCTACGGTTTCCCCTCCTCCCACCCTCACTTGTGGTCACAAGTCTGATCTCTTTTTCTGTGAGTTTGGGGCCATTTTTAAAAAAATTAATTAATTTTAGATCCCACATATAAGTGAGGTCATACGGGATTCGTCTTCCTCTGACTTATTTCACTTAGCAGAATGCCTTCAGGGTCCATCCGTGTGGTTGCAAATGGTAGGGTTTCTTCATTTTTTTAAGGCTGATAATATTTTGATGTGTGTATGTGTGTATGCACACATACATATATACACACCACAACATCTTGATTTCTTTGTCTATTCATCCACCTATGAACACTTAGGTTGTTTCCATGCCTTGCCTGTTGTACATAATGCTGCAATGAATGTGGGGGTGTAGATACCTTTTTCAGAAAGTAATTTTGCTTCCATCTGATAAATTCCCAGAAGTGGAATTGCTAGATCATATGGTAGTTCTAGTTTTAATTTTTTGAGGAACATCTATACCGTTTTCCATAGTGGCTGCGCCAGTTCATATTCTCACCAACAGTGCGCAAGGATTCCCTTTTCTCCCCATTCTCACCTGCATTTGTCTTTTTGATGATGGCCATTCTATCGCACAGTATTTTTTTTTAAAATTAGTTTCAAGTATACAATACATTGGTTAGAAATTTATATAGTTTATAAAATGACCCCCCTAATTGCTTTTTCTTTCCTGGCTCTCCACCTAGCCAATATATTAATTAATACTAATTGCATTTTCTATGCCATGTTCCCCATCCCCATGACCATCTATCAACTACTAATTTGTACTTCTTTAACCCTTCACCCCGTTCTCCCAGACCCCGAACCCCCTCCCCTCTTTCCATCACTACATTGTCCACTATATCTGTGAGTCTTTTTGATTAGTTTTTTTGTTTCTTAGATTCTGCATATAAGTAAAATCATACAGTATTTATCTTTTACTGTCTGACTTATTTCACTCCGCATGATAACCTCTAGGTCCATCCATGTCATTACAAATGGTAGGATTTCATTTTTTTAATGCCTGAGTAATATTTCATTGTATATATGAACCTTAATTTCTTTATGCAATCATCTATTGATGGACATTTAGGTTGCTTCCATATCTTGGCTATTGTAAATTGTGCTGCTATGAATATTGGGGTGCATAGATCTTTACGAATTATTGTTTTGGTTTTCTTTATATAAATACCCAGAAGTGCAATTGCTGGGTCAAATGATATATTCATTTTTAATTTTTTGAGAAACCTCCATACTGTTTTTTATAATGGCTGTACCAATTTGTGATCCCACTAACAATGTATCCCTGCATCCTCTCCAACATCTGTTATTGCTTGTCCTGTTGATTATAGCTATTCTAACAGGTGCGAGATGGTATCTCACTGTGGTTTTGATTTGCATTTCCCTAATAGCTAGCGATGTTGAGCATCTTTTCATATATTTTTTGGCCATTTGTGGTCCTCTGGGGAGAAGTGTCTGGTCAGGTTCTCTGACAATTTATTGATTGAATTTTTTTTGTTGTTGTTATCGAGTCATATGAGTTTTGGATATTATGCCCTTATCAGAGGCGTTGCTCACAGATATATTTTCCCATTCAGATGGTTGTCTCTTTACCCTGTTAACTATTTGTTTTGCTGTGCAGAAGCTTTTTAGTTTGATGTAGTCCCATTTATTTATTTTTGCTTTTACTTCCCTTGCTTTTGAGGTCAAATTCATAAAATCCTCTTTAAGTCCAAAGTCCTTGAGTGTAGTTCCTGTGTTTTCTTCTATGCAATTTATTGTTTCAGGTCTTATATTCAGTCCTTAATCCATTTTGAGTTAATTTTGGTGTGTGGTGATAGACAACAGTCTAATTTCATTTTTTTGCAGGTGGTTTTCCAGTTTTCCCAGCACTATTTACTGAAGAGATTTTCTTTCTCTACTGTATGTTTTTGGCTTTTTTTGTCAAAAGTTCTTTGCCCATATAAACATGGGTTTGCTTCTAGACTCTCGATTTTGTTCAATTGGTCCGTGTATCTGTTTTTCTGCCATTACTATGCTGTTTTGATTACTGTCGTTCTGTCATATAATTTGAAGTCGGGCAGAATGATCAGCCTTGTTCTTTTTTCTCGGGATGGCTTTGGCAATGTGGGGTCTTTTGTGCTTCCATATAAATCTGATGATTTTTTTGTTCTATTTCATTAAACAATGCTAATGGGATTTTGATGGGGATTGGATTAAATCTGTATATTGCTTTGGGTAACATGGCCAAAAGCTCCCATGGATTCTTCTAATCCATGAACATGGAATGTCTTTCCATTTCTTTGTGTTTTTTTTTCAATTTCTTTTAATAATGTCTTATAATTTTAGTGTATAGGTCCTTCACTGCTTTGTTAAGTTTATTTTTAGGTATTTTATTATTTTTGTTATAATTATTTTTTTATTTATTTTTCTGAAAATTTATTGTTAGTTTATTGGAATGCTGTTGACTTTTGTACATTGATTTTGTATCCTGAAATTTTACTGTAGTTAATATTTCTAATAGTTATTTCATGGCATCTTTAAGATTTTCTATATGGAAAATTATGTCATTTGCAAAAAGTGAAAATTCGACTTCTTCATTCCCAATTTGGATGCTTTTTATTTCTTTCTCTTGCTTGATTGCTTGAGCTAGGACCTCCAACAGTATGTTGAATAAGAGTGGTGACAGCAGACAGCTTTGTCTTCTTCTTGATCTTAGAGGGAAGGAGGTACTTTCCTTCTATATCCATTTTATTAAGTGTTTTAATACTAGAGGGTTAATGTATCTTGTCAAGTGCTTTTCTTTGTATCTACTGATATGATCATATGATTTTTGTCTTTTATTTAATTTATGTGGTGTATCACATTACTCAATTTGCATATGCTACACCATCCTTGTGCTGCTGGAACGAACCTCACTTAATGATGATGTATTATCTTTTTAATATATTGTTGTGTTCAATCTGCTAGTATTTCATTTAGGATTTTTGCATCTGTATTCATTAGAGAAATTGTTTTATTTTTTGTGTTATCTTTACAACGTTTTGGTATCAGGGTAATGTTGGCTTCGTAAAATGAGTAAGAAAGTATTGCCTTTTCTTCAAATTTTTGGAAAAGTTTGAGAAGAACAGGTATTAAATCATCTTTGAATGTTTGTTAGAATTCACTAGTGAGGCCATCTGGTTCTTAACTCCTACTTTTTGGGAAGTTATTGATGATTTTTTCAATTTCCTTACTGCTGATCAGTCTACTTAGGTTTTCAATTCTTCATGATTCAGCCTAGGATGGTTGTATATTTCTAGAATTTGCCCACTTTTTCTAGGTTATTTAATTTTGTGGCCTATAATCGTTCATAGTATTCTTATGTGATGCTTTGTATTTCAGTAGTATCTATTGTAACTTCTCTTTTATTTCTGATTTTGTTTATCTGTCTTTTCTCTTTTTTCCTTAGGGAGTCTAGCTAGGGGTTTGTCAGTTTTACTGCTCTTTTTAAAGTACCAGCTTTTTGTTGCGTTAATTTTTCTATTGTCTTTTTGTTCTCAATTTCATTTAATTCTGCTCTAATTTTTATTATTTCCTGCCTTCTGCTGACTTTAGGCTTCATTTGTTCTTTTTCCAGATTTCAAAGATGTAATGTTGGGTTATTTATTTGGGTTTTTTTGTTTTTTGAGATAAGCCTGTAATTATATGAACTTTCCTTGTATTACCACTTTTGCTGTATTCAAAGGTTTTGATACGTTGTATTTTCATTCTCATTTGTTTCTATGTATTTCTGGATATCTCCTTTTATTTCTTCTTTGACCCAGTCATTCTTTAGTAGCACGTTGTTTAATCTCCACATTTTTGTGGTTTTTCCTGCTTGCTTTTTGCAGTTGATCTTCAGTTTCAGAGCATTGTGGTTGAAGAATATGCTTGGTACAATTACAGTCTCCTTAAATTTGTTGAGGCTAGTTTTGTCTCCTAACACGTGGTCTATCCTTGAGAATGTTTCATGTGCACTAGAGAAGAAAGTATAATCTGGTGTAATGGGATGAAAGGCTCTGCAAATGTTGGCTATATCCCATTGGTCTGATGTGTCTTTAAGGTTGATATTTCCTTATTGATTTTTATGTCTGGATGGTCTATTCATAGCTGACAGTGGGGTATTTAGGTTCCCTATGACTACTATAATTGTGCTTTATTTAGGTTCTTCCTTTAGTTCAGTTAGTAGTTGCTTTATATATCTGGGTGCTCTCTCATTGGGAGCATATATGTTGATAAATGTTATGTCTTCTTGATACATTGTCCCCTTTATCATTATGAAGTATCTGTCTTTGTCTCTTGTTATCTTATCTTGAAGTCTACTTTGTCAGATACAAGTATGGCTACACCTGCTTTTCTCTGGATGCCATTTGCTTGGAATATAATTTTTTCACCTTTTCACTTTGAGTCTGCATTTGTCCTTATAGCTGAGATGTGTCTCTTGAAGAAAGGATATGGTTGGATTTTGTTTTTTGATCCAATCTGCTTCACTGTGCCTTTTATTTGTGAGTTCAGTCTATTTATATTTAGGGTGATTATTGACATATAAGGTTTTCCTATAGTCATTTTATGTTTTGTTGTCTGAAGCTTGGCGTCTTAACTTTTTTGCCGTTGTATTTCTGTCTGTTATTTTAGTTTGATGGTATTCCATGACTTTTTCTCTCTGTTTCCTCTTTTTTATGTTATGTGTCTCAGTTCTGGAGATTTTGTGTGCGTGGTTACCATTAAGAAAGTTTCATATATACAGTAGCCCTTTTTCTTTGCATGTGTGTTATCATCATTCCCCTTTGCAGATTCAGGCCTTTACTCCGCCCCCCTTTTCTGTTTTCATTGTCTCAAATTATCCTTATTTATGCTGTGAGTTCATTTCTGAGTAGCAGTAGCTATCTTCTTCTTTTCTTTTTGAAATATTTTTATCTTTTTTAACCATTATGTAACATTTAAGTTTGTAATATCTTGTTCTTAATAAGAGTTACAACTTCTTGTTTTTGTCTGTCTGTTAGAACTCTTACTCATAGTTTTGTGTTTTCTTTTTATTTTTGTTTCAAGTTGAATGACCCCTTCAGTATTTCCTGTAATGCAGGGCTTGTGGTGGAAAATTCCCTCAGCTTCTGTATGTCTGAAAAGGTCTTTATTTCATCTTCATATCTAAAGGAGAACTTTGCCAGATGTATTATTTTTGGCTGGTAATTTCTCTCTTTCAGTAGTTTGAACATTTGATTCTGTTCCCTCATAATTTGTAAAGTTTCTGCTAAAAAGTTCAGTGATAATCTAATGGATTTTCTTTTAAAAGTTACTGTCTTCTTTTCCCTTGCTGCTTTAAGAATTATTTTTGTCATTAATTTTTTTTTGTCAGTGTTTAATATAATGTGTCTTGGAGAAGCCTTTTTTATTGAGATAATTAGGTGTTCTGTTTGTTTCTTGGATTTGAGGATCCAATTCTTTCTATAGGTTTGGGAAATTTTGTCAACTGTTAGAATAGGCTCTCTGTTCCCTTTTTCCTCTGTTCCCCTTCTGGTATACTCATTCTTATATTGCTTTTTCTGATGGTGCCAGTTCTTGTAGAGTTCTTTCATTGTTGTACTCTCAAGTCCCTCTCTTATTTCATCTGCGTTCTTCCCAGATTTCTGTCTTTGATATCATTAATTCTTTCCCCCATCTGGTCAGCTCTATTTCCTAAGCTTGCTATTTCATTCTTTATCTCTTTTATAGAGTTCTTCAGCTCCAGAAGTTCTACTTGTTTTTTTTTTTTACAGTTCCAATCTTTTTAGTAAAATATTCATATAGTTTATTGATTTTGTTTCTGAGTTCATTGAACTGCCTATCAGAATTTTCTGGCATATTGTTGAGATTTTTCAGAACTGCAATCTTGAATCCTCTATCATTTATATCATATATTTCTATATTTTTGTTTATCTTCTAGAGATTTTTCATTTTCTTTCTGAGCTGCCTTGTCACCTTGGCTGTTCATAGTATTTGATGGGTTGTTTCTCTTCCTAGGCATTTGTGGGAATGTACTCTGATTTTAAAAAATTTTTTATTATTATTTAGAGTGATCTCTCTTTAGGTTCCTAAGAAGAGGTTTTTCTTTTGTTTTCCAATAGGTGGCGTACAAACCTCCTGCACTGCGCAGATCTCCCAGATCTCTGCTTTGTAAAAAAAAAAAAAAGCAAAAAAAAAAAAAAAAAGCTTTTTATTACCTGGAAAGGTGTGTGTTTCCTCTGTGACCAGGCTGCCATTGCCTCTGTCTCATGGCTCTGCGTCCATGGGAGAATGTGATGGGCAATGGGGATCCGAGCTTCTGAAGAGTCCCTGAAGTCTCAGTACTGCCCCAGCAGCCTAATGCATATTGTGCTGCCTCCTCCTGAGTTAGCCTGGATGGGCAGGTTGAGAGAGGCCACCAGTGTGCCTGTGGCTGTTTTCTTTCCAGTAGTGCTGGCCACTGAGCTTCAGTTGCTTGGCCTCTATATCTCTACCCCTGTCAATGGGACCAGCCACAGTGTATATCTATCTCCCCAGCTCCTGAGATGCTCACTGTTGCAGTTTCCCCTGGGGCCACTGCTAGCTCTGGGAGGGTTCGAGGAGGTGGCCAGGTTCCATTTCTGCCTGACAGAGCAGTTGCTAAAACACAGATGTCTCCCCTCTGCCTTGGTCTCTGCCCTGATCACTGGGCTTTGCCTTGTGGTATATCCTGATTACTCACGCTGGAGTGTTTGGGGCTACAGAGTGTGCTAACCGGCTTGTAATTCTCCCCTCTCCCCAAGTCCTGCAGGGAACTCCCCAAGTCCTGGTTCTGTCTGCAGCACTGGTCTCTACTCCTCTCCCTTTCCTCTTCCCTTGTTCTCCTGGTTTGCCCACGTTCAGATGCTCTGATGCACAGATCTCTCAGACATATTTATGTATTAGGCTGGGTGTTTTCTGTTGGATTGTAGTTGTTCAGTTTGTTGTGACTTCAAGGGGGAAAGATCTCACACTGCCATGCTTCTGCCACCGCTCCTCTCCTTGTTTTAAAATATTTCTTTATCTTTTTTGCTGTTCTGATTGGATGGTTTCTGTTACCGGGTCTTCCAGATTGCTGATTCAGTCATCTGCTTCATCTAATCTGCTGTTGATTCTCCGTAATGTAACCTTCATTTCAGTTGTTGTATTCTTCATTTCTGATTGGTCCTTTTTTTTCAATGGGTTTTATGTCTGTTTAGTTTCTCCCTGAGTTCATTTATTCTTCCCCTAACTATTGAACATCCTCATAACCAGTATTTTGAACTCTATATCAGATAGATTGCTTTTTTTCCATTTCATTCAGTTATTTTTCTGGAGTTTTGTCCAGTTCTTTCATCTGTGATGTGTTTCCTTGTCTCCTTATTTTGGCTGATTCCCTGTGTTTGTTTCTAAGCATTAGGTAGATCAGCTATGTTTCCCAGTCTTGGCAGAGTGGCCTTATGTAGTAGATGCCCTGTAGTGGACAAAAGCTGTTTTGTGAAGGGTGACACCATGGAGCAGGAATTGCTTTAGTGCGGTTCTGGCTCCAGCCAAGTACACTTTTTGTATGTCATTTGTGGAGCTGACTGGGTGGTGCTCCCGTATGCTCTGACGCTGGCCACTGGGTGTGTTGGTTCTGGAGCCACTTAGCAGGGGCTCTGGTGCAGGTCAATTTCAGCCATTGTTTGTGTCTGGCTTGAGGCTACCTGGTGGGAGCTACAAAGTGATCTGCTCTTGGTTGCCATTTGTACTAGGCTTGGAGCTGCTTGGGAGAGGCACTGCTGTGAACCGAGGCTAGATGCCACTAGTACCTGGCTTGGGACTCTTTGTTGGGCATCATGATGTGAGCTGAAGCCAACTGCCAACTGTGCCAGGCTGGTGGACACCTAGTTGAAGCTACATTTCGAGTCAACTCAGGCTGTAGCTTATGCCATGCTTAGGGCTATTTGATAGAAATTACAATGCAAGTTGAGACTGGTCACTGCTTATGCAGGTTTGGGGCCACTTAGGACGAGGTACAAGGTACACTGAGGCCATCCTCTGCTTGTTTGGGGTTTGTGGACCTTTGAAAGCTTTTAGGAAAGTCCTCAAAATGAGCCAAGACAGGCTGCTTGTATGGAAAAGCCACTGGAAAGGGCTCGGGCTGTGTGCGTGAGTTGATTGGGTATGGTTTCAGTGATTCACTAGGGTGGGTGAATGGTGTTAGCCAGGTTTTTGCAGAGCTCAGATTTGTGCCCACCGGCACCAGGTTGGCTGGGCAGGGTGAGGGCTCAACAACAGAACAATGGCTTCTGCCAGCACTTTCATCCCAGAGAGGGCTGCCCTGACCCCTACCCTTCAAGCCCTGACCCTGAAGCCAATCATTTGAGTTCTTCTTTATATGTCCATTGTGCTCTTTGAGCTGTTGCTCCTGCACTGGAGCCCAGAGTGAGTGAGTCTGTGCATGGCCCCTCAAGAGGAGCTCCTGGGACTCTAGCAGCCATTCATCTCACTCAGATGCAGTCACCACTGGTTTTCACAGCCAGATGTTATAGGGACTCCTCTTTCTGGGACTAGGGAGCTGGGTGTGGGGCTTGGACCCCTCACTCCTCAGTGGAGAGCTCTTCAGCCTAGAAATTCATCCAGATTCTAAATCAACACCTTATGGGTGTGGGACTTCCCATTCTACATTTCCACTGCTACCAGTCTCAACATGGCCACTTTTTTATATCCTTAGTTATAAGACTTCTGTTCAGCTGGTCTTCAAGTGGTTCTCAATGATGGTTGTTCTATAATTTATTTGTAATTTTGATGTGGTTGTGGGAGGAGGTGAGGACAGTGTTTAACTAGTCTACCATCTTCATCAGAAGCCTATGATACAATGTTAAACATCAGGATTAGGAGTAGGGTGGGATGGGAAAATGAAAAACTTAAAACCCTACATATATTAAGAGCTCAGTGAATATTGCTCATGTTCTGATGTTTCAAAAGTATTTTACTCTAGTATTTAATAAAGATTTTTGAAGTTATGACAATGAGTTATAATATGATTGAAAAATATACATACCACCATCATCATAATAATAGAGGTATAATAATATTTTAGAATCTCTTTTAATTAATATTCACTAAAAATGGATTTGGAAACCAAGATTGAACAGGAAGTATCTAGTTGACTCATAAAAATTTTCATTTTTATTCCTTTTTTGCATTTATCCTAACAAATAATTATCAATACACTTATAAGTGTATTGCAGTGTGATGGGATGCAAAGATGAATCTTAATAGTCTCTATAGTTAGGTTGCTCTTAGCTGATAGGGAAAAAAAATTAGATGCATATTAGTAAGTATAATCAAAGAAGAGTTTCTCAGTTAAGCAATTTTTTTTAGGTGAGACAACCCTTGGTTGACCTCACAGATTGCAAGGACCTTGTCAGCTTCAATCCCTTATTTTTAATTTTTTACGCCTACAGCACCTGGGCTTCCTAGGTGGTCTCCCATCCAAGTACTAACCAGGTCTGATTCAAGCAATTTTGGGTGCAAGAAACTGACTCTGGGTAATTTAAGCAATAAAAAGTTTATTGGAAGGATATTGGATGTATATTATTCAGGATAGACTAGGTTATGGTGCTGTAACAAAAATCCTCCAAATTATTATTTCTAGGTCATGTCACATGTCACATGTGGGTCATCAGCGGCTCTGCTCTGTTCTCACTCAGGGACTCAGAATGACAGAGGACCCATGATCTTGTAGCCATGTCATCTGAAATACAAAGCCTCCTTGATGACCATGCAGGAATTTCTAGAGACTGAAGGTTTGCACAGGGACTTTTTATTGCCTTAGCCTGAAAGTGACATGTGTCATTTCAACTCTAATGTCATTGGTCAGAATGAATCACATGGTCCACAAGGGGCTGGGAAATGTAAGGGGACAAATGGAATAACTGGTGAGCTTACTGTGTCTGCTACAAGTGGGGTTCAGAGACTCAAGGGAAAATCAGAAGAATCAGCTTTTGCTCAGAACAGGGATCAGAACAACTTGGGAGACTTGGCCAGCAGGAGCTTTCATTAGGCTGTCATCCAATAGCAGTTATCTGTCATCCATCTCAGGGTCTGCACTGGAGGGAGAGAGCAGCTGATTGGCTCAGTCAGGTTTCATGTCCCACCCAGGTCAGAGGTAAGTAGACAACGTGATTGACGGTTTTGCTGGAAAGGGGAGAGGGATCTTCATCCAAACGAAATCGGTGTGCTGCACAATAGAAAGGCAGGAAGAATGCAGGTGGGCAAGAACCAATTTCTGCTCCAGAGTTAGTCAAAATGTCCCAGTGTTCAGAATTGACATAATCAAGAAGGTTTTATAGAAGAGGTGGCATTCAAGATAAGTCTTGAAGGATGAGGCAAATGTGCTGGAAGGAAAGCTGACTTAAGCTGAAAGGGTAATATAAGCAAAGTGTGGATGCAGAAAAGTAGCAGCCATCTGCAGAAAAGAGAAGTCTAGTTGACTTTGAATAGAAGTGATTTTTGGTTACTTTTTCACCCCAACTTACCTACTTGTCTTTGCTCTGCATGGTATCAGCTCAGGGGACACGAGCGGGTGAGGGCTGGTTGGAATGGCTCAAACTCCATCATAAGTGTGAGATGTCGGCCGTCTGTGGTGGCTGAGATCCTTACTTCTCCTACACATGGCCTCCTCTGTGGTCAGGCTACACTTCCTCACTGCACGGTAGTCTCAGCACTGTTGGATTGCTTAGCCGGTGACTTAGTGCTCCTGAGGCTGCAAAAGCAGAAACTGCTAGGTTGTCTTGGGCTAGCCCTTGATGTCATGTCCTTTGAATTCTAGGAGTTAAAGCATTTCACAGAAACAGTGAGAATTCAGTGTGGGCGGGGGCTGCATAAGATTGGGAACCTTGGGAAATGGGGTTCATTTGGGGACATCTTTGGAGGCCAGCTACCATGGGGGATGTACCTGCACTTAAGTTTCCTAACCCCAGGCTCCTGCATGAAGTATGGGTGAGAAGTGGGTAATGTCGGAGGAAAAAATAAGTAGAGAATTAGGTTGTATAGGCCTCATATACCAGCCTAAGGATTTTAAACTTCTAAAATGAAAATTTTTATGTACTTTGATGACGGTACTATGGGTTGGGAGTGGGCAGAGGTCTTTTTCTCCTTATACTCTTTCCAGATGTCCTCTGAGTGTCTTATTGGCCTGAATTGAATCACATCGCCACCTCTTGGTGCAAAGGAGCCTGGGAACATGAGAATAATTTAAAGGAAATTAGCATTGCTGTTCCTGGCTTCAGTCAGCGACGATTCAACCTCAAGGCAGGAACTGTTGCAGCCTGGATGAAGTGGGAAGGAAGAAGTGTAAAACCGGACTGGGTAGGCTCTGTATAGAGGCCACCAGCAAGAAGGGAAGGATGCCACTTTCGTGTGGATGACAGGCAGTCAGGGCTTGGATCAGGGCAGAAGCAGCAGGAAGAGGGAGAGAGGATAGATGTGGAAATAAGTAAGACGTAGAATAGACAGACCATAGCGGCTCCTGGCTCTTTTATGAGACAGAAAGGGAAAGAGAGTCATAGACAGAGAGGGAAGTCAAAGATGACATCTTTCCCAGTCTGCTTAATTGGATGATGACACCATTAACTGAGGCTGAGAGCGCACAGAAGGAGAAATAAGGTTGGAGGAAGATGACAACTTTGGTCTTAGGTGTCTGGAGTTTGAGGGGTCTGAGAGATAGCCAGGGGAAGTACCCACAGGCTGTGGCGGTGAAACACTAAGACATGGGAGCATGGGCAGAGCCAGATGTAGAGACTGGGAGCTATTGGCAGAGAGCGATAGGAATTAGCACAAAATTACACTATCAAATGATGCCTCTGCTTGGATTAGGTTCAAAAACCTGTGTATGTCCAACTACTCACTAGAGGTTCCTTCTGGGAAGAAGGATTGGAGGAGGGTGAATACAGGGGAAGTGTTCACTGACTATACATACTTATGCACCTTCAAACTTTGATAATGGGCATGCACCCAATGCTGGAAAAGTAAGTTTGTGAATGAGTTGAACAGGAGAGATCTAGAGGACAAAGGAGGACGTAGGGAATGGTTCCATTTAGAGGACAGGAGGCAAAGAGAAAAAGGGGATTGAAGAGTCAGTACTGAATCCTGTAAATCAACACAAAAGCACATTCCACGAGTGGCTGCCAAGGTGGCGGAGACTGGATGAGAACTGGAGAAAGAAGGCCCGTGTGTTTGGTGAAGCTGCCAGTGTTATCTTAGAAAGTGCACAAGTGTGGAGATGAAACGTGGTCAGGTTCACGGAGACGTGGCGATGCAAGGAGCGACACGGCAGCTCAAGAAAGCACCGGGGCAGAGAAATGATATTTCTGGTCTTTAAAATGTGTAATTCCACAACTCCGCACTTTTGAGCTAGTTTCTGGCCTGCTGTCGGACCACCAAACCAGCAAATGTTAAGCATCACATGAACCTATACAAGGTACACACCAGTTATTCCTGCAACATCCTGCATCACCACGGGACCGGTAGTTGTTGTGGTAAAATGTGTTGTGCATTTGTCTTTCCCACGAAATTTTTGCTAGCCACAAAATTAACTAGAAACAAGAGAAGCACAACCTCCTTCCCCCTTTTCTCAGCAACAGACAGACAGAGTCTGTGATACACGAGAAATAATAACGTACCCAAACTAAGTTAGAATTACCATGGAAAAAGGCTTAGATGATATATAACGGTTACTTTGCCAGCAAACAGCAGACTGAGCCCAGTGTTGGAATTTAGATGGTTGACGCCCCATGGTACATGCACAAGGCTGTGCATTAAGACTGAGCAAAAATAAAGCCCAAGGGTTTGGGGTTACATTCACCGTGAGCGATTCTTCTCTCCCTTCTTTTTGTACTTTTCTTTTTGCCGTGTGTTCACCCACTTTCTTGTGGATGACTGCAGAACTGCCCACGAGGCTAACACGCGTACCAGTCACCAAGAAGCTTTACCCACCTACCACCTCCGTTGGCAGCCAGCTCTTTTGCTAACGTGAGTCTGGATGGGAGAATGGGGGCTGGAGAATAGGAGGCACTCACCCAAAAGCCACCTACCTGGGCCTTCGCATTTCAAGATTTCCACCCTGGCATTGCCATTTTTTTTTCAATAGTCACTGAGTATAAATATCCATAATAATACATTCAGTGAAATGCTTTCAGAATACCCAACTAAAAGTGGCCTTTATAATGAGGATATTTTCAGTTATAATTAAACAAAATTTTCTAAGGTCAGAGGTCCTAGGGATGAGGCAGTGACTCAACAGTGTCATAAAGGCCCCTCACCCTTGCTGCTCTGACACCTTCAGCCTGTTGACTTTTATCCTTAGCTCTGCCCTCGTGGTCACAGATGGCTGCCACAGCTCTAAGCACCATCTCCCTCCATGGCAATGTCCAAAGTCTCTTTCTATCTCTCTGTCTTTTTATCGGAGAAGAAAAGTCTTTCCCAGAAGCCTTTTGTAAACTTCTATTCAAGTCCTATGGCCCAAGATTGGGTCACATGCCCATACCCTAGCTGCAAGAAAGGTTGGGAAGGTGAGTACTTTGAATTTTCAGTCTCCACAGAAGAAAAAAGGAGTTGAGGATGACTGTAGGGGGGGCAGCCAAACATCCACTGCAAATAACAATAATGAGGATAAGAAGTAATAACAGCAGCTAATATTAATTGAGCCATTGGGACGTGTCAGGCACTATTCTAAGGGATTAACATGCGTTACCTTGGTTCATCCCAACCACGCTACTAAGACATTGGTGTTCTTGCTGTCTTCATTTTACAAGCAAGAAAAGTGAGGGTCAGTGAGGTTTAAAAAACTTGCCACGGTCACACAATGTGAAAGCCCATTCTCAGCTTTTTGAAGACCAAGGTCAATGAGGTAACATTTGACCTCAAAAGATCCCACAGTTAAGAGGAAGGCCCAGGCAGGGATAAAAATCACTACACCATGGTGAGGTAAGTGTTGATTGATGAATTACAGGGTGTGAGTTAGTAAGAAACTGTCTGGCCTCAGCAGCCTTTGTCCCCTCCCCTAGGCACGAGAGAGACCAGATGTTGTTTCCAGTGAATGCTCCCAGAGAGGAAGGGGACAGAGAGAAGTGCTTAGGGGCGATGGATAGAAGCAAGGACCCCAGGACGGGGAGAGGTCCCCAAACTGGGAGGGGTGGTGTGAACGTTTTCGGGTTGTGTGACAACGCTGTGCTGCCTCAAAATGCCCAGAAAGGTGACAGGATCTCAGTGGGAATGACTACATGATGCTGTAAGGGGAGGCTTGACTCTTCCAGTGCTGGAACACTCAAGCGAGGATACTCATCTACCAGGGGCAGGAAGAATTTGACAATAGCTGCTCCCTGGTGACTTTTGCAGATCATGTGCTCTCCAAAGGTGTCTGTAACTATATATGACACCTCCACCCTCTGTTTCACCCTGGAGGCAGGGAGAGACTTCAGCAGTCACTGAGAGTGATTTATTATACTCTGGGGCATGAGGTTTGGCATCAGACTTAGTTTTACTTGGAACATCAAATTCCTACGGCATTTTGCACATCCAGAGAGAAAGCCAATCTGGCTTTACAGCTGCCTGCACAGATGGAAATGCAGAAAAGGAATCATTGCCTCTGTCATGAAGAGAAGGAATCCGGGGAAGTCCCTGATGAGGTGCAGCTTAAGCAGGGTACTGAAGGATGAACAGGAGTTCATCAGGGCTTCAAGGGAGGAAACAAGTCTATCTATGCAAAAGTGAAGTGGTCTGAAAGACATTGCCCTCCACAGAACTGAGCGTTCGGTAGATGGAACAGAAGTCAGGAGGAGATGTGGCTGGTTAAGGAGACACTGGGGTGTTATCATGAGCCCTAAGACCATGGGTAGGTAAGACCCATATTCAGAAAGAATTCTGAATTGGAGACTTAAAACTGCAGAAATGAGTCTGAGTGAGAGGTTTCCAAACCTGCACTTTTAAGTAGAACATTTTCTTATTTATGAACCTCTTAATAAATTGGAATTAACTGTAACTTCAATATATTATGGATACAAGTCCAAATGTTTTCTCACCGCCTGTGGCTGGTGTTTGTAGTTCCTTAATAGTGTCTTCTGAAGAGCAGAAGGGTTTAATTTTGGCAAGTGCAGTTTACCCATTTTTCATTTATATCTACATGAGATTTAAAAACAGCTTCATTGAGATACGAACCACACATTTCTTCCATTTAAAGCGTACGATTCAATTGTTTTAGCATATCCACAGATGTGTGCAGCCTTCACAGTCAGTTTTAGAACATTTCCATTACTCCAC
Source organism: Cynopterus sphinx (assembly GCA_030015415.1). Taxonomy (NCBI): domain Eukaryota; kingdom Metazoa; phylum Chordata; class Mammalia; order Chiroptera; family Pteropodidae; genus Cynopterus; species Cynopterus sphinx. Next base: position 91,068,151 of record CM057379.1, on the reverse strand, counting down.
GGAGAAACCCTGTGCCCCCCTTAACCACCAGTCTCCTCCTCATCCATGCTCATCTGCAGCCTCAGCAACACTAACCTACTTTCTGTCTCTATAGATTTGCCTGTCATGAACTTTCACATGAACCAAATCACACAACATGCGATCCTCCTTTGTGTGCGTTTTCTTTCGCTCAGCATGATGTTTTCTAGGTTTGTCCATGTTGTAGCATATATTGGTACTTCATTTTTAAAAATTTCAAATAATATTCCCTTCTATGGACTACTACATTTTATTTATGCACTATTAGTTGATGAGCATTTGGGTTGTTTTACCTTTTGGCTACTATGAATAATGCTGCTGTGAGCCTTCATGTACGAGTTTTTATATGGACACGTGGTTTCATTTCTCTTGGGTATATCATTAGGAGCAGCATTGCTGGATCATGTGGCAGCTACACATTTAAACCATTTGGAGAACGACTAGACTGTTTTCCCAAGTGGCTGCACCATTTTATATTTCTACCAGCACTGTATAAGGATTGCTTTGCATCCTTACCAGCGCTTGCTCCTGTCTGTCTTTTTGATAATAGCCTTTGTAGTGGGTGTGACGTGATAGCTCGGTGTGGTTTTGACCCACATTTCCCTGATGATGTTGAACATCTTTTCATGTGCTTCTTGGCCACTCGTATATCTTTTTTGGAGAACTGTCTATTTAAATCCGTTGCCCATTTTTAAATTGGGTTTTTTGTGTTGTTATACTGAATTGTAATTGCTGTTCACATATTCTAGATGCAAGTCTCTTATCAGATAAGTGGTTTGAAAAAGTTTTCTTTCATTCTGTGGATTGTCTTTTCACTTTCTTGATAGTGTCCTTTGAAGCACAAAAGCTTTCAAATTTGATGATGTCAAGCTCACCTATTTTTTCTTTTTGTGCTTGTGCTTTTGTGTCATAGCTAAGAAACCACTGTATAATCCAAATTCCAGAAGATTTACACCTGTGTTTTATTCTGAGAGTTTTATCATTTGGCTTTTGCATTTAGATTCTTGATCCATTTTGAATTAATTAGTTGTATATGATATAAGGTAAGGATCCCACTTCATTCTTTTGCATGTGGATATGCAGTTATTCCTGCATCATTTATTGAAATAGCTGGTCTTCTCAGGGAATTGTCTTAAAATGCATTGACATTTTTTATATTTGTTTTATGACATATCCATCAGTCTTCTCATTCCTCTACCTATCTTATTTTTTTGATGCATTTCAAAAGTGAGTTACAGGTATCAGATTACTTCTTCCTAACACTTCGGCACGTGTATCATCAATACAGTTTAATATTCATCCACATTTTTAATGTAAAATTTATATTCAATGAAATGCACAGATCTTAAGTGTACCATTTGAGGTGTTTTGACAATTGCACTCACCTGTGCAATGCAAATCCATTATCAAGATATAGAACATCAACAACACCCCAGAAAGTTCCCTCACATGCATTTATTTTTATGTGTTTATTTTTAACAGATGCATGAGCCCGTATAACCACCACCTCAATCAAGATAGAGAACATTTCTGTCTCCTGTAAAAGTTCTCTTTCATTTCTTTGCAGTTAATCTTGCCCCACCCCATCCGCACCCCAGGCAGCTACTGATCTCATTTCTACCACCATCCATTAGTTTTTCTGTTAAAGAATTTTACATAAATGAAATAATATGATATGTACTATCTTGTGATCAGCTTATTTTGCCCCTCACCAACATTTGAAAATAAATTGGACAGAATAGAAAATACCAGAATGGCAGGGTGAAATATTGCTTTGTTTCAGACACACACACACACACACACACACACACACACGTGTGCTTGTGTGTGTGTGTGTGTGTGTGTGTGTGTACTGGGCCAAAATAGAAAATGCATTTCTTACTGTGATTGTAATAAAAAAGATTTAAAAGCTACTATTCTCTTGGATCAGAACCTTGTTTCTTTTCTTCCTCTCTTGTCACTCTCCCTGCTCCCTGAGCTTCCCTGATCTCGTTATCTCAGTGATTGGTCTCCCCTTCATACCTTTGCAGATTCTGTTCATTTCCTTGGGTCACTCTCCCCATCTCGTCCCCCTCACCCTCAAACTGGAGGACTCCTACTCATCCATCAGATGCCTGCTTGGCTGGTCCTTCCTCTAGAAAACTTTCTCTGTTCCCATATTTTCCTCTCAGAACTGGTATCATGTTGTACTCTAATTACTTGGTCACTTTTTTTTCCAGCTGACTATAGTTCCTAGGGACAGAGACCATATCTTATTCACCTTTGCAATCCCTAGCTCCTAAAATGTGATGACACATAATAGGCATTAATAAATATTTATTGAATGAATGAATGAATGCCAAGGTTCTGAGTTTAGGGTTTTAAGTAAATCAGCCTGATTCTTTTTCAGGGCCCCATTCCTGCTTATTTTACTGTTCTGTATGTCTCTAAATTCTTAACCATCATGTCTTATAACCTCCTTCAATCGCCTGAGACCTTAGCCTTTCATTTCCTTCTCCCCACACCCAATACTACGCCTTTCATCATTGTTACTTCCTGCTAGACATGCTGAGGCAAACAACTGTCATTATGGGATGGCATCTTATCCTTATCTTTGTGGCCTTTGCCTCAGAACCCTCTCTAATCTTGTCAAAGTGATATTAATTGTGTGATTGCAGAGGAGGTATGTATGGTATATGTCACAGTAGCTACCTCTGAGATTTCAGATAGTTTTCACTTAATATTTTATATTTTTCTCTATGTCTTCAACTTTCTAAGTAAGAATTGCATCAATTACCTACTGCTGTAGTTATGCTGCCATAAGCCCTCCGTGGCCTGCAACAGTAAGTTTATTGCTCACACTCTGTGGTTGGTCAGGTGGCTCTCCTGATCTTGGCTGGGCTCTTTCATGTCTGGGCATAAGCTGGATGTTGGCTGACCTAGACTGGCCTCAGCTGAGACAGTTGAGGTGACTCTGCTCCACATTGTCTTTCGTTGTGTGGGCAAGTCCAGCCTGGAGATGTCCTCATGGTAATGGCAGAAATAAGTCCAGTCATGGAAGTGAATTTCAAGCTTCTGTCCCTTCATATCTGCTAACATCCCATTGTCCAAAACAAGTCCTGTGGCTGAGCTGAGGGTCCAAGTGAGAGACACTAATAAATTACAAGGAGTGTGGGTACTGTCACTGCATACGTGTTTTACCTTTATATTCAGAAAAAGCAGTAAAGTTGATTTCAAGCAAGATGGCTTCCAGAGCTCCAGCCATACTCTTCCAGGTGGTATAGGTGAGAGACACCTGTGGAAAGGGCAGATGACTCTATTTTAGCTGCCCCAGAAAAACCTCAGTGTCTCATTGGCTCTAATAGATCACATGACCATCTCTGACCAAATCATTAGGCTAAAGGACCACGGTGTTCTGACTGGCCACCCTTGAGTCACCTGCCCACTTTCAGAGCCTGGGTGGAGTCAGTTTTACCTGATTCATATGGACTGAGAGTTGAGGAGTGTGGTTCATCACAGTTGTATGGGGGATGCTATAGGAGGGGCTGACCTAGATTAGATAGCCCTGGAAGTCCCTGAGATAGGGACTGGAGTGCACTCCATTTACATGGGAGATGATCCTGGGAAATCAATGAGGTAAGCAGGCAGGAGTCTATTGATCTTCAGCCAGAAATACTAAGCTCTGTGTACAGCATGCAACAAGCAGTGTGAGCAGGTAGTATCTGTTCGGCTTCTGGGAGAAGTTTCTCTCTTCTGATAGTGTGCTCGCTCAGCACTCATTGACTTGAGCAAGTTACTTACTCTCTCTGAGCCTGTTTCCTCATCTGTAAAATGGACCTATTTGTAATAACAATACCTAATTCATAGAACTTTGTAAGGATTAATTAATATATGACAAGAGCCTACAACAAGGTTGGAATATAATGTTATATTAGTGTTAACTCTTAATATCATCCTGTCCTCACACCATCACCACCACCACCATCATCCCCACAACATCATCATCATCATCATCATCATCATCATCACCCCTGCCATCACCACCATCATCATCATAACCACCACCATCACCATCATCCCTGTCATCATCGTCAGCAGTATCATCCCTACCACCATCATCACCACCATTATAAACATTACCACCATCACCAGCATCGCCACTATCACCATCAGCATCATCAGCATCCCTGTTATCATTATCATTATCATCATCACCATCATGTTCATTCCCGCCACTACCATCATCAACGTCATCACTATCATCAACAACATCATCTCCACTACAACCACCACCACCACCACCACCACCACCACCACCACCACCACCATAATCGTCATTTTATTTTCAAGAAAGCCCGTTTATTGCACCTGCCTTACGTGAAGTATGATTGGACGTCATTCATTCTGCCCTAAGAGTAGTTGCAAAAGGGATTGGCCCTCAGACTCTTTGACAGTCTCCTGGCTTTATCTACTCCTTCTGGTTTTCCCATTATGCATATATAATACCTTTGATAATTGTCCCATAGTTCTTGGATATTTTGTCCCTCCCCCCTTTTTTTATTCTTTTCTCTTTGTATTTCAGCCTGGGAGTTGCTATGGACATATCTTCAAGTTCAGCGGGCTATGTCCAATTGACTGATGTGTCCATCAAAGGAATTCCTCTTATCTGTTATGGTGTATTTTTTCCTACCATTTCCTTTTGATTTTTTTCTTAGAGTTTTAACTTCTCTGCTTGTATTTTGTTTCCTTTTTTCATTAGGTCCCTTAACACATTAATAGGTGTTTTTAATTCCCTGTCTGATAATCCCCTAATCTGTGTCAAAGCTAAGTCTGCTTCTGATGGTGGCTTTGTCTTGTTGTTTCGCTTACTGTGAGTACAAGAGTGATGACTTCTGAGTTCTTTACATGTCAGAGTTGAAACTGGAAGCCCTCTCTTCCAGCTGTTAAACCCTAGTTTATCTTAGTTTGGTTTCAGCTGGGTCACCTGGGTCAACTGCGGTCAACTGGAGTTCAACTCTGCTGGGGACCTCTGGGAGACAGTGAAAAACATGCATCTGAAAGTTATCCCATTGAGGAGGAGAAATCTGGGGTTTTTACATACCTACTTCTCTTAGTCATTGGCTCAGGGCTGCTGGGGTAGAAGTGGTTATTTGCTCTGCAGTTCCTGACATGCTATGTGGGACAGGGCCTGGAAGGGAGAGCAGAGCCAGTTCCAATAACCAGGAGACAAGCCCTCAGGCAAAGAGCTTCTGGTGCTGGTGGTTGGAAGTCATGTGCATGGAAATGGCAAGGCTGAATTTATTCCATCTGTGTACAGCTAGGCATTTGAAGTCAATTAATATAATCCATTACATCAACAGGCTAACGAAGAAGGTAAAGAAAAAGCATTTGACAAAATACAACACCCATTCATGATCAAAAACACTCAGCAAACTAGGAATAGAGGGGAACTTCCTCAGCTTGATAAAGAATATCAAAAAAAACCTACAGCTAGTGAAATACTTAATGATGAGAAACTAGATGTTTTCTCTTGTAAAGATCAAGAACAAGGCAATGATACCCGTTCCTACCACTCCTAGTCAATATCCAACTAGCAGTCCTAGATAATGCAATAAGGTGAGGAAAAGAAAATAAAGGGTATACAGATTAGGAAGGAAGAAGCAAATCTATTTTTGTTTGTGGATAGCATTACTGTCTATGTAGAAATTCCCAAGCAGTCAACAACAACAACAACAACAACAACAAAAATCTCCTGGCACTGATAAGCGTTTGTGGCAAGGTTGCAGAATGTAAGGTTAATTCACAAAAGTCAGTTGCTTTCTTATATACTAGGAATGAACAATGGAAATTTGGAATTAAAAATACAACACAATTTACATTAGTGCACACACACACACGCACACAAAAGCATAAATCTAATGAATTATATACAGGATCTGTATGACGAAAACTATTATACTCTGATCAAAGAAGCCAAAGATCTAAATAAATGAAGAGACATTCTGATTATGGATAGACTCAATATTAAGCTGCCAATTTTCCCCAACCCTATCTACAGATTCAATGCCTCCTAATCAAAATTCTAGCAAGTTATTTTGTGAATATTGACAAATTGATTCTAATGTTTATATGGAAACACAAAAGGCCCAATGTAGCCAACACAATATTGAAAAAAGAATAAAGTTGAAGGACTACTGTCACTCAATATCAAGACTTATTATAAAGCTACAGTAATCAAAACGGTGTGGTATTCATGAAAGAATAAACAAATAGATCAATGGAACAGGAAAAAGCCCCAATAATGACCCATACAAATATAGTCAACTAATCTTTGACAAAAGAGCAAAGGCAATTTGATGGAGAAAGAAGTATTTTTAAGAAATGGTGCTAGAACAATCAGACATCCATTTGCCAAAAAAAAAAAAAATAAAGAATCTAGACACAGACTTTCTACTTTTCACAAAAATAACTTTAAATTAAATGGATCATAAAATGGATCATAGATCTAAATGTACAGTGCAAAACTATAAAACTTCTAGAAGGTACCATAGGAGAAAATCTAGGATCTAGGTTTGGCAATGAGTTTTTAGAAACAAAACTAAAAGCATAATCCATGAAAGAAAAATGTTGTTAACTTGGACTTTCTTAAAATTAAAAACTTCTGCTTTGCGGAAAAAACACTGTTAAGAGAACGAAAAGATAAGCCACAGACTTGGAGAAAATCTTTTCAAAACACATCTCCAATAAGGGCTTGTATCCAAACTACATAAATTTAAAAATCTCAACAATAAGAAAACAAACAACCCAATTTAAAAATGGGCAAAAAAAGAGTTCGGTCAAGATGATGGAAGAGAAAATAATACTGAATGTGAATTGTAATTGAAAAAACAAAAATGGGCAAAAGATCTCAACAGACAAAAAGAAGATATACAGATGGCAAATAAACATCTGAAAAGATGCTTAACATAATACGTCTTTAAGGGAATTGCACATTAAAACAACCGTGAAATGCCAATTACAGGCCTGCCAGACTGGCCAAGATCCAAAACACTGACAACGCCAAATGCTGGTGAGAATGCAGAACAACAGGGAACTTGACTCATTGAGCTGGGAATGGTACAGCCACCTTTGAAGACAGTTCGGGTTTCTTGCAAAACTAAACATTCTTAACATATGATTTAGCAATCGCATTTGGTATTTACCCAAAGGCATCGAAAACATGTCCACACAAAACCCTGCACACGAGTGTTTGTAGAAACTTTATTCATAATTTCCCCGAACTGAAAATCACCGAAGACTCCTCCAGTGCATGACTGGATACATAAATTGTGGTACATCCAGACAAGGGAAGATTGTTCAGAGCTAAAAAGAAATGAGCAATTGAGCCACAAAAAGATGGTAGAGGAACCCTAAAAGTATATTAGTGAAAGAATCCAATCTTAAGAGGCTATGTACTGTATGATTCCAACTATATGACATTCTGAAAAAGGCAAAACTCTAGGGACAGTAAAAAGATCAGTGGATTATCAGATTTTGTTAACCAGTGTCACCATAAAAAAAACCCCCAAAAAACCAAAAAAACATCAGTGGCTTCCAGAGTTCTGGAGGAGGAGGATAAATGCGTGAAGCCTAGGGGATTTTTAAGGAGGCGAAACTATTCTTTTACATTGCTACATTGGTGGACAGAGCCATCATGCATTTGTCAAAACCCATAGTACTGTACAAGGCAAAGAATGAACTTTAATATAAACTATGGACTTTAGTTGATAATGATGTATAAACCTCACTTCACTAATTGTAATAAATGTACCACAATTGATGCAAGATGTTAATAAGAAAAATTGTGCACAGAAGGGAGTATTTCTATTAATTTTTTTAAAACCCAAAGGATAGGCTTAAAGACAAGCAAGCTGTTGTGATGTAATATGAGCTGAGCTTGTACTGAGGCAATACTTGCTAAGTCCCTGGGCTGAGGGCCTGAGGTTTTATTATTTTGGGGCCACCAGGCCTTTCTCCAAGGCCTGAAAATGTTTGGACAGCTTAGGCAAAAGCTTGACTAGTGGAACTGTATACAAGATGGCAAACTTCACATTTATTATCTCTCTTGGACCTAAGGACAATGCTGTTTTCTTTAACTCTTTATTTCGACATAATTTCAGACTTACAAAAAGTTGCAAGAAAAGTACAAAGAGTTCCCATATTCCCTTCCCCTAGATTTCCCAAATGTCTTTATGCCTGACCACATCTGTTCTCTTTTTCTACCTTTTCAGTTTCCATCCCCATTTCACAACCAAGCAAGCAGGCTGAAGGAACAGGTTCTGATCCGGCTTCTTCCTCATCTTCATTCTGATAAGAATAACAACGGGCATTGACTGAGAGTCTAATATGTGGCAGGCATTGTCCTTGGCACTTTTCATGTATTTCATCACTCTACCCTCAGCTAGCCCTTATCATCCCCGCTTTGGAGATGTGGAAGCTGAGGCACAGGGACTGATCCAATTTACCCAGAGTCCTAATAGTTAAGTAGCTGAGTTGGTGTGCGGACGCAGGAATTCTGGTGGCAAGTGAGGACAGAGTGAAGAGTGACTTAAAGATGCAGAAAACAGGGTAGGAGCCCAGTTTGGGAGGCCAAGAAGGCAGACGGCCAAGACCACACATTCCCAAAGTGGGACTTCTGCTGTCGTCTCCAGATGAGATTGGCTTCAAACTCGGACACCTAGATGTGACAAAAAGTTTCTTCTTTATGAAAAGAAGCTGGAAGAGTTTATTCTGAACTGCTCAGTGTTCATATTATGACTGTGGAAGTGTGTGCATGTGTGAGTGCTGAGTGTGGGTGTGACTGCAAGTGTGTAAGGGAGTGAGTGTGTCAGAGAATGGTGTGTGAGTATATGAGTTGAGTCCGTGTGTGGCTGTGGATGTGTGTGGATGTGTAAGTGTGAACACGTGGGGTATGTGGATAAGTGTGAGTGGCTATGAATGTGTGTGCTATATAAATTCCTGAGTGTGAATGTGCGTGGATATGAGCATGTGAGTGCAAGTGTGTGTGTGAGAGTGTGAGTATATGAGTATATGAGTGCCAATGTATTTGGGCAGGCAAATCTATGAAAGTGAGTGACTGTAATATGTGGGTGAGTGTGACTGTGTGAGCTTTTCCAGGCAGGTACAAACCCTTCTCCATGAAGCAACCTGCTGTAGCTGCCGGGTGTTGTCTTTGTGGAATTCATGTCCAATGTGGAATTCCCATCTAACTTGTGGAATTCACACCTGGTCTGGCCAGTTCCTACTTCCTCTGGAAGCCCAAGCTCCCTGGTCCTTCCTGAGAGCCCTCCCTTGTCCCCTTTGCTGCGCCAGCGTTCGTTATACTCAATTGCTTGTGTCTGTTTAGTTGTCAGGGCCCCAGCCAAATCCCCAGGGCTAGGAAAGTGGGGGCTGGGCCTGTCTGTTTTTCTCTTTCTAGGCCCTAGCTTAGGACCTGGCACAGGGAGGCATCAGTAAATTGATGCTGAATAATCATAGTTTTCCACTCTTCAGGGCATGGCTCACCTCCAAGTGTTTGCTGGTGCAGTCCCCTCCACCTGAATGCCTCTTTCCCTTCCCTTTTCCCCATTCAGAAAGCCATTCCTGACTCCTAGGACTGAGTCACGCACGTGAGGGTCAGTCAGTGGCTGTCTTGTCCACTTGATTGTAAGGTCTCAGAGGGCAGAGCCCGTGTCTGTTTCATACCTTCATATCTATGTTCTCAGCATTTGTTAGGTACACAGAAGGGCTAAGAAAGAACGAGCCTCTGTACCAGAGGCTTTGCTGCTTCCCTGGCTTGCCTTCACCACAGCAACCCTCCTGGGCTGTGCTTGGCTCCAAGGAGTTTGCCTCCATTCTCAGATCAAGATCTGCTTGAGGGCAAAGTGGGGTCAGATCACTCTCTGGGTCCCCAGCACTGCCAAGCCTGAGTCTGCACCTCTCCTACCTTATTACTTCCTTCTGCATTCTCCTCCTCAAGGCTCTCCAGCCAGCCTGGCCTGCAGGCAGTTCCTACAACATGCTAAACTGGTTCCCACCCCAGGGCTTGCTACTGTCTTTTCCCTAGTCTTCCCCCCACATCCTCTTCAGATTCTAAGCTCAAACGTCTCATCAGGGACACCTTCCAACCACCAGCCCCATTGGCCCAATAAGTCCTGCTCTATTTGAATTTCTTTTGGGGACCTCTTATCACCCCCAAATATTTTTATTCATTTAGTGTTTTTCCCTTCCTCCTGGCTACATCGGGGATGTTCTCGTTGCCAGTGGTCGGCGGTCTGCAGAGCCTGGGTTTGAATGCCACACGCGCTGTGTGAGTCTGGGCTAAGCTTCCCCTCGGGGTTCTGTGCCTCAGTTTCCCCACCTGGAGAAAGGGCGATGGTAATAGGCGTCCCTCACAGGGTCGCTGAGAGGACTAAAAGAGTTCACGAGCCGTGCAGTCGGCGCCTTGGCCCAGGGCCTGTCCTGCGGCTCTCGCCACCGACTGCAGAAGGGAGGTTTTGCTCTGCGAATCCTCCCGGAGCCCCGCGCGCCGTGCCGGGCGGAGCTGGGCGGCTGGGGAGGGGGAGAGGGTTAAAGCTGCCCGCCCCGCTGGCGCCGACGCACCTGCCGCCGCGGGCTCCCCGGAGCCGGGCGCCCGGGGCCCAGGGCGGGGCGCGGGGCCGGGCCGGACCCCCCACCTCCCCGCGGGCCGCGTCCGAACGCGGGGTCCGTTCTGGGGGCCCCGGGAACCGCGCCGGCGCCTCCGGGGGCCCGACCTGCCGCCGTTTCCGGGGGGAAGGCGTGGGGGGCGGGGCCTCGAGGGGCGGGGCGGGGCCGCGAGGGGCTGGGCTGGGCGGGGGCGGGGCCGCGAGGGGGCGGGGGGCGGGGCCGCGACCCGGGGGCGGGGCGGGGCCGGGCGCTCAGGAAAGCCCCGCGCGGCGCCGCCTTCCCGGCGCGGACACCCCGGGGTCCCCACTTCCCGGCAGGGCTGCGGCCCCGCGGAGGGACGCGGAGCGCCCAGGTAGGACCCGGGGCGGGGGGGGGGCGGGGGCGTCGTCGCCGGCCTCGGCGGGCGGCCCCGGGGGGAGCTGGGCGCCCCGACCCGCGCCCGGCACCCGGCTCGGCCGCCGGCGCCCCGGGGCGCGCGCTGCCCCGACGGCCGCGCAGGGGCCCGGGGACCCCCGGCGCGCGGGGCGAGGCGGGCCGGGGCGCTCAGGGCCCTCTCGGGGTCGCCCCTGAGCCCGCCCCCGGGAGGCGAGCAGGGTCCGGGGCGAGCAAGGGTGGGGACAGGTTTGGAAACCGAAATTGGCTTCTGGGTCAAGGCGTCGGGCACACTCGGCCTCTTCCCACCTTCCTCCCCGTCCGGTGTCGCTGGGTGGACCCGTACTAGGGTCACGTTCTGGGTCGCGCTTCCCCGACCCCGGAGTCTTCCGAGCTAAGCCTCAGCATCACCTTTCCGGGCGTGCTGGGTCCCTGCCGCGCTGGGTCCCTGCCGTGGCCGTTGTTCAGCTGAGGAGGCCGCAGCTCAGGCACCTCAGTAGCTTGCCCAGCCTGACACCCACCTGGAAAGTGTGGGTCGGCATGGGAGCCCGGACTTTAGAGCCCACTGCCCCCCACCTGTCAAACGAATTCTCCAGGGAACTGGATGGGAGTACACATTTCCAGGCCTGAGCATTCCTTGGGCTTCAGATTCATAAACCGAGGAATCGGGATTATTACTATTATGTTTTTTACCTTTTTAGTTTTATATATATTTTTTTCAATTATGGTTGGCATACAATATTATGTTAGTGTCAGGTGTGCAACACAGTGATTAGACATTTATATAAATTGTGAAGTGATCACCCTGATCAATCCAGTACCCATCTGACACCACACATAGTTATTACAATAATGCTGACTAGATTCACATCCCCATGACTGTTTTGTAACTACCAATTTGTACCATTTACTTCCTGCCACTTTTCACCCATTCCCCCACCCCCGATTATGATAACTATCAAAATGCTTTCTGTGGACATGTTATCGAATTATACACAGCCTTATTAACCAATGCAAATCTGGATTTTTTGAAAAGCAAAATCTATGTTTTCTATAATCAGGAGACACTGAGGATCAGCAGGCTGGTGGCCCATACTGGGGTTCACAGATTGCCCCCAGGCCAGTACTAATCCTGCTTGAATTCTAGCCTCTGTCTGTCCCCAGCCCTCTGTGAGCTGTGACCTGCCTGCTACTTCTCCTTTATGGGTGGCCTTTTAGGAGCTGGAGCATTTGCTGGAACATCAGCACCTTTATGAAAATCCTGCAGTCTGATGGGGGAAACTGAGACTCAGCTGTCCTATTTGGCCCAGATTTCTTGCATAGTCAGGGGATGTCTGAGTCCTGCAAAGACCCTTTGCACTCATCTAGTCCAGCCTGTGATTATAGAGAATGTTGAGGTATGGATTGGGGCTCCTAGTGGGTGGGCATTCCTTCAGTGCCATTCAGGCCACTGGAGTTTGCCCTCAATAAGGTCTCCCTCTGGGAGGGGGAACACAGTAGGGGTGATCAACTCTTCATGGGGCAATGACACAGCCTTTACGGAGCAGGGGCCCCCTAGCCTTGAAGAACTTGGCAGGGAGGGGGAGAGTGGGAGGGAGAGGTATGCTGAACAAGGGGAACAGCATGAGTAAAGGCTGGGAGGTGTGAAGGGCGTGGCCTGTGATGCCTCTGGAGTGGAGAAAAGCCCGGGAGGGACGGAAAGTGGGCTGTGTTGTAGAAGGCCTTGAAGACCTCGTTGAGGAATAAGCCAGTGTAGTCTGTCTTTGCCTGAGCCATAAAAAACACAATGCAGATTCCTGGGCCCCACCCTAGACCTCTGGAGCCAAACTTGGGGGGAGGCCCTAGGAAGGCTGCAGGGGGAAAAACCATTAGTGTGTTGCCCTGGTTACAACACAACCATTTACCAGCAGGTCTGGCATGACCTGAGGATTGCCACATTCTGGGCAGTGACTCAGAACTGATGTGTCTTATACAGCATGATCCCAGGGTCACAGAAAGCCCAGGCCGGCGTGGGGAGGCTGTTGCCTAAGGTTTTCACATTTTCCCGATTTGAGGTCAAATAAGAGGACAGAACCTTTCCTGGAGCCCTTCTCTTTCTAAGCCCTTACTCCCCTATCTGTGCCCCAGGATGGAGGAGGAAGTTCTGGGTCAAAGAGCCCGCTGCCCTCAGCTGTCCTCCATGCATCTGGGAGGTGGGCGGAGATCGAAGCTCTCAGCTGCTTTGTTTCCTTGTGTTGTGGAATTGGGCTTTTGTGAGGGTACATGGCATCATGTTTTATAAGCTACTTAACACAATTTTCAACACATAATGTGTTTAAAATAAATGTTAATGTCTGTTGATACCTGTCAAGAAGTATAGTCTGGAGGTTAAGAGCATGTTCTCTGGAGCCAGTTTGCCCAGAGGCTGGCCTTGTTACTAACTAAGTAGATGACTTCTCAGGACCTCAGTTTCCCCATTGTGAAATTGTAGTGACTACTTTATATCATTGTAGTGATGATGAAGTGAATTACTAAATATCAGGCATGCAGAACAGTGCCTGGTATGAAATAAGCACTATATGTTTGTTAAATAAGTAAATGGACCCCACTGGATGGGGTTTAATTTACCCTTTTTGCAAGTCAGAGATGTGTACAGTGGCCTTGCCCAAGGTCCCATGTCTTGGAGTGACAGAGGGATGCGAACCTGCTTTCCTTCCCAACTTATATTCTTTCCCACTGTCCCAGTTTGCTGGGGTGATCAAGAGGGACATATTTTCCAGTGTTACTCATGACCACACTGTGATATGCTGGGTCATGTTTGACCCTACTTCCCTTGGCTAGTCCAGAAGAGAGGCCAGTGGCTTGCTTGGATGTTTTATGAACTTGCCCTTGCAAGAATGTAAATGAGAGAATTCCAGTGGCAGCTGGAGGGTCTTGCAGGATCCAGCATCAGATGAGCCATATCCCTATTGCTTTATTGTGTGACTTCCAATAAGACATCTGCTTCTGTTAGCTAGAGGCACAGGCTTGAAGACAGGGGCCCCAGGTTCAAATGTGAGCTTGCTGCTTCCTCTCTGAATCTCAATTTGCTTGTCAGTAAAATAGGTATGGGTAGGGGAGCTGTTTAAGAGATAATTTTTATAGGCGCCTTGCGTTTGGTTCCGTAATTGCTGTTTCTCTCCCTATTTAGGACCGAGTTGCTTCTACCGAGCCTCTGCATTCATTTCTTCTTCAAATAGTTATTGAGTATCAATATTTGCCAGGTACCATGCCAGTTGCTACTGACAAAGAGCACTGGCCAAAATCCTCGCTCTCCTGGAGTTTAAATTCCAGTTGAGAAGACAGGCAATACATAAACAGATACATGTATACAGATCTACACCCCTTAACTGTAATTCTGAAATCCATGAGCTCTGAAAACCAAAAGTTTTTTGTAACTCTTTGGATGCATAACCTGATAGGAGCTAAACATGAGGCTCTTTGGGGTCTTTATTTCTCTTCCTTGGTGTGAATGCGTGTCTGTCTTGCTACAAAGATATTCGTGTGATAGGTTGTGGGGTGCTGTTCTGGACATGTGGGGGCGGGGGTGCTTACGTCAGGTGGTATTTTATATGAGATGACCTTTCTGTAATCTGAGTAATTCTGAATTCTGAAACACGCCTGGCCCCCAGGATTTCACATGTGAGAATGAAGACAGTGCTAGGAGGAAAAGTGAAGTAGGCTGAGGGTGAGGTCAGGGGCCTCTCTGAGGAGGGACATTAGAAAGACAAGGGGCAATGGCCTGGAAGAGCGGGCCAGGTGGAGGGGACCACGGTAGAGGAGATCTTGTCCATCCCACCAACCCCACTTCTTGGCGCCCTGCTCTGCGTGCACAGTTCTGTCTCAGTGCACATGTCTGTGCCTTTCCAAGAAGTGGCGATGCCTGTGAAGTTTCATGTTTGGCTCTGACTGACTCATTCTCACTCTAGAGGTTCCCATGGGCCTCCTCACCTCCTCCAGGTTGTTAAAAAAATTCAGAGTCTTGGCTAAAGCAGGCTTGGGTGCTGTGACTCGCAGGGGACAGTCGCTAGCTGGGCCAGCATTTGAGTGCCTTCCTCCTTTCTCCAGTGAGAGAGGATATGGGTCCTGGTGAGGGGAGGAGAGGTTTGTCCTCGAGTCTGGTGGAACAGGTTTCCTGAGGGACATGTGTGTAGTTCTGAGCAGTGCCTTTATCATAGATAAAAGCAGCATGTGTCTGGAGTGGCAGCACTAGGTTCACTGTTTACAGTCCCTCAGCAAACATGTCAGGGCTGGGGACACAAGCCTATGACGAGAAAGTGAGAGCCCTGGTGGAGCTGGTAGTCTAATCGGGGGAGGAGACTCCATGGAGATGACTTTGAACTAAAGCCTGAAGTAAAGAGACATGCGGCCATCTGGGGAAAGTGATCCTGGCAGAGAGACTAGCAAGTACCGAGGCCCTGAGGTGGAAATAGGCTTTGTGTGTTTGGCTCACAGCAAGGGAGTAGATAAGGTTGAATGGAACTGAGGGTAGGGACATAGGTCAGGGAGGTACCCTGCATACCTGCATTATCTTATTCAATTTGTAGAATAACCAAACAAGGCAGGAACTGCTCTTATCCAGATTTTATAGGTGAAGAAACAGGCATGGAATGGGTCAGTCACTTGTCCAGGATCACACAGATGGCAGGTGGCAGAGCAGGGCCGTGGACCCGGCCGCTCCAGAGTTCTCAGTGTTCACTGTTGTGTTTCAACACGTAATGGAAACTGGGCTTAAGTGCTGCAGGCCCACCTGCTACTCAGATCATTAGGTGCTTCCCCATTTCCCTGAGGAGAAAACAGAGGCTCATGGATGACACAGCTCAGAAGGGGCAGAGTCTGGATTCAAATCCGGTGTCGCTGACCTGGAAGCCTTTGCACTGAACCACTGTTCCGAGCCAACCCCCCACCACAAGTAGAGTTTAAAAATACTGAATTTCTTGGTCAGAGGTAAGGGAGTACAGTCACTGAGAACCATTTTGGAGAATGGAGGAAGGCCTGAGGTTTTCCCAGAGCAGCCAGGGAAGTATTCTGCCTTTTCAAGAGGAGCAGAGCCTCCCTGGAGAGGACACAGCACATCTCTGGGCTGGCGGCCCTCCAAGCCCACAGCCACAGCCTCCTGATAGTCTTTCCTGTAATGATGGGGCTGAGGCCTTCCAGGAGCCAGATTTCCACAGCTAGCCGGCTGGTTAAAGATCCTTCCTGAGATATAGCCAAATTTGCTTTTCAGGAGCTTTGACTTTCTGGGTCTGGTCCTGGTAGTAAACTTCGCCCTCCAGTGACAGCCCGATAGTTCTCTTTTTTAGACTATACAGCCATAGTTCTTCTTGGCTCAGGGAATTGTAGAGAGTTCAGACTAGCTTTAGACATGATCGGTTGGTCAGAGTCCTGTATGAAACCCATTGCTTTCCCCAAAGCCTGCCTAGTCACAGAGGAGGAGGAGTATCACCTTCTTTGATCTGGAGCCCATACCTCTGTTGATGCAACCTGCTGTCATGCTTTGTAGTCGCCATATCCCACTGGGGGCTCACACTGGGCTTGCCAGTTACAACCTCTAGGTCTCTCTTCTTCATGAGCTGCTGTCAATCAAAGTGTCTTCCATTCTGAGGTTCCTTGTTTAAGGCTAACAGTTTTCAGCCTTTCTTGTTTTAAAATCAATGAACTTCAGGCTAAAAGGCTGTATATATTTTATCTGAGTACTGGCGTTATTCCACAGGTCTTATTACACAGTGTTGTTCACTGGTAAACTATTTATAATTTCCCTTTTGTTTAAGTGTTATGTAATTTTTAAATGTTTTAAGATGGGTGGAAAGGTTTTGAAAGTTTTTTTTTTTAATTGTTAGTTTCTAAATTTGTCGCATTATGGTCAGTGTTTGCGGCTTCTGTGATATCAGTGATGGAGAGCTGTGATATCTTGTCTGTAGGATTTTCTGGTGAATTTTCCTGTATGCTGTATTTTTGAAAGGATATATTTTTTCTGTTGGGTGTAAACTGCTAGAAATATATCTATTAGAGAATATATAGCTTGCCAACCATGGCATTCATATTTTTATGGTCTTACATGTGTTTGTCTACCTGATTTGCTTTCCACTGTGATAGAGGATCTTTTTATTTCTCCTTGGTTTTCTCTTCGTTTTTTACTTTATTTTCAAAGCTATGTTATTAGGTGCATATAAATAGAATGTATGAATAGAAGAAGGATTCATGATTTTTATACTTTCTTGGTGCATTGCTCCTTTTGTCAGCATAAAACAGTCACCTCTCTCTCTATTTATACTAAGATACTTTCAATTCTGTTTTATTTAGTATTAATATACCTCTTATCTTTATTTGTGTTTTTCTTGACTAATTTTCCAATCCTTTATATCCTTTTTTTCCAACTCCAAAGTTGTAGGGCTATTATTTGACCCTATTCTTGTTTGTGGCCAGATGATTTAAAAAAGAAAAACAACTTGCATCTCAGTCTCAGCTCTGCAACCCACTTCCTTAGTAATATTGTATAAGTCATTTTCCCTGTTTGATCCTCCGTTTCTTCATCTATAAAAGGGGGATATGATCTGCTTTGCCCTTCTCTCTGGGTTTTTATGAACATAACTATGACAGTCAATATGGAAGGCATTGCAAATATCCCTGTACACATATCAGTTGTTGGGTGTAGATATGGCTGGTACTCTAGGCTGTGAGAACGGCATGTGCAAAGGCTCGGAGGTGCAGAAGCATCCGTGATGAGACAGCCAGTGGCGTCTGTTTGGCCGCCCCTGGTTGGATGCCTTCTCTGTTCACAAAGAGACATGAGTAAGACGCAGTAGTACCTGGCAGGCCTGGAGGAACTTCCAGTCTGGAAAGGGAGAGGAATGATGGGCACAGCTCATTATTACCAAAAATGGAAATGATGGTGGGACAGAGGGACAGGCAGAGGGGTGAGGTGGGCTGAGGGAAGAACAAGGTTTGACCAGGAATATCCCGAGATGGTGGCACAGGAGGCACTGAGAGGCAGAGCAAATAGCCCAAGGGAAGCATGTGAGCAGGGGTAGTCTGTGGCATGTTTGGGGATGGACGGGACAGGGGTGGGAGGATGAAGAGTTTGTAAGGGTTGCTCTTGGGCCCTTCGCCCTTCACTGAGGAGGAAGGCAGTGGAGCTTTCAAAATTTTTGAAATCCTCACTGACACCACAATGCTGCTCAGCCACACAGGGCAAGTGGTGGGGTGTCTCTAGCTCTGCAGCTCTTGAAAAGGCAACCTTTCACCTTCGGGGGTGCCAGTGCTTGGGGAAGGTGTGGAGGTTTTGTTCCTTTCCTCTTGTTGGGGGTCTTCTGGCATCACAAGACACCCACCTACCCAGGAGGACACCAGCTGGTGATTGTAGGTGAAAAGGGACCACAAATGTGGGGTGTGGTTTTTGACAATTGAACTCATTTCCAGCACCTAAAAATCAGCATAAAATGCATAAAAATCTAGATATTTGGCTTCTTTTGAGAAATCAAAGACCTAGCAGTGGCTGTGCCTTCATTCTCACATGGCAGAAAGCCACTGAAGCAGTGTGTGGTGGCTGCCTTTTGGGACTGGGCATGCACTTGCCTCTTGTCTCCTCTCTGTTCACTAGATCTCAGTTCTCTTAGATATTTGAGTTTGCTGTGGAGGCGGTGACTCTGTGGCCATGAAGGAGGTGGCTGGGATGGACGCTTTTAAAGGTCTAGGGGACCTGAAGTAGCATCGGGAGTGGACTAAGGAACTTTGGGGACCCTCCCAGCCCTGAGAATGGATGGTTCTGAGACCTTTGCTGGCACACCCCGTACCCTAGATTGCACACTCCTCTCCCTTCTGAGCCATCTTTTTTCTTTTCCTTTTTGTTGCAACATGTGTGCAGACAAGTACACAGCTTCATGCATGAGCACATGTGTATTACCCAATCAGGAAACAAAGCACGACTGGTTTCCCAGCAGGTTCCCTTTTGCCTCCTCCTGGTCACACTCCTGACCCCCTGCCGCCCCAAGGACACTATCCTAACTTCTACTTCCAAGATCAGTGTGTCTCCTTCTGAACTTTACATAAATAGAATTCTTACTGTTTTTTCGAGCCCAGATTCCTTTGCTCAGCTTATACCTGTGAGACCTGTCTGTGCTGTCACAGCAGTTGTAATTTACTCAGGGTCTCAGAGTTTACTTGGTGTTTAGAGATGAGCTTTTGCCACCTGCTTCATCAACACTGTCTGAGGCCCCGTCCACCCACCTATGGTCTCTTCACCTCCCTGCTACCTCCCTGTGAGGCAGGTGACTGTGCCTGCCTTTCACAATGAGGAGACTGAGGCTCTGAGGGGACCCCAGCTTGCCAGGATTTCTCAGACAGCCAGGGTGGGGCCTGCAACTCAGACCCAGAATTATACTTCCGTGTCTTAGAGTCCCTGCTTGTGTGAGCAGCCCCACACGTCTCTGTGTCCCTGGCTGTGCCAGAAAGTATATGTGGTGAGGCCACAGGAAGAGCTTGAGGGAGAGAGTGCCTCACGACCTGTCTGCAGACAGAAAATGAACAGGGACTCTTATCTTTGTTCATGTGTCACTGGCTTCCGCTTGGTTTAGAGTCAAAGTCGTGGTCACCATTGAGACAAGGTCGCTGGTGAGGACTGAGCACACAGGTTCTAGCTTGACCA
The DNA here is from genome assembly GCA_030015415.1 of Cynopterus sphinx. NCBI lineage: Eukaryota > Metazoa > Chordata > Mammalia > Chiroptera > Pteropodidae > Cynopterus > Cynopterus sphinx. The sequence continues at coordinate 91,048,455 of CM057379.1, read as the reverse complement.
CTTCCTGCCTCGTCACCTCAAGACTATATCTGAACTCCTCTGAGCCTTGGTCCCCCCCTCTGTGCAGTGGGACTGTTTGGTCACATCTTCCATAGGAGGCGTGCAGGAGGAGCAGACAGAGAGGTGTGTAACAGGGGTGAGTTGTGTGCAGCTCCAGGGCCAGAAGGTCCACGTTCAGATCCCAGCCCCACCACTTACTAGCTGTGCATTCTTAAGCAGATTCTCGAACCTTTCTGGGCCTCAGTTTCCCCATCTACAATAGGGACGATAACTGTACCTGCCATACTCTTTGGGTCAGGGAGGGGTGGAACTCATGGACAGAAAAGTCATTGGGGAGCTCAAGGAATTGGGGACGCACAGGGCAATTGTGACTTCTGCAGACTTCAGGAAGGAGGCTCATTAAGAGCTGTGACTGTTGCTAAGATAGCCAAAATTTAATCAGTGTCCGGGGCCCGTCCTGGGGCCAGAGGTTATGGCTCTGCTCATCAGGCCAGTGAATAATAATCATGATGATGCCCCAATTACCAGCTCCCAGGAGGTTAGCTCTCTTGTGTGGCTCATCAGTGCCTGCATTATGGTATTAAGGAGACGCCAAGAGAGAATTAGTCAGTGTTTATTCAGCGGTGAGAGGTGGAAAATGTCAGCTTTTGGAGCTGTAGCCTTGCCTCCATCGGGGATGGCTGACCAGGAGCCAGGAGCAGTTTGTTCATTCATTCTTCCATTTAGTAAGTATACTTGGACTCCCCTCGTCTGTGCTAGCCACTGCTCTAGGCTATGTCACCCCACAGAAGTGAGCGAGGTAGACACAGGCCCCAGCCTTGTGGGAGCTGGCCATCTGGTGGGCATTTGGACAGTGAACGGGAGGCGTGCGGGTGCAGAATGCTTGCTGCAGGGAGTTAAGTGCTGTGCGGAGAAAAAAAGTAAGAGAAGGGCCTGAGAGTGCTGGAGGTCGGTTGCTGGCTCAGCATCCTCCCCAGAGCCCTTGGCACCTTTCGCAGATGGCCATGGCTTCCAAAATCCTACATAGAGTCACTCAGATGCCCCCCGGGGTCCCCTCTGGCAGCTTGGACTCAAATGTTCACAACCAACACGAGTGTCCACATTGCCATAAAATGGCCATTGGCATGAGATGCCAGCCTGCCCCTGAGAAGGGGTCCCCCACCAGGGGGTATGGCCCAGTCGTGGCCCTTGAGGGAGAACCACAGTCTCCAGCCCTCTCCTGTCCCGCTCGGACAAAGTCGTGTCTCACTCTGCACAACCCCCTGGCTCTACTTAGTTACAGCTCGTGACCCTCAAATCTGTCTTGAGCCTGAGCCTTCCTGCTGAGCTCCAGGACACAAGGACACATGGCCTTCTAGATGGCTCCCAGGGCGCATGGCCCACTTAGATTCACTGTGTCCACAGCTTGGCAGAGTGCGCGATTGTCCCCAGCAAGCCTGCTTGCTCCCTTTCCCGGGATCACCATCTGCCACTGCCTCAGACCAAGGCCACCTCTTGGCTCCCAGCTGCCTCTGCCACCAGTCATCACCAGACTCTGCCACGTCCACCTCCCAAATGTGGCTGGAGTCTGCCCCTCTCGTCCAACTCCAGCGGCACCCTCTTCTCTCCCAGCCACCTCCATCTTGCCCGGTGGTCGTTCAAAGGCCTGAGTGGGAGTTCTGGAAAGCGACTCCTCTCCTGCCGAACAGTCTTCGTGGCTCACCACTGCCCTGCGGACAGAGCCCTCATCGCTTACCGTGCCTGGTGGGCAGTGTTGTCGGACTCTGCTGACCTCTCTGCTGTCGTCGTGTCCTTGCCTTCTACCCACTGCTGCAGCCAAGGGCCCGTTTTGTGGGACAGGAGCTGGGTCGTGCCCCCCACCCCTGGCTATTTACTCATTTTCACTCATTCTTTCCCTTTATCCTTCCCTCTCTTAGAACCTCGAAGAATCTGTAAAATGAGTTTAATAGTTGTCCTCATCTCATGGGGGTTTCGAAAGCACCTAGGACAGTGCATGGCATTGAAGAAGCTCTGCATGTGTGTAACCGTAAGAACACAGTGAAGTACACACGTGAGTGCCTGCTGTGTGCCGGGCACTGGGCTCGATGTCCTGGTGGCGTGGATGAGATGCGCTCCCTGCCCTCAGGAAGCCCACAGTATCCTCTGTGGGACATTCATGCTCCTGGGACACCTGACCTTCAAGGACTGGCATAGGTCCCGCTGACAGCTGCCTGTCAACTGCCTCTTACAGTCGGTGATGGTGTCCCCACTGCCCGCTGCAGGCCTGTTTCTCACCCTGGTTCCTTCCGTAGTCCGCTCTATCCCGGTAAATGGCCACACCATCCTTTCAGGGGCCAGAAGCCCCAGAGACCTTCTTGACACCATTAGTCCTGTTTTCCTTTCACCCACCTTGCAAAATTCATTCTCTTGGCTCTGCCTTCAAAGAGATCTAGAATCCAGCCCCCTCTTACTGGTCCTTCTCCACAACCATGTGCAAACCTGGTACCTGTTGCCTGAAGCAGGCCAGTAGCCTCCTCACAGGTCCCTGCTTCTGTCCTTGACTCCACAGACCTTTCACACCATGCAGCCATAAGGATGGTTTGAAATGTGTCAGCTCACTCACTATTTGTCAAAGGAAAGAAGGAAGAAAGGCATGAATGAGTAGTCCTTTTTGCATCTGCAGTACCTGACACGTCGTAGGTGCTCAGAAAGCACCTGCAACAAGAATACATGAGGGCGTGAGAGAGTGGGTGGGGGCCTGGAGGACACAGTAGGTACACGGGAGCCTTGTGGGCTCTGTAGGCTGAGGTTGCTGATTCTTGCTCCTGGTGGCAGTAGAACCAGCCTGCTGCCACTCCTTCTCATCACTCGCTGGATGGGGGTAGGGTAGGCAGGCAGAGCCTAGGCCATTTTGGGGCCTTGGCCTGGCCTGCCTCACCGTCCAGGGTGGGGCTGCTGACGTGGCTGCCTGTTCTGGGAACCCCAGGCAGGCAGCAGTTCCAGGAAAGCTGCTGCCTCAGGGAGAAGTGTGTCCCTGGCCCCCAGCCAGACCAGCCCAGCTGTTCCAGAGGCCAGAGGAAGCTCCAGGCTGGGTTACAAATTGTGGAGTCTCAGGGATCAATGGCTCCTCTGGGAGCGCACCACAGCCCCTGCTGTGTTGCTGGCTTCCCCTCCACATGCCTCTTGTCACGGGACTGACTGTATCCTGTCTGCTGATCCAGTCTCCACCCTCCACGCTGATTTGTGGTCAAAAGTAGAAAGAGGAGCAGGAGGCCTGTACACCCGCTGGGCTCGGGAAGACTCTCCTTGGTCACTGCTGGACTGCTGCTGGCTTCTGGCATTTCGAGACTTGCCACTCATCTCCCCCCAGACAAAGAGTGAGTTAAGTGCATTTCTCTGCCAGCAGGAGTGTTTTCCCACTCCGGGCACTTCTGCTGTCTTTCCGGCTCAGACTGTCACTGACTATTTCGCTTCCTAACTCCATGACCTTGGCCTAGTCAGTTGTCCTTTCTAGGCTTCAGTTTTCCTCTTTGGCCAATGACACCACATCCCAGGGTTGCAGGGACTGCATTTCAGAGGCAGCAAAACACAGTGGGCAGGTGCATGGATTCTTGAGTCAGATCACCCCGGTTCGAATCCTAGTTCTGTGCCTAATCTCTCTGTGCCTCAGTCTCCTCATCCATAATGTGGTAATTTTCATGGCACCTACGTCATAGAGTTGTTGTGAATAGCAAACTGATTAATACATTGTAAGCACCAAGGACAATGCCAGGGGCTACATATGCATAGCAATTATTGTGGGCAGGACCTTGGTACGTGCCCCCTGTTTAAAAAGATGATTGAATTTGTTATTGTTGAATTTTAGCCAATCATTCATTTAATAGATATTTATTGAGCATATACTGTGTAAATGTCAGGCACTCTATAGGCACTGGGGACAAAACAGTGACCATGGCGGGCATCAAACTCTGCCCTTAAGGGGCTTGCATTCTCATGGAGGTAGTCAACCAATACACATGTAGCTAAAAATCTCATTTAAATGTTACAGGTTATCTTTATTCTCTCAACTTCATGAACAAGCAGCAGAACGAGAGGCTGTTGCTCTCTTGCCTGTTTTTCTTAAAGGTATGTTTGTCTTACTGATTTATGAGACCTCTTTGTATATTAACCCTCTGTCATGTAGATTGCTACCTTTTTCTGATCTTTTGCTTGCTTTTTATTATTTTTTTCTTTTTTAATGGCCTGTTTTGACTTACAGAAGTTGAAAAGTTTTGCAGCCAAGTCTTTCTTTGCCGTCTACATCCTATAATAAACCTTCACATATAACCTCAGTGATGTGATTAGAGATGGTGATAAATATAGGGCAGAAGTAAACAGGGTGCTGTGATAAGTAATAGAGGGAGCCCTCCTTAGGTGATGGGGTTTAAAGACTTGTGAGGGGGAAAAGACGGGGAGTGTGTCGGAGTGCTCAGAGGCGGTGGGACCAAAGGCTTGTTGGGGAGGGAGAGGGGATCTCTGATACTCTCGGTTTCCTCCACCAGTAACGTTTTACCAAATTGTAGTACAATATCCCAGCTGGGGATACTGATGTTGATATGTCCCACACTGACCTTGCTCAGATTGGCCCTGCTTTACCTGTACTCATTTGTGTGTGTGCATGTCTTTAGTTCGGTACAGTTTTATCACATGCACAGCTTTGTGCCTCTACCACAGTGGTCAAAGTGAAGAGCAGTTCTGTCATGAGGATCCATCCCTTTTATGACCACAGCGACCTCTCTTCCTGCCCGCCCCCCTTAACTTCCCCGGCAACCACTAATCTCTTCTCCCTTTCCATATTTTGTTATTTTAAGAACATTACATAAATGGAGTCACACAGTGCACACCCTTTTGGATTGGCTGCTTTCACGTCTGGGGCTGGATTGCATTCTGAGTCAGAGATGCTCCTCTTGGGTGGGCACAAACCCCTGGGGGGTCTGTGGCCCCTGGGTGAAGACACCCTTCAGGAACCAGAGGCCAGTGAAGGGCATGAGGAGGCAGTTCACGGCCTGGTTTCCATTTGAAAAATGACGGGCTGACCCATTTCTGCAACAACTGCTAACTGTCCTCGTGGTCCCCCATTCCATTATTCTCTGAGCCCATGACTAGGTTTTTGAAAAATCTTAAAAACACTCAAAAAACTGCTCATCGCCTAGAAGAGGGGCCTTTGACCTGGAGTCCTTACTTGGGCTCCAGGGGATCTGTGAATCCCTAAAATAGAATGTGGAATTAAATGTGTATACTTTTCTAGAATGAGTGTTTGGTGTTTAGATCAGCTGTTCAGATGGGCCAGAGCTGAGGCTGTGGACTGCCCCTGTTCAAATTCCAGGACTGTCACAGCTGCGCAGCCTCAGGCAAGTCACTTAACCTTTCTGTGCCTTGGTTTCCTCATCTGAAAATGGGGGAAAATTAATATGAGTAAAATGTGTACAAAGCAACGTGGCATATGGTAAATATTATATGTTTGTTAAGTGAACGGTGAGGCTGCAGGATGTAGGAAGGCAGAACTTTTAGGCACAGACCATCTTGGCTCTCTGGGGTTTTGGGTCCTTTCTTTGTCAGTTGTCATCTTCTCAACAAGCTTCAAATCAGTAGTTCTTCCAAAGGGATGCCCAGGTAAGGTTGGACCTCCCTTGCCCTGGATCTCATCTCTCTGTTAATATGGCTTTAGTTCACTTTTTTGTTTGTTTAAGCTGCTGTGTCACCTCTGGCTCACGAGGAGTTTGTAGACAGTAAAAGCCCTTGGCCCTTTCTGTTGCTCAGGCAGGCTTTCTGGTCCTGTGCTTGGGCAATTGATGTTCAAAACTGTCAAGTAGGATGGCCAGCTCTTCCTGGTTCTTTTCATTCACCCTGCTGGGTTCAGCCTGTGGTTCTGGGAGAAGTTGAAGGCATTGATATATTGGAATGCACCATGGGCTCAGAAGCCAACAGACTTGGGTTCTGGCTCTAGCTCTGTCCTCTCGCCATCTGTGGGACTTGATGGGCAAGTTATTTGATCTCTCTGGCCTCAGTTCCCACAGGTGGAAAGTGTGAATATCAGCCCATCTTGCGGGGTTCTTGGGTAGATTTGATAGGGTAATGCTTCTGCTGCACTTGGTAAAGTGTCATGCACAATGTGAGCACCTGACAAACAGGATTTGGTTTACCCAAATCCTTGACTTGACACAAGGAACTTGTTTCTGGTAGTCTGGCTCTGCTCAGCCATGACCTGGGGAGGAGCACTCCGTCCGACACTGGACTGCAGCATGTCAGAGATGGGATGTTTACAGGGCATCCTTGTCCAAGTTGGCAGTTGAGCTAGGCAGATGACCCCTGAGACTCCTCCCAACTCCAGCAGGTCAGGAATTCATGTCCGAGAATGCGAACTTGAAATTGTTTTCTCTTGCCACATGCTTGACCCGGATCAGTTGGTAATTATTATTTTTAATTCCTTTACTTTGACCTCTGTTCTTTTTCTCTCATTGCATCTGTTAGCATGGTTTCCCCTGAAATGCAGCATCCGCTTGTCCCTGTGAAGCCAGCTGGTGTGCATGTGTGTGAGCACACGCACACATCCGGATGTGCCCTCTGAATCAGATCAGAGATGGCCCCCCTGACTGGCCTCAGTGTGATGTTTCAGTCCACCCAGGGGGCTCGCTCTACTCCCCATGCCCCTTCAGAGGACTTTGCCATGATAGCCCTTCTGCTGTATGACTTTGGACAGTCATCTTGGCCTCTCTGTCTCTTTTTATTGAAAATTGGGGCTAAAGTGACACTTTTGCCATCTCTGCCACAGGATGCTGTGGACATCTGTGAACTTGTGAGAGGGAAAGTTGCTGAGACTTTGCAGAGGAAACTGGTGTCACAGACTCACCACCGCACTCCAACCCCTCCTTGGTCTTCAGTGTGGCTGCCAAGAGGGCCTGTTGGGGCTTTAAGTGGATGCCCAGTCTACTCCTCGGGAGAGATTTCCAACCCTGTGCCCAGCCCATTAGGGGCTCCACATCATATCCAAAATGACATTGTTCAACAGACATTTACCGAGCATGAGCTATGCGCCGGGCATCCATGTAGGTACTAGAACTCGGCAGTGAACAAGACGACCGGGATGGCAGACACTTGAAAGATGACAGGTCTCCCACATACTCCCTACCATTTGTCCCCATGGCTCTGTATAGACTGTCCCTCAGTTTAGGTCTGTCTGTGCTCCCCTGGGATATGTGTATTTGGAACGGTGGAGAAGCGATGTTATGTTTCTGCCAGGGCATTGTTTCAGAAAGCTCATGACCTTGATCTGTCCCATTCCTGGTGATGTTAACGTTGACCACTCAGTTAAGGGGGTGTCTGTCAGGTTTCTGTGTAGGAAGTTATATACAATTTTATGTATTTTATCTATATAGCATGGAAAATTTTAAAGTTAATAAATATTTTGACTCATTAATTAATAAATAATATGAGGTTCATGAGGAGGTACTTCGAGGCTGTCATGGTGAAATAGAGCTGTTTCTTCTCTTTCACTTATGATCCATGCCCCCCTATTTTAACTCCAAGGGTTACCGTTGGTTAATTAATATTCATTGTGATGCTTCCGTTGTGCCCATTTTGGTCAGTGGGAACCTGCTCAAGCTGGTTCCTGTGTCTTTTTGATGTGTCCCCAGCATTCTTGAGCACGTCCTTACTTTCTGGCACAAGAGTTCCAGGCTTGTCGTACTTACTTGCCTTGCTCCTGGAGTCAGCCACTTTGCTAAGGAGCTCTGGTTCATTTCAGCACAGAAAATCCTGTTTGGAAGCCCAGACCTGGGCGCTGATATGCAGATGCACTGCTGGATCCTGGACTGACACAGGGCATTACTGAGGCAATTAGCCCAATGGAAGTAGGGTCAGAGGATTAGATGGCAGTAATGCATCAGTGTTCATTTCCTGATTTGGATGGTTGTATTGTGGTTATGTAGGGGAATGTTTTTGTTTTCCTGAAATGTACATGGGGAGATTGAAGGGTAATTTATTCATTGTGAATAAAAAAATTAAATAAGTGAGAGAAAGAAAGAGAAAGAGAGAGTGCACGCACATGTGAGCCTGAGAGAGAATGAAAATGAATGGAAGGACAGTACAGGAGAGGTGTGGAGGTGGAAATGAGTTGGGAGTATTTGAAGAGCAGCAGGAAGTGAAGGCATGCTGGTGGCAGGAGTGCTATGCACAGGTGCTGGGGCTGGGAGGGAGGTGGCCCAGCTGGGTAGAGCCTTCAAGTGGGGCGAGATCTCTGGAGAGCTTCCAGCAAGGGCTTGGGGCTTCTCATCAGTGGCCTTAAGCCATGCGAAGTGCTTTAGGCCCACGCCTCACATCTCCTCTACAGTACACCCCTGAGGAGGATCTTGGTATCATATCTGCGTTTCAGGTAAAGCACGAACAGCACATAGCTACGAAGTAGCAGAAGGAGGCCTGGCAGCTGCTCTTCTGAGTGTGACCCCAAGATAGAGGCCCAAGAAGCGGGGTGGGGTGAGTGCTGTCAGCATTGCTGGGACATTGCTTTGTAGGGGGCATTTGGCATCACGTGCCGTGAATGTCGGGCGAAGTGCACACTCCATGACCTGATGGGATTCTTCTGAGCATTGTCCTTAATCATAACAAGTGGTGACATTACTTGAGCTGTTTCTGTGTCCAGGTCAGCATTTGAGGACCTCACATGTGTTAGCTCATTTACTCCTCACAACACCCCTGGTGGAATGCACACTGAGGCGTGGAGGGGTTAAGCAGCTTGCTCAAGGTTCATAATGGGTGAATAACAGTAGGTGTTTAAACTTAAACAATCAGAGAAATGTGTGGTGGTGGTTCTCCAGGGACGGGCACAGAAACCACACTGTGTACAGTAGCAAAGTAACATAAATAATAAATAAGGCTAAAATGCAGTGGTGGATGCGCAGTGGAACACTACTGACCTGATGCTTTGGATCTAAATTTAGTGGCATGGAATAATGTTAAAGATACAGTAATTTTAAAATTCAAGTTTTAGTGTATGGAGGGTGCTGCTGTTTTGGTAAATAAAAGTCATATTTATCTCCCTATATTTATAGCAATGAATCTGAAAGAATAAATATTAATATGTAAATGGGTTATTGTTTTTTGGGCCTTGTGATTTTGGGGGGATTTGGATTATTTTCTTTTAGGCATCTGTACCTTATTTTTATTCCCCAGTCATGTCTTGTGGGATGTCGTTAACACAATAAGGGCAGTGCACGATTCCATTGATATAAACTCTAAAACAGTCAGGGTCATCTATGGCAAGGGTCCCCTACCCTCAGGCTGTGGACCAGTACCAGTCTAGTCTGTGGCCTGTGAGGAACCAGGCCTCACCGCAGGAGGTAAGCAGTGCGGGGAAGCGGGTGAGCATGCCAAGCTTCTTCTGTATTTGCAGCTGCTCCCCAGCACTAGCATCGCCGCCTCAGCTCCACCTCAGATCATCAGGCATTAGGTTCTCATAGGAGCACCGGTCCCTGGTGCCAGAAAGGTTGGAGACCACTGATCTGTGGGGTTAGGAGTCAGGGCAGAGGGATAATAACTGAGGGAAACAATAATGCTGTGTAACAAGCACAGAACCTCAGGGCCGCACTAGAGACACTTACTTAGCTTGAGTTTGAATATGTGGGGCTCAGTCACCTGGGCTTGGCTGATCTTGTGGGTTCACTTATGCATCTGAGTGAGGTCAGCTCTGAGCCCTGCTGATACCGTGTGAGTTCACTCACGTGACGGGGGTGGCTGTTTGTTGCCTAATGCAGGATTCTGCATGTCACTGTCCTCTAACAGGCTAGCCCAAGCATGTTTTCAAGGCAGGGGTCATGCCAAAGCAGGCCTCTGCATGCCTCACTTTGGCTAATAGTCTGTTGGCCATGGTAGTCACATGGCGAGCCCAGAGTCCAAGGTCGGAGAGAAAGCCCTGTCCAGAATGGTGGTGGTGGTGGTGGTGGTGGTGGTGGTGGTGAGGGTGCTGTAGGGTTACGTGGACACAGGAAGGGTGAAGAATTGGGGCATTACTGGACTCAGTCTAATACAGTCACCAGCATCATTTTTAGTGTGTTGCTAATATGCCATCGCTTGGATATGCCCTCATTTATTTAACCAACTCTAAGTCTGCACAGTTAGACTAGCATTTCCAAACTATATTTCAAGGAATTGTAAATCTTGCAAAGGTTTCGACATGCACACATACAAGAACGAAGGTTGGTCATGGAAATAAATTTGGTAAGTTTTGAGTTAAATGAAGAAAAATAAATTTTCTTACTGCAGGACTTATTAGAGCCTTTACATGCAGTGTGCATTATGAACTTCCAAGAGTCTGAGGGGTTGTGCAAACTTAGCAGGCGATGGGATTTTTTTTTTAAGAAGCCTCTCTTGGTACAGGTTCTCGTGGCTCTCACTCTGGGCATTGAGCATCTGGATTGGGTTTTGTGGTTATAAACAGAGCTCTAATGAACAAGGAGAGTTCGTTGCTGGCAGAGACACAGATGCCTGGGGGTGGGCGACAGTTGTGTTTGGAGTGAGGTGGGTTCTGAAGGCTGCACTCAGGACGATGGGGACAATGGGGACCACAAGTTGGCACTAACCTGGCTAACTTTCTCTCAGCAGGTGCCTTAGGATCTCCCAATGGGGTGGCTTGGCTCTGGCCTCATGTTTCCTGTGAGCTTCCTGATCCTGGTGTGGGTGGCAGGCTCTGGTAAGTCACCACCTCTCATTCATTCGTTTAGCAAACATTTATTGACTGTTTACTTCCCAGCCCCCTGAATAATGAATGAGTGAACTAAACAAAGATCCATGGCCTTAATGACTGTACATTGTAATGTGAGGAGACAGCCAATGACAAATGGTCCTGATTATAAGTAAATTCTAAAGAAAGTGATGGAAAAAGAGTTCCAGGAAGTGAAGAAAGCTGGATGGAGTCGAGGAGTGCAATTTAAAATATGTGCTCAAGGAAGTCCTCATCGAGTGGCAGACGACTGAGCAAAGACTTGGAGGAAGTGGGAGCCATGCAGATATCTGGCGGGGAGGACCTCAGGAGGCCCAGGCTAAGAGAACTGCCTGGACATTGGAGGAACTGAGGGAGGCTGGTGTGGTGCAGGCTGTGAGCAGGAGGAGGGAAAAGATGAAGTCAGCGAGGTGACAGGGTGACCAAATGAAAAAGGAACTTGCAGGGTTTGAGCAAAGAAGAGACATGACCTGTTACATTAAGAAGGACTCCCTCTGTTGTAAGTATAGGGTTGGAAGCTGGGGGGCCAGAGAGGAGATGCTCAGTAAGCTGAGTGGCTTGGCCTAGCAGAAGAGATGAGAGGGGACTGGCCTCTGGATCTGTCTGGGAGGTAGATTTGAAGACAGATTGGAATTGAGGTGAGAGAGAGAGTTGTCAAGGATGACTCTGAGATTTCTGACCTGAGCTGCCAGAGAGGACAATGGTCGTCATATCTGAGATGCAGAGGAATCAGGAGTTGGTTTTGGAGATAAGTTTGAGATATTTATTAGATATCTAAGACTCTCCTTAATGTGGCACGTCCTTTATCCAGCGAACAAGTATAAATTGATGGTGGCGGTGATGGGGCTGGTGCTGGGCACTAGAGCAAGAAGGTGCCTGCTGGTCAGGTGCTGGGTGGTCTGGAACTAGGGTGATGGAGCTCAGATGATTTGTCAAGTCCAGCAGATATCCTGCCAGGTTCAGATGCCAGCTCCGCCACTGACTGGCTGGAAGAAGTACCCCAACTTCTCATCCCGCCCTTCTGTATTGGCCAAACCCAACAAGAAGCCAGAGAATGAGGGCTTCTGTGTGACAAGACCTTGGGGGTCAGCCTCTGAGTGCAGGGAGTAGATGGGGGTGGGAGCAGGCCCAAGGATAACAGCGGCTCCCCACTCACTGCTGCAGAGCAGATGCCCGTTGGCAGCAAAGCACTCCTCAGCCTGTCACATATTTTTCCTTTGATTTGGCCAAGAGCAAGTAGTTGAACTGCATAAATAAATAAAGGTGCATTGGACGAATCCCCTCTGACAGACGCTGCACCCCAGCTTCAACAATCACCCCAGTGAGATGAGGGAAGCCACAGGGGCCCTGGTTCTGGCCCAGCTGTGAAGATGGGCACATGGCTGTGCCTGGGACTGTGGTTTCCTTGTTTCGTGATGGGCCCCTTGGTCCTGTTTGGGCTGGTTTCCCACTTTTCTTGGGGGTGCCTGTCCCTCTTGCTGGTTGGGCTTTGGCTGCTCAGAGCATTTCTATGTCTCTCCAGGGAGCATTAAGGTCCTGCATGAGCCCACCTGCTCCTTTGACTACATCAGCACCTCCATCTGTGAGTGGAAGATGGACGGCCCCACCAACTGCAGTGCTGAGCTCCGTCTGTCTTATAAACTGGATTTTCTAAACTCTGAGTAAGCCTGTGAGAATGTGCGAGGTTGGCGAGGTGGGCCCTGGGAGTTTTCCTGGTCTGGGTGGTGCCCCAGAGTGTATGGAGCTTAATGTGGTCCACCGTGGCTTCCTGGGCATGGGGTTTCAGAGGGAGTGTGAGTAATACACAGTGAGTGTGTCACAATGTTCCAAGTGCACTGTGGTATGTGGGTGTGGGTAGAGTGTTGGATTAGATAGGACTCGAGCATGCTTAAAAATGAAAAAAGCTTTTGTCTAAGTAGCTTGTAGCTATCTATATTTACCCTATTAGGAATTAAAACAGAAAATGTGAATCTCACATTCAACAGGTCATCACAGCAGTGACATCGTCACATGTCACGTAACCTCTGGAAAACCCTACTCTGTGCTTGTGAGAGAGAGAGAGAGTGAAATGGCAAACCACATCTTAGTGTGATTATGAAAATAATTTGACCTAGTGGACCCTTGGACCACACTTTGAGACTCAACGGGCTAGACCGTTGTCTGGGGGTACAGTGTTAGCAGTAGAATTTACCATGGAATGTAGGGTACATTGATCCCCGTAGTTCACTGGAATAATCCATGTACATGGGGTACTGTTACAGGTGGTGCTCAGGACACGATCAGGTACACAAGGCACGCAGTTCTAGGCCTCACTGGCATATACGGCACACAGGAACGTAGGGTACACTGACAGAGGTGGTATTCCACCATATACTAAGGGGGATGGGTTGTGCTGTATGTGGTACGTGCACCTAGACCAGAGACCACAAACTGTGGCCCATGAGCGACGTTGGGCCCACAACCTGTTCCTGTAAATAAAGTTTTATTGGCACACAGCCATGCCCATTCATTTACATATGGTATTTGGCTGGCTGCTTTTGTGTTACGTCAGCAGAATTGTATATTTGGGACAGAAACATCATAACCCTTAAAGCCCCAAATATTTACTATGTAGCCCTATACAGAAAAGGGCTGTCCCCTGGCCTAGCTCTTGAGATGCGGGGTTGGCCGTTTTGGGTGGCACATCAGGATTATTGTGGTACACAGAGCGTATGCCAACAGGCAGCATTCCAGGGCGTGCACAGGCTTCTGGACACCGGGATAAGCTGTGCCCCCAGAGGTGTGCGGGGATATACACATATGTTGTTACAAATTCTTTAAGCCATGGGTTTTTCCCTTTCACTGGCTTTTAAGGATGAGCCAGGTCCTGGGACCAACGCTGTGGCGAGGGGCATATAGAGTCCATGGTGGGTGTGGTGAGGGCCTGTGGCCAGCAGGGAAGGCAGTCCGAGTCCTTGTCCCCACCGTACCCTGGGCATCCAGCTCTCAAGTCTCCAGATAGGGTCCTGGAGGCAGGACGACCAAGAAACTGGAAGAGTATGTGGTTCCTTGAGGCATGTCTGGGGGACACCTTAGGGTCACAAGACCTGCCTAACGTAGCACTGTGTCTGCAGAAACCACACGTGTATCACCGAGAACACGGAAAGCGCTGTGTGTATGTGTGACATGCTGATGGCAGATGTGGTCATAGCGGACACCTATCAGCTGCACCTGTGGGCTGGGAAGCAGCTGCTGTGGAGTGGCTCCTTCACGCCCAGCGAGCATGGTGAGTGGGGCGGGGCTGCTCGTGTCCACACAGCCAGCTGGGGTCTGGGGCCGGAGAGGCAGGCTCTCTTTGGGAGAGGTCCCAAGTAGCCTCGTACCTTTTCCCAAACTTGATGGGGGTTCTTGCCCCTTTCTGGGTCTTAGTTCTTCCATCTTGGAAATGGGGTTGGGTTCAGCAGTACATCAGGCCCCCTTCAGCTCAGATATTTCAAGGCCCTGAATTTTAGTACCCTAATTGGGGTGTCGAGTTCAGGCGTGTTCGATGGGAGTCATGTTTGCTATAGATCAAAGACTTAAACTGAGAACCATCCTTGCTGCCTCTGTTGACTGCTCAGCTGCACTTCTTCAGACAGTTCAAATCTAGGAAGGCTGACCTTCTCCTGGTACCCAGAGTCCCTGCAGGCATTCCCCATGAGCTGGCTCGGGTTTAGTGACAGGAGTTTAAAACATTGTTTATTGCTGTGTGACCTTGGGCAAGGCACATTACCTCTCTGAGCCTCAGTTTCCATAAGAGAGTTGTTATCCCCTTTTTGCAATTGACTAAACTGTAGTACAGAGAAGGCAAGTAACCAGCCCGTGGTCACACAGTTACTAAACAGCAGAAGTCGTCTGTCACAGGTCTCTCTCAGAGCTCACAGCCTTCACTACTCTATCAGCAGTTTCTGAAGGGCCTTCTCCTCCTGCTGGTCATCGGGGGGTTATGGGAATTGACCCATGAACATACTCATGAATTAAAATAATCCTTACAAGTATATATTGATTTTAATGCATGTTCTATAGTTGTGATCTCAGTGATGTGTTTGCTTGAAAAGAGACTGAGCTATTAAACACATAAATCAAAAAAAGAAGAAAAATACTCTGTAAGCAATGTAGTACACAGATGTGGCCCAAAGTGGGAAGGACAAAAGTGAAAAAGCCGAAGTTTGGCTTGCCTTGTCTTATACATTTTGTATTCATTGTAGAAAGGTAGTTCGTAGCCTCTACAGTGCTAAGTAGAATTGTAGCAACAGTACAATGAGAATGATGATTCTCTGTATGAGCCGGACTCTATGTGGTAGGTCACAAATGTGTACGGCGGTGATGTCGACTAATAATCTCAAGGGCCCATGATCTGCGGGCCAGACAAGCCCTCACCAGATTCTGCTTCTCCGCAGTGAAACCCAGAGCCCCCGAAAACCTCACAGTTCACACCAACATCTCCCACATGTGGCAGCTGACTTGGAGCAACCCCTACTCTTCTGAGAATTACCTGTACTCCAAGCTCTTCTACCTGGTCAACATTTCAAATGAGGATGACCCAACAGATGTGAGTGGGCGCTGCAGGGGTTCTGCACCACCTCTTAGGACTCAGACGGGCGGAGACCCAGGCCCTAGGGCGGGAGAGGGGGAGGATGGCTGGCCTGACAGCAACCCTGGGGACCTAGAGTTCCAGCTTCTGCCCTTGCTCTGTGCTGGGCCGGTCCTTCCCCCCGTCAGGCCCCGATGCTCAGTGTGCGGAGAAGGGAAGTTATTTCTGAGCCTGCTCCTCATCTGTAAAGGAAGGCTCTGGGCCACGTCTGTTTCCCAGAGGCCAGGACATTGGGATTTTCAGTGGTACCTCAGCAGCACAGTCACTGTGAGTCAGTTCCTTCCCAGCCCTGACCGGTCAAGGAACATGTCTCAGCTGAGCTGCCAGATTTACTAATCCTTCTTTCTGACAGAGAGAGGAGGCTGCAGTTTTAGAGCTTTCCCCCAGAAAACAAGTTCAGCCACTATTGAATGCTGCCGCCAGGTTCTCACTGCTTTTCCTTTTATGTGACACTCATGGCATCTGATAATTGCTTTCCAATCACAGCTATGATAACAGATTCCTTTTTAAATAAGTTTATCGACATTTTTAAAAGGGAGAGCTGATTTATAGGAAACTGTCAAGTAACTAATAGCAGGAGCTGTACTCAGTGACGGCTTGGCCCCCTCTATTTTAGTTGCAGGGGAAGGTGGAGGTCACTTCCTGCCACCCTTGTTTTCCCCTCAAGCGTTCCCATCGGAAGGACATCTGAATACCATGGGCCTCGGTGTCCCACAGAACTGAGTTTCAGTATCTGCCCTGCCACTTGTCTGCTGCTTGATCTTGAGTGTGTTGCTTAACTTCCTCGTGCTTCAGTTTCCTCATCTATAACATGGGAATAACAAGATCACCACTTCCTAGGGCTGTTAGAAGCATCAGCTGTGTGGTATAGACAAGCTCCCATGCTTGGCACTAAGAATGTGGTAAACATCCTCTTCCTTTTCTCCTGAGTGCCATAGGCCTTAGAAATCCCCGTCTGCCTTGTCCTCCCACACCTTCGTCTGTAACTCACTCAGTCACAGCTGTTGAGGGCCTGTGCTGAGCCATGCCTTATGTCCTGAACTCAGGCTGGCCTGGCCTTGGCTGCCAAGGCGCAGGCCCCCAGACACATGAAGCTTTCATGTCAGCGTCTGTTGCTGCTGCTTATCTTCCTGGCCAAGCCAGGGAGGTGGTGGGTATTGATTTACACCTCTTAGGTGTGGTTTCTCCCTTGGCCCTGGGCCAGGATGTGGGGTAGGAGCAGGAATGGGGCACTCATGGCATGATGCTCAGAGAGCAGTTGGGGAAAGGGAGGTTGCACAAATGCCAAGGAAGGGGGTGGATTCAGCTTTGTCCATAGGTCTTCCTGTGCCCTGTACCTGTGCAAGGCTCAGTTGAGGGTATAGCCTGGAGGAGAGAGAAGGGTATGGCTAAAGGGTCCAAAGAAATGTATTTATTTGTTTATTGAGGCTGGACCCAGGTTCTAGGAATCTAACCATCTCTTGGCCCAATTTTACTCTGCATTGGCTTCCCTTTTAGGCAGCCTCTTCCCTTCTTTAGTGGCCGACACACCCACTAGCAGTTCCAGGCCTACAACCCAAAGCTGCAATGGGAAAAGTTTTTCTCCCCAGATAGTCCCAATAAAAGTCCTGGGGCCAATGCTCCATTGCTTGGCTTGGATAGTAATCAGTTACTGCTGGAGTGCCGGTCTCTGAACTTGTCACAGGCTGTGGGCAGGAGAGAGGGTGCTGGTGAGTCACAGCCCCACCTCTGGAGCTGCAGGTGGGACAGTTCCGCCCAAGCCGATGGGCTGAGAATGAGGAAGGGGTGACTCTGGAGACTCTGGGGAAGGAGAAGCTGGGACCGGGCTGGCTGAAATGCAGCCAGGGTTAGGACCTGGTACCAGACTCCAGCCAGTGGATAGAATTGGTCACTGTGCCTTGGCAATGGCTGAGAGGTCATACAGGTGTTCAGGGCTGCCCCAGGCCTCAGAATTGAGGTCTGGCTTGGTTGTGGGGGGCGGGGTTGGGCAGAGGCCACTGAGATACCCCTCCCCCATGTCTTTCTTCCCAAGGTCAAAGCTGGGCCTGAAGAAGTCCTCTCATTAGTATTGGCCAGAGCTGGTCACATAGTCTCTAACCAGTCACAGGCTGGGAATGGGATGGCCACAATTTGTTTGGACCAGTGAAGATTAACCCCTGGAGCTGGAGACAGAGCCTTACCTGCCCTGAGCCTTGGGTACTTGCGCCCAGTGGCACAGATGCTAGATGGGTGTCCAGCTGTATTTGCTACGGTATTGCAGGCACCAGCTGTGCCTCAAACTGGGTGGGATCGATTCCAAGAAGATATTAAAACTTGCCACGGGATTTTGAGAGTGAAGCTACTCTTGGTCCCGGGTGATTTCTGGACAAGGTTCCATAATGGAGGTAGAGTTTTGGCCTGGGCATTGAAGGACGAATAGGTATTTTCCAGATAGGGAAGGAAGTCTAGGGTAGGCCAGACAGAGGGAACCACATGAGCAGAGGCTTGGAGGTATGAAGACGCTTGGGGATGAAGGAGTGTGTGTGGTAAAAAGGCGGGAAATGAAGCTGCAAGTCTCTTCAGGGTCATGAAAGCCAAGCTCACAATCACCATGACTACTATTTCTTTTGCACCTACTATGTGCCACACCCAACATATACTATCATGAATGGTCAAGGAAACCCTGTAGTGGGAAGGTATTTGTCTCTCCATTTTAGATGAGGAAACTGAGGCCTGGAGAGGTAACATGACTTGCCCAGGGTCCCACAGCTGGAAGGGCAGAGCTGAGATTTGAAGCCAGGATTTGAACTTCAGAGTCTGTGCTGTTTTTTCTCCTCTGGATTTTCCTCTCAGAGGTGGTCTCCTGAACACGGGGCCTTTTTGTTGAAAACAAACCAACCTGAGTCGTTCCCTGGGAGCTCTGATTTCTCTTTTGTTTCTTAGTAAAACATTTCCCAATCCTTACTCCTCCCCAGGATATTATGTTCCTTTGGTGAACTAGATCCAACTGTTGCTTCCAGCTTGTACATACCTAGAAAGAAAGGAAGAGCGCCCTCCCATCCCATCCCGTCCTCGGCTCCACTGGAAATCTCCAGCTGCCGTCCAGTCTCTCCAGCAACCTGTTGGGGCTTTGCCAGCTCCCCACCTCCACCTCTGCTCACTTCACACCAGATCATTTTCCCTGACACGCTTCCAACCTGCAAGCAGGGACAGAGCTGCCAGCAACCCAGAAGGGGCTGCAGGGACCTGAGGAGGAGGGAGAGCTGCAAGGGGGTGGGCCCCACAGGGAGAAGCCCCAGCAGAGGGTTTGAGCCTCTCACTAGCTCAAAGAGTTGATCTCGAATGCAGACTTTATTTTTTTTTTAAGTTTATTTTTTTTAATTAATAAAAATATTTACACGAAGTAAAAAATTCAAATGGTAGGAAAGGACTTAGAATGGAACTGTGTTTTTTGTCTGACCGCAACCTCCAGTTCCTCTTCCAGAGGTGGACCACTGTTCCCCTCTCTTGTCGGGAATGAAGGGAGGCCAGGCTGCAGCGGGCAGAGGGCCTGGAGGCCTGCCTGTCCTTCTGGAGTTTACACCTGTGCAAACAAACATGCGTGTTCATTCATCACCATGTTTGTTTTCCATTGCTACATACTAATGTCACCACACACATAGCTTCTTTAGACAGCACACATTTGCTGTGCCACAATTTCTGGGGGTCAGGAGTCTGGGCATGACTCTGCTGGGTCCCCCGCAGCGATCAAGGAGTCTGCCTGGGCTGTGGTTTTATCTGAGGTTGACTGGGGAAGGATCACTTCCCAGGCCTTGTGATGTTGGCCGCATTCGGTTTCTTGTGGGCTGAGAGCCTCGGGTTCTTGCTGGCCCTTGGCAGGAGGCCACCCTCCATTTGTTCCTTCTCTCATGGCCTTCTCAAAGCCAGAAAGGGAGAATGAGTGGGTGTCCTAGCAAGTTGGGGTTGCAGTCTTACATGATATAATCACATGTGTAGTTCTTACGTACCCATCCCCTTTGCCACATTCTGTCAGTTAGAAACAAGTTACAGGTCCTTCCCACACTCTAGAAAAGGGAATCACACAGGGATATGACGTAATGTGGGGGTCCTGGGGCCTCTCAGAGTCTGTCTGGCACCATCACTATGCCTTCCCCCACCCGCACTTTTAACACAAAAGGCAGCAGACAGCATATACCAATCATCATCTTACCTTTTCCACTTGGCAGCAGATTCTGGCAGTCCCCTCTCAGTGGGCGCTAGGCTGGGTGGGCTGGGGATTCAAGGCTAACGAGTTTGGGCTTGACTGTGGAGGCTCTAGAGAGTGCTTGAAGGAGAGAGAAGGACACAGTGACTGTGCTTCAGAACGATCTCTCTCATGTTCCCTGTGTGCCAGGCCCTATCCTAAGTGCTTACTTGTACTAACCCATTTAATCCTCACAGCAGCCCTGGGAGGGAGTTTATTATCGCCATTTTGCAGAAATGGACGTCAGGGTTCAGAGAGCTTATGTTACTTACCTAAGGTCACACAGCCAAGAGTGATAGTAGGGAACCCTTATACTCAATTTACGGAGGAAGAAAGCAAAACTCAGAAATGTCATCTGGCCAGCCAATCGGGGGTTAGCAGGGTAGGGTGAGGGCCAGTTCCCTGACCCTTCTCACCTGACTCTGGTCACAGTTATGGAGGTGGCAAACAAAGGCTTGAATGGGAGGAATAACCAAATACCCAGGATGGTGGCTCTTAAACACTGTGGGGTCAGCTACTGGCCCCCAGCGGTGCACTAATATCTTCCTTTCTCACATCAGTTCATAACCTTTAATGTGAACTACGTGGAACCCACCATTCGCATCTCAGCCAGGACCCTAAAGCCTGGGGTCTTCTACAGTGCACGGGTGAGGGCCATGGCTCACAGCTACAATGGCACCTGGAGTGAGTGGAGCCAGAGCATCACGTGGTTTAACTGTGAGTATCTGTCATGAGTCCTGAGCACTAAGAATGTCTGCTCCCCACTTTTATTCCATAGCCAGATACTTCCTCTGGATGAGCATCTGGGTTTCCATTTCATAGGATTCCTCTAACTGCAGACAACAGAGTACAAACTGACGTGGTATACTGCCAGGGTGGGCAGGCTGGGCTGCAGTAACAGATAAACCCACGAAGTCTGTGGTTGAACACTGTAAAATGGATTTTTTTCTTGTGTAAAAGTCCAATGTGAGCTTTTCTGGTTGTGGGTGGTTTTCCTCTTTTCCATCATTCTCTAGGATAAAGATTATTAACCTTTTAGTATTGTGGATCCCTTTGGCAGTCTGTGGACCCCATCTCAGAATATTTTAATTTCTTTTAATTTTATGTATGTATGTATGTATGTATTTTCATTTTCATTTTTTAAATTTTATTTTATTAGTTTCAAGTATATAGTACATTGGATAGACATTTATAGAGTTTATAAAACGATCCCCCTAATTGCTCCTTCTCTCCTCTGGCTCTCCACCTAGCCATTACATTAATGCTGACTGCATTCTCTATGCCATGCTCCCCATCCCTGTGACCATCTGTCAACTACTAATTTGTACTTCTTTAACCCTTCACCCCATTCTCCCAGTCCCCTAACCCCCCTCCCCTCTGTCCGTCACCAGATTGTCCTCTATATTTGTGAGTCTATTTTTGATTAGTTTGTGTTTTTTATTCTTTAGATTCCACATATAAGTGAAATCATATGGTATTTATCTTTCTCTGACTTATTTCACTCAGCATGATAACCTCTAGGTCCATCCATGTTATTACAAATGGTAGGATTTCATTTTTCTTTTTAGTGGCTGAGTAATGTATAAAATGTATAAAATAGAATACATAGGATTACAAGGGAAGCTAATTTTATTGAAATGCAATCACAAAGATATTTTTAAATACACTTACTAGCAATATATATGCTTTTTTTATTAACACATTAAAATCAAGATGTGGTTATCATAAATACAATAATTTCAAAGTAGATGAGCATAAATGATATTTCCTGACATGGCAGCTGTAATGTGATATGAGAATAGCTGTGATTCCTGTTGGGAATGGAGTGACTGAGGTTGCTGTTAATGTGGTCTGCTCCCTGCACTCCTGATGGGAGGAGATGCTAGGGGTCAGAAGTTAGCGAAATTAGAGATATCATTTCTTTCCCGTTCAAGCTTCCAGACCCCTGTATTCTATCTGCAACCTTGTTGGAGGTCTGTGGACCTGGAGTTAAGAATCTCTAAGGGCCCTGCCATTGTCTTCATCCAGCCAGCAGAAGGGGAATGAGAGCTGGGAGACCACACCTTCTTCTTAAAAGCCTTGGCCCGGAAGTGACACATGACTTCCTCTCAAACTGGTCACGTGGCCAGGGATTCTGGGAAATGGAGTCCTTCACTTGGTAGCTGCATCCCCAAAACAACTCTTTGTAACTTTATCACACATGGCTTGTGCAATAAAAGTACTGAGTTATGGCACATGAAATGAGGTCTTACAAGTAGACCTTCCATTAATAGAAGCTCAGTGATGTTACCCCATAGGCTTGTTTTCTTTCCCTCTGCATGGTGGTGTTGTATCCTTAGACTTGTCACCTCATGGCCCTAAGTTGGCTGCCGCATATGTCCTCAGACTCCAAGGACCAAAGAGAATGAAAGGCCACCGCCAGGGAATGCACCTTGTGCATCTTTCTCTTTTATCAGGAAGCAAAAAATTTTTCTAGAAAGTTCCCTAGAAGACTTCCATTGCATCTCATTGGCCAGCACTGTCACATGGCCTCTTCGAACTGCAATGGAAGCTGGGAACGCAAATGTCTGGGAAGGGGACTGGAACAGTCATGATTGGCTGAAATCTCAGGGTGGGCACATTGCTACTTGGCAAAGAAGAAAGGGGCATAGGCTGGGGGAGGCTGCCTCAGGCATCGTCTAGAGTAGGGAGGAGTAGGAGCTGTTGTGAACATTCAATGCAAGACAGATTCTTCAAAGTGCTGGGCACAGCGGTGATTGGCAGGTACCTGAGCCCGCCCACCATGCATCCTTCTCAGGATTGCTCATCTTGTTCCATGGATGTCTCTTTGCCCATCTGTCTCGCACACAGGGCTGCGAGCTCTGTAGGTTGTATCTACTCTGCGTCTCCCGCATCTATAACAGGGCAAGGCACACAATAAGTCCTTGGGAAAGTTTTGTCAAATTGATTTGATTCTACCATTGACCTGGGGAAGGGAAGGGAAAGGAAGAGAAATAGCTTGTATGGACCACAATTTTTTTGAGCTGCTGTTCTGTGCCTGGCCCTGTCCTAGACACTGTGGTATCTGTTTGCAATGAGCAAAACAGACAAATATCTCTGCTCTTATAGAACTGGCATTCTGGAGGAGGGAAACAGAAGATAAACAAGTAAATAAAATAAATCAGATAGATTTAGATCCAGATGGCTGTAAGTCTGGGTAGAAAATAAAGCAGGATAAGGTGATGGAGTGATGGAGTAATAGTAGCAGGGGTGCTGGGGAAAAGTTTTTGGAGCAGGCGGCAGTGAAGTGAATGAGGAAAAGGAACCAGCTGTGCAAAGATGATAGCAAATGCTTATGGACATGCAAACACTGAGTGTGGGGTATATTAAATTGTGTGATCCCCACATCAACCCTACTCTATAAGTAATATTATCAACCCCATTGTACAGATGAGAAAACAGAGGCACAGAGAGGGTGAGGGGTGGGGCCTGGGTCACCAGCAAGGATTTGCCAGAGTCAGGCTTTGAACTCAGGTAGTCCAGGTCCAGAGTCACCGCCCTTGACCTCTATGCTTCAGGAAAAAGAGAGCAGAAAATTTAAGGTCCTGAGGTGGCACTGAGCTTTGGAGGAGCAGGGGATGGTGAGGAGGCCAGAATATAAGGGGGAGGGTGACGAGGAGGAGGTGGGAGGGCTTGGTGGTGGCCAGGTCATGCATGGCCTGGGAGGACACTTCCTTGAAGCCTCGGTCTCCAGTTCTGAGCAGCAGAGACCAGACTGTACCCATCATGATGAAGGCTCACGTCTTCCCTCCTACTTCCAGATTATGATTGGCCCTGGGAGCAGTACCTCCCACTTGCTGTCAGCATCTCCTGCATTCTCATCCTGGTCATCTTTCTGTCCTGTTATTTCAGCATCATCAGGTGAGTCCTGAACCAATCCATCTGGGGTATGAAGTAGGCGGGACTCTCCCCTCTCGTCTGTCAGCTGCAAGGTCTCATTCAACAATAAGTGTTTATTGAGCAGCTACTACATGCAAGGCGTTGAGGCAACAGCTGAAACAAGACCAAGGACCCTGTGCTCCTTGTGGGGAGACAGATGTCAGGTCAACAGATAACCACGCTGTTTTCCATAGTGATCGATGCACTGAAGGGAATATACCAGGGCGAAAGGGAGAAATGTCCCAGGGTGCTATTTTAGCTGGGGAGACTCAGGCAGGCCCCTCTGAGGAGGTGATATTTGAGCTGGGACCTGACTGGGGGAAATGAGCTCGCCAGGGTCGAGCTAGGGGAAAGGCCTTCCTTTGGCAAAGGGAGATGGATCATGCCCAGTGTATGGTCCAGACACTTGGGGGCATGTGGCAATAGACAGAGGCATTCTAGACATTTGCTCTTCAGGGTTAGGGTTTGGATCGTGGCCCGGGCTCTTGATAGCTACGTGACTGTCAGCCTTGGGTTTCTCCTGTGCAGGTTGAGATATGGCAAATACGTATTGTACCAGTCCTGAAAGTCCTAAGAGAGCCCAGTAGGTCGGGGTGGGGGAGGAGTAGAAGGAATCTGATTTGCAGTGAGTTTGAGCCTTAAAAATCATGGTGCCTGAGAGCCTCAGTCCTCCCATCTCTGAAGTGGGACTAGCGAGCACTGCCTCATCATGTAAGGATTAGCAGGGGCTAAGGATTGACATGAATGAGTGTCTTGCACTTTGCTGGGCACACAATAAGTATGCGGGAAATGCAAGTTTACCTCTCCATGTCTTGTCACTGATGCCTCCGAGCCACCCTGGGCTGGTCTTTTTTCCTTCTCTGAACCTCAGTTTCCCCATCACCTGTCCTTCCTAGACTTGCTCACTGTGTTCCAGCTCTCCAGCCTCCTTGTTGTTTGTTGAACACAGCGAATAAGTTCTCTCCGAACCTCTGCAGCTTGCTGTGTCTCCTACCTGCAAAGCCCATTCCCTGGGCAACGCCATGACGCACTCCTCTTCCACCTTCAGTTGCCACTCAGCAGTCAGTCACCTCCTCAGGGAGGCCTTCCTGGATCACATTCTCCATTCCTCTCTATTCTCTTTTCCTCTTTCCTTTTATTCATGGCACTTATTGCCATGAATTATAATGATGTCCTGTAGTCATTTCCATGTCTGTCTTCCTCTTCTAGAAGATCAGTTCTGCAAGGGCAGGGCTTTTGTCTGTCTTATTCACTGTTGTGTCCCTGAGGCCTGGCACAGTGAGTGGTATGTAGTAGCTGCTCAATAAAGACATGATGACTGACCGACTGGAGTAGGCAGAGGCGAATCTGGGGTGATTTGAGGACCCTCCCGTTAAGAGCTGACACTCTAAGGCTCCAGGTTGACCCAGGAAGAGAGGAGGAATCTGTTTCTTCCCTCAGCTTCTCGGGCCATCCCAGGCCTCTCCCTGGCACCTTATTCTCAGCTGCTCCATGGAGGGGGTTGTCAGTAGGAAACCCCATCATTCTCTCTCTGCTGCTTGAATCATACTTCCCTGGAGCTTATTCCCACTGAGAGCAGTGGTGGCGAGTCAGGAACTCTGTCCTGGTAGCAGAATGCTGGAGCGTGAACCTGGCTCTTCTGCTTCCAGCTGTCCCTTTACCTCTGGGCCTCAGTCTGCTCGTCTGTGAATGGGCTGGCAGTAGTCCCTGTTCCACCAGGTTAGGGTGAGACATCCAAAACCAACCAACATGGTCTCTGACTCCTACTAGGTATTGGCAACTAGGATCATTTTCCTGGGAGGAGCATCAACCTGTTAATGATTCAGAGAGTAACACCTTTTCTTTTTTCTTTTTCAGGATTAAGAAGCAGTGGTGGGACCAGATTCCCAACCCAGCCCACAGCCCTGTCATGGCTATTGTCATCCAGGAGTCCCAGGTAGGAGAGTGGGTTGGTTCAGATGCTTTGGACTACATGTCTCAGGAAATAGAATTCAGGATGTCTGGGATGTTAAGGGTATTCACTGGCTTTTGGAATTGCCCATGAGAAGTCAGGGAGGTTTTGGGATGGTTTGATTCAGCAGCTCAATGCGTCATTTGGAGCCCAGAGGCTTCCCCTCCCCTCTGCTTTCACAGCTACACTCTTAGCCCAAGGTAGGTTCTTCTTGGGTTGGTCTCTGTTTTCTCCCTCCCTTGGGAGGAGATGACCCCTGAGGTCATACGCATGTCATCTCCTGAGAAAGTACCAGGGCAGGAAGCCAACAGGAGAGGGAGATGGGGACATACTTTTAATATTTTCCTCTTATGAACACGAAACTGCCCCCAAAGCAACCAGCAAATCTCTTCTCAGTTCTCACTGGCCTGAACTTCATGACACGCTCTGTTCACCTGTAAGGAGTGGGAAAACTGTGACAGCCACGTAGCCGCCCAGAGCTGGGGTGGGGCCAGCTTCCCCAGTGTGATGGCCGTGTGGGTTTTGCCTGAGCAATATCCGGGTTCTCTAGGAAGAAGGGAGTAGGGGATACAGGTCCTGTCCAGAACAGAAGGCCCCAGTGTCCTTAGTTCTCCAGGGACCCTGCGGCAGGCTCTGCAGTCCAGCGGTGCTGGATCTGAGCCCTGGCCCTGCCACTGGCCTGCAGAGTGGACTTGAGCAAGTGGCTTCATTTCTCTGAGCCTGTTTCCTTATGTGGGTTTTAGCAATGTTTACCTAACAGCTAACGTTACATGAGCCAATACACATAAAGGGTACGTTACAGGGTCCTGCACTTAGTAAACGTCATTGATAGGTCAGTCAGCTTTTGCTATGTGATGAATCATCCCCAAACTTAGACAGTTGAAACGACAGCCATTTCTTCAGCTCTTGCTTCTGCAGGTCTGCAGTTTGAACTTCGCTCAGCAGTGGGGGTGGAAAGATCTTGGGCTGGACTGGGCAGATCTTCTCTGAGCCGGCTTGTCCCAGTGGCCTCACTCACAGGTCTGGCAGTTGGCTGACTGTCACCTGGGGCAGTGGAGGTAACTAAGCCACGCCCGCGCGTCTCGTCCTCCAGCAGGCTGCCCCAGTTGGCACAGCGTCACTTCCACCATATTCTATTGGCCAAGAAAGTCACATGGCCTGGCCAGATTCAAGGGATGAGAGGAGCGGCAGAGTGTTGTGGACTTTTTTGCCATTAGCCAGAGCGACTTATTTTATTTTATTTTTATTTGTTACTATTTACGCCTACAGCACCTGGTCTTCCTAGGTGGTCTCCCATCCAAGTACTAACCAGGCCTGACCCTGCTTAGCTTCCGAGATCAGACATCGGGCTTGTTCAGGGTGGCATGGCCGTAGACCCAGAGCGACTTAATGTTAGGGGAATCTCAGTAATTCCCGGGAAACTGAGGCTCACAGAGCTAATGGGCCCTGATCCGACCTCAGACCCGAGTGACATCAGGGCTTACAGTTTCCCGCCGCAGATGCTTAGTGAGCGTTGCCATGTGCCAGGCTGGGCTGCAAAGCCTCTCTGCTCTGTCTCAGTGGCCGTCTCTGTGTTTCAGGTGTCACTGTGGGGGAAGCCGTCCCGAGGGCAGGAACCAGCCAAGTGCCCGTATGTATATGAACTTAGATCACAGCCTACATGGATGTGGAAGGGGGTGGAGTTGGCGTGGTGGGCCCCATCGTGAGAAGGTCTTTCTTCTCTCCCTTGGCATTTAGCACTTTTCCCGTTACGTTGGGGTTCAGGGCTGGGAGAGGAGGAGTGGTCTGGGTAGGTGGGGTGCTGACTGACGTCCCTGAGTTTCACTGGGAGTGAAACAGGCCCATGCTGAACCCTCCTAGGAGTGAACAGGCTGGCCGGAGCAAGGCTGGTAGAGGCGACAACCAGGATGTGGTTCCAGTTGTTAAAATGCCGACATAATTGCATACTGGTTGGCTAATGCCACTGTTCTAAACCCTTGAGTATGCCACCATCGCACGGGCCTTCTTAGCTTCTCCCTCAGGGCCTCCTGGGCCTCCCCACAATCCACTTTATACTTGGCATAGTAGGGAGCTCCCGGTCACTACTGGAGCCCTCAGCCATTCTAATCGGTGATTACTTACACCATATTTTGATCAGTATTTTAAATACCATCATTCTTGACAAAGACTTTTCCTTACTCAATCGGCTGAGTTGGTATTAGGCACCAGGTTATGTGCTGAGCTCCAGAAATCTCAGAGTAAGACACAGACTCTTTCTTTGAGGAGATCCCAGTCCGGTGGTGGGTAGACCGATAGATTACTGATTATGAAGTTAGGAAGCATGTCGGCAGTCGGTAGAGCAGGGTGACTTCAAGCTGGGCTTTGGAGGATGAGCAGGAGTTTTTCAAGTGGAGAAACGGAGCCCTGACCAAACTTTGCATTGATTTTGCAGACACTGGAAGACTTGTCTCACTAAGCTCTTGCCCTGTTTTTTGGAGCACGGCATGGAAAAGGATGACAGTTCCTCCAAGGCTGCCAGAAATGGGCCTCTCCAGGGTCCCGGGAAGTCAGCATGGCTCCCTGTGGAGGTCAGCAAGATGGTCCTCTGGCCAGAATGCCCCAGCGTGGTGAAGTGTGTGGAGCTGTTTGAGGCCCAGGTGGAGAGTGAGGAGGAGGAGGAGGAGGAGGAAGTGGAGGAAGATAAAGGGGGCTTCTGCTCGTCACCTGAGAGCAGTGGGTGCAGCTTTCAGGAGGGCAGGGAGGACATCGCGGCCCGGCTGACAGAGAGTCTGTTCCTCGACCTTCTTGAGGGTGGGAATGGGGGATTTCGCCCACAGGGCTTGGGGGAGTCCTGCCTCCTTCCACCTTCAGAAAGCAGAAGCGCTCCGATGCCCTGGGCGGAGTTCCCAAGGGCCGGGTCCCAGGAGGCCTCGCTGCAGGGCCGGGAGCAGCCTTTTCACCCAGGGTCGAGCCCTGCAGCTGCGCTGGCGCAGAGCCCTGGCCGCGGGGCCGGCACCGCGACGCCCACTGTAAGCGCAGACAACCCTGCCTACCGCCGCTTCAGCAGCCTCCTCGGCCCGCCCCCGGCTCCCGGAGAGCTGCACTCAGACCCGCAGCTGGTGGCATGCCTGGGGGAAGGGGACCCGCACGGTCCCTGTGGCCCCCAGCTCTCTGAGCCGGCCACTGTGCTGCAGCCCAAGCCGGAAACCTGGGAGCAGGTGCTCCGCCAGCACGTCCTGCAGCACAGGGCCGCCTCGGCCCCCGCCTCGGCCCCCAGCGGCGGCTACCGGGCGTTCGAGCTCGCCGGGACGCAGGGCGGCGCCCCGGGCAGCGGGGCGGCAGGCACCAGCCCTTCCGGAGAAGCCGGATACAAGGCCTTCTCCAGCCTGCTTGCCAGCAGTGCCGTCTCCTCAGAGCCGTCTGCGGTTGGGGCCGACAGTGGGGAGGGGGTCTACCGGCCCTTCCAGAGCCTCTCTTCTGACTGCCCTGAGGCCCCTGCCCCTGTCCCTCTGTTCACCTTTGGACTGGACGTGGAGCTACCTCACAGTCCTCAGAACTCACTTCTCCCAAGCAGTTCCCCAGAGTGCCTCATTCTGGAGCCAGCGGCAAAGGGAGGAGACAGCCCGAAGCCCCCGCTCTCCCTAGAGCAAGCCACAGATCCCCTCAGGGATGACCTGGGCAGTGGCATTGTCTACTCAGCCCTCACCTGCCACCTGTGTGGCCACCTGAAGCAGTGTCATGGCCAGGAGGAGCATGGCAAGGCCCACGTTGTGGCCAGTCCCTGCTGTGGCTGCTGTTGTGGAGACAGATCCTCACCCCCGCTGAGCCCCCTGAGGAACTCGAACCCCTTGCCAGATGGGGTTCCACCGGAGGCCAGCCTCCCTTCAGCCTCCCTGGCATCCTTGGGTGTCTCAGAGGAGGGTAAGCCCTCCCTGTTCTTCCAGCCTGCCCACAGCAATGCTCAGAACTCAAGCCAGACCCCCAAAGTGCTGGCCATGCTCTCCACAGGGCCCGTATGTATGAGCGCTTCCTAGGGCCCTCTTGTTGCTGAGGTCTGCCGGTGAGGACTGAGTCTCGCCCACGCCTGCCAGATGCCTTCCCCTGGTGTGAAGTTGTGATGATGTCTGACACTGGGGCTACAGAGACTGGACCCTCTGGTTCCCGACATTGACCTGGGCTCAGCACATCCCATTGGAGTGGAGGGTGCTGGGCAGCTGTGCCCAGAGCAGGCACCGACAGGGATTGGGAGGCTCCTGGGCAGCTTGGCTTGTGAATGTGCCACTGGCCATTTATCAATCCACAGCTTCTCCAGCACACTGCCCACCCAAGGCACATTTTGTCCACGTAGTCACCCTGTTGCCTATGTCTTGCCCAGTCCTTGGATTAGCTGCTGCCATGTCACTGGATTAGATGCTGAGCCTAGAAACCAACCAACCCAATGGGAATGCCTGTGAGGCCTCGGGAATGCCTGTGAGGCCTCGGGAAATGGAGGTCCTGAAAGAGTGGTTATTTGCCCAGAAGTGCCCATTGATTCAACAGAGCTTCACTAGGTTGACACTGGAGACAGGATCTGGGCTGTGGAGGGATGCTTAATAAACAAGTGAGGATAGTAGAGAAGCACATGAAAAATTGTGATTACCAAGCAGTGACACTTCGCTGTCAGGTTCCTACACCACTTGGGGCTTGGGGCTCCCGTTAAGCAGGGGATCCCCATGACAGACACATCCAGCTACCTTGGGGCCCCATGGTCTGCGCCTCCATGGACACTGCCACTGGCAGCCACAGAGAGACCAGAGGGAGAAGTTCGTGCCTGTGACCCAGCTGAGCTGGACATTCAGACGCTGATGCCGGACGCATTTAGCCTGCACGTTGGCCCAGACCTCAGCCTTAGCCATGCTTGTTTGTGTGCGTGTCAAAGATTGTTTTAAACCTGGTATTTGTGTTTGCCGAGGAGGGTGGAATGGGAGGGGGTGGAGTTTTATATAAATAAAGGTTCTTTTTTTTTTCTTTTTGTCTCTTATTAAACAAACATACAGCCAGGCACCGTTGTGAGTGTTTTATCTCTGTTAGCTCTTTGAACCCTCCCATCCAGAGGAATTGAGGCCCGAGGCTGAGTAACCTGCTGTCTCTGTTTGGATTCCCCCAAAGGATTCATAGTGTGATCAGTTGGTTTAGCAGGTGATTCCGGGAAACCCTGTCTGAGGAGGCGGGCAGTGAGGCAGGGAAGGGCAGGAGGCAATAAAGGGTGTTATCAGTGGCAGAATGAGCATCTGCCACTTCACCCACTGGGGAGCTTTGCAGTGCCGTGCATGACATATGCTAGAGGTGTCCCTGCAAAGGTGGGGAGGTGGATTGTTCACCAGCCCTCATCTGTTATTGGTGGAGGGCGGCTTCCAGGGGCATGAAGCAGCTGCTACACTGCCAAGGTCACATAGCTAGTTAGTGGCAGGCCTGTAGCTGAACCCAGGCAGTGACCCTGACACCCAGACTCTCTGTCAGTGGTCTGTCTCAACAACCAGGCACACGGTGTGATGGAGTGAGCCTCTGTTGGGCAGGCAGGGGATCTTAAGCTTGTAGGTCTGTGTTCACTCTATGTCTTCAAATAGGTGCCTGTCACCCTTGCAAAATGAGGGGCTTGGCTGTTTGAAGTTCTTTCCTGCTCTGGCACTCTACACAAGGAGCTAAAGGCGTTGAAGAGCCCATGACCTCACATGCAGCTTGCTGTTTGTTAGAAGTGCCACCCTTGTGCTGAGCACAAATCTATCCCTTTAGCTGCCTGAATAACCACTACCATCCACCACAGTTTACAGATGGGGAGACAAGGGACTTGTCAAGGTCAACAGTGAAAGGCAAAGTCTGAACTAGTCCTCTGGACTTTGTGCCTCCCAAGAGCTGATATAAGAAAATACAATAATTTAAAAAATATAACTAGGGTCAAGCAATATGCTAAGTGCTGTATATGTCGACTCTAGTAGGCAGGTTCAATTATTCCGATTTTACAGAGGAGGAAAGGCCCAGAGAGGTTGAGGTTTAGCTTAGGGCTACATAGCCAGGAAGTCCTGGAGTCAGAGTTTGAACCCGGGTCTGACCACAGAGCTCCCAGCCGTCATGGAATGCACAGTATGGCACCTACTTGAATATTAGTTCTAATCCTCCTTGAGCACTGTCAGAAAAATCACACTTAGAAATTGAGCAGCGGAGAAAATACATTTTTGTGAGCGGTAGAGAAGCAGTTGGGTTGGAAGTCCAGCAGAATTGAGGCCTGAGTCATTGTTGTCTCCTTAGGATCTTATGAATTGACCTGAGTTGACTGTTGAGGCTCATATTAAAGAACTGGCTGGGCTTGGGGAAGCTGGAATGAAGAACTAGACAGAGACACCTCCCACCAGCCTCCCAGGCTCAGGGAAGCTGAAGAAAGCCACTGTTCTCGCTTTCCCAACCCCCTTCTTCAGCTTACCACAGAGAAGAAGGAAACAGAAAAACAGCTGGAAAGCCACATGCCACTGATATTTACTGAGCACCTACTAGGCCAGGCACTGTGCGGGGTGCTGAGGAAACAGATGAGGTCCCTTCCTGGATCTTTCAGTTCAGTGGGGGAGACAGACATTAAACAGACAAAATGAAAAACTGCAAATGCTTATGGGTACTACCAAGAAAGCAGGGGTCTGAGACACAAGGAACTAATGGGAGTAAAGACGTCCCTTAAAGACAGGAGGTGACCTGAGTCCTCAGTGACTGGAAGAAGCCAGGAGGGACTGTGGGAAGAGCATTTTGGGCAGAGGGTAGAGCAAGTCCAGAGGCTCTGAGGCACAAGGAGTTACAATACAAGGAAATCAGCTATAGCACAGTGAGCCAGAGACAGTGATGGGAGTGAGGCCAGGAATAATGGGGGCTGGAGTGAGGAATTTAAATTTTGGGTTAAATGCACATTAGCCCCATCCACTGAGAAACATGGTCCAACAGAATCAGTTTCTCTTCAATCTCCCTAATCCTCAAAACGTAACCTGCCTATGAGCAGGAGCCAACGAGAGGAAAGGGAACCACTGGAAGTGCTCCTCCAGTGGGCCTCCCCTGTCACATCACACACTGGAAAACGAAGGTTCCTCCTGACACCAGCGACTGGAGTGGTGGAAGTCCTCATTGCTGATATTCTCATACAGGAGCGAAGTCACTCCCATCAGGAATGAGTTGATTTGCACGGGGGAATGGCTGGTTGCCAGGGCTTTTCTTGAGATTTTTAAAAAGAGACTTTTAAAAATCCCCTTAAAATCTGGTCCTTGGTCTCTCAGGCACTGGTGTCCAAATTAGGCCTGGAACTGTAAGGGTCTTTGGGGCGTGAAGCCCTAGACCCCTTCTCTGATATGTCCCCTTTATCCTGTCTGTGCCTTTATTTTCTCATTTGTGAACAGGAAGGATAATAAGATCTGGACTGTAGGGTTGTCCTGAAGATAGTCTCCAATATCATGCTCATCAGCTCCTGGGTTTACTCACCTGGCTAAGGCATGGGTGACGAGAGTGAAAACTTACAAACGACTTAGACATCTAGAATTCTCAGCCCCAACCACTGCTCTGGGCTTCCTCTACACCTGCTTGTAAGAAAGACTCCCACGGCTCCCGCTGCCCCTTCATTAATCCTGACATGAGCCCCCCTGCCAGGCCAGGCCCTCCCTCGCCCCTGTACCCTTGGGCTGGTGTGTATTCCTTCCTCAGTCAGGACTTTCCCACACTAACTAGGCCTGGTGATTCCCTCTGTTCAAATACTGAGTAATTACCCAGGAGAGACAATTATTAAAAGTAAAAACCTCCAGTTATGAGCACTGATCAGAATTTTTAGATTTGCAGGAAGGGAGTCATCCCCAAAGAGAAAGACCATTGGTTCAAAGAACTGTCTGAGGAAGGGCTTTTATAGCAAGACAGACGTCTAGGACATGCTGTCCAACAGGACATTCTACTGTGATAGAAATGTCCTGCTGTCCACAGAGGCCCCTGGCTGCCTGTGACTATTGAGCACTTGAAATGTGGCTAGGATGACTGAAGAGGTGACTTTTACATTGAACTAATTAACCTTTAATTTTAACTAGCCACACGGGGCTGGTGAGGACAGTATTGGACAGAGC
The DNA here is from genome assembly GCA_030015415.1 of Cynopterus sphinx. Taxonomy (NCBI): domain Eukaryota; kingdom Metazoa; phylum Chordata; class Mammalia; order Chiroptera; family Pteropodidae; genus Cynopterus; species Cynopterus sphinx. The sequence continues at coordinate 91,014,924 of CM057379.1, read as the reverse complement.
ACGTCTAGTACAGCAACTCAGTCCATCGTACAACTTGGTTGCCTCAGCGTGGAGGGGAGAGGAAAAGATCTAGAAGCACGAGGGAAGAGAGAGGAGAACAGCGGCACCGCACTCAGTGTTTGTCCCGAGAACCATGAGGGGCGGGGTCTAGTGGCTCAGGTGGGCCCGACGGAGGCCCAAACCCCACAGGAGCTCAAAGTGGGCGGTGGGTGTGGGCAGAGCCAGACGCAGGCTGCGGACTTTCCCGGCGGGGGCCGCGAGGCGGCACCGGAGGTGCAGGTGCAGGTGCAGGTGCGGAGAGCAGGAGGGTCCCGGGGGACGGGACCCGCCGAGGGGCGGGGCGTGGCCCTGGGCCTCTCGGCAAGGCCTTAGCGGACCCCCAGGAGACCTCCAGGGTCACTGATTTCAGTGTCCCCCTGTCCCAACGCCGCACGTCCCCAACTTCGATTTTACAAGGGTTTTTTGGGGGAGGGGTGGAGGTGGAGGTGAATGGGGGTGCGTCTGCTGTAGTTCTTTGCTTTTAACCAAAATCCCTACTTACCGCTTTGCCCCCGGGTTTCTAAAGCGGCACGTGCCAGCCATTTCTGATTCAGAGAAAACCTAAAGGTATAAATAGGAAAGTGAAAACCACCGGAAATCCCATCCCCCGCCCCAGCACCTGGCCCCGTGGGGGCGGGCACCCATGAACGTTTGTTTCCGAAGAGGTCTCTGTCTCCACGAACATCCTGTTGAACAACCTTTCTGATATTATTTTCCTACGAAAGTTATTAATTAAAGAAACAAAAACCAGAAAACAAAAAGCCAGCAAGAGGCCCCCACTGCACTGCAGGGAAGCACGCCGGGGCCTGGGGGCCGCGGTGCGGCCGTCCCCGTGATGCTCCCTGACCCCATCCACGCCCCCGTATCCCTCCCCCCCCCCCACAGGTGAGAGCTCTGGGACTCAGCGGAGCAAGGCCTCTGCCCTCATCCTGCCTGTCTGCACCTGCCTTTGCCAACGGAGCTGTGTGACCTCAGGCGAGGCCCTGACCACTCTGGGCCTCAGTGTCCTCCCTGAACGAAAACGGGGAGAGGCAGGCAGGTGGTCTGCAGCCAGCATGGATGTCCCGATGGGGGAAGCCAGAGGTGCCAGCCGCTTTGGCAGCGCACTTGCTGTAAGACCCCTGACAAGGGCAGGACAATGCCGGGTTTTCCTCGGAACCTCCCCTTTCCCGTGACGTCTGCTGACCAGCTGGCCGCAGGTGGACAGGTGGACAGGGCCACATTGGCTGGAGGCCAGCTCCCTGGTCCCTGCCGCCCCCTAGTGGCCCACTCCTTCCCAGCTCTGGAGAAGGAGAGCAAGAGGAGAGACAGAGAAGTGCAGACCACCAAGCTTCTGACCCTAGCTCCAGGCTGGCACTGACTCCAGTCACAGAACCGCCTCTCGCTCAAGCCTGGGCCGATCTCCCACCCCCGCTGTGGCCCTACTGCAGACTGCTGACCCCTCGCCCTGGCCACCGACTAATTTTTGCCCCCAGCCACGGACTGACCTCTGCTTGTGGCCACCCAGATCCCCCCCTCCTATACACCCCACCCCATCTGGGAACTGGCGTTTCCTGGTTTCCTGCTGGTAAATTCAGCTTGAGTCGCTCAATGTATGTGGCGTGTCTGTCCTTCCTCTCTGCCATGGAACCTCAGGGCCAGCTGACAGTTCTCCTTTCTAACCAAAAAGAGCAGCGTAAGGAGAAGCCCTTTTGCCACCTTCCTTCTTTTTTGGTGGGTTGGCAGCCGTCTTGTGAGCATGAGGCAACAAGCCCGTCGCTGAGAGAGTGTTCTGAGTGTGGCAGAATGGAAAGAGAGCCTGGGTCCTCCGTTGTGTCGCCAAGTGATCATCTTGGACTCTGGATTCTTAAATAAATTGTGAATCTGCTTGTGTTGAAACCACTGTGGAGTTGCTTTTGCAGCCATAGAACAGCTTTAAAGGTTGTAGTCAGTGGAATACTGGACCTCCCAAGACATCCACATCCTAATCCCTGGAAACTGAACATGTTGTTATATTGTAAGGGAGAATTGAGGTTGCAGGTGGAATCGAGATTGCTAATCAGCTGATCTTGCAATGGAGAGATTATCTGGATGGGCTCAGTATAATCAGGAGAAGGTCCTTGTAAGTGAAAGGGGCACAGGACAACTAGTGTGAGAGAGGGGCTGGAGATACTGTGCTGCTGGCTTTGAGGATGGAAGAAGTCATGAGCCATAGAATCTGGAAAAGACTCCGCTACAGTCTCCAGAAGGAACACAGCCCTGCCTATGCTTTGGTTCTCAGCTCAGTGACACCGAGTTCGGACTTCTGACCTCCAGAACTGTAAGATGATACCTTTTCGGGCCTCAAGTCATTAAATCTGTAGCAACCTGTTACAGCAGCGATAGACTAAGACTTAAATACTTTCATGCGTCTGACTTTTTGTTAAACCCTTTCCCCACGTCACCATCTGTGTTCTCATTATTGACGCTCAGTCTCCACTTTTAGAGGATTCTGTCAAGTGTCCATCAGCATCCATCATCTCATAAAAGTGACTGTGGGCCAGGGCCGGCTTCATGGACCTGCCAGCCACGCAGTAGCACAGTGCGCGCTTGGAATCGTAAGCTCCGCGGTCCCTGACTCGAAATGCTTAATACCTTTATCTTTAGATTTGTGTTTCGTAAGAGAAGTTCAGTTGGACAATGGAGCATGCACCAAGGGCTCGCAGCCTCTGTTCACATGTAGTCCCCCCTCCCACCACCTGCTTGCTTCCCTGGGACAAGTTCTAGGCCATCTGCTCCTATACTTCATGGCACTCCGGACGCTAATCAATCTCCCCTTCCCACTCCCACCCAGCAACCGTGCTGCCTTTAGAGCCTGGAGGGGCCCAGGCTCAGGCACAAGGGAGGGTCGAGGTCGGATGCTCACCTCATGAGATCTTGGGCTGGAGCATGATGCTGGTCATTCCTGTCTCAGGTGTCTGCCGGGTGGCCAGAGGCCACAACTCAGCCACATCAGCAAGTCGAGCCTCTTGCTCACACCTGGTCTGGGTACCGAGTCACCATTTTTAAGTCTTAGTCCCTTTTGGACAAGAAGGCCTGAGTTTTTATTTTGCACTGAGCCTCTCAAAACATGTAGCCATTTCTTTTCTACATAGTTGACCTGCCACTCCCTCTGGATCCCCAAACACCTTCACCCCGCTGTGTTTCAGTTTCTTTCCATCGTTGCGGTAATATGTTCAGATCCCTTTCATCTGCAAACAGCCAAAGGTTCTTTCCACCCCACTTCCTACTTTCCCCGCCACCTTCTTTCCCTCCCCAGACATGGTTATCAAGAGCTGTCTCCTCGCTGTCTCCACTTCCTCCCTGCACACCCACTCCTCAACCCTCTGTGCAGAACCTGTGTGCACTTCTGCCGTGAAACCACTTTCACTGACAGCAGCAGCCTAGTCCAGGTCTGTTTTAATACACATCTTTCTGCAGCTCTGGCCTCTCGCTCATTCTTGAAACTGCACCGAGTGGCTCTCCTGCTACCGGCTGCTTGCTCATGCTCAGGCTTCCTTCCTTGGGTCTTCTCCTCTGCCCCCGCTCAGGGCCCATCTCGGGCACCAGACACATGCACATGACCTCTCCCTCTCCTCCTCCCTACCCTCCATGGGAGATCTCACCTGTTTCTACTGTTTCCATAGGGTTAGCTACAACCTTTACTAAATCTAGACTGGAGGTTCACGAGGCAGGAACTGTTGCCCAGCATAGAGGGTGCTCGATAAACATTTGTTGAATGAATGATGTCTTCTAAATAGATCTCCCCAGCCTAGATCCCTAGCCGGAACTTCAGACCCGTGTATCCATCTCGAATTTCATATCTCTCACCCAGACGTTTCACATGTCCTGCCCAGTGTGCACCACTATCTGATGCGACATGTATGATGAGATATTGTATGTTATTAAGTCCTTTGTTTTTAATCAGGTCTCCCAGGCCTCTCTCCTAGGAGGTAGACTCTAGGGGGACAGAGATTTTTGTTTGGATGGTTCACTGCTATATCCCAGTGCCCTAGAACACAGTGTGGTACAGAACAAATGGATGGATCTCCGTATGGATGTCCCCACACCTCACACCTAGTATATCCAAAACTGAGCCCTCCATGTCCTCTCCACACCTCCTCCTCCTAGGTCCTGGTCTTAATTACTAGAGCTAGAGAGTGGGCATCACCCCAGTCTGCCCACCCCTCCCGCCCTCCCTAAGGAGATTGGGTGAGAACCATCTGTCCTTATCTGCAACAACGCTGTTTGAACAAGTCAGGCTCCTCATTTTTATCACCTGGAATTATGCAAATAACTTCTTTCTTCTCAAACACTCTCCCTACTGGGACCAGACCTATTTTTCTGGTCGTGTTCCTTCCCTGCTCACAGAGCCTCCTGGCTCCCAGTAGCCGGAAGTGTGGAACGCCTGCTTCCGAGGTCCCTAAGATGACGTTAGTTAGCACGTGGGTGTGGTGAATAGGGCATGGGTGTAAAAGGGCATCAAACCAACACAGCAATTCCTTCTTCAATTCTCTTTCTCTTCTTCTGACTAGCCCTTCCACAAGCTGTACCGGTTGAGCTAGAATTTAATAACTCGGTTTTGGTTTCATTGTTTTTGTTTTACAGTTTCCTTCTATGTATTAATTCTCGTTGTCTATTTGTGATGATGACAATGTTTCTTTTTAAAATAAAATTATTCAAATAAAACAAGTCAATATGAAGAAAAAGTTTAGGTAAATAATGATGGAGAAAAAAGATGTAAATATGGATGAAATCGCTTACGACAGTGCTCTGAGGGATGAAGGTTTGGAAGACGCCGGTCTACAGAGCAGAGTCCAAACCCTTTTGCGACCTGACTCCTGGCTCCCTCCCTTCTCACTTCTTCAGCCATTCTACTCCTTGGACCCCATGTCTTGCTACCCCTAGAATCTATAACCCGACCACCCTTAGACACTGTGACCTGTCACCTCTAGACATCGTGACCTGCCCCCCCACCAGGCACTGTGACCTATCACCCCTAGACACTGTGACCTGTCACCCCTGGAATCCATGACCTGGTGTGGTACCGTGATTTATAATAAGAAACATATTTGGTCTTTGCCCCAGTGCTTGGCACAGAGCTCCCAAAACTGGGAATTTCCTAAGTGATGAGAACCTTCAGTGTCTTTTGTTCATAAGGTGACCTTTGGGAAGCCCCTCGGTCACCTAAGAACAGAGGTTGGTTGCCAGGGGGAACCAACCATGTGATTTGAGGGAAACTGTCCGTCCTACCCCTCAACCCTGAGGAGGGGTGAGGGGCGAAAGGTTGAGTTCAAGCACCAAGAGCCAATGATTTAATCTATCGTTCATACATGGTAAAGCCTCCGTAAAGACCCAAACGACAGGGTTTGGGGGACTTCCAGGAGGGTGAACATGTGAGGTGCTGGGAGACTGGCAAGCTCCGGAGAGGGCATGGAGCTTTGAGCTCCTTCCCACGTACCCCGTCCTGTGCACCTTTTCCATCAGGCTGTTCCTGAGCTGTATCTTTTCATAATAAACCAGTGATCTAGAAAGTGAATGTTTCTCTGAGTTTGTGAGCCACTCTAGCAAATTAATGTAACCTCAGGAAGGGGTTGCTGGAACCCTCTATCCTTTGCTGGTTGGTCAGAAGCACAGGTGACAATCTGGACTTGCGATTGGACTTGCAATTGGCGTCCGAAGTGTAGGGGGAGGACACTTGTAGGACCGACCCCTGTACCTGTGGGGTCTGAGCCTATCTCCAGGCGGACAGTGTCAGAATTGAGTTAATTGCTTGGTGGATTTGATGTCAGAACCGTTCCTGGGTACCCTTGGACACCATGACCTGGCTGTTCTGGAGATGTCATGACCTGTGGCCCCTAGATACCGTAACCTGTCACCTCTAGGCACCATGACCTAGTCTCTGTCCCCAGACTACACTACACATTTGTAAACCTTCAAGCCTTCACTCATGCCCTTCTTCTACCATCAGACACCTCCACCCTCATGCAGAGGGACTCTGGTTATGTCTACCCAGCACCTACTTCTTTGTCTTTTAATGACAACACTTGGTCTTCCTTGGAGAGTCTCTCCTTACTCTTAGTTCATGTTGTTTCCATGGAACTGAACTCACTCGTCAGCTTTCCAATAAGATGCATGACTCAGGCTTGGCCAATCAGACGTTTCTTCCCCCATTTATATTGTGCTCGGTTTAGGGACAGGCGTGTGATTAAAACTGACCGATGAGAGCCTTTCCTGGTATGATAATTGAAACTGTTGTGAAAAACATCTGTTCTTTCCTTTGGGCTTCCTCAACTGGTAGGTTATAAGCCTGGACTTCTGAGAACCAGTTTCTATTTGTTTGTTTGTTTGTTTATTTATTTGTTTGTTTGTTTGTTTTTGTTTTTGTTTTGCCACCATTGAGTCTCGCTCAGCCTGTATGAGAATGAAGCTAACACGGAAGAAAGCAAATTCCAGAGGGAGAGTCTTTCAAATCTGAAAAAAGGAATTTGAACTCCTTGATCCATCCATGACTGAAACTACATTCTTGAATTTAAAAAGTTTTTTTTTTTTTAATGAGCCAGTAAACTCACTTTAAAAAGCTAGTTTTGTCACTCACAACTACAAGGCTAAAAAAAGTTATTAATTTTTTGTTGAGATAGAATTCATATAACATAAAATTTTCCATTTTAATCATTTAAGAATATGTAATTTAGTGGGTTTTCGTATATTCCAAATGTTACACACCCATCACCACTATCTAACTTTATTACCACCCACCATCACCTTTGAAAAAATACCCTTAACCCATTAGCAGTCCCCTGCGATTCCCCTCCCCCATGTAACCACTAATGAAACATCTTTTCAGACCTAGTTACAGTAAGCACCTCTCTCGGAGCCTTTCTCTCAACGCGGGCAGAATCGTTCTCTCTTTCGTGTACATCTCTTCATTATCACTTAGTGTAGCATTCGGTTTTATTTTTTCTTTTTATTAATGGAATAACTTGAACATTCATGAAGTCACTACTCCCGTGTCTCGCCTACTAGCCTCTTTGAGGGCAAGGACTATAATCCACTTCTTGAGTTTCCCAGCTTCAGCCCAGGACCTGGTTCAAATATAACAAAACAAAGCAAAACAAAAATTGAACAAGGGGTCACTCCCAGCACCCCAGCCCAAGACAGGAAGCTGTGGCACATGTTTGTTGACCGGCTGATCGGTGTCTTTGGTAAACACTTCTGCACTGGATAACACTCTTGTTTGTGTGCAAAGGGGGTTTGGGAGCATACTTTAGCTGAACCGATCGCTTCCCACTCTCTGACATTTAATTAAACCCCAAACTAAACTTACAGTTGGTTGCCGTGTCTGGGTACCCCCTAAAACTTCCCCAAGCCACACCTACTTCAGATGCTTAAGGGCGGTGCAGGAAAGAGGTGGCCCGAACCAGCGATTGTGGGCACATCGACTTAACTTCTCCCAGTTTCAGTCTTCCCATCTGTACAGTGGGTTTAAAAATAGGAAGTACCTTGTAGGGTCATCTGAGGACGAAACGAGTGAAGACATGTTCAGCATTTAGACAGAGTTGGCTCATTTAAGAAGTCTGTTAAACAGGATGCCTTTGCTGGGTTAACCAAGAAGTGCATGAGGTAGCTAAAGCACTGCACATGCTATTTCCTCTGTTTGGAAATAACTATTTTGTTCCCTCACCTTACTCATCGCCTCACTCCATTACATTTCAACTTAGATGCCACTTCCTCCGGGAAGACCTCTGGCCCCTCAGCCTTAGTTAGGTGCCACTTCTTGGCGTCTGTGCTTGCCCCATCGTCAGCACAGGCAGGGATAGTCTGAGACACACTGGGGTGCCCAGTGTCCAGCCCAGGGCGCATGCTGAGTTAATGAGAGGACAAATCAGAGCATGCATTGAAGGATAAATAAGTGGTTTTATTCTCATCCCTGGCCCTTCTAACTGAGACTCTTGCCCGGCCCTGGGCACCAAGGCTCTGGCTCCAGGCAGTGTATGTCTCTAAGAAGAGACGGCTGTGGATCAGTGGGGTGCTGAGGCTGAGTCACACCAGTTCCTGAGAGCCCATTGCGTACATCTTTTCTCAGCTCTGCATTCTGCAACATCACACTGGTAGCTTGCCATGGTGGGAACATTTACACCATGGAAAGCAGCAGCCACGACAGATATCAGGTTTCTGGGTTTTATGTTTTGGTTGTTGGCTTACCAGAACACTGCCAGTTGTGATTTGGGGGCCACAGAATGTTTTCCCACTACCGGATTTTGTGCATGCAGCTCCCTCTGCCTGGACCACTCTCCACTATCTTCACGCCCCACAACCTCCACCCCACACCCTCTCCTGCTTTCTTGTGCCCGTGACCTTTTGTAGGACAAGGCCTGTGCTCATTCCGCCCTCTCTTTCCCTGCTCCGTGCCTAGCCCAGTGCGAAAGCTGCAACTGTCAGTAAATGCTTGTTGATCGACTGACAGACAGCTCTTGGTAAATATTTTTGTGAATCTGATCTTTCCCCTGTGCAAATGTGGGGAAACCACGGCAGCCTGAACTTTCAGTAAAGAGGAGCCTCTTTGAGGAAGGAGTCTTTGCAGAAACTCACCACAGCTGCCTGGAAACCGAGTCATTGCAGCCCTTCCTCTCTGAGTGTGCAGCCTCTTGGAAGACTCAGGTGTCTCTGGACCATGGCTCCCAAACGTGCAACATGGGGAAGAAGAGAAGTTTGGGGACTTTGGGGCAGAGACTCCTGGGGGGCTCTGGAAGGACTGGGGGAGTGCTGGGAGGACTTGCACAATAAGTGCATACACATGAGCACATGTGGGGTGTTCACATGTTTGCAAATGCGTGTGGCATTTGTCACTTGGATCGTGGTTTGGTTTCAGGGGCATTGACGAAGGCTTGGGGATCCTCAGACCACAGGAGGTGCTGAGAATAATACTGATCTTTGTCCCTGCACCCCATCCTCCCACTGCCAAGACCCACATTGTGCCCTGTGGCTCCTGTAGAGAGGAAGGTAAATACTCATGAGTGTGCATGTACTCGTGGGGCACAGTGCAAACAGGGACTCCTAATGCATGGAAGCGGTTAGCTCTGCATCTGACACACAGTGAGCGCTCGATGCCCAGTGCCTGTCTCTATGATTTGACCATAGGCTTGCGTGTCTATGCATGCCTGTGCCCCCACTAGATGACACACGTTGGGAGGGCAGGAACTGTTTTTTCACTGTTATATGCCCGGCACCTGGTAGGTTCTCAATAAATATTTGTTCATATGCAAGTGTCTTACATGACAGTGTGTGTGCACTTGTACATGTGTGAACTTGGGTGGCTGGGGGTGTTGTATGTCTTCTATGCAGGTGTTTGAACAGGGAGATGGAAGGAGAAAGAGTGAGCCAAGTGGATGGCCCGACATGTGCAAAGGCCTGGGGGAAACAGCCCAACGTGACCAGGGCGCGGACTGTGAGGTGGGTGAGGCGGGGTGTGATGCTGGAGCCATGTAAGCCACACGCGGCATTGGAAACTGAAAGGGCCTTGTCATCTGTAGGCCAGCCTGACTCAGGGCTGGCAGGGGTGAGTCCAAAGTGGAGGTGGAGTGGGCCTGACCATGAAGAGGATGGCCCTGAAATAGTCATTCCAGTATTCAAGAAATATTTATCGAGCATCTACTACGTGCCAGGCACTGCCTTAGGGCCTGGGGTTCTGTGTGAAGAGAACAGACAAATTCCTTCCCTAATGAGGCTGCAGTGTGGGGGACAGAGCCAAGAGGTGCGCACACAGTGCACTGTAATGGCCGGTGGCACTGAGCGTGGTACAGAACAGGCCAGCAGGGTAAGGGTACGGGGCAGGGAGAGCTGCTGCAGGAGGAGCTCAGGGAAGGCCTGCCGAGGAGAGGACATTGTGAACACAGGCTTGAATGAAGTAAGGAAAAGAGCCATGCGGTTATCGGGGGTGGGGGAAGGGGGAGGACAGGGTTCCAGGTGGAAGAAATTGCCCGTGCAAAGGCCCTGAGGAGGGACCAGTGTGACAGTAGAGAGTCCAGTGTGCCTGGAGCAGAGAGATCAAGTGGGCATGAAGGAGATGAATTCCAAAGTGGGGACCCGCATGGAGAGCCTGCTGGCCACAGGAAGGACTTTGGGTTTATCCTATGAATGATGGGAAGGCTTTGGAGGACTCAGAACTGGACATGGTGTGATTTTTGTTTTAAAACGATCGCTCTGCAGTGAGGAGAACAGGGTGTTTTTGGAGGCTGGAAAGACGGAGTGGGGCAACCAGGCAGCAGCTGCTGTGATCGCGCGGGTGAGGGAGGCTGGTGGTTTGGAGCAGGGTGGTGGCTGTGGCTGTGGATTCCAGGTGGGTTTTGAAGGTAGAACCAGCAGGACTTCCTGATAGGTGGGTTTAGGCTGGTGAGAGGAAGTGAGGAGGCAAGGATGACCCGGCTCTGTGGCCCTGCTGGGGACCCAGCCTTAAATGCGGTTACTCCTCTGGCCTGGTCCCAGGGGCAGGAAGGACGGTTCTCACTGAGGAGTGTAGTCAGAACTGCTACTTGTGTGGAGCTCCGACCTCTCCAGGCACAGCAATCCTATTGCTCCTCGTTATTACCCTGTGTGGGGGTCTTCCCAGCTCATTCGGCACAGGGGGTGGGGTGTAGAGGCTTAAGAGGCAAGACCTTGCCCAGGGTCATACAACCCTAAGGGCTGGTGTTCGCACTGAGATGTCATTGAGGAGACTGTGGGCCCAGTGCTCCTCCCACCACGACTCTAAATCCATGGTCCCCTCCAGGGGATGCCTGGCAGGCTCTGGAGACACTGTTGGTTATCGCACTTGGGAAGAGGTGCTGCCGGCACCTGGTGGGGAGAGGTCTCAGATGCTGCTCAATATTCTTCCGTGCACAGGACAGCCCCACAGCATAGAATGGTCCCGGCTAAACGTCGGCAGCGCTGAGGCTGAGAGACCCAGCTCCCCCGACCTTCCAGGACCTTCTCAGAGAGAGACCACCCACGGTGTTAGCAGCCTCTCCCTGAAAGGGAAGTGAGCCTGTGCCAAGGTGGTAAGAGGCAGCAGGCAGCTGCGCTGGCAGTTTTCCACATGACAGAGGCTGGTTCCTGGAAAACTGAACTTGACCTCCTTGCGGTTTTTCTGTTCCTTGTCAGACAGCCCAGGGTCTGGGCCACGGCTCCTCGTCCGAAGAGGGTCTGCAAGGGCCCAGTGCCGCCCTGGCCCACCGCCCCGCTGAAGACCTTCCCCGGCTTCTGGGGCGGGTCCGGATCCCGACCCTCTGCCCCGAAGCTCCTCTGGGCTCTGGGCGCCACCCTCCTCTGCTGTCCGCGGCCTCGCCACTTCTCTCTTGTCCTCGTGGCCTCCTGTGCCCAGTCCAGCCACAGCAGCGCACTCATTTCCCGAACAGGCACTGCCGTTGTGCCTTGTGCCTATGGCTTGCCAGTGACCCAATTGGGGCTTTGTTGATCCTCTCCAGAGCACACTTCCTTCCTCTTTCAATCTGTTGTTATCTTGATTATTTTCCTTCTTTTTTTCTTCTGTGTTTATCTTGCTGCTCTTTTTCTAACTCATTGAGAGGGATGTTAGGAACATTCATTTTCTTTTTTTCTAATTTATGAATATTAAGGCTACAATTTTCCCTCTAAGTATTGTTTTAGCTGCAACCCACAAGTTTTGATGTGCACTTTCTATATCATTCAGTTAAAAAAATGTTTCCTAATTTTTCTACTGTGATTTTTTTCTCATTGTCCCTCAGGTTATTTAGAAGTATATTTCTTCATTTCCCCATCCATGTTTGAAATGTGTTGGAATGGCCTCTCTTCTCTTTTCAACGTGATGAACCCTTCCAGGTCCATCTAGTTCATGTGGAGCCTTCCTTGGCTGCTCCATCAACACCCCTCCAGGCATATCATTAGCAGTTGCTTCCTTTCTGTTCCAGTAAGACTTTGTGCAGACTGTCATTTTAGCACTTTAAGGCACGTATCTGTCAAGACTTTCAGTTTCAAGTGAAAGAAAACTGATCCAAACTGGCTGAAACCTAAAGGGAACTATCATCTAACTTCACCAAAATGTCTGGCTTTCAGGCACAGCTGGATCCAGGGGTCTTGCTTCCTAATGACTTGATTTATCTCTTGAGTCATTTTCTCTGTGTTGCTCCAAGTCTTTGCTCCAATCGTCCCATCAAAAATTTCACAGGGTCTCATTGGTTCTGACTAGGTCACACTGACACACTCTGATTGGAGCAATTAACACGTCCTGGATTATATAGTGGATTGGCTTAGGGCAGGGTCACGGTCTTCCCTGGGATAGAGAGACTGAAAGTAGGGGAGCAGTGTCATCCCAGAAAAAATTAGGATACAATTACCAGAGAAGAGTAAATCGGTGCTGGAAAGTCTCCCTCCGCCCAAAAGTCATTCTTATACTTGCCACACGCCACCAACCCAAGTGCTTTACACTTAGTTCTGTGTGTCCCTTCCTCACTGGACTCGAGACCTTTGATGGTGACGAGAAGGTCCGTTTCATTAACTGGGAGAAATTGGAGGCCACAGGGAGGGAGGAGAGGGACAACTTCTCCCTCCTCCACCCTAATCAGACTGCCTGCCCTCTGGGTCTTGGAGGCTGGCACCTTGAGCCCAGGGCTTCAGGCCCTGGATCCCCTAGTGGATGCTAGCAGGGCGACTCTCCATCTTCGCTCAAGCTGCAGTCACAAAACGCCAGAGACCGGCTGGCTTAAACGACAGACATTTATTTCTCTCACTCCTGGAGACTGGGAAGTCCAAGATGCAGGTGCTGGCTGATTCGGTTCCTGTGAGGACCTGTATCCGTGCTTGTGGAAGTCTGCTTTTTCACTGTGTCCGCACATGGCTTTTTCCTGGTGCGTGTGGGAGATGGAGGGAGAGAGAGAGAGAAAGGGAGAGAGAAAGCGTCAGCTCCCTGGTGTTTCTTCTTGTAAGGGCAGCAGTCCAGCCCTTAATGGCTTCCTTTAGAGACCCTGTCTCCATATACAGACATACTTGGAGTTAGGGCTTCAACGTATGACATTTGGGGGGAGACAAACATTCAGTTCCTAACACTCTCCTTCCAGAGTAAGCCCTCCCATAGTTCCAAAACCCAGAGATACACAGACAGCATAAAAGAAGCCTTCATTACCCTGTGGTCCAACCACACACTCAATCAACCTAACCATATACCCACATCAACAGGTGGCCAAGCCTTGGTTTGCATATATCATCAGGGACAGGAAGCTCACCATTCACTCCAGTTAGGCAGCTCGTACTGCACCAGTCTGGACCTGAAGGTCAGCTCTCACACACCCAGCTCTGAATCTTCTCTTCTTAAAGCTAAATACCTCTGCTCTCTCATGGTTTCCAGACCTTCTCCACACTCCTGAATACACTCCAGGTACCAACGTTCTTAAAATGCAGGCCCAGACCTGGCCATAGACTGCAGGTGAGGCCACTGAGGCCAGGCTAACCTCCCTTGTTTTGGGCACCACACCTCTATTAATGCAGCCTCAGGAAGCTTCGAGTTTCTTGTAGCTGTGACGCACTCTTGACTTTGGGAAAGCCCCAAGCACATGTTGCTTTAGTGGTTCCAATTCTCACACATGTGAACTTGACTATTTGACTTGAAGTAAAGGGCAATGTACACGCCTTTTGTCAGTGTCATTGGAAGGACCACAGCTCACATTTCTATAGATTTTTAAGGCCTTTCCTCCCTACTGTGCCCCCTACCCAGCAAGCTGATGTTTTGTGACTTTCCTTGTTTTAATTTAAAAAAATGAAAATAGCTTTATTATTTTTCTGAGATTCTAGAAGTAATATATTACTTAAAATATCAGTACAGAAAAAGCACACACACATCCCATCATTCAGAAATAGCCCCGTTGACACGTAGAGCAAGCCTGTACCAATCCTGACTAGGCCACTTACTAGCTCTACGCCCATGGGCAGATTGCTTAGTTTGTACCTCTCTTTCCTCATGCCTAAAATGAGGACATTAAAGGGTGGTTGTGATAGCTTAGCACAATGTCTGCCAGATGGTAAGGTCTTTAAAAATGTAAAAAGTTGTTATTTTTGTTATTAAACATTGTGTTATTCAGGGTCATGTTTCTCTGGAGAACCCTGACTAATATAGGTAAATCTGTCTTAGCCTTCTCAGGCTCTCATAGCAAAACCCCATAGACTGGGGGGCTCTGACAATAGAAATGAATTTTCTCCCAGTTCTGGAGGCTGGGAGTATCAGCATGGTTATTTCCTGGCGAGGGCTCTCCTCCTGGCTTAGAGATGGCTGCCCTCTTGCTGTGTCCTTACAAGATGGAGAGAGGAGGTGGGGCAGAGCACTCTGGGCTCTGTGGTCTCTTCCTCTTCTTATAAGTAAGGCCATAGTCTTATCAGATTAGGCCCCACCCTTATGGCCTCATTTAACTTTAATTACCTCCTAAAACCCTATCTGCAGGTACAGTCACATGGAGAATTAGGGATTCAACATATGAATTTTGAAGGGGACATAATTCAGCCCACAGCAATAATATTAGTATATGTAGTAGCTGTTGTCTTTGTGCAGCATGACTCTGTACCCGCACACACTTCTTTTTGTGACAACCACAGGGATGGGTTAGCAATTGTCCATTCAGAGGCTTCCCTCTCTCTGGCCACGATGCCGGGTCCAGGGATGATGGACAGGTTACTCAGGCTGAGCCATCACTGATCCCAGATTGATGCACATACTGACTTGCGATTCAGTCCCAGCCAGTGCAAACAATTCCTGGGAATTTTCCAGTTGGAATCCATGGGGTCCATTTCTCTCAACACTGACTACAGAGCTGGTGAGTTGGGAGGAAGTTCAGGTTTTCCAGATGCTGTACAGAGAAAGCCGACCTGCAGTGGGAGAGGGTACGGCTGGCGCACAGGCAGAGGTGAACATAGGGCTCCTCTTAGCATACTAAGGCTTAATGGTATTCACAGGCAACTCCCCCTTTTCTGAGTTTCAGCTTCCTAACAAAATAAACTCTCATTTTTGCTAAGCTTGTCTGATTTGGTTTTCTGCAACTGCAACTGAAATAATAATGTTACTAATAATGGGATCTGAAAATAAAATTGTTTTACTTAATTTTGGGGGATATGACAGATTCTTAGTTGCTTACCTAGTACCAGTTTTATCCTTCTTTCTCAGTAACAGGTGCTGAGAGTCATCCTTCCTTTGGCCAGAATTATATCTATATCTATATCTATCTCCAAGTCTACACCTATGTCTGTATGTGTGAATATTAGCTCAGTTGCCACAATAGAAACTCAGATTGACAGTGGCTTAAAAAAGGGAGGTTCCTCTCCAATGTGATAGTGTAGATGGAGGTGTCCAGGGCTGCATGGTGCTCCCGGAAGTCGCCCAGGAGCCCAGGCTCCTTCCACCTTACTGCTCTGACATTCCTAGGATGTTGCCCTGGTCTACATTGCCCAAGGTGGCCACCACCAGGCCCGCATTCCAGGCCGCAGGGGAAAGGAGGGGGTGAGAATGGGAGGTTACACTCCATTTCTTTCTTTCTTTTATTATTATTATTATTTAGTGATTTTAAACAACCATTTTCTCATGATCATGGGTTCTGTGCATCAGACATTGGATGGAACATAGCAGGGATGGTTTGTCTCTTCTCCATCGTATCTTGGACCTCAGCTTTGGAGGGGTGAAGGCTAGAGTGACCTAACAGCTGGAGGAGGGAATCATCTGAGAACTCATACACACACGTATCTGATACCTAGGTTAAGATGACTCAAAGAGAAGGACAACTGACCAGAAAACCTACACACGACTTCTCTGTGCAGCTTGGCTTCCCCACAACATGGCCTCCTCAGGGTTTATAGGCTTCTTGCATGGCAGCTCAGCACTCCCAGCAAAAGTGTCTCAGTCTTCTTTTATTTCTGAAAACTTAAACATTTTTTAAAGTATAAGAAACTCCCCATAAAGGTATGACTTTGAAATTTTACATGGCTCTCCCACTCACATAAACTAACTTTCTCACTTGATGTCTATTTCTGCATCAGCTGTGTTTACACACAAATTAATTATCCCTTCTTAATGTCTGTATTCCACTTTATGGTTGTTTTATAAATTATTAATTCAACTCTCACAACTTTGTCAGTATTTTCGTGTGTACCTAGCATAACTTGCTTCACCAGTTCAGGTGTACAGACAAGTCCCTTTCCTTTTTTTAAGAGTCATTCAGATCCCTCGTGTGTTTAGAGGTTGTATTCAGATGTTGCAACAGAGACCAACCACAGTGGCTAAAACAGTAAAAAGTTTGTTCTCCTGTGTAATATGAAGCCTGAGGGCAACGAGCTGCTGACATTGGTTCATGACCTGATTTCAGGGCCGAGTGTGATTATCTTGGTTTTTCCCTTTGATTTGAGATGGCTGCTTCAGCTCCAGCCATCACATCTACACTTTCGGCAGGAGAAAGGAGGAAGAAAAAGAGTAGAAGGGCCAACGGGTGCTCTCAGAACAAGCTCACCCCTAGCTACAAGGGAGGCTGGGAAGTAGTCTGTTAGCTGGGCAGCTGAATATGTTGCTGTCCAGAATTACAACACGGTTCTGATATAAAGAAGGCAGGATGGGAGCTGGGAGACAGCTAATGGTTGCTGCCATTTGGTCTGTAGCAGATATTGAAGTCTCACCCTTATACTCTCAGCGCACACACTGAGGTATCTTTACTGCAAATACATGCAAGTCTCTGCCTAAGGGCTTATTTTTGGCTGCATGTGCACACAGTTGGCCAGCTGGAAATGCCAGAGTTATGCCCCTGCAAGCAGCCTTCCGCTAATGGCAAACAGGGTCTTAGTGAACACACACCCCAGCTTCCTCGTTGCTCATCTAGAACACTTTGGAAGAATGTTCCGTATAGTCTTTCAGAGGTCCTCAATGGGATTAAGCTCCAATTTCCCACAGCAGTAAGCTGCCCTTTAAAGCACTTTTACTGGCTTCCTTTCTTACCATACCTTACACTCCCACTTCCCTGCAAGTGTTTCCTGGGATCACCTCTCAAATCCACTACTTGCACTTGAATCTTTGTCTTAGAAGTTGCCTCACACAGCAGTCAATGTGATCAATGGCTAAGGAATCGAATCAGCCCACCAGACAACCTAATCTGGAGAAGGCATTTACAAAATTTTAAGATATTTTCATCTGAATGATATTCCTATTGATCCAGAACCTCATATAAACCAAGGTGAATCTTTACAAAAGGATAATTATATCCTCTCTGTTACTTACAACTAAAGGGCTTATTTATTAGTTTTTACTTTATATTCAGCCGTTGCTCTTGAAATAAGGCCACTATGTCTGGGTAACCAAGTGAAAGGGGGTTCCCAGTCTCAGTCACATGTGTGCACAGCCCAACTCTTCTGCCATGACCCACTAGATGTTGCTTCCTTTGTGGTGAGGTCTCAGTGAAACGCCTCCTTCTCTTCCTTGGTCGTGGCACCTCAGCAGACCACTGGTCCATCAGAGGAGCCTCACAATGTTGGACCTGAAAAGGGAATGGATGAGGAAGGGGGTGCCTAAATGATATTTTAAAAGATCTAAATAAATAAAGAGATAGCCCATGTTCATGGATTAGAAGGCTCCCTATTTTTAAGATGGCAAATCTCCTCAACTTGATCAATAGATTCAACACAATCTTTGACAAAATCCCAGCAGGTATTTTTGCAGAGACAAGCTAATCCTAAAATTTATAAAATGTAAAGGACCCAGAATAACCTAAACAATTCTGAAAAAAAGCAGAATAAAGTTAGATGACTTTCACTTTCCAATTTCAAAACTTACTACAAAGCTACTGTAAAGCTACTGTACGGGCATAGAGATAGACATACAAAGCAATGAAACGGAATAGTGAGTCCAGAAATAAACCCATACATTTATAGTCAATTAATTTTCAAAGCAAGTGTCAAGGTAATTCAATGGGGAAAGATAATCTTTTCAACAATTTGTACTGAGACAATTGGACATCCACATGCAAAAAAATAAATTTAGATTATTATCTTACATCATACACAAAAATTAACTCGAAATTAACCATAGTTCTAAATGTAAGAACTAAAGCAATAAAACTTTTAGAAGAAAACATAAGAGGAAATTTTTGTTACCTTGGGTTAGACAAAATATTCTTAGATGTGGCACCAAAAGTGTAATCACAAAAGAAAAAAATTGTAAATTGTACTTCAATAAAATTTTAAATGTTCATTTCTTAAAAAATATCATTAAACATCCCCAAGAAAACATAGCAGTGTAGGGAACACTAAAAATCGGTCCTTCCACTGAAGTAACCATTAAGCTGGCTATCAGAATAAACGTTTTTGGAAGTCTGGGATATAATCCAACCATGTAACAACCAGCGGGGTGCTTAATAAAAAAAAGAGACTGGTAATCTTTGGTAAGAAAGTATTGCACCCTTTGTCATTCCTCAGTTCAGTGGTAACTGTGGAAACAGTAGCCTGCGTTGCTGGTGTGACTTGTCAGTACCAGAAAGGGCACTGGTACTGTGGTTGTGCAGTTTGATATTTCTTATACTTCCCGAGGGATTGGTTCAGACACTTGCTTTTGTTTTGCTGCTCTTGAAACTCTCTCAGGACTGGAACAACTTGTTTAAAAGAATTTAAAGGTATATACTATCCAACTGGGGCAAGGGATGATGGTCAGGGTAAGAGCAGACAGACCAAAAAGCCCGGGAAGGAGAAAGCTGAGGAGTAAGATATAGGCCTTTGAAAGTCTTCCACATATGGCAAGGAATCTGGAGAGCAATGTATAGAACCAGGCCTGAATGCATGCACCAAAAAGATCAAGAGGCACCTTCAGCTGATCTTTGGCCTTTGCACAAGTAAATGGCAGCTAAGATAGAGTTGTAGTCAGTCTGCTTGGCACTAAGGAAGTGTTACACTTCAGAGGCAATCTATGAAGCCTGAGAAAATATTTTTTGTTTGTTTTTTGTTTTTATATTTTGGCTCTAGCTGTCAGATCACTAACTGCTGAGATAAGGCAACAAAGACTTCCGTGAATATGCATGACAAAAAATACAGTATTTGCAAAATTAGGTTGAAAAAGTCACTAAACACATGGATGACTGAAGCCCACAACAAACAACAAAAGCAAGCCCTGTTGAGGCAGAGGAGTAGGGAGAATCTGAGTTTCAGAGTACTTGCATTATAATATTCAAAATGTCCAGTTCTCAACAAAAACTTATAAAGCCTACAAAGAGATAGGAAAGTTTGGCCCATTCACAGGAAGAGAAAATCAATAGAAACTGTTTCTGGGGAAGTCCAGATTTTGGATTTACTAGACAAGTTTTAAAATCAATTGCCTTAAACGTGCTCAAAAAGCTAAAGGAAACCATGGATGAAGAACTAAAGGAAACTAGAATCGTCAGGAACAAATAGAAAACATCAGTAAAGAAATAAAAGGGAACAAAATAGAAATTCTGGAACTGAAAAGTATTATACTGAAATAAGAACTTTCCCGGGGAGGTTTGACATTTAATTTAAAGCAGGCCAAAGAAAGAATCGATGACTTAAAGATAGAAAAATGAAATTATCCAGTTTGATGTGCATAAAAAAAAAGGTGAAGAAAAATGGACAGAGTCTATGGGATTTATGGAACACCATCAAGTCTACATGAGAGTCCCAGAAAGATAGGAGGGAAAGGGTCAGAAAGAATATCTGAAGGAATAATGACTAAAATCTTCCCAAATTTAGTAAAAGAATTTAAACAAATAGCTGAGAAAACTTTGACTAGGATAAACACAAAATCTACATCGAGGCACATTCTAATCAAACTGTCGCATACAAAGAGAGAATCTTGAAAACATAAGAGAGAAGTGAATGTCATATACAAGGGATCATCAATATGATTTAAAGCCATTTTTTTTTCAGAAGCCATAGAGGCCAGAAGACAGTGGGATGATATGTTTAAGGTGCTGAAAGAAAAAACTTGCACCTAAAAATTCTGTATCTGGCAAACTATCTCTCCAAATTGAAGGAGAAATCAAGACATCCAAGATAAACTGAAGAAGTTCATCAGTGGTAGCTCTTTCCTACAAAAAATGTTAAAAGTAGTCTTTTAGGCTGAAATAAGATGGCACTAGATAGTAATTTGAAGCTAGATGAATAAATAAAAACACCAGTAAAAGTAAATATACACATACATGTGAAAACCAGAAATACTATATTTTTTGGTTTGTAATCTCTCTTTTTGTTTCCCACATGATGTAAAGATAAATGCATAAACAATAATTATAAATTAATTTTAATGAGCATATAATGTATACAGATGTAATTTGTGACAATAGAAACCTAAAGGGGGTGGGGGGTGGAGCTTTATAGGAGCAGAATTTTTGTATGCTGTTGAAGTTAAGCTGGTATCAGTTCAAACTGGATTATTATAAATTTAGTATAATTATAATCCCCAGGGTAACCACTAAGAAAATACCTAAAAATACACAAAAAAAGAAACAAGGAGAGAACCAAAATGATATATTAGGAAAAGTGATCAAACGTAAAAGAAGGCGGTAATGGAAAATGTGAATAACAAAAAAGATATGACATATATAAAACAAACAGCAAAATGGTAGAAGTAAGTCCTTCCTTATCCGTAGTCACTGTAAATGTAAATAAATTAAATTCACTGGTTAAAACAGAGATATTAATAGAATGGGTAAAAAAATCCAACTGTAATCTCTCTATAAGATACTTTAGATCAAAAGGCACAATAGCTTGAGAGGGAAAAAATGGGAAAAGATATGCTATGCAAATAGTAACCAGAAGTGAGCTAGAGTAGCTATAATAATATAAGTAAAATAGGCTTTACATCAAAAATTGTTACAAGAGACAAAGAAGGACATTATATGTTAAAAAATTCCACTTCATCAAGAAAATAAAATAATTATAAACATATGCATTAAATAAAAGAGTCCCAAAATAAATGAAGCAAATATTAAAAAATTAAACGGGGGAATAGTTTTATGATAATATTTTGAGACTTCAATATTTCAATTTCCGGAATAATAAAGAAATAGAAAACTTGAAAAAGATTATGAATCAGCTAGACCTAACAGACATATGTAGAACATCCGACCCAACAATAACACTGACCTCCAAGTATATATGCAACATTCTCCATGATAGACCGTATGTTAGGCCACAAAACAAGAACCAATAAATTATTATTTTATTTTTATTTTTCAATGATAGTTGACACAATATGATATTAGTTTCAGGTGTACAACATAGTGATTAGGCATTTATATATCTTATGAAATGATCAATCTTTAGGTCTAGTAAGTCCCAATAAATTGTAAAAGATCAAAAACATATTATCTTCTCTGACCACAGTGAATGTGTTTAATATCAATAAAAGAAAGAAAAGTGGTTAATTCACAAATATGTGGAAATTAAACAATACACTTGTAAATAACCAATAAGTAAAAGAAAAAATTACAAAAGAAATTAGAAAATACAAATGAAAATGAAAACACAACATACCAAAATGTATGTGATGCAGTAAAAGTAGGATTAAGAGGGAAATTTATAGTTGTAAATGCCTTTATTGACAAATTAGAAAGATCGCAAATCAGTAACCTAACTGTACAACTTAAGGAATTAAAAAAAGGAGCAAATTAAACCCAAAGCTAGCAGAAGGAAAAAAATAATAAAGATTAGAGTAGAAACAAATGAAATAAAAAAATAGGAAAACAATAGAGAGAATCGATAAAACCAAGAGTTGTTTGTTCAAAAATATCAACAAAATTGACAAATCTTTAGCTATATGAATCAAAAAAGAGTGAAAATGCAAATTACTAAAATCAGAAGTGGAAATAGGGACATTACAGAAATGAAAAGGATTATGAGAAAATACAACAAACAATTATATGCTGATAGTTTAGATAACCTAGAAGAAATGGACAAATTCTTAGAAAGACACAATTGTTCAACTTGACTCAAGAAGAAATAGAAAATCTTAATAGACATATAAGAAGTCAATAGTTGAATCAGTAATCAAAAGCCTAACAAAACAAAACAAAAAGCCCATCCAGAGACAGATGGCTTCACTGGTAAATTCTACCAAACATTTAAAGAAGAATAACACCAATCCTTCTCAAGAGCTTTCACAAAATAGAAGAGAACACTTCGTAGCTCATTCTATAATACTGAAGTCAGACAAAAACACCACAAGAAAACTATGGACTAATATATCCTTTATGAATGTAGATGCAAAAACCCTCAACAAAATACCAGCAAACTGAATCCTATTACATATTAAAAAGATTATATGCTATGACCAAGTAGGATTTTTTCCAGGAATGCAAAAAAACATTCACGTGATCATCTAAAAACAATGCAGAAAAAGCATCTGACAAAATTTGCTGATTCTTTTATGATAACACTCAGCAAACTAGGAACAGAAGGAAAATCCCTCAACATGATAAAGGCCATATATAAAAACTCATAGTTAACATCACACCCAATGGATGCAAGACTTCCCCCTAAGATCAGGAACCAGGATGCCGACTTTCACCACTGTTATTCAACATTGTGCTAAAAGTTTTAGCCAGAGCAATTCAACAAAACAAAAGAAATAAAAGAAATTTTTTAAAAAGTAAAACCACTTCTGTTTGCAAATGACATAATATCGTATCTAGAAAATCCTTAATCCACAAAGGAATGATTAGCAATAATGAACAAGTTGAGCTGAAGAGGAATTTTCACTCAAAAGACTGACATTATAATCAGCTCTTCGTACTGCTTCTGTAGACTTGCTGGCTGCACAGGCTGAAGGGAACGGTGATTGAGGTCAGCTGAAGACTCACCCTCCCCTTTGATTGTCCTGTTTGGATAACAGATGTACTGAATCTCATCCTCTGTAGCTACCTGTAGCCCGTGGCAACTCCTGCACTCTGTAACCGCCTGAGGACAGATTAACCAATTGGCTTATGCCAACTGTAACAGCATGGATAAGTCCTATAAAAGCAAGGTTACCCTTGAGCTTGAGGCCCAGATCTTCAGAGCACTAGCTCTTCTGGGACTGCCAGCATAATAAACCCCAGGTCTTCAACTTTTCGAGTGGTGCTTGATTTCTCGCCAGTCTGATTTTTCTGCAACAGAGCAAAATTGACACATGAAAATTAATTGCGTTCCTATACACTAAAATGAACAATCCAGAAAAAAGTAAGACAATTCCATATGTAATAACATCAAAAACAAGATTCTTAGGGATAGATTTAACAAAGTAAGTGAAAGACCTATGCAGTATAAAGTACAAAATATTGCTGAAAGAAATGAAAGATCTAAATGAAGGGGAAAACATCCCATATTCATGTAACAGAACACTTAATACTGTTAAGGTGGCAATCTACAGATTCAAAGCAATCTACTGATTCAATGCAATTTTTATCAAATTCCCAACAACTTTCTTTTTCGAAACAGAAAAATTGATCCTAAAATTCATGTGGAATTTCAAGGAATTCAGAATAGCCAAAATAATCTTAAAACAAAACAAAACAAAACAAAACAAAACACAAAGTTGGAGGATTCAAACTCCCAATTTCAAAATGTACTAAAAACATAAGGGCATTGATCTCCTTCATGAAGGCTCTGCCCTACCAATCACCTCTCAGAGGCCTCACCTTTTAATACCATCACACTAGGGGTCAGAATTTCAACATATAAGTTTGGGGGGCACACAGATATCTGGAGCACAACCCAATTTAAAAACAGGCAAAAGATGGTCTCCAGCCATGTCGCCCTGAACGTGCCTGATCTCCTCTGATCTTAGAAGCTAAGCAGGGTTGGGCCTGGTTAGTACTCAGATGGGAGACCACTGAGGAGGACCTGGGGCTGTAGGCATTAAAAAAACACAACAGGCAAAGAATACGAGTAGATATTTCCCTAAAGATACGCAAATGACGACCAAGCTCACAAAAAGATGTTCATCATTGGTCAGTAGAGAAATGCAAAGCAAAATCACAATGAGATGCCACTTCATACCCACTAGGATGGCTCCAAAAAAAATAAGGAAAATATCAAGTGTGGACAAAGATGTGGAGAAATTGGAACCGGCATACATTGCTAGTGCTGTGGCTGTGGCAGTTTGTCAGTCCCTCAATAAGTTAAACTTAGAATTACTATATGACTCAGCCATCCACTCCAGGGTGAATACCCAGAAGACGTGAACATGCATGTCTGCACACAAATACTTCCTTGGCAATGTTCATAGGAGTGTAATTTGTAATAAAGACAATGTGAACACAGTCTGAACGTCCATCTGCTGAAGCCCAAAGCCGCAGATCCATGCAACGAAATATTACTCAAAAACAAAAATGAGTTAAGTACATGCCACGACATGGGTCAACCTCAAACACGTTATGCTAAGTAAGAGAAACCAGACACGAAAGACCACATACTGATAATTTAATTTATGCGAAGCGTCCAGCAAAGAAAAAGGGAAATCAGTAGAAACAGAAAAGGAGTTAGTGGGCTGTGAGTGGGAATAAGATTGACAGCACAAGGCACAAGGGGCCTTTTTGGAAATATTCTACAACTAGATGTGGCTGGTAGTTACACAATCCAGTCAACTTACTAAAAAGTATTGAATTGTGTGCTTATAATGGCTTAATTTTATGCTATGTAAATTATACTTTAATAACACTGTTAAAATAAAAATGAGGAAATGGGTCGAAGGAGGGGTTGTCTCAATTATTTTTCCCCCATAGGCCCCTAGGCTGAAATGCAAATTCAACCACTTCCTTCCAATTGACCAGCTCCGAATACTAAGGGGTGTTGGGAGGGTGTTGAGAGATCCTGTTACCCCCTGTTTTTGAGACCTTGGGGCCACGCCAATGAGAACGTTCAGACACAAAGGAGTGCCTCAAGGGACCCTTCCCTCAACAGAGATCTATTTCTGAGGGGACTCATGTTCACCCCAATGGATGTGGCAGCTGTTAAATTTCCACCTTCCAAAGCATCTACTTTTTAAAAATAAGGGGTTAAGTGGTTTCTGCTGCATTCCGTCTGCTCTCCAAGTTATGACCTGAGCGCTCTTTTGAAAAAGTAAATTGGATTCAGCCACTCTGGTGAGAACCTCAGATGACTCCCAATTTCCCTCGGAACCAGATCGGCCTTCCTTGCCTCATCTTGCAAAGTCTCACCTGGTGGACACGAGGTATGACTTCCCGACCCTGCCTCCTAGTATTCCTTTGCTTACTCACTCTGTCCTGCCACAGTCTTCTCAAATTCTTGAAGCAAGCCACATTTTCTCTCACTTCTAGTGCCTTTGCATGTGCTAATGATGTAGGGAGGAGGCAAGAGGATTAAGAGGTGAATCAAGCCACACTGAGAGACTGAAGTATGCTGACCAGCCCTGCAATAGCCAGACCAGGACACCTTCAGAATCCCACCTTTTTGCTGGGATTCCTAGCAGCCCATTCCCCACACCTGTGAAGGGGAAACAGGGACCAAGAGTCATTCCTTATGGCTACAACCTTGGGGAACCTATGGATTAAAGGTGGGAACTGCCAGCAGGCCTTTCGCTCTACATATTCTTCCCTTTTCAGGCTACATACTCCTCTCCTTCCTCACTGTATGTCCATATCCAAGGAAATGGGTAAACAAAGTCTTTTAAACTATAACCCACAGGAACTACAGAATGACATATAAATTGAATTCCCCAAACACTCAGGGTCCCTCTCTGTCCTCTGTCCTTCTCAGTGCCTTTGTTGCAGAATTGTTGCAAAATCAGACTGGCGAGAAACCAAGCACCGCTTGGAGATTCGGAGAACTCAGGTTCACTATGCCGGTGGCCCCAGACATCCCAGCACTCTGAAGGTCTGGGCCCCGAGCTCAGGGTAACTTTGTTTTTATAGCGCTTATTTGGCACGGGTTGATTGGTTAATTCGTCCTCCGAGAGTCACAAAGCATGGGAATTGCTATGAGTGACAGGCGGTCTCATTTGTTATTTCGACAGAACAAGCAAAAGGGAGGAGGAGCCTTAGGTTAATTTAAAGGTCACTCTGCCCAGTGGCCTACGCAGCAAAGCATATCTACAGAAGCAGAACGAAGAGCTGATTATAAGATTAGCCTTTTGAGTGAAAATTCCTCCTCCTCTTTACTCTGTCTCTCTCTCTGTCCTCGTTTCTATTGTCTCTGTCGCTCTGGGTCCCTCTCACTGTCCCTCGCACTGTCTCTCATTGTCCATCTCACTCTCTGCCTCTGAGAGGAGACCACACTCTGTGAAGTGTCACCCCTTTTCTAATGCACTTTCCTTCTGACTCTACCTTTGGAGTGTGTCTTGAATTTTTCTATACCCTCAGTCAAAGGACCCTCTTCTCTTGGTGCAGGGCTTAGCATCCCCCCAACTCGGGGGAATTTGCCCTGTCCTGCATCGCTATTACTTCGGCCTAAGTGCTTAGCTGCTTAGCATTTAATGTGCCTCTGAATGTCACCACCTTGCCATTCCATTGGTTATCTATGACAATCAGTCCAAACTGTTTAGTTTGTCCAGCGCTTTCTTCTGTCTGTCTCTTCCCGGATTCTGTGAGAGCTGCTGCTTGTGTATATTTCCATGGGGTATTCTCAGTCCATACTCAAGGGCCCACTCAGTATTGGTGGGTAGAAGGCAGGAAGGAGAGAATGGATGGCTGGTTGGAAGGGTAAACAGAAGAATGGATAAGTGGGTAGGTGGGTAGGCAGGTGAGTGGGCGGGTAGAGAGAATAAGGGGAGGGAGGGAGGAGGGACTGAATATCCTTGGGTTGACATACATCCAGAAGATGAGTAAGTGAGTGATCAGGAATGTAAGCTCAGGAGCCCAAATGACTGAGTTTGTTACCAGAGAGTGAGAAATCCTCTCTCGGCGCATTATCCAGGTTCTTGATGTCTTGAACAAAGAACTGAGCAAGACACCGAAATGCAGCAGAATAGAAAAGTTTTATTAGAAGGGAAAGTACACCTCCAGATGTGGAAGTGGGCCCAAAGGCCTGGCAAAAAAGCCTTTGGGGTTTTTGTTCCTATTTGCCATGGGTGGTTACTTTTCTCAGAGGGGTGGGCTTCCTTGATTGACACTAAGATTGACAGGACTCAGTGATTCATCATTTGCTTTCTGCACATGTTCTTTAATCATTATAACACGATTCAGTCTGTCATAATGATATTAATGAACTTCTGGGCATATGCATCATATTGTCATTATAATGAACCTCAGGTGAGTTGAAGGTTGTTGGGGTCTTCCTTGCCCAGGTGCAAGTGACTGGCTTAAACTGGTACCTAATTCTCTGCTTACCTGTTTCTTTGTGGGAGTTACTTTTAGCCTAAAAATGCCTTCTGGCTTGCTTAATTGTGAGTGGACTGGGGCAGACTAGGGTAGGATGACTTCAGCGTCTTTGCAGGCAGACCAAAACCCCCTATTTAAATTTCCTGCCTCTTTTCTAAGAGCCATGAACCCCCTTATTATTAGTATAGATGTTGAGGGACAGGAGGTCTCTTCCATATCTGCTTCCTGCTGAGAAGGGTCACTGTCCCTGCCTATTGGGGTGTCATGGAGCTCTTTCCCTTTCTGCCTCAGTCAGGGTGGGGTCTTGGGTTTCCTGTTGAAGCAGTGCCTCAGTCCCTAGACAAAGAAAAGAAGATATGAACTTGTTATTTAAAATAAATATCTATGAATTTCTATTATTGATTTGCCTATTAAGTGAGTAAAGCAAAACAGGCTTGGTTAATATATGTATTAAAGAGAAAAAAAGGACCTTTAGCCTAAAGTCCCCTCCCCTCTTGGACTCTAAGGGCCCTGCTTACAGTGGGCCAATGACCCTCATCAATAGCCGGAAGATCTGAGTCACCAGTTTCGCGGCAATTATTGGGATTTGAGGGAGAGGGCCTTTATTTCTAAAGAAAAGAGGAAAGAAAACTTAACTAGGTTCTCTGAAAAGATTAAGAACTCCGCAAGAGATGTCCCATTTCACTCCCTGCTAAAAGATTAAGAATTTTACAAATGATGTCTAGTATCAAGTTTAATCCCAACTCTGCCCCTCACCAACCATGTGACCTTGGACAAGTCACTTAACCTCTCTGAACCTTAGTTTTCTTATCTGTAAAACAGGGATGATGATGATGCTAACAATACTTCTTACCTTGTTGCGTTACTGAGTGAGATGATGCATCTTAAAGTCTTTAAAACCCTGGCACAGAGTAAGCTCTTAGCAAATACTAGTTCCATTTTACTCTTCTTTCTCTTAATCCTTCCATGGCAAATACGTGATACACGGCATCAGAAAACTCACCCTGGAGATCCAGAGAAAAAAAGAAAAGCTGGCTTTCTTCCAAGGTTTGTTCTCCAGGGAACACAATACTTCTGTAGCCGGGAAGAGAATTTCTATAGGTCAGACATCCTTCAAATTGGCCACAGGGGAATTTGTACTTAGTTCCTCAAAAACAGCTAGAAAAAGGAGAAAAAAAAACAAAAACAGAATAAATAGCAAGACGCTTTCTCTTTTTATTTGGATCGGTCATGTGGGTTAGCTGCACATTGTTTCCCAAAAATGAGTCAGCTGGGGAGAGATGGCATGCAAGTTGGAGCCGACCAGTGTCATCAAAACAGCACAAAATAGCCCCAGCCGCCTCCACAACCTTTCATCCTGGTTTGGGCCGGTCTCCACAGCCTAGCGCAGACTTAGGAATCAAAACACCCAAATTCAAAGCACCCAGCTGTGACACTCCTTAGCTTTTGGGACGTTTCAGCCTTTTGAGCTTTGGTAAATGGGCATAGTCTTGTCTGCCGTCTCCTAGGTTTGTGGGATAAAGGGCACCTACGAACTTTAGGAGAGGATGGTAGCAGCAGCAGCACAGTTGTCTTGCTCTTCTTCTGAGGCCGTTGGGAGTGCATTTGCCGAGTTTTGTCCCCTGGCTTCTTAAATGTCTGCCAGAGATATCTGACCTTCTCACGGGCCCCTGGCTTGTCAGCAAGACAAATACTCTCTGGAGAATTCTTTGCTCTGTGTTCCTCCAGAGTTCCTATGTGTTAATTGCCGCCCTTCCCCTCTTGGCTAAGTGTCCCCATTTGACAGATGGGCAAAGCCCGGCGTTCAAAGAGGTGATGTGACATGCCTGAGAGATTTTCTTCTCAAGGGCGGGGAGAAATGGTCCTGCTCCCTGCAGCACTGCAGCAGGAGGCTGCATTCAAAGGAAACGGGTGGGGGTGGGGGGAAGGAACCGGGCCAAGAAGTCTGGAAGGGGGTCCCAAACTCAGACTCCTACTGGGCCAGGCAGACAGCGTGCCTGAGTGAAGCAGACCAGATTGCAAACTCTGGAAGAGGGGCTGTGTTTGGGTCACTGCCATGGCCTCTCCATGGGACTCTGGGCAAGCCTCTGGTCCTGGACTCTGCCTTCTCTCTGAGCTGAGAGTTGGACTCTCAGAACCAGCAGGGACTCCCGGTCCAGTTATGGCACCTCTGCACCCCTCTGAGCCTCAGTTTCCACATCTGTGAGAAGCAGTGGCTCACTGCTGCCCTGTCTGCCTCACGGGTCGTGACCTTGAGGCCTGTGAGAATGAAGTCACCCACCCGCAAAAGGCAGACGTCACGCTGATGACCCTGAATGTATTCCTAGCAGGTGACCTTTGGGGAGCAGTGCCCCGGCAGGGCCCTCTCCCACCTCTTTCTCACTCTCTCTGAGGAGGAGCCAGCTGCTCTGTGGGCGGGGCTGGTGGGGAGCGCTCACCACATCCTCCTCTGCCTCCCAGCCCTGCACACGCGCTGGGGCACAGAGGGCAGCCGCTGCCTCTGATGGACCTACTGGCGTCTCTCTGCTGAGTGACTGATGGGCTTGGGGTTCAAATGTCTGCCTGCTTCTCCCCGAGTGCGACTGACAGCCTTCCTGTCTTGCTGTCTGCCTGTCTGTCTGTGTGTCTGTGTGTCTGCCTGGCTGGCCACCTGCCTGTTCACTTGACTTCTGTCTGTCTGTCTGCCTGCCTGACCAGCCCTTGCCTGCTGTCTGTCCGTCCCCAGCCAATCAGCACCCGCCCCACAATGACCGTCTTCTGTACGTGTGTGTGACTTCTCTGGGACGTGACTGACCACTGCCTGTGTACCTAGCTGGCTCCCTCTGTGTGACCTGCCTGCCTAGAGCCTGGCTGCCATCTGTCCCCGGGACAGGTCTCATGCCTGTCTGGTTGGTGACTCGGGGCAGGCTGTCAGTTCCCACCCCAGACCCCTGACTGTTCTCTGACACTCGTCTCCCACCCCCTGCCGAGCCCAGCGGCCACTCCTGGGAGCCCACTGGATTGCCTTGAGTACAAAGGATGGATTTCTGAGGGAGAAGCTGGAGCAACAGGTAACTGGACTCCAGCTGCAGTTCTGAGTGGGTGGGAGGTGTAGGGGGGCTGGGGGGGGCACCTTCATTGGCCAAGAGGGCTTGGTCTTTGCCTGGGGTGGAAGGATGCGGATGGGCCCTGCACCCTCATTCATAAATGGAGACAGTGAGGCCAGCAGAGCTGCTCTGGAGTCTCTTGCTCAGCCTGGCTTAGGGAGACTGGAGGGCCTTTGAGTGGGTCCATTGATGGTCCAAGGGTCTGGGGGAAGGGGAATGGCCATGGTGACCCCATAAGCTGTCTGTGAAACCAGCCTCCACAAGATAGGGG
This sequence comes from Cynopterus sphinx, assembly GCA_030015415.1. Lineage (NCBI taxonomy): Eukaryota > Metazoa > Chordata > Mammalia > Chiroptera > Pteropodidae > Cynopterus > Cynopterus sphinx. Next base: position 90,984,241 of record CM057379.1, on the reverse strand, counting down.
ACTGGGGTGGGGGGAAAGGCAGTTCCAGACTGAACATGACTCAACAGTCCCCAGGGTTCTGGGCAGCTGAGCCCGGCAGAGGTGGGCATGGGTGTGCTGGTGTGATGCTTCGAGGGTGCCCATTTTCGGGTGGGTCGGAGGCACTGACTTTGTGCCAGCTTCTGTATGTTATCTCCTTTATTTCATCAACTCCTTCGAAACGAGTTGGTGTGCCCATGTCACAGATCAAGAACTGAGGCTCTGAGAGATAGAGTGATTTTCCCAAGGTGACTCAACCAGTACGTAGTCGAGTAAGCAGGTGATTTGGGGCTGGTCCTGCCCTCCACATGCTGTCTTGTCTTTCTTGTGAAAGCACGGGGGATGGGCTGATGGTGACAGGCAAACTGGCTCGGGGAGAGGGATGTGCAGGAGACTGCGGGAGGCTGAGCCCTGGGGCATGGGTTGAATTTTGCCGTGTGAAGTAGAGGGGACGAAAGGAGCTGGCAGACACAGTGTTGGCAGAGGAGCTGGGACAGTAAGGGGCCCAGAGTGAGAACTTTGGACTTGTGGGGGGAATGGCAAGGTGCTGCTCCTGGCATGACATCTGCACTCCCCTGGGGGAAGCGTGGGGGTTTCAGAAGCACGTGCTGGAGTGGGAAGTACCTGGCGGGTTCAAACTCCAGCCACGCGAGTTCCTAGCTGGGTGAACCTGGGCGAGTCTCTGTGCCGTTCCAGCTACGTGGAGCCTCGGTTTTCTCATCTGTAAAATGGGACCAAGGCAGTTCCATCCTCGTTGGCTGCTTGTGAGGATTCAAAGGCATAAACTATGAAAGCTGCCGGCTGGAGGTCTGCCCAGGAAGAGGGTTCGCATCATGAGGAACCTGGAGGGCCACTCTCGAAGAAACAGTGGCAGTTACGACACACTCTGGAACCTGCGGTCCTGCCTCCCTCAGTCCCCTGGTGGTCCTGGCACCAGCACTCAGCTTGCTGCCGGCCCTTGAGGGTCTCCCATAATCCTCACGACAGTAGGCGAGGCTGCTGGCCTCACTTGGCCCGTTTCACAGATGAGGAGACTGAGGCTCAGTGGACAGAAACTTGCCCCCGGTCGATCGTGACTAAGATGCAGAGCTGAGTTAGGACCCCAAGTCTGTTTGACAGGCCACAACCTGCTGGACAAGATAACTTAAAAGTAAGACTCATAGTCCTGGGACACCTGGTTGCTGAGCAGACCCCAGAGGGGTGGCCCTGATCACCTGTTCCCTGTGGTGGGCTCAGCAGAAGCCCCGGTCCTGCCACTCATGCCTGGCAGGGTGTCTGGATCCTTACAACCCTACAGTGGAGGAAGCTAAGAGCCCTCATGTTAGGAGGGGGCCAGGATTCAGGGCCAGAAAAGGGGAGTGAAGAAGATGAAGGCTGAGCCCTTGGCACTGCAGCCTCTCACCAGTCTAGAGAGGAAGAGAGGGAAGTTGGAGGTGGGGATTGGATCCTCTAAGGGGCTGTGTTCAGCGGGTGGTGGGGTGGCATGCTGGAGGGGGAGGCCAGTTCAAAAGTGGAAAGAGGAAATCAGGCCACCAGAGGCTTTGAGGGGCACCAGCTTCTCTGCAGCATCTGGACTTCCCTGGTGCCTGATAAAGAAATAAATGAAAGGGAGGGGAGCCAGGGGCTCATGGTCAGGCGGGGGTGCTGGATCTGGCTGACCAACACCCCGCAGACTGGGATGTGGGGCTTTGGAATCAGCCAGGCCTGGTTTGAGTCCCAGCTTCATCACTTAATACCTGTGTGACCTTGAGTAAGCCACTAGCCTCTCTGAACCTCACTTTCTTCATCTGTTACATGGAAATAAGAACTCCTGTCTTGGGCTTGCTGTGAGGTTCTGTTATTTATTGAGCACCTACTGTGTGTCAGGCACTGCCCTGGGTCCTGGGGATGCGGTGGTGCGTAGACAGACAGAGCCAGTGAGATCATGAGGGGAAAAGAGCCCAGCAGTGGCTCATAAGAAGTAGTAGCTATGGTGTTTTACTTTCAATATTATTGGTAATAGCCGTGCCGTTGTTGGCTAGGACACTTGGCATAGCTCTGGCGTCTATCAGCTCTTACGAGGGTTCTACTCCCCATTTTCACAGATGGGGAAACTGAGGCTCAGAGAGGGGTGGGAGTTTTCTAGGGTCACCAGGGAGTCATTTACGAGCAGAGGGAAGAGAACTGTGGAGGGCAGTGGGACAGGCGCATCCTCACTGCCCCTTTCCCACATGCTTCTCTCCTCCCCACTCTCCAGCACCCTCAGGGCCTGAGGGGTGGGGAAGGGGAGCTGAGAGGAGCCCCACCCCCAGTCCAAAGCTCACAGGTGCCACCACCCCCACTTCTTGCTCTGGCACCAGACCAAAGGGACTTTTTACGACAGCTCAAATGAGAGCTCTGAGTAAACTTGGAACTTCTGAAACAACCTGAGAAGATTCCCTCTCCTGGGGTGTGGGCAGAGGCCCCACTAAAGGCCCCCGAATGGCCGGGACACCTGCAGCAGGGACCGGACCTGCTGGTCCCCAGAGCCCTCATTGAGGATCTGGCTATGCAAATTGTCCCTAAAGAGGTGGGGCAAATGTAGAGTCTGGTTCCTCGCTCAGGTCCCAGCTCCCCGCCTCGTTCCCCACAGTTGCCACTGCCACCAGCAAGGTCTGGGCTTCTCTGGGCCTCCATTTCTCCATCTGCCAGACTGCCTGGCGAAGTAGACTGGGACGAGGGCTGCAAACTTTTTCAAGTACAAATCAATAGCACACCAGCTGCTTCGTCCAGGGCCAGGGCAGGCCGGTGGGGGCCTTCTGGACAAGAAAGGGATCAAGGCAGGTTGCCTGCCTTGTGGCCTCAAGCAGTCGTGGTTCAAAGAATCCTTTATTTTTCTGCCTTCCAACTGGCCCCTTAAAGTCTGGGAGAAATGAGCCTGGAGAGAGACGTAAGGAAGGGAGCTGAGGGAGACTGTCCACTCCGGCGAGGCTGCCCCCCACGGCGGAGATGGCAGGGCAGGGTGAGGTCGCTGGGGGCGAGACGATTCTCCTCAGCTAGGCGAGGCTGCACAGGCTGGGTGAAGTTTCAGAAGGGAAAAGTTCAGGTGGAGACAGGTTTCATGGACAAGGATTCATGGTCCAGGTGGGAGAGAGACTGAGAGGTTCCGCAGGCCCAGAGGTGGTACATGTTGGGGAGGGACAGGCTCTTCCTTTCATGTTCAGCTCCTTCTAAGCTGTAACCCCAGAGTCCTGGTACCCCTGTCCTCAGACACCCACCACCCGCCCCTCATCACTGGCAGAAAAGGAGCAAGCAATGAACATTACTCACACAAGTACAGTGTGCCCAGCACCTGCCTCACACTCCCTCAGCCAGGCCGGGGCATGGGTGCTGCCCCCATTCTACAGATGAGGAAGACTGAGACTCAGAGGAAGGTCCCGCTCTGAGTGAGTGGCAGAGCCTCCTTTCTGGTTCAGGGCCACCCGGTTGGCTCTCCCCAAGCCTAAGTGCTCTGCTTAGGTAAGAGCTAGCTGACCTAAGGCGACCCACTGTCCCTCTCTGAAAGCTATTTGTTACTAATCTGATGATAGCAGTCATGCTGGTTCAGACCCTGGGAACTGAGGGTGTTACCCGGGGTTGAGGGAAGTTCCTGGGGACCGTGACGAAGCTGATGGGGAAACCGAGACCTTTTGGGTGCTTGATGAAGGCTGCTTCTTGTATGACTAGACACACAGAGTTCTTCAGCCTCACTCATTCATCCCCCATTCTTCTTCATCTACTCGTTGAGCACCTACTGTGTTCCAGGCCCCATTCTGTGCACCGGGGATACTGTGGTGAACAACACAGGTAAATTTCCTGGCTGCTGGGAGCTTCTGCTCGGGGACGGATAGAAGTCTGGGCACACAAAAAGGAACATATACTAAACTAATCCTAGTACTGCGGTTGTAAAGGAGACACAGAGTTGTGGCCCAGAGAACTGCGGGGGAGAGCCACTTCAGACAGTAGATTGCCTTTTGAGGAGGCAACATTGTCGTTGAAACCTGAGGACGAGAAAGCAAAGAAGCATAAGGAAAAGTGTTCTAGGCAGAGGGAATGGCATATGCAAAGGCCCTGAGGTAGGGAAAAAGTTGGAGCATTGGAGCTTTTATCCTTAACAAGTAAGTACATACGTCCTCAATGCACTGAATTTGAGAAAAAGGCGTCAAAATGAATAAGGTTAAACTTTGGAGTGTACAATCTACAGAGGTTTGAACATTGAGGTTCAGCTTCAAAATCCATTCTGATAGAAAGCATTCTCTTTCATTTAGTCACTCAGTATTTTGGGTAGCCACTGGGGATTCAGCAGTAACCAAGAAACATAGTCCCTGCCTGGATGTTGCTCAGAATGTCACTGAAACATCATGCGCAGTGTGCTCTGGTGGAGGGGTGGACCCCAGAGGAAAGCGTGACTCATACTCTGTGGAGAGGTCAAAGATTTATAGAGCAGATGACGTCTGAACTGGATTTTGGAGACTGAGTGGGAGGCTGACAGTCAGCCTGGGTGGGTAGGGCATTCCGGTAGCTGAAACACACGTGCCACGGTGTGGAAGCCAGATGAATGGGGATGTTGCTGATGCTCTAAGGGGGCGGGCGTACCCGGAGTCGGAATGAGTGCTGCAGCGCAGAGCAAATGCTGGGGGGAAGGCCCTGAAGCGCTCTGAATGCTGGGCTGAGGGATTTGGGGTCTTCTCTAAGAGGCAGTGAGGGGCCACGGAATGCCATGGTGGGACTGAGGAATGGGTTGGAGGGGCCACCGCTGGCGGCAGGAAGACCAAGGGGGAGGCCAGTCGGAGGACAGGTGGTCAGAGGTCCTTGAAGACGAGGGATGAAGTAGGAGCCCGTTTTTCTGTGTTCCCTTTCGGGAAGTACCTCAATCTCGATACTTCCCTTTCTGGCGACCTGCTGGCTCTTGTTTCTGGCCCTTCTGGGGAGTCCCTCTTCGCCCACTCCATGTCTTCTTGGTCCCTATGGGAAACGGCTCATTTAACTTTACCGCATTCCTCACCTTTCACTTTCGACCCCCAGTCCCCACCTTGGTCACACTGGAGATGAAGGCTGACTTGAGGAACTAAATGGATCGCATTCCTGAATCATCAGTGAGGGAAAGAAGATACAGGGAAACCAAGGACTTGGGGTCTTTCCCGTTTGGGGAAGTTGTAAACGATGCTGCTGTGAACGCTCTGGCACATGACTGCGTGTGTACATATGCACACACTTCTCTTGGGTGCAGAACCTGGAGATAAAATCATGGGGTCTCTTGTTCAGCCGAACCAACTTGCATTTCTACCAGGAAACTGTGTCGAGACTGACAATCCCCGTTTCCCTGGATCCTCTTCAGCACGTGGAACGTCTTTTTCATTTGGGCCACTCTGGGTTGATGTGTTGTGGTATCATAGTGGCATGCAAATTTTCATTTCCTTGATGAATAATGATTTTAAACACCTTTTCATATGCTTATTGGCCAGTTAGATGTCTTTTTTTTTTGATGAAGCGTTTAAGCTTTTTGTCAATGTTTTAAAGATGGAGTTGTGTTGTTTATTATTGTTTTGTAGGAGTTCTTTACATATTCTGGGCACAGATAAATTCATGTGTATATAATATATAAATCAAATATAATGTATAATATTACACACTATAAAAGAGAAAAACGTACATTTTATACTATATAAAAACTATACATTACATAGATAGATATGTATGTAGATATAGATATACTCTCCTCTCGTTTCAGTTTCTTTTCCATTCTCTTACTGAAATCTTTTGATGAACAGTATTTCTTAATTTTAACGTGGTCCAGTTTATCAGTCTTTTTCTTTCTGGTTAGAGCTTTGTGTGTGCTGTTTAAGGCGTTTTGCCTGCCCTAAGTTCATGAAAATACTGTCATGTTTTCTTTTAGATGTTTTATTGTTTCACCTTTCACCTAGGTTTATAATTTATCTGTAATTTACTTTTATGTATGATATCAAGTGGAGGGTCAAGGCTTATTTTTTCGATATGAACATTCACTTAATCTACCATCAGTTTTTAAAATCGTGCGGTCCCCATGGCTTTACAGTGGTGCCTTTGTCGAAAATCAAGTGACGATATACATGTCTATTTCTATATTCTTTTTCCACTGGCCTGTTTTTCCTTGCGACAGTGACATACTATTATTCAAGAGTGCCTGAACTATTCTCAGCTTTTGGCATTTCTATATCAATTTTAGAACTAGCTTGTCAATTCCAACAAAGAAAATCCTGCTGGGGATTTTTGTGAACTTTGGGATTACATTGAAACTTTAGTTCAATTTGGGGAAAACTGACATTTAAAAAATACAGTCATCCCTCGCTATCCACACGGGATTGGTTCCAGGATCCCCCATGGAGACCAAAATCCAGGGATCCTCAAGTCCTTTATATGAAATAGTGTAGTGTGTGCATATCACCTGCATGTGCATAGAGGCTACAGCAGTGTTTGCCTACACATAACTTCAGTCACGTGGCTTCAGTATAGTGCTGAAATTTGTGTTTCGCTTTTTGGAAATTTCTGAGGCTTTTTTGGGAATAATTTTGATTTGCAGTTGATTGAATCCACTGATGCAAAACCCACAGGTACAGAGGGCCAACTCTTAAATTTTCCAATCCATGAGCAAAGTGTGTTCCGCGATTTCTTTATATTTCAAAAAGTTTAACAAATATCTTGTAGATTTCTTGTAGAAGTCTTGTGCCTCTTTTGCTAGAGTTAATCTTGGATATTTGATTTTTTACATGCTAAATCGTACAGTTTAAAAATTCTCATGTTTGTTCTCAGGATATAGAAATACAATAGTTTTTTTTCCCCACACCTTGTTAACTTTGTTAATACAATTTTTCAAGCTGGAGTTCCAGATGTAGGAAGAAATTGCTGCAAAATCCAGCCTGCTTCACCAGTTGGGGACTTCCTGTCTTTGCTTTTGTAATATTTGTAGACCTCTGCATCTGTGACCCCCATGAAAAAGGGTATTGTGGCACAAAGCAGAGTGTCCCAGCCTTGAACTTCATAAATCACTAAATACTTTTTACCCTGTTAACAATTTTAACTGTACAATGGAGAACAGTACAGTATTGTTATCTATACGCACACTGTTGTACAGCAGCTCTCTGAAACTTTTCAGCTCACACTACTGAGACTGCATACCCATTGAACAACAACTAACTCCCCGTTACACCCCTTCCCTGCAGCCCCTGGCAGCCCTCGTTTTACTCTCTATTTTCATGAGTTTGGTTACTTTGGATGTGTCATACAAATGGAATCACATAGTATTTGTCTTTCATGACTGGCTTATTTTACTTAGCACAATGTCTTCAGAAACTATGTTCTAGCATTTGGCAGAATTTCCTCTTTTTTTGAAAGGCTACATAACATTCCATTGAATGTATATCACATTTTCTTCATCCATTCATTAGTCGATGAATTTAGGTTGCTTCCCCAGCTTGACTCTTGTGAATACTGTTGCAATGAACAAGGGTGTGCAAACATTTCTTTGAGATCTTGTTTTCAATTCTTTTGGATATGTACCCAGAAGTGAGATTGTTGGATTATGTGGTAGTTATATTTTTAATTTTTTAAGGAAATACCATGCTGTTTTCTATAGTATTTACACCATTTTACAATCCCACCAACAGGGTCCAAGGGATCCAGTTTTTCCACATCCTCACCAACATAATGCTCATCTTAACAGGTGTGAAACATAACTCATTGTGGCTTTGATTTGCATTTTTCTGGTGATGAGCGCTGTTGAGCACCTTTTCCTACACCTCTAGGCCCTTCGTTAATCTTCTCCAGAGAAATACCTACTCAAATCTTTTGCCTATTTTTTTTTCAACTGGGTTTTTGTTTTTGTGTTTGCTGCTGAGTTATAGTTCTTATAAATTCTAAACATCCTATATGTGGTTGGCAGATATTTTCCATTGTTCTGTAGTTGCTCTTTCATGTTGTTGACTGTTTCCTCTGCTGCACAGAAGTTTTTCAGTTGGATGTTGTCTATATTTGCCTTGTTGCTTGTGCTTTCGGTGTCATATCCAAGAAATAATTACCAAGCCCAACGTCATAATGTTTTTCCGTATATTTTCTTTTTATAGTTTTAGGTCTTATAATCAAGTATCTAATTTCGAGTTAATTTTTATATATGATGTAAGATAAGAGTCCATCTCTATTCTATTGAAGGTGGATATCAGTTTTCCCAATATCATTTGTTGGAGAGATTCTCCTTTCCCCGTTGTGTAGTTCTGCACCCTTGTCAAAAATCATTTGGCCACGTGTGTGCGTAAGGGTTTATCCCTGGGCCCTCTGTTCTGTTCCATTGGTTTCTGTGCCTCATTTTATGGCAATATCTGCTTTGTCTTTCCTTATGCCAATGTCTGCTTTGATTACGGTAGCTCTATCATATGTTTTGAAATCAGGATGTGTGAGGTTTCTATCTTTGTTCTTCTTTCTCAAGATTGTTTTGGTTACTTGGGGTCCTTTGAAATTCCCTATCAACTTCAGGATTATTTTTCTACTTCTGCAAATAATGCTATTAGAATTTTGATGGAGATGGCATTAAATCTGTAGATTGCTTTAGACATTTAAAAGAATATTAAATCTTCCAATATATGAACGTGGAGTGCTTTTCCCATTTATTTGTGTCTCTGATTTCTTTGGACAATGTTTTGTAGTTTGCAGTGGACAAGTCTTCCACGTCCTTGGTTAAGTTTACTCCCAAGTATTTTATTCTTTTTATTATGGTAAATGACATTGTTTTCTTAATTTTCTTTTTTGGATTGTTCATTGTGAGTGTATAGAAATGCAACTGATTTTTGAGTGTGGATTTTCCATTCTGCTACTTTGCTAAGTTTGCTTATTAGTCTAACAGGTTTCATTTATGGAATCTTTCAGGTTATTTACATACAAGATCATATCATCTGTAAACAGATCATTTTACTTCTTCCCTCCAATATGACTGCCTTTCATTTCTTTTTTTATAATTTATTTTATTTATTTTTTTTACCGAATTGCTTTGGCTAAGACTGCCAGTATTACGTTAAGTAGAAGTGGTAAGAGTGAGCATTCTTGCCTTATTCTTGATATTAGAAGAAAAGCTTTCAGTTTTTTACCATTGAGGTCAGCTGCAGGCTTTCATTTATAGCCTTTATTATGTTGAGGTAACTTTTTTCTATTCCTAGATGCTGAATGTCTTTATTATGAAAAGAAAACTTGGAAAATATAAGTTGCTTTTTCGGCATCAGTTGAAATAATCATGTGATTTTTGTTCTTTGTTCTGTTAATGTGGTCCGTTTTTGTATGTTCAACCATCCTTGCATCCCAAGGATAAGTCTCAGTTGTTTGTGATGTATAACCCCTTTTAATGTGCTGCTACATGCTGTTTGATAGTATTTTGCTGAGGACTTTTGTGTCAATATTTATCAGGGATGTTGATCTGGAGTTTTCTTTCTCTGGCTCTGGTTCTGAGCTTTTATTTGTTGAGAGATTTTTTATTACTGATTCAATCTACTAGTTCTAGGTCTGCTCAGATTTTCTATTTCTTTATAATTCAGTCTTGGTGGATTGTATATTGCTAGGAATTTATCTATTTTTCTACATTATCAAGTTTGTCGATGTATAATTACTCAGTAGTTTCTTATAATTCTTTTATTTCTGTGGCATTTGTTGTAATGTTTCCTCTTTCTTTTCTGGTTTTAGTTATTGAGTCTTCTTTTTCCTTAGTCTAGCTAAGATTTTGTTGATATTTATATATACAAATAAATTTTTTATACTGATCTCATATACAGTGTCCTTGTTTAACAATTATTACTCTAATAGTTTATCTGTCAAGTATCTGAACTTTTCCAGGTATTCAATACTTATATCATTCCAATCCTGTAGTTTTCTAATCTTTATAAATTTATTTATTTTCCTTGCCCTCCAGTACAAGACATTATTATCTTTTTCTTGACCTCGGGGATAAAGTATTCAGTATTTGAACACTAAGGATAATGTTAGCTGATATGGAGTGTGTCTGTGTGCATGCTCCTTATTGGATTAAAGATGATTCCTCTATTCCTAGTTTTCTGAGAGTGTTTTAAAGATCATGAGTGGGTGTTATAATTCATTAAATGTGTTTTCTGAACCCATTAAATTATCATATAAATTTTCTTCTTTATTCTGTTAATGTGGTGAAATAGATTACAGTAGTTTCCCCTTCTCTATGGGGGATATATTTCAAGACCCCAGTGGATGCCTGAAACCACAGTAGTACCAAACCCTATGCGTACTATGTTTTTCCTATACATACACACCTATGATAAAGTTTAATTTAAAAATTAGGAGAAGTAAGAGATTAACAACAATAACAAATAAGAAAGTAGAACAATTATAACAATACATGATAATAAAAGTGTGTGAATGTGGTCTCTCTTTCTCAAAGTGTCTTCTTGTGCTGTTCTCAACCTTCTTTTTGTGATGACGTGAGATTGTAAAGTCTATTTCTATATTTGTGTAACCATCCCTTCTTGCAATAGATGGCTTGGTGTCACTCATTTCAGGGATTTCTTGACGAAGTTTTCCTATAGTTTTAATGCTTTCTGGTGCAACATGTTGCCATCAATCAAAATATGTTTTCTGTTCACGTCTTCTACTCACAAATTAATGTGTTTTCCATCTTAACTAAACACTTACCATGCACTGACTGTGACTGTAACTTATGCAGTTTGAGGTGTGACAGTAAAACAAGCAAGAATTTCTTTTTCCTTCTTCACAATTTCATGGCTAGAAGATTCATTCTTACCATAGATCTTAGCGACCTTAGCAGTTTTCTTTCCTTAGTAAATAGAGAACTTGCATCTTTTCACTTAAAGGAAGCTCTTTATGGCTTCTCTTTGGCATGTCTGAATTGCTGGCATCACTACTCTTGTGCTGTGGGGCCATTATGAGGTAAAATGAAGTTAATTTAAGCACAAGCACTGTGATACCATGACAATAGATCTGATCCCATGACTGATGGGCAGGTAGCACAGACAGCCTGGATGTGCCGGATAAAATGATGAAGCATGTCCCGGTGGGGACAGAGTGGGACAGTGTTAGGTTTTATCACACTACTCAAAAAGCCACACAATTTAAAATTATGAGTTGTTTGTTTCTGGAATCATTCATTTAATATTTTCAGAGTGCAATTGACTGCGTAAATAAGACTGCAGAAAGTGAAGCCATGGATAAGAGGAAACTACTTTACTGATTTTCAACTGACCTTGCACTCCTGAAATATACCTCATTGATAATGACATATTGTCTAGTTTTGCACGGATCACTTGTTTTGCTTTGTCAACATTTTGTTTAGAATTTTTGTGTGTACATTTATGAGAGCTATTGACCTATAATTTTTCTTTTAATGTCAAGTTTTGATATCAAGGTTATGTGTTTAATTCTAGTGTTTAGTTCATTCACGTTTAATACAAGTACTGATGTTTTTGGGACTAAATCTACCTTCTTGCTATTTGTTTTCCTTTAGCTCCATCTATTCTTTCTTCTCTTTTCTTCATCATTGTCCCATTTTTTAGAAGAATAACATTTAAAATTTTATTATCCTATGTTTCCTGTCTATACTTTTTAAAATAATTCTTACAACATGCATACTTGATGTTTTTGGAGTCTACCTTATATATTAGTACCATTATTATTTCCCAGGCAATACAGTGACCTTTAACTTTATTAACCCTTTCTTACCTTTGGGGTATCATCATCATGTATTTTAATTCTGCATTTAGTATAAACCTAATAAGATATTATTGTTGTTACTACTTTAAACAATTAATATTCATTAATATTTACAATACTCTCTATTGCTCTTCATTTCTTCCTATAGTACTTTGCTTCCTGTCTGGGATTGTTCTTCTTTTGCCTGAATAACTCACTTTAGTACACATTTTAATGTAGGTCTATCAGGGACGAGTTCTATCAGCTTTTTTTGGGGGGGTCTGAAAAGATGTTTATTTGCTTTCAGTTAAATAATTTGAAATTAAGATCCCATTTACATATACAATTCACTGTTTTAAAGTATACGATTAAGTGGTTTTTAGTATATTTACGAAGTCGTGCAGCCATCACCACCATCTAACCGCAAAGCATTTTCATTGCTCCAGAAAAAAAAAACCATGCCCATTGGCCATCACTCCCCATTCCTCCTCCCTCCAAAGCTCCCACCCCTGGAACCACTCATCTACTTTCTGTCTCTATGGATTCGCCTATTCTGGACATGACATAAAAACGGAATTATGGAGTATGTGTCTTTGTTTCTAATTTGTTTACTTTAGCATACATTTTCATGGCTCATCCATGTTGTAGTATGTGTCATTGCTTCATTCATTTTTATGGCTGAATGATATTCCACTGTAGGGCTATTCTACATTTTGTTTGTCTGTTCACCAATTGATAGACAGCAGGGTTGCTTCTGTTTGGGGGATGTGATGAATAATGCTGCTATGACATTTGTTTACAAAGGTTTTCCTGTGGACATATATTTTCAGCGACTTTTTGCTACACACCAGGAGTCAGATTGCTTGGTCAGGTGGTAATAGTATGCCACCTTAACTTTTTGGGTAACTGTCCAATTTCTTCTAGCAGAGATATAGCATATAGGCAAATCACCTTGATGCTGTCAAGGCTAACTTATTTCAGATTTTTGCTTATTCTTAAGGCATAAACTCTCCTGAATAACTGGGTATGCACTAGGGCCCATCTTTCTTGCCAAGCCTTGAACTTCAATTCCTTCCTTAGCCTTGTGAAACTGTCAAAATCTCTTCTCAACTTTTTAGCCCATTGCCAGAGGCTTTTGGCTAGATTTCATGATATGAATTCATTTGCAATGACTTGGAAGTTCATTTGAGGGGAAATTGCATACATAATTTCAAAGCGTTTTCCTTCTGACACCCTGGTCTCTCAGGTACTATCAAACTTGGGTGCTCTCTCATGTGGTTTCACAGCATTTTTTTCCCCGTTTAGTAGTTGTTCTCACTAAGGGGATTAGTTTGATACCAGCTACTCTGTTATAGTCAGAGGTGAAAGTCCTCTCCATGTTTTAGTTTACAAACTTAAGATTCACTTGCTTTTAAAATGTTCTGAAATAGTTCGTGCATGCACAAAGATATAAAAAATAATATAATCAACACCAGTGGTAACTTCACTCGGTTTTACCAGACCTTTGAGATTCCTGACTATTTCTCTTCATCACATACCCTTCGTTTCTTCGTTATTTGAAGTTTGATGTTTCTCATCTTGACTTTCTCCGTATTTTCAAGACATGTATATAATCACCGAAACAACGGGTAGAGCGGTTTTACCTGTGTGGCATAGGTGGTGTTATTATGCGAACGTTCTTTTCCTTACTTTTTTTCATTTAACATTTTGTTTGTGAGCGTCACTTGTTTTTTTCTGTGAAGCTCTGATTCATTTTCACACTGAGCGATTACACCACAGTTTACATTTCTGTTCTCTTGCTGGTGGATATTTAGGTTGTTTCCAGTTTTTCGCTATTAAAACCAAAGCTGCTATAAACATGTCTGCATGTGCTTTTAGTACACATGTAGCAGAGTTTCCTTTGTGGTGCACGTAGGGGTGAAGTTGCTGGGTCTTAGGGCAAGCACCTGCTCAAGGTAATGAGATCATGTCAAACTGTTTTCCAGACCAGTAGTATTGGTTTACATTTCCTGACTGTGAATGAGAGCTCCCTACACCATGTCCTCAGCCATATGTGATGTCATCAGACGTTTAGTTTTCACCAATCTGATAAAATTAAAACGTCATTGTGGTTTTTATTTGCATCTCTCTGTTGACTATGCAGTTCAGCGCTTTATATTCTCTGCAGCACCTACTCCAATCTGATTTCCTACCCCCAGGCTTCTCTGCTTCCCCAGAATCTCCTGAAATGTGGCCAGCTTTTAATCTGTATTTCCAGAAGTCCAGAAATCATTTCTTGGCACTGGAGCCTGGTGGATAAACACCTTTGCAGGGCTCCATCCCATCCAAGACTGACTGTGCTGGAATGCTTCACATGCAATGATGCATTTAGTGCTTATAGCAAACCTGTAGCAAAGACTCATGACTCCCGTTTTATAGGTGAGAGAAAAGAATCAGGGGAATGAGGAACTCGCCCAAAGATGCCCAGATGGGACCTGGCAGATTCCAAGCCAGTGCTCTTCACTCCTCTGTAGGGGACTGCAGAGGTAGGGTGCTGCTGCGGGGACTCCTATAGCAGAAAGCCCTGTAGGGCACCCTACACTGTCCTTCACTCAGGAAGCACCTGGAGGTCTAGTGTCCATCTTGGGGAGTAAGTTGCTGTTGTCCTCAGGGGTCAGCCTGAATGGGATGACCCATAAAAAATGGGTTCAGGGCAGGGAGCCCAGTGGGATGGGGAGGTGTTCCCACTTGGTGCTGTGAGAACACGAGGAGAAGCCTTCATCATTCAAGGCTGATGTTCCCCAGAAGTGAGCAGCTTACTTTAGATGGTGTTAAATATCCCTGGACCCTTAGGGAGAGATCCTTTTCAACCTTCTTTTAATCTTCTGATGATGTAGGGGGTGAGGCTCAGATTGGTGCTAGGATGTCCAAAACGCCTCTCTGACACTCTTCGATCTCCCTTCTTAAACAACGGCAAACAAAATCTCCGGTCCTACAAGTCTCAGGCAGGGGGTAGTATCTTCCTAAAATTCAATAACTGCCTTTTGTTTTACTTTTATTAGTTTTGACTTTTCACTGTATTTAGTTTTATGATAAGTAGACTGTTTTGTCAGGTACTCTTCCAAATGCTTTACAAGTATTGACTAATTTAATTCTCCCAAAGACTCCATGAGGGAGGTACGGTTACTATTATCTCCATTTCACAGATGAGGATTCTGGGGCCCAGAAAGATTAAGGAAACTTTCCAAAGTCATGTAGCCTGTAAATAAATGGCAGTGCTGGCATTTGAACCCAGGCAAGTGAGCCACAAGTCTGCGTTTAACCTCTGTGGTACACACTGCCTCTCCATTTCATACTAGTTACCTGTTGACGGTAGTGATACTACATTTTCTTCTGAGACATGTTTATTGGAGCTAAAAATGGGATTTAAAATAAAAATAAATAGCACGGGTGAAAACCCTGAATGTTGTAAGTGGTAGGAGTTCTGGAACATTCCAACATAGCTTCACAGATGCAGGGGTGGAGCAGGTGGCTGTGAAGCCTGAGTCCAGAGTGATGGGATGGAAAAAGGTGTTCAAGGAGCAGATGCAGCAGGAGAATTTGCTTCATGCGAGGCAGACAGGCATTCGGGCCTGGGGCGCTAGGGGAATGATGAGTTCTTAGGCTCGGTGGGCCAGTGACAGCAAGGACCCAGCATCCTCGTATAGTAACTTCCAGTTCACAGAGCACTGCCGTGTCTGCTTTCTCACAGGCTCTTCCTAACTGCCAGGTGCAGTGGGCATTACTGTCCTCATTTCAGAGGTGATAACTGAGGTCAGGGAATAGAAGGGACAGAGGAGCTCCAAGATCTTCTGGCTTCAAATTCTATGTCTTTTGCTTTATCCCACTTTATCAGGTTTCTTTGACGGCAAGCAACAGAAGCATAATTCAACGTGGTTGAGCGAGCAACATGTTTTTTTGCTTATGTAAATGAAAAGTCCAGGTGCGGACATCAGACCCAGCTGCATCCAGGTCCTCAAATGATGCCACGGGGTCCCTGGGTCTGTATGTCTCAGTACTGTCATCGTTTTCAGCAGACTCTCTGTAAGAAGGGACGGAGATGGGTACCAGCTTCCAGTGGGCACAGCAACAAATCCTTCTTTATTAGAGTTCTAGAAAAATTCCTAGGATTGCTCTCATTGGCCTTTCCTGGGTCAGTATCCATTCCTGACTCATTTAACGTGGCCAAGCAGGCGGGTAGGGACACTTTGTTGAACAGGCCTCGGTCAGGTGCTCACTCTATGGAGCAGACGTTCAAGTCATCGCCAGTCTGAGGAACTCTTTATAAGAGGGGAGGAGACACCAGGCAGATAGAAGCAGCAGGTCCCCTCCGTCCTCAGGGGCCTGGGTGTTGTTTGTGCAGCACAGAGGATGTGGAGGGAGGAAAAGCTTTGAATCTGGGCAAGGAGCTTGTGCTTTATATTGTGGTGACAATGGAGCCTCTGGGGAGTGACAACTATGCCAGGCCTTGTGCTGAGGCTGGGGTCACAGGTGTGAGCACACTAACAAGGGGCAGACCCAGACTCCGCCTCCTGCTGTGGGGGTTAAACCCTCAAAGTGTGATAATGGGGCTCCTGCTTGGCTTAGGGCCCCTGAAGGTCAGTGTTATTTAAAGCACTTTAAATGGGGTTTGTCCCATCCTCATCTTATTTTAATAGCTGTGTTATTTATTTTAAAGTGTGTTGGGAAAAAATATATGACTATGGATATTATTACTTAGCAGGGGTCCCCAGCTCCCCAACCTTGGACCAGTAAGGACTGCACAGCAGGAGGTGAGCAGTGAGTGAGGGAGCAAAGCTTCCTCTGTGTTTGCAGCCGCTCCCCAGCGCTAGCATCACAGCCTCAGCCCCACCTCAGATCACCAGGCATCAGAGTTTCATAGAAGCACCAGTCTCTGGTGCCAAAAAGGCTGGGGACAGCTGTTGCTTAGGATGAGGTCGGAGTTAATTTTTAAGTAACTTCATTTATAGAAATATATTAAGTAAATAATAGTACACGCGATCTACAAATATGGCTATTATTTTGAAAGTGAGAAATTGGGGCATCTCTTGGCTAGATCATTCCGGAGTCCACCCATTTCTGATGCTCTAAATTCTGTATTAATCATGGCTGTTCATTAGGTGTTTATGTGTCAGGGACCATGCCCAGGGTTTTCTATAAATCATTTTTTTGAATTATCACAAGAATCCTGGAATCAGGGTTTACCATCTCTACAAGGCTCAGAGAGGGGAAGCGGCCGGCCCAGAGCCACACAGGTGGTAATCTGAACCTCTCTGTGCCCTTCATCACTGCCTGCTCTTGATGGGGGCAGGTAGGATCTAGGGGGACCCTTGGTGGCAGGGGCTTCCCACTGTGGTTTCAGGGATGGTGTCTGGAAGGAGCCATGTGCGTGACTTGGTCTCTTCATGGGTCATCCCTCTAGGCTCTAGTTCCAGCTACACCCCTGTCCATGGGGGTGGTCTGAGTGGGGCTCCTCGGCCTGGCGGGCAGATCTACTGGCCTCTGGCTTGCACCTTCCCAAGCAGACACAGAGCTGGGGTGCAACAGGCATTGCCAGCCTGGTGGGTTGTTCCTCTGCCCAGGGCATCAAACTTTCCTCCTTCTGAAAAGGCTTACTCTGTTCTCTGAAGCGGTCTCTTCTCCATCTCATGCAGGCCAGGGAGCCCAGGTTGCCTTGGTACAGTCAGATCTGGGCGCCCAGGGCACTCCCTAGTGGGCTAACCTGGGCTTTGGATTGAGTAAGAAGGCTCACTACTGGGCTAACCTTGTGTTAGGTATTCAGTAGGCGTCCGCTTTGTGGGTGAATCTTGAACTTGTTACTTAGTAAGGAGACAATTTGGGGGGCTAATGTCAACACAGGTGCTTCATGGGAGGAGGACTCAAGACTTGCTCATTAAATGCCACTTTCCAGACCAGTGTGCCCTCCCCACTTCCTCTTTCTTTCTTCACTGTATAAATGCCCACATTTAATCCCACAATGTAGGCTGAGTGTTGGGGAAAGGGCAGTGAGCCCCTCCCCCTTTGAATTCACCTGTCATTCATGACTGTAAGGGGGACGGGAGGAAGGCAGGAAAAGTGGGGAGAGATCCACAGGCCGAGGCAGGAATCCTTGGGAGCATCTGTGGGCTTCTCAAACTCTTGTTTTTCTGAGACAAATTCAAGAATCTGAGGCAGGTCTTCTAAGGAAGGGATGGGGACCAGAGAGAGGCTGCTCAGGGTCCCTTGGTCCTCAGGCCCAGGCCTACCCTTTGCTGTGTGTCTCTTCTAGGCCCCCGGGAATCAGCATGCCCCCCGACTGGGCTGCCCTTCTGCTCCTGCTGATGCTTCAGAGTGGTGAGTAGCTGCCCTGCTGTCTGCAGGGGGAGGGCTGCGCTGGCCTGTGGGCTCCAGGACATGGCTACAGGCCCCAAGGTCAGAGTCAATGGCATCTGTCCTCTAGAGGCTGACACAGGTGGAGCAGCCAGCTCTCCGTGAACCAGAACATGGCCAACCAGAGAGCTCCATTAGCCAGAAGGGTTGGGTTGTCACGTCTCACGGGGCCTATGAGAGACTTCATCCTGCATTTCCCTGGCTCCCTCCCTTAGCCGGCTTCAGCCCTTACAGAAAGTCCTGCCTTTGGTGTCTCCTCGTGCAAGCACCCTCCTCGGGGATGTTCTTCAACAATCACGGGACCCTGAGCAGGCACTGATATTCCCCAGTGGGGAGAGTGGAGGTGGAAACTAAAGTAGCCAGAGCCTTGGAAGGCAGCCTCATGGCAATCATGGGGAGATGTCAGACAGCCAGGGCTGAGACATCCAGGAAGCCTTCCCAGAAGAGGCGGAACGCAGCACACAGGCTCCAGTGGGGTGGATGAGAGGCAGGGGCACCCTCAGCTGCCACTCTGCTGACCATGGGCATTTCTCTCTGGTTTTTACCAAAAGGCCCAGAACCTCTAATAGCTCCTTCAGGAAACAGGAGTCGGGCTTTTTTATTTTCTCTTTCTGAATGACCAGCACCCGTCCTGGCTCTAATGGGTCTTCAGGTCACCTGCCACAGCTCCACAACCCATGGGAGCAAATAATAAACCCATGCTGTAGGGGGCACAGAGCACGATCTCGTGCCATTCTCCTTACAGCCCCCCACCCCGCCCACGCCGAGGTCCATGCTGCAATGATGCCCAGTTCTCAGTTGAGGAAACTGTGGTTCAGCGAGCATAGGGGATAGGGCCATAGTCACACAGCCGGGAGGCAGCAGAGCTGGGATCAGCTCCCGAATCTGTCTGTTCCTATGGTCTTAACCCCCTGGCTTTGCTGCTTTTATTGAGCAAGTGCCACATGCAGGCAGCGTGGGCTGCACTGGTGGGACGTCATATGCGTACCTCCACGCCTGCCAAGAGGGCCAGTGTCCCCAGCTTATAGATGGGGATGTAAGCAGTCGCGAGTCACATGTCCACACTTTGATAACCCCAGACCAGGGACGGCCCTGGGGTTCTCGATCCACGGTCTGGCTATTGACCAGGTGACTGGGTTTTTGTTGGTCCCTCTGGCCCCTCATGCCACCTCCATACTAGTTTGGGGGCTGCTGTTCCCTCCCCAATGTTCATTCCAAGTTTGGGACAAACCCTATACCTTGGTGGCCTTGAGCCCAACTAAGAATGGCAGCTTCTCTCCCAGATCTGAAGTCTTGAGAGAGAACTACTGGGATGTAAACTCGGAGGAGACACAGCCAAGTGGTGGCTTCTGCATCTCTGGGGTGAGGTCCTGCCAGAATCAGTCCTCCATTCTCCACAAAGTGCCGACTAGCCCCTCTGCGCCCCACCATCAGGCCCTGTGCTCCTCTCCGAGAGAAGCCACCCCGAGAGCAGGATCCATTTCCACAGCCCAGACACCTTGGCTGCGGGGAGGACTGTGTTGAAAAGGATTCCGAGGCCACAGCCAGGGGAGAGAGTGTCAGCGATCAAATGGCAATGTCTGCCATGGTGCGGATGGGAAGAGCTAGCACAGATCAGATTCCCTGGGTGAGAGTCTCAGCAGCCCCGACCAAGAGGGACGAGAGGTGCAGTGTGGTCTCGGGACCTCAGTGTCATCGTCTAGAAAATGCGAGTGGGTTGGGGTGGGGGTAGGGTGGACTAAAGGACTTTCCAGCAGCAATGTTCTTGGTTCCGAATCTAGCTTCTGACCCAGAGTGAGGCCCAGGAAGGGAATGGATCACCATCCCTTGGGTCTTCATTAGTTGAGAAAAAATAAGGAAAAATCCCTCTAAAAGTGAATCCACTTAAAAAGGCAAGCAGATTTCTGGTAAATACTGGGGCGGAAGAGAAGTGTCAGCACCTGATCTCACAAAACAAAGCTAAAACTTATGACCTGTATTTTGTCAAACACTGAACAAAATTTAGAATATGACTGCAGCTGTATTTTTAGAACAAAGTGAAGCAATGGATGGCAGAGGTGGGAGAGCGTTCAATCTGACAGAATTACCTGAGCTGGCAATCCCCGTGTCACTCGCTGGTGGTGGTGATGGTCTGGGCAACATTTTGGCAAAAGCATTCAAGGGAGTGTCAGTTTTCGGGAGCTTCTTATTCTCTGAAGCACTTGCGGCATCACTGAGGTCGGTCCGTGTCCCGTCTCAGGCCGGCTGCTGTGGAGCAGCGGACTCTTCCTTGTCAGGGATCGGGGCATTTCCAGTAGCGCTCTTGTGGGCCTCATGAATGCCTCTCGAGTCACGTGCGGGTTCGTCCCGCATCTGGGGAGTTCAGGGAGCCCCACCCCGGGGAGGGAAACTGGCCCGGAGAGATGCTGACCTGGTTGCGGGACATGGAGCCTGTGGGGAGAGAGCTGAGGTGGGACCTGCTCAGTTTATTACGTTCCACATGAGGAGTGTCTTGTCCCCATAGCCAGCCTTGCAACTTCGGGTGTGCAGACGAGAAATCTCAGGTGGCAAAGACCCCCTTGCCCCAGGCCCACAACTTAGTGGCCCCTGAGTCGTCATAGTCATCCTGGCTTCTGCTCATTCTCCAGTCCTGGAGGGGGTGAGGGTCTGAGGAGCCCCACAGCGTCCTGCCAGCCCCATACTGAGGCCCCTCTCTCCTCACCTCCAGCCTGGGGTTGTCCAGACCTTGTCTGCTACACCGATTACTTCCAGACAGTCACCTGCATTGTGGAGACATGGACCCTTTACCCCAGAACACTCACCCTCACCTGGTAAGTGGCTGGGCCTCACCAGCTCTGGGGGTGCTACTCAGGGTAGCTTGGCCTGGGGCAGGGCTGCAGGAGACCACAGACTGAGTTGGACCTACTATGTGCCTGGCAGGTAGTTTAGCAATAAAGAGAATAGCTGCCACTTCCTGGGGGCTCACTCAGCAATTTCGCCCACAACATTTGGTTTCACCCCAGGAAATTGGAGTTGGGACTCACTGTGCCCATGGGCCTTGTCCGGAGCGTGAGTTGAGTGGTACAGGGCAGCTCTGTCCAGATCCAAAAGCCATACTCTCTCACCCACACAGGCCTGACTGGGATTTTGAGACCCCGAGATGACCGGTCCCCCACACAATTCTTCTGAGCACTTAGTGCAGGCCAGGCAGGCTGTTGCGTGCTTCATGTGAACGATCTCCTCCAGGCCTCCTCACAGTTACGAAATGAGGACACTGGAGTTCAGAGAGGTTATGCAACCTGCCCAAGGTCACACAGCCAGTGCATGGTGGACTTGGGATTCAAACACAGGCAGCCTAATTCCAAAACCCATGGGTCCCTATTAGTCCACATGGTTAAAGAAAAAATCACTCATGACACTCATTAAAGAATGGCAGGGCAGACTTTATTTAAGACCGTGAGGACGGGGATAGGGACAGGCATGGGGTTTCACCATAGGGGACAGAGATTGGGCTCAATTTCAGATACAACAAGGACAAGTGGGAATCCATAGTCAAGGAGCAGGGTGGGGTCAGTGGATATAAAATGACCGAGAGGGAACATCAGGGGTGAGGGGTCCTCTGGCTAAACCGACCTAATGGGGTTCCTGCTGAGGGTAGTGCAGGGGGTCAGACATCGCCTGGGGGGTCGATAGGGGTTGAGGAACCAGATCAGACGTCGAGGGTGGTCGGGGGGTCCTTGCCAAACTGACTTAGCAGGAGTCTTGCTAAAAGTAGACAATGCAGAGACAAACACAGAAGCCGGAAAGTCAGGGCCTGGCTGAGGAGCGAGCTCAGAGGAGGGGGGATAGAGTTTAGTCAAGGACAGACTCTTAGTCAATATGCTGCTCAGGATACAGCACAGCTGGCTTTCCTTCTGTCATCACCTTTTCACCCACTTATTCAGAACACATTTATTAAGCCCCTGCCAGATACTCGCAGGCCCTGGGGACCTGGCAGAGCCCAAAACTGATGCAGTCCCTGGAGCTGACCCAATGCAGTGGGAGTGGCTGGGGATGCGGGCGATGAACACTCAACAGCCCACCAGATGGTTTCTGATACTGAGGGCTAGAGTCTAAAGAACAGGAAGCTGGACCACAGGGCAGAGAGGAGTGACCTGGGGGAGGGCATGTTTTAGCCAGGGTGGTCAGGGCAGGCCTCTCTGGATGAGAAGGAGGCAGCCGGCGAGCTGGGGAAAGGGCATTCCAGGCAGAGGACACTGCCCGTGCAAAGGTCTTGAGGCAGAAAGAGCTGGTGAGTTTATTAGTTTGGGGAATAGTAAGGTCAGTGTGGTCAGAGCGGAGTGAGCCAGTGTGAGGACAAGCAACAGACAAAGGTGGGGAGAGGTTGGCAGGGGCCGGATTACACTGTGCGGGTGGTGAGGAGCCACTGTGGAGTTTTAGATAGGGGAGTGACAGGGAATTTTTAAATATCCCCCTGGCTGCTGTGCAAGTGGATAAATTTCAGGGAAGGCAGGGCAAGCGAGGACACCATCAGATGGCCGTCACAGTGGTCCGGGCCGGAGGCTTGGAGAGCATTTATTCAGGAGAAGTTTCTGTTCCAGCAAATATTTAGCAGAGATCTGAGTCCACATATCCATATTGGCCCTGGAGGGTGGTCATGTTCAGAGCCCGAATTAGGGAAATAAATAGCTGGTGAACTCCTATTCATACCTCAAAACCCATTGTTTCTGCATAGTGGGAGTTGAAAAGCCAGAGCATTTCCCCTGGCCCCATATCAACAGGTTGCCTGGAAGTTCACTCAGAGTAGGGACTGAGGTTCATTTGGCCCTTATCTTGGCCCTCAGCACAGGCACTTATTAGGTAGATATTCAGTGGATATTGGGTGAAAGGAGGTGGGGAAAGAGACCTGAAATGCTTAGTACCCTTCCTCTGGGACAGTGATCCGGCCGGTGGAACTGACACAGGCAGATTTAGGCTCGGTCCAGGCAAGAATGGCCCAACTTTCCCTATTGCGAGTGGTTGCCCTAAGTGAGGTAGTAAGTTTCTGATTTCCTAGAAGTGTACAAGCCGAGCCTGGACACAACCCACCAGGGCTGCTTCTGGGGAGGAGATACTTTTCCTGGGAAATGGTCGGTGGGACTAGGGGACCCCCAGCTCCACCTCAAGTCCCTCCCTCCCAAGATTCTGGGCTTCCGCCTGGCCCTGAGCCCAGCGGCTGCTCTGTCCTTGAAGGCAAGACCCATATGGCGAGCTGAAGGACGAGGTCACCTCCTGCATCCTCCATCGGTCCACCCACAACGCCACGCATGCGAAGTATACGTGCCACATGGATGTGTTCCACTTCATGGCTGATGACATTTTCAGTGTCAACATGACAGACCAGTCTGGCAACCACTCCCAGGAGTGCGGCAGCTTTGTCCTGGCTGAGAACAGTGAGTACCCCTGGACCCTGGAGCTGCGGGGAACCCAGGTGGGGCCTGGACCCCATGCTCCCTGGACCGGCTCTCCCTGCCGCCCAAACTGACCTGTCCATAGATTTAGGCGCCCTATTGCTTACTAAGGTATGGCGGGAGACAGCTAGGCCTGGGCCTGAACCAGAGAGGGGCAGCGGAGGTGTGAAAGGAGCTAGACTGGGACCAGGACCTTGGGCTTCGGTTCTGGCTCAGCTCCAGCCTATCAGTGACCTTGGACTGTATAGAACAAGGGGCCCTTTTACCCCTGACCTTTGGGGATTCTGTCCCATTATAAGGCAAGTGGGAGACATTGAGTCACAAGAGAAAACTTCCTCAAGTCTTTCCATTAACTCCAGTGAGGCCTAGAATTTCCCTCCAGGCTGGATGGAGGCTGGAGGCCAAGGGGCAGAAGGGCCAGCTGGTGAGAAGGGCCCCGGAGGCTGTGTGTGTGTGTGTGTGTGTGTGTGTGTGTGTGTGTGTGTGTGTGTACCCAAAGTGGGGCGTCCACGCAGTGGGTGAGAGGCCCATCCCCAGAGGCATGCAAATACTGAGCGGGGAGTCTGTCTTGTCCTTGGGGAATATTCAGCCCTTTGAAGTTTGGGATTTTCTGTTCCTAGATCCCTAGTCATAGGGCAAGGGGATAAGAGGGTGTCTGTCTGTTATTCACACTCTGAGTCCAGGTTTGGACCACTTTGCTGAGTGGGTGTCACACCAGTGAGGGTGTGAGTAAAGTTTCTTTCTCTCTCTCTGTCTCTCTGTCTCTCTGTCTCTCTCTCTCTCTCTCACACACACACACACGCACACACGCTTATAAACACACCCTCAGACACACAAATGCCTTCCCATCCCCTGGCCTCGACCGCAGATGCCCATGTTTTTCTCACCATGCACGCGTGCACACACACACACGCTCATGCAGCCGTTCAAGTCCAGCTGCGGTGAATTCACTGAGCAACGGGGCCATCCCGCCTCTCGGAGAGAGCTGTGGGCAGGCAGTAGCCCCAGCCTGCAGAGAAGAGCGAAGGGCAGGACTGACACTCTGCCTTGCAGGTGGCTTCGAGTCACGGTTTTCTCTGGCCCCTTCCCCCTGCCCTCCTTGCGATGGTCTGAGGCCAGGCCTGGGCCCCGTGTGGCAGGAAGTGGTGTTTTGCTCCCCATGCACCCCTCCCTTGTCCCTCGCTCCTCCTGAGCCTCCCCAGGCCGAGCAGCCCCTGTTCTTGAACCTGGACTCTGTTAACATCTCTTGAGCTTCTCTCTGAATTGGTCCTCGCCGGCCAGGCCAGGCCACACACGGGAGCAGGTACCAGGCCACCGCCTGCCCAGGGGGCAGAGAAGATGCTTAGCAACTATTCCAGTCGCTGAAATAGCACCAGCGGTAAAGCACTCACCATGGCCTCCCACCTAGGCCAGGGGGCAGGGTTGTGAGCAGCTTCTGGGCTCCTTTTGGAATCCCGGCATTTAACAGATATTTCTCGAAGGCTTACTGTGTTCCAGGCTCTGTCTCAGAAGGTGAGGGCACAGCACCGACCCAGGAAAACAAAACCTCCACCTCAAGGAGCTGAGACCCCAGAGAAGGGAGACGGAGAGAACGTTGGTGTGGCCAACAGAGCTTGGAGGGGGCGGGTGTGACGCAGGGGTCTGTCGCTTCTCTCTCACACCAACACACTTGTCACTCGGTTTCTCTGAAGTTACCACCTTCTGCTACTTAGTTTGGTGCCATGAATTTTCGCCCCAGGTGATGAGAACTTGTTCCCTTTTACACGGGAGGAAATGAAGGCACCGTCCTGCTCAAATTCTTAAAACAAATTTGGGGTGGGGCGGAGCTGGAAGCCTGCTTTGACCTTTGCCTGGGGGGTGCCCGGCAGGCAGAGATGCTGTGGTCCAGATCTCAGCTCTCGCACTTCCCAGAAACTGTCTGTGGGGTCAGAACACCAAACTCACAGGGCCACTGCCGGGTGTCAAACTGCTCAGCGAAGCAGGCCGCAGGCACTCACTAGTGGCAGCTTCCACCGTCAGCATGACGCATACGCAGCATCAGCAATTATAGCATAATTAGCTAGCATCCTTGCTCATGAGAGGTTTTTGACTTTTCAGGGAAGCTGGGGCTCAAAGTCCCAACATTTAGAGCAGAAATAGAAGCCCCGTGAGTCTGGCCAGCAGGTGGCTTGGAAAGTTTTGTGGACTAACTTTCACATTTGAGAGATTCCCCACAGCCATCTGGATTGTCAGGTTTCTGCTTTCTGGCCGCCCTGGTCTGCATTCCTGCCCAGGCGCTGGGGCCAAGTCACACATCCCCTTTACAGTGCAGTCCTCAAACCTGCTTCGCCCATTTCTGTCGACTGTCCACCCGAGTTGGCAACCCCAGTCTCGTCTAAATTTCACATTTTTTCAGATGAATTACCTGAGGCCCAGAGATGGGGTGCTTCGCCCAAAAATGCTACTTGGGGTTACTAATCCTAATCTCCTAAAGGATGAGTCACCGAATCTTTCTCACCCCATTTTATCTTTCTGGTTTTTTCCTTTAAGTCAAGCCATCTCCTCCTTTCAACGTGACTGTGACCTTCTCAGGACATTATAACATTTCCTGGAGCTCCAAGGACGATTTCTTCGCGCTCAAGGGCAAGCTTCAGTATGAGTTGCGCTACAGGAAGCGGGGAGACCCCTGGACCCTGGTGAGACCCACAGAGACTCAAGGAGAGGAAGGGAGGGGGAGGGGCAGCACAGAGCATCCAGGTGGGGATGGGGAGTGTCCTAGAGACAGAGGAGCTGTAAGTCACAGCCCAGAGTGGAAACCAAGGTCACTCCAAGGACGGAAGCTCCCCTTACACTCTGCTGTGGTGCTTCCCTCCCCTCGTTTCTCCCTGGGGAAGAAGACCCTTTGGAATTGTTTTCTTCCTGTTGTGACCCCTCCCGTTAGCACGCCACTGAGGAAGAGATTGGCCTCGAACCCAAGTTCCACCTCGAGTCTAGTAGTGACAGTAAAAGTTGCAGAAGTGGGTCCACTTGGACCCTCCCCATTTGGCTTAGGATGGTCGCCTAAGTTGGAGAGTTCCAGAAGTATCGATGACCGAAAGGTTCACGTTAGGGCGACCATGGCCTCAGGTGCGGAGGCTGCAGAGGCGTCCTTGGTTTCGAGTGCCGGAGAGTTCGGGAACTGCCCGCTCTTTAGAACTGTCTCAGCTGGAGAGTTCTAGAATTATCCACCCTCTAGAATGGTCCCCGTTGAAGATTTTCATTAATGCCACTGTTCAGAAGTCTTCTGGAGGCATCCATTGCCTGCAGCTGAAGACTTTTTGAAATGCCCACTATTGAGAATGCCCACTGTCGGAAACTTCCAGAAGCCTCTGCTGCCCGGAACGCTGCCAGTTCAAGGTTCTCAGCAGTGGCCATGACCGCTACGGGGACCTTCCCGTTCCCGGAGCAGCGAGGGTCCCCTGCTGCCAGGTCTGAGAGAAACAGAACAGAGCTTTATATCACAGGCAAGACCAAGACAGCGCCCACGGCTCTGTGCCACCCACGCCGGAGTGTCCAGACCATAGGCCGGGGCCAGACTCTCACGGAGGGAGTGGGGCATTGGAGGAGACACGCGGCCCCTTTCCTGGGGGCTGGTCAAGGGGTTTCTGCTGGAGGCAGGGGCTTACCTGCTTGGCCCTGACCCTGTGCATCCTCTCCTGTGCCCACAGAGTCCAGGGAGAAAGCTGATCTCAGTGGATTCGAGAAGCGTCTCCCTCCTTCCCTTGGAGTTTCGTAAAGGTTCCAGCTACGAGCTGCAGGTGCGGGCAGGGCCCCAGCCCGGCTCCTCCTACCAGGGGACCTGGAGTGACTGGAGTGACCCGGTCGTCTTTCACACCCAGCCAGAAGGTAGGTGTGGAGCTGGGGTGGACACCCCACTCTTCGTGACAAATATTGTCCTGAGCCCTGAGATTTCTGGCACGGCCAGAAGGCAGTCCCTCAGTCGTGTGACCCCAGTTGTAGCCACTTGACATTTCTGGAGCCTCTGCATCGGGTGCCAGGTGCTTCACCTGCCAGGTGTGCCACCCTCCTGACCGCTCTGTGAAGTAGGAGTCATTATCCCCACTTTGCAGATGAGAAAACTGAGGCTCAGAGATGAAATCACTTGCCTGGGGTAGGGGTGGGATCACTATTTGAACCCGGATCCATTTTGCTTCAAGGCACCAGCAGCCTTCCCGCCTCCTTCCACCCCACCCCATCGCTGACCACACCCACCCCACGCTGAACCCGAGGTAGGTTCAGTGTGACCCAGTATTTGCTTCGTCCCCAGAGATGAAGGGAGGCTGGCACGCTGACCTGCTCTATCTCCTACTGGTCTTCATCCTCCCTGTCCTCGTCTACTTAGGCCTGAAGATCCGCCTGCCTTGGAGGTGAGGCTGGGGACGTGGGAGTGGGGAGGGGGTCGGCCTGGGCCACAGCCCCTCTATGGCACACCCCGGCCTGGGGACCCACCTATCATCACAACAGTGACGATGACCAGCTCCTGCTTCCTTTGTGCTGGGCACTGTGTGGAGGGCTTGGCACAACCCCCACAGCTGCCCTGTGAGCTTGATGCACAGAAATTATCTCCGTTTGACAAGTGGGGAAAGTGAGGCACAGAGCCGTCAAGGAACTCGCCCAGAGTCGAAAGGCTGGGAAATGAAGGGACTGGACTTCGAACCTTGTGCTCTCAGCACAGCCTTGGCTGTGACCATGTCGGGCGAATTTTAAGCTTTGAGTCCTGAGGGGCACAAGGGACTGCCAGGTGGGGTGATAACCCACCCCCAACCCCTCTGCTTCAACCAAAAGTTGTGCTTTTATCTGTATTGTTTGGGCTCTGCTGAGCATGGCCGTGGAAAGAACGGGCGCTGCTGATGAAAAATAAGACGTCGGCTCCCCCGGCCTCCCTCCGTGCTGCTGGCTGCTGCGGGATCACAACTGCCGCGTGCTGAGCGCTGGCCAAGGGGCAGGCTCATCCTCTTCATCCTCATCCAGAGACGGGGACAGGGAAGCTTGAGGGGCGAGATAACGATGGGGCCCCCAGGGCTAACGTGGAGCCCTCCAGCCCCGGGCACTGGGTGCACTCACCGGACCCTTCCGTGGCCCGAGGAAGTGGCTGTGTGGCCCTCTGGTCCTGGAGGAGGAAGTCGAGGCTCAGGACGGCATGTGCCCAGCACAGGGCAGGCTGCCCAGTCCTCAAACCCTCCGCACCTCCAGGAGCCTGAGGGGAGACTCGCTGCCCCAAGGCTACAGCCGTGGACGCCCGAGGCCCAGGGCAGGCAGCTGCAGGGTGGAGGGGGTGTGCCTCAGGAGGCACTGGCTCTCCTGCAGGACAAAGCTGAGGAGCCTCTGAGGGGGAGGCTGGGTCGCCCTTTGTGGGATGCAGGGGGCTCACCTCATCTCTGCCCTCCTAGGCCGTGGAAGGTGCCCAGCCCAAAGGGATTTTTCCAGCCCTTGTATGTGGGCTACAGTGGAGACTTCAAGGTGAGTGCCCCCCACACACACACACCTGGTGTCGAGACCCTTGGAGCCTCTCACCCTCTGTAGGAGCCACCACCACCCTCACCCCAGAGCCCCCAGCCCCAGCCCACAGGCCCAGCCAGCCCTGGAGCCCGCCTCGGTCCCCACGTCAGTGAAGTGCAGGGAGTAATCTGGAGGCAGAACAGGCATAAGAATTAAACGAGGTCAAAAACAGCCTTTTTCCTGCCCAAGAAGGGGAGGGAGGTGGTGGGCCAGGATTGGCCTCCTCTTAGATGTCCCTGATATGGGGGGTGAAGAGAGAGCAGGTTCTGGGAAGGGTCTCGACCTGCCCACAAAATGCACCAATCCCTGCCAAGCTCCAACCACTGCAGCTACCACCAGCACCCACAGGTTCCCTGGGCCCCTTTACTGCTTAACACCCACACGCTGACAGGAGGGGCACCCCCACAGAGAGGATGTGGTGACAGCGGGAGGGGCGGCCAGGCTCAGGCCCAGCCTGGAAGTCAGGAAGTATGGCAGGAGCACTGAGCCAGCTCCTGCTTTGTCTGCCACCTGCTGAGGGCCCTGTGGCCGCCGCCCACCGTGCCCTCACCCAGCCCCTGCAGGGCGGCTGCCCCATCACTCCTGGGGACCGTGAGACGCAGGCTCAGCCTGGCAAGTGTCTTTACCGGGGCAGGGAAGAGCCTGGACTCCAGCCCGCGTGGGGCAGACCTTTCTCCTCCCTCCTCCCTGGGAGCTCGGATTTCACATCTGTCTCGTGTTCATTTTATCAGTATTCACAGGGCACGCGCTGTGTGCCGGGTACCCTGCTAGGAGCTTCCCAGATAGCTTCCCTCTGGGGTGGGTATTAGCCGGCCCACTTTACAGATGAGGCAACTGAGGCACAGACAGGGTGAGTAACTGGCTCAAGGTCGCAGCTGAGAAGTGACCTCAGACCAGTGGTGGTGGACGCATCAGGGTTCTGAAATGAGCTTTCCAAGGGCAAAGGGCTCAAACTGAGGAGGTTTTAGTTCTAAGGGATTTTCTTTCCTGATCAGAAGGGGACACTGTGTCATGAGGGTGATTGGCAAAGCTTAGGGGCTGGCTCCTCAGGCCATCATGACCCCAGAGCCCTTACCCACCGGAGGCCATTTCAAACGGCTTGCCACGATTCGCTCTGCTCATTCATTTAGTCGATAAACACTTATTGGGCACTTACTGTGTGCCAGGCACTGTGTGAGCCTCTGGGGATATAGCTGTGACCAGAAGAATGGGGGCTTCTGCCCTGGCAGACTGTCCACTCTAGTAAGGACATAAATAGGAAAACAGTGGGTTCCAAGAAATGTCTGGAGGAAATAAGACAGGAGACCGGGTGGGGCCCTGTCGCTCTGACCTCTGGCTTTCCTGGCCCTGTGTCCCCGGACCCCAGGGTCTTGGTCCTGGTCCCCACACACACCCCAAGTCTCAGAGCCGCCAATGGCCTGAGCTTGTACCCCGCCTGGCCCTGGTCCCATTCACAACGCTGTCTCCCTGTTCTCTTTTGCAGAAGTGGGTGGGCACACCCTTCACTGCCTCCAGCCTGGAGCTGGGTCCCTGGAGCCCAGGGGTGCTCTCGACCCTGGAGATACACAACTGCTGCCCCCCACCGAGTGTGGCCAAGGGGCTGGAGCCCACAAAGCTGCCGGAGCCCGGGGACCTGGTGGAGGTAGAGGGGGTGCCCGAGTCAGGTTCCTGGGGCCCAGCCCCCTCCACCACCAGCAGCTTGGGCGGCTTAGCCTATAGCCGAGAGCAAGACCGGCCTTACGTCCTGATATCCATCGACACGGTGATTGTGTCGGACGCAGAGGGGCCCGAAACCTGGCCCTGCACCTGTGGGGACGACGGTTACCCAGCCCTGAACTTGGACACTGGCCTGGAGCCAGGCCCGGGCACCGAGGACCTGCTCTTGGGCACGGGGGCCACTGTTCTGTCCTGCGGCTGTGTTGCAGCTGGTGGCTCTGCCGGGCTGGGGGTCCCTCTGGGCAGTCTCCTTGACAGACTAAATCTGCCCTTTGAAGATGAGGAGGGCTGGGCCCCCGGGCCGCCCTGGGGTGGCAGGCCACCCCGAGGGGCGTCCGACAGCGAGGCAGGCTCACCTCCTGCTGGCCTGGACATGGACACGTTCGACAGTGGCTTCGCGGGCTCTGACTGTGGCAGCCCTGTGGAGTGCGACTTCACCGGCCCCAGGGACGAAGGGCCCCCCAGGAGCTACATCCGCCAGTGGGTGGTCACGGCCCCTCCACCAGCAGGACCTGAGCCTCAGACCAGCTAGTGAGGTTGACTGGCTGTCCAGAGCTGGTCGTGCCGCTGGGCTCCTAGCCAGGGACATGGTCACCTGGGCTGCAGCGTTTGGTCTCCTCGATGGAGCCTGGAGCCTGGAGCCTGGAGCCTGGAGTTTGCAATGTGGGTGTGCAGCTCAGGTGCACACTGCTGTGTCTGCGTGTGTTAGCAGCACACGAGCTCGTGCACACATGGTGACAGCCTCCCTCCCTGCCAGGTGCATGGGGGTGGGCTCTGGGGTCACACACTGAGAGGCCGGTCCAATGCTGTCCACATGGCCTCCTGGGACAAGGCCTGTGATGACAGGCACCAAGCCCCACCCTCCAGGTCCTGTGCCTCCAGGAGTCACAAGAAGTCCATCACCCTTTCTTATCCCTTTTCAAGGGAAGGGGAGGGAGCAAGGCCACAGTGACCTTAGAGGTGGGAAGATTTGTGGGGGGATCTGTGGACCTGGGTCTGAGTCCTGACTCTGACACCTCCTGGCTGTGCTACCTCCGAGGGTGAGTTGCTCCCCGCTCTCTGGGCTGGCCTTTCCTGTCTGGCAATGTGGGTGTCATGACTGACCTCGGGGAGGAATCGGAGTGTTCCCCCACATAGTGTGCAGCCCAGAGCAGACCCTTAATAAACGTCAGCTTCCTTCCTTCCTTATTTCCTTCCTTCCGGGGTGCGATCCAGGCTTGTGTTGGAGGTGGGTGGGGGTGAGAAAGCAGCCGCAGCCCAGTGCCTGCGGGCTGTCCCCACCCTGCACAGGGGCAGTGGGGGGCTTTCTGGGCTGAAAGTCAGTCAACCCTTGCCTCCCCCACTAACGAACAAAGTTTCCTTTTTCCGGCTCCCGCTGCCCGTTTTTAAATTCCCTTTATGAACCCAAGAAATATTTATCGAGCACAGTATGTGCTGGGCATTGGGCTGAGTGCTGGGGTACCGGGGGGGGGGAGCGCAAGGCCTCTGACCCCAACTTGTGCTCATGGTGGTGACAGGGGGAGACGAGAGTTGGTGGTAATGACACAGCAGTTCTGTCCCCTGGTACCTTATTTACTCATCTTGATGAGTTAGGGAGAAGTCAAGTTCTTGAGGATTTGACAGAGTCTGTTGAAATGTGAATTGAGAAGCCGAGAAAATAGTTCTTAGCCATGATTTGAAGGCGTCTCACTGAATATCAGTTTTGCACAGGAGGCAGATGTAAATGCTGCACATTGCACACAACTCACACTTTTTTTTTAAGAAAATAGATTGTTTTCTCCCTAAGGGTACTGACCTTTAGCGGTGGCTTTTCAAGATCTACAAGCGGGGGTGAAGGTGGCGGGCAGTCTGATTCAGAGGCCTGTTCTCAGAGCCCCGAGGGGAATCCCCACCCCTGACTGTCCTCCTCCACCAAGGCCAGGCTACAGGGAGGTTCTCCAAGCAGACTGCTCTGGCTTGTCCCTCCTTCTGGGCAAGTCTGAGCTAGAAGTCTGCAGAAGTCAGTCTGGCTAAAAGCTTCTCTGTGACTCATCGGTAACATGTGGTGGTGGTTGGAACCGAACACAAGAATCCTTGGTGTGGAAAGTTCTAGAACATTGACGGTTCTAATAGTGGGACTGTTAATCTCGATCAGGTTGTATGAGGCTAAGATGGGAGCACAAATGTGAAACCACAGCTTATGCATGTGGGACCAGCCCTCGCCACCCCACGGTCACCCTAGAGACACGTGGGCCAAGGTGTGCTGTGGTTTTCACACTCTCTTGTGGACAGCGGGTTTCGGACACCACCTGGGCCACAGTTCCGTGGCGCTTCACCCCCACCTCAGGGCAGCAGCTCAGCTCTCCACACGCAGAGCTCAGTGCTGGGGGGAAGAGGAGGGGAACACCTGGAAGACTCACTGACTGATGTCAGGGGTTGATGGGGGCTGTGGCCTGGGCCAGACAGAGCTCTAGACTGGCTCCATCTTGGAAGGGCCTCAGATCATAAACGTGGGAGCAGAATGAAGACAAGAGCTGCTCTTGGGAGGAAGGACTTGTAGGAGGTGGGTGGATGGGAGCTGGCTGAACCGCAGGGTACGTTAGTGAGTGGGTGGATGGATAAATGGGTGGACAGATGGCAAAAGCTGGAAGGGAGAATGGTTCAATGGATGGATGGAGATAACCAGATGCTAGAGACAGAGATGATATTTCAGACAGAAGCTCCATGAGAGCAACAGCTTTATTTTGTTTACTGCGTTATCTCCTGTCTGGCACATAGTAGGCACTGAATAAAGCCCGGTTAGTAGCGTTTGCTTATTTCCACATGGAAATACTTCCTTCCATCACGGTCAGTTTTGAGCTACAACTCGATGGCTCTAAACAGAATTGGGAAGGGATGTGCACAGTTTACTCCCTTAGTTGGCATGGGTTGGCCTTGGCACAGTGCTGTTGGGAGCCCAGCGTGGGCATCAGGAGGAGGGGGCGGCGCTGCACTGAGGAGCTGGTGTTTGTTGGGCCTTGAAAAATGAATAGGAGTTGTTAGGTGTGACCAAGCCCTGGGTACCTGGAGATGGGGAAGATGGCTCCTTGTCAGCCAAAGTCCAGGCCAGAATTGCTAAGGACCTGCTCTTAAGGGGCAGGGGGACTGATAGCAACACCCCTTGCACAGACGCCACATTCTGCTCCAAGCCCAACCTTTTCCACCTGCAGGCTCCGAAGGGGCGGGCATGGCCATCTGACAGATGAAGGTGCAGAATGGGTCGGTGACTTGCCTGAGGTCAGACACTGAATTAAAGCTCAGAACCAGATCTCGAGCTTGGGTCTTCTGACCCCAAGTCCAGTTCTTCCTCACCTTGCTCTGCTTATGGGGACCTAGGTCAAGAAGTAAAAATCCCTTAGCAAACACCTGTGTGTGCCTGTTCCTTCCGCCTGTGCAGCATCCTTATGGGGATGGCTGACGCTGGCTGTGGGAATGGCTATGTGACCCAGCCCCAGCCAACAGAGCATTTCACCCTGCGCCCATCCCCTGACCACAGTTCAGGTCCAAGGACAGACATGTGACCCCATTTGGTCCATGCATTCTTTCTACTGGGAGTGCAAAGCTGTTCGGGATGCACTAAGCCTAGAGTTGCTGGGGGACACTCGGAGGGAACAGCTTACCTGAGATGAGGCCAGCACCCAAAAAAGCAGAGCTGGGACATGGAGACATAGTCCTGGAAATCTCTCGTGAGCTCCTGGACCCAGCCATGCTCGAACTACAGTCCTCCTGGACTTTGAGGTACATGAGCATGGAAGGAGTGATGCAGTTCGCCAGATATTTCCAGCTTTTGGCCTTCTAGCAGGATTGCACTTCCTGGCTCCCATGGAACAGGGTCCCATGGCCTGGGCTGGTCAATGAGCTATGAGCAAAGGCGGTCTCACTTTTGGACCAAAGCATTTACATGACAGTCATGATGCCCTCTAGAGTGTGACCAGTGACGTTTGAGATGGTAGCTGCTCTGTCAGTCTGTGTCTCAAGTGAGATGTGGAACAGTTCTCAGTTCACCTGTGATGGACACGTATTGGAGCAAGAAATAAATTCTTTGTTCTAACCCCCTAAGATTTGGGGGCTGCTTGTTACCACAGCGTAACCCAACCTAATCTGATTGAACCAATGAGCTATAGGTTTCCTGTTTTGCTGAATGGGTCTGAGATGGGTTTCCATCACTTGTAGTAGGCAATGTTCTAGTGTTATTCTCATCTCGTTCATGAATGAGAACACTCTTCCTGTCCTCTAAAGAAGGGCTACTTTTAAGGGCACCAGGGGACCAGGCCATCATTTCTTATGAATGACCTTGGGCAAGTCACTCACTGTCTCTGAGCCTGTTTCTTTTTTCACAAAGTGGGGGCAGCAGCAGCCTCTCAGGTTGCTCTGGGGATGAAAAGATGGGTCAAGGACAAGAATATCAGGTATGTGTTTGCTTCTTCCTCTGTAATCACCCGGAGCCAGCCTCCAGGTGGGATGAGGGGAGGGCTATGGTCCCAGTCCATCCCCAGTCACTTCCCCAGAGAGCTCACGAGCATTCCTATCCGGGATGCTCTAAAGTGGACAATGCTCTCTCCTAGGCTTTGAAGAACCTGAGAACTGTAGCTTCCAGACCATTCCCCCATCAAATTACTGGGAATCTCAGCCTGGATTGCCATTGGCTGTCCTATCTTGGGCAGGAGGGAGAAGGGTGTAGATCAGACCTGGCTCTTCATTTCACCCTTGGGGAAAGAAGGCCCAGAGGGGCATTGACTTGCCCAGAGTCACCTGGAATCTGCTTCTCACTCAGGTGCTGGGCTCCTTTCGACCACCTCCTGTTGGAGGAAAAGTTCCCTTCCCTTTCCTATCAGGGAACCCAGTTTGCCTGGCCTGGCCACTGGCCATATGTGCTCAGCCCTTCATGGTCCATCTCAACTACACTCTCCCCAGATGCACTGTCAAAACCAGGAGGGGCCTCCCCATGGAAGACAGGAGGCTCCTGCGAGCCCATTCCATCAACAGTAAAGAAGGCGTCCAAGTTCTCAACAATGAGGAAAGTGGCAGAGGAGAAACACCAACGCATAAATGCAAAACCAGAGGAGTCAGATCTGCTCACGCCACCTTCTCAGTGGGACCCACGTCAAGCCCCACTGACCTAGTTATTTTTTTCATAACACTGTGACACTTACTTATCTATCATATTTACTCCTTATCCCACTAGCATAGGGATTTCATTTTATTCACCTCTATGTTTCAGGTGCTCAAAAATATTGAATGAATGAGTGAATTAACTGATCAATGGCAGAGTAGTGACTGACAAAACTGTGGGCAGGGAGGAGAGAGGAGACCGAGCCCAGGGGAAAACCATCTGTCCCGTACCTGCAGACGCCACAGGTCGAGACGTGAAGTTGAAAACGGGTTTCCTTGGGAGTCAGTAAATGGAGCTAGAGACCCTCCCCCACAGCTTGTCCCAGGGGCAGTTAGGGGTCTTTCTCTATTACTCGTGGCAACAAATTTGAGATTTTCTTTTAAAAACTGATGGTCCCAGAGAAGGAACCTTTGCATTCTGCCATCTAAGGGGTCTCCCAACATAATGCTTCCTTCCCTTCACTCCTATCCCTGCAAAGTGGTATCGGGGCGGAGGGCTGCGAGGCGGGGCTGTCTAAGATCCGCTTACTGGCTCCCAGGCTTGCAGAAATTATTTTGCCTCCTGGTACCTGTTTCCTCGTGTACGACGTGGGCACACTGATGGAACGAACATACATCTTAGGGCTGTTGTGAGACCAGTGCCAAGTATTTTGCACACTGCCAGTGCTCAGGAAATGTTGCTATCATTTTTGTGGAGAAGTCACACCTCACCCCAGTATGCCTTTACTGATGTTAACCTTAAACATGGATTGACAAGGAGCTACAGACATCTGGGGAGTAAGATGGACCAGCAGGAAGCAGAGATGTTGGGCTGCTGCTGTCACCTACTGGTGACCACTGGCACTTGGCTGAGGTGTCAGCTGACGGTGGTGCCCTCCAGCACTCTGCTGTCCAGCGGGGGCTCCGCTTGCATCTGCCAGGTGCTGTACTGTGTTGGGTGGCTTATACAGGTGGCCCTATACAATCGTCACAGCAATCCTCTGCAGTGGGAATACGGTGATGATGACGCAAGGTGAACTGGCAGCTTCTTTTGCATTCAGCAAGGGCTGACTTCTTGGGTGGGTAGAACTGCACTGGGCACAGGGCAGTGCGGGTGGGAGATCCCAGGTTGAGATCACACAATCGCAGACATGCACATGTACACATACACAAATACATGCACACACATGCACGGATGCATGCAGATCTCTGTATATACATAAAGACATAAGTGCACATGCATATCTGGAAAACCCCTGGCAGAAGCAGGTCAAAGGCCTAAGGGAAGGATGGGTGACCAAGGGAAAGTCAGAGGACAGAGATCACTCTCAGCCCAGGGTCGAGGGCAGCCGGAAGGTGAGGAAGAGGATTAGGGAGGAGGTTGGTAGCAACAGACTGAATAAGATCTGCTGAGGACCCAAGAAAGGGTGGTGGCGGGCAAGAAGGCAGCGTAGGACACTCCAGGGGGAACCAGGAAGCAATTTCAGTGCTCAGCATCGGGGAGAAGGTGGGTAGACTCAGCACCTAGAACCGGGGCGCCCGTTGGTGAGAAGGCAGCTCCCCGTGTGCCAAGGCAGATGTGCTGGGGGCTCTCTGGGTGAACAGCTCAAGCTGTATTGATGGCACATTCTATGTAAAACTGGCATCGCAGGCCCATGTTTTCTGGGTGTGCATCACACGGACATAAACGGAAAGAGGCATAAAGGAGAAAGGCGCCTGGAGGCTTAAGTCACATCTGTAATGTTTTAAATGTTTAAGAGAATGGATTAACATGTCACTGAGGCGAGTAAAAAGGAGTAAGAGTGAAAAAAGTGTGGTGGGACCAAGAAACAGAGGACAGCCCAGGGTGTCCAGGCCCTGCAGCACGGCCTGGTGTGGCCTGGTGTGGGTGGCTGGCCAGGGCAAGCAGGACATGGCCCATCTGGGCTCAGCGTCCCTTCCTGCCCTCTGCCTTCACTTGGTGGTCAGTATTTAAAATCTTTTTTCTTCTAAATGTGAATTCCTTCACACCCAGGCTTGCAGTTTTGTTTTTCACGGTCCCTCCCACTCCCTAGTATTTGAGCCACGGCTCCCTTCTTCTCGTTTGGGTTACCTTCTGGACCCCCAAAGGCATCTGAGCTTCTGGGCTATGCCGTGGTTCCTGGAGGCCACCATGCAGAGCTTGGGAGGGCAGAGAGCTGCCTTGGATGGGTGGGTGGGTAGGGCAGATGGAGAGGTGGGGGTGGATGGACGGATGAGTGGGTGGAGGGAGGGAAAGGCCAGCCTTGCACATGCAGGCTGTGGGAATGTGCAGTGGTCACAGAAGAGCCCCCTTGCTCCTCTCAGAGCTGTACCCCTGACCCCCTGTCCCATCTCCCCAGCATGTGCCCAAAGTGTCCCTCACCTAGGGGCACAGAGAAGGCGATGAACTGCTGAACTCTGCTTGTGCCAGCACTTGGTGTCCTTCAGCCCACCTAGCCCTCCTGTGAGGGAGACACTGCATCCCCGTGGAATGTGAATGTCAAGATTCCCAAACCTGCCTTTCTTCCATCATGCGATGCATTCCCCAAATAATCAGCATCTGTAAAGCATCTGCTGCTTGTAAAGCGGCTCACATCCATTATTCTACTTTATCTCAAAAAATCCCCCCAAACACTCTTGTTACACTTGAGTAAAAACAAAAAGAAAAAAAAACAAATGATGCTAAGACTTGGCCAGGTCTTGGCTGTGCTGGAGTTCACCCTAAAGACTCTAGCCTCACGCTCCTGTCCCTGGCCACTCTGGAGCTGGACCTGGAGTGGCCAGTGACCAGGTCCCTGGCAGAGGAAAAACAAGCACAGGGACACAAGTTGGACCAGGTCAGACACTGTAGGTCAAAAGTGCCTGGATGGGCTGGTTTCATAAGGAACAGAAGCTGCAGAGGCCGGAGACCAAACCCAGGGAGTGGTGACAAGGGGCCATGTTCCAACTTCTGAGTGTCAAATGCAGTTTTGCCAGATTTCTCCATTTTTCAAGAGAAAATGAAATTTGGATTTTTAACATAACATGAAGCCAAATTTTAAAAAAATTCTGGCACCTAAAGAAGAACTTCCATGGACCAAATCCATGTCACAGGCCTGCGACCTCTGCCACCTGGCACTGGGCTGGTGCTGCCTGACACATCTGCATGAGCTTCTCTGCCCAGATGCAGGCATGACTCCCGCTGAGACTGAGGAAGGGCTTTGGGCAGAGGCAGGCAGGCGAGGCGGTGCCCTGACTTGCCAAACTCAGCCTCCTCCCTTGTCCTTTGGTTTTACTGGGAACATCCATCCATTCCTGGCTCTTCTACAGCTCAAGATAAGAAATTCCCTGGAGACCAGACTCTTTAGGAAACAGAAAACTAAGTGTACTTTACTTCACTTTAATTAAAAAATAAATAAATACATGCCAGGGATTTTTAATGAGAAAAGAGACTGAGAAACAAGCCAAACCTACAGAACTCCTGGTTTCTAGCCAGCAGGAGAGGGCACACCCACCCAGCTAGCAGCCTGCCAGGTGGCTTGCAAGGCCATAAAGGGACATGCAGGTTCCTCTCTGGGTGGCTTGTCCCAGCCTCAGGGGTCAAATGTCCTACCTGGAGAGGACTAAGTCTCTGCTGGGGCCCCGGGGGGCAAGGCACACAGCCCCCATTCTGTGACATGTCTTTACAAGGCCCTGATGCTCAGGGGCACTTGGCTCTTCTGGGGAGCCAGGGAATCTGCTGTGGTCCTGGGATCTGGACCATGAGGTGTACATGGACGGGCAAACCCAAAAGCCCAGAGCTCCAAGCCCCCAAGGGCCAACACCTGGCAATGCTGAGGTCCACACAGGAGGCTCAGGGCCTGGGAGGCAGTGCCGTTTCCAAGTGGCAGCCATGTGGGTCTATCACACTTACCCGCCCAGGCTTGGCAGGGTGACAGGCCAGGCTGTCCCACCGGGGGTGAAATGTGCCTGCGCCAACGGCCGTGGCCCCAGCAAGGGGAGGAGTGTGGGTGGCCCTCTTCCCAGAGTTCTGGGCTGGGAAACCAGGTCCAGTCAGGGCTAGAGGCTCAGCACAGATCACCCTGTGTCCAGGCGGGGTGCAAGGCTGTCTGTGCCCTGACCCCGGCTGGGCCACACCGCAAACGTGGGCACAGGTCCCACTCAGGAGAGCGTGCTTCCTCCTCAGGAGCCAGTGGCAGGGATGGGAGGGTCAAGATGGCCCCATGTGCACGTGCCTCATAAGTGGACCCACTTGTTCCAGTTGACCTCATGGGGAAACACACGGCCCAGCCGGAGGGTGCAGTCCAGTGTGGGCTCGTAGAACACCATGGAACCCTCGTCTGTGCTGGAGAGTTCCTCTGCCTCTTCCATCACGGGCCTGGAGAAGAGTGAGACAGCTGTGGGCCTTCTCAGCAAACGCTTCTTAATGCAGCCGAGGAATTCCAGACCCTGGAAACACCAGACACACAGGTTTATAGGTGCATTTGAGGACCACGTCTGCTGCTTCCCAGACCAGGGGACACCTGCATTTGGCCTTGAGTGAAGAGGAAGAATTTACTAGGAGGGTTTAAGCAAAAGCCCAGGGCAAGAGAGAACAGTGTGACCAGCACTGGTACAGCAGTGCACTGCCCAGCGGGGGCTGCAAAGTGGCTTCCCATGGGCCCAATCTGCTTCCAGATTAGGTTCTGTTGGGCCTGTGCATGCTTGAAAGTTCACGAAGTTTCACATTTAACTTCCAGTTTCTAGCTTCTGTCGAGGAGCAGGAGCACTGGGCACACGTGGCCATGGGGACGCAATCAGGATGAGCTGCATCCTGGCTGCTGGCCCTCAGGAGGCTGAGGGCACATCTCTAGCTTTGTCCGCCACCCACCGAGGGTTTGTCGCTCATGTACCAGTCTGCCCATGGGCCTGGGAGCTCGTGACTCCTACTCTAGAGAAAATGTCAGAGAGGAGACCCAGGAAGGCCACCAAGAGAGCCAGCCTGGGGCGGGAACCCAGGGTGGGAGCTGGGGCTGCAGGAGACTGAAGGGAGGGTGCTGAGAAGCAGGGCTGGGTGCCGGCAATGCTAAGGGGCAAAGTGGCCAGATGCAGGAGGACAGAACATAGGTGTGGAACTGGGTGGGCAGAGCTGCCTCAGACCTCTCTGTGGAGGCCTGAGAACGGAGGTGAACAGTAACAAGGGGGACACCCAGAGCACAAGACTCTTCTGAGGAGCCTAGCTCCCTGCCAGGAGGCCGGTGGGCCGATCTCTGCATCTGCTGCCCCTCATGGGTTGCCCCTGTATGCAGCGGCTGTATCCAGAAACTTATCCAGCACACCCGCCACAGCAGCCATCTGAGACCCCCACCCAGAGCCTAGGGAGAGGGAGCCAGGGTGGAGGAGCCAGGGCGCCTGCATGGGGCCCCCCTCCCTGGCCCCGGCCACACCTGCAGCAGCTCGAGCACAGCGACGGGCTGCAGGACGCCCCGGTAGTGCTGCAGCAGACAGCTCTCGGGCACGCCGGGCCTGGTCATGATGTGGTACAGCACGGCCTCCATCATGCCCTTGCACACCGGTGTGTTCAGGTGGCCGTCCACGATGCGCCACGGGCGGCCGAGGAAGCAGACGCTCTCACAGTCCCTGCAGGGTAGGTGGACGGGTATTAGGCACAGTGGGGAGGGAGGACAGCTTGTTCACAAGGAGGCCTGTAGCCTGGCCCAGGTGACAGGGCTCCCAACCCCAGGGTCGACTAGAACCGACTGAAGAAAGCCACAACATGCGGATCTGCTCAGACTCAGCAGTAACCAAGACTGTGAAGAGCCAATGGCCCCCTTGTCCTACCAGGGGACACTCTGGCAGAGGAGGGAGAAGACTGCCCAGCTGGATCTGGGACCCTGGGCTGGCAGCTGCCTCCACCTTCAGGTCAAGTGCACAGAGTATCTTAATGCAGAGCTCTACTCTGTGTCGGACACGGGGGGGTGTCAGTCACTCTTTCTTTAGAACAAAGGTTTCTGCTAAACACTAAACTGATGATTGGTTTGCCACACAAGGCCCAGGAGTGGGACAGAATCCAGACTAGCTGGACACTCAGCTCTGACCACTGTGACTGGGCTCTGGAGGGCTGAATATGAGCTTTTGGGAGCCTGGAGCACGTGGGTTCCACCAAGCTGAGGGGAAGGTAAACATACAGAGGCACACCCTGACCAGACAACCCATTTCTCAAGACAAACCTGGACACTGCAAATGTCTAGCACTTCTGGGCCCTACTCAATATGTGCAAGAGCCATCTGCCTTGTCCCCGCAGTGAGTGGGACAAACAGTCCTGTACATTTCCAACTGCCCCTGACCAAGAACCGGGCAAACTGTCCAATACCATACCTCTGTGGCAGATCTTCACACGTAATCGTAAGTTCTGGGTCCCCTGCCTGGGAACCCTGAGGACTAGCTCCCCACCAACACCCCACAATCGGAGTCATATACTTACCTTTCCCGTGCTGCTTGGGAGAGGCTGCCAGCCACAGAACTCTCTGCCAAACCTAAGAAAAGAGGGAAAGGGCATGA
This sequence comes from Cynopterus sphinx, assembly GCA_030015415.1. Taxonomy (NCBI): domain Eukaryota; kingdom Metazoa; phylum Chordata; class Mammalia; order Chiroptera; family Pteropodidae; genus Cynopterus; species Cynopterus sphinx. The sequence continues at coordinate 90,941,861 of CM057379.1, read as the reverse complement.
GGGGCTTTCAAAAGCAAGAGCGCATCTCTTCCTGGCCCACCCCCTCACAAGCACTTCTGGGCTGTGTGGCGAAGCTGCGAACCAGGGACAGCGACCCCGTTCCTCACGGAGCTTCCATCCTTCAAGTGACGGCCATGGAGGCCGAAGCCAGCATGCCCTGAACAACACTGGGACAGACCACAGTGGCCAAGGGGGTGGGGTGGGGCTTGGCTCATCCCCATGGCGCTTGAACCCACCAGGAGAGGCTCATCTTCCATCCAGAAGCCCTGACTGCAGAGCTGTGGGTGTATAAGCCTTAGGTGAAAGCAGCCCCACCCCTCCTCCCAAACAAAACACTTGGGAAACCAGCTGCAGAGGCCACTGCAGAGAAGAGAGAAGAGGACTCACACACAGGACAGCAAACAGCAAACGGCAGGCTGCAGTCAGTGCCAAAGCGGAGGGAAGGGGAGCTCCCTCCCATTCCTGCCATTGTCCCTTCCCACTGGCTACATCAGGAAACATGCCTCCCGAAGCCCCCACCCCGTGTCCCTCTCTGCTAGTCACAGACCTGCCAAGGAGCCTCCTGCCCGCTAGCAGAAGCCCTAAGCACAAACAGGGAAATGGTTTTCCCTTCAGGTTACTTGAGGCCACAAAGCTCAAGTAAAGGGCAGCTGTTTCCCACCCCAGGACAATCGGCCCCAGAAACAGAGTGGAGGTTCCACACCTCTGGGGTCTTCTGAGTCCTCAGGAAGCTGGGCCTGATGGCTCAGCTGCTCTCCGCCTGGGGCGTCTGGTACCCTGACGCCCACTTGGTCCTCCTGTCCGGCTTCTGCTGCCCCTGTGTCTCCAGAAGCTACGGGGAGAGCAGGTGCCTGGGTTTCTGTCCCCTCCTCTGCTCTGGGCCCAGGGCTGGGGCACAGGCGCACGTCCTGGAGCGTGGGTCTCTTTGCGGGGGGCCTCTGGGCGGTCTCGGAGGTGGCCTCTCCACTCTGCCTGGCAGGGGTGTTGCTGACCCAGTCCACGCGCCTCTTGCCGCTTTGGGAGGCCTGAGAAGGTGGCGCCTGGTTCTCGGCAGGCACGTTCTCACTGGATGACCCCTCTGGAGGTCTGGCCTGGGGGGCTTCTCTGTGAGTGTCGGTGTCCTCCTCTTTCCCCTTCAGCCGCACCGAGTGCAGGAGCCAGGGTTGGGCACAGGCCATGGTCACCAGGCGAACAGAGCTGCCGCCGACTTCCAGCACCTGGTGTCGCTCCAGGAGGTCCTACGAAAAGCAGGAGACACACCAGGTCTGTGTGGGACCCCAGGACCGTCGGGGTTTGCTCCCCGCCTGATGTGTTCCAGCCTTCAGGGCAGACAGCTTGAGGATGAGGCTGGGCTTCCAGCTCCAGGTCAGCCACCAGCTGCCCTGTGGCTCTGGGGAGTCCTGTTCCTCTCTAGGCTCAGTGTGCCTTACTTGTAAAACAAGTCAGATGCATGAACGTCTTAGAAACACAGCTGTGCCCTCGAAGTTTACAAGTCTCTTTTCCCCACAAGACTCCACACCCTGATATCCTGATACCCCGAGTGCTATCAAGTTCTTCTGCAGTAACCATTATTTTTCCCATACGAATGACAATAACCTCTCTCACATTCATGCTGTGCCCTGCTTCCAATGTCCTGTTGTTTTCTAGGACCTGTACCAGCTCTGGGCGGCACACAGGGTCACCATCATTTTTCTTTTAATTTTCCTATTAAAACCTCACAAGTCAGGGTTCAAGGAATTTGCCCTGAATCAGACTTCATGCCCAGGTCATGTGGATCTGGGGGGTTTGCTAGGGGTACCTGCCCTCTGGGCCTCTGAACCGGGCACCAGGGAACCGAGGGAGCTGCCTGAATGGTCACCTCTGCTGCCTGGGCTCCACACTGAGGCCTGGGGACAATCTCCATCCCTCACCTCCCCAGGCTCCAGGTGTATCAAGACTTTTATGAAAAATTGAACCCCCGTGAATAGCAGCTCCTCCTATTTCCTGCACGCATCAGAACTTGCTTGGTAACCACAAACACTGGCCCCCATCCTCCTCCTCCCTCATGACACTGCAAGGCAGGCATCTCTACAATAGCGCTAACAAGTAACAAGCATCCGATGACCTCCATCTCCTGACGATGCGCAGGAGGGCGGCCAGGTCCCAAGGTGCTCTATTGAAGAGGTCCATCTGTTGTTACAGACCTTGGGTCAAGGGCCCAGGCAGGTCAAGTGGTGAGCAAAGGGGTTTCAGCCAATCATACTGAGTGAGCAAGACTCAGTCTGGCCAGACCTTCTAATATTCAGGAGAAGCTGAGTTTTACACACAATCTCCTATTTTTAAATACAGACAACTAATTCAATTAAAAAAAAAACAAACAATGATTTTTTTTATGTCTATGTCCTAAACCAAGTGCATCTGCAGTGTGTACCTGGCCTGTGAGTTGCAACTTGTGCTTAGGCGACCCCAGGCTACCTAAGGGCACAGCTCACCTGGATGTAGTCTGTGAAGGTCCTGGTACGCTCACCATCTGCCCTCGCAAAAGAGGAGAACCGTCTGCTCAGCTCCGCCTTGTCCACCCCAAAGCAACCAGCAGCAGCAATGGTGCCCTGGACCTCCAAGGCGGCAGACACATCTCCAGGTTTATACCCGGACAGCTCCGCCTGGTGGACAAACTCTTCCAGGCTGCAGGAGTCTTCTTGGCTGTTTATCAGCCTGGTGAACATGTCGGGGAGGCAGGAGGTTCCCACTGTTAGCTCTTCCAGAGAAGTACCTGCAAAGATAAGAGGATCAGAATGGGCCCTTGCAGAAGCCCCTCCACAGGCCAGTGCTCTAGTGTTACTGTGGCAGCACGTGCTCCAGTGCCAACTCACTGCTCCCCAAACAGCGAGGGGCCACCATCTGAGCAGACACCATTGGGCCCTTGGCAGTAAGATTCCTGAGACAAGCCCCTGGGTCCTTGACTGCAGCCAACAGGGCTGGATTCCCCAGGGCCCAGGATGATTCTCCTGCTTAAGACTCATCAAGTGAGGGGCTCAGAGGTGCTGGGTTTGGAAAACTGCGACCCTGAAGTTCTGGAGGGGAGGTCCTCAACTTGGCCAGCCCTGGGCTCCAGCCTTCACTCACTGCCCCTCACACTCTGTGAGCTATCTTGGGACTCTTCCACAAACCTCTGCTCATACATACACGAGCCCTGGCTGCTACCTCTTGCTTCCTGTAAAGGTATTTCTGCTAAAACCATAGTCTCAGGTTATTACTAGTTTGCCTGGGACAAGCTCCAGACAAAACACAGAATACTAACTATGGTTACAAAATCAAAAGTAAACACTACCCACCTCAACTTATAAAAATAAAGTAAGTCTGACACAAGAAGGAAAGGGCAGAAAGGAGGAAGAGAAATACAGAGAGGGCTCTAATATTCTCATTTTATGTAGAGGGAGGAGAGACTGCTTAGAATTGAGGGTACAGAAAATGGAGGTTTAAGTCAATTACTTAAAGTTTCAAAGGTAATCAATAGAAAAACGTATAAAAATTGGAAGGAGGTTAGAAATCACGAATGTAAGTGGAATAGTCATTATTCATGGCAAGAAATCAAAATACATAAAAATTTCATAAAAATGCATGATTTAGAGTTACAAAGGGAACCAGAGAACTGAAGACAGAACAGTGAAAAAGCTACCGGGAGAGCAGGCTAGGGCTTGGGGGGCGGAGCAAGGGGACTGCTGCTGTTCACAGTTGCATGAGAGACTGATAAAAAGAAAAATGTGCTGTGGAAGCTCGAACACGAGTGTGGGCACCACCCGGAGGCTCCCCAGCGTGGGGGCAGCAGAAAAGGCATCTGCTCCTCCAGCTGCTGGGGTGGGAGGCATTTCTGTTTTTGCCTCAGCCTCAGCTGGCTGCGGCTCCGTGCTGGCCTTCAGAGCTGAGGGTTGGGGGTGGGGGGGTGAAGGAATAGGCCTTGGGGCTGGCATGGGTGCTCACCAGTCGGCCCGAGCTGGGTGGGCGCAGGGCTCTGGCGGAGCCGGAACTTCACGTGGCAGGAGTTCACCACGATGCTGTCGTTGGGGTTGAGGTTGCGGGTGCTGACGATGCCAGGGGCGCAGTAGCCCCTCATCAGCAGATAGTTGGTGTGTGAGGCCTGGCGGGCTTTTACCTCGATGCTCCGGCGCTTGTCCCCCGGGTCTTCATCCAAGTCTTCCTCTTCGTCCTCATCCTCGTCCAAGGCCCCGTCCTTCCCCAGGCTGGGAGGAGACAACTGCCCTAGGTGACGGAGCTCAGGCCAGCCCGTCTGCTGCCCTGCCGCCTGCCTGGAGCACATCACTGCCCTCAGAGTGCCTGTGATTCGGCCTGAGCAGTGGCCTATAGTCACTGAGGACAACCTGGGCCTCTGGCTACAAAGGTCAGCAGGGACTGACACTCCAGATCCTCCTGGCCCCCCGTCCCATATGCCGCACTCACCCATTCACATGCCTGCATCTTCGTAAGTGCTATTCCTTTGGCTGAAAACCCTTCCTAGTCTCATCAAATCCTGGTTCCATTGTTACGTGCTCAAGGAAGCTGTTCCAGTCCTACCTTCTCTGCTGACCCCTCCTCGCCACACTGTACTGTGTTCTTCTCTTTGGCACAGCTAAATCATACCTCCTCTGGTACCCCTGGCACCCGAGGCACCAGCAGAAGGCCCTGGCCTGGCATTCTCAGCTCAGAGGTCTGAGGTGCCAATCTGTGAGGCCCCGCAGGCACCACCTCCGCTCTGCTGTCTGCACAGCAAATGCCCATGCAGAGCAAGTCAGCACACACTTGTTGAATGAATACAGACTGAATGACTGAGCAAATGAACCTGCAGACACCACATCATGAGGAAGTGACGGCACTCAGAGCCCCAGCTGCACTTAGAGTGGCGTGTGTAGCACCAACGTGACTGTGAGGGCTCAGTCCTTACCTTTTCATCACCTCATTCTCCACCATTGAACTGTCCACCACCACGATCTGCTCGGGGATCCTGACATCCACGGCGACAAGGCCCAAGGAGAGGAGGGTCAGGGCAGCCACACAGTGTCCTCCAGGGCCGTCCAAAGAAAATGCAACCAGGTCATTTGAAGAGTCATTATTATCCTGGTCTTTGAAGGAAAAATTATCAGGCTGGTCCAACTTGCCGGCGGCCCGGATTCTGTCGAAGAACTGGAATGATTCTGTGCAGATGGTGCTCGGAAATCGCCACGTGAAGATCCTACACAGACAGAAAGCAGGTGAAAGCCTCCCTGAGGACGGGATGTTGGAGGCCTTCACTCGGACAGGCTACACCCATTTCAAATCATTGTGGTCCAAACTAAACACATCAGCTTCTCTTCCACCTCAAGCATAACTGTGCGTCTTCTCCACTCACCTGAGCACCTTTGAGGCAGGGTCTTGTCTTTTTATCTAACTCTATGCCTCACAGGCACTCACTATAATAGGTGCTATTTGGGGAAGATGAATGTACTTTTTGTATTAACATTCTTTACAAGGCAAACCCTAAACCCATACAGAGAGAGGGCACATGAAAGGTGACTGCAGAGATGTGAGCCCTTGCCTCTGCCCAGAGAGTAACTTCCTAGGACTGCAAGAGCAGAGACAGAGGGACCTGGGAGGTCAGAGAGAGGGACCCAGGTCTTCCTGATCTGCTGACACTACCCCTTGGCTCACAGATGAGAATGCTGCAGTCCAAGAAGTGGCTTGAGGTAAAGTGGCCTTGTTGGACTTCGGGGTATATATCTTTTGTCTCCTCGGCCATGGATGTTTTTATCACACCAGGCCACTCCCTGGGGAGGCAAAGGAGACTGAGGGTCACTAAAGATGGGTGTATAGGAAAGGAGCAAGTGTCTGAAGTCACAGGCAGAGAGATGGATAAAAGAAACAAAACAATATTCATGTGGTTGTTGCTGTTTCTGAATGTGGCCTCTGTGCAAATCTGAGGACTGGTCAGGGGAGCAGCATGGAGAAGGGAAGGGCCAGCCAAGGAGAATTGGGGCTATTTTAATGGACTTCCTCCGTGTGGTTAAGAAGGCGGGGGGCGCAGAACACCAGATGCACGATGAAGCCATGCTGGAAGCTGCGACGGGTGCTCCTTTTAGGAGGCTCCAGGAATTCCGCCACCACTCAGATTGCTGTGCTGTAAACTGAGTCTGAGAAATACCTGATGGCTTCAAAAGGAAGGTTGTGTGCCCGTGAGATGGGAGCTTGCTGCTGCTCCGAGTATGAGGGTTAGGGATTCTGGTTGTGCCCAATGAGGAGGGGGTGCTTTTAACTGGACCAACTGTTAAATGAGAAACTCGTCTTACCTGATTTGACAGGAGAAAGGGAAATGAACTACTGGTAAATGCCCAACACAAAATACTGCCAAGGGTTAACCTTATGCCCACATAAGGAAGGCCAAGTGTGGATGAGAAAATTCATTCCCAGAGGCTGCATCTTGTACATGAGGCCATGAGAGGCCCCGGGGGGCCAGGCTGCCTGATGAAGATAGATGTCCTGTTACTTCCACTCATATGCGCTACCCAGGCTCAGCTTCTGACCTGGGTCTCCAGCCTTTCCCCAGCCCGGGCTGAGGGCTCCTGAGCAGGTGCTCACCTGTAGTAGGTCTGGGATAACTGGTAGGACATAGGCACGAAGGGCAAAGCCCGGTTTTTCTTTGGGCCCAGTGTGTGGTTGACCCGGCGCCGGTTGACCAAACTCCTCTTCTGGCATTCCATGAAGGCCTTCACGAGTATCTGGTCCTTATACTCCCGGTACAGGCGGAATGTCTGCAACACAGCCAGCGTGGGTGAGCGCACTTCTCCAGCGCCTGCGTGAACAGCTGGGTCGTGTGGCTGCCCAGAGTAAAGCTGACGGTCTAGAGGAAGTAACTACTGTGGGGATGGGGGACAGGGAGACTGCGAGTGTGGCAGGGGTGGGCCTGATCCCGACTATCAACCTTCACCCCCACCATCATGTCACACCTCAGAGACCACAGAGGAAGACAGGTGCGTGGAGAGAAAGGAAGGCTCTGCACCCCACACCTATTTCTTGGGATGCAGCTACCAGGAGTTGATGCAGAATCGCTTGTGATACCACTCTTTCTTACTCCTCGCCCAACCCATCAGCATGTCTGGTTGGCTCGACCCCAAAAACATGTTCCCAGTGCATTTGGTTCATGCCATCTACACTGCCACCATCTAGTTCACACCACTGTCGTTTCTCATTGCAGCTTCCAGCCAACTGCTCTCCCTGCTTCTACACGTGCCACCTCCCTCAGCCCGACCATTCTCCACAGCAAAGTAATCCTTCAATGTCTAAGTGAAACACATGTTCCTTCCCTACCTCAAACCCTGATGGCTTCCTCCTGATGTCCACTGTCACTATGCTGGACGAGGACCCTCAGGAGCAGGACCTTGCCCATTCCGGCCCTGCCTCTAAGTCCAGCCCTAATCAGAGGACTGAGATTTTGGAGGTCACTGAAAGCAGTGAGGGCCAGAGTCTCCCCAACCCCAGAGCACTGCTGCGAAGGTGATGCCGGGTCTCTGACACCCACCTGGAATGACTGGCAGGACTTCATCTGGCTGTCGGAGAGGGCCAGTGTGCTCTGTATCAGGTTCTGGAGCACCAGGAAGTGGATGTCCTCCACGCTAGAAGAGAGGGCAGCAGAGCGGTGTGAAGCCCCAGAGGACCGCTAGTCCTGGGTGGATTCGGCTCTCGTTAAAAAATAATTTTCAATCTCATAAAAGTGACCTGAATTCCCAAACTATTCATAAACTGAAACAAAATAAATGATGGTTTTTAAGCCTTACTAACTGGTCAATTTTTTCAGGAAAAAAGTTTCCGCCTAGGGGGTAAGGGGGACGTAACCTGAATACGGATAAGTGCTTATATTTTCCTTTTATCCAATTTTAACAAGTTATTCTCCAAAGAAAATAGGCTTCTTACTGAAATACAGAGCTAAAATCAAACAGATTATTGGTCATCCAAGATGGAAAAGAACAGCTGCGCTTGCCAACCAGAGTTCTGCTTGGAAAGCTCATGCTGAGATTTCAAATCCTTCCCCAGCCTATCTTAAGGTGAGTTTAGAATTGTGCAAACTTTTTCTGTAAAGGGCCAGATAATAAATAATTTAGCCTCCGTGGCATATCTTGTCTTGTCACGACCACTCAACTCTGATGAGCTGATGAAAGTAGCACAGACAACACACGGGAATGGGTGTGGCTGTGTTCCAATAAAATTTTATTTACAAAAGCAGGCAGCCGGCTGGATCTGGCCTTAGATAACCCCTGTGCTAGCTGTAGGCCCACCCGATCAAGTGGCTGAGGGAAAGGAACTTGGGATGCCAGTCCTTGCCTATTAAGTTCGTCCTCCTTTCTGATTTGATCTTTCTCATCTCCAATTGCCAGAACTCGGTATCTACGTAAGAAAACATAAAAAGAGCATTTCAGTGCAACAAAATGGACCTTCACTAACAGATGCAGCTTGCTCAAGATCGCCATTTATTTTATTATTTTTTAAAATATTTATTTAATTGAAGAAATTATTTAAATTCCCTCCCCGTCTTCCTCCCTCCTCCCTGCTACCCTCTGATAACCACTAGTCAGTCCACTGTCCATTGTCCATGAATAATATCACCATTTATTGACTGAAATGTTGAATAAAATGTTAAACTCACTAAAATTCAAGCATGTACATGTAAAATGAGAAAATGCTATATTTTGTCCAACAAATGAGCATGTTAAAAAAATGAGGGTTGAGAAAATGAGGGATGTTTACTTACTGACAACTATGAAGCAGTATGGAAAAATGTGCACAGGTGGGGAGCTGCTGTTAATTGTTGAGGGAGAAGGATATAAAATTGTGGGTTTATAATGACCAAAAACATGCACAAGAATGAAGACTGGAAGAAAATACCCCCAAGGAGAATAGGTATTGAAATTATTTTCTCATTTTTTTTCCTTGAGCTTCATGTAATGCTTTACTGTGTTCATACCAAGCAAATAAACACAAGAATAAATCGTAGAACTACTTTTCAGAAAACATGGCCATTTATTTGTAAGTCATTTCTTTGGTTTCTATAAAACTAAAGTCAAAATTCATTTTTGCAATAGTAAATTCCTCCTAAAATTTAGTAGCAAGAAAAACCATCTTTTCAGAAAAACAAGTGAACTATTTTTAGTCAAAAAAGGAAATATTTGGAACCATTTTCTTTTTTGCCTTGTTTCTCAGAATGGTCAAGGTCAAACTTAGTGTTAGACTGTTATATCTGGAACTTTTCCTTTTTCTCTAAGTGGTCTCCAACCTTTCTGGCACCAGGGACCGGGGTTCTTATGAGAATCTAACGCCTAATGATCCTAGGTGGAACTGAGGTGGGGATGCCAGTGCTGGGGAGTGACTGCAAATACAGATGAAGCGTCCCTCCCTCACTTGCCACTCACCTCCTGCTGTGTGGCCTGGTTCTTAATAGGCCACAGACCAGTACTGGTCTGTGGCTAGGGGGATGGGGATCCTTGTTCTAAATGGTTCATGAACTCTCCTTTAAAAATCTTTACTTTAACTGTCTTCTTTTTAAAACTAAAAGTTGTTCCATAACTTCACTGAAAATATGTGGGGATACAAGTTACAGATGGGTGAACAGGACATGTTAAACATTTTTATGATTGAATAAATTTAAAAACTATGCCATTAGAGAATCTGGGGAATGGTTTACCGCCATTAACAAAACCACAGCCTCCAAAAAGCTAAAGGCTGTCAACTCTGAAAATGACTATGAATTGCTATTTAGGCCTGACATACAGCTGGCACCACAGAAATTATTGGTTGAACAAATGAAAGCTCGCCAATGAAAATGTGAAGGGCTAAATGCAAAGGCACTGTACAGTTTAAACACAGGAACAGGTCGATGGGTGTCATCTCCTTATAGGAAGCAATGCAGAAATACGGTGGCTAGAGAGATTGGATGATGATGGTAAAGAGAGAAGATTCACACTGGGGTTATGCAGAGGAAATAGGCCTTGTTCACAGAACGCAAGATTTTAAAATTTCACAGGGTTCTGTGCTCAAACCCAAGTACATTTGACTCCAGATGCCTAGTGGTTGAGATGGAAGGGCTGGGGCTCTTGAGTCAGTCCCACCAAAGTTCAAATCCTGGCCCTAGTGCTCACAAGCACTGTGACCTTGGGCAAGTTACTTTCATCTCAGTTTCCTCGTAAAATGCACAATCTTAGCAAAGCCACAGCAACCACCTGAGAAAGCCTGAGTTAAGTCAGCAGCAGGCCTGCATGGGAGAATGAATAGGAGTGTCTAGGAGGCTGGGGATGGGAGCGGCCTCCTCATTTTTGAGTTTCAGTGAGAGGGGGTGAGGTGGTTCAGAGTCAGGAGACACAGCAGGGTTAGCAGCAGGGCCAGGTGGGCCTGCTATCAGGGGAGACACTGTGGCCATCTCAGCCAGTAATTTTTCCTTTTGTCCCACAAGAATCACACAGAACCTCCCCGAAGAACCTTACCTGGCAAACAGCTCCTGGAGTGTGTCTGGGATTTCAAGGTTAGGATTCTTCAGGGATGAACTGAACTTCTCTTTAAGCTTTTCCACGAATTCTTTAAATTCATTGGCACAAACCTTTTAACATGAGAGAATGATATGTTAAGCCCTTTCTCTCCCTGAAGGGTCTCACTAAACAAACAAACAAACAAACAAACAAAAATCTTGTAACAAATTCTAGTGGCAGTGACCTCCCAGAAATGCTGACTGAAAAGTGCTGCCTTTTCTCCCTTCCTGCAACCTGCCCCCTGCCCCTTGCCCCCAGCCCACCGAGTCAACCTGGGAAGGGGACGGATGCTCACACTTACACCTCCAGCCCTCCTCCCAGGCCCCAGATGAGAAGACCGGAACTCTCCTGCACACTCCCCGAATGCCCGTCACGTGCCCCCATTAGCAGGCTTGTGTTCCCGTCACCTCCCTCCTTCCAGGTCTGTTCCTCCCTGGCTCACCCTTTGCAAGTTTACCTCCTTCCTCTCCTCCTCCCCCTCACTCAACTGTGGTACCCAAATTGGTCCCCTCATGTACATCTGCACCACCCCCAGCCGAGTCCAGACCTGGATCACAATGCAGGCTCCTCGCTGCCCTACCACCTCCACACTCACACCTCCAGTCTCTTCCAGGGTAGGCCCAGCAAACTGACCATGTGTATAAACAGGGTGAACCCACCTCCCGCCCTACTGTCTCTCTCTGTGGCCCTCCCAACACCACACATACACCATCATGGGTCACTTCATTCCCCCTTCCTTCACGGTCGTCGCCTCAGCTGGTCCCCCATCTTAGGAGTCTGGATTCAGTGCTGACAGCTTTAAGAGCCCTCTCTGTAGTAGATGCTGTTGGTCACCTACTTCCTTCATCCCTCTCTTTCTGAGGAGTAGAGCCAGCCCTGCCTTGCTTTGGGGAGGAAGCACGCCAGCCCAACTGGATGAGTCAGGATGGGTCTAGGGCAATGATGGCAAATTCAGGGGCTTCTGAGAAGGGCTGTCCCCACCCTGATGTAAGGGCCCACTGGGCTCAGTGCAGCCCCTCTCCCCACTTCTTCCAGACCCCATTTTCTGCTGTGAGGACCCAAACTCCAGCAGTCAACCAGAAACCATGAGGCAACTGGCATGAGGATGGACAACTAACTGCTAGGGACCAGAGGTACAGTGACAGAATGAACCTGGGTCCTTGGTGGCATCTTTACTTTGCCTCACACACCCAGGACTGCCTATCTCTGCACTGCTTGGCATATGATAAAACAAAGCCTCAGCCCCTGTGAGGCTGTTTTGTCTGTCACTTGCATCACAAGTACTCCCGGTACTCCCTCCGTGACCTCAGCGGGCCTGTGCTTTCCTCTCTTGGGGTGACTGCACTGTTCTGCAGAGCTCATTTACTCCTCCGCCTGTCCCACTGCCCTGTGGCTCCCTCAGAGAAGGGCTGGATCTTTATTTCAATTGGCCTGGCCTGGCATATGTCTGACACACACATAGTGGGGACCGATTTTATCCCAACGTGTGACTCAGTGGACTCTGAGCTGAAGAGCAGAGACGTCGGGGTCTGGAAAGACAGCTCCCTTCCTTTAGAGCCACAGTCTCAGCCTCACCTGAACAGAACACTCAGAAAGGATTTCATACTCAACCCACAAGCTTTCCAGGAAGACAAGCTGTTTGCAACTTGAGCTTCCCTATTTTCTTAACAAAATAGGCCCAATGAACAGCAGCACTGCAAAGCAGCATGTCGAATTCTAATCAACTTTGAAAACTAAAGCTGGAATCAGATCAAATGAGGTCCAAAGCCAAAGAACTGACAAGTCAATTTCCCAAATGAGCAGGAAAAAGCCCATGTTTATAAAAACAGAAGCACCGTGAGACCCACAGTACCAGACCAGGACCTAGAAGCCCCTGACTTCTGAGCAGGCCAAGCCCAGCCACCACACATGGCCTACCTTTGGATCTTCATAGTCATGTTTTCGATTCATAAAATCTCCAACGAGGGCCTTATCCTGGTACACCTCGGCCAGGCACACCCTGCAGAGAAGACCAAATGCGGGCAGAAACTGGCATGATGTCCAAAATATCTCTGGTCTCACAATTTTGACTTTGTCCAACCATGAACTGTGATTTACTTATATACATCTGTTGTGTGACTATAGCTTTCAAAATGAAGGATTTGGGCTCAGCCAAACCTGATTGGAAGCAGGCTTGTTACTGCTCACACATTACACCTTGGGTTCTCTGAGCTTCCATCCTCCACGTGTCAGCTGAGACCAGTTAACTTCCATCTGCCCTCACAGGGAGTTGGCCAGGACCAAATGAGACGACTTGTGTGAAAATGTATTATAAATTGAAAAATATCATACAGGCACTAGAGCTTTTTGCTGTCAAGAGCGTTAACTTCCTCCAAAGCACTACTTGTCCACTCTATAAATCCCTTTCTCTCCAGGATATAAGGAGAGCCTGACTTGCCCAGAAGGAAATGGAGAGAAAGGCAATGGAATTTGCTGGGCTCTTATGACCTGGGCTTGCACAGCAGAGACTGTCATTCCGTTGTATAGCTTGGTGAGGTAAAGGAACCCCTGAGGTCACACATGTGCCAATGGGTGGGGCAGGTGTTGTTATTACTGGTATTATCCTATTTGCAGGTGAGGAAACAGCCTCTGAGCGGATGAACACCCATCCAGGTGCCGTAGCTCTGAGCAGCAGTGCAGATGGAGACCCAGGCCTGCTCTCTCCGTAGCCCTGTGTCCTCTACTTCCCTGGGCCGCTGCAAACAAGTGGCAGAGCAGCAGGCACGGGCCCCCAAGTTCCAGCTTTCACCTCACTGCCAGCTCACTGTCACCCTGGCTGACTTGCCTCTCCCTGGTACTGTTTCTACTCTAAAAAAAGAAATGTTTAGACCAGGCGATCAGGACCCTTTCAGATCAAAAAGTTTAAAATTTCATACACAGGAGACAGTGGTTTCACCTAGGAAGGCCCTTTGGTATGTGTAACCTAATGGTTCTCAACTGGGGTGACCTGGCTTCCCAGGGGACATCTAGAGATAGCTGGGTGTCACATGGGGAGTGCTACTGACATCTAGTAGGTAGAAGCAGGGATGCTGCTAAACATCCTACAGTGCACAGGACAGCATCATAGCAAAGAATTATCTGGTCCCAGATGTCCCCAGGGCTGAGGATGAGAAACTCTGGCTAGAGCTGTTTCCTCAGCAGTCCAGATCTGGGCTGATCTTTTTTACAGTCTGGCTGACTGCAGGCAGCCCATGGCACAGAATAAACCCAGAGCCAAGCTCTCCTCCTGGCCCATGGCATGAATGACTAGTTGGTGGAGATGGTACTTCCTAACCCTGCCAGTATTCCCTCCTGGCTCTATTTCTAGTTGTACAGTTGGGTACCTCCCCTAACACTTGTATGCTCTCTGGTCCCCCCAACTTAAGCCCACACCTGTGGAGCAGCTGGGGAAGAATCTGATGAGGATGATGACAGCTTTTGCCTGGGCCCTGTGAGGCAATGGGGTGGCGGTGGGTGGGTGGGCAGCCTTGTTGGCAAAAGATAAACCACAAGGGGAATGCTTTGTAACTCCCAGCCAGCTGCTGTCATCACACATACCAGGCTATAGGTGGGAAACTTAGGGAACACCCAACCCTGCTGAGGACATGGCTAAGTGCATTTGGTCCGATGACCCTGGTCCTGTCCAGCTTGTTCCTGGAGGTATGGCACTAATATGGAGATATCAAGAGCTGCTCTGCAGTGCTGAAAACAGTAGTGAAAGTCTGCAGATGCCTCTGCCTCTACATGCTATGCACATGATATTCAATAAGTCACCGAACCTGTTTGGCCTCTGTTTCTTTATCTGTAGCAAAGGATAGTAGCCCCTTTCACAAGGCTGTCCTAATGTCTAAATAGCACCTTGCACAAGAAAGTGCCCAGAAGCACACCTGGCCCTCTCAATAAACCAAGGACAATCTCACTAGTTAAGCATCAGCGCTGGGACAGAGGCTGGTGTGCTGAGGCATAACTCAGAGCTCTATCTGGATTTCACAGTGGACCCCTGAGCAAATGAGACAGAGAAGGGTAAAGAAAGAACTAGAAGCCCTGGATTAACCCTGCCATGGAATTAGGAAATTCGAATAAGGCTTACTTATAGTTCAGATAGGCTTGTGGGTTTTTGATTATGTAGCGAGCTCTTCGTCCAACCGAATGAGATGTTTTATCCAAAGACTCTTCAAAGGTGGCATGCAAAATGTCCCGCACGACCTGCCAGGGTACGAATGGGCCCTTCACCTGCACCAAACACACAGCCAAGATGGGAAATCAGCATCCTCGGAGCCCATGTCATGGGTCATGGACACAAAGGGGTGAGAAAAATATGTTCTGTGTACTCTCCTTTGTGAGCAGGTAGTTCAAGTTTCCACCTCGTGTATTTACTCGATCATATTAACTTGGCATCGATGATATGCCTGGCACCGACTGAGGTGCTGGGCAGAGAGAAATGAGACAAATCCTCACAGTTTGGTGCGAAAAGAGTGCTCGGACTGCTGGGGAGGACTGACTGGAAGGGCAGCATGTGAGCAGAGGTTGTGAGTATATAAAACGTGCTTAGTGAGAGGGTTTTACAGGGTTCATTATACATTATGTATGCTCAGAAACATTCTGCATATTGTGCTTATACGTTATGTCAGTAGAGACAGAATGCACTACATTAGCAGACTCAGAAGGACACCATGGTCATGTGCAGGAAGGCCGAGCCGAGATAAGGAAGGGCCTTGATGACAAGGTTATTTTCTTAAGCCCAGAATGAGGTGGCTCAAGAATATGGTGTAAGTTCACGTGAGTGAGTGGAGGGTCTGTTGACCCTGAACGTGCAGGACTTTCCTGGCCCCTCTAGCTGCATCGAAAGTGGGTGGAGGCAGGGAACAGAAACTGGGGACAGCAAAAGTCACTTTCAGATTCTTCCTTGGAGAAGAGACAGGGTTAGATTTTGGAGGGGGCAGAGGTGTGAGAGAATCTGAGAAAATGGCCAAGAAAAGGGATCTATTGAGCTTGCAGGCAAAGAATATCCTGACACAGGACTATGAGGGCGCTTCTCTTGGCTGCAGGAAACACCAACAGGGCACTTATGAACCTGCCTCACTCTCTCCACTTGGAAGTATTATTTCATGCAAGGGGACCTAGACTGGACAATGGCAGAGCTCAGTCTCCTGGTGGCTTCTGTAAAGCAGTTTGATGGGGTATTTGCTCACCTGGATTGCTCTCCCCATGCCTTGCTGCAAACTGAGGAGATAAGAACAGCAAAGGTGGCAAGAATGGACAGAGTTTAGAAGTCACTGAGGCTGCTTTGGGGAACATGGCAAGGAGATGAACACTGGCTAGGGCTGTGGAACCTTCCTGGAGACAGTGACATCAGAGGAAAGGGGTCAGTTTGCTAGACAGGGAGCAAGTCCCTCCGCACGCACTGGGATTTAGGAAGACACACGGGTGTGGGGACTGTGGGGTTAAACATGGGGGCGTGTACTGCGAGAAAGCAAGAGAGCCAGGCAGAAGCCACTGCGCTATTCCACACTCACTCTGTAAATACCAACTGAGAGAGGTTACTGCGTGGCAGGCACCATGCTAGGGGCTGCAGCAATGAAAACAAATAAGAAGTCAGTTCATCTTGAGAAACAGTCACTCCAGAGGGCTAAGAGATGCCCGGGGCTACAAGAGCAGCGTGAAGTGTACGTCCAAGGGACAGAGTGAGAACACAGTAATTACTTCCATTTGACAAGATCAATGAAGCCTTTCCAGAGATAATAAAGTTACTAAAAGAGAAACTGGAATTTTTCAGGCAGATGAGGGTGGGGGGAGGGGAGCGGGAATGGGTTAGAATCCTGATAAAGAGGGAATAGCTTTGGACTGCTTTGCCTGTAGCCAGGAGATTCACATGTATTAGCTGAAGTCTGGAAAGAAACATGCAAAAATGGGAGTGGTGTTAATTTGCAGGATACTGGGAAATGCTTTCCCAGGGGCCGAGAGGAGTAGATGAGTGGCCCCCCTGTGTGAGTGGAACAGGAAAGAGCTCCCCGAGAGGGACAGGCAAGTGAGCTGGCTGGAGGCTAGGAGGAGCAGTGGGCCATGGGGCAGAGTACCTTGGTGTTGAGAACGTTGCTGGCAATTCGGCAGAGCATGAGCAGCCCATCTTCCTGCATGGACCAGGTGACACGTAGCCGGGTCATCCTCTGCAGGGCGCTCTGGTCGGCCTCATCGTGGTAACGCAGCCTTTTGCTTTTTTCTTCTGGGAGCTCTTCTAAAAACACCAAGAGGAGGAGGGAGGGAGCCTCTAACAACTGGCTTGGAGCTGTCACTCTGGAGGGGCGAAGGGTCCCTACCCAGCTAGTAAGATTTAACCAAGGATCTGTCTCCAGTTATCAGTATCTCACTGTGTTGGAAGCCATACAAACTAACCACAAAAGACAGTCCTTCCTGACAGATTTTTTAAAAAAAATCCTTTTCATCATCTCTTTGGTGGAATTTCAGAGTGATGGGCTGGGCAATCTGAACGCAGCCACCTATTAGTTATCTGTCAATCTTCAATCCTTACTGTGGAGCCAAACCCTTTGAAGATGCTTTCACAGAAGCTTGTGGAACATGCTCAGAGCTGAATGGTTGGGCTCCTACTGTTTCCCTGCTCTGTGACCTCAGAGATGGTGTGTGAACTCTGGGACACCATAGAGACCAGGTCTATCCTACAGGGCTGCCTTAAGGACTGAATGAGACTGTGTATAAAACACCCAGTGCAGTGCCTGACACAATATAGATACTATATAAAGAGTAATAGTTGCTAATACTATGGAATATTTACTATGTGCCCAACACTTGTTTGAGCTTTTTACGTACATTAATTTATAATTAGAATAATACTTTGCAACAATCTTATAAGAGGAATCTGAAACATAGCAGGATCCAGCAACTTGCCCGAAGTCACACAACTAAGTAGCAGACAAAGAATCTGAACTTGAGGTCGTAACCACTAGTTTTTCCCAGGTCTCTTCTTTTCAGGGGAGATACTGATGGGTGTTTCATGAGGTAGACACCACAAGCTACTGCCAATTCCAAAACATTGTTTAGTGAACTTCTCCCAAATCAAGGCAGAAGAAAAGTAGGGCAGAAAAATCTGGATTCAAAGTGCCACCACCACCACCGTATTTTCCTTGTAATGAATTCGGGTCTTTGTGAACCAAACCGATCTGACACATATCTGGACAGGCTAAACTGAGGGGTCATTTCTACTGATGCAACGCTATTTGTTATGCATACTGGCCATATGAGCCACTAAAAATGGGTCCTATTTAAACATTGTTTTTATCTGAAATAGCAAGCTATCATACCACTGTTAAAACAGACCACTTAGGTGATACACAAAGTGGTCTCAGAGGTACTGGTATCCTCACTGTCCTCCTCTCCTCCTTCATTATAAATTTGCCCAGGTGAAGAATCCAAAATGGCAATTAAAAAGGCACCACACCTGAGGGCTTCATGAGATCAGAAGAGATTCTGTAGGCATTAATGACTCTTGTTTTCCTCTAGTTTAAAAATATAACAAGCCTTAAATTTTAGTCTGATTAGCATAAATGCAGATATTAAAAGGTAAACCAAAAGAATAAAAGAATTTTGGTTATGATGAATATTTTACTGAGGATTTTTGCTAAGGTTTTTTGAGTCGAGATGAAATTAGAAATCTGACTGAGGGTGTTACTAAGTGAAAAGGGTCTATGAAATACAAAGAGAAAGCAGGGGAAAATGTATCGAAAGTTCAAGATCTCTGCCTGCCAGCTGGGTTTGGAAAGTGGAGACCTAAGTTGGAGGCTTGGCTCTGGCCCAGGACACTGCTGCGCCCTGAGTGGAAGGTGAGAAGACAAGGCCGAGCAGATGCAAACGATCACCATGATCACCATGTAACCTTTTTTCTTTCTTTTGATCTTCTTTCCAGGGTCCTTCTTCAGCCGTTTCCGCTTCTGGCTCTTCCCACCCCTCACTCTCCAGTTCCTGTCCAGCGTAGGCTCTTTGTCAACCTCAAACTGCTCATCCCTGTCAGCACAGAGCTCAGACACTGCTCTGGATTCTCCCCAGATATTCAGCCTGCCGTTGCCTAGAAATCATCACAGGAGATAAGTGTTTTAAACTGAGCTCCGTGAAGGCCAGATGCCGAGGAAAATGGGTGGTGGTCATGTTGGCCCTGGGCTGGTACCATGTCTATTTGGGGGGGAACTCCAGCCCACATACCTCCGGCGCTGAGGGGCAATGGGTGCTTGGACAGGAACGACTGGAGCCTCACCGTGAGACCATTCTCCGAAGTGGTGTTCTCCTAAAAGGCAAGGGTGGCCTTGGAGTGAACCACGAGGTGTACAAACAAAGAGACTCTCTTTGTTCCTTCTTTAAAAAGGAATACCTGTCCATGTCACAGAATAATTTAAAATCCCTCAGGGGGAAAAAAAATAGTCCAGGAAGATATTTAAGGGGCCTGATGCACCTTCAATACATATGGAAGTAAATATTTGTGTCTCTGGTAAATTTTCATGTAACAAATTCAGAAACCATGAGTGGGGAAAGGAACAGGAAGATGAGCAGTGATGGCAGCCCCCTGGGGTGGTGGCCCGGGGTGGGGATGACCAGTCCTCCGAAGCCCACCTTTTTGGCCCTGTTTATAATGTAGCTGGTCCAGATCCAGTTACGCTTTAGGTGTCCGTAAAAACTAGAATCGAGCCCAGCGGCTCCCAGCCCATCTCCAGGGATCAAGCCTTCGTCCACGACCTCACGGCTGCCCCTGAAAGATGGGAAATAAACAGAAACAGGGCCAATGAAGTGGGTGGGAGCATTTTTTGTAACTTTTACCTTCCCAGAAAAAGACCTGAATAGAAGAACTTGTCAAATCCCCAGATTTTAATGTAAAATTCTCAAGTTTTGAATTCTGGCAACTGATTAATTTTTTTAAATAATATGTGGGCTAGCTAAGGTATGGCCGGAGCCAGATGTGGCTATTGTCACTAATTTGCGGCCTCTGTACTAGCAACTCAGGCCCTCCTGGTCTGACATCCAACGCCTGAAACGGAGGAGCTGGAACCTGTGGGATAAGCACCGCCACAACCTGCACACGGGGACAGCGCATCAAGGGACAGGGACGTACGTGGTATACTCCATCATGGCACACTTGCGCTCCAGGTTGTGCTTGTCGATAGCGCTCTCCTGCTCCTTCTGCAGACTGCCCTCCTCATCACTGCCCTGATCCAGGCTGGTACTCCTCCTGACACGCGGGTAGCGCACCACACCTGAAAGACCAAACACAAGGCCCCCGATGACATCCTTCTGCTGCGGTTCCAGACACAGTGTGCTGCTGGGTGGCCACAGAAGAGTGGGTTCCCAGTGACGAAGCTCCCCCCACCAGAGAAGAGGGTCTGAAACTGGAAGGACCTCCACACAAAATGCCTTACAGCAGGTGTCAGAGGGAGCAAAAGAAGAGAGTTGAAAACTGGTGGGTGAACCTGAGAGAAGGGTCTATGCTCAGGCGAAACTTCATAAGGTGGGAGGGTATGCAGGCACCCGGAGTCATGAGCAGAGGGGCACCGTGCCTTCCATGCTCAGCAGATGTTGTGTGCCAGCACAGAGGAAGCGATAAATGAGGATGACTGCACTTGGCTGTGGCTGCAGGGATCAGGGTCAGCAGGAATCTGGATGGACAGTTTGATGCAGTGTTGTAGTTTCCCTGTGAGCAGCCAGGAGCTGCCAGATGTGTCCTGAGTGCCCGAGAGGTGCATTCATTTACTTGAGCAATTATGTTCAGTTATTCCACAATAAAGAAAATTACGTTTCTTGCAAGATATAAAATACAACTACAACTGTTCCTTGAGTAAAGCAAAGGAAGGTTATGATAACTGCAGACTATCAGAGACCTTCTCAAAACATGCTCATCTGGAGACCTTGGCCTGGGTGGGGGGAGGGGCCATGAGGGGTGGCCACATCCCCCACCACTCAGCCGGAGCATTACAGGACATCTCAGTCAAGGTTCGCCTAAACCTATAAGGTGGTGGTGGTGGTTCCCGTTTAGAAATTAAGAAAATGAGGCTCAGGAGATGACAAAATCTTGCCTAAGGTCATACATTCGAATGGAAAGTTGAACCTACGAGAACTTGAGGTGTGCCACACGCTGCCTGTTAGAATGCAGGTTTAGGCCAGCCCCAGGTCTGGACAGGGCCCAGTAATCCACATTTCAGCAGGCTCCCGGGGCTGCGCATGCACATTCCTGTCCTGGAACCCCTGCTTTAAAGGATGCTCACGTCTTATTATGGCGCTTGTCTCTAAGTCCTTGGGCTAGAACTCCTCAAATGTTTGCTGAATGAAGGGACAATCAGGCCTGATTAATGGACTCACTAAGCCTCCTACATTTCTGCTCATGAACACTAAAAAGGGATGGAAATTTGCCAATTGTCAAGCCTGAAAAACTTTGGTGCAAATAACATACTGCCTCACAAATTTTTATCTAGGTATAAAATGTAGGGAGATTAGGGCACTTTTAAAATCAGAACTGGAAAAAGCCTTGTTCACTAATGAATGCCAGAGGATTCTGTGAAACACACTGTTCTAAAATTTGTCTGGACCCATTAAAGGTTCCTCTCCCAGGTGCAAATCACACACTCCTGGTAGAGTGTTGAGGAAAGATATGATGGAAACTGGCCTCAAGGAAAGCACGCTGGACTGACCTCCAGCCTCCACCTACTCTCTAGTCATTTGGTAAACGCTTATGGACACTGACAGTGTACTAGGCACTTTGAGCCATCACAGGAATGAAAAGCAAATTTCCTGTATTCAAGGAATCCACAGAATGTAACGAGTTGACAACAGTAAAGGTGCTGGGAAGGCTTTCTTGAAGAGGTCACGCTTGAAGTGCGTGTGGCCCCCTGAGAGATGGGCACGGGTCAGGGGACAAACTGCACAAGCAAAAGCCTCGCCCAAAGCTCGACTCACCCATCCATGGACAATACTATCAGTTCTTCCTCCTACTACCTGCCAACCAGACCCCTCTCTATCACTGTCGCCAGAAGACATCTCTTTGACCTGATCACAGCCCCTAACTGGCCTCCCTGCTTCTACTGTTGTGTCTCTCAGTCTGTTCACCATGGAGCAGCCAGGGTGAGCTTTGAAAGACAAAAGCAACCTCATTACTTCTTGCTTACAACCATCCAATGGCTTCTTGTTGCTCTCAGAATAAACTCGAACTTTTTGCCATGCCCTGCGAGGCCCACAGTCTGGCTGCCACCCACTTCTCAATCTTAGCCACCAAACCTTTCCTACCTACACTGGCCTCTTCTGTTTCTCCAACCACACTTGGGGCCTTTGCCCTTGCCCTTCCTCCTGCTCTTCCCCAGCTCTGGGCATGGCTGGCTCAGCCTCAATCTCTAGACTTCAGCTCAAATGTCTCCTCATTTTTGCTCCTGCCCACCCCATTCAAGTGCCCTTGACTCAGCACCCTGAGTGGCACCTTGTTTATTTCCTCCTCAGCACTCATCACATTCTGGGGTGGGGGGTGGGGGTGGTGTGTGCGTGTGTGTGTGTGTGTGTCTCTCTCTCTCTCTCTCTCTCTCTCTCCATGAGAATAAAGTCTCATATAGGCAGGAACTGGTGTGTTCTCACTGCTCATGGCCAGGCACAGGAAATGACACACACAAGATGTTCAGTAAACACCTACTGAATAAAGAAATGAATAAAGGCCAAGTGGGGCTGCTTGGACTAAATGGGGCTTACAGGCTGGAAGCCTTCCCCATTTAAGGCCCACCACTCTCTTTTTGAAGAGAGCCCCAAGGACACCCTAGGCCCCTGTAGAGCAGCCTGCAAATCACGAGGCACCTGCTCATCTATTCCAGATGCAATTCCAGTTATCCTGCAAATAGGAGGGAAAACAGTGAGGTCCAGCAAAAACAGACGGTACCTAAAGGGGTGTTGAGGCAGACACACTGCAGGTCGAACCAATAGTTTTCCACATCCTGCATTGAGTTCAGGACGTAAAGACGCCTTTCAAAAGGCCGGCTGCTGTGGGCGAGGTTGTAATGTGGATCACAGATGGTGGTGTCAACGATGACTGCATTCTTCTTCAAGAAAATGAAGACCTACGAGAGGGACATGGTAGGGTAAGAAGAGAGCCTCAGAATCAGCCTTGGGTTAGCTGTCTGGAAACTGTGTTTAACATTCTGGACCACCTTCACTTGGGCTTGAAAGATGTTACCTGATCTTTATCCTGAAACTTTTCTGTGGGACCAAACTGTAGCAGCCCCATGTAGCACAGCCTCTGAAGGTTCTCCACTACCGAAAAAATGTATCGTCTGGAAAACAGAAGGGAGGGGCAGGTTCCAATCACACACTCTTGGCTGTCGTCAGGGGGTGTGCACCTGTGGTCAGGAATGTGCCTCGCTTATTCTCCCCTCTTCTACCTGGTGGAACCTGGAGGACTGGCCTTGGGCCTGCACTGAACTGAGGCCCAGAACCCTCCTTTTCTCACCCAACAATGGAGCACTGATCCTACAGTGGGGGTTTGATTTAGAAAATAAAAGTAACAAAAGGACGTAATCATGCCAATACTTGCAGTCTTTATCAGCAGATTTTACTTTAAAATAATCTTGAACTTAAGTAATAAAATTTATTTCATTTGCCCCTGGGCTTTATCTAGAAGGCTCCCAGGTGACTGAATTAATGACAACCTAGAGTCTTTACCACAGGCAAAGAGGAAACCTTTCCTCCTCCTGGTCAATAATGATTCAGAACCTTAACTTCTAGGGGTTTGCTGGGACTCTCAGCCACTCTGCATCAGCTTTAGGAACCTCACCTCTTGTACAGAAGTTGCTGCCGGACGGGCCTAGGGAGAAAACGAATCAGTGTGTGCTTCTTCAGAGGGTCGTTCAGAAACTCTTCAAGGTTGTCTACCTAAGAGGTGATTTTCAGGTTCAGCTCACCCTCAAGGCCAGGGTGGATTGCAAGAATCACGAAAAAAAAAATCACTAAAATCATATTTTCTGGGCTGCAGCCTCTCTGAACCTGCTTATTGGCCTCATGGAGATAGTGCCTTCTCCTTCCTGCCCCCCTAAGCCTCCCATATCTCTGCTTTCAGTCTTGTCACCCCTCCTTTCCAGCCCATCAGCCACACTGCTGGGTACAATAAACAGATGCCTTCATATCCTACCGGTGGGCACACAAATTGCTAAAACATTTCTGGGGAATGATATGGGAATATATTTATTTATATTAGAAAAAGATGAAACCAGTGACTCTTTTTCTATCCTTACCCTAAAGATTTTGGAGTTTCCCACAAATATGTCTATCAAAAGGTATTCATCACATGTCATTTGTAATACCAAAAATTAGAACTTAATGTCTAAGAATAAAATATTGGTTAAATAAATTAGGGTGTGTGCATAAGAAGGAATACTTTAAATTTATTTAACGATGTGGAAAATACATCGTTCAGTAGAAAGAACAGATAATAAGAGTAACTATAGTGTAGTTTCAATTCATTTTTTTAAAAAAAGGGGAGATCACACACGCGCGCGCGCACACACACACACACACACACACACACACGCAAAACATGGTACAGGGAAAAAAGACTAGAAGGAAATGTACCAAAAACACTAGCAGTGATAGCTCTCTGAGTAATGAAGTTGTGGGTAATATTTATGGTAATTTCTATTTTCTCCTTTTTTTGTATTTACCAAATTTCTAAAAACATATTTTATTGTTATACCATAATTGTCTGTCATTCCGCTTTCTGACTGATCTATCTAGAAAACAAGCCTTTGAAGCATTTTCTTTGACCTACTATCTATCCCATCCAGCCATCCATCCATTCACCCACCCATTCAGGTAATTGCAAGTGTTAAAGTTTTCGCTTGACTCATAAGCTCAGGTCTAGAGTGGAGGGACTAGCCCCTGTGATAACCGTGGAGTCACCAGTACCTTGTAGCTGACTTGTACAATTTGGACAAAGATCGAGAGGGGCAGGCAGAGGAGAATGTCGCTGACAAGAGCCCAGCCGAAGCCAAAGTCTCTGTGGAATGGGATGGGAGGAATATAGCGCGTCCATGAGGCTTCGTCCACATATACTAGGAGAAAATTAGAGACAGGGTCCAAGTCATGATAGTGATATCACCTCCTATTAGGTTCTGGTCCCCTTTTACCACAAATTTGGGCAAAACTCTCCTTGTCAGACAGGAAGCCCAGAGGTTCAGAAAATTTGGATTGCGTCTTTATTTTGATCAGCCAGTACAGATGATAAGAAACCATCAGAAGTTCCCTCTATATCCCACTGTTGCTTGCCTGCCCTGGGGCATCTCACCTGTCTCTGTGGAGAGCTCCACTTCTGCCTCCCAGATGGCTCCATCTTGGCTGTCCTGATGTGGCGCGTCAGAGGAGGCCTCCAAATCATTTCCGGAGGACGGTGGGGCTCCCGTCCGGCCGAGTCCCTGCCTCCCCATTCTTCTTTCACTGCTGACGCCCAGCTTCTCCACCGTGTTGCTGGCAGGATGCCCATAGATCAGGTACCACAGAAATATGTGGACTACTCGCAGGCGAGGCATTTTGGGCAGAAACCCTAGAGAACGCCCAAGTCCGGGAACTGAGGCAAGAAAGAGGGAGGGCAGTGCCTGAAAAATCCCGGATTCAAATCAGTTCAATTTATTTAAAAACTACCGAGTGCTACCATGTCCCAGGTGCCAGGGAGACGGTAAATGTTCTTCTTCTCATGGAAGTTACTTTCTAGCCGGAAAGGACAGACAATAACAAAATACCTATAATGATACATTAAATAGAATAGCTGGTGTAGAAAATAAAGCAAGAAAGGGAGGGAGCGAGGGCTTTATTTCTCCACAGAGACCTTGAGGAAGGTACTCAAGTCAGTGGTGGCAGGTGTGGGGTGGGAACGCTGAGACCTGGGGCTGCGCATCCCAGGACAAATGGAAGGTGCCAGAGACGTGTGTGTGCCTGGCACAGTCAAGGAAGGGCCAGGAGACCAGAGTGACGGGGTGGTACAAGGAAGAAAGACGGAGTGGAAGATGAGCCAGAGTGTAACGGGGAAGGGAGCCTCCATGGAGGGTCTGACAGACCCACAAGACCCCTGGCTTGATGGGGGCTGTGCAAAATATTCCTCAACCTAGGTCTTTTCAAGTAGCTTATTTCTTTGTTTATTCAAACACAGTGTTCCCTGTGAGAGAGAAGATGTGAGAAATGAGGGAGACACAAGAACAGGGCGTTAAGGACAAGTGACCAGAGGCCCTTCCTTCCAGTCATGCGTGGCTTGATGACCATGCTCGCTGCCTTTTGTCTATGCAAATGCATGTGCTATTCAGCAGCATACACTCATGCTCACGTTTCTGTCAGTCTGGACTTTCTGTGAAACCTTGAGAGTAAAGGCCATGCGTGCATGTCTATAGCCTTCAGAAAGGGAAGTCACACAAATGGCCTCTTCTGCCTGGAATCTCCAAGTCTGCTGTGTCTCATAACTGGACATTTTCTGACTGACAGGGTCCATGTCCTGGTTAGTCACCTTTGTCCTCCCTACCAAACCTCACATTTATGACCAGGAGAAGAGCAAAGCACCTGATTATAAAGCCCTGCCATCATACTTGCCCAGCACACATCGAAATACAGTGTCTTGTGGGGGTGTGGGGGGTGGGTTGAGGGAGGAGGAGGTTCTGTTAGACTTTTGACTCTGGGAAATTTTATGAATGCTCAAACTTGCCAATGGCTGTAACTATCATAAGGCTTGTGGGGTAAGGAGAGGTGGAGATTTTCTGTGGTTTACAGAATATTCCAGCCCAAGGATAGTCAGCAGAAGGAGTTAATTTTTGTGGCTAATTCCTTATGTTGGGATTTAGTATAATTTCATCAGAGTCTTACAAAAGTCTTGTGAGGTATGCTGGGCAAGAATCATTTCCACTTTGCAGACAGAGAAATTGATGCTGCTGGAGGTCATGTGACCAGTCCCACATAACCCAGCCAGTAACTCAGACCTGATTCTGACTGCAGCCTCATACTCAAATGTAGAATACTAAGCGACTCAAAGAGCATCATCATGCACACAACAAATGAAACATAATCAGACATTGACAAGAAGCTGATTTTTACCTACAACAGGGTTATAATTCTTAAGCTGGGTTATGCCCATTTTCTCATCAGTTTTTTTCACCCGTCCACTTTCTGATTTAGAGGAAGCATTTGGCTGGGAGTCTCCTAATCCACTTGGGTCCTCTTTTCCTTGACTTTCTTCTTCGGCCTCCCCTTGAGGTACTGAAGGCTGGGGAGCTTTAACCCTGCAATCCAAATACAAGAACAATACTATGCTGGGAAAAGCAAGGACTGAGAGAAAGGACAGGGTCTGTCCTCACGAATCAGATGAAACCATTTGTTCTGAGGTTTGAAATTCAACTGCCTATATGAACTGATGTAAATAAATAAAATAAAAAGTGTCATGTCACTAGACATTTGGGGATGGTGAGGACTGTGGTGACCTGGAGAGTGGCACTCCCACCTATAGGGAAGATGCTACCTTGTGAGAAAGGGAGACCAATATGGTAGGTTCTCTGACACTCTCATGCCAGAAGTCAGGGAGTTAACGGACATCTGACTCAAAGAACATGTGGCCAAAGCCTGGCAGGCCACACAGACTCGTGTCTGCAGGCCAGATCTGGGCCTCTGCTCACCCTCGGGACACCTGTGGTTTAAACCCAGCTAAGAGTTCTCTCCCACCCCTGAGTTTTCTCTCAGTCCATTGGATGCTTTATGAACTAAATTAGAGAAGACCTCAGAGAGGCAACTAGAATCAGTTTGAGCCATTATGAGACTGAACAAGTTTCACTAATTGCTCTGTCCACAATTAGAATAGAATTAAAAATGTGAAGATTTTCTCTTTCTTAAAGAACCCAGAAATTGATCCATGTTAGACTAGAGGATCATGGACCACAAACCCCATACCAGTGAACGCACTAATCTTCCACAAGAATAAACCAAAGGCTTTTTTGAAAATGGCTTTTGGAATAAGACAGAGATCCAGGCAGCTTCACTAAACTCTCGTGGGTGCTGCCACTTGCCTGTTTGCTGTGCTTGAATTGGAGATCCTGAAACGAACCTGCTCGATGGCGCTTCTCACCAGAGGGTCGTTCTGGTCCATGGACGGGTGCACCACCAGATCCACCTGCAGAGAAGGGGTAGTGTCCCAAAGGGTAGGGGAGGAGCTGTGGGGGACTGAGTTCCAAAACTCGGCTCCCAGTGGAGCACTGGCTACACCTGTTTTCACTGACATTTCCAAAAGTGTTAAGAGACAAGCAAAGTGCATTGCTGAACAGCTGGCCTCTGTTTCTGGCATCAAAATCCCTCAAGTGATTGAGCTGCCATTAGTAATGGGCTACTTTGCTCAGGCGAGGAATTCTGGCCTGGGAATAAAACAGTTTTCCCTGCAGTCCCTCACTGGGGTGTCACGGCCCACTGGTCTCAGCTTCTACCTGGGGGGCCGATGCCCCACTCCTGCTATCTGAAAATTCCCCACAGTTGCTCGTGAATCCTGAGGGCTTCCATCTGGAAAAGGTAAGCGGCTTTCATTAATCTCTCCTCACTGAGAGTGCCGTCCTGGGACTCCCGCCAGGCGCGCTTCTAAATAAACTGGCAGAGGATTTAGAGCTGCTTTTGTTGTTTTACCTATTCCGAGGTACTGAAGCTGAACAGTTGGAGTGGTTATCATTTTAGGAGAGATAACTAGGATGACAAATGGAAATAACTTAGTGGAACTGAGCAGAAGGGTGTGTGACAGCAATGTAGAAGATGGCAGACACGACGGCCTGGGACCCTGGAGGACGCCTCTGTCATTGGGAGGAGAGAGCAAGGTAGATGGTAGACCACGGAGAAAAGGCAGAAACGCCTAGATGGAAACCCCAAAAGGCTGCTTGGCTCAGACTCTTCTGCTCATTTGTGAAATGGGGACCCCTCCCCCATGCCCTGCCACCTTTTTTATGGTTTTCTGAAGCTTGAATGAGATACATTTAGGCAACACCCAGAGAATTTAAAAGCATAGCGCACATACAAATCATTCCTATTTCCCCACCTTCCACAGCCAAATGGCTCAGCCAACTTCGCAAAGGCCCAATGGACAGGGCAGCCAGATGCAGGAGCCAAGGCAAAAGCTGACGCTGGTGCACAGCATCTCTGGACAGCGGTCCAGGAGATAAGGAGGCGCCTGCGGCAGCTTGACTCCCAGTACCAAAGTACTGTTGAGACACTTAAGCTTATTCTGGAGGTGGACATATAACACTGCAGCCTTTTCCAGCTGGAAAAATGGGGTACCACACTACAGTAGTACCTATGGCAAGAGGCCCCAGAACTCGGTGCCTACATCTTTGAGGTTGCGTGATCCTCAGCTTGTACCTATGGCACTCCTCCCCACCCCCACCCCTGGCCTGTTCCTTCCCCTACTACCTGGTGGATATGGAGCCAAAGAGGAGCTAGAGACACAGTGGGTAACTCGGACAGACTGCCCCTGTCCACTCTTAGACTGGGAGAGATTTCCTTGCCCTCAGTTTCTGCTCTGAGAGGGGTGTCCGTCCAAAAGACCTGCTCTGTGATGATCAATGAAAATCAGAGGCTTCGCAGCTGATGGGCTGGGGCTTTTGTCCTTCAAGTAGATGAGTGGCAGGCTGGCTGGGGATGGGAGAGGAGCAAGGTCAAGGGGATTCCTAGAAGATATAAAAACTGATAAGCACTGCCAACTGGAAATGGTAGAAACTGTATTTCTTAAGTCATCTTTTGTATTCTCTGTTTTTCAAATTTCAAATGCCTCAATCAATAAGATAAAGAAAAAAAAAAAAAAAAACAGAAACGACCTTGCCATTAAGAAAACAAAACAATCAAAGCCGAGCTTTCTTAAGGTAGAGATTTAAAATGCAGTCAGAAAAAAGGTTAGGAAATTACAACTGACTGTCCTTCTTTGGTCCCAATGCCCAGCTGGGCTCTCAAATTACTCTGACCCTGAAAAATTTATGCCTTAAATTAAGTGCGAAGCTGCTGAGCTATGGTTGCTATGGGAATGGCCTCAAACTTTAAATTTTACAGAAAGGAATAAATTGAGACAGAAGAGATGTACTGTTCCCCATCGGATAACCCCAGCAGTGCATCCTAATTGAGTGGCTACCATCATATCCTCTGGGATATGTTTCCTCAGACCCCTGTGGAAAATGTTCTTGCTGCTCAGTCTGAATTTTCTACCTGCTAAATGTTGCTTAATTTCTCCCCACACTACTTGGTTGAACGTATGCCTCACTTTTCCTCCTCTTTCAAGGCAGGCTGCAGGGCTGGACACCTGCCTTGGGCTGTACATGCTGCTTCAAGATCCAAGCACATGATTCCTTTTTTCCTGTTTCCAGCTTCCCCAGAAAGTTGGGATGACCCCTGTTCCCCAAATTAGGAGGCATAATGGGAAATTCCAAGTTACTGACAACAAAGGAATGACTGTGACATAACAAGGATGAGAAGCCAGACAAGAAAATGTCCAGCAGTACCCAGCTGGTTCTGTGGGCATCAGAGAGCCTGTGGTTACCTTCTTCTTGATGCCATCTTGAATGACCGTTGTCCGATACAGCCGTAGGAGCCCTTCCTCAGACAGGTTCTGCACTAGGCGGACAATGGACTTCTTACAGCACTTGGTAGACACGCCTTCTTGTTTCTCCTGATCCATAATCATCTTCTGAATCCTGGGGCATCATAGAACAAGCAGTTAGTATCTCCGGTCTCAGCATGGAGGCCTTTCTCACCCGATGCCACTGAGACATGCCTACCGGTGTCTAGCAGAAATGAGGGAAGAATTCAAGGGGGCTTCACCCTTGAAACGTTGACTTCTTGAGGAAGTAAGATCATCTCTTTGAGATAGTTAGCTAAAGACCACCCAGGTTCACATTTACAACAGGTTCACATTCTGAGCTTTCCACCAGGAACTAGAGAAATCACATGACTTGTGACAATAATGGCCACGAAACTAAGCACCACGATGGAAATCTGTCTTTACTAAGTCTCCAAGTCACTTTAACACCCAGTGAGAAATGTTCCAGTTTACCACCATCGACATCCTCAGTTCAGAAGCTCTTTTTGATTCCTCTCCTCATATATCTTACTGAGTCACTACGGTGATGCTTCTAGATCACCAATCAGAATGGCAGGGCCAGAAGGGACATTAGAAACACACAGCCAAACCCCTCCCTGCAGAGAAGAGTATCTGCAGATGGCCTCCCCATCTCCTAGAGCAGTCACGTCCTTGACTCAAGGTAAGGCTCCTTCTAGTGGAGGGGTTTTCACACTGGGTGCCTCGGAAACCATGAAGACACTGCCCAGGAGGTGGTGGTAATGGCAGAAGGGCCAAGGTAGAGTGCAGAGCTTCTGTATGAACAGGGGCGCCCCAGGTGTACAAGTTTTCTTGTGTCTCTTTGTTTTCACTTTCACGTAAGATTTTAGCTGATGCTATTTACCTGCCTAAGTTTCTTCTGACCCCTTCACTACCACTAAATTTCCAAGAAAGGAGAAAGGCACATGTACTTTCCCCAGGATTCCTAGTTCTTTTTAAATCACCTCTCCCTGTTGAGTGTCTTGATAGTTCTCAATGTCTACACTTGTCAGATCACGAGTACAAAGTAAATCCTTTCTACCACAAATGGATACTATGAGAATCTATATAGGAGAAGAGAGACTCAAATACCTCTTGGTCATTTCTGTGCCTGTGATGACTAATTGGCATGAGATTTATTATTAGTGCAAGAGAGATGGACTACCCCTTACGTGAATAAGCTCTCGATTAAGCGGAGGTTGGTGACGGCTTCTATGATCAGATTCCTGCGTTTCAGCAGTCGGTAAGTTTCATGGGGTTTGTCTTGGCCTGGGCCGTGCTTCCCAGTCTTCTGGGAACTGCTACTTTCCTAGAACAGGGACCAAAAGCACGAGAATACAATATGCTCAGCAATACTTTGGGGGCCAGGCACCACTCCTGCAGGCTCACTTTCCTTTTGTGAAATTTCTGTGCACATGCTTTAAGAAGGAAGTCAGGAAGACTGTTTCCCCAACAGGATTCCAGCACCTCACTATTTCAATGCTTTGAAATGGCAAAGACATCTGTCAGCAGAGGATCCTGGAAATTTCTGAAGATCAGTTGGTTTCAGAACAGAAATCAGGGGCATGTACTACAGCACCACCTGAAGCAGGAGAAAGTAGTCATTCAATTATTATTTTTTAGTTCTGCAAAAGGGAAGAAACTGACATGCTGAGGAAGACTCCATGCCAGTCATTTTATTAGGCTTTTTCATCAAAAACTCTCAACCACCTTATCATTACAGTTCCCATTTTACAGAAGAGGAAACCAGAGCTCAGTGAGGGAAAGTAACCATGTGCCAGGACAGAGTCTGCCTCAAGGGCTTCCGACTCCAAATCCAGACAGCCATGGGCAGCCTCTCTGAGAACAAAAGGAAGACGCAGATGCAGGCTTCTGGGTTCAGAACAGGCTGTCCAGTGTACACGAGGATGAGCAGTGAGGGAAAGACAAAGGGAGGAGAAAGATCTGTGTTCTCCCCTTGTCCCTGCCAAAATGCCCACTGCTCTCCATGGCTCCTTTCTGTCTTCTAGGATCTTAAATGAACTTGTTCCATCAGCTCTCAGAACAAAAATAGTACAGATGAAAAGTGCACCCTGACCAGAAAGAATATTCCAACTCTAACATGTTCCTTGCAAACCACCTGGCACAAAGCAGTACCACATGGCAGTCCGGGGCCTGTTTTGCTGGACATGCTCCTCTTGTGGAGTGGAGCTTTCAGGAGAATGAGAACTGACTCAAGGAGGCTACCCATTGTTGGTGTCACAACAGATCATTCCCCTGCCTTCTGTTGGTGTTTCCAGGAGGCACAGTTCTTTCGTGTAGCCAGAAGAGCTTGAGGTGTGAAATATTCAAAGATTTAAGAAGGGGCCCAAGAGGGGCAGAAAGACCTTTGCTCTAGCTTGCAGTTCAAAGCAAACATTTGGAGGAGAAGCACAGGAGTAAACATGGCCATTTTCAAGGGGCTGCTAGAGAGCAAAGCAAAGACATGCCTTGCCAAGGGACCTGCAGATAGCATAGTTCATGCACCTCTTCATAGCAGGTATGCAAACGAACCTGCCATTACTTTGGGAACAGGTTTTTAAAAGACAAAGAAAGGGCTGAGCTAGGAAGCAAGCAACAGGAGTTCCAGGACCTGGAGGAAGGCACGGGGACCTGATCAGAAGATGCAGAGAGGGGTGAATGGAGAAAACAGGTAAACCCTGAGAACCTGCTGGAATCCACCTGGCAGCCCAGGTTCTTCAGTTAGAGATAATACCAATCATGTCTTGATAATGAGGAGTTATGGCATCCAACCAATAGGAAAGGGCCCAAAAGTTCTAGAAAAAGCCACAGAAAACCTTCCCCACCCCACACCCCATCACTTCTGCTATAGGTAGAGTATGAAAGCACAGGCCTCCATGCAGAAAGGGAGAAGCAAGAACAGGGTGGGAGCTCCACATACGTGGGTTCTTCCTCACTGTGTTGTGAACCGAGCAGGCATGTCACTCAATCCCTAGGGCCAACATTCCCCTCCTCCTGGACCAGAGCTGACATTTATTTTATAGAGCTGCTGTGAAACCTGAACAAAACACCAGTGACAGCATCAAAAGCCACCTTGATCATAGGTCTGTCCTGTCCTGAGTGTTTCCTCCTCTGACCCTGTGTTTCTAAAGTGCAGGAGGCACCTATAGCAGTATCTGAGGCACGTAAGGCGACAAAGGACAGTGAACTGAATTATATGAGAAAGGGGTTCCTGTGTCAACTGTCTTTTAATTTGTCTAATTACACCAATGAAAAAGCATTGGTTTGATTCAACTGAGTCTTTAACCTTCTGACATACGATAATATCTTGCCAGAATGTACTAATATAGTTTTATTTTCATTATTTCCATTTTATGGTTTACTTTCTTTTTAAGGTGATGACACTGGCCTTTCATCTAAAGCAGGGTTTCTTGGCCCTGGCACTATCGACACTTTGAGCTGGATAATTCACTGTGGGGGGCCATCCTGCACACTCTAGGATGTTTAACAGCATCCCTGGCCTCTCCCTACTAGATGCCAGTAGGACCATCTACTCCCAGTTGTGACAATTAAAAATGTCTCCAGATATTGCCAAATATCCCCTAGGGGGCAAAATGGACCCAAAGTGAGATCCACTGATCTAAACTGGTCCTACAAATTTTCCCTGCAAAGTAAGTTTAAGTAAAAAGAGTTAAGTTGTTAAAAATTAAAAACTCTATAAATAATAGTGCAGGTGATTTCCTGTAGGGCAAGGCTGCATGCAGGTGGTATGTAAATGAGCAATTCCTTACTCCCCATGGAGCACCAGTCCATGGCCTGGCCCTGAGTCAGCACCTGGCATCTGGTGCTTTTTGATTCTGTTCCTGTTGTGATTCTCAAGCACAGAACTAATCAGGCTGATGTCCACCTGCCATAGGCTCCCACTGTGAGCTCTCACCTTTGGGTTTTCAAGCCTGACCTCTTCGATCACAGCTATGTCACCACTGTTATTCTCCAAGCAGCTGGAGCCAAAGGGCACGCTGGGGTCTGAGTTGCTGCTGGTGTCCAGGAGGCCATCCCCAGCAACAGTGCTCCAGCAGGCTTTCTCCTCGGCAGCTCCTGGGGAGGAAGATGGCTGCTTCTTTAATGGGTGTAAGTTCACCTTCCAGCCACCTGTGGTGGGGGAGAGGAGTAGAATGAGTGAACTGCGGCCACATTAAGGGGAGAAGTGAGAGGGATTTACACTCAGCAGCCAGACCAGACTGATCCACACAGGCCGAAGGAGTACATTAGTCAGTTTAAAGATGAGGGGAGTGGACCAAGCAAGCAGCACAGCGCCCCCTTTCTTAGCTGGATACCAGATTTGCAAATCTGTCATCAACACCACATTCGTACGTTTCAAAACAAGTCTTCCAAAACTAAACTGAAGACTTAAGAGGTTCTCAAGTTGTCGGAGGGAAGGGACATTTATGAAATTCCATTCCTTGAATAGTAAGAATGCAAGCAGAAAGCGGATAGATCACATGACTGTATCCTCTAAACTTAGGATGATGTGATACATATGACACCAACAGGTCCCGAATTAGGACAGCACCGAGGACATCCTCAAGTGTCTGCTGAACCTAACAGGCTGTTTTCTGAAGACACCTGGAGCAAGGCAGGATTAGCATAGCTCAGACCGAGGGTGCACCCCTGCCCCGAGAGAGCCCAGTACCCTTGGTGGGGGTGGAGTGATGAGGCTGGGTGCTGAGACTGACGCTGGAGGATCTCATGTCCGTCTGTGACCCTTTGCCTCTCCTCCTGCTGCCGCTGCTGCTGCCCTCCTCCTCGCTGTCCGACTCGGAGAGAAAAGTGTCTTCTCCTTCAGGCAGGAGTGACTCCTCTGGCACTGAGGCCAAGCTCACTGTGGTGAGCAGCTCGCTCCGGGCTTTCTCCCTTTCATACTGCCGGCTCAGGTCACTCTCCTCTGCGAACACGCAGGAGATGTACTTGGTGGTCCGCTGCCGCCCTTCATCTTCCATGAATCCCTGGTGGGTGAGATGAGTTTAATCACACTAAAAAGGGGAGGCAGTGACACACAGGCATTCTGGTAACCCACGGGTCTGTGGCGTTGGTGTCTATTTCCTTATCATTCCTGAGTTCCCCTGCATCCCCTCCATCTCACCACCAGGCCCCAGGTCAGGCCCCATCAATGCTCCCTCACAGGGCTTCCTGCCTTGTCACTCCTCAGGTCCTGCTTCTACATGCCTGTGGAGGATAGTTTTCTGAATCACAGTCCCCAATGTGTGTCTGCGTCTCGAGGATGAGGCCCTAACTTGGTCTTCTGCATGTCTCCAATGCCTGGCTCAGGCCTAGGCCCAAAAGAAATGGTTGGGAGACAGTGTTTGTTGTGCATAACTTGACAGTTCAGAACTGTTGTCACAGACTGGCGATAACATTCAGCCACTGCCTTGGGGACTGATGATGAGGTCATCTCCCGATCCATGTTCATTCTATCTTCTAAGACAGGGAAGAGGGGCTCTCTCAGGGCCCTTAATGGCAGAAGAGTAACATTTTTTTATATACCAACTACATGCCATGGAAGTGCCAAGTGCCTCACAATATTAGCTTGACAATAATACTCTCTTTCAGCAAAATGGCCAAAAAGTTGGCAAGAATAGAGTGAAACTTAAAGGGCTGAGATAGCAGGTCTGAGTTCTGAAAGGGGAATGCCAAACATTTATAATTAGCCAGTTTGATGTCCCCAGGAGCTAGACAAGTAACATAAAAGAGAGGCGAGGCCTGTGGAGCCCTGGAGAGCACCTGCTTTGTCCAAAGGGGTGTCTGGATGCTAGTCAGCTTCAGCTGGCCCCCACACAGGAAGGCGCGCCCTGTGCTGCCACATCTCTTGCTGACTTTTCAATGCTGACTACTCATTCATCTTTTAAAAAGTAAAAACCAATAGAAATCACAGTGAGGGATAAATAGGACATGCCCGTAGTTGTTTTCAGCCTCCAGGGCAGCCATTTGCCTCCTTGACAGAGATGTCAGGCCTGCCTCATTTCCTGAGGTGCTGAGACATTCCTCCATAATCCCACTGTGTGCACATCCAAAGATACTGAATTGTGCAGAGGACGCTCAGTGTTACCTTGACAACTTTGAATCTTTGAAGGAGACGACACAGCATTCTTGCTTCCAGTTTTCCCACATTCATGGCCACTCGGATTTCAGCTTGGGAAATTCCTTTTGTGCCTCTGCGTTCAACTGTGTGAAACAATATACTTGTACCTCAACCTCTGCAAAGGAGTCATTCTGCACAAGCCAATTCCACCCACATTTATAAAGCAGACATTTCAGAGCAGTGGAACCAACCAACGTAATAAAATAAATGCCTCCTCTCTCCCTCCCAAGAATCTCTGTACAATACTGCTCACAGCCAGTTTTAAGGGCTCTCCATCTGACTCTTCCATGTTAAAACAGTTAAGTCAAACAATCAACTGCTGATCTACTAAGTTCCAATAACAATTTTTTACCCAGCAGCAGGGAGTTAACTCCCGCACATGAATGAACTTTTTCAGATAAATGAAATGAACTCTTTTAAAAAGCATCAAGATAATTTTTATTTAAGAATTAAAAAATTTTCCCTTTCTCAGTCGATTCAGAGGCATTGTGGACACTGATTACTGTAGTGTTCTATAATAGCAGTTGGCCAGCAGAAACTATGAAAAGAAATAACGCAATCTGGCCCCATCCAAATGACCAGCAGTTGACTGTCTAGTTGTTGACTCCTGCCCTGCTACATAGTCATTGCTCAGTGCTGTTACTGTATCTCTCTCTAAGAAGAAGCGCTTTTAAGCTTACTGGGCTACTGGAGACTGGGGACTCTAGGAAGGAATCTAGTAGGAGTGGGGTGGGGTGGCAGCAAGTCCCTCCAGTAATATATACCAAAGACCTTTGACTGATAGAAATATTTTCCCCTTTATTTCCTGGTCCATCACACACTTGCAGCTGCCAGGTAAAACCAACCTGGATAAAGGAGGTTCTGCCGTATTGTACATATAGAATATAAACATCAGAATAAAAAGAGGTGACTGGGATGTGTTCTCATACTGAATTAGTGATATGTTACTGGTGAGATAAAATGGGTAAGGACAGATTTTCCCAAACTGGGTTCTGAGGAACCCATTCTGAGAGGTGGTACGAGGTAATAAAAACTGCCATTTGGCCCTCCAAAAAAGCTGTGCTGATTTGTCAGTGTCTTTGTATCTGTTGGCTAAATCAGATCTCCTGCTGCCGCCTCACCTTCTGCTCTGTCCTCCTCCCCACAGAGACCTGTGGCCACACCACCTATGGCACTAGGTAGCTGCTGTCTTTCATAGATTTTAGGAATCTAGATGAAGAGTGAGCCTTTTATCACTAGAACTCCCAGACTGCAGCAACTCTACACTAATTTTAGAAGATGGTAGGTGGTTCTCAAATCTCTGAGTAATAATATTAACAGCTAACTGTTATAGTGCTATCTACATGCCAGGCACTATACCAAATATTTTAATCCTAGTCCTCATTACGTGCTAGGGTTGATTTTATGCCCATTTTGTAGATGATGCATGGAGACCTTGCTAAAGTCATAGAGCTAACAAGTGGCAGAGCAGGGATTCAAACTCAGATCTGATCCATAAGCCTAAGCCTTTCAAGGGAACCGTGGTGCTTCCCTTTGTGTTACATTCTCAAGAGCAGAACCCTCTTTTGACACGTGGGTGAAGCATCTCTCAGCTCAAAGGTTCGGGAACCACAAGCAAATGGATATGAGGATAGGACCTACTGAGTTCGTAGGTCTGTGTGAGCATGTCCCGCTCGTACACTATGTCTACTGGAGGCACTGCCTTCGAGATGACCTCCTCGTCTTCATCGTCGTCCTGGTCATGGTCGTCTTCGACCTTCCGTTTGAATTCCTTCAGCAACTTGAGGCAGCGTACCATGACATCAGTTCCTAGAAACGCAAACACACATTTTCCAGCAATGAGTAAAATGGCACTGGGTATGGGGAAGAGACTTCAGCAGAGACAGAGGCTCAGAGGAAGGTCATACACAGCATCGAGTTTAGAGCATTTAAAACTGCATGTCTCTGGGCACAAGACCTGAAGATTTACTCCATAAAATGCTTTTTGTTTTTAATATAATTAGTGAACAAAGAAATGCAAAGGAATGAT
This sequence comes from Cynopterus sphinx, assembly GCA_030015415.1. Taxonomy (NCBI): domain Eukaryota; kingdom Metazoa; phylum Chordata; class Mammalia; order Chiroptera; family Pteropodidae; genus Cynopterus; species Cynopterus sphinx. Next base: position 90,903,570 of record CM057379.1, on the reverse strand, counting down.
AAGGTGCCATGTTAGTCTAATTAAACAAACAGCAGCCTGCTGCTTGAGACCAGCTCCATGACTATCTTCTCACATCAGCTCCCCAGCCCCCAGGACCATGCCCAAGCACACAGGAGGCACACAAGCAGTATTGCTGAAAGAATGAAAACCATCTTTTTCTGAGTGAGCCCATCCCACCAGGTGTGCATGAGTTCTACAGCCCTTCCTGGCCATTCTGGGAGGCCTTAACCCAGTGATTCCAAGTGGGAGAATTTAGTCCAAGAAAATAGCTGCAAAGAGGTGAAGGTGCCACTACAACGCAGCATTCTGTACAGCACTAGCTTTTATGAATAGTAAAAACCAGTGATGGAGGACTGAGTGGCAATATCCAGATAAGCCACTACACACTGTGGGCTGGAGCCTGCCTTCAATCACACTGCGCCTATACTCAACCTCCAAAAGCACAGTGTAGGAAAAATGACAGTCCATGCCTATGGCTAGAACAAGAGAGAGGTACAAGGAAAAACTGAAACATCTTGACACTTTACACGTGCTAATTCATTGGATCCTGACAACCTTAGAAGGTACTTTATAGATGTAGAAACTGAGGTACAGAGAGGTCAATTAACTCGCACCCAACAGCTTGCAAGTGATAGAGGTAAAGTGACTTGGGCAGAGCTACAGGTCTCCAACATGAAAGGATTCTGCACTAAGATGTCCTATGATTTGTGACAGTGTAGAGTAAGAATAATGCCCCTAGAAGATGTCTATGCCCTAATTTCTGAAACCTATGATTAGGTTACTTTCTGTGGCAAAAAAGACTTGTAGGTGTGATTACGTTAAGGCTTTTGTTATGGTGGTGGTCAGAGGTTTTGAGATTTTCCTGGATCATCCAATGCACCCCATGTAATATCAGAAAGTCCTTGGGAAGAGGGAGGCAGAGTGAGAGATTGGGAGATGCAGAGCTGCTGGGTTTGGAGGGAGAAAGGAACCCTGAGCCACAGGGTGCAGATGGCTTCTAGAAACTGGAAAAGGCCAAGGAATGGATTCTCTCCTAGTGTCCAAAAGAAACATGGCCCTGCTGACAGCTTAATTTTAGCCCAGTGAGACCCATTTTAGATTACTGACCTCCATAACTGCAAAATAATAATCTGTGTTGTTTTAAGTCACGAAGTTTGTGGTAATTGTTATAGAACATAAATGCATGATTTCTCCAGCAGTTTTCGACAGCACATGGAGGTGCAGAATCCTTGGTACCATCGCAAGGGATGGTGGCCATAAGCTGGTCTCCGCAACCCAGAGCCTCCTGTGCCAGAGCCGTGGCCACAGAGGGCCTTGCTATAGGGTGTGAAATGCCCACATCACAGCTTCACAGACTGTCTGAGCCAGGTCAGGTCCAACTACCCTAAGGCAGGGGACTCTCGTGGGGACAGAGCACTTGGCTGGCTTGCAGATGAAGTTCACAAATAAGAAAACATCTCAGGGCCCCGAACTCATCAGAGCCTTACCCTCAGAATAAGGTCTGTTGAGGCTGACCCGCCAGAACCCTGCAGGAGTGCCAGCCTGGGGTAAACCGTCAGCAGGAACACGGGCAGCCTTGGTAGTCCTTAGGTACCAGTCTGGGGCCGACTCCCCTCTGCTCCTCAAAGGAACAGGAAAGTTCCCCAGCTCATGACTTTTAAACAGTGGAAACGTGACGCCCATGTCAAGGTCAAGGCCTCAGGCCTTGGCTCCCTTTGCGCCTGCCATGCTCTCCCAGTTCTTTGCTTTCCAGGGCTTTGCCCTTGGCTCCAGGTGCCTGACCTCCCTCAATTTCTCACTCCTACGATGGGAGCCTAAAGTAATGAGGAGTGGAGACATAGGAAAAAGAGGACTCCTGGGCCCATCTATATGGGTGAAAACTATTTTCAAGGCTTGGGTGACTGGGTAGGGTCCTCCCTTAGGTCAGAGGCATGTGGTCGCTCACTTATCCACCATGCAGGCAGAACACTGACCATCAAGCCAAGCCCCACAGGGTCTTCCCCTCCATCCTCTAATCAAGTCCTTTCTAACTCCCACCTCCTCATCTCACCCTTAAAAGGTGCTCAAAGCTCCTAATAATAAAACTACCATTTTTTGAATGTGGGCCACATCACAGACACTGATCTCAGGTGTCCATGTGTGGCACACAAATAGTCCTCACCAGTTTTAGCAGGTGGGTGCTACCACCCTGTTGACATTTAGAGAACATGAACTGAACAGCTAGGAAATTTGCCCCAAATCCCATATTTTAGAAAGTGAGGATTTATTGGGAAGTCTGTTTTGGAGCCCCTGCCCTAAAACCTTTGATGACATATGGCCCCTGATGGAAAGATGTCCATGTGACTGAGAACAGTGGCGAACTGGGGCCAGGGATGCTGGCTTCTGTGTCAGTGGCAACATAACAGCGGAAGAGATCAGCATGTTCTCAGCAACCACCCGATGTTCTTTCTTCCACTCCTTTTTTAACTTCCTTGAGGGGCTCATTAGCCAAGGAAAGATACACAGAGCAGCTCTCCAAATAAACACAAGTGGAAGAGGAGAAATGTTACTATAAACTCATGGACTCGAGGGCAACAACAACAAAAAAACCCTTCTCGGTCTTGAAGCCTCTGCTTTGCACAGCACCAAGGTGGCAACTGTTTTCTCCTCTGCTCCTATAGCATGGACACCTACTCCATCAGCCTTCTCCAAATGACACTGCTGCCTCCTCTGCTGACAGATGGATGGATGGTCAGAGGAGTGTGGGGATAAACAGGCTTCAGGGGCAGACAGATGTGCATCAATCTCAGCTCTACAATCTCCCATTTCTGTGACTTCGGGGAAATGGTTTAATATAGTTGTTTCCCACTTGGTAAAATGAGATGACAGTGTCCTCTATCTCACAGCTTAGTGTTAGGGCGACCCCAGATAATGTCTGTACAGAGAGGCTAGCACGTAGCGATCACTCAGCCCGAACACCCTGCACTTGCTGTGGGCCAGGCACTGTGCCAGGGGCATTACCTGAATGAACCTAATAAATCTCAGTCCAAGACTAGCAGGCCCCTGTAAGCCCCATGGTACAGACGTGGAAGCTGAGGCCCAAAGAGGTTAAGTGACTTGCTCAAAGTGATGGAACTATGAAGTGGCAGAGCTAGGATTTAAACCCAGGCTATGTGAAGCTCCCACTCAATGCAGCAGTTATCTTTAATGGTATCGCCAGCACCTGGCACAGTGTAGAGGATGACAAACATTTAGTGAATTAAGGACAGTTGGTCCCTTCTTGCCACATAGGAAAGCCCCAAAGCTGGCCTAAGGTCATGACAAGTTAGGTGGGAACTCACCCCTGCTCTGGTCCTGAGCATGGGATTCAGGAAGGCCCCTGGACAGGCAGGCTGTTAGCTGGGCAAGGTGAGGGTGATGCACAAGGGCTGGATGGCTCCCTGCAATCACACTGGGCACTGTGAGCCCCAGGATTGACAAGGAGTTTGCGAACCAAAGGAGGCAAGTCTCTAGTGCACCTTGAGCGGAGGGTGGTCTTGCGCACCCAGACAGCTGCTGGTGAGGTTTCGGGCCATGGAGTCTGCAGCCCCGCCCATCCTACACACACAGCTGACGGCTCTGCTGCAAATCCCAATTGCGCTGACATTCTCCTGTGGGAAACCCTGGTCACTCACCCGAGCTGTGCCTGATCTGGTCCTTCTCAGCATACCAACGACAGAAACAGAAACGTGTCCCTTCCCCGTGCCATGCTGTACACACTCTTAACTTTGCAAAACATCATGTTAGCGAGGAAGTATGCACAGCGGTTAAGAATCTACACCCTGCTGCCAGAGCTAGTGTGTGAACTGGGCAAGCTGGTTGCCTTCCCTCAGCCTCAGCTGCCCTGCCCGCAAACTAAGGCTGCCACTATGTCCAGCCTCAAGGGGGACACTGCCTGAGAGGAGGCAGGTACAGGATGGAACGAAGTGCAGCCTGTGCTTCATGGTTCCAGACTACTTGGGATTAGTTTCACTGGCCTTTTACATATTTCCCACAGTTACAGAGTTTTACCAGCCTCAGAATTTAAACGTTTACCATTAAAATCCCTTCAGCTCATTCTTGACCTTTTCAAGGAGCCTTTTCCAGACCACAAGTCAGCTAAAGGGGCGAGAGGAAGACTCCGGGCAGCACAGCCAGGCAGGGGAACACAGCTAGCAGTTCATCTGAGCTGCCACGTCAGCTACCAGCAATCCCCTGGAGGAACTGCTGGCCTGCTAATGGCAACCACTGACACCAGGGTGCAGGGCTTTCTTTCCAGGAACAAAAGGCAGGAGAAAGAACCACTGCACGAGCTTTCAAACATATGGGATTTCAGGTTATCTAAAAATGCGGTGTGCTGATGTCAGCAGTCCAACACAAAGGGATCATGCAGCTCTTTTGTGTCCAAGATCCAGGACAGGCATGAAGAAATAATGGCTTAATTTAGACATTATGAAGACCTAGAAAAGAAGGGAAGAGGTGAATCTTGACTGAGCACCTAGTAGTAGCCAAGCACCGTGTCAGGTGTTTTTAGGGGCTATTTCACTTAATCATTGTGTGGACTTTTCTGCAAGTTACTATTGCTATTTGTAAGAGGAAGGAAGTTGAAGCTCAGAGAGGTCCAGTGATCTGACCAATATCTTGGACTTAGCAAGCGGCTTTTCTTCCACACTAGGCCACCTGGCTATGTTATAATTTCAAATTTCTATCAAAAAGTATCATTGTAAAGGAAAACCCAGAGTGGCTATGAAGTGGAACCAACAGCCTGTATTTCTCAAATTCCCAATTAAAACTCTCACGAAGCCCCTGGAAGAAGCCCCGTGATCATCCCAGGAAAGAACAAAAGCAAGATGAGAATAACAAGCACCAGGACAGATTTCCTCTTGAAGAACCATAGCCAGAGGGAAGTCCTACTGGTGAGCCAGGTACTGTATAAATTCAGAGAGTTACTCTCCCCGCAATCCCCACCAATGCATACACACACACACCCTGGATATGGGCCAGGCTGGTCAGTGTTGGGGAGTCATTAAAATGGTCTGGGACTCAAACATAAGCAAGCCAATGGGATACTGTGAGGAGGTAGCTCAGCCTTGGGTAATTGCAGAGAAGATAGCCAGGGGCTGGAAACACTGAGTTCAGGGTGGCTCCTAGAATGATGGAAGAGGGTGCTGCAGCCCAAGCCCAAGGGTTAAAAGTATGGGTTCTGGAGTCAGTCCATTTGGGGTGGACCAGCCTCTGCCACTCAGCAGCTGTATAACTGTGGACAAGCGAAATGATTTCTCTGTACCTCAGGGTGCTCAGCTATAAAATAAGGACAGGACTAGTGTCATGACAGGCACTGTCCTGGCATGACAGGAATGTTCAATAAGTAGGGCTTTCATCCTTGCTACTATAACTACTCCAACCTTAGAAAACACAGCTCTTGAGAATAAGAGTCAAACCTAGTCACCCAGGCTGAAAATGTCAGATAGCTTGGGGCCTTTGACACAATTTCATAGCATCTATTCTGCATTAGGCCCAGAACAGGTAAGATAAATAAGACAGGGTCCCTTCCCCTGCTGAGAGAGGCAAGGCAACGCAGGAAGATGGTATGCCTGGGTCTCAAGCAAGCCTGGGTTGGAGTTCTGGCTCTACCCTGGATAAGCTGTTACACTCTGAGCCTCAGGCTCCTCATCTATAAAACAGGGATAATTGTAATAACAAATCTAGACCAATCTTGGGGTAAGGACTAAATGATGAATGAGTGCAAGCGCTCAGCATGCGATCCAGCTGGATGACCAATGAGAAGCTACAGCATGCTCAGGGCCCTACCACCAGCATACAGAGTTGGTAAATGAGAAACAGGTAAAATGGGAAGGTAGAGAAGAGCTAACATTTGCAGGGGAGGATATCAAAGGATATGTAAGAATTATCTGGTAGAAGAGGACAGGTATTCGAGACAGAATCGGAAGGCAACAGCAAAGGCACAGAGGACAGGCTCATATGAGAAAGTGGTAGTTTTTTATCTTTATTATTATTATTATTATTATATTATCTTAATTATTAATGATTGTTAATTACTCATCAATTTTTAGCCAAGGTCCTTAAATCCATTTTCTCACTTTTAACGTAAAGAAATCATGCTATTTTAAATTGCTTTCTCCCATCACCATTAATTTTCTAGGCTTTAAAGTTTTCTGACAATCTTTTTCTACTCTATGCTCACCCTTTAACCTTTTATGTTTCTAATCTTCATTCCTTTTAAAGCTCTTTTAAACATTTGTATTCATGTTATTGCATATTAATCCTTCTCAACATGGCTCATTACTCTTTCTCAGCTTGTATGCTTTAATACTACTATAATTTTCAAAATGTCCCCTTTTGTCCTTTAAGTGACCTTTAATTTAGTTTGCTGTATCCTATTATGTTTCTTGGTTTTGTTTTTTATTTTAATTTTTAACAGTTATATTGAGATATAATTCACATACCACACAATTTGCCCACTTAAGTATGAGTCAATGATTACTCAGTATGTTCACAGGTATGTGTAACCTGCCACTAGTCAATTTTAGAACATCATCATCTTAAGCCCTTTAGCTGTCACCTCTCTGTGCCCCCATCCAGCCGTAAATACTCACTAATTTTCCAGATTCCCTATTTTGGATTTTCCTATAAATGGAATCATATAGTAATGGCCTGTTGTGATTGGTTTCTTTCTCTATCAAATGGTCTTGGTACCTTTGTCAAAAATTAGTTAACCACATGAATGGAGGAAGGTATTTGCAAACGACACTTCTGACAGGGTCTAAATAAATAGAGAACTCACATAACAACAACAAAACAATCCAATTAAAAAACAGGCAGAGGACCCAAAAAGACACTTCTCCCAAGAAGAATACAAATGGCCAATAGACATAGGAAAAGATGCTCAACTTCACTAGCTCTTAGGGAAAATGCAAATCAAACCACAATGAGCTACTACCTCATACCTGTTAGAATGTCTATCATCAACAGGACAAGTAATAACAAGTGTTGGAGAGGCTGTGGGGAAGAGGGAACCCTTGTGCACTACTGCTGGGAATATAAATTAGTGCAGCCACTATGGAAAGCAGTATGGAGGTGTCTCGAAAAGATCAAGAACAGAATTACCATATGATCCAGCAATCCCTCTTCTGGGTCTCTACCCGCAGTATTTGAAAACATTTATCCATAAAGATATATGCCCCCAATGTTCACTGCAGCATTATTCATGGCCAAGACATGGAATCAACTGAAATGCCCTTTGATAGATGACTGGGTAAAAAAGATGTGGTACATATATACAACAGACTATTACTCAGCCATAAGAAATGATGAAATACTGTCATTTGTGACAACATGAATGGATCTTGCCATTATCATGCTAAGTTGAGAACCATATCATTTCACTCATGTGGGATATAAAACTGAAATCAACAAAAGAACACAACAAACAAACAGGGACTCAAGGACACGGACAACAAACGGTTCAGTGGTTATCAGAGGGAAAGTGAGGGGAAGGTAGATAGGATGAAGGAATCAAATATAAGGTGATGCAAGGAAATTTAGCTTTGGGTGGTGAACACACAATGCAATATATGAATGATGTATTATTGAATTCTATACTTGAAACCTATGTAATTTTATTAACCAATGTCACTCCAATAAATTAAAAAAAAAAATCAGTTGACCACAGACGTATGGGTTTATTTCTGGACTCACAATTCCATTCTATTGATTTCTGTCAACCCTTGTGTCAGTAGTATGCTGTTTTGATTACTGTCACTTTATATTAAGTTTTGAAATTCAGAAATGTGGGTCCTCCTAGTTGATTATTTTTCAGATTGTTTTAGTTTTCTGGGTCCCTTGCAACTCCCTATGAATTTGAGAATTAGGTTGTTAATTTCTACAGTCAGCCGGGACTCTGACAGGAAGTGCTCAATCTGAAGATTAGTTTGGGGAGCACTACGTGTGGTACAATGTTGTCTTCTAATCCATGAACAGGGGATGTTTTCCCATTTACCTAGATCTTAAAGTTCTGTCAACAGTGTTTTATAGTTTTCAGAGTATGCATTTTGTACTTCTTTTGTTAAATTTATTCTTAAGTATTTTATTGCTTTTGATGCTATTGTTTTCTTAATTTCATTTTTGGCTTGTTCATTTACAATTGTATAGAAATACAACTGATTTTTGCATATTCATCTTGTACTCTGCAAATCTTGTTGAACTTGTTTTTATTTCTTAAGAGTCATGGTGTAACATCTGTGGGAAGAGTCCACATCATAAACAGGCAGGCACAGATGCTAGGACTCCCTCCCTATCCTCTTTAATGATCATTGCTTTGTCACTGACCCTGGAACATCTGTTTAAATGACCATCTTGGGCATTAGCCACGAGGAGCATGACTGTCAACTGCTTCCAATTGTAACCTTTTGAGGGACTACAAAGTTAACTTCTATTTCTCTTCCCCCTGTTCTCAGCACAATTTAATAAACACCGAATGATTAGTGAACACTTGAAGAAATGAATCAAAATTTGCAAAAGAGATCAGTTCAGGTTGACTGTTTTCGTTGCTAAGATTTTTTTGCTTTTTATAAAATAGATCACTGCAGCTTTCTGTAAGGGATTTGAAATATACCTAAATCCAAACTCTTTATGGGCTTTTAGAAACATCTCACAGATATCCAGGAACACCTGTAAATTTACATAAAGTAATACATTATCTTTATTTATTATTTAAGCCTTATCTACTCCATAATACCTCAGAGGGACGATTTTATGTTAATTTGGATGACAGATCTCAAGGCAAAACAGACTAACACTGCATTCATTCCTTGTCTCCTACACAAGAAGTTAACTAAAATGGCATCTAATTAAATTAAATTTGCTTAACATTTACTTAGTACCTACTCTGTTCTAAGCAGACACCGCATAGGCATTAAGGATGGAAAGTATGTGAGAAGTGTGGTCATCACACTCAAGGAACTCACACGATAACTGGAATTAGTCACACAAAAACTGAGACAGTGTGACATGGGATGTGAGGGGAAGTTTGACCATGAGACTGAGCAGCAGAGTGATGGGTGACAAGACTACCTCTTTGCACAGTTAAGATGGGATCACTGTGCATGTATATGACAATCTAAAAATTCTGATTGTCATTATATGGGGTGCCTGCCCTCTTTATCTTGAGTAAGGAGTTGAAATCACCTCTCCTCGATACCCAGGCAGCGCTCTGGGGTACTGACCCTCCTCAGAGGGCTCATCTTCCCAGCACTAGGCCTCAAGATAACTGGGACCACTCACTGAGTGACAGGCCCTTATGAGCACGATCATACCTTCAAGGTCAGGTGGATAACATACCAGTGTGAAGCTGGCTGTGGATGCCACAGCCAAGAAGCAGGTGCCTCTGGAGAATGTGGAAGGTGGGTCTCATGGAAAGGGGGTAGCACCTCTCTGCTTTTACTAATTGCTGTTAAAGAAGTGCAGTTCAATGTTGTCATTTTATTTTTATAGAGAAGGTGAAAGGCTAACTTTTTAGGTGATTTTTAAATGCCAGAAATTCATTCAATTAAAACAAACACTGTGAGCCAAACAAAACACACTGTTGGATATGGCCTACGGGCCACCAGCTGTGCCCTCTGTTCTGTGTGTGCTGTCGCCTGGAAGCCCTAGGACACTCTGGAATGTTGTATTATTATCCCCAAATAATCCCGATGAGAAAACTGAGGCACAGAGAGATTAAAACTTGCTGAACGTCACCCCAACAGGGAGTTATAGAGAAAGAAATCTAGCCCAGGGCTGTCTTACATTATAGTCCATCCAGGTATCTTTACTTTTAAGGAGGTTGGTTTGAATTTCTAGGGACTGCAAGCCTTGAAGAGCTTTGCTCCAGAGTTGCTTGCCCAAGAAGAGAGGTCCTTCGAGGATATTTCCTTCTTAGTTTCTCTTTAAAAATAAAATTATTCATCTGTTTATTTTTTAATGCCTTTCTTGCAACAGATCCACAGGTCAGGACTCTTTTAAGCATTCAGATAAGCACACTTCCAAATCCTCCAACAGTTAAGTCCCCAATACACTTCTTGGTTCCTAGAACCTTTTCTTCCTTGCCATGGGACCCAGCGGTACTTCTTGGTTTCCTGTCTACTTAAAGAATGATACCACCCACTCTTTCCCCTGAGGAATTCCAGTCATTCAACCAGTCACACACTTAGCACTAAAGGGACTCGAAGATGAGGTCTGCTCTAGAGGGCCTTCTCTTCCTCCAAGATGCACCTTTTTCCATTTAGTTATCTGCTGTGTGGTAACATCTGTGTGTTCCCATCTCCTCCACTAGACTTTCCTTAGGCACAGGGCTAAATGGGGTGGGCAGTGAGTCCACTCAGTGAGGAAATAGGAAAGAGACAGAGTTCCCTCACACTAGCATTTCAGAGTCACTCAACGAGTATGAATGCCTTCCTTCTGCAGGCAGAGCTAAGTGCTGCATCTGTCCTCATTCAGCACACATTGAAAGTCTATTTCCTTTAGAATGTTGATGGCCTTGCTCCAGGGTCTTCCAGCGTTAGTTACTATTGGGCAGTCAGATGTCTGCTCCTTGGAAGCTCTTTATCTCCATACGTCCAAAGTCTCAGGATGCCGGATCTTGGTGCAGGGTTCTTTATGTTCTTGCCAGGCACCTAATAGGTCTTTTGATCTGAAGCCTTAAGTCCTTCAGATTTGGGAAAACTCCTTGTGTCATTTCTCATCTTCTCCTCTGCTCTAGTCCCCAGGACCCACTCCCTCCCTCCCTCTCTGGAGCCCCTGTTGAGTAGATGCTGAACTTTACAGGCTCAGCCTCTCATTTTCAGCTTAGCTTTCGCATTTCCCATCTTGTTTGAGTTTCTGTTCTTTCTGGGAGATTTTATCAACTTTATCTTACCATCTTCCCTTCCACTAAATCTTTTATTGCAATAGTCATATTTCTGTTACTTTGAAGGGCTCTTTTTTATTTTTTGCCATATCCCTTCTTTATAGTCTCTCATTGTGGTTTCATGGATACACTCTTTTCTTTTCTCTCCAAGGATTCTTTGTTTTTTAAAGTTTATTTTCTGCTCCTCACTAAGTTTCTCTTTCCCAAGTCTGTCTGTTTCTCTTACATCCATACTAGAGATTTCCTCAGATATTGGATAAAGCATTAAAATGCTGGCCTAAAGCCCTGTGTTTTGGGTGTTTTGGAGGATGGGGAAGAGGAAGAATTGAGTGGGCTTCCATGAAGGGTTAGGAGGTAGGGGCCAGCTCTTTTGATGAAATTTTAGTATCTAGAGGACTTTTCTCTTGGACTGGTTAGTTTCTGCAGAAAAGAAGCCTCCAGCCTCTGGCCTAGGGGACTGTAAGTCTGGCTATCAGTTTTCTAAGAGCCAAACTGGGAATGGCAATGAAGAGACTCTCATCTTTTAGTATAGAGAGACTGTCACCTAAGCCCCGTTTTCAGCACAGTACCCTGTCCCCAGCTGGGTCTCATGTCTGTGAGTCTAGAATCCCTCTGGTGCATCTTCTCTTGGGATAAGTCCAGACTTGTGTCTCTGAGGGAAGGGGTTCTGCCCTGACTGTGCACAGAAGGGGAGGGGACTTGGGGGGCAATGGCTTTCCACAAAGACTATTGACCGATTCTCCTGTCTCTAGCCCCATCCACACTGTGCTTTCAAAGGTACGTGGAATCTTCATATTTTCAGTTGATTTTGGGTTTTAGAGGTGTCAGTTCCTGGCTATTGCCCTTTCTAGGCATTTAGCTTTCCCAATCTGCTCAGCTACCATTTGTCCATCTGTCTTTGGGTACCAAAATGTTGTTTGATGACTCTCTCTGCTGTCACATCCTGGCCTCTTCTCCTTGTACTTACACGTTTGCTCCTTTTATATCCTTTATCATTACTAGAGTAGAATTTGAGAAGAGCCTATCATCTTTTACTGAAAGCTCTGACCTTCAGTTTTTTTAATGATGTTGCTTCATCAGGAGGGGTAAACAGCATGGTATGAAAATTAGGAATGGAGAAAAATAAAGAACTAAGGAAAGTTTTTAAAGTTGTACGGCCATTGTCCTTAGTTTAACTTTTTTAGAAGGTTCAAATCCTACCTCTGCTGCTTATAGACTGCTCAACCTTATGTAGATTACTCAGCATCTCTGAACTTGAATTGTCTTACGTGTAAAATGGTGATAATATCTTCTGCCTAGCAGGACTAGATGATGGGATCATGCAACACAGACTAGGTACTTTAGCGAGTTAGTGTAAGAAGGACAAGATGAACTTGTTCTTTGGACACCATGAATTTGTGACGTTAAAGATGTTTGCCAGAATAAGAATTGCTTTCATTGGGCAATCACTGCCTGGGCACTCTAAAGATCCCAAGTTAGGCACAGAAGAATAGATAGCTGAAAAAATATGTGAAATCATCTGATAGCAGCCAGAGGTGATGAGATAAGTTAGAGCTTAGGCAAGAGGAATGAAAGCCAGTCATGCAGCCCAGGGAAGAGAGGCTGAGACTGTCTTTACCTTTCTTTGTCTTACAAGGTCCACATTCAGGGTGGATTTCTTGTAAGGGAAGAGATACCACCTTGGCCAGGCCAGCATTCAGCATGTACTGGTACAGACGCTTAAAAGTCCTTTCGCACAGTCCCTGTCAAAACAAAAGTTAAAGCTCTTAGGTACAAGCAAGGTGTCTGAAACTACTAAAGGGTCTTGTAAATGAATACCAGTTCCAGACCTAAGGTAACTAGTTATTTTGAATGAGGACATACTGGCAGTATTAATGAGGAAAGACTGCTTAGCTACCATGTCAAGGGAACAAAACAAGGTCCAGAATGAATAATTCTACCTTTTGAATATAAGGGGAGAAAAGAGACTTTCCTAAAGAGATCCTGGAAGGATACAAAGGAGTGAGAATGAGAAAGAGGGAAGTAGAGACAGGCGACTTTTCACTGCATACCTTTTCATACTGTTTTGATTTTTTTTAAACGCCTACAGCACCTGGTATTCCAAGGTGGTCTCCCATCCAAGTACTAACCAGGCCCATCCCTGCTTAGCTTCCAAGATCAGATGAGATCGGGTGCATTCAGGGTGGCATGGCCGCAGACCTGTTCTGATTTTTTAACCAAGTATATTAATTATTAACACACACACACACACACACACACACACACACACACACACACACACTCACTCACTCACTCCTACAGACAGTGGAACAAATAAAAAAACATTAAAATCATTTTTAAAAGCTTTAGTTAATCCGTGTAGTTTCACCATCCACCTTGTCACTCATATTTCTGCATAGCAGTACAACCAAAATTACCATAAGTGCATCTGAACCGAGGGAGTTGCCAACGAGCAGTCTCCAGCCATGCTCTTTCATCTCTCTCTCTCTATTTTTTAAAGTAATTTACTTGCCAACATTGAAAAGTGAAAATTTTCATATAAAAATCCAGATTCTGACTTCTCTTGAAAAATAAGATCTGGCAACAAATCCCAAGATTTTGGTTCCTCAGGGTGGCAGTCAGGGGGCACCCAGGACAGCTGGTCCCTCCAGACTGGCACACAGGTCCCCGGAATGCCACGGCCTTCATGCTCCCACGAGTTCCTTACATAACGCCTGAAAGTCAGTTCCCATCTATCACTGTTTTTCTGTTGCTTTTCTCTTATGGAAGTTAAAAGGATAATTAAATATTTCTTGAGTCCATTCTGATATCAATCCATACTTTTCGACTTCTTCATCTGACCTGTTTACTCATTTACGCCGCCCTCCCCACCACTGCTGGCATTGGATTTGTAATGCCTTGAACAGTAGGGCAAGTTAGCACTGTTGTAAGTTATGGGCTGAATGACAGGAGGCCTCACGACAAAGAGTTGTTAGTGGAGTCTTACAGGTTTCCTCTTACACTCTGGGTAGAGAGAGGGAGTAAAAGTTTGTGGGCTGCCGCCATCATGTATATGTGATCAACCCTCAGACCAGCCAGCTCTCTAGCCGTTGGGCAGCAGAACATACGGCTATCAAAGAAATACAGATGACTCACATATGGCTCATTTAAACTCATTGGCTCGGAAATGGCATCTATCGTTAATCTAGTTGTGCCCCCGGCATCGTGGGAAGGCCCTTTGGAAATTCATTCATCAAACCCCAGCCCTCAGCATATGGTCCCAAGCCCTGGCCCATATGAGGTGAGGGAAGATGATGTAGCTCTGCCTTCTGGGGGGCTGCCAGCAAGGGCCTGCATGATCTGCCAGCAAAAAGAGAAAGAAGCAATGGGAGACCCCCTCCATCTCCATCCTAAAGTTAGCATCTGCATGGCATCAACCTCATCTATAGGCTAAGTACTCACTAAATCCTGCCAAGTGGCTCTGACCTCTATTTCCAGCTGCCGAGTGAATGTCCCAGAAGATTCTCATACTCAATAAGTCCTAAAATCAAATTTGCTATGTGTCTCCTCCTCACTCGAACTTCTTTTATACTCTTCGTTTCATGAATAAATTCATTCATAAATATTTACTGAGCTTTCATGCTGGGCCAGGCACTCTCCTCGTGGAGTGGGTCAGCAGGGACTGGACACAGTCCCCACCCTTGAGTACCAGTCTGCTTCTGGGAGGGGCACTCATCCACCTGAGTGAGACTGGCTCTACATCCTGGCTTCGATCACTCACCAAGTCCTGCTAGTGTCACCTCCAAAACGTCTCTCAAACATTCCCAGCCAGTCACCTACCAAGCCCGAGGCAAGAGCGTCTATCTCGTTGCCACACTTCCTATCTCTTGTCAGTCTGCTAGTTCATGTGCTTCTGGCAACTTCTCTACTTCTAAACTGCCACCAACACTATATCGGGCTAAAAGTCCAATCTCCTCTGCCTGGCAATCAAGACCTTCCTTATCTGGTCCCAACTCTCCTTTCTAGCCACATCGCTTACTACTCTTGCCCAAGTGCACTGCCCACTGAAATGACTGCCAACCTCTGATGAGTTCCACAGCCTCCCACAATGACACACTTTTGCTCAAGCCATCCTCCTTCACTGAAAATGCCACTACTCCTCTGTCTTCTTTGGCAACACCGAATTTTCAAAGCCCAGCTCAGCTGCAACTTGCTCTACAAAGCATCGCTCAAATCTCCGGAGAAAGTACATCCCCGCTTTCACGGAACTCAGACACATCTTTCTAAGTAGCGCTCTGGCTTAAGTGTGTGTTCATCTCTGCCCCTCCAGTCAGGCTGCTCCACAATAGCGCGAGACCTATTATCCTCATTCCTTTTTGTCATCGCAGTGTGGAACAGGTTCTGACTCAAATTAAACACTCACTAAAGTTTCTGTTGAATGAATAAATGAAATAATATCCCCTGTAACAATTGAATCTTGTTGCTTAGATTGGCCACAGTGCTGATTTGAGACCGGACATGCCCAGCCTCTCCCCTCAAGTGACTCAGTAAGGCAGAGGGGTTTCAGTCTTCAATGTCTACATGAGCTGGCCAAGAAATATAAAGAACAAAGTGGGCAGACATTCATTCGTTAAGCAATTTTCTTCATTTCTATTAGGGTCTCTCAAGAAGAGGCCTTAACAGTCAACCTTTTATTTTCTACTTTTTGATAGAGACTCAGATAGAAAAATATTTCTTTCCTACCATAAACAGCAGTGCACATGTAATGACAAATGGCATCTACTCTCTGCCTCAGTGTCTGGGGGTGACAGAAGCAGAGAGTCTCAGGGGAGCTGGCCAGTACACAGTTAGCTCCATCTAAAACTGTTGTCACGAGAGACTGAAGGCCTACACTTGCCAGAGCTTCTGCTATTTCAAGGAGAGCCAGAAACAGATTTTTATGTGAAATTTCAATTTTTAAAAAATGCTACGTCAAATTTATTTTTAATAATGTATAGGCCAAATCTGAGCAACAAGCCTCAGTTTGTAACCTCTGCTTTAAAGAGACTTGGACATGCCACTGAATCTAGCAATCAAGGAGAGACTGCTTCCACCTAGAACAATGAAATCAGAGACTAGAGCTTTGCCAGTGCAGTCCAAGGATCATCCTGGTGTCTATAATCAGACTACACCATGTTCCTTTGGAGACTAAATACTGTCACCCTAAAATTTTGACTTTAAATTTTAAGTTCTGTTTAACCTACAAGGCAATTTTGTTTTTCTCCCATTTCTAAAGTTGGCTTTTCTCTTAACTTCCACTGAAGATTGTTCAAATCAGACTGGAGGCTGCATCGCCTCCATGCCTTCTTCCTTTCATTCTCACTTCATCACTGCCTCTATTCTTGGGCTCACAGATGAAGCAGGTCAGTAATCACTTTTCTCCCTATGTCCTCTTACCTCCTGATCAGTAGTCACTGTTATTTCAACATAAAACCACTAGGAACAAAATTAAAAGCTTGATTATGAAAGTAAATATAAACTCCTGAGTTAGCATTTCATGTGAACGTTTATAGAGCACACCCCAGGAGAAAATGGGAACAGTCTTGAGCAAGAAGGATGTAAATTAAGGACTAGGCAATTTTTCGTTCTGTAAAACAAAAGAAAACAACTCTTGTTTCCTGGTTAGGAACAGCCAGGCATAACAGGGCTTTCGACTGCTATTCATTCAATCTACACTAGACGGTGATATCGGGTTGTGGTGCAAGTCAGTTCAGCCCGGCACATGGGAAGCTCCTAGACAGCTTACCAGTTCTTCCCGCAGCTTTCCTAGTGTCTCTATCTGGTTACTCCGAGTACTCAGCATCGCCGAAAGCTTCTCCATGAGGATGTCATATTTGCTCCTCCTGTGAAAAACACAAAACAGCTGAATTTTTAAAACCTATTGCTAAACTTATTTTTCCAAGGCAAGATTTAAATGACAATGCAGCAAATTGTAGAACTTCAGACTTGGTTCTCAGAAATCCACTCCTGAACTTTACAACTGGAGAGGCTGGGGCTCCGACTGGTTTGGTCACACAGCCAAGGGCACTTAAATAGTGGCAGTACACAGACTATACTCTATGGCTAAAACTTTACTGAAATGATTCTTCAAAATGCCTTATATTTTGATAATACCTTAAAGTTTAGGAGGCACGTTATATATGTTTCCTTATCAATCACCTGGTGAGGAAGGAGGTTATTTCGTAAAGCAGTTAAGAAGCTTTTCTAAAATTCATGCCCACGATGTGAGCCTAGGTCTTTTCCCTCAAATCCAGTGCTCTCTGCCCTAAATCATGACACCTCTCTGATTCTGAAGCCCTGGTTTCTACCTCAGACTTCAATGGGTATGATGGAGCCCTCCTTCCATTGCTTTTTATTATGATGTGAACGTCACAATAAATGCTTCCAATCTAAAGGCCACCAAAGGAAGCTACTATTCAAGAGATGAGGGCCCCCTAGTGTGCGTGTGCCTGGGAGAGGCTGGGGAAAAGGGACAGGGAGGAGCCTTTGCAGTTGGGGAAGGAGAGCTTGGCTTTAAATGCCTACAGACTAGGGGCAAAGGGGTATATGTGCATAGGATCCAGAGACTGCATCCAATTCTCCATTTTTACTGCCTCTCAACAAATGAAAGAATAAACAAAGGCAAATATTTACTACACAGGCACTAGAACCATGCACTGTATCACAGCCATTTTACAAAAGAGCAAACAGTGGTTCAGAGAGGCCAAGTGACTTTGCCCAAGTCAGGGGCGAAGATTTAAATACAGACCTTGACTTAGTCCATTGTTTTCTCTTCTACCCACAGCTGCTACCACATTTTCTTTGTGGATTACAGGTGACACACTAGTTATGAGTTTAGTGATAAAAGTATTTAACCAATAGACGGTATGACTAAATAATTAACATGCAAATCACCAAAGCATAATTCTAATGTATAATTAACAAAACAGGTTTGAAGACAAATTCAGAGTGACATTTTCACTCCTGGAAATCTTTAGTCAATAGTAAGTCTACACACACATATCAAGCACTTTCTTTGGGCTAATCCCTGTGCTATGCAGTAGGCACTGTAAATTTTAAAACTTATACTTAGTCCCGAATGTTCACTCCACCTCCCTCTTCGAAGGTGTGCTTGGCCACTGGATAAAGGGCAAGGCCTCTGTCATTTGGGAGGGGAGAATCAAAGTTAGGCCCTGAGATCTAGCGAAAGGGCCTGCCCACTATCTCCCAACTCTCCCTTGACAGAGCCCACCTCCAGGGGAGACCACTGGTGGCCAGGAATTAGGGCTCACAGCTGATTCACCCAAGGGTCATTACCCTATGCCCTGTACCAGCTCTAGCTTTCCCCAGCTTGCGTTCTCCCCCTCCCATGAAGGAGGACATGGACAGGCTGAGGCCTCTCTGCAGGGTGGTGGAACATTTCTTTCCCCCATTTCTATGCCAGGTAATTAGTCACCCCAACAGGGATGATTAAAGAGTTAGAAACTCACTCCAAGAGGCTCTGATTCTCAGAAGGGAATATGCATATTTTATCAGCTTGATGTATTGTCTATAATACACAGCTAAATAGCAACATCGTGTAGAGTAATCATTTAGTAGAACCTCACTGTCTTATACATGAGTTGATTATGATAGTTAAAAACATGCCAATTTTAAATGGATACAATGCAACCATCACAGTAAATCAAATCTGACTTATTCACTTTTATTTTTATACTCTCCTAAATTTTCGTCAAAATATTAACAGTCCCCAATGCTGGGCTGTGAGATTAAGGCATTTTTTTCTCCTTGTTTTCTGTTTAATTTCCAGGTTTTCTAAATGAGCATGACTTATTTTCACCATCAGAAATAGTAAATATCTTAAAAAAAAAGCTATACACGTGCTCTTATTTGGCCTCTGATTTTTAACAGCATAATAGATATAGCTGCAGCATAAGAGTGTTTTGGTCACACACACTTACCTGTCCACATGAAACCGGTTCAAGAGGAGAAGGATTGAGTGCTGCTGGGCTCCAGTGGGTAATCGGATCACATGCGACTGCATCGTAATGAGCCCATTTTTGTTCAGAATTTTCCTGTGATAGTGGAGCTTCCCTGCATCAACCCTGGAAGAAAGGAAGGCTGTGGGTAGTGTCATTTTTCTCTGTTGGTCACTTTTACCCACCAAAGTAGAAAGCCTCTCATCTGGACAGAAATACCAGAGATACACACCTCCTACGCAGACAATGTGTGAATACAGTCATTATGAGACAATGGCCTTGGAAAAGAGAGCCATGCCTCAGCCTAGGAGCAGGCCCGAACTCCAGGAGAGGTAACTTGAGACATGGGAGTAGAGGCCGGGGAAGCAGAACAGGAAGGGATGGCTGGACTAGGAGACAGTGAAGAGTTGGTCGAATATGAGGAGATAATCAAATATGGCTCTCTAATCCTGCAGTGGCCCATAACCAGGGTGACCAGACACCCTAATTTGCCAGATGGTTCCAATTTATGCTCACTTCTTTGGCATTTCTTCTCATCAACTCTACCTTCAGCTCTCTAACTGCTGGTTTGAACATTAAATTATATGGTCACCCCAGGGTCTCTTCAAAAAGAAAGAATTGTGCTCCCAATAACCATGGATTAGGGACTGTTGAGGTGGCAGGAATAAGAACAGGAAAGACAAGTCAGCAGGCTCTGGTGTGGGGGGAGGGCATGATGATCAGTGAGCCCTATCATTTAAAGCAGAGAAGCTGTCATCCCTTACTTGAAAGCAGTACTGTGGAGGTCTCGCTGGAGCTCCCCTTGCCAACGGGACCGGCCTAACCGCTCCAAAATGCAGTAGGAGAAGTCAGGGAGTTTGAGGTCAGGGTCACCTTCCAAGCCTATCAAGGCCCTGTAACGCATGTCCTGGGAGGCAACAATGATCAGTTTTTTTCCCCACCTGCAAATCAGAAATAATCACATGAAGAAATCACTCTATTAGATTTCAAATTAAAATTAAATTAATTCAAATTAAAATATGAAAAACAGAACCTTGGAAAGTGATTATTTTCTGCTTCTTAGAGGCTCACAATCCCCCAGTTAAGCTGGTTTCAGTCTTAGTGTTGCATTCCTCAAGGTGAGCAGAGCCAATGTCATCATCTCCCTGCTTAAAGCCCTTCCAGGCCTTGCAGGGCATGGAGACCTAAAGCCCAGCTCCACCCCTGACACACAACGGCCCTGCTGGTCCTGAAACAAGTTGTTTCCTCTGCTAGCTGCTCTTCCCCAGGGTCTTTAAGTGACGGATTCCTTTTATCATTCAGGTCACTGCTCAGATGTCAACTCTTTCGGTCTTCCCCAAAATGGTAACCATTCCCCACCCCTGACCATTTCCATTTTCTTTGCAGCACCCAGCATTCTTAGAAATGGCACCACACACACACACAAATTTTTTTCCAAAAATTCCTCTTTCCCTCCTTCAAATAGAAGCATTGTAAAAGGGGGCACATTGTCGACTTGTTCACCAGAAGGACATCTTCAGTGCCTAGAATGATTTTGGTGCATAGTAGGGGCTATATGAATATTTGTTAAGCGAATGAACTATCCTACTGAACTAGACAGATAAAGAAAACTTCAGAGTCAAAAACACTGAACCGTGTAATCAGTGGACTTGTAGTCTGTTGAAGACCAGACTTTGGACAAATTATTAGTTTCTCTGACTTGGTGTGTGAAAAATAATGCCTAAAAAAGAGGCTAAGAACACTTCCCAGCAAGGACATCGCCTTGGTACCACAGCTGAAGATACTGATAACTCTGCTGAGGCCTGACAGGTCCCACACTGAAGACTGAGGCTCTACCACAGTGCCTTGCCTGCTAACTTTAATGGACGTCTTTGGCAGACAGGCCCACTCATTCTTGGGGCCCAAGACCCACAGCAGAGATCCCATGAGGGTGTGCAGGGACACAGTTCATGGATCTGACCTACGCTGTCAAGTAACAAATCAGTGCCAGTGCAGCCAGACCTTGTGATGTTTCAAGAGAAGCTAAAATCTAAACTTTTAAAAATTAGCAGTGAAATTAATTTGAGACTAAGAGGTCTGAGAAAAAGTTAGAAGGTTGATTCCACAGGACTTGGTGGCTGATTGTAGAATTCAGGGAGTGAAGGTGACCAGAGAGCCCAAGTTTATGCCTTATATAGTCAGGTGCATGGGGATGCCCTAGACCAGAATAAAGAAACAAAAGAGGAAAGAAAAGAAAGAGAAGGCAGGTTTGGGGTAATGAAGAGTGAGTGATGCTCTAACTTCTGAGCACACTGGGTAAGAGGGGTAGGTTATTGAAACATCACACGTGGCACTTGGGAGGAGGTCTGGGGACCAGAGAGAACCCTTGAGAGCAGTCAACATTTAAGGGGTGGAAGGAAGTTGGGAGTCCATAAAGGAGCTGGTGAGAATTAGCTAGAACAGAAAAACAAACAGAGCGGGAAGCAATAGGGCAAAACCTTCAAAAGTCTCTAATGGTGTCGAGGGGTTAAGGAGATTAAGGGCCTAACAGTGTCCCAGGCTTGTTAATAGGGGTCTTAGAGGATAAGATTTTGACAAAGTGATAAAGGCAGAAATTAGGACCCCTGTGGGCAGAGGAGTGCAGGGGAGGTGAAGAGGGAGAAAGAGTGAGTACAGATACTTCCCCCCATAAAACATGGCTGCAGTCATGAGAGAGAGAGAGCTATAGTTACAGGGCACCTGAGGTCAAGGGAAGGTCTTGTTATAAGTGGGGTGAGTCAAATTAATGTGCTGGGGAGACAGCACAAGCAGACAGGCAGAAACTGAAACTAAAGGAGAAAGAGGAGCTAATTGGCAGAGGTAGGAAAAAGCAGAGGAATAGGAGCTGGGCTGAGAAGGAGGGGAGGAGAAAGAGAAGCATCCTGATTCTAGCCCTTGGCAGGGCCAGTTATCTCCTCTGACCCCCAAGTGCAGGGCCCAGCTTGGACAGAGAATGAAAGGCACCAATCCACATGACAGTTGCTTGCTCTGCCCACCTGTGCTAGGACTGTGGACACAAATGGAAGGGAAAGTAGGCCCCCTGAGCAAAATTAGCCCCAAATAGGAGCAGGGCAAAAAAGGTAGTGAAAATGATGCATTCAGTGTCCGTCACAGCATGTCACCCCCACACTAAGCCTGTGTGGAGACGATGTTCTCTGACAGACACCGAGGCTGCAGACCAGTCCTGGGTGCTCTGACTTTACCCTTCCTCCTCCCGTGCCCAGCTCCCATTCCTTATACCTTTTCCTACCCCTGTCAGTTTATTTTCAATTCCTGTCTGTCTGCTGGTGCTCTCTCCTCAGCACATTGATATGACTCAACCTTTCAAAGCAGGAAGAGTACCACGAGTTTCTGATGGTATAAATAAGTTACCTGCCAAAGGCTTCTACCATTGTACAACGGGGCTGCAAAGACTTAGTCCTGATGTCACCGGTGATGTTTTTCCTCTCCTTAAAGTACCGGCATGAGCCCTGGATGCCATCCTTATTCTCTAAGATCATATGAATGGGGTAGACATCCTCCAAAGGGACTGGGTCTCTTCTGGACTCCAAAATGCCAGTTTCCAAATCGATTTCTTCATACCTAAGGAGGAAAGCACAAATATCAAGCCACAACTCGGCTTTAGAAATAATACATGCTTGGCATGTTCTGACAACCTCCTGCAGAGATCAGAGAGCAGGAGTGAGATATCACTCAGTCTTTCTGCCTTATAAATGCAGATCATCTTGACAAGCTGTGTATTCTGCTTTAGAAAATATAGACTTTTCCAGGATTCTCCAAATCCACTCCAGAGCTGAATGCTGGATAGAACCAGAATCACCATATTGGCCCAAGTCATGCCTTTTGGTTTCCCTCCAAATTTTGTGCTTAGTTTTCAAATCATCAGGTTTGGACTTAATGATTCAAGGATTTCCCTCTTTAAGGTATCATCTTTCTACCTCTTTTTAGTTGTCTCTCTAGTAACCTTCATCCGTTTTTACAGTTTTGATTAATACTTGCATGTTAACAATTCTCACCATTGAATCCTCAATACTGTTTTTTTCTCCACAAACATCCTGTCTTCAATCATCTACTAAACACCTCAAACTCAATGAAATCAAAACCAAAGTTATGACTGCTTCTGCCCACCTTCCACAAGTCCCTCCTTGGCACCACCTCTCCCAGCTGCCTCTTATTGACACCAGAGAGATGCTTTTGACGTGTGTTTCTCCTTTTATCCAGTCAACCAAGTTTGTCAAGTTCTCAGAAATCTTGCTCACATCCTACACTAGTCTAGTTGAGGCTAAATTCCATATACACTTTTCAATCCTTTCTTCTTTGCCCTGTCTGTGACCTCTGTACTATTTAACTTCTCATTCTCAAATCAGGAACTGAAGGGCATCATTCTTGATTTCTACTTTTCCTTATATCCCACATCCAATCAGTCACCAAATTGTCTTGGTTCTTCCTCATGTCTTGATTCCATCCACCTCTCCTCTTCATTCTCACCCCCAATATGGTAAGCTAAACCATGACTGGTTGTTCGTGATTAAATTACTACAAATCTCTCCACTTTGCTCTTTGCTTCTAGTCTACCCCTGCCTTCAGAGGCTTCCATCAATTCCTTTGATAAACTCTTTAAGCAGATGAAGAGATCATTGATTATCTCTCTAGTCCAATTTGGTTAAGGACAGAGTGGATTATGTACTCATACTTCCTGAATTCAAATTCCGGGTTATGCCTTCGCTAGTTGATGACCTAGCTAGTATATGTCATTTAACCTCTATGTGCTTCAATTCTCTTTTCAGAAAAATTGGGATAAGACCTACCTCCTAGAGTTGTAAAAATAATAACTTGCCCAATGTCAGAATCTCAGAACAGTCCCAGCTCACAATAAGCATATATATAAGGGTCGACTATTATTCCTCATTTTCTGTTTCCAAGTCTACACTTCAACCAAACTTATTTCTCTTCCTTCGGACTTTCACATTTGCTGTTCTCTGTCCAGAATACTCTGCCAACTGGCCACCTAAATCCAACCTTGAAATGCTGTTTTGGACAGTTATTCCCTTTGGGAACCTCTCCTATCCACACTGTGTGGCTTAAATGCGCGGAGTCT
This sequence comes from Cynopterus sphinx, assembly GCA_030015415.1. Classification (NCBI taxonomy): domain Eukaryota; kingdom Metazoa; phylum Chordata; class Mammalia; order Chiroptera; family Pteropodidae; genus Cynopterus; species Cynopterus sphinx. Next base: position 90,879,575 of record CM057379.1, on the reverse strand, counting down.
GGAGACCGTTGGCCTGGGTCCAAATCGACACTCAGTCACTTGTAATCTCCATAACTCTGGAGAGGTTACTTACTCCCTATGACTCACTTTCCTCTTCTGCAGAATGGGGAAGATAGCAGCATCCACCTCACAGGGTCTCTGTGAGAATGAAGGGAGTTCAGCCTCCTGAAGCTCCCAGAATAGGATCTTAAAGTAGGAGCAGACCAATAATAAGCACTCCGTGAATGCCAGCTAGTATCATTACTGCTAAGCTCGCTGTTACGCAGACCTCTATAGCTGCCTTAGTTAGGCCCACTAACCCAGCACAGAATGAATGCCCGACAAAGGTTTGAACTCAGGAGTCTCCAGTCTCGATCTGAATTGCCTTTTCCCACTCCACTCCTGCCCTCCACTTTAGAGGAAATACTCCCTGAAGCTCCAAGAATACTCCCCACCCAGTCCTGCTCACCCTCACCCCCAACATACATGCGACACAATGGGACATCACCAAGTCCGTCGGAGGATGACGCGCTGCTCCGTCAGACGCCTGGGCCCCGCCAGGCCTGCGGAGCCCCAAATCAGCCTTACACACCAGTCCCGTCACGGACTACCGGTCCTCCCTCGGCTCCCCCCCCGCCCCTACACCCCTCGGGTCAGAGCTGGTCCCTTCCCCCGCTCCATCAGACCCGGGCTCTGAGCCCGTGTGCCCGCCCGAGGGCCCCAGCCGCTGACCGGTCCTGGAGCTGGAGGTCGGGGCGCTCCCGGGGCTCCTCGTAGAAGCTGACGCCCGGGTGCGTGGCAAGGGCCCGCCACAGAAACTCCTGCGTGTGGGGCTCCAGGGGCAGCGGGAAGGGCGGCACGCGCGCCTCCAGCCGGCTCCACAGCGCGGGCAGACAAAGGCCATCTAGCCCCTCCAGGGCCACCTCGTCCAACAGCGACTCGAGCGCGTCCATGGCGCCTGCAGGCGGCGGCGCCCGAGGCGCCTGCGCACCGAGCCGCCCGGGCCCCGCCGGGCGCGCCTGCGCACCGCGACGCGCAGCCGGGGGCGGGGCGCGCCCGCCGCTCGGGGGCGGAGTCCCCGCCGGCCCGCGTGACGTCACGCCGCGGGGGCGGGCCCAGCCGGCGGCGCTCCGCCGCCATTGGCCGGGAGCCCCGCGGTAACCAGGGCAACTACAAACAGTGCGGAGGCCGCTTCCGGTCGGAGCACCCGGAACCGCCGCCTCTGAGAATGGACGGTGAGTGTTCGTGGGCCCCTCCGGCAGGGAGGGCAGGCGGTTATTCTCTCATTCCTCCTGAGGCAACCCCCTTCCCCGGCGGATTCCTAGGCCACTGACCCCTGCCTGACCCCAGGTGGTCTCCGGTCTGAGGGCGAGGGAGCCGTAGGGGTCCGCGGTGGGGAAAAAGACTTGTGTTTTGCTTCTGTACCGAGCTGTGCTCGTGTGGGAAGCCGGTCCTGACGGGGGCCCAGGAAAGGGGCTTGGATTTAGAGGCCCGAGGAGGGGCTCGCGTGTCCTAGGATGTGGGACTTTGGGGTGTGGGAGTTAGCGTCGTCGTGGGGCGTGCAGTCGTCTGCTCCCGGAAAATGGGACTTAGTAAGGAGGGTTGGGGGCGGGGCGGGGGGAGTCTAGGGGATGCTCTCCGGCTTCGATGGTAACAGCGCTGTTCAGTGTCAGGAACTCTGTAAGGGCTGTCAAGCGACGCCTCGCGAAGCTTCATAATAGCCCTTGCGTTTCATTTCACAAATGAGGACGCTGGAGCTCGGAGACGTTGTTGAATAACTTGCCGCGGATCATCCAGCCAGCAAGTGCCAGAATGAGCCAGGAACCCAGACGCTCTGTCTTTGGAACCGAATGGTGGAGTTTGGGATTTCGAAGGCGTTTTAGAAAACGGCCCTTCACTCCAGAGGTTGCAAATGCAGATATCTGCAGGGGCCCGTCTAGTGGGCTGGATTGGGCTGTGACTGAAAATCAATTCTTCTGGAAGGGAAGCTCCAACCCGTTATTTTCCGGGAGCACTTCTCAAAGTGCCATGACAGCAAATCAAGTCTGAAGGCCAGGTGCCAGGTGTGGGCTACCATTTAGGGGTCCCTAATTAGAATCATGGATTTGACAGTTGGAAGTAATCTAAAAATAGGTTCCTCTGATATTTCATTTTGTAGGGGGAAGGCTAATGTCTAGAGAGATTGGTAGAGTCTGTGCTAGAATTCAAATCATTTTTCTTATTTTACCGTTGTCTCTCACTTTTGGGGAGTTTGTTCCTTTATGATATCCGCTTAATGCAATGTAGAACATTTTTTTTTTTAATTGAACCATTTGTTGTGTGTTAAAGATGTCTTTGCCCTTTGTACTTCAGAGGTACTATAAAATGTCTTTTGCCACATTGTCATGTGGAAAGGTCAACGTAATGCTGCTGTCAAACAGCAGTTCTCAGATCTTTTTGATCTCAGGATACCTTTATACTCTTACCTGAAAAAAGCTTTGTTTATGTATATTAAATTGATGATATTTACTATATCAGAAATTAAAGCCAAGAAAATCTTAAAACATTCAACAATTCGTTTAAAAATGACGACCCATTACTTCTGAATATAAATAATACTTTTTAATGAAAACAGCTGTATCTTCCCCCAAAAAAAATTAGTAGGAAGAGTGGCATACTATTACTTTTTTTCAAATCTCTTTAATGTCTGGTTTAATAGAAAATAGCTATACCCTTATTTCTGCTTCAGCAACTAGACTGTTGGGCTGTTATTTTGGCTGATGCATATGAAAAAAAAATTAGGCCTTCTACAGATACATAGTTGGAACAGGAAATATTTTAATTGCCTTTTAAGATAACTGTATACATTCTTTTCTGATACTGTACCAAACTTAGTAAGTTGTAGTTGCTTGAAGGTTAGTCACAATGTGGCATCTGAAACCATATTGGTAAACTTTTGTACTTTGTTACATTAAAATCCATTGGTCTATCTTGCTCTTCCATTGGATATTTTACCCATGTAAATCATTTACTATGATTTTATAATCTTAGACACTTGTCATTAGGAAAATTTTATTTTACTGAATTATGCAACTCCTCCAACTGTTGACACTGGAAGTTTCATTACACAATGTCAAATAGCATATTACTACACAATATCAAAAAAAAATCACATACATTAATATCACCACCTATCTCATTTAAAAAAAAGTTTAGTATTGGGAAGCTGTTAAACTTAAGGTAGTAGAAACAAGTTTTCGACTTATTTTTACTTGAAAACTTGAATTTTATCATTGGCAACACATACTCAGTTGTTTCCTTGAGGTGAAAGGCTTACTACTTTCCTATTTTAGAAAATGTCAAATATCCAAGTCTGAATTACTATAGTTTGTCAATTAGCTCTTTTTTCAAGTAAAGATGTCATTCTACACAGTATATGGCTAGTTGAGCTGGCAACTCAAACAATTACACAAGTGTTTTCTGTGATCAACCATTGTACTTTGGCTTATAGCAGAAGTGCTTTATGTGTACTTCCCATTTTTTCACACAATGTTAAAAAATCTGTAGTCAAGTGTAGAAATGTAATACAATTAACTTTTACTGTTTTATCAGGACACTCTTCAGTGAAAATGATTTTTTGTTTTATTGTGAGTACATGACAATGAAGAACATAATGACTTCTAGTACAGTTTGATGCCACTGCCTTTTATCCACTCAGGCTATGAGCAGTTTCACCTACTGTTGCTTTTCATCATCGGTGCAAATAACACAGTGAAAAAGTCTTAGAATTGTGAGGAAAATAGTTCTGTCCTTGGAAACCCATCTTCCTCACAGGATCTGCAGAACACACTTTGAGAAACATTGTTATAGACCATTTTCAAGAAGTCTGCTTAGTCACATCTAATTGTTATCATTTCAGCTCTCCTAGAGCATTATTATGGCCCAAAGGAGGAACCTGTTCGTTTTCAAATTGGTTACAAAAAGGAAAACTTGATTCTCTTTTAAGAAAGTTATTTGCTCTGACTTTCTATTTAACATTCAAAGGATCCCTTTTTCCATTTCCATTTTTTGACTTATACACCATTTTATTGGCACATTATCTGTTGGGTAAAGTAATGCATACCTTGATGAATTGTGATTCTAGCCAACGAGATAAGCCATCCCAGCTTTATTAGAAAGATGTTTGCTTCTGAAAATCACAAATGCTTAAATGTCTGCCAAGTATCACCAGACTGATTTATAGTTTGGTTTATTCTGCATGTCCAAATCACCATAGCTTTTCATAACATTTTCCCAGGCAGGTTTTATCTGGCTCTGGAATGCAGTATGATGTAATGCTGATAGATTGGGGTGTGTGTGTGTGTGTGTGTGTGTGTGTGTGTGTGTGTGTGTGTAACAAATAGCCACCCTGGATTTGAATCTCAGCTGTGTACTCTGACATCTCTGAATGTCATTTTTCCTGTCAATAAAATGGAGATGATGATGAAGCTTACCTTGTTTTGCTTGATAATCCACTGGTGAATCTATCATTGTGGATTCGATGAGACTATACAAGAATGCACTGAACACCAGGTCTAGTATATGAAAGTGTTCCTACATGGTAGCTAATGCTGTCATTATCTGAAAATAGGCAGACTTTCTCTACACTGCTGACAGAGGAGGGAGAAGGGAATCTGATGAAGCCCTCTAGCAAATAATCTTTGTAATTAGCTCACTCTTTGCTAAAAAGAAAAACTAATGTTTGACATTTTTTATTTTCTTGAAGGTAAATTGTCAATGTGTGAATCTTCTGCCTGTGAACATGTTCACCTTTATGTTAAAGTCATATTTCTTCCATGCCTTAAAAATGTGATAGTTTAGAAAAAGAAATACTTCCACTCAGTTTTCAAGGAACATAATAATTAGACAAAGGTCAGCACATCAATATAATTAGAAAGGATTTTAAAGCTGCACATTTGCTTTTGCTCCCCCAAAGCAAATATTTAACATTTCCCAGTTTATACTGTTCATTTGCTTAGCAAACTTCCTCGAAGAATTAATAATGCCAAGATGAAATTTAGCCCAGTGTGGCTAAATAATTCCAAACTACAAAATGGATGACGGTTGAATCAGTAAGTTTTTGCAGAAAGTACACTGTCAGCCTATCAGGTCTCTTCCATTTTTGTGTGGTTTTTACCTGGACTCCTGGTGATTTGCCTGTTTCTCTTCTTAAAATAAGCCAAGCCAAAAATAACAACAGCAACAACAACAAACACAGTAAGCATTCAGCCAGCAAAACAGATGAGTGGTCCATAGAATTTCTGTGTGGGTTGTTTTCCTTCCTTGGCTCCCATACTTGAATCTGATTTCTTTTCTTTTTCTTTTTTCTTTTCCATTTTTCTTTTTTTTTTCTTTTCTTTCCTTCCTTTCCTTTCCTTCCCTTCCCTTCCCTTTTCTTCCCTTCCCTTCCCTTCCCTTCCTTTCCCTTCCCTTCCCTTCCCTTCCCTTCCCTTCCCTTCCCTTCCCTTCCCTTTCCTTCCCTTTCCTTTCCTTCCTTTCTTTTCTTTCTGGATATTTTTTGGCATTCATTCCACCCTGTCATTTTAGCTTATAGGACGTGGTACACTATATTTTGCTTTATTTTCCTTAGGGCATTCATTCAGTGACTTCACAACATTTCAGCACCTTCTGTGCACTGGAATCCAGAGATATCAAGATGAGTAAGGTTGAATGTAGGTGAAGGGTAAATGGGTGTTCATCATACTATTCTCAGAACTTTCCTGTAAAGTTGATCTTTTTACATATAAATTTACAAATTTACATTAATTTTTAATCCTTAAAGAATAGAAATGTAGCAAATTTGAAAATGAATTCTTTATATCAGAGGTTATAAGCCTCTGGCTGAAATATTCCATATGCATGTTTATTTGGCCCATAATGTTTTGTTTAAATATTTTTTGAATTAGTTGTCAACATTGAAAAATTGGGAGATTTCTCATAAACATCTGATTATGGTATTTTCTTTAAAATATCAATAATGTCTTTTAGCACCGAATCAGAATTCTCCATGGCCACAGTTCCCTTGCAGCTGGAGCTGAGTGGAGAAGGCGCAGTGCACTTTCTGGTTCACCACAGCACCTACCTCACTAGCTTCTCTCATTGCATCTGGTACCTGCCTGGACCCCGCAGACATTTGAAGTTACAATCCTGCTCTAATATTAACCCAGACAATTTCAAAAATCCTTATGGACTTCATGTATGTCATATTATGCTATACTTGTACTTTTAGTTTTAATCTAAAAATGAAAAGGGATATATAGTATTCTGTACCCTTAAGAACTTCATAGTCTGGTGAGAAAGGGAGACATAAAACAGCTAACTGCAATCCAACATGGGAGTCCCTAGAAGATGACATTTGTAAAGGTCTTCTCCTTTCCCAAAGCACTCTGGCCCACTGCTTGCTTTTATAAATAAAGTTTTATTGGAATACAGCTGTAACCATTTGCATACAAATGCATACAAACAGTCTTTGGCTGTTTCCATGCTTTGGTAGCAGAGTTGACTGGTTATAACAAAGACCATATGGCCCATAAAGCCAAAAATATTTACTCTCTGACCCTTCACAGGAAAAGTGCCAATTCCTGCCATAGAGAATCCAATCTGATTCTTGACATGGCTCAATATGTTACTGTAAGTGCCCATTTTACACCACGCAGCTAGTAGGTAGCAGAACCAGGACTCAGCCAAATAAAGTCTACACCCTAGTATTTATCAAAGAGTCATCTCAGCCCTGTCCCTGCCAGTGTGAACCCAGGTTCTCACATCTGGGGAGTGAGCCTGTGGGTGAGGCCTGCCCATTAGGCTGGAATAAACAGTTTAAAAGGCACCGCCCTTGACTCCCTCTGGATGTGACCCTGGCTGTTCCTTTATTTCCCAGTAGGAAGGGGATACAGGAGCAATATGGTTGGTTAGAAGGAGGAGCTTGGAGCTGTTTACAGAGCACTGTATAAAATAATAAGAAAATATCAGTTGTGTTCAGTGCCATAGGACTGACTACTGATGTCCCATGGGGTGCTGGACAGCTTGACCCTTGTGGCTTTAACAATTGCCCTTTGGATATAGCACCTTTAGTTAGAGATTTTCTCTGAGGAAGCTCTTTCTCTCCCCTATCTGTACCCTTTGGTTGGTCTGTGTGACTCCAGCTTCATCTTGAAATAGTCACCCATCCTCTCTCATGCCCAGAGTTTTTATACTGGGCTGAACTGGGTCCATAACTGTGTTTTCCCATATTTAAAAATGAGATTTCTCATAAAAACCTGGACTTTTCAGTCTTTGGATAAAAGGGTGCTTTAGTCCCACTGGGCCTGCCTTCTTACACAGCACTGGTTGTCAGCACTGAACAGTGGCTGCCTCTTTGACCTTGACATGTGATGACAGTTTGATGTCTTCTGACTGGTGGTGCCAGTCATCAAGTGCTCACGTCCTCCATTGAGAATATTGGCCTGATCCTGCAGGCTTCTGATATTTCAACTCTTGCTCAAGGAATTTTGGAAAGCTGGCCATCTCTTGAGTACACCATATTTTTTCCCACCTCTCTGCCTTGCCCATGCTGTTTCCCTGCCATCCATGTCCTTCTTTCAAGTCACTTCCACACTGTAGATTACAGTGAATGACATTACCTGAAGAGCTAACTCCTCCCCACTGGCAGGATCCCATAGCTCCTCAGGCATCGTGCTATCATAGGTATTGGGCTTCATGCCCTTCTTTCTCTTTGTGGGTGGAGACCCACTCTTTTTTCTTTGTATGCCCAACACTTGGACCAAGGACTGGTCCATGATATTTGCTGGGTTGACATAGTAACCAGGAAGGAGAGAAACCGATTTGTCTCTTAGATGAATTGCCCTTGCAGCCAAGCCTCCAGGTCAAGCTCCCTCGGCTGGTTCCTTTTTCTAGTGGAAAAGTATGTTTCCCCCAGACACAGTTCTTTGGAGTAGTTTAATCTAGTCTTAATAATATGCTCTGACCTAGCCACCTTTACTATACCCCATAGCTTCTGTGTTTATTCTGTTCTCTCTCTACATCCCAATTCCATTTCTATCCCCCTGCCACCCCCACTTCCTATCCCAGGGAAGTCACTGTTACTTTCACCCTTGCTTCTTTTTGGAACCTGATGCTACCTCAACCACTCTTAGCTAACAGATTCTCTGGAGATAGCCCCTGACTTAGCTTGTCCTTTGAACACAGGAAAGTTATGGTTGAATGTAGCACCTGGCAGGAAGTTGAAAGTGAGGGGTTCGAATGCTGAAGAGCCCTCTTACCAGTAATGTGACCTCAGGGAAGTTAATTACTTTATCTCTTAGTGCCTAGACTCTTAAGGTTATAAAATGGAGATGAATAGTAAGACCTCACAGGGCTGAGAATCAAATGAGTTGATCCATGTAAAGCCCTTAGAAATGGTGTCCTGCACTTAATAGGTACTCAGTAAAAATTAGCTATCATGAAAGAAGAAAACATCTTTTCCCTTCAGGTTCCGGGGGATCTCATGCACCATTTTCTGTGTTTTCCAGGGTGGTTTGGCAGACCATTTTTTTTTGGGGGGGGGCGGGGGATTCAAATACTCAGAAGATACTTTAATTTGGATATGCATACACATATTTTCACAAATGTAATACCTTTGTTTGTATTCTATGGGGGGCTGGGATGGGAGGATGGGGCTATGTTGGAGTGTGGCAGGGGAATGGGTTTGGGACCTTGTATGGTAGATAGAGAGTTAGACCAGAGCACATTTTAGCCTGGAAGCATGTTGTCATATAGGCCATTCATTAGATTATAAAAGTGTGGCATTTACTTATCTTCACCTCTGAAATGAAAAAAAAAATCAATATTTTCCAATTATCTCCAATGGTGTATTAAACTTACTTTGTCATATTTTCCTTCACTATCCCAGAACAGGGGAAAAGGGTCAGGAAAGCACATTGTGAGGGAAGATGAGCTCTTGCCAACAGTTTGTCCTGCCTCCTGTCCCTTCCAGCATTGTTCATTCAGAAATTTGGTTATTTACCCATTCATCTAATCCAGAAATGTCTACTGTTGTGTTCTCCATTCCAGGCACTGTTCCAGATGTGGGAAATTCAGTAATAAAAAAGCCAGGCAGCAGCCATCAATTTCAGGGAGCTGATATTTAGTGGGGGAGACAGGTCACAAACAACTCAACAGGGAACAGATCAGTAAGTGTTTTGCAGCAGATAAAAGTAGGGAGGACTAGAGGTTAGTCTTCTTTGAGAAGGTCAGTCCCTTTAAGCTGAGATCTGATTGATGAAGAAGACCAAGAAGTTGAGGGCAAAGGCCCAGAGGCAGGAAGGAATCCTGAATACCAGGACCAGTAGAAAGACTGGGGGTGGGGGTTGGGGGATGGGAAGGCTGTCGGTGGAGGCTGCAGGAATGCAAGAGTAAGCAAGGGGAGAGGGAAACACGCTGGAGTGTCAAGCAGACAGTGATACACTCTGTTGGTTTTAGATGGCTGCCATGGGAAATAGTGGAGGCAGGAGACCTACCGGGTGGCTAGTGAAAAGACAATAGGGCTCACAGAGGGGTGATGAAGAAGAAGGGATATATTTGGGTGCCAGACTACAACAGAACTGGCTGAGATCCATGAACAATGAGCCGTTTCCTGGGGAGGGAATTACTAAGTGCTAAGTAACTACTATGTACAGGGCACCGTTCTAAGTGTTTCTCACATACTCTCTTAACCCTGACAATCGACTGAAATAGAATTGGAACAATTAGAGTTCCCAAACAGGTAATGAATGAGTGGCTGAGCCAGGCAGGGTGACCCAGAGGCTAGCCTCTTAGCCACTGCACAGCATTGTTCCCAGGCTCTCATCTCATTATGAAGCCGGCCAAAGAATGCATGGCTGAGCATTTCTAAACCAAGCTAATGCAACTATCGGTGTGCAGGGTATAAATAACCATTCCCAGCTGCCAGCTGCTGTTTAGGTTTGGAAAGGAAAAGAGGGTCTTAGCATGACTTGTTTATTTCAGGTAATTTGGCAGTAAAGTGGGCCCTGGGAATTTGAGTTACAAAGAAAAGGCAAAGGAAGAGCGACAGGGATATTGTTTGAGGCTTTTAGAAGACAGAATTTAACTTAAAGGCCCAGAACCAGCCCGGAGGTGCACATGAGGAATTTGAAGAGCGGAGTGTGGCACAGAACCAACACTTAACCTGGCTTCCAAACAGTCATGCTCTTTGTCTAACAGAGTTCTGTTATGATGAGATTTCCTTAAAGAGGTTCCCCCCACCACGAATTAAAATGTCCATGGCATTGAAATAAATAATGGGGGAGTGCAAGATTTTCCAGTCTTCTGCCCAATTACCTATTAGGTTGGAAACTAGAGGTCTGTTTTGTTGGGCCTATACAGAGGTTAAAATTTTGTCAGCATTTAACAGTTAGAAACTTTCTCATAGAACTGGACTTCTCTGGAAAAATATTATCCAATAAAACTGAGCCACCTTCCAGCAGCTAGAGACAAATAGTGACTCCCCATTAGGCTGGGCAGGTGCTCTTCAGGATGCCCCGTTCCCTTACTCTGCCACAAGTGTCTTTGCAAACGCTGTAGGTTGATGTCAGGATCAGGGTTCAGGAAGCTGATATGGGCCTGAAGGCATGTGAAAGCTGGGGTAGCAATGACAGTGGGGCTGGTGTGCTCCCACTTCTGGAATTGAAGAAGGGTATACAGGCAGCCAGGCAGACAGCAGTGTGTAGTGAACACTGGATTAGCAGCCTGACTGACTCATTGCTAACCCACGTCCTTCACCTTCCTTGCTCTGTGACCTTGGACAAGTTATTTTGCTTCTCTGAGCCAGGTGGCTTTGTTGCACCTGATAGGGAATCCCAAGAGCTTTCAGCTGGGGCAGGACCTATATGGTAGGCCCTCAAGAAGGGCTAGAAAACCACGATTTCCCGACAACCCATTAGAACAGGTCTTGATTTTCCTTTCTTCTTTTTTTCCCCTTTTATTTTTTTCTCATCTTGTCTAGCCATTTCATAAAACTTTGCCCTCAAATAAATGAGCAGGTCACCAATAGCCTATCAGCTTAGCTAAGAAACTATAGTTTCCAGAAATCATATTTTATCATCATTTCATTGTTACCTCTCATGCATGACAGATTAATCTCGTCAAAGAAGGCAGTTTTTCCTCTGAAAATATTGTGTTCTGTTTTCAGCAAGCTTTGGGATTCTGGCGTTCATGGAGGCTACTCCAATTCCCTCTCACAGACCACCCCCTCTTGCCTAATGACTTAGGTGGGAAAGTCTACAGCATTTCTATTATATTTTTTAAACATTTGAATTGGCTTTTTGGACATTTAATATTTTAAGTTTATTTCAGTATCTTGAATAGGAAATAGATCAAAATAAATCATTTAAAAATTAAAACAATATAAAAATATACATTGAGAAGTCACTCTTGTACATGTGCCTTTCTAGGTAGTTCTTTATACAGATTGAACCAATATGAGTATATATTCTTATTTCCCCTTTAGAGAAAAAAGCAGTCGTATACTACATGTACTTTCTGCTCCTTGATTTTTTCACTTAACAAATAGCCATCTATAAGATCTATAAGAAGCTTGCCCATTTTTTTCTTCTGACTTCATAATATTTCATTCTGTTGTGTGGATTCACCATATTTTTTCAGCCAGTCTTTACTCTTAGACTTATGGGGTATTTCTTATATTTGCTATTGCAAATATGATGCAGTGAATACGTGAATACCTTGTACATGCATGTGTTTCATGTTTCTTCACGGTAGATTCCTAGAAGCATTTTGTACTTTTGAGGATATTGTCAAAATACTCTCACAAGGGGCTGTGTCATTTTGTGTTCCTCCCAGCAATGCTCAAAAGTGCCAGCTTCCCAGCTCTTGTCAACAGTATATTGTTAAACCTCTGGATTTTTGCCAGTTGGATAGGTGAAAGTGGTATCTCAGTGGGATATTTTGTCATTTAAATTAAATTACATAGACACACAAAAGAAGAGCAATGTGGGCCCTCCTATTTGGACAACAGAGAAAATAAGCTCATTTCAGTAACCTAATAGAAGCACCATCACCCCAGTGTGGGGAAACCAGTTCTTTGTTCAAGACTCCTTTGTGATGGGGAGGTCCCTGCAGGGGCTCTCTTTACCTGCAGGATATCCACTGAGTCACCTTTATACTCCAAAGCCCAACTCTGCCTGCCAAGGCTGAACATTCTACCTGAGTGATGGGAGTGAGTGTCAACTGCCAAGTCTGCCTTTCCACATTTGGCATTTTATGGCATTTATCTGTCCAGTAGGGAGCTCCATCTTCCTTTACCCTTGGGGAATCATTTTCTTCAAATCCCCTCATTAATTACGTGAGGAATCCAAAGTACATTAAAAAGCTCCACCAGAGAAAGATTTCTTTAAATCAAACTCCCTCCTCAGCACATTCTGGCCTTCTCGTACTTGTCTTTGAAGATCTGACTGAGAGGCAGTGTAGCTTAGTGGATAGGAGTTCAGGCCCTGGATCCAGACTTTCCAGATTCAAATCAAGTCTCCTCCACTCACTAGCTCTGTGATACTGGGCAGGTTTCCTAACCTCTTTGGGGCTTGGCGTCCTACTCTGATAAGTGGGGTAATAGTAGGACCTATTTTTACCTTGGAGAGTAGCTGTGGAGAGTAAGTGAGTTGATTTTTACCCTGCAGTTCAGTGCAGGGCCATAGCAAACCCTGATTCAGGCGAGCTCACACAGTGAATGGTGATGACAGTGGTGATGCTGGTGATTAGGAGCACGCTGAGCCCTATCACTTAACAAGCTACATTTTTGTGACCTTGAGCAAGTGGCTCAGTCAACTTACCCTCAGTTTTTTTTCTCATTTCTTCACTGATTTGTAGCAATGGGAGTAATACTATCCATTGAAAGCAAGAATCAGCAAACCATACAGCCTGTGGGCGAAATCCAGCCTGCTGCCTCTTTGCGAATCAAGTTTTAGGGAACACAGCCACGCCTATTTTTTACATAGTGTCTGTAGCAGAGTTGCTCCATAAGGCAAAGAATATTTACTATCTGGCTCTTTACAGAAAAAAATTTGTGAACCCTGATTTAATGGAGTGGTTGTGAGGATGCAGGAGACGAAGGCTGTGCACAGACCTGACACATGGTAGGTGTTCAGTACAGTGGAGGTGCAGCAACCAAGGGTTTAACTTGCATAAATTCCATGCTTTATCCCCACCCCTTCTACTCTTCTCCAACCACAAGAGGAAAAAAGAGAGTAATTACAATATGAATAGTTTAATTAGAAATACCATAAAATGATATTTTGCATATATATTTTTATCATGCACCATACATTTCCATATGCATCAAATATTATTCATGCTTATTAGTCTACGCAATGGATATGAAAGGCTGTGTCCCGTAGATGGTACTTAATGAGGAGGTTTAAGGCTCTTTTTCAGAGGTAATTTTGTTGCTGATTTTCCCTTGCTTAATGACTTCAGAAGCTAACATCCAAAGAAGATGCAACTTCCCTCTAAGTGGAGCGATGAATATTATCTCCATTTAGCGCAAAGTGAAACTGAAGTCAGAATCTTTGAGCCATTGAAAATAAATAAATCCTAAGTGCAGATAAAGTCTCTCTGTAATCATAAGTGGGAGAGTGGTATTATAGTTACCAAAATTCAGTGCATTCACTTCTTTTTATCTTTTCCCAGCACACATCTGTTTCATAAAGTGAGGTACACACGTCGTTTACATTTGGCCTTATTTATTGTTTCAAGGCGGAAGCTGCAGGTCACCTTGCAAAATGCAGAGGAACACCCCCTTAATTTTGCAAATAGCATATATTGATATTAATGTTACCTCCTCCCACCTTTCTTCCTAGTTGTTGTGATTATAAAAGGAGATATAGTCAGGAAGATGCTCAGAGAAGCTATGTGCAGTAGACAAGTGCAATGTAACTCTGGTTCTTTCTGTACTTGGAGAGAAGAAGCTGTCTCCACATCACGCTACCTGGAAGAGAGGAGGGCTCAGTGGTGTGAGGACAGGGCATTAGAGAACAAATGTATATAATTAGAGCGAATTATCTTCATTGGAAAATAAGCAAATTATTTCCAATTTAATGAATAAAGAAGCTTCTAATTAACTGCAGTAGAGAGATTTGCTTTCAGATTTCAGTAGTTAAGCTCTATGTTTTTTATATTAATATTTTGTTTTTATGGCCCAGCTTAATGGTTTTTTTATTGTTCCTTATTGGTGTAACAGAATTTGAGAGATGAAAGCAAACCCAGAGGTGATTCCATCTAACTCTCATTAAAAAAAAAAAGAAAAAAAAAATACAGTTCAGAGAGATCCTGTTTGATCCTGTGACTTATCCAGGGTCCCATAACTGGTTAGTTGTCCACTGGACCGGAGCCCCAGGCATATGTCCCACCAGCATAAGAAGGACTTCAGCTAGACTCTGGGGTCTGCTATGCTCACCCCTGACCTGGTTGTGCTTCCCTCCTGCTCCCTACCCTTGCTCTGGGTCCTACTCAGCCTTCTTGGCATCTTGCCTCAAAACTGTTACTAAAAACATCCTTGTCTATCCATGGCCTCCAACCTGCTCTGTCCCCTTTCAGCTCCTGGCCCATCTCCTAGCTCCTGGCTCTGCATTGCATGACCTATATACTACCTGGCGTGTCATCCTGTCTAGCCCTAGGGCCTACTCTGAGTCCCCTGACTGACAGCCAGAGCAGGTGTAGATGAGGGTTTGTGGTTCCCAGGCTGTCCATCCTGGCTCCTGCCCTAGAGCCTCACGGGTCAAGAAGTCAAGATAAAAAATTGGCCTAGCAACCCAGATCACCTGATCCCTAAATCTTGGGCTTCTTTTTGTTTTTAATTAATAAACTTTAGTTTTTAGAGCAGTTTTAGGTTCATAGCAAAATTGAGTATAAAGTACAGAATTTTTATATACCCCCTTGCCCCACACATGCATAACCTCCCAACTATCAATATCCTGCTCCACAGTGGTACATTTTTCAGAGCTGTTTTTCATTCTTAGATCTTGGACTCTTTGTCTTAAGGCAAAAAAAGAAAAGAGAGAGAGACTGAGAGTGAGAGAGAGAGAGAGAGAGAGAGAAGGAAGAAAGAAAACAGTCGAAGGAAGGAAGGAAGGAAGGAAGGAAGGAAGGAAGGAAGGAAGGAAGGAAGGAAGGAAGGAATGGACAAACACAGAATAGTCTGGGTGGGTGTCTGTGGAACACGAGACAGGCATACAGTCAGTTTTAGATCAGTTCGTTCTGTCTTGCCTTTCTCTGTTAGTCTGTCCCTAGGGCAGGTGGCTGGCTGCTTACAGCATCATAGCTCACACCTGCAGATAACCCTGGCCCTCTTAACCTCTCTATTTCCAAATTTCAGGGGCTGAGATTCTGATTGACTGCAGTTGGAGATGGGTCAGGAGACCCATCCTGAGGTTGGAGAGGAGAGAAGGGGGCAGTCCAAGGTGTTGTTATGAGCTGAGCAGATAACCCAAAAGATGTCTTTCATACCGTGATACCATGGTCTTCTATAAATTCTCCAGCTGCCTCTTTTCTAAATCCTTTTATATACTGGCCCCAAAGTTTGGCCATTGCCAGAGGTTCATCTTCGGACTTTCGCTTTTCTCTTATTCTCACCTTCTTAGAACAACATCTCTCGATTTGTGCTTTATCTTCAGCTGTGAGGTCCACCCCCCCCTTGTGTCCTACTCATGTGTAGACACACTGGATGTGAACACATCCAAAGACAGATGTCATTCCTTTGATACTTAGTCCCTATCTCTTGACTCTCAATAAGTTATCACTAAACCTTTTGCTCCTACCTTCTGAATGCTCTTGGCTAATGGAACATGTGGTTATGGTATTTTCTCAGAAGTGGCCACTCAAGAGTAAAGCTGAACAATTTGGGAGACATCTTGACAACATGCTGTGACTATCGTTTTCTATTTAAAACCAAGGCAATCCATTAAATTTTCATCAAGGGATCCTTTTATAATGGACACTTCCACAAAAGTTGTGAAAACTGCATTTAGAATAACATATTTAAACATTCTGATATTGGCCTGTTGAATTTATGCATGCCTTCAAATGTTAGTCTTCTGGTTTTCTGAGAGAAGCAACAATTCTCTCTGAAATTGCCCATTATGTGAAATGCAGGTGATTCCTGCTAATTCACACACATCTGTACTATCACCTATGTGGCGAGCTTGGGCGTTTGGTGCAGTGTATTGGGAGGCACTCATCAAAGGTTATGTGTATGCACACAGTGGAAGGCATTTTATGTAATTCCAAACAATTTAATAAAAATGCAATGCGAATGGGAAAACTAGAGTCTGTCGGCCCTTACAGAGCACAGATAATATTCCAGATTAAAGAGCCGAGGCTTTGTTCATTATAGTCGAATAACGATGTGAGTGTGTGAATTACCATTTCCTTGCCATTGGTCCATTTCAAGAGTATACCATTTTCCCATTATCATAATAGGCTGCAGTTTCTTCAAATCATTTGATTATGATTGGTCCCGTCTATCCAGTTTGCAAATAAAAAGCTTTTGCAGTGATAAACTAGCTGTTTTAAAACAGCTTTAATCTCTGGTTCTGCTTTTGAACTGCTACAGGTCAGACTCTGCGAAAGGCTGAGAGAAGCCGGTCCTGCTCGCGGGAGAAAAAGGAGGTAAATGTGTCACTGGTGAGGGCTGGTGGGAAGCAGCTATTTGAAGGGACCTGAGGGAGCAGGCTGGTGATTATTCCTGGTCTCCTACTCTTTTCTCTCTGAGTACCAAGCTTGAATCCCTCACCAAATGATAGGTAGCAACTAGAGTTATAAACCCAGTGTCACTTGTAGTGATAATCTCTTGCTGAATATATCAGTTAGCTTTGCTTTTGTAACATATCTCCCCAAAATTTAGTGACTTAAAACAACCATGCATTTAGTTCACAATTCTGTGGGTCAGCAGTTTGGGAGAGGCTTACCTGGGCAAGTCTGCTGATGGGCCAGGTTCTGCCCATCTCAGCTGGGCTCACTTAGGTATTTGCAGTTAGCTGCTGTTGCCTGGGGGCTGTGACTGAGTATCAGGGTGCTTTATTCCTCTCTTGTCCTCTCACCCTCCAGCAAGCCAGCCACATGGAGGTTCAGGGCTTCAGAAGTTTGAGAGTGGAAGCCATAGGACCTCTTGAGCCCTAGGCTTAGAGCTAGCAAGGTGTCACTTCTGCCACTTTCTGTTCTTCAAAGCAAGTCATGAAGTCAATTCAGATTCAAGGGGTGGGGAAATAGGCCTCACCTCTTGATGGGAAATCTACAAAATATTGTGGTCATTCTCAAAACCTTCCACTCAGAACCTATCTTCTCTGTGCTGGGGACTAAGGCATGGGTGGGATAATCCTTGATCTCAGGGTGTGCACAGTGGTTGGAAGGGATATGCAGTATGATCATTACAGTACAGTGTGAGAAGTGCCAGTATAGTGAGAGAAGGACAAAGAAAATAGAATTTCAGTACAGAGAAGAGGTCACATAAAAGTTGGTGTGCAGGCTACTTACTGAAAGGCGAAGAGTTTTTAAGGCCAAGTAAACAGCATGGTCAAAGCCATAGAGACATGAATAGGAAAGTTGCAAGATCATTGAGCCTGAGGTGGGAAGTGGTACAGGGCCCCAGAAGTTATCACAGGGAGATCTCAAGTTCATGTGATTTTAAATTTGAGTCGTATTTAATAGCAGATGGGTGCAGGGGTGAAGACATGTAAGCTCATCATAAAAAGCAACCAATCCTAACGTTCATCAACACTTGTAACTACATTTTTGATTGTAAAGTAACATAATTCTACTGAGGAAAGGGATTTCTCAGGGGCTCCGCCGGGTCCAGGGGCTCAAAAATGTCCACAGACTTGGTCTTTCTCATTCTATGTCTTGGCTCTGATTTCTCTGTGTTGGCCTCATCCTCAGGCAGCTCTGAGGAGGCATGTAGAGGTTGGACTGCAAAGCACCCCATTTACTTTGCTATGACTTTCATCCTCTCTCCTGTTGTTTCCTTTCTCAGCTGTAGCCAGAACAGCCAGTGTGAGTTTTCTTCTTATTTAATTAACCTACACGGAATGAGGGCTGGGAGAAAACCTGGGAGCTTTGATGCTGCTGAAGAGATGTAAATGTCAGCCTCAGTGGGCAGTCTGGAAGCTGAGCACTCCTTTCTGGTATGGAGATTTTTCTGGAGGCAGGAGCAGGTGTGCTTGTCTCTTGCAAAGTCCTTCCAGAGACTTGGAGGTGCAGGAGCCAGAATGAGAGGCCTGCAGGCACCTTGTCTCCCTCTGTTAAGTGACCTAGGGTGGGGAGGACCATACCCCCTAAACCAGGAATGAGTCATTTAAGCCTAACTGAGGTCTTTGGTTATAGAATAACAGCATCCCATTTTTCCACATTAAGAAACTCGCTGGGAAACTAGGAAGCAGAGTGGTGATAACCAGTATTCGCTCTTTCCCTCCCCTCCTTGGCAGCAGCACTCCCATAAGTGCTGCCTTCCTGGCTATTCCCATCATGTCAGTTGCCTGAGAGCATTTCAGATCAGTCTTCTGAAAAGTGCTTGAAGTGAGAGAAAACAGAGAGAGGGCCTGTTTATCAGTGTCTAAGTTTAACCCTGAAAGATATTTAAGATGATTTCAGGCCCTCTGAAGAAGAGGGTGCTGAGTCTCTTAACAGGGCTTTTGTTGGGTTAGAAAACAAGAGAAGGAAACGAATAGCAAGCTGCCAGGATGTTCATCTTGATAAACGCTCCTTTTTCACCCACTTCCTCTTTCTGCATCTCTCTCTGCCTTGTCTGTGAGATCTGCACTTCTGACACTCTGTGCCTTACACAGGATGCCAAGTATAGATCAAACTATGTCCCCATGAAAGGCAAGGAAAAGACCTGCTGATGAGAACAAGCAGACAGGGACACATGTCGTGTTCCTGGGGTGGCGAGGTTATGCAGGCCTGCTCACACCTTGGCAGGTGAATGTGCAGTTTCCATCCTGGGAGGAGATTGGGTGCTTCTCTGCATGGTCATGGGCCAACATGGCAAAGGGAGCTTTCAGTGAGCTTGCCAGGCCCAATTCAGCCCTCAGGCGTGTTTTATTTGGCCCACACCCTAATTCAATTTTTTAGAATTAGTTGTCTACATTTAAAAACGGGAAATTTCACATAAAAATGCAGACTTCTGGCTTCTTTGCAAAAATGGAGAATGACAATACTGAGCCTTCATTCCTATAAGGCAACAATGCAATGGCTGTTGGTGAGATGTGTCCCCCTTATTTTTATTTTTTTTAGATTTTTAAAAAATTTATTTAAATTAGTTTCAAGTTTATACTACATTGGTTAGACATCTATATAGTTTATAAAACGGTCCCACAATTGCTCCCTCCCTCACTTGACCCTCCACCTAGCCAATGTATTCATTCTAATTGCATTCTCTATGGTGTGCTCCCCACCTCTGTGTCCATCCATCAGCTACTAATTAGTACTTCTTTAACCCTTCACCCCATTCTCCCATTCCCCCAGCCCTGCCGTCTGTCACCAATTGTCCACTGTATTTGTGAGTCTGTTTTTGATTAGTTTGTTGTTTTTATTCCTTAGATTCCGCATATAAGTGAAATCATACAGTGTTTATCTTTCTCTGTCTGACCTAAATACCTTTTAGGTCCATCAAAGCAATATGTTTTTCCGTCCCCTTCCTTTTAGTCTGGGTCCTTTAATCTGAAGTGAATCTCTTATAGACAACATGTAGGTGTCTTGTTTTTCTTTCCATTCATCCACTCTTTTGGTTTGAGTACTGAATTCTTTTCCATTCGAGGAGCTTATTGATAGGAACGTAGTTGCTACCATTCTTTAATTCTGTTTTTGATACACGTTTTTTCTTCTTAAAGAAGTCACTCTAACATTTCCTGTAATACGAGCTTGGTGGTGATAAATTCCTTTAGCATATTTTTGTCTGGAAAGCTCTTTATCTGTCCTTCAACTCTACATGATAGCTTTGCTGGATAAATTATTCTTGGTCATAGATCATGGGTCTTCATCCTGTTGAAATTTTGTTTGCCAAACCCTTCTGTCCTGCATAGTTTCTTTTGAGAAATCAGCTACCAGTCTTATGGGTTTTCCCTTATAAGTAACTATCAGTTTTTCTCTTGCTGCTTTTAATATTCTTTCTTTGTATTTAACCTTTGGCATTTTAAGTATGATGTGTCTTGGTGTGAGCCTATTTGGATCCCTGATTTTTGGAATTCTCTGAGCTTCCTGGGGTCTTATGTCCATTTACTTCACTAGATTAGGGGTTTTTCATCATTATTTATTCAAACAGCTGCTCAACATCTTAATTTTCTTCAGTTACAGCAATCAGATGGATATTTGGACCCTTAATTGTGTCCCATATTCTCCTTAAGTTATTTTTATAGGCTTGGCATCTTATCTCTTGCCATTCTGATTGAGTGTCCTTGGCTTTCCCATCCTCTAAATAGGACATATGATCCTTTACTTTATTCACTCTATTTATTCCTTTGTTTATTCCATTTAATATACTTCTCATCTCAGACTGATTCTCTTTTATAATTTCCATTTCCAGTTTTATATATTTTACCTCTTAGTGAACGTTCTCTGAGTTCATCTACTCTTTCCCTAAGTTCATTGAGCATCTTTATAACTAGTGTTTTGAACTCTGCATCTGTTAGATTACTTGACCTTATTATTTCTGGATCTCCGTTCTGTTTTCTCATATGGTTTCTGTTTCTTTGTCTTACCATTTTGGCTGCCTTTCCATGTTTGTTTCTACATACTACACAAAGCTCCTAAGTCTCCTGGTCTTATTAGTGTGGATTTGTGAAGTAGATGTCCAGAGGCGCAGTCCTGAGAAGGGCTCAGCTACAGGCCAAACTTAGCTCAGGCCTCTGCCTCTCCAGAGATTCAGCCAGCAATCCACAGATGCTGAGCTTATAGTTGCCTCAAAAGGCCACACCAGAAACTGAGACCAGCTGCCTCCCGTGTGAGTCTAGGCGCCACTCAGCAAGGAGCACCTGACTTGCTGAGGGTATATCTGATGTGGCTTAGGTGGGGCTGTGAGTTGGGGGAGGTGGGGTTTCAGGGAATCCTTTGGGTGGAGCGACCTCCGTTATCCAGTCTGATGACCTCACTGCAACCACCACAGCTGTGTCTGCACCCTGGGAGTGGGGAGGGCTCAACAGGGAACAATGGATACCGCTGGCACTTCTGTACTGAGCACGTCTTATCTTGGCCCTCACTCCGACAGTGTCTCCCTGTAAGTCTCCAGTGCCCCCCGTGTGCAGCTGAACCAGCATTCGTGCTCAGAGTGAGCAGGTCCATCACTGGGAAAATCTTCCAGACGCAGCCCCTTTAAGAGGCGTCTGCCACTGCCACTGCCACTGCTGCTGCCTCCATCTCACTCAGCCGCTCTGGACCCAGCAGCCCCATGTCCTCACCCCGTCCTACCTTCTGCCTTTGCAGGGTGCTTTTTTGGACTTCTCCCTTAGTTGTATGGCTTGTTCATCAAGATCCCAGGCCATTTTTTCTTGCTGCTGCTCCTTGTTTGTTACAACTTTGATTTGGTTGCCAGAGGGATGAACAGAGCCTCTGTCATCTACACCATTTTGGTTCTCTTCGAGATGTGTCCCTTTTTAATGGAGCCCTCCAGTCTGCCATCCCTGCCCTCCACCTCTGCTCAACAGCAAACAGGTGTCAGCCACTGCGTTGTGCCAAGCCCTGTGCTGAGTGCTTTATGTCAGTGTTTCACAAACATTGCCACACATTAGAATCACCCAGGAACTTTTAAATACCCTGATGTCCAGGCTTCTTTCCAAACCAGTTATATCAGAATCTCTGGCAGTGTGACTCAGGCATCAGAGGTTTTTAATCTCTCTGTGTGGCTGCAACGGGCAGCCACAGAAGAGAACCAGTGGTTTACAGGCATTAACTAACCCCTGGCTCTCAGCCTAGGTACTTCCCTGTGCACCGCACGCCTGCCTGGCACCAGGGACACCCACTCACAGAATCAAATGGGCACAAATCAAAGGAGAGAATGGCAGACATCATGGAGGAGACCCAGATAAAGCCTCGGGGGGTGCCAGAGGAGGGAGAGGAGACTTCTTGGAAGCGGCATCTTGAGCTGAGGCTTTGGAAGGGTTACAATCACTTTTGAAAAATGTGTCTTTGATAGTTGGCTTCAAGTCGGTAGACACTTTCAGGTGTAGCTGGTTAAAAATATTCTCAGTCTTATCTCTAACAAGTATTCATGGTTTCTGCCTTTGGAGATTAAGTAGTGTTTATAGCCATTGGTCATGAATTATTAATGTATTTGAAATTGTGGTCATTATAGTTTACTCAGAATCCTTAGGAAATAAATTTTTCGTATAGCATTTAAAAATAAAACCACAGAGGAGAAAGAAATCTTTATTCATCACCTGCCCAGTGTTAACACTGGTGTCCATGGCAGTGTGGGGTTAAGGGTTTGGCACTGGGGACATGTCCTCTTACTGCACAGAATCACAGAGGCCCCAGGTGACTGTGAATTAATACCCATGATGTGTTCTGCAGCAAATCTCAGTTGTGTGACTTTGGGCAGGTCTCTTGACCCCCTCACCTCATTTGATAATACCCACTTTGGAGACTTGGTTTGCAGAGTAGAGGCAATAATGCTCTGAAGCACCTAGCTAGTGCCTGACCTGTAGTAAACATTCTGTAAATGTTAGTTGTTACATAATCGTAGTCATCCCTTAGACGGTTAGTGTTTGCCAGTCATGACCTTGGAAGGAGGAGGCAGCACAACTATACCCATACTGCAGGGGTCTTCCTTGCTCCAGCCAGACTTTAGACTGATTCTGGCCTTTCAGGCTCCTGGCTGTGTGCCCTGAGTCACGTGGGCCTCAGGAAGGGCCACCCTGTGCCCCCACCATAAATCACGTTGAAAGTCTCCCATGATCTCGGACTGCCTTGTTTTGCAGCTGATTGGAGATTTGGAAAAATGCACTTGATAGCACACCCATCTGCTGAGCTCATTTGTAAAGAACTTGAAAAGTCATTTAACTCGACCACCTAGAAAGGGTTAAGCCTTCTTTTTGCATGCATGCACACACACACGTGTGCACACACAAACACTTCCTGTTATTAAGCAGAGCCTTTTGGTGCAAGGACTAGAGACTCTTTTCATCTTTGTCAAGTAGAAGAGGAGACTGAGATCTCAGGGGGACACAGTAAAAGAGGGAGTCCAGGGTCCAGGGTGCCTCCAGGGACAGAGTTATCTGGACAATCCTGTCTTGTGCCAGCATGAACGTGCCTGCACTTCCCTCTAGTCTCTGTACCTTGTTGGTGTCTTGACACTCCTCTCTACCAGTTGTTCCTTCTCCTAGTTCAGAGGCCAGAGAGGGAGTCTGACTGACCTTGCTAATCAGTACTAAAGGGCATTTAGGGGATGCAGGGCTCCTGACATTAGCCCTTCAGTTGCCTTCCTAAGAGAAACTGCTGTATTCAGTTTCTTATATGTCCTTCCAGAAATATTCTGTGCAGAGCATATCTATACTTCTCTGCCCCTACCCCCACCCCCTCAACACAATGATAGCATGCAATACACAGTGTTTTGTTCCTGGATTTTTTTACCTGTCAACATGTCTGGACAGAATTCCATAGCAGGTCATGTGTACAGGCCTCATTTATTCTTTTTTATGACTGCATAGAACTCTTTGTGAATGCTTGGGAATATAATCCTTTAATTGAAATCTTTGGGTTCAAATGATTCTCTTTTTTTTTCTAAGACTTTAGAAAGTAATACCATCCCAGTATGGCTTGGGACAGCACCCTATAATCAAATATGTTCATATATATATATGTGTGTGTGTATACATATATATATATATATGAAAATATGAATATTCATACTAAGTGGGATAAAGACTATAATTTCATGTCAGTTCCAGTCTTGTTTTGCTACTAAATAATCGCATACGAAGGATCGTAGACCTGCCTGAAAATATATTACTAGTTCCTGGCTGATGACTGTCTAGGCTATTAATAGCCTTTTGCTACTATATGAGCACTTTAAAGAATATCCTAGAGCAGACGTCTCTGTATACATGTGCAGGAATAGCCAAAGGTGAAATTCTTAAATGTGGAATGAATGGATCAAAGGGCATGTGCTTTTTCAGCAGAGATGTTTCCACTTTGTCTCCTAACAGAGCATGAGAGAGGCAGAGCTTTTCGTACCAGGCCACCTTGTAGAATGCTGGCCAGATTCACATGAGGTTGCCCTTGGCTGAAGTACCCATACCAGAGCTACTCAGTGCCCACCCTGTTGTTCTCGTTTCCTAGGCCACTTTTCCAGCAGGAAGTGGGAAACAGGGCACTCTCCTGAGAAGGACTTGGGGGTGTGTCCAGCACCTTGGTTTTTGAAAGTCACCTCTCATGGGCCCTTCTCTCTGAGCACATGTCATGGCTAATTGCGGGGGGCCAGTGGGACTGCTGGCTTACTGGAAGTTTCAGACTCCACTAGCATGCAAACAGCAGGCCCTTCCCTTTCCTCACTGCAGTTCTCAGTGTCCTTGCAGCGTCAGCCTTCTGGGGAATCAGGAGCTGCCTCTTCCATATTTAGAGATCTCAATTGCCTTGTTTAAAAAATTTAAAGATAATAAAAAAATTTTAAAAAAGGAAGAGAAAGAGAGAAAGAAAAAAAGACAGTGCGAGCAGTCGTGCTGTGTTACAGGAACCTGCCTCATTTGACAGCTGACATTCCAAATCTACACTCCTGGTATGAAGCCTTTTAGTTCACATTTCTAGGCAGAGGAGAATGAAATTCATTTTATATCCAGCTTCCAAGTGCGTTCCCAGTTGTGAAGTTATTGTCAGTCTTTCTACTTCTCTGTAGCTTTGAGAACTTGGTGAGTGGGAGGCCCTGGTAACCCTGACAGCTTCTGATTTTTATAAGGCAGATAGGTCACGTGGCAGCGTTGGAGCTGGGTAGCAGAGCACCCTGGAACCAAATAGTCTGGATTCCTAGGCTAGTGTCAAGACTCAGGCAAGTTACCTATCCTGTCTGTGACTTTACTTCCTCTTATAAAGAGCAGGGATAATAGAGAACCTGCATTACAGGGTTGTGGTAAGGACCCAGTGAGTTAATATGAGTAAAATGCTTAGTATGGTGCCTGGCACATACTAAGTGCTCAGTAAATGTTGAATATTGTAATTTAGGAATGGCAGAGTTCGAATAGCCAGTTTAAAAAGCCTATACCTTCAGAGTCAGAGGTAGACAAGCAGTCTTGCCAAGAAAAAGTGGGACATGGACTAGGCCGGCGTTCCTCAGCCCTTTGATGCGATGGAAGGTATCCCATCAACATTACTTGCCCCTGAATCACCAGCCTACTCTGAGATCTCTGCAGTCAGGCTGGTAGCTACAGGAAACATGTACACAGACACAGCGCCCATATCCCAACCTGAACAGCAAGGCCAAGACTGGAGCCTTGAAAAGCAAAGAGAATACATTTCTAATAAAATGCCAGGAAGGAGATTGACATGTCTAAAACTTTCCTGCTATCAGCTTAGCTTCCAGCACAAGATTAAACTCTAGGAAAAACTCATCAGAGAACTGCAGTTTGTGACCGGAAAGAGATAATGTTGACGGCTTCCCTTTCCCGAGTCTGTTTTGGCTCAGCAAAATGCCCTTTAACAGAGCATCATCAAAGTTTTCTGTATCCTCGCATCTTAGGCATGAAATTGCCTTGAAAATGTCTCCTTTTACCTTCCACCCTCAAAATCGCTTTATAGAATACGAAATATGATTAGAAAAGAGAATGATTCTATCTAAGAGAAGGAGGTTCCTGCAAATAACTCATGAAAGATGTGTCTCCTGGGTGAAAATGGGCCCGTGAGAACTGTCCCTCAGTCTGCAGATACGTCTGCAGGAGCTAGGCAAGGGCCATGAGAGTGTCAGGCCACGTGGGTCAAAGTCAGCACCACTGACCGTGGGCACACTCATGCTCCCCTCTGAGCCTCCCTTACCTCTGTGGCCCCCAGGTCACTTCAAATTCATCAGGGTCCATAAGTCATGTTTCTCAGACTCTGTTCAAGTGACAGAAGCCCTTCTCAAATCAGCTGCAGCAAAAATGGGAATATGTTCCTTCACCTAGTTGAAAAGTTCAGGGGTAGAGTATACCAGGCATGGCTGGATCCAGGTGCCCTGACGCAGTTCCTCCTGAATCTGCCTTCTTCTGTGACAGGGCCACTGTCTAGCAGGCTGTTCCGTGGGTACAAGCTGGCCCCCAGCAGCCTTAGGCCTGCACAGAGGCCAGATAACACATGAGGAGAAAGCACAGGGTCTGGAGCCAGCCCACCTGTGCGTGAATCCTGGCTCATCACCTCCTCTAGTGCTTAACCATCTCTGAGCCTGTTTCTGCATGTGTAGGGTGGGGATAATAGCTGTGCCTAACTCACTGGGTCCTCGGGGATGCTCTGAGCAGTGCCTGACATGTAGTCAGCTCTGAAGAAGTGACAGGTGCTGCTTATTGCTCTTTTCTTTTCTGTCATTATAATTATCTAGCAACTTCAGCAGACTTGAGCAGCTGCCTCACCACAGGTCACCTGAGCGTCGGGACTGAGACTCATGGCCAGCCCAGGGTTGTACAATCACCCTGGAGACGAGACTGGGGTGGGGTCAGCCCTGAGTTAATCACATGGTAAGGAAGAGGTGTTCTCTCAAAGGACCATCAGGATCTTGTTACGAGAAGACAGGGAAAGGGTAGTGGGCACACAAAAACAATAGCTGTCCACCGGACCCTTTGTAGTGGGAGTGGTAAAACCAGCAAGTAATATGGTTGTTAAAAAGCGCTTCCCGTTCATCCTCACAATCCGAGGCTCATCCCACCAGGGAGGAAACCTCGGCTCAGCAGTGCAGCGACCTGCTGGGTAACAGCAAGTGCAGGGCTGCCCAGCTGATGCTCCCTGTTCTGTGCATTGGGGTCAAGTGGCGAAAGGGTGGATCGCTTTGGGAGGCAGCCGGAGGAACTTAGTCCTTAACCATTCCCAGGCTCAATTACTTTATCTGTAAGATAGGCATTATCAGTCCTTCCTCTCCAGGTGTCTGAGATTCAGTGAGCTTGAGGGTGATAAACACGTGAAGTCTAGCCCTGCTTGAGAACCTGCAGGCTCTCATAGGGGATACTTTCCCTGTTCTGCTGGTTCAGGGCTCAACAGGGGACCCTGTGTACTTCTGGGATCACAGGGCTGTGCAGGCGAATAGGAGGCAGGGGCAACAACTACCGATAAATGGAAGCCTTGGTTTCCTCACCTGAATATCTGGGATAGTCTGATTCTCACCTCCCTCTGCCAAATGCAGTTAATGATGGCTGGATTTCTATTGGAAACGGCTGAAGAGATTTTGTGCCTTTCCCTGTCCACCAGTTTGTGATTCAGAACAAAAACTGAAGTATAAGGAAGTTCAACATGTTCCGAAGTTCTTTTCCCAGTTGACTACTTTGATACCTTTTTTTTTTTTTTTTTAATAGAAACCTAAACTCTTTAAAAAATATTCTCTGGGCCTCTTGTGCTTTGTTGATGCCCTGGGAGATGGTTGGCACATGGGAGATGGAATGGCAAGAGTGGTCAAGGGCAGGGAAGGGTTCTAGGTCAGACTGCCCGGTTTTGCATCCTGGCTCTACCACTTAATAGCTGTGTGGTCTTTGGCAACTTACATATCCTCTCTGTGCCTCAGTTTCCTCATCTGCAGAATAGAGCTGAAAATACAGTTCCACCTCAGAGTTGTTGAGATAAATAATAGTACGTATGAAGTATTAGAACCATGTCTGTAAGTGCTGTTTAAGCATATGTGATTATTATTCACCAAGTCCCATTCCTGACTCCTGTCCACTCTATGTCCCGTTAGCTGGTATAGATGGGGGAGGCAGGGTTTTGTAGTTCACACCTGGGACACCCACCTCATTAAGGCCAGTAGCAGACGTTTTTCATTTCTTTCTGATTCTAGAACTAATACATGCTGATTGTAGAGAAATTAGAACACTACATAAAGTACAAAAATTAGTCATCTTACCATTTAAATAGTCACTATTATTTGTTTTGATATTTCCTTTTAGCTTTTTTCTATGCAACTGCATACATGTATTTTAGAATTAGGATTATGCTGAGGGGTGATTAAAAATTCCCATTTTCCATTGTTATATTTTTTGTTTTTATTTATTGAGGTATAACTTTTATTGTTATAAAGTGGACAATCTTAAGTGTATAGCTTTTAAATTTTTTACATATGAATATGCCTGGGTTACCACTACCCACATCAAAATATAGAACTATTTTTCCTACTATTCTGGGGACCTTCAAGTTATCAACCCGTTAATACACCTCTCCAAGAGTAATCACTATCTTGACGCTAATGACATAGATTAGTTTTACTAGTATTTGAACTTCAGATAAATGAAGTTCACAGTGAATACTTTTTTTTGTCTTTTTTTTGGTTAATCATATTTGTGAAAGTCATCCAGATTTTTCATTGTATCCTTAGTTTATTCTTTATCACAATAGTATAGATTTTCTATTATTCTATTATTAGAAAAATTAAATTATAAAATAGTTTGTGTTCATTGTCATTATTTAAAAATTTTCAAAATTGTGCATTAAGTAAAAAGTCCCATTCACATTTAACTCAAAGTCATTCCTCTCCCTACAAATAACCAGTTATCAATTGGATACTCATCTTCCTAGACTTATTTCTAGTTCTATAATTCTATTCATTGTTTTAGTTTGTGTGCATGTGGCTGCAAATAACAGAAAACCCAACTAATAATGACCTAAACTAGGGGTCAG
The DNA here is from genome assembly GCA_030015415.1 of Cynopterus sphinx. Taxonomy (NCBI): domain Eukaryota; kingdom Metazoa; phylum Chordata; class Mammalia; order Chiroptera; family Pteropodidae; genus Cynopterus; species Cynopterus sphinx. The sequence goes on along the minus strand of CM057379.1, from coordinate 90,850,775 downwards.
CAAGCCTTTTCTGTAGAGGGCCAGATAATAAATATTTTGGGCTTTATGGGCCATCTTGTCTCTATCACTACCATTGAACTCTATCATTGTAGCCATGAAGATAGCCATAGTGAATATTTAAATGAATGATGTGTTTGCATTCCAATGAAAATTTATTTACAAAAATAGGTAGTGGATTGTAATTTGCTGACCCTTGGTTTAACCATAGGGATTTGTTTAGTTCATGTGGCAAGAAACCTGGAAATAGCCTCTTACCAAAAATATTTGAGAATGTCTGACTCAAATATGGATAGTAACAGGATTTTATATTTTTGCCAGTACTCTTTGTCCTTATTTCTTTGTTTTGGGGAAATGCCTCTTCTGATCTGCCAGATCACCGATTTCCTCTATGTCTTGTAACCATTCAGCTCTTCAGTGCCTTCTGATTTTTCTATGATGATGATTAAATCTATTATTTGTGATTTTAAATTCTTTCCAATTTTAGGTGGTTCTTGTTTGATTGAGTCAGTGTCTTCTCTTATCCCTCCGAGAATCATTCCTGTTATCTGTTTCTTTGGTTGTTAGTTCTTCTGTTTGTTGAGTTGGCTCCCTCTTTCATGGTGTGAGTTTTCTTGGAATGTTTGGTAATTTGTGAATATTGCTCTTCTGTGTACTGGCATCTCCTGTTTTCTTCTCTGTTGATGCCTTTTCTTTTTAATCTGATTTGCTGCCCCTGACTGTGGGCAGAGGGGTGAGCAGAACTTGCTGCAAGAATAATAGGTCCTGCCTTTCTGTCCCAGAGACCCACAGTCACAGCTCCTGCAAGCTTTTTGGCTTGAGGGGCTACCCCTCTGTGTCCCACAGGAGTTTTTAATCAATCTCTTTGACATTTGACCTCGGGCATTTGCCTGCCCAAGGAGAACGTGTTGCCTCTAGGTTTGGAGCAGCCCAAGACCCCCTTCCCCTCTCCAAGCAGTCCTTCTGAGCTTCTGATTTGGCCTCTGTTTCTTTTCATTCATCCAGTGCTGTCTGCCATCCACTTCTCAGGGAGTTTGCAACACTTGTAATCTGCCAGTGGCGCCCCACCTTATTTTCCCATGCTCTATGGAGGCTGATGTCTATACTTGCCCTTGGTCTTCCCAACTTGATGCAGTTACAAGGTGACTTCTTGTTAGAGTTTTCACCTTCCTGGTCACCTTAATCTGGTCAAGTTCATCTTTCTTCATCCCAGTTTTGTCAGAACAAAGCTGAATATTCCAACTATGAATTAATTAGTGTAGAATCTAGGGATGGAATATTCTTTCTAATAAGAACTGAATTCAAATATTAACTCTGCTCTCTACTTATTTGGTCAAGTCTCTTCACTGATCTAAGCCTCAGTTTTCTCACCTGTCAGTTGAGAATCATGATCATAATACCTACCTCATAGATCAATGCGAGAGTATCAATTGAAATAGTGTGTCAAGTGTTTAACATGGGGCCTGGCATACAGTAGGTGCTAAAACATGTTTATTCTCTCCCTCTCTCTTATTCTGACAAAATTTCTAACACTCATTGTATGTGCTGTAGTGGTGGTAGTTTTTGGCAGCTGCACCACACTGCTAGCTCCTACTGAGCATATTAGCTAAAAGCCCTGTCTTTGTCTCATGAACTTTTCTCAAGCCAGACTTTTCTTCCAGTGCCTCTCCTTGTATAGAACCTTTACCTTGGCTTTGATGCATTTTATCAAGCTGTTTTTGATCGTCTCTAGCCTATAGAAATTGATCTGAACCCAAATTTTATCATTCAGTTTATTCTGTGCCTCCCATCTGAATGTCGTTCACAGATTTAATAAACAGCCTTCAACAGCCAGATCCAGCCGTTGATAAAATAATGGCCTGAGATAGGACCAAGGACAGAATCCATGGTATGCCACTCTTCAGGGGAAGAGTAATTTAGATGACTGACCAGGATGATTAATTTGTCTAGTTTCTATAATGGTGTGTCCTTGTGGCTTGATTATAATGATAATATTAGCAACAATGTATTGGGTTTTATTTACCATAGGCCAAGTACTGAGGTGTTTTATTTATATATATGTGTGTGTGTGTGTGTGTGTATAATATTTTTTTATATATATTTATATAAATTTTCTATAACAAGTGTGTAAGGTAAGTATTTGTATTACTTAGGTCTTAGTTAAAAACAATAATCTAACTTTAGTAGAAAGGGGACTATATTACTTTATTATAAGGCTCTAAAAAGTGGGTGCTTCACAGAAGCCAAGGATAGGGATGTATTTGGCTGTTCAGATGCCAAGAATGATAAACCAGTACCTAGGGTCCTCTATGGTCCCAGGAAATCCTCTCTCTATGGCTCTTACCTTTATGTCTTTCAGCATCTGTGTCATTTTCGCTTGGCACAAAATAGCTTTTTATGTTTCTCAGTTCACCTGGCAGATCTTCCCTGAACTTTTTAGTCCAAATTCCCCAGGACTGTTGGCTTTACCTGAGTCAGGTGCCTGCTTCTGGTCCAGATACCTGTTGGCAGTGGTGGGTCATACTGTCTGGATATGGCCTTCTGGGTCTCAGTGCTATAACCTGTGGCCACAGGGCAGGGCAATGGCCAGGGTCCAGCTGCACATTTTACAAATGAAAATGGGAGCCCGAAGTCACACAGCCAGTTAGAGGAACCAAGGCTTCATCCCAGTTTTGTCTGATTCTGAAGCTCATGTTATTAATGTTCTATTCCTTACGCTGGGTCACATTGTCCCAAGGTGGTTTTGGTGAGGACTGGACAGCGTCTGAGGCCTGGAAGCTCCAGAACCCATCTTCACCCTGGTCCAGTCTCAGACAAGGGTTCATATCCTTGGTTGGTCAGTTAGCTTTTTCTTTGGTGGCTCAGCAGATGCCTCTTCTCTGGCCATCGCAGAACTCAGCATTGTGGAGGAACCTGGTACTTAAGAAGATAAGCACAGACTTTAGAGTCTAGTGAAGCTAGGCTTAAGTTCCCGCTGTGACTCTGTGCCCTCAGTTTCTACAAGTGTAAAATAGAGATGATAATACATACTTTATCAGTTGTTATGATGATTCAGTGTGATAAAAGATATCAATCCATGTGGCCAGCATTGAGCAATTAATTCTATAAATGGTAGGAGTTTATGAATTTTATGAATTCTGAAACAATGGGAAAGTACATGAGTCTAGAGGAGAAAGTCTTTAACTCAGCCAACAGGCTAGGAAGTTGGAAGTGAACTGTTCACGGTATCAAGGAGAATGTAACATTAAAGCTTGAATAATGGATAGGAGAATAAGGGCAAGGCCAATAAGAATGGGTACAGACACATGAACATATACAGGAGTTTGAGGGACCAGCAAGTAGTTCATCATGACAGATTCAAAAAATATGTATGGGAGCAAATGGGGCCACTGAGGCAGGTAATGCAGACTGGGGCCCAATAGAGAGAACTTTGCTCGTTTATGCATTCACTTAGCAAATATTTATCTAGTACCCACTGTGTGCCAGGCACTGTCCTGGGTCCTGTAGATTCTGCAGTGAACAAAACAGACTTAAATTCATATTTTCTTGGAGCTTCTGTCCTAGTGGTTAGAGGCAGACACTAAGCAAACAAATAAGGAAAATATAAAGGGACCTGATATAAGGGACTTGATGTTAGAGAAAAAAAGTCAAACAGGGAAGGGTGGGTGGGGAGTGCTGGGAGTACTTGTTCCCAGGGAGGCTTCAGGGATGGTGAGCAAATACTAAAGGAAGTGAGAGGGAAGAGAGCATTTGGGAAGAGGGATAACAAGGACAAAAGTCCCAAGGACTAAGGACTTATGGCTGAATTAGAAGGAATGAGGGGCAAGGTGGTAGGAGGTGAGGACAGAGGGTTAAAAGCAGGTATTATAAGGCCTTGTGGCCATTTGTAAGGATGCAGGCTATGTCTGTGTGAGGCAGACACCACGGGAGCATTTTGAGCATGAGGGGGCCAGGACAGAACATATTTGAGCAGGACACACTCTCTGTCCAGCCTGTGTGAGGGCGGAAACTGGAGACCAAATGGGCTACTGCAGAATCTCCATGGAGATGGTGGTGGCTGCTGGGGTTGGGGAGCAGTGAGGGTGCAGAGAAAGTGTCAGGTGCTGAACATCGTGAGGGTAGAGCCACTTGGATTTATTGTTGGATTGGATGTGTGTGTGGGAGAGAAAGAGGAATCAAGAAGGACTCTCAGTTTTGGTCTGAGAAACCAGAAAGAGTCTGGTCATCTCTGAGATGGGAAAGTGGAAGCAAATTTTAGGGGCAAGATGAGGAATTCAGTTTAACACTTGTCAAGACCTTAAGGTGGTGGCTGGGCATGGGAATCTGGGATTGGGAGAAATTCCAGGCTGCATCCATCCAGAATGTGGATTGATTTTTTTTTCTTTTTTGAGGATAGAGATAGGGTGGGTGAAGTCATTAGTTATGCAGGTCATATGTGAAAACAGCTTCCTTAAGAAAATTATTTTTAACTTTCTAGATAAGGCTAAATCTCCTTTGCCAGTTCTCAGCTCTCCTCTCGGTAATCCCAGTCCTCCCCTCCTGGACTAACAGTTGTCACGAGCTTGGCACGCATCCTTCCAGACCTTTCTCTGTGCATCCGTGTACCTGAGTGTATCCATAAAATATGTATGATATTTTTGGAGTGTGTGTGTTTTAACAAAATGGTGTCATGATAAATGAGTTGTCCTGTAAGGTGCTTTTGTAACTTGTAACTTGCCTAACTCCGTGAACTCTACAAGATCCATTGTTGGAGTTACATGTAAACCTAGCTTTTTTCTTTTCTTTTCTTTTCTTTTTTTAAACTTACTACAGTATGGTATAGACAGACTGAGGGTTATTTTGCCATTTTCCAGCCGGACTCCTTGGGTACCTGTGTGCGTCTTTCCAGCAGAGTCCAAGGAGTAGAGAGGCCGAGTCAGAGTAGGTTGAAGCTGTGCAGGGTCTTGCTTTGTCTTGTTTTAGTGGGTACCGCTGTGTCTCTGTCACCTTGCTTGCCAGCCATTGTAGGTTTTTAATGTTTTAGAGATCTATGTTTTAGAGCAAAGCCCGGTGGTGGGCTGTGGGTTGGAAGGAACGAGCAAGAGACCAAGAGACCATGGAATTTGTAGGCTGTCGTCCCACTCTTAGGAACTCGCATTCAGAGACGACACAGAATACTTTAGGGGCCAGAAGAGACTCTCCCAACCCCTTCCTTTCCTCCTGAGAATGGAAGAGCACAAACGAAATGCCGTCTCTGGCTTTTTCCCTGTCAGCCAGTTTCTCTTTCTAGACCTTCTCAGCATCTTGAAGCCTTCCCTTTTGACAAACAACTAGTTGTTACATTATAAAAACACTATATTATGCAGACCAACTCCTCTGTCATTGGCCCTTATTTTGCCTGATAGCATTCTTTGCCTGCCACCTGCAATGATGTGTTCAGGGGTTGGTGCACAAGCAAGGTTGTGATTGTCACCTGCTCAGCACGTGTTCTGAGTATGTGATAGCAGCCCCTCTCCTGAGGCAGACCAGATCCTACACCCAGCTGCTCTCCCCAGAAACAGGTTGGCTCAGCCACTTCATACACAAGAAAGGAAAGCTCCATTCCTACAAAAAATTATGTCATCTTTTCTTTGCCTGAATTTCAAGGGGGTGTTAACTTTGTGGCATAAAATGCCTCAGGGTTAGCTTAGGGAGCGGGGTCTAGGGTAACCATGAACTCTGATTTCATGCCATCGTAATTAGAAACTTCTAAATATTTCTAATTAGCATCATCTTAGTTGCTAACATTTACTGAGCATGTATTATATGCCAGGCAGTAGACTAAGCATTTTGTGTTTATGAGGCTTTTAATCATCTTCCCATTTTTATTGAGATATAATTAAATAACACAAAAATTCACCATTTTAAAGTGTACAGTTCGGTGGTGTTTACTACATTTACAATGCTTTGTAACCATCACCACTATCTAATGTCAAACCATTTATATCACCCCAGACAGAAACCTTGTACCTGTGAGCAGTCACCCCCAATTTCTCCCTTTCCCCAGCCTCTGGCAACTATTAAGTTACTTTCTGTCGCTATGGATTTGCCTGTTCTGGATATTTCATGTAAATGGAATCATTCAATATGTGGCCTTATTTGTCTGGCTTCTTTCACTTAGCATAATGTCTTCAAGGGTCATCCATGTTATAGCATATGTCAGTGTTTCATTCTTTTTTATGACCAAAAAATATTCCATTGTATTGATATGTGACACCCTGTTTATCTATTCATCCATTGATGAACAGCTGGGTTGCTTCCACTTTTTGGCTATTATGAACAAGCCACTAGGACATGACCCAGTTACCATTGCCCACGCACACAAGCAGGACAGGATTCTTTCCCAGGTACCTGGCTCATGGCTGAGGCCTGACGACCATACTTGGCTATTGAATAAAGACCCAGGAATTGAGGTCCTGTGTCACATACCTCCATGGCAACCACATTTTAGATTTAAAAATTGGGCCCTGTGGTCCGAGGAATTCATCATACTTTTGTTACCTGTTCAAATTCAGGACCACTGTGGGAATTCCTGGCTGAGTCAGGATATATCAAAATGTATTTATCACTAGCCTTTGATATGAGAAGACTAACTCCTGCCCTAGTTGCTCATGGTCAAGGAGAAAAGATGTGCTGTCTTAGGCAGTCTCTGGGCTGGAGACATGTACGGCGGTGAGGGGTTGATGGGGGTGGGCTCTTGGAACACTTGTGAGGGGTAAGGGATGCAGAATTGGGCAGAGGGAGGAGTTGATGCAATGCAGGCTGTGGTAATCCCACAGTGAGCTCTGGGGATGGGTGGCCCTTTGGAGATGTTCCCAGCTGAGGCAAGGAGCTTGGGTCTTGGTACCTTCTGCATCAACCGCTATCAGAGAGCAGGCATAGCCCGGGCAATTTAGGTTTCCTGGGAAGGGACACAGCTATGAGCTGCCAGCCATCAGTGCTCCCAGAGTGAGAGTGAGTGACCTGGGCCTGAAGCTCAGCATCTATGACACATGCATAGGCCTGTGTCCATGGTGGCTTTGATAAGTGCTCTGACAAAGTCGTCTGTGAGAATGCTTCAGGAACACAGCTGAAGGAGGTGGTCACCTTTTCTGGGATGGGGGTGATCAGGGAGGCATCTTAACTGTGTCATGAAGACCTGAACCCCAAACCTGTATGTCCAGCTACCAGCCCATGAGCTGCTCCTCTGGGATGCCTCAAATCTCAAGACAACTGCCCCAAACTGAACTCAGTCCTACTACTTTTCCAGCCTTTGCCTCTCCTAGAACGGTACCACCAACCCTTACTGCAGAGTTGGTCTCCATACCTCCCCGTCTCTCACCTCCTTTTCCCTGCCCATGGCCAAGTCCTATGCTTTCACCTTAAAAATACCTTCTCCCTGCTTCCTCCATGCCACAGATACCTCCTGTCTGAACTTCTGCAGCAGCCTCCTCCCTGCCCCCCATCACCCACTCTTGGCCACCACCAACATCTTAGTCCAACATCCACCCTCTGCCTCGGTAACCAAAATGGCTCTCGATTGGCCTGGGGTTAAGGACAAAACTCTCTGCTGCAGCCCATGTGGCTTTGATGGTCTAGCCCACTCAGCCCCATGCCATCCTCTGTTCCCCTTGCCCCTGACTCCAGCCCCTCTCTAAGTGTGTATTCACTTTGCTTCAAGTGCACTCTCCTCTCTAAATTGACCTGTTTGTCCTTCAGATTTTGGTTCTGTTGTCATGCCTCCACAAAGCCTCGCCTGACCTCCCTGCCATAGTCACGTTTCCCTTTTAAAGCCGCTCAGGCACCTCACACCCACCTCCAGAGTGCTTGAAATGGTTGAGGACGTACATTTGGTGCTGGGGTTATTTGTTTAAAATTAGCCTCCTTCACTAGACTGTCAGCTCCTTAAGGCAAAGGAACTTGACTTGGCGTGGAATAGGAGGTACTCAGTAATTCTGAAAGAAGGTAGAAAGGGAAGGAGAGGAAAGAGGGGGAAAGAGGGAGAGAGGAAAGGATCAAGGTCCCACGTGGTTGGGAAGGGGATGGGGTGAGAGGGAACTACCATGAACTGTTTCCTTTATATCCTTTGATCTATGTGATCTCATGTGGCAAAAACCTTAACTGTCATGTGTGAGAGGACATTGAACCTGAACCCAGCACTGCCCTAGAATTGAGCATGAGGTTTCACTCCTTACCTAGGGTTTTCTGCCACTCAGTGTCATTGGCACAAATGGGCTTTGCCCCTCATCGATCTTAAAGCAGGCCTGGAATGTCAGGAGCCAGGTCCCTCTGGCTATCCCTTGGGATCAACCATCATGCCCTGACCACTCTCTATCCCACCCTCTGGACAGGCTCACAGGGTCTCCTTGCACTGTGCTTTTGCACATACTGTTCCCTGCCTTCATCCCTTTCCCCACCCTCCTCTACTCTTCCCTTCCCTTCCTCCCCTCCCCCTCCCACCTAATGAGCTTCTTTATAATTCAGTGCCATGTCCTCTCCTCTGCAGAGCCTCTATCCCCCCACCCCCAGTGATGCCAGAGACCCATGCACTGTACCTATGGCCCCCTGTCACGGGTGCTCCCTCTTAGTAACACCTACCCCATGGCACCAGAGCAGTTGTCTTTCAGTGGCCTTGCTAAGTTCTTTGAGGACAAGATATTGTCTTTCTGCCTTCTTTTCCTCCTCATTCCTCCCTTTCCACAAATTCTTTGTAAGGTCCTGTGTGAACCAGGCATGGGCCTGGGGCTGGGAGATACAGCAGTGAGAGTAGCACCTGCTCTGCCCTCATGGGTCTTGCATCCCAATGGGGAACCACAAACAAATGATCAGAGATACTCAGAGAGTGAGAGGAGCTGTCTTACTGAGGAGGCCAAGGAGGCCTGGGCAGTCAGGAGAGACCCTAGGAAGGGCCACACATGCCTTGAAGAGGAAGGGGCTTGGCTTCTCTGAGAAACAGCCAGAAGGGTTATTGGATTGGGGGTAGTAGAGACTGTGGGAGAGAATGAGGTCAGGGAGGGTGGTGGAGCCAGGTAGCATCCATTTCTGTCTGTCTCTGGTCCTTAGCATGGCACCCAACCCATAGGAAAGCTCAAGAAGCTCTGTTGAATAAATAGGAGGGGCCCCTGAGTGCTACTCCCTCTTCAGGAAGTAGGGGACAGCCCCTGGGAGGAGGGGGATGCATCCATTCAGGCAACGCAGCTTGCTGGGCAAGTGGTGATAGGTTGGTCCTGGTGATAGATGTGCTCTCTGGCATGTTCATTCCCTTCGAAGAAAGAGTTCTCCCATGCAAGTCAGGTGGTGGAAGCAGTGGTCGGAGGAGAGAAAATGACACCCGTGCTGCCTTTCTCCTCCCGTCAGGCCAAGCGGCAAGTCCTGCGGCATTGGGAGGCTCTGACAGGTAATAGCCACCCTAAATCAGTTTAGCACTAGCCTGTGAGTGCGAGCATGCCTCTCTTCCTCTGTAATAGTCACAGGCTATTTGTGCTGCAGATATAGTTCCAAGGCTCCTTGTAGGCCTATGTTCCCTCCTGAGCTCTCAGAGAATAGGACAGAAAGGCAAGGAGGGTGGGAGCAGCCTGAGCCCATCTTGACTCACTTAAAGCTTAGGTGAGATGATGTCAGGTCTGCTCAAAACCCTCCAGCAGCTTCCTGAACACCTCAGAGTAGGACCAGGATCCTCACCATGGCCTCCAGCCCATGTCCCACCCCATTTCCTGGCCCTTACATCTATGCTCCGGCCACATTGGCTTTTGTGCTGTTCCCTGCACATGCTGAGCACACTCCCACCTCACCACCTGTGCACTTGTGGGTCCTGCCACCTCTCTGCAGATTCCTGCAGGGATTTCTGTCTTTACCTCCTTCATACTCCCCTTTCTGGCCTTCTCTGGCCCCTGGCTAAAATAGCACCCTCCCTCCCACACTTTTTTTTTCTAGTCTCCATACCACTTAGCACTATCCGACATGCTGCAAATTCACTCTTTTTTTTTTTTTTTATCACCTGTATATGTGAGCTCCATGATAGCAGAGATTTGATGTGCTCACTGTGATAGGTCTCCAGAATAGATGTCAATAAATATGAATGGATGAATTTGTAAAATGAGGTCAGCACCACCCACCTGACAGGGTTATGTGGATGTGGAAGTTCTAGCACCAAGTTTCCTCATGCATGGTCTGTATACTCCTGTGGACCATAGGAGGCTCTTAAACATGGTGCTGTGTTAGTAGGTTCGTATTTATGTCTGCCTCCTATTTATGGCAAGTTATAATGATTTTCCATTTATGGCCTTCATGTACAGTTTTCTTTTTAAAGTAAACTTATTTAAGATTTTAAAAAGAGAAAAATCTATATTTGCCAGCTTAAAAGTTAGTTTATAATACACATCGGAATCTTAAAAGAAAACTTCTGAGAATCAAAAGACATAGTTATCAATTGTTTTGTAGCAGATATGTATTGAGAATGACTTTTAGATGGCTGTGTAAGATGAACATTTTCATAAAAATATAGCACACTGCATCCTGGAGTCTAGGAAGGTTCTGGATCTGCATCAATATTCTACAAACTCCAAAACTAAATATAAAATCTCAAGGTACGTATTCGTAGCAGTAAAAATGGTACATAGCAGGATAGCATAAGAATAAAAAAGTCTAAGGCGTTTGAGAAGGAACTCAAGCTATTCCTCATGGCGCGATCTGGTGTGTGCACAGTATGGGATTTTGTGGTTTTGTTACTTTGTCTACTTAGGGTGTGAGGAACTTGGATCTTCCCTACAGTGTTTTGTGTTGTTTCGTTTCACCTCTAGGGGGTAGTATCAGCTGCCGCTTCAGTCTCGTTCGGCTTCTGTTTGTAGTGTAGGTTCACTGACGGCAAAGTATGTGCTTTTCCTGTTTTGAGGATGGGAGCACATCTGATACATCAGCAAAAACAGTAAAAAGCAAGCTCAGAACTGTACCTTTTCATTCAACTAATATGCATTGGACTTAACTACACAGCACTGGGACACAAAGAACAGAGTCATTAGGAGAACAGAGGATTGGGCTCTTAGGGTGGGTTTCGAAGGAAGAGTAGGGGTTTTATATCATAAGATACATTTGGATCGTCTCTTATTGTGAATGTAGGGCCGTCATTAAGAACATTCATGAAATCATCATTTTAGTCCTCTACTGAATCCTTCTCTTAGCCCTAGGACATGACAGACTTTGGATTTGGACACCCCTGAGTGGTAGCTCTACCATTGTACCACTGAGAGCTCATTCAGGTGTGACTCCAACACACGCACGCGCGCGCACACACACACACACACACACACACACAATTCAAACTGGCTTGAGTAAAGAAACAAGTGTATTAGCTCTTGTGACTAAGAAGTCCAAAAATGCTGACTCAGGTATAGCTGGATAGGGGGGTTAAACATGATTAAGAGGACCTAGTTTCTATCGGGTCTGTCTCTGTCCTCAGTTCCTCTGCCTCTCTGTTGATGTTGCTCCTTGGACAGATCTCTCCATGGGACACATAAGGATGTTCATAGTGGTGAACCTAATTGGGTGATAAAAGTGACTTCCTTTGTGGTAGTCCTAGTAGCTCTTGGCTCATGTCAGCTAATAATTCCAGGTAAGAGGGATAGGGACTTTTCCAGCAGATTCAACCAATCTCTGAGTTGAGTCTGTTAGCTTGGCTTGGGGGTGCATGCCTAGCTTTGAACTGATCACGTGGCCTGGGAGAAGGAATACCGTTATTGGCCAGGCCCAGATCATGTGCCCGCCCTTGCGGTGCTGGCACTGTTACTTCCACCCCAGTCATATGAACTGAGGATGGAGGCGAGTTGGTTTCCCAAAGGAAAATTGAGGTGATGTAACCAGAGGAAAATGAATAGATACTGAGCCAACAAAAACATCCACTTAGATGTTTTGTGGCCTGCTGGCAATTTGCTTCAGCTTTCAAAGCCTCAGTTTCCTCCTCTCTAAAATGGGACTGATGATCTTAGAGCATAGCATTATTGCAGACACCCACGATAAGCACCCACAGAGAGCAAAATAAATGAGAGTTAAGGTGGCCCAAAGAGCCAGCCCAGTAACCTGGAACATTCACTTATTGCTCATAAATTGTCCCTCAGTTCAGATGTGACACTTCAGGGGAGGAGAGACAGGGAGAGGTGGGTAGCTCAGGTGTATTGAAGTGCTCTGTGAACTCTGGAGTGCTCCCAGACACAGTGTTTTTACAGTCGCCTTATTAAAGCATTTGAAGTTATTGTTCTTCTCTGCTGGGACCTGACACCTGCAAGGTTAGGCCCCAGACATTTGACATTTGACATTCACCATCCTTAGAAACCAATACCACCTCTCAACTAGCTTTTCTTTAATGCGACTCAGGTTCTGACAATCGCTAAATCAGCCCTGTTTAGAATTCTAATATTCTGGCCTCAGAGGAGGAGTATATGATTCCTGAAATATAGACTCTGTCCAGCACCTTTAAACATAACTGATTCTTGGTGTTTCTTTCCAATTCCGTTTTTCCCTCGAGAGAACTAATGATATGGCCATGGATAAATTCTACACTGTCTCTGGGGCCAACATTAGGGATAAAGATGATCAGAATAACAAAAATGACAGCGAGGCTTTGCTTCTATGTCACATCCAATTTCCTTAGACCCTTTACTGTACTTAACGAGCTCCTCCTTGGCACCCATTACCCTCGGTCAACCCCAGCTTCTGGCCATGAACATTTCAGGCTTTTTTGAGCCCCCAAACCTTTTCCGCTACTGATGATCCTGCTGTCTAGAAAGCCTATCTTTTATCTTATTCCCCAGAAAACATTTCAACTTTAACATCTCAGCTCAAATGTCTATTTATTTCACTCAGTATTTAGCAAGTGCCCACTGTGTGCCAGGCACTATCTTAAGGGCTTAGAATACACAAGTGATCAAAACAGACAGTCTTGCCTTCATGTAATTTCATTCTAGTGCAGGGGACAGCCAAATAAATAAAAGGCATTATATGTAAGATAAAGTAGGTGTTATATTAGTGGGGGATTGGGAGTGGGTGTGTGTGCACAGTTTGCAATTTTACATAGGGCAGCCAGTGAGGATCTCTCTGAGAAGGTAGGATCTGAGGCAAGCCTTGAAGGAGGTAAGGAATCCAGGTACTGACCTGGAAGAAGAGCACTCCAGGCAGAAGGACTGGTGGGGCAAGGCCCTGAGGTGGGAGCTGGTGGGGTGCTGAGGGTGCTGGGTGGAGTGGTGGGAGCAGTTCACAGGCACGCTTGGAGGCTCAGCGTGCAGGGCCTGGTGGCCTGGAGACCCATGTGGAGGAGCGTGATTCAGCTTACCTTTCATTGGGACCCCTAGGCTGTAGCAGGGGTTGTAGACTGCAGGGGTGAGGGCAGGAGCAGAAAGCCAGTAAGGGGGCCTGAACCAGAGGTCAGTGGTAGAAGCAGGTGGGGAGGAGTGGCCAGATGTTGGGCATATGGTAGTTTTCCCATGGAGCTTATGGATTGGATGTGGAATAAGAAAGTGAGCGAGACTTCGAAGATGACTTTCAAGGATTGGGGCTTGACAGTGCCCTTGAGGGATCCTTTCTGGTTCCCTCCTTCAGAGCCTTGGCCTGAGAAATATAAAGGCTCAGCGAAGGGATGTATGCAGTGCTGGAAGAGGCAGTGCCTGGCATCTGACCAGGGTTTGGGGGGAGGGTTGGCGGAGTTGGTGCTTAGTCAGCCTCATCAATTTCATCCTAGGGCTGGGTGTGGTGAAGCTAAGACTGGAGCCCAGAACCAGGCTCCCTGTTTGATGTTTTCTGCCTCTGTGCCCAGGAATTTATAATCTGGCTAGCGTTATAAAGGAGAGCAAGAAAGAAAGGATCCTAAACTGCTTTCACTTTTCTCCTAGTTAATCCTTAGAGCAGCCCTGTGAGGTGGACCTTATTAATATCCCCCTTTTACATATGAGGAAACTGAGGCTCAGAAAAGGTAAGCAGAGTTCAAGGTTCTTCCCAAAGTCTCCAAATCCCTCAGATAATTAGTGAGCAATATATATAGTTAAATGCTAACAACTTATCATTTAATCATACAGCACTCCACACTGTATTGAATACAATTTAATACTAATTGCAGGGTTTCAGGATGAGCTGAAGTGAGCAGGATGAGATAGTTTGGGAACTGAACTGGGCCTTGGGGACGATGGAGTGGAGACTTTGTGTGGAGGCTGGAGGGGGATGGAGTGGATTTCTGGAAAATGGGAATAGAATGATTAAGGCATCAGTGTAAGACTGAGCCTGCGTGGGGGTGGGTATTGGCTAGGATAATGCTATTGAAATAATGGAACTCTATAAATGTAAATGTAAGTGACGTTAATCAAGAGCTTCCTAGGTGCCATGTACTGTGCTAAGTCCTTGCCACTGTTACTACGTGGAATCCACATTCTCCAAAGAGAGAAAGAAAAATCCACCCAGACAGGTACTGCATTAACTCCATTTCACAGATGAGGAAACTAACAGCAGTGGTGTGACTTGGAGCCAGGCTGGACTCTGAAGAGAGTGTTCTTCCCAACTCAAGTCCAGAGGCATCCCATCAGAGGAGCTACATATTGTGAATAGTGGGGAACAAGACAGACTAATCTAGGGCCTTGCATCTCAAAGTGTGGCCCACGGGCATTGCCGGGGGCTTGTTAAAAATGTTCCTTCCCTAGTCCGACTGAATCAGAACCTGCATTTTAGCATAATCCCCAGTGATTTGTGTGCACTTACCATTTGAGAAGCACAGTCTCGTGAAAAGTTTGGCTAGAAATATGCTTGCACGCTTCAAGTCTTTCTGATGACTTCTTCCTCCTGGCAAAGGCGAGTAAATGCATTCCTGGAGGGTCTGAGGTGAAAGCCCAGGGCGAAAGCTCAGTCTACCACCAGCTGAGATCTCTTTGAAGTCTCACGTTTCATCTAAAAATGTCATCGAATGTTTCATTCCATACCGTAATATATCAGTGGTCATTTTAATATTTCAAAATGGTTATGTAAATTGCCTTGGAGTAGGATCCCAGTTCCTGGAAGATGCATGGGATGGGTTTCCTTGTATCTTAAATGGAGTAATAATAACCACTTCAAGGGCTGCTGTGAAGATCAAAGGAAAATCATGTATATGAAAATGCTGCATAAATTGTCCGCATCATCCACATGTTGTTATTCTGGAAGGAACTGAGCCTCTTCCCCAGACCTAGTGTCCTGCAGCCAGCTCTCCTCAGGCCTCAGCTCTGAACTAGGAGTGACTGACTCTCTGGGTCCACTTCCTTGTAATCAGAAAGAGAAGTGAAGACAGAGGGAAGAGGCACAGAGGTGAGATGCACAGAGTCAATGACCATCCACATCTGAGGCCAAAGAAGGAGGGAGGAGGGGTAGGCAGAAAGAGAGGCCCAGGCAGAAAGCTACGAGGGAAGGGAGGCTCATTCAGAACTGCAGAAGCTGGAGGAGGAGGGTTTGGGCAGGGGTGGGTGGTCAGCAGTCCCCCATGGCCTGGAGCAGCTGAACAGGATGAGGGAGGGAAGAGCTACTACATTTGGTTAAGGAGGTTTGGGTCACCCTTTGGTAGGGATGTGGTAGAATAATGGGCTTAAAACCAGATTTTGACAAGAGAATTATGGAGATTATTATTTTTTTAAATCTCTTCTCTCTATAATTGTTAGGATTTTCACACAAATTACATTTCTATTACAAATATCTTGCCATTTTAAACTTGATCCCTATAACTTGTCACTAAAACCAAGTTAATATTGTCTCTTTAATCCATTCCTTGGCAAAAAAGTTATTTAAGAAACACAGAAAATTGCAAAGCACTGTTTATAGTATGATCCTATTTTTGTTTAAAAGCATGTGTGTGTATTTATAAATATGTATATATGTATATTATAAACAAAGAAAAAACATGTAGAGGAATATATATCTAATTATAATAGGAGTTTTACTGGAATATACATATGTCTCTTTAAATATGTGTAGTTTCATTAATTTTCCCTTCATAAAGCTATAAAAACATTATATTGTCAGATTATGATATTGACTTATAATTCTTTGGGCTGCAAATGACAGAAACTCAGCTGAAACTTATAACACAGTATCTAAATTGTCCAGGTACGTCTTCAGGCATGGGTGGAACCAGGGGCTCAAATGATGTCAGTAGGAGTCTGTCTATCTTTTCTTGGATCTGCTCTCCTCTTTATTGGCTTCATTCTCGCGCAGTTATAACCCTGCATCTCATCAGCTTAGCACCGCAGTGGAAACAGAGCAGCTTTTTCCCAAGAGTATCATCTAAACCCAGAGCTGACTTTCAAAGGCTCAGCCCTAGACCAGTGAATCGATGTGTCTGGGGGAAGCACTATGTTGACTGGCAAGGCCAAGGCCAAGGTCATGTGACCTAAGAGGAGAACAAAGGAACCTTTAAGGGCATCTAAGGAAGCCAGTGAACTGAAAAAAGGGTCTGAGGAAATGCAGAGCTCTGTTGCCAAAAAGTCAGGTACAAATCCCAAATGTCTGCCCTCTGAGTGACATATTTTTGTTAAGGATTAAGTTGCTTATAGTTAGTATATATTTCTCTTTCAGTGGCAAGAGAAAAATGAGATCCCCTCTTAAACAACTGATTTGGTTTAATTTGGTTATGACCATAGAGATAAATAAATAATGAGTGTGGAGAGAAGGTAAAGCCCAAATCTCGTCCAAGCTCTTGATTTTATAGGACATGGGAGGAACGAACAGTGGTTTGGGCTGGGGAATCTACGGAGATCTTTAGTTGTGTGTGTTCAAATCCCACTGGGCCATCCGACAACCTCAAGGGCTCTGGGTTGCCAAGAGTGATGCGTCCAGGGAGCTGGGCCTGCGTCAAGGTCAGCCTCTGCCTCGTGGCCTCCTGAGCAGTGTGTATTGCACCTGGGCCTCAGTAAATGCTTCTCCACTTTCCAATATCACACTGCTCTGTTTCTTCATTTCAGGGTTACACTAAGGACATGGTGACAGACTTTGATGAGAAACATGATGAGTATTTAATATTGCTTCAGCAGAGAAACCGGTAAGACGAAGCTGCTTGTCGGCAGCCCTTGATATTAGCCAAATAAAACCTTATTTAGATTTATTAACGGCACACAGGCTCTGGTTCACATAGGAATGGGTTGCAGTCACCTCCGCTCAGAGGTTGGAATATTATCTGCGATGCCAGCCCCTATTTCTCCATTCACTGATTTAATTGCATCTTTTGATTGAGCTGTAGCAAACTGTTCCACGTGTAAGTGCCTGCTTCTTGCCTCCCTGCTTCTGTTCTGGGAGAAGGAAGGTTTGTCATGAAAAGCTAGAATTTGGCAGGGCCTGTGCATTAGTCACCTGAATAGCCCAGTCTGTGATCTTACAAGCTGTGCCGGTCCTTTGAAATCTGAGCCTGTAATCATGTCTTGTTATGTAAAGGTGGACTCATTTTACATTTGTGTTTGAAAGTTGGTCGATATGTCATTTAAAGTTAAGTTAGTATGGATTTTGACTCTAGAAGGCAGGTTTTTGAAAAGGCTTGCAGTAGGTGCAGTGTTTTGTGACTGAGGTCAAAGCACTATGGTCTGGTTTGAAAGGCATTGTGTCCTCAGGGCTGTGGAAGTTTGCAGGGCTGTGAAAGTTCATTTTAAGTTTACTGTGGTCAGGTCTGAAACCTTGCATTTGCAGTAAGCTGGTTGCAAACTGAAATATTAGGAGGGGCCAGGCAGTGAGTGAAGCTGGCTTGGTGGGGACAATGGACACCCAGAATTCTCACATCCAAGCTGTTCTGCCTAGGCTGCTTGTTTGTGGGAACACAGGCTCAGGTTCATATCCTCCCAAGGTTGCAAGAGAAGCTGGAAATCTGGGTTTGTGTTGCAAAACCTCCTGTGTTTTAAAATGTTGGTAATAAATTCAAATGAAAGTGAAAAACAAATGGAAGATGGCTGCAGGCCGCTAAAACCTACCTGCAGGAGGGGGAGGGATGGGATGCTACTTTGGGCCTTTGTGTCATAGAAATGAGCTTGAGGTCTCTGACTGGCTGGATTCCCAGTGCCTCCCACCTGGGGCCCCAGTGGCATGTTGCATGGGAGAAGTTTTTATGTGCAAGGTAGTCCCACGTGTCATAGGGGTTTAGGGTTCCTGCCCACCGGCTCCTTTATTAAGTTTCGCTAAGACCCCTGGTATCTATGACAACAACACCTGCCCACATTTCCAGATACCTCTGGTGAGGTGGCACCTCCCCTAGGTGGAGAACCTCTGAATAGATAACTCCCCAGGGCCAGCCAGAAATGCCAGGTGCTGTCCTCTGTGCCTAGCTGCTCTGTGCCCATCTCTTTGCAACCAAAGGGCCACCTCTAACTCGAATAGCAGGAGGCTTGTGCTAATTAGCCCAACGTGGGTTTTTATCATCATTAATGCCATGGAGCAAGATGCTTTTATTCAGTTTCTGGCAGGCTAGATGGTGCCCCCGAACACCTAGGTGACTTATCTGGGAGGAGAGTGTCAGATGAGCAAATTACTTCTCATTAATCGAGGGATCAATAAGTATATGATCAAAGAGGCACCAGCCAATAGCACATAGGAGATTATCTAATGACCAGGTTGCAGCACAAAGGCAATTAAAAAAATATATCAAAACTGAGTTGCCATAAAATTTGGGGGATGTATTGTCACCGAGAAGAAGCTGGCTTGATGACAGGAAATTACAAGGTAGAGCTAGAAACACATCCAAATGGAGAAATATGGAGAGAGAGGGAGTGCCCCTGAGCCATCATCGCTGTTGGTTTTAAGGCACCTTTGGAGTGCCACCTGTGTGCTGGGCACCTCTCTCCCATCATTTCATTTAATCAGCACGCTATCTGATGAGGCAGATGCAGTCACTGCACCCATCGTGCAGTCAAGGAGGTGGAGACCCAGAGCTGCGTGCAATTTGCCCAAGGTCGTACAGCCAGGAAGTGGTGGCGCTGGGCTGTACTTTCTTATTTATGTTTTGTTTGGCATCGTCATAAATAATCAAGAGGAGAAAAACCTGCCAGGGCAGCCAATGGCTCTAAGTTCACTACAGAGGGGTTTTAGAGGAATGAATTGCAGTTTTCTTGGAAATCTATTTACATGACTGGGTAGAAAACCAGCTTCTGAGCTTTATACTGGGCCTAGAGAGAGATGAAAACCCAGGCTGCTTTTCTGGGTTGCCTTGTGACCTTAGAAGTGGGTGTGCAGTCATTGCAGCGAGTTTCAGAAGAGATCTGCCAAGGACGCAGTGGTCCAAAGATGCTGGGTGACATTATTCTTTTATTCGTTCAGTAGGAGTTATTGAGCACCTCTCAGTGCCTAGCATCACCACGAGTATGAAGGGGAACGTTGTGATGAGAAAGTTTAATTAATGCTCCTTTGCTGGAAGGGACAGAAACCCAAGGTCAATGGACTTTAAACAACAAGGAGTCTTAGCTGGCTCATGAAATTTAAAAATCCAGATAATACTCTGGCTTCAGGCATAGTTGGATCTAGGTACTCCAGTTATGTCTCCATCTCTCAGCTCTGTTTTCCCACGTTGGAGTCATCTCAGGCATGTACTTCCCTCATGGAAGGCAGCCACTGGAAGCCCTGAAGTTACATCCTATCTCAAGGGAAAGAGAGCACTTCTTTCTTAACACTTCTAGCAAAAGTGTTGAAAAGGACTCCCACTGGTTTGGCTGGGCCCCCATTCCCATCTCTGAGCCAGTCGCCCCCTGTGTCTGGTGAGGTGGCATGGACCGACTGGCTAACCCTCAGCCACCCCATTAAGCCGGGGGTAGGGTGAGTCTCACCAAACCACATGGGGTGAGGAAGGAGTGGAACAGTGCCCAAAGGGAATCTGTGGGGCTGTGTTTGGAAGATGGGGGACAGGTACCAGGCAGACAAAAAGAACAGGTGTCTACCACACAGCCCTTGCTCTGGAGGAAATTCCCCCTTGCCACCCAGCTGAGCACAGGCCACCTGTAACTATGTCAGAAAAGCAAAAGAGATCATGTGCTCTGGGAAAGGCCTGGGGAGGGCGAGGAGATGTGACAGTCTCAGTTCACCCTGCACAAACCCTCTCAGAGAACGCTGAGTGATTCTGGTCATTCAACTTCCTGAAAGGTGTAATTACATACAACAAGACTCGTGAAAATGTAAGCAGAGTGATCAAAGGACTGAGATATGAGCAGCGACTGAAGAGTTAATGGCCAAGGGGGCATAACACTTCTTGATTTGGAGGGTGGGCCAGGTTCAGGAATCCAGCAGTGGCATTATTTGCTTTTTGGAAAACATCATTTGCAGGAGACTTACAGGAAAATGTGCCCTCTGAGGGGTGGCCCCACTGCCTCAAGAGGAAATTCAGGCAGAAAGAAGGAAGGGGAGAACCAGCATCCAGTGGGGACCTCACATGGCTGGTCTCTGAGCTGGGGCTTCAACCTGGCCTCACATTCCGACCCCATGACAACCCAGAGAGGTGTAGGCGTTCCTGGTCTCATTTTGCAGAAGAGGAAACCTGGGACTTACCCCAGGTCACACAAGCTAAAGAAATGGCAGGATCTCCAGTATGGAGCTTTGTCCTCCACACATTGTCCTCTACGTATGGGGGTGGTGACATCTTAGAGGACAAGTACCAGAGCTTCTGGGCCACCCAGGTTCCAGGAGGAAGGGTAGGCTTTTTGCACCACTGCCCTCAGCTTCTCCATGCTCCAAGGCTGGACTCAAGTCAGATCTCACCACCTCCAGGACACTCCCAGCTGGGCGCCACTGCTCTTTCTCTGAAGCCTCCTTGCTCAGAACCCTGTGGCATGGTGAGGAGTCAGACAGCAGAATGAGTGGCTGACAGACAGGCTCTGGTGCCTTGCAGACTGGAATTTAAATCTGCTGCTTCCTTCTCTTTCTTGACCTTGAACAAGTGCATTGATCAAACATGCCAGTGGTAAGGCCTAGATCCCAGAGCCAGGAAGGGTTAAGCAAGACAAGGTACCCGAAGGTCCATAGTAATTCCATCACCCAAGGGCGCTTTCTTCATCATCACCTTCATCATTTTAATGTTAAACATGCCGTCTCCCTGAGCTGACATCCAGGTAATCCTTGAATGCCTCATCCTTAGAGAACCTTTTGGTTGACCTTTTGAGTAACTGAGATCCTAAGGAGCCATATGGCTAGTCCAGTCACACAGCAATGTCAGTGCTTAGAGACTGAGATAGTTCACTCCTGAACTCAGACATAATTAGGTCCATGAGCAGTTGCCACCCACCTTTGGAGCTCAGCTGAGTCCTTTCACCACCTGGGTCCCTGCTTGTGCCCTGACCACCCAGCTGTCAAGTGTGTCATGTCCCCTGTCACTCCCTTAGAAGACCCTGTGCTCTAACTCCTGGTGCCTTCACTCTGTATTTTGTGTAAAAGAGCTCTCTTTACAAGTGACGCAAAGCTCAATACAGGATAAAATGAAATGACGCCTGTGCTGTGCATTAGATTCACGGTAGCTGTAATAGGATGCACATCCAAGTCTTCTCTCTCTGCTAGACCTGGAGTTCCTTGGGGCCACTTGTTCCAGAAATAGATACTGAGAGCATTCCTCACCATTTTTTGCACTGAGCATGGACCCCGTGCCCAGGGGCTCAGGTTCCAATGGGATCTGAGAATAAACAGACACGCAGATTCAATACTGTAGCATGAAAACTGAGACAGATGCTATCAAACAAACAAAACTCGTGTGAGAATAGTGTGTGACCGGGTAGCAGAGGGCAGGGGCTCCATCTTTGACAGAGCAGGGACTGAATCTGATTTTTCTGAATCCCCTTCACCTAGGATAGCTTTGTATGCAAAGCAGGCTATCAATTTAAAAAAACCGACTTTTCTTTGATGTCATGTGCATATTACTGATGCGCTCAGCTGCAGCAGAGGAGTTCCTATAGTGATTCCTTCCACAGTTTGAATAATTATCTCCTCATTTATCAGCTTCATAAATCCACATTTTCATAAATCATCCTGCTTAAAGAGAGGCGAGGCCCACAGGGAGTGCCAGCCCCAGATCCTGGGGAATCAGTTAAGGTGGCATCAAGGGACGGGTGGTCTTCAGAGAGAAGTAGAGGCAGGCACTCTCTGCCTGGTGGTCAGATTTTCTGCCCCCGCCCATGCCAGGGCCTCCCAGGGCCTGGCTCCCTGCTGTCTCTCCCTGGAGGGTGCTGGTGCCCACAGAGCCCTGTGATTGTTTGCTCCAGCGAGCGCATACAACTAGTGCTGTGTTTGGAAATTGTCTCTTAGCTACTTGTATTTTCCTTCTGTTTTATGCTGTTGCCCCACAATAGCCCCACAACGTAGCATCTCCTAGGTTTCTGAGGCTGGCAAGAGATAAGCAGTCTGTAATAAATGTTCCTGCAACGATGGTTGAAAAGATGGTTGTAGCAACAGCTCAAGAAACATTTAAAAAGCAAACAGAAATCACCCATAATGCTACCACCCTACCTTAACAAATGATTTAATTTTTATCACCTTCTACTCTGGGTCCACAAACATACTTTTTCCCCAACTTTGCGCTTACCACAAATGTACCATTTTTATTCTGCCTTTTGCACACTCCCCTTTCTCACTGAACAGATTCCAGACAACCCCCTGCGTTTTGAAAGATCCTTCATAATTATAATGGCTTCATGAGATCCCAGATTCCACTTCTCTGCTGTTGGACATTTGGGTTGCTTTCAGGGTTTTGTTATGTTTGAATGTTGACTGTTGTTCCTGACCTGGAAACAGTTTGCTGGAATGTGCTTACTGGGCAAATACCAAGCAAATGGCATTTCCCATTTTTTCATATTACTTCTGAGGAGGTTCTGTGAGTTACCAGTGGTGTCTTAAGTTTGCCAGTTTCAACATCATCTTGCTAGCTTTAGAAGTTGTCTTCTTTGTGGTGAAGACTCTGGAGCCAAATTGCTTACGTTTGCATCCTAACCCTGACACCATGACCTTGGGCAAGTGGCTTACCCTCTCTGTGCCTCAGTTTCCTTACCTATTAAATGAGGCTAATAAACGCAATTACCCCATAGGTGGTTGTGAAGATTAACGTCAGTGCTCACAGAGTCTGTGCTCATGAATTCATTTACTCACTAAAATTTATTTGTAAGTCCAAAATCAATACTTAGAGTGCTTTCACAGTCTTCAAAGGTGTTTGTAGAGCGGCAAAAAATTTTTGTTGCCCGACATAGGCACAGGTAAAGTGTAGGGTTAGGCAACACTCTGCCTTCTTGTTTCGGCTCGCATACTGTAAACAAAGTCCTTTTTGCGGTATACCTAGGGCCATGTTTTCCACATTCTTGTGATTTTGTTGGTGATTTTACTGTTTAAGCCGGCATAGTGCTGAGTGCTCACTACTGTTCCCAAGTAGGAGGAGGCTGTGATGTTCCCCACCGAGAAAATAACACGCGTTAGATAAGCTGCATTCAGGCCTGAGTTACAGAGCTCCTGGACATGAGTTCAGTGTTAATGAATCAACTCTATATTGGATAAGGTGGCTTTCAGCAGAAACACACCTCATATATTGATCAGTTGATGAAAATGTTGTGACCAGAGGCTTTCAGGAACCAAATCCTGTATTTTCCCCTGGGAGCAATGGTTCACTGTTCACTAATTCAGTGTCCGAGGCAACTTTGTAGCATATAGCTACCCAGAATAATGAAAATCAACTGTTGAAGTAAAGGACAGAGTTCAGCATATAGTACACATCCTTTGTATGATTGTTTTTATGTTTTAAAATTTGCATTTTGCTAATCTGGTGGGAACTTATTTAATCACTGAGGAGGATGCACACCTGTTGCCATGTTGGTTTGACAGTTATCTGTATTTTTCCTTGTGCCAGAATAAATCTAGTTGATGTGGGGGTAGCATAAAGGTGTTTGTAATGACACCGAAGGGTTTGGTGCCAGATGGGAGCAGTTCTAGAGGGGTCAAAGAGGACACTGGACACTATTCATGGCAGCGCAGTATCAGGAGTGCAGAAGGAACTAAGCCCCAGGTGTGAGGCTGGGCTTTAAAGAGAGCAGAACTGGAGACCCAGCCATGCTCAGGCCAAGACCCTTTTAGCCAAAGG
This sequence comes from Cynopterus sphinx, assembly GCA_030015415.1. Taxonomy (NCBI): domain Eukaryota; kingdom Metazoa; phylum Chordata; class Mammalia; order Chiroptera; family Pteropodidae; genus Cynopterus; species Cynopterus sphinx. The sequence continues at coordinate 90,826,714 of CM057379.1, read as the reverse complement.
GTGTGATAATCACATCATTAATCTTGAACAAAAACCTGCATTGATATATTTTTAACTGCATCAATGATGACATTTGAGATACAAGGGTGAGTGTTTGGGAGCTCATTTATTTGCTGAAGCAAAAATATCAGTCCGCTTGGTCTGCTAAAGGATGTTTTCTGACTTAGACCCTAAACCATGTTTGCTTAAACATTAAACAAGGCGCCGTTGTCCACACAAAGTAGAAATAAATGCACAACATTAGGATGATGCCAGGGAATCCAGACTGTGTGGCAGTGCGCACACATGCCTGCTTTCTGTCTCAGCCGCCATGGGGCAAGGACGTGCGCCTTCATTTTTGCTAACATGTGTTTGAGACTCAGAACAAAAGCAGAAACACCCCTGCAGGGCCTGAAACAGTTTTCCCCTCGGCTGCTTCTCCTTGTGCGTAATGGGCTTCTTAGAGGCTGTTTATACACAAACAGCTGGGGACCATGTCACCCGGCCTCTGGTTATATCAGAGCAGCAGTTCTCCCTCCATGTGGGGTGGGCGGTGGCCCAGGCTCACATAATGAGGAGCAAACAATCATTTCTCTTTCAGGATATTAAAACATTTGAAAACCAAGGACCCTATGCAATTGAGACTAGAGCACTTGGAGCAGGGGTTCTCTGTCTATGTCAATGGGGCCAATTCTGAACTGAAGACGTCGCCACGGAAAGCCGTCCACTCTGACTTCTCCAGAAGCGCATCGCATGCCGAGGGGACACACGGTAAACGCAGACCCTTACAGGCCAAGCAACAGCTCTGTCAACCAGTTAGGAACAATGGAGCCATAAGCTTACCAGCAAATAACTAGTTAACTAAGCAAGTTAACTATACCCACTTGGCCAAATATAGAGAGGGGGAGAGTGAGAAAGAGAAGAAAATCCTTTTTTATTTCTTTCTAAACTCCTCTTGGCCTCCACTGCCCTAGGGCAAAGGTATCCAGAGCAGTAAATTCTTGGCTTTTATATTTCCTTGGTCTCAACTACCTGTAATTTAAAGAAACATCTAGGATAATTTGGATTATGCCTTATTTTCACTCGATATGTCTTTACTTCAAAACCTGTGTGATACTGGATTCAACTGTCCAGTTTTGAATTTACTTACTCTGTACTCTGCATTCTTAAATGGTGTTCATGTTGTCACCATTGGGGCCCATAGGAATTCAGTGTCACCCCAACAGCAGGGGGAGGGAGATGCATAAGACCAAGTAGAAGGGTAGTTAGCGTTTTCCCTCGGTTCTTCCTCAAACAAAGGCTGTGAAGAATCACAGGTCCCTGAGATTTAATAGTTTTATTAAAAGTATGTTTTAGAAAGAAAAAGAACTCCCTAAGGAGGCCCAAGAAGGCACATGGTCCCAGCAATGACAGCTGCAGCAAAGTGCTGTACTAACAACTACAATAACAAGAGGCCAAAAAAGGGGGCAAAAAGAAAGGCCCAGAAGTGGGAATGTCTGCCTTATATCTGGGCTGTAATGTGTGGTTTCAAAGGCATTCCTAGGTGATTGGCAAGTGAGGTCATTTTGATTGACACTTGGCTGCTATATAACTCTTTGCCTAGTGCACATGTGCTTACCCAGAATTCTGCTACATTGAGTGTTCTTTGGGCGGTCTCTAGGCTGGGCCCCCATTGCTCATATCTGACTAGCCACCTAACAGTGTGTCCTATAATAAAAGCACAGAAAGTCTGTGAACTGAAGTAGAAGGTAGGATAGAAAACACCCAGCCCAGTGGCAGGCCCATGATAGCTACCAACAGTGGTGGTTGAATGAATGAAATGGCAGATTACACGGAGTCAGGTCCCAGTTTGGCCATGTTACGTGGGGGTAGCCATTTCGTCTCCCTATGCCTTTATTTCCTCGTCTTTAAAATAGCACCAAAAAGCATGCCTATTCCTAGGGTGCCAGAGTGCCCTTCAAGGCAGGCTGCTTTGCCTGAGAGGCCGGTGTACAACCAAGTTACCAGAAAAGGATTTAGAATGAGGCAGAGCTGGGGTCGAACCCAGTTCTGCCACTTTCTTGCTCTGAGACCTCTGGGAGTTGGGTTCTCCCTGACCCTCAGTTTCCTGTTCTGTAAAATAGGAATAATTATGCCCACCTTGCAGGTTTGCTGGAAAAATTAAGAAATGTAAAGTATCTGGCACACAATAATCTTGATTTGTATTGTTCTAATTCTTTGCCTTACAGGCATGGTAAGATCCCAAGCCATTAATAGACAGTGAAAGTCAAAACAACAAGGTGACAAAAGGCAAAAGTGGTATCCACAAACCTTCCCCAGGGGAGTTGTGGCAGTTCAGTTTGGAGGTTAGCATCTGTTTCCTAGCCCCCCAGGCAAAGGAGGAAAATGGGATGACTCTCCTAGCTCTCTGGTAGAGGAGTCCAGAGATCTGTTGCTACTTTGGAGAAGTGGCCTTTTTTGAGTCCAGGTTTCAGGAAGGGGCAGATAATAGGAGTTTCTATATTAGGGCCACCAGGAGTATGTTCACCCATTCAACACATATCTCTCCCCTCTGTCCTCTTTTCCACAAATCCTGGCCTATTGTGCACACTGACCTGTACCCTTGGTGACTGTTCCTTTTGTATATTAACCTGCTCGATTTGGCTGTACAATATTACATAATATTTCATAGTGTGAAGGAGGTGCCATGACTTACCTATTATTCTGTTTTTGCTGAGCATTTAACTTGCTTCTAATGCCTTGCTGCTCCAAACCGTGCTACAGTGAATAGCTTCACATACGGGATTGTGGGCACACTGGTGTGTATTTTAGATGTAAATTACAAAACTGCCATCAGTGTGAGCTTGTCATTGGCGCCTCACTGAGTCTCTTCCCTTATTTTTGGTGCAGATTGTGGACGAAAAACCCTGTTTCGAGAAGCTGAAGAAACTTTAAGACGCAGTTCACGGACAGCCCCCAGCAAAGTCCAGCGCCGAGGATGGCACCAGGTCTGGAAACCCTGGGCAGAGTCAAGACGGTGGCCCCAGTCCACACTTTAGAATAAGGAAGGAGCTGGGTTATTGAGGGAACAGATACTTAATCAGGGAGTTTGGAATCACCATGCATGGTGGTGCAGCGGCCAGGCACTGCAGTGGTGCCCTCTGCGTGTGGCGCTGGCCTCTAGAGACCAGAGAAGCCCTTCTTTCTGGATGGGGCCACCCAGCCCCACTTGAGAGTGTCACAGGTTAGACTCACAACCCTGCTGTGATGACTCATTCATACACCTGTTTTATTAGGTGAGCACCTACTATGTGCTTGGCACAGCCTGAGATGCTAGGGATGCAGTAGGTGACTAAGACAAAGCCTCTGCCCCACAGACCTGGTATGCCACTTCGGCTACTGCTGAGGTCGCCGGTAGCTTGTATTTTTGAGCCCCCACCAGGTACCAGGTGAGGGCTCAGCTCCCACATGACTCCTCCCCTTTGCCCTCACAGCAGACCTACAGGGTAAGTTCCAATATCCTTCCTCTTTTAAGGGAGCTGAGGAGACGAATGCTCAGAAAAGTTAAGGGAGCTTTCCAAGGTCAATTACTAAGAAGTGGCAGAATCCAGACTCAAACCCAAATTTGTGGCCCCAGGCTCAGTGTTCTTGCCTTTACAGTCCTTGGACCTTACCTCGCGGTTGCTCACAACCCCACTGCAGTTTGGAATTGCCTGGGATGTTTTAAAATACTGATGCTCAGGCCCCCCCCTCCAGAGAGTACCTTTTACTTAGCCTGAAGTGAGGCTTAAGCAGGGTGGATAGATATATTCTTTGATCCTGTGCTCACTAGGATTGGAAAATACTGCCTTATAAGGTTTTACACTGTACAGTACCTCTGGACCTGTAGTAAATGCTTTCACAGGCTTTATCGGGCCATCTTTGCAAAAACCCTGCAGGTCCTTAAGTATCTTCATCCTGCCACTGAATAAACTGAGGCCCAGACTTACTCAGAGTCACACAGCTCCTAAGGGAGGAGGGTGGGCTGAGGTTTGAACCCTGAACCTGTAACTCCAAGCCCAGTGGTCTCCCACTTCTCTGCATGGGCATTTGCTGGTCTCCGATTCAATGGGGAAGGGTGTTTCTGCCAGCTAGCTCCAGTGCTGATGAGCAAGGCCTACAGGGCACACAGTCTGGAGGCTTCCTTTGTCCCCAGCAATGAATGTTAATTTCTCATTAATGAGGCCTTTCTCCACTTCTTCTAGTTGTTTTGAGTGCCTTCTATTATCAGGAGCCATATTTGCATCTTAGACTGTGACTTAATGGCTGCCCCAGAGTCTGTGCAATTTAAAAGACTTGGCCTAAGATTAATTAGCATCCCTCTCCAGTCTCTCCCTGTGGTCCCACACTTCACAGGGCCTAATCATGGCTAATTTCCTGGCTTCCTGATGCCATGAATGCTGTAATTGTCCTTCTGTACCATATCAGTCAGGGGTCAGCCGGTACCTAACAATAGAGATCACTCAGTCTCTTTTAATCAGAGATGAATGTAATGCAGGGGATCAGGTGCTTACAAAATCCTTGGGCTGACAAGAGGATGGGCTGAACTGGGCCTCCAGGAATGGTGCCCAGAATCCTAGCTTGGGCCTTCCAGAAAAGTAGGGAAGATGGAGGTTCCACATCAGGAATGTGTCACCTTAGCTGCAATCCAGGCATTCGGAAGTACTGCCACGCCCATTAGCCTCAGAGTACCTGGTAGAGCATTGCTGTGAAGGAGGACCCTGCCCTTAGCCTGTCTAGCCAGGGTAGAACATTGTTGAAAAGCTGAGGCCTCTGCCACTGTGCTGAGCACAATAACAGCCTCTCCACCTCGCTTCTGCTCCGCCTTGTATAAGGCCATCTGATCCACTCACCTAAGTTGCTTCCAGAACCGCAGCTGAAAGGGAGCCCTGGAAACTAAGCATCTGGCTTTTCAGCTTCTTCTGAACAAAAAGACACCTTAACAGGAGAGTGGATTGGGTGCTGGAGGGGGTGTCGATCTACCCCCCAACCCCCACCCCCCACCATTACTACATCAACTCTGCTCTACCTGCATGTGGCCCTCTGGGGACCACCCCTTAGAGATATGGATATAGAGATATAGACAAACCCAGGAGCATTCAGCAGCGGTGAGTGGACTAGAAGCCATGTCTTGAAAGAAATCATCTGTTAATTTAACAGACATTTATTACCCTGGGCCAGACACTAGGCAGGGCTCTGGGGTTAAAAACAAGTCACATAAGGCTCCATTCCTGCCCTGGAGGATCCTGCTGTAAGGACATGAGAGATGCTAACCTGGGAGGAAGATGCAACAGCTGTTCTCAAACATACAGAGGACCGGCCTGTTGGGCTCCGGAGCTAGCAGCTTCAAGCCTGTGGGCCGAAGTTGCCTTTTTTTGAACTCACGCAATTTAAAAAGGCTTAGTCATTTGTTAACATTTAAATTAAAAAGATTTTATATATATTTTAAGAAGCTCAATTCCTCCTTCTCTGGAAGAATGGAAAGATCTGCCCCCCAGGTTGAGCTGTCCTCCCATAAAGCAGCCACTAGTGGGATCTGAGGAGTGGTCACCCTCTTTAAATAGGCCACCAGCCCGCCTACCTGCTGCAGTCCCCACCACTCCCTTCAGGACCCCAGAGCTGAGGTCTGGTGGTAGTTGCAGTTGTTACCTGCTCTGCTACTATTTCTCTTGTATCCAGTGGCTCCCACCTTTCCATTTCCCACCTGGCTTTTTGGGATATTTGAACCTAAGACCCTTGGGGAGTAGAAATGAAAGGGCTTTGGAGTCAGACAGAGACTCCTTTCCTTAGCTGTCTGCCCCAGGAGCCGGCAATGTGACCTCCCTGAGCTTTGGACTTGTCATCAGTAAAACCTCCCCTGGCTGCTGGGAAGGAGTGTGAGCAGGGTCTGTCACAGGTGGTTCATTAGCAGGAGCTGTTTGCTGCCACTTCCTCAGGTAGGAGTCCTTGGCAGCAGGTGACAGACAAGCCCAGAGAATTGCGGTTAAGAGCACAGCCTCAGGCACCCAGGCGCAGTTCGTACAGCCCTAGACGAGTTGCTAAACCTCATTGCCCATTTTCTCATCTGTAAATTGGGTTGGTAATGGTATTGCCTCATAGCATCGTTAACGAGGCTTGAACAAGCCAGTGTTTGGCGGGCGTTTCAAGCAGAGGCCGGCACAGAGGAAATGTCAGTTGGTGGTATGACCATTGTAATCAGTGCAGGGGCAGATGCTGAGGGTGGTCTGTGTGGACACCTCAGGGCTCTTCACTTATTCAGCCTTTTGTTTATTCCATCATTTACTGAGCAGAGCACCTAATTAATTTTGGACGATTGTAGGTATTGCAGTCAGAGCCCCTGAGTGAAGCAGACTGGGCCTGCTCTCCCGCAGATTACATTAACAGGGCACGGGTGGAGAGGTAAAGGACCAGAAGCAAACAAGCAAGCAAGTAAACAAGTGCTGTGAGGGAGAGCAGAGGATGGAAGGAGACAGACAGTGTCTGGGAGAAGAGTTATTCTAGGGTGGGGGGAGCCACAAAGCCTTCACCAGGGCCCACATCTGAGCTGACACCTGAAGGTGAGATGGAGGCAGCCCCAGGAAGGTCTGGTGGGAGAGTCTCTCAGTGGAGGGTACAGGGAGGGCGATGGGAAGTGGGGCAAGGCTAAAAGGAGGCCGGGGTGGCCTGTGCACAGAGGTGGAAAAGGAGGATGTGGGGATCAGGGATCACAGGGCTGGATCACACTGGGACTGGAAGGCCTGGGAAGGAGTTCAGCTTTTATTTTAAGTATGAGGAATTCCCTGGAGGGTTTTTAATAGAAGAGTGACATGTTTAGGCTCCTGTTTTGGAAAGATCCCAGCTGCTGTATGTAGAAGAGCTGCTGATAGGGCCAGGTGGCTGCATGAGGACCAGGCATGAAGCTGTGCAGCAGGGCTCCCTGTAAGCCTAACTCATTACATTTTTCTCTCTACCAAGCTTCCCCAGCCCACCCTCGCCCCTCTGATCCCCACCCCTAACTTCCTTTATCATTTCAGCTTTTCTGACCCATTGGGTTTTCTTTAAGACAGTTTTTCACTCCCTTGGTTTTCACCTGTTGTCTTTTTCCAAGAGAGAGACATTCTGAATCTCTCAGCCCTTCTTTGTTACTCGGGTCATGGCTTGGCTGCAGGTCAGCTTGGACCAGGTCCCTACTCCTGCCTAGATTGGCTGTGACTGGAGATAGGGGTCAGGTTTGATGATTCAAAGCCCGCCTGCCCTAGGGCGGCCCCCAGAGCAGGGACTGGGTTCTTTAGCTTCCATGGAGGAAGCTGTAGGCAGGACTGGAAATGGACTTCATATGCCAACTGCACTGGTTTCCTTTGGCCCAAGTAGTGGAGCTAAGAAGCAAGGGTCCCTGTGATACGAGAACTTGGGGATAGAGTTTGGGTGGGTGGAATAGAGATGAAGACAGTCTTTCTACCCTTTTGACTGGGTTCCACTGCCCTTGGAGGTAGCCAGGGGTAGGCAAAGTGGTCAAGGTAACAAGAGTCCCCAGTGGTCAGTGGTGGCCAATTTTCAAAAGCCACCCCATCTGGAAAGGAACCACAGCCCTGTCAGTTCTGAGGTTACTCCTGAATAGATGTGCTCAGCAGCGGGTACGGGAGGTCACATCGTTACTTCGTGCATCTGCACTGGCCAAGTCAGCAGAGGCACAGCAGTCACAGTGCAGTGAGCCCTGCAGTCGCAACCTGCTCCCACCAGCAACATCTCCTCCCCGTCGCATCTCTGCACTCTCCGATCTGTTATCTTGCCAGTTTTTCTCAACATCTCCCCCAAATTCTCTTGAGTCACACATCTCCCTTCTGCTAACCAAGCCCGATACCTTTGCCTCTTCCAGTAGAACAGAGTTCCCTTCTTAGGGTCTTTCCCAGCAACTGGGAAGCACTTTTGGGTAGAGCTGCCATTGATGGAAGGGGCTGCCCCCGGCACACAGACCTGAGAATCCCTGGGCCAGTAAGTGACAGTCAGCTAAATGCTGGCCCAGAGGCTGACCAGCTCCACCTGTGAAACCCTCCTGGGACTCCCCAGTTCTGAGAGAAGCCAGGGAGGCAAATGGCGCCTGTGTTGGGCTTCTGAGCTGCCATCTGGACTGTGGAATGGCTGGTGGTGATAAATGGGCTCTGGTCGGTAGTGTCCTCCCCCCACCCCACACTTCTAGGCCTTAGATCTTTCTGCTGCTATCTGTGGATTAAGATTTATGGCTTCCTCAGCCTTGTAATACTTGGGTGGACAGCGGCCTAATCAACAGAGCCGTCGTTTACCAAAATGCTGTCAGATTTGATGAAAGTCATCGGCTCTTAGCATTAAATTGGTAGTGAAGGGATTGGCCTTCCAGCAATTTACTGTGGGGTGGGCTTTTTTCAAAGGCCTGGAAAGCAAGTTCATTGCAATTATTACAGCAAAGGCTTTGCTCTTGCTCCATTGCAGTATCTGGTTTCCTGTTGTGCGGTAGGCAGCTTAAGCACCAACAGGAAAGCTCACAAGTGAAAATGTGAAGTGTGGGGGGCCCTTTCCTTTGTTTTCCTCTTTCTGAGTTTTGAAAACACCTGCAGCGAGGACAATAAATGAAACAACCCATAATGTGTTGGTCTTTACAGTGACCTTGCATGACACAGAGTGTCAAGCACTACTATTTGTAAGAGGTCAGACAAATCTGAGAATTAAATATCAAATAAGTAGACTTAGTCCCCATTCCTTAGCTTCAGAGCCTCCAACCTCTAGAGGGAGCCATTTGCGTACCTCACAACCTGCACAACCATGTAGGCAGCCCCAGCCTTGACCTTCTTTTCTAACTGACAGTAAACTTTAATGCACACCTCTAGGAACACTTTTCCAAGGGAGGCAGCAGATTTACATAAAAAGCTTTGGGCACAACTCTGACCTGAGTATGGTTGAGTACAAAACAAGCTGGCCTTGGGCCGGCAAACTGGAACCATGGGTATTTGGGTGTTGAGGCTTTTATTTTATTTCATTTTATTTCATTTTATTTTATTATTTTATTTTATTTTATTTTATTTTATTTTATTTTTTATTTTATTTTATTTTATTATTTATTATTTTTTTATTATTTTATTTTATATTATTTTATTTTATTATTTTATTTTATTTATTTTCTTTTCTTTCATTTCATTTCATTTTGTTGTTGTTGCTGCTGCTGTTAAGGCTTTTAAATCTTGTCCTGGTCTTTCATTGATACTGCAGGGACCTACCCAGCTCTGGGTACTGCAAATGGGCAAGAGAGAGCAGCTGCTAGAAATGCCCACTAGGGGGTAAAGCAGCATGCTGGGCGCGAGCCAGCCAGGAGCTTGGGCATCATCCTTGTGAGGGTGTGAAGGTGGGAAGGGGGGAGCTGATGCGCCTGGAAGGCCGGGCTGAAACCTGCCAACCTTGCGCTCCTCCTGGGGAGGTGGGCATCTTCGTCTTCTCCCGGTGGTGGCAGGGGTGCCTCCCCATGGCTGGGGCGGGCGAGCCAGCCAGATGGAAGGACTATTTATTCCCCTTTCATACCCCCTCAGCATTAGAAACACTTTCTGGACCACATTAATTTTGTCACTGTTGTTTGCTAAACCCTTTCCTTATGTGTGCCATGTGAACTTTTTGATGGGCCAGGACATTGGTTTTTACACTTTTTTATATATCGACATGTTTCCAGAACCTTGTATACAGTCAGTACTGTTTAAGAGCCTTATTACCTACTGCAAACCTATCACCTGACAGCTGAGCAAGGCAAGCAGTTGAGCCAAGGTCCTGGGAAGGGACAGGGATACCTCAGGGGAAAAGGAGAATGGGAAAATTGTGGAAGAGAGAGGCACGTGGATGCTCTTCCTTGAACACTGGAGCTTTTCCTCATATTTATAATTCAGATCAGACCAGCATTGCTTCTTGAATCCCAACTCTCTTACTTGCCAGTGGGAAACCTCATTCAGGCATGGCTGGATCCAGGTGCTCAGGCCAACACTCAGCTTTGCTTTTCCTCGTGTTGCCCTGCATGGTACCAAGATGGCCACCAGCAGCTCCCAACTTACATTCTCTCACCCTGCTATTGAAGCTTTTTGGCTCCCCTGAACCAATCATCCAGTCACTGTGGGTCAGCGGGGTCTATTGCTCAGATTGACCAGGCCTGGGTCATATGCTTCAACCCACCCCTGGACTCAGTTCCACATGTATACTTGGATTAGAGGTGGGGAGGGGGAGTATTTCCCGAAAGAAAACCGGGGTGCTTTTACCAACAGATGGGAACACATGCTCAGTTCCTGCCCCCTTTTTTGAGTGTTAGATATTCTCAAGAAATTTCTTAATTTCCCTGTTATCCCCAGAGGCCTCTGTAGCACACAGGCTGGGCACATTTATTCTTCATGTTTCTGTTGGAAGCAATATAGCAGACCTCCCCCTATCCATAGTTTTATTTTCTGAGGTTTCAGTTACCCAAAGCCAACTGCAGTCCAAAAATATTAAATGGAAAATTCCAGAAATAAACAAGCCGTAAATTCTAAAATTGTATGCTGTTCTGAGTAGCATGAGGAAATCTCACATAGTCCTGCTCCATCCCACTTGGGACATGAAGCGTCACTGTGCTGTACGCGCTACCTGCCCCTTCATCACTTAGCAGCCATCTCAGTTATCAGATGACTGTCAAGGTATCACAGTATTTGTGTGCAAGTAACCCTCATTTTACTTAATCCTGCTACATTCACATAACTTTCATCACAACATATTGCTATAATTTATTCTATTTTATTATTGTTGTTATCTTTTACTGTGACAAATCTGTAAATTAAACTTTATTGTAGATATACATATATGTATGTGTATATATATGAAAAAAGCATGATTTATATAGGAGTCAGTACTATCCACAGTTTCAGGCATCTGCTAGGATCTTGGCAGGGACGCCCGTGGGTAAGGGGGCATGGCTGTATAGTGTGGTGGTTCAGAGCTGGGGTCGGTCAGCAAACTACAGCTCTTGAGCTGAATCTAGGCACAGTCTATTTTTTCAAATAAAGTGTTTTGGGGACACAGCCATCCCCATTTGTTCAGGTATTACCCATGGCTGTATTCAAGCTTCAAATGGGACAGCTGAATATCATAAGCAATACTGAGACCATGTGACTGGCGAAGCCTAAAATATTTACTTTTTATAGGAAACATTGGCTCATCCCTGGTTTAGAGCAAGGCCTCTGGAACATACTGCTGGGGTTCAGATCTGAGCCCTGCAGCTCTCTAGCTGTGTGACCTTGGGCAAATGGCTTACAGACTCATGCCTCAGTTTCCCCCCAGGGTTCCTGTGAGGACTAAATGAGCAAATAAATGCTCTGAAGCACTGGGAGTTGTGCTCAGTCTGTAAGTGACATGGAACCTAAGGTCAGAGCACTGATGGGGATAGGGACAGTGCAGCCATGGGTGAGGAAGGAGTTCTTTCCCAACTATTGAATGTCCCATGGGACACCAAGCCTCCGGCCCTGTCTTCTGCTTCGTCCAACTGACAGCTAAATTCACTAGCTCATGGGGAAGCTGAATCTTACCGTGTGAATGGTTCCAGCACTGCTGGGGTGTGAGGGGAAATGCACAGTTTAGATCATATCACTCAAGTGGGTAGTAGTGTCAGGAAATGAGGCTCTTAGCACCAGGGCCGTGCCAGGGAGACCCAGGGCAGGAAATTTGCGGCGGCCCTCACTCTTGGATTCATGTATTTACAGGGCACCTGGGAGGGAACACCTTAAATATTGCCCCCCCGGGTGCCTTTCTTACACCACCCCAGTCCCGGCCCTGCGCACCAAGTCCAGCACAGCCCACTGACTCCAGCATTGGAACAGGTGGCAGTTTCTTTGTTTGATTACCAGGTGACACAGGTGGCTGGCTTCTAGGGGCCATGAGGGACAAAACATTCACTTGGGAGGAGGTGTGAGTCATCCTCACGACAGTTCTGATGAAGGTGTCATTAGTGCCACTTTAACAGATGCGGGACTCACCCAGGGTTGCATGGGGAATAAACATCAGAGTGCCAGGAATAAAACTGGTCTGCCTGAGTCTAGAACCCAGCCCTTCACCACACATTAGCAACTCTAATACAACCACAAAAAATATATATGACAAGTGCCTGAAGGAAGGTTAGCAACTTGGACAGCTCAGCTACATGTAACTGACACTGAATGCTGGGCTTAAAGACTTTTTTTCCCCCTATCACATGAACAAAGCATTTGGAGGCAGCCAAGGACCCGGGCTCCTTCTGATTTTCCATAGGGTCATCCTTCGTGTGTGGCTTTCTTCCTTATTCTCAGAAGGTGGCTGCTCTGCACCCAAATATCATATCCACATTCCATCAGGAAGAAGGGTAGAAGGATAAAGGGCAGATGTCCTGTGTCACTGAGTGAGTCCTGGCTAGCAAGAAAACAGTGGCTTTCTTAGCTCTTCCCACAGACTTCCAGCTACTCACATCTGGCTCACAGGGCCATCCCAACTTGTAAGGGCCACCAGCAGCGTGACCGTCTTAGAGACACACTGCCGCCTCAACAGTCGAGTTCTGTTAGTAAGGATGGAGAGGGCAGTGGATAGCTACTTGGTGGGCACATCTTAGTTAGGATTTGGATACATGGAGAAGATTTGGGAGAATGGCATTAAGGCTGAGAGAACAGCATAAGCAAAGGCACAGAGGTGGGGGAGTTTAGAACATGGGCAAGGGTCAGGACTGTCACAAATAACAAACCCTATTCGCAGTGGCTTACTTGAAAAAGAGGAAGTTTCAGCAGTGTCTTGCTTTAGGCATGGCTGGTTCCAAGCACCCATCAGGGCTCTGCTTTAGTCTTTCAGCTCTCTTTACCTCTCTGTTGGGGTCACGATGGTCCCTGGCTTAGCTAGCACCCCTGCAGGGAGGAGCACCTCATCCCCACAGCTCTAGCCAGAATCCTAAAGCTACTCTCATCGGCTGCCTTAGGTCCATTCCCATCCCTGACCCAGCTGGCCAGGGTACGTGATGAGGGGCAGAATGGGCCAGTCCCAAGTCACATTCTTGCCCTATGGCCACGTGTGAACTGAGAGGGGGATGTTTCCCAAAACACAGAGAATGGATGCTGAACTGAAAAAAACACAGATACTTGGCGTACAGAAAGCAGTTCTGCTTGGCCCAGTGGTCAGGTGTGTGACTACATGTGCAGGAGTCAACATAGAAAGGATGGACTGAGGCCAGAGTGTAGAGAACTGTGCATGCCAGGTGCATCACTTAGGGTACCGATTTGGCTGCTGAAACAGGGAGACCCAAATACCAGGGACTTGAACAACACACAAGTTGATATCTCTGACACAGCACCTCAGCGGTAAGCAGCCACTGTGCTCTGAGAGGTCATGGAAGAACCCAAGTGCTAACTCTTGTCACACCACTGTCCTCCGGATGTTGCTTACTCCCATAGTCCTCGGCAGCTCACCCCCTCTACCATGTTCCAACCGGACAAGGGGCGTGTGTCCCCTTTCCTTTATGGGCATAACCTCAAAGGCACGCACACTCCTCCCTGACACCTCATTGACTAGAATGGGATCACATGGTCCCCCCAGCTGCAAGAGAAGCTGGGAACTCCATATGCACATCTGGAAAGGCAATACAAGGGAAGAAGGAGAAATGGGCACTGGGGGACAGCCTGCAGTCTGCCATACCAGGCCAAGGAGTGGCTTTCCCAGAGAACGATCCAAAGAATGCTAAGAGTAAGAGAGGCCCTACCACACAGACTTTCATTTTAAGCTGTCCACGTGTGTGTGGTGGGTAGAAGGGGGGCATATTAAAGGCCCCAAGAAGTCTTGAAGGGAAAACCCCACGGTTTCTTAAACTTATTTTATCACAAAGCTATCTGGGAAGGTTAACACCTACTAAAATTCTGCTGAAGAGTTCTTAAAAAATTCTAGCAACCCACTTTGGGCTGTAGGGGCTTTAGAGCCAAGGTGGCTTGAGCCCTCCAGGCTGGCCTGCATGAGATGATGCTGGGTCAGTGTGCGGGACAGCATGACTGCAGTTGTGCACATGCCCCTGCTTTGCAGGAAGCCCCTAGTGTGCTCGCCCCCAGACGAGTTGAGATGTTCGTACTACCATATCTGAAACAGCCTGAATTCTTGTGTATAGAAATCCGTGCAGATCAGAACCGAAGCTGGTCCTCGGCTCCACATCGAACCTCCTCCGGACTATTCTGATGATTTTGAGCCATGTGGGGATGTGACTGTCAAGGCAAAGGACACTTCAGGGGATCGTCCACAGGTAGGACTGGCCTCAGCTCAGTGCTTTCGGGACACTCTGTCCTTTATTTCTTCCTTCCTTGGGAAAAGAGTCCTTTTCTGCGGAATGTCCCAAATGACCTTATTTCCGTGTTCTGTCCATAGAAGTGGGATTTTATAGGAGACAACACTGTGTCCTTTATTACCTTTAACACCTACCTCCTCACAACACATGCACACATACATGCACACTTTCAAATCATCCCAGCAGTCCTCTGCTCAAGATTAGGCTGCACAAACAGCGGTGAGTTTCTCTGAGTCTGAGAGACTGACTGGTGCGTAGCCAAGTTCAGTATGTTACAGTCCCAGCCCCACCGCAGGTCACAGAATACATGCATGCCCTTCAAGCAAAGAGGCATGGTAGTTCCCTCTTCTCCTTTGACCATGTGGTACTTCCTATTACATGAACATGTATTCCTTCCTTTGCAAGCTCCCTGCAACGGGGCTGCCTGTCCCTCACAAGCCATTAAGCTCCATTAATATTCCTGGGTGCGCGTGCTCAGAATGAGCAGTGCCCTGCTAGGCCAGCACTGAATTTTCTCCACTGTGAGTGCTTGATTGTATTTCTTTCCTTTTTCTCCCCATCTTGAGGGGGTACTTTGTAACTCTTCACAGTCAATTTCCCCTCCGAGTTATTTTCCTGCTAAGTGAAAATGTAAAATGGCAATGCCAGTTTTTGGCCAAGGCAAAAGCCGTAAGAGATGCAATCCAAACAGGGAACGAAAGAAAAAAGTGCATGGCTAAATATACTCGGCCACCTCACAATGTTTGCAAGTGCAGCCTGAAATGGAGCAAAAGAAAATGCTTGTCGTGTGTGTGCTTTTCATCTGACCTTCACTGTTGAAACACGCCAGCCTTTCACCTTCAGTCATATGCTTAGTGAACTTCAATTTCTCGGCGGCTCTGAGTTCACAGACTGGGGTGCTGCAGACATGTTCTGTTGGCTGCCACCCCGTTGACTTGCACAGTGCTTTCGAAAGATGTGAATTACTAGCTGACATTTAAGAATCAAGAAATTCCATGTCAAAGTCTGAAGTGGGGGCTTCTCTTGAAAAATCGGAAGACTTAGGAACCACATTCGCACACAACAGCAATGACTGGGCTAATAGCCGCTTTAGACAGGTGTGTGCTCCAGTGTGTCACAGTCCCCACCGCAGGCCCCAGACACTTCTTCACACTGAAGATAAAGCAGACAGTGAACAAGTATATAATATGCTAGGAGGTGATAGGGCTTATCAGAGAAACAAAGCATAGAAACAAAGCTGGGCAGAAGCTGCCACTTTTTGTGGGAGGGCGGGGGCTTCGCCTTGAAGAGGCAACATGCAAGCAGAGGCCTCAGGGAAGCCAGGCAGTGAACCATTTGGAGAAGAGCATCCCAGGCGCAGGGAGCAGCAGGTGGAGGCCCTGAGGCAGGAGGCCAGTGTGGCAGGAGCTGAGTGAGCGAGGGCGGAAGGAAGAGGCGGTAAGACCAGAGAAGTAGCCGAGTCTCAGACCACATGGGTCTGTGACATCTGTGGGCTTCTACTTTGGGGCGAATTGGATATTCATTCACAATTATAATTTAGTGTTAGAAAGTCGCTGTTACTTGCTGATGCATATAAACAACTTGAAGACCTGTCACAGTCTGTGTGTCACCAGCAGGTCTGCCACATGTGGACTGTGCTGTGGCCTGTGACGGCTCACCCACCGGTTGGCACTGTGTAGATCAGGCAGTTGTGCTGTCATTGGCCAAGCATCCTCTGTGGAGTAGTCCACCCACCCTGTCCCCAGCAGGGCTTCTCTGAAAATCCCTTCAGTATTCATTAATTTCTATGGTGAGACTTGAAAAATGAGGGATCATTTTTAGGGCAGTTCCATTGCTTGGGTACTTCTGTTTCAGATTACCATATTAATAACCTTTGAGTGAATGTGTTTTTCTCTCTCTTTACTTTTTATTGTTATTTTCACATAAATGGGATTATAACACCCATACTATTTGATAATCCCACTTTTTTCATTCAACCACATATGTGGCTGGCCATCTTTCTACACCAGTCCTCATTCAGCCATTTGAACCCATGGCTCAGGGCACTGTTTTAAAAGGTGGTGGCCTGAGTTTGAATCCCGATCCACTTAATAGCTGTGTTCCTGCAATTTGCTGGTCAAGCAGGGATGAGTTTGATTAAATCAGCTGTGGGTATGAGAGTAGCGAATGTCTTGGTGAGGAGATGGGAGGCATGGAGGCCAATAGACAGAAGGAGGGCCCAGTGAGTCTTCAGGGACATAAATTGCTTTTAGCACACCCAATTCTCTCTGTTTGTCCCTAGGATTCCAAATCCTTCACCATACCCTGCGATTTTAACTTCTCAGTTCAAAACACACGTGGACGTCCCAACACTCCAAGCAATATGGATAAAGAAAGGATCCTCTTAACTATTCAGGATGTAATGGTAAGACCGATTTTTTACATTCTAACCATGAAGGGCCGGGGTCTTTTCCATAGCCCAGCAGTTGGGCCGTGGGATGCCAAACCCTGCCTACCCCGCAGGAGAGTCTTCATTTATACTTGGGAAAATGACAGATAACAACAGGATTTGGCTTTAAGGAAACCCTCTGGCCCAGCCATCAGGAGATTTAAAACAACACATGAGAGATTTGGCTTAATGACATTTCAAAATGATAGTAAAGGCCCACGTTAAATGAGCACTTGCTAAGTGCTGAGCCCTGTGTTTCGTGTGTAACGTCTGTCGCTGTGTTAACCCTGTGAGTTAAGTGCTAGGTATCTTCATTCCCATTTTTTAGTTGGAGGAAACTGAGGAGCCAAGAATGATGTGGCTTGCCTGGTGCCTCAGAGAAGCCCAGACCCTGTGGCTCCTTCTTCCTTGGGATTAACAATCACAAGCTGGGAATTGCACTGACCTGACTTTGTTTCCGACAGTGCCCAGCTCTTCTCAGGGGCACAGTCTGTGGTGAATACTATTGACGTTCTGCCTGGGAGCAAGGTGCTCAGAGGCAGCCAGCCATCAGTTACTTTAACAATGATGGAGAGGACCTCTCCTCTGCCGGTTCTCTCTCCCCTACAACCCCTGGGAATGTTGATGAAACATGTTTTTCAAAATGAAATCTGATGAGGAAACAACCAAACAAACTCAAATTGAGGGACAGTCTACAAAACAACTGGCCTGGAGTCTGCAAAAGTGTCAGTGGCATGAGAGACACAGGAAGGCTGTTCTAGACTAAAGGAGGATAAAGAGGTATCTTGATTATGCGATGTGAGATCCAGGGAGAACTGCTATAAATTTAAGGATTGTTTTGGGGGAATTCACAAAAATTGTGAATTATATTATATTAGATAATATTCAATATTATCTAATTATAGTACATTAGATAATAATATTATATATTATTATATTAGATAATAATATTAGATAATAATATTGTATTAATGTTAAATTCCCCAAATTCAATAATTATATTGCGGTTATGGAAGACGTCCTTGTTCTCAGGAGACATGTGCTGAAGTGTGCAGGCATGAGGGGTAACAGTGTCTACCACCAAGACATAAATGGTCCAGAATAAAGAATATGTAGGTATAGACTGAAGAGGGGAACAGGAAGAAGAGAGAGCAAGAGAAAAGTAGCAAAATGTTAACAATTGGGGAATGTAAGTGAAAGGTTTTTTGGGCATTTTATTATTCTGATAAATTTTCTGTGGCTTTTACATTTTTTCAAAATAAAAAGCTTTTTAAAAGCTAGCACATTAAGGAGGAGATAAACGGCCTCATTAGAGCCAAGCATCAGCAAAGGAAAAAATAGAAAAAATTGAAAAAGGAGACCTAGCTGAAAAAGCTAAGTAGGATTGTATCATTGTCAGTTTCCTGATTGTGCTATTGTGCTCTAGTTATGCAAGATGCTACCATGGGGGAAACTGGATGCAGGGTACGTGGGATCTCTCTGTATTGTTTCTTACAGATGGTATGTGAAATCTACAGTTAGCTCAAAATGAAAAGTAAAAAAGAAATAAAAAAATAAACACAAATGCCCAGGTTCTACCACCCAGAGATTCTGATTTTCATCCTGGGTTTGGCCTCAGGCTTTGTATCTTGTTTTAAGTGCCCCACGTGATGATAATTTGCAGCAATATTTGAGAACCACAGTTATAAGGAAAAGGATGAGCGCTGTGAATCTCAAAATTTGATATGCACAAAAACCACTAAGGACATTTGTTTAAAATGCATCTATGTTAAGTCTAATTTTTAAGCTACTAGAATTTTTACCTACAAGGGAGCACAGTTATTTAACAAAAGAACTCCTAGTGATCCTGAACCAGAAGGCTTGCACAGTAGAGTCCACCTCAAATGGAAGGGAAGTTTTGGAGGTAATTTGGACTTTGTGGCTTGGATTTGAAGATTATAAAAGAATGAAATTTTAAAATTCAAAGTTAAAATCTCATCTGCACCATACAAAATGAAGAGAACTATAAAGCAAAACAAAACAATAACAATAACAACAAAAATCCACAGAGGTTCAGAAAAGCCAGAAAGGGATAGGAGAAGATTCTGTGTTTTTCTTCAAAACCATATCCTGTACTTCTGGCAACTTGGGTGGAAGAGACTGTCACTTAAAAGAATAATAAAGATGCGCAAGCATAATAGCTCTAGATATTTCCTACATTATACAGATCAGTTTAGATATTAACTATTAGTCTGAAGAAAAGACTAAATTCAACATACATTTTTTTTTTATAAAATTTATTGGGGTGATATTGGTTGATAAGGTTATATAGGTTTCAAGTGTACAGTTCTATAATATATCATCTGTATATTGCATTGTGTGTTCACCACCCAAAGTCAGATCTCCTGTCACCGTATATTTGACCTCCTTTACCTTTTTCTACCTTTCCTCCTCCCGCCTTTCCCACTGGTAACCACTATACTGTTGTCTGTATCTATGAGTTTTTGTTCATTTGTCTTATTCATTCACTGCTTTCAGTTTTGTATCCCACATATGAGTGAAATCCTGTGGTTGTCTACCACCATATGGCCTGAATGTACCTGAGCTCGTCAACATACTCTTTTAAGACAAGAAAGTCTTAATATATTTTAGAAATATTTTCATAGAAAATTATTTTATTTAGGCTTTTGACTATTTAAAAAGGTGTATTTTAGAGAAATAGAAAATTAGTTTTGTGTTTATTAAGACATTATTAAATTAAAAAAAGGAATATGAACCCTTTATATTTGGTTTTTCTCTTTGGTCACAGGGTTAGGGTTTGAAAATACATTTCAA
Source organism: Cynopterus sphinx (assembly GCA_030015415.1). Classification (NCBI taxonomy): domain Eukaryota; kingdom Metazoa; phylum Chordata; class Mammalia; order Chiroptera; family Pteropodidae; genus Cynopterus; species Cynopterus sphinx. The sequence goes on along the minus strand of CM057379.1, from coordinate 90,807,179 downwards.
ACTTGAGAAAAAAAAAAAAAGCAACCAAAGAAAATAGAGGCATATAAGAGAGGATTCTTATTAGTTATGACTGGAAAAAAAATATGCTCGAATGAAGAGCAGAAACAGTGATGAATGAAGGAGTGTGGCCCAAAGGGGAGAGCCTGGACCTGTGACTGCGAGGAACAGCTTCAGCTCACAGCACGTTTTGGTGGTTGGTCTGGTGTGCTGTGGTCATGATTGTTGCCATTTTATTTTGAATTGGAAAATTTTTTCTGAGCATAGTCCCTCCCATTTGCCCTGGTCCCCCGCTCCCCACCTATTCTTGGTGACCCTGAGATTCATATTGACGATCTACGCCAGTATCATATCTTCTAGAGATATCGGAGCTTGTGACTCCTTTTTCGGGGAATAAAAAGAGTGGGTTACTGAGATTCAGCCTAGGGAGGGTAGTTTGAACTTCTCCATAAACTCTGGGAGTCCTGGGCTAAGTCACATTCTTTTGGAGTCCCCATTTTCTCCCCTTTGATGGGAAGGGGTAGATATTTCCTGTGCGTATCAGCTCTGAAATTATAAATCCTAGGTGGGATTTATGGGAAAGCCCTGTATCCAGTTGCAAAATTCATAGGAAAAAAGATACAAAATAGTTCATGGAGCCCCTACTCATCCCAGGATTTTCTGTAAGTCATTTGCATTCTCAAGTTACATATTCAGGGCTTGAAACTCCCTTCCCCCACCATAAACCTAAGCTTCAGGATGGCAGAAATGCATGTTGTCTCTTTGCCGTCTATCTCTGGTCCTTAGAAAAGGGCCTGGCATAGAGTTAGTTTGCAAATCTTTGTTAAGCAGTGAATCAAATAATTGATTGAATCAATGAGTGAGGGTGTGGTATAGGTGTTGATTCAGCGCCCTGGCCAGCCCACATGAGCCGAGTTCAGTTATATCACTAAGTTATAAGTACAGTGACAGTATTTTCTAGGCAATGAATCAGGACACATAATCTGACAGAATTTTTGTGCTGCTTGGGGTGGAAGAATCAGTTTGGGAGATGGTATTTGGATCCTAAAATATTGGGATCACTGGCACAGAGTGCCAATTAAAATGAATATTTTAAGTGACAGGAGCAAAGCAGGCAGGGTAACAAGCACAGCCTTTGGCCTGGGTATCAGGGCATGGCAGGGAGTGATGGGGATATAGTGAACAGTCCTGACACACCTTGATTCACTGTCATCGTGGGGAAACAGGAACCCAGTGGTAACAGGCTTTCTCGTTTTAAGAGAAGTCAAATATCAGGGTTTCTTTGTGTTCAATTTCTCCCAATTTTTTAGGTTGGTAACAAACGCATGAGTCTTTACGGATCAGACAAAATATACTGCCAGCCAGATTTGGCCTTCAGATCACCAGCTTGCAATTCCTGATTCAGACAATGAAAGCTTTGTTGGTTCTTGACAAGAGAGGAGGAAGAGGTCCTTCTCCTTCCCAGTGGCACTTGAATTAGCCCCTCTGTACTCAGAATCATCAGGGGTGTGGTGCCCTGAATGCACTCAGAGATGTCCAGTTGGATCTTAGATGAAAGCAGCCTGGCTGATGGCATTCGACAGGGCCCTGGGCAGGTGGGTCAGACAACATAAGATGAACTGAGCAGGAAATTCAATGATGAACATGAATGATTCATGTGGAATGAAGCTGAACAAGCACTAAATGCCCATGAAATACAGGTCCAGAAAAGAAAGATACGGTGATCCCTTTACCCAATAGAACATTTCTGTAAGTGAAGACGTAGTGGTATCTGACTTACTAAAGCATCTTTTTTAATCCTCATGAAAATAATGACCTCTGAATCAATATTGGAATAAGCAATATCTTTTATTTCTTGCATTTTTGGCCTACATAGAATTCCTTAGGTATTTTTACATTATTTTTCATCATTTTATATAGCACATGAAAGCTTTCTTATTAGATTCAATAAGATTCATACAATTTGGAATTAAATTGAATAGAATATGAAAAGCTTTCTCCACCTACCCAGCCAGACTATATCCAGCTTTTGGTTTTATTGAACATGTATACTTTTAAATTTTATCATTCATTTTTTTATTCACTTATTTTTTATTTCAATTTGTTTCTACTTTTATCTTGATTTCTTCTGTAAACTTTTTGGTTTAATTTTTTTGCTTTGGTTCTCTTCAACTGCCTTCCCACACCCTGCCTTCTTAAGTTAAATGTTTAATTTATTTGTTTTCAGTTTTGTTTTCTAATATAGCAAAGTTAAGGTTATAAATTTTCCTCTAAACACTGCTTTGTCCTTATTCCACAAATTTTGTTATGTATGTAGTGTGTTCATTTTCATTAATTTCTAATTGGTTTGTGGTTTTATGGTTTTTTCCTCTCTATTTAGAAGGAAGAAATAGAGAAAAGTAAAAAAGGTCTAAGTAGTTTTTTGTTTGTTTGTTTGTTTGCTACTCTTTTGTGTTAATCTTTAATTTTACTACATTATGAGCAGAAAATGTTTTGTTTGGTTTCAGGTTTTTGGATATTTCTGATGTTTTGTTTGTGGTCTACCAGATCATATTTATGAATGTTCCATGGTATTTCAAAAGAATAATCATTCTTTTTTTTTTTTAATACGAAGTTCTCAATATATTTATTAAATCAAGTTATCGACTTATTTAACTTGGTGAGTCTTAAAGTATGGTCTCTGACCGCCTATATGAGAATCATCTAGGCTGCTCTCAAAGATACAGAATTGGATCTGGAGGGAGTTGAAGCCCTCAGAATCTACATTTCTAATAAGATTTCCAGGAAATTCTTATGCTTATTAAAAAACCACTGCAATAGACCCTATTCAGTTTTTGTCTATGTAATCCAATTGATTTCTGTGAACTCGTTGATTTTCCCTTGTAGTTCTCTGCTTTTGCTTTGTATATTTCAAATCTCTGTCATTGTGCGCATATAGAGTCATGTTTTCTGATAGTACCTTTATCCATACGAATATATCGGTGTCATTATTTTTGTCCCATTTAAAGCAGAAGGTGGGCCTTTCAGTCTGAAGGCTCATGTCTTTAGCACTGGAACTTTAAAATATATATATAAATATAAAATTACTATTCTGTTCCATTGTGTCTGTCTTCTGGAGCTTCTTTTGGACAAATGTTAGTCCAGATCTATCCTTTCAAGTCTTAATATTTCTTTCAAACTTTCTTATAGTCTTTTTGTCCTATGTCTTATAAAATTACTTAGCTTCATTTTCTAGCATACTTAGTCACCTCTTTTTTTATCTCCTTCTGCCACTTAATCTTTTTAAAAATGTTGGAAAAAATAAAACTTTTAAGATCTCTAGTTGTTTCTTTTTCATGGGTGAAATAGCCTCTTAAATCTTTCCAGGGATATTAATTTTCTGTATTCTAAAGTCTACTTCTACTTATTCTATTAACTCTTTTTCCTTGAATATTAGTTCTTAAGTTAATTAAATTTGGTGCCTATCTTTCAAGATGTTGATTTTCCCCAAATGTGTGCTCATTCTGGGCTGTCTGCTCAACTTGGAATTTGAGAATTCAACTTCCTCTGCTCATTCTATTTGAGGTAACCCAACACTAGTGATTGTGGGGTTGGGACACAACAAGCTCCTGGAAGCTGTGTACCTTATCTTCCCTTCCAGGTATGGGAGCTCCTAGCCTGCCTTAGGGTTGGATGGTCACCTCCTATGGGGGACATCATCCTGCCTTCATGGCCCAGTGCCCAAACTCAGGGCTTCAGCCTGTGGGTAATAACGTTTATATTTAATACAATTGAGGAGGGGCTGGCAGCCCTGAAAGTGTCCCTAGTAATTGCCCCAGCATTTACTCTCTCTCCATCTTGACTCTGGACTGACTCCCTCTCCCTCTCCCTCCCCCCGCACACATACACACACACACACACACACACACACACACACACACACACACACACACTCCACTCCTAAGGAAAATTTTACCCCCCACATTTTGGTCTGTAGTTTCCCCTGTTTTTAGTTCTTCATTATGATCGCTGTTCTCTGTCTTTCAGGAGTTCCTCTAAATTTCTAGTCAATTGGTAGCATTCTTAGTTGATACAGCCACCCCTATCCCAATTTCTATAGCCAGTCCCTGCTTTGGGCGGGCTCAGGGGAGGCACCCATGGGGCCTCACAGCCAGGAAAGTCAGGCAGCCTCCAGTGCCTCTGCTTCTTGAGCCTGTGCTCTTCCTCTTACATCATTCCATCCTCTAAGACAAAGGTAGTTTTTTCTTCATAATGATGGGTATTAGAGACTGAACTCCAAGGTACTTTATAAATAAATTAAGCTTTGAATGAAAATTAGTAAAAACTAAGATTCAGGGTTGAATGGGGGCAGAAAGAAAGTATCAGAAAACTGAAGACATTACACAGGTATTTGAAGCACATGTAGAATCCACATTTCCTTACCATTGGTCCTTCAGAATTGGTGTAGGGGAATGTAATTTTTAAAATACACAGTATGAACCCTAAAGTCAGGGCTCGAGTCTCTTTATTCTGGGAAATTTGTGATCTGGGAGCCAGCTTGAGGCGTTGGCTGGCAACACCTAGGTTTGGGTTCTTGATGCTCATTACACTTGTAATTTCTTCTAGAATGGCTGTCTTTGTTGCCAGATTATAAATTCCACGAGAACAGGGACTCTATCTGGTTCATTACTCTATCCTAGTACTTAGCAGTCAAACCTGCTAATGGAGACAGATAAATTCAACAATAAATATTTGTTGAGTAAATAAATGAATAAAAAGAAGAACAAGTCAGTCAATTAATCTGCCAGTGCAGAATAAAAATCCTTTCTGGGCCAGGCAGGTTAATATGAATGTGTAAAATGGCTCATATAAGGCAATTGGAATTAGCAAGAATTATTGCAACTAACAGTGCATGCTGAGCTAAAGGCATTCAAATTTCAGTTTTATAAGATTGCCAACCAAATGAGAGACATTATTGGGGTTGGCAGGGAGAAGAGGGGTTGGCTACAGGCCAGTGACCTCTACTCCAGAGACTGCTGCTTCCTCTTGAGGATGCTCTTTAAGGATGGTCCATTGCAGCTTCTTGGTCTAAACATCTGATCTTCTTGTACACAAAGTCAATAGGGTCTAAGAAATAAAGACGAATATGCTATCATCTCGCTTTCGAATTTTTTATGAAGACCAGGCCTCTGTGAAAGCAATCACGAAATACTAATTCATAGCTATTATCTAATTGCATCTCTTAACCTTATCAGATTGTCAGGGCACATTTTCCCACGTTAGAGGTGGGAGCTTGGGTTTAGGCACTTGCTTGGGGACATGGGGCAGCTGGAGTCAGGCCCAGAACCCAGGCCCAGAGCTTAGACCTAGCCATTCCCCTTTCTAAAGGTAGGTAGAGGTTTAAGGCTTCATCCACTAAAAATTAATGTACTCATTATTACGTTTACTGGCCTCAGGGAAACTTTGTGTTGAAAACTCTTAGAAGCTAGCTTCATTGATTCTGTGCAAGTCCACAGGCAGTCACTGAGCCCTGACTTTCATTTTGCTCTAGAGACCACTCGCTTACAATGCCCTGGTGCTAGGCAGGGAATAAATGTAGGCATGCGGCAAAGAGCCTGGAATTTGGAGTCAGTCAGTCATCCATCCAGACTGGCTGTGCCGTTTCCAGCCATGTGAACTTGGACTGGTGCTTAGGTGTCCTGAGCTTGTAAGATAAGGATACCCACCAGGGTAGTGGAAGGCTGCAATGGGGTAAGGTGTGTAGACAGGTGTTAGCTTGGTAATTAGTAGCAGCTGTTGTTGATGTTATAGTTATTTTACTATTACTGCAAACAAACCGTTTTATGGTTGCTTGGATTTGCTTTTTTTCCTGCCCCAGCAGAAAGAGGCAGTCAGGCACATAAGGCACTAATCCACCGACCATCAAACCCCTGCTGCATGTTAGTCGTTGATCTTCGTTCATCCCTCCCTCCCTCTGCCTCCTCCCAGGTTCTCCTGCAAGGAGGCTGATTTGTGTGTAGTCCCATTATCCATTCTCCACCAGCGATGATTCCAACCTGGGCTCCATGCAGAGGGCTTTCTTTTGAAAGAGGTTGAACTTAACATTTTAAACACTGAACACTGAAATTGCATATAATGAGGTTGTAAAACAAAGCTATAAAGTTAGTTTTCACAGAGACTTTTCTGGATGACAGCTTCAAAGCAACTGGTAGCTGCCCCAGCATGGTTTTCCCTTTAAAGTATTAGCAGGTTGGCTTTCAAAGCCATCCACCCCAGGTCCTCATCTTTCCAGATGGAAAGTTTTGAAAGGCTTTCTTGAGGGAGTATTGCTACTTAGTTCACCTCCCTTTTTCCCCTGGAACAGGTGCTTTTAGGTCAGATGGGCTTTATTAGAATAGAGGTTACTAAAGTTTGCTCATCCAGTGTGAACAAATGTATTGTTTTGTTTTGTGAAGAAGCTACCAGCCGTACAGAACCGAGGCTTCTTTTTTATACATATTTTATAAATACAATTATAGCATTTAAATTTTTTATTAATTTAACAGAAGCAAAATCAAATTGAAACAGAAGGGATTATTGAAATTTAAATTTCTTTATCATAAGAAATATTTCTTAAAATATCTCATTAGTTTAATAAATTATGAAAAACATATTAAGACATCAGAGTTGCCATCTTTTTAAACACTCTGTTTCCATTTAAGATAGATTTGAATTGACTCCTTGCTATGGGTAGGGAGGCCAGGGGTGCACCATGCTGCCTGCCTTCTGGTTTCTGTTAGCTAAGCTAATGGCTTAGGTTTCGAACATTACATTCTGCTGCATAGCCTGAATGTGCACAGTGGTCTAGTATGTATTCAGGCTTCAGTCTTCACCACTAAACCTCTTACCACAGCTTCTCTGGGTCTGTACTCCTTGACTTCACCCTTTATTATTGGAATTTTGTCATCCAGGAGGGTTTGACTGAGAAGGGCTTATGCCTGCTATGCTCCCCAAGTTTCATCCTGTTGAGATTGGTGGCCCATTGTTCTTAAGTCTGGAGCATTTGATGGGATACGCTAAGTTAGAGAGACACTGCTCCATCGTCTTCCGGCTGCTGCTCGCCGCTTTCTGAGTCATTCCTTTGCAGACAAGATGTGTTCCAGGGCTAGAGATCAGTGATTTTTGAGACAACTGGCTGTCTAGGGTCCTCCACATCATTGTCCCTACCACTCTCGTGGAGAATTTATTTATTTGCAAAAGTGAGGGACGGGATTTAAACATAAATGTAAATATATCATTTTTTTTCTAATTACAAAACTAGAAGTAGGCTCATAATAAAAAAATTAAGTAAAACAAAGCAGAAAAGAATGCCACCCCCAGAGAGAACAGTGTTAGTAGTTTGGTGGTTATTTTTCCAGACTTGTAATATGTATATGTGTACATACATGCATAGAAACTAATGATTATTTTCAAGATTGGCTTTATATATACTATGTACATTTTTGACATACTTCTTTTTATTTAAAAGTGTCTCTTGTTATCTTTCTGAGTGAATGCACATGGCCTATCTCATTCTCTGCAAGGGCCACCTGAGGCTCCGTCAATGTCCCGTTAGTAATTTAACCCATCTCTTATTAATGAACATTTGGGTCTTTATTATGATGATGCCTCAACTTTGTATCTTTGTCTATTTAATATTGAAGGATAAATTCCTTGAGGGACTTGGTCAAAGAGTATATACATTGTTCATTTCTAGTTCAGTCATTTCTGTCATCTCTGCCTCCAAAATACATCTCTAAGCGTCTCCTGTCCCCACCTCTGCTGCCATATTCATCTTAAACCGGCTACTGCAGCCACAACTATTCACCCTGTTTCCACGCTGGCCCCACCTGTCAAAATCTAGGCACCAAAGTGATCCTTAAAAACAGAACTCATTTAATGTTTTATTTCTGCTTAGCACCCTTCTGTAGCCTCTAATTGTACAGAAAACAAAATCCAGACTCTGCCCCGAGGCCTACAAAGCTCTGCCCTGTGTGACCCCTTCTGGCTCCCTGCCCTCCCCTCATTTGGTGCACATTGCCCTCCAGCCATTGCCGCCTCCTGGCCTTGGCCTCTGCACTCCCTCCTGCCTGACACATGGTACCCCAGACACTCACTGGGCGGCTCATCATCACCCAGGCTTCCCTGACCAGCTTTCCACAGGGGCTCCCTCAGCCCGCCCACTCTCTGTCCTGTCATGCAGGCAGGCCCCTTCCTTCACAGTCCTGGCCACATCTGAGATTACATTTTTTTTTCTTTATGCAGTAGTTGTTTGAAGTTCTGCCATCTTACTCCCACCATTACTTCAGCCCTTAGGGGCAACCTTAGCACTCCTGCATGGGTGAATAAATTAACAGTGGTGGTTGCCACATCCTCCTTCCCCTTCACTGGTCCCAAACAGAAGGGAAGGGAGTCTGTTTTACACTTGGATAATCTAGAAGGATCAGGGAGCAGTGCTAAGGGCACAACAAGTCTTGGCTCTGCCATTTAATCACTATAACAAGTAGGACCAGTTGAAAGGTGCTAGGCCTCCATTCTCCAATTTTGGAAACTCCCAAAATGCAGTAACTTAAAATGTAGGTTTGCAACACTACGAAGGTGATAAAGAGGCTTGAGGGAGCCTGCCTACCTGACCATGGGTTCAAGAAGCCTAATGCCTCATCCAGATCTTTTCTGGAGCTAACTGTGGTTCGTGATCCCAGTCTGCCACAGACATCAGCGGGGATTCTCCTGGGTCCTGGCACTGACTGGGATTTCCTGGACAGTGACAGCAGTCTCCCAGCTAGGAGCCTCCCAGGTCCTCAGCCCTCATTTTGTTGTTTGGCTCCATGACGACTGGGCGAGAATACTGGGGATGCAGAGAGAGAGGGGTTAGCACATTGTTTTCTCACCTGGCCTTGCCTCTACCCCTGCAGGACACAGAACTGAAGCCAACCCCATGTGAGATGGAGGTTTGGGCTGAGAATAGGAGCCAGTTGCCAAGCCCATTTTAACAGGAGTTCATATTTTCACAGGGTTTCATTCTACTTTCCTGCTCTGCAGGGTTATTGTGAGGATCAAATGAGAGAAAGACTAGAATTGTTTTGTAAAGTACAGAGCACTATTCCAGAGTAAGGGATGCTGGTTTTCCAGTCTCTGAAACTGCTATTGAGTGTCAGGCCACCCACATTCTACCATGGAGGAGCAGCAATCTGTTGACCTTCAGCTGCCCACCAATCAGTTTAAACACATGAGCCGTGACCAAAGTCTTGTTTCTGTGATGGTTGCATGGGCCACCTCAATGCACTCAACTAGAAGACCTTGTTATTATCTTTTTAAATGTCATTGACATATGCGTGCTCACTTTTAATATAGGGGTTTTCAACCTCATCACTCTTGACATTTGACCAGATAATTCTTTGTTGTGGGAGACTGTCCTGTACGTTCTAGGATGTTTAGCAATGTTCCTGAACTCTATCTACTAAATGTCACTAGCATTCCTTTTCCCCAGTTGTGACCAAAAACATCTCCAATCATTGTCAGATAGCCCCTGGGGGGCAAAATCTTCCCCATTTCAGATGCTGCTTTAATAAAAATTCCGTGAGACAGAGGTTTGTTAACCCATTTTTGTGGATGCCAAAATGTAGATCAGAGGAATTAAGTAACTTGCTAAGGATTATATCACTAATGCCATCTCCAAGGCATGTGGGTGCTCACCACCCCTTCTTACAGCCACTACCCAGACACTGACATAAAATAGTCATTCAGATAATATTTTCCAGTTACCTGCTATGTGCTGGGCGGTATTCTATTTGCTCAATAATATCGCTGATGCTTGGTATTAAGCAGGGTAGGAGAGAGAGAGTGTCAAAGATAGATAGCTCTGTTAATTTCCTATTGCTGCTACAACAAACTTACCACAGATTTAGTGGCTAATCTTATAGTTCTGGAGGTCATAAATCCAAATTCAGTTTCACTGGTCTAAAATCAAGATGTCAGCAGACCTGTGTTCCTTCTGGAGGCTCTAGAGGGGAATCCCTTTCCTCCTTCTTCAAAGCCAGCAATATAACATCTTTTCTCCTCCCTGACCTTTGCTTGCAGCCTTAGATCTTCTCTTTTTGATTCTGACTTTCCTGCTTCCCTTTTGGAAAGACCCTCGTGATTACATTAGGGCCATCAGGATAATCCACGATAATCTTCCCCATCTCAAAATTCTTAATTGCATCTGCAAAGTACCTTTGCCATGTAAGGTGACATTCACAGGCCCCAGGGATTAGAATGTGAACATCTTTGGGGAACATTTATTCAGCCTATGATAGTCTACCTTCTAGCCCCCAAAGTTTTTTATTCATCTCACGTGCAAGATACATCTGTATCATCCCAAATTTCCCAAAAGTCTCAACTCATTACAGTATCAAACAAAAAATATTGTCTAAGTCTCATCTGCTCAAAGTTCTCATATTTCATCATATATATCATCTAAATTAGAGATGGGTGGGCCTGGGTATAACCAATTTTAGGACAAAATTTCTCTCCATCTGTGGAATTGCGAAACAAGTCATCTGCTCCTAAATACACTGGTGGGTCAGGCATAGAATAGCAGTTAGAGACATTCCCATTACAATAGGGAGAAAATGCAAGGAAAAAGGAGTCACCAAACCCAAGTGATTTTGAAATCCAAATGGGCAAATGCCATTAGGTTTCAAGGCCTGGGAATAATCCTCTGCACCCATGGTTTTAACCCTCGAGTCATCCTTCCTCTTTTGTGAAGGGAAGCATGTGTCTGCCACTAAGTAATTTTACAAACCTGTTTTCTGCCTGTAGAATTTTGGGAGTCTGACAGCCGTCTTTTATTTTGTCCTTTTTCTCTCACATTCAGTTCAAGCTGATATGACATTCTCAAAAATCATGTGGGTCTCCTATGTATGTTGCTAGAATTCATTTCGTTAGACAAGAGGCTTATCCACGGATCTCTCCTGGATAATCTCATCTCTATTCCTGCTTCTACTGAGATGTCTAATGGGATCCATGAACCTCATGTCTAATCTTCAGAGAGCCCTCAGTGTGATTGAAAACTCTAAACTTCAGATCCTTCTGAGGTACTAGTGAAAGGTTATCCAGTCACACCCTTGGTTTTCTGACAGGGCAACTCCTAATTTTAATATCTTTTGCAACCTGGATAGATTGAGAATTTCCCAAGTAGTCAAATCTCAGTTCCGTTTTACCTAATAGTTCTTCCCTCACTCTGTCTCTTTCCTCTCACTTTTTATTCTAAGCAGCAAGAAGAAATCGGACTGCATTCAACAGTGCTTGGAAATCTCTTCAGCTAAATATCTAACTCCATCATTTACAAAGTTCCACTTAGCACGTAATTGTAGGACACAATTCAGCTAGAATTCTGCCACTATGTAACTGGATTCCCTCTCCTCTGGTTTCCAGACATGTTCTCATTTCCTTACCAGCAGCACCTGTAATGCCCATATTTCTGTCATTGGTCTTTTTAGGATGATTTCTCTAAGATGGTTAGATTTTTCTACACCGCGCTTCTCACTTCCTCATGAGCCCTGGCTGATTCACAAGGCCGAGGGATTAAGACTTAAACATCTTCAGAGAGTCATTATTCAGCCTGCCTCACAACTAACTATTAAGTTTATTGGTCAACCACCAAACCTTCGCTGATTGCTTCTCCTTTTCTCACAACTATCTCAGATACTACGAGGGCCACAGGGGTAGTGTAGCTAGGCTGACCAAACCTACTGGTTTTCCCAGACTGCCCAGTTTATGCTTTTTTGTTCCATGGTAAGTGTAGTGTTGTTCTTTTCAAAAATATTCTGGCTTTGGTGATAAATTTTCTGGTTACTCTTAGATCTTAATGCTTGGGCTAAAGATTGTAAATCTACAATCTCACGGAGATGAAACACATGAATAAATTGTCAAGCAGTTAGAGTTAAGAGCTAAACGTTCTGACATTTAGGTGCTTCTAAACATCCTTCAATATGCAGGGCAGCCCCGCACAACTATCTGCCAGACATGTTACCATATAGAATTTCAGAGCCATCTGAAGGCCTTTGGGATTTCATTTTCAAAGTGCGGTCCCTGGACCAGCAGCATCAGCATCACCATGTTAGAAATGCATCTTCTCAGGCTCCATCCAGAACCCACTGAATCAGAAACTCAGAGGGTGGGACCCTGCAGTCTGTTTTAACAAGCCCTCAAACCAACACACACACACGCAAGCACATTCTTAGTGACGTTCCAGGCATGTGAACACGACACCACAATTAACACTATAAATACTGCTTTGTCCAGAGAGGTGCTCATTTGTTCCCACCCTTTGTTTTCTCATCTTCAAAGTGATGATAATACATGGGTAGAGATGATTTTGGTACATTTTAGTTTGGTTGGAATAGTTCTTTGATTCTAAGGATCTGTTTTCAAATGAGTTTTTCTCAGAGTGACATATTCCATTTTTCACTTTTCTTGACTTTTGGCAGGAACTGAGGAAAAGTCTGGAGCTTAGTGTCAGTCTACAGAGGAAACAAAAGGATTGTTCCAGTGATGAGTATGACTCCATCGAAGAAGACGTACTCTCTGAGCCTGAGCCCGAGGACCAGGTGCTGGTGGGCCATCCCAGACACGACCCCACTCTGTCCAGTGAGGACTCAGTGCAGAAGCATGTTCCTGAGGACCAGGAGACAGAAGGACGCCCTCCCCAGGGCTCAGACACCCTCGTGGTGCTGGAATTTAACCCGGCTTCCAAAAGTGAGCTCTGTCTTACTGCAGCATTTCTTTGCTTTTGATGTCTCTGGATCTAATAGGAGGACTTAAGTTTCCAGTGGTGTTTTGAGTTTGGCTGTAGGTAGACCTCCTTGCAGCCTGGGGAGGTGTATCAGTCAGGTCTCTGTTGACTGCAAGAGGCAAAGGCTTCCAAAGGCCCCCAGATGATCCTGAAATTCCAGATGGTAAATGTCTGGCATATAGTTGTGGGGGTTGTCCTGTGTGTTGTGGGATATTTAGCAGCATCTATAGCCCATTAGCTTGAGCGAAAGAGACTACATATTGGCTTGAATAACCAAGGAGTACAGGGCTTTGCAGGACTCGTCTCTCTCCTCTCCTCTTCCCTTTCCCTCTCCTTCCCTCTCCTCCCCTCCCTTTCATTTTTCTTTTTATCTCCTCCTTCCATTCATTCCTCCCTCTAGCTTCCGCCTTCTTTTGTCCCGTCTTCATACCATTCTTAGGTAAGCATTCCACAGACAGACATGGAGTTGAGACATTGGCTTTGTAGCTCCATCAGGAAGTGGATTTATCTTCCTAAAAGCTCCAACCAAAGCCCCAGGTCTGGATCTTGAACCCACATTGGGTCACGCATCTTTGAACTAGTCGCAGTGGCTCTAATTGGCCAGGTCCAGCTACTAGGACTATGGGTGTGGTTATTGCCGCCCAAAGCAATGGACCGACAGTAGTCTTCAAAGGAAAATCAAATCTGAAGGAGGCGGAAACTGTGCTGGGCGGGCAGAAACTGCAGTGTCCACCAGAGGAGGCTCTCCAGAGAAACTCTGAAAAGTAGAGTGAAAAAAACAGTTGATGGGGGGTGGGGCAGGGCTTCCCCGAGGCAGCCCTCACCCTCCATCCAAGCTGGCTCTGCTGCTCCCTCTCCATTCTGAACATATTCTTCTCAAAGCTGAGTGTGTCATAGTTTCTGAACAAAATACCAAGACCAGCCAGTTGGGAAGCACGAGTGAACCTAAGGAAGGAGAAATGAGGGAATGTTTGAAAGCAGTTAGTGAGTTAATTTAGTCTGTTTGGGCTGCCATGACGAAGTCCCACAGATGGAGGTGGAGTTGGGGATGCTTAAACAGCAACAGAAAGTTATTGTCCCACAGTCCTGGAGGCTGGAAGTCTGCGATTAGGGAGTCGGCAGTGTCGGTTTCCTGTGAGGCCTTTCTCCTTGGTTTGTACCTGGTTGTGTCTTCACATGGTTTCCCCTGTGTGTGTCTGTGTCCTAATTTCCTCTCCATATAAGGACGCCAGTGAGAATGGATCAGTGCCCACTGTAATTGACTCATTTTACCTTAATTACCTCTTTAGAGACCCTGTCTCCAAATACAGTCTCATTCTGAGGTACTGGGTGTTAGGACTTGAACACATGAGTTGTGGGGGACATAATAACAGGCAACCACACCAAAGGTTGACATCCTCAGAGAGGGGAATCCTTGTCCCTCAGAGGTGCTCTCATGTCCCTCACCTCTAAACCCTTGATTGGGCTGTTCCCTTACCTTTCCTCTTTACGCTGAACCCTGAAACCTGGCTCTCTGCTCTCCCCCTGAGGACTCAGCTCAGAGGCCGCTTCCTCCTGGACACCTTCTTTGTGCTGCCAGCAGGGCCTGCTGCTGGTGCCTCCTCTGCTCCCACAGAGTCCTCTTGGCTCTGGTCTCACTGACCCTTGCTGTCTTTCTCCCCGTCTGGCGCGTGAGCTCTGCCAGGGCGCAAGGCCAGCTCTTCCCCTCTCTTGCATCCCCAGCATCCGGCACTCACCTGGCACATTCAAGCTGCCCAAGAAATCTTTGTCAAACAAATGAGGGAGCTGTGCCCGCCTGCTAAGACGACCGGTGGTCTAGGCAGTGCCCATGTGCTCCTTCCTGTGAGACCTGCCGGGACAGCGTGGATGTGTGCCTCAGTGGGCTGTGTTTTCTTCAGGACGTGTGGGGAGGAGGAGAGCATCCAGGAGGTTGACAGAGACTCCACCCTGGAAACATGGGGGCTTGACAGTCACTTGCAAGTATGAAGGACCAGGCCACAGAAGGACAGTTGGACCCCAGGCACAGTTTGAGTGTGATCCTGGGACATAAAATGAAAACAGAGAACTTCACTTTCTTGACATTTTATTTTTTTAACAATTAGATTGCTTGGCAGACCCCGCGTTGACTGAGGCTGTGTCTGGCATGTGAGCGCACAGAGGGGTGGCACGCCTGCCTGCTACTGCTGCCCTCATCTGCCCGCTTGCATCAGCAGCCTCTGGCTGGCTTCTTTGACCTCAGCAGGAGACAGATGCCCCCTGAAAGGAGCCGCAGGGAGGTTTGAGGGCCTGTTGTCAGGTCTCCCCAGACCCTGGTGTTCTGAACTAGTTCTGAGCATTTACCCAAGACCAGTCAGCAGGAAACTGGAAAATGTGCTTGGCTCTGGGCTGCTCATTTATTCATCCCCTGGGCGCTTATCACGCCCCAGGCACTGTGCTGAGACAGCCGGGCCCAATCCCTTCTCCTGTAGCACTTCATCCTGGCAGGGAAAACAGACAGTAAGCACGTGAACACATAAATAACAACAATTGCCAGTGTTTCTTGCGTTCTTATCAACACGTGCCAAGCACTGTTTCAGGAGCTTTACATATAGTCAGTCCCTCCTTTAATCCTCACCACAACCCCGAGGAAAGTCCTGTCATGGTACTTGTTTACACATGGGCAAACTGAAGCTCAGAGAGGTCAAATAACGTGCTCAGCGTTACCCAGCTAGGAAGGGGCAGAGCGGGATCCAGTCTCCAGCAGTCTGACCCCAGAGCCTGAGCTCTTAATCACTGGGCTAAATAAATAAATAAACCATATAAAGTCACAAAGTGACAGTTGGGCTTTGAGGAGCCAATAAATACCCCCACCCCTTCTGTTTTCCCTTCTAAGTTGTGAGACAAATGTGAGATGGGCATGGGACTCTGATAGAAGATAAGAGCTGGATTGGTGGTTTTTCAGTACTTCCCCTGGAAGAGGACAGACCCCCAGCCCAAGTGTTGGCAGAGCTGGACATGGGGGAAGGGGCCCTGTGCCCCGAGAGAGGCTGAGTGGCTAGAAGAGGGAGGAGCCCTGATGGCTTCCTGCCGCCATTCTCTCCCACTTCATTAGTCCTCCTTGTGAGTGAGAGGCATTAATTAAGCAGCACAGAGAAGAGCAGAAGTCATTTTTTCCAATAACTGGAAAAGGGGAGGGCTGGGTCAGCTTAGGAATTCAGGAAGGAAGAGAGAGTGATACCTCCTGTGGCTTGAATGTTGTGAAGATTATAAAACAGGACACTGGTTGGGGAATAGGTATCAGAGAAGGACACTGGTAATAGAGAAGGACACTGGAATGGTCTTAGAAGCCTTGTCAGAGGAGGTGATATTTAAGCTAGGACAGGAATATGAGGAGAAAGCAGCCATGGGAACAGCATTCCAGGTGCAGGGAACAGCAAGCACAAAGGGCTTTAAGAGGGAAAACCTTGGTCTACCCAAGGACAGAGAAAGGGCCAGGGGAGTGTGGTACAAGATGAGGTCAGTGGTGAACCCAGGCCACTTTCTATGATGACCCAAGGGTTTTAGGCTACACCTAAGTCTGGATCCTTTGAAGCCCTAGAAAATATCCTTCTATAGACTTCTGATGGCTGAGGCAGACCTGGCCACAGTTTCTGCAGGGCTGTCTTGTGGAGACGAGGAAGCTGCAGACAGAGGAGAAAGTGGTCAATCAAGGGCAGGGCTTCAAGCCAGGAAGGCCTGGTCAAAGTCCGATTCCACCACTTCCTAGCTCTGTGACCTTGAACAAAGGACTTGAACTTCAGAGCCCTCCTCTGTAATCGTATGTATTAGTTTTCTTTTGCTGCTATAATAAATTACCACAATCTTAAAACAACACAGATTTATTATCTCACAGCTCTGTAGGTTTCAAGCTTGGTGTGAGTCTCCCTGGGCTAAAATCATAGAGTCTGTCGGGCTGTGTTCCTTTGAGAGGCCCTAGGGCAGAATCTGTTTCCTTGCCTTCTCCATCTCCTAGAGGCTGCTGTGCTCCTTGGCTCATGGGGCCTTTCCTCTGTCTTTAAAGCCAGCGACATTGCATCTCTCTGACCATTTTTTCATTATCACATCTTCCTCTGAACCTCTTCTTCTGTTGCCCTCTTATGCATGCACATGTGTGTGTTATTGTAATAAAAAAAATATACAAAACATAGAATTTACCATTTTCACCATTTTAAGAGCACAATTTGGTGTTAAGTACACTCACATTGTTGTATGATCATCACCACATCACCACTACCTGTCTCCAAGAAGGTTTTCATCATCCAAAACTGAAACTCTGTCTCTCTTCCATTTTTAAGGCCCTTTTGATTACATCAGGTCCACCTGGATAATCCAAGATGATTTTTCTATTTTAAGGTCAGCCACTCAGCATGGTTAATTCCCCTTTGCCTTGTAACCTAAATATTCACAGGTTCTAGGAATTAGGACATGGCCATTCTTGTGGGGCCATTATCCTGCCTGTCATCTATCCTCTAGGATGGCTTGGGGAACAAATGAGACAGTGCATGCCTGGGTACTCAGAAGGCTATCATCAGCATATTTTCAGCACGGAGAAGCCAATCTTGAGGTCATTTGCCCCTCTCCATTCTTTGTCTTGTCCCATCGGACATGGTGGCTCTCTCTCACACTCTGATTTGCCCTTAGACCCTGGACGTCAGGCCAGCCAGGGGCCAGCCCCTTCAGAAAGTGTAGAGCTACATGTGTCCTTCCATAGTCAAGAGGGGACAGTGGAGAGGTTAATGCAAGTCTGACAGACCCCACGCCAGTCCCCAACACCTTCGCTGAATCCTGTGAGGCCCTCGAGTCTATGACTCCCTCTCTTTTGGAGCCACCACAGGCCCCCAGGACTACTTCTGCTGGGACTCATGTCACAATGCACTTCAGCAGGCACTTCCCAGGTTTTCTGCTTTCCAGGCCAGGTCCATATTCAGGGACTTAACCCTTCTCCATGTTTGTTTGCTTTATTCTGGTTAGCCCCTTGCCTCGCTGCCACAGGGCTGCATTTCTGTCTAGTGGTCCTGAGCGTGTCTGCCTTCTCCTGCTCACCTTCAAACCTTTGCTGGCTCTGAGGTCCTGGAGCTTTTTTCCCTAAACTTGAGCCACAATTTTCTGCTGTCTCCACAAACTACCTGTACTATTTTTTAGCTGTTATTTAAACCAGTGCCTTTCTTTTCTCCCTCCCTCTCCTCTTTCTTCATCTCCTTTTCCTCTTTCTTCTCTCCCTTCCTTTCTCTCTCTTTTCTTCATAATTCTAGGATTGTTCCAAGCAGTGTTCATGAAATCAAGAGTCGATATCTGGTTACATATTTTTCCATACATCTTCAGACATATAATTGTTTAAAGAAATATTTGCCCACTTGGCATCTGGAATCATCTCCTGTTCCAGCAGGGGTCTAGGTGCCCCACTTTGGGAAACACTGACTGCAAAGCGTAGCCTGTGGGCCGTTCACTGTCTGGCTTCACTCCCCAGCACAGGCCCCAGGCACTCACCTGCCACATACCTTCCAGCTGTCAAGCCTCCGTATACATTGTTCTCTGTGTCTGGAATGTCCCTAGCTCTGTGCCCCTGATGACATCCTAGTCATCCGTAAGGGCCCCCTTCATTGCTGTGTACCTGCCAGCCTCGTCCTCCAGGCCGCACGCTCCTCCATGACCCTGGTACGGGAGCCCTTCTGTCTCGGCCCTGCTCTCTGGTCCATTCAGGCTTTCTTTTCCTCAGCAGGCTGTGAGTGTCTTGAGGACAGCAAATGTGCTTTATTGTACCCTTTCCACTCCACTGTCCTTGGTTGTACCATTGTTTTATGTACCATGTTGCCAATTAAACCCAACACTCATCGATTGTAAGACATGTTCCTATTCAGAAGTGGTAAAATTTGAAAACTATGTGTGTCCTAGAATATTTAATTTATTTGTCAAAATGTGGTGCTTGGCACGCAATGGCTCTCAGCGAACTTGTTTTCTCGTCTGTACTTTTCTCATCTGTAATCCCAAACTAGCATGGTGCCTGGCACAGAATAGAGATTCAATAAATATTTTTTATAATGAATAAATGAACAAATAAACAAACAGATACATGAGCAGAATGTTCCAGCTCTGCTTGCACTCAGTGTTTAACATGTAAACCATTGTTTTCCTACAGGTAATAAAAAGGAAAGGAATTTGTCCGCTAAGCGGAAGGACAATGCTGATGTCTTCATTCCCAGCAAACCTGAGCCAAACCTGAATCCCCAGCTCCCCACTGTGATCCCCGACCATGAGAGGCCATGCTCAAGTAAGAGTTCTGGGGACCCCTGGCAGGACTGGGACTGGGCCTGTGTCATACTCAGCGGGGTGCTGTGATGGAGGAGTACTGGCTTCATTACCCTCTTTGCTGAGGCCTGAGCTGACCTTTTGTAAATGTGTTGTTAGTCAAGGTCTCCAGAGAAACAGAACCAATAGAGGGAGAGAGAGCGAGAGACAGAGAGATTATAAGGAATTGGCTTGTGTAGTTGTGGAGGCTGGCAAGACAAAACTATAGGATGGATTGGCGGGCTAGGGACACAGGAAGAGCTGATGTTCTAATTCAGGGGCCATCAAACAGGAAGAACCAGTGTTGCAAATGAAGTCCAAAGGCGGTCCGCTGGAGAATTCTCTCTTTCTTGGGGGCAAGTCAATCTTTTTGTTCTATTCAGGACTTCAACTGATTGGACATGGCCCACCCACATTATCGAGGGCAGTCTACTTTATTATACTGATTAAAATGCTAATCTCATCTATAAACATCCTCTCAGAAATACCCAGAATAATACTTGACCAATTATCTAGGCTCGGTGACCCAGCCCAGTGGACACATAACCATCCCACCTGTTTTCTTATTCTATGACCAAATATGTGGTTATGATTGAAAATTTATTTTATTTTTGATTTTCCTTTTCAATTAATTTGTTTGCTTTATATGGGCTTTACTAATACATCCAAATGGTACTAAATTCTAAAGGTACCAAAGAGTTTATGGTGAAGAGTCAATCTACCACTCTTCTAATGAAATGAGAGGTTATATTGATTGAGTACTTACTGTGAGCCAGCCACCAGTGTAAGCTCTTAATTATATCATATGTAAGTATATCACACATGTAATTTAAGTAAATTACAGTGTTTGTAACTGGCTTTGAAGGTAGGTCCTGCAGTCGTCCTCATTTCACAGATGAGGACCTGAGGCACCGTGTGGGTGATTCACACAGCCTGAAAGCAGCAGATGTAGTGCTCCCACCCCGGTGGGATGACTTCACCACTGTGTCCTTGGCCACCAGACTGCACACTCTGGAGTGGCTCTGTAGGGGCCACATGCTTCTGGTTTTTGTGACCCAAAGGACCTCAAATTGCCTAGACATCCTGGTATTCCAAGAATTTGGAACCCTGGGATGCCCTGGGCAAAATCCAGCCCCAGCTAGCCAGCCTCCTTAGACAGGCAATTGGTCTGAGCTAGGGACCCTGATTTCTGTGGCTGTGGAATTCCACCTATGTTTAATGGGGTGCTGGAGGGACTGTTTCTACAGGGATAGGCCAAGGGACCTGGTGGTGGGAGCCAGCCCTTCCCCACAGTCACAGTTCAGCGATCTGGACTAGTACACTCCGAGCCTGAGGCCTGAACACCAGCAGCTCAGGGCAGATGGAAGAAGGAGGAGAAAGCAACAATAGCTACCACTTACTTACTGAGCATCTGTTCCCTGCTATGTAAATATTGTCTTGATGTGGATTTCCCCGAAGCAGACTCCAAGATAAAGATTCAAGAATAAGAAATTTATTTGAGAGGTGGTCTCTGGTAGGGGACAGGAAAGGGAAGGAGCCCAAACTGGCTTCACCACCAAGCAAGTTCTCTGAGTAAGTGTAGTGCCAGCTGGCTGGGGAGCTCTGGGGGCAAGAGAGTTGGGCTCTTACACACCTTCCCTTCTTTCCTGGGTCAGGGATTGTTCTTGGGGGCGACAGCTCTCCAGCACTCTGGCTCAGCAAGCTCTGAGTGCTGGCTGGCGCTGGAGGCAGGGCAACTCCTAGGCATTCTCTGATTTAACCCGATCACAACTCAAAACCTGACTGGGGGAAAAGACTATAATACAAGTCATTTTAGATAGCAAGTAATAAAAAGAGTGGCTTTAAGGGAAAGAGTCTCCATCAGCCCATGTAACTAAGAAGTCCAAATGTGTGATCTTTAGGCACAGCTGGGTCCAGGTAATTAAAATGTCAGCAGTCTGCCTCTCTCTACCTCTCGGCTCAGCATTCTTCATGCCCTTCATTCTCAGATAGGCTCTTAGGGGTGGTGCGGTGGCCACCAGCAGCTCTGGATTTACAGCCCAGCAACTCTGGCAGAAAACAAGTGTGGAAGACTCTATAACATAACGACCTGGTACAAATCCTGCCTTTCCACCTACTAGCTCTGTGACCTTGGGTAGGTTCCTTAACCTCTCTGGGCCTCATGAGCCCATCTGCCAAACAGGAATAAGAATGACACCCTCCTCTGAGAGTTGCTATAGGATTGGAGGGCTGGATAGAGGATCACGTGGCTCAGAGCAAGTGCTCAGTCAGGGCCAGATGGGACTGTTCATGCAACTGCCAGCAAAGCCTCAGAGCCACTCCCCATTGCCAGGCTTAGGTCAGGGGGTTTCTGTGAAGGAGACGCTAGAGCTGTCACCAGAGGCAAAAGGTATAGGTGTCAGCCAGAAAACTCCCAGAACTTCCTTATGGCTATTGTTACCCCTTCTCCCATTTCGCAGTTGAAGAAACAAGGCTGAGGACATGGAAGTTACTTGCTTAGAGTAACAGACAGGACAGTGAAATCAGGAATCACAGCCAGGCTGCTCTCCCTGGGTTCCGCTGGCCACAGAAGTAGCTTTGGAGGCGCCTGGGTGTATAGGTCCTGGCAAGCTTGGCTCTGACTCAGGCGATGTTACAGCCACAGGTTTTCAGTCCAGTGCACAGAGCCCTTGGTTGGGGAATCGAGGCAGCAGTCAGGGGCCAGCAGCGAGCATCCTGGGGACATGCCCTAGTGCGTGGGCCGGGTCATAGGGCCCAGGCCTGGGGCTGCAGGTTAGGGCTGCTCCGATTCAGGGCAGTCCCACCCTGGGTGGGGTCCCAGGCAGGCAACAGGTCATCATCTTCTTTGATCTCACCAGAAACCTGGATATTGGGTACCTACTATATGCCAACTGTGTTCTAGGCCCTGGTGATCCAATGAGCAACACATCGTCCCTGCTCTCTTGGTGTTTCTGCTCTAGTGGGCAGGGCTAGATAACAAACATGAAGGTGGGTAATGACACCTGCTACCATAATAGCAACTGGCTGATAACTGACACGTGGTTAGAGGACACCTCTTTGAGCAGGGAAGACTTGAGCTGAGACCTGAGTGATTTCGAGGACCAGCCCCTTGCAGAGGGGAAGCCTGTGTGAAAGTGCTGAGATAGGACAGAGCTGCTCAGCTCAAGAATCAGAAGGAAGTCTGGATAAGAAAGAAGGCTAGAGTCTGGACATGGAGAGTGAGGGGAGAGCAGCTGAGATGACGTCACAGAGGTAGGCAGGGGCTGGAGCACATAATAAGACCAGGAGAGGGACTTGGTGTTGGGGAGACCTCTGTGGCTTTGCAGATGGGGCTGGTTTACATTTTAACATGATCCCTCTGTCTGCCACATGAAGTGTGGCCTGTCAGGAGCTGGAGTGGGTGTAAGGTGACCAAAAAGAGGCCATTGCAGGATGGAGGGGGTGCTGGCCTGGTCTCTGAGTGGTGCCAGAGTCTGGATCCCAGATAGTAACCAGGCTTGCTGAGGAATCCATTGTAAGCATGTGACTAGTTGTGACATTTTGTCCTGAACAACCTGGGACAAGAACCTGGGTCATGAGGAACCTGCCATGATGAGGAGGAAGAGCCGAGACTCAGCAGTAATTGAGGGGACACTGGCTTGTCACTTGCCTGGGGTGGGTTCTAAATCTGTGCCACTAGCAAAGGAGACTCAGGCAACTGGGGCTGGAGTCTGGGTCTGGGTCTGGGCAGCACTGCACAGTGCTGAGGCCCTGCCCTCTGCACCCCTGCCTGTGGCAGGTGGGCTGAGGCCTGCCACCCATGTGCTGCCTCACCAGGAAGCGAGCCCGGAGCTGCAGCCAAGCAATGTCTGCAGGTGGGGTGTTGCCTGCACCCACCACCATGAGGAGCCAGGACCCATCCAATGGGCAGAGTGATGACCAAACTGCCTCCGGGGGACTTCTTAGCAAATGCCAGAGCCTAGGTAGAGGTGGAGAGGAAATCACTGTTGAAGTAACGTGTGGGAAAGGCATGTCAAGGTCACAGCAGTTGATAGAGTTAAAAAGGGTGTCATTTTTGTAAATAGTGGAGATATTGTATATAGGGGTGAAGAGGAAGATGGAACATGTAAGGTGTCAGAAAAATCTGGTGAATTTTAGATCGGGTTTTGTCAGATGAGCTGGGAAGGAGGGGGATTTGGGGGGGGAGAGACAGACAGACAGACGGACAGACAGAGACAGAGAGGAGATGGCCCCATGGGACAAGATATAGGCCTGGGTCAGCACTTGGAGCTCCAACAGCAAGTGGAGAGTGTGGGTGGCAATCCCGTGTGACATCGTTTCTTTTATACCTCTACTGGCTCCACTGACTGCTGCTCAATTGGACAAGACTCCAGTCTGTGCTGGTGTTCATTCTGCATGAAAAATAAAAACAGCTTTTCAGAAAGTTCCTCTAAAACAAGTTGTTGAAAAGAAATGGAACCCAGGCTAGATCGCTACTGTTCAGGGGAACTCCTGGCGCACGTGGCAGGGTGGGAGCAGCATGGTGGTAGCCAGCCATTGTGCTGGGCTCCCTTTGCAAGCATGCCGTGATCACGAGACTTTCCACCTCTGAGTCATCAAGCAAAGAGCCAGCACATGGCAAGCACTGAACCAGCTCCCAGTCTGTGTTTTATACACACAAATTTAATCTTTAATTATCCAAACAATCCTATGCAATAGGCACTGCTATTATCAACACTGTTGTACAGAGGAAACCCAGGCACGGAGAGGTTAAGGAATTTGTCCCAGTTCACACAGCCAGTAAGTGGTGAAGTCAGTGTTCAAGAACCTTACTGCAGTCTCTGGTCTTAACCACTCCACTTCATGGCTCCTCATGTGCCCACTAAAATGTCATTTGCTTACTACATACCCACATCAGCCTAATCCTAAGTAATAACATGCCTAAAAAATCACAGGTTTGAATCATTTGTTGTATTTTTTCTAATGCTCATTAATATAAATATATAACAATGTTTTTAAAGTTAAGTCGTGTATCAGCTGAAATCATTTTGAATACTGTATTAGTCTTCTAATGAAATGAAGGACCACAATCTGATTGGCTTAAACAGAATTTCCTTGTCTCAGTCCTGGAGGCTGAAAGTCCAAGGTCAGGGTGTCTGCAGGGTCATGTTCCTTCTGAAGGTAGTTGGGAAGAATCAGTTAAAGGCTCCTCTCCTAGCTTCTGGTAGTTCCTTGACTTGAGGCAGCGTAATCCCAACCTTCACATGGCGCTTGCCTGCAGACACATCTGTCTCTGTGTCCAAGTTTCTCCTTTTATAAGGACACAATTATCAGATTAAGGCCCACCCTAGTAACCTCATCTTGACTCAATCATCTGCAAAAACCCTAATTCCAAATAAGGTCACACGTACTTGGGGAGGACACAAGTCGACCCTCAAAACATACCTTCATGTACAGCATTTTGAGTAGAGCTTAATTAAAATCTGCCTTTCTCCAAAAAGTGCTGACATGTTCTAACAAATTACAGATAGCATATAGGACAAGACTAACAAATATGTGAGGAAATGAGTGCGAAGGAAAAACAAAAGGAAGAAAAATACGATGAACAAATGAATGCCTGAGGGAGTCACAGTTGTGACTGAGCTTCCTGGCCACCATGGCAAAGAAGCGTGCGTTCACATAAAAATGCATGTCACCAGATTGCCGCTGTCCCTGGAACTAGGTTCTGAGAGCAGTTTGACTGTCCAACGGTTTCCTTAAAGAGGACACTGTTTGATGTAGTGGAGTCTTTATTTTGAACAAGTCTGGGCCTCAGGCTTTATCTGTTAAGTAGGCTTGGCTCCCACATAAGCCAAATTTGAAGAACTGAAAGTTGAAAACCCTGGCATGATCACCACCCTCACACTGAAAAGGGATTACAGCAGAGCCACCTGTAAAATGGGGATTAGGTTGTCGCAAAAAGTGTGGAGTGGCCAAAGCTATTCTTGGAAATCCCTCAAACTGATGCTCATGTGCAGCACACATGGCTCTGTATAGACAGCGCCATACAGGCACCTCACCACTCAGTAAGCCCTAGAGAGTCTCCTCCAGGGTGGGAACAATCACAGCTTCTTGGACTAGCCCCAGGTGGAGCAGCTGGCTTTGTTTATGGTCTGGGTTGCAGGAAAATGGGTATGTTTAAACTCTGGCTTTATGCAGAGGGCCCTGGATGTTCACACCTCCACAGGCCTAAGGAACCCAAGACTTCCTGAGAGGACAGTAGAATCGAACCAGCTCACCCAATTCCAGGCAAAATCTGAACTGTTTATGTGCTTTACCTTAAGTTTGTGGGGGCCTATAGTTGGGGAGGGGACATATAAAAATCAGCCTTTTTATATCTTCCTGGAGAATTGAAACTTTTATCACCACGTGTTATCTTTTTTTCACTCTAATAATGCTTTTTGCCTTAAAGTCTACCAGCTTTCTTTTGGATAGTGTTTAAATGGTATATTTTCTATTCTTTCACTTTCAAACTTTCTCTTGTAAGCAGCGTGTAATTATTTTTTATTTTTATCCTCTAACAATCTATGTGTTTTAATGGACACATTTAATCCATTTACATTTAATGTAATTGCTGATATATTTGAGTTTTAATCTATCTTATTATTTGCTTTATTTGTTCTGCCTGTTTTATGTCCCTTTTTTTTCTTCTTTTTTGTCCTCTTTTGAATTGGTTATTATTTTTTTTCTTTTCTCTTAGCTTGTTAGTTATACATTCTTTCGTTATTCCTTTAGTCATTACCAGAGATTGTAATATGCATTCTTGATCTATTAGAGTCTTCCTTAAATTAGCGAGTTTACCACTTCTCTTTCAATGAAAAGGACATTACACCTCTGAAACTCCATTTACTTTCCTCCCAACTTAAATGCTATTGCCATGTATTTTAATTCCCTCTAGATTTTAAACTTGACTAGATGACATCATTGTCATCATTATTTTACAGTCAATAGTATTTGGATTTGCACACATTGTTGATCTTTCTGTGCCCTCACTCCTGGCTCTTTCTCGGTCACCCTGACTCTCAGACTACAGTTCCAAGTTAGTGCCAGCTCTTCTCAGCTTCCCAGCCTTGCAGCAACTCTTATCAGAATCAGCAGCTCCTTGAGGGAAATGCCTCCCAGGTGCTGGCCTCACCTCTCTGGGTTTCCTTCTCCTGCTGGCTCTTGGCCCTGTAATCCTTCACAGCCATTTTGCCCTCCATGCCTTCAAACAGATTTCATTTTCCAAACAGGTTTTATAATATTTGGTCCAGCTTTTCTAGTTATGCTCCAAGGAAGGGTATGTCTGGATTAGCTTGTCTGCCATTACCAGAAGTGTAACCTATTGCCTACACACTTTAAAGAGTTCTCTCTCCTTGCCCCTTTTTCTTTGGCTGGCATCATAAAATTGAATTTGTATCAATTAATATGCATGTAATGCAACTACATGAGAGCTTAATTCCTCTCTCTCGCTATGATTGTCCCTGGTTCTGATGAAGGGGCCTCATGTGCTGCGTTTCTCTGGTCTCTGTCTGTTAGCCTTCTGAGAAACTGTCTCGAGAGTGAAAGAACATCAAATGTCTTTAATGTGGAAAGTTTACTGTCCAGGTTTTCATAGTACTGTAGGGAAGTGATATATCTGAACGACTTTTCTCAGACAAACTGTCAAACACAGAAATAAAGTAACACCCCTCAACGTGAGTGAATGAGAAGATCTTGACAGGCCTGCACTTAGCATATCTGTCAGGAAAACCTGTAGGAGAAAGACCATTCTGCCAAAGTCTAGAGTCTCGTAACATATTAGTGTTCATTATTAATAGCAAGTGACAGAAATCCCAACTGGCTGAAGCAGTAAAGGAATATGTATTGCTCACAGACCCAGAAAGTCCGGGACTATAGATTTGACCTCAGGCATGGTGGGATCCAGGTGCTCAGATGATGTCACCAGGAAGCTGCTGCTTTATCCCTCAGTTCTACTTTTCTTAGTCCAATGGGTCTCAAACTTGGAAGTGCATCAAAATTATTTGCGAAGCAAATAAAACACAGATCGTTGGGCCCCAGCCCCAGTTTCTAATTCAGTGCATCTAGGGTAGAGCCTAAGTATTTTAATTCCTAACAAGTTCCCAGGTGATACTGATGTTACTGGACCAGGGACCATGCTTTGGGGGACCCTCTCTGGTCTCAGGCATGGCTTGGAGAGGGTCCTCAGTAGCTCCAGGCTCGCTCCCTTTTACACAAGGCTTAGCAACCCCAGGGGGAAGGAGACTGCTCCTTTCTAATAGTTCTAGCAGAGTCCCAAACCAGCTGCCCCTGAGCAGATCGCCAGTCTCCAGTCTCCGTGATCAGAGAGGCAGTTCTCTCGGCCAGATTGGACCAGCAGTGGGGTCAGATCCATTCAAATCACATAGCCTGAGAAGAATAAGGAAGCAGTGGTTCTCTGAAGGAAAACCTATGTCCTTTGAAGGTCACTGTTGCTGGAAAGATGAAAGCAACTGCTATTCATTTCATATAAAAATTAACCACGCATGACATTTTTGCTACAAATGCTTCCGAGGCAGAGTATGGAGCAAAAGACTGTAAGATCCAAGAGCAAACTGTAGAAGTCATTTAGTCACAGTGGTTACAGGGATCCTTGACCGCCTTCCCTGGAAATCATGTGCATTCCTAGGCTGATGAAGAGATAGCAGCAGAGGGGGAATATTAGGAGTCACAGACAGAACCTGCTGTGGAGAGGCCCCAAAAGAAGCTTTAGATATGAGAGGAACACAGGCCTTGACAGGCTGTGTGTATCAGCTATTTATTGCTGCCTAACAATCCACCCCAAAATGTAGCTTAAAACAACAACCCTTTTATTATTGCTCAAGAGTCTGCAGGTGGGCTGGGCAGTGCTGGAGTGAGCTGGTGGGTGGC
Organism: Cynopterus sphinx; assembly: GCA_030015415.1. Classification (NCBI taxonomy): domain Eukaryota; kingdom Metazoa; phylum Chordata; class Mammalia; order Chiroptera; family Pteropodidae; genus Cynopterus; species Cynopterus sphinx. The sequence continues at coordinate 90,779,197 of CM057379.1, read as the reverse complement.
TGGGCTGTTTGTTCTCAGGTGGCCTCACTCCCATGTCTGGCAGCCTAGCTGGCCCGAGGACCTCAGCTGGGACAACTTGTCTCAGTTCCACCTGGTCTCATTATCCAGCATGTGGTGGTCTCCGGGCAGCAAAAGAGGACATGCCCCAATGTGTAAGTGTGTTCTTAAGACCTTGCTTCGTCATGATTGCCAGTGGCCTGTTGGCCAAAGGAAGTCACTGGGCTAAGCCCAGCTAGAGAAATAGACTCATCTCCTGATGGGAGGTGCTGCATCATGACAGTATAAAGTGGCACTCGTCTGGGGTGGGAGGAATGTATGGCCATTTGTCACATCTCCTATGCCATGGACAACATGTGGCCCAATGTGGCTGAACCATCTTGAAATGCATGGAGGCTTTGGAGTACTCAGGTACTCGGTACTCAGGTAGCACATTGTCCTCGGGTGCAGCCTCCTTCCCACCTCCTAGGTGGATTTTAGGAGTGAGTGTGGGCATCTAAAGACAAAACAGGGCTAAGTCAGCATTTCGCTGGACCTTTTGCCACACAAAATCATACACAGTTTCCAGGCTGGCAGGCACCTGACAACAGGAACTGAGGACTTATGCCCATCTAAAGGGGGCACCGCTACCCAGCTCCAGCTTATGATTGTCAGGAATGCCAGTCAAGTAGTGTATGTTTTTTCAAGCGATGCCAAGAATCCCACCCAGTTTTTCTCTTTTCTGGAAAAAACTTTTCATGTATTTCCAGTTTTGAAAATAAACCATGAGAGTCACACAACACACATCTGCAGGCTGGGTTTGGCCTGTGGGCTGCTGGCTAATGATCTCTTATGTGAGACCCCTCTTCTTGGATTTAATATTTGCCATTTCAGTGGCTTCCCAGGTGACCTCAAAGGCCCTTGCATGTGGTAAGGGGTAATTTGGCTGAAACCCTGAATCTGAGCTTTTCTGGTGACAGCTAGTGCCTGGGAACCAGTCACCTGGCTGGTAAGCTGACCAACAGCCCCGCATCCTCATGTCTTCTTGGTGACACGTGTTAACGTTCATGGTAAATCTCCTGAATGATACGCTTTGTTTTTTTGCAAGAGAGATGAAGCCAAGTCTCAGTGAAGCGAAGAGAAAGTGACATTAATAGAAGAAGGATGGTTTTCAACCAGAAAAGAGCCATTTGGGATAAATTAAAATGTGCGATTTGGCTTTTGCTGGTGGCACAAATTTATTGTGTGAATAAATTCACACTCTCCAGATCTATGATGAGAATAAATCCACCCTCGTGTGGTATGCAGGCCAGGGCAGAAATGGCTCACCCGAGTGAGCAATGAGAGCTTCAAAATGAGTTAAAAGGTGGTCGCCTCGTGTGTTGTGAGGATCGCACAGTAATCACAAGCCAGTCAGCAGAAATGTGCTTCAGGAGGACACAGGCACCATGTACAAATACTTCTGGGAAGCCACGGGTGGGGAGAGCATGGGGGTGGAGCTGTGGAGTTGACCTTCACTGATTTAATTTTTAAAAGCATCTTCTTAGCATAATATGACTCTAAGTGCACAGGCAGTGCCCAAAGAGCATTCCCTCCCAAATGAAAGATGCTCAGGGCAGAAGGGTTTGTGCAGATAAAACTGGACCTCGGCAAAAGAAAGTGCCTTCTTCAATGTCCTTTTCCAAGAAGAGGTGAGCATAGGGTTGTGGTGGCCAAGGACAAATAGTTATCTCAGGCACGCTGGTCTACCCCAACCGCAGGCCAGTGAGGCATGTGGGGGCAGTAAAAAGGCCAAGGTCACCACATAGCTTTATTTAAACTTACTTTTAAAATGCTCTGTGTGAGAAATAGAGAAAGAGCTGGTGGACTCAGGCACTGCCCGAGCTTCCTACCAGTGCTGGGTGTCCCCACCAGTGTTGGGGTGCTGCGCATGTGCATGACCTGAGTCCCTTGTTCGTAGAATCATCTATAGGACCCAAAAGGGTCAGGTGATGAAGGAAACAATATCTTTTAATGATCTGCACAAGTACAGAGGTTGACAAGGTTTGGGGTTAAAATCATTTTCCATTCATTCACATGACAGAATCATAATGCCAGGTGCCATAATGCCTCCTGCAGCAGCATGAGGCCTGTCGGCTTACCTGGCCTCGGCGCCCCACAAGAGCCAAGCCTGAGACCTCTCCACCCTCGCTACCCACCACGCTTTGCCTCGCTTCCTCATTCCAGCCCCACTTGCCACGCCTCAGTGTGCCAAACTCTGTCTATCTCAGTGCCTTGGCACCTGCTGTTCCCTTGGCCTGAAACAGCCCTCCAATATGGGTGTTCTCAAGGCTCAAGGCCTTGAGGTCTTTGCTCAGATGTCACCTTCCCTAACCGAGTGTCTCAAATGGTGTCCTTCCCCTCCTGGCACCTCCAGCCTTTGCCCTGCTTTGTTTTTCTTCCCAGCACTCATCACCACCTGCTGGTATCTCCTCTGTGCACCTGCCTGTTCCATGTCTGTCTGCTCCATGACTGTAGGGTGTGTGAGGACAGGGGTGTGCCTGTTGCACCTACCTGTGTACCCCTGAGTCTAGAGCGGTGTCTCATTGCACAGTGTGGCAGGGGGCAAGAGCCTTTGCCATTAATGCCTTTGCCCTTCCAGAAACCATTCTGCTTGCAGCTCCCCTTGGGGTGAGCATATGTTGGCACTTCAGAATTTTTTAGTTCTAGCTCCAGCACAGCGCAAGACCACGTCCTTTAGCTTCCTTTTACTCCTTCTTTATCCTGTCTTCCCAGCCCCTTCAGGGACCTGATCCCTTTTTGCAGTGAGTGAGGAAGATCCCAGGCTGACGCCCAGCACCCTTTTACCTGCCATGTTTCAATCACAATAAGGGTTCCCACCTCCATCAGCTTGTTAATCCGAGCTCTTTCCAGCTCGTAACTTCTCTGCCCGGTGTTTGCGTTACCTTCTCATCCCTCCTGCTGCAGAGCAGGCCAAGCAGCTGATGAGAAGGGCGAACAAGGAAAGCTAAAGCAGCCTTGACTGCGGTGAGCAGAATCCTCGGGTCACTTTGCGAGCAGCTCATTACTTTTCTGTCCTCAGGAGGAGCGCTGGGGCAATGACAAGAGTCCATCAAAGTCAGAAAATTACGCGTTTCTGTTTACTGCCCAAGCCATCCATCCTTAGACGTGTGAGGGTTCCTTTGGGTACCCTTGACCCTCCTGGGGAAGCAGCTGGACTGTATTAAACCAGCCCTTGGGCTCTATTAGCCTTCATGTTTCTTAAAAACTGGAATATGTTATGAACAAATAAAACTCAGGGGACTTTATGTAAATTTCTTATCCAAGCTTAGAAAAAAGTGACAACACTAGGAGCACAGCCCTGTATGGCAGGCACTGGCCAGAGCTGGGTGTCGGCTCCTTACTCTCTGTGGCTCAGCCCCCACGTTCAGTCTTGGTCAGAGTGTAGCCCCTGGTCCCTGAGCATTTGCATGCACAGACCCTCTCCTGGGTGCCTAGTAGAAATTGGTATCCCCTCATTTCAGCTTAGCTTTTCTATGAAATCCCATAGTCCCCATCCCCCATCCCCCAGTGCCTGGCCACACTGGAAGCCAGCCCAGGGGAGCTGCTATGTGTTTTCTTCCCCCTCCTGCCAATTCGATTCTCGAGGCCGCTACTTGAACTCTGTTCAGACACAACATTCTAACAGAACATAGCAGAAGGGTCAAGTGCTCCAACAGGAATCTCTAATACTCAGTGCTGGTGGTTTACTGAGGTCATGAGGATCGAAGGATACTGTTTTTCAACAAGCCTTATACCAGCGCTCTCCCCCCTCACCACGGCCTGTAAAGAGGTCAGACCTGTAAATTCCCAGTTTGTTAGAGGTCAACATTAATGTCCCAATCTTTGATTTTACCATTAAATGATATAATCAGGTTGCCTATGTGGAATTCTCGTCTCTAACCCTGAGCTCCCTCCTAAACGCCAGACTCGTGTGCACTCTGATGCCAGCATCACATCTGGGACCTAGCCTGTCCAAACCTGAGCCCCTTTGCGTCTAAACCTGCCCTCCCCCCACAGCCCTGCCCAGCTCAGCTGAAGGCAGCTCACTGCCCACTTCCTCAGGCCCAAACTGGAGTCATCCTTGGCTCCTCTCTTTCTCTCCCAGCCACGTCTACTCTGTCAGGAAATCCTGCTGGCTCTGTCTTCACTGTATATGCAGAATCCTACCGCAGTCTCTCCCTCCACTGCCACTGTGCCTCCCACTGCACAACTCCCTTGGTCCCTAACTGGTCTCTCTGCCTTCACCCTCACCTCCTTTAGGTCTGTTCTTCACTCAGCACCTAAGTCAGATCAAGTTGTCCCCTGCTGTAATTCTTTCAGTGGCTCCCCACTTCACTCGGAGTAATGGCCTACAATGTCCCCCAGGCCCTTTGTGACCTAGCCCTCTCCACCCTCTCTCAGGCTTCCTCTCAACCCATTGCTTTTGCTCCTCTTGCTCTGGCCTGAGGTACCTTGCTGCTTCAGGGACAAACCACAGGCCTCTCACTTCGCCCTGGTGCCTGGTCCACACTTTCTGGGTGCTTTATGACATCTGCCCTGCCTCCCAGCACTCCCCATCTCCCTTACCCTGCTCTGCTAGTCTTGTTTTTCCATATACCTTATACTATTTATTATTTGGCTGGCTATTGTCTCCCTCCCCAGGGATGGGGGCTTTGATCTTTCTGGTCACTGCTGTGTCCCCAGCACCAAGAACAGAGCTTGGCACAGTGGCACTCAATAAATATTTGCCGAGGGGATGAAATTTAGTAGGTGAAAGCCTCTTTCAACATCCCAATGTTGAACAGTTCTTTAAGTGGAGTTTGTTTTTTTTTTTTAACAGAAAGAATCCAGACATAAGTAATAGAGAGGGCATTATAATGAGTCCCATGTGTCCATTTGCCGGCATTGGTAATAGTTCATTGATGGCCAGTTTCATTTTCTCTATACTCTTGCGTACTCCTCTAATGGTTATGAGGCAAATTCAAGCCATCATATCATTTTATCTGTAGATACTTTAATATACTTTTTTTTTTTATAGCTACATAGTACTCCACTGGGTGGATATACCATAATTATTCTATTCAACTAGTCTTATTGGGTGCTTTTTGCACATCACTTTATTCTTTATAAAACAAATTTTCCACTATTGGAACTTCCAGAGCCGACCACAGTTTTGCAATATTTTTTTCTTAAATTGAGGAGTAATTTTTTTATTATTCTTATTCCTCATACAAAAACAAAGTAAGCACAAATATTTCAAAGTAACCATCATTCTACATGACATTATATATTATTCCTTATAGGTACTTTGTTAGAAGGTTAATTTTTAATAACTTTCTGATACAATTTCATTCTTAAAGGAAAGTTACAAGGATAGTACAAATGACACTCCCATAAACCCTTCACCAAGGTTCACCAGTTGTTAGCATTTTGCCCCAAGTACTTTATACTTGCTATGTGTGTGTATTTTTTAAATCATTTGGGATTAAGTTGTAGACATCATTCCCTTTTACTCCTGAACACTGTAGTATGTACAGTCGCCCCTCTCTGTCCACAGGGGATTGGTCCCAGCACCCCCGTTGGGTACCAAAATCCAAGGATGCTCAAGTCCCTTATGTAATATGGCGTAATATTTGCAGCTAACCTATGCACCTCCTCCTGTATACTTTAAATCACCTCTAGATTACTTAGAATGCCTAATACAGCATAGATGCTATGTAAAGAGTTGTCATTCTGTATTATTTCGGGAATAATGACAAGGAAAAAAAGTCTGTGCATGTTCAATACAGATGCAGCCACTGTAGGCCTGACTGCATAGCACTCGTCTGACCCTGCGGATGTGGGACTGCGGATGTGGAGGGCCAATCATATTTCCTCAGAACATGGGCATTCATTTCGCATTACCAAGTGCACTTAAGTTGTGAAATTCAGGACATTTAGCATTAAAACAATACTATCATTTAAGCTACAGACTACGTTCAGATTTTATTATTTGCTACAACAATGTTCTTTACAGCAATGTCTTCCCACCCAGGATCCTGTCTCAGGGTTGCCACTGCATTTATTTGCCATGTCTGCCAGTCTCCTTTAATCTGGAACTGCTCTCTAGGCTTTCTTTGCCTTTCATGACCTTGACATTTTGGGAGAGTACAGTTGTTTTATAGATTGTTCCTCAACTTGAGTCTAATAGTTTTTGAGCCGCAGCCCAAGAATTCAGTCTAAAGGAGGGTGTCCTGTTTTCTGCCCCCAGGACCTGGAAGCCGTCGAGAGAGGCCCCTATCAGCAACCCGAAAACCAGTGCTGGAGGCTGAGGACCGAGAGGAAGATGCCTCAGCTGTGCTCAAGGCCATCCAGGTGGAGAACGAAGCCCTGCAGAGGGCGATCCTGAGCAGAAAGGCCGAGCCCTGCACCAGCCCACTGCAGGTACGGTCATGGGCAGCAGAAAGGGATAGAGGAGGACTTGGCTACTCAGGGACCAGGTGGTGAGGGAGCCCATGGTGAGGAGAGAGAGACATTTTAGGCATCCCTGACCTCATAATCGATGCACAGTCACTCACTGACCTGCCAAAGTTCCCATATCCTCCACCTTCTTCCCATTTCCTCCACCTTCTTTCCAAAGTTCCCAGAAAGCCCAAGTTGGATGCTAGTATGCCTCCAAGCCTTGCTGATTTCCCTGCAAACCCTGATACCTTAGACTGGAGTTAGAAACTGCGGATCAGAGAAAGAATGGAGTCAGCGACAAACTCTGGCTTCTCTGGAAGGATCTTCCCCCATAGCATGAACCTGGCACGCCTCTGCATCCTCACCACTCCCTGTGGCCCTGCCCTGGCCTGCTTCACCTGTTCGGGAAACCTCCTGGACCCTACAGGTGTTAGACTTTGTGTCCACTGCCTTACGCTTTAAGCAGCAAACAGGAATGGTAGGGTGGAGCAGGGCCCATTGGGGAGCCGGGAGGCTTTGGGCATACCTTGGCATACTCATCCTTTCTCAGAAGCATGTTCCCGACTGACCAGTGAAACCCCTCTACCTTAGCATATCTCACTTGATGCTCACAGTAACCCTGAAACAGGCAGGGCTCGTTTCATCACCCCATTTTATAATGTGTCTGATGGTGCCCAGAGAAGCAAAGTGGCTTACTCCGGTCATGTCTTTGTAAGTGGCCGAGGTCTGCCTGCCTGAAAGGCTAGCACCCCATCCACACCACCAGTTGCTGCCCTGGCTCTACAGCAGTCTGCTCTTTGGGATATGCTTTGAGGAACACGTGTTGTCTGTTTTCTGGGAGTTCAGCTTTGCCACAACATTAGTGTCTATGGGCTTTGAGACAGTCCCTGCGCCTCTGTGCCAACCTGTCAGTGAAGCGTATACTGCAGATGGTTTTGTTCTGCCCTCACATCGTGTGATGACATCATTCCAGGACACTGAAGGACCACCAGCAAAATCGTGGATCAATCTGCTGAAGGAGAAGGACGAGAGCCCTGAGGTCAGTGAAGGCCTGAGAGCAACAACAGAGCTCCATGCCACAGCACCTGTTGGTCCCTAGGGTGCTTTCCTCACATAGTCCTGGCAGATCCCCACTGTGCTTCCTGAGCATAATGCAGTTCTCCCAGTTCACAGGTGGGGGGACCTGGCCGGGGGGACTTGTCCAAGGTGACGAGTTGAAGCCAGCCAGGCCTGCTGACTCTAGTTTCTTGTTATGTATCTAAGACAACACAGAAAAACAGATCTTAATATTCTGAATAGATAAATTATAGCTATATCTATCTATCTAGGTCAATTAGGCCTATCTCAGCCAAGACAGCCCCAGCAAATAGGGATGTGAATTAAGAAAATGCCCAGGAAATTCCTGGTAGGTTAGGCACAGGTCTGTGCTGTGTGCTCAGAATCCAGATCACATTAGCCTCTGGCCTCATGGAGCCTACAGGCAACAAGCAGATAAAGCCATAAATAAACAGGCAACTTCAGAGAGATGATAAGAAAAGCTGACTGGGTATGGGATGGTGGCTACCTCTGACCAGGTGGTCTGAAGAACTCCTTTGGAGGACATTCTATTTGAACTGTACCCTGTCTGTTAAGAAACAGCATTCTAGGTAGAAGAATAGGGGGAACGCTTTGAAGTGGGAATGAAACGGTTCAATCCAGGACCAGAAAGAAGCCTGACTTGTGGTGGGGAAGGAAGACAGGGTAGGAGAGGAGGGAATACTCAGCTGGGATTGTATGGAGGTCAGGGCAATACCTCTGAGCACTGTCATGGTCTTCTTTTTGTATTCCTCCCACCTGTTTTATTCTTTCCTGGTCACCTTTAACTGTCACCAATGGGTTTTTTCCAGTGGGTCCGATGTGACACTACCCACCCTGTGCTCCAGGATTTCTGGGTTACCTGACCTGTGACCCACAGGGCTTCTAAAGACTCGAATCATTTGCAGTTAGAGAACAGGGTGCATTTCTAGTTTAGATGATAAATGAAAAAGCGGGGAAGGCAAAAAGACCTAATGATGTTACTGGAATTCTCCATGGAGTCCTGTTACTTTGTAGCAAACAGAACAAGGATTGAATTGAGATGGAGAAAGGTGTTGATGAGAGAAATTTTTCCATAGCTCATTGAAGCAGATTATTTCCTGGGACCTCCCAGATCATAAGAAACTGAGATCCTGACTTTTTGCAAAGTTCGCATGAGGGGATTCTTGATCTCATCAGCCCCAGGCAGCTGCTGTCACTCATTCCTCTTCTCTGCTTCTCAAAACGGGACTGATCATCTACAAAGTGTGTTCCTTTGACCATGGCTCTGCTGTGTCTTGGGCCAGGAGGGTTTCCTCAGACACCTGTTTAATACGCTTTTCCATCGGCAGCTGCTTCCCATCACTGTGGTGACCAGCCTGCCGCCAGAGCCATCCAGGGCAGCAGGGGGAGCCAGAGCCGTCAGTGAAGCCATTGACAGAATTGGCCTTTTGGGGAGCAGGTACTTATCAAGACGACTTCAAAACAAAAACAAGAAACCCCCGACAATGCAGCCGTGAGGATCTATTAACTGAGGTTTTTCTTTGCTTTTCTTATGTTATGCCATCCTATCTAAAACTGCCCCTTTAGACTATATCCTCTCTCATCCCACTTCCAGCCCTAATGCTCAAAATCGACTTGATTTCTCTCAGGCAAATGTCTCTTTGCTTGTTCAGTTCAGTCCAACCTGTGTAAATCTCCAACCTTTTCAAAGGTTGAAGACTGTGGTGACCTTGTTCCCGGATAGCCCAGGAATGGGATGGGGTGGGGTGAGAGTGGCCCAAAGCAGTGTCCTTTGAACCTTCTTTTTTTTCCCTCTGTTAAAATTTCTGCAAATGCAGTATTCTCTTCCATTAATACGCAGTGTCAGTTATTGGAACTGTCAAGTTTTATTATCAAAATAAAGACTTTCCTCTAGTCTTCAGGCAAAATCGATCTTCAGAAAGCTCTGCCAGGTTGAGCCTGTACTTACTAGCATGCATTGGCACACAGCCATGCTCCCCGGGCCACCAGGCAGGGCTGTGCGCACTGGAGACTGTGCAAGGTGACGTGCCCAGCCAAGGTGCTAGAGGGGTATACAGCCTTAAACAGCTCAGGTGGGTGCATTTGCAGACGACACTCTGCTGGGTTTGGAATGTCCTTGTCCTCAGAAAAAAAGATGCAGCGCAGTCTCCAGACCAGGGGTCAGCAGAATTTTTCATTAAAGAGCCAGGTAGCAGATACTTTAGGCTTTTCGCTTTTAGTTTGTTTTAACAACCCTTTAAAAATGTGAAAACCATTCTTAGCTTGCAGGCCATACAAAAACAGGCTTCAGGCTGCTTTTGTCCTGTAGGGTATACTTCCTCTGACTAGTCTTCTAGACTGTTACAAGTTATCAGTCAGCTTAAGGAGGTCAGCTGGCCATCATGCCCCAAGCTATTACTTTTACTTGGCTCTGATTTCATTACTAATTATACAGCTATTTATAAAGGGAGAAAAACATCCTGTGTGCACATTTGACCTGTATGCACCTTTGACCTGTGTGTGCCTTTGACCTGTATGTGCCTTTGACCTGTATGCATGGTGACCTGTGAAGAACATGGGTTTGAACTGCATGGGTCCACTTATATGCAGATTTTTTTCAATAAATATACAGTTGGTCCTCCATGTCCCTGGGTTCTGCATCCACAGATTCAGCCAACCAACAGTATCTTTGACAAGGGCCGGGAATCCACAGATGCAGAGGTTCAACTGTTCTACACCATTTTTTATAAGGGATTTGAGCATCTGCAATCTTCAGGGGTTCCTGGAACCAATTCCCCATGGATTCCGAGGGACTGTAGTTAAGTTTTGGAGGAGTCAAAAGTTAGATGCAGATTTTCAACTGTGCGGGGGCCACATCTCTAACCCCCATGCTGTTCAAGGGTCAACTGTAGAAAACTAAGCATGGTGTCCTCCATGGGAATGTTTTCTGTCATGTAGCATTTGTTTCTACCTGTTTGCTAAAACAAAGTCACATTTCAGACAACAGCAGAAGCTTCTGAAAGTCCTCCAGGCCATCGAAAGTGACTCTGCCCATCTCAGCCAGGTGGCTTCACCAACTGAGGAGCAATTGCCACAGGCAGAGGTGAGAACCTCTACTTATGGGATGTCCAGATGCTTTTGGTTTCTCACTTGAAAGCTGAGGTTGGGAGGGTGAGAAATACAATCATTTCTATTTCAGTGGGGATTGCTCTGATGGTGGTAAACTTAGCATCTTTCTGCCGAGTCTCCACCTTCCCTCCTCCCCAGCACAGAGACATACCTGTGATGGGGAAAAAGGTTTCAGTGGAGATAAGCCTGTCCACATAAGAGGAAATATAAATAGCATGTAAGCCCTAAAGAAAATGTCCAATATTTCTGGTAACCAAGAAATGCGAGTTAGGATTCCAGAAAAAACTGTGGTGTGAACGGAACGTGGCAAAGAGAAAGAAAACAAGGAAGTGTGGGACCATGAAGCAAATGCTTAGTCTCAGAGGTTAGAGGCTGAAAGAAAAGGATAGATTAAAACCTAAAAAGAAAGAAAAGAAAAATTCCAGTGAACTCAAGGAAAGAGAAGTCCCCCAAACTTGTCCTGCTTATTCTTCTAGTACAATACGCAGTTGGACCCATCTTACTCCATCCTGGTTGATACCAGCTTTATATACTTTTCCATTAAAGCTGAACTAGACTTAGAGCCAGGTAGATTCCTTGCATACCTGACTGTGTAATGGCCAAAATTGAGAAATCGAGGCAGAAGTATTGAGTGGCTCTCAGGATTGCCATAGGTCCAAGATTTGAGCGGTTACCATGAATTCACAAAGGAACCTGCAGGTGACTGCTGCGTACAGAGAGGAACTGATTACTCTGTGGCCATGTGTGACTGGGACCTTAAACACAGAATCAAGGAAGGTCCCTGGAGTTCCCATCATGTCCATTTCTAACTTAGGCACCACACTAAGCAGATGCCAGAGGATTATGGAGCCCCTCGCTTCCGATTCTTAGAAGACAAAGTTCTGCTTTGCTTTAACCAATTTTCTGTTGCCAGTTTATTAAACAAGCTATAGCATGAATTATTATTCCACTCACTGATTTGCTCTGTTACAAGCTGAGTACGGTTAAATACACTCACTTTTGATGTTGTTTTGAAAATGATATTTTGTGTCATTTAAAAATTTGTGGCATCTTTTTATAAATCAGATGACTGTTCACAAAAAAAATAAAAAAGAAACGCAGACTAGCACAACCTTAATGTCCCATTGGATATCTGAGTGAATAAATTATTTTGATGGTAACCTCTAGTGCTGCCAAGGTTACAGTAAAACTGACAGTCTCGCCCTGCTGACGGTAGGCAATGTAAATTGGTGGAACGTTCTTAAAAAGCAGAATCTCTGGTCTTAGGAAGAGCCTTAGAAATGCTTATGTCCTCCAGCCCAATAATCCCACTTCCTTACCCTAAGGAAATCACTCACAACCTCCCCCCACAAAAAAAAAAAAATAGGCACAAATGTGCCCGCTTCTGAATCATTGGAAGTAGTGAAAGTGAGAGATAAAAAGAGAAATAACATAAACGTCTCATAATAATGAAGTTAATCAGGAAAGCATGATGAAGCAGCATGATGCAGTGGTGTAAAAGGATGGAAATTATCATTGCAGAGACTATGTAGATAGAAAATGTCAAGGCTACAAGGTAACTGCAAGGGGTGATGTTGATCTTCATCGAGTCCAGCATGGTCGCGACGACGTGCAAAGGAATGGCCACGTGAGCGTGTTGCCGAGCTGAGACATATGCTGCAAAGGAAGGGGGCACCCGGGTGCTGGGTAATGGGTGGTTCTTTTTTGTTGAAAGGTGTGTGTGCCGGCATATCCTTCTCAACCCTTCCTTCACCCGAGCCTTTCTTACAGTTTTCTTATTTGGTACAGTGGTCACCAACCTTATGATTGGCTAATGAGGACTTGACATGAAGCCTTCCCGAAGCCACATATAAGACTCATATGACAGTAGAAAGAGCCCTGCACTAGCCTAGTCGAGCTTCAGCTTTGAGTGTGACGCTGTCGTTTAAGGGTCATGCAACCTTAGATAAGCATCTTCAGTTCTCTGGTCCTGGGAATGTATGGCTCTTGAATTGGGTAAATAATCTGCAGCCCGTGGGCCACTGTAAGGCCTGGGGCAGGGAGCAGGGGTCAGTGAATGGCTCAGTGCCTGGCACAAGGCAAAAGAGAACTGGCACATATCAGTTATAAAATTTTCCATGTAGAAAAATCAAAGCTTTGTTCCCTCTCCTCCCCCAGCATGAAAGTTGCTTTCTTAACTGTGAAGACCCTAAATGTGGTGAAACTGCAGTCACATTAAAAACAGCGGGGTTCTATCGAGTCTCCTTAGAGGGGAAACTGATTTATACAACAAAGGGAAGAAAATGACGGTCTTGTAGTAAATGCTTTGGATGGGACCAGGTGGGGCTTGAGCCAGCAGCTCACAGCTTCTCCACAGTGTCAGCTGCATCTCAGCTCCCTCCCCTCACCGTGCCCAGTCTCAGCTCTGCTTTCTTCCTGTGACCCCTCAGTAGCTGGAGTGGTTCCCACCTCTCACCCTCATGCCCGCAGACCCTATGGTCAGGAGGGAAAAACAGCCCCCCAACAGCCTGAGATTGGGTCACGTGCCCATCACAGAGCCTCTCCCTCTGATGGCCCAGGGGACAGGACACACTGATTCCTTGGACATGTCAGGCTCCTCCTCGGGGTGGGAAAGGGTCCATTCTCCTATGCCTCAGCGCTTAGGCAAGAGAAGGGGTGATTTCTTCCAAAGAAAATCAGGGGTCCTGGTGAAAGAGAGCCAGTGACTGCCAGGGACCAGGAGCCTCCCAACCAGCGTTTGCCTCGAGTCCTGTGGCAGTTCCCAAATCAGTTCAGAAGCAGGAGCGGCCATCGAGTTGCAACACTGACGAGTTGTGACACTTCCTCAGCTAATAGACCCTTCAGCTTCTTCATTTAGAAACTCCGCTGCAGGAATTTGCACGCTGTAGGTTGCACAGGGCGTGAGCCCCAGCAGCCCCTCTGTGAGGCAGCTCGCCTCCCATCTGGCCCTCCTCCCTGCTGCCAGGAGCCAAGGTGAACCGCGCTGCAGCTCACGCCTCTGCAGCGTGCGCCTGGCAGTCGAACCCTCCTCACGAGCACGAGCTCATTAACCTCCCAGGGCCTCCACTTGAGCCAGGCCAGTTGAGGTTTGTCCCCATCCTCCAAGCCTGGGATTCAGGCCCAGGGCAGCAGAAGGCTTAGCCAGGGTCCCACGCAGCCCCACACGGCACGAGACGAGGAAGTAGTGAGGTCTGCGGGCCGAGCTGCTGGAAACAGGGCCCGTGTTCCTCTGGGAGCGATGCGCTGACCTCCCCCCCTCCCCGTCCCCGTCCCCATCGTGTGGCAATCACAGCTCATCCAAACACATGCTGGGAGCCAGAGCACGTCTCGCTGGCTATTAATTAAAAAAATAAGCAGGGAACAGTTGCCGTTCATTTGCTCAGCTCCCTGCTCACAGAACCATTGCAGATTACCAGTGCTAATTAACACAGAGGCCATGTGCACGCGGGGAATGCGCCATTTTACGAGTGACTGATCCGTGGTGACCAGCACTGCAGTCAGGGCCCAAGGGGCCTCAGGAAGCCATTCCGCTGTGTGGCCATTTATCGATGACATTCACGCATCCTCTCCTAGACTCGACAGCCTACCCGTTGGCATTAAAACCAATGAAGGAGAGAGAGGGGAGGAAATGAACACTTGCAGAGTCTCACAAGGGTCAGGACTGGTGACAGGGGCTGCTCTGGTGTTCACATCTCGCTTAGTCTCCACTACGGGATTGTCAGATAGATGGTGCCCTCTCACGTTCCCCAACTAGGCTGAGGGATGCCAAGTGACTGGTCCAAGGTCTTGTGTTATCTACTGTATTATTTTGCTTGGGCTGACTTGACAAAATACCACACACTGGTAGCTTAAACAACAGAGATTTATTTTCTCACACTTCTGGAGGCTAGAAGCCCAAGATCAAGGTATCGGCAGGTTTGGTTCCTCCTGAGACCTCTCTCTCCTCGGCTTATAGATGGCTGTCTTCTCACTGTGTCCTTACACAGCCTATTCTCTGAAAACGTGCATCCAGTGGTGTCTCTCCAGGTGTCCAAATTTCCTCTTCTTGTGAAGATATTGGTAAAAATGGATTAGGAATCAACCTAACGGCCTCATTTTAACGTAATTACCTCTTTAAAGGCCCTGTCTCCAAATATAGTCACATTCTAAGGTACTGGGGTTACGTCTTCAGCATATGAATTTTTGGGGGGATACAATTCAGCCGGTAACACCTGCTCAATTCAGCAGAAGTTGCGACTTGCCTAGAGGACGTGAAACTTGATAGTGGGGGAGAGATAGGCATGATGTTCAGACAGAATGTGATGCCTTTAAATCATTTTTGGTTATTTGCAAACTCTTCCAGGAAATACTGAGTGCCAGGGTACACAGCAGCTGTGTTTCAAATTCTTTATGAAGATGAGCTCATTTAGTCTTCATAATAACCATATGTAGCGAGTGCTATTTTTATTCTCACTGTACAGATGGAGAAACTGAGGCACCGAGAGGTTAAAATACCTTGTTGTTTAGAGGTAGAGCTGAATTCAGCCTGTCGTGTTTTATTATTTTTCTCTTCTTTAAGGACAAATTGAGAATGAGAGCAGAAGAGCTAAAAGACGCCACCTATGTGACGATGGAAATTCTGTCCAACTGGGGCAATGTGTCATGGGTGGGCCTCACAGAAGTTGAGTTCTTTGACCTGAACAACACGAAGCTTTATGTGTCGCCCCATGACGTGGATATCCGGAACACGGACATGCCCGGCGACCTGGGCCTCCTGGTCAATAGGAACTTATCTGTAAGTGGAGGGGCACGGGAGTGAGTCTTGGCCTTGTATTTTGATGCATTTTCTCTGTCCACAGTAAGCCCAAGAAGAGGTATGCGTGCAGGGATGGGAAGAATGTAACCTTTCAGTCATCCATTTGGGCAAAGTGGGGAGGAGCCTGAGGGAAAGGTGCAGGTGGAGGCCTCCGCACCATCCCCTTGAACTGTTTCCCAAATCCCTGCTCTGTGGGTTTTTCTTGGGCAAGAAGGGCAAGGAGGAGCTAATTCACCCCCTTTTATCCACCTTGCAGTTTACCACAGTCACCACCAAACATGAGACCTCAGGTCACTGAGGTCGGTACCCTCATTTTGTAGGTGAAGAAACTAAGACTTGGAGAAGGGCTTCAACTTGGCCAGGGTCACCCAGCTAAAAGATGGTGGGGTCGAGTGCACATCCTGCCGCACCGCCCAGGGCCCATGCCCACACCTGCTCAGGGTCCTGCTTAGTCGGAGTACGTGCCCAACAGATGTGGAATGTTCTTTTCCTTTAAATAACTAAAAGGTTCTGGGTTTTGTTGCTGTTGTTTATTTGTTTTAAGAAAAGCACTGGCATTTTCTCTTCCTGCCACTGCAAGTTGGACATGAGACTGTGAGCTATCCTGAGACAGACTGCCTGGCAACGCCACCTTTGCTGTGCTGTGCCTCAGCATCATTCACTGTCATCTCTGGGAGGGGTCTGGGAGACCGGCAACAGAAGTTGCCTCTCAGCCATGGATCTGGGTGAACAAGGGACTGGGCAATAGACAGACTTTCCCTTGGGTGCTCTTTTATAGCTTTTAAGTTTCTCGCCATGGACATGTTATCTATCTAAATTTCCTTCCATGTATGTGTAAAAAAGTATTAAAAATGAAAGGCATTACCACATATTCAGTTTTTCTTGTCTGTGCCAGGCATGGACATATAATCTGATTTACACCTAATAATGCATAGGCCCGAGGAGCAGAAAGGCCTGGGTTCAAAGCTTTCCACTACAGCTTTGTGACCATGGGCAACTCACCTAAGCTCTGCTTTAGTTTCCTCATCTGTAAAATGGGATAATAATATTACTTACCTTGATGTGATGTTGTGAGGCTCAAATGTGAATAGGCAGAACTTAGCACCATGCCTAGGTCTTCCTAAGGGCTCCAAAACATTACCTATTATTGTTTTCATTATTATTACTAATAGCGTTAATACCACTAAGAAGTAGGTATTACTATTTCCATTTTAACGCAAAGAAAACAAGAAAGGGGGCTTTGAAATCCTCAGTTCTAGAATCTGGGTTCGGGTCTTGACTCTGTAGCCTTGGGTGACTCACCTGCTTTCTCTGCATTGGTTCTCCTGCCCCCTGTAGGATGGAAAGAAAGGGTGTAGGTAGTCCATTACGATCTTTATTTGCTAGCGACAGAAACTGAGTCTGGCTCACGTTAGCAAATTTTTAAAAGAAAATTTATAGCATGTGTTTTGAGTCGCTGGTGTACTCACTGTCCCCCAGGCCAGAAGTGGACAGGCCCACGGTCATGGTGGAGTCCTAGGCAGCATTCTGGGATGCATGTGCACCGAGGGTTTGGTCTTCTTTATTGAAGGGATGGGCAGTGTTTCATCAGTTGGATTGTTGTTTTGTCATCCTGCACTCTGCTGGAGATAGCCAGTCCAGGAGAGGAAGGCTGAAGGACCAACCTGGCTAGGAAGCCAGGCACCTTGATCCCAATGCCACCAAGATGCCCAGGGCAGGGAGGGAATTCTCCCTGAAGAAATTCAGGGTTGTTACTGAAAGAAAGGCAAGATAGATGCCAGGTGGCCAAGAAGCACCACCTATCCAACAGGGCTGGGTCGGGTGGTGTTTGAGCCCTCCTGAAGAGCAGTAGCTCTGTGATCCAGAACCTTGAAGGAAGCTTGAAGGTCACAGCTGCTGGGATGCAATTGTCTTTCATGTCCTATCTCTTCTTCCTGCTTTGACTCTATAAGGCTCCTATTTATGCTACTAGGGCTTGGACCAGCCCTTGCCACTCATTTCCCAACCCCCTTTGCACAAAGTAGTGGCATTTTGGAAGCTCACTGTACAGAACAGAGCATACCAGGGCCTATAAAAAGCATCACTGGATTTGATGGGGACCAACTCTGGTGATTACTCTTCCTTTTCCTCTGTTCAGCAGAGGCTGATGGGCTTTGCCATGTGATAGCAGTGAGATCTTTGCCCAATGGTGATGGTGGGTAGGGCATTTTTTATTTTGGTTCTGATGTTGGGACATGAGGCAGCTCTCCTACCCTGGGCTTCTGGATCTCTGGGTCCAGCTGTGGTTAGGCTGGATCCCCCTGCTGCCAAGGTATGCTGTCTCCCTGATATTGTCCTGTGTGCCAGTCCCAGGGCCAGCAGAACACACTTCCTCTCAGAACTATCCCATTTCACTGGGGTTCCTTAATGATCCATGGTGTTTCCGCCGGGTCTCACTCATCCTCACGTGGACCTTGGATTACTCTCCACATTTGATAAACGAGAAAACCAAGTCTCAATGAGGATCAGTGACTTGCCCCAGGCGACACTGCTCTGGATTGGTGGAGCCTGGCTAAAATCCGAGCAGAAGATAACTGGAGGTAAAGTCAGGGTTCACAGAGAAGCCGCTTGAATTGGGGGTGAGTTGAGGGCATGCTGAAACATGTGGGAGCGCCCCACGTCAGTGCAAAGCCTCCTCCCTTTGGTGTCCACACCATCTCTCTTACTGGCCTCGCCAAGGCCTGCAGCTTCAAGATGACTCCAAATGTATACACCCAACCCTGCCTGCTTCTCTGAATTCCTGGCTGGAATGTCTCTTTCCTGCTTGACATCTCTTCTTGGATGTCTATGGACGTCTCAGACTTCAGAGATCCAAAACCTAAGTTTCAATTCCCTTGCCCGCACCCCCAGCCTTTCCTCAGAAATTCCTGTGCTCAGCTGTCCAAGCCACCACTTAGCGCCTTCCTTGCTTGCCCCCCACCTCCACCTCCTTCCCTCACACCAGCAAGTCCTATTGATTCAACCCTCAAAATAGAGCCGGATGTGGCCCATCCTCTCCATTTCCACTGGTATCTCCCAAGTCTAATCAGCTGTTCCCTCTCATTGGCACTATTCATGGCCTCCTATGTAAATTTTCTTCTGTTCCTGCCCCATCCACTCATTTTTCCATTTTGTAAAAAATAATCAGCCTGTTTCCCTCCCCTACTTAAAAACCCAGTTGTGACTTCCTGTGGCACTTAGAAATAAAATTAGATGCATCCCCAAGGCCCGGGAGGCTGTTAGTGTCCAGCTCCCTCTCTGCCCACTTCCGTGGTAAAGACAATCAGCAGACTGAGAATAGAAGGAAACATCCTCAACCTGATAAAGGGAATCTATGAAAAGCCACAGGTAATGTCATCCTTAATGGCAAAAGACTGAAAGCTTTACCTGCCCCAAATCAGGAACAAAACAAGGATGCATTTTTCACCACCTCTATTCAACATTGTACTGGAGATTCCACCCAGGGCAGTTAAACAAGAAAATAAGGGTTTGGAAAGGAAGAAGTAAAACTATATTTGCAGGTGATGTAATCTTATATATAGAAAATCCTAAAGAATCCAAAATTCAAGCTAAAATCAAGTTCAGCAAGTTTATAGGATAAAAGATCAATACACAAAAATCAGTTGTATTTTTATACAATAGCAATGAACAATCCAAAAAGTAAATCAAGAAAAAAAATTCTATTTATAATATCAAAAAGCATAAAATATTCAAGAATGAATTTCACCAAAGAAGTGCAAGACGTGTACACTGAATAGTACGAAATATTATTGGTAGAAATTAAAGACCTAAATAAATGAAAAGACATTCATATTCATGGATTGGAAGAATTAATAGTGTTAAAATGAAAAGGCATCCCAAATTATCTACAGATTCAACACAATCCTATCAAAATTCCAGCTGCCTTTTTGTGTGGAAATTGACAAGCTGATCCTGAAATTCAAGGGACCCAGAATAGCCAAAACAATGTTGGAAAAGAAGAACAAAGTTGAAGGACTCAGACTTTCTAATTTCAAAACTACCAAGTTACAGTAATCAAGACTGTGTGATATTAGCCTAAGGATATAGGTTAATGGAATAGAATTGATAATCCAAAAATAAACACACATACCTATAGTCATTTGATTTTCAACAGGTTGCCAAGACCATCCAATGAGGCAGGAATCATTTTTTCAAACAAATTGTGTTGGGACAACTAGACTTTCACATGCAAAAGAATGAGATTGGCCTCCTACCTACCATAATGTACAAAAAGGAATGCAAAGACCTACATATAAGAGCTAAAGCTATAAAACTCTTTGAAGAAAACATAGGTGTAAATCTTTATAGCCTGGGATTTGTCAATGGAGTCTTAGATATGACGCCCAAAGCACAGGCAACAAAAGAAGAACTAGATAAATTCGATTTCATCAAAATTAAAAACATTTTGCTTCAACGGATACTATTGAGAAAGTAAAAAGACAGCTACAAAATAGGAGAAGTTATTTGTAAATCTTATCTCTGATAAGGGTCTAGCATAAAGAAAAGAACTCAAATTCAACAACAAAAAGACAATGCATAAAAATATGGTCACGTAAGGGAAAAATAGCTTGGCAGTCCCTCAAACAGTTAATGTAGAGTTACCACATGACCTAACAATTCCACTTCTAGGTGTAGACCAAAGAGAATTGAAAATACAAGTTCACACGAAAACTTGTACACAGATGTTCATAGCAGCATGATTCACAATAGCCAAAAGGTGGAAACAACCCAAATGCGCATGAACTGATGAATG
The DNA here is from genome assembly GCA_030015415.1 of Cynopterus sphinx. Taxonomy (NCBI): domain Eukaryota; kingdom Metazoa; phylum Chordata; class Mammalia; order Chiroptera; family Pteropodidae; genus Cynopterus; species Cynopterus sphinx. The sequence continues at coordinate 90,758,987 of CM057379.1, read as the reverse complement.
AATAAAGAAAACATGGTGTATGACGTGGAATGTTACTCAGCCAGGAAAAGGAATGAAGTACCGACACGTGCTGCGATATGGATGAACCTAGAAAACATTATGTTGAGTGAAAGAAGCTAGACACAGAGGACCACATACTGTATGATTCCATTTATAGTAAATATCCAGGATAGATGACTCCGTAGAGATGGACAGTAGGTGAGTGGCTGCCAGGGCTGGGGATGCAGGAATAAGGAGTCTGCTGAAGGGTGCAGGGTTTCTTCTGGAGGTGATAAAAATATTCTGGAAAAAGATCGTGGTGATGGTTGCACAGCCTTGTGAATATACTAAGAAAACACTAAATTGTACACTTTCAAATGGCAGTTTTATATATGTGAATTATATCTCAATTTTTTAAAAAAGTACAGAGAGGTCCCACGTGCCCTTGCCCAGCTTCCCCAATGGTGACGTCCTAGTACATTACCAAATGTACTATGTTATCGAACTAGGAAATTGACATTGGTTCCACGTGCAGACCTTTGTGCACTCGTGTGTGTGCACATTCTATACAATTTATCACGTGTAGATGTGTGTAACCACCACCACATCAAAATACAGAACAGTTCCGTCATCACCAAGCAATTCCTCCATGCAACCCTTTATGGTCACACCTCCCCAGATCTGTTCCTAACACTGGTGACCGCTGATCTGTTCTATATACTTTTTGTCATTTCAAGAATGCTGTATAAATGGGATCATACTGTATGTAACCTTTTGGAGACTGACTTTTTTCACTCAGCATAATGCCCTTGACATCCATCCAAATTGTGCTTGTATCAATCAATAGCTTGTTCCTTTTTTATTGCAATAATTTATTAAATTGGGCTACTTTTGGCATCCGACATCTCCCTAAGGGTAGGTGGATCTGTATTAGGTTAACGCTGGAAGAGAAAAAAACCTTTGTTTAGGTGTTAGAAAGTTATCCCCTTAGAGAGACCTTCCTTGACATCCATTCTAAAATAGCCCTTCCATTGCCATTAATAATTCTCTCTTATTTTCTTCACCAGATTCATCCCTCCATGCTTTTTTTTCCTGGGATTTTTACTTTTTGCTCCCCTACTAGCACAGAGCTGGGACCTAGTGAGACAGGCTCCCCCACACGCCTGCATCCAGCTCAGTGCCTACCCACAGGACGGACTCAGGATCTGTTGGACGAGGAGGCAGCAGCTTCATCGGTGCCTCCCCCAGCCTCTTGCCCTCCCCACTTCTGTGCACCCGTCTGCTCTTCCAACCACCAACACTGATGCTTCTCCCATGCATGGTTTTTTTCCTGGCCTCCAGGCCCACTTTGCCTCCTGTGCAGCATGCCTGAACTGGTGAAAAGAGCACCCTGGAGCACCCCAGCTCTCTTGTCCTGTGGGTGGAGTCCCTCCCAGGTGTCTTCCTCTTTGGCTCCCAGATTCCCAGGTGGGGTCGAGCTCCAGATGTTCACAGGTGTGGCTGGTTTGGCAATACACTCTACGGGCTGCCCTTCCCACTCTCTCTTCCCCATGCTCCCACTCATGTTTCCTGTACTGTCTAAATAAAATCCTTGCCTCAGGTTTGCTTCTGGAGGAATCCAGACCAAGGCAGAACGAATTAATGAATTAAAAACCTGGGTATAAATCCTCGCTCCGCCACTTTGGCAAATCACACCCCTTACTGTGCTTCGGTCTTCCTTCTATGACGTGGGTGTCACCGCAGCACTTGCCCCCCAGGGCTGTGGGGAGCAGTGGTAGTGTGAAGGTGCCCTGGTTCTCGTGCTGCCGTCTTTCTTACCACCCACTGGCCTGGCACCCGGGGGGGTTCACCCAGTGCATCTTGGGTTGGTTCTCAGCGGCTTCCCATCAGCCTTTCTCTTAGAGGCTCTGTCTGTACAAAGGAAACATCAGAAGGCTTGGCTGCTAATGAGGCCCCAAGTTCTCCAAAGGTTCATGTTCTCTGACTTTGAACACCACGGTTCCCACTTAGCCCTCCTGTTATTTCTCCGGCTGACAGAAATGTGAAGGGAAATCAATTTCAGCCCTCTCACCCGCATCCAGGGGTCGGCCTCAGTCTCTGCCTTTGTCAAGCAGCCACAGGGAGCCATTTTAGGCCCCCGACTTGGCGAAAGAATGAGACTCACCCCCCTGGATTTTGAGATGTGCTCTCTTGACCCCTCACAGCTGCCCAGAGCACTAAAAGTTCTCGCAGAGCTTAATAAACTTGCCAGAATAAGTCAGAACCCCTTGAACTCATCTCTCCCCCTTAACAAAAGCAGCCACCTCCCTCCTGAAAGGCGCCATTGTCACTGGAACAAGCCACCTTTGTTCTCCTCTGCAGCTGGAGCCTGGGCCGCCATCTCCTGGGGGCTGGCAAAACCCCAGAGTCAGCCAATCTCCTTCCCTGACTCTGTCCAGTAGCAGGCACGAGCGTGGTGACACGTGTCTGTTGAGATGTTCTCAGATACAAGGCGATGCTCTTATTCCATAAAAGGGACAACTTGAGCCAGTGTCAGAGACGTGATGGTTGCTTATTGGCAGATGGGACTTGTTCAGCCCCTTAGCAGGGACCCTGAACTCAGATGTCTGCAGGGGCCAGGCAGAGGTGTAAGAAGCAGGTGTAAATAGTAGGGAGTGATGGGGACTGGGGAACCGGAGAGCATCCACCTACGGCTGTCAGGGACCCCATTCGATGAATTTACCCACCCCCACCCCCCTTTAAATAACACTCATGAGCCAAACAAAATAGTTCTGTTAGCCAGATCCAGTTTATAATCTCTTCTTTAAATTTTCAGTGTGAAGACAGGTATTAGGAGGTAAATTCACTTGTCCATTCATTTATTCATTCAACAAAGGTTGTTTGTCATTTAACACGTGCCAAGGAACTGTGCTGAACGCTAAGCGTTCTGGGTTGAATTTGACATGGCTAATTCCTTAAAAGAGCTCACAGCTGTGTGACATGGCGGGGGAGGGGGCGGGCAGTGCAGCAGAAGGGGGAGGGGACAATAGTGACACTGACCTGAAAACAGGTCAGCTGGCACACAGAGGGAAATGCTGACCCAGGCATTGCAAGGAACCTCAATGCCTGGAGGAGAGAGTAACTACGTCAAGGGCAGAGGTGACAGTGGGGTGACAGCACATTTGGGCCGAATGTCCTAGGGCAAGAAGGGCAGAAAGAGTGTTGCACGCGGACCTGTGCAAAGGCAGAGGCCCGGCTGGTGTAGTGATGTTTGGGAGCAGCTGAGAGCTTGGTCCAGACAGAGAGAGAGTGGAAGAGGCATCTGGGAAGATGAGAGAGGAGGTAACTAGAGCTGAGAAAAGTCCCCTGATATGGCTTTTTCATCTGCATCCAAGGCACTGAGGACATAAAATTTTGTTGGTGCAGATGGAAATGACAACGAGGCGTTCCTGCAATGTGCCCCTCCGGCCTTGAGAGCAGCCTTGGCAGCCTCGCCGGCGGGCGGGAGAAGGAACTGCACCCTGGGGTCTCCGTCTGGGAAACCCTGAAAGGGAACAGAGTAACTCCTGTGGCTTTGTGCCATGGCCCCGTCCCAACAAATGCCTGAGCCAGCTTCTTTCAGTTCTATTAATTTTTTTTTTTAATTTGACAAGTTTTTACAAAAGAAAATCAAAAGCTCTGTTGGCCAGGGTTATCAGGGCAAGTGGTGGCTCTTTCCCCATCCTTTCCTCTAGCTGGCCTCCCCACCCCCTCACCCCCGCCGCCCAAAGCTGATTACCTTGGTTAAAATAAAGCGCGCTGCATTTTAACTTCAGTCTGGATGGACGGTGGAGTAGACGGACCTGAGTGGCAGCGTTGAGCCAGGGACCAGGAGGGTCGGTCCAGAAGGGGCGAAATCCAAGACTCCACCCGGGGTTATCTAGAGAAGGGGAGGGGGCTGGCCGCCTGCCCTCAGCCCTCTCTTGGTTTTCCTCAGGGAGAGTCACTGCTGGCGTCCTTTGGGGAGAGGCAGAGATGTACTGAACACCTTCCTCTCTCACTGATGTTTCAGAGCAAGAAAGACCCCTCCTTGTGGATGTGCCCCTTCCACCCACCACTCCAGCTCTTTTTCGTTATCCGTGACACGAGACCACAGCGTGACTTCGGTCTGGCCAAGATCAGGGTTTGGAATTACTGGACGGCCGATGGCGTAAGTAACGAGCTCTGATGGAATTACTTAGTGCCACCTAATAGCCTGATTCCTGGAATTGCAAAATGGGTCCAGGGAGGCCCTGGGTGTAGCGGGTGCCTGCTGAGGGGTTTCACACTGCCTTGTGAGAGCCTCCAGGAGCAGGGCCTCCACTCCAGGGATGGGGATGTGAAGCTAGGCGGCCCTTTGCGGGAACTGGAAAAATATGAACTGAGGCTCAGTTTTAAAAGGAAAGGAAATGCCACTCGGAGAGGTTATGTAATGTGCCCTCAAGTCACACAGCTGGTAAGCATCAGAGCGAGAATTAGAACCCCTGCAATTGGACTCCACGCCCATTCGCTTAGCCAGTGCCTTTCAAGCTATAAGGACTCACCTGGGGCCTTGCTAAAATGCAAGTTCTAATTCAGCAGGTCCAGGGCAGGGCCCAAGATCCTTTGTGTCCAACCAGCTCCCGCACGTGCCGGTGCTCCTCGCACGTGGCCCCTGCTCTGAACAGCCAGGCTGTCACCCTCTGTGCTCTGCTGTCCATCTGGTTTCAGAGCCCCTCTCTTCTGCCCTCCCATCACTGCTGCATCCAGGCCCTGATCCTTTCTTCACTGGACCGTGTCTCATACATTCATTTTTATCTATTCCTTCATTTGACGTTGATTACTGAGCACATAGTAGGTGCCATCAGGCTTCATGATCACTTCTGAGGACACTGATGCAAGACACAGTTTGTGCCCTGGAGGTACTCCTTGTCTGAAAGCTGGCAGACAAGGACATGTAGAAGTACAATGCAGTGTGATAAGGTCAACCCAGAGTGCCAAGGATTTCCAACAGAAGCCCGGGGGACTCAGCAAAGGACTCGGTGGGCGGGGAAGGACGGGACCTCTTGGCTTGTCTTCTTTGTCCTCTTGTGATAGAACAAAGGAAGGGAGTTGTTCCACTTTCCTTTCCAACCTACTCTAAGGGAAGTGATAGGACGGGAGAGTTGGCAAATGGGACCCCACTCGAACTCAGCCTCAGTATTGTTAGACCAACACGATGACATGGTCAGGGGTGTAGCGGACTGGCAGGCACACACCCCAGGTAAAGGGAAGGCCACTTTGCAGCCTCAGCTGATGGTTGCCATGTGGGAATGCTGGCCGGCGCCTCCTGAGTGTCCCCAGGGAGCTGGGAATCTGGATTTTGCTATGAGCCTTTCTGGTCCTTGAATGTCAACAACAGCTAACATAAATTCTTTTGAAACTACCACACAGTTCTAACAGAACTCGTCTTTGGGTGGGAGCTGGTCTGCCCCAGACCATAACCCCTGGGGCATGTTGGAGGGAGCCTGCCTCAGTCTGGGAGGGGGCAAGGGAGATACTCAAAGGAGCATATACCCGAGCAATAGTGGAGAGAGTCGCACTGAGTGAGGCAGAAAAGGAGGATCGTGTCCCAGATGGAAGGAACTATGTGTTCTCTGCAAAGGCAGAGAGGTGTGGAAGAGTGCATCCCCTTACCCTTCCTGACCCCAGGCCAGGCCTCCAGTCTGTCTCCAGCAGCTGCTGGGGTCTCGTCATGGTTTCCTGCTGCTTCAGACCCTCAGATGCTCCCCTTGATCCAGAGACTCCAGGTCAAACACCCAAGTGTGACACTGGGGCCCCCTCATCCCTGTGTGCCAGGCCTTGCCTCTGTCTGTGAGCACCCGCCCCTCACTCATGCCACCTCCTAGAGTGCGGCCGCTCGGCTCCCCACGCCCCTCCCTGGTAGTTACACCGTTAGTCCTTGGCCTTTCCCTTCTGGCTCAACTCAACATGCCTGCGTATGCCTCACCGTCTTGAAAAAACCCCGATGGTCACTTTCTCTAGGAGGCCAGCCTGACCTCCTGACCCTTGTGTGACTTCAAGACTTCATGAATGTATTTCATTGCCCTGCGCCGGGACCGAAGCCCACTCCCCTGCAGCACTGTAGGCATCTTGGAAGCAGGCCCTCCATCGTGTCCACTGCTGCTCTGTTCAAAGTGGAAATACGTGGTTGTCGAATGAATGAATGAATGAATGAATGAGTTTATTCCCCAGGAACCCATAAGCAGCTGTCTTACCCTTTTGGATCTTCGGGTAGGAGACTGAGAATAAGAGCGTCGGGGTGTCCGCACAAGGTCACGTGCAGGTTAGAGGCAGGCTGGGGATCCATCAGAAGAATCCATGCTTCTCCCTCCTTGCTATCCTTCCTTCTGTACTACTTCCCGCTGATTCTCCCAGCCAGCCAGCCAGCTACCAATAAACATCTTCCAGGCTCTAGGGACCTGGGGCTAACGCAGCAGACACTGTCCCAGCAGGCTCCCTTCATGCACAGCGCTGCCTTGGAGAAGAGACAGAAAGCTTTCTCTGATTTCTGTTTTTAAGTTTTTAAAAACAAATACCTAAAGGTAAAATTTAAGAACAAATCCAAACCACCGGAATGAGCGAGGAAGTTACTGTGACAGTGTCAGCCTCCCCTTCTCCACAGGCCTGCCCTTGCCTCCTGTGTTCTTATGGGCTGTCCCCAGGCCCTGCAGTGCACACACCCAGCATCCAAGGTCGCGTCCTCTCATGCCTGTGTCCTCTGGGCACTTCCTGACAGGCGGTCACCAGCATCTTCAGGAATGGCTAACGGAACAGTGTTGGCTGCCCAAGCCCATGCCCTGTAGCTTTGCCCTGCCACTTAATGTATATCTCAGGCTAAGAAAAGCGGATTTTCTGTGCTGGATTACAAAGGAGATAAGCTTCATTCCTTTTAGCCATGGCTCGCCTCTTCTTTAACCTGCACTCAGCCTTCCTTGTGTGCCGAGAATAAAAAGGAGGCGTAGGGCATCAGAGGGTCATCGTGGGCACTTTGAAGAGCTGTGGGGACTGGAGATGCAAGGCATTTCTACACACAGAGCAGGGTGTGGGCTGCAGTCCCCCCCCCCGGGGGGGCACTGCTTATATAACACTCACCCATCTGTTGCCAGAATTTACCGGGGGCAGAAAGCACCAACGAATGCAGCTGCAGGTTGGTTTGATTTAGTATTCTCCAGAGAATGCTATTACTGTGTGTTTTAGAGGAGATAAAATGAGAGTTTATAGGAAATATAGTTCACCCTGGTAGACACGACTTGTTAATACAGTGTTTCGTGTATAAGAATCCAAGGAAGAAAAGTCAGATGTGGGCCTAATCCAACCACGGCTTCTTCAGAACATAAGAAAGGAAGGTGCTAGAAAATATGCTCCTGTTAAATTCTTGGGCTAAGTTTTATGGGCTCCATTCCCCTTCATTAGGTGATGCGGTGAGTGTGAGCTGGCCCAGAGGAGAGGGACTTCAGGGGAAAGCAAGGACATGAAGGTTAGAATCCGTCTACACCAGCACACAGACGCCTGTACTTATCACAGCTGCTCTTTAGACAGCACCGTGTGTGGGGGGCAGGCGTGAGGCATCCAGCAGGCACTCAGTGAATATGTGACGCACGAACAGATAACTGAACAAATGAGCCATCTCAGTTAACCCCCCAGCAGTCCTGCTAGGTGGGTGTTATAAGTCCCCACCATGTAGAAGCAGCAGCTGGGGCTTGGATAGTGAGACGCCATGGGGCACATAGATTATGTCTCTTCTGCCCACTGTGTTTAGAAATGGCTACCTGGAGTGCTGTCTTAAGAAAGATCTGGGACTTTTCTTATGGTTCATCAAGGAGAGAGTACATGATTGATTTGCGACGTCTGCCTTGGTCTCAGAAAGAGGACGTGATCATAAGTCTGTCAGAATTTTTTATATTCTCCGGTTCAATGACTTGCCCAGCTGGTGAGTTGTAAGGGACGGAGCTGGGAAGGAAACTGAGGTCTGTTGGTCTTTCTCTGGTTTTCTCAGTGCTAATTCCCCTGCAGAGAAACATCTCTTGGGAGGAAGGAAACAAGAGTCTCCCTTCTAAAGTATGTAATAACCCACCCCAAAAGTGGGCTTCCAGTGTCTCCCCGCTGTTTTCCTTTATAACAATATGTTAGTCACCTGCTACACGGTACCACCCTTCAGTAAAACAGGCACACCATCACCATCTTTACTCACGTCGCCATCCGGATGCCACCTCCAGCCTAGCCACGACAGCGAGTAAGGCAGGACAGACACCCAGGCGTATATTTTATACACAGAAATGGGGCTCTTTAAGTAGTGAATGAATGAATGAATGAATGAATAGGTGGATGAATGGATGTTAGATTTTCCTGGTGGCATATTTGAGTGGCATGTCGTGGTAGTCTAGACCAGTGCTGCCCAATAGAACTTTCTGCAGTGATATTAATAACAATGCTATATCCGCCTTGTCCAGTACAGTAGCCATAGCCAGGGGTGGTTATCAAGAACTTGAAATGTGGCTAGTACAACTGAGAAACTGCATTCTATTTTATTACTTTACTTTTAATTATATAATTAATATGGAGCATTGTGTTAGTTTTAGGTATATGCAATGTAATGATTTGATATATGTATATATATTGATTACCACAAAAAGTTTAGTTAACATTCATCACCAAACAGTTATAAATTTTTTTTCCTAACGATGAGAATTCTTAAGATCTACTCTCTTAACAACTTTCAAATATATAACACAGTATTATTAACTACAGTTACCGTGCTGATCGTGACATCCCAAGGACTTTCATTTCTTACAAGTAAAAGTTAATACTTTTTCACCACCTTCACTCATTTAGCCCCATCCCTACCCCCGAATCCCCATCTCTGGCAATCACCAGTCTGTTCTCTGTATCTCTGAGTTCAGGTTTTCTTAGATTCCACATATAAGTGAAATAATACAGTATCTCTCTGACTTATTTCACTTAATCATGATACCCTCAGGGTTTATTCATGTTATTGCAAATGGTAAGATCTCCTTCTTTTCATGGCTGAATAATATTCCATATTGCATACATGTATACATCTATATAGACATATATGTTATGTATCGCATCTTCATTATCCATTCATCCATCACTCAGGTTGTTTCCATGTCTTGCCTGGGGTAAATAATGCTGCAGTGAACAAGAGGGTGCTGATATCTTTTCAAGATAGTGATTTCACTTCATGCAGATAAATGCCCAGAAATGGAATTGCCCCACCACTCCTGGCCTCCACTTCCTTCTGCTGTCTGCAGCAGCACCTGACTCCCACCTTGAATCCTCCTCTCCTTCCTTTACCTCTCACTGCCAGTTCTGTCTAAGTCAGTGGTCCCCACCTTTTTGGTACCAAGGACCGGTGCTCCTGTGAGAATCTAATGCCTGATGATCAGAGGTAGAGCTGAGGCAGTGATGCTAGTGCTGGGGAGCGGCTGCAAATACAGATGGAGCTTCACCTGCTCTCCCACCGCTCACCTTCTGCTGTGCAGCCTGGTTCCTAACAGGCCACAGACCTTTACTGGTCCAGAGACTGGGGGTTAGATACCCCTGCTCTAAGTCCTACCATTTCCATTATCAAAACCCATCTCCTTCCAAACCCAGCTCATCTTTCCCCCTTTCTGTCTGCTGCCCCAGTGCAGGACTCATCACTGCAAGCAGCGTCCTCATCCATCTCCTGGTTCCTCTGGCTCATCCACTCAGTCCCTCCACCTCATCAGCAGAGGCTTATCAATCATCTCACGCTCAGGCGTTGTGCTAGGGCCAGGAATCAGACATGCTGGCTTCTCCTGAAAGCTCACTGTCAAGCAGGAGGGACCAGGGGGACAACAGCAAATCGCAGTTCAGTGGGGCTAGTGTGGTGATGAGGGTGGATGAACCAAGGGCCTTGAAGCTGCACAGTGCCTCATGGGAGTGGCCACAGTCCACTGCCAACACGTGCTTCCCGGGACATCCTGGGAAGAAGACCGTGACACAGAGACTGTGCCCCAGCCCACCCACAGCAGCTCAGACAGATTCCAGCTGGCTCACTTGGTGCTTTGAAATTTTTTTGAATCAATTGTCAACATTTAAATATCAGGAGGCTTTATTTATTTATATGAATTTTTGACTTTTACTAAGAAACTGGAAGGTCAGGCCACACTAGGCCGCATCCACACATGGAAACTTCGGTGTAGCTGAGGCACATACCGCAGTTCTGCCACTCCTGTTTGTCTCCCCAATACAGGGACACAATTGTCCTTACACCACTTCACCTCTCCCATTTGTGATGCTCACCTGGACCCCCATACATGGTTTCTGCCTGTCAAATAGACCCTCCTCCACGCTCTGACCTCAAGACTAGCTCTCTGGCTCTTCCGGCCTTACGGAGTTGTGTCATTTTTACCTCTCTCTGGTCCTTATAAAACTTGTCTGTCTTCTGCACCTTTGCTCCTGCCATTCCCAGAGCCGGGAGTGCCCAGCCCCTCTTATGACCCACTCTGCCTGTGGAAACATCAAGATCCTGCTTAAGTAAGTCTCTTCACCCAGCAGCTACTGCCCTACGCTGCCCTACCCCAGCCTCCTTCTGGTAGTCTCCAGCCACACCCTTCCAGGCACAGAGTCACGTGCTTCCTGGGGGTGTTCCTCGGCTTCCTGAGCCTCCCATGTCCCCTGGCCAAAGCCATCCTGCGGGCATGTTCTGCAGGATGGCCCTTATCATGTTGCATAGCTGGTGAAACATTTGACATCATTGGAAAATTGACTTCTGTTGGGCTGGAAACACTTTCTACGTGGCATTCATGGGCCAGAGCTGGGTGGCCCCGCCTCCTCTGGTCTTGCAAGCTACGTTCTCTAGCTCACCACAGTCCCCATGCCCCCCATGGCTATGGTGCTGCAAGCATTTGAGTTTGTGACCCCTTATTATTCAGACTGTTGTGAACTCCTTAAGGAGAGGAGCCAGGTTTTCTTCTTCTGCATCTCACACAGGCCAGGACTCCGAAAGGGTCCACGTGCTATTTGTTGGGTTGAATAGAATTGTAAGAATTGCATGCTGTGGCCTCAGCCCAGACCTAGTGGAGTCTTGACCTAAGGCAGCAAGAGTAATTCCAGGCCCGACCCCAGAGCCGGTGGGGTTCTTCCTATGCCTGCTGCCAGGCTCTGCCAGGAACGGGGGGATTGCTGCAGTAGGCCTCAGGGGGAGCTGGGGGTCTCTGGGCCATGCTAGCCCTGAGCAGCTGGGATTGGCGGGTACCATACATCTAGGCAGTGGACTGGATACAAAATAATGATGGTAGCTCACGTTTCTTGAGCACATATTACGTGCCAGACAGTGCTCAAAAGGTCTTTATGTGTATCAGCTCTTTTATTCCATGCAGCACCACTATGAGATGGCTACTTTGATGATCAGCTCCTTTCTATGGATGGGGAAACTGGGGCCCAGAAAAGCAGAGCAATTTGCTGGTGTTCACATCACTACCAGGCAGTCTGGTCCCCACAACACCATCCTGCATTTCCATAGAGAGAGACTGTGGTCACTGGAGAGTTGTGCCCCGCCTAGGACAGTTGTCACTCTGCGCTTCAGCTCTGGTCCCGTGATGCCAGGTAGGCTATATTTTCAAGAGAGGCCAGAAATGCACATTGTTATGAGAAAGCTCCCAATTTTTAGATGTTATCAACTAGTCCTGACATTTTTAACTTCTCTGTAAGTCAAAGCAGCATAGATTCAGTTGTAGGGCCACCAGTGACCAGATCTATTAGGTCCCATCCATCGTTGTCCACTGAGTCTGTGATGTTGGGGGTGGGGAGGTGACAGAGTGTTGGCCCAGAGCCTGGTGTATAGTTGGTTAGATGTTGCTTATTAAATGTCACAGTGTCCCACCATCTTCTTCAAGTTTCTGTATCACAAATAATAGTTTTCATTGGTCTTCTTCCCAAGGGAGATATAAAAGGTCATTGAGGTCTTCTCCCCATAAAACAGCATTCAAGTTCAGATGTTCCACAAAGGAACAAGTCTAGTTCCCAGTGCTGGGTCTCAACATAGACAAGAATAGGCCCATTCCTCATCCTTGAAGATCTCCCCCTAGGCGAGGATGGGCATGCACATGTGGACACTTGGCAGGTGGTAGGTGCAGAGATGGAGGTTGGAAGCCCAGCTCTGAAGGCCCGGAGGAGGACCCCTGACTCTGCCTGAGGAGCAAGGCGAGGGAGACCAGGAGGGCCAGGAGCTTCCTAGAGGAGGTAACCCTGAGCCAGGTACCAAAGCCTGGGTAGTGGCTTTGTGGTCAGTAGCAGCTCACTCCCCAAAGTCCTCAGGATAAGCACCCCCAGTCAGCCCACCACGCCCGGGTCTCTCCTGTTCTGCAGCCAGCACTTCTGGGTGGAGAGAGCAGTATAGGACAGCAGCTCGCATTTTTCCTGTGTAGTGGGGCCAGTGGGTGCTCCCAGGCAGTAACAGAGCCAGTGGAGCGTGGGGCGCCTGCAGCGTGCCCCCCGCCCCCCGCCCCCCCCCCCCGCAGGCTGTGTGTGGCTGAGGTCAAGCCCACGCACTCCAAGGGTTTGCTCTAATGAATATTGCGACACTTAGTGGTTAGCCGAGCCAGTGCTTTGCTCCAAATGTTTTTCTTCAGGGTTTATCTGCTGTGCTTAAGGCAGGTGTTCATCCCTGGGGAAGATGCCTGTGAGTGCAGAAGCCCACACCTCTGTTTGGGTTGTTGTCATAAAGGAACTGGGCCGCCACCAGTCTTTGTGGAACAATTCCTGTGCTCGCTGGAAATGGCATGTCATTTGATGCTGGGGCCAGGGAGGAAAGTGGCCCTGCCAAGTCAATTAACTTACTTAAATCAAAATAATTTTAATATTGTTGTATTAAAATTGCCTTGCAGTCTCAATATGCTTGGTTCTCGTCAACCGTAAGGAAGACACAGTCGGGATGTGGGCTAGGAAAGATGTTCCCGTTAGCCACCTGCCAGTGAGAGTTTCAAAGTGCCCTTTTGAAAATCCACTGCAAAAGGACTTTGAGGCAGTGTCAACAAAGGCATAAGAATAACTCTTGTAAAACAAGGAAGAAAATATTAGCATCAAGGAAACAAGGACACACACACACACACACACACACAATTCTAAAGGTGAAGGAAATCAGAAGGACAGTTTCACCCTAGACTTCTCAGAAGCCAGCAAGGGAGGAAAGTCAGGACCAAAGTCCTAGTCATTGCAAGGCACAAAACAGGCTGGTTCTTCAGGAGCGAGAGGATTTTTCCCCTGGCTCTATTCTCAAAGACGTCCCTTATGCAGAGCTTCGCTGTGGGGACGCCGATGGGTATGAACCTGCAAAGACCTCCACTCTGTTTTTCCTGCCATGCGCAGTGCATCTCAGGGGCTTGTAACTGCACCCTTGAGCTGCGATGGCAGTCACGTCAACATGCCCATATATCTGTAGGAAAAAAATCCAGAAGGATGCAGCGTATACACCCCCACCCAGTGCCCACAGTGATGGCCTCTGAGGGCTCAGGAGGGAGGCAGAGTGCGGGCAGGAGAGAGCTGGTCCACAGGGACTTATTAAAAGTGGGGCTCTGAGTTCCACCGGGTGCAGGTGATTCCACGAGCGGCCAACCAGCCTAGCGCTGGCCCTGACTGAGGCCTTCTAGTCCTGCTTGACCCAAAGGGAGGCGGCAGTAGGACCTCAGGCCTGCCAGCCAGAGTGGCTCACCTTGGACCAGCTGCACGACCTCAGGGAAGGTCAAGTCCTGGTTTCTTCATGTGTAAGACAGAGTTGTTCCAAGGACTGCGTAGGCCTTTTATTTTTCACACTTGGTGTCCCCAGAGAAATAACTGCTACTCGTTCCCCTCCTAGGATCCCACCAGTGATCCTTGGGCCAAGACTGCCCACAGAAAAGGCTTGTTTGGCCTGCAGGGCACTGGCAACTTTGCAAAGATGAGCACCAATGGGCAGATTGTGAGCCTCCCAGCTCCCCACAGCCCCTACCACTCCCTGTAGTTTCCACCCTATCTCACCTCTGTCCTACCTGCCTGGCCCCCTGGGCACAGAGGGTGCACCCCTTCCCTAGCCTGCTTCCCTCCCCCTGTCCCTTCTCAGCCAGACTTCCTGGAGAGAGCCGGGCAGCAGATGGCTAGAGGTCAGGTGGTGCTCCAGACTGCTCATGAAAGGTAGACACACACATTTGGAAAGCCAGACATCCCATTATGAAAGCCGGGATGCCCACCTCATGACGGTGCCGGGCTGGAAGCCTCCCCACCATCCCACAGCCTCTTTCAATGAGAGCGTTTCTGTCTCACCAGATGTTTCCATGGCAGTAATTTTGCGGAACTAGTTATTGAAAGCTGCCCAGGCTGTCCTTCTCAAATAGCTATTTCCTGATTAATTCCCGTCACGCACCTGCTCTGTGCCTCCGCTAAACAGAGAACACATCCATATAAACATGTAAAAGAGGGCTTTGAGAATCGACTTTTCTGACAGTCGGCAAATAGTAGCCTGCCATCCCGCAATTGGATGATTGAAGCCGAGTTCCTGTGGTGCAACACAGGCTTGAGGGGTCTCATTCTAAATTGCCACAGAAACCTCTGTAGCGATGACTTCGTGAACTAGAAATTTAGTTAGAGCTCAACTCACCTGGCTTTCAGGAGGGCTAAGGGTTCGGGAAGTAAGTGTAGAGGGACCTCTCGGGTCTCCGATCCCATTCACCAAGAGCAACATGGAGAACGATCTGGGGGTGACACCAGCAGGTTGCCGTTTTTCTGACCAGGTTTGCTCTCAGAACGTTGTTAGAGAGCAGCACTGCCCTGAAAGGAAAATGTGTTTGTTCACTGATACCTCCAAAGTGATCGGTGAGTGCCCACCAGGTGCCAGGTACATGCTAAACCCTGGACAGGATTGGACAAGGGCCTCTGCTCTCTCAGGGCAGAGACATGAAGAAAACCAAGCAGGGTGATGGGATAGAGAGAGGGGACTGGTTGGGGCAGGGGCTGCTGTGGAGAGGCTCAGGGAGACCTCTGTGAAGACATGGAGGAGCCAGCCTTGAGGGCAGCTGGGGCAGAGCATCCCAGCCCAGCACTCCGAGGTGGGAACGGATGGCATCCGACCGGCGTGTTGGGAGTGGACAGAGCAGGGAAAGTGCGGTAGGGGCCAGGCCAGGGACATCAGCAGGGACCAGATCACGCAGGCTCAGTGTAGTATAAAACCACCAGCTGGTTTTACACAGGGAGCTGCCATGATCTGATACGTCGTTTGAAAAAAAGACTGGATACTGTGCACAAAATGAAGTGTGTTGTGTCTGCGGTGGGGGGTGCAGTGACAGTGCAGAGCGGAAGCAGAGAGACCGATTCAGAGGTTATGGGAGAGTCTCTGAGAAGCGAGGGTGGCCTGGGAGAAGAGCCAGCGCTCGCTCAGGGAGGCGAGGTCAGATTTGGGAGGGGTTTTAGCGGCTGAGCAAGGAGACCTCTGGCAGACTGGCTGTGAGTGAGAAAGCAGGAGGCAGGGAGGACTCCGGGGTTTTTGGCAACTGATTGAATGGTGTGACCGTTTTTAAGATGGGAATAGACTAGTTTTGGGGAAAGTGACTAGAAAATTCTGTTTGGGGCAGGTTTTTAAGGTTGAGACACCTGTTAGACGTCCAAGAAGAGAGGTCACATGGCCACTAGGGGCTTAGTGGTCAAGATGGGCTAAAAAAATAATCAGGAGCCAGCAGCACGAAGATGGTATTTAGGGCTTTGGGCCAGGTGAGGCCCCTAGCAAGGGAGTGCAGGGAACCTGAGGGCCCAGCTGAGGGGAGGAACAGCAGAGGAGCCAGTACAGGGGCCACCGAGGTGGGAAGAAAACCAGGAGCACGTAGGGCCTGGAAGTGCTGGGCCGAGCTCCCCTGGAGAGGGGCAGCCGACTGCGCAAGCACTGCTGGCAACGGCCCAACCGAGGACGGGCAGTGGACCTGGCGATCTGCCGGGCCCTAAAATTGACTGCCCAAAGCAAGACACTTTTGGAGTGAAAAGAGGACTCTAAGAATGATTACAGCAGGACAACAGGGGTAAATCAGGACTGTCCCAGACGAACAAGGAGGTCCCGCCACCCCTGTCACTGGTGCCCTTGGCAAGGTGGGTTCCATGGAGAAGTGGAGGTAAAGGCCTAACTGCAGCAGGAGATGAGGGAGGAGGAGCAGCAGTGACCACCCCAACAATGAGGTCCTCCTCGGCAAGAAAAAGGAGTAAAACTATTCGCACAACATGATTGAATCCCCAAGCAATTACGCCGAATGAAAGGAACTTGAGAACAAAAAGAGTACATAGCATGTGAATCCTTTCATGTGAAAGTCTAGGAAATGCAAACTAATCTACGGTGACAGAAAGCTGATTGGAGGTCACCTGAGGATGGGTAAGGATGGGAACGAGGGACTACCCAGGGGTACAGAAAACTTTGGGGGTGATGGACATGTTCGTTATCTTGATTGTGGAGATGATTTCATGGGTGTATACTTGCGTTGAGACTTACTAAGTTGTGCACTTGAAAAATGTAGTTTATTATATTCCTCGATACAGCTGTTTTTTAAAAATGTCTTTTGTAAAGAGGAATGGACAGATAGGGCAGTAGCAGGAGGAGGAGTGATTTCATTTTAAGCATGAATGAAGATGTGTTGAATACCTGCACGATATCATGGTTCGTGTGTCAGGGGAGAAAAAGACATGAGGCCAGCCAGGGACCCTTTGGTCAAGTGATGCTGAGGGGCTCGGAATTCATCCCACTGGCCAGAGGCGGTTCGCGAAGGAATCACCTGGAGAACCTATTACAAGTGCAGCCCCCACACCATGTCCCTTAGGCTCCTGCAGCCGCAGCATAGGTGGGACAGTCCGCAGGCTGACAGGGTACCCCTCTAGTGCTTTCAGGCCCTCTGCCTTTCTTCCAAGGGGAAGGTGGCTTTTCCCAAAGCCACAGTGTCCACAGGGACAACCTTCAGCAGCAGGGAAGGGAGTCAGTGGATAAGCGCCCCAGCCTCTCACCTTTGGAGGGACACTCCGAGGTACATCATGTGGGGCCCCGGTGGGATGGAGTGCCATTCGCCTGCAGCAGTGACCAACTCAAAAACTTATGAG
The DNA here is from genome assembly GCA_030015415.1 of Cynopterus sphinx. NCBI lineage: Eukaryota > Metazoa > Chordata > Mammalia > Chiroptera > Pteropodidae > Cynopterus > Cynopterus sphinx. The sequence goes on along the minus strand of CM057379.1, from coordinate 90,741,905 downwards.
ATTTTTCTCCTGCCCTCTCTGACTCTCCCCACTTCCTCTTGGGAGTACCTTGCCAAATGAGCTACCTGCACTCAAGTCCTTATCTCAGGCTCTGCTTTCAGGACACCCAAAATACGATACCCATTAAACCAGGGAGTCTGCATTTTATGTGCACGTCAAGCTTTCCTGACACAGAGGGCCCAGGTACCGTACTCTAAAGAAAGCTGTTATAGGCGGTGAGGATTTCACAAGGTGGAGTGACTGGGCCAGATCTGCTCTGGTAGAAAATTAACTGTGGTGGCAATGTGAAGTTGAGGTTGAGGCAGCAAGAGACAGGAAGCCGGGAGACCAATTAGCAGACGATCACAAATGTCCCAGTAGGGAATAATGATGACAAAGACGATTGAGGCCTCCTCTTTGTGAAAGTCCTTTGATTTATAGAGCATGTAAGACTTCACACAGAAATGAGACTGAGCCTTATTTAACATTCCCAGTGCTGTGGTTTTATAAAGCTCACGTTTCTAGCATTCCACGCTTCTCTTTTTTATCTTCTACTTTCAAAATTCGATACATCGTTCTGATGCCTCACATTGTCATTTTGTTAACTTTTGTGTTTTTCAGGATCTTGACATTGGTGCCAAAAATGTGAAGCTTTACGTCAACAAAAACCTCATCTTTGATGGCCAGTTAGACAAAGGAAGTGGGGAGGCACCCGCTGACCAGAGCATCCTGGTTGGCCTGCAAAATGAGAATGAGAGAATGGAGAACACCATTAATGCTCACTCAGAAGAAAGCAAAGATGCCTGCACGGTGGCCGGCACAGATGGGGACAAAGAGCTCAGTGTCAGTTGCTCACAGATAGCTGGAGCAGTAGCGGATGGTAAGGTTTCCTCAGCGGGAAATTTGTTCAGCGAAAGATCAGTTTCTCCTGACTGTGTGAAAGACAATTCATCCAAGTTAGAGGATGACTTCAGCTCCTCAGCACCCTCAGCCTTGATGGGAGGCGTGCCCAGTGGCCCTCCCCTCATCTCTCCTGTGGAGTGTCTTCCTCTTGACCAACAGCTGGAAAACCTCACAGGTAGAAAAGTCTCTGAGCCTCCAGGGAAAACCCCGTCCTGGCTACAGCCTTCTCCCACAGGGAAAGGCAAGAAGCAGGGCAGCAGGAAGCCAAAACCCCTCTGGCTGAGTCCAGAGAAGCCACTGGACTGGAAAGACAGGCTTCTGTCAGAAGACGTCATCGGTGACATCATCGGTGAAGGTCCTGGAGAGACAGAGGCCAGGGATAAAGGCCCCAGGCGTGAGCAGGTGCCGGGGAGCAGCTGGAATGCCATCTCAGGGGAGAGAGCCCAGAGGCTGACCCCCAAAGTCTGCTATGATGACTTTGACATCTTTAACCAGCCCTCCAACAGGGAGCGTCCTGCTAGTGGGAGGAGGGGCCCGAAGAAGGATGCCCTCAGCAGTGGGCATGGCGATGGTCAGCTCGCAGGCATAGGTAAGCTGAGAAGCAGTATGACTTGGGTTCCATCATCCCTGGGGGAGGCCGCTGATTGGCAGTGAGCCATTTAGCTCCCTGGTCCTTAGTTTCCTCATCTGTAAGGGGTTTCTTCTCAACTAGAGGTCACAAATTTACTGTCCCAGGAGCTACATAGGTGCATGAGTGAAATGGTCAAGACACACTTTGTATGCTAAACTCATAGATATATTTATCATTGCTACCAAGATATGTCCGTTTGCTCATTTTTCTCTTGTAGTTCATGGCTTTTCCAATCGAGGCTTTGTTGTTATTCTACCTCTGGTAGAGACATTGGTCTCTAATTACTTCACTTTGTTCTTAACTAACTGCACGATTAGAAAAATAACACAGCTGCGATGATGAATAGCAGGTGATGCTTACCTGGGTGTCTGAAGTGCTATGGGGAGTGGTGAGGACTGTGGCTCATTGGAGAGCACAAGCCCATCTAAAGGCCGCAGCTGCTACTGCATTCAAGCTGCTTTTAGGCATCCAGGAATAGAAGACCAATATGCCAAGTCTCCCCTTTTTTCTCATCAAGAGAAATCAGAAGTGTAGAATATTCCTATTTTCCAGCACTGATGACTTATCAAGATTATTTTTAAACCACTCTGCATGTCAAAAAAGAAAATACACATCTGTTGGCAGGACTCACCTGCTTTGTGAACTTTGCCGTAGTTCTGAAAGGAGGTACCGAAGGCTGGGCTCTGAGTATTTGCACTTGGATTTTGCTTCTGGGGAGGAGTGCAGCACAGCAACAGGGAGTCAAACCCTTTGAATCCAAACTCTGCTCCTTACAGACCTAGAACTCATAGAGCCAGGCACTTGCACTTTCTGAGCCCCAGCATCTTCGCCTATGAAATGAGAATGAATACCCCCTTCACCGCCCTCTCCTTCTCAGTGTTGTAAGGAATGAGACAATGCCTTCAAAATAGTATCCAGAGCCTCGCACGTGAAAAGTGCCCATATGTGGCGGCCATTATTCCAACACTGGCTTGTCCACCCTATATTGTCCAAGAAGGACTCAGACCTACCATGATAGTACTCACCCCTAGATCCTCTGAATTTCATCTTACCCGGCATTGCACAGGAAGGAGCCCTGCAGTCAGACTGCCTGGACACATATCCTGGTTCCTCATCACCAACCCACACCACAGGCAAGCCTGAAACCTCTCCGAGCCTGTTTCCTTATCTGTAAAATGATGCCAGTGATGCCCAACTAATGGGTGCTGGCAGAATCAGGTGAGACCGTACATGCACAGTGCTTTGTATAGTGCCTGGCCCAGCGGGCACCCAACAGATGGTTAGCTGCTGCTCTTTATCAGCATCACCGTCCCTGCCCCCACTCTGGGACTCTGCCTCTTGGTGTGCCTGTTGACAAAACCAATGTACAGTTGACCCTTGAACAATGCAAGGGTCAGGGCGCCAACCCCTTGTGCAGCTGAAAATCCACGTATAACTTTTGACTCCCCTAAGAGTTAAAGACTAATAGCCTACTGTTGATTGGATGCCTTACCGATAACATCAGCAATTGATCAACATGTGTTTGTATGTGTGTTGTATGCATTACATACTATTTTCTTACAATAAAGTAAGCTAGAGAAAAGGAAATGTTATTAGGATCATAAGGAAGAGAAAAATACATTTACACTACTGTACGTATTTGTTGAAAATATCACATCGAGGTGGACCTGCATAGTTCAAACCCATGTTGTTCAAAGGTCAACTGTATATATATTTTTAATGAGTCACATCAGCATCTACTCCATTATTGACTAATAGACAGTCCCCAGAGGTCTGCATTCAGCCCAAATCTACACTTAGAAATGTGGAGAGTTTGTGGCCTCTTTCAGGCCCCTGATATGTCACTTAGGACACTAGAGCAAGTCCCTCAGACTTTGTGCCTTCCCATGGTGAGCGACTGGCTCCCTTTTCCCGGGCTGAGCTGCCTCTGCTGGCTCTGCAGCCCGGCCCACTCCTGCCAAGACAACTCTGAGACTGGGCTTTGGGGAGGACGACACAGTAGAAGAGAAGGGCTGAGAAGCTCTTTGAGGGAACGGCCTGTGTCTGATCTGTGTGGCCCATGGTGGGTCGTCTGAGTGCAGAAGGGATTGTGGGAAAAAGGGACTGTGGTGGCTGGATGTGGGGCACGTTGCAGTAAGCCAGGCTCTCATCCAGGCAAGGTACTCACACTAGCTTGTTTAATCCTCATGCCAGCTCCCTTTTACGAGTGAAGAAAATGTGAGGTTTAAGTAGCTTTCTTCATATGACGTAGCCAATAAGGGGTAGAGCAGAACGCAGGTGATCTGGCTCCAGAATCCATGCTTCAGAACGCTGCCTTGTTTCTGCAGCCATCGTCAGCCGCCCACCCCAGAGGAGCCAGGCAATTCCGACCTGTCCTGGGAAACAAGCCCACAGAGCCTCTGGGAGTTCCGAGGTGATGGGCGCTATTCTAGCTCGTCTGAGTTCAGAAGACTTTGTCTCGCTTTAATTTCTTTCCAGGCATTTTACTGCTTGGCTCAGTGACACATTAAGAACTGAGCCCTTGAGATTCAATGCTTGTTAAGCCAATCTTGCTAAAAAGGAAAATCGCTTGGAAATTTTAAATTGCCCATTACGTAGAGCCAAATCCCACAGCCAGGCCCTTCCGGAAAGGTGCAGGCTGAGCCCTCCATCAATGCTGGTAGAATGAGTGACTGCCGGGTGCCTCCCTGAGGCTGGAATTGTGTTGTCACCATGAGACAGCCTGGAAATTCTATTGTCCCACAGAGCATCTCGTTGTAATGACACATGCATTTTGGAACTGTCTTCGTCAGGTGTCAGTTGGCTACAGGTGAATGAAATTTCATCAGCCCAGTGTGAGCAGTAAAGGAGGTGTTATTTGGAGGATGCTTGAGGAGCTCCTGGACCCCCTAATTCAGAAAGTGTAGCTGCTCACTCTATGGGATTGGAAGGAACCAGAAACTGGTTCCCTAGGAAGCTTCTCCCTCTCCCCAGGGCTGCTGGACCCGGCCTCTGCTTGTCTGCAGGTCCCCTTGCCCTCACTCTTCCTCACGCGATCAGCTTCCTCTCTCTCTGCACACAGCAGGAAATGACCTTGCAACCCAAGAGTGACGCAATTTCCTGACTCTGGCTCCAGCAGCCAATTCCAAAGTCTCAGAGAAGCTGCTTGGCCATGTTGGGTCAGACGTCCATTCCTTGTCCAATCAGCTGACTGAAGGGCATTCACCGAGAATAAACGTGGCTGTGTTATTTCTCACTACATACTTTTTCATTTTCTGTTTTAGTGGCAATTAGTGCATACCTCATGGTGGTGCCATTGATTTTTATTAACTCAAGTGCACAACTTTGTAGTCCATACTTTTCTCAACTGAGGAATAGTTTTGAGTCTTTAATTCCATCATCTCATATCCGTTGGTCCCTCCCAGACTTTGTTGACTGCAGACTGAAGCAGAGGACAAAGCACTGACCCCAGCCGGTCCCCAACTTCCAAGGACTAGCGAGTAGTGTGTTCTCCTGCAGACAGGGGAATGCAGGTCCCCAGACTGCTGTCACATCTGCGAGGTCCGGGAGAACGTCTACACCCTCTGCTTTTAAAACCCAGAGTGTCCATGTAGGGGAGAAGAGTTCAGAAAGCAGACTCAGAGTGAAAACAAAGTCCTGCCTTCCTTGCACACTCAGGTGGAGAAACACAGGCTGAGTCCCTGACATGTGACATTTGGTGCTGTCTCCTCGGTGTATTTGCAAACCAATCCGGGCCATTCATTTTAGTCTGTGGAAATCAAACCACAGTAAATGGGAGTCGTGACGATCCATATGGGAAGTTCCTTCTGTCAGATGTTAAGCCTCACTCTTGGAGGAAAGGATGGAAGAAACCCCTGGGGTCTCTTTTAATGGCAGATGAGAAGGCGGAGGCAGGACAGGTGTGCAGGCAAACTGGCAGGTGGAGGGGAGTCCCTCGGCCTCCAGGTCTGAACACAGGGGGCGTAACGGTGATGCCAGCTGTCCATCCCTTTACTGGCACACATTTCCCGAGCACTTCCTTGTGCAGGTTCTGAGCCAGGCACTGGGACACAGCAGGAACGGGGCAGAGCAGGCCTCTTTAAGGAAGAGGGCGACAAGAAGAGCCAGACTCCCGGGGATGTGAAGAAAGCTTTCCTGACAGAGGGCACGGCAAGGACAAAGGCTCTGAGGCAAGAAGAGAGCTAGCATGCCCATGGAACAGAGAGGCCAGCATGGCGGGAGCAGGGTGATGGGGGTGGGGAGAGATGGTGCGAGGAGAGGTCAGAGAATTCGGCTGGGCCAGCTCAGCCATGGGGACGTGGGGAGGAGTTAGATTTTCTTTGATTTTTTTGATCTCAGTATAGTAGAGACAGTGCTGTTTAGAGGGGATGGTGACAAACTACGCTTTAGGCACACGGAGTTTGAAGTGAGAGTAGACGTGTCTGGACCTTCCAAGGGGTTGTTGGAATTGGAAGATGGTGCCAGGGGATGGGAAGTGGGGGGAGAGAAGCCGAACTTGACATGTAACATTGCACAGTGTCCGTGTGGGAGCCGGGGACTGGGTGAGGGCAGAGTGTGGGGAGGACAGGATGGAGCAGAGGCCTTGGCACACAGCCAGACTTCGGGTGTGGGACGGAGCGGGAGCGTATGATACAAGGCGGGGAGCTGTCAGCGGAGAAGTGGAGAACCAGGAAAGGCATCATGTGTCCTGAGCGGGTGGAGGGGAACCGACAAGCTGAGGAGCTTTGCCTAGGATGTCAAGCATGGAATGAGGACTGAGAGAGGATTGTGTACTTGGAGTCATTGTGAACTTGGAGAAAGTTGTTTCAGTGGCGGCGGGGGTGGGGGGTTATATCTTGGGAATTGTAGGACTCATGGATGCAAAGGACAGAAAGCCACCAGAGATGTGACTTCAGGCACGGCTGGATCCAGGGGCTCGAATGATGTCTTCAGGAATCTCCCCATCTCTTGGCTCGCGTTCACCGAGCTGACTTCCTTCTCAGGCAGCTCCCCCTACAGTGTAGAAAAATGGTCCCCGGCAGCTCCACACCTGCATCCCACCAGCTCAGCAGCGCCAGTTTAAAGAGAGCCCTTCTCTCCCCTGGTTCCTTTCATGAGCCCAGCTTGAAAGGACGCTGTCGACATCAACGTTTGCCTAATCTGGATGGCCTGAAGGTGGGGGGGGACCCCCAAGGGAAAATCAGGGTGTTGTGCTAGGAGAAGGGGAAGTGGAGCTTGGGTGGGCAACACAATAACTCGACAAGAGGAAGCGGATTGCAGGGGGCTGAGAGAGGAAGCTGGGGCAGAGGATGCAGAGAGACTGCGGTGAAAGGAGGGGGCCACAAGGCCAGGCTGGCTCCCTTTTTCTTTCAGGTAGGAGAGATTTATGCATGTCTGCAGGCAGAGCGAGGGGAAGGTACCAGTGGGGAAGGAATGATTGAAGATTCTGGAGAAAAGAGATAATTGATGGAGCCGGGCCCCCTAGGAGACAGGCAGAAAATGGAGTGCAGGGCACAGTATGATATGAAAGGAGAAAAAACAGAATGTCGTTGTCATCAGCTGCTGTTTTTCCAGAATGACACTCTTGGATGGCAGCTGGCCCTGTGTGGCTGTGAGGACAGACCGCTGCTTGATGAGCACACCAGAGCTATTACATTCTACGAGGAGGAGGGCGGGACCCTTAGAGCTGCCCCTCTGAGGGCTGGGTCCCTGCCCGTCACATGCTAGGGACACAGCTTCAGCTCTGGGAGCCAGTTTAGCCACGTGTAGAAGTAAACTCATTACCTTGTAACGTACCTGGGTTATTTGGTTTTTCGATAGCATTTTCTTCTGATTATAAAAATAATACAGGTAGGAAACCTAGAAGATAAGGTGACAAAGACAAAAATAAGAGCCCTTCCTATTCACCGCCCATAAAAGTCATATTGACACATGGGTGCATGCTGCCCACACCAGGATAGGCCACGTCTTAAACTGCACATCTGGCTTTTTTTTTTTTTTTCATTTAACCTTCTTTTACAAGGCTTCCACTTGCCACTAGGCAGTCTTTGAAAACACTGTTCAGGTCACACGATGGTGACCGCCTTAGGAGCAGACCCTTGGGTTGCTGACTCAGAAGCCACAGGCAGGAGCATTGCCCCGCCATGCGAGTCTCTGAAGTGGGGGAATGGCTTCTGGCAAAGGTTCCAACACAACCACACTGTCCTCCCTTGATTTGCATGGTAGTCGCATTCTTAGGAAATTCCACATCCGTTGACAAGTACTTTGCTTTTTGTAAAACTACTGGGTTCCAGACCAGGGTAACCGTAAACAACTCTTTACCAGCCTGAATGTTGCTGAGACAGGAGACCATGCTCTGCGCCTGCACTGTCCCCTGCAGGCCAGGATATTAGCATCCCTGGCCCCACCTATCAAGTGCCAGCAGGGTCAACAGTCATCGAGACAGCAACCTTACGGGTTTCTAGAATGTCCCCCTGAGGGCTAGTGCACCCAGCTGAGAGCTGCTGGGTGAGACCATCTCTGTGGGTCCCCACTTCCACACGCGCCACTAATGGGGCTTCACCCGTCCCGTGCCCTTTCTTCCAGAAGACGCCTGGCCCAGGACGCTGCCACAGCCCTGGTGGCACAGCGAGCAGGAGCACACACTGCACGAGTCGTGGAACTCCCTCAGTGCCTTCGACCGCTCCCACCGGGGGCGCATCTCCAACATGGCGTTCCAGGGGGACATCCTGGACGAGTTCCTGCAGCAGCAGAAGAGCAGCCGACACAGCGAGCAGCTGCCCCTCTGGAAGGAGGAGAAGTCGGAGCCCATGAAAGGGCAGGACAGCTGCTCCAGCGACACAGACGACGGGAGCAACTTTAAAATCCCCGTCCTGCCTTACGGACAGCACCTGGTCATCGACATCAAGTCTACGTGGGGGGACAGGCACTACGTTGGCCTTAACGGAATAGAAATATTCAGTTCCAAGGGCGAGCCGGTGCAAATCGCGAACATCCAAGCAGACCCCCCCGACATCAACATTTTGCCAGCCTATGGGAAGGACCCCCGAGTGGTCACCAACCTCATCGATGGGGTGAACAGGACCCAGGACGACATGCACGTCTGGCTGGCCCCCTTCACGCCGGGCAGGTCTCACTCCATCTCCGCTGACTTCGCGCACCCTTGCCACGTGGCCCTCATCAGGATTTGGAATTACAACAAATCGCGGATACATTCCTTCCGTGGCGTGAAGGACATTGAGATCCTGCTAGACGCGCAGTGCATCTTTAACGGAGAAATCGCCAAGGCCTCGGGAACCTTGACCGGAGGTACAGTATGTCCGTAAGAATGTCCTTGAAGCCCCTACCTGCTTCCGCTGAGGCTCTGAGGGAAAGCAAGCCACTGGCTAACCAGTGACAGATGGGTCTCTCTTCTTTCACAGACCGGGCCCTCTCCACCTTCCGCAGCGTGGGTGCACGAGAGCTGGCCTTATTTAAACTCCTCGGCTAGGTAGTGGCCTGAGCCCGACCAGGGGGATTCTTCTGCAAGGGACTGATTGAGAGCGCACTCTCAGGAGACCCCATAATGCAGGGAAGGGTGCAGGATATGGAAGAGAGGAAGCTGAGCAAGGCTGTGGTTTCAGGGGAAGCCGGCCTCAGCCTGACCCAAGGGGAGCTCTGGAGCATAAGTTACAGGATTTGTCCTGACCTGAGGCAAGGCAACAGGGCTTGGAACCCTGCAAGCTCCCAGCTTAGGGTCATAACTCCCATGTCCTTCCAGGCAAGGCCCCAGCCCCCTACCCCCCAAATCCATAGGGATCTGTGTGGGACACCAATAGCATCTGCTACAATGCCTCCTCACCTGTGCCTTTTCTCATGACTCACCACAGCCGTTCTCATTAGATTAGGTCCCTTTATTAGACCCTACGTGGTTCTATGGTCCATGACTTCCATTTTCCAACGTGAAGAAGTCTCACTTACACAAATCAAGAACTGTTAGTGGTTTGGGATTTTATAGCACAAAAGTTGGTTAGGGTTCCTGTTCTACAAATTATTGGGATTTGGGATGAGTTGACTCTTGTCTTCCTGGTGACCTGTTCAGCCCCGGAGCACTTTGGAGACACAATCTTATTCACAACCGATGACGACATCCTCGAGGCCATATTCTGTTCAGATGAGACATATGACCTGGACATGGAGAGCCTCTGTGGCCTGCAGTGCGAGGAGGTGCTGAGGAGGCCCAGCACGGCCGATGGCGAGGGGGAGGAGAGGCCCTACACCCAGGCTGGCCTGTGGGCCGAGGACCAGGTAGGACTGGCAGGGGGTGGGCTGGGCGAGGGGTGGGTGTCTTGAGAGAGATCTTCTCCCAACTCACAGTAGAACAGGAAGAATGAAGATGGATCTCTTTAAACTTCTTATGTTACTATTTTGACATTTCCCATTGCTCTACTTCACTCTTGGTCCTGTATGTCATATTTCATCCCCTAATAATTTTTATTTTATTTATTTTTTTCACCAAAGTGGAGAAAGTATTCAAATTTTAATCAAAGCTACAAGTAATCCTGTCTGTGTCGACTCTGTAATTTAGAGGTGGCAGTCTCAGGGGAATTTTTGCTTTGTGTTGTATTTTGATCTCTCACTGTTTTGATGGGTGGTCTAGAAATGCTTTTAAGGCAGACTTAGAATTGAAATAATAACAATCCCAGCGACCATTTCTTGCTCACAAATTCTGATCCAGTCGTGTGTTTCCCCTGACAACCCTTGGAATGGAGATGGTTAGTATCCCCACTTAGGGATACTAACCAAGGCTCAGATCAGCTAAGTGACTCAAGCAGGGGCACGTAGTGGGAGAGTAACAAGGCTAGAGCTTGAATGTAGGACTCCAAAGTCTGTGCTTTTAATTGATAAATAATTAAAAAAAAAAGAAGAAGAAAAGAAAAACGACCTTCAGAGCAAAGGTTAGTGCAGGTTGAAGAGCGATAATCAGGGTGAAGAGACCCCAGGTCTCCAGGATGGATGTTCCTGAGGGTCGGGGAGAGGAGGAGGAGCAAGTAGAAACCAAAGGACAGAGGGTTTGGCCAGGGGAAGGTCACGACAGGGCAGCCACACGCCTGCCAATTCCACAGCATTCACTAGGGTGAGGCGCGCCCACTTCTAAGGAGAGCAGCTGCCACTCAGCCCAGTCAAGAGCTGCTAGCTGTGTTGCCGATTGTTCTGATTCTTTTTCAAATGAAGCCAGATATCTGGGGTTTTATGTAAAATCTCCCAATGAAAAAATGTTGACAACTAATTCAAAATGTTTTCAGGCTTTCCGAGGGCCACAAAACTGTTGTCTGGATTTGTTCGCTGGGTCTCTAGCCGGGAGTTGACCTTGAGGTCTTTCATTTGCCCACTGTTTTCCAAATGGTAAAGCCTCTTCTGAGGGGCTGGAGAGGTTGTTTCTAGGGTCTGGCCATGGAGTTCATCAGGTTGTCATTGGGACTGCAACACCATCCCCACCTGAGCTCCGAGATCAGACAAGCAACTTCACCTCATTTTGCATCTCAGCTTTCCTGTCTGTAAAGACACGAAGGCACTTTCACCCTAATTTATGGTGCAGAGACCTAACAAGCAAAGTTTGTACACAAGACCCAAGAAGTGGGGCGTGGCAGCCCACCTTGGTGGTCTGCAGATCCAGGGTGCCTCATCCTGGCTACCCATGGGAATCAAACGCACATGCCTGGGCCCCAGGGTTGAGCACTACTCTCTATGGCTTGAGTTCTTCCTCCATCCGCCTGCCTGCCTGCCTTCCTTCCTTCCTTCCTTCCTTCCTTCCTTCCTTCCTTCCTTCCTTTCTTCCTTCTTTCCTTGCTTCCTCTAGCTAACTGGATGAACATTTATGGGGTCCTTCCCTGTTCCGGAAAACCTGATCACCTTAGCTGGTGGTGTCAGACTCCTCCCCTACCAATAAGACCTCTGTCAAGGACTAGGACATGCAAGGGTTTCAGAGCCTGTTCATATTACCAGTCACAGAGATGTCACAAAGACAGAAAATAAGAAAAGACACAAGGACTTACCTGGGACATGGGTGTTCAATAGTCGCTGGCAAAATGTCCAGCCAGCTATGTGGATATCACTAAAATCACTCCCTTTCCGTTTGCTTCTTCCTTAACTGGTTTGCAGGTCCTGGACCTGGAGCTGCCACCTAGTCCCACTGTCACCGAAGTTGCCACTCCAGAGCCGGGCATCTACCATGGGATCTGTGAGTATTTTCTCCTGGGTCAGTGTCAGGTGGAAGTAGGACCTTCAGGAGCCAGGGGAAGTCATGGTCACTTGGGGTGGGGTCTCCTGGGTTAGTCAGACACCGCACAGAGACGCAGGCCGTGGGGCAAGCCAGGGCTGAAACCAGCATGCGCAAAGAAAACCTGCTTTCTCTTTGCCCCAGGTCTCCAGAGTTTTAAATGTCGGTGACTAATTTTATAATATTTTAAAACACCTCATGAGCCAAACAAAACACATGTGTGTTCAGCCAGCAGGCTGCCAGTTGGTGGCCTCAAGCAAATCCCATCTAGGTTTCACCATGTCTTTTCTCTCGTCTTCCCGTTTGACCTTCTAGCCGGTTCCTCCCTTGCTCGACACTCATGCTAGCACCTCTGCCTGCATCCTGGGAATCTTCAGGCCAGAGGTCGAAGCTGACTGTGACCTCCTCCCTCCTGATCCCTGTTAATAAGGCTCTGTCACTCACCTGCTCCTTTTTCTTGCTTCCTGTATGTGTCATCCGCTTCCATTTATCTTCTGACAATAAGAGATGTGCCATGCCATTGTCGCTCTCTCTCCCCACCTCCCACCATCATCTCCAGAACGAAGCCAGAACCTCTCAGTTCAGCCTTATCTTTGCTACACTCCTTCCCACACCCATCTCCCGAGCCCACCTGCAGGCTTCTGTGCAAGCTGTGCCCTCATCTGATGTGCCTGCCCTCTGTGCCTGCCTGACCATCACTGACTGGGTTCCCAGAGAGTAGACTCTGAGATGGAGTTTATTGGGTCGAGCTCTTGGGGGAGGACAGGGAGCAGGACTGGGCAGAGAGAGTCTGGGTCATAGCACACTTACGTCAAGGACTCTGCCAGCTCCTCAGGGACCTCTGGATCTGAGACAGCCCCTTAGAGTTGTCCTGGGCTGCGTGAGGGGGCGGGGACTTTAAATGTCCATATTAACGTGTCACTGGATATGGGCTACCCCTGGAAAGGGCAAGGCCAAGGGCAGTCACAAGTAGGGGACTCAGCTGTGAGCTGTCAGCAGTCAGCACTCCCAGCCGCTGGGGGGCGGAGTTCTCCAGTTCTGGGTGTGGGAGGTGGCGTCTGTGTGGTGCCCCATGGCATCCTCAACACCCGCTTCCTAGGGCCCCAAGGCAACCCCAGCTCCTTCCCAGGAGCTGTCCCCCATGTGCCCACTAAGAATTAATCTCTCCCTCACTCACCCCACAAAGACCAATTACCTCGTAGACAAGAGGGAGATGCTTATTTTGAATTCTTGCAGCCCCTGACATTCCAAGACACTCAATTACTTTAGAACAACAGAGCAATTTAAAGAGCCAACCTGATGTAGGCAAGAGCTGGCTTGAGGCTTTTTTCATCTCCCATTCAGGCACTGTGCCGGGCCGACTTATTTCATTGAATACTCACAGCTCTTATTCTCTCCATTTTCAAGATTAGGTTAGGAAACTGAGGCTCAGACAGTTTGAGTAGGCCACATAGCTGGTACTAAGGCCGTGAATGGTGCCAGGCATGTCTAAACTCAAAGCCCATGTCCTCACCACTCAACACACTGTCATAGGGCTCACGCTGAGAGACAGCCTCACAGCAGGTCCTCATGAGAAGTCAGCATCCCCCACAGAGCTGTGAGGTCCGGGAAGATAGCAATCATGGCTTGTTGTCTGGTCTCCCCTACTGTGGTCAGGATTATTCTTCTTTCTCCAATTTTTTTTTTTACTTTTTGGTGGACAATGGATATGAATTCAAACTGAGTTAAGCAAAAAAAAAAAAAAAAGGCAATTTATTGGCTTATATAACTAAAAAGGTTTCTAGTTTCCCATACAGCTGGATCCAGGTGTTTTGTTTGACGTCATCAAGCCTTGCCATCTCCCTCCATCTCTCTGCCCTGTTTTGTTCTCCCTTGCCCTTCTCCATTCAGACTCTGTCCACATGGGAGCTCTGGGCTCACATTCATGCTTCTATTCGGCCATCTCAACTAAGAATTTCTCCTTCCCAATACGTCCAACAGTCATCCCAGAATTACGTCTCCTTGGCCTGGTGTGGATCACATGCCCCAACATTCTTAAACCAATTCCTGTGGCTACCAGGAGTGGGAAGGGAGGGAGGTCTGAGATGGAAAATGTGGATTGGCCAGGCCTGGGTCAGGGGCCAAGGATAGGGGTCAGCCACCCAAGCAGTGCTCTGGAGGGTATCAGAGTGCCATAACCAGAGGAAAGAGAGACGGCTAGCTAACCAGAAGCAGCCACTGTCCCCTTCATCTGATGATTTCCCCAAAGGTGCTGCCTGCAAATGTCTTTCCCACTGAGCCAGCTCTTGACCTTTCTCAGATATGTGATTTCAATGCCTTTGGGAGCCCTGCTTTGGAGTAAAGCTCAGAGAGACCTTTTTTTGCTACAAGAAAAGTGTAATTTCTCTGCTCTCTACTAAAAACCGCTTGACCAAGCACCTCTGCACGTTCTGAGGCCTGTGATTTCTGAATCTCTCTTCTCTGAGCCTTTGGCATTTTCCTTACTGTGTCCAAAATCCTAAACCGCCTTGACCAACGTGTGCAAATGGGGAGAGCTTTGGTGCAGTCACCTGGGGGCTGCGTCAGGCTTGGTAAAAACAGCCAGTCCTGTCAATGTTTTTTTAAAAGGGGATATATGACTTGCTAATATACAGATGGCACTGATTTTGGACGTTTTGCAGGTATCAGCAATGATGAATAAGAAAGACACTGAGAGAGTTGAAACATGGACAAAGAGTAACAAAATTAATTTCCATATATATAAATACCAATTGATACACCAGAGGGAAATGCGTCTGGAACACGGATATTAGCTCAAACAGAAGTCTTGTTCAGAGCAGCCCCAAATTAGATGGCCTCGCAGAGCATCTTGCCAGGCAAACAGAGGGACTGCGTCTTGTTTCAACAAGGGGAGCTGGGAGTTCTCCGACACTGATCCCCCTCATCCAGACCTTCTCCCTCCTTCACCTCCAGGCCTTTTCCATCTCAGGGCGGTACCCACAGCCACTCTGTCACTTGGTTCCACAAACATTTTCTTTTTCCCTCATTCCACACAGGCCATTAAGAATCCTGGCAATGCTGTGTCCAAAACAGATGCTGAATCTGTCCCCTTCTCCTCTGTTTTCACCACTTGCCACCCTTGTTCAGGCCATTTGTACTGCAGTCCAACCCGTGTGTTTTCCAAGTTGCAGATCAAGTCGTGTCACTCCCCTGCTTCAAAATCTAACCCTTCAGTAGCGCCCCATCGCAGAGAAGAATATCCAGATATGATCTAGCCCCTGCCTAACCTTCGGATCTCATTTTCCTCGACCCTCTCCCTCTGTCACTTGGTTCTAACCAAGGCCTTTGCCCTTGCTGTCCCCTCAGCCAAGAATGTTTTTCCAGAAATGCTGAAGAATGGCAGCATCTTCTCATCACCCAGGTCTCAGCTCAAATGTCACCCCCTCAGAGAGGCCCGCCTGACTGCCCCTACTACTACTCAGCCACTCCCTAGCCCAACTCTTTTCTTTTTTTTCATACTATTCATCACTCTGTGGAACTATCGTATTTATTTGTTTGTTAGGTGTTTATTGTGTGTCTTGACAGCAATGGAAGCTCCTAGAGAGATTTTGCTGTCAGGGCTTGGTATGTAGTGGAAGATCAGTGCTTGTTTCCCATTAACTATGAATTTGGTAAAACTTGATGATTTCACTTTGGTTAATTTACCTGCAGGTATTTACTGAAACCTACTCTTCAATCAATCATTTATTTAAAAGAAAAGCCTTTATTGACCATCGTTTTTTCAGATCCTTTTCTAGGCTCTGGGGATACAGCAGTGAACAAAGTCAACAGAGTCCCTGCTCTCAGTGAGCTTCCATCTTAGTGGCAAAGACTGATAAAAACAAGTTAGCAAGTGTGTGTAGAATATATTTTCAGGTAGTAATAAGTGTTGTGACAAAAAATAAAGCAGGGTAAGGAGTGATGGGGAAGTGGTGCTATTTGAACTCGGGTGGTTAGGGAAGGCCTCTCAGAGGAGGCGACATTTGAAGAAAGATTCATGATGAGGAGTGTATCAGTTAGCTTTTGCTGCTGAACAAACGAACCCAAACTTTATGCTTAGTACAGCCACCATTTAGTCACGATTGGCTCATAATTCAGTGGTTTGGCTAGGCTGTTCTTCTCATCTGAGCTGGCATTGTTGGGCCTGCTTGTGTGTCTGGTCAGCTGCCAGATGGGCTGGCAGCTAAATGATCGAGAATGCCTTCGACGTCCGGCAATTGAGAGGCTGTTGGCCAGAGTGGCAGGGTGACTGGGCCTGTCACCTGTCACCTGGCTCTTTCATGGGGCAAAACTCCAAGTGTGGTGAGACAGGACCAGCCCCAGTGCATATGTGCTTTACAGCCTATGCTTGTAGCAACTTTGCTCTGTCCCATGGGCCAAAGCAAATCACATGGCCCAGGTTCAAGGAGTGGAGAAACAGACCTCACTTGTGGATGGAAGAAGTGGCAAAGTCACATTGCAAAAAGGCAAGGACTGAGTGGGAGGAGTCAGTGACCGTTTCGTATGCTACTGGTGCTATGCGAAACTATGATGTGCCTGGTACCATGCCAGTCACACATCTTTTTCATCTGCCCCCATGTTGCTCAGAGTTACCTTGGCACCATGACAAGCAAAAGGATCTGAGGCTGAGCTGCAAAATGTGTGTTGGAAATGACAGGGGTGTAGGAGAAGAAGCCAAGCTCTAGGGGGGTGGTGTGGCTTGGTCACAAGGATGTCCTCTACCCCCTCATCTGAGCTGAAATGGGTGGGACCACGTGACATCCAGGCTTTTTTCTCCCAGCACTATACTGCTGACTTTCTGTGAAAAGATTCAGAGCAGGAATCTTTTGAATACAGCCACCCAAAAAGGTGCTAAAATAGGCTCCAAGTTCCCCAAGGGTGGAAGAGTTCAGGGCTTCATCCTTCTCTAATGGGAGACCATTAAGTAGGAGAAGTTCCAGCCAAATATCTAATAGGGCCTGACCAAGAGTTTCACTTGGTTTGAGCTTTCTGGGCAAGTGGATGACTCACCTGGGCCATTTTGCCCCGAGATCACGGAAGATCACTTCTAAATGGTCTCTAATGGAGCAGGGGTGGGGAAAGGCCAAAAGATGGAGATGTCACCAGAGGTCACTTCCTTTACCCAAAATCCACGTGAATCCTCATGGAAGTGGCCAATTTACATAAAATGTCTATTTTCAGTGTTGTGACTTACTGATGTAGCTGCCTCCATTTAGTTATTTACTTATTTAATCATTCTATCTATACCGAGCTCCTACTGTATGCTAGGCTCTGGGGACACAGTGGTCTAGTAAAATAGATGGGGTTTCTGCCCTTGGGGAATGAACCATCTGTCAGGGCAAAGGGGTATTTACCAAATGATCACAAGATCACAGTGACCAGGACATGGAAGGGGAAGTTCACGGTGACAGGCTATGAATGGAGCTCTGATGTAGTCAAGGAAGTCAAGAGGGCTTCCGTAGGGAAGTGAGCTAGGATCTGAAGAATGAGCTCAAGTTAACCAGGCCATGTGAGTTCCAGAGAGAGAACAGCATGTGCAAAGGCCCTGTGATTGGAGAGAGGAATATAAATATGAGCGACTGAATGACAGTCTTGATGGAGCCAGGAACCCCTGGTGCAAGATGAGGTTAGAGATATAGAAGCCATATGGGCAAAGCCTGCTGGCCAAGCAGTGTGTGAAGCCACACTGAAGTGTTAAGTTTCAGATGAGACGACGTGATTCATAAGTGGAGAATGGATCCAGGACTGTGTGCAGGTTTAAAGGGCACTGGTTCATTCATCCTGCTGACCTTTCCTGTACCTTAGCAGTGTCCCAGGCCCAAGAGCCGCTAAAAGGAAAGGTGCAGAGCCCACCATGAAGACACTTTCACCTGAGTCTGGGTTTTCAAGCTGATAGAATACAGAGATAAAGATCATTTCTCTTCTCATCTCCATCTTAGGGACCTCATCCAGAACCTCTGGTGTTCACAGGTCACTTTTCTCTCTATTGCAGGCCTTCAACTGAATTTCACTGCCTCCTGGGGGGACCTGCACTACCTGGGGCTCACAGGCCTGGAAGTGGTGGGCAAGGATGGCCAGGCGCTACCCATCAACCTGCACCAGATCTCCGCCTCCCCCAGAGATTTAAATGACCTCCCTGAGTACACTGATGACTCCCGGACCCTGGACAAGTAAGTATCTAAGAAGTTTAACTTTCATGACAATGGGGGCTGGGGGACCCATTCTGCATCTTAGATTTCAGATTCAAACATCAAATAGCAACCCTTATTCCATCTTCTCCCAGCCACCCTGTGAGGTCTGTGGTTGTCAAGGAAAACCAAGACTCAGAAAGGGAGGTGACCCTCCCAGGGCCACACAGCTGGAAGTGGTAGGCAGGGTTGGAAGCCAGGTTCTCCTGCTTCCAGACAGACTTTTGCTCTGTGTTTTGTCCACTGTACTTTGTGTAGGACCTTGAGCACAGAGGCTGCCCAGTAAGGCTTTGCCGGGACAGCTCTCAGCGGCCAAAAGCTTTTCCCTCTTTGAGGTTGGAGGTGATTGCTGAGGAAGTTTCCCCTGCACTTGTCAGATTTCATAAGGCCAGGTTGGGTCAAGTCAGTAAGAGGACAAGCCTGAAATGTAGCATTGATCCATGGGGCCCCTTAACCTGCAGACTGGCACTCGCTACCACCACCCCTGCTGCCCCACTGAGGACAGCTGTCCAGCATGGGCCCTTCCTGGACAGGTGAACAGGGGTCATCTAGGGGAGCCAGAGGAATGAGAGTTCAAATCTCAGCTGTGCCCCTGGCAGCTAGTAAGTTTCTTAACCTCTTCAATAATAATAACAATGATAATAATAATAATAATAATAATAATAATAATAATAACTGAGATTATAGTTGCCCTTTTTTGAGCAGTTATTAAATGCCAGATGCTGGGCTATGCTAAGCAGATGACAGATATTCATCCATTAAACTTGAAACAGCCCAAAGAGGCCCCCATGTAAACTGAAGTGCAGAGAAGTTAAACCCTGGCCAAAGGTCACCCAGACAGCTGTGAGTAGTGGAGTCATGATTTGAGTGGAGGTCCATAGGAGACTAACACCCATAAACTTAACCACTGAGTTATTCTGTTTTCTCCTTAGTTTCCTTAACAGTAGAATGGTTACAATAAATCCCATGGCTGGAGTATGGAAAGGGGATTGTCACATGACGGCTATGCTCCTTGCCTGGTCCAGAGCGTGTGCAGGGTCAGTGGTAGAGCCCTCTCTGTTCCGATAAGGTACCCTTTAACTGTAGCCCTTTTGTCCTGCTGTCATTGTCTGCTCAAGGGCCACTCTGTTCTCTGTGTCTTAGCAACTCATACTTTTGCTATTTAGACTTGGAGCCCAAGGACCCAGCTCCTGGCTGCATACCCCACTTGTTCATATATATCCACCCAATTACCATCCCTCTGCCCAAATTATATTGCAGCAAATCCTGGGCCTGGTAGCATCATCTCTAAATATTTCAGCATGTATCTCTAAACAATAAAGACTTTAAAAGGAAAACATAATCTCAGTATCATTATTATACCTAAAAATATCATTTCTTTAATTATTAGATATCTAGCATGTCCCTATTTCCCTAACAGTTGTTTCTTGAATGGAGATCCAGAAAAGGCCCATACATTGTGATTGGTTGATTTGAGCTCCAGATAACATCTCTACATTGTGATTGGTTGATTTCAGACCCCACTATGGTCCATACTTTGTGATTGGTTGATACGTCTCGAACCTCTTGTAATCTCTTGTTTCCCTTCCATCTTTAAAAAAAAAAAATTTTTTTTTTTTAATTATTGTTGAAGAAACCAGGTTTTTTGCCCTGTAGAGTCTGGATTTTACTGGTTGCTTCTCTGTGGTATTGATTAACCTGTTTTTTTGGACCCCTTTATTTCTTATAAATTGTTCATTAGCTCTAGAATCCTGATTGGACTGAGGTTTGACAACTGGGGCAAGATATGACTCTTGGGTTGTTATTACTGTGTATCCCCTTCAGGACATATTCAATGTCTGGTTGTCAAGCAATTTGTGACATCGATAGGCAGTGCTCTTCGGCTAGATCCATTATTCAGGGTTCAAATGAGCAATACATTGATTCTAATATTCTTTTTGTTTTCATCATTAAAGAAATTTTCCCTCAATTTTTTGGTTACTGTACAATTCAAATAGGAAAGGCAGTCTAAAATACTTGAGTCCTTCCCTTTATTTTTTACTTTTCAAAATAACAAATTGTTTCTCTAGCATCTTTTAAAATGTTTGATTGTTTTTGACTATCATAAATCATGGACTTAAATATACTGTGTGAGGAGGGTTTCAGTCTATTGCAGATTTTTATCCTATTGATGCTCTTAGACACTGGGAGTTCCTGAATCCTTTTTAAAGTAGCAGTCTCTGAGAGCTTCCCTGATTTCTGACCTGACAAGATATTTCAGCCTCATCTTGTACTTTTCTTTTTTAAAAATTATTTTATTATATAAGTTTCAAGTGTACTTATCTTGCATATTTCTTGTTCCAGACATGGAATCAGCCATTTCTCCACTAAGCCCTGGTTCCTTCTAGTGGGAAATGGTATTTAGAGACCATAATCTGGCTACTAGAGATACTCATTGCTACTAGGTTGGTCATTTTTTTTCTAGGCTTTTTTGTGGGCATTGCTAGGAAGTACCATTTAGATATTCTTGAGGGTGTCTGTAGGGACCTCCCTTCACTGTCAGCTATAAGCACTTCAGCAGTTCTCTCTACTCTCAGAATTGGGTAACAGTTTTGCTATCGAGGCAGCTCCAGTTCTAGGTAGGATAGATAGGTAATTGCTTTTGGAAGGAAATAGAAGGTTCTCTAGTGGTAGTTCTCGGTCAGCTTAATTTCACAAATACCCCAGTGTTAGATTGCTGAATTTCCTCAGTTTTAAAATGCCAGAAATTGTAAGACATATCATCCATCAGTTTAATAATGGCCTTTTAGAGAAAAAAAGAAACAGTATCTCCTTGGATGAACACTTAGGTTATACGATTTGTTCCAGATCTAAAACTTTAAACTGTTGAAGGAAAAAAATAAAGTTTCTTTTAAAACCCAGGAAACACAGCAGCAGCCCAAGTTTCTCCCAATGTAGCAGCTTCAAAGTCATCAGGAAAATAGGAGAGAGAGGAGAAGACATTGCCTGAAAGACTGAGAGCAAGGCTTCTGTCGCTGGGGCCAGGCCTCTCAGTGGCAGTGCTGGACACACAAGCCAGAGCCACAAGGATAAGGGTTGGGATCTGGGCTGAGGTGAGCTGGGCAGTCCAGAACAGCCAGTGGCAGTATGGTCTTCGGGATAAACACAGGCAGAGCTGAGAAGGATGAGGCAGGGTGTCCTGAGCAGGAGAACCAGAAACTGGCCAGGATGGGAGTGCAACACGGGCAAGGCAACAAGTTGAGAACAGTGGCTAAGAAGAACATGAGGGTGCTGGGGCTCCCTCCTAATGCTGCGAGGCTCCATGAGACACCCAGGCTGTGTAGTCACAGGCCAGACCCACTCCCCACAGAGGCACCTGCCTCTTCTTATACTTGGTCCACACCAAGAACTGCCAGGTTCGCCCTGGTGCTTTAATCTCTCTCTCCCCCAGCACAAGAAAGGGATAGAATTCTATCAAAATCTTCCATTGAGTAAACATAGAATTTTACAGAAAGCCTAAAACAGAGAAAAATATTCACCTTCCATTCCCTCTGACTCAACTATATTTTTCACTTTTGCATTCTCTCTCCTGGTCCTTGTCCTCATTGTATAGTGTTGAGATCAGCACCCCTGCCATCCTGTCACCTGCCTTTCCCATGTTACTGCGTCGTCCTCATGATGGTCATTTTTAACAACTGTACAGATTTACTTAATATTTTCCCTATTTTCAGACCTCTTGGGTTATTTTTTTTTTCTAGTATAAGTAAATAAGACTATAAGGAAAATCTTGGTGCCACTAGCCCTTCCAACATGTTGAGTAAATTTTCCTCAAGGGAAAAACAATTCCAGAAATGGGATCACTGGGTTAAAGGGTCCTGGAAAATGATACATTTCCCCCCCTTTTAAAAAATTTTGGTCATCGCTTTACTGTACCTTAACAGCGCAGACTGTTATTTTTTCCTGTTTTCTTATTTTGTCTCATTTCACAGATGGGAGGTGGCCTTCACTGTTGCTTTAATTAGTCTCACCTCCCTTAAAGCATCTGATCCAGCAAGGCTTGTGCCAGGCTTGAGCTGCAGTGGGTGATGAGTGGGTATAGACCCCACACTGTGATTTCTCCTGGCGGACCAGGCCACCCCCACCTCACCACTCCTTCCCCATTGTGTGCAGGTTAATCGATGGAGCCAACATCACGATGGAGGACGAGCACATGTGGCTGATCCCCTTCTCGCCGGGGCTGGACCACGTGGTCACCATCCGCTTTGACAGAGCCGAAAGCATCGCGGGCCTGCGCTTCTGGAACTACAATAAATCTCCTGAGGACACCTACCGAGGGGTAAGCCAGGGAACAGTGGCCATGCTCGGCCCACTGTCAGGGAAACGGTGCCTTGATGAATGGCTGGCGTGGCTGCCAGAGAGGAGCATAAATCCTCCAGAACCTTCCAAATGGAGCTAGGGATTACAGGCCGGGAGAGAGCATGCAGCTATTTCTTCTTCTGCAAACAGCAGATGCAGGCTGAAGAGCCCAGGCCGACTCGGAAAACTGCAGTACCTTGTCTTCTCCAAGGGTCCTGAGATCCGCAGCAGGCCCAGCCTCCACCTCCTCGTGACCTGTTACAGCCCTGTGTTCGCTGAGCACCTCCTGGGGCCAGGCATTTTACAGGACCCTCCTCCCAGCCTCTGGGAGGCAGGTGTTACTACCCCGTCTCTCGGGGTGTCAAAAAGTGAGGTTCAGAAAAGTCCAGTCGCTCATGCAGGGTCACACAGCTACAGCCCCATTCACGTCTGCTGGGCTAGGAACCCACCTTCACACTGAGTTCTTCTGCTGAGTGTGAAAAAGCAGAAAAAGAGGAAAATAGCATCAGAAACAGCCTTCTCTGACCTGTGTGTCTATGAACCATGAAATATTTATCCCCTTCTGCTACACAGAAGTAACAATGATAAGGTCACCCAAAATATGGCAATGCAGCTAGGGCCTAAGGCCACCAGGCCCTGAGTCTGAATCTCTATTCTGACCCTCATCAAGTTTCTGCTTTCCCTGGGCCTCAGTTTCCTTATCTGTAAAACCACAAGGAGGAGGATACCTCATTTAGGAGGGTGGTTGTCATGCCTTGACACACAAAAGGGGACAAAGCCAAGACTTGGCCTTGGGTCTCCTGAGTCCAGGTCTGGGCTCTCCCCGATGTACACGCCACAGAGTTCACAGGACCCATGGGGACGCAGTGGGCCAATGGCCCCCAGCCTGCCAGGCGCTCCCCTTCCTGAGCAGCAGCTCGTCTGCATGTGCAGTTTACAAACCCTTCCCGGCCACCCTGTGTCTGTGCAAGCATGCTCTCAGGTTCAGCATTTTTAAAGTCAGATACATTGGCATTGAAAAAAACATTCTTGTGGCTCGACTCGTGCCTCCAGGTCTCTACATTCTTTCGAGCGAATCAGTCTTTCCATTAATGCTTCCGTGACCTGGATTCACTGCCTGGAAACGTTGGGCCCAGAGCCCCTGCTTCCCAGGCCTGGCTGTCACCAGCCTCCGGGCCTGTACCAGGTGGCCACTGTGGGGAGGAAGGAGATGGGCAGAGTCTGAGAGGGTGGATCCCGCAGCACAGTGTGATGGATGCCCCCCAGGAAAACACATTGGATGCCTAACCCCCAAGACCCTGCTGGGCACCCTGCTTACGGGCCCCAGGTATGTGGTTAGAGCCATGCCTTGGACTCCTGGAGACTGGGCTTCATATCACTCCAGTGCATCCTTGGGAAAATTGCTTAGCCTCTCTGAACTCTAATTTGTTAGCTCTAAAATGGAGGTGACAATAGAAGCTGCCTCCGAGGGAATGAACAGAAGCCAGGGGAAATCATGGCCCCTTCCTGGAAGAGGTGGTGGCCCTGGGAAGGGGCTTCCTGGACCCCTGCTTTGCTCTGTTGCCAGCTTCATTTTCAGCTTTTTCCACAGGGCAAACCCTGGCAGCCCTAGGCTTCTGTCCCACATGCTCCAAGCTCAGCAGAAGAGAGAACTCCTCTTTTGAGGCAAGCCAGGAAAACCCCAGGAGTCAGGCTGACTGTTCTGGTCGAGTTCCATGACGCTGAACAATCACATGACCAGTAGGTCAGAGTCCTCAATTTAGCCATGCTGGGGTCACAGATCCAGCCCTGTGGTTAGGGTAGGAATTACCCTCCAATAAAGCAGAGCAGATATATGGTAACAGCTTTTGGGCCCCCATATCTAGCACTTTCCAGGTTTATGTGCCCTGAGACTAACCGACTGACAAAATGGGGGGCTCCCTCAATGCTGAAGGAACAAAGGGCTCCAGGTGCACAAGAGTTACCCACGAGACCTAGGCAAAGCCCCTTTCGTTCTGCATGGAGGAGCCCTCTACATCTGAAGGTGAAATTCTACCAGTCTGGTTGGCAGCTGGTCCCACGTTGCTAACCGTGAGGGTGGGGTAAGGCACTGAGGAGCCCCGATTCCAAAATGTGTGGTTGGAGAAAGGGTGCTGGTGTATCTCCCCTTTCTGCTCATTCGCCACCCTTTGCCTAAGAGAAGCAGAGCTGAACCACCTCACATTCTGCCATTTAGGCTTTGATATTTACTGCTAGATCCTGGCCATCTGGCTGGCAAAATCTGGCCTAGAACAAGGGAACTGTTGGCTCAAATCTAATTGACTCAGCAAGCTCTCTTGGTAAGTACCTACTGTGTGCCAAGCCCTGAGGCAGATATAGAGATGGTCCGGCTGCCAAAGGAGACCCATAAACCACCAAGGACACTACTAGGGAGCATATGTCCTAGAGCAGCAGTCCCCGACCTTGTTGGCACCGAAGACCGGTGCTCCTGTGAGACTCTAATGCCTGATGATTGAGGTGGAGCTGAGGCGGCGATGCTGGTGCTAGGGAGCAGCTGCAAATACAGATGAAGCTTTGCTCGCTCTCCTGCCATTCACCTCCTACTGTGCGGCCTGGTTCCTAACAGGCCACAGACTAGTAGCCATCAGCAGCCAGGAGGGCTGGGTACGCCTACAGTCCTAGAGGATGAGCTATGAGAAGAAAGAGCAGGAAGTGCTAGGACAGGCGGTGATGCGTGAGCCAGGGTTTGAGGAGAGAGTAGTACAGGCTGACGATTACTGAGTGTGTATTTGTGCCAGGTGCTGTTCTGTTCTGGATACTTTCTGTAAGTTAACTCATTATTGAGCCCATTTAACAGATGAGGAGCTTGAGGCATGGGGAAGTTAAGTAACTTGTACAACTACTGATAATAGACGTCAGAGCACTTGAGCCCGTGCTCTTGACCACCGTGTCGTACTACCTCAGGCCACTGCAGGTGAGTGGACTGGAGAACGTCTGTACCTGTCTGTTGGGGCAGGGCCACACCTGCCTTATTCCCTGCCACCTGCCCAGCACCCAGCACAATGCCTGGCACAGAGTGTGGATGACACTGGAAAGTGGCCCCTGCCGGGAGGTTTTGGTCTGGGAGAAAGGCCAGCCCAAGCTGCTTCTCAGGCTGGAGGTTCTACGAAGTTCTCTCTGTCGTAAAACCAGCCACGTCAGCACATGCTGCTGTCCTCCACGCCGGCTCCTTCCTTTAGGCATGTTTTTCTTCTGTTTGTTAGGCCAAAATCGTCCACGTCTCCCTGGATGGCCTGTGCGTCTCCCCTCCAGAGGGCTACCTCATCCGGAAGGGGCCGGGCAACTGCCACTTTGACTTTGCTCAGGAAATCCTCTTTGTGGACTACCTGCAGGCTCGACTGCTGCCCCAGCCAGCCCAGAGGTGAGAGCGCAGCGCTGCGCATACCCCTCCCTGCCCGCCGGCGTCAGCCCTGCGCTGTGCCCTGAGGTGTCCACCTAAAGCATTTTGAAATGGTGATCAAACGCTTTGCTTTTCAACTTGGCTTTCTAAAGCTCACTGAAGCCTCTCCGGAAGCTTGGGGGATATACCCACCTTGTCTGGGTGTTTGGGTTTCTCACAGTCTGGAAGGCTTGAGATTTTAAATGCTCCATTACACTTCCTGCTGGGAAAAGAGGATCTTCAGTCTGCTTGATTCCAGAAATGTCTGCTGGCCGATTTGGGGGAGGACCTTTCTTCTCTTGTTTCTGTGTTCTTGATTTAGAAAGATTCAAAAAGAAAAATAGGGCCTAATATTTCATGGAGTCACTGGGATTTCTTGGCCCTCGTCTCAGCCACAGTAAGTTCATAACAATTTGTAAATGCCACATTAAGGTCACTCACTTAAACCCCTGATGTCCAGACGCCAGAGGCAAAGCTCTTGAAACAAAATGAATGTCCCTCCACTGTATCTAGGATCACTTCTTGGGCCGGTCACTGGGAACAGTCACTTAATTATAACATTGCCCTTGAAATGGAAGGAAACCTGGCCAGGGCTGGAGGCCACTGGCTGTAGACCAGGGAGAGAAGTCCAGTAGGCAGAAATATGGAGGCGGAGAGAGCACCCCCTCCTGAGTACCTGCTCTGTGCCAGATGCTTCGTATACATTCAAGTAGGGATTATGATGCCCATTTTACAGACATGGGAACTGAGGTCCCAGCTAGTGAAGCCACTTGCTCAGGATCAGTAAGCCAAAGCCTTCAGGACGCTCCCCACCTTCCAGCCTCCTTTGCCTGTCCTCCTCCCATCCCACCCCCTACTCAGCCCCTTTGGCTACTCTCCATGGCAAACACCAATGCCCCAGTCCCTTCCCACCTCAGGCCTTTGCTCTGGCTGCTCCTATGCTCAGGAGGCTCAGTTCAGACTCTTCCCACAGCCGCTGCCTCCTCCGCTCAGACTCCACCTCCCTGCAGCTGCCCAGTGCTCCACCTCCTCACCCATAGTGGGTCTCAGCTCTTAGTACAACGTGGAGTTTCCTTGCTTGTGAAGGGTCAGTAGGAGTTAAGAGAGCAGACTCTGAAACTGGGCAACCTTGGGTGACATCCCACTTCTGCCTCTGACTAGCTGTGTGACCTTGAGCAAGCAACTTCAATTCTCATTCACAACCCAGAGATATAAGAGTACCCACCTCCTAAGGTAGAAGAGTCCATGTCGGCCAAGCCTGAGAATGACCTGTGCCGGGTTGGCCTTGACCGGGTAGAATGGGAGGTACATGCAAGCATTGCCCACTGCACTACCATATGTCTTCAGAGTCTGTCCCCCAGGAAACAACTGACCAGCAGTTCTGGTGGCCATCGCAGTCTTTTGCTTACTGGTGCTTTTTTTTTTTTTTCCAGGCTGGACATGAAAAGTCTGGAGCGAGCGAGCATGGACTACGAGGCACCACTGATGCCCTGTGGCTGTATCCTTCCCCTACCCCATCCACACATCCTGGGCCTTCAGGGGCCAGGCCTGGAACCCAGGGAGAGGGCAAGGGCATGCGGGGTCAAGGTGGGGTCTGGGCTGCCGCTGTGGGCCAGGGTTCCAGATGGGCCTCAGCTGAGGCAGCTGGAGGACCTAGGTTTCCTGGGAGAGGATGGGAGGACTTGTGGTTCCTTGGGCACACGGGGTACTGCTGAGACTGGGCAGCACGCGAGTTTCAGATCCTATCCCCCTGAGGTTACAGGAGGCAACACTGAGGACTCTAGCTGGGGGGGCCCAGAGAAGCTAGACCTGACCCCAGGGACTAGCCTGGGGTCTATCTTTGGGACCACGCAGGGAGGAGAAGATAGAAGGAACAACTGCTCACATCGGCTGGACCCCTGTGGCGGCCCCACACTGTTCACAGTGGGTCGCCTGTGTTAACTCGCTGTCTTAGCCTCGTGGGGTGGGCACCTTTCCCATCCCCATTTCACAGCTGAGAAAACTGCCCAAGGCCACACAGCTGGGAAGGAGCAGGGCCAGGCTGGTGCATACAGGCCGCCTGGCTCTGTCACCAGCTTGTTCTTTGCCTTTGGCCCTGGTATCACCTGGGAGCCACCCTGCTACCCCTGAGTTTCCTGCCCTGCCTGCTCCTAGGAATGCTGAGAGTGAGTGAGGCCAGGGGACAGGGCCGAAAAAGGGCTCGATGCCAGGTTATGTATGTGGGACTCAGTCAGCAATGGTTGGTCACCCTGCCACAGCCTATCCCTCCTGATGCTCTAAAGCTCACGTATTCTCCCTGCACCCCCACAACCTACACACTTCAAATGGATGGAGGAGGGAATAGGTTCTCTGATCTGGTCATTTTACAACCAGGGAAACTGAGGCACGAGACAGCTTGAGGCCTGGCCAGTTTGTTTAACATCACACAACGAGTTCGTGTGTTCGTGTCACAGATGTCTCCTCATCCTGCCAGCTCCCTGGAGAGCATCATCCCCTCCTGTCCTTCTGTCTCCTGGGGCCTAGAGAAAGGTTTTGAATTCTTAACACACACACACACACACACACACACACACACACACACACACACACACACTTTAAATTAAAGAAAATTCGATTCCAAATATTTTGATAGGTTTTGGTCTCAGTGAGAGAAAAAAGTCATTTTTTTTCTCCTGTTCGTCTATATAAACCAAAAAAAAAAAAAAAATTTATATCCCTACATTATCTTTGTCATTGTTTTACTTTGTTCTCAGAAAATTAATCCTGGTTTTTCTTAATAACATGTCCCAGTCATTTTTCAGTTTCAGCTCCTGACCAGCTGGGGTGACCCCTATTACATTGGTCTCACGGGCCTGGAGCTATACGATGAGCGGGGAGAGAAAATCCCTCTGTCAGAAAACAGTATCCTTTCTATCTGAAGGGGCTCTACCGTGACTGCGGGGAGCCTGGAGGGTCAGGGGGGAGGAGCAGAAGCCTCCAAAGTGGAGGGATGAGATGAAAAATACCACTGTGCTCTTTTCGCAGTCAGATGCTGACCCTTGGGAGTGGGCAAAGCAATAGGCAGCTCCCAGCCATGCCTAACGAGGGATCCATAAGAGGAGTTCCACAAAACAGAGTCCCGTGGCCCAGGGATTTGGGGAGACAACCAACTGCAGCGCCTCCCTGGAGAACCACAGGCACTTTGCAGTTCTAAAGCCGCTGACAAGGCCTGCAGGGGCCAGCCTGGTGCCTTGTGTTCAACTCAGTGTGTCCTGAATTTAATGACCATGGAACCCTTTGGTGTAGAATGCCCACATCAGAATTTGGAAACTGTCAGCCTGTTGAGTTTTCAACTCTTTTAAATGAGTTGCTAATATTTTTTAAAAATCAGGTTTCACATGAAACCCTGATCTTCAGCTTCTCTTGAGGAAGTGGCAGTGAGAGGCCACAGGCATGCATGGTGACGACGCCTGGGCCTGTGTCCTGGCTGCCCGTCCCCAAGCACATCCTTCCAGGGACCTTAGTTCTTACTCACTGTTATCCACCGGCCCCCAGACCCAGGGTTTCTGTTTGCCGAGGGCCCGGTCTGTCCAGGAGCTGTGCCAGGGCTGGTCACATGGTGCCAAATTTGCCCTTACAGCAATCTTTTGAAATGAGTGCTCTCATTATCCCCATTTTACAGGCGAGGAATTGAGACGCAGAGGTTGAGTACCTTGCCCAAGGCTGCACAGCCAGTGAGTGCCAGAGCTGGGAGTCTGGCTCCAAAGGCCATGCTCTTGACTACTGAGCTGTCTTGCCTCTCTTCGATGTAACCTGCCTGAGCCTTCTGGGCTCTTGATCTGTGAACCCTGACCCACCACGGTCAAGGACCTGCTAGAGCAGGTCAAACCCCAAAGCCTCCGTTGCATCATTTTGGGGGTCCCTGGGCTCCGATTGGATCCTTTACTGCCTTCCCCTGGTGACACCATTCTCCTCACCTGGAATAAACAGTTCTTGGTGTTTTGAATCCTTGGCTGCATAAAGCTCCATTGATTTTACCAAGAACACTTACCTCCAGTGTCCTCTGAACAACACTGTCAATCCTGGCA
This sequence comes from Cynopterus sphinx, assembly GCA_030015415.1. Classification (NCBI taxonomy): domain Eukaryota; kingdom Metazoa; phylum Chordata; class Mammalia; order Chiroptera; family Pteropodidae; genus Cynopterus; species Cynopterus sphinx. The sequence continues at coordinate 90,712,129 of CM057379.1, read as the reverse complement.
CGTGGAGATTCTTATACCCATTTTATAGATGTGGAAACAGGCCCAGAGACGTGCTGTGTGGCTTGCCCAAGATCTCGCAGGTCAGACTGGCAGAGCCAGAGCCGGAATCGGGTTCCCTAGACCCACATTAATGCCTGTCAGCTGAGTAGCTGTAGCTAGGCCAGGCCCCTCCGGTCCTTGCAGTCTTGGCATGGTCCTCCCATGCCAAGGCAGAATCCAGCCAGGACCCCATGCCCTTGCAGAAGAACCCTTCGCAGGGTTTGCCCTCCACTTTCCTCAGTGGCAGAAGCATATTCTGTTCCCTCCTCCAGCGGTTCTGTGAAACTCCTCTCTTCAGCCATCTCTCTGCATGGTTTCTCCTCCTTTCTTTGGAACTGGACACCCTCCTCCCACTCACCCCCACTCCTCTTGACCTCCATGTGCTCATTTTACCCAGAACTTGTCTAATTTGGCTGTCACTTCTCTGGCTGCCCAAAGCAGCAGACAGCTGCTCTGCCCTCCAGCCCTGCCAGTCCCGCCAGGCCCGATGTCCCTTGAGCCCCATGGTCAGTGTGATGGATGCTGACAGCTGCAAGAGTGGCACACGGTGCCAGGCACACTGCTTTGAGTTATGGCAGCTTAGAAGCCTCCTCAGATATCGCCGCCTTCCCCGACAGCGTGAACTCCCTGGAGGGCGTGTGCGGGGACATCCGGACCCCTGACAAGCTCATCGACCAAGTGAATGACACCAGTGATGGCAGACACATGTGGCTGGCTCCCATCCTGCCAGGGCTGGTGGGTTCCCAGAAGCGCTCGGCGCTGGGGTGGGTAGGGAGACTTTGTGTCCCTGATCTTGGTGACACATCTTTCTTCTGAGCCAAGTTAATTTAGAACAAGTCAAAATGCCTGCAAGCCATCAGGAAGGCTTAGGTCTTTGCTAACACATCTAAGGGGGGAAGCTATTCTGGGCCAGTGGTTCTTTCTATTTCTCTGGGTCCTTATTATAAGGGGATAACAGAGAGATAAAGGGCCACCTGGGACTTTGAAGCCAGGAAGCCCAGTGCAGCCGGCCTGGGGGCTTGGGCATCCGCTGGTCCCTGTGGGCATCATTCTCTAGTTCTTTTTTCTGCCTCTGCTTCTCTCTGCAACCCACTCTGTCCTCTTCCTTCCAGCCCCATCCTCTCCACATTCACTCTTTCTGCTCCTTCCTTAATGTCACCAGGCACTTGACCCCAGTTATGCTGTCACTCTGGCACCAAATCTATGTGGTCGTCTCTTCTAACCGACTCAAGTTGCCCCCATCTCAGACCCTGCAGCTGGTCCTGCTTATCTTTTTTTCTTCAAGGCCTGATGATGAGCCTCGGGATAGGCCATTGCCCACCTGGGCCCTCTGGGTGGTGGTAGATAGGAGAGAGGCCAGGGACAGGTGGGGTTAGCACCCACCAGCCTCTCAGCCACGGGGCCAGATGCCTGGGTAGGGATGTGCAGTCAGGTCTGGGGCATCTGTGTGGCCACCGTGTCCCCTTTTCCACTTCATGTGATCAGGCGGGAGGGTGAGGGGGTACATTTTCCTCTCAAAACACAGGAAGGGGCAGCATCCGCAGTTCTGTGATGGAGGTTTTTAAAAGGCCTCCCCCCAAATTATCACCCGCTACAATCAAGGATCCATTAGCTTCCCTTGAACAGAGACCAGCCCTTTAGCCCTCAGCCCCACTGTTGCAAAGGGGAGTGTATAGATCTATTATCCCCTAGACCCAGGACCACAAGCTCATGGCCCCCTAGCTAGTCTAGCCTCCTGCCGTCTTCAGCATGGCCAGTTGCATTTCCCATCATCTTTTACCTGGGGCACGCAGAGGATGGCCTCAGGCCGAGCCCCAGGGCAGAACTGGGGCAAAACTAAGCCTGCAGCCTGTGGCCAACACTGAATATATGTCACTTTGTTCTGTCTTGCAAGGAGCCCCCTGATATTTGAAAGTCTTCGTTGGGGAGGGAGGCCTGGAGGCTATTGGGTCGCACTTTACCAGCTGATTCTGCCACTGACTGGACTGGGCCCTCTGCACTCCCCAACAGAGGTTCAGAATCTTGTGCTGAAAATCACCCAGCAGTGCCTTCGGGCCTGTCTGCAGCGCTTTTCATTTATGATTCGGGGAAAGGACAACCGGGGGTCAAGGCCGTGCTGATTGCCAGGGCCAGTGCTCCTTGACTCAGGAGTTGAGAACTGTCCCTGGGCCCACGTTGCCCCTGACTGCGCTTCTGGCCTGACCTGGGGGGCAGGGAAGGGCGCACCCGACTGTCCATGGCTATTTAAATGAGGGCCACGCCAGACCCAAGGAAACAGGCCTTCCAAGAGCCAGCTCAGCGGTTTGTTGCAAACGCAGCCACACGTGACCTGACTCAAGATGGGCCTCGAGGAGATGAGAGGCAGCAGGAACCCCTACGCCACGGCCCCGAGCAGCCCAGGCTGGCTCTCATGAGCAAGCACTGCCCGGGGCGTCCACCAGGCTCGCCCCCTGCCCAGGCCCGCGCCTCTGTTTGCAAACATTCCTGTCCTAATTAGTTCTCTCTGACAGGTGAACCGGGTTTATGTGATTTTTGATCTGCCTACCACCGTGTCAATGATCAAACTGTGGAATTATGCGAAAACACCCCATCGAGGGGTGAAGGAGTTTGGCGTAAGTACTTATTAGCTGGGTTCTCTTAGGTAATTATGCTCGTTGGTAATTAGGCTGCCGGCAATTATCATTTGTCGCAGTTTGATTGACTTCTCTCTCTCGCAACCTTAGACACAAATGCCTGGTCCTCCACGCGGGGAAATCTGCCATCCAACCGTGAATTCAAAACCTCCTCTGAGTGATTTGAATCCTCACTCCGAAAAACAGAAAGGGCTTTTTTCCCCCATCTTTTCTCCAAGGATAGTACTCGTTTAGGGAGTTCTTCGTGCCAGGGGGCGACTCTGGGTTGGGGAAAATGGGGACCCCAGGGGCCTCCCAGCTCTGCCTCGTGTGCTGAAGGTGTTTCAGGCCCTCGAGCCTCAGCTTCCTCATCTGCGACATGAGCTAATGCCACGTTGCCTTCCTCAGTGGTTGTGAAGATCTGAAGTCATAGCATGTGCCGGGCACGTAGCAGGCGACACTCTATGCTTGTGGGAAAGTCACATGTGGGAAGGAGGAGGGGGACCTGTTGGCCGCACCACAGAGCCCTTCCTCTCTGTCTGTGCAGCTCCTGGTGGACGACTTGCTTGTGTACAACGGGATCCTGGCCATGGTGGGCCACCTGGTTGGGGGTATCCTGCCCACGTGTGAGCCCACACTGCCCCACCACACCATCCTTTTCACCGAGGACACAGACATTTGCCACCAGGAGAAACACACCACCGTCAGGTGTGCCCCAAGCCTGCCCTACGTCCTCCCCCACCAGCCCTAAGCAGGACAGATGGCAGGGCCTTGCAGCCTGGACCCTGATCAACTCTTCCATCCTCTCCCTCCCCACAGTAATCAGGTGGAGGACCAGGACGTCCAGATGACGAACGAAAACCAAGTCATTACCAACTCGAAAAGGAAGCAGAGTGCAGTTGACCCAGGTCAGCTTCGGTTCTCTGCCAGAGCATGCACTTCAGGGGCTGGCAGCATCGCACACCCTCCCTCACCCCTGCCTGCCCTCAGATCCCTCTTCCCCCAGGAGCTTGCCTGGGCCTGAGGAGGGGCAGGTACTCCGTGGCACGGTGCTGTTCCTGGAAGCCAGGCCTTTTGGGTGAAGAGGGAAAAGTCCTTTAAGGGCAGAAGCGCATTATCGAAGGGCCTGGGCCTTGGGAAAGCAGCAGAAGATGCGCGGGGTGAGGGCTTCCCAGAGGAGCTGGTGTCTGAGCTGCATCCTAGGAGATGCACCGAGTTGGCCAGGCAAAGGGAACAGCATGGGCAGAGGCCTAGAGGGGTAGTGTGGCAGGGCCTCCTCCAGGCGGAGCGGATAGGTCATTGTGCCAGGGGTGCCGGGCTCAGAGGCTGCTGGGCGCTGCAGGTTGGGGTCAGCTCTACAGGGGCCTTGGATGGCAACCCAGGAGGTTTGGATTTCAGCCTGAGGGCGTGGGGCAGCCCTCCGGGGTGGAAGCTTGGTAACACTGATCCCTCCGCGTTCTCCCTTGACAGCCTTACGCCCCAAAACCTGCATAAGTGAGAAGGAGACAGCAAGACGGTGGCGGTGCTGACTGCAGAAGGAGTGAGAGCTGGTCCTCTCGGCCAGCATGGGACTGCATCGCTGGCCCCCACTCAGTACCTGTGTCCCCTACCCTCAGTCCTCAGTGTCAGCCAGCCCAGACCGCAGGGGCTAGAAGAGAGCTGTGGTGTGGAGGGGAGCACATTGGGGAAAAGGGCCTTGCGGGATGGACGACCCTGGAAAAGGCAGGAGCTCCAGGTAGGAGGAGCCAGTGCTGCTGCTAAGGGTGAGCTGTGACCTCCCACTGTCCCCTGCAGGGAGCCTCAGGACACCCGGCTTGGTGCCTCTCCCATGAGATCCAGCAAAGCAGGGCCGGCGTCCACTCAGGCCTGTCATAGGTTCCCTGGGCCAGGCCCGATTCAGGCAAGGAGGTCGCCTGGCAAGGCCTCCCATCCAGCCCGGAGCATGGCAGAGCAGGGCAGGGGGACCAGGCCTCAAACACCAACACCAGAGTGTACTGCGGAGGCTCCACCTTCCGGGGCCTGAGCTGAAGCGCCAACAACCCCTGCCACACACATCCCTGCCTCACTTGGGGGCTGGTAAATCTGGCTGAGAGGGCAGGATTGTTCCCTGGACCCCTAAATGTCTAGCCCGGAACTCTGGTGCCGCTGGTCCTGCACGGGCCTCTGTCCGCTTGTCAAGCCTGAGAAGGAGTTGGCCGGGGCCAGGTGTCCACCTGCCATCCAGAGCTGGGCCCACCTGACATGCAGGGCACTGGTTTCTGCAGCGCTGCCAGGCCCAGGTGGGACCGGCAGGTGGGCAGCTTCAGACCCCAGAGGGCCAGCGAGGCCCATCCAGATGCCCTCCTGCCACAGGGCAGGGGGAAAGAGGACCAGTGCCACAACCCTACCCTCTGCCCCCTAAAGCTACCTCCCCTTCCGCCTGACCTCTTGTCTGAGGGAGGTGGCCCTCATTGCCCTCCCTGCCACATCCCTGGGGTCTCTGGGCGTGTTTGTCTTGCTGCTTTCTTCCTCTTTATCCGTGTCTGTGCCCTTGCAGTCAGGCAGGGCGGTCCTCGCTGCCCAGGGCCCCACCCTTTCTCCCTCTTCCAGCAGCTTCCCAGCAAATGTGCCTTGCACCCCCAGCCGAGTGGAGCCCAGAACGCATCTATTTCCATCTATGTAACAAGCTCGGATCAAGGACCTAATTGGTTTCCCAGTGGTGGGTAATTTCTCGTTCCCAATATTAATCCGTTGTTTTCTTGGCGCCCGGCCCGGCCCGCCGCGTACTGTACTAGAAGGACGTTCCTATGCAACCACGAGCCCGGCAAATACTTTATGAGCTTTGCAGCTTCCAGGGCAGCTATGCAGATGCGCTTTTCATTTGGAGTGTGGGGTCGATGTGCAGATAAGGAATTATTTCGCCCCAAGAAGATCCATCACTTCTGTAGCTCCCAGGCCCCGGGCTTCCCTGCTCACGTCCCAGATGTGGTGAGCTCCTCTGGGGCCTTTGGGGGTTGGGGTTGGTCCAGCCAGCTCTTAGAGGCCAAATCTGGTGCGGTGGCTGGACAGGGAGCCCAGCAGTCCACCCCGCCTGGGGCACTGCGTAGGTCAGGCTCGTTGGGGAGAGTGCCCAAACGCCACGCACGCCGGTCGCCGCATCGCAGCTGACGTTCACAGTAGCTGTGTACCGTGCAACCTAGGAGGCAAGAAGGCTGCACAGGCGTTGACTCTAAAATAAATTTCTATTTTTTTTCTCTTGCAAAATCAATAAAAGATGTTATTAAGAATATAGTTTGATTAGATGGGATTTGGGGTCAGATAGAGGGAGCCCATGTTGCCTCCAGGAACCGAGCCGAGTCCACGGAAGGCTGGCCGAGTGGCATGGGGGAAGTCCCCTCTCTGAGCTGCTTTTCCCCGCCTGTGAATGGGGTCATGATCCCGGCACTGCGTGGAGGACAGGTGACAGAAGCCCATACATACGTCGTGGCTATTCCACGCCTGGCTTGGCTCATTTAATCCACGTAAAACCCTGTGGGAGCTGAAGCCCAGAGAGGTCAAGCAGCTTACCCAAGACACACCCCTTTGGAAGCCCTTAGTCAAGGCCTAAATCCTGAGGTAACTGCGGGCGAGCTGAGGCAGGTGAAATCTGAGTCTTTGGCCCTGGGGTTCCTTTCAGCATGTGTGGGTCCTGGAAGCCCACACCCAGATGCTGACTCCTGGCCGCCTCCTGCGGTCCCCTGCTCCCGCCCCCCCCCCCCCGCGGTCCCCCGCCCCCTTCCTTCACGCAGCCTTATTAGCATCAGGATAAAGCCCTTGATTGGGGAGGAGGTTCCATTGAGGGGGGCTCTGGACTGCAGCTTGGGTGCCAGCAATCGACTTGGCTCTGGGGAAGAGGACCCTTTGGAAGCCCACCTTTCTCACTGTGCCAGGGAGAGGGGAGAGACCCCCTGTGACCACCCCCAGCATGGAGGGAAGCTGGCAGGGCCGCTGGCAGGCCCACCCCTGCCCCCTCCTCTCCTCCGCCAAAGGCAGAGAGGCCCTGCCCTGCCCAGACACCCTGGTGTTGGAGAGCCATCTCCTCCCTCCTCCATGGCTGGCTGTCTGGGCCAGCCCTGGAGACCCTCATGGGCGGGCAAGCCCTTCAGAGTTCCCGCTGTGGGATGGGAGGCTGGTGGGGCGTCCCCACTTCTCGGCCACCAGCCGGCACCCTGGGCCTGGGTCTTCGTTATTCCGGGAACAAAGCTGGCCTGCAAGGGCCTGGTCAACGGGCAGCACAGGCCGCTTCTAAGGGGCAGCAGCCCGGGTCCAGCAACGCCAGGTCTTTAAGAGAAGCTGGGAATTTAGGCGTTTTATTTATTTGTAATGTGAAATCTAACTTAGCTAAGCCGACAAACACCAAGTGCGCCGAACAAAACTGGGTACAGGCCTGTGTAGCCCGCCCTCCACCCCAGCATGAGCACCAGCCCCCCTTCCTGCCCTCTGCAGGCCAGTCCCCAACCTGTGGCTTCACGAATGCCCCAGGGCTGACTCGTCCACCCTCCTTGCCTCTCCAGGGAGGTGGAAGGAGGGAGATCTTCCCTTGACGCTCACCCTGCCCCTCCGCCACCCAGCCCGTAGCCAGTCGGCGACCTTTGCCTGCTGGAGGTGGCAGTCCCCTCTCCGCCCCGGTGCCAGAACAGAGGCTTCCTCTCCCTCCACACCCTGTACCCCCCGCACTCCACAAGCTCAGGGTGTAAATTAGCCCAGAGCTGCCGCCTCCAGGAGCCCCTGCGAGCCGACAAGCCCAGGCGTGGCTAACTGGAAATGGATCTTGGCCACGGCGGCGGACAAGAGGCTGCGGAAGAGCAGGCTCAGGCTCCCAGAGGAATCTCCCCAGACCCCGACCCCTGTCTGTCCAGCAGTGGGATGGACCTGCTTCTGTCTGAGTCTGACTCTGCTGAGCTCAGAAGGACCCGAGTGTCCCCCAGAGCCTGCCAAGGCCGTTTCTGCAGCCGAACAGGTGGCAGTTGCCCCAGGAATTGCCTAGACGTCTCAGATCCCCCTCAACCCCAGGCCTCACCATCCACCCTGCCTGGGTCCAGGCTCCAAGCCCCACCTCGCCTCAGAGTGAAATGCAGGTCACGATCTGGTGGCTCATCCTGTTCGGGTCTGGGCAATTCTCTGCTTCTCTGGAAAAACTGGAATATCCGAAAGCTCTGGTCCCGCATGATGCGATGGCCCCCTGAGCCTGACAGGTGCTCTCCTGACCACTGCGGGTCCCCACCAGCCCCCTTCGGCTCACACTCACCGCTTCCCTCACCTGAATTGCCTTCATGGCCCCGTGTGCATCTGAGTTTGCACCCCTGAGACAGGGGCTGGTACCGAATGAGAGGAGCAGGAAGGGATGGGGTGACAGTGCTGTGGGGCCCGGAGCCCCGGGACTCAAGCCCCCGGGGTCTGGGGGGCAGGCGGGGCCTCTGTCTAGGTGGGTCATGTGTCCCCATGTGCCTTGGGCTTTCACGAAGCACCACTTCCAGGCTCCCAGCCTCTGGGAAACTGTTCCACTCACAGCCCCTGCTGAGGGGGCAGCCTTCGGCAGCCTTATTTTGTGGTCACGACAACAAAAATACTAACGGCCGACGCATACTGAGCCCTCATCCCGCACCAGACGCTCTGCGGCCTTCATCACCAAAGGCGCACCTCAGCGGCGGACACCGAGACCGTGTGTGGCGGGCGCCCTCTCCCCAGCCTGGTGGTGACGGGGAGCAAGGGCCCCAGGGCCCCAGGCTCAGCTCAAATCCAGCACCTCCTGGCGGGGTGACTGCGCTTCCCTTGTCTTCCCCACTCGGCAGGACGAGAGGCTCTGGAGGTGCTCCGGGCACCCTGAGAGCCGCCTCGGGGCGGGGAGATGCTCTCGCTGAGCTGAGCTCTGTCCCTGTGCGGGCGGGTTTGCACAGTCACCTCGGGGGGCCGAGAGGTGACTCCAGGCTGCCCAGCTCCGGGCCTGGCTCCTCACCAGTGGCAAAGCTTCCCGGGTGCCCTCCCAGCCTCAGCCACCCACCCGGTCCTCAAGGGCGCTGGCCTTCCGCGGACAGCACTGCCTCACCCCTCCTCTGCCAACTCCGCCCCTGCCCTGTTGCTGCACTCCATCCCTCGCCTCCTCCCCCGCCCTGCCTGCACCCCTCACCCCCACCCCACACACTCATCCCGGGACTTCCCAGGGAGGGCCAGGAGGAGGTAAGGAAGGGGACTCGGGGCGCAGACTGGGCACCTCATGCGTGGTGCTACCCGCAGGCAGAGGCCCGTCTCTCCCCCGTGTCCTGGCCGGTCCTGGCAGCCGCCCACTCCCCTGCCAAGCCTCTGGCCGCCTGCCCCGCTGCCAGCCTCTCCTAAGCAGAGGAGCAGACAGCGTCAGTCCAGGATGAACCTGGCCCGAGTGGCAGTTACCGGGGTAGAGGGGCCTGGGCCGTGGGAAAAGGGCAGAGGTCCCCGCGCCGTGACTTCTCGTCTGTCCACGCCGTGGATCCCCATGTGCAGGAGACGGGCTTTTCCGCACGACTGAAAGTCTTGGCTGGGCTGAGTTTGTCCTCAGCCCTGCAGCCGGCCGGCCACCAGCGCGACGCGTTCTCTCTGTCCCACTCCTTGTCATATCCCACCAGGCCCTACACACTCTGACTCCAGGTGACCACTCGGCCATAGACCCGTGCCCTCCCGCCAAGCTCCAAGCACTTTGTCCTGCCGTAGTGTCACACAGACCACACGGCAGTCCCCTCGACCCCAGGGCCTTTGCACACGCTGTGACTTACACCCACCACCCCTCCATCCCCTTCCTCGTCCTTCTGCGCCTGCCTCAGGGGTCCCTTCTCTGAGACACCCGCCCTCATCCCTCCAGTTTAAGTCAGGTCTTTCCTTCGTTCACCTGAGCAGCAGTCCTCACACTCCGAGGCGACGTTTTTGTGGTGAGAATGAACTCCGCAGCCCAGATGCTCTGCATCCTCACTTCCTCCCGAGCAAGGGGTCAGCAGCCTGGCGCGGCAGCTCCGCCGGGCGGACGAGCCTCCCAGCATGGCCGTCCCGAAGCCCGGCGGCTGCGGACGGATGCCCATGAATCAAGTTGACATTTCCATTACCAGAGGCCGCGATGGGCCGGCTCCGGTGCGGGCGGCGGGATGACAGCTCCTGGCAGCCCCCAGCTGAGGGCAGACGTTAGGCCTGCCCATCAGCCCCCAGCCTGGGGCAGGCCTGTGGCCCTGCGGACCCTCTGCATCTGGGGTGACAGGGGCTGACCTTGGCGAGTGAGGGGCAGAGCCCCATTTCAGAACACCGAGCACGTGCGGACGCGCTGCAGGGCCCGTATGTGTCCAGGGCCAGCACACACGCGCACACACGCACGGATGTGTGTGTCCAGGGCCAGCAACACCACCAGGCATGAGTGCTGAGGACACTCGTTAGCTCCTGTGCACGTACAAGCTGCGACCCCGGGCTTACATAGCGTCCAGGAGGGCACGTGCACGCATCGCCCGGGGCGTGTGCATTCAGGGACTCCGGGCGCGGGTGCCGAGAGCAGAACAAGGTGCGTGAGACCACCCTGGGCTGTCCGTACATCAGGCCGAGTTAGGAAGGTCAAGATGAAAAGCAAACTCCCGAAGCTGACGCCCACTCAGTGGTCAGAGCACAGCTGCTCAGCACAGGGTGTGGGGCCGGGACAGCTACTTGCAGGGGTCGGAGGAGGGGGCTTCTGTTTCCCCGGGGGGCTTCTGTGTGCCCGCCCAGGCCCGCCCTGACTTCACACCGGGTGACCTCCCACCCTCCAGGTTTGGGCAGACACTGCCCTGTGCTCCCTGCAGGAAGACCACCTTCCCCGGTAACTTCCCAGCATGGACCTGCTCAGATCACTCATCCAGCCTGTTCCTCCTTTTATCTGACCAGGAGCCTTCTTGCTGCAGGCTCTGTAAGACTGAATGACAACTAGCTCTCACCCCGTGCCCAGCAGGTGCCCAGGAGAGGACAGAAGGATTCGGAGCCTGAGGGGTTGATGGGCCGCCCACCCCCTCTCTTCCCCCCCGACCCCGCCCCAGCCTGCACAGAGGGTAAGAATGGCCCCTGCTTGAGCGCTGCGACCATAATCACATAGCACTTGCACAATGATTTATTTAACGTTTTTCTTTAAGCCGACTCATTTCTTTTTACCTAAATGCCTATTTTGGATTCATCCTAAGCAATAACGTCTGTGGACTTATGGCACTCGTGTGCCCGTGATACATTTTTTTCCTAATACACATTTACATAAACACGACTATTAAAATAGATTAAAATTTGCCCCTGTGTCAACCACAGTCATCTCCTGGACCTCCGTGGTCCTTTCCCAGCTCAGGAGGACGCCGGGTGAGACTAAAGAGCTTGGAGATACCTCGAGTCCTGGGCCAGGCTCCTGTCGGGCGCATCCCTGCCCAGCCCGGTGTCCTCAGTGCCGCTCCTGGTCCACACGCCAAAGCCTGAACTCCTTGTCCCGAAGTCAAGTCCTTTGTACCGGGCCCCCATCTCGCTCGCAAATCCATCTCCCGCCCCACACAATAGGTCTGAAATATTTACTGAACGAACGAAAAATGTATTGATGGAGCACTGACTCGATTAATCAACGAATGATGGGCACGCACCTCCACCTGGGTGTTCCCTGGGCCCCCGAGACTCAGAACCTGTGGATGTGGCCGCCACGCGAGCCCCGTAGCTGAGGGTCATCGCCATCTTTCCCCTCCCCCCACATCGGTCCACCCCAGGCCTGTTGATTTTCGCTGCTGACGAGCTTCTGGATCGGCCCTCGTTGTCCCATGCCCAGGGCGCATGGTCAGGATGGGGAAGGGAGCCGGGGCCCCCACATCTGTCCTCTGCCCACAGCGTCGGTGACTCGCCTAGACGCACAGCTGGGTGCTGCTTCCCACGCCTCTCTGCCCGAAGCATCCCAGCTGCCGCTGGACTAGGACAAAGGGGGCTTCGGGCGCCTCCAGCCTGGCACCGCGGGGCCCTGCGGCTGCTTTCTCACCACCCCTGCTGCCCTCCCTTCCCTCCACACTGCCCACCTAGACTCTCGTAAAATTCCCACAATGTCCTGAACTGTCTTTCCCTCTACACTCTGGCCTGCCTGACATCTAGACAACCTTCATGTCTTGGCTTAAGTGTCATTTTCCCAAAGGACCCACCCCTCACCACTACCCGCCCCCGAGGAGAGGCTGCCTTGGGCCCACAGCCCCGCGCGTCCCCTCGTCACTGTGACGGAAACACCAACGAGGCACGCAACCTGTGCCAGGCAACTCGTCTAACCCTAGAACGGCTGTAAGAGGTAGGTAAATGGTCATCCCTATGGGGACGAGGCACAGAGAGGTCGGGTAACTCGCCCACGTTCTCACGCGGGAGGGGCTGGAATCCGAACCCAGAGCTGGGCCTCGCAGCAGCACCTCACACGCGGCAACACAGTCGTCTGCCTGGTTGTCTCTCCCGCCCATCCCTGAGCTCTGCGAGGACAGACGCCCTCTCTGGGTGGCTCGGCATCGCATTCCACGTGCCCGCCACTGTGCTTGGCCCATCGTGGGGACACGGTAGATCTTAGCGTTGGGTAGATGGATGCACGGATGGATGGGCGAATAGCGAGCATGGGTGGTGCATGAAGGAGGACGGGTGGATGTCTGTCACGAGGAAATTTGACCACTGATGGGTGAATGATGGATGGATGATGAACAGATGATAGATGGGTGATGGATGGATGGATGAAGGATGGATGACGGGCGACGGATAGGTGATGGACGGATGGATAAATGGATGACGGATTTATGCAGGAGTGAAAAGGAATATTCACGCAACGGCTCACACATTCACCCGCTCCACACCTCGCTCTAGAAATCCTTCCGGGAAGGGATGAAGCCTCTCGAAGTCAGGCGTCTGGGTTCAGCCCCAGCGCTGTCCTTTGCTAGCTCTGATCTTGGGGGCGAGTTTCTTCATCTCTGTGGTCCCAAGTTCCCTCGTCTTTATAATAGGAATCTCTTTTCCTAAGCATCTGAGCCTGAGAATTTAATGTAAAGGTGGCTCTAGACACGGGGTAAAGTGACCCCATGGTGCTCAGGGTGACTGACTTAGGGTCGGGGTGCAAGGGCCTCTCTCTTGTCCACCCTACACCTCCTGTCTGCCTGGCGCTCCCACCTTGCCCACCTTCTGGCTCCCTCCTGACCCGCAAACGCAGCCTGGCTTCGTCCCTCGCACACTTCAGTGTCTGGCCCTGACCCCAGCACACTCAGGGCCGTCTCACCCTCAGGGTCCTCGAGGACTCAATAGGAGGGGGCCAGAAAGGGGCGGCCACAGCCCTGGGAGCAACTGGCCTCCACACACAGCAAGGAAACGGGTTTATCAAGCGTTTATTGAGCCCCTGCTGTGCGCCTGCTGTGTGGCCCCCTGTGGTGTCAGTGCCTCTGCCCTGCGCCTGGCTCTGCAAGGCCGGGCGCCTCCTGAACTTTTCGGGCTGGCTCAGGGCCCCAGGCGTTCTGTGGCCAATGTCCGAGTTTTCCTGGCATCCCAGCTGCCGTCCGAGAGGGCTCCGTGTGTGATGGTGGCAAGAATCAGGAGTTTCTTTCCCAAAGTCGCTCCGGGCAGCCCAGCGTATTCCCACAGGCCACGCCAGCCCCGTCGCAGGACCCTGAGACGCAGGCCGCAGTGGGCAGGGCAGGCCGGTGTCTCCCACGCAGGCTGCTGAGTTCAGAGCGTACAGCTGCCTGGCCAGTGGTCTTGTGGCCGGGGGCTGGCGCCCACGACAGCCTGAGGCCCGGGGGCACGTCAGGCCTCGTCACACCCAGTGCCCGAGGACCCAGCACTGGCGGTTCAGCTCTGGGGCCTCCTGTGCAGAGCTCCGGGGCCAGGAGTCTCCCATGTGTGGCTGGTGTCCTGCCAAGAGACAAAGTGGTCAGTGCCGACAGCTGCCCTCCTCCACCCACACCCCATGTGCCCACCACATCGCCAGCTCACCCCCACCCCCCACCCCCAATTCATTACCCACACCCGCGTGGCAGGCCTTCCGCCTACCCTGCAGCCTCCTACCCGCTCGTCTACCAGCCCGCATCCAGCTCGCGGCCCACCGCCCCACTCAGCGGCTCCCCATCCAGCCGCCTGCACACCCACCTCCTCATGCCATCCTTCGTCCCATGGTCCCCCATCGACCCACTAGTTCACCAACACCCAGACAGACATCTGCCAGTATGTGCTGCATCCACGGAACCCACCAGTACGTCCGCCTCTCTACTCACATCCTCTTCCCACCTGCAACCCACATGGCCCCAAAGCTCACTCGCGCACCTGCCATCTGCCAGCGCCATCCGTACACCCACCCGCCACTTCCCACACACACGTCCACCTACGGCCAACCGCATACCCACCCTCCACCCGCCCTCCATCTCCTTCCCAAACTCCTGCCGCATCCGCCAACCCAAGTCCCCGCCCACCGGGCACACACCCTTCAGCCGTGCATCCTCCTGCCCCCAGCTCCCCGACAAGCCCACCCAACAAACCACCACCTGCCGCACACTCACTCACCCACACCAGGACATTCACCCGCTCAGGCAATCTGCCCACCGCCTTCCCATCGCCCCACTCTTCCACCTGCCCACACCCCTCCCCGGCCCACCCATCTACTCACCCACCAGCCCAGCATCCTGCAACCTACCTGTCCACCTACCCGCCCGCCCACCCGACGGCTTCCCCCGAGCTCCACTGTGTGCCTCCACGTGCTAAGGAGCTGAGGGAGGGTTAGGAGGACAAGTGTGGACGACCCTCGGTCCTCGGTCCTCTCTGGACCCCAGGGCCCCAGTCTGACTCTGAGCAGCTCCCTGGGCCGAGGCAGGGGGCAGAGACTCCATGACTTGCCCACCACAGGCCGCTGCTCTTGGTGGCCGGGCACACGGGAGCGCTGGTCCCTACACGACACGCTCTCTCTCTCGTGTTCTCCTTGGTTCCCGAAGCCTCGCTCCCCGCCTTTGCACAAGCACCTCCTTGGCATCTCTGACACCCCATGTCCACCCCGTGAGCAGCCTAACATGTCCCTGTGGCTACTCAAGGCCTGACTGATGCCTCTCTTCCCACGTGAAGGCCCCTGGCATCCTCGCCCCAGCCCTCGGGGTCTCATCCATCCTGGAGCGCCCACCCCAGTGGCTCCCCCAGCTTCACCCTGTTAGACGGGGGACCCAGGGGAGCGAGAGCTCAACCCAGGGAGTGTGGTCGGCAGCGGACCGATGGGGGGGACCAGGGAGGGGAGACTGGTGTGGCGGGCACCAGCGGGCGAGGGAGGACTAACAGGGACCGAGCGCTCCCGGCCAGTGCGCCCCCTGGTTCTCCGCTCACAAGCCTGGGGGCAGCCGCCCCCACCGCGCAGGCGGCGGAGCTGGGACGCGGCAGGATGCGCCGCAGCCTCAGGGCTCACAGCCGCCCTGGAGCTGGATCGAATCCGTTTCTCGTTGATTCCGAACTTCCGAGTTACGTTGGTTCCGAGCTGCTTCCTTGCCTCCCGAGCAGTCACAGATGCTCGACATCCCAGCCACCATCCTTCAGGGGCCCACGGGCTCCTTCGAGCAAACCCCTTCAGGTGGGAACTCCTGCTGAAGCCAAGCACGCTCCCGCTGCCTGCCCCCAAGGACCGACGGCTCACGACCCTCCCCGCACCCCCAATCGGCTCTGACTGCTGGAAGCTTCTGCCTGATGTCGAGGGCCTGGTGGCAACAGGCAGAAGCGAAGGCGCCGTGCCGACCGCCGCTGAGGGCAGCAGGATGCGCGTCTTCATCCTTCTTGCTCTGGCTTTTCTCTGTTCTTCACATTCTCTACCGATGGCCGGTGCTTTGCCAATTTGACTCTATTTTCTGAAGGGATGGGAAGCACTTGGCAGACATTCTGGAATCGGGTGCCCTCAGGAAAAACAGTGGCTGAAACCCTTGCATCCTTTGGGAGTGCTTGCTGCCAAGTCAGAGGGGGGGTTGTTTTTTTATGTTTTTTTTTTTTTTTTTAATCCAGAAACAAACATTTAGTGCACAGAAAGGTATGATCATTTTCCTAAATGAGTATTTAGAAGGGGTCGTAGCTGTTCTTACTGTCGCCAACAGGCAGAACTTGGGGGAGGTCATTGCAACGAAGAGGAAATGATCACGTATTTTTAAGAAACAAGGAAGACCATGATCCCTCCATTTCCTCGAGTTAACATCTCGCTCTGTCTCCTGGGTCTGGAGGCCAAGTCACTAAGCACTGGGGTCCTCGTCCCCTCTCTTCTCCAGGGAGAGGCCTGGGGCTGAGAGCCATTGACGGTGGAGGCGGGGGAGCTCTGTCCTCACCACACCTGAGGAGCCCCCACCAGTCACTTCCCTCCTTCCTGTCCCTTTACTTTGGGGCCAGTCACCGCCGGAACAAAGACACACGCCTTCTGCTGGGGATTGAGGAATCCCACTCCACACCTCCGGGGCCTAGGCATCGGGTGAAAGGGTGGAGCGGGCGGAAGAGCCATTCATCAGCCTTCGGATGGCTGCTGCGGGGGGTGTGGCCGGTGGCTGCTCCAGGGGGTGTGGGCTGAGAACTCCCGGGGAGTTCAGAGAGACTGAAAATCAGGATTTCAAAGTAAAATCTCCTGGCTTTTAAATGAGGATAAACAACTAAGGTTTTTAAAGCGTTTAAGCCATCTGTGGGCCCAGCGGCCTCCTTCAGGTCGAACTCTCCCACTGGAAGTCATTCCTGACTGCTAGCTGTTTCCGCAGACTGGGCCTTTGTTCCGCGAGTCTCCTCCAGCTGCACATTCCGGGTCTTGGCCAGGGTGACCCTCCCCGCTGCTGTCCTCTGGCTGTGGAGTCTCCGACTTCTCTTTTGAAGGCCCCTCCGCTGCGTCCCATACCCTGCCGCACATCCCCCCACCCCTGTCCGTGTAACCGTGTCGTGGGGGCCTCCCTAACCGACCTGGGGACTCGGTCTGCTTCGTGCTGGCGCCCTCGGCCCCCGCAGCTGGGAGCATGGAGCAAACCTGAACCGACCTTACGAGTGAGGAGGCCATGCAGGAGGACGATGGGGTGATTCCGGGCTGGAGGGTGGGCTGCATCCGTCTCTCCTAGTCTGAGATTCTGTACACTACGGGGGCTTTTGTTCAGCCTCTCCTCCTCTGGGGGGAAAAACAGTCGAAGGTCCAACCCTAGGCTCCTCATTTACAAGCCGTGCGAATTTTTTTTAAGCTGTGTGACTTCCGACAGGTACCTCCGCCTCTCTGAGGCTGCCGGTGGGAGTGAGCTACAGAGAAGTCAGTAGCCCCCACCCTGCATAGAAACCCTCCTTTATCCAATTTCAGATCGATGTGGAAATAAAATGCCAGAACCAGTGGCCTCTTCACAGATGGGGAAGCCAAGGTCCGCAGTGGGAAGTGATCTGCCCGCGGCCCCCACTCGGAGGCTTCGTAGCAAGCACAGTGTTCTCAATTCCCTGGAAACCTCCAGGCTCAGAGAGGACTGAGCACATGGGAGGCCTCCACATGTGGTTTCTCTTCCCTTTTTCAATCCGAATATCAAAACGCGAACAAATCTAACATCGGTTTCTTCCACTCCTGACTTCCCAATCCTTCGGTGAGAAATCGCGGTCTTGAACTCTGTCCAAGGCACCAAGATCCCGGGGTGGGCAGGGGGTCAGCGCTCAGCTCTGCTGAATTGAGTGAATTTACACCCAAAGTGGATCCACTCTGTTGGGGGTGGGAAGGGGGGGAGTGGGGGAGCCTTCAAGACCGAGAACGCCAATGCCAAGCAACGTGCAGATGAGGAAAACAGGGCTCCCAGAGAGGAGGTCAAGGTGCTCTGAAGCGGGTAGAGGAATTCGTGGGGGTGGGCAGGCCTCGGGAGTGGCTGGCACTGGTGCTCCGGACCCCACGCAGCCCCGCCTGGCATGAAAGAGCCACATCCTTCACAAGAAAGCGCCTTGTGGAGACCGCCTACTACGGAGGCGCTGAAGGCCTCTCTCTCGGACTCGTAGCCCATCGAGGTCGGCTGCCCAACCTCGAACCCTGCCCTCTGAAAAGAGATGGGATGAGGGGAGTGATGGAGGGATGAATCGAGGTGGCACTGGGCTTTGGAGACCCTTCAGCTAGTGACACCATCCTCCCTCTTCTGCTGCCGAAAACGTCACGGCCTTAGCAGGGGCACCCTGACTGCCCCTCCACGTCGACCCTGCTCTGTCCGTCCGTACCCTGAGGGGGCTCAGAGACACCATCATATTTGGGAATATCCATTTACGTGTTTCCTCCCAGTTTCTATTCCAGGCTGCGTGTGGCACGAGGACACAGACTAGCTCTGCTTTTATCCATCTCTGGTCCCCAGCACCCCAGTAGGCGTGATGTTGACAGTGCAGATGTGTTGAATGAATAAATGATGGGGGGGTCGGGAAGAAGAGCAAGTTTCCGTGGGATCCATGTGGCGAGAAAGGCTGGGTTTTCTGGTCTACCTTGGAGAAACGTGGTCTCAGGAGATCGAATGGGAGCTCCGTCTTTCTCGTCGCTGGAGTCCATGTTTTGGGACCCCATGTTTCTGGGCTAAAACGTTCTCTTCGCCTCTTTCTCACCCTTGAAATGGGGCTGAATCCACTTAACCCACCACCGGTCCCTGAGCCACTGATTTCTTCTTTCCCTTATTAAACATTCTGTCGAGCACCTGCTGTGTCAGCCTTCATACTGGGTGAGGGTCGACAGGCACGAGAGAGACGCAGACCTGCCCCTCTGGGTGGTCACAGTCTGGGGGGGGGCGCAGACGGCACGTGAAGAGATACCAGCAAACAGGCCTTCGGCTCTTCCTGTGGCCTCGGGTTCACCGGCTCATTTAATCCTCAGAAACATGAGTGAGATGCCATCATGATGCCCATTGTACGGATGAGGAAACTGAGGCCCGGACAGGTTAGTCATTTGTCAAAAGTCTCACAAGTGGAATTTGATCCGAGGCGGCCTCTCTCCAAAGGCTGGGCCCGCGACCACCACAAAATCCTGCCTCTTAGCCCTGGACTGGGAAACGGGGATGTGACCGCCTCTGCCGGGGGTGGGGAGGGGCTGGTCGCCCTTCCCAGGCATTCCAGCCAGACCCCGAAAGCACTTGCGAGGCTCAGGATTCCGCTAGCCGGGTTTGCTTTTCACCAGATGGAGGAAGGGAGCAGGTCATTTCAGGCAGAAGGAACAGGGTGTGAAATAGGTTGTTGGCAGGTAAATGAGGTTTTCAGGAGGCGTGAGGAAGCCGGCGGTGCTGGTGGTTGGGGGAGGGAAGAAGGTCTGGAAAGCGGGGCACGCAGGGCTGGTGGGGTGAGGAGCGGAGGGGTGCAGCTGCGGACGCTGCTGGGGGTAAACGGCCCAGTGGGCCCCTGGGGTTCACCTGTCTCTGGGGACTCTGCATCACCCTTGATGCAGATCCCTGGCCCGCCCCACACCAAGGCATCAGACTCTCCGGGGGACACTGCATTCCAACAACTGCCCCCGAGGGTTTCTGAGGATCAGACCTGACCTGAGAGCATGGCCTCGGGCAGACACAGGCACAAGAAGAGCAAGGGCACGGCTTCGGTTTGTGACCCGAGACAAATAAATGGCTTTGTTTCTGGGAACCCAGAGCCTCACCCGCAAAACAGAAATACTCCTCAGAGCAAACACCCCGGAGGCCAAGGTGAACTGCGTCAGTCACCGGAAAGGTACTAGCGACCGACTCAGTGTTCGGCCCTGGGGCCGCCGCACGAACGTGGCAACGAGGTCCCTGTCCTTAAGACATTTCCATCCTCGTCGAGAGAGAGTGAGCAAAGGAGGACTGGGCTGGCAAGAGGAGGCCTCTGGGGACGTGCGAGAGGGGCCGGCCCCACGCCTGGCACCTGCGAGGATGCCACCACAGGCGGCTGAGGAGCTCAGACGGGTGGGGGAGACAGAATCAAGTTTGTGTCTCGGGAGGATGGGTGGGTGGGGAACTGGCCCTGGAAGCAGCAATTTTGATCCAAGGCTGCTGAACAGCTTAACCAAGGGACGAAATGCAGACTCTCCCTTGGCAACAGCTTCAGAGGGACAGGCATTGGCCCGGGGTCGAGCACTGCTCAGGATGTGGTCAGTGGAGCAGCAGAAGCAGCATTCCCGGGAACCTGTCAGAAATGCAGAATCCCAGGCCCCGCCAGCCGTCCTGAGGCAGAAACTCGGGGATGGATGGGCCCAGCCCCCCGGGGATTCTGATGCTGAACCGACATGGGCTTGGCTTTCTCAACCCCAGTGCCAGGGTCTCAGACGTCTCCAAGCTGTAAGCCCATCTGTGTGTCCGGCAAGGTGGCATTGATACTTATTTCGGAAATACTGTCTGCTTCCATTTTAATAAAGGAAGCAGTCTCGAGCAGGACGATATTGGATTTGATTTTGATCTAATAAAAATGCCAAGTTGCTCTGGGCCCAGGGAAGTCTTCCTTGCAAATCCCTCTGCTATTCCGAGGGCAGCAGCAGCAGAAACCTGTCTAGACGGAGCTCCCAGAGCCACCTCTGTACCCAGCGAATGACAGCCGCTCTCCCAGCCTCGCCTTACAGACACACCTGGCAAAATCAAAAGCTTGTCTTGGGCATTGAACTTGACAGCTGCAATCAGCCTCAAACCCCAGTTGCCCCTGAAAGGAAGATGCAGACACCTGGACCGTAAGGCAGCCTCATCTCCATCAAATGTCACATCTGATGTGCTTCAGAGCTAGCTGGTGGCACTGCAAAGCCCCAAAGGCAGATTTCAAAGCAAACGCTTTCCCCGGGAAAAAGAAGTCACGGCAGAATCCATATCACGGTAGCCCAAGAAAAAATAGCCATTTTGGAGCAGTTAAGGTAACCAGAAATTCGTGTGACTGTTTATGTAGAAGCAGCCACTCAGGTGGGATATCGCGGAAGAAAATCGGAGGTGTAGAGGCAGCAAGTGGGCGCCTACTGTGTGCCATGCACCACCGTTCTAGGCGCTCAGGACGCAGATGCGAACTAGATAAGATAGGGTGCCTGTCCTCATGGAACCTAGTGGAGAGAGGTGACAAAACAAAAATCAAGTACATACGCATAGAGACGGCTTTAGAGAGGGGCAGGCACTGCGCAGAGCAGAAAACGAGGTGATGGGAGGGCAGCGCAAGCTCCTCTGACGAAGTGGCCTGGGCTGCAACTCAAAGGCCAGACGAAGCCGGCCACGCGAGGATTGGAGGGAGAGCGTTTGGGGCAGGGCGAGTGCAAAGGCCCTGTAAAGGGGGTGTTTGTATGGTCACCAAAGAGGAAGGCCAGGGTGGCTGGAGCAGAATGGGGGTGGGGGAGTGAGAGGAGATGAGGGCAGGGTCTCAGGGAGCAAGGGTTGGAATGGCCTTGCTCCCGGGTGAGGAGGATCCATCTACACACCGAGCGGAGTCGGCTCCCCCAGGTGACCCAAGAGCTCAGCAAAGTCAGTCCGCCTCTCGGCTCCTTTGTTCCTCCATCCACACACGAATTGCCATCCTTCCTTCCTTCCTTCCCAGGCCTGCGAGAGCCGTCGCAGGAGGTGGCTGCGAAGTACTCAGCAGAGACCCGCACACAGCGAGCGTTTCCTGACGTGGGCTCCTGGCACTCCTCTTCCCCAGTCCCTTGTGCCCGAAAGGCAGCCCACCACAGAATCCGAGCATCTGCTTGGTGAGGAAATATTGCAAAACTCGTCCAGGCATTTCCAAAATATTTTCTTGGCCAGAACCCCATGAGCAGCGAAGAGGCTGCATGCTGGAGATGGCGGGGCTTCCCGGGACGGGCTGATCAGGCTGCTGCTCCAGCCCATGAGCGCCGTGGGGACCGCGCATGGCCGGGCCCAGGATCCTCACACGCTGCCCGGGGCGGCAGGTGGGGCGTGCCCGGCACGAGGAGCTGCTGACCCACACGCAGGAGCTCATCCTGGTGGCGCAGGGTTGGGGCTCTGAGCCCGGGGAAGCGGGGCGCAAATCCCAGCTCCGCCACGCCCTGGCGCAGCCCTAACCTCCCTGGTCCTCCCCTTCCCCATCTGTAAAATGGGGCGGTGCCTCGGATTAAATGAGTGGATCCACGCGAATTCCTCAGAACACACAGGCTGGGATGTCATCATCAGACTCGGGGGGACCGGGCTCTTGGTGGTTATGTTCATCAACAAGGCCAGGTAATGTCACCACAGCTGCAGCATTCGACCAGGCTGGATCGGGCCTGGCAGGTGCCCTCTCCTGCACCCCACCCCACCCGCACCCCAAGCCTGCCCTGACCCCGGCGTAGCCCTGGCCACACTGTGCAGTGGGAGCTTGGGTCCAGGGTCACACCTTCTTCACCTCCACATTGCGGAACCCAGCATGGGGCCCCACTCGGGGAAGCATCTTACGTAAAGGTTCGTTGCTGAATAAGTGAATGAATGAGAGGCTTTCATGTGGCCACAGACGCAGCCCACCTTGGGATAACGAACGTGGCCAGGGCGCCTACGCCCGCATCCCAGCCCCTTCGGGCGACTGCTCCCTCAGCCCTGGCAGCAGATGGGTCTTTCTCTTCCTCGTTCATTTAACTCTGAGTCCCCAGAGCCTCCACTGGCCCCCTGGGAAGGACAGCCATCCCCGTCAGCTCAGCTACCTGACAAAAGGCACACCTGGCAGAGGCACTGTGGGATTTGAGTTTCTTTTTTTCCTCCAGAAGCTGGGATTGGGAAACCTCTGGGGGCAGCAGAAGGCTCTCTGCAGCCCCTCCCCGCTGCCCCCTGCGAAGCTTCTGTTTGCGGCCCAGGGAGTGGGGACCTCATTGCTTCACCGGCCCTCCCCACCCCACACGTTCTCCCCGGACGGTCTGGGCAGTCCTTTGGCTGCGACTGTCTCCATTCCCAACCCTACACTCTCCTTGGATTTAATGCAGACAAAACGCGTCCTGCTGCACAAACCTCTCCGCCCCCTGGTACCCCAGGGTGGAGCACGCCGCTACCTCCCGGCTGCACCACGGTTTCCTCCGCCCCCTCCCCAGGGGGATTCGTGCCCCCACCCCACCCCAGCAGCCCACAAACAATGCCTGAGAGTCACTGTCACGTCTGGGGTGGCTGGGGGTGGGGTGGGGGTGACTCTGTGTGTGCTCTGCCCTGGCGCCGAGTCCGCTGGACAACGTGCCTTTCACCCCCACCTGCCTGTCCCTGCTTGGTCCCCCCCACCTTGCTCCTCCTTGGGTTTTCTGGGATCACCCAAAGAAGCCACTTGCTGTTGAATCCTTATCTCGGGACCTGCTTCTTGGGGAACCCAAACTAAGACACTGACGATTCTTCCAGCAAAGAGCTCTTGAAACCACCCACTTTTATCTCCATTGCCACAGACGAGGCAACCATTGTCTCTCTCTTGAATGACACAACAGCATCTAAGCTGCTCTGCTGGCCTCTCGTTTTGCTCCCCTGCGATCCTTCCTGCACACTGCAGAGGGAGGGAGGGAGGGAGGGAGGGAGGGAGGGAGGGAGGGATGTGGGGTGGATATCGCTATGGACATAATTGTAACAATGAACATCTAGGCATCTAGATACAGATGTAGCTACAGATGCAGGTAAACAATTTGGATGTGTTTCTTCCCTGCTCACAATGCCCTGGGCTCCCCGCTTCACAGCCACCTCCTCCTGATGGCTGCCCCGTTCCCTTCCACTCCTGCCTCCTCCAGCCGCACTGGCCCCCAGGCCCGGCTGTTCCCTGGGGAACTTTGCCCCTGCAGTCGCCCTGCCTGGAAGGCTCTTTCTACGGCTGACTCCTCGCCCTTTAAGTTCCAGCTCCAGTGACCCCTGAGAGAGGCGGCTCTAAGAGGACCTCCCCTGCTGCCCCCTGTCACCACCTGCCCCCTCCTTAGCACCTGAGAGGTTTGTCTCTGAGTCCACCTCTGACTTGATTCTCTCTCCCTCGAGACCGCCAGCCCCACGAGGCAGGGCCTTTGTCTGCTCCCACCCACGGCCGCGCGTCCAGCACTTAGCACAGGCCCGGCGCGGAGGACATAATCGATACGTATTTGTTGAAGGAATGAAAGATGGAATTCTTCGCAGGCTGTTGACCTAGCAAATGCATCTGACGCTCCTTTCACGCCGAGGAGACAAGGCGGGTGCCAGGTGGGGGGTGAGGCCGGGACTCCGGCTGGGGCTAGGAGGCTTCTGCGTTCCCCTGACCCTGGGGACCCTCAATCTTGATTCTAGGGCTTGCTTCGAGGGACAGACTAGCTCCTCTCTCTTTCACCCTCAGGGGTTTGGCCTTTCCTTCTCCCAGGTCCCCAGCTGCCCCACACCCATTCCCGGCCTCTTTCCACCCTGGGTGTCTTGCCTGCTTGGGGAGGTTCAGGCCAAGTAGGGCAGCCAGCACCAGGGCTCTCAGCTTTTGCCCCTACTGTGTGCTTCCTGAGTCCCTCTGGTGGATTTCTGCTCCCCCCTGGGGTGGGTGCGCCCCAGTTGCCTCCATGGCCTGGTTCTCGACCCCTTCCTCCAGGAAGCTCTCCACCTTAGCACTGACACCTGTCATGCAACCGCGGTGTGTGAGCCCAGTGTCCACTGTGGTGCCACCCTTCGTTCCTCGGGCAGATCCTCATCCTGGGCCGGCGTCTCCCAAAAGGGCCTCCACTCTTCCTCAGCCAGGCCTCCTCCCACGCCCCTCGCCCACCTCCGTCTTACCCCTCCAGTCAGAGCCATTGCACAGCCAGCTACTAGGATTGGGAGTGAGACAGACCTGAGTTTAAATCCCGTCTCAGTCTCAGTCTCCCCAGAAGCAGACCCTCAGGTAGGAATCCGAGTGTCGGGGAGGCCTTAAGGAGATGCAGGGAAATTGGGTGGAGAAAAGGAAAGTGGCACAGGGGAGCAGGCAGCCCACGGGGGCCCTGCTAATCCTGGGAACACCTCACTAACCCCGGGGCGAGGGAGCTCCCCCAGCACTTGCCACCTTCGGCATAGGTGGCGGAAGTCCGAGGCAGGGAGACATGGAGGCCTGGAAGACACCTGGGTTTCCCCAAAGAGCTGAGAGCCGAGGGCAGGGCACTGGCAGCGCCTGCTCTGGCGGCTCTGCTGCTGCGCTGCGTGACCGTGGGCGAGTCACCCCACCTCTCTGAGCTTTAAGTTCCTCATCTACACAACATGGCTAGTAATTCCTGCAGGGGGTGAGGGTGGGCGAGGATACGAGATGAGGCACAAAGAGCCCTTGGTATGGGGCGGGTCGGGCAGGGGGCCCGTGGCAGCGCTGGGCAGGCTCGGCTAAAAGTCTGGCATCTTCGCTTCAACCTCGCGTGGGCTCTTCCCTTTTCTGTGTGGAACAAGGCCCCTCTCTCTCTTTACCTCCCCTTTGCCTTCTGGCCCAGACATCTGTGTTCCGAACGGGTGCCCTAGGTTCTGTCTGCAGAGGCCCCCAGAGTGAGGCGTATGAAGTCCACACGTCTTAAGCAGCCGGAGCACCTGCAGCTCGGACGAGCCTTGCCCACTGCCACCTCCCTGACTTGGCTGGTTTGACCCACTGGCCCTTCTCCCTCTGGGCCACCATGACCCGGGCCTGGACTAGAGCAGTGGTCCACCTGCCCGTCTTCAAATGCTCCGGCCTCCCTCTGGCTTGCTCGGCATTCCCGCCCCCAACGTGAGGGCCTCAGTTTCCCCGTCTGCAGCGCGTGTCTGCGGGGGAAAGCCAGGTGCGGGGAGAGGCTGGCCTGGCTGACCTCCGGGGTCTGTGGCCGAGGCTCCCGCGGAGGAGGCCACTTACGGGTGGGGTATCGCTCATGGCGGCAGTCCAAGCGCAGGTCCTCCTCCTCGTTCCCAT
Source organism: Cynopterus sphinx (assembly GCA_030015415.1). Taxonomy (NCBI): domain Eukaryota; kingdom Metazoa; phylum Chordata; class Mammalia; order Chiroptera; family Pteropodidae; genus Cynopterus; species Cynopterus sphinx. Next base: position 90,686,738 of record CM057379.1, on the reverse strand, counting down.
CCCCTTTCTCAATCCTGGAAAGAAAAGGACACAAGAGCCTGTGTGAGAAGGGCCGGCTGAGCGGGCGGTGACCCAGGACCTGCAGGCGGGCAGCCCTCCAACCCCGGAGGACGTTTCGCAAACCGCTTGCGCCCCTGCCCACGAGGCCCCTCCTGCCAGCCCTGGAGTGGGCGTCATGATCTCCACTTTACTGATGAAGAAACTGAGGTGCTGGAAGGAGACGCGACCGACCGGGTGCCACAGAGCTAACCGATCAGAGGTGGAACAGGGATGCAAACCCATGTGCTCCCCCCCACACACACACACAACTCAGTCGTGTGCAACTGGTAAATTACAAGAGAATTGCACAGTTCGGTTTGTTCAAAACAGTATGCACTGAAATGTACACAAAATCATTTGGGTGAATGCGTACCCCAAGCTTACTGGTGATTCGTCTTAAATAATGAGAATATGGTGGGTAAACTCTGCCGCCTTCCTTTTCAACTACTTCTATCTCCTGACTGGGGGGCAATGGACTCGTCAGCAGCGTCACCTTCCTTAACTGAATGAAAACACTTCCTAACCAGTTCTAAACACAGCCCTGGGCTCCTGACATCGGGCACAGCGCCCTTTCCCACCAACAGCACGAGTGCCCCACGTGCGGCTTCCTTCCCCTCTGGCACCTCCAGGTCACCGCAGTTCCAGAGGGGCTGCCCCTACTGACGTGACAGGAGATGACAGGCACGGAGCAGAGCCTGGCGCCAGACCCAGGTCCTCACCCCAAACCCACCGATGGCCGACCCAGAGGGAGCGGGCGGGGCCCTGTGCCCACATCGCACTCATCCATTCCATTCGTACCCCCAGGAAATCCCAGAGCTCTGTGTGGTCGAGTCCAAACGCGCATCGCATCCGCCTCAGAGAAACAGTCCGGTCCCCTGACGTAGAAACCATCGGAATCATCACATCCCGACCACACTCCCAGCTCCGCACCCGCAGCTGCGCCTCCTGCACGCCCCTTTGCCTCCCGCCCGCCTCGCCTCACAGCTGTCCTGAAACCTCTCCGCCTCGTGTCTCACTCTCGGTGCTTCCCCTAGACTCCCCGCTGCCCTCTGCGTCGTCTTGCCATTCCTCCACCTTGCTTCCCTTTCCCCGGCTACCCTCTTTGCTCTCATGCAAGCAAGTCTCAACCCTCTCCATCACCTCTTATTCCTCATTGCTCAGCCATGGTGTCCAGAGGCTGGCAGACACGTGGGGAAGGTGGTAGGTGACAACCAAGCGAGGCCAGAAACAGATGGCCTTAGTAGAAGGAAGAGAAATACTCTGCACTGGCAGTTTGGGTCCCCCCGGGTCACTCATTCGATCCCTGGACAGGATCTCCCTGAGGCGCTACCCTGTTGGTTTGCACCCGATGCTGTGTGGGGGACAGACAGTAAGTCACTGCATGGTCTCTGCCCCCAGAGAGCTTCCCGTCTAGTAGGAAGACAAGCTCACGCTTGAGTTAGAAAATGACAGGCGTTGGCCAAATGCCACCCGAGGGCTGCCCAGGCTGTCTGGACTAAGGGACCAGGCCTGAGCGTCTCAGGGAGCAAACCCTGAACACGGTCCTTGTTAACTGCTGTCTTCTGTGGCCCGGGTGGCCGCAGATGGCAGAACAAAAGCCTGAGTGTTGATGCTATGGGAAGGCTCGATATAAAGAAAAAACATGTCCCCCCCTTTTTTTTTCTTGGCTTTTAGTGGAAACATCTTTGTTATTTTCTTGATAGCACAGGTTTGTTCCAAAAAAAAAAAAAAATTTTTTTTCCCAACCCATAAAGAGAGCCAAAGCTCCCCTATAATTACACCTTCACGTAGCAGCACCACCACTGTTAGTAGTTTCATGTTTATCTTTTCAGAATTAACACCTTTTTATATAAATTGCCTCAAATTAAACAGATTTTTTATAACCTGATTTTTTAACTGGTAAATTCCCGACATCTCTCTGTATTAGTATACCTACATCTCACTCATCTCTTTTCCTCACAGTTGTTTTTTAAAAAATAACACTCATACTCTATTGATAAACATTGAGGTGTTTTCCAGTTTTTTCATTCTTCCCACTAATGCTGCATGTTCATCTAAGGAGAATTCTAGTTGAGTCCCCCGTCCACAGAGGTGCTTAAGGCCGAGTGTCACCAGGCATGAAGCTGGATTCAGACACTGGCGGAGAGGCTGGACCAGGTAACGGAGAGGGCCACCTGCCTGGTCAATATATGCCAGCCCCGCCATGCACTGGGCCTCCCACATGTGCCTGCATTTCACAGCCTTAACCTGGAGCGGATCCCTTGATCCCCCCAGGCTCCCAGTCCTCATGGCTTCTTATCCGGAGATCATTTTCCTCTGCACCTCATGCTGGCACCTCCTTGAGCTCTGCTGGGACCCTCAGCCTTGGAAGAGGGGCCAGGGAGCAAAGGAGTTGGTGTTTAAGGAGAGAGCCAGCCCTGTCTGGCATGGTCCCTCCCTCCCTGGTCGCTCAAACCTTGCTGCTGAGATGCCCAAAGTTCAGACGTTAACATATCAAAGAATGGGAGCCGGTGCTGACCTCTAGTCCAGCCAGAAAAAAAAGACACATGCAATTCCTTGGGTGCACCAGCGATTTTAACTTGCTGTGAAGGTTTCTGAACACTTATCTGCCCTATCCCTGTGAGTGTTTGCAACCGGGCACTGGTCCAGGGACTACCCTGAGAGCAGCACGGGTCTGTAGCATCCTCCTTTATCCACCCGCCTCTGCTGGCCACGCCCGCCTCCTGAAGCATCTGCTCTGTCCTCCAGATGCCCTGAGGAGCTCATTAAAATGCAAATTCTGAGTCAGCAGGTCTGGGGTGGAGCCTGAGAGATTGCCAGGTAAAGCCCACGCTGTTGCCCCCCTCACACACACACACACACACACACACACACACACACACACACACACACACATCACATTTGAAGAGCCAGGCACTGGGCCCCGGCTTTGGGCGCGTGTGGGGCTCCGCTAAGCTTAGGCCCAGTCGGCCTCCATGCGACTCTAGGCCATGCGGCAGGTCCCGCCTCCAGTGTCCTCCCCACAGTCCTGGCTACAAACGGACATCACCAAGAAACCAGCAGTAGTGACAGCCGGCTGGAGGGTGCCCGGGGACCCCGGCCCTCCAAGGCCCATTTCCCCTCAATAGGCTGATTTTTCAGAGAAGGATGGGCACCCAGGGCGTGGCTGCCCTTCCACAGGTTCTTCCCACTGCCCTTTGATGGGTTTCCACCTCCAGGACCGGTCTGTGCTGTTCGCTTTCCTTTCACGGGTTTTGGTCAGGTCAGCGATCTGATCCACCTGAACATGGGAGCCGGTGAGGGCCCTGGGTCTCCACGGGCCTTCTCTCATTTCTGGGCACCGTGCTCCTCTCAAGAAAATACGGCTATTTCCAAGGACCCCAATAAGGAGTGATGAAGTGTGGGGTGGTGCTGAGAAGTAAAATTAAAGCAGGGAAAGCAGAAACAGATGCTCAGAGGGAGCTGTGACCGAAGGGTCTCCGAGGTTAAATATCTAGGAAACAGTTGCAGAGGACAAAGATCACAGCGATTGTTCAATGATCCATTTGCAATAGCATAAAAGACTGAATTAAAAGGAATGTTGGCAAATAAATGACCACCGGTAGGAAATTAAGATTCTATAACGTCTCATCGTAAGTGCCATTCCAAGGTGGGGGGAAATAAATGGGTTTTTAAAAAGGTTTTTCTTTTTTTTCCTTTTCCCATTTATGAGCAATAGCATCATAACGTAAAACATCTGGGAAATACAGAGAAGATAAAGTTATCCACACTGTCAGCACCCTCCCTACTCTGTGTGTCGTTGACAGTTTTGTCTCCTTTTCTACGATATTGGTTTTTAAAAAAAATCTAGATATCATCTCCTTGAGATTATTTTCAGAACTGCACGGGGTGAGAATTATCACTTAGAAAACAATCACTTTAGTGGAGTCCCAACCCCAAGCCCCACCCCCACCCTCAACAGCCTCCAAGGGGGCCCCAGGACAATGTAAAAATCTCCAGATTCGGTTTATCCCAAAAGCCCCTTCCTCAGTCCAGCCTCGGCTACAAGGAGCAAAGCCACAGAGGTGGGCGTACCTGGGCTCGGAGGGGCTGGGGAAACAGTGGGAAAGGAAGGCCACGCGAGCCAGACCACTGGCAGCTCCCAGGGGGCAAAGGTCACCTTGGCCTGACAGTCTGGCCAGTGACACTGCCCGAAGGCTCCTTCAGGGGGGACTTCCTCTATGCCCTGTCACTCTCTCCTTCCACCCCTGTATTCTGGAAGAAAGAGGGGGAGTCAGCCTGTGTCCCAAGAGTCAGCAAGAGTAAGGAGGGTGGAGGGGGGAGCTGGACCTGTGCTGAGTGCTGTGGAGGGGCCCTGCTGGGCTGTGAGAGGCCGGCCAGGGGTCTGATCCCCTTTGGAATCCATACTTTAGGTATGACCTGAAGGCTCAAGTCAAGGCATGGGGGCCATTCCAGGCAGAGAGGGTGGCAGCCAGAGCCAGAGGCAGGAGAATGGCCAGTCTCGGGAGCCGAGCAGGTCCAGAGGGGTGCTGTGTGCAGGGGGCACTGGGGTCCACGGTGAGGCTAGGCAGTGGCAGTGCCTCAAAAGTCATGGCAGGGAGTCGGGCCTTTGTCCTGGAGCCGTGGGAGGTCACTGCAGTGTTTTAAGCAGAAAGATGAGGGGACAGGCACCTGATAATATTAGCACAGTGAAGCCAGAGCATTCTGGCTCTGGGGGAGGCCAGAGGAGGGGGAAGTTTGGATGTGGGATCACATCGTACCTCCACCCAGGAGGCGTGGCTGGTGCGGCCTTGGGCTAGGATGATGGCAGTGGGGACAGAGAGGCACACTACCTGCAGGGAACGGCACTGGATTTGTGATGAACGGGACGTGGGGAGAGATGTCTGGCCGCCACAGGCAGGACCACCACGGAGAGACATGTGGAAATAGGGCTGGGTTTGGGTACGCCACCACGAGTGGGTCCTGGCCATGTCGGTTTTGGGCGCCTTGGAGAATCCAAAGTGGAAACACTAAGGAGACAGCCGGGTGTGGAGTCGGGCGTCTGAAATGGACTAAGCGAGCGGGCGCCCTGGCACGGGGGTGGGCCCTGGGGCTAATGTCAAATGAGGAGAGAAGAGGCCCAGACCCGACCCTGTGGGCATGGCCCCGAACAGGAGGGAGAAGGGGAGGAGCAGGCGGGAGGGGTGCGGGGAGCCCAGAGAGGAGGGAGTGTGCGAGCATCCAGGCTGCCCCAGCTCTTTCAGGGCAGTGGGGGGAGTGGAAAGGGCCTTTCTCCAGTTTCCCTACCACAGACAAGAGAGAGCAGAGATGTAAGGATGGGGTCCCCGCACCCCTCCCTGCACCAGCCTCTGCCAGGTGAGGGCTGGCACCTGGGAAGGCGGATAGGGGCCGGTTCCCACCCCACCTCCTCATCCTGGCACTTTCACTCCGCTGCTGCCATCAGCCCCACCGCAGACACTGTGGGAGGAGGAGAGCTGAAAGAGGCCCAGGCCCGCTGCCACCCCTCTCCCACTCACAGGTCACACCACGCTGCCCTGATAGCTATGAATGCGCCGGCTCCCTGCTCGCCCCCCCTCCTGGCCTTGGCGCTCGCTGCCGCCCGTGCTGGAGGACGCCTTCAGCACCCACTGCCCATCCAGCTGATGAGCACTGCGCTGCGCGCGTCTTAAAAACTGAGCTTGGGGGTCTCGGCTGTGAAGGGGTTTCTATCCTCCGCCCTCCCTGGGGTCACCGGAGTCCTCCTCCCGGAGTCCGGTCCAGCAGGCCCTCCCCATCACAGGGCCTGGAGGGTGATGCACGACCCTGGAGGGCTCTGGGGGGTTGGGGGGGGCAGGCGCTGCCCTCTCCAGCCTAGGGTGGCCATGCGGGCCCTGGGGCCGTGTGCTCAGACCCTCACCTTTCTCGTGACAAGCCAAACACCTTTATTTTTTTAAACATGAAATCTGATTTTTAAAACTCAGACAACATTTAAGAATTTTAAAACCAGCGTGGGGGCCGGACGAAGCGCACCGCAGGCAGGATTCTCCGAGGGCCCCCGTTTTCAGCAGCGCTGCCTCCCCTTCTCCCGCAGGGAGTGTGTCTTGCTTTGCCTGTGCTTACACTTGCCCCAACAGAGGTTTCTGGTGTGTGTGTGGGGGGTGGGGGGTTGGGAGAGGGAGGCCCCGACTTTTTTCCAAAAACTTCATTGCGTCTTCTCGTGTAGCCCTCATAGCAAAGGTGCAAGAAAGGCCCCGGCCCTTTTTCCAGCCAGAAAAACAGGCTTAGAGGAGCGAAGTGACTCCCTTGGACACTCACCACTCATGGACCAGAGTTCATTTCAACCCTGGTCTCCTTCCTCGTGTCCCCCGCAAGGATCAAACGAGCACCTCCAGGCGAGGCGCCCGACAGGAGGCACTGGACCACCTCGTGCTACATGAGCATCCGCATCGTGGGCGGCTGCCCCTCTAACTCCTTGAGCCCCTACGTTTCCAGGCATTGGGGACTGAGGGGGGCTCAGAGGGAAGGGTGAGCTCTCGCAGTGTGCACACACGAGGAGGCAGGCAAACAAGAAAGTAAAGGAATCAACAAGTAAATCCAGGGAGGCCGTGCAGCTGAGCAAGGCGCAGTGACCCGGGGGACCTGAGGGGACGGGGAGCAGGCCCTTTGCTCCCCTCCCCCCAGTCCCTGCGGCTCTCCCGAGGGAGGGAGGCGGGTGCTTGTTCCACGAGGCAGAATTCCCCGCGGAGTCCAATCCAACAGATCTCATTTTCTTCCACACTTTGTTGTTGTTAAACCAGCTCCGAGCCTCGAGCCTTTTAAAACCGCCCCATCCGCAAGCACCTTTCCCTCGGCATCTTCGACCCTCCCCTGAGAGGCCCCGTTAAGATGCCCTCCCCGGGGACAACACACGAGCTGGCACCGGGAGGGTTTGATTCCAGAGGTTTCTTCTAACAGGCCAGGCTGCTCAGAGTCAGGGTGTCTAGGCTCTCTCCACCCCAAACCCCACACAGGTGCATTCTGGCCTCTCGTTGCAGGTGCAGGTGCGTGCGCGCTCTTTCTCTCTCCCTCTCTCCCTGGCTTTCTCTCTCCCTCTCTCTCCCTCTCTCTTGCTCTCGCTCTCTCCTTTCTCCCACACACCACCACATTTTAAAGCCCCTGAAAACCTTTCAGAACCTGCCCAACTGCTCCTTAGACCTGCAGTAGGCTCGCTCCTGCAGGGAAAGGTTCAACAGGACTGGGGTGGGGGGTGGGGCGGGGCTGGCTGGTGATTCAGGCCCTTCCCGCTCCATTAGCCCCCACAGGGCACCACAAACGCCTCTCCAGCAGATAAGATGGCAGGAGGGGCTGGGAGACCCTGCACAGCCTCCCAGGATGTGCACCCCCTTGTACCCCCTTCTGCACTCAGGGCCTTGCGCCCCACCCGCCCTCACACTGTGAGCCTCAGTGGACTCCCCTGAGGCCACACATCACGGGTTCTGACTGCAGCCTGGTCCTAACCCCAGCTCTGGCACTTATCAGCGGCGTGACCGTGACAAGTCACTTTACCTCTCGATGCCTTGATCTTGCCTCCAGGAAGTGGGGATGTAATAACACCTGCTGCCTCACAGAGGTGTTGTAGAACAAACTTCTAAGGCATTCAGAGCAGAGCCTGGCACAGGGCAAGCTCCACGCCTGGGCTGTGGTTATTCCTACGGTGATTAGAATCCTAATATCTGAAACACCTCCTCCATCTCCATCCTGAACGAGCCACTCCCTAGCTGTTTACTCTGCACGGGGAGCAGAAAGGACAGGAACTCACACACACGAACTGCCCTCCACGTGCCCGGCACTGTGCCCAGCACATCACCTGCTTCTCAAATGTGAGCGTTCCCAGGATGCCGCTCGAGGCTCTCCCACTGTGGGTCAGAGGAAAGCAGCCCAGAGGGGCTCGGTGCCTGGCCCCAAGTCACACAGCAGCGAAGCGACAGAATCAGAACACTCACTGAGGCAGGGCCGAGGGCAGGGTGCTCCAAAACCCTGCTCTTTCTACAGCACCCGCTGTCCCCCGAGGAGCAGGCAGCGTGGGCAGGCGGGGCCATGGATCTCCTCCCCGTGTCCCTGGCTGCAGTGTGGGGGATGCTGGCCGCTGCAGGACTTCAGCCCTGCTGCTGGGCCACCTGCAAATCTGTGCAGAGATCGGTTCATGTGCTCTGAGTTGTTTGTAGGGAAGGCACCAAAAAAAGAGGGGAAAAAAAACAAGAAAAAAAAAGAAAGAAAGAAAAAATTAGAACAGCCCAGCTAAGCTGAAAAATGCTCTCCTCAGAGAGGAAAGAAAATAAAATTTGATGAACCTCTGCATAATGTTCAAGCTATGAACGCGTAAAGGGATCTGCGGCACATACGCTGGGAAGCCTCCGTCTTCCCCTGCACTAGTGGGGCCTGAGCTGTTCGGGACCATTTGAAATGGGCACCAGCCAACAGCAGCTTCTCGGGACGGAGCGGCCCGGCTTTCTGCCTCGGCAAAACAAGGTTGCCCGCAGACGCCCCAGGCTCCCCACAGCCGAAGTGACAACTGACGATGCAGTGCTAATGGGGGTGGATTTAGGCATCGGGCTGTTTCCGTGGATGCTATAAACATGAGCACCTGCCGTGGGGCCCGGGCCACGCCGGTCACTGCCACCTTCTTAGCGAACGTGCTCTGGCCACAGCTGCAGGCGGGGAGTCCTGTGTGCCCGACCGCCCTGGCCACCGCTAACTGGCCTGGGCCTGGACACCGGACCTGGGACTTTCGCGTGGGAACAGTGGGACGCCTACTCTGCTCAGTGATGGTGGGGACTGAGCTGAAAGGGCACGAGGCAGCCAGGGCCGAGGTCTCCAAAGGGAAGAATTCGGTCTCTCAGTCTCTCTCACTCACACATACAAATTTAATGAGCAGCTCCTCGGTGCCGGGCACAGTTCTAGGAGCTCACAGTACAGTGAGGAGCCAGAGAGCAAAGCCCTTCCACCACGGGGCTCAAGGTCTACCAACTATCAAACCGATAAACCGAATAATGTCAGACTGCACGGGCGCTATGAAAAACAGCCGTGAGATGAAGAGTGACTAGGGCAGGGCGTACGGGGGTGTGTGACCTTAGACCATGTCATTAAGGAAGACCACACTGAGCAGACACCTGAGTGAGACAGCCAGGTGAGCATTCCAGGCAGGTGCACAGCAGGTGCAAAGGCCCCAAGGTGGGGACGAGCTTGCAGTGTTCAAGGGACAGAAAGGAGGCCCATGGGGCAGAGGAGAGGCGATGGTGTCCGTAACAGTCAGAGATAGGACCCTGTGTGGCCCTCACCATGCCCCACCACGTGATGCCCTGCCTTGGAACCCTTCCCCGTGCCCCACGGAGAGTCCGGCTCCTCAGTGCTGCCACCTTCACGGTCTCCTTCCCCCTCTCCCTCAGACTCGGTCCTGAGAACTTTTCACTTCCCTGACGCTAAAAGGCATTATCGCATGTCCAAAAGCAACCCCGAAGCAGACTCTGTAACAGAATTTGGGTAAGGTGGTTTATCTCACAGGTGGTCCCAGGAAATGTGCCAACCCTCTACCTGTCTGTCCTTCCACTCATCCATCATCCATCTATCCAAGCATCCCTCCATCACCCATCCAAGTGCCATCCATCCACCCATGCACGCATCCATTCACCCGTCGACCCACCCCCACGTCCACACACACGCACACACACACACACGCACGCACCATTTATTCTCACCTCCTCTACTCCCAGCTGGACTCTGAGGACTCGGGTGATCAGACGTGATCCCTGACCCGGAGAAGCCCTCCTCTTCTAACAGCCAGCACCAAGGCCCCTGCGGGGTCCTCTTTTCACTCAGGGCTGTGATTCAGCCCTCATGTGCCTCTGTCTTGGTTCTAAGACACAAGGGGCCAAGTGGCAAACGCTTGAACTTGATGCCCTTCCCGGTTTCTCAGGCTCCGATTACCTAAGTCCAGGGCAACCTCATGCCCATGAAACATTAAAATGTCCCAGAAACTCCAGCAGAGTGGGGTCCAAACTCTGCTTCACGCAGCTCGCCCCTTCCACCCCACAAGCCCCCAGAACCCTTCTGCCAGACGGCTCACTCCCGTTTTTGACTACAGCCCTATGGCTACTGAGGCCGGAGCCTGGGCTTCAGATTCCCAGTGGCGGCCGAGGTGACCCGTGTGCACTGACCTCTCCCGGAAGTACTTGATGGCCTCAGGGTCTATGAAGGTCGGCTCCTCCCGGTAGCCCTGCTCAAAGACCTTGCGCTTGTGCCGGAACTCAATCACCGTCTTGGTGTAGGAGTTGAGCGTGGTGACAGAGGCTGCCATGCAGCAGGTAAAGGAGCCCCACGCCAGGCTGCCAAGAGACGAGGAGAGAGGTGCCAGTGAGGCTGGGCAGGGGACAGCAAACCCCACCCGCCAGACGTCCATTCTCCCTGCGCGGCTGCCTTGTCTGGGCCAGACCTGGGCGGGTGCCATAGGGAAGAAAAAGGCTTGGTCCCTGCCCCACTCACAGGTCTGCTGTGGGAGACGGCATTTTCCCTACATTGTGATGCAAATGTGCCAGAGCTCATTAGAGGGAGAGAAAAAGAGAGCGAGTCTTCCATCCAGGGGGCTGACAACAGGGGAGGAACACACCTATACCTGCACTGGGCTGGGGATGAGCATGGCTTTGCCTGGGAAAAAGCAATCCAGGAAGCGGGAAGAGTGTGCAAAGCCTTGGAGGCGTGCGGCGTGGGGAGCATCCCGCGTACTGTAGGAGGTTCGGGATGCTGGAGTGAGGGAGCGTGAGGAGCTCAGCTGGAGCTGATAACAGAGAAGTCGATGGGAGCCCGACACCCTAAACGCTGGTTTTCCAAGCGATCTGAACTACTTCTGTTCCCGCGTGACCTGGGGGGAGATGCTCCAGCTCTCCCCCTCGTGGTCCTCGTGTCCGTTTTAATGGACGGAACCACAGCACCGCCCCCGGGGGCTGTTACAAGAATGAAAGACGACGGGTTACAAGCGCGTTAGGACAGAGCCTGGCACACAGGGGCATTCAGGAAAGGTGGCTGTCATTCCGGTCCTCACCATCGTCGACGCTCCCACTGGTGCAAGCTCGCCCTCTGGGAAGTGACGTTGTTGAGCTCTCTGGCCCACATTTCCTCCCGGCCCAGCTGGGGACGCTGGGCTGTGCTCACCTGGGGTGTGCGCCGAGCGAGCCAGAGCGGGGGACCTTGCCCGCCAGGACTCAGGCCCTCACCGCACGGACGGGAAGGGCGCTGTGGGGCTCGCAGCCTCCGCTGGCCAGGCCGTTGGTCTTCTCTGACCCGGAGCCCATTCTAGAAGCGGCCTCCCGCCCGACGCCTCTGACCAGGCTGCGCAGTAACGTTCATAACCAGGAGCCGGGTTCCCGTCTTGCTCTCGTGCCACCTGGTCTGGTTTCCGAGTCCTGTTCCCCAGGCTCTGCCTCGACGACTGCTTTCCTCCAAATCAGGGCCTCAGTTTTGTTGTCGCCAACGCGGCACTGTCTCCCAGCCTCCAGCCTCACTCCGCCCGCCACGAATCGGGTCTCTCCACACCCCTGCCCCTGCATCCCTCCGTCAGTGCGGCCCACCTCCCGCGCCCACTGCTCTTCTCTCCGTCGGCCTCGGCACCCAGAAGGAAAGCACTGGCGGGGACACCTGTGGATCAGCCTCCTCCCAGCGGCCTGCAACCACCACCTATCCGATTGCTGGATTCCCCTCTTCTTCATGATTAGTGTAGATCTCCCAGAAGCTCTGAGTATAACAGACACCCAGCTGTGCAGTGTCGGCCTGGCCCCTCCAAGAACGGCCCTGTCCACCAAAGGGTGACCCCACCCCACACCCACAGATGACTGGAGGAGGACTAAACATTGAGCAGAGCTGGTTTAACCGACACCATCTTCTCTGAGCAATGACAGTCGAGATCTTAGTTCAAGCAGGGATGTCTGAACTAGGGTGAAGGAAATCAGAAGCTGGGGGAGGAGAATGCAGAAGCAGGCTTCTTCTGGGCTCTGATGCGTGTACACATGTGGGTTTTGCCTAAGGGACCACTCCTACCCTCCGCTAGGGCTGTGGTTTGTGTGGGAGCAGCCTCGCCCCCAGCGTTTAGGGGTGAGCACTTGACCTAGGCCTGGCCAACGAGAGTGTCACTTCCCCCTGGCCACGGCAACTGGTTCAGGATGGGCTCGTGACACCCACGTCAGGCTAATGAGACTTTCGCTGAAGCTGTTAAGGAACTGAGCTCACCTGTTGTCTGGGGAGGGATGTGAGCCAGGAACCGTGGGGACTGTCTTGCCACCACACAGCCTGAGAATGAAGTTGTCCCAGAAGAAAGGAAAGCCACAGAAAGGAACTGGTTCTCAGCTGAAGCCACCGCCCCTGGACTTTGCAATTATGGGAGCCAGATTCCTTTTGGGTTTTCTTTCCAGTTTGAGTTGGGTTTCAGTCATGGGCAACCAAAGCTCTTATACAATGACTGTCTAGAAATTCCTTTCTCTTCCCTAAGTTCGTTTTAAAGTGAATTTCTGGTCTTTACAGCTAGGGATCTTATGTCGTAACCGGGTCCGACCCCAACCCTGATGCCCCAACCCGAGGATAAGCATCGCTCTCTGTCACACACCCCTGTTTAACTTCACCGCGGCCCTCGTCACGCTCTGTCATTCTCTTGTGCCATTTCTCCTGTCATTTATTGTTCTGTTTTAAATTAAGCGTTTTGTTTTGAGGTGATTATAGATTCACCTGCAATTGTAAGAAATAACACAGAGGGATCATGTACCCTTTGTCCAGTTTCCCTCGATGGTAACATCTTGCAGTTATAGTACGACCAGGAAACTGACTTTGGGACAGTCTAGACACAGAACGTTTTCACCCATCACCACAACGGCCTCTCCTGTTGCCATTTTACACCCACATCCACTTCCCAAACCCTGGCGACCACTAATCAGTACTTCATTTCTATGATTTTGTCACTTCAAGAATGTGCCATAAATGGAATCACGCAGCACATCGGTTTGGGCTGTTTACTCAGCAAATACAAAATATCTGGAGAGCCAGCCAAGGTGTGCGCATCGACAGTGCGTTTCTTTATAGTGTTGGGGAGAGTTCCCACAGCAACGTATGAGTCTCTGCACATCCTCACCAGCATTGGGTGTTGTCGCTATTTTTTAATTTTCGCTATTCTGAGAGACTTGTGGCGATGTCTCATGCGGCTTTCGTTGGCACGTCCCTAGATGGCGTTAACATCTTTTCATTGTCTTGTTTGTCATCTGTGTATCCTCTTGCAAAACGTCTGTCGTGTTTTCTGACCACTGTCCGATCGGACCGTTTTGCTGTTGTTCTTTACCGTTAAGTTTGAGAGTTTTTACATATCCCAGATACTAGTCCTTGGTCGAATGTGTACTTTTCAGATATTTTCTTCCAGTCTGTGTCTTGTCTTTTCAACCTCTTGAACAAGATCTTTCGCAGAGCAAAACGGTTTAATTTTGATTAAATCCCATTTATCTTTTTTTTTTTGATAGTTTTGATCCTTTTGCTGTCAAGTTTAAGAACTCCTTGTACAGGTCTAGACTTTCTCTTATTCTTAAAAAGAATGGTAATATGTTTACATTTTATATTTAGGTCCATGATCCATTCTGAGTTAATTTTTATATAAAGTATGGAGTTTAGCTCAAGATTTTTTTTTTTTTGCAGGGGGCAGGGGCGGGGGAGCTATGAGTACCTGATAGCTCCAGCACCATTTGTTGAGAGGATATTCCAGCCTCCGCTGAGTGGACTTGCACCTTTGTCAAAAATCGGTTGGGCGTATTTGTACTGGTCTGTTTCGGGGAATCCTTATTCTATTCCATTGATCTGTGTGTCTACCCTCCACACAGTCTGATTACGGTAGCTATACAGTAAGTTCTACAGTTTGGCAGACTGATTCTCCAGCTTCATTCTTTCTCAGACTTCCTTAGCTATTCTAGTTCCTTTGCCTTTCCCTGGAACAGTCTTGTCTGTACCTACAAAAAAATTCCACTGAGACTTTCATAAGAACTGCATTCAATCTGCATGCCAACCTAAGGAGAACCGATGTCTTACCACAAATGGAGCGTGTTTCTCCGTTTATTTAGATCTCTAATTTCTTTCGTCGGCATTTTTTGGTTTTCAGCCTGCAAGTCCTGTAGACGTTTCGCTAGATTTCTAACGAAGTACCTCACTCTTTTCAGTGTAAATGGTATTGTATTTTCGGTTTGGCCCACCTGTTCGTCGCTAACTTATAGAAGTATCATTGATTTTGTGTTTTTATCTTGTATTCTGAGACAACACCGAACTTATTAGGTGTAGGCGTTTTTCACGTCGATTTCTTGGCTTTGTCTGCATAGACAACCACATGGTCTGCAAATACGTATAGTTTATTTCTTCCTTTCCAACCTGTACGACTTTTGTTTACTTTTCATGCTTTATTGCACTCTCAAGAACTTCTTCTTTGGGAGAAAGCATTTAATCTTTAACCATTACGGATGATGTTAGCTGCAGGGGTTTAGGTAAATGTTGTTTATCAAGTTAAGGAAGTTCCTCTTTATTCCTAGCTGCCTGAGAGTTTTTATTTAATGAGAATGAATGTTGAATTTCGTGATATATTTTCTTTCATTAATTGATATGATCATATAATTTTCCCTTTATGTGCCTTTATCCTCCCTAACTAATAATGTGATTGCCTTAACTATTTCCTCAGCATTCATTTAAAACTATGCTATAGTTTGTGCTTCAATCATCAGGTTTGATCTAGAAAACTCAAGGGAAAAAGGGAAATTTTCTTTCTTCCTCCCTAATGTTACGAGAGTCCTTTAAAAAAATTTTTTTTCTCCTGTTTGGAGAGCTTCCTTTAGTCATTCTTTTAGGGTAAGTCTGCTGGCAGCACATTTCCTTAGTTCACCTTCATCTGGTTTACCTTCATCTTGACTTCCCCTCCCTCTTCCCGGAGGATAGTTTCGTTAGAAACGGCATTCTGAATGGACAGTGCTTTCCGTTTAGCCCCTGAAACATGCCGTGCCACTTCCCCCCACCCTCCACTGCTTCTGATGCAAAATCCACTGCCATTTACATCGGTTTTCCCTATAGTTAAGACATTGTTTCTCTCCTGCTGCTTTCAATATTTTTTTTTCTTTGAATTTAGTTTTTAAAAGTTTGACTCTGATGTGTCATGGTGTGGATTTCTTTGAGTTAATCCTGTTTGGAGATCCAGTTGGTTTCTTTATAGCTTTATGTCTTTTACAAAATTTGAGAGGTTTTCAGCCATTATTTCTTTTAGGGTTTTTTTTTTTAACCCCACTCTTTTTCTCCTTCCCGTCTGGAACTCCCATGTTAGATATTTTGCTATAATCCCAGAGGTCCTGGAGGTCCTTGTTCGTGTCTTTAAAAGCCTATTTTCTCTCTGTTGTTCTGACTGTGCAATTTCTATTGTCCTGTCTTCAAGTCCACTGATTCATTCCTCTGACCCCTCCGTTCTGCCTCTGAGACTACCCACCACGTTCTTTTTAATTTTAGTTCTTGTATTTTTCAGTTCTAAAATTTCTACTTGTTTTTCTTCGCATCTTCTAGTTATCTCCTGAGACTTTCTATTTTTTCATTTGGTCCGAGGGTATTTGTAATTGCTTGTTGAAGGATTTATGATGATTCCTTTAGAGTCTATCAGATAATTCTCATATCACTGCCATCTCATAAGTATGAGGATCTATTGATTGTCTTTTTTCATTCAAGTTAAGATCATCCTAGTTCTTTGCACAGTGAGTAATTTTTCAGTTGCGACCTTGACATTTTGGATATTTTTTGAGGCTCTGAGTCTTTTTTAAAACTCCTGCTTTAGCTGGCTTCCTTCGACACCAGGCCAACAAGGGATTGGGGAGCACCGCCTTGTTACTATGAGGTAGGCGTTCAGGTTTTCCCCTAGGCCACCACTGACATTCGAGATGGAAAAACCTTTGGTTACTCTTGGGCAGGGGTGGGAGTTCTAGCCCCCTTAGGCCTCTGCAGATACTACCCTGGCTGGAGGGGCAGAAGTGCCTCATTGCTGCTCCCCCAGTTGTCTCCAGTGACATACAGGGAAGGAGAGGGCCTCATCACCACTGGAAAGTGGTGAAATCCCAACTCTCCACCACTCCGCTGACACTCAGCAGGGAGGGTTACTGCCTGCTCAGGGCGGGGCTTCAGGCTCCTCATGTGATCTCCACTGACACTCAGGGGGCGCTGGGACTTGTTCCTGTCCAGCAGGGTGAGAGCCCCAGCTCCCTGTTTTGACACTACTCCAGCAGGTGGCAGGTGAAGTCGGTGCCTCATTACGGGATGGAGAGGTAGAATGTAAGCTTAGCATCGGTGGGGGTTTGGTTTGTTTCCCTGTGGTGTATGACTGAATAGAGCAGTTACCGCTAAAAGTTTTCTCTCTTGGTAGAGTGCTCCTTTTCTGGTCTTTGGGCTAGAAAAAGCAGCAGGCTTTTGGCATTTTGTCTTATTTGTCTGTACTTTTTAGCATTTCTGAATTGTTGACTTCTTCATCTTCAAATCTGGGACATGAGAAAAAGGTATTCACCGATGTGCTGTCTGTTGGTCCCTAGCCAGCCTACTGTCTTCTCTCCACCTTTCAGATCTTCTTGTTTGTTTTATGTCTAATGTCTGGGAATTTTAGTTTTTTAGCAGGAGGACGTGAAGAAGTCTGTCTGCACTATCTTCTGAGAAGTGATGTCCTTATTACTCGTTTTTCAGTTGTCTTCTCACACTTACCAGAATGTCGGCTTCATGAAAACTGAAGCTTTTTTGTTTACTGCTATATCCTTAGCACCCAGAACAATGCCAAGCACATAGTAGGTGCTTGACAAATATTTGTAGAATGAATATATACAGATAAGAACAGATTGAATAAAGCAGGTACAGAAACATCGTTCTGGCTTTAGTGTGGGTGAGGGGTGAGGGGCTGCATCCATGAGTCTGCATCCTCCCAGCTCCTCCTCCCCCATGCAGGGCACAGTTTGAAAACTTCAGGTCAGAAGTGCTTGCAGTTTGCACTTCGGAGCTGGTGCAGTGAGGTACGTGGGCGGTTGGCCTGGTTTTTGAGCCAAGAGCAGAGTGGACACTGTGGAGAAGGAAGGGAAGGGTGATGGGGGTGGGTGAATGGCTGTCGACCCCTCTACCCTCTGGGAGTTGCAGGGGTGGGGCAGGGGGACACTGGGGGTGCAGTTTCAGACACACGTGGATGCCACCTCGACATCTACCCCGGGCCCTGCTCAGTGGGGAGACTAACTGATTACCAAGGGCAGCAGCCCTGGCTGACCTGCAGGCCAGCTGGGCACAGAGTCATTATACAGGATGGGACACCAGTGTCGAGGCTGCCCTAAGTGCCCAAGGGCTGATGGGACAAGGCCCTGATGATGGGCCAGCTAGTCCATTCGTGGCTAGCTGGCTCCCCTGGGCAGCCATACATCTCTTTCCCTGCCGTGGTCTTAGGGAAAAGGAGGCCAGAGCCACCTGCCTCAGGGGAAATGAGAAAGAGCCAGCCCTTCCTGCTGACCACACAACTGCTCAGTGGTGACACCAGCAGACATACCCTCTCCAGTGGCTCTTTGGAACCAAGGCTCTTCTAAAGTCACAGCAGGAAACGCTCCTTCTAGCTCTGTCCCCACCAAGGGATCGATCTGCTGAAAGGCCGGCTCAGCCCTGCAGAAAGGACAGGGCAGCCTGGGGTCACCAGAGCAGGGAAGAGACTGGCCTGTTGTTTCCAAAAGACCATGGAGATAGGAAAATGGAGGAGAAGAAGGGAGGCGGGTAGCAGGGAAGTCACTGCACTCCACACCGATGGGACCCAAAAGCCAACAGAGAGGCACCACCCTCTTTACACCTGGCCCAACTTGTTACTTGTTGTTGCGTGATCTGGGCCAAATTGCTTCGCTTCTCTGAGCTTTTAGGTCTTATAAGCTACAACTTCATGATGTTCTACTCCATTCAGCCTGCAGAGCAAAGGCCCAGAGTTGGGGTTTCACTGTGTGTGTAGCAGATAGAGGGGCCCCTTTTCCATCCATCTCCATTTAATGAAAAACAGAAGTACAAAGTGATGAGCGTCCACTTTCCTGCCATCACCACTATAACTGACACGTTGACGCCAAATAGGGGTTACAGACTCAAATTCCTGCAGGGTCAGGTGGATGACTAAGGGAGGAAAGTGTGGGTAAGTAAAAGGCAATAGAGAGTGGTGGGAATTGGGGCAAAGTGGAGAGCATACACCTCACCTAAAGGGGCCATCCACTACCCAGCCGTGGCTGCCTGCTGCCAGGTGGCAATGAGACTTAGGCACGAACATACCTTCTAATGGTCAGGAGAAGCCAGAGACCTGGATTTTTATGTAAAATGTTCACCTTTTTAGATGTTAGAAACAAATATGAACCTTTAAATAACACTATGGTAGGCCGAGCAGAACATCTACAGGCGAGGTTCAGCCCTGGGCAGCTTGCAGTTTGCAGCCTCCGAGGCTCATTGTACGGTATGGGCCTTTGTCCTTGCGAAGGCTGTGTCCTCATCCCCCCGGTGGGCGTGGTAACCCCTGAATGGGGGTCAATGGCAGAAATGTACAGCTCAGGGCTTATAAAGTGTCCGCACCGTGCGTGGCACAAAGTAGGTGGCACCAACCTTAGTCTTATGCCCTCACTTCCCCCGGAGGGCTTGCTTTGGCATTGTCACAGGCAGACCTGAGAGAGCTAGGTGCAGAGCTAAAAAAAAAAGATCAGGCAGGAGGATTGGGGGCCCCGAGACTCAGGGTGAGGATGGGATCCCAAAACTTAGGTGGAGCCAAAGGAGGGGGGTCAGGGAGTCAGGGGAGACTGCAGCCAGGGCTGGATCCTAACAAAACACTCCAGTCCTGCAAAGAAGCATGAGCCACAAGTCCAGGTATGGGGGGCAGAGACTGGGGAGAACAGAGAGAAGGGGCTGCTGTGTACACACTGGATGTCATCCTCTTGGACATGTGGGTCATGTGCCTCTCAACGAGCCAGAGTGGCATACCCAAAGGCCCACTGTCACTATCGCCATGTATAATCACTGCCACTTATCGAGCACTTACTGGGCACAAGCACTTTAAGAACCTGGTCCCACATCGTCCTTACAACAGCCCCACTATTAAAAACCCGCGTCGCTACTATCCCCACTCTAGAAACGAGGAAGCTGAGGCTTGGGAAGCCTGGGCCGCCTGCATAGTCGCTGCGCTGAGAGCTCACAGACGTTATTTCATGTTGTTCTCAGGGCAGCTCTTCCCCAAAGACGGCCCCCGTGAGCCATGCCTCCCGGGGTTCATGTTTCGTGCCACCCCTTCTCCTCGAATCTGGCCCCATCACTTGCTCTTGAGCAACAGAATGCAGCAGAGGTGACGCCGTGTGACTGCTGAGGCAAGGTCACAGAATAAACTCGTGGTTTCTGCCTGGAGCTGCTCCTGCCAACAGCCCAGTGAGCCCCCAGCGCCCACCACGTGGGCTGCCAGCACTGCGAGGAGTCGTCTGGGATGCCCACTCCAGCCGTGCCCCGGCTGACCTCGGCCGACCTCCAACTGGGGCGTCATGGAAGACCCCAAGCTGGGACCACCCAGCTAAGTGCCATCAACCCACTGACCCATTAGAGACAAACATAAATTTTTATTTTGTGCCATTAAATTTTGGGGTCATGCGTTATACAGCAACAGAAAACGGGAGCACTGCTCACCAGAGCTCTGTGTGGTAGAAACTCAGACTATCCCCATTGCATAGCTGAGGACACTGAGGCTCAGAGAGAGCAAGTGACTTGGCCAAGGTCCACACCGGGCAAGGGTCAGGGCAGGATCCGCTACAGAGGCCGCCCCTCAATCCCCGCCACCCACACCACAGAGCAGCCCAGCAGTGCACAGCAGGGTGGGGGCCACCCCACTGGGGTAGGTCAGACCCCTAACCTTCGCCTTCCTGAGCAGGTGTCCCTCCCGGAAGCTGGTACTGCCACCTCGCAAGCCCCCGCAGTCTGTTCTGCCCTGTTGGGCCGGGAGACAGAGGCTGGCGCTGTCTGGCCTTGGAGCTGGTCTCCTCTCCAGCGCCGGGGGCTCTGGGGCCAGAATTTTGACAAATGGCCTCACACATACTAAACAAGGGAGATGACACTGCACAGCCCTGGCAAGGCCCCAGACGAGAGGGATGAAAAATGGGACTGCTCCTTTTTGCGGACCTTGGTGACAAGGAGGAATGGATCAGCCCTAACAGGGGCTGCACATGGGGCCCCAGCCTTAAATAAGTCAAACGGGAATTCACTGCGCCGTGGGAGGCCTGCCCGAGGGAGCAGGGGAGCAAGGCAGGAGACTCAGCTGCCAGAAAAAAGTCCTGTGGCCGACACCAGCCGGCTCGGTTCTGGGTGCCGAGTGCCAGGGTGGAGAGCCAGGGGCTTCGGGAAAGAGAGGACTGTGGAGAAGGGGGTTCAGGATCCTGGGCAAGCAACCTAACCTTCCGGATCTTCAGTTTCCACGAATGCAACGCGGGTTATTACCTGCATTCCGTTTCACGTCAGGAAGGGTGATGCTATCAGGAGAGCTAGTGCTTGCTGAACACTCACATGTGTCAAAGGGTGTGCTGAGCCCACGTAAACTGTCTTACTATTACCCCGTCGTCCCACGAAGGCAGCAAAGACAGGCTGGAAGCATGTCTCTGGAGCCAGACTTCCCGGGTTCAAATCCCAGCCCTGCCACTCACCGGCTGGATTGCCTTATCACGTTACTTAACTTCTCTGTGCCTCGGTTTACCCTCCATGAAGAGCCCACCTCACGACACTACTGTGATAACAACGCACCAGGGCTCCGTGCAGGTAGGAGGTTACTGCACACACGGTCACCACTTAACAATGCTCGTTCCCTTCCTTTGTCTCCTTCCCTAACTCTGGGTGACTACCTGCCAAGGCCAAGATCTCAGGAAGGAAGCGCTGGTGCGGGAAAGGAGGGATGGGAAAGAGGGAGTCAGAGCCTTAACTGGTTTCCCAGCAGTGGTTCTACTTAAAGGGGGTCAGTTACAGTGTGGACGGGGTAGAGTCCCTTAAAGACACATGCCTTTAAGGGGGCAGAGCCACGCAGAAAGGGGGAAGGGGCAGAAATGCAGCAAGAGTCCCCGCTGGCCTGCAGGGGGGTCCTTCTTAGCCATACATAGCTCTCCCTGCCCCATCCTGACCTCCGTTCCCCAAAGATGCTCTCTCACCGCCAAGTCTTTGCATCTGCTGTGCCCCCGCCCAGAATGTGACCTTATTCCTCCTCTGCCAGTGTTCCTGACCAGAGTCCTCCCTAAGGACCCTCCCTAGCAGAAGCGGTGTCAGTGACCCCTTCTCCGTGCCCCCACAGCTGCCTGTGACTCTCCTCCCCCGGCATCATAGCATAAGTTCATGTGTCTCAATCGCGTTATGAAGTTGTCCCGGCCACTGCGGTAACCCCACCCCCGCCCCCCACGCTCACAACACCCAGGAGAGTGTCTGGCCCCAGGTAGGAGCTCAGTGTGTTAAGTGACTGTGTGGGAAAGTGGGCCCGGCGAGCAGAACCAGGCCTGCGTCCCTGTGCCGTGGACAACTGCGGTCATGTCCTTCCAGCCCACGTTCCTGCTCCTAATAACAGCCCCCCCCCCCAGTTTTCCCCTGGGAGACCTCCCCGCCCCGCTCTCTGTCTTCCACGCTCTGGACCACGCGGCTCAGACCAATTGGAAAAGTCCAGTTTCCTCGGGCTCAGAGTCATCGGTTGAGAGATGGTCACACGATCTAAGCTGAGCCGGTGAGATTCACAGCCAGGGTCCTACCTGGAAATATTGGGGGAAAGTCCCATCCTTCTGCTGGTGCCGCTTTGTAAGATGTAGGCCCAGAACTGGGCGTGGTGACCATCTCTGCCATCACGGGGGGAAAAACGCTGTGCATGAAGCCAGCACAAAGGGAACAGAGACGGAGAAGCGGGAGAGAGTGGCTGAGCTGCTGCTGACCGCCTGGATCCGGCCGTGCCTCGAGCGGACATGGGGGTAGCTGGCCCAGCGTCCTTTCCACCCAGTCACGGTTTGAGAGCTTCCCACGCCTTCCCAGCTCCAGAGATGGGCCTGGTCAAGCTGAGCCAACGAGCTCTTGACATGCCCCCAGCGCGGTCGTTTTTCAAGAGGGAGAAAACGGCCTGAGCTGGGTTCGTCAGCGGAAAGCTTGGGAGTGGAGTCAGCATCGGGTGGAGAAGCCCATCCCTCCCCGTGTGTGGAGGAAGGAGCAGCAGCCTCGGGAGCCCTTCCTCGGCCCCGGGGGAGGCCTGGCCGGACACGGCAGAGGGAGAGAACTCAGGCCTGGAGACGCCGGCGGCTCCGGATCAAACAGACCCCGAGGCCCACACCGCAGACGCACTCGGCCTCTTCAGGAGCCGGTGAGTGTCCCTACGGCTTAGACTGGGGGGGAGGGGGGTTCTCGGTGACGACTCCCGCCCGTGCCTCTCGCTGACCCACCAGGACGTTTCGGCTCCGTGGACTAAGACGGACACGTGTTTACTGACGCTGGGGGTGCTGTCGCCAGCGAGCCAGGGAACCGTGACGCCCCTGCCTTTCTTGGGCACCCCACGCTCTGAGGTGTTGACCCCTGTTCCCTGTGTCCAGGCCCCCCACTGGGGTCCTTCTAACCCACCAGACCACCCAGAACCTTCCACGGCTGGCCTGCCTTCAGGTCTCAACAGCTTCCACCTCCACCTTCCACAGCAGCCTCTAAGACACGGTCTGGCAGATTCCCCCGAAAAGGGTCGCGTAGTCGATATTTTGGGCTGTGTGAGCCTTTCAGCCTCTGCTGCAAGTGCTCAGGTCTGCATGAAAGCAGATGTAGACAGTATGTGACAGTGACGAGCGTGCGTGTCCCAATAAAACTTTGTGGACCTTAAACGTGGATTTCACGTACTTTTCGCATTTCACAAAATATTATTCTCTTTTTGATTTATTTTCAAGCATTTGAAAAGCTACAAACCATCCTTAGCTTGATGGCTGGTTACAACAGGTGGTGGCTCTAGGGTCTCCAAAGGCCTTGAAACTCTGAGCTGCCCCTGCCTTCTTTTCCCCCAACGGGGCTGAGCTGCCGAAGCCCCAGCATGCCTCGGGGCTCTGGTGTCTGAAGTCAAACGCCACTTACCAGAAGGACCACCCGTAGTCCCAGGAATGGGGTCTCCAGTCTTCAGGGCCGAGGCTCACGGTGACCTGGAACACCTGTGTGTACATCATGTGGGCTACCATTCCCAGGAGGCCTGTGGAGGGGGCAGAGCAAGGCATCAGGAAGCAAGGCGGGGCTTTGTGCACCCCACGGGCCTGTTAGGGGAGAACAGGGACCCCCCTGGGGAGGACGGGTGGCAGGACCAGAGCACAGGAGCCTAGCGAGTGGCCGTTTCCTAAGCCAGCAGTGGAGCTAGAGTTTGAGTCAGAGGGGAAAGGGCAGCCCTGGAGAAACCTAGGCAAAGGAGACAGATCTGAGTGTGGATGGGCAGACTGTTCCGTTAAGAAGCAGACAGGTAAATGCTTTAAACTCGGTGGGCCGCTTGGTCCTGTTGCAGCTATTCAACTCCACTGTTGTTGCGCAAAGGAGCCATGGACAATACGTAAACGGATGAGCAAGGGCGTTTTCCAATGAAACTTCATCTGCAAAAGCAGGCTCGGACCAGCCTTAGCCAGTGAGCGGACACCTGTGTCAGAAGGTCATTTAGGAGAAGCAGCCGAGAGTGAGCTTTTCAAACGGCAGGTCTTAGCTCACCAGACTAGTGGGTGAGGAAATCAGTTTTGTGGATTGCAACCGGCACTACCAGAGAGAGAGAGAGAGAGAGAGAGAGAGAGAGAGAGAGAGAGAGAGAGAGAAGAAGGAGGAGGAGGAGGAGGAGGAGGAGGAGGAGGAGGAGGAGGAGGAGGAGGAGGAGAGGAGTGGGGAGAAAAGAAATGGAATGGAATAGAAATATGTACAACCATCAAATGTAGCAGGAGTAATTATTGGTGTGTGAGTGTGAGTGTGTGTGTGTGTGTGTGTGTGTGAGTGTGTGTGTGTGTGTGTCTGTGTGTGTGTGTGTGTGTGTTTGAGCCCACTGGCTGGGAGAATTTGGTCCCGAGGGATCTGAGTGGGACTCCTTCACCACTATACTACACTGGTGTAGCCTGGCAAGGCGCTTCACGCCTCCAGCCTCAACTTTCTCAACCCCAACGTCAGGATTTTGATAGCTGAGGTGAAACGAGGCAGCCTCAGTGTCCGGTGCCTACGGGACATGCCATCGTCACAGCTCCCAGGGCTATGATAAACCTGGGGACACTTCTCTGCGTGGACCGTGGCATCCGGAGCTCTCGTGGGTCCCACAGAGTGCGGCTAACTGGCATGGACCTGACTTGATGAGATGGAGTGACACAGTCTCAACGAGGAGGGGAGGGGTAGGTGACAAGAGGAAGGAAGGAAACCAATGATTCCTGTGCGCCTACTGTGTGTCAAGCGCTCTGTCCGTCTCCTTCACCTCCATGATCATCTCCTTCAATCTTCTTAACAACCCTCTGCAGCATACGGCCCTGATGACAGAACTGACTGCAGAGGCTCCAGCACACCTGTGTCTCCTTCCAGTCACTGACCCCAGGCCTGATGGAGACAGGGGACTCGGAAGTGGCTGTCTGGGTCTGTGGGCTGCGGACACTTCCCACTGCTCTAGGACCTCAGAGGAGGGCTATTTTCCAGGTCTGCTGGGTGGTGGGAAGGGAGGAATGTGAGTCAGGAAATCGAGGGAGATAGTGACCACAACAGGTGCTGAGTCCCCCTCAGGGGCCCCCTAAAGGCTGGGTCTCCCCCGGGATATCTCTGCCAGACCTGAGGTCAGCCTAGGCCCCCAACCTGAGTCATGCCCAGCAGGTGTGCCGGAAGCCTCTCTGGTCCCCTCTGCCTTGACTCTGTTGAAAGGAGGAGACGAGGAGATGAGCCACGTGGGTATCTTACTTCTATTTACTTGACCCAATTTTTGGTGAACTTCCCAAGAGGGAAATAACAAATACGCCTTATTCTTTGGGAGGGATGCATAGGGTTCCTTGGTAATGATGTACCGTGTTCTATTTATTCCATCAGTTGATGGGATGGAAGTCACTTCCAGTTTTTTGCTCTATAAGCATGCGGCAGTGAACACCTTTCTACAGGTCTCTTGCAGATGCTCACCGATGCTTGATACCTGAAAGCACACGTCACCCTCCTCACTGCCCAGTGCTCACTCCCCCTGGAACTGCTGCCCTGCGCAGGAGCCTTGCCCCGCAGCGGCACTCTGACTCCTCCCTCAGCCCTCGCCGGTCCCTCCCCGACGGCTGGACCTCGCTCTCCGAACCTCAGCTGCTGCAGCTTCTTCAGTTTCGTCCTCACTATGCCAGGCCAGACGCTCTCTGAGTTATATGACCTCTCAGTGCCTTGGTTTTCTCATCTATAAAATGGGGATAGTGGTAGACATGGGCAATTCCGTGAGCATCCGCTAAAGAAAGAAAACGTTCAAGAGGATGACCACTTCCTCTGTCCGGACAGCGGGGACGGAACGGTATTTTAATACAAACGC
This sequence comes from Cynopterus sphinx, assembly GCA_030015415.1. NCBI lineage: Eukaryota > Metazoa > Chordata > Mammalia > Chiroptera > Pteropodidae > Cynopterus > Cynopterus sphinx. The sequence goes on along the minus strand of CM057379.1, from coordinate 90,661,150 downwards.
TCTGAGCCAGACCCAAAAACTGTTGGCAGAATAATTAATTTTCCAAATTGTTGGTTTAAAAGCATTGATTTCTCAATTGAATGGCATTTATTCCCAAATCTGAAAGGCCATACTGTAAGAAAATTCAATAAATGAAAACTGCAACTCACTCAAAGATTCTTGGATTGCGTTTCAGGGATTCTGCTTCAAAAATCTGACCCTCACCCATATTTCTGGAAGGATGTTTGCTCTGGAAAGGGCGGTCCACCGGCTGGTAGCATTTGTCATACGAATCCTCAGCAGGAGGAATTGTTTCCAACTCCTCTAAATTAAAAAGTGACTTTCTGACAAGTTACTGCACCTCCTAAATTAGCAGTGACTGAATCAATGAGGCTTTCCTGGCGGGACCCATACCAGGAAGGCCACAGCTGTAAATCTCTTGTGGTTGTAGGGTTTCTCTCCACCCGTGACACCGGACATGGACTTTCCAGCCTGCGGGGTGAGGCAGGCATGGCTCCTCCCATCCCTGGAGACCAAGAGAGCATCAGGGGTGGGGGATGTTGGCCAGGGCTCAGAGCTGCCCTGTGGTGCCAAGAGAACAGGAGCAGAAAGAGCTACAGCAACCCTCAGCCCTGTCCTCACTGGTCAGACCGAGGAAGCCAAATTCTGTTAAGTCCAGAGGGGCTGGTGTGGTCAATAGGGTCAAAAGCTGAGTCTGCAGTACAGCAGGGGTGAGGCAAAGGCAGAGGGAGGGTCCAGTTTCCAGCTGTCATTTACTAGCTGTGTGAGTTTGGGCAGGCTACCTCACCTTTCTGTGCCTCAGTTTCCTCTACTGTAATATGGGGATACAACTACCTACCTCATGGATTGGTGTGAGGATAAAGTAAGTGGCTTAGACTTCTAAAGTACTTAGAAGGGTGCTTGGCTCAAAATAAACTCAACATAAGTGTTTCTCGAATGAATGAATGAATGAATGAATGAATGCCTGGGACTCACCGTGTAGGCACTGGGTCTGTTTTGCCCTCCACTGAACCCCTAGCACCTAGCTCAAGGCCTGGCATACGGTCGGTGTTCGATCTTGTATGTTGAATGCACAGACGGCTGCTGACTGCAGGTGTTTGGGGGTGTCAGGCTGGGATCTGGGCCTGAGTTAGGACAGGGCCAGATCTGTCAGCACACGTAAAAGTCATTTGTTTATTGATCACTTACATTCCAGACAGTGTTGGGGGGGCAGGGTCTGTGGGAGAGAACTAGAATAGCGGACCGACGCCCTGCTCGCAGGGGGCTCGGGTTCTAGTGGAGAGATGTGGACGAGCATGCCCTCCACGAGACCCGGAGGTAGCGGGCAGTGCCGTGATGAAAACAAAGCCGGGCGAAGTTCGGGAGAGTGCCCGGGAACCCTGCAGACTGGGCGCTCAGGTGACAGACAGGAGTGAGCTGTGCCGCCTGGGTCTGGAGGACTCGTGAAGGCACCAGCCCGCGATTCCTCCCTGGGGGAGCAGGTGGCTGCTTCCTGGCCCAGGTGACCTCTTCTCAGGAAACACTCCAGCCTAGAGATGCCCCCTGGGCAGGAGTCGAAGCAAAAATGTCCTGCGGGATTCCGGGACTCCCCTGGCATCTGGCTCGCCTCTCTTCTGCAGAGCTGGAGGTATTGTGCTACGGGCATGCTCCATTTAATCGAGATAGGGAGGTGGCAGAGTAATTAATTTATAATAGAGTTTATTTTTAAACACGCTAAGTTATTAGAGCGCTCGGAGAGCACTCATGTCTAAACAAATATTCTTGTGTACATGGGCACAGTGGATTTGCCAACATCTCATGCACTTCGCGTCAGGGACATAAGACATGGAGGGCCTGGCGCTCAGGACCTGGAGGAAGTTGAAGTTGAATCAGAGGAGACAGGGCAGGATGGTAGCAAAGGGCGAGCTTCGAGGCAGCCTGGCATTCAGTTAGTCACTGAGCATACGCTGAGCACCTGCGATGGGTCAGGTCTTCTCGCTGCGGGGAATGTGGCTGGGAACAAAGGACCTGGCCTCTCAGTGTTCTCGGGAGGGGGAGGTGGGCAGAGGGTCAGGAGAGACAGACAAACGGGGGACGACTGTGTGGCCTCAGCCAGTGGGGGCAGTCTGGCAGCCCATGGGAAACCTAGCTGGGCCCCTGGGACAGGCCTGGGTGGGGAGGTCGGTTAAGGCTTCCAGAGGGGGTGACATCTGGGGTGAGAGCTAAAGGGTCAGAGGGAGCAGGACAGCAGACCAGGCCTGGAACCAGCTACGGCAGAGCCCACAGGCAAAGCACTGGGGTTGGGAAGGGCACGTGGAGGGGTAAACAAGACTCCGGCAGGAAAAGTTCTGGAGCCACCTGAGAGAGCTGGACTTCGTATCCTGAGGGCAACGGGCAGGAACTGCCTAGCTGTAAGCAAGGGCGGGAAAGACCTCCGGCTGCCTTGCGGAGAATGAGAAGGGAGGTGGGAGCAGGGTGGCCGGGAGGGGCAGAGGTAGCGCTCAGAGGGAGAGAGGACCTGGCCAGGCCGAGGGTGCTGAGATTGGGAGGTGGGTGGGCAAGTCCCAGGGGGAGCCTCAGAGCATCCAGATGCTGAGGTGACCGGATTTCCAGCAAATCTGTGGGCACTGGAGAGCCCTGACTAAGGAATGGGAAGGGACTGGGGGGAACTGGTGGGACTGACCCAATTAACACTGGCCCTGAAATCCCCCACGGAGAGGAAACACTGAGATCCTACAGGCTGGCACTTTACGGCACCAATCAGCTGGGGGCAGATGGAAAAATAAATCCCTCACCTATGCATCTAAAATCCCCAGATGTTTGCAGGGCAGAGACCAAAGACCGACTGTCCCTTGTTCCCCCAGGCCCAGGGAGGACCCCAACACGGCCGGGTTCGTCTGCACTTAAAACCATCCCGAAAGTCTGAGCTGATGCTGTGTTTAAAGCTTGCCTGGGTCTATTTTTAAAGAACAGGCTATTTTTAGACACTCTCTAGAGATCCCGCAGCCTCTCTGGGTAGCATATTTCAGGGTTTAAAAAGTCCCTCCTTATATATAACCTACATCTTTCCAGCTCCAATTTAAGCTAATTTCTTGCTCTGTCCTCTGAGGACAAGGGGGATGAGCGGCTGGCGTCTTCTTGAGAAGAACTTTTCGGGAGCTCAGCACTTACCGAGCTGCTCCCCAACCTTGTCTTCCTGGCACTGGATCGTCCCAATTACTCCTCCTTTTCCAAAGGTCTCGTTTTAGACCACTTGAGTCATCAGCATCACTCTTGTTTGGATTCAGCCCACTTTTCTATTTGCCTTTTGCAATGAAGTGGCCCAAAGCAGAGGTGACATTGAATGGGAGACCTTCCTATTTCGAGTAATAGGTTAACTAAACCTCCCCCTCCCCAGCCGTGTCTACCCAAGCGGACGCTGTGGGGTCTAGAATGAGTTAGGAGGCTATGACCCCAGCTCCTGCTGAGGCTTGAAATAGCCCAGAGCAATTTGGTGGTGGAATGATTTTTATATGAACATGTGCACTTCCCCTCTGGTATTCCCTGCCTCCTTCATTTGGGTAACTAGCTGTAAGACCTCCAGGGCCTCGGGGCACAGCTGTCACGGAAGGCTGAGGAAACAAGAGCCAAAGTCCCTAGGGACTTCACCAGCCTCCATGTGGGCGACTGAAAAGGTTTGGGAGAACACACCATCAAGCAGAGCTCCCCCTCCACCTGGAGACCAGGTAGGCCAATTGCTCGTCTCGGGGTAGCAGGAGGAGGAGGAGGAAGAAAAGTGGATGGTGGGCCTCAGGGACACAAGGAGGGGACCCTCTTAGGGGCTCCCAGCCTCCACCTCAAGCCCCTTCCAGTACATCCCTGGAAGCCCAGGTGAGTGAAGTCAGCTCCCACTATCTGAGTGGACATCGGACATCCTGGGAGTCAGGCCACCTGCTCGCAGACACAGCCAGTACGTCTGCTGTTCAGAAAAGCGATGTCTACAGGAGCCTGGTCCCTGACCCCCATATGGCTCTTCACATGGACTAGCCCCCATTTTGATAGCCTTGGATGATGCTCAGAAGCCCCTCAGATGGAGGGTGGGCATCGTGGTCTGTGCTTGGGTGGGAATGAATAACTCAGGCTGGCGACCTCACACGGAGACCCAGGACAGAGGGGGAAGGCCCCCTGGACGTGTACACACGCCCCAACTCCCAGCCCTGCCCCTCGCTTCCCTGCCTTCTCCCCCATCTCCACCCCAGAAAGTCACATGCCATGGGCACGAGGTCTCGACCTTCTGCCCACGCCTTGGACTTGTTCTGCCTCTGCAGGGAATGGCCCCTGACCCTGGGCATGATCGGGGACGGTCTGCCATGCGGCACCCTCTCAGCAGCTCCCAGTCAGTCCTACTCTCAGCCTCTAGGGCCTGCTGCTACAGGGAGATCCCCACACTTCGTGAGAGCAAGGCCTGGGAGCCGCAGGAGCCACGGAAGCAACACGCAGATTGTGGGGCAGAGGAGATGGCAGTGCAAACGGCTCGCACAAGCCTTGATCCACCAGCTCAGCTCTCCACTTGCCCCACTAGACGTGATGGCCTGAGGGTGAGGGAGACCATGACATTTATTGCCCAAGCCAGGACATTTTTGAGAATGGAAAAGGGCACAGTTAAAAATTATCCTGGGACAAGAGGAGTGCGGGCACTCGATAGTGACGGCAGAAAGTACCAACGAGGGAATGAGCCTCAGTCTCTCCAGGGGTCCTTTCTTCCCTCCACCAGGGACTTGGACACCCACTGTCTATCTGGGGCGCACAGCCGCCCTATCGTGTGCCCATTTCACAGGTGAGAAAAAGGCGTGCCTGGCAGACAACAGTGAATCCAGGAGCAGCATCCCTGTCTCTTTGCCCAACCTTCATTCATTCATCGCACGTGTAGCTACTGAGCGTCTGCGCCGAGCCAGGCTCTGTGCGAAGGGCTGAAGAAACAGACAAAAGAGACCCACGTGGCCCCTGCCTGCCAGAGCTTACGCCCCGGTGGGGCAGACAGACACAAGCAGAAATCGACTGCAAGGTCGGACAGGAGATGCGAGGTGCAGGGGCCACAGGAACCCACATCTGGAGTCCTCGGCTATGCGTCCCTGGGGTGAGGCGTTTCAGCTGAACCTGGAGGACGAGAACTAGTTGACCAGGTCAGACAGGTCAGAGCCACCCAAGTTTGGGGCACACCGCTCCGGGAGTTCAAGCTTATGTAAAACTAATCCTAAATCTCAGCACGCCCGACACCTGCAGCCGGGTCGCCCTTGCTGGGGGGGGGGGGGCTGTCCTGCCCATCGCAGGATGCTCAGCAGCATCCCTGGCCTCTACCCATTATGCTGGGAACATTCACCTCCCCCAGCCCGAGTCGTGACCACCAAAAATATCTGCAGACATCACCGAATGTCCGCGAGCTGGGGTGGGGGGCTGAGAGGGCAAAACCGCTCCCCGCTGAGACCACAGTTTTCGACGCCATAGAAGCTTTTCTACCATGGCCATGTTCTTATTTTTACAGTTTCCTTCTATTTATTGCAACACGGGCTTTTCATTCCCAGTAGTGATCTGAAGATTCCTTTCTAAATAAATGTACGTTTCCAAAAAAGTGGGTGATTTAGAGAAAAAGGCTAAATAAATAGCAGCGCATGGACGCGGCGACAGCGGCGGAGGGAGAGAGCACATGACCAAAGTGTGAGAAACGCTGAAGCAGGGAGGGGTGGGCTGAGGCACCCGCGGGCACTGAGGCTGCGGGCGCGTCCCGAGGCCTGTGGGGACAGGCTCTGAACACCCCCAGCGTGAGTGTGGCACGCTCAGGGATCCCTTGGGGCATCGTCTTGGGGAGTGCACCCTTCCCCTCTGAAGTTCAAGGCCAGCTTTCCTGTCGTGCCTCCCTTGGGTGGGGCACCAGAGGAAGGGACTGGCTTCACTTTGGGGGCCACATGGCATGGAAGGTGAGCATCTTTAAATACTACAGCCATACCTTGCCTTATTGGTCTTGGCCGTCCTGCACGCTTTTGCAAATTGAAGGCGGGTGGCAACCGGGCGTCCGCACGTCTACGGCACCGTTTTCCATCAGGCTCGGACGATGGTTAGCATTTTGCAGCAATAAAGCATTTTTTAATCAAGGTATGGACATTGTTTTCAAACCTAAGGCTAGGGCACACTCCATAGTCCACGCTCCACAGTGCCATGGGAACATAACTTTGATTTGCACTGAGAACTCAAAAGATTCGTGTGACCCACTTGAGTGCAAAGTCCGTTTCATCGCAGTGGCCGGAGCCGAACCCACGACACCTCTGAGCCGTGCCTGTAGCAGCTGCTCTTTGAGGCGAGATGCTCACGTAAGCACGAAAGGCATTGGGGGCTCTGCAAACAGCAGGGCAGGGTGGCCCACTAGACAGCCCCGTCTCACTGTCCTAAGGCATGTGCTCCTAGGGGCCACCGCGCAGACCCCGTCCTGTGGCTTTTTCCCCCTCTCTTTCTGCCTCTCTCGGTTTCTTTCTATCTCTGCCTTTGACTCACTCGGTCTGATAATCTCTGTCTCTCTTTCTCTCTGTCTCTCCTTCCCCTCCTCTCTCTCTCTCCCCCCCCACCTTCTCTCTTTCTCCCCCCCCTTCTCTCTGTCTCTCTCTCTCTGTCTCCCCCACCCACCCGTCCCCCCTCCCCGCCCAGGAATATCACGTTACAGACAGGAATATTCACTGTGTTCAGGTCCCAGGCAGCGGGCTTCCCTGTCACGTCCTATTTGGCCCCTGAGGGCCCTCGCCCCACACAGAGAAACCTGCAGCCTCGGGCCCCCACCTCCCCCGCTGCCGCTCGCTCCTCCCGCCGCCTCCTCCGCACAGAACTGAGGGAGCCCTAGGAAGCAGCCTGGAGAACATTTCTCCCAGAGCGACCCTTCCATCCCTCCCCTCGCATTAGCTGAAATGCAAATCCTACTCTTCTGGCCATTTAGGCTTTAAGTGCTCTGAGCTTCCAGACTTCCCTGAAGCAACACTGTGATACCATCCAATTAGCTTCCCTGCTCAGGAAGCTGCCTGCGCACCACATAGACCAGCCGCGGCTGCCTCGCTCCCAAACCTCGAAGAACGCCCCGGACAGCGCTCCCTTTCCCTGGACACCGTACAGCTTGTAAAGCACTTGACTATCCCACACCTCACGGAATCCTTGCCTCGTCCCGGGAAGGCTAGGTTTGGTTACCCTCTACTTGACAAACGAGCAAGCGAAGCTCAGAGAGGTAAACAACCCACTCGGGGTGACACAGCATGGCAGGAGTGTGTTTGAGCCCAGGTCTGCCCGACTGCACATCCCATGTTTTACCATTCCATCACAGCCCCATTCATTCATTCAGTCATTCAGCCAATATTCATTAAGCACTTACTACATGCCAGGCCCCCTTCATGATTCAGGAAACAAAGGAGCGTATGATGCGAATACAAAGAGGCTCCCTGCCCTCACAGAGCTGGTCTGAAGGAGGGTAGAAAAGTGAACACACAAATTTAAAATTTGGATTTTAATAAATGCAATAAAGGAAAAGAAGGGGATGAAGAAAAGAGTGACTGGGTAGTTAGTTTGGCCAAGGAAGTCCGGGCCGGCCTCTCTAGGAGGGTAAAGTCTAAGCTGAGACCTGAAACCCTGTTAGCGAGATGCTGAGAAGCAGCGGCCCGTGAGAGGTGGCTCTAGGCAGGCCCCAGGGGGGAGTCTGCCGCTGGGAAGCCCCTTAGCCGGCCCGCTTGCCCCAGCAAGGCTCTGCCATGCAGCCACAGACACTCCTGGACACAGCAGGCTCAGCTGCCTGGCTCCTGACCCAGGCCTCCCAGGACTGGGATCTGTGTGAGTCTCCCCTCCTTAGGTGTGGCCCTGCACACCCCACCCCACCCCCTAAGCTGACAGAGTCCTTCCTAACCAAACCGTCACGTTTCCCTCCCAACTACTGATAGTACCCTGGGGCGCCATCACCCCGCTCTGCATCCCAGACTAGACCATCTCTCCCACCTCCACTGCTGGCTGGGCCTTTTCCCACCAGCAGACCGCTCTCACGCCGTCACGAGAGGCAAGACTGTATAGACTCAGCAGTCAGACTGCATGGGTCCAAATCCTGCCTCCCACACCCGCTGGCCACGTGGCCTGGGCAATTCTATGGAATGCTCTGGGCCTCAGTTTTCCCACCTAGCTGCGACAATGAGCTGTGGGTATGCAGAACAGTGCCTGGAACATAGTCACTGCTCTACAAGTGCTGGGGCTGTGCTGGCCACGATCCACGCCGCCACCCCCCACCACCACCCCCACCTATTGCCTGTCAGGTCTGACTTCCTTGGATGCTGACACATCCTGGACAGAGTCTGAGATCTTCCCACTTCTCTGGACCACACTGTGCAGCTCCTGCTGGTTCCCCCAATACCCTCAGCTCCACCCCCTCCTTTCCCCTACCTGACCAGGTGGTCTGTGTCCCAGGCCAACTTTATGATATACACTTACTGGCATTTCTGCTTGGCCGTGACTTGTCCTTGCAAAGGGGGTTCAGGAATGACACATGTGTCCTCGTGAGGAAGGATGGGGGAGGGCAAGTAACTGGGAAGGGAGGGAGCTTTGAGAGAATGCACAGTGGGATCCCCCAGGCACACTTGGGAGAAGGAGGAAGGTCTTGCGGGGTGACACATGGACTACATGGTGACTAACACGAAGCTACCGTCAGGGAGCACTTGGCTGTGCACACGGGGTGGGAATCCTACACGCACCGTCTCACTGACTCTGCATGGGAACTGTATGAGGGAGGACCCACCGGTAGGAACTCCTCTTATCTCTCTTTAACCCGTAACGAGACTGAGGCTCAGAAAGGCAAAGAACGTATGTGGAGGGCCAGGTGGGCTAGCTACAGAGTGGGCACCCTTGATTATGTCTCTGCTGCCCCTTGAAAGACCAGGTTCTCCAGTCAAATGATACCATTGTCGCCTCCCATGCCACCTGAAACCTCGGGAGAAGAGGTGTGACTACACATGATAACAATAAAAATAAAGATTTGCCTGGGGGAGGAGGAGAGATGAGAGTCAGCAGAGGCAGCCTCGGGCTACCAGGGATGGAACCCCAGGAGGGTTGAGATTAGAAGGATCAGGAGAAACACGGGGCTCAGGGGAGGCACTGGGAGGTGATCCAGATCTTGCCTGTCCTGTCACTGGTTGACTCTTAGGGGATGTCTGCTGCAGTGGGCCTCAGAGCCCCCAGGCCGCACCAGGCCTCGTAACGTCCCATGGGTAGCGTGTGGCTCCACTTGACCCGGGGGCGGAGCAGGAGGCGACAGCAGCTTCTTGCAGGCCATGTGTTCCCGTGCTCTGCCCTTTGGCAGAGTCTGCCAGCCAGCCACCTTCCCAGAGATAAATGGTGGGCAAGAGCAAGCTCAACTCATTGTCTCAAAATAGCCACCGGGGAGTTTCCCAGTCCTGGGAAGGCACACAGAAGGCAGGTTTGTGAGAAGGGGTTTTTTTTTTCTGAGCCTGAGAATTTCCATCAAGGGGAAGTGCCCTCCAAGGGGCCCTTAGACTCCCCAGCCATCTGCAGCGCAGAGCAGCCGTCTGGAGCGAGGGAGCCGGACGAGAGACAGGAGCCCCGGCAGACACCAGCCCTTCCGTGTGAAACGGCCAGGGTGGGCCTCCAGGCCCAGCCAGGGCCCCGGGGAGGCAAGGCCACGGAGGCCCCTCAGAGGTGGCCAGCGGGAGGGCCCGTTCCCTGGAGGAGAATTTGGCAGTCGAAACTGAAAACGCATCTTCCTTTTGACCCAGCAATTCCACCCCTAGGAATTTACCCTCAGACCCATCTGTACTTTGGGGCAAAGGTATGTGGACAAGGATATCATCACAGCAGAGGACCGAAATCACCCCAAAACTCCAGCCACAGGGGCTGATGAATTAGGCGATGGCAACAGAAACTACGTCTCCATCCCTGGCCTCAACGCTTGCCCCTCTTCCCCTCTCTCCCTTCTCTCCAGCCGCCCTGGCCTCCTTGTCCCTCGAATACACCTGACCTGCTCCCGCACCCGCACCTGCTGCCTCTACCTGAGCCATTCTTTCCTCAGACCCCTGCATGTCTGTGACTCCACTTCTGGGGTAGGCAGCTTCAGGGATGGCCTGAACTACCCTCGCCTCGTGTCCTCCACACCCGTGTGGAGTCCCCCCCGCCTTAATCGTGGGCTGCGCTTCCTCACAGACGATAGCAGATGCGATGGGATGTCACTTCCGACGTTAGGGTTTTGAAAGCCTGTGGCTTCCGATTGTGCTCTCCTTCCCTTTCTTGGATCATGCGTGTTGGAAGAAGCGAGTGCCACGTGGTGAGCGGCCCTGGGGAGAAGCCCGCAGGGCATGGCAAGGAACGGGGGATGCTCTCAGTCCAGAGGCCTGTGAGGAAATGGAGCTGCCACACCGTGAAAGGGACCTTGGAAGTGGGTCCTTCGGCCCCAGTCGAGTACTGAGGTGACTGAGCCCAAGCCAACAGCTGGACCGCGACCTCATGAGAGACTTGGAGCCAGAGTTTCAAACGAAGCTACTCCCAGAGCCCTGGCCACAGGAGCCGTGAGATAAGACACATCTGTGGTTTTAAGCTGCTGTGGTTTGGGGTAATCTTTTACACATCAATGACTTAACTAATCCACTTTTTTCAGGGTTCTGCTCGAGTGTCCTTTTATCGTAAAGCCGGTCCCTTACCGCTGTTTAAGAGGTACCCCTCCCCCATCTTTATAGCACTTGTCATCACCTGATATGCCAATTGTAGATTTACCTGTTGAATATCTCCCCCGACCAGCACTCCCGCCCCTTGGGAGCAGAAACGATGTCTGACCTGTTCATGGCTGTGTGTCCAGTGCCTAGCAAAAGTGCCGGGCCCGTGGTCGTGGCTCAGGAAATAGGGACGAAGTTAACAATCAGCAAGTGAAGTAGAATTCGGTAGGTCAAAATATGCTGACCCAGAAGGACCTCTAAGGAAGGTTACGTGCAAAAAGCAAAGCACAGGACAGGGGGTACAGCATGCTACCATATGCTTTTTAAATACTTAGAATAATTCTGGAAGGACAGACAGAAACTGGTAACAGCGGTTCAGGAAGGTTTCACAAAGCAGACGTTACCTGGCCTGGGCTTGAGGGGAAGGCAGGAGGCAGAGCACAGTGTCTGGTGGAGACCGGGATGGCACCGGCCCCCGGCACTCCTCCGTGAGCCAGCCCAGCTCACCCCGCACGCTGGACTCCTGGCCACGCTCGGCTCCCGCCCAACAGCCTCCTGGGACTCCCTGCTTCCTCCCCACCCCAACCCTGCTCTGTTCCAGGTCTGCCAGGCACCGGACTCTGGTCTTCCTGCCCCTGGGCTGGACAGCAGAGTGTGTTTTCTTGAACTGGATTCAAGACAGAATCATCTGCAGGCCCCTTTGGCTTTATACCCTTCTGGTCACCCTGGGACGCATCCCCTGCCCCAGTATCACCTGGAATCCAACCCCCGGCTCCTCTGTCTTCCTAACCAGGAGCCCTACAGGCCTTGGCGGTCCCTGGGGGATTTAGACAACTGCCACATGGTTGAGGAGTGGAGGTGGAAGTGGCCACAGTGGATAAACATGGACAGCAGGGCTTAGAGGTCTCTCTCATCCTCTCTGTCTCTCTCTCCGTTTTTCTCTCTTTTTCTCTCTCTGTCTGTCTCTCTCTTTCTCTGTCTCAGGCAATAAATGTACTTTCATGGCCTCTCTTTCTCTCCAAGCCTCCCTATTCCTCTCCCTTGCTTTTCTCTGCATGGCTCTCCCCTCCTCTCTCTCTCTCTCTCTCTCTCTCTCTCTCTCTCTCTCTCTCTCTCTGTCTCTTGGCATCTCTCTCTCTACATGTCTCTAAGATTCTCTCTCTCACACACTCACACGTCCTTCCCTCTCTGTTTCCTGGTCTGGTCTGTGTCTACACCCCCCGCCCCCTTGCATGAACTGTAATACCAAATCACCACCACCATGAAAATCGCCAAGCTGCCATGAGATCACCAGTTCATTACAGTCATCACCCTGAGAGCCAACCATATGCCGGGCACTGGGCTGAGCACTGTGTGAATGCTCCCTCCTCAAATGCTTGCAGCCTCTTGTATAGCAGGTACGACAATTATGTTCTTTGGGGTAAGGGGCACTAAGACTCCGGGGAAGACAGAGAACTTGGGCCAAGGCACGGACGGAACTGGGGGTGAAGCCAGGATTCACACCTGGGCAGTCTGCCCTGCAGCCCCACCCAACGTGGCTTCTCTCCTTTACTCTTTCAGACCTGCAGTGGACCACTCATTGGGAAGTCTCCAGCCTCCGCCCCAAAAATGAGTGCAGGCGGCTAAATGCCACTCATGCCCAGCCCCTCTCCGTTCCCTGTCAGTGCCCACCCTGGCCCAGGGGCAAGGAGACAGCGGCCTGTTTGAGGGGCACAAACATCCCAACGTCTCCCCCAAGGACCTCCCACCACACACGGACACCCCCTTGAGTTACCATGAGGCTGGTGACAAGCATTTATGGAGACCGACTCTGAGCCCGGTACTAGGACACAGGGATGACAAGACAGACTCCAGCCTGCCCTACAGCAACAGAGTACCTGGTGCAAGATGGAAACCCCTGGGGGCTGAGGGTGGGCCTGGCTCCCACCTAGATCAGCCACGGGCAGAGCAGACTAGTGGGCCACGTGCCACGAGCTGCCCCAGCAGTTCCGCAGAGTCCTCTTTCCTTGGGTTAATTAATGGACAACTCCAGTCTCCCGCTAAACCCTTGCCCACCATGCGTGAGATGCTCTAGAATGCATCCTTCTCCCTGACCATAGGCCTTTGGCCTGACTCTCCCTACTTAGTTCCCTAGCCAACTCACTCCCTCGGGGCTGGATCCTACTAGCCCTGTACAGCCCCCAGCTGGCTGGAGTCCTGGCCGCCAGGAAGAGAGTGGACGCACGTCCCTCCTGACATCTCCAGCTGTCGGGCCAACCTCCTTGGTTTCCACTTAGGGACATGCCCTCCCCCAGACCCTGCCACTTCCTGGAGGTGCCCCTAAGAGCCCAGCCTTTCTTTGGGGAAGTGCCTGGGTCTCCTTGTGTTTCTGCAGAGAATCACCACAACCCGCTAGAACCAAGCAGTTCCAGGACCATGGATTTCACTTCTAATTTTTATGAAACTTATTAAAATTCTTGCTCCCTCCTATCCCCCAAAGCCTAATTTCTGCCTGGCTCTGTGCCTGGGGCCAGCCTCATTTGTATGAAAGGCCCAGTGGCCTGCATATTCTCCCAATCCTTGTTCCCAAGAATATGCAAAGGAAGTGGCAGAATTTCAATCAGCAGCCTCAGTGAGGCCGAGGATAGGACGCAGCCCACCCTCAACTCACCTCCTAAAGACACAATGTCTGTCCCCCACTCCCTCCCACCCCTGACAGATTCTGCTTCCCTTCTAGAATCTTCAGACCCCAGTACTGGCCACTGGCTTCTAACGCTCCACCTCATTCATTCAGCTAACATTTATTAAGTACCCTCTATATGCAAAGCACTGGAGCAGCCACTGGGGGTACATACAGCTGTGAGTATGGCATGGCCATTTCCCTAAGGCTGACGAGAAGAAGGACATAAATAGTGAAGTAAAATCAATGATCCCAAATATGAAAATAGCACTAAATACAGCCATGACCTAAAACTGGCCACCCAAGGGCTGAATCCAACCCGCAGATGTTGGCCAGAGCTGTACGAAATGATGAATTTTTTGGCCAATGTTTTAAAATCTGAAGGATTTCCACTAAAATATAGGTATTTTGGCTTCTCTTGTAAAAATTGGAAAATCTGGCAACCCCAGGTCCACGGTTCCCCTCAGTGATTGCGGTGGGGGAGTGGGAGGAAGGTGGGGGAAGCTCCACAGAACACGGGGTGCCCTGGGCCTCCCGCCGCTGCCTTTGCCCCTCCTGCAGGATTCCCACTCACTCGCTCACCACATTTCCTTCCAGGCCACTGAAAACATTTGCCTGTTGGACCCTGAATGGGACCAGAGGGAGAGAAGCTTCACCTGGGCTTGGGGAAGGCCTTGGAAGGAGACGAGCTTCCAGCAGGACCTGGAAAGATGGGCTGTGTTCACTGAGGGGAGGGGCGGTGGAGGCAGGTGGGGAAGGAGTGAGGCCGCCGGGCAGGGGGCAGCGAGAACTGGACTGACAAAGGCAAGGGAGGAGGAAAACAGCTCTGGGCCTCCCAGTCATGCTGAGTTCAACATCACCTGCTGTGATGGGGCTCCGGACTCAAGACTGTCCCCCTTCTGCTTCTGATCTCCTGGGACCTGCCATGGTCAGGTGAGAATAAGGCTACAATACAGGTGAGTGCAGACCACAAGGTGCAGGGGACATAAAAAGGACAGGTTTCCAGCTAGATCATCTCTAAGGCACTCTCCAACTGGATTTTTTTTTTAATCCTTATTCTGAAATAATTATAGATTCACAGGAGGCTGGAAAGAACGTACAAAGAAGTCTTGTGCACCTTCCCCCAATGTTAACACTCAGCACGACACTCAGGGTCCTAGGGTATAACATCAAGGCCAAGAAATTGACATTGGTGCCATCCATATGGTTGGCTCGGGTTTCGCAAGTTGCGCGGGCGCCAGGGAGCCTGTGTGCTTGGGTCTGTGGCCCTGGGTCCGGCACAGGCACGTTGCATACGTGCACTGCTCTGTGAAGGCAGGTTTGATTGCACAGAATGACCAAGCGAGTCAGCAAAGACCACGGCCAGCAAGTCAGAGGGGAGGGCCAACGCCAGCCCCCAGGTTTCCAGGGCCAAGGCTTACCTCGCCTCGAGGCAGCCTCTACCTGCAAATGCTCAACCTGAAAGGCCACAATCACCCAAGCACATGCCAAAAAAAAAAAAAATCTAACTATGTAAAAAGCACGGGTGTCTATAATGTACATAAGCAGACACACAGCATCCCTGAGGAGTTAAAGTTTCACAAAGGGAGAGATGATTAGAAAAATAAACAGTCAACATGTCACCTCTGTGAAGGTTCCTTCACCCCTCCAGGTGCCTGCCGTGTTGTTCAGGCTTCTGTGGGCGCCTTTAACACATCATGTCGCTGAGCTGCATCCTAGATGTTTTTTCCAACTAGCCTCTGAGTTCCCCGGGACAGGGGCTGCATCTTTCTTACCTGCAGCATCTAAGGGACACCTCAAGTTAGCATCTGAACCTCTGATCCCCTGAAACACTCCACCCACCCAGTCTGCCCACCCGGTAAGGACACTCCGTCCTGCCGGTGGGTGAGGCTGCAAGTCCCAGAATTAACTGTGACTCCACCCTTGCTCAATCTCTCTCCATCTCCGTCTCTTTTACATCTGATCCATCAGTACGTCCTGTTGGTTCTGCATTTGAAACACACCTAGAAGCCAGCTACCTCTCACACTTCCACCGCTACCATCCTGGTCTAAGCCACCTGCATCTCTCACCTGGACCATTGGAACAGCCTCTTCACTGGTCTCCCTGCTTCTGCCCTTCTCAGCATGGCAGCCACCACGATCCCTTAAGACTAGGACAGATCGTGCTTCTCTGATCAGAGTGCTCCTCTGGCTCTCTGTCTCCCAAGGTCAAAGCCGCAGTCCTCGCCATGGCCAGCAAAGCCTCCACGATCTAATTCCCTCTTCCCACCGGTCCCTCTTGACCTTCTAGCACTCTCTACCTCACTCAGCCCACACCCAGGCATCTGGTTTCCACGCCATAAGAAACACTGACCCCAGGGCCTTTGCACTTACTGTTCCCTCTCACTGGAATGCTCTTCCCCAGATATTCACGTGACTCCTTCACTTCCTCAAAGTCCCTACTAAATGCCACTCTGCCAAGAGGTCTTCTCTGAGTTCCCTATCTAAAATAGCCCCTTCTTCCATTACTCTCTATCCCCTTATTTTATGTCTTGTCAAAGCGTTTGTTACCACCTGACGTTATTTCATCATATTATCTTTGTTTATCTAATCATTTGTCCACTTCCCCCGCCCCACTAGACGGTACACTTCACAAGAACAGGAGTGTTGTGTGTTCTGATCACCATGGTATCTCCCAGACGGAGAACAGGGGTTGACAAACTATGGCCCATGGCTAGATGTGGCCTGTAGCCTGTTTTTGTAACAAAGCTTCCCTGCCCCTCAGTTTTACTGAGATATAACTGACACATAACATTGTATTAGTTTTCAGCAAGTAACAATTTGATATACTAAATCACGTAATGATTTGAGGTTTGTATAGGCTGCAAAATGATCATAATAATTTTAGCTAACATCCATCACCTCACATAGTTACACATTTTTTTTCTCGTAATAAGAACTTTTAAGATCTATTCTGGTAGCAGCTTTCAACATGCAATACAGTACTCTTAACAATCGTCACCATGCTCTACATGACATCCGCAGGACTGACTGACCTTAGGATCGGAAGTTTGTACCTTTTGGCCACGTTCACCCATCCCTCTCTTCCAGCAACACCCGTCTGTCCTCTGTACCTGTGAGTTTGGTGATTTTAGATTCCACTTATAAGTGAGATCACACAGTACTTGCCTTTCTCCGTCTGACTTATTTCACTTAGCATAATGCCCCCAACGTCCATCCATATTGTCACAGATGGCTGAATTTCCTTCCTTTTAATGGCTGAATAGTATTCAGTCACATACCCACACCACATTTCCTCTTGATTCATTCATCTGTTGATGGACGTTTATGCTGTCCGTGTCTGGACTATTGTAAATAATGCTGTAATGAACATGAGGGCGCAGATGTCTCTTCAGATAGTGATTTCGTTTCCTTCAGATAAATATGCAAAAGTGGAATTGCTGGATCAGATGGTAGTTCTATTTTTAATTTTCCAGGAATTGCCAGACTTAAACAAAGCTCTATTGGAACAGGTCCATGCCTATCATTTTCATACTGTCTTATGGTTTCTTTCAACAGCAGAGTTGAGTAATCGTGACAGAGACGTGAAGGCCTGCAAAGCTTAAAGTATTTACTATCCGGCCCTTTTACAGAAAAAATTCGTTGACCTTTGTCCTAGACAATGTCATGCACATAGGAGCTCAATAGAGATTGGTCGAATAAATGAATGAACTAATGCTAGCTACAGCTATAGCTGTTCTGAGAATTCTACCACTGTAATTCGTTACGAGTACCCACACCCAAACACACGCAACTGTATTCCAGACTCTATCCAACCATGGAGGGTCCCCAAGGGTCTAGGAGTTGGAGAAGGGCTCAGTCATAAAATTGCCTTTGATAATGGGTCCGGTACACGGTGAGGGCTCAGTGAGTGTTGGCATCTGTTTTGCTCCTGCAGAGGGAGGTGATGAACAGACCCACTGGGATGGAGGGAGACACACACGGAGACAGAGAGGAAGGGAGGGAAGGAGAAATGAATGAAGAATGACTGCTGCGTGTCCCCTCTGACTCTGTACTTTGTCCTCTTACTCCCTCTCCTCCCATCCTTTAAGGCTTATTCTGATGCTGAGTCCTTCTTAAAGCCTCTGTCAGCCCCAGCGTGGGTGAACACTTACACCAGGGGAGGAGCTGGTTGTCAGCATCCACTCACTCCCTGGCTCCCAAACTGTCCCAACCCAGCCTGGCCTCCGCTCCCTGCTGCCCACCCGAGACAATCACAAGGCAAAGCCCAGATGAAAGTCATCAATACACATTCAAAAAAGCATATTTTTTAAAAAGTCCCATGGTTCCAGCAAGTGGAGAGAAACTGAGAAAAAATAAAGTGCTGGGCTCAGGAGAAAAGGAGCAATTTGAAGAAGGGCTGACAGCAGAGAGGGCTGCCATTGGGCTGTGCGATTCTGTGTTAAAAAAGATGAAGGGAAGATATAGCCTCTTAAGAAACTCGGCTAGATTCATGGAATCTATCCATGCAAAGTGCCCATAAGCAGGTGAGTTATCATTTGAAACTGGGCGCTTCTGAGAGTGAAAGGGACACTATTAATAAGGATGCTGGGACTGTCCTGGGCAAACCAGGACACACGGTCACCTGCCCTTAAGTACACTCAATCCTCACTGTTCTCCCCGAGAGCCTAACCCTGTTTGACAAGCAAGTAGTGGGAACATGGCACGCGTCCACCTACTCCACTGGCTCTTCACGTGGGTGAATTCATTTCACCGCTCAAACCCATCTTTGTGCTACTTTTTCAGATGGGGACGCAGGGGTTCAGAAAACGTGAGTAGCTTGCCAGGCCACACAGTTTAAATGTGACCCAACTGACGTTCTGTTCTCTCTGTCCGTTTGTCCGTTTCCGAAGTCCACCCTTCACCTATGTCAAGGTGCAAACCCAAAAGCCCAAACACCAACAACCTGTAGGGATCCAGTCCCTGCACATCCCTCTGTGGTGCATTCATGTGTTTGATGAGCATTGACCGAGGGCCAGGACCCGGGGATGCAGCAGTGACGAAGGAAGCCCAGGCCCCTGCTCTTGTGGAACCAACTGTCCAGGGCAGTGGTTCTCGACCAGGTATGACTCTGCCTCCCGAGGGACACCTGGAAATGTCTGGAGACGTCTTTGGGTGTCAGGATGTGGCTGGGGGGTGCCACTGGCATCTGGTGGGTAGAGGCCAAGGATGCTGCCGAGCATCCTCCAGTGCCCAGAACGGGCCCTCCTCCCACAACAAAGAATGATCAGGGGTCAGATGTTGTGCCAAGGTCAAGAAATCTGGCCTGGAAGGGAGAGGAAGGGCAGCAGACAACTAAACCAATTAGCACGAAGGTTCTTCTATCCATTCAATAGATATTTATTGCGTGCCCACCACCGTTTAGGCACTGCTCAGAAAGCAGTTAGTGCTGTTATGACAGGAAAGGAAGTAGGAAAGAATGGAAAGAGGCCAGGGTGGGGAGGGGGAGAGAGGCCAGCTAAGGAGATGACGTTTGAGTGGAGACCTGAGTGAATGAAGACGCGAGCCAAAAGGTGTGGGGAAGGCAGCTCCACAGAAGGAGCTGGGGGCTTGGGCGTGGACAGGCTCAGAGTATGGGGGCCAGAGAGAAGGAACTGAGTTGTAGGGGATGAAGTTCAAGAGCAAGGCAAAGGCCACATTTTATAGTCATGGGGCAGAGTTTGGATTTTATTCTAAAATGTTAAATACCAACTAGAAATGACAAAAACAGACTTCATTAAAAAATCCATAAAACGGTCAAATTAGGCTAAGTGAGAAAAACCTCCACGTATTTTTAAACGTCTAACGGAGCTGGAACTTTATCACTCGGAGAGCTGTACATTTGATGAATATCGACTTCAGGTTGAGGGGAAGAAGAGTTCGCAACCCCAAAATATGCCTTTGTAAAGACGTATTGATTATATTAAGTTGGTTGTGTTGAAGAAACTAGACTCAAGAGAAACCTTGACCTTCCCCAAAACTGTCTAAAAGAATTTAGCTAGAGGGCCCACTCCAGGAAAGGGAGCTAGCTTCCGAGATAACAACAGTGTAATATGATAGGCAGGGAGGGACCTAGCCAGGCCCTGTGATCAAAGTCCTCTCTCTGTCCTGTTATTAAAGATGGCCCATGGCCCAGCAAACATTTATTTACCCAATATTTGCTTTTCTATCTCCATATGAATTGCCTTCCTGCCCTTTTAAGCCCCAGACTACAGACCCCTGCCCTCTTCTCTCAGCTCAAGATGGCATATAAGCCTCGACTGCCCCATTTGTCCTAGGGTCTCACAGGACCCCCATATGTACACAAGTAATAAATTTGGTCATTTTATCCTGTTAATCTGCCTCATGTTCATTTGATTATTAGTCAAGCCAGAAGAACTTTTAAGGATAGAAGGAAAATTATTATTATTTCTCCCCAAGAGGTCCATTTTGAGTATGCAAATTGATCAATAGTCACGCAGTGTGGTCAATAATATTTTAAGATGTTAATTAATGTTTCCCACCCCCCTTCCTTCCATTCATTCGGTGGATAAGAGGCTCTGGCCTTCCTCATTCCAGAGATTTTGCATGTGAGGAAGAAGTAAAACCCATCTGCAAACCCTTCCCTTCTGGCTTTCATCTTCAGAAGCCTAATTTACTAAGGAGATTAGGTCACGGGCCTCTGAGTGGGGAGAGAAAGAGTGAGCTGTCTTCTAGCCCTCGGGACAAAAAAGGGTTGACTTTTTCTTGTCTGGGGCAGGAAAGAAGCTGAGGGTCTGCAGCGATGTTTTTCGGGGGGCTGGCATGGTGGTTTAAAACATTTTGAATAAAAAGTTAATCATGGGGTTACCATCTGACCCAACAATTCCTCTCCTGGGAAGACATACATCAGCATAAACACTGTACACAAATGTTCATAGCAGCATTATTCATACTAGCCCCAAAGTAGAAGCAACAGGTATGCCCATCAGCTGATCAATAGAGAAAAAAAAACGTGGTGTATCCCTGCGACGGAACACGATTCGTCCACAAAAGGGAATGCAGTCCAGATGCATGCCACAATATGGATGCACCTGAAAATGGTTTGCTAAGTGAAAGAAGCAAGTTATAAAAGACCGTGTACCATATGATTCCATCTATACAAAACACCCAGAATAGGCAAATCCATGGAGCTCGAAAGCGAATGTGTGGTCGCCTCGGACTGGGGTGTTGGTAGAAAATAGAAAGTGACTGCTAGTCGGTATAGGATATCTTTGGGGGTGATGAAAATATTTTAAAATTACATTATGGTGATGGATAAAAACCACAGATTATGCACTTTAAATGGGTGAACTTTACAATATGTAAATTATATCTCAATAAAGCTGTTAAAAAACCATTTTTAATTAAAAATCAGGAGATTTTCCTAAAAACCCAGATTTTGGCTTTCCTTGAATGCCATGCATATTTCTCCATGGCAACAATGCAGTCTCAAGTTTGCCACCATCCTCACATTCACTACCATATGACATCTGGCCAGTTCTACTCTTTTATGCCACCTACATGGTCCCTGCGGGCATTAGACTTGAGACCTTTGAGGCCACAGGTACTGATATTACCGGCTTTGTTCTCCCGTCTCCCATCTGGCCCTAGCAGCAAAGAGCCCTGAGGACCAGGGCAGTAGAAGCTCAGCAACAACCCACATGGACCTATGTCGTAGCAAAGCACATGGAGTTTGAAGCCAGGACTGCCACTTACCAGCTGTGTCTGTTTCCTCACCTGCAAAACGGAGATAATACAGCACCTGCCATCACATGATTTGACAGTGGTGATGTGCTGAAAATGGTGCCTAGCACATAGTAGGTGCTCAATCAATGGAAGCTATTGAACCCCCTAATTTCTTATCTGCAGTTTCAAATTCCTAGAAGTCCTGAAATCTGAAAATTTCTTCATTGCTCGTTTTGGCCACAAAACCTGACTTGGTCTGAACTCATTAGGTAGAAGAGCCTGACCCGAATGGGTGTAAGGCTATTGTCTGTCTTCATTTATCCCCCTCGTATGAATATTCATGGGTTTTACTGCAGAAATATGAACGTGCTTGCTTACAGGGCGTTGCCCCAGCCCCTGCTGAGGTTTCATGGAATGGATGGTTTATGCATGATGTTACCTCCAGCCCCTCAGTTTCAGATTAGAGACTGCAACCTGTATGATAATGACGATGATAAGACGAAACCCCCACTCCCTCTTTGTCTGACATTGCATAAGACAATTGTGGCATGGTCCCAGGCAAATGCAGTAGGGAGAGTCTCCCCAAAGTTTTGAAGATATGTCAGCTTCTAGGATGAAAGCATGGGATTAAAATTAAGTTCCTTTCCAGAAACAAAAGGGCCACAGTGCTCCTCGCGCACCTGGGTGCAGGGGATGAGAATCGCACCAGCCAGGTTAGCTTTAAAGGACAAAGTTTGGGCTGCTCAAGTGGTCTGCTACCTCCAGCACAGGAGGGGTTGGAACAGAAAGCTGGAGGGGGCAAACCTGGGGTGTCTATAACCTGCCAGGGACTCCCGCCCAGGACCAAGCAGGCTCCATCCTCTTGCAAATGCTTAAGGAGTTTGTCCCAAGTCAAAGAACTGTCCAGCCTCCTCCTTCCCTCAAATGTCATCAATGGCTCCAGTTTGTCCGGCAGAGCACAAGCTGCAGGTAGCTGACGACAGCTCAGCTGCAGGTAAGCTCCCACGTGCCCACCCAGATCCCAGTTGTATGATAGAGAACTGACTGGCCTTTTCCCTGGTTCTTGGGACGGAGTCTCTAAATCCTTGGAATTTCCTGAGGAACAGGAGTATCCTTGTTGTTCATGAGCCCCTAAGACTACACCGGAGTTTCTGCTAATGAATGAGATGGCTCATCACCGGAAGGATCCACTATGTAATTAGAGGGTTAGGGCTTTGAGCCAGCCTGACCTCCCAGCAGGGCAGCTAGAGATTAAGTTCAAATGTAGCCGATGATTCAACTGATCATGCCTACGTGATGAACCTCCAGTAAAAACTCTGGACACTGGGCTCACGTGAGACACCTGGTTAATGAACACATTGATGTGCTGGGAGGCTGAGGCACCCTCACTCCATGGGGTGGGGGTGAGACCCTCCCAGACCTAGAGTTTCTCCTCTGGCTGGTCCTCATTTGTCCTTTAATAATGCTGCTGTCCTAAGTTCAGCGCTTTCTGGATGGTTCTAGTGAATTATCAAACCTGAGGGGGTTATGGGAATGCTGACTTTGTAGCCAACTGGTCAGTAGTGAGGGTGAGCTGGGGACCCCCTGAACTTACAGCTGGCACCTGCAGTGGGGTTGCCATGTTGGGAACCGTGGCGTCTGATGCGAGCTCTGGGCGGATAGCATCAGAACGGTATTGCAGTGCACCAGCTAGTGTCAGAACACCCCTACTTGCCTTTCTGGGGCAGATGATGTCAATTCCCCACCCGTGTCCCCTCGGTCCATGCCAGATGTCACTTGAGACTTTGGTTAGGCCGTTCTCATGTCTATTGGTGGCTTTGTTCCTCAAACACTTGCTTTTCCAGGATGGCAAGGGCTAGAAATTCTGGGGAATTACCATCTCAAGAGTGATCCTCAACCAGATAAGCGGGAGTGGGTGAATCAATACCACAGCTGTCTCACCCTTTGGGTGGACAGCTCTGAGGGTGTTCTACACAGTCTCTCCGAGGGTCCGCAGCAGATCAGAACCCCAGATGGCCTCAGCGGTCACCTGCTCAGCACTCCCTTTGTTGGCCTGCCTCATCTTCCTGTCGTACTTCCCCCACTCTCCTGCCCTCCTTGGGATCGCTTCCCAAATAAACTACTTGCACCTACATCCTCGGCTTAGGGTCTGCTTTGAATGAACCCAAACGAAGACCTCTGCCGTTCCTGGGGCTGACTTCCTGATACTCTCCCGAGTTGACAAGCCATGGGGACTTACAGTCAACCAGTTCCTCTGTCCACCATTGCATAGTAATCCTACTTGGTCCATGGCTAGGCCCCCACCACAGGTGTTCCTAGGGACCCAGAACTGGCTAATTAGTTTATTCTCTGGCATGGTGATCGGTTCAGGAATGAGCCTATAAAACTAGTTAATCCCATCTTAATTCTCCTGGGAGTTTTGCAAGAACTCCCTCTACCACTGGCATCTTATGTAAACCTGGAGCTGCTTGTGACTATCTCCTCTCCACGTGGATGGGCCTGACTGAGAATATTGCTAACAATATTAGAGGAGGGCAGAGTGTGGAGACAGACAGATTCCTGATGACATTATCACCTGAATGCAGCCGTTCCTGAAGCCTACCCACCCTGTGCTTGTCAATTACATGAACCAACAGACGTCTGCCACCGCCACCCTTTGCTCCTTCAGCTGATTTGACTGGGTTTCTGTCACTTGCAATTAAAAGAATCTTTAATAATGTAGAAATATTCATTTCTTTGTCATAGACTCTGTACTTTTAGACAAAAATAATAATAATAATACTCAAAAGTACTTGCTCTAAGCTATGGGCAAGAGACCCAGTCTGGCCAGGGCAGGGGAACTGAACGGAGGGGACTCTGGGTAGGGGTCCTTTTAGCACAGTCCCAAGGGGGCAGGGTGGCTGGTGAGATGAAGGTCTCAGAAAACTCAGCTTACAATATTCTGCGGCAGCTTACAGTAAGAAGTCACAAATCACCGCCCCAAGACCGAGTGCCAAGAGAAAGCCACGGAGCTAGGTGAAGGGTCGACGGGGAAGGCATTTAAGACCAGAGCTGGGGGGGAAGCTGCTGTGACAGGACACGAAACTGAGGTCCCAGCTCCCTGGCAGCCAGCGAAAAGGCACACGAGGGGCTCTGCAGCTCACTTCCCCCGCAGACGGCACCGCCAGACCAGGCTGTGGGGCGGGTGACTGCAAACGGGCCTTCTGGAAACTCACGAGCTTCGGGGGGCTGGGGACCCGCCCGGGGGGCAGCCCTTTGCCTGCCTCACAACTTGGTTCCAGAAGACTTGGGTGGCCTTGCCGATGTGTGCGGCATGGACAGGGATGTGCCCCTCGGGCACCAGCCCTGCAGGTCCCCAGATTTCTGTCCAAAACACACCCGTGGGGTCCACCTCACAGGCTTGCTCTCTGACTCACACCTCCCGCCGCAAACAGCTCCTGGAAAACTGTTAAGTGTTTCTAATGGTTAAGACCCTAATGCTTCTCAATCGAAATTCTCTGAATTCATTCTCCAATCACAGGTTTTTCTCCTCCAGAGAAAAACATGACAATCCTAATGTTAACCCCTATTCAAGACATCCATGGGCCTTGTATTTTTCGTCACAAAAGCAGTAAAATGTTTACAGATCCATCCTACTACATCTAATCGCCTTTCAAGTTTAGAACATTCTGCATTTAAAAAAAAATTAAAACAAAAATCTTCAAATCACACATTATATATATAAAGGTAAGAACGTAGTATATAAAATATGACTGAGGCTTGAAAATCAACTGCACAATTAATGGCGAGGTACTGCACAGTTAAATATACGTTTTATTACGAAACTAAATATGCCAGATTACAGAAAAGATAAGGTTCTAGCTTCCTGGATTCCAACGAGCTACCTCATCCGGGGTCATTTTTTGTTTTATGGCAAAATTTCCATTTTTTGTTATTTAACAAAATAGACTCTTGCTGACTTCTCCACAAGGTCTGACTCGTCCCTGGACTTTCTTTTTCTCCTAAGTAGATCAGCCTCATTTTTCAGAGGAACTTGGGAAGAGCAGGCATCTTCCAGCCTGCCCTCACAGCCCTTCTGAGGTACGGGACTCTGGTCTCCGGGGGAAGGGACTGTGATTCAGGGAGCTCCTGTCCTCTCTAGCACCTCTTTGCTGAAGTCACAGGACCAGGGAGGGGTGGCGCTAGGCGGGACTTGTCTTACCCAGTCCTGAGAGATGGGAAAAAGCTGTGGCTCTGAGCAGGGTCACGTGATGACTTTCATGGGCCCCAGGTGCTTTTGCCTTCAGGGGCCCAGTCCTCCATCAAAGAAAGATTAACGATTTCATTTGATGACTGCGACGGTATAAAGACAGATACGATCCAGTCTAGATTCATTCTTATGTCTTCATGACGATTATATTCATTTTTTTCTTTTGATTTTAAAAGCAGTCAAAGTTTAAGCATTTCGTGGATCCCTACAACTGCCGTGAGCCCTCGATTCTGGACCAGGGAGCCAACGACGCCAGGCCCACCTCCAGCCCTTGGTCCGTGGGGGCCAACCCACTCTGTACAGCCAGGCCTCTGCCAGGAACGCGTGACCGGGAAGACAGCCCTCCTGGCCCAGCCCTGCCACCCCTCCTTCGTCACTGAGGTGTCTGAACCCCTGGGCCCCAGGCTCACTGGGACAGGGCTGGTCCCTGGGGCCACGACCTGCCCTCAGTTTACTGAAGGACAGCTAGGAAGAGTAATAACACAGATGACAACCTGAAGTCCCCATGCGAATCCCTGCTCGAAGCCCTTTATGTGGCAGGCCCTGGGGTCAACAGCTCACTGGCTATGCGACGGCGAGAGTTGGTTTTCTCATCCACAGAAGGGGCTTAATGTTCATACTGTTAGTCCCTCCCTCACGAGGATATTAACACACGTGGCAGGCTTAGCCCAGTGCTGGCGCATGGTGGCACCTCAGTCAATGCTGGCTATCGTGATCAGTCATAATCAATTGGTTTGTTATAATAATAATTGTAATAATTGGTTTGAGTCGAGGCTCCCCTACCTCTGCTTCTCCTTGCCCTAGAAGGTGTTGGCCTTAGTTAGACTGAGGACCCCTCACTGTAAGCTGGTCCCCACACGGACTCAGTCAGAGGGCTACCCCAGCCCTACTCCCCTCCAACAGGAGCAGCTGGAAGCTCATCTACCTTCTCCAAGCCCCTCGGCCCCTTTGCCCTGTTCTCAAGGGGCTCCCAAAAGGCCAGCTCCCCAGTTCCTGGGCCCAGGCACATCAGAGGCTTGGCTCTCTCCTGGTGTCATGTTTCTCTATGGTCTGTCTTCTCCCTGGGGCGCGAAGACAAAATTCTTTCTCTCCACCACCTGCTACTGACTGCAGTCTTACATCATCATCTGACTGCTACATACTTCCCGGTTCTTTTTCTAAGAACTTAAAAGTCTTCTCTCTCCCGCCCAGTCATTCCTGCAGCTTGATCCAGTGAAAAGAGCACAGGGCTCTGAAGCCAGCAGGAGCCGGGTTTAATCCCAGCTCCACAATTGACCAGCTGGGTGACCTTGGGCAAGTCAATTAACCTCCCTGAGCCCTGCGCTTTTCATCTGCCTGAAATTAGAGACGATCTTATTTTCCTCCGCAGTGGGGCTCCCTGTTAGAAGGAAAACCAGGGTTTTTTTGTTTTGTTTTGTTTTTTAGAGGGGTGAAAACTTTGATAAGCCCTTTGAGGTAGGGGGAAGAGCCTCACGCCCATCCCTACCCTGCAAGAGGCCAGCTTGCAGAACTGAAAACTGATGCCCAGGGCTGACCACTGGCTTTTGTTTCCTGACGAGCAAGCTGGTTGAAGGGGAGGGCCGGATGCCGGGGATAATGGAGGGGGTTCTTGGTGGGGGGAAAGGAAAGGAGAGATGAAGCCCCCAGAAGACCAGTACAAAGCATCAAGACCCTCCACCAGCTCTCCAGTCTCACCTCGCAACACGCCTGCTCACCCTACTCTCCGCCTTCCCGCCATTCCGAACGACTTGAAGTCTCCAGGCTATGCCACCTCATTAGGTCCTTGTCCACGCTGTTCCCTCCACCTGGACGGCCCTCCCCAAGATGTCCATCAAACAAACACATTTTTTCCAAGTCTCAGCTCAGACTGGTGCCTTTCCTGTGTCTGCCCCACCTGTCCCCACCCCCGGGCGAACATGGGCGCCCCTCCCGCAGGACTCGCCACACAGGGAACACAGAGGTCAGCTTGCTGTGTCATAGTTGTCAGATGAGTCTCTCTTGCTACCAAACTGCAAACTTCAGGAAGGCAAGGACCAAGCGGTTTGTTTTTCCTTTGACTCCCCAAACCTAGCACAGTGCCTGGGGCCCAGCACACCTTCAATGAATGTTGGTTGAGTAAATAAATAAAAGATTTTTTAAAAAGAAGAAAGAAAGAGAGAGAGAGAGAGAGAGAGAGAGAGAAGGAAAGAAAGAAAGAAAGAAAGAAAGAAAGAAAGAAAGAAAGAAAGAAAGAAAGAAAGAAAGAAAGAAAGAAAGAAAGAGAATCCACAGGCTCTCTATCTGTCATAGCTGGGAGTGGGAAGAGCCAAAGCCATGACTGACATTGTGCTACGGAGATCATTGTGTTTTTCTTTCCTTTTTTTTTTTTTTTTTTTTTACTATTATGGTTAAATTCCCCACATTCTGGGAAGAACGAGCCACGCACGTTTTGGTGTATGAAATGTGCTGTAATTTCCCGAATTCAGCTCTCTTGTCTTTGAGGGTTCCCTCTGTTAGAGACACAGACCTCAATTAGGGGGCGATTACCTCCCTTCCGAAAAGGCTCAGCGTTTCGGTTTCATTAGAGAGTTCTTCCAATGCATGGAGAACAGGATTAGATTTATAGAAATTCAATTTGCATTTGGCTTTTTAGGAACAGATGTCTTACACAGCCAAGCCACCACTCTGTCTGTCAGGCCGCCTCAAGTTATAGTTTATAGGCTCCTTTCATTCCCTTCTGGCACACTCCTGCTTAACCCCTTACGAACCGAATCTGTTGAAATTCCTCTGGGCACCTGACCACTTAACCCAATGGCTTAGGAGTCCTCTTGATGCTTCTTGGAGTCCTCCATCTGCACCTCCCTAAAACCCTCAAAATCCTTGGCTTTGTGGCCTTTGGCATAATCTCTGCCCACCTCCCCCTCGCTGCTGAGCTTCCAGATGAGCTAGGTGATCCAGCTTCCTGCTGCGCATCTCCACGTCGGTGTCTCAAAGGCAAATACGCTAAAGCTGAGGAGCGCCCTCCATCCCAAACAGGCTCTCGCCTTCTATCCCTGTGGAAGGCACCACCACCCGCCCATTCTCACAACTGCCTCCCTCTCCCTCATGCCACAGATCCAATCCATCACCAAGCCGTGGGGCGCTCATCTCCGGAATGCATTCAAGACGATCCGCCTCTCTCTGCCACACTTGTAAGCTCCAGTAGCCCTGGAACTGTCAGCTTCCGTTCGTTTCTACAGTGGCTTCTTACGAGCACAGTGCCTGGCACCTGGCAGACACTTGACAAACACATGCTGAACGAGTGGATAAATCAGAGGACAAATCCCACTCTGCAAATTGCAACACTGAGGCTCGGAGAAAAGGCCCAAGTCTATCAGGATGGAACAACCAGGATTTAACCCAAGGGTGGCTCCAGTGCCCATGCCCCCCTGCCCTAAGCGCAGGGTTAGTTATGGTGTGTCCTCGCTCCTGCCTGCGGCTCTGCCTTACCTGAGAGCACCGTGAAGACGGCCGCGAAGGCATTGAGCTTGAGCCCGTCGATGACATTGCTGGAGTGGAAGAGCTCGAGACACATGAGGCTGAAGCCGACCACCAGCAGAAGGATATAGAGCACCTCGGAGACCACCGACAGCCACAGGACCCCTGCGTAACAGAGGCAGAGGCTGTGAGACGAGGGACACACAGGGTGGATCCTCCTGTGTACGTTCCACCCCATGCCCTTTTGTCAGGGGATCAGGCCATTTTAGACTAGACCGCAGCTGCAGGGCGGGTCCCAGTGAGGGGAAGGCCATCAGGGCTACCCACGCTCCTCACCAGACTAGCTCAGAAATCCAAGCCTAAGTCAGTCAGACTGTGGCACTCTGGGGATGGTGGTTACCGGTCTAGGATGGCATGAGACCAGTACGTGGACCCCTTCAGAGCAGAGGGAAGAACTTCCATCCTGTGGCTATGTGAGAACCTCTCTTTCCCTTCCCATCTTAGATGATGCCTGCCCCTGGGAGCCACCTAATGGCCAGGAGGGCATCCCCCCTAGGATGGAGCTGACACTGCAGTTACTGAGAAGAGCGATGGAAAGGTGGCCTCACTGATCACGCAATCCCCAGCCCTGAAGGCTTCCCTGTGGTTAAGCGGGTCAGTGTGATGTCTTCTGTTATCCGCAGCTGTCAGCATCCCAATGCATACCCATCATCCTCGCCCCTGAAGGACACCTACATTTTTACCAGTCCTCTACCCACTCCACTTCTGTTAAAACCACCCCTGCTCCTTTCACAGCTTCGACATGCTCTGCTGTGGTCCCACCCTTCTGGGCACAGCTGGTTGGTCCCGTGTGGTCATGTGACCTAGAATCAAAGGGCCCGTCAAAGCCCCACACTGGGCATCGGAGCCTGGCGACACTGAAGCAGACCGGGAGAGAGGCTCAGGTGAGAGAGTCCAAACATCCTGACAGTGTGAGCGCCCGGTTCCAGCCGCTCCTGAAGGCCAGATGCACCCCTGGCCTCCTAGGGGTTTGGTTGTTCAAACCTTCTTTGGGTTACCATCATGTGCTACCTAGTTTTGGGAGCATCTTCTGTTTCTCCCATCCCACATTACCCCCCTTTCTCCCTGTATGTGACTCATATCTGGCCAATCAGAGTTCAACGTCCCCCCTTACTCTAGTCATTGATTCTGGGAAGAACCTCTCTCTGCCTCAGTTTCTTCGCCTATATATTGGGGATCATAGTAACATCCATTTCGTAGCATTGTTGTGTCATGAGGGTTCACAGACATGGCCATGTAAGAGCTCGTGCTCAGCATATAGTGAGAGCTCAACTATTGTGCACGATTACAGCTGTTTATGGGAGGAGCATGGTGGGGGCTGGAAATGGAGCCCAGGGGCTCTTGAGCGAGGTCAAAGTTAGAGACACAATCAAAAAGAAGGAATGAAGTTGTTGGGGCTGATAAGATTTCTGAGAGTTGAGAGAAGAAGATGGAACACAACTACGTGGCTTACCTCCAAGCCACACCAATCACAGGGTTTGAGCAAGGCCCATACTTTAGAGAAAGGACCATGGACCAGGCTTACCCAGCCAGAGATGGGCACATGACCCCAAAACAGTCAGCCACAGGACTTTTGCTGAACGTCTTGAGAAAGGAAATTCCTTTTTTCCCCACGCGTTTTGAGGCTGGGAAGATGTGAGGCTGGAGCTGGCTGTGTCTTTAAGTGGCAAGGGCCTTCTCGAGGGCGGAGCCAGCCAGCGTCAAGGAAGGCAGAGCCTAGAGGTGAAGGAAGGTTGTGCCTGATGACTCTGTGCGAGCCCCGAGGTCCAGCCATGCCCAAAGCTGCCAGTCATTCGTTCTTTTCAATCACATGAACCAGTTCATACCTTGTCTTTGCCTAATCCAGTTTCAGGTAGCATTTCTATCACTTACAACTAAGAGTCCTGATCTTCAGCTTCTCTGTTCTCTGAAACTGTCAAACGTGTCCTTTCCTACCTCTCTGCCTTCGCACAAGCTGTTCCTTCCACCTGGACTGTCCTAGGGGCATCCAACATGTACTATGTAGTGAAGAAAGCACACAAACAGCAGTTTCGGAGTCTCTGTCGGCTCCCTGAGGAAGAATGCAGGTTCTCAGACACCCACTATCATCCCTAGTACAACAAGGCTTTTAGAGCTTTGGAGAAACCCTCTTTTTCTTTTTTTTCCCTTTATTATTTGTTTGTTTGTTTGTTTAATGCTACAAAAATGCCACAGCTCCTGGGCAATCCCTTGGATTTCTGTAAGAGAATAATGTGCGCTTGGCAGCCTGGATGTTGTTAAAACACCCCTGGCACCGCACGCTCGCAGCCTCGCGGGCCCTTCATTGGCCCAAGGCCCACCAAGCAGCAGGGAGGGGGGCAGGAAAGGCAGGGCAAGCCAGGCCACCTCTCCCTCCTAACAGCCTTCACCTCCAGCTGCTGTTGCCCCCGCTGGGGGTGGAAGACACCCCTCACCATGGTGGCTCTGACTCAGCTGCCTCCCCTGCACCACCCCCACACTCCCAGGGGGCACTCTCATCCTGTCTGCGTGGGCCCTGAGCCAGGCCTCTGCCCCCACACCTCCCCTGGCAGCATCAGCTCTCTCAGATGGGATGGAAGATGAGATGAGTGTAGGGGCTGGGATGCTCAGGAAGTAAGTTAACCACGGAGAACCAGGCAGCAGATTCTCAGATGCCTGGCTGGGCTCATGCTTCTTATTCCCGTCAGATTTATTTCTCTGTCTGCCCCACTGGGCTTGGAGCATCTGTCTGAAAGTTTCAGCCCACCCAAGCCAAGAAAATTAATAAAATAAGAAGTGTTGCTGTTGTTGTTATGCTAATGGTGGCAACAATAGTCACAAAAAGGAGCCACAGTTCGTTATTAGGCACATGTCATATGCCAAGTCACACCGGACAATGGTGCTCCACCCAACCCTCTGTACCTCTGCTTTTAAAGTGTTTCTCTCCTTGGAGGATTGTCCCTGGGCAGCTTGTCTCTGTTTTGCCATCAGAAAATGCCTGGTAACTTACCTTTCCCTCTGTGCTGTCTGTCGTTAACCAGCATCTGACCAGTGGCCCTGCCCTAGGGGTCGAGCTCAGACAACCCTTGATGTGACCTAGCTGCAGAGCTCCCAATCCCCACCCCAGGGTCAAGACTGCAGCTCCCTCCCTGGGCTCTGGGCCCTGGGCCCTGGCCTGACATGGTCCCCTTACTTGCCTCCCTCCCTTCTCTATCCTGCTTCCCAGTTCCCTTACTACTCTCCCCTGGGGCCTTTCCTTGATAAATGACCTGCATGTGGACCCTCATCCCAGGTTCTGCTTCCAGGGGATCAGACCTCAAACACTAGTATTCACAGGTATCATCTCCCAATCCTCCCAACAACCTTGTAAGGTGGTGAGGTAGCCCCCATTGTACAGATGAGCAAACTGGTTCAGGGTGGTCAAGCAACCGGTCTACACTGCTAGATAGTAGTGTTGTCTGGATTCAAACCCAGGCCTCTCTGACCGTAGGAGCATCATGGGTAGGGAGTTTGTAAGTTGGCAGGATGGAGTGGCCACTTTGAAATTCTCCATGCTTGGGCTGGTCACAAGGGTCGGTCTGAGTGTAGGGTGTAGGTTCCCGGCCACAACTCTCATCTACATGCTCTTCCAGCATCCCAAACATCTCCTGAACCTGCAAAAGGGTGGCCACTAAGTGGGAAAGGGGTGGGGGGCTTTAGGTTCCCAGTGATCCCAGGGGAAGAGCAGGTGGGTCTTGACGCTGGAAACCAGGCTCAGGAGGTGGGCTTGACCCATGCTGCAGAGGCAGGTATAGTCCTGAAGGTCTCAGCAAGGCACAGTACAGGGACCCGCTCTGGAAGGGTATGTGGGTGGGGAGACCAGCTGAAGGCTTTCACCAAACTCCATGTGAGAGATGATGGTGGCCTGGGTCAGGAGTGAGGACAAGCAGGGAATTTGATGACTCCCAAGGAGGGGGCTCAGTGGACTGCTTGTCCATGAACGTGGTGGCAAAGGAGAGGGAGGACTCCAGCGCGGGGCCACGTTTTCAGTCTGGACAACTGAGCAGGTGGTTACATTCTTCACTGAGCATGAGGCGATGCTAAGGCACGAGGGTGATGAGGCCACTTCTGGACATGCAGAGTCTACAGCAGCCGCGGGACTTCCAGCGGGGACGTCCAGGAGGCAGCGGGAGCTCAGACAGCGACATGGGGTCACTGGCAAGCCCAGGCACTCCCTAAACATCTGCCATGGTTGTCTAATAGGTGGTAGCCGCCTGTGAAAGGCGTGTGGAGCAAAAGCAAAAAGGGTGGGAGGTGGAATCCATGAAACATCAATAATCCAGGGGAGAGGGCTGTGAAGAGGTAGTGACACCCTGGGTGTCCCATGCATCCCTGCCAACAGCACCTCAGCAAGCACTGCCACCTGCCAGCACTGTCACCCCTCTGCCCGGAGGCCTTCCCTGGTCTCCGGGCCCAGCCTCCATCTCCACATGCCTTTGCAGCAGGCTGGGCGTGGACCGCCCTGCCCTCCATGCCCCGCGGCCGCCCTCCACCAATGCCAAGGTAAGCTGGTAAGTGCCCCAGGTGGGCAACATGGGGGGGGGTGCTATCTGCGCGAGGAGACAGGTGGTGTTGAGTGTGCTGAAGCACAACAGTAAATTCCCCGAATCCTAAAGCGAAAAAGCGATTCGCTTTTTCATTAATTTTTACATTCTTAACACCTCAATCAAGAGTCTCTATTTGGTGTTAATATGTCCTAACACCTTTCCAACGCTTGCTAACTGTTCGAAACTATGAGAGGCTCAGAGTCTTCACCAGCTCCTCCGCAGACCTGAAGGACGTTTGACAGCCACCTTCTGCGCCGGGGATTCTGGCTGCCTCTCCCCGCGTCCCTGCCCTGTGCCCCAGGGGACTGACGCCCAGAACTACACCACCAGGCCCCCTGGCCCAGGGTCAGCATGAGGGACGCCAGCTGAAAACTGGAGGGGAGAGGCCAGCGTGTTTCCACCCTGCTCCCTCCCTGTCCCGCGCCACGTTTCTGGCAGCGGCTTCATCGTCCCAACCGCAGCTGCAGCGCTGACAAGCTCCTGAGCTCTGTTCCCACCCTTTTCTCCTTTGAGGCTAAGGCGAGTAGCAGCTCCCCTCTGTAGCCAGCCTTTGGGGCAGGGGAGGCGGGAGGGGGGCGGTCTCAGTCTCTTAGGCCTTTCCCACACTTCGGTAAGGAGTTCCTTCACGAAAGCACCTTCATTTGAACCATTTGGGAGGTTCTGGTCACTTCAGGGACCCTCCCCGACACATCATTTGTAGGGCAAAGGATGTAATTAGAGTAACGCTCTAAGCCGGGGGTCTCAAAGTGGCCACCCTGCTGGCAGCAGCAGTACTTGGGAACTTCGGATGCGAATTCTTGGGCCTCGCCCAGGCTTACTGAATCAGAAACCCCGAGAGGAAGACTGCTCTGTGTTCGAAGGGGCCCTCAGGATGATGCCCACGTGCTCTCAAACATGAGCACTGCCCGTCTGAAGTTCCCCTTTAAATGCATGTATAAAAGAGTGAGCAGACTTCAGGAAAAATTGTGTCGATGCCAGACGGGAGATGTTGGCATCTGGCAAATAGCAGCAGGTGGAATGGGAATAATGAAGCAGTTGCGCATTGCCTGGCTACAACTAGTGCTCACTTTTATCATTAGTGCTCTGGAACGCACGCGCGTGTGAATAAAGGAAGTCGGAAACACCGCGGGGCTGGCAGCCTCGGGGCGGGCACCGCAGGGCCTTGCCTGGGTGGCACCAGGAAAGGCTCGCTCATCACGGAGGTGATTGTTTCAAGTCTCTGCAACTTGCTGCTAATGGTTTGATTTGCAGCAGAGAACAGGTGACCTCTAGGAGCAGAAGAAATGAAATGATTTCTCATCAGGACCGGGGCCTGTGGGGTGACAGCTAATCCTGTTAGCTGCACTTCTTGCCTCTTTAAAAAACAGCTTTGTAACGCCAACTCTGACCCTCCATTGATGGAATTGATAGGTTTGCAAGAACGATTTCCCCTTCTTCCGGATCGTTCCCTTGCTAAGACAGTTTCCAGAGCCAGCGTCTTGGCTGAGCGGAAAACATGGGTGGGAAGCGTATCTGGGATGTGTGACCTCAGGTGGGGGCTTTACCCCTCTGTTTCTCGGGCTCCTCATTTGAAAAATGAGCATAATAGCCTTGCCATGAGCATTAAATGAAAAAATATCTATAAATCACACAAGCCTGACACTTGGAAACTTTTCGAGAAAGCTAAGCATTACTATTACTTTCTAATAAGTATAATTATTAGCAATTATAATAATTATAAGAGGCTGCAAGGTGCAGGGGTAAAGAGTACAGACCCGGGCAGGCCACCTAGGCTGACGCCTACCTACCTCCACCATTTATTTGCTGGAGGCTGGGCAAGTGACATGCTCCCGCTGAACCTGTTTCCTGGCTTGTAAATTGGGGACCCACTTCACGAACTCTTGAGAGAATAAAGTGAGTTAACGGATGAATAAAGTGCTTATGGCAGTACCTGACACAGCAAATGTTACATAAGCATTAGCGGGTACTATTACTGTTGTCATTGTTATTCCCATGGGTTGCAGCCAAGGAGTGGGCAGCTTGGAGTAATTATGTCTCAGCCACTGGACAAATAAAACCCTTACAGGGAGCAGAGGGAAATGTTGCAAGATCACATGAAATCCCGAGACACAACGGCATTTCAAGAGAAAACATTTTTCCCCCAAAACTCATCAGTTTAATATGTCAAATCAATAAGTCATGGCGAATGGCCGCTGGCTGTGGGCTCCGTGACACGCTCCCTGAAACCCAGCATGTTAAATCATGTAAATGACGTGGGCCAGGACCTCTGAGGCTGGAAATGGTTCCAGCTCCATGACAGCTGCTGTTTGCGAAATGTCAATAACTAGAAGCTCAGAGGCAGAGATGCCCGGGGGCCGGGAGGAAAAGGCCAGAGGCCTCAGAGCCGTAGGGAGGAACTCTGGGGATCACTGAGCCCCCAGCCCGCCACCTTCGGATGAGAAGTTAGCCCAGAGAGGAGTTAAGACGTGCCCATGTCATGAAGCAGGTTGGGGGCAGGGCAGGGAGAGGGTCTCCACCTCCTAGACTGCTTGATGCAGTATGCCTGGGGAGTGGGGTCCCTCTATCAAAGGCACAAGAACTGAGGATTGGGAGAAGAGGGGTTGCCTCAAAGAGGAGCTGCGGTGAGACCAACGGATGGTGGCTGTACCACATGTCAGCAGGCCTGGGTTCCAGCCCTGTCACTGTGGGACCTCTGGGAGGCCCCTGTGCCTCAGTTTCCCTCCTGGAACAGCAAGAGGTTTCTTAAACAAGCTGCCAACAGGCCAAATCCAGCCCGCACAAATGTCTTGTTTGGCCCACACAGCATTTTAAAAATATCTGAATTCATTATCAGCATTTAAAAATAGGAGACTTCACACAAAAATACAGATTTCTGGATTCATTTGCAAAATGGTTGAATGTGGCAATATTGGACCCACAGCCCCACGTGATGACAACTGTGGGGCTGAGCTGGGGCTGCCCTGCTCAAACAGGGCACATGCTTCTGGGTCAGCACAGACCCCACCGCACCCCCTTTGCCCCTTCATGGTTCCTGCCTAGCTCTCATGAGCATTAGTTTACAGCCCCCATAGGATGACATCTAAAGTCATTTCTATCCCTGACATTCTGCAGCGATGCCACATCTGAAGACCCTGTGGAGTCCTCGCTGATAGCTACATGTAGAAGGGAACTATCCAGCAAACTCTCAGTTACCCACTCGCTCAGTGACAGGGGGCTCTAGCAAACACCACGTCACCCCACACGAGGGTGCCAATTTTAAAAGAGTTAGATAAAAGGGAAAGACATTTGGCTCTAAAAATAGGCCCAGATTGATTTAACTGAGCCAAGAGCAGGGATGTGAGAATTTTCCCCAGGAGTCATCTTGCCCATCCCATCCCCGTATCCTTTCCATGAAGGCCTGAGAGGTCCCGTGAGGTGTCCAAGGTCACGGCACTGGGAGTCTTCCTATCAGGAGTCAGACAGAACACGCTAGACTCTGACTGAAGGTCATGTGGAGACCCGCAGTGGCTACTCTGTGGGATGTGCAGAAACACTGGGAATGAAACACCATTCAAATGCCAATCAGCTGCTGCTCTGGAACGCAGGGCCTGGCTGGGACTGTTCTCGATGTCACCATCTGTTCTAGAGCTTTCCTTGCTAGAGCCTCGTGACTCAAAGCAGGGTCTGTGACCAGCAGCGGCAGCCCCTGGGGGTTGCAGAATCTCAGTCCCACCCAGGCCGACTGACTCAAGATCTGCATTTTAACTGGATCCCCAGTCGATCCAGATGCACGGTCAAGTGTGGGGGCATTGCTCTAGAGGAAGAAATTCGAATGCCTTTAGCGCAGCTTTCAGTGCCTTTGACAAGTGGGTCGCAAGCAGCCCTGTCCACACGCACCCTCAGCACAGGCTGCTGGCTGAACAGTCCATGCTCTCTCGTGCCCCCAGCAGGGTTCCAGCCCTGGGGGTGCTGTCCTCTTCGGGGGCTGCTGAATAATGCCCTGCAAAGATACCCATGTCCTAATCTCCAGAATGTCCACGTCCCAAAGTCCCTTACATGGCAGAAGGGACTTTGCAGGCATGATTGTGACCTTAAGATGGGAGACAAGAAGGTCAGAGTCAAGAACAGCAGGTACGACAACAGAAGCAGAGGTTAGAGTGATGTGGGGCCCCCAGCCAAAGAATGCAAACAGCCTAGAGAATCTGGAACCAGCAAGGACACTGGTTCTGCCTGGAGCCTCCAGAAAGGAAGGCTCTCCTGCCAACGCTTCAGTTTTAGCCCCTAAGGCTCACTTCAGAATTCTGGTCCCTCAAACTGTAAGGTAACAAATCCATGTTGTTCTAAAGCCATTAAGTTTGTGCTAATGTGTCACAGCAGCAACAAGAAACGAAAATATCTTCTTTCTTCATTCAAGATCACCTCCTCCAAGAAGCCTCTCCTGACCACCCCAGTCCCTGCTGTGGCCCCCAGACAGACCTCAGCAAAGAAGAAACTTCTCTACCTCTTTCTCTAAATGAGAGAGGGAGAGCCTGGACTCAGGGTCAAGACCTTTGACCCTTCCCTAAGGATTTGAGCCTCAGACTCTTTGGCTATAAAACAGAGTCCGCACCACTAACCTCACGTGTTTTCTGGGCAAGTTAAACGAGCACGCGGCAAACCTTCCCAGTCCGGCTCCGGGCACACCGTAAGTCCTGGTAAACCCTGGTGTGGCACGCTGGCAAGCGGGGCCCAGAAAACCAAGTCCTCCTCCTGCCCTCACGAAGGGACAAATCAAGTTTATCATTGGAACAGGTTTTGACAATGCCTTATTGCCCCCAGAGTTCAAAAAGCTTCCAGTCCCTATCAATTTAGAAATGACTCTGGCAGACGTGCCCTTTAGAAATGACTATGAAATCGGGACAATCACTGAGCATTTGAAGTGTGTCATGGTGACCTTGGCCTTCAGCATCAACGATCTTTCTTTCTCGTTAGGATCCAGAAATTGGCCTTGAAAACGAACTCTGGCCCCACAGGCTGGTGGGAGGAATGTGGTGGGAAAACCACAGACGTCCAAGGTTGACCTTTGGCCCCGTCCCCCGACCCCCATCAGCTTGGGCAAGTCCTCTCACCTCTCTGGGCCTCCCCTTTTCTATCTCTAAAATGGGGTGGCTGTGCAGGCAGAGGAAATAGGACAGGGCAGGTCAGAAGTCGCAAACTGTCCTGAAGACAGGTTTTGAGATTTTTTGTTCTATTTTTTTCTTTATTTGCTTGCTCTCTTTCTCTGCCCCCCTCTTTCTTCTCCCTTGGTATATGTAGTATTTTTTCTTTTTAATTTTGAATTAGATATCAACATTTGAAAGTGGGAAAATCACATGAAAATCTAGATTCTTTGGAAATCTGGCAGACCAGGGTCACATTCCCATAGGACGCCCGAGGCCAGAGCTGAGTGGTGCTGCCCCTGCAGGCAGGCAGGTGCTCTCCTTGCCA
Source organism: Cynopterus sphinx (assembly GCA_030015415.1). NCBI lineage: Eukaryota > Metazoa > Chordata > Mammalia > Chiroptera > Pteropodidae > Cynopterus > Cynopterus sphinx. The sequence continues at coordinate 90,622,327 of CM057379.1, read as the reverse complement.
TAGGCCCCACCATTCCCTACAGCTTCCTGCCCCAGGGTCCTTCACGATGAGAGCTGGAAGAAAGTGAGAGGGAGAGGCAGCCAGACGGTGTGGAGTCAGGGGCAGAGTTGGGTGGGGTCGTGGAGGAGGCTGGCATGGGATGCCCAGGACAGCACCACACGAGTGTCTGCACCTCCCAGACACTCGCTGCTTCCTCTCCAGCCACCAGGCAGGAGGAGAGGTCCCCTCCAAAGCACACCGTGGACATAAAATGAGGCTGATCACTGTGGAGGGGAGCAAAGAAGGAAATGCTTACCCAGTGATTAGGGGCATGGCCTGGGGCGCCAGACCACCCACGGGCAAATCCCAGCCCTGCAAATCCCAGCCCTGCGGCTGACGTGCCGTGTGGTGCTGGGCAAGGAAGTTCACCTCTCCAGCCTCAGTTTCCTCATCTGCCTCAGCGGGTGGTCGAGAGAATTAAATAAAACAAGTAAAAAGGCAAAATCCAGGTGAGCTCAGGATAGGCTTCCACACACGCCAGCTGTCCCGGCTTCACAGTTGAGAACATTAAGGCTTGGAAAGAAGACAAGAGCTCGCCCGTCTCAAGCCCGACAGAGCCAGGCGGAGTGAGTGGTGGGGAGACACTGGACAACTGGATGAGCTGGATTCACTATTCACCCGGGACCCCAAGACCAGGCACGCTGTAGCCCACTGCCCTTTGCCTCCCTGACCCCCTTGCTCAGTCCGGGGTCCCCTGCAGCCCTGATGTCGTTCTGACTTGCCATCTCCAACCCTGACCTCTAAAGTAAGTGTCTTCTTCTCTTAAACCTGAAAAACAGCAGTCACTGCACCAAACCAGCCCCGATCCCAGACTCTATGTTAGCTGCTATAGGGGGTACTCAGGGGAACAGGACTTAGGTCCAGCCCTCCAGGAACCCCAGATTCAACCTGAGGGGTGAGACACACACCCAATAACGACGACCGTGTTTTATGTCGACCAAGCAACACCAGGCATGGTGCTGGGCCCTTGTAATAAACTCCTTTCATCCCCACAGCAATCCTATGACTTGGGTGCTATCATTACCTCCCAGTTGTAGATGAGAGGAAACTGAGGCACAGAGAGGTTTAGTACCCAGCCCAGGATCCCAGCCAGTAAGCGGCAGAGCTGGGTTTCAAACCCGGCCAGCCCAGGGCCCCTCGCCCCCTGCATGACAAGGCTGGCTGGCCTCAAGACCCTGAGTGCCAGTGAGAGAAAGTGTGCCGCCTGATGCCCCCTGGGTGGCCTGGCTGGCTCCTCCCATTAAATGTCTGGATTGGGCATTACAAGATCCCACAGTGTTGACAAGAGGAGTCAGGAGTGGTTCCCAGCTCTGTCTGAGTCCCCTCCAGCGCTCTGCAGGGGTTCTGCACCTCCCTAGGCCATGGATCCCTATGGCATCTGACGAAGCCTAAATGCTTTCTCTGAATAAGGTTTTAAATGGATAAAACAAACATCCAGAGGATTACAAAGGAAACCAATTACACTGAAATGATCAAGACATTTTTTAAAAATCAGATTATACTATTAACCCACATGCTTCTGTGCTAATGCGTGAAATAGAAGATCGAGTGCAGGCCTAATAACTTCCACAACTTGGAAGCAGCGAGGAAGGAAGTGCTATTACCAGACCTTCCCAAACCCGGTAATGGGACACGAAACTGAGACTCCCTTTGGTGACAAAGTGCCAGGTGGGGCTAGGACTCCACACATCACAGAGGGAAATAGTAACTGCCAGTTAGCGGTTAGTGAGAGTAAAGATGTAATAATTTGCCCGCCAAGGTCTTGAATCCCCTGAATTCTGTGCCCTGACCTCTGGGGAATTTCCAGGTGAAGAATCTCTGCCTGAAGCAGTGGTTCTCAAACGTGTAAGTGCTCGTTAAATGCATGTTCCCGGGCTGGTCCCAGGGATTCTGAGGCTGCAGGTGAGAAAGAGACTGGCCTCTGCGATTTGAACAAGCGCCCCAGGTGGTTCTGATGCCTGCCTGGGCCATGTTCTAAGACAGAGTCTCTTAAAAATGTAAATACCATCAAGTCTCTCCCGTGTTGCAACCTTCTGGAGAGCTCCTGTTGCGCATACAATTAACTCCAGCTCCTGCTTTGACCTTCAAGGCCCCACCAGGTTGTCAAGCCACTGCCTACCCTTTGATGTCCCCTCACCCACCACACTCCAGCCACCTCAGGGCCTTTGCACTTGCTGTGCCCTCTGTCCACAATGTTCTTCCCCAGCATTGCTTGGTTGGCTACTTCCCAGCTCAGATGTCACTGGCCACTTCGTCTAAAGCGGCCACCACCCCAACACACTGTCACCTTCTAACCTTTAATCTGTTTTATTTTTCATTATCCGACATGGTGTCATCTTTTAGTTGAGTTCCGCGTGGTCTCCTCCCCCACTGTCATGAGAGTTCCCTGTGACCAGGGATTCTGTCTGGCTTGTTCGGCACCGTCTCCCAGAATAGCGTCGGGCACTGGCACAGAGTCCATAAATATTTGTTAAATGAATGAATGAAGAAATGACACAACCAAGAGAAAAGGCGGAGACGGCCAGACTCCTTCGGCAGCCAAGAAGCCAAGGGAAGGAGCTGCTACAGGGAGGATGGAGTTGCTGCTGTGAATGCCGCTGAAAGGTCAAGAGTAACGAGGCCCAAGAGTTGAGAAAAGGCCATGACTTCAGAGGTTCTGGCCTCCTGGGGTGACACCTGGGGGCAGGGAGGCAGATCCTTCAGAGTGGCCAATGCCAGGGACTCTGACGTCAAGGGTCAGGGGCCGGGGGAAGCCAGGCAGTGCAGACCCACGGGTTGGTGATGAGAACCGCAGGCCTGGAGGCCTGGAGGGATGGCTCAAGCTTCACTGCGGAGGGAAGGAGGATGGGAGGGGAGGCAGCCAGCTGGGGGGTTTGGTGACCTGGATTTGTTCAGTGATTCTCTCATTATTTCAATTTCAGCGGAGAGGAATAAGAGGGTCAAAGGCAGTGGGCTGGAGCCAGAGAGAGTGGGTTCAACTCTCGCCTCTTCCAACCTACCAGCTGCGTGATCTGGGGCAAGTTATTTACATGCTGCTGGTCTCGATGTCCTCATCTGTAAAATGGAAATCCAGCAATGCCCACCTCAGGCTTGCCGTGAGGATGCAACGACCCGAGTGGAAACGGCCCGGGGCATGGAGAGTGCCCACAGGTGTAGCTCGTTATTTCCTAACTGTGCCGCTGAGCCGTGGAGCTGAAACCCCGGGATGAAGAGCCCCTCAGCACGCACGGGGAGACAAGGACACAGGCCGGCAACGCAGCGATGGCCCATGAAGGAGCGAGAGTTTCTGAAGGAGGTGCTGCCTCTTAGGTATCTTAGAAGTCAAGAGGGTCCCGGAGTTAGGACCACAGGCATGGCCGGACCACAGGCTGGAACAGGGCAAAGGGGGCCACTTTATCTCGGGAGCAGCAGGGAACCATGGAGCCTTCTGCTGGGAGCGTGGTCAGACCCGAGGGTCCACAGGTTCACGCCGGCTACCACGCAGAGGAGGGAGGAGGGAGCCTGGAGGCACTGCTGACCATGGGAGAGCGCTGTGGGGATTTCTGAAGACAATGGTGGACCCTGTGGCCGAGGCAGCAGCCGAGGGCTCCCCCCTCAGGACCCTGGATCGTATCTGACACGTGTCTCGCTAGGACCAGTACCTAAGGTGGCCACCACACTCCCACCTGACTCTGTCAACCCGTATTCCTTCCACTCCATCATGGCCAGCCAGTGGTCCCAGATGAAGCCTATTCATACTCTCCCTGGGGGCTGTGGGGGGTGTGCGGCCTCAAAGCTGGAGTGAGCCACCAGGGCAGAGCAGGCCTGGGTTCTGGGCTCGGAGGTTACAGACGGCAGCATCCACCCTCCCCTCCGCACTCCCATGTTTGGAGATTGAGGCCCCAGGAAGGCCCAGCCAAGACAGAGACCCTCTGAAGTCCTCCGGGGAGCCACTCTACAGGTGCACTCCAACGGGCTCAGCACTCCCTCACCTGTCAGGGTCAGCAGCTACCTATACAGTGGCCTTTAACTCCACCCCCCACACACACACCTGAGTTCATCTCCCACCCCCCTCCCCTCACCCACTTCCTTCTAGTCATTCTGGACTCCTTGCTGCTCCATGCCATTCCCTCTGCCTGCAATGCTCTTCCCTGCTCTCCTTTCCCTCCTCTAAGTTTGACCCAATGTCACTTCTTAGTAGTGTCTTCCCCGATCCCAATATTTAAAGTCCCACACGCCTTCTCATTACTCCCTACTCCCCTACCTTTTTTATTTTTCTTCCTAGCATTTATTATTATTCATAGCCAACGGATCTTTCTAGAATGTACATCAAACCTCCCTCCTTTAAGCCCACCAATGCTCCAAAGGTTTCCCAACACACTCAACATAAACGCAAATTCCTCCCAGGACCCTAAATGACCTGGCCCCCACCCTCCTGTCCAGCCTTATCTCCCTTCCTCCTTGAGCCTCTTTTTTGTGCACAAAGGCACAAAATTCATTCCCACCTCAGGGCCTTTGTGTGTGCTTTTCTCACCTTAGAGAGAAACATGGATTCAAGAAATCCCTTTCTTACTTAAGTAAAGGCACAAGCACAACAATAAATGGGAAGTGACACTCTGCTTCCGGGTCAGGAGGATGACAGGACAACGGCCATCTGGAGGGTCCATCGCCAGGGCACAGGGGGAGATGGCAGCTTGGCTCCAGCCGCCTGGAGGGAGTGTGTAGCCAGGGTTGCCAAATCTTCCAACTTTTCAAAAGAAGCCAGAAATCCTGATTTTTATGTGAAAACTCCTCATTTCGAATCAGCAATGAATCCCAATGTTTTCAAACACCATGTGAGTCAATTAAACACAGCTGAGCAGGAGTGGGGCCCTGGGATACCAGTGTACAACCACAGACCTCGAAATCCAGTCCTCACTGTGTCCGCGCCGCTTCATTTTTCAGATGCCAGGAATTCACCCGAGAGGGAACGAGCATCAGGCAAGGTCACAGAGCGTCTAGCAGCACATTGGGCTCCCACCTGGGACTTCACAACAGACGTTTCTGTAACTCTTACTGTGCACTAGGCTAGACCACACGAGCGGGGGAATGCTATTCAAGTCCACGTCAGCATCTTCCAGGCACCAATCTTTCTTTCTTTCTTTCTTTCTTTCTTTCTTTCTTTCTTTCTTTCTTTCTTTCTTTCTTTCTTTCTTTCTTTCTTTCTTTCTTTCTTTCTTTCTTTCTTTTCTCTCTCTCTCTCTCTCTCTCTCTCTCTCTCTCTCTCTCTCTTTCTTCTTCCTTCCTTCCTTCCTCCCTCCCTCCCTCCCTCCTTCCTTCCTTGTTTTCTTTTTAGGCAAGGCAACTTTTGGTTGACCTCACAGATTTCAAGGACCTTGTCATCTTACAGTCCTTTGATTTTTTTTATTTGTTACGCCTGCAGCACCTGGTCTTCCTAGGTGGTCTCCCATCCAAGTACTAACCAGGCCCGACTCTGCTTAGCTTCCGAGATCCGATAGGATCGGGCTTGTTCAGGGTGGCATGGCCGTAGACCAATCTTTATTACCCTGAGACCAGACAGTGTCTTTGCTCTTGTTACTCCCCCCGTGCCCCCCACACCTCCTTATGCAAAAGGATCCCGGCTTTATCACTCTAGCAGAAGATTCTAAAAATATCTAGACTCACCAACTTCAGGGGTTTATGCTCTCATCTGGGAGGCACCCACAAAGCCTTTGCCAATATAAATGGCATTTCCTTTGGTATTTTTAAAGATCAGAGGATCCAAGGGAATACGGCAAGCTAGATGGGGCCTTTGAATTCATAGCTACCAAATGCCTCATGTTTGAGGTTTAAAAAAAATGTTTTTAAGGAGACCCAAAAGGTTAGATTTCCAGATAATTCATCAAACAAGAAATGAACATAGTTAAAATCAGCTGGAAAAGTAGATTCCAATTTGCTAGTAATAAAATTTAAATGAAAACATCCACGAGATAGCACTTCTAGCCGGTATGTTGGGCAACGGTTTTTCCAATAAGAGTTTCTGGTAGAAGATGATGAAGGGAAGTGGGTTTCCCCTGCAGGAACATTTACTTCTCACCGAATAGACATATGACCTCCCACATTCCCCAGAGCCCCCTACAAGTAGGAAGGGCTGTGTGACTAGTCCTGGCCTCTAGGGTCTGAACAAAACTGTGAATCACTTTTGAGTAAATGCAGAGAAAAGATGGTGTGTGACCCCTCCAGCTCTCACCCACATCCTTATGGGGAGTCCGGGGGCCACACGTTGACATGCTGGTGTGTCCATCAGCCGGGGTCCCTAAGAAACCAAGTTAGCACCAGCCTCAGGCCCTTTGCACCTAGCCACTCCTTCTGGAATGTTCTTTCCTTACATGGCTCGCTCCTTTTCCCCATTCGGGTCCCAGAGAGGACCCAGAAAGGGCCCAATCTCTCCACCAATCCAACCTTCCCTTCCCCAGGCCCTCCTACTCTGACATCCTGTTTAGTTGTCTTCCTAGCCGCTTTTGCATTTTGAAATGATTATGTTCTTGGCTCAGTCTCTTCTTCTGTGAAATGGGCAGTCAGACTCAACAGTTCCTAAGGGTCTTTCCTCTCCAACGTGACCCCCAGGGCCCTGGTAGGTACCAAGACCCCGTCTCTGCCACCTTTCCTGCTCCTGCGTCCTGGGCCAGCCCAGCATCCCTTTTTGGAAACAGAACCTGCTTTTCCTTCCAAGGACCTCAGCTCCCCCACTCTCAGCCCTTGTGCTGTAGTGTGGTAGGCAGACCACCCCTTCCAGTTCCAGCTGGACTGGGACCCAGGCCACAGTGACCGGTTAGAAGATGGGCACGTGACTCAAAACGGGCCAAGCAGAGCCAGCCCTGACTTTGGGCAGCAGGTGTTCCCTTGCCACTGGGGTTGCTAAACTGGGGAGGATGGAAGCCAGTGCCACTCCACAGCCCCCCTGAGAATGAAGCTGGCCCAGGAACGCCACTCCGAGAGAGGAGCTGCCTCCTGTGAGCACGGCGGGCCCAGCCTGCGTGACCGAGATCTACCCCTAAGTCATCTGAGCCGGCAAGTGCCTCCTTCGGCTCAAGCCCACTGGAATGAGTTTTCTGTTTCTTGCAGCCAAAACAGCCTGTAGCCTCCACTGTCCCTGTAAGGCTGTCATAGCCCCCAGAATGTTTGTTTATTAGTTAATCCCTCCCAGGCTGTGAGCTCCCCGCGGCTCTGGTGGGGCCTCTGGCCTCTCTGCCCCTCCACAGCCCTGGCCGAGTGACCGGAGGAGACAACAGCTCCGGGTCCTTAATTGGGGAGCTGCTCTGTCAGTTCTAGAAGCTTCAGACTGTGTGATCTGAGCAATTAACCTTTCTTTAGAGGCCAAGGCCAATTATATCCCGGGGGCCATCTGCGACATCTGTGTAACAGACCAAGTGCCTCAGCCCAATGCCTTGGTTTGTACAGGACAAATGTGGTACTATCAATCTCTCCACCCCCTCTGCTGCTGCCCTGGTCGGGCTGCTGTCCTTTCTTGTGGTGACAGCAGTCTCCCACTCCTCCACACTTCTCGTTGGCCCCTCAAGTCCATTCTCCCCAAACCTGTCCACTGTGACCTCTGCTACCTCATCTGCAGTTTGCCCAGACCCAAGCCCTTCAGTCCCCATGAACTCCCTGTGTGGTAGGTTGTAGACATGGTCCCAAATCTTCACCCTTTCTTGCATCTGTGGCCTCTGCAGTAGCCTTCAATTCAGCCTTGGGCTCAGCCACATGACTTGCTGTAGCCACTGGGGCAACAGCAGGTGGGACACAGCATATTGCACAACTGGGGGTGCCCTCTTGCTTGCACCTCTGTTATCACCACAAAGTCATGCTGGGCCTAGCCTGCTTAAGGATGGGGTACCCATGGAGATGGGCCGAGTCCTAATCATCCCAGCTAAGGCCAGCCTCAGTCAGCAACACTCAGACTTTGCCTAGGCATGTGAACAACCCAGCTGAGGTCAGCAGGACACCTAGCCAACTCCCACACCCCCGGAGGGCTGTGGTTCGGATACAGCATTACTGTGGCGAGAGATAACTGATATATCTTCAATTCCTCAAATACCCTGAGACTTTGAAGTGCTCTCCCATTTCCCTCGAGGCCCTCCCTGTCCTCATTCTGGTCTGTCTGGCCAGCTACACATCCTTCAGTACTCAGCTCGATGTCTTACCCAATAGAAAGCTTTAGTCACTTCCTCTTCCAGCCCCCGTGTGCCTGTGGCCTGACCAAGAGAGGGCAATTCTAATGGAATGATGGGGAAGGTGAAGGAGCTGACACAACCCCCACCACAACCCCACACTCCACCCAGCCCTGGATAAGCCAGCGCTGCTAATTCTCCAAAGAGGCGTTAATAGTCCCATTTTATTGCTAAGAAAACCAAGGATCATTGGAGCTAAGTAACTTGCCCATGATCACAGTGCAGTTAAGTGATGTATACCCTTCCATACTAGACTGGTCCACATTTGGGACAAAGATAAATTTTGCGATATCTAAAAGAAACAAATGCTTCTGTTCAGTAGAAATAATAATAGCTAACGTTATAAAGCATTTACTGTATTACTGGTGCCGTTCTAATCAACTGATCTATTTCAACTGACTTAATCTTCACAAAGAACTCTATGAAGTATGTACTATGATTATCCCCACTTTATAGTCAAGGAAACTGAGGCACAGAGATTCATTGACCTGCTTAAGGTCACACAGCTAGTAAATGTCAGTACCGGCATTTGAACAGGCTGCATGGTGCCATGGAGCTTTCTAGGCCCTGAGGCTAACGGGCTCTTGCAGTGGACAGGATCCAGGGGGTTGAGAAGGCATCCTAGCACCACTTCAGCCTGTGGCTAGTGCCCTGTTCTGGGCTAAACCTGGCTGCCCCAGCACCCCTCAAGTCAGTTTTTTGTTTTGTTTTGCTTTTTAAAGAAAGGCAATAATTTGGGTAGGCTAGAACAGGGGTTGGCAAACTATGGCCCAAGGGTCAAGTCTGGTTCACCACTTGTTTTCCTTTAAATAAAGTTTTATTGGAACACAGCCACAGTGGTAGAGGTTGCAAATGAGACCACGTGGCCTAGAAAGCCAATATTTACTAACCAGATATTTGCTCTCTGGCCCTTTTAAAAAAAGGTTTGCTGAACACTAGGCTAGAGCAATGAGCTAAATTCACAGACTAAAGTTAATCATTTTAGTTTTGTAAAAATTTAAAAGGAATACATACTCATGGTGCAGAATTTGAAAAATACAGAAAAAGGAAAAAAGAAAAATGTCTGTATAAGGTCACCAGCCAGCAATAATCATTGATAAAGCTGGGGGATGGTTCCTTCCTTTTTTTTCTTGTATTGCGTCTGTAAGTTTCCCCCATCCTATAACCAGGAGCACGCTGATTATGCAATTCTGTACCCTGATGCTTTTACTTAATATCATCTCAGGAGCATTTTTCTGTGTGTTTTAATTACATTCAATTTTCGCTATTATAAGTAATGATGCGATTAGTTTCCTCGTACACACATTTTTGTTGACAATATGAAATATTATGTAGTTGTCCAAAATGAATTCTTCAAGGAATTTTAATGATGTAGAGACAGTCATGGCTGCATTACTTACCCCAGCAAAAAGACTAGAAACAATACAAATGACCCGGCAGTAGCAGGATCGTTATATGAACTTGGTACATCATTGGACGCAACATTCTGTAGCACTTAAATGTGATGATCGTGAAGAAGGGAAAGATGGCTATCTTGCCAAGCCTCAGTTTCCTTACCTGCCAAGTAGGGATAATGCCTCGCAGAAGTGCTTCATGAGGATTAAAGGAGATGATGCTTCTAAAGCACAGATAAGCCTGGCTCTAGGTTGTATCCTCTATGTTAGAGCTATTACTATTTAAAGTAATAACATATAAATGGGGGAGGCAGGAGAAAGGGTACAACCAGGCTGATAGGTCAGTCCTGCATCCTACCAGCTTCCTACCGGCGGTTAAATATTTTGACGATCACCCCTGGCTACACCCACACAAGTGGCTGGAAGGTGCCCCGGTTAAGTGGCGGGCGGTACTCTTCCAGCTCTGTGATTACTGTCCTCATATCATTTGCGTGATAATCGAAGGGCCAAGATCTCCAATGGGCTCTAATGAGAACCTACCTGCAACCAGGAAAGGAGCAAATGGCTCCTGATTGCAGACATAATTAAGCCGCTGCCACACCAGTATTGATGAGCTCGGAGGCAAGCCCAAGCTGAGTGCTGGGGCAACTGCTAGTGGAGACAGAGAAGCATTTCTGCCTCAAAGCATCTCTACCTCATATGCCCGTGTGTGTGCGCACTCACACACACACACACACACACACACACACACACACACACACTCACACAGTTGGTTTCAAAAACAGGAAGCAGACAGGGGCAGGGTGGGCTCTGAATGCATGGCAAGCTGCCAAGAAAGTCTGGCGATTTAGGAAGAGTTTACCAGACTTCTGTTTCAGATAGAAAAGAAATATTTGAAAGCAAAGAAACCCAAGAACAGCAGAGGCCTTGTGGGGTCATAAATAAAGACTGGGCATAGAGAGCAGGGTAGTGAGCAAACAAACCCCAGTGAGGAGTCAACCTGTGGGCCCGAGCAGTCCTCACTCACTCCACAAACGCTAACTGAGCACCACTGCCAGGCACAGTTCAAGGTGCTGGGGACCTCTCGTGAACGAAACAATAAGCCTGCTCCCTAGCAGAGACTGGAAATAAACAAGCTAAGAAGTAAATTAGATCCTTTCAGACAGTGAAGCCATCGCAGAGTGATTGATGGTGTAGATTCTGGAGCCCGGTGGTACGGGCTCGCACCCGGCTCTGCCCCTTCCTCAGTGGGATCTCGGTCAAAACGTTTAACCCCTCCCAGGCGCCCTCCCAGAGCCCCTTGCACTGGGAGCCACAACCCCTAGCTGCTGCAATTTGGGGTCACTAAAAGTTTTCATTGCCGCTTTCTGCAGAAAATTGACCTTGGCCAAATTGCAACCACCTCACACGGAGGAGGAGCATTATATTCATTCCCTCTAAACCCTCAGGCAGCCAGTGAGGAGGGAAGAGCCCCTTCCCTCCGCTCTGGCAGAAGGTGGGACCAGCTCTGTGGTACAATTTACAATCCAGGGCTTCCCCCTGGGGCGGGCTGCAGCCATCTCTCAGGCACCACAGCCTTGACTAGACCTTCCCTGCCACGTCTTGCTCCCTTCACTCTCTTCTCCTGAAAGCATCGCCCAAATCATGGGCATTTGGACCCCTATCCTAAGGCTCTATTCCTAGGGAACCTACATTAAGACACTCTTCTTCATTGGTAAAATGGGTACAACGATAGCACCTCTCTTGTGGGATCGTTGTGGAAAATTAAATAAGTTAATATGTTTCCTTTTCCCCAATGGCTTTATTGAGATATAACTGACACATAACATTGAATAAGTTTAAAGTGTATGACATGATGATTCGATATACATATACTTTGTGAAATAATAACTGCAAAAAGGTTAACGTATTCTTATATGTGCTTAGAACAGTCCATTGTGAGTGCTATTTAAGCATTCATACTTATTAGTGAAAAAATTAAATGGTTTCGTGCACAAAATTGTCAAGGGGCTATGTTAGTTAAGAGTGTCCAGGAAAGGTGTCTATGAGGAGGTCACAGCTGAGCTAAATTCTGAGTAATGAGAAGAAGTCAGCTAAGTGAAGAGCTGGACAAAGAAATCCATGCATCGCAAGTGCAAAGGCCCTGAGGTGGAAACAGTCTTGCTCTGTGTTTTGTTCTTGCAATAGAAAGGCCAGTGAGGCTAAGAGTTCTGAGGGTTGGAAGGGTGTCAACTAATTTGATTTACATTTGCAGATCACTCTGATTGGTTGAAAATGCACTTATTGACTTAAAAACTATTTCCCGGCGGCCTGTTTTGTGTAGGACATGTAACAAGCACAATATTTTGAAGGATCCAAAGATGGACCTGACCTCAAGGGGCTCAAACCCAGATGAGGCGGTGAACCTGGCATCAATGCTCTACAATCTAGTAAGTACTGTGAGCTGATACAGAGGGGCAGGTGAAAGCTGGGGAAGTTGGGGTGGGGTGAGGCTGCTGGACCTTACACAAGGACAGGAATGCAGCTGCGAGAGAGAGGTATTACAGGGAGAGGAAACAGAAAGTTCAAATGCCCAGAGATGGGGAAGGAGGAGACTGCTGAGGGCAATTTAAAAGTCCAATCAACCTGGAGCAAAGGACACCTTCATCTGAGGCCGGAGAAAGTGGAAACAGACGGTGGGAAATCTCGGGTGCCAGGTGAGAATGTGAACATTCCTCCTAAAGCACTGGAGAACTGTCCACAAAGTTTTGAAGAGTCGAGTTTTAAACCACCTGTTTGTTGCATATTGCATATAAAATTTATATCCGTCGTCTTTTAGTTGCGAGAGATAGAAAGTGCAACCCAAACAGCTGAAACAGAAGAACCATTTTTGTCAGCTAGAAAGTGTGAAGGCAAGTCAAGCTTCAGGAAGAGCTGGGTTCAGGACCTGGTCCTCTAACTTTTGGCTCCACTTTCCACACTGTCATTTGGGTCTCAGGCTTCATGCAATAGCTGACCCCAGACCAGTGGAGTGCTGTGGGCAAGCTGGATGTCAGGGGGGAAATAACTGGTTTGTGGCAAATACTTGTACTGTGGTTGATTTTGAGCTACTAATGTGACGACCCCGGATGTCAAGTTGAGGAGACCTGGAAAATCAGCTCTCAAGGCCACAGAAAACAGCCCCAGCGCATGTAGGCCTGTCTCCGACCACCTTCCTAGGGGTGCAGCAAACTTTTCATCACATCTCAGACTCTGTGTGGTCACGGATTCATCTCTCAACCAATCACTATGGCCAGGGGTCTATGATGGCATAGGCCTGGGTCGCAAGGTCTCAGCCCAAAGCACGTGACCTGAGCATAGGCAGGAATTGGTGACCCCTCAAAAATACTGAACGTGATTACCGGAAGAAGGGGTGCTCAATGGGAGGCAAATGCAACAGATCGTGAGAACTGAATGAGAAAATGGCCACGAGGAACTCTTTGTAAAGTGGGAAGCCATGTATAAGCTCCCTACCTTGCTGGAAATATTTATTCTTGGTCCGGTGCACCAAGCTGCTGATACATCTGACTTAAAGTCCCATAAAATGCCATAGCAGACACCTCCGGGAGCGTGTGGTTGTAAGATGAATGCTTCACAGCTCCCTTTTCTTTACCCATGGCAGACATTGCTAATTGATCACGGCACTCTCCCACAGAGCCTGGGCAATGCTCACAATCCTTCTCCACAAAGCTGTCCAGGCAGGCGCTACCGAGTGAACAGAGAAGGGATGAAAGATGAAATCTTTTTGTTATGTTTGAACGAGGCCAATTCCATCACGAACTAGAGTAGAAACAGGCCCAGAGAGGGGAGCTACTGGCCCATTTCGCTGAGCAAGCTATTAGCAAAGCTTCCGACTCTTAATTAAACCTGGTAACATCCAAGGTGACTCATACGGAGGGATGAGTCAGGGGCAAAGAAGGTTGGAGGATGTGGGGACTCTCCAAGTGGCGACGGTTTCCACTGCTGTTAGAATAAACTCCAAATTCCCTATGGTGGCCTTCAAGGCTTTCCATAATCTGACCCCTGCCTTCCTCTTGGTTTCATCTCTATCCACTCGTTCCTCCCACTCCATGCCCCAGACATTCCGTCTTTCTGTTCCTCAAAACATGCCAAGCTCAACCCCAATCAGTGCTTTTGCAGGATCTCCCCAAGGGGAGACAGAGACATTCACCAGCAGCTCCAGGCTAACATCCCACCAGAAGCCCCGCAGAAGGAGAGCTCCACTTTCCTCGTAAGCGCAGAGAGTCTGCCAGGCCTGAGCCTCGTCAGCCTACCGGAACCCAGCACCTATCACGGCAGCCAAGAAGAGGAAAACTGGCCTGGCCTGGATTCCACGCCCACCCATGGAGAGTGGAGTCAGGCTCGTCCTGACCACACAGAGTGAAGACGTTACAGTGAGGGACAACGGACGGGGAAACAGGCTTCGCGTTACACTTTAGTTGACAACGCAGAGTCCGTATCATGTGGTTTTCACCTGGAAGGAGGAACACGGGAGACAGGACGTTTAAATGCTCGCCTATTTCCCAGGACCAAGAACAAAGAGTGCAGAGGTGAGTGGATTCATCCTATCTCTCCCAATGAGGGTCCATCCTACCCTGCGACAAATGGCATGTTCAGATGGGGCTGAATTGGACAAATATTGAGGAATCTGGACTGGGGGGAAGGGACCTCTTGTGATACGGTCAAAATGTCCCCCTTTTAGGCATACTCGAGTACCTACATTGTCGGTGTAGTTCAAGAGGACAAAAAAAATCTCATTTGTCATATTTTAAGCTTGACCCGCGTCCTGGATAACCAGCATTCACATCCAGGCTCCTACAACATCAGGCTCAGTGGTGCCATGACCAATTAGCGATGTCCGCCGTGGGTGGAGGAATGGGGAACAGTGGCGTGCCTGCCCGCTGTGTATGTGCTGACCCTCATCTGTTGGCTTTCTTGGATTCGACCATGGTTGCCTGAGGTCAAAAAAATCCCCACCTGGCCCAGAGCTGTCAGCACACCAGGCCAATCTAGTTAACGTGAACAGAACTACTAAGTCATTATTTAATGGATGTGAGGCGCTTCCAAGGGTCTTCAGAAGCAGGCACCACGTCCAGGGGAACTGCTGTGCTCCCTGTCTTCCACCCAGCTGCATGGCCCTCTCCCTTTCATCATCTCTCCTGCTGCAAATGTTTTCCCCATTTGCTGTCTGATCTTGCAAAATGGGAACGAGATATGTTTTGCTCAGGAAAATGCAGGGCAGCCCGAGGAGCGTGGGCCGGCCACTAGGTACAGCCGCCATGCCAGGAAGCTGCTGTTCATCACCACATGCTCCCGTCACCCTCCCAGCGGCAGCCCTGCGATGGGCTGAAAGGCCCTGGGGGAACCTGTAATTAAATCCCCGAAGACTGCCAATTCTCCTGCTCATAAGAGGAGAAAAGAGCAAGGCACAGCAGGAGTGTCCAGACAGGGCTGAGCAGAGACAAGCAGCCGAGGACAGAGGCAGCTTGGGCTGCAGTGGCCAACAGCAGACAACGTGGTGAGCTGGGGACATGTTTAGTCACAAGGACTGGGGACCCGATGGAAGCAGGTGATTTCTGGTCAGGCCCAGGATGAGAAGGACTGGAAACTTTCACATTCTGTCAGCTGGAAAGAAATTAGCCTGAGTTCCTATCCATACTAAATTCTATTCCCTGTCATCCACCTGGCAAGCAAACACTCGCTGTGACCAGAGCCATTTTCCACAACACATATCCAGTTGTAGCGTTCCCTTGCCCCCAGCTCAGGCCTGGTGGTCACCGGATATGCACCAGTGCAGCCATTCTGATGGTTCCGATGCCGAAAGACTTTCATATGAGTTCGCACCAAAAAACAGTTGCTATCTTGAGCATCACCTCCCCCCACCCAGGTGTCCCACACACACACCGCTCCCATCTCTCTCCAAGAGCTTAGGTTTCTCTTCCAAGACTTGCCGCAGCACCATGGCCAGCTTCTATGCGTATGGTCGGTGCGTGTGGGTTGGTAAAGATGTTAAGTATCATTCTTCCCACTATTTAAAGTCCTCCGCCTTCCATCTGACATATCCTTTTTAACTCTCACCCCTACTAACTTTTCCAGCCTCATCTTCCACAACACAGCCACGGTGGACCCCAGCTACATGAATATAAGGCACATTCTCTCTACCTGGATTCCCCACTCCCTTATCTCTCTTCAAAAACTCCCACCTGCCCTTCAAAAGCCTTCTCTAATACGCCCCAGTTCACATAACTGAGTTTCCTGCCCAAGCAGGGAACTGGCTTGACAGCTTGGATATATGTGTAACAAGATTTCTGCCTTAGTTCCTTGTCCAAGTTCCTGTTTCAGTCGTGTGTCTTAGACTGTAGCCCCCTCCTAAGATGAGTACTCTGCCTTGACCGTACCTGCTACCCATCATTTTTAGACGCAGCAGGAGACAAGGAGGGAGACCAGGGCACCAGGATGTCACAAAGTCTGGTCATTCAAGCCAACCCCCAAAGACGACCGGGAGAGTATGCCCTGCCTTCCCCCAGCCCACTGTGTCCTCTAACCAACAGTCCTGATGAACAGAACATAACAGACAAATTCGTCGTTCCACTATTTACCACGTCGTGACCATGCGTCTACACACCTGTATCCATCACCCTGAATATCGCTTATTTCTCTCTCCTCTGTGCTACTGTAGCTCCTCCACCTCTCTTGTGGCCACGAAGATGTCAAAACTGCAATTTCCACCTCTTTATCATGCCTGCGTCTCCAAGTACCTTGCTGTGCAAGATATTTGTCTAATTCCATCGATCCACTATGTTCTATTTCTCCCAACAAAACATAACTATGAAATATGTCTCGACATATATGGCCTTATGTGATACTTTTTCCCTTCACATACTCATAACCAAATACATCTTATACACTTATTATTTAACCTAACAAGTTTCCCTACCCAATGACAATAGGCTGGTCCCACATGGTATTACCGATCACCTCCAGGGAAAGAGGAAATTCCCTGATGCAGGTGCTGACCTGAATTCCCAGTCGCTGCGACTCTCTCCCCATCTCCTTTCCCTTTGTTCATTCTGCGTTTTGTTTTCTCTCCCGACCCCAGATTCCAGCACCACCCGCTGGACAGCTCACCAGCGCTCTCTGCCACAGGGTTCGAGTCCAGGGGTGGATGGCACCCAAGCTATCCACCAGCCTTCCCTCCGGACACAGACAATGAGAGGCGTCCGGTGCTGATGCTCATGAACCTCCTCAAACCCCCCGTCCTCCACAAATGCTTCAACATAGCATCTGCACATACTATGTGTATGGACAGATTGGACAAACTGAATCAGTGTTGACTGGCCGGGTAAAGCCTGGTGTTGGGAGATGGGCTGAACGTGATCATCAAGCTTTTCTCTGCTGCCTCTAGCCAGGGTCCAGCCTCTGTGTGGCAGTCAGCACACCTAGCCACCTGAGCAACTGTCATCGAGTCAACAACGCCTCTGTCCCGTGCCCCAAGGGACAGGAAGAGGATGCTCTCACCCTCATGTCCCTGACACACTCTGTCAATGCCGTCCCCTACAGCAAAGGGGGAGATTTCACCAGAAGTCCACGGTTTGTGGTGTGCCCCAGAAAGCGCCCAAAGACCAACTATAAATAGAGTTGTGAGAGCTATTTTTAGGGACACTGGGAGGGAGCGCACCATGTTGACAAAGAGCACAAACACTGAAGCCAGGCTTCGTGTGTTCAAATCCTGGGTTCCCCACGTACTAGCTCTGTGACCTTGCACCGATTACCTAAACTCCGGGCCTCAGTCTCTGCAAATGGAGATAAGAGAACCTTCTCCAGAGGGTTTTGTGAGGGTTAACTCAGTTCGATATATATAAAAAGCTTAATACTTAATATTTATAAAAGCAATATTTATAATTATAAAGTGCTTAAGTCAATAAGAGCAAAATTGCACTTCTATAAATATACATAAACGTATCTATACTATATATATCTATACAAGTATATTATAGGTTATACTTAATAAGTGCTATATATCCTTATTGAACTGCATAATAAATATTACATAGCAATACAGTACACTACATACTGTGCTGAGTGTAATATGTATGTACGTATGTGCATGTACACATATCACTAAAGGCTGCAAGGAGCGAGAAGTTAACTTTTTATTACCCTAGCACAACGATCATCATTTTAAAAATTATTTTCTCAAATTTTTTTTCATTTGCCCATATTCTTACACCATGCTGGACCTACAATTGTGTCTTAAGTTTTCTGTGTATATCTTATAAATGTTGCTTCACGTGACTACGTGGCCTCAGAGCTCCTTTTTAATGGCTCATATGTCCCAATGAGCAAACAGACCTAAATCAGCTTAGCTATTGTATCTGCTAGGATGCTTTCGGCTGCAAGTTTCAGGATGCCCTGATTCAACTGCCTTTTAACCAAGGGATTTTCTTGTCTCGTGTAAAAAAAACAACAACAACAACAACAACACCTTGGAAAGAAAGCATCGCCTTGGCTGATTAATTTAGCTGCACAACAATCTCATCACACAGTCCTTTCCATTTGTGCTCTGCCATCCTGCTGGTGATGGGCAATGGATCGTCCTGATTGTGACCCTTATGGTCCTCTGACTGCAGCAGTCTGGGCTGAAGTGGAAGAGACTGACTCTTTCATCTCTTCTTAAGAGTAAGAAAAGCTTTCCACAGACTCTCAGGGTGATGGGCATGGTCAGAACTGGGTGGTCACACACCTACTTCTAAGCCAGTCACTACCAAAAAAAAAAAAACCTTGTTGATTTAGACCAATTAGGATTCACTCCTAGGCTGGGGATAAAGAGTCACATTCCCCAAGGGTGGACATGAGCGATAACTGAACAAAACCATATTCCTTTTGGAAGGAAGAGAGTAGGGTGGACAGACATTAGGGAGAGTTAACAGTATCTGTCTTGTTCCCTGTTGGGACATTTCACTCACATCCAACTGAGAATAACAATTAAGTCTGAGTAAAGGGATTAAAATTCTTAAAGGAAGTGGCATATGAGCTGGGCTTTAAAGAAAGAATAATGTCAACAGCGGGAGGAACCAGCATTTAGCCTAAAGTTCCAGCATGAGTAGTCAGAGGGGCATTCAACTGTGAGGCATTCTCCAGGAAGAATGAGTGTCCCTGAGAAGCTGGGGTGTTGGGTGGTGGAAGTGAGGAGGGGTGGAACGTAAGGCTAGATTGAGGCAACATTGGAGCTGATTGAAGAACGCTAAACTCAGAATTTAGGGTCCATGAGAAGCCACTGAAGACTCCAGAGAGGAAAAGAGACACACAGAAGAGATGAGCTTTGAGGGAAAAAATTGGTTGTGGACACAGAATACACAGCAGGGAGAGGTGGGTGAAGGGAGACCAGTCAGACAGACCATGATGGACCAAGGGCGGTGCCACAGGCTCATCCCATGGCACACTCAAGGCCAGGAGCTGGGAGAGTCCTCTGTCCAGGGCCAGTGGTGCTTTCATGTTATGACAGGGGCCCGGAGGCAGCAGGGGATGAGATGAATGATGGCATCATTAACCGAGCCAGCAGAGAGGCAAAGACAAAGGATCTACCAAGAATATGGCCTGCCTCGAGTGTTCATAGGATCCTAGATTTCCAGGCAAAGTGCCAGCACCATGAATGGTGACAGCCAAGAGGCCCAAACAAAAATGCATTTGTGCCAACATCAGAGGGGAAGGAAAAATGAGCGGAATGAAATGGTATGCAGCGTCTGAAAGTCTGGGAGGCTGCTCAGAGAGTTTCTGTGCATCAATTGAAGTGGGACCTCTCATTGGATTTCAATAAAACAGGCTTCACAAATAGGAGACAAAGGAGTGACAAAGCCTCATCTACCGTTCTCGTCCCATCTTCTCCAAGGAAAGACTGTGGTATGGGATGCCATCACTGAGGTGTTCCACCACCTGACCCCAAGTCAGTCTGGGCTCATTCCCGGTTCTGTGACCTGTGGGAAGAGTTACCCATTTATTTGCACCTTCATGTTCATTGATTTATCCACAAACATTTATTACCTGCTATGTGCTAGGCACTGGGCTAGAAGCAGAGCCATGATCAAAGTCGCTAAGGACCCCGCCTTTGCAAGGCTCGTGATCAGCCTAGTGGGGTTTAGTTAATACAACGCGATTGGTAAATGCTTTGACAAGAGATCCCAGTGGAGAAGCAATGAGCTGGAAGACGTGACTTCTCGGGCAAGGACCGAGGAGGAAGAGGGAGTTACCTAAGTAGAAGTAGCACAGGCTGCCATCAGTGAAGTGCCTACCGGGACGCAGGCAGTTAGCTATCTCCCCATCAATTATCACAACACTGAGGTGGCTGTTTCTACTATCCTCATTTTTCAGTTAAGAAAGCCGAGGTTCCAAAGGTTAAAGAACATGTTCAGAGACTGATGCCAACCCAAGCCTTGACCTCTACACTGAGCCAGCCCCCTTACCAGCCTTCTGTTTTGCATCATCCAGATGATTTCAGTGTCTCTCAGGCCCAGTGTCCTCAGATTCCTCTTCAATCTACCCTCCACAAAGCAGCCAGAGAAACCTTTTGAAAACGCAAATCTGATCTTGTCACTTCCTACGACAATCATATAACAACTTCACTCACTCTTCAGATGGAGGAAAGACCCTCTCCCCGACACTGTGGACTTCAAAGCCCTGTGTAGTCTGTCCCCTCCCATGTCTCCACACTCACCCTCAAATCCCCTCTTCAGTGCCATCTTCATCCACGCCACAGGCCCTTTGCACGTGCTGTTCCTGCCTGGAATACTCTTCCACACCTTCCCTCCACCAAGCTCCTCCTGAGTTGGCTCACACCCATCTGTCAGTTTTCAGCCCGTGTCACCTCTTTTGGGACACCCACAGTGACTCCTTAGTCTAGGCAAATTTCCTTTGTTGTATGCAGAAATCATTCTTTCATTAGTCCCATGCTTCTCGACTCTGGCCACACACCAGGATCACCGAGAAAGTTCGAAGAGCACCGAGGCGCAGACCGCAGCCCAGGTCCTAAGTGGGTGGGGGGCCGGGACGGGTGCCCACATTTCTTAAAATCTCCCCAGGGGCAGCCACAAGGGAGCCTCAGTGCTTCACCGTTCATGTCTGTCTCCTCCACTGGACTATAAGCTCCATGAGGGCTCACAGTTCCCTGGCACCTCGCTCAGTTTCTGAGAAAGCAGGCACTCGACACTCACTCAGCAGAGGAGGACAGCGTCACGCAGGTGTGTGTCAGACCCACGGCTTCCCGTGCTGTCTTCTTCATTCTCACAAAAACCCTGCCAGGTAGGAATTCCTGTTAGCGCTATTCGAAAACAGGCTCTGGAGGGCAGGATCAAGAACACAAAGAGAAGCAAGTCCCAGAACACAGATTGCCATCCCGGCCCATCGGACTCCAGAACATCCTCCCTCCCTATCTCTGCCCATCTCTTCGGGATGTGGCCAACAATAAGTCCTGTGGCGATGCTGCCGCGGAGGGAGACTCTCACTGAGTATCTGACTCGGTCCTTCCCCATCTCCGGGCCCAGTTCTGAGGAAAACAAACCCCTTGTGAGTGGGGAGACAACAAAACAAAGATCAGGCTCCATTTGTCTCGGGTCCACTTTGCACGGGAGAGAGGTCTGTAATTGGATTCCCTTCAGCAGACCGGAGCTTCCCGATGTGGCTGGTGCCAGAAGGCGCTTTGGAGGGCTGGGTCAGAGGGTCCTCTGGTGGCCCAGAGCCCTGGTGGCAGGAGTTTAACCTCAGCAACTTTAATGTTCATCAGAAGCCACACTCAGCCGAGGGGCCGCCCTGACCGCCCTCCCAGGAGACGTGGACACTGGCCGGGAGCTCAGGCGGCCCGAGACTGACAGAGAAGGTTAGAATCTGGTTATGGGTTTCTGTCCCTCTTAGCACTGAAACAAGAGACTGAAAAATCGTTCGCAGCCACAGAATGATAGGACATTAAGGGGTGAGGACCCAAGAGAGATGAGTGTCGCAGCCCTGGCTGCCAGAGGAGCTTTTAAAAAACAGCAGCGCTGGGGTCCGACCTCAGACCTATCGCATCTGAATCAGGAGCCTGTATTTCTCTAGGTCTCCCCTGGTGGTTGTAGTGTGCAGCCAGACTCTGGAACCACTGTATTCGAGGATAAATGGCCCTTGGAAGTGTCGGGGGTGAAATCATAGTATGTGAGGTGAAATCACCCAGTCCACTCTCCCTTCTTCTGATAACACCCGCCTGGTCTTCTGTAGAGAACCAACCCTCTCCCCCCACACCCCAGTCCTGTGGTTTGGGATGTCTCCCTCCTAGCCCCAAATGACAGCCCGAGTCATCCCAGTGAGACTCAGCCTGGGGCTTTCGTGGATGCTGCTGAGGAAGAAAAGCTCTCTTCCTCCTGAGGTTGCTATGCATGGACCCTCCAGCAGCCACGTGCCACCTCTTGGAAAAAGCAGGCCCGAGAATGCAGCTGTAACAGCAACTACAAAGCCAACGGCTGAAAAGAGAGATTCCGGTCATAGTGTCTGAGTCCTGGATCTAGCCATACCTGAAGGTCATTTTTCAGTGACTTGGGCCCCCAAATTCCCTTTTCCCTGTCAGCCTGTCTGAGTTGTGTGGTTTTTAAAACCTTCAGCTGTTACTGGTATGCCTGCTCCCCGTGAGCATGGTGAGGTGAGGCACCCAGCACGGAGTGGGAGCACGAGGAATGGGAGGGCAGGGTCCCAGCTCTCCCCCGCTCCTCCACTGAATCCTCTTTCTTTTCTGTTCTTTAGGGCTCTTTACAGCACAGATTACACCCAAGAAAAGAGTCTGTGCAAAGAAGCAACAGCCACGCCACTGCATAGCCGGCCACCGCGGTACATGCGGCACCTACCAGCTGCCTCGCCCTGTGCCTTAAAGTCACAGACCTGGGGTGGAGCCCAGTTCTGCCTCTTCACCGGGGACAGGACTTGCACATACATCTCTGCGAGGGAGGGTGTCCCTAAATCTCAGTCCCAGCCTTCTCCTGGGGCTTTGGGCAGGTACTTGACCCCTCTGGGCCTCCACTTCCTCAGGTATAAACTATGGTAGTTTTACAGAGTGCCTATTAGTGTCAGGAGCTGCTCTAATTGCGTTTCTGTGATGCCCCACTGATCCCACATGGCTGGCCCCCTCCCCTCCTTTGGGTCTTTCCTCAAGTGACACCTTCTCCGGGAGGCCAACGTGCATTGCAACCCCCCTAATCCATCTTCCTCCTCAGCACTTCACACCATCTAAGCAATCTACATGCGACATATTTGTTCTCTGAGTCCCCCGCATTGCAACGGGAGCTCCAGGAAGACGGAATTGCTTTTTTTTTTTTTTTTTCCATTTGCTGCTATCCTAAGGCTTAGCATGTGCCTGGCACATAGTAGTCTTAGTCAATGTCTGCTGACTGAATGAATGGATTCAGTCCTCACAAGCATCCAGTGAGGTAGGTTCTGGAATCAGCCCTGATGGGATATAATTATCCTAGAAAATTCCGTGTGTAGGAGGCCCCCAGCGCATAGTAGGTTTTCAAATGCCATGATTCAGAGATGCTCTTTTCTGTTCTGATTCCGGAGCCACCGGAGAAAGAAAAGTGTGGCGGGGCCTTGTCAACTGTCTCCCAGGTCACTTAGAATACAGCAAATAATTTGACATCTGCTTTTTCATTCAGGTTCTTTGTGGGGCCAATCAAGGGACAACAAATTTCCCATCTCAGAGGCGCTAATGAAGGTTAGATAATAAATGCCAAGGCAAAGCAGATGAGCCTGGATGGCTTTCCAGCTAACCCCCTCTGAGTGCTCAGCCACATGGATGCCCTACTCTGACCTCAGCCCCACACATCCACACAGACAGCCTCCACGCTGCCGCCCTCAGCCCACACCCCAGCCCAGCCCCGAAGCCCTTCTCCTGCAGAAAGCACACAATGGGGAGGACGGGAAGAGGCATTTTCCAGGAGAGGAAACCCAAACCCAAGAAGCATGTGAAGAGACATTCAGATGCACTACTGATCAAAGGAATGTAAATTAAGGCAAGAGACATCACTGTAGGCTTTCTACGATGAGACAGGCAAACAGGCAAACGTTAGAAAGTGGGATAATGCCCAGTCCGGATGTGGGGGTGTGAAACCCACAGGCGCGGCTGTTGTTCACTTTGCAAGTTAAGTATATCCTGCCTACCCTCTGACCCCGCAGTTCTGCTTCTGGGTGTGTGTGCACCCCAAGGACATTCGCATCCCTTAGGAGGACAGGCCTGAGGATGTTTCTAGCAGCATCACTTGTGGCAGCAGGGAGTGGGAAACACCCTTGGTGTCCATCTCCAGGTGACCTAAGAGCACATGGAGGAAACAGCATGACCCTCAGGCGGGAGCTGAGTAGGAGTGCGCGCAGCCACGTGGATGGGTCTTAAACATGTAAAGCGTAATGGAAATTTAAGAATCAGAGTGAGAGCTTTAATGCATCCTACAGTCAACTCAACTACTGTCCAGCAAACATTCACACCCCTCCCTTGGGGCAGAATGTACTTCCCACCCTACTAACTTTGAGCCTGGCTATGTGACTTGCTTTGTCCACTGAAACGAGAGCAAAAGTGACCATGTACCATTCCCCAGCCAAGCCTTAGGAGACATCACGGGTTTCTCTCACCCCTCTGGCATTTCTGCCATTGTCACGAGAATGTTCTCCGGGCAGATGCTAGCCCCAGGATGACAGGGCACACCTGATCCCAACCCACAGCCTGGAACCAAGCCCAGGCAGCCCACAGCCCATAACAGTCACTCTGCCCGTCCCACAGACCCATGAGCAAGAAAAATCATGCTTGTTTCGTAAGCCATTGAGTTTTAGAGTGATTTGTTAGACGGTAGTCCTCTCTTCCCTGTGGGCGATACGTGAGACAACCCCCAGCCAAGGCCTAGAACCATAGAGAGTACTCACCCTATATAGACTATGTTTTTGTCTCCTATGCATACATAGCTTTGCACTTAAAGGATGCACTCTCTGGCCTCTTGTATACTCGAATTGCCAGCATCACTGCCCTTGCACTTTGGGGCCATTATCAAGCAAACTAAGGGTTACTTGAATACAAGCCCTGCAACGCCTCCCAGTTGATCTGATAACTGAACCTTTTTGTGTGGATATGCTGGACAAAGGGATGACTTCCGTGCCAGGCGGGACAGAGCAGGACGGTCCAAGATTTCACCATGCTACTCAGTATGGTAAGCAGTTTAAAACTCACGAATTGTATTTATCTCTGGAATTTTCCATTTAACATTTCCAGATAACGACTAACCATGGGTAACTGAAACCGCAGAAAAATCACAGACAAGGAAGGCAGGAGTGGGCAACTGCATAGCCTTATTGCAAAAAAACAGCTAATACTCAGCATTTATATAAATTTAAAGTATGCAAAAAGTGACACATTTGTAAGAACACATAAAAACATAAATACTTTAAGCAGAATTGAGAGGTGCCGGGATGAGAGCAGACCATGGGGGATAAAGAGAAACTGAGCACTGAGTTGGAAACTTGCACCATCACTGCCTTGGCCTGAGGTAACCTCAGCTCACTCGCCCTGAGTTTCTGCCTCACCGAAAACAAGTCCACCAAGGCAGGGCCAGGACAGACCCCGGGAGGCCACAGCTGGGGCTCCATGAACACTGGTTGAAACAAAGGCTAAGATCAAAACTCTGAAGACTTCCCTGACTCTTGGAACCCCAGAACCTTCCTTCTAGAAGGGAGTTAGTTTTATGCTATTTTGTCAGAAGCCACAACGTGAGCACCTGGAAGAGGGTGTCTGTCACCCTTACGGCACAGATCTCAGTGGTTCAGAAACAGGGCCAAGGTCTCCTAGGTCCCCTGCTGGGTCCCAGATCTGCTGGAGGTGAAGCCCCTCTTTTGAACTTGGTCCTTGGTGCTCGCTCCCTCCACTGGCGTGAGAGCAGGGAGGATGAAAGGCGTGGAGCTGAACGAAATTAAATCTTCCTCATCACCTTGGCCAGTTTATTTGTCAACTTCAGTCCTAATGGACGCGGATGAGAACTCCACAGGGAAAACATGAGGGAGGGAAGCAGAGGGGAAGGTGCCGGCAGCAGAGGGGGCAGGAACTTTCGTTCCTTTGCAAGGGCCACTCCACCTCCCGCCTTCACTCCAGCTCATGGAAGTCTCAATAAAGATACACCTCCGGGGCAGGAAAGCCGTGAGGAGCAGGAAAAGGAGGCAGGCTTCAAAAGTGAGCTGTGAAGTTCATTTCCAATGAAATTAGGATGCGAAAGAAGCAAAAGAAGAGGAAAACCAGAGCAGATGGTGCCAGCACCACCACAGAGCCCTGGCTCTGAAGTCCAGCCAGCCCGGGGTCGAATCCCGAGGCCGTCACTTCATAGCTGTGCAGTGTAAGTGATGCGTTTAGCCTCTCTGGACCTCAGTTTTCACATGTGTATAATGGGGACAAAAATAGCCCCTGTCTCATGGGGCTGTCGGGAGGATTCAGTGAGATGGTCTACGCACAGCACCTGGCTCACAGGTAGCTCAGATGTTTGCTGAGCACCTGCCGGGTGCCAAGCGCTGTGCGCAGGATGAGGCTGGTCAGGCAGCGCCCTTGTGGGAGTTCAAGGGCAAATAAGTAAATGCACACAACAAGATCAATTCAGAGGTTTGCAGAAGCCGGTGATAGGGGTGTCTGTTTTAGATAGGACGGTAGGGAAAGGCTACTTCAAGAAGATGATATTGGGGTGAGACCTGAAGCTGAGCAGATGCCCATTATGGAAAGTGTTGGCACAGGAGGAGACCCCACTCGCATCAGCGCCCCCTGCCTTCCCCCGCCTCACCCTCCCACCCCCGGCCCTGGGAAGAGCAGGAGTCAGATTGACAAAGGTCCCACCTCCAGGTCTCCAGGCCTGTGGAAGCAGCCTCAGTCCTACCTCCCAGCTGTCACACCCTGTTGAGGGGAAGGACCGCTTCAGAGACGACAATGAGAGCCATACACAAGTCTTTATTTCCGATGCCAACTGGGGTCTCTGACACGGGTACTGCATTTAGGTCCGTTTCACCCTGAGTCTGTAGAACATGATGTCAAAAGCTCAGCTGAGCTCTTCTTACTCAGGGCCGGGCTCTTAGCCACACCCCAGACACGGCTAGGAAGACCTGCCTCTCAGGCCTTCCACCAGCACCTCCCGGAGTTCTGTGGTTGCTGCTCCGAACTGATGGCACCCCCTGCCCAGGGACTGATGTGAATCCCAGTTCTCAGAGTTGAGATCGGATCATACCACTGCAGATTTCAGGGCTTCTCCCCCCGTGGCCCCTAAGATGCAGTCCAAGGTCCTCGATGTGACATTTGAGCCTTGTTGCGACCTAGCCCTGTTGGAGTAGTCACTCCAGCCTGGCTCCTCACTGCTGCTACCTGCCCCTAGGTGTCCAGCTAGAACCATTAGCTGCTTCAGACAGGACAACCTAGGGGCATCCATTCTCAAATTTGCACACGCTGATCCTCCCACTTAAGAATGCCTTTCCCTACCCTGACCACTCAGTCACAAGACGCACCAAGACAGGGCCACTCAATGACTCCAGGCAAGGTCAGGTCTCGCTCTGACCTTGCCTTGAGACCCACACAGCAAGTACACCATAACTGAAGATGCCTCGATCCCAGAACCCAGGGAGTCAACCCCACCCCGTCAAGACCCTGCCTGACCTTCACCTAGCCTGCCCAAGACACTAGCAATGTCATATGCCCACTCCAGTCACAATCCAGGCAAGGCGAGAAGAGATGCTAATATTCACAGAACACTTACATGGGGATGAGCCTGACTAGTTTGTAAATAAGAAAACAGAAGCTCAGAGTGGGCAAGTTTACCCAGCTCTCTAATCAGCCAGGATTTGAACCCAGATCTTGGCTTCCTCTGGCTCAGTCATCCTTTTTCTACTCAACTAAACAGGGGTTCACTCCCTATCCCCCAGCCCCACCCATCGTTGCCTCCATGACCACACCCCTTTCTGTGATCCCTCTCCCTGCCTCAGCTTATTGGATCCAAGTTGCTCCCAGCTCCAAGCTGGACCAATCAGATTCTTTCTCTTTGGGTTTTTGAAAATGGGATCCAGAGACTCAGTTAACTCCTGGAGGGCTGGTAGACGACCACGGGGCTATGGTCATCATGTAGAGGTCACCACAAGAAAAGAAAGAAGCAGAAGTGCTGAGGCATAGATCTGAGACCCTGAAGGTCAGTCCCCTCCCAGTGTCCTGCGTTCTGGTCTTCTCATACTCTCATCTGGGCCCTGTGGGGCTGTCCTCTCACAGCCCCTTAGTTACTGTAGCCTGAGTGGGCTTCTAGCCCTAGTGCTCAATCTTTTTTCCTCCAACGATGGTGCCAAGGATTTAGGGTACATTCTCCAAGTCACTGCCCGGTGTGCCTCACCAGGAGGACGAGCTCAAGGGGAATGGTGGGCCTGTTGTAGACCCCACCAAACAAAAAAGGCCTCACAAAAGGACAGAGGGTCACACAGGATGACCACTGCCTTCCCAACAGTCCAAAATTCTGTTCTCCCCAAAGGCTACCTCGAGGCAAGCATGCCTCGACACGCTGTCTGGAGTCTTGCAGGGGTGGGAGCAGACGCCAGACAGAGAAGGAGACGAGGAAGGCTGTGCAGGCCGGATGTCAGAGTGGGCGCTAGGGAGTGGCAAAGGCCATCAGGATCCTGTCAGGGTGCAAGCGCCCGCCACCAGGGGCTGAGATGGCAAACACTGCTGGTGGGAGCAGAAAAGGGCTGTTCAGAACAGACTGACAAGGCGAGAAGGGATGGGCCACTCCGAGCCAAAGGTACAAGGTCAAAAGCCTGACAGTGAGTGAGCAGAACTCCCCAAATTCCGCTTTGTTCCTGACTTCTCTGGCAAGAAAGAGGGTCATTTAAAGTGAAATGGGCAGAATGAGCACACGGAGGCCAGGCTCTATGCTTTCTGGATTTGTTCCAGCCTCAGGGCACAAATGAACAGCCTGGACCGCTGGGCCCCTCCACCTGGGATCGGCAGGCCCTTCGCTGGGGTGCCATGGGGAATCCTGGGGACCCGCTGCGGAATCAAGCCCCGGAGAACAGGTAACGGCTTGCTGATTTCAAAAAGAACAAGAAACTAGAATCTGCAGACTAGAGGGTGACGGACGCCCAGCCAGATTCCTGTGCTAACTGTAGCTGCCTAGTATTTTGAGACCTTGGTTCAGCCTTCCCGAGCCCCTTGTCCCTCAACACCTGGTTGAGTTGTTGCAGGAGAGGGGTGACACAGGGGAAAGCAGGGCCAGCTCTGGGCCACAAAAAGAAGGCTTTCAAGTTGCATATAGGTCTGGCCTTTTAAGTTCAAAAGCCACAGTTTTCTGTAAATAATATATTTAGAGGAGAAGAAAGTCTGGGCTGCCTCCCCTCTCCTGCCTTCTCTCCCCCACCTGCATGATGAATAAGGCTGCGGGACAGAGGGAGGAAGTCAAAGGACGTGGCAGGGACATCTCTGTGTTCCCAAAGCCCATTTCCTTTTCCTCACGGGCACACAGGTAAATCACACTTCCCCGTGCAGCCACATGACTGAGTTCTGGCCACAGGAAGTGAAGCGAGCCTGGCCCAGAGGGACCTCCCTCATCATCCTCTCCTCTCCTTCCCCAGCTGCTGGCTGACCGAGGAAGACTCGGAAGCCCTGCAAGGGAAGGAGCCTGAACCTCCGATGACCACGTGGAAGGGGCCTGCACTGGACCTCACGTGAGCAGACCAGCTTCTGTCATGGAAAGCCACTGAGCTTTGGGGGTTTCTGTTACAGCAGCCAGTGACTGACACAAGGGGAAGCAAAGAAAGCACAGATGCTGGAGTGGATCACTGAAGTGGGCCCATGTAGCCTCACCAGCAGACAGGCAGACACTCCGCGTGCACACACACACACACACACACCCCACACGCTGTCCTGGAAGGCAGAGAGTAACAGGCCGGGAAATCTTAAAGCAGAGAGGAGAATCACCCTATCTACCAAGGAGAGACAAGGAAAGTGACGAAACACAAGAGTTGTCCTGCACCCAGCACAGAGCAGGAGCAAATTGAACGTGTCCAAGTCAACCTCGAAAAATGGGCCCGAATGGAACGAACTGCTGCTACGTGACTGTTACAGAATGGATGTCTGTGCGCCCCCCGCCCACCACCAATTCACATATTGCAGTTCCAGCTCTCGACGTGTTGGCATTGAGGGGGGGCACTGGGGGGTGATTAGGTCATGGAGATGGAGCCCTCGTGAATGGGATTAGTGGCCTGATGAAAGAGATCCCAGGGGCTTCCTCACTCCTCCGCCCTGTGAGGACGCAGCGAGAAGGCAGCCAGCGGCCTCTGACACCAAGTCTGCCAGCTCCTTGACCTCAGACCTCCCAGCTTCCAGGACTGCGAGAAGAAGCCAGACACAAAAAAAAGTACACTGTATGATCACATTTACGTAGAGCTCAAAATCCAGGCCACCCCTGGGGTCTAGGCTTACATACGTGGTGATAAACGGGGAGCAGCGTCCGCCAGCCTCTTCTGTAAAGCGTCGGGGAAGAAATGCCTCACGTTTGGAGGGTCGTACAGTCTGTTTCAACCACTCAACGCTGCCATCGGAGCAGGAAAGCAGCCATAGATGTCCATGAGGGAATGGGGTGGGGCTGTGTTCCAGTCAAACTTTATTTACAAGAAGAGGCAAAGGGCCCTGCCACACATGTGAGCAAGGCCACGATTGCTCTCCCTTGGGAACAGCAGGCAGTTGGTTGGTAGCTCTCAGGAAGGGATAAACAGGAGGCCAGCAATGATCCCTTTCTTGATCTCAGCTGTGGTAGCGTTCATGTGGTAGGACCTCATGAAGCTGTATACTTATGTTTTATGCACTTCCCAGACATGTCTGATATTTCTTAATTTTAAAAGGTTTAATGTGGTACATCCACACAGTGAAATATTATTTGGCAATAAAAAGCAATGAAGTACTGACAAATGCTACAATAGGGAGGAACCTTGAAAACATTCTGATAAGTGAAAGAAGCCAGTCACATTATAGTATACGATTCCACTTACACGTGTCCAGAATTGGCGAATCTACAGAGACAGAAAGGACCCTGGCGGTTGTTTAGGTCTGTGAGGTGTAGAAGACTGAGAGGTGATGGCTAAAGGAAATAGGATTTCTCTCTGGGGTGACAAAAAATGTTCCATAATTGGTAGTGTTTATGATTGCATAACTATGAATACTCTAGAAACCACTGAACTGTACACTTTAAATGGGCAAATTGTGTGTAAGTGAATCATATCTCTATAAAGCTGTTATCAAAAAAAATTTTTTTAATGAGAATTAATGAATAAAACCAGCAGCCTCTGCCCTCTCCACCGGTGACAGGCCAGGGACGGGAACATGTGCTGAGACAAAGCAGACAGACACCAGCTTTGGAAAAACCACTTGTCTCCAGAAGCATCACCACCACCCTCCAGGTCAGGCCTTTCTCTGCTTTTTTTGCAAAACACGCGCTGAAAATCAGAAGCCCAGAAGCCCAAGAGCCCAGAGATTCTGACGACAAGCAAGGGCCAAGGCATCCCTGCCTAGAGACACAGGTTTTAAACTCAAAATGAAATGCCAGGCAAAAGCCTAAGCGAAGCCAAGTCCTGTGGGAGTCAGGCTGCCTCCAGGGACTGGTGCCAAGCCTACAGGAGCCAGCGCCTGGGTGGCAAATGGGAGTGGGGGGCTTCAGCCCTCCAGGAGCAGCATTTTGAAAGGGCCTCTCTCTCGAGTTGGTAGCTCCTGGTGGCTTCTAGGCCTGGGACGATCTTGGGCTCAGTCAGGGGATTGAGTCCCTCTGCTCTTCACGCAGGCTGGAGGCAGCGTGTCTGGGGGGTTCTGTGTTACATCCCAGACTTTGCAGAGCCTCCAGCGAGCCCGGCAGATGGCTGCAAGTAATGAGGCTGCAGGAGCTGGCAGATGGGACGCGTGAGGAGCAGAGGGTGCAGGGAGCAGGAGCAGCCGCGGGAAACCTCAGCTGCCGCCTCCCTCTGCTCAGCCCCTGGCAGCTGTGAGCCAGCGGGGCCGCCTGGCTGGATCAGAACACACGGCTAAGCGAAGCCAAGAACTCCTTGGGCCTGAGAAGCAGAAGAGGGGCGAGGAGGCACCAGGCAGGGTGGAAAGAGCTGTGAGGTGTGGCAGAAGTAGCGTGGGACTTTGCTGTGTGACCGCAGGCAGGTAGCCCCAGGTCTCTGAGTCTGTTTCCTGTGGGGTAAACCAGAGATGACAGCACCTACGCCAAAGAGACGTCAAAAAAATTAAGCGAACAAGGGGTGTGGCAGTATCTAGCAGTGAATGGCATTCTGTGCATTAGTCGGTGAAGGTTAGAGGGCTGTTAGCTGAGTAGAAATAAACACTAACTGGGTTACTTTCCCAGTTAGCTTTCTAGCTGCCTGGGCCAGACCGAGGATGGGAAATACACAGGAACATTCAAGCTGGAGTTGACTGCGCCGGACCCTCAACTAATCCCCCACACGGCTCATTTTATCTGATTCAGAAGAATCCATAAGTGGATGTTACCATCCCCTGTCACAGGTGATGAAAGCGAGCCTTACAGAGGGCAGGCCGCCTGCGCTGGGTCCCCCGGCTGGGAAGGCAGAGCCGGGCTGTGCGTTAGCCACGCTCAGCGTGCTGTGTTTAATCCCAGCTCTGCCACCACTGGGACCCGGAGGACGTTTCCTAGTCTGTCTGAGCCTCAGCCTCCTGACCTAAAAAAAAAGAGGATGATGATAATAAAACCGGCTTTGTGGGCTTTCGGAAAGTAAATGGGATAATGTGCCTGAAAGGGACTGGTACGCAGCTGATGCTCCACGAATGCTCCCTGGATCGCTGGAGCTGGGGTGAGGGAGGCTGCCTCCGAGTGGGGGGGCCCATTTCTTAGAGACTGGTACACAGTAGGCATGTTCACTATGCTCAGTCCATGGCAGTCGTGAAGAGTATTTTCTTGGGGCCTCAGTTTTCTCATCTGTAAAATGGAGCAAATAAAGGCAACTCTCGGAGCCCTTCCAACCTCACAGGCTGGGCATGAGGGCTCCACTCCAATCTTGGAAACAGAAGAGTAAGAGGAAGAAAGCAGAGGAAGGTGCGTGAGGTTGCGAGGGCCTCAGAGACCCACAAGGGCCATCCCACCCAGCGTGACAGCCCTTCTGCCCAACCCTGCTGGGCCAGCACTTACGTCTCCCTTCCTTCCACTAAATCTCATTCCTTCTCCAGTCACAGCTCACTTTGGGATTCTTTTCGATTTTAATAGCTATTTTGAGGCAGTAAGCGGACTGGTGAAGCACCAGGACCCTGCAGCCCACCTGCCCAGGTTCCAACCCAGCTCTGTCACTCAAAACCCACATGGTCTTGAGCAAGTTGACTCAACCTCCCTGGGCCTCAGTTTCCCCATCTATATATAACATGGTGTCGCAATAGCACAAACCCCATCAAGTTGTTGGGAAGGATCAGCTGGTTCTGGCATGTTGGCAAAACAGAATTAAGTCTGGGGCATTGTTTTATTGTTATTTATTTAATAATAATTAAATAACATTAATTTAGAGTAATGATAATAGAAAAACAACCTGGCCCACTAAAACCATGAGTTGACAGATATCACTGCTCAGAATGAGGCTAAAATAATTAGACTTGCTAAGTGAATCCGTGTGAGGGGAAACAGTAAGTGAATACAACACGTTGGGGTGTGAGCAGGGCACAGCCCGAACTGGGAAGGCAGTGAACAGCGAGAATGCGGGCCTTTCCACGCACGGGACCCCGTGTGGCATGCCCCTGAAGCTGGCCCTGGCTCTATATCTTGACAGGAGTACCGGCTACACGGATGGACACCTATCCTGAAACTCACCGTACATTTAAAACCTGTGCCTTTCACCGTTTGTAAATTATACCAATGAAATGATATCGATTAAAACAAAGAAACATGACAAAATAGGGGTACACACTCCCAGCTCATCTCAGACACGTGGTTCTACGAGGCGCAGGCGTAGGCTGGTATGACTGCTGTCCTCTTTTAACCCCATCTGTACACCCTTGGGTGCAGGATGTGCAGGGCCTGACCCTATGCCATCCTCAGAGGCCACAGTGTGACTGTGACCTGGAGCCACCGGCACTCTCACGCGGTGGCCCCAATCTGCAGCTGCGCCTCTGACTTCACTTGAAGGAATCATCCCGCATCTGAAGTGAGGGCTCTTTGTGAATGCAGGGCCTGGGCCGTGGAAGGGTCCTGCTGCAAACTCCACCCCAGGGAGAGACCCAGGAAGAACCAGCCTATGGATGGAGAAAGAGGCATCTTCAAACTCCTCAGAGCCGGAGCAGCTGAGCAAACCCTACCCCGCACCGCTGCTGAATGTCCGCTCAGACGGGCAAAGGGCTAGATTTAAGCGTCCAAGGTACCTTCTCACACCAAAGTCTGATAAGACCGCAGTCCTTTAGAAATTGAAATTACCACTATTTACACATAGCAGCCTCCTCACCATGGAGAAACTGTTTCCAATTATGAAACCTGAAAGCTGGTCACCATTTGGGGCTGATAGGATGCTCTCAGAGTAAGCAGGTGAGAGCGCCCAGACACCTAATTACTTGGAAAGATAATCTTGAATAATTGGAATTAGAGCAACTAAAGCAATTATTAGACATTGTGATCTCCAGGAACAGTCTTCCACCAGGCAGAGGGGCTTAATCACCTTTAGTAAGAGCACGTAATTAGAGAAATCCAGAATTTCAGAACAGAAAGTGACAGAACCAGCACTTCAGAATGAAGGAGGTGGGAGGACCACGTGCGAGGCTCGGGAAGATGAGGCTGGAGGGATAGTGGGAAGGAAGCGTGGGATGCGACAGGACAGGTGGAATCAGCAGGGTGGGGGCTGCTTAGCAGGCTTTAGGGGCCTGGAGCCCGAACGAACCTAAATTTGCCATGTGACCTTGAGCAAGGCACTGAACCCCTCTGGGCTCTACCTTCTACTCTTCGGTCATTCAGCAAATGTCTATTGCACGTCTGCCCTGTGCCTGGCACGGAGGACGCCAGGCCTCGCTCTTTGTACCTGCCACTCATTCTCCAGAAATGACCTCCCCTGGAGTCCCTCACGCCCCAGGAGTGCCACCCCTTCCTTCAGGACCCTCCCCACATGGCACACCTCTGCACAGCCTTGCCAGCTCGTTATCATGCCTGCCACCGCCCTCTGTCTACCCCGTCTGGGCTTCTGATTCACAGAGACGACTCTCTTCCTCCTTGTCTGCCCCCCGCCCCCCTAGAAGGCTCCTCAGGAGGAAGAGCTGTGGGTGATTCTCCTCACTGTCTCAGCTCCTGGCACGCGGCCTGGTACGAAGATGCTGACCACTGGCCTGAGGCGAGGTGGCCAGAGGTCACTGCAGCCCATTCCTGAAAGCAAGGCTGTTGTCTACCCTGCCTCCAAGAATTAAATGGCACAGGCAAGGCGGCCTGTGCTGTGAGTTTGTTGAGACTGGCCAAGGAAATGATCTCCTGCGTCCGAGGATCCCAGAGCTCTGCCACCTCCACACGTGGGCCGGGGACATTTGTATGACGGACGCTGCCCACCCTCGGCCAGAGGGCTGCAAGGATCATCTCAGTTCTGTCTGGGAATGGCAGGTGCCCGGGAATAATGAATGATGTATGAACCACTGTGGCAAGTCCTCCTGCCTCTTCGTGTCCTGAAGTGTCTACCTCACTGGGATGAAGAAATCGGAGCTCCCATTTTGTCAGACCTTGGGCCACAGATATGAACTTGGAGACCTGGGAGCACAGAGCAGGAGTAACTGACTCAGTCTGTAAGGCGAGGGAGGACTTTGCAGAGGCAGGGCCTTTGGACTGGCTCGTGAAGGCTGACTGAGGGTTCCCCAGGCAGCCAGGGGTGGAAAGATCGCCCAGGACCACGCACACACACAAGGATGCACCAGCCACCTGGCACATGCAGGCTGCAGAGCGCAGGCTGACCGATTCGTAGCTCCCATGTCAGAGTCTGGGCAGCTGTGGAAGTCAGTTCCCCTCTCCCTGCCCTGTTCAGCGTGTTCTGATCTATGTACGTTACAGTTCTATGACATAAATCAATAAAATGCACTAAAAAATTTAAGTGAGTAGCAGAATTGTCAATCGATTTCAGACGAAGAACAGAGAGGTTGAGGGAACCAACAAGAGACTATTATAGGAACTGAAGTGAGAAATGACTCCGGCCAGACCCGGGATTGTGGCCATGGAGCCACCACATGGTTACACACCCCTGAAATATTAAACAGATGAAACCTACAAGCTTTGGAGACCGGTTCACAAAAATTGCCAGCTGGTGGCTGCCAGAAATCCCAGCTCACTGGGAAGCAGGGCCAGGGACCAGGGGGGACTTAAAACACAGCTCAGCCCGGGGGTGCCAGAGGAGACCATGGCTTCTGGAGTCAGGATCCAGTGTCTGTAACATGGCCCCCTGCTCCCTCCTTCGTGACTTCATTCATTCAACAACCTTTACGAAATTCTTGTTGCGTACCAACCTCAGCTGGGGCCAGGGAGGCACAGGCAGGACCAGATCCAGTGCCTGTCCTCAGGGAGTGTCCAGGCTGGTGGGGGAGATGCAGTGTGAGATGGGTGCTAGTAGGACCAGTCACTGTGGGTACCCCTGGGGTTCAGGATGGCGCTTCAGAAGAGGGCATGTCGAAACTGGGTTTGGGAGGATAAATAGAAGTTCGAAAGGCAGACAGGTGGTAAAGGCACTTCAGACAGAGGAAACGGCACATGCAAAGGCCCAGAGGCGTGAACGACAATGAAGAGTTTGGGGGAACTGTACGCGACTGGGGAGACAGGGCTGGTGCTCAAGGTCCATGTCACAGCCTGTAGAAGGCAGAGTGAAAAAGGCAATCGCTAGACTGTGGAGGGCGCTGACTGCCGTGTAAACGTCCTCTGTGAGTTGGGAGCCATGAAAAGGGGCTACGCAGGATGTAGCTGGCTTTTCATCTTAGAAAGATGATTTGGAACTCAGCGTGGGAAATTTGTGTTTTACTCGTATTGAAGCATCGCATATATTTAGAGAAGCGCATGCTTCAGAAGTGCGCAGCCTGATGAACTTGCATAAACGGAGCACAGCCGTGTCACCAGCACCCAGATTAAGGAACAGATCGTCACCAACTGCCAGAGTCCTCTGCACGCTCCCCCTTCTGCCACACCGGCTCTTCAAGGGCAAACTCTACCCTGACTCCTAACAGTGCAGATTCGTTTTGCCTATTTTCCAGTTCTATAGGAATGGAACCATACAGCACACATTCTTTCGAATCCAGTTCTTTGCTCAACACCCTTGCTGCTGAGAGCAGTTGTACATGGTTCAGTCCCAGTGCCATATGGTCTCCGCGGTGTGTGTTGATGGGCGTTGAGGACTTGCACGTAGGAGGTCTGACAGCAAATCTGAATCATGAGAGGCTCAGTTCCTTCATTTGTTCATTCATTCATTCATTCACTCACAGTGAAGGCCCATCTACTTGAGAGGGTACATCCCACACGCGGCTTATGAACTAGAAGCTTTCCTCACCTCACACCTTCACGAAAGACTTGGTACAAATCTTTATTGGGGAGTCCTGTTAATGTAGCAAATAGAGGAACCCCAAACCTGTTCATGGACCCTGCACAGGGGTCTGAGGTGTGGTCATCTTACCCCAACCCCTGTCCAGTGGAGGGTGCATCCTTTACTCATAGCTAGAGTCCTTCCGCCGTGTTGGACCCTGTTTATTTAGCTCTTTCCTGCTCCTGTAGGGCAGACCTTTCACCTTGCTCCCCAATGCCCAGCCCTGAGCTTGCCACAGAGTAGACGCTCCTAAAATATCTGCGGAATCGAAAGGCACATACAAAACGGCTGGCACTCAGAC
Organism: Cynopterus sphinx; assembly: GCA_030015415.1. Taxonomy (NCBI): domain Eukaryota; kingdom Metazoa; phylum Chordata; class Mammalia; order Chiroptera; family Pteropodidae; genus Cynopterus; species Cynopterus sphinx. The sequence continues at coordinate 90,584,819 of CM057379.1, read as the reverse complement.
ATGCTCAACTGGGGTCTGACAAGGTAATGAACGTTTGTTACCGTACCCAAATATTTTGGTCACTGTGAGAGAAATAAATAGGTCACTCTGACAATGACAATGACCAGGGGAGACCTTGACAAACAAATTAGTGAGTCTCAGTCTCTCTCTCTCTCTCTCTCTCTCACACACACACACACACACACACAGAAGTACAGCTGGACCAGTTCCAGCACAACCTGATCACCAGCTGTTGATCATCCTTGAGGCCTGTGGTCAAGCCTCGGTGTGGTAGCATGCTCTCTTTGCCCTAGTTTCCGCATCTGTAAGATGGGGATTAAGTGAGCCAGTGTGTACAGTTCTCAGAACGGTAGTTGGCACATGGGCAGCATTGCATGAAGCCAGTTAGTGTTTTGTGCCATGATTATCACTGTTTGGAGACAAGGAGGGAAGTGACAGAGGGAGCCGGCGCAGGGGTGAGGATCTGGGGAAGAATGCTCTTTGGGGGAGAGCACGCCTCCAACATCAACCCCTGACTCCCTGTGTGGGCCTGAACAAGTCACTCATTGCTGCAGCTCAGCCTCCTCACCCATGGAATAGTCAGTGTGGTGAGGGCGTGGTCAGCCAACAGACGGATCCGTGAGCGCCACACTCCTGCAGGTGCCCCGGGAGAGCCAGGCCAGGAGGTCTGGGGAGAGGCCAGAGGGCTGCCATGAGCAGACCCCACAGACCCCGAAGCGGGGAGACAATGCTTGAGAGGCAGCATGACATGAAAATCGTTCTGGCAGCTAAGTCAGCCCACTCAGTCTCCTTGTAAACATTTTTATAGACACAGCCACAAGGTCCTCGGCGTGGCCATCAAGCCCTGAAAGTAAAATAATGAGGCCAGTAAAAGACAAAGATGCAGCTCTCTGGATCCCTTGGTCCTCATAAAGGAAGAAGGTAAAATGGTCTGATGCTTCTGGGAGCCACAGTGACCCACTGGCTCTGGACGTGGACACACACATCTGTACACACACCCACACACACCCACACGTGCACACAGGTACACGCTTACACATGCTCACCCACCGCATGAACACGCACACACACGACACACGTGCACACATTCTTACAGAGGCATCTGCTCGGGAATGCATACCCTCACCCTCAACTGGACACTGGCACACACACACGTGGACGTGTCCACACACAGGCCCTGCTGCCTGGAAGCCAGGCTTGGAGCAGCGCTGACCGTGGATCGCCAGGCATCCGAGAGGGCTGCCTCCGGGTACCAGCTTCTAAGATGCAGCGCCATGGAGGGGCATGGAGTATGGGCTCTGTCCCCTGTGAGACGTAAGACTCAAGGGTCTTAATGTCTCTGTGCCTCGGTTTCCTCGTCTGTCTCATGGAGTGAGAGGCTGTAAGGTTTCTCAGTTAAAACATGTAAAGTGCCTGGTACATAGTAACTACTCAGCAAATGCCAGCCATTCATTAGTCGTCGTCACAGTGTTCCCTAGAGCCCTGAGTCTGGAAGCTGGGCACCCGAGTTCCTTAGCCCGAGACTTTCGGGGTGGCCACATGGAGCAACTAAAGAAGACACAGCTATGGAGAAGCTGAGGAAACGGAGGAGGCTGCCCCCACTGCCCAGAGCTGTGGGCCCTGGGAGTTCTCTGTCATGCGTCCCCGCGCTCGCCAGCCGGCACTTGGCTGGAGCTCTCCAAAGAGACGGCGTCCACGAGTCAGAAGTGTCACCAGCCTCCATGACACACGAGAGGGGTCAGAGATGCAACCCTCCAGGTACCCGAACCTCCTGACACTGCAGGAGCCCCACCATCAGGACACATGGGTGGCCACATATCCTGGACTTAAGAATCCCCCCCAACCCCCGCAATGTTGGGACAGTTTGTATGACTAGACTTCTGCCTCGGTTTCCCCACCCCAACTCCCAGGACCAGAGCCCGCTCCTTATCCCCAGGCTGTTTAGAGAGACCTGCATACTCTTCCCTCTTGGCAGCCATTCCCCTTGGTGGCAGAGGGGAGGCGGGTCAGGCGGCAGCGACGCCCCTGCGGTCCTGCGGCAGCACATCCTCCAGTATCCATTTTCCTGTTCTTCCTTAATAACAAAATCCCTGGCTTTTAGCTGAGCACAGAGTTGCCCAGGATAAGGACTTCGTTTCTCAGCCTCCCTTGCATCTGAGTGGTCGAGTTCTGGCCAAGGAGACTGCACAAGTGTTGTGGGGGACACGCAGGCTCTGTCCTTCCTCCTGTGCCCTGCGTCTGTCCTGCTGCCTAGAATGCAGATGTGAGAGCTGGAGCTCTTGCTGCCATCTTATACCATGAAGACAAAGGCCATAGGGATGACACAGAGGGGCAGGAGGGGCCTGCATCCCTGAGGATTTCACTGGAGCAGAGATGCCCTGGATTGCCTCCTGCCAAACTTTTATAAGAGAAAGAGATACATTTCTCTGTTGAAGCCGGTCACTTTGAGTCACTATTACTTACAGCTAAATCTAATCCTGACTGCTTAGCCCCTGCACAAGCTGTGGCCTCTTCTGACCGTCCTGCTACTGCTCATGTGGCTCTGAGCATCTCCGTGGGCCCTGCACACCTCCGAGACCTCTCTACATAGCAGTGCCCAGTCAGGCAGGACCTCCGACACCTGAGAGACAACAGAGAAGGGATATCTGGCTTCCTTCCCCCGACGTCAAATCCCACAGCCAGAGCAATGCCCCCAACACTGGTCTTACCTGGCCCAGCGCCTTCACACATCTTGCTTCCCACAAAGTCCCAGAGTGCCCCGGAAATGACAAAGTAATGACTATCAGGAATGTCCCACTGGACAGGGAGGGCAAGATGACCTTCCTCTGCCACCTCACCGGCTGAGAGACTTGGACCTTTGCAACAGGGTTCGGGCTCCCAGGCGCCATGGCCAGGTTTACCGAAGGAGAAGCTCACAGGGTTGCGAGCGGCCACCTGGGCATGGAAGTGTCTAAAGACGGGAGGACTGCACACCTGAGCAGGGCCACGCTTACCTTTCTCCGATGCTGGGGCCAGGTCAATGAAGCTGCGACATTTTTCACCTTTGGAAAGAAAAGAAGGGTTTTCAGAATATGAGAGGAAATGAGGCCTCCAGGCTTCACCTCTGCTTGTCCCATGAGCCCTGTGGCCGAGCAGGAAGCAGGGCCTGAGCGTCTCTAATCCTTATTCCTAGAAAGACAGCGTCCCCACAGAACGTGGATGGCCGAACAGCACCCTATGGTGCCACCTCCTCTCACCCCCAGCCCAATCTGGTCCTGTCGCTCCCACCCCCCGAAAGCCCTTGGGTCATGTCCATGGCCTCCACCCCACCCAGGCCCACAGCCCCTCGCCAGGCTCCCCTGGCCTCTACTCTGGCCTTCGTCCAATCCATCCTCCACACAGGAAACAAAGGGATATTTTCAAAACACACAGCTCCGATCACAGCAAACGCACGTGTGCAAGCACACACAGACACACACACACACATGCACACTCCTGCTCAAAACCCTCCAATGCCCTTCCAAGGAGTAAAGCCCAAATTCTTCACATGGACCCAGGACTGGCCTCCGCCATCTCTCCACCCACGCGTCCTACCCACAGCCCCTTCCTCTCAGCTTCTGGGTCCCCATGCTCCCCCCACAACAAGGGTTTCACACATGCTGCCCCTCCTGCCAGAACACACGTCCCCTATTGCAAGTTCTCACGGCACCTTGGCCCTCTCCTATAGGGCACCCTTACCCTATAGTTCTTTCTGTGTGGGTGCTTTTGGGGTGGACGGCCCACATGCAAGCCCTGGCCCTCGAGGGCAGGCACCTCATCCTTGGCGCACCCCCAGCCAGGGAATGCCAACTCCATCCCCCAGGGCACAAGCCTAAACCTTCATTTCCCTCTTCCTCTGACGCTTCCACATCTGACCTGCAGCTCCAGACTCACAGAATATCTAGAATCCGGCCACTCCTCATCACCTCCGCTGGTCCAGCCACCACTACCTCCCACTTGGACTGTTGCAGTGGCGTCTCCCTGTTTCTGCCCCTATCTGTACAGTGGCTTAAAGGATCCTGTTATAACCTAAGATTATGTCATTTCTCTGCTCAGAACCTATGGCCTCAGTGTGGCCTACAAGGCCCTGTGTTATCTGTCCCCCCAACACCTCCCTGACCTCATTCCTGGCTCTCTCCATTTTAGCCACTTTGGCCTCCCTGCCAATCCTTAAATGTGCCAGGCGTATCCCTGCCTCAGGGCCTTTGCACACGCTGCTAATGCTGCCTAGAACATCCTTCCCCCAGAGAGCTGAATGGCTTATCCCTCTTCTTCTTTATCACTTTCCCCAAATGTTGCCTTCTCAGAGAGGTCTTGCCTAATTTGTTTACTATTCCAAACATCCCTCCCCTGAAACTCCCCCATCTCTCTTCCCACTGGCTCATAGCACCTAGAACAGTGCCCGCTACATAGCGAGTGCTCAATAAACATTGGTTGAAGGAGTATATAAATAAATGAATAGTGAATGAATGAATGAATGAATGAAGTGAATGCCTTCTACTCAAGCCTTATGCCTATAAAAAACTTCTACTCTTCCTCCAGTCATTCCTCCCTGATGCTGAGTCTTGTCACTTAGATCACGGAGCTCAGCATGTTGCCTTCCATGAAACTTGACGGCCGGGAAGGACCCTAAAGGTCATCCAAGTTAAGCGGATCTCAGACCTGGGCAGCCCAGGCCCCATCCACACGGACCCCAGTTTCATTGGTCAGTGTGGGACCTGAACATCAGTAGGATTTTAAAAGCTCCCCAGGTGATTCCAACACGCAGTTAGGGTGACAGTCCCACTCCAGTCTGATTGGTCATTTAAATGACAGCTCGGGCCATCATGGCACTGGACACTCCATCGAGCAAGAGCATTTGTGGGGCAGGATGGCACAGCGGTCATGTGCCTGAGCTCTGAAACCAGCAGAGCTGGGTTCGAAGCCTGGCTCTGTCACTTGCTGCCACGTGACTCTCCAGTCTTTCTGTGCCTTGATTTCCTTGCCCGTGAAATGGGCAGAGAACCTGTAGGGGCGTTGTAAACACTCAACATGGGCAGTCCTGGCCTGTGAGAGTGAGAGGGCATATTCGTACCCGCCACATCCTCTAAGGGAAACCTCTCTACGGGGTCCTCACCGGTGCACCTTGCCCTGATGCTGATGGCAGACAGGTAGATGGGAACGCAACCCCAACATGAGGGTGACCAACTTGAGAGCTCTCAACAGCAAGCACGGGCTAAGGCAAGCCTCCGGGGACGGGGCAGCCTGTCGAAAGGAGTGTGGACTTAGATCAGGCCATCTGCACCAGTCAGGGTCCTGGCAGGAAACAGATGGCACTGGGAAGCAGCTCAGTGAAGCCTGCTGAGTGAAGGAGCTATTCACAGACGCGTGGACGGGGTGCGAGGCTGGCAACGTAGTAGCCTGTACCTGCCCCAGACCAGCCAAGGACACCCGGCTCCCCAGGGCCCCTCCTCTTGCTGCCCGTCTTCCTGTTGCCAACCAGACGGGTTGAAATGTCTCCTTGTTCTGAAATTCCAGTGTTTTGTTTTTTTTTTACAATGTATCTCATTATATTGTCACATTCTACCTTGGGCACTGCATGGCCCTTCTGGCTTGGCCCCATTGGAGCTATAAATGACAGGTCACCCCACCAGTAGGTAGAAGCTAAATCTTGTCATGTCGCCTAAGATCCAGGACCTGATAACCCAAGGAGAGTCCATGGCAAGCACCATGCTGAGGACTTGGCACGTATCACATTGTCTGAGGTCAGTATCCTTTCCCATTTTGTACAGATGGGGAAACTGAGGTTCGCATAGGCAAAGTGACCCACTCAAGGCTACACAGCCCAGAAGAAGCAGAACCAGGATCTGGACCCAGGTCTGTTTCTCCAAGCTCCTCCCATCATTCAAGGGACTGACTTGCCCGAAGGTGGGGCAGAGGCCCGGGACAGTCTACACTTGGATCAGCTTGTTTGGACTCAGGCAAACAGTGTCTCTGAAATACCTTTTTTAAACTTTTTGTTACGGGAAGTTTCCATCTTTTGCCAAAGCAGAGAGACTCGTATGAAGAACTCCATGTCCCCACTCCCAGTCTCCATAACTGTCACAGCCAGCCTTGTCTCATCTATACTCCTGCTCCCACCACCATGGGGTTATTTTGAAACAAATCCCAGAAATTGTATCTAAATGTCTTTCTAGAGAGTTTGCTTCCTTGCTCAAAAAGACAAATGCAAGGTCATTTATTCCTAGACCCTGCAGCATCACCTTTGGGGTGGTGGTTGGCTTTTGCAGCATGGGAACAAAACACACAACCCTAGAGGTCCTGCCCCACGCCTGACCCCTCCGACCCTCTCTCTTTGGGGAAAGGGGAGAGGGGTGGTGGAGTCAAGGGTGGGGGGAAAAGGTGGGGAGAGGAGGCTCAGAAATTGCCCTCAACACTGCAGCTTGAGCCGGCCAGCAGGCACACGGATATTGCCACCAAAGGAGCACCTGGCACAGGCCCTCACAGAGACGAGGCTTCCAGGAACCCAACCTGGGTACAACCGGCGGGTCACAGCTGCCTCCGCTCTGGCTCACCACTCACGGCTGATTCCAGGAATCTCTCTCCAAGCTTCCTCCTCCAGGCCCGGCTACTTGAGGGAGAAGCCCATGTGTGTAGAGGTGGCAAGAGGAGGACGGAGCACCAGGGTCCACATGGGCCAGGCGGAGGGAGCTCTGGCTGCACACAGACCTGAGTCCAAATCCCCACTCTGCCATCGCCGTGGGCAGACAATGGTTTGGTTGGGGGGTTTTGCCAGTAAAGGATGATCATTCCAGCCTCATGGGGCTGCTTGAAGGCTAAATGAGGTGATGAGTATGAAACAAGATGTCTTCAGTCAGGATTTACATCAGGCAACGTCTGCAAGGGATCAGCTTGATATTCTGACACCCACACTCCCACTGTCATTCACCACAGCTCTCAGACGCCCATATGAAAGGGGATGCTCTTAAGGCCAGTGGAGGTGTCTAAGCTCCAAAGCCACAAGACATGAGTTCAAACCCCTCTTCTGCCTCCTCCTAGCCACACGACCTCTGAGAGTGGCATCACCTCTCTGAGCCTTTTCCTTACCTGCTAAATGGAAGTCATTGAGTATCTGGCCTTCCAGGCTTGCAAAAAGGATGAAACAGAAAAAAGTACATGGAAATGCTCGCTCTGTGCTTGGATCCAGAAATAAGAGCTATTTTTGATCTCTTCCCTGGATCCTGGGTTAGAGATGCATTGCCCTCCTCCCAAGGAAAGCCTGGATGTCTTCCCAAGCCAGAAGCAGGAAGCTGTACCTGTGTCCCCTCAGGATGAGCAGGTGGAGGGAACTGGGCAGGACCACGGGCAGTATCGGGGAGGTGGCCAGAAGCAGATGCCCATGGCTGGTAGAATGTGTGGAGCGTCAAAGGTCTGCCAAGTTACCCTTGGCATCAACACGCAGGAGCCCAGGTCTGGATGTCAGCAGGAAGATGGCCAGGAGGAGAGAAGGGCACTGGGGAGCCCAGTGTCCTTGGCGAGGCCCCCAGATCCTGGGTCTAGAGACCGTGACTTAATTTCATGCCCCACCGGATGGTATAGTCGAGGTTTCTGTGGAGTGTGGGTGGAGCGAGAGCATCAGGAGACCCATGGTGAGGGACTGGGGGACACAGGGGCAACAGAGAGAGGTAGTAACAACTGGCCTCACAGAGCAGCCCATGAATAATAGTTGCTAATGTATATTCACACGTATTTGTGCCAGGCCCAGAGTGCTTTAAAAACTACCACCCCCACTTCACAGATGAAAAAATTGAGGCCTGGAAAGACTGAGAAACTTGTCTAAGGTCACATGGCCAGTGGCAAATGCAGGATCCAAACTGAAACAGCCTACCACAGAGCCTTTGCATTTGGCCACTACTCCATACCGCCTCTTAGCAAAGTAAGCAAGTTCTAGAAAAATCCATGCTTACTAAAGCAAATCTCAGATGACCTCGAAAGAGGACTCCACATGTGGCAGGAGAAATCGGCAGCCAACAGGAAGCGACTGCGTTTCGAGATGCCCAGATGACAGGACCCAACAAGGCTAGTTCTGAATTTGACTCTGCTTCCGAGGCCCAGGTTCCACAGAGCCCAACGTGTCTAGTTTTCTCTGCAGTCATTGCTTTCAACTTGCTAGGAGGGCAGAGAGAAACTAGTCCTGGCCCCAATAAATGTGGCCCATGAGAAATGACTTGTACTGTTTGGCAAGGGCAAAAGCTCACCCACCTTCGCTGGCTGGATTCAGGAATTCAGCACTGGGAGGAAGGAGCAAAGAAACTGCCAGCCGATCTTGCGTGAAGCTTCTCCTCTCACTACCCAGGCTGGCGAGGGGTGTGGGGGGGTCCTTGGCAAGCGCTTCCTTGGAATGCTCCGGAGGCCTCTGCCAGTTCAACTGACAGGGCAGCAGATGGCACACACTTATCTGCTGATGATATTTTGATTTATTTATCTCTTACAGATGGTACCATGCCTTGATTTCTGGCAGGAGTCCAAAATGTGGGTTAACTTTCTGGGGATAATCGTTTGTCCAAGTGGATGAAACACCAAAAACTTCCTGGCATCATGACAGTCACTGGAGCCTCCAAACGTACCTTGCTTGGGCATTTGGGGTACTGTGGGTAAACCAACGGGAAGAATTTGTTCTGCAGAATTTTACAGCTGGAAGAATTTAAATGCCTGTTTAAAATTAGCACCATAGTGTAATGTAAGCGTAAGAGCTTTGAACTCACAGTCTTGATTGAGTTCAAGCCCCAGCTCCGCCACTTACAAGCTCTGCAACCCAGGCCAGTCTCTCTGGGTCTTAGTTTCCCCATCTGTAAAGTGTGCATAATCGTCATCTCCACCACCTAAGATGTGGCAGAAACAGCTAGCTTCCCACCAAATAAACGCTCTACTCCTGCTGCAGTGTGGAGGTAATGGCTAGGAAGTGGCTGCCCAGCTAGGCACACTGTTGCTCAGCATCCGCTGCATCCCTGCAGGGTCATGTGACTGGTTCCTGCCTCTAAATTGTGAGTGTGAGTGCTGAGTGCCGCTTCCTGGGGAGGGCTTTTACACGGTGGCTGTGCCTGCTTTTTCCTCTTCCACCCAGATGCAGAGGACTCTGAGGTGCTAAGAAATGGTAGAGGCACAATATGGGCTTTGCCTGGTCCCTGAATCACTGCACAGAGAACTGTCACAGCCCCCCCACCCAAGACTATCTGCATCAAGCATTACGTGAGCAAGAAATAAATGCTTACTGTTGATCCACTGATATCTCATGGTATATACGTTTCAGCAGCCGGTGTTGCTTTATACAGAGTTAAGGATCAAATGAAATCTTACATGTGAGGTAGCCGGTGCATGACAGGACTCGGTAAAAGTTCGCAATTACTATCGTCATCATCCTTCAAGGGGTCTTGCTAAATAAGATATTGTGGGGTTTTTAAAAGTCATCCATGTGTTGGATTGTTAAAGCAAAGCAAATCTGGTTTCCCCACCACCTCAGCCTTATTTACACCCTTTTTGGATACTATTACAAATCCTTCATGTGTTGTCCTATCTCAATGCCCCAAAAGCACATTTTGGAGGAAATATTAAGGGGAGAAGCAGCTCTGGGCAGTTTTCTCATGGCACACTGTGGCTGACACAGGGAGATTATGGCACACGAGCACTTGTGTCCTGGTGTTGCCTCTCTCCCACCTGGGCACAGAGTTATCCACCTTGACTAGAGATGGGACGAGAAACTTAGGGACTATGGAGCCTGCCACCCTTAGTCTCCAGATGTGAAAAACAAGACCTGGAGAGGGCTTTGGAGTAGGCCTTCGGCTCTCTTCATGAGTCAGATAATTGAGCTGAAGATGGAACCTGAGTCCTCTGCCTTCTAATCCAGAATAAGGTATGAAAAACAAGGGCCCCACAGTCCTGGCTGCACAAAACAATAACATCCACCATGTACGGAGCATTTACTACATGCCAGGCACATTCTAAATCTCCATACACACTAACCTGTCTAATCCCCATAACAACCCTATGAAAGAGGCACTGCTATTGCTCCCACTTATCAGATGAAGAAACCGAGGCGCAGGGAGCCTAAGTACCTTACCCAAAAGCACAGAGATAGTAAGTTGTGGATGCAGAATTCCACTCAGGATGCTCTAGCTCCAGAACCTCTATTTTTGTCACGTTTGGAGGGAAGGAACTCGTAGGAAGACACTGATTCACTCTGCTCGACTCCAGGCCCCAGGAGCAAGACCCTGTCTGATACAACCAAAGGAGAGTTCCACCTTGGAAAAGGGCCTCCAAGGTGGCATTAAACTTGCCAGCAGTGAAAGAGTGTAAGAAAGAGTGTAAGAAAGGTTCGGGGCACCACACAGAGGTGGTGCCAAGAGATTCAAGCAGCCAATGGGGTATCAGACTGGGCCGGTCTTTCCTCACATGTCTTATAGGTGGTTAGTGATGGGGGCTGTGGCGCTAAATTACACTGAAACACATCATGGGAAATGAGTCTCTCCTTTCCCAATTCCCCTCCAATCCTTCAGATTACTTCCAGGAGAAAATGTCCGTTTAGTGATAGCCTATTCTTGACATTGCTCTAAGACTTGCTAATCTTCTATTTAAAGAAAGAAGAGAGGGAGAGAGAGAGAGAAGGAGGGAGTGAGGGAGAGAAAGAAAGAAACAGAGAGAGAGATAAGGCAAAAGTGTCCAGCTAGAATCAATGACATTGTTTTGTTTAATGCACACACACACACACACACACACGTTTATGTGTGTGTGTGTGTGTGTGTGTGTGTGTAATTTCTTCTATTTCTGGCAAGTTGTGCTGGTTTTCTATTTCCGATTGTAATAAAACACTTCCCTTTAAATTCATTTATGTAAGGAAAATGTAAGCCAATATAGAGCAAAGAAAAAAAAATCCTAGTAGAACAGGAGCATGTGGGTAAGAACGAATTCATGAAGGTGATGTGAGAATGACTGAAGGCTGAGACACTGGGATAAAGGAACCTTAGGCATGGAGGCCCACTCCAGGCCAAGAGTTTACTACGCTCCCTGTACTACGCTCAGAGCACCATTCACATCGTGGGTTATACGAATGACATTCCCGGGAGTTGTGTGGCTGCACACAGCAGCCATGGATATTTTTAGAGTAACAAATATCCCAAACATAGGAGGGGAGAGGGATTATCTTCTGTTCAGCTGCCCTGAAATTGGCAGCCAAAGTTTCTCACTCTGAACTACGGCACTCTCTGATCCTTCTGCCATGTCCCCATGCTTGGGGGGCCACCAGGCTGCCCAAGCAGTGCTGGCACCCAACCCATCCTCAGGAAGAAGCTGGAAGGAATGTAGGCACAGTGTCCTTCTTGGGGAAAGCTGCAGGGAGATGAAATGGCAAATGCGCTGTGCATTCAACTCCAACAGCAGCAAGCAGGCACTCTCAGACACGAAAGCACTTGGAGAATATAGTATTCGCGAGTCATTCTTGAAAAAGCTAGTTGACATTGAAATCCAGCTCACCTGGAGAAGAATCAAAATAAACTCAAGAGTGGAGAATTCCTAGTAAAAGCACCAAGTATTAAGTACGTAAATACTCAGAATGTTGGAGATGTCGTGTTTGCTACTCACTGACGTTATAAAAATCATATGAACATCAAAACTCAGGAGGTCAGAGGCAGCATGAGCACTAGTGTTCTCATCTTTCTCAGGCAGGGTCTATTCCTAGACACACTTTGCTTACAGGATGCAGTGACATTACTTCTCTTCCCTCTCCCTTGCAAATCACAAAGGTAATTATCTCCCCAGGAGCAAAATGACCAGGCACAAGAGAAGGGAGATTAGAATTCAGGCCTGACCTGTGAACACATGGGCCTCACTCATCCTCAGGGAGCCCTGCCCCAGCATGACTCTCTGACCCCCTGCTACTGAGAAAGAGCCTCTCATGTCTTAGGAGTTTGCCAAGCTGATAAAAAATAAATAGATAAATAAATAGAATAAAATAAAATAAAAACCTTTTTTAATTAAAAAAAAGAAATAAAATCAATTTACATTCACCATGTTATCCTAAATATCTCTCTACCCCTCCCCACCACACACACACACACTCACACACACACACACACACACTCATCTTTCTCTGGAGGTCCACTGCCTCAGCCTCTCCCCTGGCCTCCCTGCCTCCCCACTCTGTCAGACAGGGAGGTTTATAGAGCCTAGATCTGAACCCTGTTGGGGATCCTCTACTTAATTTCAGTTCTCACCAGAATCACCATGCCTTCAGAAATTTGTTTAAAATGCAGACTCCTAGAGATGCATATGATCTGTGACCCCACAATTTCATTTCTTAGAATTTATCTTATAGACGTACTCACAGGTGTGCAAAGTAACGCAAGGTCAAGAAAATTCTCTGCCGCATGATTTTAATAGCAAAAGACTAGAAATAACCTAAATTTCCATTAATTAAATAAGAAATAAAAATTGAATTTATGGAAAACTCATATCCATTAAAACAAGGCAGCTCTCAGAAAACTAACACAGAATATTAACATTAACTGATATTAATACAGAAGGCAGAATATCGATATTCTGTGAAAAAAATGGGTATCCCACTGAAGCTTAAGACCCATTGCTCATACAGAATAAATCGAAATGACTCCACCCGCTCCTTCTTCTGTTCACCGTGGCTTCTTGATATTCTCCATCATATTAGTTTTCAGTTGCTGCTGTAACACATTACCCCAAGCTTAATGGTTTGCACATTATAAAATAGGCCAGAATTCCAACATGTGTTCAGCGGGCTGAAATCGAGGTGTTGGCAGGGCTGGATTCCCTTGCGGAGGCTCCAAGGAAGGCCCCATCTCCCGGCCTTTTCTAGCTTCTCCTGGCCGCCCACACTCCTTGACCTGCAGTCCCTCTTCCACTTGCACAGTCGGCTGTGCTGACTCTCTCTCCTTCACAGGCACAGCGCCCCCTCTGACTCCAACTACGAAAGGATCTCCCCTGTTAAGGACGCATGGGATTAGGTTGGGCTCATTGGGAAAACTGAATAATCTCCCCAACTCAGAATCCTTAATGGAATCGCATCTGAAAAAGTCTCTTTCACCATTTAAGGTAGCATGTTCACAGGTTACGGGGATGGTGACGTGGACACACTGGGGTGGGGATATATTCTGACTACCACAGGCACCCTGGACTCCGGCCACCAAAGTGCTCATCCATCGTATCTCGTCAAACACAAGACCTCGTGACAAGGTAATGGTCCTTCTACCTGAAATGCTCTTTCTCACCTGTCCGATTCCTACGCAGACCTTCAAGGCTAACCTCAAAAGCCCCCTCCTCTGTGAAGCCCTCCCTGATTCCCCCAGGCAGAATTAGTGACAATGCTTTGAAAAGACCCCTCTGTGTGGCACTGGTCACTTAGCATTTGAATTATTTGCCTACATGTGCATGTCTCAGCAGCAAGCAAGCAACTTAAGGGTAAAAGTGACTTATTCCACCGCACAGCCCCCCGTTCAGCACGATAGTTGGTAGGATACACAAACACTGAAGGAATGAAGGACCAATCTTTTCTATTTTACTGTGGAGTACACCATACAATTGGAAATCAAAAATATGATTTTATGCAACTATTGTTTTAATTCACATGTCTGGCTCATGATAGGAGCTCAATAAATATTTGCCGAGTAAATAAATTAATATGCACACCTGATATTTACTGAACATTTTCTATAGACTTGGCACTATTCTCAGCTCTGCCTCCCTCATTTAATTTTTCACAGTCACTCTCAAAGGAGGACTACTCTACTCTTTGGGGTAGTTAATACTAGCTCCTATTACAAACAGCTCTTTCCCAAATGACTCCCACCCATGTGGTGGCCCAGGAACCCAGGCTCCTTCCATGATGTAGCTGCATCACAGACGAGAGAGAGAAAGTCGGGGGAAGGCACGCTGTGTTCTCACGCGCCTCAGCCATACATTGCTTCTGCTCATACCCCATTGGCCAACCTAACTATAAAGGAAGTTGGGGAATGCAGGGAGCTCATGGACATTGATAAGCAGAGTGGTCACTATCACAATTATTCTATTCCTCATCCTACAGTTGAAGAAACAGTGGTTCAGAAGAATAGACATCGCCCCAGACCTGGCAGCTAGTGTACGCAGCAGACAAATTCAACCAGGGGTCTGTCTGCCAGCACAGACCATGCTCCTAACCATTGCTTGCTCACATTTGCACATCTGTGTGCTCAAAAGTTAAGCCACCTCAGGAAATGGAAGTCCTGGGACCTTGATGAGTGGCAGGAGGGACCCTACCCTGGATGGGGCGTTTCCTCTACAAAACCCCACAGAGGATAATCCACACAGAGATCACTGGGAGTTACCACCCATTTGCTTACCCCTGCCAGTGTCAGTTTATTCATAAATGTCTAAATAATGATGCGAGGCAGATGTTATGTGCTTGATTTTCCTCTCCAGACTGTTGCGGGAGGGGAAACAAAATCTATTTTTTTAAGCAAGCATCAGATGAAGCTTGAACAAAACCCATAACTCTTTCGGGACGAGCATCTCTCTAGGCTTCCCACAGACGCTCCCGGAGTGTCATTTCTGGGTTTATTTGGCAGTTGTTTACTGTCTGGACAGAAATATTGCTCCTTCCTGGATATGTGTCTCCTCCCCCCTGCCTTCCCTTATGTTGTTAGCCCTCTGCCCTGGTATTTTAAAACTGTAGTAAAAAAATTTTCCCTTAATCCCCCAGGTGCTTGGCCAGACATCAGTCTCAGATCCTGAGCCCTCTTTCCAGACCCTACAGTTCTCATCTGCCTGTTCTTCCAGAGTCAGCATCTCCTGGCTGAGCCAACTGCAATTACAAGTCAATTCTCAAGTATTCAGGGCTGATTATTCATGGAGTGGATTATTCGGGCATCTTTTCCCCCTCTCTGTGGGCTGGCACTCATTAGCACCTCCATCAGCAGACAAGAAAGGAAAAGAAAGTTTGCAGAGCTCCCACCCACCAGGACCAGTTGCTGGCCATCCTCTTCTGTTTGGGAGGGAGGCCACTAGGACCCTGGACTCATCTGCTCATGCTGCCTCTTCCCCATTCGCATAGATAATTTGGTGTTTACAATCATTTTTCCAGAAAGGAGAGGGGAGCTACAGCCAGCAACAGCCCAGATCTTCCATCCCCAGGGCTGCTCCCACCAGCCTGTGACGTCTGTGCACTTGACAACAGTAAGCGTGCTTGTGGGAGCGGCGAGCATGTGTGTGTGCACGCGACACACCCGATGTCAGCTGCGGCGTTCAGCTTGATGGCAGGGGCTGTCTCTTTACAGCATGAAATATGTCGCGGGATATTGTATAATGGCATAGCTAATAAATACTAGGAATTTTAAAAAACGAAGCAGAGAGGAACAGACGGAAGCAGGTCACCCTCACATGAAATAGCGTCCCTTACCAGTTTATTGAAGAAGGGGCTTGTTTTCAGACTCAAGACCCTTCCCCAGCCCAAAGCCCCCATCTTGGGGAATCTAAACCATAATCTATTCCTAAAGGACTATAATAAAATAGGGGACCCTCTTGCGGAGGATCACCACCACAGCAAGTAGTAGAAAGAACAGATACTGTCTCAGGGGACAGAGTACAGGTCAACTCAGAGGGGAGCCAAGGTCAGCCCAGGAGGAGCCGAGCCATCTCCATTGCACCCACCACCTCCACACAACCCAGTCTGCACCCACCACCTGGGAACCTTTAGAACTGTCATCGGCTGGGTCAGAGCCGCTAACGGGTAAGAGGAGGGTCCAGGGTGGGGAGAATGAGATGGGTCTCCAGGGATCTAACACTCAACACTTCCACCATTTTTTGCATTCAATCAACAAATCTTCATTAAGCACCTACTGTGTGACAGGCACTGTTCAAAGCACTGAAGAGCCAGTGGTGAACGACACATGAAGTTCCAGCAGAGAAGCCAGACTGTAAACAAGTGAACAAATAAGTAAACCACAGATGGTGACGTGCAGAACGCTACTCTGATTGGGTGCCTGGGTGAGCGAGGCTTCTTGGACAGGGTGATCAGGGCCTTCTCTCTCATGAGAGGACATTCCAGCTGCAACCTGATGAGGACAAACTAACCATTTAAGGACCCAGGGGAGAGCATCCCAAGGGGAAGAACATCAGTGCAAAGGCCCTAGGGTGGGAACGTGCTTGGAGGCTGGAGCAACAGCAAAGAGGCTAGAGGGCCTGGGCCCAGTGGTCCTGAGGGAACAGCAGGAGGGGAAGCTGGAGGACTGGGTAGGGCTGGGTCATGCAGCCTCAGGCCCGGCTGGGGCAGGTATGAGAAGCTATGCTGGGGGCTCTGGGAAGTCACTGGAGGGATCCGAGCTGCAGAGCACTGTGACCTCATTTGCATTTTTAAAAAGCTCTATTTGGAGGCTGTGTGGTTGGAAAAGGCAGAACCCACTCACGAGCTTGGGAGTGGAAGCTTGTTAACATGGAAAGATACAAAGTGTCTCACTGAACCCAGACACAGGAATGGCAGGGGGAAGGGGGCCATCAGCACCAGGGCAGCCTCTCTCTGGCTGCCTCAGCTCCCACGTCTCTCTTCTCAGTTTCTCTGAACACAGGCCCCGCTGAAGTCCTCCAGCCCCTGCCCTGCATCTAGCCCTACGGAGCCTGCCCAGCCTTGTGGGGTCCTCTCAGTTTCCAGGAGAGAGAAGCTGATTGGCTCAACCTCAGGTCAGGTGTCTAGCCCCAGTGGTCAGTTGGCAAAGCCAGGGAAGGGTGAGTCTGCCCAGGAAAACATGGCTGCTGGTAGTGACCTCGACTGTAGGTGGGGAAGCTCCTGGAGAAGGGGGACTGAGCTGGGCAGACACCTCCAAAGTGCCCACTGCTCACCATTCTCTATAGAGTTCCCTCTCGGCAGCCTTCACCCACTTTCTCCATCCCTGTCTCCATCTCAGTCCCCACCCCCAACTCCACAGGACACCACAGGCTGGCCAGACTACCAGAGTC
Source organism: Cynopterus sphinx (assembly GCA_030015415.1). NCBI lineage: Eukaryota > Metazoa > Chordata > Mammalia > Chiroptera > Pteropodidae > Cynopterus > Cynopterus sphinx. The sequence continues at coordinate 90,567,815 of CM057379.1, read as the reverse complement.
CCCGGAGCTTAAGAAGTGGAGAGTTTCCCGCTCAGAGCAGCAGGTGACCCCAGAATAAGGGACAACAGAGGGGGCAGGTCAAATCCTAAAGACTGAGGCTGGGATCTGGCAGGCAGGAAGGCTGCGCTGAAGACCCTAAAGCCAGGAACCAGGAGCAGAAAAATGAGTCCATGTGGCAAGGTCATGGTGGCTGCTGGACCGGCTGCTGGTGCCCACGGCTGGTGTCAGCGCTCGCCAGGCCCAGTGGGGCAGCCGGATTGACAGCCACTTAGCTGGAGACTCCGGTGTTCACAGCAGGGTCAAAGGGGAAGGAGAGTCCCTGGGGTGTGCGGGGGGTGTACAGTGGGGATGGGGGTTCAGCTTGGCTCCTCTTACAACTCAGGGGCCTCCTCTCTCACATAAGGAAGCCTCTGTGCTCAGCCTCCTCACTGCCAGCTGCCAACTCAGCACTGTTGCACCCAGGCCCCAAGACGAGCCAGTGCCAACTCCCTGGGACTCTCACCATCAACGGTGCAATTACAGAGGGTGCTCTGGGAGAAACGGTGGCTGGAGGGAGTTGAAGGAGGGGGGCAGGGGGTGCAGGGGAGGCATCCTCTCACGATCTGCAGGGCCAGGAAGAGGCAAGGAGGGAAAGAGACAGACTAAGGTGGAGAGAACAGCGATGGGGAGATGGGGAACGGTGAGTGAGAAAAAGAAAAGAGGAAAAGATCAGGATGGAGTAAGACAATGACAAAAAGACCAAAAAAGAGAAGAATGGAGATAGAAGCAAGGAGAAAAACAGAGAGCCCAGGAAGGACAGCAACCTGGGTTTGATAACAAGTTACTTTGTTATTAGTTTGCCAGTCCCACCGACTGGGTGGCTAAAATACCCAAGAGGTATTGTCACACAGTTCTGGAGGCTAGAGATCCAAAATCACAGCGTTAGCAGGGTTGGTTCCTTCTGAAGCAGTCGGGGAGGAAATTATTTCATCCTCTCGCCTTGGCTCATATATGGCTATTTTCATGTTCACATGACATCCCCCCTGCATGCACGTGTACCCCCAAATTTCCCCATTTTTAAAAGGACACCAGTCATACTGGATTAGGGCCCACCTAACGACCCCATTGTACCTGGATTATCTCTATAAGACCCTCTCTCCAACTGCAGTCTCATTCTGAGGTACAAGGGGGTTCAGACTTCAACATAGGAATTCTGGGAGACGTGATTCAACCCAAACCTTGACGCATCTGCTCTGTGCCTCAGTGTCCTCAATATAAAACATGCGCAATAACAGAACCTTCCTGAGTCTGAGGATTCAGCGAGTTACTAAACGTGAAGTCTGCCATGCCGTAAATGCTTAATAAGTGTGAGTTACATCACGATCTTTATTACCATCAGCTGGCATGGCAGGCAGAAAAAGAGTCCCCAAATAGTCCTTGCCTTAATACGCAGAACCTGTAAATATGTTACTTTCAATGACAGAAGGGACTTGGCGGATGTGATTAAGGTTGCAGATCTTGAGATGTGGATAGCATCTGGGATTATCCAAGTAGATGCAAAGTAATGACAAGCCCTTAAATCGGAGAACCCTTCCCAGCGGTGGTGACCGAAAGATGCAACAACAGAAGGGTCAGAGAGATGTGCCGTTGCTGGCTTTGAAGATGGAGAAGAGGAATCATGAACCAAGGAACACGGTGACCTCGGAAAGTTGAGGACAGCCAGCAAGCAAACAGGGACCTCACTCCTACAACCTCGAGGAACTGAATTCTGCCAACAATCAGAATTAGCAGAAACAGGTTCTCCCCCAAGAGCCTCCAGAAAGGAATGCGGCCTGCTGACATCCTGATTTTCGGTGGGTGAGACTGTGTGGCACCCTGACTTCCAGAACTGCAAGATAATAAGTCAGCATTGTTAAGCCAGTAAACATGTGGTGGTTTGTCACAGCAACCACCAGAAACTAATACATTCTGAAAACACCCGTCCAACAGGAGTGGGTGATCTGGTCAACCCAGCCCGCCGGTTAGAGACCAGGACAATATCAGTGCCCCTAGGGCAGTAAGCAATTCTGTTAGCCACAGAGAACCCCTCTGCCCACCTGGAGGACCGCTCAGGAAGAGGGGTGAGACCAACACACTGGCCTTTGGAGCTGGCACAGCATCTGAAGGTAGAAAACAAAAGCTAAGTGGCATCTTTGCCCCAGCAGGAAGACACCTGAGGGCCCCCAAGGAGAAAGAGAGTCCCCAGACCCCACACCACAGACCGTCCACCCCTCCAGAGAGCACCTGACTATAGTCGGCTGAATAGTGATCCCAAAGATGTCCATGTCCTAGACCCAAACTCTGAAAATATGTTACCCTGCACAGCAAAGGAGACTTTGCAGATGTGATTAAGGAACTTTGGCTGGGAAGATTATCTTGGATTATCTAGGTGGGTCCAATGTAGCCACAAGGTCCTTAAAGAGGGTGACAGGAAGGTCAAAGTCAGAAAAAAAAGATGTGCCAACTGAACCAGAGGTTGGAGAGATCTACTCTGAAGATGGAGAAAGGGTCGGGAGACAAGGAACGTGGCTGCCTCTAGAAATGGAAACAACAGAAAATGGGACCTCCAGAAGGGACATGGCTCTGTGGAAACCTTGAATGTAGGCTTCTGACCTCCAGAAGAACACAAGTAGTTGTAAGCCTTGAAGCTTGTGGTCATTCGAGGACTCTGGCTAAGACCAATTTTATTATCAGCCACTGCTGTCCCGTGCCTGAACCTCTGCAGAAGCCTTCTTGTGGCCTCCCTGCCTCTCCCCTCTCAGTCCCTTCCATCTGTTCCAACCCAGCCACCAGGGAGATCTTCTAGAAAAGTAAATCAGATTGTGTTGCCTCCTTGTCTGGCCGCCAAAGACTTCTTGTCACACTTAGAATAAAACTCACACCCTTGCAGTGGCCTGCAGGGCCCTAGACCAGTGGTTCTCAATCTCTGCTGTACATCTGAGTCACCCAGGGGCCCAGGAGGTGGCCCAGGGGTCAGCATTTTAACCCCACAAGCAGTTCCAAAGTGTGGCCGGGCCAGAGCACAGGGGTCCCAGATGAAGTGCCGTTCCTAGGCCTTGCTCTGCCCTGCCCTGGCTCGCTGTATCCCAAATTCCACACCATTCCCCGCACCCCTCAGCACTGTCCAGGCTCAGACCTTCGTACTTGCCTGCCCGATTCCCCCAGATACCGGGGGGACTGGCACCCTCAAAGAGGCCTTCCTGACCCCCTCTGTGAGATAGCTCCCCACCCCTGTTCCTCTACCCCTTGACCCTCCAGCAGTGCTCACACCTGACTCTAGGAACAGACAAATGTGTGCATGCTCATTACGTGTCCCTACTGGACTCAGCTCTGTGACGGCTGGGGGTCTCTCTTTGTCTCAGCCACCACTGGGCCCAGCACAGAGCATGGGCTCATTTTCTTTCTCATATATTTATTGAATGAGTCAACAAATACTTTGCTGTTAGCTGCGGTCCCTGGTCACCCCGGCAGGCTCCCCATGGATACAAACTCAGCACCATGCTCAGCAAAGAGGTAGAGGTCCTGCAGAGCGGGCGCTGGGATTAGAGTCGGCAGGCCTGGAACTGGGTCCCAGGGCACAGCTCACCCAGTCAGATGACCCTGAATGAGTCATGGCACCTCTCTGAGTCTCAGTTTCCTCATCTGTAAAATGGGAGTGATGACTTACTCCAGCTCACTTCACAGCTGGGAGCAGCATGACCAGGTGAAGAAGATGTCTTATCCTAGCTGCCGGTGTCAAAATTCCCCTGGGGGACAGAAGTGATTTTGTTGAGAAAAATGTTTTGACAGCTGTTTGAATCTCTGTCACCTATGCACATGTAAGGCTGTGTGTTGGCTCCCACAGGGAATGCCTCGGGGCAGAGGGAAGGGGTTCTGCATGACAAGGGAGAGACGGCCAGCACGTCCTGGGAAACCCAGATGGAAGCAGGAGGTCTGCACTGGGCGATGTAGCCTCCCACCGGTCTTCAGTAAAGTCAGCTAAGTCTCCAGTGCTCTGAGAGGAGTTTGTCACCATGGAAACCAGAGAAGGGACAGCATCTCATCCTGGAGCTAATCCCACTCAGGAGGGAAGTCAGTGGTGAGAAACCGCAACCCCAAACGCCCAGGTGGCCTCTGGGGAACTTGGAAATGGTGGGAGGTCTTAGATCCCAGAGATCACCCACTCTGTGGAGAACTGTCCCTGGTTCTCGAGGGGCAGAGAGGTCCCAGCTGAGAGCGGGCTCTTAGGAAGAACAAGTTACACCAGACTCGTGCCTGTCCGGGAGAGCCCTGCCCACGCCGTGAAGAGCTTGTCTGACCTGGAGGCGCTGCCATCGCAGGGCCAGTCCTTGCCCATGGGGTCCTTCGGTCTCCAGGAGCCCCGTGCCCACCAGAAGCAAGCTTCCCTCTCCAGCTCCACCGTGTTCATCAGCATTCGCCCCTGGGAGGAGAGCCGGCCATACCCCTCCTGCTGGACAGAGTCTCGGCCATGGAGGCCTGGCGCCCGGAGGAGTCAAGGGCCCTGGCGGAAGATGGCCCTGCACGGGAACTCGGTCCTTGGCAACTGGTCCCCGGCAGGGCTGAGGGGAAGGTGCTCCAGAGCTGCCGCGGAGACCTGACTGCAGAATCCGCGTGTGGCCTAACTGCCCGCAGTCGCCTCTGACAGGAGGTCTGGACCGCAGCCCAGTTCAAACGGCCCCCACCCTTTCTAGGAGGACAAAGCGGGTCCAGAGCGCCTGAGGACAGGGCTGAGGGGGTGCTCTGCTGGCTGGCCTCTCTTGCCCCTGTGTGGGGACTCCCAGTGAGACAGGTTCCCAGGACAACGAGTACAGGCCATAAGGGCCATTCAGGAAAGAACCAACCCTTTCCCCCCCACACCCCAGATTTCCAAAAGCTTCCTGGAGGGTCTAAGGGTTTTGAAGCAGAGGGGCTAGTTGGAACCTCACTGACCACCGTCACTTTGCCTCGGCAGTCAGGCTTAAAATCCTCCTACGGTCAGCCACAGGGCCCACTGTGGGATGCTGAGCGAACCCAGCCAACTCCGTCAGCCAGCGAGTGCCAGTTTGCAGCCCTGACCCGAGGTGAGGTGCTCAAGGGAGCCCACTGGATTATGTCACTTTCCTGCTTATGAATCTCTGAGAGCTTCCATCGGCCCTACTAAGTCTACACTTTCTGACACCCAAAGCAAGGCCTTCACAGCCAGCCCCTAGTTTGGTTCCATCTTTCACACTCCCACACAGTCGCTATAGCTACTCAAACTACCACAGTTTCTAAGTCTTCAAGGTCACCTCCTCCTCCAGGCAGCCATCCACTCCCCCGGGGCTGAGTCAGTCACGCCCTCCTCTGCCCTCCCACCACCCCTTAAACATGCCTTATTAATGCCCTATTATAGCACACATCATGTGATATTCCCATTGCATCAAGCGATGAAAGCAAGGGCTCGGGAGGCAGACAGACTGAAAAATCTTGGTGCCCAAACTCACCAGCTGTGCGGTCTGAGGCCAGTTATTCAAACGCTATGAGCCTCAATTTCCTAATCTGTGCACTGGCAATAATGCTGATGAAACATTTGACAAGTATAAACAGAAGTGCCTGTTGTGCCAGGTGTCCTGCTGGGGCCGAGCCAACAAAAAGGTATCTGTCATCGTGAAGCTGACAGACTTGTGGTAGGGAACGGCTTGAAATCAAATCTTACATGAAAACTATCTTTCTACTTCAGTGCGGTGGTGATGAAACTTACAAAGGAAAAATACAATGCCTGAATAATGGGGAGATGCAACCTGGTCCCGGAGAGGGAACTGTTAGGGAAAGTGTCTTTGAGGAGGCGGCCTTTGTGGAGAGACAAAGTAGGGGCTGACTAGACAAGTGAGGGGGAAAGCTGTGGGGAGGGGTTTTCAGAAAGAAGGAACAGTATATGCAAAGGCCCTGAGGCAGGAAGAGAATGTCCCTTTCCAGAAACCCAAAAGGATAGTGACAATAATGGCGGAATTACCATGTCTTTGGGTCTCCAGGCCCCAGATCAGTGCTTGGCACATAGTAAACACTGGTAGCTGCCAAATGAGCGAGGGATTCTGCAGAGTCCACCGACTCTGAATCAGTGACGAACTCCATTACCACGCACTTGCCAAGCACCAACCACATGCCAGGTGCTACCTGGGACTGAAGGAAGACGTGAAGAGGGACCAGCCCCAGACCCTCTCTCTCAGCCTGCCCACTCCCAGAGACAGGAAACATGAACGCATGGAGCCCTAACATGAGGTAAATGTTGTGGGCTTTGTGGGCCACAGGGTCCCTGTCGCAATTACCGAACTCTGACACTGCAGCAAAACAGCAGTCATATGCAGTATGTAAACAAATAGGCGTGGCTGTGCCAGCAAAATTTATTTATAAAAACAGGCAGTGGGCACAGTAATGCAAATACACTTAACTCTCCTGAACTGTACACTTAAAAATGGTCAAGATGGTAAATCTTATGCTACATGTTTTTTGCCACAACTAAAGATTAAAATCTTAATTGAAAACAAGAAGGCAGTGGGCCGGATTTGGCCCTGGGCTGTAGTTTGCCAACCCTATTCTAGAACATCAGGGCTGAAAAAAGGGCAAATCTGTTTTGCTGTAATAAGGCAGGTTCCTTTGACACAGGTTACCTCACCCTTGATTGAAATAACAGGGAAAAGATGCTGAAATAACAGGGAAATTGTGCTGCTATATGATTTCCAGCACGCTAATATTTTTAAATGCAGATGCTTCTCAATTCCAATGAGATAAAATCATCGTAAGCTGAAAAAACCGGCAGTCAGAAATGTATTTCATACACCGGACATCATAGCCCAGCCCATCCACTTTAAAGGTGCTCAGAACACCTACAGTTGGGCAAAATCGACTAACACAGAGCCTATTTTGTCATAACGTGTTGAATCGCTCATGGAATTTATTATGTGTTTCGCTTGTGCATCATCATAAAGTCCAAAAATTCTAAATCAGACCACAGTGAGTCAAGGACTAGTGTGATCAGGAACGAACAAACACAGTGAAAGAGACATCCTCAGCAGGATTTGAAGAACTTAAGAAAAACACTGGAAGTCTATAGGAATGCTTTCCCTTGTCACAAGCAGAAGCCAGGTTAGTGGCTTCCAGGACCTCTGCTGTCATGGAATTAAGCAATGCGAGGACATGGCACATTGAGATGGATAATCTTTCCCACCTCTCCTGAAACAATGGATTAATGACAAAGGCTACACTTCCGATTGCATGTCTAGTGCTGATGAAAATGCCCCCGATCAGAAGCCAGTGCCGTCTGGGACCTTCTTCATCTCTTGTGGTAACTGGAGCCTCTGATGAGAGCTAAACTGTGCACTTGACTGTGTGGTTGGTTGGGCGTAAATGCCCCTGAAAGTTTGCATGCGCTCACGTGTTTGTGAGAATTGTTATCGATTTTGTTGTGATCTGGTCACAAGTGTCCCTAGATTTCAAGCCATCAACCCCAACTTATTTTTCTCGTTGGCCCTGTTCTCACTGGTACACCATTGTACAGGTCTCAAGGCTTTATAGGGGCGCACGTGTGACACGAAAGCAGTGATGCCTGGAACTTTTTCAGCCACACCTCACCACTCCTCAAATGAGAACTACTTTCAGTAGTTGCTGCTAATATTTATTAAGCTCTTGCTGCATGCTAGCATTGTGCTAAATGACTTATACACCCCTTTCCCAATAATAACCCTACATTATCACCCCTGTTTTAATCAAAGGCAACACTGAGGTTCAGGCAGGTTAGGGGACCTGTCCAGGTCAGTGACTAGAGCCCAGAGAGGCCTTCTCACCTCCTTTCAGACCATCTTGCCAGGCCCCATGTCAGTCCCAATTACCTTGTTCCCTGCAGCATGCATACCTGAGAATCCTGGAATTTGCCTCCACCTTTGGAGTCGATTATTCAAAATACATCGAGAAAACCGAGGAAGAGAAACTGGATGCTGACCTTCAAGAAAAGCTCCTGCTGACATGTGGCCAAATCAATCAGGTGCGGTTTTGATGGCTGAGCATCAAATCAGTTTTTCCCCTCATTAGGTACTTCAAAATCAGTAGATCCCCCAAAGAAAGGCCATGAGTGAGGCAATGGCCTAATTTCAGGACCCCCAAAGTGATTTTGGGGTGCTCATTTAAAGTCTGAATGCTGATGTTAACGGCAGATGGGGCAGGGCGTCTAAAAAGATCAGAGGTCAACTCTGCTTGGCCACAGGGCCATTTAGAATGCAATGTGCCCAGGACCAAATGTTGTTGCCGGTGGAAGTGTACATGGTGCCACCACTTTGGAAACCTAACAGAGGCAGTATGTGCATTCCCATGACCCCGTGACTCCACTCAATGGCATGTTCTTGCTACATGCGCCCTGAGATGCAGACAAAGAACATCCAGAGCAGCCCTGTTGGCAATGGCAAAAGAATGGCAAACATCTCAGGTGTCTGTCACTCGTAGGATAAACACATAACCTGCAGGCTAATCCTACAACAAAAACCATGCAGCAGTGACAATGGCAGAACCTCTATTGCACGCATCGATGTGCATAAAACTCAAAAACGTAACATAGAACTTGTAGGACAGAAGAAGCAAGTTAAAAAAGAATGTAGATAGTACTTCCATCTATACGCAATCCAAACACAGGCAAAATTAAACCTCATGTTGTTTCGAGACACATGGGTGTTCAAACTAGAAAGAACAGCAGAAAATGATTACCATAAAATTAAGCATGGTCATTAGCTTTGGGGAGAAGGGGGTCCAAGGAAGATGGGCACAGAGCGTGTCTAAGGTTTGGTCATGTCCTAATCCATAACTTAGGTGGTGAGTATATAGGTATTTATTATTACTCTTTAGACTACACGCATATATTTTAAATACTCTTTTGCATAAGTGATATATTTCACAATTCATTTATTTATTTTTAACTTATTATTATTTACGCCTACAGCACCTGGTCTTCCTAGGTGGTCTCCCATCCAAGTACTAACCAGGCCCAACCCTGCTTAGCTTCCGAGATCAGACATCGGGCTTGTTCAGGGTGGCATGGCCATAGACCATGGACTGTGGCTCCACTGGGGTGTGAGCCCAGGACCTTCTGCGTGTAAAGCAGACGTTCTAACTGCTACATTATGGAGCCACGTCCCTCAATTTATTTTCTTAGATTTAGATTTACAAAAAATAAAATGGCATAAAGGTAAGACAGAGCAAATTTAAGCCCCTGTGGATGTCTATGGGGCAGCCAATCCTCCATACCCTCAGATAACATGCTCAAACGCCCTCTGTAACATTAGGAATGCAGCTATTTGCTGAAACAAAAAATTCAACTAGCAGTGGCTTAAATTTTAAAAAGCGTTCAGTTATCTCACTACAAGAAGGCTAGATGTGGGTGGTTGGTTAAAGGCTGATCTAATGGCTCAATGATGCAATTCCCTGAAATTCTCCTAGAGGCACAAGATGGCTGCTACCCTCCAGACATTGCATCTTCACCCAACCACTTCCAAATGTCAGAAGTAGGAAATCATCCGAGATAATGAGAAAGACTCTTTTTTTTTTCATCAAAGGTAAAGCATTTCCCAAAAAGTCCCCAGCAGAGTTCCACTTACATCTCACTGGCCAGACTGGATCATTTAACCACGGATGGCCACAAGGAAAGCTAGGGAAATATCTGCCCTCGTCAGCCTCCCTGTCAGATGACCAAGGAAGAAAGACAAGGAAGGAGAGAGAATCCCCATTGGGTATGAAACCGCGATGCCTAACCCACTTCCACCTCTAGGCAAATTAAGTACATCTGTCCCGCTATAAATGCCCTCAGATCTGTCAAATAACCCAGGTCCTACCTCCCATGGAAGCTGGAGTCCACAGCACACAGCCCCAAAGTGCGCTGTGGAGATGCATCTATTTTCCCCAGGAGATGCTCAAGGTGTGCTCTGCATCACCCTTGGTCTCCAGTGCCCACCCAGCTCACGACCTGGCAGAGTGATAAGCCTCACTCTGTCAACCCGTGGATGCTATATATGAAGGAAGTTTGCACATCCTCTCTGCTGTCATGATTGGCCATTCTGAACTCTGGCATATGATGAGACCCCAACGTGAGAGGCCTATAGAGAAGGGAGAAGCTGGCCAAGCAGGCCACTAGCCACTTCACACGCCGGTGACAAAACTACTGGAAAACTTGAGTATCTAGGGGCCAAAGGTTTGCTGTGGTGGTGGCCGTAGCAGCAAAGCATTGAGAGGAGGCAGCAGAAATCCAGGCAGCGCTGGCCTACATTCTTACAGACAATGACTGGCCCTAAAAAAACAATGACCCTGGAGACAAAACATCTGTGGTCCCGTTGGCCACAGTCCCCATCACTCGCGATTGTTGCTCCAGCACGGAAGCCAAGCGTCCACTGCTGTTTCTCATCACGCTCATGTGGTTCTTCTTCCCCTTGGCCACTTCCCACTTTGGGGAACCTGTCAGGTGTTGTAGGCACTTGAGTTTTGGATCCTTGCACTAAAGCACTAAAGACTGTCCATGGTTCTCTGTTCTACGGGGAGAGCGACAAGTCTACCGTCACATCAATGCCTTCATTCACTCTGGGGCATTGATGTGGTGAGCGATTGAAGTCAGAGACTCCATGCCTGTTCCCAGATAAATTCTAATCAGCGGCACTGTCTTGCCGGGCGCCGGTGACTCGGTTCACGCAGTGAAGCCGACATGCAAAGTGGCCACGTGGGGTGCCATCTTTGAGCAGCAGCTCAAACGCTGCTCTGGCGATTGCTCCAAAGTGCAGCTATTGGTGACTATTGTTACCTGGTGTGTCACTCCAGGAAACCTGTGGGCCGACTTACAATTACAAAATTAGGAAGTGAAATAAACCCCAGAAAAATGCACAAAGGTGATGCATTCGGCAGCATCTCTGAAATACTGATGCTAACTAGTGCTCGTCTGAAGCTTACCATGTTCTAAGTACTTTTTTTACACAGATTAATGCACTTAATCCCCACAAAAACCCTAGAGGAGGGTATTATTATCCTTGTTTCGAATGGGAGGCGGTAGCCGGCTTCTACATGACTCCTGGGGAGCCTCCCCTCCTGCTCTTCATGCCTTTGTGCAGTGACCCCTCACTCAATTACGGATGGCCTGTGTGACCAAAAGAATACTGCAGAGGTGACAGTGCATGACTTTCAAGGCCAGGTAACAACAGGCATCACAACTTCTGGTTTGGTCATTGGACTGCTTGCTCTGGGGCGGGCCAGCCACCACGCTGAGAGGACTCTCAGCCACCACCCGCCCCCCAGCCATGGCGAGGCACATGTGGAGAGCAACCCACCGGCAGCCCGGCCTGGCAAGCATGTGAGTGAGCATTGTGCCCGGGGGCTGATGCTCCCGCAGCCCTAACCCGCTGCAGCCTCAGGGAGACCCCAACCCAGCACCGCCCCCAGACTGCCCCTAAACGCCTGGTCTGTGGAAACTTAAAGAGAAATCAACAAGTCTTGTTGTTTTAAGCCATGAAGTTTAGCAGTAATTTGATTGGCAGCAATAGATAACTAATACAGGTGAGAAAACTCAGGGAGGGGACAGAAGTTAAATAATGTGCCCACTGCCACACAACCGGCAAGTGGCGCAGTCAGGAGTGAAACACAGGCCGCCAGTCCTGGAGCCCACGTCTAACTACCGCACTGTACGGCCCCTCTGGCCACTTCCGAAAGAGACTCAGTTTGTAGCTACCCGTGTCCGCCTCCCTTTTCCTGAGTGCCTACTCTCTGCTCCAGGTGTCACCTGTCAACTCATTTTTCTCTCCCAACAACTCCGGCAAACAGGTATTATTCTCCCCATTTTATTCTTTCTATAAAATGCAATTAACCAAGTAATGCATCAATACATTTCTCCTTTAGAAAAACCCAAATAGTAAACAAGGTCCCTAAACCTCCTTAGAGCACGGCCACCCCTACATCCAGGCCCCTCTCCCAAATCGACATCGTCATGCAGAGGGCACCAGTCCAGACTTTCTGTTGTCACTTACACTCATGTTTATGTCCCCCCAAAAAACATAAAGCAGAGCAACTGTGGGGTTAAATCTCACATAATAGTGTTAAACAAAACACCAGTCACAACAAGATACATTGTGTGACTCCTTAAAGGTAAATACAAAAAAAAAAAAAACACAAACAGGCGAGATTATACTATGGTTTAGGGTCATAGGCTTAGGTGATAAAATCATCAAGCGAATTAAGGCAGTGCCCACCATGAACACCAGCACAGTACACACTGCTCAGGGTTAATGTGGGGGTCACTGCAGAGGCATGAGGGGTTCTGGGGTGTAGACAATGTTTTCACCTCAGAGGTGTTACATGAGGTCGGCTTTCTGATAAATCGTGAAGCAGAGAGTCTTCTTTTTCTAGAAGTACACCTCACAACTGTAAAAGGCTTTACTTAAGAAAACACGCGTTCTCTGTTTTTGTTATATCAAATTTACCATTCTATCTTTCTAATCACGGCTTTTGTTCACTCACCAGTAAGGCCATCCACTCGTCACCTATAGATTGACTCTTTTTAACAGCTACCGTGTATTCTACAGAGCAAATATTCAGCCATTTACTTCGCCATCCCCACTGATGAACATTTTGTCTGTTTGTAAGTTGAACAAGACCACATTTTGTAATTTGAACACCTTTTTGTACACGTGTGTTTCTCTAGGTGTGTCCCCAGCAGCTGGAATTGCCTTGACAAAGGGTATAAACGTTTAGAGTTATAATAAACGTTGCCGTAAAGTTGTCCAGGGTCGTTGTACCACTAGCATTATGTGAAGATCCCCATGTTCCCACAGCCTTACCCACTCGTGATATTATCAAAGCGTTCCTCTTTTTTGCCATCGTAGCAAAACAGTGCCTCATTGCTGTGCATTTCACAGACGAACAAACAGAGGCGAAGGGAGCTTAAGCAATCTGCCTGAGACCACACGACAAAAGGACTTAAATTCAGATCTTTTGCCTCCAAACTCCAGCTCTTGCTGAGATATGGAGTTTTGCTCCTCAAAAAACAGGTGCTCTTAAGATATGCCATAGATACCCCTGCTGAAGGCCCGAAGGCAACTGTGATATGTGTGGAGGCTCGCCCAGGGGCTGCAGGTAGACCACCACCTGCTCGGAAATCATCAGGGAGGAAGTGAGCTCAAAATGGAATTGACAAGGTGCTGCTGCTGACTCTGATGTAAATTAGATAAACTTGCATCTAACACGATGCGTTTAGAGCGAGGGCACGCAGGGTTCTCAGCTGCTCCCAAGCAGTGAGCCACGGGAGTGAAAAATAAAACAATCCAGGAAGCTATGAAACACAATAATGAATAATAACAGGCCCCACAACTGCAGGGGAGAATTATTGGAAAATCAGCTAAGAGCCCATCAGAAGGGAGGCCTAAGTGGCTGGTGGCAGGAGATGGTGAAGCGTGGCAACGGGAGGGCAGGACGAGCAGCCAGAGAAGCCTAGGAATGAGCTGCCTCCCAGACTTGCTGGCTGGGTGGCCTGAGCTCTAGAAGACTGTTTCCTTGACTGTGGAAACAGGATGCTCTTACCTCGCTGTGCTGTCATAAGGATTAAACAAGATATTGACTAGACAGAGCCCGGGGCTGCGGCGTACAACTCTTCAGGTGCATAAACAAGGATCTGAAAACGTCCCCTGCTTCCCCAGGGCCTCCATCCCCGGCCCAGGCTAGATCATCCCTATAGCCACCCCACCTCCAGCAACTGGAAATAATCAGCTTTCTGTATGTCTGATAAATTCATGAATAAATGAGTGAGAGATGGCCAGGCCTTGGCCAAGGACCCTATGAAAGAGTGGGAACTCCCATCCCTGCCTGTCCTTTGATAATTAGGACCAGCAAGGTCTGAAGTCAGAGAACAATGAGTTAGGACAGAGAAGGCCGACAGCTGGGCATGACGTGCCTGTCATCCTGATGGCCCCAGGGACTGCAACAGGAGTCAAATGTGACCCACGGCCAAGGCAGAGAAATGCCATGGCAGGCACTGGATGGAGGATAATGAGCTCAGGGAAGAACACTCGCTCACTAGGAAAAGAAGAATCTCTAGAGCCCTTCAGTCGGGCTGGATGACCTGCCCTACAGGACTACACTTCTATTCCAGGGTCATTTCGAAAGAAACTAATCAGACAAACATGGTGCTCTGGGTCCAAGGCCAGCCTGGTGTTCAGCTCTCCACTAATGCCATCGGCAGCAGTTCTCACCTCTATTTACTTTGCCCCACTGCTACTATGTGCCAGGCGTTCAGCTGATGATGTACACGTGTCATCCCATTGATCTTTCCAAATAAGACATGAGGAACTCAGGAGCCAGAGAGCCTGGGCTTAAATCCCACCTTCACCCATCGCTGGCTGTGGGGCTGCAGGCAAGGTACGAGCTCCTACTATCGCATTTCCTCATCTGTACAGTGGGGCTGGTGGCAGTCCCCACCTCACGGGCTGAGAATGCGTTGTTACATGTGGACCGCCTGCCTGTAGCAGTGCCAGGCATGTAGCAAACGCTCCCGAGTGTTGATTATTTTTGTTATTTTCATCCTGATCCTGCAGGTGCGTGAGCTGAGGCTCACAGAACAGAAGTCACTTGCAAGGGTAACAGATGACAAAGCCGGGACTGGAACGGGCCTGCATAGTTCCAGAGTGTAAACGCTTTACCACCACCTTATCCTGGTTGTGGCCTTGAAACTCTGTCCAGGGTCACGATAAGAGTAATACTAATAAGAGCTCACACTTGTTGCATGCCCGAGAATTTAAACCCTGAGTAGTTTTGCTTCAGAGCCCAAGCTTTTAAGTCTCAGGAAGAAAATTATTTCCTTTTTAATGCTCCCCCTGTCCCTCTATTAATACCAAGGAGAAAGTCTCAGTTCGGTGCTGATATGTCTTTAATGCCTCTCTAGCACTTGAAGCAGACCATACTTTCTAGAGGGGGTCTAATAGGCCCTATGCTTGACTTCTATGCTGCACGCCCAGCAAACATAAGAATTCCCTCTCTCTAGAGGTGCGATGGCAGCAGTTAGAGAAGAAAGGCCTCGGCCTCAGGGAGCTCTTGGAATCTGCAGAGGTGACCAACAGTCAGCCAGGCTCTAATTCCCGCCCAGGTAAGTTTCAGAGGGTGATGAATGTCATGGCACTGGGGGACCAGCAGCCCTCTGGACCACCACCAGATGTCACACAGCCTGCGTCAGCTGATGGACAGACTCTCGACCCACAGTGAGTGAAGCTGCAGAAAGCGTCTTGCCTCACAGCATGTGATCAGGAGCCAAAGGCCTGCATCTGAGTTTCTTTTCCACCATGTCCCAGGTGAGGAAGACCCTTGGGCAGTTCCCTGCCCTTTCTGGGCATGTTCCTCATCTGAGAAATAGAGATAATACCTACCCCCCAAAGAATGGTCCTAAGAAGCAAATGAGGCCACGCATGAGAAAGCACTGTATGAAGAACTGAACGAATGTGAACCATTGCCATTTTCATTATTTGGGGCATATTATATATGTGGGGACCATCAGCATAAAGTAAATGGCTGACACTAGGGTGAGATGGGATCACTTGTCTCTCTTTGAATTATCTTTGGGTTGTTTTTTTAATTAAGTTTATTGGGGTAATATTGGTTAATACAATTATATAATTTTCAGGTGTACATTATCATTCGATATCTGTATATTCTATTGTGTGTTTGCCACCCAAAGTCCAGGTTCCTTCAGCTACCCTATATTTGACCCCCTTTACACCGTCTACCTTTTCCGTGCTCCCCTACCCCACTGGTAACCACTAGTCTATAGTCCATGTCCATGAGTCTCAGTTTGTTTGTCCTGCTCATTTGTTGCTTTTAGGTTTATATTCCACATATAAGTGATGTCATGATAACTTTTTCAGTCTGGCTTATTTCGCTTAGCATGATTATCTCGAGGTCCATCCATGTTGTTGTAAATGGCAGTATTTCATCTCTTCTTATGGAAGAGAAATATTCCATTGTGTACATGTACCACAGCTTCTTTAGCCAATCATCTATCGTAGGGAACTTCAGTTGCTTCTGTCCTGGCCACTGTGAATAATGCTGCTATGGACATCGGTCTGCAAATGTCTTTTTGGATATGAGTTCTCAAGTCATTGGGGTAAATACCCAGTAGAGGGATTGCTGGATCACATGGTAGATCAATTCTCAGTTTTTTGAGGAACCTCCATACTGTTTCCCATAGTGGCTGTACCAATTTACAGCCCCACCAGCAGTGTATGAGGGTTCCTATTTCTCCGCATCCCCTCCAGCATTTGTTATTACTTGTCCTGTTGATTATAGCTATGGTAACAGGTGTGAGATGGCATCTCATTGTGGTTTTGATTGGCATTTTCCTAACAGCTAGTGATGGTGAGCATCTTTTCATGGATTTGTTGGCCATTTGTATGTCCTCTAGGGAAAAGTGAAATTGTCTTTGTTTTTATAGTTTTCTCACTATGTCCTACTCTTCCAGGCCAGGGGTCTTCTTGTCCACCTGGGAGAGCACACTGCCTAAAGCAGTGCCTGGCACAGCAGAGGCATCAGCAAATATTTGCTATATGGATGGATTATGAATGATGGGTAATGGATACTGGATGCATACACGGATGGATGGATCGATGGATGATGGATAGATGGATTGTGGATGGATAAATGGCTGAGTGGTGATAGACGGATGATGGATAAAGAATTGATGGGTGATGAATGAATAGTGGGTGGATGAAAGACGGATAGATAAATGGATGGATGATGGATGAGGGAGTGAAAGACATGTAATGAATGAATAAATGGGTGGAGGATGGATGGGTGATAAAATTCAAATGCCATTTAAGATGAAACTCTTGGCTAGGTCAGAATCTTACTCCGGTACTGCATCCCAGCTACCCAAAACTCTCACCTAAGGAGTGTGGGTGTGTGTAATAGAGAGAGGGGGGTGGGAATTTGGTTGTAGAGAAAGTTCAAAAAATTTTTACTTTTAAAATAACTACCAGAGTTGTTTTAAAAGTCTACCCTCTGGAAGAGTCTACATTCTCCCTAATCGCTTACACGGGCTATATTCCCAGGAAGCACCTGGGTCCAGGTGAGGCTGGTCAAGGGGACAGATCCCCAGAAGGCATCCTTTGTGCCATTTAGTACAACAAAGATAGATTTTTCACAAATGGTTGGGAATGAGTGTGTTCTGGCAGCCTACTGTGATGGGTCGGTCTCCAAGTTTGTCCGCTTCACCCTCGGTCTCGCAGGGCTTCCTTGAGACAAAGGTGGGGGCCAGGAAGTAATTTCTCCATCAACAGGTACTGATATGGTGTAGTCTAATTTGCAGTCCCTCTTTCTAACCTCACTAATGGAAGCATAAAGGAGGGGTGGATAACCATGGCTACAAGGGGCCAAGGAAGCTTTATCAAGGAGGCTTTGGTACTGTTAGCATTTCGTTAAGGCTAGAAGGACATGTAGAAGACCTCTGGAAGTCTCAGAGTGGCTTGCCAAGCACACACCCCCAATACCAGGGCTCGCCTGCCCTCGTACCTACTGTGCATTCACTGGTAAACAGTCAGTTTTGACAAAGTGTGGGCACAAAGATGACTTCACACTTCTCTGTGAGCTGTGGACACCGAGAACAGAGCATGGCAGGCATGCTGTATCCCCGATGGCGGGAACCTCACAGAACCTAGAAGGAAGAGGAAGAAGGAACTTTCAGGAGGACTAGATGG
The DNA here is from genome assembly GCA_030015415.1 of Cynopterus sphinx. NCBI lineage: Eukaryota > Metazoa > Chordata > Mammalia > Chiroptera > Pteropodidae > Cynopterus > Cynopterus sphinx. Next base: position 90,550,092 of record CM057379.1, on the reverse strand, counting down.
GGGCCATCTCAGAAGGAAACTGCTTGTGGAAGACACAGGCAGGAAGAAGCTTTTTGAAGAAAAGTAGAGCGAGGGGTTTATCTCTGTTGCTGCCTGCCTAGTGTCCATGCTCTTGACTCTGGTAGCATCATCTTGACTTTCTTTTGGAGATCACCACTCTCTTTCCGAGAGGTTCTGTTGAGACTGACCCCACCCCGAGCTCAAATGTCCCAGGCCTAGCCATCAGAGCCACATGCCTCACAGTGGCAGCCTTAGGAATGGCTAATGAGCTTTCCCAGCGAGGCTTACTGGTGCTTAACAGGCAGGATGTAAACAAGGAGCTGTAGGAGGCTTCCACACCAAGAGAGCTGCCATCGAGTGAAGCCAGCACAGGAGGCAGAACTCTGAGAGATAGAAAGGGGAAAAAATACAACCAGAAACAGGAGAGACAAAGGAGGTGGAGAAAAAGATACTGAATCCTGAAGTCATTATATGAGCACCTGGATCTAGCCGAGCCTGAAGCTATGCTACCTTTTCAGTCACGTGAGCAGATAAAAATGTATTGTTTTGCTTAAGCCAATGTGAGCTGGATTATGTTACTTGCAACCAAGAAAGTTGCCATATTCATTTCTGTATCCAAATGCCTATATCAGGAACTCAGGATTTGATAAAGAAATGGATGGGATGGGATGGGATGGGATGGGATGGGATGGGATGGGATGGGATGGAATGGGATGGGATGGGTTTCAGCCTGGCCCTTTATGGAAACTGCACTCATGCCAGGCTGAAACTCTGAGCATTATCACTTGAGCTCATCCATTAACTTTCCCAAAATAAGGTAATCCGAGAGCTTGAGGCCCCTCTAGGTTATAAATGGATGTGTCCATTTGTCCATTTATGAGAGCCATGACCTTAATTTCCTGCCTACTTTAAGATCCCAGACTCTTTGGTGTCAAGCTGATGGGGCCTGGGAGAGAAGCCTAGTCCTGCCCCAGGCATGCTCACTCTGAGCCGGTCTCCAAGGAGCAGCCACTCCGAGGAACGTGCGCATGTCCCGGTCATCAGCCTTGACACCCCTGGGCTAAAGGGTGTGCTGGGGCTTCTTGAGCTTTGACAGGAATTATGACCCCACTGGAAAGGAGAATAATCTGGAAGTAGAGAAAATCGGGACTTACATTAAAAAAGCAACTAGAATTCATTATAGCAAGATCAGCAGGAACCACATCACTTGGGAATTCAGGAGACAGAGGAAAAGGAGAAACAGCTCTGGCTGTTTGCAGGCTGGTTCCTCTCCAGTGAGCATCCCTGTCTTTCAGGGTAAAAATGGCTGGAGATGCATGAATGTGACGGGAAAACCAGGAAGGTTTTTCTTCTTAATTTGGGTCTCTGTCAGACTTTGATTCTCACCCCAGATTGAGGTAAAGCTACCAAAACAAGCAAGAAAACTCCTAGAATCCAAATGTAAGCAGCCATACAATGTCTTCAGATTCACAACAGGACACATTTGCTTTGGAAAATTACAAAATTACAAAACAAATAATAAAAATGAATGATAACACGTACAGCTGGTATAGTTAGGGGGAAATGAATAGAGTCACACATTGTCACCTGCACTAAATGCTCTCCAGGTACCAGCTGATTGAGGGCTCCTAGATCAATATCTCTGGCCTGGATCACCTCTCTGATCCCGGGGGATATGTGGTCATTCCTCTCCCCACCCCACTTCCTCTCACTCTCACACCCCTCCCCCACCCCAGGTACTTGACATTGCCTCTGGGCTATCACACAGACACAACCAACTTAACCCAGCCAGGTCTGAACTCAAGATACGCCCCCACCCCCACTAAATAAACAAAAACAAAAAAATCATTCCCACTTCAATTTTCCCCTTTTCAGTAATGGTCACAATCACCTGCTCAGGACAGAAATCTAGAAGTTGTCCTCGGTGCCTCTTTTCTATGACATCACATCCAGTTTGTCAGCAGATTCTGTTGGCTCTACCTTCAAACTACAACCTGATGTAGCATCTCTAGTATCTCTCACCTGGACCATCACCCTTCAACCTCCTATTTATGCTTCCATTCCATACTCTTCACTCATCAGTAAGAATCCTGTTTTGTTAGATGCAAATCATATACTATCACCTCCCTTCTTAAAAGCACCCAAAGGCATCCCAGTGTATTTATTTAGAATAAAGGAATAAAGTCCAAGTTTTATACACAGCCAGTAAGGCTTTGTATAAGTAGGTCCCTCCCAAGCAATCTGATCTCTCTCTCTCTCTCTCTCTCTCTCTCTCTCTCTCTCTCTCTCTCTCTCTCTCTGCAATGGCCACACTGGTCTCAGAGTTCTTCAAACCTGCCAATAAATTCCTACCCCAGGACCCTTGTACTTGCTGCCCCTTCTTCCTGTTCTACTTTTCCTTCTATTCTTACCATTCTTCAGGTTTCCACTCAAATGTCATCTGCTCAGAGAGGCCTTATCCACATCCCCCATCTAAAGGAGAGCTGCTCCCACACACACCCACAGGCAGAACAGCGAGCAGAGGATGACACCATTTATAAAAAATGGATGTGCATGATACTTGCAAACTGCTACCAGTGGTTGCCCCTGGGGGAGGAAGTAAGTGGCTGGAAACAGGGAGATTTATCACTGTACATTGTTTTATGCCTTTGAATTTTAAAGCATGTGCATATATTATTATTATTATTATTAAATGTTTAATGAAATCAAATAAACAATGCAGGAAGGGAGACAGGGAGGAGAGAGAAAGAAAAAGAAGGTGAGAGAGAAAAGAGGGAGGGTGGGAACAGAGAGGGAGGGAGAAGGGAAGAGAGAGTGAGGAAGGGAGGGGAGGAAGAGAGAGAAAGAAATACTCTTGGGAAATTGTACTAAGAAAATAATTCCACAGACAAAAATGTTCTATTTGAAAAATAATCATTGTGGTATTAAACTAGAAGGAATCGAAAAATAAATGCCGGGCAACACAGGCATGAGTCAGGAAACAGCACCTTGTGAATAGGACGGGGCAGTATGAAGTACTTAATAATGATCACAATGAAGACTGTAAGGCATGTGGAGAAATGTTTATGACAATAATTAATGGAAGAGCAGAAACTATAAAGGAGTATATTTAGAGAGAAAATAGCACAGTGGAAGGTGGGAAATCGTTGAAGAGAGGACCACAGCTTTCATCACCTTCTCGAAGGATCCCACAGCATCAAGAACATTGCTGACACCTCGCTCTAAGCATGGGCCCATCTTCGAGATCTGAAGCTCAGAGGGTGCCCACACAGGACTGGAGCGAAACGAAGAAGGCCGCGAGGCCAGGGTTGGGACTCCGGGAGGTCTTGGCGGGGTGATACCAGGCCAGGCTATCCCAGCCCAGCACTGCTGACATCTGGGGCTGGACCATTCCTTGTTGTGGGGCCATCCTGTGCACTGTGAGATATTTAGCAGCATCTTTGGCCCCTTTCCACTGGATGCCAGTAGCCGCGTCCGCTCCCCAGTCATGGCCAACAAAAATGTCTCCAGGCATTGCTAAGTATCCCCTGGGGGGCAGAATCACCCCCAGCTGGGAACCCCTACACTGGTCAAAGTACAAATTTCTGATGCCAGTTTCCCCAGTAAAATGGGAGGCTGCCCATTACAAAATCGGAAAGTTCCTAGCATATAGATGAATCCCTCCCCTCCTATGTACATACTAATTACAGCTATGTTTTTTAGAGAATATGTGTGTGTAGATATAAAATGCTTTTTACGGTGCCTTTTAAATGACAACTAATTAGGTGAGGATCCTTCTCTCGTGGGAACCCCAGTTGCTAGCTTTCCACTGGCACATCTCAGTGACAGTAATTATTCATGATCTACTCGCCCCCTCACACAGACCGGTCTGATTTTATAGCACATGTGCTTCCTCACAAAGGTGCTTTAATGGGGCCAGGTTTAATTCATAAAATATTAGGAAGCACTTTGCCACACCATGATAATAGCCCCTGATTTCTACACAGGGTCTTCGTGGTTTAATGGCAGCTCAAATAATAAATGGCTTTAATGTGTTATTCAGACTACCAGAGACCGAAAATGTCAGCTCTAGAATTAGCGATTTCCTCATCCAACCCCTCGCCCTGCAGATGGGAAGCTGAGCTCCCTCCGCCCAAAGGAAAGTGACCTGTCTGCAGTCTCACAGTTCTTGTAAAGAGAAAGCCGGGACGAGAGACAGTTCTCTCAATCCACGGGGCCACCTCATTGCCACCAGTCTACCCTCCCCTGAGAAAACACCATTAATCAGTATAGGATTCATTTGGGTCAGCAAACTAAGCACTTTGGGCCAAGAGCTAAGCATCTGAGTGGGCTCCTGGGCTTGGAATTAGCCTGAGAGTGAGGCTGGAGTGGGTGGTTTAGAAAAAAAAAGCTTAAAAAAGTGATTCTTCCTCCATGTCCACCCACCTCCAAACTCCCCCTTTACCTGTGGGGTAACAAGGTCTGAGAATATGGCATCTCCCCAGTGGGCAACGCATACAAAATGCTCTAATGATTCCACATCACCCGGGGGAGAGCCCAGCTCCCCACCAAAAGTCATCCAAGCCCTCCCGACCTAACTAATCCTGTTCAGGAAACTCACCACCAGCTCCCAATGCTGCCCATGTGCCTTTGGCACTCGCCATTCCCGGGCACTCTCTCTGGCCCCAGCAAATGCTCAGCCAGCGCCCAGAGCAGGGCTGAAGTTGGCAATGCCCTCGGTCAGCTGCTGATGGTAGTTACTGGGCAAATCCCAACTCCTTCGCACCTCAGGTGCATCTCGCAGAGTCCTCAATGGGGACCCAGGAGCACCTGCCCAGGCACACACACTGCCTCAGCCACTCTTCTACCCTCCTCATGCCCCCCTTCTTCACGAGGACTTGCTGGAATCCTCTCCCAGATAAACTGCCGGCATGCAAATCCTCAAGTCCTCATTTCAGAGTCAACTTCCAGGGGGCCCACTAAGGCAGCAGTAGCCAAGAAGTCCAGGCTGGTTTGAGCTGAGCTTCCTTCTATTAGATCTCGCCAGAGCTGTCTAAGAGGGTATCTGGGGTCTCATAGTACAAGTCAGGGCCCTTTTCCCCCCACAGAAGCTCTTGAAAAACTTCAAGACACCTCCCAGAAGCCCCCAGGGCCATTCCTCCTCCCATCCTTCTCTTCCTTAGGCTTAAAAATCTTCTCTGCATATCTGGTACCACCCCCCATACCCCATTAAGTATATTTCCCACTGTGTGAGAGTCATGTGCCTGGTTTATACTCCCTGGGAGAGTATGCACTCCAAGAGAACAGACTTTCTCTTCATATCTTCCTTAATTCTTAGAACCACAAGCCACTAATGGATGAGTAAGACATACTATCCCTTATGGGATAAGTCACCCTCCCTGGTTCCTCCCCAGAAGACCCACGTCAGTTCATTAATGTCCCTCTTATTCCAAGCAACCTCGAACTGAACCCAGAAGCTTCAGGTGTGCTTCAACTATAGCAGAGAAGAGAGAGACCATCACCTCCCTCATGCTACCTATGTTCCAACCAATGTGACCCAAGGTCACATTCTGGGTTTTGGAAGCCATTTTTCTCTGTTAACACAAAATAAAAACAATGACAATAGCAACAATAAGAATAATAATATTAAAAAAACTCACATATATCTCTGTTACATGCCAGGCCCTGTTCGCATAGCAAATCCACAGTTAACCAGTCTTGTCCCGTCTCTCTGATGTCGCTGGACTCACCCACAAGATCCTGTGTGTTTGCTCTTCGGACTTGACTGTGACATGTTTCATTGCTTCCGCGCATATTTCCCCTGATGAAATGCAGACACCTCTAGCCTCTCCCCATGTCTCTGCACCCCATGCCCTCCCGCGACTGCCTGATACCCGCACCTTCCGAGCGCCCCCAGCCCCTCTCGCGGGCCATGACGAAGCGCGTCCGCGTCAGCACCACGGACAGCGCCTCGCCTTCCCCTCTGGCCCGGGCCCTCCGGCTTAAAGCCCCGGCGCCCCTGCACTTGCATCTGGCCCACCTCCCACCATCCTGCCACGGCTGTGCAACAGGCTCTCCCAAAACGAGCTAGCAATCATCAGGCTTGATGAAGTTCATTTACATGGTCCTAAAAAGCCTTACAACTATTAATCCATTTCACCTTCATAGCAGCTCTGCGGTCGGTACTATTATTATCCCGCTTTACAGATGAGGAGCTGAGGCACGGAGAAGTTAAAGAACTTGTGACTGCACATCTAGCCAGGCTAGAGTTGAGACATATGCCCGGGCAGGCTGCCCAACCTGGCACTCAGCACGGCACCAAGCTGCAGACTGCTGGAGTCGTGATCCAGTCCAGTCCTGAGTGGTCTAGCTCTCGAGGGCTCTTATTAAATACACAGATAAAGCACAGGGGGCTACACATAGACCTACAGTGAGAGGACACCATGAACCAAAGGTTTTGTTTTGTTGGCGTTTTTTATTAAACAAGGATTTCAATTACTGTGATTCTGGGTTCCCGAGGTCCCTTTTAAAAGGATAGCAAGTGAGGCCACACTCTGGAGTTCTTGAGAGTTCACAGAGCTTTTTCTCACTGGAGATGGAGTTTGAGCTCCCATAACCCTGTGGGGGAGAAAGTACTTTATCTTCATTTAGCAGATCAGGAAGACGGAGGCTCCCAGAGGCTGAGAGACCTTATCCATGATCACACACTCAGGACTGAGGCAGAGACAGTACGTAAACCTTTAACCCCGGTGTCCAGATTCCAGATGCTGTCCCTCTCTCGGGTCTCCTCCATCCGACCCAGAAGGAGTCAGGTCTTAGGAAGAGGGGACGTGAGTATAGTGTACACATGTATAGAGGATGGTGGAATCAGCTCCACAGAAAAAAGGAGGGAAGTCTGTCTCCATGGTTACACTGAACCTGAACAAAACATCATACACAGATTACCGTAGCCTTGAGCATCACCACTCTGTCCTCCCAGCAGTAGCCTGAGACAGCTGATTGCCAGGCCTCCCAACCTGGCTGCCTGCTTGGAGAGCCTTCCTTTTTCATTATTCCCATTATTAAACCTGGCGCCTTATAACAGCTAAATGTTTTCTAATTATTTACAGGTTCACTTTCACAGCACCCCCTGAGATAATGATCCCACTGTGCATTTCTGTAATATTCTGCCTGCCTCCAAAAACTCGAATTGAGTTACCAAGATTATCTCATTGATCCTCCCACTTAAGGCTCTGTCGGATCCATAGAAAGCAGTTAGAATTGTTTTCATCTGAGATGCAGGGACACTGAGGCACAGATGGGTAAAGACTGTTGTCTAGGATTTTACTGTAAATCAGTGTGTGGGCCACAGAAAGCCTTCTGGGTCGTCGTTGTTGTTGTTGTTGTTTTTTAATCCAAGAATGGGGAGAATAAATGGGTTTCATTTCATTGCCAATCCCAGTCATTGATAATGGCTACTGATCACCTGTGTTAAGAGCTCTGAGGCAATATCTGAAATTTGTAGGGAAAAGTAATGTGATCAGTTAAGGACTCTGACCATGGCTGAGAGATGGGGTGATGCCAGCACTGGTGCTGTACAGTTTCCATTCCTTCCTATGATGACAGTCAATGTCCCTGTGAAGATTTCATGTTACTTCTCAATCAGGAGAGACTCTGTCCCACAGAGGACATTTGGCAATGAAGACATTTTGATTGTTACCTTGATTGTCCTGTATGAGGCCTGGGGGTACTACTAGCCTCTGGTTGGTAGAGGCCATAAAGGCTTCTAAACACCCTTCAATGCACAGACTGGTCAAGTCTAAAATGCCAGCAATGCCCAGGTTGAGAAACCCTTAGTGGGACACCTCCATGCACACACATTCACACACTCGCACACACGCACGCACATTCACACACACACACACACACACACACACACACACACACACCCCAGTTTGGACTTTTGTCCTTGGTCCTCAGCAGGTCAGAAGTCAACATTAGTATTTATACCTTAATATAACCAAAAACAAAATTCCAGATTTTCTCTCCTGGTCCTCCCTGTTTTTCTCCAACTCAGTAAATGGCACCATCCATCAGTTTCTCAGGCCAAAAACCTAGGGGGCATCCCTGACTCTTCTTTTTTCTTTGCTGGCCTCATCATCAAGTCCTACTGGTCCTTCCTATAAAACAATTTCCAATCCTACGCCTGCTCCTCCACAGCTACCATACCCTTGCCTCACCCACAATCACAGCTCAATCTACCATTCTGCATGGACCTCTGCAGTGATCTTCTGACCTGACCCTGAGCCATACTTGCTACTTTGAGCCCCCACCTCAGGGCCTTTGCACTTGCTGTTCTCTCTGCCTGATACCATTTCATCAGATTTTGGGAGGCTCCCTTTTGTCATTCAGGTCTTAAGAAATGCATCAGTTCTCCAGAGAGACTTCCCTGTCCTCGTCATCCAAATTAACTAGCTCCTCAGTCACCATCCGTCTCATCACTGTTTTTTCTCTTGCTTACATTGTAATTCTCTTTATAAAACCATCTTATTTGTTTCTTTGTTGCCTTGCCACTCCCCCACACAAAAAAAATTAAAAGTTCATAAGAATAGAGACTTTACCTTTTTCACCACTGTATCTTCATTACAAAAAAAAAAGTGTGCTTGGCTTACAGTATACACTTGTAAAATATTCTAATAAATGAATAGACAAAATTTCAAAGATATATGCCTTGCCAGCAACCTTTCAGTTGAGTGGGACCAAGGAGATGAAGACAGTCTCAGGCCCCAGAACCTGAGAACCTTCCTTCTGCTGAGCTCCACCCCTCTGCACACACCTTCAGGCAGCTCCTGGGCCTCCCACTCCCCCTCCCCCAAGCAGGGCAGTACTGGTTGGCTGCCTGGGTGTTTTCTTGGAACCAGTTAAGATTTAACCAAATCACTTTTCCCATCCAGTGTCCCCAGTCCAGCCCCTCCCTCTATATTCCAAGCACCTTATTCAGACTTAAAAATACCAAAAGTGCATAAGCATCCGTGCTGAGTGCTATGGAAAGAATTTGCCTGTGTTGTGCATCCTCTCAACCTCGTAACAACCCTTCAGATATTTGTATTGATGGGTAAAATGAGGCACCATTAGGATGAGTCATTCACTCAAGATCACACAGAGCTAGTAATGGAAGAATTCCTCACAGAACAAAGACTCAGTGCTACTTGTCTGTTATCCCCAGTACCTATCAGGATAAAGCTCCTGGTACAATATTAGCAGATCCAGAGCTTAATAAATGGTTATGCAATGAACAAATGAATGAATAAATGGGCCACAATTCCAACTCAGATCTCCTTGATTCTAAATCCAGTGGAGACGTTTACCACACATTCCCTCTTCTTTATCAAAACATACATTCTACAAAGTGTATGAAGCTTCAGGGTTAAGACTGGTGGCAGGCCAGGGATGTGTCTTGGCCTCCTGTATCCATCTTTCAATCAAAACATCAAGAAGACACATAAAGTAGTGCGATATTACAAGAAACTGGGCCTGTTATCAATGATCTAGGCCAGACCACAAAGGACTTTACACTAATCAACACATCTTTGCAGCCAAGAGACAGAAAGGGTTCCACCACCCTAGGTCAGTGACATTGCTGGATCTGGTAGAGGTGGCTGCACCCTCTGTAGCACATGAGCCACTTCCTGTGAAGACCAGGACTGTTCACCACCCTGGTTGCCATCCATCTAGCATCTGTGACTCCTAGTGAGGGCACATGGCTGAGAGCCTAAGTGGATAGACAACAGTGCATTGTATCTTGAGTTGAGGTAAAATGGGGCAAAGTCCAAAAAATATGTAGAAATAGTACACCTTGGAAACTATAGTTTTACATCAACCTTTTCTGTTAAAAAAGGAAACAAACACATATATTCTTCAAATAACATGGAGGTGATTCCTCTTTTCCATACTCAAACCACCAGGAAGTGAGAGAGGGAGGTCCTACCTCCCCATGATAACAGAGTCACAAAATGTGGATAAATCCTGCAAAAAACGGAAATCAGATTAGTGATATAAATGCCAACCATCAGTACCACTTAAGATGTGTGAGAGAGAATCTAACAGCAACAGGTGAAAGGGAGAAGTGTCCAAGATAATCTGCCCATCTTATTTATAAGTCAATATTAGGTCTAGAGAGACTTTTCTAGACCCAAAGATGAGAAAAAATAATCACAAATGGGGCACTGGGGACAATTCTACAATCCACGAAGAGGAATGACCTACTCAAGGTAGAGAATAGAAGTATATCTTTGAAAGGTACTTACTACACAAAGCACAAGATAACTCATGAAAGCTTTTGTTTTTGTCCCTAAGAAAATATAAACTCTCTAGCCAGGACTTAGCAGGTACTTAGCAGGTTGGAGGACAAGATAACATTTTGTTGAGGACAGCCGCCAGGGAAGCAGCCTAGGTGAAGTAGAAGCCAAGTGAGGAGGGGATGGCCAGGAAAGGAACCAAAGACACAAAAGCAGAGTCAAACCCACAACGGAAGCAGCCAAGAGCAGACTCAACCCCATGGAAAACTGAGTCAACAAAGCAGAGTGCGCGTGACACTGAGTTCAAGAAATATCAATCACTGCCAAAGAGGAGACATTTGACATGAATCAGGGACATAATGAGGCACGACTCATGGTGCAGAGAGGATCTTTCTCTTTTGTGTCTCGGAGCTGAAATTGAAACCAAGGCCTTAGCCTCCTCATGACTTGGTGGAAGCACCACGTTTCCCACCCTTAGAGGACCAGGCTGAGGCACAGCAGGGAGAAGGCAGAGGGGCCACCTCTCAGGCAAGGCCCCCTCAGGGCTGCTCTGGCGTAGTCTCACCTTGATCACCAGAGTAGAAAAGTATGAAGGTCTGGGGCTTGGCGTCCTCTCTCAAACATTCAGAGATACAAAAAGAAGGAGAACAAACTTTCTAAACAATTTGGAATGCAAAAAAATGTGACAAAACTTCCTGTGTCTGACCCGGCATGTAAGACACTTGGAAGTGTTAACAAGTAAAAAGCTTAACAAACTGAAAAATGAACATCTCTTCTTAGATCCCTAAGAGAAGTGAGGTCACCATGCAAACTGCTGCCCCCAAAACTGGAGCGACAGATGGATGCTGAGAACCAGGGCTTCCCGGAACAGAAGCCACTGCAGAAACGGAACCCCGACCTGAAACTGACGAACTGCTGGAGGCTCAGTGTGGACAAGTCTGAGAGATGAAAACTATAGGGGACCCAGTCATCAAGGGTTCCCACACTTCTGTTTCAATTCCAGAAGCTCTACCAGGTCATCACAGCAAATATCAGAAGAACTCATGCTTCAGGAGCGGGAGGGGAAAGGAACCATCCTAAAATTCGCCGGAGCACTCCGCTCTCCCCAACAAGGCTACCCTCAGAAGAAACGAGTTAACCAGAGCCTACCCAACTGGGTTTTTATCTGGACCTAACTGACCTGGGAAAGGGAAACACCCAACTTCCAGCCCCCTCTAGCCATTCAGAGCCACCAAATGAGGGAGACTAAGAAGCATGTGCCCAGGGGCACAGGCTCAGGAAGACTACAGAACTCACAGGGCTACAGAACACTTGCCTCCCCCTACACCTCACCATCACATCACTAAAGGCCTGTTTACAGTAGTTCCCTTTACCCAAAACATCATGTCCAGCTATCAAGAGAAAATTACCAGGCATACTAAAATGAAAAAAAAAACAAAAAAAACACAGTCTGAAGAGACATAGTAAGCATCAGAACCAGACTCAGAAATGGCAGGGATGTTGGAATCATCAGACCAGGAATTTAAAAAACTGATTAATATGCTCAGGGCTCTAACGGATAAAGTAGACAGCATTAAAAGACAGATGGGCAATATAATCAGAGAAATAGCAAATCTAAGAAAGAAGCAAAAAGAAATGCTGGAGATCAAAAACACTATCACGGAAATTAAGAATACCTTTGATGGGCTCCTTAGTAGACTGGACACAGCTGAGGAAAGAATCTCTGAGCTTGACGACAGATATCGCCATAGAAACCTCCAAAACAGAAAAGCAGAGAGAAAAAAAAAGACTGGAAAACAAAACAGAACAGAATATCTAAGGACTAAGACAACTACAAAAGAAATAATATGCATGTAATGGGAATACCAGAGAAGAAAGGAACAGAAGTATTTGAAACAATAATACCTGAAAATATCCCAAATTAATATCAGACACCAAACCAGGAAGCTCAGAGAACACCAAGCAAAAAAATTCCAAAAGGATGTGACCAAAAAAATTTAAAGTATGAGAGAGAAAATAATAGATGTAGAGAACAGAAAGCAACGCCATAAATAAATGGTGTCCCTGAAAATCCTACGACAAATAGAATAGAAGTCATTGAAAAGATAATACAATCAAGCCTTCCTAAGCTGATCTCAACAGGTACCTAGCCAATTAAAATATCAACATTTATATACCCTGTGATGAAATTCTCTAATTTGAGAATGAATGGGAAAAAAAATATCATTCAAGAACTCAGAGGGGAAAAGCAGATTACTAACAAAGGAAAAATTAGGCTGACTTCGGACATTTCTTCCTCAACACTAGATGCCAGGAAACATGGAGTGATGCCCACAGGATGCTCAGGGGAAAAGTTTGAACCTGCGGATTCTATACCCAGCCCCAGTATCATTTATATCCAAAGGCCAAGGAGAGCTGTTCTTGGATAAACAAGAATATGGAGGATACAGTCCGCCCTCTACACCTACAAGGCCCTACTCTTGTCTCTGCTCCCTCTCCCACCTCACTCATAGCACTCTCCCCACTTGATGGGGCTCACTATACTACAGCCATGTCCACTTTCTCTCTATTCTGCTCACGCACCAAGCTCTGTCCCTACACAAAGCCCTCCCACATGCCATTTTCTCTGACTGCCCATGGCCGGCTTCTTCTCATGCTTCAAGGCACATTTAGATGTTCCTCCTCAGAGGGGGACGGGTTTGCTTCCTTGTGTATCATTCACACAACACACACTCACACGTGAGCACACGTGAGCGTGCACACACATACACACGCCTAGAAGTTCCACGAGGGCAGGAATCTACCTGGTCGTCCTCCCCATAACCTCTCCCCCACCATCGAAAACGGGATCTGGCACCGAGCTGGTAGACAGCACCTACATCATCATATCTGGCATTCAAAGCTAACCAGATGGAAATTAAAATGGGGGGCAGTGGAGTAAAGGGACCTTGCAAGTAGCACTGAAACCAGCTAAGCAAGGAATCGAGTGGCAAGTATTGTTACAAATATGAGAGGAACTAATTCAAGAATTCAAGAGCAACTCATCTCCTCATCTGACCAGGGATGACTCACTGTTTGTGGAATTGCTCTTCAAAATTATTAGAGAAATAGAAGTATTTAAAACAGAATTAACAGCAGTGTGTATACCTTTCAAATTATTAGCATAGAAAAAAGAAACAAAATATAATCCATGTAGTAAAAATAAAAACAAAGAAAATGTTTAAAGAAAAAGAAATAAAGAATTGAAAGCATTCAACAAATATAGAGACATGAGATCGAACATATTTATTATAAAAATAAATGTTATTTGTTTAAGACCTTCAGGTTGTACCAGAAAACAGAATCTAACTATTCTGTTTTTACCAGATATGCACCTAACGAAAAGATACGGAAAATAAAATAAAAAGGCTAGAAAAATACATCAAGGGGACACACAAAAAAAGCAGAGAGAGCAATATTAAAATATGAAAAAATAGAGTTCAAAGCTAAAAGTATTCACTAGGGGAAAATAATCATTTTATATTGACAAAAATAAAATCCACAATTCTGCAATGAAACTCTAACTGTCATGAACCTTCTTGTGATAAATAACATAAAATGAAGTTTTTTAAAAAAAAAACATTAGAAAAAGAGTAAAAATAGAAAGAATTCTATTGAGGAGAAGGACTTTGACCTACTTCATCCAGCTTTTGGCAGATCAGGAAGCAAAGAAGAGTAAATAACAAGATAGTCCTTGACTAATACTATCTATAAAGCTGCTTTACCTTATACACAGAGAACATACCTGCTTTTTCAAATAAAACATTTACCAAAAAAAGAACTATGAAGCAGAAACTGCATAGGCCACCTTCCCTATCATTCAGTAAAACTTGAAATTAATGATAAAAGTTTAAGCAAATAAGACAAAGCACTGGGAAATTTTTAAATGCTCTACTAAATTATTCTTGAATTAATGAAGAAACAAAAGTGAAATTTCAGAACTGTTAGAAACGAAACTGTGATTTCAAAATTTTTAGAAAATCTTTTCAAAGAAAGGGCTGCATTTTGAGATTAACAAGATATGGTCAAAGTGGTGCTCAGAGGCAAACTCATAGCATCAAATGCATTTTTTTTTTAATTATGAAAACAAAGTTTTCAACTCAAATATCTGAACACACTAGCAAAACAAACCTCAAAAAAGTAAGCCTGAAGAAAACAAGGATGTATTAGAAAACTTAAAACAGAATTTAAAAATATGAGTACTGATGCTTTTATAAAAGTTGGGGGAGGAGAAATAAAACAGCCAAGTTGGCAAGACCTGGACAAAAGGAAAAGACAGACTAAATCACCAGGGCCTCCAGCCTGAGGGAGTGGCACCTCAGGACAGATGCCTTATAAAGATGTCAAGCAAGTTTGCAATTTCCAGAGAGGCTGAAAGGCAATTTTAACCAGGGCTCATATCACCCTCAGCTGACTTCAGCCAGAGAAATCAAAAGAATGAGAGAAAAAGCACAAACACGCAGGATTAAGAGTACAAAAAGAAAATGAATCAAAAAGAACATTTTTCTTCTAATCATAAGAAAATACTATGCTAAATTTTATGCAAATAAGTTTTCAACTCTTGATGAATAAATTATTTTCTGAGAAAACACGACTCACTAAAATACTAAAATTGACTCAAGGAGTAGAAAACTGAAGTGACTAATCACAAAGGATGAACTTGTTCTGCCTAGAATGTTCCCACCTCCCCCCAGAACTCGGTGTGGCTGCCTCCTTCTAGTCGTTCAGGTCTCAGTTCAAATGCCACCCCTTCAAAAGAGCTTCCCTGACACCCTATCAAAAACTCCACCCTCAAGTACCACCTCATGACCCTGTTTCATAGCACTTACATCTATACAAAATTATTGATTTATCTACTATTTTTTAACTTATTTGTTTTCTCTCTCTCTACGGGAATGTGAGCTACTCGTGGACAGGGACCTAATTCACCAAGTTCACTAACTGTTCCTAGTGCCTAACAGAGTAAGGACACAGTAAATATATTAAACGGATGAAGACCAAGGAAGACAAGACCACTTCCAGAAAATCTGCCCCTATAATCTCTTATTGCAAAGGAGGATGAATCTCTCAGGATGGGAGAAACCATCGTGGAAAACATCTGAAAGTCCAGAACAAGTGTGCCCGCAGATGAGGGTTCATGTATGGAAGACGACGACCATCTCAGAAATTCTACTCCATCACCGCGAGAGGGAAAACGAAAAGCAGGCTTGAAAAGTCACAGAGATGTGACTGGCTTATGCAAACAAGAAGCAGGGGTGGCCTGTTAGCCTTCACCCCCTCAGAGTGTCCAATGGCTTCCCCGACCTCTGAGTCCCAGGGTCATTCTGGCCTGAATCTGGTGCTGTGTGAGCCGTGGTGCACAATAAGCCCGTTCTCATTGTCTGCCCCTTCTAGAACGTCAGACCATGAAGATAAGAGCTTTGTTTTCTCCACCACTGAACCCTGCTGAATCCACAGCGGCCTCAGTAGGGTCACGATAAATCTAGGTTAAATGCACAAATCAATAAGCAACAACCTGCCGTCTGTCTTGATACTTAACGATATGACCTCCATGAGTTAAAAATTTCATCTGCCTTGTTTCCTGTCATAATCCCTGCACCTAGACAAAACCTGGCACATAGTAGGTGTTAATGGAGAAGAGCAACAGTGGCAATCTGGGAAAAGAGCGTTCGGGCTGAGGGAACCGCAAGTGCCAAGGCCCTGAGACAGGAACATGCCTGGGGGTGTCTGTGCAACAGCCCAGAGGACAGTGGGGCTAGAGCAGAGGAAGCAAGGAAGAGTGTAGTGTGAGATGAGGTAGAGGGATAACTCAGAAAGGCTGTGTCAGGTCTTGTAGCCACTGGGACGACCTTTGAGATGGGAACCATCCAATGTATAGTAGGGTCCCTCAGCAGACTTCAGGTGGGGTTCGGGGGACAGGTTTGGGCAAGGAGAACATTGAAGGGGTGCTGAAGTTGTCCGGGCACAGACCGGGGAGGCAGAAGAATCAACAGGGTTTGCTGATGGATTGAATGGGGTGTGTGTGTGTGTGTGTGTGTGTGTGAGAGAGAGAGAGAGAGAGAGAGAGAGAGAGAGAGAGAGAGAGAGAGAGAGAGAGAGTGAGTTAGAGATGACTCCAAGGTTTTTGCCTGAAAAACCGGGAAGATGGTGCTGTCCTTTGTTGAGATGGGGCAGGATCAGGGTGTGGCGGCCATTCACGCTATCACCAATCTTCTCAGCTCTCTGCTTTTTAGGCACGCAGTAGGAATGCAGTTCTTCAGTCCCTGAGGAGGCTAGATGTGACCATGGAAAATGCAAGTCAAGTGGCAAGTGCTACTTCTAGGCAGAAACTCATCCCTTTTCCTGCCCCTTTTATCTGGGATCCTGACAGCCATTTGAACGCTCCCAGGTTTGCAGATGTAGCGGCGTGAGCCAGCCTGTCCCGGCTGGTGAGGGCGGGACAAGAGCTGGTTGCTTTGGGACTTGTTCATTTGAGGTATCGTTAGACTCAGGGGACCCTCAGACTTGTGTCCACCCAACCCAGCTGTGTTCTCTTGAGGGTCTCCCTCCCTCCATGCTTCTCCAGGAGCCACCCAGGAGATCTTTTATGAGATGGGGCTCAGGCAAAGGAGCGTGGCATGGCACAAGGCTGGCAGGCAAGGGCGTAGGGGACACAGACAGGAGAAAGAATTTAAACCTCCTCTCCCCTCTTCCAGAACTGGCCCCTTCAAGAGAGGAAATAAGGTATAGAGATGACCAGAGAGAAGGGGGACAAACAGACATGGGAAGGGGGAGTGGAGGCTCCACATGTGTGTCCCAGAGGGGACAGAGGCACAGATGCAGCTGGCTCGTTGAGAAGCTGCCTGCCACGTACTGAGAACGTGAATGATTAATAAAAACTCGGGACAGTTTGGAGAGGAGCTAGTGAACTGAAGCCCCCCACCCCCACCCACACTGCCTCCTATCTGGGGGAAAGAGGAAAGAGTGGGGAACAGAGAGGCTGGGGGATGTCTCCCCTGCCTTCCCCACCTGCCAAGGCCCTAAGAGCCCGTGGGCAGAGCTGCCTCCTCCTGAGTGGTGGACTGAGCCTCTCCTGGAAAAGAGCAGCATGAAAGGGCCATATGCGCTCCTTGCCACTTCTCCGGGCTATTTCAGGCTCCCCTCACTGGCGTCTCCTCTCCCGCTCCCCAGGCCCGCTCTCTCCCTGTGCGCAGGCGTGTGTGTATGTGTGCACGTGCGTGCGTGTGTGCATGGGCATGGGTGTCTGTTTCTCTTTGTCTCTCGGTCCCTCTGTCCCTTTATCTCTCTGTGTTTCTCTGTCCCTCTGACCCTCTACACCCCCTCTCTGTGCGTCTTCCTTTCTCTCTCTCTCCTCCTCTGTTATCTCCCTTTCTGGATCCTCTATCTAATCTGAGCTTCCTCTGGGTCCCTCTCAGATTCTGGCTGGATCTCTCCCTGGTGTCTCTTCTTCTCAATGTTTCTGTGCCCCATTCTGTCCCCCATCCTGGTTGCCACCTCTGACCCTGGGAGGCTAGGACACAGGACAAGATCCCCACAGCCACTGCCCTGCCCCAGAAGGTGGAGCTTCCAGAAGGTGGAGCACGGACACCTCCCTCCTATCCCTTGCAGCAGGGAAGCGAGCAGCCCCTAGGAGAAGACCCTGCACCCGTTAGCCAAATGATTTAAAAGTGATGAGAAGGCAGCCTCAGCACGGGCAATTTGGGGCTGGGCCACCGCTCACACCTTGCCGACATCACCACCCAGCCAGAATCCAAGGATGGAGCTCGGTTCCACTGTATTCACGTTTGGAGCCAGCAGGCTGTTTTGGACAGAGATTCCGTCCTCTCAGTGGAGGAGATGTAAAGCAACCAGGGTCACAAGTGGGCCGTCCCAAGAGCTGGGCACCACTGCTACTCCCACTTTTCAGATGAGGACACTGGGAGCCACTGCCTCTGAAAATGCAGAAAAGGAAAACTCCCGCTTGCCCTTCTAAACCACTGCCTCCACCAGCGTCCCCACCTGGACTGCATCCTCCTCAGGACGCTTGAGAGGCTCCCAGGCCTCCATGCACAGTGTGCAGAGGGCTCACCACCCTGCCTCTGACCAGGACCTGGGGAGTCAGGAGCCCTGGGCTCCCCTTCCAGGACAGGCCTGGGGAGATTGAGGTGCTCCCATGGGCCAGGAAGACCCTTGGCTCACTGTTCGGTCCTGCCCCTCACCATCTCCCTTCCCTCCCCCTCCACACACACACACACACACACACACACACTCGGGCCCCCCTGGGAGCCCTCAGTGGTTACTACTGCTTTGAGCATTTCCAAGGTTATGTGCACATGCCATGGAATATCCAGACGTCCCAGGAGGGTGAGAGGCTGGGGATCAGCTCTCCAATCCAAAAGGATTCTTTCTGCACCTCCTGAGCGCCTGCATGTGGGACAACACAGTGAGCGCTTAACACGCTCCGTGACCTGCTCTGAGGGGCCCACTTTAGGACGAGGTGCAAAGGTAAACACGCTCGGAAATAAATAAGGCCAGAAAGTGCAGTGAAGTAAAGACGCCTTGGGAGGCGACAGCGGCGAGGGCGGGCTGTGAAGTGTCTGCTGCGGACGGCTGAGCTGAGACCTAAAAGATGAGTTCTTCCCCTACAGAGGAAGGGAATTCTGGGTGAGGGACCAGGAAGGGCAGGCGCCCTTGGTGTGACTGGTACTGCAGGGAGGCCAGCGAGGCAGAGCGGGGTGAGTGGAAGGTAATCCCAGAAGGGGTGAGAGCAGGAGGCAGCGCCAGGTCCAGAGGAAGCACTGGGCGGGGAGCAGGGGCCCTGGCGGGGCCGGCTCTGCCCCACAGTCTGCAGAAGGCAGCGGCAGCCCTGCCTGCTGCCTCGGTCCACAGATGCGAAATGACACGGTCGGTCAGGCAGCGGGTGCTGCAGCAGCCCCTGGGGAGCTGATTAGAGACACAGACCCATCTCAGACCCATCAAGCAGAAGGTCCAAGACCAAGACCCTGGGAATCTGTATTTGACCATGTTCTCTAGATGATTCTGGGACAGAGAAAAGTTTGGGAAACACCAGACGGGTCGGAGATGCTCAACCTGGTGATGGACCTCAGGAAACTCTAGGCCAAAGGGTGTGTTTAAGGGATGCAGTTTCTCTGGAGGGAGGCCCATGGTTTCGCGCCAGCATCACTGAGCCCCAAACAATCAAAAGCCTCTGAACTCAAGCACAGCTGCAGTGTCTTAGCTAAAAGGAATTAGGTGGGGGATGGAGGGCATGCCACCAACTCCGTCAGCTTCTGGATGCACACTCGTTGTGTAAGTGGGGGGCAGCTGTTGTTCTTTCCTGACCAGCATCTACTGTCCGTTTTACTGGGACCAGCCCCTGATTTTGAGGAACCATCAGTGACACAGTGGTTGCTTTAATGGCCTCAACCCTTCACCCTTCCCCATATTCATGCCCTTGGCCTTACAACTTTGCGGGGCCCTCCCACACTGACGCCAAGCCCAGCCACATGACTCGCTTTGACCAATGGGACATAAGCAGAGGCTTGAAAAGTGCTTGTAGTTTCCTCACTGCGGCTTTCCCATCCCTGACACTATGTGAGAACATGCCCGTGGTAGCTGGCCAGAGGATAAGAGGCACATGGCCCAATGGCCTCCATCGCTGCAGCCAACAGCCAGCGGCCAACATACATGTGAGTGACCCAGCCCGGAACACCCTACATCAGTGTATTTGCAGTTGTGCGCCACTGAGGTTGTGCAGTTGCTGTTACATAGCATCGCTGTGGCATGAGCGAATGGATACATGGCTCTTCCACGTGGTTTCGGTAGAGCTGTCCTCCTCTTCCGTTCCGGCCTGGCCAATCAACACAATCCATCCCCTTAGGCCACCCTGATAGGTGAAGGGTGGGGACAAAACCCAAGCTGGTCCAATGAGAACCAGTTCTGGGACTTTTGTTGAAACCTTGGGGAGGAGGATCTCTCTTCCACACTAAAGGTACTGGAAGGACAGGAGGTGGGCTCAAAGCTTCCAGGGATGACCACAGGGGAACAGTCCACTGAACATGAAGCTAATCCAGAAGAAGGCAGAGCCAACTGCTGAAAAGAGACAAACTGCTAACAGCACTGCTCGATCCAGCCATGTCGCAGCCCCAGACTTCTCTTGTTGGACTTTCCATTAGGAGAGATCATAAATCCCCTTTTTGGCCCATTTCAAGTCAGTTTCTCTCATTTGCAGCAAGTCCTAGCTAACAGGGTCAGACCTTTAGGGATATCTGCTCATGCCCCAATCCATTCCCTTGGCTCAATAAAGTTCTGCTCCTGTCGCTCCACAGGACTGAGTCATGTAATCCTACACCCCCACTCCCAGAACAGAGTGGAGGGGACCACCGTAGCCACCCGCACCCCACCGTCCAGTCAGATTCTCTCTTGCGACCATGCACCAGCAGGCATGGCAACTGGGGGATGGGAGTCAAGTTGTGTTACCAGCAGGGCTCTGCCCCAGACGCTGCAAATGGGCAGGACAAGGGTCTGCTCGCCCCTCATACGTTTTTGCTTTTGGCCTGCAGAGCAATTTGATTAGTTGCCAAATGTTAACCAATAAGTAATTTCATATAAAAACCTAGAGTTTTCACAAAATGGACAGCTTGTTCCCATGTGGGCCCTCGCCCACTCCCTCTTTATGGCACTCTGTTAGGCTTCTGGTCTGGCCTCAGTGGCTCTAGACATGAGGGAAGGCCCGCCAAGCCTGGCATCCAGGAGTCTGGGTGGCCCAGGCTCTGGCCTCTGACACCTTTACCTGGTGAAGCATCCTTCTAATAAACTCCCCTTATTCTAACTTGAACTCAAATCTGTCTGTCACTTGGACCACAATAACTTAATCAGCACAGTCCTGCAGGCCACATAGAGGTCACAGCATGCCCACGAGATAATCCTGAGTCTGGTACCCCAGAATTTAAACAGGGGGTGACCACAGCACACCCCTTCAGCTCCTCCCAGGGTCACACTGAACACTCTCCCCAGGAGCAGAACAGGAGAGGGATGAGGGAAGAAAGAACATCTGACAAGTCCATGAGAACAGGGAGACAGGGCACAGATTCCGGCCTCCTGCCACACACAGAAAGCCTGAGAAGTTCCTAGAATACCAAATGCATTCAACATATAGTCACTGAACCCTTGCTAAGTGCCTGCTCATTTAGGCTCTGGGATGTGGCATTGTGTGAAATGGACCAAGTCCTGCCCCATGGAGCGAGCATCCAAGCAGGGAAGAGAGATAATAAAGAAGCTAGATGAGCGTGGTCTGTCGTGGGTAAGACAATTAGAGTGATGGGGGAATAAGGTGGGAGGCGGAAGTCCTGGGAGACTGCAAGGTCGCTAATTTATACAGTGTGGTACAGGAAGGCCCCACTGAGAAGAGGACATTTGAGCAGAGACCTGCCTGAGAAGGGAGAGAGCCTTGCAGATCTGTATTTAAGAGAAGAGTTCCCAGAGAGCAGGAACAGCAAGTGCAAAGGCCCTGAGGTGGGGGTGGGGGTCTTGGCCTGTTCCAGGATCAGCAAGGAGGCAGAGCAACTTGGTGGGGGGAGGAGAGGGAGAAGAGGTCAGAGAGGTGATAGGGCAAATCCCAGCGGGCTGCAGGCCCTGGAAGGTGGCTGGCTGTGACTGAGTGAGATGGAGCACATAGGAGGGGCCCAAGCAGAGAAGGGAAGTGATCTGACTCCCAGGTCTGGAGCCTGAGCACCTGGATGGTGGCAGGTCATGTCAGTGGTGAGGACGCGGGGTGGTCAAGGGCAGACTGTGGACTGCAGCAGGGCCAGCTGCCGCTCCCATAGGAACCTGGCCCAGCGCCGACAGATCTGGCAGACTTTTGAAAAAAAACATAAATTCAGATGTCTCTAGACATGTGTCAATTTTCAAATGTGGGCAACTTATTCAAAGACACTGTAAACACTGTGCAGCAAAACAGACAGTTCTGCTCTGACCTGCGAGCCACAGGTCTGCAGCCTGTGACGCAGTGTCAGCTCTCAGCGAGCGTCATGTCCCCAGCCTCGCAGTGCAGGGAGTGCCTGCGTGATCGGCTTTAACCCAGTGACATTGTCATGAGGCCTATACTACTGTACTGGTGTCTGAGCCAAGGAAATTGAGGCCCAGAGGGGACAAGCCCCTACTGGACCCCACACACAGTGGGTGAGTGGTACCATGGGGGCTGGAGCCTGGAGTAGCTGACCCTTGTGATGCCTGTGGTCATGGGATGCTCTGCCACCTCCATTTTCCAGGTCAAAAAAAAAAGACCCATTTTACACACGAGGAAAGAAAAGGCCAAAGAAAGGGAGTGTGACTTAGCAAAGTCACTCAGCAAGCTGGTATTGGGGCCTGGACTCAACCCCGGGGTCCATGACTCCTGGCGTGATGCTCTCCCCAACAAGGCCTGTTGGAGGAGCCAGGGAGCCTGAATGAATTGGGTTGGTAGAAATGGGGTGCAGCACCCCCTACCAGCAGGCTCTGGAACTCTGCAGTCTTCTGCCTGGGCGCCCATCCCAGCTCTGCCATTGGGTAGCTGTGTGATCTTGGATAACTCACTTCACCTCTTGTGCCTCAGTTTTCTCACCTGGAAAATAGGCTCAACCATGGCACCTGCCCCATAGGGCTGTTATGGGGATGGAAGGAGGTAAAACTTGTCAAGGTTCAGAGCCATACCTTTCAAAGTCAGACTCTTCACCCCTCAGGAGCTCCTAACATGAAGCCCACCTGATGTTACACCAAACACCCCAAGCACTAGAAGCCTCCTGGTTAGGAACGTCTTGTGAATATGCTTGAATGCTTACACTTGTGAAAATGTAGCAGCGTAATTTAAGGCAGTGGGCAGAAAAGCTGGAATTTTCTGTAGAAAAAAAGGGACACAAGAAAGGCATGGGGGGCCACCAGGGGCTGTCCCCTCCTGAGAGGGAAAGGCCCAGCTGTCACTCACTTGGATGTGTAAGGAGGGTAGTGTGCGGTGGGCACCTCCGTGGCCAGGGAGGGGTCCCTGGACTGCACCCTGGCTCACTGTGTCCCAAAAAAACACCTGGAGCCCAGGAAAGACCTGGATACAAACAGTCATCGCAACAAGAACATTCTTTCCATGATGACTGAGCACCTACTGTGTGCCACTGGAAGCACTACAGAGCTAGCAGGGAACGATGCAGACAAACTCAATCCCACCTTCACAGAGCTGGTGGACAACACACAAAACAAACAAGGAACGTGGAGATAAAGTCAACAGTGGCAAGAGCTGGAAGAAAAATCATGCAGGAAATGTGTGGGGAGATAAATTTTAATTCGGGTGCTTGGAAAGAGCTCAGCACTGACTTAGAGAAGTTTCTAGAAATAGTCTTGTGGTGATCTGGAGGAAGAATGCTGGTGTTGGGGGCCAGGGTGACAGGAGACTGTGACCACAGCAAGGCTGGAGGAGGCAGTAGAGGAGGGGGGGCTGAGGGTCACTCAGGCAGGGGACGTCCTGGCTGTTGGAGGGGGCAGCACGAAGGAGGGATAGAATCTGACAATTGCTCTGATGCTGGATGGAGAGGGGCTGGAGGGGACCGACGGCAGAAACTGGGAGGCCACTGCCCAGAAGGGATGTGCATGGCTCAGCCAGGTGGCCAGGCACACTCCCACTCCCAGCAGCGGCTCAGCACCTTCACTGGTCCGCGCGTCTGGGACAGGAGCTAACTGCTCTGATTCCCATTCTACAGGGGAGCAAACTGAGGCTCTTGCAAAAACCACACTGCTAAAAACATAAGGCAGAGCTTGGCCTTCCAGTCGAGAACCTTCTATCCTTCACAAGCGAGAAACGGCATTACTGCCCCCAATACAGGGAGACAGTGGGTCTCAAGCGAAGCGAGAATACCAAGCAGCCTGCTCCTGCTTCCCGTGACAGCTCTCCCCTCTGGCCTCCTCTCTCGAGCCCTCCTCTCCCGAGTCCTCAACCCTGGCGGCCCATTCATTCCCAAGTCACTATTTCCTCAGGATGGAGTCCAACATCACCTGTGCTCCCAGTTAGCACACATCCACCTGCCACTGGGCACCCCACCTTCCACCCCCGACCTCAGATGTCCTTACCTGCTTCACACCCTGACCACCCGTGCCTGCACCCACCCAGCCCTTCCTACCATCCAAACCAGAGAGGAATCCAATTTGCGTGAAGGGCTCGGGCTAATTCAGTGTGGTGGCCACACTTCCCTTCCTTTCTCTTTGCTGAAGGAGGTTCATGCTCTTTCTTGGAGGACGAAGAAAAGGTTCCTTTGTACTGGGTCTGGTGAAATTGTGTCCGTTTAGGACAGGCTGCAGTTTTCTTTGTGAATGCTGTAGATTTTTAGTGTGGGAAAAGGGGCTTATTAGATTTCCCTGTGGCCCCCCAGAGTGGGGAGAGGTTTATCTGAGCACAGAAAGAAATTACGGAACAGGGTTTGAGAGGAAGGAGCATTTAGCATCTGCTTCTCACAGAGAGGTTAGGATTTCGTTTGTTTTCATTCCTGTTAATGTAAAATTCCTTATAGTTTCTTGGGCGGGAGAGAAGGAAGCTGGTCCTTGATGTTCTCAAGGGTGGGGAGCTGGGAGGCAGGATATTTTTCAGGGTTTGTTGCTCTTTTTCCTCTTGGAGTAAAAAATAAATTAAAAAATGGTCACAGAACCCAGAAGAAAGGTTGTCATAGCAACAAAAGTTTGAGGCCAGGTACTTCCTGACACCCTTTCAAGACCACAGTGGTGGAGGGGTGGTGTGGGGGTGCTGTGGCATCTACCGAGGAAAGCAAGCTGGCTCAGACCTTCCAAATTTCTCACCAGCACTGACAGGCTGATAACTATTTTCCAAGCTCCCAGGGAAGAAAATTGTGATTTTCTGGGAGGGGCGATCTCTAGCCAACAGTGATCAAGAGAAAAGAGAAAACGGTGGGTCGGTCTTACTTATTCAACAAACTAACCATCCACGCTTTTGCTAACAGAAGACTGGAAACGAGGGTCTTATGCCAAACCCACCAAATCACCCCCTTCTCTGACTCCCGACAGTACCGTCCTGTTCCCTTACCACGTCACCCTGATTCCTTTCTTCCCAAGGAGATAACTCGGGCTCCCAGCTGCGAGGCCTGGACAAAAACCTTTCTGAGCCTCAAATTCCTCATCTAGAAAAAATGGGCACCACAGAAGTGCCTGCCTTAAGGGTAGTGGCAAGGGGTCAAAGAGATCTGGGAGGTGAGTAGTTTCAAAAAGTGCCTGGGGCACATGAAGGGCTCAATAAATGTAAGCCAATGTTGTTTTTAGATGTTTTTCAATTAATTTTTTTAAATGTGTAGGCTTAAACACCCTCTGTCAAACCCTGGATGACCTACATGGATGAGCAGTAGAGAAACAACTGCAAGTGTTGGGACTGTGACCTTCAGGGAGAGGCCAGGAGAGACCTCAAACAATTAAGAGTCCCAGCTGGCCAGCAAGGGCCAAGACACTCCACGGAGGCAGGGGCAGGACAACTCTGCTGCCAGAGAGGCAGTACCATGTGTAAAGGAAGGAGCAAGGCATCTGCGTTTCTCCACAAAAGGGAAACTTGGTGGGAGGAGGAGGTGATGTGTCCAGGGGCAGGGCCTCTCAAACCTTGAAAATATCTTCCTGAGCTCGGAGAAGGATATGGGGGGGGGGGTGCTCTGCCGCAGAGGGCGCAGGCAAGGACAAGGCATCACCAGGCTTCCGTGGGAGAAGTTAGGACTGGGCTGAGTGGAGAGCAGAGCATTTTAGTCAAGATGTCTTTTGAGGTTATTTTTATTATCATTATTACATCCCAGAGTAAAAATTCAAGACGGGAGTGCACACACAGGAAGTGAGGCTGATGGGAGTGAAACTGGTCAGGGGCAGGACCCTACTCAGGCACCAAGTATCTCTGGCAAACAGCCAGCATTGGGAGCAGATGGTCACCAAAAAGTTGAGTGGGGCCACCCCAGAGACAAAACGGAGAAGGCAGCACCCTGAGAAATCTCTGGTCCATCATTCCAAGGCCTCATCCAACATGATCCTGCAAAGAGGCACTGAAGACCAACTGTGCACGAGACACCACCCACCAGCTGGGGACCGCAGTGAATAAAACAGCTCTGTCCCTGTCCTCAGAGCAGAACATCCTGTGGGACAGGGGACAAGAAGCTAGTGACCAAAGGGCAGGTTGGAAAATTTCAAGTTGTGCCAGGTGTGATGAAAGAGATAAAAGGTGGTGATGAGATACAGCCGGGGAGACCTTGTCTCCAAAGTGTGTGTGGGGGGCGGGGTCCAGAGGTCTTCTCTCCCCAGGACCCTGCCTTGGAAGGCAAACCTGGAAGTCCCAGAGGAGCTGGGGAGGAGCCAGCCAGGGAAGATGCGGGGAAGGGGATGGCAGCAGAGGGCCCAGTGTCCTTGCATTTACTTTGCTACACCTTCTTCCCTCTGACCTTTGGTTAGGCCGGTGGCTTATCCAGAGCAAACTCCTGGTTCCGACACCTGAGTGCACACATCCACCACGTCCACCTGGGAGAGCCCTGCGTCCCCAGGGGAGTATTAACCTTGGGGAAAGAGGTCACTTCACTCAAGGGCGTCCCCACCCCCTGGCCCTGGCGCCACATCTACATCTGAGGTACCAGTGGGTGCGGCCCGGCAGCGGGGACCTGGCACCGGGCAGCTCCGCCCTGAGCCCTGCCCGGCCTCCGCGTGCCCGCTCGGTGGGCCCCGGCCGCGTTCCGGCGGCCCGGGCTGGGGCGCGAGGCACGGGGAGCAGGTGGATCTGCCTCCTGAAGTCACACACACGCGCACACACCCCACTTCTGACCGCAGCCTCGCCCAGCAGCACGGCTTTCCCGCCTGCCTCCTCTGCCTCCCGCCGCCCGGACACCGAGGGCCCCCAGCGCCGAACCCCCGCGCCCGGACGCCCCGGCGCCCCAGTCCCGCGCGCTCGGCGAGCCCCGTCCCGGCGCGGGGGAGCGCGGGCGGCAGGGTGACTCCCCCGGCCCCCGGCGCCGCGGCCCTGCACCCCGCACCGCCTCGGCGGGCAGGACGGGGCCGGCGGGAGGCGCCCGGCGCCCCGCGAAGGAGAGGGGGGCGGGGCGCGCACGGAGCGGCGTCCGCGCGCGGCGAGGGGCGCGCGGCCCTGCGACCCGCGGCAGGAGGGGGTGGGCGCGGGGCGACGCGCCTCCCCGGGGCGCCTGGGGCTGGGAAGCCGCGGGGGCCGGACCCGAGCCCGCGCGCCCCGGGGCGTCCCGGGGCCCCACGCGCGCCCCGCCGGGCCGGCCCCCGCCGGGCGCGCGTGTCTGCGGCGCGGGGTCCCCTCGCCCCCGCCGCTCGCCCACTCACCGCGCCCGCCGGGCTCCTCCTCGCACGAGTACCAGATGCCGGTGTGGAAGCGCCGGAGCAGGAAGCGGTCGTCGCCCGTCTCCCAGCTGTAGCGCGCGGCGCCCGCGGCGGCGGCGGCGGCGGAGGCGTTGGCCGTGGCGTTGGCCGCGGGGCCGGCGCCGGGGCCGGGGCAGGGCGCGCGGCCCGCCTGGCCGCAGCCCGGCCTCGGCACGCGCTGCGTGCCCTGGCACCAGTGCGTGGTGAGGAAGGCGGTGCCGGCGAAGAGCAGCGCCAGCAGGTTCAGCGCCACGGCCAGCAGCGCGCGGCCGCGCCGGCTCGTCTTCATGCCGCCCGCGGGGGCGGGCGCCCCGCGCGCCAAGTTGGCGCCCCGCGCCCCGCGCCTCAGCGCCCGCTGCCTGCCGCGCCCCGCGGCCCGGGCGCCTGCGAGCGGCGGCGGCGGCCGCGGCGCTGGCCCATGCCCCCCCTTCCGTGGGGGCGCACGCGGGGGGCGAGGGAGCGAGGGAGCGAGCGAGGGACAGCACCTCGGCTTGGAGCCGCCGGCGCCCGGCTCGGCCGCCGCGGCGCAGGCACGCGCGCCCCTCCGTGGGGAGACACCTGCCGGCGGCCGGCGACACTGTCCCGGCGCCCGCCCGCCCTCGCCAGCGGAGGGGGCGCCCCACGCCGGGCGCGGGTGGCGGTCGGGACAGGAGACGCCCGCCCCCCTCAGGGCCACCCGCCCCGACGTGGCGCGGGTGGGAAGCGAGGAGGGTGCGGCCGGGCGGGGCGCTCTCTCGCAGAGAAGGACGTGGGGCGGGCCCCAGCGCGAGACCCACGAGGAACACGCACCCGCGGGACCCACTCCGGGAAGGAGCCCCCGCGGGTCCGAGCTGCAGAGTTCGCTGCCAGACCCCCCGGAAGGAATGTCTCCTGCTGGTCCTGGCGCTGAAGGACTAGCTGGGCAGCAGGGGTTTGTCGCCAGGAATGCAAGGTCACAGAGTCGGAAGGGCTTGTGCTTCTTTCTTCCACCTGGGGTCTGCCCAGGAGGACCTGAGCTATGCCAACAAGCAGGCAGGGCTCCCCTGGTAGGACAAGGCTATAGTCACCTGGGGTCCTCAATATGGCATGGGACAGCAGGAACAGTGGCAAAGAAGTGCCCCTCACAGGATGAAGAATGGGGCTTCCCCATCTGAGATCCTGAGCAGCACGACCCACGAAGGTCCCATGCCAGGCACAAACCTGTAGTTACCGGGAATGGTACCCCACAGAGGCTGCCAACACAGAATCTTCAAGGTTGGGGTGAGGGCAGAATGGTCAAGAATGCTGACTTTGTAACCAGGCACATCTGGGGCTTGATCCGCCAGGAGCTTTGAACAAGTCACTTCACTTCTTCGAGCCTCAGGCGTCATACCATAAAAAGGTGGCATATTGGGCTGTTGAAATGGGATCATGTCCGTAAAAAGTATTTGGCACATAGTAGGCACTCAATAAATGCGAGCCACTATTACTAATATATGAACTGAGGGCAGCTGGCCAAACGCTAACAAACCTTTTCAGTTCTCTGTGAAAAATAGTTACCCAACGGTGAGAGCCCCCATCCCCACCTCTGCTCTAACTGAGCCTGTTCCCTGAACTTCCTTCACACGACACAGCGCCTGGTGCTCGGATGCCTACCGTGTGCAACAATTAATTGCATGTTGATTGCAAGAGCTCATTTGAATTCTGCCCAAGCAGAGAACCGCTCCAAGAAGCCACAGCTTGTGGAGTGGCGGGCCACGCAGAACTCAAGGTTAAGGGATCGTGAATTGCCTTACTCCAGTGGGTGAGCCTGAGCTCACTGTCAGCTGCTGCTACTCTGCCGGGGGATAGGTGAGAGTAATTGTAGGCCGTGTGCCTGGCAGGAACCATGGGAAGGATAGCAAGGGGTCTTTGGACTTGTTTATTGGTTCCTTTTTCTGGCCCTAGGCAAGATGTTCCCAACTATTTTGAGAAGGAGGACTTCCACGCAGTAACAGTGGCCTCGAGGGGATTGGTTGACAGAGAAAATATATTATGGCCAAACCGCTACAAGAAATTCAGTAACACTTTTAAACAGGCATCCAATATTCATCATAGGAGCATCTGTACACATTTGAAAACCTGTCCCTCAGTTATGGGCTTGAGACAGCAGTTGGTGTGCACTTGGGCAGGACCCACGAGCTGGGAGCCCTGTCCTGTGCTTCCAAAGCCAGGATAGCCCAAGGGAAATATATCCTAGGGCCATACTCTCAAAAATCCTCAGAGGAAGAGAGAGGGGTTTGAAATTTCCATCCAAGACACTCTTCCCCTCACTGATCACCCCACTGGATGCTTGGCACTGGGAAGGATAGAGAACACAAACATTAATAGGAACACTGTGGAGTGTGCAGGTGTTAAGAGCTGGGAAGTGCACACAAGTGAAGGAGCAGGCTGTATTTTCAATCAGGGCTTCAAGGAGAACTTACTGAGAAGGTGAAATTGGAACAAAGACTTGAAAGAGGACAGGAGCAAGCCAAAAGGATATCGCCGGAGAGGAGCTTTTAGGAAGAGGGAGCGACCGATGCAAAGACCCCAAGGTAGGGGATAACAGAGCAGGGGGCAGGGGCAACGAGAACACAAGATTGAAGAGAGGATGGGGGAGGGGGCCGCTCACAGTCCATGTGGGCCATGGTCAGGACTCTGGCATTTCCTCTGAGTTGTGGGGAAGCCTGGGGAGGTTCTAAGCAGAGGGAGACATGACGACCTGGACCACTCTGGCTCCTGGGTTAAGAAGGGTAGAGACCTAGTGAGTGAATCAGGCAGTAACGCCAGTGGCTCAGACGAAGGGGCTGGCAGTGGCAATGGAGGTTAAAGACAGATTAGCAGAATCTGTTCAAGGATCGAACCAGAAAGACAACTTTGAGGTGTTTGGCAAGCGCTCCTGCCAGGTATTTGCTGCCACTTGCTGAGACGCAAGGCCTGGGAGGAGCAGCTCTGGCGGTGCAGAGAGATCACAAATTCTGACTGATTTTGCCCTGAGCCTTGTACTCAAGTGGAAGATAAGGACGGGGTGGAGGTTATAGCTGGAGGGAGCCACTTCACATGTCGGACCAAATGAATCCAAGCTCATTAGCCAGCCCCTTGCATAGGACAGGTATTTGTATCTTCAGATAGTGATACAGTTGGACATACCTTGTGTGCGGACAGGTGTTAAAGAAAAATTGCTCATAGCACTTGTTAAAGACAGGAAGGCAGACTCTTCCGGGGTCCGCTGCATGGAGTTTTGCCCTAGGGAGACATGTGGCCTCAATGCTGAGTACAATGACAGGAGGGGATTTATAGCCAAGGAGCAGGGTCAGATCAGCGGATGGAAAATGACCAAGAGGAAACATCAGGGGTGAGGGGACTTCTGGCTAAACTGACTTGACAGGACTCATACTGACAGCAGCTCAGAGGGATCAGATACCGAGAGGAGCAGATGAAGAATCCATTGGGTTTCAAGGGTGAGGGTTTCTCACTAGACTGACTCAGTAGGATTCTTGCTAAAACTAGACTAAGTGGACCAAGAACAGATCCTAGACTCAAGGACTGGTTGAGAAGGCTCAGAAAGGCCTGACTCAAGTTTGGTGGAGAGGTGCTGGGGGTTTGTGGGCATGGAATCTGTTGAGAAGGCCAGAAATGTGGGCCCAAGTCCTGGTTCTCTTTTCTCTAGCCACTGTCATAGACCAAGGCCTCCTGTCTCCTGCTTCTCTGCCGCCCACCCTCTCCCCAGCTCTCCAACCCCGCACTTGGGGCCAGAGAGACAAACATGACGTGCCTCTGTTTAACCTCCTCCAAGCACTCCCCACTGCCAGCCCCGAAGTCTAAACGCCACTCCAGGTCCAGTGAGACCGAGTCTGCCACACCTCCAGCCCCTTTGCATCTCTTTCTCACTGCCCTCACCACACCAAATCCCTTTGCAGCTTCTGACCACCTTGTGCTCAGACAGCAGCTCCAGGCCCCCACCTGCCTTCTTTCCAGTGCCTGGCGTGCCCTTGCCCTTCCTATCTGGTGTGTCCGTCAAAGTGCTGTTTAAACACACTCCACTGCCCCTGCCCCCTGGCCCACTCCTCCTCTGAGCTGTAATGTCTGTATTCATACCTGTGTTCCCCACAGGCCTGGGGGCCCCTCCAAGTCACCCCACTGGCAGCCTGCAGGTCAGATTTGGCCCATAAACAGTTTTCGTTTGGCCTGGATGGAGTTAGCCTCCACCACATATTAAAAATTTTATGAGTTGCCAACATTCAATGATCATGAGATTTCACATAAAAATCTGGACTTCTAGCTTCTTTTGCAAAATCAAGGTTTGTGTTTTTGCCTGGCAATCATTGGCAGATGTCCCTGTACCGGGGCACAAGGGGCCACAGTCCCACTGGAACCTCCCTCGTTAAGGATACCTGTTGGGCCACTGGGGGAATTTGAATCTGAGAACCTGGAATTAAGGCCCAAAATGTTTTTGATAAAACCAATCTATAGCACTCAAAGTCAGCATGATGGTTACACCTGTGAGGTAGGGTAGTGGGAGAGCCTCAATGGGGGCTTCTGGGCCGGTCACACAGTTACATTCAGTTTATGGAAACGCATCAAGCAGGACAGTTGAGAATTTTGCACTTTTTATAGTCAACAAAATTTGCCAGGGAAAGTGTTGCTATTCATAATGAAATTCATATTTTTCAGGAAATGTGAATATGTTTTGAAGGGACATGACCCAAATGCATTTCGCTCTCCACTTGGGCTGCTACAAAGACTTTCACTAACTTCCAGGCCTCCTAAATTACTTCCTGTTTCCTAAACCTTCAAAATAGAGCTTGGAAAAGCATCTTAGCCTTAGAGACCCACTGAGGGATTAGCTAATTTCCAATTATTAGCGAAGATTTCTAAACATTAACTCCCAAGGTATCTAAGCCTCATATCCACTTCACTTCCCTAGTTAAGATGCCACTCCAGGGTTTGGGTGAAAGCCAGCCTCAAGGTGCCAGTGTTTATGAGGCTGTTCGCTGCTCAGGGCCAATGTTCCCAAGGGAGGAAGGGGCCCTGGAGCTCCGTGCAATCAAAGAAGTCCCCAGGGGCAGGTCCTCCAGAAGAGAAAGGAACCAGCTCATTACTGCCACCCTGTTCTTCAAAACTGTCTTATCTCTTCCAACTATTCTAGAAAAATTGACTGGGCCCCAGCTCTGTGCCAGGCATTGGGTGAACAAGACAGACCAGGCCCACGCCTTCAGGGGGCTTCCGTTCTAGAGAAGGAGATGATAATAAACAAAGAGGCAGCTAATCAATTCAATAGTTGCAGATGGCGCCATATGCAGTGGAGGAAAGGAGACAGGATGGAGAAGGAGCAACGTGAGGCCTTGCCACGGAAACATGTTTGAGCTGGAAGAGTTAGAAGATGTCCTGGATTAAGGGTGGAAGGTCTGGCTTTTAATTCCAGCTCTGCCACATCTGGGCCAAACTTCTCTCTCAGAGCCTCAGTTTTCTCATCGGTCAGCACATCACGTGTGCTGAGGATCCTCACCACCAAAAGAGTTTTCCACACTTGTCCTCCATCCCCTGTCACTCCCCAGTCTCAAGGGGTTAGTTGCCTCTGGTTTGCGGATGAGGAACCTGAGGCTGCTCAGAGAGGTTTCATCAATGGCCCAGCACCACACCTCTTGGAAGCAGAGGACACGCAGAGATAAGTGGCTCAGAGTGCTGGGTGGTTGGGGAGAGGTCCCATGGCCTTGAAGGCCAGCCCAGGCGCTCTGTCTGGTTCCTACCCCTCAGTGATGGGGATCCAGTGATGACTATGGAGCAAGAGCATGACATGCCCAGGGCTCTTTCCAGAAGGTCACCACCCTACCACCCTGCAGGCCAGCAGGGTGGGCAGACTGGAGGTGAGGCATCTTGGAGCTATGTTAGGAGGCTCATGTCGTGGTCCTTGTCAAGCACCAAAACCTGCTCTGCGTGATGAGAAGGACCCCCAAATGCCCATCCGTGTTCACAGAAAACAAGGCCCCTGGCACGCAAACACTCTAGGATGTTTGTTCAAAAGTTCTCAGGATCCACTGCAGTATGGTAACCTGCAAATTACCCTTGGCTCTGATGTCCAAGGCAGGAAGACGAGAAGGCCTCATGTGGCCCCTACCACCAGCTGGGATGTCCTCTGGGTGACAGGCCAGGGAAAATCTCGGTGGGATGGAGCACTAATGAATCAGGATGAGAGTCACTCCTCCAGTCAGAGTCTGTGAATGTTTATTTGGCACAAACTGCATGTCAGGCCCTTTTGCCAAAGGGATATGCTGGAACCCTTATGGAATCCTAACTAGCTCAGCTGGAGAAACTGAGGCTCAGCAAGTAGCAGGGCAGGGGTCAGAGTTCAGAGCCCAAGGCCTCTATCATCTTCAGGTGAATCCGAATGAGCCTGGGGTGACTGACTCCCCTCCTTGTTCCGAACATTCAATGAGATTGACCTCAGTCCCTAAGGTCTGTGGCTGGTTTGTCTACTCCTGTCTTGAGGAGGAAAGCCCAGGAAGGCTGGGGAGAAAACATTTAAGGTGGCTTCTTGGTGTTTTCCAATCTGTTTGCTTCCCATTGCTGCCCCCTAGGGGCTGAGAGCCGGGAGGCAGGCCATGCTTTTCCGGACCAGGAAGAAAACCTCCTCCCTCCCCACCCACCGGAGAAACTGAGTCAGGCGAGAGATCTGAGGGAGTCTGGCCTGGGACTCCTTTAAGTGATTAAGAGCAAAGGTCTCCAACTAGTTAGAAATGTATATAAATCACATAATGATGCACACATATATTATGAACATATAATGCATGTATAAAAACTGGGATTTTTTAAAGGACACAAACACTATTTTTAAATAAATTTTATTTACCAACAGCATAACACATCTTTTGACTTTCCTTTAAACATTCTTAATAGTATGTTTTTACTGCTGGCAATGCAATCGCATGTGCTTTTTGTGCGTTTGGAAAGCGTGGGTTAGCACGCCGTACAGGGACGATTCGAAGGTCCGGTGCTGTGTGGGCTTGTTTCCATCGTTAATCCGAGTGGCTGTTAGAAAATAATGCTGAAATTTGGATTTATTCAAAGATTTATAAATCCAAGAGGAAGTAATGCCTCTTAGACTGTGCTTTCTAAATATCAATACTCGTATTTTAGTCCCATTCACAAAAAAGGGAGCCGTTTGGGGTGAAATACAGTTTTGGCTAATACAATTGACTCTTGTACAACATGGGTTTAAACTGTGCTGGTCTTCTTATATGCTTTTTTTTGCTTTTTTTTTCAATAAATATCTGTACTGCTTTCCATTCACGGCTGATCATCCGCGGATGTGTTGGGCCACCTGTCTGCGTTGTTCTGCACCATTTTATGCAGGGGCCTGGAGCGGATTTCAGTATCCATTGAGGGTCGGGGGGAGTCCCAGAACCAATACTTCATGGCTACTGAGGGACAACTCAAGTTTGGGGGAGTCAAAGTTATCCGTGGATTTTTAACAGTTCGGGGTTGGCTCCGCTAACCCTCATGTTATTCAAGGGTCAAGCTAATATGTCCATCTTCCTTGATGTCTATCACTCAGTCCTGCAAACAAGGAAGACTGGTATTTGTGTATTTTTAACAAATGGACTCAAACCACCTAAACATATTCTTTTGGAAGATTTCAAAGTTGTTGGAATTTTCTATTTTCAAGTTCTTAAAGTGTGCAGACTTGGAGAGTTTTCAAGGGAAACATTTGTCTCTTTTTGGCAATAAAAACTCATAACAATGGAAATGTTTCTAAACATCTGCTTTCAAAACACTCTTCCCAACAGGTGTAACCCAAAAGCGGTTACACTCTCATGCATTGTTTAGAAATTAGTTTCCTCTTTAAAAAACAGATTAGGTGTTTTGTTCCAGGGGGCACAAATAGCTATCAGTCACGTGTCACCCCCAAAGAGGTCATTAAATGTGGCCCTTGTCTTTTTGACAAAAAGAAAACGTGAGCCATCTTCGGGCACAGCAGCTGTTTTAAGCCACTCTCAGGGTCACTTCCCATCTCATAGCAAAGTATCATTTCAGAGTTTTCCAGCTGCCTTCCTTCGGAGTGAGTGGTCTTGGAGATAGCACATGAAAGGTCTTATTTTTAGTGGTATTAACATAAAGAAGAAATATAATAATAGAAAACTTTGATTCTGTGTCAGGCACTGTATAAGCGGACTCACGCATATTAACTCATGACCCCTCAGACAACCCCATGAAGCAGATACAACTTTAGTCCTCTTTGACAGATGAGGAAACTGAGGCACAGAAGTGGCAGAACTGGGAAAGGTCAACCAGTGTCCTTAGGACATTATTGTTGTGACTATGACCGACGATGCTATCAAAGGGGAGACTATTTGTAGGGTAACAGCAGAGGGTTCCCAGTGTGAGAACATGGGGACCCTCACACTTGAAAACCAGAGCTTCTTCCACCAAGCAGGCAACACCCGGAGCTTCCGGCAGACGTGAGTCCACGCCTGTGGTTTTGGCACAGGTATGGGGGCCTACCGAGCCCCCCGGTGATGGAAGGTGAGGGGCACTGAGCTCAGTGGGAAAGCATGGCTCCTGCCTGTGCCAGGCACTGCCTTACCTTCCTCTGGTTTGTGATCGAGACACATCTTCTGGAGCCCCTTATCGTTACCACACACTCTGTTCTGATGTATGTGTTCACGCACGCGCACACACGCAAACTCACCCCTTGCACTGCTGTAGTCTCCCAAGTAAAGCAAAGAGAAAAAACCTCCACTAAGCACCCAACGCTTTACGCACATGACCTCAGTTACTCCTTGCAACAGCCCTATAAGACGGGTGCCCTCGTATCTCCGTTGTATAGATGAGGAAACGGGATAAAAGAGACGTGCCCTGCCCAAGGTCAATGACAGGGCTAGGGTCCAACCCCAGGAGTGTGGCTCTAATTCCAGTGGCCTCTGGAAGGGGTCCACTCAGGGACTCTCGGAGTGGTCAACCCATGCTGTATGTTGGGAGTGTTTGATCAGAAGAGAAATCTGTTGAATTAAAAGAGGTTTTCATTAAAATAGGTGAAGTCAGCGAGACATGGAGAAACAGAAACAGGAGTGGGATGTATTCCATTTTTGCCTCCCCATGAGTAAGATGAGCCAAGCACTAGGCTCAACCCACTGAGAGGCATGGAGCCCCCTTTCTGGGTTAAGGACATTATTAAGAGAAAATCTACTGCCTGACCAACACCTGGGGATGCCGACCTGGGAGGAGGCTTAGCTGGGGTTTGAACAGTGAACCAAGGACGGGCACACAAGGGGGTAGATTCAGGCTGCAAATCAAAGGATTGTAGTAAGTCGTCAGCTCAGGGATGTTAGTACTACCAGTCTATGGTATCTCACTCTAAAGTGGTCATAATTAATGGGTGGGGGCCCCTCCTGTCCACCTGGTAGCCTAGCTGTGGGGTGGGGGGACAGCAGCTCTGGAAGAGCACAGT
This sequence comes from Cynopterus sphinx, assembly GCA_030015415.1. NCBI lineage: Eukaryota > Metazoa > Chordata > Mammalia > Chiroptera > Pteropodidae > Cynopterus > Cynopterus sphinx. Next base: position 90,513,024 of record CM057379.1, on the reverse strand, counting down.
GGGGTCTGGAGGCTATTGTGGCCTTTCTCCTGGGTTGCTTGTTCTGGCTCTGGTGGATGAGGCAGACTCCATCCTTGGCCACCATTAGTTATCCCTTCCTGTATCTGTACTCTTCAAAGTGCCCTTCCACTGTGGGTGGAGCCTACTTCTCTGCCTCTCGACCTTGACCATGGCCCTATGATTTGCTTTACCAATAGTACAAGGTGGAACTGTTGATAGGTCAGTTCCCAGCCTAGGTCTCAAGGGACCTTGTATGTTCTTACTTGTGCTGTGTCAACACCATGATAAGAAAACACCTGATTTAGGCAGCTTGCCCCAGAAAGAGGACCTTGATTGACAGTCCCCAACCGATGCCCAGATGTGTGACCGAGGCCAGCCAAGACCAGCAGAGCTCCCTCCCCATGCTCAACCTAGATCAGTCCATCAACCAACCCATCCACAGGTTCACGTGAATAAATGAGTATTGCTTCAAAGTGTTCTAGTTACTTCTCTCACATTTCAAGCCTCAAGCCCTCTCCCTGCTGACCTATGTGTGGCATGTTCTTTAAGAGGAAAGAACTGGATAGAAATTACTGGTGGGCCCTGGCATCCAGTTCGGGAAGACGAGGACAGGTAAACTGGAGGCATCTTCCCATTAGGACCTACAAAGCTTCTGTGAAAACAAAGCGTACAGGATAGGCAAAACTGAAAAAGAATATCAAGAGCAGAAATGGCCAACGTACATGTCCCAGAGATGTTCACAGATTTTGTCTTTATAAAAATAAGGGGGTCCCAGTGTAAAAAATGTATACAAGAGAAGGAAGAAAGGGAACTCACGAGGACATCCGGCGAGCTGTTGGCCTTGGACCTTTGCAGGAAATGGCACGACGGGCAAGACTGCAGACCCTGGAGCCAGGCCATCTGAGTGTGAATCCGGGTTGTCCCACCAATCATTATGTAACGCTGGCCATTTGAGCTTCTTGTGTCTCAGTTTCTTCATCTGTCAAGTGAGGATTATAACAGCTTCTACCTCACGAGTTATTGTGAGGATTAAATGATGAGTAATATATGAAATGCTTCGAATCATACCTGACTCATGATGAATGCTACATGAGTGCTTGTGAAGAGATTTATGTTGAGATGATGCCATGAATAATGTTTGGGAGTTCCTGGAACAAGGTAAGTGTTTGACAGATATGGGCTCCTCTCTCCTGGTGTCATCTATAGCCATGGAACAAAGGACCCCAAACAGAGCAGTTCACAACAGCGAGAAACTCTCGTGATCTCACAGTTCCCCTGAGTCAGGAATTTAGGACTGCCTCCGCTGAGTGGCTCTGGCTCAGGGTCTTCAGATGTGAGCCAGGGAGATAGTCTCGGAAAGCTCGGCTGGGGATCCACTGCCAAGACGGCTGTTGGCAGACAGCACCAGACCCTGCCCTGCCGACATCCGGGAGGGCTGCTTGAGTGTCCTCACACGTGGCAGCTGCCTTCCTTCGGAGCGAGTGGTCTTGGAGATGGCACGTGGAAGCAGCAACATCTTCTGGGATCTACCCTCGGGGGTCACACACTGCCGTTTCCATAAGGTTCACGGGGTTACACAAGTCAGGTAGAGGACTACTTCCGTTGTGAAAAAGGGGAGGCAGGGACCACCAGGGCCATATTGGAGACTGCCTACCATTGGTCCACAGTTCAACGCCAGGTAGAAGAAAACTTGCTTCTCTATCTTTTTATGACTGTTTTATCACCCAGGAGCTTCTTTCCTCCCTTCCTTCCTTTTTAAAATATGTTGTAAAAAAATGTAAAGAATACAAAGAAGGATAAAGAGTTTTTAGTTACCTATAATTCCACAATCATTTAATATTCATTCTGATGGATAATCCAATGTTTTGATGCAAAATTTTACGTACATTTTATAAAATGTAATTACATGGCATGCTCAGTTTTGAATCTAGCTTTTTACACTGGAAATCATATCATGATCACGGCTCGATGTCATTAGACGTTGATGATATTGAGGAATGTTCCAGGCCCTGTATTGAGCTCCTCACATACCTCTTTAATTTTTCAAAAATTAAATGGAGTGGGCACTGTTATTTTGCCAACTCTAGAGAGGAAGAAATTGAGACTCAGAAAAGTTACATAAGTAGCCTAGGGTCACACATGCAATTAATGACAGAAACCATCAAGACTTTGATTCAGATCTGATGGCCTTTCCGGTACTCTAATGGCTGCAGAGTGTCTCATCGGAATGTTCCACAATTTACTTAAGTGATCTCCTGTTGTTCTGCAATTAGGTTATTTCTAGCTGTACAGTAGAAAAAAAACTCTGATGCACATCCCTTGACATATTTGTCTCCACAGGCCTCAATTTAAAAAAAAAAAAAAATCTGTGAATACATCCCCTGCTATACCGTGACACTCCTTGAAGGAAAGTATGTCCTTTGGGCTGGCTTAACCCATACGAAGTGGCCTGTATGATTGGAAAGTCGAGGGGGAGATCTTGCTCTAGGTGTGGCTTGACCTAGCAGCTCAGAGATGCCAAGGGCTTGGGTCCCCTGGAGCCTCTGGTGTCCCTCCTGCAGCATCTTCTCCAACCCGCCGCTGCCTGGCTGCACGTGGACAGGCCCCCGTCCCTCAGAAGTTCCAGGCTCTCCCCAGGCAATGAATGGCCGCCTTGGATCCTGACCCCACATTCTCACACCACACCAGCCCTTTCTCAAACAGTGGGAAGTTTCTCTCTCTAGGAAGCCCCAGCAAACGGTCTCTGACATCTCCCTGGGGATAGAGAGAATGAGAATGGATGCTCCCATTGGCCTAAGCCAGCCAAGACCCACCCCTAAAGCTGTGTTTGGTCAGTCCCCACCCAAATGTCATGGCTGAGACTAAGAGAGAGGTGGCTACAGCAGTTTTCTCTTGCTACGTAACAAATTTGTAAAACTCCGTGGCTTAAGGCGGAAATGATTATTTCCCATGATTCTAAAGGTTGGAATCTGGGCAGCTCTGATCCTCTCTCCAGCATCATTCATGACTTCCGTCTTCTGATGGCTCTATCAAGGGCTAAAGGGTCAACGACGACCTCGCTGGCACATCTGGCAGTTGGCACTGTGCTGGTTGGGGGCCTTGGTTCTCCACACAAGCCCTTCTCTGCAGTCAGGTAGCCTGGGCTTCTCGGTTGCACGGCAGTCTTGGGGGCTGAAGAGGCAAAGATGGAAGCTGCAAGGTTGAGCTCTGTCCTGGGCACTTCCATGCATTCTACTAGTCAGAGCACCTCAGCCCAGATCTAAAGAGGGGGGAGTAGACCCCCGCCTCTTGATGGGAGGGGCATATTGTAAAGGGCTGGTCGGTCTGCAAAGAACTGGTCCCAGGTGATGAGGGCAGATGCAGGAGAATAGATTCTGGACAGCCAGAATGACCCATGAGGGGGCAAAGGAGCAATGACAGAGAGGCCTTCCCAGAGAGCAGATGGCTCCTCTGCCCACAGACGTGCTGGCGATCTCAGCAGGCAATGGCCCTGCAGACAGACAGCGCTGAGTCCAACACAGGAATGTTCTGGGGACCAACACCCAGAGATAATCTTTGAGACCAAGGTGGGAGGAACTAGAACTACATGTCTCCCTCACTAAATTAAGTCATGAAACTTTTATTAAGGGATATAGTTTGTCAACGCAAAACAAACCAAAAAAACAAGGCAATTCGGGACAGACTCATTAAGAGCAAATCCTTTCACATTCAGGCAGTCGCCCACCCTGACGGAATTGTGAAATGAGAGGCGAGGACAGGAGGGGTGCGCCCAGGGGTCTGGCCAGGCTGCTAGGCCCATGCGCAGTGCTCTCCCGGCTCCTAAGGCCGCAGGCACAGCAGCCAAATCCATTTTCCCAAGGTTTCTTTGCAGAAGGGCCGCCTCCTTCACAAACTGAGCGACCTGTGCACCGAAAGCCGCAGGAGTGCGTGTCCAGCCCGCTCTCCATCATCCAAGGAGGGTCACATGTGGCTTTTCCCCCTCTGAGAACCTGAACATCACCTTTCTACGCCCTCTGACTGAAGGTGACAGGGACCCAGCCCTCCCAGCTGAAGGGAACTTCTGAGCCCTGCCCCCTCCACCCAGCGAATGGGGCCACACAGGGCCTCCACATGGAAGGCTGTGAGGTCACCTCATTGGCCACCTTAGAGCTGTGTCCTGTCAGTCAAACAACTTAGCCCCTCTGAACCAGAAGATCCCTTTACCAGGTAGAAACTTAGCACGATCTTTTTTCAATTTGAGCCAAGATTTAAATGAGGAGATTTCACATAAACAATTTAATTCTCTAGCTGCTCAGGAACAATCTCAAACTCGGCCACCATGCCGTCATCACGGCACCCACATTCTCACCGGCAGGACTGGCCGGAGCCTGAGGCAGGCAGGGCTCTTCCCACTTTGCCACAGTCCCCACCACTCCCTGTCATTTTTACAACAGACCCGCTTTGCTCACTTGTACTCCTGGCCTGATCCCAGCAGGCGTTAAGGTTCGCGTTTTGACTACGTGGTCCTCAGAGCTCCTCCCAGACCTTGATCCCAGGATCCGCTCTCACTAAACCGGCAGCAACAGCCCATTCCATGTAGCAGGCCATCGTCGCCTCCCGTCTCCTCCAAAGCGTTAGCCACTGTGGCACTGAGGACCTGGGAACACCCTCCCCAGCCAGGCACCCGAGTGATCTGTCAGCCCTCAAATGTCCTCGCTGCCCTCTAGGGAATACCTGCCTCGAGCAGTCACAGGGCCCCAGAACCCAAGTCCGTGTGAGTTCTCAGGGAGTTTAGTCTGAGAATGGCTCCATCCCCGGCTCCGGGCTACTTGGCCAGAGCACCCAGCTGCCGCCTCCGACGTTCCTTGACAGACACTCGCGGAGCATCTGCTCCACGAAGCAGCAAACTGCGGGCCGCAGGCCCAGGCCAGCCCTCCTCCTGTTTGTGTTCAACCCGCGAGCTAAGAATGGTTTTAAAGAGTTGGGAAGAAAGTCCAAGTAAGAATCGTGTTTTCTAAGAGAAATTTTACGAAAGTAAAAATGCTGGTTCCATAAATGAAGTTCTGTTCGGGACGCGGCCAGGCCCTTTCATTCGGGAACTGTCCGTGTCTGCTTCACTCTCAGCGGGCAGCAGAGCCCTGCGATGGGGGGCGGGGGGGGGACACGGGGGCAGGGAGCCCCGCGCCTGCTGTGGGGCACTCTCCAGAGGAAGCCCGCGCCCTGCTCTGCGCAGTCCCGGCCCTGTTCTGGGTGTTGACTCCCCACTGTTCTGACTCCCTGGGGCTGTTGTAACAAAGGACGGGAAACTGGGGGACTCAAAACAACAAAGGCGTGTTCTCTCCCAGTTCTGGAGGCCAGAAGTCTGAGATTGAGGTGTCAGTGGCTGGGCCACACACACCCCATGCCAAGGTTGCAGGGGAGGGTCCTTCCTTGTGTCCCTGTGGCTGCATCACTCCTATCTCCGCTCCCAGCTTTTCTTCTGTGTGTCTGAGAAGGACGCTTGTCGTTAGATTTAGGGCCCACCAGATAACCCAGGGAGGCCTCATCTCTAATCCTTAATTTAATTATATCTGCAAAGACCCTTTTTCCAAACAAGGTTGCAGTCCCAGGTTGTGGGACATAGATGTAGCTTTTTTGTCATGGGTGGCAGGGAGGCACCATTCATCCCACTACAAGTGGTTTCTTGCCTTCTAGAAGCTTCCACTCTTTTGAAGAGAGACTAATGACAACCTAACCCCCCCTTCACACATTCAGAAATTTATGAAAGAAACATAACAAGTCCGGTGCTGATAAGAGCTGTGAAGAAAACGAAAGCAGGGTGAGGACAGCGGAGACTGGCGAGGACGCTGTTCCCGAGGAGGTTGAGCAGGGACCAAGGGAAGTAGGCAGCGAGCCACGCAGACATGGGGACAGGGCCCAGCAAGTGCAGAGGTGCACAGAGTGGGAATGGGGACACATGTGAAGAGCAGCAAGGAGTTACCATGTGGCTTGAGGGGAGCGAGCCAAGCAAGGAGAGAAGAATGATTATAATTTGGGGTACCGGCAGCTAAGGCGCTCCTCTGTTCCCCTTCACCACGTGAGAAGGAATAATTCCCACTGTGGCTCTTTTCTGTACTGGTGCTTAATGCAGGTGACCTCACAGAGCCCTAACTTGGAAGTGTTATGATTACCCTCTCTCCCCCCATTATTTTGGTAAAGAAGCTGTGGCAATGGGTGGGGTCACTTAGCCAGGAGGTGGTAGAGCTGAGACCCAAAGCTATTTTCAGGTGCCCAAACCTGGGCACTTCTCAGGGCCCTTCTTAAAACAGAAGAAGCAAAAGGGAGTATGTGGGGTTTCACGGAATTAAACCTCGCCCAGACTGCAGAGCAAATGAGGTCGTCCGACAGCAGAAGGCGCTGGCTGCTGGTCCTGCTGCAGGTCAGTTATCACAGAAAACAGTCTTCACAACCGCGCGCCAGTGGGTAATGGGCAGACCTGTTGGGTGCGATCGTGGCAGCAGACACGCTGAGCTGCCGCCCTGGCTGTTCCCCATGGGAGACTGGAGAAGCAAGAGAGAGTTCAGGCTGCCCGAGTTTGGGGTGGGGGCACAGTGGCCCGTGACAGGGCCGCTGAATGGCTGGAGCAAGGCAGCGCAGGGCCGTGTTGGGGGTGGGGAAGTTTCAGTCGGGGCTGCTGTTGATTTTCCTTTACTGTTTGAAATCCATTCAAAATAATACATGGACATGTTAAATAATCAAATAGTACCTCATACTGCTCTCCCCACTCCCCTCACCCTCTCCCCTCGCCCTCTAAATTCTGGCCGCTTTGGCCTTCCTTTTGTTCTCTAACACACCCAGCTGGTTCCTGCCTCAGGGCCTTTGCACTGCTGCTCCTCCTGCCTGTTGTCTCATCCAGGCCCAGCTCCAGGTCACCTCCTCAGAGACCGCCTTGTGACTGTGCATGTGTGCCATCACCAACATGGTCTCCACTGGGCACAGTCCAAAATGGGTGTTCCTGTACTGTCGGTCCCGTCCCCTGTGCTGGAATCCTGCTCACTGTGGAGTCCATGTGCCCAGAGCAGAGCCTGAAACCAAGTAAATTCTTACTGAATGTTTGTTAAAGAGAGAAATGAAGGAGGAAGGGAGAGAAGGGAGGATAGGCAGACAGCGGCCCTTGCCCACCTCTTTCTTCCTCTGCGTCTGGTAAATGGAGCCACATCTGCACCCACGAATCTGACACAAGTATAGTAACTGCTTTTGGGGGGGATTGGGAACAAGTAGGAGAGGAGCCCCAAAGAGCTCCTTCCAGAAACCCAGGCCCTTCTCAGCCCAGACTCCGTGAGGTGGCCAGAGAGGGCTGCTCACCCACCTGCCCAGCTGAGATTCTCTCCTTCAGGATGTGACAGGACACAGGGGCCAAGCACAAGGGTGCCAATGCCAGACACACCTGTGTTGGGATTCTGGATACGTCACGCATGAACTTCAGCAGGTCACTCACCACTGCTGACCCTCAGTCTCATCCGCAAAGCAGGCTCCCCAGTGGGCATCTCACTTTTGCAGAGGAGATTAAGTTAATATTCAGGTAACAGACCACCCAGTGGGGTTGTCTTCCTGTCTTGTCCCTGCTTGGCAGCAAAGGTCCAAAGCTGACAAGCACCCCACATTCTAAAGAGAGGGAGGTTCTGTGAGAATTGCATGGACAAACCAGAGAGGCCTCCAAAGAAGGGGAACCGACCTCTTCTTTGCCAGCTGAGAGCCAACTGAGCTGGAGACACCACAGGCCCACACTGACACCCCTATGAGAGACAGCCCTGGGCAGAGAGCTTCCTCGGAGCCTGGGAGGTGAGAAGTGATGGAGGGGTGAAGAGTCTGGGCCGATAGTACTCGACGCCATGGGGCTCGGCTGCTGGAGTTGGGGTACACTTGGGAACCAGGGCCCCGGTGGCATTTCTGGCCTAGAGACTTCTGAAGGTGGGAGGCCCACTGCAGGGACCCAGGCTCACAGATGACCTTGATCTGAGGGCCTATGGTGGTGTGCACCTGGGGATGGTCATATTTCTTCCCTGTGGCCTTCCGAGGAGGTTACAGGACTTCTCCGCGACCACAGAACCTGTGGGCAGCCCTGACCTGGAGAAGGGACTGCGGACTGAGCTGTAGGGGGACCTGTTCAGTGCCTCAGGGATCCCAGCTGAGGCTGGCTTCTGCTCCACAGCTTACGTGGGACCCTGTCTTCAGCGGCCACAATGCCTCCTACCCAGAGGAGCCAGTAAGTGGTAGAGGGATGAGAAGGTATGGAAGAGCCTGACAGCATCACCCTCACACCCAGGTGGCACTGGGGCCCGGCTCTGACTTTTGGGGGCCAAAGAGAGGAGCCCTGAATTGAATCAAAGACCAAGATTTGAAAACGAGCACCTGAGTCTGCTACTGAAGTGAGACCATTCTGGTGACAGAAAGTAACAGAAGCTGTGTATTCTGGCCCATCTGGCAATGAGAAATGGAGTGCAGCTGTGGGCAATTATGTGAATAATAAAAATAATAATGATGATAGCAGCTGACATATACAGCGCGTCCTGTGTGCCAGCCGTGGCCTAGTGCTTTTAGATTTAATAACTTCTAATCTTTATGAGAACTCTATACTGTTATTATTATTATATCTCCATTTTAAAGATGAGGAAATGGAGGCAGAGAGGGTCAGAAACGCCCAAGGTCACACGGCAGGAGGCAAGGAGTCAGGATGTGACCCCAGGCAGCTGGAATTCCAAGTCTATAGCTATGCTGTCTCCTTATTTTTTAAGAAATGAAACCAGACCATGGTTACACCCAGGTAAATTAAATGCCCCAATAAACTAATCAGTGAGTAGGTGCTCAAGAAATGTTAGCTCCCTAGCCTTTTCCTCCCGCTGACCTGGGCTACCACGACCCACCCCTGCTGCCGTGACAACCCCTCCCAGGGCCTCGCAGAGCCAAGCCTGGATTTTGGGTTCGAACTCTGGCTCTTACCCTGGCTTTCACATCTGGCTGGTTCCCCACATCATCCTCAGACTCCTCAGCCCTGGACTTGGCTGTGGTCAGAGAGGCTGTTGGCCATACATCCCAGGGAGGTCATACATTCTTTGCCTCCTCAAACAGTTTCTGCTCTCCTGGCTGGTCCCAGATGGGTGTATGTGTATGCTCGTGTGTGGTGTGCATGCATGTGTGTCCAAGTCACGAACTATGTCCCAAAAGTGGCGGGAGGAGGCCACAGGGAAGCCCAGGAAAGCCTCACTGTCCACCAGCCCCGCAGCCTGCCCAGACCATCCCAAGACCCCAAGGCAGGGCAGGGGTGCTAAGGAAGAGCAGATCTAAGCTTGGGTTCCCGCTCTGCCCTGATGCTGGGCAAGTCTCAGGTCCTCTCTGAGCTTTCAGCTGAACCCCCAGTCACCCCTGGGTGCCACTGACTGCCAGAAATCAGGCCTCCAGTGCTATGGGTTATAGCCTAATGAACCCCATGTCAATAACAGCCCAAAGGACCACTGTTTATTGAGACATCACTGCAACCTAGGCTCGAAGCGGAACAGGCTTCACAATCCTGGGAAGAACTCATACTAATGCCACTCGCAGGTAAGGGCTGAGGAACTGAGCGCCTAAGTGTTTTGCCTGAGGTCACGCAGCTGGGCTGATTGACCTGGGCTTGGAAGCACGAGAGAGAAATCAGCCTACATGTGAATGTGCGTCACTTTAAAACGTTAAAGAGAATTCTATGGCTTAGTATTGTTTTGGGTTTTTTTCCCCATTTTACCGCATTTTATTGAGGTATGATTTACTTAGTATTGTTTTTATTTTGAATTATTTAGGGGCGAGGTGGCAGGCGGGGTGGGGGGGTTGGCAGTGCACTTTTTTCAGGGTTTAGGGTCTGGCCCTGTAGCAAGCCGTTAGCGTGTGAACTTGAGCCCAGATGCACCCAAGTCTGACTCTCGTGACCCCCAACCTCCTCAGCAAGGACAGACGGACTCTAACTTCTATCAGGCTCCACGACACCCATCCTCTGGCTGCTGCCTCGCATGTCCAGAGGGGCTGGGACTAGGAGAGAGAAGGCAGAGGGCGGGGTCCCCCGGAAGGCCCCGGCCAGCCTCCTGGCCCTGTTGCTCTTCTGAACCGAGGGGAGTCCTAGGAACCAGAAGTACCGTGAGGCCATCTAGTGGGCAGAGGCCGCACACGCGGCTGCCCACCACCTAAAGCCTTTGTGTCTGGGGGAAATTCTCTGGGTATGAGTCCATCTCTCTGGCCAAGAAGGCAATACTCATGTCCTTTGGCCATCAGATGCGCCCACATAGGATTCCAGTGTCGGGGAGAACAAAGCTGCTTCCTGGAGGAGGCGGAGCATGCACGCTGGAGGACAGGGAGATTTTAGAGGCAGGAGGCAGGACTGGCCCGTGCGGTTGGAGTTCAGCCCCTCGTGGTAGAGCTCCAAGCCTGACGGAGGCTTCCCTGAGCAGCCCGGTGTTCCCATCAAGTCCTGCCGGTCAGCTCCAAAGGGTAAGAGACGATTTGACGTGGACATGAAGCGCCCCTTACTCAGGCAGCCGGCATGAGGCTCCGGGCCCTTCAAGGATGTGAGTCCAGCATTGACCCCAAAACTCTGCCCCTGGGTGACTGGAAGAAACTGGCGAGAAGAGAGGCCAGAGGGGAAGAGGAAGACACAGTGTGAAGAGGGGAGGGGACCAGCACCTGTTACAACGTCCGAGCTGCTGGAAAGAAGACTGTCCAGGAAACACCAGGCCCCTGGGCAGCCACGCCGGTCCAGCTCTTGCTGGTATCCACTGAGGCCTTCCTTTGAGCAGCAAGAACTGACCAACAGGACTAATGCCCACCTGTGCCCCAGCTCTGGCTCCGCCCCCTCTGGCGTCATAGCCCGTTGCCAGTTCCCTTTCCTTGGCCTCTCCAGAGCTACCTAGATCAACAATGGTACCTGGCCCCCTGGGGTGACTGAGGGTAAACAGAAAGCCTGCACCCCCAGGGCCTGGGGAATGGAGAGAGGCCACTGAGAGTCACCCAAGCCAGAGGGGGAGGGGCCAGCCTGATCTTCATGGTGGGAAAGGAAAGCTGAGGCTCAAGGGTCAGGGGAGGACACCCCAGGCCTGCCTGGGACAACAGGCCCACCAAGGGGTGGGGAGAGGCTGCAGCACCCACCTCAGACTGGGAGGGCTGAGAAAGCAGGAGCTGCTCTACCACCCACTTCCCCGCAGTGACAGCACAGAGGCCTCAAGCCCACTCCCTCTGCTTTTCTACTCTGATGGGGAAAGTGTTTTCAGGGGCCAGTGACAAGTTCATTAGCATTTCACCTATGGTGTACTGGTGAGGACTGGTAAAGAAAGGCCAGGGTTAGGCTGGGACCGTACTTAGCCTCAAATACAGAATTGAGTCAATTTTGGATATTCAGTCCTGAGGGGACCATGTCCATCTCATAGTGAGTGGTCTTTTGGTCTCAGGACCCAAAGTCCAAAACAAGGGCCAGATGTCCTTCTTCCAACCCCGTAAAGACACATAAGCTGCCTCCCCTGAAAGCCATTTTTGGAAAGAGGGACTAGGAGGAAAGGAGACCTCTTAAGACAGTTCCGAGGGAGAGTTCTGAAAATCCACCCCAGACAGCTGTACAGGCCACTCATTGTCCAAGGCCTGGCTAAGAGAGGAAGTGCCCATCCTCCTCCTGGCACAGAGCTACACCTGCTTGGAAAAAGAAGTGCCTTTTGAAATTCTCACAAAGCCTGTCTAACGTTTGAACTTTAACTGAATATTTTATCCAGAAGAGACGGTTTTAAATCTGAAGCGAATGGTTTCTGGTTAGCAGGAAAATTTTTTTTGGACTTTTTGTTTCAATTAGAGTTGACATTCCATTTTATTTTATATTAGTTTCAGGGGTACAGCATAGTGGTTAGGCGTTCATAATTTATGAAGTGGTCCCCCTAGCAAGTCTAGTACCCATCTGGCACCATAGGTAGTTATTACAATATTATTGACAATATTCCCTTTGCTGTACTTTGTATCCCCATGACTATTCTGTAACTACCAATTTGTACTTCTTTATCCCTTTACCTTTTTCACCCATCCCCATCCCCCTCCCATCTAGAGTTTCTCTGAGTTTCTGTTTAGTTTGTTTGGTTTGTTCTTGAGATTCCACAAATTAGTGAAATCAGATGGTACTTGTCTTTGTCTGACTTAATTCACTTAGCGTAACACCCGATAGGCCCATCCGTGTTGTCACAAATGGTAAGATTTCATTCTTTTTATGACTGAGTAATATTCCATTGAATATTCTTTATTCAATCATCCATTGATGGGCACTTGGGTTGGTGGGAAAATTTTGGGGGGGCAAATTTAAAAATATATTTTTCTCCTGCCACCAGTTGTCCAGGGTAAAATGATATCAGTTACAGAAACACGTTCGTTTTGTGCACTTCTGAGTCAGGTCAGGGTGTAGAGCACCACCCTACTACACGCATGCATGCATGCACGCACACGCACGTACACATGTACATGTACACACACACCAGCATGAGTGACTATTATTACAGAAAGCACATGGCACAGTAGGACTCTCCCCTCCCTCTCTGGATGGTAGGACCCATGTGTTACCTATGCTTCATGCCTAGTCCCTGACCCGGTACCTGTCATGGAGGAGACCCTTGGTAAGTGATGGACTGAAAGAGGGAATAAGAGGGTGATGCACAGATGATACATGTCTTTGAGCTGATGGCAGGTCACACATGCATTGTCCTATTGAGGGAAACCTACACAGCTGGCCTTTAACTCCACAACTGCTGTCCACAGAATAACCCCAAGAAGCCTTGTATTGAGTGCTGGAGCCGCCCCAAAGAGCAGCCTCATCTGAGTCATCTGCAAACTGATTTTGCAAACAGCTCTCAAAGCCCTCAGGAGAAGCAGAACCAACTCGGTGTGAAGCCTTTCTGTGCTTCAGTCCCTGCCATGCCCCGAGAGGGAAAGGGACAGGACCGGCAGGCATGGCAAATCGCGCCTGTGGGCCCCAGACTTCACACTCATCTTCCCGCTCCCCACAGCCAGCTCAGGCTCCGGGACTCCTCCAGCAGCTCTGCCCACAAAGAGCCTCCACTCAGGTTTGTGGAGAAGCAGAAAACAACAGCTGCTACAGCACCACTAGCAGGGAATGAAACAGAATTTGGAATCCTACAGACCTGGCTGGGAATCCCTGCTTTGTCACTTTCCAGCTGTGTGACCTTGGGCAAGCCCCCTGGGTCTCATTTTCCTCCAGGTTCAATGGGAACAGTGAGTCCTGTCTCTTTGACTGATCAGGTAAGTGACTGCCACTAGTACAGGAGGGGCTTCCTAGGCCCCCTGGCAGGCTGAGGTTTCCCCAGTGGCTGAGAAGAGGCCCAGGTACAGCAGAAAGAATGTGGGCTCTAGAGCCACTCGGACCTGAAAGTGGACCCCAGCTTTGCTAGCAACTTGCTATGTGGCCCTGGGCAAGTCACTTCCTCTCTGAGTCTCAATCTCCTCATCTGTAGACATTTGCTCTGAAGGCAGGGGAACCCTGATGGAGGGGGCAGCCGCAGAAGGCCCAGCAGGCCTGCACCTGGGAGGCAGTATTGCTTGTCTCCTCCTACAGTGGGGACACAGGAAACATTTCTAGAAATGCCACAATTCAGGTCATTGACGTAATCAAAGCCCCCAGCGCTTCCTCAGGGTTCCTGCCTCCCTTCCCTTCAGGCAGACCGGCAAGGGAAGATTGAGACAGGAAAGGCTGAAACACCTTGCACATCCTTCCTTCCAAGTCTGATTCACATCTACTCCGGTGCTCTTCAGAGGCTGGAAGCAAGGTCACCAAATGCCCGGAGTTAAGGGATCATCAACTATGTTGGCACAGGGGAGAGGCGGGAGGGGGCGGGTTACAGCCTCTGGACCTCAGGCTCCACTTCTGCATAATGAGGATTTGCCTTCCTCAGGGGTCCAAGTCGGAAACCATAACAGTTTCTGACTCTGGCCTCAACCCCACAGGCTAGCTCTGGACACCAACGTAGGCCCGAGATGAGAGAACGATCACTTCCCACAATGTTCTAGAGGATGCTGGGCCCTCACTGGCCCCTTGTGGCTTAGGCTGAAACAGCAGTAGGCAGCTGGGGTCTCTAGGAGCCCTGTGCCCCACTAAAAGGTGTGTATGTGTGCAGAGAGCAGGGGGCAGAACACTGCCACACAGGTAATGTGACCTTATTCCCCCTGAGTGGTGTGGGGATGGGTCTGAATATATAAATGTCAGGAAAGGCCTGGAAGACCACTAGAGGAGTCATTAAATGACTAGATTTTCATTTTCTTTTTGCCATATCTGCAAGGAACATGTATTATTTCTACAATAAAGAGGAGGGAGGGCGGGAGGGAAAGCTATGTCTGTTTTCATTAACATACCTTTTGACGAAATGCCCATCTATGTCAGGCCTATGGAGCTTCTGGATGTTTCATTTAAAACACTTTCCACCTCCTGACCCCGACCCCCAGGGCTGACCCTCGACTGACCGTAAGTGCTCTCCATGCCCTTCAGAGTCCCTGGGGCCAAAGTCATCTGGCTGTCACTACACAAGGCGCTCAGCCTAGACCTGCATACAAGTCTGCTATGACCCTGCCACCCCACCAACTCCCAGGGCCTGAGCTGACTCACTAACATGGCTTTTTAAAGATGATTCCAATGATGCAGACAGGGAAGAGCGAAAAAGGGAGTCCTTGAGCTAAAGAAATCCTTCACTGAAGAGCCATTTACTCAAGTGATTTTCCCTAAGGAGCCCTAAAAGGTAAGGCCAGGCGTTCTGAGCAGACACCAAGGATGTGGCTTCACTATGTTAAAAATTAGAAGATACCTCAATGTAACTCCTGTGAGGAAAAACCCGTTTGGACAAATCTGGAAAACCTTCACACACTCAAGATCTTTGGGGAGCTGCTTCGGGCCAAGCCCTACACTGAGTGCTGGGGACAGAGACCAATCCCCTGCCTTCAGGAGGTTCTCAGTTTGGTGGGGAACACCACAGGGGCCGATGACAAGAGCAGACACAGGTGCCGTGGGGCAACGAGGAAGCCCTCACTGTCAAGAGGAGTTCAGAAGAGCTGAGGAGGAAGAGGAGTTGGAAGAAGACAGCCAGCTTAGTCTGGGAGGGTCAGGAAAGGTCTCAGCTTTCGCCCAGAGCAGGTCCAGAGACGACCCAAAGTGATCAAACCACACTTGCCAAAAAGCTCACTGCACAGAAGAAAATATTTCCCGTCATCTCTGCGTCTGTCTGGGGCCAGTTCAGAGCCGACTCCTCCCGAGGAGCCAGGCTGCTGCATCTGAAGTGGAAAGGAAGTGCCGGGGCTGATCTCCTCCTCCCATCTCTGGTGACACGAAAAGCCTCGATGAGCCAGGTACTTTCTCTTCCAGAACCAGGGAGACTCTAAGTCCCAATTTAACCCCTGCTGTCCCAGAGCTATTGCTGAGACTGTCTACATTTAACACATCCTGGCTTGGGAAAAAAAATTACAGTCACTCTACTCATTTGCCCATCAAAGCTTCACAGCAGCCTTAAGATGTCTCAGGCAACTCCCGCCTGCTCGCCAGCCTTACGACGTCATCACATTTGTGTCTTCACTCTTTCGCCCCACACCTGCCCCACTGTCTGATTGCTACCTGCTCCTAAGCCTCCCCTGATCCTCTGCCCTGGTTCTCTCTATAACCCCCTATTTACTTCCCGTACTCCCAACCCCCCACCACAATACTTAACACACCACGTGCAACAATCTCGTTTGCCTGTCTCCCCAGGAGTCTGTGAATTCCTTTCAGGCACAGGCTGTGTCTTTTATTAATCTCCAAATCCTTCGCTTGCAGCCAGCACCTGGCTTGATAGAGGTATTTGATA
The DNA here is from genome assembly GCA_030015415.1 of Cynopterus sphinx. Classification (NCBI taxonomy): domain Eukaryota; kingdom Metazoa; phylum Chordata; class Mammalia; order Chiroptera; family Pteropodidae; genus Cynopterus; species Cynopterus sphinx. The sequence goes on along the minus strand of CM057379.1, from coordinate 90,497,176 downwards.
ATGTTTGCTAATGAACCACCATGGATCATGGTTCCTGTCAAGGCCCAAGGAGCCAACTAGAACTATCAGCTCCTTTCCTCTTCCTGGTCCCAGCACCCTGTAGAAATGTCACACTCAAGAACAATCTGTTGCTCAGAAGTGTCCAGGAGGCCTGGTTAGACCCGACCACTAACCAGCCAGGGGCCCTGAGTATCAGAGTCCTCCAGATCCACAAAGCCAGGGGCTGATTTTGTCAGTGGGTTCAGCAGAGCCTTGCAGCTCAGACCTTTTGCAACTCTGAAATCTGGAACTTAGATCCTTCTTCACATCAAAAACCAGACCCCAGCAATATCTACCACAAGCCTCAAAAACATTTGACAACACAATTTCACATCTAGGAAATCACCAGAAAAACACCAGAAGTTATTTGTAACAAATAATCATTTGTAACAAAAAAAAAATTAAGCCAAGTATGGTATATCCTTACAATGAAACACCATCTGCTATTAAAAATCAGGTCTGAGGAGAATATGTAACATGAGAAAATGATCAAAACATGTTAAGTGAGTGAAAAGGAGACTATAAAACAACAGGAGCTCAATTTTACAAAAAAAAAAGAAAAGAAAAGAAAAATCATACGTATTTGCACACATATGGAAAAATATGAAAAGAAAATTAACTCAAAAATATTGATAGTGGGCAGTGGAATTAAACAAATTTATTTTCTGCATTTTTCACTTATTAGTCTACATTTCATAGGAGAAAACAAAGAAACAGCTACTGAAAGTTAACCCTCCGTTGCATGAGGCCAGTGAAAAGCAGTGGAGGAAAATGCTGAAAATCGTGAAGATAAACGTTTCATTGGATCCTCTAGAAAATGTAACTAACGTAAACTGGAAAAGCAGGACATGGGCACTAGAATAGCCTCCTCACAGTCAAAGGCAGCGAAGCCCACCTGGTTGAAAACCCCCTGCCATTCTTTCTCTAGCCCTTTCCACAAATTGCAAAGATGATTTTTGGATTTGTCAACAGCCGGAGAACTCATCCAATTCCACCCAAGCTTAAGGCCTGCTCTGTGCTGGGCCCTATGCAGACAGAGGAATTAGATCAGAGATCTGTCTGACCTCCCTCCCAGGGGAGGAGACCCTTTCTACAGGTTACCTAGCCTCTGCGTGCACACCTCCAAGGACTGGGAGCTCGCCACAACTCACAAACTAGGCCATGTCCATCAGTCTCAGCTCAAAATCTTCCATCCCAGCCCACCTTACGACCCATAGCCTTTTCTCTACCACCCCAAGTCCTGCTTTGTGTTCTGTCCAAGGGTAGGGCCCACTGGTGACAAAACCCTCTCCATCTCCACCCATTCAAAAAGCCCTTTCTTAATCTCGGGCGTAGACAACACTCCTGGCCTTCTCTAGCAGGCAGGTGAGGTAGTATTTATAGCTCAAGAATAATTGCCTATTAATTCCTTTCTGCAGAAGAGCAAGTGGAGTTTCAATTCCCTCCTCTCTGAACTCTGAAGTGGGACTAGCTGCAACTGGGAAGCTGACTGACACAAAGCAAGGGGCTGCATCTCTTTCTCCAACCCCCCAAACCCAGCCCAGGACCCTACTCCCAACCCCACCACCACCACACCAAAGTGACTCTTATAAGGACCTCAGAAGTAGAAGCCATCAGCCCCCAACTCCCCTCCTCCCCAGTTCTACCAACAAGCCCAGGGCCACCCTCCCCCTTCAGGGAACATTCTCAAGTGAGCAAACACCTTCCTGCCAGGTGTAGAGGTCATTAGAACCTACCCCAGTCCTGTCCCATCATTGTGACAGCTAGCACAGGAGCTGCTGATGGATCACCCCAGAAACTTTGAGGACAAGTGCCATTTCCACCCACAAATGAATGGGCAAGATCCCTGCCCTGACACACCAATAAGCCCTCAGTCTCACCCACTCCTCACCCCTCACACAGCTATACCCTGCCTCCCCTCTCCAACCACTATTCTCAGTCCATCGAGAAATAGCCACCTCTCTTCAGTCCACTGAGGGACAGTGCCCAGCTGGGCATCATGGGAAGAAACCCACTCTCTGGGAGGTGGAAGAGTGGGAACCCACAGTTTGGGGAAGAGGGGCACACCTCGGACTCCACGCTCACCTCCTACCACTAGGTTGCGAGATCAAGTCCCCCCGCCTCGCTCTTTAAATGAGAAATGGGGGCCCCGTGTCTTCACGCAGCTTAAAGACTTTGTCTAGAAGAAGGTGAGATGGAAGCAGACTCCACAAAGGCTGGTCCTCCTCTGATGCTCTCCCAGGGCACAAACACGGGCCTCATCCCTCACTGCCCTGTCCCCGCACCAGGATTGTCTCCTCACCTGGATGCTGGCCCTGAGAAGGCCGAGTGGAAATAAGCTCCCTAACCAGCATTTATATAACAACATAAGCATTTTATTTTTCATTAAGCTTCTTAGTTTCTTAGTATCACAATGGAATGATGAGAAAACCCAAAAAACAAAAACAAAAACAAAAAAACCATGAGTCTGCAAATCTCTAACAAAGAGAGCAGAGACTTCAAGGCAACTGGAGGGTTGGAGGGAGGCTTGAGAGAAGTGCCAAAACAGTTCCAACATCATGTCTGTCTCTCCTTAGCCGGCCGGGCTGGGGAGCGGAAGGGAGGTGGAATGGTGAGAAGGTGGCACTGTCATAAGCTGTCCTTGGCGTTTCTGTCTCATGACTGATATACTCATGATCTGCATGGACCACCCCAGAGGATTTCCCGGTGCCTCCTTGGTACCTGGCCACATGGCCCTCCACCTGCCCAACACCCTGGGCACTCCAGCCAGTGCTAAGACACACCCTGAGGCCAGTTCTGCTGGGTGGGCAGTAGGAGAGGAGAGTGGAGGAGGGGCAGAGGGCAGGCAACGCTGCTCAGGGTGTGAGAATCCAAGGAGTATCCAAGACTTGTCTGGAGACATCTGTGGCGGAAGGCGAGGTGGTGCAGGTGGCAGCAGCAGGAGTTCGTGTCCCTTGGGAGGTAAGCAGGCCACTCCTAGAGCTTCACAGTGCCAGGGGGCAGACTGTCATTGCAGAGTCTGTAGTAACGCAGGTCGTTGACCAGCCTGTGCACATTCTGGGTGAACGAGGGCAGGTCCTGGAAGGCAAGAACACAGCTACAGCCTGGCCGCACCCAACACCCCAAGTTACCCACCCACCTACCAGCACCTCCACCCCAGAGTGTGCTCCAGAGACCTGTGAACATTTGACATAACTAGCAATTTCCACTCCGCACACCAGGCATGAGCGAAGGCCCTGTGGGGGGAAGAGCAGCAGCCAGCCCCTCCTCAGCACACATCCTTGGCCAGGCTCTGGCCCAGGGTCTCAGACACTTGCTCCTGCCATCCTCACCACAAGGCTGTGGGACAGGTCCTCTTAGCACCACCATTTTAAGGATGAAGACGGTGAATCACAGAGAGATTACAAGACAGGAAGCAGGGACAATAGCATGGCTGCCAGTGCTCACCTCTCTTTCACCACGGCCAGCTGGGCCGCGTCCACAGACTCCTCCACCCAGGGCCCAGGCGGGCCATACTCCTCAAAAGTCACATACTAGTCATTGCCCACATGTACCCAATACCTGGCCTACAAGGCGACAGACTACACACAGAGGGCCCCCCCCAAACTCCACCAAACAGTACTGAGAAAGAGCCCATCAAGGTCCGCACCTCATCTTTAGTTTGGGATTACTGAATGCCAAATTATAGGTCCAAACACAAAGTAACACATGAATCAGTTCCCTGCCTGGCTAGTGGAGCCAAAGCAATCTCTCCTGAAACCTGGGTGATAGGACAAGGCTCAGAAAACACATGAAGATGCTCCCAGCCCTCCGCCCCACCGACTAGCTGGCTAAGCGCCCTTCGGACCTGCCCTAGCCAGCAGGTCAGCGCCTCCACTCCAACCTCTCACAGCATCCTGGTCCACCCTGCGTGCAACAGCATGCACAGGCTCTGGAGCCAGGATACCCAGCTCTGCCTCCTGCTTCCTGGCTCTGCCATTCCCAAGTTCTAGAATTGCCGACCTTTCTGAGCATGGGTTCATTTGAGAACTAAGGTTAACAACAGGACTTTGGAAAGCCCCGTGAGGTTTACAGAGGGCACTGTTGCCTGTTCTCCCAGCAAGACTCCTTGAAAAGAGGGCCTGGTGCCCCAACACCTGGCAAGGGGTCTGAGAGGCAGCCAGCTTCAAAATACAGTGAATGAAGGCACTGATTCCTTTATTTCATCCTCAAGAAATCAAACCAAAGGATGTCTTTTAAATCAGTGGCTTCCAAATGCCAAATCTGAATTTCCTGGTGGATGGAGCACACAAATACGTTCCCATACTTTTAACAAGCATCCCAGGTGCTCTGGATGCATGACTGGATTTGAAAACCACTGCTTAAAATCAAGAATTGACTGATGTCAAATGACATCAGTAATGACATCAGTAGAAACTGATTATTAAATATTAAGATTTGGCCTCTAGGAAAAGGAAGGAAAAATATCCAAGTGGCTGAAGTGGACTTCAAGAAGCTCAGAAGAGAACAAGGTTATTGCCAAGGAAAGAAAGATTCCAAGACAAAGGAAGACAGGAACTGAGTCTACGAAAAAACAGTCCTGACGTATCAGAGCCAAGGTAAGCAAGGAGGAAGTAGCGTGCTCCAGCAAAAGCAACATGTAAATCTGAAGACTGAAGTGAAACTGTAGACAGGCTGCAAGCACAGGAATCAAGCCAGAAACACCAAGAGGATGTAAGAAAAAGAGACTCATTTTATCAAGTGTGAAGTGGTGAAAAGATGAAAATTACTTTTCTCATAGCAAAAGTCCCAGGGAAAGCTGCCCGGCAAGTGGCAGAAACTGAACAGCTGAGACAGGAAGGAGGAGGGAGGCGAGGGCCCAGATACACCAGCAATGATGCTCCACGTGCATCCACAACTGTCACCACCCCATCTCCCATCCAAGGTGCTACACAGGTGGGGACAGCCCACCAGACCTTTCCTGGATCTGGGAAGATCCTGAGGACCCAGGGAGCAGCTCCCAAACACCAACCTTCTCAGCCTATCTGTAAGCTCAGGCTATAGAGGCTCACAACCCATGAGGAAATACTGCTGGGCACTGGTCAGAGGTGTGCGCAACGGTAGTAACTACCAAGAAGCCGAGACAAAGCAGCTGGACTGCTGAGGCCAAATCTGGGGCCCAGCGGCTAAAATGAAGAACATAGGTGCTGCCTGAAGCCCAAACTGAGGCAAGCCCGTACCCCTCAATCCACCCACAGCAGTGAGTCATCCACGTACTGCACTATCCACCTCAGAGCCACCAGAGTTACAAAGCACACATGGAGGCAGCCTGCCCCCTCCTCACTGAACAGGAGCCAGGCCTGACAGCCCACGCCCAGCCTCCCTTCAGCCGGGCCTCTCTCTCCTCACCCGATCCATCTTGAAATTCCGCCCCAGCACGTTTTTCTGGTTGGCATCCACACCATCACAGCTGGTCAGGAATTCAGGCAGAAAGGCTGCAAAGAAGCCATCAAAGTCCACAGAGGCCATGTTGTAAATGGCGATGCCGATTTCCTCCTGCAGAAGGTCGTGGGACTTGTGAACCAGGACCTGCAGCAGCACGTTCACAAACTGAAACAGCATGGTGGTCCGGAAGATCTTCTGCAGACAAAGAGCCCAGAGTAAGAGATGGCTGTGGCTATCTCAGGACCTGTCCAGGTCCCAGCCTACCTCATCCTCCCCACTACTGACCTCAGAAGGATGGGACTCAGCCTGAGCCTCTGACACCTCTGATGAAGGAACCTTTCTGAGAGATGGCACTTACCTTGTGGTACAGCTTCTGCTTGGTGTTGAGAGTCTCCAAGTAGAAGAGATTTTGTTTAAATAGGTGGATGTCAGGCTGAAGAAAGGACTGTCCAAAAGCCTGGCCAAGGAAATAAGACCACCGCTCTATAAGCATTTAAACACCCTCAGACACAGCCTTTCTGCACATCCCACCATGCCAGAAGAACTGACACTCCGCGAGTGGTTCCTTATGCCAACAGTGGGGTGAGGGGCTCACTTGCCTCAAGTCTTTTGACCCATCTGGTCAGATCTTTGGAATGCTCTTAAGTCCTCCCCACTGGGCCTCACTTCTTCTTTTGGTCTCATCCTGCACTTTTTGTAATAAAACTCTAGACCCCTTCATAGGACTTATCTTTGAAACAAGAAGCTAACAGCAGTAGTCAAGTACTTCATCCTGCCCTGGAGCTAACCCACTTCTTCTCCATGAACCACCCTCTTCCTGGCATCACACAAACCTTAGAGACTCCTTTACAACTGACTGCCTCTTTCTCAGGGTTAAGCAACAGCAAATTTTTAAACTGCTTTGCAATTCCTGAACTATAAAAGTTGTTAGTTCAAAGGAAAAAAAAATCCTCCCCCCAAAAATACCCACAAAGGGCCTGCTCCAATAGAGTGGGAAGAGTGGAATAGGCCACTGAAATGCAAGCTCAGTGGGGTGCAGGACACCTCCCTAGAATAAGATGGCGACTGTTGTCATTCTGTCCCTGGGCTCCTAAGCTTGAGAAGGTCTTGTAACCCCTGCTGTAGTGAGGGGAAACTCCAGGATACCCAGTGGTTTTCATTCATTTATTTTTTTAAAGTTATGTTTATGAAATATAACACAGAGTACAATGCAAGCTTTTGAGGTTCACCATTATATAATCCTGAACACATTCAGCCATCTAAGCACCCTTATCAAGACCACCAGCTCCTCGAAAAGTTCCCTCAGGCCCCTGTGTAGTCAGTCACACCCCCCGCCACCTCGGACAACCACTGCTCATTTCCTGTCCTTCCAGCTGTGCCTTCCAGAAGGCCATTTAATGAAATACATAGTATGCAGCCTTCCGGATCTGGCAACTTTCACCTACCATGATGTACTGGGAGTCAATGCTGTCATCTGTATAATCACACATGACTTTTTATTGAGTAGCAGGCCCTTACATACATGTAGCAAAATGGTTTACCCATTTACCAGCTGATGGACATTTGGAATGTTTTTAGCTTTGGCTATTACGAAAAAAAAATTACTATAAACATCTCTGTACAGGTTGTATGAATACATGTTTTCATGTACCTTAAATTATTTAGAAGTGGAATTGCTAGGTCACATAATAAATACATGTTTAACTTTATAAGAAACTGCCAAACTATAAAACTGTTTTCCAAAGTGGCTTTTACCAGTGCTGAGTATGGGACCAGGAATCAGTCTACCAAAGAAGTCTTAAAAGCAAGGACAGAGTCTAAGAGCTCCGGAGGCAGGCAGGAGGGGACAAACACCTAATACTCTAAACCCAAGCACACATGGAGCGCGGAAGGTAGGGGCACAGCGAAGTGACTGCAGAGACCAGAGGCAGGGCATGCGCTTTTCCAGAGGGAGTGTGTGCACGCAGGCATGCATGTGGGTGTGCGTGCGTGCACGTGGGGGAGGGGGATGGAGCTGAAGGGAAGGATGGTAGACTACCTCTTGCTTCTGCATGAGGAAAAGCATGCACTGAAAAAAAAAAAAAAGAAGAAAACCTACTTCACCCAGACTTGGAACACAAAATTTACACAACTGAGTGATAAACAAGAGCACCTGAAAGCAGACACAAACCAGCCCAGCCATCCTGACAAGAGGTGGCTGCTCCAGTGTTCCACAGCCAGGTGACGTCAGCAGCCCAGAGAGCTCTCTCTCTAGGGTATAACATCACACTAGATCTGAAAGGGAACACTGCCTCACAGGGCTGAGCTTCTCACAACATAGTACTAGCCAGAATTATCTTTTAAAAATGCAGATCACTGGGCTCCTTTCTGAGAGACTTCTATTCAATTAGTTCCAGTTAATGAGGACCCCAGGTAATTCTCATGTAGTCAGTCTCCTTATACGTGGGGAAACACTGCAATAAGGCAAAGGGAATTGATATTTCTCCAGCATCTACTTGTGCCAGGTACTCTATGCTACTCATTTAACCGCACAACAAGCCCATGAAATAGGCAGTATTATCCCGACTCTACAGATGAAGAGACTGAGGTTCCAAGAAGCTAATTAACTTCACAGCTACTAAAAGGTAGAGCTGAGCTTCAGATCCAACACTGCAGAGCTTCAGAAACTGTACTTATTGCAGTGGCCACCTCAGAGGACATGGGACTATGTGGCACAGAAGTAAAGCAAGGGACACAGACAGTCAGTAGACCCAAGTTGTGTCCCAAATAAGGCCTGTCTGCTCTTGGATCCCAGGGCAGCCTCACCAGCTCTGCCATGTTTACCTGCATGATGGCACTGAACTGAGGCTCGTTCTCCATCTGCTCCTCGGCAATCCCTCTCTGGACACTGGCCAGGACAGAAGACTTGAAGAAGTATCTCCAGTTGTGATGGAGCGTCCGAAAAAGGAGCTCAAACAGCTCAGCCTTCACATCAGGGGAGGGGCGCTGTAGAGACACACACAGACCCTCAAACCTTCCCCTTCCTGTGGCTAAGGGAGCCACTCACAGCCTGGGCCTAAGAGATGCCTCGCAACAGCAAGCTGAATGTGAGCTTCCCAGCCACACCCGTCCTATAAAGCCCCACTGAGTGAGCAGTTCAAACCAGGACTCAGCGGAGACAGGGTCACATCTGAGACAGAATGCCTAGGTCAGTACCAAGGGCCCTTTTCCTTAATAGAAGCACTCAGCTTCTCAAGCTAAGAAAAGGCCACTAAATGGAAGAACAATTAGGAATATGGATTTCTATTCAGAAAGCAGCTAATCTGATCTGTCACATTATCTTGTTTGTGTTGCTCTTTTTCCCAGAATAAACAATGTTGTCCAGCTAACCTGCTGATCTTGTGCAACCTCAAAAGCTGAAGACAAATAAGAAGCCATAAAGCATATCTGCCCTTTATAGAAAGGAGTATAAAGAGCACTTAGGAACCACAAAAAGAAGCATCAGAGGACCTCCAGGGGGAGGCAGTGTGCAGTGCTAAGTGCTCTATGAGGCTGTCTCTTCTTTCACTGGCAGCCCCCCGCTGGGATGAAGAGAGGAGGGGGAAGAAGGCTCAGCAATATTTTCCAATTTAACCCAAAATCTCTAAGTCATTAGAGAGTGTGACAGGCCACATTATTCCAGATGTCTCTGTAGAATTCAACATTATAAGGCCCAGATGTATTTAATTCAGCCTGATTAAGATGAAATTGAGATCTGAAAGCATAAGGTGCTATGACAGAATCCTTACAGGGCCCAAATGTGTTTAGTGATTCAAAACAACTGGACTCATTTGCCTTAGTTTGGGCTGTTAAAAAGGTTAGCTCTTATTTACATAACTATTAGAGAAAATTTAGTTAAATGTATATTTATTCTAGATCTTGTCATGAGAGCATCTATTGTCTGTTTTCTAAGAACAAAGAGCTTTCCTAAATAACAAAGAAAGCTTTGAGTCCTTCAGAGAACTTGCCTTGTATCCTTGAGATCATGAACGTTCTCAATATGGCCGTCTGTTAAAATGTTTGCTGTAGAAAACCATATATTCCCGTAAAATCATAAACTGTTCGCCATGGGAACCTGGTCTTATGTACTGAACGATTTCATGACAACCTGCCATGCTTACACTAGACTAGTTCTCATTAATGCAACAAAAATAAAAATACTGTACCAAGATTAAGGCATTATTTTATAAGAAGAATAAAATAACTAACAAATTAGCTTTAAAACACAATCCATTTTCCTTGATATCTCATTCCCTCCCCAATTGGATGAGAAGCAGCATAGGACCACCCCAGCCCCTCATACCTCAGCGATGATGGGATACACCTGCTCCATGCACAAGGCGATGATGCTAGGGAGGAAGGGCTTGAACACCTGGCCAGGTTCCTGGACCACCACTTGCAAGATCTTTAGGAACTTCTCGACCACCCGACAGCCAGTGCTGCCTTCATGGAGAATGCTCTCGGCCAACTGTTCTCTGCAGACAAGAGAAACTGCACAATAGCCAAGGATATGTGTCTCTGAGACCAGCATGAAAACAAACACTGGCAACTGAAGAAAAAAAGCAAAAAGTCCCACACTTGCAGCCAGGTCCCACTACTTCTCACCTGAAATCTGAAAACCATGGACAGCAAGTGTATGGTTACCTGGTAAACATGTTGAGGAAAGTCTGTATGATCTGTTCAGTGAAAGGCACACCCATCTGTACTCTAAGGCCTCGAAACAAAGTGAGGAAGAAGCTCAGCATCTCATCTGTCACATCTAAATAAAGGGTAAAGCAAATGATCAGAGGCATGCACACAGGGATAAACAAAATCCTGTGTTTGATAGACTTCCTCTTGCAATCTACACTATCATCTCTCTCTAAGGCTTCCTGCTGGAAGAAATTTCCCCAACACCATCAGAGCCAGTGATGAAAAGTGGAAAATGATTAAGGACATGCTGAGAAAACAGCTCTGATACAGTGAACTATAGGAAATGAAGCCTCTCTCACTTCCCAGTATTAGCAATGTTCAGGGTTTTATGTGCACATGAGGGAACTATTCAATTGGGTCAACACCTGAGTGCTTTAGCCATTTCTCTATGTGACCAATAACCCCTGCAATTGGGATTAAGTCAGAGATTAAGTGGCTAAAGTGGATAATCAAGGTGTATTCAGGTTGCAAAGCCCTGGTCCATTAAATGCATTAATTACAGAAAATACTAGTTACATTTAATGCAGTCCCACTTCCAGATCTAAGCAATCATCCTGTATGGTATATTTTGGCTCTAACCTCACAAAATCTGCTTACAAGAAGCAATCACTGAATTTTTGCTAACTGAGACACCCCCAGTATTTCTCTCATAAGAATGACAAGACTATTACTGTAAATGCTCTCATGAGAACCAGGCACATACATCCAGAAAGCCAGAGAGCCTTTATCAGTAACAGTGACAGAGAGGGGTGAGGGGAACCATCTCAACAAAACCCATCTTGACGTGTAAGTAAATAAGTAGCATTTATCAAAAAAAAAAGTTCTCTTTTCTCTCCTATATAATGTCCCCATTACTCCCATCCATAAATGTTACAAACTAGAAGGCAAAGTCTTAAAAATAAAAGTGAGGCAAGAGGTCTCAAGTGACTCAATGGCACCTGACATAGTGTGAGGCTCATGTAAAGGCTCCATGGGGCCTCAGCCAAATAAACCTCACTGCCCTCTGCCTTCGACTTCAAGGCCTGCACTGCCAATTTGCTCTACAGAGAGCTAAAAAGTTACTATGGCCCTTGTCAGCACCATCCACCAGTGAAGCTTGTGGCCAGCTCCTACCTGACTGGTGAATAAAAGCTGGAAAGAGGGCCAAGGAGACCTGAACAGATTCCCGCAGCGAATGGTAGCAGATCTGTCGGGACTTGGTGGATTCCCCAGAGATATTCTCCACGATATCTTCTAAGACACTAAGTGTCTGATGGATAATCACTTTTGCTGCAAATCAAGATTAAGTTGCAGGTTATGACTTGTCTGAGGATAAAGCAGAGTAAGAAGGAACACAAAGGAAGGGGAAGAAATCTGCAAAGGTATTCAGATGACAATAACACAGATGTCTCGCTAAAGAAATACAGTCTCTCTTGATTGAATTCTCTGTATCTCATTCTCTCTATCTATACATCCTTTTCTTTTTTTCCTTTTGAATGTCAAGACTCCAGTTGCCTGCTCAGTTATTTTTATTTTCTCTATTCTGCTTCTATCAACCAAAAAGAAGTCCACAGAGAGGAAAAGCTGCCTTGGACTTAACAAGACTCTAAAATGGTGAATGGAGTGATGAGAAAATAAGTGTCACATGCAGATCAAACACTCTCCTTCAACTCCACATATGACTCTAGCCTAATGATCTAGAAAACCTCACTTAAAATGGTGTTGGGAAGCCCTAATGGCGAATTCTCACACACACACTACTTATTGTAGCCTATATAATCAGCATAAAGATAAAAATTATTTTGACAAATAGTAATTGCAATCTCCTGCTTGATCCCTCCCTGTCCCAGCAGCAGCAAACTAATCACTGTTTGCAGTCCATGAGAAACTGCCAAACTTAAACTCTTGTTCTCCTTCAATGAACTTCAATGCAAAACAATCCTCCCCAGTTGCCTCCTAAAACCTAATAAAAGACGTTTTTCTCTTTGTCTCTTCAGACTTGCCTGTAGCTTGCTATAGTTTGCTTGTCCCAAATTGCAATTCTCTGCTATTCCTGAATAAACCCATTTTACCGGTGAAATAACTAGCTATTTCATTTTTGAGGTTGACAGTATGTGGTGTCAAAAGTGGAATCTGAAGGAAACAAGCCCCAGAGGAACTAATGGACCCCTGAAGTACCCACTTGAGTCTTTTGTGCTCTCCACTACCATGAGTTGTCTTTTTCCTGTTTGATGCCAAGCTTCCTACCTTTGGTTGAGCTCCCCTACTTTATCTGGGATCTTTTTAAAGGCTTCACCCTTTCTGTTTTTATGAGGACAATGCCCTTCCTGGTGAGTACTCTTTCTGTTTGGAATTATAATGGTAATTCTGAGGAAACTTTGTTTTAAGTAAGTTCACATTAAGTGACACCATTACAAGAAAGAACTCCAAAACTCTGTGAGACAATGAAATGCATTCTTTAGTTGGTATGCAGAAGGATCTAAAAGACAAAATAATTCCAAAAAGAGTTCTAAAAAGGCCCTTTACAGTATGCAAATAAAAAAAAAATCTTTAATATGAAACTATGGCGATCTGAGCAGGTAACCTTAACTTACTGTATTTGCCATTAATATAATGTGGATCCAACTATTCTACTGAGTTTTTTATGCCTGAGTCATGGCTGTTTTTTCAAATATCTGTCCATCTGTTTGCCTACGTATGTACGTGATATTTTTCTACCTCCAAATGGTATTACCAAAGTTGTTTTGTAAAGAGGTCTATTTAATAGGCTCTAAAAATTAAGCATTTACACAAATTATGTATACTCTCAGAAATGTAATAGAAACCAATCCAAATAAATTTCAAAGAAAGTATTCAATATTAACATTAGTTCTGGGTTGTTGGTTTAATTAAAACAGCCATGTCTTTAAAATTACTAGCATAATATTTTTATTTTACCTAGGTTTACTGAAAATCAAATAAGTTGATATTATCTCGGTTACAAAATTTGTCACTAAGAAAAATGACTTAAGATGGTTAGCTGTCTAATGTCTAATGAAAGCATAATTGTTAAAAACAAGTAATTTAAATAAATGCAAATAAAATCAAAGTTTATACTAAGTTAAACTATAACATATTTATTGAATATCTAAATCATTTCCAAATAAGATAAACGTTAAATGCTAAACATATGTTTAACCACTTTATACATTTTAATTTTTATTTTTAAAAAAGTTTATTAGGATAAATATACTTAAAACATTCCGAAATGTATTTATAAGTTTGCTAATCTACTACTGGATGCTAATATATGGTGAACAGCTCACAACTGCCTGCTTTCTAGTTTTCATTGGAAAGTAAAGATTATAAAGAGTTTTAAAAGTTAGAAGAGCTAAGAATGCAAAATGAATCAAAGAGAAAATATCAAAGCACTTTAGAAAAATAAGCATAAATTAATGTGCACAAACTTGAGCACTGGTGTTGAGAAGGCAAAACAGCAGGCACCCTCCCTTTTGGAAGATGAGCAATGGAATCCCCATGAGCATTTTCCCCTACTACAGATAGATTTACTGTAAATTGTTTTTCAAACTGTGATGACAGACCTCTGGTGAGTTATGATTAGAATTTTCTTAAATAGAAAATATACATGTTATCTAAATTTGTCAACACTGAAAAATGAACAATATATATCTTTAATTCTATCTGTAATTTATAGATTATAGATTTAATTATCTCTAATAAAATTTTATAAAATGAAAAATGGAATACAAATACGGCATATATTGAAAACAGGAAATACATGTCAATTTACTAAACTTTTTATTTGTTACTTATACGGTTTTATATGTAGAGGTATATGCCGGGCCAGAATATACACTATATTTCTTGCTATGAAATGATCCAACATGTTTGAAAGTCACTGCTCTTACAGCACAGTGAATTGAGCAAACATGAGCAAAGTGTCTGTGCCACCAGCTGCAAAGGCCAATACAAGAACCACCACCTTTTCTCTCTGAACACACGCAGTGCTAACTCCCCAAGGCCAGGCTACAGTCACTCTTTAAGAGGCTCAAACCTTGTTGCCTTGTCTTTACAGATTTGTAGCCAGGCAGTAATCTTTATTTAAAAGAACTTCCCCCATTTCACATAATTACTTTCAAGGCTGGGAATTCTGGTGCTGGCTTTCCACGTTAAGCTCTGCCATCAGTTTAGAAGTTGTCCCATCTTTCAAATCTTTATTCTGCCCACTCAATATAGAACAATCCTCTTCAGCAATAATGTGGGACTCCTGTTGCCCCTGCCTGGTCTAATTATTATTTTAACTATCTTATGCAGAAACAGTTTATATTCATTTAATGTAATGCACAGGCAATTATGCTATCCTCTAAGAGTAAAACTGTAATTAATTCTGTAACAGCTGCCTTGCATCATTTTTTTAGATAAGCCTTGTTAAGTTTTTTAAATTGAGAAAGTAACATTTAAACTAATAAAAAATTGAAATTGTCAAAAAATGAGGTTTTAAATAAAGCTACTAGAAAATAATTAGGATGAAAGAAAATGATGGTATATGAAAAATATGTATTTCAAAAAAAGAAAGTATGAGGAATGGAGATGCTTTTTTTTTTTTTTTTTTTGGTAAGCAGTGGGGAAAAGAAAGTGATTTTGTCCTGAAGTAAAACAATTGTTCCAAAATAAGGAAAAAGGACATAAAAAGGACATAACTTAACTGGACATAAAAAGTTATAGAAGGTTTATGGGAAATAAATTTTGAAAAAGAAATTTTTTGTGTTGACCAGAGACTGAAATTCCAACAAGCAATTAGTTTGCTTGTCCCCAATTACAATTCTCTGCTATTCCTCAACACTCATTTTGTTGGTAAAATAACTGGCTATTTTATTTTTAAGGGCGACAGTATCTACTGCTGATGTGTTCAAGAATAAACTTCCTGATCAATGGGCCTGTGGCCTGACAACATACATAATTATTGTTACTATACTGTATTCAGAAGAAAGAGCAAAGGCCCAGATCAGAGAAGCCTGGGTATATCACTAGATAGCTATTCACCCAAGACAGGATCCTTGTCAGTACACTGGGGAGAGCCGACAGCCCCACATCTGTAGGGTTGCTGTGGGGATGAGAGACAAGGTTCAGAATAATTCTAGCAAAGTGATATATGAGAAAGTCCAGGAGAGGAAAGCTTTCATCATTCCTCAGCACCAGTGAGTGCTCTTCCCCTTAGACAGAGCTTCCCCAAGAAGCCCGCCATGGCTCAGCCTGAGCTTAGCAGCCTTAGTCCTGGCAGAGCTCCACCTGGCAGTTCTCCGTGGATCGCCCTGAATCCAGAGCACACCAGCCTCTGGCAACTGAGGTAGCTTTCGGGAAGGGTAAAGCAGAATCCATATTTTTGAAGACTGAAATATCTGTACCTGGAGAAAGGTTAAATACAGTTCCAAAAGATAATTCTTAAATTCTTTTTCCTGGTGTGTAGAGGTGAACTGCTTTGCTTGCTTATACAAGTATCTAAAATGGATCAATAATCACTATAAGATTTATCAATAGGGCCTTCAATAAACATTTTTCATATATTTTTACATTTTAAATAAGAGAAGGGACATCCTGCATTCAGGAAATAGGTCCACCTGATGTGTTCATTGAATTCCAGAGGTAAGTGGGTTCTAGCCCCCAAGTCTGACTCTTCCACTTAGCAGCTGTGTGACTGTGACCAAATGAATTCGGCTCATGAGCTTCAGGTGCAAATCTCAGCTGCCACAAAGGAAGAATAATGCCAACCTTGCCCATCTCCCTGGGATGTCCCTGTGTAGAGACCACTTACTGTCATCCAGTGGCATCTTCCTCTGTGAGGCAACGGCATTGGGCTTCAGGTTGCGATAGTCCCTGGAGAGTGCAGAGATAAGGCTGGTATGGTTCATGGAGCGCAAAGTCCACTGCTGCTCATTCTCCGGGAGGTTTGGCCATGGGAGCAGCAGGATATTAGAGAGGGCTCTACACACCAGCACCTGAGCCTGGAAGAGACCACCCCATCCAAAGGCATCCATTATGAGAAGTTCAAAAGCAAAAGACAGCAGAGCAGCCTTGCCTCACACAGCCTTTGGCACTCACTGCATACACTAAGCTCAGGTCCCCAGGCTTTCTTAAAACCTGGGCCTGGGGCTTTGGTTTAACTCTAAGGAAACCCAGAGAGGAAAGAAAAATTGAAGCAATATCACCACGTGGGAGTCTAGCACAACCCAGGGCCAGCCTTAGTAATCAATCCTGGTGCCATTACTTTCCCTCTGATCTGGTTCCTGAAGCATCAACAGGATAAATCACAGACACTGCATCTAACTAGTCTCACGCTGCTGGCTTCTGACACCCTCTGAGGAGCTACTTAGAACAGGGCTGTTAAGAGAACTCTTTATAATGTACCCTCGGCAGCAGGTCAGAAGCAATACAATCACATCCAGATGCTCTTAAGCAATGACTTTAACTATCCTCTGACCCCAGCCCTGTTTCAATTTTTCTGAACTCCCAGCTTGAGCCTCCTAGAACTTTAAGAGAATACACTTATCTGGAACATCTCAACCCCAAAAGAAACAAATATATAAAAAAAAAAGAAGAAGAAGAAAGAAAGATTTTAATCAAAAAGAATGCAAGAATGCAAAGACTTTCACAACAGCCAAATTACCAGCCCACAAAGCAGCACAATCTTTGCATGTACTGGGAGGATAGTTAACACACTATCCCATAGGGAAGAGCATCACAAGCAGTACAAGAGAGCACTAAGACTATGTCAGGGCCACATGTGTTAGAAAGCCATCTATGCTGGCATGGTCTATAAGCTCTGAGAGCAAAAAGAAAAGCGAGACTCTTCTTCCTTGGGTTCCCTCAGGATGAGCCACATGTCTCTAACGACCCTAGGGTAGCCCTGGGACCTCACCTTATCAACAAGTCGCTGGGCAGAGGCATCAGTGATTCTGTTGAACACTTTCTGTACTGCGGGGATGCTGATCAGAAAGACAGGCCTCACAGTGGTGGCCAGTGAGACCAGCAGGTGGCATGCAGATAGCAGCAGCTTGTCTTGAACCTGAAGAGGAAAGATGACATGTCAGCTCACTGCATCCCCTGTGACATTGGTATTAAAAGAACTCTGATGAGGCAGCCACAAGCTAAATATGGTTCATGGCTGCAAAATTATCCTATTTAGTTTTTATCTCAAAGGAGTTTTCCTATGATGCTGCCCATCAAAAAGGCATCCTTTCTTCACCATGTCCACAACTCCTGCCCTTGAGCCAGGACCACCACCTCCAGATCCTCCTGTTCATAGTCACCAGCATCTTTGAACTTAGTCACTTGTCAGCTCTAGAATATACAGTGGTTCCCTCCAGCACTTAAATCACACAGCAAACTCCTTGGCATATCATTCAAACACTCTGGGACTGTTCATCTTACTCCTCTCTTCAACCATACCAAGATTTCTCTGGGCCCCCACTTCACACTCCACTCCATCAATCACGCCAAGCTCTCCTACTTTCTTCACCTCAACATGTCAATCAAAAACTTGATTCAAGTATCATTCTGTCCTTTTCAAATTAACAAAAGAGAAAACATTTTATAGACAAGACCTAATGCTGGAAGACTATGGTGAAAACAGCACACACAAGAGTTAGGGGCACATAGGATTGTTTAGGAAAAAATATTACTATAATTTCCTACGAGCACAAAATATCCCTAACTTTTAATTCTATAATTCCACTTATTCTAAGAAAATTACCTAAAGGGATCAAGCTACATTCATGAATACACACATACACATTTCAGAAGTATTTGTAATGACTTTTGTTTAAATGATGGCTACTTAGCAATGGCTAGGTATATTATAAAACACCCCCCAGGGGACATATGATATCGTAACTCATTTACAAATTATAATTAACAAATACAACAGAAATTTATGAAAACAATACATTATCCTGTTTATAGTTGTACAGAATGCTGCAAATGATTAAAAACTATTTTAAAAAGAAAAACAAGCATCTGTATGCTCTAGCAATACAAACTGGTGGTCTTCTTGGAGGACAACTTAATAGAACCTGTCAAAGTTTACATGGATATGACTCAACCCAGCAATTCCACTTCCGGGAATCCATCCTACAGGGATCTAATTTCCATTAATAGGAGAATTATAATACATCTCTACTATAGAACAGTGGGGTAGTTTGAAAAACTGAGGTTGTTCTACCCATGTAAAGGTCTCCAAAGCACATTGTTAAGCAAAAGAACATGTATCTCAAACGATCTACAAACTTTTACCATGTAAGCAAAAAAAGAAACATGTTTTAAGGATACACAAGCATATCCTTACAACCACATAAGGATATGCTTACAGTAGAAAGGAACATGTTTTGGAGAAAGAGTTAAAGAGTACCGTAACTTTTCAGTCTACATAAATTTGAACCACATTTAACTTTTCACAATGAGCATGTATTCATGTAGAACTTAGAGAACTGAAAATATAAAGCTACAATTGCACTGACATGGGTTACAACTAAAAAGGAACATGAAATGACATAGTTGTATCACAGTGGTAAGAGTTATGGGTCTAATGATACGTAATATTTTAATTTTATAATAAATGGGTATATGGACAGAAGGATAGACACAGAGTTAGAGAAAAGGTGTAGCCCTTGCTGTTTAAAGACCTTGGTGCTGATCAGAGGTGTGACTGCATCCATGGTAGTAGAGATGAGCGTGACAAACTGCTGTGTGTTCTGCCGATGAGCTTCGCTGCAGTACTGTGCTAACCAGTGCGAGTAAGCCTGCAGAGCAGCCAGGGACTGAGCATGCCTGCAAAAAAGAGAGAAGACGTGATTCTGAAGAAGACATGATTCTGAAGGTTAAGGGCAAAGTACACTAGCATTAAATGCGCTACCATAGGTGGTAATAATTTCATCCACTGTGTATCCTCTTCCAGGATTCATCTAACAGCATGGAAATCATTTACTTGCTCATGTAGAACACCTAAAAATTGAAACTCGTCATCTAAATATTGCCACCACCACCTAGAACACAGAGAGCAGTTAGCAAATGTCTAGTGGAATTTATTCAATCTTTCTGTGACACACGTACGCTCCCCTGACAGAATGATAAATAAAAAACAGAACAAAAAAACTTAAGTGATAAAATCTTAACTTTGGAATTATTAGTAAAAAGGTAATAGCCAGAGCTGCAGACCAGAGTGTAAACAACTGCCAGCTTTATAAATAATCTTTGATATAAGATTCTCAATGTAAGCTTCCACCACACCATACATTATATCTGGCTAGGGGAAAACTCTGCAGGTGACAAAGACTATTAGTTTCTGTCAATTTTGTACTACATTACACAAGCAAAATATACTTCATAAAGCTCAGAATTCATCAAAGATAACACATCTTAAAGTGAGGCAGTTCTCTCTGAACTTACAAACAGCAGACCTTCTAATAAACCTAAATGTAATTTCTCCCTTTCCTATAATAAGTAATCTATCGGATGGTACTTTGAGACTATGTAAATATACTGTTCCCCAATACACACAGTTTTGTCACCCATTGAGAATCCCTGCCTAAATCTTAATTACATTGGTAACTGTAAACTGATGATTTTTCTGTCTTTACTCTTCACTAGCTGTACTGTTCTGTAAAAAAGCTTTCCCTCACTTATCTTTTAAAAATCATTATAGATGCATGAATTCTTATACTCAATGTTGTAATGAATTATCACCCTTACTATTTCTTTATGATTAAACTGTCAAGTCTGGCCAGGAAAAACCCTTTCAAGCTAGTCTCCGTGTCCTTTTCGTATGTCCCTAACATTCACTGAGCATTTCCTTAGTGACACAACAAAATTCTCCAGTATCATCCTGCCCCAAACTTGGAGCATTTCTCCAAAGAGCTAAAAAGATTTAGTGGAAAATGTACTTAGAACCCAAAGGCTTGGGTACTAGGGTTAGCATTGCTACTGGCTGTCATCGCTTCTAGTACCTTTCAGAAAACACCACTTTACAATCAAAGCATCAAGCAAACTGATCTCAAGGGCCTCCAGGCATGATGCATGAGAAAGGACACACCACCACCACCTATGTAGCATTTTTGCTAAAAATGTTTCAACACAATCTAATAGTACAGTAGAGAAACAACTAGACAAATCCAGATTTTTAAGATTTGCTTTAAAAAAAAAAAAATTCAAGGGCTAGATCTCCAAAGAGTCTCTCTTTCTCTCCCTCTTTCCCCACAACATACAACTGGAAGAACAGTTCTGGATTATGAGACAAATTTAATTTGTGATTCATAATTAGTTAGGCTTTGGATCCAGGTAGGTGTGTGTGTGTTGTGTGTCTCAATATAAAAAACGTTCCTGGAACAACTGGGGTAATATGAATATGAAATATATATACATATATACATGTACTGTGTATATACTCTTTAAAATAGTAGGTATTACTCTATCCATAAAAATTTGGGTATTGATAATGGTATTTACATAGGAGGATGACCTTGTTGTTAGAAGATATATACTAAAGGATTTATTGGTGAAGTGGCATATTGTCTGCAATTTATTTTCTAATAGTTAAACACAAAAAAAATGTATGTGTGTACACAGAGAGAAAGCACAAGAAACAAGCAAATATGGCAAAATATTTATAATTGATACGTCCAGTTTAAGAGTATAAGGATGTTCATTACATCCTCCCCCTTTTCTATAGGTTTGAACTTTTTCAAAATAAGAAGTTGGGAAAGAAAAGGGACTAAGTACCTTAAAGAAAAGACAGATATTGAGAGTTGAAAATTCATAGTAACCAGGCAGTTATTTTGTACTTTACATTTAGAATCCATTGATCATTTTACCTTTTATTTAGGTTCTGAGTACTGAAAGGAGGAAGGACATTTAGAGTCTTAGGAATTTTAGTCAATCTACCAAATTTATAGAGCTCCGTAAGGTTGAAGGAGGGACTCTAAAACTTCCTGAAAGTGTGCGCAAGATACTGTGTCATTAGACAAATCAGCATCTTTCTCAAAAGCTTCACAGCTTTCTTTAAATTCTCAAAAAGAAAATCAATATTTTAAAATTTTAAACCACCATAAAAAAGATTCTATCATTTATCTAATTTGCAGCTCAAGAGTGCTCCAGAACAGAGGTCAGCAGACTTTTTCTGCAAAAACCATGTTAACTATTTTAAGCTTCGCAGGCCATTCACTCTGTCACAACTATTCAACTCTGCCACTGTAAAGCAAAAACAGCCACAGACAATACGTAAATGAAAGGGCGCACACTTCTTTTTTCTAACACAACTTTATTTACAAAAGCTGGCAGTGGTATGGGCCATCATTTGCCAAACCCTGCTCCAATCTAGAAGCAAGCCTTCTGGGCAGTGTGATCTCTGGGATATGGCCCTATCTCCAGTCCCCATTCCTCTATCCCTTCCATATGTCACTTTCCTAATGGTTTCCAAATGTCTATAAAGTTTCTCAAAGTGTGGTCCCTGGATGTCCCGCTTCAAAATCACCTGAGGTTTACTATGCAGCTACCTGAGCCTTGTGCCATCTCCTATAATCAGATTATGTGAGGGAATGTGTACCCCAAGTAATTCTTCTGTACAGCACAGCGTCAGTCACTGGTCCACAAATAAGATTCATGGCATTCAAGGTGTTTTTACTTTGGTACCAAAATATTATCCAGCCTCATCTTCCACCACACAAATTGTTCACCATCAACCTGTGTGACTCAGCAATGCTTGGCCTGTGCTGAAATTCCTCCCAAAATGCCTATTCCATGTGCCCTCTGCCCCCAGCTCTCACCTGCCTGATGAATTCCACTTACTCCAAACACTCCTGATCCCAGGCATACAATCAATCCTTCTCTTTCTAGGTTTAGAGATGGGAGTTTTTCTCCTCTTTGTGGCGGCCACTACTATTCCTTTTTATCTATAAAATTATTTGGGGCTAGAAAACAAAGTCTGTCCTGAGAATATACAAACATCTAACTCTATACTTACACATCAATGAGATCAGGTTTCAATACTGATGGTACAGCAGTTTCAATGTTGTACAATTTTATCTGAGATCCATACAGAGTGACTTTGACCAACCTGTTGGCAAGAGCAGGTAAGAAAAAACATTCAGCTTATGGGCCAAAATAAGACAAATTAGACAAGGTAGCAAAAAAGGTCCAAAGAATAAAAATGAGACTTTCAATCTTATCCCAAAGATATAATCTGAGATGTGCATAAAGATTTATATACAAAGGCACCAACTAAAGCATTACTTACAGTATCAAAAACTTGTGGAAACAATATAAATGTCCTTATATTTTAAGTGTATGAGTTTGTGAGCAGGGAGTTGGGTGGACCAGGTAGTATAAAATGGTCCTCAACAAATGTAGTTATTAAACCCTAAGGGAACTGAGGGGCAGAAGTAATGAAAGCAGCTTGGTGGTGGAAAGGCTGGGAACCTGTCATGTCAGGCTTGGAGGCTGCCCAGCTTTAACGCCTTAGGATCCTAATAGGATGAGAAAAACCAGACCTATTCAAATAGGACTGGGAAAAGCCCTACCCCTGACATCTGGCTGCCTACCTGGGTAGTGCCTACTGCCTGCTCGTTTGTCTTTTTATTAGTTAACAGGGTTCTCCTACTGTCTATCCTATCAGTAAAGACATGAAGACTGACCTCACCTGGTTCTTTCTCAGTCTAATCCTGCCTTTAGAACTATATATAAGATTTTTGATAAAACCAATGGCTTCTATTTATTGTTTGCTGCAAGCTAGACCCTGTGCTAAGTGCCTTGTCTAATTTAATTCTCCCAATAAAAAACTACAAGATACTGTCCATGCCAGTTTACAGATGAGGAACCTGAAGTTCAGAGGTCAAGTAACTGTTCCATATGCACCTAGACATGAAGAAAGCCTCGATTTAACTAGTGCCCGAGCAAAATCTAGCTGGCACGTCGATATGCTGGCCCTCAAATAAGAAGGTGCGACTAAGCTGAGAGGGAATGGCTCCACAATGTTAACTGCCAGCCTACCTCTCCACGACTGTGAGGGCATCACTGAACCGCGCAGCAAACACGTCTCCAATAAAGTACTCAGCTAAGCGGCCCACGGCCTGCAGCAGGGAGCTTAAGTCTCTCAGGGAACAGTGCAATCGCCGGCAGTCGTTCTCTGCTGTGATGTTCAACCTATGTCCTAAAATGTAAGACCTCAGACAGTTTTTAACAGGAAGAACACACTTTAGTTATCACGATAGATAACAGCTCATTCAGGCAAGCTATATTTAGCAAAACCAATTCTTGAAACACAGAAACCCACAGGCTCTTTCCCAGGACTAAGCAAGAAAAATGGGCACAGTCTCCACCTAAAGCCATAACCACATGCACTCCAATGCCAGAGGGAGGGACAGACAGCAGAGGAAGAGGGACAGACAGCCTGGCCTGTGCTGACATGGACCAAGCCCCCATCCAATTCCTCCTGACCCTGTGGGAGTTTGATACCATCAATTTTACATACAAGGAAATGCACCCAGGGAGGCCTGGTATTATCCAATACGGATCACATTTCCAGAGCAGAACTGGTGTCCTAAAAGCTCCATGTCTAAGCAACTCTAAACCTGCTTGCCTTCTCCACATGGCGTGGTGGTAGTATACCATCTCCATGGGCTGAGACAGGATTCACCCCTGCTCAAAGAACTGGGTGCACTCAGCACTCCCCCCAGAAGAGTCATAGGATCACAACATGAAATATGGAACACAGGACAGGGATTTAGAAAACACAGACTCCCTTCCACTCACTGGCTCTGTGCCTCAGTGAGCCCTTCTAAGTCTCAGTTTCCAACATCTTTAAAATGAAAATAATGCTATTAATTCACTATTATAAGGGCTGTTAGAATCCATTTTTAAAAAAGTCTCTAAAAACCATTATTCAATGTTTATAATAATTATGAAAAACTAAGAGTTAGTGATTTTCTAAGGCCTAAAACTTTCCTACTTTTCAACACAATTTCTTTAAGCTGAACAAGAAAGATGCAAAGATGAAAGGCAAAAACATCCTTAATTTAGTTGTCCATCTTGTCCTTTGGGCCTCTCACCCCACAAAGGTCTATAAAAGACAATAAGAATTATCAAGCCAGAGGAGAGGGCTTTAAGTCTGTTAAAGTCCTCCTCCTTCACCCAGGAGGAGGAAGGGAGGAGCAGTAACAGTTGGATCCCTAACCACAGGGTACCTGCAATCCTACCATTCCCTAAACACTTTTCAAGCCTTTTCCCTCCACTGGTTTTTACTGTTAGGAGGCAAGTGCCTCAGAGTGGTCATCACCAACCCTCCTCTCCCAGCTCTCCACAAATATCTTCCTAGGACCTGATCTAAGCACACAGCTCCCCTGAAGCAAGGTGCCAAACCCTTCTAGGGCTGTCCCCAGCTAACAAGCTCCAGCATCAATTCCAAGTCTCTCATGACCTCACCTACTATCCCACTGTATCATCTGGACCCACTGATATCCATGCTCGCTCCCAGTGCCTTGCGACTCTGCCTGGACTGCCCATTTCATCCTCTGCCCACCCCCTGCCTTGGACGCTGTTACATATCCTCCTGACTCATACAGGTGTTGTCTCTCCTGGGAGGCCTACTGGCCACTCCACCAACAGAGAGGATGTGCTTCTCTCTGTCTTGCATTCCTCCAGGGCACCTCATGCAGAGACGGAAATACAATAATGATTTACAAGTCTTCTCTGCACAAAGAAGGCCTTCATGGTGAGGGGCCACGCCCAGTGTCACCCCCCACCTGGTACAACACAGGGACCACAAATGTGTGAATGAGTTCAATCCAATAGAACAGAGAGCAAACTAGATAAACCAGGAGACAGAGTCTCCAGAGCTCAATTTCTTCATGCCACCCTTGAGAATGTTCACTTTAGTATTTAAAGGTATTTAAAGGCAACACTTGTGGCAAGGAAACCAGCAAGGCTGAACGCCCATGAAGAAGGTGGTGCATGAAGTGGTAAGTTTCATGCCTCAAATCTCACACTGACTTCCAAGTGATGAGGCTGGAAACAGCCTGTGACAACCCCCATGGAAGAACAGGAGCCTGAAAAAGGGGACACTTTGGTCAAGGCACTGTTACAACTTGGTCACATTCCAAGGAGCAGGAGAAAAAAAGGAAGCAGCAGCTCAAGAAAGGGCCTTTACAAGTTAAGACCCAGTGACAAGGGCCAGCTCTGACCAGGACCCAGTCGCCTGTTCCTCCCTCCTCCTCTCCACGTGGAGAGCAGTGTCTTGGACTAGCAAACAGAATTACTAACCCACAGCACCCCTGCAAGGCCTCTGGGGTAGGGGAGAGTGAGCCAGCTCCCCCAGTCAGAGCAAGAAGAGGACCACCCCACAGAACCAGCCAGATGAGCCAATAGGACAGACAGAAACAGAAAGTATTTCTTCTTTCTGGTCATGCTGGGTCATGTGCGGGGAAACACTGTTCCTCTCATCTCCCAGCTAACAAAAGGAGCACAATTATACACCTTCTGAATGTCCAAGATTTTCAGGGTGACAGCCAGGTGACCAACTCCCAGGGTAAGCTTCTAAAACTTGTTTCCCTGCACACCAGCCAAGCCTTCAGGCTCGGTGGGGAACAAACCCTTATGAAAAATATGCCCAGGAAACTGGATGTGGTGATAGTACAGATGAGATGAAGCCAACTGTCCTTTCAATGAGTGATGTGCGTGGGGTCTGAATGAGCATCAATAACCCCTCATCCTCCCGTACATACCCATCTTCATCTGCCACTTATCTCCCACCAAGCTCCACCCTGACCACTAGTTTTCCACTTATTTGTTGTACTTAATATCTAGAACTAGGTACCCTTAAGAAGTAGGTTCTTAAGTATTTTAAGCATGAGGGGACACATTCTGGATTTC
Source organism: Cynopterus sphinx (assembly GCA_030015415.1). Lineage (NCBI taxonomy): Eukaryota > Metazoa > Chordata > Mammalia > Chiroptera > Pteropodidae > Cynopterus > Cynopterus sphinx. The sequence continues at coordinate 90,471,112 of CM057379.1, read as the reverse complement.
TCTTTTAAAAAACAAATCAAACTACCACCCTAAATCAAGTTTCCATTTGAGTACAGTCCCATAAAGATAGTCATTAGACAGCTTAAAAGTTATCTTACTCAGGCCTTCCCCTCTTCCCCTCTGTCCCCTGTATCTACACAAATGCATCTGATGACGGTACTCCTTCAGCATTGCCCCTTCCCACCTGGCTTTCAGCCTCTTCCTGGACACCTCAACTGGGTGCCAAAGATCCCAATGCCTCTTGAGGGAGCCTTCCATCTCTGATCAGCTTGGTCAAAAATGGGAAATCTGTCTCCTTGTCATTCCTCATCCCTCTGTCCCACCCCTGGAGGACAAGGTACAAAACAAGCCCAAGCCAGCTGACACACAACAGTCTTGGGTATACATTTAGACAGGGATAACATTCTTGCAAATTTTTTCTTGGCTGAAATAAACCCCTGGCGGTCCTTTCCATTTCCCACGCTACCTTCCCTTCTGAGAATCCTTGCCACCCTAATCACTTCCCACTAAATCTGCCCTAATTTGTCTAACAAAGAGCAGTACCTACAAAGAATAAAAGCTCAGAACTGTTGTATGTGTGTTTTTTATTAAGTCTCAGTTTGAACTATATGAAATTGTTGACATTTGACCATTCTTGACCTTACAAAACTACAATTCCATATAATTCAACAACACATATGTGCCATCTAAGGTGCATGTTAATCAAAACTGTAGCTGGTTCTTTCCTGCTCTATCTGCAAGGCAAACACACGGGCAGTAAATACCCCAAATTCAAGCCCCTGCCTCACCCCACAGACTAGAAATCTCATATTGCCACCACCACCACCACACAAAATCATGAAAGGCACCTCAACCTGAGGAGACAGGCTAGAGTTCCCACTATTAAAAGCTGTTCGGATCCACCCACACGTTTTTCCATTTGGCTAAGCTTAGATCTCCCGCCAACAGCACAGAATGTCTGCAAAGTGGAACTTTCAGATGAAAATACTGCTGCATACAGGTTTTAGAAAGTGAAAATATCATGGCCACACTGAAGTCCTATCTTCCACAAACCAAGTCTACTAATCCAGATGTGCTCTAAGCCACATCCAAAGAACAGATCTCTGGTAAATCTTTGCCCTGGAAAAATATATCTTATTATTACATGTAATTTGGTCTTCCCTTTTTGAGAAAGCTGCGGGATGTGAAGGTGTGAAAATCAGCATTTGCAACATTCCATCCTAAGAGAACAAACAAGCAATAAATGAACTAAAGCAGAACAAAAAAATCTAAGGTCCAAAAATCTTACATATTGTAAATAAACCAATTCTTTTAGACAAGAAAGTCTACATGGCTAAAAAAGAAAATGAACAGGTTTATTCAGAGCAGAAATACTGTACCAGTAAGGGAAGATCTCACTGAGCAGTAACGAAGCCAAATACACTTACAAATGGAGTTAGGGCCAAGTTAAGGATACAAATGAAGTACAAGGGGCACAACCACTAATGAGAGGATTTCTCACCCCACAAACAGAGGGAAAGAGAGAGCGAGGACAAAGCACCTCAGGGTGGAAAGCACAGTTAACTGATGTGCCATAGCCACAACGTGTTCTGCCATGGGCTTTAGTGAGGAAGTGGAAGCAGTAAAATCAACAACAACATAGTAAACAATGAGACTCCCAATCACAAAGGCTCCAGAGGAGACCCAAGAATTAAAGGCTGCCTAGATATATGCTAATGTAAGGAGTGGGCCATAACCTATTGGAGAAAGGATAACATGGTTTGTTATGAGGCAATAAGGCTGACTAATATAGCATGGAGGTTATTTGAGGTGATGAACGGCCATGGGAACCAGAGACAGAATGTACTCAAAGAGTTTCTGCTTTTTAATAGCCTTTGCATTGGAAACTTGGCTTTTGAGCCACCAAGGGATGGGTGAATTCTTCATCATGGATAAGAGAGCTCTTTTTAAAACAGAAAATAAGTATTTCTCTGGCCTGAGAGGTTTTGCCACTGGAGTATGCACTAAAGACCAGGCTAGGGATGAGATTTACAAAGGATCTAGAAGAGCCAAGGGCACTGTGAAATTGCCAGTAAATGGGCTTCAATGAGAGCAAGTATATATTTCATTTAGAAAAAAATAAGTCATATTATTCTTCGCAGAGGAGAAGCTCTACGTTATCAGCTGTGCCTCAGAAAAAGGATTTAAGAATCACTTCAGATTTTCACCTGAAGGCAGACTCAACGTAATATAGAAAAGTCAGCTATAAAAAGGATACCTGGTGATCAATTTTGGGGGGAGGAAATACATACTCGATTTTTTTAAAGATCAAGGATAACATCTTCAGGGTCCTGAGAGAGACCACCAGGGCATAATTTTTCCCAAGAATGGATTCTGGAAACATCTGCAGCATTTATATACAGTCAAATGATTTTCATTAATGTTGACAACATTATTGTGCAGGCATGTTTGCTTTGAAAAGTGGTCTTTTTAAAGTTCCGTATAAGCTGTTCTTATCCCATCTACAAAACTGGGGCCTATACTTGGGACATGCCAAGTCCCATCAACCTCCTGGGGCCCAGTGGATTATTTAGAAGTTAATAGTCATGGAAACAAGCAGTCACAGGCCACAAAGAAGGGCAGTCTCAGAAACAGCCTCTCATGGAGGCTCTGCCATGAATAACAAGCTCATCCAGGAGCAGGGCTGCACCTTGGGCAGCTCTGTGCCAGGCTGAAACAACAGTTACACACAGAGGGGCTGCAGGCCAGGGCCAGACATAATTCCTGTAAGGAAAACGGTGTGAAGAAGAGTATGAAATGACTTTAGGAGATGGGGGGAGCAGGGGGAACACAGTTATGTTTGCAAGCACAGTATTAAGTGCATGGTGTTTTCACTGGCATAATAAATGTCAGATTCAACTTTTTATCATCCATTCCCCAATATACCATCTTGGGACTAATAATAACAAGCTATGTGACATCTGATTTCCTCTTCTGTAAAATAGGGGTAACTATTAATGCTTGCAACCACACAAGACAGTTGAGATAATGAAATAAAATAAGCAAATAATACAGTATCTGGTATGTAATGAGTGTTTTACAAATGGAGGTTATTACTAACAAAAAAAAAAAAAAAGTGCTAACTCTAAATCCCAAGCAGGTGAAACCTGTAAATAGCAGCCCAGAGTCTTTCTAACTAGCTATAGTCAGATCTGCTCACGGGCCATTTACAAGAAGAAAGCTAACATTTACTAGCTACCCCCATGCACTACTGAAGTCTGCCTGTTCTAGAGTTGCTCCTTTGTCCTACTGGATTCTAACACCCAGAGAAGAAACAGCACACCACAGTAAAGCCCAAGGTCATTTTTTTCCTAGCACACTTGCAGGTTTAAAGGATGTAAGGACATAGTCCAGTTGCTAGGGTTTTTTTAAAAACCCTGCCTCTTTGGTCCAAATTATATCCTCACTCTCTCAATGAAATACCTCTTTGGAATATACTGTCACAGCCTCGTCATTTACCCCAAGTTCCTCTTTATCATGATTTTTTTCCTTTTTCTGTTTAGAAGTAGGGAGAGGTGGAGCAGTAGGGAGGTGGCAGTGGACAAATCATGTTCTGACAGCAAAGGCAGTAATTAAATGTTAGTCAATTGTTTTTGAATGTTGGTTAAATTAGACAATAAAAACCAGTTTACCTGACCCTGAAGTAACTATAAACTGCTGTAACCCCAGATAAACGTCTAAATTGTCCTGAAGAACTGGGAACTGAAAAACAAAGAAACAAAGATTAAAAAAAAAAAGAAAACTCAAATTCGAGTTTTAATAGCACTTTACCATCAAAGCAGTATGAGTATCTATTATAGTGGGGGGATAAAAACCATTCCCTGGGAACTTTTACATGCAGCTAAGAAAAGATGGCTCCCTTTAGTGTCCCTGCCCCCGGCAATTTCTATAACTAAAACCACCAATTAATATTTGGACTGAGAAAGAAAACAACAGTTTGGTACTTTTTTTTTTTTTAAACAAAGCAGTGGATGCTGGATATGACTACTATGTTCCTAAAAGAGAACACCAAGCCTCAAAATGATCTGCACCTACGAGAGTTCTGAGACCTATCTCCCTTCGAATCCAAGGGAAACTCTATCTTTGAGAAAAATATAGATATGCCTTTACTGAAGTGCATGGCAACGTGACAAGACAAGCCAAGTTATTTGGAAGTCAGTTTCCCTTCCTTATTTAGCAGACAGGACCTTCATAACCAGAACTGTATCTTTTCTTTCTAAACTGCTAACTCACTACTTTCTAAGCTGCTAATTCACCACTAAAATAAAACTTTAATGTAACAGGTCCCTAAGAAAGGCAGATGACAAAATAAAATGTCACTTTCCATAAGAGAACACAAGATACAGATTGGTTATGCAATGCAAAGCAGACCCTAGCAAATTATGCCTTTGAAGAAGAGATGGGCTTAATGAAATCTCCTCAAAAACAAGTACAACTTAATAAAATCAGTCCTCATGACTAAAGGTTCCAGCATATAAATGTAGGCAGAGTGCCAGCAACTTGTCAAGAGTGAGCTTTACAATGGCTAGCCTTTCAGCAATGTAATTCATATAAATAAATCCTCTACTTGGCCTGGCCACATTCAAGCTACTGAAGAAGGCATTAATAAAATTCATACTATATCCAAGAGTTTAGGAAAGAAAACGGCTTCTAAAAGTTGAGGGAAAATGTTAACATTTGATAAATTTAAGTGTTGTTATGGTAATTATTATTCTCTATTTAGAATACATATTTTTGTAATACCAATGAGCAAAAAAGCCATACTCCTCAGGACACATGTACAGGGAAATCACAAGGCTCTTCATCCCCCTCCAAACAGTGAGTTACCAGTGTTGAGAAGGCGTGTGTGGGAAGGAGCTCCATCACTTTGGCTACCACCTCCAAGCTCTGGCGTAAGTACCGCTGCCACTCTGTCTGCTGCTACAGGAGAAACACAAAAGGGTCAGCTCTCTTAACAGGTAGGGTCTTGTCATCATCTTCCTTGCCAATTGGTCCTCTGCCTCAAGTCTACTCTCAGACATAGCATTCTGAAGAAACAGCAAATAATAAAACCATTTTCTGATACTTTAAAAAGGCTAATAAAATATATTTTTTAAATCCAATGAATTAATGTCACTAAAAACTTTTCCCTAAGAACAGAAATGAACCACATGGAATCATCTACTTTTTCCCCTACAGTCATATAGGGATCCAGATATAAAAAAGCCATTTGTGAAATGTTGTCAGTCCCTTTTACATCATTCCAGCTCTAGGAATTGGTCACTCACTGCCTTCAGAGGCAGTCCATTACCATGCTCCTATAAGTATAACTGACTACATTAGTGCCACTAGAAGTCCAGTCTACAGACAGGCAACATTAGCATCTCCTGGGGGCTTGTCAGAAATGCAAATGCTGAGGCCCCACTCCAACTTCCTGAATCAAACTCCATTTAACAAGTTGTCCCAGTGAAGCTTATCTAGGCCGTAATATGAGATGCACTGGCCTAAATCATAGAGTTAACAAGAAGTGAAGCTCAAGTTTACCAAGCACCTACTATGCACCAGGCACGCAGCCAATCCTACCCTCATGTGTTACCCTCATGGAACTGTGAACACAGATGTATCATCCCCTTATAGGAGATGAGAAAATTAAGGATCACAGAAATTCAATACTCAGACCTCTATCTCCTTCACACCCAAGGTTGCAAAGATTCAAATCCAGGACGTATGGTTCCAAGTATAGGGCTCTTTGTAAGCCAACCTGGCTACCCTCAAAGGTCTTGATGATGCAACCGTCAGTGTTATTTTGAAAGCCATTCCAATGATTTGAACATTTTAAAGTGCATGTAGTTAAGAAAAAAGAACACAGAAGTTATGTCCTTAAAGACATTTTTCTTATTAATGTGGGCTACACTAGCATCAATAAATTCAAGATTGATTTTTTAAGAGATACTAGTTTACAAAATATACTCAAAAGAAACATTCTTTCATTCTAGCCTTATCATCTAAGTATCTCTTTAACTATTCCCACCAGCATCCAACTAGCTTTTATTTGTTGCCCACTGTGGGAAGTGGAGGTGTGGGTGCAAGGCAGGAGAACAGGAGGAATATAGAGGTCTTTTAAACCACTTTTCAATGTACATATGTACTTACATTTCTAGTCTATATAGGTAAAAATGTCTGCAAGACTTTTTTTACTAAGTTAATGAACCCAAAAAGACCAGGGAGGATATAAATTTCAAATGCACAATTCAAACTATAAGACTACTTTGGCTTAAAAACAGTCTCCAGAGCAGAGGGCTGACAGGTTCCAAGTCTCCATATTGATTCATGCCACAACACAACAGTGATTAAAGGTCAGTTAGGGTATGCCACTTACATCATCATCCAGAGTCTCATCATCCAACTCCTCCAACTGAGCCTGGTTATATCTGAACTGTATTCGATTCAACACCTCCGTGAGCAAGAGGACTAGGGCATCTTCGTACCTACATGGAGACAGGGAGAAGTTCAACATCAGGTGAAAACAGGTTTTAGCCTAGGATTTCAAAAATGAAGAGAATGGTGTCCATGTGTTGAATTACCATATACAAGCAGCATCTAAACTAAATGTGAGAGTGGAACAGTAACAGAGGTATTTATGTAACTATGCTCCAGGCACCTTCTTGATGAATTGACCGATTTATCATTATATAATATCTTTGTCTATGGTAGCAATTTTTGTCTTAAAGTCTATTTTGTCTGTTATTAGTATAGATATACAGGATCTCTTCAGGTTATTGTTTGCATGGGATTTCATTTTCTATCCTTTTATTTTCAATCTATTTGTGTCTTTGAAACTAAAGTCTCTTGTAGACAACATGTAGTTGGATCATGTTTTTTTAATCCTTTCTGTCAAATCTCTGCTTCTTAACTGGAGAAGTTAATCCATTACATTTAATGTAATTATAGAAAAGGAAGGACTTATTTCTGCCATTTTGCTACTTATTTTCTCTGTCATATCTTTTGTTCTCCAACTCCTCCATCACACCCTTCTTTTGTGTTAAATAGGTATTTTCCAGTATACCATTTTAATTCCCTTGCCATTTCTTTTACTATATATTAGAGTTATTTTCTAGTTATTTTCTCAGTGGTTTCCCTGGAGATTAGAGGTAATATACATACATACATACACACACACACACACACACACACACACACACACACACATCTCAATTCAATGCTTCAACCCTTCTAACAATTGTGAGAGGTAGCTGATATTAATGGCAATTTTCTGATGAGAAAACTACAGTTGACACAAGTTAAATAAATTGTCCAAGGTTACAAAGCTAGCTGATTTGAACCCAGGGCTCCCTAACTCAATAACCTATAGTCTCTCTTCACACAACCACCAATGGGCTCAAAGCCTGCTTTACCCACTCCCCAAACTTAATCTTTAATCATTTTTAAGAACGCATAAAACCTAAACTGATAAATGGAAAAAGTCTGGGGAAACCTTGACCCTTGGATCTATGTCTGAGAATAATTTCTCACAGAAACATTTAGAGCCTGAGGCTTGGATATTGCTCACATGTGAAAAGAATTTAACTCAGAAGACACCAAATTGTATACAACAGTTGCTACCACAAGAACCAACAAACCACTAATTTTCAAGAATAACTCATGTTGCCTGAATGCTCACTGCCCTGAAATGTTTCTAAGTAAAGGGACTGCTCCCACTCATAAAGCAAACTGTCCATGCTGGTTATTCGGTTCTCGGTGCCAACCTGCTCTCCACACTGTGTAATGCTGGGCCTGACACTATGTAAAGCACATTTCTCCTCTGCCTGTTAGGCTCTGACAACAGGGGTGCAGGAGGAAAGAAGGCAGATGGGGCAAAGGGACGCCGTTCTTCCTATGAGCTTGCTGTCCCAGCAATATCACCCCAAAAATGGTCACCGGGTAGTAATAACGGCTCCAGTTTCCACACTCCCAGAACTGGCCTCATCACGCACCTGCAGAGGTGCCAGCAGCAAAGTTACACCCTCTCCTCAAAGGACTGAGCCCCAACTCTTGGGGCCCCTCCTGGAGTTCCCGGGGCAGCTGGGCAGTGCCCTCTCCTCAGATATCCGAGCTCTAGCTGCCTGAGGCTCATCCTTCCAATATTCCAAATTCCCATAACCCCAACCTCTTTCCTTTGTACCCCTAGTCCTAGGGGTGGAGCTGCTTCCTGTAGCTAATCATCTGTTTCATCTCAATGTTCCTCTTTTGCTTTACCAGTCCTCTAAAACAATTTAATCATTTTCCTACACTGAATTCTTAAAATAATTAAGCGTGCTTTGTTTTCCTGACAAGATTCTAATAAACTACCTAATCTATTTAGGTGAGTACAAGGACAACAAGATTACAAAAGCTAAAAGGTATCCAATGCCAAGATCCAATACAGTCCATCAAGTCTAAGTACAATTCATATGATGGGACTCTGTAGAGAGGCAGTCTAAATAAAGATTACTAAAGCACAAGAGGCCACTTCTTCAGTAGAGAAACACTGCCCACACCTCCCCCCAAATGAGTCTCTCAGTCTTTGTAAATGACTTAACAACCGAAACTAGACTGGCAACTGAGCATGGCCCAGAAGGGAATGCTGGCAGAGAAAAATCACCAATAAAACAGGCAAGCTCTGTAAAAAAATTGCCAAGAGAATCAAAATCCCACTTCAGTAGACTTTGGAGAAAGGTAAGATCAAACATTAAGCCTGAGGCTTCTACTTGCCATTTGCTCAGGAGATAAATTCCTCAAGTTACAGAAGTTTCATGCTATAATTTGCTATGACAGACCAAAATATTTTCACAATTTTGCTAGGAAAGAAAATCCACTTCAGACTAGAGGAAAGATAAAATCTGTCATCTGTAAATTGTTTTGTTGAGCTAAAAGGGAATTTAAAGACTTTGTATGCAAAGGATAACCCTAAATTAGACCTAAAACCCTTACTGGCAGTTGGCAACTCTGGCTGCAAAAAAAAGAAAAAAAAGTATCACTTAGAAAATTAAAGCCAACTAGGAACCATGTTAACATACACTTAGGCAATTAATCTCCCAAAGTGTTTGGTGAGTTTGGGGGAGTATATGGATGTGGCAGACTCTGGCTGCCTACCCAATGCCCATTATTTCCTTCTTAGTAAGTGAACACTGGGCACTGAGGCCATATGAAAGACTACATTTTCCAGTCCCACTTGCACATAGTGGTGTGGTCAAAGACATACTAAAAGAAGTCACTGGGTGTGGCCTCTGGTAAAGCTTCTTTTGTCCAAAATCTCTCCCTTCTCATTCCTGCTGCTTGATTCATGGGTGTGATATCTGTAGATTCAGCATCTATCATAACCATAAGGTTACTGTGGAAATGGAAACCATGCCTACAGATGGGAGAACGAATATGTAAAAGAATCCCTAATATTAGTCAATATACAAAGAAATGAAAAGACCATTTATCAGGGAAAGACAATCAACAGATTCCAACTTCAAGATGACACTGAACTGGAATTATTGAAGACTTTTAAAGCAGCGCTCATAACCATCCTCCATAAGGTTCTTCAGATGGAAAGTGTCATGGACTGAATTGGGTCCACACAAATTCCTATGTGAAAGCCCTAACCCCCAGTGTGACTGTATTCGAAGGTCTTTAAGAAGGTAATAATACTTAAGTGGGGTCATAACAGTAGGGCCTTAACCCAATAGGACTATTGCCCTTGTATGAACTGACACAAGAGAGTACACGTGTGTGTGCTTGCTCGCTCTCTCCCCCTGTGCAAGTACAGGAGAAAGGCCCTGCGGGGACATAAAGGAAAGGCACCATCTGCAGCCAGGAAGAGAGTCCTCACCAGAAACAGCAGCTGCCAGCGCCCTGATCTGTGACTTCTAGTCTCCAGAGCTATGACAAAATAAATTTCTGTTTAAGCTGCCCAGCCTCTGATATTTTATTATGGCAGACTAAGCTGACTAATAGAGAAGGTAAATGGTAAGAAAGAAGGAAGGAAAAGCAAGAGAACTGGCAAATGTCTGAGAAAAAACAGCAGACTGTTTCTCTCTCATTAAAATTTTTAAAATAGGAATGACAGTTGAAAACAAAAACTGAACACTGACTAATGTGGTTTTCAATGTACACAGAGGCAGAACATATGGCAATCTCAATAAAGAAGGGAGGGTAAAGGATTTATATGGTGGTATGGTTTCTACCTTAAAGCGGTAAAAAAAAAAAAAATGCCGAGTATACATATTATAAAACCCAGAGCAACCACCAAAAAAACTCATGAGATAGTCAAACACTCAGTAGATACACTGAAAAGGAAAACTAAATTTGTGTGCAATTAAGAGTCTCAAAATGAATAAAGTAAAAAGAATGTGAGTGACCAAGCTGGCCTGATTGACATTAATATAGTGCTCCACCCAACAATGGCAGAACACACATGCTCTTCAAGTGCATGGTTAACTAGGACATAAGACAAATCTTAACAAACTGAGAAGAACTGAAATCACACCAACCATGTTTGTAGATCTGTTTTAACCAGAATGTAGTAATAACAAGATATATGGAAAACCAAATATTTCCAAATATTTGGAAATTAAAGAAGAAATCTCAAGAAAACTTTAAAAGTATTAAACAATGAAAAAGCAAACAGAACATATTAAAATTTGATGGATAAAGCTAAAGTACTTCTCAGAGGGAAATATATAAATTTAAATGTTTAAATATACAATAGAGAAAAGCCTATAACCTATGTGGCTCAAGACACTTGTAATTCCAGCAGCATCCCAATAACTAAGAGTTTTAATAAAATTGTACATGTTAAGACAACTGCATAGTAAGTGCTCAGTTAAGTATATATATGAAAGAACAAATAAACAATAGAATAAACACGCAGGCAATAAACAAAAGCCCAAGTCAGATAACTACAAAGGACTAAAGCATAATCCTGGATAGCTTTTTCAATTCTATAATGAATAAAACCCATTCACTTTCTCTTTAAGGCCAGTCAATAGCACAAATTTCTTTCAGCAGGTATTAGAAAGCTACTAGAGCCCCTAATATAAACCTAGTTAACTAACCTATTATTAATTATATTAAAATGTCATGTGTCATAATGGCACTTCCTCTTTATTAAGCAGAAAAACCACTTAAAAAAAAAAAGTGCAGCAATTTTTCTCATGCTCACTCGCATTTGTTTACAGTCCAATCTAGTCACCAGGAATCCCTGGCTGGTCTGTGGCCACCACTTGCCCATATTCTCATTACAAAGAGGTTCACAGGTCATGGCTCAATAACTTTTGGTTGCTTAACTCGCTTCGGATTTCCTCATCTTCCTGTAAAAATAAGTTTCTACACAGGTGGCTGGCTCCCTTCGCATTGACAAGCACAGAGAGAAGGGAGAGAGAGAGAAAAGGGAAGAGAACCAATACTTATTTACTGAGCAGTTACTGTCAGCCTAGGTACTTCACACATTGGTTCATTTAATTTTCTCAACAACGTGTAATATCAGCAAGGAAAATGAGACTGAAATGCTGGTCTTTCCATATCACCTCAAAATGGTAAATCTGGATAATGAGCCCCACCAGCAATCCTTTTCAGCTAGGTATACTACAGAACATTTACTCCATTAGCACCGGGACTCAAGTTCTCTAAAGTCCCTACCAGCTCCGATCAAGAAACTCTTGAGCATTCTCACTGAGCAAGGAACATGCATAGCTCCAATTTCCAAGCACCTAACCCAGAAAATAAATCCATGTACATTTGTGCTTCTAAATTTGTAGCCTATAATACCTACCACTTTGTTGTGATGATGAAAAAACCTTTAAACCACAAGGGACAGGAACTCGGTGCTGCCTTTGTGACTTAACCACACCTACATTTCCCATTTAAGATACCAAGAAAACATTCTTGACTACTTCCTGCAAGATGTTTCTGAAATTCTGGCTCAAGCCACAAGTGTGATTCCAAAAGTACCCTAACTTCTTTCAGATATATTTTTTCACTTGAAAAACATTTGTAAGCTCTTAGTTAAAATGAATGGGCCAATTACCAGTATAGTGCTTTTTATCGGCTGCTTCTGCAAAACCACACGCTCTGACATTTTGGGGTCTTTCATAACCTAAAGCAGTAGCTGCCAAACTTTCAAAATTTTCATTTAAAAACTTCTGAGAACACACTTGTATAAATGTACAGAGGTGACAGACAAAATATACTAGATCAATAAGCAGGTCCCCAGATGGTAGTTACTCTTTAACAGCATAAATCATACACAAGCTTTGAAGGTTTACAGTTTGAGTTTTTTTTAAAGGCATAAAAGTGTTATATGTGCATGCTTAAAAAGAAAAAGTCATGAAAAATTAGAAAAGTTAGGACAATAATCAAATGAGCAATAACAAAACTCCTAGTGTTTAAAGTGGTTAGCCAGAACTACTGACAACTGGGATATCAGATGATATCAGACGGCAGATGCCTAGGCAGACAGGTCAACATCTGCAAGAGGGACTAAAGGCCTTAAGGCCGTCCAGAAGTCTTTGTCATTTAACTCCATGGTCACCACCACAGCCAAGTGGCAGCAACATCATCTATTACTTATTATTACTGTTGGGGTCATCATTATGAACATTTACTGAGTGCCTAAGACATGCTAGATGCTGTGCCAGGTGTTATTTATATACATAATTTCCTTAAATTATAACCATCCTTCAACAGAGGCATTAGTACGCTCATTTTACAACAGGAAATGTGGTCAGCATATAACCTGACCAAAAGTAACACTGCTACCATGAAGCAGAAAGAATTTAAACTCTATACTCCTGCTCTTTCTGTTGCTACAAAAACATGAATAAGTGTATATTTAATAGTAATAATCTGCTAGTGTACATTTTCTCAATGGAACTCTTATTCTCCACACTTAAAGCACATTTAAGCACATTACTATGCTTTAAAATTTTTTTATATTAATCATTTCCCCAGTTTATTAACCCAACAGCCTGAGAGATGTGAAAGAATATCTACCACTAAATATAGCAAAATAAGGCAGTACCAGAAACAACTGCTGGGCACCCAAGAAAGCCAATCTGGTAGAAATATCTTTGAAGAATCTCATTCAAAAAGTCAAATACTTACAGTTGGCGAATTCACCAAAAACAAGATTCACTATTGTGTAATAAGGTTTCTGATATATGAATATACTCCCCATAACCACATTTGACTGGGCACCATAGCAACCTGGAAGCTATTTTGCAATCACAAAAATATTGCGTGGGAACTAAAGTGTAAATGTTTAAACTGGAAATACAAATATTGTTTACAATTTTTTAAACCTCATACAACATCAGCAATGGAAAGGGTTCTAGACTTCTACCCAGGAAGTGCCATTACTTCACCACCTCCATTTGGCTTCTGGGAAAGGGGTATTCATATAATCTTCATCACCAATCACTCATACATTTAATGAGCATTCATAATATGCCAAGCATATTATGCTAGATACATTATATGCTAGATACACTAGCTCATTATTTCATTTCTGAAATGAAATAATGACCATAGTATACAGAAAACATACTTTCTGCCTATCAGCAAGAAAATGGGCTTGAGAAACATGGGGGAAAAACATTTCCCTATTTTCTACCTTTAAAAAAATACAATAAAAAGTACAAAAGTAATTATCTCTGGATTGTGGGATTATGGACAACTTTTCTTCTTTACATTTATCTTTTTCTGGTCTCTAAAATAAATACTTCTGCATGTCTAGTATTTATTATTTTATATAGAAAATTTTCAAATGCATACAAAAGAATAAAAAATATAATGAAACTCAAGTTCCTTTTCTACATTAGTTATCAACATACAGCCAAACACACTTTCCCCTCTTTGCCTAGTGGATTATTTTAAAGCAAATCCTAGATATCACTATTACTTCATCCAATAAAATACTTCAATTTGTATCTCTAAAGTAGTACCATTAAAAATAAAACACAAAAGCATTATCACACCTAAAAAATTAACAACACATATTATTCTAATCAGAAAAAAATGTTTTCAGAAAATGAGATATTTAAAGGGAAAAAAAGAAGAAAATACTCAATGGCATTACTACCTAAATAGATTATGTAACTCAGTTTCACTGAAGAGGTATGGCTTCACAGTTGCCCCTTTAAGCCTTAAGAAAAAATGACAAAAGTGTCTGTCTCTAGTAATAAATGTTTCTGGGGTTTACCTGTTGAGAACTGCTTCCTTGTCTCCCAGACGACTTTTAATCTTACTTGTCAGATAGTCCAGAAAGAGCGTCCAGATATCCAAACAAGAGAAGTAACCTTCATGAGTGGGCTATGGTGCAAAAGAAATCCAGACAATAAAATTACTTAATGCAAATTCTCCTTAGAAAAACACCCAAGGCTGGATTCCCTCAACTTCCTGGTAACCACAACTGTTATCTTTAGTTGATCTTCACGACTGAGCCCTGAGACAAGGGTACCATGGAACACATCATTAGGGAGATACCATGCAAGACAAACTGAGTTACAAAACAAGCCAAGCAAACACCTATCTTAACAGGTGAGGAGGGCTCTTACATATTGTTCAATTCAAATCTGTTCCACAGAAAAAGAAATTGGGAACCAGAGATATAATTTACTCAAGGTCAAGGAGGAGCAGGTTTCTTTACCCCTCTCCCAACTGCTCTGCCAGTGGGCTCTCTACTACATACTAGCACAAAACCAAAAATAAGTTTTAGTGGCTCCAAAGGTTTGCAAAGTTTACATATTTAAACATCACGAAATTAACACAGTCTTACTATGCAAAAGATCTGAAAATGAGCTTCTTAAGTCTTGGGCATTATCTCAACTGCAAAAGTAGGAGTGTCCTACAGGCTAACAGCAACTTCTAACCTGTTGTTAAGGACAATGTAAGGAGAGAAGACAAAGTCTTTGCAGGGTCCTGTGCTGGACCACTGCACTAACTAAAGAACCTTCAGATTCTAGTTTATACAAAATCCAGGCACTATATTCTCCAATACCTAGTCCTTCTTATATACATTCAGTTTCGACGTGTGGTCCCCCAATCCCTCAAATTCTTGCTACTTCCAAGAACTCTTTGGTTTCACTTTTGAGTGCTTCTCCGAACCACATAATTGGTGGCAAGATCGGATACAGAAGAAAATAATACCATCTTCTTCTTGGATCAGTTTTCCTTCTGTTTCTGATCTACAAGGAAATCCAGAAGTTTACAAGAGAATGTACGGAATTTGCCCAAAAAATAACTGACACTGGGTGGCAGCGGGCAATGCGAGTTTTGTACCCAAGCTGAATCTAAGGCAAAAACTGTAACTTAAAAAATAGGCAGACTCTAAGCTCACAACCCACAGGGTAGAACTAGACTGCTACAGCTTAATCAGGACCACTGATAGGACCATCCTCAGAAAACTTAAAAAGACCATTTTCTGTCTCCACTTCATACTTCACAAAACCAAGATGTCCGTGAGATTAAAAAAAAAAAAAAAAAGCAAAAGAATAAGCTAGAGAAACAATGAATAAGCCATGTGAAAATAAGATGGGTAGCTGACAGACATTCAACTTGCATAGCCAGGAAATATATATAGTCTTGTCCTGGCTTTGGCTTGCTGAGCTTCTCTTAAGTAAGTCACCCAGTTGTCTTTCCTTAGTTTGAAGATACCCACCAGCCCCTCCCAAGAACATTAACTGATCAGATCATGTGGAAGTCCTTTTGAGAAAAGTCACCACATACATCCAGGTTTTACAGCGATATCAATATACTTTACAAATATACAAATCTTCCTCATGCGTCTGAATTGAAGATTTACTGTGTGGCTCAAGGCTAGGAGAAAAAAGATGGGCAGATATACCCTCTGTGGAACCTGAAACACCACCATTTACATCCATTCATGCATGTCTCAACCGTGAGACCTTGTGCACTGCCCACGGTCTGGCCTTTGACAACTGCTATGGGCATAGATGGTTACGATCATAAAGATGATAGGCTGGCTATACTTTTGGAGTCATTCAACTTTTCAGAATCCATGACTCAGAGACCCATTTTAAAAATGTACCTGTACTTAGATTTACTCTTCAGATTCCAGGGCTGATTAATAACAGAAAATCCTGTCAAGTCTCTTTAATAGCATCACTAATAATAGTATCACTCTTATCCCCACATGGTGTGTAGTAGTTGCTGTTATTTTCATCAGTCTATCTGATCTTCACAATAGTCCTGGAAAGTGGACAGACCTATTTTCTATATAGAATATATAGAAACCAAGGATATAGAAACCAAGGTTCAGAAGCAAGGTTACCTGCCCAAGGTGACATGATAAGTAACAGGAACAGAACTAGAATATGGATCTTAAGACTCTGGTCCAGAGCCCTCCCCCACACCCCATGCCATACTATCTCAGAGTTTTAGGAGGAAGGGGCAAAATGAAAAATGCAAGACCAAGAAGGAATTGGTAATGATACAGTAAAGGAAGCAACAGAATGACAGAAATCATGTGCTTATACAGACACTTTAGGAACTCAGCAAGGAAAGAAAGTGAAGGTGGAGGCAAACAAGTGGTGAGCCCTCGTGGCTGGAGGGACTGAAGCAAGACACTTAGGTGAAAGAAAAACTGCAGGAAAAGAAATACAGAAGAGGAACTGGTAAAAGGAAGACACTAATATCATCTTGATTACTATTCTTTCAAATATGTTTACCAGTACTAAGATGTCATAAATTTTAGAAACAAAAGGCAAAAATATTGAGTACTCCATTAATAAATATCCCTCTAAACAAGAAGACACATCTTCTCACTTTCCAGATAATTAAACTATGTTAAATTAAGTTCACACTGTTAGTGAGTAGATGAGGAGGTAAAGCTCTCTCTGGAGAACACTTAACTTCTTATTCTTAAATCTTATCCTAAAAAGCTTCCCTACCACCAGCTCCTAATCATAGAGTATGCCCTGCCACCTTTCCTCCACTCTGCCTCTCCAGCAAAGGGCTGCCTACCCTACAGTAAACTGCACGGAGAACATTCCAGGTTCCTGCCCCTCTGTCCAATGCTCAGAATCTGCCTCTGCCCAGGACACCAACTCACAGTCTGAGAGCCTGCACCCAAAAAGAAAGGGCCTCACACACAGGAGGTCAGCTGACAGAAGGGAAGCGAGCTGACAAAAGCTCGCTGTTCACTTCATTACCATATCTATTTCTTTTTCCAGTATGTAAATATAACATGTAGAAATATATAAAACCACCACTTTCAATTCAATGGAAAACAAACACACAGAATTCTAGTGAAAGAATCATAAAAGATGAACACTGGCCAAAGACCATTAAGATGCAGCCTACTATCTCCTTAGGTGAGGAAACTGAAACTGAAGGAAAAAAAAAACTTTCCAAGGACACAGACCTAATAAAAATAAATAACCAGAACACAGAATTTTTGGGTCCAAGTCCAAAGAAGTAGGCATAAGATATGAACACTTTAACAAATTTTTTTAACTTTCTTCTATACCATGTATACCAAAAGATCCCTTTCTACCTAGGGAGCAAAACAACAAGACATTTTCATTCCATTTTCCCAAATAAATTCCTTTCTCACCTCAGCACTGGCTCCTTATCTTTCATTTTGGCTATACTTAATCCTAAGGTATCTATCAAATACTTTTTTCCTGGTCCCCTTTAAGATTTCTCTGGACCTGTCTCAGAACTTTCCCATCTCTGATGCTTCTCTTCTATAACCTCATCCTCCCACATCTCATCACCTCTGCTATTCCTTCTTAGGTCTGGTGAGCTCTGTATGTTTTCCTTCTTGTTCTGCACTCACTGACTCCTTGTCAGACATCTTGAGACTTCTTGAACATTTAGTCACCCTCTCCCACCTGCACCCTTCCCCCTGGTTCCCAGGAATGGCTCAGCCTTACCACCAGGTAATCTGACTTTTATGTGCTAAGGATCTCTTTGAGAAAGGCTAGCTCTCACATTAAATTCTTACTCCAAATCCCCTAGCACATACACACTCTCCTCCTAGTCTAGACCCTTGCCTCTCCTCTAGTCTCAATTAGGCTAGGTTAGTAGTTCAAACAACCCAACCATCCCTAGCATATACCAACAAAAGAGCTACATATGTACCCAAAAAAATGTATGCAAAAATGTTCACTGCAACATGATTCATGATCACCAAAATTGGAAGTAGCCCAAATCAGCAGTGGAATAAATTTTCAAATGACTTACTATAAAGCAATAAAAATAAACAAAACTACTGCCATCTGACACAATGAATCTCACAAACAATACTAAATGAAAAAAATCCGCACAAGACAAATAAATATGCCTTGTACATTTCCACTTAGAGAAGTCTAAAACAGGCAAAACTAATTTGGGATGTTAAGGCCAAGATTGGGATTACTTCTGGGGAAAAGTGTGGGGGAAGTGATTGGGAAGGGACAGGCAGGGACTTCGGGGGGTGTTTCTTGACTTAGGTGGTCATTATATGGTTTGTTCATTTTGGAAAAATGCATCAAGCTGTACATGTATGATGTATGTACTTTTCTCTGTGCCTGAAATAACTCAATAAAAAGTTGATTAAAAACACATACGATGGACACAAGGGATAAGGTACAACAAAAATGTCTAAAAGCAGACTGTAGTGTAGTAATGGCTGCACAAGTCTATAAATGTACTGAACATCACTGAATTGTACAATTACAATGGGTGAATTTAGTAGCATTTAAATTTTATCTCAATAAAGTGTTAAAAGTATACATCTAAAAAAGACTGAATCACTACAATATAAACTCAATGAGGGTAAGGACTTTAAGGGTTATATGCCTAGCTTCTGAAATACAATAGGAGTTAAAAAAAACATTTGTTGAATAGAGGGGAAAAATAAATCCACCAAAACTTAACTCTTAAGAGCTTCACTAACCTCCTGCAATGACAGTTAAAGTACTAAAGGCCCTAATTTAAGACTTTTTCTATTCTATATTTTGCTTCTCCAACATAAAAGTGATTAAGAGCACAAATCATGGGTTCAATCCTGACTCCATCGCTTACTAACTGTATGACCCCAAGAAAGTTACTCTTTGAGCCTCAGGTTCTTTATCTGTAAGACAGATATGATAATAGTACTAATACCTCTTGGGGTTTTTATGAAGGATAAACGTGTTAACCTTCACATAAAAGCACTATATAAATGTTTGGGAAATAAAGTAGTTCTCCTAAAACTAACAAAGTAGACTTTTGGGGAGGAAGGGGCAGTTCTGGTGCTTTACCTGATGAAATGTGTACTTGAACAGAAGTGTCAAAAACTCCACCACAGGGAACTGGGAGTAGGACTCGATTCTTCTTAGGTGCACACTCACAAAAAGCCGTAGAAAGTCAGTAAACTTCTCAATGTAGCTGAATTAAGACAAGAAGACAAAAGGTAACAATAAAAAACCCAGCTACCTCTTTAGAACAGATATCAAACTCAATCCAAATTTCTTTCAGTACAGAACTATAAAGATTTATATTTTCAGTTAAAAATATAAAGGTAAAGGCCTGCAAAAATTACCTACAGCTCAGGCAACCCTTCATTCCATTACCACCTGAAACATAGCAAAAAAGCAACTTTAATCCTCAGACACCATGTACTAAGGCATCTTATAAGCTAGTGCTCTCATATTTTCCAACTCTTTAGTGTTATGACCCAATGAAAGTGAAAGGAAATGGTACTAAAAAGTTGATGGGCAGATCATTTGTGTCATTTCAATGTGGCAAGTATGGAAGGCTGTTTTCTATGCCAGGAGGCTAAAACATTAAAATAAATGTGCTAAAAAGACAAATAAACAAACAAACAAACAAACAAACAAATAAATAAATAGAACACGGCTATACAAAAGGCATGGCAACCAAGTAAGATATATTCAGGCCTGCCTTCTCACTCCTGGTGCTAATTAAACATAGCACATCCCAATCCACTCCAAAGTGATTTCAAATGTAAGGAAGGGAGGCTGTTAGAGCTGGAAAAGCCTCAGGACAACTTAATCTGATGCTTCATTTGAAAGATGAAGCCCAGAGAGATAAAGTGACCAGCCTGAGGTCACTCCGCCAGCTCATGGCAGAATGCAACTACCATCCCCTCCCAATCCAGGGCTCCTCCTTTTCACATCACAGTGCATCCCCAATTTATTCGTATTCACAAAATCATTTCACAGAAGAGAGTGGGTCACAGCTGCAAGGATAAGAGATTTTTGCTATTAAATACACAGCACATCATCACTCTCACATTTCAGAAACTGTCATTTTAAGCCCCTAAATACCAAAAGGTGATTAGAAAATGAGATGGACATATCTCTATAAATCACATTTCAGAGACCAATAAAAAGATAGCAGACGTAAAAAGCCTTAGCCAAAAATGAAGTAATGGCTAAAATGAATTCTGAAACTCGTAACTACAAAACACTATTTTTTAAAGCACAGATATATAAAATAATAAAGGGGGTAAAGAAGATTACAACTCAAAAGAGCAAAACTGGCCCATAAATAAAATGTCACATACTGTTCCTGGGACCTAATGCCCCAAGGTGGCCAACCAGTCTGTCTGACCTCCACACATATGTAAACTTATTTGTAGATTAAAAAAAAAAAATCATTAATGTGTTTGATAATGATCATGGGGCCAAATACTTGAAAAACAGTAAGGCACTGAAATCAACTGTTTTTAGAGATAGAAAAGTACAAAGAGACTTCTCTCTGATGCCTTCAATCGCTAATGCTCATGAGTAGGAAATTCTGACTCCTTGCTCAGCTTATTACATTTTTACGTGGATTTTTCAAAATCACCAACCAGTTTGCTGCTCTTTGAGAAGATCCACTTGATTCCCTACCACCCATAAAAGAATAAAAAGAAGTCATGGGTAATATATCACACAATCTCAGTTTTTATTGTAATCTCCAACCCAATTTTTTAAGAATACAAACAAGGTGGTTGAGTAGCTAAAACTATATATTTTATTTCACCTCATTTTCTTTCCCTTCCCCACCTTCTGGTACAGGTGCTAATGAGCAGTAGAAAGTTAGAAAAAAGGCAGTAAAGGAGAAGAGAAGCAAAGGACCTGGGTAAGTAGCTCCTCAACAACCGAGAATGGACTGAGCTGTTTAGAATTAGTGGTAAGGGACTCAAGAGCCAGGAAGCCAGCACACAGTATTATGTCACCTTTCTGCTTCCAGGCACCTCTCAGCTTTCACGGGGCAATAGGAAGCATAGGATTAAAATAAAAAACCAAGAGCACAAAAGTTACATGTAACAAAATCAATACAAAGATAATCCATGACAACATTTCTATACCACCCAAGGATAAACCATAACAAACATTATGCTACAAGTGAAAGTCAAATCGACTGATAATGATGGTTGGTACAAGCAGCTAGATTTTTTTTTTAATATGAACATAAAGCCTTTCTTAACCAAAGCTAGAAAGAATAAAAAATGTGTTTGAATACCGACGCCTTTGAATTCATATAAAAAGCTATTACCAAATAACGAAAAATAAAACATTTTACTATACTAGATGAGTTCTTTTATAACTTGTACAGATAATTTTACACAAAGCTTGGTTTATAATGAAGTGAACCAAAATAATCTTATATACCAATTTTTTTAATTTAGAAAAACTTATTAAAATTGCTAAATTTAAAAAACACCAAAACTGTCTTAACTTTAGGCACTTGACTTATATTCTTCTATTTACTCTAAGAAAAAAAGAAATAATTTAACTCTGTATAGCTTACTAACAAAAAACTAGCCAAGAAAAACTGATTAAAATATTAACTTTGGCTGACAGGCAATCTATACATATTTATTAATTCAATACAATTTATCTGCTTAGAAATTTCTGAACAGTCAATACAATGTTATTAACATAAGTTTCCAATTTTCCCTCTTGATTTTACACCACAGTAACACTATATTAATGAAAGTTGTAAGATAGGTAAATGACATCATCTGCAAGGGAAATAATGAGACCATGTCTCAGAGTCCTGTGATAAGTCATCTTTTATAGCACTTAAGAAAAAAGGTTAGGTAATTTTAGGCTCCATTCAGGACAGTAAAAGGAAACACAGCTGTGTTACATTAACTTGTGCCCAAATTAACATCTCTCCTTTCTTTTGATGAAAACCTGTCTCATCTGTGTAAACCTTACAATAGTAACAACATTCCCATATACTGCCTGATGTTCCCTTGGGAAAAGTCAAATAGTAAAAACTGACAAGCCACATCAAGTGAGAAGGGGTTATCATAACTCCTATACCTCCACGGACCTCCTCTCCTGTTCTTGACTACGCATGAGCAGCAGTCTCAGTTCCTGCAGCACCTCAGACCTGCAGGCAAATAGTGAGGAAGAAGGGAGCAGGGGGTGGAAGGGAGAACAGGAGATGGATGGGGAAAAAAGACAACAAACCTACACAATTCACAATCACTTTTCAAACTCACCTCATTTCCCTTAACCACCCCTAGCCCTTCCAGCTAAGTTTAGACTTACTGGTACACACCTACCTTTCTGTTGCTCATCAGGACCCCCAAATTCTGAAACCAAAGAGGATTACAGACACCATGCAGAGCACCGTGATAAGCAGTCAAGGCCCCTTCTCAGGGCACAGCCGACTCCACACCTATTTTCATTACCTCTCATCGAGTTCTTCTAGCCTGCTCTTCACCGTGTGGGCATTGTTATCCTTGGTGATTTTCTGCAGGAGGTAGAAAGTCTGCTGGAACATACGCAGTAAATACTCCTCGAACTCCATAGGCACACAGTTCTTGGACATGAGTTCATTGATGCAGGACATGGCCAGGACCCCAAGTCGGCCGCGCTCCTGACCCAATACACAGTTCTGGCTGCTGCCGTTAACTGATGCCATCTTTCTGGCCCGGATGTCACAGCCAAAGCGTGCAAAGTGGAAGATGGTGGTAAGGAGGGATGGGGTGATGCTGGCAGACAGAGGAATCCAACTGAAGAGATGGGCCAGGCACTCCAAGGCCAGGGAACAGATATACTCACTCTCCGCATCGAGGATGGGAATTGGCTGATTCAACAGTTTGGCTGAACTAGGACTCTGCAACAGGTTACTCAGTAAGTCACCTGAAAATATAAAAGGCTTTTAAAATCTACACTGTCAAATCTCTTACAGACTAATTTGAGTAACTCTCCTTCTTTAAAAAAAAAAAAAAATCTAAGCATTACTATAAAGCAGCAGTTCTCACAGTTTGGTCCAGGAACCCCTGAGGGTCCCTGAGACCCTTTTGAGAATTCATGAATTCAAAACTATTTTTTAAAGAATACTATAATATTATTTTCCTTTCTCACAAGTAAACAACGAAGAATTCCAGAGGCTACATTACATGTGATATCTATCCAACAGAGAGAAAGCAAAAAAGCTCTTTCATTAAGATGTATGCAAAGATGTAAAATAATGTCACTCTTCTCAGTAAATGTTTGTTTGCTTTGGAAAGTATATTTTTTATTAAAATATGTTTATATATAATGCGTTCATCAGTTATTTTTAAATGAGTTAATAAATATTTGTAAATTTTCTGTTTCAATATCGATAAATATAACTCATCTTTGAGGACCTCAATAAATTTTATTTCAGAGTAAAGGAATCCTGGGTGAGGGCGAGTGAAATGGGTGAAGGTAGTCAAAGGTACAGACTTCTAGTTGTAAATAAGTCCTGTGGAGGTCATGTACAGAACAGTGATTACAGTTAATATATTTGAAAGTTGCTAAATCTTACAAATTTTCATCTCAAAAAAAGAAATGTCACTATATGGGATGAAAAATATTAACTAAAATTACTGTGGTAGTCATTTCACAACATATACATATGTCATTATGCTGTACATCTAAAACACAGTGTTATGCCAATTATACCTCAATTTAAAAAGGGGGGGAGGGGAAGTTAAAGGTCCAGAGACTGGAAATTTAAGAACTACTGGATTAGACAAGATGAGATCTGTGGACTTGCACCATCAGTACCACTGGGAGCTTAACAGAAAACACAAATTATCAGGTCCCATCTCACATACACCTACTTAAGTAGAACCTGGAGGGGCAGGGCCCACGACTATGCATTGTTACAAGCTTCTAGTTGATTCTTACGCTTGCTTAATTTTTGAGACGCACTAAAGGAAACCATGGAAATGAAATACAGGGGGCTGTAATTTAGAAAAGACAAAAGAAAAACATTCAAAACTATAACAAAAAAGTTTTCCTAAAGATGTGACTATACAAAATGAAAGGACTTACTCTGCCACCCCTAAAAATAATAAAGAGTAATCAATACTAAAAACTTTAGGATTAAGGAAGAAATGTGGGCAGGAAAAGCACATATACAGAGGAGAAAGCACTGAATTCAGACTCCTCCACAATAACATTCCGAGCCAGAAACAGTGGTGCAGTGTCTCTAAGTTCTGAGGCAAAGAATGACTTAACCCGAAGCTCTCCTTTGAGTATAAAGGAAGGTGACATTTTCTCAAATATACAAAAACTCAGATTATGTATTGCCTACAAATTCTTCTTAAGGAAGTTGCTGAATAATGACACTATGCAAATAAAGCAATAAATAAAAGTAAAAAATTAAGGAACATAGAAGGTATAGAAAATGATTAATGCAAGCATTGAATTAAATATAGAATCAAGACTAAACAAACATAAGAATTACAGAAGGGTGTGCTAACTTTCACATTCTTCACAAACAAGAGTTCTCTACATACGTGGCCTAAAATTAAAATATGTAGCAAGAAACTGGTTTTCATAGTCATTTTTTCTTATCTTAGAGGTATCATTTACAAACTAATATTCTTTGTGAAAAAAGCATCTCAAGGTCAACAGTTTTTTTAATTTAACATCTTCTGTTAAGTTAAAAAAAACCTAAAATTTAATTGTTTTTATTCAAAATGAAAATATGTGATGTAATGCCATTTTGTCTTTTTAATCAGTTCTATCTGTCTTATATATTCTTTGCACAGAGAGATCTCTGATATGATTATCTCTATATGACTGAACACTGGGTAAATTTTTATATTTTATTTTGTACCTTAACCTTAGCAATTCTGTTTTGTCTTAGACACTCTTAAAATTACTGAGGACAATCAAGAATTCTTGTTCATGAAGGCTATTTCTATTGATATTTCTCATATTAGAAATTAAAACTGGAGCCTTAAAATATTTACTTCATAATAATTATAAACCTATTACATGTCAGCATAAATAACACATTTTTAAAGGAAAAATGATAATTTGCTCCCCAAAAAATTAGTGAGATGAGTCGCACTGTTTTTACATTTTGGGAAATGTCTTTTAATGTCTCACTTAAAAGAAGGTAGGCCAATTCTCTCATAGGCTTTCTGCATTCAGCCTGTTGCAATATGTCAAATTGAAGTATGTGAAGAAAACCCGGCTTTACGCAGATATACAACTGGGCAGGGAAAAAAGTATTCTAGTGGCCTTTCTGATAACTATAGCTATTCTTTAACATAATATTAAAATTTGATGAGTAGTAATTTCTTAAAGGTTAATTGATATTTGGTGTACTCATGAGAGAATAAGAATAAAAATGACAATGTCTTAGTATTTTTATGAACACATATCTGATCTATGGGACCCTTGAAAGGGTCTGGGGGACCACCAGGGATGATGAGAACTGCTGCCTTACACTAATGTTGGATGAATATGAACAATTAGTTAACCTTTCTCAACCTCAATCTCCTCAGCCATTAAAATGAGAATTTTGTAATTTATTAATAAAGGCGTTAATTTCCACCGTTAAAAATATACTAAAGAGTTGTCCCCTGGCATTTTATCTTGAAGAATATTTGCTGGTTTCTGTT
This sequence comes from Cynopterus sphinx, assembly GCA_030015415.1. Taxonomy (NCBI): domain Eukaryota; kingdom Metazoa; phylum Chordata; class Mammalia; order Chiroptera; family Pteropodidae; genus Cynopterus; species Cynopterus sphinx. Next base: position 90,445,227 of record CM057379.1, on the reverse strand, counting down.
GCAGAAGAGTTGCTTTCAATACCAGATGAGACTCGTGATCTTAGCTACCCAAACTGATAACCAGAGCATTTGATTTCAAAGAATAATGCAAGAAGCATGTTCAAGTAGAATCTGCAAATGTTTCAATTTGTTACTGGATTATTTAGATTTTTGGAATTGCTATGGTAACTGTTTACTTGAGTCATAGAACTTTTGCTCTTCCAATGACAGTGATTACTTCTGATATTACTTTGTTCATCATTCATGGACTGACAGCCATTTATGGAAGATGCCAAAGTCAGGAGAAACCACTGCTACCCAACTAGAATTCTTGGAGTATACACTTAACTAGGTTCAAAATTGAGGAACCAAGAGACACCACCTCAGTATGATCTCATTAAAAACGGGCATCTTTGGGCCCTTGGCCTTTTTAAAGTCCCTTGAACTTTTTTAAATAGAAATCAATTCTGGCTTTAAAACACACACACACACACACACACACACACACACGCACGCACGCACGCACGTACGCACGCGCACAAAAAGTCACCACTCTTTAAGCTCAGAAGAATTTTTCCAGAATGGGAATGCTGAATGAAAACATCAATAACAATAATGATGTTCAGAACATCTGATGTGCTATTATTATTTGCTTAGTGCTGCACTAGGCACTTTATATACATATTTTCATTTAATGCTCATAGATCTGAGGTAGGTATTATTATCTACATTTATAGGTTGCCTGAATAACTACAACATAGACAGATTAGGCATTTCTCCTACGTTCCTCGACTAGTAAGAGGTAGAGCTAAAAATGAAACCCCAAAGCCCATGCTCCTCCCCAAAAGGCAGGTCACCTGGAAAGATTATGTAACCAGAAAAAATCATCAGTAAGGAAGACAATATTCAAATACAGAAAAACATGTATGATCTAAAGTCTCAAATAAAATAGCACGTTTACACTATAACCACTATAGAAATATAAAAGGATAAAAACTAAACAGAATTATGCAAAGGTAAAAGTTACTCAAGTAAATAGGAAGACCTACGACTTTTTTCCCCTCAAAACAACAACCTTTTAACATTGTTTCTCAATAAAAGTGATTTTACTCTAAATGTTTTGAGATTTTTTAGATCCTAGAAGACTTTTTCCAAACTGTATTTTAATCAAAATAGAAGAAATCATCACATAACAGGGACTCTGCTTCATGCTGCGACATTTCCAGTGTAAACTTGAAAGAGCTTAACAAGCTGGTTATATAAGGGGGTACCTTTAGTATAAAACCTGAGAGCAACTTCATCCGCCCTGAATGGGCCTGGCCCTGACAGCAACATGTACCATGCCCCTAAAGGTGTATAGACAACTCCAGTGCATTTCATAAGCTGGAAGCAACCCAGATGTAGCTGGAACACCTTTCATACAAAGATCCCCTTGGCCTTGTATTTTTTAAATTATTGAAATCTTATTGAGTTCAACGTTTACTAACTCAGAGTTTCCCCAATCTCAGCACCACTGACATTTTGGGCTAGGAGACTGCTGTTTTGTACATTGTAGAATACTTGGCAGCATCCCGAGCCTCCACTCACCAGATGTCAGTAGTACTTGCTCCTTCAGTTACGGTAGCAAAAAAAACCCCTCCACACTGCAAGATAGTACCTGCAGGGTCAAGCTGGCCCAGTTGAGAAGCACTGACCTAAATGTAGCCTCGGCACAGTAAAATGGAGAGAAACTATTCAAGAAGCCCTTGGGAGAAAATGAGATTACAGCTGTTGGGAGTGGCCCTCCCAAGTCCCATCTTTCTATAAGTAGCTTATAAGGAACATATGTGAAGGTTTGCAAGTACACAAAGATATGCCATTTGGAAAGAGTTTGGGAAGAAACAGGAAGTTATAAATTGGTCTCAATCAATTCAAGCTCTCTGCACCCAGAAAAACTTTCCATTGCCAGTGTGTGTACAGATCTATATTTGAAACTACATACCGTGTGGACAAAAATTTTTATTTCAGAACAATCAAAGCTAATTAGGATCGCATTATCTACTATATAAATGCATTTTGTTCACTTTTTTTCCCATTTGCCTAAGCAAAAAGAAGACAAGAGATTAAGAGGGCTGAGGCTGCCCACATGTAGAAGGAAGCAACAGGCACAGTATGCCGAGGACACACCCACATCTTCCCTCATTTCACCCTCTGAGGACAGTTACTCTCCCTTTCATAGCTGAGGACATCGATGTCAGAGAAGGCATACAGAGTAAGTGGCAGAGCAAGGGCTCTAAACCAAGGGAAGAAGGAGGCCAACAGAAGTGGTGAGAGTGACCAAGAAAGCAAACTTAGGACAAAGACAGTACACCTAGACTAGGGATGATGAGCTGACAGCCCCGTTCCAGCAATCATTGGTAATGTGATCTCTGGCAAATTACCCACCATGAGCCCCAGCTTCCTGGTTTGTAAACGAGACATAAAACTATCATCTACTTTACAGGATTCTGGTCTAGTAAGGGGCATTTAGGAGATAAGACAACAATCTGGGGAATGATGCTGAGAAATAAACCACATACTTCAAGACTTTTTCCACACTGACTATTAGAGAAGTTGTTGAAGGAAAGTGATTGGACAGAATACAACTTTGTGAGACAGTGTATGAGAACAGAGACCAAAGGCCCACAGAGCTAAGCCTGACAGGGAGCTGCCCAGGATTCGGGCAGGGAAAGCCCAGCAGGGACTGCTGACAGGGTGTGTTTAGGAATGATTTGGTTATCCACTGATGCCCTAAGATTCCTCAGAATGAATTTCCTCCATAAAACTAAGCTTATGGTCAAGAAAGCTAAACAATTTTCTGGAAGTTTAACTACTTAACTTAGTGCCTTAAATGCACAAGGTAGTTAAGCAAAAACATCAAAACAAATGTTGATTAAATCATCAGCGCTGTCCAAATAATGAAGCAAGATCTGATGACCTCACTTCTAACTGTCACAAAGAGAAAAAAGGTGTAACAAGTGAACATGCAATTCTATTATTTTAAAGGGGAAGTATACCAGCTTAACAGCTTACTTAACTCTCTAGGACCCCGACAGTCTCTATTTATTTTGCTTTTTCTCAAATACTAAAATTCAAGACTTTGAAAATTTTTAATTGTGTCTAAGAGGCAATTCTCAAAAACTGCATGTCATATTTTTAGGTTTTATTTATGTGGAAATATCAAATCAGCTCATATTTTATATTACCTGACCTCATAAACAAAACCTAGGCAACATATCAAAGAACAAGCATATATTTTTGATTTGTGTTATTTGATATTCCCCAACCTAATCTCTAAGAAAATAAGTCTACTAAAGTATAAACTGAGTTATACTAAAGTATAAATTGATATGTGAGTTATCTGCGGAAGTATAAACCTGAACAAAGCCAACGAAAAAACAGCTTCTGATAGTGGAAATCAGAAAAACAAGTTTTACTGGAGGATACTGCTGCTGCTAACTTAGAGTGGATGCTAAACTAAGCTAGGATTCAACTATCTAAAAACAAATTTAATTCAAAAAACTAATCTTTGCAAATTAGTATTTAAATGAAAGGACACATTTAGGATCAGCCAAACTGCAAGAACTTCCAAGGGGTACACTCATAAAATCAAATCTCTACATCACTTGTCATTTTTTCTTTAATCAAATATTGCAAAATAGAAATTGCTAAGTGACCTCAAATGTACACCTTGAAAATGAAGTTCAATATCCTGTGGGTTTTTAATATAATCTAGTCCTCCATTACAGTTGTTAATCTAAGAAGTATGACAAACGACTCTAATAGTTTTTAATCCAAGTTTGATACAAATGGAACTTGGAATAAATTAGTATACTATGAACAATTCCCAAAACTCTATGGTATATTTTCAATTCTCCAGTAACTGCAAGAATTTCAACTTCCACATATTAACAACAGGCTACATGAAACAGCTTGGGCTTAAAGATGTCTGATTTCAACAGCCCATTTCCTTGAGGCAAAGAAGATGTGGAAATATTTCTCATTAACCACATCAACCTTTACAGTAAAAGAAATATGTGCCAATTCACAGGATGTACTCTACTTGAAAAGCATATATGATCATTAAGCATAAACAAACACATTTAGAAACTAAAAGTTCCTGTTCAGACACAATTTCCTCTTTCCATTCATCTTTGAAAGCAGCCATTTTTAGGTGAACTGCACTCTAACTTTTGAAACAGATATTAATATATCTGTGGACAGTAACTAAGCCACCAGTAAACTACTTAATGAGTACTGCAAATACGCCCATGCATTAGCTTTATCAAATTATTCTGAACTGAGATAAAGTCAAAGCTAATTGCACACTGGAGTTTTCATCTATCCAGGCCAACATGACTTTTCCCTGAGCCCAGTGGGGAAGAATGCACTCCACATTTCCCTGTCCCCTCCTTCAGGCTGCCACCCTCCTCCTGCAATAGCAACCCCTACAGAACTGTAAAGCAGACCTGTCAAGCCCACAGGCTCATACGAACCTCAGCATGAGCAATACAGCCATGAAGATTGAGAAAAAGGAAAAAACAGACCAGGAGGGTCAGCAGTTATAAGCTGAAGGGGATGGAAGTGGATGCCAGAAGATCAAAGGTGCCGCCTTCCTGATAGGCAAGGAAGAAACAAATTATGTTGTTCAAACTATTACATTAGAAAGTACAAGTATTTACAAGAAACTAAGAAAGCTAGCTACTCAGAAAACATGGGCAAAAAGGCCAAAAACAGATTAAGGAAGAATCAGCATCTGTATTTGGCATAAATAAGCAACTGCTGTCCCATTAAGACTCTCAATTTCACTTAAAAAAGGAACGCCACGTGTGGTGGGCAAACCATTACCACTTTCTCCTGAGGTCGGGGATGGTGGTGGGGTGGCAGCAGTAACGCTGTGTTTATCCCAGACAGTCTCCAAGATACCTACACCAAGAAAGGAAAAACTGAGTTTAAGAGAGAAATGAAGTCCAACATATGTAAATCAGATTTAGAAAAACGATTTATTGATTATCTTTGATCAAACATCGGTCTCTAAATATCCCTCTCTCAGTTACATGTTCAACTGCTTCTTGGATAGCACTACTTAGATATTTCAAGCTCAATTTATCTTCCCCACATACCTGTCACCAGTCCTCTTACATTTGTTCACCATAACCAGCACCATCACACACAATCTTAGCATCTGGCCTCTGCTCTCTCCACCTAGCCTTGCTCCTACTCCACACAAAAGACCACATCATGCTAAACTGTTTGCTGGTCCTTCCACATGTGTTCTACTCTTTCTCAACCTCTGACTTGCTCTCCTTCCCCGGACTCCAAACTTGACCTTTACACCAGACTAACACTACCTGTCTGGCCCTCACACCTCAACTCAGCTGTCCCCTCCTCCAGAAAGTCTTCTTGCCTGTTACACTTTACACCTGCACATAACAACACACTTTCTTAAGTTGCCTTTCCACCAATTAGCATATACATTACTAGAGGGCAGGAGCTGTGTTTTATTCCTCTTTTTGTCTCCTCACAGAACCTGGCACCTAAGATCATAAAGCTTCTAAAAATATTTTGTTGTCAAAATATTTATTATTACAGCAAAACAAACCCTGACTGTATCATGCTAAGTAAAAGAAGCCATACATCAAAGGTCACATATTATATAATTCCATTTTTATGAAAGTCAAAATAGGAAAATCCATAGAGACAGAGAGTAGCTTAGAAGCTGCCAATGGTTGAAGGGCATTGAAAATATTCTAGAATTAGTGTGATAGCTGGACAACCTTATGAATATATTAAAATCCACTGAGTTGTTACACTTTAAAATGGTGTATTTTACAAGTTAATTAAATCTCAGTTTAGAAAATTTTAATGGTCGTACAATAGAACTTAGAGGTATCAGACATGGTTCCTAACTCTAGACATTTAATACCTAGTTGGGGGTGTCAATAAGCACTCTGAATAAATAAATGCTCTGAGAGTTGGGTTCCTCTCTAGATATTTGAGGAAGGCCAGAAGACAAATAAGATTACTTTTGATAAGCATTCTTACAACCAACTTTAAGTGCCCACTACATGCCAAGCACTTCCATAAGACATACAAAAGAAAAGTTCCTAGACATGAAGAAAGAAACCTGGGTAGAGGAGCTGGAAATAAGGACTTCACTAAACCACTCCTTCAAGCAAACCCAGGTTCCTGGTGCCTCCAGTGCCTCTCAGCCAGGCATCACCTCTCCTAAGGAGCAGGCCCACTCGCAGCACAGCAGTCATGGTCCTCATGACTCAGGGTGCTCCACTCCTCCTACCTTCCTGTCTCATTCCTTCTAACTAGTCTTACTCTTCACACATTGGCATGGGGTGCTAATAAAACAGAGAAGATGATAAAGAATGCAACCTACAACTGCAACTTAGCACACAGGGCACTGATTCCACACCTTGCCTCACTTCCCAACACAGAACTTGAAATTTTCACATGTTCCTTCTCCTCCAACTTCTCCTGATTTTAAATTCAAATTATTTTAAGTAAAGTTTGCCAACCACCTTACTTAGAATGCAGTTATCAGCATTTCAATCATATTGCTATGACCTAGTCCACACCTCATTAATCACAGTAACAGTGGGAACCAATTAATGGAAGACTATAAGGAAAATAAGTTATAAACATTTTTTCAGTTTCTACCTAATGTGCTAGACACTGAGCTAGGTGCTGGAAATAAGGCAGCACATTCTTTGTTTTTATGCTCAGGTCAGTAAAAGCTAAAACACCTACTAGGAAATTCTGAGCACCAGGCCTCAGGTCTGGGTGATGCAGGCAGGCCCGTCGCTTGGCACACCACCCAACTGCTTACCCACCTGTGAGCAGCCCAAGCACCGTCTGCACCTGGTCCAGCAGCAGTTTCCGCAACTCCTCCTTCCGAGCCACACTGAGGTCCTCACGGGGACAAGCCAGCTCTTCTGAAGTTGTCTTCAGCATGATCAGCCCCAGGGGAGTTGTCACAGGGGACTGGATCAACTGCCAGGAAAATGTAAGTTCTGAGTAGACTATTTTAGCCATCAAAGGTACAAAGAGGACAGAGTAACATCATATCTGTGAAGTACCTCTGTGTTTAATTTTACATAAGTTAATGCTTTAGAAAAATAACGAGTACATTTATGTATCTCTTAATCATTCAAAATATATTCTCATTTTATTTTAAAAACAAAATGCTAATTCCACAAGCTTGAAAACAAAAAAACAATACTTTTACATCAATGTCACAATTTTTATACATGTCCAGATTCCCAACAGGACCTCAGTTACTTTGCCCAGATAAACACATTAGTGATTAAGATTTGTGTAAACCAATTTGTGATATCTTTTCAACATTCAGATCTTAAATCGACTTCATATTTCTAAGCTTTGCAAGTTCACACAAGTTCAAGTTTAAACATGTGGCAAGGCAGAAATGTGCATACACATCATTAAACTATGACTATGTTTATGATTTTACAAATATCCATCCATGCAGCCAATTAAGTTACTTTTTCTTACACCCGCAACATCCACTATACCATAAGTTTCTTTAAACAAAACAAGACAGGAAAAAAAGATTCACCATCAACAGCATAATAGTATTTATCTTTCTAATCAATTTCACAAAAATTCAAAGCACTACTATACATTTATTTTTCAGTTTCCAGAAACAGTAAAAGCAAGCGAGTTGCCACTAAAATTCTCTGTCGAGTTATATGCAACAATCTATGAGGAAACAAATAATTTAAGTAACACTTGACCATTTTCTTAAATCATAATTAACTTTAAATGTAGTTCCTTCTCTGACACAAATAAAATTTTGATTTACTCTCAGGGTCGGGCCTTGTTAGTACTTGGATGGGAGACCACCTAGGAAGCCCAGGTGCTGTAGGCGTAAAAACATTTTTTAAAATAAGGATTGCAAGCTGACAAGGTCCTTGCAATCTGTGAGGTCAACCATGGGTTGCCTCGCCTAAAAAAAAAAAAATTATTACTCAATCTACAAAATAAGAGGAGGACACCAGAACTACACCCAGACAGAACATATATTCCCCAATTCAAGAAACACAGGGCATTTTCCTTTCCCTTGAACACAACTCTTCCCACTGCAGACCAAGGAAAGGTTCATCCCCAAAGAGTAGAAAAAGTACTCAACAATGAGAACTTAGGATAAATTCAACTGCCCTCAGAGGCAGTATTATGTAATACTGGCAGCAACTAATGGCATGCTAGAAATGCTCTCTGTGGGTAACGGAAGGAAACTATACTTTTGGTAGTGATACTGAGTATACAGACACTGAGTTATAATGTTGTCCGCCTAAAATTTATGTTATTAACCACCATTACCTCCATTTTTAAAAAATGCTCTCTATTAAATCAGATCTATTGAACACTCAAACTTCAAGTACATCATCCATAAGTATTCTCTTCATTTTCTACAAGTTTAGACTATTTCTAACACCAACTTAAATTCAGATAATGCAGTAGGGGAGGAACAGGAAGCTGTCATCTAACAATTTTTCTTTCCATAATAAAGCAGAACTGACCTTTCATAAGCACCTCTTTCCAACTGGAAACCTTTGGGTTATTCATCTGTACTTTATAACAGAGTTCACGAACCTTTCTGGCACCAGGGACTGGTGCTATTATGAGAATCTAATGCCCAATGATCTGAGATGGAGCTGAGGAGGTGACACTAGCACTAGAGAGCGGCTGAAAATACAGATGAAGCTTCGCTCACTCACCACTCAACTCATGCTGTGCCGCCCAGTTCCTAACAGGCCACGGACCAGTACCAGTACATGGCCCAGAGGTAGAGGACCACTGCCTTATAAGATTTCCATTACTTCCCTCCTTTCACTTCTTTCCTTCTCCACCTATCATGTCTCCATTTTCCCCGAAGCCCTCAACCTTACTCTCTCGGCCGAAATGACTCATACTACCAAATATTCCACTTGGCAATACCTTTTCCTGTAGCTATGAAATGCTTCTGTACTCCCCAGAAATAAGTTCCTACAATATGGAAAATATATCTTAAAGCTCTCCTTTCTTTAATCCTTTGAGAGAAGGGGAGACAGGCAAGAAACAGACTGAAAATGAAAGTTATTCTCTTTTTGAAAGAACAGACTGACAAGGTGTATAATTTTACTTCTCACTAGCTTTATGTCCAGAATGCTTTTTATTAAAATAATGTTTCCTTTTATCATCTTCACATATATAACTTAAGCTCATAACACAGGTAATCTCTACAATTTATTTTAACAGAGAATAGCACTTTTAGTTTGAAAATCAAGTTCAGGTTCTTAGTGTGAGGTTCTGAAAAGATACAACAATTTTTACTACCAATCATAGGAGAAAAGGCAATTTTTTCGTATGTTGCTTGCTGCTTGCCCCTTAATTATCTGGTCTCAGGTGCAATGTGACCACAGGTCCAGCTCAGTAGATTTCAGGAATCTGAAGAATAGACTCTAGAAAGATGTGGTGTGTGTGCCAGTGCATGAGGGGAGGATGGGGAAAGAACAGTGGTCAGCTTTAACTTCAACTACTTCTGGGGCCCTGAATCAACTCCTCTCTGCCAGGTATGGTAGTTCCCACAGTGTAGCATAAACTGCATAGATGCCCCCAGCCAAGTGTCACAGAGTTAAATTTTTTAGCTATGCATCCCAGACTGCAAGCAGACCAGGATAAAACTGAATTCAGAAAAACCTTTAGACAGGTTTAGTCAAAGGATTGTATAATGGTGAAGTTGATTCCAGAACCAGTTTGGTCTTGTTTACCAATATCCGAAGAAAAGGTTCACTTTATCATTATCTGAAATGTCAGCAACTGAACACCATTCATTCTTGACATGGCTTTCAAGCCACTGACTGGTTCTCATGAACAAATAAGCAGAAAATAATACAATTGGAAGGAAAGGATTTTAAAGATCACCAGGTCCAATCTTCTCATTTTACAAAGAAGAAAATACAGGCCCACATAGCAGCAGGGCCTACTAATACCAAATATGGTTTGACAAGAATGGATGCAGACTCCAAATCTGCTGCCTCCAACCCAATGTTCCTCCCACTAGTTTAGGTGTCTCAAGGTCACAAAGGCTGCATGAGATTAAAAAGTCATTTTTGAAGGTGTGGAAAGAGGGAAGTGGTAGAGGACAGCAGAAGACAACTAGGCTTTTTAAATCTCCATGAGCATTTCACTTGCAAACATTCTCCTAAATTCTCATTTATCAACTGTAATTATACTTCAAGGATGGACAAGAAATATCTGTTCTTCAACAAAGGATTTGATCCGAGCTGGGTGAAAACATGGCTCTTCCTCACTTGCTACTGGCTCACACTCCATGGTTTCTTCTCATGGGAAATGCCACTAACCAACCCAGGGGTGAACCCAGTTAGACCTCCAACCTTCTTGGTCTTTCCATCCCCAGCGGACTTCCCAGCTCCCACCTTAGAGAGCCATGGAGAGTTACCACAACTGACCCTAGCTTGGAGTGAAGGTAAGTGAAACAGAACCAGCAAAGCCTCTCACACCTCATATCCTACCACTCCAGGCTCCCTGATCTCCTCAGGTTCTCTGCACTTGCTACATTCCCTCTACCTAAAACACTGTTCCCCAGGATACCCATATGGATCACTCCATCACTTCCACTCAGGTTTCTGCTCAAATATCTGCTTCTCTGAAAAGCCTTCCATAACCATCCCATCTAAATAACACTCCTGATATTACCTTTCTTCTTATCATGAATTTAGTTTTCATCATAATACTTTAATAACCTACAAGTATTTATCTGCTCATTGTCTACTGATTCCCCCCCGACCCCCAAGAATTACAAGTTCCATGAAGACAGGACACTGTATTTGTTCATTACTACATCCTTACATGCTTAGTTAGCACATGGCTGGTATTCAACAAAGAGTTTACTAAACAAATGCATGAATTTCATTTACAGTATCAATTCAATAAAACTCTAGATAAATGAACAAATAAAATTGAATGAAGAATTTGTTGGCTACTTTGAAAGGCAATCTGAGAGAAGCAATATTGATGTTGAGTTTTTTTTTTTAATTGCTGCATCATTCAAATAATTTGTAGGAAGAGCAGACAGAATGTTAGAAAATGGTATTGTTCTGTAAAATCCTGAGCCTGCAGTCAGTGAGATTATAAACAACTTTTTTTCCCTATAAACTAAAGGGTAATACCCATTTCCCGCATACTCAAGACTGTCTCAATAACATGACAATGTTTCTAGCCCTAAAACATGAATCAAATGAACAGCATCTCCCTCGTGGCTTTTAGGTTACACCTATTGCACAATGACTTCCAAATCCTGACCTGTACATAGACAGATCTCTTTCCTGAACCTCAGATCCACAATTCCTGATATCTTACTTGATATACATGGAAGAAACATAGAAATCTTAAATGCATTTTCTGCCAAACTGAATTCACCACCTACTACTAAAATTCATTCCTTTCTTTATCCTTGGCCTGGAAAATCTGCTACCTGTGCCTGAAATCCAGAAAGCATTCTAGAATCCCCCTTCTCCTAACCCCTACCACCTAGTCAAGACTAAAGCCTCTTGACTCTGTCTCCTAAGTGCCCTGCCTCTCTCCACCAAGCAGGCCTCTGTGTAGCTTCAGTCACCTCATCTCACTTAAATTTTGCCAACAGCAGCCTTACTGGCCTCCTTTGCATCAGCTTTGCCCCTCTGCAATCCAGACTCCACACAACTGCTAAAACTGTCATTCCATCATTGAAAAGGTGCTGTTTTCTCCCTTCTCCAAACTTTTCATTAGCCCACAAGGAAGGTAAGACAAACATCAAAGCCCCCTCTGTGAGGATCAGGCCCTTCCTGGTCTGGTCCCTGCCCATCAATCTAGCTTCTTACTCTACCACCCTTCCACCTCTCACCTCATTACCAACAACATGGAAAATACCTCGGCTCCTGAGTCTAAACGCTATGCCATCACTGCACCCTGCACACACTTTATTACAGTAATTGTCATATTGTTGGATAATTACCGTTTGCATAGCTGTCTTGCCACTACATTGTGAGTACTGAAGGCCTCATCCTTGTAACTCCAAAACTTAGCACAAGCTTTCAAATATTTGCTGAACAAAATTTCACAAGAGGTTAACAAAGCAAATGGATTTCCCCAGCCCTTTCTCTACTGCACAAAGGTACAATGTCTCAAGAATATAAAGTTACATGAATCTATCCTACAATGACCTCACTGCTGCAGTTCCAAAATGCTTATCTTAAAACTCTTCTTCAAGACAAGGAAATAATTACTTCTACAAACAATTTACAAAATAGTTTCCTTAGCTATATCCTTACCTGTAAAATGTTAGTAAAAAAGTCATGGTAGAACATGGGCCAATCCTGACGGCCAATATCAACAATAACTTTGCAGAGCTTGTTCCGGATAAAGTAAGGTAAGGTTTTGTGGTGAGCCAAAAGGAGTTTGGGTAGGCAGCTACGGATTTCCATCTTATCCTGAGATGGGACCCCAAGCCACATTTTATTGATCAGATTCTGAAAAACAAATACATATCTTTTAAGTTAGTGATCAATACATAAAAATTATTGGTTTTCAACCAATGGTTTACATCACTTCAAGCAAGAAACCCTAATTTTAAACAAAGGTTTGAGGCAATTTGGCAATAAAGAAGAGTAAAAAAAAAAATTTCAAATCTTGATACAACAATCCTAGGAAGATCTGCTAAATTTAATGAAAATAAACAGCTGTATGTGTAAAAACTTTCTATTATACCACTGTCTCTAATTCACCAGAAAATAATGACAGAAATAAAAATAGGAAAATAGCATGGTGAATAATGGTACAACCACTTAAATGGGAATGCAGTATAAAGGTAAGTTGGGGGAAAATGCAGGATACAAAATGGCTTGAGCTATATGATTGCTTTAATTAGGTTTTTAAAAAAGAAAAATTTGGGAGTTTGGATGATGGTATTATGGGTATTATCCCTCCTGCCAAACTGTTTTTCTTTACCTTTCTTTTTTAAATGATAACATGGAAGAAAAAGTTATATGTTATCACAAATGACCAGCCTACCTAACCCCACCTTACCTTTCTGGGAAAGATGGAGAGGTATCCCAGAATGCCAGACATCCTAATAAAGACAGAACGTGGAGAAGCCCCTGAGCTGAGTTACCACGGTTTCTCACGCATCTGTACATCAAAGCTAAAGCCTAGTGCCAATGACATGGCAATGTGACTATAAGATACTTTTCAGAACAGTATAAAATTATGTGACAACTTACCTCAAAAACTGTCAAACTGTACATCATCACATAGTCATTCCTAGTGCTGGAAAGAAAATATAGGCAGAATCTCCAGGCTCCTATTTGCTGGGCAAAGTTATTAAGAAGCTCCTCTGGAAAAGTTAAATAGCAACAAAAGAAGTCTATAAAAATACATGAAATTAATTCGAGGCTGGGCTGTCTTATTATTTTTTTAAACGCCTTTCTCCATGTATGTAAATGATGTCAAAACCAACTCACAAAATCCAGGTAATTCTTCAACATAGAAAGGACGGCCCACACAATATTTTCCCAACTCTGGGTGGCCACGGACACTGACAGTATTCAGCTATCTAAAAGCCAGTAACCTTGCTACAGACACATTTTTAGGCAGAGAAACTCAGTTAAAGTTCTTACTTAACCTACCTTGTAAATAGACAATTATAAGAGTATCATTTCATAACAATCAGCTATCATTATAAATGATAGCTAATTGTTAACTTGTTTCCTTTGGGATAGGAGCCACAGTATATCCTCCTCACACACTGTTCATGCAGGCACAAGTACACACACACAGCTTGAGAACTGAGGAAAAAATTAAAACTAACCTTATAAATAAAGAACAGGAAAAAATACAAGAGAACTCAAGATAACTAATTCTCTTCATTTGGATTGGTTTTATTTTTAACTACCACCCAAAAAAGTAAATAAGAATAGCAACCACAGGAGTTGCTAGGAGCAGCCCTGTCCACACCAAATCAATTAGAAATGGTTTTCCTCCCCCATAGGCTTCTGGTAGCACCAGCTAGAACAGACAGCAAGCATTAAGAGTCTGTCACCATGTTTCTGGACACACTGCCTCTTAGTCACCTTAACCTGCTGCACTGGTCATGAAATGTTAACAGAAAAGGAGTAAAAATACAAAGACAACAACCTTGAGAGAGTCTAGGAAGCCTATGGAAAAGCAAGAAGCACAGAAGCCCATTCTAACCCTAAAGCCACTGCTCTGGTAGGCCCTGTAACCTAGGCCAAATGCACCAGGCAGTCTCAATAAAAATTCCCCAAAAGGAAGCTCATGGCCTGATCTTATATGTAGAAGTATCTACCCCAGAGGTAAAGTCACACCAGAGAGAAGGAGATCTGGCTGGAAATGAGGAACTTGGGCTGTATACTAGACTTGGCCACTAATTCACTGAGTCTGATCCCAAGTGAACCATTGCTCCTCTTTTGATGCTTCTGTTTCCTCCACTGTTAAAATGACCAGATTTTCTCCTGAGGTTCCCTGCTAACAGCTCTATCACTAGAACACTTACAACACACCTTTTTGTAGCGAGTGGGTGGAGCCCCTATAATAATAAAAGGCCTCCTCCTTTCTCCCACTTAGCTAGGAATGCCTTTAGTTTATCTTATAACATCAAAAGAGAAGCAAGAAATAGTTCCAGCCCACACACTCAAATAAAGCTATGAGGATTAGGTACAAAGAGAACTGAACAAAGACACACCCACTATACAGAACCAAGCCCCCGGATTCCCCTTAGCCTGCATTTAAATCAAACATTTGTAACATCTGGTTATTTAAAGGCATTTTTAAATCAGATTAGAATACAAACATATTCAAAAGGTCTTACTTTTAAGTCATGAACACTGAAGGTGAGCAAAATTTGCCTGGCAAATCAAGAACTAAGAGAAAAACCAAAAGCATTCAACATGTAAGCTAAAAACAAAGCTTAAAACAGACTTAGGTAAGGAAAAGATCCTTTATCTTCTTTGGTAAAAATCACCAGTGATATATTTACTGTAAGGTACTCTGGTAACATCAAACTAACAGGGGGATCACTCTAGGGCCAGGAGAAGGGTCTGGCCAACTGAGTAATAAAAGAAGATCTAGGGAAGCAAGCAGAGCAGATCCTCTAAGCCAGGGGTCAACAACCCCTGGGCTGCGGACCAGTTTGGAACCAGTCACACAGCAGGAGGTAAGAGTCAGCAAGCAAGAGAAGTTTCATCTGCATTTGTAGCTGCTCCCCAGCACTAGCATCAGTGCACCTCAGCTCTGCCTCAGATCATCAGGCATTAGATTCCCATAGAAGCACTCACTAGTCCCTGGTGCCGAAAAGGTAGGGGACCGCTGCTCTAAGCCAAATGCCAGTTCATCCACTGGGCTCAGCTTCCGTCAGCATGCTGTTTAGAAATGCTCTGGGCACTCCCTCAGAAAATAAAAGCGTATACAGGGCAAGCCCAAAAGAGAAACCAGGTTTAAAATTAAGAGAGATAAGAAGTTAGCATCTACCAGGAACTGATAGGATGCTCATTGTATCCAAGAGGAAAATGGGCTATAACCAAGGTCTACTGGCCACCTGAAAATCCAAACCCCAATCAAGCTTTAGACCAAAGGCAGAAATCAGCCATTAACACTTAACTGGATCAACATGTTAGAGAGGCCAAGTGGGACAGAGAAATGAGTTCCACATAGAAAAAGCCTCCAAGGAGGTGAAAGCAATGAATGTAAGGTCAGTACAGACATCCAAGGGAAAGCCTTCAGGTTTGAATTGAGAAAAATATTTTTCATTTTCAAGTTCAGGAGCTAAATGATGACTCAGAGAGAAAAGGATTATTCTATGACCACAGAGCAACATATCCCTGAGGCAGATATCTGACATTTGAATATACTTTCTAGTTTACAGTACACTTTAATGAATATTATTCATGTTCATGAAAATAAAATTCAAAGAGGTTCTAGGAGGTGCTGAGGTTCTCAAAAGACTTGAAGTAATTATACCTACACTTCTCTGTTGTTTGAAGTCTTTATTCACCAAAACTTGCAGAATGGGCGAGGTAACAGTGGAGATAAGGAAAAAGAAGCAAGAAGCCACCAAAGGTAATAAAGATTAAAGGCTCTCTGGGCACTACATGAGGTTCAGCTTAAACATCTATACAAGAAAAACATATTCATTTTGACATTTTTATGAGTTTTCTTAAACTAATAGTCACAGACTTCTTAGAAAGTTCAACACTGCTGAAATTAAGAACAAAGCACGGGGAGGGCTTTCCCACACTTCACCAAAAGGAAGAAAACTCATCACTATGGACTAAGGTGGGCTTCACTGACTAGAGCCCTGGCAGCTAGATTTGCAGACCTCACCAGCCAACAACCAGCAGAACCAGAGCAAAAAGACAAGAATTCAAGGAGAAACATGCAGGCTTGACAAGTCAAGGCTACAAACTCTTTCCTCCCCACTGGGGCCTTTCCATTATAAATGACTCTTTACAACTCAGTACTTCACTTACCTATCTCACGTTTTCTTTCATTGGTTGTACAGTCATGAAAAAACTCTGTCATCAGACTTTCCAATGCCCTGAGGGAGGTTTCTTCAGATGCCTAACAAAGGAATTTGGGAAAAAAAGATCAATAAACTATATCTTTAGTTCTACTGTTGCTCAGCTCCTTCCACGTCACATTTAACAGCAATTGTAATTCACTTCCTCAAAACATTCTTCAAATACATGGTATAAGCCAGAAAAACTGAAGGGAATTTCCCAACTGGCTCGAAATTCAAAGTTTTAGTATACTCTATAAATTCATGCTACTGTGAAATAGATTTTCAATTATTTATGCTAAGAAAAAGGAAGCAAATAATTCACGATTTCATTTTGGAAACATAATGAAAGCAAATTAACAGCCCCCGGCCCTAGCTAAATAGGCAAGGTGAAGACATTAAGGAGAAAGTGTAAGGTTCCCTACCGACCATCCATCAACAATACATTTGCCCCATAATTAGCCATATTTGATTCAGAGTCATTCTAGTCAAACTGCTACATGGATTTTTGACATTGTTTGAAGGTCTTCAGGAGTCAAGTCCAGGCAACTCTTATTCTCACATGAACAGCCAACGGAGATTAAGGTAGTTAAGAACCAAGCTGAGCAGGGACTCAAAATTAGACAGCCACTCCACTCCAGTCACAGACCCAGAGAGAGCCAGACTCTTAGCAGAATGACTCAAAGGAGAATGAGAAGAGAGAAGCCTTTCTCTCCCTCTTCATATGGAGCCCCAAACCACTTCCTCTTCCCTCACTGAAGTAGGGAATGAACTTCAGATGCCATGAGTCAACAATCCACACAACCCATCTGCAAAAAGTGAGCATTCCCAGACCACTTCTGAATCCTCACTGGTGTTAACCTACCCAAAGATAATCAAGAGCCAACATCAGTTCTGATTTCTTAATTTGCTTCTTTCCATCAATCCTCGCTCCTCCTCCCTTTCCCAAATCCTCTCCAGTGCCCCCAGATACTAATTTTTTTCAATCCATTTCAAATATTTTGTAATCAAAACAGCCTCATTGTTGTCACTGACTGACTTTCCAAGTGAATGCTATGAATTCAAATTTCTAAAGCAAATTTATATGAAAAATAATACTTTGATCTGTTTCATAAATCAACCTGATGTACCATTTCACTTAAAAAATTGCCATTTAAAAAGACAGTTTGTTGGAAGACTTAAAAGAATCAAAGGAAAATCTCACATGTTAAAGTAACTTACTGGAGAAAAAATAAAAATAAACATAACTCAAGAGTATTTGTTGAGCTATTTGTTAAGTCAATAGTTCTTCCGGAGCCAAAATGGATTCCTTAAAACTAAGGACATATATTTAAGTGGCACCTGCTCCACCACTTTTTCTTGTAGTAAATTATGTTAGAGTGGATCCTGAAAATAATCTAAGCTCATCACAGTCAGGCAATAAACTACCAAGGTTCATTTCAAATTGGTTCTTAAAACAGAAGTTTGTGGACTTGAAAACTACTGGTCCTGCATTTAAGGCTGAAGGGGCAAGTTCCTGACAATCTCCCCCAAAGAATCCATATCTCCATGCCCAGTCCCATTCACTCCACTCTCCCTGCTCCAACCCAAGAAGCTAACATTCTAGAAGAAAGTGTAAAGACAAAAAGTATCCACAAGGGTCACAGGATGGCTCCCATCAAATGATGGTTCCATAAAAAAAGAGAACTCCATAACCTAATCCAGTGGCATCACCAGTTATTTCTCAACAAAAATAATGTGCTGTTGGCATTTCCAATCAGTTCTATGACTGCAATACTGATAACCTACTCCACAGGGTGTTTTAAGGATCAAATGAAGAGATCTATGTAAAGCTGCTATGAAAACTCTAAGGAGTTATGTAATTCGTAGCTATGATGGCTTTCATTTTTATTTGGTCTAAGATACCAAATGAAAACAGAACAAGCAAAACAACAAAGCAGTCAGGCCTACTGTGAAACTGAAGATTCACCCCCTCAGGCAGAAGGGTTTTGTCCCAAACACAGCTAGCTAGTAGGGCTCTTCCAGCTGGATTTCAAAATGAAATCTATGTAAGCTTACTTAAGAAAAGGAGGCTGAGATTTTGCCAAGATCATACAATCAGAAGAGAGATGTAATGACAAAAAAATATGTTCAAGACCTGCAACTAGTTGAAGATACTAGAAAATTTCCCCAATTTGGCAAGAAGCCTGTTTCAAGCAGGTGGTAAAGCCAGAATCCACACTGCAGTGAGTTAAGAAATTAATGAAAGTAAAGATGTGGTAATATTCCACACAGACTACATTTTCAAGTAATAAAAGGGACATAGGACATAAAACAAAGAAGGAATGCCACAGTATAGCAGGAAGAGGCTGCTTCAGGTCCCAAAGACTATTCAAGCACCACAGTGACTAATTTATGAAGAATACTTTGGACCTGGATACATCCCACTGCTTCCTGTCTTATGCTTGAGATTTAAGGCCTAGAGCCTGAAGAATTTAAGGACAAATCAACTTCAAACCAAGAAAGACATTCATGCAAAAAAAATTCCACTTGGACTGTAGATAGAAAATGTTAGAGGTAAAACAACAAAGCTTCTAGAAAAGAATACAGAACATCTTCACGACCTTGGTAGGGAAAAATTTCTTAGAACACATAAAAGCACTAAACATAAAAAAAAATATTGATATATTAGAATGTTCATCAGGTGTCACAATGAAGAGAGTAAAAGCAAGTCGCAAAATGAGAGAAGATATTTCCAATATAAACACCTAAGAGAACTCTCATCTGTCCTCAAATAACATTGTTTCATTAAGAATGGTCATGTTATAACACTGATGAGATGGCACAGAAACTTAATTCTTGTTTATATGACAGCCTGTGTAAAACTAGTTTCATTCTACTTCCCTTCAGTTAAAGGCACAGAGGTTAAGTGAGGATTTACTATATAAAATAATTCTACAAATCAATAAGGAAAAGACAAACAACTTAATATTTTTGACAAGCAAATAGTTACAAAAGGGTATTCAAAAAACCTATACATAAAATAAGTGCTCACAACCTCTTAGTCATCAGGGAAATGTAAATTAAAAACAAGGTAGTGCTATACATCTACCAAATGGGCTAAAATGAAAAGGACTGTCACATGTGTTGGTGAGGATGGTGAGCAACTGGAACATGCATATATTGCTACTGGTGGGAGTGTACACTCATATGACTACTCTGGAAAACCACTTCGCTGCTGAACATGTTTACTTTATGACCTGCAATTCTACTCCTTGATAATACATCCAACAGAAATGTATACACACATATATACCAAATAAAAGTACACAGCATCATTATTCATAATATCCAAAAAAGTCAAAAGATCCTAAATGGCCATCACAAATGGAATGGATAAATTGTGACTTATTCATCAGAAGACTTCAGTAAGGCAAGAGTAAATGAATACTGCTACATGCAGCAACATGGATAAATAAATCTCACAAACGCACTGTTGAGTGAAAGAAGTCAAAATACATGTTTTACTATTCATTTTATGTTAGTCTTCAAAAACAAGCAAAACGAATCTATGGTGTTATAATCAGACTAATGGTTACCTGCGGGGAGGGGGGAATAGAATCTATAAATAAAAAAGTAGAATATGATAGTTTACATCCTATAATAGTGACATACATATAAACAGTTTTAAGAATCCAAAGACAACTAGCTCTGAGGGACACAGGGAAAGCGTCACAGAAGTGATGATATAGTTTGGATTTTGAAGAATGCAGAGAAATTTACTAGGAGGAAAAAAGAAGAAAAGCATGCCTGACTCACCATTACTCCCCACAGGAAGCCATCACTTTAGTCTGAACACTCACCACCACATAAGCAAATTCCCATCCTGCACTTGCTCCTGGTCATGCAAAGCATAGTTCAACCTTGATGCAATTTCTTACTTCATCCCTCCACTGTTTTCATCCTTTGTCTTTGTCCTATAACCGGCACTACAGAGTTTTGCCCGTGGCACCTGTTCTCTGACCAGTTCAGAATGACACACTTAAATAAAAGAGCACAAAGGCTCTGGTGTCAGGTTCCTTGGGTTTGAATCAGAACGTACCTCAATCTAGGCCTAGTTATTTAACCTGTCGCTCTTTTCCTCTTGTGCACAATGGGGGATAATGAAAACTTAACACATGGGGTTGTTTTGAGGGATATAAAGTGTGTAGTAAACATAATGCCAGAAATAAAGGCCTGAAAAGAAAGTCCTACCTGCAACTGGTTAATACTTCATAGATTTTAGGCCTCTCTCCCCAACCAGAATATAAACTGTCTGGAAAAAGACTCTATCTACTACGTTTATATTTTCTATAACATCCAGTATGGACTGGTACTCAAATTATTTTACAGATGAAAGTCAGGAGAGTAAAAGGAACAGACTATCAGTTGTCACTTTTGGTTTCTCAGGAATATTAGTAATTCCTCTAAATTCAAGACCATATGACTGTTTAAATTTCCCCCTTTAAGGCCTTTGATCATGATATTAGTTCATATATACTCAAAGAATATGTTTTGAAAAACAGGAGACTGCTGATAATTTATCTAAAAAAAAAAAGAAAAAAAAAGACTAAAAGTGGATAGCATGGTGCTTTGTCCCTTAAAATAAGGAACCTAGATGACGGTTTTCTCAAACCCTAATTAAATATATAATGTTTTACCTAATTGGCTCTAAAACATAACCTTTTACAAAATTGGTATTGGGGAGAAAATTACTCTTTTAAAAGAAACTATAATCAAGCTTTTTGCCACCTTTTCCAAGAGCCACACTTTGTATATCAAGGGCCTCCTGTATTCAGGTTCATGGCCTCTTTGATAGCAAACCTAAAAAATGAGGACTAGCACCCCCGAGTGCCATTAAAATATTCCTGTGGCATATCTAGAACAATTTTATTACTCTATTTGCTTGTATATAAAAAGGGTTTCTAGGGAAAGTGATTCAACACTAGCTGCTGATCAAGATTAAAATGTATGCAAAACTTATCTCATGTTAGTTACAACACATGCCATTAGCAAAGAAATTAAATCTCATGTAAATTTCTTTGGAAGCTAACAGGATTATCATGATGTCTAAACTCTCAAAAGGACACTCTCATTCTTCCCTTTTCTTCACAACTGCAAAGGAAACAGACAAGGAAAAAAATCTCTTCGGCCTTTAGGCCTGCCATGTAAGTATGAGATGAAATACTAAGCTTAAAATAACGCACAATGGCAATCAATGTGACATCTATCTACCCCCTCCTGAAGTCAGCTCAAAATACTAGATAGCAGAAAAGCACACCAAGGATATAGCAAGGAAGTCCCAGTCAGAAAAATAACATTCAGAACAAGTTTGCTTCCCAACTTTACTGTCACTGCTCTTGTGTCTCGAACTACAGATACTGTCCTTAAAAAAAAAAAAAAAAACTAAACTAAATATATCATGATGAAGTAAACATCACTTATTTTCTGTAAAAGCAACTGGTGAAATCAGTTGAATCTTCAAAATCTAGCACTCAAAAGTGCAGCCAAGCAAATCCTGGGGCATTGAATGCCTTGCTCAAAAGTGCAAGCCAGTAAGTGGCAAGCAGGTATCCTGACCCCAGACCATACCCTCAGTTTCCCTTGGCCTATTTGTTATAGAGAGGGAGGGGCAAGGTCAAACAGAGGGGAGACTTGGGGTAAAGATATACAGTTGATCCTTGAATAACATGGGGGTTAGAGGCACTGACCACCTCACAGTCAAAAATCCACATATAACTTATGACTCCCCAAAAACTTAACTACTAATAGCCTACTGTTGACCAGAAGCCTTACCAAAAACATAGTCAATTAACACATATTTTGTATGTTATATACCGTATTCTTATAATAAAGCTAAAGACAATATTTAAAAATCATGAGAAAATATATACATCATGACATACCTATCTTTTTCTTAATTCTAGGCTGTGAGTTTCATCCAAGTTTTTTTCAATTGTCACAAATCTCCAAATAATCACTGAAAAAAAATCTTTGTATAAATGAACCCACACAGTTCAAATCGTGCTGTCAAGTGTCAACTGTACATTAAAGGAATAAACTCTAAAAATTATGTACAAAAGTTGCTGGGTGAAAAAATGTCTCCTACTATAGGAAAGAAACAGAGGCCACACCACATACTGGGAAAGCAAGGCCAAGGTAGGTGGCACTTATCATAACTTATGAGCACATGTCTGGAACTTACTCTTGAAGTTAAGCATTTGCCTCAGAAAGGTTCCTCACTGTCTTGCCTACAACTTAAATCTGAACAGTATTTGCCCTTTGGGAGTAACTACCTGTACAATATCATCATGCAGATACTTAATATTTGATTAAAGTATACACTCTGGCAACATCTAAACATAATTCTAGTCATTAAAAAACACTTTTATGCTTTAATCTAAAACTATCATAAAGATGACCAATGGTAAAATGTTCCCCCAGTATGTCTTGGGTTTGCACAAAGTGCCCAGTCCAATTCTCTGTCTTTTCCATGAACAAAGGGATCTGTTTACTGCTGAGGACCATAAATTAGAAGCAGGATGACTGCCAGACGTCTGGGCCAGAAAGCCCAACTAGTCCCACTGTGGTAGTAATAATGTCAAGGCAGCATATTCTGTTCCCACGGGGACCAATTAGAGGAAACAACGTGTATAACTTGTATGTTTTATGCTAGCAGCCACATGCCTGCCACTGGACAGTACATAAAAACAAGAAGCACCCATTAGTTACCAATGGACAGGTAGGTGCACTGGTTTCAAAAATTTAAAACAACAAAAGACTAATGAGTCATAACAATTAGTAAATGCTATACCTGATTCTTGACTAGATCCTGTACTGAAGGGAAAAATGCTATAAAAGACATAATTGAGCTAACTGACAAAATCAGAATACAGATTGTAGATCAGATAAAAGCACTGAATCTGAATCAATGTTAAATTAACTGAAGATGATAACTGCACTATAGTTATGTAAGAAAATCTCTCTTAGAAAATATACTATATAGAGGTAATGGCCCATGATGCAGGCCATTACTCTCAAATGGTTCAGAAAAAATATATATTTTGTGTGTGTATAGATATGTATGTATGTGCATATAGAGTTGACTTCTGAACAACTGGAAAGAGTTAAACAGGTCCACTTATATGCAATTTTTTTTTCAATACATATCAGCCCTCCATATCCCCAGATCTCAAATCTACGAATCCAACCAACAGTGAAAAAAAAAAAAAAAACAGTTGGGAGTCCAAGGATGTGGAGAGCTGACTATATGCATTGTTTTCCGCTATTTCATATAAGGGACATAAGCATGCCCAGATTTTTGGTACCTGTGGGAATCCTGGAACCAATCAATATCCCACTGATACAAAGGGACATCTGTTTCGGGAGTCAAAAGTTATATAAAGCTTTTTAGCTGTGTGGGGTCAGCACCCCTAACCTCCACATTGTTTAAGGGTCAACTGTAAAAACATAGAGAAAGTGTAAATAAAGCAAACTGCAAGATGCTAACAACAGGTGAGTTTGGGTAAAGGGTAAAAGTCTTCCTTGCACTACTCATTCCTTGCAATCTTTCCATCAGTTTGAAATTATTTCCGAATAGTGTTTTTAAATGTCATCTGTTGAACTGGCACCCTCCACCTTGTGCCTCACTGTTCTAAACTAGCTTGGCAAAGAGAAAGTGAGCAGAGGATAGAATAAAGAGGAGCTTACTCTATTCTCTCAGAAGACAGGTTTATTATCGCACGCAGTTTTTGAAAAATGATAGTAAATAGCCCAGACATTAAAGTTTTTGCATCTGCTGGTTGGACAATACCATATCCCACTAGGAGCTAAAAATACATTAATTTATATACTTATTTATTTATATTCCAGTCAGAAGGTTTTAATTAGACAGCCAAAAAAAAAAAAAAAAGCAAATGAGAAAAACAGTTCTGTAAGAACCTGTCTAAAATAAATGAGTAATAGCCAAGAATAGGCTTTTTTTCCATAATCCCATCTGCTTCTCTTTCCCAGGTACATACCCGAAAAAGATAAAATGTTTATATCTCCATGCACAGTCAATTAAACTCAAAGGATACTTACTGAGCACATTAATGCAATGCAAGCTACCAAGAAATCCTAAAACAGAATCACACAACCCTTGGATAGAAACAAAACAACCCTAGAGAACAGCAAGTCCAAACTCATTTTACAGATGAAGAAAATGAAGCTCAAAGAGAATATCATGCCCCAAGTTGGCCGGCTATTGGTCAAGTCACCAAGCAGGGACACCAGAGCCCTTTCCCAGCACCAAAGAGTTCCTCTCCAAGAGCTGTAAGGACAAATGAGCCGGCATTACCTTGCATCAGATGAAATCAGGTAATCAATAACTGAAGCTCATGGACCATTGTAAATGCATGCTAGAAATCTAAAATCATGATTAACACTACAGTTTATATGTAAACCAATTCATTTCAGCTGCTGCTAACACCTGCAACTGTTTAAGATCAAGTCTCTTGTAAAACCTTATACCACCCTCATCCTGATTTATTCCCAGAGAGAACTCTCATTTTAAGAAAAGTTAAAATAACATTCGCTTGATTTTAGCAAGAATCTCCAGACTATATTACAAACTGCTGGGATTTGGGGGAGCATAATCACGTCCTTCCTCCCCTCCAGGTTCTATCCAGTTGCCATACAGTCTCCAGAAACTGAGTGTAGGTCAAAGCCTAATGTCCTCTTCAGGACTGGCAAAGCTGCAATGCCGCCTCCTTCCCATCCTGAACTGTTCTTACCCACCCAGGCCCAGTAGCAACAGGAAAGCAGGTCACAGAGGAAGACAAGCCTCTCTGGAGACACTATAAGCATAGCGTTAGGCAGTGTTCTGGTGCAGAGACCTCACACATGGCAGACGTGGGCCAGTGTTAGGCTCTCCCCATCATAAACAAAACAGGAGAGAAATCACTCCAGTGGGAAGGGAAAAAGTGAGGGGGTAGACAAAGCCCAGAAGAATATGTTCCAATACTGCTCCCACCTGCCAGATGACAAACCCATGAATGAAGGGACACAGAAAGGATGCCCTCTGCACAAGCAATAAGAGAACAAACTTCATGGGAATCAGTGCCACTACTGAGAAGCACTTGGCCACAGCATGGTGGGCAGAGAATATAACGAGCTAGAGACAGTCCCAGCACCACTGAGGACAGCCTACGTGACTCTGGGTAAATCCTGCAAGCTCTTTGGAGCACCCTTGTTATTAAATGCAATCAGGCATATATATTGGCTAATGTAGTCATCCCTCACTCACTGCAACTTTCTCTTACCCAAACTCCATGTTTAGATTTGCTTTTATAAAGGCAAAGTCCCATTAGCTGTCAGCAGCTTGTCCCTCTCACTATACTCAGCACCACATTACTACTTTACTTCTCAATTCCTGATAAGTCACATTACTCCAAGTCTCTCAAAATATCATTACTAACTGCCAAAGGGTACTTATGTGTCCCACACAACATACACAATGATGTCCATGACAGCAGCTGCCAGGAGACCTTTGACGGTGTTACATTATGCAGGAAATGTGACGGTGCTGCATAAGCAAAGATCTGCATTCAGTAGGAAGTGACTCTTCCTGGCTGGGGAGTTCTAAATGCTCCTCCCATCACCTAGATGACTACTGGCCACAAAGGGAGAAGACACAGCAAGCTGGGTGAGAGCAGTACTCTTCAGCCAAGGACTCTCATGTATGCTAGGTCTGCACACAATTTTAAGTTTTACTTTCAGTAGTCTGCTTGGTAATCAAAACAGTGATTTTTAAAAAGCTATGACTTTTGCAATATGGAAAACTATACTGTAATATTGAAACTCTACATGATTCCCTTCCTCTATACCACTGGAAATTCACTGGGTTAGAAAGGCAGAAAGACAGCAACTTGTTTGTTTGGGGTGGAGGGGGTGTACAGAAGGAAAGACATGGGTACTTAGCCCCAGTCTAATTACCCAACCCTACCAGAAACTTTGGCCTTGCTCACAGTCCTACATAATGAAGGGGTGACTCTCCATGCAGTTTTCCATCAGCGTCTGATCGCCACACAAGTTTGAGTGGGGAGTGTGTGTCATCCTTCTCACAGTTCTCAGCAACCCTGCTAGAACACGGGGAAAAGGAGTGGGAGAGCGATGAAATGATGCTTTGATTCGCTCCAAAACCCAGCTCTGCTCCTACCCGATGGGCAATAGTGCAAAGACTAGAAACTCCATACCATTATCATCTGTGCCCTTCCACCATACAGATGGCTGGCTCTTCCCTATCCTGGGAATGCTTTAATGCAAACTGTTTGTCAGTGTTAATTGTGAAAGGTAAGCTCTAGAGTCAGCCCCAGATCTGTCTGGATCTGATTTCTGACTTCACTACTTCAGATTTCCATAATCTTTAGCAAATTACTTAACCTCTATGAGCCTCATGGTGCTTCACTTGCCAAATGGACTTACAAAACTCCCCCTCACCAGGCAGTTGTGAGGAAACATAAATATTAATCCCTTTGCACCCTTAGCCATAATTACCACACAACTTCTATAGATATTTCACTGGTGAGTCAGTAAGCTTTAAAAAAAAGAAACCAAATAAACAAAAATCCCACGTAGCAAGTCAATTAAACACTTAAAAAAAAAAAGATCCCAAGAATGTCAACTGCCTTCACTCTCATTTTTATACAGATCACCTACCAGCTCTGCAAAGATTATAACAATGGCAGCATACATCCTCTAGGCTTCTATTTGTTTTTCTTTTCTTTTTTTGGAAAGAAATATCACACAGAACTCTAATATATGAAACAGACTCAGAGACTCTACTTACTTAGTGGGGGTGGGGAAGGGGGACTCAAAAGCCTATATACTCCCAAATCCAGCAGTGAGAATCCACTAAGAGCAAGAAATCCCCACACTAAAATGCCTCTGCACAAAAGCCCTCTGGCTTTATAATTCAAGGTTCTACCAAGTCTAGAAAGTTGTCTTCAGGTAATAAATGGCTGATGGAAGACTGGTTTGTAAATTCTTTCAGGTATCTTTCAACTGCAAGCCCCTCACCACTCTCCAGGGTTATTATCACCTGACCACTGGGGGTGTGGGGAATCAAATCAGTGCATCACCTGTCCCAAGGCTGTTCCTTGAGCTTCCCTGTCCCCACACTTCCTCATCCAGTCTCCTCACCCATCCTATGCCTCAGCCAGACCCAACTTCTCACTTTCCCTCCTCATAACATTTCCATGTCTTCAGACATGCCATTTCCTCTATCTAGAGTGCTCTTCTCTACCTGGAAAACTCCTGCCTATGCACTAAGACTCCTTGACAATTTAACCACCTGTGTAAAGTCTACAGTTATAACCCCTAGCAGGGCCACTCTTTCTGGACTTCCTAACATTGCATTGCACACACTGAATTGGACTGACCTCTCACTCTGATACAATGCTGGCAAGGGCATAAATTAATGCTACCTCAGTGGGAGATGACTTAGCAATACCTGTCAAAATTCGGAATACATAACAACTTCATCCAGCAAGTACACTTTCAGTGACTTTTTCCTCCAAAAGTTTATATGTAAGAGGATTTTGCTTAGGTCAACATTTTGTAAAACAAAAGATTGGAAACTACCTAAATTTCCATCAAAGCAAGATTAAATAAGGTACATCCATACTGTAAAATACTATGCAACTGTGAAAAACAGTAAGGAAGTTCTATACATATGTATAGGATTATATCCAGCATAAATTGTTTTAAAAACACAAAACAATGTAACAGTGTATACAGTATGCTACCCATTCATGGAGACAGACTGGGGAATATGAAAAAACATATATATACTATATATATACACACTCATACATATTTCTTTTCTAAACTAATAATGGTGATTGCCTCTAGGGAAGAGAATAGGGTTATGGGGACCAGGGGAAGAAAAGAGGCTTACACTTTGCACATTCTCTTGTATCATTTAAATTCTGTATAATAATCACTTGTTTAAAAAAAAGAGAGAGAGAGAGAGAAGGAAAAAAAATTATCTGTGCAGGTTTCCCTGGTAGCCTGGGAGTACACAGACTACTTCCTATTCATCTCTAAGCTCCCAGGGCCTAGCACACAGCAGACACTTAATAAATATTTGCTGCAGGAATAATTTTAACTTCTCTTATAGTAAGTGAGGCTGTGAACTAGTTAATGGTGATACCTTAAAAAGCTAACACTTACTTAGCACAGAGTAGCACCAGGCACTGTCCTAAGGACTTGACATTATTAACTCCTTTAATTCTCATAACAATCCCATTACACAAATCCGGAAACTGAGGCCTGAAGAGATTAAGTAACTTGTCCCCAATCACACACCTGGGTAACGTGGCAGAGCCAGAATTCAAAAGCTGGCCCCCGAACCCTGCTTTTAAATATGAGGTTATACTAGTCTTCACATACCTAGGAATATACTGAAATAACTAAACACTACAGTACACTCCTTACTGAACACTTAAATCTCCTGCCAATTGTTTAATTATAAAATATGTTGAAATAAAAAGAATTAGGCCACTGCCTATGTGGGGCTGAGGAATCCCTAATCTACACTCTGATCTCAGTTTTGCTGATTCACATTCATCCCACCCCCAAGGGGATCAGGCTCTGGGGAAATGATTAAAACATGACATTGCCTTGCCCACCAGTGAATTTACCATGGAAGCTGTATTTGGCTCCATAAATAAAATCCTCTGTCTATACCAAGCATTCCACCTCAGTGAGTGCCTGATCTAAAAAACTAAGGGAAAGGTCTCACTCCCATTTTGGAAAATAAAAACCACTTAACTTAGAAACATACCACCACCCAGAATTCCCAGTGAAGATGTCAAATTCTGAGAAACACATGCCCCTGGACCCCTCTGGTTGTCCCTGTTGTCCCCAATATCACTTTTGCTATTAAGCAAAATCTTATCCCTTTCCTGAGGTTTTATGTATTAGATACTATCATAAATTTATTCATTAGCTTTTAGGCTATTTGCTGCTATTGTTGCTATTTTTTGATGAAACACAGGGAAGTACCTTTCTTGACAGTTGTCAAATCACTCTGTTTGTGAAGGTTAACTTTTAGAAGAGTTCCCTGTATAGTCCCGGCCATGGAATGTGCTGTCATTTCACTGGCTTTCACTCTCCAACCACCAGACTCTTCCTATCTGTATTTTTAGATCCATCCTACCCCAAAACCTGTAGCCCTCTATCGAAAATTACTGTAAACTAGGAATGGGACATCTTGACCAACTATACATGCTAAATTCAAGAGTCTTTCCATAGATAGTTCATTTTCAAACTATAATACACAAATTCAACACAAAGTTTACTTCATTTTTTTTGTTTTAAAAGATATTGAGAGGCCATATATTATAAGTTTTCAATTATATAAAATGTCTAGAATAAGCATATCCTATAAAGACAGAAATGTGGTTGTCAGGGCTTAGGGGGAGGAGAAATGAGATCAATATGTAAGGGGTTTCCTTTGGAGTGATGAAAAGTTCTAGAACTAAAGAGTAGCAACGATTGTACACATTGTGAATGTACTTTAAGTCATTGAACTGTACACTTTAAAATGATAAATTTTATGTTATGTGTAGTGTGCCAAAATAAAAAATCACCAACTTAAGACTGTGAAAAAAAAATATGTTAAGGCACCATTTCTAATAAAGTATAAAGGATACTTAAGTAAACAGTAAGCATAAGATACCTAACTCCTATAAACAGACAAAAATAAAATCTAACTTGATAACTTTTCCTACGAAAAAAAAGATATTGAGGAACAATGAAAAGCCATTTTTTTAACCTATTTAATTTGCAACATTTTTCTTAGTGCTACTCAGTGCTGATGAGCGTATTTTATCTTCAATTGGTAGGAAGAATAAACTGGCATAACCTTTCTGGAAAATATCTGATGACATATCTTAAAAATGTTCATACTAAATCTAAAACTATTTTAACATAAAGGTTTATTTTTTTTTTAAATCTTCATACCCTTGGGCCCTTCTGGGAATCTAGCCTAAGGCAATTTTCTGAAATACAGAAAAAGCTTTTTGCCAGAACATTAATCACGTATTATTTACAATGGCAAAAAAAATGAAACAATCTAAATGCCCAAGAATCTATGTAATGCAATATTATAAGCCATTGTAAATATTTATAAAGTACTTAATGATTTCAAAAACCACTTATACTATAATGTTAAGTGGAAAGAGCAGGAAAAAAACTGCATTTACACTGTGATCTCAACCATATTTAAAAAGTAAATAGAAAAAAGACTAGAAGAAAACAAATGAAAATGTTATTAAAAGCTGAATTAGATGGTGGTAATTTCTTGTCTTTTTTATACTTAACAAATATTTTAGAGCCCAAAATACTTTCTACAGTCAGGAAAATCGTAACAGCAAAATCAAAAAGTGGCAGAGAAGACTTTCTGACAAGATAGGTACCTACTTTAATTGCCAAATAGTACTAGAACAAAAACGGTGCAGAAACTGCACTAAATCACTGGCCATACATCTTAGAAGGCATGACTACTGCAGTTTTTTTGTGTGTTTTTTTTGCGTGGGGGGGTTGGGGAGGGCAAGTTAGTTTTTAAATAAATCCCTATGGGAGAACAGTATACAGGAACTCTGTACTATTTTTGCAGTGCTTCTACAAGTCTAAAACATCTCAAAATAAGACATTTAAATTAAATAAATAAATCCTTGATAGATCACTTAATTTATCTTTCACTAAAAACAGAATGCGGAATGTAGATGAACAATTTCCTGGGCAGTAATAAGTACAAGGCTCTTTTCCTCGTGAGTCAAATAAAGCCTTTCTTGGAGTAGTTGCCCTCACAGAAATCACCTGCACTTACCTACTACAGGCCTTATTCTTCCACATTTCAAAGCTTTCATCTTCATGAAGGGACCTAAACACAGAGCTTTTTCACTTTTCTGTGTATATCTGAGGCTCCATCTGCCCCAAATGACCTTTCTGCTTCCTCACTCAGGCCCCAAACTCTTCTAGTGACTTCACACTTCTGTTTTGAAACCTCAGTTGTCACCTCCTTTGGGAAGCCTTCCCTGATAGAGCCCTCCCATCCCCAATTTAGCCAGGCCTTTTTTTTTTTAAGACCTGTTGTACCTTTTCGAGATTCCGTTTCTGTACTTATCTGCACTGTATTCATTTGCTGACATATACATCTATCTCCTTGTGCAGGGTTCAAAACTTCCAGATGTTATAAATTTATAGAACTTCTACTCACCCTTTTCCATGCTTACATTCAATAATTTTCAATTATTTTGCAACTCTGTTGCAAGTAAGCCCCCAAATTCACCAACAAGGCTTCCTTCCAGCTCCTGACTTTGCATTTCAGTAAAGAATTACAAATTACACATCCCAGCGCACACACTCACACCAGGAGCTAAGTGTGTTTTTCAACTTTCTCTAAATGAGCAATGTTTGCAATGACCCAGCACTCACCCAGTATTAGGAATTGCTTTCCTTTCTTTCTACACCTAGAATATAGATCCAAGACACCAAATTTTAACATTCTCCTCTCTAATTTACCCTTAATTTCTATTTGCTAAGAGATTTAACTTCCTCATACCTTTTCATGTGCACTGCCAGTTCTTAGGTGAATTCTTTGTGAGATTATGTTACATAAAGTAATGAAGATTTTTATAACTCCCCAGTCATAGCCTTGAAGAGTAAAAGAACTTCCAGGCTACATGACGCTAGGAGTTCAGCTGGGCCCCCTCACTGGCCAGCTAAGTGACTTGCTCCACAAACCTGAAGGTTGTGCAAGTCAGACCTCTTTAAAATTGCAAATGATTTATCAAAGGATTTAAAGGTTACTGACAAGCCATCAAAAACACTAGTATTAAATATCAAGGGTCTACTGAGTATGCTAAGCGAAGTTCTTTCATCTTCAATCTGTTCACTATTGAGGTGTAAAAGATTCTGTCTCAAAAATGTCTTCTTATATTTCTTTGGGGTCTTTTCAAATCCTTCGAGTTTTTTCTCTTTATAAGAAGCCTTCTTTACAGATACACTATGATGTGATTTTTCACTTCTCAGTAAAGTATGCCAGTCCACAAAGCTTTGGAGACATGGACCAGTCACCTCCACAGTAAAATGAGATGAAGACCACCCAGTGTTCCTCATAAATGACATATGCCTGTATCTTTAATTGGCTTGTGAAGACTGGGAAGGAAAGAAATGGAGGAGGGAAGAGAGGAAAGGAAAAAAGAATATATTACTGATTTTTAAACAATAAATGTTTAAGGTACAACCTAAGATTTTCAAGAAATTTCAGGTTTACAGAGGGTTGCTATGGCAGGTGCCTTCCTTTCAACAAGTACAGGTTCCCTCTGCCACTTGGGGAATTTCAGTGAAAAATTAGAGAAACCCCAAGTATGTATGATTAGTAAACCCTCCTATAAAGCTACGTCATGTACCCTATAATATTCTAATTTATACCCTGGTTCAGTACTCAATTAGTAGAACCAGCAACAAATAATTACCAGAAAAATCACTTCACCAAGGTGAGCTCTGCAACTTTCTGGCACTATAATTGTTTTCCTACAGTTAAACCTGTTCTTACATAATATTATGACAAATAAACATGAAGCTAAGTGGGGAGGAATTTACATCTTAACTGCAAGGATCATTAGAAAAAAGGTAAATAAATGGATAATGGTTACAAAACAATAATTTTATTCAAGTCCACAATATTAGTACACATAAAATGTTAGTGTTATTCTGACTAAAATCAGCAGTGAGAAATTCATCAACCAAATGTGCAAGCTATTCCAAATCTCATTTTATCAGCATTCTAAAATTATTCAGCCAAATTACACTTAAAAATTTTTTTTGTTGGATGACCCAACAAAAAAATCTACAAAGATCAGATCAGGAATGATCAGCTGACATAGGAAAAAGTACACATGGCAATAAAATATCAAAATATGTTCCACTTCACTGTAACTAAAGGACTGAACATGTAATTCCTCAAGTGCCATTTTCACCTCTAACATTAAAAAGTGTTAATGTTGTTACCAGAAGACAGGCAAATAGGCACTATCCCATTAGTGAGAGTACAAACTGATACAATACCTTTGTAAGAACAATACTATCAACCAGAATTTTTACATGCACAGCCCATTTGCCCCACAATTCTACTTCTGGTAATTTATCCTACAATCTCACAAAGTGGGCAAATATATATTCAATGTGTTTGTTGTAGTACTTATGGTATTAGCAGCAAACACTAAAATTCTAAAATAGGGAACTAGGTAAATACATTAAGGCAGGCATACCATGTTCCAAGGTAAAATAATAAAAGAATGACCCATGCTATAAGATACCTTAATTGAGTTAATGAACTACACCCAGCAGCAACCATGTAAAAAAGGCAACTTATCTCTAACTGAGGTAAAGGGAGAGCACTATACGAATTAGCCTAACCAAATTTTTCCACATATCATTCAATGAGAGAAAACAATAAGAAATAGCTACAGACTTCTTAGGAAAAGAAAGTATACCCATTGATTATACCCAGCCAGGTTGCCACCAATGGGTAAGGACAACAGATAAGACATTTTCAAACATAAAATAATCAGGACATACAGCAAACTCTTTTGAAAAAAAAAAATTATCAGTTAATCAATGTTAAATGCATTAAAACGTTCAACAAAACACTCAATCCCAGATGGTGGAACACTGTCTATGAGATCTGAGGGAAAGATTACAACCCAAGAATTTCATACCTAATCAAGATGTCCTTCAAATATAAAGGCAGGCAGGCAAGCTGGCACTCTTTAATTCACCAAAGACCCTTTTTAAAAATTGACAAAATCTAGCCAACAGAGAGTTAAATCAAAGAACTCAGATATGGAAACACTATTGTTAAAAGAACCAGTGAGGAACTAGATTAATCAGGGGGATCACTTTATATATTATCTAAATGTCTACTACACTGCACACCTGAAACTAATATAATATTGAATGTCAACTTTAATTGAAAAATAAAATTAAAAACAAGAATCAGAGATAAACACTGGATCCTTTAAAATATAAAACTAAATACTGAAGGAATCATGGGTATAGATCAGACTATGCTCTAAAGACAAAGTAAAATAATGAGTGAAAAGGGAAAGACAGGAGTGCAAATATTCTTATTTTTCCTATTATGAAGTATACTGATACTGCCTAAAACTGAAACATGAAATATATATTTGTATAAAATAATGCCATTATCTTAATGTTTTTCATAATCCTTTTCTTTAACCTACAGGGATTTATCAAGAGCTAATAATTAATAAAGGAAAGATTTATTGGAAATTTGACAATTCCTTTTCAATTTCACTTGTTTCTGTTTTGTTTTGCTATTCAAGTGAAATGAATAAACCTCAAAAGCATTATGCATAGTGAAAAAAGTTGATCTGAAAAGGTTACACACATGGCAGATTATATATTCCTATACCACCCTCAAAATGGCAAAGCTATAGAGATAGAGAACAGCTTGGTAGCTGTTTGGTGAGAGGGTGGGAGACTACAAACACAGAGTATTAAGCAAAAAAGAATTCTTTTATGTAGTTATGTACCCTGACTGTGGCAGTAGTTTCATGAATCAATACATGGAATAAACTGCATAGAACCATACACACACACACGAATGCTGGTTAAAAAATGGTAAAAACTGAATAAGGTCCATAGTTGTTAATAACTGATATATACCAATGTCAAATTCCCTGGTTTTGATACTGCACACAGATGTACAAGATGTAACCACTGAGGGAATCTGGGTGAAGGGTACATGGGACTCCGTACTTGTTTTGCAACTTCCTGTGTATATATATTTCAAAAAGTGTAGTGGGGTTTTTTTCAATGCAAATGATAGTAATTGACTTTCCTTTTAAAACTAGAATGACCCAAAAAATTGAGCAGTCGCTTTTTTAATAGAAGTACTCAGATTAGGTTTCCACTACCTTATAGATCAATCGATTGATACAAAGACATACGAAATGTTTAGATAACTTTAACCATAGTTTAGGGTAGTAGAATTGGGGGTACTTTTTCTGCCATGTTCTTTGTATCTTTATTTTTTAATGCACATGTGTCATTTTTATAAAAATTATCCAGTTGTTACTCAAAAAAAAAATCTTCCCAGGTCTGATTACTAGCCAATTTAGAAACCAAGGATTTTTTTTTTTTCCCAGCTGCATTTAGCTCATGAAATACCCTTAGCATCTCAGGGAATCTGAGACCAGAGATCCTTTTCATTATAACCTTCATATAAAATAGCAGCTGGCTGTTCATGTAAATGAACTACTGCAAAAGCTAAACCTAATAGGCTGAACTGAAATCAAGCAACTGGTTTTTGGGTTTAGAAAGCAAGAGTGAAGTGAGAGTGGGATATCCCAGAGATATTTAACAAAAAGTCAGAGATAATGACTGCGCTAGCACCTGATAAAAGGCCAGGACTGAGGAAAAAAGGTGAAGTCCTAAGACTAGGTATTATTACTGTTTTGGTGAAAACACCATCACATGCAGCTATTTGTTTATCTCCCTTGAGCTCCTCCACTGAACTATAATTTCCTTTAGAGCAAGTACTATGTCATAATTATGTCATAATTAGCTTTGTATCCCTAACACTGTGACCTATATATGGAAGCTGCTTCAAAGTTTATTGGTGTGTGTGGTCCTGGGTTCAATCCCAAGCATCTCCACCAAATACCAAAAAAAAAAAAAAAAAAAGTTTATTAGTGGAATGAATTTTAGTAGGGGGTGAATGAGGATAAAGAAAGCTAAGGATTGGGCTACCACCCATAATCAGGGGGGAGAGAAAGGAGCCACCACTTCAGAAGAAATCAGAACTAAGATGGTGTCAACAAATGCTGCTCAAGGAGTGCTCTTCACACTATTCCTAGTCTATGGCAAAGTACAGAAATTGAAAGCATTTAAATACTTTCATATCAATTTGGCATTGCCACAATTTTATGTCTGTAAAATCCAGTAAGAACTTTAGGACCATATTTTGAAACATGTTTTTTATTTCATTTTGCTAACAATTCATTTTTATTGTCTTTCATAAAAGTATTGGTCCATGATGGATTGGAAATTTTTTTAATCAATAAAAGACAGCTAGTTCTTTACCGTTAAAAAAATCAAGCAATCGTCCTGTAGATGACTCGTAACGTGGTCCAGCCACCACTGTGGTCACGCTTTTTCTAACACATTAGAGGGTATGGAGAAATATCTATTTTCTCTTTTGTTAACAGCAAACTGACAATCTTGCCCTTTCTATTATGAAGCATATCTTGCAAGTTTTAAGGTCAGATAACTAGATGTAGTGTTTTTCCTGAAACAGTATTTAAATCAGGCTACAATTCAAGTAAATATGCCTAAGTAAATGTGCACAAGCTTAAGAAAAAAACTAGTAGTAAAAAAAATAAATAATGCACAGGTTGTAGAGTCATAGCATTGGATCTGAATCCTGTCTCTATCAACTTACTATGTAATTTTGGAGAAGCTACTGACACAAACCTCCCTGAGCCTCAGTGTCCTCATCTTCCTAAACTGTAAAACAGAAACAGATAATAATATCTACCTTGCAGGGTGGCTGTCCATGTTAAATGTATTGTGTGCAGTACACGAGGAACCCCGAACAATAGTCAGCACAAAGTGTAATTATGAAACACACACTGACCTTTTTCTCCCTCTAAATCCCAGCTTCCTTCCCTTCCCATTAGCCTCTTTCACCTCCCTCACTTCTCTTTGCCTTGAGTGTCCTCAGTCCCTTTCCACAACTTTCTGCGCTCCCTCTATCCCCACTTGCAATTGTTCCTCAGCACTTCCCCAGCAGCAATTAGTTTTTAGAGCCTCCCAGTAAATACATCATCTACACAGCATTTGTTCTAACAACTCCCTTTGCTCACCTGCTCCTCCACATCTCCACCTGTCCAGGGGAAACAATACCTGAGCTTGCTGGCCACCTTGGGTTTTGGAAAACAGGGTGTTTAACTACATTTATACTCTATTTCAATCTTACCACTCTCTCTAAATACCGTTACTATCATTCACTAACCTAAACGGCCCACCTTGACCCTCGTGGATTTATTTTTACACTTGACTCATGATTACCTAAATAACTATTGAATGCTTACTGGGCACTGGGGATGCAGAGGAGTGAGACTCATTCTGACATGGACTCAGAGAGAAAATCCCACTCCCAAGCTTGGAGTGGGAGTGGGGGTGGAGTGAAGGCACGAATAAATGAGTTTCATATTTTGCTCTTCAAAGTTCTAAACCATTGGACACTTACTTCAATATAGTCTTATAATTCTTATATAATAAAAACAAATCCAAATAATAAAAGTGAAAAAAAGGCCTAACTATAATCAAAGATGATAAATGTGAAATTAGTGACTAGAAAGTCTCAAAGAGGTTATGGTGACCTGGAAATTATAGGTAAGGTCTCACTTGCAAAAATGAAGAAAAGGACATTCAAGGCAGAGGGAACAGCACTGAGCAAAGGCAGAGAAGTATGAACGTGTACTCAGTGTTCTGGGAATTACAAGTGGTTTGTTGTGGCTAGAGAACACAATATAATTTGGGAAGTCTAAAAAATATTCCAAATAAATTTCTACTACTCTGCTATGATAAAAACTTGGTCTCTGAAAACAATGGGGACCCTCTGCTCCAAATGATTTGGGGTCAAGTGACATGATCGCTTCTGAGTTCCATGAGGTAGAACTGGTAGGACTACAAAAGACAGATTGGTAGTGGAAAAACCTGGAAGCCATCAAGACGACAGCGTGACCAAAGTAGAGGGGATGGAGGGAAAGGCCAGGGGTTAGGTCACAAGTTAGCAGCAGCATCAACAGGTCTGAAGGCAAAGGGAAAGCTAAAGATGACACAGATTTATCATTTGAGTGTCCCGTGAATAAGGTCATTAATAGTACTAGGGCATGGGGGAGATGGTGCTAACCTGAAGGAAGAATGATAGATTTAGTTTAGACATGTTTAATTTGATGCCTACAGGATACTCAGGTGGATATCCAAGGCTGGAAAGGAAGGTTGAGTTCTCACTAGCACACAGGTCAATAGCTGAAGCCATGAGAAAAATCAAGGAGACTGAACCGAGAGAGTAATATTATGAAAGCCAAGGGAGCCAAGAGAAATAAAAAAAGTGTTTCAAGAAAAGAAAACTGGTGGTTGCTAAGAGCCAAAAGGAAAAGTCAGATAGCATAAGGACTGAAAAGAGGCAATTCGTATTGGATTCAGCGCAGAGGTTACAGGTGACCTCAAAACGTAGCAAAGACAAAAAGTCTGCAAAAATTATAGAACGAACCGTGACTGGGAAGAGAACCAGGTTTGAAAAGCAAAGGGAGAATAGCTGCTATGTGTTCGGAATTCCCTCCCTCTTCACCCCAAGATGTGCTGTCACATCTTCCTTGACTTGGACCAGGTATGTACACAATCCAACTACCTAAAATCATCAAGATCCCTGTACTGCCCAATGCCAGTTACATTCATCTAAACAGCAACTGCCCACCTACCTACAGAGCCAGATCCCTTATTGTCAGCAGACAACCCATCTCCTTCCAGTTTCCTGTCAATTCCTTTACCATTCCCACCAAATCCAAATCACAATTAAAATTTCCTACTATTCCCAATTGCCTGGTTAGAGGTTTCCAAAATCAG
Organism: Cynopterus sphinx; assembly: GCA_030015415.1. Lineage (NCBI taxonomy): Eukaryota > Metazoa > Chordata > Mammalia > Chiroptera > Pteropodidae > Cynopterus > Cynopterus sphinx. Next base: position 90,405,917 of record CM057379.1, on the reverse strand, counting down.
TTTAAGCTTTACCCTTTTCTTTGTTTCTTGAACCTGAAATCAGTCAGTTTTCAGTGACAACTCTCTTAACTCTTCCTCTCCACATCTAAAAACAGGCCTTTGGCAAATCCATCCAAGCATGGTGTCATATCTGGTTTCTCACACCAATCTAACCTACGCATGACAGATGAATTAATTTTTAAGGAAAAACCAGCTAAAAAACAAAGCCCAACTCCCTGAAGCAGTCCTGGAGGACCTCCATAAGCTGGTCATAAACTATCTTTACAGCTTTCCTTCTATCTATTTCACAAAAACCTCTGCCATGGCCAAACCAGTCTTTCTTAACATTACACGTTTAGTTACTCTCGTCTTCTGAAATATCTGCTCACTACAAGTTCTACTCATCATAGGGAACCTAGCTTACTTGCTCTAAAACCGCCTTTGAGGGGTTGGCTCCATAGTGTAGTGGTTAGCACATCTGCTTTACACACAGAAGGTCCTGGGTTTGTACCCCAGGTGTGCCAGGCCCCAGGTGCACCAGGCCCTAGGGGCATGCCACAAGCACATGGGAGGAAACACCTCATCTTCAGAGATCCAGTTCTTAAAGGGAGATGGCAATATCCTTAGGTCAGGGGTGGAAGTGGGGGGAAGAATTAAAGAGGGAAAAAATAAAAAAATAAATAAAAAATAAACATGAACACCCAAGACCTCCATAGCATTCCTACCACAACTGGCTACTAGCCAGGAATTAATCCAGACTCTTGCAATACATCGGCAAACAAAGCAAAGATCCCTAGCTTTATGTAGTTATTTTAGCAGGAGATAAAACAGATTTCATAAATAACATTAAGTATATAAAATGTCTACATATCGTTAGTGCTACATAAAGAAGTAAAGCAGAATATGAAGGACTGGAGTTCTGGAGTGCGATTACAATTTTAAATAGGGTGGTAAACAGGCCTCCTTGGGAAGATGACTCTTGAGAAGGCTCTCAGAAAGTCAAACCTGTCGTGCAGCTGTCTCAGGGGAAAGTGTAGTCTAAGCAGAGGCAACATCCAGGCCAAATCTCTGAGGCAGAAATACACCTGGAATTTGAAGAATAGCAAGGAGGCCAGGGTAGCTGACCACTGAGCCAAGAGGATAGCAGAAGACGGATTCAGGGTATAACCACAGGCCTGAATATGGAGGGCACAGTAGGCCATGCAGGAGCACATGGGCCGCCACTGGCTCACTCTAAGTAAAATAAAAAGCCATGGGAACAGAACAAAGACACAACCTGCCCTAGATTTTCCTAAGAATCACTGAGGCTACTACATTGATAACAGACTATAAAGGAGCAAGCTCAGAAGCTAGCATAACAGTTAGAAGGCAACTGTCATAATCCAGGCAAGAGATGATGAAGGCCTGAACTAGAGTGGTAGCAGTGGAGGGAATAAGAAGTGATAAAGTCCTGGCTACATTTCGAAGGTAGAAATCAATCAGCTTTCCTGATATGACCAGATGCAGGATGTGAGATAAAGAAAAGTCAAGGATGACTTCCAAGCTTTTGGCACAAGCAGCTGGAAGGATAGAGCAGACCCCAAACGAAGGCCATGGGTGGAGAAGACTTATAGAAGATCAGGAGTTGAGTTTGAGACATGTTATATTTGAAGTGCCTAGAAACGAGCTTGTATGTCAAAAAGGCAGGCAGTTGGATACATGAGAACTACAGCTGAGGAGGGGTCTGGACTGGGAGTTGACCAGGTAGGTCTGAGGCCTAGGGCACCCCCGCTGCTCAAAGATCAGCGAGATGGAGAAAAATTAAAAGCACATCTTGGTGTCCAGAAGGCCAAATGAAAACTTAAGGAAGAGGGAATGCTCAACTTGTGCAATGCTACTGACAGATCAAGTAAAATGAGGACTGAAAACTACTGCATTTAGCCACCATGGGGGAAAGGCCCTAGACAAATGAACTTGAAAGAGAACAGAGGGTAACCACTTAGCAACCACTCTTACCTAGAGTTTCGTTGCAAAAGGGAACAAAGAAATAGGGGAGTTGCTAGCAAGAATAGGAGTAACAGTATTTACTATGAGGAAGAGTCCCATGCCTGAGTGCCATTTGCATATAAAGCCCTAAAAAGTCCTAAATATTCAATAAATGTTCTCCCACCCTTTATACCTGTCATTATTATCTTTACTGATATGTATCTGATTGTTTAGCTACCTGCAAACAACTTTTTCTTGAAAGACTCTTTTTCCCCTCATCCAACTGTCAAATTCTTCCTAATCCTTCAAGACTCAATCTCTCAGGAAGCCTCTCCTGGCCCCTCTCTTCAGTTAATCTCCCTCAGATATTCTTCTATCACCCTTATCACAGACTTTTATAATTATCAGAATATATGTCCCAACTTCCTCGTTAAACTGACTCCTAGAGAGAAGGGGCAACAAACATCAGCCCTCTTGGGGTGAAAGAGTAACAGTTAAGAGCTCAGACTCAAGCCAGATTGCCTGAGCTTAAATCCCAGTTCCACCACGTAGTTGCAGTGTGACCTTTAGAAGTTGCCTCACCTCTCTGGGCCTTGAACGTTCTCACCTATAAAATGAGAATTAAAAAAAGCCTCTACCTCTTGGCATTGTTTGGAAGAGTAAATGAGTTAATATATGTACAATGCCTGGCATATGCTAAGCCCTATAAATATTAACTATTATATTATTACATTATATCTATAGTAACTAGGATTTTTAAGCTTGTTTCAGGAAATCAGTTTATTTCACATATGAATAAACTGAGGCACTAGAAAACTCTGACCTACGGTAGAGAACTACCTCTTTATACCACACATTGAGTTTTTTGTCTACCAGATAATTTCATCACTTGAACCAGGTCAGGTACTAATTTTTTCAAGCTTTTAAAGTCACTTCGTGACATTTTTTAACCTGTCTCCTAGTCCACCTATAATTACATGATTGACTACAGAGCCTCTCAGTACTGCTGAACCCTTCTCCCTGCCACCTTCCTACACCACCATGGTTTCTTCAAAATTCCCACCACATGGTGCACAATGCAACACTGTTGATGGACAAATGAATGACAGACACACCATTTGAGTTGCCAAATATAAGGTCGGGTTTTCCCTCTAGTACAGACCACTCAGAGGGTGACATTCAAAAATGAGAAGCCTTTCTAACCAAAGCAGTTTGCTAAGCATCTAAAAAATTTTAAGCAAAGACAAGTTTGCACAAAATTTCCATGATAAGCATTTAAGTAACAAGTTTTCAGAGAAGTAGTGGGAACCTCTAAGATGTTACATCACTTAAGAACTCATGGGAATTCAACCCAAAATGATGATTTAATCAAATGCAGCTGCCCAATGACTGTTCTAGTAATTCTGGTATTGCAACTACAAATCTTTTTCAATTAGTTTTAAATATGCAGGTCAAAATCTCTCCTCCTGATAGGACAGTTTAAAGGAATTCTAATAATCCCTAGCCTCCATCACTATTTCAGAACCAAACAAATTCAGTTGGATGACATCACCAATCACCTTCCACATGAGACAGTACATGTACTGCAAAGAGCACAGGTGTTGGTGTAGAGCACCTTGGGTCCAAATGCTTCTTAGACAGGTATGGTACAACAGGTCTGTTCATCTTCCCCTATGGTAGTAACAATGTAACCTTGCAGGGTGGATATGGTTGATTGATTCTGAATAACTTGAAAAATGAATACATAGAAAACAGCTGCTTACAGCAGATACTATATAAATGGTAGTTTTATCATATTATACCATTTTTGCCTTACTAGAGTTGAAGTTTTAAAAAGAAGTTATTACAAAGGCTCAAACATGTCAACTAACACTTTTTTTCAAGCTGGAAAATGGGAAGCTGGGTTTAATTAAAAATTATTGGGGGTGACATTAACAAAATCAAGTACATTTCAAGTATATAATTCAACAGTAAGTCATATATGTATCGCATTGCGTACACCACCCAGAGTTAGATTTGCTTCCGTCACCAAATATTTGACCCCTTTTACCTCTTCTTTCTTCCTTCCTTCCCTCTGGTAACCACTAATCCACAGTCAAGCATGTTAACTAATACTCTTAGAAGTAAAAATGTTAAGTCAGTAAGAAATAGATGGGGACAAAAAGTTCCTGGAATAAAATAGCTGTGATACCAGGGAAAGACCCTCCTCCTTTAAAACACAAACCAGGCAATGGCTTCCTTGCATTTTGGGGACAAAGTCTGCTCTGCCCACACCCTGACCTTGGTACAGCTACAGATGAATCTCTCTGATGACAGTGATGCAGAAAAGACATGACTAGAGCATATCCACTGTACTTAAATATATGACTCGCAACTTACTTCAGAAAAAACTGTACATAGCGATTATAAAATCAACTACTACTTCACAATTAATTGCTCGAAGGTGGTCATTTCATAATGCTCTCCTGATCGCCAATAAAAATGAAACCTAAATATGAAGTTGTTTGGCTTAGTGCATAACCAGTAAATTCTACCCAGGGATTCCAGAGCTCCCTGAAAGGAGGAATATGTCTATGTTTACCCGACATCCCCTAGAGCCTGGCATATAATAACTATTTAAAATTCTCTAAAAGATTTGTACACCCATATTCACAGCATTACTCACTAAAGGCAAAATGGAAGTAACCCAGGTGTCCACCAACAATTGAATGGATAAACAAAATGGATAAACAAAATAACACAATGGAGTATTATTCAGCCTTAAAAAGGAAGGAAATTCTGATATGTGCTACAACATGGATGAACCTCAAGGATATTATGCCTAGTAAAATAAACTTAGTGAAATGAGGATTCCACTTATATTAGTTACCTAGAGTAGTCAAATTCATAGAGACAGAAAGCAGAATAGTGGTCACCAGAGTACAGGAAGAAGGGAATGGGAGTGTTTAATGGTACAATTTGTTTTGAGAGATGAAAAAAGTTCTGGGGATAAAATGCACAACGTGAATATACTTAAAGCTACAAAACTGTACATTTAAAATGATTAAAAATGCTAAGTTTCACATTATGTGTATTTTACAGTTAAAAAAATTATTTGAAAGAATAAATGAAAAAATAGTACTACTTTCATCACTCACCAAATGTTCTCTTTCATACCTCTGGGTTATTAATTAAAGAATTTCTACCTCCACATTTTATAAGAAAACTGGAACTCAGCTTAGCTGACCTGCCACTATACTACATATAGTCTACTATGCAGTGCTGCTTGGCATTAACAGTGTATTTTATCCCACTGGTTGTAAGCCCCAATAAGACAAGGGCTATACCTCAGGTCTTTCTATGCCCAGAACCTGAACACACCACTCACAGGCCCCTCAAATGTTCTGAAAATCCCACTGGCCTGAACACCTATATTACAGATGTCACTGTGTCCCTTTCTCAACTAAAATCACTAGCGTGGCAGGAGTAAAACGGGAAGCCTTAAGAAAACTTCCGTCACTGAAGGTGTTCAAACAGAGGGTGGGCCATCAACCACTCCCCATGGCTTACTACTTTCAAGAGCTGGGGCACATAAAGGTTCAGCCAATTTCACTTCTGAGGGACTTGAGTCTTCAATAGTAGATAGATAAGGCTAAGAAACCATTACAATAATAAAAGACAAGTGCTTAATAAATAGATGTGAGTACACAAATCTAAGGGAGTACTTGGAAAATGCAGAAGGTATCTTCGGCAGAGGCAGCTTCTAAGCTGGATCTGCAAGGATGAATAGTTTTCCAGGCACTACAGGGAAAAGGCCAGAGCACGTAGTGGAAAGAACAGCAGTTTCAAAAGAATAGCACCGTTCCTGGCTGCTATTATCTAAGTGACCTCTGCAAATCACAAACCCTGTTTCCCCATACATAAACCTATAGCAAGACCCCGACCAGCTCTGTGTGCTGCATCTAACAGATCTGAAGTCAGACTGCCTGGGTTCAAATAGGGCCACTTCAGAGTGACCCTGAGCTGGGTAATCAGTGGTTCTGTGCCTCAGTCTCCCCACTTCGGAAGAGGGCTGGTGTGCTAATTAAATAGCACATGTCAATCCCTAAGCCCAGGGCCGGGCACATCGCACGCCCTCAGAAAATAATGATAGCTACAGTAATGATGAGCTACACCGTGAGAGAGAAACACCAGATGCAAGGGCTGTGCCTGCTGTGCTTCCAGGTCCCTCCCAGTCCTGAGACGTCCTTGGGGGGATGGGAGCCCACAGCCGGGGCTGCAAATCTTGCACGCATGTGTCGCTGCCCTGCTCGGCACGCGCCTCTCCCCGCCCAAGGGAGAAGCGATGGCTCAGCAGCCCCAGGGCCCGCTCCCGCCCCAGGCCGGGCGCCGTAGGAGGGAAGGGGCTCGGACGCCACTTACCATGCTGGCGGGGGAAGGGGACGGCTCAGGTGAGCTGGCTCTCGGGCTGCCGACACGTCCCGCTCGCGCAGGTCAGGTCATGGTCCCGGCAGGCTCGGGAAGTCCCCCGCCCATGCACAAAGAACCGCTTCCCCAACCGAGCCCCGCGGGGACCCCCTAAAAAGAGCGCGGCCCCGGATTCATTGGGGACCCCCGGGACAATTCATCAAGACCCACTCCCCCCTTCAAGGAAGCTGAAAAGGCAGGAAATGGGGCTCGGGGGCCCCCCGCCCGGGCCCGACCCCCGCCCCGAGGGGAGGCTGCGGGCCCAGGCAGGGGCTCCCCGGCCTCCGCGTTCAGACGCAGCGGCGGGCCCGGCCGCGAGGCTGACGGGGCGGAGGCTGCAGCGGCCTCGGCGGCGCAGCCCGACGGACCGGCTCAGAGGACAGGCCCGGGGCCCCGCGCTCTCCCCGCCGCCTCAGCCCCGCCGGCCGCCGCCCCCGCCGGCCCGCGGAGCATCCCTGCGCGCCCCCACCGCCCAGCCGCCCGCTCGCGCCGCACCGCACCGCACCGCGCCGCGCGGCCGCCCCCGGCCGCCAGCCCCAACGCGCCGGAAGTGGCGAGCGCCCGGCGCGGCCGCCCGGCTGCGGCGCTGGAACCGGACCAATCCGGAATCGGGCGCGGGGCGGGGCCGCGGGGCGGGGCCGCACCTGACGGCGCCCGCTGGCCCCGCCCCGGCTCCGCCCCCGGCTCCGCCCCGCGCCGCGCCGGCGCCCGCCCGCGGCCATGTTGGTAAGGGCGCAGCAGGCTCTGGGGTCTCAGCCCGGGGGCGCTCTCCGCTTCCTCTCGTGGCTCACTCCTTCCTTCCTTCCTTCATTCCTTCCGCACACTTTGCGGGCAGAGCCTTTTCCTGGCGAGCACCCGGCTGGAATCCGGCGGCACACAGCCTCTGCCCTCGTGTGAAGCGTCCCCCATTCCGGGCACCCACGTTTCAGCCCTGCTACGCCACGGCGCTGCTGTGGCTTCCAGGACTAGGCCCCGCCCTGAGGAGGCAGATGAGCAACAAGAGCAAGTGGATGAATGCGGGGTGGGTAAGAAACGAGGAAGACTGTGGGCGTTGCGAGCACAGCCAACACTCCGTGTGCTCAGAGAAGACTGAAGGCAGGGACGGGAGGAGCAAACAGGCCCGACACATGCAGTCAGCAGCGGGCAGCGTGATCGCAGTCGAAGGAACAACGGCTGAGGATCTGGGCTCTGAGATGGCCAAGACTGTGGCGGGTTCTTGGGCCTCTCCTCCAGCCCATTGTCCTGATTTATGAAAGTTGATTTTAAGAAACAAGAACAGGAAAAAGTCCCTGGTGGCAGAGGTGCTGCTAGGGTCTGCGGACTGCAAGGACTGAGCAAATCTGTGTAAACCAGGGGCTTTCAAACACCGCTGTGAATCAGAATCACCTGGAGGGCCGTCGAAACCCGGATTGCCATCTGAGCCCCACTTCCAGTTTCTAATTCAGTACATCTGGGGTGGAACCTAGTTACGTTCCTAATAGGTTCCCAGGTGATGCTAATGCTGCAGGTCCAGGGACCACACTTAGAGAACTGCTAATTAACTCATGACTACAGAAAACTTTCACTGATTCTTCCTACTGAATGACAACCACTGTTCTGAAGATTCAGTGCTGAGCAAAACACATTTGTGCCCTTATGAAAGAGAGACATTATGTTTAAAGTAATGTACAATAAGTCATTAGTTATAATTTTGATAACAGTGTGAAAGAGAAATACAAACCACCATGAGAGTTGACAGCCAAGGGATCTAAGCTAATCTCAAAGCGTGGTCAGGAAATGACATTTATTTAAGCTGTGGCCTGAAAGAAATGTACTTCGCTAGGCAAAGAGGAGGCATAGAACATTCTAAGCAGTAGAAAATGAAAGTACGAGAAAAGTCATCTCGAAAGATAAGCTGAAAACCCAGGACTGAGGCCAAGTGACTTGTCCTTTCTTGGCTCAGTTTAGTGGACAAAATGCTTTTGGATGAAACAATTGGGAGTAGAATCTCAGCTCTTACAGTGCTAGCTGAGGAGGTCTGTTTAGCACATTACTAACCAAGTCTTGGTTTTGCTGTGTACTTGGATGAAATAACAGAAACTCAACTCAATGAATTAGAGGTTTGCCTTTGGCTCACTTAACTCACATAGCTGGACATCCAGAGAGGTTAGCTTCAGGCTGAAGTGATGGGAACCCCTGGATCCATTCCTCTAGGATTTTCTTGGCTCTGCTCTCCTTCACATCAAGATGGCTGCCAGAAACACCCAGGCCACAAACATCCCCATTCACATCCAGCAAGAGAGAGCACCTTTTCTCTCATCCTTTCTTATGGCAGTAAACTTTATACTACTGGTCCTATTTGGCCCATGCCTGCCCATCTCTGAACTAGCTACTGTGGAGGAGGATGGAATTGCTATGATTGACTTACAGAATCAGACCCTGGAGTTGATTTCAATTTCCCAGAATGAAGTGGATTTGGTGGAGTCACCACATGTTCACCATATCTCCATTGCCAGGCTGGAGTGAAAATTTAATGCACACAAAACACCTAGCACATAAGGCATACAATAAATCACAGCTATTATTAATTTTACTCCAGGGACTTCATCCGAGTCAACTAAATAACATTTTGTTATTAATATTAATTTTGAGCCTGTCTATTCCAAAAAAACATTTAAGGCTGCTATTACTTTTTGTTGGCACTGCAAGAATGTCCCCCATCCATCTCCTCCTACCTATTCCTATTGCTACTGCCTCAGTCTCAGTCATTTAGTTATTTGCTCAACAAACTTTCACTGAGTTAGTAGCAATTTTGTGCCAGGCCTTTTTGCAAAAACTAAGTGTTCCAAATGAATAAGATTCAAGCAGATTGTGTATTGCCTCATGGTAGAAACAACCACCCAAACAATTAGCACAGTGAGAGAGGTGCTATAATAGGGATGTGTACAGACCTAAGCACAAAAGTGGGGAGGAAGCAACTAAGTATGGGGGGGGGCAGTAACTGGAAGGCTAAACAAAGATAGTAATTAGTCGAGTCTTCACAGAAGAATAGAAGTTCACCTCAATGCTTTAGAGTCCCTACTCTTTCCACTCCAAGTTGTCTTCTATTGTGCCAAGACTCCACTACAAGGCTGAGACTCTAAAGCTGGAACTCTATTGTAAGGACAAAAGGGACTACATCATCTCAGAAAGAGAATCATCCAAAGGGTTGTGTGGATTTCAGACATGGTTCTGAAATGACATCACAGAACTCAATTTCTCTCCATTTCTTGGCTATGCTTCCTTGATTGGGGCAGGGGAGTAGGGGTCCTTTATTCGCATGGTGGTCTCTAGCATATCTAGGCTTTATCTTCTCCTAGGTTGAATTCTGATAGAGAAGAGATCATGCCTGTCCTACAAACATTCCAGGAAAATAATCTCATTGACTTTGATTGGATCACTCCTGAACCAATCACTGTGACCAGAGAGAATGAGATGCTCTGATTGGCTGGACCTTGGTCATATAGTCTACCTCCAGCTCCAGAATAGTTCTTTTAATAGCCAAGACCTTTCTAAGCCCGCACCACAGCTCTGCAAGGCTATCAGAATCTGGAGAATTCTTCCATTTGCAGATGAGGAATCTTGTTGATATCTCAATGGACATAGGAATTACAGTATTATTCAATATGAATTTTTTAAATATGTTTTTTATTTTTCAATTATAGTTGGCATACAATATTATATTAGTTTTCAGGTGTACACTGTAGTGATTAGACATTTATATAACTTATGATGGATCACCCCAATAAATCTAGTACCCATCTGACACCATACATAGTTGTTACAATATTATTGACTATATTCCTTATTTTATACTTTATACCCTCATGACTATTTTGTAACTACCAATTTGTACTTCTTAATTCCTTCCCCTCTTTCACCCACTGTCCTAACTCCCCTCCCATCTGGAAACCCTCAAAATATTCTCTGTATCCATGAGTTTGTTTCTGTTTTATTTTCTTAGATTCCGCATGTAAGTGAAATCATATGACTTTTGTCTTTCTCTATCTGACTTACACGACTCAGCACGGTACCCTCTAGGTCCATCCATGTTGTTGCAGATGGCAAGATTTCATTTTATTTATTATTTATTTACAATGTATATATGTACCACCTCTTTTTTATCCATTTATCCACTGATGGACACCCACATTGCCTCCATATCTTGGCTATTATAAATAATGCAAGGAATATATGAATGCACATTTCCCTTCAAAGCAGTATTTTTGTTTTCTTTGGATAAATACCCAGAAGTAGGACTACTGGGTCCTTCTTTGTCTCTTATTATAGCCTTTGCTTTAAAGTCTATTGTGTCTGGTATAATTATTACTACCCCAGATTTTTCTTTTCATTTCCATTTTCATGAAATATTGTTTTCTATCCCTTTACTTTCAGTCTTTTGCTCTGAAGTGAGTCTCTTGAGGCAACATACATGAGGGTCTTGTTTTCTTATCCATTCAACCACCTATCTTCTGATTGGAGCACTTAATCCTTTTTCATTTGAAATAATTGTTGATAGATATGTAGTTATGGCCAAGATTTCCTGTAATACTGATTTGGTGTTGATAAACTCCTTTAGCTTTTTCTTATCTGGGAAGCACTTTATCTGTCTTTTGATTCTAAATGAAAGCTTTGCTGGGTAGAGTAATCTTGATTGTATGTCTTTGATTTTCATCACTGAATTAGTGCCAATCCTTTCTGGCATGCAAAGTTTCTATTGATAAATCAGCACATAGTCTTATGGGATTTCCTTTGTAAGTAACTAATTGCTTTTCTCTTGCTGCTTTTAAAATTCTCTCTTTGTCTTTAACCTTTGTCATTTTAATTATGATGTGTCTCGGTATGAGCCTTTTGGGTTCATCTTATATCTATTTCCTTCCAGGTTAGGAAAGTTTTCTGTCATTATTTCTTCAAATAAGTTTTTAATTCCTTGTTCTCTCTCTTCTCCATCTGGTAGCCCTATGATGTGAATGTTGGTACACCTGATGTTGTCCCAGAGACCCCTTAAACTACCCTCATTGTTTGGGGGGGGGATTCTTTTGCCTTATTACTCCTCCAATTGGATATTTTCTACCTTATCTTTTAAAACATGGATTCAGTCTTCTGCAGCTAATATACTGTTGGTTCTCTTTAATGTTTTCTTCATTTCAGTTATTGTATTCTTCATTTCTGACTGGATATTATTTTTTATGTTTTCTATCTCTTTGTTAAAGTTCTCACTGAGTTCATCTACTCTTCCCCTAAGTTCATTAACCATTCATATAACCAGTGTTTTGAACTCTGCATCTGGTAGATTGTTTGTCTCCATTTTTAGTCCTTTTTCGGAGCCTTGTTCTGCTCTTTCATGTGGTACATGTTTCTTTGTCTCCCCATTTTGGCTGCCTCCCTGTGTTTGTTTCTATGAATTGGATAGAGCTGCTATGTCTCCCAGTCTTAGTAGCATAGCCTTCTGTAATAGATATCCTGTGGAATCCAGTAGCGTAGTCTCCCTTGTCACCTAAGCCAGGTGTTTTAGGTGTGTCCCTTGTATGGGTTGTGTGTGCCCTCCTGTTGTACTTGAGCCTTAGTTGCTGCTTGTATTTCAGAGGGAAGGACTGACCCTCAAATTGATTGGTTGTGAAGACTGGCCATGACTACAGCAGAGGAGTTTTTATATAGGGGCTGACCCTATGAAGTAGGATTCGCTTTAGCAAGGCTCTGCTGCCTGCCTTTTGCATGCATCATTCTCAGATACAGCCACAGGTGGTGCTCCAGCTTGATCAGAGTGGCTGCTGAGTTTGTTGGCCTAGGGACAACTGGGAGGGACCCCACCACAGGCCAAGTTCAGCCACAGCCTGTGCCCTGCCTGGGGCCACCTGGCATGAGCCACCAAGGAATCTGCAGATGATCACCACTCATTCTGGGCTTGGAAGTGCCTTGAGAGGCCAAGCCACAAACCAAGGCCAGCTGCTGCTAGTACCAGGCTCAGGCTTCTCAGCAAGAGGTACAGGGCATACAGTGGCCATATGCTGCTTATTTGGGTTTTATGAACCTTTGAGGGATTTTAGGAAAGTACAACATGAATCAAGACAAGCCATTTGCATGGAAAAGCCACTGGAAGTATCTTAAGTGGGCCTGCAAGTTGGGTGAGGCAGGGTCTCAGGGAATCAGCAGAGCAAGGCAACCAGTGTTAGCCAGGTTGATAGAGACCCAGACATGGCGGCTGCCTGCATCAGCACATCAGGAAGGGGAGGGCTCAACAAAGGAACAATGTCCTCTGCCAACACATCTGTCTGGGAGAAAGCCGCCCCTCCAGCCCTCACCCTGAAGCCAATTTAGTTCCTCCTTGAATGTCCCAGTGCCTTTCAAGCTGCTGCACCAGCACTGGAGCTCAGAGCAAGTGTGTCAGTCAGCAAGTAAGTCTGCATGCAGGCACCTTAAGGGGAGCTGCCCTCTGCCTCACCCAGCCACATTCTCCACTGATTTTCACAGCACCAGAACCCTGGGCTTGAGAGCCAGGTGTAGGACTGGGACCCCTTCTCCAGGGAGTCCTCCTCAGCTGATATATCCCTCCTGATTCTCAACTGCCACACACAGGTGTCAGACCAGCCTGTTCCACATCTCTGCTCCTCTTACTAGTCTTGGTGGCCTCTAGTGTGTGTCCCCACTTGTAGGACTTCTATGCAGCTAGACTTCAGCCAACTCTCAATTATGGCTGTTCTGTAGTTTAGTTGTAATTTTGATGTGATGAGAGGAGATAAGCACAGCATTTACCTACCTCTCCATCTTGACCAGAAGCTCTGGGTTGAGTCCTTTTCTCTTACACAGCTGTGTGACCTTGAGCACATCACCCAAACTCTCTGTACCTGTTTTCTTATCTATAAAATAAAAACAATATTTGTACCTACCTGGTCAGGTAGGTACTGTAACAGTCAGATTTTATCAGGAAACTCTAATTAGAATGTGAAGAATTGACAAGGGGGCTATTTAAAAAGGGCAGTGCATAAGAAAACCCTACAAAGGGTAATAGAGTACCCAAGTCTAGTTCGAGGATAATTGGTATCCCTACATCTGGAGGGGCAGGAGGAGAAACAGTTGCCAGAATCAGGCAAGAGAATCATGTGAATGCCGCTGAAGGAAGCAGCCATCCAAGATGATCCTGCAGGGAGCAAGCCAATGAGGTAAATACTCTGACTCACTGTCTTCCCTCCCTCTGTCTCCAAATGGGGCTCCCCATTAGACAAACCCAACCAGAAGCCAGAAAGCAAGGAAGACTGGTGATATAGTTCATAGAGGCCAACCTCCTGGGCACAGGGCTGGGCAGAGAAAGTGAATGAGACTTCCAGGTCCAAATGGAAGAGACCCAGTAGAGCACATTAGCGTGGGAATGCTCATGAGTGTGTAGTACTATGCCTAGTATATTAAAAGATTTATTTTAATTTTTAGTTATTAATAATGATTATTTCCAGCCTAGTTCCAGCCTATCTTTCCATCCACTCCTCTTCTACAACCCACCAAGCTAGAACCGTCATGGCTCCTGGAAAAAACGGCAGACTCATTGATGTCTCTGAGCCTATGCTTTTGTTGTTCCACCATCTGAAATGTTCTTTTCTTCATCCCTTTACATTCCTTTCAAATTCCTATTCAACCCAAAGACCCAACTCATATGTCTCCTACTGAGTGACCTTCCTTGCCTCCTCTCACCACATCAAAATTACAACTGAACTACAGGACAGCCATTATTGGGAATTGCCTGAGCTGAACAGAAGTCTACAAGTGGGGACACACAGAAGAGGCCACCTTGAGACTGGTAAGAGGAGCAGAGATGTAGAACAGGCTGGTCTGACACCTGCGTGTGAATAAAAGTCTGTTTATAAACATCCATTAATATGATTAATGGAGAAGTTTTGCCTGAAAACTTACCTAATGGTGACATATAACAGGAATTATCCATGGGTACCCAATAATGGGGGAAAGGGCTCTACTATTCAGCCATATCTGCCTCTGCTTTCTTGTAAGTAAAAGGGAGGGTTACACTTCCCCACTCCTTGCAGTTGGGCAGGATAATGCCAGCTGAATAGAAGTGACTCATGTCACTCCTGGGCCAAAGCATTTCCTTGCCTATGCAAATCCCTCTGATTCTGCTCTCCCCTGCTGTAGTGAACCCTGAGCTGTCATGTTGAGATTGTGGTATCATGAGATGGAATGACTACATGGGTCAGAACACCTCCCTGACCCTACCAAGCTAGAAGAACAAGCAATAAATAAACTTGTTTTGAGGCACTGAGATTTAGGGGTGGTGTGTTCCTACAGTGTAACCTGGCCTTTCCTGACCAATACACATGATCACGTGTGGTAGTTGGTCTACAAAGGTGAGCTACCACTGAATCAGGTCTGTCAGTATTCACAGCCTGTGTGGTGCCCCGTCCTCAAATCTGACCCTGTGAATGCACTTCTGACCAATGAAATGGACGGAATGCAGCATGACTTCCAAAGTTAGATCTTAAAAAGTTTTACAGTTTTTGCCTGGGTTTCTTGGAATGTTCCCTCTGAGGCAAGCCAGCCACAATATAAGAAGTCTGATTACCTGAGAATGCCATGCTGTGAAGAAGTCCTAGTTAGCCACACGGAATGACCGTGTGGAGGAGTATTGCCGGACTAGCCTCTTTCTGCTGCAGCTAGGCCAGCTGAGATGCCAGCCATGTAATTGAAGAGGCCACCTTGGACAGTGAGCCAGTCATGATTTCTGAAGACTCCAGCCCCACCACCTTTCTGACTCTATGACTGAAACCACAGGAGAGACCCCAAGTAAGAAACACCCAGCTAGGCCCGGTCTAGCCTCAGAACTATGAGAGATAATACTAAGTTACATTTTAAGTCATCGTATTGTATTGTGGGAGGATGAGATTAGTGGGGCCTCCCTCAGGTTGGAGTTCTAAGAGCGAAGGCATTGTGCTCATTTGGGGGAGTATTTGTTTTCAGGCTGTCCAACATCTATCTCTTTTGAGGTTTTCTTCCTCTCACAGTAAGGGATTGAAATCAAAGGTTTTCTTGTCTCTAGCCAAGGGGAAGAGCACATGGCCAAAACTAGAGCAGATGAACTCCACCACCAGGAATTTGAATATTTAGACAAAGAGATTAAAATGGTTAGACTGGTGCTCACTTCAGCAGCGCATATACTAAAACTGGAACAATAAAATGGTCAGACTATGCTCTAGATGCATAAATGTCACCCTATGTGATAAATCTTCCTCTTAAACTCTACGGTTGCCCATCTCCAAGCCTCCTGTTGACTCCACAGTAGCCCATTTCCTTCTAAGAAATTAACTTTTATTTCCATCAGTCACAGTTGATGTCAGGGTAGGCTATGCTGCTAAAACAAACAACATAAAATCTCAGTAGCTTAACACAGTATAAGTTTATTTCTTATTCATGTCACAATCACAGGGGTTTGGCAGACAAGCTCTGCTCCACACAGTCATTCAGGGTCCCAGACCTTTTCCATCTTGGGACTCACCCTTCCTTTAAGTTCCTGGAATCATCAGATCTTCTGTGTCTGCTGGCAAACAGAAAAAGAGAGATTGTGGAGCATTCCACAGCAGGTACTTTAGGAGAAAGATCTAGAAGTGTCATATATCACTTCTGCCCCAAATTCCATTGGCTAGGACTTAGTCATATGGCACCACTCAACTGCAAAGGAGACTAAGAAATGTAGTTTAGCTGTATGCCAAAATGAAAAATAAGCAGGGTTTATTTTGCTACTATTGCTTGCCACCAACCAAAGTATATCTTGACTAATACACACACCATTGTATTTTCAGCCCCTAGCCTCATGTCTGACACAGAGTGTCCTTTATAATAACCCTCACCAGGCTCAGAATAGTTAAATAACTGGCTGAAGATCACCCAGCTAGTGACTGGCAGAGCCAGGATTCAAAGCCAGAGTTCTTTCCATTGTCCCATGATGCCACCTGAAAATTTTATCCATGTGCTGAGCCCTGAGCTGTTTGGAAATATGAATCAATAAGAGCCCGTCCCTGGCCTGGAGTTCACATCAAAAGAGAAAAGCTAAAGTGAAGCCTGAGTTGGCCCAGATTTAAAGACCAGCTCAGGACAGCAACAGGTGTGATGGTACGTACTTCAGTGCCAAGAGCACTGCACAGACAAATGTGGAGAGCAGAGAGATGCACTTTGGGCTGAACCAAATGGTCTGGGAAATTCTCAGAGACAAAACAGAGCTCAAACATCAAGAGAAGCTATGTGCACACAGATTCTCCCAAGGACACTTCCAATCAGACTCTGGTCAATCAGTGCATTGTATGAATCTGACAGCAGGCAATTTGGGCCTTAGGTCTCACTCTACCTGCCTACATGCAACAGCTTCCCTAACCTGTAAGAGAGGGTGGGAAGGGTAACTTTTAACTTTTCTAGACTGTACAGTAGCAGAAGAGAAAATTAGGTAAGGAATGCCAGATAACGTCAACCACAGGAAAGTTTGTCATCAATGTAGCAGGATAATATTTTGGGACCATTTACCTATGTTCTTTTCAATTTTCTTATATTTTCTTTTTTCTTCCCTTATATCAAGCCAAAATATGTTTGTCACTTCAAGAGGGGAATATGAGAGGGTGGGAAGCAGAAAAAGCCATGAGTCTGACCTGTGTCCCAATAGGTAGAAATATAAAGACCAAAAATAGGCTTACCACCTTCAGTTCAGAAATAGTCTCCTGAAGTTCAGGGGAAAAGAAAGAGGCAGAGGAGAGGTAATTAAAAAATAGAGTTTGTAAAGTCTCTGAAGGCAAGACCCTGAAACTTACTTCTTGTAGGAGATGGCAAAACTCCAGAGAGATTTGAGAAACCCAAGAGCAGATGGAAAGAATGCTTTGTAGAGTAGCCTGGTTCTCAGCACATGTGGGAGCAACAGAACAATCCCTGAGCCTTGAGGTTGGTTCAGAAGAGGCCAAAGAGCTGCACAGACAGAAATAAGGTGGCCTGTGCAAGTTGAAGCTCAGGGGAAGGTGGCTGAGGGCTGCTGTCTTGAGCACAGCTACATGGACAGAGGACTTCAGGACAGACACTGCCCACCATAGCTGGGCACTTCAAAGCCACCCAGGAATTAGACACATTCATATAAAAGGGTGAAAGTGCCATCCTGGCTTGGAATAGAAATCTTGCTGAGTTATGGAGAACATAAAGTTGTTCATGCACCCTTGAAGGCGTGGACTGTCATACTCTGTGGCAGAGAATCTGGTTGCCTCCCCCAGCATCCATTCTCCCCTTGTTCCTTGGGAATGAACCCTTGTTTTTAGGTAGGCATATTGCCCAGACTCCCATGAGCAAAGTATGATCATGTGACTAAGCAGTAGCCAATAAAATGTGAGCAAAATCGCTCTGTGGAACTTGCAGGAAGTAGACTTAAAAGGGAGAGACTTACTCTTTGTCCTTTCTTCCTGTTGCTGTTTGATGTAAGGCAGCTCCAGCAGCCATCCTGGTCCAAGAGGTGACCTTGAAAATAGAAGGTGGGGGAGAAAGTGGAGCCTGAGTCTATGTGCCATGGCCATGTCATCTTGCACTGCCTGCCTCCACACTTGTTTAATGTGAATAGGAAATGCACTATATTGGTCTGCTAACAGTGCCATAACAGAGTGCCACAAGCTGGGTGGCTTAAATGACAAAATATATTTTCTCACAATTCTAGAGGCTAGAAATTCGAGATCAAGGTGTCAGCAGGGTGCTCTCCTTGGCTTATAAATGGCTGTCTTCTCCCTGTCTTCACATGATCTCCCCTCCGTATACCTATTTCCTAACCTCCTCCTCTCCTTTTAGGACACCAATCACATCAATTAAGGCCTACCCAAATGACACCATCTCCAAGTCCATTGACATTCTGAGGTACTGGGGATCAAGACTTCAAAATATGAATCAAGGGGGGTGAACACCACTCCATAACATATACTTACTAGCAGGAGCCGGGCCTGCCTAGCAGTGCATCTCTGGGTAAATAACCCTGTCCTTTCTGAGACTCAGTTTTCTTCTTTGTGAAGCAAGGGGCTCAACATGCTGATGGCTGCTGTTATGCATTTTGCTTCTCAAACCTCCCTCTAAGGCTGCTTTTCACCTAAATTTAGGGCCAATCTGTCCTCATTGTGGGCTTAGCAGAGCTGGAGAAAGCTGTGGGTTGACTCACGAAGTGATGGCTGTGGGCCTTCAGCCTCCCCTCCCCTCCCCTGGTTCACTCCCAGTGTCCCTTCCTCTCCTGCCATTAGCTCTGAACTGGCTCAGCCCTCCACTGACGGTTGACAGTCCTCCCAGGATGCTCTTAGAGGACATGTGGATAAGAGTTGTGGACAAAACCTATTTCCGAGGCCAGCATCATTGCCTAATTTTCCCTGGACCTCAGAGAAGGGGCAAGTTACATTGGACAAAAATCAATGCTAGGCGCTTTTCATAGCTAGCTCAAGAACCCTCATTTTACGGTTGGAAAAACTGAAGCAACTCCCTTACACTTATACCTGTGACTTGAGTCCCAGCCCCTGTCACCTCTCTGAGAACTCCATATTTTCTCCCAAATGGAATCCATCCCATTAACTTTTTAGAGTAATTCACCAATTTTAAAAAATAACTAAAAACAAGAATAAAGTTACATTTGTCATCACATTCCCCATTCTCCCCATGCTCCATCCTTTTTGTGGTAACCACTTTTTACTTTTTTCCCCAGTGTGTTTTTATGCAAATACAAACACATTTCCATATTTCCCATTTCCCCCATGTCTTACACAAAAGATGGTACACTAAATATACTCTTCCTCCTCTTGGTTTTTTTTTTTTTTTTTCACTTAACAGTTTATCCTAGCAATGTTTCCATTACAGTACATATAAACTTTTTTCATTTTTTTGTAGCAGCAAAATATTCCATTTTACACATGTACCAGAGTTTATTTAATCAGTCCCCTGATGGTGGCCTCTTGGGCTATTTCCAGTCTTGTGAGAAAAAAGTCAACAGCAACAACAACCAACACACCACACACACACACTCTTTCATCCATGCCAAGTAGTTCTGTAGCATAAATTCCCAGAAGTGAGACTGCTGAGTCAAAGGATAAATGCATTTGTAATTTTGATAGGATAAATTGCCAATCACAAGAATTGTACGAGTATGCACAATCTATCTGAAATGTACACAGGGGCCTGTCTTTCGCCTCACAAGAGTCAAAAATGACAAACTAGGGGAAAATATCTCATATCACAAATAAAGGGCTCTTCTGCCTAATACATAGAGTTTTTAAAATCATTAAGAAAAAGACCAATTAACCAATAGAGAAATGGATTACAGAATTAAAAAGATATTTTCTAAAGAAAAATTTTTCCTAGACCAATGAAAAGATGACAGATTCATTCATAATAAAAGAAATACCCATCGAAACCATAATGAGAGATTTTTTTTCACCTTTCAAAGAGTGGCAACAAAAATTCAAAAGTTTGACACTTCATTATTTCTACATTTTCGAAGTCCTTCCCTCTTAAAAAAAATAGTAAAGTAACTCTCACTTGCCCTATCCATATACTTCCTTATTTCTCTTCTCCACAAGCAAACCCTGAAAACAACTACCTAGTGTCACTGCCTCCATTTGCACGCCTACTGAAAACACACTGCCAGGGCAGCAGTTCTCAACTGGGGGCGATTTTGTTCCCCAAGGGACATTAGGTAATGTTTGGAAACAATTTTGTTTGTCACAACTGGGGTGTGGGGTCCTGCTAGCATCTAGTCAGGGATGCTGCTAAACATCCTTCAAAGCTCAGGACAGCCCCTCAACACAGAATCTTCCAACTCAAATGTCCACCAGTGCCAGGGTTGAGAAACATGGCATTCAGGTTGCCTCTGGCATCAAAGTTAAATCCAGTGGATTTGTTCTAAGTCTTCCTCTCATCCCCTCAGCAGCATTCAGCATCGTTAACTCTCTCTCTTTCTTGAAAAACTGACTCTGTGACATTGGCTTCTCTTTCTCCATTCCCTTTACAGGCTCATCTCCTTCCAGGTGGCAATTAAATATGGGGTTTCCTCAAGATGGGGTCCTACACTCTCTTTCCCCTTATTGCATACTAACCCTAGTTGATGTCACCCACTCTCTTGACTTTAATCACTGTCTTCCCAAACCTCACCTTCGAGCTTCATTTCTGTACATCCAACTTCCTGTTCCACAATTCCACCTGGACGTTTCCAAGGCCCCTGGACCATCAGGCCAAGCTCTCTCTTGTGACCCTCTGCACCAGCCCCTCTTGGCAATCCTATTCCAATGACTAGCAAAACCAGCAGTGTAGAAATGCAAGCCAGAGCCTAGAAGTCATCCTCAACACCTCCCTTTTCCTCAAGCTTCGCCAAGGCCCGAGATCCACCCTCAAAATGTCTTTCTAGTTCATCCACTTCTCCCATTCCCACCACCACTTTTAGCCCAGTCCACTGCACCATCTCCTATATGGGCTCCCCACCACCACCCTGCCACCCAGTAGCCAGAGGGAGCTTTTGAAATCACGAATGTGATTATGTTCCTGATTGACCTCTGATTGCTCTGAGGATAAAGTCAAAACCCTTAACCTGCTGACAAGGCCGGGCCCCTGCCAGCTTTATGTCACTGTGGCAGAAGGAACCTGTGCCCCAAATGACCTTGCAGGAGCCTTCCCACCTGCAATATTCTATAATTCAGGCTCTTGGCCATTTATAGCCCTTAGGCTATACAGTGACACTTGAGTGACACCAACCTGAAGAAACTGGGTGGCAAGCTATGTTGCTAGCTGGGGGAAGAACATTCTAGACAAAGGAACAGGAAGTACAAAGACCCTTCAGGAACAAGACAACTTGAATATCCGTCTTTCCCCACATATTTATTGGCTGTTTCTAGTTATTTTGAAAATGCCAATTCATGATCTCTCCTCTTTGTTCCGTTGGTTTTGTGGTCCTTTTCTTTCTGATTTATAAGAGCTGATTTAATATTAAGAATATTAGCCTTTATCTGTCAATTGTATTATATACACTTTAAAAATAGTTGGCCATTTCTAGGGGTTTTGTTTGTGGTAGTTTTTGCTGTATAGAAAAATTTTAATTTTTTTGGAGTCAGATTTGTGATTTCTGAGCTTGGTTTTTCACCTGGAAAACACTTTCCCACTGAGGTTATTTTTTAAATTTTATTCATATTTTCTTCTAATTCTTTTATAGTTTTATTTTTAACTTTGAAATCTTTGATCCATCTGTTGTTTCCTATGCTTTTAACAAGTGAGACATCCAGTAAGTGATGATCCAGATTTAGATTTTTGAAAGCATATTGAGTCACCCATCCATTCCTCCAAATTTGAAATGCCCTGGTGTCAAGTACCACTGATACTCAGTTTGGAGGCAGAGTGGGGTCGGGGCAGGGGAGGGCGTTGTGGTAGCCTCTGCCTGTAGGTGGTGCTAGAGGTAGACTTGGAGGCTGGAGGAATGAAAAAAACACATGGCCCTGGAGCAATGGTGATGCTAAAGGATGGGTGGCTTAAAGGGCTTAAGCCCTCCCACCACTTCATCAGTTCTGCTCCAAAACCATCCCAAATAAACACGCCTTAAGTTCAACAGCACCCTTGTTCTGCATCACAGCCTCAAAGCAAACTCTTCCTCCTCTTGCATTCAGATTGCTGTCCTAAAGAGATCCACAGAGAATTTCTGGAACTGATCTTAACTTGGTTTCAGAAGCAGAGATCACAAGGCCTAAGGGGCTGCTCTCACAGATCCAAGACCTGCCTGGCTGACATCCTCACACAGCTCACCCACCCACGAAGCTTATCTTGGCCACACTGAGCTCACCCAGTATATAGACCCACAGACAGCATCCCCTGCCCTCACTCACAGGTTCCTCCTCCCTGCCATATACCACTGAGAAGAAGGGCCCAGGCCTGGACACAGTCATCTGGTGCCAGCGACTGATCCCACTGGGCCGGGTATCCAGTTCCTTCACTAGGCCACCAGGCTTCTTCAGCTGTGGCTGGTGCCACGAGTTCTTTGGGCAGCTCCATCACAACACAGGGTCATGTGGCTCAGCAGCTGTCTCATCTGAGGGAAGGGCTGCTGCTCGCAGAAGAAGCATTCCACTTCTTCTGTGCGGGTCCCCAAGGACAGACATAGGGCTGGTGGGTGGAAGGCACAGGGGCCCTTCCCATTGCCAGCAGCTGTCTTGGAAAGTAGTGAGTTTCCTACCTCTGATCTTCTCCCCTCAGGTATTACTGTAACTCACCACTCATCTCCTGTGCCACTCAAGCAACACTTTATGTGTGAGACCATCCACGACCACCTTACCTAAAATTGCAAGCCTCCCCCTCCATCCCTCTTCCTTGCTCTACTTTCTTAGCACTATCATCATATATTTTATTAATTTATCTTGTTTGTTATCTGTCTCCCATCACTAGAACCTAAGCTCCACAAGGGCAGGGATTTTATCTGTTTTGTTCATTACTGAATCCCTTATTTCTAAAATAGTCTCTGGTACCTAGTAGGTGCGCAATAGACATCTGTTGAACACATTCCTCCCGATAACCTTCAGAGGTAACTTATTTTCCTCCCCACTTCACAGCAATAGAAACTGAGGCACATGAAATAACTGGCCTTAGCAGCAGCCCTGGGTTGTCAGTCCCAAGCATCTATGCCCAGGGCCCTAACTCCACACCTACTGCAGTTACAAAATGCTATTGCACCAGCGTCTGTAACAAGTCTGGAAACAACCAAATTTCCCATCAGTCGGGGAGTGGTTATCCTGTAATAGTGTATAAATGAATTAAGTGGATCTATATGTGCTCATTTGGAATAATTTCCAAGATGTTGCTGAGTGAAAATAGCAAGATGCAGCACATCACATTGCATGTGTTCTTATCTGTAAGAAATAAACAAGATATTTTTACACACATAGGTTGAATGAGCAGAGAAATAAATGTTCTGAAGGGAGTCTCTAGAAACTGTTGACAAGGTAAAGGGGAGCAACCCGGGGTTCTCTAGGGGAAGCCTTTGCATTCCATTTTGTACTGCTAGTATTTTAAATCATGCACATGATTTACTTTTTTTTCAGTGATGTAAATCTTCCACATAGCTTAATACTCAAAAAAGCTACAGAGCTTGCATAAAAACATTAGCAGGCCCCTATCTCACTTTTTATTCCTAGAGGCAGAGAATTGAGCTCTTTTAGCTCTTCCTTCTGCTTGCCATTCTCTTGCTAAGTCAGGGTTTCTCAGACTTTAAGGAGCATGTGAATCACCTGGGGTCTTGTTAACATACAGGTTCTGATTCAGCTAGTCTAGGGTGGGGTCCAAGATTCTGCACGTCTAATAAGTTCCCAGGTGATGCTGATGCTGCTTGTCCGTGGATCATTTTTTAAACAGTAAGATTCTAAATAATATGTTAATGCTGCTATTTCTTGATTTTTCTGTTTTTGTTCTTTGTAATATTAAAAAATGAAAATTTAATTTCCTTACACCCTTGTCTTTCTCTCCCACACACGCATCCTGTCCTCATCCTTCCAATGTAATTATAGTCCCTGTTTGGTTAAAATCATTTTTAGCATTTATATGATTATGCCTTTAAATGTAATATTCAAGCTCAGCCACATAGTATACTAAGATTACATTTCTTTATTGAACCAAGTTTTGTTTTCCCTGAAGTTAATAATTGCTTCGCCTTCAGTAATGCATTCTCAAACCTGCCTGACAAAACTGAAAATCGCTTCCTGGTAGCTTCAAACATATCATATAAGCTACATCTTGGAGCCTCTGTCCTTTTGGTACAACATGGATTGGTTGTTCCATATATTTTCTCAATTAAAAAGACCCAAAAATCGACTGGTAAACTGTTTGTGGCAGGAAGCAGAGAGAAGGGTTCAGAGCCTCAGGTGTGAATTAGGCCTTTATAATTGCTAACCATACCATATTCTCCCTTCTTCCTTTCAGTGATACCCCTCTCCTGCCCCAGTTTTATGCTTTGGTTGGGTAGATAGAGCCTGAATTTCTCAGTCTCCCTTGCAATTAGGAGACCATCTACTGGCTGACAGAACACAGTGGAAGTAAGGAATGCCACTTCTGCATCACCCCATCTTTCCTCCTCTTTGAGGACTAAAACATGAATACGGTACGCATAAGCCAGCTTCCACCAAAAGGACCACATACCTCCAGACTGTTATCTGAAGAGAAATAAAATTCCACCTTGTGATAAAGAAAACTTGGACCAAATCTGGTGTGATACATAACCTTTTCCACGTGTTGTAATTCACAAGCTCCTTTGGGAAGACCCCGGCATTCTTGACAAAAATGCTTAAGCAACATTCTAATACACTTTAATTCAGGTAAGACTTCTAGGAAGCAAGCTTCCCGTCCACTCAGCTGTCAGTTATTCAGGGTGCTAACGACCTGAAATCAGACATCCTTTTTCTCTTGCATCTGGCCAAAGAATATCTAACTATTCCCTTTCCTATAAAAGGTCTCTTTGACCCCGCCTGGTCATAGCCACTTTCCTCATGGCAAACCTGAAATAAAACTTTGGCGTATGCTCCTAATTAGTCAGAAGACTTGTTTGAGCCACTATATTGCGGGGCCTCTTTGTTACAGCAGCTCGGATACAACCTAAGAGGGAGGGAAGGGCCATCTTCCACCCACTCCCACTGGGCAGAGAATTTCCCCCAGGTGGGACCCTTTGCTCTCTGTGCCCGATGTGCACTGCTCAACACGTGGCCTGGACTAGATGTGCTGTGTTTGATTTGCAATGGGAAATAATTTTGTTGTATTTGCTTACCCCTCAGACTACGAGCAAGTGAGGTTCAATCCCAGTGACATTCTGGTCTTTAGTGAAGGACTTTGACAGATACCAACCATGCACAGATGTGCCAAACGGGTAGGTGTTTTGTCTAAACATTAAAGATGCCTGTGGGAGAGAACCGGACCAGGAGATGGACCTGGAACTTAACTGACCAGTTACTGCGTGCCAGGCATTTTACACGCTCAGCTCATCTCATTCTCCCAACAAGCCCACAGGTGGGCATTTGGAGTAAACCTTAACAGCTTTGCCTACCTACCATCCATGGGGGTAAAAGAGAATAGAGAAATGAATAAAAACAAAGGCGGGCCCTGTGTGGACCATGAATAACAGAGTGCTGTGAACTGAAAGATTAACTCAGCCTTCTGAGCACCTAAGTCCAAAATGGAAAATAAGGGTGGAGAATGGAAATTAAATATCAGAGGGGGACTCAAGCCAGGTCTGCCCCACTGTAAAGCTATACCCCGAAAGCTCCTTGTCTAGCCTGGTTTGGAAAAGGCAAGAGGCCAGGCTGGGGCCTGGGTGGACAGAATGGGTGAGACCTGGCAGTCATTCTCCTGGTTGCTGGGTTCTGGAGAGCCACAGTACTCGGCTAGGAACCCAGCAGATGGTCCGAGCATTTCCAGCCAGCCAGGCATGAGCCGTAGGTCCATGGAGAAAGGCGTAGGCTCTTTGGGAAGCAGGCAGGGCCTCTCCAAGGTCAAGACATATCAGGCCTTTTTCATTTTTGGGGAGGCTCATTGTGTTCTGGAAGCATTAAGAAATACTGAGAACAGCATTGTGAGGACTTGGTGTATCGTAAATGTTTATCCTTGCCTAATTAACACTCTCAACGCACACACACACACACACACACACACACAGTGCAATACAGTTGTTCTGTTCACAGGATAATTACAGGATTCATAAACAATGTCGACTCGGGCAGGGGTGTGGGGAGGATGTGGTCTGCAATGGGACGTGCTCTTAATGCCTCTTGAATGTTCTCAGTTCTAAATCCTGTCAGAGAAACATTCTGTGTTTATAACTGAATGTATAACTGTACATAGAAATAATATCAGAAGCTTATATTTAAATCTGTTCAGGAACGTGAGGCCTGGGCCAGATTCTCTCCATGCCCAAGACATGTTTGTGAGGCTGGCCTGAGCCTGGAAGGCTGACCCAGCTGAGGCCAATCCTGAGTGGTGGGCAGGGAAAGCCTCCCCCAGGCCCAGAAATACCAGAGCCGAGAGCTACAGGCCTGACTCCAGCCCCCCAAATCTGGTGAGGCTGCCCCTGCTGCCTCACCTCGGGCCCATAGGTCCATCAAGGGCCAGGAAGGGCCACCGTCTCTCTTGAGGAAGGAAGCAGGGTGCAAATGCCTGCTCCAAGATACTAGGGACAGAGTTTGGAGTTTCCTGGTGACTCATCTTTCCTCCTCAGGTTGGAGACAGTAAGGGGCAGGGGTGGGAGAGGGTAAAGCAGAGTCCTAGGCTCTTGTGAACTGGGTCTGATCCTCCAGCCCCCACACCCCTGACCCAAGAGCCAGGCCCAGTCACCCAAACAGGAGACAGAAAGAGCTTCACAACCACTGAGAATTAAAACCTATCGATTTTCCCCATTAGCTAGAGAACGCCATCAGAGTGCATTAAAAACAGGCAAAGCATCAGCATCATGAATAATTAACATCCAAAAATGACAACCCCATGGGGCCCAGGGGATGGGGAGAGGGGTGCCTGGAGGCCTAAGGCACCCTGACCCCTTCTGACTCCCATTCCAGGAGCCACAGCCTGGCCTCCCCTTCCTCCCCTCCACCTCCTCCTCACCTAGTCTTCACTCTCACTTTTGTCTCTTGTCCTCTTCTTCAGGGAAACACCAAATCACTGAGACACAAGACCCTGGCTGCCTTAGAGCAGGGAAGACAGAGCACTGAGATGAAAGTCAGGAGTGCCCAGCTCTGCTGTGTGTCCTCATGTGACCTCAGGGGAGTCCACCCTCTCTGGGCTCATGGGTTGGATTGCCTGGCCTCTAGCTAAATCTCTAGGTCTCTGGCTCTAGAAAGGGACAGTGACTGGCCTAAAGCACACAACAAGTCTATAGAGAGCCCACACTGGAACCTGGGACCCCTATGTTACCACCCGCAGCCTAGCCTATGGGGAGCCTTTGTGCAAATCAGAAAAAGCCACTCCCTTTGGATAGACTTTCAAATAAGGCACTCCTCTGGGCAGACCCATTAGAAAAAGGTAACCCCCACCTACGCTGTCACACTTCTAAAGGTGAAAGGCTTGGCAGAGGCCCCCACTCACCATCTCCCTGGACACCCTGTGCCATGTATGCAGCCTAAACAACTGAATGTGCGGTTCTGTCCCCAGCCCTAACTTTTTGTTGGCCAAGAAGGCCCAGATCTGCCCTTCCAGCCAGTGGAATGCAATTCAACTAATACGAGTGTTTTCTTTCAAGGCTCCTCTCCTCCCTCAGCCCCTCAGCTGACCCACAGTCCCTCTTGCATCCTCCCCCCCACACCCATTCTTCCTCCTTGGAGTCCTGGGAGGGCCAGCACGAGAATGAACACCTCCTACATCTCCAACCGTGTCACCTCAGTCTTCTCCCCTCAGTGCACTGTCCACCCTTTTATGCCTCGGGGCCTTTGCATACCTACTTAGTTCTCTTTGCTGGCGATGTCCCACCTCTTGAGTGCCCTGGAAGACTACTTACTCTTTAAGATTCCGCTGAAAGACCTTCTCTGCTCCTCCCTCTCTTCTTCAAACATGCCAGCTAGTTCTTGACTCTGAGCCCTTGCACCTGCTGATCCCTCTTCCTGGGCTGTTCTCCCTCCAGATTTGGCCGGCTCCTCCTCCTCCTGTAGGTCAGAGCTCCAACATTACCTCCCGCAGAGGTCTTCCCTGAGCAGCCTGTCAAACCTCCTCCCCAGCATGAGCCGCTCACAGCTCCCTGTTTTATTTTGTCATAGCACTTTTCACAATCTGAGTTCATTTGTCCTTTCTTTGCTGATGCTTCCAGGCCACTATGAATGGTTGTGCATGTTGTAACTTGCAGAGGAGGTGAGTAGGGCTGAAACCCAGCCTGCGAGCCACACTACAAGCTGATTCTCCTGGGCTGTGCCTGCCGGGAGGGAGCGCCCATTCTTAAGTCACCCTAGGGCACCTTGTAGACAGACTGTGGCCCCACTGGCCTCCTGCTGTGACATGCAAACCCACTAAGGCAAGAGTAGTGTCTGCCCTCTTCATTGCCGGTGCCTGGCATATAGCAGGGCTCAACAAACATTTTCAAGCAAATGAATTCTACTCAGATTCCTCCACTCCCACCTTCTTCCCACACTCCTCCATGGAATAAATGGCTGTGTGTAGTGAGTGCATCTCTGGGTCTCCCGGGCTCTGCATGCAGTTCATCTGGGTGGGTCCCACAGGGAGCCAGCCACAGAACTGTACCCAGAGCCCGGGATGCTGTTTGTTAAGGGAATGCAGCGGCAGGCAGGGAGGGAGGGGCGAGGCGGGGAACCCCATGAGCTGAAGGGTGGATGTGTGAGTGGAGGTATCCTGGGGATGCTCCCTGGAGCTCAGAGTCCTGCCCATCCCAGGGGTGCTGCCCTGAGCCCCAGTCTCACCTGGCTCCCTGGAATGTCTTCAGAGGGTTCCGACAGCCAGGACACTGACCAAGATGCAGATGCTGAGTGCTGCACGGAGTCTCGTGGGCAGGAGGCGGCATCTGAAGGTCCTGTGGAGGCGGCCAGGCTCAGGTGGGGGCAGGACCGAGGCACCGCCCTTCTCTCTCCTCCCTGCAGCCACCCACTCTCCCCTCGGCCTCCCAGCTCTGGCAGGGAAGGAGTTAACCTCCCGGCTTCTCAGCGTGAATGTGGAGCTATTAATACCCACAGCCAAGCCAGTCTGCCTGAGCAGCCGCTGGAGTCTGGAGTCGGAGGGAACAGGGAGCAGGGAGCAGAAACAGCAAGCTCCAGGCTCTAGCCGAAGCAGGAGCTGGAGTAGGGCTCCAGGGGCCAGAAGTTTTCTTGGAGACTGCCTGGGCACTGTGCCAGCCTCACCTGGTCCTTGCTCACCTTTCAGCTTCAGGTCCTGACCCTCCCCCCTGGAGGCCACCCATGTCACCCACCCCAGCAGAGGAGAACAAACTTTCTTAGGGAAACCACCTCTACTGCCCCTTGCTGGCTGGATGGTGAGGAGCACATGCCTGGAGAGACAGATGAACAGATGGACAGGGTACCTGGAAGCCTGTCCTTTCAGTCTCACCTCTGACAGGCAGCAGCAGAGAGGGCAGCTGAGGGGCCTAGGGCTCCACAAGGGACAGCGAGGGACCCTGCTGGACCTTTGTCCACCAGCAAGCCACCTCTGAGTCCAGGCCACTTGGAACCTGCTTCCCAAGGCCAAGCCCTGTGGCTGGAAGTCCTGTGGGTCAGGACAGGAGTCCCCATCAGACAGAGCCACAGGCTCTCCCACCCACCGAGACAACGGGTAATCTGAGTGAAAAGGCACAGGTGGCAGGTGGGCAGGCGCGGGGCCCTGAGGCCAACAGGCTGCTGACCCTGGAGCACTCTGGCTCAGGGACCCCTGCCCAGACCGGGGACGGTGATGCCGAGGCCGCCTCCAGTCACCCCTGCCCTGTCCTGGAGTTGCCTCCGGCCTGGCCCCTGGGCTGCGGATCAGAGGATGTGCCAGCCTTCTGCTTCACCTGCTTCCACAGGGAGGAGGAGGAGGAGCTGCTGGAAGAGGTCCCACTGCAGAGGTCAGTGCCCGTGGTGGGCAGCGGGGGGACAAGGTGAGGGCACAAGGCTCAGGCTCGGGGCCCCTCGGTGCATGGCAGACCTGCTTCTGAGTCTCTTGGTTCACTGTTTACCGCCCACCACCACCTCCCTGCACCAGACTCTCAGATCTCTCGCCAGGTTGTCACCACAGCCTCGTCCCTGTCTCTTCCATCCTGACCCCACAATGACCTTTCTGTCCTCTCCCATTGTGGTCATGTTCCCCCTGCTCAGAGCCCCCCATGGCTCCCAGCTCCCACAAGATGAAGTTGGTACTCGGCTATGCATTCAAGGCCTTTGTGATTGAAGCAACCCCACCCAATCAATCGTCTCACTCCGCTCCCCTATATTCAATCCCAATGAAACTCAGCCTAGATTTTCCTTCCCCAGCTACCCTCCATCCAGGCCCAGCGGCAATGCTTCCTCCTCCAAGAAGTCCTCCAGGAAACCCCTGCCCCACCCTGAGCTGAGAGCTACCTTTTCTCCTTGCACTGAAATGACAGCTGATAGTGTTGAATCTCTGTTGAATTAATAAGTAAAAATGTCCCCATGTGTATGCTGTGTATGTGAGTGTATGCGTTTGTGTGTGCATGTGTGAAAGAAAGGAGAGGTAGGGAATGAAGGATTGTGTGACTGTGTGGTCGGGTATTTGGTAGTGAGTGTGTGTGATTGGAGTGTGCATGCATGCTTGTGGGAGTGGACCTGAGGTCTATGTACCTGCATGGGAGAGGGGCTGTGCACTGTGCCCAAGTGGGGGTTCAAGCCCATTGTCCCTTTGCCAGTTCTCCCCACCCCCACTTGCAGGGAAGCCCAGGCTCTGGCCAAATGCATTACCCAAGCTGTGACCACAGGCTCCCGAAATGGATGGAATATCTGCGGGGGAGACAAGGGTCACCTCTGCTCTGGCCCAGCCAGCCCACACCTCCGTCACCGCCTGAGTCAGCACTGCCCTGGGCGGGGTGAAGGGCAGGCTCAGGGCCAACCCAGGTGCCCCATCCAGGCCCATTGCAGAAGGGTGGGGGTATGGGCTCCTGCAGGCTGGGCCAGCTTCCTCCCTGAATCTGTTAGACCCTGGGTCTGCAATTTTCTCTCGGTGGACTTTTGTCTCTTCATCTGTGAAATGGGGGGCTGCTACTGCCACAGTTATCAGTTCGTCATTCAGCAGTGACCGAGCATCCACAGAGTGCCAGGGCCTGTGCTGGGGGCTGGAGCCCCTGCCCGGCCCTCACTGGGTCACAGCCTGCTGGGAGAGACAGCAAGCAAACACATAAGTTTAACGGGGTAATGGGCACCTTGATGGGCGTGGGTGCACTGTGCTCAGGGACTCAGGGAAAGACTGACCACCTTGGCCCGAAGAAGCCCTGCAGGTCTGTCTTACAGTCAGACCGAGTTAGGAGCCTCAGTGCTATAGATCATAGATGTGGAAGTGCTTCTTGAACTCCAAAGCAATGGACTCCAGAAAGCATCACTATTTTTATAGTAGGAGCTCAAAATGCCGTTGAATGAATAAATGAATATGACATGAGGAGAAAGGACATCAGAATTATCTGAGTTGATTGATACAGATACACACTCCTGGGCCCTGACCTGGAGACTTTGCAGCCTCAGGTCTTAGAGGAGATGGTGGGTGTTTAAAATTTTAATCTGTCACCCCAAGTTGGCAACTTGAGCAAACCAACGTTTGGAAAATCCCAGAATGAGAAAGACACATGCCTTAGGATCAGGCAGCCATGAGATCCTGCCCTCCTTCCTCATCTCCCCCATCTTCCACTTCCAACTTTGGGGATCTCCCCTGTAAAGGATGCCCCTCTGCCTCTTGCTCCAGCTGTATGATGGCCTGTGTTTGCAGGAGCCAGTCTCCTTTCCAGCTGGTGGGCACTGGCCCTTTAAAGCCTATGGAGAGGACACAGCCAGGCTGGGCAGAGACAGTGACCACAGGTGCCAGGTGGTGAAGCTAAAAATACTGAGTGATGTGGACGCCCAGGCTGCAGGAGCCAAGCAGTGCTGGCTGAGGAAGGGGGAGGGAAGGCTCTGGAATGCTTCTGTCCTACTAGGGGAGGGGCAGTGGGCAGTGAGGTTTGGTGGGGTCACCTTGGCTTAGAGGAACCTCTCGCGACCCTGCTCCTCTTAAACTTTGTCCAGCCTCCAGAAGGCTCTAAGATTCACTCTCAGTAGTAAGCTGCCATGTTGGCAGCCCTGGGGTGATTCCTCTGCAACCCACTTCTCTGTGACCCTGGGGAAGTCATTCCTGCTCTTGGGGACCTCTATAAAATTAAAGAGTTAGATTTTCTCAAGCACTTTAAAGAACAGAGAGGCAATGGGGCGTGCAGGTGACCAGTTCACTGACTGTGGACTCAATGGACTTTTTCTGAGGCCTTCTGGGGACTGGACATTGAAGCCACGGAGAACATGACACAGGCACTTCCCTGCAGGAGCCTAGTGAGGACAAGACAGTGCACTGGAACAATGACATGCAGTGCGATGTGCTGGAATAGAGGTGTGAGCGCTGTGCCCTCAGCTTCTGTTTGGGATGATGCCAAGAAACCACCCGCAGAGAACACATCTGCATTTGATGAAAACTTGTCAGCAAAAGCATCACCCGCAGTGTTGCTCACCAGCCACCTACATAAGGTGCTTTGATGTATTAATTAAGGCGAGCTAGCTGTTGATAAATAAGCCTGGAAATCATAATGCTTTGACTGAGTAGAGCCTATTTCCTGCTTAGGCAAAGTCTAGGGGGGTTGGAGGTGAAACTGTGCCCCGCCCCCAGTCTTTCAGGGACTCAGGCACCTCCCATCTTGTGACTCTGTCATCATCCTCTGCAGCCACTGGCAGATGAAGAAGAAAACAGGGATCACATGTGAAGTTCTTATGAGCTAAAACTGGAAGTGGCCCACTTCACTTCTGCCCACACTCACCGGCCAAAACAGCTAATTGCAAAAGAAACTGGTAAACGTAGTCCAATCGTGACAACCTCATAGGGTTCTTATGAAAAGAAAACAGCATTGGGTATACATGAAAGCACCTGGCACATAATAGGTGTCCAGTGCATTTGTTCATTCGTTCATTCATTCATTCATTCATTCGTTTATCCGTTCATCCCACAAATTTCACTGCGCACTCTCAGTGGGCTAGCACTAGAAACTGGATGGTGAAAAAATACCATTCCTGTTCTCATGGGGCTCACATCAAATAGCGGAGCCAAACAAAACAAGAGTAAATATGAATATGGTCATCCATGTTCGAATCTCACCGTAAAGGACATAACCTGAGGCACGATGGAGGAGGCACCCATTTTGCATAAGGTGAACAAGGAAAAGTAGCGACATTTCACCTGAGACAAAGAATGAGAGGGAACTGGGCAG
This sequence comes from Cynopterus sphinx, assembly GCA_030015415.1. Classification (NCBI taxonomy): domain Eukaryota; kingdom Metazoa; phylum Chordata; class Mammalia; order Chiroptera; family Pteropodidae; genus Cynopterus; species Cynopterus sphinx. The sequence goes on along the minus strand of CM057379.1, from coordinate 90,372,595 downwards.
AATGGATGTAGGAGCAGCCAGCAAGAATGGAGAGTGGAGAGGCCCAGAGGCAGGCTGGAGTTTGATGAGTGCATGGAAACATCAGGACAGCGTGACTATGGGGAGAGTGACACCGGATGATGGGGAGAGACAGGAAGGGGCTAGATTGCATAGGCTTTGTGGGCCATGGGGAGGAACATGCATTTTTTCTGGATGGGACTGGGAAGCCTCTGGAGGCTTTTAAGTGGGAAAAGCAATATAATAATTGACATTTTAAATAGTCCCTCCGGCAGCTCTGGGCAGAATGGGTATGGGACACCATAGTGGAAGTCATGGTGATGATGGAGGGGGCATGGTGGGGGCCATCTCGACCAAGATGGGCCTTACAGATAGAGGAAATAGATGCTTTCTAGATCTATTTAGAAGGCAGAATTTGCTGATGGGTTAGAGGAAGAAGGGAATCTGAGGTTTCTGGGTTAGATAAGTGCGTGGATGATGGGAAGGCTCAGGGAGGGACAGAGGCGTGGTTAGAAACTCAAAGATTCTACCATGGATATTTTCAACTTGAGAAGCATGTGAGATGCCTAAGAGTCTGGAAAGCAAGTTTCTTCGCTGGCGAGAGACTCTCAAAGATATCAACTAAAGATGGCATTAAAAGCCATGAGATCGCACTGGAGAGAAAGGGGAGGGAAGAGGCCCAGGACTGAGCCCTGGGAATTCCACAATTTTGAGGTCACATGAAGGAGGAACCATAAGGATGGAAGAAAAGGAGCAACTGGCAAAGTAGGGGGAGAACTGGGGGTGTGGACAGTCATGGAAAGCAAGAGAAGAGCATCTGAAGGAAGAGAGAGAGGACAACTGACTTCAAAAATGCTGAACAGTCCAGGGGAAAAAGAATGGATCTAGAGAAAAAGAAAAAAGTGCCTTGGAGGGTGGCAACAAAAGCAGACGCCAGGGGAGACTTCTGGTTAAAGATGGTGGATCGAAGATACGGTAGTGCCCCCCACCCCCTTATCTGCAGTTTCACTTTCCTGAGGTTTCAGTCACCTGCAGTCAACCATGGTCCAAAAATATTTAAAAAATAATTTTAGGAAAGAACAATTCATAAGTTTAAATTGTGCACCATTCTGAGTCGTGTGATGAAATCTTGTGCCATCGTGCTCCATCCCACATCGCAGTGCTTTCATTCAAGTTACTCTTCTTTTACTTAATAATGACCCCAAAGTGCAGGAGTAGCGATGCTAGCGATCCAGATATGCCAGAGAGAAGCCATCCATAAAGCTCTTCCTTTAACTGAAAAAGTAAAAGTTCTCAACTTAAGGAATGAAACAAAATGTATGCCAAGGTTGCTACAATCTATGATAAGAACGAGTCTTCTGTTCATGAAATTGTGAGGAAAGAAAAAGAGATGTGTGCTCGTTTTGCTGTTGTTACGGCTCCAACCGCAAAAGTTACAGCCTCGGTGCATGACAACTGCTTAGTTAAGGTGGAGAAGGCATTAAGCATGCGGGTGGAAGCCAGGAGCAGAAAACCTGTTCCTACGGACAGCAAAGTGTTGCTCCAGAGAGCGTTAAGATTGCATGAAGACTCCAGCAATAGGTCTCCTGAAACAGGTGGCAGGACCATTTACTGCAAGTAAAGGGATGGCTGCACAGACTCTGGAGTAGGTTTGGACTGAAAAATATAAAAACTGCTGGAGAAAAAGAGAGACCATAGTCACATAACTTTTATTATAGTATATTGTTATAACTTCTATTTTATCAGTCGTAATTGTTCATCTCTTACTGGGCCTCATTTATAAGTTAAACATTATCATAGGTATGCATGTATAGGAAAACAGCATATTTCACTACAATCTGCAGTTTCAGGTATCCACTGGGGATCCTGGAAATTACCCCCACAGATAAGGGGAACAACTATAGATTAGTCTCTTGTTGCCGCCTTGACAAATTACCACAAAGTTAGTTACTTAAAGCCAAAGAAATTTATCATCTTATAGACTATTTGTTAGAAGTCCCACAGTTCTCACTAGGTTAAAACAAAGTGTTCACAGGGCCACAGTAGGAAGTTCTTTCTAGAAGAACTTTCTGGAAACTCTAAGGGAGCCTCCATTTCCTTGTATTTTCTAGAGGGCACCTGTACTCCTTGGCTTATGGCACCCTCCCTCCGGCAAGGTGGCATCTCTCTGGCCCTCCTCTCATAGCTTTGTCTCTGACCGCAGCTGGGAAAGGTACTCAGCTATTCATGCTTCGTGTGATGAGATTGGGCTCACCTGACCAGTCCAGGATCCTCCGTCCATCTCAAGGTCCTTAACCTTAATCACATCAGCAAAATCCCTTGTTGCCCTATAACGTAACATGCACATCGTTCTGGGGATTAGGACACGGACATTCTGGTGGGCCATTATCCTGGCTACCACAGTGTGAATCAGCAAGTGCTAATATAGTGAAAGGGAGACGACAGCAACAAATTTTGAATCTGGAGGGCAGATGGACACGTGGTAAGTGATTGAGCAGCCTGCTGACCTTGCAATTGAAATGGACCCTAAACTTGGAGTGAGAGAAGCCGACAGGCACCAGAGTTTACTGGCCACAAAGCTCCCAAAGGCACAGGTGTTAAAGGACTAAGTAACCCTGGAACTGGAGTAAAGGTGGGGACAAAAACCGGAGCATTGGTCTAAGAAGGGCTTTAATCCTCAGATTTCCTTCTCCACTCAGCACAGCTGGGTAGCTGCCCCTCCCCCACCCCAACAAAGACTGAAGTTTTGTTCTCCAGAGAGAAAATGCAGGGTCTCTGAACCAAGGACACAGCATGACAAGCAGGGAGTCATATGCCCAACCAGAGGCTTATTGGAATGCGCCATCCTGAATGCGGGAAGCCCAGCCCCTCCCCGCCATCACCTGGGAGCTTCTTCCCCATCTTGGCTTCCAAGATAGTCAAGTCAGGACTGAAGTCTCCTGCAGGACAAGCCAGAGTTTATTCCCTTCAATCTCTGAACATATCAAAGGTGGATTTTTTGTTACGTTGTTTCATTTCCTGTTTTTTTTTTGTTTTGTTTTAGTTTTCTTCTCCCTTTATGGTTTCTATTTCCTACAAACTGCGTTTTTGTTGTTTTGTTTGTATTAGTCCCTTTTTATCTTAGAGTCTAACTCACCAAGAAAACAACACCTAAATAGGTTGTCAGTCCAGATTTCCCAAAGAAACAGCCCAACTCTAACTCTCTGTACTGAACCCCTGAGTCAGCCAGGTCTCCCACCCCCAGCATAGCTCAGCAGCTTGCTTTTATAAATTTTTTTTAATTCTTTAATCAAGGTAGAGTTATAATGAAATGCAACGGTCTTAAGTGGTCATTTTATTGCATTTTGACCAAAATATATAACTGTGTAACCCATATCTCACTCAAGACATAGAACATTTCCATCTCCCCAGAAAGTTTCATGCCCCAGTCAGCACCTCCCCCACTATGCACACACACGCACACACAGAGGCAACCGATATTCTACGGGCTCCTTAAATCACTTGAATGGGCAGATAACCAGGGATCAGCAACATTTGAGAAAAACTTCTAATAGTCAGAGGCCAAACAAAAACAAATAGAAAAACAGAATTTGGAAGAAACAGAATATGCAGGGAAAAGAAAACCTAAAAACAAAACTTTTACTATATTCAAATTTAGGAAAATATATTGTACCTATAAAACAAAAATTAGATTCTATTTTGAAAAAAAAAAAAAAACACCCAGAATGAACAAAATAAAAAAGTTAAGAATATCATAGCAGAATTGTAAATATTTCAAGGGGGTCAGCAAACTATGGCCTGCAGAACAAATCCAGCCTCTCCCGCTTTTAAATAAAGTTGTATTTGAACACAGCTACACACATTCATTCATATCCTGTCTATGGCTGCTTTCACATTAACAGAGTTGAGCAGTTGTGACAGAGACCACATGGCCCACAAAGCCTCTAATATCTACCTTTGGACGCTTTATAGAAAAAAATTTGTTAATCCCTAGTTTAGAAAATAAAGTTGAGGAAATTTTCCAAAAAGTAAAGCAAAAAGATAAAGATACACGTGTCAGTTTGCATCCTCCAGTAAAGAGATGCTGAGATGGAGCTAGGGTTCAAGGAGTCATGAGGAACTAATGCCTGTGAAAATTAGAGGAGGAGGAAGCAGGATTGGGCAAGGAGAGTCTCATACCACAATGGAGATGCGACCCCTGTGAAAAAAAACAAGAGGGAAACAGTTCTGGGCAAGGAGAACCTGACTTTGATGACAATCAACAAAGTCTTGGCTAACCCATTGCGATCTCCAGAGCAAAGACTGTCCATTAGAGGAGTCCCCCATTGGGCAGAACTGGCTGGGGCCTAATATCCCCACTGTGCTCATTTATTGTCTGGGACTGCCCAAGAGGACCTTAGTCTTAGCTGCATTGCTGTGGTGGATCTCAAAAGTTGTTGATGCAGGATGGGGCTAATTCCCCCAAGTGGGGACTCAAGCCCTACACCCTACACCCTACACCCACTGAAAGAGGGTCCTTGACTCTGTACAGGAAGGAATTCAAGTACGAGCCAGAGTTAGGGACAAAGGAAAGTTTACTAGGGGAGGAATAATGCTCCACAGACAAAGACGTGGTCTCCTCTCAAAAACAGAGAGAAATTCAGTTTAAATCTTTTCCTTTCTGGGTATGGGTCTGCAGCATTAAAGGCACGGGGAAATAGTTGTTAGTGATCTCAGGAGGAATCTTCTACATGCTGATCAGCAAGATTCCCATGTCTAGCAGCACATAGCAGGCTCTGAATACAACCTGGTGTGATTTTTAGTCAATTTGTGTAGTTCTCATGCCACTTTCCTATATTACTGTCAGCCAACCGCACTCCTTGATTTCAGTGACAAATTTTTTTGAGAAAAAAACCCAGTGGGACATCTCCATGGCTGCCATAATGTGAAAAATAGAGCAGAGGATTTAAACAATGAAACACTTCAAATATTTATCAGAACAGAGCTGAGTTTTCACAATGGAAGGACACATTGAGTGTCCAACGAAAGGGTAACAATAGACCCACACCAAGGCCAGTCACCAGTAAACTTCAGAATACAGGAACAAGGAGGACATTCTACAAGATTCTACAAAGGATCAAGAATTAAAATGGCATCAGACTTCTCAACAGCAGTCGTGGAAACCAGAACACAAGGGAGCTGTTTTCAAAGTATAAAAGAAAAAGATTTCCAGCCTAGAATTCTATACCTAGCCAAACCATTAACAAAGCAAGGGTAGAAAAAAGGTCTTTTCAGATTTACAAAATCTGAAAAATTTTACCTTCCATGTACCCTTTCTTAAGAAAGCTACTGAAGGGTGTGTCCCACTAAAAATAAGGTGGGGGGAAAAAAACAACAACAAGAAAAAGTAAGACCTAGGACTCAGGAAACAGGGGAAGCCAACACAAGAGAGAAATAAAGGGTCTCTCCCAGGTGATGGTAAAGTGGGGTGAGGGAGAGTCCTGGGCAGCATCTCTGGGTAGCAGACCTGGAGGGCAGGCAGTTCACACTGGAATAATTCAGTAGGCTCTAGAAAAGTTTTCTTCAAAGAGATAAAATTATGAACACGTAATGTGTTCGAACTTTTGAGAGAGATATGCAACTTGAGAGAATGTGAGTTGAATTAGCCATAACGCATAAAAACAAGCCTCCCTGAAAAAAAGTTATTAAACCTAAGAAAACAAAACTTTTGTTCAGAAAAGGAAAACAAATTTTTAAACTTCTACTCTCCGAAAGACATGCTTAAGGGAATTAGAAGACAAGCCATAGAACGGGAAAAAAATATTTGCAAAATCATCTGATCTGATAAAGAACTGTTTATCTGATAAAGGACTGTTATCCAAAATATATGAAGAACTTTTAAAACTCAACAATAAGAAAACAAACAATTAAAAATTAAAAGCTCTGAATAGATACCTCATCAAAGATGATATACAACTGTCAAATAAGCATATAAAAGATGCTCAACATCATATGTCTTTAGAAAATAGCAAATCACAACAATGAGATACCACGGCACACTTATTACAATATTTAATATCCAAAACACTGACAATTCTAAGTGCTGGTGAGAATGTGGAGCAACAGGAACTCTCAACCATTGCTAATGAGAATGCAAAATGATACAGCCACTTTGGAAGACAGACGCAGTTTCTTACAAAGCTAAACGTAGACTTTCCATGTGATCCAGAAATAGCACTCCTTGGTATTTACCCAAATGAATGGAAAACACATCCACACAAAAACCTGCACATAAATTTTCATAGCAGCTTTATTTGCCAAAAACTTGGAGGCAGCCAATGTCTTTCAACAGGTGAATAGATAAATAAATTATGGTATATCCACTCAATATTAATAAAAAGAAATGAATTATCAAGCCACAAAAAGACATGGTGGAACCTTAAATGTATATTGCTAAGTGAAAGCAGCCAACCTGGAAAGTTTACGTACTGTATGATTCCAACTACATGATATTCTGAAAAAGCCAAAGCTATAGAGACAGTAAAAATATCAGAGGTGGCCTAGGGCTTGTGCGAAGGGAGGGGGAGATGAACAGGGGACCACAGCAGATTGTTAGAGCAGTGAAACTATTCCGTATGATACTAAAACGGCAGGTCTATGACACTTTGTATCTGTCAAAACCCATAGAACTGAACGTACCACTCAGGCCTTCACCTAAACTGTGGACTTTAGTTAATAATATTGTATCTATTTGGTTCACCAGTTGTAACAAGTGTACCGCACCAATGCAAGATGGAAAAATTGAGGGGACAGGATGGTGTATGCATTTTCTGTTGAATTGTTCTGTGAACATAAAAATGCTCTAAAAAATAAAGTCTATTATGATAAAGGGGAAAAAAAAAAACGAAAGAAATCATAGCTTTCCACGTAAAGCTGTAAATAATGTTTCCACAATGTGTAAGCACTACCAACCTTACCAATACTATGATGCATCTGTATTGTGAGAGTAAGAGATAGGAAGTGTGTGTGAGGGGGGCCCTTGCGAGGGAGTTAACCTTCAGCTCCAAAGTGGGGTGTTGATAAGCAAAGCCTAAAACTGGAAAAGGAGCAATGTAAACTTGCTATGTAGGAAACACAGAGGTAAAAATTACTAAAAGAGTCGAAATGATTGTCTTTAAGAAATGAGAAATACGGGGAGGGGCTGCCCATGTTTCTTGATTCTAAGCTATGGGCATATTTAATTTAAATTTAAAAAATACAAAAAGAAAGTGGAGATAACAATAAGAACAAAAGAGAGCTGAGGAGGTGGCAGAGCAGAGCTGAGAAGCCAGCTCTACCAAGAAGCTTTACCATGGGAACGGTCCTGGCAAAGGAATGAGGATGGTATAGTGGGGGGGGGGGGAAGAGGCCTCTAAAGGAGAAGGTCCTCTGCCTCTGAAGCAGGTGGGAACAGGTGAGGCACAAAGGGCCAGGTGGGTTTGTGCTTTGCTGGCAGGAGGTGATGGAACTGCATCTGATGCGTCTGTCTTCTCAGTGAAGGAGGAGCCACAGTTAGAAGAGAGAGAAGATGGGAAAAGAGTCATTGGAGACCTTGCCACTCAGGGTGCGCTGTACAGACCAGCAGAATAGGCAGATGTGCAGAATCTCGGGCCTTCTCAAGATTCTTAGGAGATTGACAGGCAAATTAAAGTCCGAGTGTCCTTTTGAGACCGTGAATGAGAGGGGAAACTGCCAAGCTGGTGTGGGACACTCTGAGCAGTGATGGCTTTCTCAGTGCTGGTAGAGAGCAGGCAGTGGTTAGCATTTCACCAGGCAGGCACCACAGCAGGAGAGATAGGCACGGGAGGCAGTTTTCCAGGGAGTGGCAATGGTGATGGTGGGCTGGGCCCAAGCTGCATGAGGTGGACAATGGCAGCAAAAAGGGGCTGATGGACAGTGAGAAAGTGATGGGGAGGTGGTCTCCATGAAGTCAAAGAGCTATTGCATGTGGATACCAGAGCAAGTGATGAAGAGGATGTGTGGGGGGGACATAAAGGCGGTGACCAAAATAGAGACCTCACAGTGTGAGGTGTGTTGGGGGTAATTCCGAGGTCTTGGTGTGGGCCTGGGAGTAGCAGAGGTCAGGGGACCGGGAGGCCTGCTGTAGGCTGTTTGAGATCAATTCTGTCCTCCCTGCTGAGGCTTGTTCCTTGCATATCTAAAGATGGTCAGATGAGACTGATTCAATGGTTCCGGGTGTGGCCTGGGCATCGGAATATGTTAAAGCGGCATGACAATGCGCAGCAGAGTTTGAGAACCACGGGTGTAGACAGAGACCCAAACTCTAACAGAAAGAGCGGAACAGGGGAACAACACGAAGGCATCCTGGGGTTGGCATAGCAACAGGAGTCTGACCAGGAACAGCAGCCTGGAGTGGAGCAGCTGCGTGGGGCTGCATTCCCTCCCTGGTTTGAGATGAACGGAAGACAGAGATGTCACGGGCAGCCTTCCCTGGAGACCTAGAGAGTAAACAAGGGGTGTGTGTGTGTGTGTGTGTGAGAGAGAGAGAGAGAGAGAGAGAGAGAGAGAGAGAGAGAGAGAGAAACAGAGACAGAGACAGAGACAGAGACAGAGACAGAGACAGAAGCCGGGCCCCTTGGGCCGCACACACCTGGCGTTGGGCCCGAGCCCAGCGCCTCCCTGCCCGTCGCCGTCCTGCACGCTGAGGGGACGGCCACTAGAGGGCGCGCTGTGCTCATGCAAACGGGTGTGGCCCGGGCGGGGGTGGGCAGCCCCTGGCCTGGCTCCGGCCTCCTCCTCCTCCGCTGCTGCCTTCAGCGCACACCCTGGTTTAACTTCAGGCCCCACTACTTCCAGGGCCCTGTGACCTCGGTCAGGTTACCCGACCCTTCTGCGACTCGGTTTTGTCAGAGGTCAAATGGGCCGGGAGACAGTTCTGACCCTCTGGGGTCATGGAGGGGATGAGTGAGGTCAGCCTGGGAGGCCCTGGCCACCCTAGGGCACAGCTGCCCCCCCTCCTCGTGATGGTGAAGGAGTCTTTGCCGCCTCCTCTCCTGTCTCTCTCTGCTTCTCGTGCAGCCCCTCAGCCCAGCCCTGCCCAGGCCAGACCCCGGGAGAAAAATGGAGGTCCACTCCCTTGGCTGGGGAAGAGCAGAGGCAGGATTCCAGGTGGCCTCTGAGGCAGGGCCCCCGGGGAGCCCAGGCAGCCCTTCTGCTCAGTCTTGCTGGCACTCTTCTCTTGCAGCAAACCTCTCCTGTGGCAAATTCCTGGTCGTGGTCTCACTCTCCTGGTCCCAGGCCTTCCCCACTCCTCCAGGTGCCCAAGGGACCAGGGGTTGCCCTCACCTGCAACCATGTCATCCCTGGAGTGACGTCACTGCCTAGTGTCCAAAGGGCCCAGCCCAGAAGGGATGTTCCTTCCCAGCCATTTTTTTAACAGCCCCTCACCCCATCTCCTGCCAGATCATCAAGAATCAACCTACCAGGCCATACCCCTAGTGGTGTCTTTGTGCCCAGGTTTGCAGAGACCCCTTGTGTGGGAGTCACCCCTCTGTCCTAACTTTGCTCTCATGGAGGGTATAGCCTGACTTGACTTATAAAAAATGATTTGCCAGTATTCAAAAAATATGGGGTGTTACATTCTAAGATCCAGATTTCCAACTTCTTTTAAAATATTGGAAGCTCTGGGGGCCTGAGTTCTCATTCCCACATGACAACAGTGGGCCACAGGAGAGGAAATGCCACTATTCAGATGGCTCAGGGCTCTCCAGTTTACCACTGTCCCTGCCCAGGCCATGTCCCCTACTCACAATCCGTCCCTGATCCCCCATCAGCATCTCAGTGTGCAACTGTGAAGGGAGAAGGTACCTAACACGATCATGTAAACATCTCTACTATTGTAGTCACTGGCCCAAGGCAGGCAGAAATGCAGAGAGGGAGGGGTGGGGTGCCCCAGAAACAAGAGCCAGCCCTGAGGGGCAAGGAATCCTGGGAACCAGAGAGCTACTCCATGTCCTCGGGTACTCATGGAACTTCATGGTGCAGGTGCCCAGGACAAACCACACACACACACACACACACACACACACACACACACACCACCCACACTATCCAGTCTGTCAGCAGAACCTGCCACTTCTCACCGCGCTGGTCCAAACTGCTGTCTTCTCTCACCTGGCTGGGTGTAGGAGCCTCCTCACTTCCATTCTTGCCCAACCACAGTCTGTCTTCCCCACAGCAGCCAGGGGGAGTCTATTAAATAAAACCTAAGACACGCCCCATGCCTCCTCTGCTCAAAATCCTCCAATACTACTACCACACTTAAGTCAAAAGTGGGAGGCTTATGGTGGCCCTGAATGAACTGTCTGCATTACCTCTCCTCTCCTCTCATGGTCCATCAGTCTTTTCGTTGTTCCTGAGCATGCCAAGCGCATGGGCCTCAGGGCCTTTGCACTGGCTGTTCCCTCTGGCTAGCTCACTGTACCTGCCTCCCACCCCAAATCTGCATGCCTCCCTCCCTCACCGCCTTCAAATTTCTGCTCAAATGTAACCTCTGTGAGGACCTCCCTATATACTTTGTCCTCTCCCTGTTTTCTTCCCTCACATGAATTCCTTGAAGCACAATCGCTCTACTTACGTGCCCTGTTTGTTGTCTTTTCCCCTCACTAGAATGGCTGGAGGCAAGGATTCTTCTGTTTTGTTAATTGCAAACAGTGCCTAGCACATAGGATGCACTCGATAAATATTTGGTAATTGAATGAATGAATAAACAAATGTGTGAAATGAGAGCAATAATAATATAAAGTATGCAGAGTGGCTGTGAGGACTGAATCAGATCGTGTATCTCACGTAGGGTGTGACCCATGCAGTCAGTCACATAAGGCCCCAAACTTGGGGTTTAGTGCTCCGTGGTTGGCATCTTGCAGTTCTTAATCATTTCATCTTTAAATTTGAGTAAAATCTGATAGGACAATGGAGCATGCACCAGGAGCAATCCCACCCTCCTACATCCCCTGGATGGGTTCTCAGCCACCCACTCCTTGCCCCCACCTAGTCACTGCTGTTGTTCTTTGACTGGCAGGGGCCTGGATTCAGGAGGGTTTAGTGTCAGGTGTGCAGTGGAGTGGCCCAGGGCACCTGTGAGGATTTGTACCAGCTCTGTCTGTATCCCTGTACCCAAGGGAACCTGACATCAAATAGCAAAAAAAAAAAAACAAACACCGTGACAGGCTGAGAGAGAGACCTGGGTAGAAAGGAAATGCCTTTTTTCAGCTTTCTGAACAAGAGGCCCTCGTTCTGGAGCTAGCCCTGGTGTCAAGTACTGACAACTCACAAGTGTTAAGGGCTCTCTCCATGGGAGCTGTCGTTATTCAGAGAAAACCAGCTCAAGCTCGAGAAAGTCCTCAGGCTGCTGGGACAGCTGCTGGCCTTTCATGTGTCTGGCACAGGCCAGGAGCACATTCGCCTGTCAGTTGTCTCATCCATGACCTGGGACGAGACTCCTGTAGGTCTCCCTTCTGGCAGTGACAGTGCGTGTGCACATGCTTTACAAACTTAATGATGTGGGGAGGTGTAAGTGGTGGCCGTGGCTCCTGACCCAGAACAGGCAGAACAGGGATTGCCATGGCTGCTCTGAAAGGTCCCTGGGTCAGGGCTCAATATCTGTCCCCCTGAAAAGGTCAAAGGGAATCTAGCTTTAAGCCCTGAGGGATGGATGACAGGGGACCAAGCCTCCATGGTGACTTCAGGTCCAGGTGTCAATAGCATATGAGTCCCTGGTGAAGGCTTCAGACCCTAATGGTAACCTTTGACCAGCCCCCAAGGGTGGCTGCCGATTCTGATGGTCACTGCAAGTCTTGGTAGTGGCCTCAGTGGCCTTCAACCCCAGTGGTAGCTGCACACCTTGGTGACCTGGGAGGTACCAGGTGTTTCATTCCCCTCCCTCCATCCTGCCTAAGCTCCATCTCTCCCCAGCCTAGAATTGGAGCCATTCTCCAGGATCCACTTAATTAGCCAAGCTCATTAACTCCCACAGGCTTCTCCTCCCCACCTAATTAACTGACTTAATTAGGGCTTGCAGGCCCAGCCCCCTCCTGCTCCTACCCCTGTCTCCTACCCTCCAGGCCCCTGGCTCTGCCAAGCCTCCAGCAGGCAGAGAATGGATAAGGATGTGGCCTGGGCCCCTCCAGCCCCGGAGCCTCCACCCAGTGTCCCTCCCCCAGTCCCAGGGCACCAGGACAGTGCCCCTCCCAGCAGCCCACAGGCAGGAGTGGAAATCAGGACATGGAGGTGGGTGGGGAGAGGAATAGAAATGAGATAAAAAGGAATTAGGTTTCAGGAGTTGGTGAGAATGGCTTGTGGCTTGGGGCTGGGTAGTGGGTGGTTAGGGGCCTGAACTCTACAGTCTGCCTGTGGTTGAGTCCCAGCATGCGTGTGAACTTCAGGAAACTCCTCACCTCTCTGTCTCAGACACTTAACAGTCACACCCACACTGCAGCACTGTTATGAGGTTTGAGTTGATATGTATAAAACACACAGATCTGGAATGGTTACAGAAGTGGGTGGGAAAGGACAGAGGTTCCCCGAGAGCAAGGGGCTGGAGATAGGAGAGGAAATCCAGAGTGTGCTGTTCCTAGGTGCCAGGTGCACCCCAGGAGGGCCCTGGGGTGCCAGGGGTGTTGTGTTCCCACTCCAGGGGTGGAAGAGTCTGGCTCTGTTAGTTCAGTACCTCTATACTCTGTGCCTCAGTTTCCTCATCTGGGGGAAGGCCTGGCCTTGTGGAAGTACCTGGCATACCCTAGAGGCCTGCTAAATGTCTAGAGACTCATCCCTGAGAAGGGAGGTGACATGAAAAGCATTTGGGGGATGGTGCTCTACTGCCCTCACCTTCCCCAGGGCCAAAGCAAGATAAGTGGGCTGTGCCAGCAGCAGGTGGAATGCGGGTCAGAGGTAAAGCAGGGCTTCCTGGAGCTGAGGAACACAGGATCCGGAATGCAGGAAGGAGGGAGAGTATGTGAGCTACTGGATGGGCTCCAGGGGAGAGACGACCAATCAGCAGCTGCAAGTGAGCGGGAAGGGGTGAGATGGGGCCCTAAACACTGGGATGGCCCTTTACCTACCTCGCTTAGAATTTTACACGTATTGGTGCGATTAGTATCTTCCCGCACTAGACTGGAAGGTCCTCAAGGCAAGGACTGTCCACTTAGCCCACCCTTTTATCCTAATGCCATCGTATAGTAGGTGTCCATTAACAAGCGTAAACGCACAAATGAGTGAATGAATGCATGCACACATGCATGCCTGAAACTCGGAAGGAAGGGGGCCCATGTGGCGGCCCAGGCACCTGGCCTGCATGCCCAGCTATGAGCCCCCTGGCTCCTCATGTGGCCCAAAGAACAACCTCCCCAAGGGGACAGGAGCTAAACTCCAAGGATTTAAGGACTCCTGGGTAGGCTGAGCTCCCTCCTGGGTAGCCTGCACAAATGGGGACACTGAAGAACTGGTGTTATGGGGAATAGAGGGGAGAATCTTTCATTTACCCCTGCACTTTTAAATACTTTAGAAACCCACATGTCTACATAGTGTAAAGAACATGGGGTTGTAAGTGACACAGACTCAAGTCCAACTGACCTAAGCATGAAGTGCACTCGATTGGATTACACACCTGTAAAGTCCAGAGTCTTTAGGCATGGCCAGATCCAGGGACTCAGATGATGACATGGTTCTGCTGTCTACTGTGTTGGCTTCGTCCTCCAGGAGGGTCTCCCTGGTGGTGGCAACTCCAGGCCTTACATCCCACTCTCTGTCAGTGCAGTGGAAGGACAGTTCTGTCCACTTGGCCCAGCTTGGGGCACAGACCATCTCAAAAGCTATCTCTGCAGCCAGGGGCCTGGGGTATACAGATTGGTGGAGGCTGAGTCCCAAGCCCACCCCTAAAGCCTAAAAGGTAAACCCCACCATCAGAACTTCTAATGAGCAGAGAAGGGTATGGTCAAAGGATGTAAGCCCCAAAGGAAAATCAGGGTTCTGTTGCTAAAAGATGGGGGACAATGATGCTGGATGGCAGAGTTCTACTCCACTTGGCATAGGAGGGCATCAAGCCAGATCCAGGACCTGTTATAAGGGCTCATCATTTGTGGTAGACACTGTTCCCCGCCCATAGCTCCCCAGGCCCCCTCCTCACCACTTCTACTTGGCGGCCCCCCTGTCTCTTCTCTCCGAGGGCATTCTTTGCTCCAACCTGCTCTACCCACATCCACAGCACTGCCCTCCCTGGCAGCTCCACCAATGACTGCTGACAGGAGCTGGGGTATAGTACATGTCCTAGGCTTGTTGATGCATGATCTACACAGTCTCTGAGAGCTCCCTACTGGGGTTCGCTGCCAGTTGCTTGAAGTGTTGACCTGCTTGAGAACACACTCCTTGTCACTGCCTTCCTCTCTCTCTTCTCCACGCCCCCACTTGGGATCACCTGCCAAATAAACTACTTGCTCTCGAATCTGCTTGTTCAGGATTTGTTTCTGGAGAACCCAAACTAGGACATCACTGGAGCCAGCCCCCCAGAGATGTGTAGCAGACAGCACTTGTTTCCTTCCAAATGTCTGCAGTCCTGGGGAGGGGGGCTTTGGTGACCCATCCCTGAGGAAGAAACTGGGACCAAATGGGCTCTGAGTAGCCCTGCCTCTGTTCTGAGGATCCCAGGGGATGCTTCCCACTCCCCTGAAATAAGCACGGGGTGGGGGTGGAGACCTATTAGATCTGCACTCCACAACTTCCCTGAGAAACAGGCACATCCAGCCCTAAGGGGCGCCAGCATTCAGAGCCACCATTGTGGGTATGGGTGGCAGGAGGCCAGGCAGTCAACATACCTCCCATGGCCACGCCTCTCAGAGTGAGAGAGGAGGTCGTTTTAGACTGTTCTTGGATGTGGCTTTTAAAAAAAACAATCATACAGTAAAAAAGTTATTTCTCCTCCCTTTTTTTTTTCAAGGTTCCACTTAAAAACATGTCCTTTGAATAATGTTAATAATTCTGAAAAAAGGTGAAAGAAAATACAGAAAGATGAAAACCTCTGCAGCTCCACAGCTAGAATCAATGTTAACATTTTATCGTATTTATGTCAGATATTTTTAATTGTAAAAAAGAAAAGTACATGACAGACAGAGAAGGATGAATTCCCATTACCTGCCCCGCCCCAGTCCCATTTCCTGGATTTCGTCCCCGAGGGCAACCACTGGCAGGATTGCAGAGCCTCTTCTCATACCAGCTGGCAGGCTTTCAGCTGCAAGGAAGAGATTCCCTTCAAAGCGGTTCAGAGTACAACTCAGCATCTCTGCGATATTACAAAGCAGGTTCTTCCCTCTCCGCGCTGCTGCCATCGCACTGTACTTCCCATCATCAGTGGCATCCTGCTGGCCGCGGTCACACTTGCATTTTGACACGGGAGGTGGGGGAGCTGGTCAGAACTCTTGCTGGAACACTGTTTCTCACTTCAGAATTCATTCTCCAAAAAGGTATTGAGTGATTCAAAGCTCCGTGGCCTCCAGCCGCTGTATATCTGGGGCAGCCCCACCATCTTCTTTCAGATCTTTCTTGGCTTCTGGTGGACCTTGTGTTTTTTCTTCTCAGCAAAAGCTTGACCTGTGTTTCCCAGTGGCCCTGGAAGCTCCTGCTCTTGGCTGTGAGGAGCTTCTGGAAGCTTTGCCCCAAATCTAATCATCTTCAGCTTTCTAAACCTGATCAGCTCTCTGAGCTACTCAGTCACCAATGTCACCAGGGTCCCTGATCATGCTGCATGAGCAGGTCACCAGCAGCAGTGTCCTGGGTATGATGGAGGTGGTGTCATATAATGAGACCATTTTAATGTGGACCAACAAGCCAGGAATGCCTTATTTCTGTCATGAATGGGGACATGAGCAGTAAGGAGCATCAGAGAATATAGAATACACTGGGGAAATCCCCAAACACCATCATTTTCCCCCAGCGTGCAGGCTATCAATATGGCTGAAACGATGTCCTAACTGAGCGTTTTCAGAACAGCTGGAAGAGTTCCCCAAACTCATACAGTTTGAAACGTTATGATGTGTAGGTTCTAGAGGACAGGGATTCTATTGTGATTTCTTCCCCACCCCCTCACCAGTAGCAGAAACTCTGACACATCAGTGAATATAAAACGTAGCCAAAGGGAAGGTGCATAATGATCAGAAGTCAGGGGTCCCTGCCTCACACCTTCTTTGTGCGGGAGGCTGCTACTGTCCACACAGGAGCATGAGGACATGCAGTACTGAAGAGGCTTGTGGGCTCTGGGCAGAGGAAATCTAAGCGGAGATCTAGGTTTTCTGATGTTTCTTCTGTGTTGCTATGGAAATCATAGCCAAGTTTTTTCTTTGTGTTCTGCTATCTAAATTACAGCCATGGAGACCCTCTCTGGAAAGGCAACTACTGCTGTGGATACTAAACTTTGAGCTGGCAAAAGTGGGTTATCCCTAGGTATTAAGGGAAAAGGACTGTGGCCTTACAAACATCTGCTTCAATTCCTCTTCAGATATGTTGTGTTGGTTTGGTCATCCAAAAAGCAGCCTAAGATGGGGTCAGATGCACAAGCAATTTTTTTGGGGTAGAATGCTTGGGAGGAAAAATAGGGAAGAAGCCAGAGGAGGCTGGGGAAACCATCAGACTGCAATAGATCCAAAGTTTTGAACAAGGAAAGAAAGAAGAAAGGAAGGAAGGAAGGGAGGGAGGGAGGGAGGGAGGGAGGGAGGGAGGAAGGAAGGAAGGAAGGAAGGAAGGCAGGCAGGCAGGCAGGCGGGCAGGGAGGTGGGGTAGGAGGAGTCAGACTGCAGAGAAATGGTAAGAAAGTTTCTACGAAGCCAAGGGGAGTCCTTGATCCAAAGTTGCCCATCAGAGAAGCCCTGTGTCTCCAAAAAGTCTCTACTGCGCTCAGTTATTGCCTCCTGTCACCCTAGAAAGACTCTAGGCAGCTGCCCTCAGCAGTCACAGTCTTTGCAGTGGTGCATTTTCACAGCTGTCTCATTCCACCCCTGGTGCCATACAGCTTCTCTGTGGATGCCAAGAGGCCACTCTTTCTAAAGGGAAACTTCAAAGAGGGAGGTTCTTGGTAGGAACTACAGCTCCCCTCCCCCTCACTGCCCTTGACCTCAGGGCCATAACTAGTAGCCATCCTTTCCTCTTTCCACTATCCATTCTCAATTATCCACACCCACAACTGTCACCTTAGTAGGTATTGATGGGCCATCTAGTGGTGTGACCCAACCTTTCAGTCCTGAGGGGACACTAGGTTCCATATTCTAGTATTTCTGGCTGTTCCCACTTTGTAAAGGCATCAGTTTCTTCTAGTAACTGATCAGGGTACTTCTAATAACTTCTAATAACTAAGAGTCAGTTACTGAGGGTCTAGTAACTTATAGTAAATGAGGGTCAATTACTACCACTAGAACAGTAGTTCCTCTTCATGCCTGCTGGCCCCAGAACACATGGAGTCCAGTGACATTTAAGTAACTGCAGCTTAAATTTTCATGGAACTCTTGCTATACTCTGATAAGAGTAAGCCTCCTTTGGGGACCAGGACTTCCTACCCTGCAGAGCTCACATGGGAAGATTTGATTACCAAATATATTTGGGTAAAACTTCACTAATCACATTGGTAGTAATGAAATCCCCTGTTGAGAAATCAGGGAAGACCTCTGCAGGAGGTGGCCTTGGACTGTGTTACCCTTGTCAACTATGGCTGGGAGCATTTCAAGGCCTGATTCTACCACTGCCCCTCTCTAAGCATCAGTTTCCTCACCTGGAAGGAGAGGAAAGTGCTCTCTAAATTCTAGTGTTCTGGGACTCCGTTGTTAGACACAGGACTACGTTCCCTTCTCTCTTCCTCCCTCTACTGCCAGCCCAATAACTCATACTCCTCCATTATTTTGTTTTGGGCAACAAGACCTTACTTGACTCTTCTAATCCTCTATCAGAACGAAATTAGGGTGAAATTTGAAACTTGGGAACATTGGTAGGACAGGGAGGAGTGAGAGGGAAGAGAGATATAAAGGGAGGTGTCTTGGATAACTTGGAGGATAACTTGTTTGGGGAACAATGTTCTAGACAAAGGAGGAAATAAAGTAAGGCACAGGTATGAGAAAGCAGATGCTCTAAGAACACCGGCTGAAAGGAGAAGGAAGAGGGCGTCTCAATAGGGCGAAGGTAGGAGGCTCCAAAGGCAAAGGAGTTTGAAAACCAGAAAGAGAAAGTTAGATTCTTACCCTAGATGTAACAGGAAGTCATTGACAATTTTATGTAGAGGATCAACCCAATCTACTTTTTATTTGACAGAGCTGATGATCACACAGGACTTGGATTCTAGAAAAAGATTCTAGGCAGAGGAAGGAGGGAGGCAAGTTAGGATCTAAGGCAATGTTCTCACTAGCAGAGGTTTGATACTGATGGCCCAGGGGCCACACTTAGCCCCAATGAAGGTTTCATTTGGTTTGTTCAGTATTTCTGAATTTGGGGAATTAGTTTCAAACATTTAAATGGAGGATTTTATGTTAGAAGATGGATTCCCTGCTTCTGTTGGAAAATCATCTAACCACACAGGACCCACAATGCTGATTTGCTTCATCTCCACCACTCCCTGTCACCTTACACCTGGTCCTAGTCACTCATTTATGTGACCTATAGGTACTTGAGGTTGCAAGTACACCTGGCTCTAAAACTTCTAGAGATAGGGTAATTGGGAAGAGTATGGTGGGTGGAGAAAGCAGCCTGAACTAAGAGTTGGAAGAAATAGGGAAGATGCACGGTGTGTTGGGGGCTTTCTCCTTAGGGAAAGTGTGGCTGGGTCTGCATGGATAAGGCTGAGAGGCAGATAGGTGTGCTGGGGAGATGCGCCGTCCTATTTCATCTCCATTTTCAGCCGCCTCACTTCTTTCCAGGCCACCGATGTCATTAACCAAACAGACAATCCTCCCTCACACCGAGGTGGGGCCTTTGCACAGGCCGCTCGCTCCCTGTGCCTGGAATCCCCTTTCCTTCCTTTTATCTGGTGAGCGCTGTGCATCCTGTGACCAGTCACTGCCATTTCCGACAGCGGTCCAGGACAAGACCTGGGCTTGCCATGACCCCCAGAGCCCCAGTTTATGACCTCTTCCCTGAAGAGACTTAGTTCTCTGCGGTCCTGCTCAACATATACGATGGATGATGGACAGACGGACAGACCAACGGGCGAATGCAGGCACATCCGATTGCAGAGCCTGCCGATTTCCCTCCTTGAAGCAGACACAGGCTCCGCCCCACAAGAACAGACCGGGACAGTCTGGGGCAGTCTGGTCCCGCGGGGGCCAGGAGGGTGGACCAGGTGACCCTCTCAGACTCCCCCGAGTCCCCTCTAACCTCTTTCTCTCCCCCTCGTGGGCTCTGACCTAGAAACGACCGGGGGGCGGGGGCTGGGAGGATAGCGAGGGAGGGCCCAGCGGCTCTAGGACCCAGCGCGGCCGGAAGGCTCGCGGGGGGGGTCCCCGCGGGGAGAACCTGCGCCCCGCGGTGCTCGGCGGGGGGCGGGGCGGGGCGCGCCGGGGCTGGTGCGCGTGCGCGGGGCGCGGGGCGCGCGCCGAGCGGGGCGGACAAAGGGGCGGGCGGCGGGGGGCGGGGCGGCCGGGCAGGTGCGCGCGGGCCGGAGGGCGGAGCCGCGGGGCCGCGATGGAGCGCAGCCCGCGCGGGCGCGGGGCCCCGAGCGCCGGGCGCAGCGCGAGCCGGAGCCGCAGCCGGAGCCCGAGCCGCAGCCCGGACCAGGCCGGGGGCCGGAACCGCGGGGCCCGGCCGCCCGTCGCGGCGGCGGCGGCGGCCCCCAGCGGCTGAGGGGCCCGGGACGCAGCGGGTCCCCGCAGCCGGGGAGCGCGGGGCTCCCCCCCCTACATCCAGGACCCAGAGACCCCCCCCGAGAAGGCGGGGGCCCCTCCAAGTCCAACAGAGAACGGCGCCCCAGCCGCGGAAGGCCAAGAATCCCTCCGGACTCAGGAGGCAGCGGCGTTCCTATGGTGCCCCAGGATTCCTCCTCTTCAGTCTGGCCCCCCCCCACCTAGGGCGCAGTGATCCCCCCGTCTGAGATTGCGGGCACCCCTTCAAGGTCCTGGTCGACACAGCTCCACACCTCAAGACACGAAGACCCAGCTCACGGCGCCCCGAGGTCGCGGGTGCGAGGCCCCCTCAATCCCCAAATCTGGGGACCTGAGGATAGCCGGAGCGACCCCTCGCCAGCGAGAGGCCGCGGGGATCCCCCCAAAGCTCCAGGACCGGGGCCACGGAGCCCCTTGCGGCAGCCTCCGCATCCCGGCCGGTGCTTGTGGAGCCCTGAGCCCCCGGGGCCGGGCTGACGGAAAGCGAGACGGCGCCCAGGCCCCCTGCCGCGGCGTCCCCGCGGCCCCAGCCCAGGTAAGCCGATCGCAGGGGAGTGGCCGCCAAGGCCCCTAGCCCGGCAGGTGGGGAAGGAAGTGTCGGGTGCGTACTGCCCCCTCCCCAGCGTCGCCATGGAGCCGAGGCTGAAGGACGTCTCTTTGTGTCTCGCTCGGAGGAGCCGCCCCCTCCTCCTCCCTTCCCCCACCCTACACCCTACCTCGGGGGTTTGGGCGCAGTTCCTTGGCCCCACGGGGGTGTGGCGGCGGAGCCCCCTTGCACCACGGAAAGGGGAGAAAAAGGTAGAGTCCCCCCCAACCTCCCCCCCAAAAAAGCCTGTGAGCCTGGAGCTGTTTAATCCTCAGTCCTTGGAGTATATGTACCCCTCCCCCCCCCAAGGCCAGGCTGAGTTCTCAAGTGAAGTTCCCGCTGGGAGGATAAGATTTGGGGGATGTCCACAGGTGAGGGGGCCTGCAGTGTGTGGCTTTAAGGTGAAGACCAGGGATTTGGGTGGATGTCTTTGTCTGTGTGAGGGAAAGGGTGTATTTGAGAGAATGAGTGGAAACCCCTTATTTTCTCTGTGATTCCACTGCCCCCACCCAGGTCACAGTGGGGGGCTTCACTCAGGCCATTATTGTGCTCCCTGCAGGACAAGGAGGGGGCAAGCCTTTCCAAAATGAGGTGCTGGTTTCTGGGGAGGGCAGGTAGTCTGGATGAAGAAGCCATTTCAGGTCAGGCACTTATCTGTCCCCATGTGCCCCAAGAGCAGCAAACCCAAGGCCTTCCTTTCTGACCTCCAGAACACCCAAGACCAAACCTCAGGTTGAGTCAGTGTGTCCTGGACAACCAAGAGGGACCATTCTAGATTTTTACTTTAGCTTTCTAGGCAGTATACAAAGCAATACCCCAGCCTGGTCCTCAGTGAGGTCCTGAACCCTAGGCTTACAGGAAGATGAGAGGCCCCGGGGATGCTGTACCCTGAAATTCTGGGTCAGAGATTCTGAGAAGTAGCTGCACAGTGCCAAGGAAACACACTGTGGACTGCTAGGGTTTCCACCGGTCTCTTCCCTTTGATCCCTCTGCAGGCAAGCAGTGATGCTGAGGAAGACAGGATTCTGGGTACAGGTAGCCACACCACGAGTTCCTTTGTTCATTTATTCATTCAACAATCCTTCAGCTAGTGTCTGTGAGGTACCAGGCACTGGAGTAAAAGTCCTTGTTCCCTCTTCATTCTGATCTCATTTCCTGATCTTTCCTGTTCTTCAGACCCCTGGGCTGTTCTCAGTTTCCCCATGCCTTGCTCAGTTGTACTGTTGAGGTGGGTTTGGTCAAGCCCAGCTCACCAGTTCTGACCCCACACCTGAAGCACCTGATCCCCTGATCCCCATCCTGCTGCAGACTTGGGGACCCGAGCCTGGATGGCTAATTCCTCTTCTTCCCCCTTTCCAATACCAAGTGCCCCCACTCCCACCTGCTGCTGGCATTGACCCAAGGGGGAGGATGTGACCAGCAGAAGGAAAGGTTGGGGGTGCTTCTAGCCAGACCTTTGGCAGCTCTTCTTGCTCAAATTCAAGGACATTTGAGGCAACTCCCCTCATATGGGCTGTGGGGGAGCCAACTGCCTAGAAGACTGGGTGACCTTGGGCAAGCACGTGGTATCTTCCAGAAATAATGACAGAGAGGGAGCCACTTAGCTGGAGGAGCTGGTGTGGATTGCACTCGGGCCTTGAGAAGCATCCAGGTGTATCTCCTCCATCTCTGAAGGAGTTCATTTCCCACAATGGCTTCCCAGGAGCCCGGAGCCTTGTCATATGACCCACAGGCTAGGGAGTGGAGTCAGAGGCTAAAGAGCAGAGATTTGAATCATTGTGAAGGAATGTCATCAAAAGGCCTGGGGGGGACAGCAAGTAAGATATCTCTTCCTCAATAACCTGCACTGGCTCCCTATTGAGTCTGGGCTAAACTGCAGTCAAAACCCTTTGCAGTGTGACCCTAAACCACCTCCCAAGTATCATCTCCCACTGCTCACACGTCATCCTCTGCTTCACTTCTGGTTCATCTCCTCCATGTCCCCTGACTCCCTCCCTGCCTCCGCCATGTGCTGTTTCCTACCTGAAAAGCCCCATCAGGAGCAGCTCTCTGCCTCTACCTCCCCTTTTGATTTGATCTGGGTTGGCATGGAGTAGAGAGCTGCATTGGGCTGGTTGATGGGTTAGTGGCTTGGAGACAGTGACACGTGTCTACGTGTGCTGTGAGAGTTTGTCTCCACATCTAGACCCTGAGCTCCAGGAGACAGGACCAGATCTGTCTCATCCCCACTGCATTTGCTTTTGTTATAATGTATGGCACATATTGTAAAATGCAGCCTAGGTGCATTTTGTTAATCCAAACAGTGTTTTTCTCATATTTGCATTTGTTACCAATGCTAAAAAAAAAAATTTCACATACAAATATTGATTTTGATTTTTCGATCCCCTGAAAAAGCAAATGGTGTCAAGCCCAGGCCAGAGCTAAAGAGTGACAGTGACAACCTTCTTTAGACAGGCCACCACCCTCCAGTCTGTCCGAGGCCCACACCTGACCTTTTCACTCATTGACATGACCTCCTGTAGGTCTGGGGTGGAAGTCAGAAGGTGTTTGCTCTGCTGGTGACCTTTGTCTGTGTGTGTGTGTGTCTTACACAACATGTGTGTTCCCTGCCTCCTCCAAGACCAAGTTAGAACATGGCAGAGAACAGCATTCCTCTGGGGTCTTTAGGGCTATGGTAAAGTGAACCTGAATTTCTCCCACCAGAGCATCAAGGGCCTGGTCTCACTTTCTACTCTTTGCCCTGTCTTATGCTTCCTCCCCTATGCTAGAAGGATTCCACCACCAAAAACCTTTTTTAACTGTCCCACTTACCCAGGAGCAAAAGTCCAAGGTTCTAGGCCCAGGTCTTGCTGAGGACTCTTGGGAGAGGATTATTCTCTGGGCTTCAATTTACCCATATGTCAGAGAGGAATTGGAAGTTATGAGCTTCCCCTTTATTCTAACTTTCTAGGAGTGAGTCCAAGCTGTTCTAGTTTGGGTCTGGCAGGAGAGGTAGGGGCCTGGAGGCAGAAGTCACTCAAAAATATTGATATTCCCTAAACATTAATGAAACCAATGGGTGTTGCCCAGGAGCTAGCACTGGGCCGTTCGGCATGGCCCTTGGAGACAGTGTGCCGTCTTCCAGGATGAAGGTCTAGGATTGAAGGAGATGGTAGAGCACCATAATTGAGAATACATGCTCTGGACCCTGCCTAGGTTTGAATCCCACTTAGCTGCTGTGTGATCTTGGGCGAGTCACCTAACCTCTCTGAGCTTTAGTTTACTCATGTAGAAAACAGAATACCTACCTCAGGGTTATCATGGAGATTAAGTGAACCAAGGTGTGAAAAGGGCTTAAGACTGACAAGTGCTCAGTAACTATTGGCTCTTAAGGCATTGGCTAGTGGGAGGTTAAGTGTTGGTAACCTCAGTTTTTCTATAGCTGATCTGGGGAGGCCATAGGGTTTCTGATGCTCTCCCCGTGGAGAAGAAGTGAGTGTTTTAGAGGCAGTATACAGTGTTAAGAGCATGGAATCTGTTCCTGCATCTGATGGGTGGGATGGGGTTCAAGCCTGAGGGTCTGTGAGGCGACTTCCAGAACCTTGACCCTTGCTCTGTCTGAAGGATGGCAATGAGGGCAGCCTGGCCCTACCTAGTCCTGTAGTTGAAGCCCTCTTCCTTCCAGGCTTGGCTTTCTAGGTACTCCCCCTGCCTAGCTTCTGTCCCCAGGCTTTCTGCCCCAGGATGGGCCTCAGGCCAAAGTCTGGACCAGTATCTCCACTAGACCCGGAGTCTTCCCCACACTACTCCTCTCTCCCCTACTCCCCTGGTCTCAGGAAGCCATGGCAGTTAGACCTGGAGAGGCCAGTTAAAGTTTCCTCCCCTCTCCTGTTCACCCACCTTCCCTTTTCCCTGTCATAGCTTGGCCGCAGTCTGGAGAGGGGAGGTCCAGACTGCAGCTCAGCCTCAACTTGGGGAGCTATGTAATATCAGGGTTGAAAGGAAGCAGGGAAGCATTTTTCAATGTCAAGTGCTCCATGTTGGGCACTGGCCATCACTTTCTAAGAACAGCATTAACCTAGAACGAGAATTTGAGCCCAGCTCTGTGAGCACCCAAAGGTTCATGTGAAACTGGCATCAAACTGCCTGGGTTCAAATCCTACCCCTACTGTTTACTGGTATGTGACCTTGGACAAGGCAGTTGTCCTCTGTTTCTCAGTTTCTTCTCATGTAGAAGGGACATAATAACTCCTCCTACTTCCTAGGGTTGTTTACTGGTAAAGCACTTGTAGCAGTGCCTGTTATTTAGGTACTTGTTCTTATTACTTCTGCCACACCCTGCTGGGATATGCAAATAAGCTAGTCTGGCCAGCAGAAGTCACTGTGACTCCCCACCACAACAGCTGTTCCTCCTGTGGCTTTAGCTAGTCTTGGGAGAGGCAAGAGAATGTCCCAACTGCCTCCTGGTATTGGGATATTCTTGAGGAGCATGGGTAGGAAATGCACAGATCAGGGTTGCTTTATCCTCCTGGTCAGGACCCACTGAGCCTGCAGAAATTCCTGCCCTGGAGCAGTTGGCACCTCCCCTCCTCTCAGCCATAGTAGGGAGATCCTCCCGTCCCAATAGCTCAGATGTCTCCAGGAGGAGCATTGATTGGGGCCTGCAGTTAAGATGGTTTAGTGGTAAAAAAAAAAAAAAAAAGTACAGTCTCTAGACCCTGCTTTGTGACTTTGTGCAAGGTGCTTAACCTCTCTGTGCTTCAGATCCCCCATCTACAAAAATGGTGTGTGATACTTACTAGCCTTATAGGGTCATATAGAGTCATAGGGTTGACTGACTGAGTGAATGTGTGTAAAATGCTATGAATGGCATTGAGTGCCCATTGAGGGTTTGCTCTTAATATTAGTCTTCAAAAGCCCCTGAGCAGAAAGGGCACATTAGCACCACTTTTACAGTTTAAAAAAAATGGAGGCTCAAGGTGAAGGTCTTCACTCAAGATTCCATATTTAGGATTTAGGGAAGATTCTACTTACTTTTCCATCGTTCACACAGTTTTCAGGGCAAGTCCAGCCTGAAAAACCTGACAGGACCTATCCTGGGCTCCACCTACAATCCTGGACATATCAGCTTTCCTGCCCCAACACCTCTGCTCACATGGTGTTATGGCAGGTGTGAGCCACAGCCCAGAGGACTCTGCAGCCTGGGCCCATGGGACTCTCTCAAAAGCCTCTAAGGTTTCCCTCAGTTCTTCCCTCAGCTTCACTCCTAAGTGGTGAAATACTGCAAGGGGCTGGACCCTGAGTTTCTGAGTGCAAGCTGGGTCAGGCCATGCTATCTCTCTTTATCACCCAGGGCCTGGCACATGGGTTGGCTTCAGGAGGGGTTTGCTCAGGTCCGGAATTTGGAGTACATCTCACTCATAGTGAAAGGCGGGTCCTCACTGTGGCCTCCAAGGCCCCGCACACTGTCACCCCCTCCTTACCTCTATCCTCATCTCCTGCCCACCCTTATCCACCACTCTAAGCCATGCTGGCCACCTCACTATTCCTTGCACAACAGGCACAGTCCCACCTCCCCTCCCACCCCACACCTTCTCAATGGGGACTCTCCTGACCACCGTCTAGAACTTCATCTCCTACTCTGGGCATTTCCTCACCTCTCCCTGCTTTATTTTTCCCTTTAGGGCTTCTTACTGTCCAACATATATCTCTTATCTTTATTATTGTCTGCCTCCAAACTAGAATATAAGCTCCTTGAGGGCAAGGCTGTTTCTGTGGCTCACGAATGTATCCCAGATCCAAGAACAGCACCAAGCAAATAGTAGGTGCTCAACAAATACTTATTTAATGTTCTGGAGCCACCCTTGTATCTCTAAGCCACATCTCAGCTGTTACTCTGGATATGTCACTTCATCTTTCCTTCTCTGAGTCTCAGTTTCCTGAACTGTAAGGGATATACTGTAGTGGGAATAATAGCAGCTTCTCCTAAGATGCTTGTAAGGTTTAAATGAGTCAATATATATAAAGTACTTATACTTTTAATGTTTCCTAAATGTTAGCTATTATTAATAATAACTTTAAACTGCACCAATATTATTCTTGTTTTACTGATGAGGAAATGGAGGCACGGAGAAAATAGGTGACTTAATCAAAGCTTCATGGCTAGAAATGGTGGTGACCCAGTTCTACCCAGGAATGCCTGTATCTGGGCTCCAGGCTCATAAGTCAGGCGACATGCCCCATTCCATCCCTCATAGGAGGTCGGGGACTGGGAAAGAGGTGAGGGCTGTGGCTAGAGAAGGGCTCATTTCTTTAGGGAGCCTCTGCTCACCCAGCCATCTCTCTAGTGGCCACCACCTGTCTACTAGTGGACACCCACGCAAGGCCCCAGGCCCAGCAGCCAGTGGCAGGCGACTCCCATGTTCACCCTCCATGCCAGTTGAGACCTGAATGTTGGGCTGCCCACCTCATCCAGGCAACAAGGCTGAGCCTCCTCTCATTCCCACAGAGGCTGCCACAGGTAGGATAGGAGGTGTGAGGCCCAGGGCTCCCACCTCCTCGCAGGGCCTGCTGGGGAGGAGGACCAAAGAGGCTGGAGAGCCCTTCCCAGCTCTGGGCACCAGCTGCACATGGACAGTGTCACAGGCTATTAATAACCGCCAAGAATATGCCCCGAGGAAAGGGCTCAACTGCACCAGCTGAGCCAGAAGCTGAGCCTGACAGCGAGGGGACCCCGAGGCTACCCTTAGTAGGGAGGGCAGTGGAAGAATGTTGTTCCCAGTTTCTGCTGCTTGATGTCAGAACAGTCCCAGCACTTCCTCTCAGTCTCTTTACCTGGGAAATTTAAGAACTGGATCAATTGACCTCTAAAGTCCTTTCTGGCTCAGGTGGAGTTCAGGGGCGGCCATTCATTTAACCAAACCTCTACTGATAGATACTTGGGTCTGTCCAGCCTTTTACCCTGGCGGCCTGGATTCTGGTCCTGCCGCACGTCCTCCTCCTGGCTGCTTAGCCGCCTGCGCAGGCCTCCTCTGGCCTTGTGCTTGGTGCTGGGCCCGCCTGGGTGCTGTCCATTCCTTTGGTGCTGAAGACGACGAGACCAGAGGGAGGCCTGGGCTCTAACCAGAGACCAAGAGTAGAGAAGGGGAGATAGAGCAGAGGACGTTCCAGGTGCAGTCCCTGGGTCTTCCCCCCTCACCCTGAGGAAGTTGCTTAACACCGCTGAGCTTCAGCGTCCTTACCTCTAAATGGGTTGCTATGAAGATAGAATGGCAGCAGCAATATAAAGCATTGGCATATTGAGAAATTAGGTGATCATTTTTACTCTCTAATCTTAGAGATAGCGAAGCATAGTCGTTAAAGGTTTTGGACACGAGTGATAACACCTGCATTTGAATCCTGGCTCTGCCACTTACTGGACAATCCTGATCAAAAGACACGACCACCCTGTTCCTCAGTTTCCTCATCTATCAATTGGGATGAATAATAGTCCTTGTGTCATAGGATTAGGCGAGTTAATTTATGTGCGGCAGTTGGCACATAGCAGGGGTTCCCTAAGTGTTAGCTATTATTATCACTTTCCTCTGTTCATAGTGACCAGTATCACTGACAGCTGCTCCTGTTCTCTGCGTTGCTTGGGGCTGGGGCTGTTAGAGGAGGCAGCACCTTGTCCTGCAGACACCCTGGCCTCTAGCCCAGACCTGCCTAGCCCATTGACTTCCTATGTAATTTTGAACAAATCTCTGTTCTCTTCTGGCCATTAGCCTCCACATCTGTAAAATGGAGCTAATGATACCTCATACAGGATTCTGGGGAAATAGCTATGTGCCTTTAGGGTCACATTCAGGAAAGCCAAGATATAAAAAGTTACGACTTCCCAAACATATAAAGAATTATTCACCCAGCATTTGTCACACCCTGACTAAGTGTTAGAAATAGCAAGATGATTAAGGCATGGGGCTTGCTTTCAAGGAGCTCTTGGATTTCTTGCTGAATTGTTGATCCCCTTCAAGGTTTATTCAGTTTCCACCTCTTCCGGGAAACCACACTGATCCCCACCACCAGTGGCCTCCCTGGAAATGCTGGAGCACTGACCGTTGCCTTCATGGTTACCTGATTGTAGGCTCACCCTCTATCCATTGCTCAACCTACTCATCCCATGCCAGTACCTAGCGTAGTACAAGGCTTGAGGAGATATGCAGATATGCTCATCTGCAAACTTTAGGTTGCAAGTTACAAGAATTCAAACCAGCTTAATCCAAAAAGGAAATGCTTTTATTCATGAAAGAAACATTCAGGAGTATAATTGGCTTTAGGCATACCTGACTCAGGTGCTCAGAGCCATCAGAAATCTATCTTTCAGGTTTGCTTATCTCTTTATTGCTTATTCTCAGACAGGCTCTCCCTTCCTTGTGGCAAAGCCAGCCCTCAGCAGTTCCAGGCCTGTGTTCTTCAACCTTGCAGACCAGGAGTCAGAAGGCATCTCTTTCCTGATAGCTACAGCAAAACTCCTAAGTGGGTCACCTTTGGTCATATGTTCATCCCTGAACCAGTCACAGTGACCTGGTGGATGGGATGGATCCACTGGTTGGCCAGGCCTCGGTCAGGCCCGCCTGTAAAGCCAAGGTGGAGACAGCCTTACTGAACCACATGGGCTGAGAGAGGCCATTCTCTGAAGAAAGGGAAATTGGTGGGTGCTGAGCAGAAAAACATCACAGGTCCATTCAAGAAACCACTGAAAATGTGTGAGCTAGGCAAGAATCTGGTCCCATCTGCTCTTCAGAAAATTTATCTGACCACATGTAATTGGGGGGATTGGAGGGGAGGAACCTGGAGGCAGGCAAGGGGAGTGTGTGCGGGGGTGCAGAGCTGACTCAGTCAGTCGTGCTAAGGGAATGAAACTCCAGCCCCTCACTTTATAAAGAAACAAAGTGAAGGGGTGAGAGGGGGCAGAGGGGCTCCCTGTCCTCACTCAGTACCTGAAATTCCATCTGGTGGCTGCTTTTGAATCACAATACAGACCCAAACAGCTGACCCACCCAGAAACAATCATCCATTCAATAGCATCCTTCTAGGTGAGGGCTTTGTTACGGATACCCTTGAGATTTGCCTGTACTAAGGGATAGTATGGGTCCAGGCACCTGACAGAGGGGACCTAGGCATAGGGACAGAGAATCTTAGTAAAAAAGGTCTCACTGAGATCAGTTAGTCCAACTCTGCCCTTCTCTGATCACTGATTCGCCAACAGACCGACATCTAATGTCTGCATCTCAGCCCACCCCACACCACTGACCCCTGTGATGGGGATGCCCTTCCTCCCTGCTTCAACTGTAAGCCCTGTCTTACTTTGAGTTGCTATCTACCTGGGTCTGCCTTCAGCCTCAAAGGACACTGCATGAGATCTGAAGCCCAGTGGCGTGAGTTCAAATCCCAGATGTGCTAATTATTAGCTCTTGGGCAAGATGCTTAGCCCATCTGTGCCTCACTATCCCTTTCCATAAAATGGGGGTAATAATAGTAGTGCCTACCTCCCAGACTTGTGGTTGTTAAATGATTTAATCCATAGTGTTAGCACAGAACCTGGCATATGATAAATGCTCAATAAAAATTTGTCAATATTATTACTCTCCCACAAGAGAGGATAAGGACAAGCCCCCTCTCTTACAGGCTGGTCACCCTTCATCTACTCCTGTAACTTGATTCTTATTGGGTTGCCAGCATTACCACTATCAAGTTACTTTCTCTGGCCACACTGCTGGCAGTCGGACACACTGAAGTTCAAACCTTAGTCTTCTGCTTTCTTGCTCTATAACCCTTGAATCAGGTAGCTCTATCTTCTATAACAAATAAGCCCCTGTATCTCAGCAGCCTAACACAATATAGGTTAACTTCTGGCTTAGGTAAAATGCAGAATGGGTAATCCTCATCGGCAGGTGGCCTCCCATAGCCTGGGACACAGGCTCATCCTACCCTGGAGCTCTCCCTCCTTTTAGGGCCTTGGAGTCCTCTTCATCAAGCCAGTGTACAGAAGAGAGAAGAAAGAAACTCTACTCATTCTAAAAGCCCCAGCTTATCAGTGACACACATCATTTCTGTTCCCATCCCATTGGGGAAACCAGTCATGGCACACCTGGTTACAAGGGAGGTGAGAGATGTAGTTCCCTGCCACAGCTGTCTTTAAGCAACAGCTCTTTGTTACAGAAAACAGAACAGTTTTGGTGGGCAGCTGGCTGTCCTTTCAGTTACCACAGTGAATCATCAACCTCTTGGGCTCTGTTCATCTATAAAATAGAAAGCATCACACAGTTGTGGCTATGGCTGCACAGCTCTGTACATTTACTGAAATTGAATCGTATACTTTGGGAAAACGTGGTGGTATGTAAGTTATACGTCAAGCTGTTTTTAAGAAATAGGAAGTATATTGCCCCCACTTTTCAAGTTCCTTGTGAGGACTCAGTGATTGAAGTGTTGCCAAACTGGCACTGTGTACGTAGAAGGCAAGGGGTTCCAAAGTAGGCCCAGGTTGGCTTATGCATTGAGTGTCGTTTTCATAGGGGACCCAGCTTGAGCCTTCTGCCAACAGGAAGTCACAGGTGGTTCAGTCTCACTTCTTGCTTGGGAAACTCTCCCCCAACCTCTACAGCCCTCCCAGCCTAGGGCAGAAGACCCAGCCCACAGGGCCAGAGCCTTTGTGGTCAGAGCCATGCCTGTTGCCATGAATAGTGGGTGACACCCCCCTGCCTTCAGCAACAGATAGGAAACCGAGGGCCTCCCTTGGGGCCAGCAAGAACATACATTTGAGTGTGGATAAATGCAGTGCCAACCACACGGCGTCAGCCAGGGGCCTCACTGCTTAGTGCTGCGAAGTTCACAGCTTTCCTTAGAGCAGAGGCAGTGACAGTGATGAAGGTAAACACTTTAGATCAAGTTCCCCACTGAGGCCGGCCAGACAAATGCCTTCAGCCACTCTGAGGCAGATGTGTTTACTTCGTTCTGGGTTTGAGTCCCCATCTGAAGAAAGGAAATGGTTCCTACTGCCTGGACTGTTAGGAGGATTAAATGAGTTAATACATATGAAGTATGTAGACCAGTGCCTGGCACTCAGTCACCTCTCAACAGAAGCTGAAGCAGTACATGCACATTTTTGGCTGAGGCTGTGCCCTCTTCTGGGCCTCAGTTTCCCCACTTAGGTACTGGGGGATCTGGAGGAGATGGTCTACCATTCTGACTTGGGAAAACAGTAGATAAAAGCGCCAACTCTGGAGCCATCCCAGCACTAGCTGTATGATAATTGGGCAAGTTATTCTGGGCCTCACTCAAACCCCTAAAGTAAGGGTAATAATAATACCTACCTCACAGCTGTGAGGATGACATGAGTTCATCCTTAGAACAGGGCCTGACATGTGGTAGTACAATTTAAGTGTTAGCTGTTGTTGTCATTATTATTATTTTCTTCACCATACAGATATAAAAACAGGCCCAGAGAAGAGACGTGACTTACTCAAGGTCACCCAGCTAAAAAGTAGCGCACGTTAGACTCAAGGCCCATGCTGTTTTCATCGCTCCCCACTGTGCCTCTTTAGTCACATGCATCGTAACTGGGTCAGAGGCAGCGGGCACCTCAGGGGATGACGCAGCAGCAGGGACTGTGTGCGGATTAATTCCTTGTCTCCCAATGACACCTTGCAGAGAATGAGCCTAAAAGGAAAGGGAGGAGGGGGTGATAGAGATGATCCCCCAAACTGAACTCTGGGAACCAAGGTTAAGATGAGGGAGAGTGGCTATCATGTAGCCCCAGGCCCTGGGGAGCTCATGACTTGTTGGTGGGGACAGAACAGCTGAGACCCCACCACCACCACCAAGATATTCAACAGGGCCTGAGAGACAGGAACTGGTACCTGGGGCAGCAAGGAAGGCTTCCTGGAGGAGTGGAACCTGAGGATAATGAGACCCAGGAGCTGGGGTGTAAGGAGGGAGAGGAGCATTAAAGCTATAGAGAGGTGGTTCAGGGCAGTGGTCAGTGCATGAGCTGAACCGGAGGTGAGGGGGCAAATGGGCCTAAACCCACCCCTCTGTGGCTGTGCCCCTGACCCAGCCCAATGCATACCCAAGGCAACTCTGAGGCCAAAGTAACGGAGGAGCCAGACACCAACCTGTCAGAGGAAGGAAAGGGGTTTCTAACAACTTGGAGCTGCCGGTCAAGCTCCCAAGGGATGTGGAAACTTGGGGCCAAAGCCCAAAGTGGGAGCATTCCACATGTATACACATGCCTACACACACTCGTGCCCCACCCACCTCAGCAACCCTGGGGCATCCACACACATCGGAAGTAAGTCAGCAGAGCAGCCCAGCATGTCTCCCTGGTGGGCCTGTGCTCGTCAACCCTCGTTGGGGAGAGCCCCACACTCTCCACAGAAGGCTCAAGACACTGGCACACAGCCTTAACGTTCCCTGCTGCATCGAAGCCATCTCCTTGGCTCTCGGCATCCTCTCCACCCAGACAATGGGTGGACATTTGACAGGTGGGGAGAGGGGACCCCTTCCAACCCTGAAACCAGAGAAGACTTTAGCGGGGACACGTCACCCACTTTAACCCAGCTCGTGGCTGCAGAGACTTGATGACGGTGCCATGGCGGGACTAGGTCTCTGTGGACCTACCATCATCCTTCCCTCTAGGTGTCTGTGAAATGGGCTAGAGATACTGAAGGCATTCACGTGACATTTCAGATGAAGCCTGGTATATATCCTCTCTCGAATGACCTAGGAGAGGAAAAGCAGTTGGTGGGGAAGGTTCTATCAGAACAGGCTCGTTCATGAATGGAGGGGAAGGGGGGGCTGAACGGAGGAGCAGGATCCTGAGGAAGCAGAGGGGCGGGAGCCAGGCTGGGGAAGGGAGGAGGGCTCCCTGCTCCCGCAGCCAGCTGGGAGGACCTGGGAGGACGTACAGATGGAGCTCCGTTTGGGACTGGGTGGGAGGCCAGGAAGTT
This sequence comes from Cynopterus sphinx, assembly GCA_030015415.1. NCBI lineage: Eukaryota > Metazoa > Chordata > Mammalia > Chiroptera > Pteropodidae > Cynopterus > Cynopterus sphinx. The sequence continues at coordinate 90,339,167 of CM057379.1, read as the reverse complement.
CCCTCCTGATGTTCCTCCTCTCCCTGCGAAGTGGGAGGCTGGGTCGTGCAGTTGGAGGAAAGCAAAGGAGGAGGGGAGTATTCGGGTCTGGAAGGGGAGTGGCTTGCCCGACTCCCATCCTCTGGTCATGCTCAGCCAGAGAGAATTCAGATCATACGAATGAAAACACACCCACCCCTGACAGTGACAGAGCACTTACTGTGGGCCAGGAGCCAACCACATCATGTCTGTTAGCTCAATCTTCACAACAGCCCAGAGGGAGAGGGAGAAAGTACTCGTACCCTTTTTAATAGATGGGAAACTGAGTCCCAGAGATGAAGTAACTTGCCCAAAGCCAGCTAGCAGGTAACAGATGAGATTTAGACCCCAGTGTTCTGGCTCCAAGTCTGTGCTTTCTCAGAGTCATGGGGTGCTCTTGCAGGAGGTAGCTGCTGAGAATGCTGGGTGATACACCTGAGACTGGAGGTAAAGGGATCGAAGTGATGGCAGAAGAGGCGCACCAGAAGGCAGGCTCCAGAGGTCGACTTGCAGAGGATTCAGTGCTGGCCTCTCCTTCTGGTGCACACACAGGCACACATGCTCACGCAAACCTGCTCCTTGGAGGCTCAGCTGTCAATCTAACCCTCCCCTCATCAGACGAGAAATGCAGGCCCCAGGCCCAGACTCCTCACTTCAGTTCTCTAACCACCACCCAGAGGCAAACTCAGTACCTCTGAGTGGTGGGTACACGCAGGAAGCCCCCTCCCCAGCTTGCGTGGACACTGAAGGGATCCGTCGGGCTGTGAATGTGGAGGCTGGGGGGGAGGGGGGCTGAGTTTTTGTAGGACAGGTGCTCCGTCCTTATGTTTGAGGGCCTGGGTTGTGCCCTGAGACAATAGCTGTGGTTGTGTGTACCTGAGTGGGGTTCTGTTGTATGTAGTGACCATATGTGCACCATCCTGCCAGTTTTCTGAGACTGCACGGCTGAGATATTTGATACTGTAATCTCTGCCCTCAGACCTCACCTTCCCCACCCCCTGCCTTATTTTTTCTATATCCCATATCACCTTTTCTCATAATATATAATTCATGTGTTTACCGTGTTTGTTATCCTTCTTCCCTAGAATGTAAATCCCATGAGACAGGATTCTTGTTTGTTCAGTTCTGTGCCTAGGGCTCTGAACAGTACCTGGCCAATAGCAGGTGCTGATCAGTACTCGTGAATGGGGGCACTCTTGTGGAGTCGATCTATGGCAAGTCTTTGTGTCATTATCATCCCTGACACTGTCTGGATGACAGCATGAGACAAACTGGTGGTACCCAAGTGGGGGCCAGGTGGCAGTGACTATCCCTGGGAGGTGTTGACACAGCCTGGTCCTGAAGCTTTGGGGAAAGGTGATACAGCAAAGGTGCTTGTCGCCCCCTCGTGGTCGTCTTGGGCCTGGCAGCCTGCCTCAGCCCCCAGGGACCCTGGGAGCTGGGGAGGGAAGAAGTGGGTGAAGGAGGGGGCCCTGGCCTGATGTCACATTCCGTGCCACACCCCCCTCAACAGGGAGAAGATGAGTGTGGGTTGCCCAGAGCCAGAGCCACCTCGCTCCCTGCCCTGCTGTGGGCCAGGGAGCGCCCCTGGATTGGGTGCAAGCGTGCCCCTCCTCACTGAAGACATGCAGGCACTGACCCTCCGAACACTAACTGCTAGTGACGTCACCAAACACTACGAACTTGTCCGGGAGCTGGGCAAAGGCACCTACGGGAAGGTCGACCTGGTGGCCTACAAGGGCACAGGTGAGTGTCTGCAGGGTGGCTGGTTTTTAGGCTGGGTTAGAGAGTTAGCCGGGGCTCCTGAGTGCAGGGGCAGGAATCCCAGCAGGGAGGCAAAGTCCAGGTGAAGAGGATGTGCCCTGAGAGGCTTGGGGAGGAGGAGACCAGGCAGATGGGTCAAAGGAGGCATTGGGGGGCATCCAAGGTGCCTTTGAGACAGCCAAGGGGATGCACTCAGGAACATCTGGAGTTCAGGAGATCAAGGTCAGGGCTGGCAGTGTGTTTGGGGAATCACTAGCATATTGGCGATAGCTGACCCCAGGGAGAAGGACAGAGCTGAGGGTGGGTCCTCCAGAATAGGGCACCATACTTAAAGGGGAATGGAAAATGACGCTGTGAGGACAGTATGGCCATCTCCATTTCTCAGGTAGAGACACAGACCCACAGAGACTCAGTCACTTGGCCAAGATCATGCAGACAGTTTGAGCTAGAATGAGACCCCAGGCATCAGCTCCAGAGCCTTCTCACTCAACCACTGAGCTTGTTGCCTTCCTCACATTATAGGCTCACAGCAGTGCCCACTCAGCCAGTCAGTAATGGAGGCTGCATGAGCTCCCACACCTAAGGCAGGTGGCTCTGTGCCATCTAAGTAACAGGAGGAGCACTGAATATGGGGTCACCTGAGCTTTGCCACTTGCTTGCTGTGTGACCTTAGCAAGTATCTTATGCTCTCTGTGCTTTGGTTTCTTCCTCTGTAAAATAGGGTAGCGTTAGTGCCCAGCTCATAGAGTCATTATGAGAAGTGAGTTGTGAGTGTGGATTGCTGAAGGTAAGGCCTGGGATGTGTAAGTGCTCTGGACACAAGGTGTGTGTCACCCAGCTATGTACCTGCTTAAGCACAGTCAGGGATATGTGCCTTGCAGGCTGTCACCTCTCAATGTTTAAATCCTTCTTATTCATTTGTCCGCTTAACAAACATTTGTTGAGCATGTACTACGTGCCAGACCATTATGGCCACTGGAGATGCAGCAGTGAACAAAACAAAGGCCCTTGCACTCAGGAAGCTGTGTTTGAGTTAGGGGAGACAGACGAGGCACATACAGATTTAGTATTTACATATGTCAGGAAGAAAATGAGAGAAGGTGGGGGAAGCAGCAGGCCCTCCTTAAGGGCTGCAGGCTGGGTGCAAAAGGCCCACGTTGCACCCTGCCTTGCATGGCCTTTGGCAAGTGCTTTCACCTTGCTGGGTGTGTTTCCTATCCATAAGATGGGGACAGTCATGCCCACTGGGACCCCACTCATGCCTTGTGGCTGGACAGGCTGTGCAGACAGCCATGGTATGTGTCTGGTACAGGAGGGCATGGAAAGGGGGGCCTCACCACTGTTGCCCTTCCAGGCACGAAAATGGCACTGAAGTTTGTGAACAAGAATAAAACCAAGCTGAAGAACTTCCTGCGGGAGGTGAGCATCACCAACAGCCTCTCCTCCAGCCCCTTCATTATCAAGGTCTTTGACGTGGTGTTTGAGACGGAGGACTGCTACGTCTTCGCCCAGGAGTATGCACCTGCCGGGGACCTGTTCGACATCATTCCTCCTCAGGTATTTGAGGTGGGGGCTGAGAGAGGGGATGGTCTTCCAGGTCCCCAGAGTGTGACAGTTGGGGAGGAGTCAGGCCACTCATTTCATGGATGAGTATTTAAGGAACACCTGCTGTAGATCCCTCACTGTTTGGAGGGCTGAGGATTCACAGTTCACAAGACAAAGGTCCTGCCGCAGTCCTGGTCGGGGACACAGACTTGGCAATAAAGCAGATGAGAGACTGAGAGGAGCACTGAAAGGAAACAGTGATGGACGAAGTCCGGCAGCACCCTCTGCAGCTGCACAGGACCGGGTGGGGGCGCGTAACAGGAGGCAGCAGGGCCATCCCAGAGGAGGCGCCCTGGAGTGGGGAGAGTGCCAGGAGGATTCCAGGCACGGGGCTTTGCAGTCGCCCCGTGCCAGGTTCGAATCCGCTCCGCCACCTGCTGGATCAGTGGCAAGGCCGCTTGGATCCTCGATGTCCCTATGAGAGAAATAGGCTTCCTGGCAGGCGCCGTGAGGAGCTGGTGAGGCCGTGCAGGATAGGGCACTTGACATGGCACCTGGAACGCAGTCAGGACAGTAGGGACTCTGTACCCGGCAGTCTCTGCCTTTATTGGGGAAAAGGGAAGGCGGTGGAAACGGTTGGGAGGGCCAGAAGGGCGGCAGGGGTGCCCAAGTGGCAAGTGGAGTGGAGGGGGCAGTTGGGGCTGGGGTGGGGGCGGGACCCCAGGAGAGGCCAGGCGGGGCAGGTGGGGGGACCCGGGGCTGGCTGGGGGATCCGGGACTGGAGGGATCCGGGGCTGGGGGTGCGACCCGGGGCTGGCGGGGGGATCCCCGGCAGCCCCAGCCGCCTCCACTGCCGGCGGCGGCGGCAGCGGGGCGCGTGGAAGGGGGGCCGGGGGCTGGGGTCCGGGGTCCGGACCGCCGCCCTGAGCGCGCCCCTGCCCCGGCGCCAGGTGGGGCTCCCCGAGGACACGGTGAAGCGCTGCGTGCAGCAGCTGGGCCTGGCGCTGGACTTCATGCACGGGCGGCAGCTGGTGCACCGCGACATCAAGCCGGAGAACGTGCTGCTGTTCGACCGCGAGTGCCGGCGCGTGAAGCTGGCGGACTTCGGCATGACGCGGCGCGTGGGCTGCCGCGTGAAGCGCGTCAGCGGCACCATCCCCTACACGGCGCCCGAGGTGTGCCAGGCGGGCCGCGCCGACGGGCTGGCGGTGGCCGCGGGCGTGGACGTGTGGGCCTTCGGCGTGCTCATCTTCTGCGTGCTCACCGGCAACTTCCCGTGGGAGGCGGCGTCGGGCGCCGACGCCTTCTTCGAGGAGTTCGTGCGCTGGCAGCGCGGCCGGCTGCCGGGGCTGCCGTCGCAGTGGCGCCGCTTCACCGAGCCGGCGCTGCGCATGTTCCAGCGGCTGCTGGCGCTCGAGCCCGAGCGGCGCGGCCCGGCCCGCGAGGTGTTCCGCTTCCTGCGGCACGAGCTCACGTCCGAGCTGCGGCGCCGGCCCTCGCAGCGCGCGCGCCGCCCGCCCGGGGACCGCGCGCAGCCCGCCGCCGGCCCGCGCCGCCCCGACGCGCCCGCGCCGCTCAAGCGCACGGTGCTGACCGAGGGCGCGCGGCCGCCCGCGCCCCCCGCCGCCGCCGCCGCCGCCGCCGCGCCCCCCGCCCCCGCCGCCACGGGGCCCGCGCCCGACGCCGGCCCGGCGCCCGCCAGCAGGACCGACGGCCGCCCCGACAAGGGCAAAGGGCAGGTGGTGCTGGCCACGGCCATCGAGATCTGCGTGTGAGCCGCCGCGGAGTAGGGGGAGGCGAGGCAGGATGGCAGGCCCGCGCGCCCGCCCGCCCGGAGGGCCGGCACGTAGCCAGCAACAGGCCCCCGGCCCGCGCGCGGGAGCCAAGCCCCACAAGAGCCGAGGATTCAGAGGCACCCCTTGACGCCAGGAGCTAGGGAGCTGGCGGGCCGACTCCCCAACACCTCCCTGATGCTGGAGCCCTGACTAGTTGCTCCCAGCTCTTTGCACCCCCTGGCAGACCATCCCACAGCCCCATTCCGGGTCCTGCCCCCCTACACACCTTGGGCACAGAAAGGGACCGAAGTGTGGGGAGAGAAGAGGCTTAGGGTCTCTGGGCGGGCACTGGCTGGGAGGAGGAAGATGGGCTGAGGACAGAGTTTGGCTCAGTTGCATCCTGCCCCTTTCTTGGGAGGCGGGAGGAGAGGCCAAGCCCCCTGCAAAATGTAGCAAATGTCTGGACGTTGCAAAAGTGTGCGCAAGTGCGTGCACTAGGGCACAGGCTCCAGGAATCTTCTGACTTCCTCCAAGCCATTTCCCTGATGAGGACACGAATAAGAGGGCAGCCACTGAGAGGTAGTGCTCTGGTAGCCGTCCCCCTCCTCCCCAGGGGACAGAAGGGCTCCCAGGGCAAGGGCCTCAGCTCCCTGGCATCCCTGGGACAGAAGTGTGAGTGCAAAGCCCACAGCAAGAACGAGTCCCCCTGCCGGTGGCACCGTCCCCGGGCCCAGGGAACCTCTCCAGTCCTCTCTGTCCTCGCTGCCCTACCCAGACAATGGCCTGGGCTTTGGCATGTGGTGAGGTTTCTGCCGGGAATCTCCTCGGTTTCTGCCTTGGGCTGACCCCACATCTCCCACATTTCTAGTCCTGGAGTGTGCTGCTGTGGGCATGTGCACAGGGTGCCAAGGAGATGTGAGGGTGGTACGTGTGTGCTGGGGTGTGCAGCCTGAGCACTCCCGCAGTGCATGTGTGCACATCTAGCCTCCTGTGCTGAGCAACTGTGTCCGGAATGCCTCAGCGACTCCGCCCTGCCCCAGGATTCTCACCAGGCAGCTGTCAGAGGGTGTCCCGGCCTGCTTTTCACCACACCCCTCAGGGAATCCGGCCAGGAGGCATTTGCAGGTTGGTTCAGGCCCCTAGGCAACAAGGCAGAGGAGAGGAACCCAGCCTCACCCAGTGCTCCCTCGTGAGCCCCGCCTCTCTGTGGAGGCCTGGGACCCGGCAATAACCTCAACATGGGTGAGGCTGCCCCCTCTGCCTGGCAGCACACCATCTACTGTCCTGGGCCCTACATGCCGGGGCTCTCTGGGGTTCTAGGCTATTTGAGGGGCTCCTTTATGGGCCAGGCTGACCAGAAGGGACTCCAAATACCCTCTGGCCTGGAGCCCCCACCTCTTCATTCACTCCTCTTTTCCACCATGCAAAAGGGCTATAGGTCCCCCTGCCCTGCCTGGGTCCAGTTTACAAACAGGTTGCCCCAGAGCCTGGCCCCCTCTCCTTGGTGTGCCCGCTCCTCTCAAGACCCACCTCTCCAGCAGGCATTGGGGCCCTCCACACGCCAGGTAAGTAGCAAACCCTTCCTCCCACCAAGGGCCAAGGCCCCCGCATCACTGCCCCAGCCCACCTGGAGCCCACCTGGGCATCTCTCCCAGCCGCGACTTCTCCTTTTGCCTTAGGCCTCTGAACATCCTGTTTCCTGCAATAACAAGGAAGCGAGATTCCAAGTAGATGTCCCTGTGCGTGCTCTCTTTCTCTGTTGAGATCCTTGTCTTAGTAGCTAGGATGTTAGAGTTGGGAAGGGACCGTAGTTATGTAGCCCAGCCCTGTTTGCAGAGGCACACACGGAGGCAGCGACGGCCTGACGCAGAGGCAGGACCAGAACTGGGTCTACTTCGCCGTCAGGACCCTGCTGCTGCCGCTGCTGCTGCCTACGCTGGTTGGGTTGGGACCCTTTGCCCCTTAGGGGAGGTGTTGGTCACAGATGTTTACCTCAATTTATGTCACTGTTGAAGAAGAGAAAAATAGCAAAAAGTTAACACCGTAGACATGAAAACTTAGAAGACAAAAAAATTCACACAAAAAAATCCCCTTGCAGTTCTGTGAAGGTGTATGTGTGTGTGTGCATGCACATGCACATGTGCGTGTATGTGTGTACACGTCTGTTCCACCCTGGGCAGGCCGGGATCTCTGTCCCAGCCTCTGTGCCCCCTACACGGCCCCCTGTCCTTCGGTGCTTCCCAGAGGCCCCTCTGAGCTGGCCTGTGGGGTGTGGGGAGCCCCCTTGGTGGGAGGCAGGGCCACAAGTTAACTAAGGGTCTTCTACCCAGCCCCAGAGCAGAGCCTCAAGGCCACCAGTGCTCCCTGAGCCCCATGCTGTGGCCAGTGGGACAGTTGTGGCTGGCATTAGTGTCCAGGCCTGGCTCGGGGCCTGGGTGGAATCCCAACCCCAGCACCATCATGTATCGCCCCACCCCCACCATGTGTTTGTAAATACTTTGGCATCCTTTGGCCCTGAGGAGGTTTTTAAATGTGTTATTTACTTCTCTAATCATGACAATTGCTATAAAATAAAAGTTTAGAAAAATTACCACTTGGGTGGCTGTCGTGTCTCAGATACAGGGTGGGAGGGGAGCTCAAGAAACTACTCTGGAAACAGAACTCAAAAGATGTTCTAAGGTGGGGTCTGCGGAGCCTGAGGGCAGCCACTCAGTCTGTGACCTCTCAGACCTAGTAGGCTCAGAAGGGAACAAACACCCAGGTTCTGAGGGAGGAGGAGGGAGTTGTCCCTGGCCTAGAGTGAAGTGTGGAGCCTTTCAGACTGAGAAGGAAAAAGAAGCAAAGGCCCAGAGGGACAGAGTTAGGCCAGTTGATCCAGTCACCACTCAGCAGATGCTTACTGAGCAGGTTCTGTCTACCGGCTGCCTACTAAGGACCAGAGACGGCAGTGAGCAAGACCAGTGGGGCCCTCTCCTCTGGCAATCAGCAATCTAATGACAGAGCAGGTGTTATCCACACATAAGGCAGAGTGCTTGGAAATTATGTAAGTGGAAACCTCATCGAGTTTGGAGTCATTGAGGGCTCCGTGAAGATGGAGACCAGAGGATTCAGTGTTCTCTGGGCATCGGGCTGAGCGGGCAAGAAGCTGAATGGGCAGTGGCTGCAGAAGCAACAGGCCAAGTGAAGCTCTAAAGCAAGGGAGCTGGGGTGGGCTGCAGAGTTTCACGATTCAACACTCACTAAGCAAATATTTATTAATCACCTACTTGTGTCAACAGAACCATTCTGTTGGCTCTGCTTTCAAATACAGGTCTACCCAGAATCAGCAGTCTCACCACCTGCGTCCCCTGCTGGATGCAGTCACCCCTTGCCTGCCTGTGGCAGTAGTTCCTCACCGGTGTCCCTGCTCCCTCTCCTGAGCCTCTTCAGGCTGAAGCTTTTCACAGATAACACTGGTCGATCTGTTCAGAGCCCTGCAATACTTCCTTTTCCACCCAAATCAAAGCTGAAGTCCTTACAGTGGCTCCAAGGTCCTGGCCTCATCCCTTACTCCTCTCCCCTGTGCTGCCTCCCAGCCACATTGTTTCCTAAAACAGGCAAGCTCCCCTCACTCAGGGCCTATACCACTGCCTTGAACCCTCCCTGATCTCCCCATGCCCCCTCTCTCCCTTCTAGTCCCTGCTCAAATGTCAACTTCCTGAGTGCCCTACTTGGAGCAGAAGCCCCTTATTCCAAGCCCTCATCATCACCTGCAATACCATGTGTTTGTGCTCCATCTCTCCCCACCAGAATGGAAGTGCCATAAGAACAGTCAGTGTTCGGAAAACTGCTCCTCCTTTCCCCACCCCATCACGCCTAGCACAGGCCTGGCACATCACAAGCCCTCTATAACAATATGTCGAATGAATGAATACCCAAAGCTATTTAGGGACCAAGGATACATCAATAAAGATAATCTCTATCCCCTGAAGCTTGCTTTCTAAAGAGGAAAACAGACATTAAGTTGGTTATATAATTATCTATGAATTAGGGGTTGGTGGGCAAATATGAAGGAGAAAAAAAAAATAAGAGGGGAAAAAAATCCAGCCAGACCAGATCAGAAAGCTAAGGAGCCCTACCCCAAAATTTGACTAAAACCCTATCATTTTAAAACACCTGCCACTTATCTGCTCTGCTAAGGGTGGATACCTGGAGACAATAATCCCTTAACACAACACTTTAGTGGATTGTTAAGGGGTGGGGGGAGGAAAAATCACAAATGCAAACAGTACCACTGCTTCCCCTGCCTGCTGTACGGGTATCACCACTATAACTCCCAATGTGTTAAAGAAGTCCAGCTCTTATCACCAGGGGGCCTCAGTTTTCTGCTTCTGTTGCTTCTGCCCGCCACTCGGCATCCCTGCTGATTAACACATCCCCTAGGGTGATCAAGTCAACGTCCTGCCAGGCCAGAGGAGCTTGACCTGAAGGGTTTCAGCCTCGCCCACGTTGTACTTGGAACCAAACCAACCCCTGGAACCCCTAAGATCCTTCCATTTACCTGGATCACCTGCCCTTGATCATGGAGAATTCCTCTTCGAAGACTCCTAGTGTTCTTTCCTGCCCGTAGTCTTCAGTCTAGACTAACTCAGTCCATCAAAAGGGCACATTGAACTTCGAAAGAGAAGAGATTGTATTCTTGTCTTGATTACCTTTTGGTTTTTTTTTTTTTACCCAAGATGCCCCTTGAGCCCTCTGCAAAATTTCCCAGCTCCTCACCAGTGACAGCTAAGCATGCCAAGACAAGTAGTACTGGAAGAGGCAGCCGCAGAGATCCCATTATACCCTTCACTCAGGGCAATAGATGCCTACTCAGCTCACAGCACTGGGAAAAGAGTCCCCAGACAGCACCTCCCTTTCAAACATGTAAAGCCCTACTCACCCGTCTAGCACCTGGTTCAAGGTGGAAATGTGGGCGAAAGACGAGTAATTTAGAAGTATTTACTGGCAGCTGGGGGAGGAGAATGTTCATCACCCAGACTCGGGTTACCGGGCGTTGCTGCATTGGAGGAATTTAGGCATTTCCATTTGGTGACAAAGAAGGGCAGCGTACGGGAAGAATTAGGCTGTGTAATTTCACACACTGTGTTGTATATGTGCAATTCGCAAAGTGAGTGTATCTTAAGTGTTCTCACCACAAAAAAATTCTGACTGTGAGGTGAGGGATATATACATGTATATTAAAACATCAAGTTGTACACCTTAAATGTATTCAAATTTTGTTTGTCCATTTTACTTCAATAAAGCTAAGAAGAAGAAAAAGGAAGTAATAGGCTGGGCGCAGCCAGACTCGAGACAGTGAACACAGCTTGGGAATCCTCAGATCATAGAGGGGCCTGGTTGTCCTTAGGATGTGGTAAGGGGCTCCAGTCCTTCTATATGTTAAAGGAAAATGGAGGGTGACTGCAGAAGGTGGAGGATTTGGGCTTATATTTAATGACAGTTGTGATAAGGACCATAGGCTGCCAAGAAGAATATAAGATATAGTGGACATCTGCTACAGTTCCTGTTCAGTACCAATTTCCCCTCTTCGGGTGATAGCACCCCAAGTTTCCCTTTCATGTTTTTGACCCATGTGGTTCACGTGGAGCTGACTTCACTCACCCCTTGGTTCCATGGAGTGACCACATGACCCAGCATATTCCATCTCCTGATTTACAGAAATTGCCTCAGGTATGGATGTACGACCAAGGTTAGGCAGCTCCTGGCCTTTCTCTATGTCTATTAGAAAAAAAACAAAAGTGTTCTCTTTTCATCGGAGTTGCTAAGCTTGTGGGATATAAATCTGGACCTCCCGGTGGCCACCTTTAGGAGATTCTGGCCAAGCATCAAACCTACACAGAGTGAATGAAGCAGAGGCAGGAAATGAGGAAAGATGGATTTTGATGACATTATTTGAGCACAAGGATCCATGACTGAAATTAGATGTAAAAGGGTTTTGCAGTTACATCAGCCAATATATTCTCACAAATCTGTTTGAGGTTGATATCTGCCACTTGCAGATAAAGGAGTTCTGACTGGTACCCAGAGAAATCTCATCTGTAAGACCACTGAAGACAACAGTACAGATGAGGCCCTGCCCTATATATTTTGATCAACATAATTACTCCTGATCAACATAATTATTTGATCACTAGGAGCCACTGAGCCCTTCTGGGACTAGATGTTCACTTCTGAGGCTGAGATTACTGGAGTCTTCATCAGTTCCCATTTGGTCTCAAATAACAGAAAACCCACTGTAGCCTAGTTGATTCAAAACTGATCTGAAAAAGAAAAATCCAGAAGTAGAACTAACATCAGGTCCAGCTTAATGCAGAGGCTTCAACTTCAACACCAGCATGAGTTTCTTTCTCCGAAGGCTCTGCTTCCTCTGGGCAAACTGATTCCTGGACTTCTTCCTCTCTCCTTGTGGTGCAAGTTAGCTGCCAGCCACCCCAACTTGCATCCTCTCAGAGCGATGCCCAGCAGGAAAAAGTGAGAATCCCCTCACCATCCAGCCCGTTCTGATTGGTGTTTGTACTGTGTTTCGTTCGTTCTGGATCTATCACGGATCCAATCACCATAACCAGGGCAACGCAGTTCTCTGATTAGGCGAGGCTTGTCACATGCTCCACTCCTGAGCTGGGGGTAGATCCCTACCCAAAGTGGTTTACACAGAGGGGCTGTTCTTCTGTGGAAAATCAGCTAAGGGTGCAGTGGACATATCATTTAGCCCCAACTCTTCACCCTTCCCTGTACCCATGCCCTTTGCCATATTGTTTTGCAGTGCCCTCTCTCCAGGGCCAGAATGGCCTGCCCCTTCTCTTGAATCGAAAATAGGACATGTGACCTCTTGCAATCAGTAGGGTGTCAGCAGATGTGATGCAATCAGAGGCTTAAAATGGGACTTGCACAGTGGTGTTTGTTGTCTCTTACCTTTTGCCATTACCCTGAGACCACATATTTGTTTCTTCTTCACGGACGGTGAATAACCGCTTTGTATTTTTCCCCATTTTTCTTTATTCTTTATCTACACATATGTGTATTTTAGGACCTGGAGAGTTTTGCAGTAGACATCGTTTTTAAGAATGTCCCTACCCTTCCACTGACAGGGAGAAGGATCTACTGCCATGTTCATACCATAGCTGATCACTTTAGGAGTGGTCCCAAGCTGTCCCAAGTTGGGCCAGTTACAGCCTCCCTCTTAGAGATTTAGAACTGAGACCGAGAAGCCAGTCAATGTCTGCTTAAATTAAAAATATGAGAACTTAGAAGCTGTGGGGCAGCTATGTTTAGTGATGGGTCCAAAGAAGCAAAGAACATCAGTGTTCGTTAAACTGGTTTTGGCTGCTATAACAGATTAAACCCGAAAATCTCTGTGGCTTAACATCACTGTTCATTACTACCTCACATAAGTAAGCTGGCCTCCCACGTGGTAATTCAAGGTCCTAGATCTCATGGCTGCTTCCCTGGGGCCTCAGCTGGTGGGTGGCAAACAATACAGAGAGAAGAAAATATATACATTCTCTTAAGCATCTCAGTCCCAGAAGTGGGACAAACCCTCCATTCACATTCCGTTGGCAAGAACTACACCTAATACAAGGGATGCTGGGAGATGCGTGCCCAAGAAGCAAAGAAACCATACTTCTTTGCCACAGTAGGACTGCCACAGTTGGACTGACAAAGAAAGCAGAGAGGAAAGGCAAGAGGTAATAATGAAGATAACTGGCTGGGTACTTAGCAATTTTCTGGTTCCAAATTCTTACGCACATGAGGCCTGACTTCTATCCTTGGATTTCATGATGTCGTCTGTGCCCTCATAATGTATCTCTGTATTTTTTAAAAATATGTTTGTTTATTTATTTTAATTGGATATTTTTGCCTTAAACTAATGTGAATTAGTTTTTTGTCACAACCAAAAGGGACTTAAAACACGTTTACCATTTTACATCTTGCTTTTGTTCCCCACTTAACGTCTCATAAGTATTTTCTAAGTGGCTGTGGAAGCTGCCTCATAATCATCACTTCAGTGGCCTGACAATGTCCTCCTGAGTGGATCGCCCCGAAGTTACTTAACCATTTTCTTACTATTAGTTATTTAAGTTACTTCTAATTCTTCACTATTAAAAAGAGCCCTGGAGTGAAATGCTTCATAATTTTGTCTTTCTTTGGATTAGCTTTTTAGGATAAATTCTCAGAAGTACAAGTTCTAGGTCAATTGGCATGAACATTTTTATGGTTCTTTACAGATGTAGCCAAATTGTTTTCCATAGAGTTGTACCAACTTCTTTGGAGGGCAATCTGGCAGTTGTATTTTAAAAATCTTGCAAAAATCCTGGCTCCTATAGGATACCAGAGAACTGAGGGGAGGCTTAGGTTCCTGGAATATGAGGGTCATATGTCTGTATCTTGGTCCTACAGTCCTGGAGGATTCAGAATGCCCTCTCTTCCAACTGCAGACCTGATGCCCTGAATCATTTTCTATCTGGGCTCCCCAGGTCCTTCATCAAGATGGTCCCTCCCAGTCTCAAGATGCCCCCACTTCCTCTGCATTCATCTGCTAAGCCTTTCGCCCCTGGGACAAACAATCTGAGTGACTTCCCTGCAGTGACCTTGGAGGTGCAGTGCTGGTTCCCTGCCCTGAATGGCAATGGGGAAAAAGGGGTTTCTTTCTTAACATCTCACCCACGGTGTCTGTAGTGGAGCTCCAGGTCTCAGAGCACTGCTGGCTGAGGCCACAAGTTTGTCACTACAGTTCTTGACTTGGCTGCTCATTAGCATCACCCACGTGGTGGGATTTTTAAATATTTAAGGATAGAGGAACAAGGTAAGTGGCACTGTGAGGAAAGAATCTGGCAAATCCAGAATGTGGAGTATTCTACAAGACACCTGTTCTCCTCAAAAAGCAACCGCCATGGGAACAAGAAAAGGTTGTCGGAGGCTTCTCAATCATGAACATGAATAAGACTCACCTGGCTGGTTAAACACATTCTCCTCAGCCCCACCCCCAGAGTTTCCAGTCAGGCCATCCAGAGTGGGACCAGAGAAGTTGCTTTTCTAACAGGTCCAGGTGCGTCTGGTCCCAAACCTCACCATGAGTAACTGTTCGAGACTAGCAGACAGTGGAAAACATCACAACCAACTGCAATGTACCAACCTTACTGAGTCTTGATCTAGAAAATAAACATCTGTAAAATGCATTTTGTGCACTGGGTTCATGTGAATGTGGCTTCAAAATGTCTTAGAAGATAATAGAGAATCACTGTTAATTTTCTTGGATATGATGATGGCACATGGCTACATGGGAAAATAGTCACGCTTTTAGCTGATACATGCTGAAGTATTTAGAGGTTAAGTGTCACGATGTCTACAACTTTCAAATGTTCCCACAAAATACACAGAGACAAAGCAATACAACAAAGTGGTAATGATCAAATCAGGTGATTACTGTATGAGTGACCATTATACCACTCTTTCAGCTCTTCTATGTTTGAACATTGTTAAAATGAAAATCTGGGGAGAGAGGGCGAAAGTGCAGGCAGACTAGTGCAGCTGCAGCATATCTGAGTGATGGGATGAGGCTGGCCTGCTCTTGTCAGCACCCCCAGGTCTTCTAAGGATCTTGGATTCTGTCCTGACTGGATTCTGTCCTGAGTACTCCAGGAAGCCCTCAAAGGTTTTAAGCAGGGTGTGACATGATCTGGTTTTTTAAAAATTTATAGCTTTAAAAAAAGATGTTTATTTTTTGAATCTTGGCAAAATAGATGACGTAGAAAATGGTTTATGGTCAAGCACCAGGGAACTGCTAATGTCCACACTAGGAAAGCATAATTATCAAGCTACAAACCAGAAGCCACCTCATGTGTTGATCCTTCTCAAAAAGTGTGGACTCTGGTTCCCAAACGCTATGTGAAAATCAAAACTCATAATTATTTTCAGATAATAACACAGCTGACAAGGCACCACCCAGACAAATTAAATCAGATTCCTGGCACCGGGATCTGTTGAAAGACCCCAGCTGATTGTTCCTTGCAGCCTGGCTGAGCCTACTGGGTTGTCCTAGGGTGACAAGTGCCGGCAGGCCTGCGACGACTCTGCTCTCAGAGTCCCTGAGACTGAGTCTGGCCCTCAGTAAACACAAAGGCATTAAACTGTAAAAACACATCGTCACACTCTGGACTTCCCCCAAGTACAGACAGACTTGGCTCTGTAGTACCAAGGTCAAGGAAACCCGCCCTCCCAGGATTTCAGGACCTCTCACTTTTTCTTTTCTTTTTCGCTTAATGGACTTCTCTGATTATATCCATTATCCATAAGCATTATAAAAATTTAAGACAATATGTAAAAGTATAAGAAAGTAAAATCACTTTGAATCCCAGGACCCTGACACAGCCTCCATTTAGCTTGGTGACCGCCCTTCGGGTATTCCTCTAGACACACGTGCAGACACATAGAGCTGCTGTCAGTGGGCTGGGTCATACCACACCGACACTGTTTTGGGGCAGAATAGAATTTGAAGGATGTTGGCTGAAAACATCCTCCACTGGATGAAACACATTCATCTATCCATCCAAGAATCTTAGCAAACACCCTTACGACATGCAAACTCTACTCAGAACTGGGCACTGTAGTGAACTCTAATTTCCTTTTCTTTCAACACAACCTTTTATTTTCATGGTATTACTCATTTTTTTTATTTGCTTAGAAAAATCTGTGTATTTGTTGTTAATTCAACCCTAAACTCAACACCAGCTCTTTAAAACGTTTCTCGAGCTTTTCCGTTGGATTAAGTGGTTCTACAAATTTAATCTTGACAAACTCTGTGCTAGTACTCCCTGCCCTGCTCTAGTGAGGCCTGCCAGCCCTCTGCTTCTCACACAGTGTCGTCCTGGGGTCTTTCTCATTTCACCATCTCCCCGTGGAGTTTCTTTTCCTCTTTTTAATGTTGGCGTTCCTATTCGTTCCTTCTCCTTGATTTTTCTCTTTTATTTTGGTGGGGCACCCATAGAGGGTGCGTAAAAAGTCAATTTTTTTTAGATTTTGCAAAACAAAAAAATTTTTATGGCATATTGCCAGACTGCTTTCTAAAAGGGCCGTTAACAATTTGCATCTCCATTTGCATCTCCATCAGCGGTGTGAGAGAGTATGTATGCTTCCCCCAAAGCCCCACCAGCTCTTTCATCTTTGCCTCCCTGGTAGCTGTAAAGCTCATGGGGATTTCAACTTTCCATTCTCTGCTGACTAGTGGCCTCTGGGCTCCTTTTCTTGGTTTCAAAATTTTTCCCAATCCCTCGATTGTAAGTATAGTTTCCTGAGTTTTCTTCTAATTAGGACTTTGATTGAGTTTTGAGTTCATCTGTAATTTACTTCTGCCTGTGATATGAGGTGTTGATCCTATTTTATTCATTTCTTTCCAAATGGATAGCCAATTGTGTTGACATCGATTGCGAAACAGACCGTCCTCTTCTGACTGAATTGAAGTTCTACTTTTGTCATGACTGAAATTCCTATAGATAATGGGATTCATTTCTGGGCTACTTAGTTGCCCTGATTACAGGTTTTTTTATGTTTTCCATATGAAATTTAATATAGCGTTATCTATTTTTTAAAAGGCCTCATTGACATCTTCATTGAAATTGCATGTGGGGACTTCATATTTTTCTGATGTTTTAAGTCATCCCTTTTTTCTAACATTAGATCTTTCTCTTTTGTCCTTCAACATGTTTTTTCCTTCATAGGTTCTGCACTTTTCCTGTTAAATTTATCCCCTAGTAATATAAATGTGAAGAAGATATATTTTTTAAATTTCTAGCCAATGATTTCTTGCAATAGAAAGTTTGCGTGACCTTTTCTTTTTTCAGTAGTGAGCATTTTTAAAATTTTTTCTCCTGATGTATTTGATAGGACCTCCAAAACATTATTATTTTTTTTATTCTAAGGGAAATGACTTTAGTATTTAAAATAATGTTTGCTGTATTTGCAAAGAAAGTTTACCATACTTAGGTGATTTATTCCTTTCTTACTCACTTTTAGTATTTTCTTGGAAAAAAACTATGAACTTTTTCAACTGATTTTTCCACTTCAATTGATATGATCACATTGTTATTGTCCTTTAGTGTGAGGTAAAGAATTATGTTGGTCAATGACTTGATATTGAATTTGTCCTGCATTTCTGAAGTAAGTTTTAATGATTCAAAATATATTATTGTTTTGATATACAATTATATTTTATTGGTTAGTATTTTATTTAGAATGTTTGCATCCAAATCATAGAGAGATCAATCAATGATTTACTGACTTGTGTTTTGTTTTTCGTTCTTGTAATTTGTTGGTTTACTGCGTTTAACAGGCTGTTATATTAAGGGGACGTTGCCTTCATAAATAAATTGGGGAGTTTTCGTCTTTTTCTATGACCTAGAATGTTTAAGTTTCGTTGGAATTACCTTTATTTTTATCTATTTAAGCCATCTGAAGATTAGCTACATTCATCTTCGAAATCGCTTTACACATACAAAAAAAGATATGGAACATAAATGTAAGTTAGGAGACAGAATGAAGACCCAAAAGCCACGTTAGAGTGCCTTTTCAATTTACGGGTCCCTGCCACCAAGGTTCATCTTGTCTGAGAGGGCAACAGCCCCTGCCTTTCCTAGCCCCGGGTTCTGGAGTGGGCGGACCGGCCTGCAGGTGCGGAGGAGGAGGTGAGAGCCTGCAGTGGAGTCACGGTTTTCTCTCCTTCCCTCTGCTGTTCTTTGTAATAACAAAATAGCTGCATTTAAACTCAATTTTATTGACTGGGCGAAGCTACACAAGTGAGGGAGGGCAGATGAAAGTATGAACCCCAGCTCAGCCTGCCCCGTGCAGCCTGAGCACCTGTGTGGGGTTGGCTCTCGGCCGTGAAACAGATTTGTATGAAGTTTAGCTAAGAAAAAGCGTGCAGTGTCTGCAGGCCTCCACAGCGCTTCTCCTGTCCCCACCCACCTCACCCCAACAGAAGGCCACATTTCACTGTGGCAGGTCCTTGAAGTAGGGAGTTACCAAGATCCAATAAGCCCCACGGTAGGAAGGGTTTAGTGCTGGGCGATATGTTTAATCAGCTTGATGTTACAGGTGAAGAAACTGAGGCACAGAGAGGGGAAGTTCTTGGCCTAAGTCACAGAGCTACACAGTAACGGGGCTGGAATCCGAACCCAGGTCTTTCTGATTCCAGGCCTCCCAGTTTCAGGGTCTATCCCCACCCCCTGTTCCAGAAACTGAGAGACACCCCCAGTCCTCCATAGCCCACTGCACCACTAACTTCTTGGGAAGGACATGCATCACCCCTTGTGTCCAGGCACCTTTAGTACCTGCCCCCGCATGAGTCACTCACCAGAGCCAGAGCGAAAGAACCCACCTCCTGGAGGAGTTGTCTATGTGAGTGAGTTTTGGGTTCTCGTCTTAGTCACCACTTCCCTTGGTTCCCACCCCTCCCCCAAATGCTGAGAGCCTGCCTGTGCCCCCACCCTCCCCGGCAGTGGGCTCAGGGCCTGAGTGTGGTAGAGGCTTGGTGGTGGGGCTGGTAAGGCTGGGGCAGGGTGGCTGGGGAACACCAGGTCCTATAAGCACCATCGGCTTCCCTGAACCTAAGTGAAAGCAGTAAACCTGCAGGGCAAACACAGACAGCTGACACTTCGAGTGCTGACTTCAGCCAGGCCCTGCTCTAAGCCCTTTGTATCTATTAAGACACTGAAGCCTCTAAAAACTCATTATGGACTATTGTCTCTATTTTGTAGATGAGGCAACTGAGGCTCAGAAAGGGGAAATGTCACACAGCCAGCAAAGGACAGAGCAGGAGTCCAAGTCAGGGGTTCTGAGGACTGAGACCGGACCCTGCCTCTTTGTCTTGCTGGCTTCCCCTGCCTTCCCCTCCATGATCTGTATCCAGCACAGACCCTGTCTCAAGGGCAAGGCAAGACTGGGTCCCTGCCCTGGGCCTCATCCTGCCCTTTAGCCCAGCCCAGCCCAGCCAGAGCCCCTGAGAATGGCGAGCAGGGGCCACCCTCTGGGGAAGGCACCTTTGCTTGGAACGCCCTCCTCCTTCCCTCCACTGGAGGAGTCCCCGCTCCTGTTCGACTCAAGGGCAGCAGCCACCTCTTCTGGGAAACCCTCTGGATGTGCCACTATAGAACCCTGCACCTCCCCTAGTGAGTCTCAAATTAGCCGTTTGCTCGCTGTGACTCTAGGCAAAGTACTGAATCTAAGTCTCAGCTGGCTCATCTACAAAATGGGGCCAGTGATATCTCAAGGGGTCTTGCAAGGATGAAGAGATAAGCTGAGCGATGTGTTTCTGACAGGGCCTGGCCCACAGTAAATGCTCACTAATGGGCCCTTTTGAGAGCACTGATGTCTATCCACCGGGTCATCATTGTGAATGTGCCTCTCACTGGACCAAGTGCTCTGCAAGGGCTTAAATGGTGTCTGTCTTGTTTCCGTGCTTGTCCCAGAACCCAGCCCTGGGCCTGCCCTGGAAAACATCTCAACACTTCCTGTTTCCTGACAACCACAGGGTCCAGGTCCCTGCAGGTGAATGGTGGCTGAGGCCTGGGGCCCAGTTTTCACTGGATGCTCAGGCTGGTGTGGGAGTTCAGAAAGAGTCACCCCAAGATGTGCCCCTGTGGTGTGTGGATCATTCTGAGCTAAGGGCAATTGTAGCTTCGGGCTCAAGAGAAACTTCTGCCCCTCCCTTAACTACCTAGAAGAACTTGAATCCCAGACCTTCTCATAATAAGAGAAAACCTCTTTTGTCCTATCTGTAGGGCAGGGCAAACTGCTAATACTGAGCATCTGTTCTCCCTGCAGTGACCCCTGGGAGCCCTGAGGCCCCTTACCTCATCCTTACCTCAGGATGTCATATACACCCGTGTTCCCTTTCCGGCTCTGAATCTCTCCTGCATGTGGGGTCTCTGACTCTCTCATGTATACAGGGTTCCCATACATATGTATGGGTTCAATTTGGTTATTTTCTCTAGCTAATCTGTCTCATGTCTATTTGATTATTAGATGAGCAGAAAGAACCTTGCGGGGAGAGAAAAATTTCTTCCTTCACCACACTGGGCTTGGCCTAGACAGGGCTGCCCCTTCCTGGATGTGTGACCTTGGGCAAATCACTTAAATCAACTTCTCTGCAACTCAGTGCCTCCTGGCCAAGTGGAGACAACAACAGCCCCCCCTCCCATCATGGGCTGTGATAAGGATTAATTGAAATGGTATCTACAAAGCACTGAGGACTGGGTTGGCCCACTGTGGGTGCTGCATGAATGTGGCTGAAATAAAAATAAGTAGCTTCATCTCCTTCAAGACTGTTATCAACATCTGGTCAGCTCTCACCTCCTGCCCAGCCACCTCAAGGTCTAGGTCACCAGGAGCATTTCTGCAGATACCCCTTTCTTCATGCTATACCCTGGTTTTCCCAGCCATCCTCAAGGCTAGGATGAGCCTCCCATCCTAGCTTCTGGGGCCTGGGCGTCCTGCACCACGCCAGGTGCCCTGTGCCTGGAGCAAGTAGGACGGTTGGGTCAGTCCATGGAACCCAGGAGTAGAGAAAAACAGCATAACTTCATTTTCCAACTGAACATAATTTTCTTGACTCTGTTCCTCCCATTGCCTCTGACCACATTATCAAGACATGTTGAGGAAAATTCAGTCCAGACTGGTGATCCTTCAGTCATGTTGAAGACTCTGAGTCCCAGACGGTTTACGACGGTGTCACAGTGATCCTCCCCATCACTTGCCTCTGGGTGGGCCCACAGGGTTGGGGAGGGGTGAGGAAGAGCCCGCTAAGGTCATGGGCCACAGGGGTCAGGGAGAGCAGGTTTGGACCGAGCTGGGCTGATTGATGCTCCGGTCCCACCCCCTCCACCTGCCCTGGTGGCTCAGGGCAAGCAGGAGCGCTGTGGTTTCCCCTGCAGTTTCAAGCCTTTATTCTTCAAGTTTGCTGTTGCTGAGGTTTCTCAGGTCTCCTGCTCGACGCCTGGTTGGGCATCAGCCCTCAGCTACAAGGTCACATCACCCCTGAGAAGAGTGAAACTCCCTGTTGGCACATGCACCAACCATTCCTCCCAGCTACCTCCTGTGTCCCCATGGAGCCTGCAGAAACTTCTAGAAGGCCTCTTCACTATGCAAATGCCATGGGATACCTCCTCCCACTTCCTCCAGAAATGTCCTCCCATTCCCGCTCTGTCCTGGCCCCTTAACGCTCATGGGTAGGCTTATCAGATAAAATTCAGGACACCCAGTTAAACCTGAATTTCAGATAAACAACAAATAATGTTTTGATATAACCAGGTCCCAAATATTGCCTCCTGAATTTTTATTTGCCAAATCTAGCAGGGTAACTCATAGGGATCTGGCCCAGCAAATCGGGGAGAAGGTTGTTGGTCCCCTTTTCCCTCAAAGCCCCCACACTCCATGGGGACCTTTCCCCTTCATTTTCTTCCCTCCCTCTGCCCTCCACAGCACTCCACCTAGCCCCTAGGCTGGCTAAGGAGGAGGAGGGAGGTAATGCTCATGCTCCCCAGCATCTCAGACTCTCCCTCGCCTCCCCTTGCCAGCGAGCTTCCCTGTTCTGTCTTACTGGCAGAAGAAACCCTGCCCTCCCACTTGGCCTCCCTTCCCGGGCCCCTCCTGTCTCACACCTGGCATAGTCTTTTGAACTAGCAGTTTGGGCTCCACAGCTCCATGCCCAGCTGCTTTTGTGAGGGGTGGTAGAAAACAGAACACACCGTTTGATGTCTCACATTAATAGGCCACCACAAATCAACCCTCCATGCCGTCCTGCTGTGCGTGCACACAGCCCCTCCTGTGAGTCCTGCTACAATCCGTCCACTTGACAGATGAGGATGCTGAGGCTCAGAGAGGTCAGGGTCTCGCCCTGGGTCACACAGCTGGTGAGTGGAGGGCTGGGGGTCTCTTTTGAGGGCCTTGGGGCTCCTTGGAGACCCAGGCTTTCGGCAGCGCCTCAGCAGGCCCTGTAGGGAGGGGCTGAGCCGCTGAAGCTGCAGGTCCCTCAGCCCACAAGGTCTTTTCACACGGGAGCCAGTGCCGCAGCGCCTGGTGCAGCCTCATTCCACACCGGAGGCTGGGGCCCCTGACACGTTTCCTCTCTGAGGAGCAGCCACAGCCGCTGGGCTGGGGGAGAGGGACGGAGAGGCGACCCTTCTTGCCCATGGGAATGCAGAGAAATCCCACTGCTTGAGGTGGCCAGGCCCTCTCACGTGGGTCTCAGGAATGAGCAAGGCCGCTTTCACTGTTAGTGCCATCACTTGCCAGGGTCCCGGGCCAGTCATTCTGTGGCTCCAAGTCTCAGTTTCCTCATCTGCAAATAGGGTCACAATACTTTCTATAGTGCAGTGCTGAAGGAAGGACTAAAAATGGCCTTAAATAATAAATAATAAAGATAAATGGTTAAAAGTGTGTGTTATAGACACTGTTCTGGACATTTGATACATTAAATTATTTGATCCAATCACCCTATGAGATAGGTACTGTTATCATCCCCACTTTATAGATGAAGAAACTGAGGCGGAGATGGAGTCACTTGCTCAAGGTCACTCGAGTCAGGATCCTGACTGAGGGCTCAAGGGTACAAGCTGTTAACTGCTACAGTGCATGTGTTAAAACACAGCACAGAGGTCCTCCACCAACCTCAGGATCAGCGGTCCCCACCTAACATGGCCTGTGAACAGATAGATGTTAGTGAATGGACCAGCAATCAAGAAACAGGCCAGGGGAATCTAGTATAGAGTATGGGACCATTTCAGATTAATGAAGAGAACACAGATCATTCAGTAGATAGCACTGGGACAAGGTTTAGCCAACGGCAAAAATAAGGTTGCTCTATACCTCACACTTTACACTCGGATAAATCACATTAAAGATCTAAATGAAAACAATAACACAGCAGCAGTACTGAAGTAAACCATGCCAGGATTTTTTAAAATCTCGGAATGGTAAAGGCTCAACGATGGCACGAAACCTAGAAGTCATAAATATTGATAAACTTAACTACGTAAAAAATAAAAAGCTTCTCATGGCAAAAGCTTCAGTGATATAAACGGCGATAAACAACAAGTGACACAGGTGGCTCACTTTGTGAAGATTCATCAAGCTGCAGATTTCTGATCTGACACTTCACTGTGCACGTTATACTTCAGAAGGTTTTTTTTTTTTTTTTTAAAGAAGCCAAACCGGGAAAGCGACAAACTAGAAAAATAGCTTCGTTCCCCATAACACAAATAAAGTTAATTTTCCTAATACATAAAATGTTTCTAGAAATAAATAAGAAAAAGACTACTCAAAAAAATAAATTGGCAATAGACGCAAAACAGGTCACAGAAGAAGAAATACAAGTGATCGAAACACATGAGAGATGCTCATCTTTTCTCATAATAAGAGAAATGCAAATGAAAACTACAGTTAGATGCCAATTTGTACCTGACAGTTTGGCAAGAGATAAAGAGTTCAATAGCACTCTGAGTTGGCAAGGATGTGGGGAGACAGCACCATCGGATATTGCTTGTGGGAGTGTCAGCGGCCCCCTCCCCCGGAGGGGAATTTGGCAATATCTATCAAAATCACACACGCTTGTTCACTTTGACGAAATGACTTCACTTCTTGGGATTCATTATACAGAAATCCTCCCACATACACTCAATGACTTATGTACAAGATTGTTCATGGCAACGCTTTGTTTTTTTGTAAATTATTAGAAACAATCTAAAAGTCCATCGCTAGAGAGCTAATTAGGGCGCATCCATACGATGGCACACTACGCAGCTGTAAAAAGAATGAGCAGAGTCCGGTCAGGATGAGGGGAGGAAATATAGAACTTCGCAAAACGCATAAATAAACCAATGCTCAACGACAACGGCACAACAAAAAGAATGAGCAAAGTTTTGGCGTATGATACGGAATGATCCCCAGGATACAAAGAACATATAGAATTTACCCTTTACATAAAAAAGGAAGGGCGGAGAATATGCACACACATGTACTTGCTTATGTTCACATGAAGAATTTCTGGGTGACAGTGAACACCAGCTGTGCCTGGGGACAGGAGCTCGGTGACCAAGGTTGGGGTGGGAAGAAGATTTTCACTGTATACTCTTTAGTACTTTTGAGATTTTGAAGCACAGGAACGTAATGCCTATTTTTTTTAAATCTATTAAAATTTAACTTGAAAACTTAGAAAATAAAAGAAAACAAGGCAGGTTACACAGCTCTGGCCAGTCATTGCCTTGTGGAAACGCGGACCCAGCATCGTCTGATCTTTCCTGCTTTCACGAGAAGCTGGATCTGGAGTTTTACATGGAGATTACCTCTGTTCTTATGCTGGCACCAGCGGAGCCCTGCAGCTGCCCTCTCGTTACTAGCTTCTTCCTTAGTTACAGAACTCTCTGTATTTGAGGTCGCAACGTGCTTAGGTAAAAGAATGCATTTCCTAGCCTTCTCTGCAGTTAGAAGTGGCCAGCGACATAGAAGCTGTGGTCTCTCTGAGTGGAAAGGCAAACCATTTCTCTAGTGGCGGCTTGAAGTTGGTGTGAGTGGCCCATTTTGCTCCCCGGCTTTTCTTCTTCCTGCCAGAACACAGATGTGAGCATCAGCAGCCATCTCGTGACTCAGGATGGAGCTAAGAGCTGAGCTGAAGCAGAAATATAAAAGGAAGCTGCGTCTTTGGTGATGCTCGGAGCTGGTGCACCCCCCTGGATTGGGGGCACCACTGGCCACTACGTGTGAAGGCCTGCTATTCACATGGCAGATGTTGCAAATCTACTTGCGTTTTCTAATCATCTTCAGGAACGTAGTAGTGGAATGTCTTAATCAAACAAAATCAACATACTACAACAATGCTTAATAGGTGGGGTCTCTTGGGGAGAGGACATCTTTTTCTGATGTTCACAAAGACCCAGCTGCCTCCCTCCAGTCTTTTTGTGCACCCAAGAGACGTAGACATTCGTTTTGCCTGAATCACTGTAGTGAGGACTCTGTTGCTTACAGTGAAACTTAATCCTAACTCATACAGAGCTAACTTAAAAAAATTAAAATGAAAACAAACCTACCCTAATATTCAAATGGAATCTCAAGAAACCCCAAATAACCAAAATAATCTTTTTTTATTTTAATTTTCAATTACAGGTGACAGTCAATATTCTTTTATATTAGTTTCAGGTGCACAGCACAGTGGTTGGACATTTCTATAACTCACGAAGTGATCTCCCTCAATTAGTCTAGGACCCACCTGGCACGATACATCGTCATTACAATATTATTGACTATATCCCCTTTGTTGTACTTCACACCCGCATGACTATTTTGTAGCTACCAATTTGTACTTCTTAATCCCTTTACCTTCTCATCCAGCCCGCCAACACCCCTCCCATTTGGTGACCATGGGTCATTCTCTGTATCTACGAGTCTATTTTTATTTTGTTTGTTTATTTACTTTTGTTCTTTAGATTTCCCATAGTCTTTCTCTTACTCCAAAAAAATCTTGAGAAAAAAGAGTGAAATTAGAAGACTCATGCTTTCTGATTTCAAAACTCATCACAAAGCTACAGTAGTCAAAACAGTATGGTACTGGCATTAGGCCCATGGAATAGAATAGAGAGAGTACAGAAATGAACCTTCCCATATAGGGTCAAATGATCTCTAACAGGGGTGCCAAGGCCACTCAATGAGGAAAGGACAGTATTTTCAACAGATAGTGCTGGGAAAACTAAATATCCACATGCAAAAGAATGAAGCTGGACCCTTACCGAACGCCATGTAGAAAAATTAACAAAAAGTGGATTAAAGCTCAAATGTAAGACTTAAAACCATAAAACTCCTAGACAAAAAACATCGAAGAAAAGCTTCATGACATTGGATTTGGCGATGATCTATATGACATTACATGAAAGGCACAGCAAGAAACACAAAAATAGATAACTAAGACCACATCAAACTTAAGCTTCTGTGTATCAAAGGCCACTATCAACAGAGAGAAAGGCAACCCACAGAATGGGAGAAAATATTATATATCCGACAAGGGGTTAATATCCAGACTGTATCAAAAACTACAACTCAACAACAACAACAACAAAAAATTGGGTTTAAAAATGGGGGAAAAATTTGAATAGACCTTTCTCCAAAGACAATATACAAATGGCCATCATGCATGTAAAAAGGTGCTTACAATCGCTAATCATTAGGGAAATGCAAATTAAAACCACAATGAGATATCACCTCATATCCATTAAAATGGCTGCTATAAAAAAAATGACAAGTGTTGGTGAGACTAGAGAGAAATCGGAACCCTAGTGCACTGTGGGTGCGAGTCTAAAATGATGTAGCTACTGTGAAAAGCAGTCTGGTAGTTCTTTAAAAAATTAAAAATAGAATTACCACATGATCCAGAAATTCCACTTTGGGTACATATCCAAAAGAATTGAAAGCAGGATCCCAAAGAGACATCTGTACACCCGTGTTCATAACGGCATAGTTCACAGTAGCCAAGAGGTAGAAGTAACCCAGTCTACTGACACGTGAATGGAAAAGCACAATATGGTATATACAATGAGATCTTATTCAGCCTCAAAAAGAAAGAAAACCACTTCACATGCTACGACATGGATGAAGCTCGAGGACACCATGAAAGAAGCCAGTCACAAAAAGACAAACGTACTGTGCTATTCCCCTTACATGAGATACCTAAAGTAGACAAATGATAGAAACAGAAAGTAGCATGTTGGTGAGATGTGTTCAGTGGTTATAGTTTTCGTTTTGCAAGGTAAAATGTTCTGGAGATCTGCTGCACAACAACGAGAATATACTTACGACGACTGAATCACACACTTACAACTAGGTAAGGGGGGAATTTTCTCTTATGTGCTTTTCTCTCCACAATCAGAAAAAAGTAAACAGCACAGTGGGCCACCAGTTTGCAGTCTCTCCTGTAAACAGAGCTTCTCCGAGGCCGGGCATGTACCATGTGTGAGGGCTGCAAGGCTGTGGGGAACTTGTCACTTAGGGGCTCACATATTTATCTTAAGCTCTTTTTTAATTCATTCATTCAACAATACTTACTAAGCACTGACTCTACATTAAGCTCTATAGTAGTCCCTGGAAGGACGGAGATGAGCAGGTAGTTCACAGTCTAGAGGGTGACAGATAATAAACACCAAATACATAAAAAGATCAGCATTGTGATGCCAATTCAATGGCTGTGACAGGGTACAAGCTGACTGGGAGGGGAAGGAGATTATATGGAGCGGACAGGGAAGGCCTCTGGGAGGGAGAATTTCATCTGAGGTCTGAAGGACAGAGAAAGTGTGCCAGGTGGGGACGAGAGAGAAGAGCTCCAGGAAGAGGAAGGATCAAGTGCAAAGACCTGGAGGCAGAAATGAGCCTGGCCCGTTGGGGGTGGGCAGGAGCAGAAAGGCCAGTGTGGCTGACTCAGCGAGCCAGTGCGAGGTGGATATTTGAAATACTTAGTGGCCCCATGTACACGGTACAGATAAAAAGCAGTCTTTCTCGGCATAAACGTGTTTTGTGAGTTCAAATGTATCATTATCGTTTATGATAAAAAATAAATTATAACAACAAACTATTTTGTCTTAGAGGATGGCTGGGTCAACAGATACCCCTCAAAACCTCCTCTTTGCCTCAACACATACACTGTCCGTTGAATCTCTGAATTAACTCCTCGGAGTCATTTTAAAGCCGCTGAGCTGCTAGGGCCCATCACCCCCACTCAGCAGGTGGGTGTACTGAGGCCCAGGACAGAGCAAGGGCTCCAAGCAAGACTTGGGCAGAGAAGGAGTTAGGCGGACTGGGAGGGGTGCCTGGCTCTCTGGTCAGGGGTAGGGAGCCCTGGCAGAAGGATTCTGCAGCCACTGGCCCTCACTTATGTGAGAGGAGACACAATTGCGGGGCATTGCCTGGGCCCCGGTTTGGGAGTGGGTGTGGGGTGTGGGCTGGGCCACGGACATGGTGTAAGTGACCGAAGAGGGAGAGACGATTGGGGGTCAAGCCACTGACCTGCTGGCAGGGCTAGGGGTATCTGGGCACAGCGAAAAAGCCATCTGCTCAGCAGGACCATCCCCTCACTTCCTGCTGGTTTTCCACGCCTGCCTCAGCCCTCTCCCTTGATCCTCTGAGTCTGACTCCCCCTCCAGTGAATCTCTGCGCTGAGTAGCCCAGCTGGTGTCTGCTGCTTGCTACCAGGAGCTCTGAAGGAACGGGAGGGTCTCCCAGGCTATAGTATCACAACAACCATCGCTACAGCCCCTGCGCTGGCTGCTAGAGTCCCACCCCTGCTGCTGACTGGTCACGTGATCTGGGGTAGGTGATCCTGGGCTCTGCCAGGCTGAGAGAGACATGGCAGGGCCAGAAAAGGGCTCTTGGTCACCAGCTGGCTGTTTCCTAAAATTCAACTCTGAACCACATTCAGACCTTGACCGTATCTGTGGCTGCCTTTTCACATTAGTTTTCTTTAAAATGACTTCCTTTTTCAACTTAAATTCATTTAAAAGGCAACTAACTGCACGTCACACTCCTTACTGGAAAACCGGTGTTGCCTGCCCTAAGTATAAGGAAACCCTAAAATCCAAGTCCAGCAAAATCAAAACAAAGATTGGATTCCACAGAGCGGCCTGCTCAGGGCGCTGCGCTTGGGCATCCTCCATCTCTGTAAAACGGGGGCCAGCTGGGGTCCCAGGGTATGCAATAGCAGCATCCAAGAGAGCCTTTATCTGTGACCAGGACCAGAATTGAGAGGGAAATTGTTTTCTCTCCCCAGAATTTAAGGTGAGTTGGTGCTGCCTCTGTTTAAGAGGGGCATGTGTTTGGCGCACTCAGACCTTGGCAATGACCAATCTGATTCAAGGTCATGGTAAATCAAGGGCTCCTAGCTGTGTGACCATGGGCGGCTCACTCAACTTCTCTGTGCCTCAGTTTCCCCACCTGTAAAATAGAGTTAATAGCAGATTGCTCTATTACCTGCCTGATAGGGGTGTTGTAAGGATTAAAACAGTGAAGAGTAGACAGGATCGGTCACACCGTAAGTTCTGTCAACCACGGTACAGATGGGAGGATGAGAGGGGATGGGCTCAAGAGCACCTGGGAGTCTCCTTACTCTCGGCCCCTCGCCAGCTCCAGTCAGCCTCACCCTCAGACACCCTGGCACATGCCCTCCCTCCTGCCAGGTTCTACTGAGCCCGGCTCTGACCAGGCTGATTGATAGGATCCATCAGGCTCCATCCACAGAGGATGGGACTGAGGCCCAAAGAGGTAACGCAATTCCCCTGTGTATCTCTGCACGTGTCAGGGCTGGGAAGAAGACACAGTGGATTCCGAGCTCCCCCAACCCCCATCCAGCCTCAGCACCCCCCACACACACGCATTATCTCTAGGCGGCAGCAGCTGAGCCTCCCAGTATCTCTCTGATCCCCCAAATTTCCGGTTCCCCAAAGACAACTCAGGATGTGGGGAGGGAGGGGCAGGGAGAGGAGGAGGAGGGAAACAGAGAACAGAGATATCAGAGAGAGACAGCCAAAGGAGGGGCGGGGGAGAGAGAGAGAGAGCAGAGAGACAAAGGAGAGATAGAGCTTCCAAGACAGAGGGTGAGAGACAGATTGAGGCACACAGAGATGGAGAGAGTGAGGAAGGGGACGGGTTACCCAGAGACATACAGAAATAAAGGAGATGTGGGGACTGGCTGAGAGACCGAGCGGGGCGGGGAGGGGGCGTTGAAAGTAGTAAGGACAGGGAGAAAGGAGGCCAGAGTCAGGGCTTGGGGGATGGGGTGCTGGGGGTACCCGGAAATAGAAAGAAAATTAGTGAGCCTGAGAATCAGGTGGGAGAGGGTGAGAAACGCTCAGAGGCCCACAGGGACAGGGACCCCCAAGCATGTAGGCAGGAGGGCCCTGGGGGAGGAGGCCAGGGGCCCTACATTCCCTCCCTTCTTTCTCAGAGCTCCAAGGGACCTCCTAGTCCCCAAGGATGCTCCAAGCATCCACCCCGTGGTCTCACACAGCCTTTGTGTCCTCAGGAAGAGGGGCTCAGCTTAGGCCCAGCCATGGAACTGCCTGCAGCCCCAGAACCAGCAGCCCCAATTTGAGGTCTGGCGGGTGAGTGCGCTCTGAGTGGCCTCAGCTGCCCACCCTGCTCAGGGTGGACACAAAGGCCTGAGGAGGGATCTGGGGGGGATGGAAGGAGGCACCTGGGAGCAGAGGCTGCCTCGGTGTTCACGGAGAGAGCACCAGCACACTGCTTTGGTCTGACCACCTGCCCTCTCTGAGCCTCATCTACAGAAGGTGATAATGAAAAGAACTTACTCAGGGTCACAGTAAGAACCAAACACATGTGAAGCGTGTGGTACAGCACGTGGCTTATGTAAGGGCCCGAAGGTGGGCCTTGTTGAAGGTCGGTGCTCCACAGCATCCTGTCTAGATGAGTCAGGGCCCTTTCATTTGCAAATGACAGAAGCCCAGCTGGAGCCAAGCCAAGTGAAGGAAGGTGTTAATTAACTCCTGTAATTGAAAAGTTCAGAGATAGATCCTGCTTCAGGAGCAAATGGATCCAGGACCTCAACCCGCATTCCCAGGAACCGGTCTCCTCGAGTTGGCATTGCTCCTCTCCGTGCTGCTTTCTCTGTCACGGGTGCCCTGCGCATGGTCGCCCCTGGCAGTTCCAGGCCCGCGGCCTCCCTGTGCAGTAGTTCCAGAAGAGAAGAGAGAGTGACTCTTATTCCCAAGAGTTCTAGCAAAAATCCCTATGCGGAGTGTACTTCGCTCTCTGTAGAATTTCCCTTCTGGTGTGTCTCTTTATTTTCTCCTTTTGCACTATCCCAAGATGTGCCCCTGTGGCATGCGGATTATTTTGAGCTAAGGGCAATTGTAGCTTCAGGCTCAAGAGAAACTTCCGCCCCTCCCTTAACTACCTAGGGGAACTTGAATCCCAGACCTTCCCATAATAAGAGAAAACCTCTTTTGTCCTATCTGTAGGGCAGGGCAAACCACTAATACTGAGCATCTGTTCTCCCTGCAGTGACCCCTGGGAGCCCTGAGGCCCCTTACCTTATCCTTACCTCAGGATGTCATATACACCCGTGTTCCCTTTCCGGCTCTGAATCTCTCCTGCATGTGGGGTCTCTGACGCTCTCACCTATGCCGGGTTCCCACACATATGTATGGGTTCGATTTAGTTATTTTCTCTAGCTAATCTGTCTCATGTCTATTTGATTATTAGACTAGCAGAAAGAACCTTGCGGGGAGAGGAAAGTTCCTTCCTCCCCCACAGCACTAACTTTTAACCTGTGCATAGACTTCCTACCCCCACACCAAAGCAGGCTGCACTGATATAAGTAACTTTAGAATTTGCTCTGTGACCTTCAGCAAATTGCTTAACCTCTCTGAGCCTATTTTCTGCAAAAGCGGTTGGTTCATCATACCTTATAGACAGGAATGTTGTGAGACTCAGTGAAATAGTGTGTGTGGCACCCAGCACATACGGAATACATACATCTCAGCAATCATCCTTCCTTCTACCAGCAATAGCCCCTGATTTTCTTTGGGTGCCTCCCCTAGTTCCAGTCTCTTAGAGCTGGGGGTGGGGCATGTGACACAAACCTAGGTCAGTTGGCACATGGCATTCTCCTAGCCAGTGATTGGTTCAGTGTCCTGTGTCCCAAACTAAGGTCATTAGAGTAAGTTTAGGGATTTTGCTGGAGACACTGTGATATTCCCCGCCCCCCCCGCCCCCCCCCCGGGTGGGACATGGTCCCTGGAGCTGCTAGAATCTTCGCATGACCACACCTACGGAAAGACTCTGCCTTGCCAGTCAATAGAGAAAGGAGAGCCGAAGAGAAACTAGAAGTTGGTGATGTTTAGGCCTCTGGCTCCAGTCATATCTGAATGTTTCCGACCTTCTCGGCATTAAGGGGTTCTATGCCTTTTGGGGCTGGAATAAGAAAGTTTTAAAATTTAAGTCAACATCCTCCAAAGTCCCCAACATCCAGAATCCAACGGCAGAGTCGAGACTAAAACTCAGGCCTCCTGACTGTATTCCAGTGCTCTCGCCACCAACACAGTCCTCCTTCTGGAACGACTGCTCCTCAGCTCCAAGACCATGAATACCAATAAAGAAAGAAAAGTGAGGAAAGGCTGGACAGACGTCCCTGAGGAGGAAGATGGGGCGCTGGGAGCTGTGTGGGTAGACCCCAGTGCCCAGGACAGATGAGTTACCGGCCATAAAGTGTTCACCCAGGGGTCTCCGAGGACCAGGTAGGTGAGGTGGGGGGCGAGCAGAATCTGGAAGTTCTTGCCCTGCCAGCTTCCATAGTGTCATTGGAACAAGAAGGAACAGATGCTGGCAAAGCAAAACCAAAAGGTGTCCTCTAGGGATGTTAAAAGGTGGCCTGCACAACTTTTAAAGGTTCTGAAGTCAAATAAATTTGGGAAATACTAGATTAGGCGAAGAGAAAGATATTTATCACAGGATCTCTCAGAGCCATCAAGTGATTAATGCACATTTTGACGCTGCAGAGGGGTGTTTATTAGAGAATGCGGCTTGTCTCAAACTATCCTAATGGCAGAATTCTTTCTTGAGAAGCTTCTCCCGGGATTCACGGGCCACCTAATGCATTTTGGGAAAAACTGTGCTGGAGGCCTGCGCTCCTGTAGCAGGCACCGTTAGTGCCGTGGGAGCAGCCTCACCTCACACTTCACACAGCTGCCAGCACCTACCTTCCTTTGCCCAGGGCCTGCTCTGACCACTGGGGCCCACTGTGCCCCTCCGTATGAGTGGCAGGCCTAAAGATCTGAAGAATTAGCAACCCCCAGGAGCAGCCCTCCACCAGTGACTACCGGGAGGGGATGTAAAAATGCCCCCGCCCCTTCCCAGGTGGGGGGGCTCACACCTGCCCTACTTCTCGCTGACTCCCAGCTGCCCTCGCAGGATGGTGCCCCAGTTACCCACAGTGGCAACCGGCTCTAAAATGTACCCTCTGTTGACCGCCTTCTCTTTCCTGTCTCACTCCCCCATTCCCCTGCCAGTGTCTTCTGGAACCACCTCCCAAAATACTTGCACTGAGATCCCCAGCTCAAGGGCTGCTTCTGAGAGAACCCAAATCACGAGAGCTGTCACCTCCTGATGGCTTTCAGAAGCTCCCAGATGTCTCCCCCAGCAACTCCTGAAAACACTCTCACTTATCACTAAATCTACTTTTCCTTCAAAAACCGACTTCAGGAATAAAGCTCTCCCTGCTTCCCAGCTACTGGGTGCTTAGTGGCCCCGCAGAATGCCCCCCACACACACACACACACTAAAGCAAGGATCAGGGTCACCCTGGACCTCCCCACGCCTCACGGCCCTCAGCCAACATGTACCACATCTCAAACTTCTCTTCAATTGACCACCACTCTCCAGTGCCCCTGCCACTCCAGCTAGCCCTTCCACCACTTCTCACATGGATTGCTCCCACCGCCTCCTCACTGTTCGCACTTTAGGGCCTTTGCTTATGCTGCTCCTACGTCCTGGAGCGCCACATGCAATCCACCTGCTTGGTTTGGACGATCGGTGACTCTCAGCTTCCTGTCCACTGTCTCCGTAAGCTGCCTGACCCTCCCTCCCCCATCCATTCCCTCTTTGGGCCCTGGTCTTTATAATTGTGAAATCGCTCAGCCATACAAACAATTCAGGAAACCCTATGTCCAACACTTGGGTGCCTGACCCTGCTTAAGAGTAAGACATCGCACAGATCACGCGGCCTCCTTGAACTCCTTCCCAACCACTCCCCCCACTCTGCTCCATGCTCACCACAGTCCTGAGTCTGGGGTTCCTCACTCCTTCGCCTGTCTTAATAGCCTTGCACACATGTGTGGCCTGAACAATATATATCTTTCTTTCATGTTTTTAGCTTTATATAAACAAAACGACTTGTTCTCTTTTTTTCTCTCCACGTTCTGTGGGTGATATTTATCCAAGATGGTAGGTGCTGCTCCCATTACTCATTTCTATCCACTGGTGAGTCCCCCTGAGGTGACAGCCCATTCTCCTGATAACGGCCACTTGTTTTTTCCAGCGGTAGGCCACTGGTGCTGTCCTGAGCCTCTTGTACCCACTCGCTTAGCCCGCTTGCTAGTTCGTTAGTTTTATACCCAGGAATTTGCTAGGTAAAGGGACATACCATCTCAGGAGCAAAGGTACCTCTATCATTTTCTATTTCCTCCCAATAAAATGATTTAACTCCACTTGTTGATGTTCACCCCATCCAAACGCCTCTCCCCCACACCTCTCTCTCTCACTCCTCCAATTGGACCTGTACAAGCCTCCCTGGGAGGCTGGCAGCAGTGACTCCAGAGGCCCACAGCCACAGAGCTAATCCCAGATTTGCCACTTTGGCCTTGTGCCTTTGGGCAAATCACTTCTCTCTGAGCCTGTGCTTTCTCACCTATGAACTTGGGATACCTATTGTAACCAACAGTAGGGGAGTGACAATGATAAACGAGATAGATAAGCGCTGGCTGAAGAGAAGCTGTTATGTTACCTTTGGAGCCACAGAGGATGCCAACAACTTTGTTTATCACTCGGGACTACTTTGGTTGTGACAGAAACTCCAGTCAAACCAATGGGAGAAAACTGGTAATTTATTGGCCCATGTAACTGGGAAGTCTGAGAGGGTATCTCACTTCAGGTGTTACTGGACCTAGGGGTTCTGACACCATCAGGAAGCCGGCCCTGTCCATCTCTGGGCCATTCTCTCCTCCACGGTGGTTTCATTCTCAGGCTCTCCAAGTGGGGCTCCAGGACTACATTCTTCCAACTTAACAACTGCCAGGAACAAAAAGAGCTTCTCCTTCCTGATACTTCTTGCCCAACTCCCAGGGCTGGTCCTCACTGGCCCAGGTTAGGTCACATGCCCACACTGGAGCTGATCACAGTGACCGGGGTGTCCACCAGCCCCTGCTACTTAAAGTGTGGTTCTCAGAACAGCAGCGTCAGAACCACTAGGGAGCTCCTTGGAAGTTCAGAATCTCAGGCCCCGTCTCAGACCTACTGAACCAGAACCTGGATTTTGGCAAATCATCCAGGTGAGCCATCTGCACATCAAAGTCTGAAAATTGCCGCACCATACAGTAACTTTTTAGATACTTAGATGACTTTTAAGTTTTGTTTTATTGAGAACCACAAAAGGTAAGAACTAAGAAAGCCCTTCGAGGTCATCAAGTCCTCCCCTGGCTCTAGGTATCCACCCAGTGCGTCTCCACTCTGTCTCTCATCAGCACAGCCATGGTCTCCATGGACTGTCTCATGGGAAAATGCGTCTGGGCCCCAGAAGTGCCAGCCTGGGTCAGACTTGCCTCACTCAGAAGGGGACATGTCTTAGCCATCAGTCAGTCAGTCATGCAGTACTGGTCAGAACCCTTAAGAGCATGGAGGCCCTGTGAAGGATGGAGACACACACACACACGCACGCACGCGCACACACACACCCTCAGGCACAGCCCACCCTCACCCTGACTGGCCCACTGCGCCCCCTCAAAGCCAAGAGCACTGCAGACCACAACAGCCTTTATTCTGTTACAGAGTAAAGCTGGGGCCAGGGCAGTTCATTCTCAGGCTGTGTCAGAAGGTGCAGAGTATTGGGGGTATGCAGACTGGACCCCAAAGTGACAATAAGTTAGGGGGAAAATTCTCAGGCTGTTGTCAGGCTGAAGCCAGGGCAGGGTACCACGTAGGCCCCCCAGAACCACCGCTCAGCTGCCCAGCTCAGCCCACCCAGGCAAGGCTGGTTCCAGGACAGGCTCGCCCCAGGCTGAAACACAAGAGGGCAGAGGGCAGAGAGAAAGGGAGGGATTATGGGATCAGAAAGGAGTGAGGGGGTCAGAGGGGTCCCCAGAGTCAGAGAGGGTGGTAAGGTGGGGTCATCAAGGGAGGGTCAGGAGCCTGCAGGCTCAGGGCAGGGCTGGGCTGGGCAGGGCCTCTTACCAGTCCTCAGTTAAGCTCCTGCAGATTCTCATAATCTGGAGCCCCCTCTTCTTCCTCTTCTTCTTCATCCTCTACCTCCTGGGAACTCGGGGTGGCTGAGGAAGGAAGGGAGGTTGGACTTTAGCTTGCAAACCATCCCCCCACCCAGGGAGCTCCCCAGCTCCAGACCCTCCCCCAGCACCTACCAGGCTTGGTCCTGGCTGTGGGCTCCGGTTCCTCGGACACGTTCACATACTCCCGGCTCCCATCTGTGAGGACAGGTCAGAAGGGGGAATGGCCACACCAAAATCAGGGGCAGGCCGCGCTGAAAGTGAGGGAGAAGGAGGACACCCAGACGGAGGGCAAGGGACCCCAAGAGGGTTATATGTAGGCCACACTGAGAGTGCGGGCGGGTCGGTGGGTGAGGGGGAGGAAGGGACGCTGGACCTTAAAAGGGCACCATGGGGCACAGCCACTCACCCAGAGATGCATCTGCACTCCCCTCACTCTCAGGGACGTTCACGTAGTCTTCCCCTGACTCCACTGTAGGAAACGATCAGGGCCCCGCCAGCCTTCAGGCACAGAGTCTCAGAGCCCCCGAGTGCAGACACCCAGAAGCTCCCAACAGCAGCCACCAAAGACTTTAGACATGACCAGCCTGAGACTTCCACACACAGATGCCTAGAGAGGGTGCTCCAAACCAGTGACGGCAATGACCAAGACGAGGGCAAAGGCCGTGGCCAAGGAGAGAACTGGGCGACTTGACCGGAATTGGCGACAGGGAACGCAGTTGCGGGAAAGAGGAGAGAGCAGACCCCAGCAGTGCCAGGAGAGCAGGGACGAAGAGCAGCTCGGAGCAGTGACGAAGAGCAGCTCGGAGCAGTGGAGCTGAGCGGCATGTGTGGAGGGGAGACGGCATTCAGGGCTGAGCCCAGTCAGAGGTGCCACTGACCCAACTGGCCCCTATGCTCTGCTTGCCCTGACTCCCACTTCTGTCTGCATCCCTTCATGGCGCCTATCGCCATCGCTCGCGTGTTGTTCTTTGTGTTGACTTGGTTCTCTGTGAGGATGTGAACGAGGAAGGCTATGAAGCCAGACTGCCCAGGTTCAAATCCAGCTCCAGCGCTAACTAAACATGTAACCTCAGACAAGCTAACCCAGCCTCTCTGGGCCTCCGTTTTCTCATCTGTAAAACAGGATGAGTAACGGTACCCATCTCGTAGGGGTCGCGTGAAGACGAAAGCAGGGTTAGTAGGTATTAAGCAGTAAGTGCTACCATGCACCTATTAAATATATAAACCCTGCCGTGGTACAGACGGGATAACTGAGATGCAGGAGGGGGAATGGACAGGCTCAATAGCACCTGGGAATTGTGAGGTTTAATAAGCTAATAAACGTAAAACTTACTAGGGCATGTAGTAGGCCCTCGACAATGTGAATTCTTTTATCATGACTCTGCCTCATGAGCTGTTCCAGCTGAGGCATCCAGTAAACATCATGAATGAATGAGTGAGTGAATGAAAAGAAGCACTTGAACAGATGATCTGGAGCTCAGGAGAGATCCGACCAGTTGGAAATCCAGATGGCAAATCAAGCCAGGGTATAGAATTAATGGCTCCAGGAATGTAGAGAGAAAGAGAGAAGAACACGAAAGAGAGTAACTGGACACTAAAGATTATCAGACACCAAGGAAAGCCTCTAATGGAAGGATGAGACCAAAACGAAGGGAGAAGAGCAGCTCAAAGGAAACAGACAATTCAGGAAACAGGGAAAAAAGTTCCAAAAAACAAAAAGCAAAAAAGACAACCTATCCTCAATATCCTTAGTGATTTACAAGATGATATTGCCTCCATGGAACAAGAACAGGAAGCTATGAAAAAGAAACGACCATTGATCTGCTTTCAGATAGGAGAGAAACATTAGTAGAGTCAAGGAACAAGCCAAAGGATGAAGTCAAGGAAATCTAGCAGACAATTACAGAAGAAGACAAAGAGATAGGAAAGAGGAGTGGAAAGGTAAGGAAATCAGGAGATTGGAGAAGGGAGTCCACTCTCTGAAGGACTGGAGTTCTACAAAGAGGGAAGAGAGAAAACAGAGGGGTAGCAAGCATCGAGAAACAACAGGACAGGGAAGAGCAGAGGGGCCACATCACAGAAGGGCAGGGAGTGGTCAGAACGGCGACTCACTGGAGAAGGCGCTGTCTCGAAGGCCGCCAGGGTTGCTAGGCACAGGAGCTGACAGGACGGTGGGGCCAGTGGCCAGGGTAGTACCAGGAAGAACCACCCTGAGGAGAAGTCAAGGGATGAGTGAGCAAGGACCCCAGGCTCAGCCCCCTCCCCGCACCTGGCCACTCACAAGTAGCCCCCGTTGTGATATTCCTCGTCCTCGTCTTCGTCCTCGTCCTCACAGGCTGGCTCTGGGGTAACGACACAGGAGTCAGCATAGCCTGGGTCAGGCTCCAGCCTCCCCCAGCCAGGGAACCGGGGTCCCAGACGCACCGTCATTCTCGTAGCTTGCCACACTGTTGGCTACGGAGAGGGAGAGAGAAGGGAGACTGAGTCGACTTAGGTGGGGCCTGTCCTCTGCCCAGCCCCAGCCCCTGGCGCCACTCCACGCTTACCACCATCTGAGTCTTGCCGGGAAGATGGCATGCGGTGGGGGCCCCCTGGGGGCTGTGGGGATCTCCTGGGAGTCAAAAGTCAGGGGTCATGCCTACGATGGGGCTCTGGGGCAAAAAGGATTACAACAGCAAAAGAGGCCCCCAATCCAAAGAGGTGAGGCATAGAGAGGGGGGTTTGGAGCGGAAAGGGCTACTTACGGGATGGGGAGCAGGTCTGGCTGGCTCAGGGGTGGATAGGAGGTAACAGGTGGGTACGTAGTGGCCAGTGGGCAGGAGGCAAGTGTGGCTGAGGACACAGGACAAAGCTGAAGGAAGGACTCCAAACATTATGCCCCCACCGTAGTCGAGGCCTCGAAAGACATATTAACCCCCCGAAATCCCCGTTCGCTGGACGGGTCTGAGGGCGCCCATCTCCCTCTCCATCCCAGCTCAGGTCAAGGCCATGTGGACAGCCACAGCGGGGAAACCCGAACAAAGGCACACACTTGCTCACATGCCAGGGGACTCTCTTCCCTACCCCAGAGGCAGGGGACCCTCCATGTACTTACGAGGCCGTTTGATTATGATGCTATGTGGGATCGAACTGGCAGGAGAGACAGTTTGGTAAGGGGCTGGGAGAGGCCCCAGGCCCAGCACCATAAAGGTATTAAGGGAGATGCATAGGCCCACAGGGCAGACTCACCTATCTGTGGCAGCACTGTCATATGAGTCTGCGGAAGAGGGGCCAGTGAGGCAGGAAAAGGGGGTGATGAGAGGAGAGGGTGATGAAGTCTGGGGCTCTCATCTTCTCGTGCAAAACAGTTAGGGACAGTTCAAGACGGAGTAAGGGACCGGGGGCTGAGGTGAGGATCCCTGTCACTGTATCCGAGCATCTGGTCACCCCAAAGGCTCCCACTTACCTGGCAGCTCTCGGCAATGCGCACACAGTGCCATCAGTAACACGGACAAAAGAGGCAGCAGCAGGAGGCCTAGCACCAAGGGGAGCAGGATGGCCGCCTCCATCTGCAGGACAGAGCTTGGACCAGGCCTGGCTGCTCACTGCTCGCCCCTCCAGGGCAGAGCTGCAGCACAGCGAGCGCGGGGCCAGCGAGGTGCGGGGGCCCAGCGGCACCGGGCTAGGAGCCTGATGGAGGGCAGCCGCGCCCTCGACGGCGCCCTGGACCCTCTCCCCTCACTGAGCTGATCGGGGGGTTAGCACTGGCTCCGGAAGACCCTTGATCCCAAGGAAGTCAGGCCAGGGCCTGGGCTGGGGTGTGGGGCACCAGCCACCACTGCGTGGACCCTGTGCCCAGGCCTACCTGCTCCTCGGCTCCACGCCCGCCTCTCCTCAGCGCCTGCCCTCCTGCCTGCGGCAGGAAGCTGTGGTGAGCGCCGGGTGAGGGCAGGAAATCATCCGGCTCCTCAGCCGGCTGCACCCACCCCCTTCCCACCCCCACCCAGCGAGTAGGGAGGGGAAGGAGGCCTGAGGAGCCACCCCCAGGTCCTCAAGAAAGGTCTGTTGGCCTCCAGGACAAGGGGTAACTCCTGTCAGTGGAAGGACAAGACACTTACAGGCCAGCAGATGTGCCCTCCACAGCTATGGCTCAACGAGGTAGCGAGGGAGGCTGACTCTGGGAATTCAGAGGGGCACAAGCCGTGCCCACCCCACCTCACCCTGGCCAGCCTGCCAAGAGGGGTGGCTCTAGGGGAAACAGGGTCGTGACTCACAGTCACACAGAGCCAGCTCACTTCACCCTCTTGTTCACCCAGCCCAGAAGCCTCATAGGAGTGACCCGACAGGCCCCAGGAGCCCCGGTGTGGATGGGGGCATCTCCCACAGCCCAGAGAGGCAGAGATAACGAGCACCTGAGAGACTCAAGCAGGCAGTTGAGATCTGGCTACAAATTTTATTCAGTCACAAATAGCACCAAGACCCTGGGGCTGCTCACGGACTCCTCCCAGACCCCTCCCAGACACCCACAGTGCCCCCGCCCCCGCCACCTCCCGCCCCGGCTGCCCATGTAGTGTGTGGGAGCTGAAACATGGCATAAGGCCCCTCCCAGAAGTTGGGCCAAGCCGAGGGTTTGGGCCTGGGCGCCTCGTGGGGTGGGCCAAGGCCAGCTGTAGCAGGTGTGTAGATAGGTGAGTGACAGTCCCTCAGATGAGCACGCTGGACACGGGGACCCGGGTGGAGCGGCCTCTCTGGGGCACCACAATGCGGTCATCTTCAGGCCCTGCCTCACGCAGCAGACCTGGCAGGGAGGAGTCAAAGCCAGGGCTGGATGAACAGACAGACACAAAGCCAGGGAGGGGACAAACAGGTAGTGGGAAATGGACGGGGCCCCAGAGCTTGGACAGGCCAGGCCATCAGCTTGTTGGCTGGGCAGACCTGAAGCCAGATGAAGGGAGGGCTGTGGACTGGGTGATGCCAGGCACACAGAACTAGGCAGACGGATGAACGAATAAGCAGGCATCACGAAGCTGGGCAAGGAGCTGAAGGCAAACAAGTGGAGGCCCAACTGACCCTGCACATGCAGCTGGGCCCGCCGGCGGTCACCCTCGATGAAGATGGCAGTGCCCAGGAAGGCTGCACCACCCAGTGCCCCGACGAAGGCACAGAGCATGAGTGAGAACTGCAGTGCCCGGAACTCAGATAGGAAGGAGGGGGGCCAAGTCCGGCGGAGGCGGTCGGAGATCTGTGGGGAGACGAGGAAAGGAAAACCAGGAGAGAGGGGCATGGAGGGGGCGCTGAGGAGAGGGAGGTCCAAACTCCACCAGACAAAGACTGCAGCCAGGAAGGGAAAGGGGCCTGGACCTCCAGGGAGAAGCCCGTGGCCTCCCTGTAGAAACCTGCGAAGACAAAATCCTCCCTGTCAAGCTGAGGGTCCAAGGTGAGGAGTACCTGGCACAGATGACATGGATACTTAATAGGGTCCACACCTTCCAATTCAGCTCAGGCTCAGGCCACTCGCCACCAGCCAGTGCTAGGATCACAGGGTGCCCTGACCCCCACCCAAGGCCTAGAGAAAGGGCAGTGCTTACCAGGCCAATGAGGTAGGGGCTCCCAGCATCACCCAGCAAGTGGGACAGCACGATCTGGAAGGCCTCAGCGGTGGAGCGTCTCGTAGGGATTACCACATACTGGGAAGAAGAGAGGCAGGAGATAGTGGGCAAGGAACGGGCCAAGGCCTGGTCTAGGCTGAGGTCAAAGGTGAACTCCAGCTCAGAGGTGTGACTGGGGTGAAAGGTAAAGCAGGCCTGGCCTACAGGCCCTTCTGGGGCTGGACTCTGAAGTCAGTCTGGGGCTAGGTTTTGAAGAAGGGGGAAGGGCCACAATTCAAGGCAAGTGAGGCCTCCCGTCCCCACTCCCTGCTCTCATCAGCCTCTGGACCAACCCTGGAATGACCCACCTACTCACCAGCAGAATATCAGCCACAATGGCCCAGTTCATGGACAACAGTGTCTCGCCAATAAAGATGAAAATCTGGAGGACCAGAGGGTAGGGGAGAGTGGGAGTGGGGCTGATCTCACCACAAGAAGAGCAAACACGTGGAGGCCCATCTATTAACTAATTTAATCCTCACAATACTCCTATGAGACAGGAGCTGTTGTGATTCCCATTTTACAGATGATGACACTGAGTACCGAGAGGTTAAGTCACTTGCTCAATGCCACACAGCTGGGCAGGGCCAGAGCTGAGATTCAAAACCAGACACTCCGGCTTTGGACTCGGCTCTGAACCCCTATGCTGGTTGTCCCCAGTCCTGCCCCAGTGCACCATTCCTCCACCTTGAACCCAAAGCACCCCCACCTCAATACCTGCCGGATACTCACATAAGTGGCCACGATGCTACCACGGGCACAGGCGAGAGACAGGAAGAGGAAGGGTGCGGAGCCAAGGAGGCCAGCAGCACAGACCAGAGGGTCGGCCC
Source organism: Cynopterus sphinx (assembly GCA_030015415.1). Classification (NCBI taxonomy): domain Eukaryota; kingdom Metazoa; phylum Chordata; class Mammalia; order Chiroptera; family Pteropodidae; genus Cynopterus; species Cynopterus sphinx. The sequence continues at coordinate 90,296,532 of CM057379.1, read as the reverse complement.
GGGGGTTGGAGCGGCGGAGGCGACGGCTGAACTCCACACCCAGGCCCACACCCAGGACCCCGGTCAGGCAGGTGATGAGCCCAAAGATGAGGCTGGGGGCAGGTGGAGGGGCACAGGGGCTATTCCATCTGCCTGCAAAGCTCCCTAGCCTCACCTCTATGGTTGGAGAGGAAGACTGTCCATCCCAGCCACCCTCACAACCCAGGGCTACCCAGGCAAGTACCCCATGGCCAAGGAAGCTTCCCACCTATTCCCCAGATTGGAAAACTGAGAGTCTTGGAGAGGAAGAAACTTGTGGAGTTGGGATTCAAACTCTCCTTGTCTGAGTCTGAATCCTACTCTTTCCACTCCATCCTCTGCCACCTGCAGGCCACCCAGCCCAGCCTCCCTTTGGGTACCTGTCAGAGGACGAGCAGGAGTCTCCAGGAAGGCAGGGTGGGGTCTCCCCCAAGACCACACGGGAACGCAGCAAGAATGCAGGAGCCCAGAGAGCCAGAGAGCCCGTGACAAAGGCCACAGCAGTGAAGCCAAGGGAAGACAGGATGAAACTAGGGCTGCATAGTTGGAAGGAAGGAAATGTGATTCCACGGAGGTGTTGAGTAAGGGACTCTGTGCTCCCTTCCTGGCTTATTTTAATAAGGTCAAGGCACTGGGCGTGGAGGCTGTCTGGGCTCCCAGGATCCGGGAGCAGCTGTCACAGGGGGTCAGTGGAAACGGAATTCCTGACCATAGGGTAGGGCCAACTTGGGTTGGCATGGAATGAAACTCACTTTCTTGCCAGAGCTCTCAGATCTGCCCACCAGGAGGTGGGGTTCAGGGGTGGTGAGTCTGAGAGACGCTCCACAGCTCCCCTTGGCGGCTCCCTTACTACCAGGAACAGCAGCAGGACAGCCACCACTCCTAGACCTGGTGTCACCTAGGGAAAGAGTGGGCTTCAGGACAGCCCCAGGCAGGAACACACTCAACCCCTGGGGCTGGAAGAAAGGGAGGGTGTGTAAAGGCAACTTAGGCTCCAAGACCTCAAACATCTGGATAAATACCTGCTCAGAGAAGTTGAACCTACAACCAGGGGGAGGAGCGCTTTGCTACCAGGGGCCACCCCCATTTCTGCAAGCCCAACTGTTCCCTCTGTGGTAAGTTTCTTTCGGGAAACCACTCCCCCACCTTGTCTCAGCACACTGGTTCAAAGAGGGTAGGGCTTGTAATCTAGACTTGGCCAATGAGAGTCGTGCTCACTTCCCCAGCATCAGTGACTGATTCAATGGCAGGCATGTGACCCACGTGCATTTACTCAGATACTACCCAGGACTAATACTTGGGGATCCAGGATGCCGAAATTTCTAAATGGGAAGATGAATGTGTGAAGCTTTTTCTTTCTTGAGAATGAAGTTAACACAGAGGAAAGTAGAGCTAAGAAAAGGATGACCGAATTCCTGTGACTATGGGCATCCTGGACCCAGCTCTACCCAAAGCTTGCCCTGGGACTCTCCATTTTGAGAGCCAATACAGTCCCATTTGGGGGCTTACACTTTTACAGTGAGCTTCTGTCACCTGCAACCAAAAGTTCTGTCTAGCACATGGCTTTGTGGTGAGGCTCCTTGCAGGCTTGGCAGAGTCAGTTGCCTTAAAAGCGAGGCTGAAGATAGGAGAGGGGCAATCAGAGAGAATGTTGCTGACCTACCCCAGGTTATGACCAGACTTACCCTCAGGGCCCAGTGCCAGTCCCCAGCCATGTCCTTCACTTTGGAGCCTGCAATGTAACCCAGACCACTGGGGAAAGGGGGTGGGAAGAGAGAGGGGACAGCCAGTCAGTCATGCCTCATGCTCGGCCCTTCTGCCTCCCCACCAAGCCAGCCCAAGGCCCACTCACCTGCCCACCGGGATGGCAAAGTAGAACACACTGAGCATCCGACTCCGCTGGTCTGCCACGAAGAGGTCAGCGATGAGAGTAGGTGCGATGGTGGAGTAACTGGCCTCCCCAACCCCCACCAGGCCCCGGGTCAGGAGGAGCAGCCAGAATCGCTAGGAAACGAGACAGGGAGGAGGTGGCACCCCACCCTACAGCCAGCCTCCCAGTCTACCTCACCAGTCAGCCCTGGAGAGGCAGCAGGGATAGCGGGAGAGGCCACAGTTTTAAAATCAGACAGACCTGAGCTTGAATCCTGGCTCCACTACTTACTAGCTGTGACTTTGGGAAAGGAACTTAACCTCTCTGAGCCTCAGTTTCCTCATCTGAAAAAGGGGAATAATAACAACTTGTTCACATAACTATTGTGAGGATTGGATAATAGAAGGTCTATTTCATTAAGTCCAGTAAGTGCAAAATAAATCTTAATTTCTATCTTGCCCACCCATCGAAGACACCCCAATAGTGAATAATGATCTTAAAGTGAGGGTCTGTCTACCAAAGACACCTGAAGGGTACGGTCGCCCAAGGAGAATGCATAGTGCCTGGGGCTGAGGACAAAGTTCTAGGGCAAAGAGTGAGAACACACAGGGGATTTCAAAGGAGCAAAGCAGCAACAGCAAGGGAGGTAGAAGGAAAACCAAAAGAATGGCATCACAGAAGTTAGAAGAGCATTTCCGGAAGGAAGAAGTGGGTCAACAGAGCCAGAGGCTCCCAGGAGATCTAGCGAGAAGAGGACTAGGAAGTAGGAGCTACATTTAGCAACAGAGAGGTCACTGTTGACTTTGGCAATGGAGTGGTGGGGGCAGGTCAGCCAGCAGTGCTCAAGGGACGAGTGGGAGGGGAAGTGCAGACAAGAGAGCTGCTCCCTGGCTGCTCTTTCACCCAGACTGAAGCTCGGTCAAAGGGGCCTTTTAGGAAGTCTGACTAGGAAGGGGAAGAGGGAGGGGATAGTCCAGGTAAGGCCTTTTCCATGAGTGTTTGGGTATTGAGTGGAAGGAGTCAATGGTCAGGAGGAGTGGGGATGATAGATGGAAGGTTGTGAAAGAAAAGGGGAAAGGATGGGGTGGGCAGATTAACTCAGGCAAACGGTGGTGTAGGATGGCATGGACCAAGGAAACAACCGAAGTTCCCCAGGCCCAGTGTGCGATGACTCCGAAGAGCAGCAGCAAAGATGGATAGGGAGGGGGGTGTGAGGAGCAAGAGCCATTGTGGGACCTCACCTCTCTGGGGATGAAGGATGACCCCAGTGTCACCAGGGACCAGAAGGCAATGCCCCCGCACATGAGATACTTCCGATTGTACCTGTCACCCAGGTAGCCAAACACAGGTGCCAACACCATGTAACTGGAGATGAACACTGGGGGGAAGCAGAGAGTCACAGCCCAGCCCCAGTACCCCTACCTCGTCCTCCACTCCAGCTCAGAGAGGGCAAGGGGAGGCAGGAATAACTCCCAACCCTGAAACTATGCGAGCTTCCTGCCAGGTGGAGTCCAACCCCATCTTTCAAACCTTCCATTGTAAAATGGATGGGCCACCTGACTCGTCACTTCCTCCCGTAGAGCCAAGAACAAAATCCAATCGCCGTACCATGGCCCACAATGCACCGTCTGCTCCACCCCGTCCCTATCTCTCCAATTTCATGCTCACCCTTTCCTTTCTCTGTACCCCAACTTTCAGCCCAACTGCCAAGCTCAATACCATCTCCGCGTTTTTGGCACCAGTTATTTGATCCTTATATCTGGAAGATTCTCTCCTCACCTCTGAGCTTCACAGAGCTTAGCTCCCTTAGGTTCCAACCCAGATACCTTTCCACCCACCACACATTCAGTCTCTATCACAATTACTATTTCCTTTTATGTAACACTTGTTCCTATGGAAAATTATCTTATTATCAATTTAGATTTTTATGGACTGTTGCCCCCTTTTGCACAGTAGAATGTTGGCCCCATGAAGATAAGGACCTTGGCTATACAGAGCATAACTGTGTTTCCATCTCTTAACACATGGCCTAACACAAAATAGGTGCTCATTAAACACGTGTTGAATGAAAAAGTGAACGGGGCTGCCAATGACGACCTGCTTCTTCTCTAACTCGATGACTCTTTAGAGTTTTGCAGACCTTAACCTATAAACTCATTCTCATTTCTCTAGACTTAGCCTTAAATGCCTCCAGTTTCTTGTTGGCCCGGACTGGAACAAAGAACACTGCAAGACCTGGATTCAAACTCCTGCCTCTAGCTTGTTGTGTGACTCTGGGCAAGTCTTAACTCTTCTCCAAGCCTCAGTTTCTTTATAGAAATGTAGATAATACCATCTACTTCCTCTATAAAATATGAATAACATCTATTCCTCAGGCGATGGAAGGACTAGAAGACAATGGGCATAAAAGGTCTTGGCCAAGTTCAGTGGATATTATCACCACTTCCTCCAGGGTCTGGCACATAGTAGGTGCTCAGGAACATTCGAGAAATGAATGGAGGGAAGGAAGGAAAAGAGGGTTTGGGCCTGTTTTCTTTGTCTCTCCCTCAAATCCCAAAGTTCCATACAAATTAACGCACATCTCCCCATACCAGACATCCTCTTCTGCCGTTATTTATTGGGTGCCTGCCACGTTCTTAACACTATAACACACTTCACAGGCATTATCTCATTTAATCCTCACATGAGCCCTATGAGGTAATCTAGGTTATTACTAGTTCCATCTCACCAACGTGGAAAATGAGGCTTAGAGAAGTGGAGGGCCTTGTCTACCATCACCCTGTAAGTGGAAAGCTGAAATTTAAGACCTGGTCTGTTTTAACCTTCACACCAAACTGACTCCTTCTTTATATAAGGTGTCCTAACCGAACAGGACAACTCCAGGGCAGAATCAGGGCCATCTCTCCCTCTCCATCAGTGAGGCCCCGGGCGCGCGGGCATGTAGCCCAGACCGCGGCAGAAAAGCACGAAGAGCTGCTGTGTGCCCAGGAGGGGCCTCCACTCACCGGTCTGGATGAGGCCGGAGCTGCTGTCTCCGATGTCGAAGAACTGCTCGATGTCCGGAAGGACGCCTGGGAAGAGGACAGGACGGGCTCGGGGAGGCAGCCCCACCCCTGGGCCCCCTTTCCCTCGCCCTCGTCTAACTTCCTCCCGGACATCAGTACCGGCCACGGTGAAGCGGTCCATGTAGTTGAGGAGGTTGATGTAGCACAGCACGGCCACTATGAGGGCCGATCGGCCCGCAGACAGGCCCGTGATGCGCTGCAGCCTCTCCCGGTCCAGGACCTCGGGATTCTCGGCCTTCGGGTGCCCCGCGTAGCCCGGTAATCCCGGGGCGCCGGGCACCGGCCCGTCGCCCGTGTCATCCGCCTGGCTGAGGAAGGGCGCGGTGTCGGACCCGGACATGGTCCCGGGGGGCCGCGCCCGCCCGCACTCCGATCCCACCGACGATCCTACCTGCGAGGGGAGGAGGCTGGAGAAAGGAGGACGGAGAGCACCCAGGCGAGGGAGGTGCGCGCACAGACGGGTGGGAGCCGGCCCCGAAGCGCAGGGCGCGGCAGGGACGGGGCCCGAGCCCTGTCATGCCCCCCGTCCCAGCAGACACCGCGCGCGGGAGGGACGGCTGGGTCTGGGGTGGTGGCGGGGACAGCGTGGGTGGAGGAGAGCCCGTCCGTCCTCCCCCCTCCAGGCGGAGGCCACCCCTCACCCAGGGTATGAGCCCACTACACTCGGTCGCTCAGCCCAGACGCTGCACCACGGCCGCCGCCATGATGTCTAAGAGCCGGTCATGTGACGAGGGGGCCGGAGCGACCCACGCCTCCGAGGCCAGCCCTTGACACGTGACACACCCCGGGCCTACGGAAGCCTCGGCCTCCGGCCGCGCAGGCGCCTGCACCACGTGACCGCCGCGCGGTCGCCAGGGCAACCAAGGCGGGGCTCCCCTTGGGGACCGCCACCCTAAAGGCCGTGTAGGGGAACGGGCGCGGTCGCCCGACCCTCTGAGCCTCGGCTCCGTATCTGCGACTCCCTCCTGGCAGCCTTCCTCCCGAACGAGGCAGTGGCACCCTAAAAGGCCCTGGAAATAGTCAACAGCTCTAGAAGAGGCGACGAACGATTCCCGCCCTAAGGGACTGTTCTCTTTCTCTGTCTAATTTGAGCTTCGTATACGTCACGTGTTGAATGAATGGATGCTGAGCAGCGGCCCCCTTCCTGTCGGTCGGATTTCCCAACCCAGCTGCCTGAAGACCCTTGAGCCTTCCCTGCGGACGCCCGCCACGCCGGGGCTGGTTCGCCTCCCCGGCCTCCGGGGCACTAGCCCTTGCGCCCCCTCTGGTGGTCCCACAGGGCACACTTCACGTTTCAGAACCCTACGCCTGGTCTTCACTGGGGGGTTAAGGGAAAGAGATGGAGAGGAACTTCAGATTGTAGGCACTGAATTTCCTCGACGAAATATTATTGAGCACCTACTATGTGCCTGGCATTGTGTCAGGCAAAAGCAGATTTAGTCCCTACCCCATGGAGCTTATCTGGAGGAGACATATCCATACACATGTAAAACTGCACCTATGACATGCAAAGACAGGCCACAGATGAAAGAAAACATTTGCAAAGCATGTATCTGACAAAAGACTTACATCCAGATGTGTAAAGAACTCTTAACAAGACAAAACCACAATTTTTAAATGGGTAAAAGTTTGAACAGACATTTCCCCAAGGATATATGAATGGCTAACAAATATATGACAGACACCATTGGTCATTATAGAAAATGCAAATTAAAACCACAATAAGATACCACTGTACTAAAATAGCTCTTAAAAATTGACAATACTAAGTATTATAAATTATATGAAGCAACTAGAACCTTCATACAGTGATTGTGGGAGTGCAAATAGTACAGCTACTTTGAAAAGTCTGACAGTTTAAGAATTAAACATTCACTTCCTATATGACCCATCAACTCCACTCCTAGGTATCTATCAATGAGAAATGAAAACGTGTCCAAACAAAAACCTATATGTGAATGTTCATAGAATGCTACTCACACTAGCCAAAAAAGAAAAATAACCCCACATGCTTATCCACAGGTGAATATAGCCCTATAATGGAATACTACTCAATGATACACACAACATGGATAAATCCCAAAAACATGCTGAGTGACACAAAAGACTGCATAATGTATTATTCTATTTATATGAAAAGCTAATGAAAAAAATGGAAAATCAAGAAAAGGCAAAATTAAAGTGACCGAAAGTAAATTAGTGGTTGCCTGGGGTGAGATATAAAGAGGGGCAAACAGGCACCAGTAAACTTCTGCAGGGCTGTGTACATTTCCTAACACTCATTTCATTAAATTGTAGACTTAAAAGAGTGACCGCTTAGGCATGTAAATTAAACTCTAATAAGTTAAAAACAAACAAACAAAAACAGTAGTCCAAACACAATACCACTGGACATTAATGAAAATAAAACTTTCTGGTTATAAAAGCAAATATTTTCATGCTAATGGGTTTTGCCAAATGGGAAGAACATTTGGCTGTTCTCTGAGTACATGTGCTTTTTAAAATTTGATGGATTAGAATTCCTTTAAGGTCAGATAAATAAATATGTCTGTACAGGTCTGTTGGTTTAAACTGGAGCTCAATTTTTACTTTCTTTGGAAATTGTGATTTGTGAAATATAAGTACATATGGAAATTCTTGGGGGGGAGTTCACTTATTTTCCCTGCAGACCCAGAAGTGAATTGGGCGGAGAAAAGAGCTCAGTCCAAATAATTTGACCTGAGACAGACTCCAGTGGAAAAGGCTGCAGTGCGGATGGATTGGAGGGGGACAAAAGGGCAGCAGATGGCTGCCTCTCAGATGGCTGCAGTACTAGACTAGGTAGGATGTAGGCAGTGGTGGCTTGTACCAGGATAGGATGGAGGAAGAGAAGTGAACTGCTTTGAGTCATGGGGGGCAGTTAAACTGACTTGGTGATGGAGTAGGTATGGGGTGAAAGAAGTGTCAGAGTGAAACTCAGATTCCTGGCTTATGCAATGAGATGGACGGTAATGGGATTCTTTGAGATGAGGAGCTTATTTATTCACTCAACATTTGTTAGGTAACTACTGGATCAGACATTGAACTAAGATCTTTGGTAAAAACAAGGTTTAGTACAGTCACACATCACTTAAGGACAGGGATACATGCTGAGAAATGGGTCGTTAGGTGATTTCTTTGTTGTGGGAACATCAGAGAGCACACTTACACACACCTAGTCTAACCAGCTACACACCTAGGCTCTATGGTGTAGCACAGTGCTCCTAGGTGACAAACATGTACAGCATGTTACCGTACTGAATACTATAGGCAACTATAACACAATGGTATTTGTGTATCTAAACACAGAAAAGGTACAATAAAAAATTAGTATGAAAGATAAAAATGGTATATGTGCATAGGACACTTAGAGCATGAATGGAGCTTGTGGGACTGGAAGTTGCTCTGGGTGAGTGAGTGGTGAGGGAATGTGAAGGCCTAAGACATCACTATGCACTACTGCAGATTTTGTAAACATTGGACACTTAGGCTACACTAAATTTATTTTTTAAATATTTTCTTCAATAATAAATTAACCTTAGCTTACTATAATTTTTTAACTTTATAGACTTTTTAATTTTTTCAATTTTTGCATAACACTTAGCTTAAAACATACTGTCCAGCTCTACAAAAATATTTTTTCTTTTATCCTTATCCTATTGATGATGAAGAGCTCGACAAGGTGGGAGTCCAAAGAAGGGAGTCCTGGAGCTCCAGTGACCAGGGTCTTGTGTTATGCCACGAGGAAGAATTCAGACACAACAAGCAGCAAATGAGAAAGCACAAGTTTTATTATAGTGAAAGTACACATTTTAGTGAAAAGTGCCTGCAAACTCTAAGAGGGAGTCTGCCTCAGCCATCTGAATTACAGGGCTTTTGTTTTCTACAGGGTGGGGTGTCCCAAGGCTATCCATGCTGCCTCCTGGCCTTGGCTTGTTTATCACACCTGAGTCTCAGTTTACCACAGCTGAGTCTCCAGCTTGGAAAGGAAACAAGGAGAGGGCTAAGGGACAAGGGAGAAATTCCTGAGCTGCATCCTGGAGGGGATAGGGAACTATCTTGCCTCATTATAAGATTTTTTCCATTTTTAAATCTTATTTTTTACTTTTTAAACTTTGTTAAAAACTACACTCGTTCACCTAAGCCTACACAGGGTCAGAATCATAAGTACTGCTGTCTTCCATCTGCATATTTCATCCCATGGGAAGGTTTTCAGGGGCAGTAACAGGTATGGAATTTTCATATCCTACAACAATGCCCTCTCTGTAACACTTCCTGAAGGACCTGCCTGAGGCTCTTACTGGGGAGCTGCACCAGGTTCAGAAAGCGCTGACTTTGGCTTTACCTGGACTACATCACTTGGCCACAGAATATTTTCAGCTCTGTTATAATCTCATGGGCCACTATCGTATATGCAGTCTGTCCTTGACCACTATATCGTTATGCAGAGCATGACGATTTGGACTTTACAGGCTAGTAGGGAATACAGACATAGACCAGTGGGTGTAAGACTATACTGAGCTAGGCCCCTGTTCTGGGCTGAAGTGGGACAAGAGGCTGTGCCTTGAAGGAGGAAGGAAACGGGAAGCTATAGAAAAAAGGCCAAGTAGTGTCCTGCTACTCAGTATGGTCAGCAGTAACACAACATGGGAGATCGTTAGAAACATAGCACCTCAGGTCCCACCCAACACCGGTCCACATATGCAAGCTCCCTAGCTGATTTGTGTGCACATTAAGTGACGTCCTGGCCTCATTAGGAATTGAGTCATGTGTCAGGCCTACCTGGCTTACATCTGGCTCTGCATTCATTCAGTGGCTATGTGATCTGAGGCAGGTTAATTAGTCTTTCAAAACTTCTGTTTCTCTTCTATAAAATTGAAGTATTGTAGTCTCCCCTTGAAATCTCCCCAGAGGATGCCTGAAACTGGATGGCACCAAACCCTATAATGTTGTCTTTCCTATGCATACATACTATAAAGCTTAATTTATAAATTAGGAAGAGATTAACAATAAGAAAAATAGGACAATTATAACAATATAGTCATGCACCACATAATGTCTTTTGATGGCATCATTTTCTTTTGTGGCTGATTTGACCTCATGTTGTTTTGTAGTGACATGATGTACAGGCTGTAGCTTAGGAGCAGTATGCTGGACCACACAGCCTAGGTGTGTAGTTGGTTAAACCCACTAAGTATGCTTAAGCACACCCTCTGATGTTCCCATGAAGACAAAATCACCTAACTACGAATTCCCCAAAATGTTTTCCTGTCATTAGACGGCATGTGATTGTACTATAATAAAAATGTGTGAATGTGGTATCTCTCTCAAAACGTTTTATTGTACTGTACTCACCCTTCTTGTGATGTGAGACGATACAATGTCTCTGTGATGAGATAAAGTGATGAGATAAACAGCACGCAATTTAAAATTGTGAATAGTTTATTTCTGGAATTTTCCAATTAATACATTCAGACTGGTTGGCTGCAGGTAACTGAAACTGAAGCAAGTGAAACTGTGGATAAGGGGGTATGACTATAATAACAAAAACTACTCCATAGGATTGCTGAGGATGAATGAGATTATGAAAAGTGCCAAGCTTGGTATGTGGCACTGAGAAAGGGCTATGGTTTTGAAGGTTTCTAATCAGGAGTTTTAGAAAGATCACCTCACAAGTGATCAGTCTCTGATCAAAAAGATGAATAATCTTTCATCACAGAAGAAATGCAACTTCTTTTACAATGAGCAGTCTTTTCCATATCACCCCCATATTGCTGAGGAAGATAAGAGGAAACTGGAACCTTCTAGCACTTGCTAGTGGACTTATAAAGGTCCAGCCACTTTGCTCAGTGATCTGGCAGTACGCAAAAACTGGGTAGGTGCATATTCAATGACTAGTGATTCCACCCCTGGATATACATTTGAGATGGGTTCCCAATGAGGATCACTACAATAGTGCTTGCAATACCATCATCCTGGGTCTAGAACTGGGTTTGGTTACAAGAAACAAAAATCCTCAATTAGCAACGATTTAAAACAAGACAGAAGTTCCCCTTTTCTATGAAAGCCTGGAGGTGGTGGGGACTGGTGGGGACTGTTAAGAGGCCACATGGAGGCTAATGCTCAGACCCTCTCTCCCTGTCCTTTGCATGGCTTCCATCCCCAAAGTCACTTCATGTGCAATCAGCAGCAGGAAGAAAGCGAAGGAAAGGGGCACACACTGCCCACTTATGGTCACATCCTAGAAGTTGTACCCCTCCTCCCTATACATCCCATGAGCCTGAACTGTCATTTGGCCACACCTGGCTAGGAAGTAGTCTTTATTCTGAAGTCTCTGTGCTTTGCTAAGAAATAGGTGGTCTGTTATCCTGGAAGAAGGAAGAATGGATGTGAGGGGACAACTAATGGTCTCAGTTACAGCAGCTATAGTAGGAGTCCCATGAAGACCACAAAGACAGAAATCTTCAAGTACACACAAGCTTAACGTAGTCTCATTTACTCTGTTGATACTGAATACAAATTTTAATGTGTTCAACCTTATTAATAGACATAAAAAATTGAAAAAAAATGAGAGCTATACCATATCATGTATTATTTAAATATTATAATGTTTCTTTATGTTGTTTTTCCCACATTGTAAGTTGAAAAGAATGCCACATTCCAACAAAAAAAGTGTTTAAGTATATGATACACTTTGCCAAAATTACACCACATAGAGTGGGAAATTAATGGCTCTATTAGTAGACAGCACTGAGAAAGCCAGCTCATTATATGGTAAAAATAAAACTTGGATTCCATGTACAAATGTGAATTTCAAATAATTTGAAAGTAATAGTGAATATTTAGCAGCCAGTACAGTCTATTATCAGCCAGTGAGAACAAATGTCTGACCATCCAGAGCAGATGCCAGCCATTGCAGGTACCAGCATGCACTAGCTGGCTTCAGCCCTATTTAGTGGCCTAAATATGAAAGGAAAAGCAAATAAACTAACCAAAGAAAATATAAAATATCTTAAACATTTTTAAGAAATCAAAAAAGAACAAATAATATGACAAAATAGTTAATTCACCTACATTATAATTAAAATTTTCTGTTCTTTCCTTTAACCCATATAAATTTATACTGTTTGACTTACATATGCCTGGTTCCCTCAAATGAGCAAAATAAAAATCTTAACATGTAAAAAAAAAAATTCTGTTCAGTAAAGGACACCCTTGGATAAACAAACCCCAGTGCCATTCTGAGCTTTTTGTAACTGCCCAGGAATATATGAGTAACTCTGGAGAATAGACAGGAAGCCCCCAAAAGAAAATGAGCAAAGATAAATGAGCGGTTCACAGAAAGAAAAACCAGAAAGGCTGACAGGTATGTGAAGAAATTCCCCAAATTCCTAGTGATCGGATGAATGTACATTAAAACACAGTGCCACTTTATGCCCATCAGACTGGTAAAAATGAGAAACTGGGCAATAAAAATGATGGTGAGGATGAAGAGCAATAGGAAGCTTCCAGGAAAAGGGTCAGTGACCATCTAAAGAAAAATTTGGTAGAACCATAGAGGAATTAAACAATCTAAACTGTAATCTCTTTGTGGACACCTATGCCAGAGAACTTTACATACGACCATGGAAGGGGACACATAACAGGATGTTCACTGTGGCCTTGTCTACATGCCAAGGGGCTGGAGACACCTAGGGATCTTAGCAAATGCATAAGAAACATGTAGCTGACATCCCAGAGTAGTTCAAAGCAGCACAATATCTATAGTGTAACATCACATATTTAAAAAGGATATTCACACATACTATGCTGCATTTTACAAGGATGCATTCATATTCAAAGACAGGCAATTACTACTCTTGAATGAATGTTTGTGGAAGAAGATGGTGTCAAAAAAAGGGGAAAAGCCAAAAAACCAGAGAAGCCTTTTATTGACTAAAATCTTAGATCCAAACAAAAAAGGCTCAATGTTCTCAATTATGCCTTAAAAAATGTGTATCAGGAAGGGGGCTATAAAGGATCCTGGGGTGAGTTAGACATCCAAGGCTCAGAACCCACTATATCTTTCAAAAAAGTAACCCACTATCTGTCTGTGTTTAAGCTCATGTATGTGTGAGCTTGATCATTTAATTTTCTGCAAGCCAAGGAACCACACCTGTGTATGTGCCTCAAGCAAACTACACCACCTATCCCCAAATGACACGAAGGCCACTGCTGGTCCTTGATGTGGAGGAGTAAATCCCAGGCCTGGAATCCCATACTCAACCCTAATTCATTTCAACTCCCTGTTTAAATATATCAGCATTGTCATAAAAGAGATATTTTGGTGAATAAAAGGGTGATGGTAGAGTGAAAGATGAGAGGTACTCCAGGAGATTGCAAAACTCAGCATACCACATGAATGGAGCCACAGTCTACCCAGGGCAGCAATGGCGACCACAAAACTAACCAGGTAACTAACAACTTGAAACCAGGGTCAACAGGAGAGGAGGTCAAATATCATACCTTAATTTTTGCTTCTGCTTAAAAATAAGTTCTACCTCAGCTTCGGCTAGCCCTGATGGGGCCAAAAGGGGGCAGTCATTCTCCTCAAGTCCAGGCTAGGCCTCCAAACAAGGAGTGGGTTTTCAACCCCAGACCTCAATGAGATCCCCAGATTCCATGCCCAGTTCAGCAGGCAGCTCCTTGCCCGAAAGCTTTGTCCCATCAAAGAAAAAGGAGAGATTGCAGCCCGAGAGTCCCATGGCCTCCTCGTAGCGGGACATGAGAGTCTTGAGAGGAGAATCCTGAATGGACAAGAAAAAATGGATATAAGAATTTGAAAAGAGAGACTAGCAAGAACTCGTAGGGACAGACAAAGGGTCTGGGACAGAAAAGACAAGGGGACAAGTAAAGGAAGTGCCCATGGAGGAGAAGGCAAGTGGACAAAGAAGCAAGCACAGTGGGTTTCTCTCTAGGGAACCAGGCCACAGAGCCCAAGGCTTAAGACGGAGGCACTGGGTCGGGCAGGTTCTCCAAGACCCAGGCCCCTCACCTACCAATGGAGGCATATATTGCAATGATGAAGAGAGCCCAGACTCTAGAATGAGAATGACCCAAGTGGAGACCAGGCTTAGCCACTTAACTGAATGTGTGACCTTGGGCAAGTGTTATGGGTTGAACAATGTCCCCCGTAAAAAAAAGGTATCTGTGGTCCTAACCCTCTGATAAACGTGACTGTGACATTATGTGGAAATAGGGCTTTGCAAATGTAATTAGTTAATGCAAAGTCATACCAGGTTAGGGTAGCACTAACGACTGGTGTCCTTGTAAGGAGAAAATGGAGACACACAAGGAGAAAGCCATGAGACAAAAGAGGCAGAAGTTGGAGTAATGCAGCTACAAGCCAAGGCTTGATGGCCATCACCACTAGAAGCCAGAAGGAAGGAAAAATTCTATCCAGAGTCTCAGAGGGAGCACGACCCTGCTGACGCCCTGATTGCAGACTTCTAACCTCCAGAATTGTGAGAGAATACATTTCTGTTGGTTTGAGCCACCCAGTTTGTGTTACTTCATTACAGGGGCCCTGGGACACTACAAGATGAAGTTATCCAATCTCTCCAGACCTCGGTTTCCTTATCTGTTAAATGAGAGGAACAACAGTGCTTTCCCATATAAGATTGTTGTGAAATTCAATAATATCTGAAATGTGAAGTAATTATCCTTAAAACAGTGACTGCCACTTACAAATGTGGCTTTAATTGTTATTTTGGTGGGTTTTAGTGGTTACTATCCAAGGGTCCTTTCCATTTTAACCGCAATGAGTTAGGAGACTAGAGCAGAGGTTCCCAGAAGAGGGGCGGGACATTGAATGAGTTTTTCCCACTATCTAGGACTGGCAGGGCTAGGAGGAATCCATCTTCAATTAAATGACAAGAAAGACAGCAGAGGAAAGGGTGAGATGCGTGGAGAGCCATCTCTCCTACTCACTCGAGACAGTGAGACTTCCAGCGTCTGGTGTTTCTCCTTGCCCTGTACCCGCAGCTGGAGCAGATGGGATGTTTCTGTGGCCTCTGGAGAACTTGCTAGCACCACACAATCTGTAGGAAGCAGGATTAGGAACCTAGGCCTAAGCAGCAGGGCGCTATATGGGACTTTCCCCTTATCCCCTCCCTGTGGCAAAAGTCTCCTCAAGGATCCACCTCCCTGCCTTCCTCTCACCAATGATGTCAGCCACTCCAAGCTTTAAGGTTCTGGGAGTGGCGGTAGGGGACAGCTCTGTCTCTCCAAAGAGCAAGAGGATCCTGCTTGGGGACACCCCGAGATGAGCAGCCATGTGGTCCACCACACTCTGTAGGGGCTCCGACTGGGGAGGAAGACAAGAAGCAAAGGAGGTCTTCCTGCCTTGATGTGCTCCATCCCACCCAGCCTCCCTTCCACCCCAATATAAGCTTGCTACTCACTGAGCTACTCAGCTATAAGTTTCATCATATTTACCTAACAAAGTATAGAATAAAATCATGTTGATAAAGAGTTCAGACAAGTAACACAAAGAAATGAAGCGACCATGGATTAGGAGAAAAGAAAAGAAGTGGGGGGTACTGCAGCAAAGCGAAACTCACACCGCCCCATCTAAACAGGCAAGCTGTTCCACAGCACCAGCTGACTGGTACCAGCTGGGAATACAGCCAATGTGACTATAGCTTCCTATTTAAGAGAAGCCAGACATTTGGACCTTTGTATGAAATCATCCAAGGCAAAGGTTGACAATGAACTCACATGTTTTAAAAGCACTCTACAGGGCCAGTAAAGAAGGTGCACTGTTGACAGGTCTATGGGCTGCCAGTTTGCAACCTCTGGCTTAGTTGCCTGCTTGGTGCCTGGTTATGGCTCAATAAATGGTCATTTCTGTTATCATTCTTGTTTTTGAATGGAGTCATCCCTACAAAAACAGTAATCTTACCAGGAAGCTGGGGGAGTGCAGAATGACTGAGTGACATCTGTGTGTCGAATGCAGTAAGAGTATTTACACATATTAAGAGCATTAAATAAGAGGGAAGCACAGGATTGGAGGAAAGGAAAAAGGGAGGGGGCAGCACCCTGGGGAGGGGGCCAGCAAGCAAAGCTTCTTAGGATGCTTAAGTGGATCCTGAAAGAACGGTGAGAAATTTGCCATAAAGTGAGGGGAAAGTGAGAAAAAAATCTGGACAATGGGAACAGGGAGTGCAAAGGCATAGAGACCTGAATGAGTGCTAGGCAGATCGAGGGCAGGATGGGCAACAGAAGACAGAGTCAGGTCATGGGGGCATAGCTCAGGGATAGAGCATTTGACTGTAGAAGACAGAGTCCCTTCTCCCAGACATCAGTCTCTCCACAGCTATCTTCTGGGACCCTTCTCCCACAGGCCCTTCAGGCACTTACCACTCTGATGGGCAATCTGACCAGGTCAGCACGGCACCGGATTTTGAGTGGGAAGAGTCGGGGGCTCTCTGGAAGAATGGGCCCCTCCACAAGGACCACCTCATCATCTTGGCTCAGGTGGTCCTGGCCCTGGCGCTGCTTGGGACTCAGGCAGGAACGGAGATCCTGGAGGCGCTTGTTCACCTCCCTGGAGTGCAGAAAGGACTCTGGGTCAGCTGGGGTGGGCCACCCTCCATACTGCCCCTCTCCACCCTAGCCAGAGCCTCCTGCCCTCAGCACCTTAACTTCTGGAGTGCCCGAGTATGTTTTCTGCTTTTGGTCCTTGGCAGAGGTGGGGGCAAAGGAGAGGTGTCCACATCCCTGCAGAAAGAAGAAAGGGGAAAGATGGAGGAAGAGGAGACAGCCCATGAGCTATGAACCCCTGTGAACAGAGGAGAAGTTGGAGAATCAAAAAGGAACACTTTCCAGTAACATCTACCTTACTGGAAAACAAAGGAGGAAAATGCCTAACTTTTAAGGTAAGTCACTTCCTCTGTGAGTGTCTGCCAACATCTAACAGACACCAAGCATTTACCATATGTCAGGTGTTAACTCTTGATCTATTCAAAAATTCTGACAAAGGTACCACTATCATCCCCATTTTACAGAAGAGGAAAGCAAACCACACAGATGACAGTTAAGAGGCAGATGGCCAGATGTGAACCACAAGGGCAGTCTCCAGAGCCACATTTCTACCACATCACCCTGTACTACTACCATCTCACTCCACTCCTATCCTGAAGGGTCCACTGTCATCCTCGCATGTGGACCACCTCTTCTCCCAAGAGCTTCACTCCTCACCTAAACCTCAAGACTCCTTCCACCCCTTCTTACCCTTTTGCGAGCCACTCAAGGGTCCTGCCTGTCTCATATTCCTCCTCCTTCAATTCCTTTTCTGCCCCTAGGGCTTCAGTGACCCAGCCTTACTCACAGAGACACCTGCTTTTTCTTTTCTTCTTCGTTCTTACTCCTCAGCTTCTTCTTCCAGGGAGAATCTGGACATGGAAATTCCTCAGTGTGGGGACTGCTAGAATCTGCCACATCCCCCTCTGGTGACAGAGAAGAAAGTGGAAAGGGTTAACCAAGAGAGGGCAGGCAAGAGGCCAAGGAGACACAAGTCACAGGCTACTAAAGCTCCTCAGAAAGGAGATTGCTGTGGGACACCCTAGACACATATCATGATACTGGGAAAGTGCTCAAGGTGCAAGAGTCAAAAAGGAAATGCCTAACTCAGAGAAAAGCATGAGCTAGAATCTGAAAGATTGGAACAGGAGTGTCTGAGCCTCGTGCTAAGGCATGAGACAGTGTGGTAAGTGTAGATAATTGGAAAGTGGCCCACTCCAACTTTTTTGATCACATGTACCCCACAAATATAAAATACCAGTCTATGGCCATGCTATACCCTGAACAAGCCTGATCCCATCTGATCTTAGAAACTAAGCAGGGTCAGGCCTGGTTAGTACTTGGATGGGAGACCACCTAGGAAGACCAGGTGCTGTAGGCTTCAAAAATAAAAAAAAATAATAAGGAATTGTAAGCTGACAAGGTCCTTGCA
Source organism: Cynopterus sphinx (assembly GCA_030015415.1). NCBI lineage: Eukaryota > Metazoa > Chordata > Mammalia > Chiroptera > Pteropodidae > Cynopterus > Cynopterus sphinx. The sequence goes on along the minus strand of CM057379.1, from coordinate 90,278,567 downwards.
ATCTGTGAAGTCAACCAAGGGCTGCTTCACCTAAAAAACTTTAAAAAATAAAATAAAATAAAATAAAATAAAATAAATAAAAACTAAAGTATTTTAAAAATATATATAATATTAAATACACAACTCAGAAAATACATATTTACTTAATACTATTATATTAATACTATGATTATAACACTATTAGTAATATTATGCACTATTATACATGTACATACTATTACATATGTTATAAACCAAGCATTAAAACAGATGTTGTCAAAGTATAATTTTTTTAAAAAATGTTTCTCTATTTTCTTCCTCTCCTCAGTTTGGTGGGTATAGAGAGACTACGTGAGTCAAGCTTTGGGACAGGGAGGAATGAGGTAAAGTGATAAAAGTACAGACCTTTTAAACCCATGTTTCTCAAATTTCATCCACGAGTGCTATCACATTTCGCTACATCTCTGCATTATTTGTTTAACATCTTTCTTTAAATCATTTATTTTAACTTAAATTCCTTATAAAAGGAAACTAGGTATTTCTTTCCTTTTTATTGAGGTATAATTGACACATAACGTATTAGTTCCAGGTATACAACATGATTCAATATTTGTATACATTGTAAAATGATGAGAAACCAGGAATTACTCTAGAATATAGACACTCTTTTATTTACTTGCCACCAATAAAAGATCATTGTTAACCATAAAAAATACATACTATGAAAACAAAATAATGACAATAAATCCTGGATCAGAGGTTCTCAATCAGAGGCAATTTTGCCTCCTATGGGACATGTGGCAATATCTAGAGAATATTTTGGTTGTCACAAGGAGGGGAAGGGTTTGGGCTGTGATACCAGCATCTAGTGCATAGGGGTCAGGATGCTGCTAACCAGTGCACAGAACAGCCCACAACAAAAAATTATCCAGTCCAAATGTGAACAGTGCCAGGGTTGAGAAATTTTGTCCTGGCTAAATACGGCAACTGCCAGTGGCCCAAGCCTCTGCATTTCTAACAAGCTTCCAGCAAATGCCTAACACTTCTGGGCTCATATTTTGAGAGGCAAGGACAAAGGTACACTTTATAAAGTACTTCCACATGCCAGGTACTATCCTAAACTATACATGTACCCCAAGAGAGGGCTATATTCTTTTAATTAATTCTCACTAAAATCCTTTGACATAGGTCCATAATTATATCCATTTTCCTGATAAGGAAATTGAAGCTTTGAGAAATTAACTTGTCCAAGGTCACAGAGGCCAGCAGGTCCTTAAATCAACTCTTCATCACCCTACCATACTCCCTCATGGTACAGAAGTCTTGGTCCAAGGTCTGCATTTACCTACTAGATCACTTCCTTATTAGATTTGATTCCTAGTCACTGCCTTTGGGTGGGTTGCAAAAATCACATCACTGAGGGAGGACAAAGGCTGGGCAGCCCTGATAAGACTCAAAGAACACACTGCTGGCTCCAGAGTGTATCCAAAGAACTTGTTGCAGACGTAACAAGATGTTACAGATTCTCAACACCTCCTCCTCCACGGTCCCCAGGATTACAGAATCAGAATCTCCAGGGATGGTACCCTGAAATCTGTGTATTAGCACCCTCATGTCTATTCAAGTTGGGAGAAGGGTGGTTTGACCACACTTCCTGTGCCTTCTGATTAATAAAGAGGCTCCTTTTAGGACTTTTTTCTCGCTAAGACTCAAGAGTCACCTCTCATGTCTTTACCTTAACTTCAGGCAACAACTAAGTACAGGGATGTAAACTCCCTCAGAGGCTAGCATTGGGCAGCTCTTCTTGGAGGCCCTCCCTTACCTTCCTCAGCCCCTGGGGGACAGAGTTTCAGGAGGGGCAGGTGGTCTGGGATGAGGTGGAGGCTGCTCTTCACCTGCAAAGACAAAAGTGCACCAGCCCCGAGTCCTCCCTCCACTGAAAAGGAAAACCGGATGATTCTTCCCTCACATGTAGGCCTCCTCCAGCTCCCAAATTCTCCCTAAGGATGTAGCCACCACAGCCTTCTCCAGGGACTCAGGAAACCAGCTTCCCGGAGATCCAAAACTGTAGTGCCCTTACTCCTCCTACACTACACCTCCTTTCCCTAAGGCATGCAGGTTCCGTTCTTTTCTTCCTAGGTTGCTAGCCATCCCGCTATCTTAGAATCTTAGGGAACCCCAGGCCCCTGGCTCTCCCTAACACCTGGGCACACACGCCTCCTGGCACCCCCAGTCCTCTCTGAACTTCTACGAACTCCAGCCCCAATACCCTACCTAGCTTCCGGGAGCCTTAGCCTCAACCTCCAAACCCAACACGACCCAAATCCCAGCCCCATCCTTCCATCGCCCCTCTGAACCCTCAGAGATGTCAGCCCCGGAGCCTCTCTGTGGCCCCTGCGAGGATCCCAGACTCCCCCAGCACACTCCGAAGCCCCTCAAACCCGAGGGGTCCTGCATCCCTCTGCCTCCGAGGCCCTAGCCCTGCTTCCGCTTGGACCCCCAGGGCCGACCCCAGAACCCGACCCTCAGCACTCCGTAAGCCCGGCCCTCGCGCGCCAGCGCCCGGGACCCCGGCGGCACCTTCCCGGAGTACACCGGAACCACCGGCGCCTCGCCCGGATCCAGCAGCAGCCGCCGCCGCCGCCTGACCAGGACCCGAGGGGCTCCGGCCGGCCGCGCGCCCTCCCCGTCGCTGTCGCTGTCGCTGTCGCTGTCGCTGTCGCCCCGGGGCGCGGCCGGCGCGGGGGTCTCCGGCAGCGGCGCTTCCACCGGGTCCACAGCGCCGCGCGCCGTCGCGACCTCCAGGATATCCTCGTCGCTGTCGCTGACCAAGTCCACAGTGACCGAGTCCAGGGAGCTCCGGGCCGGAGGCCGCTGGGCGCGAGGCCGCCGGCCGCGTCCGCCCCGGGCCCCCCGAGCCCCTCGGCCGACAGCGCCGCCCCGGGCCCTGCGACCCCGTTTCCTCACGGGTTCCGCCATGGCACACGCCCGGCCGCGGAGGCGCCCGCCTCTCGCCGACTGGCCCGGCCCCCTCCCGCCACTTCCGCCCTTCATTGGGCCAACCGCCTGCTAGTCAACGCTTCTACCCGCCCACTCCCTCTGGGCCCGCCCCCCTGCGTTCTCACGGGCCGTCTCCCCCGCCCATCACTCCCCCGCCCATCACTCCCCCGCCACTGAGACCAAGGCGCCAAAGATTCCAACGAGCGTCCGCGCAATCAGCGTAGGTTTTCGTTCGGCCGAGCTCACCCATTGGCCCCGCCGCCTCAGCCCCGCCCACCGTAGAGATCCGTTCTCCCGATTAGCGGAGCCTTCTGGGAATTGTAGTCCTCAAGCCCTCGGACTACGAGGAGGAGGAAGGCGAACTGGGGGTCGTCTTTTAAAATCGACGAATTAGGCTTCGGACTTCACGGATATCCCCATTATTGCTTCCTCCAACCGCGTTCTGAGCCAGTTCCACGCCACGCCACCCACTCTCGCAGATCCCCTCACGTGCAGAAGAATCCACACAGTACACGCCCTGTAGCGACACGTTAACACCACTCGAGTCTGCGAGTTGCCTCCAACAGCATACAAACCCTCCCTCATACCAGACGCCCCCAAAGACACCTTTCACAAATGTCAACACGGCATGCACCCACACAACGCCCTCCCAATACATACATCTGGAAAAACATACAAATGAAAAATAAAGAGTTTAACTCTCCCTGTTGAAAATAAGGGACGTGACTTTACCCCACTCTCCTTTTTCTTTCAGAATTTCTCGGGCCTTTTCAAATGCATGCATATCTTTATAATGGCTAAATAAGCATCTTGCCAGTCGCATAACACAGGAACTTCAGGACTGGGAGCCACCTTTTTGAGATGCAAACATCAAGGGAGATAGCTCCCCATCCCCCAGTTTCTGGAGAATAACTTCCTAACTTTGGTGGGGTCCTCGCTGCAATTCACAAAACTACCTCCTGACATGAGAGGTTTGTTTCCCTCCCCCCCTCCCAGGTGGGAAGTTGAGCTCTGGAGTGTGGCTTCCTCCCAGGTAGAAACCTGCGAATGGTCTTGGTGCACTCTGGTCCCTGGCACACAGTAGGACCTTAATAAATACCAAATAATAATAATAGTTAATGTTTGACTTTATTATGCCACTGTCATGTGCCTTATATCCCATTTAAGATTTATTTGGGTAGCTTTAATTATTATCCTTATTTTACAGACCAGGAAACTACAGCAGAGAGAGCTTGAGTCAAGCAACTAGCAAGGGAATTCAAACTCAGTCTGATTCCAGAACACTGGGCTGCAGTGGGCGTACCTCTGTTCCTCAGCTTCCCAAGAGACTTCCCTGGGTGGCAGAGCTCTCAGGAGTGTCTCCATCCAAGGCACTTCTGAATTTCAGGACTTTCCACAGATGTTCATTCACTCTTCCTTCCCTACTTATTTCCTGAGCTCCTGATCTTTGCCATGCTCTGGCTGAGTACCAGAGGCACAGAGGAGACCCAGACATGGATTCATCCTCAAGAAGGCAGGATGTTTTCACTAGGGGTCCTATGCTCATATGCTTAAGGAACAGGCAGGAAACCTAAACAAATGAAGCAGGCTGGATGAAAGGTAATAAGAAATGGCGGGGACTATGGCAATAGGAAGAGCTTATTTTAGTTTTATGGTAAGGTAAGGGTGTGAATGCTAAGCTAGACCTGGGATTTTAATTTTTAACTTTTTTTTTTTGCCATGAAGACTGTGTTCAAGATAGAAGCCAAAGGAAATGCTAGAAGTTCATATCTCACCACCCACACTCCAAACACACATTACACAAAAATATAACAAGGAATACTGCTTTCCTGCTTGCTTTCTTTTTAAAGATAGTTGAGCTCAAAAGCAAGACAGAATCTTCCCCATGCAAAAAATAAAGAAGGAAATCAAAGCCACAACAGTGGGAGGGAGCTGTAGTCAAGCAGGCCATGGGGGATACTAAGATCCCTAGGGCTGGAGTTTTAACACCTATATGGGGATAGATGTCAAAGTGGAGGTCATGGGAACAATAGAGAGCTGAAACTGGGTGCGCCGCACAAAACTAGGAGCTAAGAAAGGGCTGTCTCTTCTGGACACAGAAGACAGAGGGAAAAAAAATCTATCCACAGGCCCTGGGCTACAGTATGGAAGCAAGGCACTCAACAGGCAGTGGATGGAAAAAGTCATAGCAGGAAATCAGAATCCCAAGGACAGTCTACAGGCATACCACCCTGAATGGCCAGATCTCGCCATAGCTTGGAAGCTAGGCAGAGTTGGGCCCGGTTAGTACTTGGATGGGAGGCTCCTAAGGACTACCAAAGTATGAACTTGGATTCAGACCAAACCTCAGTGCTCTGAGAAACTCATGAATAAAATGGTCAAACCTGTGTAGCCTGTAAGACTGTAGCAGAAGCCAAAGTAAGCTGGGCCCCCAGGGGGTGGCAATGGATCCCAGTGAACTCATGAGACTCATGCAGGCAGGAAAAAAAACAAAGTCAAAGAAACCTTCCATGGTGACATGCCATGGGAGAATTCACCCCATTGTACAAATAGTAACCATACCAGGTCCTTTCCCTAATGCTACAGTTAGGGAAACTGAGGGTTATTGAAGGTCATTGAGTGTAAGTATGTTGCCTACAGTTAGCTAGCAATTGAAGTATTTAATTCCTCTATGTCAGTCTTCTCAGCTGTAAGATGATATTTTAGTGTACCTTCCTCACAGGGTTGTTAGAAAGGTAAAATGAGATGCTACCTGTAAAGCACTGATTAGAACAATGCCTGGCACATAATAACAGTGTTAAAACAAATAAAGTAAGTTTTAAAGGTTCAGAGATAAAGGATAAAGTCACTAAAATAAAAACAGGACATTAGGAAGAACTGGTACATTAAGAAAAGGAATTCTAGAAATAAAAATAGAGATACTGAAAAAATCTAGTCAGACTTGCAGAGACATTGACAGTCCTTAAGAAGAAGGACTGGGTTTCAGATGCCAGTCCTGGGTTTCAGAAGAGCAGGGAGACTAGGCAGAAGACATCAGGAATAACAGTGATTGATCATTTTTTTTTTTTTTTGCCTGATGCAAGAATTTGGGTATGGTGGCTCTTGCTATATAATCGTTTCAGAGCCTGGAGACTTTTAGAGTGCAGAAAGTCTTCGTGTTCATGGTTTATATCAGAAGTAGGCAGTTGATAAGTGAGTAGGCACAGTGCCTTGAACTGCAGCCAGACTTCTGAATTCAGATTCAGCTCTGTGAAATGCTAGTTGTGTGACCTTAGACATGTTACTTGGCCTCTCTGACGCTTGCTTTCCCATCTGCAGAATTGCACCGAATAAGGGAGAGTGTCAAGATTAAATATAGGCTCTAGAATTAGACTGCCAGAATTCAAGTCTGGACTCCAGCACTTATTAACTAGGCAAGACTTGAGCAGGTTATTTAGTTTCTGTGCCTCGGTCTCATCTATAAAATAGGAGTGTTGTGAAGATAAAATGAGCTAATATATGTAACACACATATACATAAAATAAATGTAAAATACATAAAATGTACATAAAACACTTTGATATAATCCTGGCACATAAGTGCTCAATAACCTTGTCAGGTTATTGTAAAGATCAAATGAGTTAATTGATGTTAGAACATAGCAGATGTTCAACAAATGTCAGTGATGACTGCCAATTCCTGGATTGCTTCTTCACTGGGCACCCAGCATACAACTGCTAAATGAACAATGACTGAACAACTGGGTGGTGGGAATAGCAGGCAAGTGGGGAGATGGGAGCAGGCCAAGCCACAGGAGGGAAAAAGGCCATGTTTTACCTGGGATGCAGGTCTCCCTCCTTCCTGGATTCAAGAGAGGATGGGAGTACACCCAGCCTCACCTTCCCTTCCTCTCCCACACAAGGTCACTACATCACAAGATTGGAAGAGCTCGTGGAGTTTATTTGGGTAGTGCAAAGAGAACTGGAAGTTTCACTTATATAACCAAACACACACAGATACACATATCCTGAGCAACATCGCTCCAGAAGCTGACACCGTCTGCATGGGGCCCGCAGATTTCAGTCAAGTGTGGATTTCAGGAGCCTGAGGAGGCCCAGGCTATATAGAAGAAAACTGTGATGCGGATGGGTCTAGGAGCCTCCCCCAACACCCGAGAGCCAGAACCACTTCCATCCCTGCTCATCTCCCTCCTCCTCCTTCCTTAGAGAGCAGTTCCCAGCTCACCTGGAGGGAATCATCGGGTGCTCCAGGTCCCCATGAGGCCCTGTCCTCCCCATGCTGGTTCTAGCCCATCAGGATTATCCATGTTCTCATAAGAATCTGCATCTGGTTATGATGAGGAAAGAGTGAAACAGCTGGAAGTAGAGTGGGAAGGGATTAGCTTTAGACAACAGGGGAAGGCAGTAGAAGCACCCACCTTCCTCATGACTGGGACCAGGCTGAGTCCGAAGGGAACGGAGCTGGGGGGCAGCATATAGGATTCCTCTCATGTCTTCATAAGACTGGGACCCTGCGTGGGCAGAGGATGGAGAGTTGGAGACCTGGGAACCATGCTCGGGGCTTGTGGAAGGGAAATGCATCCTGATGTGGAGGGAGTCTGAGTGGCAGAGTGAGTTGGAAGGCTTGACCCAGTACTAGGAAGGAGTGATTAGGGTTAGCATCAGGTTCAGGGCCCTGATTAATTGTACGGTTCAGTCGGGTATGGGTTAGATTATGGTCATGGTCAGAGAAAGGGTCAAGAATAGATTGGAAAGAATCAAAGTCAGAGTCATAAGGAGGTTGAAGAGAGAGCTGGGGTCAAACCTGAAGTCTGCTTTGCAGCTGCGGTGACATGGAAGTCAAAGTCTAGGCTGGAACTGGATCGGGATCAGGGCTGACGTTCATAGTTAGGGATGGGTAAATACTGGGGTCAGGATTAGGGTAGATACTGAGGTTAGAGTTAAGAGTCAAATCTAAAGTCAGGATTGCGCTTGGGTTTGGGGTCAGAATCCAGGTCAACATTCTGCCTGCAGTTAGAGCTGAGGTCACGTCAACTTAAACTGGACAAAGCTGGCCAGTCTCAAACATTTCTTACCAAGAGAAACTGCCTCTCGGCTGGGGTCCCTAGTCATCCCAGGGGGGCTTAGGAAATCTGGAGAGGGAAGAGGGAAGTCACTATTCTTCCAGATCACACACACCACCACCACCACCACCACCATTCACACACACTCCTCAGGAATATGACCACACACACACACACACACACACACACACACACACCTTTTGTCCTGGTGACTGGTTGGGTCAACTCTTCATCCCCATTCTCATAGGAATCAGATGCTGCAGAAAAAGAGAACTGCAGGGACCACTCCTGCCCTGTAGGAGTTCAACCACCCTGTGGGTCCTCCCAAGTCTCTGAGGCCCCCACAAGGACCCCAAATTACCGTTGGAGAAGGAGTCTTCATCAGGACCTAAGGCGCCATCATCAGGGTTCTCGTAGCCGCTGCCATCTGGTGGAGAGGGAGGAGCGTTCAGGGAGGGTCCACAGACCCAGCTGAGAAGGTGGGGGCGTCGTGGAGAAAGACAGTCTTACCCTGGGAGAGCTGGTCCTGCCCAAGATTGGAGTCGTTCTCATAGAACTCAGAGCCCCCCTCACTGTCCGGCTCCTCGTAGCCTTCCCCTTCTTCTTCTGGGCCTAGGGTTCGGGGATAGGGGTGGGACCCGAGTCACGGCCCCGCTTCCCCAGGCCCCAAGACCCTGATCCTGGCTCCAGCAATCCCCGCTGTGAGTAACGACCCCTCCCCCATCACCCGCTGCTGTCGGTCTCTGGGGCCCCTCGGCTCCGGCCTCCTCGATGTCGCTGCCCGGGCTTCCGTAGGAGGCGACGGCGGCCCCCAGGCTTGCAGCCCAGCGTAGGGCGCGTCCTGGCGAGAGGAGCGTTGTAGAGGGGCGCGTGAGATGAGATGGGGGTGCGGGTCAGGGACGGGGTGCGCGCGGCGGAGCCGCGGGAGAGGATGCTTCAGGACCGCCCGGAGGACCCCGGGTCTCCCGGGGCCGGGGTCTAAAGCTAGGAGCGTGGCCACGAGTTCTCCGGGTCTGGAGTCTTGGGGGGAAAGGTGGGACCTTGGTCCTAGGGGCGGGACTCCGCACCCCAGGACCGGCTCCTTTCCGAAGGCGGAGCTCAGAGCTCGGGAAGACTTGGAAATCGGGAGTGGCGGGGTGGGGGACTGGAGGGATGGGGAAAATGGGTGTGACTCCAGCTTTGGGCCAGAGACCTGGCGGTGGTGCCTCCTACCCGTGCCAGAGGTGGGCGAGGAAAGAGACAGCACGTTTCCGTACTGGCTGTGGGCCCCGCTTCCCGGGGGAGGAGTCACTTTGAAGAACCTGGCGGGAAAAGGGGCATTTTTCTGTGCGGCAAGGCCTGCAGGAACTCGGAGACACACACTCGAGATACAAGCCAGGCCCTCAGAGGTTAAAATGTGGTCACTTGTAATTAGCTCCTCTGTCCTGGGACAGCCTACAAGAGGGGTCTGGGATCACGCCAAGGAGGTCTTCACAGAAGAGGTAGCTTTGGAGCTGGGTTTTGAAGTTTGGGCAGTATTTCAACCTCAGAGATGAAGAAAAGACCCTGAGCAGAGGAAACAGTAAGTGCAAGCATAAAGTGAAAAGCACAGGAGTGGGACTGAGGGGGCACTGGAATCATTACCTTCTGGTGGGATCAGTCATTCGCTTTCTCTTCCTCCTCAGGATCAGGGCTGGTGGGAGTTAAGGGGAGTGATCAGAGAAGGGGCTTCTTGGCCAGGTGAAGATTCTGGGGGTGCTGGGGAGGTAACGAGTCAATGGAGGAGATGCGAGTTCAACTTCCAAGAAGCTAAGATAGTTCAGAGGGCGTTTAGAGGAATTGGGGGCAGGATTCTGAAGTCTATGAGGGAGGTATTGGAGGAGAGATGATTGTTAGACTGGCCACTGTGGGCTCTCCTGAGGGAGATGGAACAAGGTTTGGCAGACGAGATGGGGGACAAGACTCACCTCTTTGAACATAAAGAAAACCTGCCAGGGAACCCATGCAGAAGATCAGGTAAATTAAAGTCACAACAGGGACTCTCCAGCCACCAGCCGCCAGCAGCCATTGCCTTACTCCTAGGGGAAAGGAGCAATGAGATGAGGCTGGCATCTTACTTTCAGCCTCGAGACCTCAAATGCCCATAAATTTGGGAGTCAGGGATAAGACACAGATCGTCAAAGTCCCAAGCTACAAGGAGGGTTCTCCCTCCCTCTGAGGACAGGAACTGTACCCCAGAGCCTGGCACAGGGCCTGGAACAGTATTTATTAAACAAACCGTGAACCATGAGTGTTGTCAGAGGCAATGTTAGGAGTAAGAGGAGCTTCCTGCTGCAGGTAAGGACAGCCACGGTCAAAGTGAAGGGCAGAATCAAGTTCACACATTAGAGGTGGGAAGCAGCAAGGCGCTGAGATAAGTTTGAAGTGAAAGTTGAGGTTGAGTTTGAGAATTGTGCTTTGGGTAGCATGGTAGGATTGTACGAATGGGGAGAACATTGTGACAAATTTGATGGATAGGGTGAGGGAAAGAAAGGATGCCCAGATTCCTGGTTTGGGTACACGTAAGCAGTAGAGTCCACATACACAGGGCCACCCAGAAGACTATGCTGGGGAAGTTGTTGAGTTTGATTTTGTATATGTTGAGCCTGCAACGTCCATGGAACATCAAACGGCAATTCCAAATGTGTAGGTATGGAACCTAGAATTCAGTCGCCAAGACATGGTGGCCCAAGGAGCTAAGGGAGTAGAGGAGGTCAAATAGGAAAAGGGTGTAGACAAGGACAAGAGAGTGTAGACAGGGATAGGAAGAGAGCTCAGGGCTCCAACGGTAAGGAGTGGGAAAGACAGGAAGACTCTACCAAAGCTGATGGGAAGGAGCAACCAGAAAAGCCATGTCTTACAAGCAAGGAGGAAAGAAGTAAAGTCAATGTTGAGTGTAGTGGTTGGGATTCGGGCTGAGGTTGGTACTAGTTAGGGGAGCCAAGGTTGACTGGCTTCTAGTTCTTTCCAACAGCTTCACACACATACCCCACAATTGAGAGAGACCCTACCTGACTGGGCAGTGACCTTCAGTTGCATCTCGATGGTCGTATTGCCATGGTGACAATGATAGGTGCCAGCATCTTGAGTTTTAGCCTGGTGCAGCCACAGAACAGCCCCTCCTCTGAGTGTGCCCAGGACCCACATCTCTCTGACTGTGGCATTCTCACTCAGGTTTAGGCTCAGCAATGAGATGTTAGGCTTCTTGGGGTGCACGTGGACCCAAGAGATGGGGCCTCTGGACATGGAGGCAGAGGGCATCCCACAGAATAGACAGAGTGAGGAGCCAGGGCTCACAGTCAGGTCTGGTGCAGGGAGAGCCAAGGTTAGGAAAGTATAGACCTAAGAGTCTCCTCCCCTACAAACCCTTCAGTTCCCAATCACCATCCCCTCCCTGGACCCCCCACTTCCTGGCATTTCCACAGCACCTTACCTAGATTGAGGCTACCATTAGAACTGCCCTCCGGTAGGGCACATGCAGGGTCTGTCTCCCAGATCTCAGGATGTTCTCTGGTCCACACATACAGCTGAGAGCTTGTGGTGTGATTAGAAGAAAGCCTGGGGTCCTCTGAGGAACTATTCCCCAGGTCACAGCCTGGGACATGTAGATCTGAAGCATTCCACCGGAACAGCTCCCCTGGGGAAAGACCCGGAACCAGATACAGAGACCTCCAGAAGAGGCAGAGAGGTACAAAGACCTCAGAAAGACGGAGATAAATAGAAGCAGTCTCAGAGAGAGATGAGACTGAGAAAGATATGGAGCAATCCAGTGTTGAAGTCACAAAGCCACAGGACATTTTAGGAGCCACCTATAACTGGCTCCTTGCTGCTCCTCAGCCCCTCCAGCCCCTCCTTCCAGGTCCATTATATTGTCCAGACCTCCTTTATCCACGGTGGGCCTCCCTCTCCTCATCCAGCCCTCCCTGCCCTGCCCTGGACCTCACCGCTGCCTCTCACGCTGACTGTCCAGCCAGGCTTCCAGGCCTGCTCAGAAGGGGATTCCTGTTGACACAGGTAGAAGCCCCCCATCTGGTCAGAGATGTTGGAGATGAGCAGCAGGATGCCCACGGGCCTCACCTGGATGCCCAGGCCTGGCAGCCCTGCACTCATCTGTAACAAGGATTCCGACTGGCACTCGCCATTCCAGGCCAGCTGATGGGGGGGACCATCTGAGGAACCCTTGAGGCACGGTAGCACAGCACTGCTTCCCTCTGTGGAGAGGGAGAGAAGGAGAGAGAGGAGCCTCTGGCTCCCTTCACTCCTCACACTCGATTATAAACCCAATGACCTCAGACCCCACCAATTGGGAGTGGATGAGCCCTCAGAATCCTTCCAACCCCTCCCCGAATTTTACAATTAAGAAAATGGAGGCCCAGAGAGGGTAAGTTACTTGGGCAAAGGGGCCTAGCTAGAACCCAGGTTTCCAGCCCCGACTCCTACTTGTGCCCTTCGGACATACCTTTAGCCTCCACTAGCTGTGTTTTCTGGAGCCTGACTCCCACAGGAGTAAAAAAGAGGAGGAAGAAGAGGCCGAGAGGAGGTGGCATGGTGGCCAGACTCCCCAAGGCACCAGCTTGGCCGCGCAGAGGATGCTGGGGCAGGCAGGGACTTGGTGGGCACTGAACCATGGGTGTCTGCGGGGGCGGGCGGGCAGTCCCCCCAGGGAGGAAGAGGTGGTCATGTCTCAGGCCCCCTTCTCCATAAACACCCTTCAGACCCACAAACTCCCCTCCTTCCTGCTACACTTTTATTTTCATCCCAGCACTTACTGCCCCTGAAATGACCATATTTGTGTCTGCTTGCTCTTTTCTGTTCCCCCCACTAGAGTAAGACTCTTGCAGCAGAGACTGTCTTGTTCACCACTGTAAGCATGATTCCCTGGAACACTGCTTGGCACATTGTAGACACTCAATAAATACTGAATGAGTGGATCTAGTTTTAGGGGCTCCCTCCTTCTTCCACTCCCTACTAAACCTCAGGCTCTAACTCCGTTTCCCTTCACATATACACACTTCATTCATTCATTCAACCAACATTTCTGGGGACCACCTTGCACCTCCATATAAGCAGCCCATTACACACTCTGGGATCTGTCAGATCTGAGTTTGAATCCTCTACCTCTGCCACTTGGCCAAATTTCTTCATCTGTCTAAGCCTTAGTTTCTTTCTCTGAAAACTGAGGATAATGATAGTACTATCAAAATACTGCTTCTGAAGATTAAACAGGACAACCTAAGTTCAGCATTTTTAGCCCAGCACCTAGCACATAGCAGGCCCTTAATTAATGAGAAACAGCGTCAAGCCAGACTGCCACTGTAACTCCTTTGCAGCAGTCCTGAGAAATGACTGATGATTAATTCCCCTTTATCCCAGTTCTTATCCAGGAAGACCCTGCTTCCTTATGGAAGGAACCCATTTAGAAATGAGGAAATTGAGGCCCCAGGAAGAGCAAGGTGTTGCCTGAGATCACACATTGAGCAGGTGGTATAATGAGCGCTAGAGCCCAGGAGTCCTGACTCTTAAATCTGTTCTGCTCCCTTCTCTCTCTCCCTCTTCCTCTTCCTCCTGCTCATTTTTTTTTCTTCTGTGCTCTCTCTCTCCCTCTGCCTCCCTCTCTCCCTCTTACTCCCTCTTTCCTCCCACTTTCTCCCTCCCTCCTCTCCGTGTATCTGTGTCTTTCACTGCTGCACTCAGGGAAAGGGTACAGGGACCCAGGAGACCTGCTTTCTCAGTTGGCTGTTCCCAGGGCCATGTCACTGAGCTGTGGCTTCCTGTTTACCTCAGGCAAACCCCAAGGGACCCCCCTTCAGCTGGCAGGGCCTCCACTTCCTTTTGGTAAGGTTGGGGTGGCTGGCAGGGGAAAGAGTGGGGCATTGGGGAATGGACAGAACTTTTTTTTTTTTTTTGCCTTTCATTCAACAAAATCTCTAACGCCCTCATTAGCTTCCCAGCCGCTTCATGGGCAGAGTCTTGTTAGAGTTCATCAGTTCCCTGCTTAGGCTATGTCAGTAGCTTTTCATCTACCTAAAAGAAACACTCCAAACAATGCCCTCCAAAGGCCTGGTTGAGGCTGCCCCACTATACTTTCCACATCAACCCTCCACCACTCTGCCTCTCACTCCCCACCTTTGCACACCTCCTTTTCATTATACTCTGGCCTCAGTTCAAGTGTTAGCTCCTCAGAGAGGCCTTCCTTGACCCTGCTTATTTCCTTCCCAGCATTTGCCTCAATCCTAAAGTATGCTCGTTAGTCTTCTCATCTGCTTCCTGACCCTGAATGTTACCTCTGGGACAACACAGGGATCTTTACTGTCTTATTCACTGACATCTAGTAAATGCTTGATAAGTTTTGTTGTATAAAGGAAGGAAGTTAGGGAGAGTGAAAGAAAACTTTTTCTCTTACCCCACGCACTGCTACCAAGGCTAGTCCATTTTCTAGATTACACATTTCTAGAATCAACTTTTTCCACTTTTTGCACTCTCCTTTTCCCAACCAGAACCATTTAAACAGCTTCTTTTGTGGGCTTTCTGAATTTTACCTCTTTTGCTCCCCAAATACACTCCACAAAGAAAGAGTGCCCTCCATATGTTACTTGTGTGCTTCTGCTGTTCCACAACCTTCAATGGTTCCCAGTGCCTCAGGATAAAACCCATGCCTGGTACTTGACTGGAGCCTTATTTATATTCATCATCTCACCCCCCTTCCAAGAAATCCTGCCACATATACAGGGAGTCCTGAGGACAAGAAGCTACCCTAGGCAGTAAACTACTGGGGATTTATAAGCCAGGCATTGACCTGGCCAGATTTGCTCTTTCTAAAACTCCCTCTGGTTGCAGTGTGGAAGGAGAATTGGAGGGAAGCCAGAAAGATCGGTAAGGAAAGTGTTCATTCATTCACCAAATGTTTATTTACTATGTTTATTTTTCAGGGACTGTGCTAGGTGCTGAGGAACAAGAAAGACAAGATTCCTGATCTCATAGAACTTTGATTCAAGTTTTGGGACCACAGAAGAGTAAAGGGGGACAGGTAATAAATAAGTTAACCAATAAACAATTTTAGGTGATGAGAAGTCTGATGTAATTTAATGGTGGATAGATGATTGGGGGTGGCTATTTCGACAGGTTGGTCAGGGAAGACCTCTGAGCTGAGACCTGAGGTGGAGAAATACTTGGTGTGTTCAAGGTTAGAAACTGTCATACTCTTTTCCAGAGTGATTATACCATTTTACATTCCCATCAGGATTATGTGAGAAAACTTTGCTAACTAGCGCTTGATATTATCACTCTTTATTTTACCCATCCTGGTAGGTGTGTAGTGGTAACTCCATGTAGTTTTAATTTGCATTTCCCTAATGGCTAATGATGTTGAACATCTTTTCATGTGCACATTTGCTATCTGTGACATTAGTGACATGTCCATTCCTGTCTTTTTTTGCCCTTTTCAAATTGGATTGAACTAGATTTTAAGCAGGGATGACACGATCTGTTTTACAAAGATGATGCTAGTTGCTTTGAAAATTAACTCAAGAGGCCAAAAAGCCATACGGGGGGAGAACAGTTGGGAGGCAGTGTGGAAGTTCAGGAGAGAGATGACAGGGACAAGGGCTGGTTTGTAGCGCTGGAGATGAAAAACACAAGCATTCTGGACCGCTCTACTCCTTAGTGGTCGAGTTTACAGGACTTCCAGGTTCTACAGAGGGAGAAAAGGGTTTGGGAGAAAGGGAATCAGACTATGGTCTTCCATTTGAGTTGCTGGACATCGTCCAATGGAAGATGTCAGGTCAGGTTGGCTGTTGGAAGGAGAGGTCACAGAGAGTTAATTACAGCCTGACCTAGGCCAGTGGCGGTGGGGAGGGAGAGGGGGGGAGAGGAGGGATTTACGAGGCATTGGGAGGGGGCAGGGGATTAGCAGGAAGCGGTGACTGGATGAATATCAAAGTGGGGGTGGGGACGTGGAAGTTCCTGACTACGCGGGGACTCGAGCGCCCAGAATAGAGGAGCCGACCCAGCCCTGCCCCAAGGGACGCTCCGCGAGGGCGGAGGTGCAGGGAGGCCCGGCCACAGCTCGCTGCAGCGCGGGCCGGGCTCAGCGGAAGGGCGGCCCCGGGGCTCGCGAGAGGCCGCAGAGCCCCGCTGGAGGAGCTGCGCTGTGAACGGAGGCCCCAGGGTCACGAGCAGGCGCCAGCAGCCCTTTGGTGCAAAAGGACTTCGGCGCTGGAAGGACTGGAGTCGTTCTCGAACGGCAACTCCCCGCGGCGGGCGGGGCTGGGCGGGGCGGGGCCGGGGGCCGCCGCCGAGTGTCCACTCGGAAGCCTTCGGCCGAGGCTCGGCAACCCCCCAGCCCGGACTCGGGCCTCGAGTTGCGCCCGGCTGATCCGGAAACAGCCGAGCGGATCCGGAAACAGCCGAGCGGACCCGGAAACAGCCGAGCGGACCCGGAAGCGGCGAGCACAGTCACCAGGGAGTGCGGGACCCCGCCGTTCGCGCGGCGGCGATGGCGGCGGCTGCGCCGGCGGCCGCGGGCGCGGGTGGCGGGCGCCCGCGACCCGGGTCCGGTACGTGCGGCACGTCCGTGCGCGCGGGGCTGCGAGGCCGGAGGCGGGGCCGAGCCGGGCGGCGGGCGGCCGGGGGTGGTGAGGAGAGCCCGGGGACAGGGGCGGGGCGTGGAGTCCGCGGCGGAGGGTGGGGCCCGCGGCAGGTGGGGGGGCCCGAGGAGGGAGGGGGCGGGGACGTCGGGAGGAGGTCGTGTCGAAGGGTCGTGTAACCCGGGGACTGGGAGGGGGCGGGGCTCTAGGCGGCACGCGGAGAGCCGGGGGAGGAGGCGGGGGCGGGGCCAGGGAAAGGGGCGGGGCTCTGCGGTCCTACCAGGCTGCGGAGCTGCCCGGCCGCGGGGCTTCCTCGGATGCGGTGGCTGGGGTTGTTGGAGATCCTGGAGTGATGGGAAGAGAGGCTGATCCCTGTCCCCCACAGTGCTGGATCTCCAGCCCCAGGAAGGGGCAAAGGTTGAAGCCGAGTCAGGGGAGCTCGGCCGACTGCGGGCCGAGCTGGCAGGCGCCCTGGCCGAGATGGAGACCATGAAGGCTGTGGCCGAGGTGAGCGAAAGCACGAAGGCTGAGGCTGTGGCTGCAGTGCAGCGGCAATGCCAAGAGGAGGTGGCCTCGCTGCAGGCCATCCTGAAAGGTGAGGCAGGGTGTCTTCCCAGACTCGCCATCAGCCCCATAAGGGAGGAATGCGTGACCAGAAAGGGGTCAGGAGGACAGACAAGATATGGAGTAGGTTAGCAGGGCTCCCTGGACCAGGGCCGGCCTATGGGCCAAGAGGAAGGGGACCCCCTTTCTAATTTGCACAGAGGCACTGTCTGTGCCAACAGCAGCTCTGTCCGTTCCAGCTAAGTTTAGCTCGGAGCTTCTCTACCTGTTGTTACCTTGCCCCTCACTGATCACTGACCAGCTCTGAAGATGCAACTTCTCAGTTCCCTGAACCACAACCCTTTTTCAAGCCTCTGGGCTTCAGACTAAGCCCTAGGCCCTGTCTCTCTGTAAATCTAATCCTCTGGTTTCCTTCCTTCCCCAGGGACCCCTACATCACATCTGTACCCAGAACCCCTTCCCCCATACACTGACTTCCTTCCCTCCCTCACAACCTCTGTATGTACTTGGGGTGCAGCACCACCCCTTGCCTCAGATCCTCCAGATTCTTTTCCTAGTTTTCCCTTGTCTTCTAGTCAGAGGCCAGAGTCTCTGACATAGCTTCCAGTCCTGTCCCACCCTTCTGCTTCCACTGCCATTGCTGTAGTGAAGTTCTTGACAACTCTCTGGAATGTTGCCCAGCTTTCTTATAGGTCTCCCTCCATAGTATGGCCTTGGCATTGGCTTCCAGAGTAAGCTTTCTGAAATTCTCATTTTACCTTATCATTTCTCTTTCAAACAACTGCTCCTGGCTCTAGACTTCTCTGGGGCCGTATTTCCTATATTTCAGGTATCCACACACCACCTGTGCAATGTGGTTGTCTCCTCATATGACTTACCCTGTTATTTAATAAATAATTGTTCTTTTAATAGATCCACTTTTTAAAAACTTACATACTTTTATTTTAGAGGAAATTTTCTGTCCCTATATGAGAAACTATGCTAAATCATCATCATACCCATAATGATAATAATAATGGATAACATTTGTTGAGTACTTACTATGTGTCAGGCACTGAGCTAAATGTTTTATGAGTGTTTAATCTTCATAACAATCTCTGTGAGGTAGGAAATATTATCCATCTTCATTTTACAGAGGAAGCTCTGAGGCTCAGAGCGGTTAGATAACTTGCCCAAGGTCATATAGCTAGAAAGCAGCATAAGATTTGAACCCAGGCATTCTGGTAGCAGAACTTTTATTTCCTTTTTTTTCTTTTTTAAACAAGCTATATTACCAATTTAACTTAGTTCACACCATACAATAATAAGTACTTTATCAACACAAACTTTCGTAGGTCCTAAACCAAAGGACTTTTTTTTACTGCAGAATCCTTAAAACCTGCGACACATATCATTTGTTAGCCTTTCTACTTGAGAGGTAAATTATACACAATGATGATGAAAAAGATTTAACAGTTACTTGGCTATTATGAATCATTCCAGTTTTGTTCAACAATGGCAGAAACTCTTTTCATATTCTCATTTGTTTTTCTCATAAAGTTGTGCTGCCTGGCTATTGGCTGGACTGTTTGGATTCGGCAGAACCTTTACTTCTAATGTTAGTACACATTAAAATAAAAAACTATGCAAATAAATATTACTATATATTGATTATAATTGGTGTATATTAATAGGAATAGATATCATATTTTCAGCATCATTATATACCAGGAAGAGGGCTGAACACCTTCCAGATATCATCTCCTTTGATCCTGTAACAACCCAGTGGGGTAATCATTAGTGTCCCCATTTTTCAGCCTAGGACACTGATCCAGAGAGGTTAACTGATTACCCAGGGCAGTCTTTTCACAAAGCCCACTGTCTTAGTTGCTATGGTAAATTGCCTTGCGGAACACGTCAGTGATGGAGAGCCCTCTACTTGCCAGTGTACTGACCCTCCCTCCCCTCTGCCCTTCCTGCCCCACCAGACTCCATCAGCAGCTATGAAGCCCAGATCGCTTCTCTGAAGCAGGAGCGGCAGCAGCAGCAACAGGACTGTGAGGAGAAGGAGCGAGAGTTGGGCCGCCTGAAGCAGCTGCTGTCCCGGGCTCACCCCCTTGATTCCTTGGAGAAGCAGATGGAAAAGGTTAGGGTCGAGATGGCCTTTCCCCTTCCTTGGGATTTGAAAAGATGTTGAGGCAGCCATAGGTGGCTGTGAGGCAGAGGGACTGCTGGCGTGCCACTCCCAGGCACCTGGGACCAGGGCTCCAAGTCATCAGTCTAGATATAGCACATGCTGGCTCTCTACTTAGCAAGGTCCTGGCTTGCCACCACTCGTTTTTCCCCAAATTAAGGACTGTCACGTAGAGGAAAGGGAGCTAACACTTAAGGATAACTCTCATGCACTAGGCACTCTTGATAACCACTTGACAGAATCAGGCTCTTCTGTTTTTCCCTGAAAATGAGGTCTTTTAGGTCCAGTTAACAGATGAGTAAATGAGAGTCAGAAAAATTCAGTAATTCTCCTTGGGGTATACACATGAAAAAAGGATTTGGGACTTAAGAACTTTAGTAGTATGTTTTTAAAGTTTTTGTTCTTAATCTTTGTAGTATATCATCTCCTTTATTATTGTTATTAACAGTAGTAGGAAGTGCATATTACCAAAGTCTTCATCTTTCAAAGTGAGGTCACATTGTTACAGCCCTGTGAGGTAGCTACTTAACTCATTTTATGCATGAGGAAACTAGGCTCGGGGAGATGAAATAAATCACTGGTTAGAGAGACAGCGATCAAAGCAGGATCCCAAGAAAGGAAAGTATCCAATGCACACTCTCCCAACTGCTGTTGCATTCCGAGTATTCCTCCAGGAGCCATTATCCAGAGTGGAAAAGGAGAGGGCTCTACTAAGTGAAAGCCATTTGGGAAAGCAGAAGGAATAGCAGGCCTAGAATGAGGCATTTCCAGTCCCTGCCCAACTTCTACATTCAGTCATTGTCCCTCCACAGCCTGGGCATCTGCAGAGCATGGATTCCAGGGCTTCACATTGGATCGAAGTGTTTTGTTTGGGCCAAGTAGGCTTACCCTGTGTCTTGCAACAGTTCACATAAGAGATTTGGAGGGTTAGACTGAGCTTGTTTAAGATGTTTTTTTAGTGATTCAAGAAGTAGAAGTGGCATGAATTGGAAGAGGATGGGTGACTGGCAGTTTTCTGCCTTGGATAGCTGGGCGAATAGTCGGGCCATTCTTGCTGACCTAGCACTTGTGGGAGGTGAAATGGTGTCATGAGTAGGTTCAGATTTGGTTGTGCTAGGGTAGAGGAGCCTGTGTGACATCCAGTTGGAGATGTCCAGAGACTATTGGGTGTGCAAGTTCAGCAGGATCCCAAACCTGAAGAGACCAAAAAGAAATAGCCAGCAATGTAGTGGCAATAGGTCTGTGGGAGGACATATCATTTAGGATGAGGCTTGAAAACCCAAGTCAACCGTAGCTTAAATAAAATAGGAGTATATTTTTCTTAAAGTCCAGGGTTATTTCCAATACTAATATGGCAGCTCGACAAGTCATTAGAGAAACTGAAAACTGTTACTCTTCGTAGCATTTGAGATCTTGCTTTCCAGCACATGTTGTCAGTTTGGATCATATAAACTCCTATTTAAAAAAAAAAAAGGTTGTCTATGACCATTCTACCCTGAACAAGCCTGATCTCATCTGATCTTGGAAGCTAAGCAGGATTGGGCCTGGTTAGTACTTGGATGGGAGACCGCCTAGGAAGACCAGGTGCTATAGGTGTAAAAGATAAAAAAAATAAGGGATTGTAAACTGCCAAGGTCCTTGCAATCTGTGAGGTCAAGCAAGGGTTGCCTTGCCTAAAAAAAAAAAAAAAGTCCTTAGGAATCCAGGCTCCTCCTATGTTGCTCTTTTGCCATAGGTAGCTAACTGCTGCATGGTCCAAGATGACTGCTTGAGTGCCAGCCATCATGTCCACATTTTAGCCAGTCAGAAGGAAGAGGAAGAGTAAAGAAAAGTACAGCCTCTTCATTTAAAGAGTTGTCCTGGAAGTTGCACATGGCACATCTGCTTACATCTCATTAGCTGTAACTTAGTCATGTGGCAATGCTTCGTCACGGGGAAGCTGAGAAATGTAGATGGTATTCTAGAATTTAGGCCATGTACCCAACTAAAAATGTTCTATAAAAAGGTTCTATAATAAAAGTGAAAAAATGGGTATTGAGGAAGAAAAGTATGATAAGCAGAGGGACAACAGGAAGATGGTCATGACTCTGGCTCCTTGACCTATCATGTGACCTGGGGTAGGTCATGGAGCTCCCAGAGCTTCTGTTATTATCTCTAAATGGAGGGTGGACAGTGCCTTCTTGGGGCAGTTAAAAGAACTGATATGCTTGGACAGAAAGCTCTAAACAGGCTTGAGGGCTCCTGCTGTTAGTATGGGGTCCGTTGCCCAGCACCCCCCACTCTCCTTCAGGCCCATGAGGACTCAGAGAAGCTTCGAGAGATTGTGCTGCCCATGGAGCAGGAGATAGAGGAGCTGAAGGCGAAACTACTGAGGGCAGAGGAGTTGATTCAAGAGATCCAGGTGAGGGGACGGCCGGGGGGTGCTGAGGGAAGAAGGGGCGCTGCAGGACCCCTGGCCCCCCAGCTTGTCCTGTCCCCCTTTCCTAGAGACGTCCCCAGCATCCCCCTTCCCTGCACGGCTCCGTGGAGTTGCTGTCCCTATCCCGGGACCCGTCTCCCCCGCTGGAACCTCTGGAGGAGCTGAGTGGAGACGGGGGTGCAGCGGCCGAGGCTTTTGCCCACAACTGTGATGACAGCGCCTCCATCTCCTCCTTCTCCCTTGGTGGCGGGGCTAGCAGCAGCGTGTCCCTGCCCCGTAGCCGCCAGGGCCCGAGCTCAGAGCAGGAAGAGACAGCCTCCCTGGTGTCCACGGGCACTCTGGTCCCTGAGGGCATCTACCTGCCCCCTCCTGGTTATCAGCTTGTTCCAGACACCCAGTGGGAGCAGCTGCAAGTGGAGGTGAGTGGAGTGACCTGTCCGCGTGCGTGCATCCATCTCTCCCTTCACCAAATATACTTACCAAGAACCTACTATGTCTATGTCTAGCCCTGAACCAGATCTGTGGATTCCACAGTAAAAACTCCCACTCTCTTGGCTCTTTCTCCTCATGAGGGAGCCAAACTCACAATGTACGTGGGCAGGTACACGGGGATGTCAGTGTCATAGGATGAAACTCCCAGATCAAAGGAATAGGGTCATGGGGTAGAGACTGGCAGTGCCAGAGACTAACTTGGATGATGAAAAAGAGGTGCTGTTCGAAGATTGAGGGCAGAAGGAACTGCAAGTTCCAAGGCCCTGAGGATGAACAGACCATGTGGGAATACCACCAGAGGGAGAAGAGAGATGAGATCAGAAAAGAAGGCAGGGTCCACAGAGGCATGGAGCCTACATCAGTGGGAAGCCTCTAGAGGTTTAAGCCAGCAATAATCTTGTTCTGCTTTAGATTTTTTTTTTTAATTAAATTATTTTTTATGGTGATATTGGTTAACTAAATCCAATAGGTTTCAGCTGTCCACTTTAACAGTAAGGCATATATATGTTTACATGTGTGTTTACCTCCCATAGTTAGATTTCTTTCTGTCACCACATATGTTTTAGACTTTTAACACTTGGGCCTCCATATAGGACTGGACCATAGTCAGGGAGTGGGTAACAGAAGTGGCCAGTTGGGAAATGCTTGACATGGTTTAGAAGAAAGAAGTGACTAGGACCAGGAGATGGCAGCAGAGATGGAGAAAAGTGGGTAGATTTGGAATCTGCCTACTTTGCAGGCAGACTGGCAGGGCCTGCTGGAGGGTTGGATGTGGAGAGTGGAGGAAAGAGAAGAGTCAGTGTCAATTCCTGGGGTTTTGGCTTGAGTGACTACAGGCGATGGCACCATGCACTGTGATGCAAAAGCCATGGTGAGGAGAGAGTCCTCCTCTGGAGGCTGAGACTGAGGCTGGGGTCTGTGGCAGGGCCGGCAGCTACAGAAGGACCTGGAGAGCATCAGCCATGAGCGGGACGAGCTGCAAGAGGGCCTGAGACGAAGCAACGAGGACTGTGCCAAGCAGGTGGGTCTAGCCTCTGCTTCAGCCCTACCAGGGCCTCTGGCTGCGTGACTCCTCCTGAGGTCACCCTTGCCCTTTATTCACAGATGCAGGTGCTCTTGGCCCAAGTCCAGAACTCAGAGCAGCTGCTGCGGACCCTGCAGGGAACTGTGAGCCAGGCCCAGGAGCGGGTTCAGCTGCAGATGGTGAGAGCTTGGGAACTGGGGTAGGAGGGAGAGGAATGTGATGGGATTTGACTGAGGGGGGCACATGGAAGGCTGAGGCATCTGTCCTGCTCTCCAGCTGCTTTGGCTGTACCTGGTGCCAAGTAGGTAAAAGGGTTTCCAGGATACCTGGCACTGTGGCTAGAGCAGGGGCCATGGCTGAGATGGTTGACATTCAGACAGAGCCCACCGTGCACCCGCTCTCTGATCCTGATGTGCAGCCTTGCCACTTTGAAATTGAGGTAATGGGACCTAGTTTACAGAGTCATGAGGATTAAAAGCAAGGATTGCAAAATCGGATACTTCCCAGGATTAGACAGGAGATGTAGATGATTGAATTGGGCCAGGTGTGAGGCAAGAGGAAGCGTGGCAAATGGAGGAACCATGCATGGGGGGCTGCCGCTCCTTCACTCCGCCAACCGCAGCCATGTGGGAATGCAAGCTCAATGCTGCCAGCTTTTCTGATTTGTGAAGAGAAGCTAGAAAATCTGGATATTTGTACATAGTCTCCCAATTTTTAAAGTTAGCAACTAATTTAACGTTTAAAAACGTGGACCAAATAAATCCCTTGACATGGCCATTGCTGCCACTCTGTGACCTCTGGTTCACTGAGGAGGGTGCATAAAATGCTTGAGAGCCAGAGACATGTAATAAAAGGTGTTTCTTTTTTTCTCAGAAGAGGAGGAGTGTGTGGGCTTTCTGGCTGTCAGCAATGTCTGGAAGAAGATTCAGGGTTTGGCTTCATAGGGGACTAGAGACATCTTGTCCCCCTCCTCACCTCATGCTAACTGTCTACCCCCAGGCAGAGCTGGCCACCTCCCACAAGTGCCTGAGCCACGAGGTTAAGCGACTGACTGAAGAGAACCAAGGCCTCCGGGCTGAGCAGTTACCATCTTCAGTCCCCCGGGGCCTGCAGCGGGATGAGAGCCAGGAGGAGTTGCTGTCCAGCTCAGTCCCGGTAAGGGGAGTGTGAGTGCTGAGAGCCTGGGGGCCACCCTGTCGGCCCTTCCTCTCCATGCACCGCAGAGCACTGGCTTAGGATCGTGGGACTAAAGGACAGACACAGGCTGTTGTGTGTTAGCTGCGTCTCCTTGGCCAACTCGACTTTTCTAAGGCTGTTTCCTCATCTGAAAAATGGGACCGCACCCCCTTCCCAGCATTGGCTTGAATAGAAAGAGTTAACAGAATGCTTGATTTGAAAGAAGCAGTAATTCGGTTTATTTTTAAGTGACACAAGAACCACAAAATTGAATTCATTATAACCTTTGGTTCATAACAAGCTGTCACCATTGATCTGTTCTCTTAGTAAATTTGTCAATAATTTATTAAAAGTTTGAAGACTAAGTTTGGGTTTTTTCCCCTTTTTAAGTTTTCTCCCTCCCTTTCCCCGCCCCATAATCACCATCTTGCTGGCAGCCCCTGTGGCCTCTGCCCCTCCTGCCCCTCAGAGCAGGTGACTTGCATCTCTTCCAGGAGCTGCAGCAGCTTGTGCGCTGCATGCGGCAGGAGGCGCAGGCCCACGAGCAGGCCCGGGAGCATGAGGCTGAGCGCCTTCGGATTGAGATCGTCACCCTGCGGGAGGCGCTGGAGGAGGAGACAGCAGCAAAGGCCAGCCTAGAGAGGCAGCTGAGGGTGCAGCAGGAGGAGACAGGTGAGAGAAGGGGAGCTGAGCCATGCCACCCCTGCTCCTGGGGAGGGTGACCCCCCCACAGGGGACCTCCTGGGCACTAGGAGGGGAGAGAGGAGACTGCAAGAATGACCTCTCTTTCTTTCTTTTCCACACAGAGGTGTTAGAGGGTAAGTAGGCACTGGGGCCCTGAGGGGGTGGGGTAGGTGAAGGAGGGAGGGCTTGGGCCTGACATCCTGCCTCTGCCTGACTTCCCAGCCTCCCTGTGCAGCCTGAGGACGGAGATGGAGCGAATCCAACAGGAACAGAGCAAGGTGAGGCAGAAGTCATGCCAGACTGGGATGACGTGGATGGGGTGGCAGAGTGGAGAAGGCCCTAACTGGATCCTCCTGCCTTTTGTGTCTGCCTCAGGGCAGGTGGCAGGAAGGCAGCTACCAAGCTCAGGACCCATAGGAGAGGTCAGAGTCGGGTGGTGTAGATGGACTACCCCTCCAGCTGGCTACACACCCTCCCATCTGGCCCTAGGCTCCAGCCTGTGTCCTGTCCCCACAGGCCCAACTCACAGACCTCCTCTCAGAACAGAGGGCAAAGGTGCTACGGCTGCAGGCCGAGCTGGAGACCAGTGAACAGGTGCAGAGGGATTTCGTAAGACTGTCCCAGGCCCTGCAGGTATGGTATGTCCTCTCTCCATCAGGCTGCCATGACTCCAAGTGACTTGTCCTGGGTCATGCAAGGGCAGTCCCCCATTAGGGGAGTCCTCTTCCTTCTGGGGCTGGCATGATCCTTTTTCCTGAGTTATTGCTCAAAAATGTTAAAGCTCTTGTGTGTCTATCTTTGTTGGTCATGGCGAGCCCCTAGCCCAGGGCCTGGCACACGGATGTGAGGCATGCTCATGTCTGCACCTGCCCCTGTCCCACACTTCCTTAGCACTTCCCTTGAACCTGGTTTCACCATGGGTTGGGGGAGATGGGGCCCCTAGTTCCACTGGTCCTTGGCCCTTGCCCCTTAGAGGGCTGGCTGATGGGGCAGGGGCTGCACTTCCCCACCAAGGCCCCTCTGCTTCCCTCACTGGACCCCACAGGTGCGCCTGGAACGGATCCGCCAGGCAGAAAGTCTGGAACAGGTGCGCAGCATTGTGGACGAGGCACCCCTCAGGGACATCAGGGACATCAAGGACACCTGAGGGGCCAGAACCCACCCCCCTGGGGAGACTGTCTTTCTTCACTGCAGAACCATGAGGCCTAGGCTTTGGGGGCCTCACGATGGAGTCTTTCCTGTCTCCAAGCCTAGGGGTCATGGGACAGGGCCATCCACTGCCCTTTCCCTCCAGGGCCTCCTCTCAGGAATGGCTGAGCCTTCTGCTCCCAAGGGTGACAATGGATGAGGGCCCCAACTCCCTCTTGGAACCAAAGGTGCAGGCTCAGCCCTGCGGCTTTCTGGCTGCTATGCTGCCTCCCGAGCCCCAACTGTCCTGCCCCTGCCCTCTAGCCAGACTGCCAGCCTATCCTTCGTCCCTTTCCCTGAGGCAGAGCCAAGCTGTGAGTGGTGGCTGGGAGCCTACCTCCACATGTGTGCCCTGGACAGGCAGCTGCTTTCTGGACTGCATGACACTAAGATGCTTGTCCCCAGGGGCCTGACCCAGGCCCAAAGATGTGCATGGAGGCAAGGCCAGACTTTTCTGTCATTTATTTTCAATAAATAAGCAGCTCAGCTCAGTCAGTCGCCTTGTCCCTGCAAGCCCCACAGGGTTGGGGTAAAGGAGGTTTTTCAGGGGTAAAAGGGAGGGGGTGGGTTGCTGGAGGGGGGAGGAGACTGAAGGGAACGTGTTTATAAACAAGAATATGGAAGGGGAAAGGGAACGTGGGGTCTGTGCCACAGCTCTGGCTGAAGATGCATCACTATCGGGGAAGAAGGGGCAAAAGGGCTGGTTACTTCCTTCTTTCATCTTCTGGATCTGGAAGGAGGAAGGGGAGGGATGAACCAGGGGACAGGAGAGGAGAGGAAGAGTCCCTCCCAGGCTCTGTCCCCATTCCCCACAGATTTCACCTGGAGGGTGACTCCACTGCCCCTCCCAATACTCACCTGTGTCCCTGGACCCCACTCCTCCCCACCACTGCAACCCCAGCGGCAGACAGCGCAGCGCCCAGCCAGCGCGACGCAGCGCAGTGCAGCCTAGCAGATAGGTTGCGCCCAGAGGCAGGGCCGGTGCCAACCCTGGAGGGCAGCAGCGCCCCACATCCAGCTTGGAAGCTCCGCAGTGGCAGTGGCAGCAATGGCTCCAGGTGGAGCTGCGAGCACAAGTGACCTTGGGTAGCACCCAAGGGGGAGAAGGGGTTGGGTGGGGGGCGCAGCAGCTGGGGCAAGGACAAGAAGGGGGGCGATACCTGTGACACGGTTCAAAGAGATGGAGGAGGGGGAAACGAGTTATCCTATGGCCAGAGAGGACAGAGAGACAGCCGTTATTGAAAAGAGGCAACTTGGAGGGCCAAGAGGGCTGAGGAGATTGTGGGGATGCCAAGGAGAATGTGTCTGCACCAGGCAGAGTAGGGAGGGGAGAAGGGGCCTGGCTGCACCTCCCTGGTGGACAGTGGTCCTGCCAGGACCGAGAAGAACACACCTACCTGGAAAGGAAGAGGGTGGGGGGCAGGCGCCTTCGCAGCGCAGATGGAGGGGGCTGTGCTTAGGGCCCAGGGGCTGACAGGGCTCAGAGGAGGGGAGCCTCTTACCCTCCAGATAGTTCCGAGCAACAAACTTGAGGAGTTCATCGAGCCCGATGACTGGCAATGAGATCTTGAGGACCATGAGCCACTGGGTCAAGTCCAGGGCCCGAAGCTTGAAGATCATCTGGGAGGGGGTGATCAGAGGCAGTGAGAAGGACAAGTGTCCTCAGGACGGGGCAGGCAGGGGCCAGAGGACCCAGCACTGCCCCAACCTGATCCCACCTTCCTCCCCTTGTCAGTGCCTCCAGCTGCAGTGGTCACAGACCCCTACAGAGGCTCCATGTGAGGTGGGGAACAGGTGGAGGTGGCCCTGAACGGAAGGCTTACGGGCAGAGGGTCAACGTAGAGGATGAGGAAGTGGAGTGACATGGAGAGGCAGATGGAGCCCAGCAGCCAGATGTTCACCCAGGGCGGCATCCTGATAAGGGACTGGTTCTCAGACAGGCTGCAAGTGGATGGCCGGGTGGAGGCAAGAGTGGGAGACACAAGAAGAAAGAGTGGTGAGGAGAAGGGTAGAAGACAAAGGCATGAGGGGGAGGGAGGGCAGGCCCCACCTGTTGAGAGCATTGCACATTTCAATGGTAACCAGCACGGACAAGGCCATGGTCATGGGCTCGGGAGCTTCAAAGATCTCACAGTCCACACCCTCAAAGTCAGGGTGGTCTTCAGTGCACTGCATGAAGTGAGTCTGCAGGAGGAGAGGGCAGGAACTGGGACCCCACAGAAGCCTCCAGGTCATCCTCCTGCTTCCTGCCCCTTCTCTATCCCCCATCTTTAGCCCTTCCCTACCAGCTGGCTGTAGGTGACACGAGGCCCGTCCTCCGCATACAGGAACCACCAGGCAGCCGCACCCACAGTGGCTGCACCCACATAGCCTGTGGTAGAGAGTAGATGGGGGTTGGGGAGTCAGGGCTGGGGAGACAGGAGGCATCAGAGGGCCTTATGGCCATGAACAGCTAGTTGAGGAAAAGGAACAATTGGGTGGCTGCACTGGGTGGGGGGAGGGGACTGGTGTCCCAGAGAGGGGGTCAATCCTGAGGGTTGGGAAGGATTGTGGGGTCCCATCCTGCTTACCCCCAATTGCCATGTAGCGGAAAAAGAGCCAGCCACTGATGAGGGGCTCCTTGGGGCTCCGGGGGGGCCGGTCCATGATGTCCAGGTCTGGTGGGTTGAAGCCCAGAGCTGTGGCTGGGAGCCCGTCAGTCACCAAGTTCACCCACAGCAGTTGCACAGGAATCAGGGCCTCAGGCAGCCCCAAGGCGGCTGTCAGGAAGATACTGCCCAGAAGAGGTGCTCGCATGTCAGTCCTGTTCCCAGACCTGTGGCCGCCCCCCACCCTCAGCCCTAGGGCCTTCTGGGTGCCCGCCCTGGCTGCTCACCAGACCACTTCGCCCACGTTGGAGGAGATGAGGTAGCGGATGAACTGCTTCATGTTGTTGTAGATGGCCCGGCCCTCCTCCACGGCAGCCACAATGGTGGAGAAGTTGTCATCGGCCAGCACCATCTCAGAGGCAGTCTTGGCCACAGCAGTGCCAGAGCCCATAGCAATGCCGATCTCGGCCTTCTTCAGAGCAGGGGCGTCATTGACACCATCGCCGGTCTGAGGGGAGAGGGAAGGTGGGACCCAGCCCTTCTCACGCACCCCTCCGTGCATCTGACCCGGGCCCCCAGCTCCCAAAGGTGATAGTCTCAATGGACACTAAGCAGACTGCCCCACACCGGACCCCACATGGGTCCCAGCCTGGGTGGCCCCACTGGTCTTCTCACCATAGCTGTGATCTCATCGTAAGACTGCAGATACTCCACAATCTTTGACTTATGGGCAGGCTCCACTCGGGCAAAGCAGCAGGCGCGACGGCAGGCCTCCCGCTGTTCACCCAGGGGCAGGTCATCGAACTCCCGGCCAGTGTAGGCTCGGTCTGCCACCTCCTCATTCTCTCCAAAGATGCCAATTCGTCGGCAGATGGCAATGGCTGTGCCCTTGTTGTCCCCAGTGATCATGATCACTCTGATTCCGGCATCACGGCATAGCTGGATAGAGCCCGAGACCTCCTTGCGGGGTGGGTCCAACATGCCCACCACACCAACGAATGTCAGGTCCATCTGTAAAGACAGAGCAGAGAGCAATAGGGTCAGGGAGGGATTCAGAGAAGAGCCAGGGAGGAAGCTCACAGGGAGCTAGAGAGAAAGGTCAGTGAGCTGTGGGGAGAGCCGGCTCTGGACCTGATGTTCAAACCTCAGCCTCGTAAGGGCCTTGTAAGCTCAGGCTGGAAGCATCCTTGTTGCATGTGTACCTGCAGGTTTGGCAGTGCCAGGCCTGTTGTAGGTGGCAGATCTCATCTTTCACAGAAAGAACTCAGCCTGGAAGTTAGGGTGGTGGTTTCTACTTTCGGGACCACTCACTTCCTTTACAATTTTGAGCAAATCTGTGTTACCCGTTGGGCCACAGTGTCCCCTCTATAAAACAGAGGAAGTGAACTCTGGTGCTATTCAGAGAACCAGTCCATTACAAGAAAAGTTGCTTTTGCCAGAATGTAGGTCAAGGTGCTGCTTCTTGCATCAAGAAAATCTCACTCTGGAAACATGTCAGCTGAACCTGAGTATGTTGGTCATCAAGCTGATTTCTGTTCTGGTGCGAGCGACTTACTTCATCGCGGACAGGTCCACAGATGCAAAGTAGCTCTAGATGGTTCCTAAGGTTCTTTCAGTCTCTAATGTCCTGTGATCCTCGGATCCGTGACAGTGTAGGACATGACAAGGGTGGTGGAGGGGGTGAGGCAGATGACTCTAAGACAAAGGAATGGGAGGCTGCCATCTGCTCACCTCATACTCCATGAACTTGGAAGAGTCATCTAGGATCATATCCTCTCGCTTTGGGGGGGTGTCCCGGGTGGCCAGGGCCAGACAGCGCAGGGTGTCCCGGCCAGTGCCCCACTCCTTGATCACAGACAGGATCTTCTCCTTCACTGGCCCTGTCAGAGGCACCCGTGTGGTGCCAACTCGCACATAGTTACAGCGGTCGATGACCCCCTCAGGAGCACCCTAGAAAGCCATAACAGCATTCAGGGCTGATTGTCTTCCCTCCAGGGCACAATGGGAGGGCAGGGATGGGAGAGGGGTTCAGGCTTAGGAAGAAGAGAGGTTAGGGCACATTCTGATTTCTGACCTTGACAAACATCTTGTTGCCTACAGCAGCCCGGGACTTGGCTGGGGAGCAATAGACAGACATGGACTTTCTGTCTCGGGAGAACTCCAGGGTGAATTCCTTCTTCATTAGCTGGCGGATCACCTGGGAGAGAGGAGACAGGGAGGGAAAGGCCAGAAATGAGACTGGTGGGAAAAGAGGGATGCTGCTATACCCAAAGGGCCCCAGACCCCTGCAAATAATCAAAAAGGACTGGGAGGCCAAGCAGACCCCAAATTGAGTCAAGCTAAGTGTGGTACCTACAGCACTAATGGAGAGAATTCCAAAGCTAATGCTGCTGCTGTCTTAGTGTCTGGTTTAAAGCACAACAGAAACAAAATATGCCGTGTGGCACTGTCCAGTCGAACATTCAGTGATGATTTGATGTTCTATTATCGAAACCAACCAAAATGGTGAGACTGAGCAATGGCTACTGAGCATAAGAAACGTGGCTGGTGCAACTACAAAATTGAATTTATACTTACATTTGGTTTTAATTGATTTAAATTTAAATTTAAATAACCACCTGTGTGCTTCTAGAGACGTGTTGATGGACAGTGCAGACCTAGCGACTGGAATGCAATAACAAGGGCTCAGTAAAAACGAATAAGAGCCTTTTTCATCAAAGGCATCACGGATGTTTCTCCACAATATAAAACAAAAAAAAACCTAACAAATAAGATAAAAAATAAGTTCATGTTTATATTATCATTTGTAAGTTTTTTAAATGATTAAAATAGATGTCAAATATCCATTGATGTTTAGGTTATTTTTGTCATATTGAATAAAACAGTAATGGGCATCTTGCATATATAAAAATGGGTGATGAGGGGAACGTAACATCCCAGAGGAATTCAATATGGACACTGAGTAAATATTCATAGCAAGAACTCAAGAGTGAGAGAAATAGAATTGGCCTTGTTCCTTTGGACAAGAGAAAGTGGAGGCATATGCAGTAGTTAAATTTCCCAAATCCTAAATCAGATCCTGAGAGCTGATAAAAACTAGTGTGCTTCTAGAAACAAAGGGATAAGTCGTGGCTGCCCCAGAATGGGTCACTTGTGGTTTCTATGTCCAGCTCTGCCCCTTTCAACTAGGGACACAAGAGGAGGAAGTGATCTTAAATTCATCAAGGACGTTGCAGCCAGGCAGCATAAAGAGCGGTATAGGTCAGGGGCAGCAGGTCTTCCCCAACGTCAGCCTGAGCAAGGAAAGCTGAGGAGAAGCCATCTGTTTGTCCCGGTTGAGATCCCACGTGGGACACAAGGCCCTACCCAGCCTGCTGCGGTTGGGGGAGCGGAGAGCCCTGCTTCCTGAGGTTCCTTGGGGCCTGGCTTATGCAAGGCGGGGTGGAAAAGGATCCTGTGGGATGGAGCAGCCAGACTCACCGAGTTGCAGGCATTGGCCCTCTCCACCTTCGAGAGGCTTCTCACTTCAGTATTGAATACATTCATCTTCTCTACCAAGGTGGTGAGTGCCGTCTCAGTGGCCTCACCTACCTTCTCATAAACACCTTTGGCCTGAGGAAGCAGAGAAGGAAGAGGAAGAAGGTGCCCTGGGTTCCTGGCCCCTTGCTCCCACTTTTCATACCCGCCTGCCACCTAGAACGGGAAGGGAGCAAACCACTCCCTTCCCCTTACACCCAGGGGAGGACCTGGTACCAGAGTCCGCCTTCCCAAAACCCCTTCCTTGTGACCTGCTTGAGGATGCCTAGACTCTGAGCCAGTTGGAAGGTGAAGGAGGGATTGTTTCAGGAGTATAGAGATTACCTCATTGAAGTCCAAGGAAGAGTCATTGCAGAGGGCACAAATGGTGGCCAGCTCCACCAGCCCATCATACTGCCCTGCCCGGACTGGCTTATCATTCTTCAGGCTGGCAGTGG
This sequence comes from Cynopterus sphinx, assembly GCA_030015415.1. Lineage (NCBI taxonomy): Eukaryota > Metazoa > Chordata > Mammalia > Chiroptera > Pteropodidae > Cynopterus > Cynopterus sphinx. The sequence goes on along the minus strand of CM057379.1, from coordinate 90,245,641 downwards.
GGTGGGGAGGAAGGAAAGAAAAAAGACAAGTAGAGAAGAATAGGGAATGAGATGTAGAGAGAGCATGCGGAAAGCAGTGAGGCACAGTCAGGGAGATGGCAAGCAACTTGGAAATAAGGTAAGAGAGAGAACAAAGCCAGGGGAGGAAGAGAAAGGAAGACACAACCAGCGGGAGGGCCCCAGGGGGAGAGGTAGGATGTGTGCAGGGCGGGTGTGAGGAGCTGAGGAGGACTTTGGGGGAACTTACACCTCTCCTTCTGGAGCATAAGTGGAACCAGTGATTGAGAACTCATTCAGAATGCAGACGTCACCATCCACCCTGTCAATGATGAACATCTGCAGGGAAGAAAGGGCATGCGCACTGATGTCTTGCTCTCCCCATCCTGAAGGTAGTCTGCACTGAGGGAGGCCTGGCTCCTAATGTCCCTCTGCTCAGCCAGCTGCAGAAACTAACCAAACTTCTTACCATCCCCCACACTTGCCTCTCCTTTTTCTCCCTGCATCCTCCCTTCTCCCACCAGTCCCTTGTAATCATTCTCCATGTTCTGTTAGTGGCCTTAAAAAAAAGTTACTGCAGGCCACAGGCTGCTGGCTTCTTTACATCAGTTAATAAAATAAGACATGCACAATAAGGTGTGAAGATTGTGGCTACCAGTTCACCTGTTAGCACATCTAAAGCCCCAGCTACTCGTGACCAGATCTTCTAGTTTTGCAGGAACAGCTAGAAATTCAGGTTATTTCCCTATGAAATCTCTTGACTTTCAAATGTGGGCAATGAATTCGTTTTTATGAAACACGACAAGAGGCCAGCTGCACAAGCCTGTGGCCTGGTTTGGAAGCCTGTGCTTTGGAGGCGTGTAGAGTATGTGATGCCCAGAGGGGTGTGGCCCAGCATGACCCAGAGCAAGCGTGGAAGGGATAGGACTTGAGACATGTTCCACCACAAAACAGTTCTGTGGTCAAGTTGGTGTGGGAAACTCTGGGTCAAACAAAGTGGAATCTACCCTTTATAGTCAGCCTTCTCTGAGGCTTTCAAATGCCGAAAGACCTGTGGGTCTCCCCAAGGGGCCAAAGGTGCAGCTTTTCTCACCCTGGTCTGACCACATGGCCCTTGCTTCCCAGAACAATTTATATCTCGTGGACTTGCTATTCCAAGAATTGTTTAGGGCAGAGGTCTTTGCCTTGGGTCCAGGGATGATGACCCCAATCCTTACCCTCACCCCCACCAAGGGGTCTATGAACTTTCTGACCCTTAGCATTTCCTTCCAATTAGAAATGCAGAAATTAACTGCATTATTATTAGCAAAATCTGTGACTCTGCCACCAATATAATCAGATAGATACCTTCCTATCTCATTGCATTATTACAGAGCTCTCAAAACAGCACTTATGCTCATATGCGCTTCAGCTTCAACATTGTGGTAATTCTCAGACCCGCTAGCAAACTTGCTATTTAATTCAGTAATAAAGAAGCCTAAGCGTTACCAAGTAACAAGTTTGTTTTTACATTTTGACAACTGTATTTCAATCACTGGTTTCCTTTGTAATCTGATATATTTTAAAAACAGAACCCTATGTACTTTATTTTATACATTTAAAATATTAGACCGAGACTAGATCCAGAATGCCAAAAATGTGAGGGACCAAAAAGATAAGGAGCCCTGGTTTAGGACATGCTGTTGGAGATTAGTGTGGGTGGGCCCCACCACGGCCCGCCACAAATGACCATTCTGGAGGGCAGTCTGGTGCACAGGCAGGAGCTCTGGGACCTGACAGGCTTGGATTTGAAACTCAATTCTGCTACTTATTAACTGTACCAAATCTCCCAGAGCCTCAGTTTCTTCTTCTAGAAAATGGGGTAAACGAGACCTTTTCCTGATGGGGCTGCTATGGAAGATCAGAGATAACCCAGGGCAGGATCTGGCACACAGTAGTGGCTGCAGGGAGCTATCTGGCTCTCTCTCCGATCCCTCTCACAGCTGGCAGGATGGCACTCTAACTGCCCTCTGAGCATTTCTTTTCCAGGCCAAAGTGAGAAGCAGTCAGTGATGAACAGGTAACCCCATCTTTGGAGGGCTCATTTCACCCAAGGGGAGGCTCCTGACCTTGCAGACAGACATCTGGTTGGTGGTGAGGGTGCCTGTCTTGTCAGAACAGATGACAGAGGTGCAGCCCAAGGTCTCCACAGAGGGCAAGCTCCTCACGATTGCATTTTTCTTTGCCATCCGGCGGGTGCCCAGGGCCAGGCAGGTGGTGATGACTGCAGGAAGGCCTGTGGGGGGAAGTGGGGGTGAGGGAACAATAATGAGTGAAGAAAGGAACGGCCCCCAAGGATAGCAGGTCCCGATCCCTGGAACCCGTGTTACCTTATTTGGAAAAGGGGTCTCTGAGGATGAGATTAGCAAATGTGGGGAGAAAGAGAGGTTTCCATACCTTCTGGGATCGCAGCCACAGCCAGGGCCACGGCAATCTTAAAATAGTAGATAGCACCACGGAACCAGGAGCCCCCATGGACAGGATCGTTGAAGTGGCCAATGTTGATGAGCCAGACGGCCACACAGATGAGGGAGATGACCTTGGAGAGCTGTTCCCCGAACTCGTCCAGCTTCTGCTGCAGAGGAGTCTTGTCCTGCTCGGTGGCGGCCATCTGGTCACGGATCTTCCCAATCTCAGTGCTCACACCAGTAGTGGCCACGATGCCCAAGGCCTTGCCGGCTGCAATGTTGGTGCCCTGGGTAAGTGAAGTAGAGGCAAGGAATCAGGTAAGAGGCGACCCTCATGCCGCATCCCCCATCTCTTCTCACGCCACCATGTCTCTCCCAGACCAGGGCCTCTGGCTAGAGCACACAACAGCAGGCTTGGGATGGCTCACCGAGAAAAGCATGTTCTTCTTATCTTGGTTGACAGCTCGAGGGTCAGGAACAGGGTCTGTGTGCTTGATGACAGATACAGACTCGCCTGTGGAGTACGGGACAAGCAGTTTTCAGATGACATCGTGTCCTTCTCCCATACTTTCCACCCCTAACTCCCTCTCTGCTTTTCAGGACAGGGCCTGGTAAAGACCAAGTGGCAATCCTGGAGGGAGTCCGGACTCTGGAAGAAACCACTGGAGGTGAATGGGAAATCCGTTGCACTTAGAGTAATGTGACCTTGACCTGAGTCCTGGCTTGACCACTTACAGGTTACATGATTTAGGATCACTTAACCTTGGTTTGCTCCTCTGTGGAACGGGGATGATAATATATACCCTTCAGAACAAGGTCTTGGTGAAATCAAATAAGCTGCATATGTGAAAGTGCACTGTCGACTGCAGAGCATATTCCTGGGGAGGAGAGGCCCTGACCCATGAAACCTTGCCTCCCTCATCCCCGTGGCAGGGGCTCAGAGAGTCACCTAGGCCAGCCCTGCCTTGCCTCCTGGGACCATGGAAAATGCTCCCTGGCTCTTTGCCCTCTCTCTCCCATTGGAGACACAGAAGCAGCTGTGTTTTAAGTGCATCTGAATCCTCCATCTTGTCTTAGAATCTATGGCTCCTCGCTTGAGGATTTTTGAGGGGACAGGACAGTTCTCAGGATGAGTGGGTCCCTATGTCTGTGCGGAAGAGATGGGTTTATGGTCATCTGGAGAATGGTACAAATGTCCCGCCCTCTCTCATGACCCCTTGTATTTGTCTTACAACAGTGAACAAGGCTGAGCAGTGCTGACTTCACTGCCACTACAGAGCAAGGAGGGGGCCCTATTGTCGGTGTTCTCTTTTATCCACCTGGGATTTCATTCCTGTCTGTCCACAGAGATCCTGCTCACCACATTCTCATCCCCACACCCCCTGATGCATCCTCCCACCTAGGCCCCCAGACCTGTCAGGATGGACTGGTCAACCCGGAGGGTGGTGGATTTGATAGAGAGGATGCGGATATCTGCAGGGACTTTGTCGCCCACTATAGAAAGAGTAGAGAGGAATAAAGTCAGTTGTGAAAGGATTCTTCTTCCTTCCTAGGAAAACTCAATCTTTGTCCAACTATCTCACCTCACCCTTCAGGTCTCAGGGAGGTCACCTGGCTGGGTACCCACCCCTAGCCTTAAGTCAGGCCCTCAGCATGTGCTCCTGGAGCCCCAGCAAGCATTTCCCTCTTAACGCTCATTCCAGTTGCCCCCCTCATTGAAAGCTTTCCTCACCATCGGTCTGTGAGCCCTGTGAGGGAAAGGACTGGCATAGTGCCCAGCACATAGTATGTGCTCAATAAACTCACACTGAACAACTGAAGGGAAATTTAGGCACAATTTAGCTGTATAACAAGAAAGTAAATCTGAGAACAGAAGACAGCAAAAAAGAGAGGGAAAAGAATGAGAAAGATGAGGAGGGAAATACAAGAAAGGAACTAAAGAAAACCAGGTGAGCTGGAGAGACGTGAGTTAGAGGGCGAGAATAAAATAGACCAGCCAGGGAAGGCAGTAAGAAACAGGAGAAAATATAGGAATTGAGAAAATCAGTGTCAACTAAGACAAAAGGTAGAGCAAGAAGCAAGAGAGAGTAAGTGAGAGGGATGTGTGGGAAGGGGAGTCGCAGGAGAGGGAGCAGCAGCTGAGGCAGAGGGCACAGGTCTGCAGATCCACACGGAGAGGATACATATCTGAACCTGCCACCCAGTCTGAGCACCTGAGGCGGGGCAGGAAGCCAGGTGAGTGAGCTGGGGACACAGCAAGTGAGAGGGGGAAGCCTGCGAGGAACAAGGAGTAGGGGGGACAGGGAAGCAACACACAGCAGAGAGCTGAGGAGTGCAGGGAGGCTAGGGGAGAGGTGCAGAAGGAATGGGTCAGTACAGGAAGCCACCTTGGGGCGAGGCTGCAAGGCAGATGCCCTGCCAGACTTGAGATCTTAGAAGAGGTGAAATGCCTCTCAGGACCTCTGCCCAATCCTGCCTGGTCCTAAGGATGGTACTGGGGACAGGATTTGAGCGCTTTCAATCCCATTTCTAAGGTTCCTCCTCCAATGCCAGAGGAAGCTGACGGAGGAGGGAGGAGGTTGGCTATGGAGTTGGGCGGGACACCCTGTCACCCAAGCCAAAGCGATATTTATAGACATTCATGGAGCTGACTCCAAACTGTCACCGTAGCAGGGCAGCCCTGTGATGGGGTGCTGGGGTCTTCAGCCTGCCCGCCCTCCCTCCCTCTCCCCAAGTTTCCCATGGTGGCGATGTAGGTGTTTAGTGGAAGGAAACCGGCTCAGAAAGATACATCCCCCCTATGCCAGGGGCCTGGAGACATGGGGAGGCCTGCACAGGGCAAATATAAAAACCGCTGAAGGGGGCAGAATCCCAGTAATCTTAGCCACCTGGCCCCCACTCCTCCCTGGCCGGGCATTAAGTGTCCCTTCCCAGAGAGGCGGGGCCCCTCCTTGGGCTGCCTCCTCCCAGGTCCCGTGCTCTCTGCCTGGGCCCGAGTTTCCCTTACATGGCTGGGGGCTTGAGCCTTGGCCCCCCTCCTCCCTTCTACCCTCGCTCCTTCCCCTTTGAGAGGCCTCAAGGGCACTGAGAGGTCAAGATTTAAGGCTGACCAAGCTTGGGGGTGGGTGGAAGGAGAGGGAAGCCAGGCCTCAGGAGGGGGGTGGAGACAGGACCATTGGCAGGGACTGGGTTCCACCTGTTGCTTGCAAGGCTGAGTGAGAGGAGGGGGAGCAGGGGGTCTGCCTGCAGCTTCAGGGACAGGACTGGCTGTTCCTGCTGAGACTCTGACGGGGTGGCGCTGCTGTGGCCACAGTGCCCTGGGGTGACCTCCCGAGGAGTCTGGGAAGGAGAAGTCAAGAATGCCATCCAGGCTACCTCCTAGACACTGGAATCAGTGGCTGGCCAACCCCCACTGCCAACATGCACATCATCTTGGCCTCCAACCCAAGGCCTCCCATCCTGGACCACTAATTCCCGTCACTCACCAGCCACCTCCACAATGTCCCCAGGGACAATGTCCCGAGCCTTGATCCTTTGCACTGACTTTCTGTCGGCCCGGTAGACTTTTCCCATCTCGGGTTCATATTCCTTCAGAGCTTCGATGGCATTTTCTGCATTACGCTCCTGGTGGGACAGGGTGGAAGAGAGGCGGGTCGTCAGAGAGATGAAGGGTGGAAGGGGAGGAGACTGACAGGGGAGGACTGGGGGGTAGAGGGAGTATAGAAATGGCAGGTCAGGGGCCAGAGTCCTGGGGGCAACAGGGGTGTCACAGAGGAAGGAGGAGGTTGTGCAGTCCTGGCTCCTGGCACAGGGAAGTAGACAAACCTCACAGTAAGGGTCAGTGTATATGTGTGTTGAAGAACCTGTTACTTACGACCAAAAACAGTTAAGGGGGTTTTAGGGAGAATCAAAGAAAATCAAAAAGCAGGGGGCAGGAAAAGTAGAGAGTGGCACCGTAAGAGAAGGAAGACAGTCAAACTGGCATCTGCTGAACTCTGACCATGTGCCAGGCACAGGGCCAGGCACTTTTACACTCACAATCTTGCTATATTTCACCACAACTCTGAGGGCAGGATTGTTAGCCCCATTTTATGAATAATGAGGCTGAAGCTCAGAAAGATGAAGGAACTTGCACAGGGTTACATAGCAAGTGACAGTGGGAACACCAATCTTCTACCTCTTTACAGCACTCTGTCCCATTTCCAAAATGAGCCATAGGACAACAGAACAAAGCAAGCACAGGGGAAGTTACGGGTGTGTAGGGGGAGGGGCTGGCCTCACGTTCAGTGTCAGGACATGAAGGAGTGAGGCAGGGTCAAAACTAACCTGCCAAACCCCCACGATGGCATTGGCAACGAGGATCAAGAGGATGACAAAGGGTTCAACAAAGGCAGTGACAGTCTCTTCACCTTCCTCAAACCAGGCCAGGACCTGGGAAGCGGGACAAAAGGGAATAATAGGTAACAGAGCCCCTCAAACAGGTAAAGAAAGCAAACGGAGGTGGGAACATGTTCGGGAGCAAACGGGGCAGGGTGTCACCGGGTACTGCAGGCCCATGTCAGGTTGGAGGGTCTAACACTCCAAGGTGCATTCTCACACAAGCACTGCCACTAACATGCAGCAGGAACAGGCAGGCACAGACACGCACCACTCAGGGATTAACTAAGAATGCTTTCAGGTTTTCCTGACAGAGTTGTTGGCTTGTAACTGAAGCTCAGGGGACACCCAACTGCCTCCGGGATACATCCACCCCACAGGAGAGGACTCAGTAGGAAAACCCTTTGGTCCCTGCAGGAGCCTGGCCCACCCATAGCCTCCCCCACTCCACACACACACACAACCCAAGGCGGAGAATATCCAATTTCATGAGGGAACAGGAGGGCGGGATAGGGTTACGGGGCCTCTCGTACACACCCCACCCCAGCTGTTGCCTCTGCCAGGCAAAAGCAACAGTAGCAGGCAAATGTCAAGGAGCAAATCTGAGAAGGGAGAAGTGAGGCCCCGCCTTCAGAGGCCCATGGGGCCTCCATTAACAAGAACGGGGACAGAGAGACTTGTTTGCCTCGAATCTTGTCTTCCAGCAGGACTAAGGTGTTGAGGGAGAAGTTTCGAAGTTCAGGATGGACTGCTGGACAGTGTGTGCTGAGGGGAGCTCTGGGCAGGAGGGGTGGTAGGATCTTGAGGAAGGGGTGGGAGCAGCCCTTAGGCTGTGAGGGGCCCAGGGAGCGCGAAGAAGTGGAAGGTCAGGCCAAGATGGTGAGGAGAGCGATCCCTGGAGTTCCAGCCCCACTGGGGAGGCAAGGACAGCCAGGTGAGGGGTCTGGGCCTTGGGGAGCGTTCGGAGCCACCTGGCACCAGCAGCCCTTTCCTGCCTCTAGAAGGGAGGCTTTGCCTCGGCCAATCAGCACCGGCGGGGCGGGGCGGGGGCACCGGGACGCTCCGGGATTGGCGGGATGTCGCCTGCACGTCGGTGGGCAGGGACTCGCGGGGCCCCGAGTGGCAGCAGTGTCTGAGCCGGGGAGCCCCGCGCTCAGGGGTAACCCGAGCGCTTGAAGGCCTGGAAGCTTCGGGGGATGGCTTAACTTCAGTGTTTTGGCTGTGAATACCCTTAAAGCTTAAAATAAAACCTGGGGTGTAGGGGAGGACAGAGGAGAATGCAAATGAGCAACTCATCCCAGAACCCCCTCGATTCTGGTCTGTCGAATAGGATGCCGAGGGCTCAGACGACAGGAGCCCGCCCTGGCCAGCAGTCTCCAGGTGCCCCATCCCACACGCCAGGCAGCCCCCAGTTGCTCTCGCACACTTACAAAGGAAATGCAGGCAGCCAGGAGAAGGATCCGTACCAGGAGGTCTTCAAACTGTTCAACCACCAACTCCCACAGGGACTTCCCTGGGGGAAGAGGCAAGGGGAGGACCCTGGGGTTAAGCTCCAGTGGATGAACAGCTGGGACTCCAGGTGCAAGCTGTGGTCCAGGGACTGAGAGTGCCCTGACTTCCAGCCTGGAGCAGGAAGGTTCTGGGGTGATAGGCAGGCTACTTGGTACTGAGAAGGGCTGAGGGAGCTCGCCAGGACTCCAAAAACAGGTCTTCAAAGTGGTGGTCAGTTAGTTGTTCAAGGGCTGGATGCCTCAAGAGGAATGTACCCAGAAACTTCTTCCCCAGACTCACTCTAACTTTTGGGGAGGGATATTTGCCCCAGGAGTCAGTAGAGAAAAGGCAAGGAGAATGGAGTGGGGTACAGAGGTGATGGGGAGGGGATCACCTATGACAGCTCAGGGATTGCAGTAACTTACCTTCCTCAGCAGGGAGCTCTGCCGAGGGAAAAAGAAGAAAAGGACAAATTCATTTGGGGTTCAGGACTCTGTGGCTAAGGCAAGAGAATCAGGTCATCAAAAGGGCATCTGAGGTTCTCCAAGGTCATCCCACAAAGCCTCCCCAAACTGCGGGTCTTAGGGACCCTGTCTTCTCAGTCCTCTTCCCCCCTGCAGTCCTTGGACCATGGCCCAGCTCTCCCCGACACCCTGGGGAAGCTCCAGTGTGTGTGTGTGTGCTGGGGGTGTGCAGGAGGGCATCAGCGGCTTTTCCTCCAAGGGACACTTACCATTGGGGCCATATTTCTCCAAATGCCGCTTTACTTGGTCCAAGGTGAGGCCTGTAGTCTCGCTCACCCCAAAATAGGACAAACATTCTTCTGTGGTCTTGGAGTGTGCCGCCTCCATTGTGCTCCCTTCCTGGGGGCCAGGGGGCGGTGTGTTCCTTCTGTGGGGTTCTCACGCGTAGGGGCCTTCCTCAGTGTGTCCACCTGCCTGTTTGTCTGGGTTTCTTCCTTTTTCTCTCCTGTCCCCCGCCAGGGCTTTCTTCCCTCCACGAAGCTCTGACCCCAGTCCCACTTGCAGCAGCCGGGCACCCCCCCAGCCCCCAGTTGGTCCTTATGAGGGAGTGGGGGGGCCACACTCCCCCCTCCCCCAGATCAGGGATTGGCTGGCTGAGACTCCAGCAGGAGGGGTCAGAAGAGAGAGGTATTTCTGCTGACAGAGGGGGAACAGTGGGGCTGCAGCCTGAGATGTCACTCATGAGGGAAGTTAAGGTGGCCTCAGCCCCAGGGAAGGGGTGGGGGCAGGGAGAGACTTCACTGTCTGTCTTCTGCTACTGACCCCTCCCCCAGTTGCCTAGGCTTTCTGAGTTGCACTGAATTTCCTATTCCATATTCCAAACTCATCCCTTCAGTTCTTCTCTCAAGCCTTCTACTCTCAGCCCTTCTTTTACCTTTCACCTTCCTCACAACCCCCCTTCCCATCTCATCCACCCTAAACCTATTTCTACTGCCAGTCTCCTTCCTCACCTAGTTTGTTGAAAGGGCAGCAGAGATACTCCAACCTTCAGGGTATTGAAGAGGGGGGAGAACATCTTTTGTGGGCCAAAGGAAGTAGCTCTAGAGGGACAAGGGGAAGCAGGGAGGGGAGAGGGTCAAGGGGATAGGGTAGAGGATGGTAACCCTACCCTAGGGAGGGGTTGCTGCAGCCATCAACAAGGGATTTAGTGTCCAGGCCCTGGTGAGCAAAGCCAGGACTGCCTGTCTCTCCCCTAAACTCCCCCCACCCCCATCAGTCTAACTTAGCCTCTGAGAACACAGAAGGCCCCCCCCCAATTCTGAACAGTGAATACCCCCCCCCCAAGAAAATGAGATACCCAGAAGCAAGGTAACCCAAGAGGCTACAGAATGTGCTGATGGCAGAGGAGGGATAAATGTTTTAGGATAGGGGTGGCAGTCACCCCAAGCCATAGAATAAGGGTCACCTCCATCCTACACTGTGCTCTCTTTCACCTAAGTTTAACCTAAGAGGTTTACCTGGCAGACCCCAGATGGCTTGCAGTCTGCACTCCACCTGGCTGTGAAGTATCTGTCCTCAAGAGGAATGAGGATCAGAGCTATGCGCTCAGGCCCTGCGCACACCCCATCAGAAGCAGCATGAGGGACATGGCAACAAGGAGCCTGGGGAAGTTGGTAAAGCAGAGACTCCAGACCAAAAGCATGGGGACAGGTCTAGGGGAATTAAGGACAAAACAGAGCTGGGGGAGAAGAAATAGAGCTGCCAGGGTCAGAGGGAAGTCTGAGCAGTGAGGAAAAGAGACAGCAGGGAGCTGGCATGTGGCAGCCAGGTGGGTGGGGGCCCAGGGCTGGGTGCAAAGCCACAAATCGTTGCTGAGTGGCTGGCCTTGGTGTCAGCTTCCTCAGAGAAGCAACTGCTCTGAGCCCCCCACCCCCACCCCCGCTCTGGGATGGGGGCGTCTTTTGGTTATTACCAGCGCAGCTGCTAGAGGAGCAGGAGAGCAGCATGGGGTGTGGGTGAGGGAGGAAAGGAGGACAGAGAAGTTCGATGAGAGTGATGGTGAAAGGTCAGTGAAGGGAAAAAGCACTTTTATGACCCTGACCTCAATTCCTTCCTCAGTTCAGGCCTGTTTCCTGAAACGGTGAGGATTATAGACCACTGAATGGGTTCTCAAGACTGCTTCCCTCTGATGCTCAAGTTCCTAAGCAGACAATAGCACAGGAGATAGCAGGGCAAGGAAAAGGAAGTCCCATATCTGGGGAGTAGGTCGGCCAGCAGGGGTGGATGGCACTTAGGATTTAGGAGAGGGCAGTCTCCAGGATGAGCTGAGGACATGATGCTCCTTCCCTCCTTCATGGCTCCAGTAAACCCCTCCCCTGAAGCAGAATCCTGCTGTGACCTGGGCAAGGGGGGGCTCAGACAAAGGCGTGAGTATCCATCCACAGGCACCTCCACCTGGCCCAGCACCCACCCATCATCTTAGGCCAGTCAAGCTCAGCACCTGCCAAACCTTTTGGACTGGCTGGCTTCTTCACAACACCACCTGGAGGAGTGACAGGGTCACTGTCTTAAAGGAGCAGGAATGCCCAAACATGGAGAGGGGGAGAGGACGAATCACAGCTTCAAGGGAGCTGAGCGCTTGAGGCAAAGGAAAGAAGGCAGGCTTTACAGGACACTGCTGCCAACAGGGCCCTTTAAGGTTAGTCATTTCTACCTCTCTCAACTTCCCAGAGGGGAAAACTGAAGCCAGCAAGGGAAAACCACCAGCCAAGAGCTGCAAGAGGATCACCATCAAGGAGGCTGGAGCTATGACCTGGGATGGAGGAGAGCCTAGCAACGAGGCCCTGGCTCTCTTGGATCCTTCCTATTGGGGTCTCCAAGCTGAGTTGGAAGGATTTTTCCCTCTCTGAAGGCTAAACTTAGAATGGGAGAGGTCTAATTCTGAAGGGCATGATGATAGAGTCCAGCCAATCCCTGACCAGTTCCAAACTTCACTTGAACCATCCATAAGGGCTGAGAGGAAAAGAGTCTCTTATGGTCCTCCAGCAAATCTGGGGGTCCTTGTGCCCCTCCCCCACCCATTTTCAGCAGGCAAGTCCCAGAGGGCTGTCACTGTTTAGAGGGAGGGGGAGCCTTGGAGCACCAGTTGCTGCTAGATTAGGAGAGGATCAGGTCCTGCTTACACTGGGGCACCACGGCCTTCCCTCATCATCTCATTTTGAGAATATAGCACAAATCCCCAAACCATCCCACCTTTGCAAAGTCCATTCTATCCTCAGTCTCCTGAGGCCTAGGTTTGGGGGAGTCCCAGAGATTAGACAAAACTGGGAGAGCCGGCAGGTTTTCCCCCGGCCAGCCCCCAGCCTGGGTAGCCTGTGAGCCCAGCTGTCTCCTGTCCATCTCCCAATAGGACACAAGGCCCAGAATAGCAAGGTCATAAGCATGGGAAAGGCCTGGAGGTGGGGGCAGAAGCTGAGGGGCATGAGACTGTAGGCTCCACGCTGCCTGGGAGGGAAAGTGAGAGGAACAATGGTAGAGGCAGAGCTGGATGGAGGTATGGAGGGAAGAGGGCCAAGAAAATAGGTGGGAGTCTTCAGAACCTGGCCTCCTTGTTGGCACCCACAATTTGCAGAGTTGGAAAGCCTAGGGGTGCCCTCCACTGGAGAAGGGCAGAGCCACAGTTCAGAGAGCAGAACCTGGGTTAAATGGGATGGCAGGGGGAGGGGAACACAAGGAAGAGGGGAATTGTTACAAACTCAAATACCCACAGGGCCAGGTCCTTCATGTGTGTGTAGCAGTCTGGTGAAGATGGAGCACGTGTGTAAGGTGGATAGTGTGAGGCTGAATATTCTGATTTTTTTCTTTTTCTTTCTCTTCCTTCTTTTCTCTCTCTTTTCATTTATTATTTATTTATTATTTACGGCTACAGCACCTGGTCTTCCTAGGTGGTCTCCCATCCAAGCACTAACCAGGCCTGACCCTGCTTAGCTTCCAAGATCAGACATCAAGCTTGTTCAGGATGGCATGGCTGTAGACCATGGACCACGGTTCCACTGGGGTATGAACCCAGGCCCTGTTACATGTAAAGCAGACATGCTAACTGCTGCGTTATGGAACCATGTCCTGAATGTTCTGATTTTCAAGAGAAGCCAATAATCTGAACTTTTATATGAAATTCCAATGGAAACATTATTTAAGCCAAGCAAATCATATCAGCAGCTCTCACCTAGATGAAACTTCCCCTTTACAGATGAGGATACTGAGGCCCAAAGTGGCTATACCTTGCCAAGCTACAGAACAAACGAGTGGCAAAGCCAGGAGCGGAAGCCAGTGCTCTCTGCCATCTATCCTCCAGCTTCCCAGCGTGGCTCTGAGAAGGGGGCGGTCAGCCTACCCTTGGCCCCTCTTCAGCTAGACTCTGTGGCCGCCACATGAAATCTCTCCCAACACAGCCACTTCACCCCCGCCCCACCCCCATGATCTGCCTGCTTCCTCTCCAGGGCAGGAAGCCTTGACTGAAGAATTCAGAGTAAGAGCTGTCCTTGGAGACTGTCAATCTTGCTGTTCATTGTCTGTTCCATTAAGAGAATTTGGCTGGAAACCCTGAGCAGCACTGCACTTACTACTCCACAAACTGGACAACACAGGGGACAATGGACCAAAAGCACAGGACTGGGGAGCAATGGGGACACAACGTGACCCAGCCCTCTAGCCTCTCAACCTTAGGGCTCCCAACACTGAGGGGCTACTTTCCTGACCCACCTGTCCCAGCCCCCACGGCAAACACTGGCCACAGCCACCAGGATGGAACTGAAATAAACCCTTTTATTTATTTATGCTTTTCCATTTTGTTTAAAACAACAACAACAACCACCTTAAAAGTAACTGACAGCCCTTCCCCCTCACCCTTCCTGGGACTAGGCGGGGGTGCGGGGGGGGGTGTGATTAATGGGGAAATGTCCCCCAGGGGTGGGGCTGACCATAAGAGCCCACTGGGGAGGTAATGAAGCCCGACTCCCCTGTCCAGGGGACAGAGGACTTGTAGTGTATGAACTGGGGAGTTAACAGGGCTCTTGAACCTCTTCTTGTACCAACATATACGCTCTTGGCCATCAAAGGTCAAGAAGCATGTGGGGAAGGGAGACCTACCGCTCCTCTATGTCCCTGCTCAGCCCATCTCAGGAACTGAGGAATGGGAGCAAGAAGAGTGGGGAAAGGGTGGGGTAGGGTGTCTCACACAAAGGAGTACTGGTTATTAATGGCTCTGGGATGGCCCCCTTCTTCTCCATCGCCCCCTAGTGGTAGTTGCTGGAGCTGCACCATCGGGGTCACTCCCGGGGCCCCACCAGATCCAGCACCTCCCTGGACTTCTGCGTCTGGTGCTATGGCCTCTTCCAATTCAACCACGGGGACCAGCTCAACCATGGGGACCAGCTCTTCCTGGATCCCTCCACTGCCCGCTTTCTCTTTCTCTTGCCTCTCTTTGGCTGCTGCGGCTGTTGCTGCCGCCACTTCTGGCGCCCCCGACGCCTCTTCTGCCCCAGGATGTAGGGGATCTGTCCATGAAGGGGGTTCAGGGGGCTGGGGTAGGTCGTGGGAGGTGTTCGGTTCTGGATAGGAATGGTAAGACAGACAGACTAATTGTGGAGGGAGGCAAGCTCTTGCAGCAGCTTCCCTTTCACTCATCCCCCCAGGAGCCATGTGCTATCTTCCCCATGCCCCATCTCCTGAGCAACCCCCCTTCTATGGAAGATGGATCATGGGCGGTGGTGAGAAGAGGACCACACTTACACACAGTCACTCGCTCCGAAGGGCATGAGGGTGGAGGAGGCATCGGGGTAGCATCGATCTCCCTCGCACACCCCTGCATGGCTCCCGGCCTGCTCTCGGCCTGGGGGGGAGGGGCAATGTGGGGACAGATGGGACGTTGGGATGGGGAAGAGGGAGAGATCAGATAGGGACAACAAACATCAAGGGAAGAGGGAGGGGGAATCAGACCAACCACTCCCAAGAAGGGCAGGCCCAAGGCAAGGTTGTGAGGATGTGCAAAGACAAGGTAGGGGAGGAGACAGACAAATGATGGGAGTCTGATGGAATGGGAATGCACCAACCCACTCGCAACTTCCTCCCCAGCTCCAACCAGGAGCCCTCTGCCTTCCTACTTCATCTAAGAATACTTCTTTCCCTTTGACACCCCGACACACAGGAACTTTCTCTCCCTGCTCTCCCTAGCAAAGCCTCTCCTCCTCAAAGCCCCCAACCCCACCTTTCTGGCACACACACCTCCTCAATTCTTGGGTGCACGGGCACCTCTTCCCCTGCAGACCTGCTCTGCTCACCCTGTCGCTGGGAGGACACGACATAGCTGCCAAGGACAACGTCGCTGGGGCCTCCAGACTCCAGAGGGATAGGGTGCACCCGGAAATGCTTAAGCATATCGAAAATGGACTGGAACCACAAGTGCTGGACGCGGCACTGACCCTCCTCATTCAGCGACAAACGCAGGTGCTAAGGGCAGGATGAATAAGATGAAGTGGGAGTCCAAGCCCCTGTCAGTTACAGGGCCATCTCCCTGGGACAGAAATGTGCCCCCCCCCCACCCACCCACAAGCTCTCTGTGAGGAACAAAGCCTCTTCCTTAGTCACTCACCTTTGCCTTGCCCTGGAAGTTGAAAGTGAGGACATATTCGCCCCGCCTCGTCTCACTCTGACGTACCAGGAAAACACCATGGGAATCGGTGCCTCCAGCCAGTACTAACTGGGCAGCCTTGAGTCGAGAGAGCATCCCGTGGAACCAAGGATACCCTGAGAGGGGCTGGTCCCCCTCACCTCCCTCTGACTCCCCCTGGAACAGGAATGACCCTTCGGGAAGGAGAGAGGGAGGGAAATCGGGGTGTCAGGGAAGCCTCCCCCATCCTGAGAGAAGAAAAGCCTTGTTTTCCCTTCCTGCATCATTTCCCTCCCCCTCAGTCAGATCCTTCAGGATCCCAAGAAGAGAGTTTCAGGTTGACAGACAATGGGATGTGAAGGCAGAAATGCACTCACACCTCTGGTACCTGTGGCTGTTTCCGGAGTGTCCAGGGGTGGGTAGGGGGCTGAGAGGGGATGAACTGTCCCTGCTGGGGGTCCCTCTTCAATGGGGATGCGGGGGGGCAACTCTGGGGGAAGCAGTTCCATTGAGTCAAAATGGGAGGCAGCAATGGAGGCAGAACTGGGAGAGATGGATGCCGAGGGACGGTCTGAGAGGCCACCGTAGGCCCCTAGAAAAAAACGCATGAGGGCAAAGTTGAGAAATAAAAAAGTTACTCTTTGGCAGGACCAGTCCTCCCACGCTGCCTCCCGTCACTCAGCCTGCCCTGTGTATACTGGCAGGGTCAACCGGCTGAAATGCTGAATTCTTCTTCTCTGGGCACCGACCCCTGATGTTTTCTCCCAACAACTCGTAATTTATGTTTCACACAATGCTCAGCAACTACAGTTAGTGCAAGGAGGTCCTAGAATCTAAAAGCGCCTCTTTTTTTAATCGAGAGTTGAAATTACAGCTATTGTTGCAGAAGCGGGTGGCAGAATCCCTTAAATATGTTTGCATTAAAAAGGCGTCCTGGACCCTTGAGCCCTCTGAGCTGCTCTTCTCTTGCTCAGGCTGCTTCCACGTCGGGAAGCACACTGCTGCTTTACTTTCCCGTCTAATAAAGCTATTCTTTTTTGCTGTCAAAATAAAACAAGGCATCCTGTTCGGTCAACAGGACAAAGCCTCCAACTTTGAGAGGCACCAAAGATCCTCCTTTTAGCAATCTCCCCAACCGAACCAATTTGATCTCCAAGTTAACTCATATTCACCATCCTCTATGTTAGTCCAATTACCCCATCTAATTTTTCCAAATCTCCTGGGCTGTCTGCACCTCAGGTCTCTACTCTCACTGTGCCTCCTCGAAGCCGTGCTCTTTTCCCTCATCTTCTCTGTGTAGTATTCCCTGTCTCTTCCACCTTCCCTGATTCTCTTTCTCCTCTGAGGTCCTAAGGTACACTGTACTGCTCAGAGGACACTAAGCACAGGCTCTCCATTTCAGAGTTCTGCTTTTTAGAATGTCTTGCTAACGCAGCTAGACTGTGAGCCCATGGAGGAAAACGAGCTCATTTCAGGGGATGTCTGTGTTCTCCCATCATGACCCAGAGACTAGCACAGACAGGTAGGTACTAGGTCATTCCTGAACATCTGCTGAGTGCAGGCCTGAGCCTACAGGAATGTGTACACAGTCACACTCAGAAGACAGGTATATGTACAATGCAGAGAGCAGTGGTTCGGGCATCAAGCTGGCACAGTCCTGTCTTTGTCAGTGATTCTCAGATGACATCAAAAAAGACATTTCTTTTGCTGGTATTAGTTGCCTGTGAACCAAGGGGATTGGAACTGATGCCTTGTAAGGTCTGTTCCATCTTTAAGATTCTATAATTCATTTTAGTCACTGAATATAACCTGTGTGTTAAGCACTGTGAAACTAAAATTCAGAACAGAGGGTCAGGGGGAAAGAGCGCAGCGAAGTCCAGAGAGGTTAACTAGGGCCAAGCAGACACAAGTCCTCATGTGTTTATGTGTGCAGGTAAGGGTACGCATGTGTCTGGTCAAGCCCAGAAGGACAGGCAGTCAAAGGGAAATTTGGTGCCCTTACACACACACACAGACAGAGTAAGAGCAAAACAAAGATGTTTACAAAGTGTTTGGAATTGGGAGAAGAAAACTGTTATCTGCAGCCAGAGTGACGCTCTGCACAAGGCTTAAGGAAAAGGTGGTGGGGCTGGGCATACGAGGTCAGACAGGAGTTTGCTTGCGGCTTTGTGTGGGGTGGTGATGCTGATGGTCCTAAATGACAAACGGTGGCTTGGCATGTTCAGGGACAGAAGACAAACACTAGGCGGGTGGGTAGCTGAGGAGTAGGAATGGGGTACACAGTAGTCTGGAGAGAGGGCCTGGAACCTGACAGCAAGGGGTCCTGCATGGCAGCTTCTGAGGTTCACAGCTCTCTAATGCTCCACCCTTACCCTGTGACAGGCGGTCATTACTCTCGCTGGGTCCCAGCAGCAAATCCTGGCTGGGCAGACTCTCTGAGTGATTCAGGCAGGGTAACTCCAGGCTGTCTGTGTTCTCCCTTGTAAGAAATGAGGTCCCAGGGGCCAAAGGGAGGGTCACAGGACGGGGACTGGTAGCAGGGCAGGGTCTGCAGAGACAGGGAAGATGGTACTAAGAGGAAAGTCACCAGTTGAGTGGCACAAGGCTGCTCCCAATCCCGACTCCTGGTCCCACAGTGAAAGAAGTCAGGCTCCTCACCCTGGACTCAGGCATTCTTGGATGTCGGACACCCAGGCCTTCACATGTTGCGCATCAGCTGTCTCCAAGATATATTCTGAGGAGCCTTCCACCTATGGCAACAAGAGGAGGCCCACAGGGCGTTTCCAGGTCCTGAGGCCTTAACCCACCCCTAACAAGAACAAGAACATCTTCCCTCTCTCTCTTCTTCCTAGAAAGCTGCAGCCCCAGGGACATACTCCCAAGGCACCCGATATCTATGCACTTCCTTCCACCACTATCCTTTGCTTACGTGGTGCTAAGAGCTTTGGCCCCAATGCGAGCACTCCAAGAGGGCAGGGGAACTCAGGGCTCCTACCTTAACCACAAATGTGTTCTCCCGGTCAGGCATCTCCAGGGCTGTGGTTGTCCGCACATCTGTGATTGTAGAGCAGGGGATGCTGAGTCGAGGTCGAGATGCCTAGGTTGGAAGAGAACAAGATCCAGATTTTCAGTGGGAAGACAGCATCTTCCCCTTCCCTCCAGAGACGCACCTTTCCCTCTACACCTTAAGGAAATTAGACAAGAGGGAATAACAAGTATTTTTCAGTCATGCCCACAGCTACTAACCCAGAGTCAGGAGCTTGCTTTAAAAACCAAAGCAAGCAAAACTATGGATGTTGCTCCCAGTTACCACCCTCCTCTGGGCCTCACCTTGGGTGGTACAAAGAACTCCAGACGACTTCCTCCTCCTCCTTCTCCTTCACTTCGAAGCAGTAAGCGACACTTCTGCCACTGAAGTTGCCCTCCCACTGAAGTAGGCCCAGCTGCCCCTCCTCCCCGGCCCACTCCAGCTGGGTCAGGGGCTGCCTCTTCAGCCCCCATGAAACTCAGCAGCTCTTCCCTCTGCACCATCCCTGCTCCATCCTTCACAGTCCCTCCTCCCCGACTGAGTCTCAGCCTCTCAAAACGGTGAGTCCATCTGTCCCCTGGGGATGTTCCATCACTAACCAGTCCCCTGCTAATGGTCCCAGCTCCGCCAGAGGAGTTGGAGTTGCTGTTTCCACCTAAAACTGGGGGGCCTGATGAAGTCTCTAGGGGCCCAGCTGGGGAGGGAGAGTCAACGGTCCCCCGCCACTGCAGAATGCCACGAACCGAACCACGGACGGAGCGACCCACGGAACGGAGGGAGAAGCGCTTCTTTAGCTTCGGCTTCGAGGAGGTTGTAGATGA
The DNA here is from genome assembly GCA_030015415.1 of Cynopterus sphinx. Classification (NCBI taxonomy): domain Eukaryota; kingdom Metazoa; phylum Chordata; class Mammalia; order Chiroptera; family Pteropodidae; genus Cynopterus; species Cynopterus sphinx. Next base: position 90,226,349 of record CM057379.1, on the reverse strand, counting down.
GGAAGAGACTGAGGAAGGGAGGGGGCCGGCCAGGTCCTCCGATGATCGAGATGGGCCCAGCACAGCCAGGGGCCCGCCTACCCTGCAGGTCTCAAGGGACAGGTCATGTGGTAGGATCTCCACACCAGGACTCAGAGGAGCTAGGATGGGCGGTGAGAGGGAGCCAGAGGCTCGGGCCACCTCAGCTTCAAAATGCTGCAGGAAGAGCTCAGCAAAACGACGGGAGAAGGCGGCCTCAGCCCCTGCGTACTGGGGGTGGGAGGCCAGGTAGATGCGAAAACGGCGGGCAAAATCCAAGGCAGCCGCTCGGGCATGGGACTCACAGAACTCCCGCCAACTAGGGGGAGGGGGCAGTGGCAAGGGGGGAGGGGAGGGGGAGGCCCCATCCTCTGGGGAAGGGGCACCATTCATGATGGTCCCCAGGAGGTGGAGAGGGGGAGCCTGTGGGGAGGGGCAGCAAAGAGGGAAGCGGCCAGAAGACACGGGGTGAGCGGCAGCAGCTGCAGAAGGAAGAGAGGCACATATACCGAGTCACTGCTGAGGTGGGACTGGGGGCAGAGCCCCACCCAAGCCAGACTCCCCACTCTGGTCTAGACTCCTCAGAGAGTAATTAGAAAAAACACCAAACTGCTTCCCTTCCCCTTCCCAGACCCTTGCACCCCATAAGCCCCACGCGACGGGCTCCCCAGCATCCAGCCTGCACCTATCCTGCCTTCCCAACCCATTTTCCCAGGCTTTGGTTCCAGGAGTGATCAACAGCTGTAGAGGACCTCCCTCCAAAAAAGAATCCCCTTACGTCACATCCCTTCTCTAAAACAGATCTTCCAGTAGTTATTACATGCTCCCCATGTGCTGTTCTTACCTTTCCCTGTAAGAGGTTTTAATAACTTCTATAACAGGTGAGGAAACCAAAGCTCAGAAGAGTTTCAGACCTCCAAGTCAACTGTTTTTCCCACTGCATATCTTTGTCCCCAGAGGCTGGCTGGACCAGCCTTAGTTATAGCCCTTTACTGTCCCAGCTCTCAGGAGAGCTGGGCCGGGCCTGCAGAGTTTAGAGACCCTACTTCATGTATCCTGAGGTCCAGCTCTGAGGAGGGAGGTTGCTCACTGAGGAGGGTGGATGGATGATGGACTGAAACAGCAACTGTCTTGAAAACTAACCCAAGGGCCCAGCACCCAAGCACTGTATGAGGAAGGCTTGGAATGGTTATAGCCCACTTCTTTGGTGCCCCCTTCAGTGTGAGGTTCAGACGCAGCAGCACCAGGTGAGGAAAGACTATGGGTTGGGTCAAGGCAAGTCTCTGCTGATCAGGAAGTAAATAAAACATAACAAGGAGCTGGGAACTAGGACTTTTCACCTCCCTGTTCTCTCACTGAGGAGTGTGTCCTAAAGGATGGTTAGCCTGCTGGTTAAGGCCACGGGTTATGGAGTTAGACCTAGGATGAAATCCAGGCTCTGCCACCTATCAGCTGTGTAATCTTGAACAAATTACACGTCCTCTCTGAGCTTCAATTTTTGTATCCATAAAACAGACCTAATGATCCTTAACCCTAGAATTGCTGGGAGAATTAAATGGAACACATCAGTGCCTGACACAAAGTAAGCACACAATAGATGACTGCCATCATTACTATGTTTACCGGTTCCAATTTTCTAAAAGAGAAATTAGAGAAGCTTTAGAAGGTCTTACAACTAGTAAATGGCAGAGCTGGGCATGGAGTATACAACCCATGGCTTTTTTGTTAGTGCTCCTCCCCCATATTTTACTGGAAGATGACTGGCACCAGGACTGGGACAAGGGCAGCTCGGAGAAGTCTCCCCAAAACCTGACTCCTGCTCAGACCCACAGTCAGCCACCCCTCCCCTTCCTCCTTGGACTAGGCCCTACACACTCAGAAGGCTCCAGCCACTGGGACAATTCCAAACCAACGAAAAGAAGCCAGGAGATGCGAGAGTCATGGAGCACAGGGGAACTGAGCCAAGAGGTGCGGACACAGCAGAGGGTCCAATCTCCAGGCAGAGGCCACCTCGGCTGACACAGGCCCACCCAACCCTCTGCACCACAGGCAGACCCAGCCCCCTCGGGCCCGCTGACCCTGCGGCTCCTGAGCTGGTGACTCAGTTTCTCTTCTGTCAAGCAGGACTCGGACACAATTTCCCCGTGCACCTGCCTCTGGGCTCAGTTCTGGTATCTCCCGAAGAGCGGGTGGTGGAGGGTGCTGGCTCCGCTCCCGGCTCGGTGCAGTCCACTCTGACCCGACCCCACTCCTTGGACACCCTTCGCCCGCCTATTCCCCGGGGCCGCGGTCTCCCGGGGACCAGCCCTGCCTGCTACCCCCTCCGGGGCCGAGGGCCCCTCCTGCGTCTGGCCTCCCCCGCCCTCTGCCTCCCAGCTCCGCTCGCAGGCACCGGGGCCGGGCCGCGGAGAGGGAAGAGGCGCTGGGAGGGGGGGTTCCGGTTCCGGTCCCACCTGCATCTCGGTCCCCGCGGTTGGCTCCGGCGGCGGCGGCGGCGGCGGCGCCCGCGCCCTGCCCCCACCGCTCCGCGGCGAGCTCCCCGCCTGGTCTGCGCAGGCGCCGGGACCCCCTTTCCCGTCAGCGGAGGAAGCGACCATAGAGAGGAGCGGCGGGAGGGAAGGGCAGCCCCACGCTCACTTCCGCCCCCGTCCCGCCGCGCTCGAGACCCAAGGGCCGTGGAGCCCTGGGAGGGCTCGACGACAGGAGCAGCCCTGGGGGAGAGCCGGGTGCCACAGCTCGTCCTCCCGGGGGAACTGCGGGGCACGGGCGAAGCGTCGGCCGCAGAGGAGTCCCGGGGCCCACGGGAGGCTAGAGTGGCCCCGGGTACTGGGGACGAGCGAGAGGAGCCGCCTAGAGCGCCCAGCCCTGAGGCGGAGGGCCGCCCCCGGGGAACGGGGCGGGAAAAGGCGGGTGACCTTGCGGAGGCGGCGCGCGGGGCGGAGCCCGGGCTGGCGACCTTGGCTTCTCCGGGCGAAGGCGCTGGAGAGGGCTCCAGTCCGAGACAGGCTGTAAAGATGGGGGACGGAAATAAGGAAGTCAGTTTGGGATGTGCTCGCGGACTTCAGGAGGCGGGCGGACGTAAAGGCTGGTGCTCAGGGGGGCCGTCAAGGCCAGACACAGAAAGCGAGAATCATGAAGGAGTAGAGAGTAGTTGAAGTCATGAGCGCAACAAAGGATCCTCTGTCAATCTGGTCTCTCACTGACCAGCTCCAACTGTTTGCTCAAGCTATTGAAAAGTCCAGAGTGGACTAAGCTTCTTCAGGGCCAGCTGAATAAAAAGGCCAAAAGATAGCAGGACTCTGTGGTCCATTTTCTTTAGGCTCTGCTTTCCCGATGCATATGGCGGACTCCTCTCTCTCAGTTGCAAAATGGCTTTCCACAGCTCCAAACTTAAGTCCAAATACCTTAGCAAGCCCAGTAGAAGCACGACTTTTCTGAGATTTTCAATAAAATTTCCAGAGTCAACTTTAGCTTATTGGGGTGGAGTAAGTGCTCATCTTGGAACACAGAGGCAAGTGACCCAAGGGTTTGGAGATGCATAAGTGCCTCGATTCAAACCAGAATGTTTGTTCAAGGCTGAGGCTTTCGGGTGGAGTTGTAAAATTTCATTGGTCAAGCTCTGGCCCAGCCATTCTTAATCCTCCAGGTCTTCCTCCGCTCTACACAAACTAACATAGCTCACAGATGGCCTCTGTTAAGGTCTCCACCATTTCTGTCCAACCATCTTCTCAGTTCAGAGGAAAATGTCAATGAAAAGGACTTTAGTTTTGTTGTCACCTTCTTCCTTCTTGATATCCTTACACACCCTTCTGTAGTTGGCCCATCGTTGTCTAGGAGAGACACAGCTGAGAAATACAAGGAAAGCAAGAGGCTGATGATAATGAGTTAGGGTTTGGAAATGTGTCTAAACTGTCCCAATAAAACTTCCTGCAACGAGTGAAGTGTTCTGTCAGCACTGTCCAGTGTGGTAGCCACTAACCACATATGACTACCGAACCCTTGAAATGTGGCTAGTGTGACTTAGGAACTGAAGTTTTCATTGTAATTCATTAAATAGCCACATGTGACTAGTGACTAGTCAGTACAGGAGGTGTTTATGGACAACTACATGGAGCTGTCCAGCAGAGATGGATCTGCACAAAGCAGTTCGGTGGTGATCAGATATGAGTAGTGGTTCAAGCTATGGACATGAATGAGATTGCCCGTGTAATAAATATAGAGAGAAGAGGGCCAGGACCTAATTCTGGGTAACAAGCAACATTTAACAGGCAGGCAAAGAAAGATAAATAAAAAGAGCTGAGATGATGCCTTCGGTTTTCTAGAAGTAGACCGAGATGAGGATTTGTGTGCAAATGATTTATTTAAAAAGTGCTACCAGAAGAAACCAGTAAGGGAGTGGAACAAGCAGGAGGGAAGGAGAAGAAACAAGCAAGCATGTGATCCTGGGTGGAGAGTAGTTCATCTTGATCCCACAGGAAAGCTCTGGATGTAAGTTATCCCTCAGATTTGTCTGAAAACAAGGGAACTGGGCCTTTCATATACCAATAGTGCTCAGGTGTTGACCAAGGACTACCCCTGGGAGATTCCCATGCACTTTATTATGGCAGAGCCTCCAGTAGCCTAAGGGCATTCTTAAAAAAAGAAAAGGAAGGAAGGAAGGAAGGAAGGAAGGAAGGAAGGAAGGAAGGAAGGAAGGAAGGAAGGAAGGAAGGAAAAGAAAGAAAGAAAGAAAGAAAGAAAGAAAGAAAGAAAGAAAGAAAGAAAGAAAGAAAGAAAGAAAGAAAGAAAGAAAGAAAAAGAAAAAGAAGAAAGAAGAAAGAAGAAAGAAAAAGAAAGAAAGAAAGAAAGAAAGAAAGAAAGAAAGAAAGAAAGAAAGAAAGAAAAAGAAAGAAAGAGCCTGGAAGTTCTAACTGTTGGAGAGAAACCACACACCAAAGACCAGGGGGCATGGGAGTATAGAATGTGTGTGTATGGGGGGGAAGGGGTAGAATGGGCAAATACATCACACACAAATGATAAACAGGGATCCATGGCATGGTTATTGTCTCCTATAGAAGACATGAATGACTACTATCGCTGAGTGACCGTGGAGAGAATAATTTTAGGGAAGTAGTAGAGCAGAAGCCAAATGGTAGTGGATTGAGGAATGAATGGAAGGTGAATAAGTGGGAGGAGGGATGTGGAGAGCTGTTCTACACAGTTTGGCCAAAAAGGGACGGCGATATGTAAAGTTATAGTTTAAAAATGTGAATAGATTTGCTTGTTTATAACCTGAGGGAGACCTGATTACATCAGATGTCTGAGGAGAAAGGTGCCAGTACAAAGGATGGTAACTGAAGGAATGAGGTTTAAGGGAAGTGAGAAGGATGGAATTCAGAGCCCAGGTTAAACCAAGGTATTAATACAAAGAAATACCTCTTCCTCGGGTACAGGGAATATAATACTCAGGATGCTTTCAGGTTAAACATGAAAAGAGGAGTTAATTGGTTCATAGAATTTAAAAGTCAGAAATAGAATGACTTCAGAAATGACTGGAGCCAGAAGCTCAATGTCCATTTGAACTTGGTCTCACTTTCTTAGTTCTGCTTTCCTCTGGATTGTCTTCATTCTCAGGCAGGTAGTACCCTCATAGATAGGAAGATGGTCACCAGCAGCTGCAAGCTTACATTCTACCACATCAATGACTGTAGCAGAACAAGATCATAGATTTCCCACTAGCTCTAACAAATGCAATAGAGTTGAATCTCATCAGCTCAGCTTAGGTCACCAAATGACCACCTGTTGTATAATAGAGAATTTGTTTGATTGTTGTCCCATGTTCCTGGCACAGAAAATTAAAAACACTTGGTACTTCCCAAGTGATGCAAGTGTCTGTTATTCATGAGCCCCTTAGATCACACCTGAGTTTTTACTAATGAAGTGACTCATGGCAAGTCTCTAGACAGCTTCAGGATGGGGGCTGATCACCAGAAAGACCAACCTTGTGATAAAATGGTTGAAATTTTGTACCAGCTCAACCTCCAGAGAGGGGAGGGTGCCTGTAGATTGAGTTCAGCTACATGGCAATGATTTAATCGGTTTTGCCTAAGTAATGAAACCCCAATAAAATCTCTGAACATTAAAGCTCAATGGGGCTTCCTGGTAGGTAAATACATTGATGTTTCAGGGGGTGATGTGCCTATTCCATGGAGAGAGGGCATAGAAGTCCTGCATTTAGACCCTCTCAGACATCACCCTATATGTTGCTTCATTTGGCTGCTCCCGGCTTGTATCCTTTATTATAACACTAATACGTATAGCATTTTACTGTATTCTGTTAAATTGTTCTAGCAAATGACCTAAGGGGGCCCATGGGAAACACTAAGGTCTGCAGCCAGTTGGTCAGAAGCACAGATGGCTGGAGGACTCCACTTACAGCTGGCATCTAAAGTGGGAGCAGTCTTGTGAAGGCTTAAGCCCTTAACCTGTGGAGTCTGTGCTAACTCTGATCAGTTAGTGTCAGAACTGAACTTCAGTACACCAGCTGGAGTTGAAACAGAATACTAACCCCAAACCAACACTCGTAACCACAAGGGGTAGATTACGCTGACTGATAAACACTGAATCATGGAACAACCTGAGATTGGGATGGGCTGATGGTGGAGGGTGGCTGGCTCTTCAAAGGAAAACCAGGGGCTCTGATAGAAGGGGAAGTGGTTGCTTGTGGATTCTTCTGGAGGTCATCTTAGCCCTCCCCCTCCACAAAAAAAGGAAATTTCTCATATTTTGTCTTCTTTCCTGGGTTGTCAAAGTCAGCCTTGGGACTTTGACCTGGATCTCCTGCCCTCTAAATCATACTCTGTTCAATCAGGACAGTTTGACAGCCTAGAGTACTCCAGCTTTACTTAGGCTCTGTCTTTGAACCTACACACACCATTTCTCTCACTTTAATCAATATTCATCCCTCTGGTTTCAGGCTTCAAAGTGTTTCCTCCTCTAGGAAGCCAGGAATGGCCAACCCATCTAGGCTACCTTTCGCGTGCCTTTTACTTAGTTGCTTTTGTGTGACATTCACAAAGTGTTTCCAATTGAAATGTCTCCTGCCGCATCTGAGTGACATGAGTATAATCAGAGTTCTGTGTTTGGAAGGGCCTATATGTGGCTAATAGAGGGAAGGGGGGACTAGAAGCAGAGAGGAGACTGGTGCAGTGGTCTGGGAGAGGGCTGATGCCAACCTGGCCAGGGTAATGCGTGGGGCTAGTGCCAAGAACAATATCCAAAGAACTTTCTGAGGAGGCATTGCCCGGCTGGCTAGGGAAAATAGTGAAGGATGCCCTCGAGCTTCCAAAGTCATCTGAGTGTCACTGAGGACAAAGCTCTGGGTCATATTCCTTGATTTGCCACTAAGTTTCTTGTCAGGCCAATATTCATTTCAATTACACCTGATCCCACACCCTACTTTTAGAAATTAGAGCTACAAGAAATCTTTAAAATTATAGTCTAACCTTGTACTTCTTTCCCCAGATTATAGCTCATAGAGGCCCCAAAAGTTAGTGACTCACCTTATTTTTAAAATAAATGTGAATATAAAATTTTCTATTAAAAACATCAAGAAACTTTACAAGCTCAATGCAAATGCTCAACTGAAATGACTCAATACAATTCTTTCAACAAGTACTTTTTCACCTAAGTGTTAGGAACCGTTCTGAGAGTAAAAAATAAGTTCTTACTGTCATAATCTGGTGAGATGGAAAAAAAAGCAAACCACCAAGCAAACTGAGATAATTTTGGATATTTAGGTGCTATAAGGAAAATCAAAGGACCACTTTAGATAGAAGTGACATCTGAGGTGGGACCTGACTGATGAGAACTATGGAGAAAGTTACAAGGGAAAACATCTGCAAAGATCCTGAGGTAGAAACAATTGTAAAATGTTTGCTGAACAGCAGGATGGCTAGTGTGGCCGGGAGGGAATGAGAGGAAAATCATACTAGATGAGGTCGAAGTGGTGGGCAGGGGCCAGATCGTGCAGACCTTGTGGGCCACAGGAGTTTGGGTTTTTTTTTTTTTTTAATAACAGCTTTATTGGGATATAATTTACCTGCTATACAATTCACCCATTTCAAATAGGAGTTTGAATTTTATACTAAGTGTCAGATCATAAGGAGTCCTTAAGGGAGGGATTAGTTTCTGATCTACATTTTAAGGACTGATCTGGCTGCTGTGTGGATAGATTTGACAGGTACTGAGAATAAGAGTAGAAGCTGGGAGACGCATTGGAGAATTCGTGAGGCAACCTAGATGAGAGATGATGCCAGATTGAACTACAGTGTCAAAAGTGGAGATGAGAGAAGCGGTCACATTCAGAAGATTTTGGGAGAGAGAACTAGCAGGATTGAGTACTGGGTTATGTGTAGAGTGAGCGGAAGGGAGAATGGTGGTGTCATTTATTAGAGAGTGTGGGAGAGAAGCGAGAATTGTTTTAGATTGTGTTAAGTCTGGGCACCACATGGTGGCACCCTTTAGTTTGGAAGGTTCATTAACAGTTTAAGAGCAAATATTCAGAGGCTTAGGGTGGCCAGACACAGAGGATGTGAACATAAAGCAAGCCCAGTCCTGGCCCTATGCATCACTCAGTCTCAGACAAGAAATCCGTCTCGGTACCAAGTGCTGTAAGAGAGTATCTGTTAGGATATATTTGACTGCAAATAACAAACAACTTTGACATAGTCTAGCTTAAACAATAGGACATCATCGTCACACAAAAGGAGTACAGCCTTCTAAGATCCTCTTTACTTTGGCCTCTTCTGGATTTTGGCTGCATCACAGCCCAGGAGCAAAATGGGCACAGTAGTTCTAGGCTTCTCATCCAAACCCAGCCAACATTCAGAGTCAGAAGAAGGTCCCTTTCTTTGGTGTCTTCTTGAGAATGAGGGACCCTTTCTTGGAAGGCTCTCCCACCCCCAGATCTTTTACTAATCACTGGCCCCAAAGGAGTCACATTCAGCCCTAACCAAACCTCTTGGCAAGGAGACTAGGACCACCAGAAGTGGATGAGACCCCATCAGATTTATTCTGGAACAGGAGAAAGGGCCACGGTGAACAAAATCAGGGCCTACCTGCAGGAAGATGGAAAATGGCTATTAAGCAGGGGACGTAACAGAATGAACAGACTGCCAGGGAGACATGGAAGGCCATTTGATTTCAAGAATATCTTTTTTAAAGAGTTTAAAATTCAGCACGAATATTTTTTTTAACTGTAGTTACATAGTTATATGACTGTATATGAAAGAGAAAAATCACTCATTCTCCAAGCAAATTCACAGCCTCCTAAAGTCACACTTTCGACTCCCTTTGTCCCCACCTCCCACTCTTTTGGCTGCCGAGGGGCTACGAGCCGGGACCGCAAAGCTCTGTTTGTCCCCGCAGTTGTGAGCCGGGAGGGCGGGTATTTGAGGGTAAAGGGCTCCATTCTTGCCTCCTCCTCAACTCATTTCCTCTCAAAGATGTCAGTAATGCGGATATTACTACTGTATTCCCATTTTACAGATAAGAAAACAAAGGCTCAAAGGAGAGGTGGGTCACCCTTGAGTCCCACCCCCGAAAAGGCTCCCAGGATCGTCTTCCTCAGCCTGGCCGCTGGGCCTCGCTCTACCTCCGGCTGCGGCACTAGGGCCGCCAGATCGCTCGTCTGACCCGTTCAGTGGAAACACAGCTGAGCCCCGGGAACCCCAGCGCCCGGCAGCCTCCGCGACGCTGTGCATCATGGGAGGCTCCCCTGCCCGCTCCCGGCGCCTCCGGAGACGACCGCGTGGACGCCCTCCTCCCGCGAGGCCCGAGGGCAGGCCTCCCCACGCCCCGCCCCCGCGACGCCGGCGCCGGCCTCCCGGGACGACTTCCGTCCCGCGCCCGGAAGTCGGCGGAGCGGGCCATAGAAACTGGCGGCTAGAGGCGCCCGGACTCGCCCTCCCGGCCTTCACTTCCGCCGGAAGTGCCTTCCAGGTGCCATTGATCGTTCCCTAGTGCACGCGCGGGTCCCCGGTGCTCGGTTCCCGGTCCTCGGGGCGTGAGTACGACCGCGATGGCGGCTGCCACGTTGCTGCGCACGACGCCCCTCTTCAGCGGTGAGGGGGAAGGGAGAACGGCGGCGGGCCGGGGCCCCGAGGGGGTCGTCGGGAGTGGCCGGGCTTGGACCCGCGCCCTGAGTCCAAACCTCTGCCTCGGCAGGTCTGGGCGCCGGTCCGACCTCACTACTGCAGGCTCTGCTGCGGCCGCCGAAGGCTCCGGCACTGTCTCTCTTGTGCCGCGGCCTGGCGGTGGAGGCCAAGAAGGTCTATGTGCGCGACAAGCCCCATGTGAACGTGGGTACCATTGGCCATGTGGACCACGGCAAGACCACACTGACCGCGGCCATCACGAAAAGTAAGCGGGGTTGGAGTGGGGGCATTCGGCAGCCCGCTCTGCTGGCGGGACCTGGAGCCGGGGAGGCGGGGCCGGTAGAGTGGCTGCTGGAGGTGTTCAGTCCCAGGAGTCCAGATCTCGGGTGGGCGGGAAATTGGAAGATGTAGGAGACAGGTTTCCCCTGAACACGAAGAACTTTGTGATGGACAATTTGGGAGAACCCTGAATAGCCTCCCTCCAACTATAAGGACAGCCTCATGAGCAGAGGCTTTACCCTAGAGAAGACGCTGGGCAGGATCATAAGGACTTTTAACAATTCTTTCTGCCTCGGTTACCTCCGCTGAGTTCAGGGAGGGGACTATCATCCCAGGCTGTCCCTTGTTTAGGTGGGAAGGACCCAGGGGTGTGGCCTGAGCTCTGCTTCTATCTCTGCAACTTTGCCTGAGAGGTGTGTTCTCTTCCCTCCATTAGTTTTAGCTGAGGGAGGTGGGGCCAAGTATAAGAAGTACGAGGAAATTGACAATGCTCCAGAGGAGCGAGCCCGTGGCATCACCATCAATGCAGCCCATGTGGAGTATAGCACTGCCGCCCGCCACTATGCCCACACAGACTGCCCAGGTCACGCAGATTATGTTAAGGTGAGAGCATTGCTGGGGACAGCCAGGAGCTGCCTCCTGTCAGGAAAAATATTAGACTTGTGGGGAGGAGGTTCAGATACTGAAGATGGATAGGTTTGAGGTCATGGATTTGTGGGCATGGCTCACTTTTCTCTGCCATCTCCTGATGGCAAAGAAAGGTGAGCCTCAGTTCCTAACTGCTGATCTTGGCTAGAAGGATGTGGAGCTGAGGAGGTTGTTGACATAGACTGAGTGAGTGTTTCCTCTCCTCTCTTTACCCAGAATATGATCACAGGCACCGCCCCCCTCGATGGCTGCATCTTAGTGGTTGCAGCCAATGACGGCCCCATGCCCCAGACCAGAGAGCACTTATTACTGGCCAGACAGGTATGCAAAGCCTGGGTAGAAGTGGAAAGATGAAAAGTGAGGGGTTGGGCCACTCAGGACACTATCTCTCTGTCTGTCTACAGATTGGAGTAGAGCATGTGGTGGTGTATGTGAACAAGGCAGATGCCGTCCAGGACTCTGAGATGGTGGAGCTAGTAGAGCTGGAGATCCGGGAACTGCTCACTGAATTTGGCTACAAAGGGGAAGAGACTCCAGTCATCATAGGCTCTGCCCTCTGTGCCCTTGAGGTGAAGGCAGGGTCAGGCAGGGGCTGCTGTGGCAGAGGATGGGGCTGGATGGGCATCTAGAGCTCTACTCTGAGTCTGGGGAGTGGTTCTTCATAAGCAGAATGAAAATTTCAGAGTCCTGTCACCTCTGCCCATAGCAACGTGATCCTGAACTAGGCCTGAAGTCTGTGCAGAAGCTGCTGGATGCTGTGGACACTCACATCCCGGTGCCCACCCGGGATCTGGAGAAGCCTTTCCTGTTGCCTGTAGAGTCAGTTTACTCTATTCCTGGTGAGGACTGTGCTCATTGATTTTTTTTTTCCCTAGCAAGAGCCTCACCCAAGGTCTCTCTGATGATCTGTCTTGTCCCCTCCCAGGCCGGGGCACGGTGGTGACAGGTACGTTAGAACGTGGAATCTTGAAGAAGGGAGATGAGTGTGAATTCCTGGGACATAACAAGAACATTCGGACTGTGGTGACAGGTATAGGAAGGAAGCCTTGGGACTCAGGAGCTGGCTCCAGGATGACCTCTCTTCTTACAGATCCCCTGTGCCTTTTTTTTGGCCCATCCTCTCTTGTCTTTTATCCTCCTTCCTAGGCATTGAGATGTTCCACAAGAGCTTGGAGAGGGCAGAGGCAGGTGATAACCTTGGGGCCCTAGTTCGAGGCTTGAAGCGAGAAGACCTGAGGCGTGGCCTGGTCATGGCCAAGCCAGGTTCCATCCAGCCCCACCAGAAGGTGGAAGCACAGGTGAGGGCTCCAGATGATAGTGGGCATGCCTGAGCCAAACTGACCCCTGGAGAAGCAGTGCTTCTAGTCACTTGTTCTTTTCCAGGTTTACATCCTCAGCAAAGAGGAAGGTGGCCGCCACAAGCCCTTTGTGTCCCATTTCATGCCTGTCATGTTCTCCCTGACTTGGGACATGGCCTGTCGTGTCATCTTGCCTCCAGGGAAGGTATGGTGGATATAGAGAATGTGAAAGAGCAGAAGGGGCACTCTTCATAAAAGTTTTGCCTCACAGATCCAAAGTTGTGACAGTGGGGACTTCCTTAGGTAAAGGGGGGCTGACTGAAGATGTAAATGAAACTAGTAATGGAAGGGTCTGGACCAGTGGATTTAGGGGAGCAAACCCTCATCCAGATTTCCTTAGGCTAAAAACATAGCTTTACTGGCATTTACCCACAGAAGACTTCCCAGAAAAGGATTCCTCTCCTTGAGTGTTTCTATACATAGGGCTCAAAGAAGTCGATGACTAAGAAACCTGCATAAACCAAAATGTCAACATTTTTTCTCCTGAGCGTACCTTAAGAACAGTGTCACTGGTCCTTTTTTTGCCTTTGCATATGCTTGCATTTGCCTGACCGCTGGAATGAAGCTGTCTCCAGAATAACCCTGCTGCATTTCCCCATAAACTTTAACCTAGGTAGCCAGCACACAATTGGAATGAAGGCATCCTGAGGCCATGCATAATCCCTGTCTCTGCCCCCTCCAGGAGCTCGCCATGCCTGGGGAGGACCTGAAGCTTAGTCTAATCTTACGGCAACCAATGATCTTAGAAAAAGGTCAGCGTTTTACCCTGCGAGATGGCAACCGGACCATTGGCACCGGCCTTGTCACTGATACACCAGACATGACTGAGGAGGACAAGAATGTGAAGTGGAGTTGAGTCTGTATCTCTGCTCAGGCTCTTGTGGTTCAGGGCTGCACTGGCCAGTGTTCGCTCCTTCTGGTGCCCCCTTCCCAGGGCACAGACTGCAATCTAGCAGTTGCAGCTAGACTGACACTTCCCCTGCCAGGAGAGGCCATGTGGCCTGCCAGGTGAGGTAGGTCAATAAACTGTTCTGTGAATAGTAAGCTGTCCTGGGTCTCCTGTCCTTTGTATAAGTAAGTTGGAAGGATGAAAGAATATAAAAACGGAGCAGAAGCCTGGGACAGATGGGCTTTGAGATACCCCTGAGCCATTTTAACTGAGTGCTCTCTAGCCTCAGTTCATCTCTGTGGTGTAGGCTGGAAAAGTTCCTTTTTTAAAAAACCTGTCAGTACTGCTATGACAATTTAAAGGAGAAGCCGAAAATTGGATATCCTCCTGGGAGATAGTGGAAAGGATTTTATCACTTGGAGCCAGCATGGGCTCTGCTTTGGTGCCAAATCCACCTCATTTCTTCCTTGTGTAATTATTAGGCTGTTAAATGTCTAGCCACCCTTGTTTAAGCTTTGATACTGGAGACTATCTTACCACTAGAACCAACACCTAAGAGGTACTTGTTTAACCACTGCCTTAATTCCAAACAGGTTTGAGAAGTTGTAGAATGGTTTCTTTTTATCGTTTATTTTCCCATTTGAAAAAAAAAAAGTGCTGCCAGTGTTAATATCATACACAGGAATGCTACATTTTCTAGGATTTAGCATTCACAATAATCAAGAATTACAGTATTTTGTAAATGGAAACACCACTATTAAAAACAGAATGCTATAGAATGTCATGTTTTCCAAAGACTATCGATATACTAAAGTGATGCAAAAATAATAAAGCAAGATATTTCATGGCAAACTTTGGGGGTAAGGTTAGGACTGTAATCCACGAATTATCTAGGGGTAAATGCTACTGCCTCAAGCACTGCCAGTAAGTATTCTCAGGACAAATGGGAAATGGGTTAAAATCAAGAAAAAGGCTGTTTATCATATATACAGGGGATAAAATGCTGAGTTTTTTTTTTTTAACTTAAAAACTGATGATGCTACTCCAAACAAGTAACATTCAGCAGGGATTAATGGCCACCTTTCAAACGTGGATCCTGACAAATGAGTGTATTCAGACAACCTACTGATAAGTAGTCTTGAGAGAGGAGGCCCTCCAACCTGAGAGCCATTTTGAGAAACTGAGAACCTCATCTATGACTCCGGAGCAGAGGCAAGCTGAAAGAAGCCCAAGGGAAGGACTTAAGATCTTCGGGCAGGTTTGCTTGTTTTACCCTTGGTGTCCAAGGAGAAGCTAGAAAGTCTCATGGGGACTCCTTACTGGAGGTGAAGTTCCAACTTCAAGACTTCTGCTCTTAGGAGTAAGAATTAAGTTAAAACCAATCTATAGTCCTTCATAAAGCATCAAAAGGACTCAGTAAAGTTATATCACTCACAGTACTAGACACCTGTGTCCCCTCAGCCCAACTGAAAGATTTCCTGCGCCTGCTTCTTCCATTACTGCCCAACCCCAATAGACATCTCAAGAGAGCTCTTTAACTCGGGACCTCAAAACAGCCTATTTTAGCAGCCCATCAGCTGCTACAGACAAATGCCTTTTTTCACTTATACTTCCCCTCCCTCCCTCCACTCCCATGTCCACCAGATTTCAGATCATCACACCCTGGAAATTCTTTCCCAGTATCTAATCTTCATTTGTCCTGTCCTGGTCTCAGCCAATTTTCTCTGGCTTTGATCAGAGCTGAAATCTCCCTGCCTACCACTGAGCACCAGTTTCATCCTCACAATCCTCTAAGGGTAAAATTATCTCCATTTGCAGACAAGATGACCAAGGCCATCTGAGGCCTGCTTTTTTCTACCCACGCCCCCCCAAGCTTGGTGGTTCTTGTCCTATCCTTAACCCCTAGTTTATCTCTAAACCTCGAACCCCTCTTCTCCTACTAGCAGCTTTGCTTTTATGGGTCTCACTAGACAGGCCTGTTTCCAGTGGCCATGTACACTAACGAGCTTTTCAGTGTAAAGCAGTGAACATAATTCACAAGGCACTTCAAAATGAAAACTTCAAATCACACCCTAAGATGAATTCAATTTTGATGTGAGAAAAATCACTGGGAGGTTAGGTGACCTGTGCAGTAGTCATAGCCATAAGGTCACCATCCTAAGGCTATAGAACCTACAATGCCCATCTCAGGAAGCATATCCTACCACATGTAAGACTGACAGCTATCTTACTCTACTCCCCAAAGAGAAAACTACAGGCAGGTTAAGTTAGTTTAAAATTTTATTTTTTTTTTTAATTTTTAAAATTTTTATGTAATAAAAAGTAAAAGTCCTTGTCCAACCATCCTTGTGGGTCATCTGTCTCTCACGCAGGTCACTCAAGTTAATGGGGAAGAAAGAACAGGGGGCCCAAGTCTGAGATTATAAATAATAGAAAATAAAAGATCTTCCGTCTCCAGCAGGGGAGAGGTTAAGAGGATGGGAGGGCAAGATGGGGTGGGGATGGGCAGGGGCAGAGAAGGAACCTCCCACCCCGCTGGACCCTGGCCCTGCCCACTGAGGCCCCTCCCATTCAAGGTGCTTGGCAGGAATTCCCCAGGCCTGGGGCAGGGGAAAGTGAGGATTGGGGGGCTGGGATGGTCCGAGCTGCTGGGGGAAGAGACATAGATCACTCTTCCCTCCACTCATGGAGGTCTCAGGTCGCGGCCAGGACAATCTTCAGTTCCCCGGGGGGTGGAAGGGGAGCTGCTGGGAGGGATGAGATTGAACTGGTTGGAGGGGAAAGAGAAGAGAGCAGGAGCATTAGAACCCAAGCAGCTGTCCCTTCATCCAATGCCGTCCAGTGTGGGGTGTGGGGGGGTGTGTTTGGGTGGGAGCGGCCTCCTCAAGGTGTCTCATGGGGCTGTCAGAAGCACAGATCAAACGCTGTTTCCCAGTGAGCCAGAGCCCTTACTCGTGTGCCCAGCTCAGCCCCCCACACCCCAGCCTGGCCCTGTCTGCTGCGCTGACCTTACCTCGGCTAAGTCAGGAGACAGTCGGGGTCACTGAGAGCTGGGGAGGCAGTGGGGAGGGGGGCTGCTGGATCACAACTGAGCGAGGACGGAGGGAAGCAAAGGACAGAGCCAGGAGCAAGCCCCTGGCGACGGCGACTGTGGCTTCTGCCCACCCTACATACTTCACAGACAGGTGCAGGTCGGCGGGCGCCCTGTGGGACAGCCCTGCCTCCAAGACCCCTCACTCCCCACCCAGAACCCGTGCATCCTGCCCCACCTGCAGCCCATCAGCTCTTCCATGCCAAATTCCCCCAGCTAACGAGAACTCACGAATCCTGTCATCGGCTCCTCCTGGAAATCCAGGCGCCTGGCCAGGCTGCTCACCTTGGGGGTGTCCGATGTAGGGGTAGGGTGAGGGTGTGGAAGCTGAGAGTGCAGGCACCCCACTCTGGGGCACTGCGCCTTGGGGGGGGCCCCCATGGCTCTGGGGTGGGTGCAGCAGCATCACCTGGGGCGGGTGGGGAGCCCCAGGGTGAGGGGGCGGGGCTGCTGTGATTCCAGTTTGGACATGGGCCTGCAGAGAAAAGAAAGTAGCTAGGAGCACCACAGGACCTTGACACAAGCTGGGTCCTTAATGTTGGGAGCACTAAGCAAAGGTGGCACCATGGACTCATGTTAAGGTCCTCACAGCAGGACAGACTCAGAAGCAGGTCCCTCTGGTCTCTTACCTGGGTAACATGGGCCATGTTGGTGAAGCCGTGGGGCAGCTGCTGGTGGGCATGGATGGCATACACAGCAGCTGGCTGGGGAAAGCTGCTCTGAGGGGACTGGGCAGAAGGTCCCGGTGGCAGAGAAGGCGGCGTGCCTGTCAGGGCCCCTGGGTGGTACAGATTCTGCTGTGGCTGTCCACTGCCCAAGTGTGGGGCCTGCCCCGCCTGGTGCTGTCAGGGGGAGGGGGAAGGGTGAGTGCCACCCACTCCTCTGGTACCCAGGCCTTTCACCTGTTAACCTCTTAACCACCCCACTGGGGAATAACCCCTAGCTCTATCCCTCACTTCCAACCACCCATTCCTGCCCCAGTCTCTCAGACCCCCCATGGCAGGCACCTGGACAGGACTGGGGGCTGCATGCTGGGACTGTGGCTGGCTCCCAGTAGGCGTGGTGGCCGGCTGCGGCTGGTGGGCATGGAGTTGCGTGGCATGGTGTGGATAGGACTGGTGAACAGTGGCTACAGCAGGAAAGAGGAAAAGAATAAGTGCTGAGCACACTGGAGGAGCTGAGGAGCCTGGAGGGGGATGGTACAGCAGAACTCACCATAAAGGGCTTGGGGGGTGGGCTGCTCTGCAGAAGGGTACTGAGGGGTGGAGGATGACACAATGGCCTGGGGATGGCTCCCTGACGTCAGCATGCGTGGGTTGCTTTGAAGCATGGGGGCAAACACCGGCTGGAGTGGCAAGGAGAGAAATGGTTGGCACAGCAGAGGACTTGGAAGGCATAACCTGTGCATATCACTACTCTGGCTTTGTCACGACTACCTTTTTTAACATTCACAATCATCCAACTATGTAGATGCTACTTTATCGACACTTTATAGAAAACAACCTAGGCTTGGGTGTTCAAGTGCCTTGCCACAGCACAGGTCCTACTGGAGCCAGGACTAAAGCTCAATCTGACACCACCACTCAGAACACTGCCTGCCTCTCTCACCCAGCTCCTCTGAGTCTAGGAGGTGAAGAAGATGGGATCTCTAGCAGGCTCCTGCATCCCCATGTCCCTCCTGTGCCTCAGTCACCTGTGAGGGATAGTGGGCCATGGGCTGCATCATGGTGGGCTGGCCTGGGAACTGCTGTGGGTTGTAGGGTATGTAGGAAGAATAAGGTGTGGCAGCCACCAGAGGTGGGCCAGCAGCAGCGGCGGCCTGCATCATTGGAGGGGCTGAGGCTGGCTGGTGTTGGTCCGAGCGCTGGGGGGGCAGGGAGCCTGGGAGTGGGGGGAAAATAGTGCCGAGCTCAAGCGCCATCTGCCAGGAGCCATTAGGCAGCCCCACTGACTGCCCCTCCAGACCCTGCTCACCTTTTGCTCCCCGGTACTTGCCCTGCTGTCCAGGCACTGAGTTGGATACAGGATATGGATACATCTGAGGTGCCTAGAAACAAGGACAGAGATGAGGCTGAATGACTCGTTTACAAATGTCCAGAATAGGTGTGACCTGGTCCCTCACCTAGCCCAACCAAACCTCTTACTTAACCTGGGCCCACTTTGACTCTTACCTGAACAGCTGGTCCCATGTGGATCTGAGGTATGTAGGAAATGTACTGAGGGCTATAGAGCCCACTTTGGCCTGCTGTCAGCACCGGGATGGAAGGAGTTGAATGAGTACGGGGCCCCGGAGAAGTTGGAGTACTGGTGGATTTATTCTTTAAGAGATGAGAGACAACATATGTTAAGTATCTCACGATTTTTCTATCTCCTTCCACTCCCCAGCCCCCACCTATATAGCAACAGCGTTCTTGGAATGCTGTATGCAAAACATATGCTATCTCGGGTAAGCCTCACATCAAACTCTACAACATGGGGCACTCTAAAATTATAGATGAGAAAACAGAAGAATTACGTGGCCAGTCCAAGAACACAAAGCTTACAGGTACAGGGGTTTAAGCCAAATTGGTGGACCCAAATGAAGCCCATGCTCATAACTACCACATTCAGATACTCCCTAGGCTAAATGCTAAACCCCAGAGAGAAACCCATAAATACTTGTCAGAAACATCACATTCCTTGCCACTGAGCCCTGAAACCTGTTTTTACCAAACCAGCCCAACTGCTGCTATCTCTCTACTTTCACAATGTCTCCTCTCACTGCCTGACAGTCAAGTGCTCCCTGCTTCAGTGTTGGTTACCCTACTCCCAAATCTCCTTTGTGAAAACCAAAGTCCATGTTCTCCTATCCCATCTCACCACAGACAGCAGAGGCTTTGTGGGATTGAACTCCTTGGCATTGGGATTCAATGTTGACTTCTTCACTTGTCTGCAAGAGAAAAATAAAGTAAATCCTCATGGCTCGCTCCTCATGCCCCGACACCCACCCAGCTCCCCACTCCACTCACTCAGCAACAGGACCCTCATCCTTGTCATCTCCCTTGATGAGGCCCACTGGGGGGCTGCCGGTTTGGCTTGGGCAAGGCGGTGGGGGTTGATCTGGCCCTTCAGTGCCTCCTGCTGGTGGCAGGGGCGGTTTGTCCTCCTTATCCAATATGGACTCTGTCTTGGAGGAGACCGGGGACCCCATGGACTCTGAAGTCAATAGAACATCAACTTCTTTCTCCTTCCCTTTGGCCTCTTCCTTTAAGATCCGAGGAGAAAAAGGATCCAGGCTGGTTTCAGGAGAGCTACTGGGCTGAAGCTGAAAGGAAAAAACCACACATACAGCACTGTCTTGTCCAGACCCCAGGCCCTGCTTCCTTCTTTCATCCTTGCTCTCATCACTTCTACTTCACCTAATCCTATGCCTCTTCCATCAGCCCCCCATCCCCCTTCAACTTCAATTGTTAACATCCTAGTTAATTCCCACCCTTCTCACCTTAAACTGGGCTCCAAATTTTCTCAGTTCTTCCAGTTGAAAGCGTTTCTGTTCATTCTGAAGACCAGAGACTATTAAAAACAATAAAAAAGGAGAAAATATACATTTCTTTTCTCAAAGTGGCTACACAGTGCCAGTAGCTACATATAACAAACAACAAAACAACAACCAGAAAAACAATAGAGAAGCTCTTGAGAATCTTATCAGAGAAATTAGGATCAAAGAACTAAGAGACATTGTTTCCAAATTCCAACAACTTTCCTAACGGAAATGCTCTTCCAATCAAAGGAGTATTAAACTTCAGCAGAAAAAAACAATCCTCACCTTTCCCAGATATCCGAGACAGCTCCTGGGACTCCAGAGTTCTCCCAGGTTCCTTGGCCGAAAGTTCTTTTACTGAGCAAGAAGAGACAGATGCTTGAAGGTCCTTTTGTCCAGAACCACACTTCGCATTGTCCACAGCCCTCAACCATCTGGCTCTTACCATCTGTGGGAGCCAGTGAGATCTTTGGAGAAGCTGGAGAACCGGAGCCTACTCCAGGGTCCACAATTGATGATGTCACAGGGATGGAAGCTGAAGAGGTCGGTACTGCTGAGCCAATGGGAGGCTCAAGACAGGAAGATGAGACTGGGGCAGGGGCAGCTGACTTGGGGGAGCGTGGGGGATACATCCGGCCCACTGAAAGAAAAGGGAAAGCTGTACAATGGTTACTGCTGGTCACTAAGCAATGAGTACAGAGAACTTAATAGAAACACCATGAAAAGTTTATCTTCTCTTTTATATACTACAAATCTAAATGCCTAGAAAGGCAAGACAGGTAACATAAGCAGGTAAAATGGTCTCATGGGCACCATGAAAGTTTTAAAGGGACAGCCATGACTCAGTCCCAGCCAACTGGAGATACACAGCAAGATAGGTCAGTGCTGGCAGAATTTCCTGTATTTCAAAAGAAACTGGAAATTTTCTATAATTTCTCGTTTTAAATGTTGGCAACTAACTTAAACAAAAGACATCTGCCACCAGGCACACTCACAGATTGCTACGCTGAGGTTTCTACACAAAGGAAACTAAAAAATTCTTTCCTAAAAAGCATAACTCCAAACCCCCAAAACACCTTTGACAGCACTCCAAACACTGACATTTATATCCTTCCACAAATTTCTATTCATTCATTTCACACTGTTGAAATTTTACCTGCAGAAGGGGCTGGAACAGAAGCTTCTCCAGAAGGCCTACTGCTGGGTGAAGATAGAGTCTTAGCACCTCTCAGAGGTCGCTGTGCCTTAGGAGACATGCGGGAAGGGCCTATTTTTTTTTTTTTAAAGGATGGGGAAAAAAGAGGAAGAGTACTTGCTATTACATTACCACCAACGCATCATCCTTCCAACCCATCTAAGTCCTTTCAATTATCCTTCCCACTTCCATATTGCCCCCTCTACCTGGCCCACCACAAAAGTCTGTTTCAAACTCACCTCCATTAATACCACGTGTTTCAGAACCTGGGCCAGGACTGCTATTATCAAGATGGTGAGGGCCACGAGGTGGCAAAGAGCTAAGGCCAGGCCGGCCACCCCGAGAACTGCTGCATCGAACTCCGCCCCGAGGACCTTCCCGAACTCGCTGGGGTAGAGGAATATACTTTCCCTCCCTGGGGGAGAGAGTTTGAATAAAGTCAAGTAGCCACAAAACCCAAACATTTTGGAAAAATGAAGCCCTTCTTTCGAAAGTCCATCTCCCACTCCAACACACACTTGCACACGTGCACACACACACAAAATGCCTGGCTCCAGCTTTCTGCACTATCCCACCTGAAGATCTGTCCTAGTTAAATGTTCTGTGGCTATAGGCTTATGACCTTGTGTGTCAACCCTGACCTGACCAACCTGCCCAATGCCCCACAATTCTATCACTTCTGACCTATGAAAAAGGAAGTATCACAACATTGTAGTTCAAGGTGTTTGTTCATAAGATACAGATTTTCATGCAGAGTTTGATTTCACTTTCACAAAAAATAAGACATAAATGTGGATGGGTATATAGACAGACACAGACCCCAAATATATACCAAAACTCTGAAAAAATTTTTTTCCCTTAAATCCATAAGCTTTAGCCTCATTACCGTGGGCAGATCACTTAACCACTCTAGGTTTCTAGACTGAAATTCGAAATAACCATTTCTTAATCTATATCTCACATGGCTGTGAAGCTAAAACAACAATGTACAAAGATCCTGGTCCACGCCCTGGCCGATATGATGAGCCCCAAACAGGCCAGGCTGCCCTCAACCATTACCTAGATGCCAAGCTGGGACTCTCTCGTCCTGACCCCTGCCGCTGGACTGCACTGTGCTTCTCCTCTTCAGTGCGCCCATCGTCGTTCTCCATGGCGATCCGCAGGCGGTACTGGGGGCTGGATTCAATCTCCCGAGCCAACTGGGCTGCACGCAGCTCCCGCTGACGAAACTCTTCTGAGTTGTCCTTCTCTAAGGGCACCCTGAGAGGACCGCCACCATCCCAGTGCCAGGGGACAAAAGGGGAAAAAGAAAAAAACATTTCTATTAGTCCTGTCACAAGTTCAGGTATGTAGGTAGTTAACCTCTTTAGCAATTCAGCATATTTAATGGTCATCTCTGAATCCGAGGAACACTTACACACATATTCAAGTATGTTTTAATTTCTAGAGAACAAATGGACAAGAAAGCAGTTAATTCCTCTCATGAGGTGGCCTGGATCAAGAATTAAGACCTCTGAAGGAGCACAACAGGAGAGGGGAGAGGGCAATCTGGACACCCAGAAAAGCATGGACAAAAGCTATATTCCACGTAGAGACCTGAGCTTCTGTTGCTGATCCCATATCTCAAACTGCACCACCAAAATACTCACGTGTAAGAAGAGAGACTGCTATCATAGGTGGTCTTTACGCCGTAATTCTCTTCATTGAACTTGAACATTTCGTTAGGGTCCCATCCATTAGACTAGGGAGGGAGGAGGGAGAATGTTTTAAAACTCAGCAAAGATGAGATAATACAAATGGATCTAGAGCATACTATGCGAAGTGAAACAAGTGAGACAGAGACAGGCAAGTACCACACAACCTCACTTATAAGTGGAACCTAAAGAATAAAATGAACAAACAAAATAGAAACAGACTCACAGATATAGAAAAACTGGTGGTTGCTAAATGGGGGGGGGGTTGGGGAGGCTGAATGAAAAGGTGAAGGGATTAAGACGTACAAATGGGTAGTTACAGAATAGTCACAGAGACATAATTTGTAACAGAAGGAACATAGTCACTAATGCTTAGTAACTATATTGATCGATCGATCAATTGATCGACAGTGCCAAGTGGGTACGAGATAAACTTGGGGGGGGATCCTTTTGTAAATTTTATGTCTAACCACTACACTGTGTACTTGAAACTAATATAATACTAAATGTCAACTAATTGAAAAAATAATTTTTTTAAATTTTGCCAATTAAAAAAATAAAAAAATCCCAGCAAAGAAAATAACAATGACGTGTCATTCTCCATCAAGCTGATAAATTTAAAAATCTAACCAAACCAAGAGTGGAAAATACATGGCTGGTGGAAATATCAACTAGAACTACCGAATGTGGCACAAATTGGCAGTAACTAGGTAAACTGAAGCCTGGAGACCTAACAAATCCATTTTCAGAGTAATTTCGGTATATATGCATGGGGGTACATGTTCTGAAAATTCAGTAAGGAACTATTTTCAATAGCAAAATAATGGCGATACAACACCAATCAGTAAAGAAAAGGATAAATACGATTTGGTAGGTATACATATATGGGCACATATACAAACAGAACAATAGACAATAGTTAAAAAGCAATGAACTAGAACTATTAACATAAAACATTCACAAACAGGAAAAGTAAATTCTTGTGTAAATTAAATAGCTAAATAACAATGCATTCACCCATGAGAAATTTTAAATAATTCAAAGTAAAGCAGTTGTCTTTCAGAAGAGAAATAGGCCTACATGGTACTTAGTCTCATCTATACTTTTTGTTAAGTCAAAAATTAGACGAAGCAAATGTTGAAAGTAGTCAATCACAAATGGTGGGAGAACAGGTATTTTTGTTTTGTTCTTTTCAGTACCTTTCCATTCGGAATCTGACGGCCATGAACAAGCAATAGTAAAAGATTTCCCCCCTCTCTCCCAGCAGCAACTCGGTTCCAGGAATGTCAGTGCCTATACCCCATACACTGGCAGCAGGGCCACCCAGCTCGCAGGGTCATGGAAGGAAACTGTACCATGTCAGACTCGAGGTCGTAGTCATCGCTGTTGCTGTCACCCCCCTCCCAGCGCTGAAGAACCTTCTCTTTGTGTTCTCCATTCACCTTTGAGTTCATAGCAATGGCTGAATCAGTGAACTTATCTGTGAGGGCAGAGTTGAAGATCAGGAGTCAGATGTTATTTCCTTCCTTCTTTACAGCCCCCTCCTCCCCAAGTAGTTCAGAAACATAGAAAAGTATGTGTGTCTCAGGGCTTGTGAGTGGGGGGTGGTGGGGGGTGGTGAGGGGTGGGCAGGCACCAACATAAAAAGCCTCATCTAAATAGTTCAAAAGCAGCAAAGAATTGAAAACAAAGAAAATATGAACCAAAACATAGACCAAATTCATCTCACTTTATCTTCAACATCAAGACACATTCTCAAGAAAACTCTAGCAGTCTTCTTCAGAAAAAAAATGGTAAAGAGGGTGGTGATGTGTGGGAGTGGGGGGTGAAATCAAATCATTCTATAAGTTCTCTATCCCCTCCCACTCACACAAAGTGGCTCTGACATAACAGCCTGCCACAGTACCTTTAGTAGCATAATTGAAGTCAACATTTCGGAAGTGGACAAGCATGACATCACTTGGCTTAAACACCATGGTGTCCACAATGTCTTCCCGTCGAGGGCCACCTGCTGGCTCAGATACTTTCCGGTGCACAGCATCTACTGCTAGTTCAAACTAAAAAAGACCCATTTCCCAATACCCAAAGGTCAGTATCAAGAAACATGAAAGCAAAAATATGACTTTTTCTCTTACCCTTTCTAAACTTTTCCTAACACATGTGACGTCTTCTCAACATCAGCCATACAGGACTTAGCGAAAGCCTCAAACTTATAAATTTATATTTTAAAATTAAGCATTTTAACACAAAAGTACCCAGCCCTCAAATTTCACACACGTCTTCTACGGCTTGCACCACTATTTTCAGCACAGAAATAACTAATGGCCAAAACACTGACCAACACCACTCAATTTACATCTTCAATGAGATTATTTCATCCTTCTCCTTCCATGCAACTCTAAAAATAAGCTAATTTGAGTACACTGACCTTTGAGCTCAGAGTCTTGAAGATACCTTCATAGGTGGTGCCATTCTTCACCTTTACATCACAAGTAGAGCCCTGGCAGAGTGGGAAAAATAAGAAGCGTCTCCAGCAAAGAGATGCATTACATTCCTCAAACAACCCCAGTGGTTAGGTACCCACTTACCACAACAGCTGTAAGAAAGTGCAGCATTCTGGAATTGTTGTAGACACCCTCAAACACCTGTCAGTAACACAGGAGAAAAAGGGGAATAGCCAGTCAAAACCACACTTTCTAAAACCCCATGTTCCACATGCACCCACCTATATGTGCTGGGCCCCCTGGTCTTCTGAACCCACCTAACAATCTCCACACCTCAACTGTCCTATATCCTCATGTGTGTCTTTTACACCTCTACCTTGGGGGGGGGCACTCACCGGTGACTGTGGGGGTCCCTTTCCTGTGCTTTGTCCCCTGAAAGAAAAGGAAATAACTAAGTTAAATCTGTTCAATCCCTCTTACACAATTAATTATAAAGGACCTTGTATCCCAAAACCATATCATGTGAAGATGCTGATTTAGACTACAATTAATCAACAAGATTTTCAAACTCTCATCTCATAAAGGCATAGGCATTACAAGCCACTAAACACATTTCTTCCAAATGCTAGTAAAACAGACCTCAATCAACAACCGTTGTCAATTGCTTTAACAGGATATTCAACACAACCGCCTCACTCTCTCCAAGAGGCCAGGACTGCTTCCAGCAGACCAATGATAAGGTATTCAATAACCAATAACCCACCTCAAATATAAAGGTGAAATCATAGAGTGCAGATTCGGAAGGACCTAGCGCAAGTACATTATCTCCGAAATAGGAAAGACAATCATTTTCAGCAACTCTGCAGCTCAAGCACTGAAAAGAAGGTACCCGTTTTATAGCCCCCCCCCCGACCTCTTTACTCATTCAGCCCGTTACCCACTCTGGGAGGGGTCATCAATGGCCTAGTAACCCACCTCCTCGCTGGCTGATGTAACCGGCGGTTGAGGAGGGTGATGAGAGGGCCGTTGGCGGGGCTGGGGGACAGCGCAGCCGCAAGAGCCATCCACAGGGAGGCCTCGCCCGGTCTGCGCCTGCGCACTAAAGCCCAGGAGGCCTCTTCAAAAACCCTCCTCCCGCTACCGGAACCCCGTGCGCCTGCGTGCACCGCCACGCTCAATTCCATTAACCCATCCTCAGAAGGACCCGAGTGGGGTGTCCCCCACTCGGCCACGAACCCCCTGCATGCACACTGCCAGCCACTGCCCCACGTACCCCGGGCCCGCGATCGCCTGGGTCATAAGACAAGAGCATCCGCGCACACGGACGTGGGGAGCGCGCGCTCCGGAGGCTCCCGGCCCGCAGTCCGCCCGCCGCCTCTCCTTCCGTCCCCCCGCCCACCGCGCTCCCCTCCTACTGGCCAGACCGGGAAGGGGAGGTGGCCACCCGCTCCCAAGTCCCTCCCTCCCCATTGGCCAAACTGTGGGCCGCGCGCCCCCCTCCATTGGCTACAGCCGGGGACCCCTTTCCGCAGCTGACTCCCCATTGGCTGAAATCCGGGACCGCGAGACCCTCCTTGGTAATGGAGCCGGGGACCCCGACCACCTCTCCACCCCCCCCAACTCTTCGTGCCGCGGTGTTGGCGGGATGCGCCCGGCCTGCGCCGAGGGCCCGGCCGCGAGCCCTGACCAGGCTCTGGAAGTGCGGCAGGGCCGCCGAGTGCCCCAGTGGCCGCCGGGGAGCCCTTTCCTCCCGACCTGCTAGGATTGGAGGGGCCCACCCCCCGGCCCCACGGAGAGCTCCCCACTGCCCCTGGCGCCCCTCAAAAGCGGCCAGGCCAGGAGTCCGACGCGCGCGGCTGCAGCCAGGCCCCGGCCGCCGGGCCGGAACCGCGTCGCCGCCGCCCCGCAGCCCGGGCCCCGGAAGCCCACCCCCTTCTCACCTGGCGCTGCCGATGGCCGCGGGCCCCGGCCTCTCCTGGTGCTGCTGCGGCGGCGGCGGCGGCTGCGGGGCCAAGATGCCCTCGGGCCCCCGGCGGAGTCCGCTCCCGGCAGCGGCCGCGGGCCCCAGGCAGGGGGCGGCGGCGGCGGGCGGCCCTGGGGGAGCCGCGGCGGAGGCGAGGGGCGCCGGGAGGCCGCCGTTGGGCGGGCTGGCGCCGCCGGCGGGCCGGCGGGCCGCGGCCTGCTGCGGGGCGGGCGGCTGCTGGGGCTGGGGCGGCTGCTGTGGCGGCTGAGGCTTCAACATGATGGCAGCGTCCGGAAGGGGAATCAGGGGGAAGGGAGGGAGCGAGCAGGCCGGGGCGAGGCCCCTGCCGGAGAGCGCGGGAAGCGAGCGGGCCCGGGAAGCGGCGGCCCCGCCGTTGGCGGGCGCGGCGGAGACCCGCGGCGTCGGGGTCGGGTGGAGGCGCCCGCGGTGCGGGAGCGAGAGAGCGCCGCGAGGCGGGAGGGGAGGGGGCCTCGCGGGCCGCAGGAAAGCGAGAGGGCGCGAGCCGGGCTGGCGCGCGTGCGCGTCGCCGGCGGGAGGGCGGGGGCGCCGGGGGGGAGGGGCGGGAGCGGCGCGCCAGCCGCGCTCCCCGCGGCGCTCCGCGCGGGCGGGCGGGGAGGGAGCGGGGGGAGCCCCGCGCCCGCAGGCTCAGCAGCGGGGCCGCAGCGCCGCCGGCGCTCCCGCGCGCCGGGCACTCGGGCTCTCCGCGTCTCCCACAGCCCCGGGCCGACCGGCCGCGGGCGCGCCACGACGAGCGTGTGCGGCGCCGGGGGCGGGGCCGGGGCCGCGGAGACGAAGGGCCGGCCGCCCCGCCCACGCCGCCGGCGCAGCGTCGCGACGCCTCCGCGGCCGGCCGCGCCGCCCCGGCGCGGCGTGCGCTTCCTCCGCCGCCCGGGCGCCGCGGGGCGGGGCCGAAGTGCCAAAGAAATCCCGGGGCCGGGCCGCGGCGGCGGCGGCGGCTGCCGTGGGGGCCGCTCTCCTCTCCCCGCCTTGTCTGTTGCAAATAAGACTGTTGGGCATCGAAGTTATCGGTGTGAGGACGCCCATCCTTGCAGATGCCTGTGGCTAGTCCTAGATTATTTAAACTCCAGTATTTCACACCGAAATGGTTTCTCCAGGCGCGCTGGAACGAACGCTTCAACGGCGGTGGTCACAAAGGGACTGAAGGACGAAGTCCCTAGGGTCTAGTTCAAAGCGTTCCACCCACCTGCGGGGAGGGTCGCCCTCATTCATTAAAAATTATTTGGGCTAAATGCCCTGGATGCAGCCACTTAAACCACTTCCTGCACTTCCTGCCCTCCGTGCGTTCAGGCTGGTGGTAGATCCAGTTAGATGAGAGGTCTAGGTGAAGAACAGAGAACTGTGAAAGCAGGAGTGACACCTAATCCAGGGCTGGGTGATGGACTTCTAGGCGAGGGGAATAGAATGGAACAAGCTAAGAAAACTTTAGCATGGCTGGGGAATAAAAGCGGGTGGAGGTTAGAAACAAATGCAACTGGAGACATAAGTAACCTGGGACCAGATTTTTACGAGGGATATTATCCTCAAAGGAGTGGGGAGCCTTTTACAGAAAACGAAGAGGTAAGGTTTGCATTTTAAAAGCCTTTTTGCTACGTGGAGAACGGGGTAAAGTAATAATGTGTCTGTGGACTTAGTCACTAAAATTTTCAATATCTCAGACTCACTTCACTCTGGGCATTAACACTGGAGTTCTTCTCAAACCCTCTCCTCCACAAAATGCACACACCTAGATAAAAATCTGCCTTACTCTTTGGGAAGTATTTCTTCACTCCTGCCTCACTTCTAACTTCAAGTGTGTTAGGCTCCCTTTCTGTTTGCTTGCCCTGCAATTTCCCACTCTTTCTCAAAGAGTCCCTTGAATCTGTCTTGCTATATCAGCTCTCTAAGGGTTGGGATCTTACTGCTCCTGCAGTACCTAGCACAATGCAGGCAGTCAGGTACTTTGAACTGAATGGACCTGAGTGGTATTTTAAAGACCTGGATAGCTAAATAACACAGTTCAGCTTTTTCCTGGCATTACCTGTACCACCTGGTGCCATGCCCCCTCTCCAGCTTCATTATGGATGCTCCTGTTTTCCCCACCCACAGCCTCTTCCCACACTCAATTCTAAGTTTTAGCCCTGTTAAACTTCCATTTCCACAACATGCTTTGCCCTTATTCAGCTCTGCCTTTACACGTGCTGCTTTTCACCTACTTTCTCACTCTTCAATCTCTCCTGTCAAGTCCTTTCAAACATCCTGTTATTGACTCCCTCTTCTGGGCTCACAGCACTGCGATGATTTTGCCTCTCCTTTCCACTGGAGTCTAAGGTTATTAAGGAACTGTATTTTATTCATTTCCAACTCGGCTGGCACACAGTCACTCAATTGGTAAATGAGCGAAATGTCTTATATGCAATTTAGAAATTATACCACTGACTTGATATGGAGTGATTTCCAGGATATATTGTTAAGTGAAGAAAGCAAATTTCAAAAGAGTATAAACTATGCTACCTTTGTGCAAGGAAGAAGGGGAAATAAGAAAACATAAACGTATTTGCAAATTTTTGCAAAGAAAAACTCAACAAGGCTAAACCAAAAACAAAATTGGTTACCTATGATGAGTAGAGAAAATGAGAGATCCTTGGTTATTTGATTACATTCTTGAAGGAAGCCACAGAGCTCTGATTGAGAAGAAGGCAACTTCCTTGAGTATACCTGTTTATATGGTTTTGACTTTTCAACACATGTTAATGGTCAACATATTCAAAAAATTAAATCAACAGAGGTGATGGGTACCTAAAATCTGAATATAGATGTAAATAAATGAAACCAGCTCTATTTTAGATTAATAAAAATAACACTGAAGGGGAAAAAATAGGACTGATTCAACTAACTTTCAAGCACCCTCTGTTTAAAGAACAAATAACAGCAAATAAATCTTGAATTATTCTTGCAGATTTGCTGTAGGGCAAGGCTGTGACCATTCTGAAACTATTGGCTGTGTTGTGGATTGAGCACACGGGTAAACACATAGATGTTGCTGGGAGCCAGGGTTCTCACTGGGGAAGTAGGGAGAAATATATATGGAATGAGAGAAGTGACCAAAAGTTTTGTGAGAATAGGAACAGGAAGAATCAGTATAGAATTCATTGAAAAAATAAGATAGATAAATGAATTTACATATATCTAGTTCCCAAATCTTGCTTTCTAAAAATAATTCCACAGATAAGGACCTAGGGCTCCTTGAAGAAATGGCTGATTGCAGCCTGGGCAGGAATAAAGAAGGTACCAGATGAGCTCAAAAATGAGCTTGAGCCAGAAAATAAGTTCTAAAAAAAATTATAAGGGCATCAGAGAGACACAGGAGCCATCTTAAAGAGGCCAAATCTGGCAGAATTTGAGCATCAAAATAAGTATAGTAACAGATTATAACCTCATTTTATTAAGGAAGAACCCATGTATTCATACTGTTAATAAAGATACATACATGTGCAAATTAAAAGAAGAAACATACAGGAGAACTAATGACTGTATTCCTCAAAAATGTCCATGGCATAACAGCCAAAGAAAAGTCAAACTGTTCCAGATTTAAAAAGAGGCTAAAGCAACTAATGACTAAGTAAAATACTTGATCCTAGCCTAGATCTAGGAAAAAAGTGTTATAAAAGATAGCCACTGTTCCTTCCCCCAAAAGACATTATGGGGAAGATTAATGAATTTGGAATATAGGTTATAAAGTATTACATCTTTGATAAATTTCCTGAATGTGATAACTCTATAGATATGTAAAAGTACACTATTAGTCAGTACACACAGAAGTATCATGAGGGAAAAGAACATATATGTAACGTACTATACACACACGCACACGCACACACACACACATATTTAGCAGAGTTCAAAGTTGCCAAGATGAGAAGCAAAAATTCTGCAAGTGGGTAATTAAAGTATAATAGTGAGAAAAACAAGATTCATTTTCACTGCATGATTCTCAGACTCATGTATTCTGGCTGTAGGGGAGACAGCACCATATAATAGTCTCTGATTAAAGTATATATTCCATCCTGTAAAATAGAACCTCATCCTTTTAGGGTGTGGTCTTCCAAGTGACACCATAACTGAGTCTTTAGTAAGCTGTCCACCGTGCCAGGGACTGTGTTGATTTGTTCCAGTGAGGATACTGCATCTGAGACAGCAGCTATAATTACAGTCATCAACTAATTAAGTTTACAATAGTCCACAGTCGTTCTCCAAGATCCATCTGATGTCTGCATAGGTCAAACTCCTGCCATTCAAGTATTTGAGGAGTATTTGAGGGTGGCATTAATCTCTGCACTTCCCCAGGGATGTGATATTGCTGCTAGTTAACTGTCTTGATAGGAAATGGATGTTCCAGGGGTGTTCACTTAGCCCTTCCTGCCATAATGTTCTTACTCCATGAATCACAGAACCAACGTGGGGCTTCTGCCAGTTGCCACTGATGTCTATTCCGATTATACTCTCAGGAACTTGGAAATAACCAGAGGATGGGACCATGGGTCAGCTGAGCCCTCTCTGAGTTGGGCTTGAGCTAAGACTCCATCTATTACCTGATTGCTGTAAGCTCCCAATTTGGTAGGCCACAGTGGCATTTGGATCCTTAAGAATTAGTGTCAATTCAGAGCTAGTATCTAGTAATCCTCAAAAGGTCTGGATATTTTATTCTACCTAATGTACAGTCACTAGTAAACAGTAGTTTGGCCAACTATTCATTTTTAGAAACATGCTGATCAATTAGCCACTGCCAATGGGCATTCTGACAACTGGTATGTCTCTGCTGCCCTTTAGAGCAGACACACCCATTCTTAGCAGCAATATACTGTCACGTGGCCTCTACTACTGAAGGTTTCCATTATCCCCACTGAAATCAGGAGCCCATTTCAGTGGTGCCATCCTCCACAGTAATATCTGGCTTACACAAAGAGCAACAACAGAGCTTTTTAATAATGCAGGTGCTTTACATGTGCTTTCTACAGGAGACGTACTTCACATAGAAAGGCAGAGACTGAAAGTAAAGGGATGGAAAAAAATGTTTCATAAAAATGGAAACAAAAAAAGCTGGTATAAGTAGCAATACTTATACCAGAAAAAAATATAGACTTTAAAACAAAGGCTATTACGAGAGACAAAGAAGGACCCAATTATCCCACTTCCTGGGTATTTATCTGAAGAAAACCAAAACACTACTTCAAAAGGATGTATGAATCCATATGTTCATGGCAGCGTTATTTACAAAAGTTGAAATATAAAGGCAACCTGGGTGTCCATCAATGGATGAATGAATAAGAAGTGGTACATGTATACAATGGAATATTACTCAGCTATAAAAAAATGAAATCTTGCCATCTGGAACAACATGGATGAACCTAGAGTTATTGTGCTGAGTAAGTCAAGGGAAGACAAATGCCATATGATTTCACTTACATGTGGACTCTAAAGAATAAAAACAAACTCATAAATACAGAAAACTTTTTGATGGTTGCCATATGGGAGGGAGATTATGGAGGTGAATGAAAAAGGAAGGGATTAAGATGCACAAATTGGTAGTTACAAAATAGTTATGATGAGATAAAAGTGTAGCACAAGGAATATAGTCAATATTGTAAAAATGTATGGGGTTAGATGGGTACTAGATTTAGCAGAGTGATCACTTCGTGCTTTATATAAATGTCTATTCACCATGTTGTACACCTGAAACTAATATATGGCAACTGCAATTAAAATTTATTTGAAAATAATAATGCAGGTGCTTTTCTCACCAATGCATTTCTCAATGCCTTAAGAAGGAAGTGTCTTATAGGCCTTCTTGTGGAATATGGTTAGGGAGTGAGTATGTTCATTTCACTTAACAAATATACTCTGATATTCCTATCTCCCTAAGCCTTTGGGTTTTCTACTCTACACCATGGCAAGGAAGTTCTGGCATCTCAACTC
This sequence comes from Cynopterus sphinx, assembly GCA_030015415.1. Lineage (NCBI taxonomy): Eukaryota > Metazoa > Chordata > Mammalia > Chiroptera > Pteropodidae > Cynopterus > Cynopterus sphinx. The sequence goes on along the minus strand of CM057379.1, from coordinate 90,193,120 downwards.
CATTAAAGGCAGGCCACTGTCAAGTTCAGGTTTCAGTCAGCTTACCAAGTAAACTGTTAGGGCCACCTCCAGCTGCATGAGTCAACGCATTAAATCCAGAGTCTCTAGTAAGTACACCCATACCAATGAATTTGACGCAACCTAGTGCTGCATTTTGCTCTATTTGGTCTAACACCCTTAGGATCCCCTTCTACACACACTCCCCAGGTTTCTGCTGATAAAAACTAGCAAGTTTTGCACTTATTTTGCTATGTGTTATTTCCTCCTGGGTTATAGTGTGCACCTGAATCCTCTGGAGCACACGGAGATTTGACCCTCGTTATGGGTCTAATGGCAACAGAAGTAGTGCTCTTCAGGATAATCATCCTCTTCCAAGGAATCTGTCTCAGATGAGGTTGTCACAGAGTTTTCAAGGAAGGAGCACTGGTCCCCTTGAGATGGTTCTCCTGGCATGAGGGGCTCAGAAAATTTGGGTTTTTAAGATTATCGGTTTCGATCATGGTTCAATTAAGCATCCCTATTTCAAGTTTCAGAATCCTGTTCTTTCCTAATCAGTGTCCAGAATTACCCATAAGAAAGTTATGAAACTGAATTCAAGTCATTGTAATTTATTAACTCAATTAATTTTTAAAAACTGCTTAACTGAGATATAATTAAAATACAATAAATTACACATGATAAAAGTGCAAATTTTGTTTTGACATGTATACACCTGTAAAACCATTATTACAATCACAATAGTGAGCATATCGATCCCCACAAAAGATTCCTGGTGACATTTAGAATCTCTCCCACTTGCCCCTCTGCAAGCCCCATCCACTAGCAACCATTAATGTGCTGTCACTATAGATTTTTTGCATTTTCTAGAGCAGGCGTTGGCAGACATTTTCTGTAAAGGGCCAAATAGTAAATCTGGGTGTGGTGGGACAACAAACAAAAATGAGAATATTATGTAGGTACTTGTATAACTAAAAAAATAAATTTTATTGGTAAAATTAAAAGTATAATAATTTAAAAATTATTAAAATTAAAAATATAATAATCTTTGTAACACAAATATACTAATGAAAATAATGGATTTTTTTGGTATAATATTTTGCTTAATTAGAGTTCAAAGTTAAGTGTCCCCTATCTTTAAAATCTATCACATTTTCTCTTAATTCAGATTTAAAAATGTTTTTCACACAGATAGTACTGCCAAATACAATCAATACACAAACTTATGATTTTACTCAAGCATATTCATCGTTTGGAAGGCATCTGTAGAATTCTATTAGATTCTTCTCTTGATATTTGCTTTTTAGCATGACACCATGGCACTGCAGTTTTATTCCAATTGAGTTAGGTAGACTTGGCTTAATTGCACAGTTAAATGGATTTTGAAAAATAGAAATTTCCTTTGTGGTTATATCAATGTCCTGAAAATGCTGCTGGAACTGTTTTTTGAGCTTGGAAAATATAGCTACTACACATTTATGTGGGGATGATGATCTTGTTTCTTGTTTTAACTTTTGACATCCTGAATAAAGCAGCTTGACATTACTTGTGATTCAAACAATGTTATCAAAATCACTTTACAGCAGTACAAATTATGGTTATGTGTGCTATTTTGCCTTGTAATTTTAGGTCGAGTTCATTAAGAAACATTGTCAAGTCTGCCACAGAAGCTAGCTAGTTATCAAAGCCATTCAGTGGTTGCTAGTAGTGGCCGAGTGTGGTTCTTTCCATTCAGCAAAATTTCAATCTAAGCCCCGAGTTCAAAAACCCACAGTAAAGCTTTAGCACTGCTAACACATCAGACTTCCATGTGGTAGGGTCAGTCAGGATATTCAGCTTCTATTTCTAACAAAAAATCCTGGAACTGATGATGGTTAAGCGCACAAAAACAAATGAAGTTCACAACTGACAGTACTGGTTCAATATCATTTAATTGATTCAAATAATTTCTGTGAAGTACCTTACCTGTTGATGAATAAAATGAATAATATAGGCTTTAAACACTACATTTTTACAAGCTTTCTAAGTTTGTCCAACTAAGGCTTCTTCTGTTCCACATAAATTTTTACCAACATTTGTTAACACATTTAGCAGATTCCACTTGAGTTTGTACCCTGTTAGTGTTTTTTTTTCAACTTCTCTAAAGATATTCTTACTGATAGTTATTCTACATGGACTATGTATAGAGGCTAATTTTATTTTATTTTATTTTATTTATTATTTTTTTTTTTAGGCGAGGCAACCCTTAGTTAACCTCACAAACTACAAGGAACTTGTCAATTTACAATCCCTTATTTTTTACACCTACAGCGCCTGATATTCTAAGGTGGTCTCCCATCCAAGTACTAACCAGGACTGACCCTGCTTAGCTTCCGAGATCAGATGGGATCGGGCTTGTTCAGGGTGGCATGGCCGTAGACAGGCTAATTCTTGAGTCACTTAAAACTCATCATTGATTCCTCAAATAACACCAATAGTATTGGTAATGTCTGTTAAGTCACCAAGAGCCAAGAAAAAAAAAACCACTCGAAATCATTCACCTGTTTTTTCTTATTGATGTTGATTTCTTCAACTCTTTGAGCAACTGTTCTCACTTAGTGGTTAATAGTCTTAAGCAAGTTTTATTTTCTCCAAACACATTTCTTTGGCTACTGCAATTGAATATGATTTCATGAACTCACATTGGTAAATAAGTTCTCTTGCCTGGCTAGCACATGAACTACTTAGACTTGGTTGCAGTCTTTTTTCCATCTTTTATTTTTATAAAGAAATTCTGCTGTGGCGAATTATTCTACTTTAAATTTTCTATTTTTTTATGACTGTTGCTTTCCTGTGAGGAATATTATGATGAATCCTTAATCTGGTAAGGTCAATGTATATTGTATTCATCCAGCACACCAATAGCCTTATCAAATAATAAACACTACATTTACATTTGGGTGCCAGTATTTTTATTTTGACGTGATGGGTATGCCCTGGTAACTTTTTTTTTTTAAGAAGTCACAGCATGTCTATGGCCATGCCACCCTGAATGTGCCCGATCTCGTCTGATCTCGGAAGCTACGCAGGGTCGTAACAGTATGTAAACTAATGGACATGGTGTGTTCTGATAAAACTTATAGACATGAAGTTTGAATTTAATATAATTTTCACGTAGTATTCTTTGACTTTTTTCAACCAACTGAAAGTGTAAAAGCCATTCTTAGTTCAGAGACTTACAAAAATAGGCAGTAGGCTAGATCTGGCCTACAGGCTATAGTTTGCCAACCTCCAATCCAAACCCTGATGACTCACAAATGTATATCTCAAGTTGTAACCTGTATCCTGAACTTTATGTTTATATATCCAACTGCCTACTTGACATTTCCATTTGGAGTCTATGGGTATTTCAAAAATAAGCCACCTAACCCATTGTCCTAGTCATTTTTTCCAAAAATTGTATTATAGAATTTTTCAAAAATATGAAATGGTTGAAATTTCTGGCGAATAGGATTTTATCATTAACATTTTATTCTACTTGTCTTATCACATAGTTATCCATCTTTCCATCCCTCTACTGATCTTTTAATCATAGATCCTTGATGCATTTTAAAGTTAACTAAGTTGATTTCAGCCTAAATACTTTTCTTTTTCTTTCAAGGTAGAAGTCACATATAATGTTCTAGAGTTCTATGTAAATGGAATAAAACAGTTTGCACTCTTTTTTTGTCTGGCTTCTTTTATTCAGCCCAATTATTCATCTATGCTGTTGTGATTCAGTAGTTTATTCCTTTTTATTGTGGAGTAGCATTCCATGTTATGAGTATGTCACAATGTGTTTATCCATTCACTTGTTGATGGATATTTGAGCTATTTCCAGTTTTTTGGTTATTAAAGTCTCTATGAACCTTCACGTATTATTCTTTGAATGGACATATATTTCCTTTTCTCTTGGATAAAAACCTAAAATCAGAATAGCTGGATCATATGATAGGTGTATTTTAACTTTTTAAGAAACTGCCAAATTGTTTCTACCCACAGTGTATGAGAGAGTTCTAGTTGCTCCATGTCATTGCCAACACTAAGTATGGTCAGTCTTTAAATTATAGTTACTGTAATAGGTATAGAGTGGTATTTCATTGTGGTTTTCATTTGCAATTAAATCATCTTTTCATGTGCTTATTGGCTATCAGTATACCTTCTTTGGTGAAGTGTCTGTTCAAATCTTTGCCCATATTTTAATTGGGTTATTTGCTTTTTGTTAATGAGTTTTGAGAGTTCTTCATTCTAAATCAGATATATGCTTTGCCAAGATTTTTCTCCCAGTTGATAGCTTATCTTTTCTTTCTCTTAAGAGTGCCTTTTGAAAAGCATATTTTTTATTTTGATGATGTCAAATTTAAAAGTTTGTTTTTTTATGAACTGTCTTTTTACTGTTGAATCTAAGACATTTTTGCTTAATCCAGAGTCACAAAGATTTTCTCCTGTGTTTTCTTCTGGAAGTTTCATAGTTTTAGTCTTTACATTTAGGTCTATGATCATTTTCGAGTTACTTCTGTATATGGTGTGAGGTATGGATCAAAGCTTTTTTGGGGCACATGGATATCTAATTATTCTGGTACCATTTGTTGAAAAGGCTATCCTCCACTACATTGCTTTAGTGCTTTTGGCAAAAGTCAGTTGTCCATTTATGTGTGGGTTTGTTTCTGGACTTCCTATTGTTTCACTGATTAATTTATCTTTTTTTTTTTTAAACTAAAATGATAGTTTTTAATGGGACCCAGAGATATGGTTACAATTACATAGTCAGACACAAAAAATCCATGGGTGACCAGGAGTTGCAGGGTTACCAAATAATGAGAGTTACACTGTGGTAGAAGAAAAGTTGTTCCAGAACCTCAGTAGCCAGGCTAACATGGCCTCTCCCTGCGATCCTGTCTGTGGTCACCCCTGTAGTGCATCTTGCTAGGGCCAAAGCCACCTCTGTCTCCAACATCCCGGCCCCCTTGGAAGCCCCCATGGACCCTGCCTCGGCCTCAGTAGCCACCCCGATCACAGCCTCCTCTGCCACCATGACGATCATCTCCATAGCTACACCCCATATGACAGCCTCCTGGTCCCTCTCCTGGGCCATCTGGTTTAGGGGCCTTACACTATTTGCATTCATTTCTCCAAGAGAAGTTCGTGTTCTCACATGTAGGATTAGGACACTTCCAGTCCCCAGCTCACTGCTGTCCTCCACCACCACCATTTCCACTGGGGAATCCTCCCTGGCCACCACCACCACTGCCACCACCTCCATAACCTCCAAGGCCCATGGGTCCTCCTCACCCTCAGCCTCCACAACCATTGCCACCACCTCAATTGAAATCTGTTCACAGAGTAACAAATGAGACCTTGATAGGATTCCCAGACAATTCTTTACCATCAAACCAGTCAATAGCTGCTTTAGCATGATACCGTTGCCTCTCCCTTCAGCTTGCCTGTTTCCCTGTCTGTGTACAGACTAATCATGGGTTGTCCTGTTTTCTTATTTGTCTTAATAATACCAATCTGTTTAAAATAATCAGCCACAGACGCAATTGTAACATTCTCTCCCATGCCTTGTACAAAGATGTTATTGTCTGAATTATCCTGTTCAGAGTCATGATGTGATCATTGTTCCTGAGGGCCACCAAATTTACTGAAGCCACCATGGTGACGTCCTTCCATGCCGCCTCTGCCTCCACAGCCACCTCCACAACCTCTGGGTTCATAGCCACTTCTGCTGTGGTTGTAACCACCACAGCCTGGGCTGTGGTGGCTTCCTCGGTCCTGCTGGCCTCCCCCATCGCCACTGCCACCACCACTCATGGGGGATTGATCTTGACCGTTGTTACCTCTGCCACCTCCATCACTACTGTTGTACTGCTTCTGCTGTCTGTAGCTTTGAGGAGGGTTATAGGAGCTTTGACGCTGTCCATAGCTTTCCTGTTGTCCACCATAGCCAGACTGTTGACCATAGCCCCCACCCTGGGGCTGCCCATAGTTGCTGCTCTGAAGACTGCTACTGCGAACTTCCCGAGGCGCTGCTAGGGGCTGGCTGCTGGCCATAGCCAGGGTAGGAGGACTGCTGCCCGTAAGAAGATTGAGAACTCTGGCCTCCATAGCCACCTGCTGAGCCATATCCCTGGGGAGCTGGCTGAGTGCTATAGCTCTTCGGGTCTGTCCATAAGAACCTTAGCTGCTCTGGCCATAGCTTGAAGTGTCCGCTGGCTGACTGTAACTCTGCTGTTCATAGGTTGATAGCTTTGCTGGAATTGACCTGTCCAGGCTGGGTGGGGTAAACCCCACAGCTTTGGGTTGCTTGTTGGGTACAGTTGTTTGAGGCCATGTCGGCACATGCACGCACAGGCTGTCACGCAAGAAGCTTCCAAAACCACAGAGCACTGATGCCTCGAGGACTGAACCCAAGTTATCTATCTTTACAAAGCTATACTGGTTTAATTACTGTAGCTTTATAATGATACTGGAAATTACTATAGTGGTAGCCCTTTACTTTGCTCTTCTTTTTCAGAGTTTCTTAGAGTTTTTGTTTCCATATACATTTTAGAAATAGCTTGTCAGTTTCTATAGGGATTTATTTAGTTGGGGATTGCTTCGAAAATTGATCTATAGACCAATTTGAGAAGAATTGCTATCTTAATATTTGAGTCTTCCAATTCATGAACAAGGTATAGCTCTCAGTTTATTGAGATAATTTAACTTTAATTTCTCTGACAATTTATAGTTTTCAGCACATATGTCTTTGCAACTTTTGTTAGATTTATTCCTAAGTATTTCATATTTTTGATGCTGTTGTAAATGGTATTTTTAAATCTTAATCTTCTATTTCTGTGGCTAGAACATAGAAATACAATTGATTTTGTACATTGATATTGTATTCCACAACCTTTCTAAATTCACTTATTAGTTCTAATTAGCATTTTTCAGATTCCATTGGACTTTATACATGATGATCATGTATTCTGTGAAAAAAAGAATTTTACTTATTCCTGGAAGGGTGAATTTGGTCCCTTTTATTCCATCTTGGCTGGAAAGAGAACTCCTCTGTGCAGTTAAGTTTCATTTTTATTGCAAGAAAAATAAGCACTATGGCTATGAAAAATAATAGATACTTTTAGGGCTGTTATGGAAGCTCTCTGGTTCTAAGATTGTGACATAAGCTGACAGTTAAAAGACCAGAATTTGCCATTTTCTCTCTGTAAGCAATCCAGTGCACTTTGAAGAACAATCCATCACACACCACAGTCATCATTACTGATATAATAGTTGAAAGCGGCAGCCACTTGGGCTCCCAAGGCAGGTATTTTAGTTGGTACTTCATCAAAATAAGCCACAGGTGATAACCTGATTAATTGTGATGCTACCACATGTCATGGATTACTAACATTTTATTTCCCATTGTCAACGAGCTCAGAACAGTGCTCAAACCCAGTGGAATGACCAAACCAGTCCCCAAATTTCATCCTGTGGGTCTGTCTCCTAGCAACACTCTTGGTACTAATTCTTTATCAGTCATGATCTAATCTTGAGGCAGAAACCACATAGTAATTTAAACAAGGAGGTTTATTTACAGGGATTACTACTAAGTGTGAATAAAAAAAACTATAAAAAATAAAGCCGGAAGAATAGTACTCAAGGAAAGAACAAACTTGAAAGTGCCCTCCCCAAGGCTGGGATTCGGACCTCATTGGAGAGATGTGGCCGCAGCCCAGTGGAGAAGTTTGTTGGGATGACCCAGGCCAGAGTTTTTCCATAGACATCAGACTGAAGCTATGGGAACCAGAAGCAGAAAACCCTCCCACTGAGATGCTAGTGTGAGGCAAGGAACCATGAACTAGGACTGGCAAGCTGAAAGTCAAATGCCACCAAGTGTCCTGGGTGGTGCTGCTTGCCACAATCAGAGAGGAAAAAAAAAGCAAAACCTAGAAGAACCTGGAGAACCTTTTTCCTATAGAGTCACTCCTACGCCCTCTACTGTCAAAGAAATGTTTGCCAGTTCCAACTCTGTAGCAAGCAGAGCAATTCATGGATTTGCAGCTGAGAGGCAAAAAAAATTGATAACTGGCACACTGTACTAATAGTACTCTTCACCAGTATGCACTTAAGAAAAAAAAATCCTCCATCTACAGCCATGCTACTCTGAATAACCCCGATCCCGTCTGATCTCAGAAGCTAAGCAGGGTCAGGCCTGGTTAGTACTTGGGTGGGAGACCACCTAGGAAGACCAGGTGCTGTAGATGTAAAAAAATAAAAATAAGGGCTTATAAGCTGACAAGGTCCTTACAATCTGTGAGGTCAACCAAGGGTTGCCTCGCCCTAAAAAAAAAAATCCAATGACCTTTTTGGGGCATTAAAAATGATTAGTTTTATTGTCTCGCCCCTTGAATGCCTATCTTTTGAATATTCTGCATATCAAAGTGGGAAATACAAATAAAGCACTTAGGTTGCATAGTGAATCACAATGGTTTTCTTAGGGAAAGTCACTTGTGAGATGCAGTTGTAAAGTGAGTCACTTTAAAAAAAAAAAGACACTATTTTTACTTATGAAAATGAAGAACAAATTGCTGTTATTTAGAGTTGGGTATCTGTCAGACATGTCTTCAAAAATGAACCAAGTAATCCTGGCACACCAAGAAAAAAACCGGTGGTGTTGTCAGTGATGCAATTTTACCTTTTAAGTGAAAATTAGATTTTTTTCAAAAACATATACATTTTCAAGATCCTAACAGCTTCCCAATACTTTTTTTCCCCCAATAAAATTGGTTGTAAAGATAGACCAGTGGTTTTTAATATAACAGAGTATGATATATTCATTGATAAAATTTTACCTCCCACATTTGTAACTAAACCTTTTAAAAAACAACTATCAAATTTTGGTGTTATATCAAAGAAATATATCCACATTGAGAAATACTCTTCTGTTTTCCATCTGCATATCTGGGTGAGGTTGGATTTTCTTTGTACACTTCAACCAAAACAATAGATCAAGCAAGCCATGGTGAATGCAGAAGATAGGAGAAGCCAGTTCTCTTCTATTGGGCCAAACATTAAAGAGATTTACAAAAAAGTAAAACAAGCTATTTTCAGTAAATTTGTTTTTAAATATAGTTTTTTAAAATTTAAAACTATATTATTTATGTTAATGTAGTTATTTTATATTGGTATTTTTAAATAATAAATTAATACTTAAATAACATCTTAGTTTTAATTTCCAGTGAGATAAATACCAATTGCTATAACCTACATAACCTAAAGTTTATAGAGGTCCTCAATAATTTTTAAGAGTGTAAATGTGTCTTGAGACAAAAAAATTGAGAACCACTGCTACAGGTCAAATGTCTGGTCCACAAAGAGTTCAGTAAGTGTGGGTTGAATTAAAGGAGTTTTAACAATTCTGAATTTTGATATGGCCATTTGGAGAGCACTTTCATAGGCATGAAGGGGTGAAATTGATGGCAGTGGGAGATTGAGAAGAGTGATGGAGTTAAGCACGTGGAGACTGTTCTCTGTAAATTTGGCAATAAAGCAAAGGAAGGAGAAGATAGTAAAAGGCAAAAGATTTATGCACTCTGAAGAGAAACCAGAGTTTAGGAAGGAGAAGCTAGAGCTGGGATCAGTGCTGAGAGGATACATTTTACAGCAAAAATTTTGACTGCTCATGTTTATAGACCAGGGGAGAATTAGAAATTGAACATAAACTTGTTATCTTACAAACACCTAGTGCAGATTTTCTCTCAATAACCTTCTCCTGTATCTCTCCTTTCCATGCTCTGTTCCTTCTCTGAACTCTTCATTGACCTTTCCATACCTTCTTTGACCTCTGCAGGCTCTGTAAACTGCTTTGCACATTCTCTGAACTTCAATCACAGTATCTGCTGCAGGGTATGCCACAGGGTGGACCACATGAAAGTTAAAGTTATCTCCTTGATCTTAGGGTTATAGGGTCAGGTAGGCTTAGAGCAGTTCCAGGTCAAAGGTATCATCCAGGTCTGTTTGGAGGAACCAGCATTGATCACCAGGTAGTCCTTCCCATCCCATAGCCACCAGGCCTGGAGGACCCCTAGTACACAGAAACCTTGAAAGTGTCAGAAAAAAATGCTATTCTTTCTTGAAAATACCTAGAGTGTGAGCAAGGGGATGGGGTGGGGTAGCAGCTAGAGGAGTATGAAAAGTGAAAGAGAAATAATATATTATTATAAACATTTTCACCCACTTGTCTGGACTCTTCTATCTCAGATGCAGGCACCTCAGGGGATGTGGGATTATGGGTCAGTTGAGGGTGACAGAGATGGATCTGTGGTCAGCCCCAAGAAACATCTTCTCTTGGGGACAAGGTAGGTTGAAGAAATAGAGCCTTTGACTCTAATTAAGAGGACTAAGAGAAAAATGTGAACGACATCAGAGGTAGGGGTATGGGGATACTTTATTACTGGTGACCCAGAAGAAGGTCTCAAAGTGCTGTTCCTCACTTGGTAAGCCATGGCATTCTTATACTGTTTTGGGGTATCAATCGGAAATAAAACCTGAAAGAAAGGCCTTATTAGAACTGTTCTTCTCTTCCTCCTTCTGCTCTACTTCTAGAAATTAGGCCAGAATGTATCTGTCTGGGGCATGCCAGTGTATCTGGAATAAACCAGATCAATGACAGTCCTTATGCTGAAAGAACATGTACGCAGGGCAAAGAAGTTCCATGGGTGCATGAGTGAAGCTCTGGGTAGATCTGTAAGTGGGAACCTGGAAGGGAAGGAGGGATAAAAGGAAGTGGGGGAAAGAAGAAAAAAACAGGTTGAAGATGAGTGAAGGGCTAGAGAGGCTGAAAAATGGAAAATAGCTAATAAGAGGGAGAAAAGATACAGAATTGCGAGGAAGGAAAGAGGGAGGAAGAGGCAGCACAAGTTAGAGTCAGCTTGATATTATAATTTCAAATTCTCGAGGACAGAATGTCCTATGAGCAATTGTATGTCAACACATTGGATAAGCTAGATGAAATGGACAAATCCCTAGAAACACAAATCAAACAAAACTGAATCATGAAGAGATAGCAAATCTGAATCGACCTATAATGAACAGAGGTTGAATCACTAATGAAAAACCTCACAAGATAGAAGAGCTGTGCACCAGAAGGCTTCATTGGTGAGTTCTACCAAACATTAACAGAAGAACTAACATCAGTTCTTCTCAGCTTCATCTTATTTCCCTGCCTAGAAACTCTAGTTTGAGTAGATGTAGTAAAAGTGGACATCATTTATTTTATTTTTTATTTTAAATTTTAAAAAGACATTTATACAATCCATGAAATGATCCTCTCGATTACTCCAGCATCTATCTGGCACTACATCATTTCTTATCTCAGAGTTTTTTGTTGATTCTTTGGGACTTTTTATATAGATAATCACGTCATCTGCAACAAAGGTAGTTTCTTTACTCCTTCCCAATCTGTATACATTTTCTTTTCTTTTCTTGTCTTATAGCACCAACAAGGACTTCCAGTGTTATGTTGACTACTAGTGGGAGAAGGGACATTCTTGCCTAAATCCCAGTCTTAGGGGAAAAGCATCAAGTTACTCACAATTAAGTATAACGTTAGCTACAGGTTTTTGTTCCCCTCTGTAGTTTGCTGAGTGAATGGGTTTTTTATCAAATGCTTTTTCTGCATCTGTTGATATGATCATATGATTTTTCTTCTTTATCCTATTGATGTGATAGATTATATTAATTGAGTTTCAAATGTTGAATCAGGCTTGAATCTCTGGAATAAATCATAATGTATGATTCTTTTTAAACACTGATGGATTTGATTCACTAATATTTGGTTGAGAGTATCTATGTCTATGTTCATGGAGATATTGGCCTATAGTTTTTCTTTCTTGTATTAATGGTTTTGGGATAAGGATTTCTCTAGACTTTTCAGTATACAGTTACAACTAATCTAGGCCTATTTTCAAATATGGCTTCATGGATAATGCAGGTATTTTATAACAGAGTATTCCCAATTCCGCCCTCCCATCCCTTTGTGACATTGCTGTTATTCTTTTACTTCTTCATAGCTATCATCCCTCAATACATTGTTGCTATTATTATTTTGAACAAAAATTCTGTTATTAGATTAATTAAAAATAAAAAAAACATAAAGGTTTTATTTTACCTTCATTTACTCTTTCCCTAACATTCTTTCTTTTCTTAACAGAGATCTGAGTTTCGGGCCTATATCATTTACTTCTTTTTTAAAGAACGTCTTTGAACATTTCCTGAGAGCAGATCTACTGGTTACAAATTGTCTCAGTTTTTGTTTGTCTGAGAAAACCTTTTTTTCTCCTTCACTTTTGAAGGATCATTTTACTGGATACGGAATTGTAGGATTCCCCCCCCCACCCCTTTAACTATTTTACTCCACTCTCTTTTTGCTTGCATGTTTATGAAAAAAAGTCTAATGTAATTCTGATCCTTGTTCCTCTGTAGGTGAGGTGTTTTATTTCCTCTGGCTTTTCAAGAGTTTCTTTGCCTTTGGTTTTCTGCAGTGTGAATAGTATGTCCAGGTATAGAATTGTTGGTATTTATCCTGATTTGTGTTCTCTGAGTTCCCTAGATCTGTGGTTTGGTGTCTGTTGTTAATTTTGGGAAATTCTCAGAGTTTTCTTCTGTTCCTTTCTTCCCTTCCTGGTATTCCCATTACACGTATGTTACATCTTTTGTGATCGTCCCACAGTTCCTGGACATTCTGTTTCTTTTTTTTTTTTCACAAAATTTTTTGTTCATATTTTTTGGCAAATGTCTATTAATATATCTTCAAGCTCACTGATTCTTTCCTCTGTTGTGTCCAGTTTACTGATGAACCCGTCAAAGGTATTCTTAATTTTCATCAAGTATTTTTGGTTTTTAGTATTTTCTTTTAATTTTTACTTAAGTTCTTTGTTTTGTCTCTTCAAACTGTGTTTTGTTTTGTTGTTTTGTGCCTTTTTTAAAAAAATTTAAATGCCTTAGCACCTGGTCTTCCTAGGTGGTCTCCCATCCAAGCACTAACCAGACCCAACTCTGCTTAGCTTCCGAGATCAGACGAGATCGGGCACGTTCAGGGTGACATGGCCATAGACTGTTTTTTGCCTTTTAACATGCCTTATAATCTTAGTGATGCCAAAGAGCTCAATGGGGTGGGAATCCAAACAAGGACCCTGACCTGGAGCTCTGGTGATCAGATTTTTGTCTTAAGCTGCTAGAAGGAATTTAAGGACGTGACAAACAGCAAGCAGGAAAGCACGAGTTTTATTAAAGCAAATGTATACACTTTAATTAGCAATAATTATGCCCTGGATAAACCTCATTGGTTACGATACTGCCACTGTGCAAAGCTTTAAAGTACACACTTTAAAGTGTGGGTAAACTATAAGAGAGTCTACCCCAAGCTGTCTGAGTTATGGGCTTTTGTTTTTAGGTGGGTAGAGGTGTCCGAAGACCATTCGCTCTGCCTCCCAGTCTTGGCTTGTTTCTCATGCTACCTTGGAGGGGAGGGGGCAGTCCAAGCCATCTACCTTGTCTTTTGGCCTTGGCTTGTTTATCATGCCTGAATTTTCACACCTCAAATCAAAACAGGGAGAGGGCTGAATAAGGGGACAAGGGAGAAATTCCAGAGCCATAGGGAGAGGACTGAGTAAGGAACTAAGGAAAAATTCCGGAGCCACATCCTGGAGGGGAGGAGGAACTTCCCTAGGCTAACTATCCTGCCTCATTATGTTGTAAGCCAGACATGATGTATTCACTAATGAAACTGAAATCTACAGGCCTTTAGTGTAAGGTTTTGTGTTCAGGAATCATGCTGTGTTTACTGCTTGCAGTACTTGTAGGTGTCCAAGCCTTCAATTTTCTTAAGTGTCCTTTTTTTTTTTTTTTTTTTGGCGGGGGGCGGTGGCGGGGAGAGGGCGCGGAGGGGTCTTTCCTCTAGTTTTTGGAACTCCTAAACTCCTAAAATAGAATCTGAGCCTTGCAGTTCTTTCAGCTGTAATCCTGTTATACCAGAGCCCATCTGATGTAGTATTAAGGTATGGTGGGAGCAGAAGTAGTCTATAATTCTATGGTTTGGTTTCAATATTTTACTGGGTCTGTGCCTTAGCTGTGGTCTTTATAAGATCTCAGCTTTCCCCACATTGAGATGAGACAGGAAGGTCAGAGAGGGCTTAAGTTGGGTATTTCCATTCCCTAACATAGTTTAGGCTCTGGTAAAGTGGTTTTCCTTGAGGGCAGAAGAGAACAGAATGCTTTGGGCATGCTGTTACTTTTATTTTGTTCCTGCTGGAAGCAGGAGGGAATTTTTATCCAATCTTCATCCTGAAAATTTGGTGACCTCCTAGAGGTCAAAGTCACCAAGTGCAGGAGTGACCCTCCCCACCACCAAGACTGAACCTCCAGGAGTTAAATTTCAAACTCGTCCATACTCAGCCTCTAGCAGTTTATAGATTACAGTTTAAGTTTTCCTACCAGTTCCTAGTTCCAGTTGCTTCCATGCTTGGTAAATTGGGATTCTCTGTATTTGCCTATCCAGTTTTCAAAGTGTTAGTTTGTCCTGTGACTTCCATTCTTTGATGAATTTAAGAAGAGTTGTTCATTTTCAGTTGGTTTGGCTTTTCTTGTGAGAATGGGAGTGATGACTTTCAAGCTCTCTACAGTGTCAGAATGGAATATAATCTTTTTTATATGATGCTGGATTCCGTTTGCTAATGTATTTTTAAAGATCTTTGCATCTATATTGATAAGGGATACTGCTCTATAGTTTCCTTTTCTTGTGATGTCTGTGTCTAGTTTTGATATTAGGGTAAAACTGGTTTCATAGCATAAATTAGATTGTTTCCTCATTTTTTTAAACATCATAACTATTGTAAATTGTAAAGTTCAGTGGTATTATACATTCATATTGTTATGCAACTATAGTTCTTCCATCTCCAGAACTCTTCAACCTGCAAGATGGAAATTTTGTACCCATTAAACAATAAGTCCCTATTCTGCCCTCCCTCCAGGACCCTAGGAACCACCATTCTACTTTCTGTGTCTATAATTTTGAATTCTCTAGGTACTTCATCTAAGTAGAAACATACAGCATTTGTCTTTTTGTGACTGGCTTATTTCACTTAGCATAATGTCCTCAAGGATCATCCATATTGAAGCATATGTCAGAATTTTATTCCTTTTTCTGGCTGAATAATATTCCAGTGTGTGTGTGTAACACATTTTGTTTATTAATTTATCTATTTATGGGCACTTGGATTGTTGCTATATTTTGTCTACTGTAAATAATGCTGCTGTGTCATGGATGTACATGAGTCCCTGCTTTCTTTCTTTTCTTTCTTTTCTTTCTTTCTTTTTTTTTTTTTTGGTATATACCTAGAAATGGAATTGCTAGATCATATGGTAATTCTATGTTTAACTTTTTGAGGAACTGCCATACTGTTTTCCACAACAGCTGCACCATTTTACATTCTGATCAGCAATGCATGAGTGTTCCAAGTTTTCCACATACTCACCAACACTCCTTATTTTCTACTTTTGTTTTTGTTTTTAAATAGTAGCCATCCTAACGGGTGTGAAGTGGTATCACATTGTGGTTTTGATTTACATTTTCCTAATGCTCCCTAGTGATGTTGAGCATCTTTTCATGTGCTTATCGGTCATTTGTATATCATCTTTGGAGCAATGTCTATTCAAGTCCTTTGCCCATTTTTTAATTGGGTTGTTTGTTTTTGTTGTTGAGTTTTAGAAGTTCTTTATATATTATGGATATGAATTCCTTAACAGATATATGATTTGCAAATCTTTCTCCCATTCTGCTGGTTGCCTTTCCATTCTCTTAATAGTGACCTTTGATACACAAAGTTTATAATTTTGATGAAGTCCTGTCTACCTACTTTTCTTCGGTGCCTGTGCTTTTGGTGTCATATCCAAGAAATCATTGCCAAACACAGTATTGTGAATATTTCCCCCTATGTTTTCCTCTAAGAGTTCTATAAATTTGGTTCTTATGTTTAGGTCTTAAAATTATTTTTTTATCAATACACAACTTTTATTGCACTTTTAAAATATCACAGATAACTCTGAGGAATCTTCCGACATCTTGGCTTTTCTGTGGCTGGATATCTGAGACCTTATTCATTGGCCTTCTGAACTGCTCCTTTTTCAGAAACACAGATAACATCCAAAAATTTTCTGATATCCTTGTTTTTAACTGTTGTGGCTTGTTAAATCAAAACAGCTGAATTTGATAAAAGTTCAGTCATTTCCTTCAAGAATTAACTCATCTTTCTGGGCTTGAGATACTGAACAAGCAACACCTGACCTCATCTGAACACTGTGGACGTATTTTCCACTCAAGAAATTTCAAATCTCAGCAAGAGAACTGTTCTCCGGAATAATAATGTTGATGGGGAAAGTGAGCATACACAGACCTCATTTTATAATGAAAGCGCAATGTATCACCCTTGATTGTGTGCTGTACGTGACTACAGATAGTGCGAACAGTAGCCAGTTCCTTTCTATTTCCCCATTTGTCAACCTAGAGCCTCTTCATTTTCTTTGCAAGGAGACTGAGTTCTACATTGATGTGATTGATGTCCCTCTACAAGGTGCCTCTGGGGCCCTTAACAGTAACTGTGCATCCCTTCAGACTGATGCCCACATTTTCTGGAATGTCGATGGTCTATTTGCTGAGAATGGTCATCCTCGCGGTACATGCAGCAATAAAAACAAGTGTTAAAATTATTTTGAGTTAATTTTTATATATGGTATAAGGTCAGGGTCCAATTTTATTATCTTGCATGTGGATGTCCAGTTTTCTCAGAACAATTTGCTGAAAAGACTGTCCTTTCTCCACTGAATGGTCTTGAAACACTTGTCAAAAATCATTGACCAGGGGTGGTTCCATAGTGTAGTGGTTTGCTTCATACGCAGAAGGTCCTGGGTTTGTGTCCCAGGTGGAGCCATGGACCATACTCCGGGTGCACCAGGCCCCGGGTGCACACCATGAGCATGTGGGAGGAGACACCCTGCCTTCAGAGATCCAGTTCTTAAGGAGAAATGGCAACATCCATGGGTCGGGGTGGAAGTGGGCGAGGGGAGTTAAAAAGGGGGCTCTCCATTCTATTTTATTGGTCTATACATCTGTTTTATGCCTTTACCACACTGTTGTGATTACTTGATTTCTTGAGTCCTCTAACTTTGTTCTTTTTCAAGATATTTTTGGGTTGGATCCCTTCGGATTCAATATGAATTTTAGGATGGATTTTTCTATTTCTGCAGATAAAAAGGTGTTGGAAATTTGATAGGGATTGCATTGAATGTGTAGATCACTTTAGGTAGTATTGACATCTTAACAATATTAACTCCTATGATGCATGAACATGAGGTGTATTTCCATTTATTTGTTTTCATTTCTTTCAGCAATAATTTGTACTTTTAAGTGTACAAGTCTTTGACCTCCTTTTTGATGCTATTATAAAAGGAATTTTATAACTTTCTTAAGTTCCTTTTTAAATTGTTCATTGTTAGTATATAGAAATGCAACTTATTTTTGCATATTGAGTTTGTAGCCTCTAATGATATTGAACTCATTTATTAACTGTTTAGTACTTCAAACAATATGTCTCTGTATGTGTTTGTAATCTTTAGGGTATTCTACATATAAGATCATGCCATCTGCAAACAGAGATGATTTTACTTCTTCCTACCATTTTGGATGCCTTTTATTTCTTTTTCTTAAAGTTATAATAATTTATAACTATAATTATCACTCTAGCTAGAATTTCCAAAACTATGTTGAATTAAGGTAGCATAAGCAGGCATTCTTGCCTTGTTCCTGATCTTAGAAGAAAAGCTTTCTGTCTTTCATCGCTGACCCATGTTATTTGCTGTGGGTTTTCATATATGGCTTTTATCATATTGAAGTAGTTTCCTTCTATCCTAGTTTGCTGAGTGTTTTAAGCATAAAAGGGTGTTGAATTTTGTCAAACTCTTTTTAGCATCAATTGAGATGATTATGTGACTTTTTTCTTCATTCTTTTAATGTAATGTATTACATTGATTGAGTTTCAAGTGTTGAACCATCTTTGCATTCGAGGAATAAGTCCTAATTGGTCGTAGCATATAATCCTTTTAATATGCTTGTAAATTTGGTTTGCTTATATTTTTTCAAGGAATTTTGCATCAACATTCATAAGAGATATTGTTCTATAGTTTTCCTTTCTTGTAGTGTCTTTGTTTGGCTTTGGCAGTACTTTATAGAATGAATTATGATATATTATGTACTCTTCAATTTTTTGAAAAAATTTGATGAGGATTGAGGTTAATTCTTCTGTAAATATTTGGTAGAATTTACCACTGAAGCCATCAGTTCCAGAGGTTTTCTTCATTGGGATTTTTTTTATTATTGTTTCAATGTCCTCACTAGTTATAGGTATATTCAGATTTGCCATTTCTTCACAATTCAGCATTGGTAGGTTTGGTGTTTCTAGGAATTTGTCCATTTTACTTAACTCTTTCAAATTATTAACATAAATTGTTCGTAGTATTCTCATCATCCTTTTTATTTCTGTAGAATTGGTCTCAGTATCTCCACTTTCATTTCCGAATTTAGTAATTTGAGTTTTCTCTTTTTTTTTGGACAATCTAGCTAAATTTTGTTAATCTTTTCAAAGATTATAGAATTGTCTATTTTTCCCTTTAATACTGTCAGTTTTTACTTCATATATTTTTAAATTAATAACTCCTTTTTTCAGTTATAGTTGGCATACAATACTATATTAGTTTCAGGTGTACAACATAGTGATTAGACATCTATATAACTCACAAAGTGATAACCCCAATAAATCTAGTGCCCATTGACACCACACATAATTATTATAATATCATTGGCTGTATTTCTTATGCTATACTTTCTACCTCCATGACTATTTTCTAACTACCAGTTCATACTTTTTAATCCCTTTCCTCTCATCTGGTAACCCTCAAAATGTTCTCTATATCTATGAGTTTGTTTCTGTTTGTTTGTTTATTTTGTTCTTTAGATTCCATCTGGACATGCAGTCATATGGCATTTGTCTTCCTCTATCTGACTTACTCCACTCAGCACACTACCCTCTAGGTCCATCATGAAATATCTTTTTTCCATTCCCTGACTTTTAATCTCTGTGTCTTTTACTCTGAAGTGAGTCTCTTGTAGGCAGCATATGTAAAGGTCTTGTTTTCTTATTCATTCAGCTACCTTGTCTTTTGATTGGAGCATCTAATTCTTTTTATTTGAAGTACCCGCTGAGAGATGTTGTTATTGCCATTCTTTAGATTTTTGATAGATATCTTTTACTTCTTTTTAAAGAAGGCCCTCCAACATTTCATGTAATACTGGCTTGGTAGTGATGAACTCCTTTAGCTTTTCTTTCTCTGGGAAGCTCTTTATCTGTCCTTCAATTCTAAATGATAACTTTGCTGGGTTACAGTAATTTTGGTTGTAGGTCCTGGGTTTTCATCATTTTGAATATTTTATGCCAAGTCCTTCTGGCCTGTAGTTTCTGTTGAGAAATTGGCTCACAGTCTTATGGGCATTCCCTTGTATGTAACTAATTGATTTTCTCTTGCCACTTTTAATATTCTTTGAATTTAACCTGTGTCTTGGTGTGGGCCTCTTTGGGTTCATTTTGTTTGGGACTCCCTGAAGTTCCTGGGTTGCATGTCTACTTCACCAGGTCAGAGAAGTTTTCCATCATTATTTCTTCAAATAGATTTTCAATTCCTTGCACCCTCTTCTTCTTCTGGTACCCCTATGATGCAAATGCTGTTAGTCTGATGTTGTCCCAGAGGCTTTTTAAACTATCTTCATTTTGGGGGGATTTTTTTCTTGTTGTTCTGATTGGGTGTCCTCTGCTACCCCATCCTATATGTTGCTGATTTAGTCCTCAATTTTACCCACTTTGTTGATTCCCTCTAATGTACTATTCATTTCAGATATTATATTATTCATCTCTGATTTGCTCTTTATTATGTTTTACATCTCTGTTTTTATGTTTTTTTTTTTTTATCTCTTTGTTAAAGGTCTCACTGAGTTCATCTACTCTTCCCTTAAGTTCCTGGAGCATCCTTATAACTAGTTTTTTTTTTTTTTTAATGCCTACAGCACCTGGTCTACCTACATGGTCTCCCATCCAAGTACTAACCAGGCCCAACCCTGCTTAGCTTCTGAGATCAGATGAAATTGGGGGCATTCAGGGTGGCATGGCTGTAGACATAACCAGTATTTTTAAGTCTGTATCTGGTATATTGTTTGTTTCCATTTTGGCGAACTCTTTCTGGAGCTTCGTTCTGTTCTTTTAACTGGGACATTTTGGCTGCCTTCATGTGTCTGTTTTTATGTATTAGGAAGGGCTCCTGAGTCTCCCAGTCTTAATATAAGAGTGGCTTTATGTAGTTGGTGTGCTGAAGGCCCTTGGCATAGAACTGGGAGGGGTCCAGCTGCAGGCCAAATTCAGTCACCACTGTGCACCTCTGGGGCTACCTGATAAGAGTCCACACATATGGCTGTCACTTGTCCTGGGCTTATAAGTGCCTCAAGGGGCCAAGTCAGAAAGCAAGGCCAGCGGCCACTGGTGCAGGGCTTGGAGCTGCACAACAAGAGGTATGGGGCACGCTGAAGCCAGATGCTGCTTTTTTGGGTTCTGTGGGCATTTGAGAGATTTTATGAAAGTTCACACAGGAGCCAAGACAGCTCATTTATATAGAATAAATTAACTGGAAGTGGCTTGGGCGGTCCCACAAGATGGGAGAGCCGGAGCCTCAGGGTATCCCCTGAGTGGAGTGACCTGTGTCATCCAGTTTGTTGGCATGTGTGTGTGCAGGCTGGAAGGAGGGAAGGCTCAACAAAGGAACAATGGCTTCTGCCTTTACCTCTGTCCAGGAGTCAACTGCCCCTCCAGCCCTTGTCCTGAAGCTCGACAGCTCAGTGCCTCCCCGTATGTCCCTGCCATCCCCGAGCAGCTTCCCCAGCACTGGAGTGCAGAGTGAGCAAGTCTGTCAGCAAGTAAGGCTGGGCATGGGCCCTTTAAAAGGAAGGTATCCACTTCCCACAGGACTTCGTCTCTCTTAGCAGCCACATCCACTGGTATTCACAAGAGAGCTTGTGGGAACTTCTCCTCCTGGCACTAGAACACCCATTTCGCATCTCCGCCCCTCTTAGTGTTTTGATTTAACACTGTAAAGTTAGATTTAACATTATAAAGTTAGAATACTCATTTTGATGTATACCAGCTTAACTTAAATAAAGTACAAAAATTCTGCCCTTTTACGGTTCCATTCCCATTCCTTTCAAGTTATAGATGTCACAAAATTACATCCTTATGGTCCAAAACAAATTAATAATTGCTTTTTAAATGCATTAGTCTCTTAAATCATGTTGAAAACAAAATGTGAAATTACAAACCATTGTTAATACTAGCTTTTATAATTGCTCATATATTAACCTTTACTGATATCTTTATTTTTTCATATACTTTTACGTTACTGTCTCACGTCATTTAACTTCAATTTGTAGGACTCCCTTTAGCATTTCTTGTAGGACAGGTCTAGTGGGGATGGACTCCCTAAGCTTTTTTAAAATTCTAGGAATTTCTCAGTTTTTTTTCCAACTTTTGAGGGGCAGTTTTGCTGGCTATAGAATTCTTTGTTGACAGCTTTTTTTTCTCTTTTAGTATTTTTTTTCTTTTGGTAGTAATTCATCCCACCTTCAGGCTTCCAAAGTTACTAATGAGAAATTGGCTCATAATCTTATTGAGAATCCCTTGTATGTGATAAATCACTTTTCTCTTGCAGTTTTCAAAAAATTTTTTTTGTATTTGTCTTTCTTGATTATAATGTGTCTTGGTGTGGGTCTCTTTAAATTCATCCTAGTTGGAGTTCATTAGCTTCTTGGATGTTTATATTCACACTTTTCATCAAATCTGTCAAGTTTTCAATCATTAATTAGTTCTTCAGATAATCTCTGTGTCCTTTTATCTCTTCTCCTTCTGAGACTTTCACAGTACATGAGTTGGTCTGCTTGATGATGACTCAAAGGTCCCTTAGACTCTATTCACTTTCCTTCGATCTGTTTTCTTTCTATTCTGAAGACTCAATAATTTTAAGCATCCTATCTTCAAATTTTATGATTAATTTTTCTGCCTGCTCAAATCTACCTTTGAATTCCTCTAATAAATTTTTCATTTTGTTTATGTACTTTTCAGCTCTAGAATTTAATCTTAGGTTCTTTTTAGATTCTATCTTTATTGATATTTCTATTTTGGTTATACATCATTTTCTTTACTTTCCCAAGATCTTTCTTTAGTTCTATGAGCATCTGTAAGAGTTATTTAAAAATCTTTGTCTAGTAGGTCTTCCATCTGGTCTTTCCCCCCTCCCATGAATGGACCAGTTTACTGTTTGCTGTTTGTTTAATGCCTTGTGATTTTTTCTGTTGTTGTTGGAAACTGGACCTTTGAATCTAATAATGTGGTAACTGGAA
Source organism: Cynopterus sphinx (assembly GCA_030015415.1). NCBI lineage: Eukaryota > Metazoa > Chordata > Mammalia > Chiroptera > Pteropodidae > Cynopterus > Cynopterus sphinx. The sequence continues at coordinate 90,170,580 of CM057379.1, read as the reverse complement.
ATCACATTCTTTTCCTTCCCTAGAGTTTGCTGTTTTTTTTATTATTATTATTATTAGTTATGCCTACAGCACCTGGTCTTCTTAGGTGGTTTCCCATCTAAGTACTAACCAGGCCCGACCCTGCTTAGCTTCCGAGATCAAACATTGGGCTTGTTCAGGGTGACATGGCCATAGACCACGGACTGTGGCTCTACTGGGGCGTGAACCCAGGATCTTCTGTGTGTAAAGCAAACATGCTAACTGCTACATTATGGAACCACATCCTATTTTTGTTTTTTGATTGCTATATGCCATCTTTGTGCTTAGAATCAGCCTGAAGTGTAAACTTAAGGTCCCCTCAGGTCTTTTCTCATCCTGCACCTTTCCCTGGGATTCCAGGGTAAATTTCTGATTTTTCCTGAATATGTGGTTGCTTTTGAATGTCCTCATCTTTAATGTCTGGCTCCCAAAAGAGGAAAAAGAGAAAAATAAAAGGGAAAGAAAGTAATCATTCTTTAAATCCCTAAAAGTTGTTTCAGCCAGAGGGAGAAAGGCTTGCAACAATGGTGTGTGCACGCGCGTGCACGCGTGTGCACACACACACACACACACACACAAATAGCTGCCTGCCTCTGTGTGTGCACTTCATAATCAGAAGCACCAACCAGTGATAAGAACACAGATTCCCCCATATTTGAAAAATAGGGTCCTTTTTGCCCAACCTGGCTCCTGCAAGCTACATGCAAGTTGCTCCAGGAATATGTGCACTGCTGCCTGCCAAAGGGCTGGGGTGGGGTGGGGTAGGGGTTGTTGCTGCTAAGTTAAGAGCTGAAATATACTGAAATTAAATGCAATGTACCACCCAAGTCTTCCCCTAGAAGTTGAGAACTATCAATAGACTCTAGAGTTCCAAAATAATTACATCAGACAGATTGTGCCAGTACAATTGCTTTCTAGGTAGGAAGGTGGATTCTTGAAGCTTTATATTCTGCCATCTTTCTCCCCCCTCTTTTGATTTTTGGAAGAGCTTGTGAAGGATTCATATTAGTTCTTTCTTTAAGTGTTTGGTACAATTCATAGTGAAGTCATTTGGCCTGGAATTTTCCTTATGAAAAATGTCCAATGTCTGTAACTGTTATAGATCTATTCAGATTTTATATTTATTCTTGAGTTAGTTTTGGTTCTTCTAGGAGTGTATCCATTTTATCTAAGTTATCTAATTTGCTGGCATACAACTGTTCGTAATATTCTCTTATAATTTATTTCTGTACTATTGGTAGTGATTTCTTCTTTTGTTCCTGTTTTGTAATTTAAGTCCTCTTTTTTTTTTTTTCTTGGTCAATCCATCTAAAGATTTACCAATTTTGTGGATTTTTTTTAAAGAATCAACTTTGGTTTCATTGATTTTTCTCTAGTGTTTTATTTCTAGTTTTATTTATTTCTGTTTGTCTTTATTATTTTCTTCCTCTTGCCTGGGTTCTAGTTTTCTCTTTTTTCTGATAGCCCATGGTAGAAATTTAGGTTATTGATTTAAGATATTTCTTTTTTCTTTTTTTGTAAAAATATAGGTATTTACAGCTATAACTTTCCCTCTAAGTATTGCTTTAAATGATTTCTCTAACTTTTTGTATGTTGTATTTTGTTTATTCACCTCCAAGTACTTTTTAATTTCCTTTGTGATTTCTTCTTTGATCCATTGATTATTTAGAAGTGTTATCTAATTTCCACATATGTGAATTTCCCAAATTTCCTTTTCTTCTTGATCTCTAATTTAATTCCATTATAAGTAGAGAATATACTTTGCATGATTTTAATCTTTTTAAATTTATTGAGGTTCATTCCATGGCCTAATATACCTTCTATTACAAGGAAAGTTCCAAATGTACTTGAGAAGAATGTGTATTCTACTGATGTTGGATGGAGTGTTCTATAGATGCCTGTTAGGTCTAATTGGTTTATAGTGTTATTCAAGTCTTCTATTTCTACATTGATTTTTAGTGTTGTATCTATTATTGAAAGTGGGGTATTGACATTTCCAACTCTTATTGTTGAATTGTCTGTATCTCTCAATTCTTTCCATTTTTGCTTCTTGTATTTTGGGGGCTCTAATGTTAGGTGCTTATGTTTATAATTGTTATATCTTCCTAATGGGTTGACCCTTTTATCGTTATAAAATGTCCTTTGTCTCTGGTGACAATTTTTTCTGAGTCTATTTTGTCTGACATCATCATAGACACTCCGACTTTCTCTTGTATAACTTCTTTTTGCTTTCAACTTCTGTCATTGAATATGTCTCATATAAATAGTTGAATCATCAGTATTTTTTAAAGCTTCCCAAGGGATTCTGTTTGTTGGTAGGGAAGGCTGAGAGGGCTATGAGGATAGAGAGTGTTGGTTGAAGTCACAGAAGCTGCTATGATGTGGCCTTTTGCTGCTTCTATAGGAAGAGAAGAGTGGACCTTGGACTGCGTTTTGTGAAGGAATAGTACCCCCAGGGAAATAAAGGTGGCCCGGAGGATAAAAACAGATCCTAGGTCAAGAATGTGAGAGAGAGGACTAAAAGGCAGAAAAATATACCCATTCACACTCAAACTTGGAGGCACTTGGGGCCTGGTGATTGGATGTGAGGGTCCCTTGGTCCCGAAGAGGGGACCAAAGGCTTTGTGACAACCATCTGGACTGTCCTCACAATACCGTTCTCATCTCTTCTGACTAAAGGTCTGTTTTCCAGAGCACTGAGGTGGCACTTCCTTTCCCTGGTCCCTTGATTAAGAGACTTGTTCATACATGTTCATGGGGCCCAGATCAGGGGCTAGCATAGAGAAGGTACACAATAAATGTATGTTTGAATGAATGACATTCACTGACGCTCCCTAATGCCTTCCACAAAGGCTTGCATGAAATCTTCAATAAATTGTGGTTGAACACTTCACTGACACTTAATAACTGTGATAAGAGCAGAGCTCACAGAAAGCCTTGGGGCTGAACATATAGCAGATGTTTTGTTGTCCTTCAAAGTGCTGATCAGTAAAGTGTTTTATAAAGATCAGCATAAGACCAGGTGATTTCACAATAAAATCACAGACTTCTGCCTCCCTTGAAAAATTAGCTCTGGCAACACTGGGCCTATGTTCTAAGGGGCTGCCTCCTGAAATAGGGTATAAACTCTTTATTCACATTCTACATTTCCTATTGCCTCTTAGTTGAACATCAGTTGCCCTTTCTCACTGATCTTGTTCTGTTGCATTACTTATTACTGGCCCCTGTAGGCATTGAGTTGTGATCCCTAGACTAGGACAAAGGAGAATCTCCCCTAACCCCCAATAAGAAACTGAGAAGTAAAACATCAGTCCCATAGGTGGGTATCCCCAGGTCTCAAGGAAACAAGGTTACCTATTAAAAAGAATGTGATTCATTCCAAAAGAATCTTAATAGCTAGGTCAGAAATTCTCCTGAAAAGATTTGTGGCTTGCTCCCCAGAGGTTGACAGAACATACTCATATGTGTACCAAGACCCTCCTGCTTATCCAGTCCACCTGCTGGCTTGGATTCTTAGCCATCCTGGCTCAGCAGACCTGGAGGGAGGGGCTCTATCTTTCCTTCAAAGGGAATATGGTTTTAATGCCATACACTCCAAGAAAGCTTCCCTGGTCAGCTGTCTCCAATTACTCAGGCCGCACTTCCAACAGAGTTCATCAAAAACTCACCATGACATGATAATGATGTGAGGAGACCAGCTCCGAGCTTTACCCTGCCTCCCCCCCCACCCCCGCCCCCAGTTCTCTGGGGAATCCTTGACCTTTCGAGCCTTGGTTTTGGTGAGGATAAAAAAAGATAATGGATAAAATTAGATAAAATAAGGTGGAAACAGTCTAAATGTCCATCAATGAATGAATGGATCAAAAATTCTAGTATATGCATATTATTCAATCATAAAAAGGAATGAAATTCTGATATATGCTACAGAATGGATAGAACCTCTAAAACATGCCAAGTGAAGGAAGCCAGACACAAAGGATATGAAATACCCAGAATAGATAAATCCATCAAGACAGAATGCAGATTGGTGGTTCCTAGGAGTTAAGGGGTTGAGAAACTGCTAATGAATGATGGAAATGTTTTTAAACTAGACAGAGGTGGTGGTTGAACAATATTGTGAATATACTAAGTGCCACTGATTCGTTCCCTTTAAAATAGTTACTTTCACTTCAATAATTTTTTAAAGTAAATAAAAATTAGATAATGGGCCACATCAGGCACTGAAACAATTTTTGTTTCCATCTTTTGAAAACTCTCTTCTTCATTTGGGAGGTGAGGAAAATGGGGTCCTGAGAAAGGAAGTGACTCCCAGGGCAGGTTAGTGGAAGAAAGCCTCAAAGAGCAGGTTGGTTCCTACCCCTGCAACAGTCTTTGCCTTCTCTCCCTTTACTTCGGCTGTGGACTCCTGGAGGCACAGACCAACACCAACTAGTCATCACTGGGTTACATTCCACATCCCCTAGCCTGGCACCTGATGGGGCTCTTTCTACAAGGGGCTCCATAAGTGTCAGTTACGATCACCATGTAATTACCTCCCTCCCATGAGGTCTTGCCACTGCATCCTTCTGATGTGATGAAGTACAAATGTCAACACCAGCCCTTCCCTGTATGTGGAACTGAACTGATGCACAGCATGCTATCTCATTTATATTACACAGCACCTACAATAAAGAGATATGATTCTCTCTTTTACAAATGAAAAAGCTTGAGGCTTGGAAAGGGGAAGTGATTTGCCCAAGGGCAATACCTTGTAAGAAAAGGAGCTGGAATTTGAACTCAGATGACTTTAGGCCTTTCCTTTGGCCAGTTATGCCCTCCTACCTCCCAAACCAGATGATTAGCTAGAATTTAGAAAACAGTTCATTTTATGTCCAGGGAGGAAAATAAAAAGCAGAACAGAATGATCCCAATCTGGCAATAAATTAATATGTACATATCAGAAAAAAAACACCAAAATGTTAACAGTGATTATATCCTATGGGTAGTGAGATACGAATTTATTTTTAAATTACATATGACTTTGTATCTTTACACTTTCAAGTATTTTCCAAGTTTTCCACAATAAGAGTGACCTTCATAGTCAGAAAAAAAGGTGTTCTTTGAAATATCACTCAGGTTGTGTTATCAGTGGGCCTGCCACATCTTTGGACTGCGTGCCCCTTCCTACCATGTTCCATGCCTCCTGTAGCCCCAAAGCCTGGCCTCAACCCCCTGTGTAGCCGCCCCCATCCACAAACAAATCTGCCTTTTTTTTTTTTTTAATGCCTACCATCCAAGTACTAACCAGGCCTGACCCTGCTTAGCTTCCAAGATCAGACATTGGGCTTGTTCAGGGTGGGATGGCCATAGACCATGGACCACAGCTCCAATTGGGTGTGAACCCAGGCTCTTCTGTGTGTAAAGCAGACGTGCTAACTGCTACACTATGGAACCATGTCCAGCCACTTTTCTTCAGGCTTCAGAATTTGTTTCTTAAGCTGATATGGGTCAAGACCTGGGCTAGGAAACTTTGTTGTTTTCTGGCTAGTGCTAGCCCATTCCAGGAATTGGTAGCAAAACTTCCAGGTGAGGTATCTCTAACTCGTAACAGGAAAATATCATTTGGGGCTGTTTCTTTCCGTACACTAGAGGAGTTATGGAGTGGGAGTCATCAGATCGGGAGGCATGTTAGGAAAACCACCCTTTTGCCATTTTTTAATTTCTTCATCTCGCAAATCTGAGATGCTCTTATGACACCCTGAAAGTCCCTTCAAGCAGTAGCATCACATTTCTTTTTTTATTAACTGTGTGACCTCAAGCAAGGAAAACTCCCTGATATTCATGACAGTATATTTAAAGCAAACTGCTTTTACAAACCAGACCACCACAGGTCTTGTTAAATTGTAGTGTGCCAAGTCCTAAAGAAACAAGCTCAGAGAGGTTGAGAGAAAACTGCCCAGATCACACATGCAAAGCTGTGGTGGAAGAGGAACCGAAACCAAGCTCTGACCCCACATGTCCCACTCCACCAACAGGCTGTCACCAATACAGAAAAGTATATTTAACTTTTTAAGAAAGCACCAAGCTGTTTTCCAGAGTTGTATGCCATTGTACATTCTCACCAACAGGGAGTTCCGGTTCCTCCACATCCTCACCAACACTTAGTGTGGCCAGTCTCTAGAGATAGATGTGCAGTGGTATCTCATGGTTTTATTTTTCATTCCCTTAATAACCAATGATGCCAAGCCTCCTTCTAATATCCTTATTGGCCATCAATATATCTTCTTTGGTGCTGTGTCTGTTCGAACCTTTTACCAATTTTTAAATTGGGATGTTTGCTTATTGAGTTTTATGCTCTTTATATATTCTTTCATCAGATACGTGATTTGCAAATTTCTCTCAGTCTGTAGTTTGTCTTTTCATTCTCTTAACAGTGGCTTTTGAAGAATACAAGTTCTCAATTTTGATGAGGCCTAATTTATCTGTTCTTTAATGGAGTGTGCTTTTAGTATTATATCTATTAAATCTTTGCTTAGCTCATGATCATGAAGATTTCTCCCAATGTATTTTAATAGTTTAAGTTTACCATTAAAAGAATACTTAATTTTTAGAGTAGTTTTAGGTTCACAGCAAAATTGGGCAGAAGGTACCAATATTTCCCATTATACTCCCTGCTCCTACACATGCACAGCCTCCCTCAGGTTTCTGTGTAGAGAGAAATTTCCACCTCCTTTGGATAAATACTCAGGAGTATAAACACCATGACTGCTGAAGGATATGGTTAGCTTTCTAAAAAACGGCCAAACTCTCTTGCAAAGTGGCTGTCCCATTTTGCATTCCCACCAACAATGAATAAGATTTACTGTTGCTTCACATCTTTGCCAGCATTTGTGTTGTCAGTGTTCTGGATTTTGGTCATTTTAATAGGCAATTTTTAACCATTTTAAAGTATACAATTCAGTGGCATTATGTACACTCACAATGTTGTGAAACCATCACAATCTATTTCCAAAACTTTTTCTTTCAGTATTCAAAACAGAAACTCTGTAACCATTAGCAATAACTCATTTCTCCCTGCCCCAGCCCCTGGTAACCTGTTCTGCCTCTATGAATTTGCCTGTTTTAACTACCTGATATAAGTGGAATCATACAGTATTTGTCCTTTGTCTCAATTATTTCTCTTGGCATTACATATTCAAGGTTCATCTACAATGTAGCATGTATTAGAACTTTATTCCTTTCTAAGGCTAATAGTATTCCATTTCATGAATATGTCACATTTTATTTATCCATTTCTGTTGATGGATACTTGGGTTCTTTCCATCTTTTGCTATTGTGAATGCTGCAATGAATATTGGTGTACAATATCAATTTGAGTCCTCCATTCTTAATTCTCTTGGGTACATATCTAAGAATGAAATTGCTGAATCATATGGTAATTGTTTAGCTTTTAGAAGAACCACTAAACCTTCTTCCATAGCAGCTGCACCATTTTACATTCCTACTAGCAATGTGTAAGGGTTCAAATTTCTCCACATCTTCAACTACACTCATTTTCTATTTGATAGCAGCCATTCTAATGGGTGTAAAGTAGTATCCTATTATGGCTTTGATCTGCATTTTCCTGATTAGTGATTTGAGCTTCTTTTCATGTGCTTATTGGCCATTTGTGTGTCTTTAATGTCATGCCTTTTACTCATTTTAAAATAGTTTTTGTTGAGTTTTAAGAAATTCTTTTTATATTCTGGATATTAACTCCTTATCAGATATAATTTGCAAATATTTTCTCCCATCTTGTGTGATTTTTCACCTTGTTGTGTCCTTTGATATATACACAACTAGTTTTTGTGTACCTGTAACTTTGCTGAATTCACTTGCTCATTTTCTTATGGATTCTTTCAGATTGTCTATATATAGCATCTGTGAATAGAGATTTCTTCCTTTCCAATTTGGACATTTTTCCTTTTTTTTGGTCCAATTATTTGGCTCAAACTTTTAGTACAATGTTGAATAGCAATTGTGAAAGTGGATATCCTTATCTTGGTTCCTGATCTTGGGGGAGCAGCTTTCAATCTTTTACTATTGAGTTTTGTTGTTGGTGTCAGTTTTTCATAAATGTCCTTTATCATGTTATGAGGTTGCCTTCTATTTCTAGTTTTTTAGTGTTTTTATCATGAAAAGGTCTTGGATTTTGTCGAATGCTTTTTCTGCATCAATTCACCTAATATGGGTTGTTCAGCTTTGTCCTATTAATGTGGTATTTTGCATTGACTCATTTTTCTTATGTTGAGCTACTCTTGCATTTCTGTGATAAATTCATTTGGTCATGGTGTATAATCTTTTTAATATGGCGTTAGATTTAGTTTGCTTGTTATTTCATTGAGGATCTACTAAGAGCTATCTTTCCATTTAAAGTGGTTATATTACTTCATGCAGTACTGTTATAACAGAAGCTCTATAGTTTTGCTATGGGTTGCATCAACCTATTTACTTTTTCCTTGAGAATTATCAGCTGGTAATTCTGGATTGTATCCTAGACATATAGAATATTATGTTGGAGATGTGAGATTCTGTTGAAATCCACTCACGAATAATTTTGTTTCAGAAAGGTAGGATTCTTTAGAAGTTTAAGCTGCTTGTACCACCACTATAGATACAGCTCCACAAAAGGGCCACACTTGGGCCAAACAGGAAGAGAAAAATAAAATGGTGATTACTCTTCAGTGTCCTTTCCTGGTTCCTCTCCCCAGTTTTAACTGCCAGAACCAAATTGTTACAGTCTTGCAACATTCGCCTGTCCTAGAGGGAAAGTCAGGAGGGGAAAAAAAGGAAAAAAAATTTCCCGTTCTCCAGTTCACAGGGTGGTCTCTTTTCCAGGTCATCTGTCCAGAGCTTAGGATGGGTTCTTTCTGGGTTTTTGAAACCTGACCATAGGTAAAAGCCATGAAAAAGAAAAATACCAAGAAACACCTCTGTATGGATTGCTTAAGTTAGGAACTCCCTCCCTAATATTTTTATTTTCCAGAGTCCTCAGGTAACTTTTTCTATTTTTTCCAACTTTTAGTTTTAGTCAGTAGGAGGCTATAGCAGGCTTGAATCTTGGCCAGCACCACAAATTGGGAAGCAACTTTTGCGAACTCATGAACCTGTACTTTCACACAATTTCACAAGAGCCAATACTGTTTTCCATTTAAATTTCCTCCAACTGACGCTGGGAGGTTACATCTGAGAAGACTGAATTTGAGCTTGCTTTTACAAAACAGCTGTGTCAGCTACATTTGCTCAAATTCATGGTAGGAAGTTTTGAGAATTTATAATCTGTACTTAATTTTCAGAACAAATGCTTCGTTCTTATCTCATTCAGATTTGCCTGAACATACTTTTGAAATAATCTTTTAAACTAGAGTTTAACAGTAATTGTCTTTATCTCCTAGATTTGATGGGGAGTTGGTTTCCAGAACTCTTGAATCTGATCGTTTTCAGACTATTGTTTCAGCTACCTTTGTATAATTAACTCACCCTGAAAAGTTAATTTTGTGAAAATTTGTATCTGTTCATTTGCACAGTAATTACTGGGTTTCAGGTAGATATGCTCAAACTCATTTGAGAAGTTATTTTCAGAGTTTGTTTTTAAAACACTATCTTTTTTTCATCTAAATTTGCTTAAACTTGGCTGGAAAGATACTTCTAAGAATTTGTACATTTGGCTTTGTTTTTACAAAAACTGCTATATTTCACCTAAGGTGTGCTCAAACTCACACTTTAAGTTTCTGAATCTGAGATTTTTGTTGTTTACAAAAGCTACTGTTTCAATTAGGCATGTATTGGGAGAGATTATCTTTTTGCCTTTCCCCAAAAGGCCACAGTGGAGGCAAAACAATGTCTCACATATTCTAGGCTTCTGTCAATGTCATGTAGTAAAATTCCAGGGATTGCCAGCCACTTTGTATCTAGGACAGAGAATGGGCCAATTCTGGTCTGGGGATGGTTTTTGTATGATCAGTTAGCTAAGAATGGATTTTACATTTTTAAAGGGTTAAGAAGAAAAGGCATATATGACAGATCGTGTGACCCACCAAGTTTCAAATATTTACCATCTAAAGTTTTGACATCCCTCTTTGATAGTTATTATTCATTCACAGACTGGAAAATGAAAGGTATTCCCTGGAACTGGGCAACACAATGGCTTTGCTTCCTGTCCAGGAATGCTAAACTGACCAAATTTAGTACAAGACAGCCCACCCCAGGGATGCATAAGCTCTTTGGCCTTCCTTCAGCTCACCTCCCTGGTTCTACTACCTCTCTGGCCACTTCTCTCTCTAGCTTTTCTTTCACCTACTACTCACATAGCGAGAGTTCGGTCCTTAGATCTCTGCTCCTCTATGCTGCCCATTCCAGAAAAATAATTAGTTCTAAGTACAATAGTTAAGAGCTAGAGTCAGGTATGCATTATCTCCCTCTCTTCCTAGCTATATGATCTCAGGGAAATCACCTTAACATCTTTGGGCCTCAAGTTTCCCCATCTATAAAATGTAGATAATAATAGGGTTATCGTAAGAGGATTAAAATGAGGTAAGGCACACCCAGCATGTAGGCAATCGATAAAATCAATAATGCTGATAAATTTACCTACCATATTTTAAAAAGCCATTCACTTCAAAATCTTTTTTTCCTTCTGTGATAGACTAATAATGCCCTCCCCCCTGCCCCAAGTATGCACTCTGTATTTTAGCGACAGAACTCCTTAAGTTTAAATGAACAGACAACTATTCAGCTAGAGGCATTTTAGTCTTCTCCACAGGGGGGTAATAATGAGACTAGTTCTAGCAGATGATATCAGTCCAATTTCCAGGCTTGGACAAGGATATGGGGTTGATCACCTAGTTTATACCATGTAGATTAGAACCATTCAGGGAGGTGAAATGGAGCAGTAAAACAATGAAATACTGGGGCCCTAGATGATCTTGAACAGCCGCTTAACCCCAAACCTGGACCACTCACCCATCTCTGGACTGCCACATGAGAAGAAAACTATAGCTGCCCTTGAACAAGATGGGAGTTGGGGCGCCGACTCCCTGTTCAGTTGAATATCTGCACATAATTTTGACTTCCCCAAAACTAAAGTTATTCCTTTGGTATTTGTGTAGAAGTGGACCTGTACAGTTCAAATCCATGTTGTTCAAGGGTCAACTATTTTGTTTGAAACATTCTTGAAGTCCCTTTGTTACAATAGCTTAGCCTATAGCCTAATTAATATGCATCCCAAACTCTTATAACCTCTAGGTGCCTTGCTTATATCCCAGACGTACCTCAAACTCAACGTCTTGGCCCATCCCGCATACCTGTTGTTCTTGTATTCCTGAACACAAAGGATATTCCAACTGCTGCTTTGTAAGTCTTATTATTTACCTATCCCCAGTCAGGAGAATCTGTCATTGTGACTCCTACTATTCCCAGATTCATCTGGTCACACAGAAAGCCCACCGCTTGTTACAAAAATCCTTCTTCAATCCCTCCCTCATCTATTATCCTAACTGCCCTGGCTTCAGATGCTTTTTACCTTCTGGTTGATTATCTGCTTCCAGCTCCATTCTCCACAATGCTACTCCATTACCATTCTTAAAACTGGATCCATTTGTGTATTTTGTTTCCAAAAGTCCAAAGCATTTAAAGTCTTCATGACACAGCCCCAGCTTCTCTATCCCGCACACATACTCCACAGTTTATACCAACCACATTCTTTTCTTCCTTCAGCATTGAGCACTTGCTCTTAGTCCTTCGTCTATATGAATGCTTCACAAATGTGAAGATTATAAAAAGTTTCCAATCTACTGTAGATCAATACTTTTGAAAATACACACAAATTAGAAAAACAATCATGCGTAGCTGTCACAACAATAGCAAAGTTCCTCAGTGCCTACATTTAACTGTGGAGCCTGTTTTGTCACAGACAGGTTAACTCCAGGTCCACACTGGTCCAAAGAGCACACTTCACACAGGTTTAGACACACTCTCCCTTCTTCCTGCCTGGTGAACCACCAGCCATCTACCAGCAAGGTCCAACCATCCCTACTGCCTCCTCCCATCATGCTTTTTCTTTATATTTATATACCACAGTCACATCCTTTACATATACCCACCACTTTTTATGCTCCTGTTATAACTTATTGAATGTCTTTATGATTTTCTGTTAAATGAAAAAGAGCAGAAAGCTCTTTGAAGTCAGAACTATGTACAAGTCATCTTTGTATCCTGAGCCTTATGCTTGTCATGTGGTAGAAGCTAAGAAATACAATTACCAAATGACTGTGTGCAACACACCTCTGTGGTGACATGCAGACAAACAGGAACTGTAACGACTCTAAATAGACCTTTAATGACTGGGATGTTTCAGGACTTAAAGGTTGAATGGTTGAGGCCATGGGTACAGATATGGCACGATCAGTAGGCTGCCTGAGACTGCTGCTGGCGGTAGCCACCCCGGCGCATGTAGCCCTCGTTTTTGCGGTAGCCATCCTTCTGGTCTGCACAAGAGATGAGAAGGGGAGGGAGTGAATGCCAGGGGAGGCAGAAAGGGGGCCAGGACCCTGGGAGAGTGGAGGGGATGGAAGCACTCACCTCGGAAGTAGCCACCATAGGTGCCCTGCTTATGGTCAAACACCCGCTCGTTATTTTCCACCAGGCTGCCCAGCTTCTCCGCCAGCTGCAGAGCCAGGTTCTGTTGGGCAGTGGGCTCGGTGCGGTGCATCACTACTGTCTGTGTTGGCTGGTCCAAGGAGGCCTGATGGGAATGAACCAGAGAAAGGGACATGACACGATCAGACCCCTCGACTTCAAACTTACCATTACTGTACCTGCCCATTTACCACTGGCCCTTACCATCAATTCCTCGTTAATGATCATCTTGCTGATGATGGAGTGCACGGTGGGCAGGTCCAGCTCAAACATGTCAGACAGTGTCTCCATGCTGGTGAGAAAAAAGGCAGGGGGCAGTTTAAGGCCCTCGACCACAAAGCTAGGGTCCCTATGCTTCCTTAGCACTTAACCCACCTGATGGAGTCATAGACACTGCTGTATGTGAAAAGGTAGGTCCGCAGAGACTCTTCCTGGATCTTCCTATGGGGAGAAGGGAGAGAAGATCTTCAGGGAAGGATACCAACCTCTCTTTTCTTCACCCCCCATCACAGCCTCTCTATGCTCACCTAACGAGCATGGTTCGGACTTTGTCAGCCTCAGGAAAAAGGTCCCACACTTTGCCATTCATCTTTTCGTTGATGATAAAACTGTGGCAGGTCTTCCAGTCGCCCATCTTCATGGCCTTTGAGGCAGCAACCACATGTTCTCTCATTGATTCAGGGGGACCTGAAAAGTTGAGAATGAGGTAGGGCCTGGGACACTTAGGACCAAGGCTCCTGCCCCAACAAGCACTGTTCAAGGAGGAACACAGGCCAGGAGCACAAACAACCAGACTGGAGATTCTCCTATCTCTCTACTAAACAGCTTTGTGATTGTACAAAGTCCCTTATTGTCAGAAAAAATTTATTTAGATTTAGACTAATAAATCAGTCCACAATGTGCTTCAATGGACTAGTGAGTCCCTTGAAAAACTTGACAAACAGCTATGTGTATCCTCATGTACATTTTCCAAGAGAAAGGTCCATAGTTTTCTTCAGATTCCTTTAAGGCTCTTTGACCTGAAAAAAACTAACATCTCAACTGGAACAGTATTTATGCAACTTCCTTCTATCTTATACTACTTTCATGATTTTTGCCATATATGTGTATCACTGTGTTTGTTCTTTTTTTCCTTTAAAGTGGCTCACTCCTTTTTCTTAAAACATTTAGCTTCACTTTAAATTACCTCTGTGAAATCACAGGTTTAATGTGCTAATTATGGACTTGGGCCCCTAAATACTATCCTGAAAGACAAGCCAGGAAGACAGACGTGGCAAAGAGTAGCTTGAATTCAGGGTAGACAAAGTATAAAAGCTCCAAGGCTGGGATAGATGGCAGGTGTATGGAAACACGAACATGGCTGACCCTAGAAAAAGGACAAGTTCAACCATGTACACAGTTCAGGCCCGTGTAGAAATGTATGAAAAGGGCTAAGTATAAGAAAAGGCACACGACCCTTTTGGATTAGCTTTCATTCTATCACTGTGAAAAAGGAAAGGTTAGAGGTTCAAAGAATATTTCTCTACAAACCACACAGCAGTGCACAGCTGAAATAGAACCTGGCTTTTGGCTCTACTGCAGTAACTGAGAGGCAGAAACTGTGGTGAACCAGTCAGCCCTAGGAGGTGATGGAAAACAGATTTTTGCTGGAAAGTTTCTGATTAAAACAAAGTATCACTACACAAGCCCAACAAACTTTGCCTAAAGGGCACCTACATGTAACACAACCACACATACAACCAGTAGAGGACAAATCTGTAGGAGATGTAGCTGAGGAAAGTTAAGTATGGCTCACTTGCCAAGCCATTCTAGGTACCAACCCCACAGGAAGGGCACAGTGCATGTCCTTTTCCCTGTGAAATCTCAACTCACCCAGCCCCTGGACTGACTGATCGGACCTTTCAGAAGTGATCGTAAGAGCCAATGCTAGACTCCTGAATGCCAAGGTTGGCGGAAAATAATGTGCATGAAGGGGAAAAAAAGGAAAAACCCTCAGAGAAGCCATGTTATTATGTTAAAGCTGGGTAGGTCAGTTAACTTCTGTGCCTGTTTCTTAATCAAGAAAAAAGGAGTGATTACAGTACTTACATCACAGAGTTGCTACTAATGAAGAGAAAATGAATTATTTATAAAACAGTGCTGGACAGAAAAAAATAGTACTATGTAAGCTTATGTTAAATAAGAAATATCGTTGGAGTCAAGTCATGGGTTTAACTCAGTGACCAAGGAGACTGAACTTTATTCTGTAGGCAGTGAAGAACTTCTAAGGTGTTGGGGGTGTATAACATCATAAATTTGGTCGAATGATAATACTGAGACTGAAGGGAGAAAACAGGAAGCAGGGAGCTTAATTTGTAGGCTAGAACAATGTAGCCCATAGTAAGAGACTAGTTAGTAAAAGGATGCCTTTAGGTTCTACATGAAGATGTGACTAAAACAAATGGATTCATCTCATGGGAAAGTTACTCCCTTTGGCTTCTCTTAATCCTTTAAAGTAATCAAGGGATGAACAAGCAAATTTTGCTCCTCTATAAAACCTCACACTCACCCAGCAAGGGCTGTCGCTCGCCCACCCGCAGCTGGTGATGGAACTGCTTGCTGATCATGCGACGGCGGGCATCACTCTCGTGAGCGGCCATGTAGGGGATCTCCAGAAGCATGGCAGACACCAGATAAACACACTCCAGCAGCTCCAGGTTGATATGCAGGTGGAAGGGCACCTGCCGGCGCCGCTCCACCTTCTCCTGCTCCTGGTTGCGCTCTTGCAGGCTGCGCAGCAGCAGACCCTGGCCCAGAAGCTCCTTGGCCCGGCCGCTTGACTGGATGTCCAGTAGGGCGTTGTGGGCATCCTTGGTCAGGCCTTGCCGGAAAGCACAGATGCCCAGCTGTACCATGGTGCGGTTGTATAGGATCTGAAAGCAAA
Source organism: Cynopterus sphinx (assembly GCA_030015415.1). Taxonomy (NCBI): domain Eukaryota; kingdom Metazoa; phylum Chordata; class Mammalia; order Chiroptera; family Pteropodidae; genus Cynopterus; species Cynopterus sphinx. Next base: position 90,154,985 of record CM057379.1, on the reverse strand, counting down.
GAAACAGTAATGCACTCAGAGCTGACCACCACAAGGCAAGTTGTTTATTCACTTGACTAATAGACAAACACACAACAAATGATACATTGTTGTGCTGAGCATGAGGCTATGGCGTGGGACAGAGAACAAATCAGACAAGTCCCTGCCCATCTATGGAACTTACATTCTAAGGGTGAGGTACAGAGGGCAAAATAACCACAATATGCAGGTAGGGCTAAGGAGAAAAATAAAGCAGAGGAGGAAATTAAGAAAGGAATTTGTGTGGTGGTGGTAGTGTTGGGAGCTCACAATTTTATGTAGGATAACTAAGGAAGCCTTCATTTTGAATGGAATGTATAAAAAAAAAAAAAGAATTAAAAAAGGGAGAGCAAGTTGTGCAGATACCTGGGAAAAGAAAAGTGTTGTTGAAGAGAAAAAGCAAATGCAAAGACTCTGTGCAAGAATTTTACAAAGTGTATCTGAGGAACAGGGAGTGTAATATGGCTAGAGCTGCAAAAGGTGTGATTGTAAATGGCAGGCTGGGCAAGCATATGTTAAGAATTTTAAGATGAGAAACCACAGAAAAGTTTTGAGCAAATAAATGATATAATCTGACTTAATTTAACATGGTTACTCTGGCTACTTGGTTAAAAATAGCCTGAAAGGATACAAGGGTAGAAGCAGAGAGAGACCAAGATGATAGTGGCTTAGACCCCAGGGTAGCAGTGGAAATGATAAGTGGTCAGACATGGATTTTGAATAGAAATGGCTGGGGTAGCTGATGTAGTATATGAGAAAAACCAGAATAAAGGATGACACCAAGGTTTCTGGCCTAAGCAACTGAAAAGATGGACTTGCCACTAATTAAGGTAGGGAAGATTATACGCAGTCCAGATTTTTTTTGTTTTTGGTGGTGGGGGGTGAGACTTAGTATTGACAACAACAAAAATATAGAGGTTGATATCAGTCATGAACATAGATGCCAGGAGCCTTAAAAATATATTAGCAAACAGAACCCAGCAACATAGAAAATAACATAGCATGACCAAGTAGAATATATCTTAAGAATGAAAGGCTGGTATAAAAATCTAAAATCATTGTTATTCACCACATGAACAGAATAAAGGAGAAATGACTAGCATTTCAATAAACACAGAAAAAGCTTTGACAAAATTCAACATCTGTTTATAACAAAAATTCTCATCTAACTAGGATCTGAGACTGGGATCAACTGATCGACTAGGATCAATCTATGAAAAGGTATCTATAAAAATACTGCAGCTAACATACTTAATAGTGAAATGTTGGCTGCTAAGAATGGGAAAAAGGCAAGATGTTTGTTCTTACTACTTCTATTCTGCATGGCATTAGAGCTGACTCATCACCATGGCAAAAAAATAAATAAAGTAAAATAATAAACATTAGTAGAGTAATAAAACTGCCTCTATACACAGATGACATGATTAGTTCAATAGAAAATATTAAAGAACCTATAAAATAACTAATCACGTATCTCATAACATTTTCGTCAATTATGAACACATATATGCCAGCGGTATACCAACCATATAGCCTAGGTGTGTAGTACTATACCATCTAGGTTTGTGTAAGCATATCTGATGTCCACACACCACAAAATCACCTAACGACACATTTCTTGAACCTATTCCCAGTGTCAAAGTAGTGCATGACTGTACTAGACCTAAGTAAATTTAGCAAAACAGTAAATACAAGGTACAAAAATTACTTGTATTTTTATATGCTAGTAGTTAAGAACTGGAAAATGAAAAAAAATTGTATTTACAATAGCATCAAAAATCACATAACATTCAGGAATAATTTTTGAAAAGATACATAACACTGCCAACACTGCAGAGTGAAACTGAAGAAATTAAATGAAGAGATAACATGTAAAAGTAAAAGGTTCAATGTTGTTAAGGTGTCAATTCTCCCAAAATTGATTTAGAGGTTCAATATAATCCCGGCAGCTTTTTTTGTAGAAGCTGCCAAGCTGATTCTAAAGTTTACATGGAAATGCAAGGGTCACAAAATACCCAAAACATTCTTACTCTAAAGGCACAGCAATCAAGACAGTATTAGACTGATATAGGACAGACAAAAATATAAATAAATAAAACAGAGAGTCCAGAAATTCACTCACACTTACAGGGTCATGTGGTTTTCCACAAAGATACAAAAGCGATACAATGGAAAAAGAACACCTTTGACTCTGACTTCCCGTAACATGCGAAAATCACACAATATCTAAATGTGATAGCTAATGCTTTAAGAACTTTCAAAAAACAAAAATAAAGAATATCTTCATGATATAGGCAAAGGTTTCTTTAGTAGGACCCAGAAAACAACCATAAAGAAAAAAAAACTGATAAATCAGACTACACCAAAAGATATGGTTTAAGAAAATGAACAGGCAAAGCACAGACTGGAAGAAAATATTTGGAAAACATCTAAGGACGGGCATCCAAGATTATAAAGAATTCCTACAACTCAATAATAAAATGAACAATCCAACATTTAGAAAATAACGGGCAAAAGTTGACCCGACATTTCATGCAATAAGATATATACAGGGCAAACAGGCAAAAAAGTAATCAATTTCAACAGGGAAATATAAACTAACACCACAATGAGATTCCATTACACAGCCACTAATACAGCTAAAATTAAAAAGAGACCCACAACACCAAATATTATTGGTAGCAGTATTAAACACACATTATTGGTAGGAGTATAAAATGATATAACCACTTTTGAGTTTTATATAAAACTGAACATACTATGATGCAGCAATTCCACTCTTAAGTATCTATCTAAGAGAAAACAGAGACCCACACAAAGACTTAAACGTAAATGTTCAGAGCTGCTTCATTTACAATAGTCCCAAAACAGCTATCAATCAAGGAAAACAGATTCATACTACGGAATAAAAAAGAAATGGAGTGCTATTTAAAAACCACTACCAGATAAGTTCTTCAAATGTTCCACACACATTTCTCAATTATTTTAAACTAACTTTTAAAGACGTAACTTTAATAGTCTTATGTGAAAATATCCTCACAATCATAATACACAAAATTAGTTGTTCCACTGTTATGTCCCAACACATCATGTTACATTTGGGTCCCTGACTTTACAATTAGTTTGACAATTAAGGTATTTTTTTTTACATCTTTTGAAAACAAGATGATTTAATGTGCTGAAGCAGACATATAATGATATAGTAAACATTAGCTGAACCCAAATCTCTATCCCAGAAGACTCTAATGCTGTTGGAATAGTATGAAATTTGGTTAATGTGCAGGAGGATCAAAGTCTGCTGGCATTTGATGAAATGTCTACTTATAGTTATTGATCAGATAGGTAGCTAATCTGGTTGAGCCACTTTGCCCAAATAGAAGACGGGGCCTGGCCTAATTTTCCCTTTGCCGCCAGTGCCACAGTGACTCCTTCTTATCCTACCTGTACTGGAGGGTCCGCATGCTGAATGTTGTCTTGTAAGTGGCTCATAAGCATGAGGTCACGGGCCTGGTACCAGCGGGAGTGCAGGGCATGATGGTAGATATGGCAGAGGATGGCACATGTCCGGATACGATCTGTGCGGTCCTTGGCATAGATGTACTTGCACAATCTCTCCATCAGCACAGCTGAGTCCTCACCTTCATTTTCTACCTGATCCAGGTCAGACTAGGGGGCGCGAAGCATGGGGTTTGGTGAGGGGGTGATGTCGTCAGAAGAAAAGAGAAGGCAAAGACAATGGGTCTAAATGGCACAGGCTTTAGCGACCACATATGAGACTCCACCCAGCCTCACCCTAGTTCTCCAGTTTCCCTCCTTGCTCCACCCCAGGAAGTCCTCAGGGAATGGGAGACTTGCCATCAAGTCCTGACAGACATGGAGAACAGAGTGACACATTCCTTTCCCTGTGACACTTGGCCAAGCACACACCTTTGAGGAGCCCTCGGGGAGGACAAGCTGCCGCTGATGGGCCTTGTAATCAAACTTGTAGTAGGTGTGGAGAATGCGCCTCAAGTAGATGCGACAAATCTCTTCAGTGGTGCCCTTCTCTTCCAGGTAGCGCTGCACGCGATCGATGATGGCACACACCTGCGCCTCATCCTTCAAATGCTCCACGTACTCTGAGAAGGAGAGCACCCACCCTCAGCTCAGCCAGGCACCCAAGCGTTCCCAGCCATCTGTCACTGATCAGTCTGGGTGTATCTATATGTTTCCTGCACCCACCAGAAGTCTACTTGCTGTGCTCTGGAAACACCATCCTGCCTGGAACATTCCAAGCTCACTTTCTGTCTCTCCTGTCAGGTGTTCTCTTCTGCTAATTCCACCCAATTAATTCCCCCTCCTCCTCATTCCAGATGGCTCCTACTAAGGATGGTTTCAACCATTATCTAAAGCAGCCACTCCTCCAGTCACTTTCTACTACATGTCCCAGTTTGAATTTCAAATTCATACTTTGTATCACCTACATTTACCTCGTTTATCTATTTGAACTGCCTTTCCCCAGCACCAAATGTAAATTCTACAAGCATGAAGGACGTCCCTAGCTGCCTTGTTCACCATTACACCCTTGACTCGGTGGGAACATGTGGTCATTCACATTTTACTGAGTAATGTCCTGTATTTTCCCCATCTCAATGCCTCTAATCCAAGCAAAACAAGACAAGTGGACAATGATTCAAAGTACAGGCCCCACATTAACAGCACCACCTAGTACCTGTCAGAAATGCAAATTATGGGGCCCCACCCAGACCTAATGAATCGGAAGCTATGGGGTTGGGACACAGTGTCTTAGGTCCTCCAGTGTGAATGCAGGGGTAAGGAAGGGCTAGCTTTCCAAACACTCTAATTTAGTATAATCCTTAGTTTTATTCCTTGCACTTTTCCCCTCATTGATACCCACACTTGCTCAGGCTCACCTTGGGAGTGAGGATCAGTATTTTGCATTATTTTGGTAAATTCTTCATCCATTCGTTCCACCAGAGTTAGGATACAGCCACGGACACGCAGAGGCTAAAAAGGGAGAGTAATAAACACATCAACCCTGATCTCAGCCCTGCTAATCCTTCTATCTCTACTGAGCTCTCCCAGAGCAGACAACATATACCTCTCTAATTAGCCTGCTAATCCCTCTTTACCTGGTCAACATTGTGCAGATTCTCGCTCTCTTCCAGAATGTTCTCTCCAACAAAGATGTTGGGGTTTGCAAAGAGGATGTCCATAAGCTCATTGATGCAGTCCAGGCACTTCTGCCACATCTCAGGCTGCCAAAAGATCAGAAGGAAGTCAGAGGTGTGCAGGTGGATTAAGCAGACACCTCCCAAGAGCCCCTTCACCAGGAATCCCTGGGGCCTTCAATCGCCAAGGCTGTTCCCACAGCCCTTGAATTTTAAGACACAAGGTACCCTTCCATGACCCACCAGCTCAGCCCTGGGATGCTCCTCTCTGCTGCCCTCACCTTCATGTATGTGGCCAGATTGGGGTTATAGTCATAGAGAGATGCGATGATATTGAATTTGATCTTGACAATGACACCCTCACCAAGGTTGTTTTCAGAAGCAATCTGAACCAGCAGCTGTAGCAGCTCAATCTGGGCTGCACTGGAGGGGTACAAAACAGGGTAAGGCATCAGAAACAAGTCAAAAAGCCTCATCCTGTCATGTGGCACAGCCCCTTCAGACAAGTAAAGCAGGCTCATTTCTATTACCCATAACCCACTCGCTTCTCCTTTAGAAATTGCAAATAGAAACAGCATTAACGCTAACAATCCAGCATCCTCTTCAGTGACTGAATGACTAAAGGTGAGCATTATTCCCATTTTATAGATGTGAAAACAGTCCTGAAAGGTTAAATGATCGGTTTAAGGTCAGAGATAAACGGCAGAAAATGGCCCAGAATGTTCCAAGTATACCATTCCTCCCACTACAGCCACCACATAGATCCTTCCCCAAACAGCACTGTCTGCCTATCAACCTCCACGCTATTTCTTACAGCTTTCACCCTGCAAGCCCAGAGCCAAGGTCCATGAATCTTACCGATCAGTTCCCTTCTTGCCTCGTGCCTGCAGGATCTCATTCAGTTTCTTGATGACAACGGCATGGGTGATCTCAGTTCCCTTGGCAAACATTTTTGGCTTCTCCTAGGCAACACGTATCCTGTCATGTGCAAGCCAATAGAAAACCACTCCCAACCCAACTAGACTATACCTGTATGCTCTCCCCAGTTGTTTTCCAATTCATTTTAATTCTAAAATGCTCACCTTAACGAGGGGCACTCCACCTCGGACCCTTTCCCACTCCCCGCCTTCATTGTCCTCCTCCTCCTCATCTAGACGCTTAGATTTCCTATCGTGCTTCTTCTTGGCTTTGTCCTCCCGTTTCTTCTCAGCCGCTTTCTTCTCCTCCTCTGTGGCAGGGGCCCTGCCAGAAGACACAGAAGATGAAAGCCAAGCCCCTTCTCCACTGCTGAGGCTTTTTCCTCCCATGAACTTCTTTCCCTCCAGCGTGTCCTAAGTTACTCTCTAAAATAATGACCTAAAGTTAACCAAAGCAAGGACTATTAAGTATTTGAATTGCCAGACTACTTACCAAGGTGTCACCATATTACACCAACTAAGAAACTCAAAAGGGAACAAAATGGCCTGGTCTATTAAGGTGGAGATGCTAACCAGGCCACTGTAGACACAGAAACAGCCTGTCATGTTCCTCTACAGTGAACCTCTAAGGTTTCCCAGAGAACCCATAGGAAACAGGTGTTTTTTGATACTTATTGCTCTGTCCAGACTAACCTAGGAACAGAAATTTTTTTTGCACTTTTTACAGATTTTTTGCACTTTTTCTTTTCTACAATAAAAAGGCTTTGCTGAGTTCTTTGAGTCATTCTAGCATATTACTGAACCTAAGGGGACTATAGGAAATTTGAATTCATAGCTGGTTGGTCAGTACAGCTGCCAAACCTGAGACTTGCAACTGGTGTCTGAGGTAGGAAGTCTTCCGGAACTGAGCCCTTCACCTGTGGGTTTGGACCAGTGTCAGAATGGAACTGGACTGCTGAACACCTAGTTGGTGTCCAGAGAGTTGGAGAGCTGGTTGGTGTGAGAAAAAAACCCACATGAATGGTATCAGAAGTGTTCTGAGTAAAAAGGATATGCAGTGCTTCCCAGACTTGACCAGTGTTCCCTAAACCACAGTGAAAAAAAGTTCTCAATTCTCAGACAAGAAAAAGCTAAAGGAATTCAGCACCACCAAACCAGTATCACAAGAAATGTTAAAAGGATTTAAGAAAAAGGTAAAAAATGTGAATAATAAAATGGCAATAACTACATTCCTGTCATTAATTACTTTAAACATGAATGGATTAAATGCTCCAATCAAGAGCCTGAGTGTGGCTGAATGGATAAGAAAACAAGACCCACTTTAGATATTAAGACACAAAGACTGAAAGTAAAGGAATGGAAAAAGATACTTCAGGCAAAAGAAAACCAACAAAAAAACAAGGGTAGCAATACTTATATCAGACAATACAGACTTTAAAACAAATGCTATAACGAGACAAAGGACTCAGCAATTCCACTTCTGGGTACTTATTTGAAGAAATCCAAAACACTAGTTTGAAAAGACATATGCATCCATATGTTCACTGAAGCATTATTTACAATAGCCAAGATATGGAACCAACCTAAGTGTCCACTGATAGACAAATGGATAAAAAAGATATGGGACATAGATATGATGGAATATAACTCAGCCATAAAAATGAATGAAACACTGTCATTTGCAACAACATGAATGGCCCTAGAGAACGTTATGCTGAAATAGGTCAGAAAGAAAAAAAGCAAAAATATCATGATTTCACTTGTTAAAAAAAAAAACCCGACTAGAATGTACAAATGATAATGTACACCTGAAAATTATATAATTGTATTAACCAACGTTACCCTAATAAACAATTAAAAAAGAAAAAAACCATGAATGAACAAACAAAACAGGCACGCACACACGGATACAGATAACATCTGATGATTACCAGATGGAGGAGTTGGGGGGATGGGTGAAAAGGGGAAGAAATTAGGAAGTGCAAACTGCCAGTTATAAAAACAATCACAGGGATGTAAAATACAGCATAGGAAATATAGTCGATAACATTGTGGTAACAATGTATGATGTCAGAGGGGGTGTTAGACTTATTGGCTGATCACTTTGTGAAATACAAACATCTAATTACTGTTGTATACCTGGAACTAATATAACATTGCGTATCAACTGTAATTGAAAAACTTTAAAATAAATAAACAAACAAACAAACAAACAAACAAACAAACCTCAACAAAATGCCTGTGTCTAGACCCCTCTAGTATCAGGCAATCCACCTCCTAAAGCAACATAACTCCAACTTTAGAAAGCAAGAAAGCAATCCCAAGAACAGCAACAGTTCTGCCTATTAAAAGAGCAGTGTTTATCAGAGCCTGCTGTATAGGACACAGGGACAGGGACTACCGTAACTTCAAAGGAAGAAACTGGGACCTAAGAAGGTTAAGTAACTCACCCAATGTTGTAAAGTTACTAAAAGACTAAGGGCTGGAAAATGAATTGAAATCAGAATCCTTTCCAATTCTGTGACTGTCCCAGTAAGGCTTGCTGCCATTTATATGCTATATATGTCTACATGCTATATACATAGTTCTCAGGAAGTGAAAAAAGTAGCAATTATCACTGAGAGCTAACCATGAGACAGTCCTAGGCTGAGCCACTTCCCTACATTACCTCCCTGTATTCTTGCTATCCTTGAAGGCAGGGTCAAGTACTACCCATTTTACAGATGAGAAAACTAAAGACTGGAAAAGTTAAGAAGCTTGTCCAAATATCACACAGCTTATCAACACCAAAGTGAGATTTACACTGTCTGCATGTAGTCTGAATAATGTTGTTAAAAATTTAGACTTTGGAGCCTTCAAATCACATCAGCTTTGTGACCTTAGCCAACTAATACTTGACTCTGAGATCTCTGTGAAAAGGAAGCAGTTGGTGTCTCCAACTTGAAAGGTCTCCATGGAAGAAGTTAAATGTGATTAAAGGTGTCTTATTCTTCCCACTGTAGCTCAAGGTACCACTACTTTTCTTACTTTTTAAGGAATTTTGAAGCCAGCACAGTCTGTTTTCCTTCTTCTTCCTCTGAGTCTGAATCAGATGATGTTGAGCCTGTGTCCCAGTCTTCATCATCTTCTGAATCTTCTGAATCCTCGTCTTCATCCTTAGAGGGAAAAAAAGGAAGAAGAAGATGAAGAAACTGATTGGTCTTTCTGCTCCCCCCAACACGTCCCAAGGATTTACAGGAGTAGAACAAGAGTGGTTATCTATGAACTTACGATATTAAGAGCTAGATTAAGCCACTAAGACCAAGAAATGGTGACTTGCTCCAGCAATACATGACGCCTCCCCAGGGACAGAGCTGGGCCCAGAATCTAGTTCTCTAGACTCTAGTGCTCAGTGTTCTAATCCAAGAGTAAGCCTATCCTCAAACCAGACTCTGCTAAACCCAACTCCTCCTAACTCCAGAGTTCTGTGAGTCTTTTCTTTTCCCTAAGAATGGTCCACTGGAGGCAAATCACCACTCACTGTAACCCTGTCTCTTACCTCCAGCTTTTTGAGGAACTTGCGACTCTCTCCAGAAGGAGCTTCAGATTTCTTCTTCAGGAAAGCTGCAGCACTGACTCCATCCTCATCCTCATCCTCATCTGAAGAGCCTGGTGGGAAAAGGGAGAGAAAAGAGCTAGAATGGTAAAGAGCAAGGCTGAAGGACACCAAGAAACCAGGCTAAGGGAACCCCTAACTTTAGATTTCTGAATCATCTGCAATCAGTCTCTTCTCTCACCTTCTGAATCTTCCTCATTCTTCTCAGCATCTTCATCTGCAGACTGTTCAGGGTTCTTGAAAAAGGGAAATGAGTAATTAAGGATGCTCTCCAATCACCCGTCCATCCTACCCCTCCACCCCAGAGAGCCTTGTCATGATTCCTTCTCCAGTCACACCTTCCATTTTCAAATGCTTTTTTGTATCAGTGATGGGGTCACTGTACCCCAAACTCAAAGTCTGCCTCTAGCATTCCCTACCTGCTTATAATTTGTAATATGGGACTCAAAATCTCGGTTATATTTTCGGATCTTCTGGCGCAGGGTGCTCAAGGCCTTGGCATTATTCTTATTCATCTTCTTCTTCCCTTCCTTGTCTTCCCATAGCTGAAGAACAGAGAAGGAAGAAAAGGAAAACAGGGATCTGAGACTAAGTAGCATTTCCTAAGCTTCAGGTTTCACCACTATTTTCGAGGCTTGTGAATGCCATCTATACTAATTAATTGCACCTGTTACTTTTTAAAAGCACCTTTACATATCAACACTAAAAGTACAAAACCACAAGAGGCAATGTAAAAAAAAAAAAAAATTCAAGTTCTTGGCCAAAAAAGTTTCCTCTTCTTGTATTATTCCCATTTCTTAGGTTCTGGGAAACACTGTACATAAGGCAAACAACCCAGCAGAAACATGATCCCTGAAAGTGGGTTCAGAGCAAGCCCCAGGCCCATAATCACCTTCTAGATCCCCCCCTCACCCACAGGAATCAAACCTCATTAAGATAGTCCTCCAGGTCAGCCAAGATGCGAATATAGAACCGGGGAACACCTTCTTTGTCTACAATACTCTTAGCTTTCCCGTATGCTTTTCCCAGGAGCTCAAACTCTTCCAGGCACTTGGTGACATCCCGAATCTTCATGGCATTACGAATGGTCCGGATAAGGTTGGTCAGTTCCTCAAACCTGGGTTGGGAATCCAATACCACATTGGATATGCCCACCATCACCACCCAGAAAACTTTCCACTGTGCCAGAGACTCCCCACAACACAGGCTCCCCACGGCCTCACCTCTTGTCCTTGGCACTTCTAACAACTCTCTTGGTATCTTCTTCATCCTCACTGAGCAGCAATGGTCTATTTGGAAAAAACACAGACCATTAATTTCCCTTTGTAGTTCCAGTCTTTCCAAGTGATCTGTATTTCTCTTCTCAGATAGGGCAAGTGTAACTGAGTAACACAGACCATTTATACACATCCTTTGTTTCTTCCTCTTCAAAGCCTCAGCACATAAACCCATTTTTAAGTCTACTTAAAGTAAGGCCTTTTGTCAAATACAAAGAATGCTGTCTCCATCCTCTCAAAAATAGACACACGAAGGTGCTTATTTATTGTCAGAAACTAATTATGTGAGACACAAGTTACTATAAGTATTGAAAAGGTAAGAAAAAGGATATCAGCTAGGCTTCAAGGTGGAACCTGAATTAGGTCCTAGAAAGCAATGTTTTGCAGTGTGAGAGGCCAAGAACAAGGAAAAAGCCTGTGGTTTGAATACCTCCATCGCCAGTACTTTTCTTTAATAATGAGAAACCAGACCACAGACAGCACTCAGCCAACAATCTCTCTTCTTTCTTTCCATCTTATCACTTGTTCCAATTATATTCTATTTTATGGCCAGTGCTATTGGTTTTCCACTTGTGGCAGTGATGTGAAATCATCCATATGGGTTTGTACGTGTATACAAAGTCTTAAACGATTGGCATGTGACAAAAATAATGAAGGTGCCATGTATATGACAGAAGTTTGAAAAATAACATTCCACTGTTTCAAAGCGTGAAAAAACTTTGATGTGTAGAGAAGGGTAAAGTGTTTCAGTGAAGGTAAATGTGAGAAAAAAAAGGTACATGGATGCTTTTAGAACCTGCCCACAGTGCCAAGTGGTTCAGCTTCAGAGCCACATCAAGGAGCTCCCAAATATCAAGCGAGCGTCTTGTGAGCGGGATTTTGTGGTAAGAATAATTATGACTTTTGGAAGAGGGGAGGTAGGTGGTACAAAGGTTATGGACATGGAAACAAGTTAGGAGACTAACTCAACTGACCTACCCAGTGGGAAACCTCTTCTCTGTGACTATCCCCCTTGCACCCGGTGGGTGGCCTCCCACAATTCGCAGCACCTTACTCTGTGAAGGTCGTCCCTCCAACACTGCTGCAGACCCTTACACTCTCGACATCCTCAGAACCGCTGCCTCCTAGGGAACCTCACCCTCATTCCCACCCGCCGCCCAACACAGGGCCTTCTGGAGCCTGCCGAACCCCGCACTCCACGAGGACTCTTCGCGGCGCGGGCCGTCCACTCACTGTTTGCCGTAGTTACCCCCGACAGGCTTGGTGACGAGCTCCTCCCCGGACAGGGACGACTCCGACTCGCTGTCCGAGCCGGTGGTGAAAAACCGCGACATGGCGACGGCGCGGAGCGGCGGCGGCGGGCGCGGCCGAACCTGCGGGAGGCCTGGAGTCACGCGCCACGAGGAGGGGGGCCCGAGCTGCCACCCCCAGACCCCCGCTCGTCGCAGTCCCCGCACGTACCCCTTCCCCGGTCGTCCGCCTCCAAACACGCGGCCCAAGAGACGCTCACCAGCTGCCCCTGAGAGCCACCCCGCAGAAAGGCGGAAACGCCCAGAGAGAAGGCGGGACCTCGCGTCACTTCCGGGAGCATGGACAAACTGCATCGGGCGACTACAACTCCCAGTGGCCTTCGCGCCACGCAAGGGGCGGGGCCAGCCCGCCGCAAGCTTGCTGGGCAGGACGTTGTTTCTAGAGCAGCGGACCTGACCTGACGGTGCTTCGTCGTGGCTGTCACAGCTAACAGATGCCCAGCCTCCGCCCTCATCTGCGGAATCAGAATCTCAGGGGCGAATTGACGTTTCAAGGCGCGCACGTTCCGCTGATGAACTACGTTTCGGAACTAGGCTTAGAGCGAACTTCGCGTCAATCAGACTGTGCGTTCAAATCCCAGCTCTGCCACTTATCAGCGTGTGACTTGAGGCACTTTTCCTAACCCGCCTGAGTGTTTCAGTCTCCCCAAGCTGTAAAACGAGAATACTAGCACCGACTTCGTAAGGTGTTGTGAGAATTAGATGATTTAGCATATGCGAAGCAGTCAGGACAGTGCCTTGTACAAAACAAGCGTGTAATGGATAGCTAGTATTCATTCATTATTCCACAAATACTTTTTTGTTGAGCATTTGTTATGAACCAGTAGCATCCTAGGCACTGGACAAAGTAGTGAACTAAATAGAAAAGGTCCATAATTTTACAAGGAATCTATGTTATAGTGGAGTGGCATCATTAACAAGTAAAAAATAGATAATTTCAGGTAATAAGCACCATAAAGTTATTAAAGTAACCGATTAGATAGGAAGATTATTTTGGATAGGAAGGGCAGAGCCTCCCTGAAGAGGTGACATTTGAGCTGAGATCCAAATGACAGGAAGGAGGGAGCTGTGCAGAAGGTCATCTAGGGAAAAAACATTCCTAACTCCTTTTCTGAGGAAGGGGAGCAGCAAGTCTGGGCCAGGTTTTAGGAGTAAGGAGAAGGCCAGTGTGCTATCAACCAAGAGAGCAAGGCATTAATAGTATAGAACTAGACAATGCTAGATCATGCAGGTCCTTGTTGGCCTGTGGGTTTAAATCCTGGTGCATTGGCTGAATCAATAGCAGGGGTTTTAGCAGCACAAGGACTGTTTTACATTTTTAAAAATGGTTTCCTTCATTCAGCTATATATTTGGGCCTGTGTTTGTTTAGTGGTGGAGGCACAATGCTCCCCTGAATAAAAAGTGGGAATTAACAGATTAAGGGGAAAGAGGCAACTTTAGGTAGAGAAAACAGTATGAACAAATTCCTAGGGACAGGAAAGCACAGGGCACATTCAGTGGCTGGTATATTGGGGTTAAAATGTGGCAGGACCTCTCCACATGTCCTGGCCTGTCCTTCCTCCCTCCCTCTTTTCCCCTTTGTGTCTCTCTCTCTCCTTTCCTCCTTCCTTCTCTCTCTTCACACAGAGCCACTTGATTCTGACATCAGCCTCTTCACCTCTTAAAACAGATGTGGAATGCACTGAAATTGCCAGTGAGGTAAAAGGTAAAGCAGATTGAATGAGATGAAGATTAACATCACTGAAGATGAAGAAATGCAAATTCACACTAAAGTTACCGATTTGAGAGTAATTTCCTGTTATTCTCAAGACCCCAATCATTTGCAAAGGAAAAATCATACCAAACTATTTTTTTACTAATCCTTTACTAAGTCATTATGAAAAATTTCAATTTAACAGAGCAGGGGATTTTTAAGTAAACTTTTTTTGTGAAGTGTAACATAGATGTGGATAAGTGACATCATAAGTACACAGCTTGATGAGTTGTCACAAAGCAAGCACACCTGTGAAACCAGAGCTCACATTAAGAAACAACATGACCAGACCCCCCCAATCCAATCTCCCTTCTGGTAACCCTCTCCAATCAATGCACAGCAGTTTTGGGAGATTTTATTTTTTATCATGAAATATTTCAAACATAGAGACAGGAATAAAGGCTATTCTAATAAACATCTGTTTACTCTTAATCTACCGAGGATTGTCAAAACTTAATATACCACATACCACATTTCTGTGGCTAATTTTTTTAAAGAAAAAAAAATACACCTGGTACATTCTAAGTAAATGGAGGTCTTAATGAACAAGATTTGTTGTACATCCACAAATATCTTTAAAGTACCTCACATGTGCAAGATACTTTCACAAAATGATCTCTTTATTTTAAAACAATGCATGTACATGACCCCAAAATGTAAATGATACAAAAGAATGTACAGGGAAAAAACTCTTCCCACTTCTGACCTCCAGTTCCTCAGCTTCTATCCCCAGAAGCTAAACATAATTATTTGTTTATAGTGTAATTGCCTAGATGTCCCTGTTTATATATAGATATAGGTACTTAAAAGGATATAGATATATGTGTGTATGTATAAGAATTCTATGGATAAGAATATATACAATAATCCTTCTTTATTCACAGGAGATACGTTTCAAGACCCTCCACTAGATGCCTGAAATTGGTAGTACTGAGCGCTATGTGTACTTTATCTTTTTCTCTATATATAGATATCTATGATAAAGTTTAATATATATTAGGCCCAGCAAGAGATTAACAATTATTAATAGTAAAATAGAATAATTATACTGTGATAAAAGTTACGTGAATGTTGTCTGTCTCTTCTCAAAATATCTTACTGTACTATACTCACCCTTCTTGTGATGATGTGAGATGGTACAATACCTATGAAATGAGATGAAGCGAAGTGAATGATGTAGGCATTGAGACATAGCATTAGCTACTATAAAGGCTACTTAAACACAAGCACAGAGATACTGAGGCAGTTAATCTGATAACCTAACTGACTAATGGGCAGGTAGTGTATACAGTGTAGATATGTCCTGTGTGAGATGGAGTGGGACAGCATGAGATTTCATCATGCTACTCAGAATGGTGCGCAATTTAAAACTTGTATATTGTTTATTTCTGGAATTTTTATTTAATATTTTCAAACTACAGATGACTTCTGGCAACTGAAACTTCAGATAAGGGAGACTACTCTGTATAGATATCCAAAATCAGATATACTATATATGGATAGCTGATAGATATCTATATATGTATTCTATCTGTATAATATTATACATACATATACACACATATCTATACCCTTTCATGTATCTATATCTATGTAGAGAGACAGATTAATACAGGGGTCCCCAACTGGCAGGCCATGGACTGGCTTCATCAGTATTTGCAGCCACTCTCCAGCACAAGTATCACTGCCTCAGCTCCATCTCAGATCATCAGGCATTAAATCCTCATAGGAGCACCAGTCCCTGATGTCAAAAAAGGTTGAGGACAACTAGATTAATAAATCTATCAATATCTATCTATATGTATATGTAGATAGAGATGGATTATATAGAGCTTCATTCTTTTTTTATGCAAATCATAGCATACTTTATGTGCTCTTCTGCATGCTGTTTCATTATTCATATATCTTTCAGCTCATTCTGTAATGCATATGAACCTATCTCATTCTTGTACCATTGTACAAGACTACTGTACCATTATATCGTAAACCATAAAATGCATTTCCTCAGACTCCTTTTGATTAATTCTTCTTTTAAACCTTTACAACACTCCTGCAAGAGGGGTATTATTGTCCAAATTTAAGAGAAGAGGATGTTGACATCCTAAGAGATCAAGTGACTTGTCCAAGTTTACACCATTAGCCTGTTTTCCAAACCCAAAATTATTTACAGCCGTTTAAACTATTGAGAGCTTTGCTGTTTTAGAGCTAGACCCCTAACACTTTTTTATTTGACACAACTTGGTCTTGTGAGTAGGATCAATAAAACTGAGGTCACCAGAGTGAAGAAAACCTGATAATTTCTTCCTTTATGAGCATAACTATGCTCTGTTATGGGAGCCAAAAAGAACATGGGTGGTTTTAATGGGTGAATTTAGTTAATGCCTAGATTTTGATGGGGTCATGAATGGTCCCAGAGCAGGAAGCACAAACTGCAGGAGGTTTGCTCAGTCTGGTGTCTCCGATTCCTGTGGGCGTCACGTTTCCCTTAGATTTCTTCTCTTCCAGTTCTTGTCATAATGCAACCAACAAGCAGAAAAGTGATAGTCATTACTGGCATTTGAATAGCAATTTCGAATACCATAAAGACATTTGAAATTCACATCAGGTAGGCAGGAAAAGCAGCTATTACTAATCTCATTTTACAGATGAGAAAACCAAGACTGAAAGGGCAGGTGAGGGCTAACTTAGTGACAGATTGAGTTCCTGAAACTGACCATAGCAGAATGCATTATAATTATGGAAGGGGAGCAGGCTAAGAGGAGGCAGAGAATGGAACATGGAGAAGAAGAGGAGGTAGCATTAGGACTCCTCCTTGGAACTAAATCCTAGGTATTATGCTCTTCCTATTCACTTAACTCCAGCCACTGAGGCCTCAGCTTAGCAGACACATGCCTAATTTTAAAAATAAATATCTTGAAACACTTTATAAAATTCATAGATAGTATAACCTCTGACATGTACCGTTTTATTTTGTGTGTGTTTTATTTTCCCAAATAGCCCTGAGCTCCTTGAAGACAGGGATAGTACTTCTTCATATGTCTCGGTATCACCCTCAGTGCATTTCACATAGAATGTTTTCAATAATGTGTTCTTTTTATCAGCAATATTATTGAAAGGCAACATACATACAGCTAAGTGCACCTACTGTTTTGACTTCCTATTCACTTATAAACTAATCATCTATTAGTTTTGTCTGTTCTTGAGCTTCATATAAATAGAATTATAAGGTATGTCTTTTTTCTGTGTCTGACTTCTTTCAGAAACCTATGAGATTCACCCATGTTTTTGACTGCTGGAGTCTTCAATTGTGTGGCTATGCCACAATATATTAGTTCTCCTGTTGATTTGGGTTGTTTCCAGTCTGGGGATGTTATGAATAAAGCTTTTATCAATATATTTTTACAAGTCTTTTTGTGGACGTGACTACTATTCTGTTGGGTGGGATAGCTGTGCCATAGAGTAAGTGTACAGTCTGCTTCAGTAAACTATTATGCTCTAAGTGTATTTGTAAAGAAAAAAAAAAAAGAAAAATGCTTTTTATTAAAAATATGTATTTAAGTATGTAAATACTGAGACATGATTTCCCTCCAAGATATTAAAAAATTCAGAGATTTGTACCTACTTGCAATGACATAGAGGAGACAATTATCACATAAACAAATATTGAACTTTATTCTTTATATTTGACATTTTGAAATAAGTATGTGTATATGTTCTTAGCATTTTTATATACAGTAGTCTCCTCTTATTCATGGTTTCACTTTTTATAGTTTCAGTTACTCTCGTTCAACCCTGGCCTCAAAATACTAAATAAAAAATTCCAGAAATAAACAATTTATAAGTTTTACATTGCATGTCATTCTGAATAATGTGATGAAATCTCACACCATCCTGCTCCATTCCAATGAGACTTGAATCCTCCCTTTGTCTAATTCATCTTTTCTGTATATGCTATCTGCCTGTTTGTCACTTAGTACCTATCTCGGTTATTAGATCAACTGTTGTGGTACCGCAACAGTCACATTTGTGTTTGTGACCCTTATTTTACTTCATAATGGTCCCAAAGTACAAGAGTAGTGATGCTGGCAATTTGGATATGCCACAGAGAAGCTGTAAAGTGCTTCCTGTAAGTGAAAATGTGACTACAGCATAAGAAGATATTCTGAGAGAGAGAGACCACATTCACATAACTTTTATTGCAGTATATTGTTATAATTGTTCTTTTTTTATTGTTGTTAATTTCTTGCTAAGCCTAATTTATAAATTAAACTTTATCATTGATATGTCTGTATAGGAAAAACAATATACTATATAGTATATTCACAGTTTCAGGTATCCAGGTATTCAGGCAAATCTTGGGACTTATTCCCTGAGAATAAAGGGGCAGGGCTACTGTATATTTAGAATTGCAATGAATCAGGCAGCTACAATGTAGCCAGAAAACAATGCGATTTGATATGGATGTTGCCTTCAGTGAGGGGATTTTTCACATATAGCAAATAATTCTTGGTAAAGTTTTAAACAAATCAAAATCAATTTTCCTTCAGTGTACCTGGTAGTTGAATTCCTGGACAAGTCATATATATAAAAACCAAAAAAAAACATACTTTGGGCTCACCATAAAATGGCCTATATTGTTAGATATCTGTGGAGACACTGAAAAGCCACTCAGGGGTAGGAAAATTACTCTTCATGTAGGACAATACTGCACATGTCAGGATGGCTTGGCCCTCACTCTCTCAGGGCACTGTCCCTATTCACAGTGAGATTCAAAACACCCACCAACTTCCAAAATGACCATAGGGGACAGTACCACCCCACTGAGAACAATTCTTTGAGACTTGTTCTAATACAATAAACAATAGACATCTGTGGCTTATTATATTTAACTTAACGAATTAATAGTAAATAAAATTTAAAGTTTCATTTCTCAGTCACACTAGTCACATTTCTAGAGCTTAAAAACCACGTGCAGAGAACTGGGCAAAATGGTGTAGATGACAGAAGTTTCGCTTATCCCCTCTTGGACCATATCAAAGTTGAGATGGAAACATGAAGCAAACGGCAAGCAGAGTCGCCTGGGGGAGTGTCGAGATGAACAGAAGCCCTACAACTAGGGAAAGAACTAAGAAATCACCCTACAATGGTTGGAGGTAGGATGGGATGAAGACACAAGGCTGCCTAGTCCCTAGCAGCTGAGTCAGACAGAAGCTGGCAGCTGCAGATACCACTTAAAGGGGCCATGTCCACAACTGGACTTTTATGGTGATGAACTTTCTCACTCTGAGCACCAGCACCTGGTCTGCTGCTCGGGGGTCACTAGGGTCTTACAAAGGGGACACTGAGTTGTTGGAGAGAGGGCCAGAGGCAAGGCTTTCTCCTGGGCAGAAGTGCTTGCAGTATCCACTGCTCCTCTGTTGAGCCCTCCCCGCTTCCAGTGTGCAGACACAGCTCTACCACAGCTGAGACTTAATTAAACTGGGTAACAGAAGTCAATTCACTCAGAGGAGTCCCTGAAACTCCACTTCTTCCAACTCATGGCCGCACTGAAGCCATATTCAGTTGTGTCCTGGGCTGGTCCTGTGCTGCTTGCCAAGCAGCATCAAGACTCACACTAGTGGCAGTGATCTCGTCTTCTGGCATGGCTTCTTGAGGCAACTATAAGCACAGCATCTGTGGATTGCTTGCTGAATCTTAACAAGTGGCCCTGGAGGGGCACAGACTGAGACTAAACTTGGCCTTCAGCTGACGCCCTCTTAGGACTGTGCCACTGGACGCCTACTAAACAAAGCCACACTAGTAAGACTGAGAGACTTAGGAGTTTTGCTTAGTACATAGAAACAGACATAGAAAGGCAGCCAACATAGGAAGACAAAGAAGGAAGAAACTATATGAGAGAACAGTACAGAGATCCAGGAATAATGGAGTCAAGTAATCTAACAGATGCAGAGTTCAAATACACTGGTTATAAAGATGCTCAATGAATTTAGAGGAAGTGTAGATGAGTTCAGCAAGAACTTTAACAAAGAGATAAAAAAATAAAAATGAAAATGGAAATTATAAGAGGGAACCAGTCAAAAATGAAGAGCACATTATCTGAGATGAAGAGTATATTAGAGGAAATCAATAGATTGGAGGAAGAAGAGGATCAAAACACTGAGACAGAAGATGAGAAATCCAAGGACACACAATTAGAATGGCAAGAAAAAGTAACCAAGAATATAATAATAATTTGAGAAGTCTATGGGACATAATTAATGGTAAAAACATCTGTGTCATAGGGGTACTGGAAGAGAGAGAACAAGAAGTTGAATATATATTTGAAGAAATAATGATGGAAAACTTCTCTAACCTGGTGAAGGAAATAGACATAAAACCCCAGGAAGCTCAGAGAGTCCCAAAATCCAGGGACCCGAAAAGATCCACACAAAGACGCATTATAATTAAAATGCCAAAGGTTAATTACAAAGAGAGAATCTTAAAAGCAGCAAGAAACAAAATCAGATAGTTACCTACAAGGGAATACACATAAGACTGGCAGCCTACTCTCAAAAGAAACTTTGCAGGATAGAAGGCTTGGCACAAAATATTCAACATGATGAAGACCCAGGATCTACCTACAATCAAGAATACTTTATCCAGCAAAGCTCTCATTTAGAATCAAAATCTTCCCAGACAAAAATAAGCTAAAGGAATTCATCAACACCAAGCTAGTATTACAGAAATTGTTGGAGGGTCTTCTTTAAGAAGAAAAAGTATGTATCAAAAACATGAATAAATAATGGTAATAACTACATATTTATCAACAAGTACCTCAAATGGAAGGGAATTAAATGCTCCAACTAAAAGGCAGGGAAGCCAAATGGATGAGAAAACATATGCTGCCTATAAGAGACCCACTTCAGATTAAAATACACACACTGACTAAAAGGAAGGAGATGGAAAAAGACATTGCCTTAATGGACCTAGAGGATATTATGCTGAATGAAGTAAGTCAGATAGAGAAAGACAAACACCACATGATTTCATGTACATGTGAAATCTTAAAAACAAAATAAAAAACAGCAACAGCAACAAAAATGGAAATAAGCTTATAGATATAGAGGATATTTTGAGGGCTACAAGATAGAAGGGGGGCTGCAGAGGATGATGAAAAAGGGCAAAGGGATTAAAAAGTCCAAATGGATAGATGCAAAATAGTCACAGAGATATAAAGTGTAGCATAAGGAAAATTGACAACAATGTTGTAAAAAATATGTAAGGGGGAAGAGGGGTACCTGATTTAGTAGGATGACCACTTTGTGAGTTATATAGATCTCTAATCACTATGATGTGCAACTAAAGCTAATGTATTATTATATGCCAACCATAATTAAAAAAAGGTTAAATTGTACAATGTAAATATGAGCAACTAATTGTCTATTATACTTCAATAAAGCTGAGGCAAAAGAAGAAGAAGGAGAAGGAGGAGGAGGAGGAGGAGAAGAAGAATAAGATCCTGACACATGCTACAACATGGATGAACTTTGAGGACATTATGCTACGTGAAATAGCAGGTTATAAAAAAACAAATATTGTATGACTCTACTTATACAAGGCACCCACAGTAGATAAATTCATAGAGACAGAGAGTAGAACGGTGCTTGTCAGGGACTGGGGGAGGGGAGTATAGGAAGTTGTTTCAGTTTTGCAAGATAAAAAATTTCTACATGTGCATATAATTAACAGTTCTGAACTGTACATTTTAAAATGGTTAACATGATAATTTTATGTTATGTGTATTTTACCTCAATTAAAAAATTTTAAAGGCAAAACAAACAAACAAAAAAACATGTAGCAAATCTACCACAGAGACAAGGCCTCGACCAGGCGCTTTCACTAGTTAATTCTACAAATAGTTATAGGAGAATTTACACCAGTTCTTCACACTCTTCCCAAAAATAAAAGAGGACATACTTCCCAACTCATTCTATGAGGGCCATATCACCTCGGTACTAAAACCAGACAAAACAACACAAGAAAACTATAGACCAATATCTATTAAGAATATAGACTCAAAAATTCTCAGCAAAATGCTAGAAAATCTAATACATTGACCATGGCTAAGTGGGATTTATTAGGAATGCAGTTTAACATATGAAAATGAATTAATGTAATACATCATGTCAATAGAACAAAGAACAAAAACCACATGATCATCTCAATAGCTGTAAAACGAAAACAAAATAAAAACAAAAAATCCGGAACATTGGACAACATTCAAAACCCCTTAAAGATAAAAACACTAACAAACCTGGAATAAAAGGAAACTTCCTCAGTATGATAAAGGGCACCTATGAAAAACTCACAGCTAACATCATACTTAATGATGAAAGACTGAAAGCTTTTTCCTTAAGATCAGGAACAGCACAGGAATGTCTACTCTTGCCATTTTTATTCAGTGTTGTACTGGAGGTTCTAGCCAGGGCAAGTAGGTAATAAAGTGAAATAAAAGGCATCTGAATTAGAAAGTTTGCAGAGGACATAATCTTGTTTATAGAAAATCCTAAGGATTATACAAAACCTATTTGAGCTAATAACAAGTTCAGCAAGCTTGGAGGATAAAATATCAGCAGACAAAAACCAATTGTATTTTTATACACCTGTAATGAACAATCCAAAAATAAAATTAAGAAAACAATTTAATTTACAAAAACACCAAAAAAGAACAAAACACTTAGGAATAAATTTAAATAAGGGCAAAATGTATATTCTGAAAACTACAAAGCATTGTTGAAAGAAAATAAAGACCTAAATAAGTGGAAGAACATCCCATCTTCATGAATCAGAAGAGGCAATATGGTTAAGATGACAAAACTTTGCAAGTTGATCTATAGATTCAATGCAATCCCAATCAAAATCATGCTGGCTTCTTTGCAGAAAATTACAAGCTGATCTTTAAATTCACAAAACAAGCTTAAAAAAGAAGAACAAAGTTGGAAGATTCAGATTTCTCAGTTTCAAAAACTCAATATAAAATTACAGTAATCAAGACAGTGTCTTACTTGCATAAGAATAAACATATAGGTCAATAAAATCAAACTGAGCCTAGAAATCCACTTCTACAGTCAAGTGATTTTCAGCAAGGTACCAAAACAAACCAATAGGGAAAGCCTTTTTAACAAATGGTTCTGGAACAGCTGCATACCCACATGCAAAACCATAAGGTTGGGTCAGTATTGGGAGTCCCTAAGACAACACTTTCAGTGATTGCTAAGAAGACTCACAGCATTCAGTATAGTCACACTCATAGGTATGACTTATTATAGTGAAAGGAAGCAAAGCAAAATAAGCAAAGGGATAAGAAAGGCACATAGGGTGAATTCCAGGGGAAACTAGACACAAGCTTCCAAGGGTCCTTGCGGGGTGACATAGTACATACTTCATTCCCCCAGCAATGAGTTGAAACAACACATGTGAAATGTTGCCAGCTAGGGAATTTCATTAGAGACTCAGGGCCAGGACTTTTATTGGAGCTGGTCACATAGGCGCTCTACCGAGCAAGTACCAAAATTCCAGACCTCAGATGGAACACAAGTGTTCAGTATAAATCATAATGTTTGTACAAACAGGTTAGGCAGTGTGAGCCACTCTTATCGGTTAATGGTGGGAAACATCCTGAAATTTAAGTTACCACAGTCCAGGTAAGGGCCATTTTTACAAGCTTTTACAAGGTCAGCAGTTTGAGCCTGTTGCATTAACTCTTTCTGCACTGACCCTTACTTCACACCACACACAAAAACAGAACAAAAAAACAAACTCAAAATGGACCAAAGATCTAAATGTAAGAGCTAAAACTATGAACTCTTAGAGGAAAATATAGTGGCAATTCTTCATGAACTTGGATTTGGCAATTATTTCTTAGCTATGTCACCAAAAGCATGAGCAACCAAAAGAAAAAATCGATAAAATGGACTTCATCAAAATTAAAAACTTTTGTGCATCAAATGACACCATTAAGAAAGTAAAAAGACAACACTCAGAGTGGGAGAAAATATTTGAAAATCATGTATCTAATAAGGAACTTTATCTAGCCTATATGAAGAACTCTTACTATTCAAAAATAAAAAAGCAAATAATCTAATCCAAATAAAAAGGCAAAGGATCTAATAGACATTTTTCTCCAAAGAAGATATATGAATGGCCAACAGCACATGAAAAGATGTTCAAAATCATTAGCTATCAGAGAATTGAAAATTAAAACCACAATGAGATACCACTTTGTACTCACTAGATGGCTATAATTAAACAAAAACAAAAACCAAAAAAAAGCAAATAAACAAAAAGAAAAATAACAAGTAATGGTGAGAACATGGAGAATTATAGTCCTCATACATGTTAGTGGAATGTAAAATGGTATAGCCAACCACTTTGGAAAACAGTCTGGAGGTCCCTCAAAGGATTAAACAGGATTACCACATGACCCAGAAATTATAATCTTAAATGAAAATTTTATGCCCTCACGAAAACTTGACATAAATGTTTGCAGCAGTATTGTTCATAATGGCCAAAAAATAAATTAATTAAAACAATCTAAATGTCCATCGACTGATGAAGGGATAAGCAAAATGTTATATATCCATGCAACGTTATAAAAGTCAACCATAAAAAGGAATAAAGTGCTGATAGGTGCTACAATATAGATGAATTTTGAAAACACTAAGTGAAAGAAAAGCTAAAGGTCATAGGTTTTTTGTTTTTGTTTTTGTTTTTTTTTAGGTGAGGCAACCCTTGGTTGACCTCACAGATTGCAAGGACCTTGTCCATTTACAATCCCTTAGTTTTTATTTTTCATGTGTACAACACCTGGTCTTCTTGGTACTAACCAGGCCCAACCCTGCTTAGCTTCCGAGATCAGATGAGATCGGGTATGTTCAGGGTGGCATGGCCATAGACTAAGATTTCTTTTTGAGGTGACAAAGGTTTTCTAAAGTTGACTGTGGTGATGTTCACACATATCTTGAATTATTGTGACAACCAACTGTATGGTAGTGAAGTATGGCCCAATGATGCTGTTAAAAGTAATTTTTAAAATAATCAATATTCAATCTGTTTTCACTCAGTAAAGAATTCAAAATGATTATACCCATTGTTGAGGAGGGTGCTGTGAAGCACATGCACAACTTGTGCATATAAACTGTTAAAACAAAAAGCCTTTCAGAAAACAAGGTGGTGACCTATCAATAACCTAAAAAATGCTCACCCTTACACTTTCACTTTTGAGAATCTATCCTAAAAAAACACTCACATGTAGAAAATACATTGTGCACAAAGGGGTTATTTTTAGTAATAAATGAAAACAAGTTAAATGGCAAACATTAATAGAATGACTAAGTTGTAAACATCCATTGTGTTAGAATATTATGCACCCATCAAAAGGAAACCAATTTTTGCATCTACAGCAAAAATATTCCTGGCTTGAAGAACATACTTAAAAGTTTTTGAAAAAGAAAAAAAAAAACTTACAAAGAATTCATTTTTAAAGGAAAAGGATAAATTCAGTGGTTCTCAAAATGTGGTCCTTGAAAAGCAGCAGCCGCATGCCCTGGGTGTATGACATGTGAAATGTGAGCTCTTGGTGCCCACTCCAAGCTCCATTAATCAGACCCTGGAGGTGGGCCTGTATTTTAGCAAATCTTCTGATGCACACTTGAGAACCATTGGCATAATACAACGTAAAAGGTAAAGGCAGGTTTCAAACCATAGCCAATTATTGAGTGCTGACTATGCATTCTCATGATCTCATGTAATTTCCACAACCACCTTACAATGTGTTGGTACTATTGTTATCCCCATTTGACAGATTAGAAAACTGAGGTACAGAGAGATGAAAAGACTTGCCCAAAATCAGAGAGCTAGTGAATGGCAGAGCTGGGACCCCAGCCTTTTCTCTGCCTCCAAAACTGATGTTGTTAACCATTGTGTCAGCACTTCCCTGAGCATGGGCCACAAACATCGCCAGTCATCTCGGGGGTACCGGGTGTTCATTTTAAACATCAATAGTTACGCATTTAATGTGTTGCAGAAAAAATATATAACTAGCACTTCAAATTCACATTTTAAATAGTGACATTTCCCTTTAAAATAATTAAATTTATATTAAATGTTTGTCACTTTAATGAAAAATATTAAGTAAATGGAAGAATTGTTATACATAGATATGGCAAAAATGGTAGAGATGGTTAACAGTGAAGTATGGGAAACACTAAGCCCACGTCAGTTACTTAAAAAAATATGTAACGATTTGTTTTTTACTGTACATAATTTTTACCTTAAAAAGGACTGTACAAAAATACTAGATTCTAGTTAGCAATGTACATGCTGCAGCATGTACAGGAAAGTATATTCAAGTCAGCTCCCTACGTTTAAAGTGCATTGCCAAAGTAAGATTGACTGGAGGGCTGGATGTGATCAAGCAGCTATAGTAAAATGGTCATTGCAGAACCCAGGTAATATGTACTGAGTACTCACGGCACAAATTCTTTCAACTTCTCTGCATGTCTGAACTTACATATTGGAGAAAAATGTATATAGATTGCCTCAAACAGTGAATGAATAAATAAAGCCTGAAAGACTAGATCGAAATCTCCTGAAGTGCTTTCTATATACTCTCCTGTATATTTCCAAAGTGGGCTGTTATTACTTTTATAATAAAACTTTTTCAAGGAGACAAATGGTACAAGAGTCAATTGATAAAACGCGCCTTTATTCCGAGGGCTTAATGCCGAGAAGGAACTCCTCAAGATGAGCTTGGAGTGGGAGACAGCTGCTCCCCTCGCTCCAAGGGGAACGTGACCTCAGCACTTCTCGACAGCCCAGCTGTGCAGGGGAGTCCAGGGGGAGAGCTCACGGACAGGCTCTGGGCTGTGGGCCTCAGGTCTGATCTGCCTGCCAGTCAGTGCAGGCCCCTGGTCATTGTGTCCTGTGTCCCAAGAAGTGCGTAGTGTCAGGAAAGGTGGCAGAGGAAGTTGTGCAGAGGCAGGGCCAGGATCCCTGATAGGGAGATCCCCAAGGTGTCAGAGACACAGGCAGCGGCCATGGCAAATTCCCGGTGCTCATCAGTGGTCTGGGGAGGGCAGAAACAGGGGTGAAGCTTCAAGCCTCCACACCCCTGCCCTGGCCTTTCCCAGAGAGGCCACCCACAGCCCTCCTCTGGCTGGTGCTGACCTCCTGGGCAATGTTGTAGAAGGTATTCACATAGGCAGCACCCCCCAGGAGCCCTTCAAACAGAATGATCAGGAAAACGAGGTAGATGCTCGGCAGGAAGGTCAACCACACGTCCGCCAGCAGAAAGGCCAGGTTGAGGCACTATGGATGCAAGGGGAGGGGAGGGCTGAGCCTGGGACCAGCAGAGGGAAGGGAGGCAGATGGCCATCCAGTCCAGTGGTCTCAGTCCCAGGAGGCGCTGCTGAGAGAGAGGGCTGGTAGGCCTAAATCAAAGCCCAACACCCAGTTGGCCTATCAGATGCTGGGACTGAGCCACGGCTTCTCCCTACCCTGTCCGAGCACCTTAAACCTTGTGGGTCTTGCCTTCTCCCTGCTTTACTCATGTCAATCCTACCGCTGGGAATGCTATTCCACCGTCCCTCACTGGGGATCTCCTAGTCACCACAGTTTATAGCTCAGCTTGGATCAGGGTCACTCACTTCTGTGCTCATTCCTCCTTCCACTGCGCTCCCGGAAACTTTTTCCCTATTTTACTACACTGAGGCTCTGGTTAGACCAGCGGTTCTTGACTGGATTTTGCTCCCAAGTGGACATTTGACAATGTCTAGAGATATGCTTGGCTATCAAAGCTGGGGATGAAAGGTGCTAATGGCATTTAACGGTGAGGCCAAGAGTGCTGCTTGACATCCTGCAGTGCACAGGAAGGACCCATAGCAAAAAATTATCTGGCGCCAAATGTCAATAGTGCCGAGGTTGAGAAACTGGTTTAGACGATCGCACCTCTTTTAGGAAGTCTCTCTGACCCCACCCAAGGGTGCAGGTCCCTCCTGTGCCCCAGTTCCTTGGGGATCCCAATGTCCCATCTATGAGTGCAAGGGGTTGCCATCACAGTCATTCATATGCTTGACACACATGGAAATCATTTGGGATCTTTTTTTTTTAAATTATTTATGCCTACAGCACCCGGTCTTCCTAGGTGGTCTCTCATCCAAGTACTAACCAGGCCCAATCCTGCTTAGCTTCCAAGATCAGACATCAGGCTAGTTCAGCGTGGCATGGCTGCAGACCATGAACCAGGGCTCCACTGGGGTGAGAACCCAGGACCTTCTCCATGTAAAGCCGACGTGATAACCGCTACACTATGAAACCATGTCCATGGGGATCTTGTTACCCACACAGACCTTGTCCTCAGAGGCTCTAAAGCACTCTGTTTGAGATGGGCTCAGAGATCTAGATCTGCATTTAAAAGAACACACCCTTGCATGCCAACTGTAATTGAAAAATAGAACATTAGTAAAAACACACCCTGGTAAAACTGATGTAACCTGCAAAACACTGAACACACTTTCTGCAGCATCAGGCTAGATACCTTTTGTAATGGAACAAAACGATTTTAAGCGCCTATTTCTATGAAGCAGCCCTGATTAGAATTTAACTAAAATCATAAGTTACATTTCAGCGGCATCTAATGAAGAGCCCTGAGTTACGAATTGCTGACACAATTTGGGTCTTTGGGCTACAAAGTCCTGGACTGGCAATACTGCTTCAGTAAGTAAATAGTTATAGGATATTTGCACGCTGTTGCCATAATATTAAAGTCTAATCTATACTTATTCTGAATCTTGTTATAGATCTAAGTTTATTAAAGAGAGCAAAGGACTTCCCTATAATAGTTGTAGAAACAATAAATGCCAGTTACATAAAGCTACTTTTCTTATAATGTAGGGAGTGCTGTTTATTCTCTTAAAGTTGTAGATTACTTTATCCATGGTAGTTAAATTTTCTCACCAGCCTTGAGATATATAATCTGCAGAGTACAACATCACAGATTCTATTATAATTCACCACGCAGAATAAAAGAACCGTACATTTTCTCATTGTTAGAATGTTATTTGAAAGCCTGTGTCTCTTCATGAGGCTTCTGCAAATAATCAATAAGTAATTCTAAAACGACCCTGAGTAGATGTTGGCCATGCCCAATTTATAGATGAGAAAACTGAGGCTCAAAATGGTCCAGACACCTGTCCTAAGTCACAAAGCTACTGACTAGATGATGGGATTTACATCCAGGTTTGCTTGGCTGCTGGGAACACACTGGACATGGAGCCCCGCTGGCCTTCTGTTCTCCATGCTTCCTGCTGAGTGGAGGAAGCACTGGGGTCTGGGGAAGCTGGGAGTGAGCACCAAGGGCTTAGTACCTGTAGCAGGGCCAGGGCCCACGTGAAGCGAATGTGACAGCAGCGAAGAGAAGAGCGGGAGGCAAAGACACCGGCCTGGTACAGCATCTGGTACCTTGGACAGAAGCAGGGAGTAGAAAGAATCCCCTCTGGTGCCTAACTCCTACGGCAGCTCCTGCCAACCCCAGGCCCTATCATCAAGGGGCCCGGTCAACAGACTGCCCGTCCTGCCACCCACCATCATTGTCCTTACCAGCGGTACTGCTGAGCGTGACTCAGAGACGAATTCCGGAAGAAGAGGAGCTCAAACTATACCAAGGACGAGACAGGGTAGATGGACAAGAATGTGTGAGTCCCCACCCTGGCCTCTATTTCCACACCCCTTGGGGAGCCCTCACTCACAAGTCCCTGATTGATGAAATACTCAGCAAAGTAAACCAAGACCAAGGGGATGATGTGCCACAGCAGGCCCTGGAAGAGTCAGAAATGCAAGTGGAAGGGTGGGAAAGGGGCACTGGCCACAGACAGGACAGGCCGCAGCCACCAGACATACCTTGAACACAGTCCACCTTTCCTGAAGGGAGAGGTTTGAGCTGCTGTCTGTGGAGAAGCAAGAAGAGAAGGGCAGGTGAGGTTGGCAGACTGACCTTGCAAAGGGGCGCTGGTGGGAGTCAGCCAGCTGACACAACAGGGTGAATGCACTGGAGTGTACAAGTAAAAATGATGACATTGGCATACTTCATGTTATGTGTATTTCACCATGAGAGAGAGAGAGAGAGAGAGAACATGTGTGTGTACTCTGAGGACCTCCTTTGTCTCCTACCTGGCTTTGACTCCGGGGCCTCATTGCTTATCAGAGGCTGCCGGGCTGCCCTCTCTGCCTCTTCTTCCCCTCCAGGGTCCTGAGGCTCAGGAAATGTGAGCAAAAAGAAATAGCTAGGAGTAGGCGGAACAAAGACAAGGTCGAAGAGCCTCTGTCAGGTGGGCAAGGCCATTCCCTCCCAGGGCATCCCCCCCTCATTTCTACACTCCTCTAAGGCACCCCATCCTATGCGCGAGAGCTCCAGCTGCGGAAACATGCCTCCTTCTCTAGGGCTGAAATTTGTCTCCTTGTTGCTTCTACGCATGGGCCCTTGACTCCTGGCTTACACTAAGCAAGTCAGCTCTGTTTTCTTGACACTATGATTTTAATGATTGCTTTAGCTGACATTTATTATATGTTCACTTTGTGCTTGGCCAGAACCACCCAAATTCCAGTCACTTATGTTTTGCCTTCGTGCTGTTTGTCATATGTGCATTCCTCTCGTGCATAATATTACTCACTTGATATTTTCCTTTAAACCGATTCCTTTTTTCTACATAGCCTTGTTCTAAACAATCTGTGAAATCACAGGTTTGACTAATTAAAATTCTTCCCGAATACACATGAAAATAGACATAAAATTAATAAAGTCCACCCTTGTCCCCCACAAATGATTTTGGGAACCACACCGTACTAGATGCTTCACACATTATCACCTCAGAGGAAAGCAAGAACCACCACATGTGGGAAAATTGAGGGTCAGAGAAGTAAAGCAACGTGTTCCACACCACACAGCTAACAGGTAGTGGCCCTAGACTCAAACCCAACCCTTTCAGTCTCTAGAACCTACATCCCTCATAACAAGGCTGTAGGGATCTGAAGGTTGGGGTCATGATCTAGTTCTCTCCTTGAATCCCTTTTCCTTCCAGCTCAAGACAACTTACCTGGCCAGTAGCAGGGCAGGAATACCCAGCATGGACAGCAAGGTGTGCTGGGGGGAGAGGCCAGCCTGGGTGAGGCCCAGGTAGGACAATGCCCCCAGCAGCCCTGCTCCCCCAGTACCTGAGGACCACCAGGAGATCACAGCCCTGAGGAGAACATAGGAGCACTAAGGAGGATCGAAGCCAGCAGCAGGACCTCCTCTCTGTACTCCCTGGTCTGCCTACTTACCTGGGGTAGAAGGAGGTGAGTGAGAGGAAGGTGACCTCCCCCAGACCTGACGAGATGCTAGCCAAGACCACACCTGGGGGAGAACAAGCATGACAGTGGGCATAGCTAGCTCCTCCCCAATAGACTCAATCCCCTAAGGTGTCTGGCCATGGCCTCCTCTGTATTAGCTCAGAATATCTTGGAAAGGTGGGGGTCCAGATCTGAACTAGAACCAACCCCTCCTCTGCATGTCCTCCCACAGGGAGTGGTACCTCCATCCACGCAGTTATCAAACCAAGAGTGAGAACTCACCCTGGACTCCTCCTCCATCCCCGTCACAGAGGATTGGTTCCTTTGCCCATCTCAATCTCCACCTAATTCATCCATTTCTTCCCATCTCCCCCAGTACCTACCCCTCCAAACTGACCTCATCTCCCATTTTCTTGTGCAGTCCTATCAGATTCTGAGGGTTACAAAAATAACCCCTTTCCTCTAGGGAGCTTGGGAGGCTAACCCCACAAATGCTGTTGCAGATCCTCTGGGCCTCCCACCGGACACAAAACCTCATGCTCACCACACAGGCTGGTCCCCACGGAATGAGAAAAGGCAACGAGGATGAAGCTTCCAGCTGCACAAATCCCACTGACGAGAACTCGGGGACTATGGGAAGAGTGGAGGAGGAAGGGGGAGGTCAGCTTCTGCTCTCAGCTCCCCCCACATCCTTTGCCCTCCTGCCCTCCCCACTGCCACCCCCACCCAGACCTGTAGGGCAGTAGATGAAGGCCAAGAGGAGCCAGCAATTTGATGACAAGTGTGGGGAGGATGTCTGCCAGGAGCACCGCCTGGGACAGGAGAACAGAGTGAGACTCCAGACCTTCCCAGGGACAAATCTCTGAATCAAGTGGCCAAGAAAAGCCAGAAACCAGACAATTAGTCCTGCCACAAACACAGGCTCTGAAATCAGGTATGGGTTCAAGTCCCAGCTCTGTCGCTCCTTAGCTGTATGTCAAGGCATTCACATTCCCTGAGGACATTCAGTGTCCTCACCTGGAAAATGGGGGATGATTATAGTACCCAGCTCAGAGTACTGTTCTGTGAGTTAAATGAGCCAATATTTGCTACACACAGAAAGGGTTCAGTAAATGGCAGTCTTTATTATTGTAATGAGGACAGTCCCAGCTGGGTTCTGGGGGACTGGTATGGGGTGTCAGGGGAGGACCCGATGAATACTCACAGCTGTGGAGACAGAGTTGCAGTCAAATCGAGATGAGTTATTGTGAGGGATGGGCACTGGGTCTGGGTCCACCTGATGGGGGAGGAGGAAGTCTTTCTTTCACCTGGGGAGGTAGGAGGGTAGACAAACAGGGCCTGCTCTGCTCCAATGCCACCTGTGCTCTAACTAGAAAGATGGCCTTGGGTCAGCACTGGCCTCTCGGACTTCAGTTTCTTTACGGTTACAATGGGGACACAGAGGTTCCAAAGATGGCCTTGTAAATTGACTTTATTTGGGTAATACATTCAAGAAGCTTTCATTTAAAAATTTGGGTTTCCAGAAAATCTGATCTTGGACCAAATTCTCTGTTGATCCTGCAAGATAGCAGCTGCTGCCCTAAAGCATGCACCCTTCAACTCCTTGTAGACAAGAGATTCTCAACTGGAGGTGACTATACCCCTCGGGGAACATTTGGCAATATCTGGAGACATTTTTGATGATCACAACTGGAAGGCAGGGGGTGCTATCGGTATCTAATGGATAGAGGCCAGGGATGCTGCTAAACATCCAGCAATGTCAGGAGAGCCCTCAACAAAGAATTATTCAGCCCTAAATGTCAACAGTGCTTAGAGGTTAAGAAACTGCTTTACACCATGGTACCACCCAGTCAACATCTGAGTTTGTACACCTGGCACCAACTGATTCTTAAAGACCCTTTCTGTTCTGCGATATGGGAGACTGGGAACTCCATTCCATGAGTTTTTGAAGGGGGTCTCTGCCCCAGGGTGAGTCCCTCATTTTCCCACGGGGTCTAAATACAGTGGTGGTAGTAGAGAGGGTCACTTACATGGCTCTGGTTCCCAGATGCCCTCTGGTGGCTAAGAATGTCATGAGCAGCACTGAGCATCACCACATAAGAGAAGTTGTTGCAAAGGCCCAGGAGCCTGGAGTGAGCAGGACAGATTTTCCCTCCCAGTTTTACTGAGATATAATTGACATATAAGAACAGATCTTAACCTTCTTTCAGGCCTACGATCTATCCAAAGTCCTAGCAACAAGCCTCCTCCTTTCCTGTGCCCTTCAATCGCCTCTTTTTTCTATATCATCAGACCCCATTTCCATTTTGTGTTAAAGTCGGAAATTCAGGCTTTGGTATCACAGACTTGAATTTACATTTAATCTCCCAGGAAAAGGAGGAAGTCATCCTTGATGACTCTCTCCTCTGAACTCCCACCATAATTCAGTTCCTGTGGCATTTCTCATCCACTGATCCACTGTCTCTGATGCGCTGATAGAAAGCTCCTAAAGCTTGAAACCCAAAGGACTATGTTCAGGTCCCAAGTCTGTCAAGTTTACTTGAATAGCCTCAGTCTACCCATACGTAAAGCAGGGATACAAATTTCTCTCCTGACTACCTTGCAGAGTAGAGTGCTGCAGGGATCAAAACAAGATAATACCAAAGTCCTTCATGATCCACAAAGGATCTCGTTTGCTTACTCTCATCTCCCAGAGCTTCACTCAGTGATGGGAATGGAACTGGGCCTAGTGTCAGAGATTTCATGTGTCCTTTTCACAAGCCTATGAAGTAATGCTACTCCTCTTCCCATTTCACCACTGAGAAACAAGCTCAGAGAGGCTATGCGACTCTTCCAGGGTCACCTGAGAAGTCACTTTCAACCCAATCTGCCACCTGAGTCCTTGATGTAAACATTGAGGTTAGTGCTAGAAGTATTTGCCCAGGCTCAGTAGTTGAGTGATTTTAGGATGTAAACAGTTGATCTTTTAAAAAGTAGTGATCATTTATTTAAACGTGCATTAGGAAAATATTGGCTTTCTGTCTAGAGTAGTGATTTAAAGTTTTCTTTTAAAAATTACATGTATATATACAAACTTAAAGGCTTAATTGGTTCGAGTAAAAACATTAAATAAATAATCCTACAGAGGGTATGAGGATCTGGTCAAAATGTTAAATTCAAAACTTGAATATGATAAGTAAAAGAGTGAAGTTTGGTTAATTTGCAAGTTGCCTCATGTAAACCAACTGGTTCAGTAAATATCTGTGGATTCAGCTCCTTTTTCACAGCTCAACTCTTCCTTCCCTCTTTCCTCCTGTGCCTTCTCTCTTCCCACCCCATTTTTACTTATGTTGAACTCTTCAGTCCACTCACCAGAAGCCCATCGCGTTCTTCCAATGGGCGCCCTGACTGTCCAGCAGAGGGGGCCGAGACTCGGGGGCGGTCTCTTCCCCTGGGAGGGCGAGAAAGATAATTCATGACTCCCCAGGCCCATTCTCAAGTGCATGAAGGCTCAGGTCCGGAGCCCTTCAGGTGGGTGGCGGGGAGCAGGCAGCCACTCTGGGGAGGGATGCTCACCCTCAGAATCCGACAGGCGCCGCCGTGAGCCAGCACAGCCTCCCATGGTATCAAGTTCAGCTCCCTCGAGGAGTCCAAGGTCAACGAGAGTTCAGAGTTGGCTCCGATGGGGCGCGTGAGGGTCTGCGACACATGAGAAGGACATGTCGCCCCACTGCGCGTCCCAGCTGCGGCTCCTCCGCTGCGCTCGCGCCCCGCGATCCACCACGCTGACCCCGGATTCCATCTCGCCCCTCGCACGCCCACCACGTCTCACCCAACGGACCCTGCCCTCGCCCCCTTTAAGGCAGGGGTCCCGCAGCCTGTACCTTTAAGAGCAGCTGAACATTCCGCACCACGGAACAGCAGGCGGGTGGGTCACGTGACGGCGCCGGCGCGTCCCCCATCACGTGCTCGGCAGTCCTGACCACTTCCGGGTCTCCCCTCGGTCTTCGCTTTAGGCCTTCCCAGCTTCGGGGTGTAGGACCGAGGGAGGTCGGGAGAACCCTGGCAGCGCTGGGTCGAGACTGGAGAGGGTGGGGTCAGCAAGAAGAGCCCCGCTGTGAGGCCCGCGGAGCCCAAGGCGGTGACCGAGTGGCGCCAGCACTAATCATGGCTGCGAGCGGCTTCAGTCCCTTTTGCAGTGCTCGCGTGCCCAGAACAAACATGGCCCCTGGGCTCCTCGTCGCTGACGAGACTGCTTCTGGCCGGGAGCAAAGACCGCCAGCTGCATGTCAATGTTATTCCTATTTGTTGCCCTTCGATTGCTTCAGAAACTGAAAATAAAGATAATACACACTTAGGCGGATTTCATGAATTATCTAGGGGCAGTGTCCAAGGCTTTAAGAGATCCGTTTCCTAGTGTATCCTAGAACCAATGGATATCACAGTAATAGTCCAAACTCTGGTTTTACAGATGAGGAAAAAAAAAAAAAGGAAAGTTATCAATGATCGCATAAAGTTAGGCGTAAAGGTGACCTTAGAGACCCTTTTAGCAATAAGAAATCGGGCACCAGAGATTGGTGCTGGCTGAGCAGGCTGCTGCAGGATTTCTGCCAGCACCAAAGGTGTTTAGCTTAGTCCAGATGATTCTGAGTCCCATGATTCCGATTCTGTGATCTCATCAAGTTCCTCTAATTGGAAATTTGGGAAGTGGGGCTCGGGACTGGGGGAAGAGACGTAAATCAACTTCATTTCACATAGTCCGGAATAAGGAGTGGATGCTCTTACCTTCCTCTAGCGGGTAAAGCAGCATTTTGCATTTGCTTCATCACATCCTTCCCCCAATAAATCTCTGCTATGGGCTTCCAATAGTTGATGCCCAACTCTACCAGCTCTTTCTCACTGGCAGGCCCTCAGAATGCTGTTTGATATGTGCTTCCTTGGTCTTCCTCCCAGGTTCTTATTACCCATATTGGGCTCTAGAAATTCAGCAACATGTCATACATGCCCCCTCTGCCCTCAAGGAACTCACAGGAGGGTGGGAGGTAGACACAACCACAATGAGAAGCTTAGCCAAGTTTTGTTTCGCAAGAATGACTACAGATGAGGGAATGGGCATTTAAGCCACCAAACCAGCCCCTTCTTTCCCTTGGGAAAGCATTAATGGCCTTGAAATGAGAAGCTAGAGCTCTTACCAGCCCCCTCCTCACTCCCACTCTTTGTCCTCAGGCAAAACAGGAACCACAAACCCCAGCTTCCTCTCACAGAGTGGCTGTGGCTTGTGGGGAGGCGGAAATGGCTGAGGTGTTAATATAAGACCTGAGTCACTTGAGCTGCAGTTGCCACACGCCCCCTCCCCCAATCCCAATTCTGAGGTCTTGGGCTCCCACTTTTTCATTTCTGGCTTCCTCCCTTGCCATTTAGCTCCTAAAGGGGCACCTGAGTCCCCTGTGTGGTACACATCCATTTCCCAGCCTGAGCTGGAAGCTGCTGTGGGCATTGTGGAAGGTGGGTAGGGCTTGGGGTGAGGATGTGTCGGGGGAGACAGGGGAAGAGGAAGTGTCTTGGGTACCGGGGAAGACTGGCTTTCTCAGTGGGTGGGGACGGTCATTGTCAGCTTTCTGGACACGCAGGCACAGACAAGATGGATTTTCTCCGGCTACATCTCCCTGGGCTGCATCAGGCCTTGAGGGGGGCACTGGTGAGAGGGACAAAGAGATGCCAGAGACTTTCACCCTGCTCACCCGGGGTTCACCTTCCCTCCTCCCTTTGAACTTCTCCTCAGACTTGAGGTTCCTTTCCTAGGATCAGACAGCCTACTAGTCCAATCTTTTCTGGATTTCAATCCTCCAGCCTCTACAAACACATCCAGATACCTTGAAACTAGGCCCTTTCCTATTCTTTCTATAGATCCTATTCTCCTTCTCCTGATTTCTGAACTCCTCTTCCTACTCAGAGTTCCTCTGGCCCAGGTCCCCAGGGAGAGGGCTGGGTCTCCCCTTAATGCCTTTATCCCTTCTTTTTCTTCTAGGATTCCTTCAGCACCTTTGTCTCCTACCTCATAGGAGATGAGGTCCCCATTGTAGAGAAGAGGGAGGCGCAGGCAGCTGAGGAACTAGGGGAGGTAGCTGCAGGAAGGCCAGGGGGGACTGCAGAGGAGGGAGCCCAGGAGGCCCTGGAGGGCCCTGGAGGCAGCCAAAGCAAGGGGGATGAAGGACTTAGAGGGCCTGAAGAGGGTAGAAGATTCCAGGAGGGAAGCTCAGCTACAAAACAAACCTGGGGTTGGAGAGAAAGCAGCTCCTATAGGTCTCAAGCAGATAGGCAGGACACTGGGGCCAGGGAGGAAGCCAAAGCCTCCCAGTGCCAGGAGCCAAGTTCCCCCTTGGAGGCCAGAAAGAAGTCTGAAGCAGGGTCTGAGGCTGGTGAAGACAGGAGCAGCCAAGCCACGGAGAGTTGGGAGCACAATGAGCAGGAAGTGAACAGAGAGGAGACACTGAGAACTTGGGAACAAGGAGAGGAGGAGGAAGAGGTCAGGGTAAGAGAGCCAGGGGCGGTTGGAGGGGTGGAGTCAGAGTGGACTTGGCACAAGGAGCCTGAGAGGAAGGCCAGTGCTGATGGGCAGAAGGTAGAGAGTGATGTCAGGGAGTTAGAAGAGGCAGTCATGAAGGCAGTTGCAGAGGAGATCCAGAGGGCTGGGGTGAAAGAGGCTGGGAGAGAAGAGATTGTGGTCATGGTGAGGGATGACCAAATCACAAGCGCACAGTGGACACAGAAGCCCAGGGCAGAATCTGAGGATGGGACAGCCTTGGGCAGAGAGAAGGCCAGCACTACCTTAGGCAGGGAGGAGGCCTGGACACCCTCAGGTGAGGAGGAGGCTGGGACAACCTCATGCAAGAAGGAGGCTGGGACAACCTCAGGTGGGGAAGAGGCTGAGAAAACCTCAGATTGGAAGGAGGTCAGGACAGCCTCAAATGGGGAGGAGGCTGGGACAGCCTCAGGCAAGGAGGAGGCTGATCTCCCAGGAGTTCAGGAGACAGAATATGGGGCAGTCCCAGGAGATAGGATCCCAGGGGGTACCAGGAGAGTCTGGGCCCTAGAGATGACCTCCAAGGGAGACCAGGAAAAGGAGGTAAATGAAAATAGAGAGGCAGAGGTAAGCTTGTTCTCAAAACAGACTCAGGCCCTGGGAACTGAGGGAGTGGAAGAAGCAGCTAAGGACCAGACAGCAGGGAAGGAGGCTGCAGAAAGCCAGGGGTCAGATGAGGAGGTAGGGGAGGGCTTTAAGGGTCAGACAGATCCAGATGGGAAAGAGGCCATAGGGAGGCAAGACTCAGAGACCAAGGCTATTCAAGCCAGTCTAGAGGAGTTGGTGCAGACACAGGAAGCCAAGGTGGAGAAAGAGAGTTGCTCGGGCATAGAGATTGAGCTGCCCCAGGACAAAGCAGCGAATGAGACTGAAGGTGATGCTGACTTGAAGGCAACCCCAGAGACCAGACCCGAGAAGGAGTTCACGGAGGAGAAGAGTGAGGAAGAAGCTCAGATAGGTGGAGAAGCATTGGGGGTGGAGTGTGGTACCCTCTGGCACAAGGTCAGTGAAGGCCAGGCACCTGAGCTGATGGGAGGCCCCCAGATCCCAACAGAGCAACCTGAAGATGGACAGGGGCATAAGGAAGTGCTGTGGAGCATTCCAGCTCTGAGCAAAGAGGAGACAGAAAGGAGCCTGGAAGAATATCCCAGGAACGCAGAGTATGTGAAGCCTGATACCTCTGAGGCAGAAGGTTGGGAAAATGGGAGCAGAAGGGATAGAGAGAGAATGAATATCCAGGAAGAAAAAGCAGGTACTGAAGCTGGGGAGGAGGAGGTGACTGGAGGCCAAGAGTCTGAACTCCCAGAGGTCTTTGAGGCATTCAGAGAGTGGAAGAAAGCAAAAGAAGCAGGGTTTGGAGCAAAGAGCCAGGAGCTGGGTGGAAGGCACAGGGCAGCATCAGACACAGGCCAGTCATCTGGAGAGTCAGATGCCAGAAAAACCAAGGATGAGGAGGTGGAGGCCAAGATGCTCTGGGAGGTAGATAGAACATCCAGGAAAGGCTGGAGGCTGGAGGAGGCAGCTATGAGCCTCCAAGACACTGAGGACACATGGGCTAGTTCTTTGGCTGCCGAGGTTGTGGAGGATAAGGCAGCTTCAGATGGAAGGGCTGCTGGGACTAGAGAAGGACCCGAAAGAGAGGCTGAGGAAACTTGGAATGAGGAATTTGGGCAAGGCTGTGACTCAGAGGGGAGAGAGGAAGCTGGCAGAGGTGAGGGGATGGTGGAGGCTGCAGAGGGAGAGAACAGAGATGGGAAAGAGTTTGGCCTAGAGGGCTCATTAGAAGAGGAGGTTACTGGCAGAGGTGGCCAAGCAGAGGATTTTGAGGTTGGGATGGGCGAGCTGTGGGGAGAGTGGGTAGAGGTCAGGGAATCTGCAGTGACAGAAGGAAGCTGTGTGATTGATGGCTTTACCCCAGGCTCCCAGGTGGCAAGAGCAGAGGGGCCCATGGTTATAGTAGAGGCTGAGGGGCTCCCAGAAGGGCAGACACTGTTGGAAAAAGAGCCTGGGGTATGGCCAACAAGGGAGCAGGGGCAAGGCAGTGAGGGGCAGCGTGGGGACCATGACCCTGAAGGAGAAGCACAAATGCCCCGTGATGTGGAGGATGTTGAGGTGACTGGACACAAGAGGGAAGAGGCCAAGAAGATTGATCAAGAAGGCCTAGAAGACATCCAGGGCCAGGAGGACCACTCGACAAACCAGAACCCTACAGAGGCTGAGCCGGGGCCATGTGAAGAGGCTGCAGAAAGTGCCGGAGGGGATGTTCATGGCAGCTGGAGTGAGGTGAGGGCTCCAGGTAGGGTCAAGGGCTGAAGAGAGCATAATCTCAGTCAGTCCATAATACTTTGTGCACCCCCTTCCCTGCAGGCCCTGCTCCCTGTGTCTCGCCTGGATGTCTCTGTCCCTCGGAGTCGTATACTCCTTTCCCGCAGCTCCTCACAGCGTCGCTCTCGGCCCTCTTTCCGACGGACCCCCACCTCTGAGCAGCAGGAAGAGCCTCCCAGCCCCCCACCAGAGGAAGTACTGTCAGCCCCTGAGCAAACACTTCCCCAGCCAGAGGAACCCCCAGAGCCAAGCCCCCCAAGGCCTGAAGGGACTCCAGTGCCAGCCAGGAGAAGACCCTTAGGACATGGGTAAGCACAGGGTAAAGTGGCTGGGCCGGGATGAGCAGAAGGCTGGATACCTGGAGACTTGCTCCCATGGCCTGTCTTCCATCTCCAGGTTTGGCCTTGCACACCATGGCATGATGCAGGAACTGCAAGCCAGACTG
Organism: Cynopterus sphinx; assembly: GCA_030015415.1. Classification (NCBI taxonomy): domain Eukaryota; kingdom Metazoa; phylum Chordata; class Mammalia; order Chiroptera; family Pteropodidae; genus Cynopterus; species Cynopterus sphinx. Next base: position 90,114,247 of record CM057379.1, on the reverse strand, counting down.
GGCCAGCCAAAGCCCCAGTGACTGGGCACCGAGACCTGAAGCCAGGCTCTGAGTGAGGGTCATGGGCTCTGCTGAACTGTGCTCAGCCTAACCCCATTGGCCATTTTGGATGCGACCTTTCCACCCCATGGGCCTTAGTTTCTTGGTGTTTCATTCATGGAGCAGACAGAACTAGACATCTTCAAGGACCGTGAACTTAAGGAGTCAGACTTTCCAGTGCTGCTGGACCTCCTTTCACAGCCTGTCCTGACTACCTCCCCAACCTGTCTCTGAGGCTGCCCAGAGGACTGAGAGGGGACAGAGACATCTCCCCATAGCCTTCCTTCTGATGACCTCTGCTCCCCACCCTGCTCCTCAAGCCCCTCTCCAAGCCCCCAGAGAGCTGTGTAGGAGTAATGCAAACCTCTCGGGAGGAAAGGAGTCAGGAAGACCTATGGAGTTCCATTTGAAATCAAAGGTTAATGGGAAACAAACCAGCTGCCTTGAGGTTCCAAAATGGGAGCTGAGCCTCAGGACTCTGCTGGTTACTATGGTAACCACCAACTGAGAAAGCCAGAGTGGGAGATGTGCCAGGAACCCCCAAAATATAGGAACAGAGAGGGGCCCAGAGCAGTCAGATGTTGAAGGATCCATTCCAGGCCCACTTTGGGTGTCAGACATTTCTTCTCTGAAAAGAAGCCAGGCCAGGGAGAGGATGAGAGTGTTTTATTAGGCACCCAGCATGGTAGCCTGGCCAGAGGACGTCAGGCCCTGAAACAATAAATAAACCATAACTTCTCTAAACAATAAATAAATATCCAAGAAATAAATATCCAGCAAGGACTGGAGGGGCCTTAAGTTATTGGGTAGAGTCTGGGGAGGGAGGTCAGTAGAGTCTTGCCTTGTCTGAGGCAGTGAGCTGGAGGCTGTCCTATCGGCCCAGACTCCAGTACTAAAGTCCTAACAGGTAAAGGGAAGGGGTGAAGAAATCACTCCATCAGGGCTGGGAGACAGCCAGTGTCGGACCCCCCAGGCCCTGGGCTGACTTCCCAGCCTGGGAGAGCAGCAGCAAGTCCCGCACAGCCCGAGACAAGACAAGCTCCAAGGAGTGCAGCAACTGGTAGTTGTAGAGGAGCTGGGGCCAGGGCATCTGCACTGACATCTGTGAGGGGCCGCCCAGAGCACCTAGGAGCAGCTCCTTCCCCTCTTCATTCTCCTCCTCCTCAGGGATGTTGAATCCTGCAGCCAGCACCTGTGAGGAAAGGCCCATGGGTCAAAAAAATGGCCAGGCTGAGATCCTGAGTGAATTCTTGTTCCTTTATGTGTCTAGTGGTGCTGAATGACATCAGAGACCACAAGGTTATGATTTCCCTGGACAACCCCTATTTCAGATCTTCCATTACATCATCATCTCATGTGTCCTGCCTGATTTTTTGGGCTCAAGGAAATAGAAATGACAGAACAAGATGATGTTCATGGAGGGAGCCAGCTCACGCATCTAGGATTGCACTGGGCATTTGGGGTTCCAAAAAGATCCTCTCTTAAGAGTTGTCTTAGAATCAGAAATGGGCAGAAAGGTTGATATAGCCGGTTTTTATGCTGCTTGCATTTTCAATTCTTCTTTTAGTAAAGGTAAAATTCATATTTCCCTTTGAAATGTCCAGCAGGACCTGGTGATGTCAGAGGATGAGAGAGAGAAGGGAACCAACTTTGTTATAAGTCCTGCTGATGCCAGATGCTGTCCTGGATGCTTCAGAGCTATTCTCTCATTTAATACCAAGACCCTAAGAGAAGGCAGAGATTAAGGGGGTCAGAGCCAGGGCCTGGTGCAGCTACACACACTCACACTCACACACATACAAATACTCACACACACATACATACACTCACACACACACTCATACACACACTCAGAGAATCTGGAGCATTTCTGTCCAGACTTATCTGACCTGTGGGCAGGGGCATTGTTTTAAAAAGGGAGCCAATGAGCTTCAGTTTTGGTCTCTGGGGGTCAAGGACGGTGAGTGGCCACTCTACCTGGAAGCGAAGATGCCGCTGCAAATCACGGAGATCCAGCCTCACGGCCCACAGCTGCATCTTCTCTGAGCTGGCCCAGCTCCCCTGGCTCCCCAGCCCTTCCAACAGGGCTTGGTAGGAGCGAAGTGTCGTGGAGAGGAAGCGGAGTCGTTCCGGGTCCTGTGGAAACAGAAGGGGTCAGGAAAGATCCACAGGATAAGGATGACTCGCTTCAAACTGAACCCCATGTCTCTCCGAGTTTCATTTTCATCCCAAACTCCAATTCCCATTTCATCCAAACATCTGTTCTCATCCTCAACTCCATGTCCTTAACCACTCCCTTCCTTTGCTCATCAGCATTCCTGTCTCCACTGTCTATGATCTCCATCCAACTTTCTTTCTCAACCACATTTTCAGTACCATGACCAAACCCATGTCTAACCCCAACCTCACTGTCCTATCATTCTGTCCACAACCCCATTCCTGTCCCTTCCCACTATCCAATCCTATCTCCATCTCCTCACTTATTTTCAATCTGTCTCCAACCTCTTTCCTATCCCTATTCCCATTTCTAATCCCAATTCCATCCCTTGTCCACATGTCCAGCCTCACCATCTCTCCATCCTATCTCCAACTCCATCCCAGCCTCATTCTATTCCCTTCCTCACTGGCAATCCCAATCCCTTTTCCATCTTTCACTTTATTTTCACTCTCATTCCCAATCTTTCCATTCCTAACCTACCCCCATTCTCATTCCTAACACCAGTGCTATCCCTCCATACCAATCTCTGTCCCTGATCCCATTCTATTCCCATCCCTACCTCTTTCCATGCTTAGCTTCACTTTTACTCTCTTCCTAACTTCATCTCTTTATTCAGCTTCATCTTTATATCTAACAACATACTCAGCCTCATCCAGATTCTATTCCTCAGTTTATCCCCAAATCCAACTTCACTTCAATCCCTGACATCATCTTCATCCACCCAGCCCAGTCTTATTGCCAGCACACCTGCCCCACCCCACCAGCCCTTTACTCACAGAGAGACCTTGCCAGGCTTGGAAGTTCAGGGAAACATTAGGGAGCTGCCCTCCCGGGGGCAGGAGGTCTAGGTTCACTCCTGGTAGATGAGATTCAGCCTGTGGGGCATGGTCTGTTAGTGGGGGCCAGAGTGGATTAAGGAACAGCCCATCCCAGAGCCAGCTGCATTAGGGAGACTCACAAAGCGGTGGGCCTGGGCCCGAACCTCGGACAGCAGCTTCTTGGCGAGATGCAGGCTGATCTTGAACTCCCTCTGCAACTCCTGCAGCCTCAGGGGAGGCCTCCCTGGGGGCATTGGGAATCCCCAGACACCAGCTCGAGCCAGGAGCAAGAAGAGCAGCAAAAGGCCGAGCCCTAGAGAAATGGAGAGGGGGTGGGCCAAAGGAGGGCAGAGCTTGAGAAGAACTCAGAAGAAGAAAGGGAACGTGCCTTTTCTGAGCCTGTGCTATGGGCAAGCTCTGTGTTCCGTCTCACGGATCGCTCAAAGCCACTAGTGAGATGGAAGCTGTTGAGGACACCATATAACATCTCTGTATGACTGAAAGGGAAGATACAGCCTTGCACCGAGTGCCCTCCTTTGCAAGTAGATTTCAGGCTGGATTTTGACCCCCACTAACTCCCTTGACCAAGTGTCTTTTTCAGTGAACAAACTGCACAACTCTATGTGGCAGCCTGCGTGCTATTATTCTTCCCAGTTTGCAGATGAGGCAAGTGAGGCTTAATGAGGTTGACTTGCCAAGGTCACACAGCCAGAGGGTGAGGAAACCAAGACTGGATTCCAAATCTGCTGAAATGCAAAACCTGTGTGCTTTCCCCAGGCAACTCAGAGGAGGCAGCCACCTCCTCCTGAGCAGGCACACTCTGTACTGCCAAGGATTCCTCGGGCTTGGCCAGGCGGCTCAGTGCTGGAGGCTCTATACCACGGAGTCAGAGGACAGATTGGTCCCACCTCTCCCAAGGCAGTTGGGTTACTTTGCAAAGTGTGGCAGAAGCCAGGGATGCAGGAGATGGGGAAGGGCCTGGAATGGGGGCTAGAACCTCTGTTTCTCATTGGGGTTCTTCCCTTGAACAAGTCATCTCTTATTTCTGTGCCTCAGACTCCCATCTATAAAATGGGGGAGTCAGACTATCTGATTTCTGAAAGTGCTTTCTGCCCTATATTTCTTGAACAGAAGGAAGAGAGGCAATGGGGTAGGAGCTCTGGGAAGAGGACAGCGTTCACCATTTCTCCCTCAGGAAGAGGAAATCTAGCAACCACCGAAGTTACACAATTCTCCTAGAAACACAAACCAAAACGGGCCCCTAAGTCTATTCCTGCTCACCCTCCTCTCCAAGCCTCTTTCCTGTCTGTCCTTGATCTGTAACCCCTGGGCTCTACTCCTTGAAATGCCCTCTCAGTAGAGACCAAGCCGAGCTTCTGGGTATGTCCACTTCCCCCATGGACTTCCAGAGGGGGTGGGCAGTGCCTTCGCTCTCTAGTGTCAAGGCTCCCTGGCTTGGGGGCCACCCTGGCATCCCAGAGTCTTTGAGTAGAATGGAGTTCTCAGCTATGTGTTGAGGCAGAGTGGGTACCCCAGGCCCTGGCGAATATTGCCCATCCAGAATTGTATCATTTCTATTGACTCTCTACTTCCTGCCTGAGCTTTGGAGCCTCCAGATCCTTCTCTTGGCTTCTCCCTATTCTTTGCACCCAATCTTGGGTCCTTGGCCCTGGGCTTCTGTCTATATCCTTTAGTCTTTTGTCCCTATTCTGATCTTACCATCTTATCTGCTCCTCTGCCTATATCTCTGGTTCCAGCCTCAGAGTCCTTCAGTCACCAACTGCAGATTGAAACTCCTTCCAAACTTCAAACTATAGACCCTTGACCCAGTTAGGCTGCTGACTCCTTGGCTCCAGCCCCCAATTTGTGCCAACTCCTTCCGCTGTTCTTCCTCTAGCTAGCCTCAGTTCTCAGTCAAGCTGTCTGAACTTTGCTCATTCATTCCAACCAAACTCTTCATTTATCTGCCAGGTCCCGGTCCTGGTCAAAACACCTGCCCAACTCTCCTCATTCATGCCAGTCAGAGCTTCCCATCCCCTGCCCAGCCCTAGCCAAACCAATACTCCTCTAACCCTGCCACCCATTCATGCCAGCCAGACTGCCTCATCTTCTCCCCAGCCCTGGCTGAACCACTGCCCCTCTGTTCAATCTCTCTTCCCCTTTCAACCAGCCTCATTCCCATCTTCTAGTCACCTGTATCCTTAGTCTCTGCCAGGTAGTTGGCCCTCAGCCCTTTGCCCCCACCTGCACCAGTCAAGTTCTCCAATCTTCTGCCCAGTCTCAGCCAAGCCTCCCACCCACCTGCCCCAAGCCCTGGCCTCAAACTCACGCCAGCCAAGGTCGCCTGCCTTCTGGCCCATGGCGGGGCCCAGCCTCTTTGGCCAGCCATCTCCCGGGTCAGGGGAGTCTTATACTGGGGGCTGTACCCGGTTTCACTTTCCGTCCTGCTTGTACTTTCAGCTTTAACTCAGTCTTCCCTCCTCACCACCCCTTGCTAAAATGGGGAAATGTAATTTCCCTTCCCAGAGTGGGTGGGAGGTGCAGTGGGGGATGGCGGGAAGCTGGGGTTTTGGTCAATCCAAGCTCCTGACCCCTGCTGAGGTCCAGCCTTCCCCTCACTTTTCCAGTCTTAGGTGAGCCTCCCTGTTCCATTCGCTGGTAGGTCCCAGAGACTTGAATCCTCTCTTGTTTCTTTCCTCTATAATTATCATCCTAGTGCCATGACTTGCCTATTGTCCTTCAAAAGATGGATGGCCAGATAAGGGGACTGATCATCAGAGTGAACTTGGGGTTTTACTCTCTTCTAGTTTATCAGATGGCTGAGGAAGGGAATGTAAAGGAAGTCAGGGCTCAGTGAGTATCTGGGATAGATGGGGTTTTGTGTGGGGCAGAGGGATCTCAGTCTGGGCAGGTCAGGGCTCAGTCTATAGCCAGGGTCAGGGCTGGATGAGAAGTTTCATTCAAGGCCAAGAGCTCAGTCTCTGGCCAGAGTCAGATCTTAGATTAGAACTCACTCTATAGCCAGGATCAGAAAGTGATCTAGGGCTGGACTCAAAACTTTGTCTGGGGCCAACATCCTGCCTCTGTGTTTGGTGACCTGAGGGCTCTGCTTGGGACCAATCAGGGTTGGGCTTAGAGTTCAGTCCAGATCAGGGACAGAGCTTGGTCTGTGGCCAAGTTTCTGACTGAGACAGTCAGAGCTCAGGCTTAGGCTGGGATAAGAGCTCAGTGGCTGACCAGGGTCAAGGCTCAGCCTGTGGTCAGGTTGGGATTGTGTTAGGTCAGGAATAAGGCTCAGCCACCTCCCAGAATAGTCCTGGTTCTTTGGTTCTGTAGGTGGCTGTCAAGGCTGGGTTGCTTCAACCACAGATCTCCCTTCCAGCACAGCCCCGCCCTAAGCCCCACCCTGGATTTCCCATCTTCTGGGAGAAGATGGGGGTTTCTTGGTCTTCCCCAAGGCCAGCTGCTGCCACTTTCCTTTTGGGACCTGTGGGGTTTCCCTGCTGGGTCCCTGTTGTGAGACAGAAACCAAGGGGGCTTCCCCTTCCTATACTCTGCCTCCTCAGCCCTGCCTGGGCACTGCCCGCCAAAGCAGCCTTGAACCAACTGCCAGGGAAGTACCAGTACCAGCCAGGGAGCAATCCTAGAGGTTTGCTGGAGTAGAAGGAAAAGGAAGAGCGGCTAGCTCCTGCCTAGCCTAGACTGGTTTCCCTTGCAATGCCCCCCAGAGGTGACAACTCACTCCCCCATGTCTCGTGTACCTGCTGCTCCCCATTGGGGAGTCCTAGACATTATGAGGTGGATGATAAGGACTGACAGAAGCTCTAGCGGATCTTCCTCACATCCCCAATTTCTGCCATCAGGCTACAGGCATGGCTACCCTAACGACCCCCTGACCACAGCTATTTCTGACCTTTTGTCATTATCCAAAATTTCTGTGCCTCTCAAACCTGAAAACTCATCTCCTGCTCTCTGGCTACAACCTCTTGGCTTCCCCAACCTTTCCTTAGAGTTCCCTGAGACCTCCTGTCCCTTGTTGTTTCTCTTCCCTTCTTAATTTGGCTGTAGCTGGCTCTTCCAGCCTTACCCCTCACTCTTGCCCTATTCCTGCTCCAGCCACTGGATCCTTATGCTTGATCTTGATGAGCTACCTCATACCTCCTTGCCTTTTCATAAGCTGGTCTCTCTGACTAGAATGCCCTCAATGTCTTCTCTGGAGTTTCCCTTCCTCAATCTTCTCTGTGCCATGACCATTGTCACAGGCTTCCTCCCTGAATCATCTTTTCCTGCCATAAATTCTATCTCCAGGAGACATCTCACATTTGCTCACTCTATCCCTACTCATATCACTCCAGCCATAATGTCCTCCTTGTTGTTCCTAGAACATGCCAGTCATGCTCCTGTCTCAGGGCCTTTGCACTTGCTGTTCCTTCTACCTAGAACACTCTTCTTCAGATATCTGCAAAGCTCACTTGCTCTTTAAAATCTCTGCTCAAATGCCACTTCTCAAATAGAGTCTTCACTGACCATCCTACTAAAAAATGCAATTCTTCCTCTGACCTTCTGTATTCCCTTCCCAGAATTGTTTTTCTACATAACATTTTAGATATCTAATATTTTTAGATATTAACATTCTCTCATTTATTTTTTTCTGTCTGTCTCTACGCATTTGGATATGGGTTCAAGAGGGTGGAAATTTTTGCCTGTTTTGTGTACCGATGTGTCCCCAGTAGCTAACAATAGCAGGTTCGTGATAAATCATTCAACAAATCTGCCTTCTGCCACAGTGCCTCATCCAGGTTCTGTTCATGGCTGGTGATCTGTAGGTTGCCCAGATAGAGGAGTAGGTCTGAGACAAGCCTGAGCCCTGAGGTCTCACTGCTACCCCTCTCTCACTCTGGCCAAAGTCCCAACCACATGCTGATGGATATAAAAGGGGCACCTGGGCATGGCCCTGGGCTGATGGTCTTAGCAGATCTTTGGCAAGAAGCTAGAGGGCCAGTTAGTACAGTGCCAGCCTCTCTATATCTTTGGGGATGGGCTTAGTCTTGTCTCTACCTACTTGGACCTCAGTTTTAACAAGTGGATCTTGGTTAGTGGGCTGATGCTTGGGCTGGGGCCAGCAGGAAATGAAAGGGATGTGCTGAGGAATAAGAACTGGTGGAAAGGAAGCTAAGAACCCTGGGTTGTGGACTGTAGTGTGTAACTAAGCCTTCTGTTGACCTCAGGTGAGTCACTAGACTGCCCTAAAACTCAGTTTTCTCATCGAAAAGTGATAGCAATTTTCAAAAGCTGCTATTATTATGTAGAGAAATGAAAACTTAGATGATTTTTAAAAAGAGAAAGAACCATCCACCAATTTTATGATACAGCTCTGACCCTGTGGGGCACTCCATGGGGTTGCATGGGAATCCTGAGCTCAGGAAACAGAAGTTAGAAGCTTCATATGTGACATCAGGATGGAAACAGGGAGGGGAAAATCTTGTTCAAGGTTATCCAGTAGATCAGTGACAGAATCAAGACTGGAACTCGAGTCCCCCATTTTCAGCTTGGGCCAGTGAGGGGAATCCCTGGGCCCTGTGATGTCAGCTTGGAACTAATCTCTAGGAGAAACCAAGATGGGCTTCAGTAAAGACAGGAAGGCTGGGGGGAGGTGAGGCCAGGCTGGAGCTGGGGCCACACCTCTGAGCCACCCAAACACAGGAGCTGAGACCTTGATTCTAGGCACAGCACCCACCCTCTCCCAGGAGAATGGAGGTGGATAAGGCTGTGAGTCCGTGGCTCTGATCACTAGATTCCTCTCCTGTTACCCACATGAACCTCACCCCATCCCATACTTAGGGTCTAGCAGGATTTTTTTCTGTCTCCTAACCACCTAGGAGTGAGAGCCTGGTGAGGGGAAAAGGTCCCACCTTTCTTTTCCTTATAATGCCATGGCAGGCACACAGGGAGGGCTGAGAGAAATGGGGTGGGGGAATGGCTTTCAATGGACAAGATGGTCATCACTGTGTGTTATATGTAAACCCCACATGAATGAGCTGCACAGGGTATGAGGAGAAGATGGGAGGCCTGTTAAATTCTCTGGTGAGTGACAAGAAGGAAGAATTCAAAGCCTGGGAGTAGGACTGCAGAGGAAAAACACCAGCCTGAGGATGAAAAGTCCCGGATTGAGTCCTAACTCTGCTCTGCCCTTTATTCACATGCACTCTCTTGAGCAAGACGCCCAGACATTCTGCTCTAGCTTCCCCATCTGTAAGATGAGGCCTACCTCTCAGCCTACAAGTGAAGGTAAACTTAGGAGGACTCCAGGCATCATGCATGGATCAGAGCCCATTCGGGAGTCGACAGACCTGCACTCCTTTCACAGCTCCAATACTGCCCAGTCTGACTTCTTCCACCACTGAAAAGATGACTCCTTAAAATCCATTCCAATTTTAAGAGCTCTAGGGCATGACCCAAATGATACAAAAATTTTAACTTAAATGGAAGTCCATGCTACAAGTGATTACTCCTCTAAAGAGATATTTTAAGCAGCAGGTATCAGAAAACCCTAATATCTACACCTGGGTGAGCATGAGTCATGTATGCTTCCTTTTTTCTATGCCAGAGTTTTGATACATATGCTGAATTATCATATACTGTTCTACAGACCTGAAGAGACAGGTAGTATTTGAATAACAGCACTGAACTGGGAGACAGGAGACTATTGTCTTCTAAACCTCCCTGTGTTTGGTTCATCTACCAAGAGGAGAGGCTACTCCTACCAGCTGGATAAGACTGCTATGATGATTATGCACATAAACAGCTGATACTGCCACTGAGTAGCTGTACGATCTTAGGCAAATTACTTAACCTCAGCTATCCAGTCAAGATGGTGGAGTAGGTAAACACTGTGCTTGCATCCTCTAATGACCACATTCAAATTATAACTGACCTACAGAATGGCCATCATTGAGAATTGCCTGAAGCGTAGCTGAACATAAGTCCTACAACTTAGGACATACAGAGGAGGCTAACCTGAGACTAGGAGGAGTGACAGAGACATGGAATGGGCTGGCCCTCACACCTGCATGCAGTGGATAAAAGTCAGGAGGAATATCTAAGCTACAGAAGTACCTCCTGCAACTCAGAGGAGTGAGGGATTCCAGTCCTATACCAGGCTCCCCAGCCCAGGGTTCCAGGGCCAGGAAAAGAAGTCTCCACAATTTCTTGCTCTTAAAACCTGCAGGGGTGGGGCTGAGTGAGACAGAGGGCTGTGGAAGTGCCTCTCAAATGGGCTTACTCACAATGGACTAACTTCTCTGAGCTCCTATGCTGGGGCAGCCACTTGAAAGGCACCAGGGACATAAAGGGAGGAACTGGATTTTCTGGCTTTAGGACAAGGGCTGGAGGGTCAGCTTTCTCCCAGACATAAGTCCTGGCAGAGGGTATTGTTCTTTTGTTGAGTCCTCTGCACTCCCAGAGGGCAGAATGTAGGTGACTGCCATATCCAAGTCTTCATCAACCTGGCTAACACTGGTCACCCTTTCCTGCTGATTCCCTGAGACCTCAGCTCACCCAACTCATGGGCCCACTCAAATCACCTCTAGTTGGTTTTCTGTACAAATGGCCTGTCTTGGCTCATGTTGTGGACTTTCCTACAATCTCTCAAAGGTTCACAAAACCAAAATAAGCAGCATCTGGACTCTGTGTGCTCCATACCTCTTGCTGAAAAGTTCAAACCCAGCACTAATTGGCAGCTGCCCTCAGTTTATGGCTTGGCCTCTCAGGGCACTTCCAAGCCCAGTGTGAGTGGTGGCCATCTGTGGATTTCTTGGTGGCTCATGCCAGGTGGCCCCAGGCAGGGCACAGGCTGTGACTGAACTTAGCTTGTGGTGGGGCCCCTCACAGGAGACCTCAGATCGACATGCTCAGTGGCCACTCTGAGGATGATGCATCCAAAGGGCAGACTGGCAGGCAACAGAGTCCTGATAAAATGAATATTACTCTGTAGGGTTAGCTCCTATATATAGCAGCTTCTCTGCTATAGAGATGACCAGTCTTCACAGCCAATTGGTCCATGGTCCCAGGAAGGGCAGAGGGTCAATTCCTCCCATTGACATGCAAATAGCAACCAAGGCTCAACTATAACAGGAGAGCACACACAACCCATACAAAGAACACACCTGAAGCACCTAGCTTAGATGTCCTGGGAGTCTGCACCACTGGACTTCAGAGGACACCTACTACATAAAGCCATGTATTAAAATCAGGAGAGCAAACATCTACCCAATTCATAGAAACAAACACAGGGAGGCCGCCAAAATGAGGAGACAAAGAAATGTCCCAAATGAAAGAACAGAACAAAGCTTCAGAAAAAAAAAAAGAAGAAGAAGAAGAAGAAAAACTAAACTAAATGGAGACAGGCAATCTACTAGATGCAGAGTTCAAAACACTGGTTATATGGATAGTCAATGAATTAGGGAAGAGTAGATGAACTCAGTGAAAACTTTAACAAAGAGATAGAGAACATAAAAATGGAGATAGAAAACATAAAAAAGAACCAGTCAGAAATGAGGAATACAATAACCAAAATGAAGAATACCTTAGGAGGTAACAGTAGATTAGATGAAGCAGAGGTTCAACTTCATGATTTAAAAGATAAGGTAGCAGAAAACACCTTATCAGAACAGCAACAAGGAAAAAGAATCCAGAAGAATGAGAATAGTTTAAGGGGTCTCTGGGACAATATCAAGTGTATCAACATTCACATCATAGGGGTACCAGAAGGAGAAGAGAGAGAACAAAGAATTGAAACCTATTTGGAGAAATAATGACAGAAAACTTTCCTAACCTGGAAGAAAATAGATATACATGCTACGAAGGGCAGAGAGTCCCAAACAAGATGAACCCAAAGAGGCCCCCACCAAGACACATCGTAATTAAAATGCCAAAGTTTAAAGACAAAGAGAGAATCTTAAAAGCAGCAAGAGAAAAGCAATTAGTTAACTATAAGGAAACTCCCATAAGACTGTGAGATGATTTCTCAATAGAAACTGTGCAGGCCAGAAGGGCTTGGCGTGAAATATTCAGTGATGAAAATCAAAGACTTACAACCAAGATTACTCTACCCAGTAAAGCTATCATTTAGAATCAAAGGACAGATAAAGAGCTTCACAGATGAGAAAAAGCTAAAGGAGTTTATCAACAGCAAGCCAGTATCACAGGAAATGTTAGAGAGATTTTTTCAAGAAAAGAAGGGGAAAGAAAGATAAAAATATGAATAATAGCTCCAGGCTCCCCCATAAGCATCGCCCAGTGACCCATCGCCATGTTAGCAGATTAGCGCATGGGGGTCCACAGGTCAGGCGGCACAACTCGAATCTGGGAGTCCCGGGGCAGGAGGGAATGTCCACCCACCTCCCTGCCTCCAAAATATACATGTATATATAAATAATAAAATGGCAATAATTACATATCTATCAACAATTACTTTGAATGTAAATGGATCAAGTGCTCCAATCAAAAGATAGTGTGGGTCAATGGATAAGAAAACAAGAACCTTACATATGTTGCCTATAAGAGACTCACTCCAGATAGAAAACACAGACTGAAAGTAAAGAGATGGAAAATGATATTTCATGAAAATGAAAATGAAAAGAAAAAGAAAAAGCTTAGGTAACAATACTCATACCAGAAAAAAAAAAAAAAAGACTTTAAAACAAAGGCTGTAATAAGAGACAATGAAAGACCTAGAAATCCCACTTCAGATATTTATCCAAAGATACCCAAAATATTACTTTGAAGGGAAATGTAAATCCATATGTTCATTGCAGCATTATGTACAACAGCCAAGATAAGCAGGCAATCTGGGTGTCTATAATGGATGAATGGATAAAGAAGAGACGGTATATATATGCAATGGAACATTACTCAACCAGAAAGAAGAATGAAATCTTGCCATCTGTAACAACATGGATGGACCTAGAGGGTATTGTGCTGAGTGGAATAAGTCAAACAGAGAAAGACAAATGCCATGTGATTTCACTTACATGTGGAATCTACAGAACAAAATAAACAAAACAGAAACTTATAGATACAGAGAACATTTTGATGGTTGCCAGATGGGAGGGGGCTTGGGGGGGAGTTAAAAAAGGGGAAAGGTTTAAGAAGTACAAATTGGTAATTACAAAATAGTCATGGGGATGTAAAGCACAGCATAAGGAATATAGTCAATAATGTAATAACTGCGTATGGTGTCAGATGGATACTAGATTTATTAGGGTGATTACTTTGTAAGTTATATAAATGTATAATCACTGTGTTGTACACCTGAAGGCAATATAATATTATATGCCAACAGTAATTCAAAAAATAAAAAAATTATTTTAAGAAATTACTTAGCCTGTTTTATCATCTATAAGGAAAATAATATAAATTCAAGAGACTATTTAAAATATTCAATAAACTATTGCTTGTAAAGTGCTTATCACAGGACCTGGCACGTGATAAGACTGCAAGTTTTAGCTATTATTTAATAGTATTAAGCCTGACTCACAGGGACACTCTCAACAAGTATGAGTTGTCATTAATAAATACAAGGGGTGGTTGTTATCAATGGGCAAAGAAAGGCTGCCAAAGAAGAGTTGGAGGAAGGAGGTAAAGAACAGAAGAGGCTGCAGTTAGAGCTTAGGATGCAGGGCTGGGTAGGGGGTACAGGTGTGTGTAGGAGGGACATAGGCAGAAGAGGCTCGATGACCCAGAGATGTGTGTTAAAGCAGAATTCAAGCCAAAAGCAGAAGTCTCAGCAAGCCAGCCAGTTGGGCCCTGGGCATGGTGTGAACAGCCACAGATCTGAAGACCATTGTGTGGGACCCACCTCCCAGGTCTATGAAGAGGAAGTGGAATGGAGACACACTTGGGCTCAGCCCCAGGATAGGGCCTGCCAGGTGTCTGAGAGAGGTAGGCAGGCCTTGGGCAGACACCAGGTCCTCCAACAGCCCTACGCTCCAAGGCCAAAACTCAGCCCCACTTTAATCCCAGGTCTCCCACCTGACAGCCTCCACAGGGTGTTATCCACCTCTGGTCACCCTGTCCTTTGCTTGTCCTGTCTACTACATGCAGGACTCCAGGTGAGTGGACAGTTCACTTCCCAGGAATGGGACCCAGTTGCTGCTTGTATTTTTACATACTAATTTGTACAAGAGAATATATACCTCATATATGTTTCTGCCTACCCACTCCTCTTTCTCCTGTCTCAGTTTTAGTCCTGTGTCCCAGTAAGGTATCTGCATGACTGATTCACTGATCCTCCTTTCATTCTGGGTAAAAACAAAACAAAACAAAACAAAAAAACCCTTCCAATGGCTTTTGAGGTTATCATGACTCTTTCCATTCACCTCTTCTGCTCTCTCCCTGGCCTCCTAGCTGCCCCACAAACACTAGGCACATTCCTACACAGGAAGGGCCTTTGCACCTGCTGTTCTCTCAGCCTAGAACACTCTCCTCTCCTCTCCACTCTTCAAATAATTGGCTCTTTGTCCCTCCTTCAGTTCTCATCCTCTCATAAATACCTTCTCTCTATGGCTCTGAGGACTGTCTCATCCCATTACCACCTACACGAAGACCCTGTGAACAACTGTTAAGATTGAAATTTTACTCTGTTAGGCTTTTGATTTTCCTATGGGCCCTTCCCAAATCCATAGGGTCTTCTCCAGACCTTGAGCTTCCATCCACCTTGTCAGACATTTTGCTCCTGTTGGTGGTGTTGATATGAATAACTTCCACCCCTTCCATGTTTCTGTATTGAAGTGGTGCATCTAGGTAGGAGAGGGGAAGACAGAATTAGGGATTGAACACAGAGGTGTGGGAACCATGGTCTTTGATCGTAAGGGTGGCCACCTATCAAAGAAGACTGGACAAACAGGTAAAATTGGAGAGAACAAGACAAAGCAGGGCAGTTCATATCTTACTGGGACACCTTGGCAAGCCACTCTTTGGTCTTCTTTCCTTCACCTGAAGAATGGGCATAGCGATACTGTGTTCACAGAGAAAGAGAGAGCACATGAACTTGGGCTTGGGTCTTGAAAACTGGAAAGTTCTATTAATATTGAGAGCTTATAAAGCAAAGACTTTCAACTGGTCAGCTGCTGAGAGGATAAGAGCAGAGCATTGCTTGGGATGTAGTTACCATCTGTCATTTCTACCTGCCTGCCAATCCTTTCTTTTGGCATGTATTTTTTAAAAAGTGTCTGGATTTTCCTTTGGAGAACTATCCATCCTCTCTCTCAGAGGCTGACACTCCTATGGTGGGCATATGACCCAGGACCAGTCAGCCCCTTGCTGCAGTGAATGGTTCAAGGATGAGTTTGTGACACACTGAGAGTCAGTCCCTGGACCTGCTGCTGGGAAAGAGGCTTTCTCTCCATAGGGATTGCTGATACAGTCTGGAGCCAATACTTGGGAAAGTAGAGCTGACGGCTAGAGAGGGACACAAAAATCTTGATTATTTACTTTGAACTCCATGATCCAGCTATTCCAAAAGCAATTAATTTTGAACATTCAGTTTCATGAGCCAATCTTCTTTTTTGCTTAAGCTATTCTGAGTGTATTTCTGCCACTAGTAGCACATGTCCCCTCGCCTCTTTTGATCTACTTTTACAATTTATTTCCAATGTTAAAAATCACAGACTAGATTTTTTAAATCATGATAAAGTCAAATAGTATCATATAGTAGAAAGAGCACTATGTCAGAAGCCAGTCAGAAGATATTTCAGATAGAACAGTGTGAAAATAGAGCAGATGCTTGGTCAGTATTTACTGAATGCCAACTCAGGGTGGCCCAGGCATTGTCCTGGGCATTGGAGATATGGCAGTGAATGAAGCCAACAGAAAGCTCTGCCTTCATGAAGCTTATACTGATGGGATAAAATTAAAATTATAACTAAAATTTAACCAAATGCTTATATGTGCCAGGCACTTTTCAACTATTTGCTCATTAATACTCACAAGAACCCAGTGTCATAGGTATTATTAGTCATGTTCATTTTTTTATAGAAGAGGAAACTGAGGCCCAGAGAGGTTAAGTTTTGGGGACCAAGATTACAGAAGTGGTTTTGAACCCCAAACATCTGTTTTTCTTTTTTAAAAAATTTATTTATTTAAATTAAAGTATACAGTACTTTGGTTAGACATTTATATAGTTGGTAAAAATGATCCCCCCAATTGCTCCCTTCCTCCCCTGACCTTCCACCTAGCCGATGTATTAATGCTGATTGCATTCCCTATGCTGTGCTCCCCATCCTCGTGACCACCCATCAGCTACTAATTTGTACTTTCTTAACTCTTCACCTCATTCTCCCAGTCCCCGAAACCCAACTCCCCTCTGTTCATCACCAATTGACCACAATATTTGTGAGTTTCTTTTTGATTAGTATGTTCTTTTTATTCCTTACATTCCGCATATAAGTGAAATCATATAGTGCTTATCTTTCTCTGACTTAAATATTTTCTAAGTCCATCAAAGCTATATCTTTTTCCATCCCTTTCTTTTTAGTCTGTTGTGTGTCTTTTAATCTGAAGTGAGTATCTTGTAGGCAGCATATGTAGGGGGCTTGTTTTCTTACCAATTTCTTTTCCATTTGATGTATTATTGATAGAAATGTAGTTGTTATCATTCTTTATTCCTGTTTTTGATTCATATTTTTTCTTCTAAAAAAAGTCCCTCCAACATTTCCTGTAATACTGGCTTGGTGGTGATAAATTCCTTTAGCTTATTTTTATCTGGGAAGCTCTTTATCTGTCCTTCTATTCTAAATGATAGTTTTGCTGGATAAAGTATTCTTGGTTATAGATGCTGGGTTTTCATCACATTGAATATTTTGTGCCAAGCCCTTCTGTCCTGCATAGTTCCTTTTGAGAAATCAGCTGCCAGTCTTATGTGTGTTCCCTTATAGGTAACTGTTTTTCTCTTGCTGCTTTTAATATTCTTTCTTTGTATTTAACATTTGGCATTTTAATTATGATGTGTCTTGGTATAGGACTCTTTGGATCCCCAGTTTTTAGGATTCTCTGAGTTTCCTGGGATTTTATGTTCATTTCCTTCACCAAGTTAGGAAAGTTTTCCATCATTATTTCTTCAAACCGCTGTTCAACATCTTGACTTTTTTTTCAAATATACGAATCAGACAGATATTCAGACACTTATAGTGCCTCATATACTCCTTAAATTATTTGTATAGTCTTAGCATCTTTTTTTCTTGCCATTTTGAATGAGTGTCCTTGGCTTTCCCGTCCTCTAGATAGGGCATTTGATCCTTTTTGTTATTTATTTTGTTTATTCCTTTGTTTATTCATTCTATTTAATATACTTCTTATCTTCGATGTGTTCTTCATTTCAGACTGGTTCCCTTTTATAATTTCCATTTTCATTTTTATGGGTTTTTTTATCTCTTTGTTGAAGTTCTCACTGAATTTATCTACACTTCCCAAAAGTTCATTGAGCATCTTTATAACCAGTGTTTTGAACTCTGTATCTGTTAGATGGCTTGACTCCATTATATCTGGATCTCTGTTGTGTTCTCTCATGTGGTTTCTGCTTCTTTGTCTTCCCATTGTGGCTGCCTTTCTGCATCTGTTTCTATATACTAAGCAAAGCTCCTAAGTCTCCCAGTTTTATTAGTATGCATTTATGAAGTAGGTGTCCAGTGGCACAGTCCTGAGAGGGGTTCAGCTGCAGGCCAAATTTAGTCCAAGCCTCTGCTCCTCTGGGGCCACCTGTTAAGATTTAGCAAGCAATCCACAGATGCTGTGTTTATAGTTGCCTCAAAAGACCACACCAGAAACCAAGGCCAGCTGCCTCCAGTGTGAGTCTAGGCGCTGGTTAGCAAAGGGCACCTGACTCTCTGAAGATATACCTGGATGTGGCTTAGGTGGGGCCACGAATTGGGAAAAGTGGAGTTTCAGGGAATCCTCTGGGCGGAGCAACCTCTGTTATCCCGTTTGATGACATTTCAGCTATGGAGGTGCTGTGTCCGCGCAATGGAATGGGGGAGGGCTCAACAGGGAACAACAAATACTGCCAGCACAGAATGAATCTGTACAGAGTGAATCTCGCCTCGGCCCTCACTCTGACAATGTCTCCATGTAAGTCCCTATGCCCCCTGCACGCAGTCTAATCAACACTGGTGCTCAAAGTGAGCAGGCCTGTCACCATGAAAATCTGTTTGCGGACCGGACCCCTTTAAGAGGCGTCTGCTGCTGCCACTGCTGCAGCCTTGGTGCAGCTCAGCCTCTAGACACCAGGCAGGCCTGCATCCTCACCCTGTCCTACCTTCTGCCATTGCTTGTGCTTTCTTGGATTTCTCTGTAGTTGTATGGCTTGTTCATCTAGATCCCAGGTGATCGTTCCTTGCTGCTGCTCCTTGTTTGTTATAACTTTATTTATTTGCCAGAGGGATGAACAGAGCCTATGTCATGTATGCCATTTTTCCCCCCTCCTTTGGATGTTGCTTTTTGAACACACTATAGTTTAGTTCAGCTGAGGGAAATCCAGTGGCCATCCAGGTCAGTTGTCAGTAGGCTTATCAGATTCTCTGCAGCAGATGAAGTCCAAGCGATGCCCATTGATAGTCAGGTAATTTGATGCCTCTATTTACGACAAAACACCTCTTGACATCCTTCTGTATATGGGGGGCATACCCCAGAAAACTGAGCAAACTCCCACATCTGGTTTTCTTAATCACTATACCATGCTGCCTAGCATAGCGGTTAGCATTTATTGAGCCTTCTCTGTATGCCAGACACTGTTCTAACAGCTTTATGTGTAGAAATTCATATAATCCTCAAAAACAAATGTATTTTACAGATGAGAAAACTGAGCTCAAACAACAATAACAGAAATGAAATTGGAACTAAAGCAGTATAACTTGAGAATCCACATTCTTTTTTCTCCTTGAAATTATATTTCAACTTTATTAAAATATAATTGAGGAATAATGTTATAACTTATTTAAGTATACAATGTGATCAATGTGATGATCTGATATATGACTACATTGTGAAAGAGTTCCCCCTATCAAGTTAGTTAACACATCCATCACCTCAAATACATACATACATACATATATACATATACATATATATATATTTTGTGTGTGTGAGAATATTGATGTCCAACTCTCCTAGCAAATTTCAATGACATGATATAATATAATCAACTATAGTCACAAGAGTCCATACTCTTAACCACTAGTACACACCACCTGCAATGAACAAAGGATTAAAGAGGAGCCAGAAAACTGAAACCAGGCCCAGAAGTGAAGAACAGAAAGAGGCCTAGTATGCTCCCACACCTTCTGTCCAAATGTCCACCAGGTTCCTGAAAAAGCAACTACCCTTCCTGCATTTATTGAGAGGGTGAGGAGCCCTGCCTCCCACCCCCTGGTCCATTAACTGACCTCTCTCTCTGTGTTCACAACTCTGAAGATGTTGCCAAAATCAGTATGATGAGTAGCACAAGTCAGAAGAATGCAGGGAACAGAGACATAGTGAGTAGGCAGAGGAGAGGAGAGGTGTAAATTAAGAGAGTAGGGAACCCAGAAAGTCTCCAGCCCCCAGGAGCTCTACACATTCGCCCACTGGGAATCTCATGGCTTTTCCCCCAAATTCCAGAACTGCTCACCTGTCCAGGGGTAGGAATATGCATTTCGAGTTTTCTCTGTAAATACTAGGAAGTGCTCAGGAACAAAGAAGTGTAGGAAGGCAGGAAACTAGCTGCCAGAGCTGGAACTGGAGAAGAGGTCAGAGGCCAGAGTTATGTCAGGCTCCTCCTGTCCACCTCCTCAGCCCCCATTCTGGCTCCCACTTGCCTCTGCATATGACAGATCTTGTGGTTAGACTGGCCCTGCTCACCAGGATTTCTCTCACAGGGCTGGTTGGTCAGGACCCCAGTACCCTCACCACTGTCCTTGCTGGTCTGACCCACAAAATGCAACTGTCCACCCGGTACTAGGGGAGGAGCCTACTCAATTAGAAGCAGTGAACTTATATAAACTCCCCATCACTCTGTTCTCATTCACAGGGAAAGCAGACATCCCTAAAACAGGCTGGACTGCAGCAAGAGGGGCAGAGGGTTTAGTGTGAGGACAGGGCAATTCCTGTGAGGGATCCGAGGAAGCTTTCTGCAAGAGAGCCTCTGCCTGGGTCCAGCCTAGAGGCTCCGGCTGAGTCTCAAAATAGCTATATGGCTCCTAGAAAGTCATTTTCCTTTTGAGCCTTAGTTACCATATCTGTAAAATGGGGATGATGACTATTTGCCTGATGAGGTTAATGGGAGGGTACAATCTGTTGGATGACTAGACGGGAGAAACTCTGTAAAGTGGAAAGACAACACTAATGTAAGGGGTTACTATTCAGGAACAATGGAATTCTGACAGGTAAAGATGAAAGGAGATATGTCCTCAGCAAAGGGGATGGTATGAAGCAAGACTATTTCTGCACATTCACTCACAAATATTTACTGTGTACCTACTTAGTGCCAGGCACCAGCCCTGAGCAAGAGGAACCAGAAGGCACTTAGACTAAGGAGCAAGTGGTTGAGGCCACATTCAAGAATAGGGCAGTGTGGAGCCATGTCAGGCAGGATAGTGACAGAAAGGCCTTCCACCAGGACAACTACAGGAGGCCCCTGGGGGATGGTGCATCTCCTCCTCAGAGCTAGGCAGCAGCACCTTACTGGAGGTGGGGGAAGGGCAGCGTTGAGTCAGTGCAGAAGAGGAGACACCAAGATTTTTCTGCCCAGCCCTCATGACTCACCTCAACCCCCACTCTCTGCCTGTGGTCACTCAGCTTCCAGCCCTTCTTATCACATCAGGTTTCTCAGCTGCCAGTGATTGTTTCCCTTAACCCCAGACAATAAATTAATAAGTAAAATATATAGTTTGTCAGATGGTGCTATGTACTCTTAAGGAAATAAGACAGGAATCTCAGCATGAATATAACTTCCTGACTTCCTTCTGACCTTTGCTTAAATGTTACCCCTCAGTGAGGCTTTACTTAGTCAAGGCATTTTAAACTGTAGAGCCGAGCTGAAATTCTTGTTAGCTTGTCTTTGCTTGTCTGCCCCACTAGAACTTAAGCTCATGAAGAAAGAACTAGTTTACTGTTATACGCATAGCCTCTAGAATATTCCCTGGCTAATAAAAATTCGCTGAATGAATAAATGATTATTTTCTCCAACAGTTAAAAACAAAACAAAACAAAACTCTCCAAACCGGTTCTTCAGAAAAGGGAGACAGGACAAGACTGCACAGAGTTGGTGTCAGCATTCCCTGAAGTGATTACATATTAATTTTGTAACTTTTGCAAAAATTGGAAGGAGGGCTTGTTCGGTCAGGAGGGTTGAACTTGAGGTTGGCGTTACCTTCTGATTCCACAGCATTGACTGCTTCTGTAATCAGAGACACAAAGAAAATCTTGTTTTACAGAGAAAATGAAGTGATTCTGATTGACAGAGACCTGGGTTCTTGGTCTAGCAGTCGGGAGAGGCCTTCATTGAAACTTCTTGCACAGGAACTCAGGGACCGGGGTGCTCTTGTTCTTTGCTTGCTCCCTTCTGGCACTTTTTGAAGGCCACAGAGCCTTCTGGAAGGTTTGGGCATGGGTGTCAGCACACCTGGTCTCCTCCTGGCTAAGCCTATGACCAGTGGTGACACAGGTCTTTTCTCTCCCACAGGGCTTTGGTAAATATTCAGTGTGATAATAATGAGGCCAGGTAACTAACAAGCCCAAGATCACACAGGATAGCTGTGATAGGTAGGATAGCTGGAACCTGAACCCGCAGAATCTGGGTCCAGAGCCCGTACTGTTAGTCACTACTCTGCTGCCTTCTTAAGTCCTTCTTCTGGGTTGGGTACTCTGCTAAGTGCTTGAAAAACAATTTCCTTGTGTTCTCAAATCCAGGAGATGGGTGGCTCTTCTTCTCCTGTTTACAGATAATGGAAATCAAGATGCAGGGTAAACAATAACTTGTCCCAGATCACAGTGGAGTTTGTGGACAGGACCTGGACATAGATCTTGGGGACTCTGAGGCTGTTCCACCCTCCATTGCTGCATAATAATCCATCCCCAAAATGCAGTGCTATGAAACGACCAATTTGTTTCGCTCCCAGATTCGGTGGGTTGGAAGTTGGACGTGGTTTGTCTCTGCTCCACAATATCTCAGGCCTCATCTGGGAAGACTCAGTTGCTGGAGGTGACTTGACAGCTGGAGCCAGAAACATCTGCAGGCTCCCTTCACTCACATGTGTGGAGGCTGAGGACGGCTTTCAGCTGATACTCCAGCGGGGCTGAAGGTCAAAATGCCAAGTGGCCTTTCAGTGCTGGCTCTCCACGTGTGCTGTCTTGGACTACCGCACAGTGGAGTGGCCAAGTTCTAAGAACCCCAGGGAGAAAAGTGGAGGTGCATGGCATTTTTTGACAGCACCACTTCTGCCATATTCTTAGTCAAGGCAGTCGTAAAGGTCCTCCGTGTTCAAAAGGAAGTAACGCAGTCCCATGCCCCCATTCTCAGGGTGTCAAGGCTACACCCTAAGGACAGCATGTGGATGAAAACTATTGCTATGACCATCTCTGGTAAATGTAATCTAAGGCAAAAGCCAACTGCATCTGTGGTTCTCAAACTTCACTGCACATTAGAGTCACTTTTCTAAGTCCCAAGCTCTACTCCAGACCAATGAATTCAGCATCTCTGGGAGTGGAAGCAAGGCATCGGTATTTTCTTTAACTCCCAGGTGATTACAGTGAAGCCTTCTTCCATGTTTTCAAAGTACCTGGCAGAGTATCTGGCTCGTGAAGAACTCGTGTCTCCAAATGTGAACATCTGTGATTCTTCATGCACAAGTACACAGGTAGACGCAAAAAGTTCTAGTTTTGTGTTTCTTTCTACAGTAGGACAAGTGATTGTTGGCTTCCATTTTTGGTGGTTATGTAGTTTCCTTTTTAAATATATTTGAGTAAAAGAAGTAAGGAGGTAGAGGTAATTTTAAAAATTCTGAGTAAGTGGTATAGCTCAAATGCACATAGGGTAATCACAAAAGTGCTGGGTGAAAGATGAGCCTGGGAACACCTGAGTCAGATCACCAATAATGGTAGCTGTATTATTATGAATAGTATTGCCTTTAAGGATTGCTAGTTGAAAGTTAACTTTGGGTCCTTCTGAAAAGTGAAAAATATACATCTGAGAACCATTTTGAGAAAGAAGTGGGCAGAAAAGCACCAGCATGTTTGTGAAGAAAATAGCCCTTGGTAAGTTTCCTGGTTCACTGCAAGGAGCTGTGAATCCTTTGAATTAATTGCAGCAACATGATAGGGAGATTTCCATACTGGCCTGAAGGGGCAGAGAGGACGGTCATTTCCCTAGCTCTCAGGAGGAACCCAAGAAATTGGGGAAACAGCTATTACATGTAAACAGGAGATGAAAAAGAAAGGGTGTAGAAAATGGGGATAGACAAGAGTGGAGAGGCTCTGGAGAGTCCCTAGTCCTCACGCGAGTTTAAGCCAGTCTGTGAGCCCTGACCCCCATCCCCGGGGCTTAAGAGAGTGGAACTCTAACTCCTACGATTCTTTTAGATCAAATGTTCTATAATTCCAAGAATCATCTGGTTCCAGGAACATCTACTTAAAAGCCTCCTGGGCATAGGCTGTTCCCAGAAAGGACAAGGCCAGGGAAGGCCAATCAGAGGCCAGGACTGAGGGGTAGTGTGTGGGGCTTTCTGGCAAGTGTCCGAGGACCCAGTACACAGGGAGTGGCCATGGTCAGTGAGGGACACAGCACTTCCCAGACTGTTTTCTCTGAAGTAGACAGGTGAGGAAACAAAGGCTTAGAAGGAGTCACTGACCAGAAATTAACTAATGTCTAGGATTCCTCATTGTCAGTAGATGAGATTTTTCTCAGGCATGTAGTGAAAAGGGAAAAGCCCCAGATTAGAAAATGAGACAGATCTGAGTTCAAAATCCCAGCTCCTGCAGGTTTTGGCTGTGTGTAAGTTACTTCTCTGAACCTTGGTTTTCTGGTCTATAAAATGGGATCAATAATAGTGTGCCTTTTGGGTTACTGTAAGGATTAAATGAAACAATGCCTAAAAAATGCCCAATACAGGAAAGCTGTTGATTTTTTTTTGCAGCTGACATACCAGATCTGTGCTGGGCTAAAGCTCATTGTCCTGTGCTGCTCCTGCCATTTCCTTCCTGCGTTCAAGAGCTGACAAGTGGTCTTAAGATCTGGCTCCAATGATACCAGGGTCCCATTGTCCTGTGCAGTGCATGCCTTCAATCAAGCCCTGGTAATATAGTAGGCATTCCATAAACATTAATTGAATGAATGAAGTTGTTGTGAAAAGAGGGGTTCAGAGGAAATATGAAGGAGCTATACGCCAAATGGCTGAGATTCTGGACACAGGCTTGCTATATGTGCAATCCAGAGAAGGTGAGGTGGGTGCGAGAAGTAAGGTGGTGGAGGGCAGGTCAGGGGAGACTTTGAAGAGGAGGGTCTTGAGCTGAACCCTGAGGGATGGGTGAGATTAAAGGCACCTACGACAGAAAGAACCTGAAGTTCTTTCCGGGGCTGGTGGGAGAATCAGGTCACAGTCCACATGAACGTGTTGCTCTGAGAAGGAACCAGGCAACTCCAAGGTAGCAAGACTGCTGTACCAGTGGCATTTAAGCAAGCAAGGGTGACTCCAGTAGGAGTTGGGCCGATGCCTTTTAATGTCTTTCCCAGTCAGAGATCCCAGACTGGGAAGGCCCTGGCTGGACTCAGGGGAGGCCAATAAATAGAGGTTCCAAAGGTTTAGGCCAGTCTTGGTCGACTGTGCATCTGTTAACTGGTCTAACAGGCGCTTCATTCCTCTGTCCCTATTCTTGGGTCTCTAGAAACCATTGGCTCCAAGTTCGGCAGCCTAGGGCTTACATGAAATGGACAGGAGAGGAAAAAGGCTCTGCCCAGGGCCACACCTATGGGTTTTCTCTCCCTACTTAGGTTGAATCTGTCTGTGGAAAATGTTTCTTGCTAGTTTTGTTCACTATTTTCTTTCCTGTTTCCTTTAATAATACAGCCCTGCCTTTCCCGAGTTTGGCTAACAAGCAGCTAAGCAGCTAAGCAGCTAAATCTACACTTACTGAACCTCCTTTGCAGTTGAGTGTGGCCATGTAATTAAATTCTGAGCAAAATTAATGTGTTCTACTTTTAGTTTCTGGCCTTAAAAATGAATTCACATGTCCTCCCCTGGTCCTTTCCCACTCTCTTTCCACAGGCTGAGATGCAGACATGATGGCAGGTAATGAAGCAGCTACCTTGGACCTCAAAGTGGAAGCCATGTTCTCAGGGTGGCAGAACCATGAGCTCAAAGCAGCTGGAGTCCCTGACGCAGTGGAGCTGCCACTTCAGTCCAGGAGGACTTGCCCTTGGAGCTACTATGTGATAGATAACTTTCTATCCTGTTTTGAGTCTTCATTACAGCTGCCCAAACTTGTCTCTCAATCAGTATATCTTCTTGGCTCCAATCACACCTCTTATTTGCTGCCATGATCTTCTCAAACATTGGTTCTGAGACTGATAATACCAGGTAAGGATCTTTCTCCCCAAGTTGACCTTTCAGAACCCTGTCCTGGCAGCCCACTGAGCAAAGGGACCTACCTCACACACTCCAGGGTGTTAAGGATCCTTGAATTTGAGCCCTGAGGAACTTGGGGTAAGTCCCTTCATTTTTTAAGTCTTAGTTTTCTCCATTTTGCAGATGACACCAATAAACAACATTCATTCCAAAAGGTGGTGTTATATAAATACAATTTAATTAACAAGATTGTTATTCTGAAAATATGGAAGATCTGGGGAGGGGGCTTGTTTCATGGGCAGCATTAAAAAGAAGCAGATTCCCTTGTACCTCATAAGAGACCATAAAAACCTATGCATACCAAAACAAAATCAAAACATACACACACACACACACACACACACACGCACACGCACACACCTCTACATGCCCCTACAAAATCAGAAACACTGCCTCTCAGATACATAACCAAATACAAACACTAACAAAAGATGCTCATTGCTTCATGCCCATGCAGACGCATTCAGAACTGTATGCAAATAAAAACGCGCAAAGAGAGGGCAAAAACAAGCTACAGTTGCCGGACTTTGTTTATTGTCGCTGTCACCCCAGGGGGTTCCGGGTTCTTCAGGGTCTTTCTTTTGGAGGGTACCTTTGTGACTGCGTTTCTCGTCCCTCCTCTTACTTCCTATCTTGGCCTTTTTCTGAGGCTGAGGCTGAGGCTGCTTCTTCCGTGGCCTATCAGAGCCTCAGTCAGGTGGGGTAAGTCCTGGGGTTGGGGTGGGAGCGAGCAGGCCTGGATCCTGTCCCCAGGTACTGATTCCTTTGTGGTCCTGCCTCCATTCCAGTGTGGTGTCCATGCTCTAGCCTCACCTGGAAAGGAAAGGAGGTGGTGAGAGGGACAAATGCCTGGGTTGTAATTCTGCCTCTCCTATTCACTTGTTCTGTGACTCTAGAGAAAGACTTTGCCCTCTCTAGGCCTCAGTTTCCTTCATAAACAAGATTTTCCTTCAATACATTTCCCCCTTCGCTCTGGTCACTAGGAAACGCAGAGGCAAATGTATTCTATGTTGAGAAGACAGTTCTTCGATCCCTCTTCCCTACCCAATCACACACATTCAGCCCTGTCCTTTAGAGGCAGAGGGACAGCCACTGGTGGTCGGAGCCCCTGACTCCTTCCTTACCTACAGCTCCGTGTCAGGGCCGTGCCCTTTGCTTTTTCCGCTCTGTATTCTGAAGTTTAGTCACCAGCTTCCTCTCGTGCCCACCTGGGCTGTGGCGGTTGGTGTTGGCAGCAGCTTCTCTCTTGGTGCGACCTTTCCGGCCTCCCACTCCTGGCAACAGAGGCAAGAGGTGAGGTGGCTGGAAGTGTGACCAGAAGCCTCAAACGAGAGGCAGGGATTGGGAGTGTAGTGGTAGGAAGGAGCTGGGATGGAGTAGAGAAGTTATGGGGTTGTCACCACATAGCTTTGGGGCAGTCATAGTCCCTATTTTCCTGTCTGAGGAATGAGGGCCTTGAGGTGATCTGTCATTGCTCCAGTTTTCTAGGCATGTGTGAGGACCCAGGGCTGAGTAGGGCAGTGCCCAATGGATGAGGGGTCAAGGGAACAGGTTAGAAAAGGGTGAGGGGTGGGGAGAAGTCCCAGGAGAGGGGTCCTGATTTGGGGGCATGGTTCAGACTGTTCATCAGGGGTAGGAGTCAAAATTGCAAGAATCAGGAAAGCGGCAGGGCCAGGCCTTACCCAGGTAAGAATGAGCCAGGCTGTAGAGGTCGTACTCGTCCAGGCTGGGCTCTTCGTCCTCTGGGCCTGGGCACTGCCGGGATGGGCTGGCTGCTCTGGGCAGGGTAGCCATCATGTCCAGGTTACTCTCACTGTCTTTCTCTCTCTTTTCAAAGCTGTGTTTGTTCTAGGTTTCCTGACACCTGGCAGTTCACTGAATCCAACTTATAAAGCCAGGGCTCTTTCTCAGCCTGCAGTCTGGCTTCAGCCCTTCTGGCCCTGTCTGATGCAATCTGGCTGTTTCCCAGAACCCAGCCCAGTAAACACCAGTCACGAGAGGGGAAAAGAGTCTTGTGAGTCCCAGGCCCCTTCGCCTCCTCCCTTTTTCTGGGGCTCGCCCAGCTGGGTATTTTCCACAGAGGAGATCCCCGCCCCTCTGTGGAGAGAGGAGGAGAGAGGCAAGGTCTGTGCATAAACAGGCCTTGGGATCTCTGCCAGCAGGATCCTTACCTGGCTGACTCCTTCCCATCCATCTCCTGCCCTCTGCCACATGCCCCTTTTGGGCGTGGGATCATAGCCACACAGCTGACCCTCACTTCTACCCCAACTCTAGCTCAGATTCAGGACTGTGACTGTGGTGGCAGAATATGAAGTGAAGAACATGGGAGAGGATATCAACATCCTATGTACTAGGTCAGTTTTCATAGAAAACATCTTGGAAAGCCCCCTTAATATCCTGAGCTAGGGGTCCCTAGGTAATTTTCCTGACCTGAGAAGGAGGCTTGCCGAGTGGTTAAAAGTACAGATCTGGAGCCAGATCTCCGACCCCTGATCCACTA
Organism: Cynopterus sphinx; assembly: GCA_030015415.1. Lineage (NCBI taxonomy): Eukaryota > Metazoa > Chordata > Mammalia > Chiroptera > Pteropodidae > Cynopterus > Cynopterus sphinx. The sequence goes on along the minus strand of CM057379.1, from coordinate 90,086,023 downwards.
CTTCCTGTGTGACTCCAGACAAGTCACTTTACCTCTCTGTGCCTCAGTTTTCTGCTTGTATTTCTCCTTGGCCTGAGCTAGAATTAAATTTAGCTTTTGTTTTCCAGATTTGGGTGATTTGCGTGTTCTTTAACACTTAGGAAATGAAAGTGAAGAGAAGAGGACACTTGAATAAAAACAAAGTTGGGGTAATAACAGACCAGATGTTAAGAGGAAAGGAAAATATTCTTAATTTATATAAATATAACACACTAAGACAAATTAAGGTGAAGAAAATTGGAAAACACAGTGTTCTTGCAAAGAAGAGTGTTTTATCACTCATTGCAGCAGCAAAATAATTTACTTTATCATGACATTGGATGGGATAGATTCTGGTCTCAGGTCATTGTAAATAAGTTTTTAGCTGCATGAATGCCAGCAGGACAGTCAAAGGTCATGCAAGACGTGGGAAGATTCTTTGTGCTGCTGTCCTGCTCTGCCTCCCTTGTAACTACCAAGAAACCCCACAAATTTTTGAGCTGCCCCGAGAGGGCAGTCTTTCACCTCTGCCACTGGGACCCCAGGGTTGCTAGGGAGATCCTGGGCTCGCTTCGGAGTTTGCTCGTCTGTAGACAGGATAACAACAGCGCCCAATGTGTGATGGGGGTTTGTCCAGAGTCGGGCACGTGGTGTAGTGCTGTAGGCTCGCCCACCCCCCCACTCTTCAAAGAAGGATAACCAAGGCTCATGGACAGGCTAGTGCGTGACTGTGCATGTTCAAGGTGCAGTGTGCACCTAATCCAGGCTTGTAGGCAATTCCCAGAGAAAGTCATGTGTGACCTGACCTGGAAGGGATGAACGGAAATCAGAAAGACCAAAAGGCCATGGCACAGTGTTACAGGAAGGCCAAAGTGGGGAAAACATAGTGTATTTAGTTAACCAAAGGAGCTGAGTACAAGGGCATCTAGTCCTAAATTTAGGAGACAATAGTCTCCTGTCTCCCAGTTGAGTGCTGTTATTCAAATACTACCTGTCTCTTCAGGTCTGTAGAACAGTATGTGATAATTCAGCATATGTATCAAAACTCTGGCATAGAAAAAAGGAAGCATACATGACTCATGCTCACCCAGGTGTAGATATTAGGGTTTTCTGATACCTGCTGCTTAAATATCTCTTTAGAGGAGTAATCACTTGTAGCATAGACTTCCATTTAAGTTAAAATTTTTGTATCAATTGGGTCATGCCCTAGAGCTCTTAAGGGGGATTTTAAGGGGTCATTTTGTCAGTGGCAGGAGAGAGGCAGTAAGAGCAGCCCAATTGTCGTGCAGGCCATAAAGGGTTCACTGTTTCTAAATTGGACAAAATCATCTGCTTTTTATCATCACATCAATTTTTAACAATACCAGTAATAAAATATGCCTACTGCATGGCAAACTGCTCCTACAGACCCCTCACCTCTTTATATGCTAGGGCACTTAGTATATAACTATATACACATAAAGAACAGAACCAAATAGACTTAGAAATATCTGAGGTATCCACATTAGCCATCCCTTTAGCTCATACTACCATCTAGTCCTCATTCAATTGCCAACTGTAAACATAGCTTGAGTAGTCAGAAATATATACATTCAAAAAGTCACAACATTGTTTATCTTCCTAAAATTATAATATTTTAGAAGGAGTCTCAATGAAGAGTCTCATCTCAAGTCTTAAATCCATTTTCATCAGGGGCCCCTGGCTTCTGATGTTCTGTCACTTTGGGACTTACAGGTTCACCAGGGTCAGTCCTCAAGCACCTTCTCTGCTGAACAGTCTGGCACATGCTCAGTGGAGCAAACATCAACAGGTCGTTAACATCCTGTTGTATGATAAATAAATGGGTGGGCAACATCATACTAATTTTTGATGAAGTTTTCCTGAACAGGATAACAATCTTTGACTGTATAAATACCAATCCACGCTTCATACAATCAAGCGGGCTTTCCGTGGACCATCCCTGGACAGTGATGTGCTTGTGAGGCTCCCTGTGGGGTATTGCTCTTCAAAGGTGGCATCTTGAGGAATGTCAAAAGAATTCTAGGGGTCCATCGGTGTATCTTTGAATGCTTCTTGGTGGCTTATTCAATCTGAAACATCATTCCATTCTTATAGAGGAAAATCTATTCAAATAATCTCTTGCCAGGGATGACTAACTCCTTGCAGTTTGAGCAGGTGGTGGGAGAGCAGGGCCTGGCTGGGGATAGGGAGGGCAATGGGAAGTGTACCAAACTCTTCATAGTGGTTATTTCAGACTGAGATTGTGGAGAAATTTTACTTTCTCTGTTACAGACTCTAGGTCTCTGCAATATTTGACTTTTTCACAGTTTATACCTATTTTAGAAGGAGGAAAAAGCAATTTTTTAAAAAACAAGCTTATTCTTAAATGTACAACAGTCTCCAAGACAGTACTTCATGCTAGCTATCGGTGGCAAAGATATTATGGCAAGGAATTCAGATATTAAGACAGGAATGGAATTGAGGATCACCATTGCCTCAGGCACAAGGAACAGTTCACATTTTGCCAGATTTTTTTTTTTAGATGGCAAAGCATTGTGTTTATTATGCAATGAACCTGTTTCTGGGCTATGAGAATACAATATATGTCAACATGACCAGACCAAGAACTCATCACATTACCAAATCACACTCAGAAAAATTACAAAAATTAAAAGCTATATCTCATCATAGTAAAATTTCTTCACACAAAAAAAGAAAAAATGAAGGAAATGAGACTGCAACCAAAGTACATGTTAAGTGGCTGATTTGCTAGCTATGGAAGGAATTTAACATTGATTGATTACAGAAGCTGAAAAAATATAAACAGAAAAAATAAACCTGTTTAAGACCACTAGCCTTTGAGTAAGAACAGCTGCTTAAAGCGTTGAGCCCACTGGAAACAACATCAATAGTCGATTTAAATTATTTAGTGAAGGCAAATTATTTTGAGTGGTTTTCCTTGGCTCTTAATAAGTTGACAGGTGCCAAGACACTGTTCATTTGTTCCTGTTTATTCAAGGAGTGAATGTTTGAAATGACTGAAGTGTTTGAAGCCTCTTTGAATAGGCTGCATGAAATAGGAGAGAATATTTTTGAAGAAGCTGAGAAAACATTAATTCAATACGCATGAAGGGAAATCAGCTACACTGTTTTCCAACTTACAGAAGTAGAAACAGGTTTAGTTGGATAGATTTACACTTGTGAAAATGTATATCTGGAAAGGTCTTTATTTCTTCATCATCTCTAAAGTGGAGTTTTACTGGATACATTATTCTTGGCTGGTAGTTCCTTTTTCATTTAATAGTTTGAAAATTTGATTCCACTCCTTTCTGGCTTGTAAGGTTTATACTGAGAAGTCTGATGATAGTCTAATGGGTTTTCCTTTATAGATTACCATCTTCTTTTTCCTGGCTGCCCTAAGAATTCTTTGTCATTGATTTTTAATAATTTTAATATAATGTGTCTTGGAGAAGGCCTTTCTGGATTGAAATAATTGGGTGTTCTGTTGACTTCTTGAATCCCAAACTCCAGCTCATTCCTTAGATTTTGGAAATTCTCATCATCTATTTTTCTGAAAATGCTTTCTAATTCCTGCTCTTCTTCCTCCCCTTCAATAATGCCCCTTATTCTTATGTTTCCTCTCTTGGTGGTATCAGGTAGTTCTTGTATTTCTCTTTCATTATTTTTCATTCTTCGGTTTCTCTCTTCCTTCTGATTTATTTCTAGATTTCTATCTTCAATATCACTGATCCTTTCCTCCATTTGGTCGACCCTATTTCCTAAGTTTACCTTCTCATTTTCATCTCTTGCAGTATGTTCTTCATCTACAAAAGTTCTATTTGATTCTTTTTGAGGGTTTCAATTTCCGTGCTAAAAAACTCATACCACTCATCTAGTAGTGTTTTCAATTCCTGAACTTGTTGATATGAGTTGTTTTGGAGTTGAGTTTTTTCAGAAGTACCATCCTGAATTCTCTGTCATTTAGGTTGCATATTTCTATGTCTGTAAGCTTATTTTCTAGAGATATTTTTTTCTTTCTGAGCTGCCTTGTTACCTTGGTTGTTCATTGTGTTTTATGGACTATTCCGCTACCTGGGAATTAATGGAAGTGTATTCTTTTTTTTTTTTTTTAATCCTCAGAAAGATTTATTATATAAAGGTCTCTCTTTAGCCTGTTGCAAGAAGGCATTTTTTCTTTTGGTTTCCAGTAGGTGGCGTCTAAGCCTCTTGGGTCCTTGCTTTATATAAAGTCTTAATAATACCTTTTTTTTCTTATATTCAAGCATGCTCATTACCCTCAGTCTCAGTTCTTGTTAGTGTTAGCGATAGTTTTGGTGGCGTTTGCTCAGATACCCCTGGGGCTCCCAGTTTTCAATCTGGGAGGGTATAGGGGTAGGGGACTTCTGGGTTGGGGAATGGGGACTGCAGCCCAGCCTCCCATTTTGCAGCTGTGGCTGGTAAAAATCAACTGTTGTTTCTCTGCCGTCCCTGCTTTCTGCCCTGATCCCTGGGCCCTGCTGCTGTGTGGAGCTCACCACTCTCCCAGTGGCAGGGCTATTCAGGGAAATCACCACACCTTCCCCCCACCCCCTCCTCCTGCAAGGAGCTCTGGCTGCAGATAGCTTCTTTGTTTCTCCCAATCCACCGGGACACCCGGGGTTCTGAACTATGGTAGCTCTTATGCTCAGATTCCACATTCAGATGTGCTGGCGTGCACTTTGGGTTTATATTTGTTGTTGTTAAGTTTTAGATGTTCAGCTTGAAAGAAAACCACCAGAACACGCGGTAATCCGAAATGAGAGAAAACACCAAAACGCGCAGTAATCCGAAATGAGAGAAATCACCAAGACGCGCAATAATCCACAAGGAAGGGAACCACCAGGAAGCGCAGGAATCCAAGACGAAAGAAATCACCAGGACGCACAGGAGTCCGAGAGGAATTCCAATTTATTAAATGGAGGAGCGAGCTTATATAGGGGGAGGATCCGGTTGGGGACGGCTAGTGTTCGTGTAGGGTATTGATTGGATTGTGGTAGGGGGGCTAGTGTTGATAGGTCTCTTGGGCCTTCACTAAGATGGAGGGGGCTATTGGCGCCGGCGGGCTTTTCACTAAGATGGAGGGGGCTTTTGGCGCCGGTGGGCTTTTCACTAAGATGGAGGGGGTGAAAAGTTAAGGGCCATTTTGTTCCAACACAGCTTATTGCTGTTTCAAAGGGAGAGATCTGGGGACATCTCTCACTCCACCATGTTTCTGACATTACTCTCGTCAGGTTTCTTAATTCCACCTCTGGCCAGGGGCCCCTCCCTCTGGCCTTTGCTTTTAGCTCCTCCAGTTTCTTCTGTTTCTCTTATTGCTTCTGCTTGAATGCCTGTCTTCCTCATTCATCTCTTTGGCCTGCTTCTTGGGCTGCTTCAGGGGCTTCTTCTTGCCATTTCCATGTACAGACATGGTATCTGCTGACCCTTTTCCAGACGCTGCCACTGGAAACCAAAAAGCAATTTTTTAAAGTTAGTTTATTTCATCCCCATCCTCTCTTGGGTTCCAAGCATGCCACCTTCTGATATGGCTTCTTTTGTCTGTTGGGGATGACTTACAATTTCCCCAACCTGCCTGGTGCAGGTGTTCAGATCCATGGGTGTTTTGCTCAAGTGGTGGGCATAAACAGGAACAAGCTGAGAGAAGGGTACCTGGCTTTACGTAGGAGGTACCTGAAGCCCCCATGCCAAAAGCTAATTCTGAAGTGGGAGAGAGCAAAGAATAAGAAGCAATGGGAACATTGCCCTCAGCAGTGGAACTCAGAGGTTTGTAAAGATATTGTCAGGAAATTATGCAATGGAACTAACTCCCTCCTTGAGTCCTCAAGAGACCTTCAATAAAGATCTCTGTGACTTTTCAAGGCTCTTCAGAAAAGCTTTTTAGATGTGGTGATCTGAAGCAATGAGTCCTAAGAATAGACCAGAAAGTCCCAGATTTCTTTGCCATGCTGTGGCTTCTCTCACAGAAAGGGACTGTGCTGTCCAGGCAAAGGGAGTGTTCTGGTCAGTTCCCACATTTCTAACTCCCCCAGTTGGACCCAGCAGTCTCCTGGTTTATACCCTAGTCTCTTATGAGTTGCTTCAGTGCCTCTTTAGAGGTTGCTGACAAAATGGAGTTTCTGGTCCTGCAGAGCTGTGGACCAAATTCTGTGGTAGTCACCACACTAAGATGCTGCCTCCTCAATGGCCCTCCCTGAACAGAGAGTACATCTTCATTTCCTCTTTCATCTAATATATTATTTGCCAAGCACTAGGCTAAGTGCCAAAGATACAGTGATGAGCATAAACAGATATGAGCCCAGCCTTCATTGGGTTTATAACATAGGGGATGTGGGGTAGAACAGATGTGAATTATGTCACAAACAAAAGTAAAGTTGCTACAATTACAGGAGGTCTACACTTGTTTTGAGAGACTATAACAAAGGAATCTGGCCCAGCCAGGGAGATCTGAAGATTAGAAGGAGATACGGTGGGATAGAGGAAAGAGAAATGTGCTCCATGCAGCCTTTGTAGAGGCCCTGTGGGAGGAGGCATAGCACAGGAATAACAGACCTGAAGAAGACTGGGGAGGCTTAAAAGGGTTAGAAGATAAGGAGGTGGGGAAGGAGACAGGAGTGCCAGAACATGAACATATTTGTATTTTAAGAAGATGGCTCTGAGAACTCACAATGTAAATATACATATGCCTTACTGTGAAAATGTTCATCTGAAACTTATTGGATTTCACTAAGCAATATCATCATAAAAAAAAAAGTAAAATAAAATAAAAATAAAGATGGCTCTGGCCAGAATGGATGAGGGGAGACAATTTACTCAGCTGCATTAGTGGTTATACATTCCAGAAAAATTCCCACATCGGCCACAAGGAGGCACGCACGAGGTGATCACTGTGGTTTGGTGGCAGCCAGTAGTTGAAGGCAATTTTGAGGTCCATCACTGTGGGTCTGAATAACAAATGTGGGTGTCCACTGTGAAATATAGCACAGTTATTCTAAATAACAAGGACAATCTTAAAAGCATGGTGCTCCAAACCATGCACAGACTTCATTTTCTTAGATAGCTTTTTCTCAATATAGGGAGGGAGCAAGAGAATTAAAATGTTACTCGTCACATTGAGAGACTGCAATATGCTAATCAGCTCTGCAGCCAGGATAGGAGAACACCTTCAGAACAAAGGAAGATTTCTGTTGGATTACTAACAACCCATTCCCCACACCTGTGAAGGGGAAACAGGAACCAAGAGTTATTACATATGGCTAAAACCATGGAGGAACTTACAGATTAAAGGCTAGGAGCTGCCATCGGGCCTTTCACTCTACATATTCTTACCTTTCACTCTACATACCCTTCTTTACTGTTTCTCATTGTCTCTCTCACTGTCCCTCTCACTCTCTGCCTCTGAGAGGAGACCACGCTGTCTTTGAAGTGTTACCCCCTTTCTAATAAACTTGACTTTTGACTCTAACTTTGGCATGTGTGTTTAATTCTTTCTACACTCTCCACCAAAGGACCCTCTTCTCTCAGTAAAGAGCTTGGTCTTGCCTTCACTTGGGGAAATTTGCTCTGTCCTGCATCACTCTGATTTAAGTAGGCTTTGCTTAGATTAATGGCCTGTGACTCACTTTCTCTGCCCTCATCCTTCCACCTTTGTCTGCCTACTCCCTTAATCATTAAGCCTTAGGACATAAGGATTCAGCCAGTGTCAATTCTTCTAAGAAAAAAAGCCTCAAGTCTATGATCATGAGAATAAGTTTCAGTTAAACTAAGGATAACATCTTGGCTTTAGATGTGTTTCAGCCCCAGGCCTGTTGAGGTGGAACAGCCCCACCAACCACAGGACCAGGTGGAAAGACAACACCATAGCTGACACTAGAACCAGACATGATGATCAATTATCCCAACTCCCTTTGTTGGCTGATGATTTTTCCCTATATAATCTATCCCCTTGAGACACTCGTAGGTCCAGGTCTCTGAGCTCATCTGTCTCTGGAACTTGCAGCTCTCTAAAATAAACCTTTACTTTCTTTGCTGAAAATCCTGCATGTATCTCACTGGATTTCGAAACGTGCAGGTAGATGGACCCCTTAGCTCCAGTAACAGTGCTGAGTGTTAGGTGTTAGGTTGGCAGGGGAAGGGCCAGCCAGATGCCTGTCTGGAGACTTCCCAGCTTGATACCGAAATCCAGACCTTCTGAATAGGGCCCACCCTAAAGCCCTAGGCACCACCACCCTAATCCAGATGCTCAATTAGCATTTGATTAATGTTCTCCACCCTATACCCCTACCCCCACATAACCCCATAAAAGCTGCGCCCTCCCACCCCAGGGCGTGATTTCTCTGGCCCCTCTCCTCTCTGGACCAGAGAACCTTGCCGGGACCCCTCTCTCAATAAAGGCTTGCTTTTAAAACTTCTCTCGGCGTGTCACGTGTTTACTTAATTTAGGAAGAACAGAAGCACCTTGGACTAGGTTGAGTGTAGTGGAGATGAGAAGAAGACAGGCTACACTATATGAATGAATACCTGTAACACCTTCAGCAGTGCCTAATGCATAGTAAGTGCCCAACAAATGTGAGCTGTTTTTATTTTTACATTGCAGACACTTAGTGATGGATTGAAAATGGGAGGTGAGAGGGGAGCAGTGATGTCAAGGAAATTCTCAGGCACTGGCTCCCACCATTGTTGAGAAAATGAGGTGAGAATATAAAAAGTGAAAACAATTCTCTTCGAGAAATTTTGGATGTGAAGGGTAAGACAGAGCTATTCTTTACATATGGACAACACTCTAAAACACTTTTAAAAAATCAGTCAAGTAATTCATGTTTATTGTAGAAACATCAGAAACTACAGAAAAATTCAAATAATTGTGAGTCCCACAGCTCTCCTGTGGAAAAATTAAGGTCGATAGTTGACATTCAGGAGAAATCACTCCTAAGACATTTACAAAGGCAAACTGTGATTTCCCTGCTAGAATAAGCCTCATGAAATGCAAGGTAGAGAGCTTAAACTGGGAAAACAGTTATGCCATTCACTGAGATAATCACAACCGAAAGAGAAGCAAGCTTGGTGGACGAAGATGATGCTTGAAGTTTTGGGCTGAAGCAGTTTGTGTTGAAGTCTGAGATTCTACTAATGAATACAAAAATACTGAGAGCCAGACACTGTGCTAGGTACTGGGAATACATAGATGAACAAAACAGATGATCCTACCCTCACCGAGTTGGCCATTGTGTCGAATAATCAGAAAAATATATAATCGTTAATTTTGATAGGAATTAGGTAAGAAATTATGATACTAGCATGTAAACCATTATAGCTAAATGTTTGCTTGCATCCTTAATACTTTCCTGGGAAGGTTACCTAAAAGTGCGCTCTCTACGTCTGTAGATTTGTATTTTACTAATTAAAAAAAATTAAATAGACTTTTTAAAAGCAGGTTTAGGTTCACAGCAAAAGTGAGGCAGACCGCAGAGTTCTCATGTGCCCACTGCTCCCCCTCAACTAACAAACAGCCCTTTTAAAAAAAAGAAGAACACTTATTATTTTACAGAGGCTTTGGGGAATGGGAGAGGACACTGAAACACACAAGTGGTCTGGTATAATGAGGTTCCACTGAAGAGTCGGGAAGGTATAGAGCAAAAACTACACTTCCCATGGGGCCGCGCGCGCGTCACAGAGGGAGGACGGCGCGCGCGCGGCGCGCACGCGCACGCGCAGAGCGGAGCCCTCCGCGCAGCGCCTCAGCTCCCGGAGGGTAGACGTCGCTGTTCTCCACGCGCCGCCGTCCTCGGGCGCGAGCGTGTTCCTCTCCGCAGACTCTGGGAAGCATTCGGGGCACGCGCTGGCTCCCGCCGTCGCGGTTTCCAGCGCGACGTGCCGGTCCCGCCCGCGGCTCGGTAGGCGGGGATGGCGGGGCGGAGCGCCGGCGTCGTCCTCCTGCGCGCCCGTGTCTGGGCGTCGTGGGGGCGGCTCGCGAGGGGCGGGGCGGGCCCCGAGGCTGGCCCGGAAGGGATGCTCTGCCCGGTGCGAGCCGACGGTGGCTGAGACGGGGCCCCGAACTCCGGCGGGTCTCCTGCGCCTCTTCACAAAACTTCATCCTCGCTCCGTGCTCCTCCGGGGACCTCCTCTCGGCCCTGCAGCCAGAGAGAGCTTCAGCGCCCATCCACGGGCGCCTTCTCTCCTTCCGTCTTTCTGGTCAGAGCCACCAAGGATCAGAGTTAAGTTAGTTCTCAGCCCCGCATCAGTATGTATGCAGCTCATCCCCGCGCCTTGAAACGCCTGCCTCTGGCTTGAGCAGCGATCTCGTCCCCAGCCTCAGCTCGCTCTGGCCTTTGCGCGTTCTTGCCCCGCTTCCTTCAGTGGTTGTACTGCCCCCATCTCTTTTCCTCATTCAGTTCCTAGAAGTTACTCGTTTCAAGGCCTTAAATATAAATACCCTCCGTTGTGCTAACTCACGTTTTTATCCTCAACCCAGTGCTCTACCTTGAACTCCAGGTTCTTGTATGTAGCTCTCACGTGACCTCTCTTAAATGACTGAAATTTTGAGTTTTACCCTTCACCTTCCCCAGCATCCTCATTCTTCCCGTTGCTCAGGCCAGACACCTTGGGTTATTATTCTTGGTGTCTTTTGCTTCTCCCCTCTCTGCCTCTATCTGTCTTTGAGCACAGTTATCCTAGAGGCTTTGAAGTTTCACTACTGGGTCTTTCATTGTAGACATTCTCTTTGGCACTTGCACCTTTCTGCTTGAGGATTTGTGTCTTCAGTTCTTTGACATTCTTTGTCATTATTGAGATTTATCCATTTATTGTATCCTATATGTCCCTTTGAGAGTGTTTATTTCACCAACGGAAAAGTATATGGAACTATTTGTTCAATGTCTGTGTTCCTTTCTGGACTTAAGTTTCCTAAGAATAAGGTAGGAACCGTTTGTCTCTCTCACTGCCAAATATCCCTCATGCCTGGCACAGAGTAGGTGCTTGATAAATATTAAATAAATGAATTTATAAAAGGGAAGTACCTCTTTTCCATAAGTGAGAAGTAGACAATCCCTCTTAGAGTATGTTGATAGCATCCAGTTGTTTTCTTTTTCTTTTTTTTTTTCCTGGGGTAGGGGAGGAAAAGAAATTGAATAGCACAGCTTCAGAATCGTTGCTTTGTTTATAACTTGAAAGACTGTTTTACAGGATTCAGTTCAGCATTCTGTTTTGAGGACTTAGTAGTTGCCAGGCCCTGTGCTAGTTTCTAATGTAAAACGAATAAAACTGCATCCCACTCTTCTAAGAGCTCACCATTAGGCAGAAGAGACAAGTGAAACAATTAGTCTGTATATGTGGCAAGTGCAAGAATGAAAGTTTGTGTAAGGTGCTTTGAAAGTTTTGATTGTCCTTGGCATTGGGGCACATGAGAGGGGCCTGGGGCAGCCAGATCTCTCTCCAGTCGTTTCTGACTGTAAGCAGCTTTGTTCTTTTACCCCAGTATGCCATACAAACATGGCCATGTTCTCTGTGTGCCATGGTGTAGAAAGATTGGCAAATACTGCTGTAAAGAGTTAACGTTGCTGCCATTTGATTTGGACCCTGAAAGGTGAATAAATTTGAGAGATCCAGAGGGAAGAAGGGGAAGGATTAAAGGGCATCAGGCAAGTGTAACGGTTTGGGCAGGCACAACAGAAGCATGGAAGTCTACTTGTTTGGGATAGGGGCACTGGAATTGTTCAGTGTGGGTATCATAGGATAGGGTCAGTAGGTGAGGGCTGTTTGAGAGATGTTGTCCAGGATTTGAAGCAATGCCTTGAAAGTGTTTTGTAAACCAGAGTGTCCGTTTTATAAATACCTGGCCCAACCACAAGGCACCCTGTTCTCAGTAGGTGGATCCATCGCAGTCTCTAAGTTTAGTGACCAACTTTCAGGTGTTAGAGGTGGAGACGTGGTGAGTCACAGGCCTTTTTTTCTGATTTCTAAGTTTGTACACAAAGTTTCTTACAAAGGTTTAAAAATGAATCTTATTTAGGTTATTGATGCATCATCTACATTGGAAAAAATTATTAATTTATGTCACTCAAGGATTTGTGGTCATTATATCTGTGGAATGGAAGGTAGCTCGGTGAACATGAACCAGGGAGTGGGATGTTGATGCTAAGGGCTGTTTGAGCCCTTTAGGCTTAGGTTGTAGAGTCAGGCAAATCTGGATTTGAAACCCACCTCTGCTACATATTTCTTGCATGACCTTGATAGAATCATTTGTTTCTCCAAGATTCACGTTTCCACAGTACGAAATGAAGAGGACTGACTTTGCAGGATTATTAAGAGGGTTAAATAAGATAATCTATGTAAAAGTGCCTAGCATGTGGTAGGCATAGCTGTTGTTACTACCTTTATTTTTCTACCTGTTTTTTTCATATACCACAGTAAATTACCATCTCATTGGTGATGCTTTCAATGTATTCATAATAACCCAAAAGTTGATTGGCAGTTTACAATAGACAAATGCCTCAATTTCCATGATCTCTTTTGTTATTGAATGTGTGAAGTCATGACAAAATGTGGAATTGAAAGGAAGAACGTAGATTTTAGAGTTTTCAGTCCTACAGTCCTAGCTCCACTACCTGTATTTCCTGAGTTACCTAGCTTGCATAACTTAACCTCTCTGAACTTGTTTCCCCAGCTATAAAGAGGGTGTGCTTATAGGATTTCTATAAGATTTAAATGACAGTTACCTGTGTAAGCTCCAGTACAGAAACATGGTAGGTACGAGGGGAAAAAAAATTGTTATTTTCTTCTTAAAAAAAAAAAATCAATTAATGAATGTACAATCTTGATGGTGGCTGGATTGAGGGTATGAAGTCTGAGTGTAAGGTTTTAGATGCCTTGAGTCAGAACAAAACTCGGATTATCTTAAACCCTATGGGATTAATTTTAGAGTGGTTTAAGCAGAGGATGCTTGGATTTGTATGGGGCCTTGGCTTCTTGTATAGAGGCCAGAGTGCTGTTTTAGGCTGGGACTTCAGCAATTAATATATTTGTTTTCACCCTGCAACTTTTGTCCCTGGGAAATACTTCTTCGTAGTCAAACTTCTTAGTTGAAGATAAGAAAAAAAAAACTAACCCAAACAGTAGCCTAAGCAGAAAAAGGTATTAACTCTAACTGAAGAGTTCTAGATATACCAGCTTCAGGCATGACTGTATCCAGAAGACTAAATTATGTCACTGGTATTTTCTACATCTTTCAGTTCTGCTTTCCTCCATGTTGGTTTCTCTATCAGGCAGGCAAAAGCCTCTATGAGTTACAGGCTTCCAAGCTACTCTCTTAACCAAAAACTGAAAAAGATATCTCTACAGAGAGCACCAGCAAAAGATCTAAAATTGATTTTGGCCAGACTTGAGTCTTATATTTCTTCCTGAACCAGTCATGATGGTCAGGAAGAATGTAATACTTTCACTAGTCCAGGCTGTGTACCCATCCGTAGAACCAAGGTGAGGAACGGTTTCCCAAAAGGAAATTGTAGTGCTGTTACCAAAATGAAGGGAAAGTGCCAGGTAAGACACTCAGAGGTTGCTTCAGCAATGATGGAGTAGTTCATATCAGGCCAGCTCTCACAAAAAATGACTATAAATTCTGCATAAAATATTTTTTTAAAGCATTATCTGAAGGTACTGAAGAGCAGCCTGAAGTAACTGGACAGGAGCTGGAGCTGATAACCAGAACAATGGCAGCTTTCTATTATGAGTTTCGTATTTGCTTTTAATGCCTGTGGACATTATGACAAAGGCCCATCTTGGAAAGAAGACAGCCGCAAAGGTGTTCAAGTTCTCCATATAAAAGTAATTTTATCTACTGTCTATCAACCGATGATTGGACAAACAGATAAGATATATCCATACAATGGAATATTATTCAGCCATAAGAGGAATAAAGTTCTGATACATGTTTCAAGTGGCTGAGTGAAAGAAACCAGATGTAAAAGGCCACATATTATATAATTCTGTTGATGTGAACTATCTAGTCTAAAATAGGCAAATCCATAGAGATTGAAAGTAAAATAATGGTTATCAGTGGCTGAAAGGAAGAGAGAACGGGGGTTGACTGCTGATGGGTACAAGTTTCTTATTGTGGTGATGAAAATATTCTAAGATAGTGGTAATGGTTGCACAGACTTGTGAATTTACTAAAAAAAAAAACACTGAACTGAACACTTTAAAAGAGTGAATTATGTGGTATATGAATTATATTTCAATGAAGCTGTTATTTTAAAAAATCAGCCAAACTTCTGAACTAGACAAGCATGGAGCACACTTGCAAGCAGCTCAGTTAAAGCTAAAAGAGCTGTACAGATTTCAGCTGATGTCTACCACGGGATCTCTTGGCAGTTTGAGTTCAGCTATGTCAAACTCTCAAGAATGTAACAGAATCCAGATTCTACAGTCTATCATTCACAATATCCAGGATATAGTCCAAAATTACTAGACACAAGAAACAGTAAAATATGAGTTATATTCATGAGAAAAGGCAATCAAATGAGATCAACCCAAGATGACTCGATGTTGTTATTAAATGACAAGAATTTTAAAGTGGTTATTAAAACTATACTCAGATATGTAAAGGAAAAATATGCTTATGATTTAAATAGAAATATGCTTATATTTCTTATAACAAGAAATCTCAGTGGAGAAATATAAGTTATAAAATAGAAACATGCAGATTCTAGAATCAAAAAATCCAATACCTGAAATAAAGACTTTGCTAGAAGGATTGGAGAGCAAATTGGAGTAGCTAGATATTTAGATGGATAAGAAAGACCTTTACCTTACAGCAAACAGAATTAATCTGAGGTAGACTATAAACGTAAAAGCTAAAACTGTAAAATTTCTTGGAGAAAACAGAAGAGTAGCTGAGGATCTGGGAACATAGCAATAACTATTAAAAAACTTGGTAAGTTAAAGTTTAAAACTCTGCTAATCAAAAGACACCATTAAGGTAAATGGGTAAGCCATAGACTAGGAGAAAGTGTTTTCAAAATTCACATCTGACAAAGGACTTATATCCTCAATATGTAACTAATTACTAAAATAATGAAAAGATAGCTGGGAAAAAAATAGCATAGATGATAGAGGCTCTGTATATTCCTCTGGTAACCAAATCAAATTGTGATGGAAACAAGGAGCAGCAGCAAGAAAGAATCATCTGGAATCTTGATGAAAAAAGCCATACAACTAGGGAGAAATCCAGGAAAGCACCCTGCAATGGCAGAAGGTAGGATGGAGCGAGGATGTGGGGCTGCCGGGTCTTGAGTGACTGAGTGAAAAGGAGGCAGTGGCAGGGTCAGATGCCTTTCTTAAAGGGGCCGCGTCCATGAGCAGACTTCCGCAGTGACTGAGCACCAGTGCCAATTTGGCAGCACAGGGGACACCAGGGACTTACAGGGATATACATTGTTGGAGTTAAGGCTGAGGCTAGATTCTCTCTGTACAGAAGTGCTGGTGGTATCCATTGTTCCCTTGTTGAGCCCTTTCTACTCCCAGTGTCACCATAGCCAGTGAAGTCATCAGACTGGATAACAGAGGTCACTCCGTCCAGAGGATTCCCTAAAACCCCACCTCCCCCAACTTGTGGCCCCACCCAAGATACATCCACATATATCCTCGGAGAGTCACGTGCTCCTTGCTGAGCAGCGCCTAGACTCACCCAGGAGGCAGCTTGCCTTGGTTTCTGGTGTGCTCTTTCGAGGCAATTAAAAGCACAGCATCTGTGGATTGCTTGCTGAATCTTAATAGGTTGTTCTGGAAGGGCAGAGGCTTGAGTTAAATTTGGCCTGTAGCTGAGCCCTTCTCAGGACTGTGCCTCTGGACACCTACTTCACAAATCCACACTAATAAGACCAGGAGACATAGGAGCTTTGCTTAGTACATAGAAACAGACATGGAAAAGCTGCCAAAATGGGAAGACGAAGAAGCAGAAACCATATGAAAGAATAGAACAGAGATCCAGAAATAATGGAGTCAAGTAATCTAACAGATAGAGTTCAAAACACTAATTATAAAGATGCTAAATGAACATTTGGGAAGTTTAGATAAATTCAGTGAGAATTTCAACAAAGAGATAAAAAACAAAAATGGAAGTGGAAATTATAAAAGGAAACCAGTCTGAAATGAACAATACATTATCTGAGATGAGAAGTATATTAAATGGGGTAAATAAAGTGAATAAAGAAAAGGATCAAATTACTTCTCTAGAGGATGAGAAAGCCAAGGACACTCAATCAGAGTGGCAAGAGATAAGATGCCAAGACTATAAAAATATTTTAAGGAGCATATGGGACACTATTAAGGGTCCAAATATCCATCTGATCGGTGTACTGGAAGAAAATGAAGATGTTGAACAGCTGTTTGAAGGAATAATGATGGAAAACTTCCCTAACCTGGTGAAGGAAATGGACGTAAAACCCCAGGAAGCTCAGAGAATCCTAAAAACCAGGAATCCAAAGAGGTCCACACCAAGACACATCATAATTAAAATGTCAAATGTTAAATACAAAGAATATTAAAAGCAGCGAGAAAAAGTTGCCTACAAGGGAACTCACATAAGACTAGACGGTGATTTCTTAAAAGAAACTATGCAGGACAGAAGGGCTTGGCAAAAAATATTCCACATGATGAAGACCCAGTATCTATAAACAAGAATACTTTATCCAGCAAACTATCATTTAGAATAGAAGGACAGATAAAGAGCTTCCCAGATAAAAATAAGGCAAAGGAATTTATCACCACCAAGCCAGCATTACAGGAAATGCTGGAGGATGTAAGAAAAAACATGTATCAAAAACAGGAATAAAGAATGGTAACAACTACATTCCTGTCAATAAATACCTCAAATGAAAAATAATTAAGTGCTCCAAGCAAAAGATAGAATAGCTGAAAGGATAAGAAAACAAGACCCCTACATACGAAAAGTAAGGGGATGGAAAAAGATATTGCTTTGATGGACCTAGAAGGTGTTTAAGTCAGACAGAGAAAGATAAGCACTATGTGATTTCACTTATATGCAGAATCTAAGGAATAAAAAGAACAAACCAAAAACACAGGCCTTGCTTGTGTCCAACCACAATGAGACAAACAGGCTGATAGTGTGCTAATGTGAGAGCCCAAAACTAAGATAGTGGCAGGTGTGGTGGGAGAGAGGGGACTGTATTTCTGAGGCAAAATCAATATAATTTGAATGGACATTGATTATAGAGGTGCAGGGTGTTGGAGATGATCAAGGAGAAATCAGTGACTCCAGGCTTTCTAGCTTAGGAAGCTGGCTGGACAGTGGTGGACACCATTAACCTACATCCAGAGGGCAGAGCAGTGCAGAAAAGGAAGCGTGTAGTGTGTGAGGGGCCTCTTAGTAGAACATTCAGATGGCAGCTGGAATTCTGAGTTGGGGTCCCTGAAGAGAGGACAGTGCTGGTATTAATTTGGAAGTTTCAGAATATGGGGCCTTGAAGCCAACGAGAGTACTCAGGAGAATAAGAAGACCCCGGGGTGATCTTCCATGGGAGTGGAGGAGGAGGGCAGTGGAAAAACCATGTAGGGTGGCTAGAAAAATAGGGGAGGTTGGAGCCCTGGAAACCCAGAGAGCTGAGCTTTGGGGAGCAGTGTGTTGTTAGGCATTCAGTGCAGTTGAAAGTTTCAGGAGTACAGATCCCTGGGGACTAGGGAGAGCCAGGCTTCCATGAGTTGAGTAAATGGGAATAGAAGGAAGGATAGTGGGTACTGTGTGCCAGGTCTCTGCTCGGTACGGAGGATAAAGTGATCCCCACCCTCAGAGATTGGATAAGCTAGAGAAGGAGACAAATACACACCAAGAGAATTTTAATATTATTTAGTAGGCACAGTAATGGAGAGATGGCACTGGCTATTATGGGAGCACTGAGAAACGTAACAACCTAGACTAGGAGACTGGGGATTTCTGTTGGTGATTGGTGGAGGAGGTGACTTGGTAGTAAGCTGGGTCTGAGAGAATAAGAAGTTAAATCAGACAGGATTGTGGGTGATCTGGTTGTGAGAAGGACATCCCACGTAGAGGGAACAGCATGAACACAGGGTATGGAGAGAAGAAATTACATGGCATGTGGTTAAAAGCAGAACTGTTCAGTATTGCTGGAAGATAGAATGTGAGGCAGACAGTAATGAGAGTTGGGCATGGAGATCTGTGTCCTATGTCTCGTGTTAAGGGCCTGACCTGGAGGCAGAGGATTGAAAGCTTCTGGTCGGAATGGTATGACCACACTTGTCTTTTAGATGGATGGTTCTGGGCTGTGTAGAGGGTGGATTTGGTGGAGATGAGAATACAAGGAGTAAAATCACTTAGGAGGCTGCTGCATAATTTACAGGGAGACCAACCTGATACAGTGAAGGATAAAAAGGGGAGTGGACAGAGTCTTGAAGTATTACAGTTACAAACCAACCAGAGTGGTGATTAATTGGACATGGAGATTGAGGGAGAAGGCGGAGTTGAAAATAACTCAATTTCCAGCATAGGTGGCTGAATGGGTTAGGTAACATAACAGAGGAGGAGCATGTTCCCACGTAGGTGTTTTGGGGGTGTGTTGGTTAGGGAGGTGATGAGTTTGGTTTTGGAGTTACTGATTTTTTTTCTAACAGTTTGAGATATACTTCACATATCATACAATTCACTCAAAGTATACAATTCATTGTGGGATTTTTTAGTATATTCACAGTGTTTGCAACCATTATAATCTAATCTTGAATATTTTCTGGACACTTTGATTTTAAAAAATTGTTTTCATTGTGGAAAATTTCTAACACAAAAGTAAAGTTATATAAGGAATGTCTATGTCGGGCATAGTGATTTGGGTTGTCTCTGGTGGAGATGCCCAGCCAACATGAGAATATGATTCTTAATCTTGGGGAAGCCATCTGGGCTGGAAATAGATTTGGAAGTTGGTACCATGTGCTTCATAGCTGACGATGTGGTACCCTGCAGGAGCCAGGGGAAACGACTACACTTAGAAAAGAAGTTGGCATGGTGGATGTGGGAAATTCAAAATGGACCTAGCTCTGGTGATGGGGGGAGGGCACGAGAGAGGCGGAGTATGAAGTGGGAAAGTAGTAGAAAGTATAAAGTGCCTTTCAAATTACTGAGGAATACCAGCATTTAGAGAACAGGTTGGAGAAGGGCCAGCCCAGGAGACTGAGGAGGAACCGGAGGGAGGCAGAGGTGAACCACAGTCACACACTACACAGGAGGTGAGGTCCTGACGTCAGAGGAGGAGGGAGAGGGCACTTTTGTCAAGATGTTGACAAGTCAGGTCGGATGAAGCAGGAAAAGATCTGATGCTTTGACCTGTTATTTGTTCTCTTGAGAGTGTTTTTCTCTGGACTGGTAAGGACAGAAGCTGGATTGAAGTAGGTTGAAAAGTAAAATGGGGTTGAGAACATAGAGGCACATGGTTGGACAACTTCAGAATTTTTGCTGTGAAGAACAGAGATGGATGGGGAGCTAGAGGCGAGTATGGGGTTCAGAAGCTCTTTTTTTTTTTTTAAGGTGGGCTCTTCTAAAATATGCTTGTTTGCTCACAAAACATTGGAAGGAGTGTCAGAGAGCCCAAGAGGAGATGAGTTCAGAGCACAGAGGAGGGGTTGGTTTTCAGTAAGTAGAGGGACAGTTCTTCCCTCTTTAGGTGAAGGCAGGGGTGACAGGTGATGCTGTGCATCGTTCATCTTTTGTTGGTGGGAATAAAGTCTCTGGCTTCCTTTCTGAGCAGAGTAGGAGCTTCGGACATCAGCTGGGGGGCCCAGGTCTGAGGGCAATAGCAAAGATACTGAGGAAAGAGGAGGTTTGAAGTTTTAGGTAAGATCATCAGGGCACAATTACTGGATTATCCTGGCTACATAGACAGGTGCCTGCTCTCAGTGTTTGTGATGGCAAAATAAAAAGTAAAACCCACTTGTTGATTTATGGGGCTTCCCCAATTTGAATGTGCACAGGTGTGGACATGTAGACAGCAGATGATTCCAAGTGAGACTTCTGCTTTATTTAGCAGGAGAGAACAGCCCTCTTCCAGGCTAATCTATCCCTTCCCAGGACTTCCCACCGAACTCCCATCTTCAGTCCATAACTTCAGCAATTACTGTTGTTCCTGGGGCTCTTTCCTGTTCATCTTTTCTCACTCAGCAGATAATTCCCCAAGGCTTCAGCAATGACCTTATGTTGCTTGTTTTCAGATTTGTCCACATCCCAGGCTCTGATTTAAACTCTAGATCCATTATTTTGTGTGGTTCTAGCTAATGCAACTAGACTTTTTAAAAGTCTAGTTTTCCTTCTCTATATATTAAAATGCATTATGTAAAGCTGTGATGGTAAAAATAGTATAGCACTTGTAAAAAATAAAAAGACCAATGACACAAGCAATGAAAGAAAAGTAGATAAATTAGACTTCATAAAAATTAAAAACATGTGCTTCAAAGGACACAGTTCAATAATGAAAAAAACAGCCAACCCAATAAACGTGGACAAAGGGCAGTTCTCTGAAGAAGATAAACAAATGGCCAATAAACACACGAAAAGCTGTTCAACATCATTAGCCATCTTGGAAATGCAAATCAAAACCACTGGTTACTATTTCACACCCACTAGAATGCCTATAATCAGAAAGACAGACGTTGACACATATTGGTACAAATGCAGAGATATAGGAACCCTCATAAGTTGGTGATGAGAATGTAAAATGGAAACAGTCTTGGCAGTTTCTCAAAAGGTCAGAGTTACCATGTGATCCAGCAATTCCACTCCTAGGTATCTACCCAGAAAATGAAAAACATGTCTACACAAAAACTTGTATAAGTGTGTTCATAGCAGCCTTATTTGTAATCGCCAAAAAATGAAGACAACCCAAATGTCCTTTAGTTGATGAATTGATACACAAAATGTAGTGTATACACATAGTGGGATAGTATTCAGTAACCAAAATAAATAAGTATAAGCTAGGCAAATCTTTAGAGACAGAAAGTAGATTAGTTTTGCCTAGGGCTGGAGGAGATGGGGATGCACATCTGTTTAAAATGTACATTTCATTGGTTTTTAGTATATTCAAAGTTATGCAGCCATCACCACGATTTGTTTTTAAACATTTTCATCACCTAGCCAAAAAAAACATGTACTCATTAACCGTCACTCCCCTTTCTCCCTCAGCCACCCCCGACTTCCAGCTTTCTATGGATTTGCCCATTCTAGATATTTAATAAAATGCAGTTATACACTATGTGGTCTTTTGTGCCTTGCTTCTTCACTCAGCGTAATGTTTTCAAGGTTCATCCATGGTGTAACCTGTGTTAGCGCCCCACTCCTTTTTATTGTCAGGTAATATACTCCAATGTATAGATAATACCACACTTTATTTATCCATTCATACTATTTCTCCACATCCCCACAAACACTTTTGTCTCTTTTTGATATAGCCATCCTAATGAATGTGAAATAGTATCTCCTTGTAGTTTTGATTTGCATTTCCTTGATGGCTAATGATATTGAGCATCTATCTTGTCATGTGCTTATTGGCCATTTGTATATTTTCTTTAGACAACTGTTTTTCAAATCCTTTTTGTATATGGTCTGAGGTAGGGGTCTGAATTCATTCTTTTATATGTGAATGTCCAGTTGTCTCAGCACCATTTATCAAAAAGACTATTTTTTCCTCGTTAAGTTGTCTTGGCACCCTTGTTGAAAATCCATTATAAGGGCTTATTTCTGGTCTCTTGATTCTGTTCCCTTGATCTTTATGTCTGTGCTTATGCCAATACCACACCCTTTTGATTACTGTAACTTCTAGTACATTTTATAATTAAGAAAACTTTGTTTTTCGTTTTCTGTAAAGCCAGATAAGATTTTGATAGAGATTGCACTGAAATTACAAATCAGTTTGGGGAATATTGCAATCTTAACAATATTAAGTCTTCTTATCCATGAACATGAACTGTCTTTCTGTTTATTTAGGTCTTAATTTCTTTTAACAATGTTTTGTAATTTTCAGAGTAAAAATTGGGTACTTCTCAGATTAAATTTATTTTATTCTTTTCAATGCTATTGTAATAAAAGTAATTCTTTTTGATGCTATTATAAATGAAATTGTTTCTTAATTTGTTTTTGAATTGTTCATTACAAGTGTGTAGAAATGCAATTGATTTTGGTCTATTGATCTTATGTCCTTTAACCTTTTTATTAGTTCTAATAGTTGTTTAGTGGATTTGGTGGATTAGGATTTTCTATCACAAGGTTTTGTCATCTACAAATAGAGATACTTTTACTTCTTCCCTTCCAACCTGGATTCTCTTATTTCTTTTTGTTGCTTATTTGCCCTACCTAGAACTTCCAGAACAGTGTCGACCTGTTCCAGATCTGGAAGGAGGGGGAAGCTTTCACTGTTTTACCATTAAGTGTGATGTTAGCTGTGGGTTTTCATAGATGCCCATTATCAAGTTGGGGAAGTTCCCCTCCGAGCCTAGTTTGTATATTACTTTTTAAATAAATAGAAGCAGAGATTTTAAGAGGGTATGAATATTTAAATACATGGGGTTCACAGTTTATTAGTGGAAGGAGTTTATTCAGTGTGAATCTGATCTCTATGGATATAGAGATGTGTTAATTGAACAACCTTTCTAAGAAGATAGTGTACCATGCAAAATTTCAGCACCTTAAAATTTTTTCTCATTTTTTTCCAGTCTACCTTTGTCTTTAGTCATGTCATTTTTTTGCCTAGTTATAATAACATTTTTTTGTCTGTTATTGTCTTTTCTTATTTTCTTAATTACTCGACTCAAGTCAGATTTTTTTAAAAAATAATTTCCCTTAAGTCAGATTTTTAAAAAAATAATTTCTCTTCTTAAGTCAGACTCTCTTTAAGTCAGATTTTTTAAAAAAATAATTTCTCTTCCTTCTAAAGTAGTAACAGTGCTTTATGACTTGGAAAGCGTCTTCATATACAATCTTATCTGAATTCTTTTTTTATAGATTTAAAAAGATGAAGACCACAATGTTTAAATCATTTATCAGGGTGGTAGCTGGGGCTAGATAGAGCATGCTGCTTTTGGAAGTTATTAAATAAGTTCTCCTTGACTTGGCTAAATATGTTGAATACACAAATATCATTGGATTGTGGTAGAATTCTAAGACAGCTTGACACTGTATTAGGGCTGCTGTAGTGTATTACTACAAACTGGGTGGCTTAAAACAACAACTGTATTATCTCACAGTTCTGAAGGCTAGAATTCCAAAATCAAAAGACTGGCTTAGTCCCCAAATCGAGGGTGGGTTCTTTCTTGAGTGCTCAGGAGAATGTGTTCCATGCCTCTTTACCAGCTTCTAGTGATGGCTGGCAATCCTTGGCATTCCTTGGCTTGTAGCTGCCTAATTCCAATCTCTGCCCCTGTTATATGGCCGTCTTCCCTGTGCGTGTGTGTCTCTCCACCTGGCATTCTCTTCTCTGTGTGCCTGCCTTTGTGTCTCTTTTCCTTTCATAAGGACACCAGTCACGTTGGATTAAGGGCCTATTCTACTCTGGTATGACCTGATCTCAATGTACATCTGAATTGTGTCTGCAAAAACCCTGTTGTCAAGTATGGCCACATTCACAGTTTCCAGGGGTTAAGATTTCAACATGTCTTTTTGGAGGACACAATTTAACTCACAACAGCAATTAATGAGGTTCTCTTTTGTTACCCCCTCCACCCCAGGTGCCCCATGTACCATGGCCCTGGTGTCTGCTGATTCCCGCATTGCAGAACTTCTCACAGAGCTCCATCAGCTGATCAAACAAACGCAGGTAAAAGACCACAGCCCTCCACTTCTAGAGAGGAACATGGGCTGAGATACTGAGCTGTGGAGGCATGGGTGGGGGTTGTATTTAGAGAGATTGGACATGCAGGGACCAAGGTGATGTAATGAAGGTAAGAGGAGGAGGGGAAAGCCGGGCATGACTACCATTCCCATTGGATTATCTGTCATGTACAGGATACTTTTTGTTTAAAAACAGCCATGATGAGATAGAATTCACACACCACATAATCCATCCATTTAAAAGGCACAATTCAGGGGTTTTCAGTGTAGTCAAAGAGCTGTGCAGAAATCATCATCAGTTTCGGAGCATCTCATTGCTTGACAAAAGTGCCCTGTACCTAACTGCAGTCATTCCTTTTTCCTTCCACCTCCTCACCCTAGGTAAACAAATATACTCTTATCAGGCAAGATAATCTAGGGGTTTAGACATTACTTCAGAAGCTGGTCTATGGCCAAACCTTTTTTGGAATGTGCAGGGTTTGAAAACCCAGGCCCCTGTGTTGTATGAAGGAGAGAAGGTTAGCACTCCCCTTGACAAGGACGGAAGAGGTCTGACAACATGTATACGGTTAAAGCATTGCCACCTACTTTGTGGTATCTAACCATCATTAAAAAAAAAAAAAGAAAAAAGAAAACCCAGGCCTGCTGAGTTAATCTTTTACTACATAAGCTACTCTTCTCGGCTTTGGCCTAGGATCTCTTACAGAAAAATGATCATATTTGAACATCTACTTTTAGTAAGGCATTTATATTACAGATACAGCAATAGTGTCAGTATGAATATACCTAACCTTTAGAGGAGCCATGGGAAGGGATAGACTTAAAGAAACAACTAATCTGTTCTATAGAGCCGTTATATACATTTTCTTACTGTTGTACAAATTCGATTACTCATTACCCCCTTCATCTGCCACTATTTGTACTTGTGTAGAACTACTTAGGATGGTTAGCCAAATTCAGCTCTTCCTCAGAACACTCATTTTTCATGAGTATTACATTCTGAGAAGGCTTTGACTCAGGCTCCCAGTGCATCTGGTTATCAATATCAGTGTTGTCACAAGACTTATAATATAAAGTAGTTGAAGCTTACCGACAGTGGCAGGTGTTACATGATATTTAAGTATGGGCATGGTAAAATTTAGTTTTGTTATAGAACAGATCAGTAAGAATTGCAGAGCTATTTGTTATATCTTCCCAACAGAATTGGCCCTGCCCATTTACTAGGTATTTTTAACAGGCTTTATTATAGTTAGCCATAATTCAATTATTCCTGGGTTTCAAGGCAGCTGGGGATAAAGCCAGTCACCCTGTCCTAGCTCACTGGCTTGTACTGAGACTGGTTTCCATTATGAGCTTTCAGACAGCAGGGATTGCTCCCCTGCTGTGGAGGGGACAGGTGGTGTTCAGAGTATAAGTCCTATCTCTGCTAACTGTATTTCAGAGTATGTCTTATTTTGACCAGTTCTTGGATATGTATTTGTGCATAGCACAGTGTGGCACATCAGGCATGTGCTGGTAGACCCGGGGACCTTTGTCAGTATTCCATCATCCAGGTTTATAGTTGCACAGTTATCAGTCTGCAGAGAACCATGTACCACACTGTCCAGTTGCTCAGGATGAAACGGTTCCCAGAAAATTTTTCCCAAGTGATATCCTTTGTAATGGAATGTAACCTGAAAGCTAAGGGTCAAAGCATACTGGCACACATATTGCTAAGTGAAAGAACTCGGTCTGAACAGTTATATACTACTATGATTCCAACTATGTTATATTCTGGAAAGGGCAAAATGAAAGAGTAAAAAGATAAATGATTGCAGAGTTTCAAAGGGAGGGAGGGATGACTAACGGGAGCAGAGGGGATTTTTAGGGAGGTGAAACTATTCTGTATGATATTGTATGCATTTGTCAAAACCCACAGAGTGTCCAACACAAAGAGTGAACATTAATGTGATCTATGGAGTTTAGTTAATAATTATCAGTACTGGTTCATTAATTGTAACAAATGTACCACACTAATGTCAGATGTTAAATAAGGAGAAACTGCTAGGGAAAGCAAGTATATGGGAACTCTACTATATGGTCAATTTTTCTGTAAACCTAAAACTGCTCTAAAAATTGTTTATTGATAAAAATTTGAAGCTGAAGAAATAGAAGATGATGGACACATTGCTAGAATTCCATTTTGTCAACATCAGTTAGTTCAGTTTATCATCATTCCATAAAGCTAAAATGCCTCTGAGAGGGATGCCCCTGAGGTTCGCATGCTTTCATCTGACGCCACCAGGTCTAAAAGCATGGTGGTCTTGGCAAATATATGGCTTTATCCTTCTGGGCATCTGGTATAACTGAGTTAAGAGCTAATATTACTCTTTTGCTCTGAGCCTCTCAAGGTATTAATATTGAACTTGCCACATTGCATAACCCATTCTTCCTTTTATTCTCAGCTACTGTTTCTCTTTCCCTCCATTTGTCATTGATTCTTACTCAGACTTTTCTACCCTTGGAAGGACATTAGGTTCAGCCACTGTGCTGGTCCATATTGCTAGCAGCAACACAAGTCTAGCAAGTGTTCCATCCTGCATGTCCCCATCCCTGCCCTTTCCGCAGCCATTCCCATTCATATAGGATAGGGTTACATAGATACAGAACTAATGGGCTATTTTGACCAGTAGGCAGTATAGCTGTTTTCACCATTAACCCATTTTGCCAGATGGAGTGAAGGTACAACCCACCCCCTCAGGCACTTAGAATTTCTGACTTAAAAGTTAAAAAGTATAGTTAGAATTTCTTACTTGTGGATCATCATGCTTCCGGCATCTTCAGTTGCAGCCCTGGTCTCAGGACCACTGATGTGGGGAAGAATTGTACCAGCATTTTTTTCCATTCCCATTCCCCAGGTGAATTGTTCATAGATGTATGTATTAATTCCTGGACTCTCAATTCTGTTCCATTGTTCGATATGCCAGCATCACACCATTTGATTATTGTAGCTTTGTGGTAAATTTCAAATCAGGAAATGTTTGTCCTCCAATGTTTTTGTTTTTCTTTTTCAAGATTGTTTTGGCTATTCTGGGTCACTCACATTTCCATATGAATTTTAGAATAAGCTTGTCAATTTGTACAAAGAAGTCAGCTGAAATTTTGATGAGGATTGCATTGAATCTGTAGGTCAATTTGTCTTCTTTGATGAAGGGGAATCATTAAATGTATAATTTATGATTAATGCCTTTTGTAATGCTTTTGCATTAGCCAGGGAAAAATATCCTTTTGAACTGATCCTGAGTTTAGATCTAGAAGATGAGGGCCATGTTTATGGGGCCTCTGGCCTGGGATGCAGGCTGCCACAGCAGGGTAAAGGGTGCCCCTCATGTCCTGGTGACCTTGGCCTTGCAGGAAGAGCGTTCGCGGAGTGAACACAACTTAGTGAACATCCAGAAGACCCACGAGCGGATGCAGACAGAGAACAAGAGTGAGTAGCTGGGCTCAGGAGAGAAAGGGGGTGAGAAAGGGGTATTGGTCAAGACTGGGAACATGGCTGCTGGTGTTTTCAAAAGAGATTTTTGCATAGATCTGCATAGTCCAACAGGAGCTGCTTCTTAGGCCAGAGAAACAGTTTTCCCTTCGGCTGGGTGACATAAAGTGACCTAGGAGACATGGCATACTGCCTAGCACTGAGGAAGCTTAAAATCCCCCCAACTCTGGAAAGCTAGTATAAATGAGGCTGCATCTAGGGACATGCCTTAGAGCACACAAGCTGCCCAGTTAGCTTTTGTGTTTAGAGCTTCCTGCACACGCCTGAGGCCCATAGATAGTCAGGCTACTGGGTTTGTGCGTCCCAACTTTGAGTAGCTTTGAGAGTGTTTTCTGTTTTCTCATGTGCTGAGATGAGAACTTGTTGTGGGGTTCAAGTGCCTCGGGGAGCACTTCTGAGGTACTAAAGCTGATGGAGACTGGTAGGCAGTCAGGCAGAGAGGACAGAGTGTGCAGAGGCCACACAGGGGGCCTTGCAGGGCACGTGCGTTTGTTAAAAGAGAACTAGTCTTGTATCCTGGAGGCCATCATCGGGAGCCAATGAAGATATAAAAGCAGGAGAGAAACCCTTGGCTGCCAAGTGTAGAATAGCCTAAGTGAGAGTCCATGGCCTCTCTCCCAGGGTCTGATTCCAGTGTGCTGGAAGCAGCGCCACATTATTGCCAGCTGCCCCTCATGCATACCTCTCTCCCTGTGCTTACTCTGCAGTCTCTCCCTATTACCGGACTAAGCTGCGTGGACTCTATACAACTGCCAAAGCAGACGCAGAGGCCGAGTGCAAGTGAGTACCGTGCCATGGACCTGTATCGCCTTCCCTTCCTCACCTAGGCCCTGGGCTGCCGGGGCCTACAGATTATAGCCCCCACCTGCCTTTCCTGCCACAGATGAGAAGTTCCCACTCCCCAGCCTCTCCCTTGGGGCCCACCTTCCCTAGAACCCATTACTGGGTCCTTCCCTAACCCTGTTGTTTTGTAGATGGTAGCAAGGGTAGGGGTCAGATCCCAGTGCCACCATTTACTAGGTACATGATCTCGGACAGTCACTTCAGCTAAGACTCAGTTGCTCCATCATTAAAAGAGAGATAATAACTACCTAGAGAATTGTCAACATAAAATGAGACAATGCATATAAAGTTCCTAAGACCAGTGTTTTTCAAACTCTTTGTCCATACACCCTTTAGGAAATACATTCTCTATTCTGGACTAATAATAATAATATCAATAATGACAAAAAATTCTTTGTAAGCTTACTATATGACAGGTACTATTCCAAGTACTTTATATACATATTTAATCCTCAGAGCAGCCCTAAAATGGGGGTTATCCCCTTCTAGCAGATGAAGAAACTTGATATTTCAGGGATAATTGGGAGCCCCCAATTGTAAACCCAAAGTCTGCACTCTTTAGTACCTGGCTAGAATGGTGCGTTGATGCCTTTCTATGGCACACACATTCATTTTCTATGTACATGATCACAGAATCGAAACAAGAAGTACAGTTTTTACTGTCGTTATATATAGTCTATTTATTTTTTTAAATGCTGGTTGTTACCCAATAAATTAATTTTGTGACTCATTAACAGTTTATGTAACATGGCCTTGCACATGTGGGTGATGTGGGGGTGAAGCAGTGCGCTGGAGTCGGCACCATACGCATCACCGATGGCACTAGGGCTCTCCCTGACCTCTCATCTGGCTCTTCACAGGCTCTTTCCTCTGTTTGTGATCCTATATTTTCTTTTCCTGTGGCAGACCTTTGCTGGTGCTTACCCTGCATCTGATGCTAGGCAGCCCCATATAGAGACACAAGGATAGTGAGGATCCTGCCTTCAAAGACAGTCCAAAAAGGAGAGATACCCTAAAAAAATATTTATAGGACAATATAGTTGGTGGGCCCACAGAGATGGGGTTCACTGTACCTGGGGATCTGGGATGGCCTCAGGGTGGAGGAGAAGCTTGATAGGGTTTTGGTAGGCAGTCAGGCAGAGAGGACAAGTGTGCAGAAGTCATGAGGGGGGACCTGCAGGGCATGTTCTTTTGTTGAAGAACTTCAACAAACTGGGGAAGGGGAGGGCAAGAATGTGGAGGACCTCTGGTTCCTGGACTTTATCCTGGAGGCCATAGGGAGACAATGAAGATGCAGAAGCAGGAGAGAACCTCTTGGCTGCTAAGTGTAGAGTAGCCTGAGTGAGACTAAAGGCTCGTTAGGAGATGAGACAGCAGATGCTGATGGAGCTGAGCCAAGACGTTGGCCGTGGAGATGGAGAAGCAAGAGTGAACTGAAGGGCAGTTTCTGATCAAATTGGGAACCAGTCAGGAGTGGAGAAGTTGAAGATTCCAACATTTTTAGCTTGGACAAAGGGATTTGATGAGGTTCCCTGTGTCAGGTTGAGGAGCAGAACAAAAGTATGGGGCTGACTTGGAAAGAGACAGTGAATTTTGATTGGACGTGTTGACTTCTCAGTTCTCCAGCCAACCCCTCCCCACCCCCATCTTCTCCCTGATTTGCATATTTCTCATCTGGCAATAGTTGTACCCTTTCCCTAAGTTTGGCTTGCACAAGTCAGAGTAACTCATGCTCATTTGAGAATAAAATGCAAACTGTCCCTTCCCAGCTGACGAAGTGAGGTGACAGCTTCTGAAACCAGTATTGTGTGGGCTCTTCTCTGGCATCAATTTACTTAGAGTTAAGCTTGTTCCATAACTGCAAGTCCCAGCTTCTTGCAATTCTGCTGCTACTTCACTTTTGCAGACTGTCAAATGTGCTTACATTCATTTGCTAAACCCTGAGTAAGGCCTCCTCATTCGTGCTGGGCATAGGAGAGCAGATGAAGTAGTGAAGACACCAGCCTTGCACAGGGAGCTCAGAGGCTGGAGGAGAACACACATTACCATGCTTTCCTATAGCACTGATCCAGGTGTTATGACATGCATCAGCTCACCTTCTAAGTAGATGAATTAAGACCCTCTGGAAACAGAAGAGGTGCTAAGAGCCTCCTTCAGGAGCTAACCCAAGTCCTGAGAAGTGTTGCTGTTTTTCTTTCCTGTGTGTCACAGCTGCCTTTTCACTGGTCTTCCTCCTGCTTTGCGGAAAATGGAAAGGAACTCCTTATCTTCATCTAACAATCATCTCTTTCTTAAAAAAGCCTTGAGGTGGCACATTGGCAGCAGGAGTCACAGGGAAACAAGATCAAAGGCCTCACTCTCCATATTCAAATAGAGGATGGGTAGCCATTCCCAGGTGGGAACAAGTTATTTTCTAACATTAGTTCAAAAGGCATTCTTCAAGATTCAGCTGGATAAGGGCACAGTGAACAGCATAAGGAATGGTGTCCTCAGTGACACTTTGGCCACAGATGGTGGATAACTTTTTTATAGCCTCAGTCACTCAGAGTTCCAGCTAGAGAAGATAGTTTAAAGAGTGGTTAAGTCATTGCAGGCAGAGGTACAGATTAGCTTTCCAAGGACTGAATGAATCATAGGCTAAGTGCCTGGAGGAGAGAATGAATGCCCGCCTTAGTGCCTGGACCATCTTTCTGAGCCAGGCTCTGGGGCCTGGACAGCAGACCACTTGTTGGTGGGCACCTGCAACATGGATGTTCTTCCATGTTGCTGACCAGAAGCAGCACTCTAGTCTTGGTACATCACAGGACGTGTCAGCTCCTTCCTCACCCCTGGCACAGACCACTTAAGAGCTGGGCAAAGAAGCCATGTACCTGAGAAGCTAACATCTCTTATGTTTGTCCTGTTGCAGTACCTCCCCCACCTCAGCCGGTGCTGAGGTGTGCTGAGAAGCCTTCTCTAGGTGGGTGGAGGAGACGGGGTGTGAGTAGGTAGCTCCCGCCAGCCCCATGTGTCCAGCACCCTGGCTTAGCTGCTTTCTGTCTAGCTCTTCAAGCATATTTTTTATCTTCTGTCTTTTTAAAAGGTCACCCTAATCAAATAATTACACTGGGAACTTGTACGTAGCCCACACTATTTCAGTCCTTTACTAATGGTCAGTAGGAGGTGCTGAGGTTGCAGGGAAGGTTAGGGCTCAGGGCTCTCGGCTATATCCAACAGACTGTCAGCCAGAAAGAAGCCCTTCCTCAGCCATCATAAGCAAAGTGGACCTCTTGGGGTGGCACCATCCCTTTGGTTTGCTGCCAGGTTGGCTGGCTGACTGTTGGAAGGTAGGGAACCATGCTTTGCCTGGGATGGAGATGACCTGAAGCTTTTATGGTTCTGAGATGGCGAAATTTCAGTCCAGAAAACTGCTTTTTAGATAGAAAATTATCTCACAACACTGTTTCCTCAAATCTCTGCAGGGGAATTACAGTAACTTTAGGAAAGAGACTATTACATTCTTTTCCTAGACATTCATAATGCAGTTTAAAGTATTAAAGGCTCTGCTAAGGTCTGCAATATTAATTTAATTCAGTACTTCAGAAACTTGCCTGGTGGAATATGTTTCCACACTGGTTCTCAGTCTGGCTGCACCCAGAGGTTTTGATTTTATTGGGGTGGAGCTCAGACACTGATATTGATTTAACTGTCTAATTTTATATTATTTCAGATATAGAGAAATGGAATATTTTACTACATCTGCTTCAGCAGTCTTTATACATTTTTTTCTGAACTGTTTGTTGCAGACATGATGCCCTTTGACCTCTAAATACATCAGTCAATATTCCCTAAAAACAAGAACATTCTCATGTAATCATGGTACGTTTCTAAAAATCTGAAAGCTAACACTGAGATCAAACTGTCAACCAATCCATAGATCTTATCCAAATTTCATTTCTGTCCACTAATGTCAATTGTAGCAAAAGAAAACTTTTTCCTAGAGTAGGTCATCACCGTTGCATTTAGTTTGTCTTTCTTTAGTCTCTTTCAGTCTGGAACAGTTCTCTGGAATAGGCTGTTTTTACTTTCATGACCTTGACACTTTGAAGATCAGAGGACAATGATTTTGCAGAATGTCCTTCAATGTGGGTTTGTCAGATGTTTCCTCGCAATTAGATTCAGATTTTATAGTTTTGGCAGTAATAGCACAGAAGTGATGTTGTCCTTGGTGTATCATATTAGAAGGTACAAGACATGGGTTAAGGTGGTCTCTTCCAGGTTTCTCTTGTGACAAGGTACTGCCAATTTCTGCTGTGTAATTACTAAGTATCTTATGGGAGATACTTAGAGACTGTGTAAATATCCTGTAAAACTCCAAGGGATTCCAATGTGCAACCCCAGTGAGAACCATTCCATTACTGTCTCACAGAATACACCTTAGGAAACGCTACATAAAATCATGTCCTCCAGACAGGCCCAGCTGTGATGACCAGACTTTCAGAGTTTCTTTGGCCTCCTGGCACTTACTTCTCTGCTTTACTCGATGCCTAATTGTCCCTTGTCCCAGTGCTCACAAGCCTGTGGTGGCTCTGGATGAGTCCTCCCTGTGTCCAATACCAGCCATGCTAAACTGGTTCCCTGAGCATATTGGGCAAGGTAGTCACTCCTCCCTGCTTTGGTTTGCTTATTTCCCTCTGCCAAGGCTGCTCCCTACCCTGTCTTCTGGCCTCTGCCTGATGAACCCCACAGTTCACATTCTCTGGGACACCTTCTAAACACTGCATTGTGCTATGTCCTCATGTCTCCTACTGAATGAAGGCCTTCAGAACCATGTGGGTGTGTACTGAAGGTGCACTAGAGGAATATCGTAGAGAATGGCCCCCAAAAGCACAAGGCGTCTCAGCTGCTTATTGCTGTTTAAGTATTCTTCGGGGATGATTCTTCAAGGTCTGGGATGAAGAAGCCTTCTTCCAGCAAAGATTTGTGTTTGCTTCTGCCAGGTTGCCCCAGCCAATCTGGAACCCCCATAAACTAACACCAAAGGTTCCTGGGGCTACAGCCTTTCAGGGATGAGTTCCCTTCACCCCCAGTCCTTCTGAGTCAGCAACTCCCCAGTGTCCTCTTACATGTCCCAACTTGAGCAGACCCCAAGTGTTTCTTCTGTCTGCTGAATCTCAAGAGGTGGCCCAAGGCTGCCCGCAGTCAGCGACATTTCTTTGGGTTTTATCAGATGCACTCAGGTAAAGGCAGTTCTGTCTGCTCTGCCTTCTTCAGGATCCTCTGAGGCTTTTTAGCCTTCTGTTTCCTGTTTTATCAGGAATTTTTATGCCTGTAAGATTAAAAACCACATACATAGGGTTTATAGTTTTCAGCAGGAGGGTTGGTCTGAATTACTGCCCAGCCTGCCATAACCAGAAGAGGAAGTCTGTGCTTTGTGTTTAATCCAGATCTCCTCTTTCCCTTCTCCCCTCCCTCAGCATCCTCCGGAAAGCCCTAGATAAGATTGCAGAAATCAAATCGCTGTTGGAAGAGAGGCGAATTGGTGAGTTAGAGACAAGTTAGTTCTTTGTTCCTTGACCAGGCGGAGTGAGAGTTTCTGAGAGCAGTAGTCACATCTGTCAGGGGAGCCTGGAACCTCAGCCTGGTGTGATCGGTCCAGGGACTTCTGACAGAAAAGCACACTAAGACAGCCTAGGACTGGGAAGGGAGTGGAAGTCATTCCGCTCCAGAGGCAAGGTCTCTGTGTTCTCCCTCTGAAGACCAAGGTGATTTGCCCGGCTCCCTCAGGTTTCTCTCCCTCCTCTGCTCCCTGGGGCTGTCACCATCCTCCTTCCTACCACCATCCCCCCACCCCATTTCTTGCTGTGGTATGAACCTGGCTGTTTTTCAAGAGCCACACTGTAGATATCTTGAAGCCAGCCTTTCAGATGGCGCTTACATAGGGTGCTGCTTCCAGAACTTTCCAGACTGCCTTGGCTTTCTCACCTCCCTCGCCCTGTCAGTGAACCCAAGGTGGACAGACTCCTTGCCCATAAAAAAATGTCACACTGAAGTGGACTGGCGACGTTGATTCATGCCTGAGGAAGTGAAAGCTTTGTCCACATTTGATATTTCTTTAACTTTCCGTTGAATTATAATGTATTAATGGAAAAGTACACATAAATGTATATATAGCTCATTAAATTTTTCACTGATTGAACAAATGGATGTAACCAGCACCAGCATTCAGATCAAGAAACAACATGACCAGCACCTCAGAACTCACTGTCTTGCCCTTTCTTGTCCCCCCCACCCCCAAGGGTATGCACTGAACCGCTCTCTCACCAGTCCGTTAGCGTAGCCTGGTCATTTCTTTTTCTACAGGCGTCTAGTGGAAGGGACAGGGATCACATACAGGCCCTTGGTGCTAACTTGGGAGGTGGAGCTGAGCTCCTCTTGACAGCTTAGTGCAGGCATGCTGGGAGGCCGGGGGCAGACACCGTTCCTGGTGCCTCAGGGGCTCACTTCCTTCCCACAGCGGCAAAGATTGCAGGCCTGTACAATGACTCGGAGCCCCCTCGGAAAACCATGCGGAGGGGGGTGCTGATGACTCTGCTGCAGCAGTCAGCCATGACCCTGCCCCTGTGGATCGGGAAGCCTGGTGACAAGTGAGGGCAGGCCCAGGGAGGGGGAGCTGGCAAGGGCGGGGCTGGGACTAACATTTTACTCCACTCTCAGGCCCCCCCCACTCTGTGGGGCCATTCCAGCCTCTGGGGACTATGTGGCCAAACCTGGAGATAAAGTGGCTGCCCGTGTGAAGGCCGTGGATGGGGATGAGCAGTGGATCCTGGCTGAGGTGGTCAGTTATAGCCACGCTACCAACAAGTGAGTGGACACCCAGCCCTCCGGGAACGGGGACAGCATGTAAAGAGCAGGCTACTTGGGCTACTTCCCAACCCTTCTCAGTCCCCCACCTGTGCTCTGCACCTCCCTGCATCCACTGTTCTTTTGTTCTCCCACAGGTATGAGGTAGATGACATTGATGAAGAAGGCAAAGAGTGAGTGTGCTGGCCAGGGAGGGACAAGGGAAGCCTGGGGGACAGCTAAGCTGCTGACAAGGAGCCCCCCATCTGGCCATGGGTTGACCTAAGTGCCCCTCCAGGAGACACACCCTGAGCCGGCGGCGAATCATCCCACTGCCCCAGTGGAAAGCCAACCCTGAGACGGACCCTGAAGCCTTATTCCAGAAGGAGCAGCTCGTGCTAGCCCTGTATCCCCAGACCACCTGCTTCTACCGTGCCCTGATCCACACGCCCCCACAAAGGGTAAGGCAACCTCCATGGGAGAGACCATCCATGCCTCCAGCACCAGGTTGACCAGACAGGTCATGGGATCACCTTCCTACTTCTTTCTCCTCTTGTCCACATCTCACAGCCTCTGTGAGCTGGGAGAGTCCTGTGAGCTGCTGTCTCTCCTCTGCTTAGTCTTCCCTATAACTCCCTTCCAGCCCTGTCCTCGAGGCAGTGCCAGCCGACCCTCTTCCTTCCAACTGCAGAGCCTTAGCAAGACCTCAGTGACTTGGACCTGCTGTGTCCTTCCTCTAGCCTAACCTCATTTTTGCATTGAGATGGGAAGTTCTGAGCCCCAGTACGGAAGGCACCGTGCCCAGGGGCTATCTTCCAGTTCCCAGCCCTTGCACCACTGCCTTTTCCTTGCCTGAGGCTGCTTTTCCTTCATGCTTTTGACATTGCTGGCACCCTGATCACCCTTCACCGATGGCAGTTTAAAGCCTATTCTCTCCATTTCCTCCAGGACCCCTGTGTGCTGCCCCCAAGTTGTCCTTGATCCACTTAACATAGGGTCCTGAAAGGCACCAGACCCTTCAGTTATGGTCAACCTGTGTAGGCAGCAAGTCCCCTTTTCTCTGTTCTTTATCCCCCACCCTTGGCCCTTTGTTGCTGAGAAGAGCTCTGTAGTACCAGGGACTGGGTTCAAACATTTTGACTTCTTGAGTGAAGATGAGGACAGGTAAGGCTTAGAGCCCACATGCCAGAGGTTCCTATCCTATCAGTCTAGGCTTGGGGGTCCTTGCTTGGGGGTTTCTGACCAGCCCCTCCTGTCTGCCATCTGCCACAGCCCCAGGATGACTATTCGGTCCTGTTTGAAGACACCTCCTATGCAGATGGTTACTCTCCTCCCCTCAATGTGGCCCAGAGGTACGTGGTGGCTTGTAAGGAACCCAAGAAAAAATGAAGCAGGCTGGCAGACTCAATCTCCCAGCACCCTCAAGGAGGGGAGCACAACAAACAATTGTGTGATCAAATAAATATTCTTCACCTTTGCCCATTGTCTCCTGGGTTTTACTTTTCCAGACCTTTCTTCCCACTCCCCATATAAGGCAATTGGGGGAACAGGAGGCCGCAGGGGGAGGTGGCCTCCTTTAGACCCAGTAGGCATTTACTCTTTTAGCTCAGGTTTGCTCTTCGCTTCCAGTAGAGATTCTCCATGCAACACAAATCATATTTTATTCGGGCTGGTTTCACACCATTCCCTTTGCAGTGATTTCAGTGAACACTCATAGCTCTGAACGGAAGTTGAGGTTGCTGCCCGCCATCTTTTCAGCATAGTCAGCATCAAAGTGCTCATTCTGGGCCACAGTAAAGAGGGTTTTCCAGTCTCCCGTGATTCCTGGGGAATTGGGGAGGGAAGGAAGCGGGTGAGGTCCTGGCTTCAGGGGAGACCCCAAGTGGCTCAGGGTCAGCTCTAGCTACTTCTCCCATTGTCACCTCCCCAAACGCCCATTCTGCTGGACACTCACCTTTCCTCATAAAGGCGGAAATGTCCTGGTCCATGACATTAGTGGGTACGGTGCTGTAGTTAGTCATGGTATTCTTCTTCATTTCTTTGAACGATGTGTGCTGCACAATGAGATCCACAGTCTCCTCTGGCAGGGAACATCCCACAAACTGCAGAATCTTCTGAATCTCCCTTTTGGGGTTCTAGAGCAGCAAAGGAGCTCTTCAGTAGAGCTTTGGATTGCTCATTGAACAGACAAAAAGGAAGGCCCCTCTCTAATCTCTTGTCTAATTCCAACCCTGCTCCTTGACTCTGGTACTCTGTCCCTGGGGCAAAATTCATTGCCTCCTGCCCTGTGCTCTATTAAAAAGCTGTATCTGTTTCCTTTATGGGTGAGAGCGGAGAGTCCTCCATCATGACTGAGGCCCCAATAGCAATAAATGGATGATCAGTGACTGTCCGTGATGCTGACTTGGATGTTAAGAGATGAGACTGTATAGAATGCTGTTGCTGAGGTGGCACCGCAGCTCTGTGTTTGGGGCAGGGAAGGCGGGGTGGAGGGTCTAGGAGGACTGCTATGGGGCTGTCGTAGGGGAGTGGGGCTCAGAGAGCCTTGGCAAGTCCCTGCAAAGTTCCTGCCTCCCCACATGCAGCACGGAGGGAAGTGGTGCCAGGTGGTCTCACCTCCTTCATGTCCTCATAGAAGAGGTAGAGAACAGGGTAGGTGTGATGCAGCTCCCACCACTCCCTCACGTGCTGGTACCAGGATCCATAAGACACTAGGGAAAGGAGAAAAGGGCACAGACACAGAGGTTGGTATTAGTTTTAGCTAGCTACCCCTCAGCTCTGTGCACCTCCCTTTCTCCAGTCAGGTCTACCTTTCCCAGCCATGAACTTCTCCAGGAAGCTGTCCCAGGTGCCAGGGTCAGGGTGTACCTTGGCCATGCGGTAGAAATGGTAATAGGAGACAGCCACGTCCTTTGCGTTGCGGGCGACATAGATCACCTAGGGAAACAGAAGACACCCCCCCACACACACACACATCCTTGGCACCATCGTCACACAGCACACCAGTCACCAGACATTCTTCCAAGTGCTAGACATCCACCCTTCATAGCATTGCTGCAAAGGAGCTTCTCTTGATTTGGCCAAGAAGGAAACAGGCTTAGAGATTGACTTGCTCGAGTTCCTATGGTATGTGTGTGACTGAGCTGGGATTTGAACCTGCTCTGATGCCAAGGTCTCAGGAACTGTATAATAATCCAATCCCCTCAATGCCACTACACCCAGATTTGAAACAAGGCATGCAGAGTTCTCACCACCCTCCTCCGCCACGGGCCTGTGAGCACCCAGGCTCTGCACAGAGGAGTCTCACTTTCACTGGCCCTCTGACCCCACTAAAACATGAGGTTAATGACCTCTCCCACTTTAAAATAAGACTAGGCTCAAGGAAGTGAGGAGACCTTCCCAGAAGATAGAGCCAAAGCTGGGATGGCCCCAGCAATCTCCTTGGCTTCCTCTGCCACTTACCTTGATCTTCTGATCCCACACAGCCTGGGGAAACAGGGCCAGGGGCAAGTGTGTCTTGATGAGCCGTGGGACTGGTGTATTTTTCAGAACCTCAACACCTAAGTTACGGGTAGGGAAACATCTGATGAGCTGGAGCCCAGGTCCTACCTCCCTCTGCTCCACTTGTCCCCAGCACCCTGGCACCTACCTGTGGGATACCCTGGGCATTTGAACTCAAGGAAAGGTACCCGCATTAAGATAGGGGCCCTCTGACACTTCTGCAGGTCACCGCCCTGGTAGATCATGTCCAGGATCTCACTCACCCAGGTGGTGCCTGGAGAGGGAAATGGGAGGTGAGCAAGGCTGAGGGCATGTTCCTGCTGGTCAAAGGTGGGAACTGCAGGCCCATAGAGGTTTGGGTGGCCCTCATCACCTACCAGATTTGGGGTAGGTGCTAATGATCAGGTCATCGGGCCTGAATTGCACGCTCTGCAGCTGTCCCACCACCTCTGCAAAGTACTTGATCAGAGGGATCCCCTTCACATACTCGAGTGGAGGGCGGGTGGTGTCCTGGATCAGCTCCATGCTGTGGTGTCAGGGGCCGGAGTAGTGCCTACTTAACATCACAACAATGCCATCTGTTGAATTCTTGCTTTAAAAACAAGGAAACAGGCTGAAGGAGATGGGGCAACTTGTCCACACAGAGCTAGTGAACTTGGGGCTGGATTCACACCTGACGTTAACAGTTTGCAGTTGGGTCATAAGACTGGCTGCACCTTACCTACAGAGCTTTAAAATGCTCCCAGGCCACACCCCATACCCATTAAATCACTCTCTAATGGTGGGACCCAGAATCCCAGGAGAGCTTTTGGGAAGCTCTCCAGATTCCAATGTGTACTCCCTCTCTGGAACCTGCTAGTGTTCTTTTTTTCACCACTGCCTGCAGCAGCTCTGGGTCTACTCTGGGTGGGCTCCCCGCAAGCCTCCCTGCAAGCTCCCTGGGCCCCTCACATTTGGAAACCTCCCCAAAGCCTGTGACTCCACTTGCTAGCCACACAGCCAACTGAGCTTGTTTTCAGGGCCAGAGATAGGTACGTGAATGAGCAAAACTAGTGACTCGGCAGAAGAGGGTAGAGAGATTCAGGACAGGTTTGAACTGAGATTTCTATGGGGGAAAGGGCAGAGTCTGTTAGAGGCAGGAACGGATCAAATTGATAGAATGGGGGCTAACAGTGCAGGGTGAGGAAGGTCTGGCCCACCCCACCTCCATCCTAGCACTCACCTGAGCTCTCTGGGTTGGCCTTGAGACTGCCCCGTTTTGTGGCCTAGTGTGAACGCAGTATGGGAAATACAGAACTGCTCTCTGAACTGGCTATCCCCCAAGAAGGAAAGGGCGGGGTTTCAAGTGGGAGGGTCCCTGTGTGCTACCCAATCCTTAACTTAACGCCCCAGCAGGAATCAAGCTTAGACTGACCTGAAAATCCAAGATGTGTGTTTAGTATGTAGAAAATATGACTGGAACTAGCCCAAGAGGCCCATGGTTTGTTTTTGAGCTATAGTTCAGGCTCCTGACCTATATACTCTAACCTCCAGGCTTGCAGGGCAGGCCAACAGACAGCTTTTTCTAATGAACCCAGTCAAGAGGACACAGAGTGGAGGGGAAAGGTGCGACATTCGTCTTCCTGCTGGCTCCAGGCCAGTCTGAAGACACCAAGGATTCAGGTCAGCAGTGGCCCACAGGTGCCCGCAGCCCAGGCATTCCCAGAACTAATGGCTCTGACCACAAGGCCAGTCCGGAGCATTGTGGTTGGGCAGCGTGATGAGATTTGGGGCAGGGCAGGCTCTTTTGGAAGCCGCATTGGATGGGAAAGAGCTGAGGACACTGGAGTCTAATAACCCGGAAAATAAGCCCAGCTCCACAGCTCCTAGTGGGGCCTCACTCAGGGACAGTGTAAGAACAACCCCCAGAAGGCATTTTGCTTTCCATGGGTTTGAAGGGGGCTTGGCCTTTTCCTTTCCATGTGGATTAAAGTCCAAAGTCAAGTTGCACTGGAGGTAGGTGGGCTGTCAGAACTGTGACCTCAGAGGTAGGCTGGGGAAAGTTGAGGCAGAGAGGCCTTCAGGCAGAGGAGAGGCTGGTCCACGGTCATGGCAGTAACCCCTCTCCTCTCCTCTGTTCTCCTCAGATCCAAGTGACTGGCAGGGCCTCTGCCTCCTAGACACACACACACGCGCGTGCGAACACACCAGAAGGTACCCTTAATTCCGACTTTTTATTGTACTCAAAGTAAAAACTGCCCAGACCTGCAGGGTGGCAAAGAAAAGAAGTGGGTGACAGGTTGGGTATTCTGAAAATCAGGTCTCCAGCATGTCTGTCCAGTGTTCCTGTGGAGACAAGAAGGGTGGTCAAAGGCAGCCCAGGGGACAGTGTGGGGTAGGGGCCAAAGCCACTTCTCACCTCTTCTGATTCCAAGTCCTCCTCTTCCTCCTCGGTACCCATCCGGCACAGCCAGATCAGGTCTCCCCAGAGCAGTGAGTTCTTACAGCTACCAAGGGGTACAGTTGGTAGGAGATACAGAGTCAGGATCACAAGCCTCCTCCAGGCTGCATGCTGAGACAGGGACTCAGCTGCTCTAGGCCTGGACTTGGACAACTGGGCACCGTCTTCCCAGAGGTAAACCAGGCTGGGATAGGAGAACAGCACTCACCCAGGGCACTGGCCCTCTAGGGGCAGAAGCTGCCCTGGCTCCTCTTGCAAGAACTGCTCTGCCAGGCAGATCACGTGGGCCCTTAGAGGGCAGCCAGGGTGGGGGCAACACAAGGGGCTCTCTTCATCCTGTCAGAGGTGGCAGGCAGGGAAGAGGGAAAGTAGGGGATAATGACATAGGTGACACTCATAAAGAATTCCTATGGGCTAGACATCGTTCCAAGGGCTTATATAAAACAATCCTATGAAGCGTGTCTACTCTTATTAGCATATTATAGGGAAACTGAGGCACAGAGGGTATAAAATACTTGCCCATAGGTGTTGCAGAGATAGTTTGGAAGAAGAGTCAGAGTCTGGAAATGTTTAACTTACATGGATAAAGGACAGGAGGATTGGCAATGCTAGCAGCCCTAACCCCTGTCTCCATGGCCTTTTACTAAGTTTCACAACAATGCTAGCTTTGTAATTTAATAATTGTTGCTCTCAGGTTAGTAGATACAAGCTACAGACAACTACCAGATTTAGTCTCAGAGCCACTATGTGTTCTCAGCTATTTGTTCTCAAGCATCTTTTTCTTAGACTCTAAAGTATCTTTTTCCAGTCTCTAGAGCAAGAAATTTTGGAATCGGTCAGGCGTATGCACCCTTCCTGCAGTGTGTCCTTGTGTGCAAGTCCACATCTTCTC
This sequence comes from Cynopterus sphinx, assembly GCA_030015415.1. Taxonomy (NCBI): domain Eukaryota; kingdom Metazoa; phylum Chordata; class Mammalia; order Chiroptera; family Pteropodidae; genus Cynopterus; species Cynopterus sphinx. The sequence continues at coordinate 90,044,109 of CM057379.1, read as the reverse complement.
CCATTGTTCTTGTTGCTCCAAGCACCAGACATCCTGCCAGGAACATTCTGTATCGCAGATGTCTCTTACAACACACAGGCAAGTATTTTTTCTGAGTAATAGCAGTGATTATATAACAGCATGGCCACTGCAGTTCCTCATAAGCTAGGTGACCTCACGAAGGTTGCTTAATCTCTGAATGGCAAGCACACTCATGCACCACATAACATTTAGTCAACAACAAACCACATTTCTGAAAAAGGTATATCATATAGTCTAGGTGTACAGATGGCTACACCATCTAGGTTTCTGTAAGTGAACTCTGCAATGTTCACACCCTATAATCACCTAAGGATGCATTTCTCAGGACGTATGCCGTCATTAAGCACACGTAATTTACTTATATTTACTGAGAGTTCAGAAGTCAGATCCATCATTTCAGTTTATGTATTAAATTGGCCACCTTCTCTGTACCAGACCCTATTCTACAGGAGTGAACAAGAATTGCCCTTGTAGAGTTTAATGTGGCGGGTGGGAGAGACTAATAATAAAGTAAATAAAATACAGTTGACCTTTGAAGAGTTTTGAAATGCGTGGGTCCACTTATATGTGAATTTTTTCCCAATTATAGTCAGCCCCCTATATCCTCAGGTTTTGTATCCACCGATTCAACCAACCCTAGACTGAAAATAGTATTTTTGATCCAGGGCTCGGAATCTCCACATGCGGAAGGCCTACTGTATGCATCATTCTACACCATTTTTTATAGGGAATTAGAGCAGTTTGGGGGGAGAGCTGTAGTTTGGTAGAATAACAAGTTATATAGGTGGATTTTCAAAAGCATAGCATCTGCACCCCTAACTCAAGATGTTTAAGTGTCAACACTTTAATGTCAAAAATTAATAAGTGATAAGGCTTAAAAAAAAAAAAAGGCAGGGGAAGTATGCAAGAAAGTTGCACTTTTGGGAAGAGAGCCAAGGAAGACCTCACAGAAAAGAGGTGATACTTTATCAAGACTGAAGGTCTTAGGGAATAACCTTCCGGCGAAAGGCGAAGAGAAAAGGCCCTGAACAGAAGCGCACTAGTGTGGAGGAATGGCCACGAGCACTATTATCCCCATTTTACAGATGGAAGCTGAGCGGCCAAAGGCTGTCAGTGGGCTGCCTGGTCCCTCCATAAACAGCTTGATCCGAAATCGTGTGAACCCTAGACCCGCCCGGACCAGCAGACCAGGTGGGGCATCGCACCTGGAGCGCGTCCGCGCACAGGGAGCAGCAGGCCCCGGCGTCCGGGTCCGGCCGGGGCTCGGCGTCGGCGAAGGGGCTGGCGTGGCACCTGGGGGCAGCCGATCGGGGCGCCGGGGGCCCGAAGGCCAGCGGGACGTGCGGCGGCGGCGGCGGGCACAGCTCGCGGCGGAAGTCGGCGCGCAGCCAGCGCAGCGTGAGCGGGAGGCGCGCCCAGGGCGGCGCGCGCAGCATGTGCGCCAGCACGCGCAGGTGGAAGGCGAAGGCGGCCTCGCCGCGCAGGCGCGGCGCCACGTGCGCCAGGCGGCGCGAGGCGTGCGGGTGCTGCCAGGCCCACTCGAACTGCGGGCGGCGGTGAGGGCCTCAGGGCCGCCCGGGGACGGCCCCAAGCCCCAGCCCGTCTTCCCGCCATCCCCCGCCCCGTGTCCTTCCTTACCCGAAGGGCGGCCACCGCGGAAGGGAAGCCGTGCACGATGAGCACCATCTCCCTGGCGAAGAGAACGACGGTGTGGCCGGTGCCCCCCATCTCTTCCCACCCCGTGTCAAGCCGAATCCCTCATCGCCTCCCGTCCTGCCCAAGGATGGAGTCCTCACAGCCGGCCTCCGGCCTGGTCCAGGAGGCCCTGACCCCTCACAGAGGTCCTGCCCCTCGCACCTGCCAATCTGGCGCTCCGCCCCCAGGCACAGGGACCTACAGCGCTCCTCAGCCCCTCTCGCTTCCAAACTCTCTTCCATCCCAGCCCAGTTCATCAACCCCCCCCCCCAAGTCCCTGGACCAGGACCAAACCGTCACAGGGTTCCGCCTCCCCACCAGGTCCCCCCTTGGGATAGGCCCGCCCACGTCACTAGCCACCCCAGACCCGTTCTTCGGCCCCCCTACTGCCCCCGCCCACTGTTCCCCAACCAGCCCCGCCTCCCCCGGGAAGCCCTCCTCCTGACCGTGACCCGCCCCCTCTTACCAGGGACCCCGCCCACTGGTCCGCCAAGCGCCACCTTTCTTGCGGCCCCCATTGTGCTGCTGGACCCGACGAGTGGGGTTGACGGTGAAGCCCACGTAGACGCGGCCCCGGCTCCGAGGGTTCAGGCAGTAGAGCAGGTAGACGCCGAAGAAGCGCCCGGGCCTCGCCGAGCGCCCCGCGGGGCCCATCGTGATTTGCGGTTTGACTGCTGTCGCCTCTGACCTCGGGGTGGGCTGGGTCGCCAGGACCACACGATGCCTGTCCAGGAAAAAGCGCTTGGGGGCACCTCGATCGTCTAGAGGCTGCAGCAGTGCGGGTCCGCGCGCGCCCTCGGGGCTGGGACTGGGGTGCCCGACCCCGCCCACAGATCCCAGGCTGCTGTGCGGGCGGCGGGGGCCAATGGGCGGCGGCTCGGGTCGAGTCCCGCCCTTCCGCGGGCTCTGATTGGCTGTCTGGACAAGCGCGGAACCCCTGGACGGTTGGGAATGGGCTTGCGTGAGGGCGGAAGTGCCGACTGACGGCCGCTCTAGTAAGGGCGGAAGGAGAGCCCTCGGCGGAAGTGGCTCCAGGAAGAGTGGCGGCTGTGTGACCGGGGACCAGCCGGGGGTCAGTCCCCGCTGGACCGCCGGCCCCGCTGGGCTGAGCCATGGAACTCAGCGCCGAGCACCTCCGGGAGAAGCTGCAGCGGGACCTGGAGGCAGAGCACGTGGTGAGTTGAGGGGCCTGGATACGCCCAGCCAGGTGAGGGCTCTTGGGGGGAGGTTTGGCACCATCCACACCATTCTGCCCCCTAGGAAGTGGAGGATACAACTCCTAACCGTTGTGCGTCCAGTTTCCGAGTCCTAGTGGTGTCGGCCAAGTTCGAGGGGAAGCCGCTGCTTCAGAGACACCGGTGAGGCCCGGGAGCACCTTGCTCAGCACGGTCCCAGCTCCGGGACCACAGCCCCGGGGCCACCCCCTCAGCCTAACTTCCTCACCCCTGCCAATGTGGCCCAGCACCGTCGACCACGACCACAAGGATCCCCCCTTTTCCTCCCCTGCTTCAAGTACTGAGACTTGGGCCCCCTGCCTCTCGTGTTCCCAGATCCAACCTACCAGACACCTCCAGCCTCCTGGGTTACCCTAGCTTTGAGGACTGTGACTCAGGCCCTGGCCTGCCCTTTCCAAACCCCATCTCTCTCCTAGGCTGGTGAACACGTGCTTAGCAGAAGAGCTCCCGCACATCCATGCCTTTGAGCAGAAAACCCTGACCCCAGAACAGTGGGCCCGTGAGCGGCAGAAATAAGGAACCGGAACCTGTACAGCCATTAAATTATGAATGAGGGCCAGCTTCTTGGTTGGTGTGTTGCTTGTGGGAGGGTGGAAGGGGTGCTGAGCCTGTCTAGGGCCTGGCTTCTCCCTGCTGCACCACTCTCCATTGTTTTACCTTGGGCAAGTTCATTTCCACACATAAGCCTGTGTCCCCACTTGTAAAGTGAAAGTTCAGTCCTTAAAGCCTCTTTTAGGGTGAGCCTCATGGGCCTTTCCTCTAATTCTAGAGGTACTGCCACTACCCAACCAAATCACGTATTTATTGACCATTGCTGGGGTTTCCTGCCCTCTGCCAGCCTTCAAGATGCACAGATGAGAAAGTGCTCAGCCAATCCAACAAGTATTTCCCTCTCTCCAACATCACCGTGATGTCAAAAGCATAACAGAGGATTCCATACTTCCCCCGCAGGTTCCCCCAGCCCTTCAGAGCTTCAGATACATGGTACCCCAGCAGAGGTTTCCCAACAGCTGAAATGCTGATATTTTTTTGGCCCACTGGAGAAGGTCCAGTGCCCTTTTAGCCCTGGGTTTGATGCAGCCACAGATGCAACTGGAGAGACTAGTTTTCAGGAGTGGAGGTGTGGGCAGGGGAAAGGGATAGAGCAGGAAAACAAAGCTGACCTGAACTACAAAACTGGGACTGGTGATGCCTCTAGTATCAGCTTAAACATAGGTGCCATGATTGGTAAGGTTCCTGAGGCCCAGCTGGAACCAGGGTCTTTGGGGGAGTATGAAATTGCAATTTTCAACTGTTCCACCCATCCTGTTCCCGTGTTTTCAAGGCCAGTCTTGGCCCCTAAATTACATCCACCCATCCACCCCCCCTCCCTTTCTTGCTTCTGTCAGAAGGAGAATGGACTGGTCAAGCTGGAAGTCATGGTGTAATGACAAGTTAACCCTTCTGGGTTCCAGGGATCCTTTCCTGAACTTTCAATTCTCCTGGGCCAGGAAGAGAGCTAGTGACTGAGTCTACTCAAAAGGACCCCAGAGGGCCATCCCTGTTGTACAGGAGAGGTTCAGAGAAGGAACCTAACCTCTGACAGGCCCAGGCTCTAGATTTTCTGATTCTCTTTACCACACCTCTGATTGGATGCACCCATTGCACTCACAGAGCTGTGATGGTATCCCTACCCATGTTATAGATGGGCAACTGAGGCTGGAAAAGAAGTGACTTGCCCAAGGTTACATGGCTTACGTAGAAGGTGAGACCCAATTGGGCAAACAGGGGCATTCTTACAGCTGCCTCACAGCTCTCTGCCCAGGTGGTTTTCTCTGGTGTGCTGAAGGAAGAGGAGGGGCAGCAAATGGGATATTTAGTCCTTTCTGTGGTCCCTGTGTGGTATGATCCAAGTCATGTGTCCATGACACCCATCTCTAATAGTCCTGTGTCTCAGCTCAGGGGGTAAATCGCTAAGTTGAACATCAGAAACTCATGTTCAAGTCCCCACTTGATAGGGCCTAACAGAACTATTCAGGTCCCTCTTTCTCAGAGGCCAGCCTGGGGTGGAACCTACAGTAAGGGCTCAAAGCAGCAGCACTGTGCAGAGGAGGCTCTAAAGTAGAAGGGGAGACTGAGAACATGACAGAATCTGCCCTTCAGCGAACACCTTGCCTGTTTTGTGCCTCAGTTTCCTCACCTGTAAACTAGGATTGGGCTGTTACTATGGTTCTAAGTTTTCTCCTCACATAGGGACCCCTTACTTTGATCTCTGGGGCTTACAGTTTGAAAGATGTCACATAAATGCCCATTGTTTTCCCACAAACGACAATTTCAGTACAGTTGCATGCAGCCTGATGTGGTTCACTAGAAAAGGCAGATTTGAAGTAAACATGGAAATTACTGAGGCCCCAGGCTGGGGCCTTGAGTAGCTGGAAAACGGCAGGCCCCCAACCCATTTCAGGCTCTCATCCACCAAAACTTCTATGGTCTATGGCATTCAGAGGCATCCCCAGCTCCTGCCATGGGTCAGTCTCATCAAGGCTACAGAGGGGGGAAGCTCTAGGCAGGAGGTCAGTTCAGCAGACCCAGCATTCAGGTGACCAGTCATCAAGAGTATGAGAAATACCAGAAAATAAAGCCATTTTATTATTTATCTGCCACTGTGGCCTGATGAGTGGGAATGTGAATGGAACAGAGGGAGGCAATGCGGCAGGCCCCAGCCGAAGGCCCTGGAGTGCTTTACTTGGCCTGGACTGTCTCCTCCAGCCTATCCAAGCGCTTCTGTAGCTCCTGCACCATGGCTTGGAGCTTCCTCATCTCCTCTTCCAGCCGGGATATGGCATCCTGGGGGAATCCAGTGCTGCATTAGGCCTACCTCCATCCTGGGCTCCCCTTATCCTGGCATCCATTAAGCACTCTCCCAAGAGCCCTAGGGCTTGGGCCCTTATGTCTCAGCCAGTTACTTCCCAAAGAGCTGCAGGCCTATAAGCCTGAAACCTATTTTCTGAGGCCTCAGGATCAGCCACCCCCAGCCCCACTGTGAGTTTGGGATGCCTCAAGCACCAGCCTTCTTACTCTGGGCCAGCAACCATGTCAGCAGCAGCCCCTGCCCTACCCCATCTTCCCATCCCGATGCCCAGGCTCCCATCCACCTCTCACCGAGCTGGGAGTACCACTGGCCTCTGGTGTTGTCCTCCTACGCCCTGTGTCCAGGCCCCGGTTGACCCTCAGCTCCCGGCTCTTTGGGGGCACATAGCCATCCTTGAGGGATATGAGGAGGGGCCCACCATCACGACCCCCCAGCCACTCTTCTGCTGTGAGGGCAGCATCAGGCCCTGCTGTGGGCGGGTACAAGTCCTCCTGGAACAGGTCCGACTGTGGGCGAGGTCAGGGCTGGTTAAAAGAGTATTTAGGCCACACCACCACCCTGCAACTCTGCAAACTCAGTGGCCCGTACCCCAGGGAGGGACATGGGAGCATCACCTTTCTAGGCACTGTCATGGCAATGGGCTCACACCTCCGCTCATGCAGCTTGTAGAATCTGTGGAAACAGGAAGGTGAGCAGCGCCCACAGCATAGTTGGGCTGGGACTGAAGGGTCAGCATGAGGTTAGTGCTGGCCAAGGAGCATACTTAGATCAGGGTTGGAGGTCAGTCACCTGGCAATCTCACACTTGTTCACCTCCAGGCCACGTTTGGGCATGTAGCCCATGCCACGCTGGGACTCCTTGGAACTGAACATAGAGAGATAGTGCAGGAATGGGGCCTCGGAAGTAATCTCAAAGTACCGGATAGAGCTGTCACCCTGCAGATGGTGAATGTAAGGGAGGATCAACATCAACAGAATCCTCGAGCCAAGTCCCTGTTTCCACCTCCCTCCCCTGACCCCCTGCCCAAGTGAGCCACCTTGCCACAGAGGTAGACAATGTTGGTGTCAGGGTCAAAGAAGGGCAGCAGGACGCCACTGCTCGTGTCCAGCTCCTGGAGGGACAGTGGCTCCTCCAGGTGCTTCTGTAGAGACAGATGGGAAGTGACAATGAACTGGGCCATGTCAGGCCCTGGGGTGGTGCTCTTCACTGGAAAGTGACCCAGGGTTAAGGGGACCCTCACAGACCAATCGGTGGAAACCCCCATCTCACCCGGGATAAACATGCCCATGGGCACACGGCCCAGCAGGTGACAGGGCAGAGACTAAGCCTCCAGTTTTTTGAGTCTCTGCTCCATGCCCACACTCACCATGTCCCACAGCGCCACCTGCCGCTCACTCATGCGGCTGAAGCCCGTGGTCAGGATCTTTCCATCTGACACAAACACAGCACGCACAGGCCGGGTCCCCTCATGGGGACGGTCCTTCTCCTGGAAGGAAAGGGAGGTGGTCGGTTAGGCACACACCCACACGTCATTAAGGGCCAGACCCCAGCCAGAGACGAGAGAGGGCAGCATCGAGGGGCCAGGTTGGTGGTGGGGAGGAGGGGTGAAGGTCCCAGGGTCAAAGGTCACAGTGCATGGCAACTCACAGCTACAACAGTGCCTTTGCGGGGCTCAATGACGCGCACGCGCTTGTCACGGCAGGAGGTGCAGATGAGGGCACCATCTCGGCTCCAGTCCACGCTGTAGATTGTGTCCGGGTGCACATCTGCGCCCAGCGTCAGCACGGCAGCCCCAGTGCCCACATCCCATACCAGGATCACGTTGTCACAACCTGGGTGATGCCCCCAGTGTCAGAGGCCATAAGCCTCCCTGCTTGCTGTCAGGTGACCAGCCCGCCCCTCTTCTCCCCCCAGGCACCTGCACTGAGCAGCACATTCTGGGCTGTGGGGTGCCAGGCCACGATACCCACGCGCTTGGTGTGGCCCTCCAGGGTGACGACAGGCTCCCTCAGGGGCAGTGTCAGGCCCCCATCTGGGATCTCCCACACCTGCAGAGAAGGGGTGAGTGGATCATGGGAGCTCCAAATGTCTGATCCTGTCCTGGAGTCCCCTCCTTGCCCGTGTCCCCACTACCACTCACCATGACTGTGCAATCCTCAGAGCCACTGGCAATGACATTATCATTGTGCGGGCACCAGGCAATGTCCAGTACGGGAGCTGTGTGGCCACAGACCATTGGCACATTCTTGTCTACACGTCCAGTCTAGAGGGCACAGAAGGGCCTCTGAGGGAGATGCTTTTGCCTTCCAAACTCTGTCCATCCCCTACTCCATGCCACTTTGGAGAAGCACAGAGAAGAAGGATGCAGGATCCCTGGGAGGCAGAGTAGGTCCATGGTGGGAAGGTTTGGTCCTCTGTATGCCTCAGGCCAGAGCTTTCAGGGAAACTCAGGAGGGCTGGCCACAGGAAGCACAGATTGTGGGTGCAGGATTGGGCAAGAGGGCCCTACTGGATCCTGGTGCTGCCTTACTGTCAGACCCTGTCCAAGTTCCTGCCATCTCTATCTCAGTTTCTCATTCATGCCCTCGGGGCCTGCACCCCCACCACAGCTTCCCCGAGTGAGGCTTCCATGGCAAACAGGCCAAAGCCCTAGGCCTGGGACAGGTTGGGGTTGGGGGTCAGTTGTGTTGCGGTTAGGATTCCCCAGGGCAATTTGTGTGAACAGTGGGGCTGTGGGCACAGGTCCTTCCAAGTGGAGAGAGATCAGGTAAGTCTGGCATAACTGGCCCCAGGTAGGAGCAGAGGTTTAGAAATGGCCACTTCCGGGGACAGCTGCTGCAGAGAGCTTCCTGTATGAAGAGCGGGCCTAGCTCTCACCCTGACAACCACTTCCTCTTCTTTTTGCTTCCATCGGCCCTTTTAAGGTAACAACTTAGGGCTGACCTCCCCTTCCTGTCTCACCCCCCAAGAGCACAGGAGTGTGCTAGGGGTGGGGGTCAACAGACAGCAGGGGGACAGGATCAGAAGGAAGGCAGGGCTGGGGCAAGGACGAGGGCCTCTTACGTCGTCCCTATCTGTGGGCTGGGGGCCAGAGCTTGCTGGGTTCCCAAATGCTTTGACAGGCCGAGACCCGGAGTTCCTCCCAACCCTAAGAGTACTGCTGGGCCTGCCCAGCCCCCAGCCCTGCCTTCTCTGTGCTCCTGAAAGGAGAAAGCCCAAGCTGAGGCCTGGGGAGACCCTTGGTCTCAGGACTCGCTGTGTGAGCCTTCTCATGTCATCTCCCCTCTGAGCTTCAGTTTCCATATAAGAGCGGGAGAAAGCTTAAAGCTCATCTGGCCCAGCTCAGATTTACAGATGCCAACACTGTGGCCTAGGAAGGCTTGCTGACAGTAACCTAATCATGACCCTGAGGGGGACACTGGATGGCCAGAGGCCACCTTAGGTGGAGGACTGCTGCTCCCAGGACTCCAGAGGCTCACCTTGCCCAGGGGCAGCACCAGGAAGGCCCCGCCCCCACTGGCCTCGCAGATCAGGGCCACGAACTTGGGGTTGACAGCGCAGAAGCCACTGTCCCAGGTTGTCTGTGAGACACGCACATCCTCATAGCACTGGTCGGCCTTGGCCGGCTGTCCAAACACGTGGCGGAACTTGCTGGAGCGAACCACCTGCCGGCTCATCCTGGAGGGGGTGGCACTGGGGTTGAGAGCTTTTCTCCCTTCGGGTCAACTATGACCTTATGGTGTTCCCAGTCTCCCCCAGGCCACCCCTCAGCTTGCTGCTTAAGGTCTCAGCTCCCTGCCCCTCACTCTCCTCTGTAACTGACATCCTGCTACCCTCACCCGCCTCTTGCCTTCCCCTCCCTCCTCACTCCCAGCTAACCTGCAAGGCCCACCTTCTCCACACCCTCTCCCAGGCCTCCCTTCAGTGCTCTGGGTCTCCACAGCAGGGCCTGGTGTGGGCCAGCACCTAGTGTGATTTGTCAAATGTCTGGCAGCCAGACACAGCCTTTCTCTCTGAAGGTTCACACTCCGGGGCTTCAGCGCACAGTGTGGAGGGGGTTTCTCTCAGTCTCAGTGTCGGACCTCATATCCCTCATACCCACATGGGGAGCTTCCTATAGGCAGGGGCAGGGCTGGACTCCCTTGCCTCCTGTCACAGGGCTGGACACGCAGAGGGAAGTGGTGCGTGGGCCTGCCCAGGAGGCACATCTTCAGTGGCAGAATGGCTTCCCCAGTAGGTCTCTAGGCACCAGAAAGGGGCAGATGGCTCAGGCGGATGGCTCCAGTTCCGTTTCTCCTCCTCCCCACTCCTCTGCCTCTCGCCTCCACTTAAGCAGGTGCCCTAAGTGCCATCTCCACCCCCACTGGAGCTGTACACAGGAAGGGAGAGGCTGGTGCTGACTTCTTCGAGGTCCAGCTAGGTGGAGGGGAAGCAGAGACGAAGGGACTGCCTCTGGCTCCCTAAGCACCAGGATTGGGGACTGGGGAGCATAAGGGCTATGCTGCCTGCTGGGAGGGCATCCTCGCCAGGGCCTCTACTTGGTTTTACCCATTTGCCAGGCCTTAGGGCCTGGTCCTTCTCACTGGGGGCTCCAGCCTGCGAGTCTCCAGGAGGCTCCCAGTGAGCAGCATGTGTGACTGTGAGGAGGAATCAGTCTGGGGGCAGGGGATCATTCCCAGGTGAGAAGCTGGGTCTGGGGAGCAGGGAGCCCTAAACTGGAGGTTGGGGGACAGGAAGCCATCGCCCCACCCAGCCTCCTCCCCCACCGCAGGTACCAGGCCCGGAAACCACCAAAAGGGGAACTTGGTCTTTTCTTGTTTTGCTCTGAACCCCTTCCTGTCTCCAAGCTCAAGACAGCAGCTAGGCTCACCCCACCCTGCCTCCCTCCCCCACCCCAAAGACTCCCATTCTGGGGAGAGTCTGGCCGCATGTGTCCTGATCCCTAGCTCCCCTACCTCCATCTTGGTTGCCATGGCCTCTCACCCTTGCCTCCTCCGTGGTGCTCTCAGACACACAGATGGACCCTCCCACGTGCACCCACACCCTCAGGCTCATCCTCTCCACACAGGCTGAGCACGGGCTCTGTCCTCATCCCAGCACCAGCCCTGCTCTGACAGTCCGTCCGCCCCCACAGTCGGCTTCTGCCAAGCTCACGCCTGCCCCACAGGTGGCCCAGGGCAGTGATGCCTGTCCCTTCCCTGGGGACCCCATGCTTACCTGCTGCTGAGACCCCCAAATGGAGGAGGGAGAGAAGGAGGAAGGCGCTGGAGGAGCCAGAGGCTGCCTGCTGAGGATGCTCTTGTCAAGACAATGAATGAGAAGCGGCGGCTGCCCGCCTCCTTAGGGGTGGCAGCGCCCCTTTGGGCGGAGCTCTGAAAGGGGAGAGCCCTGCCCTCCCCGAGGCGCCGCCTCGCCCCACCAGCCTCCTCCTCCTCGCTCTGCGTGCCCAGAAGCTCGGCGCCCTGCGCTGCCAGTTCCAAACCAAGACCGGCTCAGCTGGCCAGTTGCTGACAATCTAATCTGCACTTTTTTAATGTCAAAACGCAAAAATATCTTGTTCCTGCTTCCCTCCTTCAGTCCTCTCCAAGCCTACTTGCCATTCTTTGCCTGGCATCGGGCCCATCAGGCCTTCGTGCAGGGCCCCATGACCACCCCCCGCTAAGGCTATGCTGCCTTCTCTCCCCCCGCAGACAGGGAGCGCAGCACAGGACCGGCAAGAATGAGGGAAAGCCCCGCACTGACCTGCACCCAGGAGACCAGGGGTCTTGTCCAGGCTCCTGTATTTACAAACGGGTTGCCTCAGAAGAGTCACTTGACCTCTTAGGTCTCATGACTTCATCTAGGGGCACCTTTGCCCTGCATATAGAGCACCTGTCTGTGCAGGGGCTACAAAGGTGAATGAGTCAGGTTCCTGCCTCTGAGAAGCTCTCAGTCTGCTGGAAGGAGGGGAGTAAATGACAGCTCACAGGGAGCCAGGCAGGAGCAGAAGCCTGGACTTCAGACTCGGGAGGAAGGAGGGGTCTGTGCCCATCCTTGGATGCAGAGATGGGCTTCTGGAGGTAGCAATGCAGAGGGCACCAAAGGCCTATTCTAGAATCAGAGGGTTTTATGAGTTTCGCTCCTGGCTGTCACACCCACTGAGTGACCTTGGGCACATTACTTAACCTGTCTCAGCCTCATTTTTCCCCTCTGTAACAGAGTCATACCTACCTCGTAAGATAATGGGGAAAGGAAAGCTTATGCGCCTCATCTGGAATGTAGCAAGTGCTTAATAAAGGTTAGCTCTAATCATTATTACTATTTACAGAACATTTGAGCTGGACCTGAAAGGATGAGAAAGAGCCACCATGTGTGACTAGAGAAGGTCTTGTAGGCTGAGGGACCGCCTGAGCAAAGGCCCTATAATGTGGTTTTTCAAGATACAGGTTCAAATCCTACCTCCACCACTGATTGGCCGAATGATCTTGGGCAAGAGGTCCAGCTTCTCTGAACCTCAGTTTCTTCATCCGTAAATGGGGAACAAATACAATTTGTCCTGCCCACCTCACAAAGCTATGAGGCTCAAATGAGACAATGTATGTGAAAGTGTTCTACAGATTATTCTGTCGTAAAAACCAGTGTGTCGTACTGTACCCAAGAGCCCGCTGTTGGGCAGGGCTGGGCAGGGACTTTGCTGTGCAGTCTCTAGCTGCAGTGATAAGAATAACAACTGGTATTTACTGAGTGACTACTATGTGCCGGGCAGTGTTCTAAACACTAAAAATATGCTACTCTCTTTTAACCCTCACAATGCCCCTAGTGGCAGACACCATCACCATTTCACAGAGAGGAAACTAAGGCACACACTGCCTTCAGTCCTGGAGCACTTAATTTCCAAGCAGGGAACAAACATGTTGGTGAGGGACCTGAAAACCACATCCACAAAGGCAATGAGCCTGACAGGCCTGGAGTGACAAAGGTTGGGGAAGCACAGATGCCGCTTTCACCTTCTAGTTAGTCTGCAGCATGGGAGGGGCAGACAGGTACGGGGCTGCTGCAGGGGACAGATGCAAAGCCAGTGGTGGAAGTGATGTGGATGGAAGTGATGTCCAGTGAACACAAGAGTGAGAGTTAGTTCCAAGGTGGGCAATGAAGGCCCTGTCATGAGGCTCTCTGTGTGTTTAAGAAGGGGCTCACATCCTCACTGAGGGGTGCTGGAGGGTGTTCTTGCAGGGTGCTGCTGGCCCAGCATTTTACGATCCCCTCTTTACTGGCAGCCACATTCGGATTTTCCTTTGGGAAACAAAACTTTCCTCACTGGCAATCCCTGAGGTTCATGGGGAGGTCCAGGGTAGGCGCATGGCGCACGCATCCCCAGTCAAAGCAACTGTTTTTGATTGGTTCAGGGTTGGGCATTCTCAGGTCTACATAATGAGAAGCAGACTTAATGATACTGCTAGGAAAAAGAAGCTCCTCTTTCCACTGGGGTTTAGTAAGCTGACAGGCTGTAAGCCCAGCACTAACAGTGAGCATCTTGTCACCATGTAGGAAAAGCTGGCCAGAATGAGCTCCCACAGAGGACTGCAGGCACAAGATTTGAAGACAAATTCATGACATTGTTTGGGTACATGGATCAAGCTGCATTTGAACCCCTTAACCTTTCTGTTACATAAGGCATAACTTCCTTTTTTTACATAGGACATTAAATTTGAGTTGGAATTCTCACTCTTGCTGCTGAGAGAGTTCTGACTGGTACACCCATCACAAAGGGAGACAGGACCAGGGGCCCTTCCAGGCTGCCAGATTCATACAGTAGGGGGAGTGAATGCTGAAAACAAGATAACATCCAAACTCCTTGGCAAGGCCTACAAGGCCTTCTCTGGTCTGTCCCACCCTAAAGAGGCTGTAGAGCATGTTGGAGGCAGACAGACCTGGAGGCCCATAGCTTCACCATCTCCTGCCACCCCAGCCTAGCGCTGTTTCCTCACCTTACAAAGGGAGTGTTGCTCCCTTTCTAGAGTATGTGCCCATCACTAGGCTTCAACAGTTATCAACACATAGCCAATATTGATTCCTTTCTTGTTCCATGTTATTTTCTTGCAATCTATTTAACAAATCCCAGATAGCATACATAGCATTTCAACTTAAATAGTTCAGTATTTACTTTTGGCAGATAAAGACTTTTTAAAAACCTCTTAGAATTTTTAATAAAATTGCATAACTTTATTGATTAAATTGAGAAGAATATTAAGACTTCCATCCACAAATGTAATGTATTTTTCTATATATTTATATATTCTTTTATGTTCTTTAATACAATTTTATAATTTTCTCTGTAAAGGCATTGTATAACTTTAGATTATTTTCTGCATAGGTATTATGGTTTTGTGACTATTTTGAATGGATTCTTTCTACTCCAGTTGTAACCTTGTTTCCTTTTAAAATCAAATTTATTTACATACAATAAAATTCATCTTTATTTCCATGCAATAAAACACACCTCATTTTAAGTGCATGGCTCAATTAGTTTTGATAAAAAAATATATAAACCCTTATGATTACCACCATAATCATGATATGGGATATTGCTATCATCCCTAAAAATTTTCCTCATGCTCTTCTACAACCAATCTTTACCCTCAGCCCCAGGCAACCACTGATCTGCTTTATGTCAATATAGATTAGTTTTTCCTGTTCTAGAATGTTTCATACAAATGAAATCATACATAATGGTCTGGCTTTTTTCATTCAGCATAATGTTTTGTGATTCATCTATGTTATTGCATGTTAGATAAAAATTTTTATTTTACCAAAGCACAATACCATTATGTCATACATAATTACACCTAAAAAATTTAACAATAATTTCTTAACATTATCTAATACCCAAGTTATGTCCAAATTTCCATGATCACCTGAAAAAAATGAATCTAGTAGTCAATCTTAACATCACAAAAAGTAGGACAAGCAGACATCATGTGCCTCTGATAAAACGATGCAATAACATGTAGCAGCATATTTGTAGTTTTCTTGCCAAAATCACAATCCTCATCATCATTTTGAATCTAATCAAGCTTCTAGATCTAACTACTAGTTTATAATAAATAAGAGACAGAAGAACAGGTTAAATAACACCACAAGGAAACAATTACCTACTAGAACTTGGAAAATTTTATAGGACAAATGATATAGCTTCAACAAATATATAGCATTAAAAAAAAAAAAGGAGGGATCTAACGGCCATGCCACCCTGAACAAGCCCTATCCCATCTGATCTCAGAAGCTAAGCAGGGTCAGGATGGGTTAATACTTGGAGAACACCTAGGAACACCAGGTGTTGTAGGTATAAAAATAAACAAACAAATAAATAAATAAGAAATTGAAAGCTGACAAGTTCCTTGCAATCTGTGAGGTCAACCAAGAGTTGCCTCGCCTAAAGAAAAAAAAGAGGAAGAAATATTAAAAGAGTCTTAAGAAATATATCAACAAACTGTAATACATAGACTTTCTTTAGAATCAGATCCAAACAAATCAACTGTAAAAGGAGATTTTAAAAAGTAGGTTCTAAAAAATCATCAGATTTTTATAGAAGCACAAAAGACCCTGAATTGCCAAAGCCATCCTGAGAAAAAGAACAAGGCTGAAGGCATCACTCTGCCCGATGTCAAATTATGCTACAAAGTGACAATAACCAAACGGCATGGTGTTGGCAGAAAAACAGACATGCAGACAAGTGGAACAGAATCGAGAGTCTAGAAATAAACCCATGTTTATATGGGCAAATAATTTTCAACAAAAAAGCCAAAAACATACAGAGAGAAAGGAACGCCTCTTCAGTAAATGGTGCTGAGAAAACTGGAAAGCCACCTGCAAAAAAATGAAACCAGATTGTTGTCTATCACCACACACCAAAATTAGCTCAAAATGGATTAAGGACCTGAATATAAGAACTGAAACAATAAAGTGCATTAAAGAAAACATAGGAATTAAACTCATGAACCTTAGACTTAAAGAGGATTTTACGAATTTGACCTCAAAGGCACGGGGAGTAAAAGCTAAAATAAATGAATGGGACTACATCAAAATAAAAAGTTTCTGCACAGCAAAAGAAACCATCAACAAGGGAAAGACACATCCATTCAAATGGGAAAATATATTTGTAAGCAACACCTCAATAACAGCCTAATGTCCAAAATGTACAAAGAACTCATACAATTCAATAACAAGGAAAAAGAAAACGATCCAATCAAAAAATGAGCAGAGGACCTGAACAGACACTTCTCCTTAGAGGACATACAAATGGCCAACAAATATATGAAAAGGTGCTCATCATCGCTAGCTATTAGGGAAATGCAAATCAAACCACAATGAGATACCATCTCACACCTGTTAGAATAGCTGTTATCAACAGGACAAGTAATTACAGATGTTGGAGAGGATGCAGAGAAAAACCAACTCATACATTGATCGTGGGACTGCAAATTGGTACAACCACTATGGAAAACAGAATGGAGGTTCCTCTAAAAACAAAGAATTGGACAGGATGGATAATACGAGTAAAGACAAAAGAAACTAAGAATTAATCTATTATATGATTCAGCAATCCTTCTTCTGGGTATTTACTCCAAAGACTTGAAAACTCATATCTATAAAGATATTAGCACACCAATGTTCATAGCAGCATTATCCACAGTGGCCAGGACAGGGAAGCAAACAAAGTGTCTCACAATAGATGACTGGCTAAAGAAGCTGTGGTACATATATACTCAGCCATCAGAAGAGATGAAATACTGCCATTTGTGACAACATGGATGGACCTCGAGATAATCATGCTAAGTGAAATAAGCCAGACAGAAAAAGTTGAAAATCACATGAGATCACTTATATAGGAATATAAACCTAAAGGCAACAAATGAGCAAGACATACAAAGAGAGATTCATGGACATGGACAATAAACTAGTGGTTACCAGAGGGTGATGGGGACGTGACAGGAGAGATGTAGATGGAATAAAGGGGGTCAAATATGTGGTGACATTAAAGAATTAAAAAAAGAGAAAAAATTATGTCCTATCACTTACAACCAAGAGTTCTGACTGCTCCAAGCAGCACTAGGTCCTTAGTGCTGTGCTAACATTTTATCACTAAAGAGTCTCAAGAGCCCTCTGAGGTATTTTATTGTCCCTCTGTACAGACGACAAAACTGAGGCTCAGAGGAGATAAGCAACCTACCCAAGGTCACGTAAACTGGAATTCAAATACAAATTTACCTGACTCTGAAACCCATGAGTCCATTCAGACTGTCCGGATTACCTCTTGAAGCAGAGGTGTGCGCAAAGGTGGAGAGCAATAGAACCAGGACTGAAATGTGGTAGACACTCAGTAGATGCTAGTGGACTGGATGGATGGCATCACATTTAAACTGAGTCTCAAATAGGCATTTGCCAAGCAGAGAAGGAAGGGGAGAGGGAGAAAAGCAATTTAGATCAAGGCAAGGAAAAAACAGTGACATTTTAGGTAATGGTGCACTCTTCACCATGGCTGAAACTTCAAGTCCTTGGGATAAAGGAGAAAGTGACAAAACTGGGAAGATCAGTAGGAGGCAGATCACGAGAGACCTCAACCTCTGTCTTCTTAAGGAGTGTGCTCCTGTAGGCAAGTAGAAGCCCACAGAAGTTTCTAAGTAAAGAGGTGACAGGATTTAATTGCAAGAGATTACGGGCCTTCTCAAAGCTATGGTCTTCCATCCACCTGCAGCCTCAGTCCTGTCCCACTCTCAAGAACCAATCTCAGCCTTAAGCAGAAGCCACGTAAGGATGCCATGGCCACAGGCTCAGGCCTAAGTCAACCTTCTCACTAGCTATCTGTTCAGGCTGCCTTCCTCCCCTTTATGAGATGGTCATTACTCTGATTTTGTGGAGAAGAGTGGTGAGAACTCTTTTGATCCCTCTGCTCCCACCAGCAACAGCATCTCCATCTTCTATAAACAGCCATAGACTTTTATCATAGAGGAAGTATTCTCCTGGGCCCGAGGCTGATTCCATCTTCTTGGGACACTTTTCTGCCCATTTCCTCAGTGAGCTCACTCCATCGCTTAACCCCTTTCTCCTGACCTGCCAAGTTCTCCTCTCCGCAGACCCTCTCCCTTCAGTAATAAAAAAGCTTAAGTCCCCTGTGTCTTTGGGAGAATCTCTCTCAGTTTGGCAATCTTAACCCACTTCCGTATCACATTCTTACTGTTCTCAGTAGTTTCTTGAAAGAGCTGTTTACACTCACTGTCTCCACTTCCTCATTCCCTACTTACTCTTCCACCTACATGAGTCTGCCTTATGCTCCTGCCATTCCACACAGACTAGCCCTCGTCAAGGCCACCAGTAACCTGATCATTGGTCATACAAGCACATTTTGGTGACCATCTGATGTCACTGCCCAACCACTCCCTCTGGGATCTTTCCTTTCTCTGGCCTCTGGGCCCCACTCTCTCCTGGTTCACTGCTCTGCAGCTCTCTCGATCCCTTGCAGAGCATCTCTCCCTTTGCTTAACATGATAAGTGTGGTGTGCTCCCCAGGACTCCGCCTCATCTCATCACACCCAAACTCCCTGCACTATCTCATCCACATCCACAGCTTCAAACACACACTTTGACAACCCTCAATCAGCCTCTGTGGTCCAAACCTGCAGTCATTGCTCCCTACTTCTGGCTGCCAACTGTATGGCTTGAATTGCATGTCCCTTTAGCACCTTGGGGCAGGCCTTGCAGAGGAGGAAGTCTTGACATGAAATCTCTCCCTTTCTCTCCATGCCCACAACCGCTGCCTGAGTTGTGTTGCTTGAATCATTGTGCTAGCTCCCTAACTAATCACCTTCTTCTGGTTCATCTCTTACTGCATTGCCAGAGCCACTCTCCTGGTCATAACATGGCCAGCTTACAAAACTACCAGCTCCTCAGCACCTCTAGGAAAAAGTTGAAGCTCCCTCAGTGTGGAGCGCGAGCTGTAAGCTGACAAGGTCCTTACAATCTGTGAGGGCAACCAAGGACTCTGCAGACTCCTTCTGAGAACAAGAAAGTATAAACACAGCAGTAGGCAGGCAAACAAGCTGAAGGTCCTGAGAAGATGTGGCTTGGGAAGTAGAAGAAAACGATGCTGTTATGCCTAAGGGAAACCGCTTATGCCAATTATTGTGATCGTGTATAAAAGCAGCTTGCAAAAATAAAACTGTGCCACTGTTCACCATCAGTGGGCAGTGGACCTCCTAATCCCTGCTTTCTGTCTTCTTTCTTTTCTTCATCTCTCACTGTTTCCACTCAGGTGTATTTTCCAGGGCCGCACTGGACATGGCAGGATTTACCACTCGCTGGACACGGCACCTCAGCATGGCATACAAGGCCTTTCATGACCTTCCTCTTTCTGGCTTTGCTGCTCATCATTACCCAAGCTTGACACACTCCCTCATTCTTCTGGTTCAGAGGCTGAACCCTCAGATGTCTACAGGGGAAGAGTAGAGTTCCAGTTCCCTGCTAAGGAGTGAACCACTCCAAAACTTTGTGACTGTCTCAGAGGACTAGGCAGGAAACAGGAATTGTTGATGTGGATCTGGTGAATTATAAAAGGGAATAGAAAGGCTGGGGCTGAACTCGCCTTTTGCTGCCATGCAGGAATGTGGGCCTTGTGTAGCTAAACCTGGGTTTTCAAGACAAGTTAGAAATACAGATTTTTTTATACAAAAGTTCCAGATCTTTCCAATGCTGGCAACTCATTAAAATTTTTTTTTTTAAATGTTATATGAGCAACACTAAATGTATTTGATTTGGATGTGATTTTTTATGGCCAACAAGTTTTTGGACTCTGTTCTTTGCCCTTGACACAGCCTAAAATCCCTTACTCCTTTTTGCTATCAAACTCTTACATACCTTACTTATCCTTTAAGGCTTAGGTCAAAATTTCCTTCTTTGTGAAGTCTTCCCTTACACCCCTTTCTCCCACATAGCCTCATAGAAGAGAAATGGTTTCTCTTCTCCCCTGTGCTAGTGGGCCCTCGTGTATCCTTCTATTGTGGTAATTAGCACACTAGACAGTAATTGTTTACAGGACTGGTTCCTCTTCTAGACTGAGTTTTATTTCCCCAGCACAGGGCCCAACTGTAGTTGGCATTCAATTAACATAAATTCTTTCCCAACACTGCTAAGCAACCAACACTTATACATTCTACCTTCAACATTTTCTTTCCTGACCAATCCATCCTCTGTTCCCACTGCCATTACCCTGTGCTACCCAGAATGATTTTACCCAGAATGATTCCAAGAGTCAGAATGATTTCCCCAGTTCTAGTCTCTTTCATTGCTTCCAATCCCTGTTCCTCAACCAGACTCCATCTCCCTAATGCACAGATCTGACCATGCCAATCTCATTTCAAGATTCCTCCTCTATTCCTCAGAATAATGGATGTAGAATTTGTGCCTGTGTAGCTCAGCTGGTCCAGGGGTGGAAGCAGGGCCAATCAATGACTTTTTTGGAGCCATTTCTGTCAGTATATGAGAAAACCTTCCTGAAAATGAAGCCAACAAACAAAAACCAAGTGGGCATGAGGAATGGGAAAGAGAGAGACAGAGATTGAGCTGATGACTTTGTCAAGCCCTCAATCTAGCTGTGCATGAAGCCAAGGGCATCCCAGGCTTTCTCGGCTCTAGAGTCAAGGTGAGATGAACAGCCAGCAGGCTGGGTTTGAATGATTTTAAAAGCAGAATTGATATCCACATAAAGCAAAGGCCATTAAGCAAAAGAAGGCCCCAACTTGATTTATTTCCACCACTCTGCATTTTCAAAAGCAAGACTCACTACTGATAAACTTCCATTTTGGAATTAACAAACCAAGCTTACCTCACATGACCCCAGGGAGAATTCTATCCCAAAGCCTTGTCAGCCCCAGGTGGGTATTGGTAAGTGATAGAAATCTTCCTACAGCCCTCCTGGAGTTGTCTGCAATAGAATCTAAGGACATCAATACTAGAAGAGATCTTAGTTCAGCTTTCTCTTTTTATAGGTGATGAAACCCAAAGACCACAAATAAACAGAGTCTGAACAAAATCCTGCGTCTGATCTCCCACAGCACCATGATACTCCATTTGAGAAAAGGTCCCTATCTCTTTTTTATACCTGACTGCCGTTTATACACAGAACAAGTGGACACTAAATCTTTAGGTGTTTTCAAATATCCATAACATGTCCTGTTTCCTGCCCTATGGTAAATAAAACTAAATAGGGAAATAAAAAGGGATGTGGTATCTCTTGAGTAAAATAAAATTACTATAACTTTTTTTTTTCTACTTTATATGTGGCTATTTCTGAACCCATTTCCTTTTGTCTATATCCAGATTTTACTCTCATTTATACAGCACCAGAGCATTTAATTCAAACTATAAGCACATCTTTTGGGGTTGCTGTTACAGAAACAGTTTAAACCAATGGAAGCAAAAATAGATAGATAGATAGATAGATAGATAGATAGATAGATAGATAGATATAGATAGATAGATAGATAGATAGATAGATAGATAGATAGATAGATTAGACAGACAGACAGACAGACAGACAGACAGATGATAAAGGAATTTAGTGGTTTACACAGCTGATAAGTCCAGAGACTGGATCCAGATGCTCAAATGATGCTCTCAAGATCATTGAGATTCTCTTTCTTCTTTATATGCTAAATTTTGGGGCAGGTTCTCTCTGGTGGTGGCAAAGATGACCACCCTAAGCTACAGATTTATAACCTTCCAGACGGACAGCCTCAGGAAAAAGAGAGCTTCTCTTTTCCAGCAGAAGTCATGGGCTAACTCTCATTGGGCCTGCTGGGGTCACTTACCCATCCTTGAGCCAATCCCTGTGGCCAGAGAGAGGGAACAGACTAAGTGGCCACAACTTGTCAGGAATGGTTACTTGCCTCAAATTGGCCAATGAGACCAGTAGTTGTCACAGGAAGTAGGGTAGGTGGCCTCCATCTAAAAATTTCCTTGCCAAAACTAATAACCTAACTCTTTTATTATAGCCACCCTAGTGAGTGTGAAAACGAATCTCACTGTGCTTTTTATTTACATTTCCTTAATGACTAATGATGTTAAGCATCTTTTCATGTGCTTATTGGACATTTGTATATTTTTCTTGGAGGAATGTCTATGCAGATTCTTTGCGCACTTTCATTTGGGTTGTCTATTAAATACTGAATTGTAAGAGTTATGTATTTTGGATGTAAGTCCTATATAACATGTATAATTTATAAATATTTTATCCTGTTCTGCGGATTTTTTTTACTTTCTTGGATGATATCCTTTGAAGCCCAAAGTTTTAAATTTTGATGAAGTCAATTTATCTATTTTTCTTTTGTTGCTTGTGTTTCTGGTGACATATCTAAGAAATCACTGCTACATTCAAGGCCATGAAAAAAATCTCTGTTTACTTCCAAGTTTTATAGTTTTAACTTTTACATATAGGCTTTTGATCTATTTCAAATTAATTTTTATATATGATGTGAGATAGGAAGTCCAAATTCATTCTTTTGCATGTGTATGTACAATTTATCCTAGCACCATTTGTTCAATGACTATCCTTTTCCCCACTGAATGGTCTCAGCTCTCTTGTTGAAAATTAATTGACTGTAGATATATGGATTTCTGGACTCCAGATCCTATCACATTAATATAGATGTCTATCCTGATGCCAGTACCATACTATCTTGACATAACTTGGTAGTAAGTTTTGAAATTGGGGAGTGTGAGTCCTCTAATTCTGTTCTTTTACAAGAACTGGAACTCCTGAGTTTCCGTATGAATTTTAGAATATACTTATCAATTTTTACCAAAAAAAGCACTGGGATTCTGATAGAGATTGTGTTTAATCTGTAGATGAATTTAACAGTATTATGTCTTCTGATCCATGGCTACAGAGTTTCTTTCCCTTCATTTAGATCTTATTTTATTGTAAAAGAAGTTTATTGATCATAACATTATATAATTTACTCTTCTTTGAGATACGCAAGATCCTTGTTTGTAACTGGCATAAACTTCATTATTTGCGATTTCTTTTTGTTTCTTCCCACAAAAACCTGTTATGTGCCTTCCATGAATGTATCCAGTAAATGGAAAGATAAACTGGGACAAAAGCTGTACATTCTTATAACCTACACGTTTTCCACACAAGATACATTTTTTTAAAGAGGCTCCTTATAAAGATTTTCCATTGGGACAAGCAGGTTCTCATTGTTGGTTACCTGTTTAGATTGTGAATTGTGAACAGCTTCTCCACAGCACCACGTGAGTTCCAGGATCTGGGAAGCAGACAGCAGCCATTACAAAGTGTGTCAGCTTTTTCCTCCCTAGACCACTTCAAACAGCAACCACAGCTACAACAGTTCCTCACTCTTCCTCCTATTTAGACCTTCTTAAATTGATTTCAACAATTATTTGAAGTTTGAGTATATATTTTGTACTTCTTTTGTTAAATTTATTCTTATTTCATTATTTTTGATGCTATTATAAATTGAATTGCTTTCTTAATTTCCTTTTTGGATTGGTCATTGCAAATGATATCATAAATGATTTAGTACCTTACAACTTTGCTAAACTTAATTTGCTCCAACATTTTTATTATAGTAAAAAGCGCACAAGATCTGCTCTCAATAAACAGTAAGTGTTGTACATTATTGCTAACTGCACAGTGTTTCTCAGCAGATCTGTAAAACTTTTTCGTTTCGCATGGAAGTTCTATACCCATTAAATTGCAAGTCTCCTGTTTAATCCTCTCCCCAGCTCTTGGCAACTACCATTCTAATTGATGTTCCTATGAATCCGACTACTTTAGATAGCTCAAATAATGGAAGAATGCAGTTTTTCTCTTCTGTTACTTAGCATAATGTCCTCGAGGTTCACCCATGTTGTAGAAGTGACAGGATTTTCTTCTTTTTATGGCTGAATAATGTTCCATTGTATGTCTATACCACATTTTCTTTATCCATTCATCTGTCAATGGACATTCAGGTTGTTTCTGTATCTTGGCTATTGTGAATAATGATGCAGTGGACATTAGTGTGCACATATTTCTTCTAGATCCTGATTTTAATTTTTTTGGATAAATTCCCAGAAGGTGGATTGCAAGATCATATGATAGTTCTAGTTTTAATTTTTCGAGGAACTTCCATACTCATTTTCATGCACCATTTTACAAGGGTTCTAATTTCTCCATATCCTTACCAGCACTTGTTATTTCCTGCTTTTTTAAATAATGCCCATCCTAACATGTGTGAGGTGATTCTTCATTGTGGTTTTGATTTGCGGTTTCCTGGTGATTAGTGACATAGTTCTAATTTTTTAGTAACTACATTAGGATTTTCTATATAAAAGATAATGTCCTCTGTGAATAGAGATAGTTTTACTTCTTACTTCCAATCTGGATGCCTTTATATTTTATTTTATTGCCTAATTTTCCTGGCCAGAATCTCAATACAATGTCAAACAGAGGTGGCAAGAGTGGACATCCTTGTCTTGTTACTGATCTTTCAGGAAATTTCATCATAAAGTACAATGTTAGCTGCGGGTTCTTCATAGGTGCTGTTTATGAGGTCGAGGAGGTTCCCTTCTATTTATACTTTGTTGCATGTTTTTATCATGAAAGGCTGTTAGATCATGTCAAAGTTTTTTTCTGCATATGTTGATGATTGTTTTCTTTCCTTTATTCTAATAATATGGTGTATTAAATTAATTTGCTAAACCAACCTTGCATTCCTGAGATAAATCTCACTTGTTCATGGTCTATTATCCTTTTTATAGTTGCTAGAATTTGTTTGCTAGTATTTGTAGAGATATTTACCTTTAAACACATAAGAGATTGAGATCTATCATTTTTTTCTTGTCAAGTCTTTGTCTAGTTTTGGTATCAGGGAAATACTGGCCTCACAGAAAGAGTTGGCAAGTGTTCCTTCCTCTTCTCTTTCCTGGAAGAGTTTATGAAGAATTGGTATTAATTCTTCTTTAAATATTTGGTCAAATTCACCAGTGATGCCATCTGTGCATGGGTTTTATATTTTGTGGAAAGCTTTATTATTATTAATTCAATTTCTTAATTTGTTATCTCTCTATTCAGATTTTCCCATTCTTCTTGAAATTCGGTAGTTTTTGTCTTCCTAGGATTTTTTTTCCATTCTATCTATCTAATTTACTGGCACATAATGGTCCATAATATTCCTTCATAGTCCTTTTTATTTTTATAATGTTGGTAGTAATGTCTTCAAGGTATCTATAAGAAACTGGCTTTAATTAAATGAAAGCTGACATAAATCACTTGAACCTAAAAGACCTGAAATAACTTTGGTGTTAGGTACTATGTTTTAATTTTTTTTTCATTTTGTTGACAAGAAAAGCTATCTGTAGTCTCCAGCCATGCCACCCTGAATGTGTCCAATCTTGTCTGATCTCAGAAGCTACGCAGGGTCTAGCCTGGTTCGTACTTGGATGGGAGACCACCTAGGAAGACCAGGTCCTGTAGGCATTAAAAAAAGAAAGAAAAAGAAAAACTAACTGTAAGATAGAACCCAAAAATTAATCAGATTAAACAAAAACTTTATTTGTGGTCTGTCTGGGATAGGCGAATCCATAGACAAAAAAAATATTAGTGGTTTCCAGGAACTTGGGGTGTGAGGAAGGAATGGGGAATGACTGCTAGAGTGTGGGTTTTTTCCTTATGGTGATGAAAATGTTCTCAAATTAGACCATGGTGACTGATGTACAACTTTGTGAATATGCCAAAGACCAAAACCACTAAACTATATACTTTTAAAATAAGGTAAACTTTTTGCTACATGTACAATATTTCAATAAAGCTTTTAAAAAAAAGATTATATGTGGCCTTACTCTGTTCCTAATTTTAGAAAATCAAATGCTTTATTTTTCTATCATTCAATAATACAAGATAAAGTCTCTCTTTCTGTCTTATTTTATTACCTTTTTAAAATATAAACATTTTACAAGAATTGTGAAATATATTTTAATAATTATGAGAAATTATTAATCATGGCTAGTGCAGGAGTTTAAGGATACTTCATTAATTTTACTTGTTAGTCATTTTAGATTAACTGGATTTACAATGAAATTTATGAGATTTCTCATTCAAAATTTCTCTTTTGTTCCTTTCTCATTTGATCAGTTTTTGAGATAGCCAGCACACTTTTCTGTTTTCCTTCTGCAGAAGTTAAAAAAAAAAAAAAAAGCTTAAATTAAAACAACAAAAACAGTACTTATGGTTGGTATTTTCCACACCTAAACTTGGAACTTTGTTACTATTTCACAACTATTCATTGCAATATTGTCCTTGTCAACATTCCTAACTGTGGTTTTCTCTCAAAGACTCAACTGAGAAAACAAAGTATCTTCCCTGAGTCTGGCTTCTACCCTCTGATGCCATGACTTGGAAGTGCCTCTAACACCAGACAAATCTCCCCCTTACTGTCAGGGCAGTGACTGGAGAAGTGGGGGAATGCAGGCTGTGGCAGTTGTCTCAGTCTGAAGGGTCTTTCAAAAAATACCCAGATGGTGCTCCTTTTCTTTGGCATTTGAGACATCTCTTTTATTGTTTAGCCATAGAATAGTAAATAATTATTTTTAATGTTTTCATGGTAAAGAATTTTAATCTCAAAAGTAATATATGTTCATTGTATAGAAAATCCCAAAAGATTTATTAAAGAAAAAGTTAATCATTTCACCACTAACCTTCCATTCCCATTGCCCTGAGGTAACCAATGTCAAAAACTTGATGCTTATTGCTGTACACCTTATAAAAAACATCCTAAATATGAGGACTTCACAGAGAGTCAGAGAAAGTCCTGGGCAACATAAGCATTCAAAGTAAGATGAGCCTAAAAATATATAAAAGGAATAGCCAACGAACTGCAATAGAGCCTGAGAAATCTTTTTGGGATGATGGAAATTATCTAAAACCAGGTTGTGGAAATGGTTTCACAATTCTTTAAATTTACTAAAAGTCATTAAACTGTGCACAGAAAATAGGTGAATGTAAATTATACCTCAATAAAGTCTTAAAATAAAATTTACCAGAGAGCTAAGAGGAAAACCAGATGCTAGACACAGGGCATAGATGTGAGAAGAGGACTCTGCTCTGCAAAAGCTACCTGGACACTGTGGCAGGCAGAATAATGTCCCCCCTGAGGATGCACATACCTAATCCCTGGAACCAGTGAAGATGTTACTTTACATGGATAAGAGGACTTTGCAGATGGGATTATTTACATACCTTAAAATAGGAAGAGTATCCTATCTCATTCAGGTGAGCCTAATGTAATCACATAAGCCTTTAAGAACAGAAAACTTTCTCCAGCTGGGAGCAAGAGATGTAGCTGAAGAAGTCAGAGATTCGACCCACTTTGCTAGCTCTGGGCTGTAAAGTCTGTGTGCTAACACAGGAGCAAGGCCTCTAGGAGCCCAGAGTGGCGCCAAGCTGACAGCAGCAAGAATATGGGGACTTCAGTTCTATCTACAACCACCAGGAATTTGATTCTGCCAAAAACCCGAATATGGATTCTTCACAGAGTCTCCCCGCCAGAGTCCTGCTAGCTGACAACTTGATGCCTGGCGAATCCCAGAGCAGGAAAACCAATTGAGCGAACCTGGACTTCTGAACTCCAAAACTGTGAGATAATAAATTTGTATTGTTTTAAGTCTCTAAGTCTGTAGCAACTTGTTAGGGCAGCAATAGAAAACTAATATGATACCTAAACTATCTGATGTCAGATCCCACTTCTAACCTTTTAATGCCTTTTTATTGCCTAAAACCAGATAGAGTATAAACTCCTGAATGTAGCATGTATGGCCCTCCATGACCTGACCCCTGACTCACTCAAGAGTCAGAACGCTGCGGACCAACCTGCACACCCTGCTGCCTCTCCCTCTCCCTAGTATTGCCATTCTTTTGAACTAAACCCAGGCATCACCCATTTCAGTAAGACTCTCCCGTGTTCCACAGCACCCTCTAGATCATTCCATAGTTATTATATAATGTTATAATTATAATAATATAATATATAATTACAATTATAAAGTAATACAAAAACCACTATGTGCCTGTATTCACTGCTAGGGCTGCAGCTTCTTTGAGGGCAGGAGCAAGTCCTACTCACTTTTGTTTCCCCAGTGCCCCATACACAGTAGATGCTTGATAAATACTATTTACACTTCCTGTTTGGAAGAAAAAGTTTTGGTAACTAATAAAGAATCTCATTATTCTACAAAAATGTTAAATCCTGAAGGGCCATCCATTCATTTGTAAGAAAGTAACTGTGGGTTAGGCTCGTGTTCTCTTGATATATCTCCATGAAACAGGACTACATGTTAGTCCTCATACCCAAAAACAAGATCCTCCTTGCAGATAATGTTTCATATAACATTATTGTTGACATCTGTGGCTGAAAGAAACCTTCCTCTTCCTCCATATCTGTCAGTGGGAACTCGTGACTAAGCACACCCATATTTGTCAACTGGTTACTCCTTGGGATGTTGTCTATTTCAGAAGGGCCTTGATGTGTGAAACTATCAGAGTCAGATGACTAAAGTCTCCACACAATCCCTTAATCAAGATTAGCCTGTAAGCTTTCCTAACTAATATCAAGCTAACAGGCATAGGAGGCATTTGCCAATCTCTTTTCCTCTTCTCTTAATGATTAATGTCAATGACACATATTTGCAAGTTTCATAAGTAGATCTTTGTTCTTCCAAATGGACTTCTATTGGGGAACAATTCATCTCAGATACACATGACCATTTTCCATTTTCTTATGACTTACAATTATTTATTAGCATTGCTAATATCACACTTTCTAACTAGTCTTTTAATGCTGATGAGGCATGGGGGGTTAACAGTGTTTGTAAAACACCTGAACCCAAGCTCAAACCCAGGAAACACACCAAAGATTAAGGAATAATGCTAATGCTGAGTAATGATAAGATGATTGCACATACCACTAATTGCATCTGTTTGTTCAAGCAGAGTGGGCACATGCTTCTTCTTGGGTACAGCTTGGTTTTATCTATAAATGTTTAGTTGAAAAGGTAGAGAAAATTTTGTGTTTTGACTTGATATTAAAATTGTGTTATAATATTAAAGCACACATATTTAGAGGCAAATGTTCAAAATGTCCGCCATTAGTTTCCACAGATTGTTGAGAATGATGAACTCTGATCTGACAAGTATTTTGTTTTCTATACTCTCTCTCACTGATCTTCTCCTTTCAATAAATGAGTACCAAGATAAAATGCTGTCTCAAATCTATCAAGAAACCGAAAGGTGGCTGCATATGTTGGTAAATGAGTTTCATATTCATGTCTCCAGCATTTGCTGAGCCCTCAATAAGGTTTTTCTTTTCCTTAATATCCACTTACGATGCTCAGACCTCAAGCACAATCCTGACATCCTAAACTTCTACTTTTCACTCACACTATAACTGATGTAATCATATGACATCACTTATACCAAACAAGGATCTTACCAAGAAACAGTGCAAATTATCAAATATTATCTATATTTATGTCTTCATCCACATTCAAATGTGTAAATGTTTTCCTGTAGTACTCCAAAGCTCAGGAGCATGATAAAATACTCTCTTCAAGCAGAAAATCCAACCTTCTAATCCTAGCCCTCAGGGTTTCTTTATAATCTGCCCCTTATATTCCTCTCCACACAACTCTTATTCCTGACCCCCTCACTTCAGGCAAATTCACTACCTCCTGTGTTTCTCATCACTCCCTTTTACCTATCCAAATACAGCCCATATTCTTAAAATCCTAATATTTCCATGAAGCTATTTTTTCTTCTTCTGAATTTCTAAATAATTTATTAGGAATCAGATAATTTAGTCATAGACAAACTGGGTTTTTGTATCTTTTACATCAAAAAAAAGGTTTAAGTTAAAAAATTGAAACTCTTCAGATTAAAGATGATAGTTTAAACACATGTACTTACCTCTGTTCCTGCCAGAACCATAATAAAATGGCAGTAAGTTTTTTCTAATGCCACAAACCCACAAAAACAGTGAGAATGGGAAAGAAGATCATAGGAACAAAAATTTTAAAGACAGGTAATAGATGGACACATAGTAACTGATTTACTAGAACTGAGAAAGCATAATCTTGAGCTGGCAAGAAAAGAATGAAAAGTCAACAGATTTCCTTTGCAGAAGCCACAAAAGACACAGGGGTTTGGCACCTTTAGGCAGGTTGAAAGAGCCTTCTGTAGAGAATCTGGCCAACCCAAGAAGAGAGACCTGAAGGCACTGGACATAAGGAGCTCTCCCTGATGGCCAGTTGGGTCTCCCTACAGTAAAGGCCACAGGATAGGCCTGCCCACATGTGCAGAGCTTTCAATTCGTTTTATAATAGTCCCATACTTAGGTGTGAGCAGAATCCACAATGCACCAGACATTTGAGGAAAACATCCAATATATAAAAGACTCCAAATGCATAAATGGATAAACAAAATGTGATACACACACACACACACACAAATAATGGAACATTATTCTGCCTTTAAAAGAAATTATGAACTATCCTATAGCACAGATGAACATAGGGAAAATAAGTCAGTCACAAAAAGACGTATACTCTATGATTCTATGTATATGAGGTACCTAGCGAAGTTAAATTCCTAGAGACAGAAGTAGAATGGTACTTCTGGGGCTAGGGGAACAAGGGTTGGAGAGTGTGTTTAGATAGGTCAAGAGTTTCATTTTGGGAAGATGAAAAGAGTTCTGGAGATGGGTTATACAATGATATGAATGTATTTAACACTACTAAATTGTACGCTTAGAAAAGGTGAAGATTGGCAAATTTTATGTTATGTGTGTAGGCTATTTTTATAAAGTCCTAAACTGTGTTGCTTAGAGATTTACACATGGGAGAAAAACTATAGAGAAAGGCAAGAAGATGGTGATCACAACAGTAAAAATGGTCATTATACCTCCAGAGGAGGGACCAGCCTAGGATTGGAATTGGGCCCTAGGAGGCTGACAGTCTTTTATTTCTTGACAGTTTTTTAAAACACACATTTTTACAATTAAATTAAATTAAATTAAAACACACTTAGGAAATGTCCATTCAGATTGATGGGAATACAGTGAATGGAAACAGATCTAGACCAAGATTTTTTTAACACTGGGGCCCGGGAAGCTCCCCATGTGCTTCCAGAGAGACAAAAAGTTTTCTAACAGTCATGAACCAGAATGGAACAGGATTTCTCAATGCTGACAACAGAGCCCAAAAGACAGAGCTGTGCATTCAAAATACTGAGGACAAATGATCTTCAGTCTTGGATTCTCTATCCAATCTATTAAGTGTGAAAGTGAAAAATAAAGACATTTTTAGACATAACAAAGTCTCAAAAATTGCCCTTACTTATCAAAGAACTAGAGAATGTACCCACTGAAATAAAGGACAAAGCAAGAAAGAGGAAGACATGAAATCCAGCAAACTAGGGACCCAACTCAAGAAAGACAGGAAGGAAGTCTAGGTGGTGAAGGGCATTCTCAAGGAAACAGTATACAGCAGGCCTGGAGAATAACCACTCCAGATAGAGGCAGGTCAGAAGGTTACAGAGAGGTGTTTTTAGGAAAATTAAGTCATTAGATCTAATATATTTGAATGTAATGAGATATTTAAACCTCAAGGCAGAGTTTAGGCTTGAATTAGTATTATACATACAAAGCAAACAAAACAACAACAGGACACAATTATTAACTCAGTATGGGGGAGAAGGAGAAAGAAAAAGTGTAGGGAAACTAGTGGTAACTACATGGTTCAGCTATATATGATGTGTACATAGTTATACTGACGTAAACTCTATGTAACCACAACTGTGTATGACACAGTAACATGGGGGAAATGAAGACAGAAAGTATATGAAAGATGAAAGAGTTAAAGCCTCAACTTCCAAAATGATGATAATGCCTAAAACCAAAAAATCAAAAAGTAGCAATATGAGTGTGCTATTTAGACATATGAAGAATATAAAAGAATTAGCTAAAGGAGTTGAGTGATGAACAGGAAATGAGTGATGGGGGAATCCCAGTTTTTCATAATAAGCCTCATAGAATTTCTAAATCGTGAGAATGTAACTTTCGAAAATAAATAAACCCAGTTGAGATGAAGGAGAATTTTCCCATGTTCTGTATGTCTGCATTTTTATAAGAAGCATATATTTATTTTTTTATGCAAAGATGTTTCATCGATCAAAAGAAGAAATTGAAAATAAACATTTCTGGTCACTGGTTTGGCAACCTTCCAGGCAGGGATATATACTTCACCTTTATAAATAATTATTTGTAAAGCTGAGGCAGTTTTAAAATATGGCCATTCATTCATTTTTTAATGGCTTAAAACAATAACTATTTTATTAAGTTTGTAAGTCTGCTGGTTGGCCAAGCAGTTCTGAGCCATAAATTCTCTGACACCCCTCCCATTAAGAGATGGTGTCTCTGTCCCCTCCCTTAATCTGGGCTGGCAATGATTGCTTCAATAAATTGTGTGATGGAAGCGATGCTATGAGACTTCTAAAAATGGGTCATGAAAGGCCATGCAATTTTCCCCTTGCTCACTGGAACACTCATTCCTAGAGTCTGGAACTTCCAGGTGAGCAGTCCAAGTACCCCGCTGCAACCATGCTGGTAAGGATACCTGTGGACACCATGATTGAGCCTGTCCTTCAGCCATCTCAACCCAGGCAATAGTCATGAAAGTGGAAGCCATCTTGGAGGTAGATCCCCCAGTCCCTGCTGTTCCAACCTCACCCATTACAGTCACTCCCAGCTGTTCAGGTCATCTGAGCTGAACAGAGCATAGCTTTTCCTAATATGCCTTTTCCAAATTCCTGACCCACAGAATCAACGAGCATTAAAAAAATAAAAAGTTTTTTGTGCCACTAAATATTGGGGTTTGTTACATAGTAAATTATAAATGAAACAAAATTTAAGGTAAAAAGCAATAAGTGATTATGTATTACTGTGCTCAGTGTGAATAAAACAATGCCTATGACTATTATATTGCTAAATTAATTACTGGGTACTAAATTGATGCATAAATTAATCATTGGGTGCTAAACTTATGAACAATTATCTCATTGCATGTACTAAATAGTTCTTTATGTTCCAATACTAAACTAATATGATTAGTTTTAATTATGACTTCAAGAATATCCAACCAAAAATGAAAACTAGTAGCTCCAGCATTCCTTTTAGATCCTGACAAAGAATCAATGGTGGGCGGGGCGGGGGGGCAGTTTAAAGGAATGAAAGTGGCTGCACGGGAAATTCTATGATAGAGAATGGAAGAGGAGCTACCTTCTCAGGTACAAAAGACTGGTATATACCTATAAAAATCATGTCAGGATGGCTGCCATTCTGGTGAAACTGAGGTTGTGAAACATGCTAAACACAACAAAAATGGCTTTTATAGCTATATTTGGAGCAAGGAGAAGAAGGAAGAAATGGGCTCATTGCTTAGTGTAGATGGTGTAATATTAACAGATGACCAAAGAAAAGGAGAACCTCTCAACTTTCATTTGGTTTGTCTCCTACAAAAAAATGATGCTCAAAAATAAAATTGTTTGAGGGTGTAGTTAGGAGGAAATGGAGGCCCCAAAGAAGTGAATAATGAAAAAAGAACACTAACACAACTGAAATGTTCAAGGCCCCAGATCTGGATGCAGTACATCTCCCAAGGTGCTGAAGGAAACTGGAGATGTGGTTTTTGAACCATTGTAAATGAAGTTTGAGAAATTTTATAAAATAGGAAAAGTACTAGGGACAGGCAAATACTATCTTACTTTCAAGAAATTTTAAAATGTAATTTATAAAACTATTCACCACTGATTTTGATATTAGTCACCCTGACAAGTTTCTAGATTCTACACTCTTCAGATATAGAATCTAGCTAATTTGTGAGAACCAAGTAGTGAGAGCAGTGAGAAATACTCATGCTAAACAAACCTCATTTCCCTTTTTTCAGAGTGTTACAATAGAATTAACAACACTGTTGGGGGAACTGTTAGGACTTTATTTTCTGCCTTGATTTCAAGGAAGAAACATAGTCTTTCAGGACATCTTTGCAGATCATATAAAGAAACTTGAGCACAAGTACAGGAATTTGATGAGTCTATTGAAGTTTGAACCTTAATAGGAATTAAGTGTTGATTTTGGTTATGTCAGCAAAAACAGCAGAGGAAGGACCTGTGAAAATTCACTCCCCCATAAAAGCAATGAAAACCCTGCAAAACTGTCATAATCAACTTTTTAAAAACTCTGTAAATTAACCAAAGGCTTGCAGAAACTTGAGGAATGCTTATTCAATAAAAATGGCTGAATCTTGGTAAGAATAGTCAACTTTGTGACACTTTAACCCACCCTAGTCCTGTCCCAAACTCTCCAGCTCTCTTGGAACTTTGAGAAAATAGCCTACCTTGCCACTGCAACCTCGTAGCCTCTGAAGGAACAGAATAGAGCAGGAGCTCTTTACAAAACTTATTCCCAAAGAATCGTCATTATCGACACTGACTTATGGTTCCTTGGAAGACTACACTTACAAGATTGTATTTGACTTCAACTGGAGCTTGCCTAGTATGAAAAGCCTTCTTCTCAGGGTCATTTGTTGAAGGCATTTACAGGCAAGTGTTTTAACTTTACAGCTGCCTCAGGTAAGAAATAGCTGTTAGGACAAATAATACACTAAAAAGCTGAAAAGGAAAAACTGAGGGAAATCAAAGCTCTGAGATGACAATGTGAGGAGCTCTGCATACTCACTCCCCGGAAAGACAGGCAAAGCTGATCAAAATTATTTTAAAATATATATATGGAAATTGTTCTAATGGAACATAGCCAATGAAGAAACATTTGTTCAAGAAAATCTACTAAAACTTGGTAAGAACAGGGAGAATCTGCAGCATTTAAGCCAAACCAATTCCCTCCCTCCCTTTCCCCAGCTCAGTCTGAAGGAAGCTCCACTCTGGGTTTGTGTGGCCAAAAAGACGATGCGCCCTCCTCTCCCCTCACCTCCCAGCCAAGCCTTACCATACCTCACCAGGAGGGGCAGGCTGCCAGCATAGCTCATCAACTCCAACTTCAATGTGAAGAGGCTAAATTTCTGGTGAGTGTAGCAGAGAGGGAGGAGCCTCCTTTCACCACACAGCCTCTACTCGTGGAATGGGTGCTCTTTCCCACGTGTGACAGTCCAAGGACACACTCATCCCAGCTTGTCCATAGAGCAGAGATCCCATGCTGAGAGAAGGAAACCAAGAAGGCCAGAGGCTACTGCCTCCTCACCCAGTGCCCAGAGTAGTAGCTGTAAGATTTTGCCTAGGGAGAGGCAGTCCATAGAAAAGAGACTCGAGACTTCCAAAAAAATTGATTTTACTTGAAACATAGTATAGAAAGTTCAAGCCTAAGGGCACTCTAAAAAAAAAAATAGCTTCTCTTAGTTAAGAACCACAAGGCTAAACCATAGGTCATTTAATTCACTGGAAAGAACCTGAGAAAAAAAAACAGCTAAGAACCCTTCTGGGGTCAGAACAAATTTCAAATACCAGCCTCATAACCTATCCCTGCCCAAATTTCATTGGGTCAGACTGGTAAGAAATATATGCCCACAGGGAATTTTCAAAAACAGTAGAGTGACCAGTCAGTAATTAGTGGAGCTTAACAAGCAGTGTGTAACACCAAATGAAGCAGACTGCTTAACGGAGAATTTGGAAAAAGAGATAATCAAAAAGAGCCTGCTACAACCAGTCAAACCAAGGTAACTGAGCAAGCCTGAGTCTATACTTTGAGGGGAAATAGACTTAACTAAAATAGCCTAGTCAAGTCATGAAACAAATAAAGAAGCAAACAACAACAAAAACAACCCCCAGAGAGGGAGAAGGGGAATCAGTATCCAGAGTTGCTACAATATATTACCTGAAATGTCCCGTTTTCAACAAAAATTATGAGGCATACAAAGAAAGGAAAGAAAGGAGATTCATACACAGGCAAAAAGCAGGCAACAGAAACTGCCAGCGAGAGGGACTAGATGTCAGTTTAACAAAGATTTCTATATATCCTTTATAAATATGTTTAAATAACTAACCATGCTTAAAGAAATAAAGGAAGGCATGATGATAATGTCCCATCAAATAGAAAATATCGACAAAGAGATAGAAATTATTTAATAAAACAAAGCAAAATAAAAAGAACCAAAAAAATCCTGGAGTTGAAAAGTACATTAACCAAAAGGACAGAAGAAAAAATCAACTCAAAGATAAATCAAGATTGTGCAATCCAAAGAACAGAGAGAAAATGGAATCAAGAAAAATGAACAGAGGCTCAGAGAAATGTGGGACAACTTTAAACACACCAACCTATGTGTAAGAGAAGGGAGAAGAAAAAGTATTTAAAGAAAACGTGGCTAAAGACTTCTCAGATTTGCTGGAAAATGTTAATCGATATATCCAAGAAGCTCAATTAACTCTAATATGATAAATTCAAAGAGATTCACAGTAAGACACAAAGTAAAAGTGCTGAAAGACAAAGAGAAATCTTGGATGCAGAAAAAAAAAAAAAAAGACACATCACATGCAAGGGAATTACAATAAGATTAACAGCTAACTTCTGCTCCTGAATAATGGAAACCCAAAGTGGAATGACATAATCAAAGTACAGAAGATTTTCATCATTCATGGTATTTATATTCCATAAAATCACTGCAAAACTGAGTTAGCTAATACTGAACCATTGCTCCCAGGGGGAAATATAGGTAAGTATATCTTAATTACTCGCATTCAGCTTGACATAGCCTCTAGTCACACCCTGTTTAATGTGTGTTTCTGTTTAAAGTCACTTCATTTCATTATATATTATTGATTAATTAACACTGAACTCGTGGCCAACAGTACTATAACTCATGCCTGAACAAAGCTTATCTAGTGCGTGCATTTTCTCTGTAAGGCACATCATGGCCTTGCACTTGGGACAACCAGACAGCACTTCAGCACTATGCTTGGGGGCCATTTTCAACAGCAAAAGCACCAATAGAAAGCACCAAAATGCAAATCCATGGTACTAAATAGACTATGACAAGGATACTTTATAGTGTAAGAGCTGAAAAAAGGAGGAAGAGTATTACCCTGTTCAACTTCAGCTGGGAACAGGCATACATGGTGACCTAAATTTCTGCTGCTCTGCACATGTCCACAAATGACTGTGAAAGCACTATGAGCCATGATTTGGGGGTTACAAATAAAATTTAGTGAGTAAGAATATTCACAAATACAGAATCTGTGAATAATGAGGGTCAACTGTACTAAAAAAACCTGTCAACTAAGAAATCTCATCTCCAACAATACTAACTTTCAAAAATAAGGTGAAATAAAGACATTCTCAGATAAATTAAACTGAATCTGTTGCTAGCAGACTTGCCTCACAAGAAACACTAAGATATGTGTCAAGACGAATACGAGTAAACCCAGATTGAAATTCAAATCCACATGAAAAAACAAAGAGCACCAGTAAAGGTCATTGTGTCAGTACAAATGCTTATATTTCTTTTCTTCTCTTAAATGATTTTTAAAGAAATTGTATAAATAAATATATGTATATGTATATGTATATGTATATGTATATGTATATGTATATGTATATATGTGTGTGTGTGTATATTATATAATTGTATTGTTGGGCCTATTATAGATAAGTATATATATATTTGACAACAGCACAAAGGAGGTGGGTGGGACCAAAAGTTGTATTGGTGTAAGAAAATCACACCAGATGATAACCTGATCTCACAGAAAAAAAAAATAAGAGAAACAGAAACGATGAAGTAAATATAAGAATGTCTATAAGTATATACTTGTTCCTTTATTTTTGCCACTTTAATAAACATAAAATTATATAAAATTATAACAATGTATTGTTGAGTTTGTAACATGTAGTAATATGCATAACAATAATAGCACAAAAAAGGGGAGGAGGTACTACAGCCATATAAGAGTAACATTCTATATATCGATGGAATTGTTAGTATATATTTGAAGTAGATTCTAATAAGTTAATATGTATTTGGTAAGCCCTAGAGCAATCATTAAGGAAAAAGCTTAAAAAATACAGTAAAAAAAACTAGTTAAGAGAAAACATAACTCAAGAAAATACTTACTTGATGCAAAAGAAATCAATAAAGAAAACAGAAAAAGGATATGAGATATGAATGAAAACAAAAATTTAAATGGCATATGAAATCCAACTATACTAATAATATTGCATGTAAATGAATTAAAAATGCAACAAAAAGGCAGAGATTATCAGACGAGACAATCTACAGGAGACACAATTTAGTTTGAAACACAAATAGGTTTAAAGTAACAGGATAGAAAAAATATCTCATGCCAAAATCAATGCTAAGAAAACTGAAGTAGCTATACTAATATCAGACAAAATGGACTTTAAAAACAAAATGTGTTACTTCAGATAAAAAGGGACACTTTAAAAAAAGTTCAACCCATTAGGAAGATATAACAATTATAATCACATATACACCTAACAACAAAGCCCCAAAATATATAAAGTGAAGTCTGACAGAATTGAAGAGGAAAATAGTAAATTCAACAATAATAGTTGAATATTTCCATACTTCATTTTCAATATTGGATAGAATGACTAGGAAGTAGAGCAATAAAGAAATAAAAAACTTAAACAACACTAAACACGAGATAGAGCTAACAGACATCTATAGAATGCTCAACCCATCCTCCTCAAGTTCACATGGAACATTCTCCAGGACAGACCACAGAACAAGCCTCAGTAAGTTTAAAAGAATTGAAATCGTACAAAATACATTCTCTGATTACAATGAAATTGGAAATTAATAACAGATAGAAATTGAAGGAATTCACAAATAGGGGAAATTACACAATACACTATTTAAATAACCAGTGAGTCAAAGAAGAAATCATAAGGGAAATTAGAAAATATTTTGAGATGAATGAAAATGAAGATACAACACATGAAAACTTAGGGGACGTAGCCAAGCAGTGCTTAGAAGGGCAATTTATAATTATAATAGCTATAAATTTGAGCCTATATAAGAAATACCTATATTAGAAAAAAGGAAATATTTCAAATCAATGACCTAATCATCTATCCTAATCACTAGAAAAAGAAGTTCAAGCTAAATCCAAAACAAGCAGAAGAAAATAAGTAATTATTAGATTGATAGAATAGAAATGAGTCAAAAAATAAACCCATATAACTATGGTCAGTTGATTTTCTTTCTTTCTTTTTTTTTTTTTTTTGCTTTCCAAGGTGATATTTATTACCCTGACTATGGTGAACTGAGCACATTGAATATGTGCAGTTTTTTGTAAAAATTACACTTCATTAAAACTGTTAAAAATATTTCTACCCCTTGTTTTTACTTTAATGTGGACATAAGAAAATACAAAATCACACACATACATGGCTTGTGTGACATTTGTACTAGACTGCTCTGCTCTAGATGGACAATAAGTGACAGCCACTGCCTGTTGAAAGCAGCATACAAACAACCTGAGGTTGGAAAATTTCCCATGTGTTTCCTCCTACTTATCAATGTGTTTTTTAAGAGGATACTTGTGGAATTTTTTAACAAGTACACTGAAAATCAACTTCAGTACCAGTTATACCAGAGAGACTCAAAACCTTGAATTTCTGGTTGTCAGGTCTTGGTTGAGATCTCTAACAACCTTGCAAAAAATTCAGAGTAACCTTGTCACACCATCACTGAACTAAAGTATATAAAGTTACATTTAGATCCCCTGATAGATCCCCTGACCCAAAAAGCCTATAAAAGTTTCACTTTGATGTTCATAGCTGCCAGTTCTACTGTAAAATAACAAAAAAACGTAAGGCATGGAAACAGTGTCGATAGTGTCACTAAGACAACACACAGTACAATTGCATTCTGTTGAGTGTGGCTGACCACAAAGGGTGGCCTCCCCAGCAGCAGAGAGAACAAACTGCCACACTTCACACACACCAGTGGTCAGGTGATTTTCAAGAAGGGTGCAAGACAGTTCAATGGGGAAAGAATAATCTTGTCAACAAATGGAGCTGGGATAACTGGATAATCACATACTAATTCATACCATATAAAAAATAACTCAAAATGTATCAAAAACCTAAATGTGAGAACTGAAACTATAAAATTCTTTAAAGAAAACATAGATATAACCTTCATGCATTGGAGTGCCAACAGTTTCTTATATATGTAACCTAAGCACATGCAACAAAAGAAAAAAATAGATAAATTGGACTTCATCAAAATTAAAACATTTTGTGCTTCAAGTAAATGAAAAGACAATCCACTGAATGGGAGAAAATATTTGCAAATCAGATATCTGATAAAGGTCTAATAATCTGAATATATAAAGAACTTTTACAACCCAACAATAAGAAGACTAACATCTCAATTTTAAATTGGGCAATGGACTTGAATAGACGTTTCTCTAAAGAAGATATATAAATGGCCAATAAGCATATAGCCAACAGAAAAATACAAATAAAAACTACAAGATACCACTTCACATGCACATACTAGGATAGATAGAATTTAAAAAGACAGATAAGAAGTGTCAGTGATGATGTAGAGAAATTGAAACCTTCACACACCACTGGTGGGAATGTGCAGGCACTGCGGAAAACAGTATGGCAGTTCCTCAAAAGGTTAAACAGAGTTACCATATAATCCAGTTATTCTACTCCTAGCTATATATCCAAGACAACAGAAGACATATATTCACACAGAAACTTGTATATGAAAGTTTATAACAGCATTATCCATAATAATCAAAAAGTGAAAACAACTCAAGTGTCCACCAACTGATGAGTGGAAATATAATGTGGTATCTTTACATAACCAAATATTATTCCGGCATAAAAAATAATAATCAAATACTGACACATGCTACAACCTGGGTGAATCTTGAAAACATGCTAAGTAAAAGAAGCTAGATGCAAAAGGCCACAGATTATATGATTCCATTTATATGAAATGTCCAAAACAGGCAAACCCATAGTGATGAAAAGCAGATTAATGATTACTAGGGCTAGAGGGATGCGGGAATGGACAATGACTGCTAATGAGCATGGGTTTCTTTTTGGGTGATTGAAAATGTTCTGGAATTAGATAGTAGAAATGGTGAAATGACCTTGTGAATACATAAATATCACTGACCAGTCTATGGCTTTGCTACCCTGAACAAGCCCGATCCCATCTGATCTCGGAAGCTAAGCAGGGTCAGACCTGGTTAATACTTGGATGGGAGACCACCTAGGAAGACCAAGTGCTGTAGGTGTAAAAAATTTAAAAAAATAAGGGATTGTAAACTGACAAGGTCCTTGCAATCTGTGAGGTCAACCAAGGGTTGCCTTGCCTAAAAATAAATAAAAATAAATAAATAAATATCACTGACCTGTAAAATGGTGATTTTTGGTATATAAATTATATCTCAATTAAAAAGTTGACTGTATGATTTCATTTATATGAAATCCTAGAAAAAGCAAAACTAGAGTGACAGAAAGTAGTTCAATCATTTCCTGGAAGATAGAATCACTGGAAGGTGGATTTTTATTTTAAATCAATTAATTTTTTATGGAGACATTGGTTAATGAAATCTGGTAAGTTTCAGCTATGCGTTTTAACAGTAAGGCATATATACATTTATATGGTGGTTCACCTCCCATAGTTAGCTTTTCTTTCTGTCACCACATATTTGACTCCTTTTACCCCATCTACCTTCCTCCTCCCCCTACTCTCTGGTAACCACTAATATTGTCCATGTACATGAGTCTCTGTTTGTCCTGTTGTTTTGTTGCTTTTAGGTTTATATCTTACATATAAGTGATATCATGTGGTTTTCAACTTTGTCTATCTGGCTTATTTCACTTAGCATGATTATCTTGAGATCCATTCATGTTGTCACAAATGGCAGTATTTCATCTCTTCTTATGGCTGAGTAATATTATGGCTAGTAATTTTATTTATATATACACACACACACACGCACGCACACACACATACACACACACACACGCACACATACACACACACCACAGCTTCTTTAGCCAATCATCCATCATAGGACACTTTGGTTGCTTCCAGTACCTGGCCACCATGAATAATGCTGCTATGAACATTGGTGTGCAAATATCTTTATAGATATGAATTTTCAACTCATTGGGGTAAATACCCAGTAGAGGGATTGCTGGGTTATATGGTAGATAAATTCTTAGATTCCTGAGGAACCTCCATACTGTTTTCCATAGTGACTTTACCAATTTGCAGTCCCACCAGCAGTGTATGAGGGTTCCTTTTTTCCCTGCATCCTCTCCAACATTTGTTATTACTTGTCTTGTTGATTATAGCTATTCTAACAGGTGTGAGATGGTATCTCACTGTGGTTTTTATTTGCATTTCCCTAATAGCTAGCAATGTTGAGCATCTTTTCATATATTTGTTGGCCATTTGTATGTCCTCTAGTGAGAAGTGTTTGTTCAGCTCCTCTGCTCATTTTTTGACTGGATCATGATTTTTGTTGTTATTAAGTTGTGTGAGTTTTTTTGTATAATTTGGATATTAGGCCCTTATCAGAGGCTTTGCTTGAAAATATATTTTCCCATTCGGATGGTTGTCTCCTTCCCTTGTTGATGGTTTCTTTTGCTGTGCAGAAGCTTTTTAGTTTGATGTAGTCCCATTCATTTGTTTTTGCTTTGACTTCCTGTGCCTTTGAGGTCAAATTCATAAAATCCTCTTTAAGTCCAAGATTCTTCAGTTTAGTTCCTATGTTTGGAAGAGGGTTTTTTAATTTGAAGACATTTTTCTATATCCTGATAGAGGTGATTATTACATGATTGTAGACAATTACCAAAATTCATCTGGGTGAATATTTAAAATGGATGGATTTTTATTGAATATAAATATTATCTTAATTTTAAAAACAATAGAAATTTGATGTCAATTTAGAGAGGTATCTTTAATGATAAGAAACATCTGTATCTTTTGAAGTTTTAAGGCCTACATATTAAAAAATCTCTAAAACTATCTATGGCCATGCCACCCTGAATGTACCCTATCTTGTCTGATCTCAGAAGCTAAGCAGGGTCGGGCCTTGTTGGCACTTGGATGGGAGACCACCTAGGAATATCAGGTGCTATAGGCATTAAAAAAAAATAATCTCCAAAACTTTTCTACACCTACCAACTTTGTGAAGCAAAACAGAATCAGTTTTACTATCACAAATTTACATTTGATAAAACTAAAGTTTAGAAAAGTTATATCACCCACCCAGGTTCACATATAAAAACATTTACATTTTAACATCCTTAGGAAGTTAGTTCGATATCTTCTTTTTCAGATAAGAAAACTAAGGAAGTTAAACAACTGATAAGTGGTGACAGGATTCAAACTCAAGCATCTGCTTCCAGAGCTTGTATTTGTTTTGCTTTGTTTTTTCACATTAAAGGAAAGCAAAATGGTGTGGTCAAAGCAATATACATCTTTAGGTTGAATATGGCCTCAGGCATCCTGTTGTCAGCCTCCCTGGAGGGTCAGATAGACATGCAGAGTCCCAGTCCTGACACTTGTCAAGTGCGTGGTCTTGAACAAGTCACCCACCCTTTCCACCCCAGCTTCATGTATGAAAAGAAGTTGATGTCTATTTCACAAGCCTAGTGCAAAAAGCAAATAAGGTCATGTACACCCCCCCAAAAAATCTCACACTTGGGAGGCACTCAGTTTCCCCCTTCAATTTAGCCACTGCCTACCTGGTACAAAAGTGCTCAATAACAGGACTGTTCAAATAATATAATCTTCTGCAATTAATAGGGGTATACCTCATCTCTCAATTCTGTGAATTCTGTGAATTCACAGAAGCAGAAAGAGAGAGAGGGACCTTGCAACCCCCACACTTATAATCACAGCACTCTACCACTTCACAAATGAATCTATAATGATAAATTGTGATATGTTGCATGAGAGAAAAGAACTCCATGAGGGAGGCATATGAGCAGCATATATTTTAGGTTGGGACTCGGGATTTGTGTGGAGGTGAATAAAATATTGGGCCAATACAAGGGAAGCAATACTCATACTATACTCAC
This sequence comes from Cynopterus sphinx, assembly GCA_030015415.1. Lineage (NCBI taxonomy): Eukaryota > Metazoa > Chordata > Mammalia > Chiroptera > Pteropodidae > Cynopterus > Cynopterus sphinx. Next base: position 90,000,127 of record CM057379.1, on the reverse strand, counting down.
ACTAGTCAGACTACATATAAAAAATGGCATTCTATTTTGGATGCTGCATTTTAACAGGAACACAGTCAACCCTGAGCTCATCCAGAAAAGCACGTTCCAACTGATAAAGGGTTTGGAGACCATACCGTAAATATTCAATTCCTTCACTCAACAAATATTTATTGAGTGTAAAACACTAGTTGATACTAGAGAGATTTTAAAAGTAAAGACACCAGCATTATGGCCTTCAAGAAATTTTACACTTTAGTAGGGAAGGCAAAATGAGTATATAGATAAATGTAATATAAATTTGACATTTGCTGTAGGACGTAAGTACAGGCATAGCACATACAGCTGGAAAATACCAGAAACACCTCATGAAGGGTGGTATTCAGCAAATCCTGGAGATGAAAAGGATTCCTTTAATTGAAAACCTATTCATAAGGGGCATCCCAAATAACAGAAATAGCATAAACAAAGGTGCAAAAGCAGGAATATGTATGGTATGAAAGCCACAGAGAAATTCAGTTTGGCTAGGGCAAAAGGCTTATCTAGAAAATGAGCCTGAAAAGATAGATTTGGGTAAAAGTAAATAGGGCCTTAGATGTTGGTAAAAGAATTTCATTTTCATTTGGTGGTCAACAGGAGTAATTTGGAATTTCTAAACAGAAACTTCATAATAGACACTGCTGTTTTGCCTGCTCAACACTTTCTGGGAAGAGTACCCCAATTTTCCTTAGAAAACCATCCCTCCCCCAGCCTAGTTTGTCTCATGTAAGAAGAGCTAACTAAACCTCCAATTCCATACAGATTGGTTCAGGACTTTGTACAGGCTCCAAACGGAACCAATGACCAATGAGAGTCACATCTGGAGTTTTAGTTATAAGGAGATAGAGACAGACAGACAGGAGCTTTATCCCTTGCTGGAGTTACTAGAAAAAAATAGCAGAAATGAATTTGTAACTTCTAGCAGCCCTCTTGCCACTATGGGAAGAACCACCTGAGAATGGAACCCATTCAGAAGCAGAGCTCAGAGATGGGATTAAAGTCCTAATGACATTGTTTGAGTCCCTGTAGCCAATTGTGCCTTAACAACCACCTCTTAAGTTTTTATGTAAGCCAATGCATTTCCTTTCTTTTTTAAGTCAGTTTGAGCTGGGTCTTTGACCTTATTGCTGTACTGCTTAATACGAATCTCGTCAGAGCTGTGTTTTAAATGTGTCTGAGGAGAAAGAAGACTGAAGAAAAGAAGGCTACTTCATACAACAGTAATAGTACAATAAGATAGTAAATGCAAAGTGGAATGAAGAATCACAAGGAAACATCAGACAAACCCAGACTGAGGGATATTCTACCAAATAACTGGCCTGTAATCTTCAAAGATGTCAAGGTCATGAAAGACCAAAAAAAAAAACAAAAAGATTATGAGAATATTCCAGATTACCAGAAATGAAGGAATCATAACAACTAAATGTAACATGTGTTTCTGAGTTGTATCCTAAACCAGAAAATGGTGATTAGTGGGACAATTGGTAAAATTTGAAAAAGATCTATAGATTAATTCTATTAATGTCTTGATTTTAATAATTGTACTGTTTATATCAAATGTTAACATTTAGGGAATGTTGATGAAGTGTATACAGAAATTCTTTGAACTATTTTTGTAACTTTTTGGTAAGTTCTGAAATTATTTTAAAAGTTAAAAAGTAAAAAATGAAATTATGAAATTAGAGTTTGATCAACGGTAGAGGCAATGGCTTTAGGAAATATGATGAGAAACAGCAAGGAATTTGCTAAATACAGAAAGAAATGAAAAAAATGAGAAAATAACAAGTTTCAACTCTGAGAGAATGGTGTTTTACTGAAGCAAATGGAGTCTGGAAAAGAAACAGGTTTCTGAGTGAGAAGGTCAACTTTCATTGGACATGCTGAATTTTATGTATCAGCTAGCTTCCCAATGAAGCCATTTGGCAAACACTGAGACTTTGGAACTGGATCCAGGGAGAAAGGCAGTGGGTAAGGACAGAGATTTTACATAAAGGAAAAAGCTTGACCCCACTAAGGGAGATGCTGTGGAGAAAGAAGATTCGAGGGGACAGCTGAGGGAAAGGGCCCAGTGGGGGGCTGGCATTGCTGATCATAGATTTCAGAGAAGGGATCAGCTGAGAAATGCTTATTCCAGAGGAGACATGATGGGTCATAGCTAATCTCTAATATATGAAGGAGTATCACAAGAAAACTATATGAGAGGGTTTGACTGTCTGTTTGTTTGTTAAAAAATGGTCAGTACTTAAATCTTAATAAATTATTGTGTTTTGATCCCTATTCCTGTATAGTTGCTGCCTTCTAGGTTGGTGCTGGCTAGCTGAGTTAACTGGCACTCTTGAAATGCTACTCGCTTGTGTTACCGTAGGCAGATTACCCACTGGCCTCTCTCTCTGACCTTGACATCACAAATAGATAAGTGGTTAAAGACTAAGTCTATGCAGATCCATGAGGAGAGAGCTAAGCCAAATAGCAGCTGTTAGAAAAATCCATTCAATGTAGCGAGCTGCTGCGAGGTAACAAACTACCTGATGGAGAAGGTAATTTCTTGAGCTCCATCCAACTCCTTAGTTCAGTAAGCTTCTTTTTTTCTTTGTAAAATGTTCATAGCATCTACTTTTTATAGCTGTTGCAAGGATGATAGATAAAGTTCATAAAAGTGACCGGCACAGATTAGATGTTCAATCTATGTTAGTTGAACGTGAATCTATGGAAAAGACAAAGAAATCCCAATCCAATCTCCAAGGAAGTACCAACCTCAGCCACTAGAGGGGAATCTCAGTCACAGGGCTTTAAGTGAAACTATGATACAGCATGAGGTGGCAGGCACCCCCTTTGGATACAACCTTTCCTAAGCCAGGAAACTCATTCCCCCTTAGGAAACTTGGCTCCATGCTGAACTCCATGGTGTCTTCTCTGAGTCACTATATTCTCCTAAAGTTGCAAAATGATCTGGCAAAAGTCTCTCAAAGGATTTTACTGCTTACTGAGTAACATTCAAATTCCTTGCCAGAATCTAAAGCCTTCCTCAATCCAGCCCCAACCTACCTCTTCAGCCTGAACCCCCCTTTATCCTTTATACTGCAGCCACACTGGACAAATCGTGCTCCTGCATCTACGCCAGGGCTCATGCTTCTCCTTCTTCTTGGTGAATTTCCTCTATCCTGACTTTTTGAAACCCTACTTCTTTTTCAATGATGCAAATGCCACCTTCTCCATTACTCACTCCCTCTTCATTTCTCTAGAGAGAGCGATCTCACCCACCCCTGAGCTCACACACCATATATTACATCCACCTATCTTGTATTAAATTGATTTATGAAGTAACCCTCATACACTGCTGGTGGGACTGCAAATTGGTACAGCCACTATGGAAAACAGTATGGAGGTTCCTCAGGAATCTAAGAATTTATCTACCATATGACCCAGCAATCCCACTGCTGGGTATTTACCCCAAAGACTTGCAAACCCATATCCAAAAAGATATTTGCACACCAATGTTTATAGCAGCATTATTCACAGTGGCCAAGAATTGGAAGCAACTGAAATGTCCTATGATAGATGATTGGCTAAAGAAGCTGTGGTACATATATGCAAGGGATATTAGTCATAAAAAGAGATGAAATACTGACATTTGCAACAACATGGATGGACCTCGAGATAATCATGTTAAGTGAAATAAGCCAGATAGACAAAGTTAAAAACCACATGATATCACTTATATGTAGGATATAAACCCAAAAGCAACAAATGAACAGGACAGAGACTTAGGGACATGGTCAATGAACTAGTGGTTACCAGAGGGTAGGGGGTGTGGGAGGAAAAGAGAGGTAGTTGGGATAAAAGGGGTCAAATATAGAGGAATAGGGGAGGGTAAAGTGGGTAAAGGGGATCAAATGTATGGTAACTGAAGGAAACTGGACTTTGGATGGTAATCACTCAACAGAATATATAGATATCAAGCTACAATGTGTACCTGAAAATTATATAATTGTATTAACTAATTTTACCCCAATAAACTTTTAAAAATTTAAATAAAGTGTTTATTGAATACAAAAAAATAAAAAATAGATTTATGTATATGCGTCTTTTCTCTTCAATAGATTAGAAACTCCACGAGAGAAGCCAGTAGGTAATTTGCCCAGGGTAGCACAGTGAGTTAAGTGGCAAAGATGAGATTCTAACCTGGGCAATCTGGCTCCAGAGAGCTCTTGCTCTGAACCACTAACTCACACTATATATATAGTCGTTCATCAGCCACAGTGTTGAGCTCAGAGCTTTGCACACAGTTGCCATTCAAGAGCTTATCAAATGAATACTTTACAATTTTTTGATCTAATTAGCATCTCTTGAACTTTCACTGACTTGTGGGCTATTGTGAACCAGCAACTTGGTCTCATTAATCTGAATTAGAGTGCCTGGCTGTAGCTCTAATTATGAACAATTTCAGAATCATAATAACTGTTCCACTTTGTCTCTTGATCTATAATGCATATAAGGACCTACACCCAGCTTCTAAAGGAGAAAAAGACAACGTGATTACTTACTGAAGCCTAAGAAATGTGTTTTTCTGAAGCTTCAAGCTCACATCTTCACTGAGAAGTGAGGGGTACGGCCTGGATGGTCTCTGAGGGCCCTTTCTTCAGTTTTAACAGTCTATGCTCCTGGGAGACAATTGAATTAAAAATATCCTCTGCCTCTGCATCAGAAGGGATCACTTTGTGCCTCAGCTCCCCAACTCTGATTCCCCATCTGTAAAACTTGATTCATCATTCAAAAAATTTTTCAGAATACAAGTGCCAGGCATTGTACAGTAATAAACAGAAAAGACATTTTCTTAGCTCATCCAGCTAAGAAAATCAGATGACACCGATATTGTGGGGTTGTCTTAAGAAATTAAAGGAGTCAAGTAATTGCGTAAACTATAAAGTTTAGTACAGAACCAAAAGATGGCCTTGACAGGATTCCAGTTTTGCCAAATCCAACGACAAAAACGTTCCCCATGTTGCTGTTTTCGAGGAAAGCCTGACGGTGTATTGCAACATTGCCTGCAGCTTCCTCGCCTTTCCCCTTTGGTCCATGTAAAGGTAAGCTTAGGCTACCCTTGCTGCACATTTGCTGGCAGCGGTCAGGTCCCCAGCCCTCTCCCCTCAGGCCTCTGATGAAAGCCATGAGGCTGCCAGTCTGGACCTGTCATTGGTCTGAGAGACTCCGAGTCACCAGCTCCTGCTCGGACTCAGTTTCCTCGTCTGTGAGAGGCAGGCCACATCTCAGGCTACTGTGAGCTTTGGACGGGCTCGCTCGGCGTCGGGACGAGCGAGCCTGGCTCAGGGAGGCCCGACTCTCTCGGGGGCTGGTGAGGGCTCCCTTAAGGTTCCATCGCCAGCCACAGGCCGCTTCGTCTGTGGGAGCCGCGGTCCCAGCTCCAGCACACGCTGGCTGGGTGGCTCCGGGTGCAGTCGCCGGGCAGCCAGCCCTGCTGCTCGTTCTGCGCTCGTCGGGAAGGTCTAGACTTCCTCAGGACTTTCCCCCGGGGCAGACCGGAGCGGGGAAGCCTGCGGTGCCGAGCGGCGGGGCACTCGCGGGGGCGACTGGGCACTCGCGGAGGGGAAGCAGGGCGCGCGGCGGCGCGTCACGTGGCGGGCGGCGGGGCGGGGCCTGCGCGCGCGGCCCCGCGGGCGGGCAGGGGCGGGGCCGCGGGCGGGGCCGCGGCGGGGGAGGCGGGCGGGCGGGGAGGAGTGGAGATGGCGGCGGCGGCGGCGGCTCCGGGGGGCGGGGAGCCCCGGGGAGCCGATGGGGTCGGCCCGGGGGTCTCCGGGGAAGTGGAGATGGTGAAGGGGCAGCCGTTCGACGTGGGCCCGCGCTACACGCAGCTGCAGTACATCGGCGAGGGCGCCTACGGCATGGTCAGGTGAGGGGGCGTTCCGGGGCAGGGATGAGTCTGCGGGAGGGGGCAGGGGGTCCGGGGAGGGGCGCTGAGTACTTTCTGGGCCGTGGGGGTCGGAACGTCCCGAAGCGGCGGGGGCTTTAGGAGTCTGGGCAGAGGGCCTCTGAGGGCTTTCTGAGGGAGGGGGCGCCGAGTGCGTTCGAGGGAGACGGCGCTCGGAGGCCTCGAACCCACCAATCTGTCATGACGGGAAGGGCACCGAAGTGCATGCCAGGGAGCTGTGGGGACCCTGTAGACGCGGGATGAGGCGAAGAGAATAAGTATTCCTAGGGAGGTAATATCCTTAGTGAAGGACCCTTCTTTAGGGAGAAGATGCCTTAGATTCCCCCAGTGACATTTGCCAAGGAGTTTGGGAGAGAAGAGCTGAGCTCAGGGCTCAGCAGGGTGGGGCAAGGCTTTGGGCCTGGGCCACGGTCCAGTGAGCCGTGAGGGGTCCAGGAGTGCCTTCCTGAGCTTTGAGGAGGAGTCTGTGAGTCTTCCCATCCCCACTGTGTGCTCTGGCCCTTCGTTCGTGTGGGAACAGTTCTGCTGCCCAGGTACCTCTCCCAGACACCCCTGCCTGCCGTATCCCTTCCCTCCAGTCCCTCTTTTGACTCCCTTCTTCTCACTGTATTTGCCTCACTGTTTGTCCTCCACTCATCTCCCAGCCCCTGGACCTGTCTTGGCTTGAGGGAGCCCATCATAGGAAAGGGAGGATGAGGGGTCAGGGCAACTAGAATGGAAAGAGTTGAGGAGAGGGGAAGTCAGTGAGCGGTCAGTCTCTTCCTCTGTTTGTGAAGTCACTGAAGGGCTGCCTGGCTAGTCCCCAGCTTTCTCCCTGGAGAATCCAGGCCTTCACAGCAGGAAGGAACCAGCATTGTTTATGACTTTGCCAGAACCCTCTGTTTCTCCCTCCCCGCCAAGGCCTGGGTGGGGCCACCAGTCCTGGACTCCCCCTTTCTAAGACCACATCAACATCTCTCTGGCCCTCTCAGCTCAGCTTATGACCATGTGCACAAGACACGCGTAGCCATCAAGAAAATCAGCCCCTTCGAGCATCAGACCTACTGCCAGCGCACACTGCGGGAGATCCAGATCTTGCTGCGCTTCCACCATGAGAATGTCATTGGCATCCGAGATATTCTGCGTGCACCCACCCTGGAAGCCATGAGGGATGTGTATCCTTCACCTCGGCCAGATGGCTGGCCAGGCACAGCCTCAGAACTGGGCTGGGAAAACATTGGCTTTCTTTTTCCTTCTTCCCTGTCACCCTTCAAAACAAACCCAGTAAAAGAAACCTTCTAGCAGAAAAGAGGCCATAGAATGTAAGAAGACTGGGAGGCCTCAGATAAATCCTGCCCTGCTGCACCCAGACAGTGTGGCCTTGGTCAAGTCTGTTCTCTGTGCTGTGCCTCTTTGAGAGGCTGGGCAAGATGGTCTCTGTGGGTGCTTTTGTCTTCTGACATGTGGAGTTCTGTGACATGATCCAGTCTCTGCCCACAGTCAGTTCTTTAACAGATGAGGATTCTTTCTTCTCTGGGTCCTCAGACTGGAAGGCAGAAAGAAAACTGCCCTTTTTTGAGGACCTACCATGAGTCAGGTGCCAGGATATGCCTAGGGCTTTGACGTTTCCAGTTCTACCTCCCCACTGCCCTATGAGATGGGTCTCATCAGATCTGTTTTGTAGATGAGGAAGCTGAGTCTAAGAAGTCTAAATTGGTGCTTCTATTGCTGTCTCCTATCCTCCCCCAAATGAGATCCTGTCTGTCTTTCCCCTGGACTTCCTGCTCAGAGCCACACCCTAATCACTTTGTGGACTTGCACCTTGCCCAGGGAGGAACAGCCTTGCCTTTGTTGCCCTCCCCCCATATCGCTTTCCTAGTTTGTTGTCCACTTCCTGCCTGGCTCTGTTGTTAGCTTGTAACACCCATCACTTCTCCCCTACCGCACCCATCCCCAGTCAGTCCCAGTTCTCTACTCAAGCATGAGGATTTGTTTGCAGTGTCTGCAGCACCCACCACAAACTGTGGGCAGGAAACCTTGACGATCAGCCCTAGTTGCTGTGTGACCTTAAGCAAGTCACTGCATCTTGCTGGGCTTCCTTGTCTATAAAACAGCAGAGTTGGTCCAGATGTTCTAAGAAGGCCCTTTTGAAGCTGATTCTAAAAGAGTACTTTTAAAAGACAGTTATCTTTGCAGAGAAAGCCAAGTGACATGTATGTATGTATGTATATTTAATCTGATGTATGGCCAAACACTCTTTGAGTAGGAGTGTACTGTGGGGAGTTTCTCCTCATTTGTCTTGCACAAACCACTCCCATAAGGCAGGCATTTATTTTTAAGCAAACATTTATTGCATACCAGATGCTGTTCATACATTATCTCATTTAACCCACTCAGTGGCCATGTGGCTGAGGCATTTATGATAGCAATACTAGTTCATGTTTGCTGAATGCTTACAACGTGCCAAACACTGAACTGGCTGTTTTATGTGGGTCTTCTCACCTCATCGTCACAACCACTCAAAAAATCCATTCTTACCCCTACTTTACACATGAAGAAATAGAGGTGCAGACAGGTTGAGGTCATAAAAGCAGTGAGCAGTGGAGTGAGGATTTCAAACACCAGTAGGTTAACCCCAGAGCTGCTGTGCTTAACTGTGACATTCTCCTGCCTCCTATAGTTTATTGTTCTCATTTCCCAGTAGGGAAACTGAGGCCACAGAACCAAAGTTCTTTTGTTCAGAGTTACCAGCCAAGATGCAACAGAGGCCCCCTCGCCCAACTGCTGAGTGTGAGCCTTGTGCAGCTCGTGATATGGGTTGAGTCCTAGGGGTGCCAGCTGGAGGGGATGTGAAGCCTAGTCACCAGAGCCCATTCTTCTTAACCAAGTGCCTCCTGCTACCCCCTCGTGGGGGTCTCCGGTGCCATCCTCAGCTACATTGTGCAGGACCTGATGGAGACAGACCTGTACAAGTTGCTCAAAAGCCAGCAGCTGAGCAACGACCATGTCTGCTACTTCCTCTACCAGATCCTGCGGGGCCTCAAGTATATTCACTCAGCCAACGTACTCCACCGGGATTTAAAGCCCTCCAACCTGCTCATCAACACCACCTGCGACCTTAAGGTCAGAGGATTGGTTGCCTCTTCCCTCCTCCTTTGGGCCTGGGATTTCCAGGTGACCAATAGTCCCCTGGAGTATGAGAGTATCACGAGCAAAGAGGACAGCATGGGCAGAGGCATGGCATTATGATTGTTTGGGCCGTGGAGGCCTTGACCACCAAGCTTAGCAACCTGGGTTGGATTCCAGATCTGTGATTTTGGCCTGGCCCGGATCGCCGATCCTGAGCATGACCACACTGGATTCCTGACAGAATACGTGGCCACACGCTGGTACCGGGCCCCAGAGATCATGCTTAACTCCAAGGTAGGGGGGGCATCCACCCCCAAAGGGAAAGTGGGTCCCAGAGAGCCCTGGAGTCACCTCTGAGCCAGGCACTGACCCCCATGACATATAAAGTCTACCTCTTGGGCCATATCACATGACCCTGGTCCTTGGAATTTGGAAAGAAGCTGAGCATTAGCCCTGCTAGCCTCTGCTCACTGTTTTGAAGCTAGGTTGGGGTAGTGGCTTGGCCTAGACCATAGTGCCCCTTTGAGGCTGGCCCTGGAGCCCACCACTTTGTCCTCCCCAGGGCTACACCAAGTCCATCGACATCTGGTCTGTGGGCTGCATTCTGGCTGAGATGCTCTCCAACCGGCCCATCTTCCCTGGCAAGCACTACCTGGACCAGCTCAACCATATTCTGGGTGAGCGGGCCTGTACAGCTGAGTGAAAGGGAGATTAGCTTATTGGAGGTGAGATTTCTTTAGAGTCATGGTTGGTGAGTCTGCAGGAGTACTGCCACATATGGAGTCCTTACAGCACCTCACAGTATTTCAATGAGGTATAGATACTATCCACAGTTGATAGGGGGAAAACCAAGGCTATGCCCCACACCTGGGAAAGGCTGGAGCTGAGATATACCATTAGGCTGCCTGAATCTGGACCTCTTGCTTCACCACCATAGTGCTGGATGGGAGATAATTGTCAGGGCCTGGAGTGGGTTGGTGGGGCTTTTGTTCTTGGCTCCTTCTGTTCCCAGAAGTAAGAAAAGATATTTCACCAAGTCACCTGTGCTATTCACAGGTATCCTGGGTTCCCCATCTCAGGAGGACCTGAATTGTATCATCAACATGAAAGCCCGAAACTATCTACAGTCTCTGCCCTCCAAGACCAAGGTGGCCTGGGCCAAGCTTTTTCCTAAGTCAGACTCCAAAGGTGAGAGACATGGAGGCAGATCTGGGGTAAAAATGGTGCAGAGAGGTTACTTGGGTCCAGCAGCTGACTGAGTAGACAGGCCATACTTCTGGGAACTCCCCACAGCCTTCCTTTTGACCCCTGATTTTTGCCCTTCCCTAGCCCTTGACCTGCTGGACCGAATGTTGACCTTTAACCCCAATAAACGGATCACAGTGGAAGAAGCCTTGGCTCATCCCTACCTGGAGCAGTACTATGACCCAACAGATGAGGTGCGCCAGCCCCCAGCAGCCGGACTGGAGGGTAAGGGGGTGGGGTAGGCATCCTTCAGTACCTGGCCTGAGTATTACTTCTTTGCCACCCCAGCCGGTGGCCGAGGAACCTTTTACCTTTGACATGGAGTTGGATGATCTACCCAAGGAGCGGCTGAAGGAGCTCATATTCCAGGAGACAGCCCGCTTCCAGCCTGGGTTGCTGGAGGCCCCCTAATGTGGACAGATGCCTCTGCTCCCTGGGGCCTGGTGAGTGCTCCCTAGCATCCATGCACAGATTCACCCTGAGATCAAGGTACCCAATACACCATATAATCAAAAGCTTGTCTACACCCATGTGTATAATCCATGTGTATACAACAGAAAGGCCAGAGCCCTCCTCCTTTCCCCCAGCCCAGATATCTCCCACCTGTCCGCACCCTGCAACAGCCCCAGTAGCTGTTCTAGGCCCTCAGAGGTCATTGAGGGCCTGTCTCACCCATCTGAGGAATGGAGCCAGGTTTTGCCTCTCCCAGTATGGGCAGAGAGGCAGGAGGGACAGTAATCGCTTTGGGTCAGCAGCAGTCTGACCCAGATGCCAAGCTTTTTCACACCTGGTGCCCGGGTCGGTAGTTCACACACCTGCAGGGCCTGCCCCAATCCACACTGCTCTTCTTCCTATCCCCAGTCTCCTTTCTGACTTTCTGCCAGCTGCAGCCTGACAGAAGGAGGGCAGACACACCTGGGTTCAAACTCCAGCTCTGACACTTAGTCAAAGCAGCGTGATATTGTGTAAAACACCTCACCTCTGTGCCTTGGTTTCCTGAGGATAGTCCTGATAATGAAAGCAAAGACTTACAGAAACCTAAGCATTGTTCTAAGAGGTTTATGAATATGAACTCATTTAATCCTTATAGTAGTCCCATGAGATAGATACTAATGTTAATCCCATTTACAGAAAAGGAAACTGAGACACATCCCATTCAACTGTGAGGATGAAATGAGAGAAGTTGAGGTCAGGGCTCTGGCCTGCGGCTCTCATGGGTGCTAATGATTCCTGCCTTTTTGTTTAGGCCCTGCCTCCTGCCTGCCTCTCCTCTGCCGGACTGTTAGAAAATGGACACTGTGCCCACCCCAGACTCCAGCAGCCCAGGCTGGGGCAGAGGGTGGGCCTGGCCACCTTCTCTTGCTTTGCTCAGGCACCCTGCTTTAGGCAGGCTGAGGCTCCCTTTGTCCTGCCCTCCCCCCATTCCCAGAACAGGAGGGGCTCAGTTGGCCTCAAGCACAGTTCTCATTCAGCTGTTCTGCTGTCCTGTACCCCAGCTATCCCAGTCTCTGGCAGTTCTGGAATCAAAGGGCTCTTGCTGCCCCGTGACCTACTGAGGGGTGGTGGGGTATGGGAGACACTGACTAGGGACTCAGGGCCAGCCCTGCCCCCTCACCTCCCTAAAACCCCACCCATCTCCTTGAAGGAACATTCCTAAGGCTCAAGGGCTAGTATTCCTGAGGAGTAGGGCCCAGGCCTAAACCCTCCCCCACCCCCACCCCAAGCTGCCACATCTGGTGGCCCCGCTGCTTCTGTGTGTGGGTGAACAGATGTGGAGGTAGGGGGCATGTGGAGAGCCGAGTGCCCCTGCCCAACCCCTGCCTGTATCTAATATATAAATATAGAGATGTGTATATGATGCCCTGGCTCTGTCTTTGTTCGTTGATGCTGTGTCCCTAACCATTGCTGCTCTGAGGACTGACCTCCAGCCCAGCCACTTCCCAGTTGTGGCTTTACCTGGCCCTAGTGACCTTTGACTCCCCCCTGGCCAGGGCTGAGTATGAGCTTGTAAGGAGCTCCAGATTCCTGGACAGAGTGAGATCCATTCTCCCTAGAGTCACTGTTCTCTACCCTCTCTATTGGCTTCCTGTCTAACTGGCTTGGGTGTTTCCGGGGTGACTCAGGGGCACCCTACACACCATACAGATTCTTCGGAAATAGTAAAGGACAGTGTTTTACATCCCTTGGCCACACACACCAGTGGGAAGGGGGAAGGCTGTAGGAAACCTGGTGGTGGTGGACATGACTCGCTCGGTGTGGCCAAGGAGAGAGGGGTGCTGGGGTCTGCAATGGGCCAGGAGGTGTGAGAGCCAGAGCCACCTGGCCTTTCCTTCTGCCTCCATCCCCAGCTGAGCCCTGCAGCCTGGCTTCCAGCCAGCAGCAGGCTCAGCAGGTCCCAGGGGCGTGGTGGCGGCCAGTGGTGGAACCAGCCTACATCAGACTGGCCAGGCAGTCAGCAAGACAGCACAGTTTATCAGGGACAGCTGAGCTCACAGCATTTGGAACCTGGAAAGGCAGTACGGCTCGGAAAGGCAGTACGGCCATGAGCCCTCTGTTCTACTACGCTCTGCCCACCCTGGGTAGCTATGTCCTGCTCTCCATCTTCTTATTGCGCCGGCCTCGCCTGCTGCACACACCCTGGGTTCCAGCTTTCTGTCCCCGTCTGGGGGCCCACAGAGGAGGTGAGCTGGAGGGGGTGCGGGGAGGGACGGGGGGCGTGGCAGCTATTGAGGGTGGAGTGAGGATAGCAAGACAGGTGCCAGCCAGGGTGGACAGCAGACACAAGGAGCTGGATGTGAGAGGGCAGAAACCAAGGCAGGAAAGCAGGGTAGTGGCACAGGATGTGGAATGAGGAAGAAGAGACTGTTCAACCTGGGCTGGCAGGAGTGGTGAGGCAGTGGGGAAAGAAGGAGGGACCCACTGTGGTACCCCACACAGGATCTGGAGAGAGGCTGGAGAACACCATGGAGGCCATGGAGAAGTGAGTGCACCTACCTGGCCCAGTTGCTGGGTAAGGTCGTACCGGTTGTGTGCTGCATGATGCCAAGGGGTGCCATTTACCTCCTAGCCTGGGTGACAGGTGCCTCCCGGAGGTGTGCAGTGCAAAGCCTGTACATTCCACTTTAAACTCCCCCCACGCTCCCCTGAACTGTCCCACCAGCCTGTGGTCTGGCCCATCCCTATGTCCCACACCCCACTGATCTTTGCTCCCATAGCTCCATGGCTCAGCGAGCCGACCTCCTGGAGCTGGACTGCCAGCTGACGCGGGATGGTGTGGTGGTGGTGTCCCACGACGAGAACCTGTTGCGCCAGTCAGGCGTGAATAGGGATGTGGGCAGCCTGGACTTTGAGGTGGGTCTTGCCGCAGCTCCCCATCATACCCAGAGAGCCTCCACACATGCCTCCTGGTGACGTGCTCCTGCTCTCCCCAGGAGCTGCCCCTCTACAAGGAGGAGCTGGAGGTTTACTTCTCACCTGGTAAGAGCATTGACTATGACTCTGGGCCTATCCAGCCCATGTAGGGTTATAGCTTTAACACCTGCTCTCCTCTGGAACTTGCCCCTTATCCCATGGGTTCTTACCACTCCCCCACACCCTCAATCCTCCTCTGATCTCTCTTCCCACAACTTCCCCTAGGCCACTTTGCACATGGGTCAGACCGGCACATGGTGCGTCTAGAGGACTTGTTCCAGAGGTTCCCTCGGACGCCCATGAGTGTGGAGATCAAAGAGAAAAATGAGCAACTCATTCATAAGGTAGTGCTACAGGCTAGGTTGGGGGGCCAGGGCTGGAGAAGGCCTGATTTCCCATCACCTCCACCCCCTCCCAGATAGCCAACCTGGTGAGGAGGTTTGACCGCAGTGAAATCACCATCTGGGCTTCAGAGAAGAACTCAGTCATGAAGAAGTGCAGGGCTGCCGTGAGTCTTTTTCCTTCCTTGCTCCAGCGGCCCCGACTCCCAGGAGCTGGAGTCCAGCCCAGCTTGAGGGGCCTAGGCTGGAAGAGCTGGGGGGCTGGGGGCAGGGTCCCGGAGGATTTTGAGGTGAGATGATGGGGAAAGTATGTGAGCAAAGGCATGCTGGTGGGAGCAGAGAAGGTGCATTTAGGTCTTGAATGCTGGGCCAAGATGCGGCTTTGATCCTGGAGGTAGCAGGGCTTCCTGAATGTTCAGAACTGTTTCCCCTGCAGCCCAGGCCTCTACTTTGCTTCCCCAGGAGAAGACTGATCCCTCTCTCACCTCCCCTTACTTCCCAGAATCCCGAGATGCCATTCTGCTTCACAGTAAGCCGAGGATTCTGGTTGTTACTGTTCTATTACGTGGGGCTGCTGCCCTTCATCCCAATCCCCGAGAAGTTCTTCATGTGCTTCTTGCCCACCATCATCAACAGGTACCCACAGGGTCTGCATCTCCCTTCTTCATCTTCCCCAGGCCCCCAGCTCCTTGTCCTCAGAAAAATACTTCCCCCATCTCAAGCCCCCCAGATGCCCTCAGGATAAACCCCAGGGTGCTTCGAAGACAGTGGTTCTCATCCAGTATTCATGAATACTAAGGAGTCCACAACCCCTGAAATTCTATGCAGATGTTTATTGATGTGGATGGAGTTTTAGGACAAAGGGTTCATTTATTCATTCATCCAACAAATATTTATTGAATGCCCACTCTGTTCCAGGTGCAATTACACTAATATATAAGACCAATATGGGTGGGGTAAGGCCCTCAGTGAGTTTACAATCTTGCTAGGGAGATAGATGTAAATTATAGTATTACTCTCTGATTCTCAAAAGGAAAAGCAAGTGTTTTCCCAGTGGGGAACATGGATTAACAAAGTAACAGCTGGGAAAAGTATCAAGAATTTGGATACTTCACCAGCTCTCAGGCCTGGCCCCTCCTTTCACTTTTGGGAACTTCTCTTTGGCGGCCCCAGTGCTTTCTGCTCCCCTCTGTTGTCCTGAGGGAAGCCCTCAGCCAGCCCCACAATCCCTGCTTCAAAGACTCGTGCTACAACTTTGTGTACATAACTTTTTATACAGGATTTACAGAGTGTTTTCATGTCCTAAAGGATGTTTAGTTGAGCTTTACCTTGTAGCACCCCCAGGAGGTACAGAAATCATGATTCAGTAGTACCTACAGAGAACCTGAGGCTCAGAGAGGTTCTATAATTTTCTCAAGGCCACATAACTGAAAGTAGAGAGCCCAGTTTGCCCTGGGTCTGACTCTAAAACCTGCCATGGGACATTGCGAAGCCTCTAGAGTCACCCCTGGGGTGGGACAATTAGGGGCAAGTAGCCAACCCACTAAATGCAGTCTGGTCTCAGGAAACTAGTCAGGCCCAACCGCCAGGACCTCCTCCAGATTGCGTGTCCACCTTCAAAATCAATCTGGATTCTGGTTCTGGCCCCACTACAGACTTGCTATATCACCTCAGGCAAGTCCCTTTAGCTCTCCAAGATTTAGTTTCCTTTCCTATAAAATGGTGAAGCAAGTGCACATCCTCAAAGCATGGAGTCAAGGATATAGGATTAGGATCTCACTAAACAATGGGTGAATTGTTTAGCAGGGCAACTGCAAAGGTTCTTCTAGAGGGGACAGGTTTCACTGGTCAGGGGTCACTGCCACCCAAATACCCACCCTTGAGACAGAGAGAGACCCATGGGCTGACCATGACACCGCCTCTCTGCAGGACCTACTTCCCATTCTCCTGCCCTGGCCTGAACCAGCTGTGGGCTGTGGTTTCTAAATGGTAAGATGGGCGATAAGGCTGGGTGGAGTGTCTCCTTAGAGACCTGCCTCTGCCCTTCTCCTCAGTTCCTCTCATCATGGCCTTTGCTATCCCCCTCCCACCAGGCTCATTATGAGGAAGAGTCTGATCCAACACCTGGAACAGCGAGGGGTGCAGGTGAGCCTTGACCGTCACCCCCTCAGCAAGGGGTTGGTTCACAGTGTGGGCCTAGCACTGCGTTCCAGTCACAGCTCTGCTACTGACCATCTGGGTCCTTTGGGCAGGTCACTTTCTGAGTCTTGGTTTCTTCATCTGTTAAATGGAGATAATGGTGTAGTTAACTCTTCTGGATATGTAACTGGTAGTAAGGGCTTTATAAATTCTAGCCATTGTGATGTATTAACCTGACCTGATGCCTGATGAGGGGGGCTGGGCAAGGGCCAGCCTAGCCCAGCTCCCCAAGCTCCCCTGAGTATCAGCATTGACCAGGTCATTTAATTAGCAAACCTTCATTAAGAATAAGTTCCAGACACTATTGTACTGGGGATGAAGCAGGGAGCTTACCATCAAGGGCAGAGGAAGGAAATGAAACAGGCCATTGCAGGGGCAACCAGTAAGCAGTAAGGAAACAGTGTAGTGGTCTGTGGGGTCAGAGAAGGCCTTCTGGAAAAAGTGAGGAGCTGGCTCAAAGGGAGGGGGAAGGGAAGGCATCTCAGACAGGAGGTTCATCATGTAGGAAGGCCCAGAGGAGCAAGAGGCCTTGGTAGTCTGAGGAACTGAGAGGGCTTCCACCAGGCTGCAGTCTGGAGGAAGCAGTGCAAGAGAGCTGGATAAGGCAGCAGAGGCTGAGGCAGGCAGTGCGTGGACCTAAGTAAGGAACCTGGATTTCGGCCCAGGAAAAGAAGCTTTTGGGGGGCCCTAAGCAGGAGAGAGACCTGACCCAAGGTTTGTTGAGTGAGGTTGAGAGACCTGATCCAAGGTTTGTTGAGTGAGGTTCTTCATGTGGAGAAGAAATTGTGGAGGCCATTGTAGAAGCAGAGAGTGTTATGAGGCTGATGCCGCCACTGACAGAACTTAGGCTCTTGGGCTCCAGTGGCAGCAGTGGGGATGGATGGAAGGGTCAACAAAGCCACTGATTGAATGGAGGGGCGAGTGAGGCATGGGAATGATGTGGCTCTTACAGATCAGTGCTCCCATTCCAGAGGGCTTCGCCACAACTCTAGGAGTCTGGACCATAACTCTTAGTTGTCACATTAAAAAATCAAGAGGGCCAGCGACTTGCCCAGAATATTATATCTACCTACATCAGTGCTACAGGAAAGGACTCAGGAGGCAGGGAAGATGCAGAGTAGCAGTCCATAACTGGTTCTCCAGTGGGGGGAAGTGCTCTAATTTGAGCATTAGATCATTTTCCTGGTGTATATATACTCCCACCTTGGCCAATTTCAGGCTACCAACATGAAGTCACTGAACACAGAGTTGGGAAGAGATGTGAGTTAGCATCGTTATAGAGTATTTCCACTATACACATTCAACAGACATAAATAATCTCCAGAGCATAGGTAATAGTAAAATGTAGTAAAATTATTAGGAAGTGGTGAGTTTTTAGTATTTATTACTTTGGTTTTTAATATAATTTTCTGAATTGCGAATTTATATAATTTAATATTTAATAATGGCTGTGTTTAAAACCAGTTTGCAAAATTCCTGAAAACCTAACAGCTCCCCAGCATGTCAGCACTCCACAGAAGGGGAGAGCCCCGACCATCTGGTTGCAAGGGGGGTTCCAAGTAAAGTTATTTGGAAACTACAAACCCCTTCCTCCCCACCCAGGTGATATTTTGGTGCCCTAATGAAGAGTCGGATTTTGAAGTGGCCTACAGCCTAGGGGCCACTGGTGTCATCACTGATTACCCCACAGCTCTGCGGCACTACCTGGACAACCATGGAGCAGCTGCCTAGGCCTTCTGAGCCAGAGGCCCTTGCCTTCTCTCTCTTCCTTCCCTAATAAATATTTTCTTTTCAGTCATGCCTTTGTGATTGGGGAGAAGGATGGTTGGGGATCCTAGAAAACTGCAAAAATGGCAGCTCAGGACAAAAGAGGCTAGCCTAAGTCCAACCAGCTTGACCCACTGGTTCCGTCACATTCCAGATACAGAATAATGCCACACCCTATGCCAGCCTGGCTTCCACTCTCCTCAGGAATGTCCTTTTTTAGCCACAGATAAGGGTTCCATCCTCTTGAGACCATTAAGAACACCAGGCACAAGGCAAAGGACTTGACTTGCCCCTGTGCGACTCCGCCTGGCTGCTGAGGGTGGGAATGACTGAGACAGCTGAGTTCATAGCACTTTCATCTGCTACCCCAGCCATTCAACCCTCCACTCCCAGGTTTCCTACTCCAGAAGCTTCCCGAATTCTTCAGCCCCCTTTAGCCCCAGTACCTTATCCATTTAATGAAGCACGTATTTCACAAACATGTATTGACTACTCTAGGCTAGGCTGCGTACTGGAGCTACTGCAGGGAACAAGCCAAGGGTAGTATGGCAGACACATGTTTAAACAGACGTTGGGATGTGAGAAAAGGAAAGGGAAGCCCTGCACAGACACCAACTCAGCCTGGAGGGGCGGGGCATCAGGGTGCCGCCTGGAGGAGGTGATGCTCCGCAGGAGTTGGCTTGCTCCTAGTTCTGGCCCTCAGGGGTCTAACACAGACAGCTTTTCCGAGAATCTGTGCTTGGTGCTACGGCAAAGGCTGTGGAATCAGAGCAAAGCGAGAACGCCAACTTTGCCTCTTACCAGCCGGACAACCTCGGGAGAGATGCTAGATTTCTTTGAAGCTCGGTTCCCGGTGAAGTGGGAACAATAGCAGAGGCCGCCTCATCGGACTGCTGCGGGGACTGCGAGAGAGGGGCAGTGCCGGGGAAACGCAGGTCCTCACGGCTGCTACGTCCCCGAGGCGTGCCTGCAGACACCGCCCGCCTCCGGACCCACGCCGGCGGGGACCTGGGGAGCGAGCCGCCGCCGCATTTCCGGGCGGGCGCGGGCGCGGGGGGAGGGGAGCGCGGGCCTGCGCCGGCCGCGCTGTGACGCGCCCCCTCATTTGCATGACGCGCGCCCATTGGCCACGGCGACCGCCGGGCCCCGGGGCCGGCCCCCGCCCCCTCCCCCTCCCGCCGCAGCGGCGGCAGCAGCTGGTCTCGGTGTAAACAAGTCGCGGCGGCTGCGAACCCGGGCCGGGGGGGACGGCGCCCACCAGGAGCGCCCCCCACTCCCAGGCCAGGCCACCCCGGCGGACCGGGCCCCCGCACGCCCAGGCGAGGTGAGGCCCGCATGGCCAGGGCTGCGCGTCGCCCTGCGCCCCCGCCCCGCCAACGAGGACTGCCCCCTTCCCCCGACGCCCGCCCCCCAACCCCGAGCCCCAGGTGAGCCCCGGGGTCTCAAGTAAGGCTCTGCGATGCGGGTAAGACTCCCTCGGCATAGACAAGGCCTCAGCGTCCCCAGGTAAGAGCCCCTCCCCTCCTAGGTGACCCTCCATCTAAAGCGAGGCCCCCAGCTTCCTCCAGGTGAGGGGCCCTTGCCCCAGGTGAACTCCCTGTACCTTAAAGGGAGTCGCCTCTAACCCTCCCGCTGCGGTTCAGATCCCAGGGACTGTCCAATCCTAACCCCTCCACGCACCCCCTAAACAGAGCACTGACAGATCATCCACTCTAAAGCCCCTTCCTCCAGCTTCAGTTGCCAGCTCAGCAGGGGTGTGGCCAAAAGCAAGTGGGTGACTCATCTTGGGCTCCTCCTAGCCTCAGTTTCCCCACTGGTACAACTTGAGGCCTCTTCAGTGAGTCAAAACTGAGATGGCTCTGGCCCCTGGAGAGGCTGCTGGCTCTGGGGAGAGGAGACAGCAGCCAAGTGTGACAGAGAGTCCCCATGGCCCTGGGTGTGCCTGCATATCCTGACAGTCCACTCGCTCCCTTTCCGGCAGGCACTGGGCTCCCTCTGCTCCCCGTGGGCTGCTCCTCGCGTGGGGCCACTGCCCCCGGCCCCCGCCATGGTGCGGATTTCAAAGCCCAAGACGTTTCAGGCCTACCTGGATGATTGTCACAGGAGGTATAGCTGTGCCCACTGCCGCGCTCACCTGGCCAACCACGACGACCTCATCTCCAAGGTAACCAGGTCACAGCTGGGACTGGAATAGGAGGCTAGAGGGGCTGCTTGGCAGCCCTGACCCCCTCCTCTCTTCCTCCCACTGTTCAGTCCTTCCAGGGCAGTCAGGGGCGTGCCTACCTCTTCAATTCTGTGTGAGTATTCAGCTTCCCTTCTTTCTTTCCCCAACCTCTATTTTGACCTGTGACCCCTGGCATCATGCTGAGACTCCAAGAGTCCCCTGGTTCAAGTAGGTTATGATCACCCTTCTCTTAGATGCTAAGGACAGACACAGTTGGATAGATGGGGTCTTTGTGATGGTGGGACCTTCCCTGGGACTGTCCCCATATCCCTACAGGGTGAATGTGGGCTGCGGGCCAGCCGAGGAGCGGGTGCTGCTGACAGGCCTCCATGCTGTTGCTGACATCCACTGCGAGAACTGCAAGACCACTTTGGGCTGGAAATATGTGAGTCAGTGACCTCTGACCCCAGGCTAGCCTTTCACCTGACCTCACATTGTAAGCAGCCATCTGGCAATCTTTCAGCATACATAGGTCTAGCTCACACAAGTTAAGCTGTCTTTTCATCCTGTGACCATATTTATTTCTCTTACATCCCACAAGGGCTTTTAGAATTTTTTCTCTTAACCCATCCCTCTCCTCACAGGCACAAGCATCACCATTTTAGAGATAAATATATAATCAGAATTACCATTTATTCAAAGCTGTTGCATGTACTATTATGTACTTGGCATACATTATCTCATTTAATCATTATGTCAATCCTGTAGGTAGAGTCTGTTATTATCTCCACTTTACAGAAGAAGAAAGGAAGGCCCAGAGATGTTAGGTAACTTGCCCAAGGTCATACACATGAGTAAATAACAGAATAGGAACCAGAATCCTACATTTGTTTTGTTTTTTAACTCTAAACTCTTAACCCCAGCTTCTGTTGCCATTCAAAGGATCCGAGAAGTTGTCCAAGACCCCGCAGCAACATGGAGCTTAGGTCCATGAGACTCCTTTTCCACAGCCCTTATTGCCAGTGCTGCTGTCCAGGGTCTGATTTCACTACCTGAGTCGAATTTCCTTACCTGGCAATGGAGAATAAAGCCACCACCCAGCACCCAAAATTGTTATGGGGATCAGATTAGATGCAGAAAAAAAAAAAAGATGCTCTTGGGAAACTGTAATCTTTTAGAGCTGTGGTACCTCTGCGATGTGGCTGCCACAGGCAGAGACAGGCAGTCAGCCCTTACCTTGAGTTCACCCCTAGCCCTACCACAGATTTGCTTTGTGTCCTTGGACAGGTGGCCGGCCTCTCTGGACCTCTGTGAAATAAAGAGGTGGCTTAATGTAGAGGTCAAAAACAAATGCTTGCAGGGCCAAACAGATACTGTGGATCTGCAAAAGGGGAAACATTCATGGGGGAGGAGCATTCTGTGACAAACCAGAGTGCACATGGCCTGCCTATGTTTAAGTATTTCAAAGTTATTTTTATTAAACTCTGTTGGCCAGACAAAACACACGTGTAGGCCAAAATTGGCTCTCAGGCTACCAGTTTATAATTCCTGAATCTTGTAGAAATTTCCATGTTCTCATTGTGAGAGCCAACATTAGTACTTTAAAAGTACCCATGAGTCAGTGAGTTCTGTTTGTCCCATTAGTGAGGTATTTGGCCCACCCACTTAGCTGTGTCTGTGGGCAGGTGGCTTGGTTTCTCTGGGTGACAGTTTTCTCACATGTGAAATGCGGCCAGTTATGTCCAATGCCCCAGCCTCTGTCCTTGCTAAGGCCCTTGCTCCAGGGATGTCAGCCTCTTTCCTCCTTTCAGGAACAGGCCTTCGAGAGCAGCCAGAAGTACAAAGAGGGGAAGTACATCATTGAACTTAACCACATGATCAAAGACAACGGCTGGGACTGACCCGCGCTCTTGCCGCATGTGGCTCCAGCCCGGCCTGGCCGCCAGGGGGCGCCACAGGCTTCCGAAGGGCGAAATCCGCCGGAAGGGAGCTGGGACCCAGACCCCCTGCGGAGGAAGGATCCAGCTCCTGTACATATATTTTATTGCATGCACTGTGACCTTGGGGGAAAATCAGAAGGTGGACAACACCCCCCGCACTGCCCTGCGATCTGGCTGGCTTGGATCTCGTTTTTAACCTCTTCCTGCCCCGCCTACCCTATAGATATGGCCTGTGTGCTGCTCTCTCAGCCCCAGTGCACCATCTGCCCTGCGAACACCTCCCACCGGGCCACTCTCACCGCACTCGTGTCGGCTCCCCTTGTTCTGTAGCGTTTGTACATAATAAAGCGATGGAGTGGAGACAGCCCCAGGCTCATGTGGAATCGGGAGTGGGGGGCTCAAATACATATTCCTGCCTCTGTAGACCTGTTCTCTTCTGAGCCCCAGTGGGGCAGCAGGTAGGCACGGCAGTCAAAGGTGGGAGGGAGCCTGCCCTCCTGGGCCTGGCTTCAGCCATCTTCTCTAGGGGCCAGGACAGGTCTCACTGCCCCATGATTGCCCAGCCCACTCTGGCTCCCTGGGCCATGACCTCGGTGGATCTGTATCTTCTCAGCTTTAGCGTTTTGCTACAGCCCAGGGGTAGCCCTCCTGGGAGGTAACCAGTTTGATGCCCTCCTTCTGACTACAACTTCCAGCAGTCCCAGCAGCATGTGTCTCTGCTCCAAAGTGGACGCTGCGCCTGCTGGGAAGTGTAGTTCCAAGGGTTCTCCAGCCCGGGACCTTCTGGGAAACCCAGGTTGCCCTCCAGTCGGGGACTGTAGAGCTGTGGGGAACCTCTGAACTTTTGAGACCTGGATGAGGGCCGAGGTTTTTCAGAATGGGAACCAGGAAGGACTCCTTGTTTCAGCCCTCAGCTGCGTACCCTGGTGCCCAGCATAATAGGCTCAGGCTGCCTCCCTCTATCTCTGCCCTTCTCCTCCAGTCATGCATGCTTCGTGCCTCCAAGTGAAGGGTAGGGGGTGGGAAGAGGTCACCTGCCAGAAAAATGTGGGGTAGCAAGGTCTGCCCCAGGACTCCAGGCTGATCCCAGGTTCCAGGCCCCGCCCCTCAGTAGCTGATCCCTAGCCGGGGCTCCCCCCGTGGGAAAGGGGACCAGCTGGGCGGAAGCGCCAAACTGCATCTCTGTCCAAGCCCTTGGGGATCAATCAGGCCGAGGAGTTAATTATGTAATGAGGGGGCAGGGGTTTGAGGCTTATGAAGCCTGGAGGGGAGGGAAGAAGGGGAGGGTACCCAGGTATCCGGCCCCCTCTTGGACCCCTTCCAGGCCCCAGGGGTCTCCACCCCAGCCCAACTCCAGGGCCCCAAAGAGGGAGGGGCTGTGATCCTGGGTCTGGAAGGGGCTGAGCTGTGAGCTATAAAGGGGGCATTTCTTAGCACCGGGGGACTCTAGGCAGCGTGACCTGAGGCCAGACAGGACTACTCCATGTACCATCCACGAGAGTTGTACCCCTCTCTGGGGACCAGCTACCGCCTTGGGCCCCCTCAGCCAGGGGCCGATTCCAGCTTCCCGCCTGCCCTAGCAGAGGGGTACCGCTACCCCGGTGAGCTTTGGGATGAGCTCCTGTGTAGGAATTGAGAGGGGGGGGTGCTATGGCCTTGGGCTGCCTAGTCATTCTCCCCCTATCTCCAGATCTGAACAGTCCCAAACTGGATTGCTTCCTCTCCGGGATTGAGGCTGCTCCCCACACCCTGGCTGCTCCCCCACCTCTGCCCCCTCTGCCCCCAGCCCTGGGCACTGAGCCGGCCCCTGCAGCTGCAGAGGCCCTTCATTCACTCCCTGGAGTCAGCCTGAGCCTGGAGAACCGGGAGCTGTGGAAAGAGTTCAATTCCGTGGGAACAGAGATGATCATCACCAAAGCTGGGAGGTGAGGGGGCTGGGCAGGGTCAGAGGACTCAGCATGTTCCTGTTGGGGGTCTCTTGGAAAAGGCAGGGTTCCTGATGATAGGGCTAGGATTGGGTGTTTCTAGGTGGGGGTATAGCTCTGCCTAAGTTCAGAATGTGATTGTGGCCTGGGTCAGGGGTTACACAGTGACTAGATCAGGGGTCATGCTGTGGCAAGGGTTGAGGGTCAGTATGTTGAGTCTGTGGATAGTTTAGGGACCAGCCTATGGCAAGGGACATATAAATCAGTCTGAGCTAGGGTCAGAAAGTCTGGAAGGATTATAGGTTAGTATGTGGCCTAGATCAAGGGGTCAGTCTGCAGGGATTTAAACTATGACTATGGTCAAAACCAGTGACAGAGAAATCTGGTTAGGATCAGGGTTAGGGTATGTCAGTATGGGACTAGGTCCAGGGTCACCCTGGAGGCAGGGATATGATCAGTGTATGGCCTTGTTGGGGGTCTTTATCTAGGCCAGGAACCCAGGCCCTAGCATGGTGAGTCTTCTGCCCCACTGAAGGCAGAACATTTTTTTTTCTGAAGCGAGTTTGTCCAGCGGCTGTAGATTATGGTGCTAGAGATCAGGTGAGGAGACCAGGATGGAGAGCAAGAAGGCTCCTGGAAAGATTTCTTGGAGAAAACTGTGTCATCTGTGCTTCTGCAAATGGGGTCCAAAGGGCCAGGAGTTAGGAGTCCAAGCTCTGCTCCAACCTGTTCTGTGACCCTGATCAGATAGATCTGTCCTGTTTCCTACCTGTAAAATGGGATGAAACAACCTACCAGACCCTGACCTCAGTTCTACCTCGACCTTGAATGTTCTATAACAGAATTCCATGAGCTGGTGACTCTGCTCCCTTGCCTGTGCTGTGCCTGCCTCTGGCCAGCGGGTAGCTCCAGGCCTCTCGCATCTTCTCTCCCATCCAGGCGCATGTTCCCTGCTTGCCGAGTATCAGTCACTGGTCTGGATCCCGAGGCCCGCTACCTGTTCCTTCTGGATGTGGTGCCAGTGGATGGAGCTCGCTACCGCTGGCAGGGTCAGCGCTGGGAGCCCAGTGGCAAGGCAGAGCCCCGCCTGCCTGACCGAGTCTACATTCACCCTGACTCTCCTGCCACTGGTGCTCACTGGATGAGGCAGCCTGTGTCTTTCCATCGTGTCAAGCTGACCAACAGCACACTGGACCCCCATGGCCACGTGAGGCCCAGGCTGGGACCCTAGGCTGGAGGCTGGGGGTGGGGCCCAGGGCAGGGGGTCACTCCTGTTTCTTCCTTCCCAGCTAATCTTGCACTCCATGCACAAGTATCAGCCCCGAGTACACCTGGTGCAAGCCACCCAGCTTTGCAGCCAACACTGGGGAGGTGTCGCCTCCTTCCGCTTTCCTGAGACCATGTTCATCTCCGTGACAGCCTACCAGAACCCACAGGTGAGTGCCCCTGCTTGAGGAGGTGGCAGTACCCTACCCAGGCTACAGGAGCTTTGACTCTGGATGTGTGCCCCCAGATCACACAACTGAAGATTGCAGCCAACCCCTTTGCCAAGGGTTTCCGGGAGAATGGCAGAAACTGTAAGAGGTTGGTACCGTTTGTCATTTACTCATTCATTCAACAAATGTTTATCAATCAACAACTATGTGCCAGGTACTGTGCTGGACGCCAGGAACATAATGGTAAGTAAAAACATTTATTCACTGATTCGACAAATGCTTATCTAGTACCTGCTATGTGCCAAGCACAGCTCTAGGCACTGGAGATATATCGGTAAACAGAATTAATCAATGTCCTGCCTTCATGGAACTGATACTCTGGTGGGCAGAGTAGACAACTAAATGAGAAAAATAATATACATTAGAAATAAATTCTAAAGATATAAGAAATAAATCAGGAAGGAAGATAGGAAAACTGGAGTAAGTTACTGATTAGATAAGAAGCCTGGAAAGGCTTCACTAAGAAGGCACATTTGAGAAAAGACCTGAAGGAGTTGTGGGAGGAAGCCATGTGAATATCTGGGAACAGCATGAGGTGGGAGCATACCTGTGGTGTGGCTGGAATGGTGAGAGAGGTAATGGGGAGCCAGATTATGTTGGACACTAAAGGTTTGGTTAGGGCTTTGGCTTCTATTCCGAATACACCCCCTTCAGGGCTGGCCCTTGCAAAGGACACATACCTTAATCAAAAGGTCACCCTAACAAATGTAACAGTGTAACTGTTGACAGATGTTATCAGGGAAGGCATGTGGTTCTGTGGGAGGTCAGAGTATATCCTTGAGGAAGTTATGCCTGAATGGAGACAAGAAGGATGAATTAGGTGAAAAGATTGAAGAGGGAGCTGGAAAACAGCTAGTGGGGACGGTTAGAGCAAGTTGGGATGAGTCTGGTAGCTTGGGAAGAAGTTTCCATTGATTCTAAATACAATAGGAAATCATGAGAAAGTTTTAAGTGGGGAATAAATTCCCGCTCTGCTTTCTAGTCATTTAATTATCTGGCCTTCAGTTCCTCCATCTGTAAAATGGGTATAACAATGGCATCTACCTGATAGGGTCCCTGGGAAGAGGAATGCCTAGCACCTGGTAAGTACTATCATCATCATAATCATCATTATCGTCGTCGTCATCATCATCATCATCATCATCATCATATTCCCCAGGGAACGAGATGCCCGTGTGAAGAGGAAACTGCGGGGCCCAGAGCCAGTAGCCACAGAAGCCTATGGGAGTGGAGGTGAGTGTAGTCCTATTGGTGATGCAGCCAGGCCAGGGATGCTGATTCTCCTCAGCCCGACCTACCTCTTCTGCCTCCCCAGATGCACCAGGTGGTCCCTGTGATTCCACACTGGGTGGGGACATTCGTGAGTCAGAGCCAGAGCAGGCCCCAGAACCCCAGGAAGCTGCCCCTGCCCCAGCTCCTCTGTGTGGTGGCCCCAGTGCAGAGGCCTACCTTCTGCACCCTGCAGCTTTCCATGGGGCCCCCAGTCACCTTCCAACCAGGTAAGTGGGACAAGGGTACAGTGCTGGGCTCTTCTAGGCTGGGGACCCTCTCCCTGTTCTGACACCTTTTTCCACTTCAGGAACCCCAGCTTCCCTGAGGCTCCAGACTCTGGGCGCTCAGCCCCGTACTCGACCACATTCCTGGACCTGCAGTCTGGCCCAGGAAGCTCAGGATACTCAGCAGCTGTGCCTCCAGCACCCTTTGCCTCACACTTCCTCCAAGGGGGCCCCTTCTCCCTATCCTACCCTGGGCCTGGGGCCTACCTGGATGTGGGCTCTAAACCAATGTTCTGAGCCATTGCTGGACCCTCTGCTTCCCTGTCCTCCACCACAAATTTCCACTTCTCTTCCCCCAGGTCTGTACCCCCTTCCTTCCACTGGCCCCATCCCCCACACCAAATGGCTGCTTTGGGCCTCCCCTACCCTACTTCACACTTTGATTTCACTCCCACCCCCCTCTGGCTTCAAAGCTCAGGCTAAGCTGCTGGGAGTCCAGATGGGGCCAGCTTCCCTTTCCCACCTCGCCTCGCCTCTAGGATCTCACCTCTGTGTGAATGGAGGGAGGCTCTACCTGGCCAAATGGGGTCTCAGAACAGCACTGGCAACTCCCAGGCCTCATCCTAGGCTCAGCCAATCGAACCTCTTACCCCAGTGAGAACCACACCAGTTTGTTCTCAGGACTAGAGTATTTTTGTTAATAAAACTCAAAAGACATCAGTGCTCTGGAAACATTGGGCTAATGGTGTTTGGTCCTGGGAGGGGGCTGGGTGAGCACAGGTTTTGTGGGGAGACCCTGGCCAAATCTAGACTTGTAATTTTCATCTGCTTGATGCTGTGCATGGAAACCCACCTGCTCTGGGCCTGTCTTGAGGAAAATAGGGAATCGATGTTCTGACACTCACTGAGAATTAAATAGAGCCACCTCTGAGAACCCAGCCCTCTACTTAGCACTCATAGCCCTCAGGGGCAGTCACTGTCAGTGGATGGGGACCAAGAGGTTCTGGGCAAGTTGACCGGACTGAGCCTCATCTTCCTGGAGATACTAGGGTTCTGGGGCAGTCAAAGCCCTGATGTCCAAGCCAGGACCCAGGCCAGCATCGCTGCTCATTCCCAAATATGACATGAACCCAAATACCATTTTTCTTCTTTTATTAGAATTTTTTTCTTTTTCTCAAAATTTTTATCTAAAAACAAAAAAAAGGAAAAAAAAACAACAAAAAAATTCTTGGAAACTTCATGGTTCAAGTGGGGAGAAGGGAGAAGAGAAGCATGGAGCTGAGGCTCTGAGCCTCTCCAGAGAAAGTCCTCACCCTCAAAGTGCCCTCTTTGTGGGGAGAGCAGAGCCAGGGACAGGCCCCATGCCCAGCCCCTGTCTGAAGAGGGCAGTCACAGTGGTCCAAAGGCCAGAGGGGCTGGAGGGGGACAGGGGCCAAAGGGTTCACAGGAAGTAGTCAGCCACGGGCTTCTTGGAGGGGATGCCCCGTGTCTCTTGAGGAGCAGCCTCGAAGATGATAAAATCTTTCTGGAGATGCTCATCTAGCTCCAAGATGGCTGCCACATTCCCACACCTGGAAGTCGGAGGGCGGCAGTTAGAGTGTGTCAGCTTAGATCCCCACCCCCATCTTGACCTCCTGGCCCAGGTAGCTCACCGGTAGCAGTAGTTGGGTGCTGACCACACAGTGAGCACAGTCTCATTGAAGTGCCACTTGTAACCTTCCATCACCAGTTGGTGGGCACGACAGATCATGTCAATGTCGTTGGCTGCATTGAACTGGGCCACCACATCACTGCCAAATAGGTAGCCAGCCCCACGGGGGCTCACGCCCCAGCCTGTTGTGTCTGAGGCAAATGAAGGTATAGATGGGGAGAGGGTGTTTTCAAGGCTTTCTCTGGTTGCCCACTGCTCTTTGAAGGAAATTATCCTGTTTCCCTCCCCTAATTGGGCCTGTAGGGCAAGAGCACAGGGCCCCAACATGTTCTGGGGGTCTTGGGGGACAGGACAACAAATGTTGAAGCAGATAAGCTCTGAAGGCAGATATTCCTGATGTAGGTACACACGAGAGTGAAAGGTGCTTGTAAGAACCACACTGGTACAGGAGGTGTGAACAAGGGCTGCTCTGGGAATGGTAACGGGGCAGTCAGGAGTGGCAGGCAGCGCAAGCCCTGGAGTGATGCCTGGGAGACTTGGCTTTCAATCTCAGCTCTGTTTCCCATTAGCTGGGGAAACCCACAAAATGAGGGGTTCTCAAGGGTCTATCATTCTAAGCATATGACCTCTGCAGAAGCCCCTTCACAGTGAAGAAGCCAATGATTTTGTCCTAAACACCTCTAATATACAGGCCCCAATTCCCTCTCTGGGCTCAAAAGCAGCAGCTACCCACACTCCTGATCAACAGTGCCAGCTATCCAAAGGTCAAGCATAGACTTGAGTGAAGACCAGCCTGCTCTGCTCTTCCCTAAGCTCTCCTAGCCTGACTGTCCTTCAAGGTACTTGCTTCAACCAAAGGAACCCCTCGGCCTCTTGCCAAGCTAAGGGTAAAGCCCACCTGCCCCTGCTCTACCTGCCTGCCCTCACCTTCAGGGTCAGACCAGAGCAGGTCACACATGGGCCCGTCGTGAGGCACCTCTTGCTTTCGGTCAATTGTCCGGATCTGGTCCAGGGTCTGAATGGAAGGGGAGAGGCCCCCGTGCACGCAGAAGATCTACAGGGGGGAGCAAGGCAGGAGGGAAGGCTGGCTCAGGCCCAGTGTCTTTCCCATCCCACCCATCCCCGTGGAGTCCTGCAGCCAGCCTACCTTGCCATCAATGATAGCTGACAGGCTGAGGTAGTCAAAGATCTCAGTGCAGTAGCGCCACACGGTCACTGAGCCATATTTGCGCAGGCACTCATCATAGAAGCCGTAGACCTGGGTGATCTGACGGCTCTCATGGTTGCCCCGTATCAGGGTGATTCGGTCAGGATAGCGAACCTGGAAGGAAGCACCAAGACAGGGCTGGAGTCTAGGCTCTCTCTCTCCCTCCTAGATCTCCTCACATCTTCCAGTCCCACTCCATCCTCATCACCACCACCCTGGCCTGGATTCATGTCATCTCTCATCTCAACAGTGTTGCACTCACCTCATAGGCTCCCAGTCCCTCCTCCAGAGGATACAAAGCTGGCCCATCCCCCACCCTCATCAACTACAAACCTAATGGCTCCTCTTTCATCCACCAGGTAGAGAGACCAAGTCCTTAGCAAGACATTAAAGGCACTTTGTCATCTGGCCCCTTACCACCTATCTCCAACCAGTGGTTGCTGTATCCAGCTGAACTCAACTCTCACCACTTTCTGAACGTAGTACGCTCTACTCCCCACCCTATGACGCCACCCCTGACCTCATCCTCTAGGGACCCAACCAGATACCCCCGAGTCACAGAAAGCTTCTCTGGCCACCAGTGCCAAACAGAATCTGTCATCACCAGCAGCACAGCTCAGAGTTGGGGGTGTACAGAGCAGAAGAGAAGGGTGGAAAGGATGCAGACAGGTAAGGCCTGAGGTAGCCCAGGTTTGGGCTCCAGAAGCCAGTAGTTCCCACCTTAAGTGCCAGCAGCAGGAGGAACGTTTCAACGCTGTAGAAACCACGATCCACAAAGTCCCCCATGAAGAGGTAGTTGGTCTCAGGGACGTCGCCACCCACCTGCAGGGAGAAACTTCTGCTTGGTCCTAAACTGTTCCCTATCCACTGTAGTGGCCCACTTCCAGCCAAGCTGAAGCCCTTCTTTCACAAAAAGCCCATCAAACACTTAACTAGAGGCCTTATGCCCCTACTCCACTCACCAAAATCAAAGCTTTCTCTCTCAAAAGGGTCTTCCAGTCACCCCCCTGGTCACCTTCCCCAATGTTTACCCACACTCACTCTGAACAGCTCCTTGAGGTCATAGAATTGTCCATGGATGTCACCGCATACCTGGGAAATGAGAAGGTGGGTGGGAACTCACAGTCCAAAAGCCTCTGCTTCTAGGAACTATCTTCAAATCACCCACTGTTTTAGTAGATCCTTATCACTTTTGTCTAAGCCTCTATTTCTTGAAATCTCTCCCACCCCAAGTTAGCCTGGTCTGGAATCAATCTCCATCCCACATTGAGTGCCAACTGTTCTGTGGGCAAGGGCCAGAGCCAGGTCTTTCCAGCCAGACCTGCAGCTCCTGGATCTGACCCCTTCCTTGCCTTGTGCCCTTCAGTAAAGTAACTAATAACAAAGAACACAGAGAAACATGTGGAGTAGAATCACTCACCAAATTAAGAGTCCTTCTGCCCTGGCCAAGAATATCCCTCCAACAAATTAAGAGACCCTCCCTATAACACCTATTTCTTATAGTGAGATTCCCAAGGATGATGAGTAGATCTCTGGAGCCCACAAAACTATGAGGAATGTTCACGTGCCTGAAAGACCAAGCTAGGCTCTGGAAGGACAGAGGATACTCACTGTGACTGGAGAGTCCACCCTCTGTACGTTGCTCTCTTCTACCAAGATCTCTCTGGAGACAGAAGACCAGGGTCACCACAGCCAGGCCAGCCCGGCCCAATTCCTGACCTTTTATCAGGGGTTGGGGGGGGGGTATGAGGTGGCCCTTGAACCTCTAGGGGGCAGGAGCAAGGGGTGCAATTTCCCCAGGTTAGGCTGACCACTGCTTAACACCCCTCTGTAGCTATCTGCTACCAAAAGGCCAAAGCCCAAGCTTTTGTTCCAGCTTCCAAAGCCTTTCCAAGCAGGCGGTTACTTTCCCTTGACCCTCCCCACTGCTCTTGCACACATCCAGCACTCCCAGAAAACATCTCGCTACTCAGAGCCTTCTGCTCCTGCTGTGCCCTAAGCCTGACACGGTGCCCTTGGCTGAGCTCTTACAGTCCCGCTCTACTCATCACGGGAGTCTGAGTCTTTCTCCCAGGCTGTCCAAAGGTACAGGGGGGTGCTCTAGGGAGGCTGGTCATCAATGTGATCTTCTAAGTGATACACTGCTGCTACTTTTTCATTATGTAGTTAGAGAAAGTGAGAACTTGGTTCCTTCATCTTTCCTGGCACTGCCGTCTACTTCTACTTGAATAAGCATGACATAAAACTATTATCAGGTATAGACACCCAATGAAGTAGTATCCTATTTCCACATCCTTTGTAGCAGTGAACATTCTATGTTCCAGGGCTGCTGGAACATGTTCCTGACACCATGTGCCAGGGCTGTAGGCTCTGCAAGAATGACACATGCAACTAAACCACCTTTAAAAGCAGGCACTGTGATGATTCCTACTGCTCAGATGAAAAAAATGGCCTCAGTCTTACAGATGGGACTTGAACCAAGGCTGCCTGGCTCTAGGATCTGGCTTTTATTAAGCTACTCTGATTTGGCCCAGGTACCTGCTCAGCCCTCAGTCTTCTGCCAGTTTCCTCACTCTTCTCCCACTAGACTAGGGCTTATGGTTTTCTACAGGTTCCTCATGGTACTCTCCATGACAAAGGAAGCTCCAGGAAAGTATGCCTTGGCTTTCTGGGAATGGGAGGAAGCACTGGATATGGTCTCAGGGGCCATGCAGTAACCAGGCTCTCCCACCTATCTTGTGTTGAACATCCTTCCACATCAACTGCTTATAATGAACTTGCCAACTGACTTGAGAGGTTCTTTTCATCCTCATCTGACAGATAAAGAAACCGAGATTCAAAGCAGCAGCAGGATCAAGGTCACAAGGCTGGAGAGTGTCTGAATTCGAACCCCAAAGCCCAACTTCCCAAGAATTTAAGCCAGCCCCTTCCAGACTCTGGGTCAAAACTCCACCTCAGTGTTAGCAGGGCCCCAGCATGGTCCAGGAATAAGGCCTACCGTCTTGCCCCAGCTGTCACTTGCTGCACATCACCAGCCTCCTCAAGGCTCACGCTTGCTCACCTTTACTTCCACAACTAATACTGCCTTTACCAAGTGCTTACCAAAGTACCAAGGCCTGCCTCAGGATGTGTGGAATCTCATTTGAGCTCCACAATGATTTCAAAGATTTGGAGAGGTAAAGTACTTGACCAGGGTCATAATGTTTATATGTGACAAAGCTAGGGTTTACCTTGAAGACCACCTGATTCAAAACACTCTGCTCTTTGAACATGCTAACTTTTCAATGAGAGCAAGTTCAGCTCACATCTTCAGGCCTCTGGAGTTCCAAGAGTTTTTGAGTCTGTATACCCTCTGAGCAAGCCAAAGCTCCTGACACTACTGGCCTTGGCCTGGGCCCCTGTTGGGTGGCCAAGTGCTAGAGTTGGCCCTCCTTCAGTATGGGCCTGGAATGACAGTGGCCGACTCAGGCCTCAATCTAGGACCTCCTAAATCTATCTCACTTTCAACTTGACGGGATACTCCTACCCCTCAGTCCTCCGTAGCTCCCTGCTGCCTCTCACACTGTTTAAATGTCTCTGCATGGCTGTCCATGAGCATGGAGTATAGAAAAGACCTGGATCCAAAACCAACCTCCTCTCCAACTAATGTGAGACCACGGGCAAGAAATTACTCTTGAAACTCCACCATGCTATCTAAGCATTAGCTATCACCACCACCAAATTGGTCCAGGACCTATGGAGGGACTTTTATCATGAGATAAAGAATAGAGCCAGACAGCAATTTCCTTAAGTCCCTAAGATGGCCACAAGTTCAGAGCCCAGCTCTGCCACTTTCTCTCTGGGTGACCTGTCAAGTCACTAAGCCTCTAGAAGTCATAGCTTCCTGTTATGTAAAATGGAGCAAACAATTCCAACCTCACAAGATTACTGTGGGGAGGAAAGGAATATAAATTCTTTGCCAGTACAAGGCCAGACTAGCTGAGTTGTTCAATAAATATAGGGTGGTTCTGCTGGCTTTTCTCCCACAAGTTTTCTAGCTTGGTGGAAGCCACAGTCAAACAGCCCTTCAAAGGAGGCAGGTAACTGGTATCCTCACTGTTGCCCACACATCTCAGGGCTTTCACCTGCTCTCATCCTGCTTGGAATGTGTTGCTCACTGGCCCTGTTCTCATCACCTATCCAAATTATTTTCATCTTTGAACACTACTTTCTCTTAGAAGCCTTCTCTGACTACAGCATTGCCCTCTTCTTACACAGTAATAACATGCAAGGAGTGTCAAGGTCTTACACTGTAACCAAAGAACTATGCCAAGCTCATCTCAAGCACCAACTTACTGACTCTTCCCAACCATCTTATTAAGTACTATGGTTCCTACTTTTTGATAAAGAAAGAGTTTCTGAGACCTCAAGATCACCAACACAGCTATTAAGTGGCAGATTCTAACCTCTAGCCATCATGTACATTCCAAAGCCTGGCCTTTTTACCACTACATCATCCTA
Source organism: Cynopterus sphinx (assembly GCA_030015415.1). NCBI lineage: Eukaryota > Metazoa > Chordata > Mammalia > Chiroptera > Pteropodidae > Cynopterus > Cynopterus sphinx. The sequence goes on along the minus strand of CM057379.1, from coordinate 89,965,703 downwards.
CTTCCCACAGAATTCTTGAGCTGGGCCTCTCTTCATATTATGTTTATTTGCTACCATTTCTGAGGCTTCCACACTGAATATGAGTGATCCAAATCCACCTTCTTGCATTATGGCCTGAAAAGGGACAGGACACGGAGAACTGGCTTCTGACTCCATCCCTTGCTGGTTGACTCTGAACATGAGAGTCCTCACCTGTAAAATGGGGACAATACCACCCACTTTAAGGGATGTTCTTGGAATTAAAAGAATTTCATAAACCACAGAATCTTTAGCTTTTCTGACTCGAACTTCTGTTCTTGTCGATCCTCCTTTTTATCATCTTATTCTTCAAGGCCTACCCCCAAAGTTCAGTTCCATCAAGAAGCCTTCTCTGTACCCCCAACAGACTGGGTTGTTTCCCTGAGCTTCCTAAGTACTTTCTATAACTAACTCCACCGAAAACACATCACCTAAAACTTAAAGTATCTTTATACAGGTCTGCCTTCCCCAAAGGTCTGGTTGCTCCTGGAGAGAAGTGGCCCTGTTCTGCTCTTTCCTGGAAAAGTTTCTAGGATGGACCAGGCCCAAAGTTCTCGGTTGGGTTTGCCCCAGGCCGGAACTACTGGACAGCGGCGGGGCTCCCCTTCCCTGGGGCCAGTGGGCTCACCTGGCTTTAGCGCACAGGGCCTTAACCTCGCTCTCCTTGATGAGCTCGCAGCGCCGCAGCTGCTCGATCTGCCGGTCCAGGTCGCTGATTTCCGCCATGGCCCACCCCCCCGGCGCGGGTCAGAGCCAGGGCCACCGCCCCCTCCGCACCGCACAGGGGTCTCCTGGGAAAGGCGAAGACGAGGCCGAATCTGTGTCCGTAGGGGGTCCCGGGGGGGTGGGCAACTCCATTCTAGAGCTGGCTCGCCCCCCCCCACCTCCCCTCACATCGTCCCACAGCCCTGACCGCCTCCTGATAACTCCCGTCGAATCCCGCGGTAACGCGCTAGGGACGGTGGCCAAGAGGCGCCCCTGACTATTACCGCTACTGCGACTTCAGCTCGGGCTTTCGGGGTCCCTGCCGTCCTCTCTCCCTCGGCTTTGGGCCGCCGCCGCCGCCGCTTCCACTTCCGGCCCCGCCGCGGAAGCAAAGGGAGGCCAGTTCCGCCGCACGCCGGATGTGACGTCACACAGCCCTCCCCCTCCCACGCCGCGCCCTTAACCCCACCTCGGGAGCCTGAGAATGAAAATGACCCGGAGGAACCGGATGTCGGCCACGTGCGAGCGGAAGTCGTGGTGGCCGAATCGATGGGCGCCGAGCGGGCTGCTAGAGACCCCGGTTAGAGAAACTAGCTGAGGCGGGGCTCCGCCTTCTAACTTTGTTTCACGGATTTGTTTACCTGGTTTAGTCGGCCTCTCTCATTACAGTCCCTGAGGTGGAACTTTGGTTTACCCTTGCAGCCCCAGGGCTTAGTTAGAACAAGACCTGGCACAGTGGGCATACATACATGCGGATTTGTTCATGGGCGAAGGAATCCCAGCCCATCTCTTTCCATGGGCACAGACAAACCTCTGCCATGGAGGTCCTCTTAAGTTAAAGGCAGAAAGGAATCCACCTTCCCCACACCAAGCCTGTGCCGCAGTCAACATGCCCTCCCTGATTCCAGAAAGATCCCCTTGCCACTATTCAGTTACTTTGTTGACCACAAGTTTTATACCTTTTTTTTTAAGAGGAGGAAACCGGCTCAGAGTGGTTAAGTAATTTGTTCATGGTTCATAAGAACTGGCTTTGAAATCAAGGTTGAAATGGGAACCCAGGAAAGCTGTGTAGTAGTTTCTCCTTTATCACTTTTCTGCAACTCACTTTGTCATGAGTCCAAAACACATCCAAAGTGGTATTTGAATTACTCTGCTTCCCTAGTCTCTTGCTGCAGGCAGAGAAAGTGATTGGTTCTTAAGCAAACTTCGTAGTGTCTGAGCTCTTCACACATTGCTCCCTCTTGAAATGTCCTTTCCACTATTTTATACTGACTTCAATTTTTATTTGCTTTACCTCAGATTTTGTTCCAGAGAGTTGGGGGTAGACAAAGAAGTGAGAGCCAAAGTTTGGTGGGACACTAGGAGCAGTTCGGTTTTATACATAGGTAACAGATAAAAATATGCAGAGGAGAGGACCAAGTTCTTAAACTTCTCGAAGGTCCTAGATAAGTCAGTTCTATACAGATCACTACACACACTTAGTAGGTCCAGAGAAATAAGAAAGGTCGAGATTTTTTTTTTTCTACAAAGCTCAGACAGGAAAAAGCTAGTATCAAGAAATTTGGGAAGTGGGAAGACTAACCAGTTATGACTAGCTTCTTTGAAAGTGAAGAAGACCTGGTGTATTTACTGTTACCCCCCAACCTGGGTGATTGGGGAAGGGTCCACGGCAGAGTGCAGAGCCCTCATTCTGGCTTCGTGGAATGCAGTAGAGGCTTGGTTCTTAACCTGGAACGTGAGCTCTACAGCTATGTGTGTCCATATTGTTGAGGGGGTGTTGGAGAGGATTCCAGGTTTTTCAAGGGGTTCCACAGCCCAAGAGGACTAAGAAGCTAGTTCTAATCCCATTTCCTATTAGACTGGAAGATGGACAAGCTGGACAGTGTAGAGAAACATATATTAATAATTTTGTTTCCACCAAGAAACAGTGTGAACTCCTGCAGTGTAGCCTTAAGCATAAATTGGTATTTACAACACCTACTCATATAGAACATTTACCATGTTGCCTGGCTTACAGATGCAAGAAATCTTGGCTTTTGTCAGTGCCCGTTTTTGCCACAGGGGCCTTCTACACCCCTGAGTTCTGGGCCTAAACGTGAGGCTGAGCCTGCAGCCTCCTAAGACTAACAGTTATATACATACTCCCCAACTATGAGCCTTTTCTGATGCTGTTGGCAGCAGTCATCCTTGGTGGTTGAAAGAAAATGTCACAAGCTCTCCTCTCAAAGCCCTGGGCAATTATAAAAAGAAATAGGAAGGTCCTACCCCTTCCCTTTTACCTTTTTCCTATCCAAGAAGAAACATAAAACAAGGGCTCTTTCTTCTGGGCTCTGCCACTTCTTCAGACCCTCCCCTGGCCGGACACTATAGACATGGACAACAAACTCCCCCTTAAATAGTTGTTTATTGGCAGTGGGCTGGAAAGGGTGATGGAGTTAGCATTCACAAACAACACCACGCACCAATGTCACAAGGGAGGCAAGAGTGATGGGAAAGAGGAGCCTGGAGCCCCAGATGAGGCCCCCTCTTCAGGTGTGTGGAAGGGGGCAGGGCCTGGAGTGTTGAGGCAGCCTTGGAACACCTCCACTTAGTAGGCATGGTTAGATATGAAGAGGGACTGGCTGGCTGCAGCCCCGGCCTGACCACTTGGGGTATACTTTCCTTGGCAGGCGAGGCTGTTGGCCTAAGAGGGAGAGGAGCCAGAGTAAGAAGTTCTGTTCTCAGAATGCCGTCCACCCCAGCACTCTGCCTGCCTCCCACCCCATCCTCACCAGTGCTCGTTTGACATATTCCTCCTGGGCAGCCTTCAGGTTCTCCTTCTTTCCACCCCAGGCCTTCAGGGCAGAGGCCTGCAGGGCTCGGCCATAGGAAAAGGTCAGGGCCCAAGGCTTCAGCAGGGGGCACTTGTTGATCGCATTGAGGTTGATGGATGCCTCCTCCTCACTCTGACCTCCAGATAAGAAGGTGATCCCTGTGAAACAAGCGGTTAAATGGAGAGAAGTCATAGTCAGAGACCAGTAGGAGTCCCCAGAAGCTGGGCTAGAAATCAGCCCAAAGGGCATAAGGATTATGGGTATAGTTTGTCTCCCAGAGGGCAAAATGAGGGCTTAAGGCTTACCAGTGACAGCAGGGGGCACTGTGCGGCGCAGCGCTGTGACAGTTGCCATGGCAATCTCCTCATTAGAAAATTTCTGGGTGCAGGCATGGCCTGGAGTGACCATATTAGGCTTCAGCAAGGTGCCTTCCAGATAGATGTGATGGTCACTCAGAGCCTTGTAGACAGCAGCCAGGACCTAGAGCAGGGCAGGACCAAAGTGAGATGAAGTATGGGAACAGGCGTCAGCCCCAGCTGCTTAGCCCACCCAAGCATGCAGGCAACCTACCTTTTCAGTTACATACTGACAGCGCTTCAAGTCGTGGTCCCCATCGGGAAGGATCTCAGGCTCCACAATGGGCACAATGCCATTCTATGGGGTGAGGGATAGGGTAGCCATGAGGCCTCCTAACCCAGAGCCTTACTGACAGCTCTCCACAGTTATTAGCCAAGGTCTTATCTCCATAAAGACAGAGAGATTCATGGTTTCAAAGCCCTCAGCTTTGTAGGGCTGTCGGACCTCCTCAGATCTACCCACACAAGCCCTGTCCTGCCCCTCTGTTCAGAGTCCTTGAATGTCCTCTACAGACACAAGCCTAATGCCTGGTGAGGATTTGGAACACCTGTTTTGGAGAAGGCAGAAATCCTGGCAGATGGGTAGCAGGCTACCTGATACCCCAGAACCAGGTGAGGTGGGAGCTGGCCTGAAAGGGACATGCAGGCCTACCTGCTGGCAGATGCTGGCATAACGGGCCAGAACATTGGCATTTTCCATGATGGCAAGGGCTGAGGGGGTGTGTTCCCCAATCTTCAGCACACAGCGCCACTTGGCAAAGTCAGCTCCATCCTTCTTGTACTGAGCACAGCGCTCAGACAGCCCATCCAATCCTAGAGAGATGATGGAAAAGTCAAGGCATGGAAAAGGAGGGGGCAGGTGGCACTCCCTCATCCTGAGCACCTAGAGGGGCACCAACCTGAGTAGGTTGGTCAATATGGCAAGGAGCCAAACAGTTCTCACCTTGGGTGGTAGTCTCGCCATTTGTTCCTGCCAGGGGTACCACGCCCTTGTCTACCTGTTAAGGTTGGTCAACAATATAAAACAGAGAAAATGACCTCTAGTACCCTTTTCTCTTCTAGGGCCCCACTCCACCCCCAACTTTACTTAATCTCTCCAATGGCATCTCCTGTTCTGCAAATGTTTTCACTTAGTTACAGTATCTAATCCTGTGAGACAGACTACATGGGGATACTATTTGACAGAGAGCCTGGGCTCCTACCACTTCCTAATTCTGTGAGCAAAAACACTTTGCTGCCTTGAGCTTCTGGTTTTTCATCTGTACAAAGAGGGTAATACCTTGCTCTTACAACTTCAAGGATTAAAAATTCTAAGGAAGACCACAGATCCTACCTTTCCTTACACGTGATCTGGGGCAGACTCCACCCGTCTCCTGGCACCTAGCCCAGTGTTCACAGCAGAGCCTATTACTCTGTATTTCCTTCTTGTAGACGAATCTCAAATCTCACATCATAAGGCCCAGCCTCCTCACCTTGATGCCCACAACACCGCCCTTGGATTTGATAACTTGGGGGAAGGGACGCCCATCATCTGCCTTCTGATAAAGCGTCTCATGGAAGAGGATGACACCCCCAATGCAGGGATTCACACGGTCGTCAGCAGTCAGCAGCAGCTGGCGGTAGAAGCGACGGTTCTCCTCGGTGTTTTCAGTGCCAATGGACTGCAGCCGCTTGGCAATGCTCCCTGGAAGGGAGCATCACACGGTAATAAAGGGAGCACCACATGGTAATAAAGGGAGCAGCCTGTCACCCCCGACCCTGATCCTGCCTCCTACTGTGTCCTGTCCATACCAGTGGACTCATCTGCAGCCAAGATGCCCTTGCCCGGGGCCACAATGCGGTGAGCAATGTCAGACAGCTCTTTCTTCTGCTCCGGGGTCAGCGCTGGATATTGGTAGGGCATGGTGCCTGTCAGTTCCTGGGCAAAGGAGACAGAGGGGGAAGGACCAGTTAGCTAGGTCTTTCTTAGCTAACCATGCAGGACCTCTTACCTGGAGGTCAGGGCAAATGTTCCCTACCTCCTCTGCCCCACACCCAGTAGGTCCTAGATCACTTCCTGTCCCCAGCTCTCCCCTACACCCTACTTCCCTAAACTAGGCCTGCCTCTTGTACCTTTCCTAACTCTGTTTGTTGCTGGGTGTTGCCCAGCTGAGGGTGAGGTTGCATACTGGCATCTGGGGTAAAGGAATAGGCCAGAGCCATGGACAGATGGCTCATGTAGAAGCTGGACCCTTCTGGCTTGCTCCTTGCCATGGGGTCACCTTGCCTAGAAGCAAAATTGAACCAAAGTATTTTAGAATTTAGAGGTCATGCATAAGGCGAAGGGCCCAACCCCCTCATCTGAAAGGACCCAGAGAAGGGAAAGGTCTGTGCTTTAAGTCACACAACAACCCAAGGGTCAGAACTGAGATAAGAACCCAGATCTTCTGACTGCCACTGGGGTGCTCCTTCCAATCCACCCAAGATCCCAGAGCTGGGACAGGCATCAGCACCTCAAGGACATCTCAAGGTCAGGTGTTCGGAAAAGGGTGTTAAGGAAGTGGTGGGAGGTAATCAGAAGCCTAGGAAAGGGCAGCAAAGGAAGCCCTGTCTGAGGTGGAGGAAGGATCTCACTGCTCATAAAGGGTAAAGAGAGTGGAGGAGAGGTAAGCGCCCCACCCCTTCCCTGAAAAATGCTCCTGTCTGCTCACAGGGCTGCAGCTGTTCCAGGCACAGAATCAAGGTCACCCGATAAGGAAAGATAAAAAAAAAAGTGTTAACGGGACAACAGGGGCTGCCAAGGAGACTCCCCTCCTTTCCGGGGGCGCCAGTCTCCCGGGGTGGGGGCCAACCGCACGTTTTCGGGAACCCAGAGGTAGTATATGAGCCGGCCCTCAAACCCTCGCTGCCTCGGGGCCAGAACACTTTGCCCCAGGGGTCCCAGCAAGAAAATGGGAGGGGGAATGGCCCTTCATCTCGCATGCTTCCTCCCCCGCCGTGACTCAGCGCGCGGAGCCGCCGCATTGCGCAGGAAACCGAGGGAGCTCTAAGTGGAGAGGGTTGGGGCGCCGGGCTTGGAGCGCGACTGCGTGTGCTGGTGGCGTGTGGATGTGGGGAGGCCCCGAGCTGACGCCCGACCCGCCGCGGCCTCCAGGATCTGTCTCCATGGTCCCTGACCTTCGCACGCGGCGAGGGGCGCTCACCTGGCGGGGCGGAGGCGCAGGCTGGCCCGGCGCAGCGGTGGAGGGCGGCGGGCTGGCGAGGGGCCGAGGGAGCGAACGCGGCGGCCGTCACCCGCACCCGTTCTGCGGCGCGTTCCGAGCGCAACAGCCTATTCAGCTCCCGAGGGGCGGCACCGAGCCATAGAAGGGCAGAGCCCCACCCCCCGCCGCGTTTTCCCCTTTACGGGAGGCCGAGGCGTCCCGCTGTCCAATCGCGGGCGACGAGCCGCCCGAGCGACCGCCCCCGAACGGCGAAGCCTGGAGGCGGCCCCTGGGCGGGGACAGCGCGGCGAGGACGCGAGCCCTCCCCCACCGCCTTAGGACGTGACTCGGGCCACATCCCGCCGCCCCGGCCCTCCCTCTCCGCCCCGCCTGGCGCGCTCCGAGGCTCCGTGACTCAGCCGGTTTCCGGCAGCGGGGAGGGGCGGGGGCGCGGGCAGAGCAGCGCGAGGAGAGATGGAGGCCCGGCCTCCCCGCTCCGGCCCGGCCCGCCCGCTCCGGGCCTGCGCTGGTGCAATGTGAGTCTCTGTCACCGAACCTACAGCCTAACGTCCGCCGGCCCCCGCCGCAGGCTGACTTGCGGGCTCGGGGGCGCGGGCCGCCCCTCCCTGGGTCACTAGCCCAGCCATAAGCGGCGGAAGAAGGGGCGGTGAGTGGACGTACAGCAATAGCAAGGAAGCAGCTGGGATGGCAGGGGGCGGTGGTTCGGGTGTCCCACCCAGGCGGGTGTGTCCCTCATGATCCAGGGGCCTCTAGAGCCAGCCTCGCCCGTGCTCCGCCCGGGGCTGGACTGCCTGCAGTGGCCGGCCACGCGCGGCGCAAGCAAGTCTGGGATTGCGGGGCCAGAGTCCCTGTGCGGGGCCAGAGTCCCTGCTAAACGTTTCACTTGTACCTGACGTCCCACTCCAGAATAAAATCTGGCCCCCAGCTGGTCCTCCCCCATACAAGGTCTCCCCTCCTAATCCGGACGCCTTTGGCTCAACCCCACACCCTCTCGGTCCTACTGGCAACCCACCTGAGGAGGCCGAAGGAGCGGGCAGAGCCTGGTCAGCAGCGAGTGAGCAACGCCACACCCGGCTGGGTTATAAAGCAGCTTCCACCCTCCCCCCAACCAATGTCCCCAACCTTCTCCAGTGACCCCTGCCCTTTCCACGCCACGGATCCCCTGGCAAGAACCTATATTTAGGGAAACCTGAAGCCCCTGGCATTCACGCCAGAGTGGGGCCTAAAGTAAGGGAAGAGAGACAGAGCTGTGGGCCTGCCCTATTTTGAGGGTCGGGGGAGGTCCCCTGCCCACTCACCGGTGCTTCAGAGTAAATTTCTTCCTTGAAAATCCAGACTGAGGCCCTCAACTGTTCTCAAGACAAATACATCTTTGGACAGCGATCTGTGGAGAAAGAAGGAAGGGAAAGGGGACGCAGCGCATGTGGCCTCCCCTGCTTCCTCTGATCCTCTTCCCCTAACTGGGCTCTGATGGGGGCTGTTATGATTCTCTGGAGCCTATTTCTTTAGACGGAGAGCAGATGCAGGCACTACACTCACATCTCAAAATAACCAAGAACCATCCTGTCTGATCCCGGAAGCTAAGCAGGATTGGGCCTGGCTAGTACTTGGATGGGAGACCACCTAGGAAGACCAGGTGCTGTAAGCGTTTAAAAAATAAAAAATAAAGGATTGTAAACTGACAAGGTCTTTGTAATCTGTGAGGTCAACCAAGGGTTGCCTCTCCTAAAAATTAAATAAATGAATAAATAAAATAAATAACCAAGAACCCATGGACCAAGTGTGCTGGGGTACCCCTATAGCCTGATGCTCAAGGCCTAAGTTCCTCCCATAATGCTGTCTGGTGAGCACTGTCCCCACCCTCACCTTCCAACATGAGTTTACTTGGGGAAAGGAAGAAGGCAGGGGCACCTGCCAGAGCACTAGCTCCTCTCCCTTCAGGCCCTACAAAGGGGCTGCAGTCCAGCTGGCCAAGGGCTCTTTGAGTCCTGCTCTGCCAGAAGCCAAGCTCTCTCCACAGCTGGTTCCCAGGCCACTGAGCTGGGTCGGCCACTTGTGGTTCCAGTGGCCTGGAGAAAGGTGTCCTGAGGCCCCTCAGGGAAGAGGGCATGTGGGCCCTGGGGGCTGGCCACTCCCCAGAAGGCAGGGACTTTGGGTCCTCATCGGAGCTTGATCTCAAAGCAGAGACAGTTGAGGCTCTGGCAGTCAGGAAGTTGGCATGCACAGGCACAGTCGCAGAGTGGGCAGCAACTAAGGCAGCGAGGGGCCCAACCCTGAGGGAAAAAAGAAAGGAGTGATGTCGGCAAGAGGAAGGGAGACCAGAGCCTGAAGCTGGTACCCTCTCAGGGGAGAAGGGAACAAGCCCAGAAAGGCCCGTGTGCCTAGTAGAACAGAGTACCATCCACTATTCCTAATGAACAAATCAATTCCCTGTGCTGTTGAGAAATCAGCAAGGAGGTAATGTTCCAAACAACTGAATTCAGGATCTGGAAGAAATTATTCAGGGGGTTCTTTTTTTTCCATTTTATGGGCAAGGAGACTTGAGGACCAGAGAGCAACTGGCCCTGGTCCCATGCTAGAATTTGGGTGTACCAATGATCAGCTCAGTGATAGTTCTAGTACATCACTGCCCCATGCAATTGAAAGTCAACAGACAGGGAAAGTAAACATACATTTTCTGTCCATAATGAAAATAATGTGCCGGTTTTGTGGATTTCTTGACATGAGACCAAACTGCAGGATCTCATTCATCATTCATTGCTGAGCACCTACTCTGATCAAGGCACAGTCTGCATTTATGCATGAATTTTTTCAATCTTTCTAGTTTTCTTTGAAAGTGGTAATTTGCATATTTAAAAATTTCTAATGTCCTCAAAAGAATTACATCTATTTTAATTATCAGAACCTTGAGTAGGGCGCCTCTTTAACAAGGAGGAAATGGAGGCTCAGAGAAGGGAGTGATTGCCTAAAAGAATGAGAAATACAATTAGAGAATGCTGCTGCAAGGGCCCTGCCTGCCTGCTTCCAGTCCTGAGATTCCCTCTCAACCCAACTGCCTCCCAGCACCAGGAATGACAGCTTCTTTCTGGATCTGCAAGGGCATGGACAGTTCACCACATGTCTCCACTGAGCTAGCATGGGGACTCAGGCTCAGCAATGAATGTTGAATGAATAGATGAACTAAAGCACATCATTTTCCCTCTTTAGGCAAAGAAGAGAAAAGAGGGCTTCACAGTTCTCAGGGGAAACAGAAGGTCTGCCTCTTGGGGAATAGGAACAGTATGTCCTTAGAGACAGGAAGGGAGAACAGCCTTCTCCAACCCACTCTTCTGCCCCGGGACTAGGGCAGAGATGATCTGAGACTGCTTTAGGCATGGACTGGAGTCAGGCCAAGTGGCTGGAGTGGGACATGCCCAGGATGTGTGACAGAAGATTGGCTCCTTGAGGCCTGAGGCAGAGCTAGTGACAGTCACAGTTGCACAGCTCAGACACCGGGCCAAGCCAAGAATAGGGGAATGACCTTTTGAGCAGCTGAGGTTTCTGGGGTGCAGCATCAGATGACTGGTGAGATCAGATAGCACTAGGGGCTCCAATGAGGGGAGGGGATCTAGTGGCAGCAGAGAAAGGGGTGTGAATTGGGCTGGAGCTACTGCCAACAGAAGTGGCTCTCAAGGAGACTAGAAATGGTAGAAGGGAGAGAGAACAAAGTGGTTTCCTTCTGTTTGGTGAGGGTGTGGTTTGGAGTCTCTGGAGAGTCCCAGTTTGGGAATGAAGTGGGTTCTGTGGGTTTTGGGAGGACCACACTGTGCGCAGAATTGGTGGCTGAGAGAGGCTCCTCTGCCCTCACTTCAGAGAAGGTATTAAAAGCATTTCTTGGCTCTGTCCATTGGATGGGTTTAGATCTAGTCATTAATAACTGGCTAATGGATTTCTTGACTCTCACAGGCAGCCACGTGGCTTCTGGAAGGAATCTGCTGTTTAAGTACATTAAACAAAGACTCCACAAGAATGTTAACCCTTGTATTTCTCTAGGCTCTGCAGTTTTTCCACTTCGATTTCTTTTGCTTTGATTTTGTGAAGGCCATCCATCTTTAGAGCTCAGGCCTAGCTTTGAATGTAATTCAGGCCCAGGTTTGGCTAATTCATGTTTCCTCATCTCAGAACCCACATCATAAGGTCATTGCGGGGAATTAACAGGAAGAAGTAAGCATGAAGCCAGGTGTTTGGTCAGCACTTGATAGATGGGAGCTATTCTCATTGTCACAGCCCTTTCCTCTTAGCAGTTCTTTACCCTGGTGTGGGGCAGGATCACATAAGAACTTGTTAAAAACTCAAACTCCAATTTAATCCCAGACCTGCTGAGTCTGGGGCCTGGATGCCTGGCTGTTTAAGCCTCATACCTGCTTCTGATCACACACAGGGCTGAGAACCAACAACTGCACTATATCACATTATTTCTTGCACTATTATAATTGCCTACTTATTTCTCTTTGTCCTTCACTGGCATATAAGCCCTGAGAGGCTGGGACCACGTCCATCTTGTTCTGCTGAGCCCCAGTACAGTTCCTCAACAATGACTCCATAAATCTTTGGTTAAGGGAATCAATAAGTGAATGAATGAACTAGATTCTCCTGACATGCCTAAGATAGAAGTTAAACAGGCAGGTTTCTCTCCCAGAAAGGAAGAGAAGCCTAGATTTGTGTCTTGGCCCAGGCCTCAGGCGAGTCACTTGAGCCTTGTAAGCTTCAGTTTTTACAGCTGTGAAGTAGGCAAGAACTTTGTAATATTTGTGTTGTTATTGTTACAAAGGAAACTGAAGAACAGAGACTTTAATGCACCAACTATAGTCAGCCCAAGTTATGAATTTGCTTGGTCTTTTATCCTCACTCTTTCCTCCTATGGAAGGTCACCGCTTCAAGGACACTAGCTTCTGTCTAAATTGCTGAGCCCCAAATAGTTATTGGCTAGGAAGATGGCTGATTACACTGAACATCTTTAAAACCAAAAATGCAAAAATGGCCTGTTCCCCGCAAGCCAGGCTTCTCCCTGAGCACTGTTCCAACACACTCTGTAGCAATTTGCTATGCAAGACACTACTGTGTAATATTTGAGAACTGACTAAACTTTTCTAAGCCAATTGATTCCCCTGTAAAAGGAGAGTATGAATACTTAACCTATCTACATGTACAGGCATGGATAGGTGGCCAAGGTGTGATGTCAAATTAAAAAGGGCAAGTAGCAGTCAGGATGAAACAGTATATGTGGTATGACTCATTTTTACCAAATAATAGTAAAAATCAGCAGTGATAGTACTGTATATTAGCATATGGAAGGCACACAAAACATATCAACCTTGGTTACAGAGCTGATTTATAAATGCCTTGTACTTTCTAGGTACTTCTACATACATACTTTGTACTTAATGCTTTTTGGAATCAGCAAAATATACATACAGGTTTTTAAAAAATACCCAGCTCTCTGGGTTGTTGAGAAAATAATAATGTCAATAAAGTGGCACAGTATCTGGCATAGAGTTTTTACTCACTAAACAGAAGGAGCTCTCCGTGAGAGGTTCTGTTTCTTTAACTACCATTTGCAGAAATGACTATATGCCCTGCATGTTACACACATGACCTTTCTCCAGCTGCCACACTGTTTTCTTTTCACCTTGCTTTCATTACTAGAAAGTATCTGACATGTCATTCACGTTGTTTTTTGTTGTCTCCACCTGAGCCAGTACCTGGAATTGTGCGTGGCCTAGAATAGGTGAACAATGTTGAACAACAAACAACAAAAAGAATGCACAGTTATAGTGCCTATACCAGGGCTCAGGAGGTCAGGAGATAGGGTGAGAACTCACAGCTTCCGTGGGCTGGGGGCAGCAGGCATCCAGGTAGTGGGCTGGGCTAGGCAGAGGGAAGTCGCAGGCTTCTGCACAGGTCCAGCAACAGTCTTGGGGCCTGGAGGCACCTTGCTTCCTGCAGGGGAAGCTGCAGCCTGTACAGCAGCCCTGGGCCTAGGAGATGACAGGGCTCAGGATCTGGGCCAGGTGGCAAGTAGAGACAGCCAAGACAAGGTTTTGGGAAGAGGGGCAAGAGGAGGTTCAGCAGGGAACAACAGAGGAGGGACTTTTTGGTCCCATGGAGGGACAGATATGGGGACTAAATAAATGGCGAGGAGTCTCAAGGTAAGGGCATGCAGATGAGGGCACAGATTTACCAGGTTCCTCTTCCCCAGAGCCCACTCTTCAGTCCCCATGAGGCCCCTCACCAGCAGGCAATGCCTAGTCAACAGCACTAGGCCCAGCAACAACAAATAGATGCCCACTGCGATGAAGACGATGGCAGGAATGGGGAGCAGCAGGGGAGGACTGATGACAGGAGCTGGGGCTGGATTCCACGGGCTAGAGGAGGCCTGAATGAGCACAGGAGGAAGGAGTGACAAGGAGGTGGGAGGGGCTGCAGGAACACAGAAATACCTGGAGGGACACAGAGGTGGCTGGGAAAAGGAACAGCCACCAGATGGTGGGGAGTGAGTCGATAGGACTACACTCTCTTGCCCCCCAAACCTGCCTTTCCCGTCATCCCCATTTTAGCACCATCAAGAGTGTGTTGGTCATTTTGGACTTTACCAAGACTTGCTGAACTTCCTTTCAGAACGTTTCTTCAAAGGACCTCTTGTTTCTGATTCTTTACGATTCCTCAGCCAACGTTACTGACTCTTAACTGTCTTTGTCCCTTTCCACACCAGCTGTCCTTGTGACTCCTTCCTTTACAATTGGCTCCCAGGACTCAATCCAAACTTATCTCAGTGACAAAGGCTCCCTCTAGCCCTACCTACCTCTCCCACCTTCCGCCTTCAAACTCCGGCCACACTGAAGTCCTAGCAGTTCCCCAAAGGCCCTATCCTCTCTCACACCCCCTAGGTCTCTGGCCTGATGTTCCCTTTGCCTCGAATGCCTTTTCTCCTTGTTTCCTTGGCAAACTCATCTTGCCAGGAAGAGGGGGAAAGTGCTCTCCTGCACGAAGTCCATCCCTGGCATTCTTTCTCAAAGCTCTTGTCCTGAGCTGCAAAGGTCTATGGTGAGGAAAGAGCCCCCTTTCCAGTTCCTGAAGGCAGGCAAAGTCAGGGTGGATTTAGGGCGCTGCGGTGGTCTAGGACTCACGTCCATGGGGCAGGACAGCGCCAGTCAGTTCAGAGCTGCAGAGGAGAGAGAGAGTCGCGGGCTTCAGAGGCTGAGAAGGGCCCCTAGACTGGGGTGCCCACTCTCTTCTTCCCCCTTCCCGTTTGGGGAAACTGAGGCCTGAAGCTCGCCCCTGGTCTGGACAGTGAGGATCCAGAGGGATTCGAGGGCGGCGCCTCCCTCGCAGACCTCAGCCCGACCCAGGCCACCGCGGTCCCAACACCCCGGCTCCCTCCACCCACCCAGCCGCAGCACCTGCACCCTCGGGACCGAGCGCGCTCGCGGACCCCGCGCCGCAGAGCGTCTAATGGGCCATGGCGGCCGCGCAGGCCAGAAGCCAATCGCGGTTTCCTGCTGTTGTCATGGGGACGGGACGCCGCGTCCACGGCGGCCGCCGAGGCCCAAAGCCCTCCTCCCCACTTCGCCTTCCCAGCCAGTCCTCTACGTCCGCCGGGTCCCTGTCGCGGGCCCCCAGCTCTTCCGCAGTTACTGAGCCGAAATGGCAAACTCCCGCCGCCACCCTCCGGGGTGGGATCCTGGATTCAGGTGCTGGCTCCTGCGGTGCTGCGAAGGGAAGGCGAAGCCCCCGGCCCACACCGCCAGCTTTCCGGCAGGGCGCTGAGCCTCGCTGAGTCCCTTCCCCCTCTGCAAACCGAGGACCCGCCGGCCTCGCAGGGACGTGGCAAAAAGCAAGGCTCCGTGCGTGTCTGGATCTATCCTTCATATTCTTTCAAATGGATTCTAGTCGTTTTCATGAACAGTGCAGTGATTTAAGACTTCACCCTGATTTCTTCAACGTTCACATCATTGTCCAAAGTGATTTCCTCCCACCCACAGTAGATCTTGTTCCTATTCTATTTTTAAACCTCGGAAGGCTCACCACTGACTCCAGGATAAAGCCCGAATGCTTTAGCTGACTGTCAACACCTTCCAATCTGGGCCTTGCCTAGCTTCCATAGATTCAATCCCAAACATCCCATTGGGTGCCAAGCACTGCTCTAGGCTCTGGGTCTATAGCAGAGAATAAGGCCGACAAATTTCCTCCCTTGTGTTGCTCATATTCCACTAGGGGAGGGGGGAATCAGGTAATATGTAAACAAATAAGATTGTTTTGTATCCCATTAGTTCTTCCCAGGCTCCGCCATAAGATCTGTTCAAGGTCCCTGAAACAGTGCTGTGTTTCCACAGCTCCACAACTTGGCAGATGCTGTTCCCTCTGCCTGAGACACCCTTCTCGTTTCCCCGCAATGAACTACTTCCTCATTCTCCAGGCCCCCGCTCAATTCTGCTGGAGGGAGGTCTTCCTGCCAGGCTCAGGCAGAGGAATCTGCTTTGGGCACCATATATATACAGCTTTTCTGATACTTTACCACAAGATATTTGAATTCTCCACTTCAGTACCTGTCTCCAAAATTAGAATGTGAGAGCCTGGTACTGATTCATTGCCATATTTCAAGCCCTAGCACTTGGCCTGGCCTTGGGGGCCTCCAGTAAGTATTCACTGATTCTATGAATGAATTGAATCCAACTCTATCCAAAGAAGTACTGTTATCCAGACGCTTGGGTCCAGTGGTTCTCAGGAAGCCAAGGCACTCAGACCTCCTGCTTTCATTCCTGACCTTTCTGGTTCTACACAGACATGCTTACATTTTCCCCTGAAAACACTGTTGCCGTTTATTTACTTTTGTTCATGTTCTCCTCTCCATGGACCTCACCACAGCTACTGCCCCTGGGGATTGCCTATACCATGAGACAGCCACAGAAGTGGCCAGGGGCTGTGTCCCTGGGTCCTAAATCTCCCTCTGACCTTATACCACACTAAGAAGTCCCAGCCACCCCTGATACCACAGAATGGGCTAAAGCCCAGAAAACAGAAATCTAGCTGTTCCTAATGTTACCATCACTGATTCTGAGACAGGGTCAGCTTGCTTTCTTGAGGCTGTCTTTTTGTCTGCCCCCATCTTCTTTGCAGAATCCAAAGGCCCAAGTTGAGCCCAGCCCCAGGAAAGGCCTCAGATGACACATACTCCCTCCCCTCTTCAGCTCCTGCCAATACAGAGACGTGAGCCTTGGCGAGGCCTCTGGACAGGTCCATGGCCTGCAGTGGTCAGTCTCACTGCTGATGGTATTCTGTTCCTACTGTGAGCTCATACATTATACAGAAGGGTGGACAGTAAACCAGGCCTGATCATTGCAAGGCAACCAATAGGAGGGGTGATATATGCACCCCACTTTGCCAAGGCCCCACTTCCCACATTACACCTTTGTTAGAGGCAGAAAGAAACTGATTTCACAATAGCTGAAAACCATCAGTCTCCCTCTACCTACAGTGCAAAGCTGGAGATGTCAGATATCATCCCATGCAGTTTTGCACTGCTCCTGGGGAAGAGAGAAAAGGGACATGTCCTCCCAATCATCATGGGGTGGGTGAGAGACCTGAAACACAGAGAAAGGTCAGATAAAAAAAGCCTTAGAGGGCCTGGGCTTGGCTCTGGGAAGGAAACCTGGCAGTTCTGATTTTATCTCAATACTTTCAGCCCCTCCTATGGACATCAGACAATATTGCCTCCCAGAGACTAAGATGAGGTTCAGCAGCCTCCTCATTATGAAAATGAAAGGTCTGTGTTTAGATGATAACCCTAGGGAAGAAGCTAAGCTGCGCTGAGCTAGAGCAAGCATCATTAGAGGCCTCTCCACAGACTTTATTTTATTTTTTCACAGACTTTATTTAATCTAGCAGTAGACCTGAGTGGCAGAAGCCATTTTTTTTTTCCATTTGTAGATAGAAAAGAATTATGGCTCAGTTGACAAAGAACTTTAGAACTGGGAAAGATTGAGATTTGAATTCTAGTTCTGCCAACTGTGTGTCTGTGTGACTTTGGGCAAGTCAACTGAGTTTACTAAGCCTCAGTCTTCCTCATCTGGAAAGTAGAGATTATGTAAGAGGTTGTCAGGGCTTATTGTGATGATTACAGAAAATGTAGGCAGAGTACCTGGCATATAGCAAGGACTCATTGAAAAATATAACAACTTTTAATGAACATCACAACAAGTATTTTCAAAGTGCTACATGGGAACAGTGCTTTACTCATATCTAATTCAATCATTCTAGCAGCTCTCTGTAGAGATACCATTCTTGACCCCATTTTGTATATAAGAACCCCAAAGCTCAGAGGCTTTAAATCACTTATACAAGTTCTCCTGGCTAGTGAGTGACAGAACTAGGATTTGAGCCCTGGCAAGGCACTTTATATACACACAGCTGAGGCTCGGAGAGGTTGACACTTGACCAAGGTCACACAGGCAATCTTGTGGTGGAAAAAAGGGCCTGGGGCCTTAGTTTTATGACTTTAACTTGCCATCGTGCCCCTCAGTTTTTTCTATTATACGGCTAAAGGGTGGGACTAGACTTGTTTGGAAGAGTACCTAACCTGGGACAGGTACAATTAAAGCACTAAATAATAAATGCTCTGGCACCCTGGCCAGGACTCTCCCCAGAGCGCAGTACGGGGAACTGGACCCTTCCCTGGGTGTTGCGTGGGAAACACTTCTGGCTGCTTATTGTTTACTTATTCACAACCTTTGATGATATCACACCTGCGTACCTCTGAGGCTCCTGACAGTGCTGCACCCAGGTGAAGAGGATGAGCAAGACAGTATTTGGACGGAGGAGCCTGAAGTAGCAGGAAACGGTAAACTTCAGGCCCAGGGTGAATGTGTGTGACAGGTCTGTGAGGACCATGTTGGGGTGAGACTTTCACCTGGAAATCCAGGCTGGGGCCAGAAGGCAGGTTAACACTGTGCAGGTCTGGATGGGTGCTTGGGCAGTGCCATCCCAGGGTGTCTTTCTCCATGAGGACACTGCTGGCTGCCTGCCAGAGGCTGCACCCCTATTCCAGAACTGGCCGGCTTGTCTCCCTTCCCCTGGGGGATGTTTGGACACTTCTAAAATGCCCAGACAAGGGGCCACCATGTGTGGAATGCATGCCATCTTGGGTTTATTTTAGGTGGTACACAGATCAGCAAGAAAGCATGCACACACACGAAAGCTATTCTTTCCAATTCTCTTTCAACACTTCTGATTATTCCAGGAGAAAGTCTCATTTTGCTGCCAAAAGCCCTTTAACACCTCACTATCCTTGCTTATCTTGTCTTTTAGCTAACAGAGAGCAGGCCTCTAGCCCCGAATTTGGAGTAGGTGATAGATAGTATCTACTAGCTAGAATGTTAGAATAAGTTTTGTCATTTTATTTATTTTGTTACCTTCTATTTACAACAAGTAATACTGTTTTTTCTAGCTTCGATAGTGATAAAAAGTTTCCATTTAAAGTATATGGTTTAAAACAGGCACTCTGGAAGTCACACTACTAGGTTCAAATCCCAGCTGGGTCACTTACTACTGTGTGACTCTAGGCAAGTCACGCAACCTCTCTGTGCCTCAATTCCCTTGTCTATAAAGGGAAAGTAATAATGGAATCTCCCTTAGTTTATTGTGAGAATTACATTAGTTAACATATATAAAGGCTATAGATTGGTGTCTGACATCTAGTAAACATTGTATGAACATTTGCTATTACTAGGTCAAACAGGGAAAAACCAACACCACAGAAAACACTTCTTTGGACCAGTCCCACAATTTTCCACACAAGAAAACAAAGTTTTGGAAAAATAATTAAGCAGCTAGGATCTTGCTAGGTCTCCAGATTCCCAATCCATTTACCAGCCATCTCAATCCTCAGTAATTCATGTAGATCTCAGCCTTGGTTTATTTGCCTTCAGAATGGGACTAAGATCTAATTGGATGTTGTGATGGTATGTAAGGGCTCAGAAAGTGAGCTGAAATGATGTCTCTAATGCATTCTCAACAGGGGTACTATGGCCCCTAAGGGGGCATAAATTGATTCTTGGGAGGCAAAAAAATCCTACTTTTTAAAATATATAAAGCACAGATAGACAGTTCATCTGTCATCAAAATTTCATGAGGAGTTGTGATTAGGGAACAAAATGTCTATAAATGTTTCCTTAGGAAAGCAATAATTAAAAAAATAGTTGAAAGAATTTGCTCTAGGCCAAGGTTTTTTCATCCTGGGTCGTTACCCACAGTGGTTTGTGCAATTGGCTTAATAGATCATGATCAACATTTTGGGAGAGCAAGTGATATAGAAAATGCCACAGTGCACTACACATAAGGATCACGAAGTATTATGAGAAACTTTGGGTTCAGTTCGGCAGGTGGGTACATAGCTGAGTATAAAAACAAAGCTGAAAGCCATTGCTCTAAACAATTATTTGCCATTTTCTCCCCTGATCCTTTCTCTCTCAGACAAGACCATGCAGCTGTGGACTGTTGGAAGAAACTGATAATGAAGGAAGGAAATGTAAGACAGAGTCCAGATTTTAATGAAACTGGGGCTGAACTGTACCAGCTCATGGCCTTCCTCATTCTTCCCTTCTTCATTCTACATTTCAGGGTAAGCCACAGGTACAGAGGAAAATGTTTGTCCCTCAGCACCAGAGGAGAAAATGTCTCCTAGTTTGCTGCCCCTCTCCATTCCTTCCTCCACTTTCCTCTTTTTTTTCCTTCCTTTTTTCTCTCAACTTAGAAGGCAGCAAGTCTGACCCAAGCCTGAGTCCTATGTCTGCCATTTACTATTCGACTTGGGGCAAGTCAATTCACTTCATTGAACCTGTTTTCTCAGCTAAAACAGGGAGAGATTATTCATAAGATTTTAGTGATTTTCAAATGAGAGAATGTATGGAAAGTATATTAATTTTTAGTGCCTTGTATACTGCAGCTGCTCCCGACAATAGTAGCTAACAGACCCAGAATGCTGTGCAAACTAGTTTATACACATTATCTTTATTTAATCCTCACAATGAGCCTGAGAAAGATGTGGGAAGGTAACAGGGCAGACTCCAGACAGAATGCCTAGTTTCAAACCTCAGTTCTATATCTTTTCATATGTTTAAGTGACATCTGTATTCCTTCATGACTGCATCGACTCCCTTTTAAAAAGGAGCTTTCCTCATAACTCCACATAGACTTCTCCTTACATCATATTGACCAGACCTCTAATTGTAAGGGAGGCTGGGAAACCCAGTTTTTTAAAATAGGCACATTTCTGTCCCCAACAAAATAATAAATGTGGTGAGAATGGATACTGGTTAGGCAACTAGAGGCTTTATCTTCAACAATCTTTAACCTTAATTTAATTTTCAGAAGTCTATCCAGAAGGGGAAAAATGAAGTAGCTAAGAAAGCAAGAACTAATAGTAAAGATAAGCTCTTAAAATGTGGCTGACATGTCTAAACTGTATTCAATGTCTTCTTTTTTTTTAATTCATTCTCTTTAGGAAAATGAATGTATGAATTTTCTATCTCTGCTAAATATTATAGAGATCAACATGTTCTCTATGTATTGGTGGGATGGGAGAAAAAATGGGGGAAAAATTCTACCTCATATACTTCTTGACTGTGTAACTGTAGACAAAGTACCAAACCTCTGCATGCCTCTGTTTTCTCATCTGTAAAATGGATACCATAATAATCCCAATCACCATGTTGTTTTGGATAAATGGCTTAATGTTTTTAAGCCCTCAAAGCTGTGTTTGGCCCATAGTAAATGCTATTTAAATATCATGTAATGAGCTGGTATTATTATTTTCCCAAATTCACAGATGAATTGAAGCCCACAGAGATTGGCCCACCATCATACAGGGGATGAAAGAGCCTACATTTGTTTAGCATTTTTTAAATTCCAGATTTATTTAAATAAAGTGCACAAATTTTAAGAGTATGCCTTGAGAACTTTACATATGTCGACAACCATGATCAATATAAGAACATTCTTTTTTATTGGGCTCAGAAGGCTGCCTGGGGGGTCTCCTCTCAGTCAAAACCCTCCCTCAAATTAAAAGCTGTTTTGATTCTTCACCAAAAGCATTTTGCCAGTTTTGAATTTCATCATAGTGGAGCCATACAAAATGTTTCTTTTTTTATCTGCAGAGAATTTGAAGCCCGGATGGTCCCACCCTAGAGACTGACATCTAAGCTATTATCCTATACTGCCTTTTAAAGCAACAACTACTAACACTTATTATCCTCCCCCATTCCTGCCTTCCTCTTTCATTCCCCTCTTTCAGCTCCGGCCCTGAAATGCAGCTCTCCGTCAAGCCGTCAACAAATTCTAAATTGGTCAATTCTGTAATAGACGAGCCCACCCTTCACCCCCACCTTCTGTCAGGGAACTTATGATAGGGCACATGTGGTCAAGAGGTTGGCCAGTGGGAGGATGGCATAATTTAAACCCTCTGCCAGTCCACCAATAGGAGGGTGATGTTCTGCTGCTGCCAACTGCCTCAGCAGAGCTGTCTAGGCCTCGTGCCTTTGCAGTTTGACACCTTCCTGGTATCTTGAAGCGGTCACCCCAAAGATGCTTTAAGGGTTCAGGATGGCAGGCTCTGACTCCCTACATCCCTTCTGGGTCTTCCTCATTCCACCTCTCCCTGAAGTGGACGGGAGGGGTGGCTTTTCTGGATAAAAATAATATACATGTAAATATATGTTTTCAGGGTTCTCTCTCTCTTTTTAAGAGGATAATGCTTTGGAGTTTTAAATTTCAAATAGCTTTACAGTTTGAACACCCTGCCTCCTTTTTCCAAGTTCTGGATGCTGATAAGAACCAGCTTCCCTCTCTAGCCTCCACCTTGCCCCTCAGAGCAGAAAGAACAGGTACCAAAAAGAGCTTTGGGTGGGGGTGGTAAAAGATGGGATGGAGTGGAATTAAGGAAGAGCAGGCACATCATCAGGATTGAAGAAGAAAGAGAAGGAATTTTAAGGTGAGAGATGGACTGGGAGGTGTAGACCAGCTTTAGGGGTTAGAGGAAAAATGGAATTGCTGGAATTGGGTTAATAACAGGTATTTTAAATATATATATCATTATCCATTATCTTTTAAAAAAGATACCAAAAAAAGTTCCCCTGTACGAGGGATATTTAAAGTAAAATAGGATCCCAAAGATATCAGGGAAAAGCTATGCCTGGTGACTTTTGATGGTTACAGATGAATGGGTCCCATGGGTCATTGAGTAATTGGGGTTAAGGGGTTCTCTGAGTCTGAAGGACACTGTGATGAAGTATTCTCACTGCAGTCTTTTTCTCATTTTCTCTACCCTAGACAGGCATGCCCCTACTCTTTGTACTGGGCTGCATCTTCTTCCCGTTGATCTTTGCTCTCCTCTGCTGGGGCCTGCAGAATCACTCCAATCTGCATATGGAGAGACCGGAGGCTGTCTTGGTGGCATCCAAGTAAGAGAACAGGGTGAGGGCATCCTTCCTGGGGCTGATCTCCTACTTTCAGGAAGAGTTAGTGGTGAGAGCAGGGTAGGGGATCCAAGAGTCAAAAGACACTGGCTGTGGGATCTTTTGTAGCATCTCTGAACTTCAAAGCCCTCATTTGTAAATGGTTTAATAAGAATGCCCCTTTCCATTCTTCACTGAGATGTGAGGGTCAGGAGAATTCATGTTTATAAAGTAGGGTTTGCAAACTCCAGGGGATGTAGGTTCCATGGGGACTTGTGTTTATCCCATTGAATGAGGGCAGCAGCTGCTCAGCTCCAGCCAAACATTATGAGTTAGAACGTAGGCTCGACATTGTCTGATATTTTTTATTCTTTCTAAAAAGAAATTGAGCTTTCAGGTGAAATCTTCTGATTTTCATACACTGACAAATCACTTAGAATTTAAGAAAAAACTATATTGGCAACACCAAACTGGCCAAAATAAATAAGTAAGTAAGTAAGTAAATAAACAAACAAACAAACAAATAAATAAATAATGTTTGTAGGCAGTATTAGGCCCTGTGCTGCATATTTATGACCTATTTGACAAGCTTAACATACATGTGAACTATCATCAAACCTTAGCTATGAGAGAAAGAGGGCAAAGGGCAGAATTTACCTGGAATTTTTGTTGAGTTCTTGGAAGAAAAAAACTGTCTATTTTAACCCACATCATCCAAAGTGAAGCCAGGTCCTCAATGCAGCATCGTGGTGGCCTGTCATCATCCCCCCCCAACCCCCCACTCCCACCCCGACTCTGTGCCTTTCTATAGCTTTGCTCATCTTTGGCTTTGGAGTTATGCAAACATCGGTTTGAAATCCAGCTTTGCCAATTTTCATAGCTGTGTTATCGTGGGCAAGTTTCTTTCTTTTGTTTTTTTAATAATCTCTAAGCCTCAGTTTCTTGTAAAACAAGTATACTACCAACTGGGAAGATTAAATAAGAATGAACATAAATCATCTTGCCCCATGCCAAAGGTGTAAATAGGAAGTTGGGTCCCTCTTCCCCTTAAGTGAAGCCCTAAGGTCAGGAAGCAGTTTAGAGACTACGGTCTCTAAAATTGTCCCTGACTCCTCCTGCCCAAGGCGTTACCTCTCGGGGTCTGTTCCCGCAGTCGGCCACGAGAGGGCAGCATGCAACTGCAAATGCCAGTCCCTCGGCTGAGGAGGTGATGGAACTGGACTGTGGACAGGCAAAAGCTAATTGTATCGTTAACTAAGGCGTATATTAGGGCAGGCCTGGAAACCAAAGGTTTGGGAGGCAGGTCCCATGTCATGCAGAAGTCCACAGGACTGTTGGGTTTAGGATGGGAAAACGGCACAAAAGAGTTAGAAGCAGCGCCATGGCAAAGGCCCGTCTGGTTCTGACTGGGCTTCTGATCTGCAGTGTGACCCTGTCCAAGTCACTAGGCCTCAGTTTTCTTATGGTTGAATGAAGAGCGTGAACCACCCAATCCTTGGGTCCTTTCCCACTCAGAAATGGCTGTTCTATGAAGTTACAGAGGAAGGGGAGCCAGGAGCATAGTAAACCTGGAGCAAAAAGAGTGACAAGTGCTTAGCGGAGGCCAAGAAAAGCCAGGAGGCTGAAGGACAGAGCACGAGTACCCTTGGGCTTGAGGTGGGTTTTCTGAGAGGCAGCATCTCCCCACCCTCTTCAAACCCTATAGCCACTCTGACACGTAGTATGAGAGGGATCCTGCCTCTCCTTTTATATGTGTCCTTGGAGGGTCACTTAAGGCCTGGGGACCAGTTCTTGACCTGTAAAAAGGATAGGTGCCATTACCTCAGTGATGTCACAACAGTTAGACAATGTCGCAGGACAGTGTGCAGCAGAGTCGGGACCTAGAGCGCCACGCACACACACCTAGAGTTTCCCATTGGGGGCCTCTGAGCCTGAAGGAAGCTGTGTTAGGGTGTTTTTATTCCTATTCATTCTTTCAGCTCCTCC
The DNA here is from genome assembly GCA_030015415.1 of Cynopterus sphinx. Lineage (NCBI taxonomy): Eukaryota > Metazoa > Chordata > Mammalia > Chiroptera > Pteropodidae > Cynopterus > Cynopterus sphinx. The sequence goes on along the minus strand of CM057379.1, from coordinate 89,941,137 downwards.
TTCAGAGATGGCAAGATGCACCTACTTCTCCTCCCCCTCCCCCAGGGAGTCCTCTCTCTCGACTGCTGGAGTGGATGCCCCTTAGTTAGGAGCCCCCATCAGGCTACTGAAGGACATGTATTGGGAGACGCTGGCAGAGAAAATGGCAGGTGTTAGCAAAATGCTGGTGGGAAACAGGGTCAGGCCCATCGGGGGGACTCAGAGTCTCCTCCCAGTTGGCCAAGAAGCCCTGAGCCACCTTCCTCCCCAACAGAAAAGCCTCCCCTCCCCTGGCCCTTGTCCCCAGCAGCCCCCTGTGCCACCGCTGCTGTCTCTTTAAGGGCCTCCCTCTCTCTCTTTCTCTGCTCCCCCCATCTCTGTCGCAGCCACTGCTGTGGCTCAGAGCTGCATGGGAAGACGCTGCTGCAGGTCCGGTTTCTTGGTGTCTGGTCGGTGCCATCATCTCCCTACCCCTCCTCCACCCTCCCCAAGCTGGTGACTCTCCCTCCTCTCCTCCTCCCCACCAAGGGGTCAGGGGGCTGGGCACGGACTCTCTATAATGCCCCATGCAGCATTTGTGCGAGGCAGCGGGGACTGTGGCAGCAGCGACTGTGGCAGCAGCGAGAGGCGGGAGAGCAGTGCTGACCGCTGACCACTTGCCTGGCCACTCCTCTGTCTCCTTTCTCTCCCACCCTGTCCCCCTCCCTTTCAGGGCTGGCACCACAGTCCCACCCCCTACCCCCACCCCACCTCCTCAGGCCCTCCCAGCCTCTCCACACAAGACCCCCTCCCACCTGCCTCATCTCCCTCTCTCCTCCCCCATCCGCATCCTCCTCCTCCTCCTGTACCCTCTCACTCTCTGTCCTCTCACCCAGTCCTCCCCTCCTCATCTCTCCCCCTCCCTCTGGCTGGCTTTCTCCTGCTCCCTGTCACAGATCCTCCCTCTTCCTGGTCTATCCCCTTTCCCTGTCTTGTCTAACTCCCTTTCCCCCTTCCTCTGGTCTGACTTCCCTGCCCCATCCTTTCCCGCCCTGTCCCCTTTGTGCCCCTTCTCTTTTTCCTCTTTCTCTGGCTTTGCGTCTTTTCTCCACCTCTAACTCCCTTCAGCTCGGCTTCCCTGCCCCTTCACGGCTGCTCTTCTCCCTGCCTGAGGCCTGAGCCACCATGCTGACCCCAATGGTGGCTGGGGGGGTGGTGTTCCCCGGACTCTTCCTCCTCTCCAAGAACACGCTCCAGCGGCTGCCCCAGCTGCGCTGGGAGGAGGCTGACGCGGTCATTGTCTCAGCCAGGTAAACTGCGTCGCTTCCCTTCAGCCCCTCTCCCCTTTCCAGGCTCTATGGGGATGGACCCTTGGTCCGGTGGGGTCTGGGGGCTCCTGAAGTGGTCAGTAGGCTTTACCTCCAAGCTTCCTTCCCTCCTTACTGCCTTACTCTCTCTCAAGAGACCACATCCAAATCCAGCCATCTGGTCTACTCATATTCAGACTGCTTTTCTTTCCTTTCCCCATTCACCCTCCCACCCTCCAAAACAGGACCAGTATGTGACTAAAACATTCCTATGTTAGGGAACAAGGTAAGGGGCAGAAAACTGTACATTATTCCAGATATGTGTTTGGGGGGACAAGGGATAGAGAAGTAAAATGTAGAACTCTGTACAACCCTAGAATGATTCGCTCGAGTTGGTAAAGGGAGCGTGGTGGCAGTTAAGGAGACAGCACATAGGCCAGGGGAAATGTGGGGTCACTGAGGGGTTAGCTGATGACTGGCAGGATGACTGGGCAGTTGAGTGGTGCAAGAAGAGACCCAGGGCTTCCCCCTGCCACCCTGTGCTGTTTCTTCCCTGCCCCTCCCCAGAAAGGGGCATTGTTCTCAGCCACACATTCTCAGCATTGTCTCACCTCAGGATGACCTCCTTGGAGTCCTCCTGAGAAGAAGGCAACTCAGTGTCCACAGCTGAGAGAAGGAAGCCAGCAGTGAGGAATGGGGTGCACTGAGGAGTGGCTGCTGGGCAAGTCCAGGAGCCTGAGGTGGAGGGGGTGAGCCCTGGGCAAGGCAGCCTTGGGACAAAATGGGCAGGGAGTGTCCTGAGAAGTGACTGAGTCCAAAGCACAGCAACTGGACAGTAAAGGGAAACCAAGGGGTGTGTCTCCTCCCCCTACCACTACTCCCTCTTCCTCCCTAGGCTAGTGTCCTCTGTCCAAGCTGTCATGGCCTCCACAGCTGGCTACATTGTCTCCACCTCCTGCAAGCACATCATTGATGACCAGTAAGTGCCACGAGACCACCTTTGCCTAAGTCCCAGCAGCTGTGTGTGTGTATGTGCGACCCCTGAGATCTCCTAGGGGACCCCTTCGGTGGCCTGCAAGTCCTTCACTCGGGCCTGAGTAAGTTAACTGCAACTCAACACCCAGGGATAAATTTATCTGAGTCCTGTCCTTAAAGGTCAGAACCAGCAGGAGAAGGAGTGGGGACCAAACGGGATTCTCAAAGCAGCTCTTGGGTTTTCCGGCCTCTTGTATCGTAGTAGGTTCTGAATGTTGTTTCCTCCTCCCACCCTTAAGCCCCTCAAACTCGATTCCCAACCAGCACCTAACTGGAGTGCCTTCTTCCTTACACTGGGCTCACCTCTCACCTCCTCCCAGAATCCAGGTGTCTGGCCCCAGCCCCATGCGCAAGGGAGATGAGAGGAGAGAGATGACACAGACAAGGCCACTAGTGATGTGTGTGTTTGTGTGTGTACAGAGGCCAAAATTTGGCACTGGCAGCTGCTGCAGTGCCTGGTGCTTGCCAAAAAAGCCCAGGCCTGAGAGGTGGGGCAGGAGGAGGACTGAGAGGGGGCCCTGTCCGTGGTGCTGACGGGAGAGCTTTAGATGGCCCATGGGCTGCCGCAGTTGCCTGTAAGGGTGCTGATGAGACCCCACACTTAACTTCTGGCTACATGGTGGCTGTTGAACCCAAGGGACACTGTGGATGATCCTGCACTGAGACACCCCCTCTTCCCCTGCAGACGAGCTCCCTCATCTGTGGACTAAGGTCCAGCGCTGCCTGGAGGGGCAGCTGCGAGAAGGAATTGAGTGTGTGTGCCAAATGCCTAGGGCAGTCTGGCTTTCACATTGTGGATACTTAATTCTTTCTTCAGACTCCACCCCCATGACTTGGCTTCCTCTTGCCCTCTCCCCTTCTTCCCCACCCCTGGGTCCAAAATGAGCCTGGACCCCCACATATTTCCTCCTCTTGCCTTCTTACAGAGGTCACCTTCCAACTCTTATGCTTCCTCCCCCCCAGCTCTATTCTCCCTCCCCACTTTTAATCCTCAGGTGGGTGAAGAGGATCAGGGTTAATCTAGGGCCAACAGCTGTTCCTAATTCTGAGCACCTAATTGCTCAGAGGGTGGGTCTGGTTTTAACCCTTCACATTGCAGCTCAGGGCCTAGTAGATGGGCTTGGTCCCCCTAAAGCCAGGGTTCCTGATTCTTACCATGTGTGCTACAGCCAGCTTTCCTAGCCATTCCCTGCTTTAACTTCTCTGGAGCTGTTAGACCCCTTTCCACTTTCTTGCCCTCTGTCTTTAACCTGGGCCCTTGCTCCCTCTCCTCTGTCTCTCTGTCCTGGTCAAATGCTCCAGCATGGGTCTCAGCTTCTTGTCTCCTGAAATCACCTCTGCTAGCATGACTGCCTGTCCCTTTCCAGGTCATACTTCCCCCAGGGCTTGCATTCTGCTTCCAGCTCACCCCAGTCTACCCCCAGCCAACTTCCTGGCCTCCGCTCCAGGTCTCACTCACTCCTTCAGCAGCTCCTCACATTTGGTCTCAGCTCTTTTTCTGTCACTTCTTGGATGACTTTGCTTTTGTCTCTCACCTACTAGCTGGGCAAGTTCCCCTAGGTCTGCCTCTTTGCCTTCCCAACTCTACCTCAGACTTGTCACAGGATTGTAGGATCTAAGCAAAAGGGCTCACTCAATGTGCTGACTCAAGCAGAAAAAAATGCAATGTTGCATATCCATGTACTTTTCATTTTTGTTCACTCTCAAAGTACATAGAACTTTCTCTGTTCTTGGCTCTTTTTCCTCATCTTTTTCTCTTTAGTGCTGAACTTTACCTGCAAAAAAAAAAAAAAAGAAAAGAAAAGAAAAGAAAAGAAAGAAAGATTGGGCCACATTCAGGCAGAACAAGCAGCACTGACAGCACCACCAACTCCCCCACGAAGCCTGTCTCTGACACTTGTCTCAAATCTTCCAGGGGACAGTGGGGCTGAGAGTGGATGCTATGGAGTCAGACTTCTCATATTTATTCTTTGGTCAGCTTACCTAGCCTCTCAGCTTCCTCCTCTGTAAAATGGGGATAACTATACTACTTCTTATAGGGGTTTTGTGGGTGAGTAAATAAGTTTATGCATGTAAAAGATTTTAGGATATCAGAATAACATAGTATGTAACTAGTCAATGTTAGCTGGTATGATCTCTCCCCGCCACTCTCAGCCCTTCTGCTTCAATTTGTCCTAACCTCCGCTGTCTCTTATACCGTGCTTAAGCTTGTTTTCTCACTCTATCTCTGCCCTTTGGTCTGTGCTGTCTTTTCTCCCCCACCCCCCACCATAATGCAGGAGGTGGGAGAGGGAATGAATAAATGAACATGAAAAATGGGTGGGTTTTGGGGTCAGACAGTCTGAGTTTGAATCCCATCACTACTACTCACCAGCTGTGTGACTGCATAACTTTGGGCAAGTTTCTCACCCTCTAACCTGGGGTTCCATCATGTAGCTTCAGAGCCCACTTCCGTCTCAGGGTTGCTGTGGACATCACTTGAGATCTGACTCATGTGATGCATCTAGCACTGACCCCGGCACCTGGCAGCTGCTCAGTCCATCTTCTTTCCTCCTGATGCCCTTCTCTCTGCCCAACAGACACTGGCTTTCCTCTGCCTACACACAATTTGCAGTGCCCTACTTCATCTACGACATCTACGCCATGTTCCTCTGTCACTGGCACAAGCACCAGGTCAAGGGGCACGAAGGGGACGAAGGCAGGGCCAGAGCCCCGGGCAGCATCTGGGCTGTGGCACGAGGCTACCTGCACAAGGAGTTCCTCATGGTGCTCCACCACGCTGTCATGGTGCTTGTGTGCTTCCCACTGTCAGTGGTGAGTAGGGGTGCTGACAGCCAGTGCCCCCATGTCCTGCTCATGCCAGCACAGCAGAAGCCTGGGGAGCCCTGCGTCCAGGTCTGTAGGAAAGGCCAAGGATGGAAGGCCCAAACAGAGGGTTTACTGAGCACCAGACCAGCCCCACACAGCAAAAAGGTCTGGGGTCAGCCTGGCCTGGCTGGGCCATGCCCAACTGCAGTGCTTCAGAGCTGCTGTTACGTGTCTGAGACTCAGTTTCCTCATCTGTAATGTAAGGCATACAATCTTACCTGCAGGATGCTGGAGGGATACAGTGAGGTCATGCTCCCAGCTTTGCTACTGTGTACATGTTCAGACTTTCCGAGTTAAGTATCTCCAAGAGTGACTGAGGGGAGAGCAGGTGCTGCCCAGGAATCCAGGGTGAGCCCAGGCTGTTTCCTTCTTCTCTCAGGTGTGGCGTCAGGGCAAAGGAGATTTCTTTCTAGGCTGCTTGCTGATGGCGGAGGTGAGCACACCCTTCGTCTGCCTTGGCAAGATCCTCATCCAGGTGAGAGGGTACCTGAGCGTGTATGAGCCTGACTGGAGGGCATGGGAAGGGCAGACACTTTCAGGGACCTGCAAGGATTCTTTAAAGGACAGGCGAAGTGTCAGGCCTGGGAGCGACTATAGTCAGGGGTAGAGAGGAGGCGGGCGCCGGGGCTCTCAGCCTGGCCCTGCTCTGCGTGGGGAAGGCAGGGCGGCGGGCGGCGGGCGGCGGGGCGGGGCCGGGCCCAGGGCGGGGCGGGGGCGGGGCGGAGCGGAGGGGCGGGCCCAGGGGCGGGGGCGGGGCTGAGGGGCGGGCCCAGGGGCGGGGCTGAGGGGCGGGCCCAGGGGCGGGGCTGAGGGGCGGGCCCCGCGTGGGTCGGGGCGCGCTCGCCCCGCCGCCCCTCACCCGGCCCCCGCTCTCTGCCCCGCGCCCCCGCCCGGCCCCGCCGCAGTACAAGCAGCAGCACACGCTGCTGCACAAGGTGAACGGGGCCCTGATGCTGCTCAGCTTCCTCTGCTGCCGGGTGCTGCTCTTCCCCTACCTGTACTGGGCCTACGGGCGGCACGCGGGCCTGCCGCTGCTCGCCGTGCCCCTCGCCCTCCCGGCCCACGTCAACCTGGGCGCCGCGCTGCTGCTCGCCCCCCAGCTCTACTGGTTCTTCCTCATCTGCCGCGGGGCCTGCCGCCTCTTCCGGCCCCGGAGCTCCCCGCCGCCCTCTCCTTGTCAGACCCAGGACTGAGGGGGGGGCCAAGGGACCGTCCCCACCCCTCCCCAAGTCCCACCCCTATCCCCGCGGGGACAGGGCTGCGGGGCCGCTGTGGGGGGTTGGGAGCCAGGGTCCTCTTGCCCTGGCAGCCCCACGACTGACCGATGGACTCGGAAGGGGTGGGGACAGATCCCCCTCAGGGGCTGAGTGGCGGGACCAGGTGAAGTGCAAGACAAGGCGAGGGGACCCTCTTCTCTCCAGCGTGCTTAAGCTGAGGGTAGTGAACCCTCTCCTGCATACCCCCTGTATCACAACCATGGGGCCCTGGAGAATGAAGGGGAACCACTTCCCATCTGCTTAGGGCTTGAGGGCTGTGGGGATACTGACAGACACTCAAGGAGACCAGGAGTCAAAGAATGGGGGGAGGCTCTGCTGCCAAGGCCATCCCAGTCCCCCTGCTGCACACTCCTCTCAGCTCCCCACATCTGGGAGGAAGGGGAACCCTAACTAATCCCCATGGGCCTCCCTCAGTGCTGGTCACCCATACAACCCCCCTCCAGGGGAGTCCAGCCTGTGGAATCTTATTTGCCCCAATTCAAATTAGTTTTTGGGGTGGGGGGAGGGAGGTGGCTGCTATCCCTCAGCCTTCCTAGTGCTGAGCAATTCCCCATGCAGATGAGGGGGCACCTGGTCCCTTCCCCATTAGGCTGCACATCTTGCCCTCGGGCCCTGGCATGTCCCTGGTGCTATAGACCTCTCAAGGCTTCCTCCAGTCTGGGTTTGGGGGACCCTGGGAGGTGCTTTACAGACCGCTAATAAAGATGATCTGCGTGAACGCCATCATGGCCCTCTTAGCCCAGTTCTTTGGGGCTGGGTGGGGGCTGGGATAGAAAGCACAGATGACTACAGGACGGAGCAGGACACCCTGTCTGGTCACTAAACAGTCAAGGAAGAAAAAAAGCAAAGGCCTTTATTCATCAGCAGGAGAGAAGGTGGGTCTGGGTGCTCAGGTGGCATCCAAGGCCCTTGTGTGGCCCTAGGCCCCTTTCTGGCAGCTCCTATAGGGTATGGAGATCAGAGATGGAAAGCTACCCTTAGGTCCTTCAGCCTCTCCCAAGGGAGGCTGAGGTGGTTGGGGCTGAGGGTGGAAGGGCAGGCCTTACATGTGTGTGCAGAACTGGAAAAGGAGGAAGAAGAAGGCCACTATCAGAGCACCCACCAGGATGTGATGGAAGAACATGGAGTTGGAATCTGCTAGACAAGGAGGGGGAGATGGGGACTCTGGACTCATCTTTAAGGCCCCGGTGAGGAGGAGGCCCCTTCTTAAGCTGGTTCATACCTGAGTTAGCAAACCTGATGGGTTTCTCTCCAATATACTGGGCCAGGGCCAGGAGCCTGGCTTGGTCTGAGTCTGGGTAATCAAAGAAGTCAGGTCTGTCTATGAAGAGCAGCGACTCTGCTCCTGAGGCCAAGGCCTTGGCATTCTCTGGGCTGGGTGCTGGGGATCCAGAGCAAAGTCTATGACAAGAGCCAAGCGGACTCCAGCCCCCCACCCCAAGAGGCAGAGGCAGATCCAGGGCCCTGCCAGGCCAGAGAGCCTTAGCTTGGCTATGGACCAGCTTGAGTTTGTTCTAGGAACTTCTCACAGATCAGCTGAGCTCTCCACGAGAAGGCCCATTTTGGATGGGGAGAATAAAGAGAAGCATGGAGAACAAAGGGGTGGAGGCTTGACCTCCCAGTGCTGAAGGGGTCACTGACCCTTTCCCGCCCTTGCCTTCCTCCCTCCTACTGCTCCCAGGGCCACTTTCCACCTGTTTCTATAGCCCGCGGCCCAACCAGCCACAGCCACAGCCACTGCCACAGCCTCATGACCCCTCCACTTCTGTGACGGGGCAGGGGTGGGGCTCTATGATGTCATAGCCTGGAGCCATTCTGATCACACACTGGAATGAGGGGAGAAAAAGTGCTGGAGCCTGAACCTTCTCTTTCATCCCTACTGGAATCAAAAAGGAAGAGGTTGGGACCCACAGAGCTTTTCTTTCATCCTTCAGGCTGAACAGTGGCAGCCCCAGGATTTAGAATCAGGAGAAACTTGGTGGGGTGAAGGAACGCTGCATTTGCATAAAAGGCACAAGTTTTTCTGGGGGGAGGGGCAAGGCTGAACACCTTCAGTTATTCCTTAGATTAACTACAAGAGTACTTACTAGGCACTTATTACTATACTGAGTACATAGGTTGACTTACCTAACCATCACAACAACCCTGTGAGGTAGGTACTACGGCCCTCGTTATACAGATGTAATGAGGCACAGATAGGCAAAGCAATACCAGCAACGCACACTTCCCAGGGGTGTGCATTTTCCTCCCTGAGGCTCCCCCCTGACCTTGCTTCAAATTCAGAGCACAAGGGTCTCCCGCATCTGAAAACCGCATCTCTTATTGCTGAGCTGGGGATGACCCTAGCGTTAGGAACCAGGAGGAACAACAGGATTTCCCCACTAGGTGGCAGCAGTGTCCATGCCTGCTAGCCGGCTTCTGGCCCCAGGGAGACACCGCTTCCCTACTCCAGGATCTTCATTCACCGCGCTCTTCCCACAGGTTGCATCAGATACTGCAGGAGAAGGTATTGCCAGGGAATGGCAGGCATGGGGGTTGTCAGAGAAAGCCCCCGGGCCCATCTCTCCGGGCAGGTCTTTTGGTCATGCAAAGAGCTTTCACAGGCTCCCCTCTCTGGGTGGGATCCCGCTCCCCGGCCCCCACCCGGAGCCACCCCATTTCCCTTTTCTAGTCCCTAATTTCCTCTTATTGGTCACTTCCCATCAGCTACTTCCACTTCAAAGAGTTAGTTCCCCTCTGATAGGCAGGAAGGCCTGTCTGTTACCTATGTGTCCTGCTTTACCCAAGCCCAAGGACACTTGAGGGTCTCCTGGTTTTATTACACAGATGCCTGGTCAGCACCCTCTGGCAATCTCAGTTTCATTACTTCCCGCCAGTCAGATGTGTCTGTAGTGTGTCCTCTGCCCTGCAGATGGAGGCTCCTTTCTCCACTGGATCCCCAACCCTCATTTTACCTGCCTTCAAGGACTGCCCATCCATTCTCATCACAGCAGCACTGCAAGGCACTTGCTATGATCAGATTCCTAAATAAGAAAAAAGCCCAGAGAGAAGAGAGGTGAAGAGGAGGGAAACTAACTTCTTGGGGGCCTCATGTGGGACTGGCTCATGTGGCCCAGAAAGTGAGTTACCCAAAGTCACAGGGGCAGCAGGAACTCGACCTGGTTCCTAGCTCTGGGCCAGGGCCCTGGCCTCAGCCAAGGGTGCAACTGTACTTAGGGTTTAGCTGGGAGAAGGGGTTCAAAGCCCTTAGCCTTTAGAGTGGATTTTGCTGTATCCTCAGTTGCCTCAAAAGAATACAGCTGCCCTCTCTACCGGAAAAAGCTCTTTTGACCCAAGCAGTGAATTATTCACTTATTTATTCATCCAACTATTAAATAAATGTATTGAGCTCCTACTATGTGCTGGATCCCATTTGTGGCTTAAATAGAAATTGCCAGGGCCCAGAAGGAAAGAACTCATGGATGCACATCATCAGAGTACAGACGAATAACCCCCAGAGGGCTGGCTACACTTGCTGTGTCTGCTCCTTCACCTTGAATGTATTTTTCAGCCCCTTCAAACCTGGTTTTGACCACACCACTCCACTGAAGGAACCTTTGCCAAGTTCACCAATGACCTTGAAAACTGTAATGGTTACTTCTCTGATCATTCTGTCTGTCTGTCAGCATTCTGAGCTTGCCTCTATGTTCCAGAGTCATGCTCACCAATTTTCTCTAACCAGCTCAGTCGTGGACCTTCTCTTTTCTATCTATACTCTATCTCCCTAGGTGATCTCATCCAGTCTCATGGCTTTAAATATCATCTATATGCTGATGACTCACAAATGTATATTTCCAGCCCAGCCCTCTCCCCCGAGCTCCAGACTTCTCTACCCAACTTTCTGCTTCGTGTCTCTGTATGTCCAAAAACACCTTGAACTCCAAATGATTCTCCTACCCCAAACCCACTCCTGCTTTCCGTTGCAGCACATGGTCTCATGCCCCCACTCAACATGAAAGCCCAGGAATCAGCTCAGATCCTTTCTTGTCTATCTCCTGACAAATCCATTATCAGAACCAGTATAAATCTGAAATCCATCCACTTTTCTTACCCCTCCAGTGCTACCCTGCTCTTTTAAGCCAACTATATGTCCCACCCAGCTTATTGAGACAGCTTGTGAACTGGCTGATCCCTATTCACTTTTCCCTCAGTGAGAACAAACCAGAAAATGAAGATTCACTGCTTAAAACCATCCAGTGGCCTGTCATTGCTCCTGTGTGAATTCTGGACTTCTTATCCTGACCTGTAAGTCTCTCATCCCACCTTGTCCAGCAACCCTCTTCAGCTATTCTCAGGCTCTCTCCTCCTCAGCATACTCCAGCCTCAGCACACACCTCTGCCTAGGACACTCTTGCCCCACACGTGACCTGGCTAACTCCTCATCTGCCAGGTCTCAGCTGAAACGACACCTCTTCTGGGAAAGGATACCTGAGCTCCCATGCCTTGTGACCATCCCCAGTCACTGCATCAGTCTCACTGCATGGAACTTGTCTGTGTATTGTCTATCTCCCTACAAGGCTGTGAAGCCAGAGATCATTGATTTTGGTCATAGTCGTAGCACCACAATACACAGTAGGTATTCAATAAATATTTATCGACTTAATGGATAGATGAAAAACCTTTCCACTTCTTGACAAACCAGGGCTCAACACTGTCCATTTTCCCCTGCAACTGGCTTGAGCTCCAGCTCATTCTCACCTTCAGCAAGGCTCTCTGCGGGGCGCTGCTGGGCTTGAGCTAATAAGCCCCTTAAGATTGCAGGGGAGGATGCAGGTCTCTAAGGCTCTGGTCCAGCTTGCCCATCTCCTCACTGCAGGTCAGGTGTGTCCCTCGCCAAGCCCACCAGCTGTGGTCCTAGATGGCATCTCCTAGTCCTGTTTCCTTTCTTATTCTGGAGAGCCCTGAAGGAAACCTAATGGTTGATTTTACTTAAAAAATACATTCTTTTAAGGTAGTCTTTTGAATAGGTAACATATGCACAGGGTACAAAATTCAAAAGGTACAAAAGGGTGTATGTTGAAAGATAACTCCTTTCCTGCTTTCCCCTGCCTCACAGCTACCTCCTCAGAGGTCACTGTAGTTACCACTCTCTTGTGCAGCCTTCCAGAAATAATTTATGTACAAATAAACAAACACATATAAACTCTTTTTCCCATTAAATGGCAGCCTTCTGTACATGCTGCTCTGCACCTTATTTTTTTCAGTTAACATGAGATTGTGAAGATGATTCTGTTGAAGTACATAAAGGACCTCTTTGTCATAGCTGTATACTATTTCATTGTATACTATTTTCATTATGTCATAACTGATTGACGGGTCCCCTGCTCGTGGACATTTAGATTGTTTCCGGTATTTTGCCATTGCAAATAACCTTGAACTTCTATTATTTTGCTCATGGGACAACATATCTATGGGATAAAACCCTAGACATGGCATTTCTGGCTCAAAAAGTTTATATATTTGTCATCTAGGTATCCACTCTCAAGACTGGCCTCAAAGCGGTGGTGTCCACTTACCCACAACATCAACATTAACAGATACTTTGAATTTTATCATTTGATAGATTATAAGTGCTTTCTCAGTGTAGTTTGACTTTTCATTTCTTTTTAAAATATGTATTTAAAAAAGTACATATCACAATATATATCAGTTCAGCAGAGTTAAGTATACTCACATCGTTATGCAACTGCATATTTCTTACTTTTAAATCACAATATTTAGTGATGCTGACTTAGTACCAGTCCCAACTGGGGACAGCCTCTTCCTGGTGAGGTGGAGGTTAGGAGACAGAAATGTAAACAGGTGTTACTAGAGCTGAGCCTGAGATAGCTCTGAAAGCTAGGGGCAGAAGGGAAATGCTCCAGGAAGGCTCCCAGAAAGAGGTGACCCAGAATGACTCCTGAAGGAAGGGAAGGTCCTCCAGGCAGAGGAGCTTATGTGAACAAAGGTCCAGAGGTCTGAGAAATCCAGGTGTGTTCTAGGAACTGCAAGTAACATTCTTGGGAGCGAGTGCCACGAGCAGGGGTGATGAGATCAGAGAAGTCAGGGCCTTGGACTAAAGGGTCTTGGAGGGTACGGTAAAGACTTTGTGTCTGGGGGACCACAAGTCTGGGGCGGAGGGGAGCAAAGATCAAAGCTAGGTGAGAGGTGGTAGGGTTCAGGTGAGACAAGGCGGACTGAGGAGGAAAGACCGCAAGACTCTGGGGCATTCTGCTTGGAGCTCGACGTCCTGCCCCACCTCAGGGACAGAACTGGAGGGGAGAGGGGATGGGGTGACGGGGGGTGGATTTCCAAAGGAGATGCCATCCATCCCTGAGGGACGCCAGCCCTTCTAGGGGCTGGGCTGGGTCACTAGTAGAGACTCCTGAACAGCCAGAGGGAGGAGGCGTGGGAAAGCCACAGCCTCGGACCTCTGTCTCCTCCCTCGGACCGTGAGGCTCCCCACTGGACCGCAGTGGGGTCAGACCTCCCTGCCGGGTCTGCCCCTGGGTCACCGCCCACAGGCCTCGCCCCTATAGGTGGGAGGGGGCCGGACGCCCCCAGCACGCATCTGCGGGGGAGGGGCGCGGGGCTGCACGGCGGTGGGGGGGCGGGAGCCCGCGCGCGCGCGCGAGAGCCCGCGTCGTCATGGCAACCAGGCGTCCGGTCTCGGAGCCCCGCGCGGGAAGGACGGCGGCAGCGCGGGGGGACGCCGCGGGCGAGGCGGGGGCGGGCGCGGGCGCGCGGCCCGGGGAGGAGCTGGGGAACGCCGGGCAGCTGTCGCTCGCGGTTCCCGGCGGCGCAGGGAGCCCGTGTGCCTGCGAGTGTGTGCGCGCGCGAAGTTGTCCGCGGTGAGTGTGCCTGTGCGCGGGCGTGCGCACGTGGGCACCGGAGTGTGCGCGGAAGGGCCCGTGCGAGGTGCGGTGCCGGCCTGCGAGCCCGTGTGTGCGTGCACTCGTGGGCGCCCCGAAGGGTGCCCGCCCCCTCCATCCCCCGCCGCAGAGCCTCTGCCTCCGCCCCTCCGCCCCGCTCACCCCCTCCTCCCGCACTTTCTCCCGTCTCCCTCCTTCTCCGCGCGCACAGCCGGACTCCGCGCTCTTCTCGCTGGCCACCCTGGGAATCGCTGGCCGCCGCTGCCCAGCGGGCACCCGCCGTCCCCCCAGTGCTTGGGCACCTGTTGGAGGCGCAGAGACAGGTGCAGGGGGCTGGGCCGCCGGGGGCGTGAGGGCGAGGGTGTGTGCATGTGCCTGCGTGTTCCTGCGGGTGTGTGCGGTGGGGAGCTCTCCTGAGGCTGCAATTTCTGGCTCCTCTGGAAAGCCAGTCTCAGGAGGCGGCATCTGAGGCGGGGGTCCCCAACTTGGGCTGCAGGGGTGGGGGACCAGGCAGCTGGAAGATCCTGGGGCTGAATGGACAGTGGGAAATGAATGTCTGGAGGGCTGGGTGACACCGGGACCAGACAGCCTGGTGCAGAAGGATGGATGGGGCGGCTTCAGGGAGTAGGCAGGGCCCCGGGGCAGAAGGAAGCCCAGAGTGAGGGGCTGGGAAGATGACAAAGGGATAATAGAGGTAAGTGGACAAGGCTGAGGTGCAGCCAGGACCTGTCTGGGGGAAGTGGACTGGCAGCCCAACCCTTGTGGAATGAGGGTGAGGTTCTGAAGGGCCCAGGCCTCCTGCCTGCACAACAGCTGGCACAGGCAGATTTGTCTCTCTTGACACCAAGGGAGGGCCACAGACCAGGGAGGTTGCCCCCTGGCCCTCAGGCAGCAGATCGTGTGTACAAGGAGTTGGTGGGCTCACACTCTTTCGAACCTCCCTCCCCCAGCCAGGGGTGCTGCATGAGGGGCCGCAGGGGTGATCGCATGACCATCAACATCCAGGAGCACATGGCCATCAACGTGTGCCCTGGGCCCATCCGGCCTATCCGCCAGATCTCTGACTACTTCCCCCGCCGGGGACCTGGACCTGAAGGGGGCGGTGGCAGGGGCTTTGGGGAGGCTGCTACTCATCTGGCCCCCCTGGCCCTGGCCCCCCCTGTAGCCCTCCTTGGGGCCACCACACCCGAGGATGGAGCTGAGGTGGACAGCTATGACTCCGATGATGCCAGTGAGTGTGGGGGCTTGAAGGGCCCAGGGTGCTAAGGGGGACCTCCAGGCTTGTGGGAAGGGGAGGAGCCTGCTGGGTGTGCGTGTCGCAGGGAAGGCAGCAGGCACTGCCACCACAGCTGCAGTCAGTGTGGAGATTATAGCTTCAACAAAGCTCAAAATTCAATATTTCTGCTGAGACACTCAACCACCCACACAGTCCCAGTTGCAGCCCAACTAGGGACCCAGACGCACATACACTCACAGGCTGTCAGACTTAGATACACGCTCATACCTTCACAGTCTGCACACACTGCCGGCTTGCCCACCCATCTCCACACACCTGCCTTTACACACTGACACACCACCTCTTCCCTTTTCTCCAGCCACTCTGGGCACGCTGGAGTTTGACCTTCTTTATGACCAGGCCTCCTGCACTCTGCACTGTAGTATCCTCAGGGCCAAGGTGAGCACTCCTAACCTCCCCAGCCCCAGTCCTGTTTGCCTCCCACCTGGGAGGGGTGGGTTTACATCCTCCCTTCTCTTTCCCCTCTGGACCCCTACTCCCCTCTCCACCCCCATCCCCAGTACCCAATTTTTGCTGCTCTCCACATTCCAAGGATCCACTCTGCAGGGGGAAGGAGGGAAAGCTGAGAACTCATAGCCCTCTTTCCTACCCCCATCTCCAGGGCCTCAAGCCCATGGATTTCAATGGCCTGGCTGACCCCTATGTCAAGCTGCACCTGCTGCCTGGAGCCTGCAAGGTTAACAGCTTCCTCTCTCTCCCAGCTTGATCCAACTTGTGGGTCTGTCTCCAACCTTCTCTTGCTTTCAGCCTTTGTGGGTCTATATGCCTGTATTGAGAACACTTTTGTCCCGATACCTCAGGCCAATAAGCTAAAAACTAAGACTCAGAGAAACACGTTGAATCCTGTGTGGAACGAGGACCTGATGTACAGTGGAATCACAGATGACGACATCACTCACAAGGTGCTCAGGTGAGGGACCCATGCTCCCTGCAACCAAGGATTCCAGCTCAGCGCCTCCTCTGGGACAGCTATCATTGGAACCTCCTTTGGTTGGTCTACCTCCCTTGAAGCCCTTCTCAGGTGTTCAAGAACAATCAGTAGCTCCCTATCCCCTTTGGCAGCAGGCCAAATTATTTTCCTGTCATTCTTACACCCAAAATATCTCCTGTAGTTCCTCCAGCAGAGGTCTGCCTTCTTCCAGCTGGTCAGATTCATTACCCCTGTTCTTTGCCTCTTATCTCTTCTACCTGGAAAGCACTCCCAGCTTTCTTTCTGCCACCCTGAACTTCACTTATCACTTGAGGCTCTGCCTCCTTCTAAAAGCTTTTCCTGGTCACTGATACCCCTTCTCAGAGCCCCTGACTTGTCAGATCTATGTAGAAGTCTGCCTATTCTGTTCCCTACGTCCCCCTGACATCTCTAAAGAGTGAAGTCTTAAGGGGCAGGAAATTTGCTCCGTCATCCCAGCAGGTAGAGATGTGGGGAGAGTAGTCCCTGGTGGGAAGTGAAGGGCAGCAAAAGTTCTCAGGCCCCTGAGAGAACTTCTCCTTTGTTCAAGGGTTTGCATCAGGGCAGGGACGTGGTCAGTGCTGTTTCAGAGAGATCACCTTGGTGTTGGGTATAGGGTGGGCTGGAAGGGAAGACAGAGGCAGAAACCAGAAAGGCTGGCCCCATATTTCAGATGCTAGAGAATGAGGTTTCACTCACTCAGTGCTCATTGGTGCCCAGTCCTGGGCAGTGCATTTTTACATTTCTTCATTTCACTTGATCTTCATAATAGCTTTAGGTAATCATTATCTCCATTTTATAGATGGGAATTGATACTTAAGGGAAGTTTACTTGCCCAAAGTCACACCGTTGCTAGTAAGTGGCAGAGCTGGGAATTGAACACTCTTACATGACACAGCTACTCAAGAGTGTCACAGCAGTAGGAAGTGCAGTAAAAGCAATCATTTCTTAATCTCTGGGCTCATGAGTCTCTCCCAGGCTGGCTCCCTGCTTCATGCAGAAGAGGACAGGAGCTCCAGAGGTATGGACTCCTTGTCTGACTGCCCAGGGCTCAAGTCCCTTCTAGCTCTTACATCCCAAATCTGTGATCCACATCCACCAATGTACACCCTATGCACATCCAGTTAGATCCAGTCCCCAGGCCCTGAATGGAGGCAGGGATAGGGAGGGTCCTCGAGATTTGTGAGGGCTTCCTAAAGTAGCTGAGTGGGTCCTGGTGGACCAGGGACAACCAGGGCAGCTGCAAAGGGGCCGAGGTACAGGGCAAATCAAAGTGTCCTTCTAAGGCATCAAGCCTAGTGCTCACCACATAGCCTGTGAGACAGCCCATTTTCCAAGTGAGGTGTATTTAGGGCAGAGCTGGGACCAGCCTCAGGTGCTCAGGGTTCCGTCAGAGGTCCTTTCTCCCACACTGGGGTGGGGCTCAGGGATCCCAGGGGCCCTGACGTTGCAGTTCCCTGCCAGGATCTCCGTGTGTGATGAGGACAAGCTGAGCCACAACGAGTTCATCGGGGAGATCCGCATACCTCTCCGCCGCCTCAAGCCTTCCCAGAAGAAGCATTTTAATATCTGCCTCGAGCGCCAGGTCCCGGTCCGTGTGGGGCAGAAGGGCACCAAGGGGAGAGGGCCCTGGGGAGGCCAGGTTTCCAGAACCTTCTCTTTGCCCCTCCCCCAGCTGGCTTCACCCTCTTCCATGTCGGCAGCACTGAGGGGCATCTCCTGTTACCTGAAGGAGGTGAGGCATCTCAAGGGACCAGTCTGGGTGGGAAGAGGTGAGGATGCATGCTGACCTTTGTGTCTGCCCTGAAGCTGGAGCAGGCGGAGCAGGGCCCCGGGCTGCTGGAGGAACGTGGGCGCATCCTGCTGAACCTCAGTTATAGCTCGCTGCGCCGGGGGCTGCTGGTGGGCATCGTGCGCTGCGCGCACCTAGCTGCCATGGACGTCAATGGCTACTCTGACCCCTATGTTAAGACGTGAGCTCTCGCCCTGTCCCGATGCCCCCCTCCCAGGGACCCTGCCCCCATCCTCCTTCAGCCGGCTTGTCCCTGCCCACCGCACTCCCCCACCCCCACCCCACCTCCTTGGCAGGTACCTGAGGCCTGACGTAGATAAGAAATCCAAGCATAAAACAGGTGTAAAGAAGAAGACCCTCAACCCGGAATTTAATGAGGTAAACATAGCAAGAAACATAAATTGAGGGAGAGCGGGGATTGGGGGCTGGGGGGCAGCGCCTCATGGAAGGTGAGGCTTGCCCTGTCCCAGGAGTTCTTCTATGAGATGGAGCTCTCCGCTCTGGCCACCAAGACTCTGGAAGTCACAGTCTGGGACTACGACATTGGCAAATCCAACGACTTCATTGGTGAGGGAGAAGCCTGCTGGGTGGCGCTGATGGAGGGTACACTGGCAGTGAGCGGGGCCCTGATTTTGCCTCTACTGCTCCCCAGGTGGCGTTTCCTTGGGGCCAGGTGCCCGGGGAGAGGCCCGGAAGCACTGGGGCGACTGTCTGCAGCAGCCAGACACAGCCCTGGAGCGCTGGCACACCCTGACCAGTGAGCTGCCCCCTGCAGCTGGGGCTCTCCCCTCGGCCTGAATAGGGACAGCAGCCGCTCATCACGGGCCCCCCCGGGGCCGGGTCCAGTACCCAACATTCGCACGAGTGTGTTGCACGTTTACACGGGGCGGAAGCCCCGCCCCGCCCTGCACTACCTGTCTTATTTCGTGAGAGTTTTTGTGACTGTGGGTCTGTCTTGTGAGGGACTGTGGAGATCTGTATTCACATATGCAAACTTCCTCTTGCCTGACTTGCTACATGCAAATATGCAAACCACCCATCCTGTGCACACCTGCAGGGGGAGTCCTACCAGCGCCCCCTCCCCCAAGGCTCCCCAGCTGCTGCTCCTCTCTCCTGCCTCTCCAGGCTGTCTGTTCCTTCCACCCATAGGAAGGAGGTCGGATTAGGGGGGAGTTCGGAGGAGGAGAAAGTTTCCAAACAGGAAAAGGATAAAAAAAAAGAGCCACTCCTTTAATACAGAATCCTCGTTTAAAAACAGAAACACCTAGCCCTGTACAGCTGCCCTTTTAAACAGTGGGGGGGAGGTGGGCACAGCAGGGTCTCAGCCTCTCTGAGGTGATAGATGCTCCCACCACTCATTTAAATAACTGTCCCCTGGATGGGGCTGGGATGTGAGGGCAGGCCCCTGCCCTCCCTGGTAAGGGGCCCAAGTTCCAGGGGATATTTGTGCATGTTTACGCCTTTTCTGATTGTGTCAGTGGCCGCAGCATGGCAACTGGGCATTAATAAACGTCTCTGCGGAAGCTGACAGCTCATGTATGCTGACATGGGGCGCTGGGCAAGGGGCTTGGGCAGAAGGGTCACTCTGGGATGTCGATCACCAGGTCATCATCCCCATCCAGGGCATCATCCCCGCTGCCTGCATCGCTGAACATCTGCCGAGGAACTGCGCTCAGGATCGTGGGTGGGGGCATCTTAGGGGGGGGCAGTGGGGCCAGGGCTGCCCCCACCCCAGCCCCAGAACCCCGGCCAGGGAAGGTCAGCGGCCCTCCCACAGGGCAGTCGGGGGGTCCCACCGACATCTGTAGCAGGGTGGAGGGGGAAGGAAAAAAACACAGGGAGGGCTTGTCAGGGATGACTGAGACCTCCAGGAGGGTGGCACTGCCCCTCGAGGCAGTTCTTGGGGATGAGGAAGTGGAAAAGGCTCATTCAAGGGGTAGTGGACACAGCTGGGCCAGCCATGCTGGATTCAGGTGGCTGACCCCACCTCGCTCTCTTGAGCCTCAAACCAGTAAGTGCCTGGTGGTGAGGGGCAGTGATGGAGGCGATGATGAGGGTGGTGTGGGTGGGTGGGTGGGTGGGCGCTTATAGGAAACCAGGAGGGAAAGGCTGGGCCCTGCTCTCACCAGGGAGGCACTTTGGCAGATCCTGTGATGGCAGTTAGGGCCAGTCAGCCTGGAGTGCCTGCCTGCCTGTTCGGCTCTGTGCGTCTCAGATACCACTTGCCACTACTGGCCTCCTCTCCCTCTTACTGTGGGACTCACTGGTTCAGTGGAGGGTGTCCTAGGTCTTCACCCCCCACCATGTGAAGTTTCTTATACCTGGGATGGGCCCCTCCTTGGGATCCCCACAGCCACTGTGCAAGGCCAGGCCCTCCTCTCAGCTCACCTGGACTACGGTACCAGCCTCCTAACTGGACTCCCTGCCTTCAGCCTCTCCCAGATCCAGCTCCTCCTCCACATTGCAGCCAGAATGAGCTCTCTAAAACACAAACCTAAGTGTGTCATTCCTCCACCTGAGGGCCTCAGGCTCCTTGCTGCTTTTGGGACAGGCAGTGATGCGTGCCTGAGAACACGCGAGTCCCTCCACTTGAAATATCCTTTTCTATTTGTCGAAAGCCCTGCTTTGTCCTCTGAGGCTGGGAAGTGGCCCATCTTGCCCAAACCTCCAGCCCCACCCCTGCCACGTCCTTACAAACCTTCCTAGAGAGAGCTCATGCTGTGGGCCTAACCCTTTGCCTGTGGGTAATTTTCATTAACGATCTCTGGTTGCTCTGACCACTCTGGGGGAGATCATGGGTCAGAGGAGAAAACTGAGCCTGCCAGGTCCCCACAGGGAAGTGTCCAATCTGGCCCTCAGTGGAGCTGGCAGGAAACAACTGTGTGTGGTCTTCAGAGTGGCCCTTCTCATTGCCGTCACCCATTTGGCCTTTATGGGCTACTTGCTGCTTCTCCAGGAGCCCCCAACCTCACCGCTGTTTCTCAGGATCAGCACCTCTGGGTATAGCAGTCTGCCAGGACTGATGACAGACAGGATGCCCAGCTCTGAACAGCACCTTTGCACCCAGTACCAGACAACCATGTGTACACATAGGAGCAGACACACATGCATAACTGAAAAGGACAGTGGGATAAGACTGTCCCCATCCTCTGGCAACCAACCACCTCTTGATCTCCACCCTAGCCCTCATGTCCTAACCCTGTGTGGATGTACTCAATGGTTCCCTCAGGTGACCAAAAGCAGCAAATGTTAATCTATGGATTACTAGCAACCTGGCACTGGGCTAAGTGTTTTCTCTCCTTTAACTCATTTTATTCTCACAGTGACCCCATGAACAAAGAAGAAAGCTGAGTTAAATGACAAGCCCAAGGTCACACGTAAGAGTTGGGATTCAAACCCAGCTAAGTCTGCTTAGGCCTGGACTCTTCATTGAGCTGCTGCAGTCTCACAGCTTTCCCTCCTCGCCTCAGACTTGCTACCTCCCGTCTCCTCACACCAAAGTCACCCAGAAACTTCAATGACCCCCTATTCCTTTTACAGCTCCTTCTGACTCTGAGTGTCAAGGCCTTCTATGATCCCAGTGTCCTTCTTTCCAATGTCATCTTTCTCTCTCTCTTTTTAAACACCTACAGCACCTAGTCTTCCTAGGTGGTCTCCCTCCAAGTACTAATCCAAGCTTCCAAGATCAGACGGGATCAGGCATGTTCAGGGTGGTATGGCCATAGACCATTCTGCCTTATCACACTCCTGCTCCAGCCCAAATGACACTTTCACCTCAGCCTGGAATATCCAAATCTCACTTATCTTGGGCTCAAATGTTACGTCTTCTTTGAGTCCTTCCATGGTTTAGCCCCTTATCCAAACATAGCAGTTGATTTCGGCCTCTCCCCCAACCAACATTTTCTCTCCTGTATATATCCAGAACTTAGCTCCCTGATACTTCTCTACTTTAGAACCACACCTCAGAAAGCCTCAAACTGCCATGACCCTGACACACCACACCTCTACCCATCCGCTCCAGGTTTCACTGATGCTTGCCATCTCCACCATCCTGCTCTACAGGCCAAAAGCAAACCTGCTAAGCAAAGGGTTAGTATATCACCAATTACCTACCCATTTTTCAGGCTTAAGGGCCAAGGTCACACAGGGAGTAAGTGGCAGAGCCGGGATATGAACTCTAGAACCCACACTCCTAACCAGCATAAACATGGCTTCCCATTTCACTTCTAGCTCAAGTCTTAAGTCTATAGTCCACCCCACTTGAGAGCTGTCCAGTTCAATCCCAATTCCATTGTGATTCAGAGCCAGAAGGGCACTGTGCCTTCTGTGTCCTCATCTCTTAACTTCGAAGAACACACTCCATGAGCCCCAGGCTCACGTTATCCAGTTGTCTCGTTGGCATTTCCAGACAGCATCTCAACATCCCAAAAGCAAAGTCTTCACCTTATCCCCAAAACCTGCTCCTTCCAGTCCTCACTTCAGTTGCTCAGGCCAAAAACCCTAGAGTCATCCTTGACTTCTCTCCTTTCTCACAGCCCACACTGGTCTTCCTTGGCTCATTCTTCACTTTTCATCCTCAACTGCTACTTGGTTTACTGCAGTAGCCTTCTCTCTGGTACCCCTACTTTCATCCTGACCCAACAGCAATTTTGTTAAAATGAAAATCAGATCAGATTTCCTAATCTCTCCAACAACTCCTCCATTCATTCACAGTACAAGCCAAAGTCTTTACCACACCTATGAGGTCCTATGCATTCCTGCCCCTCTGTTACTTCTCTGACCACCTCTCTGATCATCCTTTCCCTCTCATTTTCCTCCAGTCACACTGGCCGCCTCCTCCAAGAACAAGCCAACTTCCCCTTCCCCAACCTGGGCCTTTGCACTGGCTGTTCTTCCTGACTGAAACACTTCCCCAGAGAGCCACATGGCTTGTTCCCATTTCCTTTAAGTCTCTGACCCGATAACATCCTAGACCACCCAACCAAAATAATCAGCCCCCATCCACTCTGATGCTTCCCATCCTCTTTACCTGACTCCATTTTTCTGCACTGGTACTATTTATTATCTTGTTTATCTTCTGCCTATCTTGCTAGAACGTGAGCTCCACAAAGGCAGAGATGTGTCTGTTCTGTTCACTACTGCAGTTGCAGCACCTAGGACAGTGCCTGGTATATAGCAAACATTCCATAGACACTTGCTGATTACATGTAATTTGATCGCTTACTTTACAGATACAGAATCTGAGACCTAGAGGGTCAAAGAGCCCTGTTTGAGGTCCCGTGGTTTCAGCTGGTGCAGCCTTGACTTGATTCTAGATTCCACAGATCCACCCCTCATCTGGAACTGCCTGGCACCACAGAACATCTGTGAAAATGATCCTGGCCCGATAGCCACACTGCAGCAGTGTAAGGGCAGGCTCATAGGTGTCTTCACTCTGAGTGCCCCAAGGCTCATCCTGTCCCTGATTTATCTCCACATAAAACCTGTGAGCCAAGATTTCTCTGACCCAACCCTCAGTACCTAGACCTGGGCTGAGCCCCCAGCTGTCTTGAACCTCCCTTAAATGGCTGTCCTCCTGCCATTTTGGCCCCTCCCTAATGTCCCCAAATCAGGGTACCTTGAGTTTCCGGGGCAGGCGGGGCCGTTTCTCCCGCTTGGGCCTCAGGGGGCTGGGCTCGGGCAGCTGCAGGGCCAGGTAGTCAGAAGGGAATGGGGGGTAGGGCGGGGAAGCCAGCTGCAGGCAGGAGTGGCGGGATGGAGATGGGAAATGAAATGGATGGGTGGGAGGTGAAGGGAAGAAGTGCAAATAGGAGGAAGAATGGAAAAACAAGAGATGGTGATGAGTGTGGCTTCTGAGAACAGAAGGGGATGGGACAGCAGCAGGACTTTGTCCTGGGGTCTGCTCTCCTCAGTCACATCTGTCCCCCATTCCAACACCAGAGGAACTGGGCAGCCCCAACTCACACCCCTCCAGGGGATGGTGGCTGGCCACACCCAGAATGATGTCCCCAGTGCTGGGCTGGCTTCACTCTGAGGCCTGGCCCCTCTGCCCAAATGATGCCCACCTTATTCCCAGGCATCTTTGTTACCACTTCCCACCCTTTACCCCAACTCACCGAGCTCAGGTATGGGGAGGGGGCCCCAGAGGCCTGAAGGGGAAACCCTGTTGAAGGAGGCAGGGAGAGGCTGGAAGGGGAGGGGGTGCCCCCAAGCGGAGGGCTTCTCTTCCTGGAGAAAGGACAGGGGAGGAGGTCAGAGGCAGCTAGGAGGCCCAGGTGCCCCCTTATCCCTCATCCCCAGAGAAGAATAATGGCTTCTTCTCACCTCTTGGAGGATGGCGTGTCCGACAACTTGGGTGTCCCCTCTGTTTCGCTGTTATCTGAAGATGCAGTGGCATCTGAGTCTGTGATGGGGGAAGGTTGGTCAGTGAAGGGTAGAGTGAGGTGTTCTTGTCTTCCTCAGGGATATACTCTCAACTCTGAAAGGGCTCCGGGAAATCTGACTCCCTATCTGGCATGCACATACTATTCTGGGGAACCCACAAATTTCCCAGTTTCTTAGAATGTCCTTTACAGTCAATTCCCTGCCCAGCCTCCTCCATGGTAAGACATTTGCCAAGCACTTACTACTCGCCAGGCTCTAACTGAACACTTTACATTCACCTCCTTTCCTTGTCTTCATAACCATACAGAGAGGAAGGTGAGGGCCTCACCTCCTTTCTAGATGAGGTCACTGAGGCTGAGAGTAAGGTGTGGGGGGTTGGACTTGAACTCAGATCTCTGACTCCTTGATTATTTTACACCACTTCCTCCTCCTTCAGCTCAAAGCTGCCTTTGGCTCCTGCCTCTGCGTCACTCCCTATATCTAAGGTCTTGTTTATCTACCCCTCAGATCTCTCCTACCTTTATCCACTATCCCCCATTGCAAACGCCACAAGGTCAAACCACCACGTCAAAATCAACTAAGCAGCCTCACCTCTCTTGTAACTCCAGAATGACCTAAAATGTAAACCTGACCATAATCTTCCTGATGACGTCCCCCACGGCCTCTGGGCATTCAAAATGCTTCTCAATGTGGCCTCAACCTTTGTGGTCTTCCAAACTGTGCTGATCACATCATGCCTATCAATTTCCTCAAAAAAGAAATCTATTTCTCAGATCTGCCTCCACCCAGAAAGCCCATCACTCATTTAACAAACAACTACAACATGCGTTATATGCCTTTCTCAGTTTTTCAGCTTGGAATCTTTAAGAAGTAAATGAACATAAACATCTAATCACTGTGTTGTACACCTGGAACTAATAAAATGTTGTACATTGACTATAACAGAAAAATAAAAAAGAAGCAAATTAAATGCCACCTGAGAAATCTTCCAGGATCCCTCAGGCTCAGTTAATTGCTGGTTCTTCCATAACTTTTCTCACTTGTCATGGCTCCCCTTACACTGTGCTAAGCGGTATCATGTGTGGGTGCCTCCCTTACCAGACTGTGGGCTTCTCCAGGATACAAGTGGTAGCTTACATTGTGGCTCTTGCTCCTCAGATTTATCCCACTCTGACTATGAATATGTTTGTTCTCTCATGCCTCCTATCCTGAAGGCCCCCTTGAGCAGAAGTTATTTGGAGACCTCATGGAAGGAAGAGGCAGGCAATAAGCCAGAATAAAAGCCAAACACTGTGCCATGACCTACATGAGCTGGCTCCTACCTATTTTTCTGACTTCATCTGTCATCTACCTGTCCTTTTATAATACATAAACAAATGGGTGTTGTGCATTCCAATAGAATGTTATTTACAAAAACAAGCAGCCTAGTTAGCTGACTCTGCTTTAGATAAATGTTTAAAGGTGCCACAGAGAGGGGTGATTGTATGTAACATGGCTTATGAGGGCCCCCACCTTGGAAGAGGGGCACAAATGCCAACCTTAGGGCTTTTCAAACTGTGGGTCTCAAACTCTCTAGTAGGTCATGAAATCAATGCACTGGTTTGCAACCAGAAAAAAGCAGCATAAAAAGTATAAGAAAAACTTGTGTATAATAGTCTTAACGTTTTGTTAAATTTTGTTTTATAAGTATAAAAATGGGGAATTGGTTGCAATGTTAAATATACTGATTGTAAATAGTGCTCAAAAAAAGTGTGAAAACAATTCTCTATAAAGCCTTTCTGCTCTTCAGACAACCTAGTCTGTTCTTGCTTTGGTGTATCCGCATTTGGTATTCTCTCGGCCTGGAAAAATCTCTCCTTGTTATCTTCAGCTCTTCTCATTTAGGTCCCAGCTTAAACACTATCCTAGAAATGGCCTTTCTTGAGCATTCTATTGAGACTTTTATATGGTCCGCAAACTAAGAATGGCTTTTATGTTTTTAAATGGTTGAGGAAAAAAAATCAAAAGAAAAATATTTCATGACATGTGGAAATTACATGAAATTCAAATTTCAGTGTCCAAAATAAAGTTTTATTGAGACACAGCCATATTCATTTATTTACATATTACCTGTGGCTGCTTCTGAATTACAACAGTAGAACTAAATAGTTGTGATAGACTGAATGTTCTTCAAAACCTAATATATTTGTTATCTGCCCCCTTACAGAAAAAGTTTGTCAACCTCTGCTCTATTCCAATCACTATCATATAACCCTGATTTTATTCCTTTTAAATGTGAAAGTCTAGCATCTTGCTCACTTATTACCGCCCCCCAGAATACAAAAGATTTTGTCCACCTTGGTTACCACTGTAATCTCTGTGCAAAACACAGTGCCTGAAACACAGTATATGTTCAATAAATACTCGAGTGAATAAACAGCAGAGGTGGAGGGTAAGCAACTAGGCTTGAGAATCACTGGAAGCTGTATTAGCCTTCACAGTCTAAAAGGAGGGGCCCAGGAAGCTTGCTTAAGTGTCAGGAACCATGTCCTCCACCAATTTTTCATGACCTTGCTCACCAGAAGAGTCTTCATCCACATTTTCATACTGCAGAAGTCGGTCTAGGAGGAAACTGAGGGAAAAAAGCGGGAATAAGAGCATTTATCTCCACCTCATCAATGTTCTCCTGGGCCCTTGCCCCTTCTAGTTGGCCTGCTGGATCCTCGCAACAGCCCCCAAATAGGCACATGCATTTGTGGCCCCATTACAGGATGGGGTCCGAATGTATCCACAGGAGCCACATCACCCGCAGGCCTCCCTTCTCTCCCCGGAGCATCATGTCTCACCTTTTGTCCCGGGACACCTTCAGCAATTTCCTCTGTGCCTTCCTTAGCTCCTCCTGGAAGCACTCGTGCTCCTGTACCACACAGTCAAGGTGCGCGCTGAACCAACGGCGGTTCGTAAAGGAGCCCGGAACCCGGCGACAGCTCGCCCCTACTCCTTCTACCCGTGGGTAAACTGAGGTCCTACCAGCGCCAGGCCT
The DNA here is from genome assembly GCA_030015415.1 of Cynopterus sphinx. Taxonomy (NCBI): domain Eukaryota; kingdom Metazoa; phylum Chordata; class Mammalia; order Chiroptera; family Pteropodidae; genus Cynopterus; species Cynopterus sphinx. Next base: position 89,914,358 of record CM057379.1, on the reverse strand, counting down.
CAGCCCCGACTACCTCCCTACCCCCAACACTCACGTAGATGAGGAACTTGAGTTTCCGCTTCAGGTTCCGGTATTTCTTCTTGTAGTCCACTTCACTGTCCGCCGGCCCGTTCATGACTGGCCGGCCCCGGAGTAGCGCCCCACACTAGTCGGGCGTTCCGGATACCCCAAGCCGGCCCCGCCCGGCCTCTCACGCCTCCACTTCCGGAGACTGGGTAAGACTGTCCGCTGGGACTACAACTCCCGGCGCACCTCGCGCCCAGGGGCCGCAACCACACTGGAGGTCCTCTCCGGGAATACCGTGAAAGGAACGTTGTTGCTTCGAGAGGTTACGCTGAAGATGGCGTCGCAGCGACGCGATGACGTCACAAAGATGGCGGATAGCGGAGGGGGCCCTTTCTAAACGCGTTCGGCAATTGGAAGACACAAGACTTTCCCCTAGGGGTTCCTAGCCTGCAGGCGAGGATGTCCATTTTCTCCTGTCTTTCGAAGTCACAGTGGCCTTGCTGGCCCGTGACCACCGGCGGAGGCACCGTCGCGGGTTGAGCACGTTACACCTAAAGGTTGCCGGCGCCGAATCGGTTTCTAACGAGAACTTTAAAAACAACTCGTTCTAAGAAAAGGAAGGAACCGCGAGACCGTCCAACTGCCGGGGAAAGCAGGTTTTGTCGGGCAAAGTCCTCGGTACGTGCGCCTCGCCACCGACACCCAACGGTCCCTCCGGCGCCGCGCGTGCGCAAGCTCGCGTCACCGCGCGGACGGCGGGTGACGAGAAAAAAGGCGGGAGCCACCAGTCCCGGGCGGAGCGAGATGGCGCGGGAGGACGAGCTACGGGAGTTCACCCGCAGTTTGTTCCGAGGCTGCCCGGACCTCAGGTGCACTGGAGGTGGGGGTTGGAAGGGGCGGGGGTTGGAACGGGCGGGGGTGGGACGGCCTGACACATGTCTCTGCAGCACGCTCACGCACTCCACCGTGCGGCGGCACTTCTTGGCTTACGCGCGCCGCAACCACCTAGAACCCGAGGAGAGGCGGGCGCTGAAGCGGCTCGTGGAGGAGCAGCTGCTGAAGATGCAGGTGTGGGCGCGGGCCCAGGCCACGGGAAGCGGGGCTCGTAGGCGAGAAGTAGAGGCCTGAGAGGGGGTGGGGCACGCCACCTTAATACCTACTTTGCTCTCTGCGCGCACACACAGGTGAATAAAGCCAGTGCCAGGGAAGAAAGTCTAGACCTTGCCAAAAAGGCAAAGAGGCCTCCTACCCCCTGCAGTGATCCAGAGAGAAAAAGGTTCCGTTTCAATTCGGAGTCAGGTTAGTGCCTTCTGCGGTTCATTCAAAACGTATTTATTGTGCATGCATTATGTCTCAAGGTACTGGATAAGGGTGTGAGGCCAGCAAGTCAGGAACCAGGAACAGGGTGGACTGATAGCCCTGTTTCCTGCTGTGCTTCCCTCCATCTGTCAGCGCAGGATTCAAGGCAATCTATCCCAAGTGGAGGGAGAAGGGACAGAAGGAACCTGTCTCAACCTTTTCTTCTCTCCACATTCCAGAGCCCAGTTCTGAAGCCTCCAGTCCAGACTGCTTCAGTCCCGGAGCAAAGAATGTCAGTCCGGTGGCAGTGTGTCCAAAGCCAGCCTCAAAGAATGCAAGTGAGAGCAGCCATGAGGAGGAACAGCACAGGGACCTGGCTGCAAAAATTGTAGTAGAGAAGGTGGTGGTGAAGGAGATCAGTAAGGAAGGGGGCACTGCCAAAAGAAGTAAGGTCTGCAAGGAAGAGAGCAGTGAGGAAGAGGAGGATGGAGAAAAGGAGGTAGAAATGGAGTTCAAAGGCAGAACTAAGAGGAAACCTGTAACAAAGAATAAGCAGGTACCTTGCAAGACCTCAGCCAGTAGGAAGCAGGTAACAGTGGAGAGTGAGGACAGTGAGGAGGATCCTGCTCAGAGGACGGGAAACAAAGGAGCTACAAGATACCAGGATAGTGAAAAGGAGAGTGAGGAGGAGACCCTAGCCAAGAAGAAAGAGAACAGAGAGGAAGAAGAGGGGGATAGAAAACCTAGAGCCCAGAGCAAAGGAGGGAAAAAGTCAGCTTGGGAGAGGAGGAGCAGTAAGCAGAAAAGCAAGGCGAGACTGCTGGGAGACTGGGTGGACAGAAAGGAAGAGGAAAAAGCAGACAGCAGGGATAACAGTGGAGATGAAGAGCCCATAGTGCAGAGGAATAGCAAGGACAGGGCCCAGTGGAAGGGTGGCAAAAGGGAGAGTGGAAGCAGTGAAGAGGATGGAGAAGACAGCTGGAGGAAATTGAAACCAGCTTTTAAAGATACTGGAAAGACAGGCCAGGTGGAAAGTGGAACGATAGCCAGTGGTGAAGCAAGTGACTCAGAGAGGGAGGTGAGTGACAGTGAGGCAGGGGGGAGCCTCAAAGGGGAGAGGAAGAATCGCTCTTATAGGCGGAGCTCCAAGAAAAGCAGGACACGAAGCTCTTCCTCCTCTTCTGCAGATGGCAGCCCAGAACTCAAAGGCAGGAAGGTGAGGGTGAAGATGGGATGGGAGGCCACAATTAAGGAAAGATGGAGATCCTGACTGAAGCCCAGAGGGCCTGGCCTCAGCTGTCTTTCCTTGCCAGGCCACCTCTGGTCGTCATGGTGAGGACCACCCTGCTGTGATGAGGCTAAAGCGCTACATTCGGGCCTGTGGTGCCTATCGCAACTACAAGAAACTGCTGGGCTCCTGCCGCTCACACAACGAGCGCCTTAGTATCCTCCGGGCAGAGCTGGAATCTCTGGGCATGAAGGGTGAGGCCAGGTGTGTCTTGGGGGCTGCAGGAGAGGGTTTTGTCTGCTGGGGAAGAGAGGATCACCAGCTTCATCTGCCCCAGGTAACCCTTCCTTAGAGAAATGTCGGGCCCTGAAGGAGCAGCGTGAGGAGGCAGCCGAGCTGGCCTCCTTGGACATCACCAATATCATCAGTGGTTCAGGTGAGGCTTTCTCCCACTCCCCAGGGAGTTGGGGCTTGGACGTTCTTAGACAACTATTCTCCCTCTTCCCCTTAGGTCGGCCACGCAGATGCACAGCCTGGAACCCTTCAGAAGCAGCCACCCCCAGGGAACTATACCGCCGGACCTTAGACTCAGAGGAAGAACGGCCCTGTCCCCCACCCCCAGACTGGTCACACATGCGTGGCATCATCAGCAGTGATGGCGAGAGTAACTGAGCTCCTCCCAGCCCCCAGGAGGGACTGTCCACTTTAGACAGCACACAACAACCAACCAACTCTCCCTGTATAGAGAGAGCAGCAGCTTTCTTCAAAGACTTGCAACCCCCCGGAACAGTTGTGATCTTACTTCTCAGCTTCATGTTCTGTTTAAAGTGTTTACAGGGGTTTATTTTTTAAGACCCAATAAAGCAGTGTTTGAATCACCTCACTGAAACTAGTCCCCCACTTTCACCCCACTATACTTTGGGCTAGGAGGCTAAGAGTAGCAGCCGCTGTACTCCTGCCCCCAGTTCCTTTTAATTTCACCCAGGTCCTCCAAAGAAGTCCCAGCCTTCAGAACCTGCCATCCTATCTGCCATGAAGCTCTATCAGACTTCTGTCCTCTTTCCTCCAGCCTGACCAGTGGGCCCCTCTGATCCCCCTTTTGGCCGTCTGATAACCTAATTAGGAAACCTAGTTGGGAAAATCTGAGTTACTAGTTTTAAGAACAATGTGAAGCTTCATAGCTTGAGGACAGATGGTGTTTGTCTCCCCCCTCTTATGGAAACAGCTACTTAATCCATGGCTGACTTTTCGGCCTGAAAGGGGTGGACACAAGGACCTACACCTGACCTATCAGTACCACCCAAGATCTCTGGCTATAGATGGAGGCCGTGAAGTCACTTTAGATTTTGCTGGGATTCTTGCTGTTGAGGTTGAAGGTTAAGATGTAAGTTTGGAGCTGCCAGGGGCCTGAGCATGAAGTGAACTTTCTGAAAAATGTTTGAAGCCAAAGCAAAGTGAAGCAGAGGTCAAGAGACTAACGACCTCTTTTGAGGCTCTAGATCCAGTCATGCCCAAAGTCATTAAAACCACTGAAATTTTTAGTGTCACAGCCCGAAAAACTCTTAAAATACAAGTTCACCTGCCACTGAACAGTCCTTAACACACACCTTAGGCAGAAAGGGTGAGTCCTGGGGTCTGTTAGAATAACCAACAGTTTATTAAAAGCTTGCCATGGGGCTCTGTGCCAGCCCCGTAGGGCTCCCATGACTGCCCCAGACCTGGGAGCAGCCCCTTCCAAGGTCCTTCCCATGTTCCCCTGCCCCAGCTCTGATCTCAATTAAAAAAAAAAAAAAAAAAAGACAAGACGGCACAGGACGTCAGACGACAATGGGAGAATGGAGAGACCCAGGCATCCTGACCCCAAACTGATCCTTCTTTCCTAGGAAGCCCTTTCCCTCTTGTTCTTCCCACTTTAGGCCCCAGACTTGCTCTGCCACACCCAAGGTCTGGGGGCCTGGTGTCCCCAGTCCATGGCCCCATTGCAGGGGGTAATATAGTATAGTTCTCTGAATATATCTAGACCCACCCTTCCCCTCCCCCAGGGGACTAGAATAATATTTGACACGCATATCTCCCTCCTTTCCCGAGGCCGTGATGGAGAGAGACCCTGGCACCATGGTGGGAAGGCAGGGGCTCCTGGTCAGCCTTCAGGCACCTATGCCCAAGCTGACTCTGGACCACTGGCTAGCCCAAGAAGCTCATGAGATGAGGAGGTTTGAGGGGAGCTGGAACCAACAGCCTGACCCCCACCCTTGGGTGGGCCTAAAACTTACAGCCCTCTAGGATCAGGCTCCACCCACCCCTGCCCTGCCCCATTCATCCACTCATCCACCTTGCACTTCAGGAATAGAAGTGGGAGGAACCATTGAGAATGTGGGAAGCAACACTGGTGCTGCGGCTCAGAGGCCCAGGCACTGCGGCAGCAGGTGGGCCCACGTTGTCACTGCCACTGCCCCCTGAGGCTGCCCGCCGCAGGGGCTGGGGGCTGTTTCTTAGCAACAGCAAGGCTCCACCACGGGGTGTCCCACTCTGTGCTGGGGGCCCCAACCAGTTGGGGGGACCTGGGGGGGCCAGCAGAGAAGGCTGACGCCAGGCTGGGGGGGGCATGCCTGGTGGAGGAGGACCATGGCTCCAGTGTGCCCCTGAACGGGGAACAGGACGAGAGGGCCAAGCAGGGGCAGGGGGTGGAGCGGGATAGCCCTGGGCAGCAGCTTCAGCTGGGATGCCCCCCAGAGCCATACTGGAGAAGCCCAGCCTCATGCTCTCAGCATCGAAAGCCTCGATCTCACGGGCCTGCCGCTCGAGCAAACTCCGGATTCGCTCAGAGCGCCCTGTCTGCAGGGCCAGCAGCTCCTCTTCCACCTGAGGCACCCAGAATAGAGATCAGAGAGTCCAGTGGGGGTGGAGGGATTATCCTCCCCACCCCATCCTGGAGGCAGAGCCCTCTTACCCGCTGCTCCAGCAGTGCCCGTCTCAGAGCTACTCTCTGTTCCAGCTCCCGCAACTCCCTCTCGTGTTGACTCTCTGTGCGGATCTTGATCTTACTCTGGTAAGCATTGAGCAGCTCCAGCTCCTGTTGAAGCTGCTGCCGAAGGGCTTGGAATTCTGCCTCTTGGGTTTCATCAAGTCGCAGCTGGAGAACAGGAAGATCTAGTTTTAGGGGCCTCCTCCCCCACCCCCACAATCCTCCCCTGCCCCAGGTAGGCCTGGACCCTAAGGTTTCAAGAAGCAGCCAGTCTCAACATCTATCAAAATGAAAGGTCATCATACCCTGTGACACAGCAATTACACTTCCAGGAATTTATCCCCCAGGTATACTTGCACATGTGCTCGAAGGTGTTCACTGAAGCGTTGTAATAGCAAATATACTGGAAACAACCTAAATGTCCACCAATAAGGGATGGGTTAAATAAATTATGGTAAAGCCATACCATGGAAAATTCTATGCTGTTAAAAAAATGAGATAGTGTACTGACATGAAAAGATAACCAAGAAGTATTAGGTGGAAAGAAAAGTTCGAAAGCAGTGTGTATACTACTTTTGTTTAAAAATTTTATGTAATTTCATATATGCATGGGAAAAAAATTTAGTACAAGGAATTGCTAACAGTTAAGTAACTGAAAGCTGGAATTGGGTGAGAGAATGGCAACCAACAGGGGTACTTTTATTTTTACACCATGTGCATATTTTAAGTGGCCAATTCCAGTGTTATGTGATCACTTTTAGAATAGCAACCTTTGAAATCCTCCAGAAGTCTGAGTAAGTCAGCCTGAAGGTTACAAATATTTTGATTTGCTCCCTGTTCACATTGTAAACTAACTCAGGCTCAAGAAGAAATTATAACTACTCTTTCCTTGGTGGTTCTTGATAGAATAGGCAGGCTGGCTTTGTCAAGACCTTAAAAAAAAATACTTAAGAGACATAGTAAAACCATAGTGGAGAACACTAACAGTGGGAGAGTATCTAGGTTTCCCAGGAACAAAAAGCCCCACCTCTGTCCACACTTCCCACTTCCGTCGCCCATTAACTAAGCCAGAATTAAAAGCCAATGGCCACCATACTCCCTCCCTGGATCCCAGGCCTCACCGCCTGTGAGCTGAGCATCTCTGAGATGGACTGGTCGTACTGCTCGGCTAAGATTGCCAGCTTGCGGGTCTGTTCTTCCTTGAGCCGCTTAAGGAGGCTCTTGTGCTGAGCTTTGGGTGTGGTCTCCAGCAAGTGTGCCCGCAGAGCCTTGTATTGCCGAGTCTGGATCTTACACGTCTCCTGGAACTGCTTCTTGATCTGCAGCTCCTTAGACTATGCAGTGGATGGACCGAGGGGAGATGGGGGCAGGGGAGAGGAAGAGGGAGAGGAGAAGAGGAGGAGAAAGAAGAGGAGAAGGAAGAGGAGGAGGAGGAACAACCAGGAGAGATGGGGAGAAGAGAAAGAGGAGACAGAAGCAGAGACAGGGAGAGGGAGAGAAACAGAAAACATGTTAGACAGAGGGGGCGGGGGGAGCTGTATACAGACAGAGAGATGGGAATGTGTTGAGAGATCAGAAAGATTCTAGATGGGCGAGATGCAAAGAAAATAAAAGTTTCCAAGAGCATGTTCAAAAGAAATAGGAGAGTTCATGGACAGGGAACTGAGAATCTTTAGAGTACTGAGTGCATATATAAGAAGTTTGACCATGCAAAAAGGGAGAAAATATGGCCTAGAGATAGAAGCATGTGAGCAGATACAGAATGTGCACAAGAGTGAGAAAACCAAGTCACACAATACACCCATGGAAGAGAGCAACACAGCTAAGACAGAGGAAGGCCCAGGTTCAGAACCTCAGGGTGGGAGGGAGGGAAGGAGAATAAGCACCAAGCTGAGAAATAGATAAGAAGGGATGACCCTATCTTGGGCCATGTAAGGGAAAGGGATAAAGGAGGTGGCCAGAAAAGGTCTGACAAGTTCAACAGGCCAGCAGCTACCACCCTGACCAGATCTCTGCATTCCAGTTGGCCCCTTACTCACTCGGCTCCCACTCCAAGCCCACAACCAATCCCATTTCCATGGCCCCCACACTCTCCACCTGGCCCCCCCAAACTTACCACCCCCTACTGTGAAGGGTTTCCAGTCCCATCCCCCAGCCCTCTAGGGTAATCCCTGATGTCAGGAAATTCAGCTCCCAGAAAAAAGGGAACCACATAGGGAACAGGTTGGGAGATAAAAGCAAGGGATGAGGACAAAAGGGCCCAGAACCTAAGAACTCTCTGGAAGGAATCCACAAACAGGGGAACTATGGGGCCAAGATGTTCTGTGGAAGCTCAGCAGGGTCCAGACCCCTGAGCTGGTGGTGGTCATGATGCAACGAAGCTATGAAGGAAGAGAGGATGAGGCTGAGCAGTGAAAGGGGTTGAGATAACGTAGATGGGGATGAAGAGGTCATGGAACTGGGACCAAGGCTCCAGATTGGGGGCAAACCGGAAAGGCTAGGCGGCAGGACAAAGCAGACAGAGGCAGCCTGGGCCAAAGGTACAGTTCCGCTCAGATATTTTATTTGTGTTTGTCTTTTTCTTTTTTTGGTGGGGGAAAGGGGACAGGTTGGAAGGGAGACAGAAAAACAAAATCAGAGAGAAAAAAAAATGACTCTTCCCACCCACCACCATCCCTGGCCCCAGGCCTGAATCGATGAGGGTGAGGATGAGCACACACACAGTGGGAGAACAGCAATAACTTAGGGGGGGGAGGAGTGTCAGGAGAACACAAAGTGTAACTTCTGGACTCCATAATGGAGGAGGCTGCCTGTCTAGAGGTCCAAAGGGCTGGGGGTGGAAGGGGAGGTGGGGAAGCATTCTGAGGAAAAAAAGGGAAAGAGGGAGAGGAGGATTCGGACTGGAGAAGCTTCACTGAGTAATGGGAGATAAAGTGCTCAATGCTCTAGATTTGGGCTGGGGAAGGGCTACAGTTGGTCACCTCCAGGGAGGCAAGGCCCGGGACTGGCGGGTTCGGGGTCTCCGCCCAGCTAGAGTCCCTGGTGGTGGCTGGCGGGAGGCAGGGGGCCCTGGTCGACGCTGGTTCCGTGGCAGCAGCCGGGGGATACGGCTGGGCCGTTCACCACGAAGCAGGCCCCAACTGGCCAGTGTGTGGATGGCCCAGGGAGGCAAGTGGGAGGCTAAACCCTGGCTGGCCCGTGCCAGGCGCCAGTTCCAACCCTTGCACAAGGCCCAAAACCTTGCCAATAGGGCTAGTGGGTGTCTGGCAGTGCGGGAATTAACCCGCCGAGGCCCAGGGACAGGAAGACGGCTGCGGAAACTATCCTTATTGGTTTTGGGGTAGAGTGCAAACAGACCCCGGTCCCCCACAGCCCCACAGCCCTGTAGGGCACGAAAGGCCATGGGTGATAGACGCAGCAGAGCCCACAACCAGAGCCGAGAGATGCCCCGGCGCATCCGAGGGCCCTGCTGCCGCACCCATTTACCACCAGCTGCCATAGCTGCCAGAGGTAGAGCCAGGCCTGGCCAGGCTAGGAGCCAGGCAGCCCCAAGGCCCAAAGGGACACCCATAAGGCCTCGGCGCCAGCTTAGACTCAGGACAGCCCCCAGTGCAGTGCCCTGGGCCAGGAGTAGGAACAGACTAGGGGGTAGGTGCAGAGCTGTACAAAGAAGTAAGTAGGAGGCACCCAGGCCCACCAGCCCTACCTCAAGGGCCAGGAGTGCAGCCTGCAGGCCACCTCCACCCTGGGCTGCCAGCAGTGGGAGCAGCAGCAGAAGGAGCAGGGGCAAGAGGCCAGAGGATGACCCCACTGCAAAGGAGAGGCCGGCTAGGAGGCCATGGGACAGGAGTCCAGGGAACTGGCTAGAAGGACCTGGCCTCAGATGTGTTGGAGGAGGTTCAGGGGGGATGTCTGGTGAAGGACAGCCATCTCCAGGATCCCTCGGGGTCCTAATTGGAGGCCCCTCCTCCTCTTCCTCTTCTTCCTCAGGGACTGGTGTCAGTGCTGGACCCTGGATCCAGCCAAGCTCAAATTCCTCATCCAGGAGGCTTCCATCCTCCTTCCCCCACAACCTCCATGCCCCAGCTACCTCCTGGCCCATAGTGCGCCTTTCCTCAGGTGCCAGGGATGAGATTCTAGGCTCCTCTACTTCTCCCTCAGGAAGACCCCAAATTTCCTCATCAACCAAACTCCTATATTTTTGTGGACTGGGAATAGGAGTTGTTCCTGATTCTTCCCCCAATATTATTTGCTCCTCTGGTGTCAAGGTGGTCCCTTCCTGTCCCAGAATCCTTCTCTCTGGAACTGCTTCCTCCTCCTCTCCCAGAATTCTTTGGTCCAGGACTGCCTCCTGGCCAGACGAGCAGGGTTGCTCTTCTCTAGGGGTGCCTGTGCTGGGTGGTCCCAGAGCCCCAGGAATGGGGAGCAAGAGGCCCGGGGGACGCTGGCCTGCACGTACTTTGAGGCTCTTGGGCTGCTGGCGAACCTGGGCCGCGTGCTTCTGCCGCAACTCCTGCTCACGCCGCTTGTTGTACTCCAGCTGGTTGCCCAGCTCGGTCTGGTGCTGCAGGCGGGTGAGCTCTGCTCTTGTGCGCTGTACGGCCTGGAGCTGCCGTAGCTCCAGCTCCCGTGTGGCCTCATGCTGCCGCAGCAGCAATGCACACTCCAAGTCCTTCTGTGTCTGTTTCTTGTTCAAGTCCTGAGGCAGAAGGGAAGCAGGGCCCAGAGCCTAGTCAGAAAGCCTTGTTGGTGTCAAGGAAGTGAGAGCCTCAAGACTCCTTGGCAGAGGGAGCTGAGGAATGTAGGTGAGGGGTGTATGGGAGCCAAACTCTGGGCTGGCCTGGAAACAGAAGCCTAAGGGAACTCTAGCAGGGTCCGATAGGCATGAAAAGCAAAAGGAGTGTTCAGGAGAAACCAAGCCATAAAATAAAGGAGGGCACAGGGGAAAGACTGCCGCAAGTGAGGCAAATGGAAAAGGGGAGGTGTCTAGGATCCAACAGAGGAATGGGGGATGGAGTGGCCTACCTCTCGCAGCAGGTCCTGGTCCAGGCTATGACGAGCTAGCAGCATCTTGCGCTTGTACTGGCGACATTGCAGCTCAAAGTATTGGCGCTGCCGCCGTAACAGCCCTGCCTCTTCCTCTGCCTGGCACTGCTGTAGCTGCTCCTTCTGCCGCAAAAGCCACTCGGCCTTCTCCCGCTTGGGTGTGCTGGGGTTCTCCTGGAGCTCCTGGGCAAGAGCAGTGGGGAGAAAGCAGACTGGTCAGGGCCTGCCTTGCCTACCACTGGGCCCCACCCACTGCTGCAGCCTATCCCACCTCCTTTAACTGCTCCTTCCGAAGTTTGTAGGTACGCTTCTGTGCCTCCAGCAGGGCAGCCAGCTCCTTCTTCTGCTGCCCAAGAATGTGCTGCTGGAACTTACGTTCTTCAGCCTGGGCAGCTCGTGCCTCCTTCTCACCAATTGCCTGGTGCCGCCGTGACAGCTTTTCTGCCTCAGCCCCAAAGCCAGCCCGCTGTGCCTCAAGCTCCCGTTGCAGTCGAGCACTATGCTCCTCACGTTCACCCCTCAGCCTCGACTCCAGGGCCAGCAGTTGTTTCTGGTGCTGTCGTCGCATCCGCTTATAGCCACTTAGCTGCTCCCGCAGAGCTGAGTCCTGCTCATGCTCCTGGATTTGACGGCTGACCTGGGGCAGGAAAGAGGATGAAAAGTGGGGGTCAGCCCTGGCTACACAAATTTTATTATGCTCTATAGAGGGAGAACATGGGTTTTAGACTCATGGATTTAAATCTCATTTGGTACCTTCCTCACACATAACTTCTGAGCCTGCCCCCTCAACTAGATAACGGGATACAATCTACTTCACAGGTTGATGTGACTGAATGAGACAATAAAAGGTGCTAAGCACAAGTACTAGCATTAACATATGAATAATTCCAGATTAGTTCCAAAGAGTAATCAGACAAACCTGAGCCTAAACCCCAGCCCTGCCACTAACCAACCATGTTGATCTCAAGGAAGTTAAGGTTGCTAAGCCATCTGTTAGATGGGGCAATAATACTGACTCATTGGGGCAGTGGAAATTAAGTTTGGGCCATGAGATGTTGGAATAACAAGAACGCTGGGTCCGGATGTCCCCATCTGAGGTTTGAGTTCAAGTCCCATTGTCAAGGGGCTATATCAATGGGCAAAATTAATCCAGGTGGTCAAACCCCTGGAAGTCACAGAACCACAATGCACAGTACCACAATGCACCAAGCATCAGAGTATCTGAAGAGTTGTCCTAGCAAAACAACCAGCCACAAAGACCACAAGAACATACTAAACCAATCCAGTAGTCTCTAAAAGAATTGTTGATGCATGCTGCTAAACAAGAATGTAATCTAAAGATTAAAAGCATGGATGAAAATCTGTTTTACGAAGTCTACCCACTTTTTCCTGTCAACTGAGAGAAACATTGCTATGACTTAATTTTAGAAAAGGACCAATATCCTACTTATAGAATTTGAGAACTACCAAAGGTACTCTGGCAAGTGCTTTGAGCAAGCAGCTCCTCTGAGTCACAGCCGCATCTGTGAAATGGGATCATACCCTCTTAGGAGCCGGAAGGATTAAATAATAGGTGCGTCTGGGTCTGAGAGCTAATCACTGCTATGAGGTGGACACCTGAACACCACCCCTGTCCTCCAGGAGCAGTGAATCCAGCATATCTGTCATAATGCTGTTCAGGAACACCATATCACAGGGATATAAAACACCTGGATGGCTAGGCGCCTAGGAAGGCCCCCCAGAAGATGCTATTTAAGCCCAGCCACAAAAATGGAGTGAGTTTGCCAAGGCAGGAACACCCACAACAGTCTGCTAGAAGGGTAAGGGAGGAGGGAGGTGAGAAGAAGGTGAGACAGCAACTGAAAGTGAGGGTGGAATCAGGACTTACTCATGTGTCACCGGGAGAAAATCATTTATGGACTTAGATAATTTGGGGCCTCCAGGCCGAGGGAGGATGGTTACACTTACCAGGGAGGCAGTACGAATGGTGGCAAAGTGGTCCCTGTTGCGGCAGTAGGCCCGGCGGCGGGCAGAAGAGGTGGTAGAGGTGGGAGCTGGGGCTGCAGGCAGCTGCAGAGGGCCTGGGGTCATCTCTGGCTGATAGGGGTCATCATATAGGTTGTCGGAGCCCTAGGAGAGGGAAGGTGGAAATGATGTCCCAAGGTTCAGAAATCACTGAGCCCAAAGAAGTTCTCTGGAGACCCAAAAAGACTTAGAGGAGAGGCCATCATGTCTAGGAGGGAGAGCAGAGAACCCAGATGATTTCTGAGTGAGAGAGCTGGGGCTGGACCCCGCTGCTCTCAGACCTATTTAGGGTGACTGTGTACCGGCAGCCGGTGGATGATGGAGCTATGGGAGGTGACTGTGTGCTCCCCCTCCTGCATCATGGCCATCTCCCGAGCTTCAGGGCCTTCTTCCTCCTCTTCCTCCTCTTCCTCTTCTTCTTCCTCCTCCTCATTGTCTGAGGCATCTGCTAGGCTGTTGACTGAGCTGCTCTGGCTGGAGGCGCTGATGGACATGCTGGGCACTGAGTGGCTACTCTCTAGACTGGTCAGCGTCCCAGCCCGGTGCATGTAGGGCTCCGCTTCCTGTAGACAGGGTGTAGGCTGTTGGGCAGGGAAGGGGAAGGACAAGGGGTGTGTATATGGAGACAGTGCAAGGAGACAGTCGGTGTGAGGAGAGGTGGGGAAGGGGGACCAAGCAACTACTAGAAGGCAAGTACAATATAGTGGTAAAGAAGGGTGGCAGGGTAAACTGGGTCACCTCCTCCTCTTCTGGGGCTTCAGCACCAGGGCCATTGGGTGCCTCTTGGAACAGTATCTTCTTCATCTTGCGGTACTGCAGGTTGTCCAGCTCTCGCACAGCATCCTTGGTCCTCTGAATTAAGTCCATAATGACTGTGGGTGGCCGCTCCCGAAGCACAAAGCGGTGCTGGGGAAAGAGAACATTGAGGCCTCTAAGTACTCCCTGGCCCCTAATATCCTATGGGTCTTGGCATTTCCTCTGGCCTGAGGTCATTCCCCTTGGACCCATGCCCACCATGAGTTGATGCTGGCCCAACCCCTCCTCCCACATTAAATTTTACCACTTAATCTCCAAGCCCCAGTCTTTTGTTCCTCTATGCATGGCTGACAGGCAAGAATAATCAGGAGATCTGGATTCTAGTCCAGGTCTTCTATCCAAGTGCTATGTGCCCTTGGACATGTCCCAGGCCTCCCGGGGCCTTGTAAGGTAGCCCACAATCATAAAACAAGTAGGTCAAACTAGACAACTTATGTCAGTTCCCAGCTAGGGCTCCTTAGGCCCCCATGGAACTGTGAAGGGAATGGGGCCCCTCTACTTTTAATAAGTCAAAAGATACCTAAGGGAAATCATACATTTACCCATGACAAGGCTACACAGGCTTTTGGCTTGAATTACATCAGATCAGTGTGGTAACCCTGGTTATCGCACGCTGACCAGAAGCTCTGGCTGGCAATTATATACATCTTTGATTAATAAAAGATGGAAAAACTAATTATTAATAAATAAAAGTAGTCTAATAGACAAAACATGGCAAAACACAGAGTCAGTGGGGAACTGGGATGGGGCTGGAGATTCATAAATGAAGATCTTGGTGAAGGAAGAATTGGGAATCACTAACTTCACTGAGAAATTTCTTGTGGTTCTAACAAGCTACCTAGGAGAATGCTAGGCTAGTGAGCCCTCACCTTCAGAAGAACCTCTGAGGTTGGTCTGTCTTGAGGGATTTTCTGAAGACAGGAATCAACAAAATTCCGGAAGTACTCAGACCTAGAAGTCACAGCAGGGTGAGAGAGGGTGTGTACCAGTCATCCTTACTTTATGGCCTAAACCCTTGGCCCAGGAATCCCTGTCCTTACCAGTGTCCTGATTGAAGCACAGGGGACTCATTCTGTGCAATGTGGTATAAGGCACTCATTGCATTCATGTTAAACAGTGGTGGTTTCCGTTCCGCTACAGAGAAAGGACGAAGGGAGAAAGTGAGAGGTGGCAAGTGAGAAGAGAAGACTGGAATGGAAATTAGAAGATTCCAGCTCCCTGACCTCCTTGTCGGATGACCTGGAAAAATTCATATAACCTTTATGTATTCTCTCTAAAATGCAATACACTTGTCCTCTCTCTTACACACAGTGGAATAGGGAGCAAGAAAACTCTACATGCAAAAGCACTGAAGGCAGAAAAAAGCACATTCAGTTATCAGCTGAACTAATGATTTATTAGGTGCCAAATGAGAGCAAGAAACTTGCTAAATGTTATGGAGAAGATAAAAAAAAAAAGAGAGAAAGGCCTTGTCCTCAAGGTACTTTCAGTTTAACAGGAAAGATTAAATAGGACTGAACAAGTAGTATCACTTCCAAACTGTTAACTGGAAAAAAAGGGAGACAGGTAAAAAGTTGGGAAGCTAGGCATGTGGTGGGCCTTCAAGCTAGTACATTCGCAGGAAATTCAGGAAGGTCTTTTGGAAAAAGGGATATTGGAACTAGACCTTAGATTAGAAGTTGCAAACCAGGAGGCCCTTATGGCCCAGACAAATGTTCTGTTATTTATGTTTTTAGTCTAAGCAGTTATTTTTTGATTAAATTCTAACATAATTAAATAATAACAATCTAAATCTCTACTTTCTCTTAAAAAATTAGATCTAGTGAATCAGAGCCTACATTCCTGCATAACAATGGGCTAGAACTAAGCAATAGCAATATCTAGTTTGCCAATCTTCTCCATATTGCTCTCTAAACCTGACTATGAATTGCCATTTATAATTAGGATTGATTTTTCTTAATAGTAGAGAAATATTTCTCTATATCTATGTTTCGACTTAAAACTAGGAATAAAATGAACAGCTCTAAATTTTTCATAAATCTGGCCTGCTTCACCTATCTGGTCACACCTCAAATAGTAAATGTAGACACACAGAGATGAAGGGAAAGGGCATATTCAAATCTCTGCCTTTGCACAAAGGACACAATACAAACCAAGGCAAGAAAGTAGAAAAGTTCACAGCACACTCAGGGGTGGAGCTCATGAGGGGAGAACCAACCTTTAGGAAGCAGAGGCTTTGGTTGGTGTAAGGAAATATGGAGATGGCTTCAGTCTTAAAGGTAATGGGGAGCCAGTGATGTGTCTGATGAGGAGGGTGAAACAACACAGAGTTTGGACAGATTTTTGTTATGTAAGAGAAACTATAGTAGAAAAGGCTGGCGGTAGAAAAGCCCACTGCAAAAAGTTGTTGGTAAGAGTAACTAATAGCATCTCTTTTTTGGACAATTATTCTGTGCCTGGTACCATGTAGGAGGCCTTACAAACACCCCACTAAACAGCTGATGCAATAGTATAGGCTGGCAAAGATGAGAACCTTGACATGGCTTCAAGGCCTCATGAACTCACTCAAGGGTAACTCTCTGGCCTTATCACTCACTGTTCTTTGCATTTCTACAATATTCCAAACCACCAAAGCTAGTCTCAGCTCCCAAAGCCTGCTCTCACCTGTTGAATGCTCTTCTCTACAGTCTTCGAAAGCTAACTATTATTTTTCTTGTGATTGTTTAGAAGTCTCTGCTACAAAGAGATCATCCTCAGCCTCTGAACTAGGTCAAGTTCCTTGTTTTAGAACTGTACTACTTACAGAAGTAGTAAGTAGTACTCTCTCATTTAGCTTTTATCCCATGGAAAGAAAACATGCCTGTTTCTCCAACTTGAATATAAGTTCCATGAGGGCAGGAACTTCATTCACTGCTGTATCCCAGAAACTACTAGCATAGCATGTGACACACAGTGGGCATTCAAAAAAGATTTAGGACTAGAGTACTGGAGATGAAGAGATGAATCCTATGAAATCTTAGATATAAACACTGGCAGAATTTGACAGCTGCCTGTATTGAAGATCAATGGTAGAATCAAAATGGGTAGGGGCTTGGAAACCTCTATGGATGGTATGATATGGGGATAGTAAGAGAAAAAGAAAAGGATAGAGAGAAAAGAGGGTAAGAGAGGAGAAAATGTCCTTACCCAGCTCGATGCAGGTTATGCCCAAGGACCAGACATCCACCTTGCCATCGTACTGCCCCTCATCCATTGCCAGGATCACCTCTGGAGCCATCCTGGGAAAACGGTCAAGAAAAAGAGGGTAATCATCTGCCCAGCCCCTGCAAACTCCTGCTCCCAACATCTTGGGAGCTCTCTCCACTCACTATCACTCTCACTCACCAGTATGGGGTGCCCACAAAGGAGTTGGCAGGTGCCATGATGGATGCAGAGCCGAAGTCCCCCAGCTTCACCAAGCCTGGCTCTGACAGCAAGATGTTTCCAGCCTTCACATCCCTGAAAGAAGAAAAGCACAGGGACAAAACATGCATCTCTGGAAGGCTGGGCAAGGGCTTTAGCATCAAGTTTTTAAGAAGGCTGTAGCCCAGCTTAATGAGAAGTGGTGTAGAGAGCACTCCCTCCCTCCCAGCCATCATCAGTGCTGCTTATACCTATGGATCATGTTGTGGGAGTGCAGATAAGCCAAGCCCTGAAGGGCCCCGTGGGTCACAGCTGCAATCTCCACCTCCTGAAGGGGCTTCTTGTGCACTAGGGAGGGAAAAACATCAAACTGAGGGAGCTCAAGGGTGGGACTGGAATAAGCTCCCATTAACCCTTCCCCTACAGCTTCTCTGCTCTTCTCCCTTCCCCACTTGTTGGACAAAGAGTTACTTACCTTCTAGAAGGTCAGAAGCTGAGCCCAGGCAATATTCCATCACCAGCTAAGGAAGGGTCAAGGGTCAGAGATCAGCAGAACTAGCCACCTCAGCCCATCTCCCACAGGTAGAGATCCAAAACAGAGAGCCCCGAGGTTAATGACAGGGAGGAGGGACCATTGAGAAAATGAGGGAGTAGTGGGAGAGTCCTGAGAGTCAGGACTTCCCCTAGAAAGAACCCAAGACATCACTACCACTCTCATCTGAATTCCTTCAAAGCTCTTTTCTATCTCATTCTCCTCTGACCCATATGCCCCTTTCCAACTGCTAACAGTCTATCTCACTCTTCAAGCCAGTCTCTCCTAGATGGACACTGCTGCTCATGGGTTTGTCTCAGAACTACAGGGGTTGAGGGAGACTTCCTTCTTCCCAAGATCCCCAAAACGGGACTCTGAATAAGGCCCACCTAACAGACTAGATCAGGATAAGGATGAGCGTGGGGCGAGGGGACAAAGATCAGGCCAGAGTCAGGGGGCCAGCTCACCCAAGCCGTGTGTTCCCTCAGGTAACAGCCCCGGTACTGAATGGTATTGGGATGCCGGAGCTTCTGTAGAAACCGAACCTCCTTGATGATGTCCTGCCACTTCTGGGAGGCCGTCAGGGGAAGGAGAGGCTTACTTAGCCTGCATCTTGAGGCTGGGGTCTCCTGCCCCCCACCTGGTTTTATCAAGCCCAACCGACCTCATTTGACTGCTTCCCACTGTATGACATCTTCTTGATGGCCACGACTTCACTATTCCGGACATCCCGGGCCTAGAGAACCAGACCAGAAGGTAGTGAAGGCTCCAGTGAGAACTAGGCAGCAAAAAGACTTGCTGGCACAGTAGGAGAGGGCAGGAAAGGCTGGTGTGGCAGACTAGTGTAGAGGATTGTTTGAGGTACACAAGGAGAGAATATAGTTCTTATCCCTATCCCACCCTCCCAAGCTCCAACTCACAAAGTACACGGCTCCAAAACTGCCATGGCCAATTTCCCGGAGGTCAGAGAAGAGCTTTTCGGGGTCATCCTTGAAAAAGAGCTCAGCCACATCGGGGTCCTTCAGGCTCCCGGCCCGACCCCCAGCTGGCATGGTGGCCCCTGAGGGCCCTGAGAGTGGGGCCTGACCTGGAGAATAAAGATGGGACCTTCAGAGCAAGGACGGGGCACCCTGAGAGGGAGGAAGGGGCTCCTCGAGTTTCTGTCTTCTCCTCCCCTAGTTCTCTGATGAGGGGGAGGCACTGTTGAAGGGCAGGGGGAGATTAGGAACAACATCAAAGCTCAAAAAAAAAAAAAAATGAAGTTGCCCTGGCAACCAGAGCACGGGGGCCGGGTCCCTGGAGTCCCTAAAACTGCTGGAAGACTGAGAGCTAAGCATCCTCACCACCTCCTGCAGCCTTCAACAAGCTTCAATTCTCTACAATGGTTACTTCTCAAGAATAAAAGACTCTGCCTCACAGCCAGAACCCCAGATCCCCAAGTGTCCTATCCCACAAGTGCCATACCCCAAATATTTCCAGGCATCTTTTTGTTCCCCTTGATGTTGAGGCCCCCTCCTCCCTCAACCTCTCACACCCTGTAAGAGAGCAGGAAATGGCCAGGCCGGAGGCAGTGGAAATCCGGCCATTGTTACAAGTGGGTACTAGCCCAGAGGGGCCAGAAGACTCACTCTCAAACCTGTGGCAGGGAGATCTAGAATGGGAAAGAAAAGGATAGAAATGGCATCTGGCTTTGGGGGCTTCTCTTGTGATCTGGACTGCCTTACTTATTCAGTCCAATTGCATATGCATCACATACAGGTACAGAACATTTGCCGTGTACAAATAACATTTATTGAGCATGTGTAGTAAGTATCTTACATGCATTCAATACCTCTCATGCAATCCTCACCAAAACCTTATGAAGTTATTACTATTAGTCCTATTTTGCAGAAAGGGAAACAGGCTCAGAAAAGTTGTGACCTCCTCTAATCTGGTCTTCTACCAAGTGTACTTTCAGAAGTGCCCAATGAAATAAGCAGGGCAGGATCATGATCATTGCACAGATGAGGTCACTGGGGCACAGAAAGGAAAGAGGACTTCTCCAAGGTCACAGAACAGGAACTTCTCCTCTCCAGTTAGGCCTGTGTGCTCATTACACTCTCACCAACTCAGTCCCCTTCTGTAAGAAGCTTGCCCTTACCAAAGCTCCTAGAGTACCCAGCCAAACACCTAGAGAAAGCTCCTGCAGTACATCAGAGCCCAGACCCCCAAAGGGATTCCAGGCCAAGCTCCTAAGTACTTATTGGAATTCTGGCACAATAGAACCTTCAACAGAGCTGGACTCCTAGGGCAGAGTTCTAGCTCCTTAAAAGCGCCTTACAATTTAGCATGTAATTATATTCTGTCCTGCATTGTTTCCTATTGTGTTGTTAATTTTGTCTCCTCAGCCCAACTGGAAGCTGGAGGGCAAGGAGCAAGCCCTGCTCTCCAGTGGGCCCCCAGGGTGCAGAGGGCTCAGAATAGCCTGGGAAATTGATTGATTGCCCTCAGCAGCTTCCAGGCTGCTCAAAGCAGGTTTTTTCCCTCCCTTCTCCTGCCAGCAACCCTGCCAAGCACCCCTCACCCCACTGCACACCCACACACAAAGGCAGGTGCTCACAACTTGCCAAAGGAATCATCTTGACCTCTTTACCAGCATCCAGCCAAGAAAGCCAACCCAGGACCCCAGGCCACATGTAAAAGATACCAGCAGAACATCATATGGGTCCTCTTCCTCAAATAACATCAAACATTTGATTGATTGCCAAGGTCTATGCTAAATCATAACCACCTTCTAAAATGAACCACGTTATCTCTTTTGCAGATGAGGAAACCCAAGTGTGTCTGTCCCTAAGCTACACTACCAGTAGTACATCTCATCTGCAATGTACAGCAAAAGGGCTATAAGTTCCTTATACTTGGTCTTCTCTTCAGTAAATCAGATTACGGTATAGGGCTGCTGTGAGATTTTAAATGGGATCCCATACTTAGGAACACTCAGCATAAGGATTTTTCCTTTCCTGCCTCCAGAGTCACCACAACAATGCTTTAATACTTTGGGGATCATCCTACCCCAGCAGGTTGGCTTTAACTGTTAAGAGACACCACTGTGGCTATCATTTGTCAGGAGAGAAAGCCCTCTCAGGAACCCAGGCCAAACACTGGAATCATGGTAAAGATGAAGGTCATAGTGGAAAGAAAAAACCATGAAACAGAAGACAAGAGCCAGAGCCTCCTATCAGGAAAAGCTTCTGAGTATAGCCCTCCCAAAAAGGAAGCTCTTCTCCCACCCATTCTTAAATTTCACCCCAACTAAATCCTGATTCTGCCACTGACTGACCTTGGGCAACCTCTCTGAGCCTCAATATTCTCAACTGTAAAATGGGAAGGCAGTGATAGAAGAGAACCCCCGCACACAGGGTGAATGGCTGGGGGAAGGGGGTCAATTGAGCGAATGGGTATAAAGCACTTTATAAATGATAGATCATTTGACAAATGTATGAGATTATTTAAATCATCACAGCAAGACTGGAAGGTTATCTACACTTCTGGGGGGGGAATAACGCCAGACACCTTTAAACACAAATGCATACACACATTTCCTTGAAAGAAGAAACTCACCAGACCATGCCTAAAAAACAGATAAGTAGACCCACCATGGGGGCCACCATGCCTCTGCATGGGAATCAACACCCGAGAGCGATCAGGAAGAGTTATAATCATGAAGAGGTAGCTGTAAGGGGCGAAGTGAACAGGGACGATCAGAAGGGTACAAACCCATCTGGTTAGCTCAAGCATCTAGGGCGTGACTGCTGGTGACATTAGAGACCCTGTCACCTGAGGTCTCACCAACCAGCATTATGAAGGGAAGAGAAAGGGGAAGAGGGTGGCAGCAGAAGGCAAGGATAGCCAGAAGCTGACCACTGGCCCAGTTGGGCTTCCCCATCCCAAGGGGAGGGCCTACCCAGGCCCAGCTTCAGAGAAAGGAACATCCTCTCTTCTCAATGGTAGACACAGGGACCCGCGCCCCTGCACCCCGTGTCTCACCTGGTAGGGGTCACTATGGTGCCCCAGCGCTTCCGACTCCTCCTGGGGTCCTCCAGCGGCTCTGTCAAGCAGGGAGAGGGGCAAGGAGACCTCTCCCCTTGCCACCTCTTCCTCAGCTTTCGCCCTTCCTGAGGGGCGGGCCCGGGAAACCTCCCCTGGAGGGGAGGGGGTGAAAACCTGATCTGACCTCGCGGTCCAGTCCTCCTCCTCGAGTGCGACAGTTGCTGAATCCCGGATTTCTGATTGTGGGGTCTGAACCCCAGGTGTTGGAAGGGGGGAGGCTGAATCTGATATTGGAACTTGTGGGGAATGAACCCCGATAATGGTGAACGGAGGGGCCTGAACCCCAGATATTTGAAATCCTATGAGACGGAGCCCCAGGTTTACAGAGGCTGAGATCCGAGTCCTGGATATCTGGAACCTGTGAGGCTGATACCCAGGTATCTGAGAAGCGAGTGGTCAAGCCCGGAAATTCGGGGCCGAAGGGCCTGAGCCCCGGGTCTTCGGCCACCGACAGGGGGCCCACCCCTAGGACGTCCGGCCAAACGGCCCCTCTCACGTCAGGGTCTGAGGGTGACAGCCCCCGCCCCTGCCCCGGCCTCCCCCCTGTCCCCTTTCCTCTCCGGAGGGGGGCTGAAAGACTGCAGCCAAAGGCGGTCCCGGCGCACTCGCCCCCTGCCCCCTTGCCAGTCCCAGCCTCTCGCCCCACCACAACCCGGGGCTCGTCCCGGTCTCCCTCTCCCTCTTCCTCCCAATTCCAAGATGGAGACCGGGCGGGAGCGCGCAGGCGCGGTGGAGACGCCGGCCCGGAGTGGGCGGGGCCCGGGAGACAGCCCCGCCCCTCTCCCCTCCCGGCCGCGGCCGCAGACGGGCGGCCGCGGAGGCCGAGTGCGCGCGCGCCCCGCCACGCGGACCCCGGGGAAGGGGAGGCGGGCAGGAGGGAGAGGCCTGGAGGGGGCGGAGCAAGCGCCCCGGCCAACGGGCGGCGGGGCGGGCGGCGGCGCATGCGCCCGCCCCGCCTCGGTGGCGAGCCGAGGCTTGTTGCTAGGGGAAGCAGCGAAGGGGCGCGGGTGGAAGGCGAGAAGCCGCGCAGTGCGCCTGCGTGCAGGATCGACGTTGGGCGGGGTAAGAGGAGGCTGGTGCTGGGTGCGGAAAAGGCGGGAAAATGGACTGCAGGCAGCCTGGACGTGGGCTCCCAAGTTCAAGGGATCTTTGCCGGGTAAACTCAATCTGTCACATCCCTTCAGCAGACTGAGGCCTTCCACAGGTGCACGACCTGCCCAAGGTCATACTTCAGTAAGTCAAAACATTGCCATGACTCTATTCACCGACTCTCAACTAGCTGAAATTGATGATTTTATTTCATAGACGAAAACAAGACGTAAAGTGGCAGAGCTGGGATCAAAACCAAGTGTTTTCCAAAGTCAAGTTACAACCATGGGAAGAGCTGCAGTAACCCATACCCTATGTCAACCTCTCTCTCAAACTTAAGAGTCAGCAAGGAAGCCCTCTAAACCTCCCCAGCCATCTACCCTAAAATTCTCAACTCAATCCAATCCCCAATAAACACCCTGGGCAACACTGGGCATGAAAAACCTTTTATTTCCCCCCGCATTCCAGCTCTCCACTTTTGGTAACATCTCTTCAAACTCAAGAAACAAGGCCCAGAAATTGATTCACACCTGGAGAGAAAGAAAATTAAAAAAACAGGGCAGGTCAGAGGGCCCTTAGGGGAAGCTCTGAGATGGCTGCAGAAATTGAGGAAGGAGTAGAGGAAGTGACGACCTGAAACAGGTACAGGCACTCATCCCTACTGGTATGGCCTCAGGACCCCTGGATGTGCCTGAGGACAGAAAATATTCCTTTCCCAGTCTGCTCAGATCTAAGAAAGACTGAAAGGGTTCCATCATTTCCTGTCTCATGAAGATGGTTGGAACAGTCAGGCTTAACCCTAAGCAAAATAAGCAAAGTTGATCTTGAACGTCCAATTCTTCTGGCCCTACCCTAGGCCAGAACTGTTTCTGCTTCTCTCACAGATATTTTCTAGGGCACAACAGCCAACTGAAGCTCAGAACAATTTATGAGCTGGGTACATAATATAGGACTCTCAAATTGTATGAAACCCACCTGACAGGGTGAGAATTTTTTACAGAAATATTTTTTTTCCTTAAAGACCCGACACACAAACTAGTTAGCCTCGTCTCTCACCCACTGCTACCTTTGTGAGGCTGCGTCCCTC
Source organism: Cynopterus sphinx (assembly GCA_030015415.1). NCBI lineage: Eukaryota > Metazoa > Chordata > Mammalia > Chiroptera > Pteropodidae > Cynopterus > Cynopterus sphinx. The sequence goes on along the minus strand of CM057379.1, from coordinate 89,890,774 downwards.
CAAAGATCCTGTTAGCAGAATCAACATTTTCTAAAGGCAATGATGACTAATGGAAAAGAGAAAGTGCATGTAAACTGGGCATATTGTATGTGCCTAGTAAATGGGCATCATAACTCAATTCTTTTGAGCTCTTCAAAATGAATTTCACAAATTTGTGTCATAAAACTGGGTATTAAAATTTTGTGACAAAAGCAAAACTAACATGATTCATGCCCAGGACACATCATCAAATTTGAACCCTCTTAAGTCATTGTTACCAAAAAGCTTCTTGGATGTGAACTAGAACTATGGAAGAACCTTAAAAATCAGAAAGTTAACCAAAAGAATTCAGTCACAAAAGAATATGTAGATTCCATCCATATAAAATTTAAAAATAAGTAAAACCAAACCATGTTGTTTAGGAATGACTCTGTCTCAATTATAATTGCTACCCCTACCCCATCCCCTACAGGACTGGGGCAAAGAACCTTACCTGAGAACAAGACAGGAACTAGGCCAGTGTCCTCAGAGTCGGGTTCTAGACCAGTAGGACTCCCGGCGTGGGTGGAAGCACAAAGCAGTGAGAAAGCAGAGAAGGCCACAAAAGAGAAGCAGGAAGGAGCCCAAAACCAGCAGCCTGGAGCCACACAGAGCCAGCTCCTCCTAGGTTGGGCACAGGAAGGGAAGGAGAAATTCATGAGACGGGGGGAGGGTGCAGAATCTTCCCTCAGGAAGACATCTTACCCTAGCCCAAGGCTATTGGAGAGAGGGCTCTCCACATCTGGGGAGCAACCAATGGGGAAATGTTATCTCTATTCAAGCTAATTGTCTCAATGACCTACAAACTGCTTTCTTGACCAACCATCAGACTGAATCCCCAAATAATAACCCCTATGAGAGTTTACTCTTATCTACATTTTAAAGATGTGCAAGCAGGGTGAGGTCTGGAAAACAAGCTCTTCTCTGATTCCAAGCTTCCAGGTGATGCTCCTCACAAGGTCTTTGCAAATATGAGGGAAGAGTATGCAGCAGCCTCCTAAGTGGACTCTCTCCTCCACTTGGCCAGTCTCTTCCACTCAGCAGAGTGGCCCCCCTGGCCTTCAGCGTCAAGTCGAACTGTCTTAGCCTGGCATTGTGGTGCCGCATGATCAGGCCCCTGCATCTCTCCTGCCCCTTCCCCTAAGCCATTCCTGAACCCCTCATCATGGAGTGTCCCCAAAGGCTGAACACTTTTCAATCTCTAGGACTATGCTCATGCTGGTCACTATGCTTGGAATGAATTTTCTCTTTCTTAAACCTACTCTATTGTATTCTCTGCCCAAATCTTTCTTATTTTTCAAGATCACCCTGTCAGGGCAGAACAAGTCTGGGATTCTAAGTCAAAAGGCCTAGGTCGAAATCATGGGTCTGTCACTTAACCACTTGTGTGGCCTTGGGCAACACACTCCCTCTGTCTAAACCTGTTTCCTCATCTATAAAATGGGATAATAACAGCTACCTCAAATAGTTATTTTAAGATCAAATGAGATAATGTATCTGAAGCACTTTGTATGTTATAAACCATGGTACACGATTCTCCTTCTTAAATACCACCCTTTCTGTGAAACACTCTCCATAAATGTTCAAGTTAACTGTTCCTTATTCTGTGCTTGAATAACACTTTGCTCACAGATCCATGATAGCAATTAACCTATTCTGCTTTAGTCCAGCTTCTGTATTCAAGGTAGAGATCATGCTTTAAAGACAATGGTTAGTAGTAATAGTTGTCATTTATCAAATCTCTATTACATACCAGGCATTGCACTGGGCACTTTATATTTGCTCTTTCATTCTTTGTAATTAGGACGTAGTTTCACATTTCCCATTTTATAGGTGAGGAAACAGGCTCAGAGACTCAGTAGTTTATTCAAAGTTACACATCCTCTCAGTCAGGATTATAAAGCCTGTGTTTTATCTACTAGGTAAAACTGCCTTCGAGACATAGAGTAAGAATGGCAGTCTATGAAACCCTGACAACCTGAGGCTCTTACCGAGGTGAGCAGTTTGGTGAGCGCAAGGCCTTCCTGGCTCCAGACCTTGACACACTCCTCAGTCATCCTAGGGCTCAGGGTGGCATTTCCTGCTCCCTCCTCTGAGCAGGATATGGGTGGCTGGCTGGAGGGCAGGAGTCCTGGAGCAGCACTGAAATACAGGCAGGTTCCTGGGGTCCTTTCTGTAGTCACCCTGGCTGTAATGAGGACCAGCTCTCCTGCAGAAGGCCCTATGAGAGGCACAGGAGAGGAGATAGAAAAAAATGAAGAATTGGGTGGGAGCCATCTATTTTCAGATTTCTAGTTAATAAAGTACTCTATATACCATCATTTATATCATTGAGAAATAAAAATAACTGCATACCAATATAACCAAAAACTAATTTGAATTAGCTTACAATCAATAAAACAAACACACCATTACTCATAAAGTTACAGTGAAACTGGGGTAGATACACATTGCTGATTCAGTTTGTATAAATTAGCTCGTCCTTTTTTAAGAAAGTAGTTTTCCACTAGGTACCAAAATCCATTAAAAGGTTCACACCCTATTTTAAATTGGGGAGAAAAGGTTGGACTATTCAGTTAACAGCACTGGAACAATTTCTGTTTGAGAAAAAAAGACTCTTATCTTGTACTATAAAATAAATTCCGGATGTATTAAAGACCTATACAAACAAACCAAAACAAAACAAAAATCTAAGCAGGTATTAAAAGAAAATACAGAATAATATTTATCATTTTAAAGTAGGGAATGCCTTACTAAAGAATACACAAAATCTAAGAGTCTGAGTAAAGAACATTAACAATAAACTTAACTTTATAACAAATTAAAGACTTATATACAATAAAAAATAAGTTTAAAAAACAAGTAACAGATTGGTTGAAAATACCTATAATATATTTAATTGGCAAAAAGGTTTACTATCCAGAATGTATAAACATTCTAAAAATCAAGAAGATAAAGATAAATAATTTAAGAAAAATAAGCAAAGAATATAAACAGGAAATTCAGAGAAGACATGAAAAGGGACAATAAACTTATAAGAGGCTTAACCTCACTAGCAATCAGGAGAAAGTAAATTTAACAATCAAGTAATTCCTCTGCCCATTAAATTGGTTAAAATGAAAAAGAATGATAATAACAAGAGTTGTTGAAGATGTGGGGAGATGGGTACACTCAATTGGTGTCACTTTTTAGAAGACAATTTGGCTGCATCCATTGCAATTTTATTTTATTTTTATTTTTTAGGTGAGGCAACTGTTGGTTGACCTCACAGATCGCTAGGACCTTGTCAACTTACAATCCCTTATTTTTTTATTTTTTACGCCTACAGCACTTGGTCTTCCTAGGTGGTCTCCTATCCAAGTACTAACCAGGCCCAATCCTGCTTAAGCTTCTGAGATCAGACGGGATCGGGCTTGTTCGGGGTAGCATGGGTAGCATGACTGTAGACTGTATCCGTTGCAATTTTAAATGAGTACAAAGAGGGACAAAGAGGATGCCCACCAAACTGTGGACTCTACAGGGGAGGTAGGAGGCCATTACATCTGCTTTGTATACTTCTGTGTGGTCTGAATCCACAACAAAATGAATTTGTCTATTAAAAAAGACAAATAGTCTTTGACTCAGTAATACTACTTGTAGAAACTAATCCCAAGGAAAAGATTTTTAAAAAATACAAAGTACACCTAAATGTCTATTGTGATTTCATAAAACGTATCAAAAATAAACAATAGAGATGTTTAACAATAGAGAAAAGAGTACAAATGATGGTCTAACCACTCAATGGATCACTTTATACCATTAAAATAATGCTTTTGATTTTATAGTAATACAAAAAAACATGATGTCATAAGTGAAAAAGGAGAAATACAAACCAGTATATACATCATAATTACAATTGAGAAATGTACCCATAAAATTCTTCAGGAGAACTCCCCTTTTTCCTATGTTCCCCAGATGAAATCAGTCACCAAGTCCTGTCAAACTCACAATTATAATGTCCCCTTCAAATCAGTCCCTTTCTTTCATGGCACTGTCTTAGCTCAGTTTTTCTCATCATTTTTTTATGGCTACCACCTCCTAACTGGTCTTCCTTTATCTGGACACATTTCTTCCAAACAGTCAGCCAACAGAGTGTGATCTTTTAAAAATAACATCATCATCAACAACAACAACAACAAAATTCTACTATTTTCCTAATTAAAATATTTTACTCAATTTTAAAAATGGGCAAAGAATTTGAATATACATTTCTCCAAAGAAGATAATACAAATGGCCATAGGTACATTAAAAATGCTCAATATCATTAACTACCAGGAAAATGAAAATAAGAATCACACTGAGATACCACTTCACACTTACTGAGATAGCTATAATCATAAAGACAAATAATAGCAAGTGTTGGTAAGGATGAGGAGAAATTGGAACTCTCATATACTGCTGGTGGGAATATAAAATAGTATAGACACTTTGAAAACAGTCTGGCAGTCCCTCAAAAGATGAAACATAGTTACTACATGACCTAGCAATTCCACTCCTAGTTATACACCCAAGAGAAATGAAAACATGATCACACATAAACTTGTACATGTGTTCACAGCAGCATCATTCATAACAGCCAAAAAATGGAAACAATTCAAGCACCAATTAAATGATGAATGGGCAAATAAAATTTGGACTAAACAGTGAATACTATTAAGCAATAAAAAGAAACAAAGGACTGATATGTGCTACAACATAGATGAACCTTGAAAACATGCTAAGTAAAAGAAGCCAGTCACAAAATACCACATATTATATGAAATGTCCAGAATAAGTAAATCTACAGAGACAGGAAGTAGATTATTGGTTGCCTAGATGGGGAGTTTAGAAGAAAAAGGCAAGTGACTGCTAATGGGCACAAGATTTCTTTGGTAATGAAAATGTTCTAAAATTGATTGTAATGATGATTCACATTGTTGTGAATATAAAAAAAGCTATTTAATTGTACATTTAAAATGGGTGACTGTGAATCATATATCAATAATACTGTTATAAATTAAATACATTCCTTTATTCTTGCTCTTTGATCACACACACATATACCTGGAAACACAGAGACTTATCCCCCCACACACATATATGTGATTCATAGAAGAATCTTAGAATGATAGCGTTGAGAAGGACCTCAGAAGTCAGAGAATTCACCCGTCTTTCCTCCCTCTTCATCTCCTAATTTTTTAGATAAGAAACCTGAAGCCAAATTTCACACAAGAATTTATGGAACCCAATAACTCTCACTCATCATATTCCCAGAAGACTCTAAGTGCTTTGGGAATGGATGATGTCCAATTTTTTCTGTATCCTCCATTACACATAGTGCTGTGCTAAGCACATGGTAGGCACTAAAGACAAGAGTTTAACTGAACGGAACATGCTTCTCAGATATCCCTGAGGAAAAACAAGGTGGCTCTATGAGAAGGTGCAGGGATGAAGAGGGATGAGAAAGAGCAAAAGGTCAAATTTAGCCCATCTCATCATACCTCTGAGGATAGAATCAAAGAACCTCAGAGCTGGAAGGGGAGAGAGAAAACATTTATAGAGAACCAACACAGTGGGCATCGTGTTCTAGTCCTTATTACAGCAGAAGTAACTATGGCCCAGTGGTATGCCCAAGGTCACCAGGTTGGTGAGGTCAGAGGCAGGGCCCACCCCTGTGTGTTTTGATGTCCAACCCCACCATTCTCCTTGATCTCACCTTTCAATCCCATCTGACTACCCAGGACCGTAGCTTGGAATGTCTGGGTCTTGTTCCTGTCTGGACCATCTCCAAAGTTCAAAGTGGTCAGCAAGCCCACAATATGAGACCCATGCCACTTCCCTGTGACTGTCCCAGTCACAGGACACAGGGTCAGCTGGCCAAAAGATCTCAAGAAGGAGACCCAGTCCTGTGTGCAAAAGGAAGGTAGGAGAGAAGTGAGAAAGTAGCATCAAGAGCAGGCCTTCATGGGAATGATGAGCAGGAGGGTACTCACCTGTGGGATGTCAGGGCTGCGTAGGCCAGTTCTGTGTGTGAGGAGGAAGCCACCAAGGCCCAGGCCAGAAAGGCCAAGAAGCAGCAGGATCAAAGTAGCACAGACCAGAGGTGGGTGGTGGGCCAGACAGAGATGCAGGTTGTGCCCTGCCTGGCAGCTGCCCATGGGGAGGAGAGGGGTCTGGACCTCCACGGAGAGCCTGCTGGAAGACAGGAAGGGCGAACTGGACAAGGGCCTGTCAGTCAGAAAGCATTTACCCATTTTATTCAAAAAGAAGCTAAAGCACCAAGAAGGCAAGGGACTTGCCCAAGGCCACAGTTAGTGGCAGATCCAGGACAAGGATCTGAGTCTGTTGACTTCCAGTGCTCATCTCCCTGCACTACTCAGATGTTTGCTGTATTTCATTTCTGAAGCAATCAAGGCGGAAGCAGAGCAGAGCATGCTGTGCTGGAAAAAGGAAACTGAAAGGGTAGAAATTTAGGAAACAGCTGTTCTGGGGCTAGGGTTTGGCTGAAGAACAGTTCCAGCCAATAGCCCAAAGGGAGCGTCTAACAAGAACATCAAAAAATCCACTTTAAAGTGCTCAATTTAAACCCCCTCTGCTACTCACTGGCTATGCAAGAAAAAGTCACTTTGTGAGTTTAAGAATCTGTGGAAGGGGCATTCTACCACCACCATGGAATGACGCCTAAATGTGGCAGTTTGCATTATACTTGGCCTTGCAGGAACTCAACAAATGTTCATTTCCCATTTTTCTGAGTCATACTGATCTTCGAAACCAAGTGAGGGGAGGTAAAAATACTGTAGGGAAAACTGAAGCTTGTGGACTTTCACATAGGAATGTTAGGGCCAAGGTCTGAAACCCCATCTCCTGCTTCCAAATGAAGTGCCCCGTCACAGGCGAGAAGCGACGGCCTGATGAGAAGGAACATCGGGAAGGGGGCTGTGGGGGGAGGGGGGAGCTCCAGGAAAATGCAGGTGTCACAAATGCTCAGCCACTGCCCTGCCTCCCGTCCCGACACCTCTGGAACTGGAAGAAAAAGCAGGAAGGGGGAGGGCAGAGCCTGGGGGTCAGCGGCGAGCGGTACCCCTTGGGCCTCCCCTCCCCACCCCAGTCCTCCCAGCAGGAATGCTACACCCGCGTCCCTTCCCGGGCTAGCGCGGTCGGGTCCGCCAGCCGCTCGCTCTCACCGCTCGGAGCCGGGCGGAGGCCAGCACCCACCCGACGTCACGCGTGGAGCCGCGCAGGGGCGGGGTCCGGGCTCCCCCTCCCACCCTGTGGCGGGGTTCGCATGCGCAGTGCCTGCGAGGGCCGGGCCGCCTCCCCTCAAATCAGGGCGAGGGCGTACCAAAAAGTAAGCCGGGGAAGGGGTCACTCCGCGGGAGGCGAGTTAAAGGGAGAACGGCAAGGAAATTCTAGAGACCTCGTTAGAAATGTAAAATCCCCCTCTGCGGAGGCTGCGCGGTCATTTCAAAGAGAATCTCGTTGCAGGCGTTTTTCTGTTCCTCGGCTCCCACCCGCGCCAGTAGCACAGCCCGGCCGCGCCCAGGTTCCGGGCAGAGGACCTGAGGTCCGCCGCGGGGAGGGCCTTCAGCTCTGGGAGTCCGGGCTTTTGGGGGGCGTTCATCTCCTCTCCTGTTTAACGTCTGCACCTTATGCCTGGCCCCTGGCATTTAGTAACTCTTTAGGGCAGAGGATCGTACTAGCTGCAAGGCTGGTCAATAGCTGCCATCTCATTTCACTTCTGTAAGGTGAGGTGTAGAGATGAGGTCACTAGGGTCCATCTTACCTGAAAATAGCAGGATACAAAACCGGGAACCCACGTTCAGCCTGCCCCTGCATAAGCCATACCTGTGCTTCTCTGGGGACTGAGTTTCTGAGGATCATTCTTTGTACCTCACTCGTTGATGGGAAGCTTAGACAAAGCGTGGGGAAACGAGACCAATTCTCACGAGCACACAACTGTACAAATACTGTTTGAAACAGACTCTGAGTATTCAACACCACTGAGGCTTCTTAAGAGAGAGACTATGTCATTTCTGTACCATTACCTCCAAAAGTTTATAGCACAAAATATTCTCATGTACGGCCAAATGGTGATGGGAAAACTGGATATCCACATACAAAAGAATGAAGTTGAATCCTTACCTTACTCCATATACAAAAGTTAATTCAAAATGTACGGAAAAACTAAATGTAAGAGCTGAAACTATAAAACTTTTCAAAGGGGAAAAGCTTCATGAACTTGTATTTGACAATGATTTCATGGATATGACACCAAAAGCACAGGCAACAGAAAAAATAGATGAATTGGACTACATCAAAATTTAAAACTTGCGCACATCAGACACAACAGAATGAAAAGGCAACCCATGAAATGGGAGGAAATAATTGCAAATCATGTATCTGATAAGGAGTCAATATCTAGAATACATAAAGAGCACTTCTACAACTCAACAACACAAAAACTTAATCCCATTAAAAATTTCACAAAAGACTTGAAAAAACATTTCCCCAAAGAAGGTATATAAATGGCAACAACTCACAGAAAGATTCTCTATATCACTAATCATTAAATAAATGCAAATCAAAATAATAGTTAGATTCTAGCTCACAACTATTAGGATGGTTATTACTAAAAAAAAAAAAAAGGAAGATAACAATGGTTGGCATGGCTATGGAGAAAGTGGAACCCTTGTGCGCTGTTGGTGGAAATGTAAAATGGCACAGCCGCTGTGGAAGACAGACCTGTATATATTTGAAAATTTTTTAATGGAATTATCAGCAATTCTACCTTTGGGTCTATATCCCAAAGAATTGGAAGTAGAGTTCCAAAGAGATATTCGTATATCCATGTTCATAGCAGCCTTATTCACAAGAACTGAAAGATGGAAGCAACCCAAGTGTTTATCAGCAGAGGAACGAATAAATAAAATATGATGTATTCATACAATGGAATATTATTTAGCCTTAAAAAAGGACATTCTGACACAGTGAAATAAGCCAGTTAAAAAAAGACAAATATTGTATGATTCCACTTAAGTGTGGTACTTATAGTAGCCAAATTTATAGAAATAGAAAGTAGAATGGTGGTTTCCAGGGGCTGGAGGAAGAGAGGAATGGGAGGTTATTATTTAATGAGTTTAAAGTTTGAGTTTTGCAAGATAAAAAGTTCTGGAGATGGACGGTGGTGATGATTGCACAATAAGGTGAGTGTACTTAACACTAAATATACTAAACTATACACTTAAAAATGGTTAAGATAGTGAATTTTATGTTATGTATATCTTGCTACAATTTTTTTTAAATTAAAAAAAATTTATGCCACAATCTCCTCGAGTATAGTGTTTTAAAAATTCCATTGATTAACTTAATTGAAATTCCAAGCATAGGGAGAATTTTCTTCTCAAAGGAAAAATAAAAGTGGATGGCATAGAATTTTAGAATCTAAGAATTGGAAGGCACTTAATAACTGAACAAGGTCAACAAAACATACCTGCCCCCTTTTTTTCCAGATGCTAAAATGATGTCTGAAGAGGTTAAGGGACTTACTGCAAGTCTCCCAACCAGTTAACCCTTGGCCAAAATGAGAGCCTGATGTCCCAACACCAAATCCAGAACTTTCACACTAAATTCTCCTTCAATCCTGCCAAGAGATCTGTCCTGAAAACTTGCAAGTCTCTGCCCATTCACTCTCAATCACAATCTGCTCAGTCTGGGCCAATGAGGTAGCTTTCCCTAGTTTTAGTCTAATCTCTCCAGCCAGCTCCTCAGTTTCTGGCCTAGTAGGTTCTTGCAAAACCCAGGTCTTTCCATAGTTTGAGCATACGATATTCACTCAGTAAATAGTTGCTGATTGACTTATTAAAAATAGCTTTATACAAACCAGTTTCCCTGAGAACTTACCAGTTCTCAGTCTTATTTTGTTTGGAAGCACATCTGCTCATACTTGAATGTTTGTGAAGTTTATGTTAAAACACAAAAAGAAAGTTTATTCAGTCAACAACTATTTTTTTACTGTCTACTATGGTCCAGGTATAAACTAATATCCTTATAGCAAAAACTTTGTCAATGCTTCTAGTTAATAACAAATCTAATTTGTAGGGCAAAATAAGGCACAAGTATAGTGCTGGTATGCAATAGAAGGTCAAAAAATGTGAGTTTCCCCTCATTATTCTTGTGCTGCAGAGTAATTAGGCATATTTGGACAGCACTTCCTATAAATGATCATAGTTGATATTTACTTACATAGCCAAACCAAGCAAGTTTATGAACCAGTAAAGGCAAAGTGGTTAGATAAAGGAACTGCCTCAAGTTCTGGGCATCAGGGTAAATGGATGTGAACAAATGTCTCATATATATATTTTTAAAAAGTGGTGGGGGTAACACAAGAGGACACAAAATTGGTTGTGCATTGTAATCCTCCAGCATTATACCAACATTCTGACTTAATCCACTCATCAGGCTCTCAAGGTGAATGTTATGGTGAAAACCTGGTTCTAGACAGCTTAAATAATTTAACCAAGGACACACAGGGAGTAGGTGGCAGAAGTTGAGTCAAGCCTGACTTCAATCTATCTTGTGAGAATCAGAAAGCTGATTGAGGAGGAAATTACCCAGTCTTTTGAAAGGAATAGAAGGAGCAATGCCTTGATCACTCCATGGTGATACATTTCTCTCAGAACTCTGGCCCAGACAGAGTTTATCTCAGATATCTGTTTGATATTTTTTCCTTTAAGATTATTGAGTCTTAAAACTTTTTGGAGTTAAAGACCACTTTGGAAATCTGATGTAAGCTTTCCATTCAATCCGTTGGATACTCATTCAATAAGAATCTCTGAGCTGCCTGGATCTGCTCTTCAGGCTAAGAATACAACAGTGGACAAGGTACTCAGGATTCCTGTTCTCCTGGAACTACAGTCTGCCTATGGACTCTCTCCCTGGAAAAAGGCACTTTCACATAAACATGCAGTTTCAATCTGTGGAACCTCAGTCCTGAAACATCCTTGGACAAGAGCCCATAATTTAATAAGGTGACTTCTATCCTGGTTGGACCTCAGTTTTGTGTTTAGTTTCATATCAGAGCTGCTTGATAATATTACTCCGTCTTTCCCCCTTCACCACTTGGTTTTATCCTGTTCTATTCATCCATTCAATCAATCAAGTCATTCATTCATTCATCAAATATTTGAACACCTGCTAAATGCCAGGCACTTGGTTAGGCACTGAGGGAAGTGAAATGAAAATCCTTAGTGACAGAAGCAGATACACAAAGAATTATGACAAATGTCAAATGCCATGGTAGATAGATAATAATATAATATATATTTAAATAATAGCTACCCTCTACTGAATGAATTCTAAATGGGTCAAACATTTTTGACATATCATAACAATGTTATCTTGTTCAATCATGTCAGTAAAAAACAAAATAGTTATTATCCCTACTTTACACATGAGAAAACCAAGGCTTAGCAATGTTGGAAAACTTGCCCATGGTTTCCAGCTAGTCAACAGCTATATGTAATATATACATACAAGCACTCATATACATATACATGATACAAATATTGAAAAAAATATCTATTTACAAACCTGGAATAAAAGATACTCTCTAAAGCAAGACATAAATATAAAAATGATAAATGAAAAACTGATCAACTTAACTATTTACAATTAAAAGCCTCTATGTGATAATAGACTCCATACATGTGAAAGTTAAGAGAAAATAACTGAAATATATATTAATAGTCAAGGGATTAGTGGTAACTAATAATGTCTTCCCCAGGTAAAATGTATATGTAGTAAAATGCACAGATCTTATTGCAAAATTTTGTATGTTTCAATAAATGTAACGCTCATGTAAACACCACAATCAAAATATAAATGTCTCGCTAGAAGAAAGAGTAAAACATTTCCATTACCCCAAGAACTTCCCTCATTCCCCTTTCCAGTCCCTCTCTACCTCTGCTGTTCAAAGGCAATCACAATTCTTATTCTATTATCAAATACTTGTTTAAAAAAAAAATGTCCAAATTCTCTTATTAGATTATAAGTTTCTTCAACAGAGGACCTGCCTGATTTTTTCTTAGGTTTGTGTGTGTGTGGTAAATATATGTAACATGAAATTTGCCATTTTAATTCCTTTAAAGTGTATGATTCAGTGGTATTAGTTACATCTACAGTGTTGTGCAACCATCACCATTATATATTTTCAAAACAAATTCTGTAACTATTAAGCAATAACTTCTCATTCTTTATGAATTTGCCTATTCTAGATATTTCACATAAGTGGGAAAATACAATATTTGTTCTTTTGTGACTGGCTTATTTCACTTAGTGTAATGTCTTCAAGGTTCATCCATGTTGCAACATGTGTCAGAATTCCCTTTTAAATGCTGAGTAATATTCTATTGTACATTCTTACCACACTTTGTTTATTAATTCATCTGTCAATGGACACTTAGACTGTTTCCACATTTTGGCTATTGTAAATAATTCTGATACAAACAAGGGTGTACAAGTATCTATCTGAGTCCTTGTTTTCTTCATATATAGGAGTAGAATTGCTTAGTCACATGGTAGTCATTCAATTCTCTGAGAAACTGTCAAACTGCCTTCCACAGTGGCTGTACCATCAGTAATGTACAAAGGTTCTAACTTCTCTACATTCTCACCAACACTTGTAATTATCTTTTTGATAATAGTGAACCCAATGCTTTGGAAGTGGCATCTCATTGTAGTTTTCATTTGCATTTCTCTACCGATTAATGGTGTTGAGCATTTCTATGTGCTTACTTGTTCATTTGTATATCTTCTTTAGAAAAATGTCAAGTCCTTTGCCCATTTTTTAATTAGGTTGTTTGTGGTTTTGTTGTTTAATTTGTAGGGGTTCTTTATATACCCTGAAAATAATTCCTTATTAGATATGCGTATTGCACATATTTTCTCCCATTCTGAGGGTTGTCTGTTTATTATCTTTTATTATTGTCCTTTGATGCACAAAAGTTTTTAATTTGGATGAAGTCCAGTTTTTCTATTTTTTCTTCTGTTGCTTGTGCTTTATTTAAGCAGGGGTATAATATTTAAGAAATCATTCCAAGGTCATGAAGATTTGTCCTTATATTTTCTTCTAAGAGTTTTATAGTTTTAGTTTCCACATTTAGGTATATTATCCATTTCAATTAATTTTTGTATATGGTATAAGTTAAGGGTCCAACTTAATTCTTTTACATATGGATATCCAGTTTACCCAACACCATTTATTGAAGAGATTATTTTTTCCTCATTGAATAGCGTTGGCACCATTGTCAAAAATTAATTGACCATACAGTAGTGTGGCTAGTGGTCAATGTTTCAAGACTTGCAAAATACAGATCTAATCATTTTGGACAAACTTTTTGGTTTTTACTCCAAGGAAGTTCTTCCCTCATCTATCTTGTTTCCCACTGGCTTCATTTAATTTACATAGAAATATTTATCTCTATTCATTAACAATGTAAAAACAAGCAGCACTGAATTCCTCCTTGAAAACAACTTGTAAAAAACACACAAATCTTTTTGATTATACAATTCTATCAGGAAGAACTTTTGAGCTTATACATTTGATGCATACATATTCATTTACTTGTAAAGTTTCTATAATACTGCTCTACTCATGCATTATTTATTGTATAAATCATACAAAAATAAAAAATTGAAAAGTGTGAAAAAATCAATTGATCATAGATGCAAGGTTTTATTTCTGAGTTCTCAGTTCTATTATTTTGGCCTATATGTCCATCTTTATGGTAAATCACACTGTCTTGATGACTGTGGTTTTGTAGGAAGTTATAAAATCAGGAAATATGAGACATCTAGATGGCCTTTGGACTCAAGACTGCAACATCAATTCTTGTTGACGTTATAAACTTGCTAGTATATGGGCCAATTTCATAAAATAAATGTTTCTCTCTGTAAAAATAAAATAAAATAAATAAAATAAAATAAAAAATAAAATCAGGGAGTATGAGTCCTCCAAATCTGTTCTTTTTCAAGGTTGCTTTGGCCATTTGGGGTCCCTTACAACTCTATATGAATATGAGGATTGGGATTTGATAGAGATTGCAGGAATATGGAGATCTCTTTGATTAGTTTTGTCATGTTAACAATGTTAGGTCTTCTGATCCATGCACACAAGGTGTCTTTCTATTTATTTAGGCCTTCTTTCATTTCTTTCACCAATGTTTTGCAGTTTTTAGTGTAAATATTATACTCCTTATTGGTTAAACTTATTCCTAAGCATTTTATTCTTTTTGATATTATTGTAAATGGCATTGTTTTTCTAATTATCTTTCTGGATTGTTCATTCTGAGTAGTCAACTCTTAATGAAATCTCACCATGTGAGATTTCATGGTGCTATGTGCTTTGTATGGATTATTTTGTTTAAATCTTGAATAAAATCTTCACTAGAAATGTACCATTTATTATCACTGCTCCACTTTATAGATGAATAAAGTTAGAGAAGTTTGAAAAAGTTACACATCTAATAAGTGGTGGAGCAAGTATTTAAACTAAAGGAGTCAAAATCTAAAGTCTGTGCTTTTAACTTCCATAGCATATTGTGTTCAGGATAATATTTTGAGTATCTTAAAGACTTTATATATATTTTTACTGATATAGAAAGATTTCCACTATATATATATGTGCATATAATACACACACACACACACACATACATACACATACACATACAGACATGTAAAGCTATCTGAAAAAAATATATACGTTTGCATATATAATTTTTATTGGATACATGTGTAGTAAAAATAGATAGTAAATGGTCTGAAGGACACACAGGGCTAGTCTTTAACTTGAGGGAGGCAGGTGGCAGTAGTAATTTTGATTTGTCTTAAAAAGAATTTTATTTATTACTCATGTAATTTGAAAGCAAGCTTTTTTTTCATCAGTGGCCTTAATTATCATCTATACACTGATGATTCAAAAATCCTTATATCTAGGCCATACACTGAAGTCAAGTTTAAGGTTCATATTTTCAAATGTCTACTAAAGAGTTACATTCATTCAACAAATATTTGCTGGGTACCTACCCTCTTTGTGCCATGGGATCCAATGGTGAACATAATCGATAGGTCTCTTGCCTCAAAGAGTCTATAACTTTGCCTACACTTCATGTCCTACAGGAACCTTATTTAGTATGTTCTAAACTGAGCTCATGGAGTGACATCAGTGAAAAGGGCAGAGCGGGGAATTTTAGTAGCCCATGTGTCCCCAGAACTACCAAAATATCTGGTAAAAACTGTCAAAATAAACATGTCAGAACTCTGGAAGATAGTTAAAAGTTTTCAGCAACCAAGGGAAAGGTCACAGAAACAAGACAGGAAAGTTTTGTAGTGATTTAATGTTAGCCTTGAGCCATCCCCCTCCTGGTACAATGGCAGTCTTGAAGACAGCAGTTTGTATTCTTGGCTGTGGATACATGGTCCCAGAAGGAACAGAGTGGCCCTTGTTCCAAGAAAATATTAAAAGCTTAATGAACTAGCAAGTGCCACATGGATCAAAAGATAATAGGTGAGGCGAACAATAGACATATCGAAAGACAGAGGGGGAAAAAAAAATGAGAAAAGAGAATTTTTGGAAAATAGGGCTTTGAAAAGCTTCCATATCCAGGAAAGATGCATACTCAGAAAATACCTGAGAAGGCTATAGTTTTTACCTCTGGCTGGTCTTTAGGTTCAGCACAAGCAGGAAATAGATGCTAAGGCAGAATTATAAATGGCATGGCTAAGTATTGTGCCCCAACACAGAGATACTCTGCAAAGACCTGGAAAGTATTTTTTTTTCCTCTCCTCTCTTCTCTCTCTTCCTTTCCTTTGTTCTCTCTCTCTCCTCTCTCCACACCATAGTCTCAAAATATTCAGTTTTCAGCAAAAAAAAAAAAAATTACAAAGCATGGAAAGAAAGTAAAGTATGGCCAATTCACTGGAAAAAGAAAGTAAAAGAAACTGAGGAAGCACAGATGTTGAACTGAATAGACAAAGACTTTAAATAATGTGCTCAACAAGCTAAAGAAAACCATGGATGAAGAAATAAAGAAAACCAGGAGCACATTTTTTTTCAACAAATAAAAAATATTGAGAGAGAGAGAGAGAGAGAGAGAGAGAGAGAGATTATAAAAAGGGACAAAATAGAAATTTAAAAACTGAAAAATACAATATTTTAAAAAGTATAATAATGTTTTAATATGTACACAAGATTTGTTTTAATCAGGTATGATAAGACACAGACACAGAAATTAACATCATGAAGGAAGACATTTTATACTCAGATACCTAGAAGCAGGAGGTGCAACACAACACACAGAGCAAATGTGAAAGCACTGGGGTCAGTTGAGAGGTAGAGGGAATGGGAGGAAAGTGGGCAACAGCCTTTATTGTGATTTTCATGGAAAGGAATGGGTAAGGCAAGGTAAACATGCCTAGGACTGTCTAGTTTGAATAATTCTAGTAGGCTCTTGGTTGTTGAAGTTGTCTTTAATTGTCTGATATCTCACCCTGGGGTTATTAAGGCAGGGAGATTGTTGCCTGGAGTGTAAGAGCTTCATAAAGGAGGTAGGTAGTTGGGCATATGGGCTTTGGATTGGTTGATTTGTATATGATTTGTATAAGATGAGTTTTTGCTCTCTCTAGGAATTGGCTCACCTTGGGAGGAGCAGTCTCTGCCAGGTCAGCAAGGCTTCAAAAGTCAAATCATATAGAAAAAAAATTTTAAATAACATGATTATACAATTAAAAATTTTTTTAAAAAATCAGTAGAGAAGTTTAATAATAGATTTGAGAAGACAGAAGAAAGAATCAATGAACATGGAGATAGGTCAAATGAAATTATCCAATCTGAGGAGCAGAAAGAAAAAAAAATGAAGGAAAATAAACAGCCTGAAAAACTTGTACCAGCATAGAAATAATGGGAGTCATAGAAGAAAAGGAGAGAAAGGGTAGAAAGAATATTTGAAGAAATAACAGTTGAAAACACCTCCAATTTTTTTCTTTTGTCAGTGTTTTTAGCATTTTGCATTTTGTTTTATTTTATTAATTTCAAGTACACAGCACGTTGGTTAGATATTTGTACAGGTTATGAAACGATCCCCCTGATTATTACTCCTCTGACTCTACAAATAGCAATTACATCACTGTTACATTTCCTATTCAGTGTTCCCCATCTCCATAATCATCTATCAACTATGAATTTGTTCTTCTTTAACCCTTCACCCCTTTCTCCCAGCCCCCAACCCCCTTCCCCTCTGGCTGTCACCAGATTATCCTCTATATTTGCAAGTCTGTTTTTGATCAGTTTGCTCTTTTTGTGCCTTAGATTCTGCATATAAGTAAAATCATATGGTATTTATTTTTCTCTGTCTGACTTATTTCATTCAGCATAATAACCTCTAGGTCTATCCATGTTTTTGCAAATGGTAGAATTTCATTTTTTTATGGCTAATATTCCATTATATATATGAACTACATCTTTATTCAGTCTTCTGTTGATTCAGTCTTAGGTTGCTTCCATATCTTGGCTGTTGAGAATAATGCTGCCATGAACATAAGGATGCATAGGTCTTTATGAATTATTATAATTTTTTATAAATACCCAGAAATGCAATTACTGAGTCAAAAAGTAGATTTTTTTGAGGAACCTCCAGATTATTTTGCATAGTGGCTGTACCAATTTGCAATCCTACCAACAGTGTATGAGGGTTCCCTTTTCTCCAGATCCTTGCCAACACTTGTTTATTGATAATAGCCATTCTGACAGGTGTAAGGTGATATCCATTACGGTTTTAATTTGCATTTCTCTGACAATTAGTGACCTTGAGCATCTTTTCAAATTTTATTTTTGTAAAAAGATGTTAATCTACATATCCAATAAACTCAACAAACTCCAAATAGCATGAACTCCAAGTAGGATAAAGTCAAAGAGATCCAAACTGACACATTATAAAGAAACTCAAATAACAAAGCTGAAGAGAAAATCTGGAGATCTTCAAAAAAGAAGCAACTTGTAATGTACAAGGGAATCTTCAGTAAGATTAACAGCAAATTTCTCATCAGAAAACATGATGCTCAGACGTCAGTGGGATAACATATTTAAAGTACAGAAAGAAAAATTTGTCAACTAAGAATTCTATATTTTACAAAACTGTCCATGAATGAGGGAGCAATTGAGACTCCTTCCTTTTCAAAATGAAGCTGAGAGAGTTCATTACTCATAGGATTACCCTATAAGAAATCCTAAAGGGAGTCCTTCTTGTTGAAGTGAAAGGGTACTAAACAATAACTTAAAGCTGTATGAAGAAATAAAGAATATTGGTAAAGGTAACTATGTAGGTAAATATGAAATTCAGTTTTATCGTATTTTAGATTTTTCCTATATGACTTAAAAGACGAATATATAAAACAATAATTATAAATTAATGATAATCAACACACAATACATAAAGATATAATCTGTGACAATAACAATATAAAAGGGAAGGACAGAGCTGTATAGGAGCAGAGTTTTGTATGTTTAAAGCCAAGTTGGTATTAATTCAAACTAGTTTGTTATTATTTTAAGATGTTAATTGTAATTCTGAAGGTAACCCCTCAGAAAAGAATTTAAAATTATACAGAGAAATGAGAAGGGAATCAAAATGGTAAATTACTAAAAAAAATCAAATGAGCATAAAAGACGCTTGTAATGGAAGAATTGAGGAACAAAAAGATATACAGAAAACAAATAACAAAATGGCAGAACTTCTTCTTTATCAGTAATTACTTAATATGTAAATGATTAAACTCTAGTTAAAAGGTAGAAATTGACAGAATGGATTTAAAATAGAAAACATCTAAATGCTGTTTATAAGAGATCCACTTTAGATCCAAAGACACAGAGAGGATGAAAGTAAAAGGATAGAAAAAGATATTCTATGCAAATAGTAATGAAAAGAGAACAGGAGTGAGTATATTAATATCAGACAAAAAACTTTAAATCAAAAATTGTTTCGAGAGACAAAGAAGGCTATTATGTATCGATGAAAGGGTCAAGTCATCAGGCATAAGATAGAATACTTATAAACATACAAAACTAACAACAGAACCCCAAAATATATGAAGCAAAAATTGACAATTGAAGGGAGAAAATAAAAAGCATTTTTTGGTCTTATTGAAATATAATAGACAATTAGTTGCTTGTATTTACACTGTTCAATTCAATAAGTTTTTTCAGTTATAGCCAACATACAATAATATACTAGTTTCAGCTGTATAGCACAGTGATCAGAGATCCACATAACTCACAAAGTGATCACCCCACTAAATCTAGTACTCCTCTTCCCCCTTACATATTTATTATAACATTATTAACCATCTTCACCATGATACACTCTACATTTCCATATATATTCTGCAACTATCCATTTGTGCCTCTTAATCCCTTTGTCTTTTCTTGTCTCCCTAATTCCCCCCATCTAATATCCTCTAAATATTATTTGTAAATTTCCACTTTTGTTATAGTTGTTGATTTTGTTCTTTAGATTTCACATATATATGAAATCATGCGATATTTGTCTTTCTCTATCCGATCCACTTCATTCAGCACAATATCCTCTAGGGCCATCACAGCAATATCTTTTTCCATCCCCTTCCTTTTAGTCTGTATGTCTTTTAATCTGAAGTAAATCTTTTGTAGGCAGCATGTGTAGGGGTCTTATTTTCTTATGCTTTCAGCCACTCTATCTTTTGGTTGGAGCACTTAATTCTTCTCCATTTGAGGTACTTGTTGATAGGAATGTAGTTATTACCATTCTTTATTCCTGTTTTTAATACATGTTTTTTCTTCTTAAAGAAGTGCCTCCATCATTTCCTGTAATACTGGCTTGGTGATGGTAATTTTTTTTAGCTATTTTTTTTGTCTGGGAAGCTCTTTATCTGTCCTTTAACTCTAAAAGATAGCTTTGCTGGATAAAGTATTCTTGGTTGTAGGTCCTGTGTCTTTATCATGTTGAATATTTTCTGCCAAGCCTCTTTTTTTTGCCCTGCATAGTTTCTTTTGAGAAATCTGTTGCCAGTCTTATGGGTCTTGGCTTATAGTCTTGGCTTCTTTTTTCTTGCCATTCTGATTGAGTGTCCTTGGTTTTTTCATCTTCTATATAGGTCATTTAATCCTCTTCTTTATTCACCTTGTTTATTCCATTTAATATACTTCTCATCTCAGATACTGTTTCTCATTTCTGCCTGGTTCCCTTTTGTAACTGCTGCCAGTCTTACGCATGCTCCCTTGTAGGTAACTAACTGCTTTTCTCTTGCTGCCTTTAAGATTCTCTCTCTGTACTTAACCTTTGGCATTTTAATTATGTTGTGTCTTGGCGTGAGCCTCTTTGGGTTCCTGGTTTTTGAGATTCTCTGAGCTTCCTGGGATTTTATATTTATTTCTTTCACCAGATGAGGGAAGTTTTTCATCATTATTTCTTTAAATATATATTCAACTTATTGTTCTCCCTCTTCAGGCACCCCTATGACAGAGATATTTTTACCTTTAATAGCGTCACATAGGCTCCTTAAATTATTATTATAGCCTTGGCTTTTTTTTTCTTGCCATTCTGATTGAGTGTCCTTGGCTTTTTCATCTTCTATATAGGTCATTTGATCCTCTTTTTTATTCACTTTGTTTATTCCATTTAATACACTTCTCATCTCAGATAATGTGTTCTTCATTTCTGACTGGGTCCCTTTTATAACTTGTATTTCCACTTTTATGTTTTTTTATCTCTTTGTTGAAATTCTCACTGAACTCATCTACACTTCCCATAAGTTCATTGAGCATCTTTATAACCAGCATTTTGAACTCCGTATGTTAGATTGCTTGACTCCATTATTTCTGGATCTCTGTTCTGTTCTCTCATATGGTTTCTGCTTCTTTGTCTTCCATTTTGGCTGCCTTTCTGTGTCTGTTTCTATGTACTAAGCAAAGCTCCTAAGTCCCGATCTTGTTAGTGTGGCTTTGTGTAGTAGGTGTCCAGTGGCACAGTCCCGAAAGGGGTTCAGCTTCAGGCCAAGTTTAGTCTCAGCCTGTGCCCCTCTGGGGCCACCTATGAAGATTCAGCCAGCAATCCACAGATGCCGTGCTTACAGTTGCCTCAAAAGGCCATACCAGAAACTGAGATCAGCTGCCACCAGTGTGAGTCTAGTCGCTGCTCATCCAGGAGCACCTGACTAAGCAAGGACATACCTGAATGTGGTATGGGTGGGGCCATGAGTTGGGGGAGGTGGAGCTTCAGGGAGTCTTCTGGGTGGAGTGACCTCTGTTATCTGGTTTGATGCCATCTCCGCTATGGTGGCACTGAGTCCTGTGCACTGGGAAGTGGAAGGGTTCAACAGAGGAACAGTGAATATCATTGGCAATTCTGTATAGAGCAAGTCTTACCTCAGCCCTCACTTCAACAACTCGTGGCCCCCTGTAAGTCTCTGGTGCCCCCTGCGCAGCCGAATCAGTGCTGATGCTCAGAGCGGGCAGGTCCATCACCGCCAAAGTCTGCTAGCGGTTGCCGCCCCTTTAAGAGGCATCTGCCATTGCTGCAGCCTACATTTCACTCAGCCACTGGAGACCAGGCAGCTCTATGTCCTCACCCCAACCAACCTTCTGCCATTGCAGCGTAATTTCCTGGACTCCTCCCTAGTTGTATAACTTTTTCATCTAGATCCCAGGTGATTTTTCCTTGCTGCTTGCTCCTTATTACTGTCACGACTTTGATTTGGTTGCCAGAGGGATGAACAGAGCCTCTAGCATCTACGCCATTTTTTTCCTGCCCCCCAAAAACATTTCTTTAGTAATAGTTAGAAATTAGGTATGTAAATGTTTAATCACTATGTTGTAGACCTGAAACTAACATAATATTGTATGTCAACTGTAATTGGAAAATAAAATTTAAAAATTAGTTCGAAATTTATATATTGCACTTTCAATAATGGATAGAACAAATAGGAGATCAATACGGAAACAGAATTTGGACAATCCTACAATTCAGGTAAACCTATCAGACATATAGAAAACACTTCATCCAACAACAGCAGAATATCTATATTTCTGAAATGAACATGGGAGATTTTTCAGAATAGACCATATATTAGGTCACAAAATAAATCTCAATAACTTTAAAAGATTAGAATTATACAAAGTATCTTCTCCAACTGCAGTGGAATAAAACTAGAAATCAATAGCACAAGGAAACTGGAAAGTTCATGAATGTTTGGAAATTAAACAACACACCCATCAGCAACCAATGAAATGATTCAAAGAAGAAATTATGAGGGAAGTTAGAAAATACTTTGAGTGAGTGAAAATTAAAAAAATATATTCCAAAACATAAGTTTTGCATCCCCCATGAAGGATGCAGAGAAAGCAGTATTTAGAGGGAGATTTATAGCTATAAATACCTACATTAAAAAAAAAAAGATTTCAAATCAGTATCAATAACCTATTTTAATACCTGAGGAAATTAGAAAAGGAGAGCAAACTAACACAAACCTAAAAGAAAGAAGGAATTAATAAATTTTAGGATGGAGATAAAATAGAGAATAGAAAAACAATAGAGAAAACCAATGAAACAATAAGTTTGTTCTTTGAAAAGGTTAACAAAATTGACAAATCTTTTAGCTAAATTTACTAAGAAGAAGAGAGAAGATTCAAGTTGCTAAAATAAAAAATAAAAATGAAGACATTACTGCTGACCTTAGAGAAAGAAAAAGGATTATAAGAGAAACATGAAGGACTGTAGAGTAAAAAATTAGAAAACCTAGATGAAATAGATAAATTATTGGAAACACAGAAATTACCAAAATTGATTTAAAAAGAAATGGAAAATCTCAACATATGTATAACAAGTAAAGTTGGTTGAATCAGTAATTAAAAGACAAAACAAACAAATAAATAATAAAAAAAAAACCTTCCCACAAAGAAAAGCCCAGTATCGGATGGCTTTACTGGTAAATTCTACCAAAAATTTAAAAAATGATTAACAATTTTTCCTAAACTCTTCAGAAATACAGTAGAGATAACACTTCCTAACTCATTCTATGAAGCCAGCATAACTCTGACACAGAAGCCAAAAGTCAAAGACATCACAAGAAAATTGCAGACTAAAATTCCTTATGAGTACAGATGCAAATATCCTCAACAAAACATTAGCAAATAAAATCCAGTAGCATATTAAAAAGGATTATACACTATTAGCAATTGGGATGCATCCCAGGAATGCAAGGGCAGTTCAACATACAAAAATTGATCAGTGTAGTACACCACATTAATAGACAAAGAAAAAAAAACTACAATTATCAAAATTTATCCAGAAAGAAACATTTCATAAAATTAATATGCTTTCATGATGAAAACACTTAATAAACTAGGAGTAGAAAGGAACTTCCTCAGAATGATAAAGGCCATGGAGGAATAACCCATAGCTGACAATATACTCAATTGGTAAAAGATCTTCTTTAAAACTGGGGACAACACAAAAACGCCTACTTTGGTCATTTTATTCAACATATAGTGGGAGTTTCAGCCAGAGCAATTCGATGAGAAGAAATGAAAGACTCTACATTGGAAAGAAAGACACAGATTTATCTCTTTTCACAGATGACATTAACACACAAAAAACAGTTGTATATCTATACATTCGCAACAAACAGTCTGAAATGAGTTTATTAAGTGGCAGAATGGGAAGTCAATGGAGATTTATAAGGAGAATAATAACATGCTGGTGTATGTATTTTAAAGCGATCGCTCTGACTATGAGATGGAGAATAGGTTGAAAGGGGACAAAAATGGGAAGGGGGAAATCAGTTAGAAACAATTCTCAAAGTTCAGGGTAGATAAGTTGGGCTGGGACCACGGTCATCATATGGGGTTGGAGAAAAGTGGATGAATTGAAGATATCAGAGCCAACAGGACATGGTGATGGAAGGAAAGCAGAAAATCAAGAATTCTTCTCTACTGGTTCCTTTCCCTCATCCAAAACACACTCATTCCCATGGTTTTGACTATCCTCTGATGGCTAACACTAATGGATTCAAAATATCAGGAACAAACCTTTTGGCTAATGTATCCAACATCCAACTGCCTGGTGGACAACTCCACAGTCACCTCCAACTCAGTGTATCCAAACAGGACTCGTAATGAGCTCATGTTCTATTTACAACTGCTCCCCTCCACTTCCCGATCCTAGTTGATACCACCATCTGTATTCTACCCCAAACCCCAAACCTCATAACCATCCTTACCTCTTCATGATTCCTGATCCCTCATATCCAATCAGTCAGTGAAATTTTACTGCTTTATAGATATTTCGCAAATCCACTCTTCCCTCTCCTCATCCACTGCCAATGCCTTTGTGCAGACCCTCGACATCTCTCTGACCTGAACTGTCAAAACCACCTCAAAACTGTTCCCTAGAATTCCTTTTCTCAGATGCAAAATGATCATTCAAAATTTCATTTTGGTCATTCAGCTCCCACTGTTTTCAGTGTAAAGTTTAAAGTTTCTTAGTTTGGCCTATAAGGCCCTTGGCAGTTGTATTTCTGTTGATCTCTGTTGATTCCTGCCGCTCTCACCCTCCTTTACTTTAAACTCTAATGAAAGCTGAACACTTAGAGTTTCCTGAACATAAATTGTTCTTTCAAATAGTTGTGCCTGTTCTCAAGCTGTCTCTTTCACCTGGATTTCTCCCCACCCTCATCTGCCTAACAAACTCTTATTCATCCTTTAAATGCTGAATTTATGTTTCTAGTCTTGAGACCTCTCTCTCAAGCTCCAGATTCATATATTTCACTGCCTACTTGACATCTCCACTTGGATGTTTAATAGGTTTCAGAAACTTAACATATCCCAAACTGAAATCTTGACTTTTACCCCTGAAACTTCCTTTACGTTTAGGTTTCTTATCTCAACTCCATTTTTTTTCCAGTAGCTCAGGCCAAATACCTTGAGGTCATTTTAACTCCCTTCTTCCCTTTTCATGCCACTTCCAATTCTATGGCTCTACTTTAAAAACATATCCAGAATCCAACCACTTCTTAACCACCTCCACTACTACCATGTTGGTTCAAGTTGCCATCATCTCATACCTGACTTACTGGTCTCTCTGCTTCCACCCTTGCCCCCATTACAGTCTGTTCTAAATATAGCAGCCAGAGTCACTTTTATGAGAAAAATAAGATCATGTTACACTTCTGCTTACAACTGTGCGACTCTTCATTTTACCTAGAGTAAAAGCCGATAATGTCTTTTTTAAGCATTTCTAACTTTTTTGTCTAAAATAAGACACCGATAGCACCCTGTCCTTCCTAAGTGGTCTCCCATCCAAGTACTAACCAGGACCGATTCTACTTAGTTTCCAATATCAGATGGGGTCAGGCATGTTCAGGGGGGCATGGCCATAGACAAAGCCAAAGCTGTCTTAATGATCTTAAGGACCTTTAAGCTCTGGCCACCTAAATTATATATAGTATAATCATAATAGAATACTATGTGGCTACTAAATAGGATGAGACATATCTACATGTACAAACATGCATTAACCTGTAAAATATATCAAGTAGAAACACTATAATATAGGAAAACATATGCTACTTTTTTACAAAAAAGTAAAGATTAGATGATCAATCTGACCCCATCTCCTACCTCCCTCAGTCCTGGTTTCTTTGCTGCTCTTCATATACGTTGGGCTCTCTCTCACCCTAGAGCTTTTGCATTGACTGTTCTCACTACCTAGCAAGCTTTTTATTAGATGTCTGCTTGGCTATCTGCTTGCTTTTTTCAAGTCTTTGCTCACAAATCACCTTCTCGACGAGGCCTATCTGGCTTCCTACTTAAAATTACTATTCACATCCCTTTCCTGATTCCCCTTGCCCTACTCTGCTTTTTATTTTTCCATAGTGCCCATCACCTTGTGATATACTAAATAATTTACTTGTTTATTATATCTACTGTTTATTGGCTGCCCCCTCACTAGACTATTAGCTTCACAAAGCCAGGAATCTTTCTTTTGTCACCCATGCATCCTAAGGACACAGAATAGTGCCTGGCACTACTTAACACATATTTGCTAAGGAAATGAATTCTTTGAACAAATCTGAGATATCAGGTTCTTCACAAAGTGTTACCTAGCTGTGAACAATTCCCACCCTCCCCCAAAAAGATAAAATTAACCCCTCTCTTCTTTGTTCTACTTTTGTACCTTGTACCATTGTTGCATTTTCCAGATAATATTGTAATTTGCATATTTAGATTATGAGGGCAAAGGTCAGGACCTGTCCAATTCATTTCTACATTCCTTGTGTTCAGTTCATGGCCTGTCACATAACACATGTGTATTATTTTGATGAATAAATTCATAAAGCCACATCAAAATCAAAAGTCTGAAAATATTGTGCTGGTGAGGTAGGAAAACTGGCTCACCCATAATATTAATAGAAATAAAAACCAATTTAAGCTCTCTGAAGGACAAAGTACAAATATCTATCAAGTTGTACATAACCTTTGATCCAGAAATTCTACTTTTAGAAATTTATCTGACAATCTTACTCATTTATGTATTCTACAAAGTATTAAAAGTCATGAATTTCAGCATTGTTTATAATATCAAAAGACAAGAAACAATCTAATTGTTCTATTGGTAGGGCCTTAAACAAATTATATATAGTATAACCATAATAGAATACTATGCGGCTACTAAATAGGATGAGACACATCTACATGTACAAACATGCAATAAGCTGTAAGGTATATCAGGTGGAAACACTATAATGTAGGAAAAAATAAATAGTATGCTACTATTTTATAAAAAGGTGGAGATTAGATACAAACATGCTAATATATGCATAGAATATTTTGGAAAGATAAACAAGAAACTGGACAAGAAACCATCTCCAGAGAGAACTGGAGTTCTAGAAGTCAAGGTGGGGAAAAACTTATTTTACAATATATACTATTACTGTTTGAATTTTTAAATCATGCATACTACCTTTTCAATAATTTAAAATTTTAAATAATAAAAGAAGCCCCCAAAGTGCTTATTGGCCAGGAAGTGGAAGAGATTTAGCCCTCCTTTATAAGTTAGATGATTGATTGATTGATAGAAAAATGTCAATTTTTTTTAGGAACCTCTGTTCTTAATCTCTCTGTCTCCATTTCCATCTCTGTCTCTGTTTCCATCTCTCTCTATGCCACTGTCTCTCTGTCTGTCCCTCTCACCTATCGTTTTTGGCCACCTCTTTTAAAATGAGTAGCTTGGCCAGAGAGTCATCTTGGGCTCTCAGGAGTATGGTCTGGTGAAAAGAGGGGCAAGACTGGGACTGGAAACCTGATCTTGCCATAGAGCAACTAACTCCATGACAGATGTGGCCATGGCCCACTGGACTGTATCCAAGGCATCTTGATTCTGGCTGTTAAGTGAGATCCATATAGTATATGAGAGGCAGTCAGAGATTCCATGTAGGGGGAATCTGAGATTTCTCAGAATGGGCGTTCTGAGTAATCAGTTTCTTCTACAATAAGGTTCAGCCTGATATTGAGCATAGGAAGACTTTCTTGACTCCAAGAGCCGGCACTGGCCAGGGGAGTCTGGGATGCCAAGGAGTCAGTGGTAGTAGCTTCAGTGCCATGAAAATTGCTTTATTATGCAGGGAAACTAAAGCAGAAACCTTGGTACACAGATTAGAGAAAAGAGGAAAGGCAGGGGTTTGGTGGGCATAAGGGTTCTCAGGGATCATCTTTGGCCTTTACAGGAGAGCAAATGTCCCTGGGCTTTTCGGAGAACAGAGGGGGCACCATATTGCATGGGAAATGGCAGGGCTGCAGAAAGAGAATTGGTGAGGTATGAACTTCATCACTTGTCCTAAAGCTTTTCTTATTCCTTCCCATCTTCACAGGCCAAGGTAGTTGTTATAGAATTGGGGCTGTTTCTCCTATGATTCTAGAGTTAGAAGGGTCCTGAAAGATTTTCTAGCCAATGCCCTAGGCGATGCTAGAATCCTTTTATACTCTAGGCTCAATTTACATACTCTCAGAACTGGTAAAGCTCTCATTAACCATGGGAACTGGTATGGAAGGCCCTTCTACTTTCTCCTCAGGAGAGCAGGCCTGGAAGAATTTTCCCCATAGCCTTTTTCTGCTCTGGCCAAGTTCCAGATCCCAGTAAGAAGCCCATACCTGAGACAGATCCACTTTCTCCTTCTCCAGAGCCAGCTTAACATCAGGAGGTAGCACAATTCTGAGAAGCTGAGGAAGTCCCCCAGATTACTATGTAGTCAGGCCAGCTTCATTAAAATGAACTTTGTTCCCTGAGGATTTGTTCATGAAGGTGTTATTGCATACTTGATTACAGTTCCTATGACTATAGGCTCACTGTGAGAAGAAAGCAGGTATATATATCAGCATCTTCTTGTAAAATAAGAATTTGACCTCATTTATAGACAAACATGCAGCAGGCTACTTTGCAAATGGCACAGCATGTTTAGAGAGTTCCAAATGACTTAAGCAGCAAAGAACATTAAATAAAACAGTACAGGTGAGAGTATGTGTTCTAATCCTGGTTCAGCTTAGGTACTTAATAGCTGTTAACCATTCATAACAGTATTAATCTTCACATCTAATAGAGAAATCATCCAACCAAAAGGTTGCAAACAGGTCACCCTTAGGCCAAATCAAACCCATGGACCTGTTTTATATTATTTCAGAGTTTTTAAACTTGTTCTGAGTCAACTTTTAAAAAATCAGTATCTTCCAGTGAAAAAAACAAAACAAAACAATTTTCAGTGTCAATGCCCTCCCATCAAAATCTATTAAGAACAAAGATGTAATTGAACAAAGTTGGGCTTACTGACTCACTACAGTGAAGGTGACAACATGATATGAGAAAGTGTGGAGCATCTCAGTAAGAGGATGTTGTAAATGACTTCTTATAGGACTTGAGCTTATACTAGATTTTTGGGAAGGATAGAAGGAAAGGGGCTGTATTCTGGTGTTGATGCCGTGAGGAAGTTGGGATAGTTCTATGCTTTAGTAACTTAAAAATATTTATCTAAAAGTGGGAAGAAAGGAGCAAGACTAAAGCTATAATTGATAAAGAAGCAGAAGACATTATATTAGCCAGGATGGGGATAGTGAATCATTTCTGTTGTTTGAATAATGTTCTTGTTTTTGTCTGTGTTCAGACGCAATGAGAGTGGTTTTATTTTTGTTTTGATCCACCACAGTCACAGAGTAGCCTGGTCTCTGTGATGTTGGTGCTTATTAAAATGTTTGCGTTTGAGAGAAAACAACAGTCTAGCTGCAAGTATCATACCAGTTCCTGTCAATGTCCAGGCCTCAATTATAGCACCAGGCCAGCTTCAGGCTGTCAGAGGTTGCTTTCCCTTTCTCAGTCACCCTTCTTGACTAAGGACAGATGGAATCTGACCTCAGGACTTTAGTGTACTATCTAGCTCTTCGCCATTGCCAAGATTTTGCTCATCAGGAGCTAGTCAAAAGGATGTCTACAATTAGATTAAGATTAGTCTCTCCTTTTGTTGCAGGATAAATTATCAAATTCTCTGACATGACAATGGTTGTACAGTCGTATTTAAGACTCCAAACAGAGTGCATCAGCCAGTTGCATCACAGGAAATTACCTGAAACAAAATGGTTATTAATTTTTGTAATAGGCCCTGAAGACACAGGCCTAGATTACTAAACCCAGGCAATGAAACCATGTCCCAAATTCCAGCTTGTCTTTTTTAGAGGTCCAAGTAACATTTTCTTTTAGCATAGTCACAGACTGTTCTACATGACCTACCATATTCATATAAGTGCAGGAAGTTTTTGCTAAAGCATAAATTTCACCTTGGTTAATAAATTTGTTTTAATTTATTGTTGGGCTTCTGAGTAGAAGTTGTGTCATTTATGACATCTGCTGGGCAATATCAAGAAACATTCTGCTAAACTCCATTTTGACTATGGCTACTTCTATATTGCTGAATAGCCTAACAGAAGATGGTGAGGCAACCCACAAATGAACAACAGAAGGAAGCTGTTATCAGTCCTAGGACTGGAAGCAAAACGGGTTAGTGTTACCAGATACAGGGAGAAAGGTCACCTGTAGAAGATGGAATTGTGCCTGGCTCCTCCTGTGTGAGCTGGACCCATGGGAGAGCTACAGCCATCACAGATGGTGCTACCTAAACTAAGGTAGGGATGGGACTTGGAATAGAGGAGGGTGCTGGTCGAGAAATACCCTGGCTTATTCCTTCCTCCCTCTTTCCATTCTCTCTCCATTGTCTTCTACTGGCTGAATCCAACTGGAAGCCAGTTGACATAACTTCCTGAGATGGGTACCTGCAGCAGTCACCCTGCCACAAAACTGAGTACATCAGGGGACAATAAGGATCTGAAAGCAAACAGGTTCAGGACCTACACAGTGGCATATGTGAGTGTTCCATTTTACAACACATAGTTTTACTAAGTGGCAATCTGTTTCCAATGCATTTCAAACTCATGGAATAACCTAAAAGCATAAAACTACTATTGGTATATTTATTATCTTTTGTGAGCTTGCAGGTCTGAATGAAGGTAATTAATTTACCATCTAAGTTGATTTAATTTCTAGGACAAGCTTATAAGGATAAATCCAAGATTATGATAAAATTTTCTGCTTGAAAATTTTTTATTTTTCTTTTCAAATTTTCAAATTGTAGTAAAATGAACATAAGATAAAAATTACCATCTCAGCCATTTTTAAGTGTACAGTTCAGTAGTGCATTTACCTTGTACATTTACCTTGTTGTGCAACCTATCTCCAGAGCCCTTTTCATCTTGCAAAACTGAAGCTCTATACCCATTAAACAATTCCATATTCTCCCTCCTCCAAGCCCCTAACAACCACCATCCTATGTTCTATCCCTATGAATTTGACTGCTCCAGGTACCTTATACAAGTGAAATCACACAGTATTTGTTTTTGCGACTGACTTACTTCACTTAGCACAACGTTCTCTAGGTTCATCCATGTTGTAGCATGTGTCAGGATGTCTCCCCTTTTTAAAGATGAATAATATACCACTATATGTGTATACCATCCATTTATCTTGACACTTGGGTCACTTGCATCTTTCAGCTTTTGTGAATATGCTGCTATGAACATAGGTATACAAATATCTCTTCAAGACTCTGCTTCAATTATTTGGGGCATATATCCAGACATGAAATTAATGGATCATATAGTAATTCTATTTTTAACTTTTTGAGGAACCACTATACTGTTTTCCATGGTGGCTACATCATTTTACATTCCCATTAACAGTGTACAAGGGTTCCAATTTCTCCACATTTCAACTAGTCCTTGTCATCCCTCCCCAATCCTTTCTATAGAACTCATCCTAATGGGTGTGAAGTGATGCTCATTGTGATTTTAATTTGCATTTTCTTAGCGATTTTTGATATTGCACATCTTTTCATATGTTGTTGGTCATTTGTATATCTTCTTTGAAGAAATGTCTAAGTCTTTTGCCTACTTAAAAAATCAGGTTGTTTGTCATTGAGTTGTAGGAGTTCTTTATATATTATAGATATTAACCTTTTATCAGATATATGATTTGCAAATATTTCCTCCCATTTCATAAGTCACTGTTTCACTCTGGTGTGTCCTTTGATACACACAAGTTTGAATTGTTTATTCAAAGGCAGTTTCATAACTTTGAAAATCAGCAGTTCTCATCCACATTAACTGTTTGCAAAGTTTTGAAAGTGGTGACAGCATGCAGGTTACCAATGTATAGAGTTTATTTGGTGAATCTTCACCCTCATTATGTTTTCTGGACAACTGCACCTGGATATGGTATGGAACATTCATTATTCCTTTGGCCCAGACACCTTCATTGAGTCTGGTGTCAATGTATATATCCTTCACGGCAAATTTCCAGATCTCTTTGAGAGCTCAAAGGGCACACTTCTTGAAACCCACGCCATGATGCGCTTGTAAATGTTGGTGTATTCTTTGGTCACTACCTTGTTCATGGTGGAAGGGACTTGCCAGTCTTCTTTGTGGGCCCCATTCCACCAGGCCCAAGTTGGAAAGCCAGAAGTTTTAAACTTTTTATATACTTCTCATATATACTTCTCATCTCAGATAATGTGTTCTTCATTTCTGACTGGGTCCCTTTTATAACTTGTATTTCCACTTTTATGTTTTTTTATCTCTTTGTTGAAATTCTCACTGAACTCATCTACACTTCCCATAAGTTCATTGAGCATCTTTATAACCAGCATTTGAACTCTGCATCTGTTAGATTGCTTGACTCCATTATTTCTGGATCTCTGTTCTGTTCTCTCATATGGTTTCTGCTTCTTTGTCTTCCATTTTGGCTGCCTTTCTGTGTCTGTTTCTATGTACTAAGCAAAGCTCCTAAGTCCCGATCTTGTTAGTGTGGCTTTGTGTAGTAGATGTCCAGTGGCACAGTCCCGAAAGGGGTTCAGCTTCAGGCCAAGTTTAGTCTCAGCCTGTGCCCCTTTGGAGCCACCTATGAAGATTCAGCCAGCAATCCACAGATGCCATGCTTACAGTTGCCTCAAAAGGCCATACCAGAAACTGAGATCAGCTGCCACCAGTGTGAGTCTAGTCCCTGCTCATCCAGGAGTACCTGACTAAGCAAGGACATACCTGAATGTGGTATGGGTGGGGCCATGAGTTGGGGGAGGTGGAGCTTCAGGGAGTCTTCTGGGTGGAGTGACCTCTGTTATCTGGTTTGATGCCATCTCCGCTATGGTGGCACTGAAGCTGCGCACTAGGAGTAGGGAGGGCTCAACAGAGGAACAATGGATTCCACCAGTACTTCTGTACAGAGGGAGTCTTGCCTAAGCCCTCACTCCGACAACATCTTCCTATAAGTCTCTGGTGCCCCCTGCATGCAGATGAATTGGCAGTGGTCCGTCACCACAAAAGTTAGCTCACAGACGTGGACCCTTTAAGAGGCGTCTGCCATTGCCACTGCGTCAATGCCACTCAGCTGCTTGGGACCAGGCAGCCTCACGTCCTTGCCCTGTCTTACCTTCTGCCATCACAGGGTGATTTTTAGTTTTCTCTGTAGTTTTATGGCTTGTTCATCTAGATCCCAGGTGACTTTTCCTTGCTGTTTGCTCCTTGTTTCTGTCACAACTTTGCTTTGGTCACCAGAGGGATAAACAGAGGCTCTATCACCTACATCATTTTTCTTCTGCCCACAAAATAACTTCTGACAAACAACAATCTCCTCATGAGAGTTTCTTCTCCTTTTGTTCTGAGGTACCTCTCAAATAAACAATCTTGCTCCTATCAAAAGTTCCCAAAAATGACCACTGCAATTCTAAATTGCCCCTAGTGAAATTGTGTCAGTTAGGAAAATAAGGGTACAAGTTAGAAGAACATTATAAAATATGAAGGAAGCAGGCATTTGGTTCAGTTTTAGTTGGCACAAGTATCCATATGGACAGTGCCATGCAACCTTGTATTTCCAGAAGATGGTCAAAGGCCAATTGTCATTAATCCAAGGCTGAAAAAATGTCCTGATTCTGGGCAGAAGAAATGAAATAAACCAGTATTCAGGGATATGGACAAAACTCAGGAAGAAGTCCTTATAAAGGTTTAAAATGGTTACCCAAGGCAAAGTTTATCCAAAGGACAAACTTTGGATAAAGCCTGAGATATCTTCTGAATTCCAGAGTCTTTGGGGATGGTTGGTTGATGTCGCAATTTGCCTGGTTAATTCTGATAACAAAAAGACTCCAGCATGCTAACTAGTTAAATGACTGTCAAGCACTTGGTATCCCCAACCTTAGAGACAAATTGTGTTCAGCCAGCAGAGATTGAGCAATAACAGGTTTGTGATGCCCTTATACATCCAAGGCTGCATACCCATACTTTCCCTATAGACTTTTTCTCTTGCAGACAAACAACATTTAAAACATGGGACAAGAGAACAGATCATAGGAGCCAGTATGAAGGCCAGAAAACAATTTCATCAAGAAAAAACTAAAAATTCCATTGAGAAAAATCCAGGAGAATCTTATTCCAAAGAAAACAAAGTAATCCCAATGCTTAAGATTCTCAGTAAAACATCACAACTCTTTAATGAGAACTTATCTCCCAACCATGGCCAGGATGGCACCTCGGTTAGAGATAAGGGGTCTCAGAGGTGCACATTATAACTAGAGTTGAGTTTCAGTCCATGGTAGTGAGTGCTTCAGTTGATATCCATAGATTCTCCATTTCTGACAATGTCCTCCAGACAAAGACCACAAGGAAACACATCTGTAGACCACACTCCATGGGGAACTCATCTTGAGCATCTCAACAAGCACATGTTAGAAAGAACTTATTGCAGAATTTGGGCTTAGTAGGTGATTTTTAGGAGGGTTTGAGAAAAGGGAGATTTTCTCTAGGTTGTATGCTGTCAGGAAGTAGAGATAATTCTTTTTAGTTATCTTGATAATTCTTATCTAGAAGTTTGAAGAAATGGATCAAGGCCAAAGCTGTACTTCGTGGACACAGCAGTCATTCATATGCGGGGAGGGACTTGTGTTTGGTCATTTTTGTGGTTGACAGAGTTCAGACATGGTTATGAAATGGTCTTTCTATCAATCCATTAGTGTCTTTGTGTGATGTTGGTGTTCTGTGAAACTGTTAATGCTCAACAGGACAACACTGCAGCCTAGATGATAACACCACGTGGGTGGGCCTCTAGCAACACCAGGGTTTCTGGATGGAGAGGGCAAAATAACCCCCAGCTGCCATTAGCTGCTTTTCTCTTTTTTACCAACTACACTTGAAAAATCAAAATTGGCAACCCCTTTGATAGAATATGAACTCTCCACAAGTCACCACAGGCCCCATTATTTCCAATACCTTATAACTGGCCCATCCCATTCATTTACACTCATACCTGTCCCCTGCAGGCATTTAAATTTCCACCCCTCACTAAACAGTAAAAGAACCGTGCAAATGCTGAGAAGTAACTTGCCCAGGATCGCCCAGTGAACTGGTAGCAGTGTTGCCCTGTTGAGCATCTAGTTTCACAGAACACCAACATCATACAAAGTGACTTTCTAAAGAGAAAGCCTATTCCATATTCATATCTGAAAACACTGTCCAAACCACAAAATGAGCAAACACCAGCTCTTCCCCATAATTCTACAACTGTGTTTAGTTTTCCCTAAAGCAAATCCCCCTGCCAGATATTAAGATTGGCTCTTGTATCACACTTCTCATCAACTCTGTCAACAATGTTTCTATCTTATTTATTCTTTCTTTCCGGATTGGGTGTCTCACTACAGGAGCTGGGATTCTAAGACCTTTGCTCAGCTACTCCAGCCACTCCTGACATCCTTTCCGCTCTTTACACCACGCCTGTTCTTATCTTCCGGTCTTTGTATTTGCTCTTTCCTCTGCCTGTAATTCTGCCCTCACACCTCCATGTGGCTGCTGCTTCTCAGCTTCAGCTCAGTATTATCTCCTCCGAGAGACCCTCTATAACTATCTTACTTAC
Source organism: Cynopterus sphinx (assembly GCA_030015415.1). Lineage (NCBI taxonomy): Eukaryota > Metazoa > Chordata > Mammalia > Chiroptera > Pteropodidae > Cynopterus > Cynopterus sphinx. Next base: position 89,855,161 of record CM057379.1, on the reverse strand, counting down.
CCTGCATACCCTAGCGTTATGGCCACTTTCCCTGGGAGGCCACTCCCCTTTGGCGTTGTTAAAAAGAAACAACAGGCCCAAAATGGAGTCACTTGGGCTAAGCCCCACATCAACAAACCAAGAGTTAATAACTAACCTGACTGCAGCCTCAACCTCTTGCAGGGGTGTAACCTTTAACCTGTCAGCTCTAGTGAGATAATCTGCCCCACAGATCCCTTTGAGTCCCCTTAGGAGGGTGACCGTGCCTGAAACTGCACATTCTTTGCTAACAACGTCTTTCTTTCCGCCCCCTTTCTGATTTTAAAACACCTTTCCCTTTCTCCAGCCCGCGGAGCGCCTATTTGCTGGATGGGAAGCTGCTGATTCACGAACGGCTGAATGAAGCCAACGTGATGTTTAAATCTACTCAGCTGCGCTTTTGGTCCGCAGCTTGCTTTAAGGGTGTCCCCCGTGCCGCTCGCAGCTCTCAGTCTGTCCAGAGCCGAGGGCCGGCAGGCAGGAAGGCTTGCCTGCCCGCCCCGCCCCCGGGCCTCAGCTCCCCGGGAAGCACCCTGAGAACGGAAACCCAGACACTGCGCGGGGACGTCGCTTTCCAAAGCCGCCAGGTGGCCAGGCAGCTCCCGGACGTGGTCTCCGGGACCAACGGCAGGGCTCTGCGCGCCCCGCCCCCGCGCCGCGGCCACTGCGCATGCTCCGCGCCCCGGGCCTCGCGAGGTCGGGGGGCGCGGGCCCGCGGCGCGCATGCGCTCTGCCGGGCCCGGCTTCCGGGACGCGCCGGCGCCATGGCGCTGAGCGTCCGTGCTGCCGAGTAGCGGCGACGCGGGGGCGAGTGGGTCCCAGGGTCTCTGGGGTCGTCTGGAGGGCGCGGAGAGAGCTTACGGTCGCGGCCGCCGCCCTAGCCACCTGGCATGTCGGCAGAGGCCTCGGGCCCGGCGGCGGCCGAGGCCCTGTCCCTGGAAGCCCCTAAGCCTTCAGGCCTGGAGCCCGGCTCCGCCGCCTACGGTCTCGGGCCACTGACCCCCAACAGCAAGTACGTGAAACTTAACGTAGGTGGCTCGCTGCACTACACTACGCTGCGCACCCTTACGGGGCAGGACACCATGCTCAAGGCCATGTTCAGCGGCCGCGCAGAGGTGCTCACGGACGCCGGAGGTACGCGCGCTGCCCTGGCTTGGGCTGCCCTCCATCCTCCATCCTTCGGATTGCCGTCTCCCTTTCCCCTAGTATCCTTCCTCATCGCCCGGCGTCTTCACACCCCTCCGTTCGTCTCACTGTCATCCAGTCAGCTCATTCTCACCTTCTCCAGCTCCTACATCCCATCCAGTCTCCCCATTCTCGTTCGTAATCTCCCTCCTCTCCCAGTCTTTACTCCAGCAATAACCAGCACCTATGGAACAGACCCCTCTCCAACTCTGCCAGGCGCTGTAGCGATTCGCCACTGTCACCTCAGAGGTTTCATTACCGCCTTCACCCAGTTCTCCCACCCTTCACTCCTCAGCTCAAAAAACTTAGGAACCAGCCTTGCTGCCAGCAGCACTCTTCCAGGCAGCCTTCCTCGGTTTCTTCCAATTTCCCAGCCTTTTGTTTCCCTCCACCTCAGCGCTGCTAACAACCAGCCTGGAGAGTTGGAGGGCCTTGCCTGTCTCTGTGTTTCTCCTAACACACTCTAGGAATCTATCCGTAAATGCAGATTGTAGAAGGTGAAAGCTGCGTCGGGTTAGCTAGGGACACCAGAGTGGAGAATGGACAGTTCTCTTTAGCAGGGGAACCTTACCTTCTTGGAGTGTTCCGTTCAGGTTAGGGCCCCACATGCCCAAATGGAACCTTAAAGTTTGGGGAGGGGGTTCAGAGTGGATTAACAAGGATATGGAAGGTAGAGCACAGTCTTCAAATATCTAACGTTGAAGAATTTATTCAATAAGTATTTGTAAATTACCAGATACTTTAGCATCGGAGATACTTCGGTAAATCAAAATGATAAGATTAGCCTTACGGAGTTTACTTTTTTGTGGGGCTGGGGAGAATAATAAGTAAGTAAACCTACCAAAAAAAAAAAGACATGTAATTTCAGAGAGTAATAAATTCTATGAAGAATGTAAAGACTAAAATGGTAGTGAACTGGAAAGTGAGGTAGGCATTTTAATTAAATAGGATAGTTAGAATTAACAAGAGTTTAGGGGTTTATTGATAATCTTCGAGGTTTATTGATTATCTAATCTGTAGGAACTTCCTCATGGTGGGAACCTTCTCAGTGCAGAACAAATTTAGGGAATTGATTCTCACTGGGTACATTAAAAAGGGGCCTATGGGAATATCCACTGGACATGTCTTAATGGGATTTTCTTGGATAAGGCAAAGGTTTGTGAAAGGTCAGTTCTCAGACTTGTAGCTTTGTAATCCTTTTTTTCATAAAAATTATGTAGCTCCAGAGCCCCCAGCAAAGCTATTCTTTCTCCTTCTCTTCACCCCACCAGGTTGGGTGCTGATTGACCGGAGCGGCCGCCACTTTGGCACAATCCTCAACTACCTGCGGGACGGGTCCGTGCCACTGCCTGAGAGTACCAGAGAACTGGGGGAGCTACTAGGTGAAGCACGCTACTACCTTGTACAGGGCCTGATTGAGGACTGCCAGCTGGCACTGCAGGTGAGGGTCCCTCCCTCACCTCCTGAGTCCTACCCCTATGCCCATGTCCCTGTGAAAGTTGCCTGAGTAGTTAAATATTAGGATTAAAAAAAAAAAAAAGAAGAAGAAGAAGGAAAGAAAGGAAAGAAAAGAAAGAAAATACAGGGTTCTGCCTGGGGAGGCTGCCTCTGTCCTGGCTTTGACTAGCCATGGACTCCAGAGAATTTGGGGGTACTGTCCTCTACATCCCTGCTGCCTCAGACTGAGACCTCTTTGGCACCTCATGCCAAGACTTTTGTATGGTTGAATGACTGTTCTTTCTGCATCTTGCTGTTTCTGCCCAGCCAATTTAGCTGTTATACTACCACCTCAGTAATTATTCTTAAACACAACCCCAGTCTATTCTCCCCTTTGCTCAGAAATCACAACTCCCTTGTTCCACTAGGGGAAAAAAAAAAATCAATTTAAATTTGCATCTATTGTGGAATATAATGATCTCTGTGATCTGGTTCTATCCTGGGAGGCAGCACCCACCCCCTTCCCAACCAGGGGCTTAAAAAATTTTTTTTTGCAATGAAATCTTTTAGAAACAGAGCTGCTCCAGATAAAACAGGGTTGGGGGTTCCAGAGCCCCACCTGCTGGGTTTCTCTTCTGTGTATCTCTTAGGTTTCTGAGGAGAACTTGGAAAGCATAGCCAGGACATGCGGGTTAAGTGTCACCGCACCATAGCTGACTAAGTGACCTTGAGTGAGTCAATTCCTCCCTCTGGCTTTCTGTCCTCATGTTCCAAAAGATAAGGAAACGAGAGAAATACATACAATGCAGTGAGTTTTACATAAAGCCTTTTATTCTTATTTTTACAATGTTAAAAATGTCCTTTTTTTATCATACAATATTAATAGATTATAAGAAGTTTCTTTTTTTGATGTCCTGTATAAAAAAGTGTCAACTATGATCTTGGAAGTGCATGTCTGCTCTATAGTTTTACATTTATCTAATGTTATCTCACACCCACTCCTGAATCTAATGTTTATCTAATGTTATACACACCCACAGAATTGTTCTTTGTGTCAAGACCAATTCTACCTTGTATGTATATCTTGTACCCCTGTGTGACATTTAAAAATATATATATATACCATGAGGGAAATCAAGAATTTATCCAAGGTCAAAAAGCAGCAGAGCTCACATTTATTCCCAGGTTATCTGACTCCCAAGTGCAGTGCTTTTTCTTCTATGCTCCAGCTGTTTCCTTTTTAGGTTTTCCTGAGACCATTCCCATCATCACCCCTCATGGCTAGGTTTTACTTGTTTGGTTGGAGGTTTTTGTTTCTTTAAGATTTAGGTACAGAATGTTGAGTTCATCATATTCCTCAGCGTGTGGCACTTAATCTTCATTGGTTTATGCAGATCTTTTCTTTTTTTTTCTTCATTCCCAATCCCTTGCCTACTTCCCATTTCCCCACAGATAACCCTCCAAGTTTAATGTTTTCATACATATGCTTGGATTATATCTGTACCCTTGGAAAGCTAAAGCATTGTTTTATATGCATTTTAAATTTCCATAAATGGCATTGAGCTACGGATTGTGTGTTCTGTTTCTTAATTCAGTACTTTTTTCAAGATCTATTCGTGCTGCTCTATGTACATTTAGTTCTTTGCTTCTAACAGCTGCACAGGAATCGGTGATATGCATTCACCATATTTTATTTATGCGTTCCCCTGAGGCTGGAAACCTAGATTGCCTCCCACTTTCTGCTCCCACAGATGGTGTCACTGTGAGCATCTTCATACATGTGACCTTGTGGGTCTTGGCCCAGGATTTATCATGATTGTAACTGGGAGTGGAATTGCTAGGTCATAGGACACATACAAATGAATTTCAGCAATATCACCAGATTACTCTCCTGGATGGCTGTAGTGGAGCTTTATATTTTTGATTATCAGGTATCCCATTTCTGCATATCCTTGACAATACATAGCATCATCCAGTGTTCTAATTTTGCCAGTCGGATTAGTATAGAGTGATCTCATTTTAATTTGCATTCCTCTGATTACTAATGAGATTGAGCATCTTTTCATGTAATAGCTTTTTTGGTTTCCCCTTCTGTCAATTTCCTATTCATATTCTTTACCAAATTTTCTACTGATTTTTTTTTTATCTCCTTCTTGTTGCTTTACAGATCCTTGCATATTTTAGTTTAATTCCTAGGGAGAATTAAGCCCTATTACCCCAAGACATGTATTGTACATAATAAATTTACTTTTCTCCTATGTATCTGGATTAGTACTATTTACCAATCAATCATACACAGGAGAGTTGAGAAAATGGTTACTCAAATTATTTGCTGGGTTTTGAGATTCAGGAGAACCCCATTTGAGGAAGTCTGTTTCAGATAATTTTTAGTTCGTTTTAGATGTTGCCAATATTTTCTCTTTGAATGCCACCCGTCTGTAGCATCTATTGTAGAATAGAAATCCTTATTTTTTTATTGTAAATAACCATTTATTATATTTAAAGCAGTATATATATGTAATACATATTATTTTATATATAATAGAAATTTAGAAAACACAGATAATTAAAAATATAAAAGCACCAAATCTCCTTCCAGGTTTTTTTGTTTGTGTGTTTGTGCACATGCACCAAAATACAGTCATGCTGTATGTGCTGTTTGTAATCTGCTTTGTTTGTTTGTTAATAATCGCCATCTTTCCATGTCAATAAAATTTTATATAATGTCCAAGGCATACGCAAATTTCTCCATTTGTTCCAGAAATGTCTTATGTTGCTGGTTCATCTAACCAAGGACTCAATCTAGATCTTTGCGTATTATATTCTTTAAGCCTCTTCCAACACCTTTTTTTCTCGTGATGCTGACTTGTTAAATAGATCACCAATTTTTCTGCACAGTGACCCACTTCCCAAGTTTTCCTGGTTGTTTACTTGTATTATTTGATTTGTTGCCCTACCCTATGCTGAGTTTCCTATAAACTAGATGATAGATTTAAAGGGTTGATATTAAACATTTTGGTTAGAATACATTTTAGGTAATTTTATGTATTTTCTTTTGTATTATATCAAAAGAACCATTATATTGCTTGAACTAATAATTGTAGAATAATTACAATTCTGTCATTCCCTCAACATTAATACATAGGCATTTTGTAAGGTCATGCTTCCCATCGTTAGCTGGAGAAATTCTTGATTTTTGTGCAGTCACATTCTTCTTTCTTTTTTTTTTTTTTTCTTTTTTTTTGCCTAATGGAATATCTTTTTAGGATTTTGTTTAAGAAGTTTTTTTTCCTAGTCATATTTTCTATTAGCTTTATAGTTCTATCTTTCATATGTAGGTCTTTTAATCTAAATGGAATTTACTATTGTAAATGTGAATTATGAAGGGACTTAACTCTTTTTTTTTGTCCTCCATAGAGTGAGCTAGTTTTTCCAATGCCATCTATTAATCTATGGTAGCTAGTGTCCAGGATGGCCACCAGCAATTCAGCTTATTCTGGCTCTTGTTTAGTCCTGTCCTATACTATATAGGATTGACTTATGTAACCAGTAGGATATTGCAGAAATGATAGTGTGTAACTTAAAGCTAGGTCATAAAAGTCATTGCTGTTTCTGCCTCTCTTTTGGATCACTCACTCTGGGGGAAACCAACTGCCATATGAGGATACTCAAGCAGCCGTAGGGAGAGGTCCATTTGGTAAGGAGCTGAAGCTTCCTACCAATAGCCACCGCAACTCCCAGCCACATGAGTGAACTATTTGAATAGCAGATCCTTGAGGCCCAATCAGGTCTTCAGATAACTACAGCCCTGGCCAGCATCTGGACTGCAACTTCTTGAGAGACTGTTGGCCAGGACCACCTAGCTAAGCCAATCTCAAGTTCCCGACCCCCAGATAGTGGGAGATAATAAATGTTTATTGTTTTAAATGCTAAATTTGTAGTAATTTGTTACCCAGCAATAGATAACAGAGTTCGGTATCAGGAATGAGGTTCTACCACAACAAAACTTAAAATGTAGGAGTGGCTTTAGAACTAGGAAGTGGGCAGAAGCTGGAAGGACTGAGGAGAGTGTTCATAAAATCCTAAAGGGCCTTAAAGAATCTATATGTAGGAGTCTAATGACCTTCAAGGAGGCCTTCAGTGAGGAATATATTACTGGAAACAGGTGCATAGGGGATCCTTGTTATGCAGTTTGCAGAAGTTTAGCAACACTGTCTCCTACAGTAATGTAGAAAATAGAAAACATACCTAATGAACTGGATGGCCTAGCTAAAGAGATTTCCAGACAAAATATTGAAGGTGATACCAGGTTTCTTGGTGCTTATAGTAAAATAAAAGAGGAGATGGGAAGCTAAAGGAAAAACAGTTGTACAGAAAGGAGCCAGGAATTATCAGGTTTGAAAATTCCCAGCCTTGCCAGATAACAAAAGAGGTTAAAAGGAACAAACAGCTTTTAGACGAAGCTCAAGTACAAGGTGTTGTTAGTAAAACATGGTCTACAATGAAGCTGCAAGTGTGATTGTAAAATCCTTGAGACCTCAAAAATATCCGAGATGTCTCAGAGAACCATTCAATCAAATAGTGCATCTAAGAATCTTAAGGGTGTTGTCCCTCAGCAGTCTCAGCACAAGCCCAAAGCAAGAGAAAAGCTTATATCACAAATATTTTGGGGTGTGGCTTTTGTCTAATGAATTGAACCCCAAAACTCATAAGACGCCCATTAAATTTTTAAGAATTCCATTAGCAGAAACACTGCCAGCTTGGGCTGAAAGGGACAGATACAGTGCAAGAGGAGAAGAGGCCTTTGGACTCCCAAAGTTCTACAGGCAGGAAGCAGGCTAAGGAAACCATGGAGCCGTAAGCATGGACTGTCTTTCATGGAAAAGAAAGATGACTTAGGGCACCCTGAGCCAAGAGCCATAGAGAGTCATTTTGGGGCAAGAGTAAGCATCTGAGACCTTCCAACCTTTGTCTAACTGGACTACAGAATTTCTCTGAAGCAGTGACTTCTCTGTGCCTTCTGTCTCCCACCCCACCCTTTTGAAAAAGAGTGCCCTAGTGATTATCCTAGTGCCTGTCCCACCATTGTATATTGGGTGTATGGAAGAGATAACTTGTCTCTTTAGTTCACAGGTCTTCAGATCAAGAGCAAATGTACTTATGAAGCTATAGTTAAGGAACTACTCCCAAGGAGCCTCATCCCCACCTGGACCTGCTATAGATGACAAGATTCTGTACTTGAAGCTGATGCTATCATGGGATGAGACTTTGGGGGATTTGGCAGGGGATGAATGTGTTTTGTGTATGAGAGGAATTTGAATCAATGGGAGCCAGCCTTCAGGCAGTCCCCAGTGATTGTTGTTCTCTAATACTCATTCACTTGCATAGTTCCTCCCACACTGAATAGGGCTGACAAAACTAGGTCATAAGACATTGAGGCCTTCATCTTGCTCCCTCTTGAATAATTTGCTTTGGAGGAGCCAGCTGCCATGTTATGAGGACACTCAAGCAACCTATGGAGAGTTCCCAGTAACAGGGATCATGTTTCCTGACAACAGCCAGCATCGACTTACCAGCCATATGAATAAGCTTTCTCAGAAGCACATCCTCCAGACTCATTCATACCTTCAGATTACTGCAGCTCCAGCTAACTTGACCACAAGCTCACAAGAGACCCCGTGCCTGAACCACCCAGCTAAGCCACTCCTGAATTCCTGACCCACAGAAACTGAGATATAATAAATATTTATTGTTGATTTAAGCTAAGTTTTGGGATAATTTGTTACACAGCAATAACCAATACATACTGCATACTTTTCCCACTTATTTGTGATGTCCTCTTTATGTATATAAACATCAGTTCTCATGTGTACATTAGTCTGTTTCCAAGATTTATGGTATTCCATTGTTGTTTCTGCACCAAAACCACTGTTTTCATTATGGCTTTGTAGGTTATTTTAATATCTGGCATGGTCAGTCTCTTTTGGCTCTTTTTAAAAATTGACCTAAGTAATAATAGACTTTTATTCTTCACTATTAATTTTACAAAAAGTCCTGTGCATGTCTCAAAAAAAAAAATCTGGAATCTATTAGAATTGCACATCTAGGTTTTAGATTGGGAGAGGGGTTCTGACATGACGTTTCTAAAAGAAGAAAAAGCCTATTGTGTCTGGTTCTGATTCTGCCTCCAGCTCTCCACCTAGCAGGCTGTTTAGTCAGTAGAACTAGTCAATAGCAAGTAATGTATACTAGGTACTTAGTTCCTAAGTGGGAAGAGACAGACCTTACGCAAATAAAAGAAAGTGTGAGGAACTAAGTGCCACAAAGAAAGTGAACCGATACTGTAAATGGGAAGTAGAGGAGGCTGCTTTAGCCAGGAAGCTGAGGGAGGAGGACCAGCACCCTCTGAGGAGCACTATTTTTGAGATCTGAAGGGGATGTAAGAGCCACCCATGCAAACAACTGAGTGCATACTGTTCCCAGCACTGGGAACAGCAAAGGGCGAGGTGGACGTATACTGGATGTGCCAAGCAACAGGCCATCAGTAGGGTTTGAAGCCCAGCAGGCAGGGGAGAGTGGTAGAGATGAGATCAGAGATGTCTAACTCTGCAGAGCCTTGTAGACCAGTAAGTCTGGATTTTTTCCCAAAGGCAGCAAGCAGCTTTTGAAAACTTTAAGTGGGGGAGTGAGTGATCTTTGTGCTGTTAACCACCTTCCGCTTCTTCTCCAGCAAAAAAGGGAGAACCTGTCCCCGCTGTGTCTCATCCCCACGGTGACATCTCCCCGGGAGGAGCAGCAGCTCCTGGCCAGCACCTCCAAGGTGAGGCCCCTGAGCCCTGTAGGGTGGAGGTTGGGGGCCTCTCCATGCAGCCTGACCCCCACCATTCTCCATTCTCTCTCCCCCAACAGCCCGTGGTGAAGCTCCTCCACAACCGCAGTAACAACAAGTACTCCTATACCAGGTGACCACCAGGGGAGCAGGGAGGTGCACTGGGTGGAATCCTGGGCTAAAAGTAGCCCTACTCCCGACCCTAGAAAGGAGGGGGGTGGGTGGGTGGGGCGATGGCCACAGAGAGGAACTAAAAGTACCTGACTGAATGCAAACTCCAGTTCCACCGCTTACCTACTGGGTACTTTGGACAGGTCATTTTCACTTCTGAGGTTCAGTTTTATCAGTAAATAATGGGTTAGGTGAGAAATAGATAATGACTAGCATTTACTAAGTACTTATTTTACAACAGGCATTGTCTAAGTGCTTTACATTTATTGACTCACATAATCCTCACAATTGTTTGAGGGAGGTACCGTTGTGATCTCCATTTTACTGGTGAGGAAATGGAGGCGCCAAGAGGTGAAGTAACTTCCATAGGTCACCCAGGTAAAAAGTGGTGGAGCTAGGATGCCAGGTGAAGCCAGAGACTAAACAAGTATCTACTCTGCTGTACTAGGATCTGCTCAGCAAATGCTACTTCCTTTCTGAGGCCTCCTTAGCCTAGTCCCTGGGATAGAGGAAGCTGCCTGCTGGGCGCCAAACCCCTGGGCTGGACCAGAGTGCTGGGGGTGTTGGCCCCTATGCAGGTGGGGGATTGGGGGAAGGGGGGATGGAACAGAAGGAGGGAAGCCAGTTGTGCTGAGACCACCTGGCTCCCTGGTCCTCAGCACTTCAGATGACAACCTACTTAAGAACATCGAGCTGTTTGACAAACTGGCGCTGCGCTTCCACGGGCGGCTGCTCTTCCTCAAGGATGTTCTGGGGGACGAGATCTGCTGCTGGTCTTTCTACGGGCAGGGCCGCAAAATCGCTGAGGTGTGCTGCACCTCCATTGTCTATGCCACGGAGAAGAAGCAGACCAAGGTCAGAAGGGGTTCAGGGCCTGGTCAGGAAGGGCTGTGGTGGTGGGCAGGACCAGGACCCTCCCTGGACAAAGGCAGCTCAGCAGATCAAGCAGGGGAAAGTCCAATACTGAGAATAAGGAACCAGAGTTCCAAGTTCTGGGGTCTTAGATCTTGCAAGTCTCAAGTACCCAATGCTATTTCACACTTCCTACCTTTGCACACACTGTTCCTTTTTCTTGGGATTATTTTTCCTCATCCCTGTCTGCCCAGTGAATTTATGCTTCATCTTTAAGACCCAAGTCAGGCATCACTTCTTTTAGGATTTTTGCTCGTGAGCTTTCAACTGAACACCCCCAGACAAAGATATCAAACCTCCTCCTTAGTTAAACATGGTATTTATTGTAGTCTGGAGAGTGGGGAGTGGGTTTGCTTCAGCAGCAAAGTGTTAGCTCCTTGGGGGTAGGCTGTATTTTTCCCCCTCTCTAGCACCTGTGGAGGCTAGTAGAAGAGTTTATCACATAGTGGAAGCTAGGAAACATTTATTGAATGCATGAATGAATGAATGAATGACAGCTTCCAAGAAGCTTCCTCTGTAGCTGGGAAGACAGGAAAATAAACCAATAATTACAGTGCAGCTTGTTCAGAGTTATGTTACTTATATTCCTTCGAGCCACACAAGGAGAACGCCCAATCAGTTCTTCACTTTATCCTTTCTACTCTTTTCATTCTGTCTCATTGCACTGGCCTCCTTGCTGCTGATGTCAAGTAATACATTAAGCGCACACTTGCTATTGCCTCTTTCCAGACTGCTCCTTCTCTAGTTATCCACCTGGCTCCCTCCCTCCACTCCTTTGGGTGTTTGTTAAATATCCTCTTCAGTGACGCCGTCTCTGAACTCCCCCTTTAAAGTTATAACATTCCTGGCTATAGGCTTCTCTACCCCTTTTCCTGCTATATGTTTTTTTAATAACATTTGTCACCATCTGACAGTTTATATTTTATTAAATGTATGTCTGTGTCCTCCCCCTAGAATTTAAACTTCCTATGGATAGGAACTTTGTTTTGTTCACTGCTATTTTCCCAGTGCCTAGAACAACACTTGGTACAGTGCAGCCACTCAGTAAATATTTATCTAATGAAAGAATACACTGAGACTTGATAGCAAAGAAAACATAACTGCCTGACTTCAGAGCTGGACTGCAATGTATTAGTGTGACTTTGCTGAGTAAAGAAGTTGCAAAGAGGACAGTCCAAGCTAAAGACCCTGTGTTTGCAAAGGCTAGGAGGTGTGCCAGTGCATAGCAGCTGGGGGAAGGGGTAGCTCTGAGACTGGACCAGAAGATGGGAACTGGGGATTGCTGGCCTTTTACAGGTGGAATTCCCAGAGGCCCGGATCTTTGAGGAAACTCTGAACATCCTGATCTACGAGACTCCCCGGGTCCCGGACCCAGCCCTCCTGGAGGCCACGGGGGGTGCAGCTGGAAGTGGCAGGGCAAGCCGAGGGGAGGATGAGGAAAACCGAGAGCACCGTGTCCGCAGGATTCATGTCCGGCGCCACATCACCCATGACGAGCGTCCTCATGGCCAACAGATTGTTTTCAAGGACTGATCCTTCATCTTTCTCCCTGTTTTCTTCCTGCCACCAGGACTCAGTTCCTCCCTCTTTTCCTCCCCTTCCCAGATCTTTGCCTTGGCTTTGCTGGCTAAGTCGTGGGTCTCCCTTCTGTCCCTTAATTGCATGGTACAGTTCACTTTGGCCCTTTTCTATTCATTCCCATTTCATTGCTAACAACACGGTACATTCCAGCCCCTTCCCTAAGAGCCTGTCAGAAGGCCTACATTCGTTCCCTCATCTCCATCCTTGCCCTGCCATCTTTCCTCATCAGCTGATTTAAAATTATTTCGAATTCCCTTTCTCTTTTTTTTAGTACATTGTACATGCCAAAGTGTTAAGCCAGCCCTTATAACACCCATCATATTCTGAGCTGCCTCCCAATTATTGTGCATGGTAGTTTGCTTCCCTTTTCCTTCTCCCACCATTCTCCCTACCTCCTTAACTTTGTATTAGGTTGGCCTGGGCCTGTACCAGCTCAGCTACCTTCTCAGTCTGTTTCGTATTATTTATTATTTTAATTTTCTATTAAATTATTGGAATAAAGTTGAGTTGAGAATCTGATGCTGACTCCCAGAGAGAGGGCCAGGGAGATGGCTGTGTTAAGAAGATACTTAGTTGGATGAGAAAAGACATGCACCCCTGCCCCAAGCCTTTTTCTGGGGCTGGTAGCCAGGATGAATGTAGTCAGGAGTTAGAAGAGGATTTAAGATCTGTATTTCAATATTCATTAGCCAGTTCCCACCCTCAGCCTTGCCCCACTCTGCAGTGGAGAAGAAATCCTGGCTACCACTCAAGCCATCCCTGAGTGTAGCATCTTTCCAGCCCAGATGTCTTGAAGGGAACATCTTCTTTTAAGATTCTGGTGTGAAGACAAAGTCAAGGGCTTGGCGCTCGGCCCCAGCCACATTGGGATGCCAAAGGTCCACGATGAAGACTACTCGAGGCCCATCTTCAGGGGAGCCTAGGGTATGTGGGGATAGAAACAGGAAAATAACTGACATTAAGTACTTATATGCCAGAGTACTTACCAGATACTCATAAAAGTAAACATTTTGTAAATAGGTGCCAGGCACTGTTCTAACCCCTTGTATACATTAACTCTTAATCATCAAAACAAACTATGAGAGGTAGGTAGTACCATAATTATTCCTATTTTATACAAAGTAACTGAGGCACAAGGAGGTTAAATAAGTTGCCCAAGTTCACACAGTAAGTGCCAGATGTAGGAGAGGAACCCAAGTGGTCTTGGCCCAGGGTATTTTGCTGTTAACCACATCGCTATATACCTACATAAATTTAATCCTTCAGTCATCTGATCAAGAAGGCAGTTGCCCCATTTCACAGGTGATTGGAAAAGTTATATGACTTGTTCAAAGTCATGCAGCCAGAAAATGGTGGGGTAATTGGGCCTGATTCTGTTCCCCTCACTCTTAGTCCCTCATCCATCCTAGAAGAATGGGAACCTCATTACCATTATGAGCCACTGTGTGCAGGAAGGAGTCATCCACCAGTAGACAGTGTCCCTCAGCCCAGCACTGGGGCTCGCCCCCAACCACCAGCTCACAGCCAGGGGGGATCTTCAGGCCTGTGGAAAGAGACCCAGGCATCCAACACTAATGCCTCCATCAAAGAGCAAACTGAGCATCTTAAACTCCAGGTTCTATGGTGGTCCTTGCTCTCTGAAAGGTGACCCGAATATAATAATATAGTATTGAATGAAAGAAGTGATAGGAGATAGGGGAAATGCAGTGCAAAGCACAATCTGTTCTGTTTCAGAGACAAGGGAAGATTCCCTAGAGGAAATGGCATCTCTTCCTGGGCTTTGTCCAATCAATTCAAGAACTTATTATGTGCTGGGCCCTCCCTCCCTACAAGGTATAGAACTAATGACTCCTGGCCCAAGGACCACACAGTCAACTATTGTGAGGAAACTGAGCAGCCACTTCAGATAATAGGGAAATAAGAAAACATCCCAGAGGAGGTGTGACACTTCAAACTATGAGCCCCGAAGGCTAAGTAGTTTTCCAGGAGGGGATAATATGATAAAAGGGAAAGACATTTTTGGTTAAGAATATAGCGTGAATGTGGTGTCTGCCAGGATTAGTCAAAAGTCCTTCATGATTTAGAGCACTGTGGGAGGGAAGGGTGGAAGGGAAGAGATGGGAGATGAGGAGAGAAAGGATCTGGACTTGATCCTGAGGCTAGTGTGCTTTGAAGTGGAGGACACATACACCTGATAGCATAGGAGATGAATTTAGGCAAAACAAGGTCATGGGATTAAATAACAATCAAAATAATTTCTTTTTCATTTTCTTTCAATCTTTAAAACATCAAAAAGAAAATCACAGTTTGGTGCCATCATGACATTAATACTCCCTCTAACATTGCTCCCTTCTAAACAAAAGTGTAGGCTTCAGTATCAGAGAGACTATTTAGCTAGAATTTTTTAAGCTTATTTTGTTTGTTTAAATTTGTTTTTATGAGTACTTTATTTAGGGCAAGTAACATTGATTACCATTCTATAAAGATTCCTTTTAAATAAATGAAACAAAATATGGGAGTGTCCATATGAAAAAACAGTACAGGTGGTAAATGACTACGACAAAGCTTATGAAGACAGTTTGCAGATAATAGGAGCTCAGGAAGTGCTGCTGTGGGCAACAGGTTGTGAAAGATTTCTGAAAAAAGGTATGATCAGAACCACAGTTTAGAATGCTCTGATGGCAGAGAAGAAGAGAGGCAAGGAGGTTTTCATCTACTTACCCAGATGGCACCTGACCCGAGCATTGGTGGGCCCATAGCAGCCCTCAAGCCGGGCCCCAGGCAGGAGGACAGAAAAGCCAGCATTGCCAAAGGTGTTGGCACTCATGAAGCTCCTAAGCCCCCTCAGTGCCCGATATGCCCCAGGGCACTGGCGGCAGTTGTTGGGTTGGCACCGGCCAGCTTGGTACAACAGGAGCTGATAGCACCCAGGGGCCAGTGGTGGGGACCAGCCCTGAGGCAGAGGGGTAGTCCCTGAGAAGTCCCAGCTCACAGCCCCAAAGTCCCGCAAAATAGCAGGGAAGCTGCTCTCCAAGAGCTCCACATCATGTCGCTGGGCATCCCGTGGCACAAAGGGGGATGAGGGCAGGTCTGGCAGGAAAAGCAATCCTGGGCGCTGAATTCCCAGGACCCCTGGCCCTCCCCCAGAGCCTGGGCTACCTTGAGCTGCCCGCCTCACCCTGCCCATCCCTGCCCAGGAGTAGCGTCTGGCATAGGCCCGAAGGCGACGGCTCACTAGGCCTTCTGTTCTGGGTCTCTTCCCAGGTTCCCCAGAACTCCCTGGGCTTGGCCTGCCAGTCTCATAACAACCCCCAGGCCCACCACTGACACTCCCAGCCCGACTCCCAGCCAGGGCTTGCATATCTTGGGAGCCCAAGCGATAGCAATACCAGAGGAAAAGGGAAGTGAAGGCTCCAAGGAGCAGAGTTAAGGCTGAGGAGACCAGGGGCAATGGCCATGCTGGCATGGTGGGCAAGGAGGCTATTGCCAAGAGGCCTGAGGCATCTTCTAGACCCCAGTTCCTCTGTCCCACCAGTTCTCCACTAGTTTCCTCCATGGCTGCTCCCTGGTTACCCCCTGGGCTGTTTCCTTTCCACATGCTCACTCTTGGTTCTCTCTCCTTCTGAGGACTTATTTCTGCCTTTTATCTCCCTTTTCTCTCTTCCTTCATATACCTTTAACCCTCATTTCCATTTCTTTCCTTCTACCTCTCTCCTCTCTCCTATCTCTTCTTTCTCCTTCCAACTCTCTCCTTTTCTTCTTTCACCCCTCCCCCTCTTTCTTCTTTCTCCTTCCGACAGTTTCCTCTCTCACCCTCTGCCTCTTCTTTCCCCACCCTTGTCTTCCCCTCTCTTTCTTCTCTCCTCCCACCACCCCAGACCCTCTTGTCGCTCTCTCTCCTCTCCCCGCCTTTCCTTCTAGCTTCTCCGGACAGCAGATCCTACCCCACTTGGACCCAAGAACCCGCAGTCGTCCTCCGCAGCAGCTTCTCTTTCTCCTTTCTTCCCCTCTCTCTCCTCCCTGCCCTGGCTTCTCATTCGACTCGACCAGCGGGTTCGATCTCCCTTTCTCTCCCCCGCCGCCTTCTCTCTCGCTCTCTCTCGCTCTTTCTCGCTCTTTCTCGCTCTCTCTCCCCCCTACTCGCTACTTCCTTGGCTCCCACACACCCTGACGTCACCCCTCCCCATAGCAGTCCTTTCAGCTTAGCTACCCCCGCCCCCGCCCAGTGGCAGCGGCAACTCAGGGGTGGGTGGAGGTGGGGGTGGTCTCTGGAGTTCCTTCTCCCGGGACCCCAAGGGGCGCCACGTGAAGCGCAAGGGGCAAGGTGCCAACCTCCAGCCTGTCTCCCTGCAATGCGAAAAGAAGGGGCAGGACCTGGGCGGGGCGAGCCAATGGGCGGGGCGGACGCGCGGACTGCGGACAGGGACGCCGCGGCCTGTCCGTGGGTCCGCAGATCCACGGACCGGCCTGTGACTCCTCCTCCCCCTTCGTTTTCACAGGAGCCAGCCCCGGCCGGGAGCCTGACCGATGGTGAAAGCGGCTTCAGCCAGGAGCCCCCGGCGCAGGGGGCGGGGCCCGCTCGGGCTGGGCCGGGGAGAGCTGTCCGCGCGCCGGTGGTGCTGAAAAGGGTGCTTCAGAGGCCTTGTGAAAGAGGCCAGGGTGAAAAAACGAAAAACGAAAATACACCAAAGTTGAACCCCCCTGGCCACTGGCCGGGCTCATGCTCTATGTCAGAAGAGTGGTTTCCTCTCTACATATCCCATCCCGTCACCCCCTTGACTTCTCATAAACGTAGAAACTTGCCATTATCCTAGAGGAGGCTAAAGCCCATCACACACGAGCTTTTGTAAAAAGGAAGGGGAAGTCCCACGGGACGTATGGATGTGGGCAGGGGCATTTGGGGGGCTGAGCAGGTGAGAAGCCAATTGCGCTGCCCCTCGGCACCCTGGGAAGAGGAGATTCAGATTCCAGATGTTGCCGGAATGGCGGGCAGAGGTGCGCGTAATCATAGCTGGGACCAGAGAGTTTCCTTTGCCTCCCCTAGGGGCCGCGGGAGTGAGGATTACGGTCCTGGCTCATATTGTTCCTCCTTCCTCCATCTGCACTTCCTCCTCCTCCTGCCCACCACCCCGCCTCCTCCGGCCCCCAAATAATTCGCAGGCCCCTCCCTTCGCCCGTCCCCAGGATCTGACGTGGGCTCGACACCTTTCTCAGCTTCTCCCTCCCGCAGCTCCAGTGCCCGAGCTTCGGCTCTCTAGGTTCCGCAACTCCCTCCCCTCCCCTCCAAGCCCCACTAGAGCCCTGTAGGGATCTTCCTGATCCTCGACCCCACCCAAGGTCCCCGGAAGCTGCCTTGCCTTTCCCTAGCTGGATTCCAGCTTGGGTTCCAGCCAGCCTGGTAGACCCAGGCGCCGGAGCAAGAGGGTGACCCAGGCGACCCGGCCCCTTCGGCCCTCTTGGCTCCACCCCCTGAAGCCGGAGCCGCGCCCCCTCTCCCACAGACCCTGGAGCAGAGAACAGAGGAGACTGGGCAAAGAGGGGTGGGCTCCAGGCGAACCCCAGCCCAGTTCTGCTCCTCCATCCCAAGGGGTGGAGAAATTGTCTTTCTTGCTAACTGCTAGCAGGAAAATAAATAAATAAATAAATAAAGGTAACGATAGAAGGAGACCGAGGAAAGGTGACAGCTAGATTATTTAAGAGAGACACAGAGAAGAGAAATCGGTGTGAGTCGCCATGGGGACTCCCAGGGCCCAGCACCCGCCGCCTCCCCAGCTGCTGTTCCTAATTCTGCTGAGCTGCCCCTGGATTCAGGGTAAGGACATGGGAGCGTGGGGGTGGGCCCTGCAAAGGCCCCCAGTGGGGTCATTTACCCTCTTTTCTCTGAACATCCTGTGCCTTCCGAACTCCTTCGGGAGCAGAGGGGCATGGCTGATGCAGAAGAGGCAAGCCAGGGCTTTCTAGCTTGTAGCCTCTAACCCCCAATATAGAGGAAGTGGGGAAATTAGTGAGGCGAGCTTTAGCAGGGTCTCAGGGGTTAAATCTAGGAAGCAGGGCTGGGGAAGTTGGGGGGATGTCTGTGGAGGCGGCAGAAACACGCAGAGTACCTGGGTAAGAGATGGAGTGCTGGGAGAGACACCAGGCACTGTACACACACATGTTCTTAGAGGTATGGACAAAGACAAATGAACAGAGGCACTGCTCAGAGACCAGATATTCAGTCCTCCACTCTGACCCCCAGCCAGACTCCAGAGAGAGACTGCAGAGAGAGAGAGAGAGAGAGAGAGAGAGAGAGAGAGAGAGAGAGAGAAAGGACACCACACTGCAGAGACAGAAATCAAGAGAGAAAGCCGGGCACTGCGGAAGCAAGGGCTGGGAGTGCTGACAGACCCTCCGCAGAGTTGCGGGGAGATCATCACCGAGGCTAAAAATGAAGGCAGCACCATTGCCCCTTCTCCGCCCTGCTGGCGCTGTCCAAGGTTCCTTAGAGCCAAGGTGTTCACTGACGGCCCACACAGCCTTGGGGAAAAGGGAGAGAGGAAGGTGGGGGAGCACGAGGGGCAGCTGGGAGTCCCTTTTCTGATCTTGGCTCTCAGGCCAGCCTGGGACTCTCTGAGCTCCTGCAGGCCCAGCTGACTGAGGAGGGAGAAAGAGCTCTGGAAAAGATCTTTCTGGAGAAGCTAGGAGTATGGGGCAGTGGGAGAGCTCATATGACTTCATCTCTTAGGTCTACCCCTGAAGGAGGAGGAGGCACTGCCAGAACCTGGAAGTGAGACCCCCAGGGTAACCTCGGAGGCCTTGGCTGAGCTGCTCCATAGGGCCCTGCTGAGGAGGGGCCCAGAGATGGGCTACCTG
This sequence comes from Cynopterus sphinx, assembly GCA_030015415.1. NCBI lineage: Eukaryota > Metazoa > Chordata > Mammalia > Chiroptera > Pteropodidae > Cynopterus > Cynopterus sphinx. Next base: position 89,836,176 of record CM057379.1, on the reverse strand, counting down.
CCGGGTGAGGCTCCCAGAGTGGCAGGAGTGACACAGAGGCATATGGAGAGACATTAACTCAGGAAGATGGACAGCCAGGCCAGTGAAATTCAGAGGGAGACAGAGAGAGATGGTTAGAGAGTCAAAACTGAGCATAGACAGAAAAATATAGACAAGATTACCAAGAGACAATCAAACAGAAAAACACAATCAAAGAGAAAGACCGTTGGAAACTCAGAGAACCAGAATCAGAAAAATAGTGGGAGAGAGGAAACAAAAAGAGAGAAAAAGAACGAGAAATACAGAGACTAGTAGATCTAGGATCATAAAATCAGAGAATGATAAGAATACTAATCAGAGAAATAGAGTTCCAGAGAGAAAAAAATAAGAGAGAGAGAGCAAGACGGAGGAGAAGGAAAGGGAAACCAGGAGAGGAGCCATAACTGAATGGGAAGGCAGAGAGAGAGGATGAAGGAGATTGTCAGAGTGGAAGGGCCTGGCCCAGCGGTGGACAGGGGGAAAGAACTAGGGGAAGGTGTCAGGCTGTGGAAGCCTTGGGAGGAGGTCTGGAGTTTGGGTGGGGAAGATTAAGGTGGGGAGCCTGCCTCTTGTGGGGGAGGCTTTTTGGGTTCACTGGGGAACCCCCAGTTTCCCTCAGTCCTGCTCCCCACCCAAGGCCTACCAATTTGCCCCTTCTGTGCCCTGACTTCCCTTGTACTGTCCCAGGATCTGATCCAGACCCCACACTAGCCACCCCTCCAGCCGGCCAGACTCTTACAGCGCCCTCCCTGCCACGGGCCACGGAGCCAGGGACAGGGCCTTTGACAACAGCGGTAACCCCTAAGGCAGGTAGTGGGGCAGGCCCCACCGCGCCAGAGCTGCTGACCCCGCCCCCAGGAACTACGGCCCCGCCCCTTCCTGGCCCTGCCTCCCCAGGCCTGCCCCTAGGGCCTGAGGGAGAAGAGGAGACCACGACCACCATCATCACCACGACAACTGTCACCACCACGGTGACCAGCCCAGGTGAGGCGATTGAAAGGGGATAGGGTAGTGTCCAAGAGCACGGATGTGGGAGAGGAGGAGGTTATGGGTGGGGAAGAGGCTTCAGGGAAGGTGTGAAAGATGGGGTCTGGGTACAGATGCCAGAGGGGCTTCTGCTAATAAAAAAGGCTAGCATTTATATACCCTTACTACGTAGCTTTCTATGTATTTTATCCATGTTACAGTTCTGGGCACGGATGGGAGAGGGAACGTTGGATACAGATGATGAGGGGTGCTGGGGAGAAGATAGATAAGGAAACCAGCCCCCAAGGGTGCTTGGCTGGGAGGGCAAGAGTACAGGGATTCACTCAACCCCAGCCACTTATATCTCTTTAGTTCTGTGTAATAACAACATCTCCGAGGGTGAAGGGCATGTGGAGTCTCCAGATTTAGGGAGCAGCGCTAGCCGTACCTTAGGACTCCTGGACTGCACATATAGCATCCACGTCTACCCTGGCTATGGCATTGAGATCCAGGTTAGTGGACTTAAGCATACTATTGTAAAACCTTCAAGCCCTTTTCTCTGGGTCCTGGGGTGTGCATAGGTTTGACCTGGGAGACAGAAAACCTGTTTCCTAACTCAAATGGGCCTGTTTTCTGATGATCACAAAGGCTGGAGTTCTATAACTTGGCTAATGTCACCATGGTGTTTGGACTGCCACATACAGGGGAAAGGAAGGCAAGGGGTGGGGGTCTTAGGGAGTCACCCACCCTGGTTGACTTGCCCTGGTGGGTTTGGGTCTGGCTTCTTTAGGTGCAGACACTGAACCTGTCTCGGGAGGAAGAACTCCTGGTGCTGGCTGGTGGGGGATCCCCAGGCCTGGCCCCGCAACTCCTGGCCAACTCCTCCATGTTGGGAGAAGGACAGGTCCTTCGGAGTCCAACCAATCGGCTGCTTCTGCACTTCCAGAGCCCACGAGTCCCAAGGGGCAGTGGCTTCAGGATCCACTATCAGGGTGAGGAGTCAGTGTGGAAGGGCAGGGCCACACTGGAACAGAGGCCATCTCCAGGAACCTTCCAAGCACAGGGCAATGGCAGAGGCTTTCCTCCTGATTAGTGCCCTGGGGGAAAAACTTCAGGGGTGAACTGTACACGCTTATCTCACGTGCTTGCAGACCTGTGCACATATCCAAGTGGCAATTCATTCATTTACTCAACAAATGTTTATCAAGTGCCCACTTCATACTGGCCCTGTGTTAGCCTTGGGGAAAGGAATGGACAAGCCACATGTAAATCTGACTTCAAGGAACTCAGAACCTAGGTAGGGGGTTGGATAAGTAATTATGATGATTATAATTCAATGAGATAAGGACCCATATCCCTATGATGGAGGCAATACAGGCAGATGAAGCAAATATCAAAGGGACCTAAATTTCTCCTAAGGAATATAGGGACAACTTCTTGGAGGAGGTGATGACTAAGCTGAGATCTAGAAGATGAGTTAACTAGGGGAAGGGTGGGAGGAAGAGACAGAGGAAGGCAAATATCTAGATAGATGAAAAGCACATTTCAAGACCAAGAGAGGAGAAAAAATGTGACCCCCTTAAGGAGCTGAAGTAACTCAGCATGGAAGATAGAATTGTCCTAGCTATGCATCCTGGGACAAGCTACTTAACCTGTCTGTGCCTCACTGCCTCATCTGAAAAATGAGAATTAGAATACTTACCTCATAGTATTAATAGGATTATCAAATGACTTAATACATGTCAAGTGCTTAAAATAGCATCTGGTACATAGTGAGAGCTCAAAAATATCAGTCATTGCTATTACAAAAGCACAGAAAGGAAGGGGGGAGAAGTAAGCTAAGAGACCACATCAGGAGGAAAGTTGAATTTGGATCATGAAGGGCCTTTTCAGCTTCCATAAAGCATTAAGATTCCTTTTTCCTGCAAGAAAGGTGGAGGGACATTTTGAAATTTTTTAAGCAGGACAGTGACAGCCTCAGATTTGTGACCTAGAAAGATCCTGTTGACTTCTCAGGACAGGAAAGGGTGGTGTTTCTGTGTATGACTGCATTCATGAGCATCCACCCATAAACAACCTACACACATTTACTCTCCGGTGCATACAGGGAATGTTTCCACAGTGCACATATATGTTCTACCACATATGTGTGCATAAGGCAAGGGGCCCAACACAGCGACCCGTTCCAGACACTGCTGTGCCTCAGTATGCTCCTCAGAAACATAGAGGGAACTGTGTTGAGCCAATGTCCCCTTCACATCACCTAATGGTCCTGCCTGCTCCCTTATAACTGTGCTGACCCCCCAGATCCCTTACTCAGGACACATAAAAGTTATATCCCTTCCTCATACCCTCTCCAACCTTTCCTGAGGCTTCTGCTCAGGAACTACCCCAGGGACTCATATATGCAAAGTGGAGGTACCCAGTACTTAGGACTGTTTGTGGAGAGACCAGGACTTGGGTGATGGGGAGCAAGGGCATGCCTTGAGGGCTCAGGACAGAGGGCCAGACTTCAGATATTACAGAATGGCTCCCTCTTCCTTCTTTAAACAGCCATTTCCCTAGGGCATTGAAAATAGGACTCTCTAGGCTAAGTAGAACATTGGGGAAGTGGGGCTATTGCATAAATTGGCCTTTATTACCTGCCTCAGTCTCTCCTGCTTTGTGCCTTCTCTAGGCACCTTTGGGACAGAAGCACTGTTTCAGCCCTTCCCAAGCTACCCTAGCTGGGGCCTCTGGTCCAGAGTGGCCTCATTAGCTTCTCTGAAAGGCCAAAGGCGCCACCACACCTCACTCCAAGTCCAGCAACTGTTGTTTCAATTGTTTCTCACAGCAACCCTGGGTGTCCCCTGTCAAATCCATCTCTGAGAGGAAGAAAAAGACTCAAAGATTATGATTGCTGAGCTAACTTCACTGTAGTCAGAAGTCAGATCCCCAAATCCCTGAATCCCATTCATTTATTAATTGAGGCTGGGGGCAGTGATTAATATATCCAAGCACTCTCCATATGCTGGGTGCTTTGTGTGTTTGTTTGTTTGACTTTAAGGCCAATCCTCTATGATATGGGATTATTATTGCTATTTATAGGGGAGAGGCCCTAGAAGTGAAGTCACCTGCTCAAAGTCATACAGCTAATAAGTCATGGAGTTAGAGCTGGAACTCAGGTCTGCCTGTTTCCAAACTCAGTGCTCTTTGCACTGTTTCATACTGCCTCTTGGCTGCATCGTTTAATCAGTTAGGCCAGGCTTTTAGGAGACAAAATGAATAAGGCCTAGTTAAGTCTCATATGGCAATAGACAGTGGTTAATATGATGATAAAATTATGTGTGGAGGATTGTGTATAGGCAAGAGAGCAGCTAACTCTATTAGAGAGGGGAAAGGCTAAGAAGACTTCTTGAAAGAGATGGCACTTTATTTACTCCTTGAAATAAGAGGAAGAGCAGAAGAGGGCCTTGCAGGTAGCAGTAGTGTGAAAAAACATGGAGGTGAGTTTCATAAAGAGTCACAGAACTATATTACATAGGATACATGGGTCATAGATGCTGAGAAATGGAGCTGGATGTGCTGGGCAGGACCCAGCTTGAATGTCAATCTAAAGCATTCAGACTTGATTCAATTGGTCATGAAGAGCCATCACAGAGGCCAACATTTATTCATATCACTGTGTTCTAGAAGGTTGTTTTTACGTCCATCTATTTCAGTAGACTGTGGACCCAAAGAGCAAGGCCTGGGTCTTTTCATCTCTTGTGTCTTCAGGACCATACCAAGAAATTGCTTGTTGAATTTTGAATATAGGCAGAGACCAGTCTCTTATAGACTCACTTAAAGTTAGAGAGTCAGAAAAAGCAAAAGCCCAGGCAAGCAAGTATCTCCCAAACCCTCTGCTAACTGTATAGCCTGCCCCTCCTACAACACCCAGCTTTGGTGTACTTCATGCAGGAAGCCCTTCTTGACAAATCCTGCCCAATCTGAAATAGACATACAGAGCTCTGTCAGGATCAAGTTCAGAGTCCATCATTTACTATCAAGTCACTTTTTATTTATTTGTTTTATCCCATAGGATTCCACAAAAACTTCAGGTATTTTCAAAAAGGACTCAAACAATAAAATTAAATAGAATAAATAATTTTAAAAAATGGGTACCAGGTAATGCTTATTAAAGTTGAAAAATAGAACGTGAATGCACAAGCCTCTGTTATTAGAGATAAGCCTCAATCTTGTTCTGAGCTTCCTAGTAGCCAGTACAGAAACAGAGATTACACAGCTCTCACAGCAAGAAAGAAGACAAAACTGTTTCTAAAGGAAAGCAAAGCTTTACTGAGCTCTTCACTTTCATTTGGGGAGCACTCGATGCTAGGTCTTCAATGCCAAAATAGTCGAAGTTCCTAAAGGAGTTTCATTTAGTTCCTCTGGATGAAAACTGAGGGTGTAGTGCCACAATGCATCTCAGTGAAAGATCGTCCACTGTGTGTGTAGGGGGAGAAAATGCTCTGAGGCACTTAATAACTTGAAGCCTCATTTTCTGCATATGGAAAATAGGTCACAGTCTTTCTCTGACTACCTCAAAAGCACTGTGTGTACTCACTTTGGAAGCTGAACACCTCTGCAAATACTATTTGTTATTATTAGAGCTGGATGGGGTTCAAAGTGGTCAGTTGATTTGCCTGAGGTCATGACAGCAAATGAGTGCTAGAGTCCAGAATTTTTTTAGTCTCAGGTATCTGTAAAATGAGGACCAAAGTGGGTAGATTACAAAGATTAGGGAAGATAAGAAATGCTGAAATTACTTCTTCATGAGACAATAGGCCCATGTAAGGACTCCAGTATGGAGCCAGTTTGTGCTGGCTAGAGGGTCCTGGAAAGAGGGGAGGAAGTGCTGGGGGAGTGGTGAGAGTGGTAAGAGAGGGAGGCATGGGAAAATGAGTCCTCCTTCTCCCCACTTTTCCTGCTCCAGCCTACCTCCTGAGCTGTGGCTTCCCACCCCGGCCGGCCCATGGGGATGTGAGCGTGACGGACTTGCACCCTGGAGGCACTGCTACCTTCCACTGTGATTCAGGCTATCAGCTGCAGGGTGAAGAGACCGTTGTCTGCCTCAATGGCACCCGGCCAGCCTGGAGCAGTGAACCCCCCAGCTGCATTGGTGAGTACCCTGCCATAATAGGTGGGAACTTCTGTCCTGGGATATCCCACTTTGGGGGTGTCCATCTTTGTAGAACACCCATGTGGAAAGGGTTTCTACCCTGAAGAGTTGCTATCCTAGGGTCTCCATCTGGAGCTCCTTACACCAAGGGTTTCTATCCTTGGAGTCTCCATCATTGGGGGTGTCTCCATCTGGATATATCCCACCTGGAAGGTTTCCACTTGGGGAGTCATCATTCTGAAAGTCTCTTCTTTTGGAGACTCCTCATCTTAGAGGAAACCATTCTTAGGGTCCATATCTGGAGGGTCTCTATCCTGGAGAGTCTTCATCTTGGGGATCCCAACTTGAAGATTTTCCATCTGAGGGCTTCAATTTGGGGGAATCCCCCATAAAGCCCCATCCCAGCATGTCCACATCTGGGGAGGCTTCATTTTTGCAGAAAGTGCACCCTGGGGTTTTTCTATTCCAGAGCAGGGTCCCTACCTGTGTGGTGGCCTACAAAATGTCCTGTCCTCTTAGGTGAGCCTGTAGGGCACAGGCCATTCTGAGGCCAGATCTCAGTAAAAGGTGTAAATGCAACAGCTCTGAAAATGGGAGCACAAATCACCCTGACCTGCTCTTCCTCCACCCACAGCATCCTGTGGTGGCACCATCCACAATGCTACTTTGGGCCGCATTGTGTCCCCTGAGCCTGGGGGAGCTGCAGGGCCCAACCTCACGTGCCGCTGGGTCATCGAAGCAGCGGAAGGACGTCGGCTGCACCTGCACTTCGAAAGGGTCTCACTGGATGAGGACAATGACCGGTGAGGGTCTGGGCCTTGGGTCAGAGGTCCCCACTTCAGAGAAATTGGGAGGCTGTGGTGGGGAATCAGATAGACCTGGGATGGATCCCAGTTGGGATCTGTGTCAAACATGGGCTAGTCCTTCTCCTTTTTAAGGGAATATAGCTGCATAAACTTGGACAAATCACTTAACTTCTCTGCACCTCAGTTTTCTCATCTGCAGAATAGAGAAAATAGTACCTCCCTTTCAAGGTTTCTGTGAGGATAAATTAGGATATGTAAAGTGCTTAGAATGGTGCTTAGCACACAGTAAGTGATATAAATGTGTTTGCAAGGGTCATCCTCATTATTGTCATTTTTTATCTAACAAACTGGTATCTCAGCTCTGCCAGTAGATGCTATGTGATTTTAGGCAGGTTACTTAATCTTTCTGTGCCTCAATTTCTTCTTCTATAAAACCAGAGATAATAATAGTACCTGACTCAAGGGTTCTTGTAAGAATTAAACAAGATAAAACGTGTAAAGGCTAGAAAACTACATGACATATAGATAATGTTTGAAAATAATACCTATGAAAATAAGTCAGGAGAGCAGGCGAAAGGTGAGGCAGCTTCTGTGGGGGAAACTGAGCTCATGGCCACCCTTCTGTGCATCCCAGGCTGATGGTGCGCTCAGGGGGCAGTCCCCTATCCCCAGTGATCTATGACTCTGACATGGATGATGTCCCAGAGCGGGGTCTCATCAGTGATGCCCAGTCCCTCTATGTGGAACTGCTTTCAGAGACACCTGCCAACCCGCTACTGCTAAGCCTCCGATTTGAAGGTAACTGTCTACCCCCTCCTGCCGAACTCCAACTCCTGCACCTTCCCCTCTTCCTGATGCCCAGACATAGTCAAAAACACATACACTATCCCTGCTCATCTCCATATTTGGATCCCTGAAATCTGACTTGCCTCCACCCCAAAACTCCAGGGACCCCTTCATAAGGAACCCTTCTAATTCACTCATGTGGCCTTTTTTTATTTAAGCTTCATATATGGCTGGATCCAGGTACAGAGCCAAGAGATCTTAATCTCTTAGTTCTTTCCTTATGTTGGCTTAATTCACAGGCACTCTCTGTGCTGGACTTAGCAGTTCCAGACTGATATATCATCAATTTAGTCACTCCATCAGAAAGAGAGAAAACATACCACTTTCCTAAGAGCTTCAGCAAAAATGCCAGGAGATTCTCTCATTGCCCTAGCTTAGGTCATGTGTCTTTTTCTGAGCCAGTCTCTGTAGCTAAGGGAAGTTGGCCCCACCCGAAGCTCATGGAGCGGGGGAGGTGTGGGTACCAAAATTAAAATAGGGGTGCTTTTTTTTGGATGCTGGACAGGTAGAAACAAGGAGGCCAGTGATCATGGGAGAACAAGATTTGAGCTGGTCCTTACAGGATAGAGAGAGTTTTAGAAGAGGGAGATTGGGAATTAGCATTTCAGGTGAAGAGAACAATGTGAGCAATGGTGAAGAGGTGGAGAAAGGCCTGATATATTTGGGAAACAATTTCAGTGTGGCTGGAGCAGAAGATTTGCGCAAACAGTAGCAGGAGAGAGACAAAGAAAGTGAAATGCTCACAGATGGGAGGGGTTAGTTCCTAGTATAAATCAAAAGAGAAATGGAATTGGCACTGGGTCTTGATAGAATTTGGACATGACACCTCATCAGCTTAAGTAACAATAAAACAGACAGTGAATCTGAAAAATAAATTGCATGTTAGATTCTGAGAGTGCAAAGAGAATTCTTATGTTTGAGGCCTGCCTCCGTAGTTGTGAACTACTGCTGCTTCGTAAGCTTCAGATTCCTCTTCTGTACCATAGACACCTAAGTCTTACCTTAAAGATAGTTTTACAGCTAAGGTATGATCAGGTGGACAAAAATGAAAATGTTTTACAAATGTTCATTTTTGCTGACTTAGTCCAAAGTGAAAACTCAGTAGTTTTGCAGCACTTTTGAATTCTAACCTCAGCATGGATAATCAAGGATTATCACAATCCAAATGTTTTTCCCCTCCAATGGTCATTTTTGAGGAGAGAACACATCTACATGGACCAGTTCTCCAAAGACAGCCTTTCTTTCCTAGTCCTTTGCAGTTTCCAGTGCCATGAGTTTCTGCCTGGGAATCAAGCAGTCTGGTTCTGCCACTGCCCTACTGTGTGACATTGGGCAAGTGACTTTTTGTCTGTGGACCTCAATTTCCTCATCTGTAGAAAGGTGGCTAGCCTAGAGGTTTGCTTCCAGAAGCTGAGGAGGTATGGATGAGGAGTGTTAGGGTTTTGAAGGAATTGAAAAATGAAAGCTAATCCAAGGGCATCAAATTTTAAACAGCTCACTGAGTAGCCAAACACTTGAATTCAGCCCAAGTCCCCCAGTTTGAGACCCTTTGAGGCCTGTCCTAATGCTTAATTTCTGTGACTGACTCCTTTCTAGCCTTTGAAGAAGATCGCTGCTTCGCCCCCTTCCTGGCACATGGCAATGTTACCACCACAGACCCTGAGTACCGCCCAGGGGCGCTGGCTACCTTCTCGTGCCTGCCAGGATATGCCTTGGAGCCCCCTGGCCCTCCCAATGCCATTGAATGTGTGGATCCCACAGAACCCCACTGGAATGACACTGAGCCAGCCTGCAAGGGTGAGCCCTCCATATCCCCAGCAAGTCTTTCAGTCTACAGACTACCCCCTGAGCTGGGGATCCTGGGAAGGCCATTCAAGAAGAAAGACCCACATATCCAAACCTAAAAAATCCAGGCCTTGGGTAAATCCCTGTCCCTTTCAGAGACTCAGTTTTCTTAGCTAAACAAATTCTTGTTACAGAATCCAGGGGTCACAACCCAAATGTCTCCAAGAGCTAGAAGTAGGGTTGGGCTAAGGCATGGATTGGGTGGAGAGTGAGCAGGGTTAATTAAGGGCAATGTTGGGGATTGGGCACAGCAGGACTTGCACAGCAAGACATTGGTGGGTAATAGAGAATAGGAAACCTGCGAGGTGGTCTGGTGTAGATAGTTGGGAGTGGTGAGGACTGTGCTGAAATGGAGACTGCTTGTCCACCTGGGTCCTGAATCTGACATCCCCTCTACCCTAGCTATGTGTGGAGGGGAACTGTCAGAGGCAGCTGGTGTGGTCCTCTCTCCGGACTGGCCCCAGAGCTATAGCCCCGGACAGGACTGCGTGTGGGGACTACATGTCCAGGAAGAGAAGCGCATCTTGCTCCAAGTTGAGATGTACGTTTGGGCGCTGCAGAGGGTGCGATAAGTATGAGTTCAGCAAAGAGTGGTATAACAACACAGCAGCCTGCATTTCGAGCCCAACTGGCTCCCACATTTATATGTTTCCATGAATATATGGTCTGATGAAAGAAGTGGCTCCCCCGCACCCAAGGTTCAGGATGGTGGTGTGGGTTGTTGGGGAGAGCTAGGTACAAATCGCTTATTAGCCAGGCTGCATTAAATGGGGTAATGCAGCCATCCTCAGGGGCTATTGTGAAAAAGGGGCTCTAGCCTGGTGTCTCTCACTCTTCCGCTGTTTCTGAGGCCGCCTCTGGAGCCGTTTCCAAACATCCAGACCCAACCCGTTGCACCATCACCAACACCTAAAATGAGTATGCGTGTGGATGTGGGGAAAACCCATTGAGCTGATGTGTTATGAGATGGGCATGTAACTGGACAAAACGAGGAGTGGGCGAGGCCCCAAAGCAGGTCCGTAGGCGGGGCGTAGGGTTGGGCAGGGCGGAGAGACCCGCATCGACGAGAAGCCCACAACTGGTCAAAACTGAGGCGGGGCCAGACTTGGGGTAAGGGACTGTGCGGCGGGACGGGAGAATAGGCGGTGTTACTAACAAACTGAGCTAGGGACGGGGCAGCGCCGGATCTTAGCCCAGCCCCCACGTCTGGTCCTACTCCTTGCAGCTTGAACGTGCGCGAAGGGGACATGCTGACACTGTTTGACGGGGACGGTCCCAGCACCCGAGTCCTGGCCCAGCTGCGGGGACCTCAACCGCGCCGCCGCCTCCTCTCTTCTGGGCCCGACCTCACGCTGCAGTTCCAGGCTCCGCCGGGACCCCCAAACCCGGGCCTTGGCCAGGGCTTCGTTTTGCACTTCAAAGGTACAGAGGCCTAGTGAGTGAGTGTCCCGAGAGGGGCAGGGGTCCGGCAGGCCGGAGATCCCGGGAGCGAGACTCCCGGGGCCGGCCGGGCGCCTGGACTCGCTGTCTCTCCCCTACAGAGGTCCCGAGGAACGACACGTGCCCCGAACTGCCACCTCCTGAGTGGGGCTGGAGGACAGCTTCCCACGGGGACCTGATCCGGGGCACGGTGCTCACTTACCAGTGCGAGCCTGGCTACGAGCTGCTCGGCTCCGACATCCTCACCTGCCAGTGGGACCTGTCCTGGAGCGCAGCGCCGCCCGCCTGCCAGAAGAGTGAGCCGGGGCCCCGCGCGGATCCTCCCCCGGCCGCGCCCGCGCCCCAGGGCCCGCCGCTCCGCGTGGCCCCGCCCACTCCCCTCCGCGCCCCGCCCCCGCCCCGCTGGGCCTGTGGGGGCTCCAGCCCCTCCTCTGCGTCAGCCTGGATCTCCTCGGGCCTGCCCCTATCTATCCCCTTTTGGGTTCGACGCCTTCGCTCCTCGGTTCACCCTAACTGTCCCCTCTGAGCCTCACTCTCCTGGCCTCCGGGACGCGTCTCTCTCTCTTGCACCGTTCTGGCCTCTTCCTCAGCATTTCGTGGCCCCACCTCTGCCCGGTCTGAGCTCCATGTCACCTCCGCCCGGTCCCATCAAGTATGGGCTGCGCTTTCCGTTCTAGGTCCGCGCCAGGCCCTGGGCTCCTAAACCGTGACATTACGTACGAGGAGTCACTTTGCTAGGGCCTAGGCGGTCATTGAAGCCCCATCCTGGATTAGGGTTGGGGTTATGCGGAGGGATTGGGGCCCCTCCCTACCCTGATGGAGGGAAGGGGACAGATAGTTAAACAACTCAGTATATTAGAGTGGTGACCGACCACAAGGTACTTAATGTCTCTGAGCCTTGGCTTCCTCATTGGTGAAGCAGGAATAGGGAGTTGTGAAGAGCAAATGAAGTTTTCCACACAGTACCTGGTGCGCTTTAACAGCGAGTAAGTAATAGCTGCTCTAAGTATGAAGAAGGACTGTGGGAAGAAGGGCGAGCAGGAGATTTCACAGAGGAGGTAGCATTTAAAGGAGCTGGAAGTTTTTATGTTTTAGAAGAGCAGAAAGAGGTGGCATCTTGTCACTTTCTCCCAATGTGGGGAAGCCTGCTACAAGGATATGAGACTGTAGGTCTTGCACTTGGCCCCTGGAGGCAGTGGTGGGGCCAGTGAGCATACATGAGTCTCAGGAAGCCAAATTTGGGTTGAACACAGGAAAACTTTCAGGTTGACACAACTCCTTATCTCTGAGAGGATTCATAGGCTGTCCAGTCTGGAACCCAGAGAGGACAGGAGCAGGGACAGGAAAAAATTGATGCAGGGCCCAGAAAGGCTAGGGTCTGGCCCAGCTGCCCTGGACTCAGGAGGGAACCTGCTCAAAGCAGCACATTCAGCCTGAAACTGAGTTGAGACCCAAACTTCTGAATCTCAGCCCAGTCCTCTGCAGCTGAGACCCTGAGTGGTTCTAGCTCTGCCACTCCCTGTCTGAGTGACTGTGGGCCAGTCATTTATTGCCCTGAGCTCTGGGCCCTGAAGCAGATGACAGTGACTTCAATCTCTTGGGATCATCAGGGTATATGATATTGTGTTTGTAAAACACGTAGCAAGATGCCTTGCACAGGTCTATATATGGCTATGACTGTGACTCCTACACAACAAAGCCGTAAACTAAAACACCTGCAGGGGCTAGGCAGGCACTATTTGTGAACTAAATGGTCTGGGAATGATGTGAATGAGGGGTGCAGAAGGGCTGGGCCCCTCTAAAGAGGGCAATTGCTGTTCTGCTAGCAATCTGCCATGACGCTCTGACATCGCTGGGATGTGGCTACTATGCTCTGGTACAGTGGTTGAATATTTAAAATTTCACCCTGGTGGGGGCCTGGGTTGCTCCAATCACTTGGTTTTCCTGAAGAAGCCAGAAATGTAAGATGAATTGAATTTTAAGTTTTTCTAACTCCTGCTCTGTTCATTCTGAGGAAATAGTGGGAAGTAATGGGTTCAGGCCTCTCCCAGCCCTAAGCTTCTGGGAGATCTTTTATAGCCCTAGCTCCCCCTGACCTTGCCTGCCTGCCAACAGTCATGACTTGTGCTGACCCTGGTGAGATCACCAACGGGCATCGTACCACCTCAGACGCTGGCTTCCCTGTTGGCTCCCATGTCCAGTACCGCTGTCTGCCAGGGTACAGCCTTGAGGGGGCGTCTGTACTCACCTGCTACAGCCGGGACACAGGCACGCCCAAGTGGAGCGACCGGGTCCCCAAATGCGCCTGTGAGTCTGGGGACACCTGGGAAGGGTAGCTGGGTGGCTACTCAGCAGTGCAGCTAGCACATGACTGACATGTTCCCTGCAGTGAAGTACGAGCCATGCCTGAACCCCGGGGTGCCAGAGAATGGCTATCAGACGTTGTACAAGCATCACTACCAGGCGGGCGAGTCTCTGCGCTTCTTCTGCTATGAAGGCTTTGAGCTCATTGGCGAGGTCACCATCACCTGTGTGCCTGGTCACCCCTCACAGTGGACCAGCCAACCCCCACTCTGCAAAGGTGCCTGGGTAGACAGGGCAGGAGGGGGGCACAGCAGTGTCTGTGGAGTGACAGGGCCAAGAAATTCAGGTAGCATATTTGAGACCAATGGTAACCTTGCCAAGCTTCCCAATCACTTCCCATGGGTTCTCATCCTCATAGGTATATCCAGAAGTCCTGGAGAAGTTCGAGGTCATGGAATTATCCTAAGGGATGTAGTAGAAGGGGCTTTGGTTTGGAAGTCCCTTGCCCTTTGGATAAGTCTGTTTCCCTATTTTTGACAAATTCTGCAGACCTAATTGATTTAGACTGCCTAGAGTTAGGAATCCTGAACTTTTAGGGATCTGCAGGAGGAGAAAGAAGGCTCCTCCCCTGACCCCACCAAGGGAAGGATAGAGTTTAGGTTATGCAGAGGGCAGAGAGATCCAGGCTATCCAGCCCAGCCCCACTGGGCTCCCGGCCCTCTACCCAGGCTCCTTCCCTCCCTGGCTCAGACCCCGTCCCCTCCCCCTCCTCTCCCTGCAGTGGCCTATGAGGAGCTCCAGGACAACCGAAAACTGGAAGGTCAGTGAGGGCACAGGTGGAGACCCAGGCATGGCCGAATCGGGAGGGCAAGGCAGAGGCTGGGGGCAGGAGGCCTGGCCCCAGAGCGGTGAGGCCCAGGGTTCAGGGCCCAGCTCTAGCTCACTGGCCTCTCCTCCTCCCCTCAGTGACCCAGACCACAGATCCATCACAGCAGCTGGAGGGTGGGAACCTCGCCTTGGCTATTCTGCTGCCCCTGGGCTTGGTAATTGTCCTCGGCAGTGGTGTTTACATATACTACACCAAGTAAGTACCATACTCAGGGACACCTGCTGGCCAGGGCAGACATCTTGCCTGCCTGGTACAGCCTGGGTGAGGCGGGGTTAGGAGCTCACTTCTTGATAAGCTTCTCTATCTCCTCCCTTTCCAGGCTGCAGGGAAAATCTCTCTTTGGCTTCTCAGGCTCCCATTCCTACAGTCCCATCACTGTGGAATCAGACTTCAGCAATCCACTCTATGAAGCTGGGGTGAGTCCTTCCCCTACCCCTGGAGTGCCACATCTCTAAGCTTCTTCCCCAGGACTCCAAAACCTTCTCTCAAGGTCTCTGTAATATCTGTCTTGAGAATTTCAGAGGCCACATCAATGAACAAAGCAAGTCAGGTGTAAATAACAGGGAGTGGTGAGGACTATGGCTAATTGAATTTGTGCCCCATCCAGTTTATAGTAGAAATAGGCCCAAATGACAGATTGCTCAAGACAATCCAGAAATTCAGATTTTTATGTGATTTTAAGATACTGTAGGATAAACCAAACATATCCATTGGCCACATTCAGCCTCATTCTCACCTCCTGGCCCCAAAACCACTAGTGCTATTACTTTAAAAACCTAATCTTTCTCCTTCCTTGTAAACTCTCCTATTTGGGTGCCTCATCCACCCCCACCCCACTCCTGCAACTGATTCCATCTTTCTGTCTCCAGGATACACGGGAGTATGAAGTCTCCATCTGAACCCCAAGATTAAGGCTGCAGGACCCAAGACGCCCCTCCCCTCCTCATTCTGGGCAGGGGGGAGTACAGGACCCAGTCCCTGGCTCCTTTCCTCCCTGCTGTGTAAATAGTCTCCTGGTCCCACAAGGGGGCTTTGATGGCCCTGGGGACCCTAGAGTAAATAAACCAGCATCCTGCCGCCCAAAGCCTCCTCTTCTCAGTTGCCAAAGGGCCTACCCCACCCCACCTTACTGGCTTTTGGACCCTGGCAGAATTCAGCTTCCCTTCAACTCCTGGATCCCTCCAGCCAAGAACTGCCCCTGAGAGGTCTGCTGTTCTCTTGGCCATGAAGGTTCTGGCCCCAGCCAGGCCTTAACCCCTGGGCCTTGGAGAGTCAGAAAAAGACGGATGAAATGGAGAGTGGAGACAAAACCCTTACCCCCTTCCTGCCGTCTCCCCAACCCACAATCTCTCCACTTTTGCTTCTGGATTTTTGTTTTTGAGCAATAAACAGAAAATCACCATTTGCAACTGGGCTGGTGGGGGATGGGAAGGTAGGTCACCAAGGGTTGGAGATGATGGTGGCGGCCTCTCTAGAGGGCTTGGGAAAGTGGAACAATTTCAAAAAATGACTGGCAACATCAAGGGCTCAAAAAGCCTGGCTTTAGGGTCAGCCTTTGTGGAGGACCACCCAGGACAAGCCCCCTCTGAGCCTCAGTTGTCTCTCCAGCATGACATTTCCAGCCACCTCTTCACTGGCCTCGTTATTTGGCAGGAAGCAAATAGCTCTCAATTTGTTTCATGATCAGTTTACCTAAAATTTAACCCTCTTTAGAGAATTTTTGTATCTATCCAAGTGTACCATCTTTTTATCCCCCAACCTTTTGGCATTAAAGTGTATCTGCTGTTGCAGGTCTACCAAGTATTGGTCACATTTGCAGTGTTTCAAAAACAGTGAGATTGTTTTGTATCCTATAAGTGTCCTTTTTCTACTTTATATACTTTTGAACATTACAAGGAATTTATAGCTTGTCTGTCTAAAGAGTTTTTCCTCCAAATTGAACTTTGCTTAATTAAACATTTATATTTAAATATAATTAAACATTCAGAATCCTCAAAAGGATACCAAAATACTCAAAAGGGGGTTAGATTTTAGGAGAACATAAGGCAAATTGGTCTTGATAATAGTCCGTTTTGAGGCATTTATTCTGTGCCAGGCATTGTGCTATTATTTTTTTAACTCTCACAAGGATCCTATGAGGCAGAGACAATATTCCCATTTTCAGATAAGGAAACAGGCTCAGAAATGTGAACTGACTTCCTTAGGAAACTACAAATAAGTAGCCAGACTGGGATGTAAATGCAAACTCCACAAAACCTACCTATGGCACTCACTGCCTTCTGGCTAGTAATGGACATGATATAGTTCCATAGGCATGTGACCCCAAAGCAGAGGGGAGACCTCAGCACTGATGTTGGTGGTAGAAATGGCACCTCAGAAGCAAAGGTGGACACTCTCAGATACCAAAGGCCTAGACCTTAAGGTGCTGAAATGTGGCTAGGAAGCTGGGTTGTGATCCATGAGGTCACCTCTGTCAGCAGGCTGATTCATAACTATGGGGAAAAGGACACTTCTCCCACATCTTCGTGCCAGAGAAATCACACCAGAGCACGGCTTCAGTTGGGAGGAGGGAAGGATCTCTGTCTCTTTATTAAAGCCTTGGATTTCTGGTGGTATCTTTGCCAGCTGAGGGTAAAAGGTGTGTGATGGTTTCAGAACACTTTGGAGGCTTCAGAGGTGATGCTGCTCATGACCAGGAGTCCTTGCCCAAACTGAAGTGATTAAGGAGTTGTTAAAGAGGAGCTCTGAAGCATGTTCTAAAGATATAGGATTGAGGAGTGCATGAGAGGCCAAGAGCAGCACCCAAGAGGGTTGGAATCATCTTCTAGATGTCAAACTGCTAGGCAGAGCTCCCTAGAAGAGAAAAAGAGCCTTTGACTCTTTAGACCCAAGGCTTATATCTTTTTATCCTTACACCCTTCATCTATCCAAACAACCTCTATCCCCCACCCATCTATTTATCCACCCATTTTCCTTCCTTCCTTCCGTCCGTCCATCTATCTATCTATCCATCCACCCACACATCTACCCACCATTCCCCATCCATCTATCCCTCATTCATCCACTACTCACTCATCTACCATCTAAACATTCACCCCATCCCCCACCCCCATTTAAACTTCTTGAAGGCAGGGACTCACTCTGTACTCCAGCCACTTAGAGCAGTGCTGGTATATAGTAAGTACTTATTAAACATTCAGTGAATTTATCTATCTATTCATTTGCCCACTTATCTACTCCCCCCCAATCCAGTCATTCATTCCTCTTCCAATATTTTTAACCGCCTACAATGCCCTACAATTTAAGGGGCAGTTCGAAGATCTGTAAGTTTCCATGTTCTTTCTTGAGAAGAGGAAGGAAAAGTTTCTTGGGACCAAAGGGGCTGGCAAGTGGATGAGGGGATGTTTAATTAGCTCAGAATGAAGTCCTCAATCAAGTACCATTTGGAAAGGAGAGAGAAACCAGTATGGGCAGGTAAGGCCCTCACAGGGGGTTTGCCCAAGGCTCCCATTTGACATGAGGGGAAAAGGAAGCATCTTACACAAGACCATCAAGTGAATTAATTATTCAGGCCTGGGGCTTTGGTGCTACTTCCAGCTGCTTCCAACACCAAAGCCCAGTTGGGAGAGATCAAATATCCCAAAGCTACTAGAAGGTCAGTTCCATGAGGACAAGAACAGTGGCTTGTCATCTGTACCCTTGGTCTTGGTAACCAACATTTGAAGTAGCAGCCTCTTGACTATCCCCATGGCCTGCTGGACCTGACATATAATAGACACTCAATAAACATTTTGACTATCAGTTCCTTCTCTACCTTCTTCATGAACCCCATTCTTCTCTTCTGCAAACCCCTTATAAGGAGAGGTTCTCCAGGGCTCCAACTTCAGAGCACTCTTCTTTCTTACTCTGCACAAATCCCCCCAAGGCAACCGCACACCCTTCGACTGCTCTCTCCTAGATCAGATCTCTATCACTGGCCCAGACCACACCAGTGAGTTTGAAGCTGTATTTCCAACTGTCCACAGAGTATTTACACCTGGAATTCAAATGGGTGCCTCAAACCCAATCTGTCCAAAGGTGGGTGGCTATCTGCCATGCTCCAGAAAGAATGAGAAGGCTGGCATGACAGAGAGTGGGGGAACCAGGAGAGCAGTTCTAGGCAATGAGGTCAGAGAGACAGTGGGGTGGGGGAGGAGAGAGATCAAGTAGTGCCTTGTAATAATTGAAAGGCTTTAACTTTTACTCTAAATATGTAACTGTTGTAGAGTTTTGAGCAGAAACATGGCATCATCAGACTCAGGTTACACAAGTCGGAAAGCCAGGAGTCATCTGATTCCTGCTTTTATTCCCCCTACTATTTCTAATCAATTACCAAACTCAATCTTCCTGGTCTTTATTTCTTGTATCTACTCCTGCTGCCATCTCTCCCATTACTGTAACAATTCAGGACCTAATCATCTCTAGCTTAGTCTCTTGGAATAATTCTTAACTGGCCTCCCTCTTTCCCCTTTTTCAGTTCACTCTCCCCATTGACCACCAGAGTGACTGATCTAAAATTCCAACCTCCCTTGCTCAAAACTCTTCAATGACTCCTCAGCTAGGAAAACATCTAGGGATCTCAATAAGGCACACATGAGGTTTCTTGATTAGTCCCTGGCTATCGCCCCTGTATAGTCCACCAGTTAAACTGCTTCTGGTCCCACCTCTCTCCCTTGCCCTAAGAACACACACACATATACTCACATTCACTCTACTGAGACTAACCCCTCTGAGCCTTTGCTAAAGCAAACCCTGCCACTTGAAATACCCCTACCAACCTGTTTTTTTCCTGGAAAATTCTTTCTGTAGGTACTCCATGGTTCCTTTCCTTTCTGTCCCAACTGAGGCTAGGATAAGTGCTCTTCCTGCTGTTTCCATGTCTGTTATGGGCACTCATCCATTTTATATTGTAATTGGCCATTAACTTGACTGGTGCCACACTAAATCGTGAACTCTTCAAGACAGAGACTGTATCATTTCTTTCTGTGTCCTAAGTTCCTAAATCAAGGACTGGCATATCATGCAAACCCTAAATGTTTGGTTAATACTGAATGGTCTTGTCATCCAAGGACTCATTACATACCTTGTCACGAGGGGATGGCAGGAGGTGTGCTTTGGTGTGGGTACGGTTTCTGTCAGAGCTAGAGATGGTGAAAGGGATGGGGGAGGGCTGAGAACTCTGAATTTGAGGGTCAGAACAGAATACAATAGGACTAACATGGTTTAAAAATACCCCTGCCCTGCTGGGATGTTGTCAAACCCTTGCCCTCTCCCCTTCAGGCTCATCCTCTTTTTCCTAGGACAAAGGGCATCTCCCTTGAAGCCTCACTTACCGGGTATCAGTGCCTCGGGTCTTGGTGAAGAATACTGAAAGTAGAGGCCCCAAAGAAATTACTATCTCCATAGCCAGAAAGAGGTATAGCTATGGAGGAAGGGGCTGATTCCTGGCCAGCAGTGAGGAATGGGCACTGGGTTAGTAAATGGGGGGCACTCACAGTCCAGTTGTGAGACAGGGGAGATGGGCACAGACAGCTGAAGAGGTCAGCTGTGGTTGGGAAGGAGTCAGGGACTAGAACTACAGAGATGGAAGGGCCTCTGAACACAGCGGCCCTGGAGTGGGGGGTTACCGTGTTTGGATATCTGAGTCCCTCGGTCTTGCGTCTGTTTTTCCTTAGTGGGGACAGGGTTCATGTGGTAGCCAGCGATAAACAAGGCCTCATTGGTGAGTTCTGTGCTGATCCTGGTCAAGAATTCCTCAGAACGGGATAATGAAGCCTTCTGGGAAAGAAAAAGTCAGAGGAGTTCAGCATGGGAGTACCTACATGGGAGTCCTGGGTCTGGAGGCTCCCAGGCTTCGGGCTCTGGATCTAAGGAGTCTGGTATTGAAGAGCTAGACCTTAAGATTTGGTCTAGAAGGCCCTGTAAGGGGAACCTCAGGACCTAGTGCTGGGGGTTATGGGCTCAGGGTTGAGTCTAGAATCTAAAGGCAGGAGGTCTCAGTGTCCTTGGCCTAGGAGCTCTCCCACCCCCAGAACCTCTCTGCAGTCTCAGAACCCCTCCGATGCTTACTGAACCTCCACCGAAGGATGTTGCGGCTTGGGACAGCCGGCTGCCCTTTTTCTCCTCATTCCTTGTAGTAGGGCATTCCATCTCCCTAGGAACAGTTGCAGCCTTTGTTAGGTTGAAAACCAGCCTACTTCCCTCAAACCCATCCCAACACCATTCTGGGAGCCCAGATTTAAACGGGGCCTTTAGATAAACCATCCTGCTGTCTCACAAAAATCATTGCCTTAAGTCTTCCTGGGGGAAGCAGTGGGGTGGGACGTCCCATAACAGTCCCTACCCCCGCTTCGCTCAGGGGGCCTCTCTTTTCTTCTTCCCACCCAAGGCCCTTCCCAAGACAAGGCAGCCAACTCGCCGCCCCCAACCTGGCAGATGGGTTGAAATCTTGGGCTACTCGGCAGGAGGGGAGACGGGGAGGTCTAAGGAGTCCCTATGATGGGTCGCAGGACAAGGGGAGTAGGAGTTGGGGAGGAAGGTAGGAAAGAGGGGGACCAGGGGCTGCGCCGCTACCCGTTGCTATAAACCTTTGGTGACAGCGGAGGTTCCACAGCCCCGTCTCCAGGACATTAGGGATTCTAGAACCAAAGCCTGGAAGTGGGGGAGGGCAGCATTTTCCCAGCGAGTCCCCATCGCCCCTCCGGCCTCGTCCTCCGTTCACCTCCAGGTCCCCGGCTGGAGGCGGTGACTCAAAGACTAAGTCTGCAGACGCTTGGGCGGACCCCGTAGGGGGAGCCCGGGCCCGGATTCTCCTACCGCTAGGGGCACGCGAGGAGCAGCTCCACCCTGGCCCGCCCCTCAGCCCCTCTAGCCGCCAGCTCGGCGCCCGGAGCCTGCGAGGGCCAATTAGGCCCGAGAGAGCGGGCGGGGAAGGAACGATGCGGACTGTACTAAACAGCCGAGTCTCGCGGGGAGGGAGGGCCTTTTCTTACTTTCGTTTCCAGGAAGTCACACCTTCCGCGAAAAGGAAAGTAGAGGTGCTCCTCTCGGCTCCCTCCTCCTTTGATCTCTCCGCTTCTGTCCCTTCCTGTGCTCGGCGTCGATGCTCCTTTACCTCTTCTCCCTGCGCCTTGGTACGAGCCGATGGCGGGGGGCGGAGGGAGGAAAAGGAAAAGGAAGCGGGCAGGTCTTAAAGGGGCCGCAGCCATTTTTTAAGCCTCCTTCCCTGCCTCGCGTTCCGCGAGCGTGCGCGCCGCGGAGCAGTCGGCGGGGCCCGGCACAGCCGCCGCGGCGGGGGCCGCAGCTGGGGGCTGCGCGGCGCGGCGCGGGCGGGGGCGCGGGTCTGCGCGCAGGGGGCACGCGGCGGGCGCGCACCTGCGGCGGCCCATGCGGCGGCCTTCCGCCCGCTTGACCATCGGGGGCCGGAGGCGCGCAGCCGGGCCCTGCGCACGGCGGGCGCCGCAGGTGCGCCGCGCCGGAAGGTGAGGCCGTGCGGCGGGGCAGGGACAGACCTGGCACCTCCGGACCGGGCCCGGGGTGGCGAGGGGGCCGCCGCGATGCCCAGCGAAAACATCTTCCTGTTTGTGCCTAACCTCATCGGTGAGTGCTGCCCGCGGCTCCGGGCCGGGCGGGAGGGCAGGGGGCCTTGGGCAGGCTCCCTGATCCCGCCTTGTCCCCCCCCACCACCCCCCGTTTCATCCCAAGGTTATGCCCGCATTGTCTTCGCCATCATTTCCTTCTACTTCATGCCCTGCTGCCCCCTCACGGCCTCCTCCTTCTACCTGCTCAGCGGACTGCTGGACGCTTTCGATGGACACGCCGCTCGAGTGCTTAACCAAGGTGACAGACATCTCCCTGCCAGTCTCGAGACACAAAACCCGCTGCCCCCTTTTCCTGCCTCCTCAGGACTTGCAGGGCGGGTGTCCTCGGGAATTACAGGGGTCCATCAGTCCCACCTCCACGAAGTAGAATAGAATGGCCTGGTTTTATAGCAGAAGGGGGAAGTAAGCTAGCTGTTCAGAAGAACCCCAGTGATAGGAGTGTTTAATAGCAAGACTGGACTTGCTATGTGGCAGTGCTGGTGGTCTCTCTGAATCAGTATCCATTCGATTCGTGTTTACCGGATGTCTACTGTGTGCCAGGCACTGCAGTCTTACTTCTAGAAGGGATGTGTAGTGGAGGCTGGAGAGGGAAAAGGGTTGGCTTCTGGAGGTTTGAATCTGTCCTCTAGACCCACTCTGAGACTTCCTGTAAGATTTCAGGTCTTGTTTTGAGACCTGGACCCTTGGTTCTGGGATTGATGAGTTGTAAACTAGCTTTCTGACCTGTCTTCCACTGTCTCTTCACACTCCCGTGCCTTCTCATTTCATGACATAGTGACCTTTGCCCACTGACCTCACACTCCATGGAGAGCAGCCTGTTTTCTGTCCCAGGCAGCAGATGGTGGACATTTTACGTCTTGTAGACTCTGCATCAGAGTGGTACACCAAATATGGCCTCTGTCCTAGGTCCACTGCCCCCTAACAGCCCCTTCCCAACTAATAGTCCCCATTTTTCAGGGACCCGATTTGGGGCCATGCTGGACATGCTGACAGACCGCTGCTCCACCATGTGTCTGCTGGTCAACCTGGCCCTGCTGTACCCTCGTGCCACCCTTCTATTCCAACTCAGCATGAGCTTGGATGTGGCCAGCCACTGGCTGCACCTCCACAGGTCTGCGATTCTGGAAGTGTTAACCAGCTGAAGAAGACACTACAGTGGGGTGGGATGAGACTATATGGGAGGGTATCTGGGATAGCTCCATCCTTTTGGGAGGTCTCCTTTTTGGCTCTGCTTTATTGAAGGACCCTAGTCAAATCCTCTTTGAATCAGCCTCAGTCCTGTTTACGGTTGGATTAAGCAATATGTAAAACTCTTGTAACTGGATATCTGGGGATTCCAAATAAATAACAGCTCCCGGAAAGGGCATGGGGGCTTTTGAATGTGGCATTTGAGTCCTGACTGTCCCCAACTAGGTAATTGTGTGGCTTTGGGCAAGAGCATGGTTCTCAGCCGGACCCCCTTTTTTCATCTGTGCAATAGAGGCAGTCCCAGTACCTACCACCTAGTGGGGGGTTGCTATAAGGATTAGATGGTGTCAGTGGTAAAGAACACTCATGAATTCCCCTGCTTTCTCCCCAAGTTCTGTGGTTCGAGGCAGTGAAAGTCACAAGATGATTGATCTGTCTGGAAATCCAGTGCTTCGCATCTACTACACCTCCAGGGTGAGCATTTCCTGCCCCTCCCTTATTTACTCAGCTTGTGCCAAGTCTTGGGCTGTGCCCTTTTCCGGGGTTGGGAGAGGACGCAAGCACAAAGGAAGGACAGCCATCTAGGGAAGAGAGGCCTATGAGGTATGAAGGAGGGGGGGTGGGATTACTTCGGAGGGCTTGTGTGAATTGCTCTAGGCAGCAAAGTGGGCAGAAGCCCAGGTGTACTTCTGGAGGAGGGGAGAGAAGCCAGGTATAACCATGAGGAGTATGGACTTTATTCTGAGAGGCAGCCTCTGAAAGGGTTTTTAAAGAGATAACTAACATGCTGAGATTGCTCTTTCCTCCCACCACGTCACCCTTATTTCCCCAGCATCATTCCTCCCAGCTACCCATCTTGTCCCTTTGTGGTAGGGGGGAATCACACTTCCCCACCCCCTTGTTTAAGCAGCCTTATTGTTTGTGCAGGCTGCCCTGTTTACCCTGTGTGCTGGAAACGAGCTCTTCTACTGCCTCCTCTACCTGTTCAGTTTCTCTGAGGGACCTTTAGGTAGGAGATGAGGGGCGGGGCTGGAGGATGGGAGGGGGTACTGGCCTGCCCAGGGAGATGAATGAAGGCTGTGGACGCACGGGCCCCCTCCTCCACCTGCACCCCATTTTCTCAGTATCACTCACCCTTGCTCTCTTCCTACAGTTGGCTCTGTGGGTCTTTTCCGAATGGGTCTCTGGATCACCGCTCCTATCTCCTTGCTCAAGTCCCTCATCAGTGTCATCCACCTGATCACAGCTGCCCGAAATATGGCTGCCCTGGATGCAGCAGACCGTGCCAAGAAGAAGTGACTCTAGAACTTCCAGCCCCTGACTAGCCCACCTGCCCTGGGAGCTTCACTGTGCTGTGTGGCTCCCCTTTCTCTCCTAGGAGGTCCAGGCTCACATCTGGATCACTGGGAAGGGGGTCAGTCTCTTTAATGATGTCTATTCTCCATAATCCTGAAGGCCAGTCCCTCCACTGTGATCCCCAAGGACCTGGACTCCAAGTCAGGAAGGATGCTCAGGAGGCCCCATCCACATGGGCAGTACTTCTGGGGCATCAAGAGGCCTGTCTGAAGACAGGCCATTGTCACACCTGGTGGCTCAGCCCTGGTTACTTCAGGGACACTTGAGTGAGGGGGTTGGGGTAGGGGCCAGGTTTCCCAAAATGCAGGGTCAGACCTCTGCCCCCAGCCAGATGAAGCCTGCAGGCACTATGGCCAGGAGAGAAGGAGCCATCTAGATCTCTCCCCATTGTGGTGTCCTCTATCTGATCTAGCTATGAAAACCTCAATAATAAAGATGGGGGCTTCACTGTCCTGGATTTGCTTTTCTTTGAAATACTCTTGGACTGGGGCCTGGGTTGAGGGGAACTTGGGGAAGAAGGAAGATCTATTTGGTTGTTTTTCCTTTAGTGTTTATGGGCTGACTCCTTCCTGTCATTCCAGTGACCTCAGAGGTCCTCCCCTCATGCCATGTCTCTTGTCCACCTGATTTCTTTTACAACACTGTCACTAGCTGTCTACATTTATTTGTATACCTAATATTATCTATCCCCACTAGGGCACTGACTTCTTGTTCCTTCTCTATCCCTTCCTACAATGAAGATTATCCTTAACCTGGCATATCATAGCTGCTTAATATTCACAAATAGATCATTTGGTTTCTCAGGGTGCAGTCCTTAGACCACTGTGGGATATTTCTTAAAAATTCAGTTTCTTGGACCCTGCCCCAGACCTTCATAGTTGAAATCTGTAGGAGTGGGCCCAGAAGACTACAATTTTAATAAACTCCAGGTGATATAGTCTCCTTGAGAATGTCAAGAATCACTTACTTAAACATTTGGGGGTCACCTCCCAAAAAGTAGACACTGTTCTGGGCATCTGTCCCTAACAGCTACTTCTACCATCAGCTTTCTCTGCTGTCTGGCACTGGCTTAAGAACTATATTGAACTGTATATATGGTAATGTGCCAGATCCTGTGCTGGGGGTTCTTTGCAGATGGTACTGGTTTTATCCTTATAATAGCTTAACCAAGAGTCCCTCATGGTCAGGAGCTGAAATTCAGCAAATGTGTGTTAAACCTCAACTCCCGAGCTAGGTCCAGGATTGGTGGGAACAGGCCAGCTAGGGGGATATGATAATGCAGTTAGGGACATGCTTGCTGGAGGACTTACGTGCTGGTGAAGGGGGTGAACATCTAACATAGGAAGTTGATAGGGGTTGGGGTGGGGATGGTTAATGCAGATGCGAGGACTGATTTTCAGATGAGGGAAATGAGGCAAGTGAGCACCCTGGACAGTTGGGGGGCGGGGATAATGAAAACATGAGATTGATGGGGCTGAAACAAGCGCTAGGGACTGGGGGTGGCGAACTGGTGAGAGATTGAGGGAAGCCATCAGCAGCCTAAGGAGCCCAATAGCACATTTGGACTTAATCTTGAGGCCCACATGGAGCCATTGAAGAAAATTTTTGAATAGGTAAAATATTCACATGATAAAAAGTTAAATTGTATACATTACAAAAGGCTGATGAAGTCTCCTGCCACCTCAGGCTCTCACTTCTTCCCACTGCTACTCTGTTTACGTAAATTGTCTGAATTCTTCATGTCTACACGTATGTACGTATACTTTCCCATGTTTTAAAATTCACATATATGTGCTGTTCTATCATGCCACTGCTGTTCCAAGCGCTTTGTGTATGTTACCTTATTTCGCCGGACATGCTATACTGTGTACTAAATGCAACAAGCCTTTGACTGTGCCCATTTTCCAGAGAGGAAACAGGTCCTGAGGGGAAGGAGGCCAACCTGGCTGGCTTGGCTCCAGAGCCCACACCCTTAACATTTACCATACAAGGCAGTCCACATAAGTTGTCTTCTTAATGGTGACAGAATTCCATTATTTATTTGTTTAACCAGGTCCTGCCATAATGAACAATGCTGCAGTAAATTACCTGGTCTCTCCTGGGGACACTTGTAGGATGAACGCTGAAGAGAGGAACAGATTTGTACTTGCGGAAGATAGTCACAAGCTGAGCTGTCCCTCCAGCTCTGCAGGTGTCCCCTTACATGGCCTGCCCCCAGTCAAGGTGGGAGAGGACCTTAACCTTTCTGGAGTCAGCTCTCCCCTCCAGCCAGAGGAGTCCTCTGAGCACTTGCTCAAGCCCTAGGACCCTGAATGGCTCCAGGCTCTAACCATTTACAGTCACATCAGGAGTTTCTAACTCATGTAAGTCAAGCTATCTGATCTGAAAAAGAGAAGAGAGAATTGGGCCTGAGGTGGAGTTCCATTAAAATAGAATATGCGCCTGAGGCCTGAGAAGCCAGCAATGAAGACTGAGTCCCCTTCTCTGGTGGGGCCTGGGGATTAGCCTGGTGCCTTTGGTCCCATGTCTAGTGGCTGGACAGAGCCTAGGAGGAACCTGTAGAGCACAAACCTGTGCTGACAGCCTAGGATCAGGTGCCTTGTGACCTCCTGGAGGAGGGGGTAAGAAAAGTCTAGGCTGAATTGGAGTCACTATATTTGACCTGGGGAAACAGAGCAGAGTCACATTATATGTGGCCTCGGTCTGAATGTGTGCCTGCAAAATTCATATGTTGAAACCTAAAGCCTGATGTGATGGTATTTGGAGATGAGGCCTTTAGGAGGTGGTTAGGTCATGAGCCCTCATGAATGGGACCAGTGCCCCTTATAAAAGAGGCCTGAGAGCTCTCACCCCTTTCACACTGTGAGGACATGGTGAGAAGGTACTGGCTACAAACAAGAAGTGGGACTTCCCCAGAACTCAACCATACTGATGCCTTGACCTTAGACTTCCAGCCTCCAGAACTAGGAGAAATACATTTCTGTTGTTTATTACCCACCCAGTCTTTGGTATTTTATTATAGCAGCTCAAACGGACTAAAATATGTGCAGTAATAATTTCTGAAATTTAACTCTATGCCCATGGGCCGAATGAATAACCACCATGCAAAACATTCTGTTGGCTCACTCCATTCAGAGGGTGGGGATGGGCACCAGCAATCTGCTAGTCCCTCAGGTGTTCTCTTATTGTGATTAGTTAAAAGTACCCTAACTGCTGTAACAAATCTCAAGATGTTTAGTGACTCAAACATGATAGGTTATTTCTAACTTAAGTCCTAATCCAGTGCCCCTGACTGTGAAGTAGCTCTCCTGATGCAGAGATTTGGAGACTTGGGGCCTCCCATCTTACGGTTCCACTATTTCCAACATATGCCTTCCAAGAGCACTCTTGTATCATGTAGGCAGGGGAGGTGCACCTAGAAAATTGCACAAGGCTTGTTTGAAGGCAGGGAATGGACAAATACCTCTTCTACTCAAATTCTATGGGCTACAGCTCAGTGAATATGCCCACATCTATGTGCAAAGGAGGTTGGGAAATAGAGGTGGGTTGTAGGCCTAGGAGAAGACAAAATAGATTCGGTAAACATCTTCCCATGCTGAATGTGACTGCTGTTTAAAGGAACAGATTTTTCTTTTACAAAGGGTCTTTAAATCAATCACTCTATCTGGTATTCAACCAAGAAAAGTCATTTGCTCCAATGCTAGAGAAAAACAGCCTGCGTTGAACTTCATCAGAGATCACACTGTTCTGTATTTTACGAGCAATTTAAGGGAACATCAAGGATAAATTTGGTACTTAGAACTGGCTCCGGTGCAGCTGGGTCTTCACTGTATTTCTATCAAGGACTGTTTTCCTATAACTATGGTGGATTTTTATCTCCCTCATCATACGATAGGTGCCGAGCCTATCTTCATGCATACAAAATAAGAGCAGCTTCCTCTATTACCTTATAGGACAGCACAACTTTGTGAGGCACAGGTAGCAGTCAGGATAGGCCAAATCATGCTATGACAACACCCACTCCAAATCTCATTTAATACAGCAAATATATTATTTCTTGCTCCTGCTGCATATCTATTGTAAGTGAGCTGTGTCTCAGCTTTATGCCATTTTCTCCCTGGGACCCAGGCTGACAGAGCAGCCTCTATATGAAATATTGCTGGTCACACTGGAAAAGGGAGGTGATGTCACTTTGCCTTGTATTTCATTGGCAGAGCAAGTCACATGGCCAAGCCTGATGGCCATTAGAGATCCGTGTGGAGACACCAGTAGAATGAGCCCACAGCTCGAGAGATCAGAAATGGAGATTTTGAAGTTAGTAGCACAGAGATGCTCTAAAGCCATGAGACTGTAGCTGAGTAAGGGAACAGGGTCCGGTATGACTCATAATTTAAACTAAGCAGAGGAAACAGAGCTGGCCAAGGAAATTAAGGAATGGCTACTGAGGTGGAAAGAAGTGAGGAGGCTATGTCACAGGAGCCCAGTGTGAAATGGGGGTGGACACTGTGCCACATGAGAGGCCATATCAGAACCTAACTACTAGGTCTAATGACAGGGACATCATTGGTGATGCCAATTTGGGCAGTTTCCATGAAGCAAGGGGTGGAGACAGAAGCTAACTGGAGTGGCTTAAGGAGATAATGGCAGGTGAGGAATGGAAACAGAAATTTGGCTGTGAAGGAAAAAGAAGAGAAGTGGCAGCTGGAGGGAATGTGGGGTCAAGGGCAAGTTTGTTGGTTCTATGTAGGAGAAAGTAGAATATGTTTGTATGTTGGTGACAGTGGGAGGAATTGGTGGTGTAGGAGAAAGGTGATAGTGGCAGGAGGGGACTCAAGGACTTGGGAGCCCAGGAGAGGAGCTGGGCTTCATGGGAATAGGAGTGAGAACAGAGCCCAAATGCCACAGTTAGAAGGGAAGGGGTGGGTCTTCCTATCTTCTGAAAGAGGTGAGATAAAGTGGGCAGAGCTGTGGAGGTTGACGGGAGAGGTGTGAAGAGTTGTTCCCAAGAAGATTTAGTGCAATATAGTGTACTCAGAGGTCATTAGGCCTTGAAATTTGTTTATGAGTGGAAAATGAGTTGGCATGTAGGATGTTCTTTCTCCAGCAACACAGAGTGAGCTGAGTAGGGTGGTATGGGGCCCTTCCCACTAAGCATCATGGGGCAGAGGGAGAAGTGATGAAGAGAGGTCTCAAGGGAGTAAATTACTTGGACAGGCTTGTCACTGAAGCCTGGAGTTTGAGGGATGGTTGTTGAGAAAGCAGCTGGAATCACAGGATGGCCATGGGAGGGATAATCTCTACCATAGATAACCTTGACTGCTGTCACTCACCCCAAGAGGTCCTTGGCAATAAACATTGTTAACTTTATAGATGCCAGGAATATGAAAAGCTTTAAATTAACCATTTCTCAAGGGAAGATGGCAGAGTGTTTGGAAGAAACAGAGGTGGAGGGGCTGACCCACCTTCCCTGTTCCAAGCACTGAGCCAACCTCACCAAATGCTGGGGGCTAAACAGATAGCCCCTGCCTCAATGAGCTCAGACTTCAGTAGAACCACCAGCTGCACAAATGCAGCCCAACTTGGAAATGGACAAGGACCAAGGACAAATGGGGAGAAAAGAAAGAATACCCTAAAAACAGCTTCAACCTTGCTCAATAGGAAAACTGCTGTCCTTTTTCACAGGAAGAGATCACAGACGCTGAGTTGCCCCCTCCAGCCACACAGCAAGTTAACCCAAGCTTCTCTCTCCACCCCTGGGGGATTTTGCTTCCTCAGCAGAGACAGGGCAGGCCTGGCAGCCACAGCTCTACCTGGGCCAAAGGGCTGGTTAACCTTGCAGCCTCCATTTGTGTTCCCAGATGGATGGCACCCAGATCCTTCTCCCAGGAAAGGGCTCCTCACTAGTCATGGCAGAGGGTGGGGAGGGGCCACCCCACCCTCGATGTTCTTGAACCCACACCAGAAGCCCAAGGCGGCAATCCAGTTCCTACTGCCCTTGGACAGAATCCTCCCCGCCATCTGATGTCCCCATCTGAGGGACAAGTGCACAGATGCCCTGTACAGGCCTGCCAAGTGCGCGGTGTGACCAGCCAGTGGCACCAAAGGAAGCCTCCCAAGTGCAGTAGGAAGGCAGGCAGGATGGACGCACCTACAGCCAGAGTGTTACAGGCTCCTTGGCCAAGCTGGGCCTCTTGGAGGAAATGGCAGTGAGATGTTCCTAGTGCAGGGGCCCTCCCCGAGGGGCTGGCCCACCCTCTCAACCGTGGCATCATCTCCTCCACTGGGAATCTAGGAAAGTTGACTAAAAGGACAGTCTGGCTGATGAGTAAGACTTTGGGGCCACATTCCTATCAGCGTGACTTTGGGTTAGTCTTCTCCCCACCCCAGTTTCCTCTCCATTTTACAAATGTGAGTCTCTAGTAACTATCTCAAGCTTTCAGGGGGGGTTCTCTATCCAACTCCTACATTAAACCCTCCCGTGACACACACGTGAGGCAAGAGAAGACGGTTTGAATGCTCAGGAGTGTTACAATTTATTTGTCAATGCAACATGAAGCTAAGGCACAGTACGGCTGCTTCCAAAGACTTGAGGGACAGCAGAGGACTGGAGAAGCAAGCCTTTTTCAGGGCCGTGGCCCCCGGCCGTGTTTTTGGCTGGGGACTGGGCCTCAGACCCTAGCCCCAGTAGACCCATGGCTGTGTGGAAGAGGTTGACAGGAGTGGAGCCATCAGTGATGAGGGTTGATTTCAGACCTAGGCTCTGGAGCAGTTTTACCTGGAGGAAGCAAGAAGTTTGACCATGGTCCCTTCTCTCATCCCCTTGGCCACTTCTCTAGGGCAGAGGCCATCCGTCTGTTCTAACATTGTAGCTGCCACCCAAACCATCCTCGTAGGATTAGTCAAGAGATCATTGTGGAGCATAAAGGTTACATTCTCAGGGCCTAAAAGATCTGGTCCCACCTGCAGCTGCCTCTAGCAGCTCACTGTCTGACTCTTTGCTTGCCAGTGCTTTGTGTTCCTTAAATGCACTGAGGCTCATTCGCTTTGTGTCTTTGCACTTGGACTCTCTCCCGGAAAGCTCCTGTCAACTCTACATAGAGTTCAAGCAAACTCTCTTCAGAGTTACTCTCTTTAGACCAACTTATTTGAAATGTCACTTCCTCTCACCATATTACCCTACTTGTCTTTCTTCAAAGCACTTCTCACACTGCTGTCCCATCTGTTTGTTGTGTCCTCAGAAGCTCTAGCTCACCGTCAAGTCTAGTACAGTGCCCTATGTGACACCATGCTCAAATGATATACGTCAGGACACAGGACAGTTCTGTCACCACCTTCCCTCACTCCTCTATCTCCAGCGTCTCTCTAGATGTACTTGCCTCCCTGGCTTTGCCTTCTTGGTTCTAAGTATGGTCCCAACATACATACACATCCCCCCGCACACTCACCTGCATCTCTGGCCCTGCCACGGCAAGGTCCCTGATGGTGCTGGGGCCCAGGGCCTCCGTCATCTGCTTAAATTTCTTCACCTCTACCTCAGCCAGCTGCTGGGCCTTGCTCACCTCCAGCTCCAGCTGGGCCCGAGCATAGACCAGTTCTAGCTCTCGTACTTTCTGGACCCGCTGAAGCTCAGCCTCCTGGAAGCGGAAACCCAGCATTCTGTCAATTGTGTGGCCCTGGGGACTATGCAGCGAACTTCCTAGCCAGCAAGCTGGAGAGAACTGAGGTGGAAGGGCTGGAATTGTAAACTTATAGTCAGTTAGGTGAGAATCTTGGCTATGCCATCTTTCCAATAGCAACCCATGGGAGCCCCTTAATCCAAGCCTCAATTCCCTCATCTGTAAAGTGGAATGATATCTACCTTAATCAGGTTTCAAGCATTAAATAAGATCACGCATGTAAAACAAGCAATACCTGCACAAAGCTGGCCAGTGTTTGAGCATGTTTTATATGTAAGATATGTGTAATAATCATCTTTGCCTTTCAGGCAGGTATTAGGTAAATTGATAGAAGGAAAGGACTTTATAAACCACAAAATATTTGAATAGGGTTGTTTGTCAGGGTACTTGGCATCCTACTCAGCTTCAAGGACTGCAGGGATTGAATCTCTTGCAGACCCCAAGGCCACATTCTTCCACGGGCACCTCCCCAACTCACCGTCTCAATGGCCAAGGCCTCTGCCTTCAGCTTAGCCTGCAGCACGGAACCTTGTCCCTCAATGCGTGCTGCCTCTGCGCGGGACTCTGCCTCCGCCTTGGCACTCCCGGTGCTCTCCACAGCAGTGCTGCAGGGATCGGCAGGGTCAGAAGAAACCCAGGAGAGAGCCCAGCCCTTCTCCGGCCTTAACTTTTGCTGTAGCAGCTTTCATACATACACCCCTGTCTCCATTCAGCTGCTTTGCCAAGACCCTCAGCATAACAGGCCAACTTTTCCTCTAGCTCTTGACCCACCTCAGAGCCTCCAGCTCCAAGAGTTCCCTGCGAGCTTTCTCGGCTTCTGACTGGTCCAAGATCTTCTGCCTCTCAAGGCGGCCACGGGCTTCTTGTTCTAGTCTCTGAGCCTCATGCCTGGATGGGAAAGGGGACAGGGAAGATGATGCTGGTGTGGCACCAGAGGTGGGGTGCCCAAGACAGAGGTGCCCTAGCCCATGGGAGGTGCTTATCATGCAAACAGAAGAATGGTGTGTGTGCTGCAAGCCTAGAACGATTCTGTCTCAGGGGAACCTGGTCATGACTGAGACCCCTGCTTTCACACAACATACCTTTCAGTGGGGAAAAGCAAGTCAATGAAGAGGATTTCAAACCATGACAAGTTCCCTGAAAATTGGAGACCCCATAATGACTTGGCAAAGAGGGTGCTGTTTCAGTTGGGGTAGGAAGAAAAGGGCTCTCTAAGGTGGTGACCTTGGGCTGAGGCCAGAGAAGCCTGTCCTAAAGCATCCAGGGGCACAATACCCTGGGCAGAATGAGCAGACAGTGAAGAAGGCTTTAAGGTGGGAATCCAACTGTGAATTTGAGAAGCAGAAAGCAGCTAGTGGACCTGGCTCCTGTGAGCCTGAGAAGGAGGCTGAAAGGTGAGGTGGAGGAGGCAGGGCTGGACCCCATAGTGCCTAGAAGATCACAGAAATGAGTTGGGTTCTAGCAGGAGCAAGGTGAGAAGCCACAGGAATAGGATGGCATCTGGTCACATAGTCACACTTCGAGTAGGCTATTTTCTGGGTAAGGATAACAGCAGACTGATCATCAGGGGATGCCACATTACCCAGGGCCCAGCAGTGGGCTGGAGATGGGGACCCTGGAGATGTCTAGCCCTCAGTGAGCACTGTGGGCAGCTGCCCTCACTCACCTGGCAGCTGCCTCCTGGGAGTTGGTGGTGATCTCAATGGCCAGCTGGACGCTGCGCTGCAGGGCGTCCCTGGTCCTCTGGTCCACAGGCTCTACTGACTGCACATCTACGCTGCTAACCACCAGTCCATTTTGGGGGAAGATGGCCCGGTCCCGGGCCAGGGGCAGGGCCTCACCATTGGGCCCCTTGGCTTCCAGGGTCTCAAAGCCAAAGACAGCAGTGCGAATGATGCGGGCTGAGTTCTTATGGAAGTCATCAAAGGTGACGGAGGCCACGGCCCCCCGTACCCGGGATGCAATGGCTTTGCAGGCATCACCCACAAAGTCAGGCACCGAAAAGAGCTTAGCTGCCTCTTGGGGGTCCTTCCTGTCGCGCAGCTCAAAGTGCCTGTGAACAAAGAGGCCCAGAACAGGGAAGCATTTTCCTCCAGGAAATGACTCATCTTCAAACAGGACTCCCACAGCCACACTCCGTGGCGCTGCAGGGTCTCTCATGATAGAGAATACAAATTAGTGTCCCCATGTGCCAGGTGAGGTCCTAAGAAACTTACATGTGTTCTCATCTCATTCTCTCAGCCACCCTATGAGGTAGGGAGCAGCACTGTCCCTGTTTTATGGATGAGAAAATAGATGTCCAGAGAGGTTAAGTGAGCATTACAGTATGAGGCAAACCAGAAAGTTGAGACCAGAAACTACGGTGACAGGATCTTGCTCTTAGTTGTCATGCTGTAGTGCCCCAAAGATGTCAGTGCCCCATCTGCCTCTGTCATGGTCCTAGCCACTCAGCCAAGAGGTGGGGAAGTTGGAAGTTGTCGAGTACTGCTTGTGGATGTGACTTATCTTCCCTAAATCTAGTTGCTGGCATTGGAGCTCTAGCTATGTACAGGGAACTTGTTCTGATTTTCACTGCATTCTTAGGTGGCCTATAAAATTGATGGCCATAGTCGTCATTTATAGATGGGGAAAGTGCCAAGTCACCTGCCACAGCTAGCAAACAGCAGGGCTGGGTGCAGACCCAGGGAGGTGGCCCCAGAGCTTGTGCTCTCGCCCACCAGCTCACTTCCAGCCCTCCCACCAGTTGTGTCTCATCAAGCTTTTTATAACCTTACAGTTATATGTTTGGCTGAACATACACTGGGTGTTTAGCTGGAGAGCATCCTATTATGTCCCCCAAATCTTGCTCCCAGGAGATGAGCCCACATCTTCCCTGTCATTCCCCTGGGGCATCAGACTAAATTTACAGGAACCCCTGGGTGTTCCTCTTGACCACGGCACAGAGTCAGGCATCCCATTCGCATTCTGAGCCCCGTATTCCAAGGAGGCCTCTCGCGTACTCAGGGTTCTCCTGGGGTTGCCCCAGTAGTAGTCTCGCCACCTCCTCCCCACCACTTACCAATTGTAGGCAAGCTGTAGCTGCAGCCTGGCATGATCTGCAGTTTCAATGGTGATGACGTCTGTGAAGAAGTCGGGACCGAGCAGCAAGCAGAGTGCCCGGCGGGCGTGGGGATGCTTGGGCCGCCCAGCCGAGAGAGACAACACCGTGAACTGTTCCTCAGGACCCAGCGATACCAGCTCGGGCCCGAATACCACACTGCAGAGGGATCCAGGAGTCAGACACCCGGAGAGCCTTTCTTGCCACTACCCCCTCCTCCGGGGGAAGCCCCTCACCGAGCTCTCTTCTCTCTGTAGTCATACACCTGCACGGCAGCATTGTGAGGGACGCGGTAGCTGACCACACGGGTCTTGTTCCGGGGAGCGGAGGGCAGAAGGGTCTTGCCCATTGCCTTCTCACCCCTGTCCGCCAGAGGGTCCTGCCCCTTGTTCAGTAGCTCCTCTACCCCAGGAGGCAGCTCCTTCTCCCATAGGACCTCATCCTCTGACAGCATGTAGGTGCTTCCAATCACAGCACGCACCTGGAGAGAGATGAGTAAGGAGAAATGTTACCAGGATGGTAAAGCTCACCCAGTAGTCCTGAAGCAGAACTGGTCGGGGGTAGTGGAGCATCCTGGTTAAACAAGGTCTCTAGAATGAGGATGCATTAAAGTTCTCCATCTGTTGGCTCTGTCATCTTGCGCAAGCCACTTTGTCTCTGTGCTTCAGTTCCTCATCTGCAAAATGGACCCAGTATAGGCTACCTCATAGAGTTGAGGAATGAATGACATCTCACATGTCTAGTGCTGAGAATTCGGCATACAGTAAGTACTTGATATTTCTTCTGGAATTTTCCTCCCTGGTGCACCTCAGAAGGTGTCCAAGGGACAGGAAATAGGCAGTATACACTAACGCTGCCTGGATTCTGAGCTATACTTCTAGGTTGTATTCTTAAAGAGGTCAGAGATGTAAGTCAAACCAAGGTCAAGGTTTCAGGTGAGGGGGCAAAGAGGAAGGATTCCACCAGGATAAGGGCATGGGGGAGGAGGTCAGTTCTCACTGTTCCTATGCCACACCCCAGGCAGACCTTTATGCCAAGGGCCAGATCTGCAGTGGGAACGAAGTCCCCATCCTAAAACCTGGCTCACCTCCCTTGGGGGGTTTCTAAAATTTTAAGTTAGATATTAAGACAAAGGAAAGGCAAATACTCCACAGAATGCCTTCATACCTACCAGCCAGCTGACTTGGCTGCTACTGTCAATGATGAAGTCCCCTCCCTGCCTCCATCACGTTCCTTTCCCCATCTCACCCAAAGCAAGCCACTACCATGACCACATGGCAGTGACGGTGCCTATCCCTCAGTTTTTACCTTTCCAGTCTTGACATCCTGCACATAGATGCCCTCATTCTCGTTCAGAGGGATGGCCTGACGCTCTTCTACCACCTCCACCTTGGCAGACGGCACATATTCCAGGGGTCCACGGATGAGCCAGTGATCGCCAGCCTGGTGTGAGAC
Source organism: Cynopterus sphinx (assembly GCA_030015415.1). Classification (NCBI taxonomy): domain Eukaryota; kingdom Metazoa; phylum Chordata; class Mammalia; order Chiroptera; family Pteropodidae; genus Cynopterus; species Cynopterus sphinx. The sequence goes on along the minus strand of CM057379.1, from coordinate 89,799,510 downwards.
CTTCTCCTCATCTTCCCCCTCCTCCAAGGGCTGCAGGGCCCTTAGCAAGAGCCCTTGCTGCTCTGATAGCACATATATGTCCTGGATGCCTCGTTCCAGCCTCTCTCCTGGCTGCAGGAAAAAAGACTTCTCTCCCTAGTGGGGAGACATGGGGTTAGGAGCAGCTGCCACTCAGGGTTGCAGGTGCCTCTGACTGCATCTCCCCCAGTTCCATGTGGCCATGGGCTTGTATTGAGAACAGGAACCCAAAAAATACCCTTCCTATCCCCATATTGTAATACAGTGAAGTGCTCTCTGGACCATGAGGCTCTCTACAAATGCCTACAGATCTCATCTGGTCAAATCTACTCTTAGAACTGTTAGCACCTGGATCCTCACAGCTCAACAGTTAAGAACTAACCTACTGTTACTCTTAATTTCTCCCATGTTTTGTTTTCTTGTGATAGTTTAGTCTGGGCATTGGCAAATCCTGGTCTTTGGGCCAAATCTGGCTTGCCGCCTTTTAAAAAATGTGTATGTGTATTATTGATATAATATATATGAGATATAACCCATATGTCACAAAACTTATCCATTTAAAGCATATAATTCAGTTGTTTTAGTATATCTATAGCGTTATCCCACCATCACCACTATCTAATTACAGAACATTTTCATGACACTGAAAAGAAACCCTGTATTGCTCACCCCTACCTCCCACCAACCACTAATCTATTTTCTGTTTCTATGGATTTATCTATTTAGGACATATCACATAAACAGAATCATACAACATAGGGTACTTCATGTCTGGCTTCTTTGGCTTAGCATGATTAAATTTATCCATGTTGTATCATGTATTGGTACATGCTAATTGTCAGTACATGAACTATGGTTCACATTCAATTTTTTATACCTGAATGATATTCCATTGTATGGACAGACCACAATTTTTATTCATTCATCAACTGATCAATATTTGGGTGTTCCGGCTTTTCATGCCTGTTTCTACAAATAAAGCATGGGAGCACAGTGGCACTCATTCGGTCACCAGCTGCCTATGCTGCTCTCATAGTGTGACAGCATATGCTCACAAAGCCCAAAACATTGACGGCCTGCCCCTTTATAGAAAAAGTTTGAAGACCCCTCCTAGTCCCATGGATAGTTCAGAGAGAGGATGAGGTAGGGATGGGGAGAAGAGTAAACTAAGAGATTTGCTTTATGCAGAATGAAAAATGAACAGAAATATGAGAGTGTCTCCAGGCCTGCAACACAGGGAAGGGCCACGGAGGAGGAGGTCCCAGAAGAGACCTCAAGCAAGTGACCTGAGGTCAGGGGCTGCTGGGGAGGGGATTGATGGGTCAGCATCTCAGAGCCAGCACCCAGTGTGCGAAGGCACAGCAGAAGCTGTGCCAAGGTCGGCATTTCCAGAACACGTACCTTGGGTGGCAGAAGAGAAGGGAGAGAGATCTGAGGGCCTTGTGCCATACAAGGGCATTCACCCTCCAGGGGAGGTGGAGGCACTTACCTTGACGACGCGCTTTTGTCCCAGCTGGTTCTTGCCATCCAGCCCGACTGGGTCGAGAATAACACAGTAGTTACGGGGGCCCAAGGTAGTGATGGGCACGACTCCCAGCACCTCCTCATAGACATCTGGCACGTGGGCCTCTGTGTCCTGCACCGTCACCAGCCACTCCTCCCCAGTACGGCGCATCACTCCCCTCAGGTCTCGGAAGTTCTGCCGAGCCCGGAGGTGCAAAGCTGTCTGCAGAGCAAGATGTTGGCGTGTGTGAGTAAACCCACTTCCAACTTCCTCAGGGGACCTGGGAACCCCACTGGTCATCAAATACTCAGGTCTCAGTGACAGTTTCCATTAACCCAGGATGACTTTTTAACTCTTTCAGATGACCCAGGATACTCTTCAGGTTATCTGACCTCCACTTTTTTCTTTTAGAAATATTACTTCTCTTTTACACTCATGTATCTGCCACCATCTCTGCCATTCTTAGCATTCTTTACCCCATGGTCCCTTAACCCACATCCCCCACAGCACAAACCTTTTCTGTAAGGATCACAGCGTCCACCAAATCCAGAACCTCTTCAAACACCGCTGGGAGATATGCACCCACAGAGCGGACCAGCCATTCTTCTCCTGGGCCAAGGGCAGAGAGGTAGGGGTCAAAGGTCACCCAAGCCTGCTCCCTACTGCTCATTCAAGAAGCCTAGACAAGAGGACACCTGCAGGACTTTTGTAGGTGAGGAGGTGTCACTGCCCCAGGCTCAAGGACCTGACAGGGGTCCTTGTAGTTATTCCTATCTTTGAGGCTAGAGAAAAACTAATCCCAACGAGAATACAAAAACCCTTCTAAGTGTTTAAGTTGCTGCTATGCCAATACCTGCCATAACTTCTCTATGCTCTGAAGACCAACTTTTTTCCTTCTCATAAAACGCAGACTGTCATTATTAGAGTCAGATGTCATTTAGTTAATTAGAGAAGCAAGAATGCCCGGGTACCAGTTCCAGCCTTGTCCTTTCTGGCCATAAACACAGGCAAATAACCTAACTTCTGTGCCTCAGCTTTGTTACATGGAAAACGGGAATAGCAGTGACTCTGGCTTGTTTGAGGACTAAATTATTCATAAAGCATTCTGAACCACACTTGGCACACAGTAAGCATTTCATTTAAGACACTGTTTAATACGTCACATTTGTCAAATATAATTGCCAATTGCATGTGAACACCTGCTTTGCTGATTTAGAAACAGACATGGTCACTGCCCCCAGGTCATGGTAAAGGGTAGGAAGAGGGAAGACATGTCAACATGATCATGATCACAGGTTTAGGCCCAGAAAAGCACCGCATGAAGGCAGGTGGAGGAGCAGCTTATGAAATTCTCGGGAAGCACTTCGTCCCAGGTTGCAGTCACTTGTCAGGGCTTTCCCTTACCTTCCCACCAACAACTCACCCCCCCACTTCCCCCTCCCCACCGTGCCGGAGGCATGGCCTTCCCACTGCCCTCTGGGCCCCTTTGAAACCCCACCTGTCACCCTCTCCTTGTTGTCCCGGTCCTGGCACTCCTTACGAGCCCTCAGCCGCAGAGCCTGGTTCTGCCTGATGATCGTGGCCTGAATGATCTCAACAACTTCCACCTCCTTCTGGGGGATATATGTGCCTTGGAAGGGAAAACGAGACAGAGGTGAAGGTCAGAAAATATCAGGGCTATGATGGGAAGGCCAGAAACCTCTGACCCTGACTCCGGCCCAGTGGAAAGAACTTACCTGGTCCTTCAAATAGCCACTCATCTCCTGCGACTACCTTGTCTCCATTATTATTCTCAAAATCCAGCAATGCCTTAAGATGAAGAGCAGTGTTGGGCAGAACCACCTGCAGTGGGGTGATGTCCTAATAGGGAAGAAAGGGCATTCAGTGCTATCTCCCCAAGAGTCACACTTGATACCTTGGAGATCAGAGTCCACGGCATCAATTTTTACCTATGTCCCAAAATAAGACCCGGAGTGGAATGTATAAGGTAGGGGTAGTCCCAAAGCCATCTTGTCTGAAGAAGACAGAGCTGACAGAGCAAGAGGATGAGCTTAGAGGACACACATTCCTCTGCATGAAGTGCTCAGAAGTTTAGGCAGAAAACTGGGTGGAGGGCTTGATGACAGATATGAGAGAAATATCTGGGAAGCTGAATGAATATCTCTAGTCCTAGTGTACACTGGGGCCCTCTAGGAAGCATAAAGAGATGGGAAGGCACAAACTGCTAGAACAGGCACATTTTAAGCAGATGACTGTTTTCAAAGTTTCCTCATGGTCACAATACAGCCATTATACCCCAGTCATCTCATCTCCTGCCATCAGGAAGGGGGACCTGGCAACAGGTAGCCAAACCTTTTAGAAGTCTGTAGAGGTGTTTCTATAAATAAAACTTCACTTGATTTTTGATGTGAAGGAGGCAGGAAAGCAAGAAAAGAGAGGCTCATAAAGGCTAAGGGACATGACCAAGGTCATACAACTAGTAAGGAATAGAATCAGGCTTGAGCTTCAGCTTTTGGTGTAGCCTACCTGTTGCTCCTTACTCCAAGGCCCTTGGGCAGAGAAGGTCAAATAACTGTTCTATTTGCTGACCGCACACTGGACTGGAGAGAAGCAGGGCTGGAGGTTTACTGCCCACACAAGCCCTTCCTGTACACTTTACATGTGCATGGCACTCGGCTAGTTGTGGAGTGCCACAGAGTTTAAGTTCCAGCAGGTGATAAAGACAGACTATTCTCTCCAAGCGACCTGTAGACAGTGTCAAGGGAGGAAGGCTGCAGAAGTTCAGATGAAGGAAAAGTTAGAAAATGGTGTTTGAATTGGGAATCAAAGAGTGAGCTGCCTTTTGATACAAAGGTGTGAGAAGAGGAGGAGAAGGTAAGCATTATGTAATGCAATGTGTTTTTTCACCTCTCACATCTACTCTATCACTACTTCCTACCTGTTCTATCACAATTCCAGCCTACCTTTACCTATCCCTGCCACTGCCCTCACCTAAGCCACCAATATCTCCCATCTAGATGACGGCAATATCTTCCCAACTGGTCTCTTGGCCACCACCTTTGTTTTGTTCCAGTTCACCCCTCAAGTTTTTTCAGGCAGACTTCTAGCTTGGGTGTCTGGGTCCCCAGTAGTGTCATCAAGTAAGATTGGAAATATGGGAGAACAGATCTGGGGGTCAGAAGAAGTATTAGTTTGAATGTCCAGTATGAGGTGGCTGTAGGATATCCAGAAGGCTTCCTAAAGGCAGTTAGGGGCCTCCCAGCTAAAGTACGGACAAAGTAGTCAAGGCCACAAGAGCATGTGAGGGCACAGAGGAGGTTCAGGACAGAAACTGAAGGGTGAGAGGGCAGGGAGGAGGAGAGACAACTAAGAATAGAAAAAATGATATCAACAGTCAAACATAAAGACACATTTTAATAAAAGAGATCAACAATGAATGAGGTTGAAAGGACCTGTGAGACACAGAACAACTGTCCACTGGGCCTGCAGTTTGGATGTCTTGGGTCTTTGTCAAAGTGAGTTCAGTGGAGGTGGGGGCAGAGGCCAGATGAAGGGGTTTGTGAGGGTACAGAGCAGAGAACAAGTGTAAGTTGTCATCAAAGAGTAAGTAGGAAATATAAAGCTGTAAATAGCTAGAAATTAGATTCAAGGGGCATAAAAGCACAAATTTAGCATGCATATCCTGGGACCCAGCAATTCTTATGTTTCTACTGTTAAAAAAAAAAGCTAGCATGCACAAGGTCACACAGATATTTATTGCAGCACTGTTTTTCTTTATAAATTGGAAACATCCTAAATGATACCCAGTAGGGAAATGGCTAAACTTCTATACATCATATAGAATTACATACAATTAAACAAGATATGACTTATGTACCAAGATACAGATGTTCACTCACAAGACACTGGCAAATGACAATGTGATAGCTCTTACGCAAATAGGTTATAATCAATACTTTTTTTTGATATAAACTAATTGAATGCATAGACATATCTGGATGTGTGTATCTTGAATGGACAGTAGTAGATAATTCTGGGCAATAGAGAGCAGATATTGGTGGTGGAAGTCAGGGAGGTCTTTGCAGCCTCATGAATTCATTCTTTAGAATGAAAAGCTTACACAAGCCTTTAAGGCCAGAATAGGATGGAAGCAGCAGAGCATGTTGACTAGCCAAGAGAAAGATATTAGTGGAGAAATAAAAGACATGAGAAGCTCTAGGTGAGGAACAAGATCTCAAGAGATGGAGAGATGAGTCTTTCTGGGTCCACCTGATGGAGGAGAACCTCCAGGAGGCTCCAACAGGTAGAAAGGAGATCAGAGTAGGCACAAAAAAAAGAGGACACAGATCCAGATTCTGCCAGATGGCCCTCTACTTCTAAGTAGGTGACCAAGTTGTTCAGTAGTGAGAGGGTGGAAAATAGGAAGAGAGTGAAAAATGATAAATATTTAAAATCATACAGAGAAAAACAGAGAAAGCTGTTTGGGAAGGAGAGAACTGATGAGCAGGGCTTGGATTGGAACGAACCACTTGACTTATTACCTATTTACAATACTGTTGTGGTGGTAGAGCTGTCGACTCAGCTAGGAAATGCTTCCTGGGTACGAACACAGAAAGGGCAGGTGGGGGTAACACCAACCCAGGATTTTGCCATATGTCCAGCACATAAGAGAGCACAAGAAGTGTTAAAATGAGGTTAGGCTGAGACAGGAAAGCGAGGCCAGGAAAAGAATCTGGGGTCAAAAGCCTGAGGGGACATGGCTAGGAGGAGGAGGACTAGGAAAAGGAGACTGGAGTACTTTCAGAGGTGGAATAGGTGGGAGAATAACCATGGCCAGATTGGACATGGCACTGAGCAGGTCTGAAGTGGAACAGAGGGGCAATATCGGAGTGGAGTTTACGAAGGCCAAGTTGTTATAGGGTCATTACAAGGACATTAAATGAGGCTTCTAGGAGGACAGGAAGGTGGGGGAATGGAGGTCCAAGCCAGGGGTCACCCTCTGTAAAGACAGAAAAGGAAGTGGTAGTATGGAGGTAAGTGCTGATTCTCTGGTGAGAAAGTGGCATTGGGATCTGAGGATGGAGAAGCCAGCCCTCCTGGCTTGGAGCATGTGGGGTTTGAGTGAATGAGCTGCTGTGGGCTGGGAAACAGAGGTTACAGAGGCAGGGATGAGGAAAACTTTCTCTCCACCATAAGAAGCTTTTAAATACTGGCACCCAACTACCCTCTTCCCACTGCTCCCCACCTAGAGGGGGATTTAGTTGGTCTGAGTTAGGCCCTGGATTTGGGTGGCTTTTAACTTTTGACAGTTCCAGACTTAAATAAAAGTTATTCTAATGAAAAGAACACCCCCACAGAGTTCACTCAGATTCCTCAAGGGGTAACATTCTAATCATTCTTCATCCCTTTCTATCTCTACACACATACTTTTGCAAAGTGTCTGCATCTACTGGACAGGAATTCTCAAGGTTCCTGGGTCACGCTGTTATGCCTCCAAGATCCAGAAGTAGTGCTGAGCAGAGAACCCAGAGTGACACAGTACAGAAGTGCAAGGAAGTGAAGACAAAAGAACAGTTACGGAAATAAAGGTGGAATGCCCACTTGCATAGGCCTAGGACCCAAGTGTGACAAGAACAAGAACATGGCTGCAAGTGCGAGTCTCCAGTATCTTCCCATGGAAAAATCCCAGGCATTTGAGCCCACATCTCATCTTGTCCACCACTGCTGTCACTGCCCAGCAGAATCTTCACTGTTCAAGTTAATAAAATGCTTACTCTTGGCACAAGTCATTCAGTGCCAGACTGGCCAGGAGCTTCCAACAGGTTGTAGAGCCTGGCTGATTACATGGTGAGATGGGCAGACAGCTTGCAAAGAAGGGGCCAGTCTGTTATGAGCATGTGAGGAGGAAAAGGGCATTTGGGGAATGCGAGTGGAGGGGTAATGAGTCAATTCTGTCTCTGGTGAAAAACAGAAAATGATGCCCCCACCCACTCCTGTGGCCCTATTTCCCCACCCAAGGTAGTGTGAAGCCCTACGACAAGGTGGCACAACAGGTAGAGTGTGGTGTAGAGGAGGCAAGACAGATACCTTTTCTAGTACCTCCCCTGGGTACAGGGGGAAGGGGTCCTGGGCCAGCCGGATCTCTAGGTCAGCGTGGCGGAGCCGTACTTGCCCTGTGACATCGAGCAGCACTGAGCCCTGGGCGTCCCGAGACACTGGGTTGGCCACAGTGCAGTAGTGGCGTGGGGGGACAGTCACCATATGCACAGGGGCAAACAGGACCCTGTTGGAGGGTGAGAAATGGTGTGAGAACCCAGGGGATCCCCACTTGCACTCTCAAAGGAGACAGTGAAAAGGAGAGAAGGTCCCTGTCATCCAAGTGAGGACCAATCCAAGGGAGAAATAGATGATCATGCCAGTCAGATTAACAGGCCCTCCTGAGCCCCAGATCCCCCATATCCCAGTCCCAACACTAACCTCTCATTGTCCTGCCGGATGTAGGTCTTTGGCCCAACCTCCACACGGGACACGTTGCTGTTCTGGTCTAGTACATGGATGTAGTGGTATGGGGGAATTCGGATGATGGACTCTTCGGTTGCCATAGTAACTCTAAGTCCAGGGCAGCATATAGTGACAGGTGGGGAGAAGGTACAAGATGAACACAGGGGGCCTGGGATTAGGCAGGCATGAACCAAAAAAGTGGCTGGGAATGGTGGAATGAATCCTTCCCCCTCCAACTCATATTATTCCACCTTTCACCATTCCCAAGCCCACCTCTTCCTTTCTTCTTCCCACCCAGGGCAGCACAGCCCATCCAGGCCTACCCCCACCAAGAACTGCCTGACACTGTTATCCATAGAAGCTCAGGTCTCTGGGCTGTTCCTTTCTCTCATTTCCATCACCTTAATCTCCTAGAGCTGCCTGCAGCACTAGAAGGAGCTTTAGATCAACACTTTCCCAATCTCCAACCCCCATGTGTAGAAGCTGGGAGGACAGATCAATCTGGAGGTGCTATGGCCTTCTCCAGTACAGGGGGGAGCAATGGCTCCTTCAGGAGCAGGCAGCCTGATATATTCAAACCTTAGCTCATAGCCCAAGAATATCTGCATGATCTTTGTCTGCAGCCCCCTGACCCCCGTGCTTTAAGCGGTCCTGGGATGAACTGTTCAGACGTGAGCACCTCTCAAGGAAGGGATCCCTGACAAACTGCTGCTCCTATAGAATCAGTTGAATTAAAAACACAAATTATTCTAGTTCCTTCCTCTCCTTTCTCTGTTGCCACCCTTAGCTCCATGCTGTCAAGGGTGGGGGGGGGGAATAAAAGGGGGGTAAATGAGCCCTATATTCCACCCACCCCACCTTATCCGCTTTTGAATCCAGGGTTTGGCCTGTTCAGGAATGTCACACCTACCTAAACCCCATCTGTGTCTCTCGTAAGCCTTGGACTTTGGAAAGCATGTGCCTGAGTCATACAAAAGGAACCAAGTTTACTAAACTCAAAGCTTTGTCCTCAGACTTTGGTCAAATATTTTTGAAGTTACCAGAAAGGGGTGGCACCTCACTTACTCCATCATTCATCCAACTTCCAACCTGAGCTAAAAAAGGGAAGCAAGGAAGAAGGAGAATTGGCACAAGAAAAACAGGCAGGAGACATGACATTACAGTATCAAGGTGAGCCCCAACAGTTTTACTTGATCTACATAAACTATACAATTTCAATTTTGGGGTTTAGAAATGGGGAATTTTCACAAACTCCGAGTTCCTGATTTTCTTAAAGATTCAGGAGGTGGGCCCTACATTCTCACATAGCAAAACTGGCTAGAGCCAAGCAGCAACTGTGCCCTCCAGATGGGACATGAGCCTTCCTGTTTGCCAGTCTCCACCACTCCGTGTTGTCTTAAACTGGGCTGTTGTTCTCCAATCGCCTGCTGGGCTGCTGTTTAGGACCCACTACCTCAGTAGCACCCAATAGGACTTTCTATGATGATGGAAATGTTCTAAATCTGTGCTCTTTGGACGGGCCACATGTGGCTAGTGAACACTTGAAAATATGGCTTAGTGTAACTGAGGAACTTAACTGAAAATTTTAATAGCTAAATGTGGCTGGTTAATCCCATATTAAAAAGTGTAGCTCTAAGCAGCCGAGACTCAGAAAGGGATGAGTCATTCAAAGCCACACAGCAAGTTAGGAGAGTCCTGATAGGATGCTTAGCCCAGTCCCTCCAGTGGCAGCTACCTGCAGTGGTTAGGGGCACAGATTCAGACACTACCTGGGCTTCCTTATAATTCAGTTCTGCTTTTTTTGCTCTTGATGTCTGTTTCCTTAATGTCTTACCTCATTTTGAAAGGGGTTACAATTTTGATGTTTGCCTGGTACACTTTCCACAGAAGGATGTTATTCTGCTCATTCTTTTATCTTGCAACTTTGTATGGAATTTGACCTGGATACTTTTCTGTCCTTTATGTGAATTTCCCTTAACTTGTAGGAGTAGCTTTTGTAAAACCAGGGCTCCCTCTTCTGTTGATTTCAGGTAGTAATTGAAAATGAGGACTGGCTTTCTGCTTCTGTTCCTCTTCCCACTCTTAACTAGACTGTCTCTTTTCTTCCTCTTTACTGCTACATCCTGACCAGCTGTGCTTGTATTCCCCAAAGCTGCTCCCTGACATGGGGGTCCACAAGAGCCCTCAGGGGCTGGGACTGCCTGGATCCTGGTTCTAACCCTTACTGGATGGGTGATCTTAGACAAGTCCCTTGCCCTCCCTATACCTGTTTCCTAGCCAATAAAGAGGACTGGGCATCTACCCAAGTTATGAGGACTAAGTTAATCTTAGAACAGAGCCTGGTTCCTCAGACGCACTGTCTTACTGCCAGGGCAAGGAACGGCCCGAGACCCAGCTCCCCTGTCCATTTAGGGCATGTGACTTAGCACCAGAGGCTCCATATCTCACCCTCAACCCTCATTGGTTTACTGGTCAGGAAGGTGGCAAACCTTGTGTCTCCCCAGCTGTGGGGCTAGAAGCATAGCAGAGAAGGTAATCTGGTAGCCAAATGAAGACTTTTTCAGCTGTTCCTTTGCCAGGTTCTCTGCAGGGTGGAAGCCTGGCCAGGGAGCCAGATGGGAGGAGAGGAAGAGCTAGGGTTGTAGGCGGAAGTGAGGCCCCACAGGGAAGATTGGAACTCTAGAAGGTCACACAAGGCTGGGAAGCAGGCTCTATGAGCCTCCAGTGGCTCCTTGTTGGATGATCCCCACCCGCTATGGCCGAGGCCTCTCTACCATCTGTCATCCCAGCTGGGCCCAGGCTGAGTGCCTCGCCCAGATCAGTGACTCAGCTGAGAGTCATCCTTATAGAAGATCAAGCTGGGCTCCTGCCTTGTTCTAAGGCCAAGCCCTTGCCAACTACCCTTGTTTCAGGACTAGGATCTTGTCTTATAAACCTGACCTCCCATCCACAATGCTCTAAAGCTGTACTTTCCACCTGGACCACCTGCCCAAAACAGGCTTTACATTTTCTCTCTCCATCTATAGAAGTGTTTCAATATAGGGCCTCTCAGGAGATCTGGGGAGACCATCTAAGGCAGCATATTTGTGGCAAGTTTCAGATTTAGATTTTTGTAGTTTACCAGATGACATGTACAGTTAAAGCATTTTATTTCCAATGTATCAAGGTCCTCAAAACTCAATGGTTAAGGATTGCACTGACCTTGAGAAGGTCCTGCTCAGACTTGGGTTTGGCCCCAGCTCCCTAGAGCCCCCAGTCCTCCCTTCAGTGCCTGCTTCTGAGATCTGCCCCACAGTCTGCTTTTGGGGCACATGTCCAGACATGCCTGATCACAAGGTCATGGGGTTCCTGTAAGAACCAGTCAATTTTCACCCTAAGTCTCAGCACCCCCGCCCCCGCAACACACACACACACACACACACACACACAATGGAGGGGATAATAGGTACATGAGCAGAGAACAAAATATCCTGTAAGAAGCAGAAGCAGGGTTCATTATCTAGTTAAGAGGCAACTCTTCACCTGTATCTTGTCTTGAAAGTAAACTTCTGCTACAGCAATATTTAATGAGTCACAAGTCACTATGTATATCAGATCTTCAGTTAAGTGACTACACAGTAAATCTTAAACAGCAGATGCCCAAATGACCAGCCACACTGTGTATTGGTCTGCAGTGAGCAGGAGCATAGGCCTCACTGGGAAGCTGTGCATAACATAGAATCTTGGGCCCCACCCGAGCTGCTGAAGTTACTTGGCATCTTAACTAAACCCCAGGGATTTGGGTACACATTAAAGTATGAACAGCTCTGGTCTAAAGCAGCCAGTCTCAACCATGACTGTACATTACAATCACCTGGAGATCTTTTAAAACTACCCATTTCTGGGGATTCTGATTTAAGTGGCCTGGGATGGGGTCTAAGCATTGCTCTCCTGCTGACTCAAAAATATAGCAAGAGATGAGTTCTGTCACTGCTGGCATGATCTTGGGCCACTTGCTAGTCTCTGAGTCTTATTCTCCTAGATTGTGTAGTGAGAGTAAAAGCGACTGTTTCCTGGGTTTAGAGATCAGACATTAGATAACTTTAGAGGGTTTAGAGGCTGGAGTATATCTAGGAGGAAGAACAAATATGAGCTGCTTAAGGGCAAAAAGTTTTATTTATTCTCCCTCAGGCTGCTCACCCCCAGAGCCAAGTAGTCCCTTATCCAACACAAGCCCCCTTGTCCCAAGCCCTAGGCTATTGGTCCAGGCAGGCCAGAAGCTGGAGTTGAGGTCAGTGACTCAGCCTTGCCACAAGCACCTCTACAAACTTAGGTTAAGAAACTGCATGTCAAGTTCAGCATAAACAGGCAACAGGCACTCATCTGCGTAGTTTTCCTTCAAACATTCTAGTCTTTGGAGAACACAAGGGTCACATTACTCAGGCACTACAGAGAAACTGTTTTCTCTAGACAGTTTCCCAGTTTAGGAAAATATTTCCTGCTTTAAGGGACTGTAGAAGTTCTTGAGGATTTGTCTAACGTAAATCACTTTGTAGCAGCAAAATTTTAGGAACTTTTCTTCCTAAGAAAATCTCACCTGAGCCCCAGCCCAAATGGGCCATTTCGTAGGAGGAGCAGCTCGGTCAGCTCAGGATGCTTATCCTACCTCCATCTGACCTCCCAGATGCTGCCAATTAATGCCCATCATTAAAGATGAGAGCTGCCTAAATTAGAAGTGACCCAGGAATTGGGCTTCAGAACCTCTGATCCAGATCAATGTTTTCCAGATCAACGTTTTCTAAACTCATCTAGTTATAGGACTCAGCTGGGAGTACTCTGAGGCCTCACCCCAGACCCACTGGGCTCAAGTTTCCAGGAGAGTCTCTGGAACTTATATCTTCTGCAAGTGCCCCTGGATACAGCTCCCACTTATGAAGAACTTAATCTGTGCCAGGCATTGTGTTAAGTACCATTAATTAACTCATTTAATCCTCCCAAGAACCTAGAAATTAAGGAACTTGCTCAAGATCACATGATCAAAGACTGAAGCCAGAATCTACCCCAGGTACCTAGACTGAAGAGCTCCCAAACCAGGAGGCAGCTGGCTTCTCAGGCACAAATGTTCGTGAGACTCTAAACCTAGGATATGGGTGGAGCTGGTTACTCTCCAGGAGATAGCACCAACAGTAGTTCAAAGGTGAGCATTTTCTGCAACCTGAGAATAGCATTCAACAAGGAGGCCTGAGTTACCAGAGAGTCCTTAGGCTGTCCCTGAGCCACCCAGTCAAGGTGGGTGCCCTACCTACTCAGGGCTTGGGAGAGCTGCCCTGCCCAGAAAGCACCACCCCAGGGCAGGCTGGGTAACCTTTGTGTCAAGGGCGGAGATAGGCAGGAGTTTCCCAGGAGTCAAATGACATCCCTGACAGCCAGCCTTTCCTCCATAACCCAGGGGTTCACCCAGGCAGGGATTAGGAGAACCCCGGGGACATCTGCTTCAACTACCACCCCCCACCCCTCCATGCTTCACCCCCAAGATTGGAGATCCAGAATTTCAGACTGGTGGACCCAAATGAGCTTCCTGTTTTCCACTTCCTCTTTAAAGAGAGAAGAAAAAAAAAATTCTTGCTCACCAAACTCCACACCTTCTGGAAATCAAGCCTGCCTTAAGATCACTGTTAATGACTTCTCAAATGATCTGCAAGGCCCACAGTCAGCACAGCACTCAGTGGAGCAGTATAAAAAAAACCTCAATATTTGACAGAGTTAAGAAATCTCAGTGGGGACAAATCATATTCTAAGAGCTCAAGGGGACAGGCCAGAGCCCAGGTCCCCAAGGAAGGGGACAGATGAGTACAGTAGTACCCAACCTAAGTCTAGGAAGGAGTCTGAAAGGATCCCTTAAGTTTCCTGTCCACAATTACATCTGATGTGGGAGGTTGAAGTCAGAGAGGCCTGTCGGGCATTGGCAAGGTGGAAGATTGAGCTACCCTTCAAAAGACAGAAAAACAAGGAAAACGAAACTTCCCAGGGCCAAGCCTCATCCACCTTCTCTCCTCTTTGCTTCAGAAAAGGTCTGCCTGTCCCTCAAGGCTCTAGAAGGCACGATAAGGTTAGAGAGAACCTTGAGGAACACAAGGTTCCAACACTTTTTGGGGTTTTGGGGCCAGTAAGAAGTACTCACATCCAGAAGTGTGGCTGACTGCAAGACTCCTCAGATGCGGGAAACTCCCGCACCCAGCCCAATGCATCACTTCCCGGCAGGGAGGGCAGGCTTGGGGGTGGAGCTCGGGCATTTAAAGGGCCGGTGCAGCTGGATCTCGTTTTCTCCTCTGGGTGGCTTTCGCTGCAGCTGAAGGAACTGCAGCTCATTTAGCGCTCAAGAATTCCTGCCTCAGAGACAGTTGGCCTCACTGGAAAAAGACTGGGAAAGGTCAGAGGGCCTAAGGCAGGTGCTCATTGAGTTCACCTCTGCCCTATGAGGCTTAAATTTCCCAATCTGGGTGAAGACAATTCTGCCTCTCCACAACTGTTTGGACTCCAGCTGCACTGCAGCCCCTCCATTAAGAGAAGATAACTTCATATATTTTATTTTAGATTCAGAAAATTCAGTTCAGGTCTCCAAATAGATGTTCAACAGAAAACACACACACACACATATGCCTGCTTTCTGGCAAGGTGCTGTGTTGGGAGCTTAGAGTTTCTCTATACTTCCCAAGTTCCCCAGTGCCCTGGGTTAGGAAAGGAGGGCCAAGGCCCAGGCAGGTAGACATCCTGCACCCTAAGGCAGCAGCAGTCAGTATTTCCGCTGCCGGGGGAAGAGACTACTCCCTGAGGACCGGAGTGGGGGGCTGGTGGGGCTGGGGTCCTCTGAGTCCAGGCTGAAGAGGTCCCTGCCAGTACGAAGGATCTGCTCCTCCAGCTTCTTGTGTCGCTTCATGTCTGAGAGAACCTTGTCCAGGCGGGCCTCCCGTTTCTGGCTCCGGGCTGAGCTTCCTGGAGAAGAGGAAAGAGAGAAATGTGGAATGGAATGAGGCAGTGTGCACTTGCCTGGATGTTATCAATTACTTGGGGGAGCTTATTTAACATTCAGATTTCAAGGCCTCTCTCACGGAGGTTCTGAGGGTGACCTCAGATGGGGTGGGAAGTAAAGGTCTGAATTATGGAAAGGTGCCAATGATGTGAAGACCAGGGAATAACATCTCAGGCAGTGGCAAAGCAAGTACAAAAGCCCCAGAGAGATCTGTTCAAAGAGGAGTGTAGAGAGCTAAGAAGATGTGAAAGATAAAGCCAAAGAAATAACATGCAGGCCATGACAAACGTTTTGGATCTCTTATTTTAAATGAAAATGCCTTTGGAGGCCTGGGTAAGGGGTTGGAGTCTCTGTCCACATGCTCTCTTTTCTCACCCCAGCAATGGAATGCTTTGGAGAATTTTAAACAAAAGTAAAATGACAGAATTTATGTTTTAAAAGGATCATTCCAGTTGCTAAGACTTGGAAGCAGGAACACCAGTTAGGAGCTACTGCAACCATCCAGCCAAGAGAGATGGTGGTTTGGATGAGTTGAAGGTAGAGAGTAGTAGATGAACTTGGAAATGCTGTAGAGGCAGAATGATCAGAGCTTGCTGCTACTCGCTTGAAGTTTGGAGTGAGAGAAAATGAAATCCAGAATGGCTCCAAGGGTAAATTATAGGAAGGCACATGGGGTGCGAACTGGATCAGATTAGGAGATGTTCATAGTAGTAGAGGAATGTAGTCTAGATAATGGATGACCAGGAAAACTTGGACTTCTGGGGAGACGAAGATAAAAGGAATGGGAAGCATGTTAAAATTATGTGATATTCTCTTAAAGACAGGGTATCAGTTCAAGCTGAAAGGATGGCATCACTGTGTGATTACTCCTTCCCGCATCTACAAGTTGTGTAGCAAACAAGGTACTAAGCAAAGGCCTCTTTTAGGGAGTCACTTTTTGGGTAAGTGGGAGCAGAGGCTCTTTTACCTCCCCCCAACTCTTCCCTGTTGTCTGTACCTGGGGTGCGTCTCCGGTCAATCAGGGAGTCCTTTGGTGTCATTGGCTCATCATCAAAGTCAAATTCTGTGGGCATGCGGGGTCTGGAACAGGTGGACAGAGATTAAAAGGTGAGGGTGGTCTCCCCAAACACCCAAACAAGTGCTTCTCCCCATCTGCCAGCTTTTTCTCTCCTGCTCTCTTCCCTCCCTCCACTTGCCATGCTCCTGGGTCCCACCTTCCCTCCCTATTTCCTCTTGGCATCTGCGTAGCAGCCCCAGGGAGAAGGTGTAAAGGTGTGCCCTCACTTTTCCTCTTCCTCCTCTTTGGTCTCTGGCTCCTCATCGGATCTCTCCTCTTCACTCTGGGCCTCAGGCGTGGGTGGCCGGCGGGGCAGGATCTCGGCCTGAAGTTCCAAGGTACCGTGGGCAGCCAGCATTTCATAGAGCCGCTGGATTTCGGAGGGGGGCGGCATCCAGGCCTGCCCATCCACGGGCAGCTCCACCTCCTCATCGCTGCAGGGCACGTACCAGTCCTCGGATTCTCCCTTGGCATGTTCTTCCCCCTCGGCGCTGGGGGCTTCTCCTTGTACCTCCTCGGCCCCAGACCCCTCAAGCTCGGCCTCCTCCCGGCCTCCTTCCCCCTCTTCCTCGGCTTTACTGACCGAAGCCGAGGGGCCTCCGGTATCCCCTACGGCCAGAGCTTGGAGGCCGGAGGTCACTTCCCCTTCTTCAGACAGAGGCGCCGTCGTGGTGGCCGCAATGTCTCCATGACCCCGGACAAGGGACATAAGCCACTAGGGAAGGAGCCTTGCGATTATGGGAGAGGTAGGAGCACCACACTGGGGATCCCTTGGGCCCCCAGGGGATTGGGCTTCCCAGGGGTTTAGGGATGTTGCTCCAACCAATCAGGCTCCAGCTCTGGTACCTGCACCCAAACTGCCCGTCCCCCGGAGCGGGCGCCCAGTCCTCTCCCAGGACCCCGCCCCGCAGATGGAGACCCGGGACTCCAATGTGCCCAGCGACCGGCAGAAACCACTGTCCGAGCCGGGTCGTCTATTCTCGCCTCCACTCCGCCCCGCTCCGCACCCCGCGCCTCCGCCACCTCGGCCGCCGTACGCACCTGGAGCCAAGGCCCGCCTCCCGGACGGCCCAGGGCCGCGGCGCGCAGGCGCACGGCGCCGCGCGGAGGCAGGCGCGGGACGGCGCGCTCGTGCGCACGCGCGCCGCGGCCCGCAGCAAAGATGGCCGCCGGCGCCTGCAGGCGCGCGCCGCCCGCAGGCTCGGCCCGGAGCGGCGGCGCCGCGGGGCCCGCCGCGTTCCCACGTGAGACCCAAGTGAGGCGGGAGGCCAGGCTCATGCAGTCTCCATTTATTGGTGTTTCAGACTCATGCAGCATCCGGCATACAAAAAGGGAGAATCTGTTTGATGTATCCTTTTTTTTTTTTTAACTTTTAGGGTTTTTTTCCCCACACGCTTTTTTTTTTATTATTAGAAAACAAAAAACCCGCCAACTCCGAACCGCGTCGTAGCTCGGTCCCCGCCTCCCAAGCGGACTGTCGCGTGCAACCAACCTTCCGTCTCCTTAGAAAACAGTTGTGTAGTTCCCGCGCCTCTTTCGCTCCCTGCGGCTGGGAGTTTTGGTCCTATTTTGGGGGTTCTTTCGTTATAAAACACGTGAATTACCCCAGCCCCGAGGCCTTTAAGAAACTTGCCGATCGGGTTAAAAAGCTCAGGAGAGGCAGGTCAACTTAGGCTGACGAGGGAGGGTCAACAGCTGCACCCCTTCCAGGTGCGTGTTCGGAACAGCGCTTGTCACCCACCCACCCACCCACCAGTCCCCAAACAGCAGAGACTGGGCTGGCTAGGTCTGCGACTCCGAGGCGCCCTGTGGGCGTCTGGACCTGCGTGGTCCCAGCAGAGAACAGTCGGAGCCCGGGCTAGAGCGTACTCTCCTGACATCGCGCCCTCCCCCAGTCTATTACGTGCGGGAGTTTTTTGCAGAATAAACGGAGGCAGGAGGGTGGCGAGGAGGATGTTGAGGAGAGATGGGGCAGGAAGAGAAGGGGTGCAGGGTGTGAAGAGGGAAGGAGAGATGATAAAGGAGAGGATGAAAGGAACGGGGGAAGATACTAAGTTAAGGCTGGGGGAGACCGGGGTTGAGGTGCAGGGAATTCAGGAGGTTGAAGGAAGTGCAGGAAGGCTGGGAGAGATGCAGGGAGGCTGCTGAGAGCAAAGGGAGTTGGGGAAATGTTTAGGGAGGTTCCAGAAGTGCAGGGAAAGGAAGGCCAAGAGGCAGGACAGGCTGCAGGCAGAAGTGCAGAGAGGTTAAAACAGTGCAGGGAGAAGGGAGGCCTATGGTTGGCAGAGGAGCCTGGCAGGATGCAGGAGCAGGAGAGAAGCTGTAAACAAGTCTGCTCAGGCTCCCTTGGTCCCTATGGGTGCAGGCCTGGGCCATCAATTGGGCTCCCCGCAGGGGAGGATGGGCCCAAGGCAGCTCCCAACAGGAAGAAAACTCTTGGAATGCAGGGCAGAGCCCCTCACTTATACACTGTGGGAGAGGAGAGGGGAGGGACAGAGACAGAGACAGAGACAGAGGTGGGGGACAAGGAGAGACAAACAAGAAGTAGGGAAGACAGACAGGAGAGAGCAGGGGCAGGGGTTAGTAAAGCTGCCCTTGCCAACCCTCCATTCCTCCCAACCTGTCCCAGACCCCTACTCACCGCCTAAGTTGATGACGCAGGAAGCGATGATGATGAGGACCCCCCCTACCAGCGCCACGATGCTTAAGAGCTTGGCCACACGACCCAGACGCTGGGCCCCATCCACGTCCCCCTGCTGCAGACTGTTCCGGGACTGGGGTTAGGGTGAGTGGTGGGGCACCGTGGCCCAGGTCAGAAGCCAGCCCCGCAGAGTTCAGGTGAAAGGGTTGTCCAGAGGAGATGGGCCAGGCCGTGGACAGTGGTTAAGGGAGGAAGGAGAGTTGGAGAGCAGGGGGAGGAAAGCATAGGTCAGCAAGGCTGTGTGAAACAAGTCTGGACATCCCTCCCACCTGAAGGGGTAGGGTAGTGGTGGCTCAGGGTGAAGTCCTAGGGAAAGGCAAGCAAAGACCCTGTAGTTTGGAAGTGAGAGCCATGTGGAGAGGGAAGATACGGCTACTCCTGGGACTTGGTTCCAATGCAGGAAGCTGGGAGCCATAGCAGGCTTGGGCCAGGGTCCCGTGGGGCTCACCATGACAGCATAAGCGAAGGCCACGATGTTGACAGGCCACATGGGGCAGAAGCAGGACAGGATGGCAAGGATGATGTAGTCTCGAGGTTTCTGGGTGCCTTCACCTCCCTCTATCCCAGACCCTGCTAGCTGGGAGCTGGGGTGACGGCTCAGGCTACCCCGGGGAGATCCTGGATGCCCACTGTGAGCCCTTGTTAGTCGGTCCTCCTCAACCAGCTGCTGCAGCACACGGGGGGGAGCCCCATTGGCTGGAGGAGGTGTTGTTGAGGGTGGTGAATGAGGCTGGGGGGCTGGGCCCTCTACCCCATCACCAGCCTGCAGGGGAACCACTGCTCCATTCTCCTGCTTTTCCTCCATGCTCTCAATCAAGACCTCAGGGGTGAGGTCTTCCTGGGTAGGGAGCTCTGGCTGAAAGGCTGGTTTGGAGGTGAGCTGGGAACCTGGTTGTGGGTCTAGCTGAAGGTCTGCCTGGGGGTCCAGCTGGGGAACAGGCTCTGAGGCTGGCTCAAACAGGCCTGCAGACTCCAGGTCGGACCTCTGGTCTGCAGTGGCCTTTTTGCTCACTTCTGGCTTGGATGCTGGTTCTTGGCATGCTTCTTTGGGGCTGGAGTTGGCCTTTGGTTCCCCTCCTGGGCTTGAGTTGAGGTCTCTGGCTGTTTCTGGGGCCCCTGTTGGGGTCTCTGTGGTTTCTAGAGTTCCAGTGATGTCTGGGCCTGGTTGCAAGGCCTCTGGCTCATCTGGGACCCTAGCTGGGACCTGGAGAGAGCCAGTTCCAGCTTCAGAATGGTCAGGCCCTTCTCCCTGGGTCTGGGGACTCTCCTCTATCCCCTTCATCTCAGAGACCTGAGAGCTGCTGGCTGCCATCTTGAGATGGCAGAGGGCTGAGGGCCTCTGTGGGGAGGATGGAGCAGTAAAGACAGCAGCAAATCCTGGAAGAGGAAGAGACAGGCTTGGTATGAGGAGGAAAGAGGCGGCTCTCAGCACTGCAGCCCAAGAGGTAGACACTTCAGTCTCAGAGCCAGCCTTGGGCTGCCTCTAGGGAGAGAAAGAAAAGTTGGGGTTTCCTTTGCCTTGGGGTGGGACATCTCTGGGGAGGAGTGCTCTGCTCAAAGTCTTCTGCTTGGAATGCCCTAGGAAGATTAACCCTTTTGTAAACAGGCCCCTCACCATGATCTCTTCCTGCCCCAATAGGATCCAGTCTCTCAGATCCTAACAGATGCCTCAAGCTGTGCAGACACCTGCATACTCTGCCTGGCAGACTGGGCAGAGGCCCCATACTCACATTCCACTCCTTCTGCATCCACCCCTCCTCCCCAGGCGCCAGCGGGTGCGGTTTTCTTGCTGCGCGTTTGGAGTGCAGACACCCCTGCCCCTCCCTGGGTGTCCTGGGCATCTCCTTTGAGCCCCTTCTCAGCCCCTCTCCCAGGGATTCCCTCACCCCGGGGGTGCCCCTGGTGCTTCCTCTTCCCATTGGCGTGGCGCGCCCAGCACAGCCAGCCAGTCAGCCGGGCGCCCGCATTCCCGTGCAGCCCTCCGGCGTCTGCCGTCTGTCTGTCCACTCCTACCCGCAGCCCCAGTCCATCCCTGTCTTACCTCGACGCCGGCCTCCAGACTGCTCCCGCTGCTGCCGCCGCCGCCGCCGCCGCCGCCGTTGCAGCAGCCGCAGCCCTGGAGGGAGCGAGTCAGCGCGCGAGGGAGGGAGGGAGGCGGCGGGTCTCCCCTCCGCTCTGCTCGTCCCCTCCTCCCCCTCTTCTCAGGTCCCCTCCCCTACGCTCTGCAGCCGCGCACACTGCCCCCGCCCCTCGTGCGCCTCCAGCCCCTCCCGGTCAGCCCAAGGGAGCCACGCGTGCCAGGCCCCGCGTTACCCAGGCAACCGGTGGGGGGACCACTCGCGCCAGCTCCCTACCCCTACCCACGCGCATCTCCTAGGGGTGCCCCCTTCCCAAGCCCTGGGCCCCTCCCACCAACGGTCACCGGGGGTGCTGGCAGAGGCAGAGGGTTGGGTGAAACGGAGAGGGGTCTGCGAGGAGACAGGACCAGGGAGAGGAGACAGAACCGGGTGTAGGAACCCCTACAAGCAGAGAGAGGAAGGGAGATGAGGCAAAACTTCGGAGGCTGCAGGGTGGGGTTTCAAGAAAAAGAGCCTGCAGAACCAACTCCTACCAAGGAGCAGCAGAAATGGGTACTGGAAGGCTCAAGATAAGGGTCCCTGGAAAGAACAAGGACTGGGAAGGAATTCCAAAGGGTAGGGCAGTCTGGAACAGCAGAAGGGGGCTAGGGTAGAGGAACCCTTGAGAAGGCAGGGCGTGCCATGCGAATGAGACAAAAGCAGTTTTTCTTCTCAACCTTGCTGCTCCCAGTCCTAGGGCTGACTTCCTCAGCCTTTCTGCAGCTACATCATCCACCCTCACCTCTCAGGGCCTTAAGGGTGTACAGGTATTTGGCTGGGATCCAGCAACTGTTTGGTTTGGTTTTATAACCCAGGTCTCCTTTAAACCTCCACTGGCTATTTTGGGTCTGTCCAGATTGGGTATTCCCTAGAGACCTGGGAGTCCTGTAACTTGCTCTCCACAGCCACTAGAGCCTTGGCCTCACACTGGTGCTGCCTCTGGGGAGGGAGGAGCCAGAGCCACAGGGCAGAGCAAGGCCAGGACTGATACCAGGCCCAAGAAACTCCTTGAAGATGGGACTAGGGGTCTTGGTGAGAGCAATTCAATTCAGAGCCAGAGCCAGGTTTTTATTTAAAATTTATTGTTATGGGATCTGCACAAAAGGAGGGGGTGAAGGGTGGGGAACATGCAAGGGACACAGGAACACGATGACATGGCCAGGGCCACAGCTTCTGTCTTGGGGGAGAGGGATGAAAAGAAAAGGCCAGGGCTGGAGCTGGGGTGGAAGAGGGAAGGGGGAGACACTGCAGCTGTATTCCCCCCACCCCCAGGAAGCACCTCTACCCCCGGGATCCTCCCATTTACCCTGGCCCCCTAAGGTTCCATCTCTTGTCCTGCCTCTGGCCCTAGTGGCTCCTTCTTTTGCTCCCCTTGACTTATTTTCCCCTGACAGATTCTCAAGTGGGATGCTTAGGGCCTGACCCCACCTTATAAAAGTATAACCTCTAACTTCCCTGCTACTGCCCCTTCTCCAATCTCACCTATCCCCCCTTCTCTGGGACAGAATCTTTGATTCCCCTCCTTCCTCTCCTCCCTCCCCCTGAAAAAAAAAAAAAAAAGCACCAATTCCCCAGGGAGGGGCAGCAGACAGTAGGGCAGGACTGGAAGGAGAGCAAGAAGGACCATCAAGGGAGAAGGCTCACAAATCCCTGGAAGGGTAGGGCAGTGGTTTACAAAGAGAAGAGGGGGTGAGGGCAGTGGCCACTCTTGTCCTCTGCCACCCCTATCCACTGTCCGGGGGCTTTAACACAACCAAGGGGACAGGTGTGTGCAGGGTCAGGTCTGATAGGGAGAAGAGAGGAGCAGGAGAAACAAATCGTTAAAACCTAGTGAATTCCCCTAAGAAAACATTTCTTCCTCCTTTCCTTCAGGAGGCTTTGGGAGGTGAGGGAAGCAGTGAGAAGTTGGTGGGAAGAGAGAAGGGGAAAGGAGATGGTACCAAGGGACTTTCCTCCATTCTCCCCTCTCCCCTCACCAACCTGGAGCTCACCAGGGCTGGGAGGGAAGTGGCTGAGAGCTCACAGGCACCCCCTCAGCCCCCGAGAGGGAACCCACAGCTGTGGGAGGGGCTGCCACTGATGCAGCGGCTGCTGCTGCTGCCGCTGCTGCTGCTGCCGCCGCCGCCATCGGACAGACCTCACCGGTACCTGCATGGTGAGAAACATCAGGAGATCACAGTGCTTTCTGAATGGCAAGAGCCTTACCCCTTGCCCCAGACTCTTTCCCAGATTCCCTCCCCTGGGACACAGCCGTTTGCTCACTTCCTGTTTGGTCCCCAGAGGCTTCCACCTGCATCCCTACCCAGTTCTCCTAAAGGGCCCTCCCTGTCCCAGAAGTCTCCCTAACTTGAATGATTGATAGATGGACATCCCTGGCCTTCCTGAGATCCCCTATTGGGCCCTTTGAGCCCTCTTGTCCCACACACACCATCCCACCACCCCCAGCCATGTCCCACGCCTTGCCTGGTGGGTGCGGGGTCCCCCTCAGCAGGTGGGCTGTGGCTGGGGGGCATCTCCCGGGACAGGGGGGGCGGCCCCCCCCAGATGGGTCTGCATGTGGCCGGCCAGCTGGGCAGGGGTCTTGCAGTGCACGCTGCACAGTTTGCACAGGATGCGGTCAGCCCGCGGGGCCTGGAGCCCATGGTCCTTCACCGCGTGGATGCGCAGGTATGCTGCCGTGGTGAAGCCTATTGGGGGGTGGGGTGGATTGGGATGGGGGATGGGGTCAGCCAGATGGAGACCCCAGAGACGGGGCTGTTCTCCTAGGCTGGGGACACCCTCTTCAAATGGCTCTGTCCTCCTCCCACCACATCCTTGGAAACCTGGGGCCAACTACTCTACTGGGGCTGATAGGGTACAGCCCCTCCCTAAACTTAGGACCTGGTTAAGTAGTGTCCGTTTTTTGGTTTTTGCACCCAAAATACCCATTTTCCGTGGCTGGGGGATCTTTCCTGGGGTGACCGGACACTGATTCCTATGCACTTGAAGGGCTGACCCTTGGCAGAGACGGCTGTGTCCCCTCCCTCCAGTGCCCCATACAATCTCAGCCCAGTTACACAGTGAATAAGCAAAAGTTTTAAAAGCAGCTTTCTCTGCTACTGGGGTAGGGTGTGTGCTTGTGAAAGCCCTGCGAATATCCTCCACTTGCCGGAGAAGCCGAAGATGTAAACTTGTGGCTGCACAGATGAAACCTTGCATTCCAACCCCTGGGCTCTGGCTCTCTTGACCA
This sequence comes from Cynopterus sphinx, assembly GCA_030015415.1. Taxonomy (NCBI): domain Eukaryota; kingdom Metazoa; phylum Chordata; class Mammalia; order Chiroptera; family Pteropodidae; genus Cynopterus; species Cynopterus sphinx. The sequence goes on along the minus strand of CM057379.1, from coordinate 89,775,374 downwards.
CTCCTTCCCCAAAGCAGCCATGTCCCATTCCGATTCTCCCCCCATACACCCAGAAGTTGACTCTTTCTGGTAGATCATTTCTTCCAGACATGACCTCTTAAAATTTAATGACGTTCAATGGTCCTGATGTTGCTTCATTCTCTTCCTAAAGGGCTCTGGGTGCCATGAGCTCTCAACTAAAGCACTTTTAAACTCACATCTGTGGAAGAGACTCTGGCTTCATCCCCACCCTTTTTGTCCCTAGCCCTCCCAGCATCCCTCAGCATGTACCTTTGTTGCAGAGCTCACAGACATGGTGAGGGCCCTGGCTGTGCACCTTCATGTGGTCCGAAATATAAGCCGAGCTCAACATCTTGCCACATACGTGACATGGCACCTTCTCCTCATGTCGTACTGTGTGCGCCCGCAGTCGATCCTTCGTAGCAAAAGCTGCCTCACATTTCTGGGGAAGGGGGAGGGGTGTGGGGGGTGTCAGGAAAGTTAAAGCTTCAGGGAGTAGGGAGAGGGGAACAAGAGGTTAAAGGAATCAGAGCCTTGGGGATCTTTGATCTGTAGGAAATGGGAGTGAAATGAAGAGGCCTTGAAGAAGGAATGAGAAAATGGAGTGAAAAAGCAAAAAGGAGAGAGAGAAAAAGGGGGTCTGAGAGGCTGAACTCAGACAACTACAATGAGGACCAAAATCATGAAAACTAAGACAGGAGGAGGTGGGCTTCCTACCTCACATTTGAAGGGCCGTTCTGTTGAATGCACTTGTCTGACGTGACTGTTGAGGTGATCCGGCCTGGGGATATGTTGGGGTTGGAATTAGGGCCTGGGCCCTGGGGTGTAGCGATGGCCCCAAATCTGCCTTAGTACAACAGGCCTTTCTAGAGTTCCCTGCATTTTCTCCCAAGTCTGGGGCTCCAGGATCCTAGTTAAGCAAGAGATTCCCCTCCCGGAACTGGGCTGCCTTGTCCTTGCCAAGCTTTCCTACAATCCGAGAATCCACCTCCTTTGCTAAGTACCACCCCCTGCTCCTTGGTAATCAGGAGAGGCTTTCCTCCCTCCTCCCTGGGAGTGGCTCCCAGTCCCAGTCCTCAGAAACCTCCTCCCTCCCTCCCCACCAGCCAAGGCCAGGCCACCTCCATCGCTGTCCCTCCCTCCCCGCCCAGTGGGCGGCAGAGGCCCCGTGCACACCGGGAGAAGCTCTTGCCACAGTGGGAGCAGTTGTACGGCTTGTGCACAGCGCCGTCATGTGAGCGCACGTGGTAGCTCATGCGGTCCTTGCGCTTGAAGCGCTGCTGGCACACCGGGCACTGGTAGGGCTTCTCGTCAGAGTGCGACAGCTTGTGTCGGTTTAGGTGGTAGACGTCGCGGAAGGCCTTGCCGCACATCTCACAGGCGTGGTTCTTCCGGATGCGCTTTCCCGAGGCGGTTGTGGTCACCACGCCACCGGCAGCCACTGCGGCCGCCCCGCCACCGGCGCCCGCCTCTCCCCCGCCTCCGCCGGCTCCGCTCAGTTGGGGCACGCTCAGGAGGCTCAGGGGCACCATGGTGGGCATCTTCATAGCACCCGAGGGGACCCGGCCGGCCTTGGCTCCCGTGTGGATGGCCTCGTGCCTCCGGAGGTTGTAGCCGTTCTTGAACTCCTTGGCGCACAGGGCGCAGATATAGGGCCCCTTACTCTTTGTCTTCTTCTCCAAGGCTGACGCGACGGGGGCCACCGCGACCGTCGAGGTTGGGGCTACGACGGCGGTGGCTGCGGCTGCAGCGATGGTGGCGGCGGAGACAGGGGGCGCGGCCTCGACAGCGGGGGCCGACACCGGCGGGGGCGGCGGAGGGGGCGCGGGCGGCTGCTTCAGAGCCGCTGTGTCCACTGTGGAGGCGGTGGCTGGCGCCGGGGGCGCAGCAGCAACGGCGGCGGCGGCGGCGGCAGCAGCTGCGGCGGCAGCGGCCGCGGCCGACTCCTGCGCGGCGGCGAGAACCGGGAGCAAGTCCACCTGGAGGGGCTCGGCCGCCGGGGCCTGGGGCGTGGGTGGGGGTGCCGGCGCGGCCTGCAAAGACAAGGCGCCGTGTGGGCCGCGGCCGCAGGTCGGCGCCCTCCCGGCCGGGCCCACCACGGCCGGCCCCTACTCACCTGGAATGGACTCTGGGCGCAGCCCTGGGAGGCAAAGAAGCGGGACTGGAGCTCAGCCCCGACCTGCAGGGGGTTCTGGGCGTGACCCTGAGGTGGCGGGAAGGAGTTCATGAGGCCGCCCACCCCCCGGGAGTCCAGGCCCAGCACGGGGAAGGGGGGGGCCAGAAGCGTGCAAGGGAACACGGGGAACATGGCCTCGGCCACGACGGGGCCCCCGGGGCTCAGCAGGGGCCGGGGGCGCGGGCCGCGCGGGGCCCGGGCTCGGGGCGCCGCCCCCGGCCGGCCGGGCTGGGCCGCGCCGAACGCATGGCCCGAGGGCCTCCCCACCGCCCGCGCACCCCTGCCGGCGGGAGGGAGGGAAGGAGGGCGCCTAGCAGGCCGCGGAGCGCGGCGGCGGCGGCGGCGGCGGCGACGCCCCCTGGGTGGGGGCGGGAGGCCCCGCGGGGCCGAGGACCGGGGGCGGGGGCCCGGGCGGCGGCGGCGGCGGCGGCGGTTGGAGCCTGGCGGGGCGGGGTGGGGGGAGCGAGGGAGCAGCTTCGGCCCCCGCCGCGCGCGCGCCCAGCCGGCGCCTCGGGGAGGGCGGGGGAGGGCGCGAGGGAGGGAGGGGGACAGCTGCGCGCGCACCGGGCGCGCGGATGGGGGGTGGGACGGGAGGGAGGGGGGGTGGAAAGGGGGGGTGGGGGCGGGGGGAGGGGGTTGTTACCTGGAAGATGAAGCTGCTCCAGTTGCCGGGATCCATGGCGGAGGGAGGGAGGGAGGTGGCTCGCACTCACCCTGGGGCGGGAGGAGGAGGAGGAGGCGGCCGTGGGGGAGGGGGAACCCGGGGAGGAGGCGCGCGGGGCGGGCGGGAGGGGGGAGGAGGAGGAGGGTGGGGGGAGCGGAGCACACTGCGCGCGGGGAGGGAGGGAGGGCGGGGGGCGCGAGGACACACAAGAGGCTGGCGCGGGCGCGAGCGCGAGTGCGCGCGCGCGAGGCCCGCGGGAGGGGGGCGGTGCGAGGGACCTAGCGGGCGGAGGTACGGAGGAGCCACCCAGCCGCCCGAGTCGTCCCGAGTGCGAGACCCCTGAGGCGGCCGCTGATTGGCTAACGATGGCGCAGGTGGTGGGCGCGCCGGAGACAAGACGGCTTCTCCCCCCACTTCAAAGCCTTCACCCCTCCCCCCGCCGGCGGCCGTTATTTCGCGCGCACGCGCACCAGGCGCTGTCGCTGAGCGGGAGCAGAGGCGCGCGCGCCGGGGGCACGGGTGGGGCGGGGCTAAGCCCGAAGCGCGCTCCCGCATAACGGTCGTCGTCCTCGGGCTTTCGTGTCAGGTTTTTGTTTCCTATCGGCCACCGTCCTTCCCCCCTCGGCGGTTTATTTACAATCCTGTCGTGTTTTCCCAAAGATGGCGCCCAAAGGAGTTAGCCCATGGAGCTTGTGGTCCATCCCAAGGGCAGTTATACCCCCGGCCCCGCCCCCAGTCTCAAGAATCAGGCTGAAGCCACGGAGTTGAAACGCTTTTTATACCAAACATAGGACACACACAGACACACACAGACACACACAAAGTAGAGCAGCCGGAGTCAGGAAGGGCCACAGTGCTGACCAGCGGCGGCGAGACCCAGGATGTTCGCCTGCAACAGGAAGGGGAGAGCAGCGTTAGCGTCCGGTCAGGGCTCAGGCTGGGAAGAGGAGGGGGCCAAGCCATAAGCTCACCTTCAGGAATGACTCCAGCTGTTTCCTTGACATGACTTTTACGTGTTCCAGGTCCTCCACCTGGCAGGACAACGATGGGGGTAGGGGGAGTCTATGGGCCACCAGACTATTCCCCCAAATCCAACTCCATTCTGGGGGAGCCCTTCATGGGCCATTACCTGACTGAAGGGGCCATGGAGCTTCCTCCAGCCCACGATAAGCTGGGCCTTTTTTTGGCCAATGCGCTGCAGGCTGCGCAGATCTCGGGCTGACCCTTCATTAAGCAGATCTAATATTTTTTGGCGCCCATGGACCAGTAGCTCTGGGCTGATCTGGAGTTCCCAGCAGTCCTCAGCCTTCTCCAATGGCTCAGAGCCATCCAGGCACTCCAGCTATGAGGTAGGGGGAAGTGAATGACAAAAACGGTAGTTTGCTGTTCAGCTCACAGCAGCTAACTATTCTGGGTTCCTCTGCCAAGGATGGAAACCTAACAGCAAATACCTTCCCCGCTCTCTCCAGCCTCTTTCCCTCCTGTCCCTCCTGTCAAGTGTCTGTTCAAAAACTCTTTACCTCTGGTCATTGGACTGATTCTCACTTTATCCAAATTGTGAAAGAATGGTAATAGAGTTGCTGTGAGGGTCAAATGAGTTAATGTAAAGTACATAGTTCTTCAGAAATGGTCTCTCATTTCTAAGAAAATGCTGCCTTTCACCCCTAGAAAAGCACATAGAAGGCACTCAAATAGTACCTCCCTCATCCATACCATCTCAGTGTTTAAGACAATTCTTCCAGTGTTGTTTCATTTCTTGAGCGTTTAGTCATATTTTCCTATGTGTAGAGGGCAGGACCCAGACGACACACCTTACTAGTAAGTAGTTACTAGTAAGAGGGTGAGAGCTATCAGGAAGGAAAGTTACAGTAGACAACCACTCTGTACATTCATATCACTATTTTTCATCCTAAATGTCCTGTGAGATATCTTTGTATTTAGAGGGTAAGTAACTTGGAGAAGTTGTAAATAGCTGATAAATGTTGACAGGTTGTGCAACTCCATGGCTAGTGGACTCCCACTAGAGCTCACTACTACTTCTAAGCTCACCTTTCTCTTGCGGCTTTTCTTCAGGATATGTATCTCAGCATTTGGGGATGCTGCCTGCTCCTGTACTGAAAGCAAGAATTGTGAACTAGAGTCATTATCGAAGCTACTTTTCACTCTCCCTGGTAGCCACTTGGTTCTCCCATTTCTGATTCCCCAATTCTTCTCCACCCCAAGTTAACCTCTTACTGTGTTTCAACATGACCTTTCTTATACCAGTATTTGAAAGTAACCTCAGTTTGTCCTGCATGATAATCATGCACTTGTCAGTCTACCTCATTGTACTGGTACTAAACACCTGAGAACAGAGCATTAGCTCTATTTCAGATATTCCTCATGCTTCCCTTGAGCTGGTATCTGGTGGGAGGGCATGAGGATTGCTGCGGCTAACATCTCCTCCCTCCTGAGATGTTATCTGGTCCCTCCTGGCTCTCATAGCCAAACTTACTCAGTTGTAGGGGTATCACCACAGCCTTCTTAAGGGGCTTAGCTACTGTGTCTATACGGCGGGCAAGGGGTTGGTGCATTGTGGAAGAGCATTTCTCTTTCTCTTTTGGGTCCACAGCTTCCTGGGCCAGCACCTTGGCTTCCAGTTCTTTTTGCTTCATCTTAAGCCTCTGTTGGAAAGGATCAGGAAGAGATATGACCTAGAACCAACTTTAGGATAGCTTGAAGGACAGTGGATTAGGAAAATGAGTGTGCAGGGCTCCAAGGCCCTAGAGGGCAAAGTGAGGACCAATGGGAGAGACAACTGGAACCCACTATAATTCAGGGCTTTCTAATTATCAGGGCTGCCCAAAGGTGGGACAAGCCTCTTTTTGAAACACTGAAGGGAAGGACTGTTCATCGAGAGTCCTAACTTTAGAGCTGGGAATATTTTTCCGCTCACCTCCTCACATCTGATCTCAATTATTTTTCAAAGCTCAGGCATATTAAAGACATTCAAGCAGAAGCTAGCTGAAAAACTGAGAGATTCCAGTGTTAGATGAAAACTGGATGCTGGTCCAAACTTTCAGTGTCCTTCCCTTTCAGAAGATCCTAGGATTACTTCTCAAGGCCAATAGGAATCCCAGCTCCCACCTCTACAATACTTACTTCAATCTCCAAATCCTTTTCTTCCACTGTCTTCATGAGCACCATCCGCTCTCGCCTCGGGGTGCTCAGCACAGGGGTCCCCTGGGTGCCCTGGGAGCCCAGCAAATGGTCCAAACTCAGGAGGTGCTTTAGCATGGCCGGGTCCATGTTACTTAGCTTCTGTAGGGGGCTGAGCAGACAGAGGTTATTTTCCAGCTACCTCTTCCTTCATTACCCTCCTCAGCAGCAGGATTCCCCTCATCATGCCTTCCTTAACTTGGTGTATTATGTGGTTCTAGAACCCTGGTATTAATTTGTTAGACAACTTTGGGCAAGTAATCCAGACTCTCTGGGTACAGTGTGGGGATAGATCATACTTGCCCAAGTAACCTCTCAGGGATGCCAAGAGATCAGAGAGAACAAGCATTTAATGAACACCTGAGTTCTAGGTATTTGGAGCCTGTATGGCTGGCTGTCCATTTGGAGAAGCAGTCAAGGAAGCTTCACAGAGGTCATTTCAGCAGGGCTTTGAAAGCCACTGAAGACCTCAATGTGAAATCTTTTCTCTGTAGGCAGCAAGAAAGGTCTATTCAAGTAGAGTCCTGACTTAATCTGAGCATAATAATGCCTAACATTTGTTCCTTCTGTCTGGAAATTTCCCCCTCACATTTGATCTCAATTATCATTCCGATTCAGTTGATGCCACCTTTCCCATGATGCCCAGTTTGATTGAGAATCTTCTTTCCTACGGTCTGAACTAGCTTCTCAGAAACAGCCTGCCCTGTTCTTTGTGTGCAAGTGCCTAGGAAGGACAGGATTAGAAAATATGGGTTAAGATTAGAAGTCACTTCTCCTTTACTGGCTCTTACAGAACAAGTAGCTCCTCTTCATTGCTCTGTGTACCAACTACTTGCATCATACACCGAGGTTCTTGTCTTATTTCTCTTACTGAAACATGAGGCCCCTGAAGGGAAAGGTCTGACTAGATCTGCTGTGTTCCATCTCTGAGATAACCCTTGAGCACCACCTATCTGGAAGAGACCTTTCATTTTCACATGTAATACAGATGTGCAAGTGTGTATGTATTTCTGAGTTTGTGCACATAGGAGAGGGGACTGCTGACAAATGCTTTGAGGATAACATTGAAAGGTGGGTTTCTGAGTAAATGAGCACCTTTTTATGTAACGTATGTCATCCTTCCTCAACTACAATAGCTCCCTGGACCAAAGTGTACACTAATCCTGGGCCTCCTCACTTCCCCTGTGTTCATCAGTCTTAGGACTTTCACAGTTAAGAGAGGCTTTATTTGGGACCGGGTAGAAACAGGAGAAAGTTAAAACTGCCACTGGTTCCTTGGAGTTATGGAGCACCAGGTGGCAAGACACAGAAAGCAAGACCACCAAACAGAAGTGACCTGAGGGTTAGTATGTACTGGGCCAGGAGTGGAGTTATCAGAGTGAGGACACATACAAAAGCGACTCAGTTTAGAGAGGCTTTGTTTGGAGAGAGGGTAGAAGCAGAGCAATGTCAGGACAGCAACTGGCTCCTTGGAGTCATGGAAGGGTTGGACTCTATTACACAAACTGAGAGATCTCCGTAAAGACGTCTCCATCTGTCTCCTTTGCTTTGCTCTTATCCTCTAGACCTGAAAGACCTGATCTAGATTATTCTTTGAGCCAGAAACAAAAATGCTTGTCCTTGAAATAACTACACCAAAATATAAGATTTTGCTGACTGCCTCAAAGGGCTGGAAAATGGGAAGGGAGAGGGCAAGATGCCTTAGGAGGAGGCTTCTCTAGGTCCCCAGCAGCAGCTAGGAGAGGAACAGATTTGCAGCTCAAGGGTCTGACAGGCTAAACCTACTACTGCTCTGCACTGAACTCAGAAATAACAGGAAAGGGAATATGCCCAAGGCCCCTCTCCCTCTGCTCACCTCAATTTCTGGGAGGCAGAAGCTGGAAGTGCTTGGGGGTCAGGATTTCCAATCTCCTCTTCCTCAGGGCCTCGGATTTTCTTTGCCTCTGAAGGGCCAAGCTGTTCTTTCTGAGATAGTTTAACAGGTGCCAAGACTATGGAAAGATGGGGTGGGGGTTGTTAATCTCTGTGCTACTGCTTGATAGATTCAGCATACTCCCCAGTTGTCCAGACCTGGCCTTTCCACTCTTGCCAACCCCAGTCCTTACCATGAAGCTGTAGGCTCTCATTGGTAAAAGGTCGATTGATCACCTCCTTTGACCTGGCAGCAAAGTTGAGTGCAGAGACTGTGTCTAGGTAGAAGCATCTCTCAGGGGCAATGTTGGCAATGAGGATGCTGTGGGCTGAGCCACCCAGAGAGTCCTAAGGGATGGGGATTGGGCAGATGAGCTAGTCAGAAGACCCATACTTCCATTCCTTGACTGCTATTCCTTATCCAACCCCAGCAGATCTGAGAACCTCCTTCTCTAGCCCCTTTTGCTGAGATGGGTAGCCTGACCTGCAACAAGCGAGTGAGCTTGCTGTCCCGGTAAGGCACACGAGGGAGGCCCTGGTTCAGCGCATCCACCACCTTGCCCAGCACAAAGAGGGAGGTGTTGATGGCTCCGCTCTCCTTCAGCCGCAGGCCCTTGTTGCCTGTGCGCCGGTTGTCCTCTGAGCCAGCCAAATCAATCAGGTAGAGTTTCCCCTCCCGCTGGCGAAATGGGGCCAAACGTTCCCGCTGATCCACCTGGGGGATAAGGGCAAGGGCCCCAGGCTTAGCTCAGGCCCAAGAGGCTTCCCAGGTCCTTTCCCATCTGTAGGCCTCACCTTAACCAAAAGCACCGCATGACTGCGAGAGGAACGCTGGTTGAGCCGGGTAGCTCCTACGGTCCGATTTCGACTAGCTGGCAGGAAATGCCTCTCAAAATCTGCAAAGCTAGTGATTGGCTTCTGTGTGAGGCCCGGGATCAGGATGTTTCCTCGACAGTCTTCTCGAATCACCAGGTCTCCTGATGCAGGGTCCAAGAGATCTAATACCTATTGGAGCAGCCAGAGATAGGGCCAATTTTCCAGTACAAAATGTTTATTTCCTGGGGATCAGTCTCCCCTTTTCTCTGCTGGATTCTCAGTTGTACTATCTGCAACTTCAACCTGTCTTTCCAGATCTTAGCTCCTTATTAGAACAGAGCTGGGTCTTATTTTGACCCTTCATCTATTCCCTCCCCAACCAGAGCAGGGCCTCACCTTTTCCTGGTAGATCTCTAAGTAAGACATAGTAACAGACAGGGTCCATGGCCGGCCCTCAGCGCCCTCCTCCCTTGTGAGCTGTAGGAGGTCCATGAGAGCCCGGGGTATCACTCCAGGTTGCTCTGGGCTGCCGAGCATTGTGTGCGTCTTCCCTGGGGAAAGAGTGGAGAGAGTTGTGAGATTTTTCCTCCCCACTCATTAGCCTTTTCTGACCCACAGCTATTCCCTATCTGACTCCCTTACCTGCCCCTGTGGGCCCATAGGCAAGCACACTGGCATTCTGCCCTTCCAGCAAGTGCCTCAGGATGGGCTGTACTGATCCTGCATAAATGTCTTGTTGAGAGCTCCTTTCCCCATAGAAGGCATCAAACCTGCAGACAGGAAAAAAACAGGGAATTAATAAATGGTTCCCTTCTCACCCAGACCTAGAGGATATTACTGGCCTCAGATTTAAAAGTCTCTATCCCTTTACTTATACAGACCTTAGAAAGCACCCACCAAACACCTATTCCATCCCAGTCCCTGCATAGGTGTTAGAAATACAGAGACGACTCTGATATCCCTGCTCATGGAGTTCTGTAGTCTGGTGAAATGGATAGATACCCATATTTTGCTGTGATTCAGAAAACAAAGATGAGAATGCACTAGGGGTAACTGATTCTGCTCAGGAAGGAAGATTTTGCCACAGAAAGATATTCTAAGTATAAAAAATAGCACAGACAAGACAGAGTATAAAAGGGCAGGGCTTCCCACACTTTTTCACATCACAGTACATACAGAACGTAATATCCGTACACCATCATGCAGTAATTAGAGGATGCTGCTTATGACTAGATAAAACTCAACACACCCATAGTGCATTCACAGCACTCTGGTGGAGAAGCTGTGACTAAGGCCACAGCAATGAATGATTAGTGTAAGTGGAGTACAGCATGTAATGGGCGGATGAGGCTGGAAAGAAAGTGAAGCCAAACTATCAAGGGCCTAGAACAAGGCTGGTAAACTCTTTCTGTAAAAAGCCAGATAGTAAATATTTTCGGCTTCCTAGACCATGTTTCCTTTCAGAACTACTCAATTCTGCCATTATAGTCAGAAAGCAGTCATAGACAATATGTAAATAAATGAGCATAGTTAAGTTCCAATAAAGTTTTATTTGTAAAGACTTCTGGTCAGATTTGACTTGCAGGCTATAGTTTGTCAACTTCTGGCCTAAAATAACAGAGCAAGAAGTCTGAACTTTAAATCTCCAATGGAATTTTAAAGTAGCTGCCCTTGTGAGTTCTGTCCTCAAATCTTGGTGGTCTTCTCTGACACCACCCAGCTGCAGCCTGGGTCAGTTGGCTGGTTTATGTTCCCCTCACTCTTCCCGCAACTTCTCTAGATCCTATTTGGACTCCCCTTCTCATCTTTGCTGCTCCTTCCTACTTTGTGCCTATTTCCCCCACAGGACTGTAAAAGTGTAATGCATGTTTGATTCAACCTCCAGTCTTTCCCCACAGTATCCCATAGAAAACCTGTCACAATGTGTACCTGTGAACATTTCCTGAGTAAATAAATGAAGGCATGGGGAACAAAGCATGCAAAGGGAAAAGCAAGGATCCTGAGGAAGCAGGTCTGAGAAATTACATGGGCAAGTGACACTGTGAGCAGGCCTAGGAGCAAGAGGGATAGGAAGGTAGAATGGCCTGAACCTTACTGGTATTTGAGAGTCTCCTGGTGGTTCCTCCAGTTGGCGATCTCTAGAGAACAGCTGTCCAGGCCCCGTACACAGAAGGTACCATTTGCTCCAGCTGTTTCATCTACAAATGGCCGCAGTCGCACAGCTACCCTTACTCGAGCTGGAGGTGGACGCCGGCCAGCTCCCACCTTGCTTAGCCGACAACGATCAGCTCCTGGAGGAGAGAAGTTTTAGCATGATGTATGGTATAGCACAAAGTAGGGCCCAGCTCTGCTGAGAGGTAAGAGTGTTGGATGTGGAGGTATTTGGTATAGCTGAGCTCTGAAAGATGAATAGGCAGAAGGAATGGCATATGCAAAAGCATGGAGGTGTGAAAGCATGGTCCCACTGGAGAACTGGTAAAGCAGGTGTATGTTCTATTAGAGAAGATGAGCAGAGAAGGACAGGAAGGAAAAAAAGATGAATCAAATACATAGTCTCAAGCAGAGTATGGTGGAGGGTTTAGAGGAGAGAAATTATATTCAGGTCAGGGACTGTAAACCATATTGTGTACTCCGCAAACATTAACATTTATTAAACACTGACTACATGCCAGACATACTGTAATCTTCATGGTATCCCTGATAGGTCCTATTAGTTCCATTTTCTCACTGAAGAAGCCTCATACAGGTGCAGGTCTTATGAGCACCTTGGTATTTTATACCTGGGGCCATGTGACAATTACTGTATCTTGTATCATAACCTACATTTTGTTCTTTTGCTCTTCAAAGGAAGAATAGAGCAAAACCAATACAAAACCCGAGCATCTTAGTAGACTAGAGACAGACACCTCCACCCCGACCATAACCAGGGGCAGAGAAGGCTGGAGGCTAGGGCTCTGAGGATACCATCTGGAGGGCCAGTGGCCACAGCTCATATCAGGGAAGCTCTTTCATTCATGGCCATACTATGGGTGTCCCCAAGCTTAGCCTCATTTTTTTTCCTGCTCTACAAGCAGGTCCAACGGGGTGTAGAGTGTAAGGTATACACAAATAACCTGGAAGATCTAAGTGATGCTGATGCTGCTGGTGGGACACACCTTGAACTGCCAAGATATCATAGATCAGCACTTCACAGGATTGTTGTAAGTGTTAAGAGCCGATATTTGCCCCTACTAAAATGAGTCAATGAACTGCCAGACTTTTCTGTCTCTATTTCTTACTTGTGGTTTATAATACATACTTACATGTATGTATACACACACACACGCAAAACTGTTAGTGTTGACTTTTTCCTAATGGGAGATTATGTAGATTAATTTTCTGTTACCCAGTTCTATAATGTGATAATGTTTGTTTGTTTGTTTGTTTGTTTTTTAAATGACACTGTGAACATCTTGGTTCAGAAGGGATACATTCTCAGGCCCTTCTGTTTCAGCTCAGTTTGCAAAAGGCACTGACATGCAATCCTCTATTATAAACTTTCTTTAGTTTGCTTTTGATAATTAAATCTAAGTCATTTGAAAAAAAAAAACAGATTGAGTTTTATTTTTATCAGAAAACACATGAAGATAAAACTAAAAAAAGCCTCATTTTTTTACAGTGAAAAATTTTTATATTTAGAATTAGCCAGCTGGACTCTGTTTAGATGGTCCCAATTTTGTTGGCAATATCCAAAGTATCATAGTCAGGAGCCAGTTAAGTTGAACACATGCCTTCTCTCCATCAGGCCTGATCAGGGTGTTGAATTTGGCCACATCAGTGTCATAGAGCTTCTCCAAAGCCTGTGTGATCTGATGCTTGTTGGCCTTGACATCCACAATGAACACAAATGTATGGTGTCTTCTAGCTTCTTTATGGCTGACTCAGTAGTCAGGGGGAACTTGATGATGACATAGTAGTCAAGCTTGGTTCTCACAGGGGTGCTCTTCCAAGGATGTTTGGGTTGCCTTGGGAGTGCAGTGTCTTGGGCCATCAGAAGATGAGTGACATGTGTGTCTTCTCTCTTTTTTTTGTGGCTGTGGACGCCTTTCAGCTCTTTCTTTGCCTTCAAAGCCTTTGATTTGGCTTCAGCTTTGGGAGGGGCAGGGGCTTCCTTCTTCACTTTTGGTGCTATCTCAAGCCTCTATTTTAGTGAGGACTGAATGAACTGGAAAAAAAATCTTATGAGGAGAGTATTTCTCTATTTTATGTTAGAGGATACTATACTGTAGCTTACAACTAACAGCAAAATTCAAACCTTTATCTCTTCACCTCCAAAAAGTTGCTTTAAATGGGGATGTCATATTGCCTCCCAATTATGCAGCAACTAGAAAACTGCTTGGCTGTTTTTTGCTGGTGTTAGCAGCTGGTTGTTGGGCACCATAGGCCTCATATAAGGCAAGGCACTGTGTCGGCCAACACAGAAACAGCAAGACAAAAAGGTAGATAGATGACCCCTGGAAAGAATCTTACACATAAATAAGACATACCCATAAGCAGATTGTCTATTTCAAAAAAACTGGGTCTCTATTCTTTCATCTGACAAATAAAGCTAATTATACTGTTTCTCACTTAATGCTTTACAAAGTACTTTGGCATCTAATTTTCATTTGAACCTCACGGCAATCCTGATAGTCAGTAGCAATAAAGTAGAAACCTTCAGGTGAACCAGTGCAGATGAGAAAACTAAGGTGCAGAGAGGTTCACTGACTTGTCAAAAATATGTGTAGGAGACTCTTTTTGCCTGTCTCCGCCCAGGTTGTGTGTGTGTGTGTGTGTGTGTGTGTGTGTGTGTGAGAGAGAGAGAGAGAGAGAGAGAGAGAGAGAGAGAGAGAGAGACAGAGAGAATGAACAGATAAAGATATAGAAGCACTTAAGAAAGCTCAGTGATGCATACAATGGGAAGTCTGTAGTGATATAGAAAGAATGGCTCTAGTCAGAGAGAGGTGAATTTAAATTCCAGTTCTAACACTAATTAGCTTGTGACCTTGGGCAAATGACTTAACATCCATGTACCCCTGTTTCTTTGTCTATAAAAGAGGTTTGGGTGGGCCTTGGAAAGGCTTAATGAGTATTAAAAGTAACATATGAAATTCCAATGCAATAACTAGCATATAGTAGGTAGGTTCATTATTTAAGGTAAGATAGCCTAGGTTCAAATCCCAACTCTCCTGCTTACAACTAAATAACCTAGGAAATGACTGTCTACTTCTGTGCCTCAATTTCCATACCTATAAAATAAGAATAAAAATACTTGAGTTATTAAGGCAGTAAATATGGTAATTCAAGTAAAAGTTCTTAGAATCGGATTGGTACTTAATAAAAGCCAAGTGTTTTATTTTATATTCAACCATTTTATAAATAAGGAAATCTCAGTGTAGACAGGTTAGCTAACCTGACAGCTAGCTAGTGACAGAGCTTCAAATAAAGGTCTGCCTTCAAAGTTCATTACATGAATCGACAGGCGATCTCAGGCCCTTCATCTCTGTATCCTCGTAGGCCTCGGAGTCTGAGGCAAATTCTACCTACTAGCTGTGTGACCTTGGTAAGGCTTCTTAATGTCTTCAAGCCTGTTTCTCTTTATAAAAATAACAGTATCTCACCTTGTATATAAAAATAACTATGGCACCCTCATAAGATTGTGAAGAGTCAACGAAATAATGTACATACAATGTTTAGCACAGTGCTGGCAGCAAGAGCTCAGTCAAGGTTAGCTATTATTACTACACTCCTTTCTGCTACCCATTCCTCAGGCAGCAACTAGATTCTGCCTTCACTGTTTGGCAGTCGCCAATGACCTCCTTACTGTTAAATCCAGTAGACATGCTCAGTCCCCACTGTATTTGACTTCCCAGCAGTACTTAACACCTTGATTTGTTTTCCTTTGGGAAATGTACTTATCCCTTAGTTTCCATGTTCACTCCTCAGTTTCTGCCATCCTTAAATGTTTTTCCTAGGTTCCTTGTATCCTCTAACTAGACCAGTATTGCTCAATTTTGGCATTATTGACATTTTAGGCTGGAAAATTTCTGTGGTGAGGCTGTCCTGTGCACTGTAGGATGTTTAGCATTTGCTAAACGCATATGTTAGTAGCATTCCACATCACTCCATCCCTTAACTTTAACAACCAAAATTGTCTCCAGACAAATGTCCCTGTGGGGAACAAAATTGCCCCCAGCTGAGAACCATTACTTTGATTCATTTCATGGGCACAGTTGGCTTTAATTACCATCTAAAAGCAGATGACTAATTGACACCTCCACACCAGAGCTTTCTCCTGAGCCTCTGAGCCACTTTCCCAGCTGCTGCCCTGATATCTCTTCAATGGTTTTCAAGTACTTCAAACTCCACCTGTCCTAAACTGAACTCTTCCCCATCTCTCTGCAACCTCATCTTCCTAACATAAATAAAAGGAACCAACACAAAAGATGGGAATCTTTCTTAACTCCACCTTCTCTTTTACCTCCCATATCAGTATTCATTAACATCCATCAATTCTACCTTTTTAAATGAGTCTACTTCTCTCTACCCCTACTGTGCAATCTTTGCCAAGGTCATCATCATCTCAACAGTCTCCCAACTGGTCTCTCTGCCTCCAGTCTCATTCCCCTCCAATTATTCCCTCTCCACTTCCTTCCTTACACTGTAAGCTCTCAGACAAAATTAATTTCCTTCAGTCCCTACAACACACTAAGTTCACTCACACCTTTGGGACTTTACACATGCTGTCCTAACTCTCTGAAATATCTTCTTTACCCATCCCACTGCCACCAAGTTACTGAGGTAAACAGACCTTACTTCCTTTAAAAAACCTTCCCTTGTAAAATAACTGCTGTACTAAGGCTCTGTTATGTGTACCCATCACTCTTTAGCTCCTCTAACCAAGAACTGATCACACTCCACTGTAATTGCATATTTGTCTGTCCATCTAACTGTGAACTCAGTGAAACCGAATCTTACTCTGCTCACCTTTATATCCTCAATGCCTGGCACAGAGTAGGCTTTTAGTATTTGCTGCACAAGTTAAACTTCGGTGAACAAACTAACAAAACAGTGACTTGTTCATTTCCTGTTTTAATCATAAAAGTGGTGGTCATTCTTGCCCCAAAGCTCATGGTCCAGGAAAATAGGGAAGGAGAGGCACCTGTAAACAACTACTTACAGGTCAAGAGTCTCTTCCTTTCATTATAAAAGCAACTTTGAGATTGGGAGAGGCTAGTGCTTATTTCTTCTAATTTTCCTCTCTCCCACGATTCCCAAGTTTCATTCAACTTAACTCTTCTCTCTTTTACAATGAGGAAATTGAGCCAGAGAGCATCTTTGGCCTTTCTTCACATTATAAATAAGAAATCACTTGGTAGTCTTTTTGTCCCACGAAGGTCTGGCAAACTCTTATCCAAACTTTTTAATGCACCTCAAGTATCACTTCCTTAATAAAGTCCTCAAAGAATACCCAAGGGTTTATTTTACTTCAGATTCTGTATTCTCTATATCAGTTTACACATATGTCTCATTGCTTTTCCAATTATATATGTTTACTATCTACTGAAGTAGACTATAACCTCCTCTAGGGAAGGGACCACATTCATTCAAGCATTTTTATGATACCTACTATGTCCTAGACACATTGGTCTTGGAAGGGTAAAAGCATGTCGTGCTCAGACAGCAGGAATATCATGTGTTTGGACATAATGGTTAAGAGCAGAGGCCCCAGAGTCAGACTGCCTGAGTGTAAATTCAGAATCCAACATTTATTAGTTGTATTAACTTTGAGCAAGCTATTTAACCCATCTGTGCCTTGTCTGTAAAATAGTAAACCGCCTCATAGCTTTATGTGGAGATGAAATGATTCATCACTGTAAAGTGCTTACAACTGTGCATGGCAAGGGCTCAACAGTGTGTTTGACATTCTGCTAAATAGCTTTGTTCCTCCACAGGGCCTTAGAAACAGTAAGGGCCTCAAATAAATTACTATGGTGCCCACCATAACCACTGACCAGAATGCAGTCTACAGGATGAGAGCAGAGACAAATGTAAACAAATACTCACATACAAGATTCTGAAATGTCCTAATAGCCTTTCTAACCCTAAAATAGCACTGACTTCCATGGCTAGAGTGAAAGCAAACAGTTCCTTATTTCCCTTTTCTGTGGTCGGGGAACACCTTATGCTGTCAACTCACACCCAGCGGCAGTCGATCTGAACCCCGGCCTGCCCTCCTACATCTCTCAGGTTATCTCCCCGCACCCGAACACGTCATACACAGAATCCTTCCCTCCGAACACGCGTCTAGCACCCTTATTTTGTCCTTATGGTTAGAGTTATAGCTACTTTAGTTCGCTTATTCACGTAATCTCCTGAGATGAGGTCACCGTCCCCATTTTACAAAGAAATTGAAGCTCACAGAGGAAAAAGTGCGCTGGACTCAAACGAGGCACTAGTACAAGAACCGGGTCTCAGTCCGCGTGTACTTACTGATCAGCAAGGTGAGCTGACCAGCGTGCGACTCCCACCTTTCCCCTCCTGCCTCTCCGGGACAACACACGGAGCCGGGACCAGACTCCGACGCGTTACCCCCAAAGGCTCCAGACCTCAGCGCCCCGCTCGAGCCGGGTTCAGGTACCTGCGGTAGCAGCCGCCATCTCGCGTCGCCTCAGCTGCACCGATCCCCCAGCTCCATTCCACCCCCTCCTTTGACCTGCCTAATTCAAATTTCCCGGTGCCCCGCCCCTCTCCTAGGCTCCACCAATCACGGCTGCCCGCCGCCGGAAGTCCCTGCTGCGGATTGTAACTATCCGCCCTCTAGGGCTCGCTCCCGAGTCCTGCGAGAAAAAGGTTCCGCTGGCGGAGCACACGTACGCGCACGCTGGGCGCCGCTGCCGTTGACGTCGGGGCCCGCGCCCCGGCGCAGACGCCGACGCCCGGCGCGTGGGCGACGGTGGCCGCTGAGGGCAGCCGCCGAGCGCCGTTTAGTTCGCGTTTACTGCAGAATTTTCGCCTCGTTGTTTCCCCTCAAATAACTACGAATTTCTGTACGAATCAAGCAGGCAGTGATCTAAGGCACTTGGCCAATTTATCCACAACTTTCCCTGAACTGGGTACAGCTTTCACTGTTTTCGTGGCAGAAGGGGGGATTTTATGACTAAGGAAGACGTTGAGTGGAAACGAGATAGTAAAAGGCGGGAGCGATCTTCACTTCGCAGTTTCTTGCCTCGGAAGTTTCGCGCGCCTGTGGCGCGGAGTCGCCCTGCAGGTTGCGGGACTTGACCTCTGCCAGTCAGTGGTGCTTTAACGTCTGGTGAATTCGGTAGGCCTGGAGCACGGTGGACGCGTTGTGGGCAGTCACGTTGCACTCACCTCTTGCTGAGACAGAAGCCAGGTGACATATGTGCCCCCTTTTGTCGCATGTCTGAGCCAAGAAGACCAGCTCGGGTTTCCCGTAGTTAGTAATTCAGCACCTAGCATGTCGGAAGCGGTGAAGGTATGTTTGGTCTGTTATTTCACCGAAGGTTCCATGTCACATAGGTTCAACTCTGTTAAGTAGTACCCTGTCCTTTCTGAAGGCTTAACCAGGGTTCTGGTAGGACCCTGGTTTAGACACTATTCCAGCCTATTAGAAAACAAAACAAAGAATGATTCTCAATATTTTTGGCTTTGTGATCCCTTTACATTCTTATAAATTGAAGCCTAAAGATCTTTGTTTATATAGGTTTTATCTATCCATATTTACTGTTAGAAATTAAATTTAAAATATTAATGCACTTAAAAATTACAGTAATAAATTCATAAAGAAAGTGGATTAGCAGTTGCCAGAGGATGGTGAGGTGTTGGTGAATTGGGACTATCACTAATGGGCATGGTGATGGAAATGTTTTGTAATTAGATAGTGGTCATAATTGCATAACATAATGAATATACTAAAAACTTCTGAAGTGTACACTTAGAATGATAAATTTTGTGTTATGTGAATTATAACTCCATTTAAAAATTTGCCCCCAAAATGCAATAACAAACTCATTAAATATAAGTAACATTTTAATTAAAAAAAAAATAAAAACTTCCAAAGGAAAGAAAAACCAAAACATGGCATTGTTTTACATTTTTATAAATCTACTTTCTGGCTTAAGAGAAAATAGGTGGATTCTCATATCTTCTTCTGCATTCAATCTGTTGTGATAGCACACATCATATAGCCTCTTGAAAACCACCATATACTCAAAAAAAGATGTAAGGGACAAAATAAAATGTCATCTCTCTCTTTTTTTTTTTTTTTTATGGAAATAGTTTAGACCTTGCAGACCACACTTTGAGAACCACTGACTTAAAAGATTGGCAGTTCCGTGTTACCCTGCACTTCAGAAAGGGCTATTCAGATTTTCAAATTTGTTGCCAGTCCCCAGATATTTGGTAAGATATCTGTCAGAAATAGCGGAAAGAGCATAGGTCAGGGAGTCAGGACCTATATGAATGAATAAATAGCTTAGGTACAAGACTTTGATGCTAGGTCACCTAGGGTAGAGATTGAGCCTCTTTGCACCTCCACTTCCTCAGAAGTTAAAAAAGAATAGTGGTTGAATCTACTCGTAGGGTTGTTTTAAGGATCTATACAGCCTTCTAGAGATTAGGATTGTTAAACACGTGACATTCAAAGAGAATAAGATATTTCAGTTCACAATGTATTGTTTACTTGTAGGTGCTAGCCACTGTCCTGGGTAGTGGGGCTACCATGGTGAACAAGAAGACAGACATGGTCCCTGTTTTCCTGGAGTTTATCTTTTGTGGGGTTTGGGGTGTGGTAGTGGGTGATGGTGACAGACAATAAACAGAATTTTAAGGAAAAGGTATCAAGATCTACATCTACCTGGTGGAAATTAGGGTTGTTAAACGCCTGATATTCAAAGAGAAACAGTCATTGTTTTTTAACTTCCAATCTAGGCCATTAAGCAAAGGAGAGCAGAAGAAAGTAGAACAGAGTTTATGCCATTAAAATTGGAAAGAGACTAGTGGGTGAGGCAGATGATGCTGTTCTTCAAGCCTGAGAAGATTAAATAAGGGCTATCTGAGGTGAAAGGCATAATGGCAGTGAAGAAGAAGAGAATGGGGCTGTAAAAGAGAGGACCAGACCTAGAGGGCCAGGTGGAGAAGGAGTCCTCAGATAATAGAGCACCACCAGTGGCCAGGAAGCCTGTGCTAGTCTGCCCTCTTTCTTCACATAAAATTGTACAACAGCTATGGTGAGGGGGCAGTACCCAAAGTGGCTCAGCAGGATTCCTGCTGCACAGCCCCACAGTCCCTTTCCTGAGGGCACTGAGGACTGAAGTTAGCTTTGGTGGTTGCTGTGCATGGGCAAGTTTGATGTGCTCAGCGGAATAGAGGTTGCCTTGAGAAGACAAAAAAGGATAGTATATTTATGTTTATAAGAAAACAAAATATTGAGCAAGGATTCTCAAAATGCGATCTGGGTGTCCCTGGCCTCTGCAAAATTAAAACTCTTTTTGTAATAATACTAAGATGTTATTTTCCTTTACATTCTCACTCTCTCTTAGGCGTACAGTGTTTTCCACAGTCTACGTGATATGTAATTTCACAACAAATGGAATGCAGAATGGGCTAAACTAGTCTATGGTGAAAAAGTCAGAAGAGTAGTTGCCTCTTGGGAGTTGGAGCAAGGGAGTGACTAGGGAGGGCCCAGAGGGAATTTTCTGGGATCATGGTAATGTCCTGTATCTTGATAGGAGTTTGGGTTACACAGGCATATGAATTTGTCAAGACTCAGATGCAGAAATGGTTTTCCAACTGTGTGATCCTCATATCGGAATTCCTTGTAAGATTTCGTTTTTAAGATGTTTGAAAATCATGGATATGTGACAAATGCTGAGGTTTCGACATCAGAAAGATCTGAATTTAACTCTGATTCTGCTATATACTACGTTTATGACTTTGGACAAGTAACAGCATTTAGCAGAATGCCTGACACATTATAGGCTCCTAATAAATATTTGTAATATGAATGAATGACATCATATAATTTTTTCTGAGCTCTAGTTTTGTACTAAGTCCAACAGATCTCATTTTAATTTGCTCTACCAAGATTTAGAGGGTTTCTGAGAGAACTTCCTTTTGACAGCAAATAAGCAGAGAGGAGAAAAGATACTTTTAGCTTGGGTTTGCTCAGTTATTAAATAATTGGGATTAGTCAGGGGTATAAATTTGAGTGAGGAGGGGGTACAGTGATCTCTGATGTCTGTCCCTGTGACTCTCATCCACCTACAAACATCAGTGGCATTCTGTCTTGGTGAGTTCATCTGAAAAATGAGAATACTACTACTACTTTCCAACAGGATCATTGTCACAATTAAATGAAGTAATTTTGAAGAGAACCTAAACTCATAATGGATGTTCAATAAATATTAGTTGCCCCTTCCATTCTTCTTCTCTCCCTACTGTTTTCCTTGAACTATATATAACTCCTTAAAACATGTATGACCGCTGATACAGTCTCCTTACTTGAAGTGATCCTTAAAGGTTCTCCCATATGCCAGATGTTAATAATAAATTTATATTTGCTGTCTCCAGCACATACAAGTCCAGATTCATGATAACACCAAGATTGATTTGGCTTGAATTTATTGGACCCAAACCCTTCTTGAAATCCATGAGTGTAGTCTATTGCTTGCAGAGATGGGTTCTGTTGGTAATTATTGTTTAGCAATTTAACCTCAGCTTTCTCCTGGATGACTGTATCAGCTTGTGCAGGTTGAGGCTTTTTTATTTTGGGGGCTACTCATTTGGCCTCGTCTTGTGTTCCCTTGGCACAGCTCTCTTCTTGCTCCCCTCTGCAGTTGAAGCTTGAGGACCCAGTGCCAGCCACTGTGGAGTCCATGATGATCCAAACTAGGAAGTAGTCATGTCACCTAGTTAATTTGGTGACCTCCTGTAGGCTTCGGGGTTCTTCTTTTTGAGAGTTTGCTTTTAAACTCCAGTCTGTCATCCGAAGAGCTGTGGGCTCCCTTTGTAGCTGGAGCCATAGGGGCCTTCTATCCAGTCACACTCCAGAGCACTCCCTAAGTGAGGAGGCCTCAGACTGCAGCCATTCCAGACATGCCCCCAGTTCAGGCCATTTCAGGCGATGTGTCTGGGACCTCCTTCCCTATACACACATCTCAGTCGTTCCTATAGCATTCAGCCCTTGGAAAAGGAGACTCATTATTTTTATGTAGCAATAAATTCCTAGAATTTAGATTTCTAGGATGTGAGAGCTAAATAGGTCTTAGAGAGCATCTGACCCAAATAAGCTCATTTACAAATGGGTTATTGAAACCCAGAAAGGTTAAGCATTTTGTCTGGGGTCACATGGCTGAGTGGAGCTAGAACTTAGGTTTCCTAAGTTTCTGTGCAGTACTCTGTCAGCTCTCTGTGATCTTTGATAGCTAGGTTCCCGACATTACTCAAGAATCCTTTTACCTGACTTTGGTCAGCAGACTCCTTCACTCCCTGCTATTCTCCTGATTCCCTACTCCAGCCCTCCTAAGTTTTATGAAGTGCAGCAGCTAGTTTATGTGTCAAATTAAGGTCATGTGACTATAATAGTCAATCAAAACTAATCTAGGGGTTGCTATGAAGACATTTTACATAATTAGCATCTGCAATCATTTGACTTTAAGTAAACATTATCTAGGATAATCTGATGAGCCTCATCCAGTCAGTTGAAAGGCTTAAGAGCAAATCTGATACTGCTTGATATCACTTTATGTAGAATATAAAATTAAAAAGTCAAACTCTTAGATATGGAAAGTAGAATAGTGGTTTCCAAGAATTGGGAAGTACAGAAAATGGGGAGAGTTTGGTAAAAGGGTACAAACTTTTAGTTATTAGGTAAGTTCTGAGGATCTAATGTGTAGTGCACTGACTATAGTTGATAATCCTGTACTATATAGTTGAAATTTGTTGAGAGAGTAAACCTTAAGTATTCTCATCAACTTTTTTTTAAATTTGAGATGATGGATGTGTTACTTGGATTTGGAAAATCATCACATTGTACACTTTAAATATATTACAGTTTTATTAATTGTACTTCAAAAAAGCTGGAAAAAATATTTTTAATAAAAATGAAGTTACTAAAAGTATAAATTTTGATAACCTAATAAATTAGTTTGCAGAGGAAAAAAAGAACAAAACAGATTTCCCTGAAGAAATTCTGCCAGTGGACTGCAGCACGCCCCCTACCGGAAGGTTTCGGACTGTTGGCCTGCTCTGCAGATTTCAGACTTGCTTAGCCAGGCTCCACAGTTGCTTGCATAAGCCTGTTCTTTGCAATAACTCTTTTTATGTATATAAGTATGCACATCTACTACTGGTTTTCACGTAGAATATGAATTGTTTAACTGAACAAGTAAAGGTTAGGTATTAACTCCTTGAAGTTTTACTCCATACCCATTCCTCCATACAAACTAAACTATATCTTCACTCATATTTATTTTCTTTCTTTTTTCTTAAGGTTTCTCACTCCCAAACCTACATAAAATAGCCTCCCTACTAACTTCCACAAATTTATTCTATTATTTATCTCTTCTTTCCTGAATCTTCAGCCTCTTCATCATCATATAAACGTGCCCATATCTCTCCTTTTTAAAAGAAAAGAAAAACCCTCCTTCCTTACATCTCTCATAAATATGACTTACTAGCCTATTTTCTGGCTTGTTAGAGCCAAATTTCTTGGAACATTCATCTTGTTGGCTATATTTCCTCATTTCCCATTCATTCCATAAGCAATTATGACCTGGTACCCCCAATCCACTGAAATTAATTTTTTTTTTAATAATTAATGACTTTCTGATTGCCAAAGCCAAGGAATCTGAAGTTTGTCCTTTTCTTGACTTGGTGGCATTAACTACTCCTTGAAATTTCTTCCTTGCCTTGTAGTGCATCACTTCACACTTCCTTTACCTCCCAGACCACTCCATTCTTTTTTTCTTTTTCTTTTTATTAACTGATTCCCCTTCTATGGACCAACAATCGAAAATTGGTATTCCCCAACTGACTTCAGCCTTCTCATTTTATATGCCCATAGTTTCCCTGGGTGAGTTCTTCCACACACATCACTTGAACTTCCTTATCTATGAGCTGATGAATCCTAATTCTAAGCCTTGTATCAAACATGTATCAAAGCTTTGTTCCCAAGTCTCTCTCTACCTAATGTTGGATCTCAACCAAGATGTACCACAGATTCATCAAAACTCATGAGGTCCCAAGTTAATTGATTTGTCTTTTCATGTTCCTCCTATCTCAAAGAATATTCTTCTCTTTCCAGTTGCCCGAGCTACAGATATGGTAGTTCTCTTGCTCTCCTCCTTCACTCACCCTCATGCACTCAGTTATCTAGTTCTTCTGAGTCTACCCTCCCCATAAGTCTCTCAAATTCTTCCTTTTTCTCTCTTCTTCATATTACTGCTTTTGTACAGATATTAATCATTTCTGATCTAGACCTAGTCTCTTAAGTATTTTCTTATTCTGCTTTATCTTCAGTCACCTTCAGTTTTCCCCACTTACACCAGGAAAATGATTTTCTTATAAATCTTATCAATCTCCTGAGCAAAATTTTGGTTCATTATCTTTCTGTAGCCTATAAGATGAAGTTTAAATAGTTTATCATAATATGCATGGTCCCAGCCTTTGCATGAGACTTCACTTTTGTCCAATTGTAGTTTGCATTTTAGCTGCTACTTGTAGTTTTCATATTTTCAGATTTCTGCATATACTGGGTCCTGCATCCCCTACTGCTCCCCTGTACAAACACACACACACACACACACACACACACACACACACACACACACACACCTACCTTCCTTCACCCTGAAAATTTCCCTGGCACTCCCAGAGAAAGTTAGCATCCTATAAAAAACATCTTTATTATAGCACCAATAAAACTGTCTTCTTAGAAAAAACCCAAATCTTCAGTAGTCTTTATATGCCTAGCACCTAGTAGGAAATGTTTGACAAATTTGTGATTAGCTCAATTCAGTAATTTGAAAACTTTATTAAGTAAAGGAAATCTTTCTTTAAAATCTTCTGCAAAAGCCTATATGTAGACTAGATGAAAGTCCTCTTCTGCTGTGGCTGACTCTTAGGTGCCAGTGCCTTCACTGGCCATAATGTGAACACTGATTTAAAGGCTGTCTTAAAGTTGACTAGATATCTGTCAAAAATCTCTCAGAATCTGCAATAAAAGTTTGATGTGGTGACACACACTATAACCTCAATCAACCTTGAAAATATGTTAAATGGAAGAAAATAGACACAAAATGCTATATTATTATATAATTCCCTCTCTTTGAAATGTCCAAGATAGATACATCAATAGAAATGGAAAGTAGGTGAGTGGTTGCCAGGGACTGGGAGAGGAGAACAAGTAGTGTCTCCTTAATGGCTATGGAGTTTCTTTTTGAGCTGGTGAGGAGCTTTGCTTAGTACATAGAAACAGACACAGAAAGGCACCCAAAATGTGAAGACAAAAGTAGCAGAAACCATACGAGAGAACAGAAGAGAGATCCAGAAATAATGGAGTCAAGCAATGAAACAGATGCAGAGTTAAAAAGATGCTCAATGAGCTTAAGGGAAGTGTAGATGAACTCAGTGAGAACTTTAACAAAGAGATAAAAAACATAAAAATGGAAAGGGAAGTTATAAAGGGGAACCAGTCTGAAATGAAGAACACATTATCTGAGATGAAGAGTATATTAGATGGAATAAAGTGGATAAAAGAGAGGGTTGAACTACCAATATCGAATATGGGGAAGCCAAGAACACTCAATCAAAATAGCAAGAAAAAAGAAGCCAAGACTATAATAATAATTTAAGGAACATGTGGGACACTATTAAAGGTAAAAATATCTGTGTCATAGGGATACCTGAAGGAAAACAGCACATCGAAGAGCTATTTGAAGAAATAATGATGGGAAACTTCCCTCACCTGGTGAAGGAAATAGACATACAGCCCCAGGAAGCTCAAAGAGTCCCAAGAAAGAGAAACTCAAAGAGGCCCACATCAAGATGCATCATAATTAAAATGCCAAAGGTTAAACACAAATAATCTTAAAAGCAGCAAGAGGAAAGAGGTTAGTTACCTAAAAGGGAGCACCCATAAGACTGGCAGCTGATTTCTCAAAAGAAACTTTGCAGGACAGAAGAGCTTGGCACAAAGTATTCAATGTGATTAAAACTCAGGATCTACAACCAAGAATACTTTACCCAGCAAAGCTATCATTTAGAGTTGAAGGACAGATAAAGAGCTTCCCAGACAAAAATAAGCTAAAGAATTTATCACCACCAAGCCAGTGTTACAGGAAATGTTGGAGAGAAAAAAACATGTATCAAAATCATGAATAAAAATGGTGATAACTACATATCTATCAATGACTACCTCAAATAGAAAAGAATTAGATGCTCCAGCCAAAGGATAGAGTGGCTGAATGGATAAGCAAACAAGCCTCCTATATATGCTACCTATAAGAGGCTCACTTCAGATTAAAAGACACACAGACCAAAAGGGAGCAGATGGAAAAGGATATTATATTACCTTGATGGGCATAGAGAGTATTGCTCTAAATGAAGTAAGTCAGATAGAGAAAGACAAATAGACATGATTTCACATAAATGCAGAATTTACAGAACAAAATAATAATAACAAAAACAAACAAATTCACAGAGAATTTTTGGAGGGTTGGGGGGAAAGTGGAAAAGGATGAAAGGATTAAGAAATATAAATGGATAGTTACAAAATAGTCATGGAGATATAAAGTGTAGCATAAGGAAAATAGTTAACAATATTGTAATAAATGTGCAAGGGGGAAGAGGGTTACTAGATTTAGTGGGGTGATCATTTGAGCTCTAATCATTATGCTGTACAACTGAAACTAATGTATGCCGACTATAATTTTAAAAAACTCATCAAATCGCATAATGTAAATATGAGCAACTAATTGTCTATTATATTTCAATAAAGGTCAGGGAAAATAAATTTTAAAAGAAAGAAAAACCACTGAAATGGCACACAGGATGTATTTTATGTGATTTATATCAACAAAAAAATAATTACAATGATATAACATTCCATTCTATGGAATTGATTGTTTAAGAGAAAGGAATTGTTAAGAAAACAGGCTAGGCATGAATTTGTTTTTGAATGTTAGTATTACTTTATAAAATTATATGTATATAACTGTCATCTTTGTCTAATTGGAAAGAAATGTTTTGGGACTTGGACCTAGAGTCCTAAGAATTATTTCCAAAGAGACTTTATATTGCTGAATCTATCCAGTCACTCTAATGCTTCCCCTGAACTCTAACCGACCTTATGTTCATGGAAACCTGGGGTGGAAACCTCCCAAGCCTTGGAGTGCTCTTTTTCAAGGATAGTATTGGTAGGGCAGAAGCTGTGAGAAGGTGTAGCTTCCTAAGGAAAGAACCACAGCTCTGAGAGCTAAGCAAGGACACCAGTAGAGGTGGGGAAGAGTGAGGCTGGGGTAATAGGCAGAATCCTTGACTCAAAAAGGCTAAACTTCGAGAGTCAGGTAGGTTCTGGGAAAGAATATAGATAATGGCCCAAGCCACCTATGTACAGTGAATGGGTTAGGTCAAGAGAGTGAGGTGACAGCCTTTTGGTGAAAAGGTGTTGTCAAGGGGAAGGGAATCCAAGTGGACAGAGGGCTGGAGAGTGGAATGCCTGGGGTTTTGGCACTAAGCCACACTAGGCTGCAGCCTCAGAACTCCAGTTTGGGTAAACACTGTTATCTTTAAAAACAGTTGGTACAAGCCAAAATCTTATCTTCCTTTGATAAATAATGAGGAAAAGCCCAAGACACTTATACCTCTTTCCCTCATCCTCCCATTTTTCTCCAGATAGATGCAACAAGGAGATCTCCAGAACAGTACCCAGAGTTAGGCAGAGGGTCCCAGCAGCAGACACGCATATACGCACTAGCTTTAGCCATGTCTTTTTTTTTTTTTTTTTTTTTATTGAGCCATGTGAATGGGATTAATGGTAAGGGGGTCCACACACCTCCACTGCAGTGTTCCTGCCTGGGAGGAGACTGAGGCTCAGCTGCTGTTGCAGTCACTGGGGTAGACATCCCAGTGCAGGCTGATGGCATTGATGTAGAAGCCAGCTCGGCCGCTGATGAATCGTAGCATGGCGTTGGGGTGCAAGGGGACAGCATTGAAACTCGTGCCTGTGTCTTTCCCAAAAGGCAGGTAGCGGCCCTTGTCAGTCACGAAGACCAGCTTCCTCACATAGTACTTGTACTTTCCAGACACCTGGATCACTGATTCCCCAGGGTGCAGAAAGATCTCCTCCAGGTCGCCCCGGGTGCCGCCCACATAGTCACTCCATACCTTGCCATAGCGCACCTGGAGACTGGGGACAGGGTGAGGAGAGAAGGAAGGGAGACATTGAGTAGGTGATCAGAACTCGGGACCTGGCCTATATGGTGAGACCTTCAAACTGGTGACAGAGGTGACAAGTTTGCCAGTCTGACAGTATGTAATAATTGGGTGAGCCCGTGGAGATCCTACAGGGAACTTCAACACCTCGTTTTGACGACAAACAGGCTCAGAGAAGGAAACAGCTTGCCCAGAGTCACCCAGACAGAAAGTGTCAGAGCTTGAATTTGAAGTCTAGATCCCCATTGTGCCCCCACCCCCTACCAGAAAGAAGTAAAGGGATTTTTCAAACACGTGAAAGGCGCTCATGAGAGAAAGGACTTGACTGTGCCGTCCAGGGTGCAGATCCAGGGTCAGAAGGGTACGCATTCTGGGAGAGGCATCAAGCAAAGATGGAGGGTGCCAGAAGGGATTTAAACCTCAGATTGGGGCTAAACTAGACAGCTTCTAGGCTCCTGAGAGTTGATGGTACACGATTCACTCAAGGCCATATGTGTTTGGGTTGTAGGGATTTCAGCAGCACAGGTCTTGAATCCAAGTCCTCCAACAACTTTCACATCACATGTTATTCCTGGGACTCGATGACTGAAACAGGCATGACCCAAAGTGAGAACTTGCCAATTTAGTAAGATCTTAGAGGGCCCCAAACCACAGAAACTCAAAAAATCTTACCCTACAATGTAGTATTCGTTGACTCGGACACGGATGGCAGTGATGGGGCCATCCAGCTGGTTGCCAGAATGAGAGAATCGCTCTCCTCCGCTGCCTCCATACTCTCCATTGTAGGAGGAGGACCTATCCTGAACTGGAGGGGAAAGTAGGAGTTGAAGGGAGAAATTCCCTGAGAGCTCAGTTCCTCCCCACAACCCCTATTCCTTCCACAACTCAGTTCCCACCACCCAAGCCTGCCTCTGGAAGCCACAGCCACCCTGGTACTGGGCTCCTGGCTTCTCACTTACTGGCATTGACAGAGGCTGATGCACAAAAAAGGGCAAGAAGAGCAATGGTCAACATTTTGACGCTGGAATGGGAAGAAAGGAGAAAGTGAAAATTTACCCTTTTTCCTCTGGACTTCATTTACCAAGCATCCCTGACCTCCGGTTGAGACTCAGCCTTTTTGGTCCTTTAACTGAGACCTAGCTGACCCAGTCTTGGCCTTAGAAAGTTTTGTCTATAGTCTCTAGAACTGTTTCTCACAGATATAGTCTGTGTCCATAGCCCTTCTGCTTTTCTCTGGTCTGGCTGTAGCTGACCTACCTCTTCTATCCCAAGCCAGAAGATCAACCTTAACCTCTATCTGGATTCAGCTGCATCAAGCCCTGTTCCCTCCTGGCACCAAGCAGAAAAGGAGTTTTCTAAAGAAAAAGAAGACTCCAAATCATTGAGGTGGTTGGGTTTACCAAACCAGGAGTTTGAGAAAACCTAACTGAAGTCCCCCTGTGGTAGACTGGCCTGGCTTAGGGCATCTGGAGCAAAATTTAAATTGCTGGCTTCACTCTTGTCTCAGAAGGAAAGGAGTATTTTAGAAATGTGTCTCTGTATCACCTGGGGAGTGACAGTGGTGATAGAAAAGTCTGTGCCAACACCAGCGTCCAAGTAGTTCTGGTGGAGGTGGAATAGGCTGAGAAGTTGCAGAAGAAATTAGATCAAGATATTAGATCCCAGTGCCTGGTCGGTTGTGCTTCTTTCTCCACTAACACAAATCTGGCCATGTCTCTGCTCCTGAGTATCCCAGTTTTCCTCTAGTTCTCCATCTGAGGCCCAGATATCAGTGCACCTATGACTAGCTCAGATCCAGATGCCTCAGTTGACTGACACCCAGGTTTCCCCAGACACTCACTCCAGGCAGGCTCTTCTCCAGCTCAGTTTTAATTCTAACTCAAACACAGGCATTTCTGCTATCCCTTACTCCAGGCCTCTGTCATCCCTCACCTGGCAGTTTCAGGTACCAAGTAACCCACCAGAAACTTCCAGATCTTTTATACCAGGTCCAAGCACTCCCCCTGCTCTTTATTGTGTGAACCTCACTCCCTGAACAAACATGATTAACCTCTTAGAGTCAGTTGTCAGGCAGGGTCTAGAACATCTTATCCTGCCCCTCCCCCTAACAGTTACAGGTGGCAGGGCGGGATCCACTCTTGGCCAAGGCCCAGATCTCAAGAGGGGCAGAATAAACTTGAGAAAGTGTCACCAACCAAAGGGCCAGCAGCTTTGAGTGGACAAAGTTACTGATCACCTTTAGGTGTGGTCTAAGGTTCTCCCTCCTCTCTTGGGTGTTTGCAGGTGCTCTCAACTGTAAACTGTCATCTTGCAGGATTACGTTTGAAATATTGGTTCTAGAAAGGGATTACACTTGCTCACGCCTTATACTTAGGAGTGCCTACTATTTGCCAAACTTTTTTTTATCTCTTCTCTGATATTTTGTATAAAAAGATCCAAACATCTAGAAAAGTTAGAATAATTATACAGTGAACACACATATACACACCATGTAGATTCTACCATGGTTATATTTGCTGTACTTGTTTTTCTTTCATCTACCCATCCTCAATCTGTCAGACCCTTTATATACCTTTTCTTTCTGAGAAGGGTGACTTGGGGCTGCAGGCGGACACTGAACACCTGCAGATCCCCTTCAGGAAAACTCAGTCCAGCAAGTAAGTGGGAAGCTGAGAGACCCACAGTAAACGGGTTCTCCTCTGGGGACAGTTCTGGGCTCAGGGCCCTCAGGACTCCTGGGCACCATGGCTGAATCCTCCTGGGGCCTGTATCCCACACAGGACAATTGCTCCTTCCCATGAGTCTGAAACTTCTCCAGAATTAATGTCATAGATTTTTTTCTCTCTGCACGTCCTTCTCTTCCAGGACTGATTCCTCTCCACTTAAAATTTCTGGAATTGATTCCTGAGTCCTACTGATACACAACAGGGCAAATTCTCCCGAGTGGGCCTCCACCGAAAGAGTTCTTGACTGACTGAGCACAAGAAAAAATTTAAGCACACGTTAGAGTCAAAAGGGAAGTTTATTAGAGAAGGGGTAAGGCTCCATAGAGCGTAGTCTCCTCTCAAAGGTGGAGATTGAGAGAATCTGAGTCTCAGAGGGACAGAGAGAGAAGACAGAAAAAGGCACTGAGAGAGATCCCGAGTGTTCCAGGAATCATTTATTTATAATTCTTAGTGTCTATGAATTACAGTTTCAAGACTTTGCCCACTTTCCTTTGATGGTGTGGGCACATGGTGTGAAAGGATAAGAGTGTGTAGCATGAAAGGTAAGAGTATGTAACATGAAAGGCCTGCTGCAATTCCCAGCCTTCCACCCATATGTTCCCCATGGTTTTGGCCATGGGGAACGAATGATTTTATTTTGTGTAGGACTCAACTTAAAGAATCTGTTTTCTTGTTTTCCCTCATGTGCGGGGAAATGGTTTGTTAGTGATCCCAGCCAAAATCTTTCTTTGATCTGCAGGTTTCCATGTGATCTGACTGTGGGGCTGATCAGCATGTTGCAGTCTCTGAACATAGCTTGATTTACACTTTAGTTCTTTTTGCCTCTTTCCTACATTACTACTGTGTGATCCTGCTAGGGCTGGCCCTCTGAGCTTCTGAGTCAGCAGGTCCTTCTAAGCTGAGAGGATGGAGCCCAGGGAAGGGCTGGACTCATTAGCCTCAGTTATTAACGACCACTGACCAGGCATTCGGAGCACCCACCTCCTGACAGGCTCACCACCTGGGACTGAGGACGCCTCCTAGGAAACAAAAGGAACCCCACTCTGAGTAGCCGGAAATAGGGTGGGACTCCTGGCAGGAAGATTCCGGGAGCAACGAGGACAACCAAGCATACATTGTCTGAGCTCCCTTCTCCAACTTTATCCAAGTCCAAAACAGACATGTCCTGGTGACTTGACTTTTACTTCATTCCAGCCATTCTGTTCTGTATGTCCTTGTCCTCTCTGTTTGCCTTCCTTTCCTGATTCTCTCTTGTTAAGCAAAAAACTTGACTTCCACAGATGAAAGCCTTTTTAAATGAAAGACTTTATTGAGCCTTATGCTACCCGGAAAAGGACCAGGTTCTGGGGCATGAAGTCTAAAACACCAGCACTAGGGCTGGGTGGAAAAGACGACACAAGTCTGCCGTCCTGGAGTTGAAGTGCTCTTTTATACATTTGGGGAAGGAAGATGTAATGTGTTTTGAAAGAATTTACATTAGCTACAGATAAGGGAGGTAAGAAAAGGTGGAGGGGGGGCAGTTCTAGGTTAGGAGCACAGTCTGTAAGAAAGAAATAGTTATTACTCTTTATTAGTTACAGGCAACAGTCCTGAAAGTTCATGCATGTTGTTAGGTCCAGGAGGGCCCTATCCCTCACCCCCTATAGAGTGGGAACTAGACTCCTCCCTTACCTTTGTTTGAGAACCGGACCTTGCATCCGGGTTGGCAATTACATGCTCACCTCCAGTTTCACTGGAATCTCCTCCCTTCCCTGCCACGCCAATTTACCCGCCCAAAATATTTCCACCACAAAAGCCTGCCTCAGGCCCCATATAAGTCTCAGGTCCCCTTGCATTTGGGGCTGATGTCACCTTTGGCTGACCCCAGCTTTCACTCTACTACAATAAATCTTAACCCTTTGGGCCTTGTTCGTTCCTCCTTCCGGGAACCTGACATATGCATATTCAGAATGTGGCGGGAGTCTACTGGTCCGCTAATAGAGGCCTGGAAGTTGATTCAAAGCTCTAACATACATTAAGGAATATGAACAGTCTTTTGTTAACCGGCCCAGAGCTATAACTCGTTAATTATTCTTGTTTTTCTCTCACTCTCTCACAGCTGTAATTTAATTTAGAACATCCCAAAATTTTTCTCTTGTCGCTCTTTCCCTTTATGTATTGATCTTCCCCCACATCCTCTGTGCTGAGTTCTTTTCTTTATAATCCCTTTCTTCATACCCTTTTCTCTCTGCCTCTTCTCTTCTTTGTCTCTCCACCTCTTCCAAGCCCTCCCTTTCCTCTGTCTCTTCTCTCTCCTCTATCACTATTATTCATCTCACCTCTTCCTTTTTAGAAGCACATCACAGAGTATGTGACCAAACACAAGAAATCAATGATGGCAGGTCAGAGGGATCTGGGGTGAACCCTTTGGAAGAACACCCTCTTATTCCATGCATGACACATCTGGGACCCTCAGAATGCTGGCTTCCACACTTGTCATGAGTTCACTCTGATACATCGACTCCACCTATGCGGAGATCCAGAGTCCCCTCCAGGCCTGCAGACTGGTCCCTGAGTTCCCCCACAGCAAGTTCCCTAGTCTCTAGAGCACAAGTGATGCCTTTCCTGTGGTGGAAGGAGTCTCAGGGTTAATCCTCTGTCAGGGACAAGGAAAACCACTGTGTAGCTAATGCTGATACATCTAGGGTTTGCTCTGATGCAGTGCCTGTAGAGCCTGAAGGAAGAAGGTGAAGGCAGTGGGACACCAGTCACCACCTCTGCCTCTACCTCAGCAGCTTCTGTTTGATCTGTTTCACATTTAACCCATATGCCAATTGTGAGCCTGCCTGCTCTTTTAAGTCCAGGTGAAGTTGCCTTATTCCTCACCCCACCCCCAGTCATACAGGCAGTGAAAGTTCAAATCCTTTCAAAGCATCCTGCTATTGACAGCTTCCTGCTGTCTCAACCCCTGTCATTGTCTCCTCTTTCACCTTGGCAAAGCAATTCACTCAACACATGTTTATGGAGCACCTCTATGTTGGAGGCACCGTTCTACGTGCTGGATAGATAGCAAGGAAGAAGACAGTCAAATCCTACCCTCCTGGAGCTTTCACTCCAGCAGGGGGAGTCAGACAAATGGACAGCTGCATTGCTGCATGATGTATGCTATGAAGAAATTTTAAAAAGCAGAGTGAGACATGAAGAGAGATGGGGATAATGTAGGGAAGAGGCAAGAGAATTCAAATGTTAATCAAGCTACATTCAGAGACTGCAATATGCTGATCAGCCCTGCAGCCAGGCCGGGTTGACACCTGCGGAACTAAGGAAGATTTCCCCTGGGATTGCTAACAACCCATTTCCCACACCTGTAGGAGAAACAGGCAGAACAGAGTCTTTAAGTGGTTATCCTATACAAATAAAATTGTTCATTCCCTATGGCTAAAAGCACGGGGAACCTATGGATTAAAGGCTGGAAACTGCCAATAGGCCTTCAGGCTACAGACTCTTCCCTTTCTCCTTTCTCACCGTGTGTCTATATCAAAGGAAATGGGAACTACAGAATGATATATGAACTGAATTCCCTGAACACTCAGGGATCCTCTCTGTCTCTGAGAGGAGACCACACTTTGTCTGGGGAGTGTCATGCCTTTTTCAATAAACTTTCCTTTTGCTTCTAATTTTGGCTGTGTGTTGAATTTTTTTTACACTCTCCACAGAAGGACCCTCTTCTTCTCTTGGTGTAGGGTTTGGTCTGTCCCTGCCCCAACCTGGGAAAATTTTTCCTGTCTTGCATCTGGGAGGCTGTTGTCTGCTTGGGAGTTCCTCTGCTAAGATAAACATTTGCAAAGAGACCTGACTGAAGTGATAAAAAGAAATATAGTTAATTTGGGTGAAGAGGGACAGGCAGAGCAAACAACAAGCACCAAAACTCTAAGCAGGAAGTGTGTGGGATGAAGTTAGAAAAAGCAGGGAGGGCTGGGTGGCCTGTGGTGAGTGAGGGAGGCTGGCCGGAGGTGAGGTCTGGGCAGCAGCCAGTGGGCAGATGGTGCGGGGCCTGGGAGGCCATGATCACGTGTTCAGATTCAGCGAGCAAGGGGAGCCATTGAAGGGTTTTGCCTCTTAAAAAGGTAATTCGCTCTGGATTTTGATGACAGGAGAATGGACTTGAGGATGGGAGAGAGTGGAGACGAAAAGCCATAGCAGGAGCAGCGTGGACCTCCCCAATTTCAGTGGGTCCCTCTCTCCTGCTCTCCTGGACTGAGAGCTATTTCCTCTCTCAGACAAAGAAGCTCTGACCTCTTCCTAAAGTCTTGGTGCAAATTCAGACCCAGCCCCTACTGAGAATCTGCCCCTTGGTCCCCAACAAGGATTTTTCAAAAAACATTTTCAAATAATGATATGTGTGTTTCCTGTTAAGGAAAAAAATCCTCTACCTCCTCCTTTACACATTGGGCCTCCAGGTGGTTTCATTTGAACAAAGGGTTTTACCACAGGAAAATATGAACATTGCTTTTCTCTTCACCCTTCACTGTTCCAATGAGTAGTCTAGCAAGCAGAAGTGACTTGATCAAGTTGCAAAAAGAGTCCCTCCACTCCCTACCCTCTTGTCCCTTGCAGTTTGCTCACGCTGCTCCAGCTGCCTGAAATGCCCTCCTTCTGCCCAGCTGGCATCTTCTACCCTTAAGATATTCAGCCCAGACCATGACCACCAGCAGCGTTCCCCTGCACCCACCTCCAAGCCTTCTCTCACAGGCTCCTCCACTTTGAACAGAATTCCTCCTTCGTTTCTGTGGTCTACAGCTGTGTTTCCTAGGTCACTAGTCCAGTTCTAATTACACTGCACTGTAATTTACCAGTTTACAATGGAAGCCTCCTCTACTAAATCCAAGCACATTTCTAAGGCAGGAACTCTCTTAACCAACTCCCAGTGCCTGCATCTCACTTGGCACAAAGCAAGTGCCTCATAAACAACTGTCAAATATCCAGGCTGCAGTGAGACTTCTGTTAAATGTTCCTCCTTTGCCTTTTCACACATCTGTGTCTCTCTTTCTCACAGGGTTGCATTTAGGTTTTCTTTAGTTTCTTATTTACGATTCCTCTGGAGAAACTCTGTATTCAGAAGAACTTTGGACGTAAAGACAGAATTCCAAGTTGAGGCCCTCCATCCGATACCTCTTAGCTATGTGAACTTAACAGAAGTCACTTCTTTCTTTGCAGCCTATAATATTTCTGCATTTGTAAAACAAGGGGGGAAAGTCTCAAGATCAATCAAAATCCTCAAGGGCAGTGTTTTTCAACCTGTAGGTCTCTTATTTTTGGGCCACAAAATTAATTTAACATCTCAAAACAAGGATACTTTAAATACAGAATAGAAAATAAGAGAGTATCACATGTAACAAGGCTAAATATTGTTTCAGTTAAATACACTGTGTTTACTGGCTCACAATAT
Source organism: Cynopterus sphinx (assembly GCA_030015415.1). Taxonomy (NCBI): domain Eukaryota; kingdom Metazoa; phylum Chordata; class Mammalia; order Chiroptera; family Pteropodidae; genus Cynopterus; species Cynopterus sphinx. The sequence continues at coordinate 89,738,979 of CM057379.1, read as the reverse complement.
AAAATGTTATTTCCTGTTGTGAATCGCAGTTTAAAAACACAAAAACCTTGAAAATAATGAGAACTTTACTATTTTCAAAGGGTAAGTTTCTTTATATACCAACACTCAGTTCAAAACTATCAGGCTAGGATGTGGTTCCATAGTGTAGCGGTGAGCATGTCTGCTTTACATGCAGAAGGTCCTGGGTTCACACTTCAGTGGAGCCATAGTCCATGGTTTATGGCTGTGCCACCCTGAACAAACCCGACATCTGATTTGGGAAGCTAAGCAGGGTCTGGCCTGGTTAGTAGTTGGATGGGAGACCACCTAGGAAGACCAGGTGCTGTAGGCATAAATAATTTAAATAAATAAAAATAAAAACAAAACTGCCAGGCTGGAAGTGGTCAGGACACCTCTAGGGCAGAAGTTAGAGTGGCTCCAGAGACCCAGACTCATGGTAGATAAGTGTACATTGTTAATAATTTTTAAAAATTGAGATATAATTAACATATTAGTTTCTGGTATACAACATAATGATTCAATATACATGTACTACACTGTGAGTTAATCATTTCTGAAAGCATAAACCTATAGCAGTGTATTAAGAACTCGTAGACAGGATGTTGTATTGCAAAGAGACGTGGGCTGAAAGCCTGCTTCCAGCATCTCCTTGCTTCATGACCTACTGACCTTCTTTCATCATCTGTAAATTGGAAGGAATAAGACCAGCCAATTTTTGTCAACCCCATGGCACAGACCTGGCATGTGGTAGGTGCTGAGTAAATGTTTCTTCTCTTCTCCCTGAAGGTTTTCACAAAACGTAGGCTTTCTTTTTTGGTCTCTCAGATAAGGTTGATCTGGGCAGCCATGATCTTTCTCATCTGCAGTTAGCTTTATTTTATGCTTTAGCTTGAGTTCAGAGCCTAGCCGTCTTGTCAAAAACAACATAGTGTTGAAAAAGAACTTTATGTCGGTTGGTTTGGATGACCAAAGTTAGGCATTTGAGAACCTGATTTTAATTTCCTTTTATGGAAATATAGTTCCATGGTAACTTTTTGTAGCCTCCACATTTTTTTTTCCATCTCCACATCTCTTACTGAATTGTTTGATCAACAGCAACCCTTCTTTTTTTAACCTTCATTTTCTTGATCTTTCCTTTGTTTCCTTTATTTGTTTTCTTCCTCACAAAGAATAATCACTCTCCAGAACACACGACAACATATATCCAAAGGGCTGACACCCCCCCGGCTTCTGAATTGGTTTGAATCAACCAGATCCAGCAGTCGTATCTGCTGCCTGAGCTGCTATCAAAGTGTGAGCAAGCAACATCATTCCGTCAAGATGCACTCATTCTTGCTTTGTGTCAAGAAGAATTTATCTAAAAATACAAGCAGATTTGGTCTCTGTTATATATACCACACGAGGTTCAGGCATCTGCTCTCTCACACGGCTTGTTCTGCAAGTGCATTAAGACAAAGGCAGTGTGGTGTGCTGGCGAAGAGCACAATTTTAGTAGAAGCCTAAATCATACTGCTAGCATTCCATACATATTTCAGTTTTCTTCTTTTCATTCTTAACTGAATATACTACAGACCAACTAAAACCCAGTATGTTGTCCAACCAAGGCCAGATGACTTTGGCATCCGCAGTACTTCTCAGTTTTGCCCAGAGTGCACCAAGGTTATGAGATCTCATATCTTTTCTATAATATCATCACTTTTTCATGTCCATTCAATTTATAAATGAATAAGGGCAAAATGCTCAACTAAACACCAAACACTAATACACAGGCAAAGAAAGCTTGAATTTAATACAATCAAAAGCACTCACAGAGGGCACTTGGAAATAGAAATGAAGTTTCCTGCCCCAAGGGGCTCAGAGACACCTGAGGGGCAAACCTGAAGAGCACCTCCACAGAGTGCAGTAACCGAGCATGGATTAGTCAGACCAGAGGAGGGAATGGGAATCAGTGGCCAGGGAAGTCGATCACATATGCCAGGACTGCAGAGTGAAGAGAGAAGCAGGCTGAGGTCCAGCTTTTCCACGTATCTTGGGCAAGTTACTTAAAGTCTCTGAACCTCATTAGTAGAGAAGGGATAAGATCCACTTTAAAGGGTTATTTTAGAAGATAAAATAAGATAAAAATGAGCTTAGCAAATTGCTAAACATGTAGAAGATGCACAATCAATTACAGGCTGGGAGCAGTAGCATAGGAGGAGTGGAGACATTTGGACAAGGTAGGAAGATCAGCAGAGGCCACAAAGCGGACAAATCTTCCTTCACTGCAGAAGGAAAGTATCAGGGCAGATAGGGCTGTGGGAACTGGAGGAAGCCAATCTCCTGACAAGCTGTGAGAGGAACCATGTGCTGAACACAATGTTTATTTTCTGATTACTAATCTATCCTTGCTGGGGTGAGGAAAAGAGCAAAAGGAGCCAACTCTTAGAGGCTGAGAATCAACAAGGAAGGGAGTTGGAGCTCCTGCTCTCTTTATGGAAGGAGAAGAAGAGCAACTGATGGATAGAGCTGTTGGAATTGGGCAGGGCTCTTTGGGGGAAGATGTGAAGTTTGGAAGAGCAACTGTATGTAGGTGAGGGAGAGAGAGTGGCCCAGATCCATGTTACAGGATGATTGAGGGATCAGGTGGAGTTAGAGACACTAAATGTGGTGAGTTGTGTGATTTTCTCCAATAGGACTTATTAAGCTGGTAATAGAACAAAAGGAAGGTGGTTGTATTGGTCCAGGGCAGAAGATTTATGAGGAAGGGGTGGCAGAAAACAGGCTGGTGAGTGCTGACAAGGAAGGGACTGAAGCAATACACCATAAAGTCAAGGTTATAGAAGAAGTGAAGTGAGGTCAGGGAGAGAGAGTAGTCAGTGATGGACTCCAGGAAGAAGTGTCCATAAGATGGACCAGCAGGTGCAATGGGAGAAAAGTGAGGCTCAGAACCTGGGGCATTAGATGGTCAACGTAGAGCAGTCTCAAATAGTAACAAGATTTAAAGTGGCTCCCTAATGTGAAGGGGCAAATCCTTTATGATCTGTCAAAGATGAGAAGCAATGCTAGATCAAGGTGGAAAGGGACCCAAATATTGAATGCCTACTGTATGAGGTGCTTTATATAAACTAATATTATCCTCCCAACAGGCTTTCAAGTTGGAGATTTGTGAAAAACGGAAATACAGACACAAATGTTTGCTAAGGGCCTCACAGCTGTTAAGGCAGGCAACTCAGACTTAATCCCAGGGCTGACGAGGTCCAAAGCCCATGTGTTTTTCACCTCCCCAGATTTCCCCAAAGAGCTGGCACTTGGGAACTTTCTAATTTATTCTTATCGTTTTTCACAGTTCTCAAAGTTGGAATCTCTTACTCTTGGGACCTTGAGCAGCCAAGTAGGTTGCCCTGAGCAGTGATTAAACTCACCTGAGCTCAGCCCTGTCTTTATTCACCTTTGGCAGGAAGATGGCCCTGGATGAGGGCTGGAACTCTCAACTGGGCTGGTCCCCACTGCAGAGAGAGCAATATGAAGGAAAGAGCAACAGGAAGCACCTGCACCCTCTTGTTGAAGCTCTGAATATGTTTCATGTGATTGACCTGCTCTATAAGTCACTCATTCAGTGGGAGGAAGATATTGAAAATGGTCTGATCTGGGTTCAGATTCAGCTCCAGCACTTGAGTTGTGTGGCTTTGGATGACCTTGAACAACTTTCAGTTGGCCCAGAATTAAAGGGCTTTCTGGGACATGGAAATTTCAGTGCTAAAACCAGAATGTTCCCGGGCAAAAGGGGACTGTTGGTCACTCCAGACAGGCTACTCACCCCCTGTAAGCCTCAGTTTCCAAGTATGAAATGTGGCTATCTGCTGCCCACTTCTCTGCTTCTCACCATGCAGGGTTGTGCTTTTAAGAAACCCAAAAGCAAGGAGCATGGTTTCATTTTATCTGCTCAGGAGAAGTTTAAAATTGACAGCATAGTCCTGCATCTGCTAAAGCTAAACTTCTGAAGTACAAAGCAACTTTCGGCCAGTATTCTGCTTGGAGCCCTCCACTGTTGCTCATGTTGTGGCCCAGACCATGAGTTGTGAGCCTCCCCAATTGATCACACTCACCCTGTTCCTGGCTGCTGCTGCTTGTTCCCAGGTGAGCACGGCAAGGTCTAAGCACACCGTGTCTCAGCAGGCAGTGTTGAGATGGAGGTTGAATGTGCATGGATGAAGGCAGCTAAAGACATAAAATTTAGAAATCCAGTCTCAGTAACATTGCATAAGAAAAGGTCTTGGAGGCATGGCAGGAAGAAAGCAGACAGTTTTCCTGAAGGTTGTTTTTGCTGGTGCCTGCTATTGGTGCCTCCGCATTTTGCTGAGGAGCCAAGTTCATAGAGATACTCAACAATGTAGAGGGTGAAGGTGTGGGCCTTTTGTTGCTACAGAAGGGTGAGTTTCAAACAGAAAGTGAGGAGGAGTGAATGAACTCAGCAGATGTAAATCTGGCCACCCACAGTTCCCCAAAAAGTTAAACATGAAGTTATCATGTGACCAAGAAATTCTACTCCTAGGTATATGTCAAAGGGAAATTGAAAATATATGTCCACAAAGAAACCTGTACATGAATCTTTATAGCAGCATTACTTATAATAGCCAAAAAGGGGAAACAGTTCACAAGTCTATCAACTAATGAATGAATTTAAAAAATGTAGTATATTCATGCACTGGAATATTATTCAACTATGAAAAAGGAACAAAGTCTATAATATTGTGTGTCAACTGTAATTGAAAAATTAATGAATTTAAAAAATTTAAAAATCTCAAAGGATGAAGTACTGATTTATGCAACAGCATGTATGAAATAAATTTAAAAAGGCCACATATTAAGTGATTACACTTGCATGAAATGCCCAGAATCGGCAAATCCACAGAGATGGGATGAAGATCACGGTCACCAGGGTCTGGAGGGAGAATGGAATGGGGAGGGACTGCTGATGGGTACAGAGTTTCTTCTGGGGGTAATAAAAGTGTTCAGGAATTAGATAGTGGTTTTGATTGCATAGTCTTACGAATATACTTAAAAACCACTGAATTGTACATTTTAAAAGGGTGAAATTCATACCATGTGAATAGCAGCTCAATAGATATAATAATAAACACAATTTGGCCACTCAGTCCTGCTACATCTTAGAAAGTACAGCAGTGGATTGTCCTGAGGATCCAGTGCTGAAGCCCTTGTGGGAGTACCAGAGGATAGATGTGTCTCCTGGAACCAGGACACAAGTGGGCCCTCAAGTGGGCCCTCCAGTTGGATCTCAGGATCTCAGGTGGATAGTAAACCACAGAAGTAGTAAACTTTCCTGATAACCACTGATGGTTAGATATGTTGTGAAGGGTATGAAGCTTAATATATTATTATTATTATTATTATTAATTATTTTATCCTTTATGCCTACAGCACCTGGTCTTCCTAGGTGGTCTCCCATCTAAGTACTACGACCCTTCCGAGATCAGACATCGAGCTTGTTCAGGGTGGCATGGTTGACCATGGACCACGGATCCCCTGGGGCGTGAACCCAGGACCTTCTGCGTGTAAAGCACACATGCTAACTGCTACACTACGGAACCATGTCCACCTAATGTTTTCTTGAGAAGTATCTACCTCCACCAGAATCAAGCTAAGAACTCGAATGCAGTCAGGCCCGTCATACACAGGAGCTAGGAAAAGATGAAGTCGTCCCTTGGGCCTTTCTTTCTCCTGGGAACATGTAGGCAACAATGTATCACGATGTAGGGCCAGATGCTGGCCACTGAAAGCCTCAGTCTGGAATGGACCTCAGTGACTTTCCAAATGGCATCATGGTAAAGAAATGGGACCTTCAACAAGTGGCCATGTGGGCAGGCGGACCCTATACATACTCAGCTCAACTGATTGCTTCCTTGAGATTCAACAGTTCCCATTATCTCCTGGTGGGGCTGGGAGCTTCAGCTTCAGTTATGGCTGCAGAGAACGGTTTAGCAAGAGTGAAGGAGGCACCTGGTGGTCAGTTAGTGGTCCTTTAAGCTGAAAGAGTAGAATTCCAGGATGTAGCTCACCAATCCCTCAAACCTCTATTCCTTTGAGGATTGTATACACTAGACCTGGTTTCATCTGGACCTTCTGATTGGACAGGACAGCCCTGAGCTGTGGCTTCCAGTTTTGCAAAATGCATTTCCTCAGAGAGGCTGCACTGCTGGAAAAGCCTGCTTCCCTGCCCCCATCTGCCCACCCCCAAATAAACCAGACAATTTTATCCAAGAAGCTTTCGAATCTCTCATACATAAAAAAGGGGCACATAATTAACGTATACTGAGCCTAGCAGGAGCTTGGGCCATGTTGGTTGCTAGGGCTCAAGCCCCTGGTCTAGAATTTTTGGGTTGCTTACTCCCCCAAATAAGCCCCACGAGAGCAGGGACCATAGTTCACCGTTGAAACCCTGTACCTGGCACATAGTAGATGATAAATTCTGCTTGGTTTTGTGATCTTACTAGTCCTCAACTTAGTTTAGCGTTGACAATCTACTTTTTAGTCCTTAAGGGGGTTCCATATCTGAAAGTAGCCAGGCTCCCCAGAGCATGATCATAGCTGTGCCCCTGACTACAGCTCCATTCAGCTCATCCTTAGGGATTCTGACACATCCAGGCAAGCAAGAGCACAAACACATACACGCATACATATGGGAGCACACCCATCTACATATACGCCAATCCACACAGGCTTCTCTTCCTGAAAATTAGGTGTCCAGCCACATCTCCAGCATGATGCATCTGCTAGTCGGCTTGGCTTGGCTGCTTTTTTTTTTTTTTTTGGAAGTTCAGGCCAATCTATCTTGATTCATTTCTGGTAATTTTCCTTGGAATCAAGCCCAGAAGTGGAGTCACTCTAGGAGATCCTGGAGGAATAGATAAGCATCATTATTCTTGAAAGCCTGCCCAGCACACCCTTTCCACCCACCACAGAGAGAACGTCAGCTCTTAGTTTTTGGAGAAGTCGCAGAAGGCTTCCCAAAGGGCTAATGTTTTAGCAGAGCCTTGACAGACTAGTAAAAGTTGGCTAGATAAAGGAGTGTTCCGATCTCAAGGGGAAAGAGACTCTGTATCCCCAACACCAGTAAAGTGCCACATCACAGGGCTTTTACTGGATGGGTGAATGAATAAACAACGTACATGAGGAAGGCAGACAGTGGGTTCAGAGAGCTTGAGTCTGAGTGTGAGGTGGTGACACAAGAAGTGAAGTTGAGGCTGGAGCGAAAGGTTTGGAGCCAGATGGAGAAGGGCTTTTTATGCTAAGCCAAGGAATTTCAACTTGATCTTGTTGGCAGCAGCATGCCCTCGAAAATTTTAAAACAGGAAGGTGATAGGATCGGAACTGTCTTCTTAAAAGATTAACCTGGAAAAGTCCAGACTGGGGGAGAAATGAGAGTAAGGAAAACCATATCAGGAGGCTATCAGGAGAGAGAAGGTGAGAACCTGAATAGACGGTGGCTGTGGGGAAGGGGGTGGGGGCAGACACGCGTGCAGGGTATTTTACACACACAGTCATCTAGACCGGCTAGCTGTGGAAAGGTGAGAAGGAGGAGAGATTCTAGGACACCCTGCACATTTCTAGGTCAGCAAACTGGGAGGTCATATGCCATTAGTTCAGATAGACACAAATAGGCTTAGGGGAGGGGATGGCTTTTTAAAAAAAGATGTTTATTATGAAATGTTACACAAATATAGAAAAGCACACAAAAGAAATGTGCTATACCGTATAATAATAATAATAATAATAATAATAATAATAATAACGCTTTTTAAAAAAATTTATTAGCTTTGAATTACCTGTGGAGTCTAGTTGGAAACATAGTTAACAGGCCCAGGATTATATAAATGAGCACTGTTTAGGTTGCAAGTCACAGAATATTAGACATAAAGGAAAATGTGTCATAAGGACACAGGAACCTAAGACAGGAATATAGCTGGGCATTGGGAAGGAGCTGAACCAGGGACTCAAACACCATCAGAAATCACTGTCTGCAAGGCTCCTCTCTGCTAGCCAGCTTCTTCCACTTCTCTGGTTCACATGATGGGAGAAGGACCACTGACATTTCCCAACTTTTACATCCAACAGATTCAATCACCCAGAGAGTTATTCAGTCTCAGCTCCAAAATTCCAAGGGAAAGAACTATGGAATTAGCCCAGCATGCCAGAAGCTCCCAACCCAGTAACTTGTGGTTCGGTGAGGGGTGACATTGTACAAATGTGACAACTCTTATTACGACCACTCGGAAAAGCAATCTAGCACTGGTCAAGTAATCTAGCAGATGCCCACGACAGAGCAGAAGTTGTTGGACTCCCCAGAGGATACAGATGAGAGCGGTGGTTCTCAACACAGCTGCGCATTGGAATCATCTCAAAGAAAACCTTAAGGCTGATTCCTATCCCATTTACTTGGTCTGAGGTGTAGCCTCAGACTTTCTAAAAAGCTGCCCTGGTACTTCATATGTATAGCCAAGGCTGAGTACTGCCTAGTGTAAAGCTTTTTAAACATTCCTGGGCCTACAGATTACCTGGTATCCTGATAAGATACACCTTCTGATTTAGCAGGTCTGGGCGGAGCCTCAGAGTCTCCATTCTGTGCACACAGGTGATGCCGACCTTGCTCGTTAGCCCACTCCGGGCAGTGAGGTTCTAATGCAACACTGTCCAACAGAACTTTCTGTGGTGGTAGAAACTCTCTGTAGCTGTACTGTCAAATGCAGTAGCCACTGGCTGCTTGTGTCTCCTGAGCACTTGAAATGTAATTAGTGAGACTGAGAACTGAATATTTTATTTAATTTGAATTAATTGAAAGAATTACATGTGGCTAATGGCTACTGTATTGGACATAGCAGGCCCGGTGGATCTCAGCTAGGGGAAGAGCGAGCATATTTGAATCACCTGTGGGATTTCTTAACCAACTCAATGCTCTTATTGCTGCTACATTCTTCCCCCTCCCCCATTCAGACCCTAAAACAGTGTAATAGAATGGGGGGGTGTGTGGCTAGTAGGGTTAAATAGTGAATGCTGGAGAAGTCCCCCCTTGCCCTTACTCACCTGGTGAGAACAACTGACGTAGAGTATCCCAGTTACCTATTTCTGCATTCCAAACCACTCCAAAACTTAGTGATCTAAAACGGCGACATTTATTTTTCTCATAAATTCATGTTTTGGGTGGGGCTCAGGGAGATAGCTCACCTCTCCTCTACTTGGTGTCAGATGAAGTGGCTGAAGGCTGGGGTCATCTGAAAAGTTGCTCATTAAGGGATCCGGTTGTCAACCCTGGCTGGAACTTTAACCAGGGCAGCCACAGGTATCTTGAACTTTCTCACACACGGTGATTGGGTTCCAAGGGTATGACTAAAGTGTGGGTTAGAGAGTGCCCAAGCCAGGCGGGAGCTCTACCCTTTTCTTTAACTAGCCTTGGAAGCCATGTAGTCACTTCTCTATCCCACAGGAGTGAGTCACTAAGGCCAGCTCATATCCAAGAAGCAGGAGCTTAGACTCAGTCCTAGGAGTGTCAAGGAATTTGTGGACATGTTTTAAAACAACCACATAGTCTTAGGACCAAAGAGGACCAAGGACAGATCACTGCACACAGCAGCCCAGAGCCAGCTGCCTAGTCTACAAAGAAAGTTTTCTCTTGTTGGTTTCAGGTGCAGCATGCTCATTCCTGATCACCTGGCACCTGGAGCATCCCCCAAGCAAAGGCCTGTGTTTTAGAATTTTAACTCAGAGACTTCTCTACTGCACACACTGCTTGGGTAACTTCTTGATTCTTTTATTCAGAAATTCTTGGGTGGTAGAGTGGGAGAAACCTGGGAGTCAGGACACCTGGGCTCTGATCACTACCCTGCAGAGCCTATAAAAAAATAAAGAAGAATGCAGGTTGAGTTGAGAATGAGGAGATTATGAGGAATAAATGTCTTCTCTATGTTTCAAGTTTCTATATTATTATTTAAATTTCTTATTATGGTAAAATATACATAACAAAATTTATCATTTTAATGATTTATAAGTGGCATTAAGTATATTTACATTGTTGTGTAACCATCATCATCATACATCTCCAGAGCCTTTTCATCTCCCCAAACTGAAATTCTACACCCATTAAATAACTCCCCTTTCTCCCCATCCCCAGCCCCTAGCTACCACCATTCTACTTTCCATCTTTATGAGTTTGACTTCTCTGGGGATCTCATATATGTGGAATCATACAGCATTTGTCCTTTGTGACTGGCTCACTTTGCTTAGGATAATGTCCTAGAGGTTCATCCATGTTGTAGCATGTATAAGAATTTCCTTTCTTTTTAGGACTGAATAGTATTCCAGTGTTTGTGTAACATTTTGTTTATCCATTCATCCATTGATGGACATTTGAGTTGTTTCCACTTTGGGCTATTGTGAATAACACTGCTTTAGACATTGGTGTGCAAATAACTGTTTGAGTCTCTGCTTTTAGTTCTTTTGTTATATAATTATACTGATATATACATATATCAGCATAATTGCTGGATCATATGTGATTTTATGTCTAATTTTTTAAGGGACCAGTTAAAATTTTTTTAGCTTTTTAAAAAAATGATAAAAGACCATAATAATTAGACTTCCCAAAGGCAATACAAATTTAATGCTATTAAAAACAAAAAGAATCAAAACAGCTAGTTTGAAACGTTAGGGACAGAAAATCATGTCTGATCTTTCTAGTTTTTAATAATTATTACTCTTCTAGTGTTTTTACTTTTTAAATAAAGACTAAACCATAAAACTTTTAGGAGAAAACAGGCAGTAAATTCTCTGATATTACGAACAGAAATTTCTTTTCAGATGTATCTCCTCAGGCAAAGGAAACGAAAGAATAAACAAGTGGGACTATATCAAACTAAAAAGTTTTTGTACAGCAAAGAAACCATCAACAAAACAAAAAGACAACCGACTGTTTGGGAGAAGATATTTGCTAATGATACATCTGATAAGGGGTTAATATCCAAAACTTATAAATAACTTATACAACTCAACAACAACAAAAAAACAAACAACCCAATTAAAAAATGGGCAGAAGACCCAAATAGATGCTTCTCCAAAGAGGGAATACAGATGGCTAACAGACATAAGAAAAGATGCTCAAGGTCGCTAATTAACAGAGAAATGAAAATTAAAACCACAATGAGATATCACTTCACACCTGTCAGAATGGCTATCATCAAAAAATAAAAAAAAACAGCAAGTGTTGGCAAGGATGCGGAGAAAAGGGAACCCTCATACATTGTTGGTGGGATTGCAAATTGGTACAGCCTCTATGGAAAACAGTATGGAGGTTTCTCAAAAAATTAAAAATGGATATACCGTTTGACCGAGCAAGTGCACTTCTGGGTATTTATCCAAAGAAAATCAAAACAATAATTTGTAAAAATCTATGCACTCCAATATTCATGGCAGTGCAATTTACAATAGCCAAGATATGGAAGCAACCTAAGTGACCATCAACAGATGATTGGATAAAGGAATTATGATTCATATATACAATGGAATATTACTCAGGCATTAAAAAAATGAAATCCTACCATTTGCAATGACATAAATGGACCTAGAGGTTATTATGCTGAGTGAAATAAGTCAGACAGAGAAAAATAAATACCATGTAATTTCACTTATATGCAGTATATAAGGAACAAAAAGAACAAACTAATCAAAACTGACTCACAAATATAGTGGACAATTTGGTGATAGACAGAGGGGAGGAGGGTTTGGGGGGCTAGGAGAATGGGGTGAAAGATTAAAGAAGTACAAATTAATAGTTGATAGTTGGGCACAATTAGTGTTAATATGAGGGGTAGGTGGACGGCCGGGGGAGGGAAGGAGCAATTGGGGGGATTGTTTTATGAACAATATGAATGTCTAACCAATGTATTGTATACTTAAAACTAATTTAAATAAATAAATTTATTTTTCAAAAAAAAGAAAGAGAAACTAATTGAAAGAGAATATCCAACCTGAACAACTTTCAGGTTTTGTTTATTTGGACTTTTTAAATAAGACTTTTTTATTGTCATAAATACACATAAAATTTACTACTTTAATCTTTTTACCCATTCAGTGGTATTAAGTTCAGGTTTTAATTTACAATCTCACCAAATTCTAGTCTGATACATCCCAAGGCACAGAGCCATAGGGCTCCTCATGACCTTGGAACGTTGTCCTTACTGCACTTTGTGCTCTTTCTGGCCCTTTCCTCAAAGCTACCAAGGCAGACTGATCTGAGTCAGGCTGCCCTCATGACCACCTTGTGCCCTCAGTGTAAGACACTAACATTTCAACATATTTTTATAGCCTTCTGCACTAAATGACTGTCATTTTGCAAAACAAAATCTTAATACCTACCTAAATGTTGTGTTATGCTCAGGGAGCTTGCAAGACCAGGAATTTACATCTATGCTCCTTCCACTTACATGGGTTACATGACTTTGGACACAACGCCTCCATTGTCCAGGGCTTACTTGTCATCTGTCAGTGAGTGAGTCCAACTTTAGTCCAGGAGCTGGTGATGCTTCATCACGCCCTGGCCCAGGCTCCTCCCTCCCTCAGGCCCAGGAGAAAGGAGCAGAGATGGCTAACATTCGGGGTCTTGGAGACAAGCCTAAGCCTGTTTTTTACCCTAGACTCTTCCCAGAGGCCTGACTTTGTTGCTACCCGAGCCTCATCTCCCAGTTCTGACCAAAACTGGGGCTAAATGGTCTGAAGACAAGGAGATGTATCTTCATGAACAGTAGAGAGAAGGCTGGCTCAAACAGGAGGGTGTGTGGGGACTGGATGGCAGGAGCAGTTTTGGTGAGACCCAGTGGGCAGGACGGGCCAGGCAACAACCAGAGAGCAAGCAGTGAGGTGCCTTGGTGCTCACGGGCGAATGGGTGGGCCAGAGTCTCTATCTCCTCTTTCTTGGCCACTGGATGAATATTCTGGGGCCTGGGGCCTGGCTGTGGGGTGATACTGAGTTCGACAGGGCCACTGCCCATTCCGGCCCCACCTTTCTTGCCAGGAACTGCCTCCCCACCGCAGTGACCACATCCCCCCAGGTTGCCTTGGAAACACTTCTCAGGCAGGGGACTTGGTGCGCAGTTGCCCAGCAACAGGTGGTGCCCTCCCTTCCGCCCTCATCTGAGGCAACTGCCCTGGGCCTCCACAGGCACAAGGAAGAGCTGCTCTGAGGGGTGAGAGGGGCTGGACCGAGCAGCGCTTGAGGTGAGGCGAGCAGGAGGCCCCTGCAGGTGGGAACCCCAGGGAATAGCACCCATAACTTCCTCTTTAGGCCCAGCAAGACCTACCAGGCCCAGGAGACTGGAGGAAAGACACCCTTAGGACCCTTAGAACTTTGTCTGAGGCACCCTGGGGTCTGGAAGAAAAATAGGACCTCTGGGAGGGGGTTGGGAGTTCTGAGCAGTACGGCCTGGCTGCAGGCCTCTGAGGGAACCCCCGTGCACCATCTGATCCCTCTCGCCCTTTCTGGGTCCCCTCTGTCCCTGCCCCTGCCTGGGTCTCGGAGGCCGATTCCCAGCCCCATGACCTCTGTCTCTCTTCTCCCCTTGTCTGGGCACTCACTGCCTTTCTCCCTCTCTAAATTGTGCTTCCTCTTCTGACCTGTCTCTCCAGATGCCTTTGACTCCAGAACAGCCCTCTGGGCACATGGAGGGGCCCCCTACATCAGACCCGGTCTCGTGGCCCCCACTACCCTGTGGACCCTGCGTCCCTATCATGCTGGCCCTGGCCTCTCTAGCCGCCCTTTTCCTCCTCAGCACAGCTGTGCTTGCTGAGCGCCTCTTCCGCCGCTCTCTGCGCCCGGACCCCAGCCACCGGGCACCCACTCTGGTCTGGCGCCCTGGAGGAGAGCTATGGATTGAGCCTACGGGCACCCCTCGAGAGCGCTCCGAGGACTGGTATGGCTCTGAGGTCCCTCTGCTGATGGACCAGGCCCCAGACTCTCCTACCCCCAGGGGCACTTTGGAGGCCCAAGCAACAGCACCCCCTGCCCCTGTAATTCCACACTCCCCTCCCAGCACCTTAGTCCCTCAGCCGCTACCTAGAGCCCCCGCCCGCAGCACCTTCTGGGGACCCCAGGCCTGGGAGGAGAGGCTCCACGCCCCGGGTTTGGTGAGCTGGGCTGAGCCTGAACAGAGGCCAGAGGCCACCATGTGCTTGGGGAGCCCCCAGACCCGAAGGCAGCGCCCGGGAAGCCCTGATTCTGAATGGGGCCTCCAGCCTCTGGTCACCCTGGAGCAGATCTCAGCTTTCTGGAGGCGTGAAGGCCGGACCAGCATGGGTTTCTGAATCTCCAGGGCATGGAGGACTGGCTTCCCAGAGCCTCTGAGGAAGGCCCAACCTCAGAGGGACCTTAAGACCCTAAGGCTCCAGCTTGGGAACCCAGCGACACCTGTGCCCCCTCCCCCCCAGGGAAGAATGCCCCAGGCCTTTTGCATCTGGATTTCAGTTCCTCTGTATCTGGGTCTGGGCAGTTCGGATTTGGACAGGCCTGGGCTGCTGGGGGGCGGTGCTCAGAGGCACCACTGCTTAGGCTGTGGTGCAGAGACCTGGAGGTGGGGCTGACTCTGGGCCAGAAGCCACCAAGATTACATTGCTGATTAAAAACTCAAGGTACCAGACAGGCTTGAAACAGCATCACTGCAGTAGCTTCCACCTTTCTTCAGTGTGCATCCAAGATGTCTGTCTGCATCAGAGAGAAGGGGTCCTGTGGATGCTGAAGAACAGACAGCGTGATGACGTGTGTCAGTCGTGCTAGCAGGAGATGACAGGAATCCAGCTTCCAGAGCCGCTAATTGGGTCAAGATCATGCAAAGGAGGAGCATCTTATTATATGAGAACTGTGGCTTTGACTTCCAGCTCACAGCAGGAAACTTGGGGAGCCAAACTGGAGAAGCCCTCTCTTGTCTACAGCTGGGACCTAGAGTCCAAAAAAAAAAAAAAATGATGGGCTTCTCTGCTCGTCCTCTGAAGTGTGACACATCCCAGCCTTCAGAATCTTCTCCCTGGGCCAAGGCGATGTGAAGTTGAGCCAATGGAGAAGTCAGCACTGTACTGGGCCAGGGCAGCTCCCAAAGTTCAGCCTCTGGCCACCTTCCCTCCTAGCTTGCTAGACCCAGCTGGGTGGAGTGTTCCGAAGACACAGATTCCCCCCAGATGGACTTACTTATAATACTCTACCCTAGAGAAATGGAACCCCAAAATGTCCTTGGCCTTATAGACGTCTGTATCAGTTGACCTCTTTGGGAGCAGAGCCAGGTGCTGGTGAGAGGCAAGGAGTTAGCAATCCCCAGAGGTCTGATATCCCAAACTGCAGTCATGAGTGTTAGGATTTTTGCCGTACCAGTTTACCACCTGTACTATTACCTACTTTATACTTTTCTTTAAATTGGCTTACTATTTGCTTAATAAATTTATTTTTAAAAGGAGTCTTTTTTGTATCACCTTCGTAAATGGAAAACCAGTTCACTTGCCATAAATAGAAGGTAAAACATGAAAATAAATACACTGTAAACAAAGATTTTAAGTTCTATGTAGGCATTGTTCCCTGTTGGGGGCACTGACCCAAAGACGTGTTCTTTCTTTGTTAAAAGGAGCCAGATGAGTCAGCAGGTGTTAGACATTCTAGTACCATCCTGAGGCTTTCCCTGGAAGCACTGGGACAGACTGAGCCCGGCACAGGTAGCTGAGACCCTGTGCTACTTACTGCCTACCAAGGACTTCCCAAGTTTATCTAGGCCAGGGAAATGCTCCTGGGCAGAGGTCAACACTCGGCTCTTCCTCCTCCGGAGGGCCAGTCCAGAAGCACTTGGTCCTGAATCTCCCTCGCCCCCCTTGGATGTTGGAAGTTAAAGGAGCAGCAGGGGAATGAGAAGCCCCCAGGCTGAAGGGCCTCTCACCCCAGGTACACAAATCCAGCCAGGCTCTGGGGGTGGAACCTACAGCTGGGACCTAGAGTCAAAGAACCTGACCCCTGCCCTCAAGGAGCTCAAGATTTCTCTAGTGGCAGAGGTGAAGATGGAGGGAGTGGGATAAGAAAGGTCACATAACTGAAACAAGGCAGGGCTCTTGTCCCATCTCTGTCACTTACAAGCTGGGTAACTATGTCACTGCTCACCACAGCAGCTGACAGAACTAGGCTGTGGGGACTATGCCCACGAGGAGTAGTCAGTCCACCAGGGAAACAGAACAGACATACAATGTTCGACACTTAGACGCCTGTGCACCGAGGACTGGGCCGAAGCAGGGCAGTGTGGAAGGGACATCAGAGACGAGGTCCCAGCACTCGGTCTGGCTCCATACAATTGGAGACTTCGGAAGGGTGCTTTTTCCATTACTGAGCCTTCGCAGTCTTTCAACAAGAGAGTTGAAAGTCGAACAAGGTGCTCTATTGGGACTTTTCTAGCTGTGGCATCTGAGGATGTTATAAAAAGAAAATGGATGCATGCATGCAGGGAGGAAGGTGATCTTCCTGAGGCAGAGTCAACCTGCTATCCCCAAGGTACCTTTATATTCCCAGACCCAGAACACGGTCTAGAACAAAACAGAGCCTAAGGAAAGGGAAACGAATAAGTGAGTGGACTAAGAGATGCATCGGTTTTACTCCTCTCCCTTTCTCTTTATCTTAAACCCCTTCCTCTCCTTTTAAACATCATCTTATTACTTTTTCATGTTGAGTCCTTCTCTTATGTCTTTAGGCATTTGAAACCTACTTACTAGATGGTCCTTTGCTCAATCATTCTATTGTCTGGAGGGCTGATGTGCTCACTTTTTTTTATGACTAGTAATTTCCTCTTATGCTTTCTAATTTGGGGCTATGGACTCAACTTCAGCAGGGCCTTATTAGTGGGAATCCATGTGACCAGTTTGTGGGGATGTCTCTTTAGAGAGACTCTGTGTTTGTTCCTGCTTAGGCTGCTTCAACAATGCTAGTAACAATGCTGGACCACATTATTTAATTTTATTTAGGTTTCCAAGACCATGCAGACGGTGTAAACTTGAACCCCAAACCCAGGTGAGGGCAGACCTGTGGTGAAGAATTCTCACAGGAGATTTTCTATTGCCTCCAAGTCTCAGGATGAGACAGAGAAGGTTCTTTTGTGCTCTCTGAGCTGATGGGAAGATTTTTTCTAGCCTACTCTTTCACTGAGAGTGTGATTCTTTAAGGGACTGAGATTTTATTAGGATCTCAGTTTTCAGTGCCCCAGACAAGGCCTCATCCTCAATTTCTAGGCGGATGTAAAACTCAAGCCCTTCATTGCCGAGCTCTACAATCACCCAACAGCTCACATAGCTCTGGTTTTTAATTTCCTCTTTGCATGTAGCTCCTGGGGATTCCCCTTACTTTATTGAAACCCAGCTGTGCATTTTAAAGGATGTTGGCTTGATTTTATGCAGCATTTCTACATGTTTCGTGGTGGGAATGTGCTTGTCAGGTTATAGCATTCACAATATCACACACACACGCACACGCACACGCACACGCACACACACGCGCGCGCACAGAAAGACTAAGAAAGACTATTTCCTCTATAAATGAAGTCAGATCTCTCCCACCTTAAAACAACCAGCCAACCAACAACTAATTCTCCATCCTGCACCACATAACATGACCTCTCACCTCCTTCACAGACAAACTTCTGGAAAGAGCTGTCTGTTCTGGCAGTCCACATTTTCTCATCTCCCCATCACTCTGCAACCTGCTGCAGCTCTCGTACATTTTTAGTGCTCTATAGAAGCTGCTTTCACCAAAATCACATCCTGCATATTTTAACCAAGGGATATCATTCAGCCTCCTGTCGGCAGCATTAGATTTAGTTCTTGACACGTCCTCTTCCCTGCTTTCCATGACTCCACATATACCTGACTTCCCTTCCCTCTCTCTGGCCATCCTTTCTGTCTTCTTTTGCTGTCTGCCTTCCTCAGAGGTCCATCCTGGACAGCTGTGCTCTCCCTTGACACACTCTTCCTGGGCAATCTCACTGATGCCATGGTGTTGATTGCTGTCTCATGCCCTGGTGACCACCAAGTCTCCACCTTCAACTTGGCAGATGTGGTCCTCCTATGGATATTCTCCTATTATTCTAAAATAATAGTACCAGTAGGGAAGAAAATATAATTAACCAAAAGATTATTTCGGAACCAGTCCATGCCCATCCTTGGATAGAGTCAGTATTTATCCCTAGAATAAAATCAGCTCCCCGCCCCCCCCCCCCAAAATTCAGTAGTCATGAATTCACCTGCATAAAGAGGCCAAGTTGGAGACATAGGTGAGTTATGTGGATCAGGGGACAGAGGTGAGAAGAGACCACATGCCTGTCCATGGGAATAGCTAAGCTGCCACTCGGTGCTACCAACCATGTCCATCCTTCTGACTTTTTAGCAGAAGCTAGAAATCCAGATTTTTAGGTAAAATCAACCAAAATGTTGACCACTCTTTATACATATGCACACTTGCACTCTCACACACACACATCATACATATATATCATACACATATACATATTTTTAAAATCTATCTATAAAAACCAAATGAAGCAAGCCTGTGGGCTACATGTGGCTCGAGAATCATCGGTTGGAGAGCTCCTCTGAACAAACTCGAGCAAGAGCTCCTGAAATGGGTGTGGATTTCCCCACATTATCTTAGCCTTTGGTTTGAAGTGGGGCGGCCTGCTCTCAGAAGGCCTTATATCAGGGTTTTCTCCACCTTCACATTATTGACGTTTGGGCCAACCAATAATTTCTTTGTTGCAGGAGACTTTCCTGTACGCTATAGGATATTTAACAGCATCTCTGGCTTCTATCCACTAGGTGCCAGTAGCATCCCCTAGTTGTGATACCAAATGTCACCTGGGTGGAGGGGAAGAAAACACGAACCTCTGACCCAAGTGAAACATTTCAATGAATTAACACACCTGCCCACAGAGCTTGCAGCCTGTTCAGGTTAAGACTGCTGGGGAACCAGACCCTCTAAGCGGCCAGGGAGAACCACGTGGGCCTCCTCTTACTAATTTTCAGTGATGTCAAAAAGGAATAAGATGAAGAGACAAAACAACCAGTGATGCCTAAAAGGAGTAAGATTAAGAGACAAAACAAGCAGCCCTGGAGGAATCAAATCAATAAGGTAATGCACTCATTACCTTAGGGGCTTTTAGGAAGGTTCCAATTGCAATTGGAGAACAAGAAAAAGTTCTGGAAATTACAAATATAATTGTCCAAATTAAAAAATTAATAAAAGGAAGGTATGGGAGGAAAGAATTTTTAAACATCTCTCAGGATATAGAGCAAAATGACAAAGAAGTGGAAAATATAAAAGAAAAGTTAAGAGATGAAGGATCATTCCATTTAACATTCATCTAACAGAAGTTCCAGAGAAACCAGAGGGGAGGGAATGATCGAAGATTGTATTCAATTTAGAAAAACATTTCAAGTAGAGAAACAAGGGCTGCCAAGCGGCCCTCATCTGGCTGCGCGCTGGAGTCACCCACAGAGCCCTTAAAGACGCGGACGTTAACACTCTCACTTCTCACCAAGTTGAAGTGGCAGGGACCAGGTTTACCCTCCCTCCTGAAACTACCACCACCGCCACAACGACACCAGACAAAATACGTGAAGCAACAGTTTTTAAAACACTGAACACCAACAAAAGAGTAATTAAGCAATGAAATCCCAGGGAGAAAGGAAGACAATCAAGGCTTTTAGGGTGGTCCAGCTTACTGCTTTAAGCATTTCCAACTGCAGGTAGAGTTTGCAGGGGGAGTGAAGTGGGACCAGAGGACTTCCTGAGCTGAGCGAATAGAGCTGAGAGTCCAGAAACATCACAGCAGCTAGAGTTTGAAGAACAAAACACAGCTGAACAGAGAGAACCCCAAAATCTGCAGAAGGGCCCCTTCAAGTATTTAGCAGAGAACTAATCAGCAAATGTGCATGAGGAAATTACCCAAAACCAGGGGAAGAAGGGATCATCGTCCATGGCTCACACAAGGCCAGGGCCTTTCCCACCAGACAGACTGAAAAATGTCACAGGGCACTGGGAAATAATTAACCTTGAGACTAAACACTGCTCTGAATCATACAGATTACAAAAAATATCTGGTGTTCGACAAAGTAAAATTCACAATGTCAGGCAAGCAATCAAAGAATACCACACATACAAAGCGATAGGAAAACATGATCAATCAATTGAAACCAACCCAGAAGTGACACAAATGTTCGAATGAGCAGAGAAGGCCATTGAAATAGCTTTCTAACTGTGTTCCATATATTTAAAAAGTTAGGTAGAGACAAAGATATAAAAATGATTTAAATCAAATTTCCAGAAATAAAAATTATAATATCGGAGATGAAAAATACACTGCAGATAACAGATTAGACTTTGTAGAAGAAAAGATTCATTAAGTTGAAGACATAGCAACAGAAATTACATAAAATAAAACAGAAAACTTTTTTAGAAAATAAAAAGCACTTTAGTGAGCTGTAGAACAGCCTCAAGCAGCCTGATATGTGAGTAACTGGAGTTGAAGGAGAAACATGGGAGCACAGAAAAAAATATATTAAGAACTAATGACTGAACAACTGTGTTTTGTTCTCCAAATATGAAGAAAATGATAAACCTGCATACCCAAAAGCTCACAAACCTCATACACAAGGCACTAGAGAATGCACCCACCAAAACAAGGGACAAAGCAAGTAAGAGGAAGACAAGGAATCCAGGAAACTAGGGATCAATCTCAAGAAAGACAGGTGGGAAGTCCCAGTAGATAGTGAAGGGTGTTCTCAAGGAGACAGCTATGCAGCAGACCTGGAGAAGAACCACTCCAGACAGAGTGAAGTCGGAAGGATACAGAAAGGTTCCTGTAAGAAAATCTAATGTGAAAATCGAATGAATTGCGATATTTAAATCTCAAGGCAGAGTTTAGACTTGAATTAGGTATACATACAAAGCAAACAAAACCACAACGATGCTTTCCTTTAGTTAAAAAGCAGCCCAATATAAAGAAGCAAGTGACTTGTGGATAGCTCTTTGCTGGTGCTCAGGCTTCTGAATCTTTTGGCTTGGAGAGAGGAAAAGGTTACCCAGTGACTCACCAAACTAGAGATGTGTGAGAGAGTCTCTTTGCAACTAATCATTTTCTGGATGTCTTGTGATAAATTCCAGCTATCTAAAGAGCATTATGTATCTGAAATAAAGAAAGCCTGAATTGTCTGGAGTAAATCTGATGTGCACAGTGATTGATAGAGATGTTATTCACGGTCAGCTTTTCTTTATTGCTCTCATTCTATCTTACATGCTGAGCTACTTAGGGCCCCAGAAAGCAGGTCTTAATGTTATTAAGTAACTGCCAAAATGATCTATTACTCAGGAAATAATTGGAACAAAGTACAGAGATGCTGAAATATTTATGGAATTTTACCTACCATATTGTCTTCAAGGGCTAGTGATAAATTGTTTCTGTTTGCACCACAGCAGAATTTTTTTAAAGATCCAAAGTTGAATTGCTTTCAGATACAGTTTGGTTGGCTAATAATGTCTTGCCGTTTTTAAATGCTTTCAGCTTTCACTGGCCGTGGCACTCTAAAACTCAGGTCCACTGAGTTCACTGACTGACTGTCAGCCTGGTTTGACCTCTTGCCTTCTTGGACCCTCTTGACTGAGTGCCCCAGTAGGTGGGTATGTGGAGGCGTAGCAAGAGGGATGTGTAAATGGAAGGGGTGTGTGTGGATAGAGTGGGTAGGTAAGAACGAGAATAAATAGAAGCTGAGTGGGTGGATAGGGTAGGAGGGTGGCCAGGAGGGTAGATGGAATGGGGGTGAGCAGGTCGGTTAATAGAAAGGGGTGATTGGTTAATTGAGTGAAGATGTGTCTTGGTCATCTCTGGAGTGCACAGGGCCTTGAAAAGTCACAGAGATACCTTGAGTAGTCGAATGGGAATCTGATCAGGGGATTGAGCTGGAAAAGTAGGTCGAAGAAGAAGCTGCTGCACACCCCTCCTCAGTTTTCATTCTGGAGCATATGCTACATTTAGTATTCAGAGCCTCCTTGGCTGTTATCTTTGGAACCTGGAAAGGGAGATGAAGAGAATGGTCGGTGATGGGATCGTCGTGCCCTCTTGTGGTCATGAGAGGTTTGGACATTTGGTATTCTCGGGTATTTTTTTCGTTGTCTCTTCTTCCCACCCCGTCCAACCCCTCCCTCCGCCACATTAGAATATAAACGTTTTAAAGATAAGGATTTCTGTATGTTTACTCATTGTTATGTATCCTGTGTCTATCACAGTGCCTGGTGCATTGTAGGTGTTTAATAAATATTAATGGAATACGTGGCTGACAGATTTCAAATCCTGCCACACCACTCTATTGATATGTCACCCTAACTTCTAACTTCAGAAAGCCTCAGTTTCCTCATGGGTAAAATAAAAACACTAACATTACCCCTCATGAACAATAATTGAGGGGAAAAGATCTATGTGTGCTGAGCAAGGGCACTCAGGCAATGCATGTTCCCTTCTCACGACCAGCCAGTTTTGATGACTCGTTATACACTGACAGCAGTATTTGATCAGAGGAAATCACCAAAACCTAGTCCTAGGCCTGCCAGGCAAGGATAAAGTGTAGCCAGATAGATAGGGCACTACCAGATGAGGGTGAGATTCTCTTTGCCATCCATCTCCCTATCCCCACAGCCACACCCAACTCTTCCTACCCATCAGGCTCCATCTGCCCTCTGAGCCTTCGCAGATGCTGTTTCCTCTGCCTGCATCCCTTCCCTCCAACCCCACTGCCACACCCACATTCAAGCCCTCTCCTGCTTCAGCCGCTTCCTGGTCTCCCCTAAAATCACTCTGTCCCCTCAAATATATCTTCCTGCAGTGGATGCGATCTAACTGCAATATGCTTATCTTGTTTGCCAGCTTCAATCTGATTGCTTTCGGGACAGAGTCCAAGTCCTCTGACCTACCATTTTGTGGTCTGGATGTAGCCCAGTCCTGACCATTTTGCCTCGCCAAATCCCAGCTTCAAATCTTATACCAGACAATCCAAGCCATTTCACACTTCTGAGCCCATTCTGTCTCCTCTGCCTGGCAATACATTTCCCTGTAAGGAGGGCTTGTGCTGCTCTGCCAGCCCAGGATCCATTTCTTTTTCCTTTGGTAATGGTGTTCCCTCCCAAGACAGGAGGATTTGGGTTCAAGATGCATATTAGAGAAGACAGGTGCAGCCCCAGATGGCACTTCTGAGCTGTGCCCTGTGAAAATGGCCCCTTCAGTTCAGGGTATTAACAAAGGCAGTGTCCTGCATCTTGTGTCCTGCATCTCTGCTAGGTGATGTGTGCTCAGAACCTGGCCATGGCAGGTGCTCAAAGCATGTTTGGTACACGAGAATGAAGGACTGGGGCTTTCACATCTGAAATGAGCCCGCTGTTTTCTTAATCCACCCCTTTCCCAGGCCCCTTACTAGTATCCAGGTTTAGAGAAGGGGTTAAGGAAGAATACCTCCCTTAAGGCAGACTGGAACGTCCATACTCCCCCTGGAAGGAGAATTTGTGGGTGAGAGCTGTTTTTCTCTCCCTCTCGTAAAGGGTGGAGAAGAGGGTGGGTCCTGGGAGGAGAAAGGCATCTCCAGACTGGAGCCCTTCTGGAAGGGGTCACCTCAGGGACCACTTTCATCCTGGGGAGCCCTCATGTCCTGATTCCAGAAGGGATTAAAGAAAGGTGAGCCCTAGGCTTGAGGTGAGGCTTGAGTGAGGACTGGAGTGTGTATTTGGAGAGCAGGATTTAGATTCACTGCTTAGATCCCCAAGTCCTGACTTCACACGGAAGGAAGTTTGACCTCGGAACATGTGACCCCATCCCCCTATCCTTCACCCCCTCAACAGACATTTGCTCTGGCCTCAGCTGCTCTATATCAACCATCCTCTCCTCACTGATAACCCCATGGAACCAGACCCCCAAAAGCCTGCAACACCAAATGAGGGGTGTCTTTTATTTAGGGGAAGATGTATGGTGAAGTCTTTTGGGGACCCCAGAAGTGAGGAATGGACAGGTTTTCACTTCCACCAAAGAGGTAAAACAGTAGCCAGAGGTGAGAGGCAAAGACTTAATCACTGGTACAACTAGGGCATCAACCAAGTGGAATATTCTAGCTGAATGTCAGACCTGATGTCACATGTCCTCAAATACAAGATGCCGTTAATTATAAAACTCATACTATCACTCCAAAAGAAAATTGTCGATTAAATATGACCAATGCTTTCTTATCACTTACCATTTCTATTTTATACTTGTAAAAAGTGCTCTTTTGGAGTTCTTTCAGCATAGATTATCATGTGATATCTATAATCTGCATGTACAGACCACAAAGGCTACATGACAGTTGATGCCTGATTGACAATAGCCATTAAACACCATTGGTTAGAGATGCACCTTGACTTCAGAGGTGGCCGGTGTGTGAAAAAAAAAATTCACCTTAGGACAGATGAACTATGGTCACTTCTAACATTTACTGAGCATTTACTATGTGTTAATGATCACCCAAAGACATCCAGAAGGTTGACAATTTATTAACTCATTTTATAGATTAGGAAACTGAGGTGAGCAGAGGGGAAGTCAGCCCTTCAGGGCCACACAGCAGTAAGTGGCAGAGCCAGACTTTAACCAAGGTGAACACTCAGGGTATTCTCTTAGCCACTATTCCTAAAATGTATATAACTTTGAGGATCCCGAGAAACCATGTTACCCCGCAACCAGTGTCATCCTCTTTAGCTTTAGGATCGGCGGGCATAGGGCACTGGAGTGGCCCCGTCAGCAA
The DNA here is from genome assembly GCA_030015415.1 of Cynopterus sphinx. NCBI lineage: Eukaryota > Metazoa > Chordata > Mammalia > Chiroptera > Pteropodidae > Cynopterus > Cynopterus sphinx. The sequence goes on along the minus strand of CM057379.1, from coordinate 89,714,118 downwards.
ACAGCTTGAGAGAGAAATCCAGGGCCGGGGCAGACTGAGTCAGCATCCCCAAAGAGATGACATCGATGTGTGGCCCACAGAACCGAGGGAGGGTGTCCAGCGTGATGCCCCCACTGGCCTCCACGCCCACACTTGGGAACCGGGCCTTCAGCGCTTCAGCCGTGGGGTGCAGCTCCTGCAGGACACAAGCCAAGGGGAGGTGAGAGCCCCCAACCTGGCCCCTTCCCACGGAGCGGACCCCCGTCACCTCTGGCCTGAAGTTGTCCAGCAAGACGAGGTCTGCTCCTGCCTCCGCCGCCTCCAAGGCCTCCTGCAGGCTGCTGCACTCCACCTCCACCTTCAGAGTGAAGTCGGACGCCTGCTGGGCCCGCTGCACCGCCTGACAGGCCAGAACGGTGCTCGTGAGCACAGCCGCGCCAGGAACACAGTGAGCTGGGGCTGGCGTTCAAAAGGCCCTGATGGTTAGCAAGTTTGGGGTTAATGAGGAAACTAAGCATGGGGATGGTTTCTTTCCTATCAGGTGAAAGCACATGAAATTACCACTTTTGTGGGTCTAAAAAATGGCCAAATAGCAATGTTCGGCATTAGACCTGAGTTCATTTCGACGCAGAACGTTTAAACAGGAAGGGGCCTTCAGGAACATTTTTAGACCTGCCCAAGGTGTAGAACCATCAACGCTGGGCTCCCCATGGTTCACCTTTTGCTCTTGAACATCATGCCAAGCAGCAGAAGAACACTTGTAAAGGAGCAGGTCCAACCCCTCATTTTACAGACTGAGGAACTGAAGGGTCCGGGAGTCTCACCCCCCAACTCCCAGGCCCTCACTCCTTGCCAGGGTCTCTAATAAAGGGGGTTGGAGCAGAGGCAGGGCAGGGGCTCGGCTCACACACACCTTTTTTACACCACCAGCTGCCACGACATGGTTGTCCTTCACCATCACCAGCCTTCCCAGGTCGTAGCGGTGGGAGGCAGCTCCGCCCACTAGGAGTCCATATTTCTCTACCAGCCGGAAGCCTGGTGTGGTCTTCCTCGTGCCAGCCACATGCCCTGCCCAGCCAGCCCCCCTGGCGGCCTCCACAGCAGCGGCTGCAGAGCTGGCAACTCCGCTGCAGCGGGCCAGTGTGTTAAGGGCCACCCGCTCCCCCATCAGTAGGCAGTGGGCAGGGCCCCGGACCTCGGCCACCTTGGCCACAGGCACCAGCTTTGATCCCTCAGGGAGGAACCAGGAGACCTGGCAACTGACTCGGGCAAAGATTGCATCAAAGAAAGGCCTCCCAGCCAGCACCCCGGGGGATTTGGCCCACAGCACCGCCTGCGAGGGGGCTGCCCCTGTAACCAAGGCTGCGTAGTTGAGGCCTGGACAGTCTTCTCGGAGCCAGCCATCTGCCAAGGCAGCCAGAGTGGCAGGGGGCAGCAGGAGTGCCAGGTCTGTGGGAAAGAGAACAATGTTACGTTTTGGCTGCCTCTCGTGTAGTCAAGGGAGATTGTCAAAATACAGTTGACCCTGAACAATGTGGGGGTTAGGGATTGCAACCTCACGTATCTAAAATCCCCACAGAACTTTTGACTCCCTCTCAAAATTAGTTATCCCTTGGTATCAGTGGGGAACTGGTTCCAGGACCCCTCCACCGATACCAAAACTCACAGATGCTCAAATCCCCTACATAAAATGACACAAATCAATGCATACAGCTGGCCCTCCACATCCACAAACTCCCAACCATAGATTAAAAATAGTACAGGTATTTTTTAAAAAAGGATAGGTATTTATTGAAAAAAAAATCTGCATACATGGACCTGTGCAGTTCAAAACCCATGTTGTTCCAGGGTCAACTGGATTTAATGACCAGCTAAATTGGACACTAGCCAATAAGGCTACAGATCTGGGGGTCCTGAGAGAATGGCTGGGGTGCGGGGTGGGCCCTGCAGGCTGGTCAGGTTGCCAAACTGAGCAAACATACAGGACACCTAGTTAAATTTAAATTTCTGACAACCATCAAAGATTTTTTAAGTATAAGTATATCCTCGGTGATATTCAGAACATACATGTACTTTAAAATTATCTGTTGGTTATCTGGAACAAATTTTAACTCTGTCCTACATTTTTTCCGGCAGACCTAGTGCTGTATCAACAGCTGTTGACTGACGACGAGAGAAACGACACCACCTGAAAGTCACCCTGAAGACTTTCCAGTCTGCCTTGCGTAGAAGGAATAGTTATTTAGGAGTTGAAGCCCCCAGTAGAATCTGAGCTGTGTGTCTTTTTCATCCAGTCTTCTCCATAGCACCAAATATATACATTTTTTTTTTAACAACTACAGCACCTGGTCTTCCTAGGTGGTCTCCCATCTAAGTACTAAACAGGCCCGACTCTGCTTAGCTTCTGAGATCAGATGAGATTGGGAAGGTTCAGGGTGGCATGGCCATAGATGCACCAAATATTTTAAAGCTGGAACTTTAGCTTTTTTCCAGGTGGAAACTGAGGAACAGAGAGGAAAAGCAAGCAGGCTGAGGTCACACAACAAACTGGTGGCAGAGTCAGACAAACGAGGCCTTGTGGTCGTGGCTGCCTGTCCCTTCGCCTCTGCCCTCTAGCTTGGAGGCCCCTCCCACGCCTGATGTTTCAGCAAACTGCCATGTCTCTAAAGATGGGGGCTGTACGAGGAAAAGCACGGGGAAATTGGGTTAGAGCCCCTGTTCTGTGAGACACAGCTTCAGGAGTACAGGGGAGTCCTTGCCTCTAAAATAAGAGTGACGGACGTGGAGGTCCCTAACGTCCTTCCCGCCCGCCCGTGTGTATCGCCCATGTGTATCGGTTACTGTGCCCCTCATGCCAGTTGAATGAATAGGGTGACCCGCTGAGGCTGAGCTCTGGCACAATGCAACAAGGCCATCTGTTGGCCAAGAGAAGACCTGCGGCCTCACGGGAGCCTCCCCAGGGATGGGGACACGATTCTATAGCATGTGAGGGAGGGGCTTGGATGGAGTTGAGTTGGGCTTTGTTAACCCCACTTTTTCTCCAAGTTGAAGTTGACGCCAGACACTGGCTTGCTCTGCTTTTTTGTGCAGCCCTTCTTCCCCAAGCACCCAGTCTTCACCCCCCCATCCCTGCCCTGAGCCACAGTCCTGTGGTTGAACCTGACCTCTGTCCTCACATTCTCTCCCACACGGTCCCAAGTGTCCCAGGGGTGGGGAAAGAGGGTCAGGTTCCTCACTCAGAGCCAGCTGTGCCCTGGCTGGGTGCTGGGAACAAAGTCAGTAAAAGGGTCAAAGACATAGTCCTATCTTCACTGTCTGTGGTCCAGCCAAGTAAAAGGCCCAGGAACAAACAGCAGCAATACAGAGGCCCCCACTCATTCAGACTCTGTGCACTGATGTTTGCTTCTTAAATCAAATTCAAATCCTTCGACTGCTGAGAGTCAGATAAACTGACACATCTAAGCAATGGAATTCTAACTTGGCAACAAAGAAAGGAACCGGCTACTGATACACACAGTAGGGATGCATCTCAAATGTATTGTTCTAAGAAAAGAAACCAGATTTAAAGGGCTACATCCTATTTGAGCCCATCCATATGACATTTTGGAAAAGGCAAACCAACAACTACAGAGAAGAAACCAAGGTTTGCTGGGGGCAGGGGTGGAGCTGGCTGTAAACTGACAGCACCAGGGAGTTTTTGGAAGTGATTGGACTATTCTACATCTTGTCTGTGATGGTGGCTACATGACTGATGCATCTGTCAAGACTCACAGGACTTCACACAGAAAAGGTGAATTGTACTGTCTATAATTATATTCCACTAAACGTGGCTTTAAAATAAAACAATAAACAAATAAATTCCAAATGGATCACTCTCCTGTTTAAAATTCCACTTTCATTGTATTAGCTCCAGGCCTCCTGACTTCTTTCCAGTTTTCATTTATTCTTTCTACAAACCTGATAGAGCACCTGCTTGGTGCCACGTACTCGTTTGGGGTGACAGAATGGGCAGCTCTTTCTCTTAGCTTTCAGGCCTTAGCCTGTGCTGTCCCAGGGTTGTGTCTCTGCCTGCATCTCCCTTTTTCTCCCCACCCCTCAGCCCCTGCCAACTCCCCATCACCCCTCAGTTCTCTTTTGAGTCCTCTCTTAGACATCACTTCCTCAGCAGGGGGCTCTCACAGACCCCCTAAATCATGTCACTGCTCACTCATCCCCATGTTCTTCCCTCATCATCTCTGGAGGCACAGATGTGTCTGTCCAGAGAGTTTCCTGCTGTATCCCAGGGGCCTAGCACACTGAACCATGTGAATGTGCTGCTTTTATTGGTCAAAAATGGTCAAATGTTGGCAATTTCATATTGTTTAGCTTAATACTAAGTATTCAATGATACTTATCCAAGCAGACAGGCCACACGGCAGAAAGAATCAGAACCCTGATGCTGGACCACATGGCTGAGGTTTCAACACTGGCTCTGCCACATTTTAGCTAACTGATCTTAGGCCAGTGCCTCAGCCCCTCTGGGGCCTTAGGTTCTTCCTCTGCAACAGGAATAATGATAATAATTACTTCACAGGGTTGTTACAAAAATTAACTGAGTTAATATTTGCAAAGTGTTCAGGAACACTGCGTGTCACATAGTAGGCGTGTTTGCTAAAGGAATGACTGAAGGATTTACCAAGGGTGGTGGGAGCGTAGAGAAAGAAATGGCTAAGTGTCCCTGAGGAAGGTCTTGAAGAATGAGTAATGTTTGCCAGGCAGAGGTGTAGGGTGGGTAGGAAGGAGGGCAAGACACTCAGGCTGAAAGAGCAGGTGTTCAAGGCTCAAACATGAGAAAACAGAGAGAAGATGGGAAGGAGGGCTGAGGAGGGTTCACAGAGATGGTGGAGGGTGAGGCCAGAGATTAAAAGGTCTAAACTATTTAGCTGAGATGTTTGAATAGATCCTAGGAGCCATACAAAATTTTAAGCAAATAAATTATATGATTATGATTTTTTTTCTAGAAAGGTTGCTTCGGCCACTAACTGGAGATGGGTTGGGAGGCAAAGGGGGGCTGAAGCCACTGGCCAGATAAAAGGTGATGAAGCCCTGAACCTGGACAGTAGCCGTAGGTAGAGCAAGCAGGGGTCAAGGTGAGAATTGTTCCTGACGTAGAATCTGCCAGAATTAGCAGCTAATAAAATGTAGTAACCTTGGGTTTCCATCCTGAGTAGCTGAAAACTGACATACAAAGGAGTAGGTTGGGGCGGAGAATGGGGACAGCAGAAGGCAGCAACCTATACTGCCTATGGTGTGGCAGCCATGGCCACCACAGTTCTCTTCTAATGTTCTGTCACCTGAAACTCCTACAGGAGATCTTCCCATTTGATGAGTACAGAAACTAGATACCAAGGAGGTTCCCAGAGCATGCCCTGGTGACACTGCTTATAAGCAGCAGAGCTGGGGGAAAAGATGACTTTGGCTTTGCAGATGCTAAGGGTGAGGTGCCAGCAGAAAACATGCAAGGCAGAAGAATGGTTCTGGAGTTCAGAAGAGATATTAGGATGAGGGATGGAAATGTTGGAGCCACTGGTGTATATGGATGGTGACTGAGCATAGCAGTGGGTAGAATGAGAGAAGAAGAGGAGGCTCTGGGAAACACCAGCATTTAAAGGACACAGAGAAGTATGGCTGTCAAAGAGAGGAGTCCCAGGAGGAGGTGGGTGTCTGGATTTCAGGTAGTGGAATGCGAGCTGTAGCAAGTCGAAGGAAGGCTGGGAGGCTTTTGACAAAGCAGTTTTGGTTCTGTGTGGCTGGAGCAGAAACCACACAGTCACGGTCAAGAAGTATATGGGAGGTGAGGAAGTAGAGGCGGTCTGCACAGACCACTCCCTTCAGCAGAGGTGAGAAAGCAGAGCCCTCCACTTGGGCCGCACCTTGGAGTCATCTGGGGAGCTTTGCACAATCCCTGCTGCTCTGGTCCATTCCGACCACCTTAATAAAGGTCTGTAAAGGATGGTTTTGGAAGAGCTCTGCCTGTGACTCAGATGCTCGTGAGGGTGAAGAACCAACACTCACACAAGAACACAGATTGCATGCCTCCCTTTATGTGAAACACCCAGAAAAGGCAAATCGAGAGAGACAGACATCAGAATTGTATATGCCTTGGGCTGGGAATGAACTCGAAACAGCATGAGATCTTATTGCAGTGATGGAAATGGTCTATGGTGATAGCTGTACAAGTCAGTAAATTTACTAAAAATCATTGTTCACTTAAGCAAATAATAACCAATGCTCTGCTGAAAGGCAGGACCCATTCTGCAATCCCAGTGAACCAGTGCATCTGTGTTTTGAGCATCAAAAGCCAACATCGAGAAGAAAAACAGCCAGACGCTGGACACTTCTGATGGGTGAACACACCACCACCCATGCAATATTCTGGTCCAAACAGTTGAACCAGAGTCAGATCAGACTTCTAGATGCAACCACCAATTTACAAGAAAATCAGAGGATAGAGAAACATGTTAAAGTATCCCATGGGGACACAATCAGCAAAATTCAGGCCAAAGGAAACTCGACCAGGGGGTAACCTAATTTCTTCAGCAAATATATTGCAAGGGAAAAAAAGACTAAAAGAATCTTAAAACACATTTTAACCAACCACAGTATATGGATCTTATTTGGATCCTAATTCAAACATATAAATTGAAACCAAATTAGAACTTTTATAAGAGAATTAAAAATCCAAACACTGATGGAACATTTGATAACATCAAGGGGATTTTTAAATATCTAATTGTGATAACTATTGTGATTGTAATAAAAAGAAAAGTTCTTATCTTTTAGAAAACATTTGCTGAGAAGGTAATGTCTGAAAAGACTGGAGAGCTAGTTTTGCTTTAAGGTAATCTCAGAAGGTAGAAAGTAGAAGGGGTGTGCCTGAGGCAGGGTTAGCCACAAGCTGATTTTTGTTGAGGCTGGGTGATGAGTACATGAGGGTTCATCAGACTTTTCTGTCTACTTCTGTGTATAATATTCTGTGACATTTTGTGTTTGACATTCTCTATAATTAAAAAAAAATGAAAGAAAAAAAGAAAGAAAAGAGAGAGAGGGAGAGAGGGACTTCATTTGAGATAGGGTCAAGGTAAGTTTTTTAGAATAGGTGGAAATGTTGGAGAGGATGTGGAAAAAAGGAACCCTCATACACTGCTTTTGGGACTGCAAATTGGTACAGTCACTATGGAAAATAGTATGGGGCTCCTCAAAAAACTAAGAATTGATCTAAGAATATGATCCAACAATCCCTCTACTGGGTATTTACCCCAAAGACTTGAAAACTCATATGCAAAAAGATATTTTCACACTGATGTTCATAGCAGCATTATTCACAGTGACCAGGACATGGAAGCAACCGAAGTGTCCTGGGATAGATGATTGGCTCAAGAAGCTGTGGTACATATATACAATGGAATATTACTCAGCCATAAGAAGAGATGAAATACTGTCATTTGCAACAACATGGATAGATCTCAAGATAATCATGCTAAGTGAAATAAGCCAGACAGAAAAAGTTGAAAATCACATGAATCACTTATATGTGGGATATAAATCTAAAAGCAACAAATGAACAGGAGAGACAAACAGAGACTTATGGATATGGACTATAGTCTAGTGGTTACCATAGGGCAGGGGGGAGACAGGATAAAGGGGGTCAATTATATGGTGACAGAAAGAATTCTAACTATAGAAGGTGAACACACAATGTAGATATATGTGTGTGTGTGTGTGTGTGCGCGCGCCTTACTGTTAAAGTGTTCAACTGAAACTTACTAGATTTTGTTAACCAATGTCTCCATAAAAAATTAATCAATTAAAAAAAAAAAGAATGGGTGGAGCAGTGGTTCCCGACTTTGGCTGCACAATGAAATTGTCTGGGGAGCTTTGCAAAATGCTGATGTCCACACCCCACTCCCCAAAATTCTGATATAACTGGTCTGGAATGTGGTAACCTAATTCTAGTTTGTAGCAGAGCTGAGAGCTTTGGAATTGCTGGAAGAGAAGGAAAGCTGCCGTCCACTGGTGCCCACGGCATGCCAGGCACTTCCTTCACAGTCACAAATCCTAGGTAGAGATCATCCGTCTTTGTAGATGGAGAACAGAGGCTCAGAGATGTAAAGGGAAATTACTTAAAGGGCAGAGGTAGAAAATGATAAAGCTGGCAAATGATCTCTGCGGCCTCAGCTCTTCCTCCTCCACAGCTGGTGCTGGTAGAGCCTCCACTGTGATACCTTGCCGCCCTCCCCCACCCCAGGGGGATGCCACTCTCTTGTCCCCTTCTTGGAGGCCAGTTGTTCCAACTGCTTATTGTAGAGGCAGAATGTTAAGCACTCCACGTTCAGTTTGGGAAAAATAAATAAGTAACGTCTGGGTCTGGTTTTCTTTAGGCCCCAACTCATGCATTTCCAACAAAAGGGAGGGATTCCTGCAGTGACCCTGAAAATACAGGCTTCCGTATGGTATGCACAGGTCTGAGTGAAAGGACCTGGGGAGGAGAGGGCTGTTTCTGCAGCTGTCCGGGGAAGGCTAGTGCAGAAGGCTTAGGAGAAGCTGCTACTCGGCTGTAACCCCAGGTCGGGCTTTCTACCCTTGCAGTTGTTATGTATGAGATCTCTCAAAATGCCGGGCCTTCAGAGGTGATAATTTTACCTTGTGGAATGTAGCATTGCTGTCTCAAGGCAATACTTTCTGAGTTGACTGTCCAGAGTTTCATTAAAATGGACATTTCTTTTTCTGAGGGTGTATACAAAAAGCAACTTGGGATAGTTCCTGTACTTCTCCCTCTACAAATTATGTAAAAGGACACAAATAAATCAAAGATTTGGCACAACATATGAAGATGCTCCCCACTGGCACTTCGGCTGGTCTTGCTGCCGAAGTGTTTCGACTGTTTCTATGCTGCCTTAGCTGGGCAGTGCCTCTTGCCAGAAGGGAACAGAGCTTCTATCCCCTCAGCTCACCTTCAGTCATTAACAAGCACTTGTCCGTGACTGTGACGGGTGGGCACAAAGGGAGGCTTTTCGAGTGACCCTAAAATAAATACAAGTCCTTGTTCTTAATGGTATGTGTAATGCTGTGGCCTGTGCTTGCAGCAACAGTGGTGTTATATGAGGCTGATAGTCTTCCAGCCAAAACCAGGTAATGATGGCTTCTCTCAACTCACAGGAAAAAATTAACTTGGAAGTTGTCAATTTTAAAGATTTTGACTTTTTAAGTTTTTCTGAAAACTCTGGGGACTTCTACAACTTGTCTATAATAGAAGTGCGAATGACATAATGTGTAATAATAATAATGACAACTAACCATCTTTCCTAGGCACTGTTTCAAGCATTTTCGATATATTAACACATTTAATCCTCACAACAACCCTATGGAAATACTGTTATTATCCCCATTTTACAGATGAGGAAACTGAGGCACGAAAAGGGCAAGTAACTTGCTCGAAGTTCACATAGCTGAGGAATGTGAAGTCAGGAACATAAGCCCAGGCAGAGGGGCTCCAGAGTGCCCTAATTACCCCACCTCACCACACTGCCATTTAACTTAACACAAAATTATATTTTTTAATTATAATATGTTTATTAAGTGAATAGTCAGAGTTTTGCAAGCTGCAATCAAGGTTCCAGGGCTGTCCCTGGTGTAGTAGGAACAGCCTGGACTGAGAGTCAGGCACGCACGGGTTTGAGTCCTAGCTCCACCACCCGTATGCTGGGTAACCCCATGCAGTTTGCCAACCTCTCTGAATCAGTTCCACGAGGAAATCACAGGACTGCAGTGAGGAGGGAAAGAGGTGATTCGCACAAAGTGTCCGAGCAGGCATCTTTAAACCTAGGAGTCTGACTCTGGGGGCTCTATTTATTTGTCGATCCATTTGGCAAATACCAGATGGAGACACAGGCTGATTAGCACTGCAGTTTCCAGATTAACATTCTTCTCTTTCCCCTTCTCTACCTAGAGAAGAGAAATGACCTCTAAGTAGGACCAAATGTGATTGTCCATCACACAAGTGCTAAGAGGACCTATAGCAGTGGTCCCCAACCTTTTTGGCACCAGGGACCAGTGCTCCTAAGAGACTCTAACGCCTGATGATCTGAGGTAGAGCTGAGACGGTGATGCTAGCACTTGGGAGCAGCTGCAAATACAGATGAAGCTTCGCTCACTCGCCTCCTGCTGGGCAGCCCAGCTCCTAACAGGCCAAAGTCCAGTACTGGTCCATGGCTCCAGGGTTGGGGACCCCTGATCTACAGAATTTCAGAGCAGTTAGAGAGTAGCAAGATAGAGGGCTGAGTGGTAGGATGGGGCCAGAATGAGCAGGCTTTGAATGACAGGAAGGAGGGTTTTGGTCAGTAGGCAATTGGAAATCACTAAAATTTTTTATCAGAAGTCACATGATCAAAAATGCACTTTGAAGTTTAAATATTTCAATTGTGCCTCCTGTTCCTGAAAGATATAAGTTGGGAGGCTATTGCAACAGCTGGGCAAGAAGCAGTGAGCCAGGGTGAAGTGCAATAGGAGGGTGTCCCTCTCAAGGCTCTAAGAAAAACGGATACCACCTGAACGTCAAGCCACATCCAAGCGTGGTCCCGCCCCACTCATACTTTGGCCGAGTCTGACTTCTCTGCCTTTGCCCACCACCCTGCCTAGGCTCTGTCCTTGCCCCTGCTTTCCCCCAGTTCCTCAGCCTTTGCCTCACCCCCTTGACTTGTCTATCCCCTCCAGGCTTCATTCTTACAGCTCAGTGATCCCAGAACCAGACCTTCTGAGCTAAACATCAGGTGTCATCACAGGCATGAAGACAACAATGCAGAGGAAGCCTCCACCAGGCTGTTCCCCCAGAGGGTGAGAGGAACAGAACAGGAAGAGGCTCAGGTGACACCACGGAGCTAAGTCCATAGGACACAGCAACTGTGGGTATTGGGGTGTGAGAGAAAGGGAGCAGTAAAAGTTGACCCTGAGATTTCCAGTCTGGTTAGCAGGACGGTGAGACATAAACAGAATAGAGCTGGCATAGGGGGAAGACTGAGTTTGCCATGGCGGGGAGGTGTTCAGGTGGAGACGGACACACAGGGCTTCCGAAAATGAAGCTAAAACCTGGGGAAGGCTCAGAGCTGGAGAGACAAGCATGAGGGATCAACATCAGTGCAACCACTCCTGGGTGGTCCTGGTGTGCCAAGCACTCCACATGGATTATCTCATTTAAGCCTCATCGCAAGCCAAGGGCAGGCACTGTTTTCACTTTATTAATAAGAAAATAGAGGCTAAGCAACTTGTTTGAGGTCACACAGCTAGCAGGTGGCAGGAATGGGACATGAACCCAGGCTCTGAGGTCATTTCTAAAACCAAGGGCTTGTTTGGACCCCCAACAGCTACTTCCACTGCCAAGCCAAAGGGACCAGGTAAGCAGGGCCAAAAGCAGCAGCAAACCAGGGAGGAAGACAGACCTGGGGAAGAAGTCCAGTGAAAATGCAGAGAGCTCACAGAGGGGGCACCTTCCATGCATCCTGTCATTTGTCCTCCCCACAACCTTGTGAGCAGGGAGCTGTTATTGTCATTTTACAGATGCAAGGAAAGGAGGCTCTGAGAAGTCAGGTGACTTGCCTGAAGTCACACAACCTGTTCTTGGTGGTGCCCGTATTCAGACAGGAGCCTTTTGACCTCCAAGCCTGGCCCGCATCCTTCTACACACAGCCTCCTTATCGACATCACCCCCACCCAGCAGAGGATCCCTGGACTCAAGTTCTCTCCCCAGCCAGAGGCACATGCAATGGGACTTTGCCTCCACTCCTCCCGAGCTGCTAGCCAGGAACAAAGTCCAGAGCTGATCCCAGTCCAGCCTCCTACTACCTGTTCCCTACAGCCCCCAGGAGACTGCCCTCCTCCAGGCCACCCCTGACCCTTCCTGAATCTCAAACCCCAGAGCTTCTTGGGACCCAACAGAGTGGAAAAAGGGGAGTGAGAAGAGGTCTTTGGGGGACAGAAATGAATGCTTGGGGTTCAGAGAGATTAGAAGGAGACGGCGGAAGTCAGAATGCAGACAGGGTCCAGGGCATGGTCTTCCAGCGGGGGTGGGGGGGATAAGGGACTGAGAGGTACATTGGGGAGATGCTAGTGCAGGAACACAGGGAACGGACGACCGCGGGACTCCTTTACCTTCAAGGTCCATGGCAGCTTGGAGCGGCCGCGCTGGCGTCAGCTGCTCAGAGCTAAAGCCTGGAGAAGCCTGAGGCTGGGGGCGGGGCTGCCGGGGGGCGGAGGGGGAGGGGCCAGCCCCGACCCCCCCCCCAGGTTCTCCGCGGCTCCCTCCTGCCCTCTTCCAGGACCGCACGCCCCGTCTTCTTTCCACTCTCAGAGGAGGAGCTCTCGGGTTCCCATCTCCGAGGTCCTCTCCTCCCTGAGCCAGAGGCCCCGTCCTCCCCACCAACCCAGCTCTCCCAGGGTGTGAGGGGAATGCGAGAATGTGCTCCCTTGTGGGGCCTGGAAAGCTCATTTGATGGGTGCACTAGGAAAACTGGCCTTTAGACCTGCGTTCAAACCCCAATTCTACCCTTTTGGATCGCTAGTACCTTTTTACCTTTTTATGAGCCCCCGTTTCCTTCGCTGAAGGATGGGGTAATACCCACCTCCGGGTTCTACAGAAAATCCAGAGAACTGTGAGTGACAGAGTAGAAACAACAAACGTCAACTTCCCTTCCTTTCCCTCTCCCCAATGTACTTTAAAGGCACGGGCAGGTCGGAGCTGGACTTCCGAATGGGAGAACCAGGAAACTGCCCAGAACCTGTTTGGGGCCGACAGGCGAGTTCCTGTCCAAGAACTGCCCGAATCCATGTCCTCATGAAAAACTGCTTGCTGCGGACATGAGGAACATCCAAACCTGCAGAGTATTTTAATGGGTTTATTTGAGCCAAACTGATGACAATTGCCAGGAAGCAAAATATCAACAGACTGAGAAAATGCTCCCGAGAATGGCAGTTTTTAAGCTGATTTTAAACATTAGAATCAAAGGAGGAGATGTAAGGAGGGTTACGTGAAAGTCACTGGTGGTAGATTAAGGAGGCGGGAGAGGGAATCTCTGGGATTGGATAAAAAGTGAAATGGAGACAGAGCTCGCTTCTCTTACGTGGGTGGGTACAGGATGGTTAATAATTAACATTTGCATCATATAGAGACTGGATTTGGGAAACAAGATGACAATGAGGGGCTCTGTGGTCTCTTGCTCTGGTGCCTATGGGTGTGCCCTGAGGAGTCTGAAAAGATTATGCTGACATTTCAAGGGTATATTCTTAGATGCTAAAAGACAGTCTCATTTAAGGTAAAGATTGACCTTTATCAAGGAAGCCACAGGCCTCAATGGTTACTTTTGGCTTCTGAGTTTGTAGGGTCCGCACTACAGGCCTCCCCTGAGCTTGTCAGGTTTGGTATGTGGCCCCCTTTTGTCTACATTGCTAAAGCCTCTGGGACCACTGATCACCAATCCACGGGCATCCTCCTCCTCTGCTCCCATTTCCTTCTCTGCAGCACGTGGCACTGCCAGGCCTGGGACTCTGGTAAAACAAGTGAGGGCCCTGGGGTGCAAAACGGAAGGGGGCCACACTCTCAAGTTCCATTTTGCTCCTCAGCACCTTGCTTGCCTCACTAGAGTGCAGACCCATTCCTGACTGCCTTCCTCCAAACTGCTTTCTCCCTTTTTTTCATAGACATCATTTCCTCCAAGTTCCTCTCTTACAGGTGCTTTACTGTCTCTTGTAGGTCCTTCTTCCTACATCCAACGCTTGAATTTTGTTGTTCCCTCAGTGTGATGGGACTATTTCTCTTTTCCTCCTGGGTTCACAACTAAACTACACTTCCCAGCCTCTTTTGCCCTGAGGCCACCCCATGACTGAAAGTTTTGTCCCATGGAATGTGATATGTGCCACTTCCAGATTTGGCCCATGAGAGTCTTCTTATGATCTCTCTCTCTCTCTCTCTCTCTCTCTCTCTCTCTCTCTCTCTCTCTCTGTCCCTGACTGTCTCTGTCTATCTATCTCTCTCTGGCTTTCTACCTCTCCTGGTGGCCTGCGACCCCCGCCCCATTGCCTTCCAGGAATGTCAGAGCCACAAAATGAAGGAGCCAGGTATAAGGTTAACTCAGAACATAGCTCCTCCACATATTTAGAAAACTGACGGCTGCCCAGCCAGCAGCCAGGGAAGGCAGTGCACAGAGCTTTCAGCTGTGCCTGCTCCCAAGGATGTTTCCTGCTGCTCCCGTGGACGTTATCTGCTCATCTGCTCCGGTAACCAACATCTTGCTCCCATCTGTTTAAGAAGGCGGCTGCTCTCCCAATGATAACCTGACCCTCTGCTCATGCGCATAAAAACTCTGCTTGCTCTTGGTCAGCAGCTTTATTCCTGCAGTTTCAACCAGCCCCTGCTGAAGCTTCTCTGCTTTGTGAGTAATAAAAAGCATTTTTTACCCCTCTGGTCCCCCTGGTGGTTCTTCTGGAATATCCCGACCCAGGTGCAAGTTCTAGGCCTGGGGCTCCTGCATTAGACCAGGGTTCCTGAATGACCTTATAGAAAGTCACTCTCCAAATGCCAGCATTAAACTGTCACATAAGAAAGGAAAAAACTTCTCTTGAGTTGTACCCCCGAGTGTCGGTGTTGTTTGTTGCAGCAGTTAACCTGCCCTGACTAACAAACACTCCAAGATTCACTTCACAGATCTCTCCTTTTCTTCTTCCATACAGCGAATGCTATATTTCATACATTTATTTATCTATACCTTTATTTAAATTGCTATCTAAAATCAGATGAGTCTTAAACTCATATCTCCAGCTCAGACTTCCCTCCCAAGTTCTAGGTCTCTACTTCTAACCATCTCCAAACATCCCTTATAACATTTCTAAAAATGAACTTATGTTTTTTCCCAAACTGCTCACCTTTCTGCAATTCCACATAATGATGCTGGTATCTCCTCAATTTCCCAAGATAGAAACCTTAAAGTCCAACCTCACTCTTCCCCCACCACTTCAATAGCCAATTGGTTCTAAAATATTGTTCTCTGAATATAAAATATATTTCAGACCTGACCTCTCCTTTCACCTTAGGCCACATTCCCACTATATCTAACTCAGACGAGAATAATGCTCTCCTCTTGGGCCACACTGCTGCCTTCAGGCCACCCTCCTGGATACCAAGTTCTCTCAAAAGACAGAGTTGGTCTCACCACATATTTACTTAAAAACCATTGTTTGTTCATTCATTAATTTACTTATCCCTCCATTCAGTAAACACATATTAAGTAAGCCCTGGACTCTGGAGTCACAAAGACGACACGTAGACTTGGAAGGGCTACAGTCTGATGAATAAGGGACACCTTTACATAATTACAGCTCAGTTGTTCGTGCTGTCACATAAGGAGTGTCAGGAGTGGAGGAGAAATACTATGTCTGTTTGGGGTGAAGGCCGCAAGGGTGGCTTGGCAAGGCAGTGACATTTGCGCTGAACCCTGACAGTGAGGAGTATAAAGGGAAGTCAAGATGTGTGTGTTGTTGGGCCAGCTGGGGGTGGGCTGCATTCAGGCAGAGCACACTATTGTAGGAGGGAGTGCGTGGCTTTCTCCACAGCTGACACCTCCTGGAATCTGGACCGGTCCAGCTAGGTTGTCCTGATTCCACAAGCTGAGCAGGCAGGTGCCCAGCACCCTAGGGAGCTAAGGCACACAAGCACTCATTTATAGCTTATTACTGGGAGTGAGTAAACTGTCTCCAAAATGCCCTGGGTTCCATTTGTTCAATGTCCTACCCCAAAGCTCCCCAGAACAGAACAGTCATCCACTGTGTAGGCTCCTCAACCAATTATCTCTTAGAATTTGAAAGGGCTGAAGTGCTTATAGCTGACAGGAGTCACTCAGAGTCCCAGGTTCTGCTCGCCAAGGATCAAGGGTAAAAAATGGAGATGAAGAGAAAATTAGATGTAAAATGTCCATTTTTCAGAAATGAAATGTCCTTAGAACCATGCATTGAGGCCCTTTTTCTTTCTACAAAAGTGAACTGCATTAATAGATTTTTCAAGATCTTCTCCATGCAAATCCTTCTTCCATATGGAATTTTTATTTTGGATGACAAAGCTTTATTTGTAATCATGACTTTAATATGCACTTTTGAAAATAAACCAGAAACATATATTTTAAAATATAAGATGAATAATACCCAGTATATGATTGTGTGTGTATATGTGTGTGTTTGTGGGTGTGTGTATCCTATTATTTAGAAAACTAGGATGTACTAGCAATTAATTTTTTCAAAAGAGAAAAAATGTTATTTTACTATCTGGACAAAATAAATATTGCAGAATTTAAACTATATCCCCTTCTTACAAGAAAAGCACGTGGCATATTTGGGGCACTAGCTACAAGGAGTTTGATGAGGCTGGAGGGCTAGCGTGTTGGGTTTCAGGGCTGACCATGTGGCAGTGGGCAGAGGACAAGCAGGGCCAGAAGCGGTCTTATATTCCATGGCAAGGCAGGTGGGCTACATCCAGGCAGCCTTAGGGAGGACTGGGGTAAACTGGACAGAGTGGCATTTTAGAAGGGTTGCTGGGACCACCATGGGCAGAGAGTGAAAGGAATCGGGATCAGGAAACCAAAAATGAAGGCTCAGCTGGACCAAGCAAGGTGTGACGGGGCCTGGAAAGAAGGAAAGGCTTTCAGGGACTGTGGAAGAAGAATCAGCTGGACTTGGCACCAGGGAGCAAGAACAGGGAGAGAGTTGGGCTTGATGGTGGTTCTATGTGTTTGTCTAATGATGGTACAGTTCAGCTGTTATCAGGAGGTAGTGGTCCTCTGAAACTTCCCTCAGCCCAAATGCAGTAAGGTGAAAAAGCAGTTACCATTAATTGATATGGAAAATTTTTTGAGCCTTCTCAGACCCAAAAAAAAAACCCTGCCAAATCATACTACATAACACATAAAATCTAAAATAACACTAACACATAGTAAAAGCAGTATCACTCTGTCTGCTTGGGGTGCTCTCTGCTCGCTGCAAAACAAATGCCGAACGCTATTTTTACTTTTTGCCTTTTTTTGGTGAAAGCAGAAATTCTCTTCCAATTTCTTCCAGTTAGCAGAAGCAGGTACAAATGTAAGTCTTTTGTAATAGTGAAGTGGCCAACTTAAACTTCCAAAAAGCAGGGGATGCCTATATTTACCAGCTGCTGAGGGCCCAAACAGAGGAGTAAAACGGACTAACAGTCTGCCTTGCCCACTGCCTCCAGAGCTGAATTAGAACTCTCAGGCCCTTCAGAGAATGGCCCTGACCTGCCCTTCCAGCCTCGCCTCTCACAACTCTCATCGAACAACAACCCCCCAACCTTCTCAGTGAACACTTTTTCCTTAATATTTTTAAAATTATAAAAGTGGCTGATATTTATTGTGTAAAATTTAGAAAATGCAGAAAAATATAAACAAAATAAAAATTATCCATAAACCTATCACTTTCTAGATAACCACACTAAACAATTTGAAATAGGTCCTTCAAACTTTTTTTCTATCAATGTCTATGTTTTTGCCTTTTTATTATAAAATTAGAATCATATATTTACAGGTTAGTGATTAATTTTTTTCCCACTTAACATTATATTGCACACATTTTAAAAAGTTTTTTAAAGTTACATAGTTACTGAAAATATTATTTTTAGCAAGTATTTACAATTGCTTTTATAATCTCTTACCATCGTATTTTATATTTCCTTATTGTTTCTCTCCCTTTCTTATTTTTCTTTTTGGTCTTACAATATCTACTGGGTTTTGTTTTGTTTTGTTTTGCCTTTTTCCCCCCTCTCTAAGAAATTAAAGCATTTATTTCACGATTTTCAAAAAAAGCATCTACACTGAGCTGCGCACACTTCCCTTAGCAACTCTGGAGAGTGCCCTTCACCCGTTTGCAGCCGGGCAAAATCCTTCTTAGCCTTCAAAATCTCTAAGGAGTCATCATTCATTCATTCATTCATTCATTCAAATTAATATTACTGAGAACCTAATATGTGCCAGCACAATAGCCACCAGGAACGTGGCAGAGAACATGACAAAGACCCTGTGAAACTTAGAAGCTCCTAACCTTCCCCCAGGAGCAGTATGTCACTTCCTTCTTTTGGTGCATTCATAAATTTTGTTTGTGAACACTTTTCACATATTTTGATATTTTCTGCACTGAAAGGGCCGTATTGGATACCTTACCCACCCTCATCCCATTTCCTGAAGGATTCTCCCAGAACCCACAAACCAGTGATGGTTCAGAAAATGACTACATGTGCTGAATGAGCAAGGTGAAGCTGATGGCCTCTAAGTTCAGTGACAATATTTTCTAAACCTGACTTGGGGCACTTGATTTGACAAATCTAAGACAACAGTTGCAGTAACCCTCAGGGACTTTTGGAACTCACTTCTGCTGTTCTGGAGCTACAGTTAGTCTCAACAACGCCTTGCAAGAAGTGGGAAAAGGCACTCAGACGTGGCCTTCTGGGAGCCCAACCTGGCTGGTGTAGGCTGGATTTCCACCCCAGCTCAGTCCTTCTCCACAGGCCAGGCACAAGCCCATGGTAGCCAGGTGGATCTGTCGCCACTTTCCAACCTTCTCTCCCCCACTTCACGATCTGACTCACGGGAGCTCTTTCCCTGTCTCCTGCCTCCCCTTCAGTCCAGGCCACATGGCAGTCCCACTCATATGATTCCCATTGGCCTCTCTTTTTGTAGGTCAACCTGTCTGCTCTCCACCACTGCACCCTGTGACTCAACAACTTCCTCTTTGCAAATTTCCTCTTTACCCTGGGGAAATACCAACTGCCTCTGGGCCATGTGGCCCCCTGGGCTCTGGCCTGGGCTAGCGTCTGAGACAGCCAGCTGGATCGTATTCCCTGCCCTCCATCCCAGAGCCACAGGGGAAGCCCCTGGTTCTGCTGGCCTGTCGCAGCTCCTCGTTTAGCTCACTCTCACAATTCCCCTTGGAGAAGGGAAGGAGCTTAGAACAGACACACACATTAAACACGTCACAGCGGAGTGTCACTAAGACTTGGCTACCAGGTCTCCTCCCTGCCACCTCATGTGTGAGAGAGGCTGTGAGGAAAGGATACAGTGGCTGAGCTGAAGAACCACACTTGAGTCACACAAGCAGTTTTTCTATCAAGCCCAACATCCTTTTATTGGGCTACAGCACTACATCTCCTACCTCCACCCCCACCCGATCAAAGATGAAGGCACATATGTTTTCAGCAGTTCCTCCGGTTGGCATGTCCTCCGCCTTGGCAGCCTTGCCTGCACCCTCCCTCACGACCTCTGTACTCACCACTACCCTTCACAACCATCACCAAATCTTGCCTCTTGCACACACACTGCACCCACGAGTAGACTCACGCTGGCACTGAGATTTCTGAGAACGACACCAGCCCAGAAACTCTTATCACCTCTGCCCTTGGGAGGAGAAATAACTGAAGCCTTTGGCTGTTTCCGTCCATAGATGAGGGATAGTGTGGTAGCTTGGGCTATGTGCCGACCTAGAATCCAGGCGCTGTCACTGGTACACCTGAGAGCATATCTAGATGGCACCACCTAGCCCAAGCTCCAGGCTGGCCTGGCACAGCACACTGGAGCCCAGAGTTAAAGAAGATTCACGGAGTCGCCCAGTAGGACAGTCCTAATCTATGGGGCTAAATGAGCTTTCCAGAGTGATCCTTGATGGAAGTTTGCTGAATTATCATTTCCTTCGTCCTAGACTCTAGTGTCCCTGGGACATCTTCTGAGCAATCGTAGGTCAAAGAAGTCTGGCATCTGGTTTCAGGGACAAAAATGTAGAACAAAAAGTGATGAAGACAAGCAGGGGAAGTTTCATTCAGTCTGCAAGTATTCAGTGGGTATCGGCCTTGGCTTCGGTGCTGAGTGTGGGTGTCTGGTGTGGAGGCTGGCTGGAAGTTCCAGGGTTTAGAAGCTAGATGAGGATTCAGAGTGAAGATGCTGGGTGACAATACTGGGTGATGATGAGGTTGGAAGTGACAACAGGAGGGAAGGTGAGGAAAGCTAGAAATGACTTTGACCTCTCGTCTTCTTATTGACAAGCACTAAGGGACCTCCACATCTCCCCCTTCTGGGCCATCAGAAGAAGGGGCCTCCATAGCCCTATCCTCATTGTCCACCAACGGTTCTTCTTCTCCCTTTCCAGCCTTTAGTTCCTCCAGTGCCAAGGAACCTTGGCAAGACTTCCGTCTACCGAAGAAAGTGGTGAGTGTGGGCCGCCGGCCTGACCCCTCCCCTTCGGGGACCCCAGAGCCCTTGTCACCACCAGACACTCCTGATGTTGTTATCACAGCCTCCTCATCTGACACCCGGGCTGGCCCAGCCCAGGCATCTACCACCCCATTGCGCTTTCCACTTCTGCTTAGTGTCAAGGCCCCTGTCCTCCGCTTCTGCCGCTGGCGCCACAGCAGGATCAATGCCAGGAGGACAATGACTACAAGCAGGGCCACGAATACAGCCACCAGCCGGGTTTTATTTGTCCCCTGATTTGAATCTGGGGAGAGTCTACTGCCTGTGTTTGTGGAGGTTCCTGGGGTAGTCATAGTGGATATTTTTACCTTGGAGATGGGGGAGCCACTGGGCCCCTTGGAGGTCTCCAGAGAGCTAGTTACGGTGGTGGTACCAGAAAGTCCACTAGTCCCATCTGAGGTCTCCAGAGAGCTAGTTACCATGATGACAGGGAGTACACTAGTCCCATCTGAGGTCTTCAGAGAGCTAGTTGTCATGGTGACAGAGAGTTCACCAATCCCATCTGAGGTCCCCAGATTGCTAACTGCCGTAGTGACAGAGGGTCCGCTGGTCCCACCGAAGGTCTCCAGAGAGCTAGTTGTCATGATTCCACCAGTCATAGTGGTCATTGTTGGGACAGTAGGGCTACTGGTTTCATTAGAGATTTCCTGGAGCATTGATGACTTCTTGGTGGAAACTTCCTGGGGGATTGTTGAATCAGATACAGGAAGGCCACCGTTGGTAGCAATGGAAGTGTCAGGAGAGGACACATCACTGGCTGTATGAAGAATTGAAGAAGGTGGAGAGAACTGGGGCACAGGGCTGTCACTTTCCTCAGGAACCATTGTTAGCATATGGTTGGAGGTCACTGGGCTAAGGTTTAGGCCCTCAAAGATACTTGAAGCCAAAGTAAAACTGGACATCTGCAATGTGGTTGTATTCTTCTGAGATTCTGTGTTCACCTCTTGGGGACTGAAACACCCAAAGAGGAGGAGAATCAGGGCCATTTCCATGACTAGGAGTTGGGACCTGAGGGTGGGAAGTTGGAGAAATGAAACACATAAGGACCTGGTGGGAAGGACCAGACCAGGCCCTTCCCTCCTGCCCACTTCCCTGCCAGCCGCCAGGCCTAACCTGTGGTTTAACGGCTTTTCCCACCCTTGCTTTTATTATCAGAAATAACAAGAACACAAATGCTGGCAGCTCTCCCATCAACCCTATGCCACAGGCCCCCTCAGGCCTTGGCAGTTTGCACTCCAGCAATGGCCACCCCTCCTGGCCTTCCCTGACAATATTCAGCCCCAATGGCTACTGATCCTCTTTTCGCATCATCTATCAGGATCTTTTCAAGCAAAAGGTATATTCCCAGGTCCACTGAGACCCCTGCCCCACCAAGCCACACCCCCTTACCAGCTCACTTGATAAGGGCACACGGCTGGAGCCAGACCACTCCAACTCCTCCCGAAGCTGGGGCAGGACTGAGCAGATGGGGCCCCAAGGGGAAAGGAAGTGGCCCTGGCTCCACCCACCCCACCCCAGCATCCTGCCCCACCCGCCCGTTCCCACAGCTGCCCCGCGTTGAGCACCATCACCTACTCTTCCTGGGGTTGGAGATAGTGTCAGGGGCTCTGGGGTCTCAGATGAGGCAGGTGGGGATGTGGGGGCAGGATGTCTGGAATAGAGATTCCTGTGTCTTAGGTGGGAAATGGGATGGCAAGAGGTGAAGCTTAGATAGGAAAGGATATCAGAGTTGGGGTGATGGGAATGTGCACTTGAGAACTAGGGGCTCAGAGGAGGAAATGGGAGGGGAGAGTGGTTTCCTTTACATTTGTGGTCCCCAAGCTGTTAGGCCAGGACCAAGGGTGGCACCATTTCTTGCCCCAAGGCCTCCTAAGAAGTACTAGGGCAAGAGGAAGCCCCCGACTCTGCTCAGAGCAATGAAAGCCTTTGCGAGCTACATGCTCTCCTCAGCGAGCTCTTGACGACTTCTCAAGAAGCTAACGGATCATCACAATAGCCCCCAGTTGTTGTGTGTTCAATTAAATCAAGGTACTTACTAAGCACTGCATACACCCTGATCTTAATTTTGTAGAAGACTAATAAAGATGTGGGAATCTATACGGAAAACAGTCTGGAAAGATATCTACTAATGTATTGACCAAGTTTCTTAGGATGTGTATGAACAGAGGTTCTTTATTTTCTTCTTCGTTTTCTGACTTTCCTCTAAGTTGTAAGCTTTGATTTTTGGTTGTGTGTATGGTTTTGTTTTTAGTTTTTCTTTTAAAATCACGAAAACTGATTTTTATATTGTAAAAGTGATAATACACATGCATGACAGGTGACTGAAACAGACTGATGTCAGGGCCTGGGATCATACCCAACTCACAAGCTAACAAGTTAATCTGACACAAAGACATGAGACTCCTGGGTCAGAGACACAGGAATCCATTAGTCACCGCACAACAAGCAGCGGGAGCATTATGTTTGCATCCATTCTCCTTGCCCCCCAGTCCTTCAGGGTATCACAAAGG
Organism: Cynopterus sphinx; assembly: GCA_030015415.1. Taxonomy (NCBI): domain Eukaryota; kingdom Metazoa; phylum Chordata; class Mammalia; order Chiroptera; family Pteropodidae; genus Cynopterus; species Cynopterus sphinx. Next base: position 89,691,305 of record CM057379.1, on the reverse strand, counting down.
GGCTTGCCCCATAGCTGGCGACCACAGAGCTTGGGGAATTTCTCTCTTTTTAAGCAAGTGGTAAGCAAGCTTACTCTTTGTCCTGAAGGGAGACATTATGTCATCCTTCAGAGTTACTCACTGCAAACACAACCTTGAGAAACAGCCTAGATACAGAGTGGCCAGGACTCTGCATTCTTGGCATACTGGCAGGAGTATGTGAGGATGCTCAGGGCCACAGTGGATTGCCTCTCCAACAGTCAGGAGAGTAAGAAATGAAAAGGCTCCATACCACCACCAGCAGATAAACATCCATAAAAAGTGTTTACACATGTATGTATTTCATTATATTAGATTTTATTATTATATATTGTTCTGTATTTTTTTACTGAACTAATGAAAGAGTGCAAGTAAGAGAGAGAGAGAGAGAGAAGGAAGGAAGGAAACTGTTCCATTGTCAGACTTTTAGGTTGTTTCAACATTTTGCTATTACAAACAGAAAAGCAGGAATAATTGCCTGCAAAACAATTGGAGGTTAGGAAATTATTTTAATTCTAAAAAAACAACAAAAATGTTTGTAAGACTGCACAAAGTTTCTCAATTTTCCCATCTTTAAAAAAATCACTAAAGCAAAATTCATTTTTGACAAAATTGTCTTTTCAACCAAATTGTTGCTGACAAAGTTCCCAAGCTCTATATGGGGTCCCAGTCCTGGGGAGACCTGAGAGGATTTGGATGGGTCCAGGCTGTAGCCGAAGCCCTCAGTAAACAGGGTCTGACTCATACAGACTATGGATCCTCGCTCAGAGGGAATGATGATGAAAATGCGAAAAAGAGGAGGTCATTGCCCTCAAGACGTCACAGAAGAGCTATACTCTGGAAATATTCTTAGAAAATTTTGGTAGCAGCAGTTTGCTAAGTACAAAACCAAAGGTTTTCTGTGTGTGGTTCCAGCCATTCCTCACGACAAGCCAGTTTTACAGGTGAGAAAACCAAGGTAAGAGAGGTTAAGTAACCTGCCCTAGGGGTTTGGAATGGGTCAGGCTCAGTGCCAAGCACTTAACATTCACATAGCATTTACTCTTTGCAACGACCCTGTGAGATATATGTCATTACCCTAAGTTTACAGGTGAAGAAACTGAGAAGGCAAATAGTTAAGAGACTTGTGGAGGTTCAGACAATCAACAAGAGCTGGAGTTGAGCTTCAAAACCACTTTGGTCTAAGGGCCCAAGGCCAAGGCCAAGGGTAAGAATCTCCCGAGTAGTACCAGAGTCTGACACTTAATTACTATGCTGCATTAATAAACATGCTTGCGTATAAATAATTCAAATAATAGAATACTTGCTAAAATAGGGGCTGGAATCAGTCTTAGGGAGTGTCCGGGAAGACTTTAGAGAACTGATGTCTAAAAAGCTAAAGGGAATAGGTATTCTTCTCTTTCTCCTATACCCTACATCCACTCCATCTTTAAACTCTTCTATCTCTACCTTCAAGATGGGATGGGTACCTGACACCCAGATCTTGGCTTCTAAATACCTGGTTCTTGAAAAAGAATCAGGGCTCCTTGGAAAATGGCTTATTCCAAAGCTGGGGCAGGGAAAGTACAAGATGAGGCTGTAACATCGTGTTGCATCGGAAAGTATGGAAGTACTCAAAGAATGATAGTAATGTGTCAAAAGGACAAGGAACCAGCCTGAAGGAGTTCCCCCGACCAAACTAGAGACACTTCGTGCATCAAAATTAATACTGTCAGTGATCAATGAATGCATTAAGTGAAGAAAGAACCCGTGCGTTCATACTGCTTCTGCATCATACATAGAGTGAAGGAGGAAGGGAGGGAGAGTAAAAGGGAGGAATAAAAGTAGAAAAAGTTCTTTTACTGTAGGAAAGCCAACTAATAATTGAAGAAAGACCGTAGAGTTTTAAAATGACCAATTTACAACCACCACAATAATAATTGATTCAGGTAAGGATAGATGTTAAAACCATTGGGCAAAATTAGGGCAGCAAGGGGGGTTGCATATAGGATATTTTTAGTTTTAAAGTATCTCCTCACAACATATGTATTCATAACTAAGGAAAAGCAGCAACTTCAAGGTGGAGAAATTTAACAGACACCATCTTAAATAAGTGCTCAAAGTTAACGTCACCGGTAAGGGGACAAACTAACATCAGGTGGCTCCAAATATGATGCACTGAGAAGGACACAGCATCATTTCTGTGGCAATCCTAGCAAAAAATGTCTAACTTGAATCTAATTGTTAAGAAATATCCGGCAAATCCCAATTGTAGGACATTTTGAAAAATAATGGGCTTGTACTGTTCAAATTTGTCAGTATCAAGAAGAACAAAGAAAGCCTGAAACATTCTTCCAGAACTAAAAAGAGTAAAGAGATGTGACAACTAAATGCAATATGGGATTCTGGAATAGATCCTGGAAGACAGGGAAGGATTGCTATAAAGGATACACAGAGACAATGGCAAAATTTGAATGCAGACTGCAAAGTAGATAATTGTATTAAATTAACATTAACTTTCCTGAATTTGATAAATATATTATGGTTATGAAAAAGAATGTCAAGGGAAATGCATGTTAGAAGAATTGTAGGAGTGAAGGTACACAATGCAACAACTGCCTCTGAAATAGCTCCACAAAATAATAACAATAAAAATAATAATATAGGAGATAAAAATAAAGCATATGTGACAAAATGTTAATATATAGTGAAGGAGTTTCTGGCGTGGTGAAATGTGGAGATTTGAGAAAAATGGCACATGTGGAGCAGGCATGGAAGCTCTGTACCCTGTCCCCATGCCACGCTGTAGGCATCTCTTCCACCTGGCTGTTCCTGCATTATATCCAGTTATAATGAGCTGATAATCTAATATATTTTAACATTTTCCTGAGCCACCATTTCCTTCAATTCATTTAGCACCTGAATTGATTTTTGAGAAGAGCTCAACAATGAAATAAAATATAGGAATGAATGACTGCTAAATCTTAATTCTCTTCCCAGGAGCTCATAAAAAAAGAAAAAAAGGAAAAGATCTCCAGTCAGTGGCCATTAACAAAAATGTTGAATGGGATTATCGTGTGTCCCAAGAACAAAGAGGACCCAGATAAGTCTTCTGAGAACTAGAAAGCTTTTAAGATGTATCCAAATGCAATACTGAAAATGTAATTCTACTACCCATTTATTATTTGCTTAGGCATGGCGCAACGGGACATGTTTAAAAAGGGGGGGGATAATAAAGATATGTGAAGGGCCTATCTATGGGGGTTCACTGTGTTAATGTTGCATACAGGTAAGGCAACGTACTGAAAAATAGAATTATCCCAAATCTGGCTACTCTTCCCCATCTCCACTGCTATCCTCCTGGCCCAAGCCTCGTCTTTCCTCGTGGGAAACTGCTCCAGTCTCCCTCTATGTGACTTCATCCTTCTCGAGGCTCTTTTCCACAGAATAGCTAGAGGGACCCAGATCAAACATCTGATCCTATCCATCCTCTGTCTTAAACCTGAGACAGCTCCCACCCCACTCCAAATAAAAGCCCAAGTCCTCAAAACAGCCAACTAGACTATACCCAATCTGACCCTTCCTCCCTCTTCTGCCTTCATTTCCCTCTGCTGCTGCCACCTAGGCGTCTGTTTTGTTCCTAGAGAATGCAAGCCTTGGGGCCTTCCTGCAGTGTGGCCCTGCCTAGAAGCCCCTTCACCCAGATATCTAGATGGCTCCCTTTCTCACATTCTTTTGCTCAAATGGTACCTTCTAAGTATGGCTTTGTCTGGCCACCCTATTTTAAATTGTACCCCTTTCCCCTGGCCTGCATCCCCGACCCCCTACCCTATTTTTCTCTCCATAGCACTTCTTACTTTCTTATATACCATATCATGTGTGCGTGTCTGTTTGCTGCTGTACTACCAGCACCTAGAAAGTTCTTAGTACACATTAGGTGCTCAGTAATGTTTATTGATGACAGAGTTCTCTGGCTGAGAGAAGGGAGTGGGTGTCAGGCTGAAGGACAGTCCCAGCAAATGCAAGGAGGCCAGAGAAGGGCTGTGAGCACTGGGTGTGCCTGGAGTTGTGAAGGCCCCACCCAGCCTACAGACCTCCTGGAGGTCATCCAGGGTCATCAGAGGTTTGCATGCTCAGGAGTAAGATGAACAACTTGAGTTTTGTGTAGATAATACCGCTTTTTTCCCCAGGCCCCCATCCCCACCAGGGTTTGGACTTTCAGCTCTGACCTTCTGCGGGATCTTTGAGGGGCTGTTTCCAGCCAAGACACTAAAGCAGACAGGAGCAGGGGCAAAAGAATCTGCCCCTCCTCACTTTTAAACTGGAGGCCATGAAAGCCACAGGAGTCCAAGGTGACTGAACTGCACCATCTACTCTCTGTATGGCCTTAGGTCAGTCATTTCATCTCTGCCTCAGTTTCCTCATCTGTAAAATAGAGATAATAATGCTATTTATCAAAGGTCTTGGGAGGATTAAATTAGATAGTGTGGGGGTTTTTAATAAAAGCCTAATTAATAATAACTGCTGTAGTAAGAGACAAGTTGTCAAGTCCCATTTTGACCCTCCAGGTCAGACTCCAGACAAGATTTGGCTTTGCTTTGGGGCCTAGGAAATTTTCTTGCCATCCACAACCTCTCCAGGAAGTGGGCTGACAAAGCAGGCAGCCCTTGTCCTCTGGGGAATTTCCATCTAGTCAGAGAAGCTTATGTACTAATCTATTCATTGAACATAATTGTTTCTTAATTGTTATCAAAGTAATGCATATTACAAGCACAGAGGGTTTATCATGAATGGTCCTAGAAAGAAACCGTTTTTAATGCTTTAAATTTACTCTAGTCTCAGTTCTTCTGGTGGGCCCATATCCTTAAACAATATGCTCATTCTGTTATTTCTGAATAGATCCATTTTGCCTTCTATCATCTACTGACTCCCAGCTCAATAGATGAGCATTTGACTCACTGGCCCCATCCTACCTCCTAGGTCAGCTAAATCCCTCTGTTTAGGCCCTGCAATTGAAATGCTTTGTTACTTTAAATCGTAGCCCTCTGTGGTCATTTTCAGTATCCGTTGTCAGGTACAACAGCACAGTGGTTGAGAGAGTAGATTTTGGGGCCACTGACTGAGTCTGTGACCCTGAGCAGCAAATACAAATTTCCTGTGCCTCTGGTTTCTTATTCGTGAGAAAAGGTTAGCACTAATGGTACCTGCCTGGCAGCCTTATTCTGAGATTTAATAAGCTAGGATATTGAGAGCTTCTGGCACAGTACCAGTAATCCCAACCGATGTAAACCTTAGCCGTTATAAATTCTTGAGTGTCACTTTGTGGCTTCCCTTCCTTTATGTGTACATTTACTTTTATAATGCTCAGGGTAGATAATGCTTGCATTCTCTCTCTCTCTCTCTCTCTCTCTCTCTCTCTCTCTCTCTCTCTCTCTCTTTTTTGTCTTGTCTAGAGCTACAGTTTCCAATGCAGCAGCCATCTACCACACGGGGCTATATCAATTTAAATTAATTAAAATTAAGTAAGATTTAAAAGTCAGTTCCTTGGTTACAACTAGCCAGGCACAGTTCAAGTATTCAAAAACCATATGTCACTAATGGCTAGTGTACTGAATACCACAGAAGTAGAATATTTACATCACCCCAGAAATTCAAGATTGGCACTTTTTGGTAAATTTGAATCTAAAAATAAAAGACTACATTTTCTTTTCTTCTTATATAATATTGTTCAGTGCATAGCCAATGATTTATGGTGGTTCCTTGTCCTTAATTATACATTTGAATTTTACCTAGAGTTTCTAATTGCTTTTTCCTGCTTCAAGTGGCCTACTTGTTCCCTGCCTCTGCCTTGCTACACAGCTTCATCCTGGGACTGGTGGATTTCTCTTTCAGATGGAATCCTCTTTCTTGCACCTTACTTCCTTCTCTTTTATGGCTTATCCCCTTGTTTTTGTTGGAGCACATCCTCAGGTCACTTTCTAAGAAAAAGACCTTCTTAAGAAAAAGGTAAACTTTCCAAATACTTTTACACCGAAATATGTCTTTACTTTATTCTCACACTTGTTTGATATAGAATTCCAGGCTAAAAATTGTTTTCCTTAGAAGCTAGAATGTGTTCACTCATTTTCTTCTAGGATACAGATACTTGATTTTGCTGATGAAAAGTCTAATACTACTTCAAGAGTTTTTCTCAAAAATAAAAAGAAAAAATTTGAATGTCTAGCTTTCAAGTTGGAAAGCCCTACTCCAATACCTGAAGCCTGATTAGCTTTTTATTAGCTCACTCTCAAGTATGAATAAACTTTAAAGAAATAACAGACATTCAAAAAACTCTGCAACATGAAAGGAAGGCACCAAAATAAACCAATCCCATCATCCATTCTGCCTCCCTTCTTCCAAACGGAACCCCAGTGTTTTCAGAGGCCCACCCTCCATACACATTAGAGACACTGACTCCTTCAGCTTCAGGAGAAAGTCTGATTAATCTAAAGTGATCACTCCCACCGCTGCCCATGATTGGGTAGGAAAGGGCATGTGACCTAATTTCAGCCACAGAGATGCAAGGAAGAGAGGCTTCTTGGAAAGTTCTTCCTTACTTCTAAAAGAAAACCAGAACTGATGGTTGCCAAATGGAAATGGGGATGGGGAGCTGAGTGAAAAAGGTGAAGGGATTTAGAAGTACAAACTGGCAATTACAAAATAGTCATGTGGATATAAAGTATAGTATAGAAAATACAGTCATTAATATTGTAAAAACTGTGAATGGTGCCAGGTGGGTATTAGACTTATTGGGGTAATCACTTTATAAATTATATAAATGCCTAACCATTAATTATGCTGTATATCTGAAACTAATATAATGTCAAATGTCAATTATAATTGAAAAAAATAAAAAAATACAATAAAATAAATATGATGCTTACAAAGATTTGGTAAAAGAAAAAGTGGAAAATGTTATGCTTTGATATTCAGTGGAAAAAAGCAGAATCTGATGATATGTTTAGCAGTTATAGATGTGTATGTTCTTTGGAAAACACAAAAATTATTATAGAAAAAACTGGAAGAAAACACACTAAAATGTTATTGGAAAAAAATAAAAAAGAATGAAAACCAGGGTCAGTGACTTCTCTGTCCCACCAGACACGATTAAAAACATACCCTACAATTCCAAGAGGAACCAGCCCTATGATGATACCAATGTTGTGAATGGCAGAACAGGAAGGCAAAGAGCATGGGATGCTAGAGACATTGCAAAAACTAGATCAACAGGCCCTGAATCCCACCTATGTTCTTAAGTGGTCTCCCTATAAGTTGGATCTTTAGTTATTTATAGCCAAAAGCATCTTGAGTGAAAAATCTGACATTTTTAAAAATAAGGACAGGATGTTATGAAGAGAAATAATTAGAGTATAAGACTGAATTCTTAGGAATTAAAACTGTAATACTGAATTAATGAAGCTGTTGGAATATAAAATCAAGGAACTATCCCAGAAAATAGAACCTCAAAAAAGCAGAAGATAAGGGAGAAAATATGAGAGACAATATATAAGACTGCATCATTACAAGTAAAGCTAACAAAGAGATATAATAACATGATGACCTAAAGAAAAAAGTAGATTATTTCTCTTTGATGGAGTATGTCCAAGTTAAGTGGTAGTGGTTGATGAGGCAGCTCTGCGCCTCACATCATTCAGGGACCCAGATCCCCTTCCAGCCATTGTTCTACCATCTTCTAGGTCATGGATAAACTTGCTATCTTGAGTTCTAACCAGCAGAAAGAAAAAGGGAGTGTGGAGGAAGCATGTCTTGCCCATCTGCATAGGCCTTCATTATATCTGCAAATCAATCAGTGTGATACACCATATTAACAAAATGAAGGGTAAAAACCATATGATCACCTCAAGAGATGTATAAAAAACATTTGACAAAAAAAATATCTATTTATGATAAAAACTCTCAACAAAGTGGGTGTGGAGGGCACATACCTCAACATCATAAAGGCCATATATAATAACCCCACAGCCAACATCATATTCAATAATGAAAAGCTAAAATCTTTTTCTCTAAAATAAAAAACAAGATTAGGATGTCCATTCTCACCACTTTTATTCAACATAGTACTGGGAGTCCTAGCCAGAGCAACTAGGCAAGAAAAAGAAATAAAAGGCACCCAAATTGGAAAGGAAAAAGTAAAACTGTCTCTATTTTCAGATAACATGATATTATACATAGGAACTCCCAAAAACCACCAAAAATGGTTAGAATGAATAAATGAGTTCAGTAAAGTTTCAGGATACAAAATCGAAATATACAAAAATTAGTTACATTTCTATACAGTAACAACAATTATCAAAAAGAGGAATTAAGGAAACAATCTCATTTACAATTGCATCAACTAGAACAAAATAAAACAACTTAAAAGATAAAGAAGATGTGATACATATATACAGTGGAATACTACTACCCAGCAATAAAAAAATATAAAATATTGTCATTTGGACATGGATGGATCTTAAGAGTATAATGACAAGTAAAATAAGTCAAATAGAAATGAAGAAAAACTGTTTGATTTCACTCATATGAGGGATATAAAACAAAAAAATAAAACAAATAAAAAACGAACTCATAGAAATAGACAACAGAATGGTAGTTACAAAATGGAATAATGGGAGGAATGACAAAGAGGGTAAAGGGGGTCAAATATATGGGGGGACTTAGACTTTGGGTAGTGAGCACACAATAGAGTATACAGATGATGGGTTTTAAATTTATTCACCTAAATGTTATATAATTTTATTAACCTGTGTTATCCCAATAAGTTTAATTTTAAAAAAGAATAATACAACTAGGCATAAATTTAACCAAAGAAATGAAAGACCTGTACGCTGAAAACTATAAGGCATTGGTGAAAGAAATTGAAGATGACACATATAAATGAAAAGATATTCCATGCCGTGGATTAGAAAAATTAATATCATTAAAAAATTCATACTACCCAATGCAATCTACAGATTCAATGATCACATTGAAAAATTCCAATGGTATACTCACAGAAATAAAACAAACAATCCTAAAATTATACAGAACCATAAAAAACCCCAAATAGCCAAAACAGCCTTGAAAAGGAAGAACAAAGCTGAAGGCATCATGCTTTCTGATTTCAAACTATATTACAAAGCTAAAGTAATCAAAACAGGATGGTATTGACATAAAAATAGACATTTAGACTAATGGAACAGAATAGAGAGCCTAGAAGTAAACCCACACATACATAGTCAATTAATCTATGATGAAGAAGCCAGAATTTGGAGAAAGGATAGTCTTTTAATAAACAATGTTTGGAAAACTGGACAGCCACATGAAGAATAATGAAAATGGATCTCTATCTTATATCACACACAAAAATCAACTTGAAATAGGTTAAATACTTGAATATAAGACCTAAAATCATAAAACTCTTAGAAGAAAATATAGGGGATAATTCCTTGACATCAGTCTTGGCAAAGATTTTTGGATTTCACACCAAAAGCAAAGGCAACAAAAGCAAAAATAAACAAGTGAGACTCCATCAAACTAACAAGCTTCTGCACAGCAAAGGAGACCATCAACAAAATGAAAAGGCAACCTACAGAACAGGCTAAAATATTTGTAAATCATATCTCCAATAAGAGTTAATACCTAAAATATATGAGGAATGCATACAACTTGACAGCAAAAAACAAACAGTTTAATTGAAAATGAGCAGAGGATCTGAATAGACATTCTTCCAAAGACACACCAATAGACTACAAATACATGAAAAAGATACATCACTAATAATTAGGGAAATTCAAATCAAAACCACAATGAGATATCATCTCACACCTACTAGAATGGCTATTATAAAAAAAGACAAGGAATAACAAGTGTTGGTGAGGATGTGGAGAAAAGGAATCCTCGTACACTGGTGGTGGGAATATAAATTTGTGCAGCCATTATGAAAAATAATATGGAGTTTCCTCAAAAAATGAAAAATAGAACTACCATATGACCCAGCAATTCCACCTCTGGGTATATCTCTGAAGGAAATAAAATCTCAAAGAGACATCTATACCCTCATATTCACTGCAGCATTATTTATAATAGCCAAGATATGGAAGTAACCCAGGTGTTCATCAATGGATAAAAGAATAAAGAAAATGTGGAACATATGTATACAATGAAGTATTATTTGGCCAAAAAAAGGAAGGCAGTCTTGCCATTTGTGACAATATGGATGGATCTTGAAGGCAGTCTGCTAAGTGAAACAAGTCAAACACAGAATGGCAAATACTCAATTTCACTTATATTGGGAATCTAAGAAACAAAACAAAAAAACAAACTCATTGATACAGGGAACAGATTGGCGGTTGCCAAAGGCAGAATAGACAAAATGAGTGAAGAGGGTCAAAAGGTACAAACTTCTAGTTATAAAATAATAATAAGTCCTGGGGATGTCATGTACATCATGGTGACTCTAGTTAATAATATTTGAAAGCTGCTAAGAGAGTATATCCTAAAAGTTCCCATTACAAGAAAAAAATTGTACCTGTGTGGTAATGGATGTTAACTAGACTTATTGAGGTAATCATTTCATAATATACACAAACATCAAAACATGTTGTACAACTGAAACTAATGTTATATGTAAATTATATCTCAATAAAAAAAAACTCCAAAGAACATAAAAGATGAGTTTAATAAAAATGAGAGGAAAAAATTCAAGCCTAGGAAAAGGCTAATAGAATGACCAACTCCACATTTGACTCTGAGCTTCCTGGGACTGACCCTGAAAGAAAAATTTGCATGATGAGTTATCTTAGTCAAAAAGGAGAAAATAGTAGTTCCTCAAAAGAGTCCAGTGTTTTTTTGTACTCACTTATAAAACTGATATTCATGTGAGAACATACCTCATGCCAGTTGATGTTATGGATATAATAGCTGATGGGCATCACGCACAAGCAAGGGCCTGGGTGCTGGAGTCAGACAGACTAGCCTGAAGGTGACTCTGTCAGTTAGTTATTAATTGTGCACTTTGACACATTTATGAGTCTCAGTTTTCCTGGCCTTGAAAATGGGAATAAAGGATTTACCTCACAATGTTATTTAATTTGTTCATTTATTCCACAAGTGTTGTTGAACACTGGCCATGTGTCAGGCATAGGATGTGGTAATGAACCAAATGAAGTGCCAGTAATTTGTCCTTATGGAGGTGACCTTCTCCTGAAATGAGACAGACTCTGGACAAATAGTGTTAGGTAGTAGAGAGAAACATAAAGCAGCAAAGGGGATAGAGGAAGTTCTTATTTCTACAGGAAGGCCTCTCTGAGAAGATGACATTTGAGCAGAAACCTGAGGGAAGTGAGGGAGTCAACCATAGCATCCCTGGGGAAGGAATTTGTAAAGGAGGACAAAGCCAAATCAAATTCCCTAAAACCTGATCATGCTTGGCATGTTATAGAAACCCTGAGGAGGCCAGTGATGCTGGAGCAGGGCACATGGCAGGAAGAGTGTGGGAAGGGATGTCGGAGAAGAAACTGGACCAGATCCTTTGAGGTGATTCTAAGGAATTTTGTTCTGAGGCAATGGAGAGCTAGCTGTTCAAGAGCTTTGCCTTTGAAAAGCACCCCCTCGGTGGGAAGACATACTGTGGGGATGAGGGTAGAAGCAGGGAGACCAATGAGGAGTGCTCCTGGTCTGAGTATCTGCACCTGGCCAGGTGAGAGATGACTAGGTCTAAACCGGAATGGTTGGAGACATGGAGAGAAGTGCTCAGGTGCCACACATCTTTTGAGGTAGAACCAATAGGGTTTTTTAACATATTGGATATGGTGGTGTGGGAGAGAGGTTCGAGGACAGTACCAAGATTTTTGGCCTAATCACTTGTAAGAATTAAATTATTTTTTGCTGATGTGGGAAGGTGGTGGTGGAGCAGGTTTGGGGAAGAAGGTAAAGAGTTCATCTGGGGACATGCTAAGTTTGAGATGCCTACTAGACACCCAAGTAGAGATGTCAAGTAAGCAGTTTGAAGCTCATAAAAGAGGTTCACACTAAAGATGAACATTTGGGGGACATCAGGATTTGGATGGTGTTTAAAGCCAGGAGTCTGGATGAATTAACCTCATGAGTATTTATTAAGAGAAGAGACCCAGCACTGACCCATGAGATGGGTGCTACTCCAATTATAGAGAGGGTCATGGTGGCTCAGAGAGGTTAAGTGATTTGCCTAAGGTCTCACATGGTAAGACATAGAATAAGGATTCAAAACCAGATTCTAGTTTGGATCTTGTTGTACTCCTTTCCAGTGGTCTATATAGGCTTCTGCTGATCTAATGGATGTAATTTAGAATATCTAGAGAAGCCCTAAGTTGTTTCTCAGCTGAGCTTTAGGAAATGCTGGAGAATCGGGAGTCTAATGCGAGGCCTGGAGGTCTGTCAGGATTCCTACACATTGAGACAGGGCAGATCTGTGTGTTTGCAAAGCCAGAGGTGCTAAGAGTCATAACAGATTTTGAAAATTGGAAGACCTGGCCACCTTGGTATTGGTCAGTAAAGACACAATTTTGGATCCACTCTAGCCCCTGAACAATTAATGGGGTACCCAGCATATACTCTAACAGGCCTTCCTCCAGACTGGAAAAATGTCAAGACAGGTGTCACCAACTGCTTGCCCTACATTGAAGGTAATGGTGCTCCTCTCTCCAGAGCTATTACAAGATTAAACAAGAAAATATCAGTGAAATTACCCAGCTCTCAGCCCTGACCCAGAGATTAATTTCTTTCTTCTGCCCCAGCCATTAAGAATCTCAGCAAAGCTCCCTCAGAAGCTATCTGACTTTCAGGGGTCTTCACATGTTGCTGTTCCAGGTATCTGTTCAATTTGACATGTTCCACCTGGGAAGTGGTTTTCAGACAGAATTCCTTAGAGCTCTGGGTGTTAGAGGTGGTGCTTTGGAGCTTGTCGCCCTGGACTAGTTGTCATCTGCCCCATCCCCTAAATCCATTCTCTGCCCCGTTCTCTGCCATGGAGGCTCCCTTGCCCTCTGGCTTCCACTCAGATTTAGCTAAAGGTAGAATAGACTGGAGGTCAGAGGAAGAGAAGAGAGTCAGGACATTTCTTCCCTGCTCCCTTTCTGCTCTGGGTCATGTCTCTCACAATGGCTTCATCTCTCTACCCACGTCTGTACCATCTGTCAGGTGGTCCACTGTGATACTGTGATTTATAACAAGAAATCCATACTTGGTCTTTGTCCTCACTTCTGGCACAGAGCTCCCAAGACCCCCCCCCACACACACACACACTGAAATTGATGATCAGAATTTTACATTTCTTTCTACAGCTGTCACTGAGTTTCAGTGACACAATTTCCTTCCTTCCCTTTCAGTCCTAGAGGCAATAAGAGCTCCTCATTGTTTCTAGCCTCTGTGTACTTCAACATTTCTTGTAGATTCTTTTAACCATACCCATATCTCTTCAGGTAGTCCTTATATTAAAGCCTCTAAAACTGTACTGTCTAATATGACAACCACTAGCCACATGTGGTGTTTGAATCTAAATTAAAATTAATACAATTTAAAATACAGTTTCTCCATTCCACTAGCCACATTTCGTGTTCAGTAGCCAATGTAACTAGTGGCTACCATCTTGAACAGTTTAAATATAGGAATTTCAATCATTATAGAAGGTTCTGTTGGACAGCGCTGCTCTAAAATCATTTAAGTTGGATTGTTGCCTGCTGGAATTAACTGGAACATGCCTGCATATCAATCGGAACCTCTTTTATATGGTTTACATATTTGGGAACCCAGCTTAAACTGTCATTGATTCTTAACTGTTATAACAGGTATTCAAGACGCAATGTTTAACTCTCATTCACTGCACATGGGAACATAATGGTGCAGCCACTTTGGAAAAGTTTGGCACTTCAAAATACTAAATGTTTTAAACCACATAGGCATAACTACATGACCCAACAATTCCACTCTTAGATATATACCCAAGAGAATTGAAAACATATAGTCATACACCTGCAACAACTCATTCACGAAGCATTATTCATAATTGCCAAAAACTGGAAAAAACCTAGATTCCATCAATTGATGAATGGATCAACAATGTAGTATATCCATACAATGGAATTTTATTTAGCTTTAAAATGGAATGAAGTAGTGTACTCATGCTATAACATGGACAAACCTTGACAACATTATGGGAAGTGAAAGCCAAGCACAAAGGACCACATACTGTATAATTCCATTCATTTGAAATGTCTAAAAAAGGCAAATTCATAAAAGGGTAAAACCGGAGGTGGACTGTGGCTGCCAGGGGCTGGGAAGATAGGGAAGAAATGAAGTACAGGGTTTCTTCTTGAGGTGATGCAAATGTTCTAAAATGGATTGTGGTGCTGCTGTCCAGCTCTGTGAATCTATAAAAAATTCATTAAATTGTACACTTTGAATGTGTGAATTGTATAGTATGTAAATTATATCTTAATAAAGTTTCTATTAAAAAAGACAATGTCTAAAAGTGATAAAATTTTACAAAGCAGTCTGTTATTAGAAACATGGCTGGACGTGGTTCCACAGTGTAGCGGTTAGCACATCTGCTCTACACGCAGAAGGTCCTAGGTTCACAGTGGAGCCATGGGCCATGGTCTATAGTCATACCACCCTGAACAAGCTTGATGTCTGATCTTGGAAGCTAAGCAGGGTTGGTCCTGGTTAGTACTTGGATGGGAGACCACCTACGAAGACCAGATGCTGTGGGCATAAATAATAATAAAGGAAAAAGAAAAAAAGAAACACGGAGGTAAATATCAGTAGAAACAAGCTAAAGGAATTGAGGACAGTTGTATAGGAGTTAGATTTATAGGAGAGAATACAAGGCATTGCTATTTTTCATTTGCTAAGCCTTGCAATGCTATTTAAATTTTTAAAACTGTGCATTATTTTGATAGAAAAATAAAAAATAATTAAAAATAAAAGACTTTATAAGAGGGGCTTGCTGCTGAAAGCAACTACTTAAAGAAGTTATTTTGTATCAACTCCCTGAGTTCAGAGGCCTGTTTACTCAGGACAGTCACTTTCATGAAAGCAACCTAGAGTGAGTCAGTAGTAGTCTGCCCCATTTCCAGTGGGAGACAAAAACAGTGTTCCATGAGTCTAAGAAAGGGTCAAATAAATCCTCAAAGGAGGAGAACAGAAGGAAGAGATGTGAGAGGGCTCTGTCAAGGAGTCTAGAGTGAGTGTTCCAGGAGGAAGGGGCCAGGGCTGGCTGGGCTGGAGCATGGGATAAGGGGTATAAAGAAGAAAAAGCAATTTGGTCTGGGTTCAGAGCTCATGGCAGTTGGAACAGTAGGAGTGTTCTTGAAACCCTTGTATGCCAGCCAATTCTGTTTGTTATGGTTCCTTTGAACCCCAGTTCTCAATGTCCTCCCTTGGGTCATTATATGCTGAGACTGGAGGGCTCTAAGCAGGCCTGGCCTCCATCTCAAACCACCCTTCTAAACCCTTTTCAACAAACATTTACTGCATATCTACTATGGCATGGCATGGGAATACACGGGCTCCCCGTGGTTCCAGCTCCCATGGAACCTACTGGAGCCACTGATAAAGGTTACAAAGGGAAAGTATAAGGACCTATGGGACCATATAACGGGAGTTCCTACTCAAATCTGGGGGTCAAGAAAGGCTTCCTGGAAGAAGTGATGGAGAAATTCCTTTTGGGTCTCAGCATCAGAAAGAGCTGGGCATTTCCAGGGCTCCAACTGGGTTCTGGCTGGGAGTTTGGGTTTCAATGACTGCAAAGAGGCATCGAATCAGCCAGTGGGGTTGGAAGGGGTGGCATGTGTCAAAGGCATTCAGAATTCTCCCAACTCTTCAGGCTTTGTGGAGCTTGATCATTCATTAATCTTAGCTCCTTTGGGACCTCCTCCAGTCTCTTTCTCCCCCAGGACCCACCAGATGCCCAAGGCAGTGTGATATCCAGCTCTCAACCAGGAATGTCCAGATTTGTCTTCCTTCACTTCTGCTACTCTTCTGGAAAATGGCCTTCCAAAGGCAAAAGGCTGCATTTCAGAGGGTTTGGTGTCCGGGATGCAGTGATGATATCTGCAGCTTTGATCTTGAACTCCTCCTGTAAATTTTCCCATGACTGACAACCCCAGGAGTTATGATTCTAATCTCTGCTCTGCCCCCTGAGAGACTCTTGGGTCTAAGTGACTGTACACTGTCCATCTAGGTCACACCTCATCTCTTCTGGGGCAGCATAGAAAACAACCCCACAGGACCCCACTCTCCAGCCTGGCTCAGGAGGACATTGTCCCTCTGACACACAGAACTGAGAAAGAATTAGCTCGTTTTCTGCTCATTCATCACCACTGATACGTTTCAGGTTAACTGGTGGAGACAGACCAGGAGAAACTGCTCTAGGTGCTGAGTCAGACATTTGTGCTGTTGGGCATAGCGGGAGAAACCACAAGCAACCTGGGGGGAGTGGGGTTAGGGAGCCCTTAGGAAGAGGTCCAGAGCTAAGACACAACAGACATAGTAACTGGTCTTCCCCAGTCATAAAAGAGAGGAAGGTATCAACTGGCCTGAGAGAGGAGGTATCTAAAAAAATGCAAAGGAAAAGGCCCGCAACAATAACCCACTCAGCCAGTTAAAATTGCTCTCTTCCCCCATTCTGCCCTATTCTCTTCAGTTAACATGTTTTCCACAGCTGCATCCCCCACCTTCAGGATTCTCCAGCCCCTTCCTTATCTCTGTAGCTGTGTATGAACATCAAGACTGTGTGGAACTGTTTGTTGTGTTACAGTTAGAACTCAGCCTTTGGATAAGGAACCTGCTGAACGGGTGCGAAATCAATGGGTGCTGCTCTCTGTAAACTAGGAGTCCCAGTCCTGTCTCTGTTCAAGAATCCGGTAAGAGCTGACAGCACCAAGGTCTCTAAAAGACTACAAGACAAACGACCTGTAAGACCAGGGGTCTAGAAATTCATACCCCCACCCCCACCCAAAGCTCCCCCTCCTCACTCTAAGGAGGGACATGTAAAACCTCAAAGGAATCACATGCCCCTTGCATAGACATTTCAGAAGTATATAAGCTGTAATGAATCTAACTAGAGTGAGCTTGTTCATCGAGCTGTTAACCCCACATGCTCAGCCAGCCTAATAAATTCTCCTTCCTCTAAACAAAGTTGTCTGAGCGTCCAAATTCCTCCATCGGGTGTCATTTCCTGCAACAGGAGCAGCCTGGAGAAATGAAATTATCTGCCCTGTTCTGGGGGAAGGCTGGAGCCTAGCCAGGGGAGAGAAGGGAGAAAGAAAACAAAGGCAGATGTGGAGCTGGAGGGACTGGCTCCAGCTGGGCTATGGGAGACCTTCTCAGTCAGCGTCAAGCTTGTGAACTTTATTTTGAGGGCAATGTAGAGCCATTACAGGTTTTCAGTAAATGGCAAGGAACTTCACCTGTGGTCTTCTTCCCCCAAACCCATCACCCAAATCTAGTCATGAGAAAAATACCAGACAAGTCAAATGTTAGGAATATATTACAAAATACCGAATCAGTACTCCTCAAAACTATCAAGATCAGCAACAAGTCTGAGAAACTGTCAGACCAGAGGAAACTAATGTAATGGAGTATCCTAGAAGGGATTCCAAAACAGAAAAAGGACATAAAGGAAAAATTAGTAAAATCCAAATAAAGTGAGGTTTAGCTAATAGTAATATGCCATACACCCTTACAATGGAATACTATTCAACAATAAAAAAGAATGTTACAAGGAAGAATCTCAAATACATGCTAAGTGGAAGAAGCGGACACATGACACAAAAGACCACATATTGTATGATTTGTATAAAATGTCCAGAATAGGCAAATCTACAGAGACAGGAAGTAAACAAGTGGTTGCAGAGATTGGAAGGTGAAGGCATAATGAGTGATGGGGAAGGAGTGGTAATGGGTGGGGCTGCTTTTAGGGTAGGCAAAAATGTTCTAAAATTAGATTGCAGTGATAATTGCACAACCCTGTCAAGAAACTAAAAACTATTGAATTGTAATACTTTAAATGGGTGGATGACTCAATAAATTTGTTAAAAATATATAAGTAACACTGTTGGTTCATTAGTTGTGACAAGTGTGCCACTGAAAAATGTTAAATGAACTTTCTGGGCTATTTTTGTAAATTTCTTGTAAATCTACTATTTTAAGATAGAAAAGGCTTAAATAAAAATTTAAACATGCATGTACAAAGTCTTGTTTTTTTAAAGCAAAGGAGTTAGGTGCTGGTAGGTGCTTAAAAGAGGGATATGGCCACAAAGAGAACTTAGTGATATCAATGAGGGGAAGAGGCATTCAGCTGGATGGGGGTATTAGTTTCCTACTGGGGCTGTAACAAATGACCACAAACTTCTAGAATCAGAAATCCAAAATGGTTTTCACTGGGCTAAAATCTTGTCAGTGGGGCTGCATTTGTGGAGACTCTGGGAAGAATCCATTTTCTTGCCTTTTCCAGACCACTGCATTCTTTGGCACATGACTCATCCACCTTCAAAGCCAGAAACAGTGTAACATTTTCGCATCCCTTTCTCACTTTGACCTTCTTGACTTCTTTCACTTCCTAGGACCCTTGTGATTACATTGGGCCTGTCTCAATTATCCAGAATCTCCCCATCTCAAAGTTATTAATCATATCTGCAAAGTCCCTTTGCCATATAAGGTCACGTATTCACAGGTTCTGAGGTTGAGGATGTGGATTTCTTCGGGGAGGGCATCATTCTGCCCACACAGGGTATCACTGGGGAGCTTAACATAGGAAGAGGTTGTGAGGGTAAGTGGTCAGTTTGCAAAAGGGAGAGCCTGAGGGACCTGTGGGACAACATCCATATTCACCAAACGCTAGGCACGTCCTTTGAGTTAGTCACTAAGGATACGGTGACCACTGTATTTCATTGGTCTTAAGACACCTGCTTTTCATTCCTGAAACCAGGATGCACTTTTTAATCAATGACATCTTACAAACATAATTGGCAGGGTTTCCCTTCTTTCTGACATAAAGCCATCTTACAACCAAAGGTATTTTGGAGTCAACGAAAACCAGGCTTGGCCTGGCACTTGAGTGGGTCTAATTATTACAGAAGTTGGAGGACTCACTAGAACATCAGGTAACCCCACCCCCACCCATCTTTCCTAGTTCCAGACCTGGTTCCTTCCACCCTGGAGCTCCCAAGCATCCACAGTTCTGGTGCTCAGCTCTCCTGTAACTAAAAGAATTAACCAGAGCCCTGGCCAGACACATGCTCAGCTCTACCATGGCGGAGTCCAGGAAGTAGCCCCTCTCCCCAGTTATAACCTGTCATGGGAGTCAGACCCAGTGGTTCTACACCTGGCCACACATTGGAAAGACCTAGTAGTTTTTAAAAGGCCCAACTGCCAGGCCACTACAAAACCAACTCATTTGGAATCTCTGAGGAGTGATTTTATAGCTCCCTACGATTCCAATAGACAGCCAAGGTGAAAAAACGGAGAGAAAAATCTAAACCAGTCAAGTGAGGAAAGGCTTTAAGCCATACTGATGGGTTGGGAGGGTGGTAGTGCAGGTCCAGACTGTTCAATTATATTTGTCTATCTCCCTCCTCACCTACAACCCTGTCTGTGAACTCCTGAAAAGGGACCAGCCCAGTTATCTGTTTCCTTAAGGCACTAGTTCAGTGCCAGGCACACTGTGGGAGCCCAGGAAATGTAAGCTCATGGCTTCAAAGGCCAGGTAGGAAAGATCTAGTACCAGGAAAGGTTTGGGAAGGTAGCCCATTGGGTCTGGGCCAGTCCTCTGATTCACTGTGTAACCTTCAGTGAGGAGCTATGCCTCTCTGTGCCTATTCTATGGATGGCTTGCCCAGGTGGCCTTGGAGTCCTTCAAGAGCCAACATCGAGTCTGCACTTCACCTAATGAACCTGAGACAATGAGAAGCCAGTGAATACCAGGCTTCCTGCTCAAAACCAACAGATGCCCCAGCCTGTCAAGCCTAAAACCTCCACTGCTAGGGCTCTACCCTGCACTGGTTGCAAGAGAGACTCTGAGATCCTAAAGACCAAGACTGAAGAAAAGCAAAATGGGAACCTCAGAGAATACCAAAGAATGCCATACGAGTGAAAGGATTTTTAGATGGTGATCTGCATCCAAAAAGGGAGGCCATTGGCCACCTGACAGCCCTGGCTCTGCCCTTATGAACAGTAAACAGGAGAAGGTTTGAGGAACCAGAAACTCTCAAAGAGGACCTTCATGAGGAAATACTATAGAACCAAGGCAAGTCCAAAGGGGCTGTGGTCTCTGGCTTCTGGCCATCAGCAAAGCCAAGGCCCTAACACACAACTAAAGTCTTTTATTGGGAAAAGAAAAGTGACTGAAAAGTTGCCCCCAATATCCTCACTGCCTGAGGCAGCTGGAGCCTCCTTTGCAGAGTCCAGGAAAGAAGGGGCCACCAAAGTGAGGCCTCAGTAGGCTCAGGTGTAGAGGTCAAAGTCAATACGTTTGGAGTTGTAGAACTGTCCACCAGGGGGGTCCAGCTTCCGACAATAAACACCATCTGGGAAGTAGCCTTCATTCACCCAGGTCTGTAGGAAGAGAGAGCAGAACTGAAGGAGGACTAATGGCATTGGGGTAAGAGGGGAGAGAAGCAGCAGAAAGGGGTTTACCTGCATCTGGGTGCTGGTGAAGGGCCCGTACAGCTCAGCATCCCCTGTATTCTCCCACTTATACTCCCACATCACATCCAGCAAACCATCTCCTGGCGAATCTGCTTCTAAAATAACAGGCAAAGCTGTTTGGGCCTCAAGTGCCCTGCCCCTGCCCCTGACTGCAACACCCCTCCTATACCCTTCAATCTTACCTCTCTGGGCAGGGGTTGGGGTCTCCAGCTCCCCCTCTGCCACTTCCTCAGCAAACATGTCCAGAGAAGGTGGGGGCTTGGGGTCAGGGGGTCCCTGGGTCCGGCACCCCAACCCCTTCAGCCGCATGGCCAACCGTTCCCTTGTCTCCTGATACACACCAAGGTTGCCCCGGGCCACCATTTGGTCAGCCAATCCAGAGAGCCGGTCCAAGCGCTGGGGGGAACTAGGGCGCCTAGGCCCTTTGCTGCCATCTTTGCCTCCACCTCTGGCCCCTAGGCGCCTCAGTGCCCCAGCCACTGTCTCTCTTGGCAACAGCAGCTCCAGAAGGCCCTCCAGGAGGGCTTGGGCACTCATTGGTGTCTGGCCTAGGCTGTCCTCCTCCTCTGAGTCTGATGGTGGGTGCTGATCAGGTGGCCGCTCCCTGATCTTAACCTGTAATGTGAAAATAGGAAGGTTTATTTTTCACAAACTGCCAGAAGAGTCTAAGCATTTGCTGCCTCCAGGCCCCAACCATGCCAGCCCCTGAACCACACCCAGTCAATGTTGTCCAGCCAACTGTCTCGTATCTGAGCCTCCCGGTTCAAGAAGTAGTTGCCATCGGCATCGAAGTGGCCTTCCTCCATCTCTTCCTGTAGGTTGAAGGGTGTGATCCGTACACCTCCCTCACTGGGGAGTGTGGCTGCTTCCTGACCTGCACCAAAAAAAACAGGCAATCCCTGCTAGGCATGTGAAAAAAAGACAGGGACCTCCCTTGCCCACATTCCCAAAAGACCCTGTTTATTCCCCCCGGAGAAGTCAATTCTTGGGCACAGCTTACCTTCCACATCCTCTGAGGCCAGGATGTCATATTTGCTGGACCCCTCATCATCATCGTCCTCCTCATCACTGTCCAAAGAGTGCTTGCCTTTGAACCGGCTCCCAGGACCTCCTGCCCCAGGCACAGAGTCCACCAGCTGTGAACAGAAGCCAGCCAGTTGAGAGATGCAGGTTACTAGCTAGTCCTCAAAATGCTCTAGGATCTGGACTCAAACTGAAAATCCAAAAGCTAGCCTCTTATATTCTTTCTTTGTCACCCAACCTTTTCCCTCTGCTGGCTCCTAGTTCCATTTTTCTCTCTATTCTTCCTAGAATGCAGGCAGGAGTCTGGCCCCCTCACCTTCTTCTTGGGGACACTGATTTCATCTTCATCATCCTCATTTCCCAAGCCTTGAAAGGTCACTTTCCTCTTTGACATAACTGGACAGTGGGGCCTTCACCAAGCTGAGCTGAGGGAAAGTGCAGATTGAAAAAACTGGGCGAGGAGGATCCTCACCGCGAGGAGGCCCCCAGTACAACAAACATTTCCCCTGGTATGTACTAGATCTAGTATGGGGGTGGGGGCAGATTCAGGGGCTGAAAGAGGAGTTGGCAGCCAGCAGGCCCCTGGGACCTGGTTTGGCATCCGAAAGAGTTGCTGGAAAAAGGTCTTACAGGCGGACGCGCGAAGGAGCCCTCACGGACACCCCCACCCTTGATGAAAGGAGACCAGTTCCCCCACGTGACCAGCCCCATTCCAGGTCCCAAAAGTCCTGGGCGCCAAGCAGGTCTTCGGGCTGATACCCACTCCTCCACCTCCAGTTCCCTCAGGGCCCGTGAGGCTCGGGCGGACACAGGACCGCGCGTCCTGGCCTGCGCCGAACTCCCAAGTCCGCGAGGTGACCCCAGCTGTCCCGGGCTATGAGTACCAATAAGAGAGGTGGCAAAGCCGCAAGGATTCGAGCATTCCCACCGGCAAGCGCGCACCTACGAGTCTGAGGCAGGCGAGGGAAGAAGCGATGCTTCCGCCAGGGCTACATCCGGGGCACCGGGCCGCCGCCACCCGGAAGAGAACTGCGGAAGGCACCGTGAAGGCCGGAAGTGGCTTCACTCGGGTTGGAGGACTAACAGGAACGGCGGGCGGAAGTGCACGATGAGCCTGAGCCGGGAGACTCCGCCCAGCCCCAGAAGTGACGTCAGCTGTGTGGGGTGAGGCGGGCTGAAGCGCGGACGTGTGAACGCCTGGACCGTGTTCGGACGAGAGGGATGGCGGGAAGTGGTCCTGATCCCCTCCCACTGCAGCAGAGGCTCTGGAGCGTGGAGCGCACGCTACTTAAGGGGCACCCAGGGTCACGATGGAAGGCAAAATCTGAACGGAGCCGGTAGATTCTTGCCCTAGTTTCCTTTTCTAGGGTTGCGTACCTTGCCCCAGGGTTGGACTGGGGCTCTGCAACTCTCACCATCTCTTAGAAATCTTACCCTCTCACTCTCAGCATCCAGTCGTTTGTCCTCAATTAGTCTGAGGTACCTTCCTTTTTTTCCCTGATGGACAGCCGGGAGGGCCCTGACCATTCCAGGGGCACCTTCCAAACCCAGCTTCCTTTAAGACCCAGGAGAAGTCGTTTACACCCCCACCCCATCCCCG
This sequence comes from Cynopterus sphinx, assembly GCA_030015415.1. NCBI lineage: Eukaryota > Metazoa > Chordata > Mammalia > Chiroptera > Pteropodidae > Cynopterus > Cynopterus sphinx. Next base: position 89,667,961 of record CM057379.1, on the reverse strand, counting down.
GGTGAGTTCCCGGTTTCTGAGGCTGGAAGAGCCATCACAGCAGTGGCAGTGACACCTGTACCCAGTATCCAGTCCAGTAGCTCCTTGTGTTTTGACCTCTGGACTGGAAAAAGGCAGCAGAGCCTCTTGCAAAGCCCCTTATCAAACAGGGCCCCAGCCGAGTGGCCCCTGCCCAGGTTCTGTAATCTGGCCCAAGAGGAAGAGCTGGAGTGGAGAGATGGGCAGAGTAGATGCCAGTGGTGTGGGGACAAGACCTCTAGCCCTTGAGGACACTCGGAGGCTGTGCCCAGAGCCTAATGAAACTATAGGAGGGCAGCCTGGAGGTCCCCAGGGTCCCCTCCTCTCTCCTTGCCGGCAGTTTTCTCCCAGATTGGAGTATCATGAAACTGCACCGAAAGTCCGTGCTGTTTCTTCTGTGGGCACAGAACACAGGCTCCAGACCCAGAGGACATCTTGCTAAAGAAGGGGTCCAGAAATACCAGCTACCAGTACCACTCACTGGTTCATCTTCTGGGGAAATTCGAAACCTCTTCTACCAAGAGTACCCGGTGGACGACACACCCCTGGGCTTCACCCTGTTGAACTGCCAGAGCCATGCCTCAGAGCCACAGAACCCACCTTTACCATCTTGACCACTTGTGGAGGACACAGAGGGTGGGCAGGCCTACAAGCTGGCAGCAGAAAACCAGAAGGAGCTGGGAACCTGGATGTGGGTGCTAGTTGTGCTGCCAGTCTCCCTGGAGGACCAGAACTGGGGCTGTGCCAGGCAGCTGGCCAAGAGCCCAGCTTCCCTCCCCCAACTCCCAGGACTGCAGTTTTTTAGCCATCCTCAGTCTCCCACCTCTGGCTTCTAGGAGTTGTATGGATGCTTTGGGAAGGAGATACATACAGGGCTTCAGGAGGCCACTGACAATGGAAGCAGCAGATCCCAGGCAAACGTGAAGCAGGAGCTCAACAACTGTTTGTTGATAAGTGACTGCAAGATGTACCAAAGGCCAAGAGGTACCTACCTGCCAAGACCTGCAGGCTGCTTCAATAAATCTTGGCTCATTAGTTGTTCCTTCCCTCCCCAGTATTTTTCACCCCTTTCATCAAATAACAAGGCAGGAGACAGGCCCAGCTACAACAGCGGGTTCTTTTCTGGTTCCTCAAAGGCCATATTGGGTGGGGGCAGAGACAGGAGAGAATGTAAACATTGGGTTCCACCCCCTGGAGCTTAAGGGAAGACCCCCTCCCAGAGAGGGGCCAGAGGGTTGGAAGGGAATAAGATGAAAGATGGGGACCCTGGTGAGACAAAGCAGGGGAAGGTAGGTGAAGAGGGAAAAAGCAAGGAGGGTGGTGGTAGGTGAGGAAGTGGGGGACATTTCCTGTTCCAGTGCATGTCCCATTAAATAGAGTGCAAGAACACTGTGGAAGAACCAAAGGACAGAAGATAGAGCGAACTCCCCTATACTGGGCCAACCAGGTCCTCTGTACATAATTACAATACAGAGATGTCCAGAAATTGAACAAGGAGGGCCTTCACCCCCAGCCAGGAAGTGGAGGAGACAGGCAGGACTGAAAAAGGAACCCAGCTCCATTTCATGGATAAGGGGAGTAACTGGAGTGTAAGAATCTGAAACCTGCTGACTCTCATTGCCAAGAGACACCTCTGTGGTGACAAAAGGCCAATCAGGACAGCACCTGGGGAGGGACCCCAGAGGGAACTGGGTAGAAGTGACAGAGACCCCAGCAGGGCCTAACTGGAGGTGAGGGGTTCCAGACTTGTTCAACGGCTATCCCAGGGAAATGCAGCCACCCCATGCACTCTGACTGTCCTGGCTGTAGGAATCAGTAACTGGCGAACAAATGGGAAACCAAGCCACTTTCCTTAGAAAGAGGGACAGCCAGCTGAAGGGCCTGCTCTTGACTGAGAGAAAAAGGGGGGGCCATGCCATCGAGTCCCAGGGCAGAGGTCAGAAGTAAGCGTCCTGCCGGGCCTCAGATACCGAGGACCTGTTCCCGCCATCTTGGGGAGCTGATGGCCCATCTGCCTTTCGACGCAGTGAAAGCTTCCTGCCTTGGGCCTTCTTCTCCTGCTTCTGTTGCTCCTTCTCCTGCTTCTGCCGTTCTTTCTCCTGCTTCTGCTGTTCCTTCTCCTGCTCTTTTTCCCACTTCTGCCGCTCCTTCTCCTGCTTCTCCCTCTCTTTCTCCTGTTTCTGTCGTTCCTTTTCACGTCCCTTTTCCTGTTTCTGCCGTTCCTTCTCCTGCCTCCGGGTCTCCTTGCTGGGACCCAGTGGGGTGCTATTTCCAGTAGGTGAAGGAAGGGATGGATGAAGTCCCTCAGCGGTGACCACAGGCCCTGGGGCAGGCCCAACACTGGCCCTGCGAGCAAGAGGGGGTGGAGAGGGGGCCCCTCCAGCTGCCCGGGAGCCTCGGCTCTTGAGGCCAGGGAGGCTGAGGAGGCTGGAGGAGGGACCCAGGGGTGGTTGCTGCCGCCGACGCTCCTCATAGATGGCCCGGGAGCCATGCAGTCGTCGTGAGGGCCGATACTGTAGCTCACCCCGGGTTTCCCGCCATTTCTTGAGCTGGGCTGTGTTCTCCCGCTCTATCAGTGCTTCTGTTACTGGAAGGTTAGTCACCTAGACAGAGAAACGAGTATCAGAATGCAGATGAAGGTGGGGATGGCCCGAAGCAGGTGTGGGGTGTGCCAAGGCCAGGGCCTACCTCATGAACCAGGAAGTCCTCCTGCATGCACTGCTGGGGCAGGTTCCGCAGCTGCTCCATGGTTTCATACATGCCTTGGCAGGAGCGCAGCTTCTCCACTGACCCCAGCGTGTGCCGCAGCAGCACCAGGGCCACCCGGAAGATGATCTTGACGCCTGCAGGGCCAGAGAGAAGACATCACAGGTGACCAGGCCTGCAATCTCAGACTATCCCCTTTAGGAGTGACTCATAGCCCCTATCCTTGTCTATTGCCAATCTTACGGATGAAGATACTGAGGCCCCGAAAGGGAGACAAGTTGCCATGGGTTTCAGGTTCCTGGGAGGTAGAACAGGCTCTGGGTTGGTGGCAGAGCCAAAACCAGGTCTCAGTTTCTCCAGCCCCCAAACCCAAGAAGAACCTTCTATTAGCATGAAAACCCCAGGCCCTTCATGGCCTGACAGGCTACAGAAGTACCTTCACAGAAGAACATATCCCAGACGCGCAGCACTGAAGCCCAGGGAAGGGTACGGGCAAAGATGCACATGAACCACTCTGTCATGTAAAGCACGGGGTCAATGCGCTGCCGCCGCAGATGCCGGTGTGCCAGTGGGGAGGCCCGGCGCAACAGTGCAAAAAAGATTTCTCCATCCAGCTGAATAGCCTCCTAGAGGTGGAAAGAGCCATGAGAAGAGACCTACTGTGGCCCCCCTGGTATAGAACTGGGTCTAGCAGGGGATTCTCACCTCAGTGAGAGAGGTCTAGAAGAGAGGGACAGAAGGGCAGAGGGGAGGACAAAGACCTCCCTGTAGCCTTGGGGAAAAGTCACAGCCCCAGACACTCACCAGCCCTGCACTGTAGTAACCGGGGAGGTACTTGTCGCAGATCTGCACCAGACACCAAAAGGCTTGCTGAAGACAAGACCAAGGAAAGAGGGATGAGGCCTGAGAAACAGCGGAGAGCTCTCCCACCACCACTGACTGTATGCCAAGGCTCTCCCAGCCCCTCCCCAACCAGGACCAGAGCATGCTGACCTCAGCAGGCATGTGCATGAGCAGCACTGCAGCCACGGGGGCCTGGGCCTGGCAGTAGCCCTCATCAGGCCGGTAGATAGTGTAGGCCTTCAGGATTCGATACAGGTCTTGTTGCCTGTGGGTATTGGGAAAGATGATGAGGGCAATCACAGGGGTTGGGAGGGCTCTGCCCCAAACTAAATCTCTTCCCCACACCAGTCCCAGCCCAGATACATATTAACCTCAGATCTTTACCACAACACACCATCCCTAGTACTGCCTATCAAGCTTAAGCCAAAGACTAATACTACAATCAAAGCATTCCAGGCTCCAATCTTCCACCCTTGCCTGCAGACTCCACATGCTCCCTACCATTCCCCAGCACAGTCAGTGCTCACTCTCCTTCCCTCAGCTGCCAGCATCCCATAAACCTTCAAGATCATCTTCTTTGGAAGCTTTCAACATCCAAAGCTTCATTCCTCCTCTAGCACTGTCTAAACGCTTCTGCCACTCCAGAGGAGCTCTCCCAGGGCAGGGCCTGCCTAATCTGTCTTGCTGGATTTCATCAGTTCCCTCCAGCACATCCAATGGGCCCTGGGAAGCCAGCTGTGACTCAGAACTTTCTCTTATCTCTGCAACCAAAAGAATAAAATTTTGGCCCCAGACATGCTCCTCTTCCTTGAAGGTGCCACATCCATTGCTGTGTCTAGAAATTCCTCCACTCAGCCCGTCAGAAAACAGAGAGCCTTCTTTTACTCCCCATGACTAATCTCCAAGTCTTATCAACACTACGACCTGAATTTCATTCATGTGTGTTCCTCCTCTCCACCTCCACAACCACCTCACAGTTCAGTTCTTTTCTTACCCAGAAAATAACAATCTCCCAAATTCTCTCCCTGCATTCAGTCACACATACTCCTGACCACTGCTTATAATAATAGTGCTTTCCACTAGTGCAAAATTCAGTCACTGAAGTGTGATCTTCACTTGTTCTTGATGTGCATACCACTCCTACTATTATTTAATATTTTTCTCCACTCTGCAATAGCATTCATGAAACGACAGGTTTGATGAACTTATTTAACCTAATATCTGCCTGCTTCTGTGCCCTGACTTCTCCCCTGCTGCTGTGGGTAAACTGCCTGTGATCCCGGCCAAGCAGTTTTTCCACTGGGCACTGGATCCCATCCCCTCTTGTCTACACAGGCTATCAGTCCAGTAACTTTCTCTTCCCTCCTGCATCATCAATTTTTCTCTCTCTATTAGATCATTCCTGTGGGCATACTGACATCTGTTACTTTCTTTAGATTAAAAAGTCTCTTGACTCCACTTTCCCCTCCAAATATCAGTTTCTTTCCTTACCTATTCAGCAAAACTCTTCCAGAGTGCAGACTTGCTATCTTCGATTTCTTTTCTCCCATTCTCACTGCTCCCCACAAAACTGCTCTTATCAAGGTCAGCAATGAACTCCACAGTGCCAAGTCCAGAGATCAATTTGCAGCTTGACTTTACTTGGCCCATCAGCAGCATTTTATACAGCTGATCCTGAAACCTTTTTTTCACTTTGCTTCCAGGAAACACACCCTCCTGGTTTTCCTTCCACCTCTCCAGCTTCTCCTTCCAGTCCCCTTTACTGGTTCTTTCCCATCTTCCCATTCTTGAAACGCTGGAGCTGCCGGGCTCAATCTGAGCTTCCTCTCATATCTACACTTGCTGCCTTGACAATATCCAGTTCCATGGGTAAGATTTCATCCCATCTAGAGGTTGACGGCTCTTAAATTTCCAATTTATTTCCACTTTAAACCTCTCCCAAAATCCAGAATTTTACTTATTATACATCAAACCCACCTGACATCCCCATCTGGATGTCTAATAAGCATTTCAAACTACATATTTCAAAACTGAGTTCCTAATATATCCTCAAAACCTACTTTCCCCCATTTTCTCCCATCTATATCAGTATATAGAACTCCATTAAGACCAAATTCTCAGGCAAAAAACCTTGAGAGTATCCATAACTTCTCCTTCCCTCCCTCTCTCTTACACTCTTTCCACATCTAATCCATTGGCAAATCCTTTTGGCTATACCCTCAAAATATATCCAGAATCCAACCACTTCTCCCCATAGTTCCAGTTACCATCCTGGTCTATCATCATCTCTCTCCTGGATTATGAAAATAGTTTTCTAACTGGTCTCTGCCTCTGCCCTTGTCTTCTTATACGCTATTCTCAGCACAGCAGCCAGAATAATTCTTTTAAAACACAAGTCAGATCAGATCACTTATAACCCCCAAATCCATTCAGATTCTCTATTCCCCTTTCTTGCTTTAAACTCCTTTTTAACACTGACCACCATTTCACATACAACATAGTTTCCTTCTTTATCTTGTTTACCCCCACTAAAATATAATAAGCCCCACGAGGGCAGTTTTTGTCTCTTGTTCACGGCTGTCATCTGTGACTAGAACCATGCCTGGCAGATAGCAGGTGCTCAATAAACATTTGCTGAAAGGATGAATTTAATGACAAAAAAAGTCCTTCGGAGAACCACCTAACATCATGCATATTATTGGAGAGTGGTATATATACATCTTGAGGAAGCCTGACACATAGAATAAAATCCAAGTGCCCTTGTACAGTATTTAAGGGCCCTCAGCGATCTGGCCCTGAATTGTTTTTCCAACCTCAGTTATACCCAACCCCAATGCCCAGATACAACTTATATAATCCCCAATGCAGGAAAAACTTGACCCCTGCTCTACTTCCAACTATTCTTCAAAACCCAGCTCATATGCAACCTCTTCAATGAGCCCTTGATGTGTGTCTCCTCTCTTCCCCCAAAAGCAGTCCCCCAGCACCATGAGTCAATAGTCTCCATCCTAGGACACTCCCTTCAATATAATTTGACACTCAATCCATTAAGGACTAGTCTTCTAGAAGTCCTAGAGAGTATGAACTGCTTTCAACCCAGCCCTATATCTACCTGAAGCCTTCAACAAATGTTTTCTGACTGACCCACATGATTAGGCCACCTTACCCATGTCCCCCTCGAGCAGCAAACATCTCATGGAAAGGGAACTGGCGGTGCAGGTCCTTCTCAATCACATCCAGCCATTTGGGGTCCCCAGGAGCCCGTTCTAGCTCCTACAAAGGGACAGCAATGATTATCTCAAGATCTGGGAGGGATTGATGATACCCCTCACACAGTGTCACAACCCCACACCCTGAACATACCTCGAACTTGCCCGGGTTCTGCTCCAGGAGTTCCTTGCTATTGGACAGGTACTGCCAGGCCTTGGCTCTGAGGGAAGAGGGGATCCCCTTCCGGCAGCGGAGCTTCACCTAAGGCAGAGTGGCAGGCAGAAAGTCAGCTTTAGGGGCTGACCCCACAGTTCTCAAGCTCCCTGGGACACCATTCCCACTTCCCATAGACTTGATTCCACTGACCTGGCCTAGCCTTCTACTTTTAAAGCTATCCCTTCCCCCAAGTACCACCTGCCCCCAATGTAGTTCAGAGACTATCATGCTCTTGGGCTTCCCCAGGGTATAGGGGCCCACCCCACCCCCACACTTTGCCCTGCCCACAATTCAGCCTTTTCAAACCTTCTGGAAACGCCGTGACAGCCACTTATCCCAGTTACTGAACATCTCCAGCCATTTGAGCTCCCGCTGCCGAGCCACATCCACGGGAATGGAGCTCTCTCTATAGGGTTGGGAGGAGCACAAAAAAGGTCAGTAGCTGGGGGAACTGAAGCAAGCCACTTCTCCAGGCTTAAATGAGACTGGACATAAAATCTTATTGTGAGCTGCCGAACATCAGGATGTCTGGCCACTTGGCCATCCAAGGCCCTAGTTCACCAAACTGAAAGAACTTCTTCCCTTTGGAAGGAAATCTCTGTACCAAGATTGTATTCTCATTTTGGGGAAGTGTGTTTAAATCCCACTTCTACCATATATGAGTTTAGGGAGAGAATACAGAATATTTAAAACCGCACTTTGCATTAGACGTGGATCCAAGTTCTAGCTTTACCACTTATTCACTTGGGCAAGTCATTTAATTCTTCTTAGCCTCAATTTCCTCACTTGTAAGATGAAGAGAAAAACAATATCCACCTGAAAGATTATATGAGAACACATAGCAGGGGTTCAGGAAGTAATAGCAATTATTCACAAAGTAAAATACAGAACAAAAACATACTTCTCTGTCTTCTTAGAAGCAATTGAGTCTCTTATGAGACTCTTGAGATTCCATGGACCATCTGCAATTCCCTCTACCTCCTCCTCCCTGAAATCACCCCAGATTCCCAGGCAAATAAAACTTTCCTTGCACTGATTGCCTACTGTACTGTGAGAGCTTCACATTCAAGATGTCCCATCAGTCTTGAAACAATTACTTATAGAAGCCAGTACCAGAAAGTGAGTGTAATAGAAGAGTGAGCTTGGGTTCTCAGACAGACCTGACCTCAAATTTCATTTATGTCCCTTAGAAACTTGAGGTGTCTTAGCAAATGATAACCTGAGTCTGCTCCTCAACTGTTTAAAAAGGAATGTCACTATCGACATCACAAAGTTATGAGAGGATTATTGAAAAACTGTATATAAAGGACTGTTAAATAGAAGGGTTCATTAAATATTGGTTTCTTTTGTCCTAGAAGTGCCTTAAACAGAGAAAGCCTTTCATTAATCTCTATCATAAGTCAGTTCCAAACTCTACCAAAGTCAAGAAAGAGTAAAATATCTTTCCTGCCTTCAAGAAGGTCATGAGCTTAGTAGGGGAGATGATTACAATATAGTGTGAAAAATGCAATGACAAAACTGCACAGAAGAGGCACCTAATTGGAGCAGGGGCAGTGGGTATCAGGGAAAGCTTCCTGGAAGAGTGAACATCTAAGGTAGGCCATGCAAGACAGAAGACTTTAACAGAAAGGGGAGAAAGGCATTTTTGTCCTGAGGATGAATCAGTTCAACAGGACCATGGTGGCACTAAGTGCATGGTGAGGAGTGGTGAGAGAGAAGACCAAAGAGACTGCAAAGCCAGATAATAAAAAATCTACGTGCAGGCTAAAGCAGTTGGACTTTGTCCTGTGGCCAGTGGGGAGCCGCTAAAAGTTTTTAAGATACATTTGGCCTAGTCAGCTTCACATCAGTAGATTCCTCCAGCATGGAAGATGGATTTTAAAAGGACAAAACTACAAAGCAGACAAACAGTACCCAGCATGGTGCCTGGCACACAAGTGGGGTTCTCTAAAATCTAATTCAATCTAAGTTCCTTAGGACAGCATGGTATTAACAAAAAACCATTGGTCACTCAGATCCAGATTATATGAATGGGCAATTCACTGAACTGCTCTAATCCTGCTTCTTCACCTGTAAATTGGGTACAACATATCTCTCATACGTGGGAAAGCACCAGAGTCAAACTTCAGTTGCCCTCCCCTTGTAAGACCCTGAATATTGATGCTCAGAGGTCCTCTGTTGGATTATAAAGGTTTTCTGTTGGATTTTTTGTTGGATTATAAACCCTGCCTAGAATATTCTCCCAAAGGGCTTCCCCCAAAACCAGGCAGGTGCGCCCAATCCCAAAAGGCCCAGGCATGAGTAAATTCTTCTCATTCTTCACCATTCAGATCAGCTTCAGCTAGATTCCCACATTGGGCAAAAGACCCCTTCCCTTGGTGCTCACAAAGTCCTATGATGATCCCTAGGCTAAACCTAACATATATCGAAACAAACTTTTTTCTCCCTTTAGATGATAAGCATCTTGAAACTCTTTTATCCTTAATATCCAGCACAGAGCCTGCCACCTGGGTGCTCAGGTGACACTGAACTGACCAGTAGGTTAAAGGGGTACAGGAACAATGTGCAGGATCCAAAGAGAGAGAAGGAAGAAGTCGGAGGCATTCACACCCCCACCTCAGGAGTGACTAAGGCCCCTGGAAGGAACTAGGAAAGAGTAAGCTGGGCTGGGGAGATGAAGAAATGGGGAAGAGGCCTCCTCCAACCCCTTTCCCTCAGTGAAAACACAAGACTGTCCTTTTATGTTTTGAAGAGGGGCCCTGCCTTCAGGGTCTCCTCTCCATCAATCAGACTGCCCCCACCTCATCACCTCATCAGACCTAGGACTACGATGTAGATTAGATGCCTGCATCACTCCCAGACTCCTTCCCCCTAAGGAACCAAAATCTTTAACAGAACCCTGTCCAGCCAACTCCCCATAATATCTGGCCCATAGCAGGAGTTTCACATAAGGAGCTCAGATGACCTTAGATATCATCTCCTTCAACCTTTCACTTCACAGAGGAGGAAACTGAGGCATGGAAATGGGAAAGACATTAGCTCAAGGGCATACAACACACCAAAAACAAAGCTTAGGCTCAAAACCAGAACTCCTGACACATAGTCTGAAGCTCTAACAAACATGTGAGTGCTCAGAAACTTCAGGATGCTCTAGGTATGGTAGGGGTTGCCAAGAATCCCACTTCCGCTAGTCACCCTCAAATCCTGAGGGGACTGGGCTGCCAGAGTCTGAGCAAGGTGCATCTTTTACCCTTCCTCCAACCTCTGCTTCCCTGAAGCAGTCCCACGGGTTGCCCACTGGGTACTCACAGGCTGCCTGAATACTGGCTGCCCCCAAGGAAGCCATACTTGTCCGTCTTGCGCAGGGCCAGCCCATTTATCTCTGAGTCTGAGCCCATGGAGCTCACATCATCCGCCAAGGATTCCAAGGTCCCAGACATGAGGCTCACAGAGTCCAAGTAGCTCAGAGTGTCCGGGGCCTGCCCTCGAGGCCCAGAGATGCCAGGTCCCAGGCTGGATGTGGAGCCTAGGTCCTGAGAGTTTTCGGCAGGCTCTGGAGCCGGGGTCACTGTCACAACAGCTACCAGCGCCTCACATGTCCCTGGAGAGCCTGTGCCAGGCCCTGGGGGGTTCTCTGGAGCCTGTCCTGTTGATGCTGATGTTGCTGCCGCAGCTCCATGTCCACTTGTCACCTGTCCTGCTGTCACTGCTGCAACCCGTGCAGTCACTCCTGAGGCCACTGTGGTTCCCGGCTTGGGAGCAAGCGGGGGTTTGGCGGTCAGGGCCCCAGAAGCCGTTCTGGAAGGGGTCCTGGTGGGGGTCCCGGTGGGGGTACCTGGTCCAGGGGCGGGTGAGGTTCTAGCCTCCTCCATCTTCGGAGAGTCTGCTCCTGGGGCCCGAGGCATAGACGTATCGTCTCCTACCACTGCCGCGGGCACCAGGGGCTCCGGGCCGGAGAAGACCTGCGCCCTCGGGGCTTCGGGTGAGGCCTCCAGAGTTAGCACCACTACCGTGCCGCCCGTGACCGTCGGAGCCAGGGCCGAAGACTGGGCCGGAGCCGAGGCCTGGGTCGGCCCCTGTGCCCAAGCGGGCCGCGCCTCCCCGGGAGCCACCAGGGTGACCGGGGCCGAAGTGGCCGTGGTCACTGGCGGCCCCGGAGCCACCACCACGACGGGCCCGGCCCGGGAGCCGCGGGGCGGCGGCGAGGGGGCCGCGGGGCCGCCATGACGGCGCGGCGGGGCCACCAGGGGCGCCGGGCCCGTCTCCATGGCCGCAGGACACCCCTCACATCCCCCCGCCGGGGCGGCCGCAGAAGGCGCCGCCCCTCAGGCGGCTCCCCGCAGCCCGCCGAGGAAGGGGAGAAGGTGAAGGGCGCGGCCCAGCGCGCGCCAGGGGCAGGAGCGGCGCGTGGGCAGCCGCCCGGCGCGCGGAAGCGGGGCGGGGAACCTGGGGCGCCGGGCGCCGGGGTCGCAGCGGTGCCCTCTCGCCCCAGGGGCTCTCCCGCCGCCCCCACCCCGCCTCGGGTGAGCGGCCGACCTCGCGCCTGCGCACACGCACTGGTGCCGGCAAAGCCGCCAGCGTTTCGCGCCTGCGCGCGGGCGGCCCCATCGGAAAGAAGAAACGGAGAAGGCGGACCAATGAGAGGGCGAGCGCAGGCGGGAGGAGGCGGGGCGAAGGAAGTAGCCAGTAGAAAAGCAGGAAGCTGAGCCTCCTGGCCAATAAGCATAGCTAAGGACTGTACGACCGCGGAAGGAGGCGGGGGCTGTGCGGGGAGAGGTGGGCCTGAACAATAGGAACGGTGAAAAGGAAGCCAATGACGAGGGGAGTAGGCGCAGGTCAAATCGACAGACAGTGACGTCGATTTGGGCGGTGACAGACAGACTCCGCAGTCAATAGGAAGAGCTGAGGAATTCTTTCTGTCTCCCAAGAAGGTCAGAAAGGAATGACAGCTGGTGGAGCGAGGGGCGGGGGGACCGGGCCCGATTTGCGATTAATTTGCCTAGTCAGCCAATGAGAGCATTCTTTCACTTTGGCAACAAGGAGAATATAGAAAGCTGTCTCAGCCAATAGCATGACTCGAAGTGCAGGGGCGCTGCCAGGAGGCGGTGCCAGCCCAGGGACAACTGTGACAACCGGAGACAAGCGCAGGAGGCGGGTGACAGTTGGGGATAGCGCGGAGAAGGGCCGGGGGCCGGGGGGCATTGGTGCAGCCCTTAGCCAATAAGAGCGCCGTGCTGCCCTTCATGAATCTTTTCTGGGCCCTCATTCTTCATCTAGCTCCTGAATCCCCCCCCCACACACACGCGCGCGCCACACACACACACGCGCGCGCGTGGTCTGTGAGTTTCCGAACTCTCCCAAAGATCCAGTGCCCTCATCCAGGGTTTCTAATTCTCATCCCGGCCCGCAACCAAGCCCAACACTTCAAGCTCTGGCGACTATAACCAGAGACCCCAAAATCCTCTAAGTGACCCATCTTTCTGAATCCACCATTTCCTGCAGGAATCCCAAGCTCCAAGTTCCTCTTTTCAGCCCCCATCATCTGAGCTCTTCTACAGAATCCAGGCTTCCGTTCCTCAGACCTCATTCTCTAAGCATGTCCCATTCAAGTTGGGGACCTCAGGAATTCCCAATACCATGAACTCCCATCTGTGTGTCCTTATTCTTTTGGGGATCCAAGACCCGTTCCACTGACTCCTATTTCCTCATTGCCACACTTCTGTGCTCCTCGTTTTTTGCTAAGAAACCATACCCCGAAATTACAAATGTCCCCAGCTATCCTAGACAACAAACACACACAAAGTCCTAATTTTATGTGCCCCTTCTCGCTCTAATCCCCATTTCCCTGAGCCCCAGGAGATTTCTATACAGAGTTCACCATCCTGAAATTTCAGTCAGGCCTAATTCCCATCTTCTCAGTTCCTTCTTGGTTGCTGAGTTCTCTGAGGCTCCTCAGACCCAGATCCCATGAACTCCTGGTGTCTGAGATATACCGCTTCTGCCTCCTTCTTCCCCACTTTCCAGTTGACCCAGGCTTCCTGAGTACTTTCCCCATTCCTGTCTTCAGAGTTCTTCTCCCCTCCAAGAACCCAATAATAAGTGGGCTCCTCCTTGGGCCTGGACCCCCATGATAGCCTTATAAGGTGAGGCAGCTGTCAAACCAGGCAAGGAGGAGCCAGGGCAGAAGGCCAAGGGCAGCTGCTAAGTTTAGGGTGGCTCCTTAACTCTTAGAGACAACAGGTGGCTGGGCCCCAGTGCCCAGAAAAGAAAATGTCTTAGAGGCATTGGCATGAGGCGGGAGGAAGGCAAGAGGAGGAGGCACCTTGCTCAAAGGACATTGGGTCATAGAGAGAGCAGGAGGAGGAGATGGGTGTCATTGCCAACCTTGGGCCTCCTGGGGTTTCCTCAGCCACTATTGTCCCAGACCTCTACTTATAGAAGGGTTTGGGGAACTCAGGCCTAGGGAGGTAGAAGAGGGTACCTCAAAGTCACACAGTCAGCCAAGCTGGTTCTTGCCCAGAAAGGATTGAGAAGCCACTGACTATCCCAGTCAACCAAGAGGAAGTGACCAACTAGTCTCCCTCTTGGTGTCTCTGACTCTCTTCATCTGATTTTTAACTTTCAAAACAGTATCCAAAGAAATGGTATAGACTCACACTAGACCATGTCCTCCTGTTTCAAACCTTTCCAAGACTCCCAAAGGCTCAGTCTTCAGGCCAACTCCCTCTAGTTTCTCGTTTTCAGCCCCTTGCATCTTCTGCTCAAGCCCATCACAATTCTGGCAACCTGAACACTTCTAATCTTTCACTTCCCCAGACCTTTGCCCATCCATGGCCTCTGTTTAGCACTCCTGCTCCTCCACTTTCATCTAACTCACTTATACTGAGGTCATTCCCATGCTCCTAGATAGGGCTACTGTGCCCTCCTCTTCTATGTCATTTTCTGTATTTATCCTGTCTCCATGCTTGGACTATAAGTTCTACCAAGGCAGGGCCTACATATTAATTATGATTATATTTCAAAAAACTTCCAAATAGTGTTCACATCCACAAGTTCTATGGGATGGGAATTACATTCCCATTTTATAGAGGGGAAACCTAGGCCCAGGATTTGAAGCACAAAGCTGAAAATTACAGAGCAGGCTCTCAGCCCCAGGCTCTCAAATCTATTCATTTCTAAAGATTCCATGCTCTGCGTCGTTCCTCAAAAAACCCTCCCAGTCCTTGAAGGAGGTGTATCTTGAATCTTCAGGTTCCCCAGATAACTCACTCCCACCTTTAAACTCTGTGACTACACCCACACATATACACACTTAATTGTGAACTCCAAATGAGAGGGGAGTTGTATTTGCCAAAGTGTACCCATAAAGAACAGCACAACGCCTGACACACTATAGGTGCTCAATAAATTTACTGGGTTTAAATCTGAGCCCCTCCACCCCATTTAGGAGTATAGGGGCCTGGTTCATCTCTCTTCCAGCACTGTGCCCTGGCTTGGGCCCTCTCTGACCTCTGGTACATTCCAGCCCCCTTTTGAGAAAAAGAACATCCCTTCATGCCCAGATCCTAGTGAGGCATGCATCCCAAGACTCTCTCCCTTCTCCCTCCCTCGCTGGAATCCAGCTGCTGCTGGCCCTCTAAGAAAGGAGAGGCCCTGAGCTTGGCTATTTTGGTATCTGGGGTGGCTACCCACAGGGCTAAGGTTACTCTGGTATGTTAAGGGCTCCCTGGGGCAGGACTATATAACCCCAGAGGGACTGCCGCAGGCTGACTCTCTGCTCCTTTCCAGCCAGAGCCACTGCCTTGCCCCCAGGAGACTGAAGACATGGTGAGTGAGAATCCCCTAGCCCCTGACCAGATCCTTCAAACCTCAGGGCAGCCTCACCCTTTGAAAGAAGGTAGCTGGTTTCCAGTCTATCAGAGGAAGAAAAATGAATCCTCTTTTTCTTGGTATCACTCATGGGAAACATACAGAACCCAACCATGAATAATCTGCTCAGACACTCCACTCACAGGAGCCGTCTCTCTCAAAGGATGCTCCATACCTTCCTGCACCTCACCTTCCTAAAACCTTTTAGGACCTGCCAGGCAAAAATTCCTATTCCCACTTTATAAATGAGAAAGCAGATATTCATGTAGAATGAATGAGTGGATCAGGGTGATACAAGTTTAGGACTCAGCTCAAGGTTTTAAAAAGGGGAACTGGTTGTGTAGGATGGAAGGATGGGACTCAAGGACTACAGATAGGATTTAGGGATGCAACTGAAGCAAGCCCTCTCAGCAAAGAGGACATAAGGAGGGAGAAGCCTAGAGCCAGAGAGTTGCTTTAGAAGAATGGACTCAGAGAACCCTGAATCTAATCAATTGCCTCCAGAGAATAGTAGGATTGGATCCATGGACCTCTTTGCCCAACTCTCATCCCCGCCCCCCACCACCCCAGGCACCCAAGAAGGCCAAGAGAAGGGCAGCAGCAGAGGGTGGAAGCTCCAATGTCTTC
Organism: Cynopterus sphinx; assembly: GCA_030015415.1. Lineage (NCBI taxonomy): Eukaryota > Metazoa > Chordata > Mammalia > Chiroptera > Pteropodidae > Cynopterus > Cynopterus sphinx. The sequence continues at coordinate 89,652,472 of CM057379.1, read as the reverse complement.
TCAATGTTTGATCAGACTCAGATCCAGGAGTTCAAGGAGGTGAGCGAGGGGAGAGAGGACACTGAAGGCTGGGCAAAGACATCCCTGCCCGCCCTCCCCCCGAAACTGCACCTGTTTTAGGGCGAGGGGGATGGTTTAGAATTCCTTGCTCCCCCTCCCCCTCCCTTGGGGTATAAGAGGACAGCTGGCTGGGGGCCAGAATCTGATCTGCCTGGAGTAAGGATGCTAAAGCCTGGCCATGGGGAACCTAACCTCTTCCTGCCCATGCCTTCCTCAGGCCTTCACAGTAATCGACCAGAACCGCGATGGCATTATTGACAAGGAAGATCTGCGGGACACCTTTGCAGCCATGGGTGAGCCTCCCACTTGAACCACAAACATCCAAGGCTGCAGAGTCCTGGGGATTCAGCAGCTTTGAGGTCCAGCCTTGATGGCTCTACCCTGGGCCTTGGTCTACCCAAATAAAAATGGGAGGAGGGATGATCTGAATTTATGAGAAGCATCACCCATGGTCCCAGGACCTCACTCCAGTGCATGCTTTACCTACCCTGCTCCAGGACGCCTCAATGTGAAGAATGAGGAGTTAGATGCCATGATGAAGGAAGCCAGCGGTCCCATCAATTTCACTGTCTTCCTGACCATGTTTGGGGAAAAGCTCAAAGGTGAATGAAATGTTCTGGGTCCAACTTCCCAGCTGCCCCTTCCCAGACTGTTCAGGGACAGACCCTTCAGGGACCCTTCAGCTTTATGTGCCCTCTGACCCACAGGTGCTGACCCTGAGGACGTAATCACTGGAGCCTTCAAGGTCTTAGACCCTGAAGGGAAAGGCACCATCAAGAAGCAGTTGTAAGTGACCCCCTCCAACTGCTCACCCACAGAAAGCACTGCCAGGGATAAGGGAGAAATTAAGACTGTGGAAATGGGTGATAGGATCACATTTTCACAACACTGTATGGGGGAAAGGGCAAAAGCAATGGGGAGGCCAGAGTGTTTGCGAGATCAATGGAGGGATCTAGAGTGATCCCGGTTTTCAAGGAGAGACTGAGAATAGCAACAAGGATGAGGTGGGAGGGGTGGAAAGTACTCAAGAAACCCAATCTCAATTCCCCACCTGTCACCTCTCTGCAGCTTGGAGGAGCTGCTTACCACACAGTGTGACCGCTTCTCACAGGAAGAGGTGAGTGGGGGAGGGGCCTGGGAGAAGTGGAGGGTCAGGGAGGCGACAGTAAAGAACCGGTAGGAGACGCAATCTTGCAATCTTTCACCAGATCAAGAACATGTGGGCGGCTTTCCCTCCCGATGTGGGTGGCAATGTAGACTACAAGAACATTTGCTATGTCATCACGCATGGTGACGCCAAGGACCAGGAGTAGGGGACCCTCTTTTAGGCCTCCGCTGACCAACGCCTTCCTGTCAGTCCGACCCCCACCCGACTCCTAATAAAATTGAACTGGTCTTTGTTTCTTAGGGGCGGTGCCTTCAGTGTGTTTGTGTGAGGGACTCAGGTGGGAGGCTGGGCTGAAACACTGCCTGGCACAAAGGGAGTGCCCAACAAATTAATGCATAGTGGCCTGAAGGTCTGGGTGGGGCCGCTCCACCCGCTACTCCTGCCGCTTCTTGCCACTGGGAAAGAAAAGACGCGCCTGGCTTAACGGAATTGGTATTCTTTTTACGATCTTTGCAAAGCCTTAAGAAGGTGCCGTTATTTTACTGTTAAAATGAAGTACAACATACTAACTAGTTCAGAGGGAAAGACAATTTTTATTGAAGACACTGCTCATGAAAAGAGGGGCTGGGCTGGGGTGCTCAAGGACTGGGCTGAAAGTTTGGGCTCGGGAAGTGGCAGCGGGTCAGGTGGGGTGGGGTGGGGTGGAACTAAAGGCAGGGCTACAAACTCTGGGATTAGGAGACTCTATTCTCCCGAGAACCCGCGGCAAGGGCCGGCTTTCTGGGCTGGGGCTTAGGGATTGGACAAGAGACAGACCGAAGGCGGAACCGAGGTAAAGCAGAGCTCCGGCTGGGGCCTCAGAGCGCGTCCGACTGCTCGCTCTGAATCTGGCTCTGTTGCATCTGGGCCTGCATCTTCTCCAGCATCTCTTGCATGCGGCGCAGCTGTGAGGGGCAAGATTGCAGGTGGTGGGACCGGGCGACGCCAGAGAGGAACTGCAAAGAGGACTGCGGGCTTACCTCTTCGTCTTTCTCGCTTGCTTACCTCTTCGTCTTTCTCGCGGATCAACTTCTCCGTGTCGGCCAGAGGCAGCATGGGCAGCGGGATCTCCGTGGCACTCTGGCGGGAAAGCTTGCTAGGGGGTGGGGAAAAGGGACAGGAATCAAGGGCGGGACCCGTGGTGGTGTAGGTCACGACCGCAAGGCTGGGCCTGGGACGCAGCTGGGCTCTAGGGAGGAGGAGCCATATCCTGAGGTTAGCGTAGTTAGCAGTAGGTGAGGTAAGACTAAGAGGTCTGGATGAAGAAGGCGATGGAAGCACCTAGAAGTCAGTTCCGGCTCTCACCTACGGCTGGCTCGATCACGCGCCCCGGGCCGAGCCAGGCTCTGCAGGCAGCGGGCCCGGTAGCCCTCGTAGAGCAGATCGTGCGTCACCTCCTTCAGGTCCTGCAGGTGTGTCTGCACTAGCATCCGTCGCAGGTTCAGGAAATCGCAGTGATGTGGATTCTCCACTGCAGAGTGTGGAGGGACGGGGGCCGCGGACCGGCATGCGTCAGGGAGCTTTCAGTCCAGCCCCATCTGTTAGGTCGGGTCCGCCTGCAGTCCTGCTGCCGCTCTAGGGAAGGGTCTGCGGTCTGCAGCTCAAGGACCCCTCTTTGGTTCCTAGGACCTCCGAGACCAGAGCTCGCCCCAACTTCACATTGTTGGATGCGGTTGGTTTGGAGGTGGGCTCCCTGCTGGCCTCAGAACACTCGCCTGGCCTTACTCACCCTCCACGGTACCCCAGGAGTAGCGGCGTCCCCTCACGGGTCGGGTCCCGCCGTTCCTCACTACTTCGCATGAACCAACAACTGCGAAAGGAATGCTTTCCTAGAGGACAGGAGTTAGGGATCACCGCTGGCCCCTCGTGGGCAGAAACTTCTTTCTCAGTTTCTACATCCCCTGCTTCTCTGCCCCTTCCTCCTTTGCCTCTGCACCTTCATTTCTGCATCCTGCCTCTTGAAGTCTTCATCCTCATCAGAGTCACAATCCGGGAACTGGTAGATGTTGATACCCTCCTCCTTCAATTGGTCCCGGATCTTGGAGGAGACAGATGAAGTGATAGAGATAATCTCAGAGGCTGTGAGCAACAGATATTTCATAGTCAGAAACAGTTATATACAGATACTGGGTGGTCAGAGACAAGGAGGAAGACTTGAAAAAGAGAGATGGTGAGAAATGAACCTACAGGATGACCAAAACAAAATCCCAGAGGCAATAAGAGACAGACATAGTCGAAAAACTGAAACAAAGATACTCTAACAAGGAAGTCAGAGGCCTGGAAAGATTATAAGATGAGGCAGATACCAAAATACCAGGAGAAATACAAGCAGAACCAGCAGGAGAAGGCTCTGAAGACAATGGAGGGTGAGGGTCATCATGTCTCTGCCCCTGCTGACTGACAGTTCTCAGCCAAGCATCCAGCCCAGGGATTCCATTCTGAACCTCCAGACACATGGCTCCTTCAGGCAACTTACTACTCACCTTTCTTTAGAAAATTTCTCCCATAGTCTAGCCTTAAACATGTTCCAAAAAGTCCACCCCAAGATCAAAGAAGTCAAAGCTGAGTTCAGGTTTGATCAATGCTTTTAGCTTCATGTGGGGCCAAAAATCATAAGTCAGCACACACACATACCTTCTGCTTGAGGGCCTGGGTTTCCTTAGGCATCAGGGCATCTGCTTTACCAATGACTGGGATGATGTTGACCTTCTCGTGCACTGCCCGGAGGAAGGCCACATCTAGAGGCCTGAGCCTGCACCCAGGGATTTATCAGGGCTTGGTCTCAAGGTACAGAGACACCCCCCCAATCCTTCCCCAAATTCCCCAACCCCCAGGGTGGCTCCACCAGACCCCCGGCCAAAGGGTGAGATGAAGTAGAGGCAGCAGTGGACACGGGAATCCTGAATGTTCTTCCGGTTCAAACCACTCTCATCCCTAAGATACTGTTCAAATTGATCCTCAATGAAGCGCACCACGGGCAGCCAGCTGGGGTGTGGGGGGAGGGGAGAGAGCATGTAGTCAGAGATGTTAGAGGTCTCTAACATCTTACGTGGCAGAGAAGCAGGGAAGGCTACCCAGGACTGTGGTAGTGGGAAATAGTTTCTTTGGCTCCAACCAAAGAAATTGAAGGACACTGGCAGAGGCAGAGATGAGATACTGGGACACATGGCCATAAGAAACAGGCCCCACCTTTGGCTCAGGGCGTGTGGGAGGCCAGGGCACACCAGCACTGTAACTGACCCCTCAGTCTCCACAGGGTAGCTATATTAGGAGGAGCCTTAGCTCTTGTCCCCTCCCCCACTCACCAGTCTGAGCAATCCACTGAGTCCCCAAAGCCAGGTGTGTCCACCAGGGTCAGCTTCACCTTAATACCCCCCTCCTCGATCTCCACACCCCGGCGCTCGATGGTCAATGTTTGTGTCAAGCGAGCTGTAGGATCAAGGAGACATCAGGGAACTAGGCAGGACTCTGAGGTAAGATTAATTTCCTTTCTCAGTATCACAGTTGCCCCCACCTATTTTTTAGGGGAGGAAACTGAGTCTCAGAGAAGAGCAGTGAGTTGCCTGAGTCCCTCCAGAAAGTAATGAGAGACCCAGGTGGCAAGGAAGAGGGTAGCCTGGGGATATAGAAGGCCGGCAGAGTGCCTGGAGGGGATAGGGAGGGTCTTACCACTGGCCTCTGGCAGTTGTCGATCTTCATAGAGGTTGGTGAGAAACAGGCTGTTGATGAGGGTGGATTTCCCCAGGCCTGACTCCCCTGTGGACAAAATAGGCCCAACTGGTCAGGTGAGAAGACAGCCAGGGTCTCTTGAGGACCCACCACCAGTCCCCTCTCCAAAAACCCCCAAGACCTGCCACCATGAGTGTGAAGTCAAACCCCTTCTTGACGGATTTGCGGTGTAGCTGGTTGGGGAGGGCTGCGAAACCCACATACTCCTTGTCCTGTTGGTGGGGGGTGGATAATATGAGGCTGCTGAAAGCGGCAGGCAGGGCCTTCAGTATAACCTGATCCAAGGGCTAGGAGAAGTCAGTCTATATTGGGTCGAACTGGATGGGCCTGGCTACCCAGGGGCTTAGGGACTGAGGACAAAGATTCCTGGGTTCCTGGGCAATAAGGACTCACCATGGCCCCGCTAGCTGTTGCTGCACCTGTTCTCTCTCCCCACTTCCTCTGGTAAGGCAGGAAGTTGAGTGCAGCAAACAAAGGGGCGGGCTGTGTAGGAAGCTGAGATGTTCTAACTGGCCCAGGGAGGTGGGGGAAGCCAAGACCAGAAATACCTGGGGTCCTCACGTGGGTCTCTTTGCTTATCACTCCTATAGGAAGCTTCATCCCTCTGTTCTTTGCATACCTTTCTCCCAAGCCCCACTGTAGCCCCATCACTGGTGGGAGGTGGGCTGTAGGTAGAGAGGAAGGAAACAGGTTGGTCTCTTCAGCAAGTGAGATGAAGGCTTTAACATGTTTTTTGTTTTTTGTTTTTTTTTTTAAAGATCCTAGGGCCTGAGTGGACCAAAAGCTCTAAGGAGCTTGCGGGAGGGAGAGGCCATCAATTTTTTTTCCCAGCTCAAGCAATAGATTTTTTTTTTTAATGCAATGGATTCTTAAAAAGATTCCAGGTCTCTGGACAACACCACCAGAGAGACCTTCCTTCAGAATCTTGACCAAAACATTCCCCTTCTTCTTAGTGACCTCATCACCCCATTACTCATTTTCCCTTAATGAGTGCCCACATCCTTGGCTCTGCCCATAGTGAAGTTTTCCTTCTTTACCAGGCAAACTCCACCTCATTCTTCATGGATTTAATTCAAAGGGCTTTCCCCTCTCTATTAAATCTTCCCCAACTACCTCAGGTAGTCATTTTCCCTCTTCTGGACTTCCTAGCACTTTTCACAACCCTCTCCAATGCCCACATTTGCTTACTCCCAGTTGAGCTTTCTGAGGGCAGGGACTACGTTTTCTATATCCCCAGTATCTTCCCCTAATTTCTATATCCCCAGTATCTTTCACAGGGCCTTACACAATTAAGGTGCCAATAAATAACATACATGAAAGAATGAGTAAATGTCAGGGCCGAAGGCTGGAAAACTGTAGAACATGTAAAAGCATACTTGCTTTGAAGTCAGAGTTTCCACTTACTATGTGACTTTGGGCAAGTCATTTGGCCTCTCTGAATTCCGTTTTCCTATTGATAAAATGAAATCCATTTTCACTTTGTTATCAGGATTCAGAGTAGTTTCATATGACATGGCTTTTGAGTCAATCAGTTATATACACAAACTGGCTTTAGCGTTTGTAAACTAAGTGGCCTCTCTGAGCCTTTAAAGCTCATCTCCTTACTATGGCTTATAACGGACTGCTTGATCTTGATCCTGCCTACTACTCCAGCCACATTCTTTCTCCACTTCTTGTGGTTTTATTATTTCTCTTTTAGCTCATGTTATGGACTGAATTGTGTTCCCCCAAAATCCATGTGTTGGAGCCCTAACCTGCAATGTGACTATTTAGAATTTAAGGAGGTAATTAAGGTGCAATGAGGCCCTAAAGGTGGCACACTGATCTGATAGTTCTGGGGTCATAAGAGACACCATCCATCTCTCTCTGCTCAGGCAGAGGGGAAAGGCACGTGAGGTCACAGAAGACAGCTGTTTGCAACCCAAGGAGAGAGGCCTCACCAGAAATCAATTCTAGCTGCCACCTCGATCTTGGACTTTGTCTCTAGAATGATGAGAAAACAAATCTATGTTTTTTAAAACTCCTAGTCTGTGGTGTTCTGACAGCCTGAGCAAACTAATAAGCCCTATAGCTCACTCCTTTCCCTTCCATGTTCTAATGTGCCAAATGTGTAATTTTTTGGTTTGTATACATTTTTAAAAATGTATATTGTACAGTATATGTTTAGACAAATGGTTATACACATAAGAATATATACATATGAATAAACATTTCTGTTAACTTTTTCATTCAGCACATTTTTTACAGTGAAAATATTTTTTATTTAGAATTAGCCAGCTGGACTCTGTTTAGATGGTCCCAGTTTTGTTGGCAACATCCAAAGCATCATAGTCAAGAGCCAGTTGAGCTGAACATATGCCTTCTCTCCATTAGGCCTGATCAGGGTGTTGACTTTGGCCACATCAATAGAGCTTCTCCACAGCCTGCGTGAACTGATGCTTGTTGGCCTTGACATCCATAATGAACATGAGTGTATGGTTGTCTTCTAGCTTCTTCATGGCTGACCCAGTTCAGGGGGAACTTGATGATGGCATAGTGGTCAAGCTTGGTGTTCCTTGGGGGCGCTCTTCCAAGGATGTTTGGGTTGCCTTGGGAGCACAGTGTCTTGGGCCATCAGAATGTGAGTGACGTGTCTTCTCTTTCTGTGGCTGTGGAAGCTTTTCAGCTCTGCTTTCTTTGCCTTCAAAGCCTTTCCTCTGGCTTTGGCTTTGGGAGGGACAGGGGTTTTCTTCTTCACCATCTTAGAGAAAAGCCATTCGGCGTTACTTTTCAAGGTCCATGCCGCCATGTGTATATCTTACTTCAACCTAATTTATATTACTGTTCCCTTCATGTAACCTTGGGAAAAATCACCTCTGGGTCTTACTTTCCTTATCTATCAAATAGGATTGGAAGCTCCTGCCACACTGAACTCACAGAAGTTGTGCAAGGTTCATATAATTACAGAGACATAGTGATTAATAGCTGTGTCATCTTACTAACTGTGTGACCTTAGGCATCTTACTTTATCACTGTGACTTAGTTTCTTTATGTGTTAAATGGCACCATTAATAATTCTACCTCATAGTCATAATGAGGATAATATGGTTTAATACATGTAAAGCTCTTAGTACAGTGCCTCGTAGATGAGCTTATACAGAATGCTAATTATTGCTATTACATAAGCTGAGGGGTGTGACAGTGCCATCAGCTCAAATCTAGTGACTGTTCTTGTAAATTAGTTGCTGAGGACCCAAACATAGTGAATCAGTCAGGGTTGTGACCCTCTGGGGAAACAGAGACAGCCACAAGTGTGACAGCATTGGTGCTAAAAATGTAGTGTAAGAGGGGATAAACAGAGTCCTTTGAGAAGCCAAGGAAAGGAAAAATATCCCTCCCTACTTCACCACAACCCTTCCTCCTGCTCATCAGTCTGAGTGGCTGAACTATCTTAGTTAAAACTCCCCCCTCCTCCCTCCCTCCCTCTGTACAAAATATATTTCCAGGTCCTTCCTATCCATCAGAAAAATTTGTCCCCTTCCCTCTATATCCTCCACCCCCTTACCCCTGCTCTGAGTTCAGACTCTCATCAGCTCTTCCCTGAGTTATTCAAAGCCTTTAAGAAAATATCATGTATAGTAATTTACTGTATTTACTGTATAATCAATATATATTCTCATAGAAAAATTAGAAAATGCAAATGAATTAAAATAATTTACATCTAATATCACTACCATGCTATAACCCCATTTTGATTTTTATTTTTCTAGATTTTCTATTCCCATACATATTAATAAATACATATTTACAAAATTAGGATGTTATAACTTTGAAGACCTGTTTTTGTCACTTTATATGTTCTCTACTACACCTATGATAATACATATCTACATTATTATTTTTATAGATGTTGATTGTTTAACATCAACATCCCAATCTTCATGGTGATGAACAGTGCTGAGATAGAATGAACAAACATGTTTGTGGTGCTATTGTGCACTTGTCCAACCATTTCCTTGGGCCTAATTTATACAAAGGGAATTACTGAGTCAAAAAAGTTACATGTGTAAGGCATTTGTGCATATTAACAAATTACTCTGCAGAAAAGGCTCTGGACTAGTCTTTGTGTTAAGTGTAGAGATGACAAAAATTAATAACACGATATTCCATTTACATGCTTATTAATGCCAACAAGTCATGCCTACTCATTCATGTGATAAAATCTGTGGCTCATTTGGAGAAATTTCCCACCTTGAGCTCCCCATGGGGCAATATATGGTTGACAGCAGTTTTCCCATTTAATAATCATCTGGATTAGTTCCTTTTCATCTTGCCATGTCTTCGTAGCTACCTATGGCACCACCAGGCATTCCTGGAGGAGTTTCTGTATCTTTGAGAGAAGGTTCCTCCAAGAGGGGCTGGGTCTTTGCCATTTGATATCCTCTTACCTAGCACAGGTGCCTGGCACATGTTGGACCTCCAGGAAATGGTTGTGGTGAATAAATAAACTTACCATTACTATCTTGAGTTGTCACTGCTTTCCTATCATGTAAATTCATGATATATTAAAACAGAACTATTTCTCTATTTTCCTCATTAAGAATAGGTCTTAATCATCTTTGAATCTGAAGTTTCTAGTACATAGCAGGCTTTCATTTAGTGTGTGGGCCACTGTTCATTTTGTTCTCCCTGTCTGGAGTTCTTTATTCAGCCCCTTCAGCCAGGCTCTGGAATTTGAAATCTTAGCTGTCCTTGAAATATCAGCTCAAAAATGCCACATCTTCTTTGGGGACCCCAGCCAAAAGAGTAATAGCTACGTTTTGCGAAGTGTTTTACACATATTAATCCTCAACCATCCAAATTAGATATTATCATTCCCATTTTATACTTCAGGAGACAAAATAACTTCCCCAAGGTTAAACAGTAGTAATTGACAAGGCCAGGAATCAAACTGTATGAATGACCTTAAAAATGTGTCCACAGCCACTAAACTCTACAGAAGGTATCTCTCTCTGTACTACATGCCTATCATATCTTGTTTATCAGGTCAGTATAGGATATGTCACATAATGTGCACATTTCTGTATTCTTCTGGGCTGAGAGCTCCCTGCGGAGTTTCTTTGTATTTCCAACCTAACGGTGTCTAGGTTGGTGATCTATAAGTATGTATTGATTTGTGATCCTCCCTCTTTCTGTGTCTAACATCATGCCTACCAGGCACACAAAAATCAAGCGGACACAGATTAGAACTCTTCCTATGAGTGCATATAACTTTCTCAATGCGCTTACAGTTATTTTTTATGATTTGTGTGCTTGCCCCTTCAAACTGATAGTACACCAAGGACAAATCTAACATGAGTTTCATCTCTTTATCCCAAATTCCTGGATTAGCACTAGAACGCTAATAGATGTGAATATACAAACCTCAGTTACCCCTCTCCATCATCAGATGGGCTGAAGACCCTTCCAGGCACTCCTCCCTAAAGGCAAGCTTGCCCAAAGTACAGACACTGGGGATTATAGGGACCATGCTCTTGACTGGAACACAGCTCCAGCCAGAGCTCCACCAAACTGGGAGAGTTTAACGTCTCAGCCTCTCCCTGGCCTGTGTAGGACTGTCTACCTGTCTCTAGTCTCTCTATGGCCTGTTTGTCTCTTTGTCTCCGCCTGTTTCATAGTCTTTGTTCCTCTGCCTCCGGACCTGTTTGTTTCTCTCCAGACTCCTGGCCTTTTCTTACAGCTCCTTTGCCTCTTCAATGCTTTATCTCTTACCTGTCTCTACAACTCTTTGTCTCTGGCGGCCAATCTTTGGCTCCTGTGTTTTTGGTCTGCCGCTGTCTGTCTCTGAGTGTGCGTCTTCTCCGACTCAAGGCTTAGGTTACAACAACTTGGTGAGTCTCTGCCTCTGGGTCTCGGTTCCGCGCCCCAGATCTGATTCCACCTCCCCATCTTCCCCCAGATGCCTCCCTAGAGACATCCATCTCCAGCCACTGTCCCTGCCTCCGTCTTTCCCCCGCAGCCCCCACCGCTCGGCCCCTCGGACCGGCCCCGCTTTGTTTCCTGCGTCTCGGCGCCCCGCCCCGCCCCGTCTGGGGTCTCCGCCGCTCCCTGCCGCCCTTTGTCTGCCCGGGTCTTCCCCCCACCCCTCTCCCTGGGTCTGTCTTCGGATCTCTTTGTCTCTCCCGGCCGGGGAGGCTGGCGCTATCGGCCAAGCCCGCCGGGCGGCGCAGGCGGCTGGACGCAGCGACAATCTGAAGGCGTCCTGGGCGCTCATCGCGCAGCTGCAGCCCCGGAGGCACACGGTTAACACCACCGAGTGGGCGCCACGGGTGGCGGCTCGGAGCCCCCGGCCGGCCCCGCGCTCGGCTCGCCCCGCGGCCCCGCAGGCGCGCAGCCCCGCCCAGGTCCTAGAGCGGCTCCGCGCGGCCGGCTCTTCCGCTTCCCGTCCCCGCCCACGGCGCGGCCCCGGGACGCCAGGGGCCGAGCCCCCTCCCCGCTGATCGCGGGGCCCGCATCCCAGAGCCTCCCGCGGCTCGGCCCCGAACCCCGCTTGGAGCTCCGGAGGGCACCGCGCCGGCCGCGCCGGGAAGGGGCAGGGGAGCGGCGGCTGCGAGCCCCGAGGCACAGCAGGTGCACGGGTGGCCCGTGGCGCCGCTGGGCTCTCCCGGAGCCGCGCCCCGCACCTCGCACGCGGACGCCGCACGGTGCCCGCGCCGGCGGCCGGCCGTGTGACCGTGTGGTTGTGTCTGTCCCCTTGCTCAGGGCGGCTTGCCGGCGATGGAGCGCGCGGTGGAGCCCTGGGGCCCAGACCTCAGTGGCCAGGAGGACAGGGAGCCGCTGAGAGGCGCCCGCGCAGGTGAGGTCTGCGGCGATGCGCCGCCGCGGGCAGGTAATGGCCGGGTGGGGACCCCGACGCTGGCCTCTGCCTGGCCACGACCCAGAGAAATTGGACTTGAACTGTGCTTCCAGGGAGAGAGGGGAAGGGGAACGAAAACCAAGAGAGGGAGTCAGGGTTTCAGTACACCTACTCTGTGTCAGGCCGGGAGGGTTATCATGTCTAGGACTCTCCTCCCCAATAGACAACACCAGCCTCACCGCCTATGCCCTACTTTAGGCCTCATTCTGCCTCATCCAGCAATTGCAACAGCCTCCCCTCTGCCCTTTTCTCTCCAATCATGGACTCTGCAACCACATTGATCTAAGTCCAGATCTAATCAGGTCTCCCTTCTCTAAAACCTTCCCTACTGTCTACTAATTAAGAGCCTTAGCCTAGTGTTCAATCCAGACCCTAGTCCCAACATCCCTGTTTTTATCCTCCATTGCTCTCCATGGTTTATTCTTCTCGCTGTGAAAGTCTGTCCTTATCTCTCTCTCTCTCTCTCCCCAGCATAATTATTCTGAGCCCAGAAGTATAATTATTTGTGCTTTACTTTATCTCTCCTACCAACACCAAGTATCTTCAGATACAAGTGTGTATCTGAGGGCTCTCAAGTGACTGAACAAATTACAGAACGGGTTGATATAAAAAGATATAATAGAAATAGCAAATGCTAGGTTTCTCAAATAGAGACAATATAATGTAATGGTTAACACAGGCTTGGGGATCAGAGAGCCCTGAGTTAGAAACCTGGCTTTGCTACTTTCTAATCTTTCTAACCTTGAGCAAGTAACTTAAATTATCTGAGTCTCCAAAAGGAGGTAGTAAGAGTATTACCTCAGGATTGTTTTCAAGGGTTCAGAAATGCGTAGTTCAGTGATTGGCACATATTAAGGGTATGGTAAAAGGAAGTAGTTATTATTAATGAGAGGCACAGACAATAATAAGTGCTTCAGAAATTCAGAGGAGAGAGATCCTTGTGACCACAGATTGCCGAGGAAGCCTTTCTGGGGAGGTGGGGAGGTTGCAATGGAAGATAGGGGCCGAGTTGAAGAGCAGGTCTACAACTCCCTTTTCTTTCCCCAGGTCTAGGATGTGAGAATGTGGAGATGTCTCAGATGCATGAATTTGAACATATCCCACAGGATGACTTGGGGTTCAAGGAAGAAGAAGATTTGGCCCAAGGTCATGAAGTAGGAAACGCCACTCTCAAACCTGAAGGCATCCATACCTGGGATGACTTATGGGTCCAGAGAGAGGGACCAGGGAAATCTCAGGCTCAGGACAGAGGCCCCCGGCTCCTGGGAGAACCACGCTGGGGACAAGCTAGTGATCGGGCTGCTGTATGTGGTGAATGTGGCAAGAGCTTTCGGCAGATGTCGGATCTGGTGAAACACCAGCGGACCCACACAGGGGAGAAACCCTATAAGTGTGGGGTCTGTGGCAAGGGTTTTGGGGATAGCTCTGCTCGTATCAAACACCAGAGAACTCATAGTGGTGAGAAACCCTACAGAGCCCGACCACCAGCCCAGGGTCCCCCAAAGATTCCTCGGTCCAGGATCCCTGCTGGTGAGCGCCCCACTATCTGTGGTGAATGTGGCAAGAGTTTTCGACAGAGTTCTGACCTGGTGAAACACCAGCGGACACACACGGGTGAAAAGCCCTACAAGTGTGGCATCTGTGGCAAGGGCTTTGGTGACAGTTCTGCCCGCATAAAGCACCAGCGGACACATCGTGGGGAGCAGGCCCCCCGGCCCGTGGTGCCCCGGAGGCAGCCATCTCGAACAGCCACTGCAGCTGCACAGGGACCTAAGGCCCAGGACAAGCCATATATCTGCACCGATTGTGGCAAAAGGTTTGTGCTTAGCTGCAGCCTTCTGAGCCACCAGCGCAGTCACTTGGGGCCCAAACCTTTTGGCTGCGACGTGTGTGGAAAGGAGTTTGCCCGGGGCTCTGACCTGGTAAAGCACCTACGAGTACACACAGGAGAGAAGCCCTACCTCTGCCCTGAGTGTGGCAAGGGCTTCGCTGACAGCTCTGCCAGGGTCAAGCATCTTCGTACCCACAGTGGCGAGAGGCCTCACGCCTGCCCGGAATGTGACCGCACCTTCAGCCTCAGCTCCACCCTTCTCCGTCACCGCCTCACTCACATGGAGCCCCAGGACTTCAGCTTCCCAGGCTACCCTTTGGCTCCCTTGATCCCCAGCCCACCCCCCAGCTCAAGCCCACCCCCGCCTCCTCTTGGCACCAGCCCCCCGCTGACACCTCGAAGCCCTTCACACTCAGGTGATGGGCCTTTTGGCCTACCTGGCTTGGAGCCAGAGCCAGGGGGCCCACAGGCTGGGGAGCCACCCCCTCCACTAGCTGGTGACAAGCCCCACAAGTGCCCTGAGTGTGGCAAGGGCTTCCGCCGAAGCTCGGACCTGGTGAAACACCATCGTGTGCACACAGGGGAGAAACCTTACCTCTGCCCTGAATGTGGCAAGGGTTTTGCTGATAGCTCAGCCCGAGTCAAGCACCTCCGCACCCACCGTGGTGAACGGGCACGGCCACAACCACCATCCACTCTCCTGAGGCCACATAACCCCCCTGGCCCAGCACCCATGGCTCCTCGACCCCGAGTCCGGGCCCAGCCTTCTGGGCCCAGCCAGCCCCATGTATGTGGCTTCTGTGGGAAGGAGTTCCCCCGGAGCTCAGATCTGATTAAACATAGGCGCACGCACACCGGGGAGAAGCCATACAAGTGTGCAGAGTGTGGCAAGGGTTTTGGTGACAGTTCTGCTCGTATCAAGCACCAGCGCGGGCACCTGGTCCTGAGGCCCTTTGGGACAGGTGATGGTATGGCAAGGCCGCTCAAGGAGGAACCGCGAATAGGACTGGAATGATGGGGTCCAGGGAGGGTGGAGGGCTGGGAGACCAAAGGGATGGTATCTGTTGCTTAAGCAGAGAAGAAAGGGCCTGGGAGTTTGTGGGAGGGAAAAGAGGGGAGGAAATGAGAGAATGGAGTGAATAGAGTTTGGAGACAATGACCTTAAAGCTCAGGAAACTGTCCCAGCTGGGCTCAGTCAGGACCTTGCCAGTGTGGTCTATACCCCCAGCTTCTAGAATGCTGCCTAGTGCACAGTAGGCACTGATTAAATACTTGTTGAATTAATAAACTGGCCTTAGCCTCACGACTTCTTAACCTGTAAAGAATTGATCCATCCCAACATTGTCCCTGGGAGACCAGCACCCTGAACCAGGGTTTGACCTTATGAGCTGCAACAGACTTTTGGAGTTTAGGGTGACAGAGTTAGGGGCATCTTGATCATCCTGATGAGAGTATTGCTCTATGGCAGGCAGTACTCAGCTTCTGGCCACTGGACACAGTCTTAGCCAGGAAGGGCACTCTTGGACAGAGCTCAGACCTATCTTCCCTGGAGAACCCCAACCCACCCTGACACCTGGACACTGGCAGGATGGACCAGAGAGCAGGGGCATTCCTTTGCTCTAATGTCAAGCCAGGTCCTTCTGGTGAATATCAGAGAAAAAGTGGCTGGGAGAGGGGCAGGACTTGTGAGGAGAGGCAAGGGGAGCATCAGGTCCAGACAGCCACATCACCATGTGTCTCCTTGCCAATAAACTGCTACTTGTCTGAGGCTTGGACTCTGTTTTGTGTGTATGTGTGTGTGGTGAGGGGTGAAAAAGTTGTCGAAGGGTCACGACAGGCAAAAACCCCAAATAGTATGTAAACTTGTGTGGGTCCCATGCCTTCTGAGCCTGTCAGAGAAGTTGGCATAGCCCCTTTCTCACCTGACATCTGGTTAAACAACCAGGGGTGTCAAGTGATGCCCCAGACCTGAGTTCTTGCACACAGGGTGCCATCTACAGTACACTATGTATGCAGTGTGACTTAAAAAGGGAAAACTGTGCAATGTCACAGGGTGGGGGAATTCAGTGAGTGCTGTGGCTATGGTGACAGGGAGAAGTGTGGTTCTGGTACAGGCGCAGAAGGCCCAACACTGATGCTCTGCTTCCTGAAGAACCCCCTTCCCTAAGACCTTTTTTTATTTGTTGAGAAACAGGTCATTTGCACAGTGCAAGAGAGGGCAAAGGGGATACCTCTTTATAACCCCACCCACAAAGGCTAGTGGAATCACAATTTCTAGCTTTTTCCAAGGAGGGTGCCAATAGGGAGGAAGGGGTAAGAGAAGCTAACCTGACTGGCTAGGGCCAAGAAGATCAGGGTAGCTCATCCACTGCAGAAATGAAGTATAAAACTGATTTGTAACTTTGAAGGGTTGGGTGTCTCAGCTACCTGTTGGGGGGAATGGTCTCTAGATAGATGCTATCCCAAGATCTTAACCATCTGCTGGGCCTGCCTAGAAATCAGTGAAAGCTTGTTACAGTTCCTCCTGGTCCTCCCACTTCCTGCCAAGTTGTTAAAGCCACTTGAAACAGAGTTTTGCTTTCAAGCCTGAGATTCTTGGAGACTTTGGGCCCCAAGTGTACACACACACCCATCCACTTTTGGAAGATCTTCCCTGCTGACTTCCCTTGTCTCCCTCCTTACCAGATTGGCCTCATTGTCTCTCTGTAATGAACTTTGTAAGAGTACACCTGACCATATCAATTCCCAATTAAAAACTGCAGTATCTCTGCATGTCTTCTCTATAAAACAGAACTCCTTAGTTGGCATTCAAGGCCTTCCACTCATGTGGTTTCAGTCCTGTGTGTAAGTTGTTTCCTTTACTCG
The DNA here is from genome assembly GCA_030015415.1 of Cynopterus sphinx. Lineage (NCBI taxonomy): Eukaryota > Metazoa > Chordata > Mammalia > Chiroptera > Pteropodidae > Cynopterus > Cynopterus sphinx. Next base: position 89,635,945 of record CM057379.1, on the reverse strand, counting down.
GAATGCTCCCCTGGCACACACACTCTCTTTAACCTCTTAAATCAAAAGCCTTTCCTGATACTCCAGCCTGGGTTAGAATCCCCTTGATCTGAGCACTTAGCACATCAAGAGCTTCTCAAAGAAGATAATTAGTCACTGACTACATTACCTACTGTGTGCTGGTTACTGGGGATAGAAGGATGAATAAGACAAAATTTCTGCCCTCAGTTTCTATGCAGAATGTATACATTGAACAAATAATTTCAACTGTGGTAAGGACAGGAAGCATACATGCAGGAGAATATCCTACATGATCTAAAGAAGTGGCAAAGGGTGACGACATAAGCTAGGATAGGAAGAGATGCGGGCTCATCTGGGAGGTCTAGGCAGAGTGAAGAGTATGTACCAAGTCCTTGGGGATTCCAGGACCGAAGTTCTGGTGGGGCCAAAGGCAAATAGTGAAATGCAATGTAAAGAGTAAGATAGAGATTTCTCTAAATTAAATTTTCTACCACCCAGTCCTAAAAGAAGCCTGGCATACAATAGACCTCACTAAATACTTTGTAAACAGTATCCTTGCACCATGATGTGCTCTTCACAAAGAGTTTACAATCCTACAAACTTTGTTAATCTGGCATACTCCCACACACATTTATCTCCCTGGTGAGGTCTATGCCCAATACCCTCTCTTTTTAAGGGAGTTGTTCACTTACCCCACTATTCTCCTGCCAGAACACCTTTCCCTATATATGTATTCTTAAATCACAGTCTTTACTAGCCTATGAGATTCTAAAGAACAGGAACTAGCTCCAATTCTAGGTAGGTACTTGTACATGTTTGTAGAGCAAATGAATGAAGTCCTTGTCCAATTTTTGCAAGCATCTTTTCCAAAGTCTTCCCACAGCAGAAGCCCCATCCAATATGATCTTTCTTTACTTCCAGCTGTCTCTTCACTGACTCTCTAAATTAGGGCAAGCAGGCCTTGCCTTTTGAATTGGGGTTCCAGCCATAATCTGGTCCCTGATTACCTCTTCTCCATCTCCCATATTACATTCCCCTCGCTAACTCACCTGGCTCCAGTCACACAGCCTTCTTTCTGTTTCTCGAACATGATAAGCTTATTCCCACCTTGAGGCCTCTAGATCTGTATAGAACACTCTTCCTCCAGAGTTCCTAATGGCTAACATTTTCTCATCATTCAAGGCATTTCAAATATTATTTCCTCAGAGATGTCTTGCCTGCCCGCATTAAAGGCCCCAAACCATACCACTCTCTATTGCATCATCTTGCCCCATTTCCTTCTTGCACCTATTATTATCTAAAATTATCTTGTGTATTTATTTAGATTTTTTGCACCCTTAGAAGATCCATAGCAGTGAAGATTTTTGTCTGTTTTGTTAACTACTACATCTCCAATACCTAAAATGGGGCATTTAATAGGGCTCTATAAATAATTGATGAGAGAATGAATGCAATTGAAGTGGCTTTGGGGATTTCAACTGTAAGTATCCAGGCATTTGCTCCTTTATCTCAGGTCTAGGGAAGAGCAAAAATTTGACCAGATACAAACCCAACATCCAAATTCTGCCCTGGGCTCTTCAGGCTGAGGCTTAGGTTTGAGTCCTGGCTCTACTACCAATTTCCTCATGGAACCTTATTTCTGAGAAATAATTTGGCGCAACAGAAAGAATATGAGCTTTGGGATCTACTTACCAGCTACGTGACTTTGAGCAAATTACTTAAGCTTGATAAGCTTTAGTTCCGTCCTTTGTCAAAGGGAGATAATACTACTGATCCCCACAGAGCTGTTGTAAAGAGACAACGTAGGGGTTGTAAGCACTTACTGTTATTTCTCTTTTATTTCATCATTTCTGATCCTTAGTTGCCTCATTCAAAAACTGGAAAAATTAGATATCTTTTTAAGTGGGAAACATCCCAATTTTTAAGTGTTTGAAATTAAAATTTGTAAAGAATTTTTTTTGAAGCTATTTTTTAAATGTAAAAACACCAAGGGCCAAACAAGGTTCTTCTGTGGATTTGGACTGTAGGCTACCAATTTTCCACCTAGGCTAGTGGTTGTCAGGGATGGTATGACAATGACCCTTACTGTATAACTTAGACAAATCACTTCACCTTCCTGAACTTCAATTAACTCATCTGTAAAATGGACCAACTTTTATGTAGATCAAGAGAGATCAACTAACTTATAGACAACAGATGGTGGTTGGTTACCAGGAGGAAGGCAGGTGGAGGGGAAAAGGGGGAAAGGGAGTCAAACACACCTTGACCCTAGGACTCTAGACTTTGAGTGGTGAGCACACAATAAAGTATATAGATGTTATACTATAAAGTTGTACACCTGAAATTTATGTAACGTTATTAACCACTGTTACCCTAATACATTTTAGAAGAGATCAGGTGTGTAGAACACTTAGCATAACGCTGGCACATACATAGTAGGCACACTACACAAGGCAGCGGTAGCTTGGAGGGCTGTTGATTTGGGAAATATGTATTCAAGGAGTAAGATATCTCAGAGACCAAGAGACCAGAGAGGCGACGCCATGAAAGAAGTAAAAAAGACAGGAAAGAAGGAAAAAGAGGGAAGGGAAGAAGTGAGGAGGCAACAGGGTCCGCCTTCCAGGCGGGGCGCCCGCGAGAGGACCAGGCCTGGGCAGGAGCGCACGCTTGGCCTTCGCAGAGACCTCCAAGACCGCCGCAGGAGACGCGCCTTGAAGGGAGGTCACAACCAGACCCTGAGGACCTCGAAAGTCGAGGAGGGGCGGCCTGGGGTCCTGGGAGCCGGGGGCCGGCAGAAGGTGCCCGCTTTGCGCTCTGCACCCTGGCGGGCTAGTTTGGGCCGGACGCCTGGGTCCTCTGGACCCCTCCCCGGGGGGCGGGGTTACATATGTGCCCTGACCAATGAGCGGGCGTCCCGGAGGCCCCGCCCTCCCGGAGCCGCGGCCTCGCAGAGCGCCGGCTCCCAGGCCTGGGGTCCGGCCAGCGCGGCATCCGCGGTGGTGAGTTCGCGCCCCCCAGGGTCCCCGCCCGCATCCCACTCCAGTCCGTGCTCCGGAGCCCCGCGCCGCCGACCCAGGCGCCGGGGAGTGACTCAGCGCGGGCAGGGGAGCGACTCGCTGGGACTGGCGATTCGAGCAGATCAGGGCCTTGAATGCCGGGATGAGTGGGGTGAACGAGTGTCTTCAGAGCTGGTCCCCGAGCAGTGCTGGGGCCTAGGGCCGAGCAGGGGTGGAGGGGAGCGGGCTAGACCCAGAGGCCACTGCAGGGCGAGAGAAGTCACGGCTGCGCTGCCTTGTCTGGGCCAGGGCCACGGTGGGGGGCGGGTCCTGAGCTTCTGACCCAGCTGCCCGCCCCAGGACACCAAGATGCCTGGCGAACAGCAGACAGAGGAGGAGGAGGAGGAGGAGGAGGAGATGCAAGAGGAGATGGTGCTGCTGGTGAAGAGTGAGGAGGAAGAGGGCGAGGAGAAGTATGAGGTGGTGAAACTCAAGATTCCCATGGACAACAAGGAGGTACGTGTCCCACACCCTGGAGCCTGGTTGCCCCTAACCTGGTGCAGGTCCAGGCTACCTCAGACAGAAGCCAGGGATCCTGCCCCTACTTTTTGCTAAATCTCAAACCTAGAATCACAAATTAGCCACCCATCCTTCTGCCCCACTTCCTAGGCTGCCATCAAATAAATGTCATGCCTACTATGCCAGGCTTTGTGCTGGGAGCTAAAGAATAAATGGTATTCTTGGTTCCCCATGAAGCTTGATGTCTAGCTGGGTTACACTGCCAAGTAAGCATACAGCAACAGTCCTGTGTGATGCGGGGCAGGGTGGAAGCCCAGAGCTAGGAACTTACTGCAGACTTAGGGATGGGGGAGGGGTCAGATTGGGCAACCACAACAGTAACAGCTGACTCTTGGTAGCATTTACTATTCTGTAGACACTATTTTAAGCACCTCAATTCTATAAGGTAAGTAGAATTTTTTTCCACTTTATGGGTGAGTAAACAGGTCCAGGAAACTGGATAATTTAGTGATTGGCCCAAGGTCTCAAAGTTAGTAAAGGGATGGCTTTTCTGAGACCAGAGTGAGGGGTGATGTGGGTGACTGCTTCTCGCAGAAGTAATGGCTCAGAGGGAGTAAATGGGTACTGGGAGAAGTGAGGGCAGGTGGGTCAGTCATGCTGTAGCATGGATGAGAGTAGGGTGGTTGGCAGGCCAGGTAGGGCACTTAGGCTTTATCCTGAGGGTGATGAAGAGCTAAAGGGAGGAGTTTTAAGATTAGAATGAGTTAGATTTCTCCATTTGAGACACTAACTGCCACCAGGCATAGTTCCACTTTCCAGAACCCTACGGGACTCCCATCTCCAGCCAGTGCAGCCCTGAGTCCAGCTGACTGCCAGGTTTCTGGGCCCAGGCTGATTTCTTCCAGCACAGGGGCCAGTTCTCGGGGAAAGAAAGTTCTGCTGCCCCCTAGTGGCTGTGGTGGGCCCTAGGGGGAGGGGGCTGGCTGCTTGGGCCTCTTCTAGTTGAAATAACTAGTTCTGATTTTTTTAGGCCTCCTTGGCCCATCCTCCTAGCTTAGTCTGTCCTATGGATCTGGCCTTGATCTCCCCCTCTGGCCTATAAGTTAAGAACTCAGACTCCAGAACTTAGGGTGGACTTCCACCTCCAACACATACCAGCTGTGTGACCTTAGGCAAGTTTCTGAACCTCTTTGTGCTTCAGTTTTCACATTTGTAAAAGGGAAAGCCTAGCAGCACCTATTTCTTGGGTTTGTGAGGATTAAATGAGTTGATACGTGTAAAGAGTTAGAACTGTATAGCTTATAATAAACACAGTGTAAATATTTGCTGCTATTATTTATTCTTCTTCCTAAAGTTCAGGACATTGGTCTAGGTCATCCTTCTGGAGGTTTTAACTCATTTTAATCAAAGGTCTTTCTGGGCTGAACCTTGGGGCTGAGAGTGAATGAGGAAACCAACATGGGGCCTAAACAGAGGATTGAGGGCAAACAACTCAAGGCAGTGGGGAAGGCTTCATGGAGAAGGTTTAGTGGGGATTTGGCAAATGGAGGAGGAAGAGAAACAGCAAAAGCAAAGGCTCAGAGGAAATGAGTCCAGAAAGTAGGTAGGGCCAGAGAGTTAAAGGTGCTGAAAGCCAGCATGGGAATTTGGATGTACTGTGTGAGGTTATGTGGTGCCATCAGGAGCCTCAAATCAGAAGAGGGACATTGGATTTTCTATTTAGAAGAGTCATTGGCTGTTGTGGAACAGCCAGGCCATGTAAGGCTAGCCTCCTCTAAGGTAGTGGCAGCAGTGGAGAAAAGATGGAAAGAAGAGGATATTTGAGAACCTTGATTGGACTGGCTGGAGCTAAGGATGGGAAGGTGAAGGATGGACACAGCTGGTCATGAAAAATATGTAAGGCTAGACTCTAAATGGTATGTAGCTGCTAAAAGCATTGGATCAAATCCTAACTCTACCATTTACTATGTTTGTTTGCCTTGGCTTTCTCACCTATAAAATGAGATAATGAAAGTAAGATTCTTGAAAGCCAGTCTGAGTGTCATCTGGGTGACTAGATTTGAAGGAGGAGGGTGGAAGTGAGGATTACACATATATGTCCCATAAACAGTACTGGGCCCACAGGATAGCTCATTAACTTCCTGTGTGGCCTGAGTCTCAGCTTCTATGAAATGGTGATCTCAACACCTTCCAGTGCTGATATTCTGAGACTCGTAGCTATCACTAGTCCAAGGCCAGTCATTGTCTAGAACAAGCCTTAATTATGCCACACTCAGACTGAAGCATTCTCTCACTGTCTATCAAAATACAATTTCTTTAATGAATAGAAAGATTTTCTCAGAGGGCTCTATTCACATCCAATCCTATCTCTGTTTAAACTTTTGAGTGATTTTTTTTCTCAGGTCCTAAGCCTGGCGTTCAAAGCTCTTCACCATCTGACCTCGTGTCCTGGCTTCATCTCTAACTACCCAACACCCATCTCATGCCCCAGCTTCAAACACACCTGACCCTTGCTCACCTCTAAGACTTTGCCCATGTGGTCTTTCAGCCTGTAAAACCCTCTTCACCTTTCCCACCTGCTTTCTACAGGTGTCGCTCTTCTCTCTTCTGGATCAAGTTTCTTAATTTTTAACATGCATACAGATCACCTGGGGATCTTGTTAAAGTGAACGTTTGTTTCAGTAGGTCTGGAGTGAGACTTGAAATGGTAAAATGTTTCCAGTGATGCTGATGTTGCTGATTTGTGGACCACACTTCCTGTAGAAAGGGGCTAGAGGGTAGGGATTGTATTTTACCCTTTGTACTTAAAAGAGGATTCTGAAAAGAGTTCAGGGGAGGGAGACAAGCTGTGTAGGTGACATCACACTTGTCAGTGAGATGGAATTGCATCATGGCCAAGAGACAGGTGTTTCAGACAATGACAGACTTTCAGTGTAGACCTTGGTTCTACCATTGATTAGCTATAAGGCCTTGAGTAGTCACTTTCCTTCTGAGTCTTATTTCCTTATTTATAAAATGGAGTTAATGATACCTAACCTAAAGGGTTGTGAGAATTTAAAATGAGGATGAGATGCACTTAGCACAGTCCCTGGTATATACTGAGTGCTCAATAAATAGTAACTATTATTATAAGTTAGAAAAATAATGGCTGAGGAGGAAACTGGGAAGTTTGCCCTGGTTAAAGGAAAAAAAAAAACAACACTTAAACAGAAAGACAAAATCACTAACTTCAAATACATAGTATTTCTATAGTACCCTCCTTTTATAATGCAAATATCATTATAATTTTTAAATCTAATAGTCGTAGAATTTAAAACATGTAAGGGCCTTGTATGACTATCTAGTCTGGTATTTATCAAGCTTCAGTTACATTTATATTACTTGCTGTGCATTTATTTAATGCTCTTCAGATAGATTCACATTTTTTTCTTAAATAAATCTACTTTCATCCAAACAATAATATTGATGAAATTGTGGGTTTCGTGTGATCCATTGTTTTTCTAATATTCGTGAAAATAAATACATAATGATTATGAGATAAAAGTGTGCCTATGTAACACTTAGAATCCTCTTGCATCTGTGACGTACATACCTTGAATTGGAAAATATTTTATCTTACCTAGCTTACCTCACCTTCCTTGGTTCACTCAGGCCAGGGAAAGTAGTGACTTGCCCAAGGTCTTAATGAGCTAGACCTGGCCCCTCTTATTACCAAGATTTTTCCTGGGGCACTCAAAGCCCCTCCCCCTGGAGCTGGAGATACCAAGAGTACTTATGTGCAGAATTTCTTTTTCATAAGTCAGTGAACCCAGCATGGGGAAATCTTCAAGTTGGTCAAAGTCATCTTAAAAAATGGCACCAAAGAAAAAAGGGCTAGAAAAATGTAGATATAAGAAGAAAAGTTCTCTGCACAATGGCCAACATGTTGAAATAAACCCAATAGATATCAAAAGCAGGGCAAGACTGGAAATTGCGACCTTGAATTCAGACTGTGCCAAACTGGCTATGAGGAGTTTCTTGATTTAAAGTATCAAGTTGTATTTTAACCTTGAATCTCTCTTGGAGAGTGCCAGGGACTTGGAATCCAGCCTTGGTCACATCTTGGCTGTGCAAGTGCAGAAAAGCAGTGTAGCCTGTTGGTGAAGGATCCTGATTCTCACTGGCTATGTGAATTTAATCTCACTCTGAGTCTTGATTTTTAGGGGGGTGACAGGAAGATTTAATATAATAATGTACATAAAACAGCATTGTCACTATAGCATTACACTATAATATGGGCATCACTATTATCATAATATATACTGTTTAAACTAGTGTTCCCTTGGCTAGTCACTAATTTCCCAAACTGCCTTGTTTCTGTGTTGGTTACCAAAAAGTTACTGTCTTTACAAAGCATCTCCAAGGCCTTGAAGGTGCCTTCCTTGCAATTTAAGAAAGTAAAGGCCTTACTGCTTGCTAGCTGTCACTTACCCTCTCTTAACCTGTTTCCTTATCTATAAAATAAGAATGTGATAACTACTTTGTGGATATGAATATGGGGAGAAGCCAACACTGCCTTGCTCTTAATATGTGCCAGGTATTTCATTTGGTTATGAATTAATATACCTAATTGCTTAGCCCACAGTAGATACTCAACATCACTTTTGTTGGGATGAGCCTTCTCTTTTCTAAGAAGGGAGTAATGTGCCCTCAATCTGCCTCTTCATTCTAACCTTTAGAATGTTGATACAATGTTAATGCTGTTAATACAAAATTTTCCCTTCACTCATTTCTTACAAAGCATTTCTTTTATTTTTCTGATTTTATTTCTGGAAGCCTAGACCTCATGAAACCAACTCATTTTCATTTCAGGCCTCAGAATAGTATTTGGGTTTTACCCTTTTCATTTTTTTCAGTTTAATAAATGATAGGTGCTTGATCTTAAAAGTTTCGTAAAGAGCCTGGACTTGGTCTGGGCCTTGCTTCTAAGACACCATCCTCTCTTACTTGCTGCTTCTCATCATGCTGCTCCAGGCTCTCTCTGTCCATTCTCTGGGTAATCGTGCCCAGACTCAAGGCTTTAAAAACCATCTATAGGCTGACAGTTTACCAATTAACATCTCCAGATTAAGCCTTTCTCCTGAGCTCCAGAAGTGTCAGGGAGGATTGGAGGTGTGATCTGAAACAGATATAACTTAACTAACTTGCTCCTCCCACCATCTTTATCTTTGTAGATGGTAACACTTTTGCAGTTGCTAAACTCAGAATACTTGGAATAATTTTGACTCCTCTCTTTACACGTTACGTCTGACATTTATCAAATCTGTTGTCTCAAATGGCAAAGCATATCCAGAAGCAGATCACTTCTCACCACCTTTACTTTCCACCTGTCACTTGGGTCTGATCCAGTCTTCTCTTGCCAGAGGACTGCAGTACAGTAGCCTCCTCCCAGGGCTCCTGCTTTTACCCTTTCCCCTCCTTCAATTTAGCAACCTGATGGAGCCTTTTAAAATGAGTCTGATGTGGTCACTTAGCTGCTCAAAACCATATACCATCTCCTCTAATGGTTCCCATGCTTTTTATGTTACAAGGCCCTAAGCTAAGAGATCCCCTTCAGGTTCACGGCTTCATTTACTCTCCCCCTCATGCATTCTGCCCTTGGCCCTTTTTCTTGCCATTCCTGGAATTTAACGGGTCTTGCTGTTTGTAGCCAGCTTTCTCACCTTTAGGTCCTTGCTCACATAACATCAATCAGTTAGGTTTCTTAACCTTATTTAAATTTGCAGCATCCCCTTGATCCCAGCACTCCTTATCCATTCTTCCTGAAAACTGAAATTAAAAAAAATTTAATGCTGAATACCCAGTGCCTAGAGCAGAGTCTGGCACATTGTACGCCCTTAATAAATATTTATTGCATTAATAAAGAATAGAATGACACCGGGCATTGTGATATGTGCGTGAATGCAGTATCTCATTTAATGCGCACGGCTGGCCCATGAGGCGGGTACCCGTCTCCTGTCACGCGCACGGGGAACTGAGAGGTTGCGGCCTGCGGAGACCCAGGTCTCCCGCTCCCCCGGCCTGTGGGTCAGGGCTGACCTGTTCCCCCCTTTCCCCGCAGGTACCGAGCGAGCCGCCGGCGCCGCCTGCAGACCCGGCGCGCCCGCACACGTGCCCGGACTGCGGCCGCGCCTTCGCGCGCCGCTCCACGCTGGCCAAGCACGCGCGCACGCACACGGGGGAGCGGCCCTTTGCGTGCACCGAGTGCGGCCGGCGCTTCTCGCAGAAGTCGGCGCTGACCAAACACGGCCGCACGCACACCGGCGAGCGGCCCTACGAGTGCCCCGAGTGTGACAAGCGCTTCTCGGCCGCCTCGAACCTGCGGCAGCACCGGCGGCGCCACACCGGCGAGAAGCCGTACGCGTGCGCGCACTGCGGCCGCCGCTTCGCGCAGAGCTCCAACTACGCCCAGCACCTGCGCGTGCACACGGGCGAGAAGCCGTACGCGTGCCCGGACTGCGGGCGCGCCTTCGGCGGCAGTTCGTGCCTGGCGCGCCACCGGCGCACGCACACGGGCGAGCGGCCGTACGCCTGCGCCGACTGCGGCACGCGCTTCGCGCAGAGCTCGGCGCTGGCCAAGCACCGGCGCGTGCACACGGGCGAGAAGCCGCACCGCTGCGCGGTGTGCGGCCGCCGCTTCGGCCACCGCTCCAACCTGGCGGAGCACGCGCGCACGCACACGGGCGAGCGGCCCTACCCGTGCGCCGAGTGCGGCCGGCGTTTCCGCCTCAGCTCACACTTCATCCGCCACCGGCGCGCGCACATGCGGCGCCGGCTCTACATTTGCGCGGGCTGCGGCCGGGACTTCAAACTGCCCTCCGGCGCCACGGCCGCCACGGCCACCGAACGCTGCCCAGAGTGCGAGGGGAGCTGAGCCGCAGTCCTGGCCGTGGGTGCCGGCATCCGCCCGGGGCAGGGCGCGCTGGGTGCTGCAGTAACCCGGGCGACTCCTTCCCACCCCGCCTCCCTGGTCTGGGATGGCAGGCCTGGCCGCCCTGGACCCGGGGACGCAGCAAATCCCCCACCAGGGTCCCCGGATGCCGTGCCCACTTTCCCCTCACTACAAACCCTCTGCTCGTGTTAGTGAATAAAACGTCATATCCTCACCCCACCAGTGCCTGTGAATGAGGAGAGTGGGGAGAGGAGGGAAGTTGGGGTTTTCCACAGGCTTAGGTGACTTTAGTGAATTATGGAGACGGGTGGGGCTCCAAGCCCAAAAGCGTTGCTAGAACCGGATTTGTGTGTGAGGTCATGTCCTCATAACCACAGATCGGGAAGAGTCCATAAATAGAGCACGTTTGTGATCAAACAGGCACTGCATTCTGCAGAGCTGTCTTGAGCAGCACGAACGTCATGGAGCTGTGTAGTGAAGAGACGAGCAGCAGTACAAACTATAGCACTATGGTGAAGGCTTTAAGTGGTTATTACTGCTATTAGTTCATTTTTATCCTCAACAGCTCAAACTTAGGTGAATCTTATTCCTATTTCTGCAGATAAGTAGGTACTGATAGCCAGTGAATGGCAAAGACAAACAGTCCATTGTCATTGGAGCTAGGATGGGGGAAGTTGTTGGATCTTTAATGCAATCTTGGAGTTTAGAGAGGTTCTTCTTGAGGTGATTAACCTGATCTTCAAAGCTAAGAGAGATGGGGTTAGGGGAAGTACAGAGAGAGACCCTGAAATCGCACACAACTTGTTAGAGCTTACAGACATCCCCTGCCTGATGTGGAAAGTAGGGACAAAAATCAAGGAGGGTGGCAGGAGATAAGATCACTAGGGACCTTAGAGGCCAAGGGAAAGGATTTAAGGCAGTAAAGAAGCCTTGAGGGATAAGCAGGGAGGAATGGATCAGACATATTAAGGGGTTAGAGTGGACCTAGGGATGAGAGAAAGGAGAGATGGGGCTGACTTCATTTCTTCGATAACTAACTGCAGGTAGTGTCACTGATGAGTAGTAGTACAGCTGACGTTGCATACTATTTTTACACCCCAATCTGGACATGCTGAGTGTGAGATAAATGTGGGTCAGGGAGGTGGTTGGAGGTAACAGCTTGGGATATCAGGTCTAGAGAGCATGATACCACGTCCAGAAGAAAGTACTCAAGAAGAATCTGAAAGAACAGCCAGAGCTCAAGAAAACCAGAAGTGTCTTGTCTGGGAAATCTAAAGGAAAGTATTTCAGTGGAATTGGTCAACTCAGTGGTGAGAGCAGTTTTAGTGGAGTGGTAGGGGTAAAGCCAGCATTGAGTGGGTTAGGGTCTAAATGGGAGAATAAGGAAGCAGAGTAGATGGGTGTAGACAACACTTTTTGAGAGGGTGGGCTGTGAAAAGCATGAGGGAAGTCGCAGGAGAACATTTGTTGGTTTTGTCTATAGGGAAACTCAATTATGTTTTATGTACTGGTGGGAGGGCTAATGGAAAGGAAGAGAGGTTGATTATATAGAAGGGAGAGGAGATAATTGATCAAGAAGAGGGAATTAAATCAAACCAGTAAGGATAAGGCTCCAGCTATCAGTGGTAGGGAGAAGCAATGTGGGTTTGAGAACAAAGCTGAAGCAGTTCCAATCTGGATTATTTTGCCTGAGAAGATCACTGGTTAAGAGGGAGTGAGGTCACTAAGAGGAATGAGGCTAGTAAAGGGGCATGCCTTATTTTACTGATGTGGAAACATGCTCAGAGAGGCAGCAAAAGTAAACTAAAGGTCTTTTTTACTGCGTTACCCAACCCTATGAGGGAGGCAGGCCACAGGCACCTCAGAAAAGGAAGTGATGTGCCTGAGGTCACACAATAGGGTAAGTCAAACGCACCCAACAGTCTTTAGAGGTGTAATGAGAAATTGGCCTTGGGAGGGCAGGGGAGAAAGGGGCCCAAGCCCAAGAAGAGTGGAAGCCCTGTTCCTCTCCACATCAGAGACCTTACCCCAGTTTGTGCTGGGGTCCTAAGGCTCAGTCCTGCCTCAACTGTTGACATTTCCTGCTTTGGGAATCTGAAAGTTGAAAAGATAAGTAATAACTGCAAACTTACAAAGTACCTAGTATGTGCCAGGCACTGTCCTAAGCACTGTACTTTGAAAATCTCACACCTTACAACCCTATCAGGTAGACACCATTATTTTCATTTTAGATGAGGAAACCAAGGTGCAGAAAGGTGAAGTCATTTGATGAACATCAGCTAGCTCTTAGGTATCAAAGACAGTATTTGAATCCAGGTAGCCTGGCTCCAAAACCTGGACTTAACACTATGCATAGCCTCCAATCTGTTAGAGGCCCTTGAAAGGGAAAGAAACTTGCATGGGATCCAAAGGGAACCTACTAGAAATGAGATCTCTGCTCTGCAGGTGGGACGTACAATAGAGAAACAAGGGAGTTGGGCCCAGAGGCAACTCTGGTGCTCTTCTCCAGCATCTGCTGAGACAGAGCCTCCCTGGCCAGCCCAGGAAGAATCCAGAAGTTGCTAAACAAAACTTTTATTGAGAGAAAAATACCAAAAAGCTGACTTCCAAAGGTTCTTGAACCTCATACCTCAGGAAATGGGGTCCCCAGGCCAATGATCTGTTAGGAAAGTACTAAAATAAGGTTCTGTGGCCAGGCCATCCTTTGATCCTCAGATGTCATGCTGAGTTGGAGGACCAGGCTCCATGTTTCTATGTTGAGGCCGGGCCCGTGGACTTACAGACAAGGTCTGCAGTCCCTACAGCCTGGTCTTCAGAAGTGGCCTCATGGAGCAGGTCTGTATACTTGCGGGCAGAGCCACGAGACAGATGTGCTGGGTAGCGTCGCTGGTTGGTGTCCATCTTAGCGAGCACTGCTTGGGGCAGATCCACATGACAGCGGGCTGCTAATGCAACCAGGTAGATGAGGACATCACTTAGCTCCTCCTGAAGAGCTGCCCGTTCCTTGGGGGGCCAGGCCTGGGGGCCAGGCTCCTCATCCGGCTTCCACTGACTGGAGGGCAGAACACACAGATAGGCACACACAGATGTTAGAACAAGCCCTTCACAGCACCCCACTTCTTGCAGCAATGAACTCCCACCACTTAGGAACTTCCTCCAAGGACAACTCAATTCAGACACTGAGGAGGGTCAGGGTCGGGAAGAGACTCAGCAGCTGATTTTCCCAGACCTCTTTGTCCCTTCCTGAGCCAAACTGTGGCTAAGAGATCATTTCATTTGTCAAGACCCAATTCTACTTCTCTCCAGCCCTAGCCACTGCCATCCCAGGCTAAATCTCAGACCTGGACCACTGTGGAAGCCTGCTAACTCTTGCCCACTACCATCTTTCAAAAGCACAAATTACATTTTGTCCCTCCCCTGCTAAAACTTTTATTCCATGCCCTCCAGGTCCTGCATGAGCTGACTCCTACCTCTTCCTAATGTCATTATCCACTGTTCTCCCTAATTCCCCATCTAAAAGTCACTTTGGCCTTTTCTGTCTTGTAAACAGGCCGAAACATCATAGGGCCTTTGCACTTGCTGCTCCTTCTGCCTTGAATGTTCTCCCCTCCATTTCTCCCAGACCTTTTCCTCAGCTGCCTCCTTCCTATTATTCAGGTCTCAGCTCAGATTTCACCTACTCAGAAAAGCCTTCACCTCTTGTTATCTTCTTTCTCATCACCTTGTGTTATTTTCCTCATAGAATTTATCACAATTCCTGATATTTTAAAATTAGTTTGCTTATTTATTATCAGTTTCCTTGCACTGTGAAGGCAGGAACCATGTCTATCTTGTTGAAGGCCATACCTTGAGTCTAGAAGACCAAGCACACAGCTGATGCTCATCAATCTGTAATGAATAAATGACTTGCACCCACACACATCTCTTTGGCCCTCATTTCTCCATCCTCACAGTGACTTCCCTGGCTTAGGCTTCACCATCTTTTGCCTGATCTATACCAGCCTCCTCGTGGTCTCCCTGCCTTAATTCTTTTGGTGATTCAATCCACCCTGCAGACACTGTGCTCTTTCTACCCCTCAGATCTGGTCAGGTCTTCTGTCCAAACTCTATCGCTTTTTAATTCCAATTTTATCATTCTGGGTTAATAAGCCACCCCTCTCCTCCACAACCCTATCACTCATTCAGTAGATATCTACTGAACGTCTATTGTGTGCCAGGCACTTGGAACATACCAGAGAACTAAACAGATACAAACTCCTTGCTCTTCTTGGAGAAGCTTACACTGAAGGAATCTCAGGTTCTCCCTGAATTTAACCGGCCCTTTCCCATCTCACTACCTCTGCAGATGCAGTTCCTGCCTAGAATGCCATAGGCAGGTCTTCTAAAAATACCTTCTTTTCCACCTGGGAGGCAGAGGCAAAGGTTACCACTGTCCCCTCTAAGACCTGGATCTGCCTTGCAGTTTTCACACCTTTCTCTACCAGGAGACTGGGTGCCCCTAGAGAGCAGGAAAGGTGAGTCATCTCTGTATCCCCAGTACCAGGAACAGAGCCTGGCAGGAAAATTGAATCCATGGCTATTTGATGATCAAATAAATCTTCCCTCCCCTTACCCACAGACCCTTCTAGGAAGCCTCTCATCTACTTACAAGAGCTCTGCTAGCTCCCCCACTTCCCCCACCAAGGCCAGGAGGAGGTTCCGAGGCCGGTGGAACTGTTCCCAGTCTCTTTCAGCAGCAAACTGAGCATGGAGGCAGCGGCTGAAAAGGAGAAAGGGGTGGAAGCCCAGGATTAGGCGATAGGGGAAGAAGCACAGGCGGACATTTCAGTGATATGTAAAGGGAGCATGGGTATCAGAGGGGATTCTGCAACTAACTCCTTGGATGGCCTTAAACAAGTCTTGTCTTCTCTATGGGACTATAAAATAGGCACACCCCTACACAGACCCGAAACTCTTTGGAAATCTAACAATACCCTGTTTTCCATTATTCCATCTCCTGCTGCTGCTTCTGCAGTTTCCTCCACCTGGTATATCCCTATCTCTGCATATCTAAATTTCATGATCTTAGAGATCTTCAGGTCCACGGGCACATCCCCTAAGAGGCCTTCCTTCGTTTCCTGCAAGAAATAATGCCTCCCGCCTCTCACTGCCTTGGCCTACGTCCTCCCTCCCTCCCCCTCCGGGAGGGCGGAGTAGTGGTAGGAGCAGCATCCGACCCGGTTCTTCCCCAGGGCTGGTTCCAATACCACTCCTCGGGCCTCTCCAGTTTTCCCCGCCGCAGGTGTGCACTGCTAATCCCCCTCTGCAGATGACGTTGGAAGGCTCGCCCGGGTCCGCCAGCGGCTGGGACTCGAGCAGAGCTGCGAGCCTTCCTCCCGACCACGGGCAGGAACCCTCTCCGACAGAGGGAAAGGGGGCGATTTCCGCAGCCCAGGCCGGGCCAGGATTGCTCACATGTCCTCGAGCGTGGGCTCCGGGCTGAAGCTGAAGGGGCCGGCGGCATCGGCGCGCTCTCCGCGCGCGTCCCCACGCTCCTGCCCCGCGGGCTCCGACATGCCGCCGCCACGCCGCAGGGCCGACCGCGCCGAAGGGGCCTGCGCGGCTCCGAGCCCGCCCTCGGGGCCTGGCCAATCCCGGGTGGATTCGCTGCTCCGCGGGCGGAGCCGCAAGAAAGACCGATTATCCACGCGGAGCTGCCCGCACGGGGTCCGTCCGAGCGAGCTCCCCGCGTGCGCTCGGAGGACGCTGCCCTGGCTAAGCACCTAAAGGTGTAGGGGCCAGGTCCCACCAGGGGAGAGACACAGGGCAGGGAGCAGGGACAGCGCAGGCGCGCCACCTCCCTGACGGGCACCCGGCGGCGGCAAAGCGAAATGACGCGGCCGGGACAGGAAGGGCGCTCCGCAGGGAACCCCAGGAAAGGAGGGCTTCAGCAGGAAAGGGGACTTTATTATCAGGCTACAAGGATGTCTCCAGGAGTACAGCCAGACGTTAGGAATGAACTGGAACCACTTTCACATTTAATGCTTACAGCAGCTCAGTTAATCCTCACCACAATCTTATGAGGTAGGTAATGTCATCACCATCACCTCCATTTCAGGGATGAGGACACTGAAACCTTGAGTAACGAACGTCTCAGCTAGTGAAGTGGTAGCCGGGTTTCAAATCCGGGCAGTTTGGCCTCAGAATCTGCGTTACTATCCCCTACACTATATTGCCCCAAATGATGATAAGTACTGTGAACACAAATTTTAAATGTTACAGTATTTAAACATGAAAAATGGGGACAACTTTAGAGTGCATGGTCCAAGGAAGAGGTGGAAAGTATGGTTGGTTACCTAGTCAACTGCCCTTCCCCTTCTATTTTTGCAGAACAGTGACTTATTCATTCTGGGGCCACCTTCTCTAGCTGATTTTCATGTGGCCCCATTGCCCTTCCATTAATAGGTTTATGGGTGAGCATGTGACCTAGTTTCTGACAATGAGGAGTTAAAAGAAGTCTGTTGGAGACTTGGGAAAGGTTCTTAGTTGTTTGTTTGTTTTTTTGTTTTTAAGACAGTATGAAAAAAAAAAAGACTGCGTTTCTACCTTTGATGTTGGCATATGAGAACTAGATTGTGAAGAGAGCTACCTCACAAACTGGAATTGGTAATAGCAAGATAGGAAGAACCTGGATTCTTGATGACATTGTTGGGCCACGTATTTTTACAAGTTACAAAAATCCCCTAATTTAGGATTCTGTTTATGTAAATTAATATAGCTGTTGGTCAAGCCACTTTTATTGGGTATTCTGTTACTTGTCTTTGAGTAAGTAACATTTAAGCTGAGCAAAAAGCAAGGGGAGGAACATAGTTCTAGGGTAAAGGAAATACCAATGCTTAAAACAAGAAAAGCTTACCATGTTCTAAAGACAAAAGAATTTTAGTGTGGTAGGAATGTAGTGAGCAAGGGAGAGAGTGGTTAGATATGATGTTGGAAAAGTAAACAGGCCAGTTCAGATCAATTAACCATGAACTTTATTTTGTTTTTTATTTTATTTTGGATTTTAAGAACAAAGGAAGCTTTTTGGAGGGTTTTAGGCAGGAGAGTTATCTAATCATATTATGTACTTTTGAGCCCTCTGACTGCTGTGTAAAGAATGAATTGGAGGAAGGTCAAAGTAAGAAGCAAGGAGATAAGTTACTGCAGTTGTCCAGGCTAGAGATGATGATGGCTTGGGCCAAGCTGATGGTGGGTGAAGATGGAGAAAAGCAAACACATTGGGATCATTTTTTGGAGATAGATCCATAGGTTTTGTTGGTTTTGAAATAGGGGGATGAGAGAAAGGGTAGAATCAAGTGTGGCTTATAAGTATGAGTGTTGTGCAGTTTGGTAGATTGATGATGAACCATGCTGGGACGAAGATGAGGTGCAGGACTGAACACATGTGACTTCAGGAGTTTGGTTTATGACAAAGCAAGTTGAAGATGCATGTCAAGTTGGCACATGGATTTATGAGTCTAAGCTTTAGAGGAGTTAGAGATTCAGATTTAGTAGTCTCAAGTCATTTAAGTAGTACTTAAAGTCATGGAATTGGAGGAGAATAACATACAAGAATGTAAGTAGACAAGACCATGATTTGGTGTACTCCAACATTTAGCAGTCCAGCAGAGGAGAAGAGGCAGGAAGAAAATTGGTAGAGTGTGCTGTCAGGGAGGCTAAGAGATTGGAGTGGTCCAGAATGAGTAAACATCTGATTTGGATGCTGCAAAGCTGCTGGGTAAGGTGAGAGCACAGAACATGCTGTTGGATATGGGGGCTGGGGAAAAAAAGGGAGGGTCCTGGGTAACTCCTGGGTTTCTGGCTTGAGTAAATAGATGGATGGGTTTGCCTTTTTCAGAAAAGAAGACACAGAAGACTGAAGAGTTGGGGTGAGAGGGAAGATAGTGAATTTAGTTTGGGACACATGGAGTCTAATAGGGCCCTAGGATATCCAGGTGATGTCCAGCAGGCAGGTGGACATACAGGCCTGAAATTCAGAGCATTGAGCTGTCTTATGAATCTGGAAGTGAAAGTTCCAGAAGTCAAGTACCTCCCCTAGCACCTTCCTTGGTGTTTGTTAAGCTTTCCCAGATAAGAACCCAAACTTTTTTACTGAAATTTAAAACACATTTGGAGAGCAGCTTTTTCTGGAGGCCTCTGCATCTCAGATTTTTGAAGAGTTAGGGACCAGGATTTCTAGAGCTCACAGGTCAGATGGTCTTTGGAAATTAACAGGAAGGAGGAGGCAGTCTCTCTGGGACTGCTTCCGTCCTCCTCCCAGGAGTTACCTGGATGGGCTGTAAGGCTCTTGTGAAGCATCCTGCAGGGCCATCCAAGTTCTTTGCTCCACAGCATCATCTTCTGAAGACCAACCAAACCTACCTCCAGCACAGCACAGAGTTGGCGGGGGCAAGAGAGGCCCTCATGAGGGAAAGGAAACAGACCTGAACATAAGACTGACCCTATCATCTGGACTCCTTATCCCAGGCTCTTTCTGAACCCTCACCCCCACATCCAGTCCATTTTCTTCATTCTTCTCAGACACATCTAGGCAACCTGACCTCCCTTTGGTCAGGGCGTCAGTGTGCTGGGTCTTACCTTTTGGTCCATGTTGTGATTGGCTTTTTATAAGGCTATCCTCCCCCAGAGATTAGGTACCTTAATATTTTCACATTAAAAGTGTTTCTCCAGTGCTGGCTAATAAATGTTTAATATCAGGATGGACAGGCTGGGACAGGCAAACATGCTCATGCACACACATGCCATTCTGCTACTCAAAAGAATTTGACCACCTCCACTGGAGCCAAACCATGCATCTGCTCCCTGTAAGGCTCTTTGGGAAACCCTGGAGTGAAAGAGCTGGCAGCAGCTGGAAAAAAAAAATAGCAGAGGCCCATAAGCTGTGTGTGGTGTTGGGGTAGAGGAACCGGGCCAGTCAGAGATCCCAGAGGCAACAGAGTGTGATAGGAAACTAGGAGTCAGGTGATTAGGACTCCACCACCAATGCCCTTGGGAAGATTGTTTCTCTTCTTTGAACCTGTTTTCTATCTGTATAATGGTGGCCTTCAAGGATCTTTCATGTGTGTGCTGAGAGGACCAGAACAATATGTATTTTGTTCACAGTTGTATCTTCAGTTATTCACAGCACTGTTCTTATTGGAGGTAGAGCATAGGTCTTATTGGTTTTGAACTGGGGCATGGGATATTTATTCTTATTAAATGTTTCAGGGGGAGTCATGATGGGCTTTTGAGAATCTCTTGCTTAGCCCATTCAGGATGAGGAGTCCCCAACACTCTTAGAAGTCATTCCCCAACTCACTTATTCAGCCCTATCTCCCTACACACATGCTGAAATCCAGAGAGATATTCCCCACGCCCTTCCTTCCTTTGCTCTCACAGTTCCCTCCATCTGGAATGCCCATCCACATCCTCTGCATATTCAAATTCCACCCATCTTGTAGAGCCTTGCTTCAAAGAAAGCTCCTCTGGTAAGCCTTCCTAAACTTTCTCCAAAAGGAAATAACTTGGTTTTCTTTAGTACTTCATCCACCCTAGCTCTCAGGGTACTTACCACATTTCATCTTAATTTGGGGGTGACTGGTTTCCCTGTTCTAGATCTTCCCCTGGACTATGTCTCTTGGAGAACAGAGGTAGTGTCCGGCTTTTGTTTCCCTGGGGCCTGGTACTTGAGTAATCAAATAAATACTAATTTATAGGATTGTGTCTTATGGGATCCCCTCCGTGACTTCCCTACCATAAGCGGGTATGGCTGAGCCTATTTTACAGATGAGGAAACTAAGGCCCAGAGATTTGTCTGAGATCTCCCAGAAAGACATAGGCTGAAGTTCATCAGCACCCCTCAGTACTCCTCAGCAAGTAAAAGAAGTCTTCTCACCCACTGCAGGGAGGCTGCTCACGTGTGATTGGCTTGTGCTGAAGTCACCTTGTCACTGCCTTTCCTTCTGCCCTTCTGTCCTTTCGCATCATCTTCCTCTTTCTCTTCTTCAAACTTCAACTTCCTCCCTTTTTTCTTTTCTTCCTTGGCTTCCATCACCTTTCTTAACCTCTGTACCAGTGATTCTGTTCTAATTTCTACCCAAAGCCCTGTCACCTCCTCTGCTTGTTACCTCTATTTTGCTGCCCAGCCTGTCCCCAAAGAAAAGTTGGATGCCTGCTTGCTCTCAACCTCTAAACCTTCCTAGGTTAACTAAGAGGGCCCAGGACAGGGAAGTATCCAATCATTTTCCTCCCCACCCCAAGCTAGAAAATGAGCCAAGTAGAAAGTTGTATAAATGTATAACCAGGACCAAAGCCCAAATTTCTTCTTCAAAGCCTTGTCTAAAGAAATTAGTGGTACCAGCTTTCACCCTAGGAAACAGCAAGGAAATTGTGAAAGTAGAGGGTGCTAGGGTCCCCATTGTATACTTCACTCACTCGCTCGCTCACTCACTCACTCACTCAATATATTCTGCCATCTTGGAGCTTACATCCTAGCAGAGAGAGAATTATAAAGTAAACCAATAAGTTGTCAAGACAATTACAGATTAGGATAAGAGTTATGAAGCCAGTAAATACGGAGAGTAGCTAGGTGTTGGCTGAGGTCAGAGAGCTTTTATGAGGGGGTTTAATTTGAGCTGAGCCAGGACTGAGAGTGAGTAAGCTAGGTAGAGAGCAGGCAGTAAGGTTCCAGAAGGAGGGAACTGCAAACACAAAGGATCTTGATTTGTTTGAAGCAGCATGAAAAGACTAATGGGCTAGAGTTGAGTGAGAGGTGTAGGGAGTGCCATAAGATAAAGTTGGAGCTATGTAGCAGGAATTTTATGGAAAGCTATTTAAGAGCTTTGAGCAGAACTGATTAACATTTTTTGTTAGTGTTTACATTATTAACTATGTAAAAATTTATTGCTGAATACTATATATGATTACATTTCACTTGTTATACAAGGTTTTACTTCTGCCTGGAGTTGGTAACTAACTGCCTCATTTTTTTTTTCATTTGCTAATTTTCTACATTGTCGTTATGTGCCATTGAGTCGGCTCCAACTCCTGGCATGAATGAGTGATGCCACAATGTCCTGTCCTCAACAGACCTGCTAAGCTCCTATAGAGCCATGACTATGTCTTTTTTTATGGAGTTAATTCATCTCATATTTCGTCTTCCTCTTTCCTAGCTGTCTTCCATTTTTCCCAGCATTATTGTCTTTTCCAAAGAACCCTGCCTTCCTTTTCATGATGTGCCCAAAGTAGGACAGCTTCAATTTTGTCATCTTTGCCTCCAGTGATGTTTCAGGCCTAATTTGCTCTAGGACTCACTTGTTTTTGTATGATTATTATTATTTTTACATCTTCCATTAAACTTTCAGTATAATTTTTCACAAAATTAAATACATCAGTACCATGTCAATTCTAGTTTCCTTTTCCTGGAAACCTGCCAGTTTCCTGTTCCAGAGTGGATTGTTTCCCTCCAGGCATGCGGTACCTTGATACCTCCTTTCACCTCTTTCCTGGCTGGACTTTTCTGAATCCCATGTTTTTTTCTTTTTTGGTTTACTCCCTTGTTTTGCTGGAGCACATCTTCCAGTAATTTCTTAAGAAAGTGTGCATGGGATAAAACTACTTTAATACCTCACATATGCAAAAGTATCTCTATACTACATGTTTGAAAAATGTGGCTAGGTATAAAATTATACAGAAAATCATTTACCCTCAGAATTTTGAAGGTATTCTTTTATAGGCTTTTAGCTTCCAATTCACTATTGAGATGTCTGATACCATTTTTATCCCCAAACCTTTATATGTGATCTTCCTTTCTCCCTAGATTTTAGGAGAGAATAGTGATTAGAAGCATAGACTCTGGAGTCAGACTGCCCAAAAGACTGCCTTGTAACCTTGGACAAATTTCTCAATCTCTCTGCACCTCAGCTCCCTCATTTACAAAATGGGGTTGTTGGAAGTTTAAATGAGTTGATACAGAGAGAACACTTAGAACAGTGAGTGCCTGGCAAAGAGTATACTCTACATAAACATTTGCTATTATTATTAGGATCTCTTTATCCCTGGCATTTTAAAATTTAATAAAATTTGTGCCTTTTTTTCACTCATTGTGCTGGAAATTCAAAAAGTATGTGACACACTTTAAGTTTTAGAAAACTTTCTATTATTCTTTGATAATTTTCTTTCTTCTATCTATTTCTCTTTCTGGAACCTTTAGATATTGAACTTCCTGGCTCACCTCTGATTTTCATACATTTTTTTTATTACTGTGCATTTTATTTTAGTTCTACTTTCTGATAAATTTCCTCAATTTTATCTTGTAAGTCTTCTACTGAATTTTTAAATTTTAGCTATAATTTTATATTGTAAGTACTTTATTCTTATTATCTTTTTATACTTTATCTTCTTTTATCTCTGCCTTTTTTTCTTCTCCCTATATTTTCCCTTTCCTGAGTTTTTCTGTTTACTTTGACTTCCTTCAAACTGGAGGCTTGCCACAAGTATCTGGCAATCCTTGACTGCTCATATTCAAGAATGAAGCATTAAAAATAATGTGCTTGAGTGAAGCTTTTGAACTGGGGGCTTCCTGGTGCAGGGGTTTATGACTGGGGGATCTTTAAATGTTTGTATTTATAGGTCTTTTTTCTGCACTTGTTCATTTTCTCCAGGAGTAGTGGTATAAACTTCCTGGACGGTATTTTCAAAAGCTGAGGAAGTGGACTGGGGCTTCATTTTTCAATCTATTCTGTTTTGGGTCCCACCCCCTGTCCTCTGCTATGTCTGGTGTCCCTGATTTTGCAGTATTTATTTCACATTTTTCAGAAAATCCTCCCTCTACTTCAAGGTGAGTGGCAGTCATCTGGCTGTGTGAATGGGGGAGAAGTTTGAGAACTTCAAAGATCTAATTACCCTGTGAATAAAGTTTCAACCAGTATCTGTTTTTATCCTTGACCCCACCTTCTTTAGTACCTGTGGAGCATATCTCCTTGCTTCCTGTTATTATTCCCCAACTCTGAAGGCATTAACACTTTGGCTTCCTCTATTCTGCTAAGTCAGTTACCCCTCTTCCACCTACTTTTCATTTTCTAAAAATTGAAACCTCTTTTGCTATTTCCTCCCCCACCCTCTAGTCCTTGGTATTTCTGTTTTGAGTCCTTTGCTGTCAATTCAGGGGGAAAGCGAAAACCTAAATCTGGGTGTTAAATCCCCTAGTCCAGGACCAGGGAAAATACGAGAAAACTACTTTGCCAGACTCTAAATGTATCAATTGATTCATTTTATAAGACCATAAAAGATTCAAAATTCCAAGGATCCAAACATCAGCCAGAATAATTTTCAACAAAGTCCTTTTTATTTATTTTACTAGAAATTACTTTATTAAATCACCAGGAATTTTCAGCACAAGATTTAACATCTTAATGACCATCAAGGCCTAGACTCTGAGACTTGCTCTGCCTCTCCCAGTCCTTAAAGGGGTTTAGATGGAGAGACATCATTAACAGAGACCAAGTCAGATGGTTGCTGTCCTCCTTTCCCAGTCATTGGACAAGCTGCTCAATCCTTGTCCAGAGCAGGAAAGAGACAGTATTTCAGAAAAATCTAGTAAAGAATTTGGCATTGTACCAACTTTTTTTTTTTTAACAATTTATATTAACAGTATTAGTCCAAATTTGCTTCTGATCTAAATTTTTTTTTGCAATTTACTTTTTTTGGTATGTATGTAATTTTAATATACAATCTCACTTCTGTGCAAATTAATCAACCCAGTGCCAAGAAAAATCCCTCAAACCAGAATAGCTTCATTTGCCATTGGAAAGAGGAGAGATTTTTCTGCTCCTTTTTTATGCAAGAGTTGAACAACCACCCCACCACACAAACACACCAAAGTCCAAATGTTACTTCTGGTCTTGGAATGTGCAGCTTATGATGGGCTGATTCAAATTACCTAGAAAGAACAACTGTGGAACTACTATGCAGGCAACCTTCTTTGGAAATTCCTTCTTAAAATCAACTCTTGAGAATCATTCATGATTGTGCACAAAGGCTCTAAGGTCCAGACAACTTCTGCTATTCCACCTCACAAGCTAGATTCAGAGGAGGCACTGGAATTTTCTGGAGCAAGAGCAGTAGCAGTGGCCCCACGAGGTAGGACCTCAATAACTCGAGGCTTGTCAATGATCCGGGCAGTCCGGTTTCCCTTTTCCACAATGCCCACGATCCATGCTTGGTGACCCTCTCCATACTTGGAAGATTTGATTTCAGAACAAAAGCGAGCTGCCTGTTCCCTTGGCAAACAAATCAGTAATCCCCCAGAAGTTTCTGCCGAGGTTCCTTGAAGGAGCCCAAACCGCCCACTGGCCTTGCTGATGGCAACCATCTTGGCAATGATTGGCAGATTATGAATGACGAAGGACACCTCATTCCTTTGTTGTTTTGCAAGGTTCTGAGAGTGACCTAGAATGCCAAAGCCTGTGATATCTGTGGCCGCATGGGCATTAAACGTGTGCATTAACCCAGCAGCAGTTCTGTTTAGGGTAGCCATATTGAACATGGCTTCCTGATAGGCCAGCTCGACCTCTTCTCTGGAGACCACCATCTTTATCTTATTCCATCTTTCAGGATTATCTAGCCATTGGTGGGCATTAACAGCAACTTGGGTTCCTAAGGGTTTGGTTAACACGAGCACATCCCCAACAACTGCACTGTCAGGCATTATGAATTCATTTGGCTGACACACCACAGTCGCAACCCCACCCACGATAATCCAAGGGTTCATCACGGTTTGTCCACCGGTCACTGCAGTCCCTCCGTCCTCAGCAGCATCCCGGAAGCCTCTGATCATCATCGGGGTTATCTTTTCTCGTTCCTCTTCACTCATGTTCTGGCTGATGCCGAGTAACATCAACATGTTGTCGCATTCAGTGATGCCCATGGCATAGAGGTCACTCAGCACGTTGGCACAAGCTATCCGCCCCATCATGTAGGGATCTTCCACCAAGGGGTAAAAGAAGTCCGTGGTCTGCACCAGTGACAGGCCTCCGTGCCTCAGGGGTATGACGCAGGAGTCCATCCCAATGCCCAGGGCTGGAAAGGTTGGGCTGGGTTCCTGGGCCGCATCTTCGTGGCCTCCGACCAGGCGCCGGCCCAGCGGGGGCCGCTCGTCCGGCCGCGTCAGTCCCTCCAGGAGTTTGAGCAGAGTCTCCTGGGGGACCTTGCAGCCTCAGCCCTTCATGCCGGAGAAGCCCGTCAGCCGCCAGCTCGGGCTGAGGCCCAACGCCTGGGGCTCGAAGGGCCGGTAGCTCGAGAAGCCCCGACCCAGAGATAAGCCGGCCGGACCCGCGGAGCCTTCTGTCGCCGCCGCCGCCGCCGCCATCGCCTCCCCGCCGGCGCCCGTCGCTGCGGCTCCCGCCATCACGCCCGCCTGGCAGGAACGGGAAAGGAGGCGCGGCTCCTTTTATTCTCTACCCCAGTTAATAACGCGTAACTTGTCGGACATTACCGCAGAGATTCTCCCCGACCCAAGCAGCGACCCCGACTCCGGCGACACCGCGCGCTCCCGGGCTTCCTGAGAGAGGAACCGCCGGCCTCCTGCATTTATACCCCTGGTGATTGACAGTCGTCGGGCCCAATGACGGCTTCGCTCCAGAGAGGCGGGCTTCCTTCGGTCAAAGAGGCTGACGCAGGACGTCCGAGTCAACCACCAACTTGCAGAATCGGTCTCGGCGGGACGACGCGGCCGGCGTGCGGTTCGCTCCCCTTACTGTGATTCCAGGGTTCCCGTGAGCGAGGCTGGCGGACTCTGCTCTTCTAGAAGCAGGTTGCCCAGGACAGCATTTCTAACCACGACGGAACAGCCGTCACTTGGCAAACCTCAAGCTGACCAGAATTGTTCAAAGGTCGCTTGGCAGCGCGTAGGATCAATCCAGGGTAGGAAAGGAGCCAACGGGGAAAAAAATCGGAAAAAATAATGAGAAATTAGATAGTAAGTTCCTACCATTATGTAAGCAAACTGCAGCATCAAAATAATAAAGCTTTCAAGTGGGCTTGAAAGAGTTTTAGCACTCAAGACGCCTGCATGGGTCCCGGCGTTGTTTCCACCAGCGTCTGGAAGAGTCACGTTCCCTTTCCCTGCGTTACTTGACTCATCTGAACAACGAAGTAGTTTACCTAGATCTGTTCTAAAGTTTCTATACCTCTTTAAGTTAATATATAGGAGAATCGGTGATGTATCCATGAATCGGTGATGTCTCCATGAAGGGCAGTTTGCCAATGTCTATTAAAATTATAACTACACATAGTACCTTTGATCCAGCAGGTCCAATTTTAGGACTTTATCCTACCAGAATAAGTGAGAAATGATATGTTTTTTACTGCTGTGCTGTTTGGAATATCAGCATACTGGAACAACATAAATATTTATCTGTTATGATTTAAATAAATTGTTATACATTTATATAACAAGCTACCAAGCAACCATAAAAAATAAGGAGGAAATACTGATGATGTAATTATATTAATAATAGTTACAGTTCTGATAAGCACAGTTCTAAATTCTTTACATATACTAATTTAATTTCATAAAACCTTTTGAGTTAGAATTTTTTCCACACCTTACAAGTAAGGAATATAAGGCACATAAAGATTAAATGACCTATTCAAGGTTAAAGCCAGCTTAGAGTGTAGCTGAATATACATCCAAACAATCTGCTCCAGTGAACATCAGGTTATATTGCCTATGATGTTTGTTAAGAGAAATAAGTAAGCTTCAGAACAGTGTGGATAGAATGCTACTATTTGTTGTAAAAGGAGGAAGTATACGTGATAGCATATTTCTGGAAGGTTGGTCACCAGAAACTGATAATATCGATTGCCCCAGGGAGGGAATGATATGCTAAAGGGCTGGAAGATTTTTCCTTTTATTGTCCTTTTGTTTCTTTAACATTTGGAACTTTAAAAAGAACACTTTTAAATATATGAATGTATTACATATTTTTTAAAAAATAACTTCCCATAGGAGTATAAATTGGTGCAATGATTTTGGAAAAATGTTTGACCTTAACTGACAAAGTTGAATTTATGGAATCCCATGCATTCCACCCACAGGCGGAATGCCTCAGCAGTTCTACCAATAGGACATGCCCTAGAAGAAATCCTGTGCATGTACCCCAGGAGATATGTACAGAATGTAAGAGTTCTAGAGATTAATCACACAACAATGGGAATGTACTCAACACTAATGGTTAAGATGATAAATTTTATGCTGTGTATTTTGCCACAAAAATATTTTTAAAATAGGAGATACCTATAGCTCTTATAGTACATCATTACATATGGTTTTTATTAATGAACAACACAGTATTAAGCAGTTTACCTAGTATATGGAGTGAATGGAAAGGAACTTGAACATTAGAATTAGACGGAGTTGCAATCTTGGCCCACCTAATGACTTTAGGAGAATTGTTTAACTTCTAACCTCAGTTTCATTGCCTATAAAATAATTCTTTCACCTGAAGATAATACATACCAGATAGGAATGTTATGAGAATTAAATTTTAAAATGTGTGTAAAGCACCTAACACAGTTTCTGGCTGATGGTGAACTTAAAATAAATGATAGAACCAAACAGTACTGTTAATGTGGATATAGGGACTAGAATTTAAATTAACAAAATATAACATCTTGGAAAGTTTTATTATAAAAACAAAGTTATTTATTTTCCCTTAAAAATATAACTATAGCAGCAAAACACTGTAAATAACCCAGTGTCTGTTAACAGGGGAATGCATAAATAAATGTGGTAAAATAAATGTACAGAATAGAATATTATTTTTCTGTGAAAGTGAATTATAAGTATAGGCATCAATCTCAAAAACAAAATGTTGAGAGTAAGAAGTTACAGAATAACACATACACTAAGATGCCATTTGTATAAAGTTCAACCCCAGAAAAAGCAATAATATACTGTTTATCATTTATGTTAAGAGATACATAAATGATAAAAAAAAATCTTTAAAAAGATAGGCATAGGGATTACTTCTGGTGAAGGGCACATAGGGGATCTCTAGGCTGTGTTAAAATCTGTTCCTTGGGTGGGTGGTAGTTTTAAACCATACATATGTATTTCAACACATTCTTTTTGTAAGTAAGCTATATTTCAACATTTTGAAAAAGTATGCTATATTTCCGAATCAAAAGTACAAAAAAAAAAAAAGAGAGAGAGAGTGAAAAAGCAATAGCTACGGAAGCAAAAGACCTCTGGGTTTTGTCTGACCTCTGAATTTGCTATCAGTGAGTTATCTGGCCTTGAGGAAGTTATGTAACCTCTCTACACCTTAGTTTCACTTTTGCAAAATGAGGGTCATAATCTTTGCTTAGGATCTGGTGAAAGGGTCATATGAAAACCTCAACTATGAAAAGTTCTTCACAAAATGTTCAGCATAAGGTACACATGAAGGATTCTCATGTCACTAAATAAAAGAAAAACAGAAACATTCTATTCCACCCATAGTCACCTCACCTGGGATAAAAAGGGACTAGATCAGATGTCCCTGGTTATATATTCTCTTAGTTCTGTGGACTTTTCCTCTTGGCACGTAGCGCTATTTGTAATTCTTTATTCACGTGATTACACCATGACTATTTGCCCCCCGCCCCACTAGTCTGTAAGCACCATAGGGCAGAGGCTGCTCTGTTTTCCCACCTTGCTTTCTCTAGCACTTTTTATGGCAATAACATTTGTCGAATAAATACATCATTTTTATACAATACACTTTGCTGGCACATATGATGAGCCAGGCATGGTACTGAGCATTTCACATTTAGTTAGCTCCTCATTTAATCCTCATAGCAGCCACAGGAGACTAGCATTATTATCTTCATTTTACAGATGAGGAAACTGAAGTCTCAGATAAGTTAAGAGTCTTGCACAGGTCGCCATCTAAGAATCAACCCCCTCGACCCCCTCACCCTGGGGGCCCCCTCGATTATTCTAACAATCTCCACCATGCCCCCTAAGGAAGTAGGACTCTTTTGGGGGAAGGTTTTCACCCATACAGTTCCCTGTTCCTTCTACTTGGAGGCAATGTTCACTTGTGCCAGTGCAAAGAAAGTCATAAATTTACCTCAGCCAGTGACAAACCCACTGGATTCAGAAGTTCATTTGCCTTTCTGCAGGAGATCCTGCAGGTGATTTTTGTGACTGTATCATGAGCATTTGAAAGCAACCTTTTAATCTTTTTCTGAACTACACTTACCGTTTGGGTTAAGGCATGTGTGTCAAAGATTGCCAAGGTAAAAACGTGGAGGGGGCATTGGGAGAAGAGGCAAGGAAGACAGTTCTAAAGAATAAAAGGATCTGAGTGCCAATCCCTCATTCGCTTTTCATATATAACAAAAGCATTGAGGCTAGGACTAGCTATAGTTTTTTCCCATTATGATAATAATTTAGAGTTTTAAACTATACTTTAAGGTTCAGTACATATTCTTCCAATTAAAAAATTTATTCTTAATTATAGTTTAAATACAATATTATATTTATTTCAGGTGCACAACATAATGATTCAACATTTATATACCTTACAAAGTGATCACCAGGGTAAGTCTAGAAACCATTGGTCGTTTTACAGAGTTATTATAATATTATTGACTCTATTCTCTGTGCTATACATTAAATCCCTGTGACTTACTTTATAATTGAAAGTTTGTACTTCTTAATCCCCTTCCCCTTTTTTGCCCAATCGCTACCCACTCCCTCTGGCAATCATCAGCTTGTTCTCTGTATCTATGAGTTTGCTTCTGTTTCATTTTGTTTATTTGTTTTTGTTTTTTAGACTTCACATGTAAGTGAAATCATGTGGTATTTGTCTTTCTCTGTCAGACTTATTTCACTTAACATAATATTCTCAAGGTCCATCCAAGTTGTTGCAAATGGCAAGATTTCATTCTTTTTTTTTTTTATGGCAGAGTAATAAAACAATTATGGATTATGGATAGGTATGTAGTTATTGCTATTTTTAAAATTACTTTCTTTTTTTTTTTGTATTTCTCTGTTTCTCCTTGCTTTCTTTTCTTGTACATTGATAACTTTCTTTAGTGATTTGTTTAGGTTCCTTTTTTCTTTATTTTTTGTGTATCTATTATAGGTTTTTGGTTTGGAGTAAGCATAAAATTCACATATAACAAGCTATTTTAAGTTCATGGTCACTTAAGTTCAAATGCATTCTAAAATCACTACTTTTTTCACTTACCCCCATGTTGTTTTTGACATATTTTACATTGTGTGTATGTATCCCTTAATGTATTACTGTAGTTATATGTGCTTTTATTACTTTTGTTTTTTAACTTTCATACTATTTTTATTATTGGTTGATCCACTACATTTACTAAATGTTTGTCTTTATTAGTGAGATTGTTTTCTTTCCAATATTTTTTTATTTTTATTTTTGGCCTTTTCTTTTCCAATTTAAGAAGTTCCTTTAACATTTCTTTTATTGCCTGTTTAGTGATGATGATCTCTTTTAGCTTTTGCTTGTCTGGGGTACTGTTTTGTTTTTCAAGGAATATTTAATAAGATAGGTACATATGCTTTTCTAACATGTATTTTTATATTAATGAAACTAAAGTAAAACGTCCTATCCATTGGTTGAAAATACCCTGCTTTATGTGTGTACATTGAGTACAATTTTAAAAATACTGTAATTATAACTTTGGACTTCAGAATTTGAATAAGTGCCAGTGTTCTCTCCTGTTTTCATATAGGAAAAGAAAATTCCTTTGAAAATAAGTTGAAGCCTGGACAAAAGCTTAGGATTACTCCATAGCATTTTCATGATTCAGATGATACAAGGGAAGCTTCACTTCAACCTTTTAAAGAAGACATTCCAGCTCACATGATCTCATCGACCAGGTGAATGTCGGTGGCAATCACAGTATAGGAGTGAAGTCTCTTTACATAATAGTTATCCCATATGCCTATTTCTGCTGCTACCATTGGCTCACCTGTGTTCGAATCCACACCCCAATGTGACCTGATTCTGAATATTCTGCTTAAACTTTAACTAGTGTTTCCTAAGATCAAAACCAAAGTTCAGAGCAAGAACCTTGGGAATAGTGAGCAATGCACCAGCAAATGCTTGAACTCCAGATTAGGCCCTGCCCTTTACACTGAACTTATATTTAACCAGGGCTTCTGTCATTGTCACTTCCACTGCATCAGCACTTGGAACTACACAGCCATCATCAATATCATTTTTAACAGCCCTCAAGCCATATCCTTTTGCACCTTTGATTTGAGTCATTTGACCAACAAAGTGACAGAGTGAGGATTGTTACATTTCCCAATAAAGGTAAACTTCTTTTATCCCAGTGTATACTCATAGACAAGTTCTGCATGTTCCAAACAATCAAGATTTAGGTCATCAAAAGAATTTAGAGCTACCCTACCACAAACAAGAGTCTGTCTTTTAATATTTCTTTTTTCATATTTCTTCACAGAGCTACTATGCCTTTTTACTTACTTTTTTTTTTTTTTTTGCAAGAGCATCTAAGGAAAATGGGTCAATTCCCTTTTGAGTAATAAAAATTTTTTTATCTGAGTCATTACACCTTCTTTTTCAATTCTATTAATTTTTAACTCTATCTTCAATGAATTTTCTTTCAGCATTTACTACTTTCTCACTTTTCAGCACTCTTATAAAAAAAGCTAGAATTCACTTTTGTTTTCTCATATTCTAATGACATATTGCACATGAGAATGCATGCATCTTATGCTCTATTTTTTATATCAAGATGTTTTGCCATATGATCCAAAACAAGACCTCTGACTAAGCTGCTATCAGTTTTAGATTTCTGTTTCATCTCCATGATCTCAACCATTAAAAGGTCAATAGTTTCATCTGTTTTTTTTTTAATGGAAAAAAATGGAGTTAACTACAGCTTCTGTTAAGACATCAGCAAGATCAGCATCAACTTTAGTACATAGAGATGTTCTGGCCACACCTATGAGTGTTTTCACTGTCCATCTTTTTGCTCACTTTGATTTGTCCCCAAAACTGATATGCCTTTTTCCTTGAAGCTTTAAATCCCTCTGATATTAATCTGGAATGAAGACTTTCAGAAATGTAGATATCTGCCTATTTCAACAGCTCTCTAATGATCCAGACCATCACTAGTTACGTATGTGATCCTGGACTGTTGATACTTTGGGTGTTAAGGAGGCTGTTGGGTATTGAATTTGCATTTTATGAAGCAGCACATTGCCATCTTTAGTAAGCTTGATGTCTCCAGCACAAGAAACAACCATCTTCATGGTACCCTTAGGCCCCAAGTAGGTCCTCAGCATGTCATGCAACCCGTGGGCCACTCTGATGTTGACCACGAAGGCTGCCTGAGCTCAGGCCACCTCAGCCTTAGAGTTCGGAGTCTTCACAGCCATGACAGCTGACCTAGCAGAAGAGGAGGAAGCATGTCTGGAAAACTGTCTCTTTTTCACCTCTGAATAACTTTGCTTATAGAGTATTCTTGGTTGTAGGTTTTCTTATTTGATCATTTTAAATATGTCATGCCATTACCTTCTGCAAAGTTTCTGCTGAAAAACCAGCTGATAGCCTTATATGTAACTAGCTGCTCTGCTTGTGCTTCTTTTAAAATTCTCTCTTTAACTTTCAGAATTTTAATTATATCTTTGTGTAGGCCTGTTTGGGTTCGTCTTGTTTGGGACTCTGTGCTTTTTAGACTTGGATGTCTGTTACCTTCACCAGGTTGGAGAAGTTTTCAGCCATTATTTCTTTAAATAGGTTTTCTGTCCCTCTTTCTCTCTCTTATTTTGAGACCCCTGTGATTTGAATGTTGTCCCAGAGGTCCCTTAAACTAACCTCATTTTTTTGAATTCTTTTTTTTTTTTGCTGTTCTGATTGGGTGATTTCCACAACCTTGTCTTTCAACTTGTTGACTCATTCTTCTGCATCAATTATCTTCTGTTGTTTTCCTCTAGTGTATTTTTTTATTTCAGTTATTGTACTCTTAAGTTATGATTGATTTTTTTATATTTTATATCTCTTTGTTGAAGTTCTCACTGAGTTAATCTATTCTTCTAATGAGTTCATTGAGCATCCTTATAACTTGTGTTTTGAACTCTTTATCTCATCATTTTATTTAGGTCTTTTTCTGGGGTTTTATCCTGGTCTTCATTTGGAACATATTTATTTGTCTCTTTATTTTGGCTGTCTCTCTGTTTCAACCTCTCCGGGTCTTGAAAGAGTGACCTTGTATAGGTGCTTCCCTTTTGTAGACGGCACATGCTGTGTGTTGGATGTCTCTGGCAGGCCAGCTGGAGCCAGGTGTCTTTAACTGGTCTGCATGGGCCACAGGGAGGCCTGGGGGCAAGGACTGTGGGGAGTCAAGGTTGCCTTGGTGGGCTGGCTGAGACTATAGCTGGAGCCAACTCAGGATGCAGGTAGTCCCTGGGGCCTGGAGCTATAGTTGGAGCAGGTACAGCCATGACAGTCCCAGGAACTAGAGGAGCTGGTGTGAGCCTGAGGCCTAATGTGTACTCTGATGGCTTGGCTGGCTGGTTAGAGTGCCTGGATTGTGCTCCTGCCTGTGTGATCAAGGAGGAGGGGAAGGGCCACAAAAGGTACTCTCTGGGGCCTCTAACACAGGAGAGAGTTCCTGCAGTCTCCCTACCATTTGGTTTTAGGGTTAGTAAATGGATTTCCTTCCCATACAGTCTAGGTACCCTTTAAACCATCGTGTTTTCTTTTGTTTATTTTTGTTTTTGTTTTTGTTTTTGCTGTGCCCCAGGTCTGGTGAGTCTGTGAACAGGCCCTTCAATGATTCCTCTCAATTGAACCAACTGAAGTATTTTCAATGTATTGAAAACATACTGAATGTTTATTTTATCACAGTAAAAAACATTTTTTAAATCTCATACCTGTTAGAATAGCTATAATCAACAGGACAAGTAATAATAAATGTTGGAGAGGATGAAGAGAAAAAGCAACCCTCATACACTACTGGTGGGACTGCAAATTGGTGCAGCCACTATGGAAAACGTATGGAGGTTCCTCAAAAAACCAAGAATTGCTCTACCATATGATCCAACCATCCCTCTACT
Organism: Cynopterus sphinx; assembly: GCA_030015415.1. Classification (NCBI taxonomy): domain Eukaryota; kingdom Metazoa; phylum Chordata; class Mammalia; order Chiroptera; family Pteropodidae; genus Cynopterus; species Cynopterus sphinx. Next base: position 89,601,375 of record CM057379.1, on the reverse strand, counting down.
GAGTATTTACCATAAAGACTTGAAAACCCATATCCAAAAAGGTATTTGCACACCAATGTTCATAGCAGCATCATTCACAGTGACCAGGATATGGAAGCAACCAAAGTGTCCTTCAATAGCTGATTGGTTAGAAGCTGTGGAACATATATACAATGGAATATTACTCAGCCATCAGAAGAGATGAAATACTGCCATTTGTGACAACATGGATGAACCTCAAGATAATCATGCTAAGTGAAATAAGCCAGACAGAAAAAGTTGTAAATCACATGAGATCACTTATATAGGAATATAAACCTAAAGCCAACAAATGACCAGGTCAAACAGAGACTCATGGACATGGACTATAAACTAGTGGTTACCAGAGTGGGTGGAGGGGAGGTAGGCGGGATAAAAGGGGTCAAATACGTGGTGACAGAAAGAAATCTAACTATGGGAGGTGAACACACAGTGTAAACATATATATGCCTTACTGTTAAAATGGACAGGTGAAACTTATTGGATTTCGTTAACCAACGTCACCATAAAAAATAATAAAATAAAATAAAATAAAAATGTTGGTCCCAGGGGTGTAGGAAGACCCCGAACTCACCTCCTGCCATGAACACATAAGAAATGGAGACAGAGACAGTACCGTGTTCTTGCTCTTATTTGCTGTGTAGAAGCTATTCAGTCAGCCTTCAGTTTTTCTTCAGGGGGTATTGCTCTGTCTGTAGGTATAAATTTGATGTGTTCATTGGAGGAGGTGAGTTCAGGGTCTTCCTACACCTCAGTTTTTGACAATATTTTTTAAAATGTTTTTTATTGTGGTAAAATACACACTCAGCATATTCCCAATACATTGAAAGTACTTCAGTAGGTTCACTTTTAATTAATTTTTTCTTATTATAAAGTCATTCTGTTGTCATTGTAGAAAAACCACAAAATACAGCTTTGTAAGAAGGAAGAAAGTTTCTTCTTATTAGAAGGAAGAAAGTTAAAATAACTTGAAATCCCTCCTATCTGAGAGAAGTACATCTTAGCTGAGTGTTCTTTCGTTTTCTTCCTGTATGTGGAGGGCCACCACCTCACACTGAACTCCAGAGGGCGCCCTGTCACTCCCTCCCCACTGTGTGGAGCAGCGTGCTGTGTGCTCTGTTATGTACACTTTTTTCAAAAATTAGAAATGAGATCACCACATGTATTTCTAGTAATAAGTAAAATAATGGCTGAGAAACATCTGGTATGTAATAGGTGGCACAACAACCTTCATCTCTGGTTCATTAACAAATATTTATTGAAGACCTTCTTTGTGCCAGCCACTGCACTAGATACTAGAGCTATAGCACTGAATAGAACAGAAAAAAACCCCTGTCCTCATGGAGGTGACATACTAATGGAGAGATATAGCAATAGATAAGATCAATCATTGGTTTAGTTAGGGACAGATATCAAGGAGAAAAATTGAAATCTGGAAAAGGAGGGTATGAGGAGTGTGTATTGTGTGATTGTGGTCAGGTAAAGGCTGAGAAGGTGATTTTGAAGTAAAGACTTAAGTGAAGAGAGGAATGAGCATGCAGATATGTGGGAAACTGTGTTTCAGGCAGAGAGAATGGCAGTGCTAAAACCCTGAGGCAGGAGTGTGCCTGGGGTGTTCTAGAAACAAAGAGAAGGCCAGGGTGATTGGTGCACAGTGAGAGGGGAGAGTTGTAGGAAATGAGGTCGGACAGACGTGGCACAGGGTTGGAAGGTGGCATAAGACATAGGGCCTCACAGGTCATGGTAAGACTGACATCATCTGACCTTGCTATAGTTTTTAATCTGCAAACTCCCATGGTCCAAAACCTTTCCCATCAGTCTGAGTCTCCATCACTCTGGCCCAACGTCTAGGTCAGTGTCCCATTGCTGGTCCCTGACCTGGGCCTGATCCAGGCCGGGCACAGCCCCAGATCCCAACCCCCATGTCCCCTGGGCTTTCCCCATGGGGTTCCAGAAATATTCTCTGCCTCATTATACTTGAGAAATGACACCCATGGCCACAGCCTTCACACACTAAACCACCTTCCAACATCCCCAGTGGCAAGAAGCTTCAGCTTTGAATCTGGGGCAAATGTGAGAAGCTCTGATGAATCACCTTTTGTCCTACAAATAAGAGGGAGAGAGGAGAGGAAGAGACTCAGAGTGATGGCAGAACTCAGGTTGTGGAGGATTTGGAGGTAAAGAGAGAATGAGAGGATGGCTTTGAATGTGGTGAGGGAGAAAGTATTGTGATGATCTGAAGGAAGAGCATTCTAGGCAGAGAAAGACCCATGGCAAAGGCCCTGGAATGGAGCAAGCTTGATGTGCTGGAGGAACTGAAAGGAGGCTAGTGCAGCTGGTGACAAGTGGATGAGGGAGAGAATAGGAGGAAGTGATGTTAGAGTGGCAATGAAGGGCCAGATGTGTAGGGTCTGTGTACCACTATAAAGCCTTTGGATTTGGTTCTGGGTAAGATGAGTGGCATTGGAGGATTTAGACCAGAAAAGTGACATGATCACTCTGGCTGTTAGGTGAGGTTGAATGGGGTTGGGGCCTGGACGCAGAGACACAGTGAGGGGGCTCCTCAAAAACCCAGAAGATGGTAGCTTGCAGCAGGTGGTTTATTGGAGATGGTAAGAGGTGGTCAGATTCTGAATTTTTTTAGTATATGTGCTGTCAAAGTGAACACTCTAGATATTTTTTTAAGGTAAATCCAACTGATTTCCTGATTGATTGGATGCAAGATTTGATGGGTGATATGAAAGATTTTTGGACTTTTTGTTCTCAAAATAAAGAGGAAGCCACAGGATTGGTTTTAAGCATGGGGATGACATGGTTGTATTTATGTTTTTCTTGTTTTTCTTTTTTGATGGCTGGATATGGTGCTCCGGCACCATGCATTTTAAGGGCTAGTAGATTCAGGAAGAAAATTGTTACACACTCCTTGGTGTTGTATTTTTGAAATGGTTTTTGAAAGACCATTCTGACTGCTAGATGAGTAGACTGGTAGGGCAGGATGCAGCAGAGGACCAGTGAGGAATGATGGCAGCTGAGATTAGGGTGGAGTAGGGTGGAGGGGTGGACAGAAAACAGCACAGGTCTCCCTGCCACTAGGCCTCTGCATCAAATATTCTCAATCACCCAAAAGCCCTTTATTCCCAGCAAATACTATTACCTTCAAGACTCCAAGAAGTATCTCCCTTGTGATCCCATAACCCTGGGATTTACTCTGCTCTTGGATTTATCATGCTAGGTTTTCTCTGGTATCTGTGAGTGCATCACATCTGGAACCATGCCTCACTGGGCTCCACAGCCCAAGGCCAGTATGCATTCTGGTGCAGAGAAGGTCTCAGAGAGCATTCGTTGAGTGAATAAATGGAAAGAATGTGAATGAGGGACAGATCAGTACCCTGATATTCAGAGCTCACCAAAGCACTGCAAATTCTTTATTATTATTGTTTTCTAATTACAAAATCAATGTGTGCTCTTTATATAAAAAAAAACTACAGATATATATCATAGCATGAAAGTCCCCCAAACCTCATTCTCTATATACTCTAGCAATGCTTCAAGACATCGCTAGATTCTAGAAGCAACTGTGAAGAGTTCAATAAATATTCTCCAATTTGTTTCAATGTGTACACTAAAAAATGAAATGTTTAAGAGACAGAGATGTGGGAAAGAAAGAAGCTGAGAAAGACAGACTTTCTGCCTAGTGGACAAATCAGATGTAATACATATTGTTTTGTAATTTTTTTTCTTCTGCAGAATTTTGTTAAAGATTGAACAATATTCTATAAAACGGATTTGTTTGATCGATATAACCAAGTTCCTATTATTGCTGGATATTTATTTTCTTTCCTTTTTAAATTTAAAGATTTCCTTGAACATTCTTATTGCATTTATTTTGAGACATCAGATTTTAGGAGAGTAGTTGAAACAGGTATTTCTCCTGAGGTGGTCAGAGGACTTGAGACTGTATATTATGGCGACTATTAGAAATAATTAAGTGTGTTAAGCCTGGAAGAGAGAAGAGTAAGGAGTGACATGAATCCTGTCCAAATTTCTGAAAGGGCTTCCAGGCTGGGATAAGAACAGACTTGTCCTGGGCATTTCCACAGGGCAGAACAAAGTCTATATCATGAAAGTCACAAGAAGGCAAATTGGCACGTAACACAAGAAAGCATTTTCCTACAGGGAGAGCTGCTGGAGACACAATGAATCTCTTTGAGAAGTCATGAGCACCCCATCTCTGGAAGTGTGTAAGCAGGACCTGGTTGAAGATTTAGTATAAGGTAATATATGAACTTGTGTGAGGTGGTAGAGGTTGAATTAAGTGATATTCAGGAGTCACTTTTAAATCTAAAATTTGTTACTACACTTCTAGTTGAAGATATCATAAAGGATGACGTGGAGAAGTGGCATGATGCCTTAGAGGACTGGGAAGATTTTTAACAAATGGTGATGGGGAATGCACATTCCAGGCAAAGGAGATGGATCAGTGAGAGATGGAGGAAGAAAAGTAGGAATGAGGCTAAAGAAAGTTTGGGCCAAGTTATGGAGTAAGACTGAGCTTTACCCCATGTAACAAAGAACTTTTGGTGCTTCTGCCTAGCCCTACGACCTCTATTTAAGAATGACTTCCCCACCCAGCAGCTGAGGGTAAGGTGGCCATATGCTGGTTTGTATTTATGATGAGACCCTGTCCCTCAGCTGTAGCTGATTTGACTCCAGCTGGCCTAATCAGATTCTCCCTTCTAAGAGTGTAGAAATTCAGAGATCTTAGCCTCCGTGGTATTTTCAATAAGTATATGTAAAATTGGGATGGGTTTGCCACCAAAGGGCAGCCTTCACCCTTTGTTGAAGAAGTGGAGAAAGATGACCTTCAGAGAGGAAAACAGCAGGGAGGTGTGGTGCCCTTTCTAGCCACCTGGAAGACCAGATTGTATTGTGTTCCTCTAAGAACTTTATGATATCCTTTAAATAAATTTATTCTTTTGGTCTTAGCCAGCTCAGATGGGTTTCTATTGCCACAGTATGAGATTTAGTCAAGGCCCTCTAAATTAATAGGGAGTCACACACAAGGGCTTGAAGGGTAACACCCATGGCATCTGAAGGAGTTCAGGAATAGTCAGCTATAGGAGTTGTGGCAGAAGGGCCTGAGAAGAGTCTGACAGAGGTGAGACCAAGGAGGAAAATTTCCTAATCATTTAGATCTTAGAGATTACTGGTGCTTCACAAACACTTCACCTCATTATACAGTGTAAACACAATATACAATAACAAGTCCTCCAGGTTCTGTTTGATTTGTTTTCTAGATGGACTCAAGCTACCTCATCAGAAGATGGGAAATGTTTTTCTTTTACCCAGTGAGATAGAGTGATGGCAGGGGATTTGCTTTCCTTGGTATAAGAAGTAAAACAGAAAAGAAAAAGAAAGAAAAAGAAGGAGGAGGAGGAAGAGGAGGAGGAGGAGGAGGAGGAGGAGGAGGAGGAGGAGGAAGAGGAGGAGGAAGAAGAAGAAGAAGAAGAAGAAGAAGAAGAAGAAGAAGAAGAAGAAGAAGAAGAAAAACAGAAGACTGAGGTTACCAATTTCTCCATTGTATATGTTGCAGTCTAAATTTGGGTTCAGCCACTTCAGAAGTTCAAGAATAACTGGGTGTGTCTGGATAATTAACAAGGTGACCCTAGAAAAGACCTTTATAAGATGTTCCTTTACAGAGGAACGTCCTCAGGGTGGAGAAAGACTCAGAATAGAATAAACTTGACCCAGAAACAAAGTCTTAGTGTCAAGGGGAGTAGTGATCCTTCATGTGCATAGTGGCTGTTATTCAAGTACATGTGTGGCTCAACCACCTGAGAGAGATTGAGAAAAGGAGCGTAAGTAAAAGCTGAAAGAGCTGCTTCACTAGCCTGTATACACTAGAGTCCAAGGGTTAGAGCCTGGGGACACCTCTACCAAGATGTGACTCAGAGAAGAGAGAGAGCTTCTTCTCAACTCTATCATAACCTACCATTAGCTTTGGTATTTTCAGGACCGGAGGCCAATAGCCAATAGCCAAGAATTGCTATATCTAAGATCTTGGCTATAAAACAATAGCTATGCTGTGAAGTCTGGAGCAGCTCACATAAAAGGGAGTGGAGGACAGTGAAATATCCCTGGGGGGGAGGGGGGAGAATGAAAGAAATACCTCTGGAGATTTTCTGAAATAGAGCAAGAATTTGAAAGAAGCTGGAAATCTTGTATTAGCTAGTACAACATGGGAGTATTAAGATTAATATGATTCTATTTGAATTTACAGATCGGTGAGGCCTATGGAAGTCTGAGCTATGCACAGAGAAAGGAACTGAGGCCCAGACAGGTGAAGAGCTTCATTAACACTACATAACAAGACAATACTCTAGTAACTGAACTAAGAGCTCATTTGGTCATAAAAATCAACTGAGTGGCTAGAGGCTAGAAATGGAGCCATTGGAGTGAGGTCGCGCCATGAAACCAGGGCCCTGTGGGCCACCTGCGAACCCCCAAGGGATGCCATCATCCTTAGTAAACCCCTACCTGTGGTGGGTTCGGCTCAGCCCTCTCTCAGAAAATCCGGCAGCCTTTCTAGGGCTTGACAATGCCCTGGCCCCTCTAGCCATGAGCTCATAAGGGCCTTGGAACAGGCCTGGGCCATAAGCCCCACCCACTGTGTGCCCTCCAGGCCTTAGAGGCCTCTTCTCCCATGAGGCCCAGCCTCCTTCTCTGGGGAGTTTTACCTTCTAACCTCTTGGCAGGTGGGAAGAAGGGGAAGGGGGCCTGTGGTGACCCAGATATTTGTTAGAATCATCCTGACCAAAGAGGCTGGTGCCACTGCAGGAGGAAGTGGTGAGTGGTAAGCCTGAGCCAAGAGATAGCAGCTGGTGGCAACCAGTAGCATCTGCATCAGCAAATCTTTGTGAATCTGAAGAGAGAACTTTTCCCTTGTGCACACAAAAGGGGTTTTAGGGTAAGTCACCTCACAGGGTGATCTGATCATAAATCCCTAACTGGGCAGGTCATGATGGGTAGTCACTCCCTAGGCTTATAACTTCTTTAGTGAAAGGCTTATTTTTGCCTTAAACCAGCCCTGTCCATTGTTTCTGTACATCTAGGTTAACATACCTTTGAAATGCCCCTTTCAGACCCTCCTTTTAAAGCGGACCACCCTCAAGGGAGCAGATAATCTTAACTATCATGTAATCCAATCCTGGCCTTGCTTTCTCCCACCCTCAAGTAATCTTATGTTCTGTCTTTAATTTCAAATGCATAAAAGAAAGTGCAAAACTGTCATTCTCTGGGAAGTTTGAGATCTTGCTCCTTGGCATATGTCATCAGTTTGGCTCAAGTAAACTCTTACAAAAAAATCTTTACAGTTTTGGACATTTATTACATCAACACACTGGTTTATCCGGGGTTTGTAGGCAGTCAGGCCTGGTGAATTAGTATGGGGGTGGGGAAGCCCCAGCTAGCCTTTTTTGCAGCCCTCTACAGCTGCCAGAGGCCCATTGGCCCTCAAGCACGCCCAGAGGCACCCTGCTGCTACACCCCTGCTTATTCAACATTTTATTCATGTAAGAGCCACCAGAGAGAGAGAGGTCAGTTTGGGAGCAAATGTGGGCTGGGACTAGAGAGGCCATAGGGAATGGAGGTAGCCATCTAAGTTATCACTGTTCCTTATTTGTAGACCTCATGATTTCTTTCTCGTGACATCTACCTCTCTGCATGCCTGTACCATTCTCCTCTCCTCTCACTGGTAACTGGCCAGTCCTCTCTATATGTTGTACGGCGTTTCGAGACCCCCACGAAGGACAGAGACCTCCAGATAAGATGTTAACAGTAAGCGCTTTATTTTCGGATAAGATGTTACAGCATGCTCTTTGTTTACGGATTCGAACCCGGGCCCCCACCAAGGGCGAGAGCCCCGAGACTCCCTCTCCCCTGAGTTTTATACCCTCTCGGGGGGGTGGTTATGTGACCTTTTCCCTGATCGATGGGACTCAGGTGCGTCATTGCAGTTACATGCATAAGCCAAGCGGAACGTGGGTGAGCTATTTTCCCCGTTAACATTTTTCTTTAATTACTGTTACTGGCATTGTTGGGCAACCTTTTCTTATTGTCCCTTGCAGCTGCTGGCTAGGCCAGGGGCTAGGCCAGGTGTTAGCTACAGGGTGAAATGGAAAAGTCCTATAGGGGGATTATCTTAAAGGGCCAGGGACAAGATTTGAAACAGCCTTCTACACTATATTCTCCAGTTTAATTTCCAGAAGGAACCAACTGCTACCAGTTTATTATTTAATTTCATATATTAAATAAATTCTGGCTCTGAGAATTCAGTCCTCTTCTTTTAACTTCTTCAGCCTTTCCCCTTTAGAGATAGTTTTTTGCTTCCAAGAGCCTAGGCCTTAGAATGCGAAAACATATCTTAACTATCCTCAGAGGCAAGGTCAGCCTCAAGCATTCACTCATTCAGTAAACATGTACTGACTAAATATTTACCTACTATGCTACAGACACTGTTTTAGGTATTAGGGATACAGGAGTAAATAACAACAACAAATAATAATACTGCTCCTTGAAGTTTACATTCTAGTGAAGATGGACAATAAACTGGATGAATAAATCTGAAAGTATAAGCAGAAGTCTGTAAGTGCTAAAGAGCAAAGATCTAAGATTGATGAGAGAATGAGCCATGAGGCTTTTTTGGGAAAGCCAAGCAAGAGAGCAGCAAGTGCAAAGGCCCTGAGGCAGAAGTGTGCTAGAATGATCAAATAGTGTGGGTGGAAAAGAGTGAGCTAGATAGAGGGGATGAGGTCAGAGATATAATGAGATATCTGAAAGGTTAAGGCTTTATGGGACACAGTGAAAACTTGGGTTTGTATTTTGGGTGAAATTTGGAGCCAATGAAGGGTTTTGAGTAAGAAAGTAGCATGGTCTGACATTTTTAAAGGATCCCTCTCGCTGCTGTATGAATAGACTGTAGCAGGGTAAAATTGGAAGCAAGTAGACTAGTTAGGGGACTGCCACAAAATCCTGGCATGAGATATTGGTGTCTTGACCATGGAATGAGCAGTGATAAGGATGAGAATTATCTGGATACAAATTCCTATTTACTCTCTTGAACAGAGCAAGAGAAAATGATCTCTTATTGTTTTCAGGTGAATCTATAGAAAAAGATGACATATAAGTAAAATAATTTTACCTTACAAAGGATGCTGAAGACGTAAGGCATCCAGGCCACTGGCATCTGCCTGAAGAAGCACAGATTCTGTGTACCCTAGAACTTCCCAGTCTAGGATCTCATTTGTCATTTGTCTGTGAGATGATATGTTTGAGTCCATTTTCATGATCCTATATGGAACAATCCATAACAAGTAGAGGGAACAAGTCATCCTGAAGAGAGCTGGCATCTGTTGTGTTCAGTCTATCCATGGCTAACTTTGTCCTGGGCATTGATTTCATGTCAGGTTAGCCATCAGGTCACCAACAGGATCAGTTTTCTACTGTTAATTTGATGCAGCCAAGATGACATCATACAGAAAGCACCTGCCGAAGCTGCGTTCCTCGGAAGGGACTGCCTGTATGGCCAGCACTTCAAGTTTCATATTCTCCTCTTTAGATATTTGGTCTATTTGCACATTGATGAAACATTTGGTCAGTTAGAACATGAAGTATGGAGAGGAAGTGAGGCTCTTGAAAGCCATGCCAACGAGCTTGGCCTTGATTTTGTATATACAGAAATGTATAAACCTTATTCTGTTTGGAGTTTGGTTGTGTGTTATTTTGGATATTTTTACACTTACACATTCATACACACATAATTTCAACTTCTGTTTTTAACCTTTTATATTTTGAGATGTAATTCACATACCGTAAAATCACAAATTGAAAGTGTACAACTCAGTCGTTTTAAATATATTCACAAAGTTGTGCAACCACCACCACTATCTAACTCCCAAAAAACCCCTACATGCATTAGCAGTCAATCTTCAATCCTACGCCCACCAATCCAAACAACCCCCAATCTACTTTCTGTTTCGATAGATTTGCCTTTTCTGGACATCTCCCTTAAATGGAGTCATAAAATATATGACATTTGATGCCTGACTTCTTTAACTTAGAATAATGTTTTCAAGGTTTATCCATGTTTTAACATAGACCAGTATTTCATTCCTTTTTCCCTTTTTTTTTTTAGTATTACACATACTTTATTTAATAGACCAGCAGAAACCTATCAAAATTTAATGTTTATGATACATTAAGAACTTTGTCTTGTGGTTCAAGAAAAAGAAATCAAAATCAACCAATTAATCTATGAATAAAGGGACTTTGTGAAATCAATTTAATGAAATATGTCAAGTTCCAAATTCAAAAACCTTCTTTTACTCTAGTCATGCTTTATTCCTTTTTATCGCTAAATAGTATTCCATTGAGTGAATTTATCACATTTTGTTTATCCATTCACATAGGTATTTCTGTTGTTTCCAGTTTTTGGCTAATATGAATAATGCTGCCATGAGCATTTATGTATAAACTTTTCTATAACTGCGTTTTCAATTCTTTGGATCTATACGTAGAAATTGGTAGGTCATATGGTAACTCTTCAACTTTTTTGAGAAACTGCCAAACTGTTTTCTACAGCAGCTGCACCATTTTACATCTCCACGGCAAAGGGGTTCAACTTCGCCACATTCTCACCTACACTTGTTATTTTCTTTCTTTTTTTCTTTTTTATTCTAGCCATCTTCATGAGTGTGAAGTGGTATCTTATTTGGGTTTTGATTTTCATTTCTCTAATGACTAATGATGTTGAGAATCTTTCCATGTGCTTGGTGGCCATTTATATATCATCTTTGGAGAAACAGCTACATAAATTCTTTGCCTAGTTCAAAATTGGGTTGTCTTTTTATAGTTGAATTACAAGAATTCTTTATATACTCTGGATACAAGTTCCGTATCAGATATATGATTTACAAATATTTTCTCTCATTCAATGGGTATTATATTTTCTTTTTTAGAATGGAAATGAGTTTGTAAATTCATTGTTCTATAACTTGCTCTTTTTCTTTATCAGCATATCATAGGCATCTTTCAATGTTACAAGAAAGCTATCCCATCATGGTTGTACCACAACTTTTTTGATCAGTCCTCTATTGAGCTTAAAAGAGTCTGAAGTTCATGTGCTGGTGAAGGACAAACACACAGCAGCTCTTGGGCAAGAAAGGAAGTCATCCAGTTACTCTGCTGTCTGCTCCAGGATGATGTGAAAATGCAAGCAGGCACAGGAAATCTCTAAACTGCTTATACTTCCTCTCTGAACCCTTGCGGTTTTACAACCCCTATAAGCAAAACCTTCCTTCACCCCCACCCAGTGTCATCAGCCTGGCGCCTCTGTGAGAAAAGTCACAGTTCCAGAGCCCCAGAGGCATAATCATTTCCGTCTTTCACCCTGTCCAGGTTGCCAGCAAATCCCAAGGGTCTTTTGAGACTAAGCCTGGGCCAGGTCCCGCCAGCTGCTTGAAAGATGAACTCCTGCATCATCTTAATGAGGCTGCTGCTGTCTGGGCCTTTTCTCTTTGGTAGGCAAAGGAGGTGGGGTGGACAGGGGACGCGTGTCTGTGACCAGAGAAATAGCAAGGCTTGACAGAATATGAGTAAAGGAGGAGCTGCTCTAAGGGTGGGACTGGCCTTAGGTAATGTGGGGCCCAGGAACTCCAGAGGGAGAAGGGGGCCAAGAAAGAAAGAAAGAGTCCAAAGTATAGGTTAGGTATGGAGGAAAAGACAGAAGGAAGGCAAAGATGGCAACAGTGAGATATGGGGGAGTAGGACCCTAAAAAAGGCAGCTGGTGAATGGATACCTAGAGCTGGGCTGGGTCTGGTCCTACCCATGGTAATACTACTCTGTGCCATCTTAGGCAAGTCCTTTCCCCTTTCTGGGCCTCAATCTCTTCATCTGAACAAGTGGCGGGGCCTCATCTCGGACATCCTAGGATGCCATGTAGGAAGCATGATGCCTGGAAGGAGAGCAAGGCCAGAAAGGACAGTTTGGGGCTTGTAGATGACGCCTAGGCTGCCTGAGGTGGGGGAGTCTGAGATCTAATGGTTAGGAAAAAGACTGGTCCCTGTGGGGTGGGGAGTGCAGGACCATTAGATAAGTAAGGAGGCAGCTTCACAGGGATCAGGAGATCTTGAAACTCAGCCGTGGGAAAAGCCTGAGGCTATTTGAGTTCTCAGGGTGCCTGGGCCCCAGGCCCAGGGGAGAAGTGGGAATGTGGGAGATCCACCCCGCCTTGGGGCAGCCCCATCTTTTCGAGGGGTCCCTCCCATCCGCTCCTCTCTCAAGGGCCTCCGCCTTCTCATTCTTCCTTCTTTGCCGAGAGGACAAACAGGAAGTGGTGTCCTTCCCAGGCCCTGGGGCTGCCAGAGCTCTGGGTCCGAGGGAGGGAGGCGCACTTCCATATTCCCCTGAGGCCAGGCCCTCATGGAGAAGTCCAGGGAGGCAAATTACAGCTTTGCCTCTGGTGTGAGCAGCTGGTCCAGAGGGAGCTGGCCTTTGGGGGTCGGCTGGCCCCTTGGGGCACGTGGGTGGTGGCCACTCAGCGCTCACGGTTCTGGGGGCGCGCCGGGCACCTGCCGGGTGGGAAGCCGCTGACTTGCCCTTTGTCTCCCTCAGCCCCGGCCTCCGGCTACAACCTGGACATGCGTCGTGCGCAGAGCTTGTCCCTTTCACATGCGGGGAGGCATTTTGGGTACCGCGTCCTGCAGGTTGGAGATGGGTGAGCTGATGCCCCAGGTCCTTCCTGCCCTGCAGAGCCCTGGCCGAGGCGTCCGCACGCCAGCCCTGAGGCTGGCCAGTCAGTGAAACCCGCAGGGTGCGAGGAGTCCATGGTGGGGTTTCTCCGAAAAAGGAGCAAGGCCATCAGATTGTAGGATGAGAACCATCCACCCGTTAAAGCGCCACATTAAGTGCCTAATAGAAAGGGAAACGATATTGCAGCCCCGAAAACACTTGGCAGCACCTCCTAAGCTCCTGAGTCTTTCCCTGACTGGACAGTGAGCTCCTCCTTTAAGGCAGGAATTTTGTCTGTTCCCCCCTCGTCCCTCCTACATATTCCAGCCTAGCACATAATAACAATACCTTTTGAATTGACTATTGAATGAACTTGTAACATTCTGGCATGTTATCTGGGCCTCAGTTTCTAGAATTCTGGTTTACTGGATTATTTATCTGGGAATCAATAGGGAAGAAACAGGTGGGGACCTGAATGATAATGGCTGCATTGCTCTGAGATACCTGATGGGGATCTAAACACCCCCAATAGGTAGGAGTGCATGGGTAAAGACCTGGGCAACTCCCACTCACAGGTAAGATTTCTCATCAGGGTTGTCGTGGGAGCTCCAGGTGAGGGGAGCAGCATGGGAAATCTCTACCAGTGCCAACCAGACACTGGAAGCTGCCTGCCAGTGAACCTGACTGGTGAGTAACTGGTGAGGGAGCTGGGAAGAATACTGTCTCTGGGAAATCAAGGATAGCCCCCCCACACCTAGATTGCCTAAAGTCCTCTAGACAAATCTTATGGTACCTACAGGTTCAAATTACACCTCTAAGTACTTGGGAATGACCTTGGCGACAGACCCTGCAAGTGGAAGCCTTTTGGTAAGAATTTTGCATAGTGTGAAGCTCAAAGCTAGGAAAGAGAGAATGAAAAAAGAAAAAAAAATTGATTAAAGATTCTATAGAATATTAAAGGCATCAGAGAAATTCAGATTCAATCATTGTTTATTATTGAGAACAATCTGAGCCAGCTATTTCAAGACCTTACTTACCTCCTTTGTTTCCCCAAATATTAAATATCTGTAACAACTGACATACAAGATGATTTTGGGTGGTATACAAACTTAATGTTTTAATAGTTACATATTTATTTAATGGATTATTAGAAAAAATATACAAGAAGCACATCAAATTCATAATTTTTTAGATTTCGTTGTTTAGGATAAGGTTAAAGTTTTTTTTAAAGTAAATAAAATATTAAGTAAAAAATAGTGTGGATGGTATACCCACATGGCAGATATTGTGAGGTCATACACAAATGCCTAAAGTTTAGGAAACACTGCTTTGTCTCTTCTAACCCTCAAGACATTCAGGTGAATTAAGGATCAGAATATACATTTTACACATGAGGAAACAGGACCAAAGGGGTTAAGAGACTTGGCCAAGTTCACATGGTTTTAAAGAGGTAGAGCCAGGATTTAAATCAATTTCTTATTTGATTCCAAGTCCATGGCTCTTTACAATTTATCCCAGCAGCAACCTTCTGATACGATTAGGTGAGAAATAGAAGACTGAGTGAAATATTGATTCAATATTTAATTATAGCTTGTTTACTTTGCTAGTATTACATGGCAGGTGTTGTGCTAGATTCTTATGGAGAAAGGGTAGTGAGATACAAAAATGAATATGACATGAGCCCCAACTTTCAAGAAATTGCAGTCTAGCAGGAAAGATAGTCCTAAATGAAAGAAACACCATTGTATATTCTGGGAATAGTGAGTAATTTGATTTGGTTTAAACACAGAATGTTTGATTGGAAATGGAAAGTGGTGGAAATGTAGGATAGTGCCCAACTATAAACAACATGAATGCCAAACTAAAGAGTTTAGATTTTATCCTCTAGGCAGTAAGCATCCATTGGCGTGGAGCATTAGCAGTAGGGATGGAGAGATTGGTATAAGAGACCTGGAGACAGAATTACATGAGTTTGCTTGGTAACCAATTGGATGTAGGGAGTGAGGTTAGGAGATAAATCTGAAGGTTTTTGTCCTTGGCTGATGATGCCCAAAGACACCCAGCAAGAGGAAGCTGCAACTCTTTTCTACTTGCTTTCTTCAGGCCTGTGACCCTGGGCTGTCTCGGACATGTGACCAGAATACCTATCTTAGTGGTCTGTGTTACCTCTTCCACCAGGATCTGAGGGGTCCCGTGCTGCAAGGGCGCCCTGGTTATCAGGGTAAGAAACTGGGGATCTAGTGGGCAAAAATACCTTCAAGTGGCTGCTCATATGTGGGAACCAGCATGGGCGGGCCAACCATCAGAGACTTTACCAAGTCCCTTTGTGTCTGGCCTCTGCAGAATGTCTAAAGGGCAATGTAGACCTGGTATTTTTGTTCGATGGTTCAAGGAGCTTGCAGCAAGATGAATTTCAGAAAATTCTGGACTTCATGAAGGATGTGATGAGGAAACTTAGCAATTCTTCCTACCAGGTAAATATATTAGTTAGGATTCTTGGTTGTAGGAATAGATGCCCACCCAAAGTAGCTTGAGGCATAAAAGGACAAGTTAGTCTAAGGTGTCTCTAGAACCTAAGGGCATGGCTGTAGCTGGAATTCTGGAAAGGACTAGAATCAGGAAATAGAAAACTTTCAGGATTTTCTCTGGTTCTTATTTGTTTCTTTTGGCTTTTGCTTCCCCTCTCTCTCTCTAGAATGGCTCCCTCACCTTCTTTGGATAATATGGACCTGTGCAAACCTCCTAAATTTATATGTCAAAGCTTCAAGAGGGTTTTTTTGTTTGTTTGTTTGTTTTAATCTTTCTCTCAACCAATCCCTCCCACTGTAAATTCCAGATTCTCAGAGAAGAAATTCTGACTTGTCTAGCCTCAGTCAAGTGACTGTCTTTGGCCCAGCCAACTGTATCCTATTTAGCAGGGTTACGCAGCAGAAGTACGGCTACTGGGAGCCAACCCTTTTAGGGAGGTAGGCAGACCCAGAGGGCAGGAGCTTAGCAGAATGCACTACACAAGGGATCAGAGGCTTATTTAAATTTATTTCTGTGTTTGTTTATTTTCAAAAGAATGTTTTGACTAGAGCCATGCCACCCTGAACAAGTCCGATCCCTTCTGATCTTGGAAGCTAAGTAGGGTTGGGCCTGGTTAGTACTTGGATGGGAGACCACCTAGGAAGACCAGGTGCCTGTAGGCATAAAAAAAAGAAAAAGAAAAGAAAAGAAAAAGGAATGTGTTTGAGGCCGGGATGTGGAGGTGGGTTTCCTAGGCCCCAGATAAAAAGAAGAGATTGGAGCAGACAAATGAGAAAAGATACATAACATTTCATTTCTTCCTTCTTTTTCTAGTTTGCTGCTGTTCAGTTTTCTCAAACCTTCAAAACAGAATTTAATTTTTTGGATTACGTTAAACTGAAGGACCCCGATGTTCTGCTGGCCAAAGTAGAACACATGTCCCTATTGACCAACACCTTTGGTGCCATCAACTATGTTGCGTGAGTTCTCATTTGCAGGAGAAAGCCCATTTATCAGTTGTTCTGTACACACTGACTTTTTCAAATTGGTGTGTAGAACTCAACAGGTGGGTTCAGCAGGGACAGGTTATTGTAAGAATTCAAGCAGAGCAATTTTAGTCCAGGTTCTGGATTGTGAGTAACAGAAATCCACTTTATACTAACTAAATCCCAAAGGAGAATTCTTGGGGGGCTGCAGGGATAGTTCATGAGCCTCTGAGACAGGGAGTATTGCCAGGCCTCATGAGAAGCTAGAAGCACGACTAGGAAAGTGATGGTGAACTATGGCAGCCACAGTAGAGTCACTTCTTAAATAGAAGTCAGCTTTGAAGTAAGTGTTTGAATGAAAATCTCAAGTAGTCAAAATCATCCATGAAGAATTCCCTGAATTGTTCATAATATCCAGTAAAATATTTTCAAGCCCCACACTGAAAACAGCATATCCTGATTTCCTAAATTTATGATAGATATTTTTTTCCCAGACTTGCATCAGTTGCTGTGTTTAAATTGAGGCCTAGATGAACATAGATTATTTTAAAGGACCATATTATGTATTTTTTAAAACACATGTCTTTGAACGTTAAATTGGCCACAGAAACTGAAACCAGTTTGCGGAATAAAAGAATTAAATCTACCCCATGTTCCCCCTTGGGTGTACACTCAAGATAGGATCTCTACTATACTTATTTTTCTCATTTTCATTTCTTTACCAAGCATGTATAGTTGAATTTACATAATTTATACATGCATGTGATACATGTTCTCAAGGCTCTGCATGTGTTTCTAGCTTTTTTCTTCTGGGCTCACTTGACCTGTCATGTCTACTTCATTCTTCTCTCTCTTAAGGGTGGGCACATGGTCAAGCCATGTCCACTGGGAAAAAAAAGACAGCCTCAGTTCCTCAACCTGAATTCCAGCCTCCGGGAGAGAAAATGATTGGCCAAGCCTCGGTTAGGTGTCCATGGGTGCATCCAGTTATAGCCTTGATGGCATAGGGGCACATGGCACAAACATGTATTCTGGGGTTCCATCTCCATTAGAATGGGTCAGTTCTTAGAGAAAAGGGTTACCACAGGATGGGAAGACACCCCAAAAAGTGTCAACTGTGGGAGCAAAAAGGAGCAGTCATGGAAATGTATTTCATAAATACTTCTTGACCTTCTGGCTATGTGCCAGGCAGTGTTCCAGGTCAAGAGTTGACAAATTTTTTCTGTAAAGGGCCAAATGGTAAATATTTTAGGTTTTTCTGGCCATACACAGTATCTGTTACATATTCTTCTTTATTTGTTTTTGTAACCCTTTAAAAACAAAAATCTAAACCATTTTTAGCTCATACAAAAAGCTGTGGGCTAGGTGCTTAGATTATAGCAGCAAATAGAACAGAGGACAATCTCTGCCTTTTTGGAGCTTAACATTCCTAGTGGTGGGGGGAGCAATGAGCAGGATAAACAAATAAATTCGACAATACATTAGAAGATATAAGTTTGATAGAGAAAAATAAAGCGATGTTCAATAGGAAGGTCAGGGAAGGTTACATTTGAGCAAAGACTTACTGGAAGTGAGGAAGTGAGCCATGTGGAAACCCGGAACAAATCATTTCAGGTAGCGGAAATAGTAAAGGCCCCAAGATATGAATGTGCTTGGGATGTTCCAAGAATAGCTAGGGCACCAGCGAGGAAAGAGAGAAATGAGTGAGGGAAAAAGTAGTGGGAGATGAGGTCAGAGGGACCAGGGGAGTCTGGATGACTTGGAGGCCATAGTGAGGACTTTAACTTTTCTTCTGAGTAGTAAGATAAGAAGTCATTGGAGGTTTTGAGCAGAGGAGTGATAATCCGATTTATGTAAAAGGATCCTTCTGGCTACATGGTTGAATTAGACTGTGGAGGGGCAGGGATGGAAACAGCGAGGTCAGTTATGAGGCTATTGAAAAATTCAAATGAGAGATGACTATGGTTCAAATCAGGTAGAAATTCATGAACAGGACCTATGATAGGCCATGTCCGTGTGGATAGAGGTTGGGGAAATATTTTGTATCCAAGATGAAAAAAGAGGTCTCGACAACATATGTCTATGGCCCTGCCCAAATCTCCTCTGTCTTTTGGCAGCTTCCAGGTATCTTTCGCACCATCTTTTCTATCTCTCCTTCACCTCCCAGTGTGACCTCTCCATGTGACTTTCAGCTTTGGCTCTCAACTCAGGTCATGTCATAGTCAGGGGTTGTGGATTGGCTGCTCTTGGATTAATTGTCCATCTCTGGTTAGCTGAGGGGTAAGGAGGGAAGGATCAAATAGTTCAAACAGGGCTGTTGTCCCAGCAAAAGGAGACACTGGACAGGACAGGAATATGGAGTCTTAGCCTGTCTAGTATTCAGTCTTGTCTTCCTTTTTTCTTTTTATTAATTTCACATACACTGAATATCTACTCTGTCAGGAGCCAGAGCTACAACAGCAAATCACACATGGTCCTTTCCTGGAAGAACTCATGGTTTGGGGAAGAATAGACACAGAAATAAGTTACTTCAATTTCATAGTTGACTAGCCGTGGCAGAGATCTACAGGCAGCCTGGGGATGGTAGGGGAGGCAGAGGAGGTGATATATGAGCTAGTTCTGCATGCGTGACTTTCCAGTTTTCTTTGGCCATAGAACCCATTGAAATCTCACCTAGAGCATCAGCATTTCTGATTAAAGGGTAATTGCCATGTGGTTGAAATGGAGGGTGGGAAGCCCAGAGTTTCCCCTCACATAACCTCCCCCTTCCCACCTATGGACTCTAGAACAACCTCCCAACTGCCCAGAATTCAGTTGAAGACCACTGGTCTAGGAGAGGTGTGGTAGCAAAGACAAAGTAGGAGGTTCAGAATAGAACTCAGAAGGCTGGGAATAGGTGCCTGATGAATAATCAGCAGGGCACTCACTTAATGAGAGGGGTGAGGGGTTGGGAAGACCTCATATGATTTTGGAGGAGTCTCTGACATTTCCTCTTCCTGGACACAGGACCAATGTATTCCAGCAAGAGCTGGGGGCCCGGCCAGATGCCACCAAAGTGCTCATCCTCATCACTGATGGGGAAGCCACCGACAATGGCAACATTGACGCGGCCAAAGACATCATCCGCTACATTATTGGGGTATGGGCCCCATGCCCCAGGCCTCTGGCTTCTTTCTACACTTCATGTTCTCTCTCCTGTTCCTGAACCCCACTCCTTTATCCCCACTCACCTTTATCCTTGTAAAAATGCTAGAAAATTAGACTGTCATTCTGGGGATGTCAGAACTTCATTTTTTTCTCCCTCACAGATTGGAAAGAATTTCGAGAAAAAGAAAAGTCAGGAAACACTCCATGAATTTGCTTCAAAACCCACAAAAGAGTTCGTAAAGATTCTGGATACATTTGAGAAACTTAAAGATCTATTCACTGAGCTGCAAAAGAAGATCTATGTTATTGAGGGTGAGTAGCAGACCCTGGAGGGAGCATTGGGATGTCGTACACAGAAACTCATCTGGGACATTAGGTTAGAGACACACTGCATAAAGTAACGAGCAATTACTAAGTATCTGACACTGTGCTAAGAGCTCTCCTGAAAAAAGACCTTGGGTAAGAATTTAGGAGGGTGATTTAGGAGCAACTTCTGTTCCCTCTGAAATTCCATCCACCTTTTGAAGCTTAGCTTGGTCCAGGGTGGGGCCCAGAACTGACCTCTATCTTGCTGGTGTCAGTGGTCTCTTTAGAATGACTGTAATTTCTTCCTCTTCTCACTCGTCCTCCTCATTTTTACCTGTCCTTGGCCTCAAATTACTTAAGATGGGTAAGTGGGCAGGGGCCAGTTAAAAGGAACCCACTGGTCCTCTTCCTTGGCCCAGAATGAGAGGTTTTGATTGTGGTTACCAGATGGAGGAGTGGCTATGGGAGGGTATTTCCACAGGAAGCCTCATCTACTGGGGAATACATGGTTCTCACAGGGAAGGCCCCTTTGCTAGGACACAGCATTGGTGTTCAGTTTAGCACGTTGGTGGCATTTGGCTAGGCCCCCAGGTCTTGCCAGAATACCTCAGTCCTGTGTCCAGGAAGAGGGAATGTGGAGTTCAAAAAGCAGGGGGGTGTATATTGTGGAACCAGGTAGACCTGCTCAAGAATCTACACTGCCTGTGTTGCATGACATCAGCCAGGTCATTTTCCCTCTCTGAGACTCATTGTTCTCTGTTAAATGGGAATAATAATACTAATCTCACAGGGCTGTAAGGTTTAACTGCTGTGTTAGATTCCTAGGATTGATATAACCAAGTACCAAAACCTGGGTGGCTTAAAGCAACAGAAATTTATTCTGTCTTAGTTCTGGAGGCTAGAAGTAAGAAATCAAGAGGTCAACAAGGCCATGCTCTTTCTGATGGTTCTAGAAGAGAACTCTTCCTTGCCCCTTCTAGTTTATGGTGTTTGGTAGCAATCCTCGGTGTTTCTGGGCTTGTAGTACGTCACTCCAGTCACATGGCTGACCTCTGTCTGTGTGTCTTCACATCTTTTGTCTGTGCACATCTCTCTCTGTGTCCAAAGTTCCCATTTTATGAGGACATTAGTTATATTGGATTGGGGCCCACCCTAATGACCTCATTTTAACTAGATTAGCTCTTAAAGACCCTATTTCCAAATAAGATCACATTCTGAAGTACTAGGGGTTAGGACTTTGACATACCTTTTTTAGGGAACACAGTTCAACCCCTAACAACTGCTTAGCAAAGTGTGTCATGCCATGTAGGCTCTCTCTAAATCATAGCTTTTATTATTTATAGCCCTTATGCTCTCTCCCAACCCGTCCTTAATCATCCTTCAGATCTTAGCTTAGATGTCATTTCCTCTGATAAGTTCTCACTGATTCCCACTGATTCCCAGTTTAGGCGTTTCTTCCCGTGTGCTGCTATAACTTCTGTATGTTCCCTGTTATAGCCCCTGTAACATACATTGTATTCTAGTGGTCTATTCAGTGTCTGTTTCCCACACTGAACTCTGAGGTCTATCAGACAAACATTGTTCTTGCTTTTTCACCATTGTATCCCTGGCACAATGATGAAAAAGCAGTGAATGAACCAATATTTATAATTACTGTTTCTTGAAAGCTTATATGTAACAGGTACTTTATCTGTATTATTTAATTTATTCCTCTCAGCATCCTTGCAAGGCTAGTGGTATTCTTTTCATTTTCATTCATTCTTGAAAAAATCATGTAGCAGGGTCTGAGTATTAGACTTTTAGGTATATTGCCAAAGTAGAGCTTGTATTCAAGTTTGATAAAGACTATAAATAAGTGAACAAACAGGATAATTAAAGATTGCAATAATGGCTGTAAAGAAAATGAATAAAGTGATGAGACAGAAATAACTGAAGGAAGCCACTCTAGACCAACTTTTTCAAGGAAGATGCCTTTTTTTCAGTTGAGGTAAAATTCACTGAGATGACTTTTGAGCTGAGATGTGAAAGATGAGAATCAAACAGCCATGTGAGGGATGTGGGCAAAAAGCATTCTGGTCAGAGAGACAACCAAGTGCAAAGGCCCAGAGATGGGGAAGGGCTTGGCACATTGGAAGAACAGAAAGATTAGTGATAGGAGCATGGTGAGTAAGGGAGAAGGAAGGTTGGAGAGATAGGCAGGGGCATTCAAGGTCCTCACAGGACATTGATATTTGGTCTAAACCACAATGGGAAGTAATGAAGATTTTTTTAAAAAACGAAAAGATGTGGTCTGATTTACATTTTTTTAAAAAGATTGCTCTGACCTGCTCCATGGATGACAAGGCACAGAAAGAGGAAGAGTAGAGTCAGATACCAAATTAGTAAGTTACTATAGTACCAGGGAAGAGATGAGGCTGGCTTGCACCAGCGTGGTGGCTATACAAGCTGTTCAGATACATTTTGAAGGTAGAAGCATAATGATTTGGTGATGTGTTGGAGATGGAACCGAGGGATAGGGAAGAATCAAGCTCTATTCCTGGGTTTTTAGCGTGATTCAGTAGGTGAGTAGAGATACCATCTACTGAAGTGGGGAAGTGTGAATAGGAAGAGAAATCAAGAGCTGCATCTTAGATGTGCTGATTGGAGTTACCAGAGACCCGGTAACTGGGCTTGTGGAGTGTCGCTGAGACTCAGAGCGTAAGCCATCTCCCAGTCTGTCCAACTCTACAGTTCATGTTCTTGCAAATGCTATGCTTCTCTCTTAGTCCTTTTATGAATATCACTGTTTTTACTGCTCCTTGGGTCTTAGCCTGTTCTCCTCTACCTTGTCCTTCAGGCACAAACAAACAGGACCTGACATCCTTCAACATGGAGCTGTCCTCTAGTGGGATCAGCGCCGACCTCAGCAGAGTGAGTGGAGTGCCTGAGGCAGCGGGCCAAGGGATGGTGTAGGAATGCAGCTGACCTCCCTCATCTCCTTCCCGGGGCAGGGCCATGGCATTGTGGGGGCAGTTGGAGCCAAGGACTGGGCCGGGGGCTTTCTAGACCTGAAGGCAGACCTGCAGGATGATATATTTGTTGGGAATGAACCACTGACAACAGAAATGAAAGCAGGATATTTGGGTGAGTACTTATATTTTATGCTAGGTTCTTTTGATTTTACAGGCCAGAGCATCGTCACTCAAACCAACTTTCAAAAATATAAATGAAAGCAATTAAGCAACTAGCATAAACAAACTCAGAGATTAAATATGATTGTAGCATTCTTAACTTTTCCTTTAATAACTCCTCACCTGTGTATTAATCATATATGAATTTTCTGCATTTTATGAGGCCTTGATATCTTGAGGCCTTGCTAATCCTGGAGAGACTGCCCATTCCCAGGGCCAACTCATTCCAACAGAAAGTAAATAACTTGCCTGTGAGTGGGCCTTGCATAGACCAACCAGCCAATTTAGAGCCTATATCCCCAACAGCTTCTTTTATATAATTTTCACACACCAAGCCAATATTTTTCCTGACCTTAGCCACCCTAGGGCCAGATACTAGACAACTAAAGATCACCCCAGCGCCTGCCAACATTTTTCACTGTTCAATCTTAGGCTTGCTTAAGCTTGCCTACCCTGCCTTACTCATTCCTTCTCTCAGAAATCACAATAAAGTCTCTGGGCCACTCTCCCCTGGCTCTTGCCTCCTTGCCGACCCTGGTGCTTCCCCCTTGTGACTCTGCATGGCATGTCTGCCTCCTGCTTTGGGGAGCTGTGAGTAATAAACTTGTTTCAATGGCAGTGACCTCTCTGTTGTCACTTAGTCATACCTCTAAATTAAATTCTGGGTACATTTTAAAACAACCTGCCTCATTAGTAGGAGGACTAGCTGCTTCTCATTGAGGCATCCTACTTTTGAATTGTCCAGGAACTCTGGGGTTGATTCAGTTTCCAGAGTTCTTCAGATTCCAAGCAAAAAGAAAGTGAGTAGTCAGTCCACAATTGCTGTTGCAGTTCTGTAGCTGCCTGTCCACCCGAGTTGATGGCAGTGTCAGGCTGCAGAAGGGCCTTACTCTTATGCTTAGAGGTCATAGCTCTTTTAATTCATGTAGTCAGCCTGTTCCAAAGCAAAAACTGGCTCCGAGATCCCTAGATTAGGGCTGCTTCCAGGCTCTACCTTCTCATAGATTGAGAACCACCACCCTCCCCCTGCCTCATCCAGGACCTCTGTCTAGGGGCATGCCACCCCATTATTAAACTCTCAGAACACTCAGACCTTATGAAGTTTTTTCCTTGAGAAAATTGGTGCTATTTATCTTGCTCCTACCCTTATAAGGAGGCTTGACCTCAGCAATTTGTTTTTTTTTTCTTTCTTGGCATTTTTTACTGAGCAAGTATTATGCGCCAGACACTGTTCTAAGTGTATGACGTGTATTAACAAATCTTATTTCGTTTTGTCCTCACAACAACACTGTGAGTAAATATTTTCATTCTCTATTTCACAGATGAAGAAACTGAGCCCAGGGAAGTTAAAATAACTTGCCTAGTAGGTGGAGGAGCCCAGGTAGTCTATCCCCAAAGTCTATGCCAGTAACCTCTATATGTATGTTGCAGGACCTACACCACTGCCTTCAAGGTAGTTTTTTGTCCCTCATCATCGTACAAAATACCTGGCAACATTGCTCACTAAAGGAGAAAAATAACTCCAAAGTTTTATCTCTGGTTAGGCACTCACTACACCATACACACAAGTGTGTGTGTGTGTGTGTGTGTGTGTGTGTGTGTGTGTGTATAATCTTAAATGCCTACTATGCTACTATGTACGATCCTTCAGATACTAGTTTAGATACCATTAGCATAGTGCTAAGCATTTTATGTCCATGTTCTTATCTACTGCTCAAAACCACCCTGTAAGGTTGATACTATTCCCATTTTTTCAGTTGAGAAAACTGAGGTTCAGAGGATTAAAGCAATTTACTCAAGATTACGCAGCTATGGAGTCTCAGACATCTCTGCCTTTCTCACTCACTTTTGATTGCTCTAAGCAGAGAATTGTCAGCCACCTTCTGAATCAGAGCCTTCCTATTGGGTGGCTCCTGGCTCTAGCCTAACCCCTGGTTGTCTCCTTTAGCATTTCCTCACACATTTCACCAAAGCCCTAGTAGTGAGGAGAGAACCTCGCCACAGGAGGTGTGAAGTGTGAAGATAGCCTGTAGCTATATCTTTAATTGGGGAAATTTTTTCAAGTCTCCTGCTTTATCTTTAATATTTGTGCAGCCTTTGCATTCTTCTTACTAATATATCCATTTTGTTTTATTATCTTTTAAAAAGTGTAGTCTCTTACCAACCCTCAGGAAGATGTACCATGTTTGCCCTGTGGTGCCTGGCCAGTTTTCCTTGGTGTGTGTTGTCCATGGTTTGAGAAATGCAGCCATGGACCAAGATAGTAGGATTTATGCTGCTCAGAGCACATGACTGCTTTTCTCAGGAGATCTTCTGACTGTTTCAATGCATCTTTGCTACCAACCCAGTTTCCTAGGGTCTCTGTCCCAGCCTCCCCTGGGTTTTACTTTTTTCCAGCAGTCATTGTGTTTCTAACTCTAAGCCCCCCACTCTTCCTCAGGTTACACAGTGACCTGGCTACCCTCCCTCAGGTCCACATCGATCCTGGCAGCTGGAGCCCCCCGATACCAGCATGTGGGTCGGGTACTGTTGTTCCAAGAGTTAAAAGGCAAAGGACAGTGGAGCCAGATTCAGAAAATAGATGGGATCCAGGTAAGCATGGCCCATGGGTGTCTGCAAATTTGTATGACACTAGTTATACTCTCTGTTGCCTTCCAAACACTCATCCACTTGCTGTGTGGCAGACCCTGTGCCAAGCACTGTCATGTTTATTCCTCACAAAACCCTCTGAGGTAAGCTTTGTTATCTGCACTTGCCAGTTAAAGAAACTGAACCTCAAAGAGCCCAACTTGTCTTAGTTCATACAGGCTCTAAGTGAGATCTAGGACTTGAGCTTTCATTTGAGGGATTGGGTACGGTTGAGAGGCCCATGATCTCTCCAAACATCTTCTTCTCCCTGCAGATTGGCTCTTATTTTGGTGGTGAGCTGTGTGGCATTGACATGGACCAAGATGGGGAGACAGAGCTGCTGCTGATTGGAGCCCCCCTATACTATGGGGAGCAGAGAGGAGGCCGGGTGTTTATCTATCGGAAAAAACAGGTGGGGCCAGGGCACAGAGCCAAAGGGGTGGGAGAAACTGCTCAAGTAGGAGTTATTCTGCAAGCTTTCCCTGTCTGATCATGTGCTAATCGGACCTTTAGAACCACAGAAAAACAGCAGCTAATACTCACTGGCACAGTAGACTGTGCAAAAGGCCTTTTATGTATCTGAAACCTCATTTGATCCTCACAATCACCTCACAAGTTACTATAAGCTTCACCTTACAAATGAGAACACTGTGGCTCAGCAAGGCTAGGGAACTTTCCAAAGCTAAAAGATCACGGATAGTAAGAGGTGGAACTGGGACTTGAACCCAGGTTAGTTTGATGGCAACATTGTAATTCTGTGAGAAACCACATCTGACATTTTGTTAGTGTTCTTCACATATATGAATGCCTCACCCTGTGAAAGCTTGCTGAGTGATTGAGGTGGGACTTTTCACCTTGCTCCTTACCAGCTGGGGTTTGAAGCAGTCTCAGAACTGCAGGGAGATTCTGGCTACCCTCTTGGGCGATTTGGAGCAGCCATCACTGCCCTGGCAGACATCAACGGGGATAGGCTGATGGACGTGGCCGTGGGAGCCCCTCTGGAGGAACAAGGGGCTGTCTACATCTTCAATGGGTGGCATGGTGGGCCAAGCCCCCGGCCAAGTCAGGTGAGGTACCCTACATGCCAGTTAAAACCCATTCCCAGGTTCTTGGAAACCTCTAAGCCCAGAACCCACTCCTCAGCCTGACCTTTCCCGCCCTCCAGCCAGTTCTCTTCCTAGCTTAGCATGAATTTCTTTCTTGGTCTCAGCGGATAGAAGGAACCCAAGTGTTCCCAGGAATTCAATGGTTTGGACGCTCCATCCATGGGATGAAGGACCTTGGAGGGGACGGCCTAACAGATGTGGCTGTGGGGGCTGAGGGTCAGGTGATCGTGCTGAGGTAAGACAGGACTCCCGAGTCCCACCTAGTCATTTCAGCTCTCATCCTTTGAATAGTTACTGTGTACGGGTGTTGTACAAATTTCTTACAGGCATTAGATCATTTGGTCTTCCCTCCAACTCAGTGAGATAGGTTCTCTTTTTATACAGGCTCATGTCTTACCCCAGGTTAAACAGCTGCTGTTCAGTGACAGACTAGGATATGAACTCAGGCCTATCTGACATTAAAGCTTCCTAGAGAAGCAACATTAAGTGATGGCTTTAGAACCCAGTGACCTGGATTCAAGCTGAAGCTCTGCCATTTGCTTCTCAGGGTATCTTACTCTAGTCACTTAGCTTCTCAGGACTTCAATCTCCTTATCTTTGAAATGGTGATGGCATCTCCTGTCTTACCCATATCTTAGAGTTATTGAAGGCGTCACGTAATATCATATAGTGAATAGGTATTTACTAAGTACCTACTATGTCTTAAATGCTGAATGAGGCATTGGGTACAGAGTATATGTGTGGGGAAACATATAACAAAAAATTAAACAAATAAAGATGTAATTACAAACTGTGATAAGTGCTATGAGGGAAATGAACAGGATACTGTGAGAGAGAATACCAGGGAAGATCTACTATAAATTGAGTGATCAAGACAGCCTTCTCTGAAGAGATGATATTTGAGCTAGGACTTGAAAGATGAGAAAGAGACAGGCTTGCAGAAATCTGGGGTAAGAGTTTTCTGTGTAGAAAACCCAGGATGCACCAAAGCCATAAGGCAGGCAAAAGTTTGATGTGGCTGGACCATGGTCAGTTGAAGGAGAGTGTTGTGGTAGGAGATGAGACTGGAAAGGCAGGCGGTATGACATGGGTAGTAAAAAGTTAGGATTTTATTGTGTCTATCATATGGCATCAGAGAAGGGTTAAAGCATGGAGGTAGCTCATTATGATTTCTATTTTTAAAGCTCACTCTCTGTATGGAAAATGGGTCCGAAACCTGCTAGAATGAACTAGGGAGGCTTAATGAATTACCATTATTACTACTGTTGTGAGAAAACAGTGATGTTGAGGTTTGCTTCAGAGAAGGAGAATCCTTCTGGACTCTGATAGATGCACTCAGGGTCTGACTGGGAATCGCAGTTGAGGCCAAAGGAGAGAGTGAGTTGTCTTCTGCCCTGCAGCTCCCGGCCTGTGGTGGATATCATCACTCGGATATCCTTCTACCCAGCTGAGATCCCTGTGCATGAAGTAGAGTGCTCCTATTCAACCAGCAACGAGACTAAGAAAGGAGTTAATGTCACAGTTTGTTTTCAGGTCAAGTCTCTCACCCCCCAGTTCCAAGGTCAGTGCTGTCTTCCTGCTCCCCAGTGCAGCTGCCTGTTCCAATCCAGGCTTATGGCCCCTGGATCCTTCACCATTCACCTCCTGTCTGTTTACCCTGCCTAGGGCTCCTGAATGTCAACCTCACTTACACTCTGCAGCTGGATGGCCATCGGATCAGAAGCCGGGGGGTATTTCCAGGAGGGAGAAATGTACTCAGCGGGAACACACTTGTCACCTCTGTCAAGTCCTGCACTGAGTTCTGGTTCCACTTCCCGGTAAGGGACCCAGTGAGGCTGCTTCAGGAATTGAAAGGACGGACAAACCGATCCAGTGAGAGCAAGCAGTGGGTGCAAGGCTTAACTCTGGGTTACAGCTGAGCCACAAATCACTTTGACCTCTCTATACTATTATTAATCCATGTACATAGGCATTTTTCACATGATTATGATTTGCAGTGCTTACCATTTTTTCCTACTCTTTTTGTACTTCATATATTAATGCTGCTACCCAGCTTTTATAATTATTTGTAAGAGCTGCAGAATACTCAATCATAGAGGTGTGTCCTTTGCCAGGTGCACATGGTCATTTATCATTCAAATCCATTCCAGAAAAAGATTATTTTTAAAATATTGGTTTAAACAACTGCTAAAACACCCAAATTCAGTTTGCTATCACAGCCCTATGTAAAATAGGGCTGACATTAAATTTCTGTGGTTTCTTAAATATTTTGTAAGAGACTCAGTATATGACTGGTGTATAAGATCTTGGAGTTGGTTTTATATTTTTTATTATGGGAAATTTTAGACATACAAAAGTAGAAAAATAGTTGAATGAACCTCCAAATCATTATCCCAATTTCAACAGTTATCAACTCAGTTTATTTCATTTATACTTCAACTCAGTGACACTTTGACTCCTTGCACCATGCCTCATTACAGGGCTTGGAAATTTTAAACATAAATTATCAGGGGGTGAGGGGGGAATATTTACCAGAGAAGAGGCACTGTGTAGTGATGGAAAGACTTTAGACTTGGAAGTTGGACAGATTTGAGTTCACGTCCTAGTTCTGGTCCTTAGAAAAACTGTGTCACCTTTTTAAACCTTATTTTCCTCTTCTTTAATGTGGAGATAATAGTGCCTACTTCTTTGGGTCAGTAGAAACTTCAGGTGAGTGCAATTTGAGTTCTTACAAAATGCCAGCGTCAGGCACTAGTAATAACATAAAAGACTAAGACCCATCCCTGCTCTCAAGGGACTAGGGTATACTAGAATAGTTTTGTCTTTTGCACACTTTGGCAATAGTTGCTTAGAGCAGTTTGACAAAGATCCAAGGGCTTCAGTCAGGACTCGGTGGGAAAATGTGCTGTGGTAGATTCACACCATCTGCTGTGGAATTGAAGCTGAGGAATGACACCTGTGCTGGGAAGCAACCCTGAAGCGTAGTAAATATTTTTCTGCTACTGGTAAGACAACTAACTACTAGAATCCCATCGTTTGTAGAATGGGGACAAAGTATGTGTGTAACTGGAATGTGGTAAAGGTTAAACTCATGACACAGGGTGTGTTCTTGTCACCCTCAGGTATGCATCCAAGACCTCATCTCTCCCATCAATGTCTCCTTAAACTTCTCTCTCTGGGAGGAAGAAGGGACACCAAGGAACCAAATGGTGGTAAGGAGAAATCAACTGGAGGATTGATAGGAAATAGAAGAGTAGAAATTTAATTTAGCAAGACTATATTATATAGGAGTCTTTTGTTTAAAGCAGTAGAAACCAAATATGGCTTACTTAAAGAGGAAAGGAATTTATAGATGTTTATATTTAAGAGAAATTTGGGAAAAGCAAGATTGGGAAGGGGGAAACAGAGGGGAGGCTCAGGAGCTTCTCCGAGGGAAGGAGTGTGGGTGGACTCTTCAGGGCACATGGCCCCTTCAATGAGTCTGCTCCAAGTCCCTCCTGTGCACTAGTTTCAGTCCTTACCAGACTCCTACACTGCTCAATATGTAGATTCCAAGGAGAGAACTTTAGAAGACCTAGGACCATCTGTCATTTGTGGAAGGACAAGGCACCCTGATTAGCCTTCTCACCCAAGAGTATTCAGTTGAGTGCCAAGCCAAATTGGGGTGCTATTATTACATAAAAGGTGGGAAACAATATCTGCCCTGGTCTCTCAGTCCACCACTCACTGCTGAAATCCTGATTTCCTCTTCTGAAATCCTTGACATTCAGTTGATAGTTTAACTTTTGGCTGAGGACAGCATGTCTGGCACCAACATGACTGAGTCCTGTTCCTCTCTGGGACTATTTCCCCATCTATAAGAGGCCTCTTCCAGAGCTGGAGCATGGTGACTGCTGAATGCACACTTTCGCATGGCTTTTGTCAGTATGTGGCAAGCGCACACCCCACAGCATGCTCAGTCTCCTGAGATTGGGAAAGAACAATGATGTGCTTACCCAAATGTAAATTCCTGCCCGCTGGATGCTCATCATGTACCAAAGGAAAGTTGATGGAGCTCCTGCCTGTGCTAAGGCCTATTCTGTGCACTGGCTCTACTGGAGTGAATAAAACGTGGTCCCTACCCGTGAAGGGTTCACAGTCTGCTCTGGACATCAGACAAGTCAACAGACAGTTATAGGATACTGTGACACAGCTAAGGGAAAGTCAGCAACATCTTTTGCCACATAAATGGGAAACAAGGAAAGCTTTTCCACAAGCGGTGACCCTGAAAGTCTGCAGATGAAGAAGGGGAGGAGGGCATTTAGAAAGAAACATAGTGTGAGCACAGGCACAAAGATGGCTGAGGTGGTGGGGGGATGGGAGTACAAAGCAGGAGAGAAGGTGGAAGAAAAGCAGCCTCTTCCCTTTAAGAAAATGTCCAGAACATATTTACATGATACTTTCACTTACATCTCATTGGTCAGAACTTAGTCACATGGTCACACCTAATTACAAAAGAGCCTGAGAAACATAATCTTCTGCCCATGTGGCCATATGACCAGATTTAAAAATGGAGGCTGTATTTTAAAGGCAGAAGATGAGGGAGGTGAGGAAGAATATATGGGGACAACCAGCAGTCTGCTATTAAAGCTAAATTTGAAAAAGCCAAACTGTGTGATGTAGGAACTCAAATAAAAAAGAGACCTGAAATCACAGTTGTCAAAAAAGGCTTCCTGAGGGAAGTGTCACTGGCTCTTGATGAGTTTGGGTAGGTGGAGAGAGGAGAGGTGAAGGATACTGCGTGAGGAAAGGTATGGTGGTAAGTTCAAAGGAGATGGGCGGTGGGCTTAGCTTCTGGCATGACAGCTGTACAAGACAGAGGTCCAGTATGCCCCTCTGGGGGCCAGCTGTGATCCAGTGGGCAGTGGGAATCTGTATGAATGTTGAGGTTGGGTACAAGCAGTCAGCAGAGGCTGCCAGGAGCCCTGCCCCTCAAGGCAGGGTCCAGAGGCTGCTTGGCAGTTACTTGGAAGCAGAGGAGGCTAGAATCTCTCTAGAACATAATAGCCTATAACCCATAAAATATTTCCATGACCATATTATGCACAGGGTAAAGTCCCAACTCCCTAACATGGCTTACAAGGCCCAGGGGAATCTGGACCCTGCTTCTCTTTCCTGCCCTTACAGACACATGGCACTCTAGCCAGTCCAAGCGTCCTCCTGCTCCTTGCACAGCCACAACCTCTCTTGCCTTGAGTCTTTGTGTAGACTGTTCTTCCTTACTTCCTTCCTCTCCATCCTCTTTACCTGGCTCCCTCAGTTTAGATGCCATTCCTGATCCTAAAGTGTGAGATAGGAGTTCCTTCTACATGCACTACAGATACCCAATACCCTATACTTGTCCCATCATAAGCTTCAAGATGCCACCAGATTGGGAGGGCAAGCACTGTGCCTATTTTGTTCTTGGTGCATACCCGGGGCCCAGCATGGGGCCTGGCTCAGAGCAGAAGCTCTGGAAATGTTAAAAATAACCAGCCTTCATCTGATAAGAGATGGAGAGCTGTTCTAGGGGGAGATGGGGTTCACAGAGAAGTATAATAAGAGCTAGTCATGAGCGGGTGAGCCCAGAGGCTGTGTAGCAGGCATTCCTGCCAGGGGAGGAGATGGGCTAGGAGGAACTATGGGAGCTGCTTTGTCAAGGTCCAGATCTCCTGTCCAGGAAAGGGAAGGCAATCCTGATCCTCAGCCTCCCTCAAAGGACTGCCACTAGAGGATTGCATAGAGGGCCCTGGGCTGAGTCTGGAGGGCAGGGCCTGCCTTGGGGAGGGCCTTGA
Organism: Cynopterus sphinx; assembly: GCA_030015415.1. Lineage (NCBI taxonomy): Eukaryota > Metazoa > Chordata > Mammalia > Chiroptera > Pteropodidae > Cynopterus > Cynopterus sphinx. The sequence goes on along the minus strand of CM057379.1, from coordinate 89,568,906 downwards.
CTCCTGGTTGTGGCAGACCACAGCTAGCCAAGCTGAGCCCTAAACTCTGAGCTCCTCTAGCCCTCCTCATTGAGTTCCACTGCCTCAACTAACCTCTCCTGTCTCCTGGCCCTTCCACTCCTCTGTGCTCAGCAAAGCAAGGACATTCAGCCCATCCTGAGACCTTTGCCGCACTCAGAGACCAAGGAGGTAAGAGGGGAAGAGGGGCAGATGGAGAGGCCAAAGTCAGGCCCTCCTGCGTCTGGGGGCCTAAGTCTCCTAGTTCTTTCTTCTTGGCCTTTCAGATCCCTTTTGAGAAGAACTGTGGAGAGGACAAGAATTGTGAGGCAAACCTGGGGCTGTCCTTCTCCCCTGAAAGGTCTGTAAGACTCCCCACCCCCTACCTCCTGTTCCATTTAGAAGACTCCCATCTACACTCACTAAATGTGTCCTCTGGGCCTTAGTTTCCTTCTCTGAGAAATGAAAGTCTCTTGTGACACCTCTGTCAGGATTAGATAAGATTTAAAACTTAAAGCTTGTGCATAGGAGCTTATTTTTGTGTATTTTATTCCCTGACCTATTAGATCCCTCAGTTCTGAAAGTCTGCACCTCTGATCCTGCTTCCTTCACCTTGGCCCACATCACTTTTCCCTGATCTTCCCTCTAGTTCCAGAGTTCTGCATCTGACACCCTCTGCCAGCCTCTCTGTGGAGCTGACACTGAATAACTTAAGAGAAGATGCTTACTGGGTCCAGCTCAAGCTGAGCTTACCCCAGGGACTCTCCTTCCGCAAAGTGGAGGTGCTAAAGGTGAGTGAGAAGGCAGGGCCTGCCCACATGCCAGGGCACTTGTCTCCCCTCTTAGAGCCTCAGGAAGCCAGGACCACCTAAAGACGTGGCAAGCAGCTGGCATGCAGAGGTCTTAGGGCCACATCTGGGTTCCCTGCCTGATGGCCACCTTCAAGTCATATGACCTGAATACAAGGTTCACCCTTTATGAGCCTCATATTTCTCAACCAAAAAGTGAGTCTGGGGATACCCACAGGGCTAGTGAGAGGGTCTCATGAAATGGAGAATATGACAGAGACCCTTGGACCTGGTGACCAAGAAGATGTGCACAGGTTTAGTGAGATCATGCTATCTCCCTCCTAAAAGTGACCAACATGTTTTTGAGAGATGGCATGGGTTGTTTTAAATACAACTTTTATTTTTTTAAATTATTATTACAGTGATAATACATGGTCCCCATGGAAACTTAGAAATTACGAGAAGTTTAAAGAAAATAATCAGCCATACTTCTACAACTCAGCAATTACTTTTAGGATTTTGGTGTTTATCGTTCTGTTTATATGTACAAATTAGATCGTATATTTATTCTATATTTATTTTAACTGACTGGCATTTTGTTCTCTATGTTTATTTCCACCATGTTTTTAAAAATGTTTTCATTCTGGTAAAATATATGTAATATAAAATATACCAACTTAACCATACAGTTCACAGTAAGTACTTTCATGATGTTGTGCAACCATCACCACTACCTATTTACAGAACTTTTTCATCATCTCAAACAGAAACTCTGTGCCTACTAAGCAATAGCTTCCTGTTCCCCACCCTCTGTTCATGGTAACCTCTAATCTACTTTACATCTCTCTGCATTCGCCTATTCTAGATATTTCATGAGTGGAATCATATAATATATGTCCTTTTGTGTCTGCCTAACTTCACTGAGCATAAAGTTTTTGAGGTTCATCCATGTGAGACCATGTATGAATTTCATTCCTTTTAAGGCTAAGTAATATTCTGTTGTATGGATATACCACATTTCATTTATCCATTTATCTGCCCACGGACACTAGAATTGTTCTTAAATAACAACATTGAATGCTTCCTTAAGGGGCATCTAATAGAGTGCTTAAGAACTTGAGAGTCACAGACCCGTGTCCAAGTTCCTGCTGGAACCCCTGCCAGATTACCCAGTTGTGAGAGTTTAGGGAAGGCACTTGACTTCCCTGAGCCTCTATTTCCTTATCTAATTACCTTCCCAACCTGAGGCTAAAATCTGCCCCACACATTATGGTAAAGATGAATGGTTTTAGTCTATGGCCATGCTACTCTGAACAAGCCCCATCCTGTCTGATCTTGGAAGCTTGCAGGGCTTCCAAGCCTGGTTAGTACTTGGATGGGAGACCACCCAGGAAGACCAGGTGCTGTAGGTGTAAAAGATAAAAAATAAAAAATAAGGGATCATAAGCTGACAAGGTCCTTGCCATCTGTGAGGTCAACCAAGGGTTACCTCGCTTAAAAACATAAAAATGAAGATGAATTGTTTTAAACTGCTTGGTCTAGGATTAAGCTCTTTTTAAAAATGGTTGCCTAATATGTAGATGCAGCCACATTTTAATGATCTGACAGTATCCTCTCGTGTGATTATATCACAACGTACTGAACCATTCCTCTCTCAGTTTTTCACTATTATAAATATTGTTGCAGCAGATATCTTGGTCTTAAACCTCTGGCTGTGCCCCTGATTCTTTGACTCCACCTCTCTGAGAATGTGCCTGGAAAGGGACAGAACTGGAGGAGGGGGGCCCTGAGGGTTGGTGGTCTCTGGAGAACCCTTAGCTACGCCCACTGAAAAACTCATTCTCTTCTCACTCCCAGCCCCACAGTCAGATACCTGTGAGCTGCGAGGAGCTTCTTGAGGAGGCCACGCTTCCAAACAGGAGTCTCTCTTGCAACGTGAGCTCTCCCATCTTTAAAGCAGGCAGCTCGGTGAGTGTCTCAAGTCCCTAGGCACCAAGCAGCCAGCGGCTTTGAACTCAGAAGGGAAGGGAGCTGCTGGCTCTAGCCAAGAGTGCAGATGTTTGGCAGTGAAGGGCTTACCTACCCCAACCTCAGAATGGAGACAATTCATGTCATGTGTGAGAGCCTGGACTTGGGAATCAGACAAACCTGGAGATGGGTTATTCATCTATGACCTTACAATGACTTAACTCTTTGGAACCTCAGAATCCTCATCTGTATCATGAGGTAAAATGCCTATCCTAGTGCTTGAGATATAGTGTGCACTCAATAAGTGGTTACTGTTATTATGGTGGTTGAATATAGGGGCTGTGAGATGCTAAGGCTGCCCCCTGAGGCTCAGACCCCTTCCTTCTTCATTCCCCTCTTCTCCCCTCCCAGATTGTTATCCAGGTGATGTTTCATACGCTGCTAAACAGCTCCTGGGGAGACTTTGTCGAGCTGCACGCCAACGTGAGCTGGTGAGCAGGCCCCAGGCAGGCCCCACCAACATCCTTGCCCTGCTCTCAGACTGCTCTGCAGCCCTGGCCAAGCCCTCTCTTAACACTGCCCTCTCCCTTGCCCCAATGCAGTGACAATGAGGACACAGGCCTCCTGGAGGACAACTCAGCTGCCACCAACATTTCAGTCCTGTACCCCATCAACATCCTCACCGAGGGGTGAGTCCTGAGCAGCCATCCAACCCTCTCCTTCCACCTCAGCCTCCTCACTCAGGGACCGACCTTGCCTCCCAGGGCTCTCCCTGAAAGGCCCCTCCGTGTCCTAGAGCCCACACCCCCACCATGGGGGTAATTAGAACTGACTCCATCTACAACTCCAACAGCTTTCAAACTCAAAAGAGCAAAGGCCTTTGAGAGCTGAGTCAGATTAACATTTAATCTGACTCAGATGAAAGAAAAAGCACATTGACTGCTGTTCTTATGTCAGGCTCTGTGCCCGCTCACTGCACAGCTGATACTTTCCCTGGAGCTTTGAATGCCTTGTGAGGCAGCTGTGTCCCTCTCCATTTTACTAGTGACCAAACTGAGGCTCAGAGAAGGGAAGAACTGGCCCAGAAGTCATACAGCTGGGAATTACTGATGCCATGAATTGAATTTAGGTCTATCTGATTCAAAGATCTGACCAAGCTCTTTCCTGTTTTCAGCTGTGCTAGGTTTCCCCCCTCCTCAGGGCCAGCACTGTTAGTAGAGGTCAGAGAAAAGTTTTCATGATGGCCCTTGCACACAGAGAAGATGTAGTCAGGTAGGAGAGAGCTCAAACTCATGCACACACAGAATCAGTGAGTCTCAGGATGCTGTGGCAAGAACCCATAGGGACCCTTGGTTGGATTTTCTCATTTTACAATGATATTGTTTTATAAGTGATAAGAATAGAGCCAGGAAAAATGATGTTTGTTGGATGAGAGATGGAAGGGGTCATGGAAAAGTAGGGGCTTGAACTGGGTTCTGGAGGATGAGGATAGGGGCCAGGAAGGAGAAAGGACATTGTCACCAGAGAAAACATCGGTGAAGGCATGGAGGCAGCACAGTCTGGCAGATCTGGGAGCAGGGAATGGAAGGCTCAGGAGCTGTCAGGTCTGTTTGGTGATGTGGGCAGGCAAACTGGGACCTGACCCTGTGGGCGGCTGGGAGCCTTTGATGGATTCTGTGTAGGCAGGATCAAAAGGTGATGTTAGGAAGGTCAAGGAAGAGATGAAATGGGAGAAGGAGCCAGAGGCTGGTGCAGTCATCTAGCAGATGAGCAGTGGGGCCCAGTGCAGTGGAGACCCTGGTGCAGTGGTGTGTAGCAGGGAAACCACGGCTCCAAAGGCACACCCGTCTGTGCTCCTGGCCCTCTACTGCAGGACTTTGCCCAAGAGGCTGACCCCTCCCACAAGCCTTAGTTTCCAAAGGGAAACAGCAGAGCATTGTGGGGATTACATGTGGCCATGGCAGTGCCGTCCGCAGCACAGTGCCAGCCACTCAGGCTTCCCCTGACCCAGACCCCCTGCCCTCCTGGAGACTGGGTTATGGTCTCCTTCACCTTCCACCTCTGCTCTTCTCTCTCTCCACAGCCAGGAAAACTCCACCTTCTACATTAGTTTCACCTCCAAGGGTCCCAAGATCCACCATGTCAAGCACATCTACCAGGTATGAACCTCAGTGTGAAAAGGTCCTGATAGGACACACGTTCGTTCAGCCCCATCCTGGGGACCAAGGATGCAGAGAACAATTAGATGCAGCCCTGTCCTCAGTGAGTCCAGCCCTCCACCTAGTTAACTGATCCTTTTTGTCTGGTTTCACAGCCTCTGCTGGAATGTTTCCAGTGGCAGCATACTCACTAACTCCTTTCCAGCCGTGGATAAATTATCACAGACCTTGAGAACCAAAACTGAGAACCTTGCTTTTATTCAAACATTTAATGAGCTGATGTTCTAGTTTACTTTGCTAGGTGCTGGGGCCACATTAGATAAAACAGGGCCTCTGACCACTCATCAAACTCAAGTTCTGTGCCTGGTGCTCTATGTAGGCAAAACCCTCTAATTCTCACACCAACCTGTGAGAGCCGTATCAGCTGGGCATCGGCATTCTTTTTCACAGATGAGAAATCTGTGGCACAGACAGGTCGAGTAACTTGTCCAGGTTTACACAGCTAATGGGACAGGTCAGATTCAAGCACTTATTTGAATACCAAAATCCATGTGTTTAACCTCGAAGTTAAGAGTGTCATTGCTCATGCAATATGCTCAGTGCTGTAATGGCAATTTCCATTGCCAGCACTCAGAAGGAGTCTAAGAAGAAGCCCGCTGGGTCAAAGGCTTGAGGAGTCTAAGGCTTTCTTAGACCTAACCTCTGGGAGAGGAGTGGGCACTGGTCGAGTCAAGAGCATTTTCATTTTACTGAGGGGGGAGCTGAGACCTTGAAAAGGAACCCTCTCACCCAAGGCCACACTGGAGCCAGGACAGACTGGGAAAGGAGCCTAGCAGTAAAAGGGCCCGAAGCAGTTCAGGCACCTTCAGAGCAGAGGCTGGAGCCATTTCTCCATAAGACTGCCATGAGGGAGGGTGTGGCCTTTGGGAAGGTCAGATGCCTGTTTGAAACAGGATGTTCTGAATAGCCAATTGAGTTGGCTTCTGTTCACTGGGATGGCTCTGGGTTCCCGGGGAGGTTGGCCAGACCAGTCTTTTTACCTGACAGGCATGGATCTAAACCCCAGCTCTGCCACTTGCATGCTTTGTGGCCTTGGGCCAAAGACTTACCTGTCCATGCCTCAGTTCCCCATCACAAAAGGAGTTTAAAATAAGAACGTCACAGGTGGCTGTGAGGTTCAGTGGGTCACCTCCTCCCTGTGGAGTGCTTGGCGCAGTGCCTGGAGAAGCAGAGGTTGTGAGGTGGGTGAGGTGAGTGTTGTGCCATGCCCTGAGAACCCCCAGCTACTTAGAAGGCTTCCTTTCATTCTCACCTCACTCAGCCCAGAACCAGTTCAAACCCCTGAGCTGCCTCTCTCCCTCAGAAGAGTCATCAGGGCTAGATGCCTTCATCTATCTCACTCCTTCCAGCATCTTAAGCGGAGTGTTTGGTTCCCCACCACCTGGCTCTCCAGGCAGCTGCTTTTACTACCACCCCTTATGTCTTCTCCGTTTTAACTAAAACTAACACAGTATAGGACATTGGTGATCCATTCTCTCTTTCTTGAAACTGTCCCATGAGTCAGGCCCTTTTTGCCACAAGGAGGTCAGCTCTAATAATTGAGGTTTATTGTAACCTAGACAGGCATGGAACCCAGTGAGAGCTGGACAGCTAGGCCACAGGATCTCCTTCCTCACGGTCCCCTGCTCCTCTGGCTGGTTAGGAACATAAGCTTCAGCCAGACCTGAATCTTTTTAAACATTGCCACTTAAAGCTGTGTGGCCTTAATCAGTTTACTTAACCTCTCTGAGCCTCAGTTTTTCAATCTATAAAATGTGGAAAGTAACACCTACTTTATGGGGTTATTTTGAGGAGCAAATGAGAAAATACGTATGAAGTGCTTAGCATAGTGCTTGATACCTAAGACTTGTCAGCATTGGCTGTTTTAGCATTATTATTATTACTGTCATCCAAGGGAGGTGATGAAGCATAGTGATTCCAGTCTCTGGTTTCAGCCTAGGTTAAAATGCCAGCTCTGCTACCTGATAGCTTAGGACAAATTAACTTCAGTGAGCCCCAGTTCTCTCATCTGTAAAAAGGGGATGATAATGTCCACCAAGTAAGAATCCTGATGGAACTAAATGAGGTGATGCGCTTAGTGAGAATTAGAAGAGGCCTAGCCTTCCAAGTGCTCAGTAAATGATGATTGTTATTACACACGTATTCTAACCCTCTATCTCTGCTTTGTCATCATTATTATTCCCTTAGCAGTACGTGGCTCTGCGCTGGCACTACTGATTGTTCTGTGTCGGTTTCCACAGTGTCAGTGACTCCTTTCCATCTGACAGCTTCAGATTGTGTCCCTCTTTCTCCAATGCACCTGTCCCTGCAACTTGTCACTCATCTCCACTGAAATGTCTTCTTAGCATCTTTTATTTTGGTCTTTTAACAGCTTTATTGAGAACTAATTCATATACCCACTTAATTCATATACCCACTAATTCATATACCCACAATTTACCCACTTAAAATATATGACTCAATGGGTTTTAGTTTATTCACAAATTTGTACAGCCATCATTATAATGTAATTGTAGAACACTTTTGTTGCTCCAAAAAAGAAACCCTGTAGCCATTTACTATCACTCCTCCATCTTCCCTCCTGTATAGACTTTTGTCTCTCTGTATCAATTTACCTATTCTGAACATCACATATAAATGAAATCATACAATATGGGGTATTTTCAAGATTCAACCATGTTGTAGCATGTGTCAGTATTTCATTCATTTTTACTGCCAAATAACATTCCACTGTAAGGTAGGTCACATTTGATTTATGCATCATCAAGTCATGGACCTTTGGGTTACTTCTACTTTGGGGTTGTTATGGGTAATGCTGCTTAACATTCCTGTACAAGTTTTTGTGTGAACATATGTTTTATTTCTCTTGGGTATATAACTAGGACTATAAGCTTTGGCCTCAACATGTTTCAAACCAAATTTATTATCTTTTCCTAAGCTAGCATCTTCCCTGGCTTGCTTAGAATCCTTTAAAAGACTACTTTTTCCTCAAGCAAAACTTTCAGGTCTGGGTGAATTTCTCCTTTCAATATAGCTAGACCCACTGCTTCCTCATGTTCTGCTGTCTGTATCCTCTTCTCTCTTTTGTCTCTGCTACTGCTTGGACTCAGTTCCTCATCTTCTTGCAACTGAACCACTGGTATAGGCTCCAAGCTTGGGCCTCAACCCACCTTTCCCAACTTCTTTCTATTCCATGCCTGCTGCGGATGAGTCTCGCTGGAGCCACCCCATCCTCAGCTGCCTTCCATGACTCTCCATTGCCTAGCCAATGGTCCCTGACTTCTTGCCGTCAGGCCTTTTGGGCCCCACAGTCTGATCCAGAGTCTCCCTTCCAGACTTATCTACTCTCTCTCCTTCCGAGCACCCTACCATTTAGCCACAACACACTCACCTGGTGCTGTCCTAACTCTTAACCCTTTTTCTTTCTAGATGCTTTCCCCATCTTCATCTGTTAATTTCCTGTTTATTTTTTACAGTTAAATTCATATTCTGCTTCTGACATTAGACCTTTTTAATTTAGCTGATATTTTTAAAGTGTCCACAAATGTTTACTGAATAATAAATGATAGAACCTCTTGAATTGGATATATATTTCCATGCTTGACATCCCTGAGACCTTTTTTGGTGCTGCCCTTGTGTCACGTTTTTATATACGTCTGGATCTTCCAACCCTAGCACAGATAGCTCTTTTGTATAAAAGGTACTTGGAAAATATTTATTAAATCAATTTAATGCACTTGCCACAGTGAGTCTTTCCCAACCTGCATTTTTCAAATAATTTTTGCATCTATCCTTGTTAAGTGTCATTCATTCTTTTATTTATTCAAAAAACTTTCTTAAGGCCTGTTATTTGCTAGCTACTGTATCCAACAGGAGGGAATTGTAGGTGAAAAAAATGCCAGCTCCTGCTCTCGTAAAGCCCACCTTCTACTGGAGAGGAGATACAGACACATCAGCAGATACTTTGTTATCCTGCTGGAGGTGTAGACTGCTGTGAGAACACAGTAGAGGGAAGCTGCCCTATCCTTGGGGAGTCAGCTAGACTTATAGAATGATATATATGAGCACTACCTTGCAGGATGTGTGAGGGCTGGCCTTGTGGAGAAAGCCGAGAAGTATATGTAACCCACACTGAATTGAGGACAGGGATGGGATGTAATTGATCACTGCTCACTGCTTGACAATGAGTGGGCCCTTGTGCCTCAGCCAGTGAAAATTGGAGCTGGGGTAGCAGTTAGGGTGTCTGGCATCGAGGGCTCAGCAGTTCTTTTGTTCTCTGTACCAGGTGAGGATTCAGCCATCCTTCTATGACCACAATGTGCCCACTCTAGAGGCCTTGATCCATATACCACAGCCTCACAGTGAGGGGCTTATCACACACAAGTGGAGTGTGCAGATGGTGAGTACTGCTCAGGGGAGGGAAGGAAGCTCAGGTCTGTGGAGTTGAGCGCATAAAGGAGTACAGAGGCATGGGAAGGGAGTGAGGATGGATGAATCCTATCACACTCAGTTATGTCTGAATCTTCTAAGGGCTAGCTGGGGAGAACTGAAATTTCAAGGTCTTATCTGGAGGTTCTGGCTTTAAGGGGCCAATGTCCTCTCTCAGCTCTAGACTAACTGAAGATCCCACCTTATCATTCTTAGGAGCCTCCTGTTATCTGCCACCGTGAGAATCTGGAGATGTTACCAAGTATGACTGAGGTATGGACATGTGAGCTAAGAAACGTGGGTAGGGGCTGGGTAGAATGCAGGTAGGAAGACAACCTCTCAACCCGCTGCTGTTATTTATTCCTAGCAGCCTTGTTTGCCTGGAGCCGTATTCCACTGCCCAGTTGTCTTCAAGCAGGAGATGCTCATCCAAGTGACCGGGACTGTGGAGCTGGTGGGGGAGATCAAGGTAGCACCTGCCGGCTTCAGACACAGAAGTGGTTGTGGGGGCCTTGAGGGGTGGGGGCAGGCTTCCCCACCATGTGGTCTTCCTGCATTTCCTGTTTTATCTTGATGAAAAATCCCCAGTGTTTTACATTGGGGATTTTTACAATTGCAGATGAAAGAGAGCCATGATCTATTTGAAATTTGCAGAGCTGTTTTCATCGACCTGTGGATGGTTCTTATACATTCTTTATAGGAGAACTTTTCTTCCATCAGTGTAGTGTATGTAGCACATTAGAATGCTGCAGTATAAAACTGAGTAGACATGGTACACCCCACGTTCTCTTCTGCTTCTTCCCCTTGAGTTGAGGTGGGGCAGAGTCAGTGAATTCTTGGGCCTCGTGCTTCGTGGCTCTGATGCCTTCCCCTCCCCTCCCACAGGCCTCCTCCATGTTCAGCCTCTGCAGCTCCCTCTCTGTCTCCTTCAACAGCAGCAAGCATTTCCACCTCTACGGCAGCAATGCCTCCTTGGCCCAGGTATCTCTCTACTTCCTCAGAAGGCCCGGGAATAGAGGTCAGCAGAGAGATCTGAGGAACCACAGGGCAGAGTTGGAAAAGCCAGAGCTAGAAGCAAGCAGCCATGAGGGAGGAGGTGTGGGCTTAGCACAGTAAGAACGTCCCCAGAGGCAGAGCTCATGGTGAGCTTCTACCACCACTGATGGGCAAACAGACCACAAGGTCACCTCTGTCTGAGGTGTGTCAGGTAAAGATCAAATTGGCAGCTCAGCAAAGGGGTACCCACCCCTCAGGTAGAGTGTGAAGGGACGGCACTCTGAGCAGAAAGAAAGTGCAGGGCTCGAAGTTGAGAGAGTGGGCGAGGCAGTTTTAAGAGCAGGAGACTCAGAGCAGGAGAAGGGAAGTTGCAGCTAAAAAGGTAAGCAGAAGCCAGATTCTAGAAGGCTTTCATGCTGAGCTGAGATTCCAGCATGTTCTGGGACTAAGGGAAGCCATTTAAGGGCTTAAGGTGGGCCATGGTGCATGTTTGCCAGTTCACTCTGCCAGCTGCAGTGAGAGGTACACTGGAAAAGGAGTTAGGGTCAGAGTCTGGTGTCGTGACACAGTCTAGAGTGAAAATGCAAAGACCTATAGAGACTGAGGCCAGATTCATAAGAAATGTTAGTGGAGGCCGGGGCTGGCGGAGGTAGGGAGGAATTCTTCTATTTCTCTCCTCTTGTTCTCCCCAGGTCGTCATGAAGGTTGACATTGTATATGAGAAGGAAATGCTCTATCTCTACATGCTGAGCAGCATTGGGGGGCTGTTGTTGCTGCTGCTGATTTTCCTGGTTCTTTACAAGGTGGGGACTTCTGGGAAGAATGGGCATGGCTAAGATGGGCAGAAGATGGGTAGGAGTCAGAGAGGAGAACACCAATATCAGGGCATATCAAAGCTAGAAGGTGCTTCAGCTTACTCCTTCCTTCTACAGATAAGGCTGGCTACTGAGCCCCAAAGAGCAAATGAGATTTTACCCCGTCACTCCACCAGGCACTGGTAGGGCCAGGACTGGGTACCTAGCTAGAGAAAGGAGGAAGGCTCTCCTACATATCAAGGGTCAGGCACTGGGCAACAGAGGTGCATACCACAAATATGGCCCTCGCATTTGTGGAGCTAACAGTCTAATGGGACAGACAGGAACACACATGATGAGGGCTCCACTAGGGGTGCCTGTGTGCTCTGGAGCCCATAATGCTGGAGCCTGACTTAGGCTGGGGGAGTCTGGGAAGGCCTCCCAAGCGAGGTGGCATTTGAGTTGGGATTTGAAGGATGAGTAGGAGTTAGCCAGATGAAGAGTGCTGAAGGGAAAGTTTCTTCCCATTACCCCTCCAGAGGGTTGTCATTAACAACTTTTTGTTTCTGTTTCTCCAGGGTGTAGTTTGGTTGTTAACATATGTACGTGTGTGAGCATGAGAGAGAGAAAGAGAAAAGTCGATGTATGTGTGCATATGTAGAAAATGTAAATGAGATTAGACTGAATATGCTGCATGGAAGCTTGTATTTTCCCCTGGATATTATATCTTGATGTCTTTCCATCTGACCGCAATCAGGTCTACCTCTTGCTTTGTAACCCAGGTGGTTTTCTGCTGTCTGGGTGCCCCACCTTTTAACAAGTTCTCCATTGATGAACATTTAGATTTTTTATAATTTATATCTGCTCCAAACAGCATGACAAACTCTTTGCGCCCTTGCCCAAATATTTTTTAGAATTCATTCCTAGACCTGGACATAGAATTGGTAAGCCAAAGAATATATGTGTCTTGAGCTTTCAACAGAGAGTGCATGACACATACTAAGCACTATATAAGCATGGGCTCTTACTATTAGTATTACTAGATATTGTCAAATCACACACCTAAAATATTGGTACATGACATTTTGATGAGCCTGAAGAATGAACTAGTAAGTGTACAGCTTTTTAACATATTGCCAACAAACAGCTGTGGTAGACACCCTCGCCCCATCTCTAGAGTAAATACCACGTGTCAGTGGCACTTGTGATTTATTAACATACAGAGTGCTTTTATGTTTTGATGGGGCCACCTGTGTTCCATGACTTTGTGCTCACTCAATTTTTGTCTTTCTACAGGTTGGCTTCTTCAAACGGGATCTGAAAGAGAAGATGGAGGCTAATGTCAATGCCTCCAATGAAATCCCTGGGGAAGACTCTGGGAAGCCAGCATTTGAGGAAGAGGCTGTGGATCCAGGCTGCCTGGATCCCCTCCACAAGGAGGATGCCCAGGATGGAGGTGGCACAAACTGAGGCCCAGATCTGAGGCAGAGGGCCCAGGACTGGACTCAGGATGTCTGGTGTAGGTCTGCCTGTAGCTGCATGTCATTCTATGCACTCTGGCAAAGTTATTACCACTCCTTACGCCTCCAATTTTCTGTCTTGAACATGAAGAGCACTCCTGTCTGCCTCCTTTGCAGGCTTATGGTGAGGATTCACCAAAAGATGGGCCAGGAAGGCCACGGAGACAAGGTCTTGTAATCATCAGGTAGCCCTGGTTCCCACCAGTCCCTCTTAGTTTCCTCCCCTGGAAGAGGCAATCTGATCTAAATTTGGAGAAACTGTAGTCCCAGGACCTAGTGACACTGCTGGTCCTCAAACCCACCTGCCCTTAGAGGTCCACAAAGCTCTTAGACTCCCAGAACCTTGTCCCACACATTCTCCTGCCTGGAGTCCAGCCAGTTTTTCATTCTGCTTCCAGAGAGCAGATACAACCTGTGCCACTACATTGTTGCTGCAAACCACTTGCTCTTTGGCTGAAGACCAAATTCCTTGATATGCCTTCCAGAATGTGCAAAATGTCCTTAATATGCCAATGCAGAATTGGGCCCTTGTTCCCTTCCTGGCCTCCTATAGAGATGACATCCCACAACCTTTCCTAAGCCCCAGTTACACCAGCATTTCTCACTTGCCAAGCTCCTTACTGTCTCACCGCCTTTGCTCAGAGTGTTATCTCTGCCTGCAGCACTCCTTCCTCCTTTTCCTGGCTAACTCTCATCAGTCCTCAGATCTCCACTTACACATCACTTCCTCATGGCAGCCCCCTGAACTCAACTCATTTGGGTTTTCATATTATGCATGCTCACACTAGCCTGCAATTATCCATCATAGCACAGATCTTATTTAACTGTTAAATGATTTACTTAATTTTCAACTATCAAATAAACAGTGAACTCCAAGGGTAGGGACTGTACTTCGGGATCCCTGATGATACCACAGAGCCAGACATGTAGTTGGTGCCCGACATAATTTCATTCAATTAGTGAGGGAGCCTGTGGGAAGATAGAGAAAAAAGTTTGGATGGGTCTGTGGTATCCCCATTCTTAAAGGCTCAATCTTCCCTAAGTGCCTGCCCTCTCCCCCCACTTCCCCAACCAGAATGTCATTATCCTCAACTGTGGCCCCACTGTGAGACTCTGAGCTCAAGGGCAGGGACAATATTCATTCACCTGGCTCCTAGTGCCAAGCACACTGCCTACATATATTTACCCAATAAATGTGAAATTCTGTCCAATTTTGTGAAGTTTCTATGCTGGTGTAGCATTGCAGCCTGACTCAATTAAATGAACATTTTCTTAATCATTTTACTAAGTGGGACCCAAATAGTAGTGCTTATTCATCTTTCTTTCTTTATTATTATTATTTTTTTCCATCATGATCCTCAGAAACTGACTGGCACTTAATATTGTGGGTTAGTTCAAAAGAGAATTAGGGAGGGAGACACAGAAAATAAGAAAAGGTTAGGAAAGCACTGACAATTCATTTAAATGTGAGATTTGACCTTCCCTTGCTCCCCCACACCCCCACCCTTTTTAAATCCTGTCACCTCCTCCTTTAGAAGGGATAAAGGGAAAATACTGACTCATTCTAAGGCCAGCTCCAGGTCCAGCACTGGGAAGTAAGAAGCAACATTTGGACCCCAAGCAGTGACCTTTGATGGCTCTACTTAAAGGGGAGTAAGTGAGCATTCCCAAGCCTGGCACACACCCCAGAAAGATCTCTTTAAGCCTGCTGGCCTTTCTAACATTACCGATGCTCTTCTGGTCCAGTCTCCAAAGAATACTGAGGCTGGCTCCTAAGCAAGACATCAGGAAGGAAGAAGTGAGGCCCACTTTTCCATAGGGAGAAAATATTTTAACTGTCAGTAATATCACAGAACTACTGAAAGTATATGAAATTATCTGTAGGTCTCATGAAGCATAAGTCAGGTTGTACCCATTTTTGAAGTATTTCTTGAGTTCTTTATCTCATGCTCTGTTCTGTGCTCTGAGGACAGGGCGATGAACATCACAGACAAGTTCCTACCTTTGGGAAGCTTCACTACAGTGGGAAAACAGTAAAAAGTAGAAATGTGATTTTAAGTAGCAATGGGGCTATGAAGAAAAGCAGGTTAAGTGGTTGGAGGGTGATGGAGAGAGAGAGTCCTTTTAGATAGGTGGTCAGAAAAGTCTCTCTAAGGAGGTGATAGTCTGTGACATGGGTGCGGGCAGGAGTGGATATTTTCATCCAGGTTGAAAACAAAAAGCAAAGAAGATCTGGGAGGCTCATTTCAAGAACAGACCTGCCATCATCATCCCCAAGAATCTATATCCCAACTCACTCAACGGCTCTTGTTCTCGAATACCTTTGT
The DNA here is from genome assembly GCA_030015415.1 of Cynopterus sphinx. Taxonomy (NCBI): domain Eukaryota; kingdom Metazoa; phylum Chordata; class Mammalia; order Chiroptera; family Pteropodidae; genus Cynopterus; species Cynopterus sphinx. The sequence continues at coordinate 89,553,869 of CM057379.1, read as the reverse complement.
GTCCTTTCCCACCTCTGTGCCTTTGCACGTGTTCCGCTTGCCAGCATGTGCAGTTCCACCTCTTTTCTATCCATGAAAACCTTACTACTTCAGAGCACTTGGAAGCTTCTCCCATTTCCACAATTTCTGGACAAAATGACCTGTTCCATCACCACTTTGTTTATATCACATACATTGACTGTGTGGACTCCTGTCTCAAGACTAAGAGGTTCTGGAAGGCAGGACTGAGGTCTTACATATGTTATCAACACTGACCCCTCACTAGAGCTGGCACAAAGAATGTGTTCAAATGAGGCCCTCAAATGTTTCAGCCTCAATGTTTTGGGACCTTTTTATACTCTTAAAATCATTGAAGATCCCCAAAGAGCTTTTATTTATATGGGTTATATCTACTGGTATTTATCCAATTCGAAATTAAAATAGAGAAAAATGTAAAACATAAGAACACCCAAGTCTATATTCCATGCAAGCCATGAGAGTGATGACATCTGTATGACATGTCATACAGCTTCTAGGAAACAGCACTTACATGAGAAGGACAGTAAAAAAGTAAATAACATCTTAGTATCGTTAGGAAAATCGTCAAAACCCAGTCAACCCTAGCTTTGAATCCAGGCTCAGTTGTGTGATGTGGGATAATTACTTATTCTCTCTGGGACTCATTTCTTCATTTGTAAAAGGAATAACAACTGTGTATACCTCAGAGCTGTTGTGAGCATTAAATGAGATAATACTTGTAAACTGTTGAGCACTGTTGCTATAGCATATCAGTGCTTGATAACAGCAGTAGATAGAAATGGTTGTTCAGATGTCCAGAATGGTGTGGTAAAGGCAGAGTGCTGGACTGAAGTCAAGACACCAAATATTGGAGTCCTAGCTCTTCCACTAGCTCTACTGCCCAGATCTTGGGGGAATACTAATGCCCATTCTGGGTTTGGTCTGCCCCACCTGGGATTCTGGCAGTACTTTGGGGGTTATTGCAGGAGGGAGGGATGGGAGCTGAGCAGCCGAGTACCCACCCTCATTTGATCAGCTTTACATACTAAGGTTCTGTGCATGCAGGCTGCTTTGTCAACTGAGTGCCACAGGCACTGTGCCCAGCACCTCCCAGCTCTCAGAGGCCTATGAACTTGTTTGGGAACTGAAAAAAATCAACTCAAAAACATGAAAATTAAATTGTGTAATTGAAATGAATGTTGAAATAACATCTACAGATGCAATACGTAAGGTAGTCAAATGCAGTTCTATTCAATGTATGTAGTTAAAGATATGAACTATATTAAATGTGGGAATTGGAGTATTTTAATATTTGAAATTTTGTGTGGTAGAGTATGATGATATAAAAAATGCATAAAGTTTGCAAAGGTCTTTAAAAGGCCAAGATTTTACTTGAAAAATAATGTTCTACTTCCAAAAATAATTAAAATATGGGCTAGCACTAAACAAAACCAAATTATATTGAACTGTATGATCTCCAAGGCCCCTTCCTGTGCTTACCGATTATGAGGCTAGATTGAAATGTGCTTAGAAAAGTGATTTACTCTTGACAAGATATAAGGCCCTGAGGATGGGCATGGGGCTTAGGATGATGACAGGATCCTGAGGCCCAAGAAACTTCGTAAATCAATGACTCCCCACCTGCCTTGTGGCCAAGCTGCTGGAGGCAGTTGGAGCCACGCAGACATAATCCGAATGTCTTTCCTGCCTCTTAGCCATGAGTGACTTTGAGCAGGTTACTTAGCTCCACGAGCTCCATTTTCCTTTTCTTTGAAATAGAATAAACCTTCACAGAGCACTGTCAGACCCTTAGCAGGAGTTTATCTCAAGACATGCCCAGCAGGGTGATTCCCTAAGGTGTGGTCTGTCCTCAGCTAAGCTCACAACACCTCAGAATCCCTGAGACTCACTAATAGCACCAACTCCCCATCCTTTCCTGAGGAGCCAAGTGTTGGAAGGACCGAGGCTCAGATGGGAAAGAAAAATAGAGTAAAGCCAGGGTGGTCCCACTGATAGACACAGGGGTCCTAAAAAGGGGCAGAGCTTCAGCAAATCGGACCTACCCTGGTGAGAGGGTCCCAAAGGCTAAATTGAATCCTCATACTGGGCCCAATACATGACCCTATGGGTGGGATTTAAACTTAATGGTTCTGGTCAGAGTCAAGGTCTGGTGGTTAGAGGTTCCAGCTTGTGGGGCAGGGGGAATGGCACAGCTGGGTGCTGGAAGCCAAGGAGAGCTGGAACACATGCTCCATGCCAGGATATAAGAATCAGTGTCTGTTTTGTGGTGCAAGGGCACACCCCCTGTGTTTGGGAAGATGGATATCCGCCAAGTTGAGGGCTTTCTCAAACCCACAATGGGCCCCCTCTGTGTCTGTGCAGCATGCAAAAAGCATGGGATATAAACTCTGGCAGATATGGGAAGGTCATGTCTCCTGAACTTCAGATTACAAGATTTCAGTAAAATAATGAATATAAAAGCACTTCCCAGACACAGCCCTATGGCTTCACTGACTGTTCATTGTTATGACCTAGTGTCTTGTACTGCCCAGGAGAATGCTGTCCATGCACACATTTTAAGGACAAATCTTCTTTTACCACATAAAGGTTTTTATTGAACTCAAATTCAGGGGCTCCAAAGCCTGAGAAGACAAGGGAGACTAGGGTTTGCACTCCGAGGCCTATGCCCCACTCTGAGCTTTACTCCCCACCCACCTGCCCTCACCCCTTCCTGACTGAACAAGGGTCTCAGTAGCTACCAATCTAAGTTACCCTACTCTAATTTAGGAACCCAACCCCTCCCTCCCCCCGCCCCCACCTAGTACCCATCCAGGGGCATGCTGCTGCTGAGGCCAGCTTTCTGTTGACCTTTCTGGATTCTCCCAGAGCCTCCTGCTGTCTATTTGGCCTCCCTACAACCCCTCTTCCTTACCCATTTCCCATAAGTCTCCAGGGCATGTAACTTCCTCCACCCTGGCCCCCTCTTTTCCTAACACCCTCAACTCTTCCTTTCTCCTCCAGCTTTTCCACTAAAGATTTCTCTAGCTCCCTTTCCCCTCCATTTTTTCCCACCACCGCCCTGCCCCTGACAGCACCCCAGGTCAGCGCCTGCCCGCAGCGTGGGTCCGCTGGTGGCGGATGAGGTCAGAACTCTGTGAGAAGGCCTTGCCACAGTCATCGCACTTGTAGGGTCTCTCCCCGCTGTGAACCCGATGATGCTGCAGCAGTGTTGAAGAGCGGCAGAAGCCCTTGCCACACACAGCGCACCTGTAGGGCCGCTCGCCTGTGTGGGAGCGCTGGTGCTGAATCAGAGTGGAGGAGCGGTTGAAGGTCTTGCCGCAGTCAGGGCAGCTGTAGGTGCGGCCTGGCAGGTGGGTGCGTGCATGGATGGCCAGCACAGAGCTCTGGCCAAAGCGCTTGCCACACTCAGGGCACTTAAAGGGCTTTTCACGGGCATGGCTGCGAGCATGGGGGATAAGTGCCGAGCGCTGGGAGAAGCTCTTGCCACAGATGCCACAGCTGAAGGGCCTTTGCCCAGTGTGCACCCTCTGGTGACTACGCAGGGATGAGTTCTGGCTGTAGCATTTGCCACACTCGGGGCAACTGTAGGGTCGCTCATGGCTGTGGGTACGCTGGTGCCGCAGGAGGTAGGAGCTGTCGCCAAAGGCCTTGCCACAGTGCGGGCACTTGTAGGGCTTCTGACCAGAGTGGGTGCGCTGGTGGCGAAGCAGGTAAGAGCTGTCAGCGAAGGCCTTGCCACAACGGGGACACTTGTAGGGTCGCTCACCCGTGTGGGTACGCTGGTGTTTGATGAGGTCAGAGCTCTGGGAGAAGGCCTTGCTACAGACCTCACATTTATAGGGCTTTTCACCTGTATGGATACGCTGGTGCTGGATCAGGGTGGAGCCCCGCCCAAAGCTCTTTCCACAGATGCCACAGATATTAGGCCGAGGGCCCTGCCCACCCCTGGCCCGGCCACCCCTTCGGCCCGGCCCCCGCAGGGTACCGGTCAGGCCCAGAGGATTTTGGAGCATCTCAAACTGGGGTGTAGCCAGCAGGGCCTCTGTGGGCATTTCAAAAGATGGCCCTAGGGGCAGGCCTCCTGTAGGTTGCTCCCCAAACCCCTGGGTGAAGGAGTTCAAGGGATGGGCTCCCAAGGGGATGCTCAAAGGATTCTTTCCCTCAGGACTGAGAAGCATCTCTGCACCTTCCTGGAATTTGGAACTCTGAGCTTCAAATTCAGGGCTTTGGGTTTTAAACTCAGAGTTCTGGGGTTCAGAGCTGGAGCTCTGAGATTCAAATCCAGGGCTCCGGGGTTCACACCCAGGGCTTTGGGGTTCATATCTAGGACTTTGTGGTTCAAATTCAGGGCTCTGAAAATCTGATTCCGGGCTTTGGGGTGCGAATTCAGGGCTTGGGGGCACAAACCCAGGGCTTCGGGACTCAAAACCTGGGCTTTCAGGCTCAAACCTGGGGCTTTGGGGTACAAACTCTGGGCTTTGTGGCTCAAACCCAGGGCTCTGGGGTTCAAGCCCAAAAGGTATCTCTTCGACCTCGTAGTCCCCTGTGCCTTCTTGCTGAGAAATGTCCTCTTCTTCATTCTCATTGATGTTGCCTGTAGGATCAGAGGATTACAGAAAACCCAGCTTTTGTGGGGCACATGTCACTAGTTCCTACCATTATTTGCCACAAACCTCCCCCTCCTCAAACACGGTAGCTGGCCCTTCGGCAGGTGCTGAAATCCCCATTTTCCCCTCAACAAACCCAGGACACCCGGTCCCAGCCCCCGCCTACTCCAAGTCCCAGGTGTCCAAGTCCCCCGCTCTCTACCCCTTCCTTGGACCACAGCCCTCTCTCCCGTTCCCAGACACGTTCCTCGGAGGGGCGCTCCCTCCCTCACCTTTGAGAGACCCTTCAGGGCTCCCTATTTCGTCAGGACTTTGCACATCCCGGGGCTCAAGGCCCCATGACGACGCCTCCCGTTCCATCCCCGCTGGCTCCCAGTGCGGCGGCAGCAGAGGCGATGGCGGATGATCCTGAAACCCGGCCTGAGCGCCCTGAGCCCAGGGCCCTCGCCGCCCGCCCACTCAGCGCCGCCCGGGAGACGCGGCTGCCCAGCCCCGGCCCCCAAGGCCGGACGTCTTGACCCTGGGCCTCTAGCGCCGGCCGAGCCCCTCCCCTCCCCGCAGCCCCGCCCCCACCCACAAGGTCTCGGCTTGCCCTGGGGCGCTCACAGGCCCCCACGCGTCGTGGCCTCGGAGACGAGGGGCTTCACGACGCGTCCTGCCGCCTTCAGAGACCTCTCCCCGCCCGAGACCCCGCGGTCCGGCCTCCCAGCCCCGGGCTGGGCTGCGGCTGCCGACCCCCACCCCCCGCACAGGAAGTGTCCGTCCGCGGCCAGTTTCCCCCGGCGGCTAGCGCGGCGGCCTCTCTAGGAGCGGCTGGAGGTGGAAACTCGTTGGCATTAACCCTGGGCTGGAAGGCCCCAGCGTTGGGGTGGGGGCGGTCGGGGCGTCCCGGAGCCGGCGGGAGACGCCGGGCAGTTCCCGAGCCTAGGTCCCAGGTTTCCTTCCGCCCCGAAGGCCTATCTGGTCTTCTCCCGGGGTCTGCGTCCGTCAGTGACTGCGGCCAAGGGCGAGACGACAGGAGAGACCAAGGTCAGCCAGAAGGAGCGGCGCTTCCCGACGCCAGCGGGGGCGGCGTCTGGCTCCCCTCCGCTCCCAGGCCTCGGGGTCAGCTCCGGCCGCGCCTCCGGAATCTGGACGGACACCCCCCTCCCTGGGGTCATCGAAACCCCTGAGTCTGGGACCCCGCCTTCCTCTAATTCCACTGCCCCTGAGCGCCGTGCCCACCCCCTACTTCAGGCTCCCTCCTCTCTGCGCCTCCTAATTTCCACCCCGCCCCTCGCCCCCCCCGCAGGGATAGGATCGTTGCCAAGGCAACAGCTCCGCCTCGGAGCCGCAGAGGCACCGCCCCTGCCTCCTAGGGAGCTCAGCGATTGGCGGGTGAAGCACCGGGGCTCCCCGTCCGGCCACGCCCACCACTCCCGCGGCTGGGCGTTAATGGTCGCCGGGAAACTCGGGGCAGCTTTCTGATTGGTTGGGGCGTACGCAACCGGATCCAGCTACCCCGGCCGCCAGAGGTGCCGGCGGGAGGAGTGGGCGGGACCTGCCTGGCGTCTGCCCTCCCCCCGGGTCTTTGCTTTTAGAACCTTTCCCGCCCCAGCCCCCGTCATCATGTTTTATCTTTCTGAAGCATGAAAGCCAAGGGATCTGGGGACAGACACCCTTCCTCCCCTAGTCTTCTCCCGCAACTCCTCTTACCAGCACTTTTCCTCCTTCCTACGGGTCCAAAGTGCTGAAGGAGCCCGTCTGGGGATCCTCCCTCAGAGAAGCTGCTGCTTTCTTTACGATTATCCTGCCTCTCCCCTCCACCTTCCCCAAAGTCTAAACTCTTTCCCTGGGAACCTTAGTCTCTGCTTACTGGATTTTCTCACAGGGAGGCAAGGATCCTGTGGGAATGTCTTCCAGGTGAGTATGATAGAGTTCAGGAGTGGAAATGGACAGAGAGAGAACCAGCTGAGCGTCAAGGCAGCTAAGAAGCTCCAGTCCTGTATGATTTGGATAGAGGCTTGTAAAGGAAGGGAACCTGAGAAACACTGTCCTAGGTGCTGTTTTGAATCAAGGAAAAAGTGACAACTATATTAATCGAATCTAATTCTTGTCCCTTTTCTACCCTTGCTGCTGGAACTAGTTTGGTAGTGTTCTAGACAGCTAAAGAGCCGAATTCTCCTGTGTGAGTGGTTTAGGAGCCATGGTTTGTGTTTTCTTGCCTTCTCAGACAAATGAAGGGAAGAAACTGGTTAGGAGAAAAAAAAATGGCTTTTTTCATTCTCCTGAAAAGAGATGAGAACAAAAATTTGGAGAATTCCAAGTAGTAAAAGGCTAGAGAGAATGATCTCAATAGAGGTTTATAAATAGAATCACAGATATCTTCCTACAAAGTTGGGAGTATTTTTCTGCCACCTAGAGCAACAGCTTCCAGCTTCATGCCTCTCTCCACCCCAATATCTCTCTGTCCTAAAACCTTTGCTCAGAATAGCTCACCTGGTCCACATGAAGCGGCCCACACAGAGAGAACACCCTACATAAGCATTGGTCATGGGAAGAGTTGGACCTGAGGTACCCCTCGGTTTTCCTCTAAGCACTCACACAAGTGAGAGACAAAATCTCATGAGACACTTTTCTATGATTTTCCTATCTGCTTACCCACACACAAGAAAATTCACACAGGAGAAAATTTACACAGGAGAGCAGCCATCACTGAAAAGTAAGTGGCGAAGCTAGCCACAAGTCCGACATGATTCATTGCCTGTACTCTTCATTGCATGGGCTATAAAGCCCCATGTGTATCAGAAGTTAGGCCAGGGCTTTAAGCTGCTCTGGCACCATCATTTCCACATGGAAATTCAGTCTCACTAGTGCCTAGAGTAAAAAAAAAGTGGCTGACTTTTAGGCAGCCTCCTCTTGCACCAGATACATCTATGCAATGGGACTTCAAGAGGCAACCAGCCTCCCACTGCCATTTTCCCATAGCAATGAGAGGCTCTAAACACATGGAAACCTCTGATGAGGGTTCCAACTTGACCTAGCACCAACCAATTCAAGGTAGTGGTCCACTGACCTTTTTCTACCAATGTGTGCTGGTGAAGAGGAGCCTTGTGTGTATCCCAAGTTGAGCAGTACTGTGGCAGAACTGTTCAGTGTGCAGCCAAGGCTTATGGTCCAGCCAACTTGGCCCACACCATAGGGCCCACATTTGAGCAAGCCTTCACAAAGGTTCTCAGTGTGAGAGGGGCTCCTGTGTGAACTGCTCCCTCACCTGCATGCAGAATAAAAGCCGACTTAAGAGGCCTTTTGTAACACTACAAGAGATGCTCCAGTGTATCAAGATTTGAAGTCCCAGGAAGAGACCAGCTATAGCACAGGCCCTTTTGGGAAGAACAAAGGAAATGGAAGTCTTTGTGTACAGTTGGGTCACCGTCTGGCCTGACATTTGGAACTGGTCCTGAGACCAACCTCTACTCTTGCAAATTAAGAGCAGCTAGAAAATAACATTTTATTCGAACAATGGTCCTCTCAAAGTTTAGCAGGCATGATTTCAACTCTGGAGGTTCTGATTCAATAGCTAGGGACAAGGCCCAGGGAGTTGGCTACATTTTAAAGAGATAGCATGTGATTCTTTGGCAGAAAGTCTTACTTTGAAAAATATTGGTCTAGAGCAGGTTTAGCTTTGGGTCACAAACATCTTTGTACATCCAGTTCCTAGAAAGATGCATATATCATTCTCCAAAATTTTAGGAGTCTTTAGAATTCAAGTCGGTATTTACCCTTATTTGAAATGTTGAATAAGCTAGAGACATGTGATTGTGGCCTGAGCTCTCACTCTGGCCTTATGGATGGGCTCATTATATTTAGTGCAGACCAGCATTCGTCCTGATGCACCAGTAAAGCCCCAGGAAAACTCTCTTAACTGGCTTAAATTGCTTCAGGTTCCGAACCTCAAAGACCTGCAGTAGCAGAGAGAAACGGGAGGCCTGCCTCTGGTGGAAGTATCATGCCATGAAAGGAGTTGCTAAGAACGAAGTGAGACTGAGGCTTAAGCATTTCATAACACTCAATAATTAATTTAATGGTGGAAAGTTAGGTCACAAACACAGGAAGAGTTAGGTCTCGTGTTAGGGCCCTGAGAAAGCCTTGGAAACTTCATAGCACTCAGAGAAAGTAGTAATTACGACACCTTTAATTGGCAGGCTGAGGCCAAGGTCCAAATCTGGCTTTGAGTATGAGTTGAGAACTGGTATTGCAAGCTGGGCTTTCCCCAGGCAGTGCTGAAGGTTAGTGGAGATGGGTTGTACGCTGGCTTCTCTAGGGAATCAAAACCCAGTACAGAGTTAGCTCCTACTGCCAAGGTACCTCTTCTCACAAGATGTCCCACTTATGACAAGGTAGTACGCAAGCCAATCCTCCCAGAAAAGCTTAGGGTAAGAGAAGTCTTGGTGAGCTCAGATTTGAAGATTAGGTTGGAATCAAGTCAGTTCATTCTTCACATGAACAGTATGTTTTCCCCAAATCTTCTACCTTCCTTAACAAGTTTCTCCAGGTTGACAAATCTGGTTTCTTCCTGCCTAAGGCAGGCCAGACATGTGGTTGCCTTGGGTAAAGAAGGCAAGTACACACAAGCCAGCAGAGGACATAACTCCTGCTATTCTTTGAGGTAAAGGGTCATCTCAACCAGAGGCAGGACAGGGTCTACCTGTGGCTGGCTGCTTCCATCACCTGGATAAGGCTGGGCTCTGACCACAAAGGAATTAGTAATAGGTGGATAATGGAGTCCCAAGGTGGTAGAGCTCGGGACTATAGATACAGTTCCCTCTGGCTGCTAACCCCAGGTGTTCCTGGCCTAGTTCCCCTTGGTTTATAATGGTAGGTACCAAAAGTGAGTGAAAATCAAGCTTTGCTTTTGTTTGCCCTGAACTCTCATCTTAGGCTGGTTTCTCCCTTGCCTTGATCTGCTATGTGGCCATTTTGTCACTCACCTTGTACTGGTCTCACCTTGTCCCAAGTCCAGGTCAGTACCTGGGTGCCCTCAAAGGTAGTGAGCAGATGCCTCCAAACCCTGGCTGAGACACTGGCAAGAAATTCAGGAATGTTGTGATAAAGACAGCAGTAAACCAAGAACTCGGCCATCTCAGTGTGTAAGCTGGAACAGGTTGCTTAGCCTTACCCAGTCTCAGTGTTCCCAACTGCAGAAGGATGGAGCTCAGATCTCTTCCGGGCTGGGTCTAGTGTTGCTAAGGTCTGAGCCGCAGTGCTCTCTCAGAGAGGTCCGAGGACTGAAGGGTGCTCTCAGGGCCTTCCCCTTCCAAACCAGAACTGTCAAGCAACTAAAAGCGGTGCTGTGTTGCGGCAGAAATGCCACTGGTTCGGGGTGAAAGATTCATTCCCAACTGGGCTGTTTTTGCCAAGCAAGGTGCTCCCTTCCTCAGGCAGTTAAGAGGGTAAAATAAGTTGATAGACAAGACAGTACTTTGGAAACCATAAAATGCAATGTAAGCAAGGTGAAATAAAGCCTGCTTTTACTTCTCTCCTGACACCGTTTCACATATATGCTCTCTATGTGAATCCCTGATTCAGGAAAACTTGAATGCTGTAGATCATGGTTTGCAAACTCCAATGACCACAGAAGCCCAACAGATCACATCAACAAGTGGAAAATACCAGATGGAGAAGGCCTGCTTTGCAAGAGACCTGGGAAAGCCATGAGTGCCAGCTGATGCTGGTCAAGAGTTAATGAGGAGTGGAGGGCATACCGAACTAGAGGGCACAAACTCTGGCTCCATTCAAAGAGGAGGGTTGTCCCCAGCTTCCACCAACTGTGGTTTTGTAGGAGCTTAGGTCGAGTTGCCAAATCTTTGGATTTTTCAAGAGAAACCAGAAACCTGGACTTTGTGTGAAATCTTAACCAACAATTTGTAACATTTTAAAATGCTTGCTAGGCTAATAAATAAAAATACATGGCCATCAGTTATTAACTTATGCAGTAAAAAGACAATGGGTAAAACAAGGTTCTCCTCTGCCTCGATCCGTTTAACACTTCTAAGCTGAGAAACATCCTTTTCTTCCCCACAGCTGAGGTCTCCTCAGGGTTATTACCTCAACCCTAACTCAGCAAGGGTCTGGGACAGTACAGAGAGCAGTGTCAGCAAATCAAGCTTCTGAGGGCCTAACATAAGATGGTTCTCACCCCCAAGGTCCAGCTCTTACACAGGGAATTCTGTGAGGCCCCTGGAACTACCACTGAGATTCAGGACTGAGCTCAACTTGGGCCTCAGGCAATGTCTAGATCTTCACCTTTTGTCTTTTCCCTTTTGAGGCCATCACCCACACTCTTGGAATATCTCTGGGTAGTGCTGGAAGCCCACAGGTGGGTCCAGGTCCCCTTGGTCAGAGGCCAGGGGCACAGGCAACCCACTGGCATCCCAGCCCTTGCGACCTCTGGCACCAGGCCTATGGACCCACTGGTGCTTGGCCATGGCTGACTTCTGGCTGAAACACCTGCCACACTGAGGACAGGGGTAGGGGCGCTCCCCACTGTGGGTACGGCGGTGGGCTGCCATTTCAGAGCTCTGTCGGAAGCAGCGCCCACAGTCTGGGCATGGGTAGGGCTTCTCGCCTGTATGTGTACGCACATGGCGCCGAAGGTCTGAGGCATGAGCAAAGGCACGGCCACAGTCTGGGCAGGGGAAGGGGGTCTCACCGCTGTGGACCCGCTGGTGCTGGTAGAGGGCAGAGCTCTGGCTGAAGCAACGACCACAGTCAGCACAGCGATAGGGCTTCTCACCCGTGTGGACCCGTAGGTGGGTGGTGAGGGCAGAGCGCTGGGTGAAGGCCCGGCCACAGTCTAGGCAGCGGTGGGGCCGCTCCCCACGGTGGATGGCCCGGTGCTTACTCAGAGAAGAGGCCTGGCTGAAGCCCTTGCCACAGTCAGGGCAACAGAAGGGTTTCTCACCCGTGTGGGTGTACAGATGCTCCACCAAGGTGGAGCGCCAGGCAAAACTCTTCCCACACATGTAGCAACCATGTCGCTGGTCTGCCCTGGGGACAGGGGGATGGGAACAGAGTGGGGGGCGACCCCGGCGAGGCACTTTGTATGGCTGCTCCAATCTGTAAGGGAGCCCAGCAGAAGGGGGTTTGAAAGCCTTCAGCTCAGGAGGCCACGTGTCCATAGAAAGGATCTTCTCCAGTGCCTTGGCCCCTTCTCCTTGTCCTTTGTCCTCCTTGTTTCTGGAATCTGTTGGGAGGTAAGGGGAGAGCTCGGACCCTGGCTTATCCTGGTCGTTGAATCCCACACCCCATATGGTGACAGAGAAGTCTCTTAGCTACAGCCACCTTCTAGACCCATAGCTTCCTCTGGGACTCAGCTCGGTATAGGCAAGGAAGCTAGGAGTAACACCTTTTCCTCAGCTGCAGAGGATAGAAAGAAAAGCAGCAGAGACAGAGAAGGAAGGAACAGCACATTCTATCTCCGGGCTTGGGAAATAGCTGAGGAAGAGACAGATGACATTTTAGCTGGATCATGGAGGATGAGTGGATGCTTCAGGCAGCAGGAACAGCACAGAGACATTAACCTGTCTGGCTTGGACGAGTTCAGAGGAGCTGGGCATTGTGCAACGAGTTGACAGGATGAATTGGAAGAAAACAGTTGAAGCCAAGAGAAAGGAGACTGCTAAAAATATATATAACAAAAGGGAAGTAAACTAAAACACAGAAGGTGGCAGAGGAGTTTGATGTAGGAAAACAGGAGAAATGACATGGAGTTCAACAGGACTTAGAAACCAACGAGACTGAGGGGCTCAGATCCACAGCATTTGCGAGTGGAGATGCCAGAGGCCCGCACCGCAGCTGGGCCTGGTCATGCTCACAGGCCCTTTCGAGGCTGGATCCAGAAGCTAGGCAGGGCCCAGGCAGAATCACCTTAAGCTGGGGAAGCAATTCTGGGAAGAAACTGATGAAAGTAGGAGTTGGAAGAGGGTAGCGGGACGAGGAAGTCCCCGTGACACAGAGTCCCCAGTACCTCACCTGTGTCTGCCTCTGTCATACACTCTTCTATCTCCGGATCTCGGGCATCTGGACCCCACAGTTCAGCCTCTTCTTCCACCCAGGAGATGAGGGCGGGCTTGGTGCCTCGGAATCCTGGGGGAGAAGGACATACACCCCGCACTGCCGGGAGGCCTCTCCCGCCCACCCACTCCCGCGGTCCTGGCGTCCCGGACCTAGGTCCTCCCACTCCTCTTGCAGGGCCCCGAGGCTGGGCAGGGTGGACAGGGCTGTGGGCCCAGGCGAGCAGCAGGGCTCTCACCGAGCGCGCCCAGGTGGCCGTAGGTCTCCCGCATCACGTCCCGGTACAGAGCCCTCTGCGCGGGCCGCAGACAGCCCCACTCCTCCGGGGAGAAGTACACGGCCACCTCCGCGAAGCGCACGGGCTCGGGGCTGCTCCCTGCGAGGGCGGCCCCCTGGGGTCCCCGCGCGGGCCGCGGAGCGTGAGGCGGCGCCATGGGACGCGCCAGCCCCGGCGACAGGCCAGCGCCGCGCCGGCTCCGCGGGGCCCCGCGGGGCCGGGAGCGCCCGCCCCGCCAGCCGAGAAGACCCGGGGAGCAGGCGGAGGCTGACAGCGCAGAGGCGGCGGCTGCGGGCGCACACGGAACCGGGATGGGCGCGCCCTCCTGAGCAATGGCGGCGACGCGGCCTCGCGCGCTCGGCTCCGCCGCAGCTGTGCCCAGATGACGCCACCTCGGGTCTCCGGGGTGCTCGGCTGCCCTAATGGCCGCAGCGGCTGCCAGCGCGGCGCAGGCTGCCCACGCGGCTGGGAGCCGGCGTCCGCCAAGGCCCGGTTCGGGCCTCGCCCCCCGCGCTGGGGGGCGCGGCCTCGGCCCCGCCCGCGGGCGGGGGACCCACCCAGCGCCCCGCGCGGTCCGCGCCCGGTGACCGCGGTCGCAGCCCTGACCCGCCGGCTCCGCTTTTGGGAATAAGGACGTCACTTTTGTGGCCCCGCCATGTATAATGGGGCTTCGGCCCATCACTGGTGACAGCGTCTAGCTGAAGTACTCCCACAGAGGGGTCAGGAGCAGGACCTGTGAGTCCTGTGAGTCCGCTGGTAGCATGAGAGGTTACCTGCTGTAGTGGAAGCAGGTGCCGCAATAGATGCAGACAAAGGGTCCTTCTCTAGCGAGTGCACTGGGCCAGGTCAGAGGTGATGACAAAGCACAGCTGCACTTGGGGCAGGAATGAGGGTACCACACGAGTACCAGGTGTTGAGGTTGGGTGCAGGTGGGGCGGTGAGCGGGTGGGCAAGCCCTGGTTACAGGGAGTCCTAGCTACAGGCACATAGACTAGATCAGTGTTTCTAATCCCAGGGGTTCATAACTCCCAAATAGACTTTTTCCCCTGTACCTTTCCAAATGTATTGTTTTTCTGAGTGGCTGTTGTGAAAACATAGCAGATTTAAAACTTGCCCTGTTAATTCTCCAAGGTCTACTCATGTTCAGGTGACAGAATCAACTTTCACAGTGGCAGAAGCATTCGGGTAGATACCAAGCCCGTGGAAGCAGCACCTAGACTGTGTTCACCAACTGAGGGGCTGACGAATCAGGGATATTTTCCACCAATCTGAAGACCAACCATTGAGATAGCCCCAACCAGAGGAGCAGCTGTTATAGGGTCCAGGACCTGGAGACAAAACGGTGAGTTGCCTCCATCCTGAATTTGAATTTGCACACTGCTATTGATCTAGAGTTTGGATGTCTCATACAGTGTGACCTTATCATGGGATCACTGGGTATCTTAAAGTCAATTAAGTGAGAAAGAGAAGGCCAAGATTTCAGTCTCCACTGTGTGTCATAAATTCAGGTCAGCAAAACAATTAAGAACAACTAGAGAATGTTTCTTACTCAGCAAAACGTTTTCCCTTCAAGCTGGAACTGAGACATTGCCCCCACTTTTTATCCGTCTTTCTCAGTCTTCCTCCCTACTGGTGATCCTGATTATCTGTACTCCACACCTGGGTTTCTTATTCCACCTGGGAAATGAGGGCTGGTTTGGGGTCTGAGAATCCTGGGGAAGAGCCCTAACCACTCAAGAAACCTTTCTTAAGACTAGATAGGCATACATTAAAAAAAAAAAAAAAAAACCCAAAAAATAAAAACAAAACAAAACAAAAAACTATCAGGCACCTCTTGGTGCCAGGCACTGTTCTAAATGTTCTATTGTTGGAGACATTGGTGAACCAAGATAAAGTTACTGCTTTTAGTTTACACTTAGCTCTAAATTTACACTAAGGGAGAGAGATACCAGGTATAAGCTCTGCTGGCACGGGTGTGGAGACCTTTAGGCAGACTGTACTCAGGGCTATAGAGATAGATACAGAGCCTCAATTCTGAGGAGACTCCAGCATGGGACAAAAGAGCTCCAGGATTGTCTTGGAGACAGAACTTGAGAAGGGCGTAGAAGGATGTTTTATTTGGAGGTTTAGTGTATACAGAGCAGAATAGCAAGAGCAAAGGCTGAAAGCTCCGTACACTAGAGGCGTGTACAAAAATCCAAGATTCTATTTGGCTGGAACTAAATGAGATTGCTTGCCTAGAGGGAAAGATGGTCTGAATTAGAGGTTAGCATGCAATGGGCCTTTACGTTGTGACACAGGTTCTGAAGTTTTTGTAGGAAGTCCTGGAGAGCCACAGGAGGAGTCTGGCATAGGACTCTCAGTTATGAATTTCAGTTAGGTTGATCTGGTGGGGAATCACAGAAAAGAGTCACTTTAGGCAGGAGTGGAGTGAGTCAGGCACAATGCATGATCCATCTCACCCACCCCTTCCCTTTTACAGAGATCAGGGACAACCAGACCTTGAGGAGCATGCCTAGGTGGCTGTAGGTCTTCCCCATCATGTCCCTGTCCAGAGCCCTCTGCACGGGCCACAGAAAGCCCCTGCTCTTTGAGGAAGAAATACAGTAGCAATATAAGAAACATACAAACCTGTAGATAAATTTGAGCAAAACCGATATAAGCCAGGAGCAAGATTTCAAATGCTCTGGAGAATAACACACAGTTTGGAATTTCTTTCATACATCTGACATTAAAAAGAAGACAAGGAAGACTGGAAAAAACAAAGTGGGGATTGGATTACAGGACAGTAAATAAGATTATGTGCTCTCTTGAGAGTTAACACCCCCTCATTAATAGGCTACCTGACCTTGGGTAAACAACTAGTTTCCTCTTTTGTGAAATAACACCAAGGCACCAAGAGGTATCTGGCCCAATGTCCTCAGTTAAAGAGCTAGTAAATGTGTGGAAATATCACAGATGGAGATAGACACATACACAGTACATAGATAAACCACCTCTGGAGGCATATTTAAGAAACCATTAGGAATAGTGTGGGAGGAGGCTTCACAGAATATTATTCTGTAACTTGTAAATGAAAAAAAAGAAATTAATAAACTAGTTTGCCAAAAAATTTTTTTTTCTTAAAAAATGGTCACTGAATGGGCCTTCTTGCATGGATTGAGAAGGGGACACCAGGCCTGAGACCTCCTGACTTATTTCCCCTTTTGCTGAACCCCTCCCACCTCCGTCACCCATGCGCCCAGCCTCACCTTTCACCAGCCCAACATCCGACGCTGAAGTGGCTGTGGCCATCTTAACTGTGGGCAAGGGGCGCTTTCAAAGCAGCTTTCAGAACAGCAAAAGTGGGAATTTGAGGGGGTTAATAAACGAGGTCATCAACACCAGACTGACATTGAAGCTGTTAAATGTCTTTCTCTAAAACTGAAAGACGCTGGAGTCCCACCACCTTTTTTGATGAGGCCTTCACTGTCTTGGTCCTGGGACCACTGAGTTCACGGAACCTGCGGGTTCTGGAGTCCTAGAGTGGCCCCACTCTCAACTCCTTCCGGTAGGTGAAACCCGCCCGCCCCCCAGCCCCTCGAGTCCGAATTTCCAACGTTTCTCCTTAGCAGGAGTGGGGGGATGTGGGCTAGGTTTGGTCTGGGAACCAGCTCCCAGCTTCTGGAAGGTGCTGGCAAAAGCCAGGGGGAGGGGGGAGACCATGCGACCTGAGCTTTGTAGACGGGAAAGGGGTTCTATGGAAAGGTAACCTCACAGGGGTGAGTTGATCATAAATTCTTAATTGGGCAGGTCATGACAGGTGGTCATGCCCCAGGCCTATAACTTCTTTAACGAAAGGTTTTAAGCCAGCCCTGGCTATTGTTCTTGTGCATCTAGGTTAATACACTTTTGAAATAGCAGAATTCTCTTCGTTTCAGAATAATATTCTGTGATGCCTCCTCCCACTCTATTCCTAACGGTTTCTTAAATATCCCTCCAGAGGTTGTTTATCTATGTACTGTGTATGTGTCTATCTCCATCTGTGGTATTTCCACACATTTAGTAGCTCTTTAACTGAGGACATTGGGCCAAATGCCTCTCGGTGTCTTAGAGTTCAATTATTTCACAGAAGAGGAAACTAAGGCCTGGTTGTTTCCCCAAGGTCAGGCAGTCTATTAATGATGCTCAGTCCTAAAACTCCTAAATTTCCACTCCTTCCTGCTGCCTACTCCAAGCCAGTTCCAGGAAAGCAACATGAATACTTTGAATTTACTGACCCCTGCTAACCTTGTGAAAACGAACTGGTCTCAACTTATTAAGTTATAATTTATAAAAATTTGGATGACAGGGCTGGTTGTTGTAATGTTCCATTTAAATGTGCCTCCCGATTTCCCAATTCCAAGCTCTCCTAACAGACCAGACTATGCAAGAGCTACACTTGGTTCTGTGATGTGACTAAGACATGAATAATCTTTGCTTACCTTGACTGATCACTTACTATATGCCAGATTCTGTTCTAAGTGCTTTTGCCTGTTCACTCATTTAACTCTCACAGCGCTTAAGAGATAAATGCTCTTCTGAATCAGGAGGCTGAGGCACAGAGCTAATAAGTGGAGAAGGCGGTTTTCAAACCCAAGCAGTCTTGAAAAAGGACACAATTGAGACTACTGTAGTAGAGGCCTCACAGCATCCCAGGCTTCACTTTTTCTTTCTGTATAGCTTAACAATAGATTATCCCCAGAGGCTTGACCAGAGCTTGGAATGTCCCCTGCCATAGAAAGTTGCCCTGAAACTTATGATTAATGCCTTTCTGGTTACTGATCACAATCCTCTGGTTTAGCATTCTTTCCAGACTACTCCCATCTTTGTTCCTGAGTTGCTAACACCTCTAGAGGACCACATTGCCAGAGGAATGGCTCCGTGAGGACCCCCTGGAACCATCATGTATCTCCTAGAATAATGCCCAGATAGTCCCTTAAATACCCAGGACTGAGAAGCCAAGGCAGTTTCAAAGGAGTTAACCTGCTGCCTTCTAAGATCACAGGTGCTCCGACAATAAACGCTTATGCCAAATATCCCAGCTCCTGTATGAGTCTATTGGTGGGGTGGCACAGGCAGCATGAGCCCTGGACTTTGTTGCCCTCCAGTTTCACTTTGACTCCAGAACCCATGCTGTATTGCCTCAAATTATTGAAGGTACAATCTTAGCAACCAGAGAGGTGAGATTTTAGGCCAAGTTACCAAGATGCAATTGTAATGTGGAGTAGTGCAAGAAGAGACCTTCGAGTTCAGAAGAGCTGCCCTGGGCACACATACAATTCCATACTTCATATAAATGTAAATAAAAATGACGAGCTATGATATGACAAATACTTAAAAGTAAATAAGAGTATCATGTCATGGGGAAAAAAAATATGTCATGATTCAGTGTTGGGGAGATATGTGAAATTGCCCTGAAGAAAGGGTGACAGGCTTCACAAAAGATACTCTCTAACATCTCTCAGCATAGGCTCCTCTTGCTCAGGCCTTTGCTAATTTAGGCCTGGGGTCTCCTAGCTGGTCTCTGGGCTTTCAGCTTTTTGCCTTCCCCATCCATCCAGAACTTCATCCTGGTTTCGTGAAAACAGCAAGAGTACCAACTGAGAATTTGGAAGGTTTGGGTCCAGGCCTACTTCTGCCACTAACTCAACTGTGTGATCTTAAGTAAGGCCCATCCCCTTTCAGGCCTTAGTCTTTCTCAGAGCCTCTTCTATGGAACAATATTCCCATGTGATGCTTTGTGGAAAAAGCGTTCTTCCCCATGTCCCTTGGAGAGACCCTTCAACAACGAAACCTATTCCGCGCTTTACTTCCCAAACCCTGCTTAAAACATTAAACCAGACAGTGCTAAGAACTCTCTTCCAGCTCCAAAATGCTGTAGTCCACCCTGTCATCGCCCTCAAGGCCACCCCAGGAACTGGACTTCTCTGTCCTCCTCACTCAGCCAAAAACTTTATCATTGTCTGGGTTTCTGTGATGCTGTCAGCCACATGCAGCCCACATACAGGCTCTGTCCATTCATCTTCCCATGTTTATCTCCAGTCCTGCAGCTCTGTATCTCCTCTCTACTTGCCCCACTGCAGTGCATTCTCAGAGTAGTCAGAGTGGGTTTTTAAAATGCAAAGCAGATCACCTTGATACTCTACTTAATCCTCCCTGTCCCCCAGTGGTTTATATGAGGTACCTAGAATAGTTAAATTCATAGACACAAATAGAATGGTGGTAGCCAGGGGCTGAGGAAAGGAGGCAAAGGGCTTTATTGTCTAATGGATACAAAGTTTCAGTTTGGGAAGATGAAAGAGTTCTGGATATGGGTGGTAGCAATGGTTGCACAACAATGTGGATGTACTTAATGCCACTAAACTGTACATTTAAAAATATTTACAATGGTAAATTTCGTTATGTATATCATACCACAAAACAAAAACAACCCAGTGACTTCCCAATATATTTAGAATCAAATCCAAACTGCATCATGACAAGCCAGAGCTCTATGACCTGTACCCTTCCCCCATTTCCAAGCTCATCTATAAATCTTTTCCTCAGTTCCTCAGTCCAGCCACCCATGTACTTTCTGTACCTCACCCAAACTCATCCTGCCTCAGAGCATGGCACTTGCTGCTCCCTGTTTGGAAACCCCTCTACCCACCTCCCAACCCACCCCCAACCTCTGATACTCTGCCCTGCCCCACTTGCACATCCTGTGAGGCCA
Organism: Cynopterus sphinx; assembly: GCA_030015415.1. Classification (NCBI taxonomy): domain Eukaryota; kingdom Metazoa; phylum Chordata; class Mammalia; order Chiroptera; family Pteropodidae; genus Cynopterus; species Cynopterus sphinx. Next base: position 89,534,179 of record CM057379.1, on the reverse strand, counting down.
ACCCATTTTCCCTGGACTATTCTCACATTTGGAATTCAGCTCAAGTGTCTCCTCCTCACCAAGCCCCGTGTAGGTATCCATCTGCAGCACATATTCTGTTTTGTTTCCTTTGTAGTGCTTGTTATTTGCAATAGGGTACCTTGTCTTATTTATATATTAGCTTATCACTTGTCTCCCCACCCTACTCAAATGTAAGTTTTAAGAGGATTCCTATGTCCATTTTCCCAGTTATATTCTGGCACAAAGAATAGTATGTAGTACATGGTAAATGCTTCCTAGATATGTTAAATTGATAAACAAGAAAGAACGAGCAGATGGCATTCACCCTGTGCCTCATCCTGACCTGGGCGGCGCTGTGCTTAACACATTGTGCCTGATTCTGTTTCCCTCTCCTTGGTGCACCTCTTCTCTCCAGCTCCACCTTCTCTTTGACTTACCCTTCTTCAGTATGGTTACCCTTGGCCTGCACATCCTCCCAATCTCAATTGCCCCTTGCCCAAGTCTTGTGCTCCCTTGCTTCAGCTCTCCATGCTTGAAATCTCTGGGACTGACTTGTTCACAGCTCATATTGTCAGTTACTGAGCCATGCAGATTCTATTGCAAAAGCCTCTCTCTCATGTGTGTATCTTTCTTCCCAATTCCAAGGTCAGGAAACAAAAACAACTGCAAAAAAGTCTTGATCTTTAGCTTGGTCCCAGCTCTTGATCACTTATATCCAGGATCAGATGCCAATCAGGTCTCTAATATCCAGTCTCCTCCCACAGGTCACACAAAGACATAGTCTGACATGTCAAATATGTTCCTACCAAACAGCCCTGCTCTTGCTTAAGAACTTTCTATGGTTCCCCAGTGCCTATACAGTAAATCTTAAGCTCCTCCACTGAGATCTGTGGCCTTTCTGGATTGGCAACCACCTCTCTGCTACATCTGTCTTCCATTATTCATTACTTGTTTTTTTTATGTTTCAGTCAACTAGAACTGCTGACCATTCCTCATACATGCCTATCCTGGTTAAAATTTTTCTTATCCTTTAAGGCCAATTAGAAGTACTTCCTCCAGGAAAACTTCCTTGATTCAGAAGACCTGCCCAGGTCTCCTCTTGGTCCTCCTCACATACTATTTTGTGTGATATTAGAATAATAACAATAATCAATGCTTATTAAATACTAATGTGCAAGACATTCTTCTGTATTATCTCTAATCCTTACATCAATCTTATGAGGTAGTTGCTGTTATTATACAGATTTTATAGATTAAGAAACAAAGGCACAGAGAGGTGGCTTGGGGTAAGTGATTTGCCCAAGATTACACAGCTAAAAAGCAAGTGAATCAGGATCTGAACCCAGACAGTCTGACTCCATAGCCCATGCTCTTAACCTCTACTCCATACTGTCAAATCTTTATCCTTTCTATAAAACAAGGCTCCCTTGCTGCTCCCTTTGCCTGAAAATCTCCCCATACATCAATTCCTACTCAATACTAACTATGGGAGACACAACCACCTCCTTCTCCACACTGCATTTCCTGGTATATCACTATCCAGGATGGGTTAGGTGGTGCTTCTGGACTTCCTTTATCACAGCCCATATCACTTTCTACTGAGTCAGTATGTCCCTAGAGCCCAGCACAGAGGCCTCAGATGGTGTTTACTGAATAAAATAAATGGGGTCAGCCTTCTTCAGTTGGGAATTCCCTTATCACCTAGCAGTCTTTCCAATAGGTCATTGAATGTTGATTGTACTTCTCTGGCTTTGGTGAGGCTCTGTTTCCTGCTGAGACTACTCCCCCAGACAGGGTTGGGCCCTATATCCTGAGAAGCCACCCCTAGCACCAAGGGGAGACCACTCTCTAGCAAAAACTTAAGGACCACAAAACCTTTCCTGCAGTTGCTGTTGTTTGCTCCCTGGCTGGCTCCCTGTCCAAATCTCAGTTCTTACCTTACCCTCACCTGAGCCCCTGACCCACATTCTCTCCAGATCTGAGTGCTCAGAGGAAGTGGTAGAAGTACCTGGCCTCTGTGTCAGTTTCCAGCTTTGTTGCCTTAAAGCAAAAAAAAAAATAAAAAATAAAAAACTTTGAGAAAAATCACTTTCTCTCTCTGAGCCTCAGTTTAATCATCTGTAAAACATGGCTAGTGGGGTTATTGATATCCAGGTCCTACATCCTTACCAGACTTCTTTAAACTTTCTGAGGTGTAAAATGTCAATAATTCGCTTTTGACAAATGTTTATTGCACATTTACTATCAAACATACCATTGTGTCAAAATTTCAATCTCACAGTAACCCTTTTCTTTGAGGTAGATAGTAGTAATCCACATTTTACAGATAAAATAGTGAGCTTGGGGCGGGCCTGTGATACCAGCTATGCCTTGGGACAAGTTGCAGAGACCAGCTCTGTACTGGGGCTTCTGTACTCTTTCTGCCCACTTCACTTCCAGGGCTACCTTCTGATGTCAGTTAGCCAGGGCTTGACCATGCCCTCCAGCTGGGCCCACTCCCAGCCATAGTCCCCCTCAGTATTTACCTCAGGTAGATAAGCAGCAAAGGGGTGTTTTCTGAGACAATGAAGAGATCCTGGTTGCCCCTGCTACTGAGATAGTGTTTTTGATAAAAGTCCAGTGTCTCATTCTCTTCTTCTTTTTTTTTTTTTTTCCCCCAAAAAGACTGGAGAGAGAGCTGTCAAGTTTAATCTACTTGAATCTTTACAGGCACTTTTTACAAGTTTGGAAGCTTGAGGGATATCTGAGGGAAGCCCAAGTGATGAATTTCTATTCTCAGGTCCCTGACTTAGGAGACCCCCTCAGGGCCCAGTCAGTCCTTAGGTAAGGTCAAGCTCAACTCCACTTGTGGGAGTAGCTCACCCGCACTCCTCAAATATGTCCGGGTAGTGCCGAAACAGCACGGGTGGGTCCCGGTCACCCCTGACCGGGGCCCGAGGTACAGCCCGGATCCCAGGCCTCCGACCCCGCCGCCCCCCAGAGCAGGAGCGGTGAATCCACTGGTGCGCTTCCACTGCAAACTTCCTCTTGAAGCGCATGCCACACTCAGGGCAGGGGAAGGGTCGCTCCCCCGAGTGCATGCGCCGGTGGCTAATCAGCAGCGACGGGTAGGTGAAGCGGCGGCCGCAGTCGGCACACACGTGGCGCCGCTGGCTGGCCTGAGCATCCACGCTGAGCACCGGGACCTGCGGCTGTGCACCTGTGTTCTGGTCCCAGGCAGCGTTTGTGAGTGGCTGTGCTCTTGCCGAGGTCTTGATAGCTGAGTCAGGGTAGCATTTAACCAGCCCTTCGGGTTTCTCCATCCCAGGAGTCTTTCTGGGTCCCTTGGCTCCTAGTCTTTCTTCAGGTTCCTCTTCCTTTTTGTTTGGGTCATCTCCTGGGAATAGGAATTAAATTACATTTTAAAACACATTTGCTTAGACTGTCTCATGTTATAGGGTGCTTTTACTTAAAGTGCCAGAAAAGTATTGCCGAATGATTAACACACAGGCTTTAAAGAACGGTAAACAGAGTTCAAATCTCTTAAGAGTGACTTATCTGGGCCTCCATTATTCATGTATCAAATGAGAATCAATGGTTTCTTTTCAGGGTTATTGGGAGGATTAAATGAATAGAAGCATGTTAAGCAGTTAGCAAATGCTCAAAACGCAGCAATTATTATTATGTTTTCTTGATTTTTTGTAAGACAAGACTTTTACAGATGAGGAATCCTATTTGTGCTGGAGATCACTCTGCTGGGGGTGGGGGCGGGCTGAGGGGAGAAGAGCCAAGTTGTAGATTACTGGGCAATTTGTCATGTACTAGTTTGCTTTCTTTCAGGAATGAGAAAGGTGGATCTGAAGCCACTTCCATTCTTAGGGAGTTTTAGTTGTTTCTGAAAAAGGAAAATGCATGGTGCTTTCTACCACAGGGACCTGGAAACCTGAGTCTTGGACTTGGGCTCCTGATTCTCATACTCTGGTCTTAACACGATGGCTGTCCCAAACTCTGAAAACTGTACCAGGTCTGCCTTCTTTCCTCCTCTATTATCCAACATCGGGTGGCTCTTTTCATTCCTCTAGGGATGCTGGGAGAGGAATCTGCAAGAAAACATTGCTAGACAGGAAGCCCTGGAGCCAGGTCGCCAGGTCGGGGAGGCTTGGGACAATCCCTCACCTCTCACAGCTCCTCCCACGCTTTCCCCCTCCTCAGGATCCTGGGCGGCGGGACTCCAAGCCTCACTCTCCTGTTCCATCCAAGAGATGAGGGCTGGTTTGGGGCCTGGGAATCCTGGGAGAGAACAGGGATCACAGTGCTAGCCTGAGAGGCTGCCCTGGGAAGATGGCATCCCCCTGCCAGGGCGAGGGCACATCTCAGAATTTATGCTAGAACTGAACAGTCTCAGTGCTCCTGCCTGAAGGAAGCGGATGCAGGATGGAAGGATTCCGAAGGGGGTACCTGAAGCCCTGGGAAAAGGAGATAGCTGGTGCTGTTGGTAAAATAAAGATTAGGTCTCACAATACTCTGGGTCCCTCTATATCACCTCCTCTGTGAACCCCAGTGAAAAAAGAAGAATGTTCTGACCCGGGCCTCACCGAGCTCGCCAAAGTGGCCGTAGGTCTCCCGCATCACGTCCCGGTACAGAGCCCTCTGCGCCGGCCACAGGGATCCCCACTCCTCCGGGGAGAAGTACACGGCCACCTCCGTGAAGCTCACGCCCCCGGGCTTCTTGCAAGCAGGCCGGGTGTCCCCGGCCGTCAGTGCCCGAAGCGGGGCCGGGGGCGGCGCCATGGGGCCTCCCAACCCCCGAGCAGAGGCTGCCTGTCCCCGGGGCCGCCGCCTCCCCGCCCCGGGCTCAGCTTTCGCCGTCCGCAGGAAGGGCTCCCCGGAGCAGCCCCCCGCAGCCTCGGCATCCGAACGCAGCCGCGGGGACCGGTCGCTAGAGGTTCAGGGATTCCGGCGAGGACAAACCGACCGTCTGGGTGTTGATTCGCGCCTCGGCAGCTTGGCCGTGGCCCCCCGCGTTGAGGGACCCGGAAGGTGCCTGCAGAAAATATGGCGACATCCCGGCTCCAGCTGTCGCCGGCCGCGCTTACGGGCGCCGTCCCTGGAGTGCGTCGAACATGGCGCCCGCGGGGCTTCTCGGGTCTCCCCGTCCACTCGCCCGCAAACGAAGTGGCCGCTGCCGCTGGGCTTTCGGGTGGGGAGAGGGGACGGAGGGGAGAGCGAGGAAAACGGGCGGGCGGGCGGCGGGATGCGCTGCGACCGCGGGGAGCGGCCGCGCCGCTCGGAAACGCCCGCGGGCTCCGGAAGCCACCGAGGACCTCACCATTTGTGGAGCCTGCGATTTTGTCCCCGACGGTCCTCCCCCCGGCCTTCCGACAGTGGGATCGGAGCCGGTCCCCGGCCCCCGCGGGAAGGCGCGCACGGCGGGCGAGGCGCCCGACCCCCGCGGCGGAGCCCGCCCGGCTCCTTGCTCCGCTCACTCGGTCTCCGGACTGGAGCCGCGGGCAAAGCGATGTGTTTAGTTAGGTTGGAATAGGGACATTTTTAATTATTTTTAATTACATTTTAGTTTTTTTTTCCCAAAGGAATTAATGTATATGGCTTTTTAAAAGTGGTACAAAAAGTTTCCAATGGAAAAAAAATAAAAAAGGCAGTTCCCTGTAACCTTTCCCCCTAGAGGCACCTACTTTTAACTATTTTTATTTTTGAATGTTGTACATACAGTAAAATGCACAGATCTTGTGTGAAATTCGCTGTTTTGACAAATGTATACAACTGTATTAACTGTCACCCCAAACAAGATATAGGACATTGACGTCACCCTGAATGTTTCCTTGTGCACATTTTCCAGTCAAGACACAATTTTTTTTTCTTTTTTCTATGCCTATAGCACCTGGTATTCCTAGGTGGTCTCCCATCCAAGCACTAACCAGGCCCGACTTTGCTTAGCTTTCGAGATCAGATGGGATCCGGCCTGTTCAGGGTAGCATGGCCTTAGACCACAATTTTTTATTGTGGTAAAATACACATCACATAAACCGTTACACAACGGGCACTTTAAACTGCACAATTCAGTGGCATTTAGTACATTTACAATGTGCAACCCTTATCACTACTTTGATCACCCCTAAAGGAAACCCCAAACTCTTCCATCCGCCACTCTCCTGCAGCTCATGGCATTCACTAATCTGCTTTCTGTCTCTACAGATTTGTTTTTTCTGGGGATTTGCTTTTTCTGGATGTTTCATATGAATGGAATCATACACTATGTGTCTGGCTTCTGTCATTAGTATGTTTTTGAGGTTTATCCGTGTTGTAGCATGTGTCCCTACTTCATTCCTTTTTATAGCTGAACAACATTCCATAGATATTCTATAGATATTCTATAGTATTCTATAGACAGATGTACCACATTTTGTTTATCCATCAGTTGATGGAGATAGACATTTGGATTGTTTCCATCTTTTGTCTAGTGCTGCTTTGAGCGTTCATGTACAACTTTTTTTTAAAATAGCTTTGAGATATAATTCACTCACTGTATCACTTACTTATTTAAAGTATATGGTGCAATGGTTTTGGTATGATACATTATAGATTATTTCTATGTTTTCATTACCACAAAAGGAAACCCATTAAGCAGTCACTCCTCATTCCCTGTTCCCCCATCCCCTGATAATTGCTAATTTTTCTCTCTATGAATCTACCTGTTCTAGATACCTCATATAAATGGAATCATACAGTTTTAGTCCTTTTGTGTCTGGTTTATTTCACTTAATGGTGTTTTCATTATTTGTCCATGTTTCAGTGAGTATCAGCACTTCATTTCTTTTTTTAAAAAAATCATGGTAAAATTTGTGTTATGATAATACATAACTGTTACCATTTTAACCATTTTTAACTGTACAATTCAGTGGAATTAAGTATGTTTACATTGTTGTGCAACCATCACCACCATCTGTCTCCAGAACTTTTATCTTCACAAACTGAATACACTTTTAACTCAGCCTTTTCTTCTAGAGCTGTTATTAAGTAAATATACTTTTACTGCTGTTTTTTGATATATTCATTTTAGATATTATTTTGGGCATCCTGGTATGATATTTGCTTAGTTTGTTGCTCCATTCCCCTCACCTCTTTTCCCAACATTCATAATGCAATAAATTATTATAAATAATATTTCCTATATATTCTATATTTCCTTTCCTATCAACTGTTTGCTTTTCTTGAATTTTCTTTCTTTTCTCCTTGAATTATCTGCCTTTTCTGTTTCTTGAAGTTTCAAATTACCAAGGATGGCATGAAATCTCAAAACCCCATTTTTTTCCTGAGAAATCTCCTTTCTCAAGCTTTCAGTTTTTTCTCTCCAAACTGGACTGGGCCTCAGCTGTTACTCAGAGTCTTCCCTTCCTGCTCTCCTGGGTTGTATCTTCTGCTTCCTAGATTTTATGTCTTCCTGTTATTTTATTCAAGGTGGGTCATCTTAAAGGATTGTGGCATTGGACTATAGGTACTATCTGTCTTCATCCTCATGTTTGGAATATTTCTGTAATGAGGCAGGATGCCAGACAGTATTTGCTCAACATGGGGCTGGTCACTGGAGGTAACAAACAAGACCTATGAGGTCTTTGTTGGCAGCAGCACCCAGTCTGGTCCTGGAATCATTCCTGCGCTAGCACACAAGCTGAGTCTCCCCTTTGTGTTCAGAAATGTTCTTTGCTGATCAAGCTAGTGCCTTTTCGGTCTTTATATTTTCTAGCCCTATTGCTGTATTTTACCTGGAATACTTTCTGGCTTTTAGTGTGACTTCTGATTTCACTCATACAATTGTATGCTTATTTTATAACTTTAATTTTTAGTTCTGGGGGTGCCTCACTGCACTCATTGCAGTGAATAGTGTAGAAATGGAATAAGGAAAAATATATCATTAGAAATGAGTATCCTTTTAAAGAGAATCAACTATAGAGAAACTATAGAATATTTCACCAGGACCAAAAAATATTTTTGTTTATTCAGGTACTAAGTTGTAAATTGGTTCTCTTTGCATTAGGGATGGAGAAGACTTAAGAAGATAGATCTAATGGACAAACTTGGCTATTGACTAGTCAGAATTAAACAAACTTTCAAGACTAAAACTGTTCCATCATAAGTGGCTGCTGTCATGTTGTTTTCCTGTCAATCATTATAAAAATATAAATATGCTCTTCTTGTCTTCAAATTGTTTTATTGCCCACCAAATTGTAAATGTTTGTTCAAGAATCTTGAACAGGTAATTATGAAAAGTTATAAAATGTACAGGAGATAATTTTGGTTCATAAATTTTACTCATCAATAATAGGGTGTATCTGAACTTTAAGAGAGAGCTAAAGTTTCTTACATAAAGCTCAGCCTTACTTTGAAGTGTTTAGGGGTGATCTCTGCAACTTACTATAAAATACATTAAATAAGATGAATAAATGAGTAAAAAGAATAGATGGACTGACATGTGATAAAGTAAATAAAGCAAAATTAAAGAATCTAGGTTAATTGCATAACCTAAGTGATGGACATGAGTGTTTACCATAAAATGCTTTCAACTCTTGAATCTTTTAAAAATTTTATAATAATATGTTGGTGGGCAGCTCTATTTGTCCTTTAAACTAAAAAGATATGCTAGGTGACTTCACATTTTATCTCAGACAGTCCTACGAAGGTGACATTAGCTCCATTTTACAAGTGAGACAACTATGGCTCAGAAATGTTGAATAATATGCTTCAGGGCACCCAGCTAGTGGTGACTGAGCTGAACCTGGAATCCAGGTCTACCAATCTAGGAGAGGCTATGTGATGAAGTAGAAATAACACCCACTTCCCATGAATAATCATCGTTGGAACTCAAGGGTTTGGAGGAACAGTCTTTTGTTCAAGAATATTTGAGCACCTAGCACTATTCCTGGCATGCAGACATACTTAGTCTCCTACCCACCTTCTTGCTTACTCCTTCAGCAGTTTCTTGTTCTAAAGTGAGGCTAGCAGATCTAAATGGGTCAGAAAGACCTCTTAACTGTTGACACATATAAGCATTACAGAAAAAAATTAGACTAAAGATATTATGCCTTGATTTTCAACTCTAATTACAAGTATTCTACTCTTTCTTAAAAAAAAAATATATGTGTGTGTGTGTGTGTGTGTGTGTATTTCCAGCTGTTGTGATCCATGAATACATCTTTATTCAAAAGATGTCAAACCCAGGGTGCATGCAGATAGATATCTGTATAAGAAAAAAACATTGTATTCATAAAAGTTTTTTTGGAAAAAAAAACTTAAATTTATTAAGTTTGATATTTCTGTGTACTGTGTACAGAGTGAGCATTCGGCAGGAGACTGCCCCACCTGAAGGCTTTGTCCTCTTCCATGACCACCTCTAGTTCTTCAAGATCAAAGAGTGCCAAAAATGGCTTGATAACACTTGTGTCTCCTTGCCAGATGCTTCAACTGCACTGACTAAAAGACAATCCTTGAATGAGCTTCCCCCAGTAGAGACAGGCCCAAAGTGTGCCCTCTATTCCACAGTTGGTACTAGCTCCTTTAAGAAGTGGTCATATCTAAGGGACCCCAACTTTGAGAAACAGAAAAGATACAGACCAGAATGCTCTAAGGCAGTGTGATGATGTGCCCCTAGAAAGATGCAAGAAGGGGTTAAGACTAGAAGCCTCTATGCCAACCGCCACAGCAGCCACATTTCCTGATCAAGTACCTGGCATTACATCGGTAGGCTATTGTTTAACTCTGTTCCCACAAGAAAGAGGAGGAGGAATTTATGGGAAACATGGTATGGGAATCTGACCTTTTCACATTCTGCTTTCTGCTTCTGTACCCCCGCTTATGCATCATATCAGACCACCATTTGGTGACGGGTAATGAATAGATGATGTATAGATCCATTGTGATTGGGATATAGTGATTAATGGATTTTTGGGTATAAAACTGTGGACCTGAAATGGGTCGATGCTGCTCCTTTGGAAGGACAGCCGCCGGCTAATAGACTGCCTTTAGTATCAAAGCACTCAGGTTGAGTCTGGTTATTCCGGTCACAACATTTGGAGGCCCCAGTGAGATCTTCTCATGGTTGGGACTGTCGATCTGTGTACCCGATGGCAAGCCACTCGCGGTCGGGGAGGCCTCTGGGGCTCTGGCCCTAGCCCGCCACTGTGGTTTCTCACCTCGTGGAGCCTGATCCTGGGAGAGTGCTGAGGCAGTCCTGGTGCGAGCTCGAGTGACCGTGCGGTCCGACACGACAAGAAGTCGGCGGTCGGCTGAGACTGTGACGACAGAATTCTCAGTCCTGGTTCTGGTCTGTTAGTCTGTGTCTGTCCGCTCTGTGTGCTTTATTGTGGAACGATGCGTCAATCGCAAGGGAGGCTTACGCCGCTTCAGTGTGTGCTCAATCATTTTAAAGATTTTCGCCGCAGGGCGACAGCTTACGGCGCTTCTGTAACCTTTTTCGATTTGCAGCGTTTCCGTCAGCTCGATTGGCCGACCTTCGGGGTTGGGTGGCCCTCCGAAGGAACATTTGACTTGCAGACTGCATTTAGGGTTCGAAGTGTTGTTTCTGGGAACCCTGGACATCCAGACCAGGTGCCTTATATTGATGTGTAGATTGATATTGTTTCTGATGCCCCTTAGTACTTACAGAATTGCAGTCAAGCTCCTGTCACTGTATTGGCAGCTATTCCGCAGGGTCCTAAAACGCCACCACCGGTGTTGCAGAGACCCCCCTCCGAGGACGATTGGAGGCCACCACCCTATGACAATAGGGGAGGTGGGGACCCTCCTTGGGAGGAGCCAGACCCTCCTGTAACTCGGTCTAGGGCCCGTAGGCCACCTTCCCCCGATTCTACCTTACCAGGGGAGCCGGTCCCTGTACAGGCTCCTTTGAAAGCAATACCTGGGGGAAGTGGAGGCGAGTCGACTGTCATCTACTTGCCATTCAGTACCAGTGATTTATGTAATTGGAAATTGCAAACGCCATCCTTTTCAGGGAAATCTCAGGGCCTAACATTCCCCTTGGAATCTATTTTCTTTACCCATCAGCCCACTTGGGATGATTGTCAGCAGCTTTTACAGGTTCTGTTTACAACAGAGGAGAAGGAAAGAATTTTACGGGAAGCTGCTAAGGGGGTGACGGATCCAAATGGGCAGCCCACCACTGACCCGGTTCGGTTGCAGGCTCTGTTCTCTACCCAGCGACCTGAGTGGGACCCTAACACTGATCAAGGTAAGGAGGCTCTCCTAAGGTATCGCCAGTTTCTGCTACAGGGACTCCAGGCCGCTGCACATAGACCAATAAATCTGTCCAAGGTAAGAGAAGTAATTCAAACTAAGGACAAGTCGCCTGCAGCATTTTTGGAAAGGCTGCTAGAGTCTTACCGCTTGTATACACCTATTGACCCGGAGGACCCTAATTATAGAAGAGCCATTAATTTGGCCTTTGTTAGCCGGTTGGCCCCTGACATCAGAAAGAAATTGCAGAGGTTAGAAGGATTTGAGATAGAGAATTTATCCAAATTGTTAGAAATAGCTCAGGAGGTTTTAATAATAGGGATGATGTGCAGAAAGTAATGTTTGTAGGAAAAGGCTATCCTTCAGACAAAGGCCGTGGCAGAGGAAGAAGACCCAGATCTGCAGGACCACCTGGACCAGGGAACAAGAAGGGTTCGCTGAAATTGCTCAGCCCCTGTATGACTGTACAGCAGGAAAAGGAGAAACTATAGAATGGGCAGTAGAACAGCAGCGAGCCTTTGAAACACTAAAGAAAGCCTTAATGTCGGCCCCGGCACTGGCTTTGCCAAACTTGGAAAAGCCTTTCCAACTGCTTGTGACTGAAGTAAGGGGAATTGCGAAAGGGGTTTTGACTCAGACTTTGGGCCCATGGAAAAGACCAGTTACTTACCTGTCCAAGAGGCTTGATTTCGTGGCTGCCGGATGGTCCAGCTGCCTGCGAGCTGTCGCAGCCACAGCGATACTGGTAAAAGAAGCCCAAAAACTGACACTTGGACAACCTGTGACAGTGATCGGACCCCACTTCGTGGAGCGACTCCTGAAGGGACCACCCGAGTGATAGATATCGAATGCTCGAATCACCCATTACCAGGTACTCTTGTTGAACCCCCCACAGGTTCAATTTGCCAGGCCGACAGTGCTGAACCCAGCGACTCTGCTTCCGGTTGATGACCCTCAGGAGCCACTACACCATTGCAGTGACCTACTGGAAAGTTTGACTGGGATAAGACTTAACCTACGGGATGAGCCTTGGCCCAATCCCAACGCCACCCTATACACAGATGGAAGTAGTTTTGTCACCGAAGGCATCAGATATGCGGGAGCAGCCGTAGTTAATGATGATGCTGTCATTTGGGTTCAGGCCGTCGGACATGGGACATCAGCCCAGAAGGCTGAACTCATTGCCCTGACTGAGCTTCTGAGGTGGGCAGAAGGGAAGTCTGTTAACACCTATACTGATAGCCGGTATGCCTTTGCCACAACGCATGTGCATGGGGCTTTATACAAGGAGAGAGACCTGTTGACATCAGGAGGGAAAGAAATTAAGAACAAAGAGGAAATTTTAGCTCTCTTAGAAGCTATCTGGCTACCTAAGAAAGTGGCTATTATCCACTGCCCTGGCCATCAGAAGGGCAACAATGTGGTAGAAAAAGGAAACCGCCTGGCAGATAAAACAGCCAAGGAAGTAGCCAGAAAACCAGTGGGGAAGGACGTTGTGATCAGTCCTTTGCTCGTGCCTCCTCTAGTCCAGGCTCCAGAATATAGTCACCAGGACTTGGAGTTAGGAAAGCAGCTCCATAGAAAGTTCAAGTACGGATGGCTCTGGATTCCAGACGGAAGGCCAGTCATCCCTGCTGCTCTTGGCAGCTCCCTAGTTCGTCAGATGCACAATGCAACCCACCTAGGGGGAACTAAGTTAATTGAGCTGCTGAAGAGGGACTATTACATCCCTTGCTTGAACTCTAAGGTCCGAGATGTGAGTGCACGATGTCATATATGTGCACAAGTCAATGCCTGCTCAACACCAACAGGGGGCATTGGGACCCGACTCAGAGGACAAGCACCTGGAGAACATTGGGAAGTAGACTTCACAGAAGTTGCACCTGGCACTTTCGGCTTTAAGTATTTGTTAGTGTTCATTGATACCTATTCTGGTTGGACTGAAGCCTTCCCTACTAAGAAGGAAACCGCATAAGTAGTAGCCAGAAAGCTAGTATCAGAAATGGTACCCCGATTTGGCTTGCCCTTATCATTAGGGTCCGACAATGGCCTGGCATTTATTGCCCAGACTAGCCAAATGTTGGCTAAAGTATTAGGGATCAATTGGAAATTACATTGTTGTTATAGGCCCCAGAGTTCGGGGCAGGTAGAAAGGATGAATAGAACACTAAAAGAGACATTGACTAAATTTAAATTGGAAACTGGGGAGAATTGGGTGAGTCTTCTTCCTTTCGTTCTTTTGCGAGCCCGTTGTACCCCATACATTTCTGTAATAACCCCTTATGAAATTATGTTTGGGAGACTGCCCCCTTTACTCCCTAAAATTGGTATTGATAAGATTGAAATGAGTAATAATGCTAGTCTCCTTAAGTAAGTCCTTACAGGCCTTACAACAAGCAAGTAAGTCCTTACAGGCCTTCCAACAGCAAGTGAAGGGCTTGATTAAGGCCACCAGATCAGACTCGAAGGTACCGACGCCTCACTCACATAACCCTGAAAATTGGGTGTGGGTGAAGAAGATTCAACCAGAGACCCTTAAGCCCCGCTGGGACGGTCCATTTCCAGTCATCCTGATGACACCAACAGCCGTCAAAGTCACGGGAAAGAGACATTGGATTCATGACACGCACATTAAGACAGCACAACCTCCCCTGGAGACAGAGAAATGGAAGGCAACACCCACAAGAGACCTCAAGATAACACTTTCTCGGGGTTAATTATAATTGGGTTAATCGTTATTAATAATGTAAGAGGGAACCCTCATCAACCTCTTGCAATACTTGTTTAATACCTTGTATTAATCTAAATTATTAGAAAGAAAATGCTGGATTTTGTATATTTAGTGCATGTAATCCCACAAGTGTATCTAATGAATAGTCCAGAAGGAAGACTAGCAATTGATTTGTGGGGAGGATATGAATATCCTCGACAGAAAAGAGCAGTTCCAGTGCTAGTGCCACTGCTAGTAGACCTAGGATTTGTGGGATCGATAGCAGTCGGTACTGCCGCTTTAGTTACAGGACATCAGGGTATAACTTGGCTTACTAAACAAATTAATGAAGATTTGAGTACACTAGAGAAGTCAATTAATCACCTTGAAGCCTCTCTGAATTCCCTAGCTGAAGTAGTTCTGCAGAATAGACGGGGATTAGATCTCCTATTTTTGAAGCAAGGAGGTCTATGTGTAGCCTTGGGTGAGAATTGCTGTTTCTATGCTAACCACTCTGGTGTTATTAGAGAAAGTTTAGCACTTATTAGACAAAGGGTGAAAGAAAGGAATGAAAGACTAAGACAAGGCAGTAATTGGTATGAATCCTGGTTCAATAACAACTCCTGGCTGACCACGTTATTGTCAGCCATAGTGGGACCGATCATCATAATAGTCCTACTGTTAACGATGGGACTGTGCTTAGTGAAATGGCTTGAAAGTGTTATGCAGTCACACACGACTGGGGCGAAGATTCTAATTTAGGAGCATCAGCCCCTAACCACTGGCCACGTGTGCCAATATCTGACTCGAAGATTGAATCACTGTAAAGAAAACCAGTGGGGAATGTGATGATGTCCCCCTAGAAAGATGAAAGAAGGGGTTAAGACTAGAAGCCTCTATGCCAACCGCCACAGCAGCCACATTTCCTGATTGAATACCTGGCAATTACATCGGTAGGCTATTGTTTAACTCTGTTCCCACAAGAAAGAGGAGGAGGAATTTATGGGAAACATGGCATGGGAATCTGACCTTTTAACGTTCTGCTTTCTGCTTCTGTGCCCCACTTACGCATCATATCAGACCACCATTTGGTGACGGGTAATGAATAGATGATGTATAGATCCATTGTGATTGGTATATAGTGATTAATGGATTTTTGGGTATAAAACTGTGGACCTGAAATGGGTGGAGGCTGCTCCTTTGGAAGGACAGCCACTGGCTAATAAACTGCCTCTAACATCAAAGCACTCAGGTTGAGTCTGGTTATTCCGGTCACAAAACTATGGGGGCCAGGGCCTCATTATCCCTCACACAAGTTCCTGCAACACCCTTATTTTACCTGTGAGAAAACTGAATGGGCATGATGGAGGTTTTTCCAAGACTTCTGAGCCATAAATAACCCTGTTGTTACCCCTCATAACCCTGTTGTTCTCAATCCCCATACTTTATTTATCTTCGCACTCACTGAGAGCAAATTTTTCACAGTGATTGATTTATGTAGCATCCTTGTGGATGGAGCTAGCCAACATCTATTTGCCTTCACTGTACACCTGGACAGTGGTGTCTCAGGGTTTTACTAAAGGCCCTTCTTATTTCTCACAAACTTTAAAAGCTGATTTAGATGATATAAAGTTTCCTGAAGGTTTTGCCTTATTGTAACATGTAGATAACTTGCTTCTCTGCTCCCTTTCCCAAGTTTCTTCACAGAAAGACAGCATCTACCTGTTAAATTTAGCTTTTAACCTCAAAAGGGCATAAGCTTCTAAGGAAAACCTGCAGTTTAAACTCAAGTTTGATATTTAGGGCAGCTGATCTCAAAACAAAGGCTGCCTCTCGATCCAGATAGGCTTTGTGGCATCCCAAACTTCCCAAAACTTAAAACTAAGCATCAATTGTAAGGTTTTTCTCAGGCTAGCTAGCAACTGCCAAAACTGGATTCCAAATCTCTCTTACAGCCCAACCTCTACATGTGTTACTAAAAAACAACCTTATTATTTGGGAAGATAAAAATGACCTAGATTTTAATACCTTAAAGGAAAGCTTGATAAATTCCCCTGCCTTTGGACACTTTAATTATCAACTTCTCTTTTTCCTCTTCACATGTGTGAAGGAAGGAAATGTTTTTGGAGTCCTCACCCTAAAACATGAAGATCACCCCCAACCCATCTGCAGCTGGACCCTGTGGCATGAAGATACTCCCCTTGCCTTTGAGACATTTCCTTTTAGTTAAGGCCACTGAGGAAATGGTCACGGGAACCCTCCTAACCACCTTTGTATCCCATGCAGTAGAAGCCCTCCTGGATTCTCATCACACTCTATACCTTTTGGCTGGTTGTCTTCTTATGAAATCCTTTTCTAATCACTTATATAACTCTTTTTTTTGCTCTAATAGCCTTGACCCTGCCCGACTACTCCCCTCCTCTATGGACAGTACTCCTCATGACTGTTGCCTCTGACAGATCACTTTTTGACCCCTTATAATGATTTACAAGAAACTCCTCTAATCAATGCAGAGTTTTCATGGTGTACTGATGGTTCTTGTTTGGAAGGTGAAAATGATAAATATTGTACTGGGTATGCTACTGCAACTTCTTTTGAGGTAGCACTTTTGCCCTCAGCTATCTGCATCCAACAGGCTGAATTATGCACTCCTACTAGGGCCTGCATTTTAGTGAAGGGCAGAACTACAAATATGTATACTGACAGTGGGTATACTTTTGGAGTGGCTCATGACTTTGGGAAGCTGTGAAAACAGTGAGACCTCCTTACTTCCAGAAGGAAAAAATTTAAAAAATGGTTCTAATGTTCAAAAATGATTAAATGCCATAATTTTGCCAGCCATTTTGGCTATCGTTAAGGGCATTCTAAACTTGATTCTCTAATAAATAAGGGCAATAGATCCACTGACATTTCTGCCAAAAATGCTGCTCTCAAAGGGGCTAAAATCCAAACCTCTGTCACATTCCAAAGGAACTCACCTCAGATACTGATTTAGAGAAATTGACTAGAGATACCCAATAATTAGCACCAAAAAATGAAAATATTGGCAGTGTAATGGTTATTGGTTTTATAAAAAACAAAACTTCTGCTTTGGCCCAAATAAAAACCAGTCTTACCTGAGGCCCTAAATTCTCATTATTGACTGCTATATATCCATTAAATCGTTGGTCTATGTTGGGAGCCGCTTGCCTGATGGCTGCCCCTTGGGGCATATAAGGGATTGTTTACTCAGCAGGATGTCTGCCATAGCAGGCAAATACTTTGCTAATCTTGTAATTGGCTGAAAAGCACCTTTGTGGCTCCAGGGAGTGAGCTGAATGTTTTAAAGAAGAAGATAGGATTAGCAACAGGCTTCTTATGCAAATGTAAGCAATTGTTTGTGCATACTTGGGATTTTGGTTTCCCCTGATAGATAAATGGAGTATGCTGAATAAACTCAGCTGCAGTATTCACTGTCAGTCCTCCCAAATCTTTCTCTCTTGTCTGTCCTTTTTTCCCTTTTTTCCTTACTCCTCATTCCCCCTCTCAGGACTGTTTGATCTTGGTGGGCATGCATGGCAAGCTCCGGCAGGTCTACTGATAAAATAACAACTTTCAAAATTCAATATCTGTGGGGGAGATATTAACATGGCCACTACTTTGCTTGCCTCACCTGCCCAAAATACAATCTAAGAACACCTGTCCACTCTGCCCCCTGGTCACTTTAAATTGCTTGATGGACCATTCAAGTTTTGGCAGATGGATTTTGTATAGCTACCCCCATCTCAAGGATATAAATATGTTTTGGTAATACTTGTTTCCTCACTGAACTGAAGCTTTCCCTGTAGACTGCCTACTGTCCTTTCTGTGGCTAAAATTCCATTAGAAAACATCCCTACCTGGGGAACCCCCCTGGAACTTCATAGTGACTGGAAAACTCCACCAGTTAAAGACTTTGACAGTTATGCTATTTGGCCAGTTCTACAACACTTTCACTGTGCTTACCACCTCAATTCTCAGAGCTAGTCAAACATGCTAACAGCTTCATCAAGGCTATATTGGCAAAATTTGTGGAAATCCTTCAAATACTTTGGCTGGAAAGTATTACCATTGCTCCTTCTGAATCTCAGATGCATCCTCTTTGGAACTCAAACTTTTACTCTTTGAAATAATCACTGGATGCCCAATGCATCTAGCCCTTGCCTTTTTTTTTTATCCACAGCTAGTAAAAGAAGGTATAGTTCAATATTGCTAGAGTCAAATTATGTCCACTGAAAATAACCATATTTTAGTACTTCAATCTTTCCACAGTGCAATCCCAGGAGACAAAAGCCTCAAGCATCATACCTTGCAACCAAGAAATTCTTATTTTTATTATTTTATTATTTTATTATTTTTTTAGGCGAGGCAACCCTTGGCTGACTTCACAAACTGCAAGGACCTTGTCAGTTTACAATCCCTTATTTTAAAATATTTTTTACACCTACGGCACCTGGTCTTCCAAGGTGGTCTCCCATCCAAGTACTAACCAGGCCCAACCCTGCTTAGCTTTCAAGATCTGATGGGATCAGGCCGTAGATACAACCAAGAGATTTTTGTGTATTGGGAAAGACATCTCCAGAAAAACTACCTTCGACGCTGATGGAAAGGCCCCTCCAACCCTCCTGTTACCTACCAGTTTCCAAGTAATGGACTCTTAGATTTATGTGTCACATCTAAAGACAGCACCAAACTCTGACTGGACCTGCACACAGCTGGTGACCTGAAAATAAGGATTTCCAGGAAATGAAGCAGATGACAACTGAAGGAGAGAGCTTTCCCAAGATGACCAAACCAGGCCTGTATACCTTTTTCTCACTGCTGTTTTCTTGCCTTATTTTTTTTCTCTTTCTTGAAAAGACAATGCTCTTATTTGCATTTCCCAATCAATTGCAAAAGGGGGAAAGCTTTCTGACTCTTGGATCTGTAACCAAAAACTCCAATATGTTTACAGTGTTGTAGACCCCTTGGTTCTACCTGTAACCAATTTCTCTTTAATCCCTAATGCCACTTCCAATTATGCTTGCAAGCCTATGAATGTTACCTGTTGGGTTCAGCTGTTATAACCGGTGTTCCCATACCTTGTTTCAATCTTTCTCCAACCACAACTGTGCTAGCTCAACTAAACACCTTTAATTTTGCCATTGTATGAGCTTTGCTCTCCCACCTTTTTTTTCTTAACTGAATACAATCTGTCCCTTTGCACCCAAGGGAAATACAAATGGGTCAACTCCTTTTTTCAAGGCTTTTGGGAAAGACCCTTTTAGGATGAGATGGTACCTCACAGAATGTCATGCCAAATCCTGTGATTTTTGGCTTAAAAAGGTCAATCAGGAAATTCCAGCTAATGAATATGTCAATAACCAGAACTTAGCTGGAGTCCTCTGACTCCACCTGATTTCCTTTTTGTCTACAACTGATGGCATTTCCCTTGGGCGTATGAATGTTTAGAAAGCTGGTGAATTTGAGGTTAGTGTTTATTGGGACATTTAACAGTCCCTGTTAATGTCCATAACAATTCAGAAGCTTTTCATTGGCCAACTCTATTAAGCTTTAATGGATGACTTAAACAGAAACTTCCAGGAGGCACACATGACTTTGGGTTTGCCTCTGTAGAGAGAGCTTTTCTTTGCTGAGCAGGAGTGAGTACCAATGAATGTATGATCAAGAATCTCTCCCTAAGATTAGGAGAGTTAGTCAATTCCATGAACAAAGCAGTAGCAGCCCAATAATGATCACTTGATTTATTGACTTGAGTAGTTTTGGCCAGTCTCACGGCCCTTGATTACCTATTTGCTGAATAAGAAAGTATTTGTGCAATAGCAAATATCACCTATTGCACCTGCCTCTGGAGAGAAAGAAATTCAGTTACATAAGATCAGAAAACAAGTGCACTGAATACAACAAATTTCAGCTGACCCCCCATGTCCTTTGATTTTTTTTAGCTGGCTACCTTCAGGTCTAGGGTCATGGTTTAGAACCATCATACAATTTTGATTTTCATGTTATTTTTAATTCTGCTTTGCAAAATTATTTTTAAACTTTGTAGCCGTTGCCTGTCAAACTGTTGTGGAAATGATGTACCCAATAAAATGATGCTAGCTCGATGCCTTAAGATGATCTCCATCACTTACAATCTTGATAAGATAATAGATTTTAGATGAGAGATACCTAAGAGCTCTACCTCCAACTCTTCCTTGTTACTCAAATGTGGCCTCAGTGGTTTCCGACCTGTGCACTTTCCCTCCGACATGGGACATGACAACCAAGAGAAATCCTTTTTGTCATCAAGGGACAAACCTACTAAATACAGAAAACATGACTTTATCAGCAATGCTTTTAAGGAAGGAGCTTGGTCAAAATGGAGAAATCTGAAAATGAATAAAGAAAACCTGATCCAAAATGGAGCTGGGAAACAGTGAGGAGAGGGTTCTCATGCACTTCACAGCTTACTTTATATACCCCAGCAGGAAAAGGGAAGGTTTTTTCTCCTTGCCCAGCAACACCCAGCCAAAGAGAAGCCACAACTCCAAACTCTCACTCACCTCTAATGAAATATCATTCAAAACAGTCTCTTCCAACTTCCTCCCTTACCCTCCAGACTTGTCTATGTTTTGCCATAGTTTGCATGTCCCAAAATGCAATTCATCTGCTATTCTTGAATAAACTTGATTTTGCTGGCCAAACTGCTTACCTTTTTGTATTAATGGCTGATGAGCCCATTTTCTATTAATGGGCAGTTTCCAGTCTTACTACAATAAACTGCTGTAATCATGTCCTTAGAAATACTTTTTTGTATATGTATATGAGCGTATCTGTAGAATAAAATCCTAGAAGTGCAAGTGCTGATTCAAAGGGAAGACTAGTGTTTTAAGACATTTATCAATTTAAATTATTAAACTTTTCTCTCAAATCCACAAGAATTGATATATTCAGAAGATATATCACAATTACTTTATATCTTTAAGCTACCCAGTTTTGAGAAGCATGGTCTTAAGGCCTTTCACTTATTCAGGTGACATGGTAAACAGAATAATGGACCCCAAAGATGTCCATATCTGTCCTATGGTCTCCCTGAAACCTGTGAATATATTACACTGGCAAAAAGGACATTGCAGATATGATTAAGGTGAGGATTTTTTAAATAGAAGACTATCCTGGTTATCTCAGTGGGTCTAATGTAATCACTATGGTCCTTATAAATGGGAAGTGGAAGGATTAAAGTAAGATGTGACAACAAAATCAGAGGTGACAGTGATGCATAGCTAGAAAGGGGCTACAAACCAAAGAATGCAGACAGTCTCTAGAAGCTAGAAAAGGCAAAGAATAAATTCTAGAGTCTATAAAGAATGCAACCCTGCCAAGACCTCAATTTCTTGATTTCTGTCCTATAATACCTATTTTTGGACTTCTGACCTGCAGAACTATAAGATGATAAATTTATATTGCTTTAAACCACCAAGTTTCTGGAAATTTCTTCGAGTAGCAATAGGAAACTAATACAAGTCAAGTACTGTAGTGGGTATGGGAACATTCTCCCAGCTCTGAATTCAAGAAATGAAGATCTAAAAGAGAAGCAGTTCTTAAAGACATTATGCTGAAAGAAAGAAGCCTTAGAAATAAGAACACACTATAGAATTCCAATTATATGAAATTTTAAAACAGAAAACATCTATGGTAGGAACAAAATTAGAACAGTAGCTGTCACGTGTGTGATGGGATGGGATTAACTAGGAAAGGTTTGTTGGAACTTTCTAAGATAATAATAAATATTCTATATCCTGATGGAGTTTTGGATACACAGGTTATGCATTTGTCAACATTCAGCAAATATACACTTAAAACTTGTACATTTTATTTTATGTAAATTTAACTAAAAATAAAAAATATGTAAAACAAATGTTGAGTCCTAGTTAATGGTATGCATGGTAAACGTTTAGAGGTGAAATATACTGATAGCGACAGTTTTTCTGAAATGCATTGAAAAATAATATGGACTGATAGAAACATAGTTATGTGATAATGCAAGTATAGTAAAATGTTAATAGTAGAATCTAGGTGGTGAGTATATTGGTATCCATTGTAAACTTCTTTCAACTTTACTATATGTTTTAAAACTTTCAAAATGAAATGTTAGGACAAAGAGAAAGGAGGAAGCTAGTATTGCCTAGACAAAGCACGATTAACCATGTAAAAGTGTGCAATTAAGTGGCATTTGGTGCATTTACAATGTTGTGTGGTTACCATCTCTCTCTAGTTTCAAAAATTCATCACTATTAGGATTTTGTTAGGGATTACATTAAATATGTAGATTTCTTTGGGTAGTACTGTCATCTTAACAATATTAGTCTTTCAATTCATGAATGCAAGATGTCTTTCCAATTATTTAAGTCTTCGTTAATTTCTTTCAGCATTATTTTATGGGTTTTGGTGTATAATTTTTTCACCTCCTTAGTTAAATTTATTCCCAAGGTTTTTATTCTTTTTAATGTTCTTGTAAATGCAATTATTTTCTTAATTATCTTTCTAGATTATTCATTGCTATTATATAAAAATGCGACTGATTTTTGTGTGTTGATTTTATATCTTGAAACTGCTGAATTTGTTTATTAGCTCTGTGTGTGTGTGTGTGTGTGTGTGTGTGTAATCTTTAGCATTTTCTAGATAAAGATTAAGTTGTCTGTGAATAGAGATAATTTTACTTCTACCTTTCTAATTTGGATACCTTTTATTTCTTGCTTAATTGCTCTGGCTAGAACTTCCAATAGAAGAGGCAAAAGTAGGCATCCTTATTTTGTTCTGCATTCCAGGGAGAAAGGTTTCCATCTTTCACCACTGAATATGTTGTTAGCTGTGGGGTTTTCAAATATGGTCTTTATTGTGTTGAGGAAGTTTCCTTCTATTTCTAGTTTATTGAGTGTTTTTATCATGAAAAGATATTGAATTTTTTCTGCATCAACTAAAATGATCATGCTTTTTCCTTCAGTCTATTAATGAGGAATTTTACATTAATCAATTTTCATCTGTTGAACCATTCTCAAATTCCAGGAATAAATCCCACTTGGTCATAGTGTACAACCCTTTTAATGTGATGCTTTGGTTTGCTAGTATTTTGGTGAGGATTTTATCAACATTCATAAGGGAATTTGGTCTGTAATTTTTGTGTGTCTTGGTCTGGATTTGATATCAATGTAGTTGTTTTTAAAATATATTCTAAACACAAATCTCTTTTCAGGCATATGATTTACAAATATTTTCTCTCATCCTGAGGATTGCCTTTTCACTCTTTTCAAGATGTCCTTTGAAGCACAACAGTTTTAATTTTGGTAAAATCAAATTATTTTTTTCTTTTGTCACTTGTGCTCTTTTTGTCATAGCTTAGAAACCATTGCCTAATCCAAGATCACAAAGATTTATGCCTATGTTTTCTTTTGAGAGTTATAGTTTTAGCTCTTACATTTTGGGCTATGGTCTATTTGAATTAATTTTTGTATATGGTTGAAGGTAGAGTTTCAACTTCATTCTTTTGTACGTTGTCCTAGCACCATTTGTTAAAAAGACTATTTCTCTCTGAATTGTCTTGGCACTGTTATTGAAAATCAGCTGATCATAAATGTAAGGGTTTATTTCTGGGACATTTTATTTTTCTCTTATTTAATAAATTTCTGTCATTTAATTGGTCCTATTTTTCAGTCACAGAGAAATGTATCTGCTGTGACCTAAAAATGTATATAATGACTTAAGTGAAAGAGGAGTACCTAGAATCACCCCCAAGAGGCTTGCTGTATCACTCAACATTGTTGCCTGATCTCCTGTTTGCATAGCCACCAAATAACAAAATGTCCACTATTCAATAATTCAGAGATTCCTTTGAACCACGGCTGCCAGCTAAAGTCATTACTGCTTCCAAAGACCAGGAAGAGTATAATTCCAAAGATGGCTGTGTTTCCCGTAAGAACAAGTGCACAAGTTCCACACTCAATCAGCTGCGCTCAGGCAAACAGAGTCCAAAATACCTATTTTAAGAAATATAACAAGTTCATTAGAAGCACGAGTCATAGCTTCTGTATCGCTAATCTTTTTGCTAATGCAGAATGGAATAGGTGGGGGAGGAACAGAACAAGGAATGAAGTACTGGCTAGAAAAAATAGGTTAATATAGTTTTGCTATTCACATAATTCTTTTACATAATGTTTTTTTTAATGACCAAAGGAATATTGTAAAGTACAAAGCATGATGGAATAAGCAATAAGCAACCTGAATACTGAAATGAGAAATTATATTTTGAATCACAGTACTCCCAAATCAATTATAGCATAACTAATAAATGTTTTGTTTACATTAAAATAAAATGCTTTATAAATTATAACAGTTGGAATCAAGGCTCAAAATTCAAAGTATTTTTCATTTTAAATTAAAAACAGGCATACAGATAACAGGAAACTACTTAGACTTAAGTCAAATATATCTGTTGAAAATTTGAGGGTAAATTTTAAAAGAAAGTATAACTTTCAAAAAAGGGATGATAACCTGAATAAAAAAAGAATATGATGCAAAAACACCATCAAGAAGTCAATATACAATAACAAATTGAGAAAAAATTTGCAAGTTATATCCCAAAGAACTAATTTCCTTACTAAAGAATGACAAATTCAGAAAACAAAGACTAAAGGAAAAAAAAAAGACTAACATCTAACAAAAAAATTAGCAAGTAATATAAGTAACAATTTATATAAAAGAAAATATAGATCTGTCAAAAACATTAGAAAAAGTATTTCATATTATTTCATATACTGGAATGCAAATTAAAAATACATGCTAGTACGTAATATCACCTATCAGATGATATTCCTGTCCAAAATAATTCCCCTCATCACTTTCATCTCCTTATCCTGCACTGACCACTTTCTGATATTATCTGCCCTTTCCTTTAGCTTCTAATGTCCTCGAGGCCAGTGACTTTATCTGTATTGTTCACTGCATCTCCATCTTCTAGAATGTTACATGGCATGTGGTAATTACACGAGATGTTTGTTGAATGAAGAAATGAATGATATACTGTGTTATTAAGGTATAAGGCACTCCCAGGTATTGCTGATGGGAGTGTAAATTCATATGACCTCCTGAAAGCAATTTGGCAATAACTATTAAAATTACAAATACAACATTAATGTATTTGTTTGTTGTTTAATGGATACAGAATTTCTGTTTGGCATGACAAAAAAGTTCTGGAAATAGTGGCAATGGTTACTAAACATTGTGAATGTACTGTCACTGAATCATATACTAATTTGGTTAAAATGGTCAATTTTATGTTATGTATATTTTACCACAAATAATCACAATCTTGTAACCTCTGTAATATTTTTTTTTCCCAATGGTGCTGGCACCTGGTATAGTTAAACAACAGAGTTGGCATGAACAAGGGCCAGAATGCCAACCAGCTACTGGCTGCTATTCTCCCAGCAGTGTCACACTTGCCTAAGTACAAGGCAACTTAGGCAGCTGCCTACAGCTGGGGTGTAATACTTTTAAAAAGCAACTTCTAAAGGTATTTCTTAAACACCACTCAGGATTTGTACAAAGTATCCCGTGAGTATAATATTTATTTCATTCGCAAGAATGACTCATTGTTAGCAGACAGGACCAGGATCACAGACTTATAACAGGGCAACAGCTACAAGCAAGACTACCTGATCATGTTGTGACATCTTTTCTTCTAGGTGTTTGTGCCCCTTTCCCAGATATGTACACATTAACTTTCAAATCTGCATGTCTGCATTTCCTGCTCTTGGTTTCAATGATGTCCTCCAAACCAATAACTTCTCTATGTTGATTGTCAAGTCTTAATTCACTGGAAGATTATACTTTTTTGTATTTTCCCAGTTTCATGACTGATTGTTCTTGGAATCTTGGAAACCATATATTTAAGAAATGCTGGGAAGGCATTCCTTTATGTACACACAAGGAACCCCAAAAGGCACCAGGAAGATGAAAAAAAATATGAGGCATGAAAGCTAAGTTACAAAAGAGTTTACGAAGGAAAACTAAAGTAATTAAGATAAAAACTAAAGTATTAATTTCTTACTAAGTCATATTAGAGGACAATTTCAGTGGAGTAGTTCATTGCATGGCAGCTGGCTTTGGAGTCAGACCTGGCTTGGGATCCTAGCCCTTAGATATGTGATCCTGGGCTAGTTATTTAATACTATTTCATTGAGCCTCAGTTTCCTCCTCTATTAAAGAGAAATAACAACTACCATCAGGTGTGCAATTTGAGGTTACCCTACTTACAAATTAACAAGTCAGTCTGTTACTGTTTCCTGGATGCTGGCAGAAGACACTCTTATGTCAGACAAAAGATCTTATTCATGGCACAACAAGCAGCCTAAGCATCATGTATGCATTGGTTCCCTTTGTCTCCTAAGTCCCACAGAGGCAACATGGAGAGGACTAGATGGATGCTAGGCACACAGTAAAGTTGCATTATAGGGGAGAAACAATGAGCTTGAGAACCACTGTTTTATAATAAATGTTAAGCAAGCTGCTTTGTTCCAGATAGACACATTACCTCTCTAAGGTTGCTTGCCGCAAACACAATCCTGAGACATGGCCTGGGTAGAGTGGCCAGAGCCTTGCTTTTTTTTTTTTTTTTTTTGGTGGGGGGGTGTTACTCAAGGTTGTGGATTATTAAAGCAAAAGGATACAGATTGAAATCAGCAAAGGGAAAAGGTGCATGTAGCGAAGTCCTAGAGAAACCAGGTGCAAACATCCAGGTGTTCACTCCCAGTGGAGCTGCACAGGGACACATTTAGTTCTCTCAGTAATGATTTGTGACAATAGATACCAATTGTTCCCAACCTGAGAAGCCACCTGAACCTTGACATCCATGGTTTCTTTGGGGGGTTAGTCATATACACACTGGATGCCTATATGACTGACTTCAGATACTCAGACCCCAACCCCCACAGTAAAAACAGGCTTCACCATAAATCACATTCTTAGGTTAAACTTATCTGGTTAGACTGATACAGCATGGCTCAAGGCATCCAACATTCAAAAACACTCTAATCAGACAAAATATTCCAAGAGCTCAGAATTTACCTCCGAGGGTGAGACAAATGCCAGTCCTAAAAATGAGATTTGGAATCTTCAGGGTTCAAGCAACCTAGGTCTGCTGAGTTAAACGCTTTTCTGTACATACCTGATCTCCAAGATTTAGAATCAGTTTACACCCAACATCCAGTTCTCCAGTGCCCAGCCACCCTGGCAAATGGCTGCAGGTACATTTGGAAAAGGCTGGGAAGATCTACCACATTTTTGCCAACGTAACATGGTCTTTTATCAAGAGGATCCAGCCTTCCTTCATTCAGTGGGGCTCTACGTCTGGAATTGGCTTTGGACTGAGAATTTGTTGAGGACAGGGCCTTGCATTATTGGCATACTTAGCAAGATATGTAGTAACATGAGACTCGTGGAAGAGCATCTCCTAACACCTACTCTATGGGGTTCTTGTAAAAATTAAATTGGAATGTATATAAAGTATGTAACATAGTACATGGTACATCATAAATGCTCAACAAAGTGGCTATAATATTATTGCAGTAGGCCAAAGAATAAACAGAGTAGTTAATGTAGGCTACTTTTTCAAGAAATTTAGCTGAAAACAGGAGATGGGAACAGAGGTCAGTTAGGAAAGTTTTATTATTTTTAAAGACAGATTTTAGAATGTTTGTAGGCTGGGTGTGTGTAACCAAACAAGAGTGGAACTCTGAAACCGTAAAACTAAGAGGGGAGAGAAAAAATAATAGATTGGATCAAAGTCTCTGAGGGGGCAGTTGTTAAAATCCAGGCACAGCTATGTTAATGAGCATTGCACATGAGTTCCCTGAGGTGGGATGGAAGCAAGTAAACAGCAGTGATCACATTGCTAAGCTAGGAGTCAAGAGTGGGGAGTGGAATGTTTAGAGTTCCTACTGGATACCTTGTGTTTTCTTAGTGAAGGAAAAAGTACTCACTGGATCAATATATAGGAAAGATGTAAGTAACATTGAAGATTCAACTAAGATTGGAGATCAGAAAAGATATCGTAGCTGGCCCCTTCCAGGAGCACTACAATTGTTTTCCTTCATAGCTTATATAGGCATGAAAACAGATGGGAGTTTAATCCATATTGGGGCTGTATATAGTTTTTGTTGTTGTTGTTGTTGTTGCAAGTAACAGAAAATCAAAACTACCTGAAGCAGAAAGGGGAATTTACTGGAAGGATACTGGGATTGCCCACTGAATACAGGGCTAGGATCACAGTTATCATCAAATGGGCCCTGGGACTGCCCTCCATAGACCACATACTGGAACTTGGCCACAACAGCTTTTAAGTTTTAATTGGTTAAAATCAGGCCCAAAGAAAGTTATAAAATTTCTAGTTGGGTCAGCTTGGAGATAAAATTAGGGAAAAGAGCCAGGTCTAAAACAGGGGGCTAGGCAGATATCTAATGAGTCTGGGTTGGACAGGTCTCCCTCAAAACCATAAAAAAATTCTTTTTAGTCTAGGAACTACATTTACAAACAGTAATTCCACAAGGAGCATAATTCATTCATCAGACATTTTAATGAGACCCAGTCTGGTCTGACCCCTGCCTTGGGGTAGCTCATCATGGGAGGAGAAACAATTACAATGTAAGTTGTGAAACACCAGAAGAGAGGTAATTACAAAAGCTGTATTCTCCAGCTGCTCCCAAGTCTGTGGCCGAGATCCCAAGAGCTGAAGGAAGAAGCAACAGGGGTAGGATGACCCCCTCCAGCTGCTGGAACGAGATAAATCATGTTCGGAAATTCCAATTTGGTACAGCTAACCAAGGCAAAGTGGTAGGCCTATTCATCCAATTCGGTAAAGCTTTACTGAGCACCTACTCAGGGGTGGGCACCACGGAGGTGAATCAAAGATTAAGACACACTGCTGCCTTCTGGAGCTTACAAGAGGGGGCAAGCATACACATACCTTGATGACTGTATACTCTTCCAGCTTTTGTATTCAATTACCTTTCTACCCTCCTTGAATGGTCTTGCCTCATTTTATGAAAAAAATGTTGACTGAGGACGCATGGAAGATTCTGTGCCAATGTTTCCTTATTCTGATGAGAATCAGGGAGGAATGAGACCTAGTTCTCAAGGATTTTCCAACCACTGGCTGCCTGGAAATAACCCAAATTGACCAGAAAAAGTACAAGTCAGTCCCATTTTCACTTTTTGCTGCTAGGCCATAACTACCCTGCTTCTCCTTAAGATCAATCTTTTCCCAAAGCTCACTGCAAAAACCCAACTGGAACAAATTTTCCAAACACGAGG
The DNA here is from genome assembly GCA_030015415.1 of Cynopterus sphinx. Lineage (NCBI taxonomy): Eukaryota > Metazoa > Chordata > Mammalia > Chiroptera > Pteropodidae > Cynopterus > Cynopterus sphinx. Next base: position 89,504,859 of record CM057379.1, on the reverse strand, counting down.
GTGCAGAGTAGTTTTACAACATGTGGATTAAAAAAAAATAAATTAGATATTTAAGTGTCTGGAAACCAATAAACCTCTGGTATAGTGCTGCCACCCCCAAATCCAATGCAATCTAGAGCTGTCAAACAAGTACAGACCAAGGAGGTGTATAGTGTACAACGTGGTGCCAGCTTACTTTCGCATGACCCTTTAAAAGGAACACTGAAACACCAGCACCTGTTTGGAGAGAGATCATGTGTGGAACTGAAACCCTGTCTTTAAGAAATAACTGACCAAATAAATTAATGCTATTTAACCTGAAAATATGGCGGCAAAGTTGTTGTCATTAAGTCATCTGAAGGGCTGCCATGTAGAAGGAATATTAAACATATTCTGGGCAAGGATTACAGAAGAATGTGGCACGTAACCACCTCCCAAAGCTATCCCACGATGAAATGACCTGCCTTGTGAGGTAGTGGGCTCCCCATTAAGGGAGGTTTTACAGGGTAGAAAATCACTTGGCAGGAGAGTTGTAAAAAGGGGGCTAAACCAGGTTTATTTAAACCCGGTATGGAGGAAGAGGCAGACAAGGGAAAGATCCTGCCCCCTATAAATCAGATTCTCCTGACTACATGCAAGGGGACAGGTAATCCCTGTGTGCAGAGTAGAAAGACAGTCTCTAAAACAGATGGGGAAAACTTTTAGCCCTGATGACCACACACAGAAATTCTTTTAGAACCAAATGATGTCACCTCTCCTAATACTACTGTCTGTTCTAGATACACATAGTAAGGCAGCCAGTGTGATAGAATATACTCAATTCAGGTCTGTGTTACAGACCTGGGTTTTAGTTCTGAATCTGCCCTTATAACCTAGGGCTTCTCCGTCCCTTCTCCAGGCCCCCCAAGAAATGAAATGAACTTAGACAGTCCTTCCCATTCTAAAGGACACTGCCTTTCTGACTGAGCCCCTCCATCGCAGATCTAGGGCTATAGTTCTGGACCCTGGGGCTACACTTGTGGACCGCCAGGGACCACCTCTGGCGGAAACAACGGCCACACTCCAGGCAGGGGAAGGGCTTCTCCCCGGTGTGCAGGAGCTGGTGCTGGGCCAGGTGGCTCCACTGGGCGAAGCGCTTGGAGCACAGGTCGCAGGCGTAGGGCCGCTCGCCGGAGTGCACACGCCGGTGGCTGGCCAGGAGCGAGGGGTAGGCGAAGCGGCGGCCACAGTCCTCACAGGCGTGCAGTTTCTCCTCGGTGTGTGTGCTGCGATGTATGGCGAGGGAGCCGCTGCGCCGGAAGGCACGCCCGCAGTCCGGGCAGGGGTAGGGCTTCTCCCCCGTGTGCAGGAGCTGGTGCTGCAGCAGCGTGCTGCGCTGGGAGAAGCGGGCCTCGCAGTGCTCGCAGGCGTACGGCCGCTCCCCAGAGTGCACTCGCCGGTGGCTCACCAGCCGAGAGGACGAGGAGAAACGCCGCTCGCAGTCCGGACACGGGTAGGGCTTCTCGCCGGTGTGGATGCGCTGGTGAATGACAAGCGCGGTGCGCTGGCGGAATCGGCGGCTGCATTCCAGGCAGGTGTAGGGCTTCTCTCCAGTGTGTGTGCGCTGATGGATGGCTAGCAGGGAGGGGTACGCAAAGCGACGCCCACAGGTAGAGCACTGGTGGGGCTTTTCGCCTGTATGCGTGGTCCGGTGATTGGCCAATGACCGGCTCCTACGGAAGCAGCGGCCACAGTCAGGGCAATGGTAGGGCTTCTCACCCGTGTGGATAACCTGGTGCTGGGAGAGGTTCTTACGCTGGGAGAAACGTTTGCCACACTGGTCACAAACATAGGGACATTCACCAGAGTGCGCCCGCCGGTGACTGACTAGCAGGGATGGGTAGGAAAAGCGGCGCCCACAGTCTGGGCAAGGGTAAGGCTTTTTCAGATTCTGGGCACACTTGTGGCTTTCCAGGGCCAGGTGGTCAGGAAAGGTACAACCACAGTCAGGGCAGATGGGACCCCCAGATGTCTGTCTGGGGATTAGTCGGGGCTTGCTGGGCCTCCGCCCTCTCTTCCCCTTTCGGGGTGCCTCCTTAGGTGGGAATACTTCCTTCTCTCCATTCTTCTTTCTGGTTCTGGTTTCTACAGGGGGACAGGGAGAGAGTAACAAATACTGCTGCCCGTTACAGTGTTACAAGTTATAGGTTACAACACAGACTCAGCCCCTATCTTCAAGCAGTGTTAGTGCCACAGAGAACTCAGTGTGACATATTGCTATGGAAATATGGACAGAATTACTGGCGACCCTAACCTATCTTGGAGAATGGGGAAGGTTTCTTAGGAAATTAAGCTGACTTTAAAAATTAAAAGTTTTTGAAGAGGTAAGTATAAGGCAGGAAGTAGAAACAAATGAAGTTATCAGCTGGCAGTGACTAGGTCATAAGGCCCTCTAAGGCAATGGTTCTCAAATTTTATTGTGACCAGAATCATTTGGAGGGCTTACTGAAACAGTGCTGGACCTACTTCCAGTTTTGGATTCAACGGGTCTGGGGTAGGGCCCATAAATTTGCATCTCTAAAATGATTGCTGGTCTAAGGACCACACTTTGAGAAACGCTGCTGTAGGACCTTGGACTGTATTTTACCCAGTGGTTCTCAAACCTAAACATATATCCAAATCAATTAAAATACACATTCCTAGACATCTGTAAGAGTAAATAAACAGTTCTGGGACAGGGTCCAGGAATCTGTATTTTTACCAAGTTCCCCAAGTAACTTAGATATACCTGGCAGCCATCTGACAATCAGCCTTAGTAAAACCTGAAAGTCTTTAAGCAAGGAAATATCATGATCAGATATGAATGTTAGAAAGACAGCCCTGGTCTTAAGAGAATCTGGCACAGAAACTCTAGCCCATTTATCCCTGTGGGTGGATCTGGGGCCCTTCTGCCTGAGTGGCATTTATCAAAACTTCGCTTGAATCTGAGGAGAGTGTGGTATGTCCTACACGGATGAGGGTCATCCTCACATAAGGGCAGAGAGGCCCCTGCACCCCAGGCAGCTGTTCTCCATGAGATCCCTTCAACCAAAACACAGAAAATTAAGGGAGGTATAAGGTCTTTCCGTCTGAACCCAATTCAAAGGAGGCTGGGGTCAGGGATCCTGGGAAGGAGGCAGGGGTGGCTTCTTTAAAAAGCTCAGTGATGTATTCACACAATAGAGAACTACAGATGGTTAGTTTGCCAACTAATATGTGAATCTTTGTGTGGTGGAGGGACACAACACCATCATAAACAGTACCCTGAAATTGTGAAAATGAACATAGGAAACGGAACACTACAACATGGGTCATGGTTACCCCTAGCCACCAAAACTCTGGACCGAGTCACTAGAGGCTGCAGGCCCTCAATGGACTTTTTTCACTCACTTCTTTGGACTATTATCCCTTTTGGGCACTCCTGAGGATCCAGGGCAGCCAGTTCCCAATCATCGGTATTTCGTTCCAACCAGGAGATGAGGGCTGGTTTGGGACCTGCGCACCCTGGGGAAGGAGAATTAGTTAGAGGTCCAGTTCATACATAACGCTGGGTAAATATCTACCCGGTGGCACCTCCTGCCAAGGCCCCGTCCTCCTCTGAGACACGACCTGGCCGCAGGTGAGGACCCTGGACACTGCGGACTCCCTGCCGCACCCCCGCCCCCACAAGCTCCTCCATCCCTTCGGCCCCGCGGAAGCGGACTGGGCCGGGCCTCACCGAGCGCGCCCAGGTGGCCGTAGGTCTCCCGCATCACGTCCCGGTACAGAGCCCTCTGCGCGGGCCGCAGACAGCCCCACTCCTCCGGGGAGAAGTACACGGCCACGTCTGCGAACTTCAACGCCCTCGGCTTCCTTCCCCCTCTCCGGCCCGGTCCGGCCTCTCTTGGTCCCCGTGCGGAGAGCGGAGCCGAAGGCGGCGCCATTGGACCCGAGAAGCCGGCGCCACAGCCGTCCCTGTCCCAGCTCGGACCCTGGCGGACCCCGGGGTTTGGGAGCCCCCGCTGGACCGGGGCCGAGGGTGCCTAGGGGGGATCCGGAGGGAATCCGAATCTGTCGCCTCCGGGGCCAACGGAACACCTCTCGCTGTTATTCAGGAAACTCCTGCCCGAACCTGGGGGAAAGGTACCGGAAGATGCCTTCGGGGAAAATGGCGGCGCTGCGACTGTACCGCCGGGGCCTGGAACGCAGGCGGCTTCCAGCGATCGATTTTATTGACCGGAGCGCCATGCCGGCTTCCTACCCGCTTTGCCCTCAAGTGCGATGGCTCTGCGCTCGGGCTTCACGCCCTTCCCCCCACCCCCTGCGCCCATTGGCCGGTGGCCGAAGCCCGGCCGCTCTGATTGGATGCCCGGGAACGCCTGTTTGAACGGAGCCAACGGAAGCGCACGGGCAGGAAACGCGCTCCCGGCTGTGAGGCGACTGAGTTCTGAGGCGGGAAGCCGCGACGTGGCTTGGGCTGAGCGACTGGCCCGTGTGCTCCAGCAGGTGCTGCCTAGCTGGGGGAGAGGAAGATTGGAACGAGGGAGCCACTCCGGCCCACCCAGGGCTGAGAGGCTTCGGGGTTCCTTTCCGCGGCTTTCTTAAGAAGAGCCTTTGCTTTGGATAATAAGGAAATTTTTTTGTTGCCCTTTTGAGAAGTGAATTAACATCGGTGTTTTCTGTGAGCAGGCACCGTACCCAACATATTACACATTTTATCTTATTTTTCTTTGCCCCTGTTGTGTTAGCTGGTGGTTATCCCAGTTCCACTGATGGAGAACTCAAAGGGATACTGCTAGTAAGGAGAGGGGCAGGTTTAAACACGGGGCTGGCAGGGCCTTCATTCACGCAGCAGAACTTAGCACCCTTCCCTCCCACTATCCTAATTCGTTTGCTAACTCAAGAATCCACCTGAGCTGGTCTCTTCTCAGATTCAGTCACATACATATCTCTCTACACTTCATTTTTACATGACATTTGTTCAGTGTACAAAGCATAGTGCTAGGTAGTTAGGAGAGGCCGTGTCACAGAAATAGGTCACAGTTCGTGTTCTGAATGGAGTTTACAGTCTAGTGAGCATATAAACACACAATAAGAACGATATGAGCATGTCTGGAAAAGGCATCTTGAAAAGGATAATTGCTGATGGAACAAGCCAGCACCCACCCCATTGGTCCATTCCCACTTCTGTGTGTTGTGTTGTGGAGTCACCAGCTCCATGGCATAGCCCAGGAGAACTTGGGGCAGGAGGATATGCCATTTGCTACATCTCTTACCTCAGCTTATGACATACACATCTATCTCTCCAACCCATTAATCAATATTTTAAAGCACCTACTATGGGAAAAATACTACTCCAAAACCTACAGGGAATAAAGACAAATAATGTGACAGGAAATCACAAGATAACATAGGCAGCAAGACATTTTGAGGAAGATGATTTTATCTGAGGAAAATAAACAACTGCAGTAAACCTTCATTGAGTTCTACTCTGTCTTAAGGATTCTGACTTTATTGAACAAACTACTGGGGAAGCAGGTAGCATTTCAAGATTGCCAAAATGAGTAAAACAGTACCTCCTCCTAACGACTTTCCCGATTGATGCAGCATGTGGGAAATGAGGTAGAATTTAGGGAGAGCAGCGGTGCTCATTATACATGTGTTTAATAAACAGCTGGATTTCACAGCCATAAAGGTCTCTGGCACAAAGCCTAGAATTCAGGAAAGTTCTGAGCATGAAGAGAAAGATATAGCACAAGATACACATATGGTAAACCTAAAGGACTGAAAGGGTACATTGGTACCAGATATTGGAGAGCTTCACCCTGTACTTTAGGTAGGTCTAAAGAAAGCTAGAGAAGTGAACGACCTTCCAACCGTGTTTCAGGAAGATTGGTAGTTTGCAGGATGAACTGATAGCTTTGTGCCTACTCATTCTGCCTACATAGTTCAATTTGGAAAAACAAGAATGTAAACATACGCTGCTAAAGGAATAAAAAACAAATGGATAGCAAACCATTTCATTTTGGAAGGAAGAAAATGACTAAACAAAGGAGGCTGGAAAGAATCAGACTTCCTCTGTAGACATCTCGCCTAAAAGGTGACAATGTGCTGCCAACTGAACAAGGAAAAGATGCTGACATTGAACGGGTAAGAAGATGATTAAATACTAAGGTGAGAAGGTGCTGGGCCCTCTTCCCACATCCAGGAAGTAGAAAGGCAGGCTGGAGTAAAGGCTCTAAAGGCCCCATTTGGCCAATGTGAAAATTAATAAAGGAAACCTCAATTAAAATTGGACTTGGCGAAGGCATGTACAGGGAGCTCTCATGCTCTATACCATTCATAGTCAATTACTCCAAACAGGAAGACATGTACCTTGAATCTCCAACAGGAAGATGTATCTACTTTACTACCCTACAGGGAAGCACTTTGGAGAAAAAAGCATCCAGGACTTCATGAAAGCAGAGCCCTTTTGTTTCTTTCTGTATAAATTCCTGGATTCACACTGGACACAGAGACAAGCAGGGCTCTTCCTGAAGGAGGACTGCCCACTGTAAAAAAAGGATGGAGAAGATCAAGGATGTCTACACACTCAGAGACTACAGAAAGACCAAAGGCACCCTGTTCTGGGTAAAGGGTAATGGTGTTGAGGACCAACTAAGTACTAGGTGCCACCTTGTGGACACAATAATATAGATGCTCTCAGTTGAAATTTACCTTTTCAGAGTTCTTACAAGGATGATTGCATCACAATTATCAGAAGGTTGAGCAGCTTTCTCTAAACCTGTTAATAAAGGCAGGGATGAGATTTGAACTTGGAATGTCCTCTGCATTGCATTAGCAGCTCTGAACTGGAGGATTAATTTCTCCTCGTTTCATGCTCAGTAAGAGGAGGTGCCTGAAAGTGCAACCTTCAGTTATAGCACACGTAGACTTCACATTATAGACTGACTGGAACCTTATCTTTGTCTAAGATGTTACAAACCCAGACTTGGACAAGCAGTGTTAGTCCTAGGGGAGGGTGATGAGTAACAGAGTCTCACATTTTCTTAACAGATCCACATAGTCAAGTTCCAACCCGCTCCCTTTTGTAGTGAGGTAACTCACTGATACATTTCTGATTACCTCTACATCCTGCTCTCTGAAGGGGGACTTCAAGGCACCTACAGACCTTGTCACTTTGTACATCTCTTTTTTCCTCTCCTGCCCCTGCTTACTGTGTATGGCCATCACTTGACAAGGAGGGCCATCATTCATCATAACCTCCTTGACAGCACTGACTGAGGTCACCCACACAGCTGGAGTTTATCTGAGAAATAGTGGATGTGAACTAGAGGATCCTGATCCCAAAGGTAAGGAGCCTGGCACAGGGAATGCCCTAAAGGTCTCTCACACTCTGCCTCACCCTCTTTACCTAATAGATCCACTGAGGGGCTTTCAGGGTATACTTTCCCTTGAAGCGCTTCACACACTCAGTGCAGGGAAAGGGTCTCTCATCAGACTGGATGCACCTGTGCCTGAGCGGGAAGGAGGAGTAGGAGGAGCAGATGCCATACTCTGGACAAGGGTAAGGTTTCTTGCCTACATGTATGTGTCTGCCAAAGGATCCTCTGGTGGGAGCTGGTGCTGGAGCAAGTTTTCCTGGTGAACAAAGTGTAAAGAATGCTAGTGGTGCTTATCCAAGTGCCTGAGCCAGTGTTTGGCCAGCGGAGAGGGGTATGTAAAGTGGTACCCTTAGTATGTGTACATGTCTGCACCTGTGGATATACACACTCCTGCTCAGGTGGAAGTGGCAGCTGCAGCCAGGGCACAAGTAGGGTTTGTCCCTTTTGTGGAGTGGCTGGTGGCATACCAGGTAAGCCCACTGGTAAAAGTGGACACCCCATGACCCACAAACATGGGGCCCCTCACCAAAGTCGATCTGCCTGTGTCTGACCAATAGTGAGGAGAAGACAAAGAACTGCCCACAGTCAAGACATGTATAGGGTTTCTCCCTTGTGTGGGTGGCCAGTGCCCTACTTTTACAAAAGCAGCAGCCACACTGGCAGCAGAGAAAGGATGCTCACCTATGAGGGTGAATTGATGCTAGAGCAGTTTCTTGCAACTAGAGAACCCATACTGCTACAGGGAAAGGCTGCTCAGCAGATAGGCTTGTTGGCGGCTGGTCAGGAAGAAGAGGTCAGCCTAGACATGGGTAGGGCCTCTTTGGAGCTTGAGGGCACTATCGCTCTGTGGCTGAAGAGCTGTGAAGCAACGTCTGGCAATACCCTCTGCAGTTAGGTCCTCAGGGGGTCTTGCCATAACTCACATGGTGGCCTCTCACCTACACAGGCTGAATTAAGTTCCTTGACCCATTTTCTTCTTCTTCTTCTCCTTCTCCTCTTCCCCCCTTCTCCTGCTTCTCCTTCTCCCTTTTCTTCATCTCTTTCTCCTTCTTCTTCTCCTTCTTCTGTTCTCCTTCTCCTTTTCTCCTCCTCCTCCTTCTTCTCTCCTCCTCCTCCTCCTCCTTCTTCTTGTTCTTAAAAAAAAAAAAAAACACCTATATATCACCTGGTCTTCCTAGGTGGCCTGTCATCCAAGTACTAACCAGGCCTGACCCTGTTTAGCTTCCAAGATCAGATGGGATCAGGCTTGTTCAAAATGGCATGGCCATAGACTCTTCTTTTCTTTTTACTCTTACTTTCTACAGAGACAAGAGAAGTGGAACCTAAGATTTAGGGTGTTTTGAATCACCATAGCTATCTCTCTTCTGGAACCAGGCAGTTGCATATGTGGATGGAGCAGCATCTGAGACCCAGTGCCTGTTCACCCAAGGCATAAGCATCTAAGTATGAATTCCTCAGTGCCACAAACGGCTCAGGCAGAAGTTTTCCATTTTTAAAATTATTTTTTTAACTTTTTATTTTTTTTTATTTTCCCCCTCCCCTCTGGTAACCACTAGTCCATTGTCCATGTCCATGAGTATGTTTGTCCTGTTCATTTGTTGCTTTTAAGAAGTTTCCTTTTCTTGAAAAAGTTCTATTCCTTCTTCCTCATTCAGGGCTTCTAAAGCTGTTTAGAGCTCTCATAAGGAAGGACCAAATTCTTTTCAGAAGTAAGCTGGCACCTCTTCCTGGTTAAAGGCCTTAAATGTGGGCACTTCCGGGCAAATATGTCTCAATATATTGAGACCTCAGTGCCTCTTGAGCACCCCAAAATACCTGTTTCCATCCTAATTGGAAGTGGGCAAGTTATCAAACTTTTTAAATAAAGAGTGCTCTAAGCAGCTTCAAAAACAGGTTATGCTACCCTGAGAGACAAGGGCAGATTAACAAAGGTGACTAAATGAACTCTGGCCCCTCTCCAAGGCCAGTAGAAATATAGTATTCAGATCCTCTAGGCCTGAATTAATGAAAATTTAAAATTCACTTCCTCAGGTAGACTAGTCACATTTCAAGTGCTAAAGAGCCATCTGTGGCAGCTAGTGGCTTCTCTTTTTGACAGCACAGATATAAAACATTCCCATAATTGAAGAAACCTATTTTGGACGGCAACGCTCTAGGTACTCAGCAGAAAGAAGGTAGAAGATCTCCACCCCCAATAAGGCCACCGCACCCCACATCCCCAATCGGGACCAGCGGACCAGTGAGCTACCTTTGAACTTAAGGAAGATTCCAGGTCCGGGAAGAGAACTTTGGAAGAGAGGATTCAGAGGATTCTTACCAACTGAGATCTTTAAAGAGAAGGGTGGGGTGTGGGTGTGGGGTAAATTGGGCTGCCAAGAAAAAGGGCAACCCCGTCCAGCTCCCAAGAGGCTGATTTCCAGCTTAGCTCTCCTTTCTTCCCCGATCCCAGATCTTGGGCACCTCGCCCCCACCTCAAGATTCTCGGCCTCTGGGCTCCACGCCTCCTCCTTTCTATTCAGGAGATGAGGGGCAGGTTTGGGGCCTGCGAATCCTGGGGGGAAGTGACAACAGCGCACAAATCCGGAGGGAGAGGATGGAGCCTAGAGAAGGTGTGCTTCCTCTAAAAGGGTGAGGTACAGCTTCCTGAACCCTCGGAAAAGAGACCCTGTCCAACAAGAGACACGCTCTCAGGCGCGTCCGGACCGAGGCCGAATGATCTCCATGTCACCAAAAGGGAAATAAGGGGAGGGCTAAGTTTCTTTGGTCGCTCCTAGGTGTCCAAGGGTCGGCCACACCCTGTTCCTGGGCAGCCCCAGATTGGTATATACTTTGCCCTTAAGGATCGTGGCGCGATTGTGTTTCACGCCCTCCTCCCTCCCGCGCATGATCCTTGGGTAGCGCGTGGCCGAAGCAAAGAGCCAGCGTTCTGATTGGGTCTCAGGAGAATCCTTCCGATTTGAAGGAAGCCGGACGGAGCGTGCGGGCAGGCCCTTTCCCTGCCAGCACCGCGGGCCTGAAGGGCGCACTAGTTCCCCTGGCTCAGTGCCAGGGCGGGGCGGGGCTGCACGTGCCAAGGGACAGCGTCGCAGCCTGCACCTAAAAGCGCTCGGCAGCGATCTCCTCCCCGGCCCAGCACGGGGCCCCGTCTGCTTCGCCTTGGGGGTCCCTCCCTCTTTGTACACAGACATGATTAATAAGCACCTACTGGGTTGAGCACAGTTCTAGGAGCCCCGGTGTAGACCAGGGAGCCAAACAGAAATCTCCTTAGCCGTGGAGGTTACGTTCCTCTCCACAGCCTTCGTGATTCTCAGGTCTCCACTGGGCTTGACATTTAACATATTATCTCAGAATGTAAGACTAGATATTAGAAAGAGGTGGCTTTAAGGGTTCCTGCTGTCAATGGCGTTCACAACCTAGTGAGAGAGACACACAATATACAAGGATCTGGGTGTCTAAGAGGCTGGAAAAGCCCTAGGTGAAGCCAGCAGCCCTCTGATAGTAGAATCATCATAATAGTGCAATATTTAGTGTCTTCTATAAGCATCTGAGGGCAGGACAGTAGGCCCGTTGCACATTTCACTTCAGGCAACAGCCTTATTTCCAATATATTTATCTGTGAAGATTTATATGGGCTCTACTATGAGAAAGCCACAGTGGTATGACACACAAGGGAATTATGAAACAGTCTCTCACCTCTGAGATGAGCCCAGGAAAAGGTAAGTATTGTGAGTCACAAAGAAGGAGAAAGAGAAATTGAAAGAGGAGAAGGGGAAGAAAAATAAGAAAGGCAAATAACTCCCATCTGGCTGAAATATGGAAAAAACTGAGAAATTACTTTAAAAGCAATTGTTTAAAAAGGAGATTATTAGAAAACACTGTCTTCAATATTCAAAAAACTCTACTGTCCTCAGTAGAGAATGGCTACTATTAAAAAGAAAAGAATAGAAAAGAAAAAAGAAAAGAAAAAAGACCAAATGCTGGCAAGGATGAGGAGTAATTGGAATTTCTGCACCCTCTTGGTCAGATCTAAAACTGTACAGCTGCTGTGGGAAGTAGTATGGTGGTTCCTCAAAAATTAAAAATAGAATTATTTTATGATCCAGCGATTTATTTTGGGTATATACCCAGAAGAATTCAAAACAAGGCCTTGAAGAGATATTTGTATACCAATGTTTTTAGCAGCATTATTCACAATGACCAAGAGGTGGAAGCAACCCAAGTGTCCAAGATGAATGAACAAAATGTGGTATACACATACAACAGAATATTATCTGGCCTTAAAAAGGAAATGTGGACACATGCTACAACATGGATGAAACCTGAGGGCATTATACTAAGTGAAATAAGCCAGTCACAAAAAAGACAAATACTGTATGAAACAAAGTAGAATGGTGGATGGATGATTGCCATAGACTGAGGAGTGGGGAACATGGGGAGTTAAATGAGTATAGTGTTTCAGTTTTGCAAAATGAAAAAGTTCTAGAGATTAGTGTACAATAATGTGAATATACTTAAAACTACAGAACTATGCATTTAATTTTGTTAATTGGTAAAATTTATATTATGTGTAATTTACCACAAATAAAAATAAAAATAAATACTTAACAAAATACACTAGCAGATCAAATCTGGAGACATATAAAAAGGCTTATCATATACCATGATTGGACAGGATTTATTCAAGGATTGCAAGGTTAATTTAACATCTGAAAATCAACTAATAAAACACATCATAGAGCAATAAAATAAAAATGAAAATCTCATGATATGCTTAACAGATGTAGAAAAAGCACTTGACAATTCAACATGTCTTTATGATAAAAACACATAACAACCAGGAGTAGAAGAGGACATCCTCAACCTGAAGAAAGACTGAATGTTTTCCCTATAAGATCAGGAACAAAACAAGGAGGTCCGCCATTGCCTCGTCTGTTCTGTTCCATACCATTCCCTTTCCATTCCATTCCCTTCTCATTCCATTCACTACTATTACTCTCAGCACTTCTGTTCTACTCTATTAAATTGTACTGTTCTAGCAAGACAGTTAGGAAATAAAGTGAAATAAAAGGTATCCAGATTAGAAAGGAAGTTGTAAAACTATTGTTATTTGTAGATGACATCATATACAAACTCATAAGGAATTTGTTTAAAAAAAAAAACATATTACAGCCACTTTGGAAGATGTCAGTTTTTCACAAAACTAAACATATACCAGACAACCCAGCAATTGCACTCTTTGGTATTTACCCAAACAAGCTGATAAGTTAATCTGACACACAGATGTTTATAACAGCTTTATTCATAATTGCTAAAATTTGGAATCAACCAAGATGTCTGTCAGTAGGTGAACAGATAAGTAACTTGTGTATTTTCCTACACTGAAATATTAGCACTAAAATTAAATGTGTTATTAAGCCATGAAAAGACATGGAGGAAACTTAAATGCATATTACTAAGTAAGAAAAGCCAATCTGAAAAGGTTATATACTGTATCATTCCCACTATATAAAATTCCAGAAAAGGCAAAACTATGTAGACAGTGAAAAGATCAGTGGTTGCCAGGGGTTGGGGATAGGGAAGGATGAATAGGTGGAGCACAGAAGATTTTTAGGGTAGTGAAACAATTGTGTATGATGATGGATCCTATGATGGTGATATATTTCATTAGACATTTGTCAAAACTCATAGAGTGTACGACACAGAAAGTCAACCCTAATGTACAGTACAGATTTTGGGTAATAATATTGTTTTAATGTGGGTTAATAAATTGGAACAATGTAGGTTAATAAATTGTAACACTCTGGTACTGGATGTTGGTAGTGGAGGAGGCTGTGCCCATGTGAAGGAAGAGGGTTAAAAAATTCTCTGTACTTTCAGCTCAATTTTACTGTAACCCAACACTACCAGAAAAAAAATCTATTAGTTTTTTAAAATACAAATGAGATGGATCTTAAAAACATAATGGTAAGTGAAAGGAGCCATATTCAAAAGACCACATATATTTTATTCAATTTATATGAAATGTCCAGAATAGGCAAAAAATATAGTAGATTAGTGGTTGCCAGGGGATGGAGAAGAGGAGAATAGGGGAATGACAACCCTTGGTCCACTTCACAGATTGCAAACACCTTGTCAGTTTACAATCCCTTGTTTTTTTATTTTTTATTTTTTACGCCTACAGCACCTGGTCTTCCTAGGTGGTCTCCCATCCAAGTACTAACCTACTTAACTTCTGAGATCAGACAGGATAGGGCTTGTTCAGGATGGCATGGCCATAGACTCAATTTCCTTATTCTTAAATAGGGACCACGCTCCTTACCCTTACATAGGGCGTTGCTCAGGGTTAGATGATTTCATAATATAGAAACTCCATATATGTGTTCAGCTGCCCAGATTTGGCTTCTCTCAGGACACAAACCCAGTTCATTCTGAGACCAGAACAAGCTCTCCGAGGCCTTGTGGGTCAGCGGAACAGAAGGAGCTGAGGTATAATCATGCAGAGGATGCCATCCAAAGCTGGTTCAGTACACAGTAAATTCCTCCGAATGCCTCATCCTGTGTGTAAGGCCTCTCTTGTCTAGCGTTACCTAGCAACAGAGTCCCAGAGTCTGGCTCAGTGATGGGTCCAGTCACTGGGTGCTGTCAGAGGCCACATACGTCCTCAAGCCAACGTCCCCTCAGCCCTGCACGTGCCAAAAGAGGTTAGGAATTTTAAGAGCAGGAGCTGATTATTTGGAACTGATTTTTATTTGATAAGATCAATTGGATGGAAGTAATGACAGCTTTCCGACTGCATCTGAATGATATTCGTGAAGGCAGGTAGCTGCTGTAAGCCCTTAGGCCATTTTCCCCTAAGTATTAGAGTGACCCCATGATTCGAATCTTCTGGCTGCAGCCCCGCCCCACGCGGAGCTAGATCTGGGCCGGCTCAGATGCCAGATGTAGCAGGTTAACGTCCCCTCAGCCCGGAAAAAACAGTGGCTCTGGGTTGTAACATCCAGGACCTGGAGGCTGGAAGAGCCTGAAGAACCGGCCAGGTCCCACTTGCGATCCGGAGCCCAGCGCCTGGACCTGAGTGGAGGAGGCTGGGGGCCGTGAAGCTTCGCAGCAGTGGCCGTGTGCTTCTTTCTGAGGCAGCGGTGAAGCCTAAGGCACAGAAAGCCCTGACCAGGACGCGATGCCAGAGACCTATTGCCAAATTTTAGCAATTATGAATAAAGCTGTTATAAAATTATAATAAATCTGTGATGGGAAAGAGCTCAGGCCTTGGAGTCAGGCGAAACTCTCAAGCCCTACCTTCACCATCTCTTGGCATCTGTGAAATGTGAGCACGTTACTTTACCTTGACAGCGTAGGATTCTTTGTAAAATTGGGGTCATACTATCTACCTTGCATACATGTTATTGAAGTTTAAAGGAGTTAACTGTAAAGTGTGGCTTGTGGTAGGCAGTTAATTCAAGGGAGTTATTATCTGAAGGAGATAGAACTTGGTGAACAAGAGGGACGCTGTTGGTTTGCAACCTGGGGAATTTCTCAGGTGAAATATTAAACTGTTCCCTTACATGGAGGGCATGGAGAGACTTAAGAAAGAGGCAGACCACTTCAGACTGGTAGGTGCCAGGTTTAATAAGCCAGGGAACTTACTTACAAGGCTTGCCTTGGGCAACCTCAAGAAGAGTACATCTCTACCCCAGGCCTGCCAGAATCTTAAAAGTTTATACATAGACCTTAATGGGGTTCTGTCATCTATACTGTCTAGATGGTCTCAACACATTACTCTCTCAATGCCGTGTCCTTGAAAAGACCTCCCACTGTAGGACTGGTGGACAGAACGTATGTTCCAAGGACAAGGGGAGGGGGTGAGAAGTCTCCAAGTGCCCAGGTTCGGCTTGCAAATCAACCAATAGCCATGTCCTCTTGATGACCTCCTCCAACAGATGCTTCCCAGCATGTTCTACTAACTTGAAGTGGTGATAAAATGTCATAAGTATATAATTTTTATTCTTGGAGAAGTCTTGAAGGTTGGGGGTATTGTTGGGAGCCCTTTGCTTGATGGCTGCCCTTTGGGTAGACAAGGGATTGTTTGCTCAGCAGGATGTTTGCAATTACTTTGCTACTTTTGTAGCAGCTGAGAAGCACCTGTTGCTCCAGAAAGCGAGCTGAGTGTTCTATGACCTCCATATGGAGGAGGATGGGAGCCTTGAGAGAGCAACAGGCTCCCTGTACAGGTGCAAGCAGTTGTTTATGCATACTTGTCGGTTTCCCATGCAATCATGATGTATAAATAGGATGTGCTGAATAAACTCTGGGCTGCAGTATTGACTGTTAGCCCTCCCAAATCTTTCTCTTGTCTCTGTCTTTTCTTCAATCCTCACTCCCCCTCTCAGATACTGTTCCATCTTGGCCAGCAGGTTCCAGCAGGGTATGGTCTTCACCCTACCTTCTTTACCTCCCATTCCTTGGCTAATCAAGTATCTCCCACTCATATCCCTAATGCCCCCTCCCCCACTGCCACCCAGGTTGACTAACCTAGACTTATGGGAGACATCTGTATAATGCTTAACTTCTGGAAGATATATCTGAATCTGGATCTAAAACTGAAACTCGAGCTCTTTTAGTTCTTTCTTAAAATACATCTGTTTTTTTTTTGTTGTTGTTGTTGTTGTTGTTGTTGTTTGGTTGGTTGGTTGGTTTTTTGTTTTTTTTTTTTTTTACCATTGAGAGTGGTTCTGCTGATGCTTAATCAGAGCATATAGCCAGAAAATTACTTAAGACTTTTGAGAAAGGTATAAGGCCACTTCTCACTCGCTCATTAAGGTGATGTCTTGTGAGAGCTGAAAAGGTTCCTGCCCTTCATGCACAAGTAGTGAGACATTTCTGGTTACTGCTTCTGTAATTAATTAGCTCCTAGGCTCCTAGGGAAGCCAAAGCACACCTGGTGGAAAAACAAGGCCATGCACCTTTGGTGCAAATCCAACATAGAGTTTGCAGAAAGCCCACCTACAGTCAAGGCAACATATCTGATTCTGGGGTTTGCAGTGGGGGTTGACACAGGCTTGGATGGAGATTACTGGTTCAAAGGTGTCAGGGCATCGTGAGTGCCAGGCCATGGTTCTCTGTCTTGGGGCGAGTCATCTGCTCCGGTATCTCTATCTTCCAAGGTTTCTTGACTTTTCTTGTGCATCTCCTTCTCCTTTCCTGCTGTAAAAAAGGGAGAATCTCAGGACTTGGGCTGTAACCAGTTTTAGTCCATAAGCCTTTTTACTGTTTTGGGGCATGAGGGCAGTGGGAAAATTCATAGACTTGAGTCAAAGTCCTCTGGATAGTTGATTAAGAGAGGTCCCCAAGTCCCCACAGCTGGCTCATAATTCTAAGAAACCTGGGACCACTGACTACTCACTTAGAGCCCATGTTGTCTATGGGGATTGATAGAATAATTCACTGAGGGGCATTGTTCCCCACCAATGAAAGACCTTCTCCCCTACTCCTTGCCAACAACAGGAACCCTGTGGACACTCCCTAGGACCAGCTAATGGGGGGAGGGAAAGATTCTGAGATCCTTAACCTATAGAGAAACAACTTTACCATCCTTTACATTTCATGTTTATAAAGGCCCAAGATTAGTAACACATGAATATTTAGAAGAGTGTAGCTGGAAAGCATTAAAAAAAAGATAAGATAAGATAAAAGAAAAACCCTCTAGATTCTAACCTCTTTTTAAAGAGTAGTACACTAAAACCCTGATCTTCACCTTGAAGTGATTGTGAATGTCAACTCACTTAGAACTCGCCCATTCCAACCAAAAGAAATGTACCCCGAGCTTCAATACTTAAATTATCTTGGCCCCTTTCCAAAGAGTTCATGTTTCTTTGAGAATTCCTGTTTACAAAGCACTCTGATCTTCTGCTTCTTATTAGCAAAGGAGTTAACTACTCTGCTTTAATTTCCTTACCTGTTAAACTGGGATAATCATTTCTTCCTCTTAGGGATCGCCTGAAGATGAGATAAAATAATATAATGAAAGGTCTTCTTTAGAAACAATGGGGTTCAGCATGTGCTGAACAAAATTTATTTCCCTTCTTTAACCACACACATGACCCTTTCTCTCCATATCACTCACTGGAGAAAGGAGGATCAAGGGTTATTTTTAGAAACCTATAGTTCTATTCCCCAAATCAGGAAGCAACCTGGTGCAACTTGGAAGCTCAGAGAATGGAACTGACCTAGAAAAGTTACTGAAATTACACCAGATAGTTCCTTCAGAGATCTTTGTAAGCGATGGGCCCTTGAGGCCTTCCAAGAAGTGACTTTAGGCATACACAGGTCCCTTTATCTCAGCCAGTTCCTCTGGCACCTGCCTTTTCTTTGGGATGCCCAGCTTCAGAGGACCATGGACCTCAACTTTTTGTTCCATTGAAGAGACAAAGGTGCTCTCATATCTTGGAAAAGAAATGAGTCAGAGGTTGTATAGGAGTCCTGGGGGTGAGGGAGGGGCACAACCTCTGTGATCCTAAACTGGTGTTATTATAAACCATTTTAAGTTGAGGCTCAGAGAAATGAAGTGGTTTGCCCAAGTCTACACCGCATGTAAGGGATGGAGTCAGGATCAGAATTCAGGTCTGCCTGACATCAGTCCTCAAGCTCTTACCACTGTGAGATGCTCAATATGCTGCATCTGTGACCCTCAGCTTTAGGGCTACAGCCTGTGGGTAGGGAGGCAGATGGTCTTTGGTCCCAGCCTTCACTTTCAGGAAACTCTCAAATTTAAACGTTTGATTTTATCTTCAAACAAGTAGTCTGGACCCAGAGGCCATTACTGGACCTCACCTTACTTTGGCCTGTTGTGTTATTTTTCTCTTATAATTGTTTTGTGAATAATACGATTATATTGCAAAGCATTTTGTGTTAAAGGCATCAGTTTGCTAAATGCATGTAAAATATACCACTGTTTGGGGGGTTTTGTTTGTTTTCATTTTTAAAATATGGTGGCAGCTTAGGCCTGCAGGGCTCTGCGACGGCGCCTGTGGCCGCCCCCACGTGCAATGCAGCAGCCAGAGCACGGAAAGGAGCGCCGGGGGGCAGGGGGGCGGCAGGCTGGCGGCTGTCCCCCGAACGCAGCGTCCAGGGTGAGCCCCTCCCAGCCCTGGCGACCCCCGCTGCGCTACGGGAGGAGGTCGGTCGAACTTCCCCACTAAGGAGCTCAAGATGCGGGCTGACTGTGCAGCGATGGTATCCGAAATCCATGTGCGAGTTTGGCGCTTAAAAACCCTCACTAATGGTCAGTTTTCTTCTGTAAAGTGGGGGTGTTGATCTCCCGGGATCATTATAAAAAATTCCTACAAACACTAATCCTTGTGGAAGTCCAATAAAAATGTGTGGAAGTTTATATGAAATGTCCAGAATAAACGAATCTGTAGAAGGGTAACGGACAGGGCAGAGTGAGAAGTGGCTGCTAATGGATATGGAGTTTCTTGGGGAGGGGAGAGGGATAAAAATGTTTTAAAATTAGATTGTTATGATGCTAACATACGAAAAGCCTTTGAATTGTCTTCAAACAGGTGAAGTTTGTGAACTCTCTATAAAGCTGTTTTAAAAAGTGTGAAAGTTTTTGTAACTTCACTAAAATTTGGGGGCACTCTACATATTATGGAATTTCCTCATCTATTATTTAATTTGTCTTCCATCCAGTCCTTTGAGGTCATCAGTATTTTATTTTATTAAAAATTTTTGTTTGTATTGGCTGCTAAAATTTATTCCAGGCACATGTTAAGCATTTTACATATATCACATACATTTACTGCTCACAAACCCTTCTGAGTTTAAATAAGTTTTAGTAATCCTTTTTAAAGTCGCAGAGAGATTAGATAACGTGTTCAAGGTTACAAGGCTAGTGAATGATGAGGTCAAGTTTTGGACCTAGGCAGGTCCACCTGAGCACTTAACCACTTTTCTAAACTGCCTCCCTGCCAAGATTTGCTGCAGTTGTCTGAAAATGACTGTGTTGCTTTTTTACAGTTGATCAAATTGTCATAGTAATAACAATTAACATTTGTATTGGCCTTCAATGTTCATGCACACTATTTCCTTTGATCTTATCAATACTCCTGTGAGGTTGCAGGATGAAGAATTTCAACACCAATATACCTATATTCTTAGTCCTGGAAGTCTTTGAAGTTTTATAATTACAGAATTGTGACTACACTGAAGAGCTGTAATCTTTTTTCTCTCAAATATGCTAGACTCCTTTTACTAAATGAGTTCCCTCCACCAACCTTCTGCTTCTTTTGAGGTCATAGAACTCTGTATGTGGGGTTTCAGATGCCACTGGGGTGGTTGGCAGAGCCATTTGCACCTCAGAACCCATGGCCAGAAGCACTGGAGATGAGGCTGGGGTAAAGGAGCCAGCCAGGGGGAGGGAGGCCCAGAGGCCCTGGCCCACAGTAACACCCTCTGGAGAGAGGGTGGGCATCCATGGCTGGGAGGCTTGGCTGAGCTGAGGGAGTGTGTGATAGACATCAAACAGGTTGTCTTGATTCTCTAGCTTTTCTATAGAATTTTCAGAGCTTGCTTCTAAGAAAAATAAATGCCTCTAAGAATCAAAAATATCTTCCTGAAAACTATACTATTCAGGTCCTAAAAACCAATGCCATAGTAAATGAAGTCATTCGCTAGAGAATTAGCCATTTCTTTTCATCAGATTCATCTGATTTCCAATTTCTTGTGCATTTTCTTCAAGTGGTCTTAGTTAATCATTTTTTCCTCCCATGAAACTTTCATAGAAGAGTTTTTTTTTTAATTCTGGGAATAAAGAATTCTTTTTGATCTGCATTCCGGATTTTCTTCTATATGTCCCTGAAGTTGTAAGGCCCCCAGATGTACTAAGTATGGCAGAATGCGATTTCTGCCATAAGTTGAGGCTGAGCACAGACCTTTCACTGTGGTTGATTTTTCAGACACATTGTCTCAGTATGTTTGGTTCATTCTTGGCACTAAGGAAGATGAAGAGCATGTGCCTCACGAGCTGTTCACAAAGTTGGGATTGGTGACAGAAATGTGGAACCTTTAAGGGATCATTACTTCATGGGCTTTCTTGATGTTATAGTTCCAGTTTAGAAAATGCCTGACTGGGCCACCTTGGTTTGGACCTAGCCTAGAAGCCGGAATATAGGTCCAGACTTTTCCTGCAGGTGAACCATAGGGTCATTTGGATTTTACTTTACTGGAAGTCTCAGTAAGACCCCTGATATTACAGTCCACCTGACAGTAGACTTCCTGAGATAGTTGTAGAGTGACCGTGCTTGTCTGAGGCTCAAACCTCGGAAGAGCCCTCAGATTAACTAAGGCCATGCCTAGGACTCCTCTAGTAACTGACCAGTGAGCCTTATGAATGATCCAAAACCAGCATGCCTGAGCCTCGGGGAAAAAGGTAAGGTGGGTAACTAGTGAAGCATGGCTCCAGCTGGCAACAGAACAGCTTTTCCTGGATGCCTACCATATCTGTGGATGTTGTCCATGTGTAGAGAGGATTAAACAAGATAATCGACCTGGTAGCAAGTGAAAGGTAATTAATCTTGTCATTCTGTCTTTGCAAATTGCTAAAGGTCACACAGATTGGGCTCTTTAAATCATATTATTAATTGTCAATGTATCCAAATGATATAGATTAGATCCATCTTTAATTGTATAAGTAATGCATGCTTATTATAAAAAATTAGAAAATAAAGATCAGCTAAAAAGAAAACGAAAATCGATGTGGAACCTCAGGGATAATCAAGAATATAATAATT
Source organism: Cynopterus sphinx (assembly GCA_030015415.1). Classification (NCBI taxonomy): domain Eukaryota; kingdom Metazoa; phylum Chordata; class Mammalia; order Chiroptera; family Pteropodidae; genus Cynopterus; species Cynopterus sphinx. Next base: position 89,483,711 of record CM057379.1, on the reverse strand, counting down.
GGTGTCTTACACATGTGTTTGTATTCTTTAAATTTTCTTTAAAAATGGAATCAAACAATACTCAATCTTCCACTCTTTAAAATTTTTATTTTTTTCAGTTGAGTTGACATTCAACATTATTTTATACTAGTTTCAGATGTACAACAGAGGAGTTAGACATTTATATAATCTACAGAGTGATTACCCTGATAATCTAGTACCCACTGGGCAGTATACATAGTTATTACAATATTGTTGACCATGTTCACTATGTTGTACTTCATATTCCTATGACTATTTCATAACTACCCATTTGTACTTCTTACTCCCTTTACCACCCAACCCCACAACCCCTCTCCCATTTGGCAATCATCAGTTTGTTCTCTGTATCTGTGAGTCTGTTTCTGTTTTATTCCTTAGATTCCAGACGTAAGTGAGGTCATAAGGTATATGTCTTTCTCTGTGTGACTTATTTTACTTAATATAATACCCCGAGTCCATCCATGTTGTCACAAATGGTAAAATTTCATTCTTTTTATGACTGAGCAATATTCCATTGTGAGGGGTGATCAGTATTTTAAAAGGCATAAACAACTGCAGGGCAGAACGGACAGTGAGCAATGCCCTAGAAGATCAAAAGAAGAGACTGAAGAAAACTTCAGGGAGGAGGTTCCATTTGATCTGGGCCCTCAATGATGATAGAATCTAGACAAATGATATCTTGGAAGATGGGAAAGCATAGGACATTTACCAAGGTAATTAGATCACTTTGGTTCTAATGTAGAGTATTTGAGGAAGAGCTGTTGCAAATGTCTGCTTAAGTAAGGTCATATTACATAAAATGAACATGATATTTGCAGCTTGATAGATGGGGTAGGGATATCCCGACCCTGATATTAATGAATTTTGTGACATTTAGTCAATCACCTTACATCTCTGAGCTTCATTTTAATCATAGTCTCTACCTTGCAAAGTTGTTGAGAAACTTAAATTGTGCTGTTAGGGATTGAATCGTGTCCCCTAAAAAGATGTTTGAGTCCTAATTCCGAACATCTCAGAATATGACTTTATTTGGAAACAGAGTCTTTGTAGATGTAATAGAGTTAAGATGAAATAACACTCAATTAGGGGGGCCCTAAGCTAATATTACTTGTGTCCTTGTGATAATGGAAAACAGACACAAAGACACACACACAAGGAGACCATGGCTATAAGGCAGAGATTAGAATGATGAGCCAAGGAATACCAAGGACTATTGGCTACCACGGAAAGCTAGGAAAAGGCAAAGAAAGATTCTGCTCAGGGTCTCAAAGGGAACATGGCCCTGCTGACACTTTGATTTTGGACTTCCATCTTCCAGAACTGTGAAATAATACATTTCTGTTGTTTTAAGTCACCATGTTTGTGATGCTTTTTTAAGGCTGCCCTAGAACACTAACACACTTAGCATATGGTAGGTGTTGATACATGTTTCCCTGAGAATTAAACTAGCATTTTGGTCTTCACGTGGTAGGCAGCAGGGAGGTACTTGAGCAAGAGACTTAATGATTTTATATTTGGAAGAGGAGAACCTGGAGATAAGAAGAGGGTTTTGCTTTAGTTCATCCACTTGAGAGTAAATGGGGTTCTTAACTCAGGGTAAGTAGTAGAAATGCACAGAAGGGTCCTTTCCAAAACCTTCTGTGGTCCTCTCTGTTCTAAAGTAATGGCATGGTTTGAGAAAATTCTTATAGATCTCAATCCAGTAAACCACTCTCTTGAAATTAATCTAAGGGAAATGAAAGATAGGTCCCAGATCACATTTCATAGTTTTATCCAGCTTCATTTGTTAAAGCTCTGCTCCCTTCATTCCTTCAATCAACTTCCTTCCCAAGAGGGAAGGAGGACGATTGATACTTTGTCCTTTCCAACTAGGGCTAGAGAACGCAGTGGAGTATACAATTGCTCCCTCATTGGACTCCTTGATTCCTCATCCTCTCTTTTGATTCTTTCTCTCTGTCTTGACCTTACTGTTCCATGTGTCCTTCATTGCTTTTCTGTCACTGCCTACTAGAATGCATTTACTTTTTCATAACCTGTCCCACCTAGGACATATATGTATGCATGTACTCACACAAACACACCCCAAACAGACTTTTGTTCCTCTATTTCCCTAAAACAATTCCCTCCAGGTCCTGCCAATCTCCTCATTAAAACACTCTGCCACTTTCTTCCAATGGCTTCGGAATCCTTTTTTGCTTTGTTTTATTGATTTTGTGTTTTTTGGTTCTTATTTCTGTCTTCTTTATTACACTCTTCATTTTTAAAGTGCATTTCCCCCAATGTTCAAGCATCCAACTGCTTTCCCCTTAGTTTTAATTGTCATTATATCCTCTAGGCCAGTGATTCCCAACTGGAAACATTTTGCAATGTTTAGAGATATTTTTTGGTTGTCACAAGGAGTGCAGGCAGGGAGGGTGATAGGGAGGGAATGTTTATGTGCTATTGACATCTAGTAGGCAGAGGCTGGGGATACTTCTACTAAACACCCTACAATGTACAAGATGGATCCTCACAACAAAGAATTGTCTAGTTTGAAATATTAACAGTACTCCTCCTGTCCTACACATCTAACCAACTGCTAAATATTTTCACATGGTTATTGAGCCACAAGTTTGTTATTTCTTCAAGATATTTCAATTGACTATTCAGCTATACTTCACTCCTGTTACTGGCATAGCATACCTAATGTCCCATTATCTGAGTCCTTCCTTTTCATGGCTTTTTCCTTCCAATCCCAGGTAATAGTAACTTAGGATAAATCAGTGGGGAAAAAATGGGCAAAGATCTTCTCCTCAAGGAGTTTACAATGTAAAGGAGGAAAATGAGCAATTTCTAATAAACGTGGATAAGTGATTCTTCCGGATGACTCTATAACTTTTCCTTTCTTTTCTGTTCCCATCATCTCTCCTGTGTGTAATAGATTACCCCTAAACTTCTATTATCTCACAGTTTCTGTGGATCAGGAATTTGGGAGAGGCTTAGTTGAGTGGTTGTAGCTCAGAGTTTCTCATGAGGTTGCAGTCAAGATGTTGGCCATGGCTGCAGTTATGTAAAAGTTTTATAGGGCCTGGAAGATCTATCTGCTTCCAGACTCACTCACATGGCTATTGGCAGGAGACCTGTTTCTCCAAATGGCTACTTATGACATGTCAGGTGGCTTCCTCTCTGTAATCCTAAACAGAGAGAAGGCAAAAGAGAGCTTCTGTTTATTATCTGGTCTCTGAAGACACCCTGTCACTTCTGCTTTCTTCCATTCATTATATTTGAGGCACTAGGTCCAGCTCATACTCAAAAGGAGGCAATTAGGCTCTAAGTGTGAGGGAAGAAGATTCAAGGACTCTGCAGATATATTTGCAAAACCATTATACCTCTTTCTTTTATTATATCTAGCCTAGGTTAATAACTTGCCTCTCAAATATACCTACTTCCAAATCCATCTTGCACAGGAGTTGCTAAATCTCCCTAAAGCATCATCATAACTTCATCTTGCCCTTCCTCAAAAACCATCACCAAAAAATACTAAATGACATACATGTAAGGTTACCATTGAGGCATTGTTTGTAATACTGGAGGATAGAAAACAACTTAAATCCCATCAATAGGAGAGTAATTAAAAAAAAAAAAACTATGGTGTAGCCACACAATGGAAAACTAGGCAGCTGTTGGGAACAACAAAAGCACTCTATGTACCACTAGGAAAGAGCTCCTGGACACAGAAAGTAAAGAACAGAGCGTGCATGTAGTGTGTTCCCTCCTGCCAAGCGTGCATATAGTATGTCTCTCCTGCAGAGCGTGCATGTAGTGAGTCCCTCCTGAGTATGAGCAAGCCACAGAGGTGAAGAATAGATATAGATATCTGCTTTTACATGCACAGTAAATACTGGAGGACAGATAAGAATCTGAAAAGAATGATTCCCTATATGAGACCAGGACTGAATAAAAAATTATTTCTAAAATGTAAACCATGTAACTGTATTACCTAATAAAAAGTAAATTTTAAGTCAATAGCTGCTATTACCTATAGCATCTATTTACTCATTTGCTCATTCATTTATTTAACAAATATTTACAAAGTCAAGCATATCAATTCCTGGAAGTCCCCACTTGTTCTCACTATAGTACTCTTTTCCTCTAACTAAACTGACCTTCACTGGGCCCTGAATAACCTTTTCACCTTCCATTTCTCAATTACTGAACTTCATGCCCTAAATCTATGGCCATAAATCACTATCTCTCAACAGGGGCAGTGCTACCCCCTAGGGAGTGTTTTGTGAAATTGTGGAAGTGTTTTTTGGTTGGTTGGTTTTGGTTTTGGTCACAGTGATGGAGGACTTATTGGTATTTAATGTATTAGATCGAGAGATATCAGTTGTCTTACACAGTACCAGACAGTCTTGCTCAATGAAAACTGTCTCTTGTTCTCCACCATTTTCAGAATGCCTCATGGATATTCATGCAGGTGAAAACAGGTTATCTGAATGCAGAACCTATATTTGTTTTATATATGAACACAAACTTATAAATACAGTTTTAATCTTGACTTTTCCAAAAAGGCACACGTGTATAAATTGAGAGAAGATTGGAACTTTATCAAGATTGCTTGAAAATTTACCAATAATTATTTGCCATTTTTGGAAATCATGATGCAGATGGCCTCACTTGAATTTGAATCAGCAACACAATCCATCTACAACAGTCTGTGTTTGTAGCTGCTGTATTCGTATAAGTCCTATATGTAGATGAAAGCATATGGCGTCAGTATGACCACTTCACTAAATCTTTTGGCAAAGCTCTACTCAAGTATTTACATATTGAAATATATATTAAAAATTTTTAAATAAATGTAATACAGAAAAGTGTACAAATCCTAACTGTAAGTTCAATGAACTTTCACAAAGTAAACACACCTACATGACCAGTACCCAGATCAAGAAATCAAAATATTTTTACACCCTAGGCTCCCTTCACGTGCCTTTAAGTCACTACCTTTCCCAAGGGTAACCAAATAATCTATAATTTCTAACATTATAGATTAGTTTGCCTCTTTTTGAACATAATACAAATGGAATTATATAGTGTATATATATATGTGTGTGTGTATATATATATATTTATTTATTTATTATAGTATATATTATATATATTTATACTATATATAGTATATATAATATTTATATAGTATATATAGTATATAATTATATATATATACTACATAATTACATATATACTATATAATTATACATGCAATATAATTATATAGTATATACGCTATATATGTACACACACTCTTTTTGTCTGGTTCCTTTTGCTTAAAATTAATTCATATTGTCTGTAGTTATAATTTTTATTCTAAGTTACATATAGTATGCTATTGGATACATATTTTTAAATAAATGACTGTCCTTTAAATTATGGTAAGGGTTATAGTGATTTTTAAAAGTAGGACTGTAGATAGGTTATTTCTCTACTCATTTATTTCACCATAGTAAAAGGGGCATTCAAAATCTTTATTCTAAAAGGCATGCATTAGTTCTGATAGGTTGATAGCCAAATTATCTGCAGCCTCCTGTACTTTGCCCTTTGGACCTTTGCACACTTGTGATGACTCGTGCAGTCTCCCTTCCTGACCCCCTTTCCTTCAATTCTCAGATGATTCATCATTTTTTCTAGGAAGTCTTCTCCTCTAGCTCTGCTCATGAGCTCTTTTGGGAACTCTTATACAAACTGAGTTTAGCATTTATCTCACTATGCACTTGTCTCTTTGAAGACAAGGGCTTTGTCTTGTTCACCATAGTACTTTGAGTCTGTGATGGAAGCTTAACAAATGTGTTGAATAAATAAATGGACACTTCAGCCTATAGTTAGAGTCTTCTTGACCACCTGGGTTCCTTGCCTTCCCACATCTAGCCTTCTTTCTCTGCATGAAAGGTCATAGCAGTATGAATGTTTTTTTGTGCGTCATGGACCTTCCTGCCCCTGCATTGCCACTCTACATGGAAGTGCCACTGTCTCTCTGCCTTCCCAGGCTGTAACATCAGACATTGTCATTTTTAGAAACCTCTACTTGGACTTGTTTTCTAAATGGTGTCTAGAGATGGCATCCACTTGAATCCATGGGATGTCAGAAATTGCCTTTGGACAACTTGGCACCAGGCCAGCTCAAGTCCTGCCACTTCAGCCAAGCCAGTTATTCTCACAGACACTGTGTGCACTAATTTTTTTATTCTTTTCTCAGGTGTGATAAGAGCATTCAAATGCTTTCAAGGAATATATCTTGAATGTAGACTATGTCTTTCAAAAAATGGCCTACTTTGGAAATATCTGCATAGCAATTGGGGTCTTTCAAGATTCAGATGTTCCATTTTACTTAATGCTGAGACACTAGTATTTTTATTGGTAATGGTATATCTGGGTCAATCAGAAAAAAAAGAAACTACATAGTAATTTCAACAAGAAAAAGTTTATCATAAAAAATTACCAACTGAAACAGAGAAATGAGAAATTGGATTGTGTTTTTTCCTCAGACAGCCATAACAAAGTACCACAAACTGAGTGGCTTAAGACAACACAGATTTATTCCTTTGCAGTTCTGGAGATTAGAAATCTGAAACCAAGGCAGCAGCAGGGTTATGCTCCTTCTGAGACCCTAGGTAGAATCCTCCCTTGCCCTCTAATCAGCTTCTGATGGTTGCTGGTAATCTCTGGCACTCCTGGGTTTGCATCACTCAAATCTCTCCTGTTGTCACATGGCATTCTTCCTCTATGTCTCTGTGTTTGTCTTCACATGGCATTCTTCTTTCCATGTGTCTGTATACAAATGTCCTTCTTCGTATAAGGACTCTAGTCTTTGGATTAGGACTCACCTTAAACCAGTATGATCTCATAGATTATATCTGAAAAGGCCCTATTTCCACATAAGGTCACAGGAACTAGGAGTTAGGACTTGAAAATATCAACTACAGACAGTAAAAAGAGAATTCTAAAGAATACAGGAATAGCAGATATAGGGAGCAGCCACTACCCTCAGGCTGTGATGCAGCACCCAATAAAAAGTCTATCTCTTCTTGGGCCTCCCTGGGACTGAGACCCAGAACTTTCTGGAGAGGACAGGAGTTACTAGGGTGCCACTCTGGTGGAACTTGCTGGAAATATTCCCTCTAGGATGCCAGAGAATACTACTCATGGGCTGGTTTCTCACCAGAGGCACTTCACTATAAAACTGTCCAAGGGGCATACCAGGGGAATCTGCTGGCCATTGGGTACTGTTGGCCACTATGCCCTGTGGGAGCCTGGAACTAGAGAAGCTGCCTGCACTACAGAAGCTAGGAGCTGGGGAATTCACTTGCACTGCAGGTGTCTGCCAGTAGGGCTCACTGGACCACAACACAAAACCCTTTCTTCCTGAAATGTCTCCCAGCTGACAGGACTTAATATGATCCTACTTGGCAAAGAAAAACTATTTAAAGGGCCAAGATCCATTTTCACAGAGCAGCCAAAAAGAATGAACTCAGAGCTGAAAGATAATAAGTTGCTAACTGGCACAGTGACATATCATTGTTTCAGATAGGCAGCTCCCTTTGCCCTTCTTGACTTTATCAATCTTCCGAAACTTCGCCCTTGCCCAGACATCCTCACCATAAGCCAAGTCCTCTCGCTTTAACATTCAGTTCCTCCAAACTTGGCCCCTGCCTCTCACCCCCAACCCCCTCAAAAAAGAAGGCAAAGATAAAACTGGTGGCCAGTGGCTCTCTAAACTGGGGAAGAGAAGGAGTTAAGAGTGTTGGTAGGACTAGCTTTCTTTTCTTTTTTTTTTTTTAAGAGTCATAGGAAAGTTTCACAGAAAAGGAGTAACACTCCACAGACAGAGCATCATCTCCTCTCAGAGGCGGAGAGTGACAGGGACCAGGACTAGCTTTCTTGAATAAATATTTTAGCAACTCAAAGTAGCTGACCAGAGTGAAAGAGCCAACAGAGGTGGGTCTTGAAAGATTGTCACCAGCGGAATTAAAGTGGCCAGGAATGTGCTGACACCTGACTGGACTGAGTACTTCAGGGTAGAGAAGACTAAAACTGAAAGAATCAGCAGAGCTAGTGACAACCTTGTATACAGGGACATAAACTCCAAATTCACGGGGACAGGTACCTGTCTATCCCCAGGACACAGCATATAGGAGATGTTAGAACTTTGTTGAATGGTTGATACGAACCAGAGCAGCAACCCAAACTCATCTCAATACCCTACAACCACAGCTTAACCTAACCTACTCTGGCTGATCTAGAGCTTAGGCTACAGGCTTCTGCAGAGAAAGGTACTGAGCAGAGAAATTGTCTTATGAACCAGAAGGCATAGGACACTCTGAAAGGAAAAGGAGGAAATTTTTATCATCCTCTTTTTACTTGTAGCTTAAGATAACTTATTTGTCAGGCATATTCAAATGTGTCTCCTCAATTGATCTTGATCTTCCAAGTCTATTTTGAGATAGGCATGAAAAGGCTTATTGTTCTCATTTTACAAATGAAACCACTGAGGTCAAGGAACAGGTAAGCAGATGGTAGACCCAGAGTTCCTGAAGAATGATACACCCATGTATGTGCCTTAAGAGCCAATCTCCATCACATCATCTGGCCCACTCGAAGCTGTGTGGGGCCACTGGATGAGCACACACATTGGCTATGCCCTAGAGTGTGTGCATAGGTGATGGGTAAAGTAGTCGTTGAACTGGTAGTCACAAAGAGGGCAGAGGAAGACCATGAAGCTGTGAAGGCTCACGGCTGCTGGCCTGGGCTGAGGGCCGACACCAGAGTCTATCTTCAATTTGATGAACTCTGGCACTCCAGTTTGGGACGTAGGGCTGGGCCCTTTCTACCAGAGTCTCAGGCCAGGCCCTTTCTCTAGACTACTTCCTTTGCCGGTAGTGTTGACTTCTTTGCTCTGCCCTTGAAAGCTTTTCTCACTTTGGGGTCTGGGAAGCACTTGTGTATTTAAGCAATTCAGAGCCTGTATAAGGCCTTTCAACTCACCAAAGTTGAGAAGGCTCTCTAAGCACTCACAGTTCAACACATCACCATACCCAAGTAATACCCTCAGGCACTATGCAGCCAGCCTTGATGGGGGCAGGGGAGGGTTAGAATACTTCTAACTGAAAGAGCTACTGCCTACTTCCATCGTAAGGCTCATAGAATTCCAAAAGACCCAGCAGTTTTTGCATTACACAGTTCCCGTAGTCCTGGGAGAGCTATATGGATGAGTCCTTGGTCATTAAGTTAGGGAGTCTTCACTTTCCACACCTGCTGTTACTCTTTCTGCTCTTTCCATAGCATCCTTTCTGTTTTAGTTTTATCACTCACTCCCATAAGAAACAATTATGCTGGGCAGATTAGGTCCTCTGCACCTTCCTCTCAGATCAAGAATTGTAGGCTTCAGGCTCTCTTGCACCAAAAAAAAAAAAAAGTACCGGTTTGGACCAGGGACTCTTGGAGAAGAATTGGTGGAGAAAGAGCTTTGGTTAGGCGGTGAGGGCGCCTTCACAACGTAAAACAGGACATACTCACTTCCTCTCCACCGACAGCCTGATAAAGGTGCCATGATGCAGCCTCGCCAAGAAGCGGGATTCTATCCCTGATCTCTTACTACTACGAGCCATTTACAAGCCCCGTTAGGCAGAGGGTTCGGGGGAGCCTAGAACCGAGAAGGAAGCGGCGGCCGCCACCGAGCACGCCAAGTTGGTTACTGCTCTGCAATGACGCCCCTCTCTCTACCGAGCCCGCTGCACAGGCCGCGGCGCCGCCACCTCTCCGGGAAGAGGCCCCCAGCCTTCCGAGGGAAGGAACCCGGGCTGTTGCCGGAACCGAGCGCGGCGAGGCCCCTCTAGGAAGCTGGGAATTGCACATGTCGTTGGCTCCCAGTCCACGTTGATTGGCCTGAAGAACCGGAAAATGCCCTTTAAAAACGTGGCGGCACGCTGGCTTCACCGCGGTCGTCTCGCTGTCTCGAGGGACTCGGCGTAGTCTTCGGCCACCGCCCGGCCTTCGGAAGGTGGCGCCACCCGCTCTACCTCTGTTCCCCGAGGACGGCGCTGTCTGCCCTCAACCGTAATGGTGGCGCTGCCCAATTTGGCTGCTTGCCCCTAGGGGTGATGGCCGCCGGGAGGCTTCACTCAGGTTCTCGCCACCCCGGAAGACGCGGGCTGGCGATTGGGCGCTGCCCGAGGCTCCGAGAAGAAGGCCCGCGGCGGTTGGGCGGTGCCGGGCAGGCTGGTTTTAAAGGAGCCGCAGGTGGCGGCCGTCGAAGAGCGGGGACCTGCGGGAGGCGGCGGTGAGCGGCGCGCAGGGGAGGGCGGCGAGCGGCTGGAGAGAGGGCGGGAGGAGGGAGGGAAGGAAACGTCTGAACCGCTGGTCCGGAGCTGGGGAGAGCGCTGGGCGGGGATCCGAGGAGGGAGCGGGTCTGTGGGCGGGACCTCCTCGGATTGGAGTGGAGGGGGTATCTGCTTGACAGTGGATCCCCGGGGATCCGGGCTGAGTTGGCTGAGGCTCGGGCCGCCCACGCCGGAGAGGAGCTTTGCGGGGTCGAAGCTCCCAGGGAGAGCAGCATCCTCACGCGGGGTCTGATTGGAGGAGCCGAGCTATAGAATTCTTCCGCGTGGATCCAGTCTAGGGGATCTGGTGGGGCAGGAGGGGCCGTCGGGGTGTGGAAGTATTGCTTCGAAGTCCTCGGCCACTCGCTGGGAGTGAATGAAGATCAGAGGGATCCGGCGGAAACCGAGCCTCCCAGGACCGGGATCCCAGCTAGCCCCGGGGTATCTCTGGGCGGAATCGACAGGGACAAAGGCCCCAGGAGGCTCAGGCTGTGGGAGAAGTGGGGCCGCTGCAATTCAGGTTCCCTAGGCAGTTGCCAAGCAGGGCGCGAGCGATCGCTGATCTCGGCGGCGGCGGCGGCGGCGGCGGCGGCGGCAGTGGGGAGACACCCGCTCGCAAGGGCCGACCGGGGGCGCCCTTTCGCGCCCCAGGTCGCCGGCCCGTGAGCTACCGGGAGCTGCGGGCGGACCATGAAGGGCGGAGCCCCAAGGGAAGGACTGGCCCTCACTCCCCAATCCCCTGCCACCCCCTCCTCCCCAGGCTGCCGCCTGGGATCCCCCAGGGACTCCCCCGAGCCGCCGCTTCCCCCATGGACTTGCCCGGGGACTCCAGGTGAGAGCACACCCCACCAGCCTGTCTTGAACCCGGGAAACGGGGAGCCTTGTGGCCGTACAGGGGAAACCACAGAGTTAACGAAAGGCTTAGGCGACCGTCCTCTGCTTCTCTCATCCTCCAGCCCTCCTGGTCGGCCACGTCTGTGCCGCCAGCCCCTGGCTCGAGCATTATGGAGAGCCAGAAGCCCGAAACGGGCAAGGCTGCAGCCCCTGGTAGCCGCTTCACCTTTGGAAAAGGCCTCTCGCCGGGTCTTGGCCGTGGTGCTGGAAGATGTCATGGCTGCCCATACGGTGAGCCCCCTGAACTGAGAGAACTCTTTCTCGCCCTGTCCCTGTCCCTTCTCAGTACCCATTAGGCCAGATCACTAGTGACGTTAATTGAGGTCCAAACGCCTCATTCTCACATCCATCGCTCAGGCAGCCTCCCTAATGCTAGAGGTCTGCCTGGCTCACTCTTACTCCAACCTCAAACTGGGCCAGGTCTCCAGTGTCCATTCCCTATCACCAACCCTGTCCCCCTGGAGCCACATCCCTACAACTCCTTAAGGATGAGAAACTCTTCTGCTTTCTTCCAGCCCAACTTCTAAGGCAATCCTTGGAAAGCCGACTGAGGTCATTGACTCCATTGCATAGATAAGAAAAACTTAAGCCCCAAACAGGGCAGTAACTCACCTAAGGTCACCCTTCTCATTTTTCCAAATAGCCTGGGTAAGGTCCCACACCTACAGCTCAGGACACTGTAGTATCTGGCCCCCAGTTCAGTTTGACTCACTTCTTGAGTGAATTTTAACCATGATCTCTGTCACTTTTGTGGCATAGGCACAAAGAGGCCCTGTCCATTACAACCTCATTTCATCAGCTTGTTCTTGACACCTCCTTTCCTAGGTCCCCCTAGTGCCCAGAGAGGATACCTCCACCCCACAGCACGCCAGCAGCCGTCGGGATTCTGTCCACAACCAGCCACCTGCCTTGCCACCCCAACAGGCCATGTGGTCGTCCCAAGCCAGGTGAGCATGGCCGTATGGGAAGGTCAGCTGGGAACAGCTGAGCCCCTCTGATCTTCGTGTTTCCTCTCTAGGCCTCCCGACCCACTGAACTTATGCCGAGAGCCCTTGAGTCGTGTCCGCCGGCCTCCTTCCACTCTGAGGCGTCGATCAAGAACAACCCCTGGCCCAGAGGAGGTCCCTTCACGAGAGGTGGACCGGGCCCCCCAGCCCACCTTAGTGGTGATGCTAGAAGACATTGCCAGCCCCCGGCCCCCCACTGAGGTATAAGGATGTCAGGGGTACAGCTGAGGGAGGGTAGACACTCCAGTGGAGGTAGAAGACAGGGGTAGGAGGGTTGACTCTTGGGTGGATTCTGCTCAGAGCAAGAAGGACAGCATTTTAGGTAGAAGATACTGCTTGAGCAGACCTATATGAAAAAGTGTTTGGTGTGAATGCAGGCAGACATCTGAAGACAGAGAGTCAGGATGTGGGAAGCTAAGAAGACCAAAGGGGGCCTCCCTACCTCCCCACAAACATCCCCTGTTTATATCCAGGGTTTCGCTGACGAGGCTCCCAGCTTCATCATCCCAGCGAGAAGGTGAGATGTCTGGGGAAGGATTTATTAAAGTGTCCAGGCAACAATCATTTTCCAGGCAGCCAGAGCTAAGGGCATCAGAATTCACTTGTCCAATTGTTCCTTGTAGCACCTTCGGAAGCTTTAAGGGACAGGGGAGGTGCTCACTCAGGTGGGATCTGGACCTGGAAGCTCCCCCAGCCTTTTCCTTTCCTCTTCACCCCAGAGCTGAGTCCATGATGATGGTTAACCAGCCAGTGCCTCCACCCAGGGACCTGGAACTCCCATTCCAGCTATCTCCCTTGCCTGCAGACCCTTTGGAGAACCCATCACCATGTAAGAACCCAGAGGGATGAGACTTGGGGCTCTGGAAAATCCTAGCTGAGCTTAGACATGTCAGGTGCAAAGCTTGGTATGTGAAGATGGGGTTTAGACTTTTGAGGCCTGATGTTCAACTCCTAAATTTAGGGCATAGTTTATTAGGAGTGGGCTTATTACTCAATGAGCAGTTTAGTGTTTGGGAGATGGGCTGAGCTACTGAAGGGGGGCTTAGACACCTGCAGCTGAGGAATGCCCACCTGTGACCCTCTCCTTTCCTCAGCCCCAGATCCTGTTCCGGAGCCCCCATCGACCCCACTGCCGTCCAGCCTTTTACGCCCCCGCCTCAGTCCCTGGGGCTTGGCCCCCCTCTTCCGTTCCGTCCGCTCCAAGCTGGAAAGCTTTGCTGACATCTTCCTCACACCCAACAAAACCCCACAGCCCCCACCCCCATCAACCCCCATGAAGTTGGAGTTGAAGATTGCCATCTCAGAGGCTGAGCAGTCCAGGGCTGCTGAGGGTACTGCATCTGTCAGTCCCCGCCCCCCTATCCGCCAGTGGCGGACCCAAGACCACAATACCCCAGCACCTCTCCCTAAGCCCTCTCTGGGCCGAAGCCACTCCTGTCCTGATCTGGGGCCCCATGGCTCAGATACTTGCAGCTGGCCCCCTGTTCCACACCACCCAAGCCGGCCACGGCCCCGGCGACACACTGTAGGTGGTGGAGAGATGGCCCGAGTCCCGCCACCCCCACGACCCTGTCTCCGGAAAGAGGTCTTCCCTCTTGGAGGAGTGGGAGGCTCTCCTCCCCTCGTCACATCTTGCTCGTCTACCGCATCCACTTCCTCCTTCTCTGAACCTGCAGGACCCAGGTAGTGCTCTCTATAAACCCTCCTTAAATCCCTGGCCACAGTCGGGCCCAGCCTCCTTCCCTAGTGTCCAGTGGGATACTGCTGTGAATGTTGTTTGTCTCAGCCTTAATCTTCTCTGCAGATTGGGGTCAACTGAGGGGAAGGAGCCAAGGGCCTCAGAGGACCAGGTGCTTTCAGACCCAGAGACCAAGGTAGGAGTACAGATGAGGTGGGGGAGATAGTGGGTACCTGTGCCCATGCTGCTCTCATACCTCTGCCCCATTTTTGCAGACCATGGGAAAGGTTTCTCGATTTAGAATACGCAGGACCCCAGCCCGTCCTCAACTAAACCTTACACCAATGGGGCTGCCTCGACCGATCAGGTGAGATGCTTATTTGTGCATGGAGCTATCTTGGCCAAACACAGATGTAGGTTCACATCCCCTGAAGGGTGGCTGTGTCTCCTCTCAGGGAGCATAGTCCACCTTGGAAGAGTCAGTTTGGTCTGGACATGATTTGTGTTTAGAACTATCCATCTGCCTCAGGCAGCACTCCTGGCCCCTTGCACATCCCAGAAATTGAAATACACACCAGGCCTTGCTGATTCCTTCTCCAGGCCCACTAGCCCCAGGTTTTTCAGTGCCTTATGATCTTTACTCCAGGTTGAACAAGAAAGAGTTCAGCTTGGAAGAAATTTACACCAACAAGAACTATCAGTCGCCCACAACCAGGAGGTGAGAAATTTTGAAGGTTTGGGGGTGATAATAAGAAGGGAAGGCTGGAACAAGGCGGCATACTGTTAACCAGCACCCCTTCCTGCCTGGTCTAGGACCTTTGAGACCATCTTTGAGGAACCTCGGGAGCGCAACGGGACTCTGATTTTCACCAGCTCAAGGAAGCTGCGGCGGGCTGTAGAATTTCGGGACAGTAGCCTTCCTCGATCCCGGCGACCGTCTCGTGGGGTGCGGGCTGCAGCTGGCAAGACTGTTACTCCCAACCTGGCTCCCAACCCAGATGTGGGAACCCTGTTACAGCAGCGGCTGCAGGAGCTGGATGCCTTACTCCTGGAAGAGGAGGAAGTGGATTAGGGAGCAACCAGCCCCATTGGACCTAGGAGCTCCATCTGTTTATCTATACGTCCATCGGAGTGGGAAGCCTCTGAGACCATTTTATTTTTTTCTCTACATTTCTAGTAAAGTTTTTGATATGTTTCTGATTCTATTGTATGTTCCTAGCTGAGTTTGGGATTAATTGACAGTATTGGCTGTTTCTACTCTGGCACTCAGAAATAAGGGAAGTGCCAGGGAAGACAATGAGGGTTGAATACAGGGAGGGTGTAGGGAAATGGTCGTTGGAGATACTTCATTAATTTGAGAATTTCCCTGGGTGATACTTCTGAATCTGGCCCCAAAGATACTGTGATCTGGGATCCTGGTCAGGTTTCTCGCAACTCACATCAAAGAGGAGACTGAACACCCAGGGTGGACCAAAGCCTTGACCAAGATGGCTCTGAATGCCTCTTAACATGCAGGCCAGGACCTGTCGCTGGATTTAAGAGCTAAGAGTAAATCAGCGCTAATTGAGCACCTACAACAAACTGTCACAGGTACTTGACCTGTACTTACCGGTGAGAGGGAATTATATCCATTTTACACATAGGAAAGCAACTCGAGTGCGATGTCTACAGTAAAAGGATAACCCAGGCACAAGGAGATCAGAAGTGGCACTCTACAGCTTTCATAACTTAAGAGGCAAAGCAGAGCAGTGGCTGACAGCACAAGCTCTGGAGCTAGGCTTCTTGAGTCCAAATCCTGGTTAGGAAACGAAATGTGTCAATCCCCTCGCCCTTTGTAGAATGAGGCTAGTAGTATCTTTGTTAAAGAACTATTTAAAGAGTTAACATGTGAGAAAGTGCCTGTACTCAAGAGAGAGGTGGGTTGTTTTTTTTTTTCCTTGTTAACAGACAGAGACCACTTTCCCACTGCACTGAGCGATAACGGGACACGGTTTCCTTTCCACGCGTCTGGCGCCCGCAAGGCATGCCGTGTTTTCGGGCTACCAGGAGCCACAGGGCTATCATGCTGCGCTGCCCGTCGGACGATACTGCCACGAGCGTGCGCGAGAAGCCAGGCGGCCAGTGGGTTAAGCCAAGGGGCAAGAAGGTGCAGACCACCTAACTGGCGGGCGACAGGAACCTTCCGCGGAGGCCAACCGCCCTCGAGGGCTCGCGGACCACATCCCGATTCCCTGCTTTGACGCAGTCAGGGGGCAGACCAATGAACGAAGGGCAGGAAGAGGCGGGGTCACCTGGGACACCGCCCCAAGCACCTACTTTTAACCAATCGAGTCCCGAGGCTTGATGAAGGACAGAGCTACTCTGACGTGTACCCAATCCAGGATTTGAGGGCGGTTACAAAGGATCCAATCTCCGAGTTTGACTCCGCCCTCCGACTTGACGTACACTTCTCAACCTATCAACGATTAGGAGGGGTGAGGGGAAGGGGGCGGAGAGTGGGAGGAGGCAGACAGAGGAAGGAGGCGTAGGCTGAGGAGGAAGAAGGAGGGGCAGGGAAGTTCTGGCGAAGGAGGCCTAAGACTCCAAAGGAGACAAGAGGAGGATGCATTGGAGCTCTCCCGCTGCCCAACGGCCGTTCCTGATCCCTTAAGGCGCAAAGTCGGACAGACGAGGAAAAGAGGAAGAGACTTTTATGTCGGCCGAGAAGCTCTATCCGTCACCGTTGCCTCACATCCGGGGCTTTGGAGGGCTGGCCCCCGCGGCCCCGCCCCCCCTCGCGCCTTTCATGGCGACCGGAGGCGGAGGCTGGAAAACCGGAGCCTGGGAGAGGCCCCTTTAAACCTTCTTAAAGGGGTGGCCACCGAATTCGGCAGACTACAACGCCAGCCTTAAAGGGGAAGCCATCGAACAGAAGCTGACAAATTGAGAACTGTCCAGTTGGAAGAAGTGGAGCGAGTTGAGGAGTCTCAACTCCTCTCCAGCAACCCCCCCCACACGCAAGAAGTCCTTTAAATTCAGCTTATAGGGGAAGTGGCCGCTTGCGGAGGACTAGAAACTTAACTGCCGAGCTCTTAAAGGGGCTGCCTGCTGTTTTGAGGACCCTGGACTCCTTAAAGGGGTGGCCTCTTTTAGCCGGAGGACTTGAGACATTTTTAAAGGGGAGGTCTGCGTTTCGGGGCGAGCTTTCGGTCCCTTTTAAAGGGGTGGCCCTTCCTCTTCCTCGGGGAGACTGGTCTCGACCCCTGGCAGGGGGCGGCTACCGCACTAGGCCAGCCGGACACCGTTGGGTCGTCTTAAAGGGACCAGGGGCTGGACAGCTTGAGGCCTCGCCTTAAAGGGACGGCCGCCCCGTTTTCGCCGTCTCGGCCCCGCCGGCCCCACAGGGGGGGGCCTTCGGGCTTGTCGCCCCGGGGGCGGCGCCGGCTCCTCAGGCCTTGGCCTTGGGGCAAGCTCAGAACCAGCAGATCCTGCTTTAAAGGGGAAGCCGTGGCCCTCACGTCCCTGTGCAGCCGTCAGCGTCGCGCCTGCGACCCCGGGCCTGCGGACAGGCCGCTTCGGGCCCAGCCGCCTCCGGATGCGGCACTGAGGGCCGTCGCCATGGAGACGGCCGCGGCTCCGGGCCCGGGCTGGGCCGCTGAGGGAGAGCGGCGGCGGCGGCGCTGCTCGCGCCGAGACCGAGACCGGGAACAGCGGCGCCGCCGAGGTCCTGGCGGCGACGCGCCCCGGGCCCTGTTGGCCGCCCCGCGCGGCTCCTCGTCCTCGTCGTCGCCGCCGCCGCCCGCCAGGCCTTGGTCGTCAGCTTCATCTGGAGAGCGGCCCGGAGGCCCGAGACGGCGGCGGCTCCGTCCCAGGCCTCGGCCCCCGCGACCCCGAGCTCGGAAGCGGCCTGCCGGCTCGGGCAGCCGCGGGGAGGAGGAGGAAGAGGAGGAGGAGGGGGGCCCAGACGACGGTGAGGCCGAGGAGGAGCCTGAGGAAGAGGAAGAAGAGGAGGACTTGATCGATGGCTTCGCCATAGCCAGTTTCGCCAGCCTCGAGGCCTTGCAGGTGTGGCCTGATAGGGCTGGGGACTTTTGGGGGTTTCAGAGGGGCAGAGAGGAGCATATGTTACCCGGAGTGGGTGGAGTTGAGGGGGGAATGCTGGCACCCGGAACCAGAGCAACCGGCTACTCTGGCCAGGCCTCTGCCCCACCCTGGGGTGGGAAGAGGTAGAGCTAGTCTCCAGGGACCAACCAGGTTACCTGAGGGCCCCTTCGGTAGCCTGGTCATCCCTAGAGAGGTCGGGAGCTTTTCTTTCTCCATCCACTTTAGTCCCACCACCTCCTCCTCCACAGAAGGATGCCTCTCTTCAGCCCCCAGAGCGCCTGGAACATCGGCTAAAGCATTCTGGGAAGCAAAAGAGGGGGGGCTCCAGTGGGGCCACTGGGGAGCCAGGGGACAGCTCTGATCGAGAGCCTGGCCGGCCCTCTGGTGATCGGGCCCGAAAATGGCCCAATAAGCGGAGAAGGAAAGAGGTGAGTTTGTTCCAGATCTCTGTTCTTTAACACTCTGGGCAGAACATCTTTCAGGTAGACATGTTTTCTATGAGCAATAGCACTACCTGTTTTAAACAGTGACCTCAGTCTCTAAAGGCTAAAAGGAAAGCACACCAATTTGAGCTCCCACTCCCCCACCCAGGTCTGAGGAAGATGTGTCCACAGGCTCGCCGCCTCCTGGCTGGCACTAAGTCTGTCTCAAGCATGTTGACAATTCAGAGGTGAATCAAAGGGATTTAGTTGAATCATAAATGAACTAGATATGGTCTCTGCCCTCCTTGAGGAAGAGGCCGTCTTAGGAAAGAAACAATTTACAAGCAATTATCTAGCCTAAAACCTGAGAAACTACAGAAGGTAGGGATCTAGGAGAGATGCTGCAGAAACCCAGATGAGGAAGCCACTCATTCTGCCTGGGGGATGGGAGGAGGGTTGTGGTTAGGGAAAGCCCCCTAAGATGTCTTAGTCAGGCCTCGAAGGGTAGTCATAAGTTTGCTAAGAGGAGAAATGGGGCAAAGTTGTTTTGGGCTAAAGCAGAGATGTGAGATAAGAGATGTGAGTCTTGTATATTTGGAAAATGGGTCAGAGTATTGGGAACAGGGGAAACAGGTAGGAAGAAATTAAGAGTAGGTTGTGAGGGGCCTTGAGTACCTTGGCAGGGAGTTTAGACATTATTCAAAGGCCTTGCCAGCCATCCTTCCTTACCTCTGGACTCTGGTCTTTCTCAGGCTTCCTCCCGTCACTCTCTGGAAGCTGGATACATAGTAAGTGTTCTCTCTACCTGTACTGGCCCCTCCCGCTGTACTCCTCCAAACGTTCCCTCTTGACCTTGGGCCTCTTCCTTTTTGTGATACATCTGTCTTTCCTTCTCCCTAGTGTGATGCAGAAAGCGATCTGGATGAGAGGGTGAGTAGGGCTAGAACTTACTGAGTGGGCAGTATTACAGCTTATAAAATAAACTGCAGCTTAAAGGTCTTCTCCATGCAGCAGAACTTCCCTTGAGTGGAGAACGTGGCTTAGGTTGTCAGGATTAGAATTTTTGGAGGAGGTAGGGGGATTGAGAGTATAAATGACTTTTTTTCCTTGGTGACTGGTGACAGTTGACCAAAGAATAGGCCTCTGCCGTCGTCATTGTGCCATCTTTCCCAAAGTCCTTGGAGACACTATGGTTCTCCTTAGACATCCAAAGAGGCTGTGAAACCAAACTCATCCCTCCTGCTGGCCATTAGTGTTATAGATTAGAGTGTGATTAGAGACACTAGTCATGGCAGTGAGAACACTAAATCGTACTAAGTATAAGAACGTATTTTATAAAAGAGTATTTAAGTTTAACGGGGCTGATTTGCTTTTTTCGAAAAAGCGGGTTCTATTTCAAATAGAGCAGTTGATGCCCTACCTCTATAACTAAATTTGTACTCCCTCATGTGTGTCTTGTTTTTAGTTTTAAAAATTGACTGGACAGGAAATGTGGTGAACTAGAGTTCTTGTTTATTTAAAGGAGGCAGCCACTATCCAGTTCTAGCTTATTGTTGAATATAGGGGTCCATTCTCAAGAGGACCTGAAAGTCTGAGTTTTTGTTAGGTGTCTTTGGATTTCTGAATATCAGCAATTAGTTTAAAATTTTTTGCTAACACTTGTGGATCAGACAAATAATCCAGGTAGGCCTATTTGCCAGTAGTTAGTGATATCTGACCTTTTGTCTTGATTCCCTTGCTTCTTTGCTATCTCAGTGCTGCCTTAAGTCAGTCCTCCTAGTTTATGAGATTCTTAAGGCTCAGCTGCTCCACCTTTTTCCCCAGCATAGGCACCCTAGAGCACAGTCTTTGATGGATTTCAACCAGGGTGATGGAATAGACTTGACACCACTACCAGTTCCTCCTTCAGAGGCTGTTGGCCTCTCTGGGTGATGGCCTGGTCTGACCAGGACCTGATCCTGTCCTTACTCTTCTTCCCCAGGTCTCCGATGATGACCTCGACCCATCCTTTACTGTCTCAACCAGCAAAGGTTGGTACCATGGGCTAGGGTTGGAGACGAGGGAACTGGGGTGAGCATGGGCTTCAACTGATTATGTTGACTATCCTGTCCTCAGCCTCAGGCCCCCACGGCGCCTTCAATGGGAACTGTGAAGCAAAACTCTCCGTAGTCCCTAAAGTGTCGGGCCTGGAGCGGAGCCAGGAACAGCCCCCAGGGCCCGATCCGCTGCTAGTGCCTTTCCCCCCGAAGGAACCACCACCTCCACCAGCCCCTCGGCCTCCTGTCTCACCCCCTGCATCCCTGCCGGCCACCCCCAGTCTGCCACCCCCACCCCAGCTGCAGCTTCGGGTCTCACCCTTTGGCCTCCGCACTTCTCCCTATGGCAGCAGCCTGGACCTCAGCACTGGCAGGTGAGTGGTCTGGTCTAGAAGGGCACCTGCTCATTTTGGCACCAACCCCTGCATTCTGTGGTTGGGACATCGGATAGTACTTTTGGGATATGATTTGATAAAGGATTCTGAGACTTGAAAAGTTTGAAAGACACTAGGGGAAATAAATGTGAAGAAATTACTTCAGAATTCATTAGAACCCTATATGTATTTCTACACAGGAGGTGTCCAGTTTGTGCCATTTCCCAGTATTATTTGCTGGTGAGACCTTTTTGCAAGGCACATCTGCTAGGAATAGTGTTCTTCAGAACATGCTTTGGGAAATGCTGACATGACGATATAGAGTGTTGGCTTTGGTTTCACTCAGACCTGGATTCAAATTATTCTGCTACTTAACTGGCTGTGTGATTTTTGACAAGTCACTTAATCTCTCTGAGCCTCAATTTCCTCTTTCTGTAAAATTAAATAATAATAGAACCTTCATTCTAAGCTGTTGTGTTAATTGTGAGTTAATGCAGTGTTTCCCAAAGTGTGTACGTTCTTCGTTAGTGACGTGGGAGATAATTTCAGATGTTACGTGAGTACAATTTTTTCAGCTTTTATGTGCTTTAGAAAAAATGTAACTAGTACCTCAACCCCTTGATTTCAAATGCTATGGTTTGGGTGAGGCTAAGTCAAAGAGAAAACTGAGTTTTAAAGAAAGAAGTGAATGGTGCAGGTGATTACATGGATGTGGCAGCAATTGGGAAAGCGGTGTGAAATGTTGGAAACTTGGTTTAGCATATAAAGCAAGTGACAGCATTTGGTCTACAGTAAGTGTTCACTAAAGGGTAAGAATTACTGTTGTTATTACTGATGCTCTCTTTGTCATTATTATAATCATCGTTGTTTTTTTTCTTATTACGGAGAAAACTAAGGCTCAGAGAAGGGTAGTGACTTGCTCAAGGTCACCCAGGATATTAATGGCAAGATGGGCCTAGAACTGCTAGGCCAGGCCAGCATGGTGCTGCTTCCACTGTCTTAGGGCAGGAACCCAGGTGGCCTGTTATAATTAAGAGTCAAAGTGAATGATAAGTTTTGTGCTGCGGTTGAGTCAGAAAAGGGAAAGTCACGTGGCCAGAGACATCAGAGGCAGCTATATGGAAGAAGAGATCTAGAGAGGAAGAGAGTGGGGGTTGTTGGTTGTGGGAGGTCTGAGGATGGGTTCCTTGGGTGGGGGTGGGGGTCCTGGGGGCCAGGTTCTACCACCTTCCATGTTGGAGAACCAGGGTCAAGGTATCGCCCAGGCTTCTGACCTATTTCTGTCAGAGCTGGCATCTCCCAACCCCTCACTCATCTCCCCACTTTTCTCCCCAGCTCTTCACGGCCGCCCCCCAAGGCCCCGGCCCCTCCCGTGGCTCAGCCTCCCCCCTCATCATCCTCTTCGTCCTCTTCCTCCTCATCTGCCTCCTCCTCGTCCGCGCAGCTCACCCACCGGCCCCCAACGCCCTCACTGCCCCTTCCTTTGTCCACCCACAGCTTTCCCCACCCTGGGCTGCGGCCTCCCCCACCACCCCACCACCCCTCCTTGTTCTCCCCTGGTCCCACCCTGCCCCCACCCCCACCCCTGCTGCAGGTGCCAGGGCACCCTGGGGCCTCAGCTGCTAACGCCCTTTCTGGTGAGTTTGGGGTCCTGGCCGGGAGGTGGGGGGCCATGGCCCTGGGCTTGGGCCTAGTCAGCTTTGGGGCATTTGAACCTTAGCACCCAGTAGGGCTTGAGGAGGGAGTGGCTCAAGGCCAGAAGGGAAGGCCAGTCACCCGGGCCCAAGGAGGCTGACCTGGTGGCAACAGATATTAAAGCCTTCTCCCCCTCCCCTCCCACAGAGCAGGACCTGATCGGCCAGGACCTGAACTCTCGCTACCTGAATGCCCAGGGTGGCCCCGAGGTGGTGGGGGCAGGGGGCTCAGCCCGGCCCCTGGCCTTCCAGTTCCACCAGCACAACCACCAGCACCAGCACACCCACCAGCACACCCACCAGCACTTCACCCCTTATCCCCCGGGCCTGCTGCCACCCCACGGCCCCCACATGGTGAGCTCCTCATTGGGCTGGTGATGAGGCTCAGAACTCGGGGGGAGGGTTTGGCTTCCAGGGGAAGGCCTTGGGTCCCTGGCTGGCAGTTTACTCTTCCCTTCTTTTCCCTAGTTTGAGAAATACCCAGGAAAGATGGAAGGCCTTTTCCGGCATAATGTGAGTGTGTGTGTGTGGAGTATGGGCATAAATGTATCAGTGTGTGTGGCCATGACTGTTGGGGTCTAGTCTTCAGCTTCCAAAGCAAAAGCCTTGAGCCTGGGAGAGCTCCTTGGGGGCTTTAGGGTGGAGGCCAGAGGACTGATGAGCAGACCAGACGTGGGCTGCACCTCCACTCCCAGATTGGACTAGTCCCCTTCTTTCCACAGCCGTACACGGCCTTCCCTCCCGCAGTGCCCGGCCTACCTCCGGGCCTCCCGCCAGCTGTCTCCTTTGGCTCCCTGCAGGGGGCCTTCCAGCCCAAGGTGAGCTCCCGAACCAGACACTACCACCACCTCGCATCCCTTAAAACCCAGACACCCCTGGATCCACATACCTTCTCTCCATTCCCCAAACCTCCTGCCTTCCCCTTGTGAGCCCAGGTTTTCCCAGAGCCATGTTCCCCCCATCTCAGCCCCCAGCTTAGTTCTAGACCTTGTTTATGCCTAGTGCTAGCTCTTCTGACTGATCACTCCCCTCTCCCAGAGCACGAACCCCGAGCTGCCACCACGACTGGGGCCAGTGCCAAGCGGGCTTCCCCAAAAGGGGACACAGGTGAGGGGGGCCAAGGCAGGTTCGGGGGTTGCTAGAATATCTGTTGAGGGAGAGTAACTTGAGAATGAACCACTGACTCTCCCTTTAATAGATAATCAGGGGTGTTCCTGAGAATCTGATGTGAGGGAACTTATGTAAATGATAGGATTTCTTGGGCCTGAGGAATAGGAATTTCATGAAGATGCCCCAGAAATAATATTACTGGGACAGTGGTTTAAGAGATTTAAAACTTTTTAAGTCACAGAACCTTCTTTTTTTTTTTTTTTTTTTAATGATACCATAGCAGGAAGTCCTGTCCATAAAACAGAGAAGAGATAAACTCCCTTTACGAAGTGGCACTGGAAGTCTAAGCCTTTTCTCCCACTTAGCACATGTATCAGCCTTAGAGCCCATGGATCTGGTAACAGCATGAAATGCACAAGATACGTTTCCTAAAGGATGAACTAGATCAGAGGTTTTCCAAGCTTTTAGCAGCAGTAAAGGCTTTTCTCTGAAGAGTCTGAAACAGACCTTCAGTACATAAAGCCGTTAATGGGATACCTTCTCTGATAAAGAAATGTGTCCTGCCTGTCCACTAACCCATGCCTCAGCCTTCCAAGCAAAGCATCTGCTTGAGCCCTGGTTCAGAAACTCAGTGCTGTAGTGGAGAGGCCCAGAGAGGGAGGGGTGGGGAAAGGAGTCCTGACACAAGCAGAAAAGGCTTGAGGGAGCCACACACAGGCTCTGGAAGGTGTTCGGGGGTGGAGGGAGGGGGATTGAGGGGCTGTGGAGATGAGGCGCCAAGGTCAGTAAATAGTACTGAATTGCCACCAATCTCTGCTTTGCCATCCCCAGATCCCTGACCATTTCCGGCCACCTTTGAGGGTGAGTGTGGTTAGGGCCTCAGGCTGCATGAAGCTGGGGGCTGGTGTCAGGGTGTTTGGCTAGGTGGGCGGTGGTCTTGTTTGGGAATTAGAAGCCCAAGACATGGAGGCAGCCAGATGTGGAATGGCAGAAAGCAAAAGGACTGTAGCCCTGACCTGGGTTCAGATATAACTGGTCATGGGACCTTGGGCAAGACAGTTTCTCTCTCTGAGCCTCAGTTTCCTAGGCTGTGAAATGGACCTAGTCATCCCTCAGTGTAGGGATGATAAAAGGAAATGTTGTGTGGCAAGTCTGGGTGCAGGGCCAGGCCTTGAGTGGGTGACAAGTGAACATTCTTTCCTTCCCTTTCCCTCTGGTTATTCTTCTGGGGCGGCAGAAACCAGGGAAGTGGTGTGCCATGCACGTGCGTGTGGCTTACATGATCCTGAGACACCAGGAAAAGATGAAGGTACTGGGGCCGGAAGACTGGGGAGAGTGGGCCTGCCTGAACTTTGAGCATCTAACTTCTGTAGAACTTGGCAGAATCTTGGCCGGAAACATCCCATCCTGTCCCTGGTCACTGCCTGAGCAATTCTACAATTAGCACTAAGTTCTCTGGCTAACTAGGGGGCTGGTCAGAGAAGGCTCTAAGGAGGCAGAGTCTAGGCACCTGGGCTCCATGTTGGTGCCAGTCAGCCCTTGAAGGGGTCTAGGGGTGGAAGAGCAGAGCAGGACCAAACCTGGCTCCTCATTCACTGCCCCTCTCCCTGTTCCATGCAGGGCGACTCCCACAAGCTTGACTTTCGGAACGACCTCCTGCCCTGCCTTCCAGGGCCTTATGGGGCCCTGCCCACTGGCCAGGAGCTCTCCCACCCAGCCACCTCCCTCTTCACTGCAACTGGTGAGTCTGGCCAGCCCTTTTGGGGCCTGAGGTTCCCCATCTGTAGCCCAAGGCTCACTCTGTGCCCACTCAGCCTCATCCGAGTCTCCCACCTCTCTGCCCCAGGTGCCGTCCACGCTACAGCCAACCCTTTCACGGCAGCTCCCGGGGCCCATGGACCCTTTCTGAGCCCCAGCACCCACATTGGTAAGAGCCAAGGGCATATTGGGCAATGTAGGCCTTGTCTCTGACTTGCAAGAGTTCTTAAGCTGGAATAAAATTTAGACTTGAGGGACAGCAGGAATAGGGGTGGACCTGGCTCCACTTGATTTATGACCTTGGGCAAGTTACTCTACTCACTCTGAGCCTTGATTTCATCATCTGTAAAATGGGATAGGGAAGAACAGAGTGATTGCTAGTCTTTGGCAGTTCAGATATTGTCTGAAATAGCCAGTGATGAAGGGTAGTGTGCCACCTGGGGGAGGAAAGTGGAGGAAGGCTACGCAGACTCAGGGGAGAGCATGGTCACTGGCTGCCAGTGATCTCAGGCAGTCTTCTTTGGGGAGATTTAACCCAGGTTTGGGTGGACCAGGAGGATTTAAGCCTGGTGGCATAGGGAAGGTTCTTGGAAAAGGAACTTGTGAGGTTCCCCTAGTGGGATAGTTTAGTTCTGACTGGCTACGGGACACCTGCATGAAATTAGGGTCAGGCTGGGAGGGGCCCTGTATGTCAGGTGGGAGGAAGCCAGCAGAGTTCTTCAGGAGAGTGACTTGCTATAGAGCTGGTCCGGGTTGCTGGTGTCAGGGTGAGTGGGGTAAGAACTTGATCTCTGGAGTCAGGCCCTGGGTTTGGGGAATCACTCATTGGTTAGATGACTGTTGGCAAGTCACTTCACCTCTCTGAGCCTGTTTCATCAACTTTAAGTGGGAATGATCCTGTCTGCCTAATGGGGCTTGTTGAGAGGTTAAACGGCACAAATGCTTGTCAGAGCTCAGTGCCTTGCCTGGCCCAAAGAAGTGCTCAGCACCTGGTTGTTAGGTCTGAGTGGCCGAGGGCTCCAGGGCCTGCTCACTGTTCTGCCTCCTACTGTCAGTTCTTGGTGGCTGCTTGGGGCTGGCTGCCCAAAACTCTGACCATCCCTTTTTCTCCCACAGATCCCTTTGGGCGTCCCACAAGCTTCGCCTCCTTGGCTGCCCTCTCGAACGGGGCCTTTGGAGGCCTGGGCAGCCCCACATTCAGTGAGTGCTGGGTGGGGTGGGGTGGGGTAGGTATAGAGTTGTGGCAGCCAGGTTAAGGTGCCCAGGCAGGAAGCTGGGTGGGTGCTCACATGGGGCCTTCCACTCCTGGCTCATCACTCTCCTTCACTCTCCATCTAGACTCCGGCGCCGTCTTTGCCCAGAAAGAAAGCCCAGGGGCTCCGCCAGCCTTCGCCTCCCCCCCAGACCCATGGGGCCGCCTGCACCGCAGTCCTCTGGCCTTTCCTGCCTGGGTCCGGCCCCCTGAGGCCGCCCGCACACCAGGCTCCGACAAGGAGCGCCCTGTGGAGCGGAGGGAGTCCTCTATCACCAAGGAGGAAAAAGACAGGTATTGCTTCCCCAGCACCTGGCCATCCCCTGTACTGTCTGCCTCCCCTGTCAGCTTCCATTTGACCTTTGGAGTGCCTTCATTCTCTTCCCCCGCACCTGCCCCCAGGGACCTCCCCTTCTCACGGCCCCAGCTTCGAGTATCTCCTGCTACTCCCAAGGCCCGGGCTGGCGAGGAAGGGGCCCGACCAGCCAAGGAATCTGTGCGGGTAAAGGAAGAACGGAAAGAGGAGGCTGCTGCCGCCGCTGCTGCCGCCGCCGCTGCCGCTGCCGCAGCCGCCGCTGCCGCTGCTGCCGCCGCCACTACCGGGCCTCAGGGCCTTCACCTGCTGTTTGAGAGGCCCCGGCCGCCCCCCTTTCTGGGTCCTAGTCCACCAGAGCGCTGTGCTGGCTTCCTGGAGCCAACCTGGTTGGCAGGGCCCCCTCGTCTTGCAAGGCCACCTCGCTTCTATGAGGCGGGTGAGGAGCTTACTGGACCAGGAGCTGTGGCTGCTGCCCGCCTCTATGGTCTGGAACCTGCCCATCCCCTGCTATACAGCCGCTTGGCTCCTCCGCCACCACCTACCGCAGCCCCAGGAACCCCTCACCTTCTCAGCAAGACCCCACCAGGAGCCCTTTTGGGGGCACCACCTCCACTTGTGCCCGCCCCCCGGCCTAGTTCCCCACCTAGGGCCCCTGGCCCAGCCAGGGCTGACAGGTGAGGGAAGGGGAGGAGCAGGGGCAAAGCTCCATCCCCCTTTCCTTTTGACAAGGTTCTAGAGCCAAGGGTTGGAGAGCAAATATTATGACCTCACCAGCCACCTCTGAGGTCATGAAACCTGAGAGCGAGCAGAGCCCCAACCCCTATGATATTAAGCATCAGATGAACCTTGGGGTCATTGGGAAGGCAGAGGTCACAAACCTCTAGAGAGGTGTGTGCGTGTCTGTGTATGAGTGTGTGAGAGTGGAGTCATTTCAGAGATCATAGCTCATGATTTCCTGAGGTGCACCATTGTTCCCTCTGAGGGCCCCTAGGCCCTTGGCCTGCCTCCCCAAGGGCTCACTAAGCCAGAGGCCAAAGTGCTCCCCCTCCCCTTCTACCACCCAAGTCCTCATGCCCACTCAGGGCTGGGGGAAGAGGGGCTAAAGGAAGGGGGGTTCCATGTACATATTTATCTCCCCTTCCACAAAGCCCCCCCCCAGACCTTTTGTACATTTTTACAGGGGTGCCCCTCCCAATAAGCCCCCTTCCTGGTTAATTAAATCCTCAGACTGGTGCTGTGTTCCTAGCCTCTGGCCTCTCTGTGGGGGGAGGGGAAATTGCAGGGGAAAGAGCTGGAAGGGGACCTGCAGGCCCAGGGTTTATTCCTGGGAATATGGAGTTCCGCAGGAGGTAGACCAACCAGGAGCGGACCTGGGCACCTAGGCTGGAAAGAAGGGCACAGGCTTTCTGCTTGGCTGACAGCCCAGGTGCCCCCCACTTGTTCCTGTTACCTCTATGTGTCCCATCCTCTAAGCTTCAAAGTCTACTTTGTGGCTCAGTTTCCCCATTCCATTTCCAAGTGCCCCCAGAATTCCTGGGCCCTGCTCTCCAGAACCCTGCTCCCAGAGCCCCCTGCTCCGGGCTAAGGAGGGCCAGAGAAGGTCACCTATGTACCACACACCAAAGAAGGGGGTCGGGGGGTGGGGCACACAGGCAGCTGCTTCAGCAGCCTCTCTGCGGTAGCCCCAGCCTTCCCAAAGCAGCCGGCACCCCCAGGCTGGGGCCCAACCTAGAAGGCAGGGGGCAGTTTTAACAAAAACACAATGTTGACTTTTTTCCCAGGTGGGGTGTATTCTGTAACATGACTTCCGGATATTTATATAAAAATGAGTGTTACAATGAGGTCCCTGGCTCCTCTTTCAGTGTGTATGGGGCACCTGTTTGGGGAGGTGGGGGAAGGGTTATTGGGCTGGGTCCTGGGGTCAGGGAGGAATGAGAACAGTGATGTCCATGTCTTGACAAAATTTTCCCCTCCCTCCCACCTGGGAGAGTTCTACTTCTGGATGGATGGGTGGGAGTGTTGCACACTGGAGTTTTAACATTTTTCTCTACCCCTGGAGTACCTCATTATATAAGATTCAAGCACTGCAGAAAGACAGCAAAACTAAATTTCCCATTCACCTGCCAACCCATGCAAACCCCACTCCCTTCTCCAGAGGTAACCACTGCCAATTATTTGGTAAATATTCTTCAGGCACCTTGCTATGTTTACCTGCACATACACATGCATGGTTATGTTAGGTGTATAATTTTATTTAACTTAGTGGTTTTTCTTTAACTCATGGTCATTAGAAAAATTCAAAAACGGAAATACATAATACAAAGGGAAAGTGCCTCATAATCGCACCCCACAGAGAAAACCATTGTTAATTCTCATGAGTGCACTACTCCAGTTCTTAGTTTGTAACTAGGTACTTAAAATATCGTGGAGAAATGGGATCCTGTGAAATGTACTATTTCGCAACTATAATAACAATCTTTGATGTCATTACTTTTTTTAAAGTGACTACTGATCAGGCTGGCTCCCAGATGAGCTACCCCAAATTGACTTGCTCCAAGTGTAAGCATCACCTTACAGGTGATGGATCCGACGTTCTCTGCCAGCACCACACATGCCCAAGTCTTCTAGGGAAGACTCACGCTTAAATTAATTTCCAACAGAAGTCGGAAACAGGTGAGCAGGAGAAATTTGGCTTGCCAACAAGATTTAACACCGCTTTCTTTTTTCAGCTTATCTTTAAAAATCCAAAAATCTGTTGACACTATACCTGTTTTCCCTATGACTGCCATTGAGATGGGTTATGATCTCTCCAGGTTGCCACCATCCCCTTCACTCTATTGTTAAGGAATGGACCATTGTCACTATTCAGGGTATTCCCTGGTTTCTGTAAGCACTCTCAGGGAAATAGTTTCTAGATATGTGTATCCACGTTCTCCTAGATCTCTCCCACGTACCTCTCATATCCCAAGCAGTCATCTCCTAGACCTGACGCTGCACTCCCCCCACCCTATTTCCATCTCCATGAGTAGTCCCCAGCAACCAAGGCAAAACCTCCCTATTCATTTGATTCATTGAACTGCCCTTTATTCTTTCAACTACCGTTCACTTTATCCATCACACCAGGAAATGAACTACTGTCTGAGAATACAGAAGTAAACAAAATCCTAGCTCTCCTGGAGCTTACAAGCTACTGAGAGAAACAACAAACACATACTGTGAGGAGAAAAGGAAAGAATCACGAGGCAGCCTTCTCAGGGCCTGTCCTCATAGCCACTATGCTTCTCTGGTCTATCTCTGCATGTTCTGCTCCTACACAGGCAGCTCCTCAGGCAGAGGTCAAAGAAGAGTCCAAAAACAACTGTCAGAATTGGGAAAGAGCAAAATCAAACCCAAATCATTCCCTATTGAGAGGCTGCTATTTGGAAATGCCTTTCTTTGCTTTCAATGAGCTAAGCAGAGTAGCTATGTAATCTTAAGCAATGTGCTCATTTCTGTGTCATAGTTTCTTTGTAAAATTATTTTTAATAAACTTTATTGAGATATGATTCACATACCATACAATTCACTCAGTCTTTTATGGCTTCTATCACTTATTATTATAGTTTTAGGGTTCATCCATTTGTAGCTTGTATTAGTAGTTCGTTTATTTTTATTGCCAAATAATATTTCATTATATGAATAAACCACATTGTGTTTATCCATTCTCCAATCGATGGACGTTTGGGTTGTTTCATTATTTTGAATAATGCTGCTGCAAACATCCATGTGCAAATTTGTATACAAATGAATGTTCTCAATTTTAGCTACATACCTTGTAATGAAATGCTGGCTCATATGTTTAACATTTTAGGAAACTGAAAAATTAATTTTCAAAGTGGCTGCATTCATGCCAGCAATGTATGAAGATGGAGTTTTAATGGGTTGTCCTATCATCACTGTATAAGTTAGATGCAGAAAGTTGTTAGAACAGTGCCTGGCACAACATGAGTGCTCACAGAATGATTTCTGTCATTATTGGTGATACCTTCCTGATCAGAAATTCTAAGAATTCTATATATGGCATAGAAGAATGAAGGAGGGGCCAGAGCCAGTGGAGAACACAGGTTTAGAGCCTTTGACATCGGACAGACCAGAGTTTGACTTTGGCCTTCACTGACCAGCTCTGTGACTTTGGTCTAGTTGCAACCTGTTTCCAGGTAGGCAAACAGGGGAAATGACAATCCCAGCCCACAGGTTCGTTGTGATGGTTACATGGAATAATGCATGTGAAGGGTGCTTAGCACAGAACTCAGTACACGGAAACATTCACTAAATGAGAGTGTTGTTATTGATTATAGTTGGAAAGATTAGAAATAATTCCCCTATTTCAAAATAGTCAAATTGAAGTTCAGAGAAATTATATGACTTGTGGAGTCAGAAGAAAGGGAGCATACTTATTTGGGGAGGAGTTTAAAAGAATAAACTTTATTATGTAGAACAGATTTAGATTTATAAAAAAAAATTTCAAGGATAGTTCAGAGTTCCCATATGCTCCACACTCAGTTTTCTCTATTAATATCTAACATTTGTTATAATTAATGAATCACTACTGATCTATTATTATTAATGTAAGTTCCTACTTTAGTCTGATTTCCTTAGTTTTTACCTAATGTCCTTTGTCCCAGGATTCTGCAAAGATAGCACTGTACATTGTTTTCTAGGTTCCTCTTGACTGTGAGTTTTTCAGACTTTCCTTGTTTTTGATAATCTTGACAGTTTTGAGGAGTACTGGTCAGGTATTTTATAAAATCCCTTAATTGGGTTTTGTATGTTGTTTTTCTTAGACTAGAGTTAAGAGTTTGGGGAGGAAGCAGAGGTAAAGTGCCATTTCATCACATCATATCAGGATACGTGCCTTCAAGATAATTTATTGATGCTGATGTTGAACTCAATCAGCTGGCTGAGGTAATGCTTGTCAGATTCCACTGCAAAATTACTCTTGCTCCTCTTCTTACCATATTTTACTCATTGGAAAGAAGTCATCATGCACAGCCCATACTACAGGAGCCAGGAAGTTAGGCTTCAGCTCCTTGAAGGCAGAGCATCTACATAAATATTTTGGAATTCTTCTGCATAGGAAATCTGATTCTTCTCTATTTTCTTATTCAATCATTTACTTATATTATGATGGATTCATGGATATTTATTTTATACTTTTAAGTTATACCCCAGTATTATTTTATTACTCTCCAGCTTTCAGTTAGTTCCTGTGTCCTTTTGACATACCCCCATCATTGTAGGGGTGGTAATTTTTTTTTGTAGAGACTTAATTCTGGCTGTTTATCCTTTTGTATCTTTGGGTTTTGTCTCATGTACATGTATCATCTGTTCTTAAAAGTTAAATACAGCAGCTAATGTAATTAACATACAGTTTGTAGCTTGTTTAGAAAGGTACAGTAAAAAGTCTCCTTTTTTCCCCATCACTCCTTCCCTGCTCTATTTTCTCTTTCCAGAGACATCATGTTAATTACTTTTTTGTTTCTTCAGAGCAATTCTTTTTTTTTTCTTCTTTTAAACAAATGTTTACATATAGTAAACACCCTTCAGTATACTACTTTTTCATGTAACTATCTCTTTTGGGTTATACCATTTTAATAATAGCAATCTGCTTCCTTCTTAGCTTCTTCGTAATATTCCATTGGAAAGCTACATCATAATATATTTAACGAATCTCCTCCATAAGTCTTTTACTTAAATTGTTTTTTACAAACCTTTGACATTTTCACTCTCACCAAAAATCCATGAGAGGACCTATTTCCTCACATTTTTGCTAATATGAAGTAATAAGCTTTTTTTTTCAATTACAGTTGATATCTGATATTATTTTATATTAGTTTTTGCTGCACAGCATAGTGGTTAGACATTTATATAACTTACAAAGTGATCACTCCAATAAGTCTAGTACCCACCAGGCATTATGCACAGTTATTACAATATTATTGACTATATTCCCTATGCTATACTTTACATCCCAATGATTATTTCATAACTACCAATTTGTACTTCTTAATCTCTTCACCCAGCTCCCCAAGAATCCTCTCCTATCTAGCAACCAGTGGTTTGTTCTCTGTATTTATGAATCTGTTTTTATTTTGTTTGTTTGTTTATTTTATTCTTTAGATTCCACATATAAGTAAGATCATATGGTATATGTCTTTCTCTGTGTGACTTATTTCACTTAACATAATTACCCTCTAGATTTATCTATGTTGCTGCAAATGGTAAGATTTCATTCCTTTTATGGCCAAGTAATATTTCATTGTATCTTCATTGCATGATCTTCTTTATTTAGTTTTCTATTGTTGGTCACTTAGATTGCTTCCATATCTTAGCTATCATAAATAATGCTGTAGTGAACACAGGAGTGCATATATCTTTTTGAATTAGTGTTTGGGATTTCTTTAGATAAATATCCAGAAGTGGAATTGCTAGGTCATAAAGTAGTTCTATTTTTTATTTGTTGAGAAACCTCTATAGTGTCTTGCATAGTGGCCGCAACAATTTACAATCCCACCAGCAATGCGCAAGAGTTCCCTTTTCTCCACATCCTCAGGAACACTTGTTGTGTGGGGATTTAAATGGTAACCATTCTGATAGATGTGAGGTGATATTTCATTGTGGTTTTAATATACATTTCTCTAATGATTAGTGACATTGAGCAGGTAACAAGTTTTTTGATCTTTGCCAATCTAATAGGTGCAAGACAGTTACTCGAAGTTTTAATTTATACTTATTTTATTATGAATGAAGCTGAACATCTTGCC
This sequence comes from Cynopterus sphinx, assembly GCA_030015415.1. Taxonomy (NCBI): domain Eukaryota; kingdom Metazoa; phylum Chordata; class Mammalia; order Chiroptera; family Pteropodidae; genus Cynopterus; species Cynopterus sphinx. The sequence goes on along the minus strand of CM057379.1, from coordinate 89,449,908 downwards.
TGACATTAACAAATCATTTGTATTTTCATTTTCTGTGAATTGTCTTTTCAGATCCTCTGTCCATTCCCCTCCCCTCACCTTTTGGACTTTTTAAAATCTTTGTTTTGGGTCTTTTTGAAAGCTATTATTAATTTATTTCATCAACAATTATTGATCACCTACAGTGTATCAGGCTTTATTTTAACAACATGGCAGTGAATGGAAAGAACAAAAGTATTTTCCTTTAGGAGATTAAAATTCTAGAGGAGGAAGACAGAGAGTAAAGAAATAAATATATGTCAATTGGAGAAAAAAAATAGGGTAGGGGCTAAAAAGTTCCAGGTGCTATTTTATATAGAGGACTTAAAGATTTCTCTGAGGGATGCCAAGGGAGCAGATATAGGAATGAAGCAAGGAAAGGAACCACACAATTATCTGGAAAAAAGAGTGCTTTAGGTAGAGGGAGCAGCAGTGTGAAGTCACTGAGGTGGGATTATGTTGGGTGAGCTGAAGATGAAGAATCAGACTAGGCCAATGTGGCTAGAGTAGATAGTGAGAGAGAAGGAATGGGGGTAGGAGAAGAAGTCCAAGAGAAGAGCAGAGAACAGACCAGGTAGGGCCTTGCAGGTATTTGTCTTCTACTATGCATGAGATGCTGGCCAGTGAAGAGTTTGTTTAATTTGACTGTACTGGGTTTTTGTTTGTTTGTTTGTTTGTTTGTTTGTTGAGAGTTTTATAGCTTAGGAATGAATGACAAAACCTGATTTCATTTTGTAAAGGACCACACAACAGCACATTCTGTTCTAACTAGAATATTTAGGGGCCTGGCCTGCTTTAAGCAAGTCCAGTGTGTGAAAATCCAGATGGACCTAATTTTCTCTATGAGACTGGTCAGTCATTGCCTCAGGCATGTGCTCAACGTTGTAAGAGTAATGTAGTGATCCCAAGCCTCTAGACCCAGGGCTTTTGCTTGTGGGTGACATATAAACCCCACCCTTTTCCCATTGGAAGGAATCATCTCCCCGAAGCTCATCAACCATACCTCTAGAAGTGCTTCTTGCTGACGCAGTCTTACGAGGCCCTAAAAATGTATGCTCAAGAATGTTCCCAGAATTAGATAGTGGTAATAATTGTACAACTTTTGGACATACTAAAAATCCCTGAATTATACGTCTTTAAAAGGTAAATCGATGATATACGAATCATAATGCAATAATGATGATGATGATGATGATGATGATGATGATAGTAATCCCAGTAACCCTGTTTGTCATAGCACAAAAACTGGAAAAAAATATCTATCCACAGAGATCTATTAAATAAACGTGTACAATTATCAGTGGATAAACACCATTGGGGCAGTTAAAAGAAAGAGGTCTGCCTACATTTGCAGATATGGAAAGTAGAGAAAGCTCTCTGTGATATACTCTTAAGTTAAAAAAAATTAGGGTGAAGAACTGTATGTATAGTGCTATCATTTGTATTAGAAGAGTACATATATATGCACATAAAATATTTCTAGAAAGATATCTGAGAATTTCTTAACAGGAACTTCTGTTAGGGAGTAGAGATGGGTTTTCGCCTTTATTGAAAATGTTCTACCATCTCTAGTTTTTAAAAAACAAATGTTTATATGTTTAATTTTATTAAAACATAATTTTAAATTATCACAACCCAAAATGAAAATACCAAAATAAAACCTTGAGGAGAGAAATGCTGTAGGCAGAAGGAGCAACAGTGCACAGGCGGGAATGTGTTAGCTGAGTGAGGATCAACTAGGAGGTCAGTGTGGCTGTTGCTGGCTACTGAGTGGAGAACAGGCTATGAGGAATGTTTGTGGAGAACTTTCCACATGTCAGACATTTTGGTAGGCCATGGTGTGGTGGGCAGTGGTGGATAAAACTGACAGATGCCTTCCAGTTTCTCACAACTCCTCCCAGAGTTGGTGGGAAGCCCTGCCCTGGGTCTCGGAGGGAGTCCTCTCTTGCCTTTTTTCACCATCTCCTAGCTTATCTCCCGGACCCATCAAACCCCGAGTAAGCAATGAACCTTGAGCAAATGATTTCACTTTTCTGAACTTTGCGTCCCTCATTTGCAGAATGGCATAGTAACAAAACCTATCTCAATGGAGTTGTGAGAATTATTGATGTTCTAAAAATAGTTAGAATTATTAGTTTGCCTATAGCACTGATAATAGAAATATAGTGCTCACAATTATTTGGTGAGACAGGCAAGACTGGTAGGACTGACTATCCTGATTTTATATGTAAGTACACCAAGACACAAAGATAAAAAGGGATCATCCAAACTTTAGTGAAAAGTTCAAGACAAATATGGGTTTGAATTCCTCCTTTGCCAGCTATCTGCTTTGTGATTTTAAGCTAATTACCTGTGCGCCTGTGAGTCAACCATACCTACCAGAAAGGGACAAGACCTTGGACCTCATGGGACTTTGAGAATTAAAAACTGCAAAAGAAAAAAAGCCTCCCACAGTGCTTGGAGCACAGTAAATGTCCAGGAAGTAGCGCTCTTGGGGTAATTATTCTGGAAAAGCTCTGAAGATAATACTATTTATGGAACTAGGCACCAGACCCTATGTTAGGTGCAGAGATGAGATGAACAAGAAGAGATTCTATTTCTGGTCTCCTAGCCGCTTCACTCTTTCTGTAGTACCAGCTTCTGCCCTACCCAGTCCCACTTCGAAAAAGGAGGTGAGGCCCTCAGTGATGCAAATGAATGTTGACTTTTCATTAACAAAATAATGAGCCTGTTTAGAACTTTGAAAGGAAGAAAATCCGTTAAAGGTGTTAGTTGATATACTCACACCCCGCTTTACTTTACTTGTCAATAAACATTTCCTAAGGCCTGCTGGGACAATTCTAGGTTGGAATCCAGTCGAGGTCTCTAAAATACTGTGTGAACAATGCTGCAGGCTAAAGTAGGAATAACAATGGGGTAAAAATGCTAACCTCTTAGGGCCAGTAAGGGGCTTTGATGAAACGTGTGTGATCTTGGCACCCCTTAGAACAAAAGCAATTTTTCTTATCTAAGGAAATCAGTTTATTTAATCCCAAACCTTCATACCTCACCCCACACCCACTTCAGGAGAAGCGACTGTAGATTCCCTAGAGGACCCTGACTGGAACATTGGGGATCACAGAGTCACTGCCAGTCTCTTGGGGAAGACATGGGGGAGGAATAAGGTGAGGAATCTGCCTGAAGGTACCTCAGGCCATTCTGCTTGGTGCAGAACAAGCTAGTTAACAAGCAATAGAAGGATACTTAAACAAACAATAAAAAAAACCCTGTTTTTCATATTCAGTGCTTGTATATCCACTAAAATATTATTTTCTAAAGGTAGAAAAGGAAAACCACTCAAGTATCCACGATAGAAGATTGATTAAATCATTTGACATTCACACAATGGAATACTATGGCCTTAAAAATATGAGGTGGATACTAATATACAGATCTGAAATAATCTTCAAGATTTATTATTAATAAGTAAGTGGGCATATCTCATGTTTGTGGATATAGAAAGACTCAATATTATAAAGATACAAATCTCTCCAAATTGATCTGTAGGAGTCAATGCAATGATAATAAAACTTACAAACAGGGTTTTTCATGAAACTCAACAAGCCCATTAAAAAATAAATAGGGAGAAATAAAGGGCTAAAAAACAGAAAAATACTTCTGAAGAAGAATAAAGAGAGATTTGCTCTACTAGAATTGTTTAAAAAGCCTTAGTAACAAAGACAAGGTGGTGTTATTCTTAGCAATAGGAATTCACCAAAATCAACTCATAAATATCTGAAACTTCGATAAATGACAGGAGTGGCATGGCAGATCAATGGGGGGAGGCTATTCAATAAATGAAGCTGAGAAGAAGAGATCATCCATATAGGAAAAATGTAATTAGATTATTTCTTTACATTGTACACAAATCAACTTCAGATATGAGGACGCAAAACTTTAAAAGTTTTAGAAGAAAATATAAGAAAATTTCTTTCTGACCTTTGGATAATAAAAAATCTCTTAAACAAAACACAAAAGGTTAATTATAAAATAAAATATTAATGAATGAAACTATATTAAAATAAAAGAAAATTAAATTATAAGTTACAAATTTGAAGATATGTGTAAACACATAAAACCATTCAAGGATATATATCTAGATAATCTAAATACCACCTACAAATCAATAAAAGACAATAAATCAGTAGAAAAATGGTCAAAAAATTTGAACATGCATTTCAAAAAAGAGGAAGCATGGCTAAAAAGCTCCTGAAGAGATGTTTAACAACATTAATAATCAAGGAAATATAAATCAAGATCATAATGAGATTTATATTCAGTCTGCTACAAAAATTAAGAAGTCAAAAAACACCAAGTATTAGAGAACAATAGGTCTCCTATACGTTACTGGTGGGAATATATATCTATGTAGTCATTTTAGATCATGATAAATTGGAAAACAATTTGTCATTTTCTTGTAAAATTCAAGTTACATACTTTAAAACCCAGCAGTTCCTCTGTTGGGCAAATATCCACAAGCAAGCCTTACACAAGTGCTTCAGGAGACATGGACATGAATATTCATAACAGCAGTGAACAAATGGCAAAAAAAAAACCCCAGAAAGAACCCAAAATGCCTTTCAACAAGAGAATGAATAAATATACTGGGTATCTTGACAAAAAGAAACATTACACAGAGCAAAATCTGAATGAACCACAGTCACACATAACAGAATGGGTGCGTTTTATTAATGTAACATTGAGTGTAAAAAAAGAAAGCAAGAGCCTGAGGACTACCTACACCATGATACCCTTTTTCTAAAATTCAGAAACAACTAAAACTAAACAATATATTGCTTAATCATCACATAGTGAATCAAACTACAAAACTAAAGGCAAGAAAACAATAAACAGAGTTGAAGATAGCGGGTTCCTGGTTTGTAGAGTGGGGAAGCAGCTTGAATGGATACATGTAGAGCCCATCTGAAGATGCCAGTTGTTGTCAACAGTATTGCAATATTATAACTAAATATGTAAATAAATAAAAACGTAAGACAACAAGTAAATAAATAAAAGAGGGCCATGAACAGATAATAACAATACATCACAGATTAAGGATTTTAATTAATTTAGTTCTTTGCACCTGAGAGCCTTTCTTAAAAAAAAAAAAAATGAGCATGTACCATATGCTACTATTTGTGTAAAAAACATTATTGGAGGAAATATCCCTTATACATATATATTAAATTCTATATTCATAAAACAGCCTTTTACAGAATAACTAGAGGCTGGGTGGGGAGGGAGTTATAAATAGGGAGACATTCTTTTTACCGCACACTTTGTTTACTGTTTGGAATTTTTGTTTTATCCTGTTTGACCTTGTGCATAGAATATCTTTTCAATAAAAGTTTGTGTCAAGATAAAAAAAATAAAATAAAAACAAAGCTTTTATTCAATACAATTGATATTTTACATTGATGGATCATCAATTAGTAATGATGAGGAAAGGGCAAACAGATACCCTTCATATCCTGTAGATGGCACTAGAAATTGGTGCAGCCCCTTTGGAGGACAATATTTAGTAGTCCTCCAAATCTAAAATGCACTCTTTTACCCAGCAATTCTCTTCCACTTTCAGAACTTACCTTATAGATTTACTTGCACAAGATATAAATGTACAAGGTTGTTTATCACAGCATGGTACAAAGTTAACTATACATCATGGCATACCCACGCCATTGACTATTTGGCAGCTATTTAAAAGTGAGAGATAAATCTATATGTATTGACCTGGAAAGATGTTACACATATATTAAATGTAAAAACTGAAGATGTAAAACAATATATATAGTATAATATCATTAGTAGGCATAAAAGACACATATGCATGGAAAATTTCTGAGAGAATGCAAGCAACTGTTAACACTGTAGAGTAGAATTGAGAAGGCGAAGGGAAGGACATACTTTTTGGTTTATACTTAATAATACTGAATTTCATTTTTTGCAAAGAGCAAACAGTGTCTATAATAAAAAAACCTATTTTAGAAGTTCAAAACACAATTTTATATGTCAAGCTGGGGAAGTTTTTTATAAATTAAAAAGAAGCAATGTTCACTCATTACAAAAAAAAAAAACCACAGTTTTTTAAAAAAGTATAGGAAAAAACAAAAAAGAAAAGATAGTTTTGCCCTGTCATCCTCAACAAGATGATCACATTTAATAGGGTAGGGTGTATTCTTCTAAACTTTTGGTCTGCTTTTTTTTGCTTGCTCATTTAGAGATATTTATTTTTACAAAATGCAATCATATTATACATGTCATTATGCTTTTTCACATTGCAAGATCCTTGCAATCTGTAAGGTCAACCAAGGATTTCCTCACCTAAAAAAAATAAATAAAATAAAAATTTAGATAAGTAAACAAAAAGTTGAAATTATTCTCAAATCTTACTACCCAGAAGTAACTCCAGTTAATAACATACTGGTGAACATGCTTTCATATTTCTCTCTCTATGCCTATAAAAACATATTCATCCTCTCAATTTATAATTAGAATCATGCAAAATAGGCTACTCTGTACTCTGCTGTTTTCAATATATCCCGCATCAGTACATCATTTTAATAATTCCCTATTTGCTATTATACATAATTTAATCAAACAATCCCTTGCTGTTATGAAATACAATATACTTCAGAATGTATAAAATATATGTACTTTTAAAAAAGTCATTATAAAGCAAAGTGTTACCTCTACTCTAGAAACAATTTACATTATTTTTCAGTTTAAAAAATAAGAGAAGTATAATAAATATATGTATAACTCTCTCCTAGAATTAATAAACACACATTCTAGGTTTTTTCCCTCCCTGTCACCTTTTTTTAAATAACAAGACAACAAAATAATAGTATACATCTTATTCTCTTCACCTTCTTTAGAATGCAGTACTTCATGTTTACTCTTCTGTGAATCATTTAATGGACAGAGCCAATACTGACCTTGGCCCAATATTCTCCTTTTGAGGTTTCAATGCTCTTAGCATTGACTAATGGGAATACCCCTTGGGATGATTCTTGTGTCTTTACAACAAGACTTTGCTAATCTTTGAAAACTTCTTTCCTTCCTGGCTCAGCAAAATGTTCCATGCTCACCTTGTACTTTTCAGCCTTAGAAATAGACTCAACCTTTTCTGCAACCATTCTTAGTTCTTTTTAGAAACCATAATGTGGGCACTAAGGTGCATCGTAGGGGTGAAGAATTGTTAAATAAAATACAACTTTACAGATAAGGGCAATATCCTCTTTGTTCTGTGAAATGCTTATGTCATCACTTTCACATTTCCCTGATTATTCATGAGGATGGATATTTATTATTAGCCATTTGAGTTTCCTTGTCTTCCAACTATTCCTTTATATCTTTGTTCATTTTCTTTTTGTTGGACCTTGTGTCATGTCCATTTTTTTTATAAACCATACTGTAATAAATATCCTTGTACATGCATATTTGCTCATTTTTGTTCATTCCTTGGAATAAATTTCTAAAATTGGAATTTCTGGGGGCAAAACACGTTAAAAAATGTATTTAAGACATAGTCTTAATAAATCCAAATAAAAAATGATTGTTTGCATTTACACTCCTCCCAGTAGCATAGCATGTGGAGTGTCTGTCTTCCCACACCCTTCCTAGAACTGGATGTCATGCATTTAGTTTCCTTTTTGGGGGGTTGGGATGTTTTTCATTGATGTGTTTGCTTAAGATGTGCTGGATTCTGGGCTCTGCTGTGTGGCTGTCTTCTCAGAAGTTCCCAGTCCTCCCAGAGGAGAGAAGTATTCTAGCAACTCCCCACCTCCTAGCCTCCTTGGACCTTAGCCACTCCACAGCTACCTTCCAGAGGCTCCTCAGAGGTTCCCTGGAAGAGTTATTTGCTAAATCTGGCAACCCTACCCTCAGGTTCCTATGCAAATTAAATTTTCAGTCTCTCTCAGTTCAGGGAAATGACAGCAGTCCCCTACTAATCTCATTCCTACACCACAGTCTCAACACTGGCCTCTGGTCAGAGTCCTTCTACTATAATTAGAACTCTATAGAATTCTATCAAACTTCTTAGCCGGGCCTTCAAAGCCCTGCCATAACCAGGCCTCCTCTCAGACCTGTCTCCTACTGTTCCCTGTCCCCTGCAGCCCCCTGGGCCTCCTAGGCCTCCTGGTTGTTTCCTGTTGGAGTTAGCTGGGCCAGCCTCAGGGTCTTTGTACTTATATACCTCTGCTTTAGAAAACTCTTCCCAGAAAGCATTGTGTGTCTCTGTTCAAATGTCACCACACCAGAGAGGCCTTATCAGACCACCTTGTCTAAAACAGTACTACCCATGCCCCTTACTCCTTCTCCCCACCCTCACTTAATTTTTTCATAACATGCATTACACATCATTCTTTTATACTTTTATTTGTTTATGTTTTTTTTTTTCTTCCCCTACCAGAAAGTAAGCTTGATAAAAGCTGGAACTTTGTGAGTTGTTTCCTTGTTTGTTTCTCCAGTATTGTCTTCCTGGTACCCTGGCACTCCAAAGACCTGCACAGCAGTAAAGGGCACACACCTGAGTTAGTCTCTGAATTCAAGTCCCTGCTCTGCTGCTTTCCCATTATATCACTTGGAAAAAGTTACTTAACTGTCTTTTTACTATCTGTAAAATGAGGATAATAGTCTACCTGACTGTGCTGCTGTGGGAATTAAGTGAATCAATTAATGTGAAAACACAAGTTGGTGCTTAGTGTTCATCACTATTATAAGTTTTGAGTGAATTTAACAGATATGTGTTATTGCTATCATGAATACATGCAAATATCAGCCAATAATATCAACTGATATTTAGTATGTGCCTAGCATTCCCCCAAACAACAGGTATAGACATATGCACAGAGGTGAAAAAGATAGATGTGACCCCTCTTTACCATGAGCCTTCAGGAACTCCAGTAATTATCTCTAGTGCTAAAATACTGAAAGATCAAAAATAATAATAATAAAAGCACAGAATATTACAGGGATATAAAATAGCCTGAAGGCTGGGGAGGATTATGGAAGTAATGAGATTACCCTGTAGATTTTGACTGGGTGGAAAGAAAAGAGACAACCAATCATGTGTGAGAAAGCCCAGAGTGGATAAAGATCCTCTAAAGAGACACCAGTGGTAACACCAGTGTGGCTGGAGTGTAGAGGGGTGGGAGAGATGAGGCTGGAGAACTTGGTAGGGGCCCACATGCAAGGAGCCATAAAAGGACTTGAAGTAGAGTGACTCTATCAGTCAGCTTTACAATTAGAAAAGTTTTCCCTGGCTGCTGGGTAGAAAAACCTTCTTAGGTCTTTGTTCAACTGCCACCTCACTAGAGACCACCTTGCCTAAAAAGGCATCTCCCCTACCTCTCATCTTTGCTTCTCTCCACCTCTGATGAGAGGACAAGGCCCTCATTAGTCTCTGACATTATATTACATTCTCTCATGCTTGTTCTCTGTTTACCTCCATTGGAATGGAACCCCTCCAAGAGTGAAGACTTTGGGGATAGGGAGAGACTGGCCACAGGGAGACCCATTAGGAGGCTGGTGCAGATAGCCCAAGGTCTGGAAATTTTACTTACTAGGACAGTTAGGAGCAGCTTTCTGGCTATTAAAGTAGGAGGCTAGAGGCCTTGACTCAGCTTGAAGCTTCATGTGCATAGCACTTTACATAAAACTGAGAAAAAGGAAATTGTCCATATCAAAGAATGGGGTGGGGAATCCAGTTGGAAATAATAGCAGTGGGGAGGAGGGACTAAAGTCCCAGCAATCTCAACAGGCCAGTTCTTGGCATTGTCACTGATGACAAGTGATCAAGGGCTAAGGGCTGGATGTATGACTGGAAAGAAATGGAGAGAATTGAGAAATATAAAATGATGTCTATATTTCTAGTTTGAACAACTGGGTGAATGGTGGTGCCATTGCCTCAAAGTAGATTTTATGATTCAGATCATGATTTTGGTTTGGGATGTATGAGACCAAGATACCTGGGATGCCTGCAGAAGGAATCCAGGAGTTAGATGGGAACCCAAATTCCAAACTAGGCATAGTTCCTGGGAGTCCTTGACTTACAAGGTGATAATTGGAATTGTGAACAAAAAAAGGAGGTATGTACAAGTTTTTTGACCCAAAATAACCTCACAGGGTGATCTTATGATAAATTTCTAAGTGGGCAGGTGATGGTGGGTAGTCCCATCCAGGCCTGTAACTTTAGTAAAAGGTTTTAAAGCAAGCCCTGTCCATTGTTTTTGCGCATCTAGGTTAACAACACCTTTGAAACGACAAAAGCAATCCTCTTTCCAGCCCCCTCAAAAGAATAACCACCCTCAAGGGAGCATAGAATCCTGTTAACTATCCTGTACCTTGCTTTCTCCCAATTTCAAGTAATCTTCCTTAAATTTCATCAATTCCAAATGTATAAAAGAAACTGCAAAACTCATTGTCTGAAGCATTTGAGATCTTGCTTTCCAGCACTGCCATCGGTTTGGCTCAAATAAACTCTTACAAAAATTCTCTACAAGTTTAGACGTTTCTCACAACAGAATGCACAATGAAATCATGACAATAGTGATAACGCCTTTTTCTTCTGAGATCTCTTTAGGCAAATTACCAGAAAGGTTTACATGCAAATGCTCTCTGGTAGCAACATAGCTTCCCCACCTCATCTAGACTGTCCTATAACTCCAAGTTACTTTGAGCAATGAAGGGTCCCTGAAAGGGAGGTGTCCTGAAACTTAAGCTTCTTTAGCCTGAGGGTATCAATTCAGGGAAGAGGAACTCCTACAACCGATGGAGGAGTCCAGAAGAAGTAGCCCATAAGGGAGACTGAGAAAGAGCAGCCAAGAGGTATGAAGAGACTGGGAAAGCCTGGCTTCTTAGAAGGCAAGAGGAAGGCTATTTAGAAGCTTGTTATCACAAGCAATGAACTGTCTAGCCGAGTTCTGCTAATTCTTCCTCTGCAGTCTCTCCCTCCAACCCCACTGCCACCTTCTGGCTAATAGCTCCCACTACAACTAATTGCTCTGGCTTTTCTCCAGGCTTACTGCTTGCTATCTTTGCAGCCATCCTATGCATCCTGTTAGGTCATCCTTTGTAAAGTGGATCCTGGACTATGCCAATCCTTGCTCAAAAACTTTCCTGTATTCTCTGAACAAATGTTCCCCTACCTAGCCTGGAATGCTGAGCCTTTGGCCAGTTGTCTCCAGGTGACCTGTCTTAATCTGCTCTTTCATAAAAACGATGAGCTGATCTTTTCACTGTCTCCCCACCCCTCAGTCTTGTTGAGGCTGTGTCATCTTGCTGAAATGCCTACTCTTATGCCTAAACTTTTCAAGGTCAGGCTCAAATGACACCCCCTCTAGAAAGCCCTCCCTGATCTAACCTCACCCTTGACTACCTTCTCCTGTGGCACTAATATACTCTGCCTTGATTTTTACCAAGTTCACAGATCATCCCTCAATGAGACTAAATTCTTGAGATCAGGGGCTATTTTCCCCCCACATCTCTCCCACTTCACCCAACACAGCGTCTGACACTCAATGGGCAGAGGAAATGCTGGTCAGGAGAGTGCAGTCACTACCACTCAGGAAGGAAAAAGAGGTGGCAAATTCATCTGCCTTCAGGAGCCAGACAGATGTGATAAGTGTGTAAAATAGCCAAGTGGAAGCAACTAAGAATGGTGGGATCTAAGGCAAGTAGGAGCCTTCATTCTCCTGCCTAAAGTATTAATAATACTCAGAACATTAAAACACTTGTGAAGCACATCTGAGGGGTGAACTTGACCTGAAAACCCCGAATTTGAGACTGAAATATAGGTTCATAATACACCCCTGCATTTAGGTGGTTCTTTAGAACTTTCAGAACAATTTTATATCTGCAACTCTATCCTCACTTTACAGGATGAGGAAAGTTCAGAGAAGTGAATTGCTCAAGGTCACATAGCAAGAAAATATTACCACAAGGCTAAGTCAAACTCATTCAGATTCTGGCCTGGCTTCCTGTCTTCAGAGGGTGATGGGAGGGAGGAGGATCTAAAGAGATGGGTGTTATTATTTTTTTTCAAATTAAGACTATTTAGAGCAGTTTTAGGTTCATAACATTGAGGGGAAGGTAAAGAGATTTCCTACATGCTTCCTTGATAATGGAGGACTATTGTCAACATCTCTCATGAGAAAGGTACATTTGTTACAACTGATGAATCTACACTGAAACATTATAATCACCCAAAGTCCATAGCTATGGTTCACTCTGTGTTGTACAATTGATGGTTTATGTATAAAGGCAAATAGCAAATGTATAATAATATGTAGTCACCATTATAGTATCAGAGTATTTTCTGCTCTAAAAATCTCTTGTGCTTCATCTATTCATTCCTCCCCCACACTCCTCTGGCAACCACTGAATTTTTTTTTTTTTTTTTTTTTTTTTTGTCTCCATAGCTTTGCCTCTTCCAGAACTCCGTGTAGCTGAAATCATACTTTTTGTAGCTTTTTCATATTGGCTTCTTTCACTTAGTAATATGCCTTTAAGTTCCCTTTATGCCTTTCATGGCTTTGTAGCTTATTTCTTTTTAGCACTGAATAATGTTCCATTGTCTGTTTGTACCACAGTTTATTTTTCCAGTTTTATTGAGAAATAATTAACATACATCACTATAAGTTTAAGATATACAGCATAATTGATTGATTTACATAGACTGTGACATGATTACAATAGATTCAGCTAACATCCATTATCTCACATAAATAGAAAAGGAAAAAAAGAATAAAAGAAAAAAACCTTTTTTCCTTGTGAAGAGAAATCCTAGGATTTACTCTCTTAACAATTTTTCTACATATTATACAGCAGTGTTAAGCAAAGTCATCATGTTGTACATTATATTCCTAACACTTGCCTTATAATTGTAAATTTGTATCTTTATACCACCTTCCTCCAATTTCTCCTTCCTCTACCCTCTGCTCTGGTAACCATTAGGCTGAACTCTATTTTTATTAGTTTGTTTTTATATTCCACATAATAATACAGTATTTGCCTTTCTCTTACTTATTTCATTTAGCATAACACCTTTAAGGTCTATCCATGTTATCACAAATGGTAGGATTTCCTCATTTTTTATGGCTGAATAATATTCCATTATATATTTATACCACAACTTTTTTATCCATTCATCCATCGATTAACACTAGACCATTTCCATGTCTTGGCTACTGCAAATAATATTGCAGTGAACATGGGGATGCAGATATCTTTCCAAGTTAGTGTTTTCATTTCCTTTGGATATATTCTCAGAAGCAGAATTACTGGACCATGTGGTAGTTCTATTTTGAATTTTCTGAGGATCCTTCATACTGTTTTCCATGGTGGCTACTCCAATTTGCAATTCTACCAGTAGTGCCCAGGAGTTCCCTTTTGTCCAAATCCATGCCAGCATTTATCTTCTATTTTTTTTTTCATTTTTCAATTACAGTTGACATATTAGTTTCAGGTGTACCACAGTGATTATTTATATAATTTATAGTGATCATCCCAATAAGTTTGGTACCCATATAACACCATAAGTAGTTATTACACTATTGTTGACTATAATTATCTTTACATCCCTGTGACTATTTTTATAACTGCTAATTTGCACTTCTTCATTTCTTCATCTTTTTCGCACAGCCCCACTCCTACCTGACAACCATCAATATTCTTCATAAGTTTGTTTCTATTTTTTAGATCTCACATATGTTTGTCTTTCTCTTATTTTGACTTATTTTGTCTGACTTATTTTGCTTAGCATAATGCCGTCTAGCTCCATCCATATTGTTGCAAATGGCAAGATTTCATTCTTTTTATGGCTATTATTCCATTGTATATAAGTACCACTTCTTTAGCCATTTGTCTATCATTAAACATGCTGCTTTCATATCTTGGCCATTGTCAATAATGCTGCAATGAGCATATCTTTTCAAATTAGTGTTTTGGATTTTTTCAGATAAATGCTAAGAAATGGAATTGCTGGGTCATATGATAATTCTATTTTTAATTTTTTGAGAAACCTCTACATTGTTTTCCATAGTGGCTGCACCAATTTACAATCCCACCAACAGTGCACAAGGCTTCCTTTTTTCCACATCATAACCAACACTTGTTGTCTGTTGTGTATTTCTCTGATGATAGTGATGTTGAGCATCTTGTCATATGTCTGTTGCCAACTGTACATACATCTTTTATGGAGAAATGTCTGTTCAGGTCCTCTACCCTTTTTTAAATTGGATTCTTTATTTTTTCCATGTTAAGTTGTATGAGTTCCTCAAATATTTTGGATATATATCAAATGTATCATTGGTGAGTATCTTCTTCCATTCAGTAGGTTGTCTTTTCATTTTGTTGATGGTTTCCTTTGCTATACAAAAACTTTTTAGTTTGATGTAGTCCCATTTACTTTTTTATCTCCCTTGGTTAAGGAGTCATATCCAAAAAATATTACTAAGAATGACGTCAAAGAGTTTAGTACCTAGATTTTCTTCTAGGAGTTTTATGATTTCACTTACATTTGTCTTTAATCAATTTGTTTATTCTTGTACATGGTGTAAGAAAATTTTATTCTTTTGCATGTGTCTATCCAGTTTTCCCAACACCATTTATTGTTTAAAAAATTTCTTTCCAACACCATTTATTGTGAGACTGTCTTTACCCCATTGTATATTCTTGCCTCCTTTGTCATAGATTAATTGACCATAGAGGTGTGAGTTTATTCCTGGGCTACTCTGTTCCATTGACCTATGTGTCTGTTTCTATGCCAGTACCATGTTGTTTTGATTACTATAGCCTTGTAGTATAATTTAAAATCAGGTAGCATGATACATCCAATTTTGTTCTTTCTCAAGACTGCTTTGGCTATTCAAGAGGCTTCTGTAGGTCATATGAATTTAAGGATTACTTGTCTAGTTCTGTGAAAAATACCATTGGGGACTGCATTGAATTTGTAAATTGTTTTGGTAGCATGGATATTTTAACAATGTTAATTCTTCCTATTCATGAGCATGGTATAGACTTCCATTTATTTGTATCTTCTTCAATTTCTTTCTTCAGTGACTTATAGTTTTCCTAGTGCAGATCTTTTACCTTGTTGCTTAAATTTATTCCTAGATATTTTATTCTTTTGATGCAGTACCATGTCATTTGCATGTCTTGTCTTTTCTGTAATGGCAGGTGTGAAGTGATATCTCATTTTGGGTTTAATTTGCATTTCCTTAATTACTAGTGATACGTTTTCTTTGGAAAAATGTCTTTTCAAGTCCTTTGCCTATTTTTACATTATTATTATTATTATTATTATTATTATTATTATTATTATTATTTATTTTGCTATTGAGTTGTATGAGTTTTTTATATAGTTTGGATATTAACCCTTTACTGGATTTATGCCACAGCTTATTTACATCCATATACTGAAGGACATCTTGGTTGTTCCCAACTTTTGGCAATTATGAATAAAACTGCTACAAACATCCATGTGCAAGTTTTCATGTGGACATAAGTTTTCAACTCTGTTGGGAGTTGAAAGGAGTGTAATTGCTGGTTCTTATGGTAGTAGTATGTCTACTCTTGTAAGAAACCACCAAACTATCTTTAAAGTATCTGTATCATTTTCCATTCCCACCAGCTATGACTGAGAGTTCTCATTGCTCCACATCAGTATTTGGTGTTGTTAGTATTCCAGATTTTGGCCATTCTAATAGCTGTGTAGTGGTATCTCATTGTTGTTTTACTTTGCCTTTTCCTGATGACATATGATGTGGAATATTTTTATATGCTTATCTGCCACCTGTATATCTTCTTGGATGGGGTATCTGTTAAAGCCTTTGGCCCAGTTTTTAATCAGATTGTTTTCTTATTGTTTAGTTTTAAGAGTTCTTTGTATATTTTGGATAGGTCCTTTATCAGATGCGTCTTCTGCAAATATTTTTTCATAGTCTGTAGCTTATCTTCTCATTGTTTAGACATTGCTTTGGCAGAGCAGGTTTTAAATTTTAAAGTCCAGCTTGTCAATTTCTTTCATGGATCATACCTTTGGCATTTTATCTAAAGTTATCATCACCATATCCAAGGTTATATTCTAAAAGTTTTAGCTTTGCACTTCACATTTAGGTTTGTGATCCATTTTGAGTTAATTTTCGTGAAAGGTGTAAGGTCTGTGTCTAGAGTAATTTTTTTTGTATGTGGATGTCAAACTGCTCCAGCACCATTTGTTATAAAGACCGTCTTTGCTCCAGTGTATTGCCTTTGCTCCTTTGTCAAAGAACAGCTAACCCTATTTATGTGAGTCTACTTCTACATGCTCTGTTATGTTCCGTTGATCTATTTATTTTTTCTTTCACCAATATTGCACTGTCTTGATTACTGCAGTTTTAAAGTACGTCGATATCAGGTTGTGTCAGTTTTTCAACTTTGTTTTCCTTCAATATCGTGTTGGCTATTCCAGGTCTTTTGCTCCTTCATATAAACTTTAGAATAAATTCATTGTTATCCACAAAACAACTTGATGGGAGTTTGATTTGGATTGTATTGAATCTATAGATCAAGTTGGGAAGAGCTAACATCTTGACAGTATTGAGTTTTCATCATTCATTTTTCAGTTAACCAAAATTTCAGTTGTATAATTGAACCAACACTTTCTTCTTCACAAATGTTTTTCATTTATTCATCAGTTATCTAGAGAGCACTATGAACTCTGTGACAATAACCCTGCTCTTAGGGAGCTTGTCTTTTATTGGGGAGAGGAGGAGACAATAAACAAACATACAAATAATAATTTCAGGTAAAAGAGAAAGCATGAGACAGAGTAACTGGCAGTGAAACGGTTATTTAATGTCAAGAAACTTCTCTGCGGAGGCAATATATGAACTATAATCTTCATGAAAAGGGAAAGCTTGTCACGAGAAAAAAGTTCAGATGAAAAAGAAAGATGAAGGCTCTGAAAGCAGCAGAGATGAACTCAATGGATGGTTTTGAAATGTGCATAGTGGCTGTGGAATAAATGCAGTAAAACAAAAAAAAAGTAAGTCTATGGCCATGCTACCCTGGACGAGCCCGATCCCATCTAATCTCAGAAGCTAAGCAGGGTTGGGCCTGGTTAGTACTTGGATGGGAGACCAGGTGTTATCGGCATAAAAAAAAAATTAAAAAATAAGGATTGTAAGCTGACAAGGTCCTTACAACTTGACCTCAACCAAGGGTTATCTTGCCTTAAAAAAAAAAAAAAAAAGTAGATACAGGTCATAAATTAAAAGGTTATCTTATTTCCAAAATTTAAGTATGTAATATACACTGTGAGGTACATAGACTATATAAATTTTAAGTACACAGTTCAGTGAATGTTTACATCTGTATACACCCATGGACATGGCCTCATCCAGATCAAGAAACAGAACAGAGGTCAAGAAACTTTTTTGGGAAAGTATCAGACAGAAAATAATTTAGGCTTTGTGGGCCTATGGTCTCAATTGCAGCTACTCAGCTCTACTATCGTAACAGGAACAACACCATAGATGCTATGTAAATAGGTGGACACAATTGGGTTTCAACAAACTTTTAGTTACGGATACCAAAATTTCAATTACATTTAATTTCTTTGTATCACAAAATGTTATTTTGATTTTTTCCTCAACCATTTAAAAATGTAAAAACCATTCTTAGTTGTGGGCTGTACAACCAAAGGTGATAGATGGGATCTGCCCTTTGGGTCAAGTTTACCAACCTCTGATATAACACATTTTCAGTAACAACTTTGTGCCTTTTCCCAGTTAAAATCCTTCTCCCCCAATAGTTATTGCTCTGATTTTTATCACCACCAATTAATTTGGCCTGCTCATAAACTTTATACAAATAGAATCATATGTACTCTTATGTTTGGTTTCTTCAGCTTAACATGTCTGTACTGTGGGGATTTTAAGCCATGGTACATAATTTGGGTTTTCATCTAAGTGGACTAAGTGGCATTTGGGGGTCTTAATGTGAGAGCAACATGATCTGATTTATATGAAAAAGACACTCTGATTGTTGAATGAAGAATGGAGTAAAGGGAAACTGGAGTAGAAGTTGGAAGCCCGGTTAGGAGAAATCCAAGCAAAAAGTGACAGTGGTTGGACCTGGGTGATTTTGAATTTGAGACTGAGCTCATGTATCCAACACCAGTTATTTTTATTTTTAACAAAGTGTTATAAGGCAAGTATCTCACACTAATATATTTCCTGAATAATCTGAGACTGGCATAGTGAATTTCCATGTATAAACCATGTCCCTACCCTCAAGAGCTCTGAAAGTGGCAGAAATACTTTTGGGGTGGTTGTGGATAGACCATGAATTCAGATACAACACATTCAGTACTTTAAGAAGCCCTGAAAGCTATGGGAACCAGAAGGGGTTACACGAGCCCGGGGATTGCCAAGAGAGATCACTTGGGGGTTGTGGGTCCTTGAGCTAAATTTTAAGAAAGGACACTTGAAAAAGGATAAAAAGGTATATGGGAAGGCCAAGAGGTGTGAGCTCTCTTGGAAGCTCACTGTGGTTCCATGATGGGGCTTCATAAATATGTAAGCTTGGCTTGGAAAGAGATTTTGAATTGGGCCTAAATGGATGGGCATTCCTCTACTTATTCAATCAAACCACCAGTCCTGGGTGCGTCTATGTGCCTTGAAGCTCCAGGAAACACCAGAGGTAACAAACTGGCAGCCTGTCGACCCTTGTAAGTATTTAGCCCACATTCCTATAGAATGACCACTGGCATAGTGGTTTGAACAGTGGTTGTTCCTTTTGGACAGAGCATATGGTCTGTTATTCACATTCCTCACTTGCTTTTCTTCACTTATTTATATTACCTTCCTGCCTTTAGATTTTTGAGTTTTCAACCCTTGGTCTTTCAAGAAAAAAGACTTCAAATCAATGACATATAGAATAATCAACATTTTGAGAACAGAGAAGAGAGAAACTAAGCCTGCTTGGCTATGTCACTGGTTGGGCTCTGTCATTGGTTGATCTATGAGCCTGAATTCATTCGGTAAATGGAGCACTTTGAGACTAAGATAATTAGTGCATGAAGTGGCCTCAGTAGAAACCTGCTATTATTATTCTATTCTGGGGTAAGGGTATCAGATTCTCAAAGGGGTTCTTAACCTAGAAGTTGGTGAATAGATGACATAGGTGCTTGGGAGCTATTGGGAATACCACCCTTGTGTAAAACAAAGCAGCTCCACGTAATTGGACTGCAGTGGTAATCCAGAGGCCCAGGCTCCACTGCTAACTTGCTGAAAGTACGTAACAAACTACTTCAGTTCTCTGGGTAAACTATAAAATAACGAGGAACTGGTCCAAGTTGGCAGCCGCAATGCAGCTCCAGGAGAAGCTTCTATGGCGAAGGGTAAAGACACTGCCGCGGAGCAAGAGCTGACTCCCCCCCCCGGCGGACTACAACTCCCAGCCTGCCTCGCGCTGCGGCCAGCGCCCTACGTTAGCACGCGAACTCTCTGCTCTTCCAACCTTCAGTTACTGTCTCTCGCGAGAGGACGGGCCGCGGCGACGGTAGCGATAGTGAGCTGTAGTAGTAGTGGTGGTGGTGGTGGTGGCGGTGGCGGCCGAGAAGGCGGCGGCCATTTTGGTGAGGCCTCGGAAGCGGCGGCGGCAGTTCGCTGAGACTAGAGCCTCATTTTTCCCATCCGCCGCCCGCACCTCTGTGGCGTGAGAGGAGGTAGTGGAAGCAAGGCGGCGGCAGTAGCTGCGGGCCCCAGGGGAATTTAAAGGCCGCAAAGGCGGCGGACAAGAGAGGGCCCTCCCGCTCTTCGGCGGGAGGGGGGTGGTGCGCACGCCCCCGAGGACGCAGGTAAGGAGAAGGAGACAAGATGGCGGACGCTCCACAGTTACCCCTCCCCTGACGGGTGGTTGCGCGCGCATCTTTCCGCCACCACCTCCCCTCCCACCTTCCCGGGGTGCTGCGCGCGCACCTTCGGCCGGGGCCCCGGGGCCGCTGCGCGAGGCTGTCGGAGCGCGCCCATAGAGACAGGTCGAGGGGGGCCAGGCCGGCCGGCACTGGGCCTGGGCGCGTCTCCTCTCCCCTCCCGCCCGTCTGCGCACGCGTGCCTGAGCGAGCGAGCCCCGAGAGGACGGACCCAGGTGCGCTCCTGCCCGCCCACCAACCCCAGCTCCCCCCAGGGGCGCGCGGGGTGAGAAAGGGGGGCGTGGGATGAGTAGTCGGGGCGCGCGCCCACCACATCCAGACAGGGATCAGGACCTTGTGGCTCCTCGAACCCTTCCGTATCTCGGCCTTCGCGGTCTGGAGGTAGGGGGCGGCCTCCCTGACAGGCGAGGCTGAGAGGCTGCCTAGCCCTGCGACTCTGGTGTGCGTGGGTTTGGGTTCTGGCGGGAGCCCCCGGGCGATGCGCGCAGCGGGCTCTCGCCGCCTCCAGCCGCGCACGCGCGGGCCCCTCCCCCAGTCTGTCGCGCACGTTGGGTGGGAGTCTAGGAGGGGGCGGGACTATCTTAGGGCTAGTGGCAACTTGGGGCAGAGGTCAGGGGTCACGCTGGGTCAGTCTGTTGGGAAGTGTTGGGAGACGGTAATGACTCCTGGGGTTAACAGTTCAAGTTTCTTGGATTGTAGTTAGCTTGGGCCCCGTGAATCTGTTTTGGAGGAGGGAGTGGATCAAAGGCAGCACCATGGTTAGGAATTTCCTTTAACACTGGGGGAACACTTCCGGGCCTTGTGTGAGTTTACACTGCCTGTTTCCGGGCCATGGTCCTTAACTGTGTGGCCTCATTCACATCTTACTACTACTCGTGTTTCCTGCTGTAGTGCTTGTATTTGGGGAATTGTCTCCTGGCGCAGGTATGGGAGTCACAAGGCCCTGCCCTGAGGAAGGGTGTGTTCTGCCCTCACTGGCAGGGAGAACAGGCAACCTGGGAGCCAGCACCTTTTTGAGCTTCTGGATGTGACAGCCTTTTTTTCTTCATTATTTGAACTCCATTTAGTTGGAGATTTTTATGCTGAGGCTTTTTGAACTTTTTTATTGCTTCACTTCGCTGCTCTTCCCACCAGCCAGAATTTTATGTCTTTTAAGGAATTCTGCTTTCACAAATTTGATTTGCTTTTATTTTTAGAAATATGAACTTTTCCTACTATGGTAATTTTTTTCAGCTTTTGAGCTGATTTCGGTATATTTAAAAGTCTTGAGTTGGTTTAAAGAAGGCTTTTGTAGATGTTGATAAACATCAATTGATTCCTCTCTGATGTTTTTCCTCCCATTTTGTCTGTTTCAGTTGTGATTTCCCTCAGTACGGCAGCACCGTGGAAGTACAGACTTTCACAGGGGGTGTGGTCTCAGCTCACACAGGTGAGGGTTCAGATATCATTTTATGTACTGATGCTGATGCGAGACATGTTTGAGGTAATTAGTGAAAAATTATAGGTTTATACTTTCTGGGTTGATGATAGCATTGCAACAGTAGAACTGGAACTGTGAGTAAAGATTTGATCACCATGGCTCTGCCAAGGAGAATAGCATGTCCTCCATGGTTTTGGCATCAGACTACCTAGGTTTCAGTCTTCCTCTTACCACTTCCTTACCATGTGACCATGTGCAAGTCATTTGATCTCTTTGTGTCCTGATTTGCTAACTTTTAAAGTAGAGGAAATATTAAAATGTAAGTTCCATTTAGGTCAGGAATTTTCCTCATGGCTCAGTATGTAGAAGTAACTAAGTGAAAATTATGGTTTGAAAAGTACATAGTTCACATAGATGTATAGAATACATCAAGT
This sequence comes from Cynopterus sphinx, assembly GCA_030015415.1. Classification (NCBI taxonomy): domain Eukaryota; kingdom Metazoa; phylum Chordata; class Mammalia; order Chiroptera; family Pteropodidae; genus Cynopterus; species Cynopterus sphinx. Next base: position 89,428,076 of record CM057379.1, on the reverse strand, counting down.
GAGTACTGAGTATCTGACATAATAAATGCTCAAGAAATGTAGGTTGTAACCACTCTGTTTATTTACCTTTATTTTTAATGTTATTTCTGGTTATTTACAAGATTATTTAATTTTTTAAGATTTCACTTCTACTCTTTTTACCCTTCTTTAGGTGCTCCAGAGGCCGGTGGACCTGAGCGGAGGCTGGGACGCCCTAGTGGGCCCCGGGCCCTGGAAGGCGGGTCCCGGTGGCCGGTGGCCCAGAATGAGGCCAGTTCCCAGCATGCCCTGCAGCCGGACGCCAGCCCCTCGGCCAGCAGCAGTGGTGACAACAACCCAGTCATTCTTCAGGCATCCAAAGAGGAGCCTGGGAGTGGGACCATGCAGAGCAGCCCCTCCCCTGCTCACCCTCAGCTCCCAATCCTGCAGACACAGGTTTAAAAGTGATGGGGAGGTTCCTTCCCTACTTCTGTTCTGTAGGCCATTGGCTCTGAGGCAGAAGAAATGTGGCAGGTCTTAGCCATATTTCCATGATCCTAGGTAGCTGAGTAGCTGAGTTTAGAGAATCTTTGGTGTTTGGACTCTTAAGCCTATTAGATGCTCACATTGTACTTGAACTTAGTGTAATATTGATCTCTGAGACTGGAAATTCCTTGTTACCTGAAAAAGGTTGAATTAGGCCAGTTTGGAAATGGAGTAGGGACAACATGCTTCTAAGACTGTGTGCTTTGAGAATAGCTCAGTTTCTTTTGGAACAGGAACATGTTAAGTGTTATGGATAATGTGTATTCATTCTTTTTTTATATCAAGGAAGTGCAGGGGGTCAGGGAAATAAATCTTGGGTTTTTACACCAGGCAGACCTAGGTGTGTGTACAGTAGGCTTTTTTAAAATACATTTTTATTTTTCAATTAGAGTTGCCCAGTCCCAGCTTTGCTGCTTTTTTTACATACTTGGTTACAGGAATATTGTTCAGCTAGACTTAAGGCAATTTTCAATGATGGTTTTCTGTAATTGTAAATTTGATGTGGTCCTGGGAGGAGGTGAACACCACTTTAACTAGAAGCTATAGTAGGCTTTTGACGGTTATGAATTTGATGTATACAATTTTCCTGAGAAGCTGGGAAATTTTGTGACTTTTAAAAGTCTTTTGTCATTTAGCTAAGTAAGAATTTGAGTGGCACACTGAAGCTTGTGTGCTAGAGTAAATTTCATGAGTTTCCTTACTGTCCACATTTAAGTGGGATTTGTTCTCTACTTTTTATTGCTTGTTCAGGCTCTTGTAGAGCAACAGGTGGTTGGTTGAGGACAGTGACCAATCCTCCCTCCCCTTCCCCTCATACATCTTCAGTAAAGGAAACACCAAGACTGGTAACAAATATAAAGAGGTTTAGGTGATCTTAGATTGGGTTGGTTGGTTGTTGACGTCTTTTGAATTTGATGATAGCTCAAATTTATTTAGATCGGTGAAGCTACCATATTTGCTGGAAAAGAAAGGAACAATAGGGATTTGTTTATGTGCGTGAAATCATTGAAATTCTGAAAGGTTCATTAAAATTTTAAATCATACACTAGAGTGGTATTTTTGAATTTCAGGCTATAACTTCTCGTCAACCAAGCATCTACTATAAACTTTGTTTTGCCTTCTTGGGTATCTTATTAAAACTCTACATGCAAAGGTTTGCATTTATGAAAATGAGGTTGATACCTTACTCTAGAATGTGTTTCTTGTGGAGATAGAATGAAATAATGTACTTTAAACTCTTAGTACTGTGCTAAGCATTCATTTCATCTTTATTTTTCCCTTTTCTAGATGGTGTCGGACGGCATGACAGGCAGTAATCCTGTGTCCCCTGCCTCGTCCAGTTCCCCAGCCTCTAGTGGGGCAGGTGGCATCTCCCCCCAGCATATAGCTCAAGATTCCTCTCTGGATGGACCTCCAGGGCCCCCAGATGGTGCCACAGTGCCTCTGGAGGGGCTCAGCTTACCCCAGGCTACAGACTTGGCTAATAAGGGCCCAAAGTGGGAGAAGAGCCATGCTGAGATTGCAGAGCAAGCCAAGCATGTACGTATTGGGAGGGCTCATGAGGATTCTTGGGACTAGTCTCTGAATTTTTATGTTTTATAGATATTTTACATTTCTTTCCTCATCATGAATTTAGAGTTTAGGTTCTGTCTTAACTTAGTGATCTTGAGCAAGTTGCTTGAATTCTGAGCCTCATGTCTTTTTCTATGAAATAGGGATGGTGAAATAGTTTATAGGTTTTAGAAGACATAAAGATAGAAAAGTGCTTTGTAAACTGAGGCTCTAATAATTTACTGGTTTCTACTTGTCATTTCTATCCTGTAGCTTTTGTTAATACTTATCCATTGATAAGTGTGGTCCCTGGGCCTGTAGCGTCAGCATTACCTGGGAACTTATTAGAAATGCAGATTCTTGGTACCCCTCTTCCACCTACTCTTAAAACTAAAGGGCGGGGCCCAGCAGGTTTGTCTTAAAAAGCACTTCAGATGCTTCTGTTGCATGCTCAAATTGGAGAGCCCGTTGGTTTAATGCTAATATCTTTCCTGATGTTTTCTTTACTATCAGGCCATTTAGTGCCCTGATTCATCTCTGGTTGTTACTTCCTTTGATTCAGTTTTATCAGGAGAGGACAATAATAAAGGCAATTGTCCTAAGTTTTTAAATCACTTATTAAATTAAAAAATTTCAAATGGTTATATTTTTTCTTTATGCAATATATAATCAGTGTAGAAGCAATGTTATCTTTTTGTCATACTAACCACTGTTAATCGTTTTGTGTATAACTTTAGTATTTTTGTGTATAGCTTAAGTATTTCCATAAAAAACATTTTTATAAAAATAATATTTAAAAACAAAAAGGATTGTATAAATTGGGCTTTATAGCATATTTCTAAGCATGAACATGCTCCTGCATAAGTAGATTATACGGTAGCAAAGAACCCCTGTATGTAGTGTCAATAAAGAAACAGGCCCTCCTTGCTTCTTTGGGATGTTCCCTTGGGATATGTTTTCCCAAGTCCTATGTGTATTCATAGTGAGTGGAGATTGTTTGAAATAATGGAAAAGAGCATGAAATATGGAATCATCGTACCCATTTTTAATTCTGTTAATACTTTCTGTCTGTATGATCTCAAGTAAATTACTTAATCTTCCTGATCTTATGTTGTTTTCTTTTTTTTACTCACCTGAAGGAGTATAATACCTACTCATAGAATTGGTATGTAGACTTAAGCATGATATATTCAGTCCAGCTAGTGCCTATACATAGTGCGCAGGAGTTTACCCATCGTCATAAGGTAGGGTAAATGTCCAATAACTTGATTGACCTAGCTCTACTTCAATAGGAAGCTGAGATTGAGACTCGGATTGCTGAGCTGCGGAAGGAGGGTTTCTGGTCATTGAAGAGGCTGCCTAAAGTGCCCGAGCCTCCCCGCCCCAAAGGCCACTGGGACTATTTGTGTGAGGAGATGCAGTGGCTCTCTGCAGACTTTGCTCAGGAGCGCCGTTGGAAACGGGGTGTGGCCCGTAAGGTATGTCTTCAATTGGGCTTACTTTCCATTTCTTTTTCAGGTTTGCCTTTTCTTGTTGGATGGGTGGGTTGGAAGGAAACCAAATAGAATAGTATAGGCTGTTTATTGATGCCTATAGTCTCAAGAGGCAAACTCTTCTGACATCCTAGGTTTCTGGGCCTTGATTATTTACTTTTGACTTGGGGTGTTTGCGTGCTGGTTCCTCATTCCCATAGGTAGTACGCATGGTGATCCGGCACCATGAGGAACAGCGTCAGAAGGAGGAACGGGCTCGGAGGGAGGAGCAGGCCAAGTTGCGCAGAATCGCCTCTACCATGGCCAAGGATGTCAGGCAGTTCTGGAGCAATGTGGAGAAGGTAGGCAGCAGGGATTGGGAAAGAGAGGTGCCTTGGGTTTGGTTGGTAGGTAGCATGGTTGCAGAAATGATCAAAACTTCATGACAGTGAATAATATAATTTCAAGCAACTTTAACAACATTTTCGTTGTGCTTTGGACATTTCTTGCATTAAGTGTTACGAAGAAGAATGGAAAATATAGGCCCTGCCTTTGGAGATTGTTAATAGGACTTCTTGACTCCTCTTAGCCATCTGTCCTTTGTAGAGCATTCAGCATGCTTTTTCTAAAACCTGCTTGTGCCGTTAACCTGCTTAAATACTATCAAAGTTCTCATTAAATTGTTTTCATCTATTAAGTTTTAATGGTTTCTCAAGCATTACCTGGATTGTGTGTATTTTCAGTTTTTATTGTGTCCTGCCAGTTCTTTTCCTTCCTCTTCCACTTAAAAGTTCCTTTTGCTTATTCCTAGTCATTAACACATTTCGCTACTCGGAATGCCTTTCTTCTCATTTCCATTTAGGGGACACTTACTTAGGCTTAAAGATTCAACTTCAGATACACTTATAAATCTTACTCTCTTGTTTGAAGCTAAGATATCTCTTCTCTCTTCTGAACTCTCTTTGTGCTTTCTTCAGAAGCACCCTTAAAGTTATTTAGCTCTTCCTCCTGTAAGGCAGTCTTGGGCTTAGCCTAGAGGAGGCTTCCCTAAATGTAGGATAAAAGAGTATGTAAACAATAGATTGTCAGGATGACCCATCCTTATCATGCTTGTGACAGGTGGTACAATTCAAGCAACAGTCAAGGCTGGAGGAAAAGCGCAAGAAAGCTCTGGACCTACACCTGGACTTCATTGTGGGGCAAACTGAAAAATACTCAGACCTTCTGTCTCAGAGCCTCAACCAGCCACTAACCTCCAGCAAAGCTGGCTCCTCCCCTTGCCTTGGCTCTTCCTCAGCTGCCTCTAGTCCTCCACCTCCAGTTTCCCAACTGGATGACGAAGGTATGTGTCCTCTTTGGCTCTGTTACTCTTCCTCATGTACCCTTTCCAGAGCTGAAAACCCACCCTGTGGCTTGCAGGGCCCGTGGACTTTGTGACCTTGTTCTCCTGCTATAGATGGGGACTTCCAACCCCAAGAGGAGGAGGAAGAGGACGATGAGGAGACTATTGAGGTTGAAGAACAACAGGAAGGCAATGATGCAGAGACCCAGAGGCGTGAGATTGAGCTGCTTAGACGTGAGGGAGAACTGCCATTGGAAGAGCTGCTCCGTTCCCTACCCCCTCAGCTGCTAGGAGGGCCTTCCAGTCCCTCGGGAACCCTATCATCTCGTGATAGTGACACCCGAGATGGACCTGAAGGTGGTGAAGAAGAGACTTCTCAAGTATTGAAGGTATGGGCAGAGGGTGGAGGGAGGGCCCAGCTTGGGGGCAGAGGGTGAAAAAGGTTCAAAGCCTGAGTTCTGGTGTTTAAGATTGGGTTTGGGGCAAGTTGCAGTCTGAGTTGGGCAGAGTTTCTGATATGTAATGGAGGAGCATACTCTACTGTACCTTTTAAATTGCTGTGTGACCTTGAAAAAATGTTTGTTCTGGCCTGTGCCACTCCTATGAAATGGCCCTGATATTCCTTTACAGATCTTATAGATTTGGAGCTGGGATGGTAACCTTGAAGTCTTTTGGACCTAAGCTGTTTGTTTTTCTATATGTCCAGGTGCATGGGGATGGTGTTAGGGGCCTCTTTCTTGTCTAGCACTTTGACAGGTCCTCCCCAGGCAGTGGGTCCAGGATTTGGTAGCTGGTGCTTAAAGGAAACCCTTGATTGCATCTTTGCCCAGGAACTGTGCCAGTGGCATCTGTCATTCAATGGGACAGATTGTTCTGACATCTTATTCAACGTTGTACCTTTTTCCTGCAGCTCTAACCTTGGGCTCTCTCTCTTTTATCCTTTGCTATACAGGTAAAGTCCCCACCCCACTCTGTTACACAGCGAAACAAGCAGCCTTGGCATCCAGATGAGGACGATGAAGAGTTTACTGCCAATGAGGATGAAGGTCAGGCCTATTCTCTGTATCCTGTTGTCTCTCACCCCTTAAATAGTTTGGATCTAATATTTCAGGCTTTCTCACCTCTGCCACTTGGACTGTGCCCCTATCATTGATCTAACTTCATTCTCTTTCCTAGCGGAGGATGAAGAGGATACCATAGCTGCTGAGGAGCAATTAGAAGGGGAGGTGGATCATGCCGTGGAGCTGAGCGAGTTGGCTCGAGAAGGTGACATTCCCTAGAAATTTTACTGAGCATCCATTTTGGTGTCTCCTCTGTAGGGTGCCAGGGATAAAAAGATGAATAAGACACTTTTTATTTCCTCTGGAGGAGCCCCAGGTCTAATGACAAAGACAGATTTATAAACAAATAATTATAAATAGAATAAGAAGACTGGTTATGATAGAATTTTAAACAAAGTGATATGAGAACCCATGGAGGAAGAGCTGTTGAAAGGATATTAGTTATGTTTGACCTGAACTTTAAAAGGGAGGTTCATCAAATTGATATTGTCCTTCCTGGCAGAAGACAGCACCATCCATGGTTCTAGCCCAGGTTGTTGGGTTTGGCTTTAGTAGTTGGTGCTAAAAGTAAACTCTTGCCTCCACTCAATCTGAGCCTCACTTTGTCTGCAGAGACCTATGTAAAATGAACTGGCACCACTGAGACCTGCTCCCTTTCCTTCTAACCACCCAAAAGCTTACCCTTCATTTTTTCTCCAGGTGAGCTATCTATGGAGGAATTATTGCGGCAATATGCAGGAGCCTATGCCTCTGATGCCTCTGCCCCAGGTTCTGAGAGTAGTGAAGAGGACGATGAAGATGAAGTTGAGGCTGACAGCTCTGACTCTGAACCAGAGCAGGCCACAGAAGCTGAAGATGTTCCTCAAGAGGAGAGTAGTAGTCAATCAGGTGAATATGTGGTCATGAAGCAGGAGCTGGGGAGAGTAGGCACTGGAGGAAGTGGGTATGATGAGCACTAAGTCTTGATCTTATGCTTTAGACTCTGCTGAGGAGCAGAGTGAGGATGAGGAAGATGAGCATTCAGAGGAGGAGGAAACCAGCAGGAATTCTGAATCAGAGGAATCCGAGTCTGCGGAGTCTGAGGAGTCCCAATCACAGAGCCAAGCAGATGAAGAGGAAGAGGATGATGTTGGTGTGGAGTACTTGCTTGCCCGGGATGAAGAGCAGAGTGAGGCAGATGGAGGTAGTGGGCCTCCAACCCCAGGGCCCACCACCACTCTAGGCCCTAAGAAAGAAATTACTGACATTGCGGCAGCAGCTGAAAGTCTCCAGCCCAAGGGTTATACCTTGGCCACTACCCAGGTATCCCCAGTACCCAGCTTTTGCTTTCTTATACCTTGACTTTCTTGTTTCTCAGTGATGGACACCTCAGTTCCATCATGATACCGCTCTCTTTCTCTCAAATCAGGTGAAGACACCCATCCCCCTGCTGTTGCGGGGCCAGCTCCGGGAGTACCAACACATTGGATTGGACTGGCTGGTTACTATGTATGAAAAGAAGCTTAATGGCATTCTTGCTGATGAGATGGGGCTAGGCAAAACAATCCAGACCATCTCCCTACTTGCCCACTTGGCTTGTGAGAAAGGTAACTAGACAAGGCCCTTCCTCTTGGGTCTCCTTGACCAACTCCTTGGGAAGCTTGTTTAATGGTAACTCCAGCTTCAGGGTTCTGAAACATTTACTCTTGCTGGTTGTCTTAGTAACTTCATTGACTCTGGTTGTTTACTGTATTAAGAGGCCAGTGTAGGTGCTAGGATTCTTAGGAAGGGACTATTAGGTCAGGGTTATGCCTGAGGAACAAGAACCCCAAAGTTCATATTTCTTTATTTCTCATTTTTTTTAAATGCTTCCATTTAAAATCTTTCTGAATCTTATATATTTTTTTAATTAAGATATAATTGACATATATTAGTTTCAGGTATACGATGTTATGATTTAGTGTTTGCATGCATTGAGAAATGACCACAATAAGCCTAAAGTCTGTCACCATACATAGTTGCAAAAGTTTTTTTCTGATGAGAACTTTTTAAAATCTTAGCAAGTTTCACATGTGCAATACAGTATTGTTAATTATAGTTACCATGCTATACATCTCATTCTTTTGCTAAACAGGTAACTGGGGTCCCCATTTGATAATTGTCCCCACCAGTGTGATGTTGAACTGGGAAATGGAGTTGAAGCGTTGGTGCCCCAGCTTTAAAATCCTCACTTACTACGGAGCCCAGAAAGAAAGGAAGCTCAAGCGGCAGGTTCGCTCCTCCATGTGATGCCTCCTACCCCCTCACCCCCAGTCGATAACGATACCTCTTCTTATTTTGTTCCCTTTTCTCAAATGCATTTCTTTCCCTACCTCTTCTGTTGTTCCATGCTGCTCCTAGGATTTTCTCTTTTTCCAACCTGATTTCTGTCCCATGAGTATTTTAGCATATTTCCCCTTTTTTCTCTCTTTTCTTTTCACCCCAACATCTGCTGCTTTCTCCTGTTACCTCAGGGCTGGACCAAGCCCAATGCCTTCCATGTGTGTATCACATCTTACAAGCTGGTGCTGCAGGACCACCAAGCCTTCCGCCGCAAGAACTGGCGCTATCTCATTCTGGATGAGGCTCAGAACATCAAGAACTTCAAGTCACAACGCTGGCAGTCACTGCTCAACTTCAACAGGTAGAGATAGAAATGGGGATTTGTGGGAGTGTGACTTTGTCTGAAGAGTGGGATGCTCTAAAGGTTGAGAACTTGGTGACCATCTTCCCTCTAATTCCCTCTGTCTCTTTGCAGCCAGAGACGCCTGCTTCTGACAGGAACTCCCTTGCAAAACAGCCTCATGGAGCTATGGTCCTTGATGCACTTTTTGATGCCCCATGTCTTCCAGTCTCATCGCGAGTTCAAAGAATGGTTCTCTAATCCCCTAACTGGCATGATTGAAGGCAGCCAAGAGTATAATGAAGGTCTGGTCAAACGCCTCCACAAGGTAGGGACTGTTAACAATTTGTCAGGCAGGAGTATTGGGAACGGTGAGGAACTAAGGGCAATACCCAGAAAACTTTCAGGGAGAGGGAAGTCAGAGCTAGGCTAAATTCACCCAGATGTCAAGCTGTTAGTGTTCCAGTGACTAACTCATTGCGAAATGAGTGACCTCATCTTAGCTCATCATTATACTTGTTGTCTTTAATGATGACATTTCTGTTTTTATTTTCTGAGTAGAATGGTAATGCTTATCATTCCCTGCTTGGATTTCTCTTTACTTGCTTTCCTTAACTTTGTATTTTTGTTGTGTGCTTTCTCCCCACCCTCTTGTCCTTCCCTTCCTCTTCCATCTCTCTGCCGCTGTCTGCTTTCTTTTCTTTCTCTTTCTCGCTTTTTCAGGCTCTTCTCTTTTGCACAGCTTTTAACATCTCAGCATTCTGATCTTTATTTTTTGCTTTAATTTATATATTTCATAGGTATATTCATTCATAAGGTTTTAAAGATTCCTATTTGTGTTTTTAATCTTTTGACTCTCTGGATCAGGGATCCTCAACCCCTGGGCCACAGATCGGTACCAATCCATGACCTCTTAGGAATCAGGACCCAGTAGGTGGTGAGGGGCGGGCCAGTGAGCAAAGCTTTATCTGTATTTGCAGTCACCCCTAGCGCTAGGAGCACTGGTCCCTGGTGCCTAAAAGGTTAGGGACCGCTGTACTAGACTACTTTACCTATATGTAAATTTGACTTGATGTCTTTAATTGAAAGTACTTCTGGAACTCTGTTCTAACCCACACATCTCAAGCCTTATAGGCTATTTTTCTGTTTTGGTCAATTACACCACCATTTTAGTAAATCACACTAGAAACCAAGAAGTCTTCTTTATACCCCTTTATTTTTTCCTTTTCTTTATTTCTTCCATGTTAACTTGATGACCATCCTATTAGATTTTATCTCCTGAGATCTCAAATTTGCCTCTTGTTTTCTATGCTATATCACTGCCGCAAGTTTTGTTCTCAGTTTCTCTCTTAGATTTACTTTCCATAATTTTGTAAATTTACATTTACTTATTGAAATGTAATTTGAGTCATCCCTCCTGTATAATTAGTTGTTCTGCCCTCGGTGCTTTCTTTATCACTTCTTATGTTGTGGTATCATCTTTATGTCATTAGATTCCTTGAGAAGAGTGCTTGCCTCTGACTCACCTTTGCATATTTGGTTCCTGGCATGCTGCATAGCTCCATGAGTATTTACTGATGAGTTAGCCAGCACCCAGCTGATTATCAAGCCAAGACCCAGCTAGAGGGGCTAGGCTGGGGTCAGTGCCCACTGTTCTCCTGTCAGCCATTTGTTTATTTGCTTTTAGGTTTTGCGGCCTTTTTTGCTGCGCCGAGTTAAGGTGGATGTTGAGAAGCAGATGCCCAAAAAGTATGAACATGTCATCCGCTGCCGCCTCTCCAAGCGCCAACGCTGTCTCTATGATGACTTCATGGCACAGACCACGTAAGAGAGCTGAGGGTAGGCCCTAGATTGAAGCACAGCTGTGGGAGTCAGGATACCTCATTTTATTTTTTTTCTCTCTCAGAACTAAGGAGACACTAGCCACTGGCCATTTCATGAGCGTCATCAACATTTTGATGCAGCTGCGAAAAGTCTGCAATCATCCAAACTTATTTGACCCTCGACCTGTTACCTCCCCCTTCATCACCCCAGGCATCTGCTTCAGCACCGCCTCTCTGGTGCTAAGGGCCACTGATGTCCATCCCCTCCAGGTAAGTGGTTATCCCCAAGGTTGTTGGTTCTACCCAACCCTGCACTTCTTTTCTTTAGGCTAGAGTTTGACTTTTTGAATCCTAACTTTTCCCATTATCTCAGAATTATTCCCTTAGTTTCATTGTTTTCTAGCTGTGTGACTTTGGGCAAGCTAATTATTAACCTCTAACCTAAGTTTGTTTGCCTTTCAAAATAGGGGTTATATGGCCTATTGTGCAGCATGTTTGTGATAATGATGTTAATACTTTTGGAAGTACTTGGTGTGTTAAAAGTACTTACTGTAATTTTGTTTGCTAATCCTTCCCTCTTTCGGCCACCCTCCCTGCCCTCAAATTTTTGTTTTTATTGTGACAAAATACACATGACAAATTTTACTATTTTAACCATTTTAAGTGTATGGTTCGGTGGCATTAAGTACATTCACATTGTTTTACACCAATCACCACCATCCATTTTCAGAACTTTTCTCATCTTTCTAAGTTGAAACTCTGTACTCATTAAATAACTCCTCATTCTCCCCGTCCTCCAGCCCTTGGCAGCCACCATTTTACTTTCTCTCTAAATAAATTTGAGTACTCTAGATACTTCATATAAATGGAATCATAGTGGCTTATATAGCAGAATGTCTTCAACTTTCATCATGCTGTAGCATGTGTCAGAATTTCCACTTTCAAGGTTTAATGATATTTGTATATGTATGTGTGTATATATGTATACACATACCTGTATATGTAAACATATTTTGTTTATTCATCAGTGGACACTTCGGTTGCTTCCCCCCTTTGGCTATTGTGAATAATGCTTCTGTGAACATAGATGTACAATACCTGTTTAAGTGCCTGCTTTCAATTCTCTTTTGGGTGTACAGTCATTCTCCACTTAATGATGGGGATAAGTTTTAAGAAATGTGTCTTTAGGTGATTTCATTGTTGTATGAACATCATAGAGTGCACTTAGACAAACCTAGATGGTATAGCCTACTACACACTTAGGCTATATGGTATAACGTATTGCTCATATGTTATAAGCCTGTATGGTAGTTGTAACACAATGGTAAATATTAAAATAGAAATGTACATGGAAAAATAAGTATACAAAATGGTACACCTCTCTAGGGCACTTACCATGAACAGATCTTTGTAGCACTAGAAGTTGTTCTGGGTGAGTGAACATGAAAGTGTAGGGTATTACTGTATACTACTATAGACTTTATAAACATTTGCAAAACAACACAAAATTAAATGAAGTATAAGAGAAAATAATATAATCATGAGACTCAGTAAACATGATGTATATGAGGCTGCTGGCTTAACAGCATACTGTTTACAGCAAACTTTTTTAACAGGTAGAATAAATTTTAAAATGACAAAAAATAGTAAATACATTCACTCATAATATAGTCGTTTATCATTATTAAATATCATGCTGTGTACTTAATTATATGTGCTGTACTTTTATGTGACTGGTATCGCAGTAGGTCTATTTAAACCAACATCACCATAACACATGTGAGTAATATGTCACACTATTATATTAGGACAGCAATAATGTCCCTGAGTAATAGGAATTTTTCAGCTCTATTATAATCTTATGGGACTGCTGTTGTATATGTGGTCCATCATTGACCAAAATATTATGTGCTACATGACTGTATACCCAGAAGTGGAATTGCTGGATCACACGGTAATTCTATTTTTAATTTTTTTGAGAATGACCATACTGTTTTCCATAGTGACTGCTCTATTTTATGTTCTTACCAGCAGTTCACAAGGGTTCTAATTTGTCCACATCATTGCCAAGTCCTGTTGTTTTTTATTTTTTGATAATGTCTAAATGGTGTGCAGTGGTATCTCATTGTGATTTTGATTTGTATTTCCCTAATGATTAGTGATCTTGAGCATTTTTTCTGTGTTTATTGTATATTTTCTTTGGAGAAATATTTATTAAAGACCTTTGTTGATTTTTTAATTGGGTTGTTTGTATTTTTATTGTTGAGTTGTAGAAGTTCTTTATCTGTTTTGGATATAACACCTATCAGATAATGTGATTTGCAAATATTTGTGCCATCTTTCACTCTGTTTATCGTGTCCTTTGATACAGTTCAGTTTATCAATTTTTTTTTGTTGTTGTCTCTGCTTTTGGTGTCATATTCAAGAAATTAGTGCCACATTGAACCTTGCTTTTATGTTCTTGTGCCAGCGAATAGACATGGGTCGTTTTGATCTTATTGGCCTGGAAGGTCGAGTCTCTAGATATGAGGCCGACACATTTCTACCCCGGCACCGCCTGTCCCGCCGGGTACTGCTGGAGGTGGCTACTGCTCCTGACCCCCCACCCCGGCCCAAGCCAGTCAAGATGAAGGTCAACAGGTACCAGGGCTGAGGAATGAGGGAATAAGGGGATGGACTCCCAGTGGTTACAGCTAGCTGAGAGGATTTGGGATGGACAAAAAGTTGGGAGGCTAGGCTAGGATGTTTATGTGGGTTGGATGCAAGCTACTATGGAGAGATTAGGGGAGAAAATAACTAGAAGTGGGTCCTGGGGTGAGGAGCCCTTGTGTTCGTCATTGACCCTTCCTCCCTTGGAGTTTTTGTTTATCTTGGGTTTCTTTCCATCTTTCTCTTTTGGGTCTTCCCTCCCCCGCCTCCCTTTGCTTTTGTAATCTCAATCTTTTCTGCCTTATTTTCCTCATTCCTTTTTTTTTCTTACTCCTTATCTTCTCTATCTACCTAACCCCTTGTATTTTTCTCATAGAATGCTGCAGCCGGTGCCCAAGCAAGAAGGACGGACAGTCGTGGTGGTGAACAGCCCACGGACCCTCTTGGGTCCTGTCCCAGTCCGACCCCCTCCAGGCCCTGAGCTCTCAGCCCAGCCTATCCCTGGCCCAATCCCTCCAGTGTTGCCAGCACCACTGATGGTATCAGCAACGCCTGCTGGACCCCCACTTATTCCAGCATCCCGGCCTCCTGGACCTGTTCTGTTGCCCCCACTGCAACCAAACAGTGGACCGCTCCCTCAGGGTGAGTTGCAAAGAAGACAGGGCACTGAGGGGTACTTCTATTTGATTAGTCAGACTGAGGAAGAAGTAATCAAATTAGAGTGAGGAGTTGGGTTAGGTATGGTGTCTGTTGGGCTGGAAGGGAGTATGTATGAAGGCTTCTGGGAGCCGGCCAGTGCTCTGGTTACAGTATATCTGACATGTTTGCTTTGTGTCTAGTGTTGCCTTCCCCCCTGGGGGTCCTAAGTGGAAACTCACGGCCGCCCACGCCAACCCTGTCTCTGAAGCCGGCCCCACCTGCTCCTGTTCGCCTGAGCCCTGCCCCACCCCCAGGCTCCTCTAGCCTGTTGAAGCCCCTGACAGTGCCACCAGGCTACACCTTCCCTTCTGCTGCTACTACCACTTCTACCACCACAGCCACTGCTCCTACCACAGCATTACCAGCTTCTACTCCTGCACCACAGCGCCTCATCCTATCTCCTGATATGCAAGCTCGCCTGCCCTGTAAGTTCCTGGGGCTCCTTGAGGGTGGGGGACTTGGGAGGAAGGCTTATATGCCTTGGAGCTAGAGAAGAAAAGCTCAGGAACATGTATGTATTAAATTCTAGGTGGCTAACACATATTAAGTATTTTGCCAAATGTTGGTAATTCATAATGAAGTAAGAGCCTCAAGGAGTTCACAATCTAGTGGAGGAGATGACATATAGATGAGTAAATGGTGGCAAGTCCAGTGATAGAAAGTCATTTGAGATAAAAGGCTTGTAGAGGAGTGGGAGGAAATTGGCTTAGTATGGTGGCAGGCCATTAGGGTGTAAAGGAGATTGCTAAGCAAGTAGGTGGGATTGGAAGGCGTAAGGTAACGTTAAAAGCTCAAAGACTGTAAAGGAAAGCTAAGCTTATGTGAGAAATTGAGTGGGGGAAGGGTTAGAGGAACTGCAGACCCTCATGAGGGTCTGCAGAGTGGCATTGAGCAGAGTGAACCCTTTATACATTAAGTCCCTCCTTTGTTCATAGCAGGTGAAGTGGTCAGCATCGGGCAGTTGGCCTCACTGGCACAACGTCCAGTGGCTAGTGCAGGGGGAAGCAAACCTCTCACCTTCCAAATCCAGGGCAACAAGCTGACTTTGACTGGTGCCCAGGTGCGCCAGCTTGCCATGGGGCAGCCCCGCCCGCTGCAAAGTAGGTAAAACCCACCCCCTGTCCTGCCTTTTTCCTGTGCTTTGTCTTGTTTTTGTGGCTCTTTTTAGACGTCAGCCTTTATGTTTCTTTTCCTAGCTTTTGGTGGGTGGAGCCAAGGGGAAATGTTTGGAGGGAGTTTTTGATAAAGATAAGGATGAGGTAATTCTAGAGAAGTTATCTTTTCTGGTCTTTCCCTTTCCTTTTTCCCTTGCCTCTGCCTTCCTCCTGCTGATAGCCGCTTCTCTCTTTCTTTCTCTCTTCCCTTAACCCAGGGAATGTGGTGCACCTGGTGTCAGCTGGGGGGCAGCACCACCTCATCAGCCAGCCTGCCCATGTGGCTCTCATCCAGGCCGTGGCCCCGACCCCTGGCCCCACCCCTGTCTCTGTGCTGCCTTCTTCGACCCCCAGCACCACCCCTGCCCCCACTGGCCTCAGCCTTCCGCTTGCTGCTAATCAGGGTGAGGCTCCTGGCCTTTCTACTTACTTAGCTCTTAATGGCATTGGTCTTTCCAGGCATGCCCTGGGCTGTGTACTTACTGTCTGTCCAGCCTTCCCTTAGTATTGTTTTCCCTTGCCAGCATCTCCAATATCTGTCTGCTGCCCTCTCCTCCCCTTGGACTTCTTCCATCCTTTGGGTCTCTTGTTTCTTTTCTACCTTCCCCTCAATGTAGCTTCCTCTTGCAGTGCCACCAACCATGGTGAATAATACAGGCGTGGTGAAGATTGTAGTGAGACAGGCCCCTCGGGATGGACTGACTCCTGTTCCTCCGTTGGCCCCAGCACCCCGGCCTCCAAGCTCTGGGCTTCCAGCTGTGTTGACTCCACGCCCCACATTAACCCCTGGCCGGCTACCCACACCTACTCTGGGTACCACCAGGGCCCCTATACCCACGTCCACTGTGGTGAGGCCCCTGCTGAAGCTGGTTCACAGTCCTTCGCCCGAAGTCAGTGGTGAGTCCAGATGGCTGAGGCCTGAAATTTTCTGCTAGAAATGGAAATAGAATGGCCCCAAGAGTTTCTTAGTCACAACAGATCCTTTAATTATCCAGTATACTGACTCACTGCAGTGGGACCCCAGAATTGGGCTGCCAGTACTTTATCTAATTTCAAGATACATTTGTTGGAACTTTGGAGGGAAAAGAAATGTTAAATTGTCAGATTCTTTGAATCTTTGTCCCCATGGTGTGGGAATGAAGGTTTTTGGGGGATCAGGTAAAGCTCGGGGGTAAGGGAAGGGGTGGGACAGGGAAACAGAAGGAGCAAGAAAGAATTCTGGAGCTAACTCATCCTCTTGTCTCCACAGCTTCAGCACCCGGAGCCGCACCCTTGACCATCTCTTCTTCTCTTCCTGTGCCAGCCTCTTCTCCAATGCCAGTTCCCAACTCCTCTCCCCTTGCTAGCCCCGTGCCCTCTACAGTCTCAGTTCCAGTGTCATCTTCACTCCCCATCTCTGTTTCCACCGCACTTACCCCTGTAGCCTCGGCTCCACTCACCATCCCCATCTCAGCCCCCTTACCTGTTTCAGCTTCAGGCCCAGCTCTGTTGACGAATGTGACTCCAACACTGTCACCTGTTGTCTCAGCAGCTCCTGGACTTCCTTCTTTGGCACCAGCTGGGGCTTCCCCGTCAGCATCAGCCTTGACTCTAGGTTTGGCCACAGCTCCATCCCTCTCCCCATCTCAGGCTCCTGGTCACCCTCTGTTATTGGCTCCAGCCTCTTCACATGTTCCAGGGTTGAACTCAGCCGTAGCCCCAGCATGTTCACCCTTACTGGTGCCAGCTTCCGCTCTGGCCAATTCTTTTTCGGCAGCACCAAATCCAGCTCCAGCTCAGGCTTCCCTTCTGGCTCCAGCACCTTCTGCATCTCAGGCTCTAGCCACCTCTCTGGCTCCCATGGCGGCTCCACAAACAGCAATCCTGGCTCCTCCAGCTCCTCCTCTGGCTCCTCTTCCAGTTCTGGCTCCATCGCCAGGTCCTGCTCCTGTCCTGGCTCCATCGCAGACTCCGGTTCCAGTTCTGGCTTCATCATCTACCCCTGGAACTCCTTTAGCCTCAGCTTCTTCACTGGTGCCAGTCCCAACTCCTGTGTTGGCTCCATCATCAACGCAAACTATGGTACCAGCCCCGGTTCCATCACCTCTTCCAAGCTCAGCTTCTTCACAGGCACTGGCCTTAGCCCCAGCTTTAGCGTCCACTCTTGGCGGCTCATCTCCATCTCAGACACTTTCTCTGGGAACAGGGAACCCCCAGGGGCCCTTTCCAGCTCAGACGTTGTCATTGACTCCAGCATCATCCCTAGTACCAGCTCCAGCCCAAACACTGTCTTTGGCACCAGGACCACCACTGGGTCCAACTCAGACGCTGTCTCTGGCTCCAGCACCCCCTCTGGCTCCTGCTTCTTCGATGGGCCCAACCCCAGCTCACACTCTGACTTTGGCTCCGGTGTCATCATCTGCTTCACTCCTGGCCTCAGCTTCAGTGCAAACACTGACCTTGAGTCCTGCCCCAGTTCCAGTGCCCACCTTGGGCCCAGCTGCAGCTCAGACTCTGGCACTGGCCCCAGCCTCAACACAGGTCCCAGCTTCCCAGGCAGCCTCCTTTGTGGTTTCCACATCTGGTGCCTCTCCCTTGCCTGTCACCATGGTATCCCAGCTTCCTGTTTCCAAGGATGAGCCTGAGACACTGACATTGCGCTCTGGTCCCCCCAGCCCTCCCTCCACTGCTACCTCGTTCAGTGGTCCCCGGCCTCGACGCCAGCCCCCACCACCACCTCGTTCCCCTTTCTATCTGGTAAGTTGTATTTCCTCAAAGGAGAGGGAATGGGAAGTTGAGTTTCTTAGGAGAGTTGTTAGAATTATGTTGCTTTTATCTTGGTAAATAACAAAACCTTGTTTTGTGGACCTAATACTTAAGTGCCATTGGACAAGTTCTTTTTTTTTTTTTTTTTTTTTCTGGGCCTATACTCTTATTTGTAAAATGGGAATAATAAATCACGTTCTACTTTTCTCAGGTATTGGGGATCTAATGTGCTTTTAAAACTATTACTGATGTGTTTAAGGGCTTCTTGTTACTATTGATCTCCTTATTCCTTTTCCTTTTGAGTTAGCATTGGCATCTAATTGTCCCATTTTACAGATGAAGAAACTAGCTCATTATGTTATAAAGGTTATACAACTTGTGAGAACAGAGATGTGCCGACTCCATTGCTTTCTCCTCTTCCCAACAAGGGGCAGTACTCAGAGACAATTGCTAAAACCATTACCATCATCAAGTATTTGAACTTCTAAGGAAGGGAAGACATCGTGGAATACAGTTCCATAGAGGTCATGCTTCTGACTTTGATGGTCACCTCTTATAGTTTTGGGGGTTTTTTTTCTTTCTTTCTTTCTTTTTTTAACCTCTGTGGTGATGAAGTGGGCAATATAAAGAATTCTCTTCCCTGTCACTTTATTAGTTTTCTGGCAGCCATTTTTTTCTATCATAAATGTAGTCATATATATATATGTGTGTGTGTGTGTGTGTGTGTATATATATATACACATATACATACACACACATACACACACATACATACATACATACATACATATATACATATTTGATTACATTAAACTCACTACTTAAAGTAAATAACTCAGGAACTTAAAGATCTAGGGAGTTCCTCCAGGCTTTCTTGTCTTTTTCTCATTCTGTTACAGAGCTGCTGCTTATTCTTTGCCTCAGCCTTAGCTTTAGTCTGTCACCCTCCATCAGTGCCCCCTGACTCAGCCTTTTGTCTTTTTCTAATGCTGCCAGGCTGGTCTGGCTTGTAGAAAGTAGAAGAGAGCCTAGATACTAGGCCCAGGGTGGCAGCCCATGGTCTACAAAATTTTGGTTCTTCCACAAGTAGGTAACAACTGTTTTTTCTTTAAACAGTTTGAAATTTAAATTTCACACTGTACAGTTGTCTCATTTAAAGTATACAATTCAGTGGCTTTTAGCGTATTCACACGTTTGTACAACCATTACCAGAGCCATACTTTAGAACATTTTTATGGCCCTAAAGAAATCCCACACCTTTAGCCATCATCTTGTAACCCTCCATCCTCCTAACTTTAGGCAACTATTAATCTAGGTTTTTATAGATTTCCCTTTAAAGTCATATAATATATGGACTCTTTTTCACTTAGCTTAATATTTTTGAGGTTCATTTGTGGTATGGTGTATATCAGTTCTTCATTTCTTTTTTATTGTCAAATCCATTGTATCGATATGCTACATTTTATATATCTATTCATCAGTTGATGGGGATAGTTGGATAATTTCTGTTTCTTGGCTGTTATGAATAATGTAGTTATGAACATAAGACTTTGTCTTTTCATGTTTTCAGTAATATTGGATGTATACCTAGGAATGGAATTGCTGGTCCATATGCTAACTATGTCTAACCCTTTGAGGAACTGGTTTCCAAAGTGGCTGTACCATTTTACATTCCCACCAGCAGCCTGTAAAGGGTTCCAGGATCTTCCCATCTTTGCCAATACTTGTTATTTGTCTATTTGATTGTAACCATTCTAGTGTGTGTAAAGTGATATTTTGTTTTGATTTGCATTTTTCTGATGCCTAATGATATTGAGCATCTTTTCAGTGCTTTTGGCCATTTGTCTATCTTTAAAGAAATGTCTTTTCAGATCCTTTGCCCTTTTTAATTGGATTATTTTATTTTTATTATTGAATTGTAAGAGTTCTTTATGTATTCTGGAAACAAGTCCCTTTTCAGATACATGATTTACAAATAATTCTTTTGCTGCAACTTTTTGAGAGCTGGCCTGTATTGATTTCTCCCTCTGCTAGCATGCTTTCTTTCCTCCCTTAGATCACAAGGAGCCAAGAGGTCAAGCTTAAGGTAGCAGTCAAAAAGAGAGATTTAGAACACTGCTTTTTAAGGACCATCTCCTTGGGTCCAGTCTTAATTATTTGTTTATTCTAATAAATATCAAGAGCTTACTTTGTGCCAGTTACAGAACTAGATAACTGGGCAATTATAGTGAACAAGATCAGTTATGGTTCATATTATATGGGGCTTACAGTTTGGTGGGTAGAAGACATCAAATACACAAATATAAAACTATAAGTGTGGTAAGTGCTCAAAAAAAGTTTTTTATAGCCTGTGAAACTGGAAACAGAGATAGAAAAGGATTGGGTCAAAGTCATACAGATTTCCTGTCTGCGAGGTCACTCTCTTCTCTCACAAGATGATGATAGTGTTCCCATCCCACTCCATTCCTGCTGTGGATTTAATAAACCCCTCTGTATCCTGGTTGGTAATTTGAAAGCTTTTAATAATTGTTTTGGATCTACTCAAGATAATTTAACTTGGATGTTCTGGAGTTAAGTATTATATAGAAAAATTCCCAGGGATCATTCATTCTATAAACTTGTTAGATAGTGGATCTTAATTTTGAATAATCAGGTATTTTGCTTTTGACCTCTTTTCTGTCTTAATAGCATGACTGTTATATCATTGTTCTCCTGCAGAGACGTTATCTTACCATTGAAATGAATAACACATTATTGAAAAACTTAGAAAACTAAATGCATATTTTAATCTTATGGTTGCCACAGATTATGTTTAATTCTGAGAGAAACTCAGGTTTTTTGTATAGACACCGATTACTTTTCGATTTTTCCCCCCTTTTATTCCCAGGACTCCCTAGAGGAAAAACGGAAGCGACAGCGGTCTGAACGCCTGGAACGTATTTTTCAACTTAGTGAGGCTCATGGGGCCCTGGCACCCATATATGGGACTGAAGTCCTGGATTTCTGTACCCTGCCCCAACCTGTTGCCAGCCCCATTGGCCCTCGTTCTTCTCGTCCCAGCCACCCCACCTTTTGGACTTATACTGAGGCTGCCCGCCAGGCTGTACTGTTTTCCCAGCAACGACTAGACCAGCTGTCTGAAATCATTGAGAGGTTGGCAGGGCTAAGTGCAAATGGGAAGAGGGTCTTGGGCCTCTGAGTGAATGTAGTGATTAGGACTGGTGAAGATTCTAACATCTGGGACCTTTCAGAGTTCCATCTTTTATACTGCTTGCCTTCTTCCTTTTGCAGGTTCATCTTTGTCATGCCTCCTGTGGAGGCACCTCCCCCTTCCCTACATGCCTGCCACCCACCTCCTTGGCTGGCCCCACGTCAAGCAGCCTTCCAGGAGCAATTGGCCTGTGAGCTCTGGCCTCGGGCTCGTCCTTTGCACCGTATTGTGTGTAACATGCGCACCCAGTTCCCTGACTTGAGGCTCATCCAGTATGATTGTGGTGAGTTCATTTGCCAAAGAGAGTCTTTTGACCTCTTTTCTGTCTTAATAGCATGACTGTTATATCAGAGGGATGCTGTACATAAGGTCTCTGCGGGTTTTATTAAACAGATAGTTTTTTAGATTATGTGTATGGATAAGATGGAGAATTGTAGGCTTTATGATGGATTCTTAGCATTCATGAATTTGACTTTGATGAAAGTTGAAAATGTGTGCTAACTCATTCAATGATTATTTTGTAAACATCACTTTGCTGATCATTTGGGATACAGTGGCGAGCGAGCAAGATAGCAGAGTTTCAGATTTATGGGTAAATGTGTGGTGGTACAAGATAGTACAGTAAATAGCAAGTTTTGTTTTGGTAAAAGATAATCTTTTTGGTTAGAATCCTGTTAGAATGCATTTGTCAGCAAGTAACAGAAAACCTATCAACAGTGACTTAAACCACAAGAATCTTTATTATTTACTTAATAAGTAATTCTGAGAATAGGGTGTGTATGACTGGTTAGCTTAGTGATGTCTTCATGGACCCAGGACCTTCCAGTCTTTCTATTTTGGTTTTGACTATTCTTAGCTTTTATCTTTTTATTCCCATGCTTATTTCTTCATGGTCTCGAGATGGCTGCCATAATTCCAGGGAACACAGCAAATGCTCTAAGCAGGAAGAAAGGGGTTGATACAGAACACTTCTAGCAAGTCTTTTCTGGGAAAGAAAGCTGTCCAGTTACTTTGCTTCACAACTCTTTGGCTCTAATTGGGCCATATGCCCATCCCTAGAGAAATCTTCAACAAAGAGAAATGGCTTATTTAGACCACTCGTGATTCATCTTCAGGGATTGGGTTGGGGCTTGCCTTCCCTGGGATCAAGGGATCTTTGCCATGTGTCCACAATGTTAATTGGGTTCTGTTAACCAAGTATATCTTTAGGATAGCAGTAAATTGTTTCTGCCACACCTCTGCAGATTTTCTATAGTAACATGTTTTTGGAGATTTTCTGGATGTCTTAGAATAAAAGTCATCAGAATTTTTATTAATATGTTCTCAATACATATTTTAGTAAAGAAATAATTTTATAATATTTGAAATCATTCAGAGTAGATGGAATGAAAGTTTTTTAAAAAGTGTTTCAGACTGACTTATCAAAAATATTATAGAAATTAATTCTGTGTTTGATGAGAGGTTGAACTAGAACCTAAGTTTTCCTGTCCCTATGGTTCTGATCTAAGTGACCTTCAGTTCTTTTCTGTAAACCATGACATTAATGGATTTGTTGATATCTATCCTGTGAGTCTGTTCTGTCTTTAAGCTGGTATAACTCAGTGTAGTACTTAAGGATCTTTTGCTCATACACCTGAGGATGTCTTTTTTCTCCTTGAGGGTCTGTGTTACCATACCACTAGTTAGAGAAGTTAAAGCCAAGACAGGAGCAGACTAAAGAGGGGAACCCTTAAGGGAAGAAAATGTATACAGATATTTTTGCTATCTAAGCTAATTGAAATTCAGGTCTAAAACTTTGATTGTCTTTCAGCTACACCCTTCCAGTACTAAGTGTTCCCCACATTCCAGCTTTAGCTAGCTCCCTGTACCCCTTCATTATCTCTTCAGGAAAGTTGCAAACGTTAGCAGTGCTGTTGCGACAGCTCAAGGCAGAGGGCCACCGGGTGCTCATATTCACTCAGATGACCCGAATGCTGGATGTATTGGAGCAGTTTCTCACCTACCACGGTCACCTCTACTTGCGTCTGGATGGATCTACTCGAGTTGAACAAAGACAGGTAATCCAGGCATCTGCAGCCCTTAGAGGCTCACCTCAGCTCTGTCTCCTTTTTCTAGGCCTTGGAGCCTCTTAGGAGGGCCCTCACTAAGCCTTGGGTCTATTTTGGGGAACATCTCCCAATGCTCTCTTTTTTTCTTTCCCTCTAGGCCTTGATGGAGCGATTCAATGCAGACAAACGCATATTCTGCTTCATCCTTTCAACTCGGAGTGGGGGTGTGGGTGTGAACCTGACAGGAGCAGACACTGTTGTTTTTTATGACAGTGATTGGAATCCTACCATGGATGCTCAGGCCCAGGATCGCTGTCACCGAATTGGCCAGACCCGAGATGTTCATATCTATAGGTATTGCCTAGTCTCCCCTCACTTTGCTTCTCCTTTGCTTTATTGATGTATTTGGCTGTTTACATGAAGTTTTCATCACCCCCTAGGCTTATCAGTGAACGAACAGTGGAGGAGAACATTCTAAAAAAGGCAAATCAGAAGAGAATGTTGGGAGACATGGCCATCGAGGGAGGCAACTTTACCACAGCCTATTTTAAACAGGTACTACTAATATCTTCCAGCCTATTCAGAAGAGAATTGTTGTGTCTGTAGGAATTACTCCTGCTTATAAAGAGGATGCTTTAGCCTCTCCAGACCTGCTTCTTCAATTAGTGGTACCTCTGATATTTCTAAGGGCCATCAGCCCCATAGCTGTAGACCTGGGGTTAGCATTTCATTGATTTTTAACACTTTTTGCTATTCTCTACAAAGCACACCATCCGAGAGCTATTTGACATGCCCCTGGAGGAGCCAACTGGCTCATCTATATCCACTGCCCCTGAAGATCAGGAGGAAGAGACTGTGGCCAGCAAGCAGACCCACATCCTGGAACAGGTGAAAAAAGTGGACAATCCCTAGAGTAGAGCTAATGGTTACAATGTTGTCCCTCAGCCTATTGAGCTTGTCAAGAGGAAAAGAAGTGTTTCTGCTGCTTCCCAGATTACAGTTGGCATTTGATAGTTGTGTCTAGATTGCTTATTGGTTCACATGATTCATAGAAAAAATACAGATTTGAGGTTTCATTTCTGACTCTGAATCTCAGTGCTGCTTCTTAATAATTGTATTTGTTAAGCCAAGTCTGTTTAATATTCTGAGCCTTATTTTCCACTTTTCTGAAATACTAATGAGAAGGAAGTAACTGAGGGTTAAATAGCATAGTGGATTCAGAAGTGCTTTGTACGTGGCATAGAACTCTTATTTTCCAAACATTGATGGACTCACTTAGAAAGCTTTTAAAAGGATTGATTCCTGAGCCCCCTCTCAAAATATACTAAATGATATTTTTTGGAGGCGAAGTCTGGGCGTTTGTAATTTTTTATAGCTCTTCAGAAGTAGACAGATATTTAGGAACTACAGATGAAGAGTAGTATTGAGGTATTTTTCTCTACCAGGCTACTTCCCTCAATGACTTTGGTGTAAGCTCTCTGCATATCCAACAGAAGAATAGCTGTGATTAGTTTGTTGTCATGGGGCATCTCAGAGCAAAAAATAATCATGGATTTTTTGTATTTGACACTTTCTGGTTTTTAAAAGAGATCTAAGTTGACTCTAACAGAAAGAAAATAGAGCAAGAGGTCTCTGAAATGGTCACTGTGTTCCTAGTGGGAGTCCCGGTCAAATTCATTTCCTTCTATGTGGACCACTGCATTGCCTCAGTAACTTTGGGGGCCCAGGAAAGAGTTGATTCTGTTACAAACCTGATTTGGTGTAAACTTTGTTAATTCTTGTGGATTTTCTTCCTCACACTTTTGCAGGCATTGTGTCGGGCAGAGGATGAAGAAGATATCCGTGCAGCCACCCAAGCAAAGGCTGAACAGGTGGCTGAGCTTGCAGAATTCAATGAGAATGATGGGTTTCCTGCTGGTGAGGGAGAGGAGGCTAGTCGGCCTGGGGCTGAAGATGAGGAAATGTCCCGGGCTGAGCAGGAAATTGCTGCCCTTGTAGAACAGGTCAGTGTTAGACTCACTGGTTCATAACTTTACTTTCCGTAACACCTCTGGACACTGTGACCCTATTTTCCCTGGTAAAAATAATCAGGGTCAATGGCCCTGGGCACCAGGTCCCTGTGTTTATCACCACTGATCTTCCCCACAGCTGACTCCTATTGAGCGCTATGCCATGAAGTTCCTGGAAGCCTCACTGGAGGAGGTGAGCCGAGAGGAGCTCAAGCAGGCAGAAGTGAGTAGTTTTGGGAGGGTGGGGATGGAAGTGAAAGGCTGCTTTCTATTCACTCACTGCCCTCCTTGCCTCTCTCTGACCATCCCTTGGGCTCTGTTGTTGGTAGGAGCAAGTGGAGGCTGCCCGCAAGGACCTGGACCAAGCCAAGGAAGAGGTGTTCCGCTTACCCCAAGAGGAGGAGGAGGGGCCAGGGGCTGGGGATGAGGTTTCCTCTGGGACTGCTGGAGGCAGCCAACGGCGCAGTAAGAAGGCCAAGGCCCCTGAAAGGCCAGGGACTCGTGTCAGTGAGCGTCTTCGTGGAGCCCGGGCTGAGACTCAAGGGGCAAACCACACTCCTGTCGCATCCAACCCTCATACCCATAGCACCTCCACTACCCCCCGCTGTAGCCCTGCCAGGGAGCGAGTTCCCAGGCCAGCACCTAGGCCCCGACCCACTCCAGCTTCACCTCCTGCTGTAATCCCTGTCCCTATCCCCTATTCGGCCCCAAATCCAATAACCATACTTCCTGTCCATATCTTGCCTTCTTCCCCACTTCCTCCACAGGTTCCACCATCTTGTTCTTCTGCCTGCACACCTCCTCCTGCCTGTACCCCTCCACCAACTCATACCCCACCTCCAGCCCAAACCTCTCTCTTAACTCCTACCTCCCCTCTCCTGCTTGGTATACCTTCTGTGCCCATCTCTCCACCCGTCACCAACCTTTCCTTGGGCTTGGGGCCTGAGGCAGAGCTGTGTACACAAGCATTGGCGTCCACCGAGCCACTGGAGTTGGCTGATACGGCCAGTTCCGAGACTTCCCTACTTACTCTTGTGCCCCCTAAGGATCTGTTGCCAGTAACTGTTGAGATCCTGCCTGTATCAGAGAAGAACCTTTCTCTCACCTCTTCTGCATCTAGCCCAATCCTGGAGGCTGACAGCTTCCCTAATGATCGAGAGCAGGAGGTACCAGAGCCTGCTGAGGGGACCATCCTCACAGTGCTGCCTGATGGCGAGGAGGTGCCCCCGTGTCTGAGTGAAAACAATGAGCTGGAGCTCCCACCCTCAGCAGCATCTGATGAGCTACTTCCAGAGCCATTGGAGGCTGACAAGAACTCAGAAGAGCTAATGGAGGCTCAGACCCCATTATCCAGCCCCGAGAAGCTACAGGAACTTGTTTCAGCTGAGGTCATAGCTCCATCAACCTCATCCTCAGCCACCTCCTCACCTGAGGGTCCATCACCTGCCCGGCCCCCTCGGCGTCGCACCAGTGCTGATGTAGAAATTAGGGGTCAGGGGGCTGGTCGGCCAGGACAGCCTCCAGGCCCCAAAGTGCTTCGCAAGCTGCCAGGACGGCTAGTGACTGTGGTAGAGGAAAAGGAACTGGTGAGGCGGCGGCGACAGCAGCGGGGAACTGCCAGCACCCTAGTGCCTGGGGTCTCTGATTCTGGTGCCAGCCCAGGAAGCCCATCTGCCCGCAGCATGTTGGGGCCAGAATCCTCACCTCCCTCCAGTGGGCCCTGTGAAGCTGCTCCCCCATCCACACTTCCCACCCCATCCCAGCAGTCCTTCATAGCTCGCCGTCGCATTGAGCTGGGGGTGACTAGAGAGGGCAGCCCAGAAAATGGAGAAGGGGCACTGCTTTCCATCACCCCTCCTGCTGTGAAACGTCGGAGAGGAAGGCCCCCCAAGAAGAACAGGTCTCCAGCAGATGCTGGTCAAGGGGTGGATGAAGCATCTTCATCCACTTTTAAGGGAAAAACCAATGGGGCTGACCCAGTCTCTGGGGCTGAGACCCTTATTGTTGCAGAGCCTGTCTTGGGCTCCCAGCTTATTCCTGGACCCCAGCCAATTCATAGACCTGAGTCCATCCTATCACCTGTGGAGAAAAGAAGGCGTGGGCGGCCTCCTAAAGCACGAGATTTGCCCACTCCTGGGACCATTTCCTCTCCAGGGGATGGCAACTTAGAGAGCCGGACACAGCCACTCCCACTACCACCACCCCTGCCACCACTCCCAGCCTGTCCCACTGCTACTGTCGCCGACACTGTCACCACTCTCACCATTTCAACATCCCCACCCAAGCGGAAGCGGGGCCGACCTCCCAAGAACCCACCGTCACCTCGGCCCAGCCAGCTCCCTGTCTTGGACCGTGACATTTCTTCTGTCCTTGAGAGCTGTGGATTGGGGAGGCGGCGGCAACCCCAGGGCCACGGGGAGAGTGAGGGTAGTTCTTCTGATGAAGATGGAAGCCGCCCCCTCACCCGCCTGGCCCGCTTGCGCCTTGAAACAGAGGGAATGCGGGGACGGAAGAGTGAAGGGTCCATGGTGGTGGCTGTAATTCAGGATGACCTAGATTTAGCAGATGGTGGGCCAGGTGGCTTAGAATTGACACCTCCTTTGGTTACATTAGCTCCAAAACTGCGCTCAACCCGGCTGCGTCCAGGGTCTCTAGTCCCCCCACTAGAGACTGAAAAGGTGCCTCGCAAACGGGCAGGAGTCCCAGTTGGTAGGGGTTCTGGGCCGGCAAAGCGGGGCCGCCTACAGTCCCCAAGTCCCTTGGGGCCTGAGGGTTCAGTAGAGGAGTCTGAGGCTGAAGCCTCAGGTGAGGAGGAGGAAGGGGATGGGACCCCACGCCGCCGGCCTGGCCCTCACCGGCTTGGTGCAACTATCAACCAAGGGGACCAGCGCATCCTTCGCAGCAGTGCCCCTCCCCACCTAGCTGGCCCTGCTATTAGTCACAGAGGCCGCAAAGCCAAGACGTGAGTGGGCTGCCCCTCCACCAAGGCTTCCTGCCATGGCCCCTCTTTCTATGACCAGGCCTGACTCTGTTAACCACTACTTGAAGTCTTTGAGGGGGAAAGCCTCCAGGGAGACATAGGGGCCTTCCCCCTTCCCACCAAAGTAGGGGGTAGGCAACTGGTTGTCATGGAAATGGGGCATTTCACATATTCCCTTCCACCCCACATGGCTGGGCAGTGTTAAGGGTGGCAAGATAGTCTCTGTCCCCACCCCCTTGTACTTGATTCCCCCAGCTATCAAAGCCCCCCATCCTTAGGGGAAGGAGGAGGGGGTTCTCTACAATGAGTTTTTTTTTCTTTTTCTTTTTTTAAGAAGAAAAAATAATAAACTTAGTTTCTGTATGAGCATCTGCGTAAGGAGGCTTCTGATTTTCTGGTCTGGTGGAGGGGTGGGTGGGAACTTGGGCATCATTCTCTCTTGCTCTTGACAAGGCACTAGTACCTCCTGTCTAACACAGTGCTATATATCTGTGAGGCAGATATCTCCACCCAAGAAGAGAAGATTTGGCAAATCTGATCTGGTAGGGTTCTTTTCCCAAAAATGTCAGTTTTCACTCACTCAGACTCACTTCTCTCTTCCCTTCTATTCCTTTAGTTCCTGGACTTTCCCTCAGCTCTCTGATGCTTTTTCCCTGCTTTTGTTGTTTTGCTCAGGTGCTTCCACTCCTTTTTCATAAGGCAGGCATGCTAGCTACCGTCAGTTGTTCCCATCCTTTTTCCCTCCCTTTCTTCCCTCCATCTAGCCAAACTGGTTTGAGTCAGCCACACCCCCATCTGAGCTGGGGTTCTTCAGGTGGTGACTGGCCACCTAACCCCACCCTTAGGCTTGGCTTGGAGCCCTGAGTCAGCTCCATCTCTACCCAAGCCAAATCAAACCTGAGGCAGAAGCCGAAACTCAGTCTCTCAAGACCTATAGCCAGGTAAGAGCCCCTATTCATTTTTATATTTTCTCTGATCTCAACTACCCGGATGCTCTCGTATTCTCTCCCGATGTTCATATCTGTTTACCTCATCTGAGTTCTTTCTTCATACCCACTTCTGCAGCTTTGTGGCACATACCATTCTTTGCTTATCTTGACTTTTTCACTCTATCCCTTGTTGCTTGTGTTCAGAGAACTCTAAATGGTTCCATTTTATCTAGGATATAGGGGAATGGTTAGAAATGGTAGAGGAAAGGTGGTTGGGTGCTAGGGCTCAGAAGTCCTGAGAAACAGGGAGATAAATGATTAAATGGGACATCATTTATGCAAGTTTCTGTGTGGGTTATGAGGTCATACAGACTCAGTGTCAATCTGATTATGCCATTTGGCCTGAGGGAAAACAGAAGAGATGGCAGGGAGTCAGCATAGTGAAGGAGACCCCAATTTGGGGAGGTAAGGTCTCTGGTATTCAGTTTCTTCAACTATGAAGAGAACTTAGATGGGTACTTTTCTCCTTGCTCCCATCCCCAGGACTTTTCACATGAAACTGTCTCTTTGCTTGAAGTAGAGTACAGGGCATAGGGTGCCATTCTCTGATCCCTCTTTAATATTCAAGGGCAGTCAGGAACTTCAGGGAATTTTAGGGCCGTTTGAAATATTTAAAATTAGACTTGGGATAGTCTTAGATTCCTTATAGCTGTTGAGATTCTGTGTTACGTTCAGTGTTCACCTGTCGTTTCATTTCAACCCACTTGTCCAAATAGTAATACAGGTAATGTGTTGACACTGGCTTGCCATTAAATACTGGGAAAGACTGAGGGAAAAGGATTCCAACCACACATTTCCTTTCTTGGTCTATGAGTCACTAGAGGAATTACCCAGTGAGGCAGCATTCTTGAGAGTCAGGGTAGGCCATGAAGACATCATCAGAGAGAGGGATGGAGTCTGAGCAAGCCAGGCCAAGAGCTTAGTGTTGGGCTTAAAAGTACCTTGACTGTATCGCCCACAGGTGATGGAGGACAAGGAGAAGGCAGTGGAGATCTTGGTGAGCTATACAGAAGCAGCTCATTCTCCATCCCCCATTCGCTGCTGCAAGCTCCGCCTCCGCTGCTTAGCAGCTACTAGCATTATCTGTGGCTGCTCTTGCCTGGGAGTCATGGCCCTTGTGTTTGCCATCAAGGTGAGGAATGCAGTTCCTATGGGAGCATGGGGTGGGTGGGTGTAGTAAGGCAATTGTTTTGTATGTATGCTCTATCTACATTGATCAAACAAACAGTTACTAAATACCTGTCAGAGCTTGGCATAGAGCCTAGTGTGAGAAATAAGAATAAGACATGGTTTCTGTCGTCAGAGGGCCCACAGTCTAATGAAAGATGGCTGTGAAAATGAGTAATTATTAATAGAATGCAGGTCATCATTACTGTGGTAGACAGGGTATTCTGGGAGCTAGGGAGGATATATGTGTGTATGATACTTGTGTATGGTAGAGAGGGTGACAGGAAAATAACCTTAAAAAATGGTGATAAGGCATTCCATATAAAGGGATCAGTGTGTACAATGGCCTGGACTATGAATTCAGCATGATTAGACCAGTGAGAAATAGTGTGAGTAATGAAGCCAGAGAGTCCAAATTCCCAAAGACCTCCCAAGCTGTGCTTAGGAGTTTCAACTTTATTTTGAAAATACTGGGGAGCCATTTAAGGTTTTTTGTAGAGGAGAGTTACATGATCAAATTTGTGTTTCAGTAAGATCCCCTCTCAAGGCCTACATGGGGAATGAAGTGGTAGAGGAGAGACTGGAGGCAGCTGAGCAATAATGAGAGCAATTCCTAGGAGTCCAGAAGAAGCTATAAGGTTTTTTGAGAGGGCTTCATATTTAAAATACCTAACAGAAACTGCACATGTACCTTTTGAAAAGCTACACAGGCTAACTTAAATATGCTGGAATTTTCTCAACTGTAGTTGTATTTTAACAATTAGAAACCATTCCTATCATCATAAACTTCTGGATTTCATTAGGGCAAAAATCATAAAAAGAATCCTTAATAATGAAAAAGATGGGACCTATTAGGTCAATGCGAATGGGGTGTTGTTTGACTAAACTCGAGTGAAATGCCTGAGATTGCTTACTGTTTCTTGCCAAGGATTCCAAATTTGGAATGAATCAGGTGAGTAGAAAAGGATAGTGAATAAAAGGATTGAAAAGTACTTTCCCATGTGTGATCTTGTGAACTAACAATGTCTACCTTGAAAAGTAGACAGGGCAGAGTGGATAACTTTACAGATGAGGCATGAGAAATAGAAATTGGGAGGTAGAGGATTTGGGTGTGAGGTTTTGAGCCATGGATAGAGGATTGGAGTCGGGTAATGGGCACCTTGAGACCGAAGCAGGGGTAAAACCTAACCAAAAACCTGCCCCCACAGGCGGAAGAGCGGCATAAGGCAGGCCGATCCGAGGAGGCAGTGCACTGGGGGGCCCGGGCCCAGAGGTTCATCCTGGCCAGCTTTGCCGTCTGGTTTGCTGTCCTCATTCTGGGCCCCCTGCTTCTATGGCTGCTCTCTTATGCCATCGCCCAGGCTGAGTGACCCCAGGTGGCCTCTGCTGAGTCAGCCAAGACATCCTGGATCTTGCCATACAACATTGCTAGGGTCTTGTGCCAGCATTGTTTCTT
Organism: Cynopterus sphinx; assembly: GCA_030015415.1. Lineage (NCBI taxonomy): Eukaryota > Metazoa > Chordata > Mammalia > Chiroptera > Pteropodidae > Cynopterus > Cynopterus sphinx. Next base: position 89,396,575 of record CM057379.1, on the reverse strand, counting down.
CCTGGCTGGAAGGATGGTGCCTCTCTCAAAAGGCTTTTGAAGAGCTCTTCTAGCCCTTTACAAAAGGAGGCAGCAGTTGAAACTGACGAGGAGATTTCAGTCTGCTCTGTTCTTTCAGTGCCCACCATTCCTTGTTCTCTGCAACATACCCTATCCTAGGGACCTCTATCCAAAGGTGGGGATGAAGACCAGGCCTGATTTTATCATAATTTGTTTTGTAATAAAAAGCTTTTTTAGTGGTGAAACACTGCTCCTGTCTATTTGTTTTTCCCCTGCTTTCCCTGGGACCTTGGTGAGAGCCAGAGTCGACATCTGACTAATGGCAAAAGTTGGCATCTTCCCTTACCTAGTTGCTCCATGTGAAGGACACATTTTTTTCCCCACTTCTTCTAGAAGTGTCCCTTCTTGGAAAGACCCCAGCTTCTCCCTTAACATGAACAGAGACCCTCAAGCCAGAGAGCAGCAGCAGCTATTATCTATTGAGTGCTTGCTGTATTCCAGGCTATGCCTAAACACCTTATATTTCTTAACTCCTTCAGTCCTCACAACCATTCAATAATAGGTGCCATTGTTCTAATTTTATAGTTGAGGAAACGGGCACAGATTATCTAAGGTTATACAGCTAGTTAAGTTCTACACAGTTTGGTTTCAGATTTGAGGAGTAAAAGGGGTGGATACAGCCATCAGCTTATGTAAGGAGACTTCTATGATTATAATGAATTTTCATATCCTTTTTTTGGGGCCTCAAGATAATATTTTAAAGTTTTTTATAATGATGTATATCACACATACAGGAAAATAGCCAAAACAAATTCACAGTTTAATAATTTAACACAAAGCAAACATATAAAAAAAAAACCACCATTCAGTCAGGAAATTCAATATCACTAGCACTCTAGTTTAGTTTTGCCTGCATTTGAACATTACATAAATGGATTCATATGTATTTTTATGTCTGGCTTCTTTTACTTAACGTTGTGAGATTCATCAATATTTGATGTAGCTGTAGTTTACTATTTAGTGTTTCATTGTATGAATATATTGCAATTTATCCATTTTATATTGGTGGATTTTTTAGATGTTTCCATTTGGGGGATATTATGAATCCTGTTATGGACATTCCTGTACATTTCTCTTGGAGTACATGTGCCTTGAGAATGAAATTTTGGAGTTATTTCACCATAATTCAGAGACCAGCAGAGCACCTAGAAGAACTAGAGATATGGCACACTGAAGAGAGAATATTTAAGGGAGAGGCATATGATAGTTGTCTTCAGTGTTTCAAAGTGCTCCCAGGAGGAAAAATGTAAAGAATCCATTGTTGGTCCTAGAGTTTAAAATTACAACAAGAGGTGGAAGCCATATATAGGGCAGTGATTCTCAACCTTGGTTTCAACAGTGGAGCCACCTGGGGAGCCCTAAAACATATTTATACTTGGATTTTTTATATCTAGAGATTCTGATTTAATTGGTGTGGGATGCTGCCTGGTAAATAGGATAACACATTCTAGAGAGATATTTACAGAAACTTTTTTAAAGCTAGTATTTGATGAATCAGTAACTTCAATTTACTAGAAGAGAATATATCCCATTCCCCCAAACTGATTAAATGAGGTCTTGTTATTTTTTAACTATTTTGAAAAAAATTTCAAGCCAACAGAATAATAAAATAGTACAAAGAACTTGTGTACTCTTTACCTAGGTTTATAATTTTTACTATTTCCCCACATTTGCTTTCTACCTTTCTAAATACACATATTGTTCTAGCTGAACCATTGGTAAATTGAAGGCCCTTTATTCCTAAATCCTTCATGATCTCCTAAGAACAAGGATATTCCCTCACATAATTACAATTACAGTTTTGATTCAGAGAAGTTAACATCGATATATGTCATATATAGTACATATTCAAATGTGTCAGTTGTCCCAATAATATCCTTTTACAATTTCTGCTTTTTAAGGTTCAGTGTGGGAACATTCATTGCATTTAGTTGTCATCTCTCTTCAATCTTAAATTTTTAGTATGTCCTCATCCTTGTTTGTTTGATTGTCTTTCATGCCATTTTTAATGGCAGGCCAGTTTGTAGAATGTCCTCAATTTGGGTTGTATGTCCTCAGTATATCACATCAAGAGGTATATGATGTCAATGTGCCCTCTTATTGGTAGTAGTAACATAGACAGCTTGGTTAAGGTAGTATCTATCACATTTCTGCAAGGTAATGATACCTTTTTTTTTTCATAATTAAAAAGAAATCTGTATAAATATCCTGTTCCTCAGCAAATTTTCACCAATAATTTTAATGCCATTTGCCCAAGTCAATTATGAGGCTCACAAAATGTTGATGTTTTAAGTTTATCATTCTACATTTATCAGTTGGCATTCAATGAATGTTTTTCTCCATTACTTACAACTTTTAGTTGTCCATATTGTCCCAGATTGTTTTTTAGTTAAATTTGTTACATTCATTACTGTCATCCTTAAAACGTTTTTTTTGTTGTTGTTGTTGTTGAGGTATAATTTACATAAAGTGCACAGATCTTTAGTGTACAGTTTGGTAAATGCGTTCGTGTGAACACAACTGTGTAATACCACCTAGGTAAATAGCACATTTCTAGTATATCAGAAGACTCCCTCATGGCCTTCTGGGTCTTATTATTTTTGTCCTTGATTTTGGCCAGTGGAAACCCCTTCAACCTGGTTCTTATGTCCTGATAAGTCCCCATTTTTCTTCACTTAGGTGTGGCACAAATTATTCCAGGCTTATCTTGCTCTTTTTCTACCTCAGCCTGGGAATTGGTCATTTTTTCCAAAGAGCTCTGGTTCCTTTTACTAGGGACTGGTACTTTGGAATCAGAATATAGACACAAGCTATGCTCATTCTACTGAGATGTTATTGCTTCTAGGACCTTTCAGAGGTTATAGCTAGAAAAACTATTTTAAATCTATTTCTAAAATCACACTTCCAATTTAAATCAAAGCTCTTTCCCCGTTCCAAATTCCATACTCCTACAGTAAGAACCTTGGCTGCCATCTACATCAATGTCTATTCATTTGCTCAATAAATATTTCAAAATATTCATCCCATTAATACTACCAAATGACAAGACTGCTAAGTAAAGTTCAAGATTTCCTTGTACTTATTTTGTCTTTATTATTGACGCTATGAAGTCAAAGTACTCCGTTATAAAGTTAACTTGGATTTGTTTTTCGCCTCTTAACATGGTTGTGATCCCAAAGTGACATTTCTAAGATAGTTGTTAGAAGATTAAATGAAGTCATTCTGTTCCTTTTTCGCTGGAACATAACTTCCACAAGGGTAAAGACTTTTCTTCACTGCTGTTAGTCTAGCGCTTAGATGCTCAACAATCTTTGTAAGTGAATGCCAGGGTTGAGCTGTACACTGAGGCTTATGAATCAAGGCGCTCCTGGCAGAATCTCACAACCTGGTAGGTTTAGAACAGAGTGTGATATTCCCTAAGGCTTTTGTGAAGAGGGTGGTGGAAGATTGGGAAAACACATAACCTCAGATGATGAGCGCTAGGGTTTTGGAGGTATTCAAGAGGAGTCGGAGCAGCCACTGGACGAGGCAGCCTCTTCAGGCTGACGGACCGTGGCATATCCAAGTCTGCACCAAGTGGCCAAGTTGGGGTCCAAGCTCTGTGATCTGAACATTTTAACAGCTGGAGTCGCCCCTCAAGACGCGCTTTGGACCTGGCTGCTAGTATAGGGCCAAATTCAGATAGAGATGCCGGGAGGAGCCTGAGCGGGCCATGCTCAAGTCCGGAGAGCGGAGGCGCGGCGAGCGAGTCCTGCCTCCCGACTGCCAGAGGTCATGCTTCGCGGTAAGCCTAACTTCCGGGTTCGGTTCCCGGCCTCCAGCGTTACTGGCCTACAGACCCCGCCCTCTGCTGGCCCCCGCAGACGCCGCGCGCTGATTGGCCAGATTTGAAGCCCGCCCTAGCGTCGGAGGCTTGGGGAACTCCGAGTTCCAACGCTCGCGCCAGCCTAGGGGCTCTCGGCGTCCTATTGGGCCGCTGGCTTCCAATCGGAAGGGTTTTTGAACCGCAGTCTTCGGGAGGCGCCGGCTATTGGCGGGCAAGGTGGGGGCGGGGCCTGCGGTGTTGCCGGCGCCTCCCCAGGGTAAGGTAAGGGACTGGAGAACCCGGCGACACGGCGGCCTAGCGTCGACCCCGGCTTCTCTCCCCGCCCCTGTGGGTGAGCCTGCGCGAGACCCCGGACCCCCTCCCCGCGCTCGCCCAAGTGCGCCTGCGCAGCAACAGCCGCTTGGCCGTCTACCCCTTCCCTTGTTCTCCACGCCTTTTCCCTCCCCCTTCCCCGTCCCCTTTCCTGTCCTGCCACCCGTTCGTCCCCTAGGCCCTTTCGCGGGGTCTCCCCGGTCCCGCTCCTTCCCCCACCCCGTCCCCATCCCCCAGGATCCTGGCGCCTCAGCCGCAAGGCCTGTGCCTCCGCCAGCCGCGATGTGCGTCCTCTCAGAGTCTGTGGGCCTCCCTGCCCTCACTGCCCTCGGTTCCGTCCACACAGGCCCCCACCTCCTTCAGAATGACGCTGGACGTGGGACCGGAGGATGAGCTGCCCGACTGGGCCGCGGCCAAGGAGTTTTACCAGAAGTACGACCCTAAGGACGTCATTGGCAGGTAAGGTCACGGCCAGGGAGAAGTCGGGATTCACAGTTCTTGCTAAGGCTGGATAGTCCTAAACGGGAAAGGTCAGTGGGTAGTGGGGGAACGGTTGGTGTCCAGGCTGTTATTCTGGGTTAACAACCCTCATTTATTCTCAGATGTATTCATTTATGTGTTCAGACATAGTTGAAGTACCTACTGTGGGCCAGACAGCAATCTAAACAGCGGGAGCATAGGAGAGATGCTTATGCCCTGGATGAACTCCAAGTGAAGTAACTGAAAGAGACACGTGAACATTCAAAAGTATCAAGCTGTGTAAAAAGTGCTGTGGGGGTCTTAGAAAACCACAGCTTCCCAGAAGAGGAGGTGATAGTTGGGTCTTGAAAGAGTCATCATGCAGAGAATAAAAGGACGGTCTCACCTATAGAGGCAGTGGCAGATACATTTATTCATCAAAGGTTTCCTAAATGTGTGCAATGTGCTGGGTGCACTGTGCTAGGCGCTGGGGATATAAGACCCACAGGTTTCTGTTCTGGAAATTATATTCTAGTGAGTCAGACAATCAACACGGAAACAAGGTAAAGATCAATATAAGTGCTGTAGAGAAAATAAATAGGATGAAGGAACAAGAGTAATTAATGAAGCTGTGACTTGAGGATGAGAATGAATAGGGCATGAGCTTAGGTAAGATCTATTCTGGGTAGAGGGAATAGCAAGTACAAAGGGTCATGGTAGGAAAGGGCCTATTCAAGCAATAAGAGTATAATATCTATAAGTGGGGAAAGGAGGAGGAAATTGGAGAAGGTAAATAGAGGTTAGATTATGTAAGGCCATAAGCCGTGATAAGGGATTTAAATCTTAGTGAAACTGATTGTTTCAAACAAGGTAGTAACATGATCTCATCTACATTTCTGTGATTTGTGGGCTAGGAAGTTAACCTTTCTATGCCGCAGTTTCTTTATTGCAATTGGTAATAAAATAGGTTGCTATGAGGGTGGAAAGAGTTAATATGATATTCTTAGACTACTTCCTGGCACATGTAAGTGCTCAATACAGGTGTGTTGTTACAGTTAAGGAAGATAATTCTGGCTCTTACGTAGAGAATGGATAGGAGCAGGGCAAGAATGGAAGCATAGAGACCAGTTAAGAAGCTACTGATTCATTCGGGAGAGTGATAGTGATGATTTAAGACCAGAGTGGTGGTGGTAGAGATGGAGAGAAGTGAATAAATTTAAGTGATGGTTTGAAGGAGACTCAATACAGTTTCCTGAAGGACTGGGTATGAACCATGAGGAAAAGAGAAGAAAACCAAATAACTTCTAAGGCTTGGGTTTGAGCGCTTGAGTACCATTTATTGAAATGGAGAAGACTGAGGAGGATCAGATTGAGGGGAGGGGCAAGCAAGTCAAGAGTTAGTTCCTTTTTGGAAATGTTAAATTTGAGATATACAACTGGAGCTGTCAGATGGGTCTGTGAGTCTGGAACTCAAGGGAGAGAGCTGGGCTAGAGCTATAAATTTGGGAGGTATCAGCATGTATATAGCAAGTGATAGAATATAAATGGAGAAATGAAAGAGTCTAGGCTCAGGCCCTGGGGCTTGTCTTCATTGGAGGTTAGAGAAGGAGAAACCTGCAAGGCAGACTAAAGAGGTGCCATCTGTAGCAGTCCCCACCCCCAAGGAGCTGGAGGACACACCAACATGGGGGAGGGGTGGCGGCTGCTGTTTTAGGGCAGGACTTGGCCTGAGACCAGTGAGTCCTGCCGGCCCCTCTCCCAAGGTCTTTCTCTCTGGCGCTGCCTCAGCCATTTCACAGTTTTGTAAGAAAACCAAAGAGCATGAGGTGCTGCATTGCAGTGGACCCAGAGTTCAAGGATAGATGAAGATCAGATGCTTATTTCACACCTGTTAGTGATAATCACTACAGAAAAATGAAGAATTCAGAAACTGACCGTAAGTTCAAGATGAGCTACAAAAACAGGAATAAAAATGTAAAGACTTGGAAAAGAATTCCAGCAACACCAAACCAAGGAGCAGGTTGCTCATAAATCCCAGGACCTCCACCACATCCATAGACAGAGGGCCATCCCCACCGCAACCTCTACCCGCAGGAATTGCTCCTCCTCCCACTTCTTTACCCTCTACTAAATGGTGTATCAGCCCACCACCATCACCTTTGTTCAGGGATCTTCTGCTCCAGGATCACCACCTGCTCTAACTTAGAGAACAAAGCAGTAAAAAAATGTATAAACCTGACTCCTCCCCCCAGTGAATGAATGAATGAATGAATAAATGAGATGCCATCTGTGAGTAAGAAAGAACACAGGAAGAATGTGCTTCTGGAAGGTTGGCATGATCTACTGCAACAAATGCTGAGGCTAGGAAAGCAGAGTTGTGTCCATCAGATTTGTTTACAGTACCTTTTAGATATCACATGGAAACGTCAAAAAGGCCATTGGAATCAGGAATTATGGAGAGAAATGGAGGCTTAAGACAGTGTAGCAGGAGTCATTTACGCATAGTTGGTAAATAAAGCCCCTGGGATTGCATGGAGGTCACCAGGGGAGAGTACTGGGAAAAGAAGAAAGCTGAGGTTCAAGTCCTGAGCAGCGGGGTTTTAGTACCAGGTAAGGGAGGATTCACAGAAGCTAGGATAAATCCTTAGGGAAGGACAGTGGTTCTACTGCCAAGGGACACAGAAAGACCAGTTTTAGAAAAGGCAGATCATAGGGTAGGGTCCTTATCATCTCATTCCAAGACTACTGTGATAGCAATATCCCTTGTCTCCTTGGTCTGTCTTTTCCTTTTTGTTTTTTCTGCATAGTAAATTACCTGCACACTCACAATTTACTTTTCCCAGAATACCAGTCTCTTCTTGTATAAAGGCCAGAAGCTTTTAAAGAGTCTGCACTTTCTGGAAAGTGATGATAAGTTATAAATCAAAAAGCAGGGTTATGGCTGTAGAGATGAGGCTGAAAAGACAGACTGTTTGCTGAAGGCCTTGAATGAAAGGTGAAGAAATTGGGATTTGATTTTGATCTTGTAGGTAATAGGGAGGCAGTATGGAGGGGAAAACAAAACAAAACAAAACAAGAATTTTAAATGCATTCCACAGTTGACTACAGGGGTGAAAGTATTAGGTATCATTTAAAAAAAAGGATAGTTGCTCTAGGCGTTCTGCTGAGGAATGAGGGAACACTTAGAGAATTTAAGCTGGGAAGTATTTAAGCAGCGAATGATTTGACTGGCACTGTTTCAAGAAGCTAATTCTAAAAGCAGTGTAGCAGATGGTTTGCAGTGGCTGCGATTGGCAGCAGGGAGATCAGTTAGGAGGCTGCCATGGTTGTGGGGGTGGAGTACTAGGGAACAGTTTTGAGAGATCCATAGAATGGACTGGACTTGTTGGATGTGATAGATTGTGAAGGAAAAGGAGAAGCCAAGAATGGTTTCAAGATTTCTGGTTTGGGAGTCTGATTGAATGGCATTGCCATTAATTGAGATCAGGAATGTGGGTTGAGGAGCTAGTTTCAGGGGAGGATGAGGTGTTCAGTAGTCCCAATGAGTGTGAGATGTCTAGGACCATCAGGAAGTGATCTTCAGTAAGACATGTTGGCCTAACATCTGGGCATGAAGGTTGAAGTCATGGAGGTCACTAAGATTACTGAGGAAGAGTATGTATAGCCTGAGAACAGGGGGAAGGATGGGATCTTGGAGAAGTCTTAACGCTTAAAGGTGGATGGTGGCCGAGAACAAGGTACTGGGGTGTATCAATAGAAAGAATTTGGACTTTGAGTCTGAAGACCTGGATTTCCCATATAAACAGTTGTGATATATAGTAAGAAAGCTTAAGAGTGAATGCCTTTATGAGTAAAATGCTGTCTGATGCCAGAGAAGCAAGTGATCCCTTCCTGCTGGAGACTTACCAAAGAATCGGAGGAAGTAGCATTTACTCGGGCCTTAAAGTAGAGATTCTTAGCTGGATGACTTCAGGTGGTCTTTGAATCCCCTGAAATTGTAAAAATGTATGTATGTGGCACAGGTCTTAAACTTTCAACAGATTCTCAGGTTCATTAAAAGATGAGTAATAATTAGACCAGCGCCTAATTGGTTGGGGAGGAAATTAAAACTGTGAAGTGGCTAAGAGTAAGACAGTAGGAAGTGGTGAACATTGTGGCAGCTAGAGAGTTCTTGTCCTTGTGAATTCAGCTCTGAAAAGAACATTGCACTGACCAAAATATAATCTATCCGTGGGCTGTGTTTGGTCATAGGGTCAATAGTTTGAGTCTCTTGATTAAACTAGAGATATAGGTGACAGGCATTGTAAGCAAAGGAAGTTGTGTAAGGGCAAGGAGGCCATGAGGGCACAGCAGTAAAGTTATGTGAAGGGCAGCTAGGGAACCAGCATGCGAAATGTGGTGTGAGTTAAGATCCTGGAAAGATTTGTATCTTAGCCTGAGGTACTCTGAGGGATATATGGAGTTGGTGACAGAGCCCAAGCAAGAAAATTTGTCTAGGACTTTCTCTTTACAATGGGATTTCCTGTCTCTACCTCATTAATCTTTTCAAAACGTTGTTAGCTACATTTCAGAGGTGGCTAAGCTGAAGCCCAGTATTTATTTGGAGCCTCCTATGCTTGAGGTAATGTAGAGGAACTTTGGGATTTGGATGAGGTAATCAGGGAAGTGTGAGTAAAATTTGGAGGGAGGCTTAGATCATTTCTTCCCACTTTCTTCTTGTGGGGTTTCGGAGCAAAGAGCAACTTCTAGGGCTCAGTGTGAAAAGGACTTGTTGAGGTTTAACGATGGAGTTGTGGCAGAGCTTAGGACCCCTGCCAGTCTTCCCTGTGAGCTTTGTACTGGGTACTCAGATTGCTTGCTAAAGCTACTGTGAAACTACTGTAGGCCTGGATGAGCTCCTTGGCAGGTTGCCTTGTCCAGGTGGGTCTTCAGAGTCTGGTGCAGTGTATTTGAAGATACTGAGGCTCCACTCTGTGTAGAAATGAGAGAACAGGAGACCCTGACCCATGTGTTGTCTGACTCTGGCAGAGGAGTGAGCTCTGTGGTCCGCCGTTGTGTTCATCGAGCTACTGGCCATGAGTTTGCAGTAAAGATCATGGAGGTGACAACTGAGCGACTAAGTCCTGAGCAGCTGGAGGAGGTGCGAGAAGCCACGCGGCGAGAGACTCACATCCTTCGCCAGGTCGCTGGCCACCCCCACATCAGTGAGGCTGCATTCCCTGCTCCTGTTAGCTGACAACCAACTCCTGCTGGCCCAGCCCACCACCCGCTCCCTCCCACACCCCCAACATTGCCTCTACCCCTCTGCTCCCTTCTCCTGGCTCTGCTCCACCTCAGAGTGTGGCTAGCCTTTGGGTCCCTACTGCCTCCTTTGGTTCTCCTTCCTTCCCAGTGACAGCCCACTGCTGCCTCAGGGTGGAAAGCCCCTTTAATATGTATCTGCTCCTTTCCATCTCTGTCTCTCTGCCTTTCTGCCTCTTTCCCCAGTCACTCTCATCGATTCCTACGAGTCTTCTACCTTCATGTTCCTGGTGTTTGACCTGTGAGTATCTCCCTGCCCCTATCTAAGAAGCCTCTTCTTCCCCTCCATGCATGGCTTCAGCTGTATAGCGCAGTGGGCTGAAGCCCACCCTGCTCACATCTTCCTCTGGTCCAGCTAGGCCCTTCATGCCCTTTCCTGGATGTGCTGGTTGAGGCAAGTTCTTCAAGAGTAATAGTGATCAGTTCAATACAAAGGATCTTTTTGACCCAAGGGGTCCTATCCCGGTCCTTCATGGCAGAGGGTTAGCAGGGAAGAAAGGGCTGATTTAGAGGAGATTATCATGCAGGAGCTAACCACTTATAAAACAGATTCTCGCTCACTAGTCTCATTGTTTAACGCCCTATACTAGTGTCTATCTTTGCCCATCAATTTTTTTTCTGGTCAGTCTGAATCTGAATGTCAAATGTTATACAATATAATACAAACCAGTTACAAAGTTACTTCAAAAGAATGGTTTGACTACCAAATATTTAAGAGGGGCCTTTGGAAAAAATTCACATTCTTCATACAGAAATGACCCTCTGCAAAAGTCTGAAGGAAGGTAGAAGGTGTCTTTTACCATCGTGTAATTTTGCAGAACAATGATACTCCCCCAAATACCTGAAGTGTTCTTCATATTTCAAGGATCGATGCAGAGTTACAATTATAACCTCAATTTTTAAAGAGAAGACAAAATTCAGAATAAGGTCCAATTCAGTGTTTTTGCCACTATTAACTGCCAACCCCGGGGCCAGACTGCCCCTGGCATTCAACTCATTCTTGGAGTGTTCTGTCTTGAGACCCTTTAGTTTGGCTACAGAAGAATCTCTTTACTGGCCTCTCCCGTAGTGTTTTCTGTGAGCACCGGCTTATTTTCTCAACCTCCACTGTGAGGGGCACCTACCTGCTAACCATTTCTATCCCTTAGGATGCGGAAGGGAGAGCTGTTTGACTATCTCACAGAGAAGGTGGCCCTCTCAGAAAAGGAAACCAGGTAAAGGCTGAGCCTGCAGCCCCTAGGGTGAGCAGGGAGTGGGGTAGGGCAGGGAGAAGCAGAGGAGACTGCACCTCCCCCAGGTCCATCATGAGGTCTCTGCTGGAAGCAGTGAGCTTTCTCCATGCCAACAACATTGTGCACCGAGACCTGAAGCCTGAGAATATTCTCCTAGATGACAATATGCAGATCCGACTTTCAGATTTTGGTTTCTCCTGCCACTTGGAACCTGGCAAGAAGCTTCGAGGTGAGGGGACCTGGTGCCCTAAGAGGCTTAAAAGGGAAGGAGACCCAGACCTGAGACTGGTTGGCTGAGTCTGAGAACTGAGTCCCAGATGCCAAGGAAAGGGAAGCCAGCACTTGCCAAGCACCCTCTGGGTGCAAAGCTCTTGTGCAGCTCAGAGTAGGTTTCCTGCCCTGGGGAGGATGGAGACAGATGAGTGAGCAGATCACTGGCTCCCAGCAGGGGATCAGGGCCATGCTGGGGGAGTCAGGAGGAAGGAACACCTGATTTAGCTGGAGGGACCCCCAGAGCAGGGGGCTCCAGAGCTATGCCTTGGGAGGCTGGGTTTACCCCAGGAGGAAAGAGGGAGAAGGGAATACCAGGGCTCAGCTGCACACCTGGGGTCTGCACACACTGCACCACAGTGTGTGGTCTAGGTGCTACGAAGAGTCTGATAAATGGCCAGGCGGTACTTCTCACCTGGTACAGTACACCAGGACTTGGGGTCACCCAATGTTAACACATTTGTTGTGACAAATGTTTCTGGTGCAAATGGGAAACTAAACAAAGTTCATCTGTGGTATTCCTCAGAGCTTTTAATACGCTGTTTTCTCTCAGTGGCTTTGCACTGGATTTAATAGCTAGTTTGCATTTACTGCATACTTACTGTGAGCAAGGCACCACACTGAGTCTTCACAGGGTTTATTTTTCTAGATCCTCTCAATTCTGTGTGATAGTATTTGTATCTACATTTTATAGATGTGTTGTAACTTGCCCAAGATCACATAGCTGAGACTTGAACTTGGGCAGTCTGACTCCAGAGCTCATATTGATTAACATCTGTGGACTTACACGTCTTACAGATGCTGCTTTGTTTCCTTTGGGCTTCCACATACACTTTTCCCCAGTTTGGAATCACCTTTGCCCCTGCCCATTCTACCCTCTCCCTTGGCTTTGGTAATTCAGGCTTCACTTCCAAGCTCTAGGTCAGGTTAGATCTCCTTTTTTCAGTTCTTTACTCCCTTCATGTCATTTACTCCATTAGTTTCTCATTTGCTTTCTGGTAGACAGTCTGGTAAGGGCTTATCTCATTTACCACCACAGTCTTGTATGGTGCTTGGTACATGGTAGGTGACAAATATGTGGATTAGGAATGAATTTCCCAAGTGTCATTTTCAGATTAGGCCTAGTAAGATCTGGAAGTGTGCCATGGAATAGTTTGGAAATTGCTGGGAATTGGTGCCTGAGGTGGTAGAAGAAGTGAACAATATAGGTTTCGATCAAGTCATGGAGGGCTATAGTAGACTTGACCCTGAGGCCATAATGGGGAGCAGGGGAAGAGTTTTAAACAAGGGACTTACCTAATGTGTTTTGGAAGAAATCCCATACTCCTGCTCATTCCCCTTGGTTTGAATGGCGGTTCTGCTAACCAGTTTAGAAATTTTAGGAGTAGATTTGGGCAAGAAGAAATACAGAAAAGATTTGTTTTCCATCCATTATATATGTAAAAATGTGGTAACATGTTCTGTGAGGAGTGGACAGGTTGGCTTGGCTAGAGGGTTGGAGGAGGCAAGTGATAAGTTGGGTAGGACCTTGAAGTCAATCCAAAAATTTGGTTTTCCCAGGAAGGCCACCAGGAGCCTTAGCAGATATTTGAGTTGTTCAGCAGGGTCAGGATCTAGTACTGAGACTTGGCAGAGGGCTGGTTGGCATCCCATCAACCTCAACCCTCTCTCCCCAGAGTTGTGTGGGACCCCAGGGTATCTAGCACCGGAGATCCTTAAATGCTCCATGGATGAAACCCACCCAGGCTACAGCAAGGAGGTCGACCTGTGAGTTTCCGGTCTCCCCTGCCTTCCTCTGTGTACTGTCATTTGCCCAGTACCTAGTCCTGCCTGACATTGGTCTCTTTCCCAGCTGGGCCTGTGGGGTCATCTTGTTCACACTCCTGGCTGGCTCACCACCATTCTGGCACCGGCGCCAGATCCTGATGTTACGCATGATCATGGAGGGCCAGTACCAGTTTAGTTCACCTGAGTGGGATGATCGTTCAAACACCGTCAAAGACCTGGTGAGTTGGGGCCATGAGGGAGCAAGGAAGGAGGACCAAGAGCTGCCCCTTATGTTCTGGGGTTACCCTAGATCTCGAGACTGCTGCAGGTGGACCCTGAGGAGCGCCTGACAGCTGAGCAAGCCCTACAGCACCCTTTCTTTGAGCGTTGTGAAGGCAGCCAGTCCTGGAAGTTCACCCCCCGACAGCGGTTCCGGGTAAGCCTAAGAGTGTCAGGGTCTGGGTCTGATCTTCTGTCCCATGATCTTTCTCTTATGGCAGATGCTGCACTGGAGTTCACACTTCTCCCCTTTGCAGGTGGCAGTGTGGACAGTGTTGGCTGCTGGACGAGTGGCCTTAAGCACCCACCGTGTACGGCCACTGACCAAGAGTGCACTGTTGAGGGACCCTTATGCACTGCGGCCAGTGCGGCGCCTCATCGACAACTGTGCCTTCCGGCTCTATGGGCACTGGGTGAAGAAGGGTGAGCAGCAGAACCGGGCCGCCCTCTTCCAGCACCGGCCTCCTGGGCCTTTACCCATCATGGGCCCTGAAGAGGAGGGGGACTCGGCTGCTATCATCGAGGATGAGGCCATGCTGGTGCTGGGCTAGCACCTTAGGCCTGGGGAATCCCAGAAAGCAAGACTCTCCAAAAGGAGGATTTTTATCATTCCAGCCACTTTGGGCTCTGGCCTCAGGCCCACCTGCCTGGCCAGACCCATCACTGATCATACTATCATGAAGACCAGCCCTATACACCTACCCCCACTGGCCAGGGCTTTGAGAGCAGAGCTGAGGTGGAAGGGAGCCACTCAGAATGCCATACCTGGCCTTTGTTAGTGCTGCCTGTGCTATGTATGCAATAAAATCTGTTACATGCCGGGGGGAGCCAGTGCCCTATGTCTGGTGTCTGGCTTTGGCAGGGAAGCCCAGAAAGGTGCTCGGAAGGGCGGGGGGTGAGGGGGCGGGGATGGGGCCACTCTGGCCCAGGCCTTTATTAGAAAAAACGCTGGGGGTCACTTGGTCTTGTTCTTGCCTTTGCTTGGAGGTAACTGGAAGGGCTGCTCTAGTGAGGTCAACTTGCTATTGAGCCTCTCCTCACTGGCCTTGAACCTCTCTTCCACCAGCTGTTGGAGCTGCCCCAGCTCCTTGTTCAGCTGGGTCTTGATGTAGGCTCGAAGGATGGAGACCTGGCCTGCAGGGGCAGGAAAGAAAGGGCAGGTCAGTAGAGATGCTGCCTGGGGCTGAAGAATTGCCCCTAGCTGAGCAAATATAACTTCCAAGGCACCCCTGGGGACTACATAGGTGACAGTGTTGCTTCAATTCAGGAAATGTCAGCCAGCTCTTCTGCGAGAGCTGAAACCGTCAAAAGGCTATGCCAGACTTTCTGGCTATGCCAGACTTTCTGGATTGCTACTTAGTAGCTCTGTGACCTTAGGCTGGTGATTTAACCTTTCCATTCCTTAGTGTCCTCCTGTGTAAGATATGGATAGTGATAGCAGCTGGCATCTAGGATTGAGGGAGGATTAAATGGGTTAATATATGTAAAATACTTAAAGTTTGCCTGGCGCATACTATTGCCATATATGTGCTAGCTATTATTGTCATATAATCATCCTATTACTGTTTTATAATCATCCTTTTCTGGAGTTCTTGCCTCATGCTGGGCAGCTCTGCTTTTATCTGTTTGTCATCTTGGACTTCTGCATAAGTAATCATTTGGAGAAAGGACACCATGACTGAAACAAGAAATCTGACATCCTAATGTGATCTAAACCCTTCAGTTTACACCTGCCTAAAGTCACAGGGGATCCTGACCCCTCCAGGTCCTCACTTGGCTCTTGTTCTGGCTCAACCACTGTTTCCAGTTCTTCCTCCTGTGGTGTGACTGCCTGCTCCTCCACCTCCTTGCTGCCTTCTTTCTCTGCAAGCCAGAAACAGGAAGAAACTTCAGCCCCAGGCCCAGGCCCAGGCCCAGCCCTGGCTTTCTCCCTTACCTGTCTCATCCTCTGCCCAGAGCTTGTGTTGCTGTAGCCCCATATAAGTCAAAGATAGATCCAGCTGTACCTGGGAAGAGGAAGAGGGCAGCTGAAAGGAGGGCACCTGCATTGAGGGAATGAGGGAGATGAAAAGTGGTCTCTTAAAACCCATGGTGCAGTACCTGGGGTGTGAAGACATATTTGTAGAGCTTGAAATGGCGGAAGTAGGTGTTGACCACATAATCTGCCAGAGCCAGCAGCTGTTCCTCCTTAAAGAGGTCGATGCTAAAGGGGGGTCGCTGTGGGAGTGATTGGGAGTTAGAAGACTAACTTCCTGAAGCCCTGGCCTTTTCTCCAAGTGTCGGGCAGTCCAGGGGAAGGGAGGGCCCCTTGTGGCCTTCAGAGGAAGATGAGGGTGATTGAGTGTGAGAGAGGGCAGAAGACTGGTCTAGCCTTAATCTGGGGGAGGGTGAATATCTAGTTCTGGGGAACTGACCCTGACTCCATGGCAAAAAAGAACACTGGTGAAGTAGCGGTAACATTCCTCCACGTTGCCCAAGGGGGTTGCTAGGAGGAAAAGCAAGATGTGACAGTGAGTCACCTCTAATAATCATTCATTTCACTCAACAGCTACTTACTGAGCATGAGCTTTAGAAGTGGCCAGATCTAGGTTTAAGTATTGGCTTTTTTTTCATTAATTTGCTCAACAAATACTGAGTACCCACTGTGACTGTTCAGAGCACTAAACAAGAAAGATATAATCCTATCCGTAAGAGGCTTATATTCTAGTGGAAATGATATACAGTGAACCAAGAAATACATAATTTCATCTCTTGTAAACATTCTGAAGAAAACCAGTTCTGAGAACAAAGGAGGAAAAGCATGAGCTATTTTATTGAGCACTGTGTATTGTTTACATGTGTTACATATACTCAGAACAGTCAAAGTTAGTCAAAAGTAGTATGCTTTTTATAGATAAGGAAATGGATGATTTCAAAGATGAAATAACTTGTGTGTATTAAAACTGCTCATAGTGGTAGGACAGAACCTTTACTTCTACTTCCCATAGTCACTTGTGCTATCCAGCCTCCTCCTCCCTTGGGCTCAAACCTTCCATTAGCCTCCTCCTCTCACCAACACAGGCCTTGTGAAGATCTTGGAGCAGGGCACAAGCCACTGATGTCTGCTCCAGTGAGAAGCCCTGCTGACGGCAAAAGATGAGTGCATGGGAGAAGAGGTCCAGGGTGATGGCATCCCGCAGGCTCAGCTCAGGACAGCCTAGCCCCAACAGCTCGGCCAGCACCCTTGGAAAGGAGGAAGGAGTGAGTGACAACGGGAGCCTCCCTTCACTACTCTGCACTAGTACAGGGCATGCTTTGGAGCCAAGCATTTCTCATGCCTTCCCAGCCCACCCTCAGCCTCTCCCACAAGCTCTTTCCTTCCCTGCTCCCCACACCCCATACTCCCTCATCTCCTCAACGTTGGTCGTCTTCTCCAGCCTGTGCATGGAATGGATATCCAGGTACTTCCTGTCATAGGAAAAGAGGAGAAAGGGTATTGGTAACCCTTATGCATTAGTCGCATGTCAGTAGGTCTAGGGCTAGGCACTTAACTGGGAACTAGGAGACCTGAGATTGAGGTTCAGCCCCTCCACTAACCACTTCCTTCTCTGAGCTTCACTTTTTCCATCTGTAAATACCAGGTATGATATGGCCTAAATGAACTCTTGTTCATTACAAAGTCTAGGGTTAGGGAATTTGAGCTCTTTGCTGTCACTCCCTTGCTGTCTGACCTTTGGTAAGTCCCTTCATGGGCCTCAGTGTCCCAGTTTGTACAATGCTCCACAGCAGCTGTGATATTCCATTTACATCTTCAGTCTTTGCCACCCTTCTTCCCACACTCTTTGGACTGGGGAGGCAGGAGAGCCAGCTTCTAGTCACTTTAAGTAACTGCATCTTGGCCTCAGTCTCATTTATGAAGTGGGGATGCTCTGGCTCTTTGACAGGACAGTTAAGGAGGCACTAAAGGAGTAATGGCAAGGGTAAAGCATAACTTTCCCCCAAGGCTCTTCACACTCACCACATGCAGATCCGGGGCTGGGGCAGCGGAGGCTGCGGAGAGAAAGCGGATTGGACCAGGGCTCTAGTCCCTGGCCCGTCGCAAATCTCCAGCGGGTCTGAGAACTCGCTAACTTCTCATCTTAAGGACAATGAACGAGGAACGCCGGCGGGTTGGGCTTCATCAGTCCCTAAGTACTATACTATTAATGAGCATATTAACAATCGGGGTCACACACCGCCTCTTCACCAAGGCAGCCCAGGAAACATCTTGAACGTTAGTAAACATGACGATGGATGGCGCCCTGTCGGGGAGCCCTTTTGTAAACATTCATGAGCGGACCACTCTGTCCCGCCCTCACCGGGAACAAGTTGGCTGCAGGATCTTCATCTGCATCCACTGAGGCCGCAGTCCCCGACTGGGTCCGCAAACCTGTTCTGATACATGTAGCCGATCCATCCACTGAGCTGAGGTCCTCCTCGGGTTCCCGCTCCCACGGCATTCTCAGTCTCTGGAATTGGCCGGACTTATGGCGGATCATTTCTTTGCTCCTTCGTACTGAGGCCTCTATCTCGCTTCTGTTCTGGGACAACCGGTTCTCGGGCAGAACTTCCAAAGCCTGCCTCTCTCTATCCACGCTTCAGCCAGCCTACGCGGCCGAGAGGCCGGGCGCAGCCAACGTGCCGGGGGAGTCTCCGCAGGTCTCCGCCGTGACCGTTGCTAGGAGGCTCGGGAAGAAAAAGGGAAGTGTAATGCTCTCGCCAACGAGTGAGAAGAGAATGCGCATGCCTGGTAAGTTGCACAGCGCGCCCCTGTGCCGGTCTTCAAAGTTGCTAATAGGGGGCAGGCGATGTCATTAGGGGTGGGGCGTGGGCGTGCGGTTGTCGGTTACCATGGGAACTGACGACTGGCCAATCACCAAGAGAAGGGAGGAGTTCTGGACGAAACCCAGCCGGCCCGAGGGGCGGGGCAAAGAGTGGCCAATGGGAGCAGGCGGTGACGGCGTCGCACCGCTTCCGGCACCGCCCCCGGCGCCTGCGCTCTGGGCCTGGGGATGTCCGGTGAGGTCCAAGATGGCGGCGCCGAGCTGATCCTGCGGCAGGTGAGGGGCCCGGCGCCGTCGGCTGCGGGAACCAGCGGGTGTGTGCGGGGGATGGTTGCGGCTGAGGTGCACCGGTCGCGTCCACATCTCTGCTGTCTGTCTTCAGGTGACAGAAGTGCCACCTCCGCCTCCCTGACGTCCCTCGGAGACCCTGCGCTGCTCCTGGCCGCCGCGGCCATGTCTGGGCCCGGCAACAAACGCACTGCTGGCGATGGGGCCTCCGGGCCCCCAGAAAAGAAGTTGAGCCGCGAAGAGAAGACCACAACCACCCTTATAGAGCCCATTCGACTTGGAGGCATCTCTTCCACGGTTCGTGGGCTCCTGCCCCAGCCTTCACAACTTCTTAGCCCACATCATTCAGAACCTTACTCCCAGTTCTCCAAGTTTAGCAGGATCCACTTTAGACATTACTCTGCTGAAAGAAACCAAGGACACGACGCCTGCAGATAGAAAAACAGGCTCCTGAAGGGCGTGTGCCTTGTCAGAGACCAGAGTTAGGAAGAAGCAGGAGCAGATCAGTGACCCTCCTCACAGCTAAGACAGACGCTTTCCGTGGATGTTTGAGCCTCTTTAAATCCTGTTAGCCGTTAGTCTGCGGATACTCTTTTTTTCCCTGCCCATTCCATTTGCTTTCCTCTGTCCCTCTGTCTGATTGGTTTCTTGCGCCGTTTGACTTTCTCCTCGGTCTCTTTGTTTCCTTGGTAGGAGGAGATGGACCTGAAGGTTCTGCAGTTCAAGAACAAGAAACTAGCAGAGCGGTTGGAACAGCGACAGGCTTGTGAAGATGAACTCCGAGAACGAATTGAGAAGCTGGAAAAGCGGCAGGCCACAGATGACGCCACACTCCTCATTGTCAATCGCTACTGGGCCCAGGTGGATGCCCCACTGATTTCCAAGATCTGGTCTTGATCCAGCTACCAATCCTCAGACTTCTCTGCTGGGAAAGGAGTATCATGCCGGGAAGCACCTGAGGGATTCATTACATTTTTGGTGCTTTTTCCCTTCAGCTGGATGAAACTGTGGAAGCTCTTCTCCGACACCATGAGAACCAGGGGGAGCTGTCTTCAGGGACAGAGGTGCCTGGGACCCAGGAGGGGCCGACACGTGATGATACCCCTCTCTCAGAGCCAGGGACATCGGAACTGAGGGGTAGGGCCAAAACCTTAGGATCTGGGGAGCCTTTAAGTTTGGGGAAAGGTCCTGGAAGAGGAGACTTTGATGTTAGGCTCCTTAATTCTCTGCCTCCCCTCCCACACATGCACACAAAATTGATTTCATGTTTGGGCAGGAAGCTTTGGAACCTGACTTGGTTCATGGTGCAATTTGTGTTTTGACACATTAAAAAAGGTATTAATATTGACTGTTCTTGGCAGAGATCTAGACTCGGAGGAGACATAGATAAGCAAAAAATAGTAATATTCCTGCTTCAGAGAGAAAATGATTATAAACCAACAAGTAAAAAGTATGGGGACTCCTAAATGGGAATTAGTATGTGTGTACATGTATGTGGTTCTGTTTTCTTTGGGAAGGCAAAGAAGGCTTCCCTGAGGGAATGATATGTGAGTTCTGTGGCCTTGAATCTCGGTTGTTTCACTTTTGAGATTGGAATAGCAGTGTACTAAAGGCACTGGTTGTGTTCAGTGAGCCATAGAGTTTTGAAGGGCTTAGTCTAGGACTTGGTGCAGAGTGGTGGTAACTGCTGCTGTTATCCTCATGAGGGTCTGTCCATCCCTCCCAGAGACCCTGCCAATGAAGCTGCGGCCCCCACTCAGTGAGCCAGCCTTGGCTTTTGTGGTGGCACTGGGTGCCAGCAGTAGTGAGGAGGTGGAGCTGCAGCTACAAGACCGTATGGAGTTCTCTAAGGCAGCAGTATCCCGTGTTGTAGAAGCCTCAGATCGCCTACAACGCCAGGTGGAGGAGCTCTGTCAGCGAGTTTACAGCCGAGGTTAGTTCTTTGTGCTCCAATTCCAGAGGTATCCATCCCAGTTTGCATCTTTATGATATCCTTCAATTCCCCTAGCCCAAAGGCAGCCAGAATTCACAAAGGAATAAATCAGCCATGTTCTCAGGGGAAGATGGGGGCTCCAGATTTGATTCCTGAAGTTAAACTCTGAAGAGTTGTGTGGGAGGAGTTGTTGATTCTAATGGGGCCACCTCCTTCTGGCTGGGTATCTCTTTGGAGCACTTTGCACAAATCATGGTAGCAGTTGCTGGTCTACAAGGCAGAATACTAAGTCCCAGGCTTTGCAGGTAGGGAGGCTTCACCCAGCCTTAATTCTGTCATTCTAGCCTAGGCATTCTGGGCAAATGGCTCTCCTCTCTGAGCTGGTTTCTGCCTTTGTAGAGTGGGGATAAAGACTCCTGGCTTTGTCATGAGAAATTTGCAAGACAGCTGGTAGATCCCACTGGGCACATAGCAGACTCCAGAGTGAGTTAGTACACATACCCATTGTCTTGGACTTGACTCTTACTTGAGCCCTGCCTTCCCAGGGGACAGTGAGCCCCCTGGTGAGGTGGCTCGGGCACGGACCCGGGAGCTGGGACGTGAGAACCGGCGACTACAGGACTTGGCCACCCAGCTGCAGGAGAAACACCACCGAATCTCATTGGAGGTTGGAGTTGGGTTTTTTGGGGGTGGGATTAGAACCAGGGTAGGATTTGGGTTAGGTGGCCACCCAAGAATCTTAGGGAGCCAAGTCCCTTCATCTAAGCATCTATCTTTTTTATTCCTCCAGTACTCTGAGCTTCAGGATAAAGTGACATCAGCAGAGACCAAAGTGCTAGAGATGGAAACAACAGTAGAAGACCTGCAGTGGGACATTGAAAAGCTGCGCAAGCGTGAGCAAAAGCTCAATAAGCATCTGGCAGAGGCCTTGGAGCAGGTGGGGTAGGGTGCTGTGTTGGATAGAGCCGTAGCTAAGTACTTAAGGCCCAAGTTCTCCCCTACATGTTCTTCTGTTTCCTCTCCACAGCTCAACTCTGGCTACTATGTGTCTGGGAGCTCCTCAGGTTTCCAGGGGGGCCAGATCACACTCAGCATGCAGAAGGTGAGTAGGCATTCTTCCAGTTTCTTCTATTTTCTACCCTTGAAACACCCCCACAGAATTAAAGGCAGACATCCAACTGTGATTTCTGAGGCCCTTTCCTGTGACTCGTGCTGCTCTTTGTTTTGTTCATACATGATGATATTCAGTAATCTCCAAATGTTAAGTGCTAGGTACTGTGTTAGGAAGCAGGTATATTGGAAAACAAAATAGCTAAAATGCAAAGCTTTCATGGAGCTTAGGTTCTAGTTGAGGCAACTGATTAGTAAGAAAAACTTTGGTCTTAAATTCCACAAAGAAAAATATAGAATAGAGATAAATGGAAGCATATTGGAGACACTTGGAATTCTTGGGTGGCTGAAGAAGAGTCTCACTTCAGATGTATTGAATCAGTATCTCATTCCTTGTCCTGCCTTTGTTCTCTCACTGCTTGGCTGTTGCACATTGTCTTGGTGTCCTGGGGGTCACTGTGCCCTGTTTCCTTTTCCTTCAGCTTACTCTTCGGGGCTTCCAGGAAGGCTTCCCTGACTCCCTGTTGGTTACAAGCCTTGGTTCCCAGCACTGTCCATGCAGTATTGAATTTTCTCCCACTTGCCCAGGAACTCTTAGGAAAGCGCTTGGGCCTGGCTTGTCCCTGTGGCTTCAGAATACATCATTGCTACACAGAGGGGAGCTTGGGTGGGGCTTCTGGTGGTGACGTGAGGGAAGTGTGCCTCCTGGCCTGGCCCTGGCTCCCACAGCCCTTCCCACTCTGCAGTTTGAGATGCTGAATGCAGAGTTGGAAGAAAACCAGGAATTGGCCAATAGCCGCATGGCAGAGCTGGAGAAGCTACAGGCTGAACTTCAGGGCGCTGTGCGGACCAATGAGCGCCTCAAGGTGGGCTGTGTTTTGGATTGGGAAGGTCTGAGCCTGCAGGGTAGGGGCTGAGTCCTAAATCCTCTTGCTGATTACTTCTGAGCATCCCTTCTCTTAGGTGGCCCTGCGGAGCCTTCCTGAGGAGGTGGTACGAGAAACAGGGGAGTACCGAATGCTGCAGGCCCAGTTCTCACTCCTCTACAATGAGTCTCTACAAGTGAAGACCCAGTTGGATGAGGCCCGGGGGCTGCTGCTGGCCACCAAGAACTCCCACCTGAGACATATTGAGCATATGGAGGTATGGCCCTGGAATGGGTGGGGACCACAGGTAAGGATCAGATCCTAAGGGTCAAGGTGTTCCTGAGTCAAGGTCAGGGATCCTTTGAGAATAAATTCTTAAGCCACTGAGGCCTGAGGTGGGGGGCTTGCCACAGGGCTGAGGGGTTGTGTGGAACTTCAGTGTCTGAACCCACAGAGTG
Source organism: Cynopterus sphinx (assembly GCA_030015415.1). Classification (NCBI taxonomy): domain Eukaryota; kingdom Metazoa; phylum Chordata; class Mammalia; order Chiroptera; family Pteropodidae; genus Cynopterus; species Cynopterus sphinx. The sequence continues at coordinate 89,373,612 of CM057379.1, read as the reverse complement.
ATGAGCTCGGGCTACAGAAGAAGCTGCGCACAGAGGTTATCCAGCTGGAGGACACGTTGGCCCAGGTACGCAAGGAGTACGAAATGCTGCGCATCGAATTTGAACAGAATCTGGCGGCCAACGAGCAAGCGGGTATGTGGTGAGATGAAGTAGAGGTGGGGCCTTATCTGGGGTTTCTGTGCCCTGGTGTGGGGCTCCTGCTTGTCCAGATACAAGAATTTAAGCCCTTTCCATTAACAGAGCCTCATCTCCTTGTGGAAAACAGGTATCACACCACCTGGCTCAAAGGCATAGTGAGAGTCACAAGCAGCTGAGGTGGATAATGCAGCAGACTTAGTCAGAACATGAGCTGTCAGCCCCATGTCGCATCTGTGGTTCTCTGGCCTTCTGGTGTCTCTCAGATTTTCATTTTGCAAAGATTTATTGAATACCATCTATGAGGCAGCCACTGTTCTAGGATTTGGGATCATACCAGCAAACAAAATACAAAGAACTCTTGCTAGTGTGGAGCAGTATTGTAGTGGGAGAAGACAGGCAATAGAGAAGAAAACTTGAACGTGCACGTTAGGTAGTGACAAATATACCAAGAAAAATAAAGCAGGGAGAGAAGATAGGAAGTGTTAGGAGAAAGGGCGTTCAATGTTGTTTGGGGAGTTTAGAGAAAAGTATAAGAAAGTGACATTTGTTTAAGAAGAATGTAAAAGTAGACTAATTTACTTTGTGAATATTAGTTATGTGTTCCTTTGAAGGAAACTTGGAAGTATTAAAAACGTACATTAGCAGAAATAACACATAGTGTTATTTCAAGTTATTTGGGGGTGAATTTCCTTCAGTTCTACATTATTTACTTTGATAAGATCACATTTTGTCTAAGGGCTCCCTCAGTTTTTTTCTATAGAATGGGAGTAATGGCTGTGGCTCTGCTTCTTCTCCTACTGAGGGGTCAGGCCCCTAACCCAGGGGCCATTCTGACTTTAGTTCCCAACCTTCCCCTAGGGCCCATCAACCGTGAGATGCGCCACCTCATCAGTAGCCTCCAAAATCACAACCACCAGCTAAAGGGTGATGCCCAGCGATACAAGCGGAAGCTGCGGGAAGTGCAGGCTGAGATTGGCAAGGTGAAGAGGGGACTGTATAGGAGGAGCCTTGGCTAGACCCCAGTGAGTACTGTGTCACCTCAGCCCTGTTTTCTCCTATTCTTTGCAGCTCCGGGCCCAGGCCAGTGGCTCTACTCATTCCATTCCTAACCTGGGCCACCCAGATGACTCTGGCCTCAGTGCCCCTGCCCCAGGAAAAGAAGAGGGTGGACCAGGCCCTGCCATTGTCCCCGATGGCAGAAAGGAGATGGCTTCAGTGCCTGGTGCCACCATGACTACCTCCTCTGTGAAGAAGGAGGAACTGGTCACTTCTGAGGAAGATGCCCAGACCCTAACTCCTGGGTCCCTGGGCCCCTCCTCCCGGAGCCGAGAACCTGAGGCCAGGCCTAAGCGGGAACTTCGGGAGCGGGAAGGGCCTGGCCTGGGACCCCCATCTATAGCCTCAGCCCTCTCTAGGGCTGATCGGGAGAAGGCCAAGATGGAAGAGGCCAAGAGAAAGGAGTCAGAACTCCTCAAAGGTCTTCGGGCAGAGCTCAAGTGAGTCACTATTCTCATCTCCTCACCCCAGCCGTGTGGCCTCCAGCAGCTCATCAAGCCTTCCTCCCCTAGGAAAGCCCAGGAGAGCCAGAAGGAGATGAAGCTGTTGCTGGATATGTACAAGTCAGCGCCCAAGGAACAGCGGGATAAGGTGCAGCTCATGGCAGCTGAACGCAAGGCCAAGGCCGAGGTGAGGGCAGGTAGGGCCAGTGGGCCATGCAAGAAGCTGCCTCAGGAGGTTCTGACCAGAGCAGAGACCTAGGTCAGCAGGAAGCTGTGACACGCTAGCTCCCTCCTTATGGTGGCTGTAGGTTGATGAGCTACGGAGTCGCATCCGGGACTTGGAGGAGAGGGATCGAAGGGAGAGCAAGAAGATCGCGGATGAGGATGCCTTGCGGCGCATTCGGCAGGCAGAGGAGCAGATAGAACACCTGCAGCGCAAGTTGGGTGCCACCAAGCAGGTGCGAGCCACTTGTGGTCCTCTTCTGAATGTTGGGATCCTCTTCAACCCCTGTTAGGTGCTTCTGGCACATGGCCTGGTTCCACTGTGTGGTTCTTTGCTCAACCATGTTTTCCTGTGGTTTCCCCATAGTCATCCTATTCATCTACCACATTCTACCTTGTCCTTGTCTACTGCAGGAGGAGGAGGCCTTGCTCTCGGAGATGGATGTAACAGGTCAGGCTTTTGAGGACATGCAAGAACAGAATGGGCGGTTGCTACAACAGTTAAGGGAAAAGGATGATGCCAATTTTAAGCTGATGTCAGAGCGGATCAAGGCCAACCAGATTCACAAGCTGCTGCGGGAAGAGAAGGATGAGCTGGGCGAGCAGGTTCTTGGCCTCAAGTCCCAGGTATGGCCACCCAGGTCTTGTAGGGTGGTGCTGAAGAAGCAGTTGCTCCCCAGCCTTGAATCCCTGCCACTGTTCTCAGGTGGATGCCCAGCTGCTGACCGTGCAGAAGCTGGAGGAGAAAGAGCGGGCCCTGCAGGGCAGCCTTGGGGGTGTGGAGAAGGAGCTGACATTGCGCAGCCAGGCCCTGGAGCTCAATAAGAGGAAGGTGAGGCCAGGCCTGAGGGGAAAGCAGCCAAGGATATTGGCTCACATCTGAAGTCCGGCTCAACACCTTGAACATTTACTATGTTTCAGACCCTGTGTTGAGGAGTTTCCGTACTTGGTCAGATTTTAGTCGCAAAATAATCAATCCTATGACAGTTTTTGGGCCTGAGTCTCTTTGGCTCCAGCATTGGTTAGCTGTAAAATGGGGGTGGTGTTTCCTGTCACGTAGTTATATTAAACCTTAGAAATTTCTAGCTGGCGGTCAAGGCTTAAGATTGACATTGATTTTCATCTTTTACTGAGCTTTTTTCTCCTGTTTAATTCATAAAGCAGTATCATACATGTCGTTGTTGTATATATCAGGCCCTGCACTAAGTGCTGGGGAGACTATGGAACAGGAGCAATCTTTTGGAATTGGGAATGTCTAGTCTTGAGGGACAGATAAGCAAGCCAATAATCCCAAGATAAAATAACGCTATTACTGATCACAGTAAGATTCATGAAGGAAACTAAGTTACTGTGAAAGAAAATAGGAAATAACATTTGAGTTGAAGCTAGAGAGAGCTCCAGGAGAACAGTATGTGTTGGGGGAGTTGATAATAGAGGGAAGATCCCTGTGAAAGCTCAAAGATGGAAGAGAGCATTATGCAGGTAGAGAACTGAAAGTGTTAGAATATGGTAAAAGAGGAGGAGGTGAGGGTCCAGAGGTCAGGAGGCAGCACCAGCTAATGAAGATATTGGACTTGATCTCAAGAACAAGAATCATTGGAATGTTTTTCACAAGCATCCATGGACCATGTCTCTCCCTAGGTCCAGGAGAATGATTCCTCTTTCTCTTTTTCTTACCTACCTCAGGCTGTGGAAGCGGCCCAGCTGGCCGAAGATCTGAAGGTACAGCTGGAGCATGTGCAGACACGGCTGCGAGAGATCCAACCTTGCCTGGCAGAGAGCCGGGCTGCTCGAGAGAAAGAGAGCTTCAACCTCAAGAGGGCTCAGGTGTGTGCATGGTGGGGGCAGGGTGGTCCAGGTTCACTGGCGAGGCCTGGGGAGGTGGGTGTGTCAGAATGAGGGCCCTTACACTTAACGTAGCCCCTCTCCTGTTTCAGGAGGACATCTCACGGCTACGGCGCAAGCTAGAGAAGCAGAGGAAGGTAGAGGTTTATGCAGATGCCGACGAAATCCTCCAGGAGGAGATCAAGGAGTACAAGGTGGGGTTGTTGTTCCCCATCAATCTAGAAATCTTAGATGGAGGGGGAGGTTGGTGAGAGCTATAGTGGGCAATTTGGGGACCCTAGAAATAAGATAGGGTAGCAACAAGTGGGCAGAACCCATTGTGGAGAATCAGACAACAGGCCAAGTATCAGATACTGTGTGCCAGGCAAGAGTGCTTGGCTAGGTGTAGGAGGGCTGGGTCCTAGACCTAGTCTCAGATCTCTTGAAACTGGCAGTGTGTTAGAGGAGACAGCCAAATAAGTCTCCCATTAGAGTGATGAGCAATGTGATGTCAGAGGCCAGAGGAGAAATGTCATCCAAAGGAAACATGAAGAATGAGTCACTTAGCTGTGAGGAATGGGACAAGAGGATTCTGGAAAAGGAGGAGGCAAAAGTGAGGCCCCTAGCTAAGAGAAGTGTGCTGGAAGACAGAGCTGGACACTGTTACTGGAGGACAGAACATGGGTTTTGTGGTGAGTGGCAGGCTTAAGGGTGTTGGGCAGTGTCACATCCTGAATAGTGCAGTAGCCAGGTTGAGATACTGGGCTTATCCCGTAGGTAGTGTGGAGATGTGAAAGAGTTTTAAACCAGAGAGTGACCTGATCTTACTTGCTGTTAGATGTGAGCTAGAGCAGGTAAAGATCAGAGGCAAGGAAATTTAAGTTATTGCAATCATTGAAGTAGAACCTGATAGTGAGCTCATCCAAGGTATGACAAATAGAGGAGTTCAGGAGACAGAAGTGCTTAGACTCAGGGATGGAGGGAGAGGGAAGTACCAAGGAGAACTCCTGGGTTCTTGATTGAAGAAGCTGGGTGGATGACAAGTGACAGTGAGATTAGGAAGACTGTGGAGGAGTAGGGATTGGAGGACAGTGTTCAAGGGTGTTGAGAACAAGGTGCCTATAGGACCTCTTGGGAGGCTGTCTGGGAAGGCACTCAAAGCAAAAGGGCTGGTCTGTAGAACGGGATTGCAGGATTGTTAGCAGAGACAGAGGTGGAAACAAGGGTCTGTGGTATGGGAAGGGACAGATGTCATTTTCCCTCAAGAACCTCAAAGCTTAAATGATGGGCCAAGACAGAGAAGCCAGTGGTTTGGGAGGAAGAAAAGCGATGCAGAGCGAGTTGATGGGGGAAGAATTTCAAGGAGGCAGGGATGAGCTGAGTCAGAACTGTCAAGAAAATACAGTGGGTGATGAGAGATGTCGCTTGGATTTGGCAGTCTTGGTGGGAATGGTTCTTGGGTGGGGGTGGAAGTGGAGGTCAGATGGCCTACACACTAACTGTAGCAAAGAGAGGGCAGAGGGTAGGTCAATAAATAATAAACCTTTTGAAGCAGTTTGGTCTTAAAGAGGCAGAGGTGTCTGGAGATAGCCGTGGGAAAGGGCAGGATTTCTGAAGAAAAGACAGACTTTGGAGCCTTTCAGATGCTGATTGGTAGGGTCCTGAGAGCTAGGGAAGAAGGGGCGGAAGGCTGGATGAGATGTCAAGCAGAGGAGAGGTGTGTTGGGGAATGCAGAATTGAGGGAATTTCTGTCTGGAGTTTGAGGTGTAACCTGGTGGCAGGTTTCAGGATAGGAGAGATTAGTGTAACCTCCATATAGAGATTTGAGACCTCCAGGGACCCACAGAAGGATCTTTGGGCAGCACCAGAGATGGACCCATTTAAGAGTGGAGACAGCATATTTCTAGTGGCACTACAATGCCCAGTTATGACTAGCAGGTGCAGTAGACAGTGGGCTTAAGCCAGGATTAAGGTTTTTCCAGAGAAGGGCAGAGGGGAAAGAGATGAAGCACTGGGGCAGAGATGCCTAGGCTAAGCCTGTGGGTCATTGGGGGTGAGAGGGAACACATGACCACTGGCTACCCCCACCCAGGTTAGAATCCAGACTACTACTTTGTAGTTTTGAAACCAGCCTCTGAGTCTGTTTTCTCATAACCCCTTCCAGGGTTATGGTAATAAGTTAGATGTAGTCTGCTGTGTGGTGGCTTAGCCTGGACCACCTCCTGCTGTTAGTGTGGGGTCTGGGTACTATGAGGATTGTTCCCGAGCTGATGCCTTTGCCTGGCCCAGGCGCGGTTGACCTGCCCCTGCTGTAACACCCGCAAGAAGGATGCAGTCCTTACCAAGTGCTTCCACGTTTTCTGCTTCGAGTGTGTGCGGGGCCGCTATGAGGCCCGCCAGAGGAAGTGTCCCAAGTGCAACTCAGCCTTTGGTGCTCACGACTTCCACCGTGTCTACATCAGCTGAACCCGTAACTCAGGGGACTTTGGAACATCCATGGACCCTGTGGGGCCAGTCCCTCTGCACCTAGTTGGTTTGTAGCCCCAGTGCACACTAGTGGGAGTGAGGTCAGCCAAGCTCCATTCTACCTTTCCCCCACAGTCAGAGCTACAGCCCAGGGGGCACCTGCCCTGCAGGAAGGTCTGCTATGAGACATGTCAGGGGCCCGAGCATCCAACTGGGCTCCCTGGAAGCTGACCCCAGCTCTTCTCCAACTATCTTTATGGGCCCATCCCAGCCCTAAGGGGGGACGTTTTCCCAGGCTGTGACCTCTTATAAAAGGGGGCTCACTGCCTACTTAATTTACCCACAAGTGAGGACCAGAGATGGGCCAGCCCCTTGCTCTGAGGCTGGGCCCTCGAGCCCAGGGAGACTCTTTACATCCTGCCCCCCTTCCCCCACCCTGGGCCTGGGCAGGGCTTCTGCCTTGTGGAGTTCTGCGAGCTCTATGATCTGGCTCTTGTGATAAGGGCTGAAGGAGATACCCCTATCAAGGGGGAGCGGGGCACTCTTCTCTTCCTCCTGGAAGCTCAGTGGTTGCTGCAGTCACCTTGTCCTCATGTTGGGAGTGCTGAATCAAGAGCATCAGTTTCTATTCTAATCAGGCCTTCCCATTCTCAACTCTCCCAAGCCCACTTACCCCTCCTCATGCTTCCCAAGATCCAATGGGCCCCCTGACCGACTTGCTTTCATCCTGGTGGCCTTAACTTCAGTGGAAGCAGAACTTCCCAGGAGGGGAAGGGACAGAGCAGCTGCTGGGCCAACTTCTGATCATTCCAGTAGAAGAGCTTCATCTAACCCTGTGATTGAGCCTGTACACATGATGCTTCCTGTGCTGCCTGCCCAAGCAAACTCGGCTGTGAAGGCAGCAGGCTGGGCCTGGAAGGTGGAGCCACTGACAGGTGCAAGGGCTCATTCAGACCCTGCTCTAGAGATGTCTTGTATAGGCTGTATGTTATGAATAAACCGCCAATCCTCAGCCTATGATGGTCCGAGTAGCCAGGTTTCCTGCCATAAACGTGGGCCCTGGTTTAGCTGCTATACCTGCCCCAAGCCGTCCCTGGCTAGTGTGGGAACTTGGAGCGCATGTGCAAATGAGACCCCACGTGCCCACCCCCAACATTTAGTAACACTTTGAGACCTGACGGCTATCAGGGGTTCCGTACTGGGAGGAGCGTGCCTGTAGGAAGAAAACCTCGAGGGCGCTTGGAGCCAGCTGGCCACCCCTCCCACCGGAAAGAGCTGACCGATCAGGCCCCTTCCTTCGCCACGTTCCCGGCGGTCATTGGCTGCTGGGAAGCGAGCTGCATCCTGGGAAATGTAGTCCCTTGATACCTGGCGACGGGATCCTCGCAGGGGGGAAGTCCATTTCCCGGTTGTGCCGCTTAGTTTGGCGTGGACACGGTCCACGGGTTATTCCCTCCCCCAACGGCTTTTCCCGTCCCTACCCCTCAGGCAGACAGATCGGGACGCCTCAGCGGGTGACCACCTTCATTGCAGCTTACACCAGCTGCTGGCCGTGTTCCCTCGAACCATGTTTCAAGTGTGGACAGGTGTTTCCAGGTTCAGCGCGGTGTCGGGTCCTGGGAGAGAGCCGCCACTGGGGCTCCACTGGGGCTCGCACTAGGTCTGGTGCGGACCTGGTTTTGTGCTGGAGTTGGTGGCGGGGCCATGGCCGCAGTCGCACCTTCACAAGGGCTGGCAACCTTATCTGTCTTCAGGCCCCACCTGGCGCCCGGGGTTTCGGAGGGGCTCGTCCGGGTCGGACTGGAGACGGACACGCGGGCTGCAGTGACTTCCTGACCCAGGCCGGCGGCAGTGGGCACGCTTACCGAGGCACGGGCCGCAGCGGGGGATGGCATCTGGCTGCTCTAGAAGTGTGTGGGGCCTAGGGGACAGCGGTGGCAAGGGGGTGGGGGGGAACGCAGCATATTACATCATAGAGAGGCGGCCCGGCTCTGAAAGGAGGATCACGGAGATGGAGCTGCTTCAGGTCAGCACTTGGGCTCCTTAAATAAATGCATGTTACTACACATCATCTCCCCAAATATCTCCCCTAGGCCTGTCTCCATATCCAGAGGAGCTATGAACTCCTTTCGAGTCCTCATACTTAGTGAAGTAGGCATCAAACCACTTTCTCAAGCTTAAGGGAATGGGATAACAAGGTCAGAATTGCAGTAGCAGGAGCAAGCACTGATGCCACAGGAAGAACAGTAAACTCCATAAATGTTTGTATACAATGAGCCCGCCAGTGTTGGGAGAATCTACCTTAGGGCCTTCTCAGGCCCCTCCAGCCAGGTTTGACCTCTTAAAAACCCTCATTAGCCCTATTGGCCTTGGGTCCCTGGGATGGGTAGGCCAAAATTTTTCCTAGACCAACCTTGACCCATGGAGAACATGGCTATTTTAGCCATAACGGGGGCTGCAGTTTGTGATTGGTCACACAGTCCAATGGAGCATTCAGCACTGACCATTCTCTTCAGAACTTCCCTTGGGCCCTATGGTGCTACTCTTGGTTTTCTTCATATTTACTATCTTCTGCTGGTCCTCTTCATTCATGAGCTAGACTGATTTCTACTCTGCCAGTCTTTCCGGGTGTGTTCATCCATGACCATGGCTACAGCTAAGCTGCTAAGGCCCAGTTCCTCCAGCCCAGTTCTTTCCTGAGGTCCAGACCTAGAAAAATGACACTGTAGGGATGAAGCTGGGGGTAAGATCATGTCACTCTCAAAAATTCCCCAATGGGGCCCTATCCTTATGTTCCTCAAACAAGATGCTCTATACTCTGCTCTCTACCATCTTTCAATCTTCACCCCTCTATGCTCTAAACCCAAACCTAGTTGTTATTCACCCTGTATCCCCCACCCCACACCTGGCCCTTACACATACTATTTGCTGTTCTTGCAACCCTCATTCCTTAGATCGCTTCCTCCAGCCAGTTTCCTGTCCTTATGCTGTGGCAGGCACCATGGCTGGGTGCACAGCTCCTTCTCCTAGGTGTCTGAACAAACAGCTGTGTTCCAGTGCTGGTTCTTTTCCTGTATTCTCCTTACTTTACTGAGGACTTGTCCTGTGCTGGGACCAGTTCTAATGTACTCAATGTCCTCAAAGCTGAGAACACAGGGAATGTGGGATAGCCTTCATTACTCACCTGTTAGTGAAAGGCAAATTCCTCCACCCTGCCCCCTACCCGACCCCTTGCGTACCCAATAGGTCAAAGGAAGGAGAAGCAATGAGCCCACCCTGGGAGTCTGGTACAGAGAAGCACAGGTAAGGTGAGGAGATAGCTTCCTGGCTGGGGCAGGAGGTCCCCAGCAGGCTGGAGCAGAGGCAAGGGATGGATTAGAGCAAGTGTTGACCTCAGGCTTGGAAGTTATGGCCAGGCCTAGGTCCAGGAGATGATGCTGAGGTAGGCCTGGCATTGAGGATTCATTGGAGAAGCCCCGCCTGACCCAGACAGTGTGCAGCCCAGGCCAGGCCCAGGCCAGGCCCATGCAGGCCCAGGGATGCGGGGGAGGCTTGACTGAGTATAGAGTCTGCTCCTGGTCATTCTGGTTTTACTCACTGCCTTGGACCTTGGGCAAGTGGCTACCCTTCTGAGACAGCATCTCCACACAGTGAGGGCTATGGGTTATATCCTGAGAGAGAGAGAAGACAAGCCAGGTCTACACCCACCTCTCAGGGGCTGTGGGACTCTGGTACAGAGAAAGGACTGGGCCAGGTCCAGGTCCCAGGTGAACCAGAGGGGGTGGCTTCCAGCTTCTGGAACTAGATTGTAGGAGCTTTTCCATGTGGCAATCTGAGGAAGGTGTGGGTGTTGTGACCAGAGAGGCCTCCCTGGGGCCGCACAGCTGGACCTGAGCCAGCCATCAGTCAACACGTGCTGGTGCCAAAGTCAGACGGAGCTGCTTGGCTCTGCTGCTGCAACCTGAGAGCATTTCTCCCTTTCTCCTAAGGATATGCATTTTAAAACTGCATAAACCTTCAGGCTCCCACCAGCATACATGGGGTGGGGATTTTTGGGCCTCTGGGAAAAGGGTTCAAAGGCAGCCCAGAACAGGGCTGAGCTCTTGAGGTTATGAATGGACACTGGCTCTGGGAGAGGATAAACTCTTTCAGCTTGTTCTAGGCTTGAAAGAGCAGACAAAACGCCTGGGAAATCTTATTCCCTTTATTCTAATCAACATGACCACCAGTGACACAACACTTTTTGACACACAACACTCAAAAGTGGGGCCTCTCTTCACTCTAGAGGGACAAGTCAGGTGAGTGGGGCTTCCCTAATGGGAGCAAAGGAGTCTGGGGACTGCTCACCTCAGGGGCAGGTGTCATGGAACTCTACCTGTTGGTTGTGATAGTTTCAAGTTTCCCTATCAGAATTCGTGCCCAGATCCCATTTGATCTCCATATCCATAGCAGCTTCCTTTCACTCAGATCAGTTTCCACTCCTCTCTGCTTTTACCAATGACTCTGTTACCCTATCTGTTGGGCTCCTCAACCAGAGCACTTCTGAAGAGTCAGGCCTGTGTGGAGTTGGACAAGAGACCTTCTAGACTGAGGTGGGCTTTTGCCTGAGCTGATCAGTGGGACTCTGGACACCCTCCCCCAGCTAGTTTCCTGCTTAGTTCCTACGAAGATGTAGCTCACTCAGAGGGGGAAGCATCTGACTAAAGGAATTCAGGGAAGTGGGCAACAGAGAATAGGTTACACCCCAAAGGTCTCCAATTCTGCCCCTTTCTTGCTACAAAACCCAAGACCCCAACTCATCATCCATTCAGTACCGGAGCCGATACTCCTGGCTCTCACCCATTCCTACAACATGCAAGCACCCTACTACATATGCTACACTCCAGTCCATAGACCTACAGTCGGCCTTCAACCACACTTACCACATTCCCCCACCCCCCGACTGGCCCCAAAGCCCCAAAGTCTGCTCCCCAGGACTCTTCTAGAGACAGATTCCTCAGAACTGTTCTGAGGGGATCTGCTTCTAGCTTTACAACGGTACAAGGGGTTTGTCTACAACTGGAGTTTCTTTCTGCTACCATCTTAGAGGGGAAAAAAATATGCTTTGACCTGGAAGATTGTCTCCTCTTCCTCAGTCTCTTAGGGACACCCCCATTGTGAACGCTTCTATCAGTAGAGATTCGGCAGGCAGGATCCTTCTCCCCTCAGTAGTGTTTTCCAACCTGGCACTTGGGTCAGGTGGAGCTTTAATGCAGATGTTAATAAGGGTCTCCCCACAATCATACAAGGCCTGCCTTTTCCTTCTCTCCAGCAGACCTGGGTTTTTCCTCCTACAGTGTTCTAGATTGTGATCCTTCAAATTTGAGGGTCATCCCTTTTGGGGTAGGGTAGATCAAGGGTGAAGGAGTTTCATCTTTCAAACTCTAGGTAATAAAATTAGAGGTCTCTTCCACAGCTTCGTTGAAATCCGGGTCCTCTTCTTCCAGGGATGTGACTGCCGAAGGGCCATCTCATCTGGCATCTCAGTTCTCTTACTCCAGGACCACAGTGCATTACTGATGACAGGATGGGATCAGAGGGCATTTCCTTTGGACCCAGCACTGGACGGAGTCTCCAGGTTAGGGGATGGGGTTCTTATTATATGTATTTCAAGAGTTTTCTCCAACCATTTTGGAGGGCAACAGTCTCTTTCCCCTGCCACACACACCCAGTCATGTTAGTGGTTTTGGCTGGGTTAATAAAAAGTGTGTAACTGTGTGTGGTGCGTGAGGACAGGAGATGGGCCTGGCACGAGAGTGTGGTTCTTGTCTTTCCATTTCCCTCCAAAGGTTTCTGGCTAAGGAGAGGAGCCGAGTGGGTGGAATCTGTCTCATCCCAAGACCACAATCGGGTTGGGTTTTCACAACCACAGAGGGTTCCAGGTACTGGGGTGAGGAAGGTGGTCTGGCCTCAATATACTCTTCAAGGACTCATGGTCCCATCTGTGTTTGGATATCCGTCACTACGTGCAGGCTGGCTTATCCTGCCAGCAGCCTTGCTATCAGCTCAGAGGAAAAAGTGAAGTTTAAAAGCAGGTTGCTGGCTAATCAAAGGTTGCTGGCTATTCTGTCTACTTGCTCTCTCTTGTTGCCACACAGAACCTACATGAGGGTCTCACTGACTTGAAGAAGAGCAGTCTAGGGAGGATTTGAGCACACATAGGCCTTGAGTCTCTGAGGGCTTTATTCTTTGGAGGTTGACTAGCAGCGGTTCTCCCTTTCCACTGAGGACAGAATTTGAGGAAACGGGCTGCCACTGCAGCAAGACTGGTGGCAGTTAGATTTCAGGAGAAACCTCCTGACAGTGAGACCTGAGAATGTAGCAGAAGGGATCCTCCATCCCTGGAGGCCTCTCAGAGTAGAAGTCCCCAGCTGGGCTGGGAAAGGGTCATCCTGCCTGGCCTAGGGAGGACCCTGGCGGCCTGAGCTGGGATCCGCTTGCACTTGCAGTTTAAACAAGCTCCTGAAAACAGGGAGGACTGGGCCGCCTGGAGTTTGCTGGGTTCCATCTGAACAGTTTCTCAGCTTAGTCTCCTTCCCTCAAAGCACTCTAACAGAATCCCCCCACCCTTCCCCTTAATTTTTGTGGTGGCTTTCCAGTATTCTTAAGGTTTTTAAGCACCCCAAACTTCAGCTTTTAAAAAGGCTCAACATCATTTCTTTTTCTTTCCCCATTCTTGGCTTTTTCTAAGGAATTCCGTGGGACTCTTTCTCTAACATGCATGTAAGACTGGCCTTATACCCTGAGGTACCCACAGTACAATGAGCTGGACTTTCTCTTCCTAGTTCCTGGCTCATTTCTCCTCTGTGGGTTTGAGGGCTCCTCATCACTTATTTTTCTCTCGTCTTTGTTTTCATCCTTTTCCAGTTTCACCCAATTCCCACACTACTCCTCACTGAGCATCTTCCTCAGTGTGCTTGTTCAAGGCTTCTGGGGATGAACCTCCCTCCAGTGGGAGAGAACACTGTGGAACAAGTTCATGGGAGGTTCTTCTACACCTTCTGAGGGTCATTCCTCCCAAGTCAATGCCATTGCTATATTCCCTGCACTTCCCCGACCCTATAGTTTTACAAGGATTTCGATACAGTTTTTTAGGGTTGTCTAGAGACATATTGGGACCTCTTTCTACAATTAATAGGGCTTTTATCCACTATAGATTATAGGGTTTATCTGCTACAGACTTAAAGGGCTTTTTTTCCTACATATTTATAGGGTTTCTAACCCAACAGTTTTTCTCTACAGCATTATAAGTGGTTCCCACCAACAATTTTATAGGTTTTCTCGTCACCGATGTAAAAGCACTATTTTTACCCAGGGTCCTTTATCCTCTGCATCTCTACAATCTGATAGGGTTTTCTTCCTTTCCCCACATTATTTTTGGGGAAATCCAGTGTTCCTCTCAGGAGAGAGGCCCTGCTTTCTAGACCCATTTCACAGGGCAACCCCGGGGTGGCAGCTCCTATGGAGGAGGAGGGCTGCGACTTCTGTGAAGCCATCTCCACACTCAGGGCACAAATAGGGCTTTTCTTCCAAGATGGTTTTGGGTGTGTCCCCTTCCCTCTGGCTGCTGCTCCCTGTGGGAGTGGGCGTCTCTCCCTCACCTTCCTGGCTTGTGGACAGGGTGGCTGGCTCTGGAAGGGGTTCCTCAGGTCTTGGGGACTTTTCTTGGGTATGAGTTTCCTGGTGCCGGATGAGGGCCAGGCGATCAAGGAAGGAGGCCCCACAATCTGAACAGCTGTAGGGTCTGGCCCCCAGTGGGCTCCTGAGGTGCTCCAGGAGGACAGAGGAACTCTTCCCCAGCTCTGGACTCTTCTGGCGTTTCCCTCCTGCATGGACTTTCTGGTGCAGCAGCAGCTCCGAGCTGAGGCCAAAGCTTTTTTTGCATTCAGGGCATTTAAAGGGCTTTCCACTTAGGAAGGGACTAGGCCCTGCCCCTTCTGCTAAGCCAATCCTGTAATCAGGAAAGAGAAAGGGCTTCTCGTTGCCATGGGTAAGCTGGTGTTGGAGGAGCACCGTGCGATCCAGGAAGCTTTCTCCACAGTGGGAACAAATATAGGACTTGGAGGAGAGCAGGCCCAGCCTTTGGCTGATGCTCTCCTGCCCCTCAGGCATTTTAAAAGGCTGTCCTGGGGGTTCAGCTCTGCCCTCTGCAGCACCTGGATAGGAATTCCCTCCAAAAGGGAGCCTGGGGGGTCGGAACTGAGGTGGCTTGGGAGCCTGTTGTGCGATGAGGCCATCTGAATTTTTGTATGGGTTTTCTCCAATGTGGATTCTCTGATGCTGCATGAAAATGCCCTCGTCGTTGAACCCCTTTCCGCAAACGAGACACTTGTGTGGTTTGGCTCCGGGGGGCGGGGTCAGCAGCGTGGGGTCCCCAAGCCCTAGCAGAGTGTCGCCCTGAGCCCTCCGGGCTGGGGTCTTCCCTCTTTCATGGATCACCCGATGCTGCTCCAGCTCGTGGGCCTCCAGAAAGGCCTTTCCGCAGTCGGAGCACACGAAGAGGTTCTCATCCATGTGGGTGCGCACGTGGGTGATGAGATTCGAGCTCTGGCTGAAGCTCTTGCCGCACTCGGGGCACTTGTAGGGCTTCTCGCCCGTGTGTGTGCGTCGGTGCTGGATGAGATGGGAGCTGCGGATGAAGCTCTTGCCGCAGTCGGAGCACTTGTAGGGCTTCTCGCCGGTGTGGATGCGCTGGTGGCGGATCAGCGTGGAGCTCATGATGAAGCTCTTGCCGCAGTCGGCGCAGATGTAGGGCCGCTCGCCGCGGTGGATGCGCTGGTGGTTGATGAGGTTGGAGCTGACGCTGAAGCTCTTGCCGCACTCGGGGCACTTGTAGGGCCGCTCGCCCGTGTGCGTGCGCTGATGCCGCAGCAGCGTGGCGCTCAGCGTGAAGGTCTTACCGCACACAGGGCACTTGAAGGGGTCCTCGCGCAGGTGGGTCCGCTGGTGCTTGATGAGGGTGGAGCTGTGGCCGAAGCTCTTGCCGCACTCGAGGCACTCGTAGGGCTTCTCGCCCGTGTGCGTGCGCTGGTGCTGGGTCAGCTCCGAGCTCTGGATGAAGCTCTTGCCGCACTCGGTGCAGCGGTATGGCTTCTCCCCGGCGTGGATCTTCTGGTGCTTGAGCAAGTTGTGGTTCTGGCCGAAACGCTTGCCGCACTCGGGGCACTTGTAGGGCTTCTCCCCTGTGTGCGTGGCCTGGTGCTGGATGAGGTCGGAGCTGCGATAGAAGGCGCGCCGGCACTCGCCGCACTTGTACGGCTTCTCGCCCGTGTGCGAGCGCTGGTGCTTGATGAGGTTGGTGCTCTGCGTGAAGGCCTTCTCGCACTCGGTGCACTTGTAGGGCTTCTCGCCGGTGTGCGTGCGCTGGTGCTGCACCAAGTTGGAGCTCCAGCTGAAGCATTTACCACAGTCTGGGCACTTGTAGGGCTTCTCCCCGGTGTGCGTGCGCTGGTGCTGCACCAGGTGCGAGCTCTGCGTGAAGCTCTTGCCGCACTCGGAGCAGGTGTTGGGCCGCTCGCCCGTGTGGATGCGCTGGTGCCGCAGCAGCTTGGACCACTGGCTGAAGCTCTTGCCACACTCGTTGCAGATGTAGGGCTTCTCGGCCCCGGAGGGGCGGCCTTGCACCAGCTCCCGCAGGCTGGGCTCATTGGCAGGGACCACCGGGGGGCTGTTCCATGTGGTCAGAGTCCCCCACTGCCAACTGGCTTCACAGGCCTTGGTCCAGTCAGATGGGGTAGGGACTACCTCGGGAGTGGAGGGGTCCAGAGGGGTCTGGTGGTCTGAGGGGCTGGAGTGACCCAGTGGGGTTGGGGGGTCCTCGGGGACTGAGGGATCCTGAGAGGGTCTCTCCAGGGGCATCTCTGGTGGGTCCTTGAATTCTGGACTCTGAGCTGGATCTCCCAAGATGATCTCCTCCCCAGAACTTTCTTGCTGAGGGCTCTCTTCTTCGTTCCCACTCTCGGTACCTACAGAGAGAAAGGGAGTCTCCAGCCCCCATTTCCTTTCAGAATACGGGGTTGGTCTCTCTTCCCTCCCCTGGGTTTCCCAGAGTCTGGGGCCCTCCCTGAACTGGGGCCACTGTTTTGTCAGGACCGCAGTCCCTTCTTGTGCCCCTCACCTCTGTGAGCATCGTTGGGGCTCTGTTCAGGACCCTGCAGATCTGGGCCCCACAGTGCTGTCTCAGGCTCCATCCAGAGCTCAGGACCTCCCCAAGTTCCAGGGACCCTAGGGAAGGAAAGAAAGGAGCACACAATGGGAGCCGATCTCCGGCTTTTTACCCCCCACCTGCACACCCCCCAGCCCTCGTTCTTCCTAATGCGAACTTCAGTTTCCTACCAATCCATTTTCCTGGAAATCAATTCTTACCATGTTCCCCCACCCCCACTCCTGCAGGCCTGATTCCTGTTTTAAATCTTAAGATCACAACTAAGCAAGTAGGTGAGTTTAAGAGTGTAATTAAAAGCTCATCAGTCATAACCCTTAGAACCCTGACTGGGGGGCTGGAGACGTATCTAACACCCACAGGGGAAGCAGGCTTTCACTCTACCCCTCTGATGCCCAGAGGCTGGGAAACCTGTTAGTTTGCTAATCAGAGGAAGCTTATTAAGTCTCTAATTTTCCTCCTTAATGGGGCTGCTAATTGGGACCAATAAACTTTCCTTAAGAGCCTCCCAGAGACCTGAGGCTGCCTAGAACACTTAGAGTGAGAGTGAGAGAGAGAGAGAGAGAGAGAGAGAGAAGAAAGGAAGAAAGAAAGAAATAATAAATAAACCATCCTCATTTCCCTGAGGGGACAGGGGCCCTCCAAAAGGACTGGAGCACTTTTCCATTATCCAAACAGAAAAAAAAATTTAGGCTAGAGGTAGGGGGAGGGGCATTTTAAGGTCATCAGGGGCTTCTGCAGGAACTACCTCCTGAGGAAAATGTTAAAGGACAAGCCTGGGAAACTGCCTAGCAGCTGACACAGTGCCTGTTGTGGTGTCCTTGTTATCTCACCCAGTCCTCCCCACAATCTCATGAGGAAATCCAGGAATCAGGTTGTCCATTTTACAGATTAGGAAATCAGCCCTCAGGGAGATTTCTCCAAGGTCACAGGCTGGGAAGTGGCACAGACCAGAAATGCAGCATTCTGTATTTGGCTCGCCCTAGCCTCTGAGAGGGAGATGACCTTGGGAGTCATGTGAAACTCATAAATGTGGGCTGCTGGCAGGGATGAGTGATGAGGAAAGTTCAGAGGGAGCCTGCTGACCATGAGAATGGGATGAAGAGATTCCTGGGACCAAGAGGTCCTTGGTTGTAAAAGGAGGGCCTGGATCTAGTGAATAGCCTGACAATCTACATCTATAAATGCAAGATAGAGACCTCCCTACGGAATCATATCATCCATATCAGTCCCATTCCGGTATCTCTTCTTCTATACCCTTTGTCTTTTTTTGTTGCTGCCCCTATGCCATGCCTAGGACAGTGCCTAACACATAATAGGTGCTCAATACATTTTGTCGAATGAACAAAAAATGAACAAAAAATACATCTTGCTCCTGGAAAACCTGTTTTTTTCGGTGCCTTTAAAGGTCAGTTTGCAAGCGGACAGCAGCAAAAGAGCTATTCAGAATGGCCTCCTGGTAAAGCATAGCCAGCTATCTCTCTAAAAAAGGTGATATGACTCCAGGATGAAGGAATAGGGTCACAGGAACTAAGTGCTAGGAGAATTTTCCACAATGTTCAGACCCTTAAGAGAGCCTGGGGAAAGCCTGGGTTTGGGGTGGCTTTGTGAGATGGGCACTGTGTAAGGGGGCAGTGGTGCAAGAGACGTGGCAAGGACTCACGAGGAGGCAGCTGGGAGGTAACGGGAGTGAAGGAGGAGCTAGCTTAACCCTGCTAAGTAGCAGGAGGGGAGATAAGAGTTAGATTTTAGGAAGTAAATTAATTTCTTCATCTCTGCAGCTCCTTAGGCTATGAGAATTACCCCTCCCCCATCTTCGGGGAGGTGGAAGCAGGGACCTCTGCCAAACTGGGGTTGCCTGAATGTTCTGAGGAGGCCTGGAAGGGTGCCCTGCTGTTTGCTGACAGGTAAGATCTTATGTACCTTGATTATTTCCAGAAATTCAAACTCAGAGGTCTAGAGTAGAGGGAAAGGGTTAAAGACAAGGCTGCCATGGAGCACGAAAGTGGTAAAACAGGGAGCCAAGAAGTGCTGGGAGCGACCCAGGCCCAGACCTGGGACTTGGCCAGCCCCAGTGCGGAGGGAGGGAGGGAGGCAAGAAAGCTGCCTCTCAGAAAGGTGTGGAGAGCGGCTCAGAGTGACCCTGACGTGGAGGCGGCAGCGGGCACGCAGCCATCCTGGCCCCCGGCCCCCACCGTGGCCGCACCAGTCCGGACGCTGGACTTCTGCTCCCGCTGGCCCCCGCCAACCTCTTTCAGCTCCCAGGGCACAGCTGGGCATCCTCCCCGTCCCGGGCCCCCAGATCCCCAGCTGGCCTGCAGCCCCCAGCCCGGCCGGCGGCGGAATTCCCTCTTCCCAGGAGGCTCACGCCTCCCCTCCCCCACAGCCAGACCCTCGCGCTCTTCCCAGAATCCTCGGCCCTCGGCGCCCCTGCCCGGCCCCCAGCCCTACCCCGGCGCCCGGGGCGGGGGAGGGGGCGCAGGCCAGGCCGCCCGCCTCCGCACGCCCCATTGTTCCCCGCCGCTGTCCCGGGCCCCTCGGGCCACCCCTCAGGAACCCAGGCGTCCCCAACTCACGGCTTTGGGGTCTGGGAAAGGCGGAAGGCGGAATCCAGCCCCAGGGGACTTAACCCCTTGAACGCCCTGCCTCGGGGGAGGGGGGCACGGGCTAGATGCCGAGGACTCTGGGGTCCTTCTCCAGGGGTGATCCCAGGCTGAGGACCCGGGGACCAGTTCAGGGTGACTGGGACGGAGCAGGAAGTGACCCCAGCTTCCCGGGCCCCTCTAGCCTGGAGTCAGAGCATCAGCTCTATGGGATTTAACCCTTTGTCTCCCACAGCCTGGAAAAAAAAGGGGACGGGAGCAGGGAGGTGGCTGAGACGAAGCCCCTCGCTCTGTCTCCGGTGGAAGCAGATTCTCCAGGGAACCCGGACGCCGTGCGGGTCTCCGATGTCTGGCCACGCTCCACCTCTGAGGGGCTCTGCCAGCAGCTCCAGAAAAGCCGTGTCGGTGGATACCGGTACCCTGGGGCCTGCCTTTATGGGGACTCAGACCCAGAGAGAGAGCTCGGATGCCTTGGTTGTGGGGGCGAAAGGGGCTGGCAGGGCAGATCTGAGAGGGAACGTCCTATGGACTAAAAATGGCCAAAATGAAATAGTAAGTCATGGCAAAAGCGTTTGAGCTGAGGGGACAGGCTGCGGGGGAATTTGTGGTGGCCTTCGCTCCTGGGCCCAGCCTCCCAGGGAAGTGTGTACTGGCCCCTCTTCATTTGCTCCCCTCAGAGGAGGAAACTGAGGCCCCATAGTGGCAGGTGGGAAGGCAGTGGGGCTTCCCTGATCCAGTAGGGCAAGAGACTTTCCCAGCAGCTTGGGAGGCACCAGTTCATAGCAGGAGAACCTTTAAAACCCGGAATACTGGTGGCCTCCCAAGGCCCAGGTTATCTGGATTCCCAATTTTTATGACCTTTGTCTCATTTCCTCCTCACAACAGTCTGTTGAGGTAGGACAGTATGTTATCCTCACTTTAAAGGAGGAAACCAAGGTGTGAGAAGCGAGGTAAGGTGCTTAAGTCCATGTCATTATTTCAATTTAACACATTTTTGTATTGAATCCTGTTATTCCTGGGCACTGTGGGGAACAGGGAGGGGAAGACTTCAGAGTTGGACAAGAATTGGGCTTTCTACTCTCAACAAGTTTGATCGTACGTGTGTGTGTGTGTGTGTGTGTGTGTGTGTGTGTGTTATAGACAAAAAGGAAGTACAGGAGAATGTGCACAGCCTGTCTGTCCAGAGGTGTGAGGGAGTTGAGGGGGAAGAACAAACCACATGTCAAATTACTAAAGAGGATGCAGCTCTTCTGGGCCTATGTCTGGGATTCAGAGTGGCCACCAGGAGAAGACCCTGCTGGGCCTGCCTTTCTTCATTTCTCAGTGCTGTCACCCTCACCCTCCTTCCTATCTGAGCACGGCTCCATCTTATCCCTGACTTCACTTTAGATACCTCACTGACCTCAGGGGCTTTGCCCCTCCATGTCCCCCTTTACCCCACTCTGTTTCCCACCTCTGACAGAATATTTACGTGTTTACCACCTGCCTCTAGCCACCCCTCCTGTGCATCATATTAATGTTGGCTCCACCAGGGCAGGAGCTCGGCCACTTGTGCTCACCGCTGTCTCCCCAGCACCTAGAACAGTGACTGGCATGTAGCAGGTGATAAGTTTGCTCAATGCATTGTCCCACCTGTCTCAGGATCAGTCACCAAACAGGACAGATACAGCAGACTTGGGCAGAGCCTCCACTGCTGGTACGTGCTGCAGAACCTCTGCTCACAAACACCCTCACTCTCCTACCCCTCACTTTAAGAAACAGGTGAAAAGCGGACCACTCAGGATCAGAGAGACTTGGGGGCAGATTCAGCCCTCACTAGTCTTTCTGGCCCTTCAAGAGTTGTAAAAACCTGAGCCGGCCCTGGGACAGCGAGTCTAGGAAAGCTGCACCCTAGAGGCTCACAGAAGAGTTTAATTTGGCGAACACGGTTTTGTCTTGTTTTGTTTTAAACTGAATTAACGGCTACATTTAAAAATCAGTACATTTCATATAAAAACACAAATTTCCTGCTTCTTTGGAAAATCCAAGGATGTGGCAACATAACCCAAATTATCACATGGCAACAACTGGTGAACAGGAGCTTCCTTCTTTGAGGGGCACTGGCTTCCCAGTTTGTCACAGGCTCTATCACTCCTCTTGTGTCCACAGCTGTGAAGCTGAGGGGTGACTTCAGTATATCAATGACCTTTCACTGTTGGTGCTCCAACACCTGTTTAACTGGAGGTATTGATTCCACACTGCTTGGTCTGTGTCCCCCAGTTTAAAAGTAATAAATAAGGACGATCTCTTCTGATATAGTTACATTTTGTGAGTATTTACCATGTGCCAGGCACTGTTCCAAGGGTTTACACATACAGTCACGCACCTCATAACATTTCAGTCATTGATGACCCACATATACAACAGTGGTTCCATAAGACTATGATGGAGCTGAAAAATTCCTATCACCTAGTGACATCATAGCCATCCTAGCATTGTAGTATAACACATTATTCATGTGTTTGTGGTGATGCTGGTTTAAACAAACAAGCGTCCAGTCTGCTGCAAGGGGAAGAACTGTGCTGCCAGTCGTATAAAAGTGTAGCACATACCATTATGTAGAGTGCATAATATTTAATAATGATAACAAACAGCTATGTTACGGGTTATGTATTACTACATTATTAATATTATTTTAGAGTGTACTCTTTCTACTTATAAAAAAATTGGCTGTAAAATAATATGTCGTGTTTCGCTGGCAGCAGACTCATATGTCTTGAGTTTACTGCGTCTCTTGATTGCAACATTTTCTCATACCTGATTTAATTGTGCTGTTTTGCACAGTGACATGCTGTACAGGCTATAGCCTAGGAGCAGTAGGCTGTACCATGTAACCCAGGTGTATATTAGGCTATACCATCCAGGTCTATGTCAGTGTTCTCTGATGGTTCCAATGGCCTAATGATGCTTTTTTCAGAACATATCCCTGTCATTAACAGGTGAGTGACTGTAGTAGTTCCTTGAAACTTCATGACAATTCATGACTCCAATATTATTATTACCTGATAGAGTAAGTCACTTGTGCACAATTTACTAGTGACAGAGCCCAATTCAAACCCAGGCATGCTGATTTCAGAGCCCCGATGGCTCCTAACCACCCTCAGATTGGCTCATGTGTGTCTGGGATTAGTAGTGAGCCTCTCAGCCCTGACATGCTTTCCCTCATCCTGCTCTAGGATGCTGGAGAGAGAAGTCTGGAAAAGCAGCCATTGGGGCCAAGCCATGGAAGAGTTTGTGTGTCCTGCTCATAAGGAGGCAAAGGGTGCTCTAACTGTAAGCGGCAGTGTGCTGTCCTATTGTCTACAGTCAGCCAGCGTGGTGGCCATGAAGGAGACCCTCCTGGCAGGGGAACTCCTGGAAGATGAGGAAGACCCCCCGCTCCATGTATTTCATGTAAAATCCACCACTATACCACTATGCTCTTCTCAGTCACAGGTCACCAGCCTCCACATTGCCCCTTCATAGGCCCCTTCATTGCTGTGAGTGCAATGAGGTCCTGGAGGTGAACCCTATCCAAACCCTGCTCTATCCTCACTGCTGGTATAATCTTGGAGATTCAGCTTCCTCTTCTTTGCAAAGGGGGATGAGCCTTAGTTCCCAAGGGACAGGAAGGTTAAATGAAATGATGTTGGAATTCAGAGATGACCAACCCTAGCCAGGTCTGCCTCACTCTTCCTTGTCAGAGTGCACAGCCCTTGCACTGGTGGGTAGAAGAGCCAGGAGTCTGGAAACCATGTCCTCAGTAACCCAGGAGGACTCAGGACCACGACCAGATGCTCTGATTCTCTGCTGTACAAATGGGGATGCTCTTGGGCCAGGATACAAAGGCCAAGAAGGTGAAGCTGAAGGAAGCCACTCACCTCATCACCTAAAGAGTCTTCTCACAGGATCAGCTGTCTAACCACAAGCAAGGGAGGCTGTCAGACACTGCCACCAGGAAAGAATGGGTCCTCCTTTCCTGGAGATGTCCCTGCCCACAAGGTGTGTTGGGCTGCTTTTCAGGAATGTGATTTTCAAATATAGGACAAGAGTTGGGTCCGAGGACCTGGGAGTTCCCTTCTGCCTCTGAGAGACTGGGATTCCAGGGTCAGTCACTCCTCTGCTCAAGAATCTGCAATGGCTCCCTACAGCTTTTCAGATCAAGTCTTACCCACCTGGCGCCTCCTAACTACCATGTTCTCTAAGGCTCAGAACCAAGGCCTTCTTTTACATTTCCTTCCTCAAAATCTCCTGCTGGATGTGGTCAATTCCAAAATCCTTAGTTAGCTGCTCACCCTGACTCTGTCCTTGAGATCTTGTTCTTTCTCTCCCTTTGTCTAATAGACTTGTCTACTTTGTATTCAACCCGATTCCCCAGCTCCATCTCCCTACATGGTACCTAATCATCCTGCTCCCCAAGTCCTGCATGAGGGGTGCCCTCCTCTGCACTTCCTTAGTAAGTTCTCAGGCCTATGGTGACCCAGCTGAATCTGCCCACCTCTTTTGTCCCCCTGCCCTAGTCCACTCTAACCTCCTGGTTCTTACTCTTGAATTACTGCAGTGGCTTTCCTGCTTTCAACCCCATCACTTCTCCCCAAACCACTTTGTTCACAATCAGAATAACTCCATGGTCCTCACTATCAATAGAGAAGTTGTTGTTTTGTTGTGTTTTTTTTTCAGAAATTACATAATTTTTATATTTAAAAAAAAATCAAAATAACTTTGATTAAGTTATGGAAAGCCATATATAATTGGGTAAATAAATATATTTACATATTAAGTATACATTAAATATAATAAATATAAATAAAATATATGTATATTATTTTGTAATCTAATATTGGCACAATATTTGGGTCTTCCAAATTTTGACTGTTTTTTTCAAATACAATCCCAGAAAGACACACATTGGGTCAAATCTATGAGCATTTACCTGGCTTTTGTGGCACATAATCTTGTAATTACTTGTGACTCTAAATGCAGGATATTCAGCCTATAACCATCCATCTTGTCTAAAGGATGTGAGGAGAGATTTTATTATATGCCTCACTAAAATCCATATAAACTAGATCTAGTTCCCTTGGTTTATGAACCTAGTAACCTTATAACCTTAGAAAATATTTCCTGCTTCATAGGGTAGATGCGAGGATTAAACATATTAAAGCACAACAGCTTAAACCCAGATCTGGGGTGAGCAAGCACTCTATCACTGTCAGACCCTGTTCTTGTTTTCACTTTATAAATGACACAAGCATCATCTGGCACTGTGTTACTTTGTGGGCTCCTAGTAATTACTACTTTTCTTATTGAGGTTTTAGGGGTTGAGTTTTGTAAGGTTATCATCACTGGACCAATGGCATCTGTCAACTAAGAGGTTGTTGTTTTGTTGGTTTGTTTGTGTTCAAATATGGGTTCATAAGCCCAACTATGAAGTCAAAGGTGGGGAGACTAACATATA
Organism: Cynopterus sphinx; assembly: GCA_030015415.1. Lineage (NCBI taxonomy): Eukaryota > Metazoa > Chordata > Mammalia > Chiroptera > Pteropodidae > Cynopterus > Cynopterus sphinx. The sequence goes on along the minus strand of CM057379.1, from coordinate 89,349,182 downwards.
TGGCCTCAGATATTAAAAGGACACCTTTAGGTGGGTAGCAGGAGAATAGGAAATTTGGCAGTTGTGTTTGTTTGTTTCTTTGTTTATACCTTGCTCGGTTTTAAAAAGGACTTCAGGCATTTATAAAGCCACATGTTATACAATGGCATCTAATAAGAATCACAGATGCTAGATGCTGGCCAATATTATCAATAGTAGCAGGAGTAGTAGAGCATCATTAACAAGATAAAAGATAAAATGGTAAAGGGAAAATAGGGTGCAAAATGATAACATGAATCTAGGGTTGGTACACAAAACATAAGGTACAAAGCTCTGCTTATACAATTGCTGAAAGTGGGTTACAGATTTGCTGAGCTTTCTAGAGGCCCAAGCAAATATTTGTTACATAATTCATGTGAGGCTTGGGAGAAAGTTCTGAGAGTCCTCATCAAGACGACGTTTTGTGCTGCAGAAGTCCCTGTTTTCAAACCCATCCCCTAATTCTGGATCCAGTCCAACACAGAGACAGATGGGCAGACAAAGCCCCAGTGGGGTACAATGTGAAACATGGCTGGAAAAATTCTACCAGTCATGCTTTTAAAGCCACTATTACAAATCACACATCCCAGCCATCTACAATCCCAATAAGAGGATAAACTACAGCATGTAACTTTCGGCTGTCTTCTCCTTGCCAGCACCAGAGGCTATTCACAAAGAATGATACTTGGTGGTCTTAGAAGTACCCAACTGATAGGAAGATAGCTTTGTTTCACACATGAATATTATTTGAAGGTTGAGTCATTTGTCTGGTTTTCCACCCGTGAGATCTGACCACTAGATTTGGAGCAAGCCTACGTTCTACAGCGGCAATCAAGCTGTTACTGGCTTCCAGCTGTTCTGTCTCCAGGACATCTGTCCAGCCTTCTTCCCTTTTTCTCAGAGGTCTAGGGCCTGTAGCCCCAGAGGACTTTGATTTTCTTTTCATTCTAACTAACTTCTTTTGTACCAAATAGCAGTTCAGAGATATAGAATTGGCACGGTCACCCTGATAATAAGAGCTCTGATTTAATTCAGTCCTACAGGGCTCAAGGCCCTTACTCTTTCCTACATCATACCACCCTACTCACAAGTCATTCATTTGATGGTCTGATATGGAACTTCAATTGAGTTAAACATTAAGTTTCCTGTATTATTAATATTTTTCCCATTAAAAAAAAAGGGGGGGGTGTCATTTGTCTGTTTCCAGTCTGTGTATCTCTTCTCCAAGGAGTCAGGTGGCTTGCAGGGCTCATTGGTTAATTTTCTCGTTTTATTTGTCCAAGTCAGATCAGGAGATGTGGATTAATTAAAAAACAGAACAATGCTCTTAAAATTTTACACCTCCAATGTTAGGTTTCAAGTTCCTCTTACCAATGTTTGTTATAAAACTAATCTCATAGTGCAAATAAAAACAACCATGAAATAGTATTTTTAAATCTGAGGTTATCAAATATAAAGAGTTGGTTATATACTACATGGAGAAACAAGCACTCTCAAACATCATTAGTAAGAGTGTATATCCGCACTGCCTCTGTGGAGGAAGAATTGGGCTACACTGTTCAAAATTCAAAATGCTCACACCCTTTGACCCAACAAGTCCACTTCTAGATCCTAAAGGCATAATGGAACATGCACACAAAGATGTGTGCATAGTGATTGCATTAAATGTTCTCTGTATCCACCAATAGACTTACATAAATTGTTAAATTATGGCATATCCATATAACGGGATACTCAGTAGCTGTGCAAACAAATAATGCAGACATGTACAAACACATGAAACATTCTCCAAAATATGATGTTATGTGAAAAAAGCAAAGAGGAAAACAGCACTATTCAAAAAATGAAAAAGCAGTATGCTATCATTTTTCCTAAAAGGTGACGCTTGCGCATGCAAAGATACACAGGAAACCGGCAACAGTGCTCGCCTCAGGAGATGATGATAGTGCACAGGGGCAGGTGGAGGCAGGAGGACAGCTTGGCTATGTTCTCCAAACCTCCACAAACTCTAATCAAAGATCTTTAGTAGGAGCCATGTGGAAATTGCCCGGAGGGACCCTGAGGATGGGAGCAGGAAGAAATGGCCGTAGGTAGGACTGGCCTCCAAAGTTTCCACAGGTTGTGTGAAAGGGTGGATTGGATGGTAATTGTGCACATAAAAACCTGGTTTTATTTTTATCCTTAAAGCATAATCAGTGCCTTTCTCTCTTTGGGTGTCTGCAACTTGCTTCTTTTCAAGGTCCTATTCTTTAAGTAAATCTGGTGTTCGTTCTGGGGCAGCACTATTCATTATTGATTTTTATCCTGTTATAGGAATTAGGTGATTTTGCACAGCCTCCTCAGCTCTGGACCAACTGGATGGCCATGTCTGTGACATCACCATGGATTTTGAAGCTTTAGTTTGGAATTCCCAGGAAAAGTTTCCAAAAATCAGAGATGCAGTGTAGAGAAGAGGAAAAGATACATGCCCTGGAATCAGAGGGCCTTGTGTTCAAATCAGACTGTCACGTGTACTCAGTTACTGACCTGCTTTTTCATAAAATGGGAATAACAATCTTCTTGTCAGAGAATTGCCCTAAGGCCATAAAGATAAGGTATGCAGGAGCCTAGCACAAAGAAGGCCCTCAACAGACAGCCGCTCGTACTACCATTTCTGTCATGTTCCTTGTTTTCGTATTAAAAACTGGACCCCTCCCAACAGTCCTTTTTAAAAGGAAGCAGCAAAACTAACAGCTGCGAGCATTTATGGAGCGCATCACGTGGACTCATTCAGGGCACCCTACGGCAAGCCTTGGGGGTGGGTGCGGTTAGTGTGCGGATGAGAAAGCAGCAGCCCGGAGCGTGGAACGAGGTGTCCGAGGCGGCTGGGCATCTGCGCGGAGGAGGACGGAAGCGCAGGCGGTGGGCGGGGCCCCGCCCAGCGGACCCACCACGGCCCCGCTCAGGGCGGGCGGGAACGAAATCCTCCGGCTGTGGGTTGGGCCTGTGGGGCCGAAGGGGTTATTCCCACTGAGACGCCGGCGCCGACCGCGCTAGAGAGGCGCAGCGGGGCTGGGCGGCCGCTTCCGGCCGGCGCGGGGCGGGGGGGTGCGGGGTGCGGGGTGCGGGGCGGCCGCGTGCGGGGCGAGGGGCGGCCTCCCCCTCCGCGGAGCCCCGGAGAGGGCGGGCGCCGGGCCGGGGGCGGGCGCTGGGCCGGGGCCGGCCCGGCCGAGGGGCGCGCCGGGGCGCGGGCGAGGACGTCTCTGAACGTGGCCGCCGCGGTGCCCGCGGGTCCCCTCCAGGCCGGGCCGGGCCCGGGAGGCGCGGGGCCGGGCGGCTCTCCGGGGAGGGCGGCCGCTCCTCGAGACCCGAGCCTCGCAGCGCCCCGGGTGAGGGGGCGCTCGCTGGCCTCCCCCGCCCCGAGCCGGCCTGTCCGCCCCCATTCCCCACAGCTGCCTGGAGAAGCGGTGGCATCATCCCAGCTGATGGGCTGTTGCTCGTAAAGTCCGCTTTAGGGACCGGCGTGCCCGAGACGCCTGCCGTCTGGGCCGGAGCCGAGCTGCGGGGCCGGCCCCCGGGCCCGCGACCTGTCCCGGACCGCGGCGAGGACCGACCGACCCGCCGACCGTCGGGCGAACACCAGCCTGGCTGGCCTTTCTCCTTGGCAACAGACCTCGTTCAGAATCAAGTCGGAACCTCTTTTCTCCTGCCCCTCCTTCCCTTCCCTTCCCTCACCCTCTCCTTACCATATTTCTAGTCTTCATCGTTTTTGGTCCAACCCATTTTTCCGGTCCACTGCCACCGTCCTTCGGCCTCACCTTACAGTCCCTGCAATTCTGAATGCCTCCTTTATTTCATATGCCACTCCGCTACCCCTACAACAAAGCCACTCCGCTGTTCGAAAAACCCTCAGTTCTTTAAAACACACTGTTTGTAAAAAGTCAAAACCGTACCATGAAATTTAAGACCAGTTGAAACATGGCTTCAGCCCATCTTTCCAACCCAAGTTCTCTTTGTACCCTAAGTAGATCAGAGTTGATAGCTACAACTGGAAAATGTTTCAACTGGTTCAGAGTGTCGTCTTAAAATTAGAGTTGATCTGTATTTTTAAATTGGTAGATTTCATTTAAAAATCCCAGATTTCCAGCTTCGTTTGAAACATCGGTTAGAAATTGAAACAGTTGGTCCATGTTCTTGCATTCAGCAACTGGTTTGAACTGAGAAATGACCGCCTCCTTAATTAGGGCTGTGTCCCCCAGTTCACCTTGGTCCCCTCCACTCCCAGATAGTTTCTGTCTCTGCACCTGAGGATCAGCTGTTGTGTTTGCACTGATGTTTCTCATAAAATAGAGAACTAGATTTTGGATATCTCTATTAAAAGTGCACAAGTGGAAAGTAGACCAAGGGGAACGCATGTGTAAAAAAAACAGTAAGCAGCCAGCCTCCTTGACATTTGCTTTTCTTTCTGGACCACAGAGCCATTTGAATTTTCTACTCAGACCCTACTGAAACCTACTCACAGTAGGTTAATTGCCTCACCACCTCTCAAATGAACCCGAGGACCATATCTTTGCACCAAGAGAGTAAATTCTATTCAAGGTCCACAGCTAGTTCTACTTTGTGAAACCTTCCCTGACAACCAACCATCCAGTCTAATCCATCCATCTCAGCATTTCTGGAGGCCAGGCACTGGGTTAGATGAGTATGACCAAACCACCACCATCTCTCCTTCCTGCATTTCTATGGCTGTGCCTGAACCAGCATCTTACACATGGTAGACCAATAAGTAATTATCAACTGGATAAATGGCAAAGTCACCCACACCTTAACCTAGTTAGATTTTAAGATCTTTGAGGGTGAGGTCCCAGTTGTATCTATGCACTGCCCTGGCAACTTAGCACAGTACCTGGCACACAGCTGACATTTGGTAATGTCTGAGGAAATACGTGCCATAAAGAGGTGCCTTAGACAAGCGATAGATACTGAATTGCAGTCCCATCCCACTACTGAAGCATCACATACACCCCCCACCCCACACCACCCTGACCCCTAAGCCTTAGTGGTGCAGAGGAAGGGCGAGGCAGCCCCAGAAAACAAAAGAGGTCTTACTCAGTCCTAGAAGTGGGAGTACCTCACAGACCTCTTGACCTGGAGGCTCTGTTCAGGATTCAGCCGAAGCTATGTCTAGAACCTAGCTGTATCCATGTGACCTTGTAAGTGAAACCCAACCTAATTCTGATTCTGAATTCCAAGCTCTAGAATAACAATAGTTCCCATGTACTGAGGCATTCAGCCAAGCACTGCCAAGTGCTCCATTTCTATGGCCTCCTTCCAGCTTTACTACTGCCTCAGAATCGATATTGTATCGCCCCTTTGCAGATGAGAAGGCTGAGGCTCTAATGCCTGAGTAACTTGCCTAAGGCCACATAGTATCAGGCTGAACCAGGAGTTCAAGATCATGGGGACTAATTCCAGAGCCCTTGTGCTTAGTACTGTGCTCCTCCCAAACATTGGAGGCTGAAGAGGAACATTAGGCAGGACCCAGAGACTCAGCTGTCAGTTAATCTGGGTTTTGGGTTATGTGCCAAGTAGTAAATCTAATGAAAATGCCAACCCTCAATGCCTTTTCACTTATTTTTTCTCATACCCTTCTTTAAGGAATTAAAATTACATACATACACATATACATATACATATACATCATATACATATACAATTTTTAGAACTAATAAACTCTTTAAAAGTCCAAAGAGAAAACTTTAGATTTTAAAAAGTCAAACTGACAATGTAGCTTCAAACTCTAGAGTAACAAGCCTGTGTACACAGGAGGAAATCACAAGAGTGAGAAGTAGCTTCCCAAAGAAAGGGCAGAGAGCGTAAGCCATAGTGAATTGAACATCTACTGTGCTGGAAACTGACAGATGCTTTCATATTTTATCTCACTTTATCCTTACAAATATTCCGTTGCGCAGAAGAGGAAAGTGAAGCTTTAAAATGTTATATAATTTAGCAAGTTATACCGAGGGCTCTAGAGCTTGGATCAGAAGCCAGTTCTGGCAGTCAGAAATGTATGACATTCGTCCCCTCTGCTGTGTCTCTGTACAGAATGGTCCAAAGAAACTGTTAACTTATGTTAACTTAATCACTCACTATCCAGATGTCATTCTGGGCTTCTCTTTCCCTATATTCTAGGTATTCTATAATTTTTTTAGGTAGGTCCAAATGAATAAGAAAAAAAAAAAGCCTCTATCTTCCTTGCCTACTAGCTATGAATCTGTCAGGTTTACAAACTATTCTTTTAATACTTCCCCTTTTCATCACAAAAATGTCCCACACATAGTAGGTTCCTTCTTCTCTCCCTCCCTCCCTGCCTTCAATTACTTCATATGAGTGCTTACTCTGGACTCTTCTATGCACTGAAGATATGGTTGTGAACAAAGCAGATAAAAATTAAAACAAACAAAAAAATTCCTGCCTCTACAGAAGTTAAATTCTAGGGAAGGCAAAATAAGACAAAAGTGACAAGGGGACTAGGACTTGTTAGAGTCAGAGAAGGTGCTGAAATTTTGAACAGGGAGGCCAGGGGAGATTCTGAGAATGTGAACTTTTAGTAAATACTTAAAGGAATTATATATGTAACAGCTAACTGTGGGCTGCTCCCTCCAAGGACCCCTCCAGAAAGAAGACAACATAGACCATGAGGAAAGCTACTCAAACACCGCCTGTCATCCTTAGGGTAGTCCAGGAGGAAAACAAATCACAAAAGATTGAAGTCAATTCTTTTCCTTCTCGACAGTCTCCTTTGTTCTTTCTGATTTTGCCCCAGTAATTTTCTCACTTCTCCAATCACTTGCAAGACTCATCTTATTCTGCCATGTCTATCCTTCCTTTCTGTATCCCAATTCCATCCAGGGTAGACAAGAAGTGAGGTGGCAGCTGAAGCAAGGGAGCAGGTGAGCAGGGGAACAGGCATTCTTCCTTCAGTTACATGGATCCAGGCAGAATGTAAAGTCGTGGCTGGAGAAGGAGGTGGGCAACCCTAGGGTGAAACACTTGGAGATTTAGAAATCATCTACGGGGCACATAGCTCAGATCTCCACCCAGATCTCCTAAAAGTGAGAAGATGTAAACACATAGAATTTGTTTTAGTTTTGGGGTATGTCCCTTTTGTGATAAGAGCCTCGTTGAGATAAAATTCACACACTGTACACTTCACTTAAAGTGTACAATTCAATGATTATTAGTCTATTCACAGTTATACAATTATCACCATAAATTTAGAACATTTTAATCACCCCAGAATAAACTTCATATCCATTAGGAGTCACTTCTTGTTTTCTCTCTTTCTCCACACTCCACACACTCCCACCCTAACTCTCTGTAACCACTTAATGTACTTTCTGTCTCTGTAGATTTGCCTAGTCTGGACTTTTCATATAAATTGCATTTTATTTTTGTCTTTACTTGACTTTTTTTTTTGGAAGGTGGGCGGGTGTCCACTGAAGAATGTTACAGAAGATGGTTTGGAACGTGAGAAGTTGAGAAGTCCTTCTGGAGAGAGAAGGGTGACAGGAAAAGCAGAAGGGGGAAATAACTTGCTTCAATTTCTGTTTCTCTTTGTAAGTTACACCAAATGTGGGTAGGATAGAAATCTTAAGTAAATGTAAGTAGGAAGTGCTGCAAATTAAATTCTCTGATTTTATCTCTGTGGACAATTTACCTGCTTTTACATATTTATGCCTTCTGTTTGCCAACACTACGTGTAAAGGGACTGATCATGGATTCACATTAGAGAACCTGGGTTCTTCCTCATATGAGCAGCTTGACTTAGCTGCCTTCAAAGTTTTCTTAAAACGAGGGGGTCAAAGGATAGAGAATTAGTCCACTCGACAGCATCATCTGGTGAGTTGCAGGCAGTCAGCCTTTCAGTGTCTGTTGACAGTCCCTGTTTTATTTTTAGGTGTCATTCTAAACTTTTCCTGCCACTCCTGGAACTTCTGGTGCAGAAAGTGAGGATGAGAAGATAGCAATGCGAATTGTTTACAGTTTGTAGACCATGGCCAACATTTACTAAGACCCTTTGCTCATGTTATCAAGGCCGCTTCGTAGCTAGAAAGAACTCGAAAGGACCTTGGAGGACTTCTAGTCCAGCCCCTTCACACTGAGACGAGGAACCAAGCTTAAGAATAGGATGTGACTTGCCCCGGCCCACACGGTGAGCGAGCGCCGGAGCCGGAGCCAGTTCTGGTCTCCCCGACCTGAGGAAGCCGAAGCCCGGGGAAGCCCGGGGACTGCCGAGAAGAGGAGGGCCTGTCGGAGACGACAGGCTGCGTGGAGGGCGTCTGTGGAGTCCCGTCCCCTTTCAGCGAGGGCTCGGACGGGTGCGGCCCCAGCGGCCGTTCCCCGGGAGGCCGGGTCGTCCACGCAGCCTGCCGCCGCGCGCTTCCCGGCCGTCCCCGGGGCGGCCCGCACGCATCCCTGGGCCTCGGGGAGTCCCGGGGTCAGAGCTCTCTCTCCCTGCGCCGGACCCGAGCGGTGACTCGGGCCTGTGGGGTCCCCTGGAAGCCGGAGGCCGCGCGCCGCGAGCCGGTCCCGGGCCGCGCCGTGGCGGGGCCGGCAGGTGCCCCTCGGGGCCGCGGAGAGGCTGCGCGGGGACCTGCGCGGCCGGCCTGGGCAGCTCCACTTGCTAAATGTGCCACGTCCCGCCCCTCCTGGCACAGCCCGACCGAAAGCGAAGTCCTCTAAGGGGCGGAAAGGACGGAGATCGCGACTGGCTGGACGAGTCCGTCCAGTCCCGGGAGCGGCCCTGGCGCGCAGGGGAAGGCGGCCTCGCCCAGGCTGGGCACCGCGAGGCGGGGACGCGCCGAGAAAGGGCTTTCGGAGACTGTGAATTCGGTGTTTCCAGTTCAGACTAACGGCTCCCCTAGGAGTGGGTGACGGTGGTGGGAGCCCAGGATCCCCTGCGTCCTACCGCCCGATCTCGTGGGCCAGACTTCAGCGGTGGTAGCTTCAACTTAACATTTTCTGAGCCCTGCTCTGTGCCAAACATGGTTCTAAGTGCTTGAACAAAGATTTCGGCCTTCTTGGAAGCTCTTATTCTAACAAGAGGGCACAGTGCATTATGTGGTGGATTAGAAGATGGGACAAGGGGCTGGGGCGGGGAAGCAGAGCAAGGTAAGAGGGTGCAGATCACACTGTTAAATAGGTGGCCAGGCTAGACACCAGCGAGAAGGTGAGATCTGAACACAAGACTGAAGGAGGCAAGATGGCTGGCCCATGCGCTACCTGGAAGCAGAGCATTCCCGGTGGAGGGAACAACTGACTGAAGAACAGTGAGAAGGGAAGGGCAGGGCTGGAACGTCGTGGGTGAGGGGAGGGTCGTAGGAAAAAAGTTCAGGGAGAGGGAGTGCAGGTCTTGTACGGTCCTGTATGTTTGGTTGTTTATTCTGAGATAAGGAGCCCTTGCAGAGTTTTGAGTGGAAGAATGACATCATCTGATCAGTATTTTAAAATAACCATGCTGGCTGCTTTGTTGAGAACCACAGCAGAGTTGTCAAGGATAGAAGTAAGGAGAGGCCTGCTCAGTTAATTGCAGTGATGTCTACCCCAGTGTGTAGGAATTGATGGTTGTTTGTACTAGGATGGTAGTGATGGAAATGGTGAAAAGTGGTCAGATTCTGGACATGTTTTGAAGATAGAGCTTACAGAATTTCTCAAAAGATTGGAAATTGGGTATGATTTAAAGGCAGGCGTTAAGAATCACTCTAGTTTTTGACCTGAGCAGCTGAAGGAGAAATTGTCATCAATTGAGGTAGAAAAGACTGGGGGTGGAGCAGGCATGAAGTCCTGGGAAAATCACTAGTCCTAAGTGGGGCGTTTCACTTAGAGAAGCACAGATGTGAAGAGAGCACATAAACAGGGTTTGGTAACTTAGCCAGGAGTCAAGAGGCTTCTTCTCACCTCCATAAAGGTGAAGAGCTACCCCAGGTATTCTCTCATGAGTGATGTGGGATCATATAAGAATCACTTGGGAAATTTTTTCAATCTATACCACCAAGGCAACCTTTATTCCCCCAAATCTTGATTATGGTAGCTGGTGGGAGAAGCGGTGACAAGAGCAGTAGCTGCCACATTGTGTGCTGTCAGTGTAGCAATGAAGACTAAAGATGATGAAGAGCAAGGAGGGAAGAGTCTCTACTCTCTAATAAAGGGGTCATCTCGTGGAACAACTGTTTTCTCCAAGATGGAAATTAGTTATCAACTGACAGGATCAAAAAGAATCATCCTGTACAGCCTCTAGACTTTTATTCTTTTAATCACATTTTTACTTGTAAAAATGATATAACAGTGACATTAATGGGATTCTTCTGGTTAAATATGGTGGTCCACAGCAACTTGTCTCTCTGACTTTCCCTGAAACTCTTTTAAAATGAGAGTAAAGGAATTTTTAACGGGTTTAAGTACACAAAGAACTAGAGAGGAAATGAGAGCAGATGAGAGATATATAACATTTTTTGAAGCTTAAAAGCAGAGAACTCTTTCTGATAAGTATGCAAGTTATTCAGACCAGTCTACTCACTAAAAACAATAAAAATGTGAGATAAAATATATAATAATTTTAAAGCTCCTCAACAGTGCTGAAGAATAATGAGGGAATTAATTAAGTGAAACTGTGAACCCAGAGAGGAGCCTGAGCACTGAAACTGCCTCTACCTGAAACTATTTGCCAAACCAGGTGAACTTGAGCAGGCTTTCCAGAACAGAAATCCAAGCCCTGGACCTGCCCAGTGATTAAGATCAGATGCCCCCTGCTGGGAAAGAAAAGGAAAAGGAGTAAATCACGACTAAGCTGTCCCCGGCTCCTTGCCCCAGGGGATTGCTTGGTGCTCAGCAGAACAGAGAGAAGAAACTGCTTCTAAGAAGTTGTGATTAAAAGTCAGCCTTGGTTTGGATATGTAGCTCCAAATCAAATCACTTGTATTGTTGAAAAAAAAAATCCTCAAGCTGTAAATTTAGTTCAAAGTGGCTGTAGACTGACAGTGTTTAGGCAACTGGTGGAAGCAATGACAAAATACCCTCAAACATATTTGCAAGGAGAATATACAGTCAGAAATATCCAAGCACACAGAGAAACAGCAGAAAGCAGAAACCAACCTGTAAACATTCCATAGATTGGAATTATCACAACAAAATTAGAAAATATCTGATATTATAAAGAAATAAAACATAGATTTGAAAATTATTTGCAAGGAGCAGGAAACACCATCACCACCAAATGACCTAGCTGATTTGAGAAAAAAGCCAAAAAGAACTTTTAGAAATTAAAAACACAATAACTGAAATTAATAGAAGGGAACTTCCTCATCTCATAAATTATATACGAAAAATATACAACCATGATCATAAAGGTGAATACTGCGTACTTTCATTCTAAGATTGTGAACAAGCCAAAGATGTCTACTTTCATCACATCTATTCAATATTGTGCTATAGGCCCTAGCTGGTGCAATAAGGCAAGGAAAATGAAGGCATCTGTCTCTACTTGCAGGTTACATTATTTACAAGAAACCTGTAAAACAGCCAGAACTGATAAATAAATTTAGCTTTGTCTAGGATACCAGGTCGAAATTACAAAACTCAGTTTTTTAAGTTGTAATTTTTGTATATCATTAGCAACAATTGGAAAATAAAATTTAAAGGATGTCCATTCTTATAACTCTTATTCAACAAAATGTTGGAAGTTCTAACTCATGCAATAGGGCAGAAACAGAAAATAAAAGGCAGGCAGATTGTAAAGGAAGAAATAAACAGTTATTCCTTGCAGACAACATAATTGACTGGAAAAATACCAAGGAATCTACAAAAAAACTCCTAGAACTAATAAGTGAGTTCAGCAAAGTCTCAGTATATAAGATCAACATTTGAAAAGTCAGTTGTATCTCTATATACTAGCAATGAACGTGAGGACACTGAAATTAAAAATACAATACCATTTATAATCTCTCAGAACAACAAAAAAGAAATACTTAGGTGTAAATCTAATAAAACATGTATCAAACTTGTATGCTGAAAACAACATAACACTGATGAAGGAGATCAATGAAGATAAAAATAAATGGAGAGATGTACTGTGTTTATGGATTGGAAGACTCAACATAGCAAAAATACCAGTTCTCCCTAAATCAATATACAGGTTTAATGGCATTCCTAGCAAAATCCCAGCAAGATTTTTTTGTAGGTATAGACAGATCACTCTATAACTTATATCACAAGGCAAAAGAACTAGAATAGCTAAAAAGTTTTTAAAAATAATAAAATGGTAGGAAGCAGTTTACCAGATGTCAGGGCTTAGTATATAGCTAGAAACAGACCCACACAAATATTTGCATCTGATTTTTTACAGGAGTTCAGAAACAAATCAGTGGTGCTGGAGCAACTGGCACTCCACAGGGGAAAAAAGTCATGCAAAAATTAACTCAAAATGAATTACAGACATTAATGTTAAATGTAAACACTATAAAACTTTGTTTTAAAAGCATAGGAAAAAAAATTTCAGGATCTAAGGTTAAATTAAGGGTTCTTAGACTTGACACCTAGAGCTTGATTTACAAAAGGGAAAAGTGATAAATTGAACGTCAAAATTTAAACCTTTAAAAAATAGCTTTATCGAGATATAATTTACATACCATACATTTCATCCATTTAAAGTTTACAATTCAATTGCATTAATTGCATTTACACTGTTTTGCAACTATTACCGCTATTTCCAAAAATTTTTCATCATTCCAGACAGAAACTCTGTACCCATTAAGTAATAACTCCCCATTTCTCCCTCCCCATAACCCCTAGTAACCTCTAATCTAGTTTATGTCTCTCTGAATTCGCCTATTCTAAATACCTCACATAAGTGGAATCAGACAGTACTTGCCCTTTAGCATCTGGCTTAGTTCACTTTGCATAATGTTTTCAAGATTCATCTATGTCATAGCATATTTTAAAATTTCATTTTACATGGCTGAAAATATTTTGTAGTGTGTATAAATGTACCATTTTGTTTATCCATTCATCTGTTGATGAACTTTTGGGTTGTTTCTATCTTTTGGCTGTTGTAACAGTGTAATGAACATTGGCCTGCAAGTATCTGTTAAGAGTCCTTAATTTCAGTTCATTTAGATTGGAATAATTAGATCATATGGTAACTTTATGTTTAGCTTTTTAAGAAACATTCCTGGAGAATGTTTCAAGTGTATTTGAGAAAAATGTTTAACCTGCTGATATTGGGTGAAGTGTTCTGTATATGTCTGTTAGATCTAGTTGGTTTACAGTGTTGTTCAAGTTCTCTATTTCCTTTATTAATCTTCTGTCTTGTAGTCATTATTGAAAGTGGGGTACGGAAATCTCCAACTATCATTGTAGAACTATCTAGTTCTTCCTTCAGTTTTGTCAGTGTTTGCTTCGTATATTTTGAAGTTGCTTTATTAGGTGTGTGTATGTTTATAATTGTTATATCTTCTTGTGTTGAACCTTTTATTAATGTATAATGTCCTTCTTTGTCTCTTGTTATCTTTTTGTTTTTTTATTAAAGTCTGTATTGTTTGTTGTCTGATAATCTAGCCACTCCAGCTCTATTTTTGCTGCTATTTACATGGAAAATCTCTTTCCATTTTTTTACTTTGAACCTCTTTGTGTCTGTATATCTAAAATGATATATTAGATATCATTCTTTCCTCTACATATTCTTACCTTTTCATGCTATATACTCTTCCCCTTCCTCACTGTATGTCCACACCATAGGAAAAGGGAACTAAAGAATGACATATCACCTGAATTCCCTGAACACTTAGGGTCCCTCTCAGTGCCTTTACTCTGTCTCTCTCTCTCTGTCTGTGGAGTGTTACCCCTTTTCTAATAAATGTTCCTTTTGACTTTGAAAAAAAAAAAAAAAAAAGAGTCTCTTGTAGACAGCATATACATGGATCCTGTTTTGTTTTTTTTTTAATTCAATCTACCAATCTCTATCTTTTAATAGGAGGGTTTAATCTATTTACATTTAATGTGATGGCTGATAAAGAAGAATTTACTTCTGCTGCTTAGCTATTTGCTTTATGTATATCTTATGATTTTTGTTCATAAATTCTTCCATTACTGCTTTTTTTTTTTTTTTTTGGTATCCAGTTGAGTTTTTATAGTGTACCATTTAATTCCCTTCATGTATATTTTTTAATTAAGTTTTTAGTAGTTACCTTGGGATTGTAATTACCATCTCAAACTTATAATAATCTAGTTTGGAAGATACTAACTTAGTTTCAATACTATATAAACATTCCCCTCACATCTATTTCTGTTCCTGGATTCATACTATTATTGTCACAGTTTACATTGTGTGTCCACTAACATGGATTTATAATTACTGTTTTATACATTTACCTTTTAAATCATATAGGAAAAAGAGGTAAGTTATAGACCAAACCAAAAGTACAATAATACTGGCTTTTATATTTACCTAAGAAATTATGTTTACTAGTGGTTTTTTTTTGTTTTTTTTTTATGATTTTGAGCTTTTGTCCAGTATCCTTTCATTTCAACCTGAAGGACTCCTTTTAGCATTTTTTGTAGAGAAGGCCTACGGGCTCCCTCAGCTTTTGTTTATCTAGAAATTTCTTAATTTATCTTTCATTCTTGAAGAATAATTTTTCCAAATATAGAATTCTTGATTGACAGTTTTTCTGACATAATTGAAGAGAGGAATGGACAACTCAACAATAATAATTTGAGAATTCAATACCCAACTACCAATAATAGATAAAGCTACTAAAAAAATGATCAACAAGGGTAATAGACAACTTGAACAATACTATAAACCTATCACACTTAACAGAAATCTATAGAACACTCCACGCAAGATCTCTTTTGGCTCCTTGTTGACATGGAACAGTTTTCCTTTTCCTTTTAACCTATTTACATCATTGAATATAAAATAGTCTCTTGTAGACAGCATGTAGATGGATCATGGTTTTAATCCATTCTTCCAATCTCTTTTAATTGGTAAATTTAATTCATTTATATTTAAAGTGATTGTTGATAAGCAAGCATTTGCCATTTGTTCATTTTTTCCGTAATTTTCATATAGATTTTGTTCCTAAATTCTTCCAATTCTGTCTTCTTTTGTGTTTGATCTTTTTCTAGTGTACCACTTTTATTCCGTCCCTGCTTCTCTTCTGTATATATTTTAAATTATTTTCTTAGTGGTTACCTTGCTGGTTATAATTAACATCCTAAATTAATAGCACTCTAGTTTGAAATAACACTAACTTAGCTTCAATAGCATACATAGAATGAGTTAGAAAGTATTTCCACTATTATTTATGTAAATTCTATCTTCTAGAATTTATATAAATTCCTCTTTAAATGTTTGATAGAATTCATCAGAGAACCCATCTGGAACTGGTGCTTTCTTTTTTGGGCAGTTAGTAATTATTAATAAATTTCTTTAATAGATATACACATTGTTTATATATTCTTGTGTAGATGTTGACAGATAGTGTCTTTGGTCTGTTTCATTTGGTTATCAAATTTGTGGGCATAGTGTTGTTTATAATATTCTTTATTATCCTTTTAATGTCCACAGGCTCTATAGTGATATCTTTTTCATTTCTGACAATAATGTATGTCTCCTCTCTTTTTTCTTAGGTAGCCCAGTTAGAAGCCTATTGCTTTTATAGATCTTTTAAAATAAAGAACTTTTACATTTGTTGATTTTCTCTACTGATTTTCTGTTTCCAATTTGATTGATTTCTTGCGGGAGCCGCATCTAATGTAGCTGTCTGACAAGGTCACAGCATACAGTGTGGCACCTCTGCAAGGCTTAGGCTGCCCCAGATGGGTTCTTTGTGGCTCCCTCGGTGAGTGTGTTAGCGTGTGTGTTATGTGTGGAATACTTAATGCAGCCTCATATGCAGATCGGATACAGGGATTTGGGGGGTCTGGAGGAAGCAAATACATTAGAGCCAGAAGAGGAGCCATGTCCTGGCTTATATGAAAATTTATCAAGAAAGCCTTATGCATTGCCTCTGAGAAGCAGGGTGGGAACATCAGAACATCTTAAAAACCTACTCAGAAGCCTGTAACAGTCAGTGTACCAAGAAGGACAACTTAAGACTTATGAAAATAGGTGATGGGAAATTGTTTTGACATAGTCTGTTACCCTTCACAGGAGTGTATTCAGAGGATAGTAAAGAGTGGGTAGTTGTAGGAGAAAAGAAAGTAGATGCCTCTGGCTTAAATCCCTGGGAACAATTAATTAGACACAGACCTCCATGCATAGAAGTAGGACTTAGAGTTTTACATAAACAGCTATGTACTTTTTATAAGTATTATATAAGAATCCTAGAAATAAGTGTTGTCATCTAAACAAATATTAGAGTTGGTAAGATTAGTAATTGATAGAAATATAAGATAGATATTATTAATAAATAGAACAGTAAAAATAGTTTAAGTACTGAGAAAAACAAGGCTTCAGCGTGGGCCCCAACTTGGCAGGCAATATGGTCAGGAAATGATAGCCGATAGCCGCAATCTACAGAGAGAGATAGTATGAGGGAGTAGCCTAGTTGAATTCTAAGAAATCCAGGAGGACAGGCTGACCACGGATGGTTGGTGAAACTGTAAATCTGTGATGGTTTGATTAGAGGGGTCTGCTGAAGCAAAACAACCACGGGCTTGAGTATAAAAATGCAGCTGTTTGGGCAATAAAGAGAGATTCTGATGCATGACCCCTGAGTGCTGTCCTTTCCTTCGCCGACTCCACAGACACCCCTCGGAACCTGGGCTCTGGAGCTGGGGCTGGCCCCCGGCTATTTCTGCTCTAACTTTTATTATTTTTTTCTTCTGCTTACCTTGAGTTTAATTTACTCTGCTTCTTTTAGTTTTGTAAGGTGCAAGTTTAAATTATTGATTTAAGAACTTCCTTTTGTTCTATAATATGTATTACATGCTATAAATTTTCCTCTAAGTACTGCTCTTGCTGCATCCCACAAATTTTGATATTGTATCTTATTTTTCATTTGATTCAAAAATTTGTAAATTTCCTTTTTCACATTTCTTCCTTGACACGTGTTATTTAGAAATATATCATTTAATCTCTAAATATTTGGGGATTTTCCAGCTATCTTTGTTATTTCTAGTTTAAGTCACTGTGATCTGAGAGCATACATTATATAATTTCTATTCTTTTACATTTGTTATGGTATGTATTTTAGCTCAGAATGTTTCTATATTGATGACTGTTTAATGTAAGTTTTAGAAAAATGTGTAGTTTGCTGTAAATGGAGTATCATATAGATGTTCATTATATCTGATTTATTGAAAATGTTGTTGAGGTCAACTATGTACTTACTAGTTTTATGCCTTCTAAATCTATTCCTTAGTGATAGATGGGTGTTAAAGTTTCCAACTATAATAGTGGATTCATATATTTCCTCTTTCAGATCCATCAATTTTTGCCTCTCATATTCATTTGAAAGTTATTTTTGCCTGGTATAGAATTCTAGGTTGATAATTTCTTTCTTTTAGTA
The DNA here is from genome assembly GCA_030015415.1 of Cynopterus sphinx. Classification (NCBI taxonomy): domain Eukaryota; kingdom Metazoa; phylum Chordata; class Mammalia; order Chiroptera; family Pteropodidae; genus Cynopterus; species Cynopterus sphinx. The sequence goes on along the minus strand of CM057379.1, from coordinate 89,331,612 downwards.
CTTTCAAGATGTCACTCCACTGTGTTCTCACCTGCACTGTTTCTAATGAGGATTATGCTGTCATTCTCATCTTTGTTTCTTTTTTCATAATATGTCTCCCACCCCTTTCTGGCTGCTTTTAAGATTTTGTCTTTTTTATTTTGAGCAATTTAGTTATATGGTGTAGTTTTGTTCTTATTTCTTGTGCTTGGAGTTCTTGAGCTTCTTGAATCTAAGGGTTTGTAGTTTTCATGAAGTTGGAAAGCTTTCAGTCTCTATGTTTTTATATATATTTTTTCTGTTCCCAACCATCCTTCAGGGACTTTAATTACTCATATACTAAACCACTTGAAGTTGTCCCATAGCTTACTTACTGATGCTCTTTATATTTTTGGTTTTTATCCCTCTCCGTGTGTTTAATTTTGAGTAGTTTCTATTGCTATGCCTTCAAATTCACTAATCTTTCCTTCTGGTAATAAAACCATGCAGTATATTTTTCATCTCAGACTTTGTAGTTTTTCTCTCAGAAGTTTGATGTTTTTTAATATTTCATGTCTTTACTTGACTTTTAGAACATATGTAATCAGTCATAATTACTATTTTAATGCCATTCTCTCTGCTAATTCTAAGTTCTCTCTCAGTTCTGGGTCACTTTCAAATGATTAATTATTCTCCTTTGCCCCAGTTGTGGCTATTTGGTCCCAAACTGGACAAACCAGGGCAGAGCTGAAGAAAGCGAGAGACACTATTTTCAGCCTGTTTCCAGTGGTATTTGGAAATACCGTTGTCAGGGAATAAAACAGATATGATTAAGCCAAAGGGAAAGTCAGGGAGAGAATGCCCTGATTCCAGATGCCTTTGTGGTCCAGGTGTACTCCTTTCCTTCTTGTGACTACTTGAGATGCCCCAGCACCCTTCTAACCACCCCTCCCCCTTTTTTGTCTAAGCTAGTACCATTTGGGTTTATGTCCCTTGCAACCATATCAGAATTCCTTCTGTCAGGAAGGAATACAGCAGTTTGTCTTAGGTCACATTCTCCCAGAAACTTAACTTGGGTGAACGATTAAGGTGCAAGTTATTTATTAAAAAAGTGTTCCCAAAAAAAAGCTAATAAGGGAATGAGGTAGGCAGTTTAGCAAGAGTGAAAAGAAGCCTAGCAAATGTGTGAGCAGCTCTGGAATTTGTCCTACTTCAGGAGAAGCCGGGCCTTTGTACTTACATACCAATTATGGCTATAAGTCCCTCTGGGCAAGGGGGAGCATGGGGGCATAAAGGTTCCCATGAGTTGAGTGGCTACAGTATCCATGGGCAAGCCCCTGAAGGTTGTGGGTGTAAGCTATTCACAGGAAAACATACAGAATCCAGTATTAGTAAAAGCGATCTGAGGATCAGGGAGGGTGGCGGTGGCCACAGGATTTGATACAACATCTATGGAAAGATTAGGCCTCTCTCTCTTCCTTCCATCCCACTTGCCCCACTCCCCAGGCAAAGTTGGAGCATGCCACTAATACTTACATGCCAATGGGCTGACTCAATGATCCCACCATCAAAACTAAAGTATGTCATTGTATGCATTCTAAGGAGCTGTCAGCTTTTTTTCTTCCTATTTTTCATAATAACTTCTAATTTTCTATATGAAGCATTCTGTCTACCAAATGTGTACTCGATAGAGAAAAAGCAAGAGGTTCCTAAAGACCTCTTCTCCTTCCACAATTGAGTACTCAAATGCCAGTAATGGTCAGCCAGGCAACATAATGGTCACAATAGCAAATTCTGTCTTTACTGAAGACTTATCATGTGCCAAGTAGCATTCTAAATGCTTTACATTCACTATCTCATTTAATCCAACAATTATACAAGGGAAATACCATCATCATCTCCATTTTATGGATAAAGAATCTAAATAATAAGTGGTGGAGGCTGTTTTGACTACAGAATATGAGCACTTAACCACATTTTCTAAAAAGGTGTAATTGACAATGAAGAGATTTAAATTTCTTATGTTAAATAAACACCAAAGATCCATGAAATAAAATATTTAGTGACACAAGGAGAAACATGAAACAGATTTATTGGAAATATTCTAATACATTTTCTGAACAAATAATCAAAAATAAATAGGAACATAGAAGATATAAACATATACAATTTTACCCTGAAAACAAATAGTATACCTTCCTTTCAAGTTTCATGGACAGTGACAAAATTCAACAAATACTAAGCTACAGAGAATATTTTGGTAAATTTTGAAAAGTGGAAACTCTAGAAGTCAGTCTCTGATCAAAACACAATTCAACTAACAATAATATAAAACACACACTTAGAAATTGAAACACATAAATAGCATCTCAAATTACCCTTAGGACAAGAAATAAATCAAGAATTAAAAAACTACTAAGAAAATAATTTAAAAATAGGATAGTCAAAGCTATCTGCAGAAGTAAAATTAATAGCATTCAATGCTTTTAGCGTCAAAAAGAGAAAAATAAAACAAATTAAGCATGCAAGCTGAGATTTTAGAAAAGTATACAAACAGCTGCCCTCCCCCCACCAAAAAAAAAATGGGAGAAAGAAAATATTTGAAATAAAAAAGAACAAACATCTAGAACACTATGAGTAGGAAAGGTGTACCTTCCAGCCTATGGAAGTATGTAGCCATGCTCCATGTGAAAGTGGCCTCTGACATGTGTCATTAGTCCCCCCCTTTCTCACTGCTCGTGCTCTGCCTAGTATGCTCATCTACTCAGGTTTTAGCTACCTCCAGCTCCTTTCTCTATGTCAGCATCATATACATACTGTGCCTCTATGGTGGCACATGTGCTCTGCAATAAATTCTTTCCATCTGTGACGCTCTCTCTATTAGACTTAAGACAGGAAGCATGTCCTGATCATCACTCTATCCTCAGAGTCTGGAATATGGTGGATCCTTAATAAACATTTGCTGAATGAAAGAATGAGTTAGATGGGCTCAAGCACTGATCCTACATTACATTTGGTCCCTAGTTGCTTCTGTCCTCACTGCCAGGCTACAGCCCCCAAGCCTGGAATTAATTTTTCCAAAAGTAAGAGGATTAACTACAGAGTACCTGCCTAAAGGGATATTTATTATGCAACCAATAACGATTGTATTGACAATGTTAATAAAGTATGAGGTAGTAGAGCTTTGATTTTTTTCTTATTTTTCCTTTTCCACTGAATAATCAAATATTTCTCTTGTGAAATAGAAAATAGTCATCTCTACCTTCAAAGCTGGTTCAAATGCCACCTTCTCTGTGTATCTTCCCTGATTTTTCCAACTAGAAACAATTGTCCCTTTCCTGGGCTTCCAGAGCATCTGTACCTTCCTCTGGTATCTTAAAATTTCTGCCTTTGGTTATTTGTGTCTCCAAATGGGCTGTGGACACCCTCCAGGCAGATTGCAGATCTCCTGCACAGTGCCACTCCTGATAAGTAGAAGATGCACTAGGATGCTTCTTCATCCAGACTTGAACCCATCTTCCTCTGCATGTGCAGAGGTGGGGAGGGGACAACAAATGGATTTCAATACACAGTTGCCTGAGTGAGCAACATCACATGGAACTCAAAGCATACTGGGAAGAGGATCACAGTCCCCAAAAAGACCCCTAAAATTCTCAGGGACCAACACACTCACACCTACATTGCTCCTGGCTGGGAAAAGTTCCCAGATGCAAGTGGTGTAGCTTTAGCCAAAAAGAGGCAGGGAGATGGGGGTCTGCTCTCACATTATCTGGGGCTGATAAATGTGATTGAGGTAGATGTTTTGATCACCTCTTTTGTGCTCGGATGAACAAGGAGAGGGTATTTCAGGCACAGGGATCCTCTAAGCAATTTCCAGTAGCAAGAGGCAAGCAAACTTACTTTAGAAAGAACCACAGCATCAGCTACTGCTATAACCACCCCCAATTGTCTTTACTTGGTTGTCAGAACAATCTTTCTAAAATTCAAATCATACCCTGTCACTCCCCTACTCAGAGCCCTTCAATGGTTCCTCACAGCCATCAGGATTTGGCCCTACATTCCAGGCTCCACATGGTCTGGCCCACACAGGCTTCTCCATTGCCATCTCCTGCCATCCACTCCCATGCTCCCAAACAGTGAACTCCCTCAAGATTCCCAGTCTGGCCCCTCCTGCTCCTCACAGAATTCTCCACTTAAAGCATTTTACAGGACCACGAATTCAAAAATCATCTATATGTGACAACTCTTAAATTTTTTCTGATCTGGACTTCTATCTCCAGCATCAAAACAGTATCTCCAATTGTCTAGACACATGATATCTTCACTTGGGTGTCAAAGATATCTCAAACTCAACTGTCTAAAACAGAAACCCATCCCACTGAATGCCTTATGTTGCTTTATCTTCCCCAGGGCAGTAATCACCCCTACCATCCACCCAGCCACTCCACTCATTTTTGACTCCTCCCTGACTGCTCACAGTCACTCTACCACTAAATCCAGCCAAATCTACTGCCACAGTTTCTCAAACATCCATCCATTTTTCCTTCTATCCTATATGACATTGCCCTAGTCTAAGCCATATCTCCCCCCCAGACTGCATAAGAATCTCCTAATGTGTCTTCTTGCTTTCTTGTCTGTACCCCTACAATGCATTCTCACACAGCAGTCAGGGTGTTCTTATATGTAAATTAATCATGCCACTCCATTGGAAATGGAATACAATCCAGGCTTCTAGTATTAAGCAGCTCCCACTGGGCAAATCTGGGACAATTTGAGCTCCAAAATAATTAAGGTTGATAGCTATAGTCATAGAAATACAAAAGTCCCTATTAATAATAAATAAATGGGTAGAATAATGTCAAGTGGAGGGAGTAACAGAGTTGAAGTCATCATTTTGTAACCATCATAATAAAGACTAATTTGATTCAGGCAAGTATCATCAAGAGATGTCAATCTTACCTATTTACTAATCTGTGGAATAGGATATAGGCATAGTTCTAGCACATCTTCCTGATTGCTCATCAGTTACAAGAGAAAAATAACAACTATAGATGGGAGAAATCAGACAAAATCACCAAGGAGGAACAGATGTACATTGTGTGCCTCTTGTGTCACACAGAGGACACAAGAACATTTATGCAGTCTTCTAGCCAGGAATGCAAAACCCATATCTAATAATGAGGAAAGAGTGGACAAACCCAAAATGAGGAACATTCTATTAAAGGGGAAGACTGCATTCTTCCATAAAGTCAATATCATAAAAGAAAAAGAAAGGTTAACCATTCCAGATTAAAGGCGTCTAAAAGGAAAAGACAGTTTAATGCACTACATCATTTCTAGACTAAATACTACAGATAAAAATGCTACCTAAAGGATATTGTTTAGACAATTGACAAAATGGGTGGTTAATTAGATACCGTACTGCATCAATGTCAAATTTATTGAAGTGGAGAACTGTGTTGTACTCTATAGACATCCTTTCTATTATTTCACTTTTCTATAACTTTGATACTATTTCCAAATTAAAAGTTAAACCAAGAAATCCAGGCTCCTTACCATGGCCCACAAGGCACCTGCCACCATCCCCAGCCAGCCTGCCCTATCTTATCTTGACCACACACCCCAGCACACGTGGCTCCATTGACAGATTGGCTTTCAGTTTTCCCAACATACCAAGTTCTTCCCCACCTCTGAGCCTTTGTGCACATACCTATTGTTGCCTCTATACAAAATTCTATTCCCCCTCAACTCATTTCTCAAGACTATAGTAGTTGCCACTTTCTCAAAATGGCCTTTGACCCCAACCTGATATAGATCTAATATATTCTTTCATAGCACCTTGAACTTTTCCTTCATCATCTTATCACAGTTTGTAAGAGTCTGTATTTTGGGAGGATTGCTTAATGTCCATTTTCTCTAGTAGCCTGAAAGCTCCCTGAAGCCAGGGATCCTGTCTGTTTGAATGTGTCCTCCACCCCTGCTCCTGGACGTGGTACACTGCCAGGCACTTAGTGGACAGCTGATTAAATGGTGAATGCCCCCCTCCAAGTTCACCCTCAAACTGCTGGCAGCTCTCAGAGCACACACCGAACAGTCCATCACTAGCTCCAAGAACTGATGCCAGAGTCTTCACCTATGAAGGCTGTTTGGATTCCCAACACTATGCCAGCATTTGAAATGATGAGGCCATGGTAAAGAGGAAGGGGAACTCGGGGGGAGAGTGATGTTAAAGGAAAGATGATAAATTCAATCAGGAGGCTGGATTAAGAGGGGATGTTGGGAGGCAGTTGGCTGGATCAGACTGGTGCTCAGAGGAACAATGTGGATTAGTATGAGTAGCTGCAGGTGTGGGCATGAAGATCCCTCACAAACCAATGCAAAAGAAAGAGAGTCCAAGAATGGGGCCCAGAGGACCTGGACTTAAGGAGAAAAACATCCCTAGAAGCAAAGTGTCCAGAAAATTAGAAGATACTGGGAGAGAGAGCTGTTACTGAAGGCAAGAAGGAGGCCGCGGAGGCTCTAAATCTCACATGTTGGTGTTTCTTTCTTCCTGGTCAAGCTCAGCATCTGGGTAATGGTGAGTTGAGGCAGCCTGTGGGGGTGCTTAAGGGCTTGGACTCTGTCTGAATCCTGACTCCACAAATATAGGCTGAGTGACCATAAGCTATGGACTTAACTTTCCCGACTCCAAGCCCCCATTTACAAAACAGGACTAGTGCTAATAGTTACTTTAGGCGGCTGCTGTCAGGATTACAGAGATCATTTTAGGAAGCCCTGTGATCCATGTGTGGTCTATAGTCTAGGAATGAATGAGCATCAGAGATGCACGCACATGAGCAGGATGCACTGGCTCTAGCTAATAGGATTGTTTCCTAAGTTCAGCCAGTAATAGGGCTTCAGCCAACAGAGTCCCCTTACCACCTTCTATTACATGTTCCCTTCCTCTGTTCAATCCCTATTAAACAAACCTACGATGAGCAGGTTCCATATAACATTGTCCTTTCTCCAAAGCCTGCTCCTGAAAATTAGTTTTCCCTTGTCTTCTAAGTGTGCCTCAAGTCAGACAATGCCAGTTTGCCTACTTGATTGCAAGTATACCCTGTTTTCCAGGTAATTATGGTGACATCGCCTCCTCAACACAGCTACTCGCTACAGATGTGAGTACGCATTCTCAGGCCCCTTACTTGGAGATAGTTACTAAGTCTGCCAGTAGCTTCTGACAGTCACCTCTGAAGAAAAGAGAAGTGTGTGATACCATTTCATAGCTTAGAAAGCACTCCCACAACATAACCTCCCTTTCATCCTCACAACTGCCTGGTGAGGTAGATACAGCAGATAACTACACTGGTCCATTCATCAAGTAATTACAATGTATCGTGCTCTACGTTAAGCATTTTCATATGTCATCTCATTTAAACTCACTTAAGTCCTATGAAATGGACTTTTTCCATTTTATAGAAGAGAAAAATGGGGCTGAGTGGTTAAAACTTGCCCCAAATCAAAGAGGTGGTAAATAATGGATTCAAATGTCAGACTTCTGACTCCAAAACCATGCTTTTAACATTTTATACTATTGCTTCACAAAGCAAGTATACTATTTCCCAAACATCATTCTACCCATTAAATTGAAGCTCAGAGGAGTAAAGTGACTTTCCCAAGGTCTCACAACCAGGAAATGGCATGGCTAGGATCCATAACTGGATCTCGTGGCTCTGAGCCCCCAAAACCATGAAGCATCAGTGACGGGGCTTGACAATATGCTAGGTAATTAATTCTGCAGCAGACTTGCTTTGCCAATCCTGCTCAGTGCAGAATATTTATACACAGGAAGCCCTTCCTGATGCTTTCCAGAAATACATTTTTGGAGTCCCAAGAACAATTAGTCAAGAAATTGGGCCTCTCTCTGCCTCTGAAAGGAGACCACACTCTGTGGAAACTCACTCCTGTTTTTAAAAAACTTTCTCTTTGACTCGAAAGAGAGAGAGAGAGAGAGAGAGAAATTGAGAAAATGGAAAAATATAATTCTCCTGTGAGAATTAATGCTTAACAATAAACATAGAGGCATTCGTGGTTTGAAGGAATCTTCTGACATCAAGTAGAAACCAAGAGAAAGAAACACACACAGAGTCCAAGGTGAAGGCAGACATTTCTGGAACTTGGGACATAAGCATATAAGAGAGAAGTGGTCCTAATCCAGCATTTTTTTTTTTTTTTAGCCATTGCCATATTAAAAGTGTATTTGTGGCCCAGTCTGCTGTTAACAGTGAGTCATTCTCACAAATAAAAATCACTTTACATGCATCATATATCTCTGAAAATCCTATGAATTTCCCAAGAAATTATAAGTTTTGTAAACAATTAAGTCCTTAAATTGGCAATTTCAACACACGATTCTGTGTAGTGCGGGTAATCTTGTTGAAAATTTAAAGATTTTGTTATTCAAATACTATCCAATAATGTTCTCCAGTACTTTCTGGTTTTAGAATATTTGTTATAGCCTACAGTTCTTCGTAACTACTGCTAAATGTGCATTTCTTACTTACAAAAAATACATAAAGTTATGAAAAATACAGAATAAGATGACTTCGGGAATTCTCAAGAATTCCACTATTTCATTTCCAAATCTCGAAGGTTGGGAATTTGGAAACCTCAGTCCAGAGGGACTGGATGAACTCCCCAAGCACCCCAGTGGGGCAGCACTGTGAACAGGCAATCTTAACCTTCCCTGGCCCCGAGGAGGGTTCCACAGAGGAGCTGGTCCTGGGGCACAGCTTCTTCTGCCAACATGCCTCTAAAGGCAGAAGTCTGGGAAGAGGTCAGTCACTGCAGGGTTCCATGGGCTGAGCCTGAAAAGCATTGGCCTTAGCATAAAATTTCTATGAGCCTCTCAGGTTGTGTCTCAATCACTGGTACAAAAGGTAACTTTCATTTTAGGGAGCTTCTGCTCACCCCAATATAAAAAAGTGTTTTATATAATTACCATGAGAAAAATGGATGCTCCGTAAATGGATGCCCCGTCAAACCAGCAGGTACCAGCAGGAGAAGCCATGTAACAGGGCAGGCTGTGGAGTCAGGAAGGCAAACCTGGATCTGAATGAGGCTGGTTCTGCCATGCACTGGATGTGTGACCTTAGGCAAGTCCCTCAAGACTTAGTTTTGGCATCTGTAAAATGCTAATAACAATACCAATGTCACAGGGATATTGTGAGGATCAAATGAAATGATCCCATAAATCACAAAGCCTGGCACAAAGTAAGCCCTGAATAAACGGGAGATATTATTTCCTTGTATGACAGGCCCAGCACTAAAGTCGGTTAGGAGAACTTGAGGAAAGCCCTTGGAATCACTCAAAAAGTACTAGGCCTTTTCCATGTGGGGATTTTACTATGCCTGAAGCCCCTGGGCCTCCTGGCTAGCCCAGGCCATTTTCTCTGTCTCCATTTTCCCTGGCACAAGACAGCCTGGCAAGCACACTGGATAAAAAGCCTCTTGCTCACATGTATTCCCAGGGGACTGGTGAAGCTGGCACCGGTGGAAGCTCTTGCTGATCCTCTTCTGGCCATGGCGGTAACCCTGCCCGCAGACCTGGCATCCGTGGGTTCTCTGGAAAGGGCTTAGGTAGTGGGTGAAGATTGGAGTGGGGTAGGATGCAGAATAAGACAGCACCCCTCATGGTCTCCACACAAGCAGGGGCCTCTGTGTTACCAGGCTGTCAGGCGAGGCCCAGGGTTGTGGGAGGCCAGCAGGAGCCTAGGAGGACACACGGGTGCTACCCTCTCCTGTGGGAGAGGTGCTAGGCCCTGCATGCACCCCTAGGACCAGAGCCAGAGCGGGAGCACTGGGGCTGGAGGAGTTGGGCCCTGCCCAGAGCCGTTCCTGCACTCCAGCACTGCCAGGGCCTCTGGCTATGCTGCATCTTCAGGTGCTGGGTGTGGTCCGAGTTACGTCCGAAGCCCTTCCTGAACGCTTGGGGTGCAGGTGATGCTGCTCACAGTGCACGAGCAGTGGTGAGCAAGACTGGTGCTGTGACCCTAGGTTTGGGGCAGGCTAGGGCCGCTGGCTTCCGATGTTCCTGTGGTGGCTGTCTAGCAAGGAAGCTCTCTCCACCCTTGGGGCACCAGTAGGTGGCTAGATCTTGGGATGCTCAAGGGAAACCTGGGGGCCTCACCTTGCCAGGGGAGCTGGCTCACCTCCCCTTCCCCTGCGGGATAGTCCTGGGCGCCCTAGGGGCCTTGCCTCCTGCCCCAGGAGCCCTGGTATCCGCCGGTGGCGCGGCGCTGGGTCGAGCATTTGTCCGCAGGCCCCTCCTGGGAAGGAGCCTCCTGAGAGGCTCTGTCTTCAGGCTTTTCTCATGCAGGGTTCTCCTTGTCACTCTCACTCCTGAATCCTGCAGAGAGAAAAGAATCTAGGCAGTGTTTTCTCTCCTCCTTACCCCACCCAAGACTCGGAAGACCCTCCTGGACAGAAGTTCCTATGGTATCCATTGGTCCTCTGTTGAGCCCTCTCCTTTCCCAGTGTGCAGATACAACACTGCCATAACTGAGACATGATCAAACTAGATAATAGAGGTCATTCTGCTCAGAGGATTCCTTGAAACTCCACCTCCCCCAACTCATGACCCCACCCCCATCACATCCAGATGTATTCTCAGTAAGTCAGGTTCTCCTTGCTGAGCAGTGCCTAGACTCACACTGACAGCAGCTGGCCTCGGTTTCTGGTGTGGCCTTTTGAGCCAACTATGAGCACAGCATCTGTGGGTAGCTTGCTGATTCTTAACAGGTGACCCTGGAGGGGCACAGGCTGGGACTAAACTTGGTCTGTAGCTGAACCCCTCTGAGGACTGTGCCACTGGACACTTACTACACAAAGCCGCACTAATAAGACAGGGAGATTTAGGAGCTTTGCTTAATACATAGAAACAGATACAGAAAGGCAGCCAAAATGGGAAGACAAAGAAGCAGAAACCAGATGAGAGAACAGAACAGAGATCCAGGAATAATAGAGTCAAGCAGTGTAACAGATACAGAGTTCAAAACACTGGTTATAAAGATGCTCAATGAACTTATGGGAAGTGTAGATGAATTCACTGAGAATTTTAACAAAGAGATTTAAAAAAAAATGGAAATGGAAATTATAAAAGGGAACCAGTCAGAAATGAAGACATTATCTGAGATGAATAATATATTAGAGGGAATCAACAGAGTGGATAAAGAAGAGGATTAAGCCAGTGATATAGAGGATGGGGAAGTCAAGGACACTCAATCAGAATGGCAAGAAAAAAGAAGCCAAGACTTAAATAATAATTTAAGGAGCCTTTGGGACAAAAGTAAATGTAAAAACATCTGGATCATAAGGGTACCTGAAGGGAAACAGAAGTTGAAGAGCTATTTGAAGAAATGATAGAAAACTTCCCTAACTTAATGAAGGAAATAGACATATAACCCCAGGAAGCTCAGAGAGTCCCAAAAAAGATGAATCCAAAGAGGCCCTCACCAAAACACACTATAGCTAAAATGCTAAAGGTTAAATATAAAGAGAGAATCTTAAAAGCAGTAAGAGAAAAACAGTTATCTATAAGGGAACACCTATAAGACTGGCAGCTGATTTCTAAAAAAAAAAACAAAAAAACTAGGCAGGACAGAAGGCTTGGCACAAATTGTTCAAAGTGATGAAAACCCAGGATTTATAACCAAGAATTCTTATCCTGCAAAGCTATCTATAGGAATTTATCAACACCAAGCCAGTATTACAGGAAATGTTGGAGGAACTTCTTTAAGAAGAAAAAATATGTATCAAATACATGAATAAGGAATGGTAATAATGACATTCCTATCGATAAGTACCTCAGATGGAAAAGAATTAAGTGCACTAACCAAAAGATAGAGTAGCTGAATGAATAAGAAAATAAGACTCCTACATATGTTGCCTATAAGAGTCTCACTTCAGATTAAAAGACACACACAGAACAAAAGGGGATGGAGAAAGATATTGCCTTGATGGACCTAGAGGGTATTGAGCTGAATGCAGTCAGTCAGATAGAGAATGACAAATATCATATGATGTCATGTATATGTGAAATCTAAAGAACGAAACAAACAACAACAAATATGTAAACAAACTCATAGGTACAAAGAATATCTTAAGGGCTACTAGATGGGAGGGGGGTTAGGGGACAGTGAAAAATGGCAAAGGTATTAAGAAGCACAAATGGATAGTTACCACATAGACATGGAGATATAAAGTGTAGCATAAGGAAAATAGTTAATAATATAATAAATATGTAAGGAGAAGAGGGGTACTAGATTTAGTGGCGTGATCACTTTGTGAGTTATATATATATATCTCTAATCAGCATGCTGTACAACTGAAATATATTATTGTATGCCAACTATAATTGAAAATAAACTCACTGAACTGTACAATGTAAATGTAAGCCACTGTCTATTATATTTCAATACAGCAGGGAAAAAAAGGAGGAGGACAGAACTCTACAATAAAGCTACACAGGGAAAATTTTTAGGTAAAAGAGAAAGCTAAAAAACATTTACAACAATAAAACAAAAATGTTTGTGATTAAGAAAGGAAATATGAAAACAAAAATAAAAACTATTGTGAGTCCTTCTGAAAAAAAAAAAAATAAAGTAGGTGCCATTGTACTGGCTCCTATGTGTGTATCATGAAGTAGGTCCTTGCTTGGTAACAATTTTGGCAACACAAACAGACTTTAGTGTTCTTTTGTGACTGCCGGCCCAAGGCAGTGCAGCCCCCAGTGGGGTCAGGGAAAGGGTACTCAACACCAACTCTGAGCAGAAACCTAGACCACATTGTCTAGAGGCTCAATAGCTGGGTTCCTGCACTCCAGGCTCCTCAGTGGCCTTAAATGACACATTAGACCAGATGGACTGATATTTTTAGGACATTTCACCTAAAAGCAACAGAATATACATTTTCCTCAACTGCATGGACCATTTTGCAGGATGGACCACATGTTAGGCCACAAAACAAGTCTCAATAAATTTAAGAAGAATAAAATCATATCAAGCATCTTCCCTGACCACAATAGCATGCAACTAGAAATCATTCACAAGGAGAAAACTGAAAAACTCACAAACATGTGGAGGATAAATAACATGCTACTAAACAATGAATGTATTAACAATAAGATCAAGAAAGAAATCAAAAAATACTTTGAGACAAATGAGAATGAAAATACACACACACACAAATCCATGAAAACAAGAGCTGATTCTTTGTAAAGATAAACAAAATTGATAACCCTTTAGCTTGACTCATCAAGAAAAAAGGAGAGAGGGCCCAAATAAATAATCAGAAATAGAAAGGGAGAAGTGACAACCAATACCACAGAAATGCAAAGAAGTATAAAAAAGTAATATGAACCATTATATGCCAACAAATAGGACAACCTGGAAGAAATGAATAAATTCCTAGAAAGAGACAATCCTCCAAGGTTGAATCAGGAAGAAACAGAAAATCTGAACAGACCAATAACTGCTAACAAAATCAAATAAGTACTTAAAACAAACAAACAAACAAACAAACAAACAAAAACTCAACAACAAACAAAAGCCGTGGACCAGACGGCGTCACAGGTAAATTTTATCAAACATTTAAAGAATTAATACCTATCCTTCTCAAATTATTTTAAACACTGAAGAGGGAAATTTTCCAAACTCATTTTACAAGGCCAGCATTACCCTGATACCAAAACAAGACAAAGACACTACAAAAAAAAAGAGAAAATTATAGGTCATATCTCTGAAGAACATAAATACAAAAATCCCCAATGAAATATTAGCAAACTGAATTCAGCAATACGTTAAAAAGATCATACATCATGATCAAGTGAGATTTATTCCTAGAATGCAAAGTTGGTTCAATATCTGCAAATCAATTAACATGATACAGCACATAAAATGAAGTATAAAAATCATATGATCATCTCAATAGATGAAGAAAAAGCATTTGACAAAATTCAACATCCATGTATAATAAAACTCTCAAAAGTGAAGACTGAGGAAATATACCTCAACATAATAGAGGCCGTATATGACAAGCCCAAAGCTAACATCATATTCAACAGTGAAAAGCTAAAAGCTTTTCCTTTAAGATTAGGAATAAGATAAGGATTTTCCTTTAAGATCAGGAACAAGATAAGGATGTCCACTGTCATTACTTTTATTCAACAAAGTACTGGACCACTTTCTTACACCATATACAAGAATAAACTCAAATGGATTAAAGAGTTAAAGGTAAAGACCTGGAACCATAAAGCTCCTAGAAGAAAACATAGGCACTAAACTCTTTGACACTGCTTAATAATAATAATAATAATAATTATATATATATAATATATATATATATATATTATATGTAATATATATAATATATAATATATATATTATATGTATCCTTGGACAAGGGAGACAACAAAAAACACATGGGACTACATCAAACTAAATAGTTTTTGCACAGTGAAGGAAATCATCAACAAAATGAAAAGACAACATACTGAATGGGAGAAGATATTTGCCAATGATACATCCAGTTGGGGGTTAATATTCAAACTATATAAGTAGCTCATACAACTTAACACCAGAAAAACAGTTTATAATTAAAAAATGAACAGAAGACCTGAATAGACATTTCTCCAAAGAGGCCAGTAGACATATGAAAATATTCTCCACATCACTAATTATCAGAGAAATGGAAATTAACACCACAATAAGATATCACCTCACACCTGTCAGAATGGCTATCATCAATAACAAACAAGAAGTGTTGGTGAGGATGTAGAGAAAAGGAAACACTGTGCACTTTTGGTAGGATTTCAAACTGACACAGCCACTATTAAAAACAGAACTACCATATGACCCAGCAATTCCACTCCTGGGTATTTATCCAAAGAAATCCAAAACACTAACTTAAGAAGATACATGCACCCCTATGTTCATGCAGCATTATTTACAATAGCCAAGCTATGGAAGCAACCTAGGTGTCCATCAATAATAGACAAATAAAGAAGTGATACATATATACAATAGAAAGTCATACCAAGAATGGACCTAGTGGGTATTATGCTAAATAAAACAAACTAGACAGAGAAAGATAAATACCATATGATATCACTTATATGTGGAACCTAAAAAAATAAATAAACAAACAAAACAGAAAAAACCTCATAGATACAGAAAACATACTGATGACTGCCAGTTTGGGGGAATGGGTGAAAAGGAGGAAGAGATTAAGGTGTACAAATTGTGAAATATAAAAGCTGTCACAAGGATGTAAAGTACAGTATAGGGAACACAGTCAATAATATGTAATAACTATGTATGCTGTCAATGAGTACTAGACTTATCAAGGTGATCACTTCATAAGTTATACAAATGTCTAATCATTATGTTGTGCCCCCTGAAGTTAATATAATTTTGTATGTCAACTGTAATTGAAAAGGTTTTTAAAATACATTTTAAAAATAAAATGGCAAAAAATGAAAAAACAAGAGCAAGTAACTAGCAGAAAATCTCTACATTTTCACAACAGCTTGTTAAGAATATAAGACAAATGTGAGAGGTACTGATCACAGATCCAAAAGGTCATATTCTCTAACAAAAATTCGATGTGACTATGTAATGGAGTGTTTTTTTCCTGAAAGACTAAGTAAAATTTAGGTGGAGATAATGAAAGGAGTTTTTATTGCTGGGCACTCATTTGGGTTAATTGACTCCTCTTTGGGGTATGGAAATTACAGAGATAAAAATTAAGTTAATAATGAAATTAGCTACTATTTCTAGAGAATTTTTCATGGAACTAGATGCCAGAGTTATTGAGTTACAAGCCACTCCAGAGATTTCTTTTTGAAAACAGTCACCACTGGCAGCACATTTCAGTGACACAAAATGGTTTGCAAAATTTGCTCATTATGTGATGTATTCAATCTGAGTAACTGACTCAACCTGTCACTTGAGGGAAGAATGACAACTGCGTTCAAGTTGGCAGATAAAGTGGTTGCATTCAAGGCCAAACTGGAATTATGGAGGTGATGAGAGAACATTGGAATTTTTGACATGTTTCAACATTAGCAGAGATTTTGAAAGAGACGGAGCCAGGGCCTTCTTTCTCCCAGCTGGTGCATGATCCCGTCTCAGCTTTCATGAATCTGAGCATTACTTCCCAACCACAAAAGACGCCTGATCTGGGAAGAAATGGATCCATGACCTGTTTGTGAATAAGCCAGATAGATCAATTCTGTCCATGCAAGAAGAGGGTCAATTGCTTGAAAAAATGATGGTGGCCTTAGAAATATGTTGGAGACGACTTTACATCTCCACATGTTCTGGATTAAAGTCTAGATGGAGTATCCTGAGATTGTCACAAAAGCATTGAAAAGCCTGCTTCCATTTCCAGCATCCTATCTTTATGAAGCAGGGCTCTCTGCAGTGACAGCAACCAAAACGAGATTATGGAGTAGACTGGACAGAAGCAACACACTTCAGGTGTCACAGTCTCCCATCACACCCAGATGTGACTTCTAGTTACTGGAAAACAAGCTTAAGGCTTCCACTGACTCTGCATTATAGTGAGTTGTATAGTTATTATATAGTACAATGTAATAATAATGTAAATAAAGTGCATAACAAATATAATGTGCTTGAATCATCCCAAAATCACCCCCACACACACACACACACACACTAGTCTGTGGGAAAACTGTCTTCCACAAAACCAGTCCCTGGTGCCAAAAAGGTCAGGGACCACTGCAAACAATAGGATTGCTTTAGATTACTTGTCAGCTGAACAAGGAGGTGTTTATGCAGTGGCCCAATCGTCAGTTGAGCTTATATAAATACTTCTGCAGAAGTCGAAACCCACTTAGATAAAATTAGGCTCTAACAAGTCTCTGACAAAGAATCAAAGTTTGACCTACTCCATGATCCTTTCAGTTGGCTTCCCCAATTTTCTTCTTCCAGTTCGGATTACAAATTTTTCTGTTCATCCTTTTTCTAATGTGCATTACAGGGATAATGTTTATGCTCTGCTGTTCAAAATGCCTTTTTCCTAGCATGATATTCAAACAACTTCTTTTAAAATATAACCCTAATGTTAGGGATCTCTTACAGCTAGGAACAAAGCAGTTTCATTCCTCAAAACCTGATCTAAGTCCCTGGTCAGCAGGAAGTAGCTGTTAAACCCCAAACTTTCTTTCTCCCCAATGATCATCATGATGGTTATCATCATGGTTCATGTCCTGGGGGGCATAATGACAAAAGTTATTCTTTAGTCTTTGTCTCATATTAGGGTACAGGGTGTCCTGGCCTGCTGCTACCTCTCCTGTTGCTGTGGTCTCTGCTTGTAAATTGAACTCATCAATATTGCTGTTTCTTTGGGGTTTGCTCCTTGGGAAGGACTTGGATATCTGCTTATGGATATAATTAAACAGATTAGATTAGACTAGTGGCAAAAGTGTTTTTTTCCTGAGTACTAATTTGTCACCTGGTTCAGTGGCAATTTTATTTCACATTTCTCCCAAATTATCAATAGATGGGGGAAAATGCCTCTGTAGTCAACTAGTGCGGGCAAGTGGTTGGAATGCAGAGGGTGTATCTGATCCTACTGGGGTCAGGGCCACTGCTCATAGTTGTGCAAGTTATACATTCACAACTCTTGGAGGTGCCGTTCAATTGCTGGTAGAGATCTATATAGTTATTACAACAAATTTCCAACAGATGGCAGTAAATTGTTTCAAAAAGAGCCCCTTTTTCTAATTCACACAAAATTGCTAAGAATTTATGAACCAGCTGAGGAGCTGACCTTGGTCTCTCTAGAGGAGGGAGAATGCACCACACTTTCTTGCCTTTTGTGTCAGGCTAGGATCTAAGAATCCCGTGGCAGAGAGGGCCTGCTTTCTCTCAAGGTCTGGAGCAAAGACAGGAATTCTTTGTGTAGTAAACAGAATTTCAAAGACAACCTCCTAAAATTCCCGCCTTTCGGTTATTCAGTCAAACACTAATCTATGTACTGCTGTGAAGGGATTTTGCAGATGTAAATTCCAAGTCAGTTAATATTAAGATATGAAGATAATCATCCCATCAGGTAGCCATCTAAAAGCAGAGTTTTCTCCAGCTATTAGTAGAAGTTAGAGATGTGAAGCATGAGGGGTACTCAAGCCTTTGTTGGCTTGAAGATGAAGGGCCCCATGTGATGAGAAATAGGCCTCTAAAGAGTCGCCCCTGATGACAGTCTGCAAGAAAACATCTAACACTGTCATATACTGCAAGAAACTGAATTTGGCCAACAACCAGAACTCAAGTGGAAGAGGATTCTTCCCCAGAGCTTCTAGATAGGAGTCCGGCCCACCAACACCTTGACTTTGGTCCTAATAGACCCTAAGCTGAGAACCCAACCAAGCCCATAGGCTCTGACTTATACAACTTGAAGATATGGGGTATTTTTTTAAGCTGCTAAGCTTGTGATAACTTGTTATACAGAAGAAAAAAACAAATACACTTGGTTTCATGAAAGAGCTCAACTGGAGAGAACATGGGAATCATTTCAAGAAAAGGCTATGCCAGCCCTCTTGCACAATGTTGGTGGGAGAACACATTTCTCCATTCTTAATGTTTCCTTTTATGTAGAGGGAGGACCACCGGTATACACTTCCACCTTTCTCCACCTCCTAACATACTTAGAAGACATTGTCCCCCTTTGACAGTGTGCCTGCTGGCTAGAACTTAGGTTCTGCTCTACTCCTCCACATTCCAAATTTTACTAGGGGAAGGCTGTCATGGTCCAGTGCTGTCAATGACCATGGATGAATCATTAATTCTGGAATTTAGTAACATGGCCCAGAACTCAAGTAGGGGGGTATAATTAACGGGCTCTTTCCTCCTCCCCAACATGTGGCTCTAGTAGAGCCTGCCTCATTTGCTCACCTCCAAGGACCTAGAAGCAAGCTGTACAGGTAGATTGACTTGAAAAAACTGCTACCTGCACTTGAGGAACACTATAGGTGAGGCAACCTCTAAGTTTTAGCAGAAGGATATTGTTCTTTAACTCTGTTCAGTAATGGCTGTTATGGGCTGAATTGTGTCCTCTCGCCTACTCCTCAAAAATTCATATGCTGAAGTCCTAAGTCCTAACCCTTAGAACCTCAGAAAGTGACTGTATTCGGAGGAAGAGGGTCTTTGAAGAGGTAATTAAGTTTAAGTTAGGTCATTATGGTGGACCCTAATCCAATAGGACTAGAGTCCTTATGAGGAGAGATTCATAAAAAAAAAAAAAAGAGAGAGATTCTCTCTCTCTCTCTCTCTCTCTCTCACACACACACACACACACACACACACACACACACACACACACACAGGGAAGACACAGGGAGAACACGGCTATCTACGAGCCAAAAAGAGGTCCCAGAAGAAAACAAGCTTGCTGACACCTTGATCTTGGATTTCGAACCTCCAGAACTGAGAAAATAAATTTGTCGTTTCAGCCACCCAGTCTGTGGCACTTTGTTAGGGCAGCCCTAGCAAACTAATACTCTGACCCATTCACGAGGATACTGTTGTCTTAAACCCTTTGCCTCTATTTGAGAGAACCTAATATTCTCTTCTGACTCTTAAGGCTAAATAAAATAGTGAACAATTAAAGAAAAACTAACAGCCCATCTAAGGGGACTCAGAAACCAGAAGAGAGAAGACCAAGCCAGGGCCCTGAGTGTAACGGTTCCAACTGAAGTAAAATTGCTTGAGGGCTGTTTTAAAAACGGTTCTAAGAGCTCAAACTTCCTCATCATCAATCTTCCAACTCTTCCTTCCGAGTCCAACTATCCAGCCAAACCATTAGCAACTGCCCATGTATTAGTATAAGTCTGGCCACTTCTCATGCCAAACATAGTGAATACCCAAATGCACTGCTCAAAGTTTATCCACTGTGAGGATTTTTCTTCACTACTGTCCTTCACATTCACCCAAGTGGGTTTGTGGTGCTCCAGCTGTCCACCGTCATGTCATACCAGCATATCAGATAGACTCATCTATGAACAGACTTCAATTTTTTCTTCCTCAGTCAGCTGGGCATAAGGGACACCCCAGGAAGTCATAGGCATTGACTGAGAAAAAAAAACAATGCAACAGGAGTCACCTGCTTATGTAAATGACTTGTACCCCTGGACCTTCCTAAGCCTGATCTCTTTACATCAAGATGGTAGATTGCTGCTGTGCATGCCCAACCTTATGGTTGGGTTGTTCAGACAACACCCCATGTATGATGAGAAGCTCAGGTTGCATGGTCACCTGATGTCATTTGTTTAAGTGTTCAGTCTCTACCAAGTTCCAATAGCAAGCCACAACTGTTTCTAAAAAGTACAATGGTTGACTATAGAAAAAGGGACTACATTTATCAAAAATTCTGTGAGTCTGTGCTTTGATTCTGCTGTCAGTACTTGCTAGAGGTTCCATATGACATCCACTTGTCATGGGCACTTTGGGTATCACTGGCTCTGCTGGATCATAAGTACCAAGTGGTGGGGCAGCATGTATTGTGGCCTGAACTTTCTGCACCACACAGATGACTCTCTTCATGAGATACAGTGCCTCCAAACAGGCCTACCAAGCATTGTGCCTCTCTTGAGGGGAGTAGGTTGCACAAGGCACAGCCTATCTTTCACCTTGGAGGGAATATCTTTACACACTCTACACCACTGATCCCCAGAAACTTCATAGAAGTGGTACCCTCTACTGACAAAAGATCCTCTGAATCTTTTCTGGGGTTCATTTCCCACTGTCTAGTTTGTAAATGTCTTATGAAGGCAGTTAAAGTACTTGTTACTTTCTGCTCATCAGGTCCAATAACGTCAATATAGTGGATTAGTGTGATGTTTTGTGGAAGGTTTAGATGATCAAGGTCTCTGCAGATTATATCATGACAGAGCAGAATTCATAAAATAGGTCAATAGCCGCCTACTAAATAGCAGGGGAAAGATACCAAATCTGAAACAACTGCAACTGGAATCAGTACCTGATTCAGTTCATGATGGTCCACTGTCATTCCCCACCTGACTCCTGCACAGGGCAAACTGGTGGGTTAAACAGGTATGTGATAGGTCTCACTACTTCTTTTTGCTTCTCCCAGGGATGTGGCATGTTTACTGGTTTGTTGTCTTTGTAGGGAGGGAGAAGTTCTAGGGGATTTCACTTAGCACTTCCTATCATATTGGCCTCCAGAATACAGGGCAGAGAGCAAAAGTGCATTCTGCCACTATGTCAGTTTTCAATTTATTGCCTCCGATCCAAATACACCCTTCGGTATCTGCTCTGAAGTAACGGGCTGAACCCCTTACACTGAGTATGATGTTAAGCTTTGTCAGTAGAGGGCGCCGAAGGGACACTAAAGAGGAAGGGGACCTCTTCCTGGTTCTGGTCTTAAGGTTTTTTATCTTACTGAACAGTTTTGCAACACCACATGTTGTGAACACACCCAGTGGTCTCCTGCCTAGATGTGTATCCAGAGTGAGGAGTTCTGTGGGGAGCTCACAGCCCCCAGCTTGCAACTATGTCGCTGCCTCCTATTTACCCCCATGTGGCCCACACAAACCCCAGACCACAGACTGCCTTTGCAATGAGTAGGCTCCTCTTGACACTTGGGACTGCTTTTGTACATACATTCATCCACCTGTCTTGACCCTCACACAGCTTTCTCTAGCACTAATCTCCTGCAGAGCAAGCTTTCTCCAGCACTTGACTTCCGCACCAGTTTGGTTTTCACCCACGCCATGCTCTGATGGAGTGCACTTTCTCTAACGTTGACAGCGCTTGATTCCTGTATTGGTGCAGCTTTCCCCAGCACTGGGTGATTGCTGAGTATGCATGCTCTAGCATCTGACTCTTGTGATGACGTGACTTTGTCCAGTGCCTGATCTCTGTACCAGCAAAGTTCTCTCCAGCACTGGACTCCTACCGAGTACACTTCCTGCAGTCTTGGTTCCAGCAGTGATTAGCAGCTTTGCCTAACACCCCAGAGGGCCAATTTCTAGGAAGTTTCATTGGTAAGGCAGTCAGTGACTTCCTCTGCCCTTTCAGATGAAGCCTGGAGCTCGAGCCTCCTGGGAAAGCACTCATCCTAGTGCACTCTATCTCAGCCCTAGGGATAGTAGCTGATCCTAGTATCTGCTACTTCTGTATTCTTTAGAATTGTCTTTACCTCTCATTAGCCAATTCCTTATTATCCCAACTCCTATTAATAATATTTTATGTTAAGCTTTTCTATTGTGGCTTCCTTATCCTGATTGGACCTTGACTGACATGATAATTGGCACTGGGAGTGTTCTCAGGAGATACATCTACAAAGATAGGATTTTGCAATTAACTTGGTCATACCCTTAGGCTTGGGCAGAGTGCAGAGCTCTTTGCCAATGAGAAATGGGATGCTAGTAATCCATGGCACGCAATGGCATCAGTTAATAAAGCTGTCACCTGTGGTTGATTGTGAGGAAAGGCCAACTGAAGTACCTGCCTTGGAAACCCAAATGGCTGCTGCCCTTGACTGCTTTGGCAGCAGTAATGACTAAGGGCTATGTTGTAAGATGGATTCTTTTCAGTGTACTTGAGTGATTACCGAGGGAAAATGACAAGCTCAGGTCTATTAACTCAGTACAAGCCACAATCTGAGAACCAGATGCTTACAAGACAGTTCTAAAAGAGTCTCTTCAGTAGTCCCAGAGCTGATATTGCTAAAAGCCAAACACAAAATTTAATTCTGTAGGTTGCTGATTTATAATGAAAATTGAATTCACAGTCTTGTCAAATCTGTCATGGTAAAACCAGGGTATTGAGCAGGAAAAATGGATCCAGAAATTTGAAATGGTACATCTTGGCTGGACCCAGATGAAACAGACAATATTGAATTCCCAAGTCATTTTGAGTCTCCCTTGCCAGTGCAAGTGGCTTGCTCCCATGTGTCTGAGGGAGACTAGCTTTCCTTTGTGATACCTTCACCTGGGGAAAATGCCTTGAAAGGGGATATTCTTTCCATTCAAAATCTACAACTATCCTGTTGCCACCAGGCCTTTAGGGTCAAATCTCAGCATATTCCAGGGGGACAGGTACAGATTATGATCCAGGAAGAAACATCTTACAAACAAAAAGAATAGCAATACTTTGCTAATATGTTGGCCAATACCTGGAGAAGTATGTGAAAATGGATACTAAGGGTGTTAGACTAATGAGAACAGAATATAACAGTAGATAGGGCTAAATTCTCTGATATGGGCGCATTTACTAGGAATTCCAGATTTAATGTGCTAGCATTTGCACCTGAAGTTGGCTCTAAGTTTCTTGGTTGACTGAAATTTGGATTTGATGGTGGTCTGTAGTTAGTGAAGTTGCGTTGCCAGAGTTTTCCTGACATCACATAGTAGAGTGAATCCAAAGGCTTAGTGTGATAGACTGCATTTGTCATGAGCAACCTGTCTATTGTGTTCTGTGATAGGATCCAGAAGATACTTCCTTCGTTTAAGGCTTTAAAAGGAGCACCTCCATCCATCAAAAGCTCTCAGGTTACTCTTCTTTGTAGGTCAGGTATGACTGTAGCGGATACTACCACTCATACGGGATGCCTAATCTCTGTGAACCTGGTATGATGGAATCCAAACAAAGGCGGACACATCAACTGTAGAGGGCAGCTGGGACAAGACAATTTGATTTCTTGCAGAGATCTTTGGCAACGCGTAACTGACGATCAGTGTCCCTAGGAATGAAATAGATGGGCGACCTACTGCTGCAGCATTGATTGAGCTATTTCCTTTTTGATCTATCTAGTCACTCCAGTCATTATTGAAAATTGGGTATTGAAGTTTCCAAATATTATTGTTCAATTGTCTATTTTCCTCTTCAATTCTGTTGCTTCATGTATTTGGGGGCTCTGCTGTTAGGTACATATACATTTATATCTTCTTGATGGATCAGATAAACAGAATTTAAATTATATATAACAGTTTCACTCTTTCAACACTTTGAATGTTTTATTCCAGTGTCTTCTGGACTCCAGTTTCCGATGAGAAATTAGCTGTTAATTTTATTGAGGATCCTTATACATGATGCTTCGCTTCTTCTCCTGCAGTTTCAGTATTCTTTGCCTTTCTTCTTTTTTTGGTTTTCTTTTCAACATAAAGGTACATTGTTGAGAAATCCAAATTGTAAAATCCCTTACCTTTCCTTTGTCTTTTGACCATTTGACTATGACATGTCTAGATGTATATCTTTTTCAGTTTATCCTATGTTGAGCTTCTTGGATGTGTATATTAATTTTTAAAGTCAAATTTGGGAAGTTTTTGTATATCATTTCTTCAAATATTCTTTTTTCTTTCTCTTCCCTGAGACTCTCACAATGTCTATGTTAGTACACTTGATGGTGTCCCATGGTTTCTGGGGCACTATTCATTTTTCTTCATTCTTTTTTTCTTTCTGTTCCTCAGACTAAATTATCTCGACTTACCAGTCTTCAAGTTTGCTGATTCTTTCTTCTGCCAGGTAAAATGTTATTGGATCCCATTGGACTTTAGTCATTGTAATTTTGTATTTTTTAATTCCAGAATTTCTATTTGGCATATATACTTGGTATTATGTTTTTTTAAAATAAAAAAATATATTAAACTATATATTATTTTAAAATATAAATTTATATATTTTAATTTTATATAAAATGTCTGTCTCCCTATTAATATTATTTGGTGAGACATCGTTCCCATACTTTCAATTCTTTAGACATGTTTTTAGTTCTTTAAAAATATCCATAATAGCTGATTTAAAGGCTTCCTGAGGGACTGTTTATTTTGACTCCTTTTTTTCTTTTATATGGACCATACCTTCCTGTTTGTGCATCTCATATTTTTTTGTTGTTGAAAATTACATCTTTAACATATTATGCAATTCTGAAAATCAAATTTCACACCTCCCAGGTTTTATTGTTGCTGTTGCTATATTTTGTTTAGTGACCTCCCTAGGCTAATTCTGTAAGGACTGTATTCTCTGTCTGTACAGTCACTGAAGTCTTTGCTCAATTAGTTTGCTTAGGAGTCAACTAATAATTGGACAAAGATGTCATTAAATGCCTTCAACCAATAAGTTTCCTAGCCTTTTCTGAGGGCTGTGTATGTATTTGTGTGCAACACTGCTTTCATCTTTGCTTCCTGCTTGTACACAGCCTCAAGGTCAGCTAGAAGTGAGAGCTTTTGGTCTTCTCAGGTCTTTCCTACGTAAGCACACAGCCCTCCCTACACATGCCTGTGACCTAGAAATTCCTAGGACTATGTCAGAGCTTTTCAAAGCCATCTATGAACATCTAATTCCCTAGTTTTTCCTTATAAGATTTTTTGTCAGCTTCTTGTTACCCGGATAGGTATTCCACTTTAGGCAGCTATAATTCTCAACAACTGCCAGTGATTATTTTCAATCAGGTATGTTTTATATCCCTAAAGATATGGCTGTTAGCATAGAGAGAGTTCTGAGTCAGGTCAAATAAAGACGAACTTTGAGAACAGAGCATTTTATAGAGCTAACAAACAGGTCAAACAGTGACACTTCTTTGGGGATGGGGCGCTCATAGAACATCAAAACTGTTCTTCCCCCCTCCAGAGGCTGCTAAGCCACTGTTTCTCAGAGTTCCTTTAGTTGTGAGGCTTTTGGTTTTCAAGGTTTCTGTGGACCTGGCAAGAGGACATTGGGACATTAAAACTTCACAAAGTTCCTGCTCTCACTAGGATACAGCTGTTTTTCTTGATTAAATGCCCTTGGATTGTAGCTAGCCCTTTGGTTAATTTCCAGAGTTCCGAAAAAGCTGATTTTGTCTATTTTTGCCAGAGTTCCTGTTGCTTTTATAGAGAAATGACTTTTTGGAGGTCATTACTCCACAATTCTCTCCTGCTTGACCTACACAATAGATAGAAACCCTAGATCCGGTAGCCAAAATTCTGATTTAAGTTGCCACAGAGGAGAGTCACAGTCTCTCACAGTCAATCACAGACCCAGGGCATGCTAATTGAAGGTGAAACTGTGTCTCTTTGAGGAAGGACTCTGTTCTATTGCTGGAAATGCTCGTTGTAAATCCTTCTCCAGGCCTTCCCCAAAGGGGACCTATGGCCATTGACTAGAGTGTCTGTGCTCTGGGGCAAAGGAAACATACAGATCTCTCCAGGACTATTAGCTTTTGGCTCAAAATGAACACCTATTTCTGGGGACCAAAAATGCCACTTGGTCCACCAATCAAAGTAGAGGATTACAAAACTCAAATCATAGATGGAGTTTTAACTACAGGCCAATTCAGTAGGCCCAGGTCATCCGCAGACCCATCCTATGGTTACTTCCTCAATGCTTGGTTTTATCATGTGAACAGACACACTTAGTAATTGGCAATAGTCACTAATAAAAGACTCAAAGATTCTGAAAGAAATTTTACAGCACAGCAAAAATATAAGGGAAAGGATATCATACCAATAAATGTATATTTGAAAGACAGATCTAGAAGACCTAACATGCAAATAAGAATCCCCCCCAAAATAACAGATTGAGAGGAAAATGAAGTCTGAAGATTAAAATGACTCATATGAATAAAGATTAAGCATCTAGACATATCCTGATGAAATTCCTGAATTTCAGAAACAGAAAAAAAAAAAAAAACTTACAAGCTTCTGAACAGAAAGACTAGATTATTTGTAAAGGAAAAGGGAACAGGAATCAGATTAGTTTAAAACCACTCATCTGCAATACTATAAGCTAGGAGACAGTAGAATACAGACTAAGAGAAAAGGAATATAACCCAAGAATCAAGATCAGCCACCATGTCACTTCCCAACCAGGGTAGAAGACATATGGCATACAAGATTGAGTTTATATATCATGTACATGCCCTTTTTGAGGGAAGTACTCAAGAAATTCTCTCAGTAGTGATTAAGAGAGCTCATAGCAATAAAAGATGAAGAGGCAAGGTAGCACAGGTGAGCAATGAGCAATGAATCCTGCAAATATATAGCTCAGTTTAAATGGTAGAGGATACTCTGGGGATTTGTCCTTTAAGTGTTACATAAGGACTCTTGAAGTGTGATTAACTTTAATGGAAAACCTAATAATAGAACAGAACACAAAATTGTAAGCTGTCTTAGTAAAACTCAGGAGTAAGAAGAACAAGGAAGTTAAAAGCATTCTAAAGATATCTTTCAGGAGGTTGTGGAAAAGTGAGAAAGTAAAACATTTTAGTGAAGGGGTAGGATTATTACCATTATTACCCTGAGCCTATTTTGTTCCTCTCTGGGCCTAGAACTTTAATTTTTTAAATTGACAATTACAAACTGAATGAAATATTTAGCTAGGCATTATTCAAAGGTGTAATCCTTCCCCAATCACAGTCTACTTTTAAAATTTTAAATATGAGTTTACTTCTTTCTGTTCAACTTTTAAGCAACTGGGAATTTCAGATCCAGTATATACAAATTTCAGTCATTCCTTTCATGACCTTGGGACTTGGAGCTGTAAAATTAAAAAGGCAGCAAACATCCCATGAAAGATTATCCTTCTTGGAGGGCATCTTACCTGTCCCAAGATAACCCATGCAAATGAATCCTAAAACATTTCAAGATTATAAGGGTACACAGAATACCTATTAACAGAGGAAATCATTTTAAAGCTCTTAAAATATCATTTATTGCCTATTCAATGACTATCAGCAAAAGGAAAAACATTTATAGGATTTTTCATAGATTTATATATCCCATCTAGTTGCTTAGTATTGATGGTGGAATCTAACAGACACCTGGGACATTGTTCATGCCTTTGAAACCCATGGAAGTCAGGGGATCCCTGGAACATCCTTATTCCTTATAAGTGGCACATTCACTCCCAGCAGAGTGATCCCATCAGACTTCTGACAGGCTCCTGTAGCCTCTGCCATTTCAGTTCACTTCTGGGTCTGGCTTTCAAACTTAAGAGATTAGATATGATCAGCTGGGTAGGCATGACCCAGTTAGGCATTAGGAGTCCAATGACTTTCTGGGCAGGACAATTATTGTGTGGGGTACCTGGGAAATTGAAGGATGATCAGTATTCTCTAACCCTACTAACTGCATGCCTGTAGAACCCTCAGAAATTGTGACTATCAAATTTGCTCTGTGCCTGTCTAAACACTCAGGCCTAGTACTGACCTCTGAGAATCACTGCAATGGAAAATTGTATTTAGATGCCAATCTCTGTACTGATCATGGACTTGAGAGGAGGAAAGTGGGGTGTTATGACCTTTGTTCCTTTATTTAGAAAGGGATGATAGATGTGGTTGTCACTTGAATGAGGGGACACCTCTCTAGTACAAGGTCTTGAATTCTTAAACTGGAATTCCTCCTAACACGGGGGTTTTGAGGTATGTAATCACTTAAGTTGGAGAAAGAGTACTATATAAGCAGAAGCATATTGTGAGGGAAGGGAACTGACTTTTATTACAAAAGCAGAATATACACATTGTAGAAAGAAATGCAAATAAGCAAAAATAACTATATTCTCATTATCTAGGAATTCCTATCGCTAACACCTTGAGTTAGACTTTTCCATTTTTTCTAAGGGCTCAGCATGGGCCCAGCCTAGAACAGAATTTCCATGACTGCTGAGGAATGAACAGATGTGATTCCTCACCTCTAAATCAGGAGATAGAATGAGGTGACCTCTAAGAAAACTCCAGAAGAGCAGGGCAGTGAATAAAAGCATGACCTCCAGTGCATGCATGCATGTGTATGCACTATGTAATACCCGCATATACATAGCCTTTAGCCCAGGGCCTAGCTATTGTGAAGACCCAGTAATTGGCAGCCATTGTTGCCATCACATCCTTGTTCCCCATGCAGGCTCGAGGATTCCCACCTACTTTCCCCCAAACTCTAAGCCCTTCAGCCCAGTTACTGCTCTAGAAGCCTAGGCAGGAAAGATCTCCTTAGAGCAGATCATGTGCCCCCCACCCCAACAACAAAAAAACGAAATTCCTTTCTTTGTAAGAGCACCTTCTTCACAGTCATCTTTAATTTTGAAACTGAAATTAAAAAGCCTACCTTCATTGGAAAATTGGGGGGGGGGATTTTGCATATGAGAAAATGAAGCCAGAGATGATACTTGCTTGGGTACCACAGCCAGTCATCATCTCCCAGGAACTCGCTGACATGGCTCTCAACTCTGGAAGGCCACTAAGCAGTTAACAGAACAGGGGACTCAGGCATGGGCATCTGGGTTCCAATTACTGTTCCATTCACTAGCTGTGTGACCCTGGGAAAGTCACTCTACATTCCTAAACCTCAGTTTACTTGTCTGTAAAACGGGGATGATTCCTTGCTGGGTTGTAGCAAAGAACAGAGGAATTGTAAATATACCTAGCCCAATGTGGACACATAGCAGTAACTCAAGGTGGCAGTTCTGGGTCAGGGGAACAGCTGTTAGTTAATTCATTCCCAGAGAGGCAGGAGCTGGAGAGAGAAAAGTGTCCTGATGGGGGAGATCCAGATCATAGGGTGCTCAGACTCCTCTTTGGGAAGGAAAGTTCTCAATTCTGCTTCCCAAGTAGCTAAAAATTGCTCCAGGAGGGTGCCAATGTATAGGAATGTTACCATCTGCAGTAAATGCTGAAAGAAATTATCCACATCTGAACTCTTGTGTTTGTGAGCACACACTCTGAAATCAGACTATGTGGATTCAAATCTGCTTCTACTGTCTGCAAACAGTGGGAACTTGGACAAATGACCTAACTTCTCTATATCCCTGTTTTCTTGGAATAAAACAGAACTTACCTCATACAGCTGTTGAAATGGTTTTGTGAAATCATGCATGTAGAGCTCTTAGAATATCACCTGGCTCAATATTAGCTGTTTTGTTTTATATAGTCCAAAATTACTCTTAGAGCAAGGTTGAAGGCTGTGACTCTCTATTAACAACAAATGGACCTTAACTGCCTCCTAAGGAGGACAGGTGTGGTTAACTTCAAGTTTAGGTTCGAGTTGAATTGCATAGCTATGAGAGAAGAGAACTGAGTTAAATAATTGATAACAGTATGGCAGGATTTGGTTGTTTTGTATGTCTTCTATATGCTACATTTTTTTAATGTTAAGGTTTAAAAATTAAGCACTCTCTGCACTTGAGGAAAAGGAAACTAGTTTTATCGGAAATGGGCTCTCAGTTTAACGTGCTATTAAAACCTATCAGGAAAGGATAAAAAGGGCTTGAGGGGAAAGGTGATGACAGGAGATGGAAAAGTCCCCTGGCCTAGAAGGGGAAAGAGGAACTGGTGCATTTGTGACTGTGCTCCAGGAAAGTAGCCAGTCCTGACAGCATGTGACTGCCTGACTTCCAGGAAACATGGGACCCTACATACAAGGAGTCTCAGCCATGCTAGAGATTCAGGTGCCCAACACGTGGTTCAGTAGCGCTCCCGAACCTTTTTGGCACCAGGGACCAGTGTTCCTATGGGAATCTAATGCCTGATAGTCTGAGGCAGAGCTGAGTTAACGATGCTAACACTGGGGAGTGGCTATAAATACAGATGAAGCTTTGCTTGCTCGCCCGCCATTCATTTCCTGATGTGTGGCACCAATCCTAACTGGCCACGGACCAGTACCCATCACAGCCCGGGAGCTGGGAACCCCTGTGGTACAGGGCAGAAGCCATGGACTTTAAGGGATTACAGTGGGCTTGGACAATGATGCCAACAGCAATCAAGATGAACTAGAGATTAGATTCTCCCAAGAACCAATACCATGTGTGAAAGTGCACGTACATGCATACACACACACACACACACACGCACATATGCATACCCCAAAAGACCCAGGCAACACCTCCTGCATTCTAGTATGTCCTTAAGAGAGGAAGAAAGCCCTTTTCAGTGACTGAGATGAGATTTCTGTTTAGAGTCACAAATTACGTTAATTGAAATATTTGACTAGTATGTACCTGAAACAACTAGCCTGGTCCCCACATTTTTGTCTACTGGCTATTGCCTTCTCTCAAGCCTGCTAGCCCATTCTTAACACCCAGTTTTACTTCCAGGCTTTTGAATTAGACTTCAGGTTAAGTCTAGGTTCTATTACTAGCTGAGTAACCCTGGATGTTACTTTACTTTTCTGCACCTGTTTCTTTATCAGTAAAATGATACTCTTCCTCACAGGAGTTGTAGGAAACTGAAATGGAATAATAGGATGGTTTTCAAACTATGTCCTGGAGAACTTCAAATCAATCTAGTGTTTTCCAAACTTCAATCACATCCCATCTTCCCAAACTTTGGGCATATTGCGCACCCACCTCTATTATTCTATACTTAATCATGTCCTTTCAAAATATCAACTCACTTTTTAATGGAAATGATTAAAAAAGGAAATACCTTAAAAAACAGAAATACCTATCACTTACCCTAGTATAGCAACAAAATTAAAAAAAAAAATGCTATTCAATTCGAAATGCCTATGGTTACAGGCCAAAGCTCTGAGCTCAAAGCTTGGATTTTGTTTTGAACTTTTTCTGTTTTTTTGAGACTGGGCTTTGTTTAAAAAAAATGATCTCATTCACAAAAACCCACATATGGCCTTATATGAAATGCCTAGAATAGGCAAATCTATAGAGACAAAAAGTAGATTAGTGATAGTTCAGAGCTAGAGGTTGGAGGTTTGAATGGGAGTGATTGCTATTAAGTATGGTTTCTTTTGCGGGTGATAAAAATGTTCTAAAATTGACTGTGGTGACAGTTATACAACTCTGTGAATACACTAAGAGCCATTGAATTATACAATTTAAATGGGTGAACTGTATAGTAAGTTATATCTCAATAAAGCTGTTCCTAAAAAGAACGATGTTTAATATGATTCTTGCTGCTTGAGGTAAATGGAGGGATGCAAAGACATCTAAACCAGGACCACTATTATTTAACTGAGCTAGGTCTGTGACACGTCCCACCCCAACCATCATCTCCCAGGGGTAAGCTTTTGCCCCTTTGTGAAAGGATTTAGTGGTAAGCACACAACGTTAGCTAATATTCCCCAAAACAGATCTGCCTGATAAGTCAGGCAAACCTGGGTTTATATTCCTCCCTACTCAGCCACTGACCAGCATCGACTGGAGAAAATCGCCCTGAGTCCGCTTTTCTTACCTGTAAAATGCGGATAATAGCATCTGCTTCAGGACTTTGTAATAAGGGTGAGAGGCGATAAACAGGTACCGCTCATGACACATGGTTCTCTCTCAAAGGTGGCCCTTATCAGAAATGTCCCTCGACTCCGGTAGCAGCCGCACTACAACTCAAGGGACGTGGCTGGGAACTAGGCCCCTGCCTGGACTAGATAAGCTAGTGGGAGGCATGCCTTAGCTTTCCAAAGCAAGTTTTTGTCTGGGTCCCAGTTCCCTTGACTAAGACGGGGATACTGCGGATTCCGAGGTGCAAGTAAATGGAAGGAACCGACTGTCCTCCGTCCGCCCCGCGATACTCACGCCGAGGGGCTCAGACGCTGCCCACCGCCCAGACCGCTCGTCCCGGGTGGGGTGTGGGGGGCGGGGACCGCGCCGGCAGGCGCCCCGCCCACACGCCCCACGCCGCCGCGCCGCAGCCCGGCAGCCCGGCCCTCCGGAGCGCGCCGCAGCGCGGCTCGCGGGCCGCCCGCCCTCCCGCGGCGGGAGCGCGCCCGGCGCCGGAAGTCCGCCCGCGCCCGCTCTAGGACGCCGGCGCCCGGCCCTCGGTGTCCTTAACCCCCGCCGCGCCGGGCGCGGCGCGCACCGCCTTTGTTTCCCGAAGCTTCACAAAGGCTGCGCGGTGAGCTGGGCCCTGTGGTCTCATTCCACGTACAGACGAGGCGACTGCAGTCGCACAGCCACTGAACCCAATCAAGATGCCGCACCCGGGGCTGCTTTCATCTACCCCAAACGCCTCACAACATCTTAAAACATGTACATTAAAATCTCAACTCGGGTTATCAACAGATTACACAGCAGTTTAACTTTCCTTTCTTGGCACTACATTTCCTAAGCTTCCTAGCGTGCCAGCGATCCTACCGGTGAGTCTAAAAATTAAAGGCTGTAAATATTACTTTACAAAAATTTGGTTTACGTACAGCTGCTCAGGTGGCAGGCTCTGCGCCTGGTCCACGCCGTTGCTTACATGGTTCAAAGATGGATGACTCCAAAGGAGAGGACAAGATTACTGGGTCCATGTTTCAGATGAGGCAGTTAAGATCTAGACGAGGCAGTTAAGATCTAGACGAGGCAGTGATGTACCCAAGATAGCACAGCTGGTGTAAATCAGCTGAACCTGGAAAACCTCTATTCTTACACTGCGGCCTGGCCCTTCTCTACACCACCGCTGCCTCCCGGAGCTGATAGGAGGAACAATGGAGGGGATCAGCAGAAAAGCCACCGTCAACTGAAAATCCATAGACAAATGTAAAAGAGGGGAAAGAAAGTTATTGGGCTCTGTCCTGTGTGGGGCCCTGGGTCACACAGCCCTGCCTTCACAACGGTGCAGAGACCCAGTCAACTTATGTGGAGATTCTGCCTGTTGCTGAGTATACCTATTCAAAATATACATTCTGAAACTGGGAAAACAACCACGGGGAGGGTTTGAGGACTCACTGGGCCCACTCAGATGAACCTGAGCTCAGGGAGGTTTTGGGACTCCTGCAGAACAGAGTTGAATGCTATAATAGAAATGTAACCAGAAGAAGAGTAGCATTTTACCAGTGGAGGAGAGGTGTGCTTGCTTTTGTTCTTTCATTTATCATTAATGAATAATTATTATTTAACAGGCACCATACTAGGCCCTAAGAGAACAGAGATGAACAACATGACCTTATTCGAGCAGAAGTGAGATACCAAGCAAAAGAGGAAGTACAGTGACTAACTGGGGTCCTGACCTAGTCTGAGAGTCAGGGAACCTTCCTGAAGAAGTGAGATCTAAGCCAAGGCCTGACAGATAAGTAGGCATCAGGCAAGAATGAAGAGGAAGGAAGCAAAAGAATAGTTTCCCAGGCAAGGGACCAGCAAGTGCTAAGATGGGAACTAGCTTAGCCAACTTGTGTGTTTGGAGTTCTGTATGTTTTATGGCAGAGAGTTTGGGAGAGGGGCGAGAGAGATGGACAGGGTCCAAATTGAGCAGGGTCTTGTCTGCCATGATGAGTTTGGTGAGACAACTGCATGGGCAAAGGCAAATGTAAAAGGGAACCATGAGGCCCATGTGGTTGGAAGGCAGGAAGGGAAGACGCTGAAGAGGTGAACAGAGGCCTGCACCTGGAAGGCCTCGCTCGAATGTCCGGCTGCAGAGCTCAGACATTAGCCTGTAGGCCATGCAGGTGAACATAAATGAGAAGAGTTAAACACTAAAGAATGGTGAGAACTGTGGCAGCTGGGGCACACATGCTCCATCTCCAGGGGCAGCTAGTGCTCCACAATGTTTCAGACCTGCTTTGTCAAGGGTAGCTGGGAATCCAGACTTTTATGTGAAATCACTTGATTTTAAATGTTGGCAGCATAGTCATCACCATGAAAGCCAAGGAAATCATATCCATAGTGGTTCTCAAACTTTGCATATTCCCATCACATGTGGAACTTTTAAAAATCTCAATGCCTAAGTCACCTCCCAGACTAATGAAAATGGGGGTAGAAGCCAGGTATCAGAATTCCCCAGTGGTTCCAATGTGCAGCAAAGTTTGAGAATCAGTGCTATACGCTGAGTACAGGCATACCTTGCTTTAATGAACTTCATAGGTGTTGCATTTTTTTACAAATGGAAGGCAAGACCCTCCACCCGCAAAACGATTACCACTCGCTTTATTGTGATACTTGCTCTATTATAATGGTTTGGAACAGAACCTGCAGTATCGCTGAGGTATGCCTATATATCCTTTGGGTTTCCAGGCAAAGGAATGGGGAGCCTTGGGAAGTTTTAGAGCAGAGGAGGAGCAGACCAGCTTAGAGTTTTAGGAAAATCAGTCCTTAGGAGAAAGGGAGTATAGTCCAGGGTGAGGAAGGGGCAATGGTTGGATACTACTAGGGTGACCAACCATCCCAGTTTGCCCAGACTGAGGGGTTTCTCAGAACATGGAACTCAACATACTGGCCAAACCAAGATGGATGCGTGGTCACCCTAGATCCTGTCCCTGATATAATCTTGTCTCCCCAATTTTCTGGGGGATTGACGCCACAGACTCTACATTCTAGAAAAGTCCCTTGGAAAGGCCATCCATCTCACCTGGTGCTGAGCCGCATGCTTAACAGGTTGTGCAAGGAGCTAGAAACAGGGAGAGGACTTACACGCATCTGTTGTCCACCCCACAGAGCAATCCTAGTCAAATCCAAGTCTATGGAATACAACCCAGCAACAGAAAGGAATGAACTGCTGACCCAGGAAACAGTATGGACAACTCTCAGAAACACCATGCTAAGTGAAAGAAAACAGATGCAAAAGAGTACATACTGTATAATTCCATGCAGATGAAGTTCTACTGCAGGTTAACCTAATTAAAACCCAAATCAGAATAATAGTTGCCTCCCGGAAGCTGGGGCTGGGAAGGGGCAATAGGAAACTTTCAGGGAGGGCAGTGATGTATTTGATAAGGGCCTAAGCACATATATGCAGTTGTTGAAACTCACCCACTCATAGTAGACACCTCTGCATTTCACTATATAGATATTTTGCCTCAAGGGAAAATAAAAACAAATTTGTAAATAAATAATAAATTCTAGTTAATATTATGGATACTTTAGTGTTTAGAGAAAAGTGTACCATTGTCTGCAACTTATTCTGAAATGTATCAAGAAAATAAGATAGACTAATGGATGGATGTGGATATGTGATAAAGCAAATACAGCAAAATGTTATGGAATCCAGGTGGTCAGTATAATTCTTCAAACTTAGCCGTATGTTTAAAACTTTTTATAATAAAGTATTTGGGGGGAAAAAAAAACTTAAGTATGATCATGTCACTCTTCTGCTCAGACCCCTTCAATAAATAACTCTTCATCTCCCCTAGTATAAAAGCCAAAATCCTGACAATGGCCTCCATGCAGGTCTATGACCATACATTCTGGTTATCCAGGTTTCACCTGTTATCTGGGCATAATTATAAAGACATTCTCTTTTATTCTCCAAGTTTGAATGACAGGTTATGCGCCTCCCTTGCCTGTGAGGCCCTTCCTGACCTGGCCTCACCTCTCATTGTACCCCCTTCCACACTCCCTCTGCTCCTGCAGCACTGTCTCTCATTTCCAGGCATGCTTCCCCTCAGGGCCTTTGCACTGGCTGTTCTCTCTGCTGAGATTGTTCTTCCCACATATATGCATGGCTCTCTCCCTCACCTCCTTTAAGCTTTTCTTCAAATGTCTCTCAGTAAGCCTCCCCTGATCTCCTATTTAAAATCACAATCCACTCTTTCCCCCATCTTCCCTTTGTTTTTTTAAGGTTATATTTTTGAAGTAGCTATATAAGTTTTTTAAAAGTAGTTATAACTTCCTACATATGATATAATTTACCAAAACTAAGATCCATGAAGGCAGGGATTTTTTTCTATCGTATTTACACTGTATCCCTAGAAAAGCAACCAGCAAAGAGATCACAATAAATACATGTTGCTATGAATAGAGAAATTCCCCTGCCCTTGTGGAACTCAAAGTCCTGTGCTGAAGCAAACACAGACCCTCACAAGGCAATACCCAGTGCTCCACAAAATGGCAAAGGAGGGGGCAGGGAGCAGGAAAGGAGAGAAAGACCCCACCAGAAAGCAGAGGTCTGAAAAACAAGAAGGCATCTGCCAGATGAAGAGGAGAAGAGAGTGCCTTGTATGGGTTAGTAGTAGAGGATTATGGCCTGGAATTCAGGCTCTGGATTTGAATCTCAGCATCACATTCATTCACTGTGTTACCTTGAACAAGTGACTTAACCTCCCAGCAGAGCAAACTGCATGAGCCTTACCCTAGAAGTAGAAACAGTGGAGTGCATTTGGGAGGAGTTATAAGCAGTTCAGAGAGTAGCTATGCAGGAGTGGATGGAAGTGGCAGAGTGTGGGCTCTAGTCTTGCAGGTTAATAAGAACTAAAGGATTCTAACCCAGGGCAGCATCATGGGTAGATTTAGGTTTCTGAAACTGCCCAGCTGCTGAGTAGAGAATGGATTGGGGATGAACAAGAACGAAACAGGGAAACCCACAGGGAGGCACCTAGCAAACAGTACAGCCCTAGAGAAATGGGGCAGAGGGGAGGGTTATTTAGGACAGAGACATGATGGTACATGAGACATTGACTAACTTTGGGGTGCTCCCATCTTGACCAACTCCTAGAATTGTGGAACCATTTTGGGTACAGGGGATATTGAGGAAAAGTTAGGAGAAAGATGAGGCTGAGGTTCTGTGGGATATTGCAGTAGAGATGTGAAGGCATTTGGCTCTTTGAGTCTGGTGGCAGGACTTGGAGGCAGAGATTTGGGAACCATTCATTCAAAGAGTCAGTGGGACCCGTCAGGAAGTGTGTTCATGAAGAGAGGAGCTAGGCCAGGGCAAGAGATATTCAAGGGATCAGGAAGAGGAGAGAGTGACAGAGAAGAGAATGGGGTAGCATTGGGGGCCAGAGCCCCAGAGCCAGGGGTAGAAGAATTTCCAAAACGAGAGTTTGGACATTGGGAGGGGGTGGGAATGGGTATGGCAAAGTTATGATCGGGGGTGTGGTTATGGAAAAGGTGGTTTTTAAATCAGGTCGTAAATTGCAGGGGAGGGTGCACAGGCCTGGATTAGGGGACAGATGCTGGGGCCTGGGACCAGAAGATGGACAGGAATAAGGGAAAACTCAAGCTTTAGCCTTTCGAATCTATGCAGAAATGGACTCTTCCTCCCCATTCTCACTGACAGGCAGTCTCTGGCCCACACCCTAGTATCTTCATCTGTAAAATGGGTAATAGGAAAAACAACTGCCACTTATCGAGCATTTACTCTGTGCTAAGCCAAAGACTCACTCTCCATGGATTGCCTCATTTAATCCTCACAAAAGTCTCACTAGGCTGGTTACTATTATACCTATTTTACAGATGAGAAAACTGAAGTACAGCCAGGTTAAGTCACCTGTTCAAGTTAACACAGTGAATGAGTGAGATGTTGAGATTCAAACCCAGAGACTGAATTCTAGGCCATTTTACTCTACGAGAAACTCATATAAGGCACTTTATAGTTTACAGAGCATTCTTATCATCTCATGGGATGGTTGAGGGGAATAATGAGATGACCTACACACCTAGAAAATGGCTGAAATTATTACAAGTAGTGAGGCTGAATAATAACCCTCCAAAAATAATCCCCAGTACCAGGACTATGTTACTTGACATGGCAAACAAAATTTTGCAAATGTGACTAAATTAAGGATCTTGAGATGGGAAGATTATCACCCAGGTGGGCCCAATGTAATCACAAGGGTCCTTAAAAAAGGGAGGCAAAAGAGATGTTTGACGAAGGAAGCAGAGAGCAAGAGTTAAGATGCTACACTGCTGATTTTGAAGATGTAAGAAGCCACAAGCCAAGGAATGTAGGTAGAATGAAGAAATTGAAAAAGGCAAGGGAACAGATTCTCCCCTACAAGGCCTCTGGAAGGAACTGGAACTGCAGACAATTTGATGTTAGCCCAATGACAATGATTTTGGACGTCTGACCTCCAGACAGAAAGATAATGAATTTGTGTAATTTTAAGCCACTAAATTTGTATTTTATTACAGCGGCAACAGAAAATGAATACACCGCATGACTGCATACCTGGGTTCCCTAGCCAGCCCTGGTTCAACTATTACTACTGCAGTTGCTATCATGAAACACTCTTAAAATTTTTTAATAGTTCTATAAAGTTCCAATTTGGTTCTCTTTGAACCTCAGTCTCTTCCTTTGTTAAAAATAAAAATAGAACTAATATACCTGACCGTAACTCTTTTATTAAGCACAGAGTGAAGGTGCCTTATATTGTTTAAAGGTTCCCACTGGAGCACATTAGGCCTAGTTCTTGTCCCCACTGCTCAGATAAACAAACTAAAGCTCAGAAAGGAAAAATGACCTAGGTAAAGCCACACAGCTAGTAACACAGCCAGAACTTGAACCAGAACTTGACTTCAGATCTACCACATTGAGGTTCAGGTTCCAGAGTCCAGCTCACAAGCTATCTCCTCAGAGAAGAATTCCTAGATAGCCTCAGCCCATTCATTCATTCATTCATTCATTCATCAGTTTCTATGACTGCTCTATATATACCCTGTGTGGTGCTAGCCAAGGCTGAGAACTAAGTTCCACCCTCAGGAGCCCACAGGCTAGTGAACAAGACAGACATACAAACCAACAATCCCAAACAGCTCGATAAACCCCGAGACAAAGGAAAGGAAGCACTGGGGGTTGTGGGTGCTCCAAAGAGGGGAAACTGACAGTGCCTAGAGTATAGGAAGGCTTCCTGGAGGAGGTGGTGACTGAGCTGGGGACAAGTCAGTCTCAACCAGAAGTATGGATAGGGCTTCCAGTAGAGGGATGGCTAAGCAGAGGTAGGGAGGCACAGTGCTTTAGCTTTCTGAGGGCAGAAAAGCAGTCAGGTCATCCCAGGCCCGAGAGTGTCTCTGGGCCTGTTTTCCTAGGTATGAATAGGAATCATGGGCCCAGAGCTTTGGTAATTGCTGGGCGCAGAGGAGGGCTGAGCAGGAAAAAGAGGGGTCCTGGGATTCCCAGAGGAGGCTAAATGTCAGGAAGGGTCAAAGGTTAGGACAGGGCAAAGTGAAAGGAGTGTTGGGGAGGCAGGGTCCTGGCTCAAGCCCCCATTCCATGTCTGACTCATGGTGTGACTACAGGAAGGTCGTCTTAGAACGTCAGTGACATCATCTGAGAAATGGAGTTTGAGACAAAACTGTCTCCAAAGACCCTCCCCAGCCCTGACGGGGAAATGACATGACACAAAATTACAAAAGGGTCTTTATTTGTAAAAAGTTAAAGGGGCCCTTGGGGGTGACAGGACAGGCAGGCCGGCTTCTCAGGGGTCGGGGACATTTGGGCAGATGCGCTTGAGTGGGGGGGCGCCCTCCGAGTCCTCTGTGTCACCCTGGGCTGTCTCGGGGACAGGTGGCACTGGCTCAAAGACTGGGTAAGCTTCAGGGGCCTGGAGAGGAAGGGCGGACAGGCATGAGCTCCACCCAAGCCCACGAGTGCAGCCTCCTAGCCTCTGCCTTCTCCAAAGCCTCTATTCCACTCCCCTCCCAGACCCAAAAGTCTAGATCAGAGCCAGGAACCCAGAATGCAGATTAAGTAGGGCACCAGAAACAATACACTGTTTGGGGGAAGAAGCTGACATTCGGTATTTCTGGGAAATGCATCAAGGTAGTCCTTGTGGAAAAAGTCAGAGGTTTGTGGGGGACTTTCTTAAGCTAATTGTATACTTTAGGATTTAAAAAATAATACTTGGAGGAGCACCATGATCTTTTCAGGCTTTTAATGGTCTTAAATCAGTCCTGTTACAGACCGTAGGTCGTTGTTTCTAAAACACCCTTTTTCAGTTCCAAGAACCCAGCTCTAAGCTTTGGCTGTGTCTGTGGTCTGTTTCCCACCCGGACCTCAGGAGTGCAGCCCCCAAGCCTTTGGCTGCCTCAGAGCCCCCTTTCCCTCCAAGACCCCAGAGTCCAGCCTTCTGGCCTCTCTCACCTCAGCCTCCAGCAATTCTGGAACTGGCTCCTCCTTGGTCAGCATTGGGGGTTCATCGGTGCCACCTGCAGTTATGCCCCCGGAATCTGGAACGTCAAGTTAACAGACATTCCCTGAGCGACTGCTCTGTGCCACAGCACAGACAGGGGTTAACAAACACCAGTCACATAAGCCCCCAGGCTACGGGATCACCCAGGAGGGAGCCGGGCACCTGGCTGCAACCCAGAAAGAAGACACAGGGAGGACCTTTAGGTGGCATCTCAATGGGTGAGTAGGATTTGACCAGGTAGACAAATGCGGAGGTGGAGCACATTTTAGGCAAAGGGAACATATGCTTAGCAAACACAGATTCTGGGGTTGGACTGTCGGGTTCAAGTCCTGACCTTGAGCAAGTACTTAATTTCTCTGGGCCTCAGTTTCCCCATCTGTAAAATGTGGATAATTACAGTAGTTGCCACATGAGACTATTGTGAGGATTAAGTGAGATAATACAGGCAAAGCCCTTAGCACAGTGTCTGGCACATAGTGAGTACTCAATAAACACGTTTTTGTTTTTATATTAGTACAGGTACGTAAGTATGCGGCACGATCTAGACACAGTCCATAGGCCCAAGTCATGGTGTTCCCAAAAGGAAACAATGAGTGCCAAGCTGAAGAATGGAAGGCCATAGGAAGCCACTGAAAGCTTTGAGGAAAATGACCCCATCAAACCTGTACTTTAGAAAAAGTTGCTGTAGTAGCTATGTGGAGGTGATAGGAGGAAAAGAGACCTATGAGGAGGCTGCAGCCAGATGAGGGTGAGAGATGACAGAGCATGGGGAGGGAGACAGAGGGTGACAATGCTGGGAGGTAATACTAACCAGACAGGGGATTGACTATATGGAAGAAAAGAGCTGAGGACGACTCACGCCCAAGACACTGGCTCACTGGTTGTTGGGCAACTTACTTCTCTGGGTTTCAGTTTCTCATCTATAAATGGTAACAATAACCCTCAGAGGATGTAGCGAGGATTGAATGAGATAAAACATGTATAAAGTGCTAAGAAGAGTACTCAGTACACAATAAGAGATCAATAAGTATTAGCTGTTATTATCACTTATTGTTACTGACTCATAATTATCACTATTATTTATTCCTCAACAAATATTTATTAAGCACCTACTATGTGTCCCATGGTGCTCTGAAGTTACAGTAGCGAACAAGATCAATATAAGCCCGATGTTCAGGAAGCTGACATGAGGTGGGAGTGGGAGAGAAAGACACTTAGGTAGTAAAAAATTAAACTTCCATGAAAATCCCTGATAGTGATAAGTCAAAGGAAGAAGTCAGGAGAGGTAGGGCTCCTGAGGCAGCAGTGGGGCTCCAGGTCTCAGCCTGCACGGTCCAGCCAGCTATGCTGGCGGGGCTGGGGCTGAGGTTGAGCCTGTGTCTAGGCCGCCTTCGGTCCAGCGGGCTCAGGCTCAGCACCAGGCCTGGGCGCCACTCTCTCGGCCTGCTGTCCCTCCGTCCCTCCATCCGTCAGTCCCTCCAGGAGTTGGCTGAACCCTCCCTCGCTCCCCATTGCCTCAGCGAATCCCTGCCCCACTTGCAGTAATACAGCAAGGAGGTAAACTGATGGCTTCAACTTTGGAGAAGACAAGACTCAGAGGGGAGGGCTCCTGGGAAGCACCTGGTCCTACCTCTCTCCTCACCCAGCCTTGGAGGCTGAGCTTCCTCTGGGACCCCTTCTGGTGGTCCAGTAGGTGATGTAGGGCGGCTGGGCTGCGGGGTGCCGCCAGGGCTGGGCTCAGTACCCTTCTGCATAGAGCCTTCCGAATGGAAACTCTGGTTACTGTTCTCATCTGTGGGAACAAAAGTCAAGAGGGTTGGGCCTGAAACTCTCAGTTCCCTCCCCCAATGCCTCAGACCCCCACCACCTTAGTCTCAGGATCCCTACATACCATTGAGATCCAACAGGATGAGAGGGCCACTCCCTCGGGGACTGGCACCCCTACCCCGCCGCTCCCGGCCTCGGGATCTCTCTGTCCCGCCACCTGCCCTCCGTCGTTCCTGAGGGTTAGAGAAGTAAGGGTCAGAGCCAGCTTTCTACTTACCACTTGCAAAGCCAGCCCCAACTCTACAAACAAGTAAACTGAGGCACAGAGAAGCAAAAGTCCCTGCATGAGGGGACAGAGGTGGTGCACACTGGGTTAGGTCTTGAACTCCGGGTTCTGGAGCAGGAAAATGGGAGAAGGGGCAGAGTTATCAATACTTATTAACACCTGTCTGGGCTGCTGCATTCGAGGTTGAAAGAGTGGGGACTGGAGGTGGACTCCAGCTCAGGCAGGAGGTTGCCTGAGGTTGCACGGATGCAGGGTCTGATGTGGGGTAGCTTGCTCACCTCCTCCTGGGGGTCCACCACTGGCACCCACTTGAAGATACGAAGGGAAGTGTCTCCCACAGTCACCCAGCGCTTCTCCCTGTGGGAGGGTGGGAGGACAGGGTCAGAGGGGCCTGAGGAGAGAGCCCCCCAGCAGCTGGACACATCTGGGGATACCTGCAGAGGTCTGGGTGGTGCACGAAGGAAGTTTTATTAGTGAGGCATAGAGGAGAAGAGAGAGCCCTACAGAGCCCAGGGCATACAGAGGGGTGCCTCCAGTGAGAGAGTATGGCTTGGGGTCCTGGCTCCCAGACCCCTAGGATACACAGGAGGCTCAGGGCTATGGGCCTGGCTGGGGATCCGCACATACTTGCGGGTCTTCTCTGAGAGGGCTTGGTTGAAGAACACGCTTTGGAGACCCCCAGGTATAGCCAGGAGGTGGGGGATAGAGCCCTGTGGACCCAGAGTGCAGCTGCGGTGGGGGGGCGGGGAGCGCGCCTAACACCTGAGGCCACAGTCGGCGAAGGGAGGGTAGACGCCTTTGGAGGAGTGGCCCCGCCCTGTCCCGCCCCTAGCCCCGGGACCGCGCTCACCATCTCCGGACCTTCTCGATGGTCGCCATCACCTTCTTGATGTCATCCTTGGCCCGGCTCCGGGTCTCGGCCCGCACGGTCCGGCCGGCCATGCTGGCGGGGCCGGGGCTGCGGCTGCGGCTGGGGTCGAGCCCGCGGCTGGGCCGCCTCCGCTCCGGCGGGCTCAGGCGCGGCGCCGCTCCCTCGGCCTGCCGTGCCCCCGGGAGTCGGCCGCGCCCTCCCTCGCTCCCCAACGCCTCGGCGAATCCCCGCCCCGCTTCCTGCCGCCGCGCCCCGCCCCGGCCCGGCCCGGGAGCCGCCAGGCGGCGCGGAGGTCCCGAGTCCGGCCTGGAAGCCGGCGGCCCCGCCCCGCCGCGGCCCGGCCCCTCGGGGCGCGGGGCCGCGCAGCGCCCCCTGCCCGCCGCCCGGAGGGAGGTTGGGGCGGCTCCGCGCCCGCTCGCGCGCGGCGGGGCGGAAGGCTGCGTCCGGCCGCGTGGGCCCGGGGCGCGGGCGGCCTGCGTCCGGCTGGGCGGCCCCGAAACGCTGCGCGTGTGCGTGCGTCTCCCCGCCCTCGCCGGCTGGGCTGGCCCGTTCTACCCCGTCCAACTGTCCCCGCAGGCGTTCCTTCATTCAGCAGTCCCCTCACCCAGACACTCACAGGAGCGGGTCTCCACCCACCTGCATGGCTACAGGAGAATGACGGACCATGCCGAGGGCAGGCGAAGAAGCGAAGCGACTGGGACCGCTCACATTTCTGGGGGAGCGCGAACTGGCAGAGACACTTTGGG
The DNA here is from genome assembly GCA_030015415.1 of Cynopterus sphinx. NCBI lineage: Eukaryota > Metazoa > Chordata > Mammalia > Chiroptera > Pteropodidae > Cynopterus > Cynopterus sphinx. The sequence goes on along the minus strand of CM057379.1, from coordinate 89,287,225 downwards.
AAACGCCGTTTTCTGGGAAAGCCCAGCATACACCCCAACCCTAAGGTCCAGCAATTCTGTTCCTAGGTCAGCAACACTCAACAGAAGTGCGGGGGTATGAGCGCCAAGAGACGTGTACTGGGATGTTCACAGCACTATTTAAAATAGCCCCAAACTGGAAACGACCCGTCAAAGGAGAGCGGAAAAGGAGCCGTAGCCTATTCTCACCTTGGACACAGCAAGGGGGATGATGTCTGGCTACATCTAACGAGGAAGACAAGCCTCATGAAAGAAGTCAGATACAACAGTACACACTGTGTGATTCGTTTCTATGAAGTTCCAAACATACAAAACTAATTTATGGTGTGAGCAGTCAGGATAGTGGTCTCCCTTGGGGTTGGGAGGGGCTAAGAAGGGGCTCTGGAATCTCATGATCTGTTAATCTGGTGGTGGTTCATCGTGCATATTTACTCTAAAAATTCATGTAGCGGTACATTTTTACCTATGTTTATTACGCTTCAAGTAAAAGTTTACTTAAAATGAGCATGTCTTGGTTGATTTTATTTGAAGCTGTGTTTGCCAGAAGATATGTCTAAATTTGTGTTGCTATGTGTGCGTGTTTCAAGGGTGTGACTATTGTATCTGTGTGTCTTGGTGTGATTATGTCCACAGGGGTTTAGGTGTAGGAAGATGGTTATGAAAGCATTTCTGGAGCCAAACTGCTGAGGTAAAATCCCAGCTCTGCTTGTCGGATGACCCTGGATAAGTCACTAGTCTCTATTTCCTCAACTATAACATGGGAGTGAGTTAATAAGTATATAGCTCTTAGCACAATGCCTTGAATATAGTAAATACCCAATAAATACTCACTGTTATGTTAATAAGTACACAATTGTGGCCCCTATCCACAGTCCAGCTTCGTGGCACCTGCTGTCCCCTCTGCCAGTACTCATTTCTCCCTTTATGCTGGCAATATTCTCATAGACAGACACACAGGCCTCTTTCCCAGTCCCTTCACTCACAAACCCCATTCCCTGCCGTTTCTATGGTCTCCCCCATTAGGTTGTGAGCTCCTCAGAGGAACAGAGACCAAAACTGGATCATCTCAGTCCCAGGACCTAGGACAGAGTGAGCGTTTGTTTACATTGGGTTAGTGGGGTCGATGTGTGAGTATGACCCCCTATACCTGTCTCTGAAGCTCGTTCCTGTGTAAAAAATGAACGTCTTTATGCAGCAGAAGCAGGTATGTCAGAGGGTGTCTCTTACTGAACCTGGTAAGGTGAAGTGAGCTGGTGTATCTGTCCCCCTCTTAGAAGTTGTGACAATGAGACAGAGAGCACAAAGTATCCAAGATAAACCAGAAGGTGTGACCCAAGCCTAAGGGTTCCCATCATGGCCACTCTCGCACCCCGTTCTCCCCAGACAAGAGGGAGGGGCAGCACTTTCCAGTCCTGCCAACTCCTCCCTTTCCTATCTCCCTAGCTTTCTCCGGAAAGCTTTCTCCGCGCACCAAGCCTTGCCCCAGATCAGAGCCTGAGCCTCCTCCTCCCGGGAGGACGCAGTGCTGCCTACCAGGTCCAGTCGCCCCCAGCACTGAGGACCCGAGTCCACTCTGTAGACCAAGTGCCGCCCTCCTCAGGCCCCTTTCCGGACTAGGTGGCGCAAGCATGGAGCTGAGCTCAGGGACAAGGAATCCTGCCTGGGGCGGGGTTGGGGGGGTTGTTTGGGGTCTGGGCCCTGATTGGCTGAGCCCCAGCCACGCCTCTACCCTTACCCCCGACTCCCTTTCGGTAGGGGGGCGTGGAGGTAACCGGGATCAACCAGGGGCCAGCATGAGCCAGAGGGAGGGAAGTCTGGGTAAGGGGCTGAAGGCCCTATTCCGAGTGCCCAAGGGAAACAAGGGTCAGAAGGGCTGGAAGCTGGGATCTGGGTCACTGCCACACCGGGGTCCGGGAAGGGAGCGGGCTGAGCGAAGGAAAGCAGGGCCCCAGTGTCAGGTAACAAGAGATGAGCTGTGGGTGAGCTGTGGGAAGGTGCTAGTTTAGAGGAGGCCTGGGGCTGTGCCTTCAGGGACGTGGGCTCTGGGTTCTAGTACACCCTGAGGGAAGACTGGGGTCGTGGCTGGGACTTGACTCCAGGCTCCTCTTTGAGTACTGGGAAATACTTGGAATTGGGGGACAGGGGGAGAATTAGAATTAGGGAAGGAAGTCTCTGGGCCACAGGAAATAGTGAGTGACAGCAGGGGAGGAAAGTCAAGGCTAAAGATAGGGATAGGCGGTGGGAAACTCAGGCACGGGGCGGGGCGGTAGTTGCTGGGCCACGACTACACTCCCCAGCATGCCCTGGGCGCTGCGCTGGCGTCTTGGGAAACGTAGTCCACCCAGGGCGCCATCCTCTAGTTTGTGCTAGGCAAGGCTGGTCGCCAATTCATTGATGCCGCCGGGCTCCCAGCCCTGAGCCTTGCCTAAAAGGGCCGTCAGGGAGAGAATAAAAATTCCGTTTCCCAATCCGTAAAATGGGATGAAAGGCCCATTCTGATTTGAAGTTCTCTGCTTCAGTGATGGTTAATTTCACCAACAATCATTGAGGTGCAGAAATGTGTGAGCCATACCCTCAAAGGGCCCCAAGCTGGGGCCAACTCACACAGATAAAGAAGCCATTAAAAGATCTACGTTGGAAGTATGTCCTTAATGTAGAAGGAAGAAGTTAATTTAAAAGAGGGGCCATTCTGCAGCTTCACTAAGGAGGCAGTACCTGAATTTGGCTTTAATAGGATTTCAAGAGTGATTTGGGGACGGAACACAACATATAGGTAGCACAACCATTTAGCAAATCTGGTGCCTCATTTCCTTTCAACTGGAATAGGACACAGCCTGCCTGGCTTAAAAGTTGAGGATTCAGAGCCGAGCTTCTGGGTTCAGGAAGGGAGAGACATCTGAACTAGCCAGAAGGAAGTGGTCAAAGAGTAGGGAGTTGGGCTGCCCTCATTCCTCCCCCTTTTCCCACTAGAAGACCCCCAAGCTGACTCCTCAATCTCACTCCTTCCTCACTTGGAGGCCAAGATCCATCAGACACACAGCCTTGCCCGCCTCCTCACAAAATATGCTGAGCAGCTGCTCCAGGAATACGTGAGTGGGGATGGATGTGGGGGTGCCAGGGGCCTAGGGAATGGGGAAGTACAGATCACAGGGGTTCTTGACCACCAATTTTCTCAACCTAATTTTCCAGCTGCAGAAATTGATGCTCCAAAAGTGTTTGGAAACTTGCCCCTAGCCACACATTGGAGGACACATCTCTGTGCCCCGAATGCCTCTCCATCTACCTCAGCTTGGAGGCTCCCTCCTTGGCACTTTAAGACAGAGGCAACCTGAGAGTGAAGAGAACTCTGGTCTGGGAGTCAGGAAACCTAGGTTCTAGGGTCCATGTAATCTTGTCACCTTACCTCCACAGGCCTTGGTCTCCTCAGCTATTAAAGGAGGCAGTTGGACTATATGAGCTATGAACTCTTCTACCAGTGTTATGCAGAGAGACCAAAAGGGATTTCAATCTGGGGCAAAAATTCCATTGTAAGAGGGGACTTTTTACTAAGGAGGGGGATCCTTCAACATCTTTGGTTGGGCAGAAGGCCCTACCAATGAAAGAAGATATTTCCCTAAGTTGCTTTGGTATAGTGAAGGGAGGGTATAGTTTTGAATTATGACATCTGTAGGCCTGCCATCTTGCTGTGCCCATGGGCAGGAATGATAACATTAAAATAATGACAATAAATAGTGGGATAATAGAACTAGCTTTGTAGTCCTACCTGTAAGGTAGACGCGTGACACGCCGACAGAAGTTTTAAAAGCAGGCATTTATTGGGAGAACCTCCCGGGCGAGGTTCTCTGGTCCAGAGAGGAGAGGGGCCAGAGAAGTCGCGCCCTGTGGTGGGAGGGCATGAATTTTATGGGTTACCTGGGGGTAGAGGTATAGGGGAACATTAATCGTTAATCGAATGCTAATTGAGCCTCCGGATTAGGGTGGTGACAGGGCTTTAGGGTGGGCCCTATTCAGGTCTGGATTCCCGGTATCAAGGTATCAAGCTGGGGAGTCTCCAGGCAGGCATCCGCCTGGCCCTTCTCCTGCCGACCTAACACTACCAACTTTATTTCAAATTCCAAATCTCCTTCCTAGGTGGATGACCTAGAGCAAGTCACTGTACTTCTTCAGTCCCAACATTCTCATTTACAAAATCATCATCATTATCACACCCATTATTGGGAAGATTAGGAATAGTGTGTTTAAAACAGCAAGCACAATACCTGAACCAGAGGCAAGCCCTAAGCAAAGGTTAAATAGTAGTATTATGGTGATTTCATAAATTACAAATCACCTTTAATTTTCATTCATGCATTTACATGACAATTATTCATGGAGCCCCTGCTGTGTGCCGACAGGTGGGGGCCGGTTCAGGGGAGGGAATGAAACAGACTTTGCCCCCGGCACTATCATGTGATTCTCAGGAGATCCCTGGTAGGATGACAGGACAGGGAACTGTTCTCCCATTTCATAGATAAGACTGAGGCTCAAAGAAGGGAAATGGTTTTATGTGAAACTGGACAGCTAGTAAATGGTGGAGACAGGATTTGCACCCCAGTATGTAAGATAACTTTAATAAAAGAGCTAATATTTATTGCGCACTTCCAATGGGCTAGTACCGGCCTTAAGCATTTTAACATGTTCATAACTACCTTAAGGAATTGAAGTTGATAATGGTGTCATCTCCATTTTAGAGATGAGGAAACAAAGGCACGGGTGTAAAGCCCACTTTGGGGGGGGGTGGTTCTTGTTTTATATTATCGCAAACGCAGCAGCTCTGGTAGGGGGAATTCATCCTTTGCAAATGAGGAAACTGAAGCCCCAGGAGAGAAAGGCGTTCTCGAAGCCCCACTGATGGCCTTGTCTCCGCAGGTGCAGCACCAGGGAGACCCCTTCGGGCTCCCCGGCTTCTCGCCTCCACGGCTGCCGGTGGCGGGCCTGAGCGCCCCGGCCCCGGGCCACGCCGGCCTGACCACGGCTGAGCGGCTGCGGCTGGACGCCGGGGCGCTGGCCGTGCTGCCGCCGCTGCTGGACACCGTGCGCCGCGGACAGGCCGAGCTGAACCCGCGCGCGCCGCGCCTGCTGCGGCGCCTGGAGGACGCGGCGCGCCAGGCCCGGGCGCTGGGCGCCGCGGTGGAGGCGCTGCTGGCCGCGCTGGGCGCCGAGCCTCGCGGGCCGCCGCCCGCGCCCGCCGCCGCGGCCTCCCCCGCCGCCGGCGTCTTCCCAGCCAAGGTGCTGGGGCTCCGCGTGTGCGGCCTCTACCGCGAGTGGGTGGGCCGCACCGAGGCCGACCTGAGCCAGCTGGCGCCTGGGGGGCCCGCCTGACCTGCCGGGCTGCGGCTCCTCGTTGCCTTTCTCCGTCTCTGGCAGTGTCTGTCGCCTCTATTTTCTTCACACGCTCTCAGTCTCTCTCTGGAACCTTCTTGTCTCTGTGTGTGACATTCCGTGTGTATAATACTCTTTCTTGCTTTCCCCTTCTTTTCTCCATCGCATGGGCCTGTCAGTCTCTCGTGGTCTTCCCCTTTACCTGTCTCTCGGGATCACTTTTAGTCTCTCTTTTGACTCTTTCTTATCTCCTCTTGGCCCTTCGTGAGTATGTGTACAACATCTCAGTGTCATCTCACTGAGGGGACAACTTGTCACTCTGTTTCCCTCTCTTTTCATCCTGCCCCTGAGGGGGGAGGGCTACTCCAGATTTCAGCCACCCTTCCCCCAGAGTCGCTCCACCTGCTGCTCTCTCCCTTCCCCTTCTCAATCCTTGGGCCCCCTTTCCCTTTGATATTCTTTCCCTCCCCTCACTTTCCTCCACCCTGTACTTACACCCCACCCCACCCCCAAGCCAGGACGGTGGGGAAAAACAGTCAACACCTTAAAAGAGTTTTATTTCTGAGAATAAATTAATTTTTTTGTAAATAAAATGTTAAAAAATAAAAAGAACACTAAAGTTACCAGTATATATAGTTGTTGAAAATGAGAAGACTCCTTTGAGGAGAATAGGATCCTTGGGATACAGAATGGTCACCCAGGCATACCTAAAAGCCACAGTATAAAAAGGAGATTCCTGAGAGTCCCAGGCCAGGGATCCATCTGTTAGCTCAGAACAGAAAGTGGATGTATCCTGAGTAGCAAACAGATGTGACATGAATCCTTAGTTTTTCAAGAATTGGACTTCAGTTGATCAAGAAGTGAAGCCCCTTAAGTTGGGAAGTGAGGACAGTGGCCAGAGGGAAAGAAGTGGACTAGTGAGGAGATGAAGTCCAGCAAGAAGAGAGGCCTATCTGTTCCAAAGTCCATATCTTTATGTAGAAAGTGAGGTAGACAGAGACAAAAAGGCAGCTTCTTGACCTTTCCAAAAATTACAGCAAGGGTAAGTTCTCACGGAGAGCCCAGGAAGGAAGCCAACTGTTCTCTTCCTGTAGAGTGGGATGTGAAGCCTCTTCAAAGAAAGGAAGTGGGCAACCAGTACCACTAGATTCATAGTCATGAAATGGTATCCATGGAGTCCCATCCAGATCTGGAAAGGAAGCCTTAGGATTTAAGCAGGAAGGCCCAGGCAATACGAGTTGAGGCCTGGTTCCCAAGACACAGAACTATCTGCTAGACAAGATGAGTGTCCTTTCTAGCCAAGAAGTGAGGCAGAAAAGAGTCCATTATGACAGAAGTATTGCAGCCTCTCTGACAGGAAGTCCTACCTCCTCTATCCAGGGTTTTTGGCCTTGAGCAGACTCAAGTCCCTAACAGCTCAATCTGTCCAGTGCCCATGTTCCCGTGTTACTACATAGCCTCTACATTTCCTCTCAAAGGCTGAGGCCTCACAGGGGCCAAGCTCAAGAATGTCCTCTTCTGGGGGAATGGGGTGGCCCAGGGAAGTCATAATGGCAGTCATGTTGCCCAACAGGCCTTGGGTCCTGAGTCTCGCAGCCCTGAGCTGAGCCAGCAGGATAGGACTGCCAGGGTTCAGGTCACTCTGGTCTTCACCCACAAGCTGGAGATGCTGGGTCAAGGCCAGGAAGGCCTCCTGGGTACGGCTTAGCTGCTCCCCATCATCCAAGGAATGCCAGGTCTTGAAGAAAACGGTGGCAGGAGGCAGGCTTCTGAGCTGGAGCTCAGGGGCTGAGAAGCCAGGGTCACTAAAAGGACTGCCTTGGCACTGGAGCTGCAGGAGAGAAAGAGACAGGAGCAAGGAGACCGAAAAGGGACTCTGAGGCTTCCTCTGATTTCACAGCTGCCTTCTATGAGACCAGCATATTCCCATGGGCGGTTTTCATTCACTACCCCTCAGGAGGTTGGTGGGATGTACTAGCACAGAGCCTGGGCTCTATTAGGTTCCAATTTAGCTTCCTCCATGTACAAGTTGTACAATTTTGAATCACAGCTTTAATAATTCTCATGTGGCAGTATTAATTGTGAAGATAAGAAGTAACATACATAAAGTCCTTAACACACAGCACCTGTCATACAATAAAGTGATAATAAGCCACCATTAATAATAATATCATGAACACTATGATTATATTATTTATTATATTTTCAGTCGAAATACATTATTGACAAGGTACTTACAGCCCTATGTTTCTTTTTTATTTACAGCATTTAGTAGTTTGTTAATTTCAATATAATTGTTGATAAATAATTGTTAATATTATTAAATTTAGTTGACTGCCTTCTTCATTAAAGTTCTTAACCTCCACAAACCTAGACCCACAGAATCTTAGTGTACACCTATAAATCACCTTGTCTTACATCCCCATTTTACAGTGGGAGAAATGATCTCAGGATGCCCAAAGCTTCGCAGGGAATGGTGGCAGTTATGGAACTTGAAACTAGATTTAGTAACCTCACGTGGGCCTGGAAGATAGTCCAGTGGAAGAGTCGCAAACTCCAGAGGTTCAGAGACCAGACAGATCATATAACTGAGGGAAGTAAACAGGACTAAGATGGGCAGAAGAGAGCAGAAGCTTTGGTTAACAGGAGGCTTGTGCCTATTTTAGACATGCATTCATATTAAAAATTTGAACAAGCACTGTATGGCCCAAACAGAAAACATCTGTGGGTGCGACCTGGCTCACAGGCTGCCAGTTGGACAGTTGGGTGATATGGGGGGAATTGGCATCAAATGCCACAGACCTGGTTTAAGATCCTGGCAATGCCAGTTATTAGCTGTTTGACCTCAGGCAAATTATTCACCCTCTCTCGGACTCAGTTTTCTTTTCTGTAGAGAGGATAATAATTCCATCTCTCAGAACTTTTTGAGGAGTCACTAAGATAATGAGGATAGAGTGCCCAGCATGACATAAGGTACACAACACAAAGTGGTTGTGGAAATAATTATGACCTTGTAAAGTGTTTTCCTCTGCATGCTTCCTTTGAATCTTGTAACAGGCCTGAGAGGTCAACAAAGGCAGGAGCACCATCCTATTTTGCAGATGAGGAAGCTGAGACAGAGAAAAAGAATGACTTGCCCAATGTTTCCAACCATCAGTGACAGCATTCATGTGGGTGGGTATGTCTCTAGTCAACAAAACCCCTGTACTCTCCAACCCATGGAGGAGCTTTCTCCTGGCCTTGCTCTGTTTTCCCAACTCAGGGCTGGGCCAGGAAGGCAGTGTCCCTCTCCCTTCATCTCATGCTCATGCCCAGTGTCACTCACATAAGTCTGCAGCAGTGTTGATGTATTCTTCTGCATGTAGAGAGCCAGGCTATAGGCTTGACTGATGGGCTTATCTGGGGAAATAGGGGTCCCTGGACCAAGGGCTGGCAGCAGCAGGGTCAGCAGGCAGAGGGGGTCTGCTGGCAGAAGAAATCAGAGGTCAGCACCAAGTCCCTGACCCAGCCTGTCAATCCATTCCTCATAATAGTTCCTCAAACAGGTGTAGCTCTTGTGGTCTACAGCAATCTTGTGTATCCAAGTCAGGACAGAATCACTCTGAAAGTAGGTTATTTCCAGCTCAGAACATTCCCCTAAAGTCCAGACTCATGCATTTAACTTCCTGCTTAACGTTTTCCCTTAGATATTAAAAGGCATCTTAAACTCAAAATATCTAATGCTCAACTCTAGATTCAGTCTTTCCCATCTCAGGCAAGAGTACTTCATTCTTCCATTTGCTCGAGTGAAAACCGTGGGGTCCTCTTTACTCTCTTCCTCTCCACATTCAGTCCCACAGTAAACCCTGTCGGCTCTGTCTTTAAAAGTTAACACAGGTCTGTGTTTCTTGATCTGAGTGCTCATGACCAAGATACTTTGTGAAAATTATTGAGTTGTACACTTATGACTATGCACTTTTCTATATATTTATTTTCAATAAAAAGTTTTAAAAGATGTAAAGATGTATCCAGAACTTAACCACTGGCCCTCCATCCGCTGCTACCACCTGAATCCCAGCACCGGCTCCTTTCCCTGGACTGTTACAGTAGCCTCCCCATGGGTCTCTGCTTCCATGCTTGCCTCCCTCCCTTCTGCACCTCCAAAGTCCAGCTAGATCCCTTTTCTTTCTGAAGCCTTCCATGGCTTCCACCTCACACAGAGTGAAAGCTGAAGTCCTTGGTGTGGCCCAGAAGGCCTGGTCCCTCTGCACTAGCCTCCTTTCTTTTCTGCAGCATTCCCCGCTCAGGCCTTTGCCATTGCTGGACCCTGCCAAGCCCACTCTCTGAATCTTCCCAAGGCTGGTTCCTTCTTGTTCTTCAGGTTTCAACTCACATAAGCTGTCCTGACTATAGATCAAAAGCACTTCCCTCTCCCTTATTTATAGTCTTCGGAGACTTTGGCTATTTGCAACTACTTCGTTTATTTGTCCATGTGCTTGTTGCTGTCCCTCCCCCTAGAATGTTGGCTCCAGGAATGAAGAAACCTTACCTGGTTCATTCACTGCTGGTTCCCCAGCACCTAGCACAGAGCCTAATAAATATTTGTTGAATGAATAAATGAATGAATGATGTCATGAACAACCTCATTCCAGCCTCTTTGGGTACTGTTGAAAGTGGGAATATGTGGATTGGAGGTATGCTCATTTTAAATTTGAGTAAATGCTGCCAAATTGTTCTTTCAAAGGTCAAGCCCAGTTTATGCTTCCAACAATGATGTGAGGTTCAGAGAAGAGGGGGGTTACCTAAGGTTTCCAGCAGGGAGAGATGATGGAGACGAGAGGCAAGCCAAGATGGCCTCCTTCGTTCTCCTTTCTATGTTCGAGTTCCCAGAAGTTCAACACTGAGGGAAGGCTGAAAATGAAGGCCCTTTCATTCATTCATTTGTTTATTCATTTATTTATTCATTCAACAAACTTGGACTATTGCATTTACCTTCTATTACACTGGCATTCTAATTTACTTATTACATGTATTGACTGTGCGCAGAATAAAATCTCCATGAGACCACAGATTTTTGTCTGTTCACTGCTCTATCCCCAAATGCTTAGAATACTAACTAGCACATAATAGGCACTCAATAACTATTATTTAAATGAATGAATAAATGAATGAAGCTTTCAGTGTGTAAGAATTTGGAGGTTCCCAGTAGATGCAAAGGCAGCCAGGCACATGAGTCAGCTGGGCCAGAGGGCTCGGGCAGCACTCCCTCCCCTGGAGATCTCTGGGCTCTGGTGCTCTGTCTCCCTCGCTCACCCAGCCAACAGCTCAAGCTCTCTCCTTGGCTCCTTCCTCTCCACAGCCTCTGGGTCATTCTGGGGCACCCATCCTGTCCCTCATAGCTTTATTCTTGGGGCTGAGCCCTAGGGTCACGCATGAGGGAGGGAAGGAGTCACACAGGGAGGAGAGAAGGGGGAGGTAGGAGAGAGATACAGAACAGAGGTAGGTGACAGGCAGGGCAGGAGACATTGAAGTGACACCCGAGTCCTCTACAGCCTCCAAACTCAACCTTAAACCCTGCTTGTTGGGTAGGAGGGAGCAAGGGCAGGGAAGGATTATGGGGGACAAAGGGGCCACCCTACTCCCTGTGGCTCCGCATGTCCTGGGATCCACTTTCCCATGAGAAGGCGGCTCCCTGCTCCGCCCCATAGGGACCTAGACATTGGGCCCTGGCTCAGACACTACTCTACCCTCTTCCCCTGTTTGGGGCTAGAGTGGCAGGAAAAGGCCCAACCCACTTCCTACTAAGGCAGGAAATGCATTTGTTTATTCATTCACTCATGTATACATGCCATCAGCAGATATTGATGGAGCCCCACTGTGTGCTGGCACCAAGGTAGATAATAAGGTGGGCCAGGTGCCTTCCTCATGGGGCACACGGTGGGGGAGACTGACAATAAAAGTATGAACTGATTTTTAACAAATTTTCTAAAGCAACAGAGTACTGAGAAGTCAAAATAGGTTGCTATGATTAGCTGAGGTCAGAGAATGGCAGCTACTTACCTAGAGTTACACAGAAAGACCAGGACAGATCCTAAACTCCTTCTTTCCAGCTTGGGACTGGATCTAGGGTGTCCTTCGTATGCGTTGTGAGTTGAGGGAGGAAAGAGGTTGAGGAAAAGGTGTGTTCTGAGGTGGAGTATCCTAAATTGGATCTCCAAGGCTGCCATGGCTACCAAGCAGGACCTGTGCTGGGAAAGTAGTGATGTCAGGGGATTAGACTAGGCCCATTGAGTGCACTGAGGCATGGGGCCAGGCCAGGTAGTGAAGGAGGAGGAGAAGGAGGGTAGGAGGGCAGAAAGGGAGGAGGCAGATACTCAATCTGGTGCTATTCACAAATGGATGGTGTATGTGGGGCCAGGCCTCACCCAAGAGGGCAGACTCACCCTCACCCAACCCCGCCACCTCCCACTTCTTAGGGGGCTTTACTTTCTTTCTCTCTCTCTCTTTGGACTCCACCTTCACAGCTGGAAGAATTGGCTGCCATCCCAGGCCCAGCTGTCCCATTTGTTCAAGGCATCTGTCTTGGCAGAGATCATTAGCTCTGCCACCCTGTCCAGCCCCACCTTTCAGCCCACCTATCTTATTCTCGTGGGTGCAGTCAGTGAAAGCCTGGGATGTGGGAATTATCCCAGTTTCCAGATGAGGAAACAAACTGAGGCTCAAAATAGTTAATTTGTGCAAGCTAGTGATGAACAACCCTGGAAAGTAGATTTTGTGGTTATTATCTCCACTTTTACAGACGATGTACAGAGAGGTTCAGTGACTTGTCAAAAATCATGCAATGAATTGTAGAGGCCTTGAACTCAGGACTGGCTCCAATGTCCAAGCTATTCCCTGCTGTCCTCAGATATAAGCTCCTTTGCTGTCCCAATATCAGCACTACCATCTGTTCCCATACATGGGGCACATAGTTGGATACCATGAGGAGCAAGTGGGAGGCACAGATCAGCCAGTGCTCTGCTCACATGTCCTAACTTAGTTCCAGCTTCTGGAATCCAGCCAGGTGCTACCTGTGCTTCCTGAGTACCCCTAGACTTGATGAGGAGGACCAAAGGAAAAAGTATAATGAGCCCTGTACCAGGAGCAGTGTTTGATGGAAGGTTGTGGGGTTGTTTTAAAATCGGGAGAAAGTGGCGTTAGAGCCAACTGGGCTATACTCCATTCAGCGATTATATACTGAATTCTCACTGTATAACCTGAACTTCTCAAAGAAGTGAACTTCCCAATAAAGAGTTTAATAAGATGAGTAGATCCTAATAACAAAAAACTACCCTAAAAGTGTACTGAATTAAACATTGTATGATAGAGATGCAGAACTGGGAAAGTAGATCAATGGAACAGAATAGGAAGACCAGGAATAAACACATATATACATAGGAATTTAGGATGTGATAAAAGGGACATTTAAAATGAGGGAGGATGAGGATAAATTATTAAAATAAAGAGTTTTGGCATAGCTAGAAAATTATATGGAAAAGTTTAAGTCCTGTAATCCAGACCCTTTCTCCCACATTGCACATATCCCCCCGCTGGTGTGAGCGTTGGCTGCTAATGACTCACAGCTGCCTCCTTCTCCCTAAGACCAAGGGGCCCAATTTACAGCAAAGAAAGTGCAGTGGTGAACACACAAATATTTACTGCACTCCCAAGAAGCTCCCATCCTCTCAGGGAAATAGAATAGCCTCCAGAAGTATGGCTGAGAGCTATTTTACAGTGTCTATACCCAGAACATAGGTATATGAATCTGGGAAGCGAGGAATAGAAGCAGGAGTAGCCCTGTTTACCATCACTCCCAGCCACCTCTGTGGGGAATCTGTGCTTCCAGCCCCACAACTTTAGGCCCTGTGGGTCTAGAGATCCTAATTCCCAGAGTGGGGAGGGACATTTCTAATGGGGGTATGGCAAGAGTCCCAATGAATTTTGATCTACTTCTGCTTCCTGGTCACTTTGGTTCCTTGTGCCCATAGACCAACAGGCAAGGAAAGGACTTGCCATGCTGGTCAGGGCAATAGACCCTGGTCATTACCCAGGAGGTAGGACTGCTGTTATGTAATGGTGGCAGGTAGGAATATAGTTAGTACTCAGGTGGTCCACTGAGACATTTCCAGATACCCATGCTGAGTTTTATTTGTAAATGGGCAAATACTATAACCATAGCGTGATGGAGCATGATAATTAAGGACGCAGCCCTTCATGGACGAGGGTCAGAGTCAACTGTCTAGACAGCTATTGAGACCAGCAGAAATACTAGCTGAAGTGAGGAGTAGAAGAGAAGGGGGAGAGCTAGAATGAGTGAGTAGTAGAGGAAGGAGATGATGAATATTAGTTAAGGCTCTAGAACTAATTCTCTTCCAAGTTTACCCAGGAATTATAAACAATCAGCATCCTGGAGAAGCTGTACCTAAATGGAGCAAGCTTCATGGGAAAAGCAAGTAGATCTGAACAGTGCAAAGGTGAACTGTAGTGTGTGCTGTTGGTGCCCTTTACCAACAGTACACTCATCCCCAGGATGCCCAATACTCCTCCCCTGGCAGCCCTTGGCCAGTAACAGACAGGCATAGCTATATAAAGGGCAGAACGCTTCCAGGTGGAACTAACTTGGTGATACAATTTGGACTCCAAAGCTTTCTCTAGATCAAAGCTAGTTGCCAGCAAAGACCACACTCTTGCTCAGCTTTTCCTCACTGCTCTATCCTGATGACCTCATTCTCTTAAGAACATTTACCCAAGTCACTTACTTGATCAAGAATCCCCCATCTTGGGCTCTTTCTCAGGAACCTGACCTTAGGCAAATCTTTTTCTAACATAATTTTTTTTAAAGTCTATTAAATGTGTAAGAGATCTCTAAAATTACTAAGCAAAAGCATAGAATTTTTTTTCATTTTCCTTTATTGTTATTTTTTTAAGCCCCTAAGTTCTATGGCTTCCAGGAAGCATCAGAGAAACAGAAGTGCCATTTCTGTACACTTTGTAAAGCAAGAGCCGGTCGCACACACTGCTGCTGGTGCCCCAGCTGCTCCGCCCACAGCACCGAGGCCTCCAGGGAGCTAGGAGGTCCCACCCTATGGTCAGAAGCTGCCCAGCCTCTGCTGCTGCACCTGAGGAAGAGGGGATAGGTTGTGGGGGACTTTGAGGTCCTTGTCTCCCTCTGCTTTGCGGCACTGAGTGTGAAGGTGATAAACCTCCATAGAAGAATACTTTCAAAGCTTGGGCTAAGAAAAAACTTTCAAAAACAGATCACAAAACGCAACACCTATAAATGTAAAAAATAAATGCTGTTAAATTTAAATACATCTCTCTCTCTCTCTCTCTCTCTCTCTCTCTCTCTCTCTCTCTCTTTTACTATTAGTGCATCCAAATATTGCTCATGGTCATGGATATTCATTCTCTCCCAATGCAGGACACTATGGGTTGTGCTTCCACTGGTATTTTTATTAGAGTCATGATGATTTGAAAATATGTCCACATATTCTTTGACATGCCTCACTTCAAAAGGAGGAGACTGATTTCCCCTGCCCTTGCATATGGGTGCCTTCAAGTGACCTGCTGGTAACCAGAATGTGGCAGAAGTGATGGGTGACTTATGAGGCGAGATCATAAGAAGTGTGTTTCTAGACAGTTGCTCTGGGAACCCAGGTCTTATGTTGTGAGGAAGCCCAGGTGACATAAGAGGCCATGTGTAGGTGTTTTGGCTGGTAGGCTTGACCCTTGGCCAACAGCCAGAATTGATGTGAGTGAATGAACCTTCAGATAACACCAGCCCCCCAGCTTTCAAGTCTTCTAGCTGAGACCTCAAACACGGTAGAACATAGACAAGCCATCCTTACTGTGCCTTGACTGAATTCCTGACCCACAGTAACCATGAGAGATTATAAATGATTGTTGTTGTTTTAAGCCACTAAATTTAGGAAACATTGGATAACTAAAATAAGGATCATGTGAAATATCTGGCATAAAAATTAAGAACAATTAAATTACATAGACTCAGTACCAATTTTCAGAAAGAATCCAGACAGTTTAGAACACAAAGTAAAACAAAATGGTGTTTAACATTTTGGACTCTCTAGAATTTCTTGAATTTTCAACATTTTATATGAAATTGAGCTGACTTTCCCATAAAAATAGTTTGTTGTCTTAGATATGTGAAAATTAGCATGCAGAAGAAACTTCTGTTCGACAAAGTGAAAGACCAAGTTGGCTCTCCTATGCAAGGACTTGAGTGTGTATGTGTTTATCAGTAACACTGAGTGTGTAAGGATAAATGTGAAACCATCTGTAGACCCAATTCTTTCTTAATTTATCTATAATGCAATTTCTTTCTCATGAAAGGGAGAGCAAACTCATGAGTCAAAAGAGTGGGAAAGGATTCAGCCAGACACAACATCCTACAAGGTAAATACTATGAAAATCATATTTTACAGATGAGAAAATCGAGATTTATAGAGGTGAGGTCACATGATGCCCCACAGCTAGTGGAAAAGCCAATTCTCTAAACCAAGTCTATTTGATTCCGGACTTTAGTGGACAAAAGAATCCCTGGGATGTTCTTAGAAATAAAGATTCCTGATCCTCATTCAGAGATTCAATAGGCCCCAAAGAGCCCAGACATCTGTATTTTTAGGAGGGGCCTTCTCCCAGGGGATTCTGGGTCCCATTTTGAGGGACACTGAGCAATACATACAATTCTGTCTTTCATACAGAACCAGGCATAGCCGCCCCCCCGCCAAAAAAATGTAGGGGCATTGCTGTAGATTAAAGAGAGATGGCAGCAGGATTACTTATCTATTTCTATGTAACAAGTTCCTCCCAACCCAGTGGTTTAAAATAACATCTATTATTTCAGTTTCTGTGTGTCAGGAATCTTGGCTGAGATGCCCTCAAAAGGCTGCAGTCAAGGTCAAGGCTGCAGTCAGCTCACATGGCAGAAGAATCTGCCTTGAAGTTCATTCACGTAGCATTGTCAGGATTCAGTTTCTGGAGGATTGTTGGTCTGAGGGCCTTAGTCCTCGCCTGGCTGTTAGTTGGAGGCTGCTCTCAGATCCTTCCCATGTAGACTTCTCACAACACGATGTTTTTGCTTCGTCAGAGAAGCTGAGAAGAGCAAAGAGTACTAAGAAGATAGATGTCACAGTTTTTTATAGCCTTATCTTGGAAGTGACATTTCATATTTTTGCCAACTCTTTTTATTATAGAAACAAGTCACTAGGTCCAACCTACATTAAGGGGAAGAGAATACCAGGAGGCAGAAATCATTTGGAGCCATGTCAGAAGCTTCCTACTTCAACAACCAAATGTAATATGTGGACCTGGTTTGAGTTCTGGTTTCGATAAACCAACTATAAGACATTGATGAGAGAATTCAAGAAATTTGAATGTGAACTATGTATTAGATGATATTTTAAAATTAACATTATTTATTTAGATATGACAAATGTCTGTGGTTATGTTAAAAAAGATTCCTTGTATCTTACCAATATATCTGAAGAATATTACAAGTGAAATGTTATAATGTCTGGGATTCACTTTAAAATAATATAATGGGGATAGGGGAGATGGATGAATGGGGGTAGATGTGAAACTGAATTAGTCATATGTTGATTAGTGTTAAAGTGGAAAATGAATATGGGGGTTCATTATACTGTTCTACTTTTATGTTTTCAAATTTTTCAATAATAGTAAAAATTGAAGTGAACTGAAGCTAAAAATTGTGTGTCAAAAGTTGAAATAATACACAAATTCTAAAGCTGTTGCACATTGACAGTATTTTAATTGTTAGGAAAAAGAGTAACGAGAGAAACATTTCAGATGGAGAAAAATAACCATAAATATAAAAAGTCAAAAAAAAAAAAGAGGAAGGTAAGAAGAAAGGAAGGGAGGGAGAGAATGAGGGAGGGAAAGAGAGGAGAGAGATAGAAAGAGAAAAAGAGTGAGAGAGAGAGAGAAAAGAAAAGAATAAAAGGAAGAAAGAAAGAATAGAATCATGCTTAGGAGG
The DNA here is from genome assembly GCA_030015415.1 of Cynopterus sphinx. NCBI lineage: Eukaryota > Metazoa > Chordata > Mammalia > Chiroptera > Pteropodidae > Cynopterus > Cynopterus sphinx. Next base: position 89,269,815 of record CM057379.1, on the reverse strand, counting down.
CAGCCACTATAAGAGGCAGCTGACCACTGACCCCAGCTTGACCAAAGAAAGCAAGGGTGATTCAGGTTATTCTCGTGGAAGAGAGAATTTAGGGCAGCAGCAAATCTTGACCCTCAGGGGTTTCTAATATCTGTGAAGAACTAGCTGGAGTTTAGGGCCTGCCCTGGACCTAGAGGGATGGAAAAGCTGGGCTCTTTTCAGAAAGAGGATGGAGGCAGGAAGCCCAGTGGCAGCTGGTGGAGGTATTACATAGATGTTGAGGGCTTCGTGGTGCTTTAGAAAAGAAGTAGTATTGTGCAGGAGGCCACGGTCTTACAGATCCTAAATTATGGAGAGGATAAATCCCAAACCCTCATTTCTAGACAGAAACCTGAGGCTCCCTCCTCATCCTGGATTAATTAAACCAGGAATTTTGCATCATAGCTGCCTAGCATGGGGCTTGTCATACAAGAGATGCTTAATACCCATTTATTCAATCTAGTGGTAGTGGTCCTCAACCAGCATGTCAGAATTTTCCAGAAAGCTTTTAACATCATTTGACATTTTATAATTGTGTGTGATTCTTTACACAGGTAATGCAGTCATTTGGGGACCAGTAATTCATTTGATTGGTTCAATATTCAAAGGGGCCCAAAGGCACCATTCAGTGAAAGGGTTTCCTCCCATCTCTGTTCCCCAGCCACCCAGTTCCCCTCCTCGAAGGCAACCATGTCTACTTGTTTCTGCTGAATATTTTCAAGGACATTTATGGATTTGTGATCACATACATATATTTGTTTTTTGCCTTTTAAAAACAAACAGTAGTAAACCACACACATTGCATCTTACTTTGTTCGCTTACCAACATTGCTCAAAATCATTCCCCACTAGTTGTTTTTCTACAATTATATCTATTTATTCCACTTTTACATGAAAGTGAAAAGCGACTGAAATATGTTTGAAAAGTTTCCAGGAAATATTCTAAGTTCATTGCATAATTTAACCACTATCCATTCTAAACTAGAAAACTTGTTGTAATTACATTCCCCCCACATTACAGTATGGTGGTTTGTTATTGCAGTAAAATTTGTGTAACATAAAATTTGCCATTTTAATCATTTTTAAGTGTACAGTTTAGTGGCATAAGTATATTCATTGCTGTGCAACCATCACCATTGTTTATCTCCAGAACTTTTTCATCTTCCCAAATTGAAACTCTGTACTCATTAAACAAAAACTCCCCATTCCACCTCCCCCAGCCCTGGTAACCATTATTCAACTTTCTGTTTCTATAAATCTGGCTACTGTAGGTACTACATATCAGTGGAATCATGGAATATTTGTCCTTCTGTGTTGGCTTTTTCACTCAGCATACTGTTTTCAAGGTTCATCCATGTCGTAGCATGTATCAGAACTTCATTCCTTTTTAAGGTTGAATAATATCTTATTGCATGTATATATCAGGTTTTATTTATTCATTCATTCATCCATCAGTGGACACTTTGTTTTCACCTTTTGGCTATTGTGAATAATGCTATGAACATGGGTATACAAATATCTATTCCAGTCCCTGCTTTCAATTCTTTTGGGTACATACCCAGAAGTGGGATTACTAGTTCATATAGTAATTTCATATTTAATTCTGTTTAATTAACTAATTACACATTAAATTCGTTTAATTTATTGAAGATCTACCATACTGCCTTCAATAGTGGCTGCATTATTTTACATTCCCATCAGCAATGCACAAGAATTCCAATTTTTCACATCCTCGCCAATACTTGTTATTTTCTGTCTGTTTGTTTTTAAATAATAGTCAGCCCAAGGAGTGCGAAGTAGTATTCTCATTTGGCTTTGATTTGCATTTCCCTAATAACTAATGATGTTGATCATCCTTTTATGTGCTTATTGGCTATCTGTGTATTTTCTTCAGATAAATGGCTATTCAAGTCTGGAATTACATTCTTAAAAATATACCTTTAAAAAACTAATGATTTTATTGTTTTGTGAAAATGATACCTGTTCATTATAAACGTTCAAGCAAACCAGAGAAGAACCAAGAGGAAACCAATCACCCTATTTTACCACCAGAAATAGCCATTACTATATTAACATTTGAACATCATTCTAGTCATCTTGTAGGTAAATAGAAAAAAATTTATAATAATCAATTTATGTGTCCTATTTTAAAACAAAAACATTAAACTTTATTTAAATTTAATGAGAGAAAAAGAAATGGATGTGACTACAAGAACAGTGGAACTTCAGATGTTTCTTCACTACAAATGCTATATTTCCTGTAAGATTAAGATTAAAAGATTTTTAAAAGTATGGAGGAATGACTCATTATTAACCACATGTTTTAAAAGTAGTTGACTTCCTGCCACATTACCTACTCCCAGTTAATTCCTAATATTTCTCTCTCTTCCCCCACATCCAGATTTTTGTTGGTTACATTACTATTTTGTTTACTGTTATAGCATTTATAGTATATTCTATTCTGAAACCCTGATTTCCTTAATTATTTAGTCAGATTAATATTTAAATATTTTCAATGGTAACCAACAATCACTTTTATTTTGACTCATCTCTTGGCTTCTTCAAGAAAGGATCATGTTCTTTCCATTCTAGAGAGGAGTCCAATCTTGTCTCTAGTTCCTACGGTAATGTAATGGGAAGCTTTAAAAAGTATTTTTAAATGTTTAATTATGGTTTTATATATATAAATATATAAATATATATATATATATATATATATATATATATATATATATATACGTGTGTGTGTGTGTGTGTATCCACACACACACACACACACTGCAGCCACATACATTGCTGAGCATCTCACTTCTGAGACAGATCCATGCAGTGTTTCGGGAGCCTTGTTTTTTGTGAATACTGGTCCCAGGGCTGACCACCAACCTTGCACAGAGGCATTTTCTATTCACTTGCCCACCATAGTTCAGCATAAATCAGATTCCTCTCCAGTTTATGTGGATAAAGCCATACCATATGACAATAAAAGAACTCATTCAGTGTCTTATAGTGGGTGCTTGCTCAGAAATCTATATGGCAGCCCTAACTTCCCCCAGGTTCTGCAGGAAGCCATGCTGGTCATTTGGGCTACTCACAAGTATTCCGGGCACGTGGAGAGTTCCATTGTCTGCCTCGTTGAAGTTACATGGACTGGTGAATACAACACAAGCAGAACCGCTACGTGTCACTTCTGGGTAGAAGCTATAAAAATCAAGTCTTCCTCACCTCATCCATCCATGGGTGGATAGAGATCATGGAAGCTTATATCAAGATGGAGCCCCCTCTCTCTGCCTTATTCCCTGAGTGACCAGAATGAGCAGACCACCCCACTAACCCAAGCTAGACATGCAGCATGAGCAAGCACCAGACTTGTGTGTTGTTACTGTGGGAGAACCTAGCCCACTTGGCTGATTTAGAAGTTATGAACGTCTACAGAGATCTAGGAGGAACAGCCACTGTTAAAAGGAACCTCAGGATAACTGGGCTGCTCTGATTCCTGAATTCAGTGCGCTCATTTCACGGCTGCATATAGGTCTGAAAGCAGGCAGGTGCCCTCGATTCCTTTCAGCAGTTCCTCATTGAAACCTGGATGGTCCGGCCCATTTCTAAAACTGGTCTGCAGCCCCACAGCCCAGGCCCTAACATAGGAAACCAGACCTCTTAAGCCATCATTCCAAAGGTTCTTAAACAAAATGCATAAGTAAGGTTGTCAGAAAACAAACATTTTTGTACAAATGAAACTATGCTTATGGGTGCTATAGTCCCCAAGTTCACCTATGTCTGAGGTCAATTGTTTTTATGCCAACATGGCTGGATTATAGTATTTTTCAACTTATGTTTTAAGTATGTAAACAATATGTTTCTTATAAAATTTTCAAACTGTAGAGTACGTTATAAAGTGAAAAGTAAAAGCTTTCCCTCTATCTTTATATGCAATCTCACTCTGCCATCGCCTTACCTACTCAGCTGTGGGCACAGGCACAGTGCCTGGCACTGCAGTGCTATCTACATACAGTATAATAAATCATCTTGACCCTCAATAGACTTATTTTGGTTGTCTTGGTTAATGGAGTGGGGTCAATAATGCTAACATTAGAACTGGAGCGAGCTAAGCGGGGACTGTGTTGAACTGTGAAATACATGTCTTATCCAAAAGGGGAAGCCACAGCTCAGCTCCAGCTGTTTCTTGTTCGGGAATGAAGACTCATTGTCACTAGATTTTAGGATTTTGAGTGAAAGTGGAAATCCATTTTTGCATGAGAAATTTGTTGTTGATATGCCAAACACACACATGGGCTGGATTTGATCAGTATGTGGATGTTGCAGTTGTTATGATGGGCTCTGGAGTATTGGGTTTGAATCCTGACTCTCCCACTCATCTGTTCTAAATTCCAGTGTTTTCATCTATAAAGTGGGATTCTACCTCACAGGATTCTTGAGGATGGAATGAGATGCTGAAAGCGCATAACATGCGACATGAACTCCTCATAAAACAACCTAGTGGAAGTTAATAAATGAATCTCATTTGAGAATTACTGGAAGGCTTCAATGGGACAGTGGCATTTAAAGAGAGATCTGAAGGATGATTAATTAATTGGGTGCCGACAGGAGGGGAAGGGCAGCACAAGCCGAGGAAGCCCTGAAGTAATCGTGCAAGCCGAAGCTAAAGCAGTGAGGACATAGAGGAGACAGACAATCCTTTGGCAACCAAGGATTTCCTGACGGCGAAAGTGTGAGCTAGAAGGAGCCTCTCTGCAAACTTAGGACTTCACACCATACTTGCCAGCGTTAACTTCCTCTGACAGAAAAACCACACCCACCAAGTCTTCCCCAGGGCCCTCTAACCTTCTCCTCTCAATTATAGGAGAGCGAATCCTTGGAGTCAAAAGTGAGTAGTTTTCCAGACAGAGAAGGAAGATCAAGAAGGCAGGTAAGAAGGCACAGAAGTGGGAAGCAGTACCATTTGCTTTGGTGGCTGAGGTGTCTGAGGGGATGCCTCTAAGGCCGGCTGGAGACGAGGCCAGCCAGGCAGTCCACAACGCCTACTTTAGGTTGAAATAGGACCTGTCACGTGGAAAATGTGCGCCCCCTGGGAGCAGTGCTGGGTAGTGGACGCTGGAGGACCAAGCTGAGAGGCGGCTGGCCTGGGCGCGGCAGGGCGGGTCTGGGCGGGGGGTGGGGGGGGAGCGCGAGTCGGCGGGGCGGGGGTGGGGGGTGGAGGGGTGGCGGTGGGGGCGGGGAGGGTGCGGCTCAAATTGGGATAGCCTGCCCGCCATGGTTTCTTCTCACAGGAGCGCACTCCTTCCGGCGTGATGGTTTCATGGGATCCCAGAACAACTGGGCTGGAAGGAACCTCGAAAAAGGAACTACCAACACGTGTCCCGTGTCAGGCCCTGATCTGGGCCCTCTCGTGAACATTATCTTAACACTCCTAACTCTGCTTTGAGGTAGGTATCGTTATCCCCATTTTTCAGATGGGAAAGTAGAGGTTTGGTGACTTCTCAAGTAAGAGCGGGGATTTTTAACGCCAGAGCCTTTTCCCTGGACCCCTCACGACTGGGAAAATAACTGATTCTCCGAGGTATAGGATGTGAGGTGTACAAGCTTTCCAAGGGACAACACCATGACGGTACTTTCGGACAGAACCACGCCTCCTTTGTCGCGACAACACTGATTTCCGTTGCTTTCCTTTAAGAGCAGTGCCATAAAATATTAACTCTTCGCCACGTGGGGTGGTGGACATTGTATGTTTCTGGATCTTCCTGACTTCTCACTTGCACTGGTCCCTACTAGTGCCAGAAATTCTACCCCTCCACCAGCAAGTGAAGATGTGGGACTACATTTCCCGGCAAGTCGTTGAGAAGGGGGTGGCAGGAGGAGGCAAGACTCCGTTTCCGTCGGCTCGCCTTTTCGCGTGTCCGCCGAGCTGCACATTTCAACAGCCCACTTCCTCTCTCTGTAGCAGTTAAAAGGAGGGACTACGTTCCCCAGCAGGTGTTGCCGCAGATGGAGAGCGGTCGGCCGCCATCTTTACTGTAGTCCTTTCCCCCATTTCCGCAGGGAATAGCCTTAGCGCGTGGACTACAAATCCCGGGTCGTCGTCTCTCCTTGGCCGCCATCTTTGCCGGTAGTCCCCGCCCGTTTTCCTTCCCATTGTCTGACCGAAGAGAATGGGTGCCAGGAAGACTGCAACTCCCGTCAGGCTCCGCGCCGCCGGGAGGGGGGGATTTCGCTCTTACAGGATAGCGAGGTGCCCAAGGTGGTAGAATAAGACCACGGGGAGACGCTAGGTAGTCTGCCATCTTTATGGTAGTCTCCTTAACCTCCCGGTTCCGTCATTATTAAGGAACACTAAAAGGCTAGAAAAACTACTATTCCCATCGCACCTCGTAAGATCGACTACTAGTCAGGTGTACGCCTCTCTTCCGCCATCTTGCTTGTAGTCCTCGTTCCTTCTCACCTTTCCATTGTTCCTGACGATTAGAAATGGCAGCGGGATGGCAGCAGACGGACTGCGACTCCCGTCAGGTACCACACACGCGGAGAGTTGTGGACAGGAGGGCGTGAGAGTGCCTGCGAAGGAGGTCGGGTCGGGGGAGAAGGCCATCTTGTTTGTAGTCACCATTCCCGCTCCTTCTGTATGCTCTGCAACGGGGAGCTTCAGGGCAACTGGACTATAAGTCCCGGCAAGCTCGGCTCCTGGCTTGGCACGCCTTACGCCATCTTGTTCGTAGTCCCCGCTGTCCCCAGCGACCCATTGTTCCTGCGGTAGCTCCCTTGTCTGCAGGACTACGACTTCCGTCGTGCTCTGCGCGCCTTCGTCCTGGAAAGTGGAGGGGTGGGGGAAGAAGGGGACAGGGGGCGGGGTTCCTCTGTAAGAAGGAGGGAGTAAAGAGGAGGAGGAGAAGGGAAGGAGAAGGGAGGGGAGGGGAAGAGAGGAGGAAGGAGGAAGGAGCTTAGGAAGGATGAGAGAGGCGGTCAGGGCCCCGGGCCGAAGCAGCGCGGGGCCAGGGGACCAGGGGGGCTGAGGCACCCCAACTGCCCCTTCCCCCCTTCCCTGTCTCCTTCCATCCCTTCCTTCCACTCTCCTGCTTGAGGAAGGGGGTTTATTCAAATTTTATTTAAATCCCTATCTCTTGAGGGTTGTGCGCTGGGGGTGGGAGGGGGTGAGAGGGCGGGGGCGCGCGCAAGCTGGGGGGGCGGGGCTGGAGCAGCTTCCTTCACCTCCCTTCGCTCGCCGGGTATCCGTAAGGCAAGGGTCCGCAGTCCAGGGGCGGGCACAGGGGAGGGGGGCAGGTTACAGGGACCCCCCCCTCCCCGGGAACCGGCGGTGGGCGGGGCCTGAACCCCGGAGACGGTGGGGTGGCTCAGGCCTGGCCCTGGACCCCTGGGCAGTGGGGGCCAAGACGAAGCCAGTTATAGGGTTGGGGGCGCTGGGGAGAGGTGGGGTGGGGGGAGGAGAGCTGGGACTCGGACCCCGGACTGAGTGGGGCCCGGGCAGAAGCTCAGCACCCTGCGCCCGAGAAGCCCCCGTTGGCCTGGGGGGGCTGAGGGACTGAGCCCCCCAGAGCAGGACCTCCCCCTGGAAGGGCCGCGCCGCAGCCCGTGGGAGGGCCTCGCCCCCGGCGCCCCCTATCTCCACTCGCCACCGTCCCGGCCTCCGCCGGAGGGAGGGGCCGAGCGCCCTCGGGGGGCCGTGGACCCCGGCGTTCAGAGCGTTCCGCGCCCCGCGCCGCCCGGCCCCCCCGCCGCCGATGGCCGCCGACCCGCCGGGAGCTGCCGAGAAGGGAGAGATGGCTCCCGGGACACGTGTGAGGTGGGTTCATTCGGCTCCTCCTCACTCCCAGACCTGGGCAGCTCCCACTCCCATGCGTACTCAGCCCGGGCTCTCTCAGCCTTCCCCGCCCCCAGCCTCACCCTCTCTGCTCCAAACTCATCTCTAGTCTTTCATCCTGTTACCTCTCAATCCTGGGAAACTGGCCTGCCTTCCTAGACCCTGCTGTCCCTTGCAGACCCCCATCCCCACCTGCAGTCGCCACCCTCCAGGCCCCTCCCCCGGAGCACTGAGAGCCCCCTTCCCCACCTCCACTGATGGGTCTAGAAGTCCCTGAAAATGGGGAAGCTGGGATAAGACTCGGTCATGAAGAGACCCTCTGGGCATGCCGAGTCCTTGTGGGATCTTGGAGAATCTGATTTCATGGCAAGGGAAGCCCGAGGGATTCTAGACAATTAGGGCTGGAAATCATCATGGGAAGCTGGAGGTGGGGGCACACAGAGGAGCCCATCCTGAGTTCTGTAAGGATGTCGGGCTGGATTCTAGAATCCCAGGCAGGGGAATCTGGAGGATTGCCCAGGTTGACCTGAGAGATCCAAGAGGAGAATGTCTTAGAGCAGAGGGAGCTCTGAGGAGAGCAGAGGAATTGAGATCTTGGGTGGAGGAGCAACTCTAAAGCTGCATGGGGGAGCGTCTCAGAGCCCTGGAAGTTGGGCAGCAGAGTGAATCTGTAGGGATGGAGCCAGTAAAGATCCCATTGGATCTGGTGAAGATATTTAGGCTTTGGGTGGTAGTTGTGAGAGAGAGAGGAGGAAGAAAGAAAGGTCTGGAGCTTCAACCCAGGAATATGTGGGTGTCTTGGGGGTAAATCTGGGTAATTTTACGTTGGGGAGAGCGTGAAGTGTAGTGCATTTGGGTAACGAGAAGAGTTGGGACCTTCTAACATAACTCCATGACAAGGAGCTCCTGTTTCTGAGAAGCTTTGATGTTGGGCCATCAGTGGAGAGACTAGTGTCCCTTTAATTCTCCCTGGACTAGTCAAGGAGGTGCTAAGGAAGTGTTAGAGGAGTGAAGTCAGGAAGCCAGTTCTCAGGCTCCCAGAGGAGCCAGCCAGGTGAGCTGCTTGGGGGAGAGAGGCCTTGAGTAGAGAGAGTGATTACCCCCACCCCTTGCAGGAGAGGTGACTTTGTTCCTTGTCTCCTTAGGTAGAAGGGCAAATTCTGACTGCCTAGAAATGGGGGGAACTGCCAGGAGTTTCTCAGGTCAGGGCCCCACTGGGCCCACCTGACCCTGTCACCATTTACCCACAGCCCTCGGCGTTGCTGACGCCCCCAATGTCGTCGAGCAGCCGGGGGCCGGGGGCCGGAGCGCGCCGACGCCGAACCCGCTGCCGCCGCTGCCGGGCCTGTGTGCGAACTGAGTGCGGGGACTGCCACTTCTGCCGAGACATGAAGAAGTTCGGGGGGCCTGGGCGCATGAAGCAGTCGTGCCTGCTCCGGCAGTGCACTGCCGTGAGTTCTGCCCCCACCTTGAGACTCTGGACACCCTTTCCCAGCTGACCTAAGCACCATTCTAGGGTGGCTGGTGGCTGCCTCTTAGGGTGTCCTGTAGAATTTATGTTTGTTTACTCATTCATTCACTTGTTTGTTCAAACGTCCATTAGGCTGATTTTTTTTGTCTTTAGCTCCAAACTGGAGGCAATGTTAGGACACACCTAAGAATCCAACCTAGTCCCTACCTTCATACTTTTCCTAACTTTCAGAGACACAGTCTCATGGAAAGCCTGGCCCACATTCTTCTCTGTAGAGGTGTCTGTGCACAGGACCCACCCCCAGAGCTGGCTGCTGTGAATAGGTCTGAGCCTTCTTTGGCCTCTTCCTCACGTGCCAGAGTGGTCTTGGATTTGAGGCCAGGCTTACCCTTTTTGTAACCTTGAGCAAAATCACTTTGAATCTCAAGGTAACTTCTCTGTAAAATATTTCATTTGCTGAGTTGTAAACAATAGCACTGGCACACAGTAGGTATCAGAGGAACATGGATTTTTTAACCAACTGTCCCGAGAGCAGCCCTTCTCCAGCAGCCATAAGCAGCCAGCTGCATCCCGCATCCCCCTCATTATACCACCACCTATATTTTTTTCTCTAGCCACTCTTTCTTGCTTGGTGTCTTCACCCTATAGCCCCTGTCTTACTTTGTCCTTCAACCCTTGCCTCCTTTCCTGTTCTTTCTTTCCCCTACTTACTGCTTCTTAGAGTCTGTCTCACGACTTTTGGCATCCCTAATATGACTCAATATTACTACCATCCTTCCCAGAGTCATGTTGTCCAAAGTCTGCTCTCTTATCCCAAGGACCAGCCTTTAGTGTTCTCAGAGAGCTTGCCAAAACTAGATTCATTGTGGGGTCCAGAGCAACCCTTGAGCTGCCCAATGAGCAAACTCAGAATTATCCCAGGTTGCTGTCGGGTCTTCTCCAGCTCTGAGTATTATTGTTATATTTGCCAGTGGTCTCTCTCCCTTCTAAAGCCAGATACAATTTCAGGGTCACACAGGCCCTGGATCCAGCTACAGCATTCACAACAGTGAGGATAAACTATGTATCGAATGCCTCCCTTGCATTATCTCAGTCTTAGAGTAGACCTGCATGGGAAAATTCTTAGTCTCATTTTACAGATGGAGAAACAGAGACAGGGTGTTAAATCAGTTGCTCAAGGTCATACCACCAAAAAAGGAAAAAATTCAAGATTTGACCCACTTTGACCCATAGGTTCTGAACCGCCTCTAGAAGCTGGCCATGGTTCCCAGAAGGAAGGGTTTTTCCCCTCTTGCTTGCTTTTGGGGTCCCTGATGACTTCTTTCTCACAACAGCCCGTGCTCCCACATACAGCTGTATGCCTCTTGTGTGGGGAGGCTGGGAAGGAGGACACAGTGGAGGGAGAGGAAGAGAAATTTGGTTTGAGCCTCATGGAGTGTACAATCTGCAACGAGATCGTTCACCCTGGCTGCCTGAAGGTGATGGCCCTGGGGACCCTGGAGTCTGGGATAGGGCAGAATGTCAGGGATCAAGGAGGTGGGGAACACTGCCTCTGAGTTTACTGACACCCTACATCCACTCCCTGCCCTCTTCCTACAGATGGGGAAGGCTGAGGGTGTCATCAATGCTGAAATCCCTAACTGCTGGGAGTGCCCTCGCTGTACCCAGGAAGGCCGGACCAGCAAGGTAAGGGCATGGACTGGGTTGGATGCTAGGTTCTGGGTAGGCAGTGGTTTGGGAAGCTGTGCAGAATCTCACCCCAGTTTCCATCTCCTTAGGATTCAGGTGAGGGACCAGGACGCCGCAGGGCTGACAACGGCGAGGAGGGCGCCAGCCTGGGGAGTGGATGGAAGCTGACGGAGGAGCCGCCACTTCCACCACCCCAGCCCAGGCGCAAGGGCCCCTTGCCTGCTGGGCCGCCCCCGGAAGACGTGCCTGGGCCCCCCAAAAGAAAGGAGAGGGAGGCAGGGAATGAGCCCCCTACCCCAAGGAAAAAGGTGAGCCAGGGAGCATCCTCACTAGATCTAGCTCAGGGGAATCTGGGAGCAGTAATCCTGTCCCATTTAGGGAAGCCTGGGCCTGAGAGGCAGTGCTCCAATGGTTCCCCTACCCTGGGGGGTTGTTGGGAGATGCAGTTTTCTAGGTGTTAGGGGGAGGATGGGCATGCTCAGGGTTCAGGAGAGGTATAGGTGAGGGGCAACTGGCAGTGGACAGGGAATCTTTGGGAGCCCTGGGTATTTTAGGAAGTAGGGAATGAGCATGCTCAAAGCTGCTACAAAGGAGGAAGGAGGGGCTGGAAAGGGCCTGAGGGGGAAGAAAGAGATGAGAGCATGCTCAGTGAGCCAAGACACTGGTTAGAAGGTGAGCATGCTCAGAATTCTTGAGGCGGGGGCTTCTGGGAATTGTAGTCTAAGAGGATTGGATCTTAGTTTTGTGAACGGTAAATGGCTAATGGGGTCTCCCTCCCTTTCCCCATATCTCCCCCTTGACCTGGTAGGTGAAAGGAGGCCGAGAGAGGCACCTGAAGAAGGTGGGTGGAGATGCCTGCCTCCTCCGAGGATCGGACTCAGGCGGCCCAGGCCTTCTGCCCCCCAGGGTTCTGAATCCAAGCCAGGCTTTCTCGTCCTGCCACCCTGGGCTCCCTCCCGAGAACTGGGAGGTGTGCCGGGGATCACTTTCTCCCCCTCCCCCCACCATTCCTTGCCACACCCTCCATCCCAGAGACAGAGATCTGTCATTTCCTGCTGACCTTGTCCTGCTCTTGCCTCACTTAGCCACAGTGGGCATCTGGACCACTAGGGAGAGTGGAGGGGGAGATGGGGTTGGGGCCAGGACCCTGACTTTCCAAAAATACTTGGGGTATTATCTGACCCTTTTACCTCATCTTTCCAAACCTTAAAGGGAAAAACTGAGTTCATATACCTGCCCAGTGACTTCTTTTGTGGTCTTAGCAAATTGTCAGCTGCTCTGATACTCAGTTTTTCATTTTTGAAATGAAAATGATACTGCTTTCCTTATCCACCTATCCCACAGAACTGTTTTAATTTAATGAAATTAAATGAGCTTTGTAAATTATAACATTTATCTCAAGGAAAACGAAGCCCAAAGAGGTTAAAAGATTTGTTTAAGGTTACACAGCAAAGCTAGAATTCAGATGTCACTTTGCACAGATACAATGTAAAGATCTGCCTGATTGCATTCAAATTCTACTTTTGCCATTTGTCATCTTGTAACTTTGGGTGCTTAATCTCTCTGAGCCTCAATTTTCTCGTATCTAAAAAGTGACCCAGGTTGCCACTCCATTCAAACACTGCGAGGATGTGATGAGTCAGTGAGTAGGGGGTGCTCCACTTGGGGCCAGGTGATCTTTGTTATTCTCATGTCGCTGAACAGACAATTCTAATTATCTAAGCCAGCATCCCATGTTATAGATTATGAGGCAAAGGCTTCCCAAGGTCAAACAGTTAATAGTCAAGCCAGTACCCAAAACTAGAATTTTTACTATTTTTTCATAGATCATTGTTTTTGGCAATGCATAAGCAATTAAAACCCCTAAGGCATTTAATTATTTGAATTAGTGCCTTCACGTGACAGATAAGGAAACTGAAGTTCGGAGAGGGTCATAGCTTGGCTGATGCCTCACATAGTTCAGGAGCACAGACAGGGCTGGATCTCAGGACTGTCCCTTGGACTATTAACTCCCCAGGGGCAAGGTGGTGGGAAAGTGTGTGCGAGGCCTTTGAACAGTCTCCCTCTGTCTCCCTGCAGAAACCAAAGCCACCTTTGGCCTCTGCTGAGGGCCCAGCGGTGCCGTCCCCATCACCTCAGAGGGAGAAGCTGGAGCGTTTCAAGCGGATGTGTCAGCTGCTAGAGCGGGTGCCTGACACCTCCTCATCGTCCTCAGACTCAGACTCAGACTCAGACTCATCGGGCTCATCGCTGAGTGAGGATGAGGCCCCTGGCGAGGCCCGGAATGGGCGACGGCCAGCCCGGGGCAGCTCAGGGGAGAAGGAGAACCGTGGAGGGCGGCGGGCTGTACGCCCAGGCAGTGGGGGGCCCCTCCTCAGTTGGCCCCTGGGCCCTGCCCCACCACCCCGGCCCCCGCAGCTAGAACGGCATGTGGTACGGCCCCCACCTCGAAGCCCTGAGCCTGACACGCTGCCTTTGGCTGCTGGATCCGATCACCCCCTGCCCCGTGCTGCCTGGCTTCGTGTCTTCCAGCACCTCGGGCCCCGGGAGCTGTGTGTTTGCATGCGAGTCTGCCGGACTTGGAGCCGCTGGTGAGTGGCCTGGACAGGCCTGGGTTCCATGCTGACACTGTCTTCACTTGCTGTGTGACCTGCAACTGGTTCCTGATCCTCCCTGGTCACTGTTTTTGTGTTGATAAAACTTGTAGTATGTATATATTATAGCATGATACTTCTGTATTTATTATGCACAGGCTGCTTTCCATTTTAGAGCTGAACTTTTTGAGGTTTCCCCTTTTACAGATGAGGCTGAGGTCAAGGTCATGTGGAAAGGAAGCAATAGAACCAGAAATTTGAGCCCAGAGGCCCTCTTACTCCAGAATCTTTCCTCTTAATAACTGTTATTTATAGTATTTAGTATGTGCCAAGCATAGTGCTGACTGCTGTACATACATATATCGTCTCATTTGCTTTTCACACTCCTGAGGACAGTCTTATCTGTCCCATTTACACATAATAAAGCTCTTTGCTAAGGTGGCCCCTGCCCTCTTACAGGCAGCTGTATTTGGACCTCATGACTTCACTTGTAACTTCTTCATGCTCCAGAGCCACCACCATCTCCCTTTGCCTATCCACCCTCATCTCCCCACTGCTTCTTAAATTTTGTTTAGAAATGTCAGTATCTTCCCAAGCCCTTGGTCTTCCTCTTTGATACTGCCCCTAACAAAATCTCTCCCCTAAATTAAATTTGTGCAGCACTCCATTCCCCTCACAGAGCATGTAGAATCTTTCTGCATGTTGATGAGCCTTCATTTGTTTATTCATAGTCATGTTCCAATCAGTTGCTGTGGTGGTACAGATGTTGTGTCTGTCTTATCTTCATGTTCCCAACACAAGACAAAGGGCACTGTAGGTGCTCTAGAAATAATTTATAAGTGAGTAAATCAGGCTCTTTTCCAGGCTCTTAACTGTGGGTGGACCCTGTTTGCCGGTTTGCAAGTGTTAGCTGATTTGTTCTTCATAATAGCACCCCTATGAGGGAATGAGGGACACCTGAAATCACAGTGCAAGTTACCAGGAGAACCAAAGCATTTACTCCGTAGTGTTTTTTGTGAGCTACTACACCTAAAGAACTGAACACAGACAATACCTGAGAAATAGAAACTACTCAATGTCTTAATTGTAATCATTATTATTCACTCAATTATAGTTACTAAAAGTACAGACCTTTACATCCTCAGACGATAGATCTATGTCCTAGAAGGTCTCCCAGTCAACCTGCAACATAGAAGCAAATAGTTATAGCAGTTGCTGGGGATCACCACCCCTGTTTGATGTAGTAGTTGAGGAAATGTTTGGTGAGGCCTCTTCATTAAAGCCAGCCCTGTGTTTGGCACGTGGGATTCAGAACTGAAGAGGACTTGATTTCTGCCTTAAGGAGAGAGACTTGTGACCAGTAGTAGAAAGAGGCTGCACTACACAGTGACCCCCAGCTTGGGCCATGGATTCTGGTCTTCATGAGTTCCATCAGCTGTGACTCTGGCACTTCCTGGATATATGGCCATAGGTGAACAGCCATACCTATCAAGTCCTCCGCTTTCTCATCTGTAGTCTTAATACCTTGTGAGGATTAAATAAGGTGGTTCTTGCAAAGAATTTAGCATAGAACCTGAAGAGTACTAACTAATAAAATAACAGCTTTTGATAAGATGATGAGGTAAGGCAGAGCAGGGGCCTATACGGTGGGGCACAGTAGGAATAATCAGAAGACTGTCAGGCCTAGGGGCAGAAATGGGCAGTGAGGATAGAGAACTTTTTAAGAAACAGAATAGCTTGGATTTGGTGACTAAATGGCTGTGAAGAAACAGGTTGACTCTCAGCTGAGACTGACTGGTCCATAAGCCTGTATGGGCAACAGTGCCATTTTCTGTGCTCAGGAATACTGGAGGTAGAGAGCAGGTTCCAGGGAAAAGTGAAGTGCTCAGATTTGACTTGTTTGGTTTGAAAGGCCTGTGTGTCAGTCAGCTGGATATACAGATCTGATGCTCAAAAGGAAGATCCAAGTTTATAAAATAGGGACAGCTGTGAACAAATAGGTGGGAGAGCAGGAAGTTATATGTTTTCTTGTCTAGTGGCTTCTATCTTTTCTTGGAACAAGAAGGCAAAATGATCTACCAAGGGAAAGATACAATTTTGAGAGTTTTCAACCTATAGGTATGAGATCCAAGGAAGAGGGCAGAAGGTAGAATGTCAGTATTTGTGAGTTAGAGAAAGTGCAGTCAGAGACTCGGAGGAGATGGAGGGGAGAGGTATGTCCTAAGGAAAAGAGATTGAAGGAGGAATGAATGATGATGAAGTGTCAGATGTTGGCAAAAGGTCATGGGAAATCAAAGACCAGAATTGGCGGTTGGATTTTGCTACAAGGAGACCTTGATATCCTTGGCTGTGCTGCAGCGTGGTGAGGAGACCAAAGCCAGGTCACATGGGGTCAAGGACATCAGCTTCAAGGCAGGGACTCAATCTGTTTGTTTGTTGCTATGTCCCTAGTTTCTAAGTTGGCATCTGGTATATAGTAGGTACTAAACAAAATACTTGTTGAATGAATGACAGTGAGGAAATCAGAATGGAGTGTAGAAAGGTGGCAAGGGTGGAGTTAGAGAGAAATTTGTAGGTGGGAGAGCAGGAAGTTGCAGGCTTTCCTGTCTGGTGGCTTCTATCTTGGAATAAGTAGGTGAAGTGATCTATGAAGAGCAAGTGGAGAGAGGGCAGGCTGAATAAGCATGGAGGAATTGTTGAGTTGTGGGTAAGAGGGCTTGAACTTTGGGGGACATTGGCACAGAGGGTGGCAAGGAACGGACTTGAACACAGGGTCAAGGTCAGTTGGGGTTGGGAGTAAGTCTTGGAAATGGACAGAGTAGTGAATAGTGGTAGCATCAGGGGGCCCAGATTTTGGGGGTGGATTGACTCATTCAGGGGCTGGCTGAAGAGAGTTAAGGATAAAGTGGATAGGTTAGGGAACTTGAACATCAAGCGCCTGCGTGTGCACGTCCACCTGCCCGCCTGACGCCCGCCTGCCCACCTGATGCCCGCCTGCTTGATGATGGTATATCTTGGCCTCTTAGTTCTTTCTGCCTCTTGCCTCGGTGTCATTCCCTAGCGTAGAAGGAACCTGTTCATGGCTCCCTGTTGCCTCACAACGAATTCCCACAGTCTCATTGGACATTTGGATGTGAACAGTGCCCCAGTGACAGCTCTAAACACTTCCTCTGTACTGTCTCCCTTCATGTTTGCAGCAAACCTTTGAAGTAAGTGCTGCATTTACTTCCTTTTATGGTTTGGAGAATGGAGACCCAGAGAGGGCAAGTGACTTGCCTAAGGTCCCTCAGAACACAGAAGTGGCAGAGCTGAGATATAGATCCCCATAGTGCTTACATTCTTTACCTCTGGGCTATCTGGCCATGACAATCCAGCCTGGCATTCCAGCCTTCCTTGACATGGCACCCCTACCCTAGACCTCCCCTGCAGTCTTACCCCCTGCTTCTAACCCACTCAGAGTTCAGGCTCTCAGTCAAGACCAGCTTGGTTTAAGCCCTGGCTCTGCTACCATTTGGTAACTGTGGGACCTTGAACAAATTTCTTAACCTCTATCAGCTTCATTTTCCTTAACTCTCAAAAGGAATTGGTAACAGAATTTACTTCCTAAGGCTGTTGTGAGGTTATATGCTTTGTGCATAGAACAGTACCTGGCACATAGTAAACTCTTCATAGATGCTAGTTACTGGTGCTATAGGCATCATCGTCATCATTCTCATATTATGAGATAATGAATTGCCCTTTGTTTCTTCTGCCTCGGGTCCTCAGAGCTATTTTCTCTGTGTCTTAGACCTGGATACTAGTTTTTCTTGATCTGGAATGTACACCCTCTTCCTCTCCTCCCATTCTGAGAATTATTACTGCTTCATTAAAGTCTTTCTGGGGGCTCCTGTCCTATTCCTCTTGTTGATCTCTTATGTCCTTTGTCTCCTCAGTTACCATGGACTGGCTATGTCTCCCCCATTTTCTGACTGCTCTGTGCCCAGTGGAGGCTGGACACATGGTATCAGTAGGACCCTCACTGACTGTTGACTGCCACTCTGGGGTTTAAACCCAGTGTCCTGGTCATAGAAGGGCAAAGGGAAAAAATAATTCCAGCCAAGAAGAGTCAGGAGGAGACTTCCTGGAAGAGGAGGCACTAGAACTGAGATCTGAAGGATTTGGGTTGATTGGCATTTCCAGCAGAACCACAGCATCTACCAAACTGTATTGGCACCATACAACACTGTGTGTGTCTATAGGTGGGCAGGTGGTTTGGCGTGGGATTTATATGTAATGCAATACAGAAACACAGTTAGGGGACTGACTGCAAGAGCTCCCGGGGGCAAGGGTTCCCTTCTAGCCATGGAAGGTCCAGGAGGTGCATCAAGGTAGTGGCTGCAGTTGAGCTTGGACTCAAGACTGGGTCAGAGTGGACAGAGAAAGGATTTGGATGGAGCCAAATTTTACAGAGAGAAAGATATAAGGGGTAGGACCTGGGGGAGGGCGTAAGGTAGAAGTTGGGTTGGATGTGGTTAGTTTCTTTTTCCTTTTTAGAATTGGAGAGATTTGTAAATGATGATTGGTTTAGGAATTGGAACCAGAAGAGTCTGGAATGCCAAAAGAGGAAGGAAATGGAGTTGTTGGATTTTGAAGTGTTTATATCTGTGCCTCCAGCATTCCCAAAAAATGTCACCCAGCTTTGCTGGAGTATGCGTGGCAGTTTTAAGTGGCACAAAAGCATGGCTTAGTCTTTGCACTAATTTTGAAAGAAAAGTCTTTCTATTTTGTGCTATTGTATCTTTAACACTTAACTCCTTGTTTAACAAAATATCTTCAGGTGGTAGTCTAAAGCCACAGCAACACCTGATTAGAATGTAATAGCCCTACTCTGTTTTTATTGTATCTATTTCTAAGGTTAATATATTTATGTGAAACAATGCTGGTTTTAAGTGCAAAGAGAAGATCAAATTAAAGATAAACTCATGTTCTCTGCAGATTATTGGATAGCAAATGACTGGAGTTAGGGGTCACCGTTCCAGCCCAGGGTTCTTGAAGAAAAAGCCCTTTAGAATTGGGGTGTGGGTTATGTCAAATCTAAGGAACAAAAAGAACAAACTAATCAAAAACAGACTCACAAACATAGAGGACAATCTGGTGATGGCCAGAGGGGGGAGGGGTTGGGAGACTGGGAGAAAAGGGTGACGGTTTAAAGAAGGATAAATTAGGAGTTGATAGATGGTCACAGGGATGGGGAGCATGGCATAGGGAATGCAGTCAGCATTAATGTAATGGCTAGGTGGAGAGCCAGAGGAAAGAGCAATTAGGGGGATCATTTTATAAACTGTATAAATATCCAACCAATATACTGTATACTTGAAACTAATAAAATTAAAAATCAATACAAAAATTTTTTAAATAAAGGATTGGGATGTGGACAGGAGGTAAGCTACAGCTTCCTGGGCCCCTCCCCACTCCTGCTCCTTCTGAGATAGTTCATTTAGTCCAGTGGGAATTTTTTTACATGTCTTTGAGAACTACAGTAAGAGTTTTCAGATTGAGTCTCAAGGAACTTTAGTGTACCACAAAATGTTAATAGATAACCCTGGGAGAGGTGAGGAAGGGTTCCCTGGTAAAATAAGTTTGGGAAGCCCTTTTACAGTTACTTCATGTTGGATTAGTCAAGCCTCTTAGAAATGCTGGGATCAAGAAACCTGTTTAACTTTGTTCAGGCCTCATTCGTCTTTATAGCTTCAATACCTGGGACCTGCCAGGTCTTCTATAAATATTGAGTAAATGAAAAGCTATAAATGAGGTTTGTTGTGGGGTTGCTCAATGGAAGTGTGGCAGCATTCATTCATTCAACAAATGTGCAACAGATAACCTACTGTGCACCTGGCATAGTCAGTCCTAGGTACTGGGGATACCAAAGGGAAAATGCCAGTCTGCTCTTGTGGAACCGACATTCTAGTTGGAAAGACACAGTAATCAAATAGGGCTGTAAGTCAAGCCTTGGGCAGCTGGCTATCAGAATGGGGCAGATGTGGATGGATCAAAGGCATATATTAGTAGATGAGAAGTGCTGACGAGCCAACGAAACTTAGTGATCAGTCCAATGTGGGGTTAGGTTGCTGATAGATCCCTTTGGTATCATATCAAATACAGCATGTAGGGTGTTTCTGTGTGTCTTTGGCAAAATATAAGTTGTAAGGTCC
The DNA here is from genome assembly GCA_030015415.1 of Cynopterus sphinx. Classification (NCBI taxonomy): domain Eukaryota; kingdom Metazoa; phylum Chordata; class Mammalia; order Chiroptera; family Pteropodidae; genus Cynopterus; species Cynopterus sphinx. Next base: position 89,250,021 of record CM057379.1, on the reverse strand, counting down.
GCAAACCAGAATGACCTCATTTGATTTACAGCAGCCATGTGAGGCAGGCCAAGTATGGATCATGATCTTCGTTTTTCTAAATGAAGCCTCTGGGGCTCAGGAAGAGGAATGGACTTTCCCAGGGTCTTGTATCCAGTCAGTAATGGGCCTGAGCCCTAAACTCAGTGCTCTTGGCCTGCAGTCTGGAGTTTCCTGCAAACTCCCACTCTCCTGCTGTCTGAATGGACCAAGAGAAAACTGGGGTGAACCATTGAGTGTGGAGAGGGTTGTGGACTCCCTGAGAGCTGAAGGCTCTGTCTCCCCCCTTGTGGCTGGCAGGTGCTATGATAAGCGTCTGTGGCCTCGAATGGACCTGAGCCGGCGGAAGTCACTCACCCCACCCATGCTTAGCGGTGTGGTTCGTCGCCAACCTCGAGCCCTAGACCTCAGCTGGACAGGTGTCTCCAAGAAGCAACTCATGTGGCTTCTGAACCGACTGCAAGGTATGGCGGGGTGGTGAGTCAGGCTAGAGTGAGGATGGGAATATACATGGGGCAGTCCTCCTAGCACCAGCTTTCTGACCACCCCCAGGCCTACAGGAGCTGGTGCTGTCCGGCTGCTCCTGGCTGTCTGTCTCTGCCCTGGGCTCAGCCCCACTGCCGGCCCTGCGGCTCCTAGACCTGCGCTGGATTGAGGATGTTAAAGACTCCCAGCTCCGCGAGCTGCTGCTGCCTCCGCCAGACACCAAACCAGGTGTAGCCTCTGTTGGCTCATTTGTAGAATGTGTTGGGTAAGGGTAGGGGTATGAGGCCTCCAAGGTCTCTCTTGACTCATGCTAGGTGTTAAAGGATTGAAGAAAGGGTTGAGATAGAACACTGGAGTTTAAACAGGAAGGTCCTGCGTGGCTGTTGTTTATTCATTCATTCACCTGCTATGTGCTGGGCTCTATGCTAAGAGCAGAGGGAACAGTTTAAAGGATGTAGTCCCTGTTCTCCAGCACATTACAGGACTGACGGATGACAGAATTCTTTGAGAACCAGGGACTATAAGCTAATAATTCTGTGGGTATGATGGGCTTTACTGGAGAGCCTCTTCCAAAGAGAGCAGTGGCAATTGCTATAGAATAATGTGGGCCCCAGGTGGCCAGTGAGTTCTGTTTGTCAAGAGGAGCCAGAGTATGGATTTTTCTTTGAAATATCCTGGTTTTTAAATAATGGAAATTAATTCAAATTCTTTTAAAAGTTATGTATGGATCTAGTAAAAATATGGCTGAAAAATAGATTTGACCCCAAGACTCCCTTGCCCTATAGTAAAAAGACAAGGATATTCCTAAGGGAAAAAGAGCAAAAAGAGAGCCAGTCGACTTGGAAGGTTGCGAGGAGATGGTGTTATCATTTCCCCAGGCAGACCAGCCATGTTTTCACCCCAGGTCAGGCCCAGAATATATTGAACACATATTCTGGCCCTGGCCCTGGCCCTGTGTAGGACCCTGGAGACCTTAAACTGAATCAGCTTCATTCCTAACCCTGGTGGAATCCTAGTCACGCAGAAGAATCAGAAATAGTTATGCCATGATATGGTAAAGACTGGGATTTGGGGGGCAGTGAGAGAAACCCTTCTTGAAAAGAGCTATTTGAACTGAGTTCTGAAAGAGACAGGGTTTTTTCTAGGGAGTATAAAGCGAAATAAGCAGTTTTATGGGGCAGGAGGCTCATATTGGCAGAGAGGGATGCTAGAAGCTAAGCCTGGTCAGGTGGGCAGAGGCCTGGTTACTTTGGGGGTCATATGGAGGTGTGGAGTGAGGGCACTGAAGTCTGGAGGCTCCTTGTCTAGCCAGTAAATGGGATGCTCACAGTAGCATCCCCTCTGGTTTCTACCAGTCTATTTTCCACATTGAAGCCAGGGAACGATCCAGAAGGACGGATCTAACCATGTCATTCCTGTAGTATAAACTTTCCTGTTGCTCTCCAGTGTTCTTTGGATACCATAGTTGCTAAGGGCCAGCATGGTCTGGTTCCTGCTGAACTGTGGCATCCTGCATTTTAGCCACCTCAACTTCCTTGCCAAGTTCCCTCTAGCCCCAAGGTCTTCGCCCACTCTGCCTAGAATTCTTTATCCTCTTTCATCTAATTAACACCTAATCATCCTTGCATCAATCTAAATTGCCATTTCCTCCTAGAAGCCCTCCATGATCCTTTCCCCCACTGAGATCAGAGTCCCTCTTCAACTTTGAGAGCAGTCCCTTCCCAGTATAGCACTGTACAGTTGTGAAATCATTTGATTAAATTCTGTTCCCCCTCACTAGGTTCTTAAGCTTTGTGAGGGCAAGGACTATGTGCTTGCCCCAGCACCTTGCTTTCATACCTTTTTTATATATCCCTTTTTGCTACCCACACCACCGCTTTTACAGCAGTCTTGGAGTAGAGAAGCAACTAGGATTTTTTGCATTTGCTGGACAAGGCACCAGAGGCCCAGAAGGGTTCAGTGATCACTGCCAGTCACAGGCAAAACTGGACCAGAGTAGTCACCTATTGCCCACTCTTAACTGGAATTGGACTGAGCCAGGAAGATTTGGGCATGAGTAAGGGTAGGCATTGGGAACAGTGCTTTCCATGAGGTGAGAAAGTACTCATTGGCTGGCAGCCTGAATTTGTTTCAATTTAAGCCCATTTATCAGGAGCTTGCAAAGACGAGCCTTCTAGGCCCTTGAGCCCTGTGGTGCAAATTGGCACTTTTCTGATCTTGACTCCCTGGTTCATGATTCATTCCTGGAGCAAAAGTTCTACCGTGCTTTTGCCCCTGCTGTTCTTTGCCTGGTGTACTCTCTTCCTACCTCTCTACAGAGTCACATCCTTGAAGGCCCAGCTCAAATGCTGCCACCACAGTGAAATCCTCACTGATGCCCCCTTTCCTCACCCAAGCCAGAAGTGCCCTTTTTCCCTGCATCCTTTTAATGACATTTAGTTGTGGCCCACGGTTGAGGGCATCTGTAGATGTATTCTCTTTCCAGGTTCTTGGCTTCTCCAAGGAAATATAAGGAGAGCTTTTCTAATTAGGTACCCACAGAGGTGGCCTGGCAGGTAACAAGTGATGGGCATGGTGCAAGACAATAGGAAGTAGCACGTAGCAACCCAACTCCAGTCAGTCATTGTCAGGTGAAAGGGGCAGCCCTGTAATGCTGGATCTACAATTTTTTTTTAAGGAAAAGCTCAGTGTATAAATTCCTTTATTAAAATGTCCTTTTTTGTAGCAGTAGAAATCAAGAATAATTTTTAGCATTGTGCAGACTCCGTAAAACACTTGGAGTCTATGTTCATGAGTTTGTACATCCGATTTAATTTATCTAGGGGCTAGGCTGGTGCCTGGGAGGCAGACAGCATTGTGGTGTTTGGACTTGGAGTCACTGAGGCTTGCTATCCTAGCTATTACTCCATAATCATGTGACCTTGGACAGATTGCTTAATGATTTGAGCCTCAGTTTTCTCATCTGTAAACAGGAATGATAATCAGGGAACTTTTCTCCCAGGGCTGTGGTTCCTAAAGCATAGTCAGCCACATCAACATCACTAGAGCAATGGTCCCCAACCTTTTTGGCACAAGGGACCGGCGCTCCTCTGAGAATCTCATCAATGCCTGATGATCTGAGGTGAAGCTGAAGCAGTGATGCTAGCACTGGCGAGCGGCTGCAAATATAGAGGAAGCTTCACTCACTCACCCACCACTTAACCTCCTGCTGTGTGGCCCTGTTCCTAACAGGTCACACCCAGCCCAATATTGGTCCCAGTCCCCAGCCAGGGGGTTGGGAACCCCTGCACTAGAAAATTTGTTAGGAAAATAAACTCTGAGGCCCTAACTTAGACTACCTAAACTGTTGATGCACCATAGGCATTTTTTTTTTTAACTGTAATCCAAGAATGTGGTAGATACAATAAGAGGGAAACTTTGGGTACATAGATGAGCAGTACGAGCTCCTCTGTCTTGCAGATTAGGGAAGAGGAGGCCTCTGAACTCAGACCTGGAACCAGACACACTAGCTAGGCAGAGGACTGAGCACAGGTGGCCACAGGCAGAGTCTGTCAGGGTAAGGTCACCTGTGGAGTTTGAGGGTGAGGGAGAGGAGTTAAGAGCTGAGATAGGGATAAGATCTTAGAGGAACTGAATGTTTTACCAAGAAGATTGGACTTGTCTGAGATATCCTCAGAGAGTTTTAAGCAGAGAATAAATGTTGTCCCACTTGTGTTTGAGAATGGCTCTCTGGATTGCAGGAAGGAAAGGAGAGACTAGAGTGAGTGCAAAGGCTGGGGCAGGAGTTCAGGGTAGTGGTGTTGGCTCAGAGTGGTGATGGGGAATGCAGAGAAAGGAATTTAAATGGTTACTTTACTAACCTTGGAAGGAGAAGGAAGTGGGAGAGCAGCCTGGCATGTCATTTGTTAGATGAATGATTGATTATATTGAGCACCTATGTCCCTTTTGTTGGGGTTGAGTAAGAACAAAGACAAAAAAATTCTTCTTGGAATTGACATTCTAGTGAGAGGAGAGAAAGAAATATATATGTCAAATAATGGGGAAAGGGGGAAACAGTACAGAGAAGGGGTAGAAGTATGTGGAGTGTTATAGTTTTAAATGGAATAATCATGGCAGGCCTCACTGAGGAGGCATTGTGAGCAATGGACAGATGAGATGAGGTCAGGTTGTGGGGGTGTTTAGGAGAAGAGAATGCCAGGCAGAGAGTATCAGTCCAGGTGCTCTTTTATAGTGGGAGCAGGATCAAGGGTAGTGAGAAATGTGAACATGGAAACAATTGGTCAGGATGCCTACTAGGTGTAACGATGGAATAGTGGGTAGTGCTGACCTCTTGTTTGCCTGCCCAGGGCAAACGGAAAGCCGTGGGCGGCTGCAGGGGGTAGCAGAGCTGCGCCTGGCAGGCCTGGAGCTGACAGATGCCTCCCTGCGACTCCTGCTGCGCCATGCACCCCAGCTGAGTGCACTGGACCTGAGCCACTGCGCCCACGTTGGAGATCCTAGCGTCCACCTCCTCACGGCCCCCACCTCCCCACTCCGAGAGACCCTGGTACACCTCAATCTTGCTGGTAAGCATGGTCCCGTCTGTTCATCCTGCTAGCCTGTTGGTCCACATGACCAGTGCCTACCCCCTAACTCTCCTGGTATTGGCTACCATTGCCCCATCCCCAGGTTGCCACCGCCTCACTGACCACTGCCTTCCGCTGTTCCGCCGCTGCCCGCGCCTACGCCGTCTTGATCTGCGCTCCTGCCGTCAGCTCTCACCTGAAGCTTGTGCTCGGCTGGCAGCCGCTGGGCCCCCTGGCCCCTTCCGCTGCCCAGAGGAGAAGCTGCTTCTCAAGGACAGCTAGTTGGGTGCCCCCCACCCTCCCCCAGGACTCGTCAGGAGCCTGGACCTCAGGCCTTCATTTCCCCTGCTGGGAGGCCAGGTTACCCACCTCATGACTTGGGATTCCTGAGTTTTCTGACTTGGGATTCCTGCCCAGGGACTCGAGCCTGCCTCCCACTCTCTACCCCCTGCACTGATATTTCTGGGGGTCTCTCCTTCCCACCCCCTCTCCCTTCCACCTGCTTCATTGTCCATCCTCTGGGCGGGGAGTGGGTCAGAGGTACTGGAGGGGTGCTGAGCCAAAGGGATGGTGGGAGGGTGGGTAAGGTGCAAGTTTGAGGGAGGGAGAATGGGGGAAGGGTATCAGGATACTGGGAGCCAGGGGCTGGGGAAGGCGGAGGCTGGGGGAGGGGTGCAGAAAGCAGACCACCAAGGGTGCAGGGAAAGGACCAGATACTTGGAGTTGGGGGGTGGGGAGGGCATAAAGGGAAACCAGAAGAGCAATTGAGGATCCCAGGTGTCAGAGGTGGGGGTACTTGGGGAATCAGGGAAAGCCAGGGCTGAGTGAGGGTTTTGGAGGGAGGGGACAAGAGCAGGTGTGAGGGCAGTAGTACCCCCTTAGGGGGTCACCCCTCTCCTTACTCCCTCCCCAGATTTCAGTTCCTTCCCCTTCCCTGACTCCTTGAAAGTCACTGACAATGGCAGCTATTGAGAGGAGTGGGGGCCCGCTGGCCTACCTGCTGTTCAGCGTGGTCCAGGGGAGTGGTGAGGGGTACCCCAGCCCCCTGCCTGCCTCCCCGCTCAATACTTGAACATTCATCTGTACTGAAGTGTTACTTGAACCTGGGGAACCTCGGACCTAGGCGAGCCACGTTGAGGGGCCAGGACCAGCTTGGACTGAGACTGGACCAGTGGGCGCCCAGTTTGGACTGTGCCACTCCCAGGCTCTCTCTTGCTTTACTGTATTGAGCAGCTCCACCCACTCGACCTGAGATGGGCTGGGGTGGGATGCCAGCCCAACGATGGGGATGATGGGACTCCTCCAGCTTGGCATTTCCCACTCTTTCATCGTCATGGAAACTTGTATCCCATTTGCCCAGGGAACTGCCACTCCTGGTTGCCATGGAAATAGCAGCCAATGGACACGGCCCAAAGCCACTGTTAAGGCTAGAAATGGCCCCTTTTGGTTGCCATGGGAACTTAGTAACACTCTTGCCCTGCCCCTTCCTCCAGTGTGAGGGCGGGGTTCGGGGAGCCAGGGCCCGCCCCTCAGCCCAGGCCTGAGGCGGCGGGGGTGGGGGGTGGGGGGCGCTGGTATGTACCATGTAGGGGAGGGGGGAACTATCCACATACCTCAGGTAACTGGGAGGTGAGCGGGTGGGGGGAGGGACTGGGAGGACCAAAGCCGTGGGGAGGGGGTCCTGGGGATCACGAAAGGCTTGAGGATGGGGCCGCTTGGGGGAGGGGTAGGAGGCAGCCTGGCTGGGGACAAGTGGGGGGCCCAGCCGGGCTGGGCCCCAAATCTACAATACGGTTTGCTATAAAACTCAAAATCTTACAGCCGGGGCCGCTGAGTTCATGTGTGTGTCTGCGGCGTCTGTGGGCGGGGATAGGGTGCGGATGATCGTAGTGCTCACCCTTTGGGACTCTGAGGGAGGAGCAGTTTGGATGGATCAGAGAGCCTTGGACCTCCTGGGGCTTTCCGGAACTGAGTGTGCAGGGCGCCCTGCGGTCCCCACAGACGCATGGGCTCACCTTCCGCAAGTTCATATTTATGGGGTTGGAGCTGGGTGTGTCCAGGTGCACTTGGAGTGACCCACAGCCCAGGAACTCCCAGTTCCTGACTGGGGCTCCTGGATGACATTTTAGGTGGACTGGGGTCGTGGGGTCCTTCAGGATTTCTGCCTGCGGCCCCCCCAGCTCCACCCCATCATGTGGCCACCCCGGCTCCGCCTCTGCCCCAGTTCCTGTTTAGGCCTCTGCTGTCCCACTTCGGCCCCTAGGGCTCCCTGCAGACGTCTCTTCCTGCTCCGCCCCGGCCGCATCTTCGCATCTTGGTTCTGCTGGGGGGGATGGGGTCTTCCCCCGGGCTGGCCCTCCTGGAGTCCCCGAGGCCGCTTAGCACCACGGTGACCTCGCAATCTGTCTGACACCACGGTCCCCAGGATGAAGGGCGGCGAGGGGGACGTGGGCGAACAGGCCCCGCTGAACCCGGAGGCTGAGAGCCCTGCAGGCTCCGCCACATACCGAGAATTCGTGCATCGCGGTTACTTGGACCTTATGGGGGCCAGTCAGCACTCGCTGCGGGCGCTCAGCTGGCGCCGCCTCTATCTCAGCCGGGCCAAGCTCAAAGCCTCCAGCCGCACGTCTGCCCTGCTCTCGGGCTTCGCCATGGTGAGGGGAGGGAAGGGGCGCACTGGGCGGGAGGGGGTGGCACTCGGGGGCACGGGGCCTTGGGCAAATGAGTGTGGATGGGAGGCAGGAAAGGGAAAGTTGGGGTTTGAGGTAAAAGGGAAACAAACAAGGTCCCAAGAGACAGCACAAGTCCCTTTTTAATGGTGTGTGTGTAAACACCCTTGGCATAAACTGGGCTACAGGAAGGATAAACAAATGCCAAAGATGTTAAAGGGGACCTAAGTCATGGGGGTAGACAATTCGCCAAGGGGGTTCCATAGCAAGGATGGCGCAAAGAAGCTCGAAAGCATAGTCTAAGAAGGATTACTAGACTCTCATGGTTCAAAGGCAAATTGAGTTGGGTGGGGGCTGTATAAACAGGGCTGGGCTGAGGGCATGTCAGAATAAACTGGAGTCACCCAATTGAAGGTGGGCCCATCCCAAGGAGGGCAGGTAGTTCCCAGCAAGTACAAAAGGTGTTTAATGTAGTTCAGGGAAAACTTTGAGAAGATGCCTGTGAGGAAACCTCTAGGGAAAGAAGCTAATTAGGAAGCTGATACATGATTCCTGGGCTGATAAACTGGGGGTGTGGGAAGATGCTATCAGCTAACGTTGGCCCAGAAGAGGCCTCATAGGAAGCTGGAATGAGGGAAGTCCCAGAGTAGAGTCAGCAGACACAAGTCCTGGCTCTTTCTTCCTTGGGGCCAGCTGTGTGACCCTAGACAGGCCTCCACCACTTTCTTTGGTCAATGGGAAATTATGAGATCATGGAGGGTGCGCTCTCTGTAGTCTACCAAGTACCTGGACCAGAATGAGCTGATTCTTTTTATCAAAGCCTAGATCCAAGCATGTTAGAGCAAGACACACACTAAACATGGCTCCGACTACCTGTTAATTGGACAGGCATGAAAATCAAGGGCCAGAATGGGACAGTTGCTCTGCCAAGACTGCACAGCAGATGAAGGATGTAGAATAAACTAGGACTCAGGGTCACTTGTTAGTCCAGGGCTTCTCCACAATCATGACAGAAGAAAGAGAAAGTGGCCAGTGGAAGAGAAGTCCCCATAGCGATATAGGACAGGACAAATTTCTCCAAGTGTGGGGGAGACCAAGCCCTGCACTGAGAGAAGAGGGGCCTTTGGTGCAGAGTGTGGAAAGAATTCAAAACACTCAGCAAAGTTGTAGTCAAAAGAAAAGTTTGTTAGAAAAAATAATGCTCCACAGAAGAGTGTGGTCTCCTCCCAGAGGCAGAGAGTGGGACAGTGAGAGAGTAAAGGCACTGAGAGGGACCGTGAGTGTTCAGGGAATTCAGTTGATATGCCATTCTTTAGTTTCCATTTCCTGATATAGACAAACAGTTAGGAAGGGGAAGAGTATATAGCATGAATATGTAGAGTGAAAGGCCTGTTGGGAGTTCCCAGCCTTTAATCCTTAGGTTCCCCATGGTTTTAGCCATAGGGAATGACTCTTGCCTGTTTCCCCTTCTGAGGTGTGGATTATGGGTCTTAGTAATTTTCCTGTTCTGAAGGTGCCCTCCTGGCCTGGCTGCAGGGCTGATCAGCATATTGCAGTCTCTGAATGTAGCTTGATGAAAAATTTTAATTCTTTTGCCTCCTTCCTACATTAATAGAACTGTGTTCTTGTTAGAGTCAAATTGAAATGGGGTGATTTGGGTTAGTCTCCGCCCCTCTTCATGCCACAGCCTCTGTATTTGAAGTGATGAGGGAAAATCTCTATCCCTAATAGTCATCCTAAATCTGTGGTTTTCTATGTGGGGGCCTAAGATCCACAGGCCAGCCCACCCTTCCTGATGTGAAGTCAGCCAGGGACAGGGGGTTGGCTTCCATTCACCTGTACAGACTGTAGAGGGAAGAAAGCAGTCACATGGACCTAGCTGAGGGAAGTCCCCCACCCCCAAACCCCATGGCCATCCTCTTCCCAAAGGGCCAATCTGACCTGCTGCTAGACTTGCATGTTGCTTGGGTGACAGCTTAAGGGCCAGAATCTTCTCTACAGGATCAAGAGGCCAGATGGGTAGGTTCTGGGGCAGGACTGGCTCTAGTCCTTCCAGGGAAGAGCAAGGCTGGGTCAGGTTATAGGAGAAACCAGGACTAGGCCTGGCCCAGATCCCTGTCTGTAGAAAACACCTGCTTATACCTGCCATGGCCTAATTTCCCAAAATACTCATCCTGTCTTCCACCACTCTCCATGTTCTGCACATTCTTCTTTCACTCAGCCCCAGAGCAATCTAATGGATTCTGCAAGAAAAAGGCATGGGGAAAGATCCGCATTCTGGAATCCAGGTGGCCTGTGTTAGAATTACACAAATTGTATTGAACTGTCACCAAGTACCACACACTGTGCTTAGGGCTTTAATGTACATCATCTTTCTATTATCCTTTGAAGTAGGCACCACAACTGTGTCCATTTTATAGATGAGAAAACCGAGGATCAGAGATGTTAAGACACCTGCCTAGGGTCCCACACAAATAACTGGCAGGATTTTAACTTAGGCAGTCTGGTTCTGGAGTCCAAATGTATGCAAGTCTAGAATAGGATCATCAACTCAATGTTTGTAAAGGCCAGGCAAATAATATGGATGCCAAGTTGGCTCTGTGGGAACTATAGCTATAAAGAGACCCCATGACCTGTTCAGAGGAAGCAGTCATGACTCCACTCTAGCTGATAGTTGCCATGCAGGAATGTAGTTCTGGTGTAACCGGATCTTTCAAAATTTCAAAATGATCTGGAAATAGAGATATTTATATGATATCTCTTGAATTTTCAAAGTTGGCAACTTAATTCTACTTAACTTTTTATTTTATTTTATTTTTTTTTTTGCAAGAAAAGCTTTATTAGAAGGGAAAGTACACTTCCAGATGTAGAAGGGGGTGGCAACTTAAGAAACACACTGTATGAACAGCCAGGCAAAACATGTCTGCAAGCTGGCTTGGGTTCATAGTATGCCAACATGCAAACTCCGGTCTTGGACTTCAGTAACTCTAATAATAATAGCAGACACCTAGTTCTTACTAGTGCCTTGCACTTTTCTTATCACTTGATGTATTATCTCATTCGATTTCTATAACAACTCTATAAGGGAGATAGGCGCTACTATTAAAACCTCATTTTCCAAAAGAGGAAATTGAGGCACAGAAAGAATTAAGTCACTTGCTCAAGACTACCATGCTTGTAGACTTGAGAATGGCCAGAATCTGTGCTTTTTAACCCCCATGTTATAATAAGGTAAGATGGTCAGAAACGTGTCATCCAGCCCTCTTGATAGGTAGGTTGGGAAACCAAGGACCAGAACAGGCCAGAGTCTTTCCAAGACTGCCCATTTGTGCACTCAACAAAGACTGGGAGACTTTTTTTCTGCTAGGCACTATTCTAGGTCCTAAGGATACATCAGTGATGTATGCCAACAGGCAAAAACCCTGCCTGCTACTGTTGAGGTTATGAGCACTCAATCCATCCTCTTTTGTCCCCACAGGTGGCCATGGTGGAGGTACAACTGGAGAGCAACCATGAATACCCGCCAGGCCTGCTGGTGGCCTTTAGTGCCTGTACCACTATACTAGTGGCTGTACACCTCTTTGCACTCATGGTCTCCACGTGTCTTCTGCCCCACATTGAAGCCGTTAGCAACATCCACAACCTCAACTCTGTCCACCAGTCTCCACACCAGCGACTCCACCGCTACGTGGAGCTGGCCTGGGGCTTCTCCACTGCCTTGGGCACCTTCCTTTTTCTTGCTGAAGTTGTTCTGGTTGGCTGGGTCAAGTTTGTGCCCATTGGAGCCCCCTTAGGCACGCCAGCCCCCATGGTACCTGCTTCCCAGGGGCCTGGGACTCTGTCACCAGTGGCCACCTCCCTTAGCCCAGCTTCTAAGCCACCCTCTGCTTCTGTAGCCCCAGAGGCTGAGCCACCTGAGGCCTGTTCCTCCTGGCAAGCATGTGGCGGAGGTGGGGCCCATGGACCAGGCTGGCAAGCAGCCATGGCCTCCACAGCAATCATGGTACCCGTGGGGCTTGTGTTCGTGGCCTTTGCTCTGCATTTCTACCGCTCCTTGGTGGCACACAAGACAGACCGCCACAAGCAGGAGCTAGAGGAGCTGAGTCGCCTGCAGGGGGAGCTGCAGGCTGTGTGAGGCTTGTGCTAGCCACCACGGAAAAGCACTGCCTCCCTCAGAGGTCAGCCACAGACCCCAGGTCTCCAGACTACTTCCCTGACCCTGCCTAGAACCATTTCCTGTGGCTACTCTCAGGTAGAGACCAGATTCCTTCCCTCAGGGTCTTTTGGGCTGGGCCTTGGGGCAGCTCCCACATTCCAAGGGATTCTCCTTGTCAGCCTGACCCATGGGTTTTGTAAATTCTTTATACCAGGGCTTGGAGGAGCAAGGGAGAAAATGGAAGGTCCTTAGTCCAAGGCTCATGTGGTAGGTGGAGGGGAGGCAGACAGACCCTGGTCAGACCTCTGGTGCTGATCCTTAGCCACTTGCACCTATATAGGATGTGGAGGTCAGGTTACATACCCATCAAACTGCCCCAGAAGGCAGCCAACTCTTGCTTTATGTTTGTAGAATCTATTTTATGGTTAGGATTTTTCCTCATCCCGATTTTGAAGGGTTCCATACACTTAGTTGCTATAGAGAGGATTTGTGTGTTTCTTCCCCAGGCATAGGTCTAGCCTCTTCTAGGAGGAGCCTCCCTATTTTTGGAGGTTCTAGTGCCTGTCCAACTTCTCTAGACCCACACTTAATGCTTCTATATGTGGTTCTCACTTTTCTCTGCCAGGTTGGGGGTCTTTGGAAACTTAGGGCCTGTGTGCCCAGCCCAACTGCCTGGCCAGTGTTGGGGTGAGGTTTTTAAATTCCTGTCCTAGCCCTTGAAATACAGAGCTATTCTGACACTGAATTTTTGATGCACCTTGTTTTGTATAATAAATTCTTTCACAGATGTTCCTGTGGCTGTGAATAGGGTGAAAGGGAGGCCTCCTTGGGATCAGGTGACTTGTTCCTAAGAGCTGGTTAGAGGCATGTATACCTGGGGGTGGAGCAGGGGTGTGGGAGGGTGGGTTCCAGGTATTGACCTCTTTCTGGTGCTGACAGGGGCCAGTACTTCTGAATGTAGAAGCTGAGTTACTACAAGGCAAAAAAGGCTTTTGCACTGTTGTTCCTGAGCTCAGGGTCTCTATCAATTTCATTAAGGATTTAGTATGTTTTACTGTTTTTTGTTTGTTTGCTTGTTAGTTTTGAGTGACTACTATATACTAGGGGCTTTTCATAGGTTATTTCATTTAATCCTCACAACCACCTCAAGAGACAAGTCTTTCTCATTCCCTTTCAGAGGCAAGAAAGCTGAGTCCCAAGAAGGCTGAGAATCTTGCCCAGAGCCACAGAACTACTCAGTGAAAACATCACATAGGGAATCTGACTTGAGAAGCCAGTACTTTTAAACTGGGACAAGAGAAAGGAATATGATCTCATCATCCATTTAAAGGATCCCAATCTCTCTTCTATTCTTATGGTGTGAGATCTTGAAGTCTTCCTTTTCTCTTTTCTTATTACTTAAAGTGGTGAATTTGCATGAACCAGGTTTCAAGGGCTTTCCCTATGTTATCTGATGGCTACAATAGTTTCGTGTGACAGAAGTTAATACCCCTTTCAGAGGAAGAATCTGAAACACAGAGAGGTCAATGAGTTGCTCAAGGTCATACAGCAAGAGCTGTAGATAGTTATCTGAAACCTACCTGGCATCTTCAGCTCAGGCAGCGGAGCCTCCTGAGAATGCCATTACCCAGAGACCAAGATATTCTGCGACCAAAACGAAAGGATGCCCAGCGACAGGGCGACCTTTGTCCCAGGGTCCCAGGTGTTAAGCCTGAGCTGGTGCTGCCCTCGAGTGGCAGGATTGGGTAAGCATAGGCCCCCCAACCCTGACCCGGCTGAAAAGAGCGGGCACTGGGATCATGCCTGGAGAACGAACCAGTCCACCCTAGTTCCTGTAAAACGTAACTCGATTTTCACAAGACCCATTCAATGGCCTTTAGGCTCCACCAGGCTTATTATAGAACATTTAAGACAGCTTCGGATTTAATCATTAATAGCGGGCCGAGTACGAGCAAAATGCCACAGCTTCTGCAGGCCTCAGTTTCCCCATATGTCTGGTGGGCATCTTAAACAGATAGAGTTCCGAGGGGGGAAACGAGAGGAAAGCGCTTCCTACATTATGTACAGCGCCAGGGAAACGACGTGAGTCACCGTCCGTGATTGCACTTCCCCACCTCGGGGCGCCCCTCCCAACCCGCCCGGGTCGCGGTGGGCTCTACAGGAAGTGTCCCCGCGACGCCCGGCTCCGCACGCTGACCACGCCCTCTGCGCACACCACCTTGGCTCCACCCACAAACGTATTTGCAGATTCGCTAGGCCGGCTCCTCAGAATTGCTCAGACCGTATGCTTAGCCGAAAATTCTCATCGGACTCCGAGAAGAGCTTTGGGCTGTGGTCAGTTTCCCTGGGTCAGAATAAGGCGGTCCTTCGAGTTGTGCTAGTAAGAAATCTCCAGTAAAAGTGGCCGACTCTGCCAACAGGGTTTGGCTGCCCAGGAATTATTTCCTTGACCCCACCAAGGCGGGTAAGGGGAAGCAACGGCTAGGTCCAGGACCTGTGGCGAATTTGCAGCCTCTTCCACCTCTAGTTGTGCAAGAAGACGACAGGCGAGGAGCAGAGGAGCGGAGGTCCCGTCCACCCGTTCGCCCCGCCCGCCTGACGAATCTGCGCCCGTTCAACGCACCACTCAAATCTCTCCAGCTCCGGCTGGCCTCCTCCCCTCCGCCCCGCCCCCTTTTCCTCAGGGATTAGTTGCTGCTTTCGTTGCCGCCGATTCGTCAACGACCCCTGGCCGGAGCAGCTGGATAGCCGTGGTGAAGCCCACTCTCCAGGGGATGCGGCCCATCTCCAGGCAACCTGGGCAGCAACTCTCGAGCCTTATAGGGCGTCGGCCGAGGCGAAACCGCTATCCTCGGCCCCGTGGGCCTCCTGGTGGCGCCCGTGACGAAAGTGCGAATGTCGACGGTCTGCCCGCTGGGCCTCGCGCAGGTGGCGGTGGTGTTTGGTGCGCGCGCCGGGGAGGTGGTGGTGGGGGGGGCGCCGCCGCCGCCGCCACCGCCGCCACCGCTGCGGGGCCGGGTCTCACTCTGCCGCCGCAGCCGCCGCCTCGCGCCACTAAGGTGCCGCGCGGGGTGGGGGGAGGGGGAGCCGCTCTGCATGAGCGGGTGAGTGGGGCCGCGCCGCGCGTGCGCGGAGTTGGGGGGGGCAGAACGCGCCGGGGCGGGAGGAGAGGGCAGCGGCGCGCGTTCCCCCCACCTCCTTGCCCGGATTCGGGGCCGAAGCTGGGTCTCGGGCTCGGTCTCGCGGTGTTTCCAACGCCCCGCATAGGTGCCGCCTCTTGGCCGGAGATCGGGGCGCGGGGACGCGAGCGGGTGTGTGGGAGCGGGAGCCGGGCTTGGCCCGGGCCGCTGGCCGGTGAGGAGGCGGGAGGGGGCGGGGCCTGCCAGGGGGCGGGGGAGGGGTCTTGCGCTGAGGCCGAGTGGGGCGCGCGCTAGGGAGAGCGGGGGGCACGAGATGGGCCTGTGGGTCTGAGGGGAGAGTTGGGAGGTGGGGAGAGAATGGGATGTTGTGGTGAAAGAGTGTACTTGGGGGATTCACGGGTCACGATGAGGTGTGGAAACTGGGGTGATGAACCTGGAGTCCGAGCTAGTCTGTGAGGGGCAGCAAGGGAGTCAGGCCTAAAACCTGAACCTCCTTGCGGATTTCTCTTTCCTAACAGTGTAAATGAGCAAAGATGGATCAGGAAGGTGGGGGAGATGGGCAGAAGGCCCCGAGCTTCCAGTGGCGGAACTACAAGCTCATCGTGGATCCTGCCTTGGACCCCGCTTTGCGCAGGCCTTCTCAAAAGGTGTACCGCTACGATGGAATCCACTTCAGTGTCAACGTGAGTGCCCCAAGCCTTTCCTTGCCGTCTAGAGAACTCCAGGTCCCATTCTCCTGTTAGCTCTGTTCAGTACCTAGAACTTACATACCCCTAGCCTGTCTTCTAAAAAGTGGGCAACCAGAACCAAACTCTTTTGCATATGGGTCTCCAAATGGGCTTCTTAGAGCTCAATAATGTGGTTTCACCTTGAGCCATCTTTCTGTTCTTGCTTTCCTTTCTAGGACTCAAAGTATATACCAGTCGAAGACCTCCAAGACCCCCGTTGCCATGTCAGGTCCAAAAACAGAGACTTTTCCCTCCCAGTTCCTAAGTTTAAGGTATGTGTCTTCTAGTCTGGTATGGTGGCTTTTGGAGGATGTGGAGGATCTATCCTGGCAGTCTAATCTTAATGTAGCTGAGTGAAAGGGTCGCAGCCAGGTCTAATGATCTCTGAGACTGTGAGACTGAGTTGTTCTGGATAGGAGGTATGTTTATGTTCTAAGAAGGTATAGACGAGGTATCCCAAGCAGGGGTGTTGACTTCTGGAGGGACAGCATGAATTCAGGTTTAGCTGGTATACCTATTACTATGTATTCCTGGACAGTGCCTGGCTTGACAGTGCCTTGGTGTGATGCCCCAATTTCTCAACAAAGGGAGTGACAAGGCCAGGGACTCCATCCCTGGAGTTTTCTGTTTCTCACCTCTCATTTGGCTATTTCATTCTCCATCTTGTTTCTTCAGAGTGTTCCCATTTCCCTGGTAAGGCAGGATACTTGTCAGACCCTGGGTTGAGGCTAGAAAACTGGTGGTGCTTAATTTACTTCACTAATTCTTTATTCTTCATTTTTAAGTCATTTGCTGGGTTCTCTCATTCCTCTTTTCACTTTGTACATTTTCCCTGGATAACTTCTTTCATACTCACAACTTTGACTATTTTGAAATGTTGATGTTTTCCAGATCTGTTTCCAGATAAGATTAGTCTCTTGAGCTCCAGACATATATGCCTGGTAGTGGCACAGCCCTATCTGGAGCCCCACAGACATCTCAAACTCAGGAGATCTAAAACAAATTATTCTTTACCACTTTAATTCTGTTTCCCTTCCATCTATTCAGCGGCACAAGCTAGGAATCTAGGAATCATCCTATGAGGCCCCTACCCTTTATTAGTCACAAAGTCGTTCTGACACTTTTCCCTAAACACATCTTTTATTTTAATTCTGTTTCCATTGCCATTTCTTTAATGAGTACTGTTATGTTCATTTCACCTGGTTTCCTTGCCTCTATTTTCCTCTATTTCATTTTCAAACCTGTTGTCATTTGTCTTTTTGGTTTTACTGTTCTCTTATTTTACTTTTGTTGCCATGTCCATATTTTTGTGCATTGACATGTATGATTATTGATCTGATCAAGTCTCGTTTTTTGTCTAGATATCACACACCTGTTTCATTGTACCATACTCCTTGCAATTTCTAGGAAACGCTAAGTTATTTTATAGTTTCATGCTCTACAAGTTCTTCTCACATTGGTGAATTTCTTTTTTTCAAAGAACGCAGTACAAGTGACACCATGTATGAGAATTCTTCCCTATCTCTACTCTGAACAGGGGTTTCTTTCTCTGGACTCCCAAACACCCTGTCTGCATCTCTGCAGCACTTACTGTGTGTGTCATGTTATGATTGTGTATGTCTTTCTGTCCTGTCTATTTTTGTCCATTTTTGTATTCCTAGTGCCTAGTCCATGGTAATCATGTAGTAAAAACTGAGTTAGTGAATTATTTCTCTACAGCTAGTTCCTTCCATGTGTGCTTATTTCTCAGTTTGTACATT
The DNA here is from genome assembly GCA_030015415.1 of Cynopterus sphinx. NCBI lineage: Eukaryota > Metazoa > Chordata > Mammalia > Chiroptera > Pteropodidae > Cynopterus > Cynopterus sphinx. Next base: position 89,232,499 of record CM057379.1, on the reverse strand, counting down.
TCTTTTTCTGGTTCTTGCCATTAATCTGTGGAGAGAAGAATTCAGGGAAGAGATGGGTCAAGACTGACATATATCTCTTGTTGGGTCCCATTCCCCATTCCATTACCTCTCAGTTACCCAGTCCTGTTTCTCTTTATCTCATGGATTGCTCTAAAATTTCCCCAATGACAAAGGAACAGTGGTCAGTATTAAGATACCTGACTTAACACTCTTCCTCTCTACAGCTGGATGAGTTCTATATCGGACAGATCCCACTAAAGGAAGTGACTTTTGCAAGGCTGAATGACAATGTGCGGGAGACCTTCCTAAAGGACATGTGCCGAAAGTATGGCGAGGTGGAAGAGGTGGAGATTCTTCTTCACCCCCGTACTCGCAAGCACCTGGGCCTGGCTCGTGTGCTCTTCACCAGCACTCGGGGAGCCAAGGAAACAGTCAAAAACCTCCACCTTACCTCTGTCATGGGCAACATCATTCATGCGCAACTCGACATCAAAGGTGAGGGTTCTCTTGCCTGCTGTCAAAGTTGGGCTCCAGCAGAGAGACTGTACACGCAAATGCCTGTTGGGGCCAGGCAAGTGATCAGGTTCATGATTCCTCATCTGTAACTCTTAGAGTGAGATGAGTTTAAAAAATCAGAATTTTATGAAGGGATTATGGTACTTATATGTTTTTTTGGTAGGATTGGGGTAGCACCCTATAGTCTAGCATATGACTATATTTGTAAAAAAATTTGTGAAGGACAACACTAGGTAGGATGAATAAACACTGTAGTAAATGGTCTCATCTCAGGTCAGGTTTTGATACTGAATTCCCCAAAATACTGGGTTTTGAGTTTTGGGTTTTGAAATTTGAATTAGAGACCTGTATAGGTGAGTGAAGGAAGAATTCTAGATTTTTATGTTAGGAGCAATAGGAAGGGGTAGAGATTGTGGCATGTTGTAGCAGTGCCAACTAAAGGAGGTGGCTATCAGTTGGCATTAGCCAATTTGCAAGTGAGATTGAGAACTAATATTGCTAAATAACCTGGGGTTTTTAAAAGCATAAATCTAGGTTTTTGTGTGGAATCTCATGGTTTTAAAATGTTGTATTCCCCTCCCCCTGCCCCCTCCCAGTTTTTTTTTTTTTTAAAGCGATTGTGTAGGGCAAATAAAATACAACTGTAGGCTGGATTTAGCCCTCAGGCTGCCATTTTGTAACATTAGTTTTATAGGATGAAGAGCATGAAAGGATTTAGTATCAGATGACCCGGGTTTGGATTCTAGTTTTGCCACTGACCAACTTTGTACAGGTCAGTTTTCTTTAAGCTTATAAAGTAGGGGTACTGACATTTCTCCCTCCCGGTAATTATCCAGTGTAGTAACACTTAGGGAAAAAACTGTAAAGTGTCATACTATATGTTATTTATAGTAGTTGTTAAGTGGAGTTGAGGTAGAAGGCCCCTAAAAAGATAGACGGTAGAAGAATTGAAATCCTCAAACCCAAGACTCAAATTGAGGCCTGAGGAAGATGTGGGAATACCAAATTAGGAAGGAGTTGTTTCTCCATCTTACTCTGTTGGTTCCCTTTCTTCCTCCAGGACAACAACGAATGAAGTACTATGAACTGATAGTCAATGGCTCCTATACCCCTCAGACGGTGCCCACTGGGGGCAAGGCCTTGAGTGAGAAGTTCCAGGGTTCTGGTGCAGCCACCGAGACGGTGAGAAGCTTGTGGTTGCCATAGCCCTAGCCATGTGAGCACGGTACTTGAGTGCCAGGACCAGTCTTTGGGAGGTTCTGGACTTCACTGTTAAGTTTAGGAGGAGCCTAGATGCTTTCAAAAGATAGGGAACTGGGATTCTTCATTTGGAGAAAGGTGAGTTGTTAAGTGGTACTTGATTTCTTTTCCTTTCTCATTGCTCCATTCTTTCCCTCTAGACTGAATCCCGCCGCCGCTCCTCCTCCGACACTGCTGCCTACCCAGCAGGCACTGCTGTGGTGGGCACGCCTGGCAATGGCACCCCCTGCTCCCAGGACACAAGCTTCTCCAGCGGCCGACAAGACACCCCATCTTCCTTTGGCCAGTTCACCCCTCAGTCCTCCCAGGGAACCCCCTACACATCTCGGGGCAGCACCCCCTACTCTCAGGACTCCGCCTACTCCAGCAGGTATAGAGTAAATGCTCTCTGGGACCCCCAGATTGTGAGAGCTGTTGCTGGGAAGAAGAAACCGAGAGTCCCTCTAAGAGGAAGTTGGGAATAATTTGTTTTGGTTTCTCAGTGGATTCAGCCAACAAATCTCCATTCTCAGGGAACTCACTTCAGCTAAGTACCCAATACCATTTAGATCTTTGGGGGTGGGGGGTCAGTGTAGAGTAGCTTTGGGTACTGAGAACTGGGATTCTAGGGTTTGGTGACATAGCTGAACCCAGCTAACTCATGCACTTTTTCTCCAGCACCACTTCAACCTCTTTCAAGCCCCGGCGGTCAGAGAACAGCTACCAGGATTCCTTTTCTCGCCGCCATTTCTCTGCATCTTCAGCTCCCACGACCACCTCTGCAGCCATCTCTGTCACCACTGCAGCCACTGCCACATCCTCCACTTCTTCCTCCTCGTTGTCCTCGTCGTCCTCATCATCCTCTTCTTCCTCATCCTCTCATTTTCGTGGTTCTGACTCAAATTACCCAGCATATTATGAAAGCTGGAATCGCTACCAACGCCATCCTTCCTACCCACCCCGCCGGGCAACTCGGGAGGACCCCCCTGGGGCACCTTTTCCTGAAAATACAGCTGAGCGCTTCCCACCTTCCTACACCTCCTACTTGCCCCCTGAGCCCAACAGGCCCACTGACCAGGACTATCGGCCTCCTGCCTCAGAAGCTCCACCCCCGGAGCCTCCAGAACCTGGTGGAGGTGGCAGTGCTGGGGTGCCCAGCCCTGAGAGAGAAGAAGCTAGGACCTCCCCCCGCTCAGCCTCACCTGCTCGTTCTGGCTCCCCAGCCCCTGAGACCACCAATGAGAGTGTGCCCTTCGCTCAACACAGCAGCCTGGATTCTCGCATTGAGATGTTGCTGAAGGAGCAGCGCTCCAAGTTTTCTTTCCTGGCCTCTGACACAGAGGAAGAGGAAGAGAACAGCACCACAGGCCCTGGGGCTAGAGACACAGGGATCGAGGTGCCTTCTGGGTCAAGTCATGGGCCTTGCACACCCCCTCCAGCCCCAGCTAATTTTGAGGATGTGGCACCTACAGGGAGTGGGGAACCAGTGGCTGCTCGGGAGTCTCCCAAGGCCAACGGACAGAACCAGGTGAGGTTGGGGTCAGCCAGCAGAGGTGCCTGGGATCAGGGGGGCAGGGTTGGGCCCAGGGGGAGAGGAAAGGGAAGTAAACAAAACAGGGATTTGAGGAAAAGCCCAGGGAACAGGCAGAAGCTTTCTCTCACGCTCCTCTGCACCCCTACAGGCTTCTCCATGCTCTTCTGGAGAGGACATGGAGATCTCCGATGATGACAGGGGTGGCTCACCACCTCCAGCCCCAACACCCCCTCAGCAGCCTCCACCCCCCCCTCCTCCTCCACCCCCTCCTCCACCCCCATACCTGGCTTCCCTTCCCCTTGGTTATCCCCCCCACCAGCCTGCCTACCTCCTCCCACCTCGACCTGATGGACCACCACCCCCTGAATACCCGCCACCTCCTCCACCACCTCCCCACATCTATGATTTTGTGAACTCCCTGGAGCTCATGGATCGACTTGGGGCTCAGTGGGGAGGAATGCCCATGTCCTTCCAGATGCAGACCCAGATGTTAACTCGGCTCCACCAGTTGCGACAGGGCAAGGGATTGACTGCTGCCTCAGCTGGTCCCCCTGGTGGGGCCTTTGGGGAGGCCTTCCTCCCATTCCCACCCCCCCAAGAGGCAGCCTATGGCTTACCCTATGCCCTGTACACACAAGGGCAAGAAGGCCGAGGGGCATATTCCCGGGAGGCCTACCACCTGCCTTTGCCCATGGCAGCTGAGCCCCTGCCCTCCTCCTCAGTCTCAGGAGAGGAGGTCCGGCTGCCTCCCAGGGAGGAAGCAGAGCTAGCAGAGGGCAAAGCCCTGCCGTCAGCAGGCACCGTGGGCCGTGTGCTGGCCACCCTAGTCCAAGAAATGAAGAGCATTATGCAGCGAGACCTCAACCGCAAGATGGTGGAAAATGTGGCCTTTGGAGCTTTTGACCAGTGGTGGGAGAGCAAGGAAGAGAAGGCCAAGGTGAGGGCCAGTGCCTGGCTGTGGGGAAACCTGGGGCTCCATTGGTGGAAATAGATCTCTTGCTCCTCCAGGCTACACAGCTCAAAAGAGAAGAGGGATGATCAAGGCAAGTGAAGAGAGACTGTGGGCACTTGGTGGGACACTAGTTGGGCCGGGGAGTTGGGGGCACACAGAACAGTAGAAAAGCATGAGCCTGAGAGTCTGAAAAGCTTTGTCTTGAGTCCACTGTTCGTGGTGGACAAAGCCCTTAAATGTCTCTGGGCTTTAATCTTCAGTGTCTCCATTTGTAGAGTGGGGAGAGTAGTAGCTGCTTCCTAAGGTTGATGGAATGTAAACAAGCAGACTTAAGGAAATGCCTGCACAGGGGCTGGTGCAAGGGAAGTGTGGCATAGATATTCATCAAATGGAGTTGTGAATAGATGCATTTCTTTATTCCTGGGGCCTGGGAGTAGTTCTCAGTTAGGAGAGAGCACCTAGGTCCTGGGGCTCAGTCCCCCTACTGCCTGCAGCCATTTCAGAATGCAGCCAAACAGCAAGCCAAGGAGGAAGATAAAGAGAAGACAAAGCTGAAAGAGCCAGGCCTGCTGTCCCTCGTAGACTGGGCAAAGAGTGGGGGTACCACAGGCATCGAGGCCTTCGCCTTTGGGTCAGGGCTGCGAGGGGCTCTGCGGCTGCCTTCTTTCAAGGTACTCGGAACTGTGGTCTTGCCTAGTAGGTCCTTGGGGTAGGAGTCATCGGGGACCATGAGTGTTTGAGTTCTAAACGGACTCCGTCTCTTTCCACCCCACAGGTAAAGCGAAAAGAACCTTCAGAAATTTCAGAGGCCAGTGAGGAAAAGAGGCCCCGGCCTTCCACTCCCGTGGAGGAAGATGAAGATGGTGAGTGGGAGGTCAGGTGGAAGGAGAAAGGGTAAAGGCTGCTTAATTCCGATAGGAAAACAAAAAGCAGGGGTGAAGGGGTAAAGGTGTCTTAAAGGCAAGGAGACAAGTGGAGATTTGGGTACAGGGTTATAAAGCAGTTCTGATTATGTGAGAAGCTTCAGATAGGGTAGTCCCTAGATTTTAGTTATGGTTCTTATGCTGGTAAGTCTATTTAAATTTTCTGTATTTCAATTTTCTCCTGTAAAGTAGAAGTAATAACTTTAACATCTGAAATCACAGAATTTTGAGGTTAAACAGGTCACCTACCTATAACCTTTTCCTATAAGCTTTCCTATAACCTTTTTACCATTTTGTCTAAGACTGAATGAACTATCGGTTGACAACTTATATGGCTGGGAAACCTTCTGAGTCCAATCTGCTTGCCTGGCAACCTGTTTGCCTAAGTAGTATTTTCCTGGGACAGGCATAACAGATCATCTGCCTCTTCCACCCAACCCAGAAAATGATGAGAAATAAAATAGATGTGATATATTTAAAACTGTATAAAACACTAGCTAGCTCTGAGATTTTCATGTTTCTCTGCTGAGCTTCAACTTCTTATTTATCAAACATCTGTGGGACTGTCAGGAAGATCAACAACAGTAACTGTTACTGCTGTTGGTAAATTGCCTTAACTACCACGCACCTTGGCCTAGACCCTGAGCGAGAGAAGGAGGCCGGAGAGCCAGGACGTCCAGGGACCAAGCCCCCTAAGCGAGACGAAGAGCGAAGCAAGACCCAGGGCAAACACCGCAAGTCCTTTGCTCTAGACAGTGAGGGGGAGGAGGCATCACAGGAGTCCTCCTCAGAAAAGGTAAGGAGACAAGGCACTTGGTCCCTTCCAGGAGCCTACTTCCTGAGTTCCTATCCCCATAGCCAACTTCCCTTTGGGCTGCAGCGCAGGTGGCTATGCCTTCTAGAGGACCAGTTATCCTTTTCCTCTTAGTCTCTATTTGTTTCTTTTCCTTAAGGATGAAGATGATGACGAGGAAGATGAGGAAGATGAAGAGCATGAGGAAGCCATTGATACTGCAAAGAAGGAGGCAGAGGCATCAGATGGTAAGTACAGATAGAATAGAGTAGGTTTCTGGCTTGGGGAAGAAGGGAATCAGCCACCTGTCTAGCCCTTTCCTGAGCCCACATAACCTTCCTGCTGGATTTATTGGCCACCTTTGCCCTCTCCCAAAGCAGCTTTTCAGCCTATCCTTTGGAACTCTTGCCCCGTTGTAAAGAACATCATCAATACCCAAAATGCTACCCCTTGCTTACCTCTTCTACTGAAACAAGGCTCTACCCTGAAGACCACCTAACACAGCCTGTTTTTCCAAGCCCTCGAGATAAGGGGTTGCATTCTCCTGCTTTCCCTTTATGCTACCAAACTGTGCCTTCCCATCTTTAAGTACTGCTCTTTCTCTAAGGCTCAGCCACCGAGCTGTGCCTCCCTCTTCCCCTCCCTGCAGCTGCCATCACCAGATACAATTTCTGTTCTTCAGTCGAACATCCATTTGTTCCTCCACATTGAGGCTTGGGGACATGGTTTAGTCTTTCTTTTCATTCATTTGTTCGGGAATATATATTGAGTTACTCTTCTGTGCCAGGCACAGTTTTAGGTGTTGAAACACATTAGTTTCCAAGACAGATGTGGTTTCTGCTTTTGCAGAGCTTATGATCAGTTGGCAGGGAAGAAGAGACTTGACAAACAAGTGGACAAATAACATTTGAAATAGATGTATGCTTTAAAAAGATAAAATCGATTAACAAGGGTAGAGAGTGACAATGTAGGGGAATTGCGGAAAAATTAATTTTTATATCTAATGATGAAAGAATGCTTCTGAGAGGTGCCATTTCTGCAGAATCCAGAGTGGTGAGAATGAAGACCCTAGAGCCTCTTCAGTAAAGCAGAGGGCAAGGTCATGTGCTGAGAATGAGGGTGTGCAGACCCCTACACATCACTTGGTCACCAACTCCTGTTAGTTTCACTACTTCCATTTTTCTTAAATTGTCAACCTCCTTTGTTCCTGCTATCCTGCCTTAATCATGTAGAGGCTGCATCATGATTTCCTTGTCTGTTTTCATCCTTCTCCTCCGTTCCAATCCATTTTCCAGCCTGCTGATGGAATTATTGTTCCTAAAATACACACTGGACCCTGTTACTTCCTTCATAAAGTATTTTCCTGGTTCCCCATTTTCCATAAGGTGAAAGTGTCCTCAGCCTGACACTTTAGGCCGCTTATTTTCTAGCTCCTGCTTATCTGTTTTGCTCCATCTTGTCATTCTCCAGATCCCTTGGCCATTAGTACTTTCTATTTTAATTTACCTAATTATGTTTCTTAAAGACTGCAAAACTCTTAATTTCTTAGACCCTTTCCAATGTTTTATCTGCTAAAGGCACAGAGCTTGTAACATTTCCTAAGCTTATTTTACTCTAGAGTTCTTTTACAGAGTTAGTCATGTAGTCAGTGTCTTTTCTTAAAGACTTACTTTAAGAAAAGCTTTGGTAGTTAGAGCAGATTGCTTGCCAGTCTCCAAGTGCCCCCTCTTGACTTAACCTTTCACATCCCTGCTTAGCCGCCATGCGTGCCTGATGAACTCCTACTTCTCTTTTTTGACTTCAGCATCTCCTTCACAGGGATGCCTTCCTTGACCATGCTTCCCAGCCCTTCACACTGACATTTATTTCACTATGAACAAATAGTGTGCTTACCCAACTCCTTAAGGGTAGGACTTTTCAGTACCTAGCACAGAGTCTAACACATCCATAGTACTGAGTCAGTAAATGATCCCACGGCTTGACCAAGTGAGGGACCTTCCCACTTCGCCTGATTGCCCCTTCTGGATTTTCAGGCGAGGACGAGGAAAGCGATTCGTCCTCCAAATGTTCTCTGTATGCTGACTCAGATGGTGAAAATGATAGCACCTCGGACTCCGAGAGTGGCAGCTCGTCCAGCTCATCTTCGTCATCCTCTTCATCTTCCTCCTCATCACCGTCCTCATCTGAATCCTCCTCTGAAGAAGAAGAGGAAGAAGAGCAACCAGGAACCATACCCTTGGCATCACCACCCCCTAGAGATGCCCTTGTACCCCTGCCAGCACCTGTAGAGGAGTCCAAGCCAGAAAGAGTGGCAGGCTCCCCAGTCATACCACTCCCCGAACAGGAGAAGTCTCCAGCAAGACCTACAGGTAGGCGATGTGGAGCTGTTGATTTGATCTCTGTGTGTGTGTGTGTGTGTGAGTGTGAGTGAGTGAGTGAGTGAACAGCGGGGTCAGCATTTATTAGTTGCATACAAGTTTGTGATTTTATTGGAAAACATGCAAAGTTGTACAGAAGTTACTGTCTCCTGTCACTTCTCCCTTGGAGACATTTATGATCTAATGTACTCCAGCTGCACTGCTGTAAGTGGTTTACAGAGCCACACCAGGGTGGTTGGCTACTAAAGTAAAACAGAATGGTCTCTTCCCAAGTAAGTTAAGGAGAAAATTCCCCACTTGACAAATTGCTCCTATAATTTTTCGTAAGCCCATTTCTTAACGTGTAATGTATACTTCGATTAAATGGACAAACAGGTAGAAAACAACTGTTAAGAACATAATTCAGACCTTAATTCTAGCTTTGCTTTCCTTTGTGGGTTTGTGCATTCGGTTGTTATTTTATATCGTGTATACATAATTTTTCCTGCTGAGTGAACTGTTTGGTTAAGCAGTTGACATTTATTTATTGAGTACTTATAGTAGGTGCAAAGGATACATGGTCTATGCACAATAGGCATTGTTCTTGCCCTCAGGAAGCTTACTATCTATAGAGAGAGACAGTTGAGTAATAAATACTTCAGAATCTGTGATTACCAATTGATAAGCGCCATAAGAGAAAAGTACAAGGTGCTCTGAGAACTTGAGCACGTCTGTGAAGAAGTGTTTTCTGCTGAAGCATCATTGGCCTTGAAATCCAGGCAAAGCAGGCAGGAGGGCGTGATTAGCATGTGCAAAGGCCCCAAGGCAGAGGAAACAGCATGCTGGAAGACATAAAAGAAAGGTAATCTGGAGGATTGAAAGGATGGGAAGCTGAAGTGGCTGAAACTGGAGAGGCAAGCAAGGGCTGAGCCACGCAAAATGAGTATGCCATGGTAGGACTCTATTCTTTATCTTAAAGGTAATGGAATAACATGATTGTATTTGTGTTTTCAAAAGAGGTAGTGCAGAAAAAAACTTTGAAAGGGACTAGAGTTGACAGAGGAAGATTAAGGCTGTTGCCGTGAGTAATATAAAGCAAGCAGTGGTGGTATGTTGAAATAGGGTGTTCTTATGGAATTAATAACTCAGTTTTCAAAATACACTTAAAACATACACATGGCCTTCCAGAGAACTCTTGAACATTATTCACAATCTGTGGTCTGAGATAGGTAGTGACCACATGAAGAAATCTCTCACTAGTGTACTCCATTCTGGTTCAGATTTCTTGAGAGGAGTTGTTGAGGTGCTCATTAATTCTGAGGAGCCTCTCCTGAACCCATTAGTAGCAGAAGAGCTGGTGGAATCACAGGTCAGAAAGCAGCAATCTAGTGCTCTTTCATTCTCATTAGGGTAGAAAGAAAGTGTAGTACGTATCAAATTTGTATTTTAGAAAAATCATTCTGGCAGGAGGGCAAGGGATTTGACAGGTTAGCAAAGCAGTAGAGTGACCCATGAGAATGTTTGAGGGGATGCATGTAAGTGAAGATCATAAACTAAAGCAGGGGTGTTTCATTGAAGTGCAGGGATTAGAAGTGGGAGTGAGGATTTGAGAGAAATTTAGGAGACAGAACTGCTTAGTTAAACTGCTTACCAAGAAAGGAAACTCAGGGAGAACCAGAGTAGGAAGAAAGCTGATGTGTTTAGTTGAGCTTGAATCTGACATGCCTCTGGGACCTCCAGGTAGAAACATTCAGAAGGCAGTTGGATCAGTAGACCTGAAGCTCTTAAAGGATAGGCTGGAAATGAGATAGATTTTTGAGAGTACTGAAAACATGGATGTGAATGTACTTGCATACCTTAGAAAAATGTACAGAATGAGAGAAGGGGGCCAGAGCCTTACAGTTTTATGAAACAGGTGGGCAAAGGGGAGCCAGAGGAGGCTGAAAAGGGGTGATCAGAAATACGAGAAGGGAACTCAGAGTCTCAAAAGGAGGGAGTGGTTTCTATCAGCAGCTGCAAGAGTAGTTGTAAGATAGGAAAAGTGTCTGTTGGATTTGTCAGTTAGGAGATCACTGGTAACCTTATCAATTTCAATAGAATGGGTCAGACTAAAGCCAAGTTGAGGGTTGTTAAGGATTGAGGACAGGCAATAGAGGTAACCAGTTTTCTGGAAGGGAAGCCTATTCTTGTTATGAAAGAGAAGGGAGAAGTTTAGAGGTTATAGTTAACAATTTAACATTTATTGAGAGCCTGTGTGCCAGGCTCTAGGCCTAGCACATTACAGTTTAATTTTTTCATTCAGTCCTCACAACATCCTTACTATTATTTCACAGATGAGGACTTTGATGTTTAGTGAGATAATCAAGGTCACTCAGCTGAGATTGGAGAAACAACAAGAAAAGAATGAAGGGTTGTTGGAGGTTTAGCTTTTCAAAGTAGGTGAGACTTGAGCATGATCATACAGTGAAGGAAGAAGGAGCAGGTAGATGAACCAGGAGAGAGAAATACTTGCTGGATTCGCATGCCTGGGAGGTGTGGGGATGGAGTCTAGGTCTGATGCAAATCTGTCTATAAATGGGGAGGTGGGGAGATGGGGAGATGTGGGCTTTCATGCTTGAAGGTGTCCTTTTTCACTCTGCGGCAGGAAAATGGGACATTTTCTGAGCCTGACAGGGATAGGTGAAGGAGAAGCCTTAGAAAGTGAGGAGAGTGGGGAGAGAGGATGAAAGCTGACTAGGTTTCTTGGCAACTCAGAAGCCCTGCTGGGGGCCGGGGTAAAGGAGGAGAGAGGATAGGTGGTTGGGTAGATTCAGGGTTGGGGATCTACAGAGTAGAGGTGGTAGAAAGGTGTGGAACGTGCTGTCAAAGGAGAGAACAAAGTAAGGACCCCTGCAGTCTGGGCATAAGAAAGAAAGTTAATTTAGGAAGAGGGTGATGGGCTGGAGAGAGAGGTAGAAGGATGAGAAATTGAAAAGGTGCAGTGGAGTGAACTTAAAGGACCTGGGGAATTGTGATCAGGGTGTAAGGGATCGGAGTGTAAGGGTCCAAGGTGGAGCTATTCTAGAGGGTGACAGGGTCGAGTGTGTGACTGATGGAAGGTAACTGAAAGTGATATGTGAAATTGGGTAAACAGATGTGTTATCAAAATCCCTGAGATGGTAGAGGTGGGAGAGGAGAGAATGATTAAGGCAGGTCCTTGGTTTTAGAGAATGATAGGAAAATCCAAGTTACCAAGGTTGTAACTGGCAGAGGGCTGTGTGGCTTAATGGCAGGAGCCTGGGAGAAAGGGCTTGTCTGGTGGGCAAGGATAGGGACCTGGATGCCTTTAGGACTTGCTTTTCTGCTGTCTTCTGATCTGGTTCATTCTTTTCTCCTGTAAACAGGCTTCCTCTGTTTCTCCATTCCAGCAGAGAGTGCTTGCCCCCACAGACAGATACACTCCTGTCCTAGATCTTTATTCTCAGGGAAGTTTCTTATTGGGCTGACTTGTGTCAAGTAGCCATCAGTTAATGAGGGGAGCAGAGAGCGAGGCAGGTCATGGGGTAGAAACAGTTGCTTCTGCTAGTTGTGTGTCTTGGGAGGGTACCCTAAAAACTTGTCTCCCTAAATGAAAGGGATGGCCAGGTTTCCTTTAGGACAAGGAAATTTGTGTGAAGAAGCTTAGCCAAGACGGGAAATTGTTCTTAAGAATCAGGCTTCCAGAGTGCACAGTGGGCTGGGTTGGGAGGATGGGTCAGATGGGGAGGCTGCCCCAAAATGCTGAGGAGAGTTGGTGAGAGGACTCAACAGAAACTGGAGAACCTGGGACAAACACCCTGGGGCCTCGCTAGCTTCAGAGTAGGTCTCAGATGGTATCCAGAGCCTGAGGAAACACAGGCTAAATAAAGGCCTTGCCCAGGGTGCTGGTTTGGGGAACATCTGTTACGGCAGGGGACACATGTTGATCACTGCCTTCTTGGACTAGACCTAGTTCTGGCTGCTCTGTAGCTCTGAGTGGTAGAGCAGATGTGAAACCACGGAGTCCCACTGCAGGACGTCCAGAGCAGAACAGGGCAGTCGGTAAGAGCACTAATTCAACTCAGGCTTCCCAAAGTACAGGTTTTGTTCTGTCATTTGCTAGCTGTGTGACCTTGGGCAGGTTATTTACCTCTCTCTGCCTCAGTTTCCTTATCTGTCACATGGGGTTAATAGTAGTATTTTCTTCCTAGGGTCGTTGTAAGAATTAAATAAGTAGTTAATACATGTAAAAGACTTGAATTAGTGCTTAGCATAAAATATTAGCTATTCATCTGCTGCAGCCAACCTGAAGACTAGCAATTACCAATCTCCAAAGAAGTCAGGGAAGCCTTCACAAAAGAGGTGGCATTAAGCTTTCCCAATAGGCAAGGGAGAGAGGCACTTCAGACAAAGGGAACCATGTAAGCAAAGGCCCCGGGGCCTGAACAGCCATGCCTGTTTGGGTGGCCAGAACCTAGGGTGAGAGGATGAGGTGTGGACTGGCTTCACGGGGATTGTCCAATGGGTCAGGTCTGCAGGACTGGGTCTTCCTCAGGGAAAACACTAATTTGTATTTTGACCAGTGTTCAGAGCCCTACACCTAGCAGCAGACTCAGAGGGTCCCAGCAGAGAGAGGATACACTCCCTGTCCTGGGGGCAGTTAGCTGAGGAAAGACAGACAGTATGGCCTTCTCAAAGATAGTATATCCCCTCCCCAACCCACTCCTCATCCTTTAGATCTCAGCTTCACTTTCAGCTTCTTTAGGGGAGACTTCTTGACCTCCACCCCTACCCCACTTGAGCAAATCCCCAGTACAGTTCGGGGTGAGGCAGATGGGCAGTGGAGAAGAAGGCAAATTTTATAAAGTATTTTAATACAAAGATTCAGTTTCTTAACATTATATCTTTTTTTACCACACTAAACAGATAATGTTGATTGTGGTTGAAATAATGGATACTGTAATTCAGATCTGGCTCATCACATCCTAAATGCTGCTTGCAAAAATTGTCTTGGTCTATGTGCCTAGTTGTTGGCTGTAGTTCTGTCACCACCAGTCTTGGTAAAATGGCTAGAGTCCAACTGTTTGTTTCTTTAGAGCCCCACTCTCCACATTTTGGGCTGTACATCTGTTTTGTGTAACTGTCTCTGTTGGACTGTAAGCTCTGTGAGGGTTTCAGAAGTGTCTGCTCAGTGTGCTTTTTCTGTTCCTGATACATAACCGGTGCTCTCTAAATGTGAAATGTATGAATGAGCAGGTACAAAACCCCATCCTGTCAAGGGAGCTCATAGTGCTGAGGACATTGTAGGTGTGAGAGGCAGGCACTGTGCTCCCTAAGTGAACAGGGGTGTCTGTCAGAAACTGAGGACAGAATGAGTGCAGAGCTTGTTGAAAGGCAGCTGGGGTGTAGACTCCCTGGTGAGGCTGGCTAGTCTCCTGCCCATTCCAAATCTGTCTGATGATACTGAGCCGAGAAGCTGACTTTCTCCCTTTCCTTGTGTGCTTCCTTCTCCAGGTTCCACTGAAGAGCCAGCTCCCAGTGTGCCCCAGCCTTCCCCAGAGCCACCAGCTGGGCTTCCAGCCCCTGCCCTCCGCCCCTACGAGCGCCCCTCCTCTCCTATCCTCCTCCTGCCCCCACCCAAGAAACGCCGGAAAACCGTCTCCTTCTCTGCTGTGGAGGAGGTGCCAGTCCCAGAGCCTTCCCCAGCTGTCCCACCACAGGTCAAATCTCCTGGCCCCATCTCACGCAAAGTCCCCCGGGGTGTAGAGCGGACCATTCGCAATTTGCCCCTGGACCATGCATCTCTGGTCAAGAGCTGGCCCGAGGAGGCGGCCCGAGGAGGTCGGAGCCGGTCTGTTGGCCGAGGACGCTCCACTGAAGAAGAGGCTGAGCCAGGGACAGAAGTAGACCTTACAGTGCTGGCCGACCTGGCCCTGACACCAGCCCGGCGTGGGCTGGCTGCACTGCCTACTGGCGATGACTCGGAGGCCACAGAGACATCGGATGAGGCAGACCGCCCGGGCCCCCTGCTCAGTCATATCCTGTTGGAGCACAACTATGCCCTGGCCATCAAGCCCCCACCCTCCACACTGGCCCCTCGACCCCTGGAACCAGTTCCTGCCCCTGCAGCCCTCTTCAGCTCCCCAGTGGATGAAGTCCTAGAGGCCCCTGAGGTGGTGGTGGCTGAGGCAGAGGAGCCAAAGCAGAAGCAGCAGAAGCAGCATCGAGAAGAAGGGGAGGAGGAGGAGGAAGAGGAGGAATCTGAGTCATCTGAGAGCAGCAGCAGCAGCAGCAGCAGTGATGGGGAGGGGGCCGTCCGGCGGCGCAGCCTCCGCTCCCATACCCGGCGTCGGCGGCCACCCCCACCTCCCCCACCACCCCCCACCTTTGAGCCCCGCAGTGAGTTTGAGCAGATGACCATCCTGTATGACATTTGGAACTCGGGCCTGGATTTGGAGGACATGGGCTACCTACGACTCACATATGAGCGGCTGCTGCAGCAGACAAGTGGGGCTGACTGGCTAAACGACACCCACTGGGTCCATCACACCAATATCCTGAACCCCAGAGGCTGGCCTTCTCAGTATAGAAAGATAGGCCCCAGGCCCAGGGAGTGGGGGTGGACTTCCTGAGGTCACACAGCTGGGCAGTGTCCTCTTCAGATCACTCCTGGTGTCTGCACTTCTCTCTTTCCTGGTCCAGTTCTTTTTGCCATGTTCAGCCTGGGTATTTCTCTGGCTGCCACACTGCCCTTTGTCTGTGACTTCTGCTGCTTCTCTGCCTCACAATTTTTCTGGCAGAAAAGGTAATGTGAGACTCATTTCTGTCCATCTTTCTGTCCTCACACCAAGTGGGATCGGGACCTCTTTGAAGTCAGTTACCCTTTCCTTGGGTTGGGACAAGAAGGACAGAGGGGGGTGGGGCCACAGGGATCTGCCCAGTGAGGAACCCATTCTCTTCCTTAACATATCCTGCACTCACCAACCTGAGCACTCCAAAACGCAAGCGGCGGCCCCAGGACGGGCCCCGTGAGCACCAGACGGGCTCAGCTCGCAGTGAAGGCTATTACCCCATCAGTAAGAAGGAAAAAGACAGGTACCTGGATGTGTGCCCCGTCTCAGCCCGGCAGTTGGAAGGGGTAGACACTCAGGTGAGGCTCTTCCCTGACATATACGCCACTGGCATCCTCTTCCCATCGTTTTTCTTGTTGCTTACCACCTCTCTGTCCTGCTTCTCACAGGGGACTAACCGTGTGCTTTCGGAACGCCGGTCTGAACAGCGACGGCTGCTGAGTGCCATTGGCACCTCAGCCATCATGGACAGTGATCTGCTAAAGCTAAACCAGCTCAAGGTGAGGAGTGGGGCTTGGGAAGGAGAGAAGCTGAGTAGAAAGGTGGTATCATGGAGTTCCCTGGAGCGGGGATGGGAGTGAGAGGCCAAAACACCCTCTTGCCCAGAGGTCTGCAGGAAAAGCAAATAGGTAGTTTGAGGGAGGCATCTAGCAGCAGACTACCTTCTGCCCTCTAGTTCCGGAAGAAGAAGCTCCGATTTGGCCGGAGTCGGATACACGAGTGGGGTCTTTTTGCCATGGAACCCATCGCAGCTGACGAGATGGTCATCGAATATGTGGGTCAGAACATTCGCCAGGTGAGGTCCTGTACTCAGCCCCCAATCTCATGGCAGCATGGGATGCTGACATGAGATCTTACTCTCAGGATAAAGCCCCCACAATACCCTTCTGGCTCCAAGACTTAGCCAGTGAAACCTCCCTCTTTTTTCCCCTCCCTTACTTTTCTTTCTGCCCTACTCTTCCTCCCTTGCACAAGGAGTAATAGGTCCTAGTAAAATAGTAACCTAGATGTTAATGATCTGGCAAGAAACAAGGCTAATATCTCTCCCTTTAAGGATCTCACAGTTTAGTGGGGTAGACAGGAGTTGAACAAGTGACTACAATAAAAGATGGCATTCAATAGGAAAGGGAAGTTCAGGGAGGCGGGGATGGTTTGAGCACAGTGATGTTTACAGCAGGAGCTGAGGGATAAGGAACTCCCAGGCTCAGGTGAGGGAAGGTGCTCCAAGTTGTGGGATACAGCATATGTCAAGGCCTGGAGGCAGTAGTCTCAGGAGGACAAGGAGGGGACTGGCTAGTTGGAAAAACTCAGGTCAACAGCACTGATGTTCACCTAAAGGGGCAGGCAGAGGCCAGACTCCCCAGAGTTTAGGAGCCCCGTTAATAAGTTGGGACCGATGGTGAGAGAGAAGGAAAAGTTGCTGTGAGGCATTGAGCAGGAGAGGACTTTGGAAGTTATAAGCTCCCTCTGGCTGCAGTGTGAAGAGAGAACTAGAGACAGAGACCAGTAGAGAGGTCTGTTGCAGAGATTCCGGCTAATGGAAGGTACTTGGACTGGGCAGTGGCAGCCAAGGTAATAGTCTATGAGTCTAAGGCAGATGGGAGGACCAGGCAACAAGTTGGCTCAGGAGAGTGAGGAAAGGCTGGAGATGAGGCCATTTCTCAGAGTACTGCCTTTAGCAGTTAAGGGTAGGGTAGGGAGTGAGGAGGAGCTAATGTGTGATCAAAATGAGTTCCAGTCAGGGCTTGTGAAGTTGCAGTGCCTAGGGCACATCTAGAGGATGATACCTAGCAGCTCCACTGAGCTGGATTTTGCCTGGAGATGGAAGTTTAAGGAAGTCCCCAGTACTTAGCTGGCTGTTGAAGCCCTGAAAGAAAGTGCGATCACCCAAGGGGAGAGCTCAGAGGGCTTAGTGTCCTGTTTTCTTGGAAATAAGAGTTATTCTTTCTTATATAGGAATGTGGGCCCTAATGTGGACAACCAGTGGCAGCTGCTAGGTGCCTATTTTGGAGAGAGGGTCCTGGGAGAAGAGATGAGTAGGGTTTAGTCCATGAAATGGCCACTGTCATCTCAGGAACTCCCCAGCCCCACAGCAGACTGAAGGCTCTACTGTGGGCCAGGCAGACACTCCAGGAGCAGCCAGTAGCTGCTTCTGCCCAGTGACCAGTGCAGACTTCCGCCAGGTCCTCTGAGTGACTTAGAATGGCAGCCAAGGGTGTAGGGGAAGGGGTGGCCACAAGAGGGAGGGCTCCTGGAAACAAAGGGGTGTCATGCTTTGGGTTAGTGGGAGCCAGAGGGAGACCTGCAGGCCCAGAACTGATTAATGTGGCCCCTAGGTGGTCGCTCAGGAGACTATTCAGACCCCCCATCACAGGGGCTGAGGGGGTCGAGCCTCATCTAGCAGGAAGCTGAGGGGCAGCTCCCTGACCATTGCTCCCCACCCTACCAGATGGTGGCTGATATGCGGGAAAAGCGCTACGTGCAGGAGGGCATTGGCAGTAGTTACCTGTTCCGTGTGGACCACGACACTATCATCGATGCTACCAAGTGTGGCAACCTGGCGCGGTTCATCAACCACTGCTGCACGGTGCGCTAGGGGCCGGGCCAGGGCGGGAGGGATTCAAGGGGGCAGCCACAGCTCACTCTGCCCTCCCCTCTGCAGCCCAACTGCTATGCCAAGGTGATCACCATCGAGTCCCAGAAGAAGATTGTGATTTACTCCAAGCAGCCCATCGGCGTGGATGAGGAGATTACCTACGACTACAAGTTCCCGCTGGAGGACAACAAGATCCCATGTCTGTGCGGCACGGAGAGCTGCCGTGGCTCCCTCAACTGAGGTGGGAGGGACTGGCGCCCACACCCCTATTTATTCCCCTTGGGGCCCTGAGCTCCCAGCCTGCCACAGCCTTAGTGGGCTCAGGAGGGCCCACATGCCCCCATCTCCAAATATGGACTTGGGGGGCCCCCAAGCCCTGCAAGGGAGCCTCAGTCCCTTGAGGCAAATTCTGCCTCCCCTGTCACCGGTGTCAACCCACCCCTTAATTTTTTTCTTTGCGGAGAAGAAGCTGTAAATGTTTTGTAGCTGCCAGCAGCTGTTTCCTGTGGAAACCTGGGGTGCCAGCCTGTACAGATCCTGTTCTTGGGGGCTGCACAGCCCCTTGCTTTGTGTTAATGGGGACTTCCCCTTTGTGCCCTGTGTGCACCCCTCCCCAGTTTAGGGGTCTTTAGAGGCAGTGGCCATGTTCTCCCCCTGGGGGGGGCTGTGTGCCCCCCTAGTCCTGGGGACTCCGTGCCTGGAACCCTGCCTCACCATTTGTCCCTGCCAGACCCTGTGGGTCACCCTCCCACCGTGGTGTCTGGAAGCTCCAGCTGGGCCAGGCCAGGATGGAGGGGGCGGGGCAGGCCCTTCCTGTTGGGCTGGATTGTACATATGTTAATAGCACAAACCCAATGCCACATTTTTATAATTGTGATTAAACTTTATTGTACAAAAGTGTTTCGTCAGTATCTTTGGGGTGGGTTGGGGTTAAGGACAGAGGGTGGGGCAGGTAAAGAGGAGGAAATGTGTGACCTGGAGTTGGGTGGGTAAAGCTTTCAGGCAAAAGCCCAGACCTGCAGACTCAACCACCATTGTTCCCGGCCACCTGATAGGCTGGAACAGCCGTCTAGAAATCCCCCAGAGGCCAGCCAGAGCTGGCCAAGGTAAGGCTTCCCTTCCCAGAACCACAGCTGCTGCTGGGCTTCTGACGTCATGCAGTAAGAGTGAGGTGACCCTGCCTGTTCTATCCTGAGGCCTGAAAACCCTCAGAGTTCACTGAGCAGGTTGTGGCTTCCCCATGCTTTTGACCCCAAATTCTTTGCTGGAAGCAGATGCTAGTGGAGCGCAGTAACCACCAGGGGGCGCCCTGTGCCAAGAGTCGGGAATGGAGGGGTGGAGGCTGGTTGGGCTGGTCTGTTCCTGGAATGGGCAAGAGGGGAGGAGCAAGCGGAAGGGGATTACGATGAGTCGCTGGCCAGCTGGCCCAGGAAATGAGAAGTCAGCCTTTCAGTGGCCGGCTTGGGCACCCTGGGACAGTGGCTGCAGGTAGGCAGAGGGGTCCCTTACCCCCGCCCAGCCCAGCCCACCCTGCTCTCCTTTCCCTCCCCAACTCCATGCCTCCCACTCACTGATTTTTGTCCCAGAACCTCCCCCTCCACCTCAAACCCTGAGCTTTTCCTGGGGCGTGCCAAACCCTCACCTTCTCTCAGTAACTGCGGTTGGCAAGGTCAGAGGGTAGGTAGTCTGACTGCTGTACCCACAACTGTAGCCACCAGCAGCAGGTCTGGACGCTGGGTTACTATTCCAGTCCACTAGGCCAGAGGCCCCTTCAAAGAGTAATAGGTGGGTTGCTGGGGCGCTGCTGGGGCAGGTGGTAGCAGGCAACCGAGGTGAGCTAGGGTCTCTCCCCAGCAGGACATGGCAGACTCTGCACAAGCCCAGAACCTGGTGTACCTGGTCACAGGTGGCTGTGGCTTCCTGGGGGAGCATGTGGTACGAATGCTGTTGCAGCGAGAACCCCGGCTCCGTGAGCTGCGGATCTTTGACCTGCAACTGGGTCCCTGGCTAGAGGAGCTGAAGACAGGTGATCATGGTAGGGAGGGAGTGCGAAAAGGACGGTACGAATTCCCTTCACTGTGGTGGAAAAGATGATGCCTGTTTATGTCCTCCAGTGCACTTGGATGGGGTGAATGAGTCACATCGGGAATGTGGCTCCCAAGGGTGTAGGCTGAACCCAACAGCTGGCTGGTAGCCCCAGCTCTGACATTGCCTCTGGCTGCCCCTATCCCCTACCAGGGCCTGTGCAGGTGACTGCCATCCAGGGGGATGTGACCCAGGCCCATGAGGTGATAGCAGCAGTGGCTGGAGCCCATGTGGTCATCCATGCAGCCGGGCTGGTGGACGTGTTTGGGAGGGCCAGTCCTGAGACCATCCACGAGGTCAACGTGCAGGGTGAGGTACTCCCCTGGCCTGTTCTAATGATGTACTTAACACTTCCTGGAACATGGTCTGATCTTGACAATGCTCCCCCTTTGACCTTGACCTCTGTGATTCTTCTGTGACAGTCTGTCCTATGTGCACTTCTGCCTCTAAAATAGCAGGCCAGCCCTTGTTGACCTGCTGTGGTTCTCCATGGACCTGGGGAAGGAAGCCATGTGCCTTCATCCAGATTTGGAATGGGAAGAGAAAAAATGCAGAGAGGGAGAAATCTTCAGTTTGGATACATACCCTGTCTCCCCAGGCACACAGAACGTGATTGAGGCTTGTGTGCAGACTGGAACACAGTTCCTGGTCTACACGAGCAGCATGGAAGTTGTGGGGCCCAACGTCAAAGGCCACCCCTTCTACAGGTGAGCTGAGGTTCCCCCCAGTATTTTAAGAGCCCCATCTCCCTTTAGCATTAAGAATCTTCCCTCTCCCACACTAGGGGCAATGAGGACACCCCATATGAAGCCGTGCATAGACACCCCTATCCTCACAGCAAGGCCCTGGCTGAGCAGCTGGTCCTGGAAGCCAATGGAAGGACGGTAAGACTGGAGAAGAGATGCAGAGCCACAGGCAGCCAGGCTTTGCATCCTGCCCTGGGTGCTCCCTTCCATCTCCAGCTTGAAGAGGCTAGGGCAAAGTGTGGACCACTGGTTCCTAGTTCTTGGCAGTGCCTACCTTTTGTCCCCAGGTCCATGGGGGTCTGCCTCTGGTGACATGTGCTCTGCGTCCCACTGGCATCTATGGTGAAGGCCACCAGATCATGAGGGATATCTACTACCAGGGCCTGCGCCTGGGAGGCCGGCTCTTCCGGGCCATCCCAGCCTCTGTGGAACACGGCCGGGTCTATGTAGGTAAGGCCCAGGAGAGGCAAGGGGAAAGCTAAGAAAGGGAAGAACTCATGTGATTCAGGTTTGGGGGGCAGGTGCAGAAAAGGACAGTCTATACACTGGCAATGTAGATTACAATAGGTGGGCATTGTCTACACAGGCCAGAGGAAACAATATCCATGCAAGTTAGGAAGGCACACAAAAAACATGTCATATAGGCTGAGGAGAGGATTATAGTTATGGGGGTAGCATCTGCCCAGGAGAGGAGAGGGGCAGCATCTACATGGGACCAAAAGAAGGACCAGCATCCAGACAGGTTGGCCCAGGATAGCAAGTGGCTACAGGGGCCAGGGTAAAACCACCTCTACCAGGACTGTAGTTATGTGGGTAGCATCTACGTGGGCCCAAAGAGGAGGTGGCTTGTACATGGGCTGGCCTGGGAGAGACAGCATCTATGTGGTCAAAAGGACCCTTAGGGACACGTCCACTCCCTATCCTCCACTGGCAGGTAATGTGGCCTGGATGCATGTGCTGGTGGCTCGGGAGCTACAGCAGCGAGCAGCACTAATGGGTGGCCAGGTGTACTTCTGCTATGACAAATCACCCTATAAGAGCTACGAAGACTTCAACATGGAGTTCCTGGGCCCCTGTGGACTGCGGCTGGTGGGTACACGCCCACTGTTGCCCTACTGGCTGCTGATGCTTCTGGCTGCCCTCAATGCCCTGCTGCAGTGGCTGCTGCGGCCACTGCTACTCTATGCGCCCCTGCTCAACCCCTACACGCTGGCCATGGCCAACACCACCTTCACTGTCAGCACCAACAAGGCTCAGCGCCATTTTGGTTACGAGCCCCTGTTCTCATGGGAAGACAGCCGGACCCGAACCATTCGCTGGGTGCAGGCCATGGACGGTTCAGCCCAGTGACAGTGGAGCTGGGGGACTGGAGCCCAGAGGGACTCATCCATCTAGGTCCAGAGCACTCAAACCCTGGGTGGGGAGGGAAGGCTTCAATCTAGAGCTGGAGGGAGGGGCTCTCCACGTGTTAAATCCAGGGGCCCTGAGTCTGTGTCCTGATGCCTCTAAGGTCTAGGGCAGGACTGTCTTCACTCGACCCAGGCCTGATGGCTGGTTGGTGAAGGTCTGGTTTCCTTGATCTCAACTGTCCCATCCCTTTATTGCTTTTTAAGTAGGAAGTGGTGACCTCTGATGTCCAAACATCATCCTCAGGCCTGGATTTAGAATGAAGAGGCTTTCTTGCTCCTCCTACCACCTTTGTCCCTCCTTGGGGGGCACATATTCCCATTATTTTAAAACATTTACCACCTTTAGATATTTATCTTTTAATTCTCCTCAATAAAAGCTGAGGAAATCTGTGTATATTTATTTCTTTCCATACCTGTACCCAAATTCAGTTCCTGCAATATTGTTAGATCTCTGCCTGAGGATGCTCCAGAAATTCTGTGCCTGACCAAGCCCTGGATTAAAACTCCTTATCCACGCCTGTAATCAGTCACCTGCGCAACTACCCAGCCCACCTCCCCACATGTGTCTCCCCTTTCCCACGGCGCCCGTCCCATGTGGGGACAGAAGGAAGTGAGCACAAAGCACGCCCGCTGTTGGATTGGTTGCTATTTCTCCCGTCCCATGGGGCCCAACCTGGCCCAGGGTGGGGGTGGGGGGTTCTGGGGACAGGACATGCAGGGCTGGGGAGAGAGGGAAGAATTTTCCTGTGTTTTATCCATTTGCAACTTGGTTACCAATAGAGAGAAATTGATCTCTGAAGGCTAACAGGAGAGGGTGGCCTGGCTCTGGGCCCCCAGCCAGGCCCCAAGAGTCCTGTCTTCTCTGGGGAGGAGAGGGAAAGAGCTCTAGAAACCAACAGAGACGGAAGGGGCAGGGGCTCATGTCAGCAAACACGGCTACATCACATGACACGCCAGCAACACGGAAACACCAACGCACACAGCTGCACAGCGGGCAGGGACAGGTGGGGCAGAAGGAAGCTAGGGGCCACCCATTTTGTCCTTTGCAGGGCAGGCTGGGGATGCTGGGTGAATGCATAGAACACATCATGTACACACGCTCAAGGTCTCGACCCACAGGCACATGGGATGGACATACACATTGTGCTTCAGGAGAGGCAGGGCTAGGAAAAAAGGGGGAGAGGAAGCATCGAGCCCTGGCCAGGCCTGGGAACACCCACAGGGCACCATGGTTGTAGGTATGGGGAGGGTAGGTAGCACGCACTCCTCTGAGAACATGCAAAAGACACTAGCCCCCAGACAACACACCGGCACACATACAGACACATCATGTGATGTGTGGGACTTGTGGAAGTTGGGGAATAGCAGACCCTTGGGGATCCTCTGGTCCAACTAAGGCCCAGAGATGGGCGGCTATGGGCCCAATGCCACTCCAAAAGGCAGCAGCATCACTTTAGCTATGGCTCCACCCTTCTCCTTGTGGCCCCAAGGTTGTGGGAATTCCAGAAACACCTAGGCTGAAAGAGTGTCCTGGCTGGGGAGCAAGAAGGAAAAAGGGGTGGGGGAATGCTGGGGCCTGCTCTGATGTTCCCAAAGAAGCCTGAGAAGCGGGCAGGAAGGCTGCAGTCAGTCAAGCACAGGGCAAACTTCCTCTCTTGCAGAAAAACATTTGGGGAAGGGACAGGCAGGTGCCTCTCCTCAGGACAGCCCACCTTGGGGGTTACACATACTGGGCACACACAGGCAGGGTCCAAACAGCCAGGTAGGGAAGAGGTTAGCTATCTGAGCTGGGATAGGGATGAGGAGGGTAATGCATTCCAGAAGGTCATATCTGTATTCTCTCTCCACACACACACACACACACACACACACACACACACACACACACACACCACACGTGTGCGTGCGCACTTCACGTGCAATGGGACCCGGGGAAATGATCTGCACACACCCTCATGTCCTTCACCCAATGCACATGTATACCCAACCGCAGGGCAGGCCACGTTCCTGTACTTGTGTGTTCAGTCCTGTATATGTGTGTCCATAGTTCTCAGCCATGGACTGGGTGGCTTCTAACATTGTCCTTTGCCCATGAACCTCCCACCTGCCACCAAACGCACAAACATACTTGTGCCTATGCTGTCTACATCAGAAAGGAGTTAGCCCTTTCCTCACCATCAGAAACCTAGGCCTGTGTCCCACCCTCAGTCACACCCTGGTTGGGGAGCAGCTATTGCAGACATTTTAGCAGATGTGTCCAGGGGGTGGATCCTGGGACTTGGCTCACCTTGAACGGCCGCTGCCATAGTGGCCACTCCAGTATGTCTGAAATAAGCAGTTCCCCAAACTCAAGATCCCTGAGGCAGAGCCCAGAACATCAGATGGAGTGATGGGGACAAATATTGGCCTCTCCCATTTCTGAGGTAAGTGTGTAGAAGGCAGGAATGTTCTCATCTTCAATCTGTCTGGGAGAGCCCTCGATATTGGCTTCATCAGTAACAGTCTCACAATAGCCCCTCCCGGAGACATTCCTATGCAAGTGGGTGCGGGCCTGTATGGGCACCATGCCCACATTAGCATGCAAGTGTGCTTCAGTGTGTATGTGTGTGTTTGAGTGTGGCCACCTACATGAGGCCTCCTCAGCCTAGGCATGTGTGAGCACCTGAATGTACCAGGTCTCATGGGTGCAGGCCTATCCTCTGGCAGAGACACACAAAAAGATAAGCATCTGGGCATGTGTGCACAGGGCCTCTGAGATCTTATAGGGCAGGAAGCCCCAGTTGCACAATGTTGATGTAGCACTGTGTGGCCATCCCAGATACTGGGCAGCAGCTCTGGGGAGAGAGGGAGGGGCAAATAAATCTGCATAAACAAACATGGATAGGACACATGTCCTTAAAGAGAAAAATGTGTATAATACATGGGGGGGGGCAGAAACACATATAGAAAGCACCTGTACACACACACAAACACTCACACAGACATATTCTAGATAACAGAAATAGAGATTTCTGTGCCTACCCAAAACAGGTGTCCAGTGCACAATATGGAGGGCTCTCTCTGAGAAGACCCACCAGCACTTCAGGCACATCCTGAAACACACACAGTATTTCTCACATCACCTGTTGGGGGAAATGTACATGTATCTACAAGCCAAGCTAGGTTATTTATAAGTATATACTTCCATTCCTCTTGGCTGAACTCCAACTCACACACACACACACACACACACACACACACACACACACACACACACACAAACGTGTGTGCTCACACACTCCCTGGGACATGTGTCTGGAGTGACTAAGTCAGGAAGTTTTGTTCTACATCATGCTGGGGTACACCTGGATCCCCTGGGAATGAGGGTGTGAGCTTCTGTACACTCGTAACCTGCCCTGTTTGTGACAGACAGGGTGGAGGGGGGTGTCAGTAGAAGAAGTGCTGCTGCATTAGATTCAAACACTCAAACACAAAATTCTATGTACACCAATTGTGTATCCAGGGATCTGTGGGGACACACACACACACACACACACACACACACACACACACACTCTCTCTCTCTCTCTCCTATTCACAGAAGACAGAACAGGGCTTAGTGGGTTGCTGTGTTATACCTGGCCACAGTCTACACAACTGAGCAAAGGAGGAAAGCTCAGACAACACACAGATTTGAGGTTGGGTTAAGAAAGGCGATGCGGTACTTCTACACACATCTATGCACATACACACACACGCTGGGGTGTCCACGCATCTCAAGTATGTACCGGCGGCATGCATGTTGGTGTGCATGTGTAATCGCTATTTATGTGCAGGGGCAGGGGGTGGTCCATGTCACGGTGAGGTCCAGGGACTCCGGGGTCTGATGTGAGGGGGCGAAGGGGAGGGCTGCCTGGGTCTGTCTTGGGGGTGAACCTGGAGCAGGGGATGGAGTTAAAGGGATGGTGGGGGTATTGCTCCCGATGTGGTGGGGGAAAGGTCTAGGGAGATACGGATGGGGGAGCCTACAAGCCCAATGTCCCCCCAATGGATGACGCCAAGACCACCCCCAGCACCACACAGCAAATGATGATCATGATTTTCTTCTGTAGGCAGAAAGGGCAATGGGGCAAAAGGAAGAGAGAGAGAGAGACAGAGAGACAGAGACAGAAAGATAAAGACAGAGCAATGGGGGAGGAAGGTATGAGGAAAAAGAAGAGAGGAGAGAAAACAGAAAAAGGAAGATGTCAGAGCCAGAGATAAGGCCTTTCAGGGGATTTCATCACTTGCCTCAGCCCTGGCCTGAGCCCAGCCCCGCCCACCCAGCTAGGGCCCACCTGCCCCACCAGCCCTCCCTCCCCAGCTCACCCTCCGGGCCTTGCTCTGATATCTCACAGCTTTCTTGGTGTCTGACACAGCTCGTTCCACATAGTCCACGGAATGTTCCACGTTGTACTCAATGCGGTCAATCATCTCACCCTGCAGAGGCGATGTGCACAGGGAGGGGTAGGACTGGGCTGAAACAAGGAACTCCCGGAAGCTGGGGGAGGCTCCCAGATGGTGTGGCAGAGGGCAGAGGCAGTACCTGGCTCTCCACAAGCATGGCCATGTCTACGAACATGTCATGCAGCTCTCGGATGCTGGTTTCCAGTTTGATGATCTCGTTGTGCCTTGTCTCGATCTCATTCAGCGCCTGCTTCGTCATCTGCGAGTCCATTTTGATCTAGGGCAATGGGGGGAGGCACTGAAAACCACCCTTCACCCCTATAAGAGCTTGGACTCTGCAGCCAGAGTGTCTGTGTTAAAATATGGCTAACACTCGCTAGCTGTAACCATGGGCAAATCATTTAACCTCTCTGGGCCTCAGTTTCCCCACCTAGAAAATGTGGATAATAACAGCACCCATCTCACTGTTGTTATAAAGATTAACTGAGATAATATGTATACGATGATTAAAACAATACCTGGCACACATGAAGCACTAAAGAAGTTTGCTAAATTACAAGAAGTAAAACTTGTCCTGAGCCCAGGGCTGCCTCTGTCATACACATCAAGAAAGACTTGTAAAAGCAAACAAAGGGTCCAGGTCCCCCACCAGTACAGGGGCACCCATCTGGTCAAAGGCAGACAGGGTCATGAAAGAGGACACAGCAAAGAGAGAGAGAGGGAGTCAAGCAGAGAAGGAGGCCCAGATGAAAAGGCAGTGTGCTCACAAGTCCCCTGGAGCCCCCAAGACATGAGATGGGGGGAAATAATAAAAAAGTGCACCGCGGGCCTCAAGAGTCAGTGGGAGAGAGACTCCAACCAGCAATCAGATACACCTCATCCCCACAGATGATTGGCCTGAACCAGGCTTCTCACTTCCCAAACCACTCACTGTTTAAACCACACCAAGCTACTCCTCTGCTCTAAAACCCTCCAGGGTTCCCCATTACCCACAGGCTACACACCTTAGCAGTCAAGGTCCAGGCTCCCTTCTGCCCTCATCTCCTGCATATCCTATAAGAGCCAAAATCACCCAATGGCTGTTTGGCAAGTGGTCCACTCTTCCTGTCTTTGTTCAGTATGTTTCCTTTGTCTAAAGTGCCCCTTGTCCATCTCCCCATGTCTAAATGCTCCTTGTCTCTTAAGGCACAGCTTAATGCCACTTCCTAGGAAGCCTTCCCCTGACTCTAAAAGTTAACCACTACCTTAGGTGCTATCTGCATCTTGCACAGCATTCAAGTAAGGTACCGACCACCCTGAATCGTAAAGATGACTTTCCACTGCAATGATGGAGGCTTAATTGGCAGGGATCAGCCTGTCTTCTTGGAACCATTCACTAGGCTTCCCTCCATTCTCAGACAGACAGACAGATGGACAGACAGACTAGGCAGAGCTGTTTGGGTGGGCTCTAAACTAACTGCCCACAATCAATTTGCTCAAAGCTAATTTAACAAAGACCAATTACCTAGGTAACAATTTGCTGAAAACTGCTAGACAACCACTGAACCTACTTTGATCCTGGTTTAGAAATCTTAAACAGAGCCATTCCGTCACCAGAAGCAGAAATAGACAGAACTGGGCAGGCCAGGGCAAAAGTTAACAAAGGGAAAGAACTACAGCTGAGGGAAGCCCAACCATTCACGTATAAGATGACAAGGGCAAGGCGGTGTGCAAAACTAAAACAGGTTTTTTTAAAAAACCTTCAAAATGTAGGCAAATTAGTACTTGGTGAAATGACTGCTTCAGTAAGGAGTCAGGCATGTACTTAGCACTGAAGAGTCCTGACTTTGAACCTAGACTGTGGGTTCAAATCCTGACTCTGCCCCCAGCTGCATGACCTCCACAGGTTAATGAACCTCTTTGGGCCAGATTTCCTCATCCTTGAAACATGGCTCCCTCAGAGGGTTGCGGTGAAGATTAAATGAGTTTAGTAGGTTAATGTAAATACATAAAGTGCTTAGAACAGTCCCAGCACACTACTGTTTGCATTTTTATGGGAGTGCCTTCCTGCTCTGCCCCCATGGTATTCCCCAGTTCCAGACCTAGGCTCTCCGCAGCCTGTTAATCCACAGTGGATTTAGGATCTTGAGTTCAACCCAAGCTTGGGGAGGAGAGGCAAATGCTTTCCCAAAATAGACTCCACCCCCACCCAGGCCTCACATCATCGGTGAAGATGGCCAACTTCCCGCTCTCCAGCATGTCTTCCAGCTCTTCGTTGGTCGTTGTCCTTCCAGCTGTGGGGGAAAGTACTCCAGGCTCAGGGTTTGGGCCAGCCTGGATGCCTGAGGTGGTGGGATGGGGCAGGGACCCGGGAGACCACCCTTCCACTGGCCTTGGGCCAGGCGCCCCCTCCACGTGGAGGAAGGGCCTGTAGGAGGCTTGGGGCAGCCTGGTGAGTTTGGAGCGGGGAACACGCACTGATCTCTAGCTGCCGCTGGATCCGGTCCTTGCAGCGGTCCCGGTACTTGGACTGGGTCGCGTTATATTCGGTCATTACTTCCACGAACTTCCGGGAGAGTGTGGAGTGCTGGGGTGGGGGTACACACAGCAGGAGGCAGGGGACGGGGTGAGCCGGCAGCGCAGGAGTGGAATGGGCAGGAGGGTGATCACGCCGTGATCCCGACTCCTCACAAGTGCACAGCCCCTACCAGCGGTCCCCCTGTCCTACCCCAAGCAGGCTGCGCCACCAGGCGGCCCGGGCTGGGGGCCGAAGTGCCCGGTCCCGCCCCCGCTATAGTCCCGCCCCGGCCCGCCCCGGCTCTCCCTGGGGGCTTTCCCTTGGGCACGTTGGGTGCCCGAGCTCCACTTTGGCCCACCCACCCCCACCCGCCCAGCTCCTCCTCTGCTCGGTCCTGGTCGGGTCCCCGTCCACCCGCGTCTGGCCGCGGCCTCGCACCTGGGTCTTGCGGATGCGCAGGTCTGCGGAGGAACGGTTCAGCCCCTCCTCCTGCTCGATGCTCTGCTCGATCGCTGCGGGAGAGAGGACGCAGTGACCCGCGGGACACCCGGGGCGTGCGGGGCGGGGGTCCGGCACCTACGAGGGGCCGGCACCCCGAGGCAGGCCCCGGGCCTGTGAAGAGACGTCACACCCGTGGCAAGGGCTGACAGTAAAGGATCCCAAGTGAGAGGCAAGAAGGAGTCTCGAGAGTAGTAGGATGGAGACTGAGGGTCCGTGAGTCCCCTGACAGAAGGGGGCTATTTGTTCTTTCGGAAAGGTTGGGTCTTGGAGAGTTCCATGGCTATAACTGAGGCTCAGTCCCACGAGGGGGTGTGGGCCCAGTCCACCGTGAAGGTCCCTGTACACAAGGAACTCCACTTTCTACATCCTCTGGAAAAGGGCAGGAACCCACACTGGGATTTTTCTGGTGGAAGGCAGGCACTTCCAAGTGGGTCAAGTTCTAGTGGCCACCCTTTCTTTCTTTGGAAAATTCTAGGGTGAGTGGATGCACGTTCCAACAGAGAAGATAGCTTTCCCCCTGCCCTACAGGGTGATCCCTGTCTTGGGAATTCCCATGTTCTGGAAAAACATGCAGATTAACTGGAATTCCTGCTTCTGGATCATGCACTCCTGACACTTACTCAGATTTTCTATAAAAGAGCTTGAGGTGTTCGAAAAACGCAGCAGGGATGACTCACCAGGCCCTCTCAGACTTGGACGGGCCTCCTGAGAACATCACTTCTGAGAACATCCTAGCAGTGGAGGAGGTATGGGGCTGGATGGCACCTGAACACTCCCTGCCAGCAATGTCAGGCAGTGCCTAAGTGACAGCTCTGGCCCAGCTGCTTCAGGAAAAGCACAGGAACACACACCCAGCCCAGGCCGGAACCCTATTGTCAGACAGGGGGTTATGGCCCAGTCCTGAAGGATGGGGTCTCATGGACTTCTTATAACAATCCTGGGAGTTCCATGATGTCAGCCCATGTTTCAAACTAGAAACTGAGGTTCAAATGGGTAAAACAATTCACTCAAGTCACAACAGAAAGCTTGAGCTTATGCCACCACATGGCTGGTGGAAAATTGAGCATTTTCTCTCTTTTTCTGGAGGTCTGAAAGGTCAGCTTCTCTACACCACTTTTCCTATTTCTTCCTGAACCCCTGAACAATGGAGTCCTCCTCATGGTCTAATAGAAACTATTAAGGTCAGAGTTGGATGGGCCTAAATAAATCATTGCGCCCAGGGATATTTAAACTATTCCATGAACTTGGCTTCTGAGAAGAAACTTCAGGAGTACAGCGCCTCCCACCCTCAGTCCACCCAAAACAGCCTGATTTTTATGTGTTGTATATATGGGAGTTCTTAGTAAGATTTAAGTGGGGGGAAAGGGGGGAGGAAGATTTTGCTACCGAAAAAAAAAGCCAGATTTGATATTGCTTCAGATTTTCTTACTGTGCTGTTGAGGAAGCTGAGGGTATTTTGTTTAGAATGAGCTAATGATGCAAACTGGATTCCCTCAGTCTGGATTTGCACTTCATGTGCTCCCAGCTTAGGTCATTTTCCTTTCCAGCACACTCTCCTGAGTGCAAACGGTTTGTTTTTACAGATCAGCACTGGAGGCTAACACATGGCCTCCCGTTGAGACCAGGAGGGCATCAAATCCCTGTCTTCATCTCCCTGCACCACAGTCAGAGGGCTCAGGGCCAGTCAGCTGACATAGTTCCACTTCCCCAAAGCCAAGCAATGTGCCTCGGACAGAGTAGGTGCTTGGCAAATGTTTTCTAATGCTGAATTACCGTAAGCATACAAATTAGCATCACGGTAACACTGCTATTCCCCTGGCACCACAGACAAGGAGGTTCCCAACCCACACTGCTTGGGGGAAGGTGGTTATTACCAGCACCCAAGTCCTTAAATTAGAATGAATACATGAGCCCTTGGCAAGTCCCTCCTGAAAGCTTGCCAGCCTCTGATGTCAGCCATGCAGCCCAATCTGTCCTGAGCTGAAGATACCAATTCAGAAACATTTGCTGAACCCACCTATTAGGTGCTTAGTGCTATGCCTGGCACCTGTTCCAGAGAAATGAGGCCTTAATGAAACTAACACCACTTGGAAGACTATATTTTTATGGTGGACCTTCATGCTAATGGAACCAACAGAGCTCACATGCAAATTAGACAGCCTCCTCTCCCTAATTTTCCTGTGGTGTATCTTTCTCCAAAGAATCTGGAGCAAGGAGGGAAATCTGGGCTTTTGTTTAGAAATCTGGCTCCTAGAAGTCTGTAGACATTCCCAATAGAAAGGCCTGTCTGGTCCACTGGAAGGCAGAGTTCTTTTTCTCCTGAGTCAGGGGATCACAGTCCTCACCTTTCAACTTGGACCGAACTTTGTTGGCCGTCTTCTTGATGTCTGCAGTGAGGTCCTCCAGCTCCTGTTTGGTCTCTGGGTGGGGGGCAGGATGGATGAGAATTCTGAGTGCAACCGCAGACCCCTTCTCCCCTCAGCCCACAGCCATCCCGCAGCAGCACTCACTTTCATCTGGGTTGGGGGCGGCCAGGATGGCGCTGTGCTGTTTTTTCACTTGCTCTACATCCTCTGACAGCTTCTCAATGCAGCCCCGGATCTCTTCCACCTGGGGCAGCAAATTGGCTATACCCAGCCAAGTCTTTAGGCCAGACAAGGGCTTCCAGGGGGCTCAGTAAGGATTCAGGGAAATGGGCCAGACCCAGAGAGACTGGTAAAATGCCAAAGAGCAGGAGTGGGGGGGATGGAGAGAACAAAATTGTCGGCTGGGGGCCGTGTTTTGGGTCTGGGGGCATTGTAGTGTCAGTTACCTGTTCAAAGAACTCATCCATAAAGTGGTCTCGATCCACATGGACCACCTCCTCCTCATCATCACTGTCTTTCGCCTGGGAGGCAAAGAAAGATGGAGATCATGAGCAGCCCCGGCCCTGGTCCTGTTGCTTCCAGCTCTAGGCTCAGAGCAGGGGTCTGAGTAGAATACATGCAGGGGGCACAAGCAAGGGCCCCAAGCAGTCAGAATGGACACTGGATACCTTGTGGAACAGGGTCCTGGGGGCCAGGTAGTTGACAGCCCAAAGGACACCTTGGAGGGAATTAGCAAAAGTCACCCTTTCAGGAGTGGATGTGGCCCATGGGTGCAGTCACCCTAGAGGCAGGTGGCACTTAGCACAGCTGTTATTAACCAACCAGTAGGGAAGTATTTCAATGTTGTAACAACCAGCTAAATGTCAGCCTTACAATAATTGGCTCTGGGCTCTGTGAAGGAGTTTGGAATGGAGTCCCAGGACCCTGACCCTCTCCACCCTTTCCCTAGCCACTCCTGCCCAGGCCTTACTTTGCTTCCCTCCTCTTCCCCTCCAGACACTGTCCCCGAAGCAAGGTCAGTTCACTGTCAGCTGCGGGCACCAGGTTGAGCAAGCACAGTCAGGCCCAGTGAGGGCTGGAGGAGAAACAAGCAGCACCCTGACCTCCTCTGCTCCCTGTGCCTTTCTCCTTTTGCCCACCTGCACCCCCTCAGTTGCTCTGCCCCTTTCCACTCTCACTTG
This sequence comes from Cynopterus sphinx, assembly GCA_030015415.1. Classification (NCBI taxonomy): domain Eukaryota; kingdom Metazoa; phylum Chordata; class Mammalia; order Chiroptera; family Pteropodidae; genus Cynopterus; species Cynopterus sphinx. Next base: position 89,199,531 of record CM057379.1, on the reverse strand, counting down.
CTTTCATCCAGCCTCTTCTAACTTCGCACCCACCCACTCTCACTTGCTTGGATTTCCCAGTTGCAACCTGCAGCTGCTCAGCCCTCCACCCCCATGGCTCAGAGACACAAAGGGATTTACCCACCCACACCTCCACCAACAGACAGACCACTGACGCAGACAGAAGGGCTGACACACAAGGCACACAGAGACAGGCCCACTGACACCCACATGGAGATACACTGACATGCTGATGGTCAACTGCACACAGACCCACAGCAAAGCTAAATGCTGACACATGTGGACAGAGCCGGTCACCAGTACCCCCAGGGACATTTGGAAGGGCCCTCTGAGCCTATTCTCCTACCTCCTCCAAGTCTCATGTCTGCATACTCATTCAGAGCTGGGAAAGATAGGTGGGCAGGGAGGGCTCCCCAAGGCTACATACTCCTGACTCAAGACTCTTCTGCCTGGGACAGAAGTCTGACAACAAAAGCTGAGCCCTTCAAGCTTAATGACTTCTGGAGCCCTAATCAGCCCTGATGGGAATTTAAACAGAGTTCACCCTGACTTCCAGAAAGACCCTGGCCAAAACTCAGACAGACACTAACCACCTGAATAAAATCAAGACAGGATCCAAAAGGCATCTGTCTACCTGAGGAATAACCAGTTGGGATCTAAAAAGAACTCACACGAAACTTCAATAGGGTCCAAGCAGATCGCAGACAGGACCTGACAGAAACCAGACAGGCTTAAACTGAACCAGACTCAGCACATACAGATTCCAGGTAGCTCAGATCGAACCTAGACAGAGCCAGATGGGACCTAGATGCAATCTAGACAGCCAACTGAACTTGGAATCAGCAGAGCCCCGACAGCACCGGAAAGAGCTGAAAGCCCAGAGGAGACCCAGCCAGACACTCTTGAAGCCATCCCAGCTTCCTGCTCAAGCCCTGCCCCAAAACTCCAGGGATTCTCCCCACAGACACTGGGCCCCATGTCATGTCAGAAAGTTTGGTCAGCATTTACATTTAATTTCCAGACAATCCCAAATATCCACTGGAATGGGAGGCTCCTTCATCTCTGCCCACAGCTGTCCCAGGAGTAGAGGTAGGTCCTGGGGATCCTGATGGGGCTTCTGGCTTCTTAAGCCTACACCTGACCCAGGGCCACCATAATAGACCTTGACCCTTAAAAGCTCTGGAATGCTCAGCTCATCTCTGAGGACCTGCTGGCCTCCCATAATGCTCTGTCCTCAAAAAGCCAGCTGCCCCATGAAGCACCAAAGGCCATTCCCCTAGCACCAAAGGCCATTCCTCTGCCCCTTCTCTGCCTTGAAGCACTCAGCTCTCAGCCCAGCTGCCCACAGGACATGAGGCCTCTCACTGGCCCAGGTGCCTGGAAACTCTCTTGTTTTGTCTCTTGCCCTTCCTCATGCTGACTTCAGACATCCTGAAGTCTAATTTCTATCTCTCCTGTTGTTCCCAGAGCCAGTGCCCTTAGACTATCCCCTGAGGCATCTGGTACCTGTTTCTTTGTCCTTGACAGAGGAAGAAAAGTAGAGGGCTCAAGTATGACTTATTTGGTGTAATAACTACAGAGAGCTGAGACCTAACAATCCTCTATGGTTCACAAACACTTTTGCATCTACAGTCTCTTTTGATCCTCAGCATCATAGCCCTGATGAGAAAAGCAAAGCAATTATCATTGCCACCATTTCACAGATGAAGAAATGGGATGTCAGGAAGGGGAAAGGAAAGTGACTTGCCTGAGGGCACCCAGGCTTAAAGGGGCTAGGAAATCATAAGCATCTAACACATGCCTTCCTCCACTGCCCCTCCTAAGGCCACCTCCTTCTGGGGATTCTGTCAGCAGCTATTTTCCCTCTCACGTAGCTCCTGCTAATGCCCAATATGGGTTAGGCTCTGTGCCCTAAAATCCTAGCAAACTATTATCTTTTAATAGCACCTCTGCATAGACCTTACCTTCTTGCTCTCACATTTAATCTTCACTAAAACTCTATGAGGGACATTCAATAATTTATTTTCTGTATGTAAGCTTTTATCTTTGACCGCTGGATGGGTTATATTCATTGTTTAATCCCCGCTGCCTACACAGGGACCGGTACATAGACATTGCTGAATAAACATGAATGAATAAATGTGTAATCAGAATTAGTTTCTCCAAGTCATTAAAATATCTATCACTCAATTTCATTATTAAGTCAGGTTTGCACAATGTTCAGCCCTGGTTGCTCTGATCAACTTGATTATTTTAACTACTAGCAAAAACTTTTAGACTGTCACTGTATCTAGCAGAATACAGCTAACATATATAAATATAAATACACAATGATGAAAAAGAAATTCTGACTTGAGCCAATTTTTCCCCTAGACTTAGAGTTCATGTAGCTTCTCCATTAGGTAAAGTTCAGCACATCACATGAGTTTGTATTTGATGTAAGAAATTTAAAGGTGTATTGATATTTTTCTTAATTTCAGAAAAAAAAAAAACTGTGAAGACCATTGACCAACATAATTATAATTATGGCAAACATTTATATAGCATGTTATGGACATGATTCTATGTACTCAGCTACATTTATCCATTTAATTCTTACACATAATCCCAAGGTAGATATTGTTATAGCCCCCTTTTATATAGAAGGGGAAAATGAGGCACAGAGAGGCTAAAGAACTTGTCCAGGTAAGCAGCTAGAAGGCCACATGACTTCTCCCCTCTGAGCCTCAACCTCTGCATTTGCTGAATGGCAAATATATCAACTCCAACTGGTGGGCGGAAGGGCAATGAGAGCAGGCAGGAAAAATGGCTGATGCTACCAGAGAAAGAATGGATGCTCAGTGAGGGCTGGCCATTTTCTCTTGCCCCTCCCATGTTACAGTTGAGGAAACAGGCTCAGAGAGGTTGCTTGACCTGTCTAAGGCTTCACAGCAACTAAGGCCAGGGATGGAACCTCAATTGTCCAATGCTAAATTCCAGGCTTTTATGGCTCCATCCTTCTATTCCTACCTGTTCCCAAAGAGTCAGTTTGCTGTTTCCTCATTACCGCTAAACATCTGTGGCCAGGATAGCAAACCAGTAAGAGGTGCCTGGCTACAGGAAGAACTCAGACAGAAAGCCAGGCATTCTAGCCTCTGCTTGACTTACTGTGTGACCCCAGGAAAATCTAAGCTCCTCTCCAGGCCCAAGTCCAGCTGTTAAATGGGTGGACTTGTGCATGTGCTCACCAAGGGTCCCCACTGCTGTGAGCACAGCATCCCTTTCTGGGAGAAGTTGGCCAGCCTAAAAGAAAGCAGGCTGTGGGCAAATAAGACCACCTAAGAAAAGATCAAATGTGCCCCAACCCCTTTATGGAAAATTCAAGTCTCCATTTCTTCATGTGCAAAATGAAGAAAATAGAATTATATACATCTAACTCACGTGTACTGACTACTACAACTTGTAGTTACAAGTGCTTTGAATTTCTCATTTAATCCTTATAACCACTCTATGAAATAGATACTATTCTTATTCCCATTTGACAGAAAAAAGAAACTGAGGCATAGAAAGATTAAGTAACTTGCCCAAGATTATACAGCTAATGGATGCAAATAGGGTGGTGCTTGGCTTTGAACGCTCTTTGCTCTTTACGGCTCATCAACTCCTCAAGCACTTGAGAGGATTAGAGAGAATGCAGAGATCCTGGGCACCATCTGGAACCACCTTGAGAATAGGATCACCAGATCCAAGCCTCAAGCTTCAATCAATCCTTCCTCATTAGAGACACCAAGGCCTCTTGCGGGAGACAACATAGTCAGGTGCATAGATGGAAGGAAGAGAGGGACAATGTGAGCCAGTAAGTCAGTGACCGAAGAGACAGATGGTGAGAGGGTGACTAAAAGGCAGAGACTGGAACTGGGTGATAGAAAAGAAACAGAGTGTGTGGGTATGTGTGTGTATAAACTCACATGGGGGCCCATGTACACACACACGTGCTCACACGTGCTCCTCAGGGGTGCAAGCATCACTTGCTCGAGAGGCAGCACAGCACCCCTGCTTCTGTCCATCTGTCTCCCCGAGCCGGGCCTCTCCTCATCCCATGATCCAGCCTAGTCCTCCCACCCCACCTCTCTCCTCCACCTTCCTTGCCTTACCACTTATTCCCTTCTTCATCCTCCCTCTGCCCCACAGAGTCATTCATTCATTTAACAGAATGTATGGTGTGTGCCTAGTTCTCTTCCAGATGCTGCTGAGAATACAGTGGTAAACAAGACAGGGAGGTCCTGCCTCCAAGGAGGTGACATTCCAGTGGAGGGAGACAGACAATGAAAAACGAACAAGACAATTTCAGATTGTGCTAAATAGCAGGAAGGAGATAAACCAGGAGATATGACAGAAATGGGCAACAGAGGTGGCTTTATACAGACAGTCAGGTAGTGACACTTGAGCTAAGTTCTGAAGGAATTAACTATGCCACCATCTGAGGAACATAGAATTCAAGGCAGAGGGAAAAGTGTTCCAGGCAGAAGGATTGGTACCAGGTTCTCTTGTTTCCTGCCTTCTCTCTCGCACACCTGGGCCACTCTTAGCTTCTGTTATTTCAGGTCTGCCTTTCCAAAGCACCTACTGTGCCTGTCCCATACCTGAGTACTACACAGAGGAGTCAGTCTCCGCCCTCAGGGCACAGGACTTGTCCTATAACAGCTCCCATTCCCACCTGGCCTCAGATTCAAGCCTCTCCACAACAGGCCTCCCCTTCTCCCATTTCCCAGTCTTCCCATTTCTTCTCATCTCCTAACTTCCCACTCCAAAGTCTCCTCACAAGCTCTAGCCCACAGCGTGTCTCCTTGTGCTTTGTCCCCTCAACCTTCTCTACCTCTCTTGGCCCCCTTCCTTTCCTCTTAAGCTTCATCCCTTGCCCCAGTCTTTGGACCCTGGGACACTAATCCAGTTGATGAACTCCCCATCGCAGCCTCCACTCCAACCCAGGGCCTCCCAGTTCCCAACCAAAGGTGTTGATAAACTGGAGACAGAAAACCCTGGTTCAGCGCCAGCTCTGCCATTGACAGCTGTGTGACCTTGGGCAAGTCAGGTTACCTCTGTGGCCCTCAATTGACTCGAAAATAAGTTAGGGTCACATCCTGACCATCCCAGAGGGCTGATGTGAAGTTCAGGAGAAATAAACAAGTTAGCTGTGGAATAACAAACACTCATGGAGCATTGCTAGGTACCAGGCCTTCTTCTAGGTACTTTTTGCATAGTAACTAATTTCACCCCTAAGGACAACCTTGCAAAGTGTGAATTACTCTCAATTCACATATGAAGAAACTGAGCACAAGAGAGGTTAAGCAACTTACCCAAGGTCACACAGGAAGTAGCAAAGCTGGAATTCAAATCTAGACAGTCTGACTCCCAAATCTGTGCCCTCAACTGTTGTGATAAACAGATCTGAGACTCCCTTGGAAACTCTAAAGCACTGTTGGAAAGTTGATCAGGCCCCCTGGGCTGACATCTCCTCCTGCCACTGCCCCACCCCATCCCTCAGCCTCTTAGAGACCCCTTTTCCAGGCCTCCCAGGCGCTGCTCAGTCTCCCCTGCCTCCAAGCCTCTTTGCTCTCAACCCTTGAGACCCTTGGCATTCTCTGTGTCTGGCAGCTTCTTTTTGCCCCACCCACCCAAATCCCCAGTTTCCCTGAGCTGTGACTAACACCAGAGACATCAGTATTCACCCAGCCCCCTTCACCCCTACACACTACTTCCCACCTCCTCCACCTGGCTGCTCCTAGCAGCCCCAGCAGACAAGATTCCTCACCTCTGGCCAGGGTCCCCTGATTCACCCAGATAAGGATTCCCATCCCTGCCTTCTCCTCTATCTCTTTTCCCTTCCTCTCCACTAGAATTCTACTCTCTCACCCCAAAACTACTTTCCATTTCTCTGGGTTTTGGAGTCATGAAATAGTTTTGAACCCAGAGAATCTGGGTTCAAATCTGAGCTCCTCACTTGCTAGCTGTGTGGCTTTGGTTGAGTTATTTAAACACTCTGGGTTTTAGTTTCCTCAGCTATAAAATGAGGTCATCTCTCAGTCTACCTACCTTACCAGGAGATTGGTGAGGGTTTAACAAGATAATGGATGGCAACCTGCTTTAGATGAAAACTGCATCATGAGAGAAGGGTAGTTTAGGCACTGGTACTGAAGCCAGCCTGCCTGGATGCCTTTTATCAGCTATTTGACTTTGGTGAAGTTATGTAACTTCTCTTGGCCTCAGTTTTCCTATCTATAACATGGGATAATACTAGTACATATTAAATGAATTAATATGTCTAAAACATGTAGAACAGTGTCTGACACATGAGTGCTGGTTATTTTTATTACTGTCATTTTCCTGATGCCTATTCGGTAAAAGTTTAATAAAGAAATGAACCTTCAAAATTCCCTCCCTCAACCACCAGTTCCTCCTTCCTTCCCACCTGTCAACCCATCTCTCCCCAGAGACAACAATCACTTGCCTCCAAGTCCTTTCCTCTCATCTCTCTCTAACCTGGTTCCCCACTCCCAAATCCAGGGGGCTCTCCAAAGACAGTTTTTTACCCCCAGTGTTGAGACTTTTGTTTCAAAGGCTAGAAAAGCAGAGACACATGTCAACATAGCAGATAGGAAACCCAGATCCCAGTCTGATTCTCCCACCCACTTGCTTGGTGACCTTGGGCAAGTTCCTGCCCATCTCTGAACCTGTTTCCTTATCTGTCAAATAGGGGTAAATCAGCTGGGGCTAGTACTTTATTAACATAACACCACACCAGAGCACACCACAGGCTGTGGGCTCTGCCTCCCAAGGACCCAGGTCATTTCTCCAAATTCCCCAGTATCCTCCCTGCCCCAAAAACCATTCTCACCAAGCCCCCATTCCAGCCTCTCCAAGTGGCAGCCTTCACTGCAGACCCAATGCTGCCCTCCTTCTCCTGCCACCCCAACACTACTAACTGCCTGGCCAGACTCCTAGAGCCTGGTCCCTTCAGGCCTGCAGACCAGGGGCCCATGTCAGTCTACACTGACTGTCCAGGGTACTCCAGTTCCCCCAGCAGAGCACAGTCCATGTCACACAACCCGATTCCATGGCCCCGAGCCTGGAATCTCTTCTCCCCTCTCCCCTGCAACCCCATCTCCCACCTCTGGGGTCACCCCATCTCAGACCCTAGCCTTCTGGCTGTCTCCTAAGGCCACCCCTTCTCTCCTTGTCTCTGAGAGGTGTCCCCTCCCCATGGAGAGCAACACATGTGTGTGCTCACACGCACTTCATTCACTGCCAAGTATTGGCATCTCGGTCCGGACTTGTGTCCTTCTCCATAGCATCCCCATTTCTGGGTCCCGCTAGACTCAGCCTGGTCCAGTAACAGCCCCATCCTTCTAATTCGGTGAATCTGCCTGGGGCTGACAGCACCCTCGGATTCTCTCCTGACATTCACTCTTTCCCATCCCCAGATTAGACCCTGGGGCCCTCCTGGAAATGTGGGGTGTCCAAGGCCCCTGAGACTTCTCCTGCCCCTCGGGTCTTAACGGCTTCCACCCCCTTCTGGCCACTATCTCCAAAATGCAGGTTCATTGGAGAACATCAGCTGCCTCCAGATACTGTGGTGCCTCTGCTACCAACCTCCACTTGCCCCCACATTCCAGCACCTCCCCCACTCCACCCCCACGCGCTCCCCAAATACTAGGGTCCCTCCCCCCATTTTCCCCACCCCCAGGCTCACACTCCGCAGCTCCTGAGTCCGATCCTTCATCCTGCGACGGCTCCTCCTCCTCCTCGTTCTCCTGCCTGTGCTGCTGCTCCTGCCTCCCGCCTTGGTGCTGGAGGCCGGGGTCTGGGGGTGCCCGGGGGCACCGGAGCCGCGGGAGGGGGCGCCGCGGGTGGGGGCGGGGTCGGGGGCGGCGGGCCGAGGACCGGGCAGTGGCAGGGGCCTGGATCAGGCTCGGCTCTGCCCGGGCTGCGGTGGCGATGCGGCTGCGGCACAGGCTTGGATGGAGGGATGCGGGAGCCGAAGCGCGGGGGAGGGAGGGGAGAGATGCAAGGAGGAAGGGAGGGAGGGGGGAGCCTGGAAGGGGCGGAGAGCAGGGGGCATGCGCAGCGCCGGGGGTTGGGGGCGCCTGGGGGTTGTAGTCCGGGGGAGCGGGGGCCTGGGGAGAGGGGAACTGGAGAGTCAGAGCGGGGTGGGGAAGGAGAGCCGGGAGAAGCAGAGAGAGATGCGGAGAAAGAGGAGATGCAGCGGGAAGCACAGAGATGCTGGGATGGAGTGGGGGTGGGGATGGAGCAGCGGAAAAAGGGGGCAAGGGAATGAATCAAGGGACCAACCCAGGGAGAGGTGCTGTGGATCCTTTGACACCAGGAGATACACAGTTTATGGTTTCTGTCTGGGAATATCTGTGTGGGCCTGTGCATGACTACCCCTGCGTGTGCGCGCGCGCGCGTGTGTGTGTGTGTGTGTGTGTGTGTGTGTCCCTGGAGGAGGCTCTTTGGACACTAGAAATAGCAAGACTGACCCTCTAGGTGGCTTTTGTGATGCAAGGAATTAGTCAAGCCTAGCTGAGAAAGGCTAGGGGCATGTTTTTTTAAACAGCCTTCCATACTCTTAAGTGTGAGAGTCCCTGGCAGTGGGGGGCCTCAGAGTTCTGCTGGTCTCCCTCCACAGACAGGATGCTCACTACCTACCCGGGTCTCCTGGCCTATGCTTAGATGGTTCTGACTGATAAAAATGAAATTTGTCCATATTAGGAGGAGAATTCTGGTACCCCAAGGGTCCAAGTACCCTGCATTCCTCTTAATTTCCACCTCTCCTCTCTGCATTTCCATGTCCTCACAGGATATCAACTCCACTTCTACAATGGGGCTTTGGCCCTGACAGGCCTTAAACCTATTCTCGTCAAGTACCCAGTGATCTCTTTGTTACCAAATCCATCGACCACTTGTCAGACTTTATCTTCCATGATCTTTCAGTGACATATGACCCTGATGATCTCCCTCTTCTTTAAACCCTTTCTTGGCTCCCAACCTGCCTCCTGTCTGTCCCCTGCAACCCCTGTCTCGCTCCAAACTTCTGGATGTTGTTTCCCAGCCTCCTTCCAGATTCTTCCCTTCTCCCACAACCCCCTAACAGGGGTCCCTAGGTCCCATCTCAGATTCTCTTCTTTCTTTACCTTCTTACCTCCCCAGGTTCAGCTGTACCTACATGCCTACAATACCCACATCTATACCTGAAAGCCAGGTCATGCTCTTCAAGGATAGCACCTATTATGTACCTGAGCACTGAGCTAGGCACCAAGGATGCAGAGAGAAAAGATGTGATCAGAGACATGAGTAAATCCATAACTCTAATGAGTGAGGCCAGGGCTTTAATGTTGGAACCTCCAAGGCTGTGGTGGCTTTGCCTCCCCCCATAGTACTTCTTCCTGTGTTCTCCATCAGAGATGGCCTCTCTGCTACCCTGACAATCAGAGCAGACAGAAAACTGTCCTTGGCTCCCTCCCCCATCCGTTATAAGCATCCACTATGTCCCAGGTGCTACCATAATCCTCCCAATTTCATAGTCCTTACTGCTATTATCCCATGTGTACAGATCAGGAAACAGGCTTAGAATGATTAAATGACACATCCAAATTCACAGGCTAGGAAAGGGCATGACTGGAGATCTTACTTGCATATTTTGATTATAAAGCCCGTTCTTGTAAAACCACAATGTTATAGCTCTTCCCTCAATGGCCAAATCCAGACCCACCTCTGGGTCTTTACCACCCCCACCACCCTGGGTCAGTCTAGGCTCTCATCAGCTTTCACCCGGACCATCAGAACAGCCTCTTCTCTGATCTTCTCATCTGTAGGTCCTTTCCTTCATGTCCATCTTTCCTCCTACCTAACTAGTGGGATTGTCCCCAAAACCAATGTGATCACATCAATCCTCTGTCTCAATAACTCCCATGACCCTACAGCTCCGTGATTATTCTCAGTAGCTTCTCTGGCATTTGAATCTCACCACCATCACTTCATCTCTTCTACCACTTCCTTCTCTGTGCCATGGACCAAAGGTCTTAACCACACCAAGGAATCACAGACCCCCAAACACCTCAGAGTCTTTCACTGTGCTGTTTTCTCTGCCTGGTACACTATTTCACCCCTGCGTTGATGGTCATACTTCTCATCCTTCAAGGCGCAGTTCTGGCCCCTCCCAGCAGTCCAGGCAGACAGTCTTACGAGTTAAGGGCTAAGTCTGCTCCCCCACTAGACCAGATTGGGTCTGACTCACATCTGAGCATAAAGTAGATGTTCATTACAAATCTAAATGAGTGAGTAACTGGCATATTTCCTCACATCTTTACTAAGGCATAAAGACAAAGAAAATAAGGTCCATGAAGGCAGGAATTTTTGTTTTGTTCATTGCTGGTTCTCCATGGCACTATGGCACCTGGCACATAGTAGGTACTTAAATAATAAATATTTCTTAAATGAATGAATGAGCGAAATGTGTACAACTCAAATATGGCTGTGGTTCTAAATATAGATACATACACACACACGTGACAACAATGGCAATTCCTCTCTTCGTTCAGTGGTTTTGAGTTCAGCATATCCATGATCACTTGAAATCCACTCAATAACCCTATGAAGCAGTTGACTGGACCACACACCCACCTCCTGTGCAGTCTCCCTGCCTGAGTAGCTTTTCTAAAGCATCAGTAGAACCAGGCCAACCCCTGCTCAGAAAACCTCTCTGGTTCCACATTGCTCAGACTTCTTAACCTGACTTCCCACTTTATCATACATCATCTTTCATGTACTCTGATTCCAGTCTCAAATGATTCCCTGCATTTTTTTCACCATTTCCTCATGTCGTTCCTGATCCCTAGAATACCCTATCTTCTCAAGGCTACCTCTACCTTTCTTTCAAAGTGTAGCTGTTGGAGTCTTTTTTGACACTCCTGAAGCTGGAGAGAAAGCCTCTTAAATATATAAGTTACCCGGCCTCTACCCTAGAAATACTGATTCGAGAATCTGGGTTAGGGCCCTGAATTTTTTACAATTACCTCTAGCAATTCTTATTTTCAGTCAAGTCTGGAAGCTACTGTTTATCAGGTTGGCAAGGCTAAGTAAGGCTAGGTTATGCTGTGTGAGAAATATTCCCCAAATCTTAGTGACTTAATATAACAAAGCTCTATTTTTGCGGCAGGTTTGGGTTACTTCCCAGAGCATCTGTCCTTCAAAGAAGACTCAGTGCTTCAGGTGGAGAAATTTATACACAGCTTATCAACATGCTGGACGCTGAGTGCTTCATATTCAAGGACCCTGGCGCAAGACCTATCACATCTGCTGTCCTCAGAAACAAATAAATGCTTACCAGTTTCACCTCTTCACCCATTTACCACTAAGTATTTACTAAGACTCTGCTCTTTGTACCAGGACTATACTATGGTGCTAATGACACAGTGTTGTGCAAAACAAACATCACCCCTATGGAGCCAGCTACCTAATTTCTCTAAGCCCTAATTTCCAAATCTATAAAATAAGCTATATTACTCACCCCTCAGGCACACTGTGAGGATTTACTGAGAATGCCATTTATAACTTTAACATCTCAATTTAAGCAGATGCGATGAGCACTGTTATTCTGGAGTGTGCCCTTCCCGCTCTTCTATCCCTCACATCCAGTTTTAAGGTTTCATTTATCAGGTGTCTGGAATTCGGTAGCACATCTTTCTCTTCACTATTTCCACTTCCCTCTTAAATCATCATCAACCTGTTAAGTGAATATTAACAGTTATAGTAATAGCTATAATCTGCAATAGATCAGACACTTGTCCATTAGCAAGCAGGTATGCAGTCGTTAAAAAGAATATATTATTCTTAAATAGTACCTATCATGTGCCAAGCTCTGTTTTAAGTGTTTTATATGTATTAATTCATTTACTTTTTGCAACAACCATCTAGGATTGTTATCATCTCAGTTTATTTATAAGGAAATTTAAGCACAAAGAGTTTAAGTAGCTTACTCAAGGCAGGAGCTGGAATCCAATCCAGGCAGAAATACTGAACTATTGAAACATTCTCCTAGTCAACTAATATCTGCCTCCTGGGAGGCTCATTCCAGCCCTTCTCTCCATTAAAACAAGAGTGAATGTAATGCAGCAAAGACTGGATGGTGGTGCTTTGTAGAAATATTTTGAGAGAATGGATGTCATGACAATGTTGACTGTCCTGTCCATTTACATGGTATAGCTAACCATTCATTTAAGACCTCTTTAAAGTCTTTCAGTAAAACTAAAAAATTTTTTCTCTCATGAAGGATATTAACATATTTTTTAAAGATTTATTAAGATACTATATTTCTATAAATAGTATTTTTACATTTCCTAAAAGTCTGTTGCTGTGATTTATAAAGGCAGTTTAAGATATTTCTCTATTCCAGCAAACTTGGCTCAACATACAGCCAGAGCCAGAGACCCAGGAGGACCCTCCCACTCCCTCATCATTCCTTCCAATCTGCAACTGTGTCTGACAGACCCTTTCTCTTTAGTGGTTGTTCCTCCAGGCCTCAGCACTGGGCTCATTATCTTTGGCCTGGGGTGATTTTTAGCTGATCTGCCAATGTTCACATGGCCAGGGCTATTGCCAACACTTACTGTATCTTTGTGCAAATAGAAACAGGTGTCCCTTCCTCATGATACTCTACTTCTATCTGTCATATAGTTGTTGTAATAAATATTCAAATATATGATGTCTACCAAGTGGCTGGTGCGCTTCTTTTGTCGAGTCTTGTGTAGTGCACATGGACAGCCATCTGTGGTAGCCCTGTACATGGCAGCCGTAGGGATCTTTGTAAAATGAAAGTTTGATCATAGTATTCTGTTATGGGTTGAATAACCATTCCCCTCACCCCTAAATTCATACGTTGAAGCCCTAATCCCCATTGTAATGGTATCAGGAAGTGGGGCATCTGGGAAACACTTAGGTTTAGATGAGGACATTAGGGTGAAGCTCCTGATTAGATTAATGCCCTTATAAGAAATGAAAGTGACACCTGAGATTTCTTTTTCTGCCACATGAAGACACAGTGAGAAAATTGGCCATCTGCAAGCCAAGAAGAGATCCTTCACCAAGAATTAAATCTGCAGGTACCTTGATCTTAGACTTTCCAGCCTCCAGAACTGTGAAAAATATGTTGTTTAAGCCACCCAGTCTATGATATTTTATTGTAGAAGCCTGAGCTGATTAAAATATATTCCTTTCCTTAAAGTTTTTCAAAGATACCCCTTTACCATTCTTTCCTTGATATAATTATTTAAAATAGGTAACACTTTCACATTTCAAAAAAATAATATAAAAGGTTTACAGTGAAAATTGTATTATTCTAATGCTGTATTCACCACCACTCACCCAGAGGGAAATTTTTATTAGTTTCACATGTAACTTTCAGGATTTATGATGATAAAGAACACACACACACACTTTTTTTTATACAATAGTAGCATGATATATTTATAATATATTTATATTTATTTATTATATATTTATATACACCTTGATATTTAGCAATATATTTTGAAGTGCTTCATATTTATACATAATGAACATCTTCATTCTTTTTAATGGTTGCATACCTGCTGATGGACAAGTTTCTGATCTATTGCTGATAATATCCATGAAGAACATCAGTGAAGAACATTGATGTGTCATTTCATACATGTGAATTAAAATTTTATTTCTTTACCCTTTGCAGCTGGATGGACTTTTGACTTGCTTTGATTGATAAAATATGGAAGTACTGTTGTGCAATTTCTGAACAGTGCCTCAAGGGACCTTGCAGCTTTTGTTTCTACTCTTACCCTCTTAGAATCCTGAGGCCACTATGCTATGAAGAAACCCCAAGAAGAAACACCACGTGGAGAGTAATTCAACTATCCCATCCCAGCTAGTCAACAGAGCCAAAGTCTTAGACATGGGAGTGTAAGAGAGGCCATTGTGGGCCTTCAGCTCCAGCAGAGGTGTCAGCTGTCACCACTTGAGTAATCTAAGACCAGCAGAAAAGCCACCCAGCCATCCACAGAATCTAGAGAAATAATAAATCATAGTTGTTTTATGCCAGTGAGCATTGAGGTGGTTTCTTATGAAGCAGTAGCTAAATGATACAGCAGGAACACCTTTCAGATAGATTTAGAAGTGGGGTTGCTGGTTCCAAGTGCATATACATTTATAATTTTGATAAATATTGCCTGGGTTGTATAATTTTGCATTCCCGCCAACAATGGTGAAAGTCCCTGTTCCCCACCCTGAGTCTTGCCACAAGAGTGTTAACATGAATTTTTACTTATGCAATAAAAAATGTTATTTTAATATTGTCTTAATTTTCATTTATCTTATTATGTGTGAAATTTAACATCTGCATATTTGTTTAAGTCATTATGCATTTTCTTTTTTGTGTGATTTTTTTCATATTTTTTACATTTTAAATTGAACTTTTGGTCTTATCAATATGTGGGAGCTCTTTAAATAGTATGGATATTAGCCCTTCATATATGATAAGATTGCAAATTTTTTCCAGGTGTTTGTCTTTTGATTTTGCTTCAATGTTTTGGCCATGCAGAATTTTTTCTTGTAGACAAATGTATTAATCTTTTATTTTATAGCTTCTCAATGTTGAATTGTAGTTGGAAAGGCCTTTCTCACTCCATGTTTTCTTCTAGAATTTTTATAGAGTTTATCCTGACAAATTGTATGATCCATCACCTTTAAAACAAAGGCCAAGGTTGTGTCACCCATGTGATGAGGAAATAGGAGGATCAGAAGCTAGTTTAAGAGATTCTTAGGGGGGTAGGGAATGATGCATCCTGTTGGGGACACATTGAGTTCAAGATATCTGTGGGACCTCCAGAAGGGAATGTCCAAGAGAAAAGTGGGCTCTGGGGTCTGGAGCTTAGTAGAAAATTTTGGATTGGAGATATGAATTTGGGAGCCAGCATACGGAGGCCAGTTACAGCCATGCAAATATGTGTGGAGCTTAAAGAAGATAGGTTCACAGAATGAGCTCTAGGGAGAGATCAAGGCTGACCCAAAACATATGATGAGGAGAGTTGTGGGGGCTTCATCTTTATGGCTCTTGGGACTCAGTACAAAAACAGCCTCAACAGACATTTGTAGGGTGAACAGAGGCCCTTTGCTTGGGACATGCATAGATATCTTTGCCTCCTGGGGGCACAGCAAATTTGGAAAGGAAAGAAGACCAACAACCTCCCTAGCTGTCAGCCCCAACCCAACAAGTGTGGAAGAGAGACCCTGTTACAGGGGTGGGGGTGAATGCTCAGTCTTGCAGGCAGTCTGATTCAAAGCAGGGAATTAGTAGGTAGCAGCAAGTCCCCAGGGGTGAGTGGAACACTAGGAGCCAGTCTTGGCTGGTGTTTTCCTTGGGTTATATAGCATAGTAATTAAGAGTACAGACAATGGAGCTTCACTTTCTGTTCAAATCCTGGCTCTCTCATTTACTAGGGTGTAACTTTGGACAAGTTACTTATTGTCTCTGTGTTTCAGTTTCTTCCTTTCAAAATGAGGACAATAATAGTACCTATCTCACAGAATTGATGAGGATTAAATGAGTAGATATTTATGAAGTGGCCAAATTTAGAATCATATTTTGGTGCCTGGCATATAGTAAATACTATATAAATTTTAAATTAAAAAATAATTTCATTCATTTATGAATATTTATTGACCAGCTACTATATGCCAGGCTTTGTTGTAGGTGCTGGGGACACAGCACTGAATAACACAGGTGGAAATCCCTGCCTTCATGGAGCTTACATTCTAGTTTGGTAGAGAGAAGGGGTAAAGACAGACAATATATAAAATAAATAAGCAAAATGTATGGTGTATCAGATCTATGTGGAGATATCAGAGATCCACAGGAGTTGGCAAGGTCACTAGCCTAGGACCTGGTTATTAGCCTAGGACCTGGATCTTGCAAGTTGGAAAGGGGAAGAAGACTCTTGACAAGCAGTAGAGTGGGATCCCAAACAGAGATGCTGGGGCTGCTGACACTCTCAGAGTAACAATCATCATCATACCATTATATAATAGCAGCAAACACTTACATGGCACTTACACTATACGAAGTGTTGTCCTATTCACTTAATCCTCACAGCAGTTCTATGAGGTTGGTACTGTTATTGTTCCCTTTTCAAATGAGGACACTGAGACATCGAGAGGTTAAGTAACTTGCCTTATAGAATTATACAGTAAGTGAACAAGCAGGGATTACAAGCCAAGTCATCTAGCTCTAGTGTTGGTAGGATGGATCTGCAAGTGGAAGAGATAGGGCAGGCTGCCAAGCCGCAGCACCTGATGTAGGGCCTGATCTTCACACAGACTAAAAGAAAAATATACATACGCCACTAGCACCTACATATCCAAGACTCAATACAGTTATTACACATTTCAAGCCTGCAGAGAGGGCCTAAGTAACAAAGGTCCATGAAACAGAAGTAAGAATTCAGCTCTGCAGAACCCCATCCCCACAGCCATTTTCCCTAGGTGGCTTCTGATCCCCATCCTCTCCAAACCCCATACCACAAGGCTTTGAACCCAGCCTCCTGGGACCTTAAGTCACAGTCCCTTGATCCCACCCAGAGACCACAAATAAAATAATGACTATCATAATCCTAGACAATTTAACAAAGCCAGCAGTAACTCCAAATCACAGATGGGAACCAAGAAGGCAAGTTGTCAAAAGGCTGAGAAGCAGATAAGAGACAGGTGAGACCCAGAGACAGCTCCACCCATAGCAGTAAAAGCCCACAAAGGGGGACCCCCCAACACTTCACAATACCCTTCCATATCTTTCCTAATCTCACTTGATATTGTTCAGTTTTTACCTTAGGCAAGGCAGAAATTACCAGATCAAGTTGGGCAATGGAGAAATTGTGTCCCAGAGAGGAGCAATGAATTATTTTAGATCACATCCAGGCCTAGGAGTCAGATGTCCAAAATTCCTTCTTCCACTGTATCATTCAGAGAAACAGAATATGAGGGAGACAGAGAGAGGTGGTGGGGGGCAAAAAGGCAAGCAAAGGCTGATACAGAAGACTTAAGAGTAGAGAAATCCTTCCTCATGATCTCCAGGGAATCCCTTGGGGTAGGTTTTGGCCTCCTGAAAAGCCCTCCAACCTTATGTTTCCCTTGTAGGTTAATCAAAGCACCAGCATCCTCATTCTCTCATTCCTGACGCTAGGTGAGCTAGGTTCTAAAGGAGAGAGAAGGATCGAAGTCCCTCATATATATTACAGTTTCCATCCTTATAATCATTGAACTTCACAGCAGGGAATACCTATAAAGATCATCTCCCCAACCTGCTACTGCCACCCATTGTATAGATAGGAGATTGAGACCAAAGACAAGTGATTTTCCAGAAGTCCACAGCAGCTCAGTCATAACAATCTAGGTTTCCTTACCAGGGCATACTAGAGAGGCATCATTCTTTTCCTTGCTTGAACCTTCCCTGGAGCTCCCTGGAAAAAGCCCTGTGATCCAGGGCACCCGATATTCTTTCCACGCATTCTGAGACTCAGTCGGTGGCCTTGGGAACTCCTCCTATTGAATTTAATTTCCACAAGTGCAAAGCATTTAAATCTGGTAGGCCTTGATGTATCTATCTCTGGCACCTAGAACAGTGTCTTGCCCATATTGTGTCTTGCCTATATTAAGTGCCCAATAAATATCTACTGAATGAATGAACATCTAGAGGGCCAGGGTTAGGGAAGTGTCACTGTGAGCACCTGAAGCCTAAAAGAAAAGATCAAGGAACCATAAGCTTTATCTTCAGACACATGAAAAGCTAGATTCTGTCCACAAATATTTACTGAGGGCCCATTATGTACTAGGTATGGAACTAGGCGCTGGGGATTCAGGTAGGAACGAAACAATCATGCACTGACTTTAGGAGCTCATAGTCTCTTCTAATGTGGCATGCATGCAGTTTGTGTGTGTGTGTGTGTGTGGTCTCCAGAGGCCAGACCCAAATGCAAGACACACTGCTCAATATAATAGACACTTTTCTCAGCCTGCGCTGTCCTAAAATGGTCTCGCTGCTCAGAAGCTGGTGAGTGCAGCAGCTCCAGACTGCAGTGTTCAAGCTGGGCACCTGCCTCCCGCATGTCAGAGGCTGCACCAGGAAGAAGAGATTTCTGCCTTGGGTGAGGACACTTCCCACCCCCCGTTCTTTCTTCAAAGCCTGCAATTCTGACACTTAATCTTATCATTTTATGAATTTCAAGGTTCCAACGATGCTGTCAGTCTCCAATTCTAAGTCGTCCGTCTGCCCTTGTCCCTGGACTCAAAAGAAATAGAGCCAAATTCATCAAGGGTCCTACCACCCACTGCCTCAAGAGGTCTGTGTGGATAGTCAGCGCTGCCTCCCCGCCTCGCGGGCGCTGGAGGGCCGGAGCTCGGACGCTGGGCTGCCGGGGACGTGGGAGGGAGAAGGGTGGTCCGGAGTGGGGTTCTGTTGCCAGAAGCCGTAACTCGTGATAGTCTAAGCGTCACGTTCCGTAGTCCGGGGGGCTGACCCCGGGTCAGTCACGTGACGCGGGGCGGGGCGCCATGGCGTGATGTGAGATGCCTGGCGTCTCAGATTACGTACGAACGACGCGTCGCCTCCCCTTTTGGCAACAAGATTTCCGTTGGAAAATGAGGCAGTTCCGGCACACGGGCCGGGCTCTCCCATCCTGGCAGTCGTGCTTCCGCTCGGGGCGCCGCGACTTCCGACCGCCGCCTTTCCCTCGCGCCGGTGCGCATGCCCCGAGTCATCCCGGAGTGGGCGGGGCCGAGGCTGAGCGAGCGGGAGGCGGGGAAGAAAAGGGACTCCTAACCTGTGGAAGCCTGGGGGTCCCTGTGTTCGGACACTTCCCATTGCCTGCGGACGGTGTCAGGGACAGAACCTCTGGCGGCTCGCGTGGGGTTTTAGGGTCCACAGGGCGAGGGCGGAGGGGAGGGTGTGAGTGGGGTACACGAGTTCCAAACTTAGAATCTTTAGGCCCTGGGGGCTGAGGCACTGGGGAGAGGGAGATCGGGCCGCCATGCGCGACAGGACCCACGAGCTGAGGCAGGTGAGAATTTGGGACAGCAGGGTGGGGATGGGAGGACTGGGTGGGGTCTGACGAATGCAGAATTCCGGGTCTTCGGGGCAGGGAGGGGTGGCTGAGAGCTAGGAAGACCAGGAAGCCCGTGAGTTCTGCTGGGAGAGAGCGACAGCAAGGAAGTGAATGACAATGACCCCGGGCCTGACAGGCGGATGACACCTCGGACGATGAGGACAAGGAGCGGGTCGCACTGGTGGTACTCCCCGGCACGCCGCGGCTGGGGAACCCGGACGATGAGTTCTTCCAGAAGGTAAGAGGCTGGGGTCTCCGCCTGAATTCGCAAGGGAGCTGGAGGACCCGAGGAGCAACGCGGTCTGGAGTACCCCCATGTCTCCTTCAGCCCTCTCAGTCATCCTTCCCAGGTCCGGACGATTCGGCAAACTATTGTCAAGCTGGAGAATAAAGTCAGAGAGTTGGAGAAGCAGCAGGTCACCATCCTGGCCACGCCCCTTCCCGAGGAGAGTGAGTGCAATCCTAGGTGCAGAACGCATGCTCAGCCAGAGGGATTGTGGGGATTGCAGTTCCACGCAGGTGGCGGCCAGGGAGATTTATTGATACAGGGACTGCTTTCTCTCGTTCAGGCATGAAGCAGGACCTGCAGAACCTGCGCGAGGAGATCAAACAGCTGGGGAGGGAGATCCGCGGGCAGCTGAAGGGTAAGTTCCTAGAACCTCCTTCCCTCTGGCTCAGCGCTGCTCCTGATATATCTGGGGAGTGTGTGGCCCAGAGAGGCCAACGGTATATCCAGGTCACATAGCAGTCTAGAATCTCCGTCTCCGGGCTGCCAGTGCATAGTACTTTACACAGCACATGCCTGCTTTTCGGGTTCTTTTATTACTGTGAAATCATTTACTGCTGCAATTCTTGCTGCTCAGTGTGAATTCTTTGGGCTGGGAGATGGAGGCTTTGTTAGGAGGCCTCTGCATACCTGTGGAAATTCTCTGATGTATTGCAAAGAAAAATGTGCTTTCACATGTCAGAGGCTCAGAATCGGTCATTTAATGATAAGTTATGTTTCCTTTAAAAATCCTATGGATATAAGCACTGCCTCTATTGCGTGGCTGGGATATGGCCTTGGCTCTGCCATGATCCCCAAACAGTTTTCAGAAGCCACAGGTAATACCTCTTTCCCCACAATACTCTTGTGTCTTCCCACAGCTATAGAGCCCCAGAAGGAGGAAGCTGATGAGAGTTATTATTCAGTCAACATGAGAATGAGAAAAACGCAGGTGGGTTTGTTATTTCCAGAACTAGGACATTTCAGCAAGTGTTTTATAGATAATTAGATGACAGAAGTAAGAAGGAAGGGTACTTGGAGAGCATGTCCATCCTGATGATTTTCCAAATGGGGAAACTGAGGATCAGTGAGAGAAAGGAATCACCCAAGGTCAAAAACTCAGGCACTGTCCTGATTCTCATTTTGTTTTAACACCCTGCCTTCTCTTCCATTCAATGAGAAGTCATTGAGTCTCTAGATATAATCTGGGCTTAACTGTGGGAGACATGCTTTCTAGGAGTCAAGATATGGAATTAAGCTTGAAAAGGTAACAAAGACATTACTTAGATAGGGCTTGGTAGCTAATGGCTCTGCCCAGGGAGAAAGAGGGAGCCGTCAGAAATGATTGGGAGGTTTCCTGCTCAGATGACAGGGACATCCTCTGCCCCATGAGCAAAATTCAAGATGTCAGAAAGAGGAACTTCTTTGGAGGGGGGTGGGATGGAAGAAGGTCACTGGATCAACATCTTAGGAAGGAGATTTGAAGTGATCTGACTGGCTCCCTCTGGGGGCCCAGTGAGGAGTGGTTTGAAGTTCTTGGAGTTCAGAATTGGAGTAGGTGGCCCAGAGCTCAGTAAAGAGCCCGGATTGAAGATGAAACAGTGTGAGTATCTTGAAAGGGTGTAGGTGAAGCCAGGAGAGCATTGTGTCTTTGAGGAAAGGAATAAGGCATCAAGGAACTGGACAAGGTGAGAAGGCATTTCTGGGGGAACCTGTGGTGGTCATCAGTGTGAGAGGCTGAAGACCAGCTGGACCAGTAAAATCTGGGCAACAGGCTGAACTCCAGGCATACTAGCACATGTCTAATCTGAGTAGTGTGGCTGGTGTTCAGCAAGCATTCAGCAAGTACTTATTAAATGCTCACTATATAAGATACTTTAGTGAACCAAAGATCTCTATTGTCATGGATCTTACATTCTAGTGAGGAGAGACAATCATCACCATAAGTACATTTTTTTAGAACATTGTTAATTATTAAGGGAAAAGGTGCAGGAAAGAGGAGTTCAGAGGGCTGGAAGAAGACAGGTGCAATTTTGAAAGGTGGAGAAAACTTCATTCAAAAGGTAGCATTGGAGCAGATCTAAAGGCCTCTGTGGGGCATGAGTATTCTAGGCTGAAGGAGCAGAGAGTACAAAGGTCTGAGATGGGAGTATGCTTTTTTCAGGGAGCAGGAAGGAGCCCACTGTGGTTGCAGGGAGTAAGGGAGGGACAGTGGCCGGAGGTGAGGACAGAGGGGAAATGGGAGAGGAGCAGATCAAGGCCCTGGTAAGGGCTGTAGCTTTTGCTTTGAGAGAATGGGGGAGGCTTTCAAAACGGTTAAGCCACAGACATCTGTCATCACTCATGCTGTTTGCTTACTGTGCCAGTAGGGATGCTCAGGCCCAGGCTGGGCAGGGATCCTCCCAAGGATGCCCAGCCTATATTCTCGATCTTTAGCATGGGGTCCTGTCCCAGCAATTCGTGGAACTCATCAACAAGTGCAACTCCATGCAGTCTGAATATCGGGAGAAGAATGTGGAGCGGATTCGGAGGCAGCTGAAGATCAGTGAGTTGTGCCTGGCCCACAGGGTGTGGTAATCTGATTGGGCTCTGAACTTGCCCTTATCCTTCACAGCAAATGCTGGAATGGTGTCTGATGAGGAGCTGGAGCAGATGCTGGACAGCGGGCAAAGTGAGGTGTTTGTGTCCAATGTGAGTGGCCACAGATGGTCTCCCTCTGCTGTGCCTCCCATCCTCTCCAAGCCCTCATCCTTCTTGATTGAGGGGATACTGAGGCCCAGAATGGAACAAATGTACATGCCAGGACCACTCAGCATGGTCCTGGCCCATTTCTAAGCCAAAGAACTGACCCAAAGCTCAACAGGAACGTCTGACCTGCTGCTGGTTTCCCTGTTCCATGTCCCTCCACTCTTATCTACTCCCCAGATACTGAAAGACACGCAGGTGACTCGACAGGCCCTCAATGAGATCTCAGCCCGGCATAGTGAGATCCAGCAGCTTGAACGCAGTATTCGTGAACTTCATGAGATCTTCACTTTTCTGGCTACTGAAGTAGAGATGCAGGTGAGTGCCCCAAGGAGCTGGCTGGGCTTGACCCAGACCCCAGTTGTGAAACCATGTTCAGTTAGAACCCTAGCTGTGACCGCTTCACCCTTAGCCTCTCTCCCTGAGGCTTTTAGTCCTCTTCAGGCTGGGCCATACCCCCATGCTGGCACTTACTTCCAACTTTAGCAGTGTTCCAGAATTATATCCTCTTCCATAGCTACCCCACTGGCACTCCTCTGTAGAGAACATTCCTCTTTCACCAACTTAAGTCCATTCCAGGTATGGCCCCAACCCTGGCTCCTCCTCATTAATTGAATCTACTCTTATACTTCTATTTGCTCCAGTAAGAGTTGCCCCCTAAAACCTGTACAGGGTTGGGTGGTAAGTAGTATTCTTGCCTTGGCCCTGGTTGTATGGGGTGAGGTGAGTTTCCATCCTTGTCCTGGAGAAGCTGACCCACCAGTGCTGCAGCCAATGCCCTTTTATAGTTGGGAGTTGTAGGAAAGAGATTTCATTCAGTAAGAGTACCAGAACCTGGAGGTTGGTAGTGTCATGAGGTGGCAGGGATGGGAAGGGCTTCACAGCTGCTGGGACACAGGCCTACAACAGGCAAATTTAGGCAATTTTGTGAGAGAACAAGAGTTCATCCTCTCTGAAAAGGTATTGTGCCATTTAAGTCACTTGGCTCTAAAACACCACAGCAAATAGAGGTTGTATGGAGCAAGAGAGCAGGGCAG
The DNA here is from genome assembly GCA_030015415.1 of Cynopterus sphinx. Taxonomy (NCBI): domain Eukaryota; kingdom Metazoa; phylum Chordata; class Mammalia; order Chiroptera; family Pteropodidae; genus Cynopterus; species Cynopterus sphinx. The sequence goes on along the minus strand of CM057379.1, from coordinate 89,176,324 downwards.
AAGGCACCACATGATAGGAGGAGGCCTGGGAGTTAACCTCAGGAGTGTGAACTTGTGTCAGATGTGGCCCTGCCTCCATGTCTTTGTTCATGTGTTTTCTGCCAGGAGTGTCCTTTGGTCATTTGAGGCTGGGGTGGGCAGAGGGGGCTACTGGGCCCTTTCCCCTCAGCCATCCCTACCTACCTGAACTGCTACCTCCTCTGAGCAGGGGGAGATGATCAACCGGATAGAGAAGAATATTCTGAGCTCAGCAGACTTTGTGGAACGTGGACAGGAACATGTCAAGATGGCCCTAGAGAACCAGAAGAAAGCTCGGAAGGTAAGCTTCCCCTCCCCTCCCCTCTTTGGCCCTGGGTGGCCCTTCCTCCCCTCCTGAGTGAGTTTCCCTGACCCCTTCCTCTCCCACAGAAGAAAGTGTTGATTGCCATCTGTGTGTCCATCACTGTCCTTATTCTGGCAGTCATTATTTGCGTCTCCTTATTGGCTTGATAGCATCACGCATACTCGGTGAGATATTGTGGGCCTGCCCCCTGGCCTACCCCTATCCCTGGCCCAGCCTTTCCTCTTCCCTGTAGACCCTACTCTCCCTCTTTCCCTTGCAGGTACTAAGAGCGCCAGGGACCCAGGGTCTGCCTTCTCTTCCAGCAGCTGGGGTGGGAGGGGCAGGACAGAGCCTCCAGCTGGACCCCCTTCCTCATGCTTGCACTGTGCAAAGGAAAAGATGGTTCTCCTTGGGTTGGCAGCCACTCTTTCATGCCCTTCCCCCTACCTAGGGCCACAATGCCTGGTGGCAGGGGGCGGAGGGGTTGAGGGGTGGGTGCTGCAGTATCCTGTTTGGCTGGGACACGTGGTTTGTAAGAAATTAAAGAAAAGAGGTTGGATATACCCCTGTGCATGTGTGTTTCTAGAAGGGCTGGCCCCAGGCCCCTAGGTATCTAGCCTCCCACCTCCTGGCCATCCTGGGAGCCAACCCTAGCCCAGGCAGGGTCCATCAGACTGTTCTAGGCGGTGTGACCACAGCACCTGGCACTGCCCTGCTACTCTCCTATGGAATGGGTAGGGCTGGGAGGGGATAACATCTGGCTCAGTAGTGTCCCTGGGGAAGGACCAATGTGAGTACCTAACCCAAAGCAGTGAGGCTGGGACAGGCCAGGCTGGGACACAAGTGAGATTTAGCAGGGTGGGATATCAGTATGTATTCCTGAGGTCAAGAAGAGGCAGTTTGTGTAACTGAGGCTGTTGCTTTGGATACAGAGGACAAGGAGGGGCCCATCTCAGAGAGGGTGACACTTGAGTATTGAAATTTTAAATGAGGATCCAGTTATAGGAAGACACAGGGGAAGAGGTTGCCAGGAAGAGTGCCCTGCAGGTGGGCCAGAGTTCAGCCTGAGGAGCCAGTAACTCCGGATCAGCACACCTAGTTTCTAAGGGGTCATGTGGGTGAGGCAGGTGGAGAAGCAGAGGAGCCTGGTTTCTGTGAGGTATCTGACCTCTAGCCTTGACTTTACATTTCTGAGTTCCAGTCTATATGCTTAGTTCCTGGAGCTGGGTATGGTGCCTGTCCCTAGACACCTGGTTTCAGGGCCGAGCCTTAAACTGGCTCCTGGTTCCAAAACCTGGTTGGAGTGGGGCAGAGCCTGGCCTGGTCCAAGGTCTGGGCCGGGTTAGACCACCATGTCCCATCCCACTTTCAACCCCACAGGACCCTTGCTGCTGGTGTTGCCACTGCTGTTCTTGGCTGCCTAGTCCACCTGACCGCAGTACCGGTTGCTTCTGCCACTGGCTACCTAGTGTGGATACAGTGGAAGGGCTGGATGTGATGTCTCTTGGTTCAGTCTTGGATCTCGATCCTGAACTTGGGATGGGGGAGGTTGGGGTTGTGTCATGATGAACAGCCCCTGCTTACTCTGTCTCCATCTATGGCTGGGTGCACTTCTGCAGTGCCTCCCAGTGTCCCTGGAGAGGCCTGGAGCAGTGGTCCCAGGTCACAACTGCAAAATGATTGATTGTCCAGTGGATCCAAATGTGCACCTGAAGAGCCTTGGGATTGGTCTGGAGAGCATCCTGAGGGGAATGAGCACTCTAGTGTTAAACAGCAATTAGATGTAGGATGCTGATATGGGCAGGGCTTGAGAGTGAGTCTGTAGTCATGCTCAAAAGTGGTTTTTGATTGGATCACAGAGTGCAGGGGGTACAATCAAACCTGCAAAAGTGGTGGAAGGTCGTGGGCTTATAAGAAACTGGCAGAGACAGGGATTCAGAGACTTCACATCAGAAGGCGTGGCTGGGTCCCACTCCCTAGCCACTGAACTTGTGGCTACGCAAGTCTGGGAGAGTACGCACGCCTTCCTCCTGCCTGCCATCATGCATTGAGTACAGATGAAACTCTAGACTCCTGCAGGGAAGAGCTTATTCTTAGCAGTTTATAAATAATCTGATTCCCACTCAATGGAGAAATTATGCCCTCGACCCCTGGATTCTGCCCCAGTAGAAGGCTGATTTGGACACGGGGCCTTTGGGCTTCCCTGATTCTCCGTTTCTTTCCCTGCAGCCTGTATTGTCAGCAGAATCCTGTCCTGTTGGTCTTTGTTTGCTTCCTCACCTTTCTGACTTCAGAGTAAAACTACATAACCCGTGACACCTAATAGGATCTGATAGAGACTATCAGACTTATGCAGAAACTATGCCACATACATGCAGCCCTGGTGTCCATGTGCAGTGCATGACTTCTGCCTGGCCATGCTGGACAGTCCCATCCCTGAAAAGCTACTTTCCTGTCTCACGCAGAAAGCTGTCCAGAATCTCCTGGAAGAGGTGGCTAGATGGCCAAGTGTATGCCAGGCTCAGTAGTTTGAACTTTTCCTGTGGGCTAGGGGACCCATGGAAGGTTTTTGAGCAGGTGAGTGACAAGTTTAGAGCAGACCTACCAGACAAGGGTCCCCATGCACTGGAGATTTCACAGGCTCCCTTGTGTATACCCATTCCCTGTGGGAAACTGACATGAGTGAGGAGCTAAGGGCAGATTTTGCACTGAAATCTTGGCTTGGCTGCTGTCAGTCCAGCTTTCAAAAATCAGGGTCTTGGTTAATTGTGGCTTTTCTAAAGCCATCTTGCACCACAACCTTTCAGCTGCAGCTCTCTCCACGTATGGCCTTGTTCACTCAATGTTTCATAGTTCAAATTTCTAAGCAAAGGAACATGATTGGTCTAGGTCAGGGTATATAGACTTTCCTATGATATATCTACCTTAAGTCAAGACTTTATTCTTGCTCAAGATGTATGTGATGTTACAGTATACAAAACACTGCAGCAGAGTGTATGAAGGAGTGGATAAGCTCAATGATTGACATTTCTGGTACAGCCCTGTGGTAGATTATATCATTGTTGCAAATGTATACTGTCTTTCCTACTGGGTCCCTTGCTGTAGGAGAACTATACATTCATGCCCCATTTACAATAGGATTGTCTATATGACTTGGTTTGGCCAATATAATATGAGCAGAAGTGTAAATAGAAGCTTTAAGCACCAACAAGTAGTCTGGCAGCTTCCTTTCTCTTTTACCTCTCCTTGAGCCTGGAAATTGCCAGATCAAGACTTCATCCTGGAACCCAGAATTAAGATGACATGATGTTGTAATGTAGCTCACCTGTAAAATGATGTGTGATGTAAATGAGAAATAAACTTCTCTTGTGAGCCACTGATACTTGGAGGTTAGTTATTACCACATCATAATAAGTCTAAATTAACTGTTACAAAACCAGTGCCCAGATGCTGAGTGCTGCCACAATAAAAATAAATCTGAATTATGTCACTTTGGAGCTGAAGCTCCAAATTATGTGACTTGGAGCTGGACAGTGGCTGTTGAGGAAACCATCACTGGAAGTTGGAAAGATAGTGAAGTGTGTTCTACAGTGGTGAAGTATAACACACATTATATTAAACTTATATAAAACATTTGGTTAAACTGAAAGCTAGGAGTAACAATATAAATTCTATCTAAATGAACTTGGGGCTTTAGGCAAAAAATTTGGGAAAGAAAATATAGCATGTCTTGGTTGCTATTGGTTGCAGTTGACAAATTACTGTAAGAAAGAGTAGCCTCAGAAAATAATTGGCCAGTTTGTAAGCAAAAGTAGAAGAGAATATATAAACTCCATGCAAGTGATTCACGCTTTAACCAGTGAAAAATACAACTTACAAGGCCCTTAAGCCACAAATTTTGATTAAATCTCATCTTGGTGGCAAGGGCCATATCAAGTGTATGGCTCTCATGTCTTTTTTAAAACTTCCGAATCTGTCAAATTGGTTCCCTTTCAGTTAGTCAAGGTGATTCAGAGAAAAGAGATTAAGAGTATAACTCCCTCGGGGGTGTTTGTATGCTCCATTTGCCTATAATTAAGTCTAAATGGAGGCATGTCTAAAAAGAATTGTGAATTTGGCTGTTGACTCATGGAACTGACTGAAATAAATAGATAAGAAGCCCTCTTTTCCATAAAAAGCCATTAGCTTGGATTTTTAAGACCTGAATGTTCAAAATTTAATATGACCTTGAGGGCCCCCAAATTTCTATAGGCATGAAGGAGACTGAGAAAGCTTCTCTACTTCAGAAAGGCATAACTTCCAATATTTTCTCAAATGTGGCCAAGGAGAGTAAGTAGAAAAGGATGGGCCACTCTAAGGGCAGAGCCAAGGACATGGAGAAAAATGAACTAGGGATAGTCCTAAGACACAATCCTATTCCCTCTCAACATCTGCCCAGAAGGATTTTAGAATTACTATGGACCAGTAACTGGTGCATATATCTCATTCTATTTTTTTAATAAGTGTGTTTACTACTATTATTCTGTCCCTGTTTCACTTTGTAGTTGGGTGTGGTAGTGGGGGTAGATGTAACTTACTTTAATTTATTGGTTCATAGGTCCCTGGATCAAGAGAAGTCATATCTGGACCTGATATAGAGACTAATAGAGGACCTGGACTTGAGCTTGATGCCATGATTAGATTAGTCATTTGGGTGGGAAGGGGTTGCATTTATTTACCACATGGGGAAAACACAAAGGCAGTATTTGTGACAAGGTTGGCAGACTGGAGAAGATTTTACAATTGCTCAGAAACATTCATTGGCCATCCCTATGGGACCCCACCATACAAAAAATTTACATATCTCACTACACCTTCATCAGCTTTGGGCATATACCTTGCTTTAGGCAGTGGCCCTTGAGTAAAAGTAACATGTACTGCTTCTAAGAAATTTTGGAAGCCATTGTGGGGTGTGCCAAATTTCCTCTCTTCTCTGTGTGTCTTGAGATTGAAAGTTTCAGTTTGAGGCTGTTTCTTCAGACTGGATTCTGGAATGACGATGATGTAGAACAGAGCCACAGTTACCATGGAGGACATGGATTACAAATGAGAAAAACACGTGTTGTGAGCTTCTGAGACTTTGGGGCTATTACTGCAGTATAACTTGATCCTAGCTGACTGATACAAACTCCCTCCATATTATAGAAGCTCTCTATTCAGTTCTCTTTTCCTATCACCATGACAGTTGGCACACTAAAATGAGCTGTTGTGATGCTATGAGGTCTGAGCCTTTGCCCCTTGTTCAGAGATATTTACCATCAGGTCCAGGGATCCTGGCAACTTGTGGTAGCTATTCATAGGAACTAGAAAAACAATAGGGGAATGGGTCCCCAGACCTTTTAGCATCAACTTGGTGCCTGGTAAATGTCAATTTCACATACATCCTAAGACCACAATGGCACCATTACAAAGAAAAAAGAGAGCAAAAGTAAAGCCCAAACTCTCCTTAACTTCACGGATGTCCACCTTTCCAAGAAGCCTCAACATAATGGATAGGAAATTCTGTACTAGTTTATGTGTGGGTACAGCTGCATGAAACAGAAACCCAAACTAACCATGGCTTAAACAAGATAGTTTATTTTTCTCTTGTATAAAATTCCAAGATAGCATGGTGAGTCTTTGAATAAAGTTATCAGGACCCATGAATGATAAAATGATTGTTTCTCTTGTTGCCCTTCCATCCCTGGAATATTGCCCTCACACACATGATCCAAGGTGGACCAGCACCACTCCCACGGTGAAGTTATGAAGCAGAAAAATGAAGAGACTGGCTTGCTCTTTACCCTAAAATGTAGAACTTGTACAGATAATTTCTGCTCTAATCTTTTTGACCAGAATGTTGTCACATGGTCACATCCAGCTGAAAGGGATGCTGAGAAATATAAGCTTTACCCTGGGCATCATTTTACTCAGATAAAAGTTCTACGGGAACTAAGGAACTATTCCAGGAAGCAGTCCCTTTCTGGAAGAACAAACATCAGGGGACTGCCAGCAGTTGCAGCCACACACTATGAGTGTTAATCCATCCCAGCTGCCTTGGTTTCCTATTACTGCTGTCACAAATGACCACAAACTTAGTGGCTTAAAACAACACAAGTTTATTTTACAAGTCAGAAGTCCAAAATTAGTTTCATTGGGCTAAAGTCAAGTAGTTGGCAGGGCTGGTTCCTTCTGGAGGAACCATTTGCTTGCATTTTTCAGCTTCTAATGGATGCCTGCATTCCTTGGCTCGTGGCCCTATACTCAATTCCAAAGCACATCCTACCAGTCTCTGCTTGTATCATCACATCACCCTCTCCTCTGACTCTGACTTTCCTGTCCCCCCCTTATAATCCTGTGATTACCTTCCCACCTGAATACTCCAGGATAATCTCCCATCTCATGATCCTTACCTTAGTCATGTCTGCAAAATCTCTTTTGCCATATAAGGTAACATTTTCAGTTCCAGAGATTAAAATGTGGACATATTTAGGGGCCGTTGTTCAGCCTACCACATCACCCCATTTCACATTTAACTCATTTGTTCATTTATTCATAAAACATTTATTGAGCAGGACTTAAGTTCCAGGCATTATGGCAGGTGCTGGAGAAATAAAGTTGAAAATACAGAAAAGGTCTCTGCTTTCATAGAGTTTATATTTTACTGATGAGGATAAGTAAAGAAATAGCTAAAATATTCTAAAACCATGATATGTATTATTAAAAAATTAAGCAGCATGATGTGAAAAAAAAAGACAATGGAGATAGCTGTTTTAATAGTCAGAGATGGCTTCTTAAGGGAAGGTGATTAATCCAAAGGGCAGAGCTAAGAGCTCAGAGGGCAGAACAGGGCCATGGGGTTTATTTCTAGACCTGGAAACCTAAGGGAATTTGCTCAGATGAATTTTGAAATTGCTTTGAATCAATGACTCCTTTTTACCTTACATTTCTCACCTTTTTGAACCAGAATGTTTATAACTATTATTCTACGTCTGTTCCACCATTGCATGTTAGGAGCACATGACATGTTCCTATAGTTTCACAGATGCATAGATGAGAAGAATTGTACTCTAGGTTGGCTTATACCTAAGCCTAATCTGCATCTAATTTAGATAATGAAATTTGAGACTTTGGTTTGATGAAATTTATATGAGAATTTTTTTGGACTCTGATTTGATGCTGTAATGGGATGAGACTTTTAGGGACCTTGGGAGGAACTGAATGTACTTTGTATATGAGACAGATGTGAATTTTTGAGGGCTAGAGGATAAACTGTAGTAAGGAGAATAATAGCCCCCAAAGATTCCATGCCCTAATCTCTATGAATATGTTATCTTACATAGCGAAAAAGACTTTGAAGATATAATTGTGGCTACTAATCAGTTGACCTTAAGATAGGTTATCCTGAATTATTCAGATAGGTCCAATGTCATTACATTGCTTCTCCAGCTAGTAACAAGAGGAAAACAGAATGAGAAATCAGAGGAATTTGAAGCAAGAGGACTTGAAGTGCTATTGCCAACTTCAAAGAGTTCCAATTTATCCAACTATATGGCTGGGGAGGGGATGATGATGGCAATCTACAACACACACTGAGGAGTGACGCCAGCCAGCTTTTGCCCTAGCACCAGGGTCTATGATTTTACATTCCTAAAATGCATTCACTACCTGGGGAAGTCCTGGTAGAGACTGAGGAAGGTAAAGGAAGTCAGGGCAGAAGGAAAGTGAGGGCTAGAAGTCAAGCTGTCCGGGCATCATCCAGATGACAAAAATGTACAAAGACATCACAAGAAAAAATACAGATCAATATTTAATATGAACATAGATATAAAAATCTTCAACAAAATTTTGTCTTTAGCAAACCAAATCCAGCACTATATAAAAATGATTATACAGCATGGCCAAGTAGGATTTATCTAAGGAATGAAAGGTTGATTTAACATCCAAAATCAATGAAATGTAATACAGCATATTAATAAAGAACAAAAAAAAATGTTGTCATTTCAATAGACATAGAATCCAACACCCTTTCATAATGATTTTTAAAAGTGTAAGAAACTAGGAATAAAAGGAAATGTCTTTAACTTGATAGTTATCAAAGAGCATCTGTGAAAAAGTCACAGCTAACATCATACTTAAATGGTAAAAGACTGGATATTTTGCCCCTGAGATCAGGATGTCTGCTCCCACCATTTCTATTAACATTGTACTGAAAGTTCTAGCCTGGGCAATTAGGCAAGAAAAAGAAATAAAAGGCATCCAGACTGGAAAAGAAGTAAACCATCTCTATTTACAGACACAAAAATTATTAGAGCTAGTAACTAGTTCAACAAGGTTGTAGAATACAAGAAAAATGTACAAAAATCAATTGTATTTCTTATCACCAGCAAGAAATAATCCAAAAATGATACAAAGGAAACAATTCCATTTATAATGGCAACAAAAAGAATAATTAGATATAAATCTAACAAAACACAGTAACATTTCTACACTGAAAACTATAAAACCATTGAAAGAAATTAAAAATCTAAAAACATTCCATGTTCATGGGTCAGAAGATTTAATGTTTTTAAGTTGGCAATACTGCTCAAAGTGATCTGCAGATTCAATGCAATCTCTGTCAAAATCCCATCTAGCTTCTTTTTGTTTTTCTTTTCTTTTTTGTTTCTTTTTTGCAAATATTGACAAGCTGATACTAAAATTCATATGGAAATGCAAAGAATCAAGGAAAACAAAAATAATCTTGAAATAGAAGAACAAGTTGGAGGATTCATAGGTCCTAATTTTAAAACTTATTGTAAAGCTAGAGTAAGTGAAATAGTGTGGTACAGGCACAAGGAAAAATAAACAGGTATATCCAGGGAATAAAACTGAGAGTACAAAAATAAAGCCTCTAACTTAATTAGTTTATTTCCAACAAGGGTGTCAAGACAATTCAATAGAGAAAAAATAGTCTTTTCAACAAATAGTGCTGAGACAGTTGGTTATCCACATGTGAAAGAATGAAATTGGACCCTGTATTTCAAATCATATACAAAAATTAACTCAAAATGGATCAAAGAACTAAATCTAAGAGTTTTCAGCTATAAAACTTTTATAGTTTATTTTTAAATTATATAATTTTTAAACTTGTAAGTTTAAACTAGGTTATAAACTTTACATTTATAAAACTCTTAAATGAAAACATATGCATAAATCTTCATGACTTTGTGCTTGCTTTGAAAGCACATATACTAAATCTTCATGACTTAGGATCAGGAAATGGTTTCTTAGCACAAGCAACGACAGAAAAAATAGATAAAGTGGACATCATAAAAATTAAAAACTTTTATGCTTCAGACATCATGCAGAAAGTAAAAAGACAACCCAAACAATGGGGGAGAAATTTGCAAATCATAAGAACTTGTATCTAGACTATATAAAAAACTCTTATCACTCAACAGCAAAAACACACACAAACCAATTAAAACATGGGCAATGGAGTTGAATAGACATTTATCCAATGATGACATGTAAATGGCCAATAAGCACATGAAAACATGTTCAAAATCATTTATCATCAGGGAAATACAAATAAAAGCCACAAACTCATACCCACTAGGATGGCTATAATAAAAAAGACATAATAACAACTGTTGGTGAAGATGTGAACAAATTGGAACATTCATACCCAAATGGTGGGAATGTAAAATGGTGCAGCCACTTTGGAAAAACAGTCTGACAGTTCCTCAAATGGTTGAACAATAAATTTATCTTATGACCTCACAATTCCACTTCTAGATATCTACAGGTAATTGAACATGTCCACAGAAAAACGTGTACATGAATGTTTATAGCAGAATTATTCACAATAGACAAAAATGAAAACCCCAATGTCCATCAGCTGATAAATGGATAAACAAGTGTTATATCCAAAAAAATATGATTTGACAATAAAATGATGTACTGACCAATCTGCAACATGAATGAAACTTGAGAACAATATGTAAGAATATAAAGAAGCCAGTCACAAAAGACTATGTATTGTATTATTCCTACATGAAATGTCCACAATAGGCAAACCTATAGAGACAATATAAGATTCATGAATGACTGGGGTTGAAGGAAAGGAGCTGTAGGAGTGGGGGCTTAGCAGTAAGAGCTAATAAGTATGGAGTTTCTTTTAGGGGGATGAAAATATCCTAAAACTAGATTGTATTGGTTGCACAACCCAGTGAATATACTAAAAACCACAGAATTGTACACTTCAGACAGGTTAATTATATGGTATCTGAATTAAATCTTAATAAAGCTGTTCATTTTTAAAAATAATGTCAGACTGTTTGAGTCCTCAGGGAGCATGACCTGGGGTATAGAATGCCTACAGTGTTAGATAAGGGGGACCAAAGAACTGGTGGGTTATCTAGGCGCACAAAGGGAGTAGAAATTGTGGATCCCTTCTGAACATCCATGGGTTCTACTTCAATCATGGTAGATAAATACCCAAGCATATCTGTTGGTATGTGTATATGGTATCTTGGTACAAATTTTAAAAAGATGCCTCCTCAACTCCCAAAATAAATCATTTTACTCAAAATTACTAAGTCAGTACTAACCAAAGTCTCCCTGCTTCCAATCCACATTTCAGTCTTTGTTTCCTGGACTTGTTTCAGACTTTGGTCCCACCTTGAACAAGCAGGGGCCCTGGGGTCAGTATCCTCCTCTGGTTATGGGGATGGGCAGTGAGTGTCCATAGCCAAACTAGTGCCCTCTTCCTACAGCCATGACTCCCTGGTCCCTGCTGTTGCCATGTAACCCTTTTGCTCTTCTATGAAGAACAGGAATGAGGGCTCCTCCCAAAGCCTAGGTACGACAACACTGAGTGAGGACCCTAACCTTAAGGAAATACTACTTCTGTTCCTGGTGCTACCTGGTGTATCAGTCCTGGGCTAGAGCCAGGTGCTATAATGTCCCTCATGACTGGCACCTGGGTCTGAAGATAGGCTGTACACTTGTCACTTCCTAAAGCTGCCAACTTGGTGGCCTCAAAGTAAGTCTAGGGATGATAAAAGCATGGAAGAGAGGATCTGCTCCACCTGACCTTTGACTTTGTTTTGGCTTATAAATGGGGAAGGCCCTAGTGGCTGGAATTTATAGTCCAGAATCAGTACTTGAGTGTTCTAGAAATATTCTATAGGAATTTGAGCACTTATGTATAATTTGACCCAAATAGGCCACACTGCTTTTCACTTTTTCTTCGCTTGACATATTTTTTATATCATTCAACTACATAGATTGATAAGCCTCATTTTTTAAAAATAGCTGCGTAATATATTTTAGTATCTAGTCTTAGTCCTTTGCTAATGGATATATTGAGGATGCTCCACTATCACAAATTTTGCTGTACTGAACACTTTTATCTTCAGTTTTGCCACAAAAATGGAAAAAGTGTAAATTACTTTGAGGTGTACTTGCTGAGTCAAAGGGCTTAACTTTTTCATAAATATGATTAAATCATCTTCCCAAGAGGCTGTTGAATTTATACTAAATGTGGGGCCTCATTTGTTTCCATTTTGGTCTTTGAAAATTTACTTTAAAAGATATGCAGTCTTTCAGAGTATGGCTATAACTATAAATTTAGTTAACAGCCTATCTTTTATCCACTGATTTGAATAATCACATTTATCAAACTAAATCCCTGGAAATAGTCAGGAATGTTTCTGAACCCTCTTCCCAACTCCACCGATTTATTCTTGTGCCAACCCCCCCCAAACAAAAACAAACACCTCCCCCCCCCAAAATAAACCCAAAAACAAAAACCTGTTTTCTATGCCAGTGCTTTGGTGTTTATCTGTTATATAAACACATCACCTCCACTGTTTTTAAAAAATGTATAGGAACTTTGAATTTTTAAATTGTTAAAAAACCCTTTTTGGATGGAAATGAATTTAAGTTTTAAGCTGGAGAGAATCAATATTTTTAAATAATACCTTTCTATTCAGGTGTTTGGTATATGTCTTCATTTAGGTCTTATATCTTTCAGGATTGAAAGATCATTTTCTTCATATAGGTTTTGCATCTTTCTTGTGAAGTTTATTACCCTGTAGTTAATGGGTTTTATTGTGGTGAATGGGACCCTTTTTTCCCCCAAGTATATTTTCCAATTTGTTATTGCAGTATATAGGAAATACACTAATTTAGGGCTTCAGTTTATTTTCTGTAAAAGGACAGAAGTAGAACTACTTCATAAAAGGTTTCTGTGGTCAAGCAAGTATGGGATAAACAAAGTTATATGCATCTGTTCATTGCAGGATTTCAGTCAATAAGTTTAATGCACTTTTGATGATCAAGAATCCTCAAGAAAGACAAAGGGAATTTCCTGTACTTATTTGACCATGGAACCCTTTGTCACAAGACATTCTGAAACATACTTTGAGAAACAATGTACCCATAGACCTTTCTGGTTTCTAATCTGTCAGTCCAGGGGTCTTCACTGAACAGTATCAGATGCCCAAACTCCGCTCCCCTACCCACAACCAGAACACAGAAGACAACCCAGTGTAAAAGTGAATGCTTTAATGAGTATTGTTATTCAGGAAGAGCCATGTCTCTCAACAGTGAGTACCAGCCTCCACTGTCACCAGATTGTTGTTGGGGAGGTGAGCAGGCTGCCTGAGAAGCAGGGATCTTGGGTCTAAAGAATAAGCTGATGCAAAGGGAGGTTCGGGAGGCACCCTGTGGGGTCTGGGCTCCTGGGAATGCAGATGAAAGTGCATGGGTCTCAGACGGGCCCCTCTTCAGGCATTCCTAGCAAAGCCACAAGGGGCTCAAGGGGCGTCGGGGTCCCAATGGGCACAGGGTGGGTGCGTTCATGCTTGCGCAGGTCACTGGCACTCAGGAATGCCTTGGGGCAGTGGGGGCAGGAGTAGGGGCGCACGGAGCTGTGTGTGCGGCTGTGCTTGCGCAGCCCAGCGCGGTCTGAGAAGCTCTTGCCGCACTGCGTGCAGGGAAAGGGCCGGAGCTCTGGGTGTGAGCGCTCGTGGCGTCGCAGCAACGTCAGCGTGGAGAACGTCTCCTTGCACTCCCGGCACACAAACTGCGGTGGCTTCTCATCCACCTCCTCACCCTCCACCTCACTTGCCCCCGCCAAGGGACCCGGGGCCTCCCCAATCCCAGCATCTTGGCATTCCACGTGCTCCACTGTCATGCCCACCACTTGCCACTGGGTGGCCATCACATCACCTGATTCTGGAGGCAGCCCCAACAGCCCTGCTGGAGGGTCCCCTAGCCCTGCACCTGCTGCTGGGGCCGTTGAGCCCTCGCCTGCCACACTGACAGGCAGTGCCAGCCCCACCACCAGCTCCTGCTGTGGCGGAGCCCCCGCGGCCTCACTACTTCGATGGGTCCGTTCGTGTTTCCTCAGGCTTGATGACACCACAAAGGACTTTCCGCAGGCGTTACAATGGAAGGGGCGCTCACCCGAGTGCACCCGGCTGTGCTTGGTGAGACTGGCTCTCTCGGCAAAGGCTCGCCCACACTCCTCACAGCGAAAGGGCCGCTGGCCTGAGTGCACCAAAGCATGCCGCTTGAGGTCCCAGGACGCCACGAACGTCTTGTCACACTGCAGGCACTTGAATGGCCGATCGCCTGTGTGCACCCGCCGGTGCATGGCCAGGTCTGCTGGCTGCCGGAAGTCCTTGCCACACTTCTCACATCGGTAAGGCTTCACGCCCTCATGCGCCCGCTGGTGGCGCCGGAAGCTCGAGGGGTCGGAGAACATGCGGCCGCAGCGTGGACACAAGAAGGGCTTCTCGCCGGAGTGAGTGCGCTCGTGGCTCTGGTAGGAGCTGAGCTGTGTGAAGCCCTTGCCACAGGCTGGGCAGCGATAGGGTTTCTGCGCTGCATGGATGCGCTGGTGGCACGTGAGCGAGGATGAGCGGGAAAAGCTCTTCCCGCACTCTGAGCAGAGGAAAGGCCGTTCACCCGTGTGGGACCTGTGGGAGAATGGGGAACCCAGCATGAAGATGGCAGGCCCATCACCGGACCCCTGCTGCCTATATGCACTGTAAGTTAGGGGCCTCTAACATCCTGGGGGTGTTGGCCCAATCCCTTAGGAGCCACAGGGCTGCACCCCAGAAGGAGAAATCTTCAGGCTGGATGTCTAGATTCCAGAAAAGACCCCTCTCTGCTCTCCAAAGACCCAGACATACTAGGCCCAACTCACATCTCCTGGGCTCCACCCTCTGAGTGGCCCAATTTCAAGCTCTGCCCCCTTTCCTGCTGTCCAGGAACCCAGGCTTAGCAGACCCCACTAGCATGCCCCACGGCTGCATCCCAAGGCAGTCTGCCCAGCCCCGCCACGCCCCACCAAGCAGAGGAACGGGCTTCTCCCTCGTGCTCACCACTCACCACAGCTTTGCCCAACTCGCCTTCCCATTGGCTCATTACGCTCCTTAAGCCCCAACCCCAGGTCCCATTCACTGGTCACAAGGCAGCCTCTGCTGTCCCGCCTCCAGCCCCGCAAGCGCCCTCACCGCTCGTGGTTGCGCAGGTCCTTGAGCTCTGCGTAGGCCTTGCCGCAGCGCTCGCACGCATAGGGCCTGAGGCCGGCATGCGTGCGCCGGTGCTTGCGGAACACCGAGGGGTCGGCAAAGCTCTTGCCGCAGTCGGCGCAGGCGTAGGGCCGCTCGCCCGTGTGGCCGCGCTGGTGAATCTTGAGCTTGGAGAGCGCGCCGTAGGCCTTGGGACAGTGCGCGCAGCGGAAGGGCAGCTCGCCAGCGTGCGAGGCCAGGTGCACGCGCAGGCACACGGGTTGCATGAAGCGGCGGCCACACTCGGGGCAAGGGAAAGGCTTCTCACCCGTGTGGCTGCGCCCGTGACTACGCAGCTCAGGGGCTGTTTTGTAAGCCTTGGGGCAGAGCAGGCACGCATAGGGCCTGGGTTTAGCCACTGCACCTGACACCTTGTCCCCGCTGCCATCTTCGGCTTTGGGCTCTGTCTCTGACTTCAGCTTCACCTCTCCTGCCTCCTCTGCGCAGTCTAAAGGCCCATGTGTCGCAGCGTGGCGTGCTGCCCTGGGCGCATTTGGGAACGTTTTGGTACAGGACAGGCACTTGTAGCGGCGGCCCGAGCGCTTGTAACCGGGACCTGGTGACCGAGCCTCCGCAGCCTCTACCTCCATGGCCTCGATGCACCAAGTTCTGAGAGAGAAGCAAAGTTAGAAGCCACATCACTTTTCCATTCTCCAAGGCCTCTCCCCCCACCACAGCCCTCTTGAGACCTGACAGGGAACCCTATCTCATCTGCATTTCCTACCCAGGACCTCCTAATCCTTCCTTCCAAACATTCCTGGCTCTGAAACTCTGTGTTCTCGTTTCCTCTCTGGTCTGTTCAATGACGAAAGGAGTTGGGCCTGGTGACTTCATAGAGGCTAAGGTAGAAGGCTGGAGTCATTAAAACGTCCACCTACACTTCCTTCCCCAGTCTGAGCTTTTCCAAATCCTGTGGCATTCCCAGAAGGCCCTGGTTCCATCCTTCCTTCTTCAGCTCAGGCTGTGCCAAGATGCACGGTCCTTTGCAAGGTTTCCCAGCACTCCTGAAGAGGCTACCCAGGTGTGGGTCTGGCCTGAAGGTCTCTACCCAGGAAAGACAGGGGTGGGTCTAGAAAAAGGAAGAGCCAGTTGGGCTATATGTGATAGGCATGATCCGTCTGGAAGTGATAGGTCCCAGGCATATGCATTTTGTTTTTCTCCCCTAGTTGATAGCTTTCAGGGGCAGAAACTGTTCACACAGAATTCTGGCCTCCTAAGCGACTCCACCCCAGACAGGAATCCTGGTCTGCCCTCTGCTCTGGAATCGCTGTTGGGCTCCTGCTCCCGTCGGTCTGGTCATGGGAAGGTCAATTAATCTCAGGGCAGCTTGAGCCACTGCTAGCAGTTAGAAACCTGTCATAATCAGTGTATGTATCTGACCTAGCCTGGCCTCCTAGGACACACACTCTAACTGAGGCCCCTTCATTCTTAGTTCAGAGACCACACACCCTCCACACAGCTGTTCCTGGGGATCAGGAAATAGGATTAACAGCTGCATTAGTCTTAACACCAGCTCATCCTCCCTGGGGGATGAAAGGAAGAGGATTACAGCAGATCCATTTAAGGAGTGCTGAGTAGCAGCAGCTGCTGGGGGTGGCCAGGGTAGGGGTGCCCAGAAGTGCACCCAGAAGCTAGGCTGAGAAGTAGTTCTTTGATCCTTTCTAAACCTGTTTCCTCATCTGTACACCTCAGGAGCTGGTGGCTTCTAAATTATGACCCAGGGAAGGCATTGAAGGCCCTGGAGTAAGTGGCAAAGGCTACATCTTTAGAGTCAGTGCATTTCTGCCTGGTAGCCTCAGTCCCTCACCCCTACACACATAATCTAGATTGCACAGACAGCTGGGTCTTCTTCCTAAAACACCATGTGATGCTCTGTTACCTGCTTAAGAACTTTCCATGGCTTCCATCACACCATGCAAGTTCCCAGGTCCTTCCTGGCTGTTACAAATCCTACTAATCCTTTCTTTGAGCTCCACTTCCCCTAGGAAGCTCGTGCATCTCCTGTATCTCCCTTTTGGTTTTTGGCCCCAATCCCACACAAGTCTGTACTACCCTCAGCTTGTTTTTTCACCTTTCCCACTAAACCCTGGGGCTGGAAAGTGAGTTAAAGGGCTTAAGGCCCAACCTTCCCAAGGCTTGAATTCCCCCTTCAACTTCCAGGGGATCCCTCCCTATCTCTGGATGAGGCACTCATTACCTCCGTTCCAGACAGTCTGACTAATAAAATTTCTTCTTAATAAAAAACGATAAATCACATTTACTGACCATTTGTTAAATAACAAGCAGTATCCTAAGCTCTTCACATGTATTAAATCAATAAGCTTCATGTCAACACCATGAGAAATGTTCTATTGTTACTCCCTTTACACAGATAAGGGAACTGAGGCCCAGAGAAACAATATAGCATTGTGCTTTTAAGTACACCATCTCTAAAGCCAAACTGCCTGGCTTTAAATTTTGCCTCCCTTCCTTCCTAGCTGTGATGTTGTATAATTTACTTCATGCTGTAGGACCTCAGTTTTCTCATCTGAAAAACTGAGGTAATAATACTAACTTACCTCATAGAGTTGAGAGAAGATTGAATGTGATAAGAATAATTACTGCCCTCAATTATTGAGAGTCTTTTCTGAGCCAGACATTACTAAGTGCTCCTTATTTAATTCTCTCATAGCTTCCTGAGACAGGTCATTGGGCCCTTGCTCAGTTATCTGGGCCCTTCCAGACTGGTCTACTGTCTGGGCCAGCCTCACAGTGAGCAGACCCTGAGCTCAGGTCGTGCCCTTGTCTTCTCTCACCCCTGTAGAACTACCTTGAGACCACAGCCAGAATACTTTGTTTCTGTTTCCCTCTCAGAGGGCTGGAACCCATGGGTTCTGAGCTCTGTGCCTCAGTTTTCCTATCTGTGAACTAGAAACCAGATAGTTGGAGGGGTAAATCTCTCCTCCTAAAGCACTCCCCAAGTGGAAAGATAGATGGGTGCCAGGCTGGTTCCAGCAGGTGCCCAGCTTCATGAAGAACAGAGGATCAGGTAGTCTAGGCCACTGTCTGAAATCCCACCATTAGTTCAAGTCGCAGTTCGCTGAGGACTCTTCTATTCACCACTCCCTAGAGTGATGTTTCTCCAAGTCAGGTCTGTGAACCCCCTGCATGAGAACAATCATCCATGAAATGTGGAGTAGGACTCAGAAATCTGTACTGTGAACACACTCTTTGGGTCATTCCAACTAACATTCAACACTTAAGAACCAAAGATACATCAGTTGGTCTTCATGAGCTTCTAGGAAAGAGATTTTACTACACCTCGTTTTCAAATGTAGAGATTATACCTCCATAAAGGGAAAGATTATACCTCCATAAAGGACTCATAGTTAAGCAAGGAGCCAAACACAAACCCAAGTCTTCAGTTCTCTGGGCTGGGCTCTTTCTCAGCAGTCTTCATTTGCTTAAGGTTTATTAGCTAAATAATAAGACTTTCCACTGCTCCTAAGACAAAGACCAGTATCTTTTTTCATGGCCAGCAAGTCCCTGATCCATCTAACTCTTGCCTACCTCACCTCCCACTCCTCTTCCCTGGCTCACTAGGCTCCACCCAAACAGGCGCCTTTTCTTTTCCTCAAATAGCTGAATTCCTTTCTACTTCAGGGCCCTTGCGCTAGTAGTTACCTTTGCTAGAACCACTGTTTCCCAAGGATCTTTGTGTAGCTATTTCTTTGGTTTCACTTGGCTCCCTGTCATCTCAAAGAGGGCTTTTTGACCACATTTTTAATGATATTTGTCCCCCTGCTGATCATTCTCTATTCCTCCTCTTTAATTTTCTTTATGGTGCCCACATGGATAACATTCCTTACAAGTTTACCATGGGCCAGAGATCATTCTAAGAATTTTATGTGTACCACTCAAGCTAAGCCTCCCAACTACGTAGAAGTTTGCTTTGGACTGAATGTATGCACACATAGAGGAAAGAGCATGTGAGGACATAGTGAGTAGATGGCCTTCTATGCCACAAAGAGTCATCACCAGGACCTTAATTGGCCAACATCTTGATTTTGGACTTCCAAGCCTTCAGAACTGTGAGAAATAAATTTCTGTTGTCTAAGCCCCACATCTGTGGTTTTTTGTTATGGTGGCCTGAACGAACTAAGTTAAATAGTATTATTTCTCCCGTATTACTGTATTACTGAGGCACACAGAAATAAAGTAACAAGCATGGTAACAGACAGGTGGTCTGCCTCCCAAACTTCTGCTTTCAATCCTGATTATTCTTTGATAGCACTTACTCATTTTATGGCTTGGTTGTTAATTCTCTGCAAGAGTCTAGGCTGGCAAAAGCCAGGAACCTTTATTAATCTGTATCTACTACACCCAGAACTGTGACTGTTCCCCAAAACAAAGTGAAAGAATTAACCTCTGAGATGAAATTCAAACCCAGGCCTGTAGCCATAGCAGGCATTTGTGAGAATGTCTGCCGACAACTATTTATTAACTGAATTTCTCTGCCTGTCCAAGTTCTCAAGGTCCAAATATCGCCCCTTTTCCCCCACACTGGATTCATTGCTTTAGTGAGGGGAACTTGTCTTTGCTTTACTATTGACTTAGAAGGAAAATGAAGACTTGCTGCCTGAAGAGGTTCAAAATGCCAGGGATGTAGAGATTTAATTCCCAGAGAGTTTAGGCTAGGACTCTGCAAACAGGGATGAGGTGAAAAAAAGGGGCCACTTTCTATTCTCTCTGCACCTAGGTCTCCCCATGTCTAGACAAATAGCCATCCATAGGCCTCATAGCCTATGAGAGATTTGGAGAGATGGAGGATGGGGAACTGTGTGTGACTTGTGCAAAGGTGAGAGCTAATCATCTCCTAGGCCTCCAAAATGGTCAGTTAACAATCTAATCCCAACCTTCTTTACCAGCCTCAGCTCCAGCGATAGTGACCCCATCCCAACAGAGACTGAAACTGCAACCACAGTTCTCAAACTTCTCCATCTAAATGCAGCTCCACATACAGTGCCCTCTGCCTCAAGATCAGTTGCTTGCCTTCTCCCATAGGAAAACTCTTTTGCATCCTTCAAATATTCCCTTTCCCAATGCCTTCGGAAATACTTAATAGGCAGTATAAGTAAGGGCGCCACGGCGCACTGCACCTCAGTTGTCTCATCAGTGAAATCAATCGCTGAGGTACGTGGGAGTTTAAAGAGCTTCAGGGCCTACGAGACACGCCGAGGAGAGGCCGAGAGCTGTAAGAACCCTAAGCTTCTGGCTCCCTGCAACCTTCTGGGCGCCGGCGCTCCCGCGGGAAGCCCCACAGGGCAGGGGCTGACTCGTCTCGGTACAACCCTGGGAAAATGTGGCCGCGGAGAACGTGGCAAGAAGGAGTGAACCAAGAATGACAGAAAGAACAAATGAATGGATCTGGACAAAGGCCTGCAAGATGGCGTTCTCTAGGACCGCGGGAGGGGCGGCCAGGACCTCGGCCAGGGAGGGGGCAGCAGGCGCCGGGACTTTGCCAGGCGGGTCCCACGCCTGGGACAAAAGCCCGCGATGTGGCGGGCGCTAGGACCCCCGGGCCCACACCGCGCAAGGCAGGCAGCCGCTCGGGGAGCGCCCAGGCGGCCGCCGCAGCCCGCCCGCGGGGACAGCCGGCGGGTTCTAGGACCCGCTGGGCCCAGAGCCTGCCTGCGCCCTCACGGGAGCGCACTTCTCCCGCCCCGCCTGCGCTGCTCGCTCCAGGCCAACCCATCCACCCGCGGCACCCACAGGGAAACTGAGGTTCGCTCGGATTGCGTCCATACTAGGGGCCCCTGGGGGTCCCCGCGGCTTCCTGCCGTCGTTTCGTACCTGAACGGACGTAGGCTCACTCAGTGGAGTCAGCGGCAGCTCCTCACCGACAGAGCCCAGGACACCGCCAGGGAGGGGCGAGCGTTAGGACCCAGCGGCGGAGGAAGGCGGGGCCGGCCGGCGGAAGTGGAAGGGAGCTTCCTCCGCTAGGGAGGAAGGCAAAGTTCACCCGCGCACTGCTGGCCGAAGGTGGCGGAGAGACGTCTTGCAAGGGGTCTGTGTTGGTGCAAAAGACCGGGGACGCTTGTTTGGGTCCAGGTCCCCAAGAACTAGAAGGTGGGAGGACAGAAAGCCCATGCTCAAGCTTTGTAGTACCTACATCCTCTTATAGTCAACATTTCCCACTTAACAGCGAGGAACGCATGAAGCTCCCTCCATATGTCTTGGGAAGGTTTTCAAGGAGCCCCACGAAAAATGTTGCTAAAGTATTGAGGCTACGGCTGCAGAACCCTTTTTCCTCTTCTGAGCGCAGCCAATGTGAACCGGAACGATTTTGCTGCTCTTGCCGGAAGTGTGGCTAAGGTTAGTGCAAAACGACGCCGCGCTTTGACCTACATGGGCGGGGTTAGAGTAGCATTTTAGCTACTTCTCTCGCGCCGGAAGTGCTGCTTGGAGGCGGGTCAGAAAGTGTTCTTGCGGCGCAGGTTTCGCGGGGAAGCTTTTGCGGTCAGGACCCTTCCTGTTTCCTAGTAACAATAGGAAGTGTCCGCGGAGCTCGGGGTAGACTCGGCTTTTGCCAGCTGCGCCCTTTCTACTCTAGCTCTTTCCTTCTTTCCCTTTTCCTTTGTCTCTTTCTCTCCTCTCCCACCTCCTAGGAGCCTGGCGGAGTGTGCGGGTGTGGGAGCGCGAGAGCCCCCCGCAGCCACCCCTTGCAGCGCGCGGCTGCAGTTAGGGTGAGGGTCCTAGTGCGCAGGCGCGGTCCCGTTCGTGGTCCCCAACGGACGCACCCACGGCGGGAACGAGGAGGGGGCCGCCCGTACGAGGTAGGGGGTCCAAAAAGGAAATTGACCCAGGAGTTGAGTAAGACGAGAGGACCTCGGTGGTTGATCAGGAGAGAGGACTCTTAAGGAAAGAGGTTTTGTGAGATGAGAATTCAGGGAGCAGGTTCGTTGTGGGGGGCGGGGGTTAGTCGGAGATAGGGAGTTGTATTGGGTTCCAGTGGGAGTGAAGAGTCAGAGAAAGCACGGGGGTCTGCTATGGAGAGGGCAAGGGCATTGGAAAGGAGATTGCCTTGAATCAGTGGGTTTGCTCGTGTCTAAACTGAGACAGCAGGCATTGCAGTTTGCTGTGAGGATTAAGCGACACAATGAATATTCCTTATTTAGCATGTGCTGGGCACAGGGTAATGCTCAATTAGCATGTGTTGCTGTCATCATCAGTATTATGAGAGGAGGCAGAGAAAAAAATGAGAAGGGGTGGTGAGGGTATAGTGAGGAGGCGTGGGAAAGAAAAAGAAGGTGAAGAATAACCAGAAATGGGATGGAATTTTCATGACGGAATTTAGTTTGGGTTCTGGGGAAGTAGGTGAAGGAAGTGGCCAAGAGTCTTTTAGAAAGGAGATCTCGTGACCCTG
Organism: Cynopterus sphinx; assembly: GCA_030015415.1. NCBI lineage: Eukaryota > Metazoa > Chordata > Mammalia > Chiroptera > Pteropodidae > Cynopterus > Cynopterus sphinx. The sequence continues at coordinate 89,154,009 of CM057379.1, read as the reverse complement.
AAAGGAATAGGGGATATGGGGGAACAAGCCAGCCCTTTGAAGAAGGCCGCTAACTTTACTTCTCAGCCCCTTATCTGTGAGCTATAGAAAGAAGTTGCTTTTTCAATTCTGTAGCCTACTCTGTTTAACTGAATAGTGAAGGAGAGAGGATTGGACATCTCTTATTGAAAGTCCTAGAAAAGGTTCAGGTTTTGTTTTAAGATGTCTCAGGAAATAGATTGTTTTAGAATTTTAGAGAGGAAAGGGTAAGACTTTGGATTTGGTCTGAAGAACAGGTTAGCAGGTTTGTGATCGGAGGTAGGTTACATCCCTGTAGTCTTACATTTCCTTATCTATACTTCAAGGGATGAGTAGGTCTAGGGACACTCCCATATTTGGAGAGCTTGTGTGCAGGGAGCCTGAAATAAAGGTGCTTCCAGATTAGATCCGGTAGAAAACAGGTTCCTGGGCATTGCTGCTTGGGGAACCTCTTTATGACCTCTGCTGAACTTGCTGCCTTCAGAGCCAAGAGGCAACAAGCTTTCCTTCTGATCACTGCCCCCTCTTCCTAGGCCTTTGCCCCATCACCAGAGGAAGATGCTGCTGCCATCTGCCTGTTCTTCCTGAACCTCCAGGTTTCTGCCATACTGCCCCATGGAGGACACACCCACCTTACTCAGCTGCTGTGACTGTCAGCGCCACTTTCCTAGCCTTCCGGAACTGTCAAGGCACCGAGAATTGCTCCATCCATCCTCCAACCAAGACAGTGAGGAGGCTGACAGCATCCCTCGGCCCTACCGTTGTCAGCAGTGTGGGCGGGGCTACCGTCACCCAGGGAGTTTGGTCAACCACCGTCGGACCCACGAGATTGGCCTTTTCCCGTGTACCACCTGTGGCAAGGACTTCACCAATCCTATGGCTCTCAAGAGCCACATGAGGACTCATGTTCCTGAGGGCCGCTGCAGGCGCAGGCCTCCTTACCCCAAGGAAGCCACTCTACACCTTCAGGGGGAAACAGTGGCCACTGATTCATGGGGCCAGAGGCTTGGCCATGGGGAAAGCTGCGGAAACCAGAAAAAACGTGCTGAAGAGACATCTGTCTGTGCATCTGGCCCTGACCCTGGGGCAGTTCTGGGCACTTGGGAAGTTCCACCTCGGGATTTGGAAAGCCATCCAAATCCCGAGGAGGGTGCAGAGAGTTGGGGGCCCACCACCAATTCTAACAGAGCCACACCGCTCCCCAATCCAGCCAGCAGCCTCCTTAGCAATTTGGAACAGTATTTGGCTGAATCAGTGGTGAATTTCACAGGCAGCCAGGAGCCCACCCAGTCCCCTCCTGCAGAGGAGGAACGGCGGTACAAGTGTAGTCAATGTGGCAAGACTTATAAGCATGCTGGGAGCCTCACCAACCACCGCCAGAGCCACACACTGGGCATCTACCCTTGTGCCATCTGCTTCAAAGAGTTCTCTAACCTCATGGCCCTGAAGAACCACTCCCGACTCCATGCTCAGTATCGGCCTTACCAGTGTCCTCATTGCCCCCGTGCCTTCCGGCTTCCCCGGGAGCTGCTGGAACACCAGCAGTCCCATGAAAGTGAAAGGCAGGAGCAGCTATGGGAAGAGAAAGGGATGACAGCCTCCAATGGGCACACAGAAGAGAACAGCCAGGACCAGCTCTCTAATTCACTGATGCTGAATGGCTCTGGGGACCTGGAGGACACTGGCCTGGAGGAGTACCGGCCTTTTCGCTGTGAAGACTGTGGCCGTACTTACCGCCATGCTGGGAGCCTCATCAACCATCGCAAGAGCCACCAGACAGGTGTCTACCCCTGCTCCATCTGTTCCAAGCAGCTGTTCAATGCAGCTGCTCTCAAAAACCACGTGCGGGCTCATCACAGACCCCGGCCAGGAGCTGGGGAGGATGGGCAGCCATCAGTGCTGCCAGCTCCCTTGTCTCTGGCTGAGACTACCCACAAAGAAAGAGAGGTCCCGACCACCCCCCTGGACCATCGCCCATATAAATGCAGTGAATGTGGTCGGGCATACCGCCATCGGGGGAGCCTGGTGAACCACCGCCACAGCCATCAGACAGGAGAGTACCAGTGTTCACTCTGTCCCCGCAAGTACCCCAACCTTATGGCCCTACGCAACCACGTGCGGGTCCATTGCAAGTCTGCTCGCCTCAGCACAGGCCCAGGGGCTGAAGGTCCCTCCAGCCACCTCAAGGTGGAGCTCCCACCTGACTTGGTTGGAACAGAGGCAGCCCCACTTACAGACCAGGGGAATGAGTGCAAACATGAAGAGGCCACTGATGGTCCCCCGGCATCAGATAGGACAGCCCCACAGATATGTAGCATATGTGGGATGCTCTTTGAAGACCCTGAGAGCCTTGAACATCATTGCCAGACCCATGGGGAAGGGGAAAATAGCAGGACAGAGGCCAGGATGTCACCTCCTCGGGCATTTGCCTGTCGAGACTGTGGAAAGAGCTATCGCCACTCAGGCAGCCTTATCAACCACAGGCAGACTCATCAGACGGGGAACTTCAACTGTGGTGCCTGCTCTAAGCATTTCCACACCATGGCTGCCATGAAGAACCATTTGCGATGCCACAGTCGGCGGCGGAGCAGGCGGCACCGGAAGCGGGCTGGTGGCGCTGGAGGTGGGGAAGAAACCAAAGTCTTGTCAGGCAGGAACTGGGCCCAGGAGTTGGCGGAAGACAATGAGGGCCTGAAATGTCCCCAGAACCCTTCAGAGGAAAGTCCTAGTGAAGCTGAAGGCAATCTAGAAAGTGACAGGGACTGTCTGCAGGCTCAAGCTGAAAGGGACAAATGTGGGCCTGAGAAGGATGAAACCTGTGTCCAGGGCAATAAAGAGAGCAGAGGTCCTGAGGAAGGACTGGAAAGAAAGGAGGCCTGTTTCCTTAACTCGGACATCCCAGGCGATGAAGAAAGCAATGGGACTCGCTTCTGTGATAGCCTCACCAGGGTAGATGAAGATCAGAAACCAGCTACTGGCCAGCCCAGCTGCTCTTTCCACTCTGCTGAAGCTGTCACTAGCTGGCAGGCTGAGTTCTCCCACACATGTTCAGACTGTGGACATTCTTTCCCCCATGCCACCGGCCTGCTGAGCCATAGGCCCTGCCATCCACCAGGCATCTATCAGTGCTCCCTCTGCCCGAAGGAGTTTGACTCTCTGCCAGCCCTGCGCAGTCATTTCCAGAACCATGGGCCAGGGGAGGCAGCCCCAGCACAGCCTTTCCTCTGCTGCCTCTGTGGCATGATTTTTCCTGGGCGGGCTGGCTACAGGCTTCATAGGCGCCAGGCTCATGACTCCTCTGGTATGACTGAGGGCTCGGAGGAGGAGGGGGAAGAGGAAGGAGCAGCAGTGGCAGCCTCCACCCACAGCACCCCACTGCAGCTCTCGGAAGCAGAGCTGTTGAATCAGCTGCAGCGGGAGGTGGAGGCACTGGAGGGAGCTGGTTATGGACACATCTGTGGCTGCTGCGGTCAGACTTATGATGACCTGGGGAGCCTGGAGCGTCACCACCAAAGTCAGAGTTCTGGGAATACCACAGACAAAGCTCTCAACCACTTGGGAGCATCAGATGATGCTATGGAAATGGTTTCAGACAGCTTTGAGGGCACAATGACCTCTCTTTCTACGGAGAGTGGAGATACAAAGTCTGGAGAGGAAGTAGGCGTAACAATTGCAAACAGCCTTTGCACGCATGGTCGGGAAAGTTCTCTCGAGGCCCAGCCACGTCCTTTCCGCTGTAACCAATGCGGCAAGACGTATCGCCATGGGGGAAGCCTGGTGAACCATCGTAAGATCCACCAGACTGGAGACTACATCTGCCCTGTCTGCTCCCGCTGTTACCCTAACCTAGCTGCCTACCGCAACCATCTGCGAAACCACCCACGCTGCAAAGGCTCTGAGCCCCAGGTAGGGCCCATCCCAGAGGCAGGAGGCAGCAGTGAGCCTCAGAATGTGGCAGAGGAGGGACTGGGGCAGGCAGAAGTGGGGAAGTTCCAGGAGGAGCTTAAAGTGGAGCCCCCAGAGGAGGTGGCAAGAGTGAAAGAAGAGGCATGGGAGGAGACCACTGTGAAAGGGGAGGAGATGGAGCTGAGGTTAGAGACTGCAGAGAAGGGCTGCCAGACTGAGGCCAGCTCTGAGCGGCCCTTCAGCTGTGAGGTGTGTGGCCGGTCATACAAGCATGCTGGCAGCCTCATTAATCACCGGCAGAGCCACCAGACTGGCCACTTTGGCTGCCAGGCCTGCTCCAAAGGCTTTTCAAACCTCATGTCCCTCAAGAACCACCGGCGTATCCACGCAGATCCCCGGCGTTTCCACTGTGGTGACTGTGGGAAGGCCTTCCGACTGCGGAAGCAGTTGGTTAGCCACCAGCGGGTCCACATCCAGCGGGGTGGGGTCACCCGAAAACTGACTCGGGAAGATCGGCCCTTCCGGTGTGGGCAGTGCGGGCGGACCTACCGCCATGCTGGCAGTCTCCTGAACCATCGGCGCAGCCATGAGACAGGCCAATATAGCTGTCCCACCTGCCCCAAGACCTACTCCAATCGCATGGCATTGAGGGATCACCAGAGGCTGCACTCAGAGAGCCGACGATGGCGAGCAGAGCGATCCCGGCGGGCAGCTGTGCGCTGTGCCCTCTGTGGCCGGGGCTTCCCTGGCCGGGGCTCTCTGGAGCGGCACCTGCGAGATCATGAGGAGGAAACCAAAAGTGGTCAAGGAGGCCCCAGTACCACAGAAGGCAGCAAGGGGAACCTGACTGATGACCAGGGACTAGAAGACAGATTGGGTGGTACTGAATCAGTACCCCAGCTGGAGTATGGTGCTGTGAGGCCACAGGAGCAGAGTCATAGCCCCATCAGGGCGTCAGGTTCAGAAGCCACAGAGCCAGTATCCTGGGACATGGGGCAAGCAGGTGGGTGGCAAGGAGACAGGGGACCGGTGAATCATGCTGGAGATTGGGTTCCTCGGGGTCATGTACTAAACAAGCCAGAAAATGAGTCAGGGGACAGTGTCCCCAGGAGTCCTTGCCACCCTAGCAACGGCCAGCCCAGTGAGCCTAGTGTGAGTCACGTAGATAGCTGTGACAAAGGAGACAGCAGCCCTCAGCTCCAGTCAGAGAGCCACCCCTTTTCCTGCTGCCATTGTGGCAAGACCTACTGCCAGTCTGAAGGCCCTTTGAACCACAACATCCATAAGACAGACTGTCACTATTGCCTGCTCTGCTCCAAGGAGTTCTTGAATTCTGTGTCCACTAAGAGTCACAGACACAGCCACAATCACATAGCTGCCCAGACCTTTGCCTGCCCTGACTGTGGCAAGGCCTTTCAGTCCCTCCATGAACTAACCAGCCACCTGCAAACTCATAATACCAGGGGCCTTTGTCAGGTAGCACCCCAAATAGAGGAGGCCATAGATCCTGAAGCTGGGACTGTGGAGGATGAAGTGGATCTCCCTGGTCAAGGAAAAGCCCAGAAGGCCCTAGTGGAGCCCCCCAGGTCCCCAGAAGAGAGTGCTGGGAGAGCTGATGGAGGTCAGGGTGTAAAGTCCATAGTGGCTGAAGATGAGGAGCGGCCCTTCTGCTGTGCCCAGTGTGGGCGTTCCTACCGCCATGCTGGTAGCCTACTGAACCACCAGAAAGCCCACACCACTGGACTCTACCCTTGCTCCCTCTGCCCCAAACTTCTACCCAACCTACTTTCCCTTAAGAACCATGGCAGGACCCACACAGACCCTAGGCGCCATCGCTGCAGCATCTGTGGCAAGGCCTTCCGGACAGCTGCCCGGCTGGAGGGCCATGGGCGGGTCCATGCGCCCCAGGAGGGGCCCTTCATTTGCCCCCATTGTCCCCGCCACTTCCGCCGCCGCATCAGCTTCCTACAGCACCGGCAGCAGCACCAGGAGGAATGGACAGTGGCCAGCTCTGGTACAGGGGGTATGAATGGGCTTGGGCAGAGGACCGAAGGGTGCCAGAGGAGGTGGGTGCACAGTGGAGGGCAAAATCTGGCCCCAAGGTGGTGAGGGAGCAAGGAGTGGAGAGGGTCATGTGGATTCCAAGAGGTGGTCAGGGGCTTGGGTATGGAGGATGCTGTCTTCTGAGTGGCCTAGATCTGAGCCCCTGGGTCAGGTAAGTAAATAGCACAGTGGGATGGGGTATGCAGAGTGGGCAGGGGAAGAGGCAGCTATCTGGGCTTTTCTGCTGTGACAGCCAATGAGGAATATTTTTGTTTCAGGAGGGGAAGTAGCTGAGTACTATCTAGTTACTACAGCTGTAAACTCTCCTGATCTAGCCAGTAATGAATCCCAGAGAAAAAGACGATCTAGGTTCTACTCTTTAGTCCTAGATGCGGCAGGGAACCAGGGGTTCAGGAATGGGGTGTGGGAGGTACCCCCAGACTGGACTTTGTGGCCTTGGTGCTGACTTGACCAGAGAAACTGGGTCACTGGTGCGCCCCCAGTGCTCTGTCCCTCTTTCCCTTCATCTGGTCTCTGCTCCTCCCTCCTTTTCTTAGAAACTAGATTTTTTGGTCCTTTCCTACCACTGTTGGCTCCTGTCTCTTCTCCAACTCTTTATTCAGTCCTTTTCTTCCTCCTCCGCTGGGTATCTCCTTTTTAGGATGCAACCGAACCACCCTTTCCACCTGAACACCTCCTGCCAGCACACTTTTAACTGGATAACTGAGTCATACATAATTGTTTCTTTGACGCCAAGCCCAGCTGTAGCAACAAGTCATTAGCCCTATCTCCTATCGGAGAACCTTCTCGGAGTCACCTTGACCCAGCCCAGCTGGAAGACAAGGCTGCTAAGTGGGACAGACAGCCTGTTCCCTCAGTGAGCCCCAGGCTTCTGTTCTTCACATCCTCTAAAGATCTCCTAGGACCCATTCCCTTTAGTGTCCACTATAGGTGGGTGTCCTGAGATGGTGGGCCCTTGACCAGACATTGTCAGAGAAGGAAGGGATGGTGGGCAAGATTCCCTCAGACCTGACAAGATAGCTTTCAGGATAAAAGAGTTCTTGTGACCTCAAGGGAATGAGTGAGGAGACAGCCAGGTTTGGAAAATTAGAGGCCCTAGGATTCTGGGGTTCTCATGTGGGCCTCAAGCCATGGGTAGGGGTAGGGAGGGGGATACAAACTTTGTGGAGTGTGCCCCCACTTAGTGACCTCTCTCTCTCCTCAGGAGGCCCAGAGGCCCCAGCGGCAGGCAGAGGGGACATGTCGTTGCCACCTCCACCTACCCCCACGACTCCACTCCTGGACTCTTCACCCCAGTGGCCTGCAGACCTCAGCTTCTCCCTCTGAACTTCAAGTCTCCAAAGATCAGAGTATGGGGTGGGAGTGCAGGTTGCAGGGAAGAGGCTTGATCTCCATGTTCTGCTCAGGAGTAGTTTGGGCATCCCCATCTCTTCTCCTTTCCCCCATAAAGAGGACCCAGATCTGCCTTTCCCAAAGAAGGGGTGAGGTATTTCCCATGTCCCTGTCCTTGAAGGACTTCCTTCCCCAGCCTTTGTCACCATGCTCTTCCCTGTGACTGGCCCTGCAAGAAACCTGATTCCAGGCTCTACCATGATGCTAGGTCACCCTCACCAACTCCCAGATTCCGGCACCAAGGATTGGCAAATTCAGACAGCTCTGGCACCTTGGTGAAGTAGACCTGCCAGTCCAAACTGCCTGTGGAAGGGGGGGCCTTTTGCTACAATATGTAACTTATTTTCTAAAATCTATTTTGTAACAATTTATTTAAGTTTTAGAAAGGAAAATTGATACCCCCCCAAAAAATTTTTTTCAGTGTATGTGGTTGGTGTGATTGTATCTAAGGGGATGAAAATATAGGGACCACTTATTCATCTTAAGTCAGAGAGCAGAGCTGGGAGTGGGGAGCATCCACAAGTGACATCTGCCTGTCCTGTAGGATAGAGGGTAGGGGCAACTGCCGATCAAGGCAGGCTCCTTCTCAAAGCCCACTGAGCTGTTGGGCCTACCCCAGTGTCTGGAATCCTGTGTGGGTAGGGGGAATGGAGAGGGGCAGAGGCAGTAACTTGTTTGTAGCATCTCAGACCCATCTGTCAACAGCCAGCTGGTTGGCCTGTCAGGGAGAAGAAGGAGTTGGGGTCAGGATGGCTTCATCCTCACAGCTTCCCTCCCTCCTTGGAAGGAAGAAAAAGGAGGTACTACTTAGCCTCTATGCTGGATGAGAAAACAGATTCAGAGAGGTTGAGAGTTCTGTTCCAAGTCACACAATAATGGAGAGCCAGAATTTGAATCCAGATGGATCTGTCCACTGCTCTACCCTCCCCAGGCTCAGAACAGATCTTTCCCTAGACAGACAGATCTGGGAGCTAAGTTTCAGTAGGGAGGCCCCAGGACCACATACTTATGTTGGCCAGGCAGCTACCAGTCTCAGCCTCAGGCTCTGGCTCCTTGGTGAAGTAGACCTGCCAGTCCAAACTGCTGACCCAATCCTCGTAGGTGGGAAGTGCTGTGAAGACTGCAGGCTGTGCAGGGCCTTGACAGGCATCTCCAAAGCTGTGTAGCCCAGCCAGGAACCATGTGCCCCTAACTTCGTGCACTAGTGGTGCCCCAGATAGGCCCTGTCAGGGGTCAGGTGACACTGGGTGACTTCCTTTTCCCCAGAGGCAGCTATGAAGAGCAGAAGGGGCTAGGGGATGGGCTGAGGCTCTTTATTTGGAAGCCAGAAGAAAGGCTGAGTTTCAGGTGAGAGGCACCTCGGGTAGGTTTGGGGGACTGGGGCTTACCTCACAGTGGGGCAGCTCACCCACAACACTGGTACACACCATCCCTGGCAGAAGGTGGATGCCATCACTCCCAAGGGTTGTATGCAGCCGGCTGCAGGCCCTGAGCCCCAGGATGGTGACAGGCACTGTCTGAGAGAAGCTGGTGCCTGCTCAGAGGAGGAGGAAGACCTGGCTGCCCCAGTGGCCTCTAGGCTAATGGACAGCTGCTGGTAACACTTTCTTACATACCTGCTCCTTGTCGGGCCAGCCCCAGGACCCAGCCACGTTCCCCAGCAGGCAGGCGGTGGTCAGCGTAAGGCACGCAGAGGGGCCGCAAGCTAGGGCCCAATGTCACGGGCTGGGCCAGCAGCAGGAGAGCCACATCATAGCCCCCTTCTGGGTGGGTGTAAGCCCCATGCAGAATGAGTTGCTTTAGACCCCACTCCTCTGGTCCAGCCCCCAGCCCTACGCTCCATTCCTCTGGGTTCTGACGCCTGTAGAGACAGCATTGACAGCATTGGGTGGCAGGGCTGCCAGCAGGGGCAGGAGGGAGGTGTACAAAGGTGAGGGAAACAGGGCTCACCCAATGAAGCAGTGGGCAGCAGTCAGAACCACCTCCTCTGACACCAGGGCTCCCCCACAGGCCAGCTTTCCCTGGTGCTTCAGCCTGGCATCCCAGGGCCATGGGGAGGGGGCTCTTGCCTGGGGACCTTCTCTCAATGATCCGCAGGCTGAAACAGATGGATTACACCATCTGCCTTCTTGCTAAATGCTCACTATGTACCAGGCCCTGTTCTAAGCACTATTTGTGGACTATCAAATCCTCAAAACAAAAATTTAAGTTGAACATTGTTACCATTGTAACCAAAGTTCCAGAGAGGTTAAATGACTTTCTAGCTCAGTAACCAGCAAGTAGCAGACTTGGGATTCAAATTCCATGGCCTTAGCTTTTAAGATAGTCCAGCCTCAAGGGAGTGGCATGTTCATCATTCTTCCGCCCCACCTGTCTGCATCCCTCTGGGCTTGGACTGGCCCCAGAATCCCTGGCTCACTATACTTCTCTTACCATCAGGACAGAGATTCAGTTCCAGGAATTATTTTGCATGCAAATTGCACGCTAGTCACTTAATGCCAGAACTCTGAATGGGAGCCCTGCCCAGTCTCACTGGGTCCCCACTTGGAAATTTGCAGCCAGGTCTCAGAGACCCCTCTTAAACTCCAAACCCATAAAGTTTTGGAGCATCCATGCCACTCAGCTCTAAACGGGGCTGTTCCCACCTTAGGGCCCCCTAGTTAGTATGTGGCAGTCTGTAGATACTCTATATCAATTCTCTAGGCTGAGCTATATTTAACTGTGGTCCTCATTCAGGCCTGAATATAGCACATACGTTATAGCATACTCTGAGCAACTCCTACTCATACCTACACAGCTGTCCTCATCACTGATCTCCAGGGTCTCTGGGTTCTGGGCCAGAAAGGCTGCCCCTTGAGCTCTAGCCTTCAGCCAGGAGCTGTAAACAGCCATGTCAGTCAGCAGCACAGGAGTGTCTTCCTGGGCACAGCTTGATGTGAAGCTGATGATCCCAGTCTGAACCCAGTGTCCATCAGGCTCTTGGCACAGCACGGGACCCCCAGAATCTCCCTAGAGCAGGCAAAGGAGTCAAGGACAGATACCTGAGCCCCAGCCCTGGGCAGACATCCTCTGCAGCCCTTCTGCCCATTCCTGTGGATCAAGGACCCAGCCCAAGGCCAGGCCCCCTCCCTTTCTGCTCCCTTCCTCCCCCTCAGACCTGACAAGGCCCCTGCACCCCAGGCTGGGCACCCCCACACAGCATCCCGGGACGGGCAGGGCTGGCCAGCAGCCGCTGGTGCAGCCGATTGTAGAGACAATTGCACGTGGGGCGGCTGATTAGACGCAGGCGCAGATTCCGCAGAGTCCTGGGAGCTGGCAAAAGAGAGGGGATTGGGGCCAGAGTCTGGGCTCTGGGGAGCTAGGGAGCCTGGAAGCAGGGATAGTGGGCAGCTGAGGCTGAATGCCTCTTTGGGCTTCAGTCTAGGATAGCACTTACCATCAGTGGTGTCCTGATCCCAACCAGTGGCCCAGCAAGAAGTCCCAAAGGGGAAGCGATGGCCAGGCTGAGGCAAGCAGAGGGGCATGTGGACCGTGGGGTGAGCAAGCTGTAGCAGGGCCAGGTCTGAGCCCTGGCTGTAGTGGTTATAGGCCCTGGGCAGCTGCAGGGCAGTCACTCTTACTTCCTCAGCCCCTGGGCTCAGCCCCTTATGCTGCAGAGAGCCCAGGACAACTGACCAGGAGTTCAGTTCTGTCATTGCTGCTCTGGAAGGAGAAGGACAAGGCCCAGGAATGGAGTGTAAAGGAGGCAGTGACACCATGGAAGGCACCACAAGGTAGGTGAAAGATATCAGCTCATGGCTTTAAGTGAGGTCTTTCCTTCTCACAAGCTCAATTTCTCATTTGTAAGGCTTCTATCATGAAAGGTTAAGATCAACTTGATAATATATACCTAGCACGTGGCATAGTCTCAGTAAATGGTACTTTGTTATTTTAGGGGCAAGGACTAGTCTTATGGGGTTTGGGGACACATCACCTACCCAGCCAGAAACCCCATCTGACCTAGACACAACTCACTTTTCAAAGCAGTGGGCAGCAGTGAGGACCCAGGTGTCTGCCACTAGGGATCCACTGCAGATGTGGAACCCCTGCCTCCTCACACTGGCCTGCCATGGCCACTCGCCAAGCTCCGTTTTGCCTTCCTGAGGTTCAGGGGGGCCAGGGCCACGCTGCCCACAGGCTGTAAAGAGGGATGATTCAGGCTGACAGCAGGTCCCTATCCTGCCCTCACTGCAGGTCTGACCCAGACCCAAGTAAGGCCCAGGCCCCATGTCCCCAAAGCTTACCACGCTGAGCTCCTTGAAGACCTGGAAAGAGAGAGACATAGGTGAGACTTGGGGGAGATGTACCTTCCTGGCCTGGCTTTGGTGGAAGGGACAGGTAGGTGAGTCTGGCCCTGGGTCCTTGCCTATGACTCTGTGACTACCTCACCAGCCCCTCCCAAAATGAAAATATTTATATGAGGTCAAGAAACAGCTTTTATTGGAACCTATTCAGAGCATATGCTCAGTAATTAATTCTCCCTCAGCTGTGCTCAGCACTCCTGGGCCTGAGGAGCAGGGCCTGGGGTTCAACTTGGGACCAGGCCAACCTTCCTCCACTGTTCAGAACCCCCCCAATTTCTGCCGCCGCCACTGAGTCAGGGAGGTGGCCTGTGTATATAGAAAGCATTAACTTAATTGTGCCCTCAGCCATGACAGCTTCAGAGGAAGGATTAGATGCCTGTGTCATGTCCAGGTGATAGACAGCTCCAAGAGATTGAGACTCACCTCACCCTTTCTGACAACTTAGACTCCCCCACCTTTTTAGAAACCACCAGATTCTACCAAATGTCCCCTGCCTTGCCTCTTCCTCATCATAAGCACACGCAAATACACCCATTGAACGTTTGAGCCAGGAGATGGGACATATGTAAAGACTGGGAGACTGAGGCCAAAGGTCTCCAGAATTTGCCTGAGGTTATCCTGGAGGTAGAGAGGCAGATGGGAGGACAGGGTACATACACAGGCACTGTGACAGTTCCTGCAGACATAGACTGTAATCAGTCCAAAAAAAATCACTCATTTTGACATAGGTGGTCACATACACCTCTCCCCACACACACACACACAGTTGGACACAGTTACATTGCCACAGGCAAACTGTCACTCCACATGCATTCTCCCTCACCTCCCTTACACACACCAAGCTCCAGGGGCTGCTGGGGCAGAGGGTGGCCACTGAGTCCCCCTACACCAAACCCCCATGCACTCAAACACAGGTGGCTCACCCTCTACAAGGACCACGGCTCCCAGGATGAGCAGCCCTTGTCCGCAGCTTGGCTTCATGCTGCTCCAGGCCATTCTGGTGTCTGTGCTGTGGTTCTGAGGCTCCCTGAGTTTCCCTGGCTCCACCTCTTCTCCGCCCCCAGTTAGCTAGGAGTCAGGTGTCATTGCTTTTCCTGGGCTGGAAGGAAGCCAGCAGCTCCTAGCTCTGGGGCTGTGGCTATGTGAACCTGGGCTGTTCACTACCCCTCTCTGGGCCTCAGCAATGGCCAAACTACCTGTGCATGGCTTTGGACAGCCTGTCTCTGCCTTGTCTGACTCAGAATTGTTGAATATAAAAATGCTTAGACCAGAGCCTGGCATAGAGTAAACTTGCTCCCAGCACGGAAACTAGCCTCCAGTAACTGTGAAGGGCACTGTGGGCAGGCCCTCCCAGTTCTCTTTTCGTTTCAGCTTCCCCAACTCTCTCCCAGGCCCAGGACTGAGTGGGTCTCACATACCTTCATCCATCTTACTTCAGATGCAGTGTGTGTAGGCCTGGGTGTTAAGTGCCAGGGCTTTCTGCTATTTGCTGGCTATGAGAATGACAAATCTCAACCTCTCTGAGCCTGCCACCTTTGTGACGGACAGGGTTACAGTAGTGCTCACCTTTCTCACAGGTGCTGGAAGACTCAATCAGGAGGGAACACTCAGGTTACATCCTTTTTCATTTCCTGACTTTTAACTTAGGTCAGCCCAGATTGTTTAGGAACCCCAACTCCAACAGAGATAGTTGTGACTAGGGTTGAGAGATGCTGGAGCCAAATGGTCCTGGTGGATTAGAGTCCTGAGGGCTCCCTAACCCTTTTCCTGGCACTGGCTGTGTGATCTTAGACAAATTACTTAGCCTCTCTGTACCTCAGTTTCCTCATCAAGATAGGGATAATAACAGTACCTACTTCATACAATTGCTATAAGAGTTAAATGAGTTAACACACGTCATGTTTTTAAACAGTGCTTGGCATGCAAATAAGTACTTGGTAAATATTAGGAAACACAAATCAAAAACACTTACAACTTGCTCCTGCCCCTTCAGGGCTGCTAGGACTGGCTTGTGGTAGTAGATAAGGCAGCCAGGGGGTTAAGGTTAGTTTACAGAAAGAACTTCCCAGCAAGCATGCACAGAACCAGAAAGGTAGCTGTCTTTGCAAATGCATGCTTGGCCCTCCTACAAGAGGAGGCCTGGCTCTCATGGGCAGCAGGGGTAAGGTGCCAGCCTGCTACCTGGAAGTGGGGGCCGATAGTGCCCCAGGTCTTGCTGACTCCACCTGTTGGAGAAGGAACTAACCACCCTTCCCAGGAAGGCCCTCCACTCTCCCTCTGATTCATATCCTTCCAGTCTCAGAGGAGGCAAGGATGGAGGAAGCCCGACAGTAGGGTCACTGGTAGACAGGTGGCTCAGACTTGGCCAATTTATTAAATAAATTTTATTGCTTAGAACCTTCCCTCCTTGGGCAACAGCAGAAGCTTTGGAAACCAGCTCTTGGGGGCAGAACCAGAGGCACTAGGATGTAGGAGAGTGTGGCCCATTTGCTCCATTGTTCTGAGTTGGGAGTACGGCTAAGGGGAGTGTAGACTCTTCCAAGGATCCAGATGTGTCGCCCTTGGGCAAGGCTGACATGCCAAAGCAGAATGGATGAGGTCAGCCTGGCTTGCATGAGGGCTCAATGCCCCTTGACCTTGTCCGGGGGTCCCTGGACATCCCTGACATTGAGCACCATGAGGCCCACATTGATGGCATAAGTGGTGATGCAAACAAAGCAGAAATCATACAGCACGAAGAACAGGATCCAGGCTAGGTAGACAGAACCAGCAAGAGACACCAGGGAACTCAGTATCAGCAGAATAGATGCCCAGCGGCCCCGGAGGCAACCTGCAAGGCAGAAGAAGGTCAGGCATGGGCTTCAGGGACTGGCCACCTCTAAAACATTGCCATGACTTCATGGTGCCGACAGCATGTGCTGCTGGGAAACAATCTAAAAAAAGAGGCTTTGACAGGCCCTACCAAGGCCTTGTTTCTCCTATCTGTTTAATGATCCTTGGGACCCAAATAGTGAATTTTCCTGCTCAGCTCTACGTGAGATGAAAGACAACAATCTTTGGATTCCCCCAGAAAGGAACTTCTGAGTCTTTCTCAAAAAAAAAAAAATAGTGCCCTAGGAAGTGGTTAAGAGTCTTTCTGGCTCTGACAGTACCTAAACCAACTGAAAGACTCCTGTTAGTTCCCACCTCCAGGTGCTCAGTGATGAGCAGCTGGCTGTCAGGATGGGGCTGAGCTTGCCAAGGGAGGAAAGGCTGTCACCAGGGGGCGAGGCCTGCAAGGAAGGGGCAGGGCCACTCACCAAGCAACAGCTGTAGTGTGTAGAAGATGCAACCAAATATACTGTTGGATTGATTGAACATACTTTTGGGGCCCAGCACGTGTTCCACTAGTCCGAAGCCCCGGCCCCACCTGGTGGAGGGGAAGGCCCAGATTAGGAGTGTCGACCTTGTGCCTTGGTCCCTGACCTGGAGGGGTGATTTTTATGAAGCCAACTAACTAGGCTGTCCTTCCCCGTTTTCCCATCCCCCCGCCGTTAGAGTCCAAGGGTCGATGACATCCTAGCGCAGCCTTCCTTTGGCCAGGTCAGGATTCCATGTGTCTGCTCCTATCTTCCCCCATCCCCAGGCCTGGCCATGGCTCCCATATAGGCCCCCTTTTTCATCCAATGCCTTCAATAATTCTCAAGATGGCAAGGTGGGTAACAGCTGTTGAATCTTGCTTTGCAGAGTTACCGGAGACTGGGAATCCCGGGTAGAATCTCTGTTGTGGATTTCTAAATCTCCAGCTCCCAGGCAGCCCATTTCCCTCCTCTGTATTCCGTCATCCCACTATCCCCCCGCCCTCAAGCATAGCCAGACTTGACTACCTTGTCCCAAGGCACGGTCAAGACCATCATCGGTCCCTGCACGTTACCCCACCTTCCCCTCCTGCCCCTTCACCGTTATTCCTTGGCAGTACTCCCTCAAGCAGTCCGGTCCGCATGGATCCGCTCTCTGGGATCGCGATCCCAGACTCCAGAACCATTTGGCAACCCGGCCGCCATGCACACCTGGTCCCAGGGCACCGCTTCCAGGAGCAGCCCGATACCCCCAGCCTTCCTCCACTCCCGCGCGTACCTGGAGGAGAAGACACGCGAACAGCTGATAGCGGTGCCCACGTCGCAGAGGGCGCGGTAATTCTGGTCCCGGGCACGCGCCTCCTTCACGTGCAGCGAGTAGAGAGAGAGGACTAAGCCCGCGAGGCAGAGCGCGAGCCGCGCCCACCCGGGACCACCCCAAGCAGCGCCCATGTCTCCTGGTTGGGTCCCAGGCGCCAGCCCAAAAGGAATCAGCCACGGAGTAGGGGAGGGCGGGGACTGGCGACACCCTCTCCCGCCCCTCTGCCTGAGAGGGGGCGGGCCTGGTCTCGCACTCCCTGGTCCTATTGGTTTATCCTGACGGGACAGGCGTGCTGGAGAGGTAGGAAAACAGCGAGGAATGCTGGGACTGGGAATCCAGATTAAGGGACACGGGTAATTACGGAATAAGCAACCCGCCAGGCATTGTGGGAGTGGTAGTCCGTGCGGCTGCAATGCCTCAAGGGAAATGGAGTCTCCAGAGTTTTCAAATTACGGAACCTATATTAATTATGACTAACAATAATAGCGCTTACTCTATGCCAAACCCTATTCTAAGGATTGGCACATCCAGACCTAGAGACCTGAAGATCAGAGAATTAGCGAGTACTGCGATCCTACCCAGAAGCAAGCCTTTTCCTTGAAATTATTTCAGACACCAGTAGGACTATAACCGCCCTAAATTGCTCAGCCGTTCCCTCTTGCCTCGCCAGCGCCTCCTGCCGGCTCGCTCTCTCTCTCTCTCCCCCTTAAATTCCCAGCTCTACAACCTCCGCCTTACTCTTGACAGTATCTTAACCTCTGTTCTTTTCTACCGCCCGCCTGGCGAAACATGAGCTTGGATCAATCTAACAGTCCCTTCTTTTGAAGCTTTCAGTGGGCTAGCTGAACTTTCCCCTTCAGAGATACCGCACCTATCGATGACCCATCTCTTTTATATCCTCCTTTCTCATCTGCTTTGAAATTTGCTTCTCTTTTCCATTTTGGGCTTCAGCTCTCTCACCTGCAAAATGAGTACTATAATAGTACTTACATCTGAAGGTTGTTATGAAGGTGAAATTAGTACATATAAAACTCTTAGAAGAGTGCCCGACCAACAGAAATGATGGTGTGCGACCTTCGAGGCTAATTTATAGAGATGTCGCAGCCTCCATCTCGCCTCCCTTTAAATCACCTCTTCTGGGGGAAGCCAATCGTAAATAACAGCAATTTCAATAGCTCGGAGAATAAAGCTCAGTATTTCGTTTTTTAAGCACTAAATGAGTATTCTGGAAGAGGGCTCGTGAGGTGCATGTTCAACCTCCGCCGCCGGGAGGCAGCAATGTGTTCGGGCCCTCTCGTCAGGCGCGCGGGGTAAAACCTAAAACCGGGTGAGGCAGTTCTTAGCCGCTTCCTGCTTATGAGACAGCCACAGCCGACCATTCCTATGACCGGGTATGCGTCGCTGCCACTTGAGTGCGGAGCACTCTGAGTCCTTGATTCTCTGCTCAAGCTGTCCTCCCGCCTTGAGCACCCTTCCTTTTCCCTTCTTCCACGGGCTCAGGCCTCCTTCAGGAGATTAGTGGTCTCCCAGTTTAACTCCAGGATATTGCCAGGATTCTGGAAAAGAAAGGGTGAGAATGGTATGAGGATGGGGGGCGAATTGGAAATCCAGAGACTCAGGGAGCCTCTTCCTCGTGGTCTATGCAGATCTTCCCCCATGCCATGGTGAAGAATCCCACCTCTGCTGAAATGTCAAGACAGCCTTTGGGCTCCAAAGATGTCACCTGCTTTACTTAACTTTTTTAATTAAATTTTTTTAATATTTAAAAAATACATAACCATGGAAAGGAAAAATCCCATTAGTACAAGTGGACACACGTGCACACAAGTCTCCCATCATCTGCTGCTTAGAAAAAGTAATTGTCTTTTCACTGATCTCTCTGCCTTTGGTCTCACCAATCCCCACCCTCCCAATCACTACAGCCACAGGGTTCTAAAGAGCAAACCTGACAAATTAAAACTTTTCAGTGGCTTTTTACATCCTCAGGACAAATGCAGACTCTTTTCCATTCTGGCCACCCCATTCAGTCCCTCTCCTTTATAGTCACCACATGGTTGCAGGCATATCCTCAGATTATCCAGGCTATTCTCTATCCTGCCATTCGTGCCCTTTCCACCTCAGTTCTGGTGCCTGGCGGAGTTCTACTCATGCTGCACCTGTAGCAATGTCCCAGTCCCTATTTGATACTGCCACAGCATCACATAGACTCGCATCACAGCTGATGACACTGAAACTGTCTTCCGGATTGGGGGGGGGGAAGGGTCTATTTATTTGATTCAACACCCAATATTCTCTCATGGCACAGAAAAGTCTCCCAATCAGTGTTTGAAGGCATAAATGAATGATAATAATACCTAACACTTATATAGTGCTAATTCTATGCCTGGCACTGTTCTAGGCACTTTACATATATAAATTCATGTAACCACACAACCCCTAGGGTTACTACATCCTCATTTTACCGATATGTAAATTAAAGCATTGATCAGTTTAAGTAACTTGCCCTAGATAGTAAGTGGTTGAGCTGGGTTTTCAACTAGACAGTCTGGCTTCCAATAAATAAATCAAGAGCTGGAAGGAGAAGGCCAGGCAGGACGTTAGGGAAGGAATTCAGGTAGGATTTGGTCTGTGCACTTTACATCTAAGGTTCTTCTTGCCCTCTCCAGTTTCACTCCTAGGGAGCCCATGTTTTATAGACTAGGAGACAGAGGGCCGGGGAGACCAGAGAATACTCTGGGAGCTCAGTTGAGGGAGCCGTGGTATTTATTTGGGGATACGGGAGCAGGGGCACAGCCAGAACGGGTAGGCAGTTGGGTTGCGAGTCCTCCTTTCCAAACTACAACTCCCAGGAGGCACCGGATGCCCACAGCCCACGCGACGTCACAGCGGCAGAGGGCGAGGGCAGCTCGGCTAGCCCGGCCGGTCGACTGTCGGGCGTTACGCTCGGACACCCCCCGGCCCTGGCTCGGGTTCCGCGGTAAGTGGAGCAAAGGTCGCAGTCCTTGGCAGCGGAGGTTTGGCAGAGTGCGCCCGCAGCCTCCGCCATTGTGCTGGACGCGGGGCTGCCATCAACCATATGGAGCGGGGGGGAATCCAGGCCGAAACAAGTGACCTGTGGAGGGGGAACCCAGATGGGGACTCCTGGGCTGCAGCTTCGATGCAGCCGGCACTTCGGCGCACAATGTCGTGTGTCGCACGTAAGCTGGCTGGGCTGGGTTAGAGGGCAGGGGCAGGGGGAGGGGAGGGGCAGAGTCTGAAGGCGCAGGGTAGGGGTCGCCCCGCCCCTGAATGGGGGTGCCCAGGACCAGAGGAAGCAGGAGCGAGGTTTTCTGGCTGGACAGGTCTGAGGATCCTCTTCGCTCCAGACCACCAGATATAGCCTCAGGTTGCAGAATAGGAGCTCCAGAAAGCAACGTTGTACGGGTTCGGCTTGTGTGTGTTTGGGGAGGTGATTGTAGGGGTGGGCAGATTGCCCAGTCTGAGGATCCCAGTGCCTACGTGGAGAGATGGTGCGGGTCGTCTGGATTCAGATCCTCACAATTCCCCCTTACCCGCCCCCGGTAGATGGGAGCTGCTCCTTGGGGGCTGAGCTTGTCAGCATCCTCCTACGGCCCTCGCCTCTGAAGTCAGAGAAGAGCCCCTACCCACCCACATCCCCCTTGTCCCGTTTTGGGGTCGCCTCCATCTATCCGGTGCTTAGCCCTCGTGGCTGCCTTAGTCTGACAGAGGAGGAGGACGATGATACTGGCATCTGCGCTGGGGAGTGGCCCCCGGGGCGGGCCTCCGCTCCGTCCCTTCCTGGGGCCTGCACTCTTGCTCCGGGCACGCTCCACATCAGCCACCGACACACATCACGTGGAGATGGCGCGGGAGCGCTCCAAGACCGTCACCTCCTTTTATAACCAGTCAGCTATCGACGTGGCAGCTGAGAAGGTGGGCAGCTGGGGCGGCGAAGCTCGGGTTCCTCGATGGAGTGGGTGTCCAGGGACGGGGGTGGAGCTAATGTGATGGGCGAAGGGTTAGAGGGCAAAGGGTTGGAGAGCGAGTGCTCAGGCCCCATCTGCCCCTCCAGCCCTCAGTCCGCCTCACTCCAACCATGATGCTCTATTCCGGCCGATCTCAGGACGGCAGCCACCTTCTGGTAAGACTCTTGCCCCCTATTTTCCTCTTGGTCCCTGGAGCTCTGACCCAGCCATTCAGGCCCAAGCCCTACCTTCTTTTGTTTCGCCTAGAAAAGTGCCCGGTATTTGCAGCAAGAGTTGCCAGTGAGGATTGCTCACCGCATCAAGGACTTCCGCAAGCTTCCTTTCATCATTGGCTGCAACCCCACCATACTGCATGTGGTAAGGTAGCCTGGAAGGGGCATGGGTTTCCCTAGTATAAGGGACCTTAGATCAGTGTGCCCACCACCAACAGGACAAATGGGGAGATGGGACCAGAGTGGCAGAAATTTGCCAGCCAAAAAGTTTCAGGATCTAGAGGACTCAGACCCAAACCTTCAGAGGCCAAGGCATATTCATGGGGGCTTGAAAGGTCATGGTGGGGATTCGAACCTAGTGAATTGGGGTGATGACAGTTCCCATGGGTAGGTGTGGGTAGTTGTTTTCTACCCAGTGCCCACAGCATCCCTGTGAATTCCAACACCTCTTCCTTGCAGCATGAGCTGTACATCCGTGCCTTCCAGAAGCTGACAGACTTCCCTTCGGTGAGGGCTGGGCCAGAGCATGGTGAGGGGCTGAGAGGTCACAGCCTGGACCAACCATGCTTATGACCCTGTGGCCTGCAGATCAAGGACCAGGCGGATGATGCCCAATACTGTCAGCTGGTGCGTCAGCTGCTGGATGACCACAAGGATGTGGTGACCCTCTTAGCTGAGGGCCTACGTGAGAGCCGGAAGCACATACAGGTCATGGACAGTGTGCAGTGGGGGCCTTTTGGGGGGCCTGGAAAAGGCACAGGGTTACTGAGACCCCACTGTTTACAGGATGAGAAGCTCGTCCGCTACTTCTTGGACAAGACACTAACTTCAAGGCTTGGGATCCGCATGTTGGCCACACATCATCTGGCACTGCATGAGGACAAGGTGGGGTGCTGGGACCTGATACCCACCTGCAAATGTCAAGTAAAGCAGAGGGGACTAAGCTAGGGGCCTCCTTGGGCCGGGGACCTGGGCCAAGGGCCTGGGGCCACTTCGAGTCTGGAGGCTATAAACATTTAGTTGCTGAGGTGTGGGTAGAGGTGCTGCCTAGACTGACCTTTTTTCTCCTGCCAGTCTGACTTTGTTGGCATCATCTGCGCTCGCCTCTCACCAAAGAAGATTATTGAAAAATGGGTGGACTTTGCCAGGTGAGGTTAACACATCTAAGGGGGTGGGTGGATGTCTTTGGGCAGGAAATGCTTGGGTCTGAGCATTTGCCTGGCATGGGCTAAGGCAAGGTTTCACAACTATGGTACTAACAACATTCTGGGTCAGATAATTCTGTTTTGTGAGGGGCTGTCCTTTATTTGTTAGGATGTTTAGAAGGATCCCTGGCCCTTACTCACTTGATGCCAGTAGTACTTCCCAGTTGTGACAAGCAAAAATATCTTTAGAAATTGCAAAACTTCCCTAGGGTTGGGGCATGGGGGCAGAAGCGCCTCCAGCTAAGAACCACAGGTCTAAACCTTACTTCTTCCCACAGACGCCTGTGTGAGCACAAGTATGGCAATGCCCCCCGTGTCCGCATCAATGGACATGTAGCTGCTCGATTCCCCTTCATTCCAATGCCACTGGACTACATTCTGCCCGAGTTGCTCAAGAATGCCATGAGGTGGGCTGGCTGGATATGTTGAAAGGGGATAGACAGGAACTGGGGTGAGGCTGGGTTACCACCACTAGTATTGGTCTTTCCCCCCTGCATAGAGCCACGATGGAGAGTCACCTAGACACTCCCTACAATGTACCAGATGTGGTTATCACCATCGCCAACAATGATATCGATCTTGTCATCAGGTTTGTCCTGAGTGGGAGATAGGTAGGGGCGGGGAAGGGTTCCACACACTATTTTTGACTTTCTGTATGACCGCAAACCAGTACCCACTCCACTCTGACTTAATCCTTGGTCGGACAAGATATTCTTTGGTGCTGAGACTGCCATGAGCTGGATGAGAATGAATCTGGGGCCAGATGCAGGCCCCAGGGCTCTATACTTGGTAGGAACCAAGGGGCTTGGAATGGGGAGAGAGTCAGGAGTAACCAGTCTATGATGCTGGGCTGAGAGTAAATGTTAAGTCCTATGAGAAAGTATAGTCAGTGGCCCAGGCAGAAGTGAAGATAGAGAAATGTAGCTTATAAAAAACAAGGCCCGAGGGTCTAGGTGGACCACTTTCCACCTTTGGGTAGAGGGTGGCATTGTCTGTTTGGGAGGTAGTAAGCCTCCCACCAAAGCTGAGCCAAGTCTATGTTATTGACATCCTGCCAGGATTTCAGACCGGGGTGGGGGAATTGCTCACAAAGACCTGGATCGTGTTATGGACTACCACTTCACTACAGCTGAGTCCAGCACCCAGGATCCCAGGATCAACCCACTCTTTGGCCACCTGGACATGCACAGTAGTGGCCAGTCAGGACCCATGCATGGGTGAGTTCCCACCAGGCTAGGAGGGTGGGGGACCCCAGAAGACTCACATCTCTGAAGCCCCTGTCCTATCTCCTACCTACCCCCAGCTTTGGCTTTGGGCTGCCCACCTCACGGGCCTATGCGGAGTACCTTGGTGGTTCCCTTCAGCTGCAGTCCCTGCAAGGCATTGGCACAGATGTCTACCTGCGACTCCGTCACATTGATGGTCGGGAAGAAAGCTTCCGCATCTGATCCCACAGTCCTTGACCCTGCCCATCCCAGGCCACACACCCTGCTGCATCGTGGGTCCTAGGACCCTGAACAGATGGACTTACATGGAGCCAGCGCTACCTCTCAACGGGGTCCACTGCTTCCCTGCCTCCAGGCCTTGGTGGGGAAGTGGGGACACTTGAGGTCTCCAGCACCAGCTCCATCCTTGTTCCTGAGGAACCCCATTTTGACCTGCTGTTTGTTAATTAAAGTTCACATTTTTAATTCCCTCCTGGGCCCCATGTGTGGGGAGGGCAGGTAAGTTTTTGTTTCTGACCCCATTCAGATACCCTGGGCCCTTGGGTTCAATTAGTTCATGCCCATTCTCTTAACTGTCCTAACAGTCTGTCAGACCAGGAGTAGAAGTGGCCTCTAGTCTCTTGCATGTTTGATTTGGCGGGAGTAGAAGTGACTGGCAGTTTGTGCAAAGACCTTACATTCATTTAACAAATGTTTGCTAGCTAATATTTAAGGGCCAGGTTGGCCCAGCTTCAGTTCTGACTCTTCCCTTCCTGGCAGCAGTTTCTGGATGTGAAAGTCACCAGACTGGGCAGCTACCTGAGCAACCTGATTTCCTGAGCCTGAGTAAGGTTAAAAATACTGTCCACCACCTGTGCCTGCTGCTGCCAAGGAAAAGACCACCACAATATTGCTCTTTGGCAGGCCTCAGAGGATGGTGGGGCCCTGGTAGGGAGGGTGTAAGGGCTCCACAGAGCAGGTGGGGCCTTTACCCAACTTGCTAAGAAGTAGAAAGTCGTCCTGAGTGTCTGTGTGGTGGGACTGCTGATGGAGGTGGGGGATTAAGTGGGGAACCAGTGACTTGCCAGGCCGAAAATCCTGCTGGCTGTAATGCAGGAGGGTGAGGCTGGAGAGGTAGGCCACAACAGTCAGGGTGCAGGCCCTTAAATGTACAACCAAGAAGCAGAGGTTTTATCCTAGAAGACAGCAGTTTTACAGATGGGTTTTAAGCTAGGAAGGGATGTTCTGGATTGGATTTCCTAGAAGCAGACCCTGAGAGGGGGATTTGTGTCCAAGTGATTTGTTGAGAAAGTGTTCCTGGAATGGAGTAGGGGAAGCAGGAAAGGGAAGGGCAGGAAGCCAGGCAAGGATGTGATCCAGGCAAAAGTCCAGCGCTAGTAAGTTCTGCCACAGAACTGGAGGCAAGAGAGCTAAGCTTCACAATCACTGGTGAACTCCTCATTTGACAGTCATTAATGTCTGTGTTGGGAGGTGGGGGTACAGAGGTACTTGTTCGCCCCAGGCCAAAGACTGAAGTTTTCAGCTATTTCCGGAAAAATAGCTCTTAGCCAGAGAGGCAACTTGCCAAAGAAAAGCCTCTGGTGCTGGCTTTTGAAAGCATGTCAAAGGTAGTCTGGGCACACAGAAGCAACAAAAAGATTGGAGGGGATATGACTGAAACACCTGACTGGTTCTTGGAGAAACAGACTTGCATTTAAAAAGCCACTCGCTGGTGGCCAGTGGATAGGGAGAACAGTGAGGAGATTTCTAAAGCCCAGGCTAATCCTTAACTAGAAAGGACAGCATCCCTAATTGAAGATGTTGGGTGAAGTCAAAAGTGAGGCACCGGAACCCTGTCTGGATAGAACAACCATCTTGAAGGTGCGGGTTAGAGGGGTGAAGAGTGGGAAAAGGCATAACTTTTTTCTTGCTTTTTTATTTTCTAGGCTGCCAGACACCTGGTATTCACTGCCCCTCCCCACCAACTCCTTCATTTCCCAAAAGCCAAATTACCAGTACTTCCAACTACCATCCCCAACAAATACCTAACTCAGATATTTCTTGATCTGTGACCTTTAAGCCCCGTTCTCAGGCTTAGAGTAGTTTCTAAGTCCTATGACCAAATTATAAAACAAGATTCAGAGTGGCTGATGGGCATGTTTACAGAGTACCTACCTCGTCTGGCACTGTGCAATCACTTGTTTTCTATACACAGCAAGTAGATAAATACATGGTTTAACCTTTATATAGCTGTATGGCTTACAGTTACATATAGTTTAACCCTTACCGACGCTCTGAGAATTGACACGTTTGTACAACTTACCAAGGATTCCTCACTAAGCCCAAGAAGCTCTCCATTCTGTCCACCGCCCTTGGCTAGTTTCTGTTCAGGGACGTCTGGCTTTGGTGACTCAGTCCTGTGCTTAGAAAGGCTTGATTCTCTGAGAGAAATTTATTGGCTATCTCTGGAACACCAGTCCTGTTTCCCCCTCCCCAACTTTCTCCCTCCCTCCCTCAACAGGGCAGGCCGTTTCTTCCATCTTCAAAAAAGGCGTCCCCGGGAATAAGCTGGAAGAAATGGCAGCGCAGGGGTGGGTGTTAATTGCAGGCCGGGAGCCCTGAAGTCCTGTAGACGGGTTAAAGCGAGGGCAGCGCCCCCTGAGAACCGGCGCCTCTCGGCTTCCGCGGACCCCGGGGCCGGGCCCTTTAAGGGCGCAGCCATGTTCCCCCGGGGAAAGCAAGAACTCCAGGGCGACGCGCGCAACAGACGGCGCCGCGAGCCGGGACTAGCCAATGGGCTCCCGCCACATCATAGACCCCGCTCCCGCCCGTCGGCTGAGGCCCCCGCCGCGCGGCGCTGACCCGGAGGCAAAACCGCCGCGCCGCGCGGGCTTCCGGTGTCACTTCCACCACCACGATGGCGGCCCAGGGAGCAGCTGCGGCGGTCGCGGCGGCAGCCCCAGGGGTCGCGGGGGAGGGCGAGGCCGGTGCCGGCGAGAATGCCGCGGTCGAGGGGGCCGCGCCGTCTCCGGGCCGCGTCTCTCCGCCGACCCCTGCGCGTGGCGAGCCGGAAGTCACGGTGGAGATCGGAGAGACGTACCTGTGCCGGCGGCCGGACAGCACCTGGCGTGAGGGCGGAGCCCAGGGCCCGGGGGCGGGGCTTGCGCCGCGGGGTGGGGTCGGAGGAGGGTTCTGTGAGGGGCTGGAAACCGCGGGGACCTTGCTTGAGGAGAAGTGGACGCAGAGTTTCGGGCGATCCCGGGCGCCGCCTGCAAACCCCACCAGTCAGTCAGTTACCTGATTCTGCATGTAGAGCTTCCATCTCGCTTCCTTGTCCAGACTTAGGCTTCATTCCCTTTTTTCTGTTAACTGTTTCCTCACTGGTCTCTCCTATCTCTGTGACTTCCCTTTACACCTGTCCCCTACAAGCCACCAGCGGAGGGGACCTCCCAGAACACAAAAACGTCCCCATCTCTCACCATCTTTCCTCTTCCCTCCCCTCATCTTCAAAATAAACCCCAGAGTCCATCAATGGTGTTCATCTTTGTGATCTCTCTGATTTCTAGCCACCTCTGACCACAGCCACTGCCAGACCAGACCACGCTATACCCTTTGAGGACCATATACATTTGCTACCTGTGCCCTCTGGAATGGCTTTTCTCCCCTTTCTTTCTCCTTGCCCACCTGGCTAGCTCCTGTTCCTCCTTTTAACACGATATACCCCTGTGATGCCATCTCTGACTGCCTTCAGGCAAAATGAGTCATTCTCTTCTGTATTCCTGCAACATTTTCTAAATACCTCAAGCCACAGTAAATGTGACATTGTCGTCATTGTCTGTATCCTGTATCGTCCTCAGTCAAAATGGGAACTTCTGGAGGGCAGGACTGCTTGTGATTCATTGCTATGTCCGCTGTTCCCACCAGGAGCACAACATAGGGCCAGACAAGCAGTGGTTGCCTTTCTCATTTATTGAATGGTCTGCTAATTGTCAAGCACAATACTAAAAGCTTTAGAGGCATTAACTCACCCTCTGAGGTGGGCACTATTATCTCTGTTTTACAGATGAAGAAACCAAGGCTCAGAAAGCCAAAATAACATGCTCAGTTAAATATAGGTAGGAAATAGGAAGTTAGAATTATATATAAAACCAGGCCTTCTGACTCCAGAGCTAACCCTCATGACCTCTGAACAAATAGGCACATATAGTAAAACAAGCATTTAATTTGTAGCCAGACATAAACTCAGTTAAGGATTACCACTTATCACATTTCAAATTTGTAAACCTTAGTAAGCCTCTTTATTCTCATCTGTAACAGCCCATCCTGGCACACCTCATAGGCAGTGATTGAATGGAATGGCAGATGTGGACAAGTGAGGTTAGCTTACATGTGGCCGTGGAATCTGGAAACTGCTCAGATTTCAGAAGGATCCCTCTTGCCCTGCCTTCCTTTCTGATGATCCTAGCCTTTTTTCTTTACAGATTCTGCTGAAGTGATCCAGTCTCGAGTGAATGATCAGGAAGGCCGAGAGGAATTCTATGTACACTATGTGGGCTGTGAGTGACCTGGGGTATTTGGGCCTGGGTGGTAGGAGAGGGGTGGAAGGGCAAAGCCCTCATGGCCCATTCTCACAGTTAACCGGCGACTGGATGAATGGGTAGACAAGAATCGGCTGGCACTGACCAAGACAGTGAAGGATGCTGTGCAGAAGAACTCAGAGAAGTACCTGAGTGAGCTGGCTGAGCAACCTGAGCGCAAGATCACTCGCAACCAAAAGCGCAAGCATGATGAGATCAACCATGTACAGAAGGTCCGGGCTTCCTCCCTTCCCCATGGCCCCAGAAGGCTCAGCTACCTCTGCCTACTCCCTTGGGTCCCAGGGCCAAAACCATATCAGCTCTCATTCTTAAGTTCCTACAGTATGTCAGAGACTATCTACCTCTTCTCATGTACTCTTCCCAATTGAGAAAACAGACTCAGAAAGGGCAAGGGCTTGGCTACAGTCTCACAACAATGAAATGGCACAGCTGAGCTTGGAACTCAGGCCTTTGAACCAATAACCTGTTTTGTATCCTGTTGGGTATTACACATTAGATAAATTGGCTTGAAGTCCATAGGAAAGAAAGAGAATGAATAATATTGGGCACTTGCTATTGCCAAGAACCATGCTGAGTACTATACATGTATAAGCTTATCAAATCCTCTCTAACATTCAAACACCACAGGGATAATTATTAATTCAATTTTTTGCAGATGAGAAAGATGCAGGCTTAGAGAGGTTAGGTAACATGCCCAAAGTGACACAGCTAGTAAAAGGGTGGGCTGGAATTAGAATAAAAATGGCAAACATTTATTGGCTTGTGACCCAAAGTTTTAGCCTAAGTATTTTAATACATGATCTCACTGATGTTTCATAGCAACCCTGTGAGGTAAGCATTATTATCCCCAGTTTACAAGGTAGGTAAAGGTTTAGGAACTCAATTAGGAATTAGATTTGCCAACTAGATTGTTCTACTTCAGGGCACAAACCTTTAACCATGACTTGGACACATCCTAGAAACTCAGGCCACTTGTTTCCAAAACCCAGGTTCTTTTCACCAAGGCCTCCTGCCCCTCGGAAATTACTTTCCTCCCACTCTGAGCCTCATTTTTTTGATTCCTAAAGTGGGAAGTGTAACCAGGAACTAGGCATGCAGATATTCATTAATTTCAACCAGTGCTGTTCCATCTTGAGTGCTCTTGTACTTTGCGGCAGTGTTTGTCAAACAGCTGTTAATAGATTAACGATTAGTTCAGTAGGTTTTGACTAGTATTTAAATTTTAAAAATGGAAGAAATAGGATTAAATAGATAATATCAGAGTGTGTTGTATTTTATTAAAGGTAAGTATTATTTTGAGAAGCTTTTATTACACATACAAATACATGTGTGCATATACACAAACGTCAACTAATTTACAGTGCTAATAGCACTTCCTACTGTGGATTGTGATAAAAAAATTGAAATACCCTGAACTACAAAGACCTCTCAAAGTCCAGTTGAACTTCCTATGATAAATGGAAACCTACATCTATACAGTCCAGTAGCCACTAGCCGCATGTGGCTCTTGAGAACTTGAAATGTATTTAGTGTGATTAAGAATTAAATTTTATTTAAACCTAGTGAGTTTAAGTGGCCACATGTGGGTGTGGGCTATTCTACTGGACAGCACAGGTCTCAGGTTCTCAGTTCCTCAACCAATTTGCATTGGTCAGTTAAGTCTAAAAGATATACCTCTACATTGGCAGTCAGCCAGGCAGATGACAGTTGGCCAATGGTGATAAAATCAAAGCATGGATAAACATTGAGTTAACAGCAAGGTTCTTCAGAACCTAATTAATGTCTAATTCTAAATAAATTGCAGCATTTAAGAAAAGTAGTGTTTTTGTAATTCTTTAATGTATTTGCAGAAGAAGATTGTGTTTTGTGAGAACTGAGAAATGTGTTTTAAGGAGGTATGTAAGGAAGAAAATCTTCCCTCATTTTTGCAGGGGTTAGGCTCAGCACTGGACAGACCAGAGTTCTATGCCCAACTATGCTGAGTGCCGGCTCTGTGACCTTGGGCAAGTGACCTCATCTCTTTGTGCCTCAGTTTCCTCTTCTGTGCAGTGTGAATGAATAACTAGCACTCCTAAAGAGTATGGCCAAGGAACAGGATGTGCTGTGACTGACATAATTCTTTAGCCCTTGCTTTCTAAGGACTTGGAAAATAGGGGAAACCAAGTGGGGGCACTTAGGGATTATTGACCATTATACACCTGACTTGGGAAGGAGAGGGTGTATTCCACATTAGAAGAATGCCTCACAGAGGTGGAGGGAAGGGTACTGACCCTCGAGAGACAGGAAAAAGCACAGCAAAAGCAATTACACATGTTGACTTACAAAGTTCTAGCTCATTGCACATACCTGGCTCATGTTCTGTACTAGTTTGGGTAAGCATTATCTTGTGGCAATAGGATAGGGAAGGGCATTCAAGGTAGAAGGAACTGCATGTGCAAAGGCACAAAGGCTGGGAAAAGCAGGACTTGGGTAGCAATGTAGATTTGAAGGGGCTGAGGCTGAAGGCTGGGAATCTAAGGAAGCCTAGTCAGTTGTCCAGGCTTGAGATGGTGGCAGTGGCTATTTGGAGTGGGACAGAGAGGAGAATTCTGGAGAGGGACTGATTCCAGAGAGTTCAAGGAGGTATAGTTGACAGGTATTGGTCATTGATTGAATGCTAGGCTGAGGGAGGGAGGAGTCTTAAGAGCAGGCCCATTATTGGTCTTGGGTAGTTGGATGGAGGGTGATGCTCCAAGTGAGATGAGGAATCCGGGAAGTGCAACAGGTCTGTGGGGAAGAAAGGTTGAGTTCCCTTCTGGAAGGACCCCTTGAGGCTGATGTGCCTGTGGGAAGGACCTCTGGGAGCAGTCCCATGGGCCGGCAGCTCCTTGGGTACTTAGGAAAGAGGTCCAGGCACACTGGGAAGTTGGCAACAGTTTCTGCTATGGGTATGAAAAACAAGATCCATTATTTCCTTTGTCTCACATTAAATTTTGGCTGTTTTGGATTGATCCCATTGTGAAATTGAAACTCTTATCAACCCAAGAACTGGAACCAGGCCTCCTGAACCTGGCTCTCTGTTGACCAGACAAAAGATCCAAAGTTGGGCATCAAGGATGTCTGGGATTTATGGGTGGGTAGGAAGATGGGAGAAGAGCTTGGACCAGTCAGCTTCATAACCAGGTAAAACAAGCTAGCTCTTCACGTGATGATTATTGTCACTAAGGAGATGAGGTCTGGAAGACAGGAGGGAAGAACTGTGGGTTCTGGGACAGGGAAAGGACAGCCTGACCACCACTTCTGTTCACCTCTGTCCACTGCTCTTTCCTTGACCAGACCTATGCAGAGATGGACCCCACAACAGCAGCTTTGGAGAAGGAACACGAGGCGGTAAGAAGAGACAGGGGTCCTGACTGTTGGCCCTCCCTACCCCGCTTCTTTTGCTCCAACTGAGCCATCCACTGCCCTCCACAGATCACCAAGGTGAAGTATGTGGACAAGATCCACATTGGGAACTATGAAATCGATGCCTGGTACTTCTCACCATTCCCTGAAGACTATGGGAAACAGCCGAAGCTCTGGCTCTGCGAGTACTGCCTCAAGTATATGAAATATGAGAAGAGCTACCGCTTCCACCTGGTGAGGCTGCAGGGCTGGACTGGCCTGCTGAGGGCACTGAGGCAGCAGCACTGGTGAACAGACTAGTCCAGAGGAGGAGAGTACAAGGAAAAACTGCCTATGAGTCGAGAGACCTGGATTCTAGCCTGGCTCTGCCTTTGCTGGAGTGACCTTGGCCAGCTTGCTACCCCTCCCCAGACCTTATTTTCCTCTTATGTGGAATGGGAACAGTAATTCCTGCCCTTACCCCCTCCTTGGGTCCCTTGTCCTTCACCATATGTTTATCAAAGCCAAGTTTCTCATGCAAAAGTTGTAGCAAGCACAGCCCCCTGAGCAATGAGACTGGAAAGCATGGACAGATAGATGGGAAGCATTGGTACATGGGAGCTGCCAGGGCATGGATTCTTAGCGCTCGTGCATTGGAGTGTTCCTCAAAGGGTAGAATCTGAGGCTAGAGTATGCAATTCAGGAAATGTTGTCATGGGTCAGAGCTCCCCCTGCCGCCCCCCCCCCCCCGAGTCCTCTAGAGCCAGGCTGACCTGGCCTTGAAGCCATCTAGCTGTGTGCTATTTTAGCCAGTTACCTAACCCCTCTGTTCCTTGGTTTCTTCATCTGTAGAATAATGGGCTCTGTCTCTTCAGGTTGTTGGATTACTCAATATAGGTAAAGCATTGAACCCAGGGAAACTGAGAGAAGCAGAGACTTGCTATAAGCCACACAAGGCAGGATGGGGAGCACCTAGCATACAACCTCAGGGTCTCAAGCCTCTTTCTCTTCATCCCTACTCCCAGGGCCAGTGTCAGTGGCGGCAGCCCCCAGGAAAGGAGATCTATCGCAAGAGCAACATCTCTGTGTACGAGGTGGATGGCAAAGACCACAAGGTAAGCTAGTGGGGGTGAGTACTGGTACCTCCTGGGCGATCTTCACCATCATCCAAAGGTAGAGGCCAGCATTAGGATGAGCTCCACTGGGAAAAGGCCTGTGAGATCATGCTTAGCCAGACACTTGGCCTTTGGCTGGTACATAGTAAACACATGGCCTTGTGTTGCCAGCCTCCAGGACCAGATATTCATTCTTTCCCTGAGGACTTTTCTCCTGATGGGATAGTTTAGGTTTAGGCAGTCTGGAATTCAAGTGGAGATTGCTGTGCCTGAGGCTGCTTCTATAACTACTTTCTCTTTCTGCCTGAAGAAAAGCTATTTTTCCCTTGGGGAGAAGGGGAGAGGACTGTTTTGTGTAAGATTTCCTTCCTGAGAGCTCTGAGTCTGATGGTTGATTTCGTTGTTCTTGGCAGAGAGACTTCAGTGTGGCAGGGTGCACCTTCGGGACTTACTTTACTGTCATTTAGAACCTGGCCTTTGCTTAGTCAGTCTGAGGGTCTCATCAGATGTCCCTATTTTCCATGGAAGGGCAATGGAGTGTAAGACAAAGAGGGCAGGCTTCTGAGGGGCTCTTGGTTTCAATTTCCCTCTTACTTTCTAACTGACCTTGAACAAGTTACTTAACATTGTTTGTTCCTGTTTCCTCATCTGTAAGACAGGAGTCATGATGACATCTACCTGAGAGGGTTGTTAGTAGAGTAACTGAGGCAGGAATGTCATGTACTTAGTATGACGCCTGGCATCAGGTAGGTGCTTAGTAATGGGCCTTCATTATTTTTAGTAACCTGTTGAGGCTCATCAGCCTTGTGATAGTTTGGGGAATAACCATTCTGAGCCCAGTCCTTGCCCACTGCTCTGCCTTCCTGAGTGCCAACAGAGGGGCAATGGCAGAAAGAGCTCCAGCAGGAGACATGGCTGTTTTTGCCAGCTCCATCCACTGCCAGCTTTGAGGTCTCAGGTCTCAGTCTCCCAAATAGATGGGACTAACTATGCTGGGCTTACAGTTTTTGGGTCTAATGAGAGTAGATATAAAGGGTGTCATACACCAGAGCGATCCTTGATCTGTGCCACAAATTCAACTTTAAGGTCCCATTGTTTCTGCCGATGTTTCTCTCTGGCCTTGGGGTACCTGGGCCTGTAGCAGGGCAGGTGGTAAGGATAAGCAGAAGAGTATGGCCAAGTGGGCAGACTGCTCAGGTTTCAGAGTCAGGCCCAAGGTTTGTACAGTCAGCAAACATTTACCAAACATTCAGCTTTGTGCTTAGCCTGTGCTAGGTACCGAGATTACAGCCTTGAACAATAAGGGTTTGAACTGCACCGGTCTCTGTACACATGGAAATCTTATACCGCTGTTCTGGTGAGAAGCCCGCTTTCCACTGGCCTCTCTCTGGAGCCTGGCACTTGCAGAACAGGGCAGGAGCTCCTGCCCGAGCATCAATGGGCTCATTGTACTTGCTTCCTGAGCCTGCTTCCACCTCCTTCACCCCTCAGATTTACTGTCAGAACCTGTGTCTGCTGGCCAAGCTTTTCCTGGACCACAAAACATTGTATTTCGACGTGGAGCCTTTCGTCTTTTACATCTTAACTGAGGTGGACAGGCAAGGGGCTCACATTGTCGGCTACTTCTCTAAGGTGCTGGGTCGGGAAGCCCAGGTTGAGGGAGGGTGGAGAATAGGAACTGGAGTAGGGGCTGAGCCTTCCCAGAGTTTCTGATCTCCCACCGCTATAGGAGAAGGAGTCTCCAGATGGGAACAATGTGGCCTGCATCCTGACCTTGCCCCCCTACCAGCGCCGTGGCTATGGAAAGTTCCTCATTGCTTTCAGTGAGTGGCTCCTGGCCTATCCAGGACGTGGCAACTGTTGTGGGGGTGGAGTGCCAGAGCAGAGCTGGGTTTTCAGGACCCTCCTTTCTCCCACTGCCAGGTTATGAGCTATCCAAGCTAGAGAGCACAGTAGGCTCCCCTGAGAAGCCACTGTCTGACCTGGGCAAACTCAGCTACCGCAGCTACTGGTCTTGGGTCCTGCTGGAGATTCTGCGAGACTTCCGCGGCACACTGTCTATCAAGGACCTTAGGTGAGGGCCCTGGTCCCCAACCCTTTCCAGGGCATGCTGTCCATCAAGGACCTCATGAAGCAGGTTTCCTGGAACCCTTAAAGAGGGAGGAGTTACTCTCAAGATTGGCCATGATCCCATCTCCTTGTCCTCTTTTTCTGTCCCCATGAGGGAACTCTCCCAGCATCTGCTCCATTTCTTTATGTAGCCAGATGACCAGTATTACCCAGAATGACATCATCAGCACCCTACAGTCCCTCAATATGGTCAAGTATTGGAAAGGCCAACATGTCATCTGTGTCACACCCAAGCTGGTAGAGGAACACCTCAAAAGTGCTCAGTATAAGAAACCACCCATAACAGGTAGGTGGGGGGCTACCTAGGGTGTGTGTGGTGGGAGTAGGTATAGGGACTACTGAGAGCCAAGGCCTCCTTTTTGCCATCATATGATCCCAAACCAGTCTGACCAGCTCCCAGCACCAAAGCCTGGGGCAGGCTACTCATGCCTGGGTTTCCCCACCCCCTCCCCAGGTCTCAGTCTGCTCTTGTTTTCCCCTAGAGGTGAAACCTGGCCTGGGCCTAGAGGCCTAGCCCTGCCTCTCATGCCTCTTTTCCCCACAGTTGACTCTGTCTGCCTCAAGTGGGCACCCCCCAAGCACAAGCAAGTCAAATTCTCCAAGAAATGAATGGCCTGTGCCTCTGCTGCTAGACCTGCACCTCCTTGCCCCTTAACCTGTAAATATGTACAGACCTGTTTCATTTTTAAATAAAGTAAGTTCTTCTGGTGGCTCTGGACTTCAGAGGTAGGAGGAAGAGGCCAAGAGCTGATGTTCTTTATGGCATGTCACACACACACAGCCAACTGTGCTCAGAACATTTTACTCCTTCTTTCTCCTTATAGCCCCCCATCCCCGATCCAAGCCCAAGCCCAGTTCCGGTGGGGGCTCAGTCCTCCGGAGTCCAGGAGTTGGGGCTCAAGGGGGCATGGCAACCAATGGGGCAAGATTGAGGCCTTTTCTGTCCTTGAAAACATGCTGCCCAGAAGCAGCTGCAGCCCAGAAGACAAGAAGAGGGTGAAGTGACGGGGCTTATCAGATGGAGCAGGTGGGGCACTGGAGCCAGCCCTTCAGCAGCAATCAACTGGGCAGCTGCCCAGTCTTCTAGAAACAAAAGAGCCAGGGCCCATTTTCTTAGCTAAGGGTCCTTGGGGGCTCCATAGGAGCCCAACCAATAGGCTTGTGGAGAACAGCTGGCTGGAAGTTCCAGCCAGTACCACAGGCAGTAAAACTCTAGACTATGGGTTGTAGTCCCAAAGAACAAACCCAGGAGAATGGGCTCAAAAGTCAGGATGGTGCCCTCGATTCCCACAGCGTCCTGGGAGGAAGGAATGACTAAAGCCAGGCCTCAGTCCCTAAGAGTGGCAAGGAGGGGTCATGTCCATTCCTGGGAACACAGATGTCTGTCCTTGGGTGTGATATGGCAGTCCTGGAAGCAGGGTCAGCTCTCAGGGTGAGTAGCTCAGTACTCTCACCATGGGTAGAGGAGGCCCAGGGTCAGGGCTAGTGGCAGCAGAAGGATGGGCCCCAGTAAACCCTGGGCCAGGGCAGAGTTAAAGGCCAGATGGTTGCTGCAGAGGTTAATATCTGGCTGGGACTCTTGGAGTTGAGGCAGCACATGAGGCTGGAGCTCTGCCACGTGGCGGTGAATCCAGGAGGCATAGCTGGAGGTCAGAGTGTACACACCAGGCCTGTTGGGGGCCCCACAGGCATCACCCCAGCTCACAATGCCCGCCAGGTACCAGAGGCCCCCAGCAGGGCATGAGAGTGGGCCCCCAGAGTCACCCTGAGGAGAAAAACCATACAACAGCTGTTAGGACCAGGCCCCAGGCCTCCAGTCACATATGCCAGCCCTATTTCCCAAGATGTACTGGTCTCATATCTTCCACTGAACCCTCTGTATTTACCTGGCAGGCATCCATGCCCCCCTTCACGTAGCCAGCACACACCATGTCCTGCTGGATAGAGTGGGGCTCACTGGGCTTGGCGTCAATATTGTACAGGCAGTTACAAGTCTCACGACTGATCAGTGGCACTTCAAGTTGCTGTAGTGGCCTGGGGGCCTGGAGGCTCACTGTGGGGGCAAAAGATACTTAGCTAGGGCCTCCTTCTCTGAGTCAGGCACCCTCCATG
This sequence comes from Cynopterus sphinx, assembly GCA_030015415.1. Lineage (NCBI taxonomy): Eukaryota > Metazoa > Chordata > Mammalia > Chiroptera > Pteropodidae > Cynopterus > Cynopterus sphinx. The sequence continues at coordinate 89,118,202 of CM057379.1, read as the reverse complement.
CCTCTAAACATCAGTGCCCACCTCACCTGAAGGGGCCACATGGCCCCATCCAGTAACAGTACATTGGAGGCCATTGGGGAAGGAGGCATTGGCTGCAGGGAGGCAGATGGGCCGGATATAGCGGGAGAAGGTGATGGGGCTGCTGAGACGGAGGAGTGCAATATCACCCTGGGAGCCCTCATGGCGGTAGCTGGTGTGAAGGATGATCTGTGCCACGGTTCGGACCTCAGCCTCAGGGGTGTAGGCATCCAGCTGGTGGGCCCCCAGCTTTACCTCGTATTCTTCCTTGTAGTGTTCCCTGCAAAGAGTGGGCAAAGGGTAGGACCCAGGAGACTTGTCCTGGTTCCCTGATCCCAGTTGCCTTGCAGCATCCAACCCCAGATTCTGATCCCAGGCAAAGGATCATTCAAGCCCCAACTGTGCCCTTTTTTTATCCTGTGACTTGTTACCTCTAGCCTTCATTTCTGATTGGTCCTTTCAGACTTTATTGATACCCCTGGACCCAACACAAACCTGACCTCTGACCTAAACTGACCCCTGAACTTTGACCTCCAGCCCACTTTTGACTTCCCTGCCCTGCTCCCCACCCAGCTGGTACCTTGGGAAGCAGTGAGCAGCCGACAGCACCCACTGCTCAGAGACGAGAGAACCGCCACACACGTGGTTGCCATCATAGATGATGCTGACCTGCCAGGGCCACTGGCCTGGGGCTGCACTGCTACCACCTGTGATGCGTGCTTGGGAGGCCACACCGCAGGAGGCTGCCCAAGGAGGAAGGGGAGGGGGTCAGGCCCTTCCAGAGTCCCCACACCAGGTTCTTAGCTTGGTTTGGACCTTAGGAAGAGTTCACAGATGCCAGCCACCCCTTTGTTACCAACCCACAGCTTCCCAGGCACGGTCAGTTTTGCTGCCTTGCCATCCTTAACCCATTACCTAACTCAGGTTTCATACAGCTTCCTTCCTCTCAGATCTTCCTGCCTTCCATTCAGCCCATCCTTTATAAGTCTGAAGATCTTTATAAACAAGAAATCTGGCTGGGTCATAACTGCTTAAAGCCTTCCTTGGTTCTACACTGCTGTTAAGATACATTCCAGGCCTTCCATGACACTGACATCTATTCCAGCCATCCCTCTAGCCATTCCTGTCACAGACATGGGGCTACACACTTGTTCCCTCTTAGATCTTGGCTTGTCCAGGTCACTCTGCCTGGAATACCTTTCCTCATCCCTTCTTTGCTCAGCAAACTCTGATTTGCCTATGAAAGTTGTTCAAATGGCAGCCCCTACTTAGCCTGCCCTGACCTGCTTAGGCAATACACTGGAGTTCCCAGGGCTTATGCTTTCCTGACACTGCCCAATCACAGGATTGTTCGGTCTGCTTCAACCACACCAACCCTGGCACTCCCTAAGGGTAAGGACGAGAGCAGAACCCCAGGACCCCAGCGCCCAGCATAGGGCTGGGCACACAAATGGAGTAGTGGATGTGTGCTGAACAAAGGAATAGAACAGCGGGGCTCTCATGGTGCAAAGGCCACCCCACCCCCTCAGAGGCCAGCTGTTAGGAACAGGACCCAAAAGCCCTTCACAAAGTCACCTTCCCAGAAGCAAAGAAAACTGCCTAGACAGGCTCCTCCTCCTCTTTCCATAATAATGACAATAGCTACTATTTAGTGACTGTTAAAGCAATGCAAGGCCCTGCAGGGGCTTTCGCTTCCTCTATCTTTTGCCCCCTCACAGGGCCCCAAGAGATAGACATCATCAACTTCAGTTTAGAGGTGAGAGGACTGGCCAACCACACAGCCAGTAAGTAGTGAAGCCAGGACTGAAAACCTGACTCAGTCTGATGGTGTGCCTTTGAAGAAAGGAGACCCTTGTTTCTCTCAAAACAACCCACCTTTGGAGTCAGACCTGGGTTTAAATTCCATCTCTGCCATTTATGTGCCTTTGGGCAAGTAAGTTCTTTATACCTCATTTTCTCTATCCCTAGAATAAGGGTTATAATTCCCGTCTCACAGAGCTATTTGGGGGGATTTAAAAAGACCATAACGGGTGGGGTGAGCCTGCCTGGCAGAAAGAGGGTCAGGCACTCATTAAACACTCCATTGGAATCTGAATCCATGTCCCCTCCTCTTTCCCTCCCTTATTCCCCCTCTTCCCCAAAAGCATGCCTCACTCACCTTCTGCCCTGGCCCCATCAGCTCCTGGAAGGCAAGAGAAAGGGAGGAGTAAGCAGGGAAGACTGAAGTTTTCAGATTACTAGTGCCTGACATTTCTTTGGACAGCTGCCCTCCCGCTCCCCCAACCCCCATCCCCCTACCCCCACACCAAGGACGCCAAAGCTGAAGGTAGAGGGAGAGGCCAAGAGCCTAGGGAGCCCTGTGTTCTTGAGCCTAGGATAAGGGTTGCACCCCAGAAAAGGGTTTATACCGAGCCCTGTTCACCACCCCTCCGCACAATCCCCGCCCGCACATAGTCACTCACCTAGCTCTGACCGGAAAATTCCAAGCAAAAGCAGAATGGCCACAGCCTCCAGCTGCCTGGGCTCCAGGCCTGCTTTCTGGGCCATGGCCCAGAACAAGGGCCCCCGGGAAGACACCAGGCACACAAGGGAATAAACCGAGAAGGGCTGGTTCAGAAGGCAAGATCTCTTTGTTGGACCCAGAGGGACAGGATCCCAGGATACAGGAAGATCGGAATAAGTGTCCAAGGCTGGCTTCCGAAGCGGGGAGCAGGCGCAAGGGGAGACGCTGGAACCTTCGCAGCTGTCAGTGGGGACGTATCTCCGGCACAGCCTGGCCACGCACAGACCTTCCAGAGTGGCAGCTTCTAGGAGAAAGGCACCTACCTGCCTGCCCCTCCCCTGGCCCCGCCCTCACTGCTCAAGTCTGCCAGCTTCTATTGCCACCAAAGTCCTGAATCCTTCGAGACCCTCAGGGTGTGTGTGTGTGTGTGTGTGTGTGTGTGTGTGTGTTTGTGTGTGGCCTCACAGCTGGGGGGGTGGGGTGAGGACTGATCCACTGGAGGGCAGCCCCAAGCAGGGCTGGAAACTGGAAACCCTCCCTGATGACCCAGCTCCTCAGGGCCACCCAGATGCTCTTGGCCCCAGGTCTTTCAGGTCTCCCAGGCCAGTTTTGCCCCTCAGGGCTTGGCCCAACCTCTGTTATCACGGGGCCACAGCCACTCCTACCCTATTCCCTCTTTAGGCCCAGTATCAAGCCTAGGACATGGGGTCTGCCCCATGCTAGGGCCCTTTTAGGCCCTTCTGTAGAGCCTGCAGCCTCATATGTGTGGTGAGGTGTGGTGAGCGTGTCTGGCAATGCCAATCATCTCACAAATATTCAATAAGTGCCTGCAGTGTTCCAGGCACAGGAGACAAAACAGACACTGTCCCTGCCTTCCCTGAGCTCACCCTGAAGTAGGGATGACAGACTTGACTCAAATAATCACACAAGCAATTATAGAATAATTTCAAACTAGGAACTATGATGAAGAAAGAAAGGAAGCTCTGGAGGCTGTACACAGGAACTTGATATAGGCTGGCTTCCAGAAGGAAGTACCTTCAGAACTGAGACCTAAAAGGGTTATGAAAAGGTGTTAACAAGGCAAAGATGGGGGAAGAGTGGTTTAGGCAAAGCATTCTCAGATGGAGGGTACATGTGGACCAGGTTCAGGAAAAAGACAAGACAGTGACTGGGTCAGGGGTCAGGCACATCCTCTATAAGCATATGAGTCTGAGAAATTGCAAATGCGTGTTGGTTTCAAGCTTTGGAAAAACAGCCCTGCTTCCCCACATATCTTCCATAGACTAGGTGTCTGGACCTCTGGGCTAAGACTTCAGTGCCCAAGATAGAGGGCAGGAAATTCCTCAAGTGGGTGAAGGGATGGAAACGGACTCTCAAAGGGGTCTAAACTGGGGAGGAGGGGCAAGACACTAGGCATTGTGAATGTGTTTGGGTAGAGGATGGGGTATGTTAAATGTTTGTGGGGGATGGCATATGGGTAACTGACTAGGTACAGGACAGGGATATGTGTCCTGTGGAGATTCAGGGACCTGGCAGCTAAAGATAAACCTGGCCTTTTGAGAACCTCTGCCCATCTCCCTACTCTTCCAAGGAGAACTTCCAGCTGCCCTCTATGTCTCTCCTCCCCCATCCTCTACCTCCTCAAATCAGAGTTTTGATTCCAGACCCAGAGGTGACCCCTCTGCTACCCTCACCAGCTGGCTTCCACCCCAAGAACCCCCCTTCCCCAGGTCCTTGTTTGTCCTTTTTCTGTGTTTAAACATCAACTTTAAGACTCGTTCCTGATGCCCAACCAGGGGTGTCCATGTGTATTCCCCAGTACATAGGAAACACTTCATGGTCCTATCCCTTAGACCCCAGCTGTGCCATGACTTGGTAGTGGAACAATAATGTGCTTGAATTGGTATAGGGAGATACACCACGGAGCAGTGGGGGAGGTGTTGCAAGGCACATACAGGACAGTGATAGGTCCCAAACCTGTGGCCATTGGGAAGGATGTGAAAGTGGTGAACCCTTAAAGGGTAACCTTGAGGGTGCTGTGTGTGTGTACTGGGGTTGCTGGAGGTGTACTTTGAGGTATCACTCATCAGAGTGTGTAGATGGGGGCAGCTTCCTGTGGGTATAGGATACAGTAGGCAGACCCTAAACTCCCAGACTCCTGGGCCTTTGCTCTGAAGACCCTCACACTGTCCTTGCTCTGGGGGATGGGGCAGCAGGGTCAGAACTAGGGCTAAAGTGTCTAGCAGGTGCTGGGGATGCTGATTCCATTGAGGAGATGACACACAACCAGCTGGCCACCCAAACTCCCCCACCCTGGGGCAGGAATGAGGGACAGCTGCCACGTTATCAGGGACACATTTCCTGGGAGCCCAAGGCCTGACTCACAGTGGCCCAGGAGGGAGGGGCCTTATTCCTTGGGCTTCCCTCTAGTCCCCCTAGCCTGCCCTAAGTAATACCACAAAGGCCACGTATCTGTTTATACCTTTATTGTCTGAACCTGCTGCCCCCAAGAATTCCAGGGCACAAAATAGCTGGGCACTGAGACCCAGTTATAGGAAGCTACTGCAGTCTAGGTGGGTGGGGAGCTCTGGAGGAGCAAAGGGAATGAAAACCAGTTAGGTCACATTCCAGCCCCACTGGGGTGGAAGTGGAAGGCTGGAGGGGATGGGGGAAGGACAAAGGGAGGTGGCCCAGGGACCCAGGCCCCTCAGCCCTGGATTAGGGGGTTCAGTAGCAGCAGGAACAGAACAGCAGAAGAGGAGCCTGAGGCCCCAGCCATGTCCAGGGGGCAGAGGTTGCTGCCTTCAGGAGGCCAGTAGGGGGAGCCACTGGGAGGCAGGAAACGGGCCTCTCCCACTGTATGGGTGATCCATGCCTCTTCAGGGCCAGTGGTGGCAAAGAGCTCCCGGCTCCCTTGAACAGCAATGCCCACAAAGACCCAGGAGCCTCCTTCAGTCTGGCACAAGAGTAGAGGTGCTGAGGCCACCTGCAGAGTCAGAGCAAAAGCCAAAGGGTCTCTTACCCTCGCTCCTGGTTCCTTGCACCTTCTTCTAGGGACCAGCCTCAAAGCACTGCTTTTTCCCATTTGGGGCCCACTACTTGGGAATTCCAACCCAGTTCTCTCTCTAGGGTCCAGCTGCCCAGTGCTGCATCTCTTCTGCCTGGACTGGCCCCTGTACCTCACACCGGTATTCCTGCCCCTCTGCATACATGACACAGAGAGTCCCAGGAGTCAGGATGCCCTGATAGAGGCATTGACAGAGTCGTGATGTTAAGATGGAAACAGCAGCAGCCACGGGGACTAGAGAGAGGGAGAGAGGATTGTCCCAGGAATTCTTGCCTCCAGTCACTTCTCACCCTCAGGACCCAGGGATCTCACCTCGGTCCTGGGGATCTTTCCAGCCCAACACCCAGCAGCTGGCCCCCAGGGGGATGCCCCCTGGGTGAAGGCAGATGGACAAGGCTGAAGGGGAGGGCTCTACCCGGGAGCTCAGCTCTAGGAGGGCCAATGGGGGGCGAAGTCCCAGGTGCCGGGGCAGACGGATGCTGATGACCAACCGGGATACCTGCTGGCCCTGTGGGAGGGGGCTGGCCCCTGCCCGGCCCAGGTATACTTCAATGTAAGGTACTTTTGTAGAGCCCGGCCTGTTGGAACAAGGCCCAATGTCACCTCCTGTCCACCCTCCCTCATCCTCTTGCTGATAAAGTCCTTCCCGGTCCTGGGAAAGGGTAGAATGAATCTCCAATGACAGGGTCATTCCACTAACTCCTTCGTTGTTGCTCCTTCCAAATCTCTCTTCTGTCTCAAAACTTCTGTCACAGCAGTTTCCCTGTGCTGCAAGAACCCTAAGGTAGACTATCGCACTGTTGCAAGGGTCCTTTGGCCCATCTTCCAATTTTCTCCTCTTACCCAGGATATAGGTGAGACGCACCTGAGGACACAGTGAGTGGCTGCCAAGACCCAGCCTGGAGCCACAAGGATCCCAGTGCAGACTCGATCACCAGCAACATGTACCTCTGCAATCCAGGGCCACAGGCGTCCCATTGGAGCGGGCTCTGGCCGCAGGCCACAGGCTGGGGAGAGAAGGTGACCACCTCAGTTGACCCTGGAAGTCCCTACCATGGATCTAAGCATGCCTCAAAACTAAGCTCCAAAGGCTCCCCCCTCACCACCATGCTCTGTGCGGGGTGGACAAATCTGTGTTTCAGTCTCCTCTCCCTCAGAGCCCCAATCCCAGGCCAGCTGGTCCTCTAAGTAGGCTCCCCGAGTCACATGGCTGATCCATGGGCCGTGGGTCTGCAGAGGGTGGAAGGCTCTGGGACGTAGGCAGCCACTGGAGAAGTCTCTGATTCCAGCCAGGAACCAGGTTCCCTCCTCCTGGCACAGAAGGCTCCAACTTGATTCGTTCTGCAGCAAGAGGGTGTGTGCTACCAACCTGTGCGCGCGCGTGTTAAACTGCAAGAGGATGCCAGAGGCCCTGGGGCTTTCCGGGACTTCACATTCTTCAGTTCTCCGACATAACTTCCCCCCAGCCAGGGTCCAATACTAATCAGTCTAAGAAGCCAGCCCTCACTTTGCAATTCCCTTTAAATCCAGGGGTAAGCGAAGGAGGCCAGACAGTGCCCAGGACCAGCTTCAGGTCCAGCTCCAGGCCCCTCCCCAAGGTCTTCCAGGGCCTCGCTTCACCCCGGGCTGCGCCCCCGCCGCTCACCCAGCAGCGGCCCGCCGCCTCCTCCTCCTCCCGGTAGGCGGGGCAGAGCTTGTGCGGCGGGTGCCCGGGCGGCGGGACCGACGCGCCCTGGCGGCCGTGCAGGCAGTGACACCACCAGCCGCCTAAGAGCCGCGCCTCCAGCAGCGCGCTGGGGCGGGACGCAGGGCCTGGAAGGGAAGACGATGGGAGCTCGCGCCGCGGCGCAGCCTGGCCCCGCGCCGCCCCGCGCCGCGCCGCGCCCCCGCGCACCGCCGCGGCCCCAGCGAGCCAGGCGGCAGCGGCTCCCGGGCAGGAAGTGATGCTCTGGGTGAGGCAGGCACACTGGCCGCAGGCCTGCGCTCAGGTTCACGGGCGCGCGCAGCTGCAGCAGCACCAGGTCCGAAGCGTCGTCCCAGGAGGCGTTCCTGTGAGGCACGAGGCGCAGCACCTGCTCCGCGCGCGCGCGCGAGGGCAGCAGCACTTGCCAGTTGTCCAGGTCGCGGGGCGGGCTGCCTGTGCTCCTGGGGTGGCGAGATAGAGAGGCTAGGGACGTGGGCCGGATCTTGCACATTCGGCTCGGAATCTGGCACCCCTGGCTTAGGCTCCATGTCCCAGGCTGGGATCCTGCATCACGGGCCTGGGAAACGCTCACCAAGACCCCCACATCCTTGATCAAACTTATACCACTCCTTCACTCGTCCCCAATGGACTGGAACCCCACTTTGTGAGTCAGACCCTACACATCCCAAGGAGACCCCTTGCACTCCAGATTGAGGTGCCCCCCCCCCTTACTGCACAAGGGTTGGAGCCAGGTAGATAGTGTCTCAGGCCAGTGGGGGGAGGGCAAGAATCTGACATGTGGGTTTTTCACTCACTCCAGAAAGCAGCTGGCAGGTACCAAGACCCAGCTTTCAGACACCAGCACCCCATGGCAGGGGATGGATCCTGGCACCATCACCTGAGCCTCCCAGGGCCAGGCCCCGGGCTGTGGGGCCTTCCCACACTCTAAGGGGTAAGAAGCCTGGGTCAGGGGACCTCTTGAACCTCAGCACTTTCCACCCCAACTCAAACCTCCCATGTCCTGCCAACTTCCAGGAGTTCTGCCCCCTCACCTGGCAGGGCGATGGTGCAGTTCTCGTCTTTGAGCTCCCAGGGGCCTGACTGGAGCTCTGGGGACTGGCTGGGAAAGGCAGGCTCAGACTCTGAGCCCATCACCTGCTCTCGGATCCAAGCTTCATAGGGAGCCACAGCAGTGAAGACTCCCGGCCGGTTTCTCCGTCCACAGCCAAAGCCGAAGCTGGTGATTCCTGCCTGGAACCATCGGCCACCTTCCTCACAGACCAGGGGCCCCCCAGAGTCTCCCTGATGATAGATGACTCAGTGTCAAGGGATCAGGGACACACCAGCTTATCCTGGGCCACCTTGCAAAGGTTCTACACCTCTTCATGTTGGCCCAACATATAGCCACCTTCTCCTAGGAACCTGCCTTGGCTGTGTTGTCTTCCATTTTTCCCTTTAGCTCTAAACAGAAGACAGCCTCGTAAAGCAGAAAGGCTGATGAACAGCCAGCCAAAGCCAAGAGTATCAAATTAATGCATTAAAGGCAATGCCCGATAGGCCTGCAGGTCTCACTCAGAGTCAAATGTTCAATGAATAGTTCAAGTAAATGCTGTCTTAGTTTTCTAAATTCACCCAGTTGTTAAAGTAAATCAGAGGTGCCAGCATTTAGGAGGCAGAGGGTGTTGGAAATATGGAATCTAAAAGCAGCAAAAAGAGAGTTTGAAAGCAAATAAGGAGGAAGAACTATAATGCACAGACACTGAAACAATGGTTCTGGGTCATTTAATGCTTAGGGGCATTGTCTCTAAAACATCTCTGTATTCCAAGTCAGGCATCCCTGTAACCTGAACAAGGTCACAAAGAAGGCTCAGAATCATCTGTGCTGTACAATATGGTAGATACTATTTTAGTTATAATTAAATAAAATTAAAAATATAATTTCTCAGTCACATTAACTGCACTGCAAATGTTCAATAGCTAATGTGGCTAGTGACTACTGTCCTGGACGGTGCAGATACAGAACAGTTCCATCACCATAGGAAGTTCTATTGGACAGCACTGGTCTAGAGGAATTTGAATTGTTTGCAGTCCTGTTCAAGAAGGCAGAGGATTATATCCATAGGTCCCGGAACCTCATAATTGGGAGGGACCTTGAAGACCATCTGGAATCCCCATCACCATCATGCATGCTGAGTGCCCTAAAAATGTGTCTTTGAGGAAGGTTTCTGGGAAAAATGGTTAAAATATACTATATTTTGGCCTTTGGTAGGTTATCTGGAAAATTCATTCTGTAAACAATTTCAAATATAACTATTATCTACTAAGTAACAGGTGCTATGCTATGCTCTGGCATATGGATTATAACAACAACAACAACAACAACAACAACAACAGCAACAATAACAACAACTAATACTTATTTAGCTCTTATTAAGGACTATGCACTGTTCTGAGTACTCTTATACATAAAAAATTCATTTAACCATCATAACCACCCTGTGAGATAGGTAACACAGTCATCTCCATCTTCTAGATGAGAAAGTCCAGACATAGGGAGGTTAAATAACTTGGTCATACAGCTAATAAGTGATGGTGCTGAGCTTCACACCAGGCCAATTCACTCCAGATTCTGACACATAAGCCCTGCACTATGCTGCCATAAATAACCATGCTTACTTGTTGAGCCCCCAGTTCTGTCTGTTTATAATCAATCCCATCCATTGGCAATCTTGTCTTCTTTTTGCAAATGAGGCTCAGAGATAGAAGAGAGATAAGATTTGCCTGTTCCCACACTGCTTCCTATTGGTTAGTGCTCTGCCTGGCCCTGCCAGTCAGGTGCAAGGGCCTTCCCTTACCTGACAGGTGTCCCTGCGACCCTCTGGGTAGCCCGCACACAACATCCCTGGTAATAGCTGAAAAGTGAAGTTGAAGGGGCCGGGCCGGCTGTAGAGACACTGACAAGCGGCCTCTCCCAAAAGCCTTAGCTCCACTTCTTGCAGCACCCAGGGGAGAGGCAAGGGGTCTGTAGGCAGAATCAGAGAGCAAATGCCGTGAGGCAGACATAGAGCCCCCTGTTCCCCAGGGCTCAGCTTTATCACTTTTAGCTGCCTCTTAGACATCTCTATCTAGATGCCCCATGAAACTTTAGGCTACCACATCCAAAAACAAACATCCTCTCCTCCTGCTCCTCATCTCAGGAATGGCCCCATCAAGCACCCAGTGAGAGCTGCCATGGATGGTTGTGTACTGCACAAAGGTACCCAGCCAACAAAGGACACGTGTGAGGGCTAAAATCACTAAGCTCTGAGCCCTGACACAGGCTGTTTGGGTCCTGAGAGAACACTCTTTTCAAAAAAGATGCCATATGTACTAGATGTAGTCCTATACCAAGTTGCCAGGCATGGGATCTGGGTGTCATCTGTGACCCAGGTCTCAACTTCTCCTCCCCAGTGAGTTTCCAAGTCCAGAAAGCCTCTCATTTGTGACTTGTTGGCATTTTTACTGCAACTGCTCTTGTGGCCTCCTCACTCAACCCATCCTTCCTCAACCCATCCTTCACTTGTTGCTGCCAGAGAAACATCATTAAAGCTCTGCTCTGATCTTGCCAATAACAATCAATGAATCCCACCTAAACTTGAGGCCTCAGTCTTTTCCTGAGGTGAACCTGCTTTCAATGGAGACAAAGTCTCAGGATCCAGAAAGGGTGAGGGAGAGCTCCTTTCCTCCCCATCCAGAATCTTGAGAGATCATGTGAGGCTGAAGCTGTACTTGAGGGTCAACTGGGGAGGTTTAGGGATACTGTTGGGGATCTCTAGCCCTCAGTCTGACTATAAGGCCTTCATGGTCCAGGCCCAGTAACTTTTGTAGCCTCTGTTGCTTCTGCCCCCTCCACTCCAGCCTGGCAGCCTGATGGCCTGTCCCTTCTCCATCTACTATACCTTACTTGGGTCCCCAAGATGGCTTCCATCTCCTGCCACCTTCCTGTAATGCCAACTTATGTCCTGACTTCCCAAAACCCCCCTAAAAATCTTTTGCCTTGAGTGCCCATTGTCAGGATGGCCTGGTCTGATTCACACAGACTTCTTGGGTGTTCAGATTGACCTTTCCTTGTCATCTCATGCCCTGACAGAGCCCCTGCAAGCAGAGGCTGTGACATCTCTTCCTGAAGCATCCTCCCAAAGGCCCTAGTACTGCACAGATCTGATTGTAGTAGTTGTGGAATTATTGTGGGGGCCTGGCTGACGTGGAAAGATAGCATTGGATAATGGGGATAGTGGGGAATGGAAAAGTGGTCTGTTTCTCCCCATACCTTCGAACATAAGTGTTTGCTTATTTAGCTAAATAAGTATTATTGTCTACCTACTAGAATGTAAATTCTGGGAAGGAAGGGATTTTTGCTTGTTATTTTCATTGACTATCTCTAATGCCTAACACAGTGATTGGCACAAGGAGGCGCTAAAAAAATCTGTTGAATGAATGAAAGACAGATTGAATGAATGAGGGTGAGGAGGGTGATTAGGGATAAAACAGGAAGTGGGAAGTAGAAAGATGAGTGGGGAGAAATAGGATGGGAGGAAGGGGATGGAAGGAAAGGCGGGCAGAAACTGACATTTGCTGAAAGCCTACTATACACGCACCAGATGCTGTGCATTGGTGTTGGGATCGCCTCGGGGAAAAATATCTAAAATGCATTAATTACTGCTAGGCATCGTAACAGACTTTATATGGATTTTCTTATTGAATCCACCCAACAACCTCATGAAAGTGGGCACTACTTCCCTCAGTTTTCAGGGAGAGGAAGTCCACCTCACTCACCTTTTTCTTGGATGTCCCCCCAGCCGGTGGCCCAGCAGGCGGTGCCGTAAGGAAAGCGGTGCGACGCCCTGGGCAGGCAGACGGGCCTCACCGCCGGGCCCAGCCTGGCGGGCGAGGCAAGGCGCAGGAGGGCCAAGTCGGCGCCCAGTTCCACGCTGCTGTAGTCGTCTGGCACCAGGATGGCGGCCACTGCGCGGACTTGCACGCCGTCCAGGGGCCCGTCCTGGGAGTGCACGCCCAGCAGCGCCGACCACTCGGCCGCGGGCTCCAACGTCCCGTTGCTGCACCGAGGCCGAGGAGGGCGGGGGTCAGGTCAACAGGAAGGGGCAGACCTTCGTGGGGGTTAGGGGCTCAGGCCCAGGAGAAGGTGGAGTCGATAGGAACCCAGGAGGGGAGGAGTCGGATCTACTTTGGGGGTGGGGGCGCTGGAGTTTGACATAGACTCCTAAAAGGGGAGAGAGCAGATCCAGTCTGGACGTGGTCTGTTGGGGACCTGGGAACGGTGCCATTCGGACGTGGTGGGGCCAGTGTGCTGGCAGCCTCAGCACACTCCGCAGAGCGCCTGATTTCGGGGACTGGTGAGGAGGCGGCCGTGGCGAGTCTGTCTCCAAGTCAGCCTTGAGTCAGCGGGGTCAGGTGCGGGCCGGCTTTTAAAGGAGAGGGGCTGGACACGGGCGAATACTCACTTCACGAAACAGTGAGCTGCGGACAGGACCCAGGAGGGGGCGATGAGGGAGCCTCCGCAGATGTGGCCCCCACCGTGATGCAGGCTTACCTGCCACGGCCAGCTTCTCGGCCGTGCGTCTGAGCCCCCCATGATTCGGGCAGAGGGCTCAGGGTGACCGCAGTCTGCAATGGGGTACCGTAGAGGTCATAGCCCGCCCCTGTCTCCCAGGACAGAGAACCAGGTAACGCAGGACAAAGCCCCGTCCACCACCCCACTTCAGTTGGCCCCCCACCCCCAACAAAGAACAAAGAGAATCTGGGCACTTGTAAGTTTCTGGTCATTTCTGTCTCTGTCATCACATAGCCAGCCTTAACCTCTTTTAAGATCTGAGCCCACCCCCACTCTTATCCCCACCCCCTTACCCAGATCTTCAAGTTCTTCTTGGGCAGGACTGAGTACTGAGAAAGGGTAAAGAGGAGGATACTAGTACTTCCAGCCTCTGACACTGCCCAGCCCTTATCTCCTCCATCCTCCACCCCAAACCCACCAGCATCCACTTCACTCCTATCTTTTCTGCCTCTGCACCCGGCTCTCCCCAGTCTAGGTGCCTTACCTGAGTCATTGAAGGCTCCAGGGATGGGGCTGGTGGCTGGAAAGAAGGAGGCAGGAGGAGGCTGGAGACCTACACTTACAATGTGCCCTCCTTGACCCCCTCTCCCAGGCTTTACTGATACTCCATCTCTCCATGACAGCCAGGCCTCCTTTCCCCTTCCTCTCATACACTATTCCTCTCCCTCTGAAACCTTACTTTCTCATTTTTCTGACATCCCCCTCCCTTTTTTCTCCTCTGACACCTGACTTCTCATGCAGAGCCCAGGAGTCCTGCTTTCCATCTCCTCAGATGCTAGGACCCAGGTGCCTTCCAGCTCATCCCATCTTCTGAGGTTACCGAGGATCACAAGTAGGAGGAGCAGGTGCTGGATCATGGCACATTTGAGTAAGCTGGAGATACAGAAGTGGGTTAAGGTCTGCTCTCTGCCACAGCTCTGTCACTGTCTAGGCAGCCTGTGACTCCTGATGGTCCTGAAGAGGCAGCCCCACCCTCCCTGGCCAGAGCCCATCTCTGGGAATCTGAGAGGATCTGGAGCTAGAAGGGTGAAGTAGGGAACCTGAAAGCCCATTCCAGAGCCCTTTCCCATGTCACATCTCTGGAGGCCTAAGGTAGGAGTGGAAGGCAGATGTCCTAGTTCCAGGATTCCTGTTGCGTGGGGGAGGGAGGAGTGAAGAACTCTGCGGGCAAAGACAGGAGAGGATAGCCAGGGGCTGGGAGGTCAGTGTTCTGTGTCCTTAGTGATGCAGGGCTGCAGGTAAATAGTGGCCCTTGGAACAAGGGAGGTGGCCCCTCATTGGCATGACTCACCTGAGACCTTACCTCTCTTTGAGGTGTGGCTATCTAGTGGCTTGGGCTTTTATTCTCACACAGCTCTGGTTACTGGAGTTGTTGGCCAGGTCCAGGAAGAGAGCCCTAGGAAATTCAATCCCATCTCAACAAAAGGATCACAGATTCCTGCAGGTTGGGCAGGGTGCAAGATTCTGGGAGGGGGATGGGCAGGCTGGGCAGGCTGGCAAGGCCAGAAAAAGATTTTATTCTTTTCTGTGTTAGGGTGAGTACTCTCAAGTGCTCTGTCACTTACTCTTTGTGTGGCCTTGGGAAGGTCACTCAGCCCCTCAGGGTATAGCAATACAATCCCAATTAAGAAACATATGGCATCTCAAAGCAGAATTGAGGAAAGTTTAATGAAGGAACTATTTACAGAGGGTAGGCAGGGTTAAGGGAAACCAACGAGGGATGGTGAAGCACCTTAAGGCTGGCAATAATGGAGAGCCCTGCCTGAAGAAGCAAAGAGAGGAAGAAGTTACTGGAACCAAGAAAGAGAGAGCTGCAAATGTAGGTGAGGGCCAGCCAAGAAGAGTGCCTTCAATGGATTGAAACTTTTTTCAATCTGTGGCTTGGCTGGGAGAGAGCTAGGAAATAAAAATCTCCATCTCACTTTCTTCCTACCCTCTGATCACCTTCCAGCTCCTCCCATCCTCTGAAACCTATCAGAAAGCAAGGGAGCCATGATATGGCCCATAAAGGGCACTCTCTGGGGAAATAGATCAGGATGTAGAAGGGTGGAGAGTGAAAATGGAGGGTTAGGAATAGAGTGAAAAAATAAAATGGAGTCACTGTGGTCAAGCCACTAAATTACTAACTTCAAGTGGTCTGAGGCAGAAATGTTGCAGAAATGTTGCAAAATCAGATCTGTGAGAAACCAAGCACCACTAGGAGAGTTGGAGAACTTAAGTTTATTGCACCAGCAGTCCCAGATGAGCTAGTGTTCTGAAGATCTGGGCCCGGAGCTCAGATGCAACTTTGCTTTTATGGGGCTTAGTTGGCATGGGCCAATAGGTTAATTTGTCCTCAGATGGTTACAGACCGCAGGGTTGCTATGGGTTACAGGCAGTTACAGAGCATGAGATTTTCAGACAGGAACTTAGGCAATACGTCTATTATTTTGACAGAACAATCAAAGGAGAGAGTGAGTCTTTAGTTGTTCTCGAGATCACTCTGCCCTTTGGCTTATGCAGCAAGCATGTCTACAAAAGCAGAACAAACAGCTGATTATAAGGTTAGCCTTTTGGTGGAAAATTCTGCTTCATAAGGAAACAATTATTTTTGTTTTAACTGACTTTGGGAACTTAAGCTTTTGAACTTTCCAGTCCTGGGTCAATACCTGGATGCATATCAGTGTGTTTTGCATTAATGCCTGGACATACATCAAGCCTTCAGTTAATGATCTGAATTACCTCAAGAAGAAAATGTTCCATTGTCTAGGCCACTGGGTATCTGACAAATACTATCTTGGACCAATCCAGAGGTTAAAAATGCAGAACTGATTCTTCTCAAGAATGTGCTTTTTACTATAAAACTCTCAGACTTTTCTTTATCCTTTGGAAAACTCTGGGTATTGACTAGTAGTGTTTATGGTTTGCAAACCCTAAGACCTTTGAATAAATCTTTGCCATTTGAAGCTAGCAAAGCCTCTTGACTCTTTTTGAGTACATTTGACATTCAAACCAAGAATATCCAAACACATATACCTATGTGTTTGTTTGTTTGTTTTTTTACCAATAATATAAGCTAATAATATTCCTTTATTAGTCCAGTTTCCTTAGAAAGCAGAGGCCTAAGCAAAGCCTACATACTAGTATTTTGCTAGGAAATACATTCTCAGAATAGCAAAGGAGAGGGGGAAATGGGACATGATCTGGGAAAGTGGTAAACTTGGTGGTACTAGTTAACACAATCCTGGAATTTCTGAGTCCCCTCAGGCACTCATTTATAGGCATTTGTCCCTCCGAGGCTAAAGAATCAGTCCTTTATTCAATAAACACTCAAAAAAAAAAAAATGAGGCAACTGGGATTGTTTAAAAACAGGAAAGAAGAGAGAAATTGTGGGGTGGTTAAAGCAAATTATGCATGCCATGAAGATCCTCACCTACAAACTGCTTGTTCCAACTTGTTCCAATTCAGTATTTCTCAAACATTTTGGTCTCAGGCCCTCCTTACATGTTAAAAATTATTGGAGTCTAAAATGCTTTTGTTTATGTGGGAAATATTTATCAATATTTACTGTATTTGCAATTAAAACTGAGAAACAAACTATTAATTCATTTAAAAATAGTATATCTATTACATGTTAATGAAAACCTGCATATGATTCTTATATTTGCTTCTGCATCCAGTTTTTTGGGATATCATGTATTATGTAGCCTTTGAAAACCTACTTTGAATGCTTGACATCACAAAAATAGTTTTGGCCTTGAGCACCCCATGAAAGGGTCTTGGGGGCCCATCCAAGAGTTCAGAGACCATATTTGAGAATTGCTGTTCAAAGACAATAATTAACTCTTTCCCCAAAGTAACAGTCCTTAGGAATAGTACTTGCTCCTTTAAATGGCACAGTGGCTTGCCAAAGCAATGGATCTTGTGGGGAGAAGAGAGAATACTTTCCTCTAGAGAGACAGATTGGAATTCCTGGGGCGTGTAGGTACAGTTTGCAAAAGCTGCCCAGGCAATTCTGGTAGTCCTTCAACCTTGAGATGCCCTTGTTTGAGAATCACTACAGCAAACACAAAGAGGGAAACCCTAGAGGAGTCTCTAGGTACTAAGACAGAAAATAAACTTCTGTACATTCTCATGGAGAAGACAATGTAATGAGGTGGTGTAATGAAATGGTGTAATGGTATAATGAAATGTTCCTCAACATATGGCAAAATCAGCAGAATTTCATAAGGCTGATTTTTATAGTGCTGCTTAATGTCAGCCAATAACACCACAAACTACAGTCAATGAAATAATATGTAGGGGGCGCCTCTGGGTAAGAGAGGCAAGATATGGATACATAGTTCTCTGCTGGTCTGATTAGCTGAAGGGGAAGTGTATTAGTTTTCTATTGCTGACACTTGGTGGCTTAAAACAACAGAAATTCATTATCTTACAATTCTGAGGGTTAAAAGTGTGACATGGGTCTTACTGGGCTAAAATTATAATGTCATCAGGGCTGTGTTCCTTCCTGGAGGCTCTAAAGGAGAATCTGTTTCCTTGCCTTTGCCATCTTTGGGAGGCTGATCTTATCCCTTGGCTCATGGCCCCTATCCTTCATCATCAGAGGCAGCAACCTTTCATCTCTCTGGCCCCTTTTCTGTCTTCACATCTTTCACTCTGACCAAAAACCAGTAAAGGTTCTCTGAGTTGAAGGACTCATGTGATCAAACTGGGCCTACCTGGGTAATCCAGGATAATCTTCTTATCTTGAGGTCCATACCCTTATTCACATCTGCAAAGCCCCCATTGCCACTTACAGTAAAAAATTCACAATTTCTGGGAATTACAATGTGTACATCTCTGGGAGCCATTATTTTGCCTACCACAGCCAGAGAATGCTGACTATTATGTCACCTGTCTTCCCAATGTGTCCTGAAATCAAATTTTAGGCAGTTCTTTATATTCAGACAGAGAAATTGAGCCTCAAATAGCATCAATGTTAATCTAGTTCTGCACTGGTAGTTCTTGGTCACACTGGCTGTGAATGCATATTGGTTTAATTTGGGCATTATGGGAGTCAGGAGGGTGGTTTATGAAAGAGCCAATATATATTTGTGGAAAGGAACATTGTTTTTTATGAACAAAAGTTAATGCTAGCTATGATAGCCACCAAAAAGGGATAGCTGATGAAAATTCTGTATTTGAAAGTGGTTTGCAATGGGAAAACTTGTTTGGAAGAATCCTTAATTAAGAAGCACTAAGAAAAAGACAACTCAATTTAGAACAAGGCCAAAAGATTTTGTTTCAGTTATTTATTGCTGTGTAATAAACTACCCCAAACTTAGTAACTTAAAACAAAATCCAGTTTATCATCTCTTGTGGTTCTGTGGGGTGACTGGTTTTCACTAGCTGGTTCTTCTGCTGGTCATGCTTGGTATATCTCATGCAGTTGCAGTCAAATACAGCTAGGCCTGGAAACATCTGGAGGTTCACCTGGGATGGCTAGGCCTTTCTCCTACTCCATGTAGTCTCAAGATCTGTCCTCTCCGTGGTGGTGGTTTGCACATTGACCTCCATGTATGAAAGGCAAAGAGAGACTAAAGAAAGAGGCAAAAAACTCAGATTGGTAGGTGAGAGGGTTAACAAGCCCAGGAACTCACATGTAAAGCTGTCTTAGGTGATCATAAGGAGCAGATGTCCTCACTCTCCTACCAGAATCTTAAAAGTTTATACAGAGGCCTTAACTGGGGCCTTAACTGGTATGCTCTCTAGATGGTCTCATTAACACATTGTTCTCTCAAAGCTGTGTCCTTTCAAATGGCTCCCTCTGTGGGACTGGTCGCAGAATGTACATTCCAAGGACAGGGTAGGGGATGAGGAGCCTCTTATTGCCTGGGTCCAGCTTGAAGGTCAACTGCCAGTCACATTCTCTTGATGACCTCCTCCAACACATGGTCTCTCCAGCAAGGTAGCTGGACTTCTTACTGGTGGCTCAGAATTCCAGTGAGCTCCAAAGCAAAAGCTGCCATACCTTCTTAAAGCCTGAAAATGACACAGCACCATTTCTGAAGCATTCTGTTAACAAAACCAAATAACAGCCTAGCAGCCCAGATTCAGTGAACGAGGGGACTACTAAGGATGCATGGTTTGTTGGGGGTCATCTTTGGAGATAAGCTACCACAGACTTTAACAGACACTTCACTAGAAGAGGATGCCCATACATAGAATTCAACGAGTGCTCAATAAATGTCTTTTTGTTGTTGAAAATGATAAATATATTTTATATATGTGTAGTCTTTGTAACAAATCAGTCTCCTCACCCTTTAGGTTGACTGAATGAAATATTGACCAGAATGCCCCAAGTAATATACATGCATGTATGAAGGCCAACATGTGAGAATAGAGTTTATAATTTAAATGGAAAAGAATTCGGATAGTTTTATGGTGGTAAAGATTCAACGTACTTAGACTTTCTAAAGTTTATTTTATTTTATTTTTTACAACTCTCTGCCTCCTTGTGTTCATCCCAAGTCAACTGAATCACTGCTGCCTTCTAAAGTGGGTTAAAGCTCATTTTATTCCCCCTTGTGGAGGCTGTCTGTGGTGAGATCTCACAGAATAGACCCCAGTCCTGAAGCTTTGATATATAATAGCCTCCTGAAGCCAGCCTCCAGTTGTTTGCTGTGAATTACCCCTTTTGCTACTTACTGCCTTTTCTTCTTTAATTACAATGAGAGGATTGTGGAAGTTTGTGGAATAAGGATGTAAGTACTGAGGATTTTGTGAGCTAAGAATTTTTTCCCTTAATTTTAAGAAAAAAAAAAAAAGATGCCCAATTGCCAATACACACATGAAAAGTTAAGCAACGTCACTTGAGAGAAATCGAAACTAAAATCACCAAGAGATATCATAACATACCCATCAGAATGGCTAAAATTCAAAAGGCTGACAACATGAGGTGTTGGTAAGAATGTGGAGCAACTGAAATTCTCACACATTGCTGTGAAGTGAGGAGGGTAGGTAGAAAATTGTTTGGCAGTATTGACTAAAGCTAAATTTATACCTACATTATGACTCAACAATCATACTTCTATAATTAGATATAAGAGAGGTAAATGCATCAAAAGATGTGGGCATAATATGGTGTCCCTAGCAGTTTTATTCACTAGAGCCCAAACCCTAAAACAACATAAATGTCCAGTAACAGAATATTTGACAAATTAATTGTGGTATATTCACACAACAGAATACTATGCAGCAATGAAAAAGAATGAATTATTGGTATGTGCAACAACATGGATGAATATCAGAAATTATAATCAATGAGTATGCTCCATATTGTATGAGCTGATTCCAATTATATGAAACTTAGAAACAAACAAATTCATGATGATAGAATTCTAAATAGTGGTTACCTTTGGTGGAAGTGTTGACTGGGAAGGAACTTGCTGAGTGCAGAAAAATTCTATATCTTGATCTAAGTGGTGGCTATTCCTGTGTATATATATGAACGCAAAATTTCATTGAGCCATGCCTTTAAAATTAGTATACTTTATGCACTTTATTATATGATCATTATATCTGCCTAAAAAGAGACAAAACACATTTGCAGTTAAGTGTATTCCAGGGTCAGTTAAGGAAAAATGAACTGAACCAGCTCCAAAAATGCTTTCTTAGACCACAAACTGGTAAAAGGTAGAGCATTACATTAGATACACCAGGGCATGCATGCTATGTAATCACTTAAAGTTTAGGCACAATAATGAAATCCTGTAGCAATTGGAGAAACAATAAAAGCATGCTTAAGCAAAAGTTGATATTATATTCCTGATAAAAAAGATAATTTCTTTTTAAAAACTTCGGTAACAGGTTACTTTTTTTCTGAATTGGCCTTTCCACTAAAAGTGTTATCATTGACCTAGAAAAAAAAAAGACATTCTTCAGATAATCCTTAAAAAAACATTGTTTCTCGCAGCCAAGCTTTTGAAGGAGGGAGCAGGAGCCTGCTTCACAGGTTGAGGGCAGAGCCACAAATGCTCCACATCGGCTAAGCCTGGAAATACTGCATCTCTTTGTAAAAAGAGGATGCACAGAAATTGGAAGTCACTCCACTTCCAGTCAGGGCTGTGAAGATCTTGTGGGCAAGGCCACATGTGTCCTCAGGAAAGAATCTGGGGGTGTCTGTTCTAATGCACACAAGAACAGGTGCCATCACAGAGCAAGGCTGCAAACATTTTAGTTCGGAAAACTGTTAAAACAGATGTAACTCAAACTAAGTTTGCCAGATAAAATAGATGTTCAGTTAAATCTGAATTTCTGCTAATATAACTAGGTACCATGAAATATTTGGGAAATACTTTCACTAAAAATTTACTTGTGTTTGTCTGAAACTCAGACTTAATTGGGCGTCCTGAATATTTATTTGCTAAATCTGGCAACTCCTTTTCCCTTCGCCATATATTGTCCTGCTATGTTACTGTGTATTCTCTGGAGGAATGAGGCTTTCTAAAGTGTTCTCAAAACTAACTCGAAGTGGTGTCTAAAATGCACACTCCACATTACTTAAGGGAGTGACCCTCTGAATAGGAATATTTGAGAGAGCATTGATAAAAGTTGATGACATATCGATGTAATCTGTACCAGAAGCCTGGTATGATCAAGACATTCCATCTGGTGCTTCTCCTTGTGGCAGGAAAAGTAACAGCTCCTTCTTCCATTTCACTGCGCAAGACACTCCCATCCCCTGCCTCCATTACTGGTCTCCAGAAACCACGCTGTTTCTCCCATCTTTTACCTCCACATAGCCCCCAAGCAGCTGAGGCTTTTGAAGTCGAAAATTATCCCAGGACTCAGCACTTTGACCTCAAATAAATAGCCCTACTTCAAGAATATCTCACTTTAATGAGATGCAGTATATGCCATTTGGAAGGTGATTCCTGAGAAACAGAGGGAACGATCTGGGTTGGGGTCTGGAAGAGATACTCTCTAACTGTGAGGAGAGCAGCTGTGGGGGTCTCCTGTGTAAACTGGTGCAGCCCCTTGGGGTGAGAGAGGAGTCCAGGAGAGGATGGGAGTAAGGGCAAGATTTTTGAGAAGTGGCTGGAGGCAATAAGGCCCTGACTTGAAGGCCTGAGCTCAGGACACTTTCTGGACCCCTCTTGGTAAATGGGGTATTGGGCATGGTGAGAACAGGTACTTCAACCATAGTAGATGTTAAACAAAAACCTTTCACGACTGAAAGCTTTTCTGAATGACAGTGTTTATTGAGCCATATACTAGCCAGAAAAGGACCAGGTCCTGGGACATGAAGTCTAAATCACCAGCATCAGGGCTAGGTGGAAAAGACGATGCACGTCTGCTGTCCTGGGTTCCAGGGCTCTTTTATGCATTATGTTTTTGGAAAGGAAGATGTAAGTTGTTTTGAAAAAATTTAGCAGTCTGTAGGAAGAAATATTTATTACTCTTCATTGGTTAGAGGCAACAACCCTGAAAGATCACATATATATAGGATGTGTTAGAGTCTACTGGTCTGCTTATAGATGCCTGGAGGTTTGTTCAAAGCTCCAACATATATTCAGGAATGTGAGTAGTCCTTTGTTAATTAGCCCACAGCTAATAACTGATTATTCTTATTTCTTTCTCTTACTGCCTGCTGCAATTTAGTGTAGGACACCATAGAAGTTCTCTCTTGTCACAGATATTTCTCCAATAGCTTGTTTGCATTTTTTGATTCTAAACATTTAAAATGAGAGTGTCTATGAAGAGTAACAGAAACCCATTTAAGCTATCTTAATCAAAAATAGGTTTATTGTTATAAAGATATTGAGGGTTTCTCTTTGATACCCAAGAGCTCCCAAAGGACTAGAGCTACATGTGCTGGACTTCTAGATCTATACTGTCCACTATAGAGGTCATTAACCACATGTGGCTTCTAAACTTAAAATTAATTAGAATTGAATAGAATTTAAAATTCATTTCCTTAGTCTTACTATATTTTAAATGCTCACTACCACATGTGGCTAGTGGTTACCATGATGGGCAGCCCAGATTCAGACATTTCTATCATTGCAGAATATCCTGTTGGAGAGACACTATTCTAGATTATTTTTCAAGTTTACAATACCATTATTCGTATCTGCTGTTCTGATCCCCAGGAGTGGGGACTTAGCTACTATTAAATCAAATTTAAAAATTGCCTCTGCTTAAAAATCTGTGGCTGCTCAGGGCTTTTATAATAAACCAAACCCCTCAGTATGGCCTGACTAAACAAGTTCCTGACTGCTTTTTCCAATCATACACATCAGCCATTTTGAAGGACACAATCTAAGCTCCTTGGCTACTTCTTGATCTAGGACAATTGAGTCAAGCTGGGCCAGTCAGTCAGGAGAGATGGTGGTCTACTAGTGACTTTGACTAGCCCTGCCCTCTGAAGGATTGGTATGTCTCATAGTTATCTACAGCACCTGCTTTATACTTGGTTTTTGAATTGGGTTGGGTTGGATCGATCCCTTGATAGCTGAACTTTCTTATAAATTGTCTTAAATTTCTGATTACTAAAGGTCATTGCTTTGGTTAGGTTAGTACATGAACTGTCTAGGGTATGACAGGTCAATTTGTACATATCCCCAATCAGCTTATAAGAGAAACTGTGTGGCTTTCTGATCCTTCTTTTGCTAGGGACCATTCTGCAGAGGTTTATGTCTTGGGAGATTTGAATGCAGCTAGGGATCTCCAACTTGATTTCTACCTTGCTTTTAGATTGATTTTTATAATAGACCATAGTTTAGTGGTTTTACTTCTCATTTGGAATTGGAAAATTAGGCTGAGTCCAGCCATCAGTCTGTTTTTGTAAGTAAGATTTTTAAGATTTTATTGGAACACATTTTTTTCTATTCATTTATCTATTGTCTGTGGCTGTTTTTGAGATATAAAGGCAGAGTTGATTACTTACAAAAGAGACCTTTAGAAAGCCTAAAATATTTACTATCTGCCCTTTATAGAATAAGTTTAATAGCCCTTTTTCTAGATAGTCAAAGTGTGGACCAAATTCCCGTTTTAAACTATTTTAAAAAGCTGGAACTTGATCATTTAAAAAGATTATCAATGAATAAAACAAAGATACTCAAAGTTTAAAAAAGAAAAAAGGTTAAATATACTTGAAGGGCAAGGGAACTCTCCAGTGAAGAAGAAATACATGGGGAGGGTTGCTGAGAGGGAAAAGTCAAGAGAGTTTTGAATATTAGAAAGGGGCTTTCATGATAATATGTTCAGTAATAATTAAAAACTAACACTCTGGATAGAATGGACTGATCCAATAGGTCTGACCCAATTGGTTAAAACAAGTCCCATAGCTCATTGGTCAGGAAGAACTCTTCAGTTAAATACAATAAGGGTCTGGCATCCAGAAGTCACCATATACTGTAATAAAAGTCATACGAATGTGGTCTCTCTCTCTTTGATAACCGAGACAGCTTCTAAGTGACTAAAGGCCTGGGTGCAGATATGCTGTTCAAAAGAATGATTCACCTTCTGGGTGGGACAGAGTGGGACAGCTTGAGATGGCATGAGATTTCATCATGCTACTCAAAATGGCAATTTTGCAATTTAAAACTTATGGATTGTTTATTTCTGGAATTTTCTATTTAATATTTTGAGACCACAGTTGATTGCTGTAACTGAAACTTCAGAAAGCAAAGCCATGAATAAGAGGGGACTACTGTATTACCACACAAAAGCATATGTTTAAATTACAGTGCTTGGAGGAGGTGCCATAGTGTAGCGGTTAGCACGTCTGCTTTACATGAAGAAGGTCCTGGGTTCATGCCCCAGTGGAACCATGGTCAATTGTCTATAGCCATGACACCCTGAACAAACCCAACATCTGATCTCAGAAGCTAAGCAGGGTTGGGCCTGGTTACTACTTGGATGGGAGACCATGTAGGTAGACCAGGTGCTGTAGGCATAAATGATGATAATATTAAAAATGAGAATTACTAGATAAAACAGGTTCTGCACATCTGTATGCTTTTGGTAATAATCAAATGCTTAGTCAAAGCTGAAACAAAGGTATCCTAAATCATCTTGAGGTTTTCCTGATTAATTACTGTGGTATTTGGGTATAGGTGCTTATTACATCGTAAATGCTTATTACTTTCCTTAAAGAACGCCATTGAATAAGAGTGGTAGAAATGAATTGAAAATGCAGGAAACCTTTTACCAGGGGAGTGTATTAAAACCATTTCTTTCTTTCTTTCTTTCTTTCTTTCTTTCTTTCTTTCTTTCTTTCTTTCTTTCTTTCTCTTTCTTTCTTTCTTTTTCTTTCTTTCTTTCTTCTTTCTTTCCTTCCTTCCTTCCTTCCTTCCTTCCTTCCTTCCTTCCTTCCTTCCTTCCTTCCTTTCTTTTTTTCTTTCGAACAATTCCAATGTAAATGCTACTTGTTGTCTTGGACCAGTAAAAGGAAGTTCTGAAATATGCAAACCCACAATACTACACACACTACTACATTTAGATATTTTTTGATATGATTATCAGCAAATTTCCAAATAATTTTGGTACTGGTCCAGAGGGGTTCTGCCTATTGTCATAGAAAAATTAGTGAAAAACCATTATGTTGAGCCAGAGCTATGTTATTTTTTCCTATGATTAAAATAAACCATACCTATATCTCTAATTTTATACTCAGTGGTGGTTAGGTTTTTGAGTGATGGGATGATGTGTTTCTTCTCTTACCACAAAGAGACACATCTAAAAATCACTAAAGCCTAGTTGCTTATAAAAATGTCTTCTAATTTCAATAAGGATTATTAGGTAAGAAAACCCCCGAAATGAGAAGTACATCTCCCAGTTTTATTATGCCATGTTTTTTGTGCTTTTTATTTTTAAAGGAAAACTTTCCTAAGTTATTTCACATGACGCTGTCCCTAGAGAAAGGGGTTGCTAAATTCTCTGGTTTTCATCAGCTAAGAGGCAGGAGCTTTAGAGCAAAATTAAAAAAGAAAAACTATTTAGTTAGAAAAAGAAAAATCTGTGTCAGAAATCATAAGAGATGCACTTCTTAGGTGTGTGCACCTGTCTATCTGTGCATTCTTACTGTGTACAACTTGGCCAGGCTCATCTCACTGACCCACCAAATTTTGAAGACTTAGTATAAAAAAGAAGTAGTGTAAAATATCTCATTGACTTGTTTTGCTTTTAAAAATGTTGTTCCTAGAAATTTTGTAAGTATATAAGTGAATCTTACTGCTGTAGATAATTCCCTTGAGACTTCTACATTTTCTTATGTTTTTTTTTTTTTTTGGTCTGTGTAACTTTCATTTTAGTAAGGAGAACTCAGTAGTTTTACTTGTATTTTCCTGTCAAAATATGCAAATATATATAAATCTAAATCCATATAGATATGTGTGTGTGTGTGTGTGTGTAGTGAGGGTCCAGAATGAGTCATTCCAAGATATGCTTCTGTGGTATGCAGATTGTTTTGAGCTAAAGGCAACTTTATCTGCAGGCTCAAGAGAAACCTCTACTCTCCTTCCTAACTACCTAGAAGAATTTGAATTATAATCCTTTCTTATGACCTGTCTATAGGGCAGGGCAAACTTCTTTTTATTAATGGTCAACTCTTCTTATCTCGCTCTTGCAATGAACTTTTTAAGTCCCTAGGGCCCCTTACCTCATTCCTAGATCAGGATGTCTTATATATCCATTTTCCCTTTCTGTTTTTGAGCCTCTAGTGCATTTGAGGTCTCTGACTCTGTATTCAGGATTCTCATGTGTGTGTGTGTGTATGTGTGTGTATATATATATATATATATATATATATATATATGTATATATGTATATATGTGTATACATATATATACACGTACACATACACATCACATACACATAAACATACACATACATATACATACACACATATCTATACATATATATGTACATACATATACATGTATATACATATATACATATATTCATATATATACATATACATACATATACATATACACACACACATATATATATATATATATATATATATATATATATATATATATTCAATTTGGTTATTTTCACTCAGTAATCTGACATATGCTTATTTGATCACTAGACCTTGAGGGAAGAGGAAAGTTTGTTCCTCACCCACAGTATATATATATATATTTGGCATGTTAGGGTTCAAATTTTTGCATAAACAAGTCAAGCAAAAACAAGTTTCTTCAGATTCTTTTGCATATTTGTCAGGAAGCCCTACATTGCTCTTCTTTCTTGGCCTTTCTGTCTTCTCTTTTATCTTTAGAGCTGGACCCTTAAGCCCTGGGCCCTTGATAAAAGCAGTGATATGCACAAGTACTACCACAGCATTTTATGCTACCTTTTCATGAACCAGGTTCCAGTATGGGGGATGGCTACTCTGTTCCTCTGGGATCTCTAACCCATTTGGAAGTGAAGTGCCATAGTGATGGGACAATTTTGCTCTTTGGTATCACCATGACTACTAAACTCCTTACCCTGTGTTCATTCCATGTCCTGGCCCTGCCTCCTTGGAAGCTTTCTGCCCTTCTTATTCAGACCCAATCAGTGACCTGGTGGCCCTTTTCCAGCTGACCCAAGCAGACTTTCTCTTAGCAGAACCCAATTATCTGCTCACTCTTTACTTTCCTAGTTCTGTTTACCATGACAACTGCACAAAACCTGAGTGCCTCCCCCGACCCTGGGGCACTTTCTGTCCTAGGTGCTGCACAAGGAAATAATAAAACATATTTCTAGCTTGAAGCTTGTACATCTTGAAAGATGTGTGAAAGAGAAAGGGACATTTATTCATGCCTATTGTGGACCAAACAAGGTTCTAGGGGAAGTTACCTCACAGGGTTATCTGATTATAAATTCCTAATTGAGCAGGTCTTAATTCCTAGTAAAGCCCCAGGCCTATAACTTCTTTAGCAAAAGACTTATTTAACTTTACCTTGAGCAATCCTGTCCATTGTTTCTGTGGATCTAGGTTAACATGCTTTAGAAATGTGCCCTTTCAGACCCCTCCTTCTATTACTACCCCGGAAAAGAGCAATCCCCAGGTGATCTACCACCTTCAAGAGTTTAACTTCCTATACTCTAATATCTGCCTTGCTTTCTCCCACCTTCAGGTAATCTTCCTACGTTTCTTCCTTAATCTCAATGCATAAAAGAACCTGTAAACTATTAGTCTCAGCATTTACCTCAGTTAAGATCTTGCTTTCAGGTGTATCTTCTGTTTGACTCAAATTTTTATAAAAATTCTTTACAGGTCTGGATATTCTTACATCAACACTATTATCTTCCAAGCCCAGTATAGGTGATTTGCAAACGGAAAGATATGATATTCACCAAGACCTACGAGGTCACTTTATTTTTCTGCCTACAGTACCCAGTCTTCCTACGTAGCCTCCTATCCAAGTACTAACCAGGCCCATCTCCACTTAGCTTTCGAGATCAGACGAGATGGAGGTCACTTTCTTATGTTCCTGTTTTGAGTGATGTGAAGTAGGCTTGGCTTAGGATGGTGTGGGTTTTGTCCTGCAAAAAAGTCGCCTCTGAGAGCCGTATTGGGGCTGAGAGAAATTTAGCTCCTGCTCTTTTCCTCAAGCCTTTGGCCCTGCCTGGAGGAAGGAATACTTTTCTCTAATTCACGCAAAGACTTGTTGCAGTCTGGCCCACAGCCAGCACTCCATCTCTTCACACTATTCGTCAGGCACAGTGAATGCTCCTGATAAGAGTGACATTACTTGCCCTTCCTGCCCCCCATCCACAGACAGGGAGCCAATCAAAGTGCCTACCCAGGACAGGCCCTCAGTCAAACTGGCTCCTTCCCCCTTCCTCTGTTCATGCCATTCTTGGGCTGACAAATGCCTTGTTCACCCAGTAAACTCTCAACTAAAAAGTTATTGCCTCCCAGGTGGCCCCACCCTGTTGTCCACCAATAACTTTCTCTTAACCACCTGCCACTACACTGCTCTGTAAGAGTCAAAAAAAAATTTTTTTTTTGATTTGGTCAATGTGTCATGGTAAAATTTTAAAATATAAAAGAAGAAGTCTATGGCCATGTCACCCTGAACATGCCCGATCTCATCTGATCTTGGAAGCTAAGCTGGGTTGGGCCTGATTAGTACTTGGATAGGATGTCCACCTAAGAAGATCAGGTGCTGTAGGCATAAATAATAATAGATAATTTTTAAAAAGAAAGAAAGTAGTTATTTGGGGGCAGGGAATCTTTTTTTGGGGGGGCGGATGGGAAGAGAAAAGAAACATTTTTATCATGCAGATTCCCTCTTCCTTCTATGGAGGATAGGGATGGAGAAGGCCCACTTGACATTACTTTATTGGTGTTGACCAGAAAATTCCAGACTGGTTGATTAAGGTAATATTTCTTGGAGAGGCTGAAACAGCAATTAGAGCAGGTATTAAATCTAGGTTTATATCATGGGCTTCAGTATGAGTGATGCCATTTTTGGCCCGTGGTTTTCTTTTTTAACAGTGTATATAGGAAAAAATATAGGATATGTAGAGTTCAGTACTACATGTGGTTTCAGGCATCTACTGGGGGTCTTGTAAGGCATCCATGTGAACAAGGAGGGACTATGTACCTTTTCACTAACTTCCAATTAACATTTAGCATTTTTCTCAATATGATATCTATAGGCAACAAATCACAGCAGTTTCTGGAGTTCTGTCACAAAAAGAAATTTTCATATTACATTGCAGTTGTTGCAGGTATCTTAAAACTTTTTTACATTCTACTCTACTTCAAAATTAAGATAGTAATTATATTTGGTATATTTGATTAAAAAGATGTTTTTAAGAAATATTTTGATAACTATGTTTCCATTTGATTGGTTGCCTATGTATCTGTAGAGTTTGTTTTATACATTTAAAAATATTATTCCAAGAAGTGGTCCACAGACTTTGCTAGACTTTGGCACAAAAAGAAGTTATGAACCCCTAACCTGGGAACTGATCACAGACTCAACTGCCTCCAAGGGCCAGCCAGAGGCTGGAAAACTAGGGCCTGCTTTTGTTTTCCTATGTTTGAATGGAAGAAATATTTTCTATTGCTTTTAACTCTGCTCTAAGAAAAGCTGCATTAAACACTTGATATAAATGGCAATTGACACTGGTTTCCATGAGAGAAGTATTAGGGGGTAAGGGAGACTGGTGAACTGTAAGCACATGTCCCAGCATCTTCTTGCTGCCGCTGACCCTAGCCTTGTGGAAAACTGGGCACAGGAGAGCCAGAGCCTCCAATTTTCAAGGAGAGCCAGAAATTTGGATTTTTGTCCTATTTCTAGTGTCAGCAACAGTTAAAAAATTAAAAACAACATGTAGGTGGGTTCTCCCACTACCCATGTCACTGGTCCCAGGAGCCCTGGTGACTGGAGGAGTGTCACCTGCCAAGGAGTCCAGCTTTTCCCATCCAAGTACTAACCAGGGCCGCCCCTGCTTAGCTGTCGAGATCAGATGAGATCTGGCACGTTCAGGCTGGTATGGCTGAAGACAAACCCAGCTTTTCAAAGGCTCTCATGGCCCCGGCCAGAAGGCACCCAGCTGGTGCCCACTCCCCAGCTGTGGTGCCCAAAAAGCAAGGTCAGCTCTGCCCAGGGGGCAGCGAAGGAGGAGCCCAGGAGTAGGTATGGGAGGTTGTCAGCTAAGCCTGCTCCTGCAAAAGTGCAAATGAGGCCAAAAAAGGCGGCAGGAAAGGATGAATCTTCAGACAAAAAAGTGCAAATAAAAGGAAAAAGGGGAGCAAAGTGGCTAACCAAGAAACTAAAGGTTTACCTGCAGAAAATGGAGAAACTAAAAAGCGAGGACAGTCCAGCCTCTGAGGAAACAGGAAAGAAGCCAAGTCCAATTAATATCATATACTATGTCTAATCAATGGTCCCTGTCTCCCTACTTGTACAACCCAGAGGAGTATATTTTGTAAATGCAAGTTTTTCGCTAGTTCTAGAAACATGTTTAAAATAGGGAATTCCACCTCATCCTTTTTTTTTTTTTTTTTTAGTGTAAATACTTTTTTTTTTAAAGAGGTGGAATCATTTGCTGGTTGTTTATTTTTTGGTCCAACCAGAAAATAGGGGAATTTTGAATATGCAAGGCTTTGATTGTCTTGGGTGTCAGCTTAACATTCCATAGATGGGGTATTTCTTATATCCTATAACACAAAGCATTTAATATGTCTTAAACGTTTTAAATTACTTTTATTCCTATGTTTTTGGTAGAATCCTTTCCAAAAGAAAACCACTCCTTGATCTTGGCTCTCCCTGTCAGAATTTTGTGACATCTTTAGTGCTGGTAGTCCAGTTTTCCTAGTAACTTTGTTAATGTGCTGCGAAAGATTAAAAATTTGATTATGTAGTATATATGATATTAAAATGTCACTTAGTGGGACTTGATGTAATAACGTGTCAACATTTGAAGATATGGGTATTTGATATTCTATCAAGGAAAATAAGCCTCCAAATTTTAAGCTGGAAAGTCACTAGAGTAACTTGTTTCAAAAAGAATAATAGCTATATGGTTTTTTAGATTTTTGGTACGTATGTTAAGAATTGCGTACAGATTGAAATGTCTGTTTACTTATCCTCAAAATAATTAATACAATCTCAATTATGAAAGGAAAGAAAAAACACTTAGGCTACACAGAAGTTGTCTGCAAGCTGCATTTCATACCAGGCCATAGTTGGGGCCTTGGATCTCAAAGGAGAAGCAAAGAAGACTGAAGACAGAACCTTGGAGAGCACTGCTATCTATAGGGTGAGTAGAGGAAGAGAATGAAGAAGGAGACATATTGATAGTGAGAAAGGTGGGAGGATAGTTTGCAGGTATGTCATGTGAGGAGACTTTTAAGGGGAAGTGAGAGGACCCTGTTTTATGTGACAGAGATAAGCTTGGAGAAACCTTTCAGAGGTTATGATTTGAGCCTGTTAGTCCTTGCCACTCTGCTCCATGAGTGCCCTTCCTCACCCATGTCTTTGTCTTTGCCATTCCTTCTATTACACTTTTTCTTCTCACTGCTCTGTGAACTTCTACTTATCTTGTAAGGCCTGGCTTCAGTGTGACCCTCTTTCCTCTTCAGTGGGTGCATGACTTGCTTTTCCAGCAGAGTTTCCATGCTACAGCACTTGCCACATTTGATTCAAGTATACTTTGGGGTCTGTGGGTCTTACCCACATCTCATCCACTGGCTATAAGGTCTTGTGGTTGGGGGACTATATCTTTTTTATCCTTCTCTCCAGATCTGACCCATGCTTGGTACGTATCATGCAGTGCTTAAGCAATGTTTGTTGGAGCATAGGGGCAGGAACTCTGAGTCAGGCTGCTTGGGTTGGGAACCTGACTTTGTCACTTCCTGTGTAACCCTGGGCACAGATTTTGACCTCTCTGTGCCTATTTGCTCATCTGTCAAATATATTCCTCATATCAAACTTTTATTGTGAAGAATAAGATTAAACGAGTTATACTCAAAGCACACAAAATGGTGCCTGATACTTAGGAAGACTTATGAAATTGTTACACTATTATGTTATATATTTAATATATAAATATTATTGAATGTTAGCTGTTATTAAATTTCTTCATTTGTTTTGTACATTAATGCCTCCTCAGTGCCCAGAACAGTGCTTGAAACACTGTAGATACTTAATATTTGTAGAATGAATGAATGAATGAATGAGTGATACACATTCTTTTGCCCTCACTGCTCTCCCAATGGGGGTGGGGGTGTTCAAAAGCCATCAAGGTCTAAATCGGGGGTTTACTAGAAGTTTGTGGTCAGGCCTAGGGCATAGACCTGAATTGTTCCTTTAGGAAAACACGTTTAACCAACAAAGGAACTTTTGGAACTCAGGTCAAAGGAAACTTGGGAAAGAAAATCTGTATGCATGTGTACCAGGAATAACCTTTGTCTTGTTTCATTCAATGTTCAAATTTCCTTCTCCAGGTAAGGCTGGTTATAGTGCAAGTTGCAGGTTAATCTGAATTTTAGTTTTTGTTCTTGCTCTCACAGGGAGCGAATAGGCTTCAAAACGCTGTAGTGTTTACATAACCAAGAAAAAGTGTTTTGCAGCCACACAGGCCTGGATTCGAATCAGAACCCCTGACCCTAAGCTACTTGGCCTCTCTACCTATAAAATGTAGATACCTTTACTTCCTTCATAAGATTGTGATGGAAAAGCAACTTATGCATTTTGAGACCACTTATGCCCTATACAAATACGTTATGACTGGATCTCCATATTGGTTTCTTGGTAGGGCTTCAGGAAAATTAAAAGCAGCTCTTTATCAATAAAAGCCTGGGAGACCCGTAATCTCTAAACTGAGGTCTAGATGGCCTGGGCTTTGCCGTCCTACAGCCAGTCAGGGGCAAAGCCTTGAAGGTTTGGTTGGGCAACTTGTGCTAGATCAGTCTAGAATCCAGGAGTCCAGAGGAAACCCTAAGCTTCTTTCAGGTCAAACGTCACAATCCACAAACCTGGTAAGGACTAAAAGAAACGTCTAAATCCTTTAAATCATTAAGTGAAATCCGAGATGCAGGGAGAGAGGGGGTCGAAAGGTGCACTCAGGGGAGAAACAAACGTTAGAGCAAGAGAGGGAGGCTGACGCTGGAGAAATGATGCATCTTGTGCAGAGGAAGGGCAACGGAGCGCAAGAGCTCATTATTCTGAGTAAAAGCGGAGGCCAGCGAAACCCGCGGGCCCTCGGAATTTCGGTTCCTCCCCGGAACTCCACGCTTTCACTACAGTTCAGTCGCCTGACGCCCTGGGCCCCTTGCCCCGCCCCGAGGTTAATCAGACCGTACCATTGTGCTGTTTTAGGGGTGAGAGTGGGCTCGTCCTGCAGAGCAAATCGGAGTTCGTTAGGAAAAAACATGAGTGTCTGCATTACTTGAAAATTCCTCGTTAGCAGGCTTCTCTTCCGTCGGCCTCTTACGCTCCTAAGAGTGGAAGGAGTCTGGCGGGACTTCCCCCTGTATTCCGCACGTGGAACAGTCCGCCGCGGCACGTAGGCGGGGAGGCGTACATAAACCTCGACGCAAGCCGCGCGAGCGTTCAGTCCTCGAGGCGTCGGTGCTCCGTGGCTTGGGAAGGATTTTTTTTCTTGCGTCGCCCCTTGCGCGCGTGCGCCGACATGGCCTCAAACGGTATGTAGGGGCGCGAGCCCTGCTGGGCTTTTGTTTTTCGGGGGGACTCGGGCGGCGATCGTGTTGGTACGGTCTTCTCGTACCAGTGTGGCGGGAAGCCGCTGAGAGGGGTGGAAGGGGAGGCCCACGTCGCCATCTTGTTTCGCTCCTCGGAAGCCTCTCGGGGCGTTGGTAGGTCTTCGCTTCGCAGTCCCTCTCTTTGAGGGGAGGTGTAGGAGGCACGCTTCTTGGTGCTTTGCAGCGTGAGGCACGGAGGGAAATGTTCGGTCCCCGTAGCCTTCCCCCCACCCCCGGTTTCCAGCCCTGCGTTCAGGCCCGCTTTGTCGCAGTGCTGCATCCGGGCACTCCTTGAGCGCACGCGCTCTGCTGGCCCCACCCCCTTTCTCGCGGTGCGAACCCCCCTCCCACCTCGTGTTAGTCCTGCTTTTTGTCGCGAGACCCTCGGCTGGAGTCTGCGGTGTGCGTCCGGTGTAGGCCTTTCTCCCTCCACCCCCGCTTTGTCCCTCGGGACGGGGCAAGACTGACCCATTCCCGCCTCGGTGGCCACGCGGCCGGGGACGGAGGCTCGGCATCCGGGTCGCGCGCCTGCTTACCGGTGGTAATGGGGGATCCTTCGGGGTCGTTCAAAGGCTTTGGGGACCGGGCCCCAGCGTTTTCCTGCCTAAATATCCTCAGGCGAGAACTGAAAGGAGCAGCCGACCTAGGCCACATCCCCTCACGCACCTTTTGCCCTTTTCTGCGAGGGAAGCGCCTCGTTTACAGTTATGGAGGAGAGGAGATGATCTGGCTAGCCTGTCTTCATTGTGGCATTTTAAAAGCGCTTTCGCTACTTATGGTTCTTCGAGTCTGTCCACAACTCCGGGAAAGGCAAAGTGACGAGAAAACGGATTCATTGGAGCCGCAGGGCTGGGGACTTGAGTACCAGTTGACTCGACTCCTGAGGCCAGCACTTGGATGCGCTAAAAGTCCACTGTTCTGGTCTCCAAGATTGGGCAAAGGGTGAAGAATGACCTCTTTGGAGACATTGGTTGGTTGACAGTGGAGGCTACATCCGAATGTTGCTGCCTCCTGCCTCCAGCAAAACCCACCCCACTTAATGATTTACAAGATTTTAGCGTGTACTTTGGCTCATGGTGATAACCTTCCTTATAGAGTTGGTATGAAAACAAGATGTATGTAAATTCGTTGTTTCTCATAACAGTTGAATTTATGGAAAATTGTAGCTATCCACCAAGACCCTTGGTTTTTCCAATACTTACCGTCTCTTGGTCTGTGTAGAAATTTGCTTGTATGTGTTCATCCTACTCTTTTAGGCACTGTGGAAGGTGATGTAATTGTGTTTTTCTTTTGCAGACTATACCCAACAAGCAACCCAAAGGTGAGTGTCCTTTTTGGGTTTCCACAGTTTGTAGAGGGCAAGGGTTGCTAAGGTAGTTTTTCCTTATTGTACTGGTTTTCTCTTTTCCAGCTATGGGGCTTACCCCACCCAGCCTGGACAGGGCTATTCCCAGCAGAGCAATCAGCCCTACGGACAGCAGAGTTACAGTGGTTACAGCCAGTCACCGGACACTTCAGGCTATGGCCAGAGCAGCTATGGTTCTTACGGACAGACCCAGAACAGTGAGTTTCTTTTAGTGTGTCACCGCCTCTTTCACTTTCTGAATATTGTTTCTTTTCTTAAACCTAAGCATTGCTGAATGTTGAAACTCAATTTTTTTCTCCTCATTCAGTCTATAACCCTTAAAACTCTAGTTAGAGTCTTGAGTTCTCTCAAACAAAAATGCTTATTGGTTTCTAATTAATTCTTTTACTTTCTTTAACTTTTTACTTTACTATTTATGCTACATTTAACTCAATTTTTCTCAACATGAAAGTGAAATGTGGGGGAAAGTATTCACTTAAAAGGGGAAAGTTTCAGGCATTTAATATTTACTGGGAGAAAATGATTTACAAGATGTTTGAAGTCAGGCTATGTAATGTAATGTGGTACACAGAAGGGTAGAATTTGCCCCGACATCCTGATATGTATGGAATGGATTGTCCTACTTGGCACCTGCACACATAAGAAATAAGTTTAAATGCTGCAAATAAATAGTGGTTTCTGGGCTGTGGTTAGTGGTGGACTGGCTCTGGGATGGATGGGAAGAGATTGGAACTCTGAAGTCAGAACATCAGCCATAGGCTTTGCAAGGTACAAGATTTCTAAGCAGCTTATAAGAGACTAGCATCTCAGGTATGGGTAGCATTAGGTAATATGGAATGTGTTTTTCCAACTCATTTCCTGCTTGTAGTTTTTGTGACTTCCTTTCTCTTTCTTGTAGCAGGCTATAGCACTCAGCCAGCTCCCCAGGGATATGGCTCAGCGGGTGGCTATGGCAGCCAGAGTTCTCAATCTTCTTACGGGCAGCAGTCCTCCTACCCTGGCTATGGCCAGCAGCCAGCCCCTAGCAGCACCTCAGGAAGGTAAGGAGTTTGTGGTGGGGGAGGCCTGAAAGATAAGGAATTACATTGTGACCAGCAATAGGAGCACATATGAGGAATAATGGGGAGGGGGCTTATCTTTGTGGGGTTAAGAGAATGGGATGTGTGTACTAAAGTAAGTTTTGGACATGTTGGCATTATGATTATTTCTTTTCTTTAGTTATGGTAGCGGTCCTCAGAGCAGCAGCAACTATGGGCAGCCCCAGGGTGGGGGCTATGGTCAGCAGTCTGGCTATGGTGGACAACAGCAAAGCTATGGACAGCAGCAAAGCTCCTATAATCCTCCTCAGGGCTATGGACAGCAGAACCAGTACAACAGTAGCGGTGGAGGTGGCGGAGGGGGTGGTGGAGGTGAGAAAGTATCTTCAATTTTCTCTTATACCTATTTTTGGTAAGGATTAATTTATATTCTGCTTGGCCCTTATCCTGAAGGGTTCTTAAAATTCTTGATTTTTTTTTTTTTGTTTGTGTCTATTTATTTATTTTTTGGTGTAGCTGAGTTGTTCCATGCCATTTCAACATTTTTTTTTTCCCGCTCCTAAAGTATCTTTCCTTACAGGTAACTATGGTCAAGATCAATCCCCCATGAGTGGAGGCGGCAGTGGTGGCGGCTATGGCAATCAGGACCAGAGTGGTGGTGGCAGCAGTGGCTACGGGGGAGGCCAGCAGGACCGAGGGGGCCGCGGCCGGGGCGGTGGTGGTGGTTACAACCGCAGCAGTGGTGGCTATGAACCCAGAGGTCGTGGAGGTGGCCGTGGAGGCAGAGGCGGCATGGGGTAGGTGTTTTTGTGAGCCAGGGAGTAATATCAGTGGGGAAGTGTGGTGGGTTGCATGAAACTCTGTTAATACTCAGTCTTTTAGTGTATGGTTAGTCTTATTTAGGGATTTGTGAGGACTTTGATTTGGGAGCATTGACTGTTTCTTCCTACGTCCCCATTTTATTTTTGTGAGAACTGGAGAGCCTGAATCCCCACCCAAACCTCTGAATAGAGATTTGAGTATTGACACTTCTATTTCCAAAGGAAAAGGAAAAATATATGGGTATGTATGGAATGGAGTCATTGATATCCTAGGCAAGAAACATGGAAGTAAAGGCTTCTTTCTTTGCAAAAGAAACTGATGATCCCCACTCTCCTGGTAATAGGGAACTTAACTTGCATTCCCCTGCGAAATCTCTAAGGGAGTTGTTAATGGTTAACCTGACTTTAGCTTCCAGGCATTGGCTATTTTCTGTAGTTATTTGAATCTGCCAGCTTGATTTGCGGTAATTTGACGACAGTGATGATTTTGTTTGTGAGTTGCTTTGTGGGGCTATCTGAAGTGTGTAGACTTTTTGGATAAGATATGTTCGACAGTGGTATCCCACCCATTTGTTCCACTGTCCCTTCTGGTTACTTGTCCAACTGGACCTTTTCTCCATTTTCTGTTGAAGTTGAAGTAAACCTTAGATTTGATGTTAAAGCAGTTATCAAATCTGTTGGTAAATATGATTTGAAGGACCTTATTCTGTCTCCCTTGAAAAGGGGAGGAATGTCAGGTGTTCCTTTTTTGGAAAAAGTTTATTCAAATGAGGGTTTATGTTTATATATGGTAAGTATGCAGAGGTGGGTGGGGGCAATCTTAAAAACCGTACAAAAATGAGGAAAACTCTTGTGTGCGTGTGTTTAATGCAAAACTTTAAAAAGAAAAACAATTGTTATGTGACTGTTAACTTGCTCTGCATTTTATGTGCCACAGGTATGAAAGGTGACATTGCAAAATACTCCGCTCTTCTCGCAGTGTAGAAGGGGTGACCCCGGGGGTTGGGAGAGATCAAAAACAGCTCAGTAGTTAGGATAGGGTTTAGCTAAGTTTGTCTCGCTTTAAGGGGAAATTGCCTTTGGTTTTGACTTTTTATGGAATGGGGTTGGGTCTGCTTGTTGCTTTCAAAGCAAAAACCATAAAAATGTGTTCAGGGCTACCCCAGCCTGGTGTGAAATGTCTTCTGGGTAATTGGGGGTAGGGTTTTTAAACCAGCTACTGGGTTGTCAACCACTTGCAACAAGAGGAAAAAACATCTACATCGGAAGAGCAACCAAGGAAAATGGGTCATTTTTTTTTCCAGAGGAAATAGATACATAACCTTTTAAAGCGAAATTCTTAAAAACTGTGTCTGAGAAATTGCACACGTGTGTGTGTGACATGATCAAAGGTCAGACAAGGGGTGGTCAGGAAGGGGAATGTATTTTAGTATCCACTTGTATCTTTTTCCCAAAGCACACACCTTTGTTTGGGGAATGTTAAACAAAAACAAACAAACAAAAAACCCGCCCTTTTGTAGCTGTTGGAAGCTTCATGTCCTTTCTTCTAACTTGTCTTCTCCAGCGGAAGTGACCGTGGTGGCTTCAATAAATTTGGTGGTAAGTGAACAGAGTTTCCAAAATTCCCAACTCCCAGCAATGCTTTGTCTGATTGTTCATTTGCAGATGTCTTAGCGTGTTTTAAGTGTCAAAAGGTTTTGAAGTGTTCAGAACCACCTCCAGAAAAGGGGTGGGGTAGGATGCCACCTGCTGCCAGATGTGTGCTAACCTGGTGGCAGGCAGGGGTAAGACTCAGCAGTCTGCTTGTACCTAATTGGTTTGACCCAGGTTAATCAGAGGTGTTCAGTAGGCCTGACAGGAGTGTTGCCACACCTGGCACTTAGTGACCACCGTTATGAAAAACGAGTGTGTGCTGGAACACATACTAGCTTCACTTTAGGATCCTTTTTGAAATTGTGTTCAAGGCTAGTTTGTGTGTGTGTGTGTGTGTGTGTGTGTGTGTTTGTGTGTGTGTGTGTAAGTAACAATTTCCAGATATTTTAATTCTGGAAGAGGGATGTGAAATAATTGCCCTGCTCTGAGGATGGTGAAGTTGGTGTGTATATATATGCATATATATATACACACACACGTATACATGTATAAAGTATTGAATGGTGTCAGTTCAATTCCACTCAGATGGGCAAATAGAAATTAGCTGTGGGAAGGAAGATGTGAACTTCAAGAAAAGTTGGGAGCATGAGTGGCTCTTGGGAAATAACCAGGTCTTAAAATGACACAAATCGAATTCATGGGAAATGGCAAATTTGAGAAGTCTCCCAGTAAGCTGGAACTTTTCTGGTTTGGTTAACAAAAGGTTTCTTGATTTGTCTCACCATATAAAGCCAAAGGCCCGGGTTCATGATTTAGGTGTCATTTAATGTGGGTACAATATTTATATATGGTGAATTCAGAGAAACTGGTCAAAGATGGTCTCTGGAAAAAAAAAAAGGCATTATGGACATAAGATTTCTGGTCTGTTTCCTAGGATGTGCTTTAAAAATATAATAGTTATTATGTATGTATTTTATTTTCATGTGATTTTTGGGAAACAACATGGTTTTAAGAATGGTTTTTAAAGATGAAATTAAAAATTATTTCATAAGGAGTAAGTTTTTGGTGTTAAAGTCTGGAAAACCTGGATGGATGCATATCACAGTGCTGGTGGGCCCATTTCTCTCGGGTGAGAGAACAGGGCCATGCTTATTTGGTTTATTAACTTCAATGGGTCTCCCTCCTGCCTGTCTGCCCCTCCCCCTCGTTCCCCCAATCTGTGCTGAGGACATTTCCCTGCCTGAGCTGGGAGAGGCAGCATTTTCAGAAGTGGAGTTGTCCCTGTGGGGACTCAAGTTAAATATAGATATTAAGGAAAGGGTCCTGTGTCATTTTACCCAGCCATGCCTAGGATTTTCTCTGGGCGGGCAATTTAGGACAGGGTTTAAAGTGAGGCTGTGAGTACGTACCTGATATTTTGCAAGAGTTTGGATTTGGTGTTAATTTTTTTTCCTTGTCTGTCTCTACCTATTGACTAACAACTCCTTTCCTTGTTTTTGTTTTTTTGTTTTTTGTTTTTTTTTTTGTTTCCCTCATGTCACTTAAGGCCCTCGGGACCAAGGATCACGTCATGACTCTGGTGAGTGAATCCAGAGGTGGCATGAAAAAATGTCTGAAGTGTGGTATCAAGACTTTATGGATGTTCTTTGAAACTTGAAAGAATCTGAAAAAAAGCAAGATTAGATAAAGAAAATGAAGGTAGTTTAGTTATAGTTAGCAGTGATTTCTACATGAATGTATATCAGTAACTGATAGTTTTCTCAGTAACTTTGAAAGCTTGTCAGGTATTTCCTTTAAAGTTAGATTGAGTCACTGATTTGTATTGCTTTTCCTTATTTTCTCCCTTTAATTCACATTTATTTCTGTATTCCGCAAGCAGAACAGGATAATTCAGACAACAACACCATCTTCGTACAAGGCCTGGGCGAGAATGTTACAATTGAGTCTGTGGCTGATTACTTTAAGCAGATTGGTATTATTAAGGTACTTATGGAGCAGAGTGGGTGTTTTCTATCAGTGTTACAGACTTTTGTTAAGAACTTTAGATGTTATTAATTAGATGTTCTTAATTTGTTAAGAACTTTAGATGTTATTTTCTAAAATCACGTAACAAAAAGGCACAATTGATAAAGGAATGTCCTAAACTTTGAATTTATAGTCTATACTTTAGTTTTATGTGTTAATATGATGTGAGAGAATATAGGTGAGAGAATATAGTCATTGGCTTTCAAGTTACATGTGAGATAGGAAATAGTAACTGGGAGAGAGGAGCTGAAGTGGTTATAAGCCTTAGGTTCTGGAAGAGGAAGGGGAGGGTGGGTAGTACTCTATACCTGTCCTGTAAGCCTGATATTATCTCATGTTGCTTTCTTCAGACAAATAAGAAAACAGGACAGCCCATGATTAATCTGTACACAGACAGGGAAACAGGCAAGCTGAAGGGAGAGGCAACGGTATCATTTGATGACCCACCTTCTGCTAAAGCAGCTATTGACTGGTTTGATGGTATGTATGGGGTTGGGAGTGGGGTAGAACAAACAAGCCTTGGCGAAACAGGCTGTACTTTTGAGTCTTCCAGCCCTTTATCTGCTACTTAAATAGTCTTCATTTTTGCTTATGTTTCGTTAGATTATAAACTTCAGAAAGGCAGAGTCTTATTGATTATACCTGCAGGTTTCAATAAAAAGTTTCTTTTTTATACCTCCTTTATTTCATTAGGTAAAGAATTTTCTGGGAATCCAATTAAGGTCTCATTTGCTACTCGGCGAGCAGATTTCAATCGGGGTGGTGGCAATGGTCGTGGAGGCCGAGGGCGAGGAGGTGAGGAGTTATTTCCTGATGTTAGTATAAAGAGGTGATGGGAAGAGAGGAGGGGAGGGAGGATGGTAGGGATTTACGCAGCAAGGTTAGGTTAACCAAACTTGGGAAGGGACTAGACCTATTAACTTGAGTCTACTAGGACCCATGGGCCGTGGAGGCTATGGAGGTGGTGGCAGTGGTGGCGGTGGCCGGGGAGGATTCCCCAGTGGAGGTGGTGGTGGTGGAGGACAACAGCGAGCTGGGGACTGGAA
The DNA here is from genome assembly GCA_030015415.1 of Cynopterus sphinx. NCBI lineage: Eukaryota > Metazoa > Chordata > Mammalia > Chiroptera > Pteropodidae > Cynopterus > Cynopterus sphinx. The sequence continues at coordinate 89,076,246 of CM057379.1, read as the reverse complement.
ATGTCCTAATCCGTGAGTAAAAAATTTAAACTAATTTTTTTCCTCAATCTTACATGTGTGTTATTTGTTATGGTAGGGTTGTGTGTTCCCAAACTAATAAATGCTAAGGCCATACTGATGGGGACAGATATGGCTGAGAACTTACCTGTTAAGTAAGGTCACTATAGTGGGAAAAAGTAAGTATTGGATTAGGTTCACCAATTTACAGTTTTTATTCTGGCTCTACACCTGGGAAGCCTTTTGCCTTTCTGAGGCCTTAGGCCTCAGTTTTGTCGCTGTCTGTGAGGTCACCAGAGTCTTTTCCTAATTCTAGGTCTTGCCTACATCCCACCTCTACAAATTAATTGTTTTACTTTTCCTCAGTACATGTGAGAACATGAACTTCTCTTGGAGGAGTGAATGCAACCAATGTAAGGCCCCTAAACCAGATGGCCCAGGAGGGGGACCAGGAGGTTCTCATATGGGTAAGAAAGTCAGAGCTGGTAATAAAGATTTGGGATCAAAAAAGCAGGGAGGCTAGAGAAAAGGTAGGGATTATGGGACTGTGATATTTTTCTTTCGTCCTAGGGGGTAGCTATGGAGATGATCGTCGTGGTGGCAGAGGAGGCTATGATCGGGGTGGCTACCGAGGCCGAGGCGGGGACCGTGGGGGCTTCCGAGGGGGCCGGGGTGGTGGAGACAGAGGTGGCTTTGGCCCTGGCAAGATGGACTCTAGGTAAGTAGGACTCTAAACTGAAATAAGAATAATTGAGCAGGTCATGGGATACCAGGGTTTTATTGAGAAAGTTTCATTTTGAGGGCTGTATTGGAAGCTGAGATTGTAACCACAGTGGGTAGGGAATGAGGGAAGGAAAATATCTTAGGAAATGAATTTGTACATTTATACTATTTATACTCAGAGATGAGACATTTCTTGGGCGGCTAAGGTTTTGGGGGTGGGGTGGGTGGAGAGGTTGGTAATTCAAACCGTAATGGATAATTCTTTCTTGCAGGGGTGACCACAGACAGGATCGCAGGGAGAGGCCATATTAGCCTGGCTACTGAGGTTCTGGAACAGCTTTTCTTCTATACCCAGTGTTACTCTCATTATTTTGTAACCTTGCAACTCCTGATCACCCACGGGTTTTTGTGTCTGACTATGTAATTGTAACTATATCTCTGGTTCCCATTAAAAACCATCGTTTTAGTTAAATTTTTTTTCTCTTACACCCCTCTACAGAGGATGTCCTGGTCAGGAATATGAGTTTTCCTTTTAGATCCTCCTCCTAGGAGGAACTGGAATAAAGTGTTTGATAACTTGATCTAGGGGAGAAAAGGTCAAGTGGTATCCTTGAAAGTAGAGATTAAACTTTTCTGTCATCACCAAAGTTGGATGTACCAATGGGATTAATGAAGATTACATGATGTGTCATGAGTTTTGTTCCAAATTTGTCCAACTGTGGGTGTTTTTCTTTTGCCACATGTACATGCTGGTCTTAGTTTTCTATTTATAACAGCCTTTAAGGACTTTTGGTTCTTTCAACACTTTAATGGTGAGTCTCAAAAATGAGGTTTGCCTTTGGGACAGACAGTATTTAAATTTGGGGAAAACATAATTAGCCAAATTGAGTCTTGCATGGAGGAGAGTTAAGTGAGCCACCTACTCACGAGTACCTGTTCACTGCAGTAATTATGTGGCTCACTTTACAGACATAATGAAGTGCATGGGTTATGTGGCTTTGGGAATCAAATGGTGGAGCCAGGATTGAGTCCTACTATTTTGACTTAATTTCATTCTGAAGGGAACAAACTCATCCCAAATATTTGTTTCCTTAGACCTTAAGAGGTTGCTATTTGAGGGAAGAGGAAATAGTTAGAAGCAGGGGAAGGTTGGAATGGAAGGTTAGGGTATTACCTTATATATTTCAAGGTAAGACCCTGAACCCTAATTTTTTTGAAGGTAGGGCTTGGGTAGATAGGTGCTATGGAGAGACATGGATCTACCTGGGTGTGTCTTATCCTGCATGTGCCCAGAGGTTGAGGTCATTGATATTTTTAGGCTTGAGTGAGTTTTAATGATTGGGGTGGTGTTGGAGATGGGGAAAGAGTGGGGAGAATTGAGTTAAAACCTCAGAACAGCTCAACAGCATGTGCAATTTTTGAACCCCAGAGACCCTTTTCTTTTCCAAGTCTTGGGTTTTAGAAACTCGCTTGTACCTGCCAATCAATTGTTGAGCATGAACTTCAGTTATACAGAGCTGAAAATTACAGCCAACAGCAAAAAAGGTAATTTGCTGTCTGAAGCATGGCTTGTAGAGTGTGGTTCAGATCCCTGTTTGTGAAGTGCCTTCTCTGCTGAAATTGTCAAGTATGCTGTAGGTGTTTTCTGGACTAGAGTTGTTTATCCTCATCTGGTGACTTCAGACAGGGAAGCTATGGCTTTGCCAAAGGGAATGGCTGCTTTACCCTGCCTAGAGATTGGGGTGCTCAATAACTAAGAGAAGGCTGAGAATGGTTGAGATATTCCCAGGCAGTACTTTGAATTGGGGCTTATTGAACTTGGTCCACATGAGAAACCCTCAGAGCCAAGGATGTAGCAAGTTTCCCTCCTGTGGGAGGCTTCCTCTCCTTTTTTTTTTTTTTTTTTTTTAAATCTGCTTTCTTAAGATGAAGTTTGGTATTTGGTTCAAATGGCCTGATTCGAGTGTCTGAGAAGTTAGTTTCTGCTTCACCTAGTAGGATTCTCGGGTTAGGGTTTGGTTGTGATTCCTTGGTCTGGTGGAGGTTGCCATTCCTCTTGAGACCTGATTACTGACTGGGACTATTAGTATATAAGTTCTTAATTTGCATCCTAATGGTCTTCAGTGACATTAATTAGTCCTTAAATAAAAGGAAGTACGTTCCAGGTGTCTGTTAGTGGGTGGATCCAGTTTGAGGTTCTTTCAGAAGAACCGATGAAGACAAATGGAGGGAATGTTGGTTTTGAGAAGCTGGTTCTGTTACCAGCTCATTGGTGAGAAGATACATGGTGTTTGGACTTTGGGCCCTATATTCTTTACTACAGTACCTTTTAATAGGCCAGTAATAGCCAGTCATATTTTAATTGGTGAAGATTTTAGACTGGTCCTTTGGAGTCTAAGGAATATATTAATGAATTATTGAAAACGGTCTACAATCTTGAAGCACTAGATACCTAGCTTTTTGAGTTAGGATAGGGTAGGGTTTCAGTATGAAGAAAGGAAGAGGGTAGGTAATGGGTGGGGAGAGGTGAGCTACTGGTCTGCTTGTGTCCTGTTTCATTTTCATCATCACATGCTGTTACTACCTGCATTTCAGTAACTTGTTTATAGGGCTGAGGTTATGTCACTGATGTATAGATTGACTACTAGTTAGGTATAGGGTCCAATCCCTAAGAGATATCTTCACCTAGGCATGTTTCTTCCGATTTGCAGTCTACCAGTGCTCCACCGTGGGTTTTGTAACCAGATCTCACTTCCTACTAGTTTTCAAGAGAGGCTAAACTCAGTGTGAGGGACTCTACCCATTCTTCCCAGAACTCAGGCTCCCTTTCCTTAGCCTCTTTCCTTTCATCTTTAACTTTATTTTGAAATAATTTGAGACTTGAAGAAAGTTTCCACAAAAATTACCTTGATCATGGTACTGGCATGTAAGAACTGAGGAAGTAGTTTTAAGTGGATGTTGGCAACAGATTTGACTAGGGCTTGTAGAAATTATTGGGTGTTAAGAGTTTTTAGAAACCATTGAATCTAAAATTCCCATTGACCTTGAGGCAGGAACAGGTGAGAAAAGTACCTCATGATCAGGAGTTTGGGTCTGGAAATAGTGTTCTCTCAGCTCTTTGGATTGGCTGTGGTGCTAGAAAGAAGGGCTCTCTTAACAGTTGAGAGCCACCAGTTTGGGAACTGGAGGCAGGAAAGAATCTTAGACTACTGAGTTGAATATTGGGGATTCCTTGTACTACAGGGGAACCAAGCTTTGGCAGATTGAAGTGGACGTGATTGGGGTGGGAATGGGGAAATCCTTGAAGGGTGCAGTTGACCTTTCCAGGTAGTACGCTGCATACACCTCATGGTGGCAGTGTTGTACGTAGTTGCCCAGATTCCCTGCAGCTGTTCAGTACAGCTCCCTAGGGCTTCATAGCATCTCCTTCAGGGTGGGACCTGTCTAGCCTGACAGCTTTTTTTCTTGTGTTAACACATTTTGAGGGAAAGCTGTCTTCGCTCAGTGAAAGCAAATCCTCGTGTAGGAAGGCCTCTGCAAATTTGTCTTCAGTCTGAGATGGCAGAGCCGAATCCTCTATTCAGCATTGTACGGAAGCAAGCTGAACATATGAATCATTAGGCAATGTTTTTAGCATGTGGACTCTAATTCAGTGTGTAGGTCCAGGTGGGGCACAAGCTCTGATACTGCTGATTCAACAGCTCACTTGGAGCCATGTTCTGAAGTTTTGTAGAGACTCCTTTTCTTCTAATTCCCTCCACTTTCCCTGAGAATGGGAAGTTTATAAAACTTTACCTAAACAAAGCTAGCTAGAAGTCAAATAAGATCATTCATGGACGGCTGGGGCTGCATATGGGTTTTCATTCTGATCAGCACAGGCCTGAGGCCAACACAGGCTTTCTGCTTATTCTGTCTTGTGATGCTTAGAGATCGGAGCAAGAAAAATTGTTTCAGATGCTGTTCCCATTGGGGACCTAAGAACAAATATCTTGGAGATGGTTGAAGTTAACGTGGACTGCTGTGGGCCAATTGCAGTTAAGTGACGAGCTATGGGATGCTGAGGCACAAACTGTCCTTGAGTCTCTATCCTTTGGCTGTGTGCTTTGTGTCCTTCACTCTATTGTGCTGTGTTTGAAGACTTAAAAATGTGAGCTCTCTTGCTGTGCTCCTCTTTGTTTCCCCAAACAAAAAAGGGGAAAGAGGAAGCCTCCAAGAAAAATTTTTTAACTTAAATAGGGCCATTCCTTAGACTTATTTCTTTGGACTCAACACCTACACTTTATTTTTTTGTTTTTGTTTTTGTGGTGACATTGGTTAATGAAATCTGGTAAGTTTCAGCTGTAATTTTTAACAGTATGGTGTATATATGTACATGGTGTTCACCTCCCGTAGTTAGGTTTCTTTCACCATATATTTGACTACTTTTACCCTGTCTACCTCCCATTTCTGTCCTCTTACTCTCTGGTAACCACTAGTCTGTTGTCCATGTCCATGAGTTTCTGTCCTGTTCATTTGTTACTTTTAGGTTTATATCCCACATATGAGTGATATCATGTGATTCTCAACATTTTCTGTCTGGCTTATTTTGCTTAGCATGATTATCTTGAGATCCATCCATGTCACAAATGTGGCGGTATTTCATATCATCTCGGGGCTGAGTGTGGCATATTTTAAGGCTATTTGTTCAAGGAAGTGTTAGCTGTGTCCCCAGCTCATGAAAACCATTAGGTTCCTGTCAAGTTTAAAAAAAAAACCTTAGAGTTGTACAGTGACTGCCATTTGTTACTTTTTATATGTGAGGCACTTGTATAGAGATTGAAAAGATTTCTTTTTATGGGGCTCAGTCTCAGTCCTATGTGAAAATATACCGTGACAATGTTTTGCCACTGGAACCCAGAAGAGTTCACACCACAGCTGAGGGTATGCTAGGACAGCTAGAAGATTGCGAAGTGTTCAGAGATAAGATGCCAGCACAGGGTGTGAGCAAATAGGGTAGCTGGGATCATTGTGTATGTGAAAAAAAGGTTGGATGTGGGGTCCTTTAAGGGCCAGAAGGAGAGTTTTCTAGTTAGTCTGCTGTTGCCATATGTCTAAGATATAGGGTTGATTAAAGGAGGACATGTTCACATTTGGAAATGGTAAGGTCCTTGCAGAACATGTAATTGAAAACATCTCAGGGACTGAATAATAAGGTTGGAATTATGAGACTCAAGAAGATTTGGTAGAAGAGGGTGGAGTGAGGGTGGAATGGGGGAGTATCAGAATTTTATGGGGTGGCTCACTAAATACCAGGGCACAGGATACTGAGGTGCTAGGGCCAGTTCCCACTTTGAGGAAGCTCAGCTTTCTTGGAGTCCCAAGTAACCTTAGGAACTGTCCATGTGACTGGCCTTGACAGTGGCCACATCTTAAACTTCCTGATAGCTTGCTTCTGTAACATACCACTTTTGTTGGTGATCTAGCAGATAACAGTAGGGAAATGTTAGACCGTCAGAATGTGATCGTCAGAATGTGATCGTACTCGTACGTACACCACTAAGGGAGTGTGTCGGGGGGAATAAACACTACATTTGCTAATTGTCATCTAGGTGAGGATATTCAAAGTGAAGTCTTTGGTGGGCTGGTGTATCATAAGTGGTACAGAACCATCTGTACCTTCATGCCTAGATCCCTTGTGTCACACCCAGGGCCCCTCCCCAGGCCCTTCCCGTTTCTTTGCATAATGCTGCTTCCACCCCAAAGAAAGATGAGAGGAATTTAGATACAAAGTATACTCAGCATGTCCTAGGATTTTGGTTCCCTAACAGCCTCTGGAAAGGCTCCTAATGTGTTCCCTGGAGAAATGACAGTTTGAACTGCTTGTGTCCAAGTATATAGAGTTTTTAAAGTTGACCTGCATAGTTCAGATGTGAGTTCAAGGGTCAGCTCCATGGTTGGGAATGCCCACATGCAGAGGGCTGACTTTTTATGTGTGGATTTATTATTGAGCAGGTCAGTCTTGACGTATTCGAGGATCAACTAATATTTTTTTCATAAGCAAAAGTTCTATCAAGGAATAGCTAGAATTTCTAAAGTTTTTGTGGTCGGTATGTTTTCCAGGTAAGATGTAACCTGTAACCTTTCTCCAGGGGGTAGGAGGGAGCACTTAAACCTACTGATGTCAGTGCTAGTGCCAAAAGGAAACCTAGAATTGAATTTGATGGCTTGTGGTCTTCTGTCCTAATGTTTAGATGATAGTGTCTCTCCCTTTGAAAATTACTCCAATTGTACAATTTTTTTTTTCCCCATGGAAAAAGTGAAAGAAGCTATATAGGTTAGTGAAGAATGTCATAATTGCCTCTGATAAGTCTGGCTCCTCACAGTTCCAGACCCGTTGTACATACCTGTTTTAACTGTTAGACCACAGGGCTAACTATAGGCTCAAGGGCAGACCTGGGATAGCATTGGAGGAGCCACCGAATGGTGGATGAAGGAATATTCATGGTGACTGAGGCAGGAAGGGTGAAGATTTGGGGAACCTGCTGCCCTAGAAATGGGCAGAGTAGAGCATCACCTGAGCCTGTGGCATTTGGATATGTACCTTAGCTCTGCATGTACTTCCAGGCTGGAAGAAGGAAAAACACATGAGTACAAGCTGGTTTTTCATATATTGTATATAAAAAAGACTGATTTACCACATACAACCTTTGGCAGTTTCAGCTGCTTCTGGGGAAGACACCTCAACTCTGTTCCAGGTCAACTACCAGAAAAGGTTGGTTGTCCCTCAGGGCCTGAAGGAACATATCCTTGCAGGTCAGGTTCCAGGCTGGAGAAAAGCTGAAGAGCTTCCTCATCTTTGTTTGATTGGTGGTCTCCGCTCTCACTGCCTGGTATTGCTCCTCTGACAGAACCTTCCCGTACAGCGCATCCAGCACTCCGTCCACATCTGTGACACGAGCGATGAGGGCTGCCCGGTGCTGGTCCACAAAGTGCAGTGCTGGGTGTAGGAGTGGGGAGAGCAGATGAGCCCGTGCCAGGGTGGGAGCTGGGGCCTGTTCCTGTTGAGCATTTAGAGCTCTTCAGAAATTGCTCTGAATGCACACTGTGGGGTGGGGCTCAAGGTGGCAGCCTGCCAGAACAATGATGGGATGAGTATAACTTTGTCTCCCTTCTCCGCCAAGCTAGGCTTGGCTCAAGGTTTGTGAGTGGGTGGGAAGGGTTGGCCCAGCCTTGCTCTCCTGGTGTTTCTGGCTGAGGGACAACGGACTGCAGGGTTGTGCTGCTGGGCTGGGGAGGTGCCCAGGCAGGTGGAGTTGGGTGTGAGGGCCTTACCTGGCATGGCTGCTGTCTGAGGAGGGGCCTTGGTCACTGCTGGTGTGGCTGCAGAACCTGGAAGGAAATAGGTAGTTCCCTTTCCATTTCTGTCATCTCTAGGCTCTTGGATTAGGGGCCCTTTGGTGTGGAAGTCAAGGTCAAGGGAAGTGGGAAGTCTCCCCAGCAGGAGGAGCTTTAATTAGTTTTAGGAGCAACAGGAAGTGATGAGTCTGAGGCAAGCGTTCAGTTTGGGGGTTGGGTGCAGATGAGGGGATTGCGGAGGGCGTGGAGGGGGCGCGCTCACCCTTGCACGTCATCTGCAGCTGCTCTGCTGTCTGCTGCATGCCCATTTCGCGCAGAACGAGTGCCGTGAGTTCGGCCCCATAGGCCTCTAGGTAGTGGCTGATGAGCTTGTCGGTGAGGTCCACGGCGTCCATGGCCAGCAGCGCCCCCCGCGGGATGCGCCCGTAGCCATCGCGCAGCGGCACTGAAAGCAGCTTCAGCTTGAATTTCTTGAACTCGTCGGCGGTGAGGTCCTCCAGCGCATCCAGGATGGCATCCCGAGCGCGCCCCATGGCTCGGGTTCACCCGCTGCTATAGCTGCCTCACTGCAGGATGTCCACAGACCAGGAAGTCTGCTCTGGGGCGGGACCTGCAGATCCCTGCCTTCCGACTCCCGCCCCCGCCCCATCCCGTTGCTCTCCGGTGCTTCCGACTGCTCTGTTGGTTCCCACTCACCGAGGCATCTGGGCTCAGTCCCCTTGCCATCGTGGGTAGGGCGAGGGGAGGCGGGCAGGATCCTGTCCTTCAGCTGGCCTGCAAGGGGCGACCCGGGCGACGTGGCGGAGAGGGCCTCCTGGGTGGCGCCTGCGTCTCTAGGCCTGCGCTAGCTAGCACAGACCAGGAACCCAGTTAACTGAAGTGCCAAGACTTAGAATCTTGCCATTCTAGGACCCTGGAATTGCCACATTTCTCTGAATCTTAGCATCCTCTTGCATGTATCATAGCTTCTTAGAATTATAGAATGCTAACAGCCGGAACCATGTAGCTCCTCCAATTCTACCTACTAGAGAGAAATGAGGTGTAAAAAATGTGTGGAGAGTATCTGTGATCCACCTCTCTGATTCTGTTTTCTTATCTGTAAAATGGGGTTAACATTCATTCATCCACTTAGTAAATATCCCAACGTAACATGGGTTCCTGAAACAGCCAACTGTCTTTCCCTGGGAGAGCCAGGATTTGGTCCCAGGAGTTGAATTTCTTAGGAAGTGATGACAAGAGACACTTGAAATGGTTGAGAAAATTCTCTCCTGGAGGAAAAGTCACAGGTGGAGAACTGCTCTGGGCCCAGGGCTCTTGACCCAGAAGAGCAGGTGAGATGTGGTGCACTGGGGATTGGAGCCTAAGCTGTGCCCAAATTCTTCACGTACATATTCAACATGGCTGGTAAGGCCCTGTTGGTCTAGCCCCTGTGCAGCTCACCAACCTTGTCTTGCACCACACTCTGCTCTCCCTCCATCTCTGAGTTCCAGCCTCACTGGCCTCTTGAGTTCCTCAAATGTGCCAGATGCCTTTGCTTATTTAAACCTTTACACATGCTTGCAGTTCCCTCTACTTGGAAATCTGTTCCCTTACTCAATGCTTGACAAACTCTTGAGATTTTATGTCTCAAATTAAATGTCACTTCTTCAGGGAGATCAGGTTCAGAGTCCCTGCCAGAGTAGTTCATATAGCACCTGTTATTTTTAGCTCTCATAGCAATTGTGTGACTAAATCGTAACTAATTCTGTTTAGCATCAGTCTTCCTTGTTAGTCTGTAAGTCATGCTGTCCACATCATTGTTATATCCACAGCATCCAGAACAGTGTTTGGCCTCTAGTAGGTGCTCTATAAATCTTTGTGGAGTCAATGAATGAATGAAAATGAATGAATGGGCCTTGGGGCTCAAGGGAGGACACCAGTAACTGGAAGGTATACTTTACATAGCTTTTCAAAGAGAGGCAGCTTTTAGGAGCTGAAGTATGTGGACTTGAATCCTGGCTGTCCTCCCTAGGTGGGTATTGGGAGTCCTTCATTTTTCCTCTTAACAATCACCATTCATTCTAGTGATGTAATCCTGACATATTATACTTTTATTCATTTATTGGGCATCTATCTCTCCACCAGAATGTGACCTCCATGAATGCAGAGACACTGGTTTGTTCATTGCTGAATCTTTTGCATCGAGAGATGCTCAGTGAAGATTTGCTATGTGAAATGAATGAGGCTGTGTTACTTGAAACATGTTGTATTCAGGAGCTTCTAGAAGGGTAGCAGGGCCCTACTTCCCATCCTTGTGTGTGATGCCCCACACAGGCTGGGTAGTTACTATTTGCCAACATCCTCACTATGGGTAGCACTTGTGTGTGGTCCAATAGTCAGTGTTCCCTGAGTCATGGCTGTTTATTATTGTGCTTCATTGGTCTTTGTTCTTTCAGAATCTCCAACTCATTTTGTGTAATGTGGCCAGAAGTTTACATCTTCCTAGCCCACACATTGATCCTGTCTCTTTCCTGCTCAGAAACCTCCTATGACTGACTCCCAGTGCCTCCAAATCAAATCCAAGTTCTCTGACTTGGCCTTCAGGCCTTTGCCAACCTTCTTAGCAGCACCTTCTGTTATGTTGGACTCTGGACTACTACACTGTGGTACTTGCTCTATGGTTGCCCTCTTTTCCTCCTGGTCTGCTTGGTGGGTTCCTGCCTGTCATGAGGAATCACTTTTTGTAAGAAATAATAAAAATTGGAGTCCCTTTTTAGGCTGTGATCCTTCACATACATTATTTCTAAACCTTACAACAATCCCTTTGGGATAGGGAATAGTAACCCCATTTTACAAATGAGAAGACAGGCTTAGGTTGAAGGACTTGGCCAAGGTCACTTGGCTAGGGGATCTATAGCTTGTCTAGCTTCTGGATCTGTCTGAGCTTTGACCCATGGCAGGAAAGAACCTTCAGTCTTATTTCAGGCCCACCCTTGCCCCCTGGACTAGAGCCAGAGCAGTTGGTGGTGCTAAAATGCTTCCTGGTGTGAACTGACACCTAACAAGAATAATCCTTTGAATGCTGGAGCCAGATTCCTCCTCCCAGGGTCAGAAAGACCACAGACTGCCAGGACATTGGGCAAGTCACTTAATCTCTTTGTGTATCATGACATCCCTATAAGATAGGAACAATGATGGGGTCATTAAGAGGTTACAAATGAAGTTATGAGGTTATAAATGGATTAAAAATTACAAAGTGCTTGAAACAAGCCTAGCCCTTAGTTAGATGCTTTTGTCATTGTTAAAGTTTCTGAGCCTCAGTTTTCCAATCTGTGAATTGGGGATGACATTATTGCCCTTATAGGGTTCCAGAGAAGATTCATTGGAATAATTAGTAATAGTAATAGCAATAATGTTAATAGCAACATTTATTAAACATCTTCTATGGGCCTGACATTGTTCTAAGAGCTTTACATGAATTAGCTTGTTGAATCTCTGATACTAATCCTTAAATGATCTTCATTTTACAGATGAAAAAATCCAGGTCAAGTGACTTGCCCAAGGTTACACAACAAGGAAAAAGCAGAGTCAAGATTTGAACCTAGTAGTGGCAATCACTGCTTTCTAAGTCCTTTAATGCCAGCACACCATCCCTCGTGTTTATTGTATTATCTAATTTAATTCTCATGACAACTCTACAGGGATAGTATTATTATCTTACTTATCCTCATAATATAGCTGAAGATGCTGACGCCCAGAGAGGTAGGTGAACTTTCTGAGGGTAATTAGCAGGAGCTCATGATGTCAGCCTTCAGGACCTGCTTCTGCAGTGGCTTTGACTGGGGGATTTCTGGCTTCTTTCTGCATCTGTCCAATACAAGGGGCCCTCATCTCCCACTGCACTTATCTTTCCAGCTGTTAGGAAGCTCTTCCTTAGGACAAGCTGAAATCTGCCCCCTCTGAGCTCTGTGGGTTCCAGAGCTCTGTCTAAGGTCAGTGACACTTGTCCTCACCTTCTCCTTCCCTAGACATGGTTTCTGGCCCCTCCTTGTCCTCCAATCTGCTATAGACAATCAATGTTCCTTCTGTGAATCAGAGGTCAGACCTCTGCAGAGAGATGGAAACCCACTGTCCTGGATACCCACTCCTATTGACCAAAATCTTTAGTCCCAGCCTTGCAGTGATGGAAACTTGAGGTGTTTACTTTTCTGAGCTAGAGTGAAGTGGCTTGTGGTTTCAGATACCAGCTCCAGATATGCTTTTATCCCTACCCTCCTCTTGTGTGTTATCCGAAGGCAAAGTCTGGCCCTTAGTTAGATGCTTTTGTCATTGTTAAATGACATTGTAAAATGTCAGAGATTTAGAGTGGGGAAATCAAACTTCCTGAAATTATCAGGGTTCCAGTAAAAAGCTTGAGCTTTCTGAGACTTCTCACATACCATGAGAATCAAATCTGGAGTCATTTGTACAGATAATTGCTCTGATCCAAAAGAATAATAAAACTTTTGCTATCTCTTCCTGAGAGGCCTAAATGATTATACCCTGAACAAAGTTCCTAGGTTAAGTCCCCAAGATGCCAAGAGCCTGGAGTAGCTTCCTAATGAGCCAGCCTGCAACATAGAAGAGCTTTAAGCATTCAAGAAGAAATGAGTCCCAGGAATTAGAGACTTGTCATAAAAGCCAAGATATTCAAGGAGTCATCTAACTCCAGGGGAGATTTATTTACCTGCCAAAGAGTTGGAATATGAAGACCTTTAAGGAGAGGAGGGGGACAGTATTCGAGGCCCTCGAGCTCCCCAAAGGGACCAGCTTCCCCCTCCTTCCCCTTTATAAGCAGGAAAAATAATTCTTGTTGCTCACCTATGGGGTGTCTGACTACTCTCATAGGATAATGGACGTGGCTATTGTCACATCATCCTAGGGCACAGGGGGGCCAAAATGTCTTCTGTTTACTGTGAGGTATTTAATGAGAAGTCTGTTCCTGATCCAGAACACCTGTGTGCACATTTGGGATAAAATAAATAAACACAAACATTAAAAAGCCAAGAGCGGGAGTCCAAGGGGAAATTAAGAGACAGATGAAACAGAGACAGGAAGCGGTTAAGGGAGAAAGAGCAAATCCAGGTAAAGGCTGAGGGAGGACAAAAGAGGACCAGGTGAATATGTGTTTATTCATTTGTTGGGTATTTATTGAGCACTTACCATGTGCATACACTTTTAAGTTGGAGACAAGCAGTGAACCAATTTATATTCTAGCAGGAGGAGACAGACAAGTTCAACATATTGCATGTCAGATGGTGATAAATATTATGAAGAAAAGTAAGGCAAGATAGTGAGAGGTGAGATTTAAAATCAGAGTTAAGAAAAGCCTCATTGAAAAGGTGACATTGGGTAAAGATCTGAGGGAGGACAGGAAAGGAACCATGTAATACCTGAGTTTGAAAGAGTTTTGCAGGCAGAGGAGATAGCAAATGCAAAGGCCAAGGCTGGTGTGGCAGGGATGGTGGGGAGGTAGGGGAATGAGAGATAAATGGAGTCAGATTGGGTAGGGCTTTGTAGGTCACGACGAGGACTTTGATTTTTATTTTGAATGAAATTTAACCATATTTGAAGGATAAGCATAAAGGAAGGCTTGAGGCTCCCAGGGCAGAATCCCTCTATGATTTTTTTTTCAAGCATTTAGGAAGGCCCACTTTGCCCCAGGGCTTGGGCTGGGTACTGGAGATACCTACAGAAAAAAAGACTCTCCCCTCAGCTCTGGAAGAAGAAAACCTTTCAGGGTGGGAGAAGGGTTGAAGGTGGAGATAATACTGTCTGTGACTCTGGAGAGCCATAAGCTTGGGAAATAAGTGGGTGACAAGCTGAGGAGGGGCCACACTCAGGGAAGGGGGAGGCTGAAGAGTGTGTAAGTGGGGGTAGGGGAGAAAGGGAGAACTCCTCCCAACCATGTTTTTGTTTTCTTTGTGGTATAAGAGCTCTGTCTCCTGCTGGTTCAGAGTTCTGGCTCCAGACTGGGAAGAAGGGACCGTGTGATGAGCCAGGACAGGTGGCCTGGACATGTGATGCTTGTTCTCTGACTACTTAAGTCCTCACTTTTAGAAACGTTTCCAGAAATGATGGAAAGGGTAGGAGGGCAGCTAAATATAGTTCTAGGGCCAGGGCTCTAGTCTGGGAGGGTGTGTCTGCTATTTGCTGTGGGTTATTCCCTTGGTGTCTACTGCTAGCTGCCCCTGTAAGTCCCCTGTCTTTGCTCTGGACTTGCTGCTTGCTGCTAACCTATCTTCAGACACAGCTGTGACCCGGTGTTCAGTTAGTTAGGCCTGACTTTGAGACTCTTGGGAGTCTCTTTTAGCCCAAGATCTCCAACCAGACCTGTGAGTCCTGTGGATCCTGTGGGCTTGAAGATATGGGGGAGGGGAGGGCTGGAGATCTTGGAGAGGTGAGAGGCTAGGGGGTAGAGGCTGTGGAGAATTTGGGGCTAAGACAGGGGATGGATAGTGGGTAAGACTGTGTTTGCAACCCAGGTTCCTGTTTAGAAATTGGGGTTGAGACAATGTCCTTTATAGGAGATATTTTGGGAACTGGGCTGAGAACTGCAGTTGAGATATTTTTGGGATCGAAACAGAGTTCCCCTTTCCCCTTGGCCAGACCAGGGTCCCTTCCCGTGTGGGATGTGAGGTCTTAATAGGCTGGGGCTTCTTGTGGGGCTGCAAATTTGAATGATTTCCCTTCTACCCAGGCCCGCCATGTCGGCTGCGCCCGGCCTCCTGCACCAGGAGCTGTCCTGCCCGCTGTGCTTGCAGCTGTTCGACGCGCCGGTGACCACCGAGTGCGGCCACAGCTTCTGCGGCGCCTGCTTGAGGCGCGCGGCGGGGGAGCCGGCGGCGGACGGCACGGCGCCCTGCCCGTGCTGCCAGGCGCCCACGCGGCCTCAGGCGCTCAGCACCAACCTGCAGCTGGCGCGCCTGGTGGAGGGGCTGGCGCAGGTGCCGCAGGGCCACTGCGAGGAGCACCTCGACCCGCTCAGCATCTACTGCGAGCAGGACCGCGCGCTCGTGTGCGGCGTGTGCGCCTCGCTGGGCTCGCACCGGGGTCACCGCTTGCTGCCCGCCGCTGAAGCCCATGCGCGCCTTAAGGTGCGGGACCTTGGCGCTCTCCGGCGGGGGTCGGGCTGGATGGGGTTGGACGAGGCGGGGCCTGGCCATTCAGGGGGTTGCTGTATTTACTTGGATTTTGAGCTTCAGGGCCCCGGGCAGAGGGAAGCAGCTAGGGAATGTGCGGGGCTGACGAGCTGGAGGCAGGGGCCGGCGGAGAAGGGGGCTTTGGTGGGACGAGAGCGACGCAGACCTAGATTTCCCGGGGTCAGCCGCTGGCACGCCCTGGGAGATGTGGGGCAGCGGCCACTGAGCCGGGATGAGCAAGGGGCCCAGCGGGTGAGCCCGGGCGCTGGGGCAGGGCGCCGCGCAGGGCAGACTGGGGGGAGGGGCGTGGGTGTGGCCGGGAGCCGGGGCGGGGCCGGCTCGGGCCAGTTCAGCACTGCCCATCCGCTCTCCCAGGAACCGAACCCCTGCCGGCCTGAGCATCGTGAGATGGGGCATCACTGAAGGGGAGGCGGGGCGGCAAGGCACACCTGGGCACTGAGCTCTGTGCGCAGGCCCACGCTGGCACGAGACCCAAGTCCAGACTTGTTTTTTCTGGTTAGAGAATGCTTCCAGAGCTCACGCATAGTTGTGCGCGGCCCATGGTTTGCGATTCCCATAGCTCGCCCATGCCATACGTGTGGCAAATCACTCGCAGGTAGCTACAGGAGGGTATGTGGCTACATAGGCCCAGGGATATCTATCATGAAGAATTTATTGGACTGTGGAAGAATAAACGACAGGTGCAGAGGCGGGAGAAGTGGGTTTTGGAGGCTTGGATTGGTCTTTGGTCCCCGCGGTGGAGAAGCTGCCATTGTCTTCTCACAACTGGTGGTCGAAGTGAGCTTCTGTGGGTTTTCTTTCCCCACAAACAACAATGTTGCCCTGCTCTTCTTGGCCCTAGACTCCTGGAGGGCGGAGACCCCAGTCCTCAGGCGAGTATTTGAGGCCCCCAAATTCCCCTAGGGAACCAGCCTCACCTTCCCTCCCTCTCCTGACGTGCCAGTCCAGCCTGGAGCAGGCCGGTTGTCTCCTAGCCCAATGCAGGAGCTCCTTCTCCCAGGAGTCCTCCCAATCCAGGCTCACCTCTGCTGAAAACCGCATAACTTCCAACCTCATCTGTCTTTATCTGCGAAGAGAGAACAGAGTACTTGAAATGGGACAGGGCGCCAGGAGTCCCAGGAGCCTCCAGGGGGCAGGTGGGGCCGGACTCCGCATCAGCTCAGCCCTAAACCGCAGGGAGGGTCCGGCTAGTGGTCTGAGGGGGGACCCCAGTAAGGAGCCTGAAGGAGGAAGGGGACAGGAAAGCTGGCGAGGTTCCTTGTAGAGGATGAGGGGCTGGGTGCAGGCTTGACCATGTGCCAAGACTCAAGAGGGATCGAATGGCCTGTGCGGGCCGAAGGAGACTCACACTAAGACGCCCTGCAGCCGTTCTGCCTCCTCCTGCATGCCGATGTCGCGCAGCACGCCTACGGTGAGCTCCGCGCCGTAGTCTTCGCAGTAGAAGGCGACCAGCTTGTCGGTGAGGTCCACGGCGTCCAGCGGCCCGAGCGCCCCGCGCGGGATGGTCCGAAAGCCTTGGCGCAGCGGCGCGGCTCCCAGCTTCAGCTTGAACTTCTTCAGCTCATCCGCCGTCAGGTTCTCCAGCGCCTCCAGGATGGCGTCGCGCTTCCTCCCCATGGCTCAGCCCTGCCTCCTCTGAACCTACAACGGCCCCGTGCCAAGGGCCACCGGGCCCGCCCTGTCCTGCAGCAGGCGGGGCTGTCGCCCTGGAGGACGTTCCAGGGAGGAGGTTGTCCTGGCGACTGTCCAGGCGAACCCTTGGTTCAATACTGTGGCTCCCGCTGTCCCCGGTATTTAACTGCAAACAGCGCCTCCTGAGTCTTCCAGTTTCCCTTAGTGAGTGTGGGAGGAGGCCGCCAATTTGGGCAACCAAAGGTAAGGTGCGATGACTGTTTCCATTCTGCAGAAGAGAAAACTGAGGTTGGAAGCCATGAAGGCAGGACTGGAACCACCTGAGTCCAGAACCATGTGCCCTCCAGCAAAGACTGGCTTTGGCAAGAGGTTTTAGGAGCTCCCCAACAACCTGCATTTCAGGAGTCATAAACTAACAGGCCTGGGATAGGATCCTGCTCACAGATATGTTGGAGTGGTTGCTGCATCAGACATTCTTATTAAATTGCCTGCTCCCAGAGCTTGATGTGTAGGGAAGCTGATTGAGGTGTTTTGCTAATATTCTGCTTTTAAGCATGTGGTGCAGCCCAGAAACAGGAGGAGGTTGCATTTCTTCTTCACACATCCTGCACTCACCCCCTGAAGATTGCTGTATGCTGTCTTCATATGGAGGAGACCCAGCCACATTTGTGCTTGTTATCCTGACAAAGATTTGTGCTGGGGGGCTGGGGGCTGACAGCTGAGGGGATGGGATTGGGCTAGGGAGAACTTAACCTAAACAGACAATGGGAAGGTAGAGCATTCTAAACATCAGGACCAGTACTGGCAAGGGTCTGGAGACCTGCAGGTAGATTCGAGGAATGAATGGTAAGATGTCAACTTGGCTGGAGGAAGAGCTGGCATTGAAGCTGAGCCATAGAGGGCAGGCTTAGGGTGGGATGTGTGGGTTTGGGGGGGCAGCAGCATCACTTCTTTATATCTCACACTCCAGGCACAGCTCCCACAGCAGAAGCAGCAGCTGCAGGAGGCATGTATGCGCAAGGAGAAGAATGTGGCTGTGTTGGAGCATCAGCTGACGGAGGTGGAGGTGAGGGGCTCAGCATAACAGAGTCCAGGGACTGGGAGTTCAGACTGGGTGTCCCCAGCCAAATGCTTTTGCCTGTCTGCCCCCACAGGAGACAGTGTGTCAGTTCCGGGGGGCTGTGGGGGAGCAGCTGGGCAAAATGCGGGTGTTCCTGTCTGCACTGGAAGGCTCTTTGGACCATGAGGCCGAGCGTGTGCGGAGTGAGGCAGGGGTTGCCTTGCGGCGGGAGCTGGGGAGTCTTAACTCTTACCTGGAGCAGCTGCGGCAGATGGAGAAGGTGTTGGAGGAGGTGGCAGACAAGCCACAGACTGAGTTCCTCATGGTAAGCATTGGATAACCTTCTATCTCTGCCCCTCAGCCAGTGTTCAGGCCCCAGAAACCTCACTCTATTGTCACATCTCACCCCTGTGGTTCAGAGAGGGGCAGGGACAAACCAGGGTCACACATGGAAGAGGGGTGGGCCTCAGGACTGTTGTTATGGTTGTTTAGGTTGGTCACTGCAGAAGGACACTTTAGCAGTCACTTTTCATATCATAAATCATAAATGTTGTAGGTTGGCATATTTATTAGGACAACCTTCTGTCAGGTGGAATTAGTTTCTTGAGGGAGGGGGTACCTTTTTCTAATTTACACAGAGATAAAGGGCTAGGAGTGGTCTTGAATTCTGGGTTCTTTTGGCTTTTTCTGAGTCTTCCTGACTCCATACTCAGCATTCTTCGGGGTCTACCCGATTCTCAGAAGTCTCCAGTGTCTCCCCTTCCTGCTTCACTTCCATTCTCTTTTTCTCTCTTTTCAGAAATACTGCCTGGTGACCAGCAGGTGAGATTAACCTGGCCCTTTCCCTGACTATCACTCATCTTCAGGAATGTTGCTTGGCTCTCCCTCTATTCACAATATGCTTGTGTACTCCCATTCAGTCCACTACACTTTTCCTGTACTTTGTGTTGAACATAGAAATGAACCTGACCTGGTCCTTCTCCTCAGGGACCTGCCAGACAAATATGGGCAGGGACATAGGCATCACTGTGTGCTCAGTACTGCAGTGGAGGAGAAGTGGGTGGCCAGGGCAGGCATCCCAGAGGAATGCACATTTGAGTTGGACACTGGAAGAATAAACTAGAGTTGAAGAGGCGGAGCTGGGGGAAGAGAATTGCAGGCAGAGGGAACAGCAAGAAGACTAGTAAGAGAGGGAGGAGATGAAGCTGGTGCAGCAGGTGGGGGCAAACTGCGAGATGCCGAGGAGTTTGGATCTCATCTTAACAGAAGATTTTAAAGTACATAACATAAAATGCACGTAACATAAAATTGACCATTTCAAACATTTTTTAAAGTATACACTGAAGGTTCAGTGTCATTAAGTACATTCATGTTGTTTTGCAAACATCACCACCATCCATCTCCAGAACTTCATTTTTCCAAACTGAAAGTTCAGTCGAGGAGTTTTAAGGCAGAGTGTGATGTCAGGAGATCCTGGAGCTTCACCACAGCCCTGTCCTCTTCTCTTTGGGTTACTGCCTGTTGCTTTCCTCCCATCCCATGCCTCCTCTGGAAGTCCCTTCACAGATACCTTTCCACACCTCACCACCCCTAGGCTGCAGAAGATCCTGGCAGAATCACCACCACCTGCCCGTCTGGACATCCAGCTGCCTGTCATCTCAGATGACTTCAAATTCCAGGTGTGGAGGAAGATGTTCCGTGCTCTGATGCCAGGTACTGGGCAGGGCTTACTCTGGGTTTATGTTTGTAACTGTATGGTTGATGGTAAGCCCCAGCCACACACAGAGGTTTCCCAATCCTAGCTGGGAAGGTTATCGAAGAAGGTGTCTATTGTCCCTTTACTCCTGCACCCTTGAAACCTGTGCTAGGAGAAGGAACTTCGAGATCATGGGGTTTACAGGTGGGTGACTAATATGGAGAGGACACTGCTTATGGAAAGAGTGCTACTGTTGGTAGCAGGGGACACTGGGGCCTGGGTTTGAGCCCTGTGTGATCCTTACCCAGTCCCTACCTCTTCTGGACAATGGAGATGATAATCTCTGCTAATTGGGGCCTGAGGATCTGCAGAGCTAGAACACTGGGGACTGGCCTGGGTCAGACACTGATACTGGTGGCCTGTGGCTGGAGGCCCAAGGGCTCAACCTCCTCTCCCCAAGAACTAGAGTGCATTGGGGTGCAACAGATTATAGTCTTGCCCAGAGACTGGGTCAAGACTGACAGATGACAGTGGCAGGAGGCAGGGGCTGTCCTCAGATAAGTTTTCCTGACCATCTTCAATTTTGTGACATACATGGTGAGTTATATGTCTTGTATCAACTTAATCCACCCACAACCCTGGAAGGAGGCAATTATGGCCTCATTTTACAGCTGAGGAAACTGAAGCTTAGAGACCTGTAGTCTTTGGCTGAAGTCAGCAAACAGAAAGGGGTTCACCCCCTAGAGGAGCTGGGAGGATCAGAGGAGACAGAGGAGCCCATAAGGTGGTTGTGGGAAAAGGCAGGGGCCTGACCGGTCTGGTCTCTCTCTGGCAGAGTTGAAGGCACTGACCTTCGACCCGAGCACAGCTCACCCGAGCCTGGTGCTGTCGTCGTCCTGCCGCCGAGTGGAGTGCTCCGAGCAGAAGGCGCCGCCAGCGGGCGAGGACCCGCGCCAGTTCGACAAGGCGGTGGCGGTGGTTGCCCGCCAGCTGCTCTCTGACGGCGAGCACTACTGGGAGGTGGAGGTGGGCGACAAGCCGCGCTGGGGGCTCGGCGTGCTCGCTGCCCAGGCCAACCGCCGGGGCCGGCTGCATGCGGTGCCCTCGCAGGGCCTCTGGCTGCTGGCGCTGCGCGATGGGAAGATCCTGGAAGCCCACGTGGAAGCCAAGGAGCCGCGTGCACTGCGCGCGCCGGAGAGGCGGCCTGTGCGCATTGGG
Organism: Cynopterus sphinx; assembly: GCA_030015415.1. Lineage (NCBI taxonomy): Eukaryota > Metazoa > Chordata > Mammalia > Chiroptera > Pteropodidae > Cynopterus > Cynopterus sphinx. The sequence goes on along the minus strand of CM057379.1, from coordinate 89,055,404 downwards.
GTCTACCTAAGCTTCAGCGACGGTGTCCTCTCCTTCTACGATGCCAGTGACGCGGATGCCCTCGAGCTGCTCTTTGCCTTCCATGAGCGCCTCCCGGGGCCTGTATACCCCTTCTTCGATGTGTGCTGGCATGACAAAGGCAAGAACTCTCAGCCACTGCTGCTGGTGGGGCCCGAGGGCGAGGAGGCCTGAGCCACCTGCTGGGCTGAGGAGGGGTACAGGGTCTTGCAGTCCTGAAAGGAGACAGGCAGGGATGCGTTGTCAGGATTAAAGGCAGGGCCACTGGGATGGGTCTGGGTTGGGTGGAGACTGGGGCCTCAGAGGGTTTTAAGAAGTTGGGATCTGGCATAAACAGGGCCAGTGAGGGGATGGGGTGGTGGTGGGGAAGGGAGATCTAAAGTCAGGTCAATAAGGAAATCCCAGTTTGGAAACCAAGAAGCTCAAGGGTTCCAGGAAGAAACTGAGGTTGAGGGATGTAGGGAAAAGGATCTGGAGCCTGCGGAGGATTGAGGGGTGCCAAAGAGCTCTGTAGAATGAGGAGTCCTTGCAGTCTCACACTCCCCTCCTAAAAGGCCTTTCACTCGGTGGTTCTCCGATTGGAACATTCATCAGAACCACCTTTCCAAAGCACATAACAGTGACTTGTTAAAGAACAAGATGGCTGAATTTCTGATTCAGTAGGTCTGGGGCCCAAAATTTGCCTTTCTAACGAGTTTGAGGTGATGCTGATGCTGCAGGTCACAATGGGATCATCCCTGGAGGACTGCTGACTTAGACGCCAGTCTGTTCAGTCAGATGTCTGTTATGTGGAGTCGGTTATTAGATAGCTATCAACTATCAGGCATAGAAAATTCAACATATATTCCTCCCTTCAAAAGCCATTTAAAAATTGCCAGATCCTATTCTAGGTGAATAAACTGACCACCAACTTTTTGCCTCTGGAATATGTTTACTGAGTGTCTTGGACAGTAAGGAAATCCCGTAAGTTGCCAAACAAGAGAAAAGCCTGATGCTAATCCTGCCCTGGGCCCTGCTGCTTATGGAGCATAAAAGGATCCCCAACCCAACCTCCTGAGTTGCCCTCCCCCCATTTACTTGCTGGTTCACATCTTCTTTAGTTTTAGCCCAAAGACTCATTTTCTGGGCTCTGAAGTAATCGCTGAGGCCGAGAGTGAGAGTCCCTCTTCCTTGGAGAGAGGCCTTTGGGGTTCAGCAGGTGGGACCAGAGGCTGTGGCCCCTCCTATCCTAAGAGAAGATGGTGGCTTGGGGCCATTTACTCTCACAGGCCAGGATGCTGCTGTTGATATGTGATAGGCCTGGGGACCCCTTGCAACTGGTGCCAAAGTGAGAGTTTTCTTGGGTGATGGAACCAAGAGATAGGGCAAAAAGAAGTTGGTGGATAAGGTAAGAAAGACCTCAAGATCTGTTTGGGAGGGGCACTCCTGGCTGTGTCCCCTGGAGGAAGGCCTGTTGGGCCCTGGTTCTGGGACACAGAAGAGAAGATAAATTTGAGGAGCTCTTCATGCTGGAAAATAAAACTATAAAGTAAAAGAATTATTGAGTTGTAAAATCTAGCAGCATTTATAAAAAATGATGATATTCTGACTCCTTCCTCATTATATCTGTGTGAAGGGACAAGTTGATCTATTACTAGGCAGTAACCTCCTTTTTGTCCTCTCAGCTTTCAGTCTTGACCTTCAAATCTTTCGAAAAACACAAATGTGGTCATGTGATTCAGTGGCCCCAAACACTCGACAATTCATTGTTGCCTACAGGAGAAAGCCCTGTCTTTGGATTGGCATTCAAGATGCCTTGCTGTTCTCCAGCCTCATTTTGTGCTACTCCCATGTACCCCCAAGTATCATGCAACTCTGTTAGGAATGCCTTTTCCCTCTCATTCATTCTACAGGGTTCTCTGAAAACATAAGCATTTTCTATTCCCTCTTCACCCCAGCACCTTCTCACAGCGTGCACCCCACTGCACTGAACCCCTGCCATGGGCCTCTAGGGAGGGCTGGTGGTGTCCAAGAGACCAGAGCCTCTTTCTGAGGAAAAGGGAACTCTGAGAAGCAGGCATCAAGGCAGTGTTAAATGTGCAAAGATTTATCAGGGGGGATGGCTCTGTGAGGAAAATGGAGCTGTCAGATTCTGATGGCAACCTGACCCTGAGTGAAGGAGAGAGGGAGGGAAGCTTGGGTGGAAGTGACTGTTGTGAGGACTTCTCCACAAAGCCGCCCCTGCAAGGATTCCTGTGTGTTCCCAAAATGCCTGCCTATGTGTCCCTGATGTGGCAGTGGTTGGCTGGGAGCAGACCTGTGGGAGCTGGGAGTGGCACAGACAGAGGGATGGGTTTCACAGCTCTTCAGCTGTTCCTTCAATCATTTGCTCCCCTTTGATGGAGTTACATCAGAATTTTTTTTTTTTTCTCAGCCGCCATGGGTTCTTTCTGCATAAAGTTACCCTGGCTTGAGCTGCGTGCATTGAGGGACCTTGCCCATGGCTGACTGAGACATGAGGTCCCTGAGCCAAAGGCAGTCATGGTAGGGCAAATTTGTGGAAAACTGCCTAATCAGGGTGATCCTTGTTGGATGGTGGCCACCTGGCCCAGCCAGAATCTCCTTGGGGATGTAGGGAGGTGAAATGGGAACAGAGAAGTGGGTCCTTCCAGTACTTGTGTCCAAAAGGAACAGAATATCTTCCTTTATCTTCTCCCTTATGGAGACTCTGAGGACCCCGAACAACTGAGAGGTTTCCAGTGCCTCCTGACTCCCATGTGTACAAATAGAAAGTGGCACCTGCCAGGGCAATGTTAACTGCAAGTGAGAGCTTATTATGTGTCAATAACTTAAAATTCTCATTTATTGCATCTTCACAACACCAGGCCTCACAACAACTAGCACCCCACTAAGCTTGGTTTCCTCTTCTCCTGGGGTTCGAGTGTACCCTGGGAACAATGATGGTACAACCATGAAGAACTTGCATCCACAGGTGTGTGGTGCCTCTTGGAGTACCAACTTTATGCCTGATTTCGTCTTCATAACGGTGGTGGTGCAGAAAAAGTTGTGTAATTTACCAATAAGTAAACATTGAAAGCATATTCACATTAAAACAAACATATTATAGAGTGCAGAATTTGCATGAAATTTTGAGATTAAATAAGAGTTGTCCAAAAAGGTTTGCATCAGTGCTGGCAGTTTGGATCTAGATCTCCAGACTCAGAGATATAAGTTCTTAAAATTATTTTAAAAATTAAAAAATGTATAAACAATACGTGAATATACTTCGTAATATCTTACAGATAAGAAAGTTCTCTGATTATGCTCCCCAATCCTAATTTCTTGTTTTCCTCCCTCATATATAATCCCTGTTTGTCAATTTGTTGAGTGGCTTTCCAGGGCTTCTGTACATGTATAAGTCTCACAGAAAGTATGTAACATTGTGTTTTTTTTTCCATTTAAGTGATATCATATTCTACATGAACATGACATCTTGTACAGTATGCTTTTTTTATTCAGTCATATAGTCAGGAGATGTATTCATGTTACTATACAGAGAATACTTTCTCCTTTTTAACTACTGTGTAGTATTTCACTGTATGACTGTGCCACTGCTTACTTAATCATTCCTGGATTAATTGCTATTTGCTTTTGATTTTTGTTATTACAAATAATGTTGCAAAGAACATCTTTGTGCATTTTATATTAGTTTCATGTGTACAGCTTAGTGGTTAGACATTTATATAATTTATGAAGTAGACGCCCTACTAGTCTAGTACCCACCTGGCACTGCACAAGTTATTACCATATTATTAACTATATTTCCTATATGTTACTTTAAATCGCCATAACTATTTTGTAACTGCCAATTTGTACTTCTTAATCACTATACCCTTTTCACCTCACCCCATCTGGCAACCATCAACTTGTTCCCTGCATCTATGAGTCTGTTTCTGTTTTGTTTGTACATTTATTTTGTCTTTTAGATTGCACATATAAGTGAGATGATATGGTATTTGTCTTTCTCTGTCTGGATTATTTCACTTAGTATAATAATTCCAGATTCATCCATTTTGTTGCAAATGGTAAGATTTCATTATTTTTTATGGCTGAGTAATATTTCATTGTATATATGTACCACCTCTTCTTTATCCAATTGTCTATTGAATGTCTATTGCTTCCATGTTCTGGCTATTGTAAATAGTGCTGCAGGGAACACAGGGGTGCATATATCTTTTCAAATTAGTGTTTTAGATTTCTTTGGATACCTAGAAGTGAAATTGCTGGATCAAAAGGTAGTTTTATTTTTAATTTTTTGAGAAACCTCCATTCTGTTTTCCACCGTGGCTGCACCAATTTGGAATCCTATAAAAAGTGCACAAGCATTCCCTTTTCTCCATATCCTTACCAACACTTGTTGTTTGTTGATAATTGATGATAGCCATTCTGACAGGTGAGAGGTGATATCTCATTGTAGTTTTAATTTACATTTCTCTGACGATTAGTGATGTTGAGCATCTTTTCATATGTCTATTGGCCATCTGTATGTCCTCTTTGGAGAAATGTCTATTCAGTTCTGTGCCCATTTTTTAATTAGACTGTTAGTTTTTTGGGCAGTAAGTTTTGTGAGTTCTTTGTAGAGTTTGGATATTAACTCCTTATTGGATATATCATTGGCAAATATCTTTTTCCACACAGAAGATTGCTTTCTGTTTTGTTAATTGTTTCATTTGCTGTGCAAAACACTTTTTTTTTTTTGTTACCTTACCCGAGAAGACTTATTTAAAAAGGTATTGCTAAGAATGATAACAAAATGTTTACTTCTAGGATTTCTTTTAGGAATTTTATGGTTTCAGGTACTACATTTAAGTCTTTAATCAACTTGAAGTTTATTCTTGTATACGGTGTAAGAAGGTGGTCCAGTTTTTTTTTTTTTTTTGCATGTGTCTTTCCAATTTACCCATCACCCTTTATTGAAAAGACTGTCTTTACTGCATTATATATTCTTGCCTCCTTTGTCATATATTAAGTGAACATATTGGCGTGGATTTACTTCTTGGCACTCTATTCTGTTCCATCTGTTTTGATATCATTACCATGCTGTTTTGATTACTGTAGCCCTGTAGTATAGTTTGATATCAGGTAGTGTGGTACCTCCAACTTTGTTGTTCTTTCTCAAGATTACTGTTACTATTCGGGGTCTTTTACAGTTTCATATAAATTTAGGATTCTTTGTTCTAGCTCTCTGAAAAATGTCATTGGTACTCATTGTATATTCTGGCCTCCTTTGTCATAGATTAATTGACCATATAGGCATAGGTTTATTTCTGGGTTCTCTATTCTGTTCCATTTATCAATGTGTCTGTTTTTATGCCAGTTTCATGCTGTTCTGATGACTCTAGCCTTGTGGTATGTTTGGATATTGAGTATCATTCTTCTTTCTCAAGATTGCTGTGGCTATTTGGGTTTTTTATGGTTCCAGATAAATTTTAGGATTACTAGTTTAAGTTCTGTGAAAAATGCCATTGGTAGTTTGATAGGGATTGCACTGAATCTATCAATTCCTTTGGGTAGTATGGGTATTTTAAGAATGCTAATTCTTCCTATCCAGGAGGATGGTGTATCTTTCCATTTATTAGTATCTTCTTCATTTTCTTTCTTCAACGTTTTATAATTTCTTGAGTATAAATCTCTAACCTCTTTGGTAAAATTTATTTCTAGATTTTTTTGATGCAGTTATAAATGGGATTGTTTTCTCTCTAATAATTCATTATTGGTGTATAGAAATGCAACTGATTTCTGAATATTAATTTTGTATTCTGTGACTTTACTGAATTCATTTATCAGTTCTAATAGGTTTTTGGTGGAATCTTTAAGGTTCTCTCTATATAATATCATGGCATTTGTAAATAATGACAGTTTTACTTCTTTATTTCCAATTTGGTTGGCTTTATTTTTTTTTTTTTCTTGTCTGATAGCTGTGGCTAGGCAATACTATGTTGAATAAAAGTGGCAAAAATGGACATCCTTGTCTTGTTCCTGATCTTAAGGAAAATACTTTCAGCTTTTCACCATTGAGTATGATGTTAGCTGGGGATTTATCATATATGGCCTTTATTATGTTGAGATATGTTCTAGTTCCACTTTTCTGAGAACATTTATCATTAACAGCTGCAAGATTTTGTCAAATGTTTTTCTGCATCTATTGATATAATCATACGATTTTTTTTCTTCATATTTTGTTTATATGATGTATCATGTTAATTCATTTGTTAATATTGAACCAAGCTTGCATCCTAAAAAGAAATCCAACTTGATCATAGTATATGATGTTTTTAATGTATTGCCAAATTCAGTTTGCTGATATTTTGTTGAAGATTTTTGCATGTATGTTCATTAGGGATATTGGCCTATAATTTTTTTTTGCTAATATCTTTGTTTGGCTTTGGAATCAAAGTAATGGTGGTTTCATAAAATAAGGTTGGGAGCCTTCCTTCCTTTTGAATTTTTTTGAAATAGTTTGAAAACGATAGGTGTTAATTCTTCTTTGAATGTTTGGTAAAATTCACCTGTGAAGTCATCTGGTCAAAGACTTTTGTTTGTGGGGAGTTTTTTTGATTACTGATTTGATATTGTTATTAGTAATTGGTCTACTCAGATTTTCTGCTTTTTCTTGATTTGCTTTTAAAAGATTGTGTTTCTAGGAATTTACCTATTGCTTCTAGAATGTTGACTTTGTTGGCATATAATTGTTCATAATAGTTTCTTACAATTATTTGTATTTATGTGGTATCAGTTGTCACTTTCCTTTCATTTCTTATTTTATCTATTTGAGTCCTCTTATTTTCTTGGTGAGTCTGGTTAAACGTTTATCAATTTTGTTTATCTTTTCAAAGAACCGGATCTTGGTTTCACTAATCTTTTGTGTTTTTTTAGACTCTATTTTGTTTATTTCTGCCCTGATTTTTATTATTTCCTTCCTTCTACACACTTTGTGCTTTGTTTGCTGTTATTTTTCTAGTTCCTTTAAGTGTAGAGTAAGATTGTTTATTTGAGATTTTTTTTCTTGAGGTAGGCCTATGAATTTCTCTCCTAGAACTGTGTTTGTTGTGTTTCATAGATTTGGGGTTGTTGCATTTTCATTTTTATTTGTCTCAAGGTATCTTTTGATTTCCCTTAATCTCATTGTTAATCCATTCATTGTTTAGTAGAATATTATTTAGCCTCCATGTATTTGTGTGTGTTTTCAGTCTTTTTCCTATAATTGCTTTCTACTTTCATATCATTGTGGTCAGAGAGAATGCTTGTTATTATTTCAATCTTAAATTTATTGAGACTTGTTTTGTGGCTAACATGTGTTCTATCCTGGAAACATTTTCATGTATGCTTTAAAAGAATGTACATTCTGCTGCTTTGGGTGAAATGCTCTAAAAATATCAATTAAATCCATCTGGTGTAATGTATCATTTAAGGCTCCTGCTTCCTTATTGATTTTCTTTCTGGAAGATATATCCCTTGATTTCAATAAGGTTTTAAAATCTCCTACAATGGCTATATTACGGTTAATATATTTCTTTATGTTGGCTAATATTTGATTTATGTATTTAGGTGTTACATGTTGGGTGCATAAATGTTTACAAGGGTGAGATTGATCTTCTTTTTATGAAATGTTCTTTTTTGTCTCATGATAGCCTTTGTTTTACTGTCTATTTCATCTGATATGAGTATTGCTACATTAGCGTTTTTCATTTCAGTTTGCATGAAATATCTTTTTCCATCCCTTTACTTTCAGTCTGTGTGTATCTTTCTATCTAAAGTAAGTCTCTTGTAGACAGCATATGTATGGACCTTGTTTTCTTATCCATTCAGTCACCCTATGTCTTTTGATTGGAGTATTAAATCCATTTACATTTAAAGTGATTATTGATAGGTATGTAGTTATTTGCCATTTTATTACTTATATTTATGTTCTCTTCCTCTCCCCCCATTCTTCATCCTAAAGAAGTTCCTTTAACACTTCTTGTAATACTGGTTTGGTGGTGATGAATTCCTTTAGCTTTTTCTCATGTAGGAAGCTCTTTATCTCTCTTTCAATTTTAAATGATAGCCTTGCTGGGTAGAGTGGTTTTGGTTGTAGTTCCTCCTGGCTTTTAATCACTTTGAAAATGTTGTGCAAGCCCTCTGGCCTGCAAAGTTTGTTTAGAAATTGGCTGACAATCTTATGGGAGCTCCCTTGTAGGTAATTCACTGTTTTTATCTTGCCACTTTTATGATTCTCTCTTTGTCACTAACCTTGGGCATTTAATTATGATGTGGGCCTTTTTAGGTTCATCTTATCTGAGTCTCTCTGTGATTTTTAGACTTGTATGTCTATTTTCTCCAATAGGTTAGTAAAGTTTTCAGTCATCATTTATGTCATTATTTCAGTCATTATCCCCTGTTCTTTCTCTTTTCTTTCTGATAATTCTATGTTGTGAATGTTGTTACACTTGATGTTGCCCGAGAGATTCCCTTAAGCTATCCTCATTTTTTTTTTTTTGGATTTTTTCCCTGCTGTATCTATTGGGTGTTTTCTGCTACCTTGTCTTCTAAATTACTGATTTGAACCTCTACTTCCTCTAATCTGCTGTTAATTCCTTCTAATGTATTCTTCGTTTCAGTTATCATATTCTTCATTTCTGACTTTTTCTTTTTTATGATTTCTATGTCCTTTTTTATGTTTATTATCTCTTTGTTGAAGTTCTCATAAACTCATTGAATATCCTTATAACCAGTGTTTTGAACTCTGTACCTGGTAGATTGCTTGCCTCCATTTGTTTATTTATTTTTTTTTCTGGAATTTACTCCTGTTCTTTCATTTGGGACATGCTTTTTTGTTTTCTCATTTTGGCAGTCTCTCCCTCTCTTTTTTTCTCTATGTATCAGGTAGATCTGAACATTCCCCAATCTTGGCAGGGTAGCCTTATGTAGTAGGTGTCCCATGGGGCCCAGTGGCATAGTCTCCCTGGTTACCTGAATTGGATGCTCCAGGAGTGTCCCCTGGGTGAATCATATGTGCCCTTCTGCTGGAACCGAGCCCTGATTGCTGTAGGCATGTCAGTGGGTGGGATTCACCCCCAGGCTGACTGGCTGTGAGGATTGGTCATGACCACAGCATAGGAGCTACCTTGCAGAGACTGTCTTACTCAGGAGCAGGATTCACCCCAGTAGGCTCTAGTGACTACTGAGACCACCTCCTGGGTGTGCCACTTGTGGAACCAATCAGGTGGCGTTCTGTGAGGTTTGAAGCTGGCTACTGGGTGTGCCAATTCTGGGGCCTCTTGGGAGGGGCTCCTTTGCAGGCCAAGATCAGCTACTGCCCATGACTGGTCCAGGGCTACCTAGTAGGAATTACAAAGTGATCCTTTGTTGGCTGCTGCTTGTGCTAGAACTGGAGGTATGTGGAAGTGGCCACATTGCAAATTGAGGCTGGCTGCCACCAGAATCAGCTCTGGGGCAGCTCAGCAAAAATCCCAAGGCACCTTAAGCCCTGCCACTGCCTGTAGGCTGTACATAAGGCTCAACCACTGAAAGAGCTTCAGTGGTAGGGAGTTGCAGTGCGGGGGGAGGTCTCAGGGAGTCACTGGTGTGGAGCAAGTTATGTTCACTAGGTTAATGCAGATTCATATTTTGTGCTAGTGCTGAGTCTGGGGCCACTCTGCAAAAGTCTCAGAGCATACCACTGCCAGCTGCTACCTGCTGGGGGCCCATGGACCCCGGAGAATTGTTGAAGAATGGCTGCAGTGTGGGCCCACTACCAGCTGTGAAAAAGCCTCTGGAGGTACATAAGTTTGGTGTGGCAGAGTCCAACGTAATTATTAGGATGGAGTCATTAGGATGGAGTCAGCAAGGCTCACCAGGATAATGCAGATTCAGATTTGGACATGTAGGGGAAGAGCTCCACACAGGAAAGATGGCACCTGTCTACTGGCTAAATGGAAGGAGGCCTCAACATAGGGACAATGGTGGCTTTTCCTTCATACCTCATCTGGAAGCCACACAACTCAGTCTCTCTCTGTTTCTGGCACCTTTCAAGCCACTATTTCTCCACAGGACCCCAGATGAGTGCCTAGGAGTGGGACAGTCTGTGCTAGGCCCTGAAAGAGGACACCTGGTTTTTAGCTGCCTTCTGTCTCACCCAGATGAATGGAAAACCCGCTGGTTTTCACAGGTAGATGTTGTGAGGGCTCCTCCTCCTCACACTGGTTCTCTGGCATGGGGAGCTCATTGTGGAGCTGGGACCCCTCGCTCTTCATGGGGGATCTCTGCAGCCAAGATAGCCCTCCTGATCTCCACTGCCACACGTGGGTGTGGAGCCAGCTGTTTTGCATCTCTGCCCCTTCTACCAGTCTTGAGGTGGCCTCTTCTTTCTATCCTTAGATATAGGACTTCAGTGCAGCTAGTCTTCAAATGGTTCTCCAGGTGATCTATAATTTAGTTGCAATTTTAATGTGGTCATTGTAAGAGGCAAGCACAACATTGACCTACTATGTCATTTTGATTGGAGCTCTTCCTATTTATGATTTTGACGTAACGTTAACTTTTATAATACATATTTGAGAGGAAACACATGTATGCACACTTGTATAGTTCTAGATTATCTTGGAAAAGATATATAAGAAACTGGTACTATGATTCTTAGAGGCTGGGGGCAGGACTGAGAGGGAAACTTTTCACTGTGTACATTATTATTTTGAGCCATATGAATGTATTACCTATTAAAATATAATTTTTATTTTTTAAATAGGTTAACATAAAAAAGAAATTCAAGTTAAAAAGAGTTTATTAAAATGTGTTAAGTAAATACTACAGGTGATAATGAAAAATATAAAAGGGGCATGTGGCTCGAAGCAAAAATAGTGAAGATAGTATGTGAATGAATGAAGCCTGGGAAACACTGCATGAGGGATTTGAGATATTTTGGCAAGTTATCTTTTGAATGGAGGAAGTCATGTGGGTGGAGAAGTCTGTGGTGGTGACCAGATCTTGGGGGGACTGTCATCTTTCCTGTTTCCTCATCTGTAGTGGAAAGGAGCTGACTTAGAGAATTCTGAGATCCCACTGCCTTATTTTGGGTTCCTCCAGAAGACAAAGATCCCAGTGAAAGCAGGCTAATTTATGAGGTGCAGTAAACACCCACAGGGTATGGCAGGGAGCCAGGGAGTCAGGGAAGGTGCAGTATGAAGTAGCTTAGCACTGTGGAGAGAGGAGCTTCCTCCCACTGAGAAGCACTTGTGTCATCCCACCTGAGGATGAAGGATCTGGACACTTAGACAGGGACTCCTGTTAGTCATTGGTGGAGGGTAGCTGTGAGGGGAGTTAACTCCCCTCCATTTCTAGCCTGCTCTTCACAAGGGCAAGGTCACCTTCTGAGGTTTTGGAGAAAGCCCTAAGGCAGAGAGAAGTAGCTCCAGCAGTGGGAAATCCCAAGCGCACAGAAGTGTGAGTCCCATGGAACCAGCCAGAGTCAGTCACACACTCTAATTCTGACTGGCTTAGAGTTTCTGGGACTCAGAGGGCTTTCTGAGATAAAGATGGAAGCAGTGGGAGGACTTTTAGGGCTCTTTGTTCTTGGATATGGGCAAGACAGATGGGGAGACGCAGGGGGACAAATGTAACTGGCTAGGAAGGGCACAGCAACAAAGCAACCTCCCTGGGTGTTTCTTGTTGGGGTGAGTCACCTCTGTTGTGAGGATCAAGTTATATGTTCTGGCCCTGCCTGCATCTGGGTATCTGGAAGCAACATTACAGGCCTGAAGAAGGGATTGTGTAACTGGCTTCCTGAACCATCAGGCTGTGCATGGGATCTTCCGGTACCGAAGGCAGGCCAGAATGTCGGGGTTCCTGGGTGGGGATTACACATAAGGTAGGGGTAAGGGAGACTGAAAGGCAGATGTTGGGTCTGGGGAATGGGCTCAGCACTGGCTCTACAAGAGTGAGGAGCCAGAGAAGAATGGAGGCCACACCCAACACTCTAGAGAAGGGTGCGATGGGGTGAGGTTCTCTGTTGTTGGAAGGGGCTAGAAGCTTGTTGACAGAAACCAGTTGTGTTTTGCCTCTCCACCCAGCATTTAGTCATCTTTCCTTTTTAAGTAGGAGCTTCAACAATGTTTCAGTTGAGCTGCTTATTTCATAGGTGAGGAAACAGAGCCATTCACAGAAATTAGTTTCCAAAGTTTCTGGCAAGTTAGTGGCGGAACAAAAACCAAGAGATTTCTTTCCCAATTCTTAGTTTAGAGACCTTTTTGAGACATCAGTCTCACTTTGGAAAGTGTAAGATCCCAGTACAGAAACCATATACTGTTTTTAACCAAGATTATGCACAAAGCTATCAGCAGTGAGTCTATGTATGCCCCACTTGTATTCCGTTACCTATTTATTAAAAGATCTGAGCACCAGTAAATCTAGCACCTAACCCAACAGGCTGATTATTTTTAAGAACTTACCGATGCACACTTCCCTGTGCCAGCCTCTGCCTCCCTCTCAGAGGGACCATTAGTCTGGATTTGTGTTTTTCATTTTCCCTGCTCCTCCTTTTAATTATCACACATATTTTTAGTTTCATTTTACTTGTTTTTGAACAGTATAAAAGGGGCAAGAAAACATTTTGTCTTCTGGGACTGGCTTGTTCATTCAAATACTTTAAAAAAATTAAGTTTATTGGGGTAACTTTGGTTAATACAATCATATAATTTTCAGGTGTATATTATCATTTGTCATTTGTATATTCTATTGTGTGTTCACCACCTAAAGTCCAGTTTCCTTCAGCAGCTATATATTTGATCCTCTTTATCAACTTTACCCTCCCCCTAACCTCCTATATTTGACCCCCTTGATTCTATCTACCTTCCCCCTCGCCCCTCACCCCACTAGTAACTACTACTCTATAGTCCTCTGGTAACCACTGGTCTATAGTTCATGTCCATGAGTCTCTGTTTGTTTGTCTTGCTCATGTGTCGCTTTTAGGTTTATATCCCACATATAAGTGATATCACGTGATTTTCACTTTTTCTGTCTCGCTTATTTTAATTAGCATGATTATCTTGAGTTCCATCCATGTTGTCACAAATTTCCCTGTTTTATTAAGGTATAATTGATAAATAAAGATTGTATATATTTATAGAGTACAATGATCAAATTGTTTTCATATCTGTTTACATTGTGAAGTGGTAACCACAATCAAGGTAATTAACATATCCATCATCTCACATAATCATCTTTTTTTTTCCTGTGGTGAGAACATTTAAGATCTACTCTTAGCAAATTTCAAGTATACAATAAAATACAATTAGCTATAGCCACCATGCTGTACATTAAATCTCCGGAACTTATTCAGCCTGCATAACTGAAATTTTATACCAAGGGTGCCTTATTAAACCAGTTACTTCAGGGAGTGACTGGACCTCAATCCAGAGGGGCAACTCTGGGAAACGAAAAACACATACCTCAGAATTATCCTACCTAAGGTGCAAGGGAGCTGGAGTATTTATATAGCAATTTCTGAAATCATTTGGTTGCAAGCTGCTTTGGGATTGAGTGGCACTTCTGGTTTAATGCATTTTGGGCCTAGCAGCCATTTGGAAGTAGACTGCAGAGTCTGAGGGTGTTAGGATCTGAGAAATTTGAGGGCACGATGCTGACAGTATCTGCTAGATTCCTCAAACAGAATGTAAGGCCCACAAGAGCAGGGTCTTGGTGTGTTCTGCTTATTTCTACATCCCCCAATGACTAGCACCTAATAGTGGCTTAGTATGTAGTATTTTTAAAAATTTATCTTTATTAAAAAATTAAGTTTATTGGGGGGGGTAACATTGGTTAATACTATTATATAATTTTCAGGTTTACATTATCATTTGATGTCTGTATATTCTATTGTGCGTTCACCACCCAAAGTCCAGTTTTCTTCAGCTACCATATATTTGATCCCCTTTACCCCATCTACCTCCTCCCCCACCTCCTACCCTCTAGTAACCACTAGTCTATTATCCATGTCCACGAGTCTTTGTTTGTCCTGTTCATTTGTTGCCTTTAGGACTATATCCCACATATAATTGATATCATGTGATTTTCAGCTTTTTCTGTCTGGCTTATTTCACTTAGTATGATTATCTTGAGTTCCATCTATGTTGTCACAAGTGGCATATGTCATCTCTTCTTATGGTTGAGTAATATCCCCTTGCATACATGTACCACAGCTTCTTTAGCCAATTATCTATCATAGGACATTTCAGTTGCTTCCATATCTGGGCCACTGTGAATAATGCTGGTATGAACATCAGTACACAAATATCTTTTCTGATACGGGTTTTCAAGTCTTTGGGGTAAATACCCAGTAGAGGGATTTTTGGATCATGTGGTAGATCAATTCTTAGTTTTTTGAGAAAACTCCATACTGTTTCTCACAGTGGCTGTACCAATTTGCAGTACCACTAGCAGTTCTTTTTTCTCCACATCCTCTCCAACATGTGTTATTACTTGTCTTGTTGATTATAGTTATTCTAACAGGGGTAAGATGGTATCTCATTGTGGCTTTGATTTGCATTTCCCTAATAGCTAGCAAAGCTGAACATCTTTTCAAATATTTGTTGACCATTTGTATGTCTTCTAGGGAGAAGCATCTATTCAGGTCCTCTGCCTATTTTTTGATTGGGTCTTTTTTTTATTATTGAGTTTTATGAATTCTTTGTAATTTTGGATATTAAGCCCTTATTGGAGGCATTGCTTGCAAATATAATTTTCCATTCGGATGGCTGTATCTTTACCTTGTTGATTTCTTTTGCTGAGCAGAAGCTTTTTAGTTTGATGTAGTATCATTCATTTATTTTAACTTTTACTTCCTTTGCATTTGAGGTCAAATTAATAAAATCCTCTGTAAGTTCAAGGTCCTTGAGTTTAGTTCCTATGTTTTCTTCTATGCATTTTATTGTTTCAGGTCTTATATTTAGATCTTTAATCCGTTTTGAGTTTATTTTGGCATGCGGTGATAACAGTCTAATTTCATTCTTTTGTAGGTTGCTTTCCAGTTTTCCCATTTATTGTAGAGGCTTTTCTTTCTTCACTGTATGTTTTTGGCTTCTTTGTCAAAAATTATATGCTGATATAAATATGGGTTTACTTCTGCACTCTTGATTTTGTTCCACTGGTCAGTGTGTCTGTTTTGCTGCCAATACCATGCCGTTTTTCTGCAGTCCCACTTCTCTGCTTTCTGCCCTGATGACTAGACCCTGCCCCAGCTGCGTGAAACTCCCAGGCGGGGCTGTTCAGGGAAGTTGTAGTACCTTCTCCCCACCCCCTCCTACAGTGAGCTCCAGCAGCTGTGAGAGGCAGCTTCTTTATTTCTCCCAGTGCACTGCCCAACACCCAAGGTTCTGACCTGTGGTAGCTCTTATGCACAGATACCACACTCAGACGTGCTGGTGTGCAATTTGGGTGTTTTTTGTTGAGTTTTAGATGTTCAGCTTACTGTTGTTTCAAGGGGAGAGATCTGGAATGTCTCTCACTCCACGTGTTTCTCCAAAATCACTGTTCCTTGCTCCTGCAAGTCCCGGCTCCAATACATAGTATTTTAATGAACAAATAAATGTGTGAGGAATTCATGAATTTAACTATAAGGATCCAGAAAGAGGAAAAGCAAAGTATGGTAGTAGATACTGCGGAAGTGAAACACTTTTAGGTAAAGGAGCCTCACTTTTATATAGAAAAGGGGAAGCAAGGAGAACCTTTATAGTAGAAAAGAGAAATTTGAGAACAATTCAGTTTAGCACAATTACAGAATTCAAATGAAATGACATGAAATCACTGGGTCTTTAATAAAGGTACTGAGCTGCTGAATACCCAGCTCTGGAGTCCCCCTCGGGTCTCTTTCTGTGATGTGATACATTGGCTATTTTTTGGGTAGAGTTCTCTAATTTGTAGCCCAAAGCATCCTAAAAGATATAAGCTCTGTTGTAAAAAATTGGTGTTAGATTACATAAGTTTTGTATGTCTCAGTTTCTTCATCTAAAAAATAGAAATGATATATTCTTTATAGGAATTCTATGAAGATTAGGTGAGTTAACACATGCAAAACACTTAGAACTGTGCCTGGCACAGAGTAAATGCTCAATCAATGTCAGTTATTATTAGTGTTTTATTATTATTATTATTTAAAAATATAATAGGTTATTATACTATATGCTATTTGTTCTATATTCTTAAAGTGTTTAATTTTCAAATTTAAGTATTTTTAGTTGTATTTTTGACATTGTATAATTTTTACCCTAATGGATCATGATCAGAAGATATAGCCTGTATCATTTCTGCCCTTTTGTGGCATAAAATTAAAATGGTTTTTAAAAGTGTGCTTTAATTTTTAAAAAACTATTTTCTATTTCTAAAAGTTAGTTTTCAACATATAATGCTACCATATTAGTTGTGTTATTCAGATCAATCATTTAATTCTCACATCTATAGCTAAATCAGAATTTGTCTTTGATTTCTACTGAGGAAAAGAGTAAAGAAGTAAAATAAAATCACTATAGTCAAGCTGCTAAATTACTAAAATCAAACAGGTTGAGGCATGTGGAATGATTCTATTCTTGTTCTAACTAAGCCTGGGAACTTAAACTCTTGAACTTTCCAGTCCTGTGTCAGTTCATTATGTGTCAATACCTTGCTATACATGAAATCTCCAGATAATCCTCTGATTATTCCCTGAAAGACTCACATAAATAGTCAATGTAACATCCATCTGGCATCCATTATCTAGACCATCAGAAATGACCAGACCTTCTGGCACTCATCTAGGCAGTCTGACATCTGACTGACAATAGTCCTGGACCACTCCTAGGGCTAAGAATGCAGAACTGATTATTCTTAAAAGTAGACTTCATTATAAAAGCTTTTTTCTTTCTTTTTTGGAACATTTCTGGGTTTTTGTCTAGCTATATTTCAAGTTTGAAAACTTTAAGACTCTTGAATAAATCTTTATTATTTATTTCTAGCAAAGCCTCCAGACTCTTTTTGAGTTCCTTTGATGCCACTTTCAAATTTTTTTTAAGTTTCACTTCTTCCTGCTATGTTCTAACTGGACATCAATCCAACCTCTTCTAAAATTCCAGTTTGTTTTTGGACTCAGTGCCTGACCTCTGAGAGCTTTTTGTCCTTTACCCCTAGAATAACTTTCATTATGAAGATTCTGGAAAAAGACCCCCAGCCCATGGCTTTTTACTCTCATTGAGGGGCCTCTTTTTAAACCACATTTCCTCTTGCTCTATCTGTGAACAGGAAGTGTTTGAAACCAGATGTTCCTTCCTCCTTTTTAGACTCTGTCAAGATCCAGCCTTTGTCCCTCCCCACACCATGACCCAGCTTTTGGCCACATTATTGTTCCAGTTCTCTGTTGCAATGGTTCTTACATTTTCCTTTTCTTTTTAAAAAGTTCTTTTAAAATTTCTGTTTATTTTGGTTTGTTATTTTCTATGTGCAGATTAATTTTTTTTGAGAGCAAAAGATACTATGGAATCACCTACTACCTTAGGTTTTGTTGGCATTTTTATCATCAGGGAAAGATGTTTTTAAAGTGAACTATAGAACTAGGAGCTAGTCCAGTTCTCCAATAATATCTTTGGTTCTTCTCTCCACTTTTTCCTTTTTTCTTACCCCTCTTCTGCTCCTCAGATCAGTGTAAGGCATCCTCTGTTTTGTTCAGAGCTGGTTTTATTTATTTAATCAATCAGCATTTGCTAATTTAATGTAGCATGTACCATTCTCAGTCTCTGGAATGTACATTTGGATAATTAAAAATTGTTTCCTTTAATATACGATACCAGGAGAAATAATTTCATAAACATTTAATGAGCTTATAGTGTGAGAGCTGCTGATAGGGATATAAGCAGGAAAGTCGATCTGAATGGAAAAATCAGGGCAGGCTTCTCAAAAAAGGTGGCAGCTCAAATTGGCCCTTGGAGAGCAAGTAGGAGTTTCTCAGAAAGACAAAAAGATGCAAACAGCATCCTAGATGTGTTCAATGATAGGTTGTATTTGTTATCTAAAGCTGCATAACAAATAAGCCTAAACTTAATGACTTAAAACAACAAAAGTTATTGCTGGTGGAAATGTGAAACAGTACAGCCACTCTGGAAGACAGTTTGGCAGTTTCTTACAAAACTAAACATACTCTTATCATACAAGTCAGCAATTTTCCAAAGGAGTTGAAAAGTATGTCCACACAGAATCCTGCACATGGATGTTTATGATCGCTTTATTCATAATTCTCAAAACTTGGAAGCAGCCAAGATATCCTTAAGTAGGTGAATAGATAAATAAACTGTGGTATATCAGATAATGGAATTAGTCAGTGGTAAAAACAAATGAGCTACCAAATCTTGAAAAGACATGGAGGAAACTTAAATGCATGTTACTAAGTGAAAGAAGTCACTCTGTAAGGCGACATACTTTATGATTCCAACTAAAAAGACATTCTGGAAAAAGCAAAACTATGAAGACAGTGAAAATATCATTCTGTGGAGGACGTTGACAATGGGGGAGGTGACACATATGTAGGAGTAGGAGGTATATGGAAAATATTCCCCTCACACTTGCTGTAAACCTAAAACTGCTCTAAAAAATTAAGTCAGTATTAAAAAATCCAAACAATCAAAAAACCCAATAATAATTATTTCTTATCTCCCATGATTCCTTTGAGTCAGGAAATTGAGAATGGTGTGGCTGAGCCATCTGACTCAGTGTCTCATGAGGTTGTGGTCAGATGTCAGCTGGGGCTGCAATTATCTGAAGGCTTGACTTTAGTTGAAGGATCTGCTTTCAAAGTAGCTCACATTGAGGGTGAGGAGGTACTGGCTATTTGTGGGAACCCTCAGTTCTTTTCCATCAGGATAGCTTGAATGTCCTCAAAGCATGGTGAGTGACTTTTCTCAGCCTCCAGAGAGAGCAATTCAAGGTATCAAGCCAGAAACTGCAAAGCTTTTTATAATCTAGCTGTGAAAGTCACACACCTTCACCTCTGTTATATTTTATATTCTTAAAATGTTCACACAGGCCTGCCATGATTCAATGACTACACAAGAGTATGAATATTGGGAGAGGAAAATCATTAGGAGTCATCCCCAATGCTAGCTACCACATAGGGCATGCTAAATGTAGCATGCTCGGGCTATAAATAGTTAGACATAAGACATGAAGGTTATGTAAGGACTAAATTGTCAAGGGCTAAGGAGTTTGGATTTTAACTGTTGGTAATAGGGAAATGCAGAAGGGTCTTTAAAAAGGCATCTAGAGGGTCAAACTGTCTCTTCTTAGAAGTCCAAATTTGGCAGCAAGAGTTGTCGAATACATCAAGTAAGCCCCTTGCTTTTTCTTTGGGTGTTTGAAACTTCATGCAGATTTACATACATCTTATTCTTTCATTTTGTGTTATACTATTTTTTAGGTAACTATTAGTCTGTGTCATATGTCAGCTTAAATATTCTTCCACTATATAAAACTTAATCTCTATCAGTTTGGTTACAAATAAAAAAATTAACTCAAAATAACTTAAGCAATGAAAATAATTTATTGATTCATGCAACTGAAAACTCTAGAGGTAGAGAGGATTTCAGGTGTGGTTCGATCCAGAGTTTGACATTTTCATGAGGGATCTGGCTCTGTTTTTGTGATGGGTAAGGTTCATCCTCAAGTGATTTTTTCTATGGTAACAAAAATGGTTTTGGTGGCTTCAGGTTTTATTTACATTGGAAATAGAAAAAGAATCTCTGTCCTCGGTTCCACTTTGATTGGTTTGCTTTAGGTCATGTACTTGAACAAATCACTGAAGTCAGGGGTATAGACTATAAGGATTGGCTTAGCTTAGTTCACATGCTCCAACCTTGAAGCTGGGGGTGAAGTCTATTTCCCCCAAATAACACATCCCTTCAAATGGAGCTTGAAAGTTGCTGAGAAGAGGGAAATTAGATTCTGGGGAAGCAACCGCAAGGCGTTGAACACAAATCCAAAAAAATGGAATGTGGTTCATCTATACAACATTTAATGAGCCCCAGCCAAATATAGTGTTGGACCCTGGGCTATAGCCATAAACCTGTCATAGTTCCTACTCTCAAGGGAGGCCTACTGTATCTCCTGAGAACATAAGCTCTCTCAGGATAGAGATTTTTTCTCTTTTGTTCACATCTGTATCCTCAGAGCCTTGAATAGTACCTGGCACAGTAAATATTTATTAAATGAATAGTCTAGGGGATAGACACACACACACACACACACACACACACACACACACACACACACACACACACATATATATTTCACCAGACCATTTCTGATCTATTTCTGGCTTTAGAGACTTTGAGGAGATGGAGCTGTGATCTGCTCTTTCACTCCTCTTCCTTCTCCTCTTTCCACTTCTGACTGTAGCTCTTCCAGGGTAAGATATAGGAGGAAAGAATTAGCGAGATGGCAGAGTGTTCTAGGCTGCCTGCTGGTAGTCAGAGGTGCCCCTAATCTCACTCTGGTGCAGGCTAGATCCATCTCTTGTTTGTGGTCCTCAGAATATAAGGTTAAAGGTGTTCTTGGAGGTTACATTGAGCTTTCTCAATTCAGACCAGGTGCAGTTATATTTGATTCTCCACAGAGCAGTTCTGTGCCCAGTTAGCTTTCTGCTAACTGATGCTACCTCAAAGAGGGTATAAGGATAGATGTAATGAGAACCCTTTTCTCTGTTGGTTTCTTTGTCTTTTTTGAACACAAATTGGGAGCATACTCTGACAACAGAACCAAAAAGTTGTCATCCCTATAAGCTGCTTCATCCTCCACACTGCCTTGCAGTTCAGATAGTGATCAGTGGGCCTCTGACATATGAAGATGTACAAATTACCTGTAGCAAGTCTGCTCCCAGGCAGCCAGCCCCACCTGTGCTTTCCTTGGGACACAAATTTGATAACAAACAACAGACCTCAGTTTGTTGGATGCAAAGCCCATACATCCCGGGTGAGACTTTCGGTGGCATGCCACAAACCCTGTCCCCAGCTACAGTATCTCTGAACAGATGTCAGGTATTTGTAGGCCCAAGGTGGGCACTGGCTGGCTTTCCTGCAATCTGAGACTTTTATAGAAAGCCACAGAGACAGTGCTGGCATGAAAACTGACACTGAAGTGGCCAGGGGAAATCCATTCAATATATCCTGATGACTCTGGGTCTCTGCACCACCCAACTCACATAATTACCCAAAGGCTCTTCTAATCACCTCCTAGCTCCCACTAGGTATCCCTGAGTAATCAAAGATAGTGGTTGACCTTGGCCTACTGGGGAGCCCCTTCTGAGGGGCCACAAAACAAATGTACCCAGAGGCTGGTGCTGGACCACAGCAGAGCAACATGTGACTATCTCCATAAGTGGTACACCTGAAGGATAGTTTCAACAAGTCTGCTAGGGCAAATCCCACTCCGTGGGGTCATCCACTACACAGCAACTCATACCCTGTGGGTATAGCCAATTTCCACAGTTAACAGCTTGAGAGGAAATCCCATCCACTGATGTGCTAACAGCAATAAAGGCTTAACTACAACAGAAGAACACACACAACCCACACCAGAAAAATATTCAGAGCCCCCGGCATAGGTAATTAGGGAGACTGTGTCAGTGGGCCACACAGGACACCTACTACATAAGGACATCTGGCTTAGGCTGAGAAATGAAACAATTCTTCCTAATACATAGAAACAAACACAGATAGGCAACTAAAATGAGAAAACAAAGAAACATGTTGCAAATAGAATAACAGGAGAAAACTTCAGAAAATAATCTAAATGAAAAAGAGGCAAGCAACCTGCTAGAGACAAAGTTCAAAACAATGGTTATAGAATGCTCAATGAACTGAGGGACAGAATAGCTGATCTCAATGAGAACTTCAAAATAAAGATAGTAAGTATAACAGTGGGCATAGAAATCATGAAAAAGAACCAGTCTGAAAATAAAAATACAATAACTGAAATGAAGAATACACTAGAGGGAATCAACTATAGATTAGATGAAGCAGAAGATCAAATTAGGGAGATAGCAGACAAGGTAGCAGAAAATACTCAATCAGAACAAGAAGAAAAAAAAAATCCAAAAATGAGGATAGTTTAAGAGACCTCTGGGACAACATTAAGCACACCTATATCTGCATCATAGGGGTACCAGAGAAGAGAGGGAGTAAGGGATTGAGAATCTATTTGAAAAATAGTTACAGGAAACGTTCCTAGCTGGGAAAAGAAATTAGACATACAAGTCCAGAAAGCACTAGAGGAACTCAAACTTATACACATCAAGACACATCATAATTAAAATACCAAAATTTAAAGACAAAGAGAGAAACTTAAAAGAAGCCAGAGATAGACAGTTACTTACTTATAAGAATTCACAATTTTTTTTCAACTAAAACTTTGCAGGCTATAAGGGACTGC
Source organism: Cynopterus sphinx (assembly GCA_030015415.1). NCBI lineage: Eukaryota > Metazoa > Chordata > Mammalia > Chiroptera > Pteropodidae > Cynopterus > Cynopterus sphinx. Next base: position 89,032,931 of record CM057379.1, on the reverse strand, counting down.
CAGAAAATATTCAAAGTAATTAAAAACAACAATCTACAACCAAGAATACTCTACTCATCAAGGCTATCAATTAAAATGGAAGGTGAGGAAAAGAGCTTTCCAGACAGGAAAAAGCTTAAGGACTTCACCACCAACAAGCCAGTATTACAAGAAATGTTATGAAGACTTTGGTAAAAAGAAGAAGGGGAAAAACTCCCATAAATACGAATAATAAAATGGCAATAACTATATAACCTATCTGTTTACTTTAATGTAAACAGATTAAATGCTCCAATAAAAAGATGTAGGGTAGCCAAATGGATAAGAAAATAAGACCCATGTATACGCTATCTGCAAGGGAGTCAATTCAGATCAAATGACAGACACAGACTGAAAGTAGAGGGATGGAAGAAGATATTTTATGCAAATAAAATGGAAAAAAAAGCTGGAATAGCAATAATTATATCAGACAAAATAGACTCTAAAGCAAAGACTATAAGAGACACAGAAGGCTATTATATAATGATAAACAAATCAATCCAACAAGAAGACATAACCCTAGTAAACATATGCACCCAACAGAGGTGCACCTACAAATATAAAGCAATTATTGACTGACACAGAAGGAGAGATTGACAGTAATACACTCATAGTAGGGGTCTGTAACGCCCTTTTGACACCAATAGACAGATCTTCTGGACAGAAAATCAATAAGAAAAGTGTGGGCTTAAATGACACAGTAAACCAGATTGATTTAATTGAGATTTTTCAGAGCATTTCACCCCAAAGCAGCAAAATATACATTCTCCTCAAGTGCATATGGAATATTTTCCAGAATAGACCACATGTTAGGCTACAAAATAAGTATCAATAAATTTAAGAAGATTGAAGTCATATCAAGTATCTTTCCTGACCAAATTGGAATGAAACTAGGAATCAACTACAAGAAAAAATAAAGGAAAATACGCAAACACAGGGAGGCTAAACAGCATGCTACTAAACAATGAATGAGTTAACAATAAAATTAAAGAAAAAATCAAAGGATACCTAGAGACAAAAAAAAATGAGAATACAACAACTCAAAATCTATGGGACACAGTGAAAGCGGTTCTAATAGGGAAATTCATAGCAATACAGGCCTACCTCAAGAAACAAGAAACTCAAATAAATAATTTAACCTTACATTTAAAGGAACTAGAAAAAGAACAGCAAACAAAGCCCAAATTGTGTAAGAGGAAGGAAATAATAAAGATCAGAGCAGAAAGAAATGAAATAGAGTCTAGAAAAACAATACAAAAGATCAATGAAACCAAGAGCTGGTTCTTTGAAAGTATAAAAAAATTGATAAAACCTTAACCAGACTAATTAAGAAAAAAAGAGGACCCAAATCAATAAAATGAGAAATGAAAGAGGAGAAGTATTATGGACTCCACAGAAATACAAAGGATCATAAGAAAATACTATAATTAATTATGTGCCAACAAATTGGACAATCTGGAAGAAATGGACACATTCCTAGAAACATACAATCTCCCAAGACTGAGTCAGGATGAAACAGAAAATGTGAACCTACCAATTACCACCAACAAAATTGAATCAGTAATCAAACACCTTCCAAAAAATAAAAGTTTTGGACCAGATGGCTTCATAGGCAAATTTTAGCAAACATTCAATAAAGAATTAACACCACTTTTTAAAATGCTCCAAAATATTCAGGAGCAGGGAAGGCTCCCTAGTCTCTTCAATAAATGATTTTGGCAAAACTGGATAGAAACATGCAAAAAAATCACAAAAAACTGGACTATCTTCTTATACCACATACAAAATTAAACAAAATGGATTAAAGACTTAAATGTAAGATTTGAAACCAAACTCTCCAATATTGGTACTAGTAATTTCTTTCCTGTTATAACTCCTTGGGCAAGGGAAACAAACAAATAAATGATTGGGATTACATCAAACTAGAAAGTTTTTGCACAGCAAAGGAAACCATCAACAAAATGAAAAGACAGGACAACCTACTAAATGGGAGAAGATCTTCTCTTATGATACATCTGATAAAGAGTTAATAGCTAAAATTTATAAAGAGCTCATACAATTCAACAACAAAAAACCCCACAAACAATCCAGTTAAAAAGTGAACAGAGCTTTTTCACAACAGGTTTGACGCCAGGACATAGGTGTTGTGAAAACCATCGTAATATCTAAGCCAAAACAGAAAAGGAAAATACTTGCATCAACATCATTGTCATTGGACACCTAGATTCTGGCAAGTCTACCACAACCGGTCATCTAATTTACAAATGTGGTGGGACTGACAAAAGAACCATTGTAAAATTTGAGAAGGAGGCTGCTGAAATGGGGGAAGGGCTCCTTCAAGTATGCCTGGGTCTTGGATAAATTAAAAGCTGAATGTGAGTGTGGTATCACCATTGATATTTCCCTGTGGAAATTTGAGACCAGAAAGTATTATGTGGCCACCATTGATGCCCCAGGATACAGAGACTTTATAAAAAAACATGATTACAGGCACATCACAGGCTGACTGTGCTGTCTTGATTGTTGCTGCTGGTGTTGGTGAATCCAAAGCAGGTATCTCCAAGAATGGTAGACCCATGAGCATGCCCTTCTGGCTTACACACTGGGTGTGAAACAACTAATTGTTGGCATTAACCAGATGGATTCCACTGAGCCACCTTACAGCCAGAAGAGATACGAGGAAATCATTAAGGAAGTCAGCACCTACATTAAGAAAATTGGCTACCACCCTGACACAGTAGCATTTATGCCAATTTCTGGTTGGAATGGTGACAACATGCTGTAGTCAAGTCGTAATATGCCTTGGTTCAAGGGATGGAAAGTCACCTGTAAAGATGGCAGTGCAAGTGGAACCACACTGCTTGAAGCTCTGGATTGTATCCTGCCACCAACTTGTCCAACTGACAAGCCTTTGCGTATGCCACTCCATGATATCTACAAAATTGGTGGTATTGGTACTGTCCCTATGGGTCAAGTGGAGACTAATGTTCTCAAACTCAGCATGGTGGTCACCTTTGCTCCAGTCAGTGTAACAACTGAAGTAAAGTCTGTTGAAATGTACCATGAAGCTTTGAGTGAAGCTATTCCTGGGGACAATGTGGGCTTCAATGTCAAAAATATGTCTGTCAAAGATGTTTGTCATGGCAAAGTGGCTGGTGACAGCGAAACGGACCCACCAATGGAAGCAGATGATTCACAGTTCAGGTGATGATCTTGAACGACCCAGGTCAAATCAGTGCCAGATATGCACCTGTGCTGGATTGTCATACAGCTCATATAGCTTACAAATTTGCTGAGCTGAAGGCAAAGATTGATCGTTGCTCTGGGGAAAAAGCTAGAAGATGACCCAAAGTTTTTGAAATCTGGTGATGCTGCCATTGTTGATACAGTTCCTGGCAAGCCCATGTGTGTTGAGAGCTCCTCTGACTATCCTCCTCTGGACCGTTTTGCTGTTCATGACATGAGACAGACAGTTGCTGTGTCATCAAAGTAGTGGACAAGAAGGCAGCTGGAGCTGGCAAGGTCACTAAGTCTTCTCAGAAAGCTCAGAAGGCTAAATGAATATTATCCCCAATATCTGCCACCCCAGTCTTAATCAGCAGTGGAAGAACAGTCTCAGAACTGTTTTTCTCAATTGGCCATAAGTTTAATAGTAAAAGACTGGTTAATGATCACAATGCATCATAAAACCTTCAGAAGGAAAGGAGAATATTTTGTAGACCATTTTTTTTGTGTGGTAGTTTTTAAGTTATTAGTTTTTAAAATCAGTACTCTTTAATGGAAACAACTTGACCAAAAATCTGTTATAGCATTTTGAGACCCCGTTAAAACAAAGGTTAATGAGAAAAAAAAGTGGACAGAAGAGCTGAATAGGTATATCTCCAAAGAGGAAATACAGATGGCCAATAGACATATGAAACAATACTCAATATCACTAAGCATTAGAGAACAGCAAATTAAAACCACAATGAGGTATTACTTCACATCTGTCAGAATGGCTATCATCAACAAATCAAAAAACAAGTGTGCGTAAGGATGTGTAGAAAAGGAAACTCTCATATACTGTTGGTGATATTGCAAATTAGTACAGCCACTTTGGAAAACAGTCTGGAAATTTCTAAAAAAATTAAAAATGGATTTACCTTTTGACCTAGCAATTGTACTTCTGGGTATTTATGTAAAGAAAACCAAAATGCTATTTTTAAAGATCTATGCACCCCTATGTTCATGGCAGCACAATTTACAATAGCCAAGATATGGAAGCAACCTAAATGTCCATCAATAGATGATTGGATAAAGAAATTATGGTTCATATATACAATGGAATATTACTCAGGCATTAAAAAAATAAAATCCTTTCATTTGCAATGACATGGATGGACCTAGAGATTATTATGCTGAGTGAAATAAGTCAGACAGCGAAAGCTAAATACCTTATGATTTTACTGAGATGCAGACTCGAAGAAACAAAAAGAACAAATTAAATAAAAACATACTCAAATTCAGAAAACAATCTGGTGAACTCCAGAAAGGAGGGGGTTTGAGTGGCTGAAAGAAAGAGGTGAAGGATTGAAGAAGTACAAATTAGAAGATGACACACGGTCATGTGGATGGGAAGCATGGCATAGGGAATGCAGTTAGTAGTAATGTTTTGGCTAGGTGTAGAGCCAGAGAAGAGAAAGAGTAAGTAGAGGGATCCATTCATAAATTATATAAATGTCTAACCAATGTACTGTACACTTGAAACTAAATAAAATAAAAAAAAAAGAAAATGATGTATTGAAATCTCCAACTATTATTATAGGACTGTCTATTTGTCCTTTGAATTCTGTCAGATTTTGTTTCATATATTTAAATAATGTATTATTAGGTGTGTAAATTATTTATAATTATTATATCTTCTTGCTGTATTATTAATATATAATGTCCTTTTTCTCTTATAATGTTTTTTTTTTTTTGATTTAAAGATTTTTTTTTGTCTGATGGTATTATAGTCACCCCTGCTCTTTTTTGACTACTATTTGCATGGGATATCTTTTTTATCTTTCATTTTCAATCTGTTTGTATTTTTGTGCCTAAAGTGAGTCTATTATGACAGTATATCTGGCTGTCTATAGTTAAATCTTGTTTTTAAATTCATACTGCCAATTTCTGTCTTTTAATTAGAGAGTTTAATCCCATTATATATAAATTAATTACTGATAAGGAGAGACTTCTGTTATTTTGCTATTTTTTTCCTAAATGCCTTATAACTTTTCTATTTCTCATTTCTTGTATTGCTGTCCTCTTTTGTGTTTAGTTGATTTTTTTTTTGTAGTAAAACATTTTAAGTCCTTTCTCATTTCCATTTCTGTATGTGGTTTAGTTATTTTCTTAATGGCTACCATGGGGATTACATTTAACATCCTAAAGTTATAACATTCTAATTTGATTTTATATGTTTTACTTCAATAATATACAAAATTCTTTTTCTATATAGCTTCATCCCCATCCCATTTCAATTATTTATGCCACAAAATTACATCTTTATACATCGTGTGACCAAAATCATAGATGAATAATTGTTTTTTAGAAATGTATTAGTCTCTTAAATTATATAGAAAACAAAATGTGTAGTTATAAACCAAAGCGTAATAATACTAGCTTTTTAAAACCGCTTCTCAGCTGTTTGACTAAGATCAAGTGTGGAATCTGTTTTTGTCAGTTTGATAAAGCTTGTAGACTAGTTGTTTTTTAAAAAATGCATTAGTTTTTTGTAGAACACAAACAAAAAAAGAGTTACATACCATTGTTACAATAACACTGACTTTTATAACTGCATGTATTTACTGTAGTGAGATTTTTATTTCTTTATTCAACTTCTAGTTACTGTATAGTGTCCTTTCATTTCAGCCTTCAGGATTCCCTTCTTTCAGGGCAGATCTAGTGATAATGAATGCCCTTGAGTTTATCTGGGATTTCCAAGGTATTTGAGGGATCATTTTGCAAGATACAGGATTCTTGCCTGACATTCTATTCTTTTAGCACTTTGAATATATCAGCCCACTATCTTCTGACCTCCAAAGTTTCTGATGAGAAGTGATTGAGGATCCACATATGTAATAATTCACTTCTTTCTTGCTGCTTTCAAGACTTTGTCTTTTGACAATTTGATTATAATATTGCCTGGTATGGGTCTCTGAGTTTTACTTGGAGTTTGTTGAGGTTGTGCAATATTTTTACTCAAGTCTTTCATAAAATTTGGGAACATTCCAGTTATTATTTCTCAATTAATCTCCCTGACACATTCTTTCTCTCTTCTTCTGGCACTTCCACAATGTGTATGTTGGTCTGCTAGATAATGTCCCACGGCTCTCTTAAGGCTCTTTTTACTTCAATATTTTTTCTTCTTGTCTCAGACTCAGTAACTTCAATTGGTCCTATCTTCAAAATTTCTCATTCACTTTTCTGCCTGCTCAAACTTGCCTTTGAATCCTTCTAGTTAAGTTTTCATGTCAGTTAAGTACTTTTTAGCTCCAAAATTTCCTTTAGGCTTCTCTTTAGGTATTCTTTTTATTGACATTTCTATTTTGCTCATACATTATTTTCTTGACTTGCTTAATATTTTTCGTTTGTTATTTGAACATATTTAAGAGAATTGCTTTAAAGTCTTTGTCTTGTAAGTCTGCCATCTGGTGTTTCTCAAAAACATTTTCTTTTTATTTTTTCCCTTTGAATGAGCCATAGGTTTTTTTTTTAAATTAGATCAGCAGATATTAATAAATTATTTTATATTTTTATTTTAAAAAATTTAAAAATTAATTAATATATGTATTTACTTATTTATATAATAGAAGAAATGATTAAAAAATTTTCCTCTGTCTACCTCCTTTCTCCCTTCTCCCTCCCCCCTTTGATAACCACTAGTCTATAGTCCATGTCCATGAGTCTCTGTTTGTTTGACCTGCTCATTTGTTGATTTTAGATTTATATCCCACATGTAACTGATATCATGTGATTTTCAACTTTTTCTGTCTGGCTTATTTCACTTAATATGCTTATCTCGAGGTCCATCCACATTGTCTCACAAATGGCATATGTCATCTCTTCTTATGGCTGAGTAATAGTCCACTGTATATATGTACCACAGCTACTCTAGCCAATCATCTATTGTAGGACACTTTGGTTGCTTCCATGCCCTGGCCACTGTGAATAATGCTGCTATGAACATCAGTGTGAAAATATCTTTCCGGATATGAGTTTTCAAGTCTTTGGGGTAAATACCCAGTAGAGGGATTTTTGGATCATGTGGTCAGTCAATTCTTAGTTTTTTTGAGGAACCTCCAAACTGTTTTCCATAGTGGCTGTACCAGTTTGCAGTCCCACCAGCAGTACATGAAGGTTCCTTTTTCTCTGCATCCTCTCCAACGTTTGTTAGTACTTGTCCTATTGATTACAGCTATTGCAATAGGTGTGAGATGGTATCTCATTGTGGTTTTGATTTGCATTTCCCTACTAACTAGTGTTGTGAAGCATCTTTTCATATATTTGTTGGCCATTTGTATGTCCTCTAGGGAAAAGTGTCTGTTGAGGTCCTCTGCCCATTTTTTGACTGGATTGTTTGTTTTTGTTGTTATTGAGTTGCATGAGTTCTTTGTATATTTTGGATATTAGGCCCTTATCGGAGGCGTTGCCTATTTTCCCATCCTGATGGTTGTCTCTTTACTTTGTTGATGATTTCTTTTGCTGAGCAGAAGCTTTTGAGTTTAATATAGTCTCATTCATTTATTTTAGCTTTTACTCCCCTTGCCTTCAAGGCCAAATTCATAAAATCTTCTTTAAGTCCAAGGTCCTTGAGTTTGTTTTCTTCTGTGCATTTTATTGTTTCAGGTCTTATATTCAGGTCCTTAATCCATTTTGATTTAACTTTGGTATGTGGTGATAGACAACAGTCTAGTTTCATTCTTTTGCTGGTGGCTTTCCAGTTTTCCCAGCACCATTTATTGAAGAGGCTTTCCTTTCTCCACTGTATGTTTTTGGCTTCTTTGTTGAAAATTATTTGTCTGTATAAATCTGGGTTTACTTCTGGACTCTCGATTCTGTTCCACTGTGTGTGTCCGTGTGTCTGTTTTGCTGTTTTGATTACTGTTGCTTTGTAGGATAATTTGATGTCAGACAGAGTGATGCCTTTAGTCTCATTCTTTCTTCTCAGGATGGCTTTGGCAGTGGGAGTCTTTTGTGCTTCCATACAAGTCCAATGACTTTTTGTTTCATTTCTTTAAGAAATGCTGATGGGATTTTAATGGGGATTGCTTTAAATCTGTATAATGCTTTAGGTAATATGGTCATTTTAACTATGTCGATTCTTCCAATCCAAGAACACAGAGTATCTTTCCATTTTTTTATACCTTCTTTGATTCCTTTTACAGGGTCTTAGAGTTTTCATTATGTAGGTGCTTCACATATTTTGTTAGATTTATTCCTAGGTATTTTGTTAATTTTTGTTGCAAATGCAAAAGGAATTATTTTCACCACTTCTTTTTCTGATGCTTCATTATTAGAGTGTAGGAATGCTATGGATTTTTGAATGCTGATTTTGTATCCAGAATCTTTGCAGTATTTACTTATTGTGTCTAGTAGTGTTCTTGTGGAGTCTTTAGGGTTTTCTATGTAGAGAATCATGTCATCTGCAAAGAGTGACAGTTTGACTTCTTTGTTTCCTAATTGGATGCCTTTTATATCTATCTCTTGTGTGATTGCACTTGCTAGGACCTTCAATGTTATATTGAAAAAGAGTGGTGATAGTGGACAGTCTGGCCTTGTTCCTGACCTTAGAGGGAAGGTTTTTAGTTTTTCACCAGTAAGTATAGTGTTGGTTGAGGGTTTGTATTATATGGCCTTTATTATGTTAAGGTACTTTCTTTCTATACCGATTTTGTTAATTGTTTTGATCATAAATGGGTGCTGTATCTTGTCAAAGGCTTTTTCTGCATCTATTGATATGATCATATGATTCTTATTTTTAAATTTGTTTATGTGGTGTGTCACATGAATTGATTTGCATATGTTGAACTACCCCAGTGCTCATGGAATGAAGCCCACTTGATCGTGATGTATTATCTTTTTAATATGTTGCTGCATTTAGTTTGCTTGTATCTTATTTAGGCCTTTTGCATCTGTGCTCATGAGAGATATTGATCTGTAGTTTTTTTTGTGTGTGTTGTCTTTACCAGGATTTGGTATCAGAGTAATATTGGCCTTAAAAAATGAGTTGAGAAGAATTGCCTCCTCTTTGATTTGGAAAAGTTTGAGGAGGCTAGGTATTAAATCTTTGAATGTTTGATAGAATTTACTGATGAAGCCATCAGGTCCTGGACTTTTACATTTTGGTAGGTTTTTGATGATTGTTTTAATTTACATACTGCTAATCAGTCTATTTGGATTTTCCAGTTCTTCTTTATTCAATCTAGGAATGTTGTATTTTTCTAAGTATGGTCCATTTCGTTTAGGTTATTCAATTTGGTGTTATATACTTTTTTTACAGTATTCTTGTATGATCCTTTGTATTTCTGTGGTGTTATTGTAATTTTTTCTCTTTCATCCCTAATTTTATTTATTTGTGTCCTTTCTCTTTTTCCTTTGTGAGTCTTGCCAGGGATTTGTCAATTTTATTAGACTTTTCAATGAACCAGCTTTTGTTGCATTTATTTTTTCTATTTTTTTTTGCTCGTTTTCAATTTCATTTATTCTGCTCTAATTTTGATTTCCTTCCTTCTGCTGACTTCAGGCCTCATTTGTTCCTCCTTTTCTAGTTTTTTAAGACAAAGCATTAGGTTGTTTATTTGAGCCCGTTCTTGTGTTTTGGTGATAGTCCTGTAATGATATGAATTTTCCTCTTATGACTGCTTTTGCCATGTCGCAGAAGTTTTGATGTGTTGTACTATTATTGTCTTTCATTTCTAGGTATATCTTGATCTCTCTTTTTATCTCTTCTCTGACTCAGTTATTCCTCAGTCACATATTGTTTAATATCCATATTTTTGTGTTTCCCCCGATTTCTTTTAGCTGTTGATCTCTAGTTACAAAGCATTATGATCAGAGAATATGGTTGATATAATTTCAACCCTCTTATATTGAGGCTATGTCTGTGTCCCAGTATGTGGTCAGTCCTTGAGAATCTTCCATGTGCACTAGAGAAAAAAGTATAAGGAGCTGTTTTGGGATGAAAGGCTCCGTAAATGTCAATTATGTCCAGTTGGACTAAAGTGACCTTTATGGATGTTATTTCCTTATTGATGTTCTTTTTGGATGATCTGGCCCAGTGGGGTATTTAGGTCCCTTACTGTGATAGTGTTTTGGTCTGTTTCTCCCTTTAGTTCTGTTTGTAATTGCTTTACATGTTTTAGAGCTCCCTGATTGGGAACATAGATATTAATAAGTGTTATGTCTTCTTGGTGCATGATTCCTTTTTTCATTATAAAGTGTCCCTTAGTATATTTCCTTATTTTTTTATTTTCAAGCCTAATTCATCTTCCACCTTTTCGCTTTGAGTCTATATTTGTCTTTGGGACTGAGATGGTCACCTGGAGGCAGCATATAGTTGGGTTTTGTGTTTTGATCCAATCTGCAACTCTCTGCCTTTTTATTGGTGAGTTTAGGCTATTTACATTCAGCGTGATTATTAGACTATGAGGTCTTCTTATAGCCATGTATCTTTTGCTTTCTGGTAGCTCAGTGTTTCCATTGCTTTCTTGTTCTTGTGTTTCTGTTTCTTTATTTTGGTTGGCTTTTGTCGGTTTTGCCTCTGGTTCTTCTTGTTTTATGTTAGATACTTCAGTTCTGAATCTTTGGCATGTGGTTACTATTACAATATGTACATGATTGTTTTATATAGTTGTCCATTTTCTTCTGCATGTGCCTTATCTCCATTTCCTTTGCAAATCTAGATCTTTGAATCCTCCCCTTTTCAGTCATTGTTGTCTCAATTTGTCCCTATGTGTACCAAATGCCCATTGCTATCTTGCTATAGCAAATATCTTTTTATTGTTTAAGTTTATAATGCCCTGTTCTCAGTAAGGGTTGCACTCCCTTGCTTCTGTCAGCCTGTTAGTCACCTTACTCCTAGTATGTATTTTTTTTTTGTCATTTTGTTTTAGGTGAGCTGACCCCTTTCAGTATTTCCTGTAATTCAGGCTTCATACTGGAGAATTCCCTCCATTTTTGTATGCCTGGAAAGGTCTTTATTTCTCCTTCACATCTAAAGGAGAGCTTAGCTGGATACATTATTCTTGGCTGTTATTTCTTTTCACTTAATAGTTTGAATATTTGATTCCACTCCTTTCTGGTTTATAAGAATTTGGCTGAGAAGTCCTATGATAATCTAATGGTTTTTCCTTTATACGGTACCATCTTCTTTTCTCAGGCTGCCCTGATAATTCTGTATTTGTCATAAATTTTTTGATAATTTTAACACACTGTGTATTGGTGAAGGCCTTTTTGGGGGTGTTCTGTTGACTTCTTGAATTCCAAACTCTAGCTCATTTCTTAGATTTGGGAAATTCTTGTCAACTATTTGTCTGAAAATGCTTTCTAATCCCTGTTTCTTTTCCTTGCCTTCGATAATGCCCATTATTGAACAGCTGCTTATACATTTTTCTCTAGAGGTCCTGATGGTATCAGCTAGTTCTTGAATTTCTCTTTCATTATTTTTTATTATTTGCTTTCTCTCTTCTTCCTTCTGATTTATTTCTAGATTACCGTCTCCCTTTTCTCTATTTGGTCATCTCTATTTCCTAAACTTGTTATTTCATTTTTCAATGCTTGCAGTGTTTCTTTATCTCCAGAAAGTCTATTTAATTCTTTTAGAGGGTTTCAATCTCCTTGCTAAAGAACTCATTCTACTGCTCTAGTTTTTTTCAGTTCCTGAAATTTTTGATATGTTTCATTTCAGATCTCATTTAGTTTTTTTCAGAAGTGCCATCCTGAATCCTCTGTCATTTAAGTTGCATATTTCTATGTCTGTAAGCTCATTTTCTGGAAAAAAATTTTTTCTGAGGTGCCTTGTCACTTTGGTTGTTAATGGTGTTTAATGGACTATTTCTACATCTGGACATTAATAAAAGTGTATTCTGATTTTTTTTTCCCAGAAAGAAGATTTATCATATAATGGTCCCTATCATGTTGTATAGAAGGTGTTTTTCTTTTGGTTTCCGTTAGGCGATGTCTAAGCTTCTTGGATCCCTGCTTCATGTAAAGCCTTAATAATGCAGTTTATTTTTCTTGTAGATGTTTAATTATGCTCTCTACCCTCAATTTCAGTCCCTGTCAGTGTTTGCGACAGTTTTGGTAGCATTTGTTCAAATTCCCCTGGGGCTTCGTGGTGATCAGTTTCAGAGGTTATGGGGAGAGGGGCCTCTGTTTTGGGAGTTGGAGTCTGCAGCTCTGCCTTGGTTTTGCAACCACAGCTAGTAATAATCAACTGTTGTTTCTGCTGTTCCCGCTTTTCCGCTTTTTGCCTGGATGACTTGGCACTGCTGCTGGATGCGTGGAGCTCACTGAACTTCCAGACAGGGCTGTTCAGGGAAGTCGCCAAACCTTCTTCCCTCTACCCCCTCCTACAGAGAGCTCCTGTGCTGCGAGAGGCATCTTTATTTCTCTCAGTCTATGACCCTACACACAGGGTTCTGACCTATGAGAGCTCTTATGCACAGATGCCACACTCAGACATGTTGGTGTGCAGTTTGAGTGTTTTATTTTTGTTGTTGTTGTTGAGTTTTAGAAGTTCAGCTTATTGTTGTTGCAAGGGGAGAGATCCAGGGATGTCTCTCATTCCACCATGTGCTCGATGTTACTGAATGGGCCATAGTTTAATGTTTCTTTGTATGCCTTTTGATTTTTTGTTGAAAACTAAACATTTGAATGTAATAATATAGTAATTCTGGGAATTAGATTCTTCTTTTTCCCCAGGGTTTGCTGCTGCTGCTGCTGCTGTTGTTATGATTATTTTTGCTTTGCTTATTTTATTCTTTTTAGTTGTTATAGGCTGTCTCTATGCTAAGAATCAGCCTGAGATCTTAAGGTCTTAAGATCTTCTTATAGCATGGGTAGTTACTTCCTAAATTCTTGTGTGTGCAGTTGCTTTTGAATGTCCTAGGTCTTAAATGTCTGGCTCCTAAAAGAGAGAGCAAAGAAAGATAAAGATGGGAAAAAGGCATCAGTCTTTAAATCTCCTAGAGGTTGCTTCAGCTTGGTGGAAGGACTTTTACAACAATGGTGGCCTTACTCTGTGCTTAAAACTCTGAGATCAGAAGCTGCATCAACAGAGCACTGAACTCTGATATTTGGGGGATGGGGTCTTACTGCTCACCGTTGCTCCTGCAAGGTACATGTAAGCTGCTCCTAAAATGTGTGCACAGCTTTCTGACATGAGAGTAGAGGTAGTGAGGTGTTGGTAGAGTGCTAAAAGTTGAAATAGACTGAAAGTAACTTTGAATAGTCTACTGAGCTCTTAAATAGTTATATCAAACAGATTCTGCTAGTACAATTGCTGTCTAGGTGGGAAGAAGAATTCCTGATATTTTTCACTTTCCCATTTTCCCAGAATTCTCTCTGATTCAATTTTTATTATTTTTTTTTGGAGGGGTCTCTATTACAAACCAGGCACCTCCCTGTGCACTGGAAAATAGAATGATGAGCAAGACAGACAAGAATCTCTGCTCTCATGAAGCTTATATATCCTGGTAGGGGAGTCAGACAACAGAAAAACAAAATAAAATATAATATTATTTTATGTAATAAATGCTATGAGAAATATTTTATTATCTTTAGTTGACACTGTGTTTGCCCCATTCATATCCCATCAGAGTTTAATATTTTCATGCAAGCTGGAATGATTTCTAGCTTCCAGTACCTGCAACTACTTGTCTGAGGGCTCTTTCTGGTTCCTGGAGCCTCTTCTGCCTGGGTTCAGGGCAGATTGGGAGCATTAGAGAATTAAGGCTTTACCAGAGAGCCCCACTTATCTAATAGCTGATGTGAGTTGTGGATAAGAATCTAGCCCCCAAGTCAATCACTCAGGTGGGTAAATGAGGCATGTTCTACACTGCTTCCAAAGTTCCTTAGTGTATTGAACTTCAATTGTCCATAGTGGTAATTTGTTTCACCACATTTTTTTATGAGTTCTTTACTGTATTTTCTTCCCCACTGATATTTCCTGGGTCACCTACCAAATAAATTGCTTACACTTGAATCCTTTTCTCAGGCTCCATTTACAGAGGAATCCAAACTGAGATATTTTCAAAAGTGCGGTGGGGAATTGTTGGGAGAGAATGGTTGGAAACTTGTAAATAGGTGTCCTTTACCATCACCCGCTTAGGTGCACACCCATTGGTTGTTTATTAAGAAAGGCCCTGCAGGTTTAAAAGCCATTCTGAGATTTTGCCTATGCTTTTACAGATAGTGACCCTTGGTCATCATTCAGAGGAAAAGCAACTGGGCTATAGAAACTTCCTGTAGTGATCAGAGTGTAAAAACTTTTACCAAAACAGACCCAGATTAGCCATTAAAGTACTCCCTCACACTTTTGTTGGTATCCTTTCATCCTGGACTCATGGCCCTATCCTTCTTTCCTCAGCTCTTTTCCTTCTAGCAAGGATAGGCACTTTGTTTTAAATTATTTTTTGGATTTTAAATTTTCTTTCTGATTATAAAAGTTATTCATTTTTTTTGTATAAAAGTTTTAAATACAAAATATATATAGAATAGAATTAAAATAATCCTGTGGCAGATTAAAATTGACCAAAAATTCTTTGACATACCTCCCATTGAGATGTGAGAATCTATATTCCCTTTTCTTGACTGTGGATGAGCTCTATGACAACTTGAACAGCAGAATACAGTGAAAGTGACTTTGTTTCCAGACCAAAGCCTTAAAAGACTGGAAACTTTCAATTCTTGTTTCTTGGAATACTTGCACTTAAAGTCTAACCAGTATGCTGTTAGAATCCCAGTGCACATAGAGAGGTCACACATAGGTACTCCAGTTGACAGCCCCAGCTGAACTCCCTGCCTGTAGCCAGCACCAATCAGCCATGTGAGTGATCTATTTTGAAAATCCAGCCCAAATGAGCCTTGGATGACATGATCTGATTGTAACCATGTGAGATCCTTTAGTGAGAATTGCTGAGGTCAAACAATTCTCAAGACCATGAGATAATAAATTGCTATTTTAAGTAGCTAAGATTTGGAGTGGTTTGCTATGTAGCAATAGATGCTAGAACATGCCCATAATCCTACCATCCAGAAATAACCACTATTAAAACTTTTTTTTTCATGTGTGCATATTTTAAACAGGTAATTTTCAGAGAGCAAACATTTATTCGTTCTGATTATTAAGAAAGCAGAACTAGGGTTAAGAGAAAACATGTTAGAAGATAGAGTGAAAAAATCATTGGCTTGGGGATCATCTTAGCAGTCACACAAAAAATGCAGTTAAGTGTTCTATATATTTCATGAAGGTATGCTCCTGTGTCTTTGAAACAGATTTAGAAGTGACTAGATGAAATGTAAGGACATATTACAGAGTGAGACATCATTCAACCATTCTTCTATTGTTGGATATTTAGGCTGTTCTAGTTTTTCACTATTAAATTGCTGCAATGCACAAGCTTATACATCCATCTTTGACTGTAATTCTCAACTATTTCTTAGGATAGATTGTCAGAAGTGAAAATTCCTGAGCAATTTCCAAGGTTTTGAGGCTTTAAAAAACATCTTTGGTTTGTCTGTATTGTCTTCTCACATTTCTGTTAGACTCTTTAAAGGGCACAGTCCTACATTTCTCCTCAGCTGATACTGCAAGAGTCCGCAGCTGACCATTAAAAAGCACTCCTGCCATAGGTCCACCAATGTGGGAACTTACTCAAATACAGTTTGAGAACTACTG
Source organism: Cynopterus sphinx (assembly GCA_030015415.1). Taxonomy (NCBI): domain Eukaryota; kingdom Metazoa; phylum Chordata; class Mammalia; order Chiroptera; family Pteropodidae; genus Cynopterus; species Cynopterus sphinx. Next base: position 89,016,991 of record CM057379.1, on the reverse strand, counting down.
GTTTTGGCTTGTCTTCCTTTCTCCTCCACAGTCTGCCCCCTTACACAGCAGGCACCCAGACATTCTTGAAGTTCATCACTCTCCATTACAGTTTGAGAAGAGCATGAACACATCATGTGCTTTCCATGGTAGAGAAGGCAGAGAAAATGTCAAGTACTTTACTGGTGAGAGATCCATAGCAACTGCCACTGGGCCAGATGGACATGGGTGGTGTGATCTCCTGGTGCATCCAGTCTAGCAGTGTACAACATGATCCCTGCTTCATTCTTGGCTGATAATGTGTGTCATCTAGTGTCTGATTTCTTGGCTGGCTGAATGAGGAAGCAGAAATACTCTATTGTGTCCTGGTGTATATTGATCCTCTCTCTGGTGAAATGAATGGTTTCATTGTCCTTTCAGTAGAACATAGGTGGTGGCATCACATGACACTCCAGCCTCATTGGGTCGCCTTTGGGAACTCTGCTGTTCTGCAGTTTTTCCAAGATCACAGGTACTTTCTTCACCACTTTGGCTGCTACAGTGAGCTCCAGACTAAAGCAATTCTTTTTTTTTTTTTTGATAGCAATGCACATGTAGGTCCCATATCACGTTGAGTGAGCAGGTCAACAAGCAGAGAGTGAACTCTGATCTCTCTGACTTGCATCTTGTGGGAGGCATCTAGTAGCATAGGTTCAAAAAGCACTAGGTTTCTCTGTACCTGAGTTATCTTTATTGATGGTTACAAAGGAGGACAATTCTGGCTGAAGGGTACTCTTGTTTCCTTGGGCAGGAGGAAGGATATTTTGCAAAGTGTGTTTTTAGGGAGATATAGGGTGACTTCTCACATTTGCTTGGTCTATATTGCTTAGAATACATTTTCTAGGAGGAAGGCTCTAAGCCTATTCAGCTTGCTTTTCATAATGCTTAGGCCAGCCCTAGAAGCAGGTGGGCAAACAAACAACATGTGTGAAATTGTGACTCTGATGGATGGGGCTAGGAAGCTGGGTGGGTAGGGATCACAGGCTGTGGGCAGCCCCAGGAGGAAGGTCAAGCAGGGCTGTGGCCTCAATGAGCCCCCGCCCTCTTCCTTTAGATTTCTGCTTCCGACTTCTCTTTTTTCTGTCCTTCCTGGCTTTGGCTTTTTCTAGCCTTTTTGAAGTAGCTCGGTGGTACATGAAGCCTCTGGGTTCCTGCTCTCTCCAGCCATGACTCACAGAATCCTTTTGTTAACAGGTACAGCAGGGGCTTGGGATTGGGGGCCTTTAGGGTGAGAACTTCTAAGACTGTGAGTAGAAAGAAGGGGTACAGAATATCTAGGAGTTAGATTGGGAAGAGGCAAAGGGGATTTGGGGAAGGATATGTGATTTATAAAGAAGCAGAGAACAGAGCTAGACCAAGATGGGATGACCAGAGAAGCTCAGATGATTGACTAAATTCATAGATTATGCAAGGGGGTATAGCTTGCCCCTTAACTTCACAGATGAGGAAACTGAGGCCTAAGGAGGTGCAATGACATGCCAAAAGATGCACAACAGGCAATGGATTCTCTTCTCAGAGTGTTTCTTCCTGGATTCCACCCCACCACCTCCACTTTGCCTCCAATTCTATTTTCCAAGGACCCAAGTGTAAATGTTTGTTAAATGACTGACTGATCAAAATGATTTGCTTGTTTTCTTTTATGCCAATGTTTTTGGCCAATGAGCCAAAAAAGGGAAAGAAATGCTTGAGAGTTGCATAGAAAGGAAATTGCCTATCTAAGTGTTTAAGAACTTGGTTGTTGGGTAAATCATCAGGGTGGGAACATAGGGTAAAGCTCAGAGAGGGACTGGAAGCACTCCATGTTGGTGATTCTTTGGTCAGGGGTCAGCAAACTATGGCCTGCAGGCATAAGGCAGGGATTCTACCACCTGTTTTCGTATAACCTGAGAGCCATAGGTTACAGATGAACATTTGTAATCGATTCATGATAGGGAACACTAATCTTGAATCCCAATGAAGTGAAGTGTTACAATGGTCTCATTAGCAAATTTGTATTACAAAAAAGCACACTCAACTATTATATTTTTAATTTCTTTAATAAAAAATTTGTGGAAATGCATTTTCTTTCATTATATAAGTATCTTCAAATTATACTCTACTTGCTTCTTGGCCCACAAAGCCTAAAATATTTACTATCTGGTCTTTTATAGAAAAAGTGTGTTGACCTCTGCCCCAGGTTATCAGAGCTAAATTTGGGAGTCAGACATCTCTGTGCTGTCTCCATGGGTTAGGATGAATCCCAACTGGAAGATGCATGGAGCAGGAGGATGAGCTACTTTCTTAACTATGTCCTGATCTCTGCCTGATCGTTATTTCTTTCTTTTCCTTCCAGCCTTGGCTTTATGTCATGGGTTCAACCTTGACACTGAAAATGCAGTGATCTTTCAAGAGAATGAAAGGAGCTTTGGACAGAGTGTGGTCCAGCTTGAGGGATCCCGGTAAGGGCTGCAGGTGGAACTCCCTGTCTCACATGCTTTCCCTTTAAGACTTACATACCTGAAAAAAAGAGTAGTTTCCTTAATTTTTTGTTTTGTTTTGTTTTTCTTGATTTATTTTTGAATGGGTAATACAATTACAGGTTCTAATTTCAAATGATACAGAAGAATGTAATAGTGAAAAATCCTCCATACTTCAGTTCCCACCCCAGGAGCGTTTCTTTTATGTTCTTTCAGAGAGAATCTATGCTGAATATACTTCTACATTTCTTTAACTCTCATCCTATGCACAATTTGTAACACATGTTAAACTATGGCCTCCTGCCTATTTTTGTGAATATATTTTGTTGATGTGCCCCCCACCCCAATTCATCATTTATTGTTTATGGCTGCTTTGTAGCTACAGTGGCAGAATCAAGAGACTGTAACTGAGGCTATATGGCTTGCAAAGCCTGAAATCTTTTTCTTTACATAAATAATATTTATGGAAATAATATTATCTTTTCAGATAAAGTTTTTTGGCCTCTGCTCTATACCATTTTTTTGCATTTTTTCTTAATAGAGTTTGGTAATTTTACCAGGTAAGTGCATAAAGAGCTCACTTTTTTTTTAATGCTTGCATCATATTCTGTTATTTGAAAATACTATAGTTTACATTTGTATTACATTTAAATTTTTTAATGATCCTTAGATTGCTTCCACACTTTTTCTATACAAACAGTGCTGTCATTTTGCACATGTGCAAGTATATTTGGAAGTAAATTCCTAGAACTAGAATTGCTGGATCTAAGGGTACATATGTATATGTAATTTTAATAGATTTTTCCAGATTACCCTTTATAGAGGTGGCAACAATTTACATTCAAACCAGAAATCTATGGAAACACCTACTTTGCTTCCTACTTACCAATCTAATGTTATTAAACATCAATCTTTGCAAGTTGAAGGTGAGAAATGGTATCTCAATTTAGTTTTAAATTACATTTCTTTTAAAATAAGAGATTATTTTCTTTTATTTGAACACTTTTTTTTATCTGTTGCTTGTTTGTCTACTGAGTGCTGTTTATTATTATTATTATTATTACTATTTTCCTAATTGATCTGTAGGAGCTGTGACTATATTGAAGAAAGAATGCTTGGGTATGAATTGTTAATCTCTCTCCTACCAGTTGATCATTTGTCTTTTAATTTGCTTATGGTAGTTTATCACAGACAAATTTATTTAAAATGACTGTGTGGTTGAATTTAGCTATTTTTAAATCACCTCTGTTTTTGTGTCATTCTTAGAGAGGCCCTTTACATTGTAAGATTTAAATATTTCCTTTTTTTTTTTTTGTTGAGTCTTTCTCCTGTTTCTAGGAATTGGAGAATATGTGTGAAGATCGACTCCCCTACTTTCCTTTTGGTGGCAGAACTTCTTCCATGATCTCTATGTGTCAGTTTTCTCTTATTCCTGTTATGATCTGTTCCCACCTCTCCCCTAGTGTGGTGGTTGGAGCCCCCCAGGAGATAAAGGCTCCCAACCAAACAGGTGGCCTCTACCAGTGTGACTACAGCATGGCCACCTGTGAGCCCATCCACCTGCAGGGTGAGTTGAGTCACTGCCCCTTTGAAACCCAGGGCTAGGGTTCTACCTGTGCATATACCTGAATTTGCCAGGCATTCCCTTTGTTCTGGGGGCCTGTGATAGGGAAGTCAGGGGTCCAACTTCCAAGCATCTTTATTGTAGGCAGACTCTACTCCAGAAACCCTCAGGGATCCCATTCATGTTCTTCTCCCATGACCTGGGTGCCCCCTTGACCCGTCAGACCTTTATGTTTTCCAGGTTGAGGTGACCTGTGCCCAGCTTTTACATGGACCCTTTCATCTCCCTGAGTGTAACCATGCATATATCTGTCCTTTCAGTCCCTCCTGAGGCTGTGAACATGTCTCTGGGTCTGTCTCTGGCATTTGCCACTAACCCTTTCCGGCTGCTGGTGAGTTGCCTCTGGGTCACGGGAGTGTACTAAGGGGAGGAGTGGGGACCTGAGGGTGTTGGGGCTGGGATTTTGCGGAGGATGGGGATGCCTGGATGAAAGGACAGGAAGCAGGGATAGCCCCTCCTATCTACATCCTGCCCCCAAGGCCTGCGGCCCCACCCTACACCAAATTTGCAAGGAGAACACCTATGTGAATGGCTTCTGCTTCCTGTTTGGACCCAATCTACTGCAGCAGCCCCGGAGGCTACCAAAGACCCTCAGAGGTAGGCTGTGTTTGGGAGAGAGTACAGAGAGGCAGCAGGAGACCGGAGGGTTGGGGGAGGGACTGGGTTGGGGGCTGCTCATGGTTTGGGGGCATGACTTAGAGGTCTAGGGAATTGGGTTCCAGAAGAGAGAGAGAGAGAGAGAGAGAGAGAGAGAGAGAGACAGACAGACAGACAGACTGGAGAGACTGGAGAGACTGAGGGGTAGGTTCTAGGGTCTTGCATTAAAAAAAAAAAAAAAGTCCTGATATAGCTGCTCATCTTTCTGAGATGATGTTCCAAGCACTGTCCTTAGAGTACATGCCTAAATCTCTTGATTGTCGCCTTTGAGCCTTTAGATGGTGAGGCCTCTGTTTACCTCCCCAACTTTTCTTCCATCTCTTCTACTTCTGTAACTGAGCTCCAACCACTCTGGCTGCCTTTTTACTTCAAACTGTACTTGCCTCAGGGACTTTGCACTTACTATTCCTTCAGTCTGGCATGCTCTTCCCCCACGTCTCAGCTGACAACCCATTATTGTCATCTCAGGTCAGATATCATCTTTTCTAAGAGGACTTCCCTGAGTGGCCAGCTTCTAATCATTTCCACCATCACTCCTTGTCACATTGTCATACCTTACTATGTTCATGTCTGTATATCCATATATTTATTGGTTCCTTATCTTTCCTTTCCTCTGGAATGTAGGCTCCCTAATAGCAAGGATATTGCCTAGCTTGTTCACTGTCCTATGCTTTTGTTTCTACTGCTGCCCCTGAACTTAGCAGCTAAAAACAACAAACATTAATTATCTTGCAGTTTCTATGAGTCAGGAATCTGGACATGGCTTAGCTGAGTGCCTCTGCCAAAGAGTGTCTCATGAGATAGAAGTTAAGTTGTCAAACCAGAGCTATGGTTTCCTCTGAGGGCTCAACTGGGAGAAAATCCACCTCCAAGCTCACTTATACAGTTGTTGGATTGAGGTCCTCAGTCTAACAACTGGCTTTTGACTGAAGGCTTCTCTCAGTTACTTGTCACATGGGCCTCCCCATAGAGCAGCTCATAACATAGCAATTGGCTTTCCTCAGGGTGAGTGAACAAAGCGAGTGAGAGAGAGAGAGAACAGGAACCCAAGACAGAAGCCACAGCCTTTTTGCAATCTATTCTCAGAAGTAACAGCTCATTAATTCTGTCATTCCTTTGAAATGAGTCAAAAAGTTCAGCTCAAACTCAAGAGGTGGGAAGTATGCAAGGGCATTATTACTAGGAGCTGAGAATCTTAGAGACTGTCTCATCTCGGTGGTTGCCTACCACATCCCTGTTCTCCAAACATTTGTTGATTGAAGAAGACTGAGTGAGTGAATGGATCTTTTTTTTCAAGTTGCTTTCTGTCACTGATTTATTCAACTGCTTGGCCATCTTTTTGCTTGTCTACGAGTTGGTTCTGGAACCAAAGGCAGACATGTCTTTCTTTCATAGTTAAAAAAAAAAAAAAAAATATATATATATATATATGTATGTATATGTGTATATATATATATATAAATAAATTCTATTAAATAATTTTTAATTTTTTGATTACAGTTGACATGCAATATTATGTTAGTTTTAAGTGTACAAACATAGTGATTAGGCATTTATATAACTTACGAAATGATCTCCCTGATAAATTTAGTATTCATCTGACACCATACATAGTTATTAGAGTATTATTGACTATATTTCTTATGCTGTGCTTTACATTCCATGACTATTTTTGAAACTACCAATTTGTATTTTTTAATCCCTTCCCCTTTTTCACACATCCCACACCAACCCTCATCCTATGTGGCAACCTTCAGAATGTCCTCTATATCTGTGAGTTTGTTTCTGTTTTGTTTGTTCATTTGTTTTGTTCTTTAGATTCCATATATAAATGAAATAATATGACATCTGTCTTTCTCTGTCAGACATTCTATTCAGCACAATACCTTCTATGTCCACTATGAAATATCTTTTCCATCCTTTTACTTTCAGTTTGTGTGTGTCTTTTAATCTGAAGTGAGGCTCTTGTGGACAGCCTTTGTAAGGCTACCCTATTTTTTGATCAGAACATTTAATTCTTTTTCATTTGAAGGACTTGTTGATACACACACACACACGCACACACACACACACGCACACATACACAAACCCCTGGGACCACCTGTTAAGATTCAGCAAGCAATCCACAGATGCTGTGCCGATAGTTGCTTCGAGAAACCACGCCATAAACCGAGGTCAGCTGCCACCAGTGTGGGTCTTGGAGCTTGCTCAGCAAGGTGCACAGGATATTCCAAGGACACAACTGGACGTGGCTTGGGAAGGGCTGTGGGCTGGGGGAGAGAGTTTCAGGGAATCCTCTGGGTGGAGTGCCCTCTGTTATCCAGTTTGATGACATCTCAGCTATGGCAGTGCCTGTGTCTGCACACTTGGAGTGGGTAGGGCTCAACAGAGGAACAATGGATTCTACCAGCACTTGTGCCCAGGAGAAAGCCTCACCTCTGGCCTTCACTCTGACAACTCAGCATTCCCCTGTAAGACCCTAGTTTCCCTCTCTCCCAACAGCTGACCGGATGCTGATGCTCAGAGTGAGTAAGTCCATCACTGCAAAAGTCCAGTTGCAGACATGGGCCCTCTAAGAGGAAAGTCTGCAGCTGTGGTAGCCTCTGTCCCACTCAGCTGCTCAGGACTGGGCAGCTTCGTGTCCTTGTCCTGTCTTACCTCCTCCTGTTATAGGGTGATTTCTTATTTCTCTCCCTAGCTGTAAGGCTTCTGTTCATCTAGACCCCAAGTGACTCTGCTTGGTGTTTGCTCTGTGTTTCTATCACAATTTTGATGTGGTTGTAAGAGCAGATGAATAAACCCTCTATAATCTATGCCATTTTGGCTGGTCTTCCTCCTTTTTTAGCTTTTTCTTATCTGGGAAGCTCTTTATCTGCCTTTTGATTCTAACTGAAAGCTTTGCTGGATAGAGTAATCTTTGTTGTATGTCCTGGGTTTTCATCACTTTGAATATTTTGTGCCAAGACCTTCTGGCCTTCAAAGTTTCTGTTGAGAAATTGGTTGAAAGTCTTATGAAAGCTCCGTGTAGGTAACTAATTCCTTTGCTGCTTTTAAGATTCTCTCTTTGTATTTAACATTTGGAATTTTAATTATGATGTGTCTTGGTATAGGCCTCTTTGGGTTCACCTTGTTTGGGACTCTCTGGGCTTCCTGAGGTTGTATATCTATTTCCTTCACCAGGTGAGGGAAGATTTTAGTCATTATTTCTTGAAATAGGTTTCAATTCCTTGCTCTTTTACTTTTCCTTCTGGCTATCCTTTGATGAGCATGTTGTTGCACTTGACGTTGTCCCAGAGGCCCCTTAAGCTGTCATTTTTTTGGATTCTTTTTTTTTTTTTTGTTGCTATTCTGATTGGGTGTCCTCTGTTACCCCATCCTCTAAACCGCTGATTCGATTCTCTGCTTCATCCAATCTGTTGATTCCTTCTAATGTACTCTTTATCTCAGATATTATATTTTTTCATTTCCAACTGGTTTTCTTTTATGTTGTCTGTCTCCATTTTTATGTTTTCTATCTCTATGTTAAAATTATCACTGAGTCCATCTACTCTTCTCATAAGTCCTTGAGCATCCTTATAACCAGTGTTTTGAACTCTGCATCTGTTAGATTGCTCATCTCAATTTGTTTAGTTCTTTTTCTGGAGCTTTGTTCTGTTCTTTTATGTGGGACATGTTTCTTTTGTCTTCCCATTTTGGCTGCCTCCCAGTATTTGTTTCTATGTATTAGATAGGGCTCATAAGTCTCCTGGTCTTAGTAGAGTGGCTTTATGTAGTAGGTGTCCTGTGGGGCCCAGTGATATAGTCTTCCTTGGTCACCTGAATGAGGTGTGAGTTGTATGTGCCCTTCTGATGTAGTTGAGCCTTGGTTGCTATTTGCACTTTAATTAACCCTTGGGCTGATTGGTGGGGAGGACTGACTGGTGAGGGACTGACCCTATGGTACAGGATTCACTTTACCAGGGCTCTGGTGCCTGCCCAGTCTGCCCTTCATGTGTGTCCTCCTCAGATGCAGCCCTAGGTGGTGCTCTGGCTCTGTTGCTGGTTGAAGTAGAGCACTGGGTGTGCCAGCTCAAGGGCTTCCTGGGAGGGGCCTAGCTGCAGGCCAAGTTCAGCTGCAGCCTGTGCACTTTAGGGGCCACCCAGTAAGAATCACCAAGCAATCTGAGGCCAGCTGCTGCTAGTGCCGGGTTTGGGGCTGCTTAGCAAGCAGCGTGGGGCATGCCTAAGGCCAGATGCTGCTTCTTTGGGTTTGTGAGACTTTGAGAGGTTTTAGGAAAGTCAGCAGCATGAGCTGAGCCAGGGCATTTGCATGAAATAAACCACTGGAAGCAGCTTTGATGGGCCTGAAAGTAGGTAGAGGCAGTTTCAGGAAATCTACTAGGCAGAGTGACCTGTATTATCTAGCTTGATTGAGACTCAGGTATGATCCTTGGCTGCATGTACATGCTAGGTGGGAGGAGCGCTCAACCAAGGAACAGTGGATACTGCCAGCACTCTGTCCAGGAGAAAGCCATTCCTCCAGCTCTCACCCTAGACCAACAACTCAGTATCTCTCTTGCTCCTTTGAATGAGTAAATGTGGGTGTAGACACTTCAAGAGAAATGTCTGTGACCCTTGCAGCCCTCTGTCTCACTCAGCCACAATCTCCAGTGGTTTTTAACAGCCAGAGGTTGTGGAGACTTTTCTTTCTGGCACTAGAACTCTGGGTTAGGGAGTCCAGTGTGAGGCTGGGAACTTTTGCTCCTCGGGGGTTGGGGTGGCGGGGACTCTGCAACCAAGATAACCCTCCCGATTCTCTACTGCCATACACTGTTGTGGGACTGTCCGTTTTGTGTCTCTGCCCCTCCCCCCACTACCCTGTTCTTATGTATATCTCCAGTTGTAGGACTTCTATTCAGCCAGAACTCAGGCGACTCCCAGTTATGATTGCTCTGTAGTTTCATTGTAATTTTGGTGTAGTTGCAAGAGGAAGCATACGTAGTATCTAGCTTGTATGTTATCTTGGCCAGTCTCTTAGTCATTATTTCTTTAAACAGGTTTTCAATTCCTTTCTCTCTCTCTCTCTCTTCTCCTGGTACCCTTATGCTGACAATGTTACACTTGATGTTGTCCCAGAGGTCCCTTAAACTGTCCTAATTTTTTTGGATTCTTTTTTCTTTTTGCTGCTCTGATTGGGTGTTTTCTGCTACCTTATCTTTCTAATCACTGATTCGGTTCTCTGCTTTATCTAATCTATTGTTGATTTCTTCTCATGTATTCTTCATTTTAGTTATTGTATTCTTCATTTCTGACTGGTTCTTTTTTATGTTTTCTATTTCCATTTTTATATTTTCTATCTCTTTGTTAAAGTTCTCACTTAGGTCCCTGAGCATACCTATGACCAGTGTTTTGAACTCTGCATCTGGTAGATTGCTTGTCTCCATTTTTCAAATTCTTTTTCTGGAGTTTTGTTCTGTTATTTCATTTGGGACATGTTTCTTTTCCTCTCTTTTTTGGCTGCCTCTCTGGTGTTGTTTCTATTTATTAGATAGAGCTGCTATGTCTCCCAGTCTTGGTAGAGTATCCTGTAGGTCCCAGTGGAGCCATCTCTTGGTCACCTGAGTCAGGTGCTTCAGGTGTGTTCCTTGTGTGGGTTATATATGCTCTCCTGTGGTAATTGAGACTTGGTTTCTGTTGGCATGTCAATGGGAGGTATTGATCCTCAGGCTGGTTGTTGTGAAGACTGGCTGTGACTACAGCTGTTGTACAGGGGCTGACCTTATGGAGCAGTGTTTGCTTAAGTGGGCTTCTGGTGCCTGTCCAATCTACCCTTTGGGCATATTGTTTGTGGAGGTGGTTGGGTGGTGCTCTGGTGTGGTCTGAAGAGGGCCACTGGGTATGTTAGTTCTGGGGCCTCTTGGGAGGTGCTTCAGTGCAGGCCAAAGTCAGCTGCTGCCTTTGCCCTACCTGGGGCACTTAGTATGAGCTACTAAGTGATCTTCAGATGGTTGCCACTTGTGCTGGGCTTAGAGGTGTCTGGGAGAGGCTAAGTTGTGAACTGAGTCTGGGTGCTGCTAGTGCCAGGCTTGGGGCTGCTTAGCAAAAGGTACAGTGTATGCTGAAGCTAGATGTTGCTTGTTTGGCGTTTGTGAACCTTTGAAAGATTTTGGAAAAATCTGCAGCATTAACCAAGACAGGACATTTGTATTTATTGTTCTTTTCTTTGCCAGCTTTACACCTTTGTACCTCATTCTTATCAGATAACTTTCTTTCCTTCCTCACAGAGAAAACCAAGGCTGCCAGGCTTGAACTTCCTCTACTTCTCCCTTCTCCTTATCCAAATTGGCATGAAGGCACTGCTTTTGGTACTATCTCACTGGTTTTAGAAAAGGACCTGTCTCTCTGCCTTTCCATGAGTGATTCCCCTATCTGGGCTTTGGAGGCTCATTCACATCAACTCTGGGGCCCATCTGTTCAATCACTCATTCTCTCCAGGAGCTTAAAAGTTTCTTGCTCCTTTGAATGTAAATATGCTCATGCTATGCATATCTTAAAAACAATTGATGAAAATAACTTTCCCTTTTCCTGGTCTCCTCCCCATCTTCTGCCATCTCTCCTTTCCTTCACCATTAAACTTCTTGAAAGGGTTCTCTCCACTTGTTTCTATTTCTCTCATGTCGTGATTCTTTACTCTCTGACGTCTGGCTTCTACTCACCACTGTGTAGAGACTTTTTTTTTGCAAATGGCATTTGTGCCCCCTAAATGACAAATCTCTTTTCTATTCTCATGTTTACTACTTTTCTGATGTGACCTGCAGATCACCTCTTCCTTCCCCTCCCCTCCCCTCCTCTCCCCTCCCCTCCCCTTCCCTCCCCTCCCCTCATTTTTCTTGCTTCCCCCCCTGCAGAAGGCTTCTGCTAAGCACCATCCCCAGGCCATTTTTCTATGTCATTTCTGACTGGGGCACGGACTTATAGCTTCTATTCTTTCCTATGTGTTCTTGCCTTATTGCACAGATTCTGTGGCTTCAGCTCTCACTCCTATATTTCTCTCTTTAGTCTTCTCTCTGAGGAGTTCAAGGCTCTCCTTTTAAAAAACATTTTCTTTTTCTTTTTAAAAAATAGATAATACGTGCACTTGGTTCAAATTTCAAAAGGCACTAAGGCTATACTGTAAAAATTTCTTCTTCTTGTGTCCCCCAGCCTCCTGTTTCCTTCTTGGGAGGCAGCCACTATTAAACAGTTTCTTATGTCTTCTAGAGATATTCCATATATTAGAGATACATATATACCTATATTCTTCACTTTGTGCCACAGTGGTAGCATGCTATACAGATTCTTTTTACATATCTTTGAGATGAAAATTTTTTTCTGAATAATCTTTGTAAATTTTTCATATAAGCTTCAAAATCTGCCTGTCTGTTTTAATTTAAGTTGTTTTATTTATTTATTTTTTTAGGCGAGTCAGCCCTTGGTTGACCTCACAGATTGCAAGGACCTTGTCATCTTAGAATCCCTAATTTAAAAATTTTTGTTATGCCTCCAGCACCTGGTCTTCCCAGGTAGTCTCCCATCCAAGTACAAACCAGGACTGACCCTGCTTAGCTTCTGAGATCAGATGGGATTGGGCTTGTACAAGGTAGTATGGCCATAGACTGCCTATCTGTTTTTAAAAAGCCATACTTTTTTTGGGTAATTTTATTTTTTTTTGATGTCATACAATGAAATTGATATTTTTATTTCTTTAAAAAAATAATTTATTTTCCAATTACAGATGCCATACAATGTTATAATAATTTCAGGTGTACAACATAATGATTAGAAATTTATATATATTATGAATTGATCATTCCTATAAGTCTATGACCCATCTGACACCATACAGTTATAATGTTATTGACTATATTCCCTATGCTGTACTTTACATTCTCACGACTACTTTTTAGTGTATAGTTACATGAATTTAAAAATATGTATAGATTCATGTAAATAACAGCATAAATGGGATACAGAAGAATTCTGTTACCCCCTAAAAAATCCTTTGTACTATCCCTTTACAGTCTGTTGCTTCCTCCCTTTGACCCCTAGCATCTCACACTCATTATACAGTTCTCCATCACTATATAGTTTGTCTTTTCAAGAGTGCTACATAAATAGAGTTGTAACCTTTTGAGTTTGGCTTCTTTCACTAGCATAACACATTTGCAATTCATTCACATCATTGTGAGTATCAGTAGGTCTTTCCTTTTTTGTTGCTGAATAATATTTCATTGCATGGATTTAGTACAGTCCCATTCACCATTTCATCCATTCACCCACTGAAGAATGTTTGGGTTATTTTTAATGTTTTATAATTATGAATAAAGCTGCTAGAAACTCTTCACTGCTATGGCAATCTTTCTAAAATACATAAAGACCATCTCACTTCCTTTTCTAAGAACCTTCAGTGGCTCCTCAGTGCCTAACGGATAAAGGCAAACTTCTTTTTGGGATAGAGAGACTCTTTCCAACTATTCTCTGCTTAATGTGATAGCCTTGTCTCCATTGCCATCATACATATTTATCCTGGAAGTGCCATTTCCATTCCTGGATTCTGCCAGAATATTTTTAGGCCCATCCTCTTTGAATCAGTCAGAGTCTATTGGAACAGATGGTACACTCCAGTAAAGACAATTTGAGGAGGGTTTATTTTTAAAGGGGCTAATTATAAAGTTGTGGTAGGATCTAAGCGAACTAAAAGGGACAGTCCAGGAACCCATAGACAGCAGCACCAGAACTGTTACTACCCCTAAGCTGATGAGATAAAGAAAGGGAAAAGTCACCAGGCTCTAGAAGAGTCATGTGGAGTGGGCCTCCTTGAAAAGAGCAGTTATCTTCTGTTGCAGACACAGCTGGCCCAAAGCACCCTTGTAAGGAAGGAGCTGAGAAGAGAATACTCTGATTTCACTTTACTCCATCTCTCTGGTTTTCTGTTGAGGTTTCTAATTGGAAAATTCAACTAGAAGCCAGAGAATAAAAAAGCCCTGTTGATGTGAACCATGTGGGCCAACCTCCTAGGCTGAATGGAAGAGGGTAGAAAGTGTATTTGGAGCTTGGAGTAGAAGGGAGGAGAACTTCCAGCATATTTCTATATGTGCTATTCTTTTTTTCTTGTAATTTATTTCTCCTTTTGTATTTCTGACAAATTACTTCTCATTTTTCATGGGGTAGGTCTAATATCACTACTTTTTCTGATTTGTTTGGACAGAATTAACCAAAAATTTTAATGCCAATTTGTCCAGGTTTTATTTAATTTGGAAGCATGGGTTGAATTCTGTTTACTTTTTATTCTCATAGTTCAGCAGAGAGCTGACATGCGAAACATAAACCTGAAGGCTCTAGTACTTAATCAATTCATGCTCTTTTCCTTTTTCCTCAGAGTGCCCTCAACAGGATAGTGACATCGCTTTCTTGATTGATGGCTCTGGTAGCATCATGTCAGATGACTTTCAGCGGATGAAGGAGTTTGTCTCAACTATGATGAGTCAATTCACAAAGTCTAAAACCTTGGTGAGGGTCAATGGGTAGGTTAGGGAATAGCTCATATAAGGTTGGCAAAGAAAGGGAAACCTGACTGCCATTTTCCCCTCCTACTCCAATTGTAGACTTTGACAAATTGCCAGTCAATCATGGTTCTCTTTTGAGATTCTCTTTCTTGCTCTGTCTGGATTTAGACTCAGTATTGTCCCAGCTCTCTATAAATTGGGTACCTCTGATTAATTGATAGGGGTTGCATGGGAGAGGAAACTCACATGTCATCTGTGGCTGGGTTCTAATACTGAGAAGTGGGGTCTGGCGGCATATCTCTTTTCTGGTGAGGCAGAAGGAGGGAGCACAGTGTAGAATTTGGAAGAAATTGGAGACTGGAGTATTTTAAAATTTATGTAGAGCTTTCTGGGGGATTGCTAAGGGGAGGAGGGGGCACTTTCTCCATTGTAATTCTAGGTGCTCGTTCCCAGTTCTCTTTGATGCAGTACTCTGAAGACTTCCAGATTCATTTCACCTTCAAAGACTTCAAGGATAATCCTAACCCGACATTGCTGGTGAGGCCAATAAGACAGCTATCAGGGACGACACACACTGCCACAGGAATCCGCAAAGTAGTGTAAGCTCTTCTCTCTTTGCTTAGGATTGAAGAAGGAGGTGATATTCTTAGATGGGTTATAAAGGATGGGGTGGTTATTCAGACAAGGATAGAATAAAGGATATTTCTGGTTGAAGGAACAGTATGAGTAAAGGTGTGGAGGAAGAACTGTTCATAGTGTGTTCATGACAAAAGTTGTGAGTAAAGGTGGGAGTTGAGGGGAGAAGTGAAAAGAAGGTTAGAGGGAGGCTAGAAAGGTCAGTTGAGGCCAGGTAACTAAAGGCAACACAAAACCCATTGGAGATCCAATGAAAGTTTTAAGCCGTGGGGAGATGTCACCCCATCTTGTTTTGGAAAGTTCACTCTGATTGTGTGTGTGTGTGTGTGTGTGTGTGTGTGTGTGTGTAGAGGCAAGGGTAGGGGTCGGGACAAAGGTACAGAAAGATGAGCTAGAGAGCTGTTGTATCAAACCAGGAGAGCTTTGATGAGAACCAAATTAAGCTTATTTAAAGAAAAAACATTTTTTAAAAATTTAATAGGAATAATGCTTAGTTAAAAATTCAGCCTATGTAAAAGTATATAAAGGTGGCAAAGACTTCTTTTCTTTCTGCTCTTCTCCCCTCTTCTGCTGCCTTTTCAGGTCTTTAGGGAGCTAAATCTCATTGTACATCCCAGGGGAGGCCAACCCTTTCTTAGACAAAGCCCAGCTGCATCTGCATTTGTGACTGCTGATATTCCCTCCCTGGCATTGAGTATCTCTGTTTGCTTGTATTTGACTTTTTCTTCATCTTCTCTGGACAGAAGAGAACTGTTTAACAGCAAAAACGGAGCCCGTGAGAATGCCCGTAAGATCCTAGTTGTCATCACAGATGGAGAAAAGTATGGTGATCGCTTGGAGTACAAGGATGTCATCCCTGAGGCAGACAGAGAGGGTGTCATTCGCTACGTCATTGGGGTAGGAAATGTGGCTCTCTCACTTAATTCTTCTGTGGAAGGTTTTTGCAGAAATCAATAAAATCAAAATGACATAACTGTCATTGCTAGCCCATATGTGCATAGATCAGTTAACTATTGTCAAAATGATGATGAGTAACAAACTAACCCAAAATTCAGTGGTTTAAAAAAATTAGTGACTAGGTCAGTATGGTAATTTTCCTGTTTTCACTATGCTCACTCATGCATCTGAAATCAGTGGCAGGTTGGTTGGCAGCTCTGCTGATTTTGGCTGGGTTCTCTTCATTTCTGAGAGTTGCAGCTGTGTCTGTCTGCTGGACTGGGATAGCAGGAGCATCAGGGAAAACTTGGCTCTTCTGCTCTGTATCTCATCCCCCAGTGGACTAGTTTGGGCATGTCCTTATGGTGAAGGCAGAGGAACAAAAGAACAAGTGAAATGTTACAAACACCTTTCAAGCCTCTGTTTTCATCACATTTATTGACACGAAAGACACGTGGTGGAACCCAGAGGCAATGAGCAGGGCAGATTACTCTGTGAAGAATAGGAGGGCACAACAAAGTTTTGGGAAATGGCTTGGGTACAGGAATGGGTAAAGGGTGGAATCATCAGTGTAATCAAACTACCACAGTATCTATGAAAAGGTACATGACTTGGCAGTAGGAAACATCTTCATATGAGAAAAGGCTCTCCTACCCCTGGAGAGGTCAGCCCTTCACCAGAAGGCATGGACCAAGGCTAGATTTCATCTCCCATTTGCATTCTTGACAGAATGCCCTGCGCAGTACAACCTGCTCTACTATACTAGGCAACACTGTCTCAGTGGCCTTCTGTTGTATTCCATCATGTGATAAATATTGTTTCAGATATTTTTTTCTACAGAATTTTCTTTGCTGGATGAAACTGCTACTGCCAGACAGTGTCTGATTTGGCCTCTGTTCTTTCTAACAGGTAGGAGTTGCTTTCAATAGTGAGAGATCCCGCCAAGAACTTAATACCATTGCATCCAAGCCGTCTCGTAATCACGTGTTCCGGGTGAATACCTTTGAAGCTCTGAAGTCCATTCAGAACCAGCTTCAGGAAAAGATCTTTGCAATTGAGGGTGAGCTAACGTTCTGTATTCCTGGAGCAGCCCCGGAGGCAACCCCTCCACCCAAAACAACCATACCTCTCTAGAAACTAGAATTTCTGCAACTCTGGTTTCACTTGGTCATTTCCTTTGAAATAGAAGAACCTAGGCTTTTATCTCTAATTTTGCAACTCTTGGCCATAGGCTGAAAAATTGGAGAGTAGGGGAGCCAAAACCCATGCAGTATTTTCCCCCAAATTTGGATATGTTGCCAACATTTGTTTGTTTCCTTGCTGTTTCACCAGTGCCTAAAATAGAGCCTGGTACATAGAGGGCGCTCAATAAAAGTTTGTTGAATACAAGAATTTAAAATGTGGGGATGGTTCTTATACAATCTGGGTCTATGGCTTATCTTGAAAAGTTGGAAGATTAAAAACCTTGAGGACCACATTTCTATTTGGCAAAAAGTGGTTGGAGTCAAAGAACCACCATCTCTTTAAAAGAGGTATATGCTTTCTAGTTCAAGATAGCTCTCATTTGAGCCTCCTTTTGTCTGGCCCACAACATTTGAATTTCCAGCCCTGTTCTAGGCTCTTCTGCCTTCTTTAATGTAAAAAGTACTCCTCTTTACAGGTACTCAGACAGGAAGTACCAGCTCCTTTGAGTATGAGATGTCTCAGGAAGGCTTCAGTGCTTCCATAACCTCCGTAAGTGGTTCTTTGTTAAATTGTGAGAATGGTAAGGCGGAGAAGAAGCGCAAGGGTTTGGGGGCTTTTCTTTGTGATGAGTGTTTTTTTGGTGGCAGCAGTGGTCCTTTCTTCCTTTCTAGTCAATCTCGTTCTTTTCTTTTTAACTTGAGATATAATGGACATAAGATATATTCGTTTAGGTGTACAAAACAATAATTTGATATTATCACATATAGTTACAAATTTTTTTGTGATGAGAACTTTTAAGATTCTCTTATTAATTTTCAAATATATAGTGTTATTAACCTAGTCATCATGCTGTACATTATATCTCCAGGATTTATTTATTTTATAACAGGAAATTTATACTTTTTGACTACCTTTACTCATTTTACCTGCTGTCTACCCCTTTCCTTTGGCAATCACCAATTTGTTCACTGTATCTGTAAGTTTTTTTTTTTTTAGCTTCTCTATATAAGTGAGATCATATCATATTTGTCTTTCTTTGTCTGACTTATTTCACAAAGCCTAATGCCCTCCAGGTACATCCATGTATCCATGTTGTCACAAATGACAGGATTCTCTTATTTTTTATTTTATTTTTATTTTTAATTAATTAATTTTTTTATGGTGACATTGGATAACAAAATCCAATAAGTTTCAACTGCATACTTAACAGTAAGACATATATACACACTGGGTGTTCACCTCCTTTAGTTATATTTCTGTCACCACATATTTGACACCCTTTACCCCATCTACTTCCTCACTTCCCCAAACGTACCCTATGGTAACCACTAGTTTAAAGTCCATGTCCATGAGTCTCTGTTTGTTTGACCTGCTCATTTGTTGATTTTAGGTTTATATCCCACATGTAACTGATATCATGTGATTTTCAACTTTTTCTGTCTGGCTTATTTCACTTAGTATGATTATCTCGAGATCCATCCACATTGTCACAAATGGCATATGTCATCTCTTCTTATGGCTAAGTAATAGTCCATTGTATATATGTACCACAGCTACTCTAGCCAATCATCTATCGTAGGACACTTTGGTTGCTTCCATGCCCTGGCCATTGTGAATAATGCTGCTATGAACATCAATGTGAAAATATCTTTCCGGATATGAATTTTCAAGTCTTGGGGTAAATACCCAGTAGAGGGATTTTTGGATCAAGTGGTCGGTCAATTTTTAGTTTTTTTGAGGAAACTCCAAACTGTTTTCCATGGTGGCTGTACCAGTTTGCAGTCCCACCATCAGTGCATGAAGGTTCCTTTTTCTCTGCATCCTCTCCAACGTTTGTTATTACTTGTCCTATTGATTACAGCTATTGCAATAGGTGTGAGATGGTATCTCATTGTGGTTTTGATTTGCATTTCCCTACTAGCTAGTGAGGTGGAGCATCTTTTCATATATTTGTTTGCCATTTGTATGTCCTCTAGGGAAGAAAAAGTGTCTGTTGAGGTCCTCTGCCCATTTTTTGACTGGATTGTTTGTTTTTGTTGTTATTGAGTTGCATGAGTTCTTTGTATATTTTGGATATTAGGCCCTTATCGGAGGCGTTGCCTACAGGCATTGCCTATTTTCCCATCCTGATGGTTGTCTCTTTACTTTGTTGATGATTTCTTTTGCTGAGCAGAAGCTTTTGAGTTTAATATAGTCCCATTCATTTATTTTAGCTTTTACTCCTCATGCCTTCAAGGCCAAATTCATAAAATCTTCTTTAAGTCCAAGGTCCTTGAGTTTGTTTTCCTCTGTGCATTTTATTGTTTCAGGTCTTATATTCAGGTCCTTAATCCATTTTGACTTAACTTTGGTATGCGGTGATAGACAACAGTCTAGTTTCATTCTTTTGTAGGTGGCTTTCCAGTTTTCCCAGCACCATTTATTGAAGAGGCTTTCCTTTCTCCACTGTATGTTTTTGGCTTCTTTGTTGAAAATTATTTGTCTGTATAAATCTGGGTTTACTTCTGGACTCTCGATTCTGTTCCACTGTGTGTGTCCGTGTGTCTGTTTTGCTGTTTTGATTACTGTTGCTTTGTAGGATAATTTGATGTCAGACAGAGTGATGCCTTTAGTCTCATTCTTTCTTCTCAGGATGGCTTTGGCAGTGGGGGTCTTTTGTGCTTCCATACAAGTCCAATGATTTTTTGTTTCATTTCTTTAAGAAATGCTGATGGGATTTTAATGGGGATTGCTTTAAATCTGTATAATGCTTTAGGTAATATGGTCATTTTAACTATGTCGATTCTTCCAATCCAAGAACACAGAGTATCTTTCCATTTTTTAATACCTTCTTTGATTTCTTTTACAGGGTTTTGGGTTTTCATTATGTAGGTGCTTCACATATTTTGTTAGATTTATTCCTAGGTATTTTGTTAATTTTTGTTGCAAATGCAAAAGGAATTATTTTCACCACTTCTTTTTCTGATGCTTCATTATTAGAGTATAGGAATGCTATGGATTTTTGAATGTTGATTTTGTATCCAGAATCTTTACAGTATTTACTTATTGTGTCTAGTAGTGTTCTTGTGGAGTCTTTAGGGTTTTCTATGTAGAGAATCATGTCATCTGCAAATAGTGACAGTTTGACTTCTTTGTTTCCTAATTGGATGCCTTTTATATCTATCTCTTGTGTGATTGCACTTGCTAGGACCTTCAATGTTATATTAAAAAAGAGTGGTGATAGTGGACAGTCTGGCCTTGTTCCTGACCTTAGAGGGAAGGTTTTTAGTTTTTCACCAGTAAGTATAGCGTTGGCTGAGGGTTTGTCATAGATGGCCTTTATTATGTTAAGGTACTTTCTTTCTATACTGATTCTGTTAATTGTTTTGATCATAAATGGGTGCTGTATCTTGTCAAAGGCTTTTTCTGCATCTATTGATATGATCATATGATTCTTATTTTTAAATTTGTTTATGTGGTGTATCACATGAATTGATTTGCATATGTTGAACTACCCCAGTGCCCATGGGATGAAGCCCACTTGATCGTGGTGTATTATCTTTTTAATATGTTGCTGTCTACAGCCATGCCACTCTGAACATGCCCAATCCCGTCTGATCTCAGAAGCTATAGCAGGGTCAGGCCTGGTTAGTACTTGGATGGGAGACCACCTTGGAAGACCAGGTCTGCAGGCATTAAAAAAAATGTTGCTGTTTTGTTTCACTAGTATCTTATTTAGGATTTTTGCACCCGTGTTCATGAGAGATATTGGTTTGCAGTTTCCTTCCTTCCTTCCTTCCTTCCTTCCTTCCTTCCTTCCTTCCTTCCTTCCTTCTTTCTTTCTTTCTTTCTTTCTTTCTTTCTTTCTTTCTTTCTTTCTTTCTTTCTTTCTTTCTTTTCCTCCTTTTTTTCCTTTCTTCCTCCCTCCCTCCCTCCCTCCCTCCCTCCTTCCTTCCTTCCTTCCTTCCTTCCTTCCTTCCTTCCTTCCTTCCTTCCTTCCTTCCTTCCTTCCTTCCTTCCTTCTTTCCTGCCTTTCATCTTTACCAGGTGTTGATATCAGGGTAATGTGGGCCTCATAAAATGTGTTGGGAAGCATTGCCTCTTCTTTGATTTTTTGGAAGCCTTTGAGGAGACTAGGTATTAAATCTCTTTTGAATGTTTGGTAGAATTCACTGGTGAAGCCATCTGGTCTGGACTTTTACTTTTTGGTAGGTTTTAGACAATGTTTCAATTTCCATACTGCTGATCAGTCTATTTCGATTTTCCAGTTTTTCTTGATTCAGTCTAGGAAAGTTGTATCTTTCTAAGTACTGGTCCACTTCTAGGTTATTCAATTTGGTGTTATATACTTTTTCATAGTATTCTTGCATGACCCTTTGTATTTCTGCAGTGTCTATGTAATTTCCCCTCTTTCATCCCTGATTTTGTTTATTTGTGTTTTCTCTTTATTTCTTGAGTGAGTCTAGCCAGGGGTTTGTCAATTTTATTAACTTTCTCAAAGAACCAGATCTTTATTGCATTTATTTTTTTTATTTTTTTTGTGTCATTTTCAATTTTATTTATTTCTGCTCTAATTTTGATGACTTCTTTCCTTCTGTTGACTTTAGGCTTCATTTGTTCTTTTTTTCCTAGTTTTTTAAAGATGAAGTGTTAGGTTGCTTATTTGGGCCTGTTCTTGTTTTTGGAGATAGGCCTGTAATATGAACTTTCCTCTTATGACCGCTTTTGCTGTGTCTCAAAAGTTTTGATATGTTGTATTATCATTATCATTTGTTTCTATGTATCTCTGGTCTCTCTTTTTATTTCTTCTCTGACCCAGTCATTCTTCAGTAGCATGTTGTTTAATCTCCATGTATTTGTGGTTCTTCCTACTTCTTTTTACAGTATATCTCCAGTTTCAACATAGTATGGTCAGAGAATATGGTTGGTATGATTTCAGTCCTCTTATATTTGTTGAAGCTATGTCTGGTCAGTTGTTGCAAGTGTACCAGAGCAGAATTTATAAGCAGCTGTTTTGGGATGGAAGGCTTTGTAAATGTCAATCATGTCCAGCTGGACTAAAGTGTCCTTTAAGGATGTTATTCTCTTATTGATTTTCTGTTTGGATGATCTGTCCATATCTGACAGTGGAGTATTTAGGTCTCCTACTATGATAGTGTTTTGGTCTGTTTCTCCCTTGAGTTCTGTTTGTAATTGCTTTAAATGTTTTGGGGCTCCCTGATTGGGAACATAGATATTAATAATTGTTATGTCTTTTTGGTGCATGATTCCTTTTTTCATTATGAAGTGTCCCTCAGTATATTTCCTTATTTTTTTATTTTGAAGTCTAGTTTGTTTGATATTAGTATCGCTACTACCGCTTTTCTCTGAATGCCATTTGCTTGAAATATTATTTTCCACCCTTTCACTTTGAGTCTATATTTGTCTTTTGAGCTGAGATGTGTCTCCTGGAGGCAGCATATAGTTGGGTTTTGTTTCTTGATCCAATCTGCAACTCTGTGCCTTTTTACTGGTGAGTTCAATCCATTAACATTTAGGGTGAATATTGAACTATGAGGTCTTCTTATAGCTATTTTATCTTTTGCTTTCTGGTAGCTCAGTGTTTCCATTGCTTGTTTGTCCTTGTGTTTCTGTTTTCTTTATTTTGGTTAGGTTTTATGTATTTTCCCTCTGATCCTTCTTGTTTTATGCTATATATAGTCATCTATATATATGTTTTCTTCTGCATGTGCCTTATCTCCATTCCCCTTTGTGACTTTGGATCTTTGTATCCTCCCCTTTTCTGTCATTGTTATCTCAAATTGTCCCTATGTGTACTGAATGTTCATGACTATCTTGCTATAGAAAATTTCTTCTTACTGTTTAAACTTATAATGCCCTGTTCTTAGTAAGGGTTGCACTCCTCTGCTTCTATTAGCTTGTTAGTCACCTTATAAATTATGCATTTTTTTTGGTAATTTTATTTTAGGTGAGCTGACCCCTTTCAGTATTTCCTGTAGTGCAAGCCTCGTAGTGGAGAATTCCCTCCGTTTTTGTATGTCTGGAATGGTCTTTATTTCCCCTTCATATCTAAAGGAGAGCTTAGCTGGATACATTATTCTTGGCTGTAGTTCCTTTCATTTAATAGTTTGAATATTTGATTCTACTCCTTTTGGCTTGTAAAATTTGTGCTGAGATATCTAACAATAACCTAATGGGTTTCCTTTTATAAGTTACTGTCTCTTTTCCCCGGCTGTCCTGAGAATTCTTTCTTTGTCATTGATTTTTGATAATTTTAATACAATGTGTCTTGGTGAAGGCTTTTTTGGGTTGAGAAAATTGGGTGTTCTGTTGTTTTCTTCAATTCTAAACTCTGGCTTATTCTTTAGATTTGGGAAATTCTCATTAACTATTTTTCTGAAAATGCTTTCTAAGCCTTGACCCTTTTTCTCCCCCTTTGATAATGCCTATTATTATTATTTTCTCTCCTGATGGTGTCAGAGTAGAGCAGATATGCAGCTACATCTAGTGTCAGTGTCAGTGGTATTGCTGATTAAGAAGGGAAGGTTTGATGGTGAGAAGCCCAGTTGGAAGAATGCACAAAAGGCAGATTTGAGGCTGAAAGGGCAGGCACCAACTTTATTGTGTGGAGTGCACTTCTTTTGGGAAGTGCAGTTCTATTGGGGAGTGCAGTCTATTGCATGGGGTGTACAGTCTTGTGCATACTTCTCCAACTCACCTTTTTTGTGTTCGCCTTCTGCTTTCCCCTTTTGCTCTCTAGGGGACCCAATGGCTCCTCACATAGCAGAGTACAATAGTGACATTCAGCCACACATGTGTGATATAATAAGCTGAAGTATGTTTATACATTATTTAAATCTGGGGTCCTATTCCTAGCTGTGGACCTGGATCACAGCTAGGACTTGGACCAGTTAGACCTTGGGCCAGTTAGGCCTTGGATCAGCCAGGCCTTGGATAACAGCCAGACCTGGGATCACAGCCAGACCTTGGGCCAGCCAGGCCTGGTGCCCACAGTTGGTATCAACTAGTTCTTGTATCTTTCTTTCATTGTTTTTCAGTCTTCAGTTTCTCTTTTCTTCCTTCAAACTTATTTCTAGATTAATGTTTTTATATCACTGATCCTTTTCTCCATTTGGTCGACTCTATTTCCCAAGCTTGTTCTTTCATTTTTTGATGCTTTCAGTGTGTTCTTCATCTCCAGAAGTTTTATTTGGTTCTTTTTTAGCTTTTCAATCTCTATGCTAAAGAACTTATTCTGCTGATCTAGTTGTTTTTCAGTTCCTGAAATTGTTGATATGAATTGTTTTGGATCTCACTGATTTTTTTTTTCAGAAGTACAATGCTGAATTCTCTGTCATTTAAGTCACATATTTCTATATTTGTAAGCTTCTTTTCTAAAGATTTTCCTCTTTCTGAGATGCCTTGTCACCTTTGTCGTTTATGGTGTTTAAATGGACTATTTCTCTGCTGGGGCATTAATGAAAGTGTATTCTAGTTTTTTTTTCCAGAAAGAAGATTTATTATATAAAGATCCTCTTTAGCCTGTTGCAAAAAAGGCATTTTTCTTTTGGTTTCCAGTAGGTAGAGTCTAAGCCTCTTGGATCTCAGTAGTGCCTTTTTTTCCTTATAGATATTCAATCATGCTCGCTACCCTCAGTCTCAGTTCCTGTCAGTGTTAGTGATAGTTTCTGTAGCGTTTGCTCAGATTCCCTTGGGGCTCCATGGTGATCAGTTTTGGAGGATATGGGGGCAGGTTCCCTCTGGGTTGGGGGATAGGCTTGCAGCTCAGCCTTGTGTTTTGCAACCTGGTTGGTAATAATCAACTGCTATTTATCTGCTGTCCCTGTTTCTCTGCTGTCCCCACTTCTCTGCTTTCACTCTGATCCTTGGGCACTGCCACTGGTTGCATGGAGCTCACCGCTCTTCCAGGCATGGTTGTTCAGGGAACCCACCTCTTCCTCCTGCAGGGAGCTCTGGATGCGAGAGGCAACTTCTTTGTTTCTTCCAGTCCACTGCCAGAGTCCTGGGGTTCTGACCTGTTGTGGTAGCACTTATGTGCAGATACCATGCTCAGACATGCTGTGTGCAGTTTTCATGTTTTTCTGTTGTTGTTGTTGAGTTTTAGATATTCAGCTTATCCTTGTCTCAAGGAGAGAGATTTGTAAAGTCTCTCACTCTGCCATGTTTCTGATGTCACTCAAAGGTTGCCTTGTCAATTTGTTGATGATTTCTTTTGTTGTGCACATGTTTTTAGTTTGTTGTAGTTCTCTTGTTTATTTTTGTTTTTGTTGCCTTTGCTTTTGGTGTCAAATCTAAAAAATCATCACCAAGACTGATGAATGTCAAGGAGCTTACTGCCTAAATTTTCTTGTTGGAGTTTTATAATTTCAGCTTTTATGCTTAAATATTTAATCTCTTTTGAATTGATTTTTATGTATAGTGGTCCAGTTTCATTCTTTTGCATGTGACTGTCCAGTTTTCCCAGCACTATTTGTTGAAGAGACTGTCCTTTCCCCATTGTATATTCTTGTTTCCTTTATTGTAAATTAATTGGTCATATTGTAAGCTTATTTCTAGGCTCTCTATTCTTTTTCATTGGTTTATGTGCCTGTATCATACTATTTTGCCAATATCAGACTTTTCGATTACTATAGCTTTGCAATATAGTTTGAAGTCAAGAAGTATAATGTCTCTAAATTTGTTCATATTTCTCAAAATTGCTTTAGTTATTGGGGGTGTTTTGTATTTTCATACAAATTCTAGGATTGTTTGTTTTATTTATGTGAAAAATGCTACTGGAATTTTGATAGGGATTGCATTGAAGCTGTAAGTTTCTCAATTGTGTTCTATCTTCTTTCCCAGAATGGTCCCTTGCTGGGTGCTGTGGGGAGCTTTGACTGGTCTGGTGGAGCCTTTCTTCATATGTCAGAGGACAAAATCACCTTCATCAACACAACCAGGGTAGATTCAGATATGAATGATGCTTACTTGGGTAAGTGAAGAGAGTAAGAGTACTCTAAGAAGGGGTCAGAATATAGCATAACTCAACCAGTGTCTATATTGGATCTTTCATAGACTTTTGGAATAACTTTAAAGAAGACATTTCAAAATTTCATTTAATTATGTTAGCAAAGGGGAATATAGTGTAGGGTCCAGTTATTCCAACGTACCATACATTGGGCTGCCCCTTCTCAAGGGATAGGCCCACGAGAGGGGTCAGAGTCTGTGAAGAAAAAACATCTCTCTTGGATCATCATCTTTAGGTTATGCTACCGAAGTCATCTTGCGAGGCCAAGTGCAAGCCCTGGTTCTGGGGGCACCTCGATATCAGCATACTGGTCTAGTGATGATGTTCAGACAGAATGCTGGTGCCTGGGAGACCAACACTCTTATCAAGGGCAGCCAGGTAAGTGCATAGCATGTGGATTATGAAAGTGCAAATAGAGGCACCCTGGATCCTGAGAGATTCCAGGATGGGCATCACCAGGTGCTATGGGTGGGAGAGATTTATAAAGGAACCTTCAAAGGGTTTCGAGCTGGAGACTCATAGGATCAGCTTTACATTTGAGAATGTTGTATCCTCACTTTTAAATAACACCTGATTTATACAGAGCTCTCTATAAGTCTACCTGTGTACAGAGCTGGTATTTGACAATATATAACCAGTTTAGCCAAATTAGTTATTAAAATATTGAAATAATTTTATATCTGTTAATAAGTAGCTGTTTCCCTGAGGTATCTTCTCTTCCTATGCACACTGGATCCTTCCTCATTACTCTTGGAACTTCCCCAGCAATTACAAGTTCAGGCAGGGCATGTGAGGGGACCTCTAGGACCTATTTCAGCTAAGTCCCTGAGCAGTTCTTGAGCAGTCTTAATAGTTCAATACTTTAAATAACATCCCTGCAAAAGCAGTGTGATTGCATCTTATGTTGTGTGTGAGGCAACAATCTTTAGTCAAAATCATTCTTGCAAATTCCTAAAATAGGACTGTACCCATGATACTGTGCCTGTAGTTCTATGTGTATTCTTTTAATTTTCATCTGTGGTTCTCTTTGGCCTGCAATTAATGCATCATATATGGATGACCAGTTTACTCTAATACCTGAACAAACTTGTCATAATTCTTTGTCAGTAGTCAAATTCTCTGTATGATCTTTAAAGGTTTTGCAAACACATATTGGCTGCTGATGTTGTCAGTGCTTGGAACATATAAGGGGTGGGGTGGGGGAGAATGTGTAGGGGAATTCCAGGAAGTCAAGTGTGGATGTGATGCTACTTCTCTGTTTTGTGTGTGCTGTCCAGGGGAAGACTGGTTGGTAACCCCGCCCCCCACAAATATCATGCATGCAAATTACAATCAAGGGTGATAAATAAAGTGGGACAATGTGAGTGTTATGAGAGCAAATGGGAGGGGCACCCACACAAAAGCATTAGGGAAGGCTGCTTGAAGAAAGTGACAACTAAGGTAGAACTAGAGAAGTAAAGAGTGAGGAAAGAAAAGGGTCAGAGTAATGAAAAAGCATGAGTTTAGAGTGTGTGTATATGGGGGTGGAGGAGCATGGGGGAAAACACTGGAAAGAAAAGTAGGAAACAGATTCATCTTAAATTTATTGACTCCCTTTATTTCTACTGCCATCAGCCTGGTTCAGGCCATCATCATCTTTTCTGTGGACCTTCTGGTAGTCCCCATACTGCTCTCCTAAAATTCCATGTTGCCTTCCTCTAATCCATAGAAGGAGGGTGAACTTTCTAGAGGAAACTATATCAGTCTTCAGTTTAAGACCCTTTATTGACTACAAACCAATATCCAATAAAGATTTAAAATTCCTCAGCAAAATCCAGTTGGCTCTTGAACAATATGGGTTTGAATTGTGTAGGTCCACCTTTTTTTCAATAAATACATATGAAAAAATTTTTGGAGATTTCTGACAATTTTGAAAAACTCACAGATAAACTGCAGAGCCTAGAAATATTGAAAAAATTAAGAAAAAGTTAAGTGTGTCATGAATGCATATAATATTATGTATATTACATATAAAATATGTGTTAACAGTTTATGTTATCAGCAAGGCTTCTGGTGAATAGTTAAGTTTTTGGGAGTCAAAAGTTATGCATGAATTTAATTTACATGGAGGATTGAAATGTTGTTCAAGGGTCAAATGTATTAGCAAATTGAATCCAGCAATCTATAGAAAGGTAATACTCATGATCAAGTGTGGTTTATCCCAGGAATGCAAGGCTTGTTAACAGTGAACTTTAAGAATATACTAAAAGACACTGGAAATATACTAAAAAAACACTCAATTTTATACTTTAAAACGATGAATTTTACGTTTGTAAATTTTATCTCAATTAGAAAAGCTATACTGGTTATGTAGTTCATCATAACAATAGAAAAGAAAAAAACATAGTAATATTAATAGGTACAGAAAAAGAATTTGACAGAATGCAATATCCTTTCATAATATTTAGTTCTCAGCAAACTAAGAACTAAAGGAAACATTCTTAGTTCCTGAAAAACAGTATTTATACAAAAAAATCTATAGCTAGCATCATAATTAAAAGTAGAAGAGAGCATTTCATCTCCTAAAATTGGAAAGAAGCCAAGAATATCTATTTTCACTAGTTTTATTTCACATTATATTGGAAGATGTGGCCAGTGCAGTAAGGCAAGAAAATAAGGCAGAGAAAGTATATGGAGTAGAAAGGAGAAAATAAGATTGTCTCTATTTTCAGATGACATGATTGTTTGCATGAAAAATCCCAAAGAATCTACAAAAACTACTATACCTAGTAAGTTATTTCTAGTAAAGTTATTTCTATACCTAGTAAGTTATACCTAGTAAGTTCTCAGGGTACAAGATCAACATATAAAAATCAGTTGTATTTCTATACTAGCAATGAACACTTGGAAATTTAGATTATAAAATCAGTAGTGTTTATAATAACACCAAAGACTGAAATAATTAGGTGTAAATCTAACAAAATGTGTGCAATATCCGTATGCTGAATACTACAGAACCTAATAAGAGAAATCAAAGACATAAATAAATGAAGAGATATTTTGTATGTGGACCGAAAGACTCAATATTGTTAAGATGTCAGTTCACCCCAAGTTGATCTATCGATTCAACCCAAATTGATCTATAGATTCAACGCAAGTCCAATCAAAATCTTAGTAGTGTGTTTTTTATAACTGACAAACTGATTCTAAGATTTACATGGAAAATTATAGAAAGTAGAATTTCCAAACGAGTTTTGAAAAAGAACTTAGATAAATACCTTTAAGTATTTAGTGGAGGAGTCATATACTGCCTGATTTCAAGACTTATTATAAAGTTACAATAATCAAGACACTGTATTGGCAAAAGGACAGAAATGAAGATCGGTGAAACAGAATAAGCCTGAAATAGATTGACACATATGTAGTCAGTTGATTTTCTTTTTTAAAATTCATTTTTAATTACAGATGACATACAATATTATATTAGTTTCAGGTGTACATCATAGTTATCAGACATTTATATACCTTACAAAGTGATCACCCTGATAAGTCTAGTATCCATCTAATACCATACATAGTTATTAAAGTATTTTTGACCATATTCCTTATGCTGTACTTTACATGTCTGTGAATATTTTTATAACTGGCAATTTGTACTTCTTAATCCCTTTCACCATTTTTCACTCATCTTCCTGTCTCCTTCTGTCAGGCAGCCACCAGTTTGTATCTATGAGTTTATTTCTGTTTTGTTTGTTCATTTACTTTGTTTTATTAGATTTTACATGTTAGTGAAATCATGTGGTAATTGTCTTTTTCTGCATGACCTATTTAACATAGCGGAATACTCTCTAGGTCTATCCATGTTGTTGCAAATGGTAAGATTTCATTCTTTTATTTTATGACTGACTAACATTCCATTGTATAAATGTACCGCTTCTACTTTATCTCCATTCACCTACTGATGGATGTGTAGGTTGGTTCCATGTCTTGGCTATTGTAAATAATGTTGAAATGAACATGCACGTATCTTTTCAAATTAGTGTTTCAGTTTTCTTCAGATGAATACCCAACAAGCTGTATCTTGTCGAAGGCTTTTTCTACATCTATTGATATAATCATATAATTCTTATTTTTTAAATTTGTTTATATGGTGTATCACATTAATTGATTTGCGAATGCTGAACCACCCCTGTGCCTCTGGGATGAAACCAACTTGATTGTGGTGTATAAATCTTTTTAATATGTTGCTGTATTTGGTTAGCTAGTATCTTATTTAGGGTTTTTGCATCTGTGCTCATGAGAGATATTGATCTGTAGTTTTTTTTTGTTGTTGTTATCTTTACTAGGTGTTGGTATCAGGGTAATGTGGGCCTCATAAAATGTGTTGAGAAGTATTGCCTCCTCTGATTTTTTGGAAGTGTTTGAGGAGACTATATATTAAATCTTCTTTGAATGTTTGGTAGAATTCACCGGTGAAGCCATCTGGTCCTGAACTTTTACTTTTTGGTAGGTTTTTGACATTGTTTCAATTTCCATTCTGCTGATCCATCTAGTTAGCAATGTGTTTTATGTTTTGATCCAATCTGTAACTCCGTGCCTTTTTATTGGTTAATTCAGTCCATTTACATTTAGGGTTATTTTTGAACTGTGAGATCTTCTTATAGCCATTGTATCTTTTGCTTTCTGGTAGCTCAGTGTTTCCATTGTTTCCTTGTCCTTCTGCTTCTGTTTTCTTTATTTTGTTTGGGTTTTTGGGTTTTCCCTTGGTTTATATTATATACAATGGTTCTGAATCTTTGGTGTGTGGTTACTATTATGAATATGTAATGAATAGTTATATATGTACAATAGTCCATTTTCTTCTTTGCGTGCCTTCTCTCATTTCCCCCCTTTGTGAATTTGGATTTTTGAATCCAAAATTGAATCCTTTTCAGTCATTGTTATCTCATTTTGTTCCTATATATGCTGAATGTTCATTACTATCTTGTTATAGTAATTTTCTTCTTATTATTTAAGCTTATAATGACTTATTCTTAGTAAGAATTACACTCCTCTGTTTCTATTTACCTGATAGTCACTTCACTCCTAATTATGTATTTTGTTGTTGTTATTTTGTTTTAGGTGAGCTGATCCCTTTCAGTATTTCCTGTAGCACAGGCCTCATAGTGGAGAATTCCTTCAATTTTTGTATGTCTGGAAAGATCTTTATTTCTCCTTCATATCTAAAGGAGAGCTTAGCTGAATACATTATTCTAGGCTGGTAGTTCCTTTCACTTAATAGTTTAAATGTTTGATTCCACTTTTTTCTGGCTTGTAAGGTCTGCACTGTGAAGTCCTATGATAATCTGATGGGTTTTCCTTTATAAGTTACTGTTTTCTTCTCTCTGGCTTCCCTGAGAATTCTGTCTTTGTCATTGATTTTTGATATCTTTAATACAATGTGTCTTGGTGAAGGCCTTTTTGGGTTGAGATAACTGGGTGTTCTGTTGACTTCTTGAATTCCAAGCTCCAGCTCATTCCTTAGATTTGGAAAATTCTCATTCACAATTTGTCTGAAAATGCTCTCTAATCCCTGTTTCTCTTCTTCATCTTTGATAATGCCCATTATTCTTATTTTTCCTCTCTTGATGGTATCAGCTAGTCCTTGAACTTTTGTTTCATTATTTTTTATTATTTGGTTTCTCTCTTTTTTCCTTCTGATTTATTTCTAGATTTCGGTCTTTGATATTACTGATCCTTTCCTCCACTTGGTCGACTTTATTTCCCAAACTTGCTATTTCATTTTTAATTTTTGCAGTGTGTTCTTCATTTCCAGAAATTCTATTTGGTTCTTTTTGAGGGTTTCAATCTCCTTGCTCTGCTCCTCTGGTATTTTTCAATCTCTGAAATTGTTGATTTGAGTTGTTTTGCATCTCATTGACTTTTTTCAGAAGTACCATTCTGAATTCTCTGTCATTTAAGTCTCACATTTTTATTTCTGTAAGCTTTTTTGTGGAGATTTTCCTCTTTCTTTCTGAGATGCCTTGTCACCTTGGGTTTTCATGGTGCTTAATGGACTATTTCCCAGCCTGCGCATTAATGGAAGTGTATTCTGCTGGTTTTCCAGACAGAATATTTATTATATAAAGATCTCTTTTTAGCCTGTTGGAAAGAAGGCTCTTTTCTTTTGGTTTCCAGTAGGTGGTGTTTAAGCTTCTTGGATACCTGCTTTATATAAAGTCTTAATAACACTTTTTAAATTCTCTTGTAGATATTTAATCACGCCTGCTATGCTCAGTTTCAGTCCCTGTCAGTGTCAGCAACAGTCTCAGCAGCGTTTGCTCAGATTCTCCTGGGCCTCAGTGGTGTTTGGTTTCATAGGATATGGAG
The DNA here is from genome assembly GCA_030015415.1 of Cynopterus sphinx. NCBI lineage: Eukaryota > Metazoa > Chordata > Mammalia > Chiroptera > Pteropodidae > Cynopterus > Cynopterus sphinx. The sequence continues at coordinate 88,984,600 of CM057379.1, read as the reverse complement.
GGAGGAGCCCTTTGGATTGGAGGTTAGGGCCTGTGGCTCAGCCTGTTTTTCCACCACAGCTGGCAAATATCAACTGTTGTTCCCCTGCAGTCCCATCTCACTTCTCTGCTTTCTGTCCTGATGACTGGGCCTTGCAGCCCGCTGCTCATGGGGAGTTCACAGCTATCCCAGGAAGGAATGTTCAGGGGACTTGCCAAATGAACTCACCATGCCTTTTCCCCTCCCCCTCCTTCTTCAGGGAGTGCCTCTGGCTGCAAGAGCAGCTTCTTTATTACTCCCAGTCTACCACCCAACACCTGGGTTCTAAACTGTGGTAGTTCTTATGTGCAGATCCCATGCTCAGACCTGCTGTTGTGCAGTTTGGGTATTTTTCAGTGAGTTTTGGATGTTTCAGTTTATTGTTTCAAGGGGAGTGATCTGGGGATGTATTCTCACTCAGCCATGTTTTAAACAGATTCCTCCTATATGATATTTTTAGCTGAATTTAGTTTGCTAATATTTTGTTGAGGATTTTTGCATCTGTGTTCATCAGGGATATTGGTCTATAATTTTCTTTTTTTTGGGGGGTAACATCTTTGTCTGGTTTTGGAATTAGGATAATGCTGGTCTTGTAAAATGAGTTTGAGAGCCTTTCCTCCTCTTCAAGTAATTGGAACAGTTTGAGAATGATACCTATTATTTCTTTGAATGTTTAATAATTTTTTGTAGTATTTTTCTATAATCCTTTGTATTTCTGTATTGCCAGTGGTCACTTCTCTTTCATTTCTAATTAAAAAAATTTTTATTATTAGTTTTAAGTATATAGTATATTGGCTAGAAACTTATGTAGTTTATGAAACAAGCCCCTCGATTACTCTATCACTCCTTTGGCTCTACACTTACACATAGCCATTGCTTTACTGCTGACTACATTCCCTAAGCCAAGATCGCCATCCCAATGACCATCTATCAAGTACTAATTTGTTCTTTAACTCTTCCCCATTTTCTCTCAGCCCCTCAACTTCCTTTCCTTCTGGCCATCATTAGATTGTCCTCTGTATTTGTGAGTCTGTTTTTGATTAGCTTGTTCTTTTTGTTCTTTAGTTTCCACATATAAGTGAAATCATATTGTATTTATCTTTCTCTGTGTGACTTATTTCACTCAGCATAATAACTTCTAGGTCCATCCATGTCATTGCAAATGATAGGGTTTCACTTTTTTATGGCTGAGTAATATTCCATTGTATATAGAAACCATAACTTCTTTTTTTATGCCTGCCTTCTTTTATTCAATATAATAATTTTGAAATTGATTTATGTTGTTACCATGTGTAGTAGTACTTAATATAATTCCACTACTAATTACTATTCTACTATGTGGTTATACTGATGTTTATCCATTATACTGTTGATAAACATTTGTTTTCAGTTTGGGGTTTTTATTAATGTTATTTAAAAATTTATTTTATTAGTTGTATAGAGTACATTGGTTAGGCATTTATATAGTTTATGAAATGATCCCCCTGAATACTCTTTCTTTCTTCTGACTCTACACCATAACTTTTTTATCCAATCATCTGTTGATAAGCATTTAGGTTCCTTCCATATCTTGGCTATTGTGAATAGTGCTGCCATGAACATAGAGATGCATAGATATTTACAAGTTATTGTTTTGGTTTTCTTTTGATAAATACCCAGGAGTTCAAGCACTGGGTCAAAAGGTATATCCATATTAATTTTTTGATAACCACCAGACTGTTTTTCATAGTGGCTGTACCAATTTACAATCCCACTGACAGTGTATGAGGGTTCCCTTTTCTTCACATCTTTTTTGCTTTATTGATGATTATCATTCTGACAAGGGAAACCATCAACAAAATGAAAAGACAACCTACTGAATGGGAGAAGATATTCACTCATGACACATCTGATAAGGAATTAATATCCAAAATTTATAAAGAACTCATACAACTCAACAACAATAACAACAGCAACAAATAACCAATCTAATTAAAAAATAGGCAGAAGACCTGAATAGATATTTCACCAAAGAGGAAATACAGATGGCCAATAAGCATATGAAAAGATGCTCAAGGCCACTAATGATGAGAGAAATGCAAATTAAACCCACAAATAGGTATCACCTCACACTTGTCAGAATGGCTATCTTTCCGATTTTATTTATTTGGGTCCTCTCTCTCTCTCTTTTTTTTTTTTTTTGGATGAATCTGGTTAAAGTTTATTAGTTTTATTTATCCTTCAAAGAATCAGCTTTTGGTTTCATTGATCTTTTCTATGTTTTCAAAATCTATTTAATTTATTTCCACTCTTATCTTTAGTATTTCCTTTCTCCTCCTCTCTTTAAGCTTTATTGATTCTTCTTATTTTAGTTTCTTCAGGTGTAATATATGATTTTTTATTTGAGATTTTTCTTTGTTTGTTTCTTGAGGTAGGCCTGTATTGCTATAAATTTCTTTTTTAGAAATGTTTTGGCTGTGTTCCATAGGTTTTGTGTCCCTATGTTTTCATTTTAATTTGTTTCAAGGTGTTTTTGATTTTGTCCTTGATCTTGTTGTTGACCCATTCATTATTTAGTGGCATGTTATTTAGTCTCTGTGTGTTTGTGTGTTTTTCAGTTTTCTTCTTATAGCTATGTAGTTTCATACAATTGTGATTGGAGAAGATGCTTTGTATGATTTCAATTTTGTTAAATTCTTTGAGTCTTGGTTTTTGGCCTAACATGTAACCTATCTTGAAAATGTTTCATGTGCACTAGAAAATAATATATTTTCTGCTACTTTGGATGAAATGCTTTAAAAATATAAATTAAATCTGTCTGGTCTAATGTGTCATTTAAGGCTGCTATTTCCTTGTTGATATTCTCCCTGGATGATCTATTTCTTGATGTCAATAGGGTGTTAAAGTCTCCTATAATCACTGTATTATTGTTGATCTCTATCTTTGTGTCCATCAATATTTGCTTTATATATTTAAGTGCTCAGACATTGGGTGCCTAGGTATTTATGAGAGCTATATCCTCTTGTTGGATTGATCCCTTTATCATTAAGAAATGCCCTTCTTTGTTTTTTGTTACAGCCTTTGTTTTAAAGTATAATTTGTCTGATATAAATATTGCTCCCTCAAATTTTTTTTATTTCCATTTCATGAAGTTTTATTTTCCATTCCTTTACTTTCAGTGACTGTGTGTCTTTCAATCTGAAGTGGGTCTTGTAAGCAGCATATGTATAAGTCTTTCTTAAGAAAAATTTATTCAGCCACCCTATGTCTTTTGATTAGAACATTTAGTCCATTTGCATTTAAAATAATTATAGATAGTTATGTAATTATTGTCATTTATTTATCTCCTCTTTTCTTCTTCTTCTTAAAAAAGTTCCTTTAACATTTATTGTAATACTGGTCTAGTGGTGAAGAGCTCCTTTAACTTTTTCTTGCATGGGAAGCTCTTTAGCTCTCCTTCAATTCTAGATGATAGTCTTGCTGCATAGAGTAATCTTGGTTTTAGTTTTTTGTCTTTCATCATTTTGAGTACTTTGTGCCATTCTCTTCTAGCCTGTAAAATTTCTGTCGAGAAATCAGCTGATAAGCTTATGGTGGCTCCCTTGTATGTAACTAACTGCTTTTTTTCTTGCTACTTTTAAGGTTCCCTCTTTGTCTTTAACCTTTGACGTTTTAGTTATGATATGTCTTGGTATGGGCCTCTTTGAGTTCATTTTGTTTGGAACTCTTTGAACTTTCTGGACTTCTATGTTAATTTTCTTTACCAGATTGAGGAAATTTTTAGTTATTTATTCTTCAAGTAGGGTTTCAATCCCTTGTGCTATCTCTTCTTCCTCTGGTATTCCTATGATGTGAATGTTGGCATGCTTGATGCTGGCGCAGAGGTCTCTTAAGATATCCTAATTTTTAAAGTATTTTTTCCTTTCTGCTGTTCTGATTGGGTGTTTTCTTCTACCATATCTTCCAGGTTCCTGATTTGATCTTCTGCTTCATCTAATCTGCTGTTGTTTCCCTCTAATGTATTCTTTGTTTTAATTGTTGTATTATTAATTTTTAAAACATTTTAATTAAGTTTATTGGGGTAACATTGATTAATACAATTATATAATTTCCCGGTGGTATTATTCATTTCTAACTGGTTCTTTTATGTGGTTTCTGTGTCTTATTTTATGTTTACTATCTCTTTGTTGAAGTTCTCCTCTAAGATAATTAAGTATACTTATAACCAGTGTTCTGAATTTTTTATCTGGTAGATTGCTTATCTTATTTTGTTTAGTTCTTTTTGTGGAGCTGTGTCCTGTTTATTTCATTTGGGACATTTTTGTTTTTCTACTCATTTTGGCTGACTTCCTGTGTTTGTCTCTATGTATTAGGTATATTTGATATGTCTCATTGTCTTGAGATAATGACATTATGTAGAAGGTGTCCTATGGGTTCCAGTGGTATTGTCTTCCTGGTTATCTGAGCTGGATGCTCCAGGGATGTCCCCTGTGTGGTTATTTGTGTCCTCCTGTTGTAGGTGAGCCTCAATTGGCACATCATTGGGTAGGGTTGTCTTTCAGGATAACTGGCTGTGAGGGCTGGCTGTTGTGTGGAAGCTCACCCCACAGAGTGGGAGTTACTTTAGCAGGGCTCTGGTGCCAACTGAGTTCACCTTTCGGATATGTCATTTGTGGAGTTGGTTGGATGGTGCTCTGGTATGTTCTGAAGCTGGCCACTAGGTGTTTTGATTTTGAAGCCTCTTGTCATGGACTCTGGTGCAGGCCAAGATCAGCCATGCTGGGCTTGGAGCCATCCTGTAGGATCCAAAAAGTGATACATGTTTGGTTGCTGCTTGTAATGGGCTTGAAATTGCTTGTGAGAGGCTATGCTGTGAACCAAGACTGGCTGCCACTTATGTCAGCAGGGGACCCTTTGATGGGTACTGTAATGTAAGCTGAAGCCAGCCACCACTTGTGTTGGACTTATAGCTGCTTAGTTGAAACTGTTCCAAGCCAAGACTGGCTATCACTTATGCTAGGCTTGGCCACTTGATGAGTGTTACAATACAAGTTAAGACTGGTTGCTGCTTATGTGAGGTTTGGGGCCACTTAGCAAGAGGTACAAGGCATGCTGAGGCTGCCACCGCTCATTTGAAGTTTGTGGACCTTTGAGATTTTAGGAAAGTTCACAGCATGAGCCAAAGCTGGCCGCTTGTGTGGAAGAACTGCTGAAAGAGGCTTGGGCTATGTAGGAGAGATGAGTGGGGTCGATTCTCAGAGAGTCACCAGGGTGCAGGGAATGGTGTTAGCCAGGTTAGTGGAGAGCTCAGATCTGATGCCCACCTGCCCTGGGCCTGCTGGCTTGGAGGAACAATGGTGGCTGCCAGCACTTCCATCCCTGGAGAGAGTTGCTTTAACCCTGCCCCTCTAGCCCTCACGCTGATGTTAGTCAACTAGTTCCTCCCTGTTCACCCCTAACACTTTTCAAGCTGCTGCTCCTGTGCTGGAGGTTAAGAGTGAGTTTGCTAGTGAGTGAGTCTGTGTGTGGGCCCTTTAAGAGCAGCACATTGGTCTCCAGCAGCCCTTTGTATTTCTCCAATGCAATTCCCTCTGGTTTTTATAGCCAGGTGTTATGGAGACTCTTCTTTCTGGCACTAGTGTCCAGGTTAGGGAGTCTGATGTGAGGCTGGACCCTTAACTTCTCAGGGGGGACCTCTATAGCTGAGATATCCCTCTCAATTCTTAATCACCACATCGTTGATGTGGGACCTGCCCATTCCACATCTCTGCCCCTCCTACCAGTCTTGATGTGGCTTCTTCTTTATATTCTTAGTATAGGACTTGTGTTCAGCTAGTCTTCAGGTAGTTCCCAATGTTGGTTATTCTGTAATTTAACTGTAATTTTGATGTGATCATTAGAAAAGATGAACAGAGTTTACTTTTTCTGCCATCCTGACCAGAAGACTCTAGTCAATTGATTTTCAATAAAGGCACAATGACAATTCAATGGAGAGTTCTATGGTGCTGGAAAAATTGGACATGCATAATAAAAACAAAATAAAATAAAAACCTCTACCCATATCTCATACCATATTAAGATTAATTCTAAATGGATCATAGAGCTAAATGTAAAATCTAAAACTATAATACTTGTGGAAGGAAACAGGAGGAAATCTTTGTGACCTTGTGTTAAACAAAGACTTCTTAGATATCATGCTATAAAAACAGTCCACAAAGGAAAAATTGATAAATAAAAATTTATTGAAATAAAAAAAATTTTTACCCTGTGAAAGACACTATTAACAGATAAGCTAAAGAGACTGGGAGAAAATATTTGCAAGTCTTCCTTCTTTTTTTATTGCATATCTGACAAAGAACTTAAATTCAGAATATATAAAGGTCTCTTGAAATTCAACAACAAGAAACAGTTAAAAAATAAGTGAAATATTTGAACAGACACTTCACAAAAGAAGGTATATAGATGGCAAAGAAGCATATGAAAATATGTTCCATGCTAATAATAATCAAGGAAATATAATTAAAACCATAATTAGACACTACTGCACATGTATTAGAAATAAATTGACAATATCAAGTACTAGCAAGGATGTTTATCAATGAAAACTTTCATACATTTCTGTCAGAATGAAAAGTGGCATGCCTACTTTGGAAAACAGTTAGTCAGTATCTTATAAAGTTCAACATACAGTTACCATATCAGCAATACCTCTCCTAGATAGTTACTATTCACCTAGGAGAAACAAGTATAGATATTCACATGAAAATCTGTATGTGAAAGTTTCTAGTGGCTCTACTTATAATTGCCCCAAACTAGAAAAACCCAAGTGTCACTCAACCAGGGAATGGATCAACAAACTATGGTGTATACAATGGAATATGCACTAGAAATAAAAAGAAATAAAATACTGATACATGCACCACCATGGATGAATCATAAATGTTATTCTAGGTGAAAGAAGCCAGACCTGAAAGGCTGTATACTATATAATTCCATTTATATAACATTTTGGAAAAGGCAAAACTACAGAGACAGAAAAGAGATGAGTGGTTGCCAGTGACTGGTGGTTGAGAGAAGAGGCTGATTCTAGTGAGGCCAAGATAAAACTGTTCTGTATTTTGACTCTGGTGATGGTTACATGACTATGTGTTTTGTCAAAACTCATGAAACTACAGCAAGAAGACTGGATTTTATTGTAAGTAAATTATACCCTAATAAACCTGACCTAACAACAAAAAAAATTCTACTGACTTTAGATTGAAGCTTAAGTGTCTTTGTGGGGCTGTCAGTAAGGCCTCCTCAGTGCTCTCTGGGGTCAGGAGCCATGTCTTAATATCCTCTGAATTTTTCATTCCTAGAACTTTCCCTAATTTGAAATTGCTGTCTTTATCTGTTACTATAATCTCAGCTCTACCCTGCTACACTGAGAGCCCCAGAAGACTCTGTCTGTCCACTACCTAGCCTCATGCTCAGCAAATAACAAACCCTTGTTTGTTGAATAAATGAATGAATGAATGACTAAATGGATGAATCCTATGGATGAATTAATTCTACATACTGACATTGAACCTACTTCTTTTTTTTAACATACTTTAAAAATTCTTTTAAAAGATAAACATTATTTCTTAATACCACACAAAAGTATTCTTGCAGCAGTACTTATTTTTAATACAAGCCAGTTGATTCCTTATTAGCTGGTCTGCCAACTCTGATGTTTTACCCTCCTAAAGACTTCCAATGTATTGAGAAGATATCTTGTCTGCTCTTGTAAGCTTTTATGTCTGTGTTTTCCAATCCAAGTTCTTTGCTATCTTAATTTTCTCCCTGGAACACCATTTGGAGTAAATCGTTACCCATTGCTCATCAAATCTATTAACATGCTTCTCTCTCTGGCAGCACATCCAGATGAGAATTTATCATGAATTACATAGAGGATCACATCTGCTCCAAGGGCTTTCCCCAGAAGGCATGATTCTTTTCATAGGGGAACTGCCTCCGCCTACCCCCACTCTGCTTTAGGTGTGAAGTGGTCTTTGATCCTGGCTTGTCTCTTTCAGATTGGCTCCTACTTTGGGGCCTCACTCTGCTCTGTGGACGTGAATAGAGATGGTAGTTCGGACCTGGTTCTCATCGGGGCTCCCCATTACTATGAGATGATTCGGGGGGGCCAGGTGTCTGTGTGCCCCTTGCCCCGGGGGGTGAGTGGCTGATGGGACCTGGGCTGGGCGGGGCCTGGGTGTGGGGTGGAGGAGTTGCCTGGATTGGGGGCTGGCACTGTTTTTGTTTTGCAGAGGTCTAAGTGGCAGTGTAAGGCTATTCTCCATGGAGAACAAGGCCATCCCTGGAGTCGCTTTGGAGCAGCCCTGACAGTGCTGGGGGACGTGAATGGAGACAAACTGATGGACGTGGCCATTGGGGCCCCAGGAGAACAGGAGAACCAGGGTGCTGTCTATCTATTTCATGGAACCTCAGAACTGGGCATCAGCCTCTCTCATAGCCAGGTGAGGCCCCATCACTGTCCCTATCATGACAGTAGCCTCTTTGCTGATCTGTTGCTTTCTAATTCAGGTTTCTCACAGCTGCCAGATTAGTTTTTTCATTACTTCTTTTCAGAATTTTAAAAATATAACACACTTCACAGAAATGTCAAAGACTCCTCAATTCTAAATTCTTACCACAACTAAAGAAAGTGCATAGGGGCACCAACACCCACACTGTACAGATGAGATTAAGGCTTAGAGGTGGAAATGAAATGCTGGAAGTGTTGGGATGTAGGCATTCCTTTTCTCCGAATCTCAGTCTAGTAGGGTAACCAAAAGTCCTGGTTTGCCTAGGTCTATCCCAGTTTTAACACTGAACGTCTCTCATCAGAGGAAACCCTATGGGAACTGCATGCTTCATGGGGTTTGTGACTTGTGCAGAGAGATAGGGCCCCTCTTGGGAAATTAAGAACATTTTCAAATTTACAAGCAAAGTTAAAAGAACTGTACTGTGTACAGTCCATCTTATTTAAGGAATTCAAAGTAAGTTGCAATATTAGTCTACTTCACCTATAAATACTTCAGTATGTATATCATTAACTAGAATTCAGTATTTGCTTATTGTTAGTTTTAAGATAAATTTACAAATAGAAAATGTACAAATTTTTAGCCATTCAATGACTTTTGACAAATGCATATACCTTTATAACCAACCCTCCTATCAAAATACAAAACATCATCATCACTCCAGAATCTCAGTCGATTTCTGAACCCACTCCAACCCAGAGGAAACTACTGTTCTGATTATTTTCCACCACAGATCATTTTACCCATTCCAGAATTCCATATAGAAGAAATAGTACACTATATTGGCCCCAGTATATTTTTTTACAGGCTCTTTAGTTGTCATTGGGGCTAAGAACCACTGCCTTACCTAGTTCTTTCTGTATTATGGCACCTCTTTCCATAATTGTGTGAATATTATAATTATGCTTCTTTTCATTTGGTGCCTTTTGCTTCTCTGTGTTAATGGGGTTTGAAGGCTCTGATTTTACTTAATTTTTATTACAAAAGCTTTATATGCCTGTACAAATTTATAAATCTAAAATAAACAGCAGCACAGTAAAGTCTCTGGATACAAAATCAACGATCAAAAATTTATAGTGTTCCTATACTCTGATAATGAAACATCAGAAACAAAGTGGAAAAAATTATTCCTTTTTCAATTGCAACAAAAATAATAAAATACCTAGGAATAAATCTAATAAAACAAGTGAAGGGCTTATATAATGAAAACTATGAGACTCTATTAAAATAAATCAAAGAAGATATAAAGAAATGGAAAGATATTCCATGTTCTTGGATTGGAAGAATCAACATAGTTAAAATGACCATATTACCTAAAGCATTATACAGATTTAATGCAGTCCCCATCAAAATCTCATCAGCATTTTTTAAAGAAATAAAACAAAAAATCATCAGATTTGTATGGAAGCACAAAAGTCCCCCAAATGCAGAGCCATCCTGAGAAAAAAGAATGACGCTGGAGGCATCACTCTGCCTGACTTTAAATTATACTACAAAGTGACAGTAATCAAAATGGCCTGGTATTGGCAGTAAAACAGACACATGGACACACACAGTGGAACAGAATCGAGAGTCCAGAAGTAAACGCATATTTATATGGACAAGTAATTTTTGACAAAGAAGCCAAAAATATATAGTGAAGAAAGGAAAGCCTTTCTGCTGTTGATTCCCTCTAATGTATTCTTTATTTTAATTGTTGTATTATTAATTTTAAAAACATTTTAATTAAGTTTATTGGGGTAACATTGGTTAATACAATTATATAATTTCCAGGTGGTATAATTCATTTCTAGAAATAAATGGTGCTAAGACAACTGGAAAGCCACCTGCAAAAGAATGAAACTAGACTGTTGTCTATCACCACACACCCAAATTAACTCAAAATGGATTAAGGACTGAATATAAAACCTGAAACAATAAAGTGCATAGACAAAAACATAAGAACTAAACTCAAGGATCTTGGACTTAAAGAGGATTTTATGAATTTGACCTCAAAGGCAAGGGGAGTAAAAGCAAAAGTAAATGAATAGGACTACATCTAACTAAAAATCTTCTGCTCGGCAAAAGAAATTTTCAACAAAGTAAAGAGGCAACCATCCGAATAGAAAAATATATTTTCAAGCAACACCTCCAATAAGGGCCTAATATCCAAAATATATGAAGAACTCATATGACTCAATAACAGCAGAAAAACAAACGATCCAATCAAAAAATGGGCAGACCTGAACAGACACTTCTCCCTAGAGAACATACAAATGGCAAACAAATACATGAAAAGATGTTCCACATCACTAGCTATTAGGGAAATGCAAATCAAAACCACAATAAGATACCATCTCATACCTATTGCAATAGCTGTAATCAATAGGACAAGTAATAACAAACATTGGAGAGGATGCAGAGAAAAAGGAACCTTCATGCACTGCTGGTGGGACTGCAAACTGGTACAGCCACTATGGAAAACAGTTTGGAGGTTCCTCAAAAAAACTAAGAATTGATCTACCATATGATCCAGTAATCCCTCTACTGGATATTTACCCTAAAGACTTGAAAACCCATATTCGAAAAGATATTTGCATACTGATGTTCATAGCAGCATTATTCACAGTGGCCAGGGCATGGAAGCAACCAAAGTGTCCTATGATAGATGATTAGCTAAAGAAGCTGTGGTACATATATACAATGGAATATTATTCAGCCATAAGAAGAGATGAAATACTACCATTTGTGACAACATGGATGGACCTTGAGATAATCATGTTAAGCGAAATAAACCAGACAGAAAAAGTTGAAAAATCACATGACATCACTTATATGTGTGATCTAAACCTAAAAGAAACAAATGAGCAGGATGAACAAACAGAGACTCATGGACATGGACTATAGACTAGTGATTATCAGAGGACTATAGAATAGTGTTTACTAGTGGGGTGAGGAATGAGCGGGGAGGTAGACTGGGTAAAGGGAGTCAAATATAGGGTTTGGGGAGAGGGCGAAGTGGGTAAAGGGGATCAAATATATGGTAACTGAAGGAAACTGCACTTTGGGTGGTAATCACATAATAGAATATACAGATATCAAATGATAATGTATACCTAAAAATTATATAATTGTATTAACCAATGTTACCCTAATAAACTTAATAAAAAAGAAATAAAGTAAACAGTGATACCCCTAGTCTCTTCCCCTTATCTGCTCCATAACTCAGCCCACAAAGAAAAACAAAGATTAGGGAAGGGTACTTTGTTTCCATGTGCATGCACACACACATGCATGTATGCACACATCCCTCACAGACTTTGAAGTTAAAACCAAATGCAAAAAAGATCATGCTATCCAATTGTTCTACTGTTTGCATTTTTTACTTTTTTTTCCCCTGTGATTAGGGTAGGAGGCTCAGTTTTGGACAACCAAACCTACTGTGGCTCTCTCAACTACTACATTATACACAATTTAAAAACAAAACTCCCTCTCAACAGAATACAATAAAATTTTTCTCAAAAAAAATTGAGGTATAATGTATGTACACACAAAACTTAATTGATAAATTTTCATATTATCTGCAAACCTGAGTAAGCACTACCTACCTAAATTAAGACATAGCAAATTTTCAGCATCCTATGCTTCCTTTCAGTTGATGAATCATTTTTAAAATTGTGGTAAAACAAAGAGACAAAAAAGGGCATTGCATAATGATAAAGGAGTTGATAAATCAAGAGGACATAACCGTTGTAAACAAACACATCCAACATAGGAGCACCTACATACATAAAACATTATTGACTGACGTAAAAGGAGAGAGAAACAGTAATACACTCATAGTAGGAGAATTTAACACCCTATCGACACTAATGGACAGATCTTCCAGGAAAAGAATCAACACAGAAACAATGCCCTAAAAGACACACTAGACCAGATGAATTTAATGGATATTTTTAGAGCATCCTACCCCAAAGCAGTAAAATATACTTGCTTCTCAAGAAGTGCACATGGAACATTTTCTAGGAAAGATCATATGTTAGAACACAAAACAAGTCTCAGTAAATTTAAGAAGACTGAAATCATATCAACCGTCTTCTACAATCACAATGGTAGGAAACTAGAAATCAACTACAAGAAAAAACTGAAAAATACACAAACACATGGAGGCTAAATAATATGCTACTAAATAATGAATGGGTTGTCAATGAGATCAGGGAAGAAATCAAAAGATATCTAGAGACAAATGAAAACACAACTCAAAATCTATGGGACACAGCAAAAGCAGTCCTAAGAGGAAAAATCATAGCAATATAGGCCTACCTCAAGAAATAAAATTGTAGTGAAACACACGTGACATAAAATTTTAACCATTTTAAAGTGTACAGCTCGGTGGCATTAAGTATATGACAAAAATTCTCTGAACTTTTCTTTTTAAGTTGTATGTTACTCTTTCAGTGTTATTCTTGCACATATATTAGCAATTCAAAGTTCTTCTTAAAGGTTTATTATGAAAAATAACAATTTCCATACCCACATTGTTATTTTCTTTGATTTCTCCCTCTCTTGAAGAAACTTCTTTTAGTTCTTTAGATAACTCTCTATACTTCCCAATGACATGATTATTTTTCTGCTTCTTGATGTTTGTTTTAGCTTTGACTTCCCTCTATGAGAGGTGAGGACTGAGCTCTTCTGGACTCCTGTTACCACATATTCAAATGGCTTCTACCCCTTCTCTCACTCTTTATATTTATATGATGATTTTGGTAAGATGACTATTTCATGTTTGCATTATCCTAACTCTGTAAATTAGATTCAATTGAATCAAGTAGAATATGATGTAACTTCTTTCCTATAAAACTATTTGTTTTCCTTCAAAAACTAGGTAATGGAAACTTTGGGTGTCATCTCAAGACTGTGATTAGTTGCTCTAATACCTTGAGAAGTTGTGGGACTTGAATGGGGCTTAGAAAATCTCTCTTTGGGTCATGCTGTGCAACTGTTACACATTTCCTTATTCTTTCCCACTCTCTTTCTCTTTTCCTCTTTTCTACCCTCAGAGAATTGCAGGCTCCCAGATCTCCCCCAAGCTCCAGTATTTTGGACAGTCACTGAGTGGGGGCCAGGACCTCACAATGGATGGACTGGTGGATCTGGCTGTAGGGGCCCAGGGGCATGTGCTGCTGCTCAGGTGAGAACTTCTTTCAGAGCACATCAGATATCTTTCCTTTAAGGAACAGCTTTGCTGTCTTAAGGCCCCTGATGGCGCTTTGGTGTACCTGCAGGTCCCAGCCTGTGTTGAGAGTTGAGGTGACCATGGAGTTCACACCCAGGGAATTGGCAAGAAATGTGTTTGAGTGTCATGAACATGTGGTGAAAGGCCAGACTGCTGGGGAGGTCAGAGTCTGCCTTCGTGTTCTCAAGAGCACACGGGACCGGCTGAGAGAAGGTGAGGAAGGATGGGGAATAAGTCTCAACAGGTTAAATGATGGGTGGCCTAGCCTTTTCAGCCTCCTTGGCAGTCCAAAGCGAAGTCCTCAAAGGCTCTGACAGCCTTTTTCTTGCTCTGAACTTCTTCTTCCCTTGTTGGGTGGGGAGGCCAAGCAAACCCTATCCAAGAAGTGATCATGTGGCACTCCCTTCCTCTCTCAGTTTTCCAGATAGACAAAGTCCCCATACCTGTAAATTAACTGAGATTTTTTTTAAATGAGAGATAACTCATTCAAAGGGGAGGTTGTGTTGATAAAGCTAAACACAAATTCACAAAGCATTCAGGCATGCATTTTATCATAAGTAACTTGACTTTTTCCCTTGTTTCTACTTTTCAAGAGTGGCATTGTACTGGGGTGGGGGTATAGTAGTGGTGATACTAGAGAGAAATAGGGGAGATCATAAAAGTAGGTTTCTAGTGGTAATCTTATTGGCCTGAGGAGACAGCAGTCAGAGTTTGGGGCAGCCAGCATGGCTAGAAATGAGAAAAAAGTCTTGAAGAGTAGAAGATTGCAGAGACAGTGTCCTCCAACTTTACATAGAAATTCCTCTCAAGTCATTGGCTGACTCTTAAGCCATGCATGTGCAGGTCAGTACTCCAAGGCACTCAGTAGAAGACAAAAACTGGAGAGCCAAAGAGTGTAGTAGAAATTCAGCAGCTTCCCAGTGCTGGGGAAAATGGTTTTTCTATTAGGATAATGTCCATTGAGTCCATCAACCAAGAGATACAATAGACAATGAAAATGGACCTATAGGTGATTCAGAAATTTTATCAGATAGAAATTTAAAACATAACTTCAATTATTATATTTAAGAAAAGAGAGAAAATGTTGGAAAACTTCAGAAAATACTTAAAATTCATCAAATTGGACAAAATGGAAATTCTAGCACTGAAAAATACACTGACTGAAATTAAAAATTCAATAAACAAACTTAAAGGATTAGAAACAGAACAGAGTTAGTGAACTGAAAAGTAATCAATTGAAAATGCTCCAATTAACACACACAGATAAAAGGATTAAAACTACAGAAAGAAACCATACAAAATGTATGGGACATGGTGAAAGATTTAATAAACATGTAATTGGAATTCCAAAAGGAATAGAGTTGGTTGATGGAGGGGAGGGAGGGCAGAAGGGAGGGAGAGAGAAAGAGAGAGAGAAAGAGAGAGGGAGGGAGAGAGAGAGAGAGAGAGAGAGATTGAGGTTGGGGAGAGAGAACAAGAGAGAAGCAACAGTTGAAAAAATAATGGGCAAGAATTTTCTAAATTGATAAAAAACAGCAAGATTCTCTACCAAATTAAAGTAGAATAAATATAAAAGCAATAATACCACAGTACATATACCAGTGTATACAACATTATACACTGTACCATACCAAGGCACAGACTGCTGAAGACCAAAGACAAAGAAAAAATGTTAAAAGCACCCAGAGAAACGTGCTTAATTTTCTATCATGTAGCAGAGAAGCTACCATTTACTGAACGCTTACTATATGGCAGGCACTATGCTAAATGCTTTATAGACACTATTTTATGTCATTTTCACCATTGAGAAGGTACAGTTATTATCCTTGAGTTAAAAATAAAGAATTGAGACTCAAAGAGGTCAGTTAACACCCAAAGTCATACAGCTGGGGATCAGAGGAGCTGAGTCTCAAACAGCTGCTTGTCTGACTCCAAAGCCCAAATCCTCACAACTGTGATGCCCTGCCCCTTCAGGAGATATCCAGAGCATTGTCACATATGACCTGACCCTGGATCCAAGTCGTCAGCTTTCCCGGGCCATCTTTGATGAGACAAAAAACAACACATACAGACAGACACAGAACTTGGGGCTGAATCAGAAATGTGAGACTTTGAAGCTACAGTTACCGGTGAGCAGGGGATAGCCACATTTCTGGATCCTCTAAGCACAGTTGGGCTTGGGAAGCTGAGGAGGCAGACCCCCAAATCCCTGCTATCTCTTAGGACTGTGTAAAGGACTCAGTAACTCCGATCGTCCTTCGCCTCAACTTCTCTCTTGCGGGGCAACCCTTGTCCTCTTTTGGGAACCTCCAGCCAGTGCTGGCTGTGGATGCTCAGAGACTCTTCACAGCCTTGGTGAGTCCTAGAGTTGGGATCCTGCAGGGGCATGGAAGGGACAAGAGGCCAAGATTGTTGAAGCTCATTTTATTTCAAATCATTTTATTTCAATATTTTATTTTTTCTTTTCATATCATTTCATTATTTCCTTTTATTTCATTTTATCATATTCTATTTTTCAGTTTCCCTTTGAGAAGAATTGTGGTAATGACAGCATCTGCCAGGACGACCTCAGCATCACCTTCAGTTTTATGAGGTGAGCTTCTTCCCCTGATTGCTACCTTCAAGCCTATACTAAGAACTGGTGCTCTATTTTCTCTCCTGGTCCCTGAGGGAGCCTGGCAAAGATCAGCTGAAGGTGTTTATGTGGTTGCCCCTTCCACTGTCTTCCATCTCCAAGAGTTCACACCTTCCCAACAGAGCAGACTTGCCACAGGGAAGCCTTCAGCATCTCATGGCCTGCCTTATTCCTCCCACAGCCTGGACACCCTGGTGGTGGGTGGTCCCCGGGACTTCAATGTGACGCTGACTGTGAGAAACCAGGGCGAGGATTCCTACAGTACTCAAGCCACCTTCTTCTTCCCTCCTGGCTTGTCCTATCGGACGGTGTCAGGGGTCCAGGTAGCCAAATCTTTCAAAGGCTCTATCTGACTTTGCTTTTCTGGTCTCCATGGCTAGTGGTTGGTATCACCACTTCTGCCTCCCTTGCTTTCCAGAACTGGCGCTCATGGCGATCCTGGCATGTGACCTGTAGGTCTGATACCTCCATCAAAGGTCCTGAGGCCTTGCAGAGCTGCAGCTGCGACATAAATTACCCCATCTTCCCAGACAACTCAGAGGTCAGGCTGTGGGCTTCTCCTCACCTTTTCTTTTTTGTCTTCTAATTTTTTTTTTTAAGTAGAGGTTGTGTTTTTGAGAAGCAGTTTTATTGAGATATAATCCATCTACCACAAAATTCACCCATTTAAAGTATATGATTCAATGGCTCTTAGGTTGTTCAAAGAGTTGTGAATCTATCATCATGATCAATTTTAAAATATTTTCTCACCCTAAGAAATGATCCTTCTCCTCTTAACCATCAACCCCAGTCCTCCTATCTCTCCCAGCCCTAGGCAACCACTAACCCACTTTCTGCCTCTAGATTTGCCTATTCCTGACAGTTAATACAAATGGAATCATACGGTATGTGGTCCCTTGTGACTGGCTTCTTTCACTCAGCATGTTTCCAAGGATATCCATACTACACCATGTGTCAGGACTTCATTTTTACTGCAGAGTAATATTCTGTTGTATGGATGTACCACATTTTATTTGTCCATTCTTCAGTTAATGAACATTTGGGTTGTTTCTTCTCTTCTATACTTGTCACTGTCTCTCTTTTCTCTAACCCCAGGTCATCTTTAATATCACATTAGATGTGGAATCTAATGCTTTCCTTGGAAACAGAGTACTTTTCAAAGCCAATGTGACCAGGTATGTTGTGCCTGGCCTCCTATAAGCATCCTCCCTTTTGAGGTCCCAGCCCTCTGCCCAAGACAAGCCATTGCCCTCTCCCCACTGGTTCTCCCTTCAGCTCATTCAACAAACACTGAATGAGCACCCACCATGTGCCAAGTATTGTGGTCAGTACTGGTGGGACAGGGATGGACAAGACAGCTGTGGTTATTGCCCTTAAAGAGGTTATAATTTAGTAGCAAAAATAGGCAGGAAAGCAGGTGATTATAATATTGTATGAAGTGAACTATGTCCTGTGTTCTTGGGAGGTTGGTGTTCAGAGAAGATTCCTGAAGAAATGTTTAGACTGAGTGAACCAAGCAAAGGCATAAATGGAGGATGGGCATGCACACAGAAAGAAGGAAAAATGTACCAAGCAAAGCCTGGAGACTGAACAGATCAGGCTGTATTTAAGTATGGCTTAAGCATATAACATAGGATTTAGAATTGGTTAGATATCAGGAGCATCATAAAATGACTGATGGGTGCTCTTACGAAATTTGCAGTTTGACTTGGGAGTGATATGATCACATCTGCATGCTAGAAAGATCATCCTCCAGGGGGGCTAGGGATTGGTATGGGAACAGTTTTAAACTCGGTGATCAATGAGAAGAAGGCACTGCAGACATCCAGGCTTGGGCAAAGTAGATTCAGGGGATAGAGAACAGTGGTGTTTAGGATTCAGAGATAATAGGACTTGGTGGTTGGTTGGAGGTGGAGGGTCGGGGAGAGGGAAAAGGAAAGAGTTCTCTGTTTCCCTTCAGTGAGAACAACATGCCCAGGACCAACAAAACTGAATTTCAGTTGGAGCTGCCTGTGAAATACACTGTCTACTTGGTGGTCACCAGGTAATGGCTTCTAGGGCTTTGCCTCTGCCTTCACCGCTGGGCTAGAATTGGCCTATCATTTATCTGTGTGTATGTCTGTGCACACGTGTGCCTGTGTATGTCTGAGGATATGTGCTGTGTTTATGTGTGCACGAGTGTGTGTTTGTGCATATATTTATGCATGTGCACTTGTGTGTGTGTGTGTGTGTGTGTGTGTGTGGCCTAAACTGGCACACACATTGTCTCTCCTGAACAGCCTTCTCTCAGGCTGTATTACCCATGTCTATGTTCATCCCCTTACACACTTACCCTGAGACCCCGTCTCCCAGAACACTCCTGATGTTGTTACATCCTGTCCCTTCTTTTTTCTGCCGTCAGCCATGAGGTCTCTACCAAATATCTCAACTTCACAGCTTCAGAGAAGACCAGCCATATTATAAAGCATCAATATCAGGTGGGGAGCTGATGATCCATGAAGGGAAATCAATGTGTTGAGAATGCAGAAATTGTGATGGGAAATAAGCCTTAGTGGCCTATTATGTTCCAGGTTCTGTTCCAATTTTGCTTTCACTCTGCACACACACACACATATGTGCATACAGCTGTCCCCTTGGTTTGTAAAGGGAATTGTTTTCAGGATCATCCCATCCCCTGCCATTACCAAAATTCACAGATGCTCAAGTCCCTTATATAAAGTTATAAAGTATTTGTATATAACCTATGCACTTTCTCCCTTATATTTTAAATATTCTCTAGATTACTTAGATATCCTGATGCAATATAAAATCTATATAAATTGTTGTTGTACTATATTGTTTATGGACTAATGACAAGAAAAAAAAAGTCTGTACGTTAGGCAACCTTTGTAGGTCTAACTATATAGTACACATCAACAATAATGTAACATTTTCTTTCCGAATACTTTCAATCCATGGTTGGCTGAATTCAAGTATGCAGAACCTGTGGATGCAGAGGGCCGATTGTATACACACATCCGTAATTCACTCATTTTATCTCCATAATAACTTTATGATAGAGACATTATCATTATCCCATTTATAGATGAAGAAACGAGCTTAGAGAAGTTAACAAAGCATGCCCATGGTCTCACCACTAGTAAGTATATGAGCCACTACTTAGGACTAGCTTGTCTGACTCTTGAACATGTATTTAACTGCAGCACATGACTACCTCCCAGAAAGCATCAAGTGGTAGGTCACTTTGGTCTGTGTGGCCTTATTTAGGTGTACTGGGCTATCAGGGGTGGGAGGCTGATTGGAGTTGCTTGTAGGAGCAGAAAGGCCAGAGCCCTGATATTCTTCCCCTTTCCCAATATACACCTTATAGTTCAACAACTTGGGGCAGAGGAGCCTCCCCATCAGTGTGGTCTTCTGGATCCCCATCCAACTGAACAAGGTGGCTGTGTGGGAACACCCCCAGGTCACCTTCTCTCAGGTAAGTCTAGCTAGGCCTGAGGAGTAGGTCCAACTCCTCCCCCCGCAGCCCTGTTCTTTCCTAAAATCTCTGTTTTGGAGCCATTTCTGGCTCTTTGTTGGCCTGGGCCATCTTAACCTCATTGAGGGTGAACCCAGGAGGCCGCATTTCTCACTTTTCACAGTGTCTGTCTTTCCTCAGAACCTCTCCAGTACATGTCACACTGAGGAGAGGGTCCCCCTTCACTCTGACTTCCTGACCATGCTTAAGAAGACCTCAGTGCTGGTAAGAAGAAGCCTAACTCCAGATTCGGGGACACATGCAGACTCAGCACTGTCCCCACATTAGTGCTGTCTCTTAACTGAGTGGGCTGAAAGCATGGAGTATATTCTGCATTCAGCTTTCTTAGTCATCTGTCTCCTCTCTTCCCTTCCCCAGAACTGCTCCATTGCTGTCTGTCAGAGAGTTCAATGTGATATCCTGTCCTTTGGCAGCGAAGACAAATTCAATGTCACCCTTAAAGGCAACCTTTCATTTGACTGGTATATCAAAGTATGTGGGGTCCTGAGGCTCACCTGGGCCAGATGTGATACTGCAGGGGACCCATGGGTTCAGCTCCCACCCTCTCTCTCCCACAGACTTCACATAACTACCTTCAGGTTCTGAGCACAGCGGAGATCTTGTTTAATGACTCAATGTTTGCCCTGCTTCCAGGACAGGAGGCATTTGTGAGGGCCCAGGTATCTATCTGTCTTGGGTACAGAGGGACAATCGAATGGTGGAAAGGAGGCTGGGATTGGTGAGACAGAAACAGAGGGATAGAGATTGATAGAGATTGGGAGGGTGGGAGAGTTGGGTGGAGGAGGGGAGACTGAAGGCTGGGGTTAGGGGTCTGGGGGTGGTTAGTTACTGGGTTTATGGTGTGAACAAGGTCTGGCTGGGGGACCCCCAGAAATCCAGAATCTGTCTCCTTTGATGCACCTGCACTTGCCCTCTCCCTGCCCTAGACAGAGACCAAAGTGGAGCCATATGAAGTGCCCAACCCTGTACCGCTTATTGTGGGCAGCTCTGTGGGGGGCCTGGTGCTCTTGGCCCTCATTACCATGGGACTGTACAAGGTATTCTCTCATGGCCCTTTTTCTGCTGGCTCTCATCTCCCTTTACTGCTTCTTACTCAGCAGCTTCATTCCTGTGTTTGACTCATAGTAGTGCTGCTAACTGTGATCTTTGGCAAATCACAGATCCTCAGTTTCTTCAGTTGTAAAATGAGCACTTAGAGTGCTCCTTGGTGCAGAATGACCACTACATAAGGGGTAGTTCTCCTCCCTATTATATTATATTTATATATTTGTTCTGTCTTTACTGGCCCCAATATTAATGACATCTCCCTCCCTGTCCTCTTTCCCATGTCCCTTCTACACTCTGCCACGTTATTCTTCGTCTCTGTTTCTCTGTCTCTCTTGGTCAGCATGGCCCTTACCCACTCCCCTGGCTTTGGTGGCTTTTACTCTTTTGTCTCTGCTCCCACAGCTTGGTTTCTTCAAACGGCAGTACAAGGACATGATGAGTGAAGCTAGTCCCGAAACTGCCGCGCCCCAGTAACAGCTCCTTCTCCACTGACTGGCCTCTCCTGAAGCAAGCAGAACTTTGTTTAGACCAACATGCAGGCTGCTGAGCAGACACGTCAATTAGGAGACTGGGGTAGTGATGTCTCACTCAGGGAAGACCTGCTGGGGTTTCCATTTTCATTCATGTGTGTGTGTGCAACTGTGCTCATGAGTGTGTGTGACTCAGATGTCTCTCGCATGGGGGCAAGTGCCTTCGATTCATCTTCGCAGGCGTAAGGGAATTGCTTGGACTTCCTTGTGTGAAGGTGCGGTTGGGCATTCCTCCTGGACAAAGGTGATGGAGGGTCTTGTGGGTCAACTTAAAGGGAAAGCAGTAGATGCTCTCCCTACTGAAGGAAATGAGACCTCCCTTTGTGGGTGAGCATGTAGACATTCAGAAGCTTGTGTAGCTGGCACCGATACTGCTTGGAGAAACCAATGTAGAACCAGGTTCTGGTCAGTCTACAGGAGCCTTTCCAAACCCATCCCACACGAGAAGTAAATATGTCCAATAAGCAATAATACACCTCCTTTTATCTATTCGTTTGTTATTTTAATATTTCTTTTATTGTTTGAATTCATAAACCTGTCTATAACACAAAACTTAAAAGATATGCAAGGGTGTGGGGTAAAAAGTGTTCTTTACATCTGATCCCCTTAGCCATTCAAGTCACTCTTTGACCTTGGGCAGTCAAGGCTCTGTGTTTTGAAATCTCCTTCACAAAGATTCATGCAAATGAACTCACTTGTGTGCCTGCACACACACACACACACACACACACACACACACACACACACACAAGCTTTTTATACAAATGATAGCATACATTATTTATATTGTTCTGCATCTTGCTTTTTTCATTTATATAGCTCAGACATTGTTTCATTAAGATATAAAATACTTTTTTATTCTTTTATGCAATCTTCATAATATTTCATTGTGTGAATGAATCATAATGTATTTAACCAGTCTCCTTTTGATATGTTATTTCTAATCTCTCATGATTAAAACAATGGTGAATTAATAAATTGAATATGTCATTTTTCATATGTGTAAGAATGTATTCCCAGAAGTTTGGGTTCTCCCAGAAGCAAATTCAAGATAAGAATTTGAGTGAAAATGTTTATTCAAGAGCGGCCCCAGGAAATACCAATAGGGAGGGGTATGAACTGGAGAAAGGAAGTCAGCCAGTAAAGGGTGTGTTATAAAAAGGGGCACCACTGTGAGCCACTGAAGTGTAACCCTGCTGGGGAGTTCTGGGAGCAAGTAGAACCTGTACCTTCACAGTGACCGGCCCTGGGAGAGAAGGAGCTGGAGTATGTATATACCAGTCCACAGAGTTACCGGCTGAGGGCTGCTCTTGGTGGGAGGGGGTAGGTGTTAATTCTCTGCACTCTGGCTTACTTGGAATGTGGCCTGAGTGGTTTCTGGTGGCTAGAGAAATGGATATAGGTGCTGCCAGTTGGAAGTCTGACAGGTGAGCCATAGCCCCTGGCAAGGCCCACAGGGATCCAGACAGGGCACCAACAGCACCTGCTACCAAAGGTGTTTGTGGGTAAAGTTTTGATAGCTATCTCTGAGTGACCCTCCTTCCTCCCCAGTGCCCACATTTTATACTTTGTCAATGCAGAAACTATGACTGTAGCTTGAGCATGCATCCTGTCTAGTTTTCACACTCACACCAGTTCTGCTAAATGGCCACCACTTACTATTTAATTAGATCTGAATTTCTCTTATGAGGAAACCGAGCCTTAGAGATCATATTAATTTCCTGAGGTCATACAGATGAAAAGGGAATGGAGCAGGGATTCAAACCTGGCTCTGTCTGGCTGCAGAGCTTTTCACTTATACTGTCTTGATGGCCTCAGAAGAATGGCTTTGCAGCAGGCATGAGGGAGGTGTGGGGAGAGAGTGGCTGTTACTTAGCTGTTGTGATATTAGGTGAACCATATGAAATTACTGATGTGTATGTTGACAAAAATGGTAATTTCCTGTGGTTCATTGAAATACAAGAAAATCATAGCTTAGATGGATGTCAGTTCCAGATGTGATATAGGAGAGAGAGATAAATTTATTCTGCTTGGTGAGGGGAGAAACATCTGGCTCAAGTAGGGTTTTCTAGTCAGAGGGTAGCATAGGTCAGGCTAGAAGAGTAGGCAGGAGTTTGGGCATATGTGCTCTGTAAGCCAGAGTGAGGAGTTCCAATTTTATTCAAAGTACAATAAGATGTCACCAAAGGGTGACTAATGAGTCTATACTATAGCCCTTTGTATCCTTGGGGGTGCCACAATACATGTCAACTTTCGATGGTTCTATACAATTTCCTTTCCTGACTTTAAAATTCATTAAAAAATATTTTCCTCTTTCTTAAGTTGGATGATAAAAGACCTCAACATCTCCAGAAGTCCTTAACTGAACAAGGAAGAGAGAGGGCCTCTGAATCTGAAGCCACCTGTCCTTGGATGGTCAGTTAAGGTCCTGTGGGCTCAGAGTCCATATCAGCATTTTTGAATTGGAAGCTCGTGTTCAATTCAGCCCGATAGGAGCTTTATGATGTGTTAGAAAGTAAATCATTTCTAGTGATAAATTACCCAAGCATGACCACACAATTCCTAACAAGCAAGACTGTAAATTTCTGGTGATGAGCAGCCAAATTTGGGAAAATCTGCCCTTGTTTTTACTTTTTGGGATCCCTTGCTTCTGAATAAATAAATCCCTTCAATCTCTACCTTCCTTTTTTTTTTTTACTTAGAAATAAGATTCTTATTTATGCCACCATGGTAAATTGTTATAATTATGACCCCAGGTGAATTGTGCCTGCCAAAGTCTTGCTCCTTTGCAGTGTGACATTGCTACTCCTCACATTAAGTGGTGGGGCTCATCTCTCTACTCCCTTGAACCTGGGCTGGTCTCACGACTTACTTTGGCCAATAGAATGTAGTAGAAGGAATGTTGTTTGAGTTCTGAAGCCTAGACCTTAAGAAGAATTGCAGCTTCTGCTCTTGCCCTCTCATAACCTGGAGACCTATTTAGTCTGTTGGTGAATGTGCAGCCACATATAGGAGATGACTGAGGCCCCCAGATGATAGCCAGCACAATTCATGCATGAGGTTATCATGAGCCTTCCAGCCCAGTCCTGCCATCTGATGACTGCAGCCACAGGCAAGGCCAACAAAAATGCCCAATTTGTCACCTCAGAGAACTGTGAGAAATAATAAATGATTGATGTTTCAATCCACTTTATTTGGAGTGGTTTGTCATGCTGCAGTGGACAGCTAAGATAGCCACCCAATTAAAGAGCACATTTTCCAGTTTCCTTTGCAGCTAGGGATGGCTATATGTCTAGGTTCTAGCTACTGGAATGTGAGTAGAGTCAGTGTACAACTTTGGAATCACATCCTTTGAGAGGAGTATCGTCCTCCCTTTCTTCTGACCATCTTTCTGTTTTCCTATTTGGTCCAAGAAAGTAAACTTGTGGTAAAGCCTGAAGTCTTTTTAATTGTGCAACTGCCTCAACTCCTACCATTTGAGTCTGTCTCATCCTTCTTATCACAACTCATAACATGCCTGGCATCTGAAATGAAGGCGCTGGAAGTGTTCTCTATGCATCCTTGGGATGGTCACAGACTTCAGTTATGCTTTCTCCATCTGTAGGACCTTCCTAATGAGCCCACTTGGTTCGATCATTAAGGATTTATCTTCAACCTCTGAGAACCCTGTTCAGAGGTTCTATTTCCTTTTCCCTTTCCTCCTGGTGGCAAAATTAACTGACAGAGAATTTAACTAAACTGTTTCTCTCCTAGATGCATAAGAAAGGTACTAGGAAGGTATTTCCCCCTCTCTCTTTTGAGAGACTATCTAGAGATATGTGTCCTGATGTTATGGATTTAATTTGCCCTAGGGAAAGCTCACAGGCTTCTGGTTATTTTTTGAAACCCTTACTTTTTTTTAACCACTGACGGTTTGTAAAAGAGATTTCAAACTGGCAACTTTAGAGCCAAATTCAGCCCATAGATTTTATTTAGCACACTGGTTTTATTTGTTTATTTGATTTTGATTAGCTGCTGACATTTTTAAATTGAGAGATTTCTGAGAAATCTAGATTTATGGCTTCTCAAGAAATGGGAGTGTTTGGCAACATAAGGCTACTGTTGAGCAGAGCCACCCTTTTAGGCAGGACTTGGCTTTCCAGTTCACTCCATGTAGCTCTCCTATCTCTGAGGCCAGAGCCCGCTGCATTTAAGGTAACCTTTGAGGCCCTGCATGATCTTGTCCCTGCAGCTCACTTCTGCTCCTACCCTTCTCTCTCAACCTCACATTTCTCAAATGAACTATATTTAAGGTAACAAACCATGACCCTTTTGAAAGTGAAAGGAAATGTGATTAGTAATTACACTGGATGTCAGGTCTAAACATGACTTATTGGAGACAAGTCAGAATATATCTATGGTCCCCTACATTCCCCTTCATTTCCCAGCCTTTGCTTATGCTGTACCCTCTACCCAGAATTCACTTCCCCTCCTCCTTATCCTTAATCTTGTCTCAGTTTGTGTGCCATTTCCTCCATATCCTCCCAACTCTTTCCAAGAGAAGTTCTGTGTCTCATATGCTGCCACAATAACCTAGATTTCTTTCACTGGCAATATCTGGAACATGGGAAAAAACACAATTACCAAATATATGTGTTGAGTAAATGAATGAATGGAAAAATGAACAGGCTTGGGTAACTTCCTATTCTCTACCATAAGACAGTTCTCAAAAATCTGCTTCCTTACATCCCAATACATTTCTTCAGGACCATATAGTATCTGACTGTATGTCAAAATTTTCTAAATCCTGAGAGACTGAATACAAATGCACAATGGGCAGACCACACATAAAAATGGGACTCTGACCCACAATCTACAGTAACCAGCCTAGAAGCCATCCTACTACCTATGTCAGGCTTGGAGAAAGTCAGACTACTATCTCTGGCAACCAGTCTATAAAGCCAAAAAATAACTTCTGCAATCAGCTCAAAATGACCAATAATTAATTAATAGCTGATAACTTTCTTAATTTTTGTCACTGCTTCCAACTTAGCACCAACCAGAGACAGTCAAATATGCTTCTCTACCAGTCACAGGATATCCTTCTTCTAGTTAGCCCACCCCATGCCAAGAGCCTCCAATGAGGGCACACCTGAAGTCTTCCATTTTTTTCCCACTAGCTTTCCTACTCCTCTGCCCCAATTCAAGTTAGTTTGCCTCCTAGAAAGGCTGCTTTTGCCTTGTTCTGAGGCAGCTGTTTAACTTATGGAATTATTGAGCAGGTCTTAGGGAGATCTAGTCTGAGCACTTGGTTCATTAACATCAAATTTGTGCAGACTCCTCTTCCACACACCAATCTACCTTTTCACTCACTCATCTACTCCCCTACTTACCCACCCATTCTTCTACCCTACACTCATCTACCAATCCTTCTATACATCTATTCACCCATCTACCTGTTCATACATAAACTCATTTACCCTCCCATTGCTCATCCATCCATATACCCAACAGACATGTATGGTTACTGATTGTCTGCTCCAGGTCTAATATCTATTCTTGAAGAGACAAGAAGTGAGTACCTACTCTCAATGAACTCTCATTAAGAGGCTGTCCCCTTCTATTCTTCACTAAAGAAGACTGATTGTTTACTCTCCCCCTTGCCCTCAGCTTATAGCACAGGTAGCAGGGGCTGTAGAGAAGAGGACAATCATTAGCAGTGTGGTTAAGATCCCAGTGCCTTGAAATCTGTCCTCACCTTGTACTGGCTGGGTGATCTGAGGCAAATTACTCAAATTCTCTGTGCCTCAATTCAGCATCTGTAAAATCAGGATAATAGCAGATCCTTCCCACATCAGAAGGCTGTTAGGAGGGTTCAATGAACTAACAAAGTACACAGTGATATAAATGTTAATATTACTATAGTTTCTTTGTTCTGCCATCAATATGTTATTACCACATGCCTGCTTCTCTCTTTCATGTTGAAGCTTCCACTGGCTAGAATCCTCCAGCACTCCCAAATCAAACATCAGACCAAAACTCCATGTGTAGGGATCCAGGAATGCAGGGAGAACCAGATGTTTTTGGAAGGGAGTCTCTTCCTGAGTTACCTGTGTATGTGTGTGTTTCTATACTATAGAATTAAAATAAATTTTTGTTTTGAGAAAACATGGGGGTGAGGTAGGGAATTGTTTTTTAAAGACAGAGAGGTGAGACAGATAGCATGTAGCAAGAGGAAGGGCAGGAACTTTTGGGAAAATACATTCAGGCCCTGTAAGTGAGTTTGAGGGTAGAAATGGACAGAAAAATTCTAAGGTTTTTGCCCACTAGATTTCTGTTCTCTCCTTCCCATGGAAAAGAATCCAGGAGACATACCCAAAATTATTCAGTTCCACTTAGCTCAGGAAATCAGACCTAAATTAAAGCAACTTTTGTTCTGGTTTCTCCACCCCCTCTCCCTGTCACCAATGTGTGGCAGATCAGATGCAGCCCCTTTTGCCTCAACCACCCTGCTGGAATCTTCCTGAGAACCCCTCAGCTCAGGAACAGAGCAGAAACTTATTGTGTCAGGAATGCCAGCAGTGAGAAAGGCTGGCTGCTTTCCAAACTTTCCTGGACTCTCTCTCTCTCTGTCCTTGACCTCTGGCCACAGGCTCAGCCTGGCTCTGAACACCTAAGGTACCAAATGGACAGAACTGGATGTGATTGACTCATAATCCTGGTAGGCTGAGAAGATGTGTAACTTGGGTGTCTACTCCTTCCTTGCTTATATCATCCACCTCAGCAGCCACCCTTTTCTTGGAAATGTCAGTAATGATTCACTGAAATGGGGCTGTTTTAGGTACCCTATGGTTCTGGTTGGAGGCTCACTGCCCTCATCTGTAAAATGGGTGGGTTGAATTAAGGGTACATCCTGTTTTATACCTTTTTTTTGGCTTTATATTTTTTAGTTTGAAATATACAATACATTGGTTAGACATTTATATAGTTTATAAAACAATCCCCTAATTACTTCTTCTTTACTTTACTTTTCCACCTAGCTAATATATTAATGCTAACCGCATTCCTTATGCTGTGCTCCCCATTCCTGTGACCATCTATCAACTACAAATTTGTACTTCTTTAACCCTTCACCCCATTCTCCCAGTCCTCTAAACCCCGATCACCTCTGTCCATCACCAAGTTGTCCTCTATATTTGTGTAAGTTTTTGATTAGTTTGTTCTATTTGTTCCTTAGATTCTGCATATAAGTGAAATCTTATGGTATTTATCTTTCTCTGTCATACTTATTTCACTCAGCATAATAACCTCTAGGTTCATCCATATCGTTGCAAATGGTAGGATTTCATTTTTTTTAATGGCTGAGTAACGTTCCATTGTATATATGAATGATACCTTTATCCAAGCACCTGTTGATGGGCATTTAGATTGCTTCCATACCTTGGCAATTGTAAATTGTGCTGCCATGATCATAAGGGAGTATAGATCTTTATGAATTACTGTTTTGGTTTTCTTTGGATAAATACCCAGAAGTGCAATTGATGGGTCAAAAGGAATATCTATTTTAAGCTTTTTGAGAAACCTCCAGACTGTTTTTATAGTGGCTGTACCAATCTGCAATCCCACCAACACTGTATGAAGGTTCCCTTTTTTCCAGCATCCTTGGTAACACTTGTTCTTTGATTTATTGATGCTTGCCATTCTGACAGATGTGAGGTGATATCTCATCATTGTTTTAATTTTCATTTCTCTGATGATTAGTGACACTGCATATCTTTTCATATGTCTTTTGGCTATCTGTATTTCCTGTTTGGAGAAGTGTCTGTTCAAGTCTTATACCCATTTTTTAATTGGATTGTTTGCTTTTTTGTTGTTAAGCTGTATGAGTTTTTTAAATATATTTTGAATATTAACCTCTTATCAGAGGTATCATTAGCCAATATTATCTCCCAATCAGTAGGCTGTCTTTTAGTTTTGTTGATTGTTTTTTTTTTTTTTTTTTTTGCTGTTCAAAATATTTTAAGTTTCATGTAGTTCCATTTGTTTATTTATTTATATTTGTTCCCTTGCCTGGGGAGATATATCCAAAAAGAAATTTCTGTTAGTAATATCAGAGAGTTTAGTGCCTATATTTTCTTCTAGAAGTTTTATGGTTTTGGGTCTTACATTTAAGTCTTTAATCCATTTAAAGTCTATTCTTGTATACAGTCTAGGAAGGTGGTTCAGTTTCTTTTCTTGTTTTATTTTGCATGTATCTGTCTAGGTTTTCCAAAACCATTTATTGAAGAGACTGTTTTTACAACGCTGTATATTCTTGCTTCCTTTGTCATTTATTAAGTGAGCATATAGGCATGGATCTATTTCTGGGCTCTTTATTCTGTTTCATTGGTCAGTGTGTTTGTTTTTATGCCAGTACCATGCTGTTTCAATTACCATAGTGTTGTAGTATAGTTTGATGTCAGGTAGTGCAATACATCCAACTTTGTTCTTCTTTCTTGAGATTGTCGGGCCCATTCAGGGTCTTTTATGATTACATATAAATTTTAGGATTATTTGTTCTAGCTCTCTGAAAAATGCCATTGTTATTTTGATTGGAATTGCACTGAACCTATAGATTGGCCATTTTAACAATGTTGATTCTTCCTACCCATAAGCACAATACGTGCTTCCATTTATTTGTATCGTCTTCAATATCTTTTTTTAATGACATACTTTTTGAGAACAGGTCTTTTACCTCCTTGGTTAATTAGATTCCCAGTTATTTTATAGTTTTCAATGCAGTTGTAAATGGGATTGATTGTTTTCTTAATTTCTCTTTCTGAAAGTTCACCATTAGTGTATAAAAATGTCACTGATTTCTGAATATTTATTTTGTAACCTGCCTCTTTACTGAGTTCATTCATCAGTTCTAAGAGTTTTTAGTGGAATCTTTAGGATTTTCTCTATATAGTATCATTTCATCAGCAAACAACAAGAGTTTTACTTCTTCCTTTTCAATTTGGATATATTTTATTTCTTTTTGTTGTATTGTTGCTGTGGCTAAGTCTTCTAATACAATGTTTAAGAGAAGTGGTGAAAGTGGGCATTCTTGACTTGTGCCTGATCTTAAGGAAAATGCTTTTAGCATCATTGAGTATAATGTTAGCTACACATTAGTCATGTACAGACTTTATTTGAGGTATGTTCCTCTATTCCCACTTTGCTGAGAGCTTTTATCATAAATGGATGATAGATTTTGTCGAATGCTTTTTCTACATCTAATGATATGATCATATGGTTTGCTAATATTATACCAATCTTGCATCCTAGGAATAATTCAGCTTAATCATGGCGCATGATATTTTTAATGTATTTCTGAATCTGGTTTGCTAATATTTTGTTGAGGATTTTTGCATCAATGTTCATGGGCGATATCGGCCTGTAGTTTTTTTTTTTTTTTTTGCAATGTTTTTGTCTGGTTTTGGAATCAAGGTAATGATGGCCTCATAAAAAGATTTAGAAAGCCTTCCCTCTTCTTAAATTTTTTGAAATAGTTTGAGAAGAATAGGTGTTAATTTTTTTTTGAATGTTTGGTAAGATTCACCTATGAAGCCATCTGGTCTAGGATTTTTGTTTTTTGAGAGGTTTTTGATTACCGATTCTATTTCATTGGTGGTAATTGCAATCTTGGGAGATCATGTTTCTAGAAATGTATCCATTTTGTTGGCATATAATTGATCATAGTATTTTCTTATGATCCTTTGCATTGCTGTGGAGTCTGTAGTTATATCTCCTCTTTTATTTCTGATTTTAATTACTTGAATCCTCTCTGTTTTTTGCTTGATGAGTCTGGCTAAAGGTCTGTCAATTTTCTTTATACTTTCAAAGTACCAGCTTTTGGTTTGTTAATCTTTTGTACTGTTTTTCTAGACTCTATTTTGTTTATTTTCTCTCTATTCTTTATTATTTTCTTCCTTCTATTCACTTTGGGCTTTGTTTGTTTCTTTTAAGTGTAAGGTTAGATTGTTTATTTGAACTTTTTCTTGTTTCTTGAGGTAGGCCTCAAGAAATTCTTGCTATGACTTTCCCTCTCAGAACTGCTTTCGCTGTGTCCCATAGATTTTGAGTTGTTGTTTTCATTTTCATTTGTCTCTAGATATGTTTTGATTTCTTCCTTGATCTCATTGATAACCCATTCACTGATTGGTAGCATGTTAGCCTCCATGAGTTTGTATATTTTCCAGTTTTTTTCTAGTAGTTGATTTTTAGTTTTATAACATTGTAATTGGAGAAGATGGTTGATATGATTTAAATCTTCTTTATTGAGACTTATATTGTATTCTAACATGTGGTCTATCCTAGAAAATGTTCCACGTGCACTTGAAAAGAACGCACATTTTGTTGCTTTGGGGTAAAATGCTCTGAAAATATCTATTAAATCCATGTGGTCTAGTGTGTTTGTTAGGCCCATTGTTTCCTAATGATTCTTTGCCTGGAAGATCTGTCCATTGGTATCAATGGGGTGTTTAAGTCTTCTACTATGAGTGTATTACTGTTGAGCTGTCCTTTTATGTCAGCCAATAATTGCTTTATGTATGTAGGTGCTCTTATGTTGAGTGTCTATATGTTTACTAGGGTTATATCCTCTGGATTTACTGATTCCTTTATCATTATGTAATGCCCTTCTATGTCTCTTCTTATAGCCTTTGTTTTAAAGTCTATTTTATCTAAGTATCACTACACTGTTTTGTTTTGTTTTGTTTTTATTTCCATTTGCATGGAATATCTTTTTCCATCCCTTTACTTTCAGGCTGTGAGTGTCATTTGATCTGAAGTGGGCCTCTTGTAGATAGCATATGCATGGGTCTTGAATGGGTATTCGGCTTCCTATGTCTTTTGATTGGAGCGTTTAATCCATTTGCATTTAAAGTGATTACTGATCGGTACATAGTTACTGCCATTCTATTATTTGTGTTTTTTTTTTCTTTTTACCGCTCCTATTTTTACAGAAGTCCCTTTAACACATCATGTAATACTGGCTTGTTGGTGACGAATTCCTTAAGCTGTTTCCTGTCTGGGAAGCTCTTTATCTCACCTTCCATTTTAATTGAAAGCCTTGCTGGGTAGAGTATTTGTGGTTGTAGATTCTTGTTTTTCATAACTTTGAATATTTCTTGGCAGTTTCTTCTGGCCTGCAAAGTTTCCATTGATAAATCAGCAGGCATTCTTATGGGGGTACCATTCTAAGTAATTAGCTGCCTTTCTCTTGCTGTTTTTAAGATTCTCTCCTTGTCTTTGACCTTTGGCATTTTAATTATGTTGTGTCTTGGTATGGGTTTGCTTAAATTCCTCTTGTTAGGAACTCTTTGTGCTTCTGAACTTGTGTGTCTAATTCCTTTGTCATGTTAGGGAAGTTTTTTGTCATTATTTCTTCAAATAGATTCTCAATCCCTTGCTCTCTTTCTTCTCCTTCAGGTAATCTTATTATCCAGATGTTGTTACACTTCATTTTTAAAAATTATTTTTTTTGTTGTGTGCTGGCTGGAAATTACTGCTTGGCTATCACCCATGGGAACATAGCATTTTAACAATAAGCTTTTTGCTTCTGTACCCCCCACTTGCACAACTGACCTGTGGGTTGACAGATAGTAAAAGGATGAAAAATAGACTTTTGTGTTCAGACAGAACGATGAATAGGATTTAGGGCTTAAAAATCCTGTACCTCTACATTTCAGGGCTGCTTAATTTGGGGTCTGTGTATTCCTAGCAGACCCAGCTGGCTGAATAAAGTGTGTGTTTCCTGTAACTCACTGGCTTCTGGTGATCCATGTGTGTATCTGGGGCTGACAGCTATAACAGTTGTTGTTCTGATTGTGTATATTTTGCTGCCTTATATTCCCGTTCACTGATTTAATCTTTTGCTTCATCCAATCTATTTTTGAATTCTTCTAGTGTATTCTTTATTGTAGTTATTGTATTCCTCATTTCAGTCTGGTTCTTTTTTATGGTATCTATGTCCTTTTTTTTTTTTTTTTTGCTTATGATGTCTTTGTTGATGTTCCCATTGTGCTCATCCATTCTCTTCATAAGTTCATTGAGCATCCTTATAACCATTATTTTGAACTCTGTCTCTAGTAGGTTGCTTGCCTCCATTTCATTTAGCTTATTTTTTGGAATTTTTTCCCGTTGTTTCATTTATGGCATATTTATTTGTTTTCTCATTTTATTAGCCTCTCTGTGTTCATTTCTATGTGTCAGGAATATTTGTTTCATCTCTCAGCCTTAGCCAGGTGGCCTTATGTGGTAGGTGTCCTGTGGGGCCCAGTGGCACACTTTCCTTGATTCCCTATGCCAGGGGCTCTGGACATGATCTTTATGTGGGTTGTGTGTGATTCTCTGTTGTTGACAAGACTTTATTGGTGTTAGTACATCAGTGGATGGGATAAACACTCAGGATGACTAATTGTGGGCATTGGCTGTGACCACAGGGTAAGAATTGCTGCATGGGGGCTGACCCCATTGATAGGGATTTTCCCTAAGAGGCTTGTGCACTTGTTTCAACCACCCCTTGTATGTACTGCTAATGAGGCTAGTCAGGAGTTGCTTTGTTGTGGTCTGGTGCCAGCCTCTGGATGTGTTGGTTTCATGGCCCCTTGGGAGGGGATGATCCCCAGTAGGTCAAGGTCAGCTGCTGCTTTTGATTGCTCGGGAATACCTGGTGGGAACTACAAAGAGATCCATAGATGGTTGTTGCCTATGCTAGATCTTTAGGTAAGTGGAAGAGGCAACTCTGTAGGCTGTGGTCCAATTATCTCCCATCCCTTACCTAGCAGTTTAGCAGAGGGACAAGTGCTCCTCCAGGTTTGACACTGCCTGTCAATTGCCCATAAGTCTCTAAAACTGGAAGAGCCTTTGGGTGATATGTGTGTTGGGTGGCACAGGGACCCAGGATTCTTTTGGGTCTATTGAGTAAATTTCCCCTGCCAGTGCAGTGTCAGTTTACATGCCAGCGCTCTCTCTATGGCTCCCTGTACAAGTTTCTAATTGTAGAAAGGTCAGCCGCTATGCACCTTGGACCTAAAAGTTCCACCCAAGGGCAGGGGTAGGTGCCTATCAACGTATGGTGGGCACTTTATGTATTGGATGGGGC
This sequence comes from Cynopterus sphinx, assembly GCA_030015415.1. Lineage (NCBI taxonomy): Eukaryota > Metazoa > Chordata > Mammalia > Chiroptera > Pteropodidae > Cynopterus > Cynopterus sphinx. Next base: position 88,949,963 of record CM057379.1, on the reverse strand, counting down.
AGGAGCTCAGGGAGACAAGGGCTGACAGGCCAATACAGACCCTGTGATCCCCTTGAGAGATATTGCAGCTCCTACAGGAAGCAATAGTATGCCCATAACTGTTTTCCCTGAAACCCACTCATTGAGCTAGGCAAGGTGTGTTGCGAAGTGGGATCTCAGGGAGACAAGGTCCAACCAGCCAATACAGCCTCAGCTTTGCTGAAACTTCTGTGCCCAGGTGTTCCTGCTGTAGTCACAGATCACAGTGTGATCAGCTTCCATCTGTGGTGGTCCCACAGACCCCTGTGCTCCCTGGATGCAATATTGCAACTCTTGTTGGCAGCAGAGTTCTGCCTGCAACTGATTTCCATGCAGTGCCTACCCTGTGCCAGCCAAAGTTTGTTGCCTATGTGGATTGTGAGACCTGGGGCAGGGGGAGTAGAGCTGTGTCAGTTCACCTTGGGCCATTTGTTGGTAGAGTGGGGTAGGGTCTCAGGGAGACAATGGCAGTTAGGTCAGTCTTAACTGCAATTTCGGTAACCATTTGCACGTTCTGGCAGAAGTTCCAAAACACAGCAAGACTAGCTGCTGTCTGGGACTGGTGCATAGAACCCCAAGATCTGCCCAAATTCATGTTGGCAGCATTGAGTGATCTTCCTGAAACTATCTTGGAAATGTGTGATCACAGCACTAGTTACCAGCTGCAAATGCTTGGCCCTAAATCAGGCAGGAAATGGCAGCTATCCAGTAACAAAAGCCCTGGGCAATCTGCAAATTGAGTGGGATAGCCTGATTTCCTAAATCTGGCAGCTTCCTAATTGCTCTTTGGAAGGGGTCTGTGCAGACAAGCTGGCATAGTCTGAAGATTGCCAAGTAGGGAGGCTGGACTAAGGTACAATGGTGGCTACCCTTCCAGCCTCATTCTGGCACCAGGTAATGCAGACTTTCTTGGCATGAATCCTGTACCAGCCTCTGACTGTGGGTCCAAGGCCTGGCTGGTCCCAGGTCTGGCTGTGATCAAGCCAGGGATAGGACCCTGGATTTATAATGTTACTTTAGTGTAGTAGGGTGCCTGTGCCTAAAATATGTAAACATAATCCAGCTTATTGTATCATGCACATGTGGCTAAAGGCCACTATTGTACTGTAATATATGTGGAGCCATGAGGTCCGCTGTGGAGCAGAAGAAGAGCAGAAGCAGACACTCACTCCCTGCAGTAGATTGCACTTCCTGCAACGGAAATGCGTGCTCCACAATAAAGTTGGTGCCTGTCATTTCCTTCTCATGTCTGCCTCATGTGCACTCTTCCAACGGGGCATCTCATTACAGAAACCTTCCCATCTTGATCAACTTGTTGCTGACACTGACCAAGTGATGGTGGACTGGGTGAGTGTCTGCAGGTCAGAAAGCCTGTGCGTGGGTCCTTCAAAGGGGACGTCTTGGGTTTCAGTATCTTTCCCTCTTGCCCAGAGGCTGGAATCCCCTCTGGTTTTTACAATCGGAGTTATTGGAATCTAATCTTCCCTGGGCTGGGATCCTAGGCCCCAAATGAGGTCATGACTCCCCTCTTCTTTGGAGGTCCTCTGTAGCCTCACTATTCCTCCTGGAGATCATCCACCACCTGCACGCAACGGTCCAGACTGATTCGTGACTTTGCCCCTCCTACCGGCTTTGTGGTGGCTCCTATATATTATTCGACACAGGTATTTCCATCAGCTGGACTTCAGGTGATTTTCCACGCTGATTATTTTATAATTTGGTTGTAATTTCAATACAGACTTGGGAGGACATGAACCCTGCTTTTACCTAGCCTACCATCTTCCCACAACTCTCCTGTTCCACACTTTTATGATCCAAGACATCCTTGCCAAAGGTGAAGTGTCTTACTATGTATTTTTTTTCTTTCTGAAGTTCGTGTGTTGCGCAGCTTGAGAGAGGAAATGGAGTCTTATTCATTCAGTATTCTTATCTTGTCCATATTTACCCACCAAGTATGGAACATAAGTCTGAGGAAAGGAAGAAATAAAAAATCCAGGATTCAAGGCACCTTTAAAGCTGGAGATTTCTCTGATACCTGTCCTGTCTGTAAGGCCAGCCCTAGTCTCCCAGACTTCTGGCTTGAGTAATTTCTGGTTTATCATTTATCCTCTTCAGAATTTGAGCACCTTCTTTCCCTCTATTGGGTTTTTCTGTCACCATTTCCTTCTTGGAATTTACCACCTCTAACTTCACTTTTTCTTCCTTCCTTCCTTCCTTCCTTCCTTCCTTCCTTCCTTCCTTCCTTCCTTCCTTCCTTCCTTCCTTCCTTTCTTCTTTCCTTCTTTCCTTCTTTTCTCCCTCCCTCCTTTCCTTTCTCTCTCCCCCATTTTCTTCATCTCTAAGAATTCCAAATGCTTTTCCCAGCCATATGGTCTCTAAGGTCCTCAGGGCTGGTTATCTCTAGGTGATATGGCTGCTCACATTTCCTATCCCCAACCCCCTTCCCAACTACACTGGCACAGCCTGCTCTAGGGTCACCAAGAGCCTTTGTTGCCAGATCTGGGGACTTTCTCATTATTACTTCACTTGACATCTGCTATCCTGTGACATTGCTTACACTCCTCTTTAGGCTACCCTTTGACCTGGGCTTCTCTCTCTTCAAGGGCTCCTTCTTTCTCAGTCTTTGTGGGCTCCTGCTCTGCTGCCAAAACTGATATTTTCCTGGGACTCACTCCAGCCCATCTTTCTCTTCCTCTTCTCATTTCCATGAAGACCTCATCAAGCACTTCATCTCCAACCTAGACTTTTCTCCTGGGGTCCAGCTCTACACACCCACTGCCCCCAGAACATCCCTCTTGAAAGCCCCTCAGGCTCCTCTTACCCAATACAACAATTAAAGTGATAATAATAGTCAATAATTAAAGTTCTTACACACTCTTTTAAGCATTTCACACTTACTCAATCTTCCCAGCAACAGCAGGAAGTACATAGTTTTATTATCACCCTCATTTTGCAGATGACGAAACAGGTCTAAAGAGGTTGAAAGAATTGAAGTTCTAAAACGCTATGTTTTGGTTTTCTCAAAACCAAAGTTGGCCTAGCCCACCACCCTTTCCTCTGTCAGTGCTCTCTAGCTCAGGGACTATCACCTCTGTGCTCCCCTCAGTGACCAATCACCTTCCCAGTCCATCCCCATGGCTGCTAGCTCACTTCAGAGGTCCCCATCATCTCCCTCCTGATTGATCTGTCTCCAGCTAGTTCCCAATGAAACTATGCCTCATACAGCCCCTCTTTCTAGCCTTCTAAAATGTAAATGTGAAGATCAATGCTTTCCTCTTCTCCCAGTATAAAATCAACATGCCTTAAAGACCCTTTCTGGGCTTGAGGCCTGCTTCTACTTCCTCTTCTCCTCCACAGCACTGACCACATCTCTTGCCACTTCTCACTACCCACTCTCTAGTTGTCACTGATTTCCTCAGAGGCCCTCCTATCTCAAGCCTCTTTCATGCTGGGTCCCCTTTCAGAAACAGGCTTCCCTGTAGTCAGTTACCTTTAAGATTTAGTTAAAGTGTGACATCCTCAAGGATGCCTTCTTGGAACTCTACCACCTCCTGGTCTGAGTAAGATACTCTGTGGTCAATGGGCTTTCCTTCATAGCAAAGTCTTGCAGTTTACACATTTGCCTTCTTTACTAATAACCTCAGGGCTGGGCCTTGTGGTTTGTTTTCTCTTTTTGCTAAGAGAGGATGTGTATAATTAGCCTTAAGTTAGACTTGTTGAATAAATGATGAATAAATGAGTGAATACCCACTCTGTACTCTTCCTAGGTCTCAGATGCTTAATTTCTTGGCCCAGAGGTTTTCAGGTCAGAATTGGAGGGTTTCCACTATGGTTTCCATTAGGGCCCTGAACCTTCCCTGATATCTGCCCCTTTCCTCTCCCAGGCTAACTGAAGTTTCAAGGTCAAGGGGAAGCTTCAGCCAATGCAAAAGAAACTGGGAGTGTTAAGGCAGGGCAGGGGATTTGTATCCCCCAAACCCTAGAATTGTGAAGCAAGAGATGCAAGTCAAGCCATCTTGGATTAGAAAGAATCTTGGACGAGAGTGTGTGGGCTGCCTTGGTACCTTTCTCTGCTTATTTTAGTCATAGTCTCCGCCCTCCTGTTCTGAGTCATGCTGACAGCTTCCCCTACGCCTCCGGCCTCTGGACACGCTCTCTGCTTGCTTGCTTCCCTTGGCAATTTGGTCTATTTCTTCCCCAGTGCCTCAGGAGGTTGGCAGCCCATGCCTGGCCTTCCAGTCATGACCGGGACCAGAACATCTCTTCTCCTATTGATGGGTAAGCTGAGGGCCCTGGTGAAGTGGGTTGAGAGGTTGGGGTCCAGGTAGAAAGAGAGTTGAGAATGCACATTTTGAATTCAGACAATGGGAGAGGGACCAGGGTTTGAGATCTATCTTTTAAGTTTGTGGAGAGAGAGGATATTGAGGAACCACTTTGGGTCGGGGCGGCGGGGGGGGGGGAGTTCAAAAGATGCTGGATGAGAGGCCAGTTACCTGGACAATCAGTGATTTCTCACATAGGCAGAACAAGTTAACTTTGTTCTCTGCCCAGAGTGCCCCTTGGTTCCAAGTTTTCCTGGACTCTCCCTCTTAGGAGCCTCAGCAGTGGGGATGTGGAAAGAGCATTTTTAGAGCTGGGGTGTTACTTGGTGGAAATGAAGAAACTTGCCAGTAGACAGCTGTCTCTGGACTATCCGAAAGAGAGAAGCAGGCCTGAGAGAAGCCAGAGCCTGGGAGTCCAGAAGACCAGGAGGCACTGGGGCATTGGACCTGGAAAGGAGAATGGGGGCTGAGACTAGGACACAGAGAAGGAAGAAGAGCCTTCTCCAAAGCTTCTCTCCTCACCCTCTTCCCCAGCCTTAGCTTCCTCTGTCTGCTTCAACTTGGACACAGACAAGCCAACAACCTTTCCCATGGACAGTGCTGGGTTTGGACACAGTGTGGTCCAGTATGCCAACTCCTGGTGAGGATTGGGTGGTGACTGGTTTTTGGCTCCCATCAACTTCTCTTCCTGCACAGAGTCCTGTTCCTCCTTCCCCCTCCCTTTATTCACAGATCTACCTCTCTGTTTGATATGGCAATTTTCTGAAGATTATGAAGAATTGAATTGAAATCAGATGCTGTCTTGCCACCTCAATAATCACAGCTAACTTTTATTGCGTACTTACAAAGCACCAGGCACTGTGCCAAGCACCCTTTATGTGGGTACTGATATAGTCCTCACAAAAATATAATGAGGTAGGAATCTATCATTCAACAATTATTAAGCACCTACTGTATGTCTTAGGAGCCAGGCATATACCAGAGAATAAAACAAACAAAAATCCCTTCTATGCAAAACAAATTGTTATTAATCTCCACTTGACTAATGAGGAAACTGAGGCACAGAGAGCTGAAGCAAACTTGCTGGAGTGGCAGTCTGGTTTTAGTATTCACACCCTTAACTGTCGTGTTCACTGTCTCCCCAAAGGGTGGTGGTTGGAGCTCCTCAGGAGATAAAGGCTGCCAACCAAACAGGTGGCCTCTACAGGTGTGACTACAGCACAGCCACTTGTGAGCCCATCCGCCTGCAGGGTGAGTCATTGCCCCTGTCTGGGATGACCCAGGTCTAGGCTCCCACGCTCTTGGGTCATGTGAGGAGTGCAGAGGACCCACATCCCAACTTCAGCTTTGTCTGCAGACCCTTAGTTTCAGACAGGCTTCCCAACACCTTGAAGGCCTTCCTGCCCATTGCACCCCTGCACCTGTAGCTTCAAGACCTGCAAGCCCCCTATATCTGTCAGATCTCCTTGTCTCCCAGGTTTGAGGGGATCCCTGCCCAGACTGTACATTGACTCCTCTGCCCTGTGGGTAACCACACACATACCTGTCCCTTCAGTACCAGCAGAGGCTGTGAACATGTCCCTGGGCCTGTCTCTGACAGCTTCCACCAACTCCTCTCAGCTGCTGGTGAGTTGCCCTGGGTCACAGGAATATTCTGAGGAAAAAAGTGGGGACCTGGAAATGCTAAATTTGAAGGTCTTGTGGAGAGTGGAGGTGTTGGGATAAGGTGGGATGGAAGTAGGGGCAATCCCTCCCACCGACCTGCTCTGTCTCCAGGCCTGTGGTCCCACTGTGCACCATGTGTGCAGAGAGAACATGTATTTGAATGGTTTCTGCTTCCTGCTGTCCTTCCCCTCCTGGCAGGCCCAGAGACTCCCTTCTGCCCTGCAGGGTGAGTGTTCAGGCCACCACGTCTGTGGGGAGCCCACACACATCTGACTGGGAGTGCAGTGGGGTGCGACACTCTTACCAGAGTAGGTAAAAAAGGGATCTGGGAAAAAGCTTAATGGGTGGTGTAGTGCTTTCAAACACAGGCCGGGGGAGCTACTGCCCCATCACTGTCCCACTGCAGAACCTTTCTTATGACCTCACCCTCGCTGAGCCTCAGTTTCTTCGTCTTTCAGGTGAGTATAATAACACACCCAACAGTGAGAGTAACATTAGATGTTCCATGGCCTGAGTTTAGCATAGTGCCTGGCCTGTGGTAAGGGCTCAATTAATGCCAATTACTATCATTTTTAGAGAAGAGGATTTATTGTCACCTATTGCACCCTCGGGTGTAACCAACTTGTTTGTGCAACAGGCTGGGAAAGGGTGATGAGGGTGCAGACAGTCTGAATGTGTATGTGCATGATGCACATGTGTTCATGTGTGTATATGTGTGCAAGTACATGTGTATACATGTGTATGTGTGCATGTATGCATGCATTTGTGTATATGTGCGTGTGTGTGTGTGTGTGTGTGTGTGTGCAGGTTGATGCACAGGACCTGTCTTCCCCGGTGCTAATGTGAATGGGGCATAAGGAGATAGAACGTTGAGCTTTCCAGACCTAGCCCACAGCAGACCAAGGCCCCTCTCTGGTTTCACATTCACACTCAGGCCCTTGGGGAGACTGACATCTAGCCACTGATGGGGTGCCCCTTCTAGCACCAACTATGCTCTGAACTTTACCCACGGGTGCCTGAGTTCCCATGAGAACAACCAGGACACCACACTAGGAGGCCTCTGGAACAGAAAGGGGAACTGGGAGCTAGAAATGGCATGATGTTTCCTCTTCAAGACCTGGGAGAGCTTCCTCTTCTAAGGACAGATGCTGTATTCACCCCAGAGGGGAGTAAAAGCTTGTATTTAAGCTGAGAACATAATAAAGCCAATGTATGGCTATTATCATGGGTGACAAAAATACTTAACAAAAGTACAGTTCAGCACTAACCAATGAGGATAGACCCTGGTCAGGGGCTGGAGCAGAGACTTTTCATCGCTGGATCACAGAGATGCTCTGGGAAGAGGGTGGTGGACCCTAGGGGGAGGGGCGCACTACCAAGGTTGAAGGGAGGCTCAGCTCCTTACCATGGGATTATAGGAGCTCTTACTTTTTTCAACCAGGCTGGTGGCACAGGGATGATCACTAAATCACAGATGTATCCTCTTTAGAGACTCTAGGAAGACAAAGAGCCCTGTTCTGGGCAAGATTTAGGGATGCCTCTGGGGGCTGAGTTCTTGTCACCAGGAAACTGATGTCCTGGGCTCTGAGAGATTCCCTTAGATGACTGGTGCCATTTCCTTCCCCAGAGTGCCCAAAGCAAGAGCAGGACATCGTGTTCTTAATTGATGGCTCAGGCAGCATCTCCTCTAACAATTTTGCCAAGATGCTGAACTTCGTGAAAGCTGTAATGAGCCAGTTCCAGAGACCCAACACCCAGGTGTGCCCATGGGGGAAAGCGAGTGTGCAAAGCCCATTAGGGAGGCTTGTGGGAGGTGCACTGAGGGTCCTGGAGGAGAGGCCTCTGTGTCAGCTCCATGTGGTTCTCTCAGTTCTCCCTGATGCAGTTCTCCGACAAATTTCGAGTGCATTTCACTTTCAAAGACTTCACCTACAACTCAGACCCACTAGGCCTGTTGGATTCTGTGTACCAGCTGAAAGGGTGGACTCACACAGCCACAGCCATCCAGGAGGTCATGTGAGTCCTGACTTCTTCCAGGTCCTTCCCCAGAGCATCCTGTCTTCCTCTGGTCCTCATCCATGTCCATGAGAAAGGGATAGGTGGAACTGAAATTCCATCTGTGGTCTCCTCACCAATCTGGGGGTCTCTGGGTGGGATCAGGGCCTCCCGGAGGAACAAGCATCTCCTCATCCCCACAAGGTGTCAGGAGCTGGCAGTAGCCTCTGGACCCTCTTTTTTCCTGACAGAAACCGATTGTTCAGTTCCCCAAGTGGGGCCCGAAATGATGCCTCCAAGATCCTCATCGTCATCACTGATGGGCAGAAACAAAATGACTACCTGGATTATAAAGATGTCATCCCCACGGCTGAGGCGATGGGCATCATCCGCTATGCAGTCGGGGTAAGATGTGGGGATGCCTCCCACTGCTTTCTCCCCTTGCTTCCATTTCAGATAACTTTTATTACAGGGACAGAAACCTCAGCTCTCTCAGCTTCTACTTCCTTTAGTATGAAACTCTTTTGGCCTGAGAACACTGATCTTTTTCTCTAAATTCCTCCTTAATCCTTTGTAAGCCTCATTTTTCTCACCTGTACATTGGATGTAGTAATATTGATATTGCAGTGCTACTGGAAGGTATCAGCACCCAGCATGTGGCAGACACATTAGGTTTATGATTATTTTCATTGAGTTGGTCTTTGTCAAGGACAGGTGGGATCAGCTTTTCAAAAGGCACATTCCTGGAAAGAATTAAATGACATTGCATCAAGTCCCTCCAGTGAATATATATTTAAAGTGGAGAATTTTGACGCTTTGAGAGACATTCAAAACCAACTGAAAGAGAAGATCTTTGCCATTGAGGGTAAGTCAGAGATGGAAGTACTCGCATCAGAAACCCTCACTCATAAATGCTTTTCCTTCTTAAACCTGGACCCAAACATCATGGGCAACAACGTCTCCCTTTGGGTATTAGTCTATAACATTAGACCCTCTTAAAGGTGAAGTGTCCTCACCTGGCAAAACTTGTCTTCCCCTGTGGAACCCAAATGTCATGCCTTCCCCTAGGTACACAGACCATAAGCAGTAGTAGTTCCTTTGAATTGGAGATGTCCCAGGAGGGCTTCAGCGCTGTATTCACACCTGTGAGTGGGGTCCCTTTCAGTCCACTGATGTAGGATAAGGGAAATCAGGGATGGGAGAAAGTGAGGGTGGGTGTTAGGTGAGAGTGGAGTTGGTGGCAGGGATTGCTTTGGAATTGCTGTCTCTTCTCGCTCCCTTCTACTCAGCCCCACAATCCTTTCTTCCCAGGATGGACCAGTTCTGGGGGCTGTGGGGAGCTTCAGCTGGTCTGGAGGTGCCTTCCTGTACTCCCCAAATATAAGCCCTATGTTCATCAACATGTCTCAAGAACATGTGGACATGAGGGACTCTTACTTGGGTGAGAAAAGACTTTGGTTGTGACAGGTGGGAGATGAGATGCCTGGAAGGGACAGGAACCCAGAGCCTTTGTGCTGAGGTCTGGTCCCTTCAGGTTACTCTACAGAGCTGGCCTTTTGGAAAGGGGTGCAGAGCCTGGTTCTGGGGGCCCCCCGACATCAGCACACCGGGAAAGTTGTCCTCTTCACCCAGGTGTCCAGGCAATGGAGGCTGAAGGCTGAAGTCGCAGGGACCCAGGTTGGGTGTGGAGGAAGTCAGAGTGGAACATGAGGGTGGCAGTCTCCAGGGACAGAGTGGGAGGAAACGAAGGGGTTTGGGACTTGTGGTAGGGAGGTCCTGGTCCCTGAGGAGAGGCAGGACCTGGCTCAGAAGGGTGCCTCTGGCAGGGGCAGGCAGGGTGACTTTAGTCTCTGCCCTCTAGATTGGCTCCTACTTTGGGGCCTCCCTCTGCTCTGTGGACGTGGACAGAGATGGCAGCTCCGACCTGGTCCTCATTGGGGCCCCTCATTACCATGAACTGACCCGAGGGGGCCAGGTGTCTGTGTGCCCCTTGCCCTGGGGGGTGAGTGGCTGAAGGAACTTGAGCTGGGTGGGGCCTGGGTGTGGGGTGGAGGAGTTGCCTGGGTTGGGGACTGGCACTGGTTTTGTTCTGCAGAGAGCCAGGTGGCAGTGTGAGTTCATTCTCAGTGGGGAGCAAGGCCACCCCTGGGGCCGCTTTGGGGCAGCCCTGACAGTGCTGGGGGACGTGAATGGAGACAAGCTGATGGACGTGGCCATTGGGGCCCCAGGAGAGCAGGAGAACCAGGGTGCCGTCTATCTATTTCATGGAACTTTAGGACTGGGCATCAGCTTCATCTTCAGTCAGGTGAGGCCCTGTCATGGATTCTGTCACTACAAGAACTCCACCTTGCTTTTCCTTGTCTTTTACACAACTGCCTGGAAAATTTGCTGTTACCTATTTTACCTCCTTTGCATCTCATAGGCAGCAAACAGAAGTATTAACAGGCACATTCCCAGATTTGTATGGGCACTTGATATTTGATGGGTTCTCCACCCAGGCCTTGTAACCCCCCAGCAGATTTACAAGATATATTGGGCAGGCAAACCCATTTTAGAGATAAAATCCGGGGCCTGGAGAAGATAAATGATCTGATTTGTCTAAGGTTTATAGTAGATCAGGAATGGTGATGAGAGAGGTTCCAGTCTGACTTCTAACCCAGTTCTCAGTCTCTTGGTGGCTCTATGTTGCCAATCAGTTTAGGTCTGATTGCTCAGCTTGCCTTTCCACTCACCCCTTCATCTCTATGGATGTTATATGACTTTATTCTCTCCTGCTAGCAGTAATCCTGCCAAATGCTCATCCAGGTAGGAGCCCTCTACCAAATGGGGCAGGGTTCCCTGAGTAGGGAGGAAGGCTGCTTCTCTTGGCAAAATTAAAACATAGGCCAAGGATCTGGTAGACATTTCTCCAAAGATGATATACAAAGAACCAATATACACATGAAAAAATGTTGAACATCATTAGTCATCAGTCATCAGCAAATCAAAACCACAGTGAGACACCACTTCACACCCAATAGAATGGCTAAAATTAAAAACATAATAATAGGTGAGGATTTAGAGATTTTGGAAACCTCACATACTGCTGGTGGGATGTAAAATGGTGCATATGCTTTGGAAATAGTCTGGCAGTACCTCAAAAGGTTAAACATAGAGTACTGTATGACCCAGGAATTCCACCGAAGAGAACTGAAAACATATATCCACATAAAAAGTTATACATAAATGTTCACTGTAACATTATTCATAATAACCAAAAGGTGGAAACAACTCAAATGTCCATTGATTGAAAAATAGGTAAGTGAAATGTGGTCTATCTGTATGTACAAAGGAATATTATTCAGCCATAAAAAGGAATAAAGTACTGACACAGTCTGCAACATGGATGAACTTTGAATTCATTATGCTGAATGAAAGAAGCCAGTCACAAAAGACCACATATTATATGATTGTATTTATATGAAATCTCCAGAATAGGCAAATCCACAGAGACAGAAAATATGTTAGCGGTTGTCAGGGACTGGGAGTGCAAGGAGGTGGGGGACCTAGGGGTGACTTCTAAAGGGTATGGGGTTTCTTTTTGGGGTGATAAAATGTTCTAAAATTGATTTGTTGATGGTTACATAACTATGAACATTCTAAAAACCATTGAGTTGTATACTTTAAAATGATAAGTTGTACAGTATTTTAGATACAGAATTGTATCTCAAAAAGTTGTTAGAAAAAAAAGTCAAAGAAGATCCCTGAAGTTCTGTCACTTCACAGCTAGTCATTACTCACTTCTTGGTCATTACTCACTTCTCTGTGCTCAGTTCCCTCATCTATAAAATGGTGGTAATAATAAACCAACCTTTTTGGGCTGCTGCTATGAATATTAAATGGGTTAGTACATATATGTACATAGAGTACATATACAGCACACATATACATATGTGCCTGGCATAGAATAGGTGTTATATTAATCAATTACTGTTAATACAGTTTAACAGCTGAAAGGATTCTAAAGAAATGGAACTTTAAGAAGAGGATGAAAGACTTTGTTGAGAATAATGAGAATCCATCTGTTGTTATGAAACTGTATTCAATTTACACCAACTTTAACTTCTCCTTGCTGCAGTGGCTAAGAGGGTCTACGTAGACCCTCGATTGCAAATATTACTTGAGTTATACCCACAAGACCTGACTCCAAGAAAAGGCCTTTCCAGATTCACAGCCTGTCATGATTTTCTTTTTGCCCTCCATAATGTATCTCACCACATACTTGAACAAAAAAGTCTTGCCTTCTTCCCCAAAGGCCCACACACAAAAGGGAGTGTATGGTAGTGAGATCAGTTTTCCTGGGTGTGAGGCCATTTGAATGTGTTTGTAATAATTTTACCTTTCTCTTCATCTCTATATTCCTTTGTAATTGGTAAATTTCTCTTTCATTTTATTATTATTACTCTTAATGTCTCCCAGTCCTAACAGTGCCCAGATAGTTATATGGCACATTTTCCCAAGAGATTACTCATTATAGGACCAACAGAAATAAAAGAGAAGAGACCCAAAGGTGAGGCAAGGTCTTGGAGAATAGAATCTGCATATGGGTGTAACCATTTCCCATGCCAGTTTGATCCCTCTTTGTCTTCTGAAGAGACAGGGTGGCCATGGGGAGCACAAAGGGGTCGTGGGCCTGAGATTGGAAGATCTGATTTTTAGTCTGGAGTTGGTCTCTTAAAGGCTGTGTGTGGTATTGGCACTGTCTGCAAAGAGGAAGTTGTAGCTGGATGAGCTGAGGTCCCTTCTAGACCTAATACTCATCATAATTATTAATTGACTAGTGACCATATTCCAGGTGTTTTTCTAAGAACTGTATGAATTAATTCATTTGCTACTTATGGCTAAACGCTGAGGTATTATTATTCCCATGAGAGATGTGGAAACTGAGGCACAGAAAGATTGAATCCATGTCCAAGTGCTCATGGCTAATGTAAGTGGAGGAGCCAGAATTGGAACCTGAGACTAGATGAATAAATAAATGAAACTTAGTTCACCAGGCTAGTCTTTCAATCTTCATTTTATGTCTTAGGAATCTTTCTTTTTCTCTAGTCATCATTTTCCCATTCTTCTTTTTAGGCTTTCCTTGATGACATCTTCTCACTACTCATTCTTTCTTTCTGTCTCCCACATGCCTACCTCCCTGTTCCTCTCGTTGCTGATCTCCAACTTGTTTCCCTCACTCCCCAACCTGGCTTGCCTTTCCCTCTCTGGCTAGAGGATTGCAGGATCCGAGTTCTCCCCCAGGATCCAGTATTTTGGGCAGTCGCTGAGCGGTGGTCAAGATCTCACACTGGATGGACTGGTAGACCTGGCTGTGGGGGCCCAGGGGCACGCATTGCTGCTCAGGTGAGAAGCCTTCCTCAAACACTCATCAGGTGGTCCTAGGTCCACCTGGAACATCAGCCTTTTCACCCTCATCCTAGGTCCTCCCGTGACCAAGGGCCTATCCTCAATGTTCTGCCCACAGGACCAGACCTGTGCTCAGAGTATGGGTGAGCATCCACATCACACCTGCAGAGATCCCTAGGTCTATGTTTGAGTGTCAGGAGCAGATGTCCTTTGTCCAGCCATCGGTTAATGCCAACGTCTGCCTTCACATTTATAAAAGATCCAAGGACCGACTGGGTGAGTGCTCTCTGACCCAGAACACCCTGACCCTTGGAGTCCTCCAACCCAAGACTCTAGTCTCCTGCCTTGCTCCTTGCCCACCTGGGGAGTTCATGGTTCTTTTAGCCCTTCCCATCCCCAACTTTCCCCTATAGGTGACCTCCAAAGCTCTGTGACCTTTGACCTGACTCTTGACCCTGGCCGTCTGAATCCCCGAGCCATCTTTGAGGAAACAAAGACTTGGAATCTGACTCGTGTCAGAGTCCTTGGGCTGAGACAGCATTGTGAGGATGTGAGGTTTCTTCTGCCGGTGAGGAAGCCTTGGTGTTCTGGGGATGGAGGCATTTCCAAGGCTGGCTGCAGGCTGTCGGAAGGGAAAGAATGGGGTGTGTTCTGGTCCTCACTGTGGCTCAGCCCCAGCATGGCACTTGGAATTCAGGAGGAGCTTAACATTTGTTAGCCAAATGAGTGAATGAATGAGTGAGAATGTATGGATGTGTTGGCTGGAACTGCCAGAAGTTATACAGTTGGATTTCAGTAAAAGAGTATAATTGCTTCAGACAACTATGGAGTAGCGGGCTGTGATTTTTGTATCAAGCCATTCCTCTGAGATAGGCCCTGTCCTAAGTGCCAGAGACACAGCAGTAGACAAAACAGTCCATGCTCACAGGGAGCTCTGGGGAAGAGCAAAAACAGTCAAGTTCCTAGATAACAGGGGTCAGGTAGTGATGAATCCTATGAAGATAAAGCCAAGGAGAGAACAGAGGGGTGTCCAGAGGCCTCTTGGAGGGAGTAAAGTTTGAGAAGACCCTAGATAGAGTGAGTGAGCCTGCGGGAGGTTCGGGGAGGGATATCAAGGCAGAGGACAATCACAGCAGAGGTTCCACAAGGCAGAATCTTAGCAATGAGTGTTTAATGAATGCAGGTGGGTACCATTTTTACTCCATTTTACGGATGAGATGGGACACAGCTAGTGACTGTGAGGCTGTTTTCCTTAGCTACCTGCTCTCTTCAATGTCTGTTCTCTAGGCCTGCGTGGAGGACTCAGTGACTCCCATTACCTTGCGTCTCAATTTCTCCCTGGTGGGAAAGCCCATCCCTTCCTTTGGAAACCTCCAGCCTATGTTGGCTGTGGATGCTCCTAGATACTTCATGGCTTCTGTGAGTCTTGGCTTTGGAATCTTCTAGAAGTGGTAGAGAGGGTGGACTCTAGACTTTGGGAAAAACCCCTGTTTGTTTTTCCTCTCAGCTCCCCTTTGAGAAGAACTGTGGAGCTGACCACATCTGCCAGGATGACCTTGGCATCTCCTTTGGCTTCTCAGGGTGAACCTCCACCCCTTTTGAACTTCCCTGGTCCCCCAGCCCTCCTCCTGAAACCTAGAGCTTGTGCCACCTCTCCATAACTTTTCTATCCTGTGCTCAGAAACCAGGCATTCTATCCCTCAACTCTCCCCCACCTCCTGACTCTGTTTCATCCCTAGACCATTTCTAGCCCCAGTCACAGAATCATCTCCTACCCTATACCCCAATACCTAGCTTGGAGACCCTGGTGGTGGGGAGTAACCTGGAGCTGAACATGGAAGTGACAGTGTGGAATGATGGTGAGGACTCCTATGGAACAACAGTCACCTTCTTCTACCCACCAGGCCTGTCTTATCGACGTGTGGCAGGGAGCCAGGTATTATTCTCTCTGGGGAAGGAAGTGGATGATGGCTGGGGATCAGCAGAGACTACTGTCCTGATTTCACAGCTTAGATTGGTGCTGCCATTGCTTAGAAGCCTCTCATTAACCAAGAGGTCTGGGCTGGTCATGGTTGGATAAATATGATTGTGCTATTTAGTATTTGCCTCACCTTATGTGTGTTCATCTCTGGGCACTGACTATTAGGAATGAGTTCCTAGGAGGCTGTTAATATGGAAAGAGAGGGGACTCTACCTTAAGTTTGTACTCTACATCATATCAATATTCTTTCTTTAAAGAAAAACATATCTTGACCTTCAAATATTTTAAAACACTGTGCTATAGAAGAAGGAGTTAAATTAATTGGTTACTCTAGATCAGGGCTTGTCATACTTTTTCTATAAAGACCTAGAAAATAAATCTTTCAGTTTTGTGGTTCATACAGTATCTGTCATATATACTCAATTATGCTGTGGTAGAGTGAAAGCAGTCATTGACAATATGTATATGAATGATCATGGCTGTGTTCCAATAAAACTTTATCTATGAAAATTGGTGGTTTGGCAATCCCTGTTCTAGAAGACAGAACTAGGACCATATTGAGTAAAAGTGAAACAGATTTTTAACAAAAATTTTATTATGAAAAATGTTAAACATTTACAAAAGTAGAAAGTAGGTCAACAAACTTTCCCAAAACTTACCACCCAGATTCAATAATTATCAACATTTCACTAGATTTATTTAACCTTTTTTCCTTCTTTGCTGTAGTATTTTAAAATAAATCTCAGATATTATGCCACTCATTCTTATTTTATTCTATACTTCTGGACAGTGAGGGCATCTTACACAACCCAATGCCATTATTACACCCAATGAAATGAATCATTTTTTGATATTTAGATCATAATAAAATTTTCTTAATTACCTCAAGATGCTGTTACACCTGAAACAGCATCTAAACTAGGTCTACACGTTACACTTGGTTGGTTGGTCTCTTATGTCTCTCGAAGCTAGTACTCCCAATGAAATCTTATTTTGATTAACATTTGAAGGAAGGTACTAGAAATGGCAAGATCCAACTGCATGAGGGGTGAGTGCCCCATCATTGAAAGTACTTCTAGATATAGTAACCAAATGCAATATGTGGACCTTTGTTGGATATTATTTTTTAAAATGAGCTGTAAAATAACATTTTTGGGGACAAATTAAGAAGAGTGAACATGATCTGGATTAATATTAAGGAGTTATTATTAATTTTGTTTGTTTGTTTGTTTGGCAAGGCAACCCTTGGTTGACCTCACAGATTGCAAGGACGTTGTCAGCTTACAATCCCTTATTTTTTTATTTTTTACACTTCCAGCACCTGGTATTCCTAAGTGGTCTCCCATCCAAATATTAACTGCTTAGCTTCTGAGATCACATGGGATTGGGCTTGTTCAGGGTAGCATGGCTGTAGGTTATTATTAATTTTGCTGGGTGGGTTTTGTTGAGTCTTCCAGTTATGTTAAAAAATACCCTTATCTGTTGGTGGTATAAATCAAAGTATTTCTGGATGAGAAGATGTAATATTCAGAGTGTGCTTTAAATTATCCAGAAAACAAAACAAAACTGAACTGCAGCTGAATAAAACAGAGGCAGAAAGTGTTTGTAATTTAAGATGAATGATGGGTACATGGGCGTGGATTGAGTTTCTTTACTTCTGAGTATGTTTGAAAATTTCCACAATAAAAAGCCTTTAAAAAATGACAATAACCCAAAAAGAGAAAACCAATAAATCTGGGTTTTCTACTTTAGGAGGAAGTCTGACCAGATAGCATTTAAGGATTTTTAAAAAACATAACCTTAAAGTAGATTCCAGAAAACTGTCATTATGTTACGGAGTCTCTTTGGAACACTAACAAATACTCACCTGCTTTTTATCATGTGCCCTTGCCTAGAGCCAGCTGCAGTCACGATCCCTGCACCTGACGTGTGACAGTGACCCAGCTGAGAGCCAGGGCACCCAGAGTACCCACTGTAGCATCAAACACCTCATCTTCCGTGAGGGTGCCCAGGTTAGCCTTACTTCTACATGCTTTTTACTTCTAGTCCCTCAGTGACTTTTCCATCCCTAACCCCATGCCTGCTTCTTTCTCAGATCACCTTTGTGGTTACCTTTGATGTCTCCCCTAAGGCCATGCTGGGAGACCGGCTGCTTCTGATAGGCAATGTGAGCAGGTGAATGGGCCAGGCCTGGGGCAGTGCCCTCTCATACCCAGCCTCCTCTTCTGGGGTACTTGCCAACTGGGCTCCTCCTCTTTCTACAGTGAGAATAACACCCCTAGGACCAGCAAGACCACCTTCCAGCTGGAGCTCCCGGTGAAGTATGCTGTCTACACTGTGATCACCAGGTGCCATGCTACGACCTGAAAAGGGTTCTTCTTCATCACTCTGCTGGGGCTCAGGGAGGTTCTCAGGGAGTCCCTGCAGCCACTAAAAATCTGGAATATTTAGGTTTTTTCACTACCCTTTCACTCGGTAGATGATCCTAGTAGCAGTACATAATAATCAATCATTGAGTATTTATTGTAGGCTAGTTATGACAATAATAAGTGTGATATTATCATTACATCCTACATTTAATAGAAGTTACGGTCTCAGAAGGTTTTCTCAAAAACCCTAAGATTGTCCTGATTCCCTAAGAGAGATAAGATGTATCTTTGTTTTTAAGGTTTTTACAGCCTTATTGGGGAGCAAGGTTACTCTGAACCAAAGCACAGTCTCATCAAAGGTCTCTCTGTGGTTCTGTACCTTGAGGCTATGTAAATTTCTAAGTTGGGGGTAGAGTCTTCTATCAGGGGAGGCCTCAGATAAATGTTGCATAGCATTGGGTTTGGACCTTGGCATTTGGGCAGGACAATTCTTTACAAGGAACACATTTACAACTTGCAGAGCTTTTGGAACCAGTCTTTCTTTTCCAAATCCCCTTTAGAAAGGGTAGAGAGAAATAACCTGCCTGCTGCAGAGGCTGAAAGTCAGGGAGTCAGGGAGAAGCTAAATGAAAGGTAAAGGCCTTAATGTGCTGCCCAAAGAAGAGTAGATGAGGTGTTTGAAACTAAGGACTCAAATCAAATGTATGAGCAGATACCTTCCTAGCATTTGCTATGTTTCAGGCACAATGATGTGGTTATATTCCATAAATTCATTTGACATTCAATGAAGATTTGTTGAGCTTTTATTATGTGTAATTAAAACCAGACACAAACTCCTGCCCTTGTGGGATATATGCAGTTATGATATGTAACAGGCCCATATGGCTTAGCATGGGTATGTTCTCCTGCTACTTCTGCCTATGTGTCTTATTAGATGTCCTTCTCCTGCTCAGAGTTTCACACTCTCCTTCACACCTGTAAATTCGGGCTCTCAGCAGTCCAGCCAGTTGCATGCTCCTGAGCTTGCTTGCTGGAGTGTACACTGGGATTAGCATACTTCCTTGATAGGCACCCATAGGCAGGGCACACCATAGGTGCACGTAGCATACAGTTCATCTGTCCTCTGCAGATGTTACTCTGTGAGTAGGCTCATTCAGAGGGACCCCCAGAATGAGACTGGGGCATTTTGGGGAAGCCCCTTGGAAGGGGAGGAATGAGACTTCAGAGTAGGACCGGTGGTCTAGAATTTAGACTGTGCAGGCTAAGGATAGGTACCCAAAGAATGAAACATGGAGGGGCAGAGATGAGACCAGCCACCTATGTGAGGGGCTAGGTTGACGATTGGGTCTCCAGGCATTGGGCCCAGGCAGGTACAAGGAAGCACTGTTACACTAAAAAGAAGTGAAGAATCTGTTGTGGGTTTTCTCTCACCTCCAAGCCCCCAAACCAGAAATCCCAAGGAAATAAGAGAGAAAGGCCTCAGAGAAGGCCAATGTCAGCCTGAGTCTCCTCAAACCTTTGCTGTGTCCTACATGCCTATAGAGCATCCTCTGTCCCCGTGAAGGCCCAAAACAAAAACTGAGGCACAGAGAGGGGAAGGTCCTGGTCTCCACTCTCCCAGTGAGTCAATGGTATAGTTCTCAGTCCCTTTCACTGCACCCTTGCCCAGCCCCACCTTGGCTGTTTCCACCCAGCTTGAATCCCAGACCTGCTCCCTAAATCTTTCCATTACCTCAAGTCAGCCACAGACATTCCAGGCAACCCCAAAACCCCACTGACCACCTGTCCTGTCATGAGATCAGCCAGAAACTTCTCAGGAGGCCTCATGTAACTTTGTTATTTTAATTTTGTTAATTAAGTTAATTGGGGTAACTTTGATTAATATAGTTATATAATTTTCAGGTGTATATTATAATTTGACATCTATATACTCTGTTGGGTAATTACCACCTAAAGTCTAGTTTCCTTCAGCTATCATATATTTGATCTCCTTTACTCACTTCACCCTCTCCCTAACCCCTATATTTGACCCCTTTCCATCTACCTCTCCCCTCCTCCCCCACCCCCTACCCTCTGTTAACCACTAGTCCATTGTTCATTTCCATGAGTCTCTGTTTATCTTGCTCATTTGTTGCTTTTAGGTTTAAAGCCCTCATATAAGTGATATGTGTTTTCAACCTTTTCTGTTTGGTTTATTTCACTTAGCATGATTATCTTGAGGTCCATCCATGTTGTCGCAAATGGCAGTATTTCATCTCTTCTATGGCTGGTACATTGTATATATGTACCACAGCTTCTTTAACCAATTATGGAATGCTCCCAGTAGAGGGATTGCTGGGTCATATGGTAGATAAATTCTTAGTTTTTTGAGGAAACCCTATATTGTTTTCCATAGTGGCTGCACCTATTTTCCCATGTAACTTTAAATCTGCCCATGTCTCTTCTCTCTCCAGCCATGAAGGATCCACTAAGTACCTCAACTTCTCGACCTCAGAGGAGACAGAATGCAGCATGGTTCAACATAGATACCAGGCTAGTGATGGTGACTCAAGAACATGGGCTAGAGCAGTAGCCCAGGAGCCAGAAATTAGGGAGGCATATGGGGTTTGTCATGATTTTTGCCCTTATTGCCCTCTTTGCAGGTGAACAACTTGGGACAGAGAGATCTTTCCATAAGCATCAACTTCTTGGTGCCTGTGGAACTGAATCAGGTGACTGTTTGGAAAGAGATAGAAGTCTTCTCCCCCCAGGTACTCAAGGACTGTGTATGGCTCCTTCACTAATGTCCTTTACCTCAATTCCCTGTGTCCCTCATGAATCTGTGATGTCCACATTGAGATCCTTGCTCTCTCTATCTTTTCCTAGAACCCATCTATTCAGTGCTCTTCAGAGAAAATAGTGCCCACAGAGTCCAACTTCACAACCCACATTCAGAAGAATCCTGTGCTGGTGAGGAGGATTCTGGGCTGTCCCCCACTTTAAGTCACACCTCAGAGAAATTTAATTCAGGAATCTGTGTTACATTCAGATGGATGTCTGCTGAATAGCCCTCTTAAATTTGGATGCGGCTGCTCCCCTTAAATCTGACAATTTAATACTGTCTTCTGCCTTCAAGCTCATCTTTCTCTGGCCTGATGATTCTTCTCTGTCCTTAGGACTGCTCCATGGCTGACTGCCTGAGGTTCCGCTGTGACTTACCCTCCTTTGGCATCCAGGAGGAACTTGACTTCATCTTGAAGGGCAACCTCAGCTTTGACTGGATCAGCCAGGTGTGTAGGCCCTCCCCAAGACTCAGTGGTACCTGACATATCTTTGCCTATCCTCATTCTAGGACATTTCTCTGACTCCGAGCCTTTCCCAAAGCTGGTTCCCAGCTCTCCTGCTCTCTTTTGTAGACATTGAAGAAGAATGTATATATTGTGAGTGTGGCTGAAATCATGTTCAACAGATCTGTGTACTCCCAGCTTCCAGGACAGGAGGCGTTTTTGAGAGCCCAGGTAGTGACTGTGGTAGGCAGTGACCAGGCTCATTAGAGAGCTTCTGATGCTAACTCTGTGATACTGGGTGGGGGCTCACAAGCTTGGAAGGAGGAAGGGTGAAGGTTCTTCAGGTTGTCCCTAAGTGCTCCTGTACCTCACTCCCCGTGGAGTTTGGCCCAGAGAAGAAGGAGGGGATTGTTAAAGATTGGGGAGCCTGGGAGAAGGGTGGGGCAGCAAACCTGATACTTTTTAATAAGATCATCTCTACTCCAGATAGAGATGGTGCTGGAGAAGTATGAGGTCCACAACCCCATGCCCCTCATTGTGGGCAGCTCGGTGGGAGGACTACTGCTGCTGGCTCTAATCACAGCCATACTGTATAAGGTGGGTGTTTTTCATCTTGCTCTCGACACCACCAGCATTTAATTTCACTCTTTATAGTATAAGTAAGAGCTCATCTAGGAATCAGGCACATATTCTTGCTAAGTTACTGTATGTGAGAGATCCCTTCCCACCTATGACATCAGCAGTTCCCAACTGTTCCCCACATTTGTGCCCTATCTAATTCTTAGGCTAGTGTCTCTTTTACCCTTCTCTGCCCCTCTACATGTTTCTATTGGCAGTAAATTCTAATATAAATGCACCACACTAGATTTGATATTGACACCATCATGGATTCTTTCTGTGACTGCAGGCAAGTGCCTAGTCTATGCTGAGTCTTGGTTCTTCATTCTGAAGGTAATTTTCCACAGCTCATAGAATTATAGTAAAGTCTAAATGTTACAATGTGTATAAAGCTACTACTGCAATGTGTAAACGTAGTAGGAGTTTCAGAAATGGTGATCCCTCCCCTTCCTCATCATCTCTTTTCCTTTTTTTCCATTGAGCTTCATGATTTTCCTCTCTCATAGGTTGGCTTCTTTAAACGTCAGTACAAGGAAATGATGGAGAAAGCAAATGGAGGAACTGCCCCAGAAAATGGGATATCAGACCCCCAATAAGAAACCACCTCCTGTTCTCTTCTAAGAGGTTTTCTGGCCTGAGGGGGAAGAAATGTTCCACATGAGGGAGGCTAGGATCAGGCTGTTGTTTCTCTTAGGGAGAATTTAGTTTACTTCCACAAAGTATCTTGCCTGGGAAGGGACCTTTGTCTTATCAAGGCTGCAACTGGAAACCACAGAACAGGATCCTGGCCAAGCCACTCAAAAGACTTGACGTGGAATTTCTACTTAGATATACATGGCCTCAGGCTCTCATCTCCCTTCCTCCACTAGCCAGCCACCAAAAATCTTTCTAAAATACAGTACTAAACAAACCACTCATCCTCATCCATCTTCAGTGTATCCCTATTACAGTTAACATTTGAAGCTTGATGTTAGAAATCTAGTTTCATTTTCAGAAGATGGTCTACTTTGTGCTTCTCTGTCATCCTTGTTTCTAGTAAAATACTGTCAATGTCACCTCTAAGCCTTGTCTTGGTAATCTCACTCCAGATATCCCAAATGGAGTTGGAATAAAATGCTTGCACACTGAAATTTCTAAACTTGGCTCTCAGTATTGGTGAGAATTGTTGTTTGTGAGAAAAGAGTGCCCTTGCCCCAGGAGGGGTGTTGCCTTAATGTAGTGCTGGCTCACCCAGCTCCAGGGTCTCTTAGAGAGCAAAAGAGGCTTAGGCCACTTCCATTTTTTGAGGCTCTTAATATAATAAATGAATAAATGCCAGGACAGGATTATGTGGTGGCTGAAAATGACTACTTGAAATTAATTACTTGCTGGAAATTACTGTTTGACTATCGCCATAGGAACATAGGCTACTGACTATGGAAATATAACATTCTAACAAGGTTTCTCCTTCTGTACCCCTGCTTACACACCTGATCAGTGGGTTGACAGGTAATGAATAAAAGAAAAATTGACCTTTGTGTTCAGACAGAATGAAGAATGAGATTTTGGGCTTAAAAACCCTGTACCTCTATATTTCGGGGCTGCTTAATTTGGGGTCTGCGTACCCCTGGCAGAACCAACTGGCTGAATAAAGAGTGTGATTCCTATAACTCACTGAGTTCTGGTGGTCTGTGTATCTTTCGGGGGCTAGCAATTACAACAATTATACAAATTTGCATTAACAAATTACACATTGTACAAAAAAAGACATATGTGCCTTTATTAGGAAATATGTCAAGGTCTAAAATTAAGGCCTTTATGGTTGTAAGCCCTGGACAGTGATGCCCATGGTGTCCCCTAATCATGGCGAAGCCTGGCCAACCCTCAGGCCTGGGGCTGGGACCAGACAGTTAAAGAGATTGGGGGTTATAAACATTTTGTATTAAGGGTAAATGTGATATCTTAATCTATTTATTACTTAATCTTCTTATCTACTTATCTCAGGGATGTCACTGATGAGAAACTGATAGGCTGTGGAGGGTGGGGCAAAGAGAATGAGAAATAATCAGTGACTACTCTTCCAACTGGAAAGGTCATTGAAGTGAACCAATACACAGATTTTTTTTCTCTATAAATCCTGAGATATGTTGAGGGAGATAGTTTTTATGGTTAGTGATTGGAGAGCACTTTGAAGTCCTATATCAGGGATCTCCTATCTCCAATAATGTCACTCTTATTATTATGCCACCCATCTTGGCATAAAACTCAAAGTTGTGCCTGGAACCAAGCTGGGAGTCAACACAAAGCAGGTTATTTCCCTGCCCTGAAAAGATCCCGTTGTTGCTGCTACCAGTAATGTGCTCAGGCCATGTGGATATTATAATTAGAAAAAAGGAGAAGGCAGCTGATAATGTGGTTTGAGGGGAAGCTAGAAAGTGGCCCTTCACCTCCATTCAAAAATACTCCCACATTTACCATCATAGGGTCCAAAATCCTTTTATATTTTGAAGTTTTGGAGTCTCCAGAAGGATCAATTATTATGCAAAAACCCCAAGTAGTGTTCCAGGTTAGACTTTATTAGAATTTGCCCTTGGAGTGTTATTTCTCAAAATGTGTTCTATGAACCACTGGTGGTCTCCAGTGTTCTCCTGAGTGCTGAGTTTTAGAGAGAAAAAAAACACCTCAAGAAATTGGTCCAAATGATGGCACAGGAAGACACGGAACTCATCTCCTCCCATGGACACATCAGATCTACAGCTATGTATGGTATGGATTGTTTTCTTCTGAAAAAGTTATGAAAACTAGATGAATTGCTCTTCTATGACAAAAGATAAAAGGACCACATCAAGGTGGGTTGGAGAGGCAGAGACATACTGTTGCCCCCAAAATCTCACCCCTGGCGTGGTAACACAGAATAGAGAGGGCCCTCACCAGTTTGGTGCCTCTATCAGAGGAGTAAGGGGCTTATGCTCCACAAGGGACTCCAACCCTTGGGATCTGCACTAAAGAGATGAACCCCAAAATGTCTGGCTTAGAAAAACAATGAGGTTGACATCTGAGAGGCCCAAAGAGCTAAAGGAAACTGAGATGCATCTCTATCGTTCATGTGTGGATTGCATGTCATCTCACTCTCCCTGGGACCCAGTACAAAAGCAGAAGTTTAAAAAGCACTTAGACTATATGTGAAGGAAGCTCATATGCTAATCTTAAAGCATATTCTGGAGAACCAGAGGACAGCTGAAACCCTCTTCAGAGACAGAGATACTTGTTGATACCATTTTTGCACTCTCCTCCTCCTCTACTAGCATAGGCAGGTGAGCTGGGTGTGGCAGCCTCCTGCTACCTTGCTAGGACAGGTAGGGATGAGTGGTTGTGGCACTTTCCTACTGCCTTACTGAAACCAGAGAGGGTTGGATGGTTGTAGCACTCCCCCACTCCTTGCTGGGGTAGGTGAGCATGAAAGGTCATGGCATCCTCCCACTCCCTTGCAATACTTCCCCACTCCCTGGCTGGGGCCTGTGAGTATGAGTGATTAAAGCATTCTACTGCTCCCTCCCTAAAGTTATGTGCATGAGATAAAAAACTATCCCGCTACATTGCTGAAGCCTGCAGGTATGTGCAGTCAAAGCATTTTCCTGCTCTCTTGCTGAAGACTGAGAGTTTGCCCTGCCTCTTACACTCTCCAGCTGCCTTGCTAAAACCAGAGAGCACATGCAATCCACACATGAGATGTATCTTGATCACCTGTCCCTAGTGGCCAAGGGGGCTGGGATTCCTGGGCTCCACAGGACTACAATGATGAGGAAGACAGTTTTTGGCAGGCAACCATTCTCAGGGCATTTCACAAATAGCAGATTGAAACACATCCTCAGTCTGCCTGTGAAAAGGCCTATTATTTATTTTGGAGCTTCAGAATGAGAGAAAGGTTTCATGTTTCTCACATACCTAGAGGCTATAGAGGTGCTCCTAGGGAATATAAACAGGGAAACACCATTTTGCGTACCTCCTTGGCCTTGTTACAGCATGGCGATATCTCCCGGATTATTCTCTCATTTGGAGCCCCAATTTTTGCAACTCATCCAGGGGACACCTCCAGATCTCCTGGTTTGGAGACCAACAGTTTTTGATTTCAGTACCACAGAAGTGTACGTATTTTCATACTTAAAAAGCTGCTCCCTGAAGGTCTAACTCCAATCAGCCTGTAAGTAGGTGCTAAATGAAGTTTCTCTCCTAGAAATACTGACAGGTATTGGCACACCCTCAACTTTGGGGACCAATGAATAACACAAGCTATTTAGACAATCACAAAGGTTCAAGAAACAACCAAGGACTAGGGCAGGATTGAATGATAGAGTTCATCAGCTGCCTGAGGCCATTGCTTCAAGACAGAGATGTAGCTGTTTCACCTAATACAGAGAAACAATCTTGGATAGCCACACCAAGACACAATATCATTAAATGTCAAAAGTTAAAGATAGAGAATCTTTAAAGCAACAAGAGAAAAATAACTTATTATGTGCAAGAAAAACCCCATAATGCTATCAGCAGATTTTACAGAAGAAATTTTTCTGACCAGAAGGAAGTGGCATTACATATTCAAAGTACAATGAGGGGAAAACTTCTAAACAAGAATACTCTATTTAGAAAAGTTATTCAGGCAACTGGACATGACTGACATTTACAGAGCCTTCCATCCCAAAACAGCTACTTATATATTCTTTTCTCATGCACATGAAACATTCTCAGGGATCGACCACATACCGAGACACAGAGATAGCCTCAACAAATATAAGAAGACTGAAATCAGACCATCCCTATTCTCTGATCATAATGCTTTGAAACTAGAGATCAATAGCAAAAAAAAGTGGGAAGAACCATAAATACATGGAGATTAAACAACATGTTACTGAAGAATAACTGGGTCAGAGAAGAAATAAAAAGAGAGACTAGAGATACATAGAAACAAATGATAATGGTAGTACAACATATCAACATTTGAGACACAGCAAAAGCGGTCATAAGAGGAAAGTTCATATTACAGGCCTATCTCCAAAAACAAGAATGGGCCCAAATAAACAACCTAAATGCTTCATCTTAAAAAACTAGAAAAGGAAGAACAAATGAAGCCTAAAGTCAGCAGAAGGAAAGAAATAATCAAAATTAGAACAGAAATGAATAAAATTGAAATTTAAAAAAAGATAAAAAAATAAATGCAACAAAGATCTGGTTCTTTGAGAAGATTAATAAAATTGACAACCCTTGGCTAGACTCACTAAAAAAAAAAAGACACAAATAAACAAAATCAGGGATAAAAGAGGGGAAATTAAAACAGACACCACAGAAATGCAAAGGATCATACAAGAATACTATAAAAAAGTATATAACACCAAATTGAATAAATGGACCAGTACTTAGAAAAATACAACCTTCTTAGACTGAATCAAGAACTAAAAAATCTAAATAGACTGAGCAGCAGTATGGAAATGGAAACAATCATCAAAAACCTACCAAAAAGTAAAAGTCTAGAACTGGAT
The DNA here is from genome assembly GCA_030015415.1 of Cynopterus sphinx. Classification (NCBI taxonomy): domain Eukaryota; kingdom Metazoa; phylum Chordata; class Mammalia; order Chiroptera; family Pteropodidae; genus Cynopterus; species Cynopterus sphinx. The sequence continues at coordinate 88,922,828 of CM057379.1, read as the reverse complement.
GGCTCTACCAAACATTCAAAGATTTAATACCCATTCTCCTCAAACTCTTCCAGAAAATCAAATAAGAGGCAATACTTCCCAATTCATTTATGAGGCCAATATTACTCTGATACCAAAACCTGGTAAGGATAACACAAAAAAAGAAAACTGCAGACCAATATCTCTCATGAACACAGATGCAAAAATCATAAATAAGATATTAGCAAACTGAATACAGCAACGTATTAAAAGGTTTATACACCATGATCTGGTGGACTTCATTCATCTCATGGGCACAGGGGTGGTTCAACAACTGCAAATCAATTCATGTGATATACCACATAAACAAATTAAAACATAAGAATCACATGATCATATCAATAGATGCAGAAAATGTCTTTGACAAGATACAGCATCCTTTTATGATCAAAACACTTAACAAAATCTGTATAGAAGGAAAGTACCATATAAAGTCCATATATGACAAACCTTCAGTCAATAATATACTTAATGGTGAAAAACTAAAAACCTTCCCTCTAAGATCAGAAACAAGGCAAGGCTGTCCATTGTCGCCACTGTTATTCAATATAACGTTGGAGGTCCTAGCGAGTGCAATCAGGCAAGAGAAGGAAATAAAAGGTATCCAAATAGGAAACATAAAGTCAAACTGTCACTATTTGCAGATGACATATTCTCTATATAGAAAACCCTAAAATCTCCACAAGAACACTACTAGAAACAATAAGCAAATACAGTAGTGTATCTGGATCCAAAATCAATATTCATAGGAAATTTGAGGCCCAGGCACTGCTGTAAAGTTTTTGGTGATTTAAGATGCACATTGTCCCAGAAGCTGTGATTGATAAGGTGCAAGAATTTCCATCCCACAAGAATGTGAAAGAGGTGTAAGTCTTCACAGGGATTTGGGGTTTTGAAGGACCCCCACCCCCAACTGGCACAGTGCCTCCACCTTTATACTGATTGGTAAAGAAAGGGCACACATGGACTGAGGATCAGAGCAGCAAGTGCCTTTGAGAAGGCAAAAATATTAGTGAAGCAGATTGAAGCTCTGGGCCTCTTTAAGTTAGCTGTGTCTGTGACACCAGGAGGTAGGCACTGGACACTGCAGTAGAGACAACTGAAGAAGTGAGGGCTCTAGGATTTTGGTCTCAGCTTTTGAAGAAAACAGAAACTCGATATTCCCCCATAGAGCAACAGCTCCTAGCAGTGTACACAGCACTACTCCAAGTAGAGCCTCTCATGAAGGAACAGTATATTATGGTAAGAACTTAACTTTCTATCAAAGAGTGCGTTGAGAATATGTTTCATTGGCCCACCTCTGCCATGAGCTCTTGACTCTTTGCACTGACCAGTGGGCTGTTCTAAAGGGATCAACTCTATGGCTTGGATTATGGGAAGCTAAAGGATGATCATGAATAAGCCCTTGTAGGGTCAGGATATGTGGAAAGCTATTTGGGTTCACATGCAAGAGTCTGAGGCTGTTCTCTGTCTTTCACGTTCCAGTTCATAGGGAGCTGATATCCTTGGCAAAAAAAAGAAGCTGATGCCCTTGGCTTGGGTATAATCTGAATAACTGAGTCTTCCTATGCAGACCAATTGCATAGGAAGAGTGGCCACCATAGCATGCAGATAGGATGGCATATTATCAGGGATGCCAGATTGCCCTTGGTGACTTGTTTAATGCAGTAACAGAATATCCTGTGTGTTCTAAACAAGCTCAAAACAATTGCCAAAGGAGTCTGGGGCCATCCACTGGAGTTCTCAACAGGTGAGGTGTTGGCAAATTGATTAAATTGACCTCCCTCACTCTGAGTAAATGTTCTAAATACACCTTGGTTTGTGTGGACACTGCGTATGGCCTAATTTAAGCTTTCTCTTGTCTCCATGCAAATCAGGCTGCCACCATTAGGGGATTAGAGAAACTGAGTATCATGGATACCCTCTTCTAATAGACAGTACTCTAGGGTCACATTTCAAAGGTCATGACATGCAAGAGATGGCAAAAAAACATGACATTGAATGAAAGTTTCATCTCCCCTATGGCCTGCAAACATTAGCGTTGGCAGAAAGGAATAGTAGAATATTAAAGCAGCAAATTAAATTACTAACAGGTGAAATCACTTGGCCAGGTGGACTAAAGTTTCACCCCAGGCTTTAGTACATTTGAATGATCAAGCAATAGGGCCTTTTACCCCATAAACCAGAATGGGGATCCTTGTCAAGACACTTGACACCATCAGGATATGAAAATCACTGGAGAGAGCCATTATTCCAACTCACAGTGGATCAGCATGCTGTGCTGATGAGAACACCAGGCCCCATCACTCCTGGGAAAGGCATTATCTACTGGAATTTGCAATTGGATGTCTCATTGTTCATCCCCTCATGCCTGACAGTGCTGCCTCCCTGGTCAACATGTATGATATACACAACCAGGTCAAATCCTAAAGCTGCAGCCACAAGTGTAATTTTTATGGAAGGGGAAGACCTTCCCTTACAAGTTCCTACTAAATATCTGTCCTTAACCTTAGACTTCTGTTGCTCTTGTGGTGGACACCTGGTAGAAATACCTTTCTACAGTGGGCCCACTCATATGCCTGGCGAATGAATCAACCTGGCTGTTGGGTACATGGGCAGTGGCCCTCTCTAGCTTGTCATGATTGCTATGGTAGGTATCACCACCCCACAGAGGGTATTTGAAGGTCCTAAAGTAGTACATCAAGGAAGAACAAGGTAGGATTAGTACTTTTAATTCAAAGCTGCAGCCTTGGTAGAGCAATGTGGTGTTGAGACCACCTGGACGGTACACAAGGCTAAACTCAGTTAAGGCCTCCACATAAAATTTTAAGATTCTGGTGGGTGGGGGCAGAAATCTTCTCTTTGCATCCTTATATGTAAGTTCTCTTACTTGTTAAACCTGCCACCTACCAATCTGGGGTGGTCTGCCTCTTTCTTCAGTCTCTCCTTTTCCTCTGTGTATGGGGACTGGTTTCAGATTTCACCCGGGGAACTCCCAAAGTTGAGACAATAAATCTTCTCCTCACATCTTTCTATATCAAGGGGTAAATCTTTTCCATAGGTCCTCAGATTCTCCCTTAGGTGTCATTGACTAGGATTGAGTTAAACTACATCCTCTGACTGCATGGAATCTGAGAAAATGAGTGTTTGCTTTTTATAGGCTATGCTAGCCAGAAAGAAGGTGGTGGTGCTGTCGGCCACTGGGTAGGCTACCCACAGTGTCTGGCAAATATTATATTGGAAGAGTAAGCTGTGGGAAGAATTGTTTTATCGAGAAACAGTTTGGACTTTGTGTAATGTCATAGGTATACAGTGGAATAGCAACAAAAACAAGTGTGACAGGGTAAACATGTAACTTTATACTTGGGTTTAAGTCACTTATATGGAAAGTCTGAATCAGCTCTAGGCTCTTGTGCAGTGTGCATATGAGAGAAAAGAGCTTGATGAAGTTTTTATTATTATTATTATTATTGTTGTTGTTGTTGTTGTTGTTGTTGAACACTTGAGTTACAGCAAATGAAATTTGTTTCTTTGTAATTAATGTTCCTTCTGTGAGTGGTAGAAAAGGGGTGGGATCACTGCTGATGGAGAGCTGGACTAAAAAGTTTGGTCTACATACACTTTATTCATAGAGGATAGGGGCAAGTAAACAATACACTCTTCAACCTTGATTCAGTGCTGAGGCAAAAAGAGAGAATTTTGAATTTGATCAAATTATGGTCATTGGGTATTCATCTTTGCAATGCTACCCTGTGGAGAAATAGGCGAGTTAGGAGACTGCTTTTTATACTAAAGCAATATCAGGGAGACATATGATCGTTTGAAATTTTATTTTTATTTTAAATTGTGGTAAAATGCACAGAACATAAAATTTACCTTTTTAACAATTTTAAGTGTACAGTCTAATAGTGTCAAATACATATCCATTGTTGTACGACCATTACCACCATCCGTCTCCAGAACTCTTTTCATCTTGCAAAACTAAACTTCTATACCCATTAACCAACTCCTTATTTCCTCTCCTTCCAGCCCCTGGCATTCTATTGCCTGTTTCTGAGTGTCTCTGTTACTGATAAGTGGAATCATAACAGTGTGTCTTTTTGTGATTAGCTTATTTTCACTTAGTATAATGTTCTCAAGGATCATCCATGCATATGCCAAAATTTTCTTCCTTTTGAGATTGAATAATATTTCATTACATATATTTATATTTGTACATATTTTATATTTACATATGTACATTTTATTTATCCACCAATAGGCACTTGGTTGTTTCTATATTTCAGCTATTATGAATAATACTGCTATGAACATATCTCTCATGCTTTCAATGCTTTTGGGGTATATACATAGAAGTGGAATTGCTAAATCACATGGTAATTTTATTTTAATTATTTGATGAACCACCATATTATTTTTCATAGCAGCTGTATCATTTTACAGTTTTACCAACAGTGTCCCTGGATTCCAATTTTTCCAACACTTGTTATTATTATTTTTTAATAACATGCATCCTAATGAGTTGAGGTAGTTTCTCATTGTGTTTTTGATTTGCATTTCCCTGATGATTAGTGATGTTGAATTTGTGTGTCTTTGGATAGACGTAGGTTCAGATCCTTAGCCCATTTAAAAATTTTGTTGTACTGGAGAAACGTGGTGGAGTGAGAGACGTCCTCAGATATCTCCCCTTGAAATAACAATAAGCTGAACATCTAAAACTGAGCAAAAAAACCACCAAAACTACACACCAGCACGTCAGAGTGTGGGATCTGCGCATAAGAACTACCATAGGTCAGAATCCTGGGTGTTGAGTAGTGGAGTGGGAGAAACAAAGAAGACTGCAAGAGGAGGGGGAGGGGTGAAAGTGTGGTGACTTCCCTAAACAACCCTGCCTGACAGCATGGACCAGTCATCAGGGCAGAAGACAGAGAAGAGGGACAGGACGGGGCCACAGAGAAACAATAGTTGATTTTTACTGGCCAACCTGCCAAACGGAAGCTGAGCTGCAACCCCCAGCTCCTAACCTACAGGGCTCCTCCCTCAACACCCTCGGAGAAGGAATACAGCAGTGCCTCAGGGGAATCTGAGCACACGCTGCTGAGACTGAAGCAACCTCTTGCAGCCTCTGGAGTTCCCTGCAGGAGGAGGGGATGAGGAGAAGGTAATGTGACTTTCCTGAACAGCCCTGCATGGAAATTCTGGGACTTCTAAGCAGCCGGCAGCAAGGCCCAGTCATCAGGGCAGAAAGCAGAGAAGCGGGATGGGGCTGTAGAGAAACAACAGTTGATTTTTACTGGCCACAGTTGAAAAACAGGCTGGGTCATAGCCCTCATCTCCAAACCCCTCCCCCCATACCCTTCGAGACCGATCACCGAGGAGCTACAGGGGAATCTGAGCAAATGCTACCAAAACTGTTTGCTAATACTGGCAGGGATTGAAACTGAGCATAGTGGGCGTAATTAAATATCTGCAAGAAAAAAAAATTAGGCTTTATATAAAGCATGGCTCCAAGAGGTTTACACGCCACCTACTGGAAACCAAAAGAAGAGCACTTTCTTTTAGCAGGCTAAAGAGAAACCATTATATAACAAATCTTCCTGGAAAAACAACAGGATACACTTTTATTAATGCCCAGCCTGGGAAATAGTCCATTAAGCACCATGAAAACCCAAAGTGACAAGGCATCTCAGAAAGAAAGAGGAAAATCTCCACAAAAAAGCTTACAGACATAAAAATATGAGACTTAAATGACAGAGAATTCAGAATGGTACTTCTGAAAAAAGTCAATGAGATGCAAAACAACTCAAATCAACAATTTCAGAGATTGAAAAATACTAGAGGAGCAGAGCAAGGAGATTAAAACCCTCAAAAAGAACCAAATAGAGCTTCTGGAGATGAAGAACACACTGCAAGAATTAAAAATGAAATAGCAAGTTTGGGAAATAAAGTCGACCAAGTGGAGGAAAGGATCAGTAATACCAAAGACCGAAATCTAGAAATAAATCAGAAGGAAAAAGAGAGAAACCAAATAACAAAAAATAATGAAACAAAAATTCAAGGACTAGCTGATACCATCAAGAGAGGAAACATAAGAATAATGGGCATTATCAAAGGTGAAGGAGAGAAACAGGGATTAGAGAGCATTTTCAAACAAACAGTGGATGAGAATTTCCCAAATCTAAGAAATGAGCTGGAGCTTAGAAATCAAGAAGTCAACAGAACACCCAATTATCTCAACCTAAAAAGGCCTTCACCAAGACACATTGTATTAAAGATATCAAAAATCAATGACAAAGACAGAATTCTCAGGGAAGCCAGAGAGAAGAAAACAGTAACTTATAAAAGAAAACCCATCAGATTATCATAGGACTTCACAGTGCAGACCTTATAAGCCAGAAAAAAGTGGAATCAAATATTTAAACTATTAAGTGAAAGGAACTACCAGCCTAGAATGATGTATCCAGCTAAGCTTTCCTTTAGATATGAAGGAGAAATGAAGACCTTTCCAGACATACAAAAATTGAGGCTTGCACTACAGGAAATACTAAAAGTGATCAGTTCACCTAAAACAAAATAACAATAACAAAATACATAATTAGGAGTGAAGTGACTATCAGGCAAATAGAAACAGATGAGTGTAATCCTTACTAAGAATAAGGCATTATAAGCTTAAATAATAATAAGAGAATTGCTATAGCAAGATAGTAATGAATGTTCAGCATACATAGGGACAAACTGGATAACAATGATTGAAAAGGGGAGGATTTGAAGACCCAAATTCACAAAGGGAAAAGAGATAGGGCACACACAGAAGAAAATGGACTACTGTGTGTTGTGTGTGTGTGTGTGTGTGTGTGTGAGTGTGTGTATAAAATCTTTTTCATATTCGTAATGGTAACCACACACCAAAGATTCAGAACTGAAGTATATAACATAAAACAAGAAGAACCAGGGGCAAGACCCACAAAAGCCAACCAAAAATAGAAGCACAATGATAAGAAAGCAAAGGAAATACTGACCTACCAGAAAACAAAAGATAAAAAGTCTATAAGAAGACCTCATAGGTCAATAATCACCCTAAATGTAAATGGACTGAACTCACCAATAAAAAGACACAGAGTTGCAGAATGGATCAAAAAACAAAACTCAATCATATGCTGCTTCCAGGAGACACATCTCAGCTCCAAACACAAATACAGACTCAAAGTGAAAGGGTGGAAAATGATATTTCAAGCTAATGGCATTCAGAGAAAAATAAAAAAGATAGCAATCAGTGGAGAGAAAGATATTAAAGGCATCCAAATAGGAACTGAAGAAGTCAAACTGTCACTTTTTGCAAATGACATGATTCTCTATGTAGAAAACCCCAAAGACTTTACAAGAACACTACTAGAAACAATAAGTAAATACGATAGTGTATTTGGATCCAAAATCAATGTTCAAAAATTCATAGTAATCCTATACTCTAATAATGAAGTGTCAGAAAACAAAGTGGATAAAATAATTTCTTTAGCAATTGCAACAAAAGGAATAAAATACCTAGGAATAAATCTAACAAAACATGCAAAGGACATATAATAAAAACTACAAGACTCTATTAAAAGAAATTGAAGAAGAGACAAAGAAATGAAAAGATATTCCGTTTTCATGAATTGGGAGAATCAACATAGTTAAAATGAACATATTACCTAAAGCACTATACAGATTTAATGCACCCCCCCATCAAAATCCCATCAGCCTTTTTAAAAGGAATAAAACAAAAAATCATCAGATTTGAATAGAAGCACAAAAGACCCCCAATTGCCAAAGCCATCCTGAGAGAAAAGAATGATGCTGAAGGCATTACTCTGCCCAACTTCAAATTATACTACAAAGTAAGAGTATCAAAGCTGCATGGTTTTGGCAGCAAAGCAGACACATGGACCAGTGGAACTGAATCAAGATTCCAGAAGTAAAACCATATTTACATGGGCAAATAATTTTTGACAAGCCAAAAACATACAGTGGAGAAAGAAAAACCTCTTCAATAAATGGTGCTGGGAAAACTGGAAAGCCCATGCAAAAGAATGAAACTAGATGGTTGTCTATCACCACACCCCCAAATTAACTCAAAATGGATTAAGAACCTGAATATAAGGCCTGAAACAATAAAATACATAGAAGAAAACATGGGGACTAAACTCAAGGACCTTGGGACTACATCAAACTAAAAAGCTTCTGTTCAGCAAAAGAAATTGTCAACAAGGTAAAGAGAGAACTACCCTAATGGGAAAATACATTTAAAAGCAATGCCTTCGATAAGGGCTTAAAAACCAAAATATACGAAAAACTCATACAACTCAATGACAACAACAACAAAAATGATCCAATCAAAATATGGGCAGAGGATCTGAACAGACACTTCTCCCTAAAGACATACAAGTGGCAAACAAATATATTAAAAGATGCTCCACATTGCTAGCTATTAGGGAAATGCAAATAAAAACCACAATGAGATACCATCTCACACCTGTTAGAACAGCTATAATCAACAGAACAAGTAATAACAAATGCTGGAGAGGATGCGGAGAAATAGGAACCCTCATACACTGCTGCGGGGGTATGAATTGGTACAGTCACTCTGGAAAACAGTATGGAGCTTCCTCACAAAACTAAGAATGGATCTACCATATGATCCAGTAATCCCTCTACTGGGCATTTACCCCAAAGACTCGAAAACCCATATCCTTAAAGATATTTGCAAACTGATGTTCATAGCAGCATTATTCACAGTGGTCAAGACATGGAAGTAACTGAAGTATCCTATGAAAGATGATTGCTTGTGGTACATATATACAAGGGAATGTTATTCAGGTATAAGAAGAGATGAAATACTGCCATTTGCGACAACATGGATGGACCTCGAGATAATCATAAAAATAAAATAAGCCAAACAGAAAAATTTGAAAATCACGTGGTATCACTTTTATGTGGGATATAAACCTAAAAGCAGTAAGTGAACAAGAGAAACAAACAGAGACTCATGGACGTGGACAATAGACAAGTGATTACCAGAGGGTAGGGGTCGGGAAGAGAGGAGAGGTAGATGGAGTAAAGGAAGTCAAATATAGGGAATAGGGGAGTGTGAAGTGGCTAAAGATGATCAAATTTATGGTAGCTAAAGGAAACTGGACTTTGGGTGGTAATCACACAATAGAATACATAGATTTCAAATTATAATGGACACCTGAAAATTATATAATTTTTTAAACCAATGTTATCCCAATAAACTTAATAAAAATTAAAAATTTTGATATTGTTGTTGAATTGTAGATGTTTTTCTATATTCCAGATATTCACCTCCTATCAGATATATGGTTTGCAAATATTTTCTTCCATCCATATTTTTACTCTGTTAGTTGTGTCCTTTGATGCACACAAGGTAATTTTGATGGAGTTCAATTTATTTTTTTCCTTTGTTGCTTATGGTTTTGGTGTCACATTCACAAAATCATTGCCAAATCCAATTTTTTATGAATCTAATTTCTCCTATTTTTCTTATAAGGGTTTTATACTTTAGCTTTTATGTTTAAATCTTTGATACATTTTGAATTTATTTTTGTATATGGTATACAATAAGGGTCTAACTCCACCCTTTTGCATGTGGATATCCAGTTTTATCAATCTTGTGCTTCTTTTAATCCCTCTTTTCCCACCCTCAGGTAATCACTGATTTCCTTTCTGTCGCTATATATTTGCATTTTTAAAGATTTTTTTTTTTTATAAATGGAATTATACGATATTTGAACTTAAAAATTTTTTTTCCTGGCTTAATTAAAACATAATAGACAATTACTTGCTCATATTTACATTGTGCAATTCAATGAGTTTTTTTTCAATTATAGTTGCCATTCAATAATGTACCAGTTTCAGTTGACCAACCTAGCAATCAGAGAACCACATAACTCACAAAGCGATCACCGTTCTAAATCTAGTAGCCTCCTTCCCCTTTACATATTTGTTAAAACATTATTAACCATCTTCCTCATGCTACACTCTACATCCTCATGTTTATTCTGCAACTATCCATTTATAACTTTTAATCCCTCTGCCTTTTGTTTCCATCCTCCCAACCTCCCTCCCATCTAGCAGCCCTCAAAATATTCTCTGTATCTATGAATCTATTATTGCTTTTGCTGTTGTTTATTTCTTCTTTAGATTCCACATGTATGAGAAATCATGCAATACTTGTTCCTCTCTATCTTTCCCATTTCATTCAGTGCAATACCCTCTAGATCCATCAAAGCAATATCTTTCTCCATCCCCTTCCATTTAGTCTGTGTGTGTCTTTTAAACTGAAGTGAGTCTCTCATAGGCAGCATATGTAGAGATCTTGTTTTCTTATCCATTCAGCCACTTTATCTTTTGGTTGGAGCACTTAGTTCTTTTCCATTTGAGGTACTTGTTGAGGAATATAGTTATTACCATTCTTTATTCCTGTTTTTGATACATGTTTTTTCTTCTTAAAGAAGTCCTTTCAACATTTCCTGTAATACGGGCTTGGTGATGATAAATTCCTTTAGTTTATTTTTGTCTGAGAAGCTCCTTATTCTTTGATGCTAAATGGTAGCCTCATTGGATAAAGTATTCTTGGTTGTAGATCCTGGGTTTTCATCACGTTGTATATTTTGTGATTCGGTCTTGCATAGGTTTTTTTTGTTTGTTTGTTTATTAGTTTTTGAGAAATCAGTTGCCAGTCTTAGGGATGATGCTCCCTTGTAGGTAAGCGTCTGCTTTTCTCTTGCTGCTTTTAAGATTTTCTCTTTGTATTAAACCTTTGGCATTTTAATTATGATGTGTCTTCAGGTACCTCTACGACACAGATATTTTTACATTTAATAGTGTTCCATAAGCTCCTTAAATTATGACTATAACCTTGGCTTTTTATTGCAATTCTGATTGAGGGTCTTCGGCTTCCCTATACTCTCTATTGGTAGTTTGATCCTCTTCTTTATCTACTGTTTTTTTCCATATAATATCCTCTTCATCTCAGATAATGTGTTTTTCATTTTCAATTGGTTCCCTTTTATAATTTTTATTTCCATTTTTATGTTTTTTATCTCTTTGTCGAAGTTCTCATTGAATTCATCTATACTTCCCCTAAGTTCATTACTCATCATTATAACCAGTGTTTTGAACTCTGCATCTGTTAGATTTAATGACTCTATTATTACTAGAGATCTGTTCTGTTCTCCCACATGGTTTCTGATTCTTGTCTTCCATTGTGGCTGCCTTTCTGTGATTGTTTCTATGTACTAAGCAAAGCTCTTAAGTCTCCTGATCTTATTAGAGTGGATTTGCGTAGTAGGTGTTCAGTGGCACAGTCCTGAGAGGGGTTTAGCTGCAGGCCAGGTTTAGCTACAGGCTGTGCTCCTCTGGAGCCATCTGTTAAGATTCAGCAAGCAATCCACAGATGCTGTGCTTATAGTTGCCTCAAAGGGCCACACCAGAAACTGAGGCTAGCTGCCACTAGTCTTGGCTATGCTCAGCAAGGGGCACATGACTAAGTGAGGACACACCTAGATGTGGCTTGGGTGCGGCCGTTGGAGGAGGCAGAGTTTCAGGGAATCCTCTAGGCAGAGTGACCTATGTTATCCAGTTTGATGATGTCTCTGCTATGGTGGTTATGTGTCAGCACACTGGGAGAGGAGAGGTCTCAACAGGGAAACAATGGATATCACCGGCACTTATGTTCGGGAGAGACCCTAGCCTCTGGCCTTCAGCTCAACACCTCAGTGTCCCCTGTAAGTTCCTGGTTTCCTCTACACAGCTGGTGCTTGTTGCAAGCAGGTTCGTCACTGTGAGTCTGCTCATGGATATGGAGGTGTCTGGAGCTGCCAGCTGTCACTGCTTTGGCCTCTGTCCCACTTAGCCCCTTGGGACTGGGAAGCCTGGTGTTCTCGCCTCATCCTATATCCTCCCATTTCAGGGTGATTTCTTATTTCTCTCCCTAGTTGAATGACTTGTTCATTCATACCCCATGAGACTTTCCTTGCTGTTTGCTCTGTGATTTTGTCACAACTTTGATTTGCTTGCAAGAGGGATGAACAAAGCCTCTATCATATGCCATTTTTCCCCTCTGTATTTTCTCTTTTTATTAGGTCTTTCACTCAGGATAATTATTTTGAGATTCATTTATATTGTTATGGGTACCAATACTTCATTCCTTTTTATTGCTGAGTAGTATTGCATTTTGTCAGAATTAATAATGACCAAATCTATTTTAAAAAATTTAAATGGTTTGCTCAAGCCTCACAGCTCAGCAATATATTATTAGCCTAAACCTGTCTCTATAGGGTGAAAATATTACAATTTTAACTATTAAGGAAAAGCTATTGAGATTTCTTAAGACTTTAGTGTGTTACAAAATTTCCCCTGATTTTAAGATGTTCTTTAGTCATCAGAGAAAAACAAATTACAAGTGATAGGTAAAATTTAAAACAACATCTTAAAGCTACAGCAGAACATAGAGTTTTTGATTAAATGCAATCAAAGACAGGACTAGGAATCCATTTTCTACTCTCCCTGAATCTCTGAAAGCAATCTGAGACACTTCTCCATAACTTATGGTTTCATGTTTTATCCGAAAACTTAGATCTGTTATACACATCTGTCAAAACAAGCTGTCTTTCCATTGACCTATAATTCTGAGTTAAGATTTTCTTCTTTAATCAAATTAAAGAGTAGAGAGGAAAAAAACTGTAATATGTAGAGTGAAAGACCTGCTGGCATTTCCCAACCTTTAATTCTTAGGTTCCCCAAGGTTTTAGCCAAAGGGAATGACTCTTGGTTCCTGTTTCCCCTTCATAAGTATGGGGAATGGCTTGTTATCAATCCCAGCAGAAATCTTTCTTTGTTTTGTGGGTTTCCTTGTGGTCTGGCTGCAGGGCTGATCAACATATTGCAGTCTCTGAATGTAGCTTGGTTAACATTTTTAATTCTCTTGCCTCTTCTCTACATGAATATCATTTAAGATTGTGTCTAAAAGATGATAAAAATGGTATGATAAAGATGAAGGAAATAAGAGATCTTTAAATTTTTTGATTTAGGAAATTATCAAAAAATTATTTTGTGGGTCCAGATACAGAAGTTCACAGAACTGACAACAAGGTGCTGTTTGCTACAGATCCCTTAGCATGAGAGGGAAAAGGCTACTGCTCAACTTGTCCTTAATAGTGTTAAAGAACAAAATTCAACTGAGTTAATTTGAAAAATCTAATCGGCTTTAAATTATTCATGAATTGGGTAGTATCTCATCTAGCAATTAGAAGTGTGCTTGGAGGGGTTGTATAAAATGGAAGGTTTTTATTGGAAGAAGGAAGTTACTCACAAAAAAAGAGAAAGGAAGACCAGGACATCTTTTGGGTGGAAGGGAAAGCAAAGGTTTTATCATTCAGATTGCCTCTTCCTTTTGAGGGGGTGGAGAAGTCCCATGTGACAGATTATTTTACTGGTGCTTGGCCAGAACATTCCAGACTGGTCTATTAAGTCTATGTTTCTTGGAGAGATTGCAACTGCAATTAAATCGAGTATTAACTCTAGGGTTGGTGTCATGAGCTTTTAGCATGAGTGATACCATTTGGGCTGTAGTTTTCTCTTTGACAAGTCTTTGCAGTAAGTAGAAGTCAGCCTTAAAGTCAGTAATCACAGTCTTTGACCCATTCCCTGCAAGGCACTGTCAATGACCTTCCCAGTGTCTACTTAATTTCTTTCTGTTAAATATCAACTCAAGTAAATTAAGTTAAAAATTTTAAGAAAACTATTTATGTTGTCTATAGTTGATATTTAATTTACATTTTAAGTGTTAGAAATAACTGTTACATATACTTACAATAATATGCCATAGTTAGGGATTTTGTCATGTATTTTAATCTTCAAAGTCTATTCTTGGACTTCTATACATTTGACCTTTTTGCATGTGCTTACAACACATCTATTTATGCTTAACTGTGTAATATTTAAAACTCACATAAAATTAAAGAAAATAAATAGCAACCACCCATTTACCTACCCTTCCCTGATTTTACAAATGTTAAAATATTCAATGCTGAATATCAAATTTAACAAATGCTAGAAGTTGCCTCCCCACCCCACCAGAGGTATCACTCTTCTGATTTCTGTCTTCATAGATTAGTTTTATCTTTTCATGCATTACACATTCTGGTATCTGGCTTCTTTCACTTACGAAAATGTTGAGATTCACCTATGTTGTTATATATATCTGTTACTTATTGCTGCCTAAGTCCATTGTATGGATTCACCAGTTTGATTATCCATTCTCCTCTTAATGGAGTCTGCTTTTTAAAACAACACCCTCACCCATGCCCCTTCTGCCCCCATACTCCTGCAACCTGAGGGGTGGTCTGTCCCTCTTCAGGCTCACACCCAAGTAGCAGGGCTTCTATAGCCTTCTGTTCCACCACTTTTACCATATACTTCCTGGTTTCTGAAGTTACAAGGGACCTACCAGGGAGCTATGCCCTGGGTACCAACTGAATCTAAAGGGCTTTGTGGCAGGAGGGGGAAGGTCTTCTGAGACAGTCAGGCCCTGGAGAATGAAGCCAGATTCCTGGAGGTGGTGGTAGTGGGAGAGTATGGGAGTTCTTTCCAAGGGTTCTTTGACTTCTTGCCCCTGCCTCTGTTCTAAGATTAACCAAGGGCTTCCTCAGTGTGCTCTTCCTCCTTCCATTTCCAGGCCCTGAGTCATTATTTTAACTCTTTCCCAAGACACTGAGCACCCTTTGGTACTCTGTTGCCCAGCCCTCACTTCTCCTTTGATGAACTGCTCAGTAATGGACTTTGTAGTTATGCTCTTCCTGGGTGGTGAGTGGGAACCCTAAGTGCTGGGAGAAGCTTTAGGGGGGAGAGCTTTATCTGGCAACTGGTGGTCAGTTCACACAGCTCTTAAAAATAGCTGAAGGTGAGGCAGAAAAAAAATGGCGTAGATGATAGAGGCTCTGTTCATCCCTCTAGTGACCAAATCAAAGTCGTGACAGAAACAAGGAGCAAACAGCAAGGAAAAAATGCTTGGGATCTAGACTAACAAGCCATTCAACTAGGGAGAGAAATAAGAAATCACCCTGCAATGGCAGAAGGTAGGATGGGGCAAGGATGTGAGGTTGTCTGGTCCTGACTAGCCGAGTGGGACAGAGGCGGCGGCAGTGGTGGCGGCAGCAGCAGCAGCAGCAGCAGCCACAGATGCCTCTTAAAGAGAAATTTTGAAGCGATGGACCTTCTCACTCTGAGCACCAGTGCCAGTCTGACTGTGCAGGCGGCACCAGGGATTCACAGGGGGCCACGAGTTGTTGGACAGAGGGTCGAGGTTAGACTCGCCTGTACAGAAGTGCCAGTGGTGCCCATTGTTCTTCTCTTGAGCCCTCTCTCCTCCCAGTGCAGGGACTCAATGCTGCCATAGCAGAGAGGTCACCAAAGTGAATAACAGTTGCTCAGCCTAGAGGATTCCCTGAAACTCTGCCTCTCCTAACTCACAGTCCCACGCAAGCCACATCCAGGTGTATCCTTGGTGAGTCAGGGGCTCTTTGTTGAGCAGTGCCAAGACTCATACTGGAGGTAGCTGGCCTCAGTTTCTAATGTTGCCTTTAGGGGCAACTGTAAGCACAGAATCTGTGGATTGCTTGCTGAATCTTAATAGGTGGCCCCAGAGGGGCACAGGCCTGGACTAAACTTAGCTTGCAGCTGAGCCCCTCTCAGTACTGTGCCACTGAACACCTACTACACTACAATTGAATCTTTGCATTGTGTTTTGTAAATAAAGACTGATGGGACAGCAGAGAATTGGTGGAGGCTTGGAGTCTTGGCTCACAAGCAGCCCAGCCTCCTACTGCCTGGGGAGGAATGGTTCTTAGCTACCTGCTCCCCAATTCCCACATAGGGAATGCTGCCAACCTCAGTCCCTGGCATGAACTGGGCAAATTCAAGGTTGGCTATGCCTGGGTTGCTTAGTCCTGTGAGAGTCTGCACTGGACTCATGAGTACCCTTGTGTCTGAGGGAGTATGACACTAAATAGCAAATAAAAAATACCAGGATAGGAGAGAGGAAGAGACTACAACAAAGAGGAAAAACTTTCCTTCAAGAACAAGAAGCCTCACATTTTAATTTTGCATTGGGACCAGCAAATTTCATACCTGGCCCTGACTCCAGGAGCACAAATTCTCAGGGCCCAGAGACAGATCCAAGGAATCACAGTGTAATGCAAGCATAACCAAAGTCTGGGTAACAAAGGAAGGGAGAGATCAAAGCCAGGAGGAAATTCCAGGAAGGCTTCACAGAAGAGGTGACATTGGCAATGAGCCTGGGAGCACGGGACATTTCAGCTGGCCAGGCAAGAGTGTAGAGAGGTCACTGAGTTCCAAATGGACATCTCTTCCCCTTCCTTACCCAGTTGGCAGTCTAGGGACATAAAAGCAAGTGCATAAATCCAAAGGTCCAACTTAACGACTCTCAAACGTGTGTAATCCAAGTAACCACCACCTAGATCAACACTTCAAAAGCTTCTACCACCCCCAGGTCCCCTTGGGCCCCTCTTGATCATCCAATATGGGACAAATCCAAAGATAGCCACTGTCCCACTTCCATTATCATCAACTTGTGTTCAGGTCCTCTGTCTTGAAAAATAAACATAAAGCTATTGATTGGCCACTATTCACCAGTATTTATAATAAAGTCAGCAATATATATTGAATGAAATTCTGATTGTTATAAGGTTTCTGCTGAATTATAGCCCCAATACTGAAAAGATTGAGCCTCTGTGTAAAGAATGGGTTGGGATAAGATAGACATGGAGAATAATAGTTTAAGACTAAGAGTTAGTTTACGTATTTAGACCAGAAGCTCCCAAAATGCTTCACCTCTAGTCATCTGTTTAGGTTTTTATCAGCAATCTTAAACACACTGGGATTCTTGGTGCCTAACGAGGTTTGAACAGGCAGCCACACGTGTGCCTTAGTTGGGCACCCCTACTCGCCAGTTTGTCTGCACATACCCCTCCCACGTGGCCAATAGAAAGTGCTGGCCTGAGGAGATCAGCCTGCCCCTCCCAACCTGCAGATTGCCCAGGGTATTTTTGCTGGGTGGCTGCCATGCCCTGCATTGTTTCAGTGCCAGGCATTCACAGCTGGCAGCCAGTGCTGTGAGGTGCATTTCGGAGATAGTTTCAGGCAGATCACTGCTGCCAACACAAACTTGGGAGGATCTTGTGGATCTGTGGGCCAGTCCCAGGCAGTAGCTGGTTTTGTTGTGATCTGTGACTTTTGTGGAAATGCACAAATGGTTATCAAAGTGCAGCAAATCTGAGGCTGTATTGATTTGATGACCTAAGTCTCCCTGAGACTCCACCCTACCCAACCCACAAATTGCCCCATTGATAGTCAGTCAATACCTCGCTGCCCACCTTTCCCACTATCCCAGTTCACACAGGCAACAAACTTTAACTAACACAGGGAGGGTGCTACAGGGAAATCAGTTACAGGCCAACCTCTGCTGCCTGCAAGAGCTGCAATATCACGGGGGGAGATCTGGGGAGATCTCAGGTGTCTGTGGGACCTCCCCAGATAGCAGCTGGTCTTACTGCGATCTGTGACTACAGAGGGAACATGTGGGCATAGAATTTGCAGCAGAACTGAGACTGTATACACCTGGCAGCCCTTGTCTCCCTGAGATCCTGCTTCACCCAAGCCATAGAGTACCTGCAGCCCATTGACAAGCAGCCTCCCCTGCTCTACTTTTCTCTAGAGTTGCGCATTCTGTGAAGGCAACAGACCTTGGCTAACACAGTGAGCGCATTTTGGAGAAACAGTTGTGGGCAGACCACTGTTGCCCATATGAGCTGCAATATCATTTGGGGGGGATCGCAGAGGTCTGTGGGATGGCCCCAGGTAGTAGCTCTTTTTCCTGTGATTGGTGACTAGTGTGGGAACATGCAGACACAAAAATTGCAGAAAACTGTGGCTATAAGCCTGATGGCCTTTGACTCCCTGAAATCCTCCCCCATCCAATACACAAAGTGCCCACCGCATGTTGACGGTCACTTGCCCCTGCCTTGGGGTGGCACATTCTGCACAGTCAACAGATCTTAGTCAGCTAAGTGAGCAAAGTTCAAGGAATACAGTAATGGGCAGATTACTGCTGCCAGCACATGATACAGTATCACCTGGGCAGATCTCGGGGGTTTTGTAGGTCTCTGACTTTGGTAGGAACCCACAGTCCCAGAGCTGGCAGTGAATCTGGTGCTGTGTAGGCCTGACAGCCCCGTGCCTCACTGAGATAATGCCCTAAGTAACTCACAAAATTACCTGTGGCAAGCCTGCTTCCAGCAACTCAGATCCATCTTGTGCTTTTTTGGGGTCATGTATTCAACAGTAAACAACAGCACTCAGTTTGTGCAGGTGCAAGGTGGGCAGCAGCTGACTTTGCTACAATTGTAAACTTGTACAGGGAAGCACAACAACAGTGCTAGCATTTAAAATGACACTGCAGTGGAAGGGGGAAATTTACTCAATAGAGGCAGGAGACACCTAGGATCCCTGTACCACCCAACATGTCTATCACCCAGAGGTTCTTCCAGTTTCAGAGACTTGCAGGTAATTGACTGGCAGTGTCAGGCCTTGAGGAGCACTAGTTCTCCTGCTAAACTGCCCTAGGTCAGGGATAGAGAATAACCAGACTGCGTCTATAGCGTTGTCTCTTCTACTTACCTATAGATCTAGCATAGGCAATAACAATAGGTGGATCACTTTGTAGCTCGCCCCAGGTAGCTCTGAGCAATCAAATGCAGTGGCTGACCTTGGCCTACTGGGGAGCTCCTCCCGAGGGGCCACAAAACCAAAGCCCTCGGAGGCTGGCATTAGACTATAGCAGAGCAACTCCTGACGAGCTCCATAAGCAGTACTCACAAATGGTGGTCTCAATAAGTACATAGCCTGCTAGGGCAAATCTCACCCACCCAGTGGGGTCAGCCCCCACACAGCAACTCTTACCCTGTGGACACAGTCAATTCCCACAATTAGTCAACCTGAGCGTTAACCCCACCCACTGATGTACTAACACCAATAAAACCTTGCTATAACAGAAGATCACACATAAACTACTGAAGACCATGTCCAGAGCCCCCAGCATAGGGGCAGAAAAAGTGTGTCACTGGGCCACATAGGACACCTTTCACATAAGGCCATCTGGCCAAGGCTAAGAGATAAAACAAATATTCCTAACACATAAAAATGAACACAGAGATATTGATAAAATTAGAAAACAAAGAAATATGCCACAAATAAAATAACAGGAGAAAACACCAGAAAATAAGTAAATGAAATGTAAGCAAGCAACCTAGCAGAGACAGAGTTCAAAATAATGGTTATAAGGATGCTCAATGAACTCATGAGGAGAATAGATGAGCACAATGAGAACATCAACAGACAGATAATAAGCATAAAAAAAGACATAGAAGCCATAAAAAAGAACCAGACAGAAATGAATAATACAATAACTGAAATCAAAAATATACTAGAAGGATTCATCAGTAGATTGGATGAAGCAGATGAATAAATCAGCAAACTGGAAGAAAAGGTAACAGAATATACCCAGTCAGAACAACAAAAAGAAAAAAGAATTTTTAAAAATAAGGATAGTTTAAGGGACTTCTGGGACAACATGAAGCATAACAATATTCAGATCATAAGAGTACCCAAAGGAGAAGAAAGAGAGCAAGGGATTGAGAATATATTTGAAGAAATAATGACAAAAAACTTCCCTAACATGACAAAGGAATTAGACACACAAGTTCAGAAGCACAAAGAGTCTCTAACAAGAGGAATTTAAGCAAACCCATACCAAGACACAACATAATTAAAATGCCAAAGGTCAAAGACAAGGAGAGAATCTTAAAAGCAGCAAGAGAAAGGCAGCTAATTACTTAGAATGGTACCCCCATAAGAATGCCTGCTGATTTATCAATGGAAACTTTGCAGGCCAGAAGAAACTGCCAAGAAATATTCAAAGTTATGAAAAACAAGAATCTACAACCACAAATACTCTACCGAGCAAGGCTTTCAATTAAAATGGAAGATGAGATAAAGAGCTTCCCAGACAGGAAACAGCTTAAGAAATTCGTCATCAACAAGCCAGTATTACATGATATGTTAAAGGGACTTCTGTAAAAAGAGGAGCGGTAAAAAGAAAAAACAAACACAAATAATAGAATGGCAGTAACTATGTACCGATCAGTAATCACTTTAAATGCAAATGGATTAAACGCTCCAATCAAAAGACATAGGAAGCCGAATACCCATTCAAGACCCATGCATATGCCATCTACAAGAGGCCCACTTCAGATCAAATGACACTCACAGCCTGAAAGTAAAGGGATGGAAAAAGATATTCCATGCAAATGGAAAACAAAAAACAAAAAAACAAAACAAAAACCCACCAGTGTAGTGATACTTAGATAAAATAGACTTTAAAACAAAGGCTATAAGAAGAGACATAAAAGGGCATTACATAATGATAAAGGGATCAGTAAATCCAGAGGATATAACCCTAGTAAACATATAGACACTCAACATAAGAGCACCTACATACATAAAGCAATTATTGGCTGACATAAAAGGACAGCTCAACAGTAATACACTCATAGTAGAAGACTTAAACACCCCATTGATACCAATGGGCAGATCTTCCAGGCAAAGAATCATTAAGGAAACAATGGGCCTAACAAACACACTAGACCACATGGATTTAATAGATATTTTCAGAGCATTTTACCCCAAAGCAACAAAATATGTGTTCTTTTCAAGTGCACATGGATAGACCACATGTTAGAACACAAAATAAGTCTCAATAAATTAAAGAAGATTTAAATCATATCAACCATCTTCTTCAATCACAATGATATAAAACTAAAAATCAACTATAAGAAAAAAACTGGAAAATACGTAAACTCATGGAGGCTAAATAACATGGTACTATACCATGAATGGGTTATCAATAAGATAAAGGAAGAAATCAAAAGATATCTAGAGATAAATGAAAATGAAAATGACTCAAAATCTATGGGACACAGGCAAAGCAGTCCTAAGAGGGAAATTTATAGCAAGAAACAAGAGAAAGCTCAAACACACAACTAATCTAATCTAATCTAATCTAATCTAATCTAATCTATCTTGATTCCAAAACCAAACTCTAGTTTTTAAAATAACTAGAAAAAGCACAGGAAACAAAGCCCAAATTGAATAGAAAGAAGGAAAGAATAAAGATTAGTGCAGAAAAAATATATAGAGTCTAGAAAAAAATTACAAAAGATTAATGAGAGAGGGGAAAAAATGGCTAGATGGTAGAGGCTCTGTTCATCCCTTTAGCAACCAAATCAAAGTTGTGGCAGAAACAAGGAGCAAGCACCAAGGAAAAATCGCCTGGGATCTAGATGAACAAGCTATACAGCTAGGAAGAAATCCAATAAATCACCCTGCAATTGCAGAAGGTAGGATGGGGCAAGAATGCAGGGTTGCTAGGTCTCAAATGGCTGAGTGAGACAGAGGCTGTGGCAGCAGCAGCGGTAGATGCCTCTTAAAGGGGCCGCATCTGTGAGTAGATTTTTGTGCTGATGGACCTGTTTACTATGAGCACCAGTGCCAATTAGGCTGTATGCAGGTGGCATCAGCAACTTACAAGGAGACATTGTTGGAGTGAGGGCCAAGCCTCGTTTGGTACAGAAGTGCTGGTGGTATCCATTGTTCCCTGTTGAGCACTCCTTCATACCAGTGCTCTGGACACAGCTGCGCCATAGCTGTGATGTCATCAAGCTGGGTAACAGAGGTCACTCAGCCCAGAAGATTCCCTGAAATCCTGCCTACCCCAACTCATGGCCCCATCCACAAGCCACAGCGAGGTATATCCTCAGTGAGTCAGGTGCTCCATGCTGAGATTCACACTGTGGGGGCAGCTGGCCTCGGTTTCTGGTGGCCTTTCATGGCAAGTATAAGCACAGGATCTGTGGATTATTTGCTGAACTTTAACAGGTGGCCCAAATGGGGAACAGGCTTGGGCTAAATTCGGCCTGTAGCTGAACCTCTCTCAGGACTTTACTATTGCACTCTATTAAGACCAGGAGACTTAGGAGCTTTGTTTAGTACAGACACAGAAAGGTAGCCAAAAATGGGAAGACAAAGAAAGAGAAACCATATGAGAGAGCAGAACAGAGATCCAGATATAATGGAGCCAAGTAATCTAACAGATGCAGAGTTCAAAACACTGGTTGTAAAGATGCTTAATGTACTTATGGGAAGTGTATATAAATTCAGTGAGAACTTCAACAAAGAGATAAAAAACATAAAAATGAAAAGGGAAATTACAAAAGAGAACCAATCAGAAATGAAGAACACCTTATCTGAGATAAGAAGTATATTAAATGAAATAAACAAAGGAATAAACAAAGTGAATAAAGAAAAGTATCAAATGACCTATCTAGAGAATGGGAAAGCCAAGGACACTCAACCACAGTGGCAAGAAAAAAAGATGCCAAGACTATAAAAATATTTTAAGGAGCATATGGGACACTATTAAGGATCTGAATATCCATCTGATCAGCATACCTGAAGAAAATCAAGATGTTGAATAACTGTTTGAAGAAATAATGATGGAAAACTTCTCTAACCTGGTGAAAGAAATAGACATAAAATCCCAAGGAGCTTATAGAATCCCAAAAATCAGGGATCTAAAGAGGCCCATACTAAGACCCATCGTAATTTAAATGCCAAAGATTAAATACAAAGAAAGAATATTAAAAGCAGTAAGAGAAAAACCAATAGTTATCTATAAGAGAACACCCATAAGACTAGCAGCTGATTCCTCAATAGAAACTATGCAGGGCAAAAAAAAAGGCTTGGCGAAAAATATTTGACTTGATGAAGACCTAGGATCTACATCTAAGAATACCTTATCCAGCAAAGCTATCATTTAGAGTTGGACAGATAAAGAGCTTCCCAGACAAAAATAATCTAAAGGAATTTATCAACACCAAGCCAGTATTACAGGAAATATTGGAGGGACTTCTTTAAGAAGAAAACACATGTATCAAAAACAAGAATAAAGAATGATAATAACTACATTCCTATCAATAAGTACCTCAAATGGAAAAGAATTAAGTGCTCCAACCAAAAGATAGAGTGGCTGAAAGGATAAGAAAACAAGACCCCTACATATGCTGCCTACAAGAGACTCACTTCAGATTAAAAGACACACACAGGCTAAAAGGAAGGGGATGGGAAAAGATATAGCTTTGATGGCCCTAGAAGTTATTTAAATCAGACAGAGAAAGATAAACACTATGTGATTTCACTTATGTGTAGAATCTAAGGAATAAAAAAAACAAACTAATCAAAAACAAACACAGAAATATAGTAGATATTTTGGTGATGGACAGAGGGGAGGGAGATTGGGGACTGGGAAAATGGGATGAAGAGTTAAAGAAGTACAAATTAGTAGCTGATGGATGGTCACAAGGACAGGGAGCACAACATAGGGAATGCAGTTAGCATTAATACGTTGGCTAGGTGGAGGGTCACGGGAGGGAGGGAGCAACTATGGGGATCATTTTATGAACTATATAGAGGTCTAACCAATGTACGGTATATTTGAAACTAAATAAAATTTAATTTTAAAAAAGATTAATAAAACCAAAAGCTATTTCTTTGACAGTATAAACAAATAGACAAATCCTTATTCAAACTCATCAAGATAAAAAGAGAGAGGACTCAATAATTAAAATCAGAAATGAAAGAGGACAAATAACTACAGATCCCACAAAAATACAAAGGATCATAAGAAAATACTATGAGCAATTATACACCAACAAATTGGACAATCTGGAAGAAATGGATACATTCCTAGAAACATACACTCCCTTAAGACTGAGTCAAGAAGAAACAGAAAATCTGAACCAACTGATTATCACCAATGAAATAGAATCAGTAATCAAAAACCTCCCAAAAAACAAAAGTCCTGGGCCAAATGGCTTCATAGGTGAATTTTACCAAACAGTCAAAGAAGAATTAACACCTATTCTCAAACCATTCAAAAAAATTCAAGAAGAGAAAAGTCTCCCTAACTCTTTTTATGAGGCCACTATTACCTTGATTTCAAAACTGAAGACATTACAAAAAGAAGAAGAAGAAAAGAAGAAGAAGAAGGAGGAGGAGGAGGAGGAGGAGGAGGAGGAGGAGGAGGAGGAGGAGGAGGAAGAAGAAGAAGAAGAAGAAGAAGAAGAAGAAGAAGAAGAAGAAGAAGAAGAAAACTATAGGCTGATATATTTTATAAACATTGACGCAAAAATCTTCAATAAAATATTAGCTAACTGAATTCAGGAATACATTAAAAATATCATACATCATGATCAAGTTGGATTTATTCCTGAGATGCAATGTTGTTACAATATTCACAAATCAGAGTGATGCACCGCATTAACAAATTGAAAGATAAAAACCATATGATCACATCAATAGATGCATAAAAAGCATTAGACAAAATCCAGCATTTGTTTATGATAAAAACTCTCAGCAAAGTGAAAATAGAAGGAACATACCCAAACATAATAAAGGCCATGTATGACAAACCTACAGCTAACATACCTAATGGGGGAAAGGCTAAAAGAGTTTTCCTTAAGATCAGAAACAAGACAAAAATGTCTGCTTTCACCACTTCTCTTTAACATTGTATTGGAAGTCTTAGCCACAGCAATAAGACATGAAAGAGAAATAAAAGGTATTTGAATTAGAAAGGAAGAAGTAAAACTCTCATTATTTGCTGGTGACATGATACTATATATAAAGAACCCTAAATATTTTACCAAAAAACCGTTAGACCTGATGAATGAATTCAGTAAAGTAGCAGGTTACAAAATAAATATTCAGAAGTAAGTGACATTTTTATACACCAATGATGAACTTTCAGAAAGAGAAATTAAGAAAACAATCAATCCCATTTACAATTGCATCGCAAACTATAAAATAACTGGGAATCTAATTAACCAAGGAGGTAAAAGACCTGTTCTCAGAAAAGTATGTCATTAAAAAAAGATATTGAAGACGATACAAATAAATGGAAGCATATACCATGCTCATGGGTAGGAAAAATCAACATTGTTTAAATGGCCATACTACCCAAAGCAATCTATAAATTCAATGCAATTTCTATCAAAATAACGACATTTTTTAGAGAGCTAGAACAAATAATACTAAAATTTTTATGTAATTATAAAAGACTCCAAATAGTCATGGTGATCTTGAGAAAGAAGAATAAAGTTGGTGGTATCACACTACCTGACATCAAACTATATTACAACACTACGGTAATTGAAATAACATGGTACTGTTTTAATAACAGATACATTGATGAATAGAATAGAATAGAATAGAATAGAATAGAATAGAATAGAATAGAATAGGAGAGCCCAGAGATAAATCCACGTCTATACGCTCACTTAATAAATGACAAAGGAGGCAAGAATATACAATAAGAATATACAATAAGAATACACAATAAGGTAAAGACAGTTTCTTCAATAAATGATTTTGAGAAAATTGAGCAGATACATGCAAAATAAAAAAAGAAAAGAAACTGGACCACCTTCTTAGACCGTATACAATAGATTCAAAATGAATTAAAGACTTAAATGTAAGGCTCGAAACCATAAAACTTCTAGAGGAAAACATAGGCAGTAAACTCTCTGATATTGCTAACAGGAATTTTTTTTCAGATATATCTCCTTGGTCAAGCAAACAAACAAACAAACAATAAACAAATGGAACTACATGAAACTTAAAATATTTTGAACAGCAAAAAAAAAAAATCAACAAAGCTAAAAGACAACTGACTGATTGGGAGATAATATTGGCTAACGGTACCTCTGATAAGAGGTTCATATACAAAATATATAAAGAACTTATACAGCTCAACAACAAAAAAGCAAACAATCCAATTAAAAAATGGGCAGAAGACTTGAACAGGTACTTCTCAAAAGAGGAAATACAGATGACCAATAGACATATGAAAAGATGTGCAATCATCAGAGAAATGCAAATTAAAATGACAATGAAATATCATCTCACACCTATCTATCATCAACGATGGCTACCATCAGTAAATCAAAGAACAAGTGTTGGCAAAGATGCAAAGAAAGGGAAACCCTCATACTTTGTGGATGGGATTGCAAATTGGTACAGCCACTATGTAAAACAGTCTGGAGGTTTCTCAATACCCAGCAATTGCACTTCTGGGTATTTAGCCAAAGAAAACCAAGACAAGAATTCTTAAAGATCTATGCTCTCTCCTATGATCATGGCAGCACAATTTACAATTGCCAAGGTATGGAATCAAACTAAATGCCCATCAACAGACGATTGGATAGAGAATTCATGGTTCATATATACAAAGGACTATTATTCAGCCATTAAAAAAAATGAAATCCTACCATTTGCAATGACATGGATAGACCTAGGGATTATTATGCTGAGTGAAATAAGTATGACAGAGAAAGATAATTACCATATGATTTCACTTAAATGCGAATCTAAGAAACAAAAAGAACAAACTAATCAAAAACACAAATATAGAGGACAATCTGGTGACGGTCAGAGGAGAGGTGGGTTGGGGACTGGGAGAATGAGGTGAAGGGTTAAAGAAGTACAAATTAGTAGTCAATTGGTGGTCACAGGGATAGGAAACAGGGAATGAAGTTAGCATTAATATATTGGCTAGGTGGAGAGCCAGAGGAGAGAAAGAGCAATTAGGGGATCGTTTATAAACTATATAACCAATGTACTTTATACTTGAAACTAATAATAAAATTATATTAAAAAAAAAAGAACCAGGAAAAATAAATAATAAACTCTTAAGTTGTAAAAAAAATTTCTCTCATGGAGTTTTGCAAATAAATCGTATTTATATGATTATGAATATACGAATGGATTCTGATACAGGTGCTCTAAATTGTCCAATTTAAATTGTTTATATTATAGTTTTGTCTCATTAATTACAAAATCATCATTTGTTTTGAAAGCTTATGTCCTCAGGAAACTTTTTCATTTAACTTGAGGTGATCTATTTTGTTGGGTGGCTCGGAATGACAATACCTCAGGAACAAAATGCACTTACTCATTTTTGGAAAATATTGTTTTTGTTTTGAACAATTTTATTTTTGGTGAATATTAAAAAAACCCAAACCATTTGTATACATAAATATACATATATTTACATATACACACAGACAAAAAGCCAGCACTGTCCTTCATTTGTGGGTTAAACTCAGGCCCTGATTTTTGAATAGCCTCATTAGTGCCAAACGCCAAGAGAAAAGTCTTACTTCTCCTTGCAGCCCAAAGTGTCCTGTGCCCCACCCTCCTGTAACACCCCATCCTGAGTGTGTCATGGTTGTGCCTCCAAACTTATAGTGGGAGCCCCTCTGGAGGTGGTGGTGGTTGAACAAACAGGATGGCTGTATAGCTATGATGCTGCCACCAGCCTATGTCAGCCCATCAGGCTACACAGTGAGTGATTTGACCCATGAACTGAGGCCCTGCACCCTCCTACACCAGAGTTTTCCCTCCTCGGCCTCCAGCCTGGACTCTCAGGTCAAATTAAGGTGTGCCTATGAGTGTGACCATGTGTCTCTGCCCTTTCAGCACCCTCTAAGGATGGAACATGTTCTTGGGCCTATCCCTAGTGGCTTCAATCAACCACTCCTAGCTGTTGGTGAGTTTCCCTGTGTCACAGGAGTGTCAAGAGGGGCAGGGGGCAGAGGAGACTGGGGCTTGGGGAGAAGAGGAAGATTTGTTCTGGGGACCCCCTTGCCCACACAGGCCT
This sequence comes from Cynopterus sphinx, assembly GCA_030015415.1. Taxonomy (NCBI): domain Eukaryota; kingdom Metazoa; phylum Chordata; class Mammalia; order Chiroptera; family Pteropodidae; genus Cynopterus; species Cynopterus sphinx. The sequence goes on along the minus strand of CM057379.1, from coordinate 88,894,903 downwards.
CTGCACCCAGACCTGAGGCATGACCATGCACAGAGTCTGTGGGGAGAACATATTTGCAAAAGGTTCCTGCCTCCTGTTGGGCTCCCACCAGCAGTGTCGCTGTCCAGCCAGGTGGATCCTTTAGAGACCGTGATTGTCCATGGAGCACGTGCTGGCACTGAGAAGTGAGGAGGGAATGAGGCCTGGGTATTGGCCCACTGTGCTGAGGTGGCCTCAGCAAACCCAAGAGGGACTGGGAGCATGGTCTGTCTTGGTAGAAAGGCAGCAGGAGCCTTAAGCTGGTTGAGATGTGAAGGTTTTGATGGGCAGAAGGGAGCCCAGTATGCTGGCTGCAGGGATCATGAGGATCTTATGGTTGTCAACAGGTGCAGGGACACTTCTTGAACTTTAAGAGGAAGGACTTTGGGTGGTGAAAACATGTGAGTATGATGGATACAAGGACCCATGGGGGAGGCAGTTCTGGATTATTCAGTGCTGAGCTTCCAGGACTCTCCAAACTAACTCTTCCTTCTAAAGGGAGCAAGTGATAGGGCTATGGAAAGTGCGATACACAATTTTGCCAGCGCTGACATCTTCCACAAAGAATGGTGCCTGGGAACACTGCAGCAGCATCTCTCTGCATAAAGTCATCTTTTGTGTCCTCAGGCAAGTGGCTTCATTCCCTGGGCTTTAATTTCCTCATTGATAAAATGGGCTAAATAATTAAGGTGTTTATGAGAATTAGAAGATTTAATATATTTATATATTAAGTGCTTAGACTCCCGTCTTGCACATAATGTGCGACAGTCATTTTGACTGATCTAGACCACATGGACTAGGAGGAAGCTATAAACTGCCTCCTCTGTGGCATCAGAGGGGATGATGGGTCCTAAGTGATGACTGGGGGCCTCTTTTGGTGCTGACTGAGAACAGTGCTTTGGACCAGAGAGAAGCCATGATGTCACGCATAATGAGTTTTTAGCTAAAGGTGAAGCAGCAGCAGAAACACCCCCAGAACAAATTGTGAGAGCAGAGGATACAGGGTGAACAGAGTGAAGGAGGGGTGTTCAGGACTCTTGGGGGTACTATGCCCTGCCTGGGATGTCTGTGTAGCTGGGGTAAGGAATGTGGCATTTAAACACTAGAAGGTAAATGTCTTCTAGATGTCTCTGAAGCTCATGAGGTAGTATGCCTGAGGAAAATGGGACACAGCATGTAAACCTGCTGCAGGCAAAGTAGGTTTGCGTAGAAGTGGAAGATGATGTGTCAGGCAGTGCCGGGTGCCTGTTGTGCATCACCTCGTTGCATCCTCACAAGATCCTGGGTGGCAAGCAGGGTGATCCCCATTCGTAGATGAAATAAACAGTCTCAGAGAGGTGAGTTTCTATTGTTTGGAAGTGGCAAAGTTCAGAGCTTGAGCTAACTTTGCCGGATTGGTTTGGTTCTTTTTCAGAAGACTCAACTACAGCCAGATGTGTGCTTCCAGAAGACCAGTAGATGTAATAAAAGGAGCAAGAAACAGAAATGACATTGTGAGGAAACTTGTTTGGCCTGAAAGAGGGTGTGAGGGGTCATTTGGTGATACATCTTAAAAAGTAGGCACAAGTGCAAAATGTGCTGACAAAGAATAACAGCTACCCAGCTGTGGGAGATAATGGTGAAAAGGGGAGCACCTGAAGGCTCCTTGGGCTACCATGTGGGTGGATGGATTTCCTATTTGTCAAGGAAGCAGGGTGGGAAGTCATCTTCTGTTTCTTCTCTGCACCAGCTGGTTAAGTAGGTGGGGGAGGAGTTGCCACAACTCCTCAGTGCTGAGGTCACCTGATCTTCCACCACCCTGGGGCACTGGCGGAGATACCACCTGGGTCCTGCACACAAGCCACAACCTTCCACATGAGTTTGGGGACAATCTTAAATGCCTTTCCATTACAGTGTAGACTCCAGAAGAGGAGGGATGGTTTCATTTTTTAAATCTATGTTCTTATATTTCCCTGGAAACAGACTCTGAGGCTCATTTGGGGTTGTTCTTAGGAGTAATATCTGTAGGAGTGTGAAGGAAGCAGGAATGGACAGAGGGAGAGGGTGGACTGCAGAGTCATCAGAACAGAGGTGTCAGCCTGGAGCTTGGCGCTTGAAATGTGACTGGATACAGGTTGCCCCCAGGAGCAAGAGGTGTAATTATTGGCTAGTGTGATTCATGGGGAGGCACTCAGATGAGAGCCATGGACAACCAATTTCCTGTAGCTGAAATGGGCACTTATGTCCTGATAGGGGCCAGGTCTTGGTGGCACACCCCATCATCCACTGCAGGTATGTCCTTGAGCCTGGAATAATGCCTGGCATGTGATGATGATGATGATGATGATAATAGCTACCCCTCATGGAGGCAGGGCAGGCCCTGTCTTAAGCACTTTAGGTACATATTAATTCCTTTGATCTTTGCAATAATCCCTTGTGGTAGGCACTATTATTATCCCCATTTACAGATGAGGAAAACTGAAGCCCAGTGAAGCTCTATAACTTGCTTGGACTCACCACTAGTGGGTAGTAGGGCTGGGATTTGAGCCCAGGAATGTTGGCTCCAGAATGCACACTCTGAACCACTTTGCTAATTTGCCTTCCTCATGCTCTATGACATCCTTAGATATGTATTCAAAAACATTTGTGGACTAAATGAATGAGGAACTCAACAGGCCCCTGTCCTCTATTCTTCCTCCTCTTTTTCAGGCCTGTAGGGAGAGGAGAGCAACAGGGACTGTGCTAAGGGGAGAAAGGGCTGGGGCAACAGATCTGGGTATCTTCTACAGAGGGTACTGGAAACTGGGTGGGAATTGTAATCCTGGCTGTGTGGAGAAGGGAGTCTTTCTGGGCCTTAGGAGATGGCTAGGACCCACACATGCATCTTTGATTCTTCCTTCTCTCTCTGCAGGATGTCCAAATCAAGAGATGGACATTGTTCTCCTGATCAGTGACTCTGGCAGCATTGGCCAAAGTGACTAAGCAGATGTCAGAGCTCTGATGGACCAGTTTGAGGGCACAAACACCCTAGTGAAGACCCGTCCCCTGGGAGGAAAGAGCGTCTGTTTCTGGGGAAGACAGCCTGGGAGGTGGGGCTGGCGTTGCTGGGGTTACTGGCTCAGTGGACCTGTTTCACGGTGACGCTGGGGTACAGGATTAAGACATGGTCCTGGTGCAGGGCTGAGTTGAGCCCCAATCCTAGGAGTCCCCCCCATTGTATTTAATAGGTTCCCATATGCCACAGAAATATGACATTTTTGCTGTTTAAATGCATTGAAAGAATTGTTAATTTTGCTGGAAAATTTAACTGCAGGTAACTTGGTCAAATAATTAATGATTCTTTATTATGTTTTCCATATAACTTATGATTTATTTTATTTTATTATTTGATTTCCTGATAATTAGTGTATATGTATGTAGAAATTCTTAAGAAGTGAGGAAATATAGCCTACAAATAATTTCATGTATTATACATTTAAAAAAATTTTAACTAATATTGTGGTTAGCAAAGTTATTCTTTGTAAACTCTGAAAGAAGCATTATTTGATTTCGATTTTTCAGTTTTCTTTTGTGGCCATTTTGTTTTCTTCTGGGTGTCAGTCTATATTTGCTGGGCCTCAAAAACACATAGAACATGGTTTGTAAATCTGAAATTATTCCAAAATAAAACGCTTATTAAAAACAAAACCAAAAATCTTCTGAGCCCAGGGTCCTCCTCTTGGCCTCCGCACATCTCGCTCATGAAGTCCTCGAATCTCCTGGAGATCCACTTTGCTTCGCTGCATGCCAGACCAGCTCTAGCCCTCAGAGCCTGGTGGATTCCACTGTCCAACTGGATGAACTGACATTCACAGCCATGGGCATCCTGACAGTGGTGTTAGCTCCCCCTCCTACTGCCTGCGGGATACCTTCCATACCTCTTCCTCATACTGGGTCTGTACAGCTCTTCTACCAGACTGAGGGAGGCTCTGGGGAAAGGGGCTTAAAAGAGAAGTGAGGGGGCTGTAGGCATAGTCCTCCCTGGAGTGTGTCTGGCCTCCTTGATCTCTGATATAGAACAGGACTCCTCTTCCCCATGTGTCCCCTTTGCCTGGTCTTAGATTGGTTGGATCCTGAGCCCACCTGGGGCAGCCATCTCATGACACATCTGGGTTCCCATCCCTGCTTGTTCTCTGGGCATTCCTGGAAGTTACTGGCTCTTTCTGTCCCAGTAAATTGTCAAATGAGGATAAACTTAACTTTGTTGCAGGATTAAATGAGATAACATGTGAGGCACTTCTGCACAGGAAGTGCTGGATAAATGGTTGGGGTTTTATTCAGACAATGATGTGGCCCACTTTACCACCCTGGTAGGGACTCAGACATTGTTGCCAAGTGTCTTTTTTGTGCCTTCCTCCCCACCCACCACCCTCCATCCCCTCATTTCTCACCCATGATGCTCTCTACATTAACTGGGTGCTTATTATGTGCCTACTCCGCACTGAGTGCTAAGAGTGTTGCAGGAAGTGGCACCCGACGGAGGAAATTGGACTCTCAGACAACTTTGTTAGAGGAAGGAGAATTTACTAGCCTGCAGAGCACGTGGGGCTTAACAGCACCAAAGCACAAGCTCTCCTTGGTTAGATTTCCTACAGTTTATATACCTATGCAGTGTTTATGCAAGGGGCACATGATTCCTTTGTCTGAAGTTTTATGTGTGCCTCATGACTCAGGATGGGGAGGAGGAGTTTTGGGGGCTGCAAAGGGGAAGGAATTCACAGACCACTGGTCCTATCTATTTACAGATCGTTTATCTTGTAGGTGTTGCAAGAGTTTCTAGAAGGCCATTTAAAGATCTATAGGATGTGGTTAATCTATAACCGACTGAGTCAGTCATTTCTGCAAGCCCTTTTTTTTTTTCATTTTTCAGGTGACCCCTCTCCTCTCTTAGAAGGTTCATGAAGAAAAAGGCTTAGGTGGTGAGACCAGAACAGAAGATATGGTTCTGTTCTGAATAGGAGGGCTGAATATCTGGGATACTTTACTTTGAGTACACTGCTGGGTGCTGCTCTGAGGTTGGTGCTGGAGAAATGTTGAACACAGTATGCTTCCGCCAAATGCACCCTCTTTACTCCTGGGCAAAGAGGGTGTTGGACACTGGCCTACAGAGAGGAAAGCCTCCGTCCTTTGAGTTGAAAGTCACACAGGAGTGGCATCCCTTTTTAGTCTCTGGAGCTCCTTCCAGCAGTGAGAGGTGGTGTGGTCCTCATCAGCACTCTTCTGCTTCCCATCACCCAGAACAGCAGCCTCCCTGCTCCCAGAGCCAAGCCCATCTCAGGGCTGGATTCAGCTCCTCCCTGACTCTGACTAGAATTTGGTGGCAGGGGGAGGTGGGGTATTTAGATTTTTTTTCAGAAGTTTTCATCACAAAAAAGACAATGGTTAAGAGTTTGCAGGCCCCAGATCAAAGACCTGGCCAGCCAGGTCAGCTGTTGTTTTAGGCAAGTGACTGAGTTAGTCTCTGTGAGCCTTAGTTTCCTTCTATAAAACTTTAAATGATTAACAACCTCCTAGTCTCTTTGTAAAGATAACTCAGTGGGAGGACCATTCATCAAATATTTATGAATAAACATACAAATGATAAATAAATGAATCTATTACGTTCTTATCGTTATGCTTTTATTTTGTTGTCAGTCTGCGTCCTCATGATGAGTGTGCCCAAAAGAACTCTTCTCTCTTTGTTTGAAGTCTCTGAGATCCTTGCTCTGCTTGCTTTCCATTCCTCTCCCCTCATCTTTCCTTTTCGAAATCTCCATTCAGATCCACTTTTGCTTCCGTCTTCTTCTCCAGTCTTTCTTCTCAAAACTTTTCATTACCTCTCCTTGACTTCTACTTCTTTCCCTCTCTGGCCAGAGGATGGCAGGCTGCCATTTCTCCCCCACACTTCAGAATCTGGGGCAATCTCTGAGCTGGGGTCAGAATGTCACCCAGGATGGACTTGCAGACCTGATTGTGAGGGCCCAGGGTCATGTGCTGCTGCTCAGGTGACAACTCCCTACATCCCAACTCTGCTTCATGTGCATCTGATTTACCAAGCTGACCCTCCCTCATTCTCCTCCTAAAGACCAGAGTCTCCTTCTCAGCTCCCATATATACCCTCAGGTGCCTGCCAGTACTGAACGTGAAGGTGGCCATCAGATTCATGCCATCAGAGGTGGTAAAGGCTGTGTACCAGTGCCTAAAAGAGTTATTCACTCCCGTGGAAGCTGGAAACATCACAGTCTGTCTCACTATCCACAAAAGCTTACTTGCAGCTAGGTGAATTTCTCCAATGGGCCCAGTTCATCACCTCTCAGAGGTCCTCAGCCCTGTGCTCAGAACAGAATGGGCCCAGGAATCCAAATCTCACTTTCATACTTACCCAGATACCTGTGTCAGAAACCTGGGTCCCTTCTCTTCCCCTCTTACCACACTCAGGCCTATAAGTTTGTCTCCAGGATAAATCTGGAATCTGCCCACTTCTTTCCACCTTCCCCAAACACTGCCTTTCTTAAGGCCATCCTTTTCCTTCTTACTTACATGTAGATCTGTTCCCATATCTGTTCTTGCACCCTCCCTTCATCCTTCAAAGAGCAGCTAGAGTTGATTAGCCCTAAAATGCAAATCTGGCCTTCTTGCTCTCCTGCTCATCACTCTTTTACTCCCTCCTTCTTGCATTTACAAAGAACAAAATCCTTCCCCACAAAGCTCTTGATGATCTAGCCCCTCCCTGCCACTCCAGCCTCACCTCATCCCATTCCCCCTTACTCCATATACTTTTTGTAAATGTGCTAGCCTTCTTTGCCCTTCTGGTTTTAGCCACCGTTCCCACAGTTTGGGGTATTCTCTTCCCCAATCTTCACCATACTTCTGCTCAACCCTCAGGTCAGAGCTAAGAAAAGGCCTATCCAGAAAAGCATCTTTGACTTCCAGGTCTGAGTTACCACCGAGAACCCACTCTTGCACTGATCATACTGCTTGACTCCTTTCCTAGACTGAGTTTTATGAGGGCAGGGACCATATTTATCTGTCTTCTCCACATGTATCCTCAGCACCTGGTATAGTTCATGGCCAATAGAAATTGCTCAGCATGAACAAATGAAAACAGAATATTTGAGGTTCTCTTTGACTTTCTGTCTTCCATCCTACTTCTGCTTTAGGTGATGTCCAAAGCTCTGTCAGGTACAATATGGCATTGGACACAGGCTGTCTGATTTCCCATGCTGTTTTTGATAAGGCCAAGAACTTGACTCTGACTCAAAAATCCTGGGGCTGAGGAATCACTGCGAAATCATGAAACTGCTTTTACCAGTAAGAACTTTGAGTTTTGGGAAAGGGAGAGCAAGAGGGAGGAAGAGCCCAAGCAAGGCTAGCTAGCCTCTGACACCCCCGCTCCTTGCTGTGTTGGATGGTAGAGTGACGGGGGCTAGGGAAAGAGGAAGATTGGGGCCAGAGAACCTGGCTCCACAGTTTGGCTGGGGCACTATGTGACAGTGGGGAATGGATCTAATGAAAGAGAAGCCCCAGTAGTGAAAGGTAAGAAGAGTGGGTTCTTGAAAAGCCATTCTTCCTCAGGACTATATGGAGGATGTGGTGAACCCCATCATCCTGCACCTCAACTTCTCCATTTATCCCAGAACTTTTGCCCTGAGCTGGCTATAGACTTTTTCACTGCTTCTGTGAATCTTCCAATGAAGTCCCAGGGATGGGCTGATTTTCACCACGTTTCCATGTGCTTAAGAAACTACAATGGCTCCCGATTGCCTGCAACCACATCAAGTCCAAAATGCCACCACCCAGTTACCAAGACCCTGCCTAGATTGTACCCTACACATATCCCAGCTGGTTATTTACTTCATTTCAACATAAAGTTGGTTTTCATTCTGCAGATTCTTCCTAACTTATTCCTGTGCCTTTGTCCATGTTGTATCTCTTATTTGGAAAATTTTTCCTTCACTCCAACTCAGAGGCCTTTTCTAGTCCTCAAAGCTCCAGTCTTATCTTCCTTTATTTTGAAAACCACATTCAGCATCTGTAACTTCTTCTCTGGCCTCTTATTACATCATGGTGATACAATGCCAAATATCACACAGCTGGAATCATAGCCATCTGTAGGTACCTCTGTGATTTTCTTGGAATTGTGGGTTCTTTGAGTGCAAGAACCATGTCTAATTTGCCTGTAGTTTCTACCTTTCCTAAACTCTGACCCAACTGAGAAACTGTCCCCTTATTGATACTTAATAATGTTTGTTGTGTAGTTGTTCCAGTGTGAGTTGGATTTGACTCCTTGAAGCCAAGGATTTTGTCTTAGTTTTCTTTTATATTCTAACTGCCCCCTCCCACCACCCCACTCCTTACCAAGATCTAGCACAGTCCTGGGTGGAGGGTATGTGCTCAGTAACACTCAGTGTTGATGAGTGCTCCTAATGAGGGGATTGGAGAAGGATTAAGACATCAATGGGAAGAGAATATACTGTTTTGCTGCAGCTCCCCTTTAACAACCGTGGGCAAGATCTCTTCTGTGAAGAGGACTTGAATTTGAGTGCTGTCTCCTTTCATATCCAGACACTCAAGATTTTGGGTCTCTGACACTCATAGGGTGAGATGTGCTTGTGTTTGACTTTGACTGTCCTAACGAAAAAATGATTTGGTTGGAATGTTATCGGCCCATAGCTCATGAATTCCCACAGTTCTGCCTCTACCTCTGACCTAATTCCAATTTATTTCCAATGGAGTCTCTCTTCCAGTGCTGTCTTTTCTCCAGCTTGCAGATTCTGGTAGTGGGGAGCTCTCCGGAGTCAATGTGACAGTGACTTTGTGGAATGAGGGCGAGGATTCCTATAGAAGTATGATCAATTTCTATGACCCAGCAGGGCTGTCCTATTGACACGAGTGTTAGAAATTCAGGTAAATAGCTCCCTTGGGCTCTAATTGGCCAGAAACTCTCCCTTTCCCTAGGGTATAGTATATTCCTTTTAATTCTTCTCTGGTGAAATGTAAAACACACACACAGAAAATTATAAAGCATGTGTATAGTTTAACGAATAATGTTAAGTAAATATCTATGCAATTAACATGGAGATCAAGAAATAAAACTCTGCTAGCACCCCCAGAAGCCCTTTCACTATGTGCCTTTCCTCATCACAACCTCACTCTTTCCCCAGAAGTAATTACTATTCTGACTTTGTGATAAGCGACTCCTTGTATTTCTTTATAATTTTACCACCCACAAGTACATCCCTAATACTGTTCAGTTTTGCCAATATTTGAAATTATATAAATAGAAACATGTCGCATACTTCTTGTGTGTTTCTCTTTTCTTCAATATGATGTTTGTGAGATTCATCCATGTTGTTTTTTGTAGCAATAGGACATTTTCATTGCTATATAGAAACCCCTTGTATGACTATACCACATTTTTTTACCTATTCTACAATTGATGGTTTTTTGAGTTGTTTCCCAATCTTGGCCATGATAATTCTTAGACATATATTCTGATGTACCTACACATTAATATTTGGAAGATATCTACCACATGTGGAATTGCTGAATCATTAGGTATGCATATCTTCAATTTTCGTAAGTAAAACCAATCATTTTCATCTACTTACACTTGTATCAGCAGTGTATGATAATTCTTGTGGCTTTTATGCACTACAATACTTGGCATTATCTGCCTTTCTACCCCTCTTTAATTCACCCTCCCCTGCTCCCCCTCTTCTATCCCTGACCTAGGGATGTTGCTGTCTCCCCTTAAGAACTGGATCTCTGAAGGCAGGCACCTCCTCCCATGCGCTCACGGCGGCACACACCTGGGGCCTGGGGCACCCGGGGCCTAGCACCCCCAGAGCACTTGGGGGGCCTGGTGGGCCTGGGGTATGATCTGTGGCTCCCCCTGTGGTGCAAACCCAGGACCTTCTGCGTGTAAAGTGGACGTACAAACCACTACACTGTGGAGCAACCCCTATCTGATTTCAATTTTCTTCAATCTTGTGGGTGAGTAATAATATTTCCTTGCAGTTTTAATTTGAATTTCTCTAATGAAGTTGGGCAACTTTTCATATATTTGCTGGTCATTTGGGTTTCTTCTTTTAGGAAGTTCCTGTCCAAGTCTTTTTCTTATTCTTCTATTGAGTTGTCCATCTTGTTCTTATTGAGTTCTTTACATATTCTGGTTATCAGTCCTTTTCCAGTTATATGTGCTCAAATATCTTTTCCAATCCTGTTACTTGTCTTTTCGGTCTCTTTACTGCATCTTTTAATAAGTAAAATGTCTTGATTTGATTGTGGTTGATGTTAATCAATCTTTCTTTTAGTGTTTTTGTTTGTGGATCTTATTTAATAAATATTTCCTTACTACAAGGTAATGAAAAAATATTTCTCTGTATTATCTTCTAAAAGATTTGTAATTTTGACTTTTGACATTTATGTCTTTAATCCAGTTGTAATTTATTTTAATTGGTGAAGAGAGGTAGGAATCCAATGTTTTGTTGTTGTTGTTGTTGTTGTTGTTGTTGTTTTTGTATAGGTCAATTTTCCCAGGACCATTTACTGCTTTATAATGCCACCACTATTATATATTAAGCCCACATATGCATGTGGGTAACTGTTTTGAATTGCTTCCTCTGGAGGCAACCCCATCAGTGTCCTCTGCACCTGGCATGTGAGACTGTACCCACTGGGAATGAAGGCCTGAGGAGCATCAGCTGTAGCATCAGTCACCTTCTTCTGAGAGGCCACTAAGATCAGTGCTTCCTCCCAAATTCTCTTTACTCTTTTCCTTTGTCCTGACTTATTTCCTTCCCTCATTCCCTATTGCCTTCCCTATGCCTTTTTCCTTTCTTCTTCTCTCAGGGTACCTTCATAGTCACATTTGATGCCTTATTCAAGGCCTCCCTAGGAGACAAGTTGCTTCTGAGGGCCAATGTAAGCAGGTGAGCCCAAGCCAGGTATGATGTGTCCCTCACCCTCCTGTCTCCTAACCTAGCTACAGACTCCTCTCCTGGTTTTCTCCCAACTAGGGCTCCTCCTCTCTCTCCAGTGAGAATAATATGCCTACAACAAGCAAAACTACATTACAGTTGGAGTTCCTAGTGAATTATGCCATCTACACAGTAAGCAGCAGATGATTAATCCCTGGCCCATCCCTTCGGCCTCTGTCTGTCTACCAAACCTAGTACCTCTGTAGCCCAGTCTGCTCTTTTGAGGATTCCCTCTGATTCCTCACATGGGAATACCTGTGACTAGCCATATATTTATACCATAATACCATATACAGACATATCTTGTTTTGTTGCACTTGGCTTTATTGCACTTCACAGCTACTGTGTTTTTTACATATTGAAGGTTTGTGGCAATCTTGTGTCAAGTAGTCTATCAGTGTCATTTTTTTTCAACAGGTACAGATGATGGTTAGCATTTTAGCAAAAAAGTATTTTTAAACTAAGATATGTTTATTCTTTTAGACACAATGCTATTGCACACTTAATAGACTACAGCAGCAGTTCACAACCTTTCTGGCACCAGGTACCAGTGCTCCTATCAGAATCTAATGCCTGATGATCTGAGGTGGAGCCAAGGTGGTGATGCTGGTGCTGGGGAGTGATTGCAAATACAGATGAAACTGCTTGCTGGCCTGCTGCTCACCTCCTGCAGTGCAGCCCAGTTCCAAACAGTCCAGAGACTGGTACCAGTCCACAGCTCAGGGGTTAGGGACCCATAGATGACAGTATAGTGTAAACATAACTTTGATATGCGCTGGGAAACCAAAAAAATTGTGCGAATCACTTTATTGTGGTATTTGCTTGGAACTGAACCTATCTCCAAGGTATGCCTGTGCCATAATTCTTGCTTCTTCTCTGACAAATTGTTCTGCCGTGGGACACACATACCTTGCTACTACTGTTCACTCCCTCCTTTCTCTTCATGAGGTAGGCTTCCTTTAGCATGAAGCCAGTCCTGTCCCTTGTGATAAACAAGAATGTACTAAAGCTAAACTATTAGATTTAGATTGAGTCTTTTTTGAGCGTTCTGAACTGGGGAACTTGCGCCCAACAATATGGTCTTTTACCACACAGAGGAAAGAAAAGGTCAGGTTTTTTCAAATTTGAAAGGAGAGCAGAGTTGCGATCAACTGTTGGGAAGGTCTCTAAGAGCCCAAGGACAATGCAGGCCACAAGAAAGGCAAGTGTAGAAATGCTGCTCTGGGTTCTGAAACTGGGTGGAGCAGCAGGGGCAGGCCAAGCTGGAAGCTGGGCAAGGAGACCCGCACACCTGGCTTAACTCCAGGGGTTTAGAGAATTGGTTAGAAACTTACAAGATTGCTATGGGACACTCGCTGCTGCTGCTGCTGCTGCTGCTGCTGCTGCTGCTGCTATACATATTTTTAGGGGAACTGGAGAGGGGACATCAAACAGTGTCATTGCCCTTCCAAACTCCATGTGTGCATTTCCCCTCTATCTGTGGGAAAATACTGAGACTTATAATAAGAGCTTACAGTTATATACACTCATGATGTGCCAGGTATTGTTTTAAGTACTTTACATGTGTTTATGTTCATTTAATCTTTCTAACAACTCCATGATATAGTTATTGTTATCCCCCCTTTTAGCAACAAAAAAATTAAGAGGTTAAATAACTTGCTGTCATTCAGCTGGTAAGTAGCAGAACCAGGAATCAAATTCAAATGGTCTGACTCTAGAACTTGTAACCATGGCCATACTATATACCTCTCTAAAGATTGGTAAAGCTGAGTTATCTACTCAAATGTGAAAATAGATTTAGAACTGGAAGATTTTAAGGTGAGGAAACTGAAGCAGAGAGAGAAAGGGTTTAGGTGGGGAACAGAGAGGAAGACTAATGTACTAAAGGAAAAAATAAATTTTAACATTTATGGCATGGCTACAAGCCTCATTATAGGTAGGCACTATTATTAGCATTCTCATTTTAAAGAGGAAGAAACTACAGGACCCAGAGACATTAAGTAGCTTGCCTTAAATCACTCAGGTTGAAGGTGGTGGACCTGAGATGTGAACCCAAGTCATCTGCTCCAGAGCCTATGCTTTTCATCATCAAGTTGACAGCCACATTTGCGGGGATACTATGGGGTCTGGGAAGGCAGTGATTATGACTTTTTAACTGCTGAATATTCAAAAGGATATTCAAAGCAGAGGAAAAGTTTAAACAAAATCATGGGGATATGAAAGAGCTGGGGTATCAAGGGATGAGCTAGCAGTTCTGGGTGACCAAGACAAAGAACAGGGGGGAGAGGAGCTGAAGCTGAGGCTTCAGAGGGTTGTGGGGACCATCATCATGTCCCTGGGTCATTTTGGCCCCCAAAAAGCCCTTGGCAGCAGGTTGGGGCACAGCTGAGGATGGTCCCAGGGCTGTTTTTCACCAACAGAACCTCTCTCTCCAGACAGGAAGAATCAACCAAGTACTTCAACTTTTCAACTTCTGATGAGAAGAGCAGGAAAGAAGCTGAGCATTGATATCCTGTGCGAGGCCAAGGAATATTTATGTCTGATTCATGTCTGAATATTTATTTAGCACCCATGGTGCTGCTGACATTGGTGGTTGGTGGGGAAAGATGGAAAAGAACCAAGGGTTAGAGCCAGGAAAGAAGTGGGATTTGGGAATACTCTAGGGGCCACAGTAATGCTGCCTTGATTTTCTGACGGTGAATAACCCGAGTCAGTGAGATCTGGCCATCAGAATTAATTTTCAGGTTCCCATCCTGCTGATCAGTGTGGCTGTGTGGGATGTGGCTATGGTGGCCCCTTCGTAGGTGCTTGCTTGCCTTTCCTCACTCTCCAGGGTCTGATTCCACAATGTCTCACACCCACTTACAAATGAAATTTTGATCATTCTGTGACTCTCTTTCTCACTAGAGTCTCTCCTGTGTGTCAAAGATGGAACCTCTCCAGCATTCTAATTTCTAGACCCAGATTCCAAGGAGTCTTGTGCTGATGAGAAAGGCCCTGGACTCGTACCATAGGACTAGTTGCTCTCTTAGGAACACAAAAAAATGCACTGCTAGGTTGCAGAGCTATATATATGACCTAGAATATATATGTAGGAAGTGTTAACCTATTCCTCACCCCAAATCTGACATGCCATTTTCTCTTTTGGTTCCTCCTTAAAATCTTCCTTAACTTCATTCCTCTCTTATTCCTAAGACTGTTCCATTGCCGACTACCTAAGGTTCTGCTGTGACATAACCTCCTTCGGCGCCCAGGAGGAATTTGACTTCATCCTGAAGGGTAACTTTAGCTTTGGCTGGATCAGCCAGAAGTGTAGGCCCACTTGCAGAGTCCCTCCCCTAGACTCAGGTGGTACCTGATATGCCCATCCTTATGCTAGGACATTTCTCTGACTCTGAGCCTTCCTGAGCTAGTTCCCAGCTCTCCTGCTGTCTTTTGCAGACATTGCAGAAGGTGGTATTGGTTGTGAGTGTGACTGAAATTATGTTCAACAGATCTGTGTGCCCTCAGCTTCCAGGACAGGAAGCAGTTTGAGAGAACAGGTAGTGACTGTGTGATAGGCAGTGCCCAAGCTTGTCAGAGAGCTTCTGATACTAAATCTGTGATACTGGGTGGGGGGCTCATAAGCCTGGAGAAGGAGAGGATGGAGGTCCCTGGGCAGGACAATTGTCCCTAAACCCATGAGTACCTTGGGTCATGTCCTGGGAAAGGAGGAGAAGTTAAAGGTTGAGGAAGCTGGGAAGAGTCGGGCATGGCAAGTGACCTTGTATCTTCTGATCCCCCAATGAGATGGAGATGATGCTAGAAGAATATGGGGTCTATGATCCTATGCCTCTCATTGTGGGCAGCTTGGTGGGAGGACTGCTGCTGCTGGTCTTCATCACAGCCACATTACAAGGTGAGTGTTTTTATCTCACACTTGATACTACCAGCATCCAACCCAAGCCCTTGCACAGAGAGAATGGTATAGCAGGAAGAATTCAGACAACAGTCAGGTGGGCCTGGGCGCACATTTTGGCTCTGTCTTGTGTTTAATGTCAGGCCAACTGTTCAACCTCTCTGAGCCTGTTCCTAGTTTTTGAAATAATAATAATACCTATATCACAGGGTGGCTGAAGCAAGACAGAAATGAGGCCAGGGTATGTGTGCAGGCCTGCCTAACCACAGAATCTAGGTTTTTCTGCTGTAGATTATGTGTATGATCTCTGTTTTTGAAACACAGTAAACACTAATACATAATAGCTATTGTTCACAAAAGTGTTCTGGCACACAAATATAAGTCGGCATAGTTTCCTTCTTCTCTCTCAGCTTCTTCTGTACTCTCAACATTCTTCCCTACCCTCTCACCCAACTTTTCTGATTTACGTCCCCTAATAGCTTGGCTTCTTCAAACATCAGTATAAAAAAAATGCTAGATGACAAGCCTGAAGACACTGCCGCATTCAGTGGGGATAATTTCAACTGTGAGGCCCCAAATTTGCCTTTGTCCTAATAATCCACTTCCTTGTTTGTCTCTACTCCCCACAGGTCCGTCTTGCTTTAGCTTACAAATCTACTTCTGTGGGAATAACTCCTATGTAGATCTATACTGGCCTGGGCAACTGACCAGGTGCTATACCACCTTCCCAAGGCCTTGAAAGATTTTTGCTTCTATATCTGCCAGACTTCTTCAGTGATCACCCACTTTTTACAGAAACAGGCATGATGCCAGAATGAATTTTCGTATGTATGAGAATTTTCACATTAAATGAGTATGTTTCTAATACATTTTCCTTGTATTAAAAACCTCTAATCCAGTGACCCTAATGTTGTTCTAGGAAGGGTTGGGTGAAACTGCTTGTGGGGATAGAGAACATTCTCTCTTTCTCAGGTGACTGGGGCCTGCAATCGTCTTTTCTTAGTGATGCTCTGAGGTCTCAGGGGAGGATGCCAAAAGAAGTTTTCTGTGTGTGTATGTTGGTCATGGGTTTCAGCATAGGCTTCAGGGTCTGTGGTAATGGCAAGCAAGCAGTCTGTCTTAGAAGGTGAATGAAATGTCCAGAGCTGGTTTGCCTCAATGTCCCCTTGGACAGGTCCCCAGAAGCAAGAAGAGCCAGGCATCCAGAAAGGAACATCTGGTTTCCCAAACTAATACAGAAGACCCATTAGAGGTGGTCATAGACAATTATTTCACATTCAGAATTAGGCTATGAAGCCTCACACAAAGGGCTTTAGACCCCATGTTTGGAATTAGTTTTGTTCCCAGATAGCCGCAATGCACATATTTATTGTGTAAGCTGTTTTGAGTCTTAGAGCCCTAATTATTAATAGATAAATGAGAAGGAGCCGAGTTCTACTGGTTCACCAAGTACGTTCCCCCAGCACCTCCCAAATCCAGCCTTGGATAGAGTGAGCACAGACAGCACTGGTGCATGCGCCAGGGGAGACCCCTTCCCCCCGCGGTCTGCACGGAACTGGGTTTCTCACAGCTTCCACACCTTTATTAAGCCTGGGCAACTGCCTGGCCCTCAGGGCCGTTCATAGCCGGTGGGCAGAGGGTTGACGTGAGGATTGTGGAAAAGAGTATGGTTGCCGTCCCCCCACGAGTAGGGCTGTGGAGAGAGGAAGGTAGAGCAAGTTGTCAGCCCTGGGGGTTCCTTGCACCACCGCCCGCTCCCGCCCCGCTGCTAAGGCTTCGGACTGGGGTACCTTCGTGCGGATACGGAGGTGGTGGTAGGGGATGAATCTGGGTTGCTCCTGGTGCCCGGCATGGAGCCAGGAGTTGAGGGTGCAGAGTGCCACGCCCGGGAGAGCCAGCACGAAGGTCAGAAAGCGCCAGGTGCCGGCTGCAACAGGGAAAGGCAGGCCTGAGACGGGCAGGGTCTCAGAAGGACTGGGGAGGGGGGAGTCAGTGGAAGGAAGGTGTCTCAGGAACCTGGAAGGCCTTAGAGCTGGGAAGGAGTACAGGTGGGCAAAGTGAAGAAGCCGCAAGGTTAGGAGCCGGGCCCACTCACCTCCTGCCCCTCCGTGGTCTCCCTTGGCAGCACTCGCCAAACCCCGACTGAAGGACCTCAGAGGCAGAGCCATTGCAGCGGGAGAAGCTGAGAACAACAGCCTGTCCTTTCACTCTCCTTCACTGAGTCCCAGGCTCTCCTCCCTTCTTTTTGGGCCAATCACCTGTTGAGTCTACAAATGGGCGGCTATTTTTAGGGGGTTGCTATATTTAAAGTGAGGCCTGACTGGCATGAGGTCTTTCTCTCCAGACAGCTGTTGTACCATGCCTCTGATTTTGGTAAGGGGACATTTAAAACAATATCCCATTCTTTTTATAGTTGCAGGAAGCTATTTTGTTCAATACTCTCTTCCCAGTGGCTGGTACACAATAGGCCTTGAATAGATATTTGTAGAATGAATTAAGTGTCCTTTTGAATTTCAGTTTTTTTCATCTGTAAAATATATAAAAACTTGTATTTTGAATTATGTTTATGAAGTTTAAATAAAGTAATATGCCAACTTAGAGTCTGGCACATAACAGTAGCTCAGTATATGTATTAGTTCTGTGCAAAGAATCAAACTCACGCCAAGTAGCTTTTAAAAGATAAGCAATTGAGAATCTTAGGTAGCTCACAGTATCTCTGGTGTGCTCAGAGAGGCCTACAATGGGCAAAGCCAGACACGAATGGGGTAGCAGCAGTTACATAGCACCACAGTTCATACTACTGGACACTTGATGCCAAACACTTCATTAATGCTGCTGTGGAAAGCCAGATTATTTCACTCTCACTTCCCTTGAAAACAGATTCTTCAGGAAGCTTGCATCCTTGATTTTTCTCTCTTCTGAATCAAAATTATGTGGGTCCCAATTGGCAACACCTAGGTCATTGCCTGTGCTCTGGTTTTGAGAAAGGCTAGGCAATTGAGTTCTGGCCTCTGACTTAGGGAGGCAAGAACTGTATCTTGGAGAAAATCTTCAAATATAGGAAGAGTACTCAAAAGATGCTGGGCAGCCACAAACTTGACTGCTGTCTCCTGCTAAGCATGTTATTTCAGTATGAAAAATCTGACTACTTGGAAGAAAAGAAACCCTAGGCAGGCCTGTATGAACCTCACAGCTAAGCAGGTGACTTGAAAGCTGTAAGACAGAGCAGGGCTGATGTTTGCCTCTGTCTCTGCTCTGTCCTCACAGAACATCACTTGAAGTAGATGTTCTAAAATATGTATTTACTGAATGCTTGAACCACTTTACTTTGGTTTACTGTATAGAAATGCCTTTTTAGGACTGTAGTCCAATAGGATGCCTCCAGCTTTGATCAAGAACCAATGTACCTGATATGAGCTATATAAAAGAAAAATGAAGTTTATGTACCTAATCTAACCATATAGAAGAAAAATGAGAAAGGCACATTTTCAAAGTAAGTTTAAACTGAATTTAGTTTTTACTTAACTTTCTTAGGCTTTTTTTTTTCAAATGTTATATAGTGTTGCTATATTACTCCTGAGTCCTCACTGGGCTGTAATAGAATTCTTTCTACAATTTCTTTTTCCCATTTGGACTTTGGAATTGCTCTGAGAAGATGGGGCCTAATTTCAGTTAAAGTTACTTGGCATCTCCCATAGCATTTCTCTAAACTTTTACCAGTAAATTTCTAATTTCTGTTCTCCTGTACTGTGACACATGTTTTATTGAAACTTTTGTGCCTTCTTTTGTGGATATGACAGCTATAAATGTCTTTAATAAACATGTATGGTTTTAATGAATTAAACTGGGCACTAAGAGTGAAGGGATCTAGTATTTATTAAAATGAATTTGGTCAAATAAATGATACATTGAAATATATTTCAATTTGCTAATGGTTTAATGGTTGCATCTCATACTTTTATTTTCTTCTTCTATTTTATAATAGTGTAGTGTTATGCATCAAAATAAATTTATATGCTGTGGCCTGATTCCCTGAAATATGTATCTGTTGCTGGGGACACTGAATGTTTTAGCTGAGTTAGGCACACTTGTGCTCATTTGGGCCTAGACTGCTGTAACTCAAGCCTAGACTGCAGTTATACTATGGACCAGAGTTTGAAGTTGCTGCTCCTGAATGAGATCTTCATCTTATATTCTATGTGCTGTGTTCACTAGGCCCATTGGTATATAAAGAAGTCCTAAAATGATGACTTATTAATCTCAGATATTTTCTAAACTAGTGTTTTGCCACAACAAATGCTGATTATTTAAATACATTTGAAGGCGTTTCTGTGCTCTCACCAATGCTGCTGAAAATTTGATGAGACCATCCAGGCAATTTGTGGTGATCTCATTGCTACAAATGTGTGGACGAAATCCACTGGACTCAGGTAAACATTGTTTTCAGTCATTTTTATCTTTCATCACTATATAAATAACCATGGAATCATTGTTGGCAGGCAGAGTTACCAGGAAGACATAGGTATGGTGTGGTCACTTTCGTGGTCACTTTGTTTAACTTTCCAAGTGCGTCCACATTGTATCTTGGAAGAACAACAAGGATAAAAGAAACCTGAGTCAGTGATTTCCAGATTCAACCAATATTTATTGAGCACCTACTGTGTGTCAAGCACTGTGCCAAAGTCTCTGTTCTCACGAGCTCAGTCTGATGGGGGAGACAAACATGTGACCAGTCACAATGGTTCACAGTGTCACTGCAGCAGTTACTACAACAAGTGGGATATAAGAGTTTGCGAAAATTTTCAATAGAGCTGGGGCTCACATAATAATAAGGACAGATTTAGACGACAGAAAAAGGGAGGGGCATTCTAGGAAGTTGAGGGAAATAAAGCCAGGGCCAAGGAACAGAGGAGTGAAAGGCCATGGCCAGTAAAGCTGCAGAAGTGGGGCAAAGCCAAGCTGAGAAGCCATGAAGGCCATGCTGAAGTGTTTGAACTCTACTTTGTAGGCCATGTTGGGGGGTGAGGTGGGTGGCAGGCATGGATGCTTTTAAGCAGGGGAGTCATATCAGATTTAGTATTGGAGTCTGGGGTTTAAGGGAGGAATCTAAATATTGGACTATGCAGATGATGAATCAGAATGCAGAGACTGGAAACAGGATTCCTTTGCAATAATCAAAATAACAAGGATTTGCACTTAAGGCAGTAGCACTGGCAACAGAAAGAAGTGCTGAGGAAGGGTGAATGGAGAAGGAATGAAAGAGCTGATTGAATACTGAAGAGAGAAAAATGGGTGAATAAGGGAATGTGAAAGGATAGGTTGAGGTAAGAAATCTGGGGGAAATGGGCATGATCAGAGGTTAGAGACTGAGTAGAGTAGGAGGCAGAATCAACAAAACCTCATTGTTTCCAGAGCATGACAAAATCATGTGCTACTCTAAAAGCATAGCAGTTATTAGTATATAAGTTGCTGTCAGATCTCTATCTAGATGACAGGCCCAAGTTAAGGCAATTAATTCAGCCTGTTGTGCTGATTTTATTCCTTGCAGACAGGAGCTTTCAATTACATCAGCTAAAGAGGTAATGGCATACCCAGGGCAATAATTTCCCAGTTCATCCCTCACATAGTGTCCATCTGTAAACCAAATTAAGTCAGCATTATCAATAGGCATCTCCTTTGAATCATTCCTAGGAGCCAGAAGATAATCAGGTAATAGAACATAGTCATGGTCACCTTTGCCTGAAATAGCAGGTTAAGAATATTACATCAAGCTAAAGTAATGTTGGGCACAGTGAGCAGCAATATTTCATACAAGGCTAATCTGCTGATAGAGCAATGCTGAGTATGGTGAGAGTTTTAAGAGAATCTCAACTCTCTTAGGACATAGATAGTTAAGAGGGCTTCCATGGCAATTTCTTCAGTAGCCTTGTTGTTGACTACAATATCTTATAGTCTGATGTTGATCACAGTATTTTGGGGTGGTCATTTCTACAGTATTTCTTTAATCCTCAGATACAAAAAGAAAGTATGGCAAATCATAAGTAACATGTCGAAGTGTGGTAGCAAGGAGGCCTGAGCTAACCACTTTCTAGGGCGGTTGAGAGTTATTCACTTCCCCTTCCAGCCCCCAAACCAATCAAAATACGCTTTCCTTATATAGAAAGAACATGCAAGTCCGTAACTATGAGGAAGTATAAGACGTGTATAAAAGGGAAAGCTCCACTGTGATCAGGGCTCAGCCTTTAGATGTAAATCCACTGACCCAGTGCCAGCACCAATAAACCAATAAACACTACTTTCTGCTTATTGCCTCAATGTCCTGTCTCTCTGTCTGAGTATCCTGCAACACAAGAGCTGGAGCTTGAGTTAAATTGGTTTTTAAAGTACTTATAGCTTTTTCACCTTCTGGAGTCCATTCAATCAGGTCAAATTGATCCAATGTGAACAGAGGTTGAGCAGTAAGTGAAAAATTTGGTTCACAATTTCTGCAATAACCTGTTAGTCCTAAAAATCCTCTTAATTGTTTCTTTATTTTTGGAAGTGAGAAAGCTATAAGTCCTTTGATTTGTTCAGGATTAATTAACAATCCACCCTTTAATATTAAATGTACAAGATATTTTACTTTATGTAGGCAAAATTAGTTTGTCTTTAGAGACCTTATGCCCCCTTGAAGCCAATTGTTGCAATAAGTAAACAGTATCTTCTTGAGAGTCCAGCAGTTCCAGAACATGGAAGCAGAGCATCTATTAAATCAATGTAGAATTTCTTGGAAATTTAAGGTCATCTTAAGTCCATATCTAATATTTGAGAAAAGTAAGTGGGACTTTTCAGTATATCCCCGGAGTGTAGCAGTTCACATGTTCTTCTCAGATGAAGCAAAAAGATATTGACTATCTTTGTCTACTGGAATGCTGAAAGATGCACTACATAGGTCTGCCAATGAGAAATAATTCCTATATTGGGATGGCAGAAAGTAATGTATGTAGATTAAGGACTAGAGAATGTTTAGGAACTACAATATTACTTACGACCCTTAAATCTAGTACAAATCTCCAGCTTTTCCACTTTAGCTATTTTTACATGAAGGATAGACATATTGTAAGGACTAGTGTAAGGAATTGTTAATCCTTTCTTAAAGTAGTCCTGAATAGTGGGTCCAATTCCAGCTAATGCTTCTGGTCTTATTGGTATTGCTGTATGTTTGGAAAAGGTTTGGTCACATTAATAGTTACTTGGACAGAGAAGTGGCATCATGCATTTCTATAAAGTCTTGGCCTAGTAAGTGTACCGGAGTACTTTTAATTATGAGAAACACATGTTTTCCAGTAATATTTCCTAATTGGAAAGTAATCAGCTCTAATTTAAAGACTTGACATTGGCAAATTTGATACCCCTACCATTTGTACTGTATTTTTACACCAAGGAGAAGGGCCATGAAGGAGTATAGAATTAAGGACAGATAGTGTGGCTCTGGTGTCAATGAGGGCCGTAATAACTTCTCTTTCTATCATTATTTCTATCTCCCAAAGTATTAGTAAGGAGAAATGCCCTCTCCATTCTTCAGAGCAGAACCAAGTTTGTTTTCTTTCCTCTCTCAAGATCCCATTTTAGCTTTTGACAGTTCTTCTTGAGGTGGTCAGGTTTCTTACAATAAAAACAGAGTCTTGTTTTCTGTGGAAATAGGCTTTCTTATTGGCCTTGTTTGATTACTTGTTATAGTTTTGTAATCCTGTATTTTTTGCAGCTTTATCTTTTTTCTCCTTCTGGATGGTTTTTGATAACTGATAGGCTAAATCAAGTTGTACCATTTTACTCAAGTACTAGTTCTTCATCCAATTAAAAAATGTTGAATTGATTAAAGACTGATTTGGGTGACTCTGGAAGCTAGTGGGTACCATTCCCAAATATTGTTTAAAGGTTTTTTGAACATCTCAAAGAAATCAAAAACAGTTTTAATTTAGGGAGGTGGCAAGAGAATTAAAATATTAATCATGCCACATTCAGAGACTGCAACGTGCTGATCAGCCCTGCAACCACGCCAGGAGGACACCTTCAGAACAAAAGAAAATTTCTACAGGGATCCTAACAGCCCATTTTCCACACCTGTGAAGGGGAAACAGGAACCAAGAGTCATTCCCTGTGGCTAAAACCATGGGGGAACCTAAGGATTAAAGGCTGGGAACTGCCATCAGGCCTTTCACTCTACATCTTCTTACCCTTTCATTCTACATACTCTTCCCCTTCCTCACTATATGTCTATATTAAAGGAAATGGGTTAACAAAGTCTATTAAACAATAACTCACAGGAACTAAAAAATGATATATAAACTGAATTCCCTGAACATTCAGCCCCCTCTCTACTCACTATCTTTCCCATCCTCTTTTGGTCCCTCTCAGTTTCTTTACTCTGTTTCTCACTGTCCCTCTCACTGCCCCTCTCACATTCTGCCTCTGAGAGGAGACCATGCTCTATCTATGGAGTGTTACCCACTTCCTAATACATTTTCCTTTTGACTCTAACTTTGGCGTGTGTGTTGAATTCTTTCTTCACTCTCCACCAAAGGACCCTATTCTCTCCTTACAGGGCTTGGTGTCCCCCTTCCCCCGCCCCCATCACTTAGGGAACTTTGCCCTGTCCTGCATCAGTTTCATTTGGCCACTTTTTGCACTGTTAGATCTTAGCTCAATCAACTGTTT
The DNA here is from genome assembly GCA_030015415.1 of Cynopterus sphinx. Classification (NCBI taxonomy): domain Eukaryota; kingdom Metazoa; phylum Chordata; class Mammalia; order Chiroptera; family Pteropodidae; genus Cynopterus; species Cynopterus sphinx. The sequence goes on along the minus strand of CM057379.1, from coordinate 88,871,311 downwards.
TAGGATATAGTTCAGGGATGATGACGTTATGTAAGTGGTTAGCAATTTCAAGGCTTTTGTCTCAGTAAGCTTTGGTATGTTTTGCAAAATCCTGAAAGGGTTTTTACAATCTGTTTTAGCTAACCATTCTGTTGCTTTGCTGTCAGAGACCAGCATAGAAATTAATCGGTATAAATTAGAATGTCCTGGTTCATTAGGCTTAATTGTTAAATCTAATTCTTTTGCAAAGCCAATAGGATCTTGGAGGGGATCTGGGAGATTGCTAGTTAAGTTTTTTAGTTTTGTTCTTGTTCAAGGGATGTAAGTGCAGGCTCCCCTTTTTCTGTGGCTGGCTTTTCTTTGAAAGGTGCTATTATAACTTCCTCCTCAATAGGTCCCTTAGTTCTACAATTTTTTTTTTTTTAGTTGGCTCTTCTAATTCGGGTACAGTTTGAAGGTGAAGAGGGGGAGGAGGTAAAGAGGGGAGAACAGAAAAGGGAGTTTGAAAAGAAAAGGATAATGGGGAGCAGGGAGTGAGAAGGAGAAAGTGTTTGATGAGCCTCTAATATTTTTTTTTTATTTGCTTCCTGTGTTGAGGCTAATTTTTTCTCCTGAAGTTCAAGAGACCAATTAAAATATGCTTCTCATTCACTCTGCCTAATTTTATAGCAGGTTTTTTCTTGTTGAGCACACAGATATACTAACTTAGATACCTCATATGTTCCCATTTTGGACAGTGTAAACTTAAATAAGTTTTGGTTAGTTTGCTCCATTTAAATAAATACTTGAAAGTAGAGGTTCCGTATGTTTTGTACATGAACTCTGCCAGAGTTTCAGTGAAAGGTTGCCCTTCTTGGTGTTTGTCGGTTTTGAAGTTTGATTTCCCATGTTGCTTTTTATTCTCTTTGTTAAGGTCTGTACAGTTGGAACTATTTCTAAAGATTTTTATGTTGTGGATCAGAGTGTGCTGCTTGTGAGCAAGGTGTCACCCTTGAGTCTTGTCAGCTTTTTGCGAGTCTTAGTTTCTCTCTTCGGTAATTAAAACTACCATGGGTGCTCAGAACACTTGGATGAACATGCCTTAAGTATGTCCCCAAGATGAGCCTTTATTTAATTAAAATGGTCTTCAGAAGTTCTCTAGGGACCACTTCACATCAAGGGAGAGACTCTTTGAAACTTCCACTAGGTCTCTAGTCATCTGGGAATGCCAGGAGGCTGGAAGGAGCAAGTGTCCTTTTCCTTTGGAGATGAATGTATCAGTTCAGTCTCTCATTGTTATAGACATTGTTTAGATGTACAATTTTACTTTTCAGGCCAAATAAACAGGCAGCCATCCCTTTCGCTTCCTATTCCTCCCTGGCTTCCTTCCCTAGGAGCTGCTTTTATCCCTCACTGTAGGGATGTTTAACAGCGCAAATAAAAATGAGGACTTACAACCAAATTGGGGGTCTGGATTCAGAAGGACTCACCCAGCATACCCAAAGGAAGACATGGGGCCGGAGGGGTGAAATGGGCCCATGCTGGTACCAAGCGCCGGGTCCAGTCTAACTTTAAGTGGTCCAGATGGGTTCACTCTGGATCCTGCCTCACTACCCCAAGTAAATATCAACAAAAAGAACCTGAATCTTTGAAAATGTTAAGAAGATTGTTATTTAGGGCTTGCTGAGGACTATGTGGCCTGAAGGCAAACCTCAAGAAGACTTGAAACAATGCTGTAACTTCAGAAAAGGGTGGGGGCAAAGGAATAAGTGAAAAATGCATCTGGGATGTTACAAGTTTTAATTAGGGTACATACAGTTCAATGATTAACAGTTCTCCATGAAATGGAAGGAATGCATAGAAAAGATAAGGTTGAGCTGCCATGCCTCCGGTGTCAGGAAATTTTAATTAGGGTCTGGAAACAAATTACTTTGAAACTCTTTGAGGTGATTTTTATTAGGATGGAGAAAGAATAGGCTCTGTTACTGATTTTTAGTGTTGAAACTGTGTATTGTGATTATCCCCCATGATTTGTGCCTTAGTAAGAAATTTTAGGAAAGCTCATGATTCTCTCTTGGTTACTGTTATGCGCCCTGAGAAAGAAGACACCTACGGAGAAGGGTTCCTGGTGCCTGACTGGGCTCAAATTTAAAAGTAGAGCCTAGCAGCCTTTCTAAACAGGGACCTCTCACACAAACCACACTCTAATGGGCTGCACCGAACCTCCTGCCTGCACTGTGTTCCTGACTCCAAATAATGCAGTTCCTGGAATTACATTTCAAAAATAGAAGGCTTTCCCCATCCAATTAGAGCTGTGCAGCTACATCCCCCAATAACATCTCCACTCACCAATCAGAGAAGTTCCACTGTGATCAATCAAGACAGTACCTTTTAGACCAATCACACTGCAAGAATTTGGAGTCCTTATTTGCATGAGGACAGACCAAACAGGGACCAAGGACAGGGACTTCTGTCTATATGTCAGCTTCCATATACCCTAGAGAGCACACATTCCCCTTCCCCTGAAGGTGTCTCGTTAGACTAAAGTGGCAAAGAGCAGGGCAGAGCTGAGCTTAAGCCCATACTGCCTCACAGCTGTTTTGTAATTTGAGTTGTAATACTACACAGCTAGCTGTGCTGTTCTCACAGCTCTGCTGTATCACAATTGAGCTGTTTGCTTTGAATAAAGTTTCTTTTGTTGCTCCCCTAATCGGGGATTCCTGTTGGCACGGAATTGGCACCTACGACCACTGGTGTACACTGATTCAGAGAAGCTAAAGCAGAGAGTCTTTTTTCAGTGGAAAGCTAAAAGCAATGTAGCTCTGGAGGAGGCAAGAGAACTAAAATGTTAAATCAAGCTACATTCACAAATCGCAATATGCTGACCAGCCCTGCAGACAGTGATGCAAGACAAGGCAAATTTCCCTGAGTGGGGGAAGAGAAGCCAAGCTCTACACCGAGAGGAGAAGAAGAAGGCCCTTTGGTGGAGAGTATAGAAAGAGTTCAACACACATGCCAAAACTGGAGTCAAAGGGAAGTTTATATAGAAAAGAGATAACACTCCACAGAATGTGGTCTCCGAGACAGAGAATGAGAGAGACAATGAGAGAGAGACAGTAAAAGCACCGAGAGGGACCCTGAGTGTTCAGGGAATTAAGTTTATGTGTCATTCTTTAGTTTCCATTTTCTGGCTGCAGGGTTGATCAGAACACTGCAGTCTCCTAATGTGGCTTGATTAACATTTTTAATTCTCCTGCCTCCTTCCTACATTACCAGGCCACGAGGACACCTGCAGAACAAATAAAGATTGCTATGAGGATTGTTAACAAGCCAATTCCCCACACCTGTGGAAGAGGACACAGGAACCAATGGAGTCATTCCCTATGGCTAAAAACTTAGGGAACCTATGGATTAAAGGCTGGGAACTGCCAGTAGGCCTTTCAGGCTACATACTCTTTCCTTTCCTCACTGCATGTCCTTATCAAAGGAAACAGAAACTAAAGAATGATATGTAAACTGAATCCCTGAACACTCGAGCTCCCACTCACTGCCTTTCTAGGTCTCTCTTGGTCCCTCTCTGTGTGCGTATGAGACCACAAATGTCTGTGGACCGTTGCCCCTTTTCTAATTAACTTTCCTTTTGACTCTAACTTTGGCATGTGTATTAAATTCTTTCTTCACTCTCCACCTAAGGATTCTTTTTCTCTCAGTAGAAGGCTTGGTCTCCCCACCACGTGGGGAAATTTGTCCTGTCCTGAATCAATAACAGGTGTTCACCTGTGAGTTCACGGAGTGCCTCCTCAAAGGGGCTTGGTGGCAGCGTGTGTTCAGAAATGCCTCGGCTCCAGGTAAGAGGCAGCAGGTCCCAGTGTTGTCCTTTACTAGCTGTGACCCATGAGACCTGGAGCCCACACGTCTTCTGCATGGGCACCCCCCCTCTCTGAAGAGGGCCAGACCCCAGCTCCTGGAAAGCCATCTGGGCATTGCAGAGGTCCCCACCCTGAGGGCCCATCCCCAGAACCCAGCGGGCCAGAAGAGTCCACAGCCTCGCAGCTAGGCATTCTGCTATCGGGAATGGATGCTCTTGAGGCCCCTCAGCTGCCATCTCAGAGCTCGCTGGGAAATGGAGTACTCTGCAAGGGGCCCTCGGTGTAGGCGGTGTAGTGACCTCTAACCCCCAAGTACGTGGGAGTGACCCTCAGTTCCGCCCGCCCTCCTATGCCGAGGGTTCCTGGCATCTTCATCCTGCGCCAGAGGATGCTCCCTTCCTTACCGCCCTGCTTGTCTTGCACGTCCCCGAAGCCTCGCACCACCTGTGCGCTGGGCTTCCCAAGAAGGTGGTGGTGGAGAGCTCAGAACAGTGAGCACACCACAGAAAGCCACGTGGGAGTCACCATTCCCCGCCCTAACAAAACGTTTGAGGACATGGCCGGGGACCGTGAGACGGGGAGAGGGAGGAGGGAAAGAACCGAGGGAGGGCTACGTCGTGGCGCGGCGCTGCGCCCTACGCGGCGCGGCCTCGGGGAGGTCCTCCCGCCCCCAGCCCCCTCCCCGCTGCCTTCTGAAGCGCAGTATGGGCTTAAGCTCAGCTCTGCCCCGGGGAGTGGGGACCGCGGGCGCGAAGTGCCTCGGACAGGATGGCCGTGCCCCGCAGCGGCAGGAGGCAGAGGCGAGGAGCCCGGGCTAGAAAACTCTGGAGGTTTGTGGTGGGGAATGGAAGAGGGGTGATAGGTAGGTGGCAGGGCTGGGATTAGTGAGGCGGGAGGCGGGTGGGGCACTGGCGTCTGGCACAGAATTGAACGGGGTGCCCCAAAACTTAGTAATCAAGGTAAATGACATTTTAATGAAATATTTCAAAAAAAAAAAAAATTAATGTGAAAAATCTGTGGTGCACAAAGTCAAAATGTTAAATCAAAGCCTCATTTAACCCCCTAATTTCATGACCCTCCTTCACACACCTCACCCAATCATGCCCATAGTTCCAATAAAATTATATATATATATATAAACAGGTGGCCCGCACAGACTGTAGTTTGCTGGTTAAAAATAAATTGCATTCAAGTGTTATTATCCTGGTTGCAGGGTATTTCTGTGTCCCCTTAAACTTTTCCATAGAGGCGAGTTCTTCACTTATCTTAACAGTGCTGTTGTGGAAAAACATCCCCAAAGCTCCAAAACCCAGTCCAACAACAACAACAACAAAAAAAACAAGCAGTAACTCGGAAAGGAGAATTCAAATTTATTACACGAGGTCCAGGCGAAGCTAGTGCTCTGAAGATCTGGAAAGTGGTCTCAGTTGAAATATTGCTTATATACCAGAATTTTTACACAAGCTAATTGGTCAGTTTGAGCGCAAACCTTTACAAATGACGCGGGTTGCTATGGAGACTATAAGCAATAACATTGGTAAGGCCAGGAGTGCCGACAGATACAAATTGTTACGGAAAGTGGAAGCTGCTAGGGTACAAATAGTTACATTCATGGAGCAAAGGTACAAATAGTTACATTTGCAAGTCCAGCAAAGTACAAAGGAGCTTTTGCAGGAGCCCTTGCATGCAGTAAGCTTATTTGCAGAAAGCAAGCATATTTACAGAAGCAGAAAGCTGATTAATTTTTAATGAAATTCCCCAAATTTCCTCTTCAATGCCACCTCTACCAAGTTCCTTCAGCTTTGTGAACTGCATATCTGCGCTGGCACCCAGAAGTGGAGTGCATTTAGAAAAGGCCCACTATTTGGTCTGAGTTCTGCCACCAGCTGCCTGAGTGACTTTGGACCAGCTTTGCTTCCTCTTGGCTTCAGTTAATCTTCGTAAAATTAGGGATAGTTCAACTACGTGGTTGAGGAGAGTCCTGTTAGTTCTCAAAAGCAGTGATTCTTACAGAGTGAAACAAAAGATGAAGACTCAGAAATTTCACTGGAAACTCACTTACCTGTGTGTGAGTACAAAATGATCCTAGCATTGGTCCTGGTAACCAAGAATTGAAAACAGTGTTCATCAACAGTTAAATGGATATGTAAATTAATGATATTTCAAACAATGGAATACTATACAACAATAAAAATGAATGATTACAACCATGTGCAACTAAAGGGCTAAATCTCGCAAACATTGTAGCACAAAAGAAACAAGGCAGAATACGTACATTTAAATTCCATTTCTGTAAGGTCCCAAATCAGACAAAACCACAGTATATAGTTTAGACATCTATATGTAGATAAGAACTATAGAGACAAGCAAGAAATTATCATCACTAATGTCCAGATACTGTTCAGAAAGGAAGAAGCGAGTGTGAAGTGCGCTCTGCGGTACATTTCTTGCTCTGGGTAGTAGTTATATTATAAAAGAATATTGTCTTTTAATTTTTCTTTAAAATGCACACATAGGTTTTATGTACTTTCCTGTATATAAGACATTTTTTAAATACTGGCAAAGATAGAAAAGCAGAACAGTGCCTGGCACATGGTAGTTAATAAATATTTGTAAAATGAAAAAATGATCTAGTGCTATAGTAGACCCTTGGTCACCAGTAAGTGGCAGATTAGGGTGGCCCTGAGATCAGAAGCTTGGTGAAAATGAAATCTGAGTAGTGAGATTTTACTATTCTTACTAGAGATGTGAGAGCGTAGGTGGCCAGGTGAAGTCTTGCCAGTTTTCAGGAACGCTTGAAGTGAGGAAAAGGCCGATTGTTAAACCTCCTATCCCCCAACCACATGATACTGAAATTTTAGCCCAACTACTTTTTTACAATTATAGAAACAGTCACGTCATCTAGATCTAAAATCTGAGGTCTTGGTGCAACTCCTTAAACTACTATCAGTGCCTTCTTCTGATCATTATAATCTGCCTAGTTCTTGCCTGGTTCTCTTGTGTTGATGACCCACTAGTGGACATTTAGTTGAGGGCCAGGGAAGGACTAAACTTGATGGGTCTACTATTCCACAGTCCTCCTATTCATAACTATCTACTTACTGCTTCTTGGTTGCACCAAGTCCTGGGGATGCTTAAGAATTAGGCCCCTCCTTGGACAAGTCAGACTCTAACTTTTTCAGAATGCAAATCCCCTTGGAAGTTTACCTAGTAAATTAATTAATAAGTAATCTGTTATCAGGTATTTGCTCTTATCAGAAGGGTCACACTTCTAAGAAAGTTGCTGTCATCAGATAATAATACTAACAGAGGGGTATCACCTGTGTTTCCTCCTCCTTGAAAATATGGAGACCAGCAGGCCTGGAGGGAGATGTGGGGAATTGGGAGGATATGTATAGACCTTGGAGTAGGGGGTGGGGATTGAGATGGGAATGTTTCAACCGACACCCATCCTAAATCCTTGGCACCTCTGTTGCACTGTACATGCCCCTCCATGAGAGTTAGTATCAACCCAAGGTCCTAAAGCTGCCTTATCATTGTGTGGAAGGCACAAGTGTTGGAATTAACGCCAACAAAACTGCAGTCCTCTGAGTGCAAGTATTTTTGGATAGATTCAAGAAAAACTCTAAAGAAATAAATTCTGGGAGCTAACTGTTTACTTGTCATGAGAAGTTGGTGAACTAAGAAGGGGAAGGTGCCCTGGATGACAACTTCAGAAAGGCCTAAAAGTGGGAAACAGCATAATCAGGCTAAGTGGGTAGCTGAGGCTATTGGTCCCCTTCCCCAAACCCCTTACCCTTACCGATTTCAGTACATACCACTTGATTTTCGGCTGCAAGCATCTGTTTTCTTTGACTGAGGACTCTCTGGACTCCAGAGTTGGCTGTGCCTGCTATTGGCAGGCCAGAAGTTTGTGTTGAGAAAACAGCTATTTTGAGTTTATTTCCTTTGTGTGAGTGTACTGAAACTGTGCCTTTAGTCAAAAGGACCCTGGAGATTTTTTTTCGCCAAAGTGGGAGCTCAGATGCTGTGGAACCTACCTGCTGACTCTGCATGGGTAGTTTGTGCCTCCTTATTCAGCAGGTCATAATCTGCTTGTTATTCATTTAATACACCAACACAGGAGTATACAATATATTGTATAAATACTTAATATATACATGCAAGAGAATTAATTTAGACCCCCTACCTCCCAATCATATACAAAAATCAATTCAAAGTGGATCATAGACCTACATGTAAAAGTAGAATTTTTGTGACCTTGGATTAGGCATGTTTTCTTGGATATGACATCAAAATCACAAGCCATCAAAATTGAAACCTTTTTGCTTTAAAGAGCATCAACAAGAAAGTGAAAAGACAACCCACAGAATGGGAGAAATATTTTGCCAATCATATATCAGATAAGGGACTTGTACTTAGAATATATTTTTAAAAACCTATGGCAACTCAATAATAAAAGACAACTCAATTTAGAAATGGGAAAAAGACCTTAATAGATAGTTCTCCGAAGAAGATATACAAATTTCCAATTAGCACATGAATAGATGCTCAACATCATTAACCTTCAAGGAAATGCAAATCAAAACCACAAGATACCATGTCATGCACACTAGACTGGCTATAATAAAAAAGACAAATAATTAACAAAGGTCTGCAAAGATGTGGAAAGATTGGAACCCTCATACACTGCTGATGGGAATATAAAATGAGGCATCTGCCTTAGAAAACAGTTTAACAGTTTCTCAAATGGTTGAATGTAAAGTTATATGATCCAGCAATTCCACTCCTAGGTATACACCCAGGAGAAATAAAAGCGTATTCTCCAAATATCTTGTAGAAGCATTATTCATAATGGTCCCAAGGTAGAAACCCAAATGTCCATCAACTGATGAATGAATAAATAAAATGTGGTATACCCATAAAATGGAATACTATTCCCAACTCAATGAAATCCAAAACAACTTAAAACAACAATTTCAGGAATTGAAAAAACAACTAGAGGAGCAGAGTAAGGAGACTGAAACCCTCAAAAAGAACCAAATAGAACTTCTGGAGATGAAGAACACACTGCAAGAGTTGAAAAATGAAATAGCAAGCTCAGGAAATAGAGTCAACCAAATAGAGGAAAGGATCAATGATGTCGAAGACAGAAATTTAGAAATAAGTTTACAACCATGCCACCCTGAACAAACATGATCTTGTCTGATCTTGGAAGCTAAGTAGGGTCAGGCCTGGTTATTATTTGGATGGGAAACCACCTAGGAAGAGCAGGTGCTATAGGCATAAAACAGAAAAAATAAAAATAAGAATTGTAAGCTGATGAGTTCCTTGAAATCTGTGAGGTCAACCAAGGGTTGCCTAGCCTTAAAAAAAAATCTAGAAGAGAGAAATTAAAGAATGAAAAATAATGAAAGAGAAGTTCAAGAACTAGCCAATACCATCAGGAAAGGAAACATAAGAATAATGGGCGTTACTGAAGGCTAGGAAAAAGAGAAGGGACTAGAAAGCATTTTCAGACAAACATTGACAAGAATTTCTCAAATCTAAGAAATGAACTGGAGCTTGGAATTCAAGAAGTCAACAGAACACCCAATTATCTCAACCCAAAAAGGTAACTTATAAAATTAAACCCATTAGATTACCATTGGACTTCTAAACTTTACAAGCCAAAAAGGAATGGAATTAGATATTTAAACTATTAAGTAAAAGGAACTAGCACCCTAGAATAATTTATCCAGCTAAGCTCCACTTTAGATATGAAGGAGAAATTAAGACCTTTCCAGACATACAAAAATTGAGGGAATTCTCCACTACGAGGCTTGCATTACAGGAAATACTAAAAGGGTTCAGTTCACCTAAAAAAAAGTGACACACACACACACACACAAATGCATAATTAGTAGTAAAGAGACTATCAGGCAAATAAAAGCATAGGAGTGCAACTTTAAGAACAGGGCATTATAAGCTTAAATAATAACAAGAGAATTGTTATAACAAGATAGTAGTGAATGCTCAGCATACATAGGAACAAAATTAAATAACAATGACTAAAAAGGGGGACACAAAGAGGGAATGAGATAAGGCATGTGCAGAAGAAAAAGAACAACTGTATATATACAACTATCCTTTTCATATTTGTAAAGGTGACCACATTCCAAAGATTCAGAACTGTTGTTAAATAACAAAAACAAGAAAGACCAGAGGGAAAACTCACAAAAGTCAACCAAAATAAAGAAAACAGAAACAATAGGACAAGGAAACAATGGAAACACCGACCTACCAGAAAGCAAAAGTTAAAATGGCTATAAGAAGACCTCAAATTTCAATAATCACCCTAAATGTAAATGGATTGAACTCACCAATAAAAAGGCAGAATTGTAGATTAGATCAAAACACAAAACCCAACCATATGCTGCCTCCAGGAGACATATCTCAGTTCCAAAGACAATTATAGACTCAAAGTGAAAAGGTGGAAAATGATATTTCAAGCAAATGACATTCAGAGAAAAGCAAGAGTAGTGGTACTAATATCAGATGAAATAGATTTCAAAATGAAAACAGTATAAAAGATACTGAGGGACACTTCATAATTATAAAGAGAGTCATATATCAAGAAGACATAACACTTTTTAATATCTCTGGTTCCAATCAGGGAGCCCCGAAATATGTAAAGCAGTTACTAACATAATTAAAGAAACAGACCAAAACACTATTACAGCAAGGACCTAAATACCCCACTGTAGGATACGGACAGATCATCCAAACAGAAAATCAATAGCGAATAACATCCTTAAATGACACATTACACCGGCTGGATATAATTGACATATACAGAGCCTTCCATTCCCAAACAACTACTTATATTCTTCTCAAGTGCACATGGAACATTCTCAAGAATCGACCACATAAATGGGACACAAAAATAACCTCAACAAATGTAACAGGGTTGAAATCATACCAACCATATTCTCTGATCATAATGCTTTGAAACGAGAGATCAACTGCAAAAAGAAAGCAGGAAGAACCACAAATACATGGAGATTAAACAACATGCTACTGAAGAATAACTGGGTCAGGGAAGAAATAAAAAGAGAGATCAAGAGATAGAAACAAATGATAATGATAATACAACATATCAAAACTTTTGGGACACCACAAAAGAAGTGGAAAGTTCATATATTATAGGCCTACCTCCAAAAACAAGAATGAGCCCAAATAAACAACTTCATGCTTCATTTTAAAAAACTAGAAAAGGAAGAATAAATGAAGCATAACATCAGCAGGAAAAAAATAATCAAAATTAGAGCATAAATAAATAAAATTGAAAACAAACAAATGAAGAAATATTAGAAAAAAATAAATACAACAAACAGCTGGTTCTTTGAGAAGGTTAATAAAATTGACAAACCCCTGGCGAGACTCACTCAAGAAAAAAAGAGAAAGGACACAGATAAACAAAATCAGGGATGAAAGAGAGAAAATTATAATAGACACCATAGAAATACAAAGGATCATGCAAGAATACTATGAAAAAGTACATTACACCAAATTGAATAACCTAGAAGAAATGAACCAGTACTTAGAAAGATACAACTTTCCTAGACTGAATCAAGAAAAACTGAGTAATCTAAACACACCAATCAGCAGAATGGAAATTGAAACAATCATCAAAAAACCTACAAAAAGTAAAAGTTCAGGACCAGATGTCTTCACCAGTGAATTCTACCAAACATTCAAAGATTTAATACCTATTCTCCTCAAACTCTTCCAAAAAATCGAAGAGGAGGCAATACTTCTCAACTCATTTTATGAGGCCAACATTACTCTGAAACCAGAACCTGGTAAAGATAACACACAAAAAAGAAAATGAGACCTATATCTTTCATGAACACAGATGCAAACATCTTAAATAAGAAGCTAGCAAAACAAATATAGCAACAAATTAAAAGGTTTACACACCACAATCAAATGAGCTTCATCCCAGAGGCACAGGGATGGTTCAACATACACAAATCAATTAATGTGATATACCACATAAACAAATTTAAAAATAAGAATCATATGATCATATCAATAGATGCAGAAAAAGCCTTCGACAAGATACAGCATCCGTTTATGATAAAAACACTTAACAAAATCAGTATAGAAGGAAGGTACCTTAACATAATACAGGCCATATATGAAAAACCCACAGCCAACATTGTACTTAATGGTGATAAACTAAAAACCTTCCTTCTAAGATCAGGAACAAGGCAAGGCTGTCCACTATTGCCACTCTTATTCAATATAACATTGGAGGTCCTAGCGAGTGCAATCAGATAAGAGAAAGAAATAAAAGGTAACCAAATAGGAAACAAAGAAGTCAAACTGTCAATATTGCAGATGACATGATTCCCTATATAGAAAACCCTAAAGTCTCCAAAAGAACACTACTAGAAACAATAAGTAAACACAGTAGTGTATCTGGATCCAAAATCAATGTTCAAAAATCCATAGTGATCCTATACTCTAATAATGAAGCTTCAGAAAATGAAGTGGAAAAATAATTTCTTTTGCAATTGCAACAACAAAAAAATAGGAATAAATCTAACCTAGGAATAAATCTAATAAAACATATGAAGAACTTATATAATGAAAACTAGAAGACCCTATTAAAAGAAATTGAAGAAGAGACAAAGGAATGAAAAGATCTTTTGTGTTCATGAATTAAAAGAACCAACATAGTTAAAATGACCATATTACCTAAAGTATTATACAGATTTAATGCAATCCCCATCAAAATCTCATCAGCATTTTTTAAAGAAATAAAACAAAAGATCATCAGATTTGAATGGAAGCACAAAAGACCCCCAATTGCCAAAGCCATTCTGAGAAAAAAGAACAACGCTGGAGGCATCACTCTGCCAACTTCAAATTATACTACAAAGCAATTGTATCCAAACTGCATGGTATTGGCAGTAAAACAGACACAAGGACCAGTGGAGCTGAACTGAGAGTCCAGAAGTAAACCGTTATTTACATGTGCAAATAATTTTTGACAAAGAAGCCAAAAACATACAGCAGAGAAAGAAAAGCCTCTTCAATAAATGGTGCTGGGGAAACTGGAAAGCCACCTGCAAAAGTATGAAACTAGACTGTTGTCTATCACCACACACCCAAATCAACTCAAAATGGATTAAGAATCTAAATTTAAGATGTGAAGAAGAAAGACCATAGAAGAAAACATAGGAACTAAACTCAAGGACCTTGGACTTAAAGATGATTTTATGATTTGACCTCAAAAGCAAGGGAAGTAAAAGCTAAAATAAATGAATGGGACTATATTAAACTAAAAAGCTTCTGCTCAGCAAAAGAAATCATCAGTAAGGTAAAGACACAACCATCCAAATGGGAAAATATATTTGCAAGCAACACCTCCAATAAGGGCCTAATATTCAAAATATAAGAAGAACTCATATAACTCAATAACAACAAAAAACAAACAATCCAATCAAAAAATGGGCAAAGGACCTGAACAGACACTTCTCCCTAAAGGACATACAAATGGCCAACAACTATATGAAAAGATGCCTAACATCGCTAGCTGTTAGGGAAATGCAAATGAAAACCACAATGGATACCATCTCACACCTGTTAGAATAGGTACAACCAACAGGACAAGTACTAACAAATGTTGGAGAGGATGCGGAGAACAAGGAACCCTCATATACCACTGATGGGGCTGCGAATTTGTACAGCCACTCTGGAAAACAGTATGGAGGTTCCTCAAAAAACTAATAATGGATCTACTATATGATCCAGCAATCCCACTACTGGGCATTTACCCCAAAGACTTGAAGACCCATATCCATAAAGATGTTTGCACAGTGATGTTCACTGCAGCATTATTCATGGTGGTCAGGATATGGAAGAAACTGAAGTGTCCTACAATAGATGATTGGCTAAAGAAGCTGTGGTACATATGTACAATGGAATATTACTCAGTCATAAAAAGAGTTGAAATACTGCCATTTGTGACAACATGGATGGACCTTGAGATAATCATGCTAAGCAAAATAAGCCAGACAGAAAAAGTTGAAAATCACATGGTATCACTTATGTGTGGGATATACACCTACAAGCAACAAATGAGCAGGACAAACAAACAGAGACTCATGGACTATAGGCTAGTGGTCACCAGTGGGCTATAGACTAGTGGTTACTAGTAGGGTGGGGAAGAGGGGAAAAAAACATATATATCTTGGTTTTGGTCAAGATGGTGGAATAGGAGAATGCTGTGCTCACCTCCTCCTATGACCACATCAAAATTACAACTAAATTATAGAACTCTGAAGCCAGCTGAACAGAATTCTTCTAACTAAGGATAAAAAGGTGAAGTCATGCTGAGATCGGTAAGAGGAGTGGAGACACAAAATGGGCTAGTCTCACACTTGTGGTGGTTGAGAATCAGCAGGGCTCCAGTGCTTGGATAAGGAGCCCTCACAACATCTGGCTTTGAAAATTAGCAGGAATTCTGTCCAGGTTTGACAGAAAGCTACTCGAAACCCAGGCATCCTATTAAAAGGCCCATGCACATACTCACTTGCCCATAAACACCCTGGGCACCAGCAAAGTGACAGTGGCTCAAAGGTGGCCAGAGACCTGTGGGAGAAGTTGAATTGTGTGGCTTCAGGGTAAGGGCTGAAGGGAGAGTCACTAACTTTCCCGTGTTGAGCCCTCCTCCAACATGGCCTGCAGGCGTAGATGGGTGCCAAATTTGAATCTACATTAACCTGGTGAACGCCACTTGTCTTACCATGGTAACTCCCTGAGACCCCCGCTACCCAACTGTGTACTGCCTTTGGTTCTTTCAGTGGCTGCTTCTCATAGGCAGCCAGCCAGCCTCTGCCCTTGCCACAAACTTTTTAAAAACTTTCTAACGTCTGCAGGCCCCAGGCAGGTGGTGGCTGGTATTGGCATGCCCTGTGCCTCTCGCTGATCAGCCCCAGTCCTAGCACTGCTGGCAGCTGGCCTCAGGATGTAGGGTTGCCTCTCCCACAAGCCTTTGGGCCCAGCATAGGCAGCCACCAACTGCAGATCACTTTGTAGCTCCTATCAAGTGGCCCCAGGCTGGGCACAGGCAGCATCGGACTTTGGTCTATACCAGACCTCCTCCTAAGTGGCCCCAGAAATAATGACTGAAAACTTCTCTAACCTGCCTAAGGAAATAGACATACAAGTCCAGGAAGTGCAGAGAGTCCTAAATAGGATGCATCCAAAGAGGCCCACATCAAGACATATCATAGTTAAAATGCCAAAGGGTAAAAACAAAGAGAGAATCATAAAAGCAGCAAGAGAAAAGCAGTTAGTTACATACAAGGGAGCTCCCATAGATTGTCAGCTGATTTCTCAACAGAAACTTTGTAGCACAGAAAGGATTGGCATGAAACATTCAAAGTGATGAAAAGCAAGGACCTACAACCAATACTACTCTACCCAGCAAAGCTATTATTTAGAAGCAAAGGAGAGATAAAAAGAAATAAGTAATGAAATGGCAATAATTGTGCACCTATCAATAATTACTTTAAATGTAAATGTATTAAATGCTCCAATTAAAAACACAAAAAGTAGCTAAATGATAAAATATGACCCATACATATGTTGTCTATTAGAGACCCACCTCAGATTGAAAGACACACAGACTGAAAGCAAAGAAATACAAAAAGATGCAAATGGAAAGAAAAAAAAAGCTGGGAAACAATACTTGTCTCAGACAAAATAGAGTTTAAAACAAAGAATATAATAAGAGACAAAGGACATTACATAATAAAAAAGGGATCAATTCAACAAGAAGATATAACCCTAGTAAACATTTATGAACTCAACATATGAGCACCTAAATATTTAAAGCAAATATTGATGAACATAAAGGGAGAGATTGACACTAATATAGTGATTATAGGGGACTTTAACACCCCATTAACATCAATGAATAAAATCATCTAGGCAGGAAATCAACAAGCAGTGGCTTTAAATGACACAATAGACTAGACAAATTTAATTTATATTTTTAGTCATTTCACACCAAAGAAGCAGAATATATTATGTTTTCCAAGTGCACATGGAACGTATTCCAGAATAGACCACATGTTTGGCCACAAAACAAGTCTCAAAAATTTAAGAAGATTAAAATCATATTAAGTGTCTTTTCCAATCACAATATATAAAACTAGAAATCAAGAAAACAAGAAGAAAACTGAAAATCACACAAACACATAGAGGCTAAATAACATGCTACTAAACAATGACTGGGTCAACAGTAAGATCGAGGGAATAATCAAAATATACCTTGACACAAATGGAAATGAAAACACCATGATCCCAAATTCTATAGAACACAGCCAAAACAGTTCTAAGAGGGAAATTCATAGTAATACAGGCCTACTTCAAGAAACAAAAAAAATCTCAAATTAATATAAATTTACACCTAAAATAACTAGAAAAAGAAAAATAAACAAAGCCCAAAGTAGAAGAAAGGAAATAATAATAGAAATCATAAAAGTCAGAGCAGAAATAAATGAAATAGAGCCTAAAGAAAAATATAAAAGATCAATAAAGTCAAGATTTGGTTCTTTAAAAATATAAACAAAATAGATAAATTTTAACCAGACTCATTAAGAAAAAAAGAGAAGACTCAAATAAATAAAATCAGAAATGAGAGAGAAGTGACCACTGACACCACAGAAGTATGAAAGATTATAAGAAAATACTACAAACAACTATATGCCAACAAATTACACAATCTGAAAGAAATGGGTAAATTTCTCAAAACATACAATTCAAGACTGAGTCAAGAAGAAAGAGAAAGTCTGAACAGACCAATAACTACATTCAATAATATATTATTCAATAAAATTGAATCAGAAATTAAAAGTGGTGAACACACAATGCAATATACATATATACAAACACATATATGCTACATGTGTATGTGTGTATATATGTGTATATATATATATGTATATATATACTGCTACATTGTACACCTGAAACTCACTGAATTTCATTAAACAACGTCACCATAATAAAAAAAATTAAAAAAAAAATTTCAATAAGCAAAAGTCCTAGACCAGATGGCTTCACAGGTAAATTTTACCAAACACTCAAATAAGATTTAACACTATTCTTCTCAAATTATTCCAAAAAATTCAAGAGGAGGAAAGTCTCCCAAGCTCATTTTACAAGGCTAGCCTTACCTTGAGTCCAAAACCAGACAAAGACACTACAAAAAAAATTATAAGCCAATAGTCTGATAAACATAGATGCAAAAATCCTCAAGAGAATATTCATAAAACGGATTTAATAATATATTAAAAAGATAATACACCATGATTAAATGGAATTTATTTCTGGGATGCAAAGTTGGTTCAATATCTGCAAATCAATTATGCCACATAAACAAAATAAATGATAAAAAATATACATTCATATCATTGGATGCAGAAAAAGCATTTGATAACATCCCAAATCCATATATGATAGAAACTCAGCAAAATGGGAATAGAAGAAACATACCACCACAGAAGAAAGACTATATATGACAGACCCACAGCTAATACCATACTTAATGGTGAAGCACTGAAATAATTTCCTTAAGATCAATAATAAGACAAAGATGTCTACCTTCATCACTTTTATTCAACATAGTGTTGGAAGTCCTAGCTACAGGAATCAGACAAGTGAAAGAAGTAAAGGCATCCAAATTGGAAAAAAAAAAAACCCTGTCATTATTTTCAGATAACATGATAAATGAATTCAGTAAAGTAGCAGGATACAAAAGTAATATTCAGAAATTGGTTGCATTTTTATACACCAATAATGGATTATCAGAAAGATAAATTAAAACAACAATCACATTTATAACTGCATTAAAAAAATGCCTAGGAATAAATTGAACCAAGGATGTAAAGACCTGTACTTGGAAAATTGTAAGACATTGAAGATAGAAATTGAAGAAGATACAAATAAATGGAAGGATATATTGTGCTTCTGGATAGGAAATATTAATATTGTTAAAATGTCCATACTACTTAAAGCAATCTATAGATTCAGTGCAATCCCTATCAAAATACCATCATTTTTCACAGAACTAGAACAAATAATCTGCAAATTTATATGGTACCACAAAAGACCCTGAACAGCCATAGCAACTGAGAAAGAAGAACAAAATTAGAGGTATCACTATACCTGAAATCAAACTATACTACAGGGGTATAGTCATCAAAACAGCATGATAGTGGCATAAAAACAGACACATAAATCAGAATAGAGCCCAGAAATAAACCCACACCTATATGGTCAATTAATCTATGACAAAGGAGGCAAGAATCTATAATGAAATAAAGACTGTCTTTTCAATAAATGGTTTTGGGGAAACTGGACAGACACATGCAAAAAAATGAAACTAGACCACTTTCTTACACCATATACAATAATAAACTCAAGATGGATTAAAGGCTTAATTGTAGAACCCAAAACTATAAAACTCTTAGAAGAAAAGATAGGCAGTGTACTCTGACATTGTCCTGAGTAATATTTCTTTTGGACTATATCCCTGAAGTCAAGAAAAAGAAAATAAACAAATAAACAAATGGGACTACTAAAACTAAAAATATTTTTTATAGCAAAGATAACCATAAATGAAACAAAAAGACTGAATGGGAAAAGATATGGGGTTAATATGCAATATATATAAGGAACTCATACAACATAACCCTCCCCCCAGAAAAAATACAAACAATCCAATTAACAATTGGGCAAAAAACCTGACTAGACATATAGACATGAGAAGATGCTCAATGTCACTAATTATCAGAGAAATGTAAATTAAGACCACAATGAGATATCACCTCACTACTGTCAGAATGGCCATCATCAATAAATCAACACTGCATTGTTGGTGGGATTCCAAATTGATGTGGCCGGTGAAAATAATGTAGAGGTTCCTCAAAAAATTAAAAATAAAACTATTTTTTAACTTAGCAATTGCACTTCTGCATATTTATCCAAAGAAATCCAAAATACTAATTTGAAAAGATATATGCACCCCTATGTTTACTGCAGCACTATTTACAATAGCCAAGATATGAAAGCAAACTAAGTACCCATCAATAGACAATTTAAAAAAGAAGTTATGGTACATATATACAATAGAATATTACTTGGCCATAAACAGGAATGAAATTTTACCATTTAAGTTAACATGAATGGACCTAGAGGGTGTTATGCTAAGTGAAATAAATCAAAGACAAATATTGCATGACTTCACTTATATGTTGAATCTAAAAAACAAAATAAATAAACAAAACAGAAGCAGACTCATAGATACAGAGAACAAACTGATGGTTGCGAGATGGGAGGGGTTTGGGGGGCTGGATGAAAAAAGTGAAAGAATTAAGAAGTACAAATTGGTAGTTACAGAATAGTCATGGGGATGTGAAGTATAGCAAAGGGAATATAGTCAATAATATTGTAATAACTATATATTGTGCCAGGTGGGTACTAGACTTATCAGGGGGATCACTTCATAAATTACATAAATGCCTAACCACTATGCTGTATACCTGAAACTAATATATTATTGAATGTCAACTATAATTAAAAAATAAAGATTAAAAAAATATATATATCCAGGGTACTGACAAAGCTCACAATTTCCAGATTGCAAACACTTTCACATCTGCTTATTTGTGAGAATCTAGTTACTTGTACCCAACTTCTTGGACAATGTGAGCAACTGCTGGTACACAAAAGCCTATAAGTGTGAGGTTGAAGCCTGTGGAAGCTGTTCTCTGTGCTCTGCCCTTGTCTCTTTCTGACTTCTTTCACATCCCTCGCCCTTGCCAAGGCTTTCCTTACAACTCATTTGGGGTTTTTAGCCCAGAAAAATGCTACATCACCCTAGGTTGCCCCACCTTAAAAGTAGCGTGGAAACTAGGGAAGGTTACATGTGACAAATTGTACACAAAGCATATGAGTGGTTAATGACAGTTCCCTGGGGGTGTGGAAAGCAATTTCCAAGATGGCCCCAATGATTCCCACTTCCCATTAGCCATGCCTTTGTATAATCCACTCCCCTTGAGTGTAGACAAGATTAGTGACTCTCCTTTATCAAAAAGAATGTGGGAGAAATGATGAGATGCTACTTCCAAGGTAACATTACAAAAAGACTGCAGCTTCCACTTAGGTGTCCTCTCTCATTTTCTTGGTAGCTTCACTCTCGTGGAAGCCAGCTGCCATGTTATAAGATGCCCTAAGAATTGACCCAAGTGTCAAAGAATTGATGTCTCCAGCCAACAGCCAGGGAAGACCTGAAGCCTGCCAACATATATGGGAGGAGCCTTAGGAGTGCATTCTTCCAAACTTGAGCCTTCAGTCCTTGCAACACCTTGATTGCAACCAGAGGAACCCAGCTAAGCTGAGCCCAAATTCCTGACCCACAGAAACTGTGAGGTAAATGTTTGCTGTTTTAAGACACTTAGGGAAAATGAGATAAGGGCCATTTTCTTACTGTTATTGGTTGTTTTTTTCTTATGGCCAGTGAGATAAAGGAGATTTGGGAGTTTCCTATGGCAATGTTTCAGTGACTGATAACTAATAAAGGGAGAAAATAATCTATTCATTTTTATATGCAATTGAACCATATTTTTCTTTCCATATTGAGGCTTCAGAAGCTGGAGTTACTAAGGAAGTTGGCTCTCTAGAGTTGAGCTAGATTGAAAATTTTAAAGCTTCATTCACATGAAGCTAGACTTTCCCATGCACCTTCTAGCCTTTTTCTTGATACCTACTCCAGTTCTTAGAACACCCACCTTCATCCTTCTAAGGTTACCAAGACTCTTAACTCTGGTCCCCTCATTCTGCCCAATAAGCATCAATAACCATGTACAGAAGGGTGGGTGTCAAGTTTCTAAAGTCCAATCCTCAGCTTGCACCTGGGTAAATCCATTAGTGACACTCTCAACTATTACACTGGCTCTGGGTCTCCCATTTCCAAATACTCCCTCCTAGACCAAGATGAGGTGGATGGAAAGAGGGCTGCAGAACAATCCTAGCTTCACATAATGAAACAAAAACTTGGGCTTCTGGTAGCCCTTGGGAAGCTGAGTATTGTTTACAGAGTTTCTCCCTCTTCGATCTAAACCTATTTACATTGTCATCATTTGGAATGCTAACTTCCCTGTCTTCTTAAATAGGGCAGGGGGCAGGAAAAAAATGAAAAAGACTTAAGGGCCCTTCTGGGAAGCCTACTTGTGTCTTCTAAAACCATTCTATTCTCTGCATTCTCAAAGGCAGGAATCAGGTGGACTGAGAGTTTCTTGAGGGCAGGGAACATAACTTATTCGTTAGACTGAAAAAGCCTCAAGAGCTGAAACCATATCTGTCTTCTTCACTGCTGTATTCCCAAAACCTAGCATAGAATCTAGCACTTGGCAAGCATTCAATAAATAATTATGAATGAATGAAGTTACTTAGTATAGCATAAACTTTTTTGATAATTCTGGGCCATCATTAAGGACATCAGTTTTCTTTTTAATACACTTGCAATTTTTTTTTGGTATAGGACTAAGTACCCTTAAACTAAATATTACCAAGCTATCATATTCTTTGAGTTTTGAGATTTATTTTTGAAACAGAAAACTTACAGAAAAGTTGCAAATGTTGTGCAAAGAACTTTTCCCCACTGAACTATTTGGGAATAAATTGATGTCTGGATGTATTATCACTTCTGCATACCTTTGTGTGTATTTCTTATTCAGGCCATTCTCCTAGAGAACTACAATACAACCATCAAAATCAGGAAATTGCCATCGAACCTCAAACACTGCTCAAGTTTTGGCAGTTAACAGAAAACATCCATTATAGCAAAAGGATCCATTTCAGAACCATACACTTGAAGGGTTCCTCCCCATTGTGGGTGCATTGGTGCCTTAGGCAGTTAGCTGTTCTTGCCACACTCAGAGTGTGAACATTGGTGCTTGAGCAGATAACAACTGCACCAAAGCTGTCACTGCACCAGGCACAGCAGTAGCGCTTCTCGCCAGTGTGTGTGTGCTGGTGCTGGATCAGGTTGGAGCTAACAGTCTTACCACACTATGCACAGGTATAGGATTTCTCATGCTTGTGCACTCATTTGTTTAAACAGGTCTGAGCTGTGGCCAAAAGCCTCCCTGCATTCTGGGCAGTTGAGCAGGAGGCCTCAGTGAGAGCAACAGTGTTGACTGAGGTTGGAGCTGAGGCTGAAGCAACAGCCATGCTCAGGGTAGGGGTATGGTTTCCTGCCAGTGTGTAACTGGTGGTGCTTAACCAGATATGAGTGTTAGTGTGGCAACCTGACCCTGCCTGGCCATTTCCTACTTGAACAAGTTCCTTCCTAACTCCCCCCTCCCCACCCCTCCCCCCACCTTCCAAGGACTCTCTGGCTGACATCAATTTTCTCATAGCTTGCCAACCAATCAGTGTTCTTTCTTATATCTGTAGCTGTGTAGGAATGACAAGACTATAAAACTGCCCACTATGTTACAATTGGGGCTCAGCTCTGATAAGAATCCACTGAGCCGGTGCCCACATCAATAAACGCTGCTTCCTGCTTTATAGCCTCAGTGCCCAGTCTCCCAGTTCCAGAATCCACAACATTAGGTCCAGGAGGGCCCTATCCCTACCCCCACAGTGTGGGAACCAGACTTCTCCCTTACCCTTGTGTGGAAACCAGACCTTGCATCTGATTTGGCAATGCTACATGCTCTCTTCCAGCTTCACTGGCCTCTCCTTTCCCTGCTAATCTACCTGCCCCAAATATTCCTGCCAAAAGACCTGCCTCAGGCCCCACTTAAGTTTCAGGTCCCCTCACATTCTGGGCCGACACCACTTTGGGCTCAGCCAGTCTGTCACTCTGCTACAATAAATCTTGCTTAACCTCTTTGTCCTTGTGTTTTCTCTTTTGGTGAACCTAACACTGAGCCATGTCGGAAGCTTTTGCCACCCTCAGGACAGCAGTAGGGCTTTTCACCCGGGCGGCTGCTTTGGTGATGAATGTTGTCAGTCCACACTCCTGGCACTCAAAGGCTCTGGAGATTGCAAAACAGCTGGTCCTGGCAGGGTCTTCTTCCTCCCCAGATCCTGAGCCTGACCTCCAGACTGTGGACGGAAATGGAAAAGTCCACTAGCCCGTAGTGTTCTAGGAAACGGCAGCAAATGGTGTCGGTAGGTTTAACCCTCTCCTTTATCCTTCTGTGGCTGCTGTCAGGAACTTGACACTTTCGGCCTGGCTCAGGCTTCCGAGAACGTCAGCTGTCTTCCGTGCTCAGCCACCGCTGGGGGACGGCAAAGCGAGCCTGAAGGAAAAGGCAATTGCTTGCCGAGGACACCCTGAATGCAAATTAGCCAAGTCGTCTGGTACAGCATGATACCGAGACTCCAAGGTCGCATATGTGCGCTCTCCAGGAGCACCAGCCCACTCAGGGTGCCCTGGGAGAGCTTCCCATCACGCTAAGCCGGGCTTGTTGAGCTTGGCAAGGACTACATGTCCCAGCATGCACCGCAAGCGCCTCCCGGGCGCGAGCAGCGATTATACAGCCACTACCCTTGAAGGGCTTTCTGCGACTGTGCAAAAAGTCAAGAGGCCTGGACCGAGAACTACAACTTCCGACTTGCTTAGTAACTACGGCGGCGCTATTTAAAAAGCGTAATCGAGGAGGCGCCTCGCTACGTCCCTCTCTTCCAGTTCCGCTCCCTCGGATCAGCGGCGAGAGGGGGAGGAGCTTTAGGCCTGAGCCAAGATGGCGGCTGCGAAACCAACCCCTACGGACTCGCTCTCGTTCTGCCTCGCGCAACTCACGGCGGCGGCCGGGGAGGGTCTAGGTGGGGGAAAGGACACAGCTACCAACGAGACACCCTTGGGGCGTGCGCTCTTAGCCCTCCGCTCGCGCCACGTCAAAGCAGCGGGTGGAATCGAGCGCTTCCGGGCACGCGGCGGGCTCCGCCCCCTCCTCGCGCTGCTACGGCGAGCGTCGGCAGCGGGGCCCGCCCCGTCCCAGGTTTGCCCCGGCTCCACCCCTTTGTCGGCCCAGTCGGCGGCTTCCGCTGGCCCCGCCCCTCCGCCGGGCCCCTCCCCCTCCGCTGCGTCCTCGCCCTCGCCCTCACCCTCGCCGCCAGCGCGCCTGCGCAAGACCCTGGACTTGGCGCTCAGCATCTTAGCCAATTGCTGTACGGAAGGGGCGTGCCGGGCTGAAGTGCGCAGACTCGGAGGCATTCTCCCTTTGGGTAAGTGCTCCGCCCTCATCTTCTTGAAGGATTCCAAGCATGCCTGTCCTCTTGTGTTTTGCTGGGCGGCGTTTTGAGTTCTTTGTGTCGGAGTCTTGAGCAGCGTGCTTTACGATGGCGCAGCGCCCCCGTCTCTCTTCAGCCTTCACGCCACATTGCCTTACGGCCCTGTGTACAGATCACAGACGAGCCCTCCTAGGGCAGATCAATACAGCCTTTTTTGGTTATTGGTTGTTCGGCACCTTCCTCGCGTCTGGGCTGGGGAGGCCAAAGGGTGATTTTTAGCTGATTTTCAGCTGATTTTCATCCTCCATTTATGAGGTTCACAGCAGACAATGTCTTCTGAATGTCTGGGCCTATGCAGCGCTCCCATTTGATAAGCCAGATGTCCGACAGTGTAGTGGTCCACACAGTGGGCTCTGCAGAAAGCTGTACTTCTCCCAGGCTAGAATGCCTTGTAAAATGGTATAATAATAGCTACGTCTCAAAGTTGGGAATTGGGAGAAAATGAAATACAGATATAGAACTCAGATACTCGTAAGCATGAGCTGGGTGCGAGTTGTTAAAAACTAATTATAAGAACAAATCTTAAGATAGCAAGCGTTTATGTTTTGTCAGCTAGATTGTGCCTCCTAGTGGCAGCACTGTGAACACAGTTTACATAGAGCCTGTCTGAAATTAGGCCAGTTTTGACAAAATCTTAACTTTTTTGAAGCATTAATATATTTCAAATTTGCATAAAATGCATTTGGGCCAAAATATGTTTGACAGGGGGGCCTGGCACATCAATTATAGGTTTTGTTATTAGTGTATAACCCCATCATTCAATTATTATTTTGTGTTTTAAATATCTCCTAAATCCATCCCCTTCTATCCCTCTTCCATCATATGCCCAGAGACTTGTTTCTATGTTCTAGGCTGTGCTGCTAGCTGAGTTGGTTCAAGCCATTGTCCTTTCTCACCCGGACTATTGCAACAGCCTTTTTGCTGCTTCCCTACTTTGATCGTTTTTTGCTCTAATCTATTTTCCCCCTGGCTGCCAAAATCTATCATGGCACTCCTGTTCTTCAAGTCCCATGTGGCTCCCAGTGCTCTCAAATCTAATCCCTGATTCCTTGGCCTGGCATTTGAGGCCCTTCATTAGGTCATAACAGACACTGGATCCCACCTCTGGGACTTTGCAAAGGCTGCTTCCAGTCCCATCCATCATCCTTCTAGTATATACATATCTATTTAACCTTTCAGACCCAGCAGGTGTTAACTTCTTCTGGAGGCCTCCCCCAACACTCTCAGGCCACATTCTTGAGATGAATGATGAGAGAGACAAGAAGGGGTAGAACCCTCAAGAGGCCAAACTCTCTTGCAGTGACTATTCTGCAGTATGTGAAGACAGACAGCATCCAGAACCGAACAGCTCGTGCTCTGGGCAACTTAGCCATGGAACCTGAGAGCTGTGACGACATTCATTCTGCTGGTGAGATGGTTATGAGAGTGGAGTTAGCTAGGGCTTGGGGTAGGAAAGAGGCTTGGGTGTCTGTTTTTGCTCATTATGTCCTCCCCTTTTCTCTCCAGGTGCTGTTCCCCTGCTTGTTGAGAGCTTGATGGCCTGCCAGGACTCACAGTGCCTGCAGAGTGTGGTTCGTGCCCTCCGCAATCTGGCAGACTCACCCCAGCACCGCCTGGCTCTGGCACAGCAGGGAGCAGTGCGCCCACTGGCTGAGCTTCTGGCTGCTGCCCCAGATCCTGAACTGACCTTGGCCCTAGTCCGTGCCCTCCTAGAGCTGAGTCGAGGCTGTTCCCGGGCCTGTGCTGAGCAACTGAGTTTGGGTGGGGGACTAGGCCCACTGGTTAGCCTGGCCTCCCACCCCAAAAAGGTGGTACGCGAGGCAAGTATCCTGATCCTTGCCAACCTGTGTGCCCAGGGCCTGGTACGGCCTGCACTGGGCAATGCTGGTGGTGTGGAGGTGTTACTGGGTGAACTCCAGCGGCGCCGGGGCCCCAGTGGGGCTGGCCTAGCCTCCCAGCAACCCCTAGTGCGGGCTGTGTGTCTGCTGTGCCGAGAGGCCATCAACAGAGCCCGGCTGCGGGATGCTGGTGGTTTGGAGCTGCTGATGGGCCTGTTGCGGGACCCTTGTGCCAGTGCCTGGCACCCTCGTGTTGTGGCTGCCCTCGTGGGCTTCCTCTATGATACAGGGGCCCTGGGCCGGCTGCAGGTTCTGGGACTTGTACCTCTCTTGGCTGGGCAGCTGTGTGGTGAGGCCGGTGATGAGGAGGAAGAGGGAAGAGAAGCTGCTTCCTGGGACTTTCCTGAGGAGCAGACCCCTGAGCGGGTAGAGGCTGGTAGTTTCCGAAGCCTCAGGTGAGTTCGCACCTCAGGCTTTGGGATGGGGGTTTCTGTCTGCTCTGGCTCTCTTCGCTACCCTCACCTCCAATCTGTCTCAGTGAGACTTTTTTTGACTCTAACTCCTCATTCCTTGTTTTTCCCAGACGTGACCACTTTCCATGTCCCCATTAAATACATCTTCTCTCCCCTGGGTTCACTTGTGACCTTGGCTACACCCCAGCATCTCTGAACTTAGGGCTCAGACAGGTTCACTGGAAGGTAATATGTACACTGGTGGTGATATGTTCTGGAGTCTTAAGTTCTTATTCTCATACTACATACAAGCTAAGTTATCATGGGAAAGTTAACTTCACCGAGCCTCTAATTCTTGTATGTAAAATGGAGGGTAATATATACCCACCCTGTAGAGTTTTTGTAAAGATTAAATGAGAGTACATTGTACTTTATGTGACACTAAACAACACTTAATAAACATCAACCATCTTGTGAACTCTGATTTCATCTCCTGCCACTCTCCCTGGTACCCACTACACTCTTGCACCTTAGCCTCATAGCTAGTTTTTAAACATGACAGGTAAGTACCATTTCAGGGCCTCTTTGGTTGCTGTTATGTCTGCCTATAGCACTCTTCCTCCTATATGCCTTGTTCAATCTTACCTTCACAGTGGGAGCTACCTTCACCAGTGCATTTAAAATATCCACTTTTCCCTCTCCTGGCTCTTTTCTATTCCCTTTTTTTTCCACATGTACCACTTCACTAACTCCACACTAGCATACTCTCTGGGTTCCTTATATGTTTTATTGCTTGTTTCCCCTTACTAGAATATAAACTCTAGGAGGATAGGAAATCTTGCTTTGTTCATATCCTCCCCAGCATCTAAAATGGGGCTTGGCACATAATAGGCATTAGCAATTGCTGAATGAATTGGGATCATTCCATCTCGCTTGGCTCTGTGTTCAGTCTCTTCATTCTCCCCTCTGCAGGTCATGGCTGATATCTGAGGGCTATGCCGCAGGCCCAGGAGACATCTCCCCAGACTGGTCTCCAGAGTGCTGTTCCTCGCTTCCACCACCTGACCCAGTCGAGCCAGCTAGCCCCACCCGGGGTACAGCCCTGCTTCGGATGCCTCGTGCACTGCGCACACCAGGGCCAGGCCACAGTCCTGCCACCACTGAGGAGCCCTGGGGCCGCGAGGGGCCAGCACTGCTGCTGCTCTCGCGCTTCTCCCAGGCTCCAGACCCCAGTGGGGCACTGGTGACTGGCCCAGCTCTGTGTGGCCTGCTGGCCTATGTCACCGGCGCACCTGGCCCACCGAACCCACGTGCGCTTCGTATCCTGGCGCGCCTCACCTGTAACCCAGCTTGCCTTGAGGCCTTCGTTCGCAGCTATGGTGCTGCATTGCTGCGGGCCTGGCTGGTGCTTGGTGTAGCCCCAGATGACTGGCCCATACTGCGCGCCCGGCCCCTCAGTCGCCGCAGCCAGCACCAGCACCGGCACCGGGAGCTGGGTGTGTCCCTGTGCCCCTCCACTCCACCCTTTACTTTTGCCTTTCATGAGCCTTGAACCTCACCTTACCACTCAGCCGTCTCTCACTGCTCCCCCAGCCCACCATTCAAACAGCCCCATCCAGCAGGAATGTGGAAGAGAGGGTTCTATTCTGCTACACTGTCCCAGCATGCAGAGTTCTGCTCCATCCTCTGCCCAAGACTTGGGGCCCAGCTTGACTCCAGCAACTTAGAATTGTGCCTGTCTGCATTTTCTTACCCAGTCTACTCTTGCTTCAGCATTGTCTTGACTACTTCCCCACTGGGCACACTGACCCATGAACCCAGGCTCAAGCACCATGTCCTTCTAGACCCTACCACCATTTCCAACATTTACCTGCCTTCTGTGCCGTTTCCGTCCTTGAGGGTCCTGACTCATTCCCTGCCCATTCTACTTCCTGTTCTTGCCCTTGATCTCCAGTTCCTAGCACCTAAACCTCATCCCTTCAGGGCCTATGGTCATCATCTTTTCCTGTGCCCTGATTTTTTGCCCTGAGTTTTTACCTTTTCAGGGGGTCCAGAGGCTTGTCTTGCCCATCCCACCCCAATCTTGGACACCAGCTCCCAACCTGATTCACTCTGCCCATCCTTGCAGGTGAGATGCTGCTGCAGAATCTGACTGTGCAGGCTGAATCACCCTTTGGTGTGGGTGCCCTCACTCACTTGCTGCTGTCTGGGAGCCCTGAGGACCGTGTGGCCTGCGCATTGACCCTGCCCTTCATCTGTCGGTGAGGGGGATGTGGGTCTTTTTAGGGGTCAGGGGAACAAGGTTGCTATCCCCTAGTCCCACCCTTTTGCACCTTTCAAGTAATTCTCTTTCTCCCCAAAGGAAACCCTCTCTGTGGCGCCGACTACTTCTGGACCAGGGTGGCCTCCGTCTCCTCCTCTCAGCACTAACTCAGCCAGCTCCACATCCACTCTTCCTCTTCTTTGCTGCAGATTCCCTTTCCTGCCTTCAAGGCCTAGTGTCTCCCACTTGGAGCCCAGCCCTCCAACCTGCAATCCCCTTGAACCTAGACCTGCCCTCTCCTTGCCTCTATGAACCTCTGCTGGGCCCAGCCCCCATCCCAGACCCTGATCTGCACTTCCTACTAGACTCAGGCCTACGGCTCCCTGCCCAGCGAGCTGCCTCATCTAGTGCCTCCCCTTTCTTCCGGGCCCTACTAGCTGGCAACTTTGCCGAAGCCCAAATGGACCTAGTACCACTTCGAAGCCTATCACCCAGTGCAGCCTGGCCTATTCTGCATCACTTGCATGGCTGCCGGGGCTGTGGGGCATCCCTGGGCCCCATTCCCCCGCCAGGCCAGCCCCTGCTGGGCTCAGAGGCTGAGGAGGCACTAGAGGCTGCTGGCCGTTTCCTGCTGCCTGGGCTGGAGGAGGAGCTGGAAGAGGCTGTGGGCCATATTCACCTGGGACCTCAGGGTAGTCCAGAGTCAGTGGGTGAGGTATTCCGCCTGGGCCGGCCACGGCTAGCTGCCCACTGTGCCCGCTGGACGCTGGGGCCAGGGCAGTGCCCACGGAAGCGGGCCTTGGCCCTGGTGGGGCTTGTAGAGGCAGCCCGCGAGGAGGCAGGTCCCCTGACCGAGGCTTTACTGACGGTGGTAATGGGGATTGAACAAGGGGGCAAGGGTCCAAGCCTAGACTATTGATGAATTGACTATGAAGAAGGCCTCCCTGAGAGTGGCGTGGGAAAAAGTCTGAGCAGAAGGAGTCACCTCTGAAGACTGATGAGAAGATGGAACTAGACCCCAGGATGGTGGACTGAAGACCCAGGAGTAAGAAGCCACGGCCAGGGTCTGGGCATGAGGCCTACGAGATAGAGAAGGGCCAGAGCCCCAGGCCCCTGACCTGGCCTACCCTTCTGGAATTGAGATTAAAACTTTGATATTGGATACCTCTGTTATATAGTGTCTTGCTTACTTTCCTGTGAGAGTCTTCTCACCTTTTCACCCATCAAGCAGGGTCCTATCCAGGTTTCTGTGTCTCAATACAGGACACCCTTGGCATGTAGGAATTTAATAAACAGTTGTTCCCCGAGACCTGGGATAGGGTAGAGTTCCCAGGCTTCTTCCTAGGATGTGGTTTTGGGCCCCAAGGGAAACCTACTTCCTGCTCACATGACTTCATTACTCAGCCACTCAGCCAGACACACAGATCTTGGTCAGGGCTGAGGAATGTGCTGAGGAAATGCTATGTGTGGCGATATATGTCCAAGGCCTTGGCATTTTTTCTGAGTTTCTATCACCCGTCTAGGGCCTCTGGGTTCACTTTTATCTTTTGGGCCAAGTGTCCTGATGTTTGCCTGAAGGAAAACCTGCTATGTTCCTGGAGTCCCTGAAGCCATCTTAGTCATCATGCCCAGAGAGAGCCAAAGCCCTGGGGTGGTACTGAGGTGAGGGCAGGGCTCATGTTGCTTTGGTAACCAAGGCAGGGTCTCTGTCACTTGGCTACCAGATCTCTGATCATGCAGGTGGCAGCCTGACTTTGAGGAGAGCACCTGGATTGGGTCTGCCAGTTGGCCTCTGGGGAGCTTAAGTTGACAATGGTGTCTCTGTGCCTCTGTTCAGGTCTTTGTTCATTAGGCTGTACGTTAGAACTACCCAGAGAACTTTTTAAAGATATTTAAAAATACTGATGCTTGAGCCCTTTTTAGTTAAATTAGACTGAAGGAAGGGTGTCCTGGGCATGAGTTTTTTTTAAAAAGCCCCCCTCCTCGCTTATTTTTATTTGCTGGGTTTTTTTCTTCAGTTTAATTAACATGGCATATTGCCTTACAGGAAAAATACAAAATTAAGATCAATTCTTGTAAGGATTTCAGTTCAACAGGGCTATATTACAAGAGATAGGATTAGGAAATATACAGTTGAGAATCATCTATGTAGCATGATTCTTATTTTTCTGAAATATATTCTTAAAACAGTTGTACTCTATGCTACTCTTGTTAGCCTTGTTTTAAGTATTTGCTCCACTGTACAACAGAACATTGTATACTTCAGTTCCACATCAAAAAAAATAAAGTGCTGTAAGAAAATTTACATTTTAATTTAAAAATTATACATATGAATTAAAATCTATGTTAAATATTAATACTTTCCACTCAACACAAACTTTTGTATGCAATGATTTATAATGATGCTTTTTTGTACACAGTTTCAGCAGCAGATGAAATGTATATGCAATGAGAGTAAATCCATTTTCTCATGGCATGGTGGTTAGCACATTGGCTTATGTTGCTAGCTAAGTCCTTAGGGTCAAAGTGCTCATGTCTGGACTCAGATCTGGATTGAGACCCACAGTCCGGTGGCTGAAGGACTATTGTGTCTATCAATACCCATCTACAGAGTATCTTGTTTCCATCTTGATTTCTCAGGATCTGAGTTCAGGGAAGCCCTCTTGTTCCTTTGTGGCTGGCTGGAGTCTGTTTTTTTCTTTGCTTTCTTCTCCATATTCATCAGTATTTGGGAAGGGGCTCTTTTGGAACAGCTCTGGGCCACCTCAGTGTTGGAGAAGGGCTTTGTCTTGAAGGCAGGCTGAAGTCTGGCTGCTTGGAGTGTTTTCTGAGTTTGCATGGGGCTTGTGCCTGGATTTCAGTTTAACTATGTTTCCAAGTCTTGGAGAGAGGTCCTGGTTTAGAGTCTATGGAAGAGTTCATTGTGTCTGTCTCCGTCTCAGAGATTTCTTTATATCTAGTATATGTGCCTTTTGGGATCTCTGTTTATGCTGTTTGTCAGGGTCCCTAGGAGAAGGTCTCTGAATCTGGGATTGCATTGACTGATCCTTAGAACATAATTTCTGCCTCCAATCCTAAAATTCTGTCTGGATCAAGCCTCTTAGGAAAGTCCTGGGTGGAAAGGGGGCTGTGTCTGAGACTCAAGACTCTAGCTTTGGGAGGTGTTTGCTTTTCGGTCTCAGTCTGTATCTGAGAGTATCACTGGGCAGAAGATCTCGGGCATGATCTGAAAGAGCCACTCCTCTGACACTGGCTGTGGCTGCCTGGGGCTCCCTGCAGCCGAGACCAAGGCTGGGGTGTGGTTGACAGCGGGCTGGGTCTGTGTGGGCTGGGCCCTCCTTCCCTTACACACCCCCACCTCGGGTTCTCCCGTTCTATGCTCCCTACTCCCCCCACTTTACCTCCAGCCCCATCCAAACTGGTCCCGGCTTCCTTACATGGTCACGGCTGGGCTTCCAGCTCCCGGACGTTACACACCGCCCCCCCCCCACCCCGTCCCCAACCCACCGGACACGGTCCCCGCCCTGCTTGCCCAGCGTGGTCTGCCTGTGCCCCGCCATGGAGGACCTGGGTGAGTGGGGCCCGAGTTCCCTTGTCCCCAGCTCCTCACTATCCCCTGGACCTACTGCCCCATACTGGACTCCCTCGCGATCCCTGCATCTCCCCATCCCTTTCTCCTTTCGTCTCACTCCTGGTTTGTCTGCCCGCGCCTTCTTTCCGACTCCATGTCCTCCTTCCTGCCTTTCCCTTCCTGCCTCTCCCGAGCCAGCCGCTCCCTCCCTTCTCCCTCGCTTTGCTCCTCCATCACTGGCTGTGGACAGATGAGCAGTGAGGTGCGGTGGCCTTGGACGCCTGGGCTCAGGGGCTCTGGGATGGTAGGGGTTAAAGGAATCTTGGGTCCGGGAACTGGGAAAGTAGACAGGAAGGGAGGTTTTTACATTAAGTTCTGAAGAAGGACTTTGGGGTTTGGGGAAGGAAAGTATTAAGGGCACCTAAGTTTGGTAGGGATCAGGTAGATATTAGCATGAGCTTAAGGCTTCTACCACCATGCTCAGAGGGGAAGAGTAAAGGGCCGGGGACCTCTAAGTTCTAGAAGGGAAAGTGTTTAAAAGATCCCGATTTGGGGACGGAAATGGGGGCGGGCGAGTGAGTATTGGTGTCTGGGCAAGAAGAAGACCCAGGCATTTTGTCCTCTCTGTCTGTTGAAACTTGGGCTATAAGACTGCGCCCTCCAACTGAGGGACAGAAGGGGTTCCAGCATGCTGCAATAAGAGGTGCTGCTCAGCAGAGGTAAAGGGTACTACACTGCGGGGAACAAGCCAATCAGAAAGCAGGTCCCTGTAGACTCACCAATGAGGTGCATAGGGTGGGACTCAGTAGGCTCTGGAGGTGGGCCAGAGCCAAGTGGGCCTGTTCAGGTCGCGGGAGGAATGACTAGGCATGGAAAAAAGAGCATCCAATCAGAAAGCTGGGTGCTAGGCATATAGCCAATTGAACAATTTGGGGTGGAGCCAACTTGGGCTCCAGTAAAGAGCTAATTCCGAATGCTTTAGGGAAGATTTGGAAAATAAAAAAGTGGCTGGGTTTGTGCCTGACTCTCAGGGTAAGCCATTTGGGATGTTCTAGTCATAAACATTCCTTGCTGCCCTTCCACTTCTCTGCCTTGGTCTGGCCTTGTGTTTCTTTCTGATTACTGACCTTGGCTCTTAATGGCTTCCCAAATATTGTCCACTTAAAACCCTGTCTCTACTCCAACCTTGACCTTTCAACCTCTCACCCTGATGGCCTCTCCCTGCAGATGCCCTGCTGTCTGACCTGGAAACCACCACCTTACACATGCCAAGGTCAGGAGCTCCAAAAGAGCGGATCCCAGAGCCCCTTGCCTCTCCCCTGTCCTATGGCCAGCCACAGGTGAGATCAGATGCTGTGTACCAGGACAACCACTAAGGCCAGTCTTGGCCAGGGCTAGGGGAATCTGGGCTTAAAGTAAGGCAAAGTACAGATCTATTATCCTATACATGTGTCCTTCTCTCTGTAGATGGGGTCAGGGGAGTCTTTAGGAGCCTCTGAGGACAAGGACCATCTGTATAGGTAAGGGACATGGGAATTAGGGGTTGGGGAAGCCAATTGAGAGGAGGCTTGGATTCCCTACCCCTGAACCTCAGCTCCCACCTTGTTTCCCAGTACGGTATGCAAGCCTCGGTCCCCCAAGCCTGTGGCCCCTGCGGCCCCTCCATTCTCCTCTTCCAGCGGTGTCTTGGGCACGGGGCTCTGTGAGCTAGACCGGTTGCTTCAGGAACTTAATGCTACTCAATTCAACATCACAGGTACCAGGGTTACTGAGATAGGCCTTGATGGGATAGGGCATAGTCCTTAATTAAGGGGTATAGGTTTCTCAGAGTAGGAGCTAAAAGGACACAAAGCCTTAAGTGGGAGGGTGGGTAGAGCATGGCCCTATGTTCAGTGCCCTTCTGTCCTTTCTGCAGATGAAATAATGTCTCAGTTCCCATCTAGCAAAGAGACTGCAAGAGAGCTGAAGGAGGACAAATCTGAGGACAAGAAACGGCCCAGCCTGTGAGTTTGGTATAGTTGGCAGGGCTGGGAGAGAGGTTATTGGTCTTCGATGCCTGAGTTACTGGAGTGAGCATTACTCTGGGAGGCTCTGAGCTGATACAAGTAGTGTTCTTCACAGCCCTTCTAGCCCATCCCCTGTTCTCCCAAAGACTTCAGCCACCTCAGCTACGCTAGAGCTGGATAGATTGATGGCCTCACTCTCTGACTTCCGAGTCCAGAACCATGTGAGTTAGGCAAGGGGATGGACCAGTGTGAATTTGTGGCTCCTCAACCCATTTTAGACCTTTGCATATCTGGTGACTCATCTCACATGTTCTCCCTGCTGCAGCTTCCAGCTTCTGGGCCAACCCAGCCACCAGTGCCAAGTTCCATGAATGAGGGCTCTCCATCTCCACCAGAGCCTACTGGCAAAGGCAGCCTAGACACCATGCTGGGGCTGCTGCAATCCGACCTAACCCGCCGTGGCATTCCCACCCAGGCAAAGGGCCTCTGTGGCTCCTGCAATAAACATATTGCTGGACAAGTAAGTGGAGCCATGTAAATAGGGAGGTAGAGATCCACAGACCCATCTTCACTGAGAGCCAGCCTTTGTGCTGTTCTCTTTTAATAAATAATTCTGGAAAGTGGGTATTATTATCATTCATATTATTATGGATGAGGAAACTAAGCCACACAGTAAATAAGTGGAAGATTGAGAATTCCAACCCAGTTACCATTTATTGTAGTTCCTCCTATGTGTCAGGCACTGTGCTACTAGCTTCTCTACAGCCCCCATCTCATTTAATCTTTACAAAAGCCTAGTTTGCTCCACCCACCAAAAGACTGTTTTTCCTCCACCAGAGTCTGGTTTGGAAACTCTGGTTCTTGGTTTATTGACCGAGCAGATATTATTGACAATTGTGCCTAGTGGTTGACCTAGATCCTCTTGGTAGATAAAGTGCCCTGCTCCTTTCCCAGAATTTCCAATCTCAGCAAAGCAAGGTGGCATTATGACTTTCTTGGGCCCTAGGCACTTTTGCCTTTGTGGGTCTCTTCCTCCATTATATATATATAAATTGTATTTTATGACTGTGTTAGTCTAAAGATGAATATTATATGAAATCATTTTTTCTAGCTCATTTTTTTTCTTCTGATTTAAAAAGAAATTATAACATTTTTAGGCCCATAAAAGTATTGTAGGCACTGTGGTGGAAAACCTGGGTTAAATCTCTATCACTTACAGACTGAGTGATTTGAACATTAAATTTTTCATCCTGATCTCTCAGAGATGAGACTTGAAAAATGCCATGTAAACCTTAGCTCACTGGGCACACGGTAGTCCTAGGGCCACTCTGACCTGGGGCCTCACTCCTAACTCCCAGGTGGTGACGGCGCTGGGGCGTGCTTGGCACCCTGAGCACTTTGTTTGTAGTGGCTGTTCCATTACCCTGGGAGGCAGCAGCTTCTTCGAGAAGGATGGAGCCCCCTTCTGCCCTGAGTGCTACTTCCAGCGCTTCTCCCCACGATGTGGCCTCTGCAATCAACCCATCAGACATGTGAGCCCTGCCTGGCCCGTAAACCCCAGTACTGTGTTACCCAAGGAGTCTGTGAGATGGGCTTCATCCACTCATGGTCCGTTGCCTCCAGCCCTGCCTCTTGGCCTCATCCATGGCCCTTTGGACTTCACCTTCTGTCTTTGACTCCTAAGCTACTTCTCAGGTCTCCAGCACCTCAAACTCATACTTCAACCCACTCACCTAGGTTGAACTGTAGGAAAGGAAGGGAAGAAGGGGTGGAAGGTCATACTGAGTGTCCACTTTCATTCCTCACAGAAGATGGTTACTGCCTTGGGCACTCACTGGCACCCAGAGCACTTCTGTTGCGTCAGTTGCGGGGAGCCCTTTGGCGACGAGGGTGAGCTTGATTCCTACTTTGAAAGCCATGAGTTCGCTGGACACCCCTACCTTGCCCCACTTTGACTCAGCCTGCTATTGACCCCCTTGGTCCTTGATGCTATGAATTTTCTGCTCTCTTCTGGCCCCAACCCCTTCCATTCATGAGTTCCCATCCCATCCCCTCCCACTCTGTCCCCAACCTAGACCCTGTCCCTTCCACAACTGCTCACTCTGACTGCCCCTCCTCTGGCCCCACAGTCTCCCACCTTGTAGGTCCCCGATGCAGCCCTGCACCCTTTTGTGCCACCCACTTGTTTCGGCCCCTAGGTTTCCATGAGCGCGAGGGCCGCCCGTACTGCCGCCGGGACTTCCTGCAGCTGTTTGCCCCACGCTGCCAGGGCTGCCAAGGCCCCATTCTGGATAACTACATCTCGGCGCTCAGTGCACTCTGGCACCCAGACTGTTTCGTCTGCAGGGTGCGCTCTTGGGGGCGGGGCTGGGATGAGTCAATTGCGGGGGTGGGACTAGGAACCCGAGGTGGGCGATGGGATTATCCCAGGCAGAGTGCCCTTGACAGTAAGGCTTCGCAGCTGGGTGCGAGCGACTGCGGGAGTCACAGGAGACAGGTTATTTAGCTCATAAAGTGGGTCGCGGCGGGTGGCAGGGAGGGGTGGTTGGCCGCTGACCCATCTTGTCACGTTAACCCTTCCCCAGGAATGTTTCGAGCCCTTCTCAGCAGGCAGCTTTTTCGAGCACGAGGGCCGCCCGCTGTGCGAGAACCATTTCCACGAGAGGCGTGGGTCGCTGTGCGCCACGTGTGGCCTCCCGGTGACCGGCCGCTGTGTGTCTGCCCTGGGCCGTCGCTTCCACCCGGACCACTTCACCTGCACCTTCTGCCTGCGCGCGCTCACCAAGGGCTCCTTCCAAGAGCGAGCTGGCAAGCCCTACTGCCAGCCCTGCTTCCTCAAGCTCTTCGGCTGACTGCCTGCGAGGGCTCCCCAGGGGAGACCACGCCCCGGAGACCCCGCCCTAACCCAAGAGATCTGCTCTCCGGGCTCTAAGGCCTTGCTCTTTGAGCTTGGGGCTCTCCCAGCCCCGCCCTGTGAGGCCCCTCCAGCTGGAGAGACCTGCCCCTGAGGTTCCTTATTCCAAATTCTCAGTGGGCAAGTTCCGAAAAGGCCCCGCCAATCCCAAGGCCACAAGCCCCCAGTGTGTTTTGTACGCTGATGAGCAACAGCCACTTGAATCCTACTCTTTATTCCCACCCTTGAGGGAGCCCCCTGACTACAGGAGGGCCTTTGCAGTTCCGACTGAAGAGGTCAGGCCAGGATGTTCCCCTCCCCGCTCTGTCACTGCTCTGTGCACTTTTTTCTACCTGCATAAACACATAGTCTGTTTCACACTGGTGCTGTGTCTCTTCACTGGAGAGCCTTGTGACACCCATACTTTGTGCGGTTCTTTTCTGTAGCAGGGCCTAGGCCACCACCCTGTGACTGGAGCGGGACCTCCAGCCTCACCTTTACAAGCTGTCCGTCACATATCATATGAATATGAACCTGACACTGGGAAGGGCTGTGACCATAACAGGATTTTATAGATTATAGCAGAGCCAAGACAGGAGCTCAAGCTGGGATGCATAGAACCTTCCTGCTCCCACACCCCCTTCTTCTTTTGCTGTCTATATTCTTGAAATAAGCATTAATCTATCCCCTTCCCAGTTCCCCCATCCCTGCCATCTTGTCTGGTTTCCAGAATTCTTTTCCCTGGGGCTCCTTCCAGAAGTGCCAGTGTATGTTTACCCTTTGGGTCTGGGCACTGAGGCACAGATTTCCTCTTACTAGTATTGACTCATAATTATCTCCCGTAGGCAGAAAGTGACACTTGGTGTGCTCAGGGCAGTGACCGAGGGAAGCACAAGGAGCTGAAGTAGTCAGAAGGAGGCTTCTAACTCAGACTGATAGTCAATGAAGGCTTCCCAGAGAAGGTGACACCTGAGCTAAGCCACAGCAGAGAACGGTAGGGCCAGAGATTTTTAGGTGTGGAGTTCAGGTGCCATCTGAATAGCCAAACAACATGGGCTGTTCTGAGCTCCAGAACCTTCACTTTGGACCCTGCAGTTTTCCTAGGGAGGGGGCATGTGTGGACAAGAGACAGGTGAGGTATGATCTGCCCTTGTCTCAGGCAGATCCTCCAGATCCTTTCCTCTGAAGCTCCTCTCCTTGGGTCTTCCCAGGCCTCCTGCTCTTCCCCTTCCACCTAGTCTCCCTTGGCAATGCTGTCCATCCCCTGGCTTGTAAACACTGCCCTGTCTTGAGGATATCCAAACTGGCCATCTCCAGTCTCCATTCATTAACCAAGTGTTTATTGAACACTTACTGTGCCTGGCTTCATACCAGATGCTGGGGAGACCCTAGGGAACCAAGCAGACATACTCCTTGTTTTCATGGAGCTGAAGTTCAGTAGGAGATACAGATGAGAAACAAGTACACAAGTGACAGGTGTGATGAAGTAATAGGACTTCTCTGACAACCTAGATACAGTTGGCTTGTCTCCCTTGTTTCTACCCACAGCACCTCTTTATTTCTTAGCATTTATCATTGCAAATACATGTTTATTTGTTGCTTGTTTATGTCTTTCTGAAACTGGAATATAAGCTCCTGAGAGCTTATCTACTAGATAACATGTCAGATGACACTGCCTCTAGTGTCTAGAATGATATCCAGCATGTGGTAAGTACTTGATAAATGTTTGTTAATGAAAGAAGGAACTAGGAAGGAAAGGTGGGAAAATGAGAAGAAAAAAAAATAGAGAACTAAGTTAGAGAAGGTGGGGAAGGGGTTACTTTAACCAGATAATCAGGGAAGGCCTCTATGAAAATGTGTCTACGCTGAGATTTGAAGATTGAGAAAGAACCAACCAGGCAAAGAAGCTGAGGAGAGCATTCCAGGCAGAGGAAACAGCAAGTACAAGACCAGGAGGTGGGAAGAGCTAGGCATACTAGAAAGGAAAGGCCAGTGTGGTCGCACTAGAGTGAGCAAGGGGTAGGGCAGCAGGAGATGAAGTTAACAAGGAAATAGGTACCACATCACAACGGGCTTGCAAGCCATGATGAGGGCATATAGATTATTTTAAGTGTCTATAACTCTAATTTTCCTCTGATACTGATTACTGGATTTCACTTAGGCGCTTTAAATTCATCACTTTTTGAAGCACACGTTGTGGGTGCCCTGGCCATATTTGCTTGGCTCACATGGGAAGTGATAGGTAGATAGTGCTCAGATACTCTGTCCCCCCTGATGCCTCCTGAATGTTCTGGGGGAAGAAGTGTGCTCCTCTACCAAGCAGGTCCAAAGTGGATGGGAGTTTCTGTAACCCTTAACCAGTTAGAGACAGGAATTGGTAAATACATCCCAGCTTTCTGGTCCCTTGGGGGTCATTTGTGAGATGTGTTCTTTAGAGTCTCAGAAGGTACCCATTGGGATTGCGTTCCAATTATTTGCAGTGGTAACCTGTCAGTTGATAAACCCTTTATTGGCTTTTTTCCTTTCTTTGTCTCACTTCCCTACTTCTCAAGGTCCTTACTGGGATCATCTCCCCAATAAAGTCCTTGCACTCCGATTCCCATGTTAGGGTCTGCTTTTGAAGGAACTCAAACTAAGGCGCTCATTAAACATAACTCATTATATTCCCCTAAATATTATTCTCTCTTCCCCATCTCAGGCTCAAAACCAGCTGCCATAATCACACATTCAAGTCTGGTCAATTCTAGAAGAAAGGCAGAGGTACAGCTATTTATTAATCCCGTATCCAGCCCTCG
This sequence comes from Cynopterus sphinx, assembly GCA_030015415.1. Lineage (NCBI taxonomy): Eukaryota > Metazoa > Chordata > Mammalia > Chiroptera > Pteropodidae > Cynopterus > Cynopterus sphinx. The sequence continues at coordinate 88,831,296 of CM057379.1, read as the reverse complement.
TGTCTGGGATGAATCAGATAATTTCTTGCTCTTGGGGAGTTTCTAGCCTGTTGGGGAGACAGACCTGGTCCCAGACAAGGACCATACAAGGTGCTCAGAACTATATTAGAGAAGTCAGAGAAATCTTTCTTGATGAGGTGACATCAGCTGGGTACTTAAAGCTGAGTAGGAATTGGCCACGTGGGAGGCAGAGAGACACTCTAAGAAGAAGGCAAAAATTTATGCAACAGTTTGGGTATGTGAAAATATAAGAGGTTGGCAAGGCAAAGGAGTGGAAAGAAAATGGAAGGAAACTCAATATTTGGTATGGAGCAGCAAGGAAAAGGGTGGGCAGAAGCTGAAGCATGGCAGGCCTTGGATGTGAGGCTGAGGAGCTTCTACTTCCTTCTGAGTGTGAAAGCAAGCTATGGAGGGGAGTAACAATGTCAGATTGGGGTTTGAAAATGATCCCTCTGGATTAGTCAGAACTAGGGGACTAGATCAGCCAGGCTCCCTAGGTTGAGGCTGAAGGGTAGGCATTTTGGGGCGGGGGGGGGTGGTGAAAGAAGTGATTTTGAGCCTGAGGCACTGGGGAAGGGGTAGGGACTAAAGTGCAGGAAGGAGTGCTCCTGAACTTGAAAGGGTCCACCTCCCCATGGCCAACCTTGGGCCTTGATGTTACCTGATTCAGCTAAACAAAGCCAGGAAGGGGGGACAAGGCCTGGAGGATTTGTCAGCTCACTGCCCCTGAGGTAACCATTAATCTCTCCCCTTGGAGAATCCAAGGATTGGTACCTTGAAGGGCAGATCCTGGACAGAATGGAGGAACACACAGAGGCAGGCTTGGCACCAGGGTTGGAGGATCAGAGGGTCCTAATCAACAACCCTGCTGATATCCTGGTCATTGCTGCTTATTTCCTGCTGGTCATTGGTGTCGGCTTGTGGGTGAGAAAATCGAGGGGCCGCTGCTGGGGCCAAGTTTTTGGGGTCTGGGGGAAAAGGGAGACCCTAAGTGGCAATAGGGACAGGATGCCTTGATCTTTTAGGGAGAAACCAGGGTCTGGGGCTGGGGGGAGGCAAACAAGGCTTGATAGCCTCAGGGAGACTTAGACAACACTTAATCTTTGTCTTGGGCTAGCATTTTCTCAGGGACAACATTCTAAATGAAGCTCCTGTTCCCCTATTTACTTTGTGGCTGATAAGAAGCTCATAGGTCTGATCCAAGGCCCGCAGGAAAGCCAGGCCAAATCCAGCTGCAATCAGACTTGGGTGGTTGGACACAGGTTAGGGTCTGGATCCATTTGGGTGCCTGGGAAAGAGGTTGTCGGGGTGGGGTGAGAACTATCAGGGGAACTGAGCGCTGGTTAATCTTAAGCCTGAAACAAGGCTGAGGAATGTGTTTAGGAGGCTAATGAGGTCCAAAGACATGCCCTGAACGCAGGTCTACCCCAACTCCTGTCTCCCAGTCCATGTGCAGAACCAACAGAGGCACTGTGGGTGGCTACTTCCTGGCTGGACGAAGCATGGTGTGGTGGCCGGTGAGAAAATCTGGGCAGTAGAATGGGAGGGAGCCTGGAGAAGCAGTCTGGCTCACCCACACTTCTGGCCACCCAGGTCGGGGCCTCTCTCTTTGCCAGCAATATCGGAAGCGGCCACTTTGTGGGCCTGGCAGGGACTGGTGCTGCAAGCGGCTTGGCTGTGGCTGGATTTGAGTGGAATGTGAGGTGCCCTTTTTGTCAATAATCCCCAACCTCAGTGGGAACCCCTGGAAGGGTCATACATGGGGAGGGTCTAGACAGACAGGATGTGAAACTGGATGTGGGACAGTTGGGGGGTGGGGTTGCGCTTCAAGTTAAGGTTGCATGTCCACAATGGAGGCAGGGGGATGTAGGGATTGACCACTTTTAGGGCTGGGGTAGGTCTTGCTCCTAACTTGCTCTGTGAGCTAGGACCAGCCACTACCCTTCTCTGGCCTTGATTTACTACTCTCTAAAGTGGGAGTGACCAGCCTCAAAGACAGTAAAGTGCTTGTTCTGATGTTCTCTGAAGCTGTGGCCTGTGAGGATCTCAGCCAAATTAAAGTCCCTTGCATAAGTGGAAGAGAGACAAAGCTCTGGGACTGAGGCTTGCCTTGGAGGGCTGGGGAGATCAGAGCATAGAGCTCAGGGCTCCCTGAAGGAGAAGGCCTCTGAACTGAGCCTTGAGGGTTTTGGTGGGTGGAGAGGAGAGAGGAAGCAGCCCTTTCTGGCTGAGGCTTGGGTCAGGCTGAGGGGTCTGTGCTTGGATTCATGTGCTTGGGGTGGGGAGCTGCAGTGGGGTAGAAACCATTTTGGGAGAGACTGGCCAGCGGTCATGTCCTGGGAAGGCAAGGATGGCTGTAGTTTAGCGCCCAAGAAGGTGTCGGGAACCTGTCCCTTAATGCCGAAGTCCCAGGATCATTGTCTGCATTCTAGGCTCCAGATGTGACCTTACCCTTAGGGTAGCACATTCATGAAGAGAAGGTCTCTCATACCCTTTCGAGGGAGGATGAGCTCATGGCAGGATAACAGACAGGGAGTCAATGCCCCTAGGCTCTCACGCTGTGCCTGCAGGCGCTGTTTGTGGTGCTTCTACTTGGCTGGCTCTTCGCTCCGGTGTACCTGACAGCAGGTGTAATTACGATGCCGCAGTACCTGCGCAAGCGCTTCGGTGGCCATCGCATCCGCCTCTACCTGTCCGTGCTCTCGCTTTTTCTGTACATCTTCACCAAGATTTCGGTGAGCATGCGCAGTGGGTGGGACAAGACCTTGGATGGGCCGTACCACGGAATGGAGGTCTCTAGGAAGCCTTGGAAGGGGCGGAACCAAATAGAAGTAGATGTTAAGATCATGATGCAGGCAGGGCATGGAAGGCATCAGTTTCTGGGGCTGCAGCCATAGTGGATGGGACCTGAGAAGACCAGGCCATCGAAAATGAGGGAAACTTTCAGGCGTGGCCACACAGGGTAGTGGTCTGAGCAAGTGAACTTGGGTCCTTGCTCTGGCCCCTGAGTCCTGACCTGTGTGATCGCTCCTTCTCCCAAGGTGGACATATTCTCCGGAGCGGTATTTATTCAACAAGCTCTAGGATGGAACATTTATGCCTCCGTCATCGCGCTCCTGGGCATCACTATGATCTACACTGTGACAGGTAGTCGTGGCAAGGGCTTAGGGAAGGGATCACGCTCAGGAGGTGTACTAGGAGCATTACTCAGGCATACTCTGCTCACCAAGTCTTTCCTCCTGCCACCCGAGTGCGTGGGTCCAGAGAACAGGCCACCCTTTTGAAATTTGTTCTCCGGAAGGGGGCCCCTTTTCCACATTAGAATAAAGACACCGTCTGTATTAGGAGCGGCCTGTCTGGGCTGTCCCCACTGACCCAAGCTTGTTGCAGGAGGGCTGGCAGCGCTGATGTACACGGATACTGTGCAGACCTTCGTCATTCTCGGGGGGGCCTTCATCCTGATGGGTTACGGTATGCCCATTGGGGGAGGGATGCGGAGGTCGCAGGGCTCACTCTGGGAGCTGGGACATCGAGTATCTCAGGCTTTGGGTCGCAGGGAGGGTCTTGGCGCGGGCGCCGGGTCCCCTGACGGCCCTGCCCACACAGGCTTCCACGAGGTGGGCGGGTATTCAGGGCTTTTCGACAAATACTTGGGGTCAATGACGTCGCTGACGGTGTCCGAGGATCCGGCCGTGGGCAATATCTCCAGCTCCTGCTATCGACCCCGGCCCGACTCCTACCATCTGCTTCGGGACCCCGTGACGGGGGACCTGCCGTGGCCCGCGCTGCTCCTGGGGCTAACCATCGTCTCAGGCTGGTACTGGTGCAGCGACCAGGTACGTGGTCAAGACTTGGGTGGGAGGAGGCTGGGGCGGAACCGAAACCGCTGTGGGAGGGGCCGAAGTGGACGGAGCCTGAAACCACTGGGGAGAGCTGGTCCGAAGGCGTGGTCTGAGGGAGCGGGCACTAAGCCAGGGTGGCGCCAAATCCGAGGGAGCCGGATCCAACCGGCTGGGGGTGTGTGTGGAACCGAATTGCTGCAACTCTGCATCGCAGAGCCAAGGAGGTCCTTCCTGAATTAGAACAGCTAGTTGAGGTAACGCCTGAGAGGTGGGTATCCGGGACCGGACGCTGCTGAACACCCCTCGTCACAGGTCATCGTGCAGCGCTGCCTGGCGGGGAAGAGCCTGACCCATATCAAGGCGGGCTGCATCCTGTGCGGCTATTTGAAGCTGATGCCCATGTTCCTCATGGTCATGCCAGGCATGATCAGCCGTATTCTTTACCCGGGTAATGCTTGCACCCCTGCCCCAAGAGTCCTGTGCCCCATCCAGACCCTTTCTTGTGCAGGTATCCACGTGCCTCCCTCCCATTTCCGTTACTGTCCTAAGATTTGGGAATCCGGTCACCCAGCCTCACCTCCCACCGAGGATTCCCTCGCTTCTACTAGAATTCCCAATACCCACGTCAGGAACCCGAGTTCTCCAGGTCATGTCCTAGCTGTGTCTTGCCCTTTCCGCAGACGAGGTGGCGTGCGTGGTACCCGAGGTGTGTAAGCGCGTGTGTGGCACTGAGGTGGGCTGTTCCAACATCGCCTACCCGCGGCTCGTCGTAAGGCTCATGCCCAAAGGTGAGGGAGGGCACTCAGGGTGCCGCCTACCTGCATACGTGGGCGCGCAGTGGAGACTGCTGCCGGGGGTAACCACCCATCGCCAAGCCCGCATCCTCCAGGGACATCCTGGTGCTGGACTCAAGGCTACTGTTGGCCCACAGGTCTGCGCGGGCTCATGCTGGCAGTCATGTTGGCTGCACTCATGTCCTCCCTGGCCTCAATCTTTAACAGCAGCAGCACACTTTTCACCATGGACATCTACACACGCCTGCGACCGCGTGCAGGCGACCGTGAGCTGCTGCTAGTAGGACGGTGCGGCCTGGGTTTCCCCTCACCTACTGCCCTGTGAATCACCCAAGGGTGGGGGGCAGGGAGCACTTGTATGTTTAGGGGAAGAATGGGGTCCTGGGTGAAATCTTTGCCCACTGCAGGATCTGGGTGGTGTTCATTGTGGCTGTGTCGGTGGCCTGGCTACCTATCGTTCAGGCGGCACAGGGTGGGCAGCTCTTTGACTATATGCAGTCAGTATCTAGCTACCTGGCGCCACCTGTGTCCGCAGTCTTTGTGCTGGCGCTGTTTGTGCCCCGTGTCAATGAGAAGGTGAGTATAAGTGTAGTTGTGAGCCTGGTGCAGGGCTCAGGCATCCAGAGAAGACTGACATCCTCCATCTCTGCAGGGTGCCTTCTGGGGACTAATTGGGGGCCTGGTGATGGGTCTGGCACGCCTCATTCCTGAGTTCTCCTTTGGCTCTGGCAGCTGCGTTAGACCCTCGGCATGTCCAGCACTCCTCTGTGGTGTGCATTACCTCTACTTTGCCATTGTACTCTTTGTCTGCTCTGGCCTCCTCACCCTTGTAGTCTCACTGTGCACAGCACCCATTCCACGCAAGCATGTAAGTGCCAGTTTCTGGATGGGTATCCAAATGTGAACTAGGTAGGCCAGTGTAGCCCTCTCCAACCCGTTTGCTGGTCCCCTTCTTGGAACACCCAGTGGAGAGGACTTGGTTTTCTCTGTGGAGGGCTTGTGAAGTCAGGCTGGGAGCCCAGTTTCAAGTTGCATTTGCAAAGCAAGCAGTGCTTTGGTTAACATTTATTTGAGGTGGTCTGGGGGAGGTAGTTTGAAGAAGGTTAGAGGGGAAGTGATCCCCAAAGTCCTTGGCATGGCCTTTGGGACTCAGACACAGGATTTGATTGGTGGCTGAGAGGGACAGAGTACTATCTAAAGCCTACAAAGGAATTTCCATCTTGTGCTAATGCACAGGGTAGTTTCCTCAGTGCAGGGCTAACGCGGGGTGGGGGGTGTGGGGTGGTGGTGGGGGTGATGGTGGTGTGTGTGTGTGTGTTAAGAATGGGCAGGTGGAGAGTGGGGTAAAAGGCAACAAAAGGAAAACAATGTGAGCAAATACCCACAGGAAGGAACATGGTGTTAGCAGGATTCTAAGACTAGAATTTAAAATACTACAGTTTTGAGTGCAGACAGATCTGGATTTATGAAGCAGGGCTAAGAGCTTTCAACACCCAGCTGAGGGCAAAGGGCAGCCATGGAAGGTCAGGTTTGAAGTAAGCCTGGGCTAGGTATACAGGCTGGACAGAAGGCCAGGATGTATCAGAATGGACAAGAGACCTCAGGGTCTGGGGTGAGGGAACAGAACTCCCACTTGGTCCCTGCTCCCACCCTTCCCCAGCTCCACCGCCTGGTTTTCAGTCTCCGGCACAGCAAGGAAGAGAGAGAAGACCTGGATGCTGATGAATTGGAAGGTCTAACCTCACTCCCAATACAGAATGGGCACCACGAACATGCAGTGGAAATGGAAGGTAAGCTGCTGCCCCAGGAGGTTGGGGCTAGGGAGCTGGGGAAGCCAAGTTCCCTCAAACTAACTGTAGGGCCTCAATTTTTCCCAGAGCCCCAGTCCCCAGCACGAGGCCTGTCCTGCCAGTGCCTACTCTGGTTCTGTGGAATGAGTAGGGGTAGGGCGGGTAGTTCCCCACCCCCTACCCAGGAAGAGGTTGCTGTAACGGCAAGGCGGCTGGAGGACATCAGTGAGGACCCGAGCTGGGCCCGTGTGGTCAACTTCAATGCTTTGCTCATGATGGCTGTGGCCATATTCCTCTGGGGCTTTTATGCCTGAGGCCAACTGTGTTAGACACCAGGAGCCACAGCCAGGGTAGGGCCCAGCCTCACAATGAGTGGGGGTTGGGAACCTGTTGTGGTGAGAAGGGAGTGGGGCAGGAGGGGAAGGAGGAAGGCCCTGGGTTTTTTCTCTGCCTTGCCTCTGCCTATACTGTAGTCCACCTAACTGGCAGTTATTTCTTGTGATGCCTTGGCCACCCTGCCAGAGCACTTCTCCTGAGCAAAAATAAAGCTGCCTTTCCCCACTTCCTGCTGTAGCCAAAGTAGTTTTGCTTCAGGCTTCTGTCCTGAGACCTGGGCCTCCATCTGGGCTGCTCACAAGACCTTCTTTTCTGGAGACAGGAGCCATGTGGCCCTCCATTCATCCACCTCTAGCTGGTGCTTCTCAGTCTTCCAACCCACATCCTGAAGTCCTGGGGAGAGGTCATGGGGGTACTGGTACTACTGAGACTGCTGGGGAGGAGAGTCTGGGCTGACTCTGGGGTGAGGGGTAAGGAGCAGCACAGGCTGGGTGCAGGCTCTGTGTTCTGCTCAGGTTCCCCTTGCCTCTGCTGGGTGATGTCTGGGTTAAAATGAGGCTAAAACCTCATCTGGTTGCAGCAAGAATTCATTGAGCCAGCACATGGAACAAAGCTGGAATGGAGTAGGTGCTAAATAGATTAGCATTAGTTATTTGTGAACCTCCCCTCACTCCCAGTTCTTCAGTGCCACCTAGGATTATAGACTATCAACACTGACACACCCTCAGGGACCATCCTAACCTATCTTGCAGGAAGGGAAACTGAGGCCCAGCCTTAAGCTCAAAGAGAACCCAGATGTGCCACCTCCCAGGTGGAAGGGTGGGGATAGAGGAGAGAAGGCATCAGCGGCCAAGGGGTCTGAAGGATATTATTACCTTTTAAGAACTTTGGGAATAGCTTGTCCAACACTTGGTGTGTCTCCTTGACAATGACCCAGCTATCTTTCTCAGGACCTAGAGTGGGGTGTAGAACCAGGAACTCTTGAGTCCCCAAGCCAGAGTCCATCCTCTCTCCACCCCACTCTGAGTTGACAGCAGTCTAGATTGCAAGGCTCTTACCTGCCCGTACTTGGTTCCTCAGTTTCTCCAGTTCTGCTGGGAGGGGCCCATCTTCCTGTAGGGCTCTAAGTACCAGCCCGTGTGTGGCAGCTCTTAGGATGGTCTCAGTGCCTGCCTCCTGGCTCAAAGCAACCTGTACCTGGTCTGGAGACCCAAGCACAGACCGGTAATAGGGACGGCCATCTCCCCAATACTTTCAACCCTATTACCCTGCTTCATCCTTGTCTACCCCCAGAGGCCAGGGCCTGGCATGGAAGGCCATCTGTCACCCTTTCCTTTCCAACTTTATCTCTTGTTGGTCCCCAATGCTCTGGCCAAATGGAAATGCCTAATTTCCAAATACAACTTCACAGCAGCTCACTAAGTTGGGTTTATTTTGTATGTCTTTAATGGCTAGTAAGAATAAACACCTCTTAACACACTATCAGTAGACCAATAAACTCTTGTATTTTTTCCTCAAGAGATAACCCCAGATGTCAAAGTGGTTCTCTTGAGATAACCAGAGGTTGTGATCTTATTTAAGTTTGTTGCAATGTACAAAGTGCTTTTACATAATCACCTTTATTTGATCCTCAAAAAACACCGCAGGTAATAAATAAGACAGGTATTATTAGTCCCATTTTACAAAGGGGTAAGGTGAATTTCATTGGGGCATGCAGCTATAATTTGAATACATCAAGTCTTAGTCTCGAGCTCCCTTCAGGATACCAGGCAGACTCCACACAATCCATGGTCTGTCCAGGTATGTGGTCCTGGAGCCAGAGGAATGAGAGGCTGACCCCAGGAGGGTGAGTCCAAGGCTGGGAGAACATAGTACTTACTTTGTGACTGGTCCCAGTGAAGAAGGTAAGGTTCTTGGTGTCCCTCAATCAGTTGCTGCAGCTCAAAGACACTGAAGGAAAGAAGAGTAGAATGGGGGAGGAGAAAGCAAAGACAGGAGTAACCATCTCATCTAGTCAACTAAACAGGCATCTGTTAACCTAACTGTCCATCCTTCGTCTGTCATTCACCTACTTCCTATCTATCCCTTAGCCATTACCCACGTACCCCACAGTCATCCTTACTTTCTTCTAGCATCTAGTGATCCATCTGCCCCATTCACCCATTCTTCCTTCATCTAAAAATATATCCTTTTTATCTACTGTTAGACACCTTGCTGCCCTCAAACACTTGTGCTGACCTTCTGTTCAGTGGAAATAAACCCAGAGGAGAGATGTGGCCTGGTCAAGGGAGGACAGTGTATAATTGGAACAAAGCACATGTGGGGAGTAGGGAGTAGTAGTGATGAGTGGGAGACACTGGGTTACTTACCTGGAGATCAAGCGATGTAGGGGGACTCCTAGAAACAGACACAGAGATGGCCAGAAACCTGTGGGAAGTTGGGAGTCAGGAATCCCAGGTGGGGGACAGACTGGGAGATATAGGACTTGAGACCAAGGGGTTAGGTCACCTGTCCAGAGTGGTTCCATCTTATTGGCTGAAGCGGGGTCAAGTACCTCTCCCTTCTGAAGAAAGTGCTTCAGAACCAACCAGAGCCGGCCTTCGTTCAAAGTCTCCATGACAAGGGCTCGGACTGCCCGGTAGTTGGCATAGATGTGCAGGGCAGTGAGGAGGAAGAAACAACCAAGGCTGAAGCTGGAGTGAGAGAGTGAGTGGTCAACAAGGGCAGAGGCCCACCTAGGCACCTCAGCCCCATGCTTGCTCTTGGCTTACCTAGGGCACTCTGACACCAGGGGAAGCATCAAGAGGCTTACCAGGAGCCCTGCCAGGTTTACCAGTGTCTCCTGGAAAATAGCAAAGTAGTTGAGAGTTAGAGGACTCCCCTCCAGGCCAGACTAAATATCCTTTCACAACATTCCCTCCCTGCCCCAGAACTTCCTGGGGTTCCCTATACTGACAAGGGTACCTACAAAATTTTTAAAATTTTTAGTGAGTGAGCTGCCATTTAAAGGATACCAGCTGCTGCTTGGCCCAGGTAGATAAAATGCCCTTGAAGTATGTCTTCTTTGCTTCCAAGTCACCTGAATATCCCTATGCTCAGGCAAGTAAATGTCCAGAGTGGGGAAGTATTTTTATTTGATGGTTTATAAAGGCTCATCTCCCCCTAGCCCCGTGGTATGCAGTAACTGGCAGACCATTTTGCAAAGAGGTCAAGGAATGGTCTAGGAAGAAAGGCACAATATCAAAACCTCTTCCCTTGAGAATCAATGTTATTAGATGCCTCTATTGGCCTGAGATGGCCTGACTGAGCTCACCCCAGGGGAAAGGACCCTAGGCTGCCTGCCCCCAACTCATCCTGAGGGAGGAGGAGGAGTCTGGATTGGTGCCCCTGACTACTGGGGTCCCCAGGAGAGTTGGTCCTGGCAGGGGGTGGGCTGTGGAAATAAAGGCTGTGGGAATGACAGTAAACTGGGATCAGAAGCCTGAGCTCAGGAGCAGAGGGACCTCCTCTTCCGTAGGTAGGAAAAGTCATTTCCAGCAGCCACATTAAGTGGTAACAAAGTAACATTGGCAGAAAGCAGGGGTCTGCTGTAGCACTGAACATATATCTCAGGTTGCCCTTTGATGTGTTACTGCCTCTGAAGCTTGGGGCTAGGGAGGGCTGAGGGGGTTAGAAAGAGAGTAGTAGGTGAGAGAGCAGGCATCGAGCTGAGATCCTAAAGAGCAAGGTCTGAGTTGTACTTATTTCTTCTTCTCTAACAACCTACAGGAGAGATAATGGGGAAGAACTAGTCCAACCAGCTTCTGAGAAGGGATGTGTCCAAGGGGACCCAGGGAAACTGAACCACTCTGTCTTTTATTTCCTAATGTGTAGGATGGCAACAATGAGGAGCTCTTGTATAAGACCACTATAGGGATTTAATAAGTTCATACAAATAAAATACTTGGCATATGGTTAATACTTAATAACAACTTGTGTTATTATTATGGTGTCAATTATGTCACACTTATGACCTCACTTTCTCCATCTGTAGAACAGGGATAATAATATCTATGTTATAGGGTTGGTGTGTGAATTAAATGATGCAACACACATAGAATTGAACATGGGGGTTACCAGGGATCCAGTACCTATAGGGTTCAGCCTGTAGGGGTGGTGAGACACCCCCTATTCCCGGATCCCTTGGTCAAGCGAGGGGCTGGGCCAGAAGGGACTGCTAAAATTGCCAAGTGGCTGGAAGCCTCTAGCCAGTGACACCAGCCACCTCACATGCTGAACACTTTTTGCTTTAACACGTGGGGCCCCATGTGATCAGAATAGCCTTCTCCCAGGGTGGAGCTAGTTCCTACAGGGGGTGAGGGCCAGGGCAAGGGCTCATTCTCTGCCACATGGGCAGTGTGCAGCGGCTGAGATGAACAGCTGTCACCACAGCCTGTGCCCTCACACCTGACTACTTATCCTGAAAGTCAGAGCAGGGAGCACCTACATTTCTTTTTGTGTTTCCCACCCCTACCCGCTCAGGAGCACTCAGGTGCTTCTTTCCACACTCCCAAATGGTGACCTGGCTTGATGCCCTCATCCTCCCTCACACCATCCCTCCAATTCCAGCTGCTCACCTGGCTACTATCCTTGGCTGACACATCAGCCATGTTGTTTCTCTGGGCCTGGTGCACGGTCAGTGCAGCCCGAGTGGCCCCGCCAGCCACGCTCACAATGCACTGGATGGGGAAAGGGAAGAGTGAAAGTCAGACTGGCCATGAGGTATGGCAACACAGGTGCTTCTTCTGTGGGTGAGCCAAGTAAATGGGTCAAACCAGCCTAAAATCAGACTTCAGATGATCCCAAACTCCTGAGTTCTGTCCTCGATATCTTGTTCTCACCCTGCACTTTCACTAGGCCTACCCCGCTTGTCTTGAGAATAACTAAAATTCTGCCTGCCATACCACCCCGTGGACCCAACCCAAGGAAACTGAATTTCTTTCCCCAATCGGGTTTCCAACTTTATGCTTACATTCTGCCTGTAAGTAACTCCTCTTTTCCTGCCCTAGTGGAGGCCTATCTAAACCTTCTAGGCCAGGTCAGCCAAAACCTACCCTGGAGGCTATGACTTTGCAGGGCACCTGGATCTCTCCCTCTGAGATCTAAGATAATAAAGCTAATTGATGAGGGTCACTGATCACCTTCAATCATCTCATATTTATCAAATCTCTTTCAGATGCCAGACACAGATTTAGGTGCTATGTATATAATTCAGGTACAACCTCTGTACCCATGAAGCCTGTAACTCAATAATGATAAATAAACAATTTATTAGGTAGGCAGAAGAAACAGTTTGCTCAAAGGTAAGAGGAATGTGGTACAAAATGAGCTGGAGTAACTGGTGGGGACCTGATCACTCAGAACCTTGCAAGCCTTGTTCAAGTCTGTGTCCTAAGAGCAATGGGGCAGGGAAGTGACCTGATTCGATTACTATTCTTAAAGGATTATTGGGCTGCTGAGAGGAACTGAAGAGAGATGAGAATGGAAACAGGTACCTACGAAGCATCTGTGCTTTTCAGCAATGAGGAACTACCAGGTGACATGGAAAAGGGAGGAATAAATGGACTGGAGAGATTTAGAAGGGAACATAGAGTTGAATGGAGATTTAGCTGAGGGTGACAGGTGAGGCAGGAGAAAGCATTGATGATAGCCAGGATTCTGGTTGATGTACCTGGGGGACAGAAGTGCTGGTCACTGAGACTAGAACTCTAGAGAGGGTTGGGGGTCGATGAGGGAAGAGAAAGGTGAAGAGACTGACCCCAAAGGTGGAGCTTAGTGCAGAATTTGAAAAATGGCAGAGGTCACAGTCCTTGGTTCACAGCTACAACAGTTTTCTCTGTGGTTTCCTGCACTGGACGGAAGAGGGATGATCATGGCATTTACTGCCTGGGCCAGGGAAGCTAAATGTACTCCACCACAAAGAACTGTTTGCATATGAATCATCAGCAGTGCCCTATGGAAAAACACTGCTCTAAAGTGATTTTGAACAGCTAGATCTTATGTCTTAAGTCTTTAACCTGTGCCAAGTACTTAACCCTGAGGTAAAGACAAGCTAACCTCTTTACTGAACCTTGCTAGGCTTCAGTTTCCTCACATGGATGAGGCCAACTTGAAAGATTGTAAGGGTGAGCAGACTGGCAGAGGTGAAGAGCTTGCGTTTAACCAACTTGTCCCTCTAGCCTCACCATCCAATTTGTGCTTTGTCTTGACATTGGGCTGTTCTTTCTGCCCAGAACACTTAGCCTGCACCAGAGCAGGGCTTCCTACATGTCCCCACTAGGCCAGATTCCCTGCTGAACCCTTTTGCCCCCTACACTTCTCATCTGGGAATACCTGTAGCTAGAGTTCTATAAATATTTAATTTCACAATGCTTTCTTTCAAAGACAGGAGGGCCCATATTCCATGTCTAACATGCAGTAGGCACTCAACAAATATTTTAATGAAAGAAAGGTAGCTGGGGAGCCAGGCCTAAGAAGTTGACAACAGAGCACCCCTTCTCTCTCTCCGGACACTGCCTGAGACTTTCTGAGGCACTAGAGGCTGTGTCTGGCAGAAGGATCAGAAAGTAAGTTTGGGTCTAAGTAGAAACAGCTGAACTTTTTCACTCTTCTAGAAGTGCTTTGAACACAGGCCCAGGTTGGGCTCACCTATGGGCCCCAAGTGAACCCATATACAGCACCACTATGGCAGGTATCTTGGGGTACCCCAGAGGTGGGTACCTTGGCCAGGTTGCTGATGCAGACGGTCATGGTGAAACTGATTGGGGATATGGGAGCCATAATCTCAAGGAACATGGCTACATCATTGAGGATGTCAGCAAAAAGCCTGGGGGGAGGGGAGGATCAGAGGTTAGAGGTGAGAGACCTTTACAATACCCTCCCCTCGGTCCCAGCTCACCTCCACTGCTTGGCATTACAGTCCAGTTTGCTCCTGTTAGGGAGAAGAAATTGGCTTGCAATTTGGATTTTAGGAGAAAACACATTCTGTGGGCAGTGCAGGCCATCCTTAGGCCATGGTAAGGTCTGAAGGGCTCAGGAAAACCCACACCCCCACTGGACATCTGTCCCAACATCCTGTCACAGCTGCCTAAAAAGCCACCATTATCCAGGAGGACCTCGGTGGTCACTTAGTGTTTCCCTGTTATTAACCCATGACACACCAACTGTGAAAAAAATGGGAAAGAACACTTAATGGGATTGTGCCAAGTCATGTATTTCACACACTTCTCAGAGTTTCCTTGTGGTGTTACACTGATTGTCCACTGTGGTTGCTAAGTTAATAACAGGCTTCTTTTCCTTGAGTCACTTCCTCACTCTCTTCCTGGAGCTTCTAGGGAAATAAGTAGATACACAAATACTTAATTGAATCTCCATGCTTTAGCAGCCCACTTCACTTCTTAATTTTAAGAAGCTTAGTAAGTGATTTGAGGAAGATCTGTGTAAATATAAAAGCTCTAAGCAGTTACAAGTAGATGAAATACTCTCTTGCAAACTCTTAAATTTTGAACAAAGGAGAGAGGGCTGCATTAAGCATTTCAGTCATTAGCAACCTCTCTCATCAGTCATCATTCTCATCCTCTCCATCCTCTTGACCCTCTGCTGAGAGAGGCTATCCCTGGGTTCCTCTGCCATCTGTCTTCCTCTTCATCTTGCTTCGAGGCTACCCAGCAAGAAGTCCATATTTTGAATCAGTAAACACAACCTTTAGTGTAACCCCCTACATTTTATAGATAATAGCCCAGAGAAAGAGCCAGGCTCTGACATCCAAGCTTAGGATATATCTCTTACACGACACTGCAGATGCCTGCCTCTTCTGCCAGGCAGTGACTCCCTGATCCAGGCAGGCATAAACATCTGGGGACTACTTCACCAAGATCCCAATGGCAGAAGACGTTGCAACTCCCAGCACAGCTTAGAATTTGCAGCATTAGCCCTAACCCTTAATTTAAAATCTAGAGGAAAAGGGAGCATTCTTGTGTGGGATATGGAACATACATGGGAAACTCCTGAGGGAATGTATGGTAAAGGTGGGACTGGAACATGTGGCCTGGTCTAGGACTCTGCCTAATAAAGCTTTCTGATATCACAGAAAGAACACAGGTTTTAGGTTCAAATCCCACCTTACTAGTTATAGGCTGTGTTACATGGGTAACGTCCCTCTTTTAGGTTTGCTTCATAGCTGTAAAATGTATGCATTCAATCCTACTCTACAAAGTTATGACAATTAGAGATGGTAAAGAGCTTGTGAGATGCAGTTAAAATTGTTAATAGTAGCTGGTATTTATTTACTGAGCACTTATTATGTGCTACACAATGTGCTAAGCAATTTGCATAAACTATCTCACTGAACCTTGCAACCACAGTTAACAGCAGATACTAAATCACTCCTGCGGTTGCCCAATACTGACTAGAGGAGGAAGCATGTAGCACAAGATCCGTAATCCCTTCTAGATAAATGGTGACATTGATCCCATGTGGGATAGGGATCCTGATGACCTGCCTAAACCCACTACCTACTCAGTTCAGCAAAGTCCAACCGCCACAGTAGCCTCTGGAATAAAGTCATTCCTTTGGGATAAGCACTGTCCAGTTCAGGCTTCTCTTTCAACAAGCAAACAGAGGACACTCAAGAGCCTTGTGGCTTTCTGTGTTCTGCCATGATGGGCAAATCAGTGCTCTTAAAGGCAGATCTGGTTATAGAAATGGCTCTATGGCTTCATTGCTAAGTGTAGGCAAATCACCTGTCCTAGGTACTCTAACTGAAGATTCCTTAGCTCTAATGATATAATTACTAAATCTCCCCTCCCATGGAAGCTGGTAGGAGAGAGGTGGAGCTGAAAATACAGGCAGGGCTGAGACAGACATAACCGCTGTCTTGGGAGAGTGGCTAGAAGTCTCTTACCAGGAAGACAAACTCACCCCTTCCACCAGGCAAAGACAATGCGGCCCAGCATGCCAGTTGAATCTGGGGGAGAGAAGCATTGGTAAGGAAACAGGAAGAGTCTTGGGGCCTGGCAGATCTTGGCAATGAAATGGCTGATTCACCTTGGTTCACTGAGCTTGGGAGCTCAGTCTGGTACAATGAGCTCTAGACAGAAATTGCTGTATGATGGGGTCAGAAGTGCCTAACCTTAACAGTTTCTCAGTATGCACCCCTGCACAACAAGAGACTCAGACCATAAATAATCTTTGTGCAGCATTGTTCATAACAGCCCAAAACTGGAAATAATGCAAATGCTCATCAACAGAATACATAAATTCTGGAACACTGGTGCAGTGGCATATTAGACAGCTGTGAAATGCCACTGGATTACAACTATACACAACAATGTAGATGAATACTAGTGTCTTACACGAGAAAGTGATAAAGACTATATGCAGCACAATATAATTTTCATAAACCTCAAAAACTAAACAATACAGTGTTCAGGTATCTATATCTATAGGGTAAAACCACTAAAAAAGGGGGGGAGGGGCAGGAAATCCTGTGCAGAAAATTCAGAGGTTATTGTTGATATTTTGGCTCCTAGATGGGGCAGTAGTTTCACAGGTGGTCATCAGAATACAAATAAATAAGTATTGAAATTTCAGGTTGGTGACAGAGAGCTGGGGATGTGGGGCTGAGGGAGAGGCCTCCTCAGGCCAGGGAAAGCCAGAGATCTCTGAAATGCACTAGATCTTCGTTTGTATAACAAATGCATGCTGCCTACCTATTCTGTGCCAGGCACTACGTGAGACATGGGGGATATCGCAGTGACCTCAAAAGTCATAGTTCGATGCTTAAAAGCCAGTGTAAAAGCAAACAGCCATCAGTATGAAAAACACTGATTCAGACCAAGGGTTAGTTAACTGTGGTCTGTGGGCTTCCACTGTTTTTGTAGTTTTATTAGAACACAGCTGTGCCCATTCGGTGCGGGGGGTGGGGGGGGGGGGAAACGGAGTCGCCTTAAAACGGAGCCAGAGTTGCCATGTCAGAGGAACTGCATTGCATGTCTTATGCCTCAAATCTTTTGAGATGTTAAAATGGGGCAAAATAATCTTTGGACAGGGACTGAAGTAACCTTGTGTCCCAAAGAACTGTTTGCAAGGATAACAAGAAAGGAGATGTTATGACTACTTGACTGAAAATTAAAAACATTGTTTAAAATCGGCATCACTACATTTTGTTATCTGCATTAATAGAAATGCTTTCCATTGACGTAATTATTCCCTTTCCCTTTCTCATCCCATTGCATTTGTCTTCTGATTGAAACGTTATTGTGGCTTCTGCTTGAATCAATGCTTCCCAAATAGTTGCTCTAATTGATCTCAATAAATGCTTATTACCTCTTACTTTGAAAGGACTTTAGTTTTAGGTTAGCAACAGATTATCTGTGGATGTTTTTGTGACAATGGCAAGATCATGTTGCTGTGGCTGAAATTATACAGCCTGCAAAGTGTGAAATATTTGCTATCTGGTCCTTTACAGAAGGACCTGATTTAGGCTGTACCTTTTATCGAGAGTAGCACTCCTAAAGTTCAGCAAGGGGATCATAAAGGACTGCGTTAGGATCAAACAACTGGGAAAGCCTCAGTGGGCACTGGAAAGGACTGATACAGAGGACAGAGGACTCCCAACTTGTTTGAGCTTAAGGGCATGGACCCTTAGGTGGCAGAGGCAAGAAGGGAAATCAGGTTGTGGGAAGGAGGGCTGGGAGCATCTCATGACATATAAAGATTGTGACATTAAGAGTAGCCTTCCCCAGTCTCCACTGGAAACAGATGTACTCATCTTTTGCCACAGCCTCCATCCTTACACATCGAGGCCTTCTAACTAGACATCTTTTACCCAATCCTGGATGCAGGGAGACTGCTAAGCATTGTGGTGGACATCTAAGATATATATGCCTTTCAATCTTCACAATAATACTGAGTTTGAGAGGGATCATTCTCTTTTACAGATGAAGGAGTGGAAGCTCAGAGAAGATAGGTGAACAAAAAATGAGACATTTTACAGACAATCTGGATTGCCAGCTTTTCTATAAGAACCTGAAGACACGGCAACACTGGGCCTGCCTTTCTTTACAGTTAGCTGGAGCAGAGCGATGGCTACCTCATTCAGAGGAGGCATGTGTACATTTTCCATCCAGCCTGCTCTGCTTCTCCATTTCTAACTCCTGTATGTCCCTGCAAGTAACACCCACCAGGCTGGCTGCATAGGCCTTCTCCCTCTATCACTCACCTTAACTCTCTTTCCTTTGAGTACATTTTACTCTACACAAAATTTTCACTGTTCCATTTAAGATTCTTGTATCGTATCAACTTAGCGACTCTAAACATGGCAGGATTTTTACTGGTTGAGGGATAGCTCACTGGGCCAGACTTATTTTTCTCCTCTTTGACTGCATACTCTTAACCACCTGGGTGTATGTCCTGCCTACAAGGGCTACTTAACAAAAAGATGCCTGCTCTATCTTTCACTGGAGACAGATTGCAGAGCCCTCATCAGGATCTGGATGGTGGTACTAGAGTGCAACATACCCTCCATATTATCTAAAAGTCAACACTGTCCACTAGACTAGAAAACTTAATTTCCACTATTAGCTGAGCTGTAAGATCTAGAAATTTCTGAGTCCTTGTAAGGGATCAGCTGTCCACAAATTGCACTTATCTCCACTCTAAAATCCTAACCAGCTACAGCCATGCCATCCTGAACATGCCCAATCTCGACTGATTTTGGAAGCCAAGCAGGGTTGGGCCTGGTTAGTACTTGGATGGGAGACCACCTAGGAAAACAGGTGCTGTAGGTGTTAAAAAAAAATATCCTAACTGGCAAAAGAGTGTGGTGTTAAGAGTGGGATATAGAAGTCAGTTGATCTGGGTCCAAATCCTGGTCTTATGTCATCTAAGACAAGTTAAACCTCTCTGTGCCCCAGCCTCCCCTGTGAAAAATGTATTAATAATGGCAGTAACCTAATATGGATGCTGCAGAAACTGTCACATGTTACTCACAAGCGTGCAAAATGTCTAGCATAAAGTAGGCTGTCAAAATATTAGCTGCTAATAGTATTACCATTGTTAGATATGACAAATAACATCATATTCCATTAAAAGATCTGTAACTAAAAATAACCACATGAAAAATTCCAAGGGGCTTTCTTATATAAAGCTCTGCATACAAATTTCTCATGTTTGATGGAAACAAGTTTACGAAATCCTTTCTAATTAACAGGGCTACTTTTAATATCGATGGGCTCTAAAGTAAATGAATTTGTAAATATTTTAAAGTGGTCTTTTTTTTAAATAACCAGAAGACATATATAGGAAGCATGCTGGTGATAAGACAAGGGTGCTTAGAAATGACATGAAAACATCAACTACTGACCCAGGCTCCTACTGCATTCCACACTTAGCCAACAGGAGAGTAATGGAAAAGATCAAAATTAAACAGTTTGGTGGTATGAAAATGTACTCTGAACTACACCTTCTGGCTTCATATCCATGCCCTACAATTTACTGGCTGTGACCCTGGGCAAGTTAACTCTTCTGGGCCTGTTTCCTCATCCATAAAATGAAGAAAATGACAATATCTATCTCAGACCCATTGTCAAGTCTGAGTCAGTACATTTAAAGACTGGCAATATAGTAAGCAGTTTGTGTGAACTAGGACAAGCTGTCGATCACTAATACCTCTCCACTGACATGCTCTATCAGAGGAAGAGCTTTCTGGAGGCAACTCATGTTTGGCCAGTTTGCTCAGATTTACTGGTAGGGGTGTACGCAGGAGTCTCCTGATTATCCAAAAGATCCAGGGAAGCTCATCAGAGATGTGGCCAGGCTGGTGAGGAGCAGAACAAGTCTTACTTTGGGTCTAATTTAAATCCCCACTGGGAAAAGTAGTGAAACACAAAGGGCAGTGGAGAGAGCCAAGGTCCTCTTGACAGGGAGCCATTTCCCTTTTCTTCTCCATTTCACTCTCTAGGTAGCATGATGCCAAACTGTGTGGTTTTTTTAAATTAGTTTTTCTAAAAACTATATAGTCAACAGATGGTTACTACAGTTTTATTTATAGCACCAGCCATCTCATATCCTGGATAATCTAAAAGGCCTCTCATTCTTCCCAGAACCTCCTCTCTCTTACTCAGGACCAACTACAAAATTTTTTTCCTAGTACTAACCAATTTTCCACACCCCAGGCAGCTGGCAGATTAGTTCAATAACAACACTTGGCACTTATGCAGTTCTTCACAAAGAGACTAGGGGTAAAGGGGTTGGTTAACTTAGGGGAGCTGAGCTCCAGATGACCTAAAGACTGAACAGTAAGTATGTAAGCAGCTGCAGGGCGGGTGCACAAGATGAGGGTATTCCAGCAGTGGGTGGCTAATTAATCATTGAATAAAGCCAATAAAAATCTTCAGCTGAATTAGTCTCCCCCCCTCACATTAACAGGGTACAAGGCATTGTTCTAGGCACTGGAGAGACTCGGCTCCCAGATCTCATCAGGCACGGGCCCATAAATACACACATCGCACGCAGCTAGAGGCCAGGACACTGGGAAAGGGGGAAGAAAAGGGGTTGAGCTTCTGAGTCGCTAGAAAAAAAAGGCCCGAGAGATGGCAGGGCTGAGTGAGGGCAGTGACACATCTGGCTCCGGGGGCCCCGCTTACCTTTGACCAGCCAGGTGGCCGTGGCAGCGGAAACAGAGGCGTTGGCGTTCCCCACCCCTATGCCCAGCAAGACTGCGTGGGTGGCCAGGGAGCCCGAGAGGCTGGAAGCAAAGGCCTGAAGGGGAAAAGAAGTGAGGTGAGCGCAGGCGCCTGGCGAGCTCCAAACTCCGCAGCGCTGGGGAGTGCCCCGGGGCTGGCCACGGCTGCGCTCGGGGGCTCAGCTCTCCCGGTTCTAAGGGTGAGGGACACGTGGCTCACCCTGACCGCTCCCCCCACCCCCGGCTGTGGGCCGCCCCGCGGACCTGCACGGAGTCCCAGAGCTGGTAGGGCAGGTAGTCCGCACTGACGCTGTCCGGGAAGCCCTGCGGCAGGAGCACGGTCAGGACGCGCGAGAGCAGCGCCGAGGCCGTCCCGGGAGCCCGCCCCCAGCCGCCATCGGGTCCCCCTCTGAGGACGCCAGGGCACCCCCACCCGCGCCACCCCCAGCTCTCCCACTGCAGGCCCCCGTCGGCAGTGGCGCGGCAGCCGCGGGCCGCCCGGGAGCCGAACCGCTCGGAGCACAGCGGACCCTCCGGCCTGGCCATCCCGGGCCGCCGCCCCCAGTCCCGCGGCCGCTACGGCGTGGCCAGGCTGCACGGGCAGCTCGGCTACGGCGGCCGCAGAGGCGCAGTCTTCCTTGGTGGAAGGGCAGCCGCCCCTGCGTCCTCCCTTCTCTCTGGCCCGGGCGCCCGACAACCCCTTTCCGACCTCCCCGCCCCGCCTCCGGCGCTCAAGCGCTGGTCCCGCCTCTTGTCCGTTGCAGCACGTTGCCAGGTACCTGCACTCCTCCCCCGAAGGCAGGCGGGAACTTTCCGTGTGGGAGACCCAGGGTGGCCACAGAATGTTTAGCTGGGCAAGTCCGTTTCCCTCCCTGAGGCCAGGGACTATACTTTACTCCTATTTTATCCTTGGTACCTAACACATAATAGCTTAGAAGATATTTATGAAGGAAGGGATGCATGATGAGAAGGGGGACCAGATGATCCCTGAGGATCATCTTGTTAAACTTCCATTTACGTTTGTTTTTGTTTTTCTTTGAGGCCTCTCTGGTACTCCAATTATCTGCCTTTCAGCCTTCCCCAAGACTGGAAAAGTATTGTTTCTGAAAGGATCCTAAGAACATCCAAGAAATGAGAAAATCAAGGGATTGCCGTTAATAGTGTCCAAAAACAAGAGAAATAGCCAAGAAGTTGTGTTTATTGGGGGAGTGGGTTCATGAAATTGGGGAGAGAGTCCAAAGAGTGTTTCTCACCTCCCAACTCATCTATTTTTCTCTTTTCCTCTCTCCCTTTCTCCTTTGCATATAGTTCTGTAAGGTAAATGCGTGACACGCCGAGAGAAGTTTTAAAAGCGAACCTTTATTGGGAGAGGACTCCTGGGTGAGGTTCTCTGGTCCAGAGAAGAGAGGAGCCAGAGAAGTCAAACCCTAGGGGTGGGGGGTGGGGTGGGGTGTAGTTTTTATGGGGTTATGTGGGGGTAGGGTATAGAGTGGGGAATATTAATTAAATGTTAGTGGAGCATCAGGATTAGGGTGGTGGCACCAGGGCTCTAAGGTGAGCCCTTATCAATTGGGCGTTCTGGGCTTTGGACTTTGATGTCCCACTGGGAGGTCTGGATTCTGATATCAAGCTGGGAAGTCTCCAGGCAGGCATCTGGCTGCCCTCCCACCCCTACCCGCTGACCTAACAAATTCAATGTACTGAATAAAAATACAAACAGCTTAGTTCCTACCAACTTTGGACCCTTGCCAGATCCAGCTCTGCTTATCAGCTAAAATATACAACCTATAGATCCTGGAGGCCCTACCAGAGTTAGCTTCCACCTCAGCCAAAATAAACTACAGATAAAAGCAGACCCGAGAGGCCCCTCTAATTTTTTTTTTTTCTGGAGCTTCAGTTCATAGGCCTGGAACAAGATACCAAGACTAGCAAGCCTGCAGTTAATTAACTACATACATCCTGAGTACCTTGCTTCAGATGACATCAAAAAAACCCTCAAGCTTCTTGCTGTTTACACAGCTGTTTACAAAGACCAGCTCCCTTGCCCTCTATAACCCAATAAAAACTCAAACCCCTTACCCTTCAAGGCCCACATTACTAGTAATGTTTGGCCCTTTTCCCCACTTGGAAAGTGAATAAACCTTTTACTTTTCTTTCTGACTTTGTGAATTCTGTCACACCCCACTGTACCAGCACCCTAACACTTCAAACTAGAAATTTGCCAAAAGTGCCTCTTGCTATCTGAAAATAAAATGTCCTGGTTCCTTAGCCTGGCATTCTTGGAAAACCACCTAGCCCTGCAGTTTGATCTCCTTGAAACTTCAGTTTCTCCCAAACTATCACCTTTCTCTCAGACCTCAGCCTGCAATGCTCTTCTGTTGCAGGTAGTGACACCTGATGGAGGAATTCAGATGCTCAGACAACTTTGTTAGAGGAAGGAGAATTTAATGTCTGTGGAGAGCGTGAGGCACTCAACAGACCAAAAGCATGATCTCCCCTTGGTTAGATTTCTTACAGCTTATATACCCTCGCAGTGTCCATACAAGGGGTGTGTGTTTCTTTTGTCTGAGGTTTTGCATGTACCTCCTTACTCAGAGTGGGAAGGGGCAGCTTCGGGTGGGGGGGGGGCAGGGGAGGAATTTCCAGACCCCTGGTGTTATCAGCACCTTTATCGAATTCTTGAACAAAAAGACTGCACTCCTAGGCTTACAGACTCTAGGAAGCAGCATTCATTGATGTCTTATCCAAAGGCTGAGCTCTCGCTTGTAACACAGCAAACAGTTCCACAGTCTTGACATTCTTATACAGCTACAGAGGTAGGGAAGGGGCTGGAGAATCCTGAAAGTGGGGGATGCAGCTGTGGAAAACATGTTAACTGAAGAGCATAGGGCAGAATGAGGGAAGAGAGAGCAGTTTTAAACAGCTGAGTCGGTTATTTCTGCAGGCCCTTTCTTTTGCATCTATTTTTACTTTCAGATACCTCCTCTCCTCTCTCACTTCAACCCTACCTCACCTTATGTCAGATCTATACAGAGTCTCTGAGGCTGAGACAGAGACTTCAGGGGACTTAATTTTTCTTTTTTTAAATTTGAGTTTCTTGCTGGAGTGAAAAATTGAAGGGTTACAAATGTTTAATATTTTAAATATTATTTTCTGTGAGTATATTGAATTCTAAGGCCAACCTCTGTAAATGAATTCCAGGAGGCGGGCCTTAGTTTGAATTTAGGTTCTGTCACTTATTGATGAGATCTTGGGTAAGTTTTTTACCTCTCTGTCCTTCATTTCCTTCATCTGTAAAATAGGAATAATATCGATGCAGGACACAGCAAATGTCCCCAGGTTGGTGGGGGGAGACCAAGCCATGTACCGAGTGGAGAAGAGGGTCCTTTGGAGGAGAGTGAAGAAAGAATTCAAGACACACGCCAAAGTCAGAATCAAAAGAAAAGTGTATTAGAAAAGGGGTAACACTCTACAGAGTGTGGTCTCCTCTCAGAATCATAAAAGAACTCAAACCTGTAGAGAATTTTTATAAGAATTGATTTGAGTCAATTAGGATACGCCTAGGAGCAAGCTGTCAACAGACCAAGAAAAATGCTTCTCAGAATGAAAGTTTGCAACTTTTTTTTATACACTACTAATTAAGAAGGAACACAGAGAAGATTTTGTGAATGTGGGAGAAAGCAGGGCAAGATTAGGATTATAGGATAAAAAAGGCATTTCAAAGGTGTGCTAAACTATGTAGTTTCCTTTCTGAAGGGTCTTAAAAGATGCATTTCAAAGGTTTACTAATCTAAATGCACAGAAAGAATGGACAGGGCTAACTTAAGGAGAAGATAAACCTTTTACTAAAGAAGTTATAGGCCTGGGGGCATGACTACCTATGATGACCTGCCCAGTTAGGAATTTATGATTAGATCACTCTGTGAGGGTTCTTTCCTAGAACCCCTTTTTCATCCACATGAGTTATATGTGTGAAGCTCTTAAACTATGTTTGGCATATCGTGTGGATGAAAAAGGAGTTCTGTAATAAAACTGACAAGTCCAGTGACAAAAAGTAATCTTGCAGGGTGATCTGGCATTTCAAAGGTGCACAAGAACAATGGGCAGGACTGGTTTAAACTTTTACTAAAGAAGTTATTGTCCTGAGCTATGCCTACACACCACGACCTACATAGTTAGGAATTTATAATTTATTACAGCACCGTTTTGCATTCACAAAGTGGTTTTTATGACATTCTGAGCTAAAGATGAGGTAATAATGTGCCTTGAGGGCTTCAAAGGGCCATGCAAAATGGTAAGAAGAGCGGATGTTTAGTAAATAGAAGTTTTCCCTGCTTTATATATAGGTTAAAAATGTTATCTCTGATAATCTCTTATCATGGACATGACTCCTAATTCAATTTCTTCGAGGCAGTTAAGTGGGGGAAGAAGTTTCTCTTGAGCCCACAGGGTTTTGGTTGCCTCTAGCTCAAAGCAATCTGCATACCATGGAGGCATATCTTGAGGTGACTAGTTCTAAATCTCCTCATGGTCAGCATCCCTACAGCCCACTCTCAACACAGCTTGAAACTTCCTGCTTAAAACCCTTTAGTGGCTATTACTTTTACATAAAAGATTAAAAACATATTCTTCTAAACCCTTCAATGGCTTTTCTTTCTTTCTTTTTTTTAAATTAAATGTGAAGCTGGTTGGATTAAACATGGCAGCGTGAGAAATGTTCTCAGATCTCTCCCCTTGAAATAGCAATAAGCTGAACACCTAAAACTCAACAAAAAGCACCCAAACTGCATACCAGCATGTCTGAGCATGGGATCTGTGCATAAGAGCTACCACAGGTCAGAACCCTGGATGTTGAGCGGTGGACTGGGAGAAACACAGAAGCTGCCTCTTGAAGCTGGAGCTTCCTGTAGGAGGAAGGGGAGGGGAGAAGGAGTGCCTGAAAAGCCCTGCCTGAGAAAGCTATGAGATTTATGTGGCTGACAGCAGTGACCAATCATCAGGACAGAAGACAGAGAAACAGGGATGACAGAGAAACAACAGTTGATTTTTACCAGCTGTGGCTGAAACACTGATGCTGAGCTGCAGCCTCCAACCCCCAACACAGAAGGCCCCTTCCCCAATACCCTCCAAGACTGAACGCTGCGGAGCCCCAATGGAATCTGAGCAAACACTACTAAAACTGTCACTAACACTGACCGGAACTGAGACTGAGGGTAGCAAGCATGATTAAACATCTATAAAGAAAAAGAAGACATTATTAACACTCATATAAAACAGAGATCTAAGAGGCTTAGATGCCACCTACTGGAAACCAAAAGAAAAACACCTTCTTTGTAACAGACTAGGGACCATTATATAATAAATCTTCTTTCTGGGAAAAAAAAAAAAAGAAAAGAAAGCAGAACATACTGTTGTGACGGGAATAACCAGACTCACCCTGAGTGCTCTGACATTAGAGGCAGTCTATTAGCCGGCGGCTGTCCTTCCAAAGGAGCAGTCTCGACCCATTTCAGGTCCACAGTTTTATACCTAAAAATCCATTAATCACTATATCCTAATCACAATGGATCTATACATCATCTATTCATTACCCGTCACCAAATGGTGGTCTGATATGATGCGTAAGCGGGGGTACAGAAGCAGAAAGCGGAACGTTAAAAGGTCAGATTCTCATACCATGGTTCCCATAAATTCCTCCTCCTCTTTCTTGTGGGAACAGAGTTAAACAATAGCCTATCGATGTAATCGCCAGGTACTCGATCAGGAAATGTGGCTGCTGTGGCGGTTGGCATGGAGGCTTCTAGTTTTAACCCCTTCTTGCATCTTTCTAGGGGCACATCATCACAATACATTAATGCCAACGTAGAGAAATAGTCCCATTACACACCATGAACAATCAAGGTGACAAGGCATCTCAGAAAGGAAGAGAAAAATCTCCAGGAAATAATTTTACAGACATAGAAATATATGACTTAAAACAGAGAATTCAGGATGGTACTTCTGAAAAAACTCAGATCTGAAACAAATCATATCAACAATTTCAGGAATTGGAGAAAACAACTAGATGAGCAGAATGAGTTCTTTAGCAAAGAGATTGAAACCCTCAAAAAGAACCAAATGGACATTTTGATGATAAAGAACACAGGCACGAGTTGAAAAATGACATATCAAGATTGGGAAATAGAGTTGACCAAATGGAGGAAAGGGTCAGTGATATCAAAGACAGAAATATAGAAATAAATCAGAAGGAAGAAGAGAGAAACAGGTGAAAAATAATGAAAGAAAAATACAAAAACTAGCTGATACCATCAGGAGAGGAAACATAAGAATAACGGAAATTCTCAAGGGAGAGGAAAGGAGCAGGGACTAGAGAGCATTTCAGACAAATAGCTGAGAATTTCCCAAAGCTAAGGAATGAGCAAGAGCTTGGAATTCAAGAAGTCAACAGAACACCCAATTATCTCAACCCCAAAAGGCCTTCACCAAAAGACATCGTATTAAAATTATCAAAAATCAATGACAAAGACAGTAATCCCAGGGCAGCCATGGAAAAGAAGACGGGAACCTATAAAGGAAGACCCATTAGATTATCATCGGACTTCTTAGCGCAAACCTTACAAACCAGAAAAGAGTGGAATCAAATATTTAAACTGTTAAATGAAAGGAATCACAGCCAAGAATAATGAATCCTGTGAAGCTCTCCTTTAGATATGAAGGAGAAATTAAGACCTTTCCAGACATACAAAAATTGAGAGAATTCTTAACTATGAGACGTGCACTACAGGAAAGACTGAAAGAAGTCAGCTTACCTAAACAAAATGACAAACAAACAAAAAAACAAACAAACAAACCATAATTAGGAGTAAGGTGACTAGCAGGCTGATAAAAGCAGAGGAGTGCAACTCGTACTAAGAACAGGGCATTATAAGTTAAAATAAGAAGAGATTTGCTATGGCAAGATAGTAATGAATGTTCAGCATACATAAGGACAAAATGAGGCAACAATGACTGAAAAAGGAAGGATTCAAAGATGCAAATTCACAAAGGGGAATGGAGATAAGGCATGTGCAGAAGAAAAAGAACAACTGTATATATTCAACTATCCTTTTCATATTTGTAAAGGTGACCACACTCCAAAGATTCAGAACCGAAATATATAATATAAAACAAGAAAGAGCAGAGGGAAAACCCACAAAAGCCAACAAAAATAAAGAAAACCGAAACACAAAGACAAGATAGCAATGAAAACACTGAGCTACCAGAAAGCCAAAGATAAAATGACTATAAGAAGACCTCATATTTCAATAATCACTCTAAATATAAATGGACTGAATCTACCAATAAAAAGGCAGAGAGTTGCAGATTGGATCAAAACACAAAACCCAACCATATGCTGCCTCCAGGAGACACATCTCAGTTCCAAAGACAATTATAGACTCAAAGTGAAAGGGTGGAAAATGATATTTCAAGCAAATGGCATTCAGAGAAAAGCAAGAGTAGTGGTACTAATATCAGACAAAATAGACTTCAAAATAAAACAGAGGAAGAAAGATACTGATAAAGGGAATCATGCACCAAGAAGACATAACACTTATTAATATCTCTGCTTCCAATCAGGGAGACCCGAAACATGTAAAGTGATTACTAACAACTAAAGGAAGAAACAGACCAAACACTATTACAGTAGGGCACCTAAATACCACACTGTCAGATATGGACAGATCATCCAAACAGAAAATCAATAGGGAATAACATCCTTAAATGACACATTAGATCAACTGGATATAATTGACATATACAGAGCCTTCTATCCCCAAACAAGTGTGTGTACATTCTTCTCTAGTGCACATGGAACATTCTCAAGAATTGACCTCATACTGGGACACAGAGATAGCTTCAAAAAATGTAAGAGGGTTGAAATCATACCAACCATATTCTCTGATCATAATGCTTTGAAACTAGAGATCAACTGCAAAAAGAAATCAGGAAGAACCACAAACACATGGAGATTAAACAATACACTACTGAAGAATAACTGGGTCAGAGAAGAAATAAAAAGGGAGATCAAGAGATACATAGAAACAAATGATAATGATAGTAGAACATAGCAAAATTTTTGGGACATCACAAAAGTGGTCCTAAGAGGAAAGTTCATATCATGATAGGCCTACCTCCCAAAACAAGAAAAATTGAAATAAACAACCTAACGCTTTATCTTAAAAAACTAGAAAAGGAAGAACAAATGAAGCCTAAAGTCAGCAGAAGAAAAGAAATAAAAATTAAAGCAGAAATAAATGAAATTGAAAACAAAAAGACAATTAAAAAAATAAATGCAACGAAGAGCTTATTCTTTGAGGTTAATCAAATTGACAAACCCCTGCCTAGACTCATTCAGGAAAAAAGAGAAAGGACATAAACAAAATCAGGCATAAAAGAGGGGAAATTACAACAGACACTGCAGAAATACAAAGGAGCATATAAGAATACTATGAGAAAGTATATAACACCAAATTGAATAACCTAGAAGAAATGAACCAGTACTTAGATATAACAACCTTCCTAGATTGAATCAAGAAGAACTAGAAAATCTAAATACATGGATCAGCAGTATGGAAATTGAAACAATCATCAAAAACCTACCAAAAAGTAAAAATTCAGGATCAGATGACTTCACTAGTGAATTCTACCAAACATTCAAAGAAGATTTAATACCTATTCTCCTCAAACTCTTCCAAAAAATTGAAGAGGAGGCAATACTTTCCAACTCATTTTATGAAGTAAAGATAACACATAAAAGAAAACTACAGACCAATATCTCTCATGAACACAGATGCAAAAATCCTAAATAAGATACCAGCAAACTTTTTAATATGTTAAAATCAACATACTAAAGAGATTATACATCACAATCAAGTGGGCCTCATCCCAGGGGCGCAGGGATGGTTCAACATACACAAATCAATTGATGTGATACACCACGTACACAAATAAAAAAATAAGAATTATATGATCACACCAAAAAATGCAGAAAAAGCCTTCAACAAGATACAGCATCTTTTTATGATAAAAACACTTAACAAAATTGGCATAGAAGAAAAGTACCTTAACATAATAAAGGTCATATATGACAATCCGTCAGCCAACAACTTAATGGTGAAAAAACAAAAACCTTCCAAGATCAGGAACAAGGCAAGGCTGTCCACCATCGCCACTGCTATTCAATATAACATTGGCGTCCTAGCAAGTGCAATCAGGCAAGAGGAAGATATAAAAGGCAATCCAAATAGGAAACGAAGAAGTCAAACTGTCACTATTTGCGGATGACATGATTCTCTATTAATAAAACCCTGAAGACTCCACAAGAACACTACTAGAAACAATAAGGAAATACAGTAAAGTCTCTGGATACAAAATCAATGTTCAAAAATCCATAGTGCTCCTATACTCTAATAACGAAATGTCAGAAAAGGAAGTGGAAAAAATAATTCCTTTTGCAATTGGGAAGAACATGTAAAGAAATGGAAAGATATTTCATGTCCTTGGATTGGAAGAATCAACATAGTTAAAAATGACCATATTAACTAAGGCGTTATACAGATTTAATGCAATCTCCATCAAAATCCCTTAGGCATTTTTCAAAGAAATAAAACAAAAAATTATTAGATTTGAATAGAAGCACAAAAGACACCCAACTGCCACAGCCATTCTGAGAAAAAAGAACGACGCTGGAGGCATCACTCTGCCTGACTTCATATTGTAGTACAAAGTGACAGTAATCAAAACAGCATGATATTTGCAGAAAAATAGACACACAGACAAGTGGAACAGAATCGAGAGTCCAGAAATAAACCCATATTTTTGTGGGCAAATCATTTTTGACCATAATGCCAAAAATATACAGTGGAGAAAGGAAAGCCTCTTCAATAAATGGGAAAACTGGAAAGCCACTTGCAAAAGAATGAAACTAGACTGTTGTCTACCACCACAAACCAGTTAACTCAAAATGGATTAAGGGCCTCAATATAAAACCTGAAACAATAAAATGCATAGAAGAAAACGTAAGAACTAAACTCAAAGACCTTGAGCTTAAAGAGAATTTTACGAATTTACCTCAAAGGTAAGGGAAGTAAGAGCAAAAATAAATAAATAGGATTATCAAACTAAGAAGCTTCTGCTCAGCAAAAGAAATCGTCAACAAGGTAAAGAGACAATCATTGAATGGGAAAATATTTTTGCGAGCAACACTCCGATAAGCACCTAATAATATCCAAATATACAAAGAACTCATATGACTCAATAACAACAAAAAACAAACAATCAAATCGAGAAATAGGCAGAGGACCTGAATAAATTGACATCATAGAGAGGTCATTTTTGTTGTACATTAATTAAGAGAATGCTATAAATGAAAAAGCAGATATTGGTTTTTGAATGCAGAAAGATGTGACAGGAAATACATCTTTAAAGCTGGTTACTTTGTAGGGAGAGGGAGCAAACCTGGTCACCTTTTCCAATGTACACTTTTTGTATTGTTTCACTTATCTCAATAAGCATGTGGTGATTTTGAAATTTGAAAAACATTTAATAAAACAGAAAACATTAGGAAAATATTTAAAAAGAAGAAAAAAGTATTTGTTTTGTTGACTACCTAATGATTTGTTAGAGAACAAGAAAAGTAAGTCTCCATTCTTGCAGAGCACAGCCTGGTAGAATTTAGTCCCAACATCTTACAGATGACTGATCTGCAAATGTGACTATTACTAGTACTTGTATAATAAGATTTTTTTTTTTATGTGGATAAATACCTTAACAGATGCTTGAGGCAGTGCTTGGCATAAATGGTAAATATAATGTAAACTGCTATTAATTTATCATCTAGGAATTAGGAGAATAGTTACTATCACACTGTTATGATGGTTTAAACACACCTGTCATACAATAGGGGGTCAGTTAATGTTAGTTAGCATTTGGTGCCTGGATACTAGAATGTGGGGCAGAGGGCAAAGATCTGTCCCTGGTTTGGTTTTCTGTGTCTCCCCACTTATCTGTTTTTCGTGGACTTGCTATCTTTCTAACTTCAGGGAAGCCTCTCCCTTCTTCCCCTACCCTGGTTGACTATCACCCTCCTTCAGGCCCTGATGCAGGGCGTTTCCCTCTCAGGCTGACACTTGACTCCTTGCCTACATCTAGCTTAGAACAGAAGGACATACTTACGTTGGAGCGTGTGGGTGAGATATACATAGCACTGTTGGAACTGAAGGTGAGCTAACCTGGGAGAAATGTGATTCAGAGGAGGGAAGGAATTGAAAGGTATTGGAGGGGAAGTAGCCCTGGAGGGTACCAGGAATCTTTAAGGGGAGTGAGGGAATTGTGGGAAATACACAGGGATAAAGAAAAAGGATACTTAAATTCTTTTTCTCTAAACAGGCAGATGGCCCTTCTTCAGGCTAATAAAGATCTCATTTCCGCAGGAATGAAAGAATTTAATGTTCTGCTGAATCAGCAGGTAAGCCTAGGCACTCTGTTTCAAATGGCAGGCCTGCTGTGTTGAGGAGTGGGTGAGGTCAGAGAAGGGAGGAAAATTTGGAGCTGGGAGAGTATGGTAGAGTTGATGGAAACAATTAGAAACAGGGAATATAAATCAGAGAAAAGAGGATGTCAGAGTTTGTGGGTTATTCTGGAATCATATTGCCGATCACAATTTTCTTTACCGGCCTCCCTGTCCTTCCCACCCAGGTTTTCACTGATCCTCCTATCTCTGAAGAAGCCATGGTGACTGTGGTGGATGACTGGGTGAACTTCTACATCAGCTATTACAGGCAACAGGTGATGGGAGAACAGCAAGAGCAGGACAGGGCTCTGCAGGAACTTCGGCAAGAGCTGACTACTTTGTCTACCCATTTTCTGGACAAATATAGGGCCTTCCTGAAGTCCTTATGAGCACTCAAATCACCCACTGCTTTTCTCCTCACTCAGAGACCTAGGCCTGCATCTCTAAGAAATCCTTAAATTCTGCCTCTGTATTCTTTAAATTCTCAGGCTTGACTCCTTTTGGGTGTTACTCTATCTTGGCACCTCAATAAAGAACAACATTGGTTTTGCTGGTCCTCTCGGCTCTTTCTTGAGTGTTGGTCCCTGATTTATAGAGGCAGTTGGTTCCTTTTCCTTCAGTCCTGTTTTCTAGATATATTCTTGAAGATGTAATTAAGGAGATTTGATAACCATTAGGAAATACAGGCAAGCACTAAAGAGAAAGTTCTGAGGAGAGGAGTCATTGAAACTAAGGGGAGATAGAAATTTCCCAGAAATCGTGGTCCTGTGACAGGGTTGTCTATAAGTAAATTGTTGAAGTCTCCCAGTCTTGTTCATTCTATGCTAGGTGGAATTAAAAAGTCCACCCACCTCTATTTTCCAATCTCCTGCCCTAGCTTGAACAAAGTTCTAGATCTTCTGACGCTAAAGATCACCACATGATGTTGTGGCCGCCAGTCCCTGAAAGACACACGGACCGCCAGAACTCAGTGAGTTATAGGAATCACACTCTATTCAGCCAGCTGGGTCTGCCAGGGGTACGCAGACCCCAAATTAAACAGCCCTGAAATGTAGAGGTATAGGGTTTTTAAGCCCCAAATCCCATTCTTCATTCTGTCTGAACACAAAGGTGTATTTTACTTTTATTCACTACCTGTGAACCCACTGGTCAGGTGTGCAAGCGGGGGTACAGAAGCAGAATGCTTATTGTTAGCTCCCATGATGGTAGCCAAGTAATAATTTCCAGCTTATATACAATTGACTGTTTCTCATGCTAAGCAGGTAAGCAGAGTCACTCTCGCAGTTGCAGTTAGCGTTTGAACTCTTTGTTACAAGTTTCATGATTAACAGAATGTGGCTAAGGGTTCCAGGAGCTGGGCCTTTGTCTATTTTTAGGTTTTAATTAACTCTTACCCTTACCACATTTCAGCAGGCTGTCACAACAATACTTTCCTGGAGTATTGCTGTGATTTAGAATTGGAAGGGATCTTTGGAACTGTTTATAGCCCATCCCTTATTTTTCAGCTGTGAAAACTGTAAGGTAAACGTGTGACACGCCGAGAAGTTTTAAAAGCAAACATTTATTGGGAACAGAAGTTTTAAAAGCAAGCATTCATTGGGAGAGGGCTCCAGGGCGAGGTGAGGAGAGGGGCCAGAGAAGTCGTGCCCTGGGGTGGGAGGGTACAGTTTTTATGGGGTTCTGTGAGGGTAGGGGTATAGGGTGGGGAGTTCATCAAATGCTAATTGAGCCTCTGGATTAGGGTGGTAGTGCCTAGGGCTTTAGGGTGGGTCCTATTCAGAAGGTCTGGATTCTGGGTATCAAACTGGGGAGTCTCCAGGAAGGCTTCTGGCTGACCCTTCCCCTGCCAACCTAACAAAAACCTCCATCATTCCTAAACCCATGACCCCAGGATTGGGAAGCAGAGATTCCTGCCCCAATTTTCCTGCAGCTCCAACCTTTTTCTGTCATTCCCTTTCTCTTTGACCTCCACACTCTAAGCTTCCTTATTTTAGGGCTCTGGGGGTGGAACCAGAGCCGGACCAGGCTTAGGAGTTTTTAATAAAACAAAATGAAGTTGCTAGAAGGAGGAGGGAGGGGCCCACTCGCTGTGTTAACTCCGTGGATAGCCTAGAGACACAGGGGGAGGGCTCGTAGAGGCGGGAGGGGCAGGCCTAGAAGGCGGGGAGCACCAATCAGATGCTGTTCCTGAGGCGGGCTCAGGGAGGGGACTCGGCTCTCCCTGTCATTTTCTGTTACCTTTCCGGTGGGAAAGGTTTGGGGCGGAGTAGTGTTTTTTCACCTTCCAACAAGCTTTCGCTTCGGATATGTGCACTCCCAGCTATGATTTTTGGTATTTGAGTCTCTGTAGTCTGCTTCAAGGTGCAAAGAGGACTAGCTCAGTGCCCCCAACATCCTTCTAAACTTGTGGAAGACCCACCAAGAGAATGGCAGCCTCCCAGGGAACCAGGCAGCGAGCAACTCTGAGGTGCAGTTGGTGGCTTTGGCGGAGGCCAGGGCCTTTCCACTGCACCGCTGAGGAAACCTCAGCCCATTAATGGCAACCCAGGGCCTGCTTAGGTGGGACATAGTCAATAGCGTCCCCTTTGCAAAAGACTTGGACAACTGTGTATGGGTGGAGCAGAGAGACCAAGGAACCATCTAAAGAATTAGATTTACTTGGTTGTTATACAAGATGTAGCTTAAAAGAATGGTAAGAGGCCACTCAGGCTCAATTAATGAAAATAAACTTTCCATAAATTTGAGAGTATTCGGCCTTGAAAACTGGGCTGATAATTTCTCAAATGCTCCGATAAAGGAAGATGATCAATTATTAGGTATATTGTAGAAGAATGGGAAGTGCAACATTTAAATTTCATTCCAACTATTTCATAAGCTGTATGAAATTGAGAAATTACAAAACATTTTTTAGGAGAGAAATCTGTCAAACTTTACTGCATGTTCTCATGTTCTGATCACCCAAGCATCTGGTCTTAAATCAAAGAAGTAAAATTTGGAATATTTTGATTTTTCAGTGATGATAGTATGAACCATCAGGATCTGATGGTTCATTATAACAAAATTAACATTACCGGACTAGTAAGCACCCTCTCCCCCCAAACATTACTATTTTGCAGAAAAATTTACCAGTGTTAGCAGAAAGAATTATGCTTCTTTTGCTCTGACAGCAGTACCTGTCAAAGTACCTGAATAAATACTAGAAATAAGATTGTAAACAAAAGGTGAATATTACAACCATAACCCTGCCCTTGTCCTCATCCTGACATTTACCCTGACCCTAGGGCTGACTCTGAACTTGAACTTCACTTTTAACCTCACTCTGACCCTGACACCCATCTCACTTAACCTTGATCCTGACCATAACAGACACCCTTACCCTCCCAATAACCCTGACCCACACTGTCTCACTGACTCTTACGGAAATTGTCTCTCATTTTCACCTTCACACTAATCCTGATGCTGAACTAGATCTTCACCCTCATATTGACCCTGACCAAGTCCCTCACTAAGGCCTCGAATTCATACTAATTCTGATTATGAACCTCAGACTTAACCTGATCCTCACCCCGACCCTGATCATCAGCCTGACACTGACCAACATTATAACTTTGACCCCGAAGCTTATCCTGACACTACTGCCACTGGGATCCTGATCCTAACCTTAATTCTAAAACCTTAATTCTAAGTTTAATTCTAAAGCTTTCCTAACAATGACCTTTATCCTGACACTGACCCTGTTCCTCGGCCTGATCCTTACCTTTACCCTGAGTGTGCTTCTCATTAAGACTCTGATTGTGAACATGAAACAGACTTTGAACCCCACTGTATTCCTCATTCTGACTCTAATCCTGAGCATAACACTTATTCTCATCCTGACCCTGACTGTCACCAAGAATATGACATTTGTATTGGGCCTTGCCCATACCCTGACCTTGACCCTGAAGCTTACCTGTCTCAGACCCTTACTTATAACTTTATAATATACTTGATCCATACCTTGACCTTTATCTGACCTTCAACCTGAAACTAACCCAACACTAATATGTAACTTTACTCTGACCAAGACCTCCACACTCACCCTACCAGTTACCCTTAAGCTGATTATTACTGAGTCTCATGATAAACCTGACCAACCTGATCCTAATCTTTAATTGGACTCTGAATATGATTCTCACTCTCTCCTCGAATCTTGCCTTCACCCTCTCCAGGACCCTGACCCTCAAACTAACTGATATAATCCCAACACCGACTTTAAACTTTCCACCTCTCAAAATTTAAACTAAATTTGATCTTCAACCTGACCTTGACACTGACCCTGATTCTGATCATTACTCTAACCTTAACTGATACCCTGACCT
Source organism: Cynopterus sphinx (assembly GCA_030015415.1). Classification (NCBI taxonomy): domain Eukaryota; kingdom Metazoa; phylum Chordata; class Mammalia; order Chiroptera; family Pteropodidae; genus Cynopterus; species Cynopterus sphinx. The sequence goes on along the minus strand of CM057379.1, from coordinate 88,794,902 downwards.
AGATACTACTCTGAAGTTGACTTTGACCCTGACACCCTCACCTGAAACCTGACTTTGGCCCTCATGCCTGACCCTGTGTATGACATAAATTCTAACACTTAACCTCACATAGCACATGGCTCTGAACTTCACCTTGACTCTGAAACTTATGGGGACTCTGGCCCTGACTTGTACCCTGACTCTCTCCTTGATGTTAATCCTGACACTGACTGATCTTAACCTCACCCTGACCCTGAATATCTTTCACACATTGACTCTGACACTGTAAATTTTTGCCTAAAAACCATCCAGCAAATTCCTATGAGAATAAATTATAAAGTAAGCATTAGCTTAAATAAAACAGAATCTCTTCTCCTTACTTGTAACTGTTAATTTACTGTTTAGCAACAGTTACCAATATTGGCTCAAATTAAAATGATATTTTGAGATAATGATAATATACATATACTATATACATAGCTTAAACATACAGTATATATCATTATATGTATGTTAACATAATCATTCTAGAGCAATGCCTTGTAAAACTCTCTAAGGGTACTGACAACCTCTGACCATCTTTTCCCTAAATTTCACCTTATCTATACTCCCCACTATAGGAAAAGGTAAGTGTCCCTAGAAAGAAAGAACAATTTAATAATGTTCCCTTATACCGACGTTACACACTGTGTTACTCTGATTTTTGTTATGGCAATAACAGAGACAAGCATAACATAATAAGTTTATTCAAACAGGGATCTATCCTGCCTCAGATTTTATGACTTGTCAGTAAATATGTGTAAATAGATTTCTGTGAGCATTGGTGTCAGTTCATGTACACAATTGGAAACTATTTCCTGAGTAGAGTCTAAAACCAAGACATAATGCTGTGGGAAACACAAAGTGAAAATATTTTTAGGAGACATATCATTTTTCTCACATTTTCTTTACCCTGAAGCACAAAGATAATGTCAATAAAATAATATACAAATCACTTAACTTCAGCATAAAGTTAAGACAAAGTATTAAAATAACTATAATAATTAATGCATCTGAAATATAAAGTATATTAATAGTGCTATATATGTATATATACATATTCATATATAGATTATAAATACAATTAAAGGGTAATTCTGGATGATGATAGTCAGAGGAAGTCTGAAAAATGAAGTCAAACAAGGGAGATTTGGGAAAAAGGTAAGCAAAGTAGGAAGGGTAATTATAGGTAAAGACAAAGTTTTGAACAGAATGAAGAGGCAGAATATGTAAGATAGTAATGATTTATCAGAAGTTATATAGATTATCTGAATAGAAAAGTTGATATACAAACAATGTCTAAAATTATGTTAAAATTTAATAATTAACAATAGGATATTACTTGGTTTTGATGAAAAATTACTCCCATGAATTCCTTGTGGGTACAATTACATAAGAGAGACCAAAATGTTTCAGACAAGATCTAAAGAAAATATAATATAGAAAAATAAATAAAATTTTATATTACTCGGCTTTTTAATTCAGAAATCTTAGCTTTTGATATATTAAAATAAATGAGCAATCTATCTATTAACTAAAAATATCTTTCAAAATATAATTTAATATCTTAGATATTTATTAGAGAAAAATTTACAAAAATAAAGAACTTAGTCATTCGGTATTTTCCTGATACCAAAACAAAAGAAAGACGGTACAGCATTTCTCATTCAGTCCCTATCTACTTATCCATGAGACTAAGTTGTTGGCAGATGTATTTGAGAGACAAGGCTCCCTTCTACCACTCAAGTCCCATTTGTGAAATAGAGGCTCTACCTTGGGTACAATACATAAAGATTGGGGCCTTGATCATCCTTGCTCTAGCTTGTGAGGCAGTAGCTTCATGTCTGGTGGGTCAAGCAAAGGAACCTTAGGCTGATGTCTCTCCTCACTGAGCACTCACTTATTAGAGTGGGCTGACAGGGGAAAACTTGCCAATATCCCCACCTCCAACTTCAGAGTCATGCCTCAGAGATTTTTCTTGGAGGGAGAAACAAGACATAAAACAGAGAACATCTAATCTCCTCCCAAAAGAGCTGACTTAATTTGCAATAAAGGATGGAGAAAGAAGTCTGAGAGTGCTTGGAAAAATAGTGGAGAAGACATTTTGGACATGTAAAGAACTTTGAAGTTTTCGTCCCTTTTCAAACAGCAAGGAAAAAGCTGAATAAACTGAAATCAACTAAAAATCAATACCAGAAGGAAAAATGTAAAAATCCACATATATGTGGAAATTAAATAACACACATAACTAATTGGGGAAAGAATAGATCACAAAAAAATTAGAAAATGTCTTCAGACAAATTTTCAGGAAAATACAACATAGTAAAACTTAAGCTATACATCCAAAGCACTACTAATAGAAAATTTTATAACAGCAAAAACATTAAAAAAAGAGAAATACCTTATTAACAACCCAATTTTATACCACAAGGAACTAGAAAAAAAACAAAACTCAAAACTAGAAAAAGGAAAAATATAATAAACATTGGAGCAGAGATAAGTAAAATAACGATTAGAAAAACAATAGAAAAAAATCAACAAAAATAATAGCTGCTTTTTTTAAAAGATCAACAAAATGACTGGCCCTTAGCTAGAGTGAGAAAAAAAGAATGAAGACTCAGATAAAATCTGAATTATAAGAAAGACATTACAACTGCTGTCACAGAAATTACGTGGATTGCTATACAAACCCAGGAAAAATGTCACCAGTAAAGTGGATCATCTACAATAAATGAATTAGTTCCTAGAAATACCCAACCTATCAAGATGAGATCATGAAGAAATAGAAACAGTGAACAGACTTAGAATGAAGAAGGAGATTAAATCAGTTATTAAAGCCTATCAGAAAAGCCCAAGACCAAATGGCTTCACTGGGGAATTCTATTAAACATTTACCGAAGATTATTCTATAATACAATGGCATTGTATGTATAAGGTAATATCTATATATTTTATAGCTGCATTCTGTAATATGTAGAGATATGTGAAATTAGTGTGGAAAAATCTTATTTTTCATTTTGGGGTATGGGCATAAAGGGGTTCATTTTTATACTATATTTTGTGTGTGTTTGAAAGCTTTTATAATAAAAGTATTTACTGGCAACCCCCCAAAAACATTTACAGAATAATTAACACCAATGTCTATAATCATCCTGAAATTTTTACAAATATAATGAAAAGTAAGAAACACTCCCAAACCAATTATATGAAGCAAGTGTTAACATAATGTCAGAGCCAGACAAAATCACAAAAGAAGGAAAGCTATAGATCAAAATCCTTGATACATATTGATGCAGAAAATATAAACAAAATACAAGAAAATCAAATTCAACTGCATATTACAGGATTATACATAATGACCATGTAGTTTTGTGCCCAGAATGCAAGAATGGTTCATTATATGAAAATCAATTAATATAATACACCAAATTGAAAGAATGAAGGATAGAGGCACATAATGCATCTCACTTGAGGCATATAGCTTTGAAAAAATTCAACACTCTCATGATAAAAACACTCAACTAGGAATTGAAGAAAACTACTTCAACGCAACAAAGTTCATTTATAAAAAATACACAAATAACATCATATGCAATATTGAAAAGCTGAATCTTTCATCTGATATCAAGAACAAGGCAAATATACCCACTCTCATACTTTCTATTCAACATCTGACGTAGTACTGGAAGTCTTAACCAGAGCAATTAAGTAAAAAAAAAATACCCAAATTAGAAAAGAATAAGTAAAACTTTATGTTCACAGATGACATGATCTCTCTCTCTCTCTATACACACACACACACACACACACACACACACACATATAATTGAGATATGACATTGAATTAGTGTCTGGTGTACAATATAATAATTTGACATTTGTTTATATTGTGAATGATCATAATAAGTCTAGTTAATATCTATTGCTACACATAGTTAAAATTTTTTCTTGTTAAGAGATCTTTTAAGATCTACTCTTTTAGCAACATTCCAATATACAAAACAATATTATTAACTATAATCACCTTTCTGTACATTGCATTCCCAGTCTTCTTTATGATTGAAAGTTGTACCTTTTGATAGTCTTTACCCTTTTTGTCCACCTCTAAACCAGATTGATAGCAACCAATCTGTTTTCTATAGCTATGAGTTCAGGGTTTTGTTTGTTTTTAGAATCCATGTGCAAGTGAGATAAAGTATTATTTTTTTCCTCTGGTCTGGCTTATTTCACTTAGTATAATAGCCTCAAAGACCATCCTTGTTGTCACAAATAAAAATATTTCATTATTTATAACCAAATATTATGTATATATAAAATATTTTCTTTCTTTATTAAATTTATCTTTTCTTATGTTCCATAGGTTGTCTTTTCATTCTGTCAAAAGTTTTTTTCTTATTGTGAAGAAGTTCTTTAGTTTGATGTAGTTCCAATTATTTTTGTGCTTTTAGTGACAAAGTCAAAAAAATCAGACTTTTACTTTATTTTCTATTTGAATACCTTTTATTTTTTTTCTCTTCTGATTGTTGTGGCTAGTACATTACCTATATAGTTACTGTTGCAGGAAGGAACACCTGAGGGAGGAAATTGGATGCTCAGACAACTTTGTTAGAGGAAGGAGAATTTAATGCTGGCGGATAGTGTGGGGGCTTTCAACATACCCAAAGCACAATCTCCTTTTGGTTAGATTTATTACAGCTTATATACCTCTGCAGTGTCTATGCAAGGGGTGTGTGATTTTTTTGTCTGAGGTTTCACGTGTGCCTCATGACTTAGGATGGAAGGGGGAGCATCGGGTAGGGGGATGTAAGGGGTGAGAAATTTCCAGACCACTGTCTTACAGGTTGTTTGTCTTTCAATCTTGGCGTTATTAGCACTGTTATAGGATTCTTGAACAGAGAGACAGGACATTGAGGCTATAAGTAGGAAGCAACACATATTAATGCCAGCATCTGCTCAGTGAATTCCTATCCAAAGGCTGAGCACCATTTGTAACATAACAGTCTTGTTATTCCTACACAGCTACAAAGATAAGAAAGGACATTAGTTGGTTCGTAATCCATAAATCAACAGATATTAGCTGGAGAGTCTTTGAGGTGGGGGAGGTAGCTATGGGAAAACATGTTAGCTGGAGAGTCCTGGAGGGGAGTGAGGGCAGTTAGGAATGGGATTTAACTGGCTGAATTGGTCATTTCTGCAAGCCCTTTCCTCCGTACCATTTCAGGTGCCCCCTCTTCTCTCTTAACTGTATTGAGAGTTTTTATCATGAATGAATGTTGAATTTTGTCAAATGTGATTTTTTGCATCTATTGAGAAGAGCATGTGTAATTTTTATTTATTCTCTTAATGTGGCATAACTTGGTCATATGTAGAAAGCACTAAAAATTCCACAAAAAACTGCTAAAACTAATAATTCAATAAAGTTGCAGGATACAAAATTAACAGATAATAATCAGTTGCATTTCTATACACTAACAATGAACAATATGGAAAGGAAATTTAAACAATTCCATTTGTAATATTAGTTAAAAATACTTAGAAATAAATCTAACCAAAGATATAAAAGACTTGTACACTAAAAACAAAATATTGCTAAAAAAATTAAAGGATAGAGAAACAAACAAACAAAAAGATAGACAAACAAAAAGATAGACTAAAAACTTCTATTTTCATGGATTGGAAGACAATGCTTTTAAGATACTCAACTATTGAAAGCTATCTACAGATTCATCACAATCCTTATTTAAATCTTAATGTCATGATTTTCAGATATATAATAATTCACCTAAAACTTCATATGAAAATCAAATGACCTATAAAGCCAAAAAATCTTGAAAAGGAAGAGCAAAGTTGGAGGGTCTATGCTTCCTAAATCTAAAACCTATTACAAAGTTACAGTAATCAAAATTTGTACTGGAATAAAAACAGATATATAGACCAAAGGAATCAAATATAGAACCCAGAGTTAATCCTCATATAGTTGATTAAATGATCTTTGACAAAAGTGCCAAATATACTAAATTAGAAAAGAACAATTTTTCAACATATGGTGCTAGAAAAACTGTCAATAGGCAAAAGAATAAAATTGGTCTCTTATTTAATAACATAAAAAAATTAACGCAGTTAACTAAAAACCTAAATATGAAACCCAAAACTATAAAAATTCTAGAAGAAAACATGAAGGATAGATTTGGCAAGGATTTCATGGATAAGACATCAAAAGCAAAGGCAACAAAAACAAAATAGACAAATGAAACTAAATCAAACTTAAAAACATCTTTGCATCAAAGTAATCAAAAGAGTGAAAAGGCAACTTATGTAATGGAAGATAATATTTTCAAACCAAATCAGATAAGAGGTTAATATCCAGAATGTATAAGTAACTCCTATAACTCAATAAAAATTAATAAACAAATTTAAGAATGTCAAAGCAATTAAATAGATATTTCTCTAAAGATGAGTTAAAATGGCCAAGAAGTATATAAAAGTATTTTCAACATCACTAACCACTGGAGAAATAAAAATCAAAACCAAAATGAGTTATTGTCTCACACTCATTAGTGTGGCTTCTATTTTTTTAAAAAAGACTATATCAAGTGTTGGTGAAAATGTAGAAAACTGAAACCTTTTTGCACTGTTAGTGGGACTGTAAAATGGGACAAACATTATAGAAAACAATATGGTTGTTTCTCAAAATTGAAAATGGAATTGTCACATGACCCAACAATCCTCCTTTAGGTAATATATCTTAAAGTATTGAAAGCAGAATTTCTGGGAGATATTTACACACTCATGCTAATTGTGTCATTATTCATAATAGTCAAGAGATGGAAGCAATTCAAATGTCCATCAACAAAGTGATGACTATAAATATAGCCTTAAAATGAAAAGAAGTCCTGTCAAACGTTGAAACATGGATGAACCTTTAGAATATTATGCTAAATGAAATAAGCCAAATGCAAAAACACAAATAGTATATAATTCCACTTATAGGAGGTATCTAAGACAGTCAGATTCATAAAAAAAGAAAGAGTGGTGTTTGCCACAGCCTGTGGCAAGTAGTTGGTAATGGGCATGCAAGATTAAAATGTTCTGGATATCTGTTGAACAACAATGAGAATATATTTAACACAAAATAACCTGAAAGAATAGAAACTATGCAAACTATGCTCAAACCATAGTAGAATTAAATTGGAAATCAATAAGAAAAAATAGCTACAAAACTTGAATATAAAATTATACACTTCTAGAGTTCTAGTCAAGATGGTGGGAGGTAAACGCTGTGCTTGCCTCCTGCCATGACCACATAAAAAATACAAATAAGTTATAGAAAAATCAACCTAGTGGACCATCTGAAGAATAGATGAACATAACGCCTATAACCAAGGATATAAAGGAGAAATCATGTTGACAACGGTAGGAGGTTCAGAGACACCAAATGTGTTATCCCATAAAAAACAAATGAACAAAAAAGATATAATATGTTGAATTATCCTTGTGCCCTTGCAATAAACCCCATTTAATCATAATGTATAATCTTTTTAATGTATTTTTGTATTCAATTTGTTAATATTTTGTTTAAAAGTTTTGCATCTCTATTTATCAGGTATTGGTCTGTAGTTTTTTTTTTTTATGTTATCCTTACAAGGTTTTGGTATCATTATAATAGCCTTATAAAATGAATTAACAAGTATTGCCTCTTCTTCAATTTTTTGGAAGAGTTTGAGAATGACAGGTATTAAATCATCTTTGAATGTTTGGTAGAATTCACTAGTAAAGCCATCTGGTTCTGGAAGCAAACCAATCAATGTGATACATCATGTAAACAAAATAAAAAATAAAAATCATATGATTATATCAATAGATGCAGAAAGAAACATTTAACAACAAATAACAAGTATTGATGAGGATGTGAAGAAAAGGGAATGCTTGTGCATTGTTGAAATAGTAAATGAGTATAGTCACAATGGAAAACAATATAGCTATTATTCAAAAAATTAAAAATAGAACTATTGTATGACCCATCAATTCAACTTGGAGCTAATACTTGAATCTCTATTTCTAGAATTGGCCCTAGGTTTTGGGTCAAATATAAACTAATGGTGTTTCAAATACTTCTAGGTAAAAAGAAGAACTAAGGACCAGGCAGGGCCTGACACCATATTGGTTTTTTGCTCCAATTTTCTCATCTATAAAATAGAAACAATATATTTCCAGCTTACCTCAAGGTATGTAGAAGGATCATAATACAATATATGAAAAAGGGCTATGCAAATTGTAAACATTTGCATCTTTATTGTTTTTATTTTTAATAGCATTTATTGCCTTTCAATCATATATATTCTGCTTTTATATTATATTTATTTATTAGTTTATTTATTAGTGTCTCCTTACCATATTGTGAAGATATGGAGGGCAGGAATCTGTGTTTTGTTAACCATTCTACCCAAAACATGCATCAATAGAATAGACTTTAGTATATTTGATATAGAAAAAAATATTTGTTAAATAAAAATGTTGTCTACAGCCATGCCACCCTGAACATGCCCAATCTAGTCTGATCTCAGAAGTTATGCAGGGTCAGGCCTGGTTAGTATTTGGATGGGAGACCACTTAGGAATAGCGGATGCTGTAGGTGGAAAAAAATGTTAATGTTTGATATAGGGCCAGGAAAAAATAGCATAGATAATAGAAGCTCTGTTCATCCCTCTTGTGACCACATCAAAGTAGTGACAGAAACACAGAGTAAACAGCAAGCAGCGTCACCTGGGATTTAGATAAACAGAAACACTACAACTAGGGAGAGAAATAAGAAATCACCCTACAATGGTAGAAATTGCTTGGTCCCCAGTGGCTAAGTGGGACATAGGCTGTAGCAGTTGGCAGCTGCAGACACTGCTTACAGGGGTCCTTTCTGTAGGTGGACTTTCATGGTGATGGACCTGCTCTCTCTTGCACCAGCACCAGGTCAGCTATTCAGGGGGTACCAGGGATTTATAGGGGGACACTGAGTTGTTGGAGAGAGGTCTGGAGGCAAGGCTTTCTCTTAGGCAAAAGTGCTGGCAGTATTCATTGTTACTCTATTGAGCACTTCCCCATCCAAGTGTGCAGACACAGGTGCAGATATAGTTAAGATGTCATCAAAACTGGAAAACAGAGGTTGCTTTGCCCAGAGGGTTCCCTGAATTCCACCTTTCCCAATTCACAGCTTCACCCAAGCCACATCCAGTTGTGTCCTGGGCAAGTGGTCCTTGCTGAGCCAACTTTAAGACTAACACCGGTGGCAGCTGGCCTTGGTTTCTGTCATGGCCTCTTGAGGCAACTATAAGCACAGCATCCAGTGGATTGCTTGCTGAATCTTAATTGGTGGCCTCGAAAGAGTACAGGAGGGGGCTAAAATTAGTTTGTAGCTGAAGTCCTCTCAGGACTGTGCCACTGGACACCTGCTACACAAAGCCATGCTAATAAGACTGGGAGACTTAGAAGCTTTGCTTAGTATATAGATACAGAAAGGCAGCCAAAATGGGAAGACAAAGAAGCAGAAACCATATGAGAGAACAGAATAGAGATCCAGGAATAATGGAGTCAAGCAATCTAACAGATGCAAAGTTCAAAATATTGGTTAAAAAAGAACTTAATGAACTTAGGGGAAGTGTAGATCAACTTACTGAGAACTTTAACAAGGAGATAAAGAACATAAAAAATGGAAATGGAAATTATAAAAGGGAACCAATCTGAAATGAAGAACACGTTAGCTGAGATGAAGAGTACATTAGAGAGAATAAACAGAGTGGATAAAGAAGAAGACTGAACCACTGATATAGAGCATGGTGAAGCCAAGGACACTCAATCAGAATGGCAAGAAAAAAGAAGCCAAGACTATAATAATAATTTAAGGAGCTGATGGAACAAAATTAAATGAATGAATATCCATGTCATAGGGTTACCTAAAGAACAAGAAGTTGAAGAGCTATTTGAAGAATAATGATAGAAATCATCCTTAATCTGGTGAAAGAAATAAACATACAACCACAGGAAGCTCAGAGAGTCCCCAAAAAGATGAACTCAAAGAGGCCCACACCAAGATACATTATAATTAAAATGACAAAGGTTAAATACAAAGAGAGAATCTTAAAAGCAGCAAGAGAAAAGCAGATATTTACCTACAAGGAAGCAGCCATAAGACAGGAAACTGATTTCTTAAAACAAACAAACAAACAAACAAACAAACAAACAAACTATGCAGGACAGAAGGGCTTGGCACAAAATAGTCAACATGATGAAAACCCAGGATCTACAACCACAAATACTTTATCCAGCAAAGCTATCATTTAAAATCAAAGGACAGATAAAGAGCTTCCCAGACAAAAATAAGCTAAAGGAATTTATCAGTATCAAGCTAATATTACAAGAAGTATTGGAAGGACTTTTTTAAGAAAAAAAAAAGTATCAAAAACATGAATAAAGGATGGTAATAACCACAAATCTATTAACAAGTACCTCAGAAGGAATAGAATTAAGCGCTTCAACAAAAAGATAGCGTGGCTGAATGGATTAGACAACCCCTACATATGCTGCATACAAGAGACTCACTTCAGATTAAAAGATACAAATAGACTTAAAGGAAGGGAATGGAAAAAGATATAGCCTTGATGAATGAAGTAAGTCAGATAGAGAAAGACAAATGTCACATGATTTTATGTACATGTGGAACCTAAAAAACAAAAACGGAAACAAACTCACAGATTCAGAGAATATATTGAGGGCTACTAGAGGGGAGAGGGCTTGGGGGGACAGTGAAAAAGGGCAAAGGGATTAAAAAGTATAAATGGACACTTACAAAATAGACTTGGAGATATGAAGTATAGCATAAGGAAAATAGTTGATGATATTATAATAAATATGTAAGGAGGAAGAGGGGTACTAGATTCAGTGGAGTGATCACTTTGTAAGTTAGATAGATCTCTAATAACTATGCTGTACAACTTAAACTAATATACTATTATATGTCAACTATAATTTAAAAACTAATTGAATTGTACAGTGTAAATATGATCAACTAATTATCCATTATATTTCAAAAAGCCAGAAAAAATAAAAATGTTAATGTTTATTATAAAAATAAGTTAATGATGAAGATGTAAAAACAGTTATGGGGATGTAAACTATAGCATAGGGAATATAATTATTAATATTATAATAACTATGTACAGTGTCAGATGGGTACTTCATAAATTATATAAATATTTCATCATGATGTTGTATACCAAACTAATATAATATTGTACATCAACTGTTGAAAAAAATTCTTTTAAGTCATTAAAAGAAATAATTATCAAGGTAGCCAAGGTAAAGAAGACATTAATCCATAAAGAAAATCCCATTAGGCTATTGGATTTTTAAGCAAAAGCCCTTCAAACTAGAAGAGAGTGGAATCAAATATTTAAAATAATGGAGAGACATCACCAGCCAAGAATAATATATCTAGAAAAGTTAACCTTTAGATATAAAGGAGTAGTAGAGGCTTTTCCAGACAAACAGGAGTCGAGAGAATGTACCATCAGAGGATCTGTGTTATAAAAAATGCTAAAAGGAGATCTTCTACCTGAAACAAAACCTCAAAATGACACAGAACTGTGAGTAAAATGACAGAAGCATAAAATTGTAAATCTTATTTAAAATAAGGTATTAAACATGTAAATATAAGATAACAAAGCTGGGTAAAAACATTTTTTAAAAGGCAATAGTTTCTACAGTTTGGAAGTGAATGCACAGCACAAAAAGGGTTAATTTGTGACAACAAAAACATAAAAGGGCTAAGACAAAAGTAGAAAACTTACACAGTTGAATAAAAACAAAATCAGAAGAAAAAATAAACTATTGTACATATGAAACTCTTTAGAGTAAATGTAATAATAAAATAAAATAAAATAAAATAAAATATAAAATCATGATTTTTTTTTATGAGGAAACAGGTGTTCTAGTAAAGATGGCAGAGTAGGTAAATGCTGTGCTTACCTCCTTCCATGACAGCACTGAAATTACAACTAAAATATAAAATGACAAGCAGTGGCTGATATTGTCTTGCACAGGAGCCTCTCCCAAGAGGATCCAGAACTGAAACATCTGGTAGCTGACTTAAACCATAACAGAACACTACCCAATTATCCTCACAAGCAACACATGGAAAGGGTAATCTTGGCAGGCATAAGAGCTCACTGGGGCAAAGCCTGCTCCCGGGGTCATTTCCCCCCATCCCTTCATAGCATTTCATATGCTGTGGTTGTGGCCAATACTTACAGCCAGTAAGCTTGAAGGTCAATTCTATGCACTGAAAGAAAACAGCAAGCAAGTCTCAGGTGCAACAAGAGGGCACTTACAAACCATACAAGTAACACTCCTGGAGCATCCAGAGCAGGTAACTTAGGAGAATTACACACTGGGCCTCCCACATACCTACTACATAATGCAAGACTACCAAGACTTGGAGACTCAGCAGATCTACCTAATACGTAGAAATAAAAACAGAAAGGCAGCTAAAATGAGAAAAAAAAAGTCCCAAGTAAAAAAAAAAAAGAAAACTCTAGAAAAAAGAATGAAATGAAATGGAGGCAAGAAATCAACCAAATAGAGTTCAAAATATTAGGTTATAAGGATGCTTAAGGGACTTAGTGAGAACTTCAACAAAGAGACAGTAAGCATAAAAATCATAAAAACCATAAAAAAGAACCTGTCAGAATTCAATAATGAAATAACTAAAATAAAAGACAAATTAGAAAGAATCAACAACAGATTAGATGAAGCAGATAATCAAATCAGTGATTTAAAAGACAAGGTAGCAGAGATGGCAAGGAAACATGGTGGAGTGAGAGACGTCTTTAGTTCTCTCACCCTGAAACAACAATAAACTGAACATCTAAAATTCAACATAAAACACATAAGCCACATACCAGCATGTCTGAGCATGAGATCTGTGCATAAGAGCTACCATGGGTCAGAACCCTGGGTTCTGGGTGATGGACTGGGTGAAATAAAGAAGCTGCCTCTCCCATCTCTAAGAGCTCTTTGCAGGAGGAGGGGGAGGGGTGAAGGTGCGGCGACTTCTCTGAACAGCTTTCCTGGAAGTGCCAGAACTTCTAGCAGCTGACAGTAGGGCCCAATCATCAGGCAGAAAGCAGAGAAGTGGGATGGGACAGAAGAAAAAAAAAAAAACGTTTGATTTTTACTGGCCAGGGATCCAAAACTGAGGCTGGGCTGCAGCTCCCAACCCCCAACCCTCCTCACATATCCTCCTAGATCTAATACCACAAAGCCCCAAGAGAATCTGAGAAAAAGCTGCTGAGACTGAAATTACCTCTAGCAGTCTCTGGAGCTCCCTGTGGGAGAGGGGAAGTGGAGAAGGTGCAGCGACTTCCCTGATCAGCCTGCCTAGAAGTGCCAGACTTCTAGCAGCTGGCACCAAGGCCCAGTTATCAGAGCCGAAGGCAGAGAAGCAGGACAAGACCATAGAGAAACAACAGTTGATTTTACTAGTCCAAGTTACAAAACCGAGGCTGAGTTGCAGCCCCCAACTCTCATCCTAGAGGGCCCCTCCCACCACATAATCTGAGACCAATCATCACAGAGCTGCAGGAGAATCGAGCAAATGCTACCGAAACTGTTGTTAACACTGACAAGTACTGAAACTAAAAGTAGCAAGTGTGATTAAATATCTAGAAGAAAATAAAAAAGACATTTAGGCTTTATATTAAGCAGAGATTTAAAAGGCTTACTACATGCCCCCTACTGGAAACCAGAAGAAAGTTGCCTTCATTACAGCAGGCTAAAGAGAGACCTTTATATAATAAATCTTTCTGGAAAAACAACAGAATACACTTCCATTAATGCCCAGGTGGAGAAATAGTCCATTAAACACCATGAACAACCAAGGTGACAAGGCATCTCAGAAAGAAAGAGAAAAATTTCCAGAAAATAAGCTTACAGACATAGAAATATGAGACTTAAATGACAGAGAATTCAGGATGGTACTTCTGGAAAAACTCAGTGAGATCCAAAACAACTTAAATCAACAATTTCAGAGATTGAAAAAAATACTAGAGGAGCAGAGCAAGGAGATTGAAACCCTCAAAAAGAACCAAATAGAACTTCTGGAGAGGAAGAACACACTGCAAGAATTAAAAATGAAGTAGCAAGCTTGAGAAAAAGAGTCGACCAACTGGAGGAAAGGATCAGTGATATCAAAGACAGAAATCTAGAAATAAATCAGAAGGAAGAAGAGAGAAATTGAAGAACAAAAAATAATGAAAGAGAAATTCAGGAGCTACTGATACCATCAGGAGAGGAAACATAAGAATAATGGGCATTATTGAAGGCGAGGAAAAGGAGCAGGGACCAGAAAGTATTTTTCAGACAAATAGTGGGCAAGAATTTCCCAAATCTAAGGAATGAGCTGAAGCTTGGAATTCAAGAAGTCAACAGAACACCCAATTATCTCAACCCAGAAAGGCCTTCACCAAGACATATTGTAGTAAAATTATCAAAAATCACTTTTGAAGACATAATTCTTAGTGTAGCCAGGGAAAAGAATATGGTAACATATAAAGGAAAACCCATTAGATTATTATCGTACTTCTCAGTGTAAACCTTACAAGCCAGAAAGAAATGGAGTCAAATATTTAAACTATTAAGTGGAGGAAGCTACCAGCTTAGAATAATGTACCCAGCTAAACTCTTCTTTAAATATGAAGGAGAAATTAAGACCTTTTCAGGCATACAAAAATTGACTTCTTTACTATAAGGCCTGCATTACAGGAAATACTGAACGGTGTCAGCTCATCTAAAACAAAATAACAAAACAAAAAATAATACATAATTAGGAGTAAAGTGACTACCATGCAAATAGAAGCAGAGGAGTGGAATCCTTACTAAGAATGGGGCATTATAAGCTTAAATAATAATAAGAGAATTGCTATAGCAAGATAGTAATGAACATTCAGCATACATAGGGACAAATTGAGAGAATGATGACTGAAAAGAGGAGGATTCAAAGATCCAAGTTCACAAAGGGGAAAAGAGATCAGGTACACGCAAAAGGAAATGGATGACTGTACACACACACACACACACACACACACATTATCCTTTACATATTTGTAATGGTAACCACATATCAAAGATTTAGAACTGAAGTATATAACTTAAAACAAGAAGAACCAGAAGCAAAACCCACAAAAGCCAACAAAAATAAAGAAAACAGAATCACAAGGACAAGGAAACAATGGAAACACCGACCTACCAGAAAGCAAAAGATATAATGGCTATAAGAAGACCTCATAGTTCAATAATCACCCTAAATGTAAATGGACTGAACTCACCAATAAAGTGGTAGAGAGTTGCAGATTGGATCAAAACACAAAACCCAACCATATGCTGCCTCCAGGAGACATATCTCAGTTCCAAAGACAATTATAGACTCAAAGTGAAAGGGTGGAAAATGATATTTCAAGCAAATGGCATTCAGAGAAAAGCAAGAGTAGTGGTACTAATATCAGATGAAATAGATTTCAAAATGAAAACAGTATAAAAGATACTGAGGGACACTGCATAATTATAAAGAGAGTCATGCATCAAGAAGACATAACACTTTTTAATATCTCTGGTTCCAATCAGGGAGCCCCGAAATATGTAAAGCAATTACTAACATAACTAAAGAAACAGACCAAAACACTATTACAGCAAGGACCTAAATACCCCACTGTAGGATATGGACAGATCATCCAAATGAAAAATCAATAGTGAAAAACATCCTTAAATGACACATTACACCGGCTGGATATAATTGACATATACAGAGCCTTCCATTCCCAAACAACTACTTATATTCTTCTCAAGTGCACATGGAACATTCTCAAGAATCGACCACATAAATGGGACACAAAAATAACCTCAACAAATGTAAGAGGGTTTAAATCATACCAACCATATTCTCTGATCATAATGCTTTGAAACTAGAAATCAACTGCAAAAAGAACGTAGGAAGAACCACAAATACATGGAGATTAAACAACATGCTACTGAAGAATAACTGGGTCAGGAAAGAAATGAAAAAGAGAGATCAAGAGATACATAGGAACAAATGATAATGATAATACAACATATCAAAATTTTTGGAACACTGTGAAAGTGGTCATAAGAGGAAAGTTCATATCATTACAGGCCTACCTCCAAAAACAAGAACAATTGAAATAAATAACCTAATGCTTTATCTTAAAAAAGTAGAAAAGGAAGAATAAAAGAGGCCTAAAGTAAGCAGAAGTAAAGAAAGCATCAAAACTAGAGCAAAAATAAATGAAATTGAAAACAAACAAACAAAAAAATAGAAAATATAAATACAACAAGAAGCTGGTTCTTTGAGAAAGCTAATGAAATTGACAAGACCCTGGCTAGACTCACTAAAGTAAAAGGACACAAAAACAAAATCAAGGATGAAAGAGGGAAAATTATGACTAACATCACAGAAATAGAAAGAATATTATGAAAAAGTATATAATAACAAATTTAATAACCTAGAAGAAATGGTCCAGTACTTAGAAAAATACAATCTTCCTAGACTGAATCAAGAAGAACTGGAAAATCTAAATAGACTGATCAGCAATATGGAAATTGAAATAATTGTCAAAAACCTACCAAAAAGTAAAAGTCCAGGACCAGATGACTTCTCAGTGAATTCTATCAAACATTCAAAGATTTAATACCTATTCTCCTCAAACTCTTCCAGAAAATTGAAGAGGAGGCTATACTTCCCAACTCATTTTATGAGGCCAATGTTACTTTGATACCAAAACCTGGTAAAGATAACACACACACACACACACACACACACACACACATACACACACACACGCACAAAACAAAACTACAGATCAATATCTCTCATGAACACGGATGCAAAAATCCTAAGTAAGATACTAGCGAACCTAATACAGCAGCATATTAAAAAGATTATACATCATGTTCAAGTGGGCTTCATCCCAGGGGCACAGGGATGATTCGACATATGCAAATCAGCTAATGTAATACACCGCATAAACAAATTAAAAAATAAGAATCATATGATCATATTGATAAATGCAGAAAAAGCTTTCAACAAAATATAGCATTTATTTATGATCAAAACACTTAACTAAATCAGTATAGAAGGAAAGTACCTCACATAATAAAGGCCATATAATACAAACCCTCAGCCAACATTATACTTAATGGTGAAAAGCTAAAAACCTTCCCTCTAAGATCAGGAACAAGGCAAGGCTGTCTACTATTGCCACTCTTATTCAATATAACATTAGAGGTCCTAGCAAGTGCAATCAGACAAGAGAAAGATATAAAAGTCATCCAAATAGGAAAATGAAGAAGTCAAACTGTCACTATTTTCAGATGACATGATTCTCTATGTAGAAAACCCTAAAGACTCCAAAAAAACACTACTAGAAACAATAAGAAAATACAGTAAAGTCTCGATATAAAATCAACATTCAAGAATCGATAGTGTTCCTATATTCTAATAATAAAGTGTCAGAAAAAAGTGGAAAAAATAATTTCTTTTGCAATTGCAACAACAAAAAATACCTAAAAATAAATTAAGCAAAACATGTGAAAGACCTATATAATAAAAACTACAAGACCCTATTAAAAGAAATTGAAGAAGAGACAAAGAAATGGAGAGATATTCTGTATTTTTGGACTGGAAGAATTAACATACTTAAAATGACCATATTACCTAAAGCATTACACAGATTTTATGCAATCCCCATCAAAATCCCATCGGCATTAAAAACAAAACAAAACAAAACAGAACAAAAAAATTAGATTTGTATGGAAACTCAAAAGATCCCACAATGGCAAAGCACTCCTGAGAAAAAAGAACATGACTGGTGGCATCACTCTGCCCAACTTCAAATCATGCTACAAAGTGACAGTAATCAAAACATCATGGTATTAGCAACAAACAAACACATAGACCAGCAGAACAGAATTGAGAGTCCAGAAGTAAACACATATTTATAAGGGGCAAATAATTTTCAACTACAAGCCAAAAACATACAGTGGAGGTCATTAGCAAAAGAATGAAACTAGACTGTTGTCTATCACCACACACCCAAATTAACTCAATATGGATTATGGACCAGAATATAAGACTGGAATCAATAAAATGCATAGACAAAAACATAGGAACTAAACTCAAGGACCTGGGACTTAAAGAGGTTTTTATAAATTTGATCTCAAAGGCAAGAAGAGTAAAAGCAAAAATAAATGAATGGGACTACATCAAACTAAAAAGCTTCCACTCAGCAAAAGAAATTGCCAATGAGGTAAAGAGAGAAACATTCGAATGGGAACATATATTTGCATGCAACGCCTCCAGTAAGGACCTATATCCAAAATATACAAATAACTACAACAACAAAAACTCCAAACAATCCAATCAAAAAATGGGCAGAGGACCTTAACAGACACTTCTTCCTAGAGGACAAATGAATGGTCAACGAGTATATGAAAAGATGCTCAACATCACTAGCTACTAGGGAAATGCAAATCAAACCCACAATTTGATACCATCTCACACCTGTTATAATAGCTATAATCAACAGAACAAGTAATAACAAATTTTGGAGAGGATGTGGAGAAAAAGGAACCATCATACAACACTGATGGGACTGTAAATTGGTATAGCCACTAGGGAAAACAGTATGGAGGTGCCTCAAAAACTAAAAATTGATCTATTATATGATCCAGCAATCTCTCCATTGGGTATTTACCCCAAAGACCTGAAAACGCATATACGAACAGATATATTGGCACACTGATGTTCATAGCAGCACTATTCACAATGGCCAAGACAGGAAAGGAACTAAAGTGTCCTACAATAGATAATTGGCTAAAGAAGCTGTGGTACATATATACAATGAAATATTACTCATTCATAAGAAGAGATGAAATACTGCCATTTGTGACAACCTGGATGGATCTTGAGATAATCATGTTAAGTGAAATAAGCCAGAGAAAAAGTTGAAAACCACATAATATCACTAATATGTGAGACATAAACCTAAAATGAACAGGACATACAGAGACTCAGGGTTATGAACAATGGACTAGTGGTTACCAGAGAGTAGAAGGTGGGGGAGGGGGAAAGAGGTAGTCAAGATAAAGAGGGTCAAATAAAGCAGGCAGGGGTAGGGTGAAATGGATAAACGAGATCAAATATATAGTAGCTGAAGGAAACTGGACTCTGGATGGTAATTACACTATAGAATATATAGACGTCAAATTATAATGTACACTTAAAAATTATATAATTGTATTAACCAATGTTATCCTACTAAACTTACAAAAAAAATAAAAAAGAAATGATAACTAAAGAAAAAAGACAAGGTAGCAGAGAACAGTAAAATCAGAACAGCAATAAAAAATGGATTTTGAAATATGAGGATAGTTTAAGGAACCTCTGGGATAACATCAAGCATAGCAACATTTGCATTATAGAAGTGCTAGAACAAGAAGAAACAGAACAAAAGGTTAAGAACCTATTTGAAAAATAATGACTAAAAATATCTGTAACCTAGCAAAGAAAATAGACATACAAGCCCAGGAAATGTAGAGTCCCAAAAAAGATGACTCTAAACTGGCCTATACCAAGATAAATTATAATTCAAATGCCAAAAGTTAAAGACCAATAGAGAATCTTAAAAGCAGCAAAAGAATAGCAGTTAGTTACCTATAAGAAAGCTAACATAAGACCATTAGATAATTTCTCAACAGAAACTTTGTAGGCCAGAAGGAATTGGCAGGAAATATTCAAAGTGATAAAAAGCAAGAACCTACAATCAAGACTACTCTACCAAGCAAGGCTATTACTTAAAATTCAAAGAGAGATAAAAAGTTTTTCAGAAAAGAAAAAGGTAAAAGAATTCATCATCACCAAACCAGATTATAGCACATGTTAAAAGGGAGTTTTTTAAAAATAAGAGGAAAAAATAAAACATAAATGTGAATAATAAAATGGCAATTACTAGTTACCTATTAAAAATCACTTTAAATGTAAATGAATTAAATGCTCCAATCAAAAGACATAGGGTAGCTGAATGGATTAGAAAACAAGACACATACATATGCTGTCTATAAGAGAACTACTTTAAATAGAAAGTAAAGGGATGAAAAAATATTTTCATGCCAATGGAAACAATAAAAGTTGAGGTAGAAATATGTATATCAGACACAATAGACTTTAAACAAAGCTATGAGACAAAAAACATTTTATAATGATAAAGGAATCTTTCCAAGAAGAGGGTATAATCCTTGTAAACATTTATGAACCCCAAATAGGCACACCTAAATATATAAAACAAATAGTAACCAACATAGAATAAAAGATCAACAATAATGCAGTAATAGTAGAAAACATTAACACCTCTTTAACATGAAGACATCTTTCATACAAAATCAACATGGATGCAGTGGTCTTAAGTGACACATTAGACCAGATGAATTTAATTGATATTTTTAGAGCATTTTACACCAGATAGCAGAATTCTTTTCACATGTGCATGGAATATTTTACAAGATAGACCACATTTTAGGACACAAATAAGTTAAGAAGATTAAAATCATGCCAAGTGTCTTCTTTGACCACAATGGTATATAATTAAAAATTAATTACAAGAAAATAGCTAAAAAACACACAAATGCATAAAGAATAAATAACATACTATTAAATAATGAATGGGTTAAGAATGAGATTAAGGACAAAATCAAAAGATACTTTCATACAAATGATAATAAAAACACAACAACCCAAAATCTATGGGACACAGCAAAAACAGGAAAATTTATAGCAATACAGGTGTACTCAACAAACAAACAAACAAACAAACAAACAAACAAACAAACAACAAAGTCAAACAAACATCTAACTTTATACTTAATGGAACAAGAAAAAGAACAGGAAACAAAGCACAAAGTGAGTAGAGGGAAGGAAATTGTAAAGATCAGAGAGGAAATAAACAAAATCGCGTCTGAAAAATACTAAAGATCAGTGAAACCAAGACCAGGTTCTTTGAAAAGATAAACAATATTAATAAACATTTAACCAGACTCAACAAGAAAAAAAGAGAAAAGACCCAAATAATTAAAAACAGAAATAATAGATAAGTGACAATGGACACCACAGAAATACAAAGGACTATAAGAAAATACTATGAGCAATTATATGCCAACAAATTAAATGATCTGGGAGAAATGAATATATTTCTAGAAACACATAATCTTCCAAGACTGAATTAGAAGAAAAAAAAAACACAAGAAAAACTGAATAGACTGATTACTAACAAAATTGAATCCATAATCAAAAAACTCTCAACAAATAAAAGTCCTGGACTGGATGACTCTGCATGTGATTTATCAAACACTCCAAAGAGGATTAACACCTATCTTTCTTAAACTATTCCAAAAATTGAAGGAGAAAGAAGACTCTCACACTCTTTTTATGAGGCCACCATTACCCTGATTCCAAAACCAAACAAAGACAATAAAAAATACAAAAGTATGGGCCAATATTTCTGATAAACTCTTATGTAAAAATCCTTAGCAACATATTTGCAAACTGAATTCAGCAATGCATTAGAAATATCAAACATCATGATCAAGTTGGATTTATTCCTGGGATGCAAGTTTGGTTCAACATTCACAAATCAATTAGTGTGATACACCACATTAAGAAATTAAAAGATAAAAATCATATTATCATATCAATAGACACAGAAAAAGTGTTAAACAAAATCCAGCATTGATTTATGATAAAAACTCTCAGTGAAGCAGGAATAGAGGGACCATACCTCACATAATAAAGGCCATATATGACAAACCTACATCTAACATCATAGTCAATGGGGAAAGGCTAAAAGCATTTTTCCTTAAGATCAGGAACAAGATAAAGATGTCCACTTACACTATTTCTATTCAGCATAGTATGGGAAGTCCTAGCTATAGAAGTCATACAAGGAAAGGAAATAAAAGGCATCCAAATTGGAAAGGAAGAAGTAAAACAATTATTTGCAGATGATATGATGTCATATCTAGAGAACCCTAAAAATTCCACCAAAAACTGTTAAAACTGATAAATAAATTCAGTAAAGTAGGATACAAAATTATTATCCAGAGTCAGATGCATTTTAATACATCAGTGATAAACTATCAAAACGATAAATTATAAAAACAATCCTACTTGCAATGGCATCAAAACAGTAAAATACGTAGGAATCAAAGTAAGCAAGGAGGCGGAGACCTGTTCTTGAAAAATTCTAAGTAATTGAAAAAAAAATTCAAGACAATAAAAATGAATGAAAGTATATTCTGTGCTCATGGGGAGAAAGAATTAAAGTTATTAAAGTGGCTATACTACCCAAAGCAATCTACAAATTCAATGCAATCACTATCAAAATACCAGTGGCATTTTTCAGAAAACTAGAACAAATAATCTAAAAATTTATATAGAACCATAAAAGGTATCGAATAGCCATGGTAATCTTGAGAAAGAAGAACAAAGTAGGAGATATTGATGTCAAACTATATTACAAGACTATAGTCATCAAAACAGCACAATACTAGCAGATATATAGATTAATGAAACAGAATAGAGAGTCCAGAAATAAATCCATGCCTATATGGTCATTTAATCAATGACAAAAAATGTTAAGAATATACAATGTGTTAAGAACAGTCTCTTCAACAAATAATGTTGAGAAACTGAACAGATACATGTAAAACAATGAAACTGGACTAGACTTTTACATCATATACAAAAATAAACTCAATAAAGAGTAAAGACTTAAATGTAAGACCTGAAACTGTAATGCCTCTTAAAGAAAACAGGGAGCAAACTCTGATACTACTTTTAGTAACATTTTTTTTTTTCTGATATATCTCCTTGGACAAAAAAACAAAAGAAAAACAAATGGGACTATATTAAACCAAAAATTTTTTGCAAAGCAAAGGAAACTATTGACAAAATGAAAGACAACCTACTAAATGGGAGAAGATTTTTGCCTATGGTACATCTGATATTGTGTTATATCGAAAAATTATAAGAACTCATACAACTCAACAACAAAAAAAATCAGACAAATTTAAAAATAGGTAGAAGACCTGAATAGGTATTTCTTCAAAAAGGAAATACAGATGGCCAACAGACATATGATAAGATGTTAAAGATAGCTAATTATCAGAGAAATGCAAATTAAAACTGTAATGAGATATCATCTCATACCTACTTGTGGACCCAGCTCTGCCTTCTGTAAATGGCCTAAACTATTAGGCTCACTTGCAGTTATCCCTTTTAGCTATGCAACTGCGTGCAATCAGCTCAAATCTCTACACAGCCCTCCAGTTCCATGCACACATGCATGGGAAAACCCTGCAGCCACAAGAGTGTACGCCAACTGCCTGAGACCCCCATAGCTACCAATACACCTGCGGTTGGTTTTGCCCTTACTGCTGGGTCTGCTCTCCACCACTATACGTGTGCCTGCAAATGCCCCATACCACTAGCCAGTCCCTGCTGCTGGGCCTTGCAGCTGAGTTTGTGTATTCTACTGACTCTTGCAGCTCTATCCTAGTGATTGGGTTGTTTGTTTTGAGGAAAAAAAGGTTTCTTTCTGGCTGATTTCATTTCGTTCACATTTTCTCAGCACGTCTACTTGCTTTAAGCATAGATGGTCGACAAGTTTAGAGTCGTTTCAGGTACCCGGTAGAGTGATGCGACCTTTCCCTACCTTACCATGGGTTCCCCACCCGAAATCTGTCGTCAGCTGTCACTGTGCTATCACAGTATGATTAAGCTTCACTCCCCTCACCTTTTCCACCTGACCTTCAGGCCTATGCTTAAAGAAATATTGACAGATCTCATAGGGGAACAACACATGACACTCTCACACACACAACTGAGTAGACTGTACCCATGCTGATTTGTACTCACATTTAAGCACACACACAGCACACCCATCTCATCACACACCCATTGGAATCCTCTTGGACACTCATCGAAATTCTCATACATACACCCAGCTGTACACACTCAAACTTTGACACATGTCTGGATCTTGAGGGGCAGGCATCTCACACACACACTGTTAGTGCCGAGCTGATCGAGAAGAGAAGTTTTTGGTGATGAGATGCCCAGTTGGAAAAGTGCACAGGAGTCCCACATGAGAATAAAATGGCAGGCACCAACATTATTGTGGGGAGCGCACTTCTGTTGTGGAAAGTGCAGTCTATTGCGGTTTTCTGCTTCTGTTCTTCTTTTGCTCCCCTTTCTTGTGCTACCCTTCTGCTCCCCAGGGGACTGCATGGCTCCACACATGTAAGAGTGCAGTAGTGGCATTCAACCACACATACAAGATACAATAAGCTGAAATCTGTTTACATATTTTAGGCACAAGCGCCCTACTACACTAATGTAACATTCTAAATCTGGGGTCCTATTCCTAGTCATGAGCCTGGATCAGAGCCAGACTTGGAACCCAGCAGGCCTGGAACACACACACACACACACACACACACACACACACACACACGCAAATGCACAGGCACACACACACACACACACACACGAAGCACTGAGACACAGACCAACAGTGATCAATACCAGTCAGGTACACATTGGAACCCAGTGTCCCACACACTTGGTGAACTGGCATATGAACATGGCACCTGCAGCAAGACAGTCCTGGGTGAGCAGGCCATGGCTTTCCCTGTGGATTCCAGTCCCATAGAGGTTCCTGAAATCAAGCATCCTAGCCAGGACTTTAAGCCACCATGCCTTCACCTTCAGCATCCTGCATGCTTTGGCCATGCATGGCCTCTGCAGCCCTGAGGCTGCTATAGTCCCAGAAAAGAAAGGAAGTAAGCCTAGCAGTGTGGCTGGTGGAAGAGGCTGAGTCAGCACTTCCTGAGCCATAGGCCAGGCTTCAAAGGGTAATTAGCAGACCTCATGCTCCCAAAACCCAGTTTCCTGCTACCCCAGTGAGGCTAGGCAGAGGGCTTGACCAAGAGTCTAGATGCCAGTTACTGGGGACCTTGACTTGAATGGTGAGTCCTTCTATGGAGGTGAAGAGTATTTAGGGTGAGTATGGGAGAGGTGAGCGAATGACCTGCAAGGGGATGAACTGGATGGATTGTGGATGCTGGGGCCCAGTGAGAAGGTTAAAAAGATGGCAGAGGGATTGAGGACAGGGAGGAAGAGGGGCTGCAAAGGTGAATGGAAACCAAGAGGAGGGGTAAGTGGGGTGTATGACTATTTCATGGGAACATGCTGAACACATGAATCCCTTGAATTGAAAAGGAGATGAACTCAGAAGGGAAGGGTTTGACCCTCGGTGAGAAGGAGGCTTCTCGAAGGCTAGAGATGTTACAGTATCACCCTTTCTGGAATGGGTAGCCTGGAATGGAGACATGAAAAGAAAGTTGTGATGCTCCTTTTCTCAATAGTTGACTAGAAAAGGAAGCTTTGTGGGAAAATGAACATTCTTGTTGAGGATAAAGGGTACTGGGGAGGCACCTCTATCCTAGGAGTTGGGTGAAAATACGGCACTTTCCCAACAGTTGGACATTCTTGCACTGTTGGGGTTTTTGCCTTCTTTTGCAACTCAGCTCTGATTCCTCCCTGAAACACTCCTGAATCCACAAGAAAGAATCCAAGATGCTCAAATTCTGTAAGGCAAACCCTTGTCAGTGGTTCAAGGGCAAATGCAAGACAAGGATTAGATGAGAATGGGGGTGGAGCATTGCAAAAGGTGCCCAGGGTATCAATTGAATGGTGATGGGTGATCCAGAGTCTTCCTGCCCACAGCAGATGCTTTGGGAATGCTTGAATTGCAAAGCTGGTCACTAGAAATGCAGGTCATCTTGGACAACCAGGTTCCCACAGTCACCTGAAATTCACCAAGATATTACAAGGGAAAAGCTAGGATGAAGGCCGAGGTCACCTCGGAACAAAGGAAGGGTTCTGTATTCGCTATGTAGGAAAGCATGTGAGACAAGCCACAGCCAGCCCACCACCTCAGCCACTGGGCCAGACCAAGCTTTGACCTCAGGCTGATGGGGCCTGCTTTGGCCCCAAAGGCGGCGGCAGGGCTCCCTCCATTTGGTGTCAGGAGGCTCCATCCAGGTCTGATGTGGAGTCTGCCCTTAACCTGGGCTGGCCCATAAGCAGGAGCAGGCTGTGCACCCCCTGGTGGCCGCCGGCCTGCAGGGCATGAAGCTCCAACCCGAGGATGCTGGGCTGCGGTGTGGGCAGCGGTACTTTTGAGCAGATTTTCTGAATTAAATTCTTGGACTGTTTGAATTGAAATCCTTGATTGAAGCATGGACAGAGTTCAAGTTTAAATAGGTTTCAGGTCCACGACATCACAAACTGATAGTTACATACCTCCTAATGTGTTCTCTGCAACGAGTCCAGCCATCATTTGTCATTCAGCAAACTCTCACAACAGGACTGAGATGATTCCCCTCCCTTTTGACACCCTTCCTTCAGACCAGGTTCAGCCCAGTGTTTACACGTCTCTCTAGGGAAACACATATGAGATACTCACATACCTGTTGGGAGCCGTTTGCCTGATGGCTGCCCTTGGGGCAGATAAGGGATTATTTACTCAACAGGATATCTGCATAGCTGGCAAATACTTTGTTAATCTTATCATCTGAAAAGCACCTTTTTGGCTTCAGGGAGTGAGCTGATTGTTTTAAGGAGGAAGACAGGATTAGCAACAGGTTTCTTATGTAAATGTAAGCAATTGTTTGTGTATACTTGGGATCTTCGGATTAGGGATTTTCAGATTCCCTAGTTGGGATCCCTGCCTAGTCATGATGTATAAATATGGTGTGCTGAATAAACTCAGGACTGCAGTATTGACTGTCAGTCCTCCCGACTCTTTCTCTTCTTCTGTCTTTTTTCCCTTAATTCTCACTCCCCCTCTCAGGACTGTTCGATCTTTGCCGGCGGGCTCCGGCAAGTGGCGCCCAACATGGGGCTGAGCACGGGGGATTCAGTGAAGGACACCGTGGAATAGTGAGCGCTCGGTAAGGTAAGGGTTGCGGTGAATAATCTTCGGGAGCAAAAGGAACAAAGTAAAAGAACAAGCTAAGAAATAATGGGAAATGGAAATAGTCGTGCGCTTTTTGTAAATATGCTTGAAGTAGGACGTCAACAGTTATGTAGATTTTTAGATTTTGTAGAGAAAGTATGTCCTTGGTTTCCAGAGGAGGGAACAGAGTTTAAAAACTTGGGAAAAAGTAGGAGAAAGGCTTCAAGATTACTATTATATTCATGGACCTGGTAAGGTACCTGTGGATACTTTTGGATTATGTACTATAAGAAGGGATAGTTTAGATCCCAGGCATGAGAGAGACACGATAGAGGGAGAAGTTATGGAATCAGGTCGTTTACGAGACCCTTCAACGGGTTTGGGAGAAAGTGAAAGTGAGCTCTCAGGAAATGCAGAGCAACTAGATGAGGAGGCTGCCAGGTACCAGGGGGAGGAGGATGACTGCCCTAGCCCCTCTGCAGCCTTGGCAGGAACTAAAGTGCCCCTGGGACGCTATCCGCTTGCAGCAGAAATACAGAGCTTGCAAAATGCTTTCACTTCATTAGCTGTCCAGATGCAGCGGTTACAGTCACAGCAAGCTCAGGAAAAGCCCCAAAATCCAGATTGGGAAGGATTAAGCCCTCCGCCGAGGGGAAATCAGCTGCCTGCTGCTGTAGTACAAAAGCCTACTGATGAGCCACAGCCTTTAATGGTGCAGCAATCACCTTTGCAGAAGGTGTTAAGAGAAGCTGGTAAAAGAGGAGAAGGATATAGGGGGGTTCCACTTAGCATTCCCAGTGGTCGAGCAGCCCGATGCTCAAGGTAATATGGTTCGGGCTCATGCCCCTTTATCTTTCAAGCAATTAGAAGAGTTAAAAACCGCCTGTACTCAGTATGGACCGACTGCTCCGTTTACTCAGGCTATGCTCGAATCTCTATACACTGAGGCTCTGCCTCCTAATGATTGGAAGCAATTGGCCAGAGCATGTCTGTCTGGAGGAGATTTTCTCCTCTGGAAATTGGAATACGCTGAGCAGTGTGAGAATACTGCGGAAATTAATCGAGCACAGAATATACCAATTACATTTGATATGTTAGCAGGTGAGGGACCATACAAAGAGACTGAACAGCAGTTGGACTTTAATCTTGGAGTGTACGCGCAGGTGAATACTGCAGCTAAGAGGGCATGGTATAAGTTACCCTCTATAGGAAGACAGATGGAGGATCTGTCCAAAATTAGACAAGGGCCGGATGAATTATATCAGGATTTTGTTGCTAGACTGCTGCAGACAGCAAGCAGATTGATGGGGGATGGAGAGGCTGGCCAGTTATTAGTAAAACAATTGGCTTATGAGAATGCTAATACCGCATGCCAGGCCACCTTGAGACCTTTCAGGAAGAAGGGGAACTTGTCTGATTATATCAAGCTATGTTCTGATATAGGGCCTTCTTATACACAGGTTGTCGCCTTGGCAGCTGCCTTATAGGGGAAAACAATTAAACAGGTGCTATTTCAACAAAGGAAGCCCAAAAAAGGCAGGGTCATGGGACCTCCGGGAAGCTGTTATGGGTGTGGTCACATCTAGTGAAACAATGTCCAAAGAAACTAGGATCTGCATCTCAAGGGCCTCCTAGAGAGGGGCATCAACCAGGCTTGTGTCCTAGATGCAGGAGGGAAAAGCATTGAGCTAATGAATGCAAATCTAAGAGAGATGTAATGGGAAATCCCCCCCTTCAGGGAAACAGAAGGAGGGGCCAGCCCCAGGCCCCGAAACAATGGGGGCGCTGCAAGGAAATCCGTTCAGGACCTCTTCCGAGCAACCTCAGGCAGCGCAGCACTGGACATCGGTCCCTCCACCTACACAGTATTGACCCCGGAAATGGGGATGCAGGCCCTTCCTATAGGAATTTATGGGCCTTTACTCTCAGGTACTGTAGGGCTGCTTTTAGGGAGGAGCAGTGCTACAATGAAAGGGATTTTTGTGGAGCCAGGAGTCATTGATAGGGATTACACAGGGGAGATTAAGATAATGACTCATTCGCTGATAGGAATTTCAGTTATTCAGGCAGGTCAATGCATAGCACAGTTATTGTTGCTCACTCTTGTGCCTACCAAAAATGCCACTAAAAAAGCAGTAAGGGGAAATGCAGGATTTGGCTCGTCAGATACATATTGGGTGCAAGCTATAGGGGCTCACCGACCGGAACTTATGTTAAAAATTAACAGAAGGGATTTCCAGCATTTTTTGTTCTCAACTGTCTATCATGCATAAAGCAGGTATTCCTTACAACTCTCAGGCATTGTAGAGCGAGCCCATGGAGCTCTGAATAATCAATTGTATAAAATAAAAAAGGGGGAGCTGTACCCTATTTCCCCACAAAACAGTTTAAATCATGCTCTTTTCATTTTAAATTTTTAAACTTTGGATGCACAAGGGCTCTCAGCAGCTGAGCGCTTCTGGCACCCAAAGACTGAGACCACTTATGCACAGGTCAGATGGAAGGATCCTCTCAAGGGTCAATGAAATGGCCCAAGCCCAGTGTTAATATGGGGACGAGGGCATGTTTGTGTTTTTCTGCAGGATGCTGAAAATGCCAGGTGGCTGCCGGAGAGATTGGTTTGATCCATGGGGAATGTGATAAGGGCAAAAGTTAATTAAAAGCCCTGAAACTTGACAAAGAAGTCTTTACCTTAGCAATTTTTGACTAGGACAAGAATGCCTAGTTCCTGGGACCCTTAACCGCAGTCTGTCCTGGAACTTGTGACAATGAGCTCTCTCATATGCTAAGAGTGCAACTTCCAGGGTACAGATAACAAGAACATCTGCAAGGCCATGTTTACAACTAGCAAATTCCCTGGCTACATTTACCTTTGTAATGACTAGTTTTTGCTAGCTTTGTAAAAGACTAACTTCTGTTCTTTTTTTTTTTTAACTTCTGTTCCAGATGCAACAGAGGGAGGGATCTCCTAAAACCCGCAATCCCTGGCCACCTTGAGTAAGGACTTGCTTCGTCCGGGGGTTGGCCGCTGAGAGATGTTTCTCAGCCCCGGACGCCAAGCGGCCTTGCTCAGGAGGGCAGGAAGAAAAGAAATTTCATTTCAACTGTCATTAGGCATGAGCCACCTAGAGCAGCTTCACTGGTGAATAAGACTGCGTAAGCATCTATCTAGATGCATCAGTTCTGTTCCAGTCTGATTGGGCCCTTGGATAACTAGTGGAAGGCTGGACGCAGCAATACTTTTCTAGTTCGGTCAGTCTGAGACGTCAGACCCTGACCCTGTACTGGTTCCAGTTTCTGGTGCGCTAGGGTTTTGTGTTATTTGTTGTTTGTCTTGTATGTCTTGTGTCTGTCTGTCTGGGCTGGCCAAATGTACTGTTACCCTCCTATACTTATTTTGATTCTTTCCTTAGGTCTGGCCTCCGTGGCCCCACCTGACTGGAAACTAGGTTAAAGGCTGTTTCTAGCCCTGGCATAGCTGGCTTTTCTGGAGATTTTCTCTTCTTACCTGTTTTCACTAACATGGGTCAGGCTTCTTTCTCAAATCATCCTATGTCTCCCCCCCTTTTCAATACCTTC
Source organism: Cynopterus sphinx (assembly GCA_030015415.1). Lineage (NCBI taxonomy): Eukaryota > Metazoa > Chordata > Mammalia > Chiroptera > Pteropodidae > Cynopterus > Cynopterus sphinx. The sequence continues at coordinate 88,764,174 of CM057379.1, read as the reverse complement.
TTAACCATTTTAAGGATTTCAGGAGATAAGCCCAAGCTGGAACACAGATGATGTTGAAAAAGATCCACTAACTAATGAATGGCATAGCCCAAAGTATGGGGCTGAAGGTGCAGACGGACCTTGTTGGCTGCCTGAGAGGCTGGTCAGGCATTGTATAGATGGTGGATAGATCGGACTGGACCCGGAGAAGCTCACCAGAAGGATACCCTAAAATAACACTTTCAAAAGGACTTGTGGCATGCCTTTGCAGCCTTGAACTTTGTTAATCTGTCTGATTCATCTGCTATAGATTGGGACATCAAACATAGTCATGGGGCTATGCTCTGCTCAAATATATACTCCATTTCTTTCTGGAGATTGACACAGACATCCAGGGTTAAGCTCCAGGCCCTGACTTGAAAGGTCAGAGGCCCCATCTCCCTAATTGCCGAGGCTGGTAGTCAGAGACGGGTAAGATCACTCAGGGCTGAATTAACCTAAGACAGGGCATGCATGCCAGAGATGTGTCTACCAATGACAGGTAAGGTTTCAGCCTGGTGAGAGATCACCTAAGACAGGCACAGTCTTTCGGCCCACATCTAGGAAGGCTGTGGTTTGCATAAAATAAAAAAGGGAGATGTTGGGAGCCATTTGCTTGATGGCTGCCCTTGGGGCAGATAAGGGATTATTTACTCAACAGGATGTCTGCATAGCTGGCAAATACTTTGTTAATCTTATCTGAAAAGCACCTTTTTGGCTTCAGGGAGTGAGCTGATTGTTTTAAGGAGGAAGACAGGATTAGCAACAGGTTTCTTATGTAAATGTCAGCAATTGTTTGTGTATACTTGGGATCTTCGGATTAGGGATTTTCAGATTCCCTAGTTGGGATCCCTGCCTAGTCATGATGTATAAATATGGTGTGCTGAATAAACTCAGGACTGCAGTATTGACTGTCAGTCCTCCCGACTCTTTCTCTTCTTCTGTCTTTTTTCTTTAATCCTCACTCCCCCTCTCAGGACTGTTCGATCTTTGCCGGCGGGCTAATAATACACACAAAGGACACATTATGCTCACATACTAATTTAAACTCACACTTTAGCAAAGACACCAAATGCCCACATTATCAAACACCTGAAGATGTACCCAGACTCTCAAGAAATTTTCACACAGGCACACACATGCAGACATTCACACATTTGCACCTGACTGGACACCCACGTGCCCACATCTCTCTCTCTCTCTCTCTCTCTCTCTCTCTCTCTCTCTCTCTCTCTCTCTCACACACACACACACACACACACACACACACACACACACACACAAACACAGAGTGGTACCTAACATACCCAGCATGGCACTTATTCGAACTCAGTACCCTTGGCACAGCTACACAACTCACATAGGAGGAAGGGCCAACGAGGTAGGCCATGACTGTCTCTGTTTGACCCAGACACAGAAAGACACCCAAAGTCATGCTAGCATTCCAGACAGGCCCTTGACGATACCTAGTGTTTCACTTTGGGGACTCTGTAGGCCCGGGCCTTCCATACTCTCTTCCGCCCTCTGGCATGCCTTGCTAAAGGACGAAAGAGAGTGTGCCTGGCAGCACAGCCAGGGCAAGGACGTGTGGCCTCACTTTCTGAGCCACTTGCCAGACTGAATGAGACATCAGTAAACTCCATGTCCCCAGAATTCAGTCCCTGGATGCCCCACCCTGGCTGGGACATGAAGGTGGGCCTGCTTCCAGAAGCCAGGCACTTTCTTGGGTCCTACAGCCCTTCTGTGGGGGGCAAGAGTAGTCTGGGTGAGGATGGGGGATGGGGACAACCACCTGGAGTGGGCTATGAAATAGGTGGGGTGAGGAACATAGGAGTGGTTGTTGAGGGGATGAAGATGGGAAGATGGAGGAGTGGAGGAATGTGGAATTGCCTGCAAATGTCAAAGAAACCTGAAGGAAAAGGGAAACGGCCTGTTTGAAAATTTACGTCAGGTGGAATGAGACAGGGAGTGAAGGTGGAAGCTGGGAGTAGAAGGCAAATGGAAAGAGGGAGTCAGGGAAAAGAACAGGGCTCGAGAGTGATCGTTCAACACAGCAAAAGTCTGGGGGAGGGGAGAGTCCATGGCCTGGCCAGCATCAACTGCATGCACAACAGCTGTGATTTATTGAGAGCTAGTCCTTTTTCCTAGGAGTGTTAATTGGGCAACTCACCTGAGCTGGTCCAGGGACCTCCGAGAGTCTGACTTGATGTCATCTGGCCCCTGCCTGGCCAGAGCTCCCCTCTGGGCTTTTACCTGCCCTGTGCCAGGCCACTACAAGATTAAAGAAGAGCCAAGCAAAGACAGGTCCAGGAAGAAAGAAAAACCTTGAGAAGAGAAGATGCTGGGCTGAAAGAGTGGCTCCGGGTCTGTTGTTAGCCCAGAGTCTTGAAGTGGAAGCAGAAATATTGGTTAACTGGAAAGTTAGGCAGGGAGGGAACTGGAATCCAAATTGTCAGTTCCCCTACATGTGTCCCACAGGTGCTGATTTCCCAGGTAGGGGCAGGACGCTCACCCCCAGACATTCCAGTGCAGAAACATTTGCTGGCCTGGCCCTCAAGGCAAAAGAGAGCACTTGGCCAGCTCTTGGCCTGGGACTTCCCTGAGATCTGGTTTCTTCATTCCTGCTGGCATTGAAGGTGGGAAGCCAGTGATGATCACCATGACAGAGCTGTGAACAGAGGGCTAAATTCAACAACTGAAGTTGCAGTTGTGTGTCCTGAACCTCAAATAAGTGCTCAGTATTCCTGCATACAGCTGAGACTCCATCAATACCACACTGGGCAATGGCTCCCACACTACTGAGTCACACCACTCTTTCCCAGTTTCAGCCCAGGCCAGACGAGAGGAACAGGGTGTACACTCTCCACTGGCCCTAGTGTTCCTGGAGTCTGCATGAGAGCCAGAGCTCAGTACTTCTGCCTGGCCTCCTGCTGGAGGGCTGGCCATCAGTTGCTGGTCTACTGGGAGGCCATCCTCACCTGCCTTGCAATGAACTCTTTCTTTATTCAAGTCCTGTCTGCCTCTGCAACCTGTCTGCCTGAATAGGTGGTCACTGAACAGCCCTGGGAATTTCAGGCTGCATTTTCCTGGAACTCCAGCCTCTGCCACTTACCGGCTGAACACCTCAAATTAACATGCTGTGACCTTGGCCTTTTTGATTGGTCCATCAGCTCACCAAGGGAAGGGAAGGAGGTCACTGGAAGAAAGATGGCTTTTCTGGTTCCACTTCCATGAGAACCTGGGACAGAGGGCGAGACATAAAGAAGCAAGACAAGAGCGAATTCAGAGGCTCAGCTGACCAGAGACTAAGGGTGATGGGAGGACAACAACATGTGTAAAGTGGGTCAGCACCAGGGTGGTCAACCACCAGGTAGCTGGTGCTGGGCACGTGACGAACTAGACGGCCATTCCCTAAGGGGTTAGCACGCCTGACATTTTCCTAAAGTTCTGAAGCCACGTATTTTGCCTAGGTTTCATTTAGTACAAATGACAGATTGCAGCAGGGTGCCAACTTCGAGTTGGGATTTCTGGTGATGACAGAACTGTAGGCAAACTAGATTGCCATGTGGACTGAATGGGATAGTTTTCAGTTGAGTCACAGAGATGGTAGCAAAGGACAATGGTGTAAGGTGAGAGGAAGTTGAAAGTGACTGGCTGACCGGGAGTATGACTGTTTCAGGAGAGCATGTCAAACACGTGAATCCCCTGATTGAAAAAGGAGATGAACTCCAAAGGGAAGGGTTTGACTCTCCGTGAGAAGGTGGCTTCTCAAAGGCAGAGGTGATACAGCCTAATACTTTCTGGATTGGTTAGTCTGGAACAGAGACATGAGAAGAAAACTATGAGTCTGCCTTGATGCTCCTTTTCTCATAGCTGACCAGAATAGGAAGCTGTGAAAAAATAAACATTCTCTTCAAGGACAAAGGGTACTGGGGAGGCACTTTTGCCCTAGGAATCAGGTGAAAATATGGCTCCTGGGACCCAGGCAGTTACCATGAGTTGGATATTCCTGCCCTGTTAAGGTGAAAGGATAGCTGTGTGCTGACTCTATACTCCTTTTCTCAATATTTTGTGAAAAGTGTAGCTTTTTAGGAAAATAAACAGTCTTGTTAGGACAAAGTGTATGTGGGAGGCACACATTATTTTATAAGTTTTTGGAATAATTGTTCTCTTTGTAAAATTGTACCCCAAGGTAAATCTTGGCTCTCATAATGAAACTTGATTATGGTTCCATGCTCTAGGACTAGGGCTAGTAATGTTCGGCTTCTGAAATTATATTATAGAGATGACAAAAATTTGAAAACAACATTTCTTAAAATAAGCTTAGAATTCTTTTTGACATAATATGTTATTAAGAAAGTGATAAATCATAAAAGCTATTTTACTAATAAATAATATACAGCCATCACATTTTAAGACTAAAGGTTTTCTTGAGTTTGCATTATTTGATCAATTTCTGCTATACAGTATGAACTGGGTTGTATACGTTGCCTTTCTTTTTAAAAGCATGTATATTAAAGTGTACTAAAGTATTGACTTCTCATTTTGTCCTCTAGACTAAGTATTTCTGCCCTATACTCCTGCATACAATTAATTCATTGGAAAAATTAATTTGTTTTTATTACAAGTCAATAAGCTTTTTGCTATCGATGTGACTGAATTTAACACTTTCAGATAAGTGTCAGCGCTTATAAAGGCACATGTTTTCACTGTAGGCACCAGTGGAATTGTAGAAAAGGGTTTATCATTGGAGAGATGTTGTATCATATTCCTGCTCTACTGATAGTTTTCTTTTTGAATTATAGAATTAGCAACTCGATTTCTTTGAGTTCCTCACCTGGTGAAAAAAAAAAAAAACCCATCTACCTGGAGGGATTATTGTGAAGATTAAATGAAAATATATGTACCTTATACTAGTACAATGCCTGCTACTTGGTATGCAGTGCTCCCTTTTCTAGATCCAGGCAGCCCAGTGAATAAAATATACATAATAAAATGATGCTTTATTTTATTCCTGTTAATAAGTTTTTTAACTTGAATTTTTATTACTCTTTAAGTTGGGGGTTGTTGCTTTTGATGTTGGTGAGAAGTGATGTCCAGCAGTGCTACAGTGAAAATACTTGTCTTACATCCTGGAGAAATCCTATGCTTCACACAGGGGAATATAGGTCTTGGTTCCTATTAGGTTTTATAATACATGAAGGTTTTTGTTTTGCTTTGGTCTCTAAATATTGATGTGATATGAATTTATCAATGAGCTAGACTTCCAATTCTAGTTGAAGCTTTTCTAGTATCTGTTTTAAAAGTTAATATAGTTAAAATGACAATTTTGTGTAAAGAATATCAGTTTTAGTGATGCTTTGATAAATAACGAATCTGTTAAAAATGATAAAAACAAGCTTTGAAAAATACATTATGCTTTTGGGTTTAAATGCAACTGACTAATGATCTCGATTGTGAAAAGTAGACATTTAGTTTCTTACCAGATACTCTATATTTTCTAATTTTTACATGTATCTGAGGTGATATTTTCAAGAAAATATCAATGATATATATGTCCATCAAAAGATATGGTACGTATATATGTTGGAATATTACTCAGCCACACAAAGTGAAATATTACTACTTGTGACAACATGGATGGACATAGAGGGTATTATGTTAAGTGCAATAAGTCAGACTGAGAAAGACAAATAGCACATGATTTCACTTCTATGTGGAATCTAAAGAACAAAATAAACAAATGAACAAAATAGAAAGACTTATAGATACAGAGGACAAACTTATGGGTGGCAGAAGGGAAAAGGGATTGGGGTACAGGTGGAAAAGGTGAAAGGATTAAGAAGTGCAAGTTAGTAGTTACAAAAAAGTCACCAGTCGCAAGGATGTAAAGTATAGCATAGAATCTATAGTCAATAATATTATAATAACTATGTATGATGATGGGTACTAGACTTATTGGGGGAACATTTTGTAAGTTATATAAATGTCTAAGCACTAGGCTGTATACCTGCAACTAATATAACATTGAATGTCTGCTGTAATGGAAAAGAACATAACATTAAAATAAAGAGATTTTAAAAAATCTTTTAAAGATTGAAGAGTATGTATGTGTTTATGTGCATATATTATATAGTATAGATATAAGTTTAGTATGTACACTCTCTTAGTCAAGCCAGGCTGCCATAACAGAAAATCACAAACTGGGTATAATATATAGCAGAAATTAATTTTCTAACCATTCTGGAGACTGGAGGTCTGCAATCAAGGTGCTTGTATGGTCAAGTTCCAGTGAGGACTGTCTTCCAGGTTTACAGAATTCTGTTTTCTCACTTGTTCTCAGAGAAAAGTGAGAGAGACAGAGCAAGCAAGCACTCTGATGTCTCTTCTTGTAAGGGCATCCCAAGACAAGGGCCCAACTCTCCTGGCCCATATAAATCTAATTTCCTGATAAACGTCCATCTCCAAATATTATTATTCTACTGAGGGTTAGGGCTATAACGTATGAATTTTAGGGGGGAAACAATTTAGTCTATGGTGTGTGTGTGTGTCTATCTGTGTCTTTAGGAAGTGAAAAATTTATTGAAAAAATAATGAAATTAAAATTACTGTATTTAGGTTTGTTTCATAATTGGATATGTAATAGAAAGATTTAGAATGATCTGAAAACACAGTAAAATTTTCTTTTATGATTGTTTTCTTTTTGTCTCCAAGTTAAAACATTAATGTACTTTTATTAGTATGTTAGGAGTCACAGGAGATAGTTTCTCACAATAATTTACTTGTTCTGGGCATATCATTAAAAGGTAGCCAGTCATTGTATTCCGGAGGTTTTCAGCCATTGGTGGAAACAAAGAACTATATGAAAAATACAATGTACTGTGAAACACAAGAATAGAAGCTTATGGTACTGAGGAAACATGTTGGGGGAACATTTAATTGTGTCTGAACACAATCAGCATAGATTTGAACTGTATTTAGAAGGAAAGTAGAGTTTAGCCACTCCACAAAAATGTGGATGGATGTTCCACTCTAAAGACTCAGCATATACAGAAGTATAAATAAGGAATATGAGTGAATGTATTGATTTTAGAATATTTTAGTAATTTAGTCTATCTAGAGATAAATTGGAAGTTACACAATAATGCTAGTTGAAACTCAAGGAAAATGAAGATTTCATAAAATAGACCACTTTACCATATTCTGGAATTTAGATTTCTTTCCTCTGATAATTTCTAAAAGCACCTAAGAATTTTAAGTTAGAGCAGGGGCTAACTGTAGGAGGAGGTAGGTGATGCATCTGGGAACATTTACTACACTCAACCAACTAGTTTACTTCTTTTATAACTGTATACTGTCTCTTGTACATCTGTCTGATGTCAGTTTAATACTTGTCTAGTCAATAACCTCTAAAACGATAGAGGTAAAAGTTAACATTCCCTACAAAATTGAGTCAGACAGAAAAACTTTTGCTTCATGTGCTTAAATGCTGAGGATCAAAAATTTATAATGTAAGATTTCTGTTCTTTGTAGGATGTAGGAGGAGGATGCTCATGAGTTATCCATGGAGGGCAGTCATCCAAAGTAAGTAACATCGTGAGCTGAGGTTTGGTATTTACAACTCAGAAATGTCTTAATTTTAATACTGATTTTTAAAACTTTCTTAGGAAAAACTAGTTTTCAATATATTATTAAGTATTAAAGAGAGATTTTAAAGTATTTATTTTAGAATTTTGAACTGGAATCTTAACCTAAACCCCTCCCTTAACCCAATTATCTTATCTTATTTTAGAAATGGCCAGTCATTAAATCTTTAAATCTCAGAATAAAATGATTGGTTAAGTTAGGTTAGGCTGCTGTAAAAAGACACCCTAAAATTTCAATGGTTTAAAGAACAAAGAAACAAGAATATTGGGCTCATATGACAGTCTAAAATGAGGATTTCCACTTGGTGGTAGCTCTTCTGCATGATGTTCTTCCAAGCACTCATTCAGGGACTTAGGCCAATTTAGCACCTTCCATCTTTAGCATTCTGTTTCAAAAGATCTGTCATTGCCACTTCAGTCCATGGAAAGGGAAAAGGGGCAGAAGCTCGCATCTGGAGACTTTCCAAACCAAGTGAGGTGGATGTTGCAAATTTTATATTAGCTACATTTTATCTTGAAAACATAGGCAAATGTCCACACTTGGCTTTGAAAATGCAGAGGAATGCTATTTATTGTTAGGCAGCCATGTCTCAGTTTCACTTCTATTACTGAGGAAAAATGAAAATGATGTTTGTGGAGAACTAGTACATTAAACATGCAATTTTAGACACATTATAGATTTGATTGCTGTAGAAGTTCTAAATAAGTTGGTTTTATTAAGAACATATAATATTGAGTACACGAACTAATGGTGTAATAGTACAGAAACATTTAACAATATACATTAGGGAAATAGAATATGTTCTTCTTAAAATAATAAGAGAATTAATACTTTTCCCCCCTTTGAATTCAAAACAAATATCAGATGAACATTTTTAAATGTTTTAAATCATTTCAAATTATTTCAACTTATCAAGTCTTGATATCATGTATTCCAAACTAAAGCTTTCTGTACTTCAAACTAAAGTTTGGCTATTTGATTACAATTAATTGCTTTCTTCATTTTCCAGAGAAGTCTAATTGTCTTCATCAAAAAAGTAAAATAAGAAGAAAGTGAAAAATAAAGCATGGCAGACTGTAAGTGAGAGTTATGAGATGTAAACTAGCTTTGTGGAAGCTATCAAAAAGACTTGAGAGGTGGCATTTACTATTTGGCAAAACACTTTTCAATATACTTGTCCTACTTAGATAGAGAAATAAACTTCATTGTTCTTTTTATAAAATTAAAAACATTTAAACATTGAACTACTGACTCTCGGTTGCTGGAATATAGCAATAGACCCATCATTGTATTTTCTAAAATTATAATATATATCATAGTAAATACTTTAATATTCACTAAAGAAGAAAAACCTATTGGGTTACCAACTAACTTTTTGGTGACAGATAATTAGTAGAAAAACAAAACTTTTTACATAATTATTAAGTCTGTTTTTATACTTAAATACTTCCTTTCTGCTAATCATTCTTTGAAAAATAAATATATAAATAATGAAGTTGGCAAAATTAGTCAAGGATTTTACAAAGACCAGCCTAAATATTAAGTAAACTAATTTAGCTTGCCAAGACTAGAACCGAAATTTCTGACATTATTTTTCTTGTTTATAATATGTAACATTGGAATATTTTATATGTGTAGGAAAAAAATTTGACTTTTGTCTCTTCTCAAATCCTGTAAATCTCCTCAAATTCATTTACAGTAAATCTTAAGATAAGTATGCACTTGATTCTCTTTGATTCCTATGGTAGTTGTCATATTTGAAACAGACTCATTTTATTAATTTCATGACTTTTTCTAACCAATCTTTACTTGAGCTGTTTAATTAGGTTAAATGGAGAATCAAGATGTTATCTGTTTTATCTGTCATTAAAAGAACATCTACATTTTGCAGGACACACTGAGATCCTTTTTAAAATTTTGAAAGTATATAACTCTTCATTACTTATTATATGAATAACATTTATTTATATAATAGTAAAAATATTCACATTATTTGGAAGCATACACACAATGCATAATTTCAAAATTGTAACAAAGTTATTTTAATGCATTGTTCTTGTTTTATTTGGTTCTTTCGGTTTACCTTTTTAAGGAAAAATCAGTAATTTCAGTATTTAGAGTTTGCATGCCCAGATAATTATTTATTTATTTTTACTCTCTCCCCCTTTTTTTTGAAAGAAATTTGTTAAAAAGTTAATGTCATGTTCTTTATCTTTTGTTATTGAAACATGCCTTTTTTCTCAAAATCACCTCCAGGTAGCTTTAATGTTTTTTATTTCACAATCAATTAAGTTCAAGTATTAGCCCCTCCTTCATATAAATAAGCTTTAGTTTCAAGTTATTACCATTCGGGCAAATAAGAAGTTTCTCTGTATCTACATTTAATTTCATCTTTTATTTTTCAATCTCATATCTTTATTTAAACCATTTTTCTGAATTTGATTTTCACTGGAAGTAGAGAAAAAGAGGGTAATCTTAGTCATCAAAATTCTGTTCTTAGAGTCATATCATATAATGGATGAAATAAACAATAGAGATTATTTAGTTAGCATAATTTAATACTTGATTTTTAAAATATTTTTATCTTCATTATAATGTTAATCTTTTAAATTTCTTCATTTTTATTTTTCCCAGAACTCTTTTTATAAATATTTTTGAATACTTTGAATTTATATATTTTGAAATACTAATATTACTTTTTAGCTTTAATCTCCTAATGTCCTGTGTTAGTTCTGGTCTGTCTTATAACAATTAGATATCAAAATGAGATTTAACAAGCAAATATATTGTTAGGTGATATTCCTTTGTGAGAGAAATAATGAGGAAGCAGGGTCAATCTTCAAACAACATGCCTTTTGACCTAAAGTGAAAAGGAGAGAGAGAACAATCCTAGCCTGCTGTGTCTTTGAAGTGATTACTCTCATTTAAGTGAGGTTCTGCATGATGATCAAGGAGTCTTCAATTCATAGGAAGATGTCAGATAAGTCATGTGTCTCCCAGGAAGGGACCTGCCTTAGCATCTCTGCTTTGCTCATTCATTATCTGTAAGCAGCCCTTTGGAAGCATGACCTTGACATAAACACAGCAACAGACATCAGAGGACTACAATAGGACCTTGATCAATATGTTTCCTATGGTTGGAGATTTGTGAAGCACAATCTCATTGCTACCAGAAGTCCATATCTGATGAGAGGTTTTCAGTCAATTATACATTTAGATCATTTGGGAAATAGTTGTACTGTCATAATCAGAAAACACATTTCATATGTCTTTTGTTTAATCCAAACAGAAATATAAGAATTCTAATAGTAATTCAAACACATTATATTACTTTAGAATAAAGGGACCCTTTGTAGATCGAGTTAGCATTTGGAAGAATGACATTTGTTCTCCATCTCAAAATGATGGACTAAGACTTATACACACTGGGATTTACTTGTCATCTGTTTTAGAGATAAATATCATGGAAAAGTCAATATATTTAGAATAGATCATAGAGTTTAAATGGAAATATTGATTTTAAGTGGGAAATGCAGTATCTTACACAATTTACCAAAAATTGTATTAAAGACAGTTGTTTACAACTTTTCCAAACAAATGTACTAGCAATATAGACATACCTTTAGTATTTATTTAAGATGGAAAAGTATCAACATTGATTGTTAAACTTCGCATATATAATGACACATTTATGTTCATTTTAAAGAATTCATATATTTTTTGTTTATTTTTATTTTTTTAGGTGACCTCACAGATTGCAAGGACCTTGTCAGTTTACAATCTCTTATTTTTTATTTTTTACCCCTACAGCACCTGGTCTTCCTAGGCGGTCTCCCGTTGGAATTCTAACCGGGATTGATGATGCTTAGCTTCCGAGATCCAACGGGATCTGGCTTGTTTAGGGTGGTATGGCCATAGATGGATTCATATATTTAAACAATTCATCTTCTATAAAAATAAATCCAAAAATTTATTTTTATATATAGAAAAGAGGTAAAAATACTTAACATATTTTTATTAACCTCTTGAACAAGTTGATATTCGCTAACTTTTAGAAAATAATAGTCATTTCAATTTCTAGTATTATTCAAATGTAATACATCAAATTAAAAATAAGAATATTATATATAGAAGTATCTTAACATTTTTTAAAAAATTCAAATCCCCTGAAGAAAGTAATCTTATCAGTTCCCTATTAAAGAATAAAATTCGCCATTTGCTCATTAATGTGAATTGGTCTTGTAACAAATGAGAATGCAAAAATTTTATACAGTTTATATTTTAAAATATGTTTTTTGAATCTTTCTATATTGAAGAATGAAAAAGAGTTGATTTTATAAAGAACTATAAAGGACTAACCATCCACCTCCTGATATGAAAAAAGAGAGAAAAAGCATAATTTAAAATCTAGAAATTTATGTTCATATACTATGGAAAAGGAAAACAATTTTTTAACAATGGCCAAGGAAATGGTGAATGAGCAGTTCTAGTTAACATCTCATTATTCAAGAGACTTAAAATTACCCTATACACTGAGGATCATTGTCATCATTCTTGTATAAATTATACAAATCTATACTTAAGATTTTTAATCAGTAAGTTAAATAGTTCAGGGAGAACTATTGGTCTTGATTTTAAAGAATGAAAAAAAGCTATCTGTAAACTATTACTATAATATAAAATAAATCCACGTACAGAGAGTATCACTTGTTTGCTAAGATTATTTTCTATTTTAATTTAGATTTAGTGTCCAATGTGAGAGATGACTTTACCTGAAGATAACATTTTCTGTCTTTTTAGGGCACTACTAAAATCTTGCTACATACAAAGGTAGTAAAATTTACCTCTTTAACTATTGAAAGAGTGACCTTTTACAAATGATATCCCTAGGTCTGGCCTCCTGAACCTACTAAATCAGAATCAAATATGATTCCCCAAAACTGAAAATTTTAATAAGTTCTTCAGCTAATTCTTATGGTTTTAAAGTTTGAGAGCCAATGACTAAGAGAGAGCAGATAAACTCTATTGAGAACAACAAATGAAACAAACACATAGACATTCTTAATGACAGATGTAGCTTTTATATCATTTTCTTTTCTTTTTTAAAACAAATTTAAATTAAGTTTATTGGTATAACGTTGGTTAATACAATTATATAATTTTCAGGTGTACATTATCATTTGACATCTATATATTCTATTGTGTGTTTACCACCCAAAGTCCAGTTTCATTCAGCTACCATATATTTGATCCCCTTTACCTACTTCATCCTCCCACTAGTCCCCTATATTTGACCCTCATTACCCTGTTTATATAATTTTCTGAACTAGAAGTGTTTCTTATGACTTTGGGGCTTCAGTTTTCTTGTCTTCAAGATGAGGAAACTTCAAGGATCTGAACAAAAGCAAAACTCTTCACAATAGTAAGCACACTTTGGAAAAGTTGTAAAAAGCAGTGTCTACGCATTTGATTCTTTATTAGTTTTTTTCTACAATCCATATTAAGAATTCTGGAAGAACTGGTATCTCTTTTCTCCTCTATGTCTATTTGAAACTATTTTTCTCAGTTAAATATGTAAAATTAAATCATCCTGATGAAATTACTCCAAGGTTACAAATAATAGGAGTTCTAGTTGGCATTTTTTTCTTACTAATTTTTATTAAATTACCTCATAGTAGATATAAAAAGTTTCTTAATTGGTATTGATTTGCAAATTTATTGAATGCAAACATGTCAAAATAAATCAGATTTTCCTCTCAGTAGAAGGAAAGTGATAGAGCCCAACTGAAACCCAGTGTAGTTTTATAGCATCTATTTACAAACACTCTTATATACTAAACAACATGACATTTAAAATTAATAAGAGCTTTATGTGACACATACAACATTCACTTTTATTGTTACTACATGAACCCAACAATAAAGTAAAATTTAAATTGCAGAATACTTGTTTCATCTATATATAAAATATAAAAACTGAGTCTAACATTTGAAGTTTGCAAATTCTGTTATTTTAGTACAGCCATCATTCAGATGACAAAAATGTTAAAAAGTATTCAATTGAGAGAGATTTATTGTAGTGTATATTTTTAATTTAATCAATTTGAAATGATAAACAGATATTTATAACTCAGATTATACATCCATGATAAAATTATGTGGTAGTATTTTGCATATAAATTCTGTAGCAGTTGTCTTTCTTGGGTTGTACTTCACCTGCAAAGATTTATTTCTAAACAAGAGATTTGGAGTTAATTTGATCAATTTTCTTCTTACTGAAATGCAGCTGTTTGTAGAAAATCCTTACAATGTTAAATGATTCAATGATAAAAAGTATAAAGCTACAAAAAGTATGGGGAAAGCTAAAGTATATATTGTTAAGGGAAAAAGCCAATCCAAAAATACAATGTACTATTTACGTTCTAGAAAAAGCAAAAGTATACAGACAGTAAAAAGATCAGTGGTGGCAGATTCAGGTGATGGGAAGGATGAATAGACGAAGAAGAGGAGTTTTTTGATCACTGAAACTACCCTGTATGATACTGTAATGGTGGCCATATGATGTTATACTTGCGTCTGAACTCAGTACTACATACAACACAAAGAATGAAACCTTGTGTAAAACATGGACTTTTGTTAATAATGTATCAATATTGGTTCATTGATTGTACCAAATGGACCATATTAATGCAAGACATTAATAATAGGGGAAACTGGAGGTGGGTGATACGCATGGAACTCTATACTTTGCTCAATTTTTTTTTAAACCGTAAACTAGTCTAAAAATCAAGTTCATTTATTTTTAAAAATATACAGCTGTTTTACATGTGAAATTTAGGAGTGATTAGGACAGTGCAAATAGTAATATAATGAACTAATACAATTTAAATTTGGAGTGAAGAAAAAAATAGCATAGATAATAGAGGCTCTGTTCATTTCTCTAGCAAGCAAATCAAAGTTGTAACAGAAACAAGAAGCAAAGAGCAAAAAAAAATTGCATGGAATCAAGAGGAACAAGCCATAAATTTAGGGAGAAATCTAAGAAATTACCCTGAAATGGCAGAAGGTAGGATAAGGTGAGGATGTGAGGCTGTCAGGTCCCAGAGGCAGAGTGGGATGCAGATGGTAGCAGCAGCAGTCAGAAGCTGTGGATGCCTCTTTAAAGGGCTGTGTTCATGAGCAAACTTTTGTGGTGATGGACCTTCTTGCTCTGAGTACCAGTGCTGGTTCGGCAACACAAGGTCACCAAGGTCTTACAGGGGAACATTGAGTTGCCAAAGTGAGGGCCAAGGCAAGACTTGCCCTGTACAGAAGTGCCTATGGTATCCACTGTTTCTCTGTTGAGCCCTCCTCCATCCCAGTGTGTGGACTCAGTGCTGTCATAGTGGAGACGTCATCAAACTGGATAACAAAGGTCACTCTGCCCAGAGGATTCCCTGAAGCTCGGCCTCTCCCAACTTGTGGCCCAACCTAAACCACATCCAGGTGTGTCTTCCTTGCGTCAGGTGCTCCATGCTGAACAGTGCCTAGACTCACACTGGTGGCAGCTGTCCTCGGTTATCATGTGGCCTTTGAGGCAACTATAAGTATATCATCTGTGGATTGCTTGCTGGATCTTAGAGGTGGCCCCAGAGGGGCATAGACTCTGGCTAAATTAGGCCTGCATCTGAATACCTTTCAGGACTGTGCCACTGCACATCTACTATAGAAATCCATACTAATAAGACTGGGAGACTTAGGAGCTTTGCTTAGTACATAGAAACAGACACATAAAGGCAGCCAAAATGGGAAGAAAAAGAAGCAGAAACTGTATGAGAGGACAGAACAGAGAAGTAGAAACAAAGAAGTCAAGCAATCTAACAGATGCAGAGTTCCAAACATTGTTTATAAAGATGCTCAGTGAACTTATGGAAGTGTAGAACTTCAAAAGAGATAAAAAACACAAAAATGGAAATGGAAATTATAAAAAAAAAAACAGTCAGAAATGAAGAACAAGTTATCTGAAATGAGATGTATATTATATGGAATAAACAAAGTGAATCAAGAATGAGATCAAATGACCTATAGAGAGGATGGGAAAACCAAGGACACTCAAACAGAATGGCAAGAAAAAAGAGATTATAATAATAATTTAAGAAGCCTATGGGACACTATAAAGGTAAAAATATCCATATAATAGGAGCACCAGAAGGAAAACAAGATGTCAAAGAGCTATTTGAAGAAATAATGATGAAAAACTTCCCTAGCCTGCTGAAGAAAATAGACATACAACTCCAGAAAGCGCAGAGAGTCCCCAAAACCAGGAACCCAATGATGCCCACACCAAGACACGACATAATTAAAATGCCATGCATAAATACACAGAGAGAATCTTAAAAGCAGCAAGAGGATGTGGAGAGCAGATTGTAAGCTGACAAGGACCTTGCAGTCTGTGAGGACAACCAAGGGCTGCCTCATCTCCACAAATTGCTCCTGAGAACAAGATAGTCCTCCTGAGAACTATATGGTACAAATGTAGCCGCAGGCAAATAAATAAACTCAAGGTCATGAGAAGTTGTGTGCTGCAAACAATCCCTAACGCCAAGAGTGATTGATATTCAACACATCAAAACTTAAAATGATTGGAGTGGTATACCATGCAATGTCATTTATCATGCAGCCCACTTGATTTTCAGCATGGAGGAAGCCTTCAAGATGAGGGTAACCTGAACCCGCTTCCTACGAATTTCCACTACAGTATCTATGTGGATTCACTTATCATTTTCAGAGTTGTGATGTGTCAGAAACGATTAAGATGCTTACCTAAAACACATGTCACATCTTTAACAAGAGCAATTAGCCAGGCAGTGCGCTGATGAATTCTCATGTGCCATATTCGATTAGTCTGCTGCACTTCAAGAAAACAAAGGGTTGTAGGCCAAAGCAAATCGATGAGATTTTCACACATTTCATTGCTACGGGTAGTGATACACTTCACAAAACAAAACTATCATAGCTTAGCACCGATAACTGCGCTTCTGTGTTACCAGTCGCAAGTACATAAAATATGTTGACCATTGCGATCCAAACGGTGCTTCACACAGATAGTGACTGATATCCAGGACATCAAAAGTGAGGACCACTGTCATGGTACGGGATGTCATCCCAGTTATCATGGAACTTGCATGGTTTTCAGCAAGAAGGTTGCCTCGAACATCAGGGAAACCTGAACCCGCTTTCTACGAATTTGCATGACGGAACCTCTGAGGATTAGTTTATCCCTTTCATACTTGTTAGGCATCAGAACCATCCATGATTCTAACGTACAACAGATGGCACATCTTTAAAGAGTGCAATTCGGTACATAGTCAGATATGGATTTTCACGTGTCATATGCGATTTGCTTGGTTCACTTTCACAAAGCATTCTGGGGTCATGAAAATGCAGATGAGAATTTGAGGCTCTACTTAGTTTGCATGCCGTGATAGCAGCATTCTCCAAACAAAGCTATCAGAGCTGACAAGCGTTTACTGCGCTTCTGTGTTACCAAATGCCAGGATTCAAAATCGGTTTTCTGCACCCAGAGTGATTCTTATTCAGTACATCAAAAGTGAGAACTATTGCTATGGTACACAAAACAATGTCATTTCTCATGGAGCTTGCTCGATTTTCAGCAAGGAGAATGTCTTGAGTACCAGGGAAACCTGAACCCGCTTGCTACGAATCTCCGCTATCATACCAGAGGGGTTTCACTAATCATTTTCATCATGGGTATGTGTCCAAAGCATTCAGGGTTCTCACGTACTACTGAAGTCACATCTTTAAACAGTGCTATTTGGCAGGCTCTTCCATGAAAGAGTCCTGTGCAATATCTGATGTACTTGGTGGAATTCAAGGAAACCAAGCGTTGTTGGGCAAAGCTCATACAGATCAGAATTCTGCACGTTGCGTTGTTTGAGCACAGCGACAGATTACACAATACACAGTCATAATAGCTTAGAACCATTACCAGGCTCAAATGAATTTAGCTTCACTTGAGTGATCGAAACTATTCCTCAGCCAGTAGCCATTGATATCCCATACATCAAAAGTGAGAACTAGGGTTAAGGGACAGGATCCAATCTCATCGATCATGGAATTTGCATGCTTTTCAGCAAGGAGGATGCCTGGCATACCAGGGAAACCTGAACCCGCTTCCTACGAATTTCCACAAAAGACCCTCTAGAAATCGACTTATCACTGTCACGCTTATATGTGTCAGAAGCGTTCAGGTTGCTCACGTAAAAGTGATGTCACATTTGAAAATGGTGCAATTCTCCAAGTTCTCTGCTGATACATTTTCATGGGGAATATACAACGGGCTTGGAGCAATTCAGAGAAATGTAGCGTCATAGGTGGAAGCCAAGAAAGATCCGAATTTGACACTGACATTGCTTCAGTGCAGTGACAGTTTGGTCAAAGCCAAGTTATAATAGCTCAGAACCGTTGATTACCCACGCTTCTGTGTGCTCAAACGCAAGCCTTGAAATAGCTCTTCTTGCATGATTGAAACGATTCCTAAGTCCAATGGTCACTCATATCCCATCCATCAAAGAAAGATCTATTTTAATGGTAAACAATACTGACACCGAGCTTTGATAATCAACTCTTCATGGCCATTCTTGCTTCAGCAGCTATCTTTATTTCCTATCACCCTTCTTTCTACCCCCTGCCCTTTTTGAAAGAAATCCCCATCTTTACATCGTTACATCTTGAAATAGTTCAGGGTGTGTCTATAAAGCAGTGGTCCTCAAAGTGTGGTTCTGGGACCAGCAGCATCAGCATCACCTAAGAACTTGATAGAAGCAGACAGTCCCAGGCCTTGCTCTAGACCTATTGCATCAGAGATTCCAGGGTTCAGGCTCAGTGATTTGTCTGTCTGGTAAATCCTCCAGGTGATTCTGATGCATGCTAAAGGTAAGGACTCTTAAAAGGTAAAGGCAACCCCAGTAGCACACCTGAAATTTATCAACAATTTTGAAAAGATAGCTAGAGCAGAGAGAGCAGAACAGAGTGAGAGAGAGTGGATCTTTCTGAGGCAGGGGACATCCCGACTGAGGGTATAGGCCTGGGGCTGGCACCTTATGGCTCCAGGGTCCCTGGGACTTATCATTCTCACCCTCGTGCCCCCAGATTCACCCTGAGAACGTGGCGCGGGCTCTTAGTCCTGACATGCTGGCCACTGACCTCGCCTACTAGCTGGTCTGCAAGGGGTATGTTTGGGCTCCTGGAGTGAATGGGCGATGGAACAGCGATGCTGCCCCCACCACCTTTCACCAGGGCTGGTCAAAGAGGGCGCAGGCACCCAGGGCAGACCAGGGAACAATGGCAGCCTATGTCACCACTGCCTTCCCTCTGGTGTCCATAGATGCCATTCCGCCAAGCCCACGAGGCCTCTGGGAAAGCTGTGTTCATGGCTGAGACTAAAGGGGTCACCCTCAACCAGCTGTCGCTGCAGGAGCTACAGACCATCAGGTGCAGACCCTCTTCTTCTCCCTCTCCTGCTTCCCAGGGGATGAGGCTGGGTCCCATGAGGCCGGAGTGGCTGGGCTTCCCTAGCCCATTTCCTTTTTTCCCCCGGCCACCTGTTCTCTGGTAATGTGAGCTGTGTGTGGGGTTTTGGACACAGTGTGGAGCAGTATTCTGTCATGGGTGGCACCGCCCACTCCAGTATTGATGGGCAGATCGGCCAGGTGCGAGCACTGCTACGTGCACAACAGGCCTAGTCTCTTCCCCATCCCGCTTCCAAATAAAGTGGGCCCGAGAGGAGGCTGCTGCAATTCCTGCCTAGACTGCCTCTCTCAGTGGTGGGTTTTGGGGGTCTGTTGAGGGTCTGTTGAGGGTCTGTTGAGGGGCAGTGGAGGTCATCAAGGAAGTAGAGAGATGGCAAGGATTGCAACTCCCCAGTGGGGAAGGAAGGAGAGAACATAGCCACCTCATCAGAGCCTCTGCTCTGTCAGCCCCCCATCCCCCTTCATTCCACGGCATCACAGTGACCTGCCTTGGGTGTCATGGCAGGAGTGGCTTCCCTGGAGGGAGCCCTGGTGGGACCTGATGCATTTGGTTAACCCAGTCAGTCCCTGTCTACCTTCCTTCCAGTGTCCTGTAGGCTCCTCTGCTCCCATTCAGCCCTTGCTTAACTCACCCTTTCTTGGACCGTCAGACACAACTACAGCATACCATTGCCCTCCTGAGGGGAATGAGATATTTGGTGTGTGATGTCCGGAGCTAGGTGAGCATTATACACAGGTTAAGAGGATGCCTTCTCCACCCTGGAGAGTGATGTGCAGTTAATTCCCAGGCACTAACCAGGAAGGACACAGACAAAGGAGGGGTTGTCACATTGAGTCAGCAAGGGGCCTGAGGTCAGGCCCGGCACATAGTATGTGTGCTCAATAGCAGTGAGTCCCCAGAGCCAGTGGAGGTTCAGAGACCTCTTCTCCAGGAACCTCACCCAAGTCCTGATAAGAAATGTTGAAATTTACACTTTATTACAACAAAAATATACAAGCTAAGCTCAAAAACGATAACCCCTCCCAAGTGATTCTGGGAGCAGTGAAAAGACTAAAGAAGCACAACTTCAGCAGTGGGGACACAACACTCAAATCCATAAAGGGTTAGAGCTACAGGTCACAGGTAAAATCTAGAGCAGCAGTCCCCAACGTTTTTGACACCAGGGAGTACGCTCCTGTGAGAATCTATTGCCTGATGATCTAACCTGGAGCTGAGGCAGTGATGCTAGCTGTTAACCTACCTCCTGCTGTGCGGCTCAGTTCCTAAGAGGTCACGAACCGGTACCAGTCTGTGACCCAGGGTTTGGGGACCCCTGTTCTAGAGCAGTGGGTTCTCAAAATTTGGTTCCTGACACTTATTACCTGGAATAAATGTCATATAAATTCCTATAAATGGAAACTTGCAGGCTCCACTGAGACATTCTAAATCAGGTTCTGGGTGGAGCCTAGGGAGCAGGTTTAACAAATCCTTCAGGTATTGCTGATGCGTGCTCTAGTTTGATAATCACTGGCTTCTAGAACTTTGTTAAACTTGCTGCAGATCTGCAACATCAGCTTCCCCTGGGTCCCACCCTGCCCTGATTAGGAATCTGCATTTTAACAAACTTCCCTGGTGCTTCTTGTGCACATTAGCTTCAGAATTGCTGATCCAGAGGATGCCTAAGATCTCGTCTCAGACATGTAGGAGGGACTTCATGTCCATTGAACAGCTGATAGAATTAAAATGCTAATTGTAATACACGTGACACAGGGAACAAAGCCTGATCCTCCACCTGCATCAATGGGGCATACTCCTATCTAATTGGGAACTCTATTTTCAGACAATCCTATGAAAAGTTCCCCATTAACCTGAACTAGAATCAGCCTCCCAGTGCTTCCCACCAGTGATCCTGGCCACATGTGGTCTGACCTGAACAGAAGGAATGAGCCTCTCATAGCTCAGGGAGAGCAAGAGTTTGTGCAGCTTTTCTCCAGACTCTACCCATGTTTGTTTCTATTCTGCTACCTACTGGCCTAATCTTTTTCTCTTGTCTACTTTAACATTTTTTTACACCAAGGCTCAGTATAACCTTGTGTTGGTTTCCTATTGCTGCTGGAACAATGACCTCACACTTGGTGGCTTAATACAACATAATTCTTGAGGTCAAAGGACTGAAATGGATTTGACTGAGACAAAGCAAGTGTCAGCAGGAAACGCTTCCTCCAGCGGCTCTGGAGCAGAGTGCGTTTCCTTGCCTTTTCCAGTTTCTAGAGGCACCTGTATTCCTTGGCTTATAGTCCCTTCTTCGATCTTCAGACTTCTCTGACTGACCCTGGGCTTTCATTGTCACATCTTCTGACTGATTAGGCATTTTTCTGCTTCTTGTAAGGACTCTTGCAGTTACTTTCCATGCACCAGGATAAACTAAGATAATCTCGAGATCCTTAACTGAGCCACATCTGCAAAGTTCCATTTACTATGTTAGATAACATTCCCAAGTTTGGAGGTTTATGATATGGACATCTTTGGGGGGTTATTCATTACTTTCTATTGTCTATTACATTCTGCTGTTTGGCTCTGAAAGATGAACGTCCATCCCATGTGCAAAATGCATTCACTCCATCCCATGTTCCCCCAAAGTCTCAGCCCATTACAGCATCAACTCACGTTCTAAATTTCATCAAAATCTCATCAGTTCAAACGTTCCATATTTCATCCCCTAAGTTAGGTACGATAGAATGAGTCTGGGTACGATTCATCCTGGGGCAAATTTCTCCAGGAACCTATGAAACTCATGATGTGGTAAGTTCACACATAATAAACTCAAGAAACAAATTACTCCCCAGATACAATGCTCGTTTAGGCATAGGATAATAGTTATAGACATTTCAATTTGAAAAGGAAGAAAATGAAAGGACAAAATGAGTCACTGGTCCCAAGCAATTTTGGAATCCAATGTGGAAAACTCCATTGGGTTTCAAGGCCTGGGAATAATCCTTATGGGCCTTGGCTCTGACCCTGGGCCTGCACCACTACCCTGTTTCTTCTTCCTAAAGTATAGTACATGCTTACAGTTAAATGACCTATCGGTCTGTTTTCTGCCTGTAGAATTCTGGGAGAACTTTGAAAGTCAACTTTATTTTTCTCTTCTGTATTCTTTTTAGTTGTTGCTGGTAGTGATTTTGCTGGTATAACATCCTCAAGAACTTTGTGGGTTTTCTGTGTTTGTCACAGGAGTTCACTTCATTAGACAGTAGATTTCTCCCCAGATCTTTACTGGATAATTCCATCTCTATTTCTGGCTTCTGCTGAGATGTCTCAGGGGGTCCATGAGTCACGTGCCAACCCTTTGTAAAGAGCACCGTTGACAGAATATTCTGACCTTTGGGTTCTTTCCAGGCATTAGCAAAAGGGGTTGTCCAACCATACCCTAGTCTTTCTAAAGCATGCTTTCCTGACAGTGAACCTCGTAATTTTAGGATTTTTGCAAAGCTGAAAATTTCCCAAATCATCAAGTCCTGGTTTCTGTTTGCTTAACAGTTTGTATACCAATTTCTCTCTTTCCCTCTCTCTATTTTTCTTGCATCTTATACTGTCGGCTGCAAGGGATGCTGAAAAGCAAGCGCCTGACAAAAAGGAATGAGGTTGTCTTATTAGCTCTTATTCTACACTTTAATTATCCATTGTGTATTGGGGCAGGACTCACTTCACTGAGCCCGTTGTCTTCTGAACACAATCAGGGTCTCTAACTAAGGAAGACAGGAAGGGAGCAATGGCTATTTAGTGGCTTATGGTATCCAAAAAGGTAAGTGGTACCCTATTAAAGCACTGAGATTGCACTACATGCTGGCAGACTTCAAGACAACAAAACTGCAGAGGTACATTCTGCATGAGCACTGTGGAACTATGTCTCATAGGTTTTTGAATGAGTGCAAACTAAAATTTTCCTTTGTGTAATTAATTCATGCTGTTAAGGTTGGTTTGGTTCTCTCATTTCTGCAAAGATTTCATCTGTTTTTCTCATCTGAAATCACTAATAAAAATGAGGAGAGGAAGGCTGTGACTGAAGGCTGATGGCATATACTGAGATGTCTCCTAGCTTTTCATTGGTATTTGGGGGACATGTTTACTCAACCAATTAGGATTATACTTAGTAATGCTGTTATTCATTCTACATTGATTTTTCCCCGAAAACGAATCATAAAAGACTTTTTCAAATATCTTTCTCAAATTCAAATAATGTCTGTTAGAGTATTACCTTATCCAGGTGCAAAGGAATTCAAAGATGTTATCAAGGTTTCCAAAAAGTGCTGAAGTTCGTTTTATAGAATTTGTATTAAGTGAAGCTATTTGGGGGCCCAGTCCCTACCAATTTATTTTCTAAATGCACATTATCCATTCCTTTTACTCATTGTTTCATTTTTTAATAATAGTTTTACTGAGGTATAATAAACATGCCATAAAGCAAATTCTTTTAAGGTGTTCAGTTTAATAGTTTTAGTATATTCAGGGTTGTACAACCATGGCCACAATCAATTTTAGAACATCTCATCACCCAGAAAGGAAACCCACTAGACACTTTATGCTTCAAAGGAAATAAGAGGATATCCACAGAATGGGAAAAACATGTTTGTAAATCATGCAGGTTTTAGTATCCAGAGTATAAAATAAACGTTTATAATGCCACAGTAAAAAGACAGCATGATTAAAAATGGTCAAAGTATTCTCCAAATGTACGAATGACCAATAACTACATGAAAAGATGTTGACATGTTTAGTTGTTTAGAAAATGCAAATCAAAACCAAAAAAAGATACTACTTCATGCTCACTAGGTCTGAGTTAATTTTTGTGTATGGTGTGAGGAAAGGATCCAAATACATTCTTTTCCATGCGGAAATCCCTTTGTTTTAGTACCATTTGTTGAAAAGACTCTTTGTACCCAATTGAATTGTCTATGTACGGTATGTGAATTCTACTTCAATAAAGCTGATATAAAAAATACTATTTTTAACAAATAAGTATATCTACACGTGCCATACACTTTACTGAATGCTCATTAATTTGCTTAGAATTTATAGGACTCACTTTCTTCTTTTCCTTGAAAGTTTACTGGCCCTTCCAGCCTACCCTGGCTCAGCAGCAGCCACCGCATTGCCTACAGTAATTCTGTAAACTCATCAACTTGCTCTACATCCCAAACTCTTTTCAACTCTATGAGTGCTCAAGGTTGGGTCTATAAGCTCAGCCAAACATTCAGTTTTTCACTTATTGCTCAGTTTTCCTTCCCCTCCCCATAACAGCTAAACCCACTTTCACACCTTCAAGCTACCAACCTGATCTCCCCGAAACCCCTGGAAACCACTAATCTTTCTGTTTCTATGGACTTATCTATTTGACATTTCATGTAAATGGATACATATAATATGTGTTTTTTTTGTGCATGGTTTCTTTTGCTTAGCATAGTGTTTTCAAGGTTCATTCACCTTGTAGCATGTATCACAACTTTGTTTCTTTCCAAAGGCTGAGTACTACTTAACCATTAATCAGTTGATGGAAGTGAGTAGAGCTGCTAAGAACAGTCATGTACTAGTTTAACAAAAACGTTTCTCTTAATATCTAACTCCCCTTCATAAGAGAATCATACACCATGAGCAAGTGGGATTTTCCTCTAAAATGCAAGATGGTTTGACATACATAAATCAACATACCGCATTCACATTAAGAAGAGGAAAAGAAAAAACACGAGAAAAGGAAAAAAACGATCACCTTCATTGATGCAGAAAAAGCATTTGACAAAATTTAACACTTTCGTGAAAAAAACAACCAACTAGGAATAGAAGGACACTAATTAAACATAATGAGAAGGCATATCTGAATATCTCAAAGCAAATATCATAGTCAATGGTAAAGGATGAAATGCCTTAGGGCCCATCTTAATCCAGATGACTCATCTTAACTAATTACATCTGCAAGGACCCTATTTTAATAAGGCTACTATTACGGGTTAAATCATGTGACCCAAAAAATGATATGTGAAGCGAAAAGAAATCAATGAAACAAAAAGGTTGTTGTTTGAAAAGAACAATGTTGACCAGCTTTTAGCTAGGCTGTCTTAGTCTGTTGCAGATGATTTACCAAAAATACCACATACTGGGTAGCTTGTATACAACAGAACTCTGTTTTTCACAGTTCTAAAGACTGGGAGTCCAACTAAGATCAGGGTGATAGCATGGTCAGGTGGGGGCCCTTTTCTGGACCAGAGACTTCTCATTATATCATCACATGACCTAGGGTTTCCCCTTGCACCTGTACCTTCTCTCAATTCACAACAACTAATTACAATGCTACAACGCCCTCGGAGTCATCACACTACTTATTAGAGCAGCAATCCAGTCCTTGCTCAATGACCAGAAGGTTGTCTAGTTCCAGAATCCCATTCTGAGGAGTGGCTTTCCAGAGCTACTTCTGGTTAGATTCTTTTGAAAACGGATCCTAAGACAAAGATCAATTAGATGGAGGCATTTACTTGGGAAGTCATTTTAGGAGTATAGTAGCAGGAAGAGTAAGATAGATAAAAAGGAAAAACCAATATCAAAGTGCACTATCAAGGTCACCCCTTGACGGTATATGTCTCCCAGAGTTGCCTTCCTAGAGATGGAAAGGCTGAAACATTCCTCTGATGTTTCCTGAGTCCCTATGGATGAGGTGTCTCCAGATTAATACTCATTCGTCCCTGCATCTTAAGTCTGTTGCAGAAGCAGAATTTAGCAATTTAGAGCCTGCTTGGGGTAGGACGATGTTGGCATGGAGTGAGGCTAAGTTTTCAGGGAATTGGTCATTGGTAATTGAACTTTCAGGGAATTCAGCTCTGGCAGAAATCAGAGGCTGCTGAGGGGACAGGACATGAGGCACCAGACATATCTGCTGTACCACGTGAGCAATTGTTAGCATCCCTCTTAGGAATAATTGTTAGCACCCCTCTTAGTGCCTATAGAAGGAGCTCTGGCAAGTGAGAGGCCCTAAAGCTTAAACTTTTAGCTTCAAGGTTAGTCCACCTCTGTAGAGAACTCACATCTGTCCTGAAAGGAATGATTGAGCAGGGATGTTTTTACCCAAGTCAGCTCTCCACACAAGGCTTTGTTCTTTTCCCTGGTCCCTCATCTCTCTGGAGTCTTGGACTCTCTCTAGGCACACCCTGCCTGATCCTCTGTCCGGCCCTCCTGAATCCCATGGGTCAGGTGAAGGGCAGTCAAGAAGTGTCGGTGTTGTCATGGGCTGTTGCTGAGTTTTAAGGATGAGTTCATGTATATATTGCCTTATCTAGATAAACTAGAATGAAGATGAAAAAGGTTGGATTTAGCAATTTCGGTTTGAAGGAAATGCCCTGGGAAATTAGGCCCTCAAGGCCACTTTAGATTTTCAAACTGTTCACTGGAAGTCAAGGGGACACATCATTTGCTGGCTATCGGGCAACTCGTCTGACGGATATTTGAGAAAAGACTCAAAAATAAAGGCAGGAACTGTCCATGAGAGTTAGAAATCAGTAACTTCCCATGTGTGTTACCTTGCTTTCTCTTTCTTCTTCTGCAGAGTTACTGCCAGGTGAGTTAGAATAGAGAGAGCTTGTGCGCCCATATTTTGGAGCAAGAAAGCGGGAGCTGGTCTCATTGGGAGGGGATGGGTCGGGGAGGAGAAGATCCCCCAAGGTGGGTGCTGACAACAAGTGAGAAAGAAAAAAGGGGAGGCAGGTGTGAAGATGTTCCAGAAGAAAAGCTATGGAGTGGTGATTGACCCCAGGGAGACATGAGATGTTGGTGAAGATTCTTCAGAGGACTTTGAAGAAAAACCAGAAGAGGACAGCTTCATTCAGAAAAAAAGGAGAGCTTTAGTCTGATAAAGGTGGAAGTTTAGAATGAATGGGGATGTGAAAATAGGTGCTTGTATGTTGGGGAAAATGTCAGAAATAGTGGAATTTAGGAAAAAAAATAATCCACATTGTAGTCTAGTAAATGAGGATCCATGGGAAAAAGTTAAGGAGGTCATAGAACTAAAGCCACTCACAGGAACATGAGCTGTATGGAGAAGGAGCCTGAGCCAAGGGCCATATTTCTTAGTGAAATAGGGTGTTTTGTATGGGGGGAGGGTTAGGGGATGACTTGGGGGCCAAGGAATGTAAAGATGAACATGTCTGAACTGAACATGTCAAAGAATGAGAATGATGAGGAAGAGTTAACTAGTCAGGGAGGAAGGGCTGCTAGGCAGAGGAAAAAGGAAAGCCAAGCACAGAGGCACGCAGGAACAATGGGAGCCAGGGATGGGTCAGATCATGGAGACAGGGACCTGCTCATTTCTCCTATTCATTTGCACTCATAATGTTTGGGCAGTCAGAGATTATCTTTGTTTCATTTTCTACCTGCCTTTCTTTATTCGTTTGGTGACTTCATCCATTCTCAGCGCTGACAACTCCCAAATTTATACTTTTAGAAACATATATTTACATAAGGCTGCCAAGTTAGGTAGGGGAAGAAACCTGGCTATTTGGCTTTACCCACCAGGATCTGTTTTTCAGTTTCAGAAGTTCAGAAACTGTTTGATCACTTCTCTATTCTCCTTCTCCTCCTTCCCATTAGATGGTAGTGTCAAACAAACCCAAAAAGAGTTGGGAGTCTTTGGCTAGAAACAAATTATAAAGATTTATCAGGGCCTTAAAATATGCAAATCAGAAACACTATTAGGCAATACCCAGAGTGTTTCTAGGAAGAAAGAAACATTAAGAGATCTTAAAATAAAAAACATATTCTTTAGCAGAATCAGCCCTTCATTCTTAGCCTTTGGAATGGCCTGAGATGGTAGTTCTTCTACATTTTGGTCTGGATATGTGAATATTCTTTCCCAGGGCTTTAGGGGGCAATTAAAGAGTAATCTGGATTTTTGATGTATATCCAAATATTGGCTCAAGCCTGGAAAGTTCAAAAATTTAAGTTCCCAGCCTAGTTAAAAAAAGAATACAATCATTTCCTCATACCTTAACCTACTCAATTTTAGTAATACATCAGCTTGTTTATAGTGAATCCATTCTATTTCTTCATGCTATCCCTCAATCAGCTTGTACTAACTAAATAAAGACTTATGGATAAATGAAAAAGCAATTTATTGTTTGCTGTTTTTATTTTTATTTGATTTTTTAAAGTGTATGAACTCTTCATTATCAGACAAAGCCTACAGATTTATTTCTTCTTGGACACACCCACAGTGCAGACCCATTGGCCGGTGGTCTTGGTGTGCTGGCCTCGAACACGAAGTCCCTGGAAATGGTGTAATTTTCTTCAGTCTCTGCAGGTCTTCATAGAATTTGCTGTCCAGACCATTGGCCAGTACCGGGCTGTATTTCCCATCCTTCGTGTCCTTCCGTCTGGTTCAGAAGCAGCCTTGGATCTTGTAATGGCGATCACATGTTCCACCTCATCCTTAGTGAGCTCTCGTGCCTTCTTGGTGAGGTCGATGTCTGCTTTCAACACCACATGAGCACATCTTCACCTCGCACCCTTAATTGCAGTATTGGCAAAGGCTGTTGTTCCCTGCCCATGGATACTGGTGTTGACTACTCGCAAAATGTGCTAGAACTTCTCAGGGATCACGAGAGACGTGGTGATAGCCCAAGCGGCGGCGCGTAGGCCTCCTGTGGAAAAAAAGGATTGTTTGCTGCTTTTAAAAAACACCTGTTGGTTTGATCCTGATTATAAAAATAATGCTGTTCTTCACAGAAGATTTTAAAAAATCAGAAAAGTATGAGGAACAAAATGAGAATAATCTATAACCAATAATAGCATCTCACACACATTTATATTTGTGTGGGTATAATCTTAACAATATTAGGATCATGGTGTATATACTTTTGCCTCCTTTCTTGTTTTCATGTCGTAAGCATTTAGACCTTGTCAGTTCCTAGAATATTTCATTTTTTACTGTCTTGGGGACTCTGTTCCCAGTACTAGGGTCCACTACAAGAAACTTGCTTAGGTGAGCATGAAATCAGAGCAAAAGTGAAAAGTAGTAATTAAAAAAATCAGGTAATTGCAAGAAGAGTTGTATCCCCACTAGGTCACTGGGGCCATGAGCCCCTCTCCTGGCATCTTTATGTGTCTGCAGTGCCAAGAGGGAGCCCAGGGTCCCAGGCAGGGGTTTGGGGCCCAGGTGATGTCAGGGTCAACACTATGGCCCCCTCCCTGGGAAAGGCGTCCCTTGGGTAGGTTGCCACTGGGCAGGATAAAGACTTCGCCTGGGCTCACTGGATGTCCGGCAGGCATTGGCAAGCCAAGGGGTCTCAGGCCGGCCTCGTGGAGGACGCGGAGGGCGGCGGTGGGGTGGGGCAGGAGTCCTGCGTTTGCCGGATTCTCGCTCTGGCCCGCGGCCCTCCCCCGGCCTCCCCGAGCCAGCGAAGCAGTCGGGAAAGTGAGCGCGGGGCGGGCGCGGAGCGGGAACCTCCTCGGCCCTTCGCGGCTGGTGCTGGCAGCTCGGGGATGCCTTTTCCCCAAAGCGCTCTCCCCCAGCTCCCCGCTGGCCTGTCCCCAGCGCTGCCCTCAGGCAGGCAACGGGTCGCGTCCCCCGCCCCCGCCCCCGCCCGCTCACGGCGTCTCCTCCAGGCCTGGCGCCGCCTTAAACCCACAGGGCGCCCGAGGTTTCGGGGGGTGGTTCGTGACCCCGGGCGCCGGGCGGGCCCTCCTCCCGCACCCTTCTTAGCCGGGCGCCCGGGGTTGGCGGCCGCGCGGGAGCCATGGTGCGGGCGGCGGCGAGGGCCTGGGCCGTGCTGGGCCCGCTGCTGTGGGGCTGCGCGCTGGCGCTGCGGGGCGGCATGCTGTACCCGCGGGAGAGCGCGTCGCGGGAGCGCAAGGAGCTGGACGGCCTGTGGAGCTTCCGCGCCGACTTCTCCGACAGCCGGCGCCAGGGCTTCGAGCAGCAGTGGTACCGGACGCCGCTGCGCGAGGTGGGGCCGGGCGGGGACGCCCCGGGAGCGAGGCGGGGCCCGGGGCCGCGGCCCCGCAGGTCGGAGACGAGCATCTCGGGGCGCGGGAGAGGGGCGCCCGGGTGGGGGCAGGTCGGGGACCGGACGAGCGCGGGGCGGGCGCCCACTGCCCTCCAGGAGGTGGGCCGAGCCAGAGCGAGGTCCGCGGAGGCCGGCGAGGCGGGCAGGGGTAGGGCTGCCCTGGCACGTCTCGGGGCCAGTTCTGCCCTGGCGCGCAGGGCCTTGGGCTCCAGGTGCAGGGAGAGCGCGGGGCTTGGCCTCACCCAGCCAGCCGAGGATCCCGCCTCGGGTGCCCCCGCCGACTTTGGGATGCGCCGGTGGAGAGGTGGGGCTAGGGCAGGCCTGTGTGCCCGTCCGGCGCTCGCCTTCTCCACCTGCGCCTCTTCAGGGCTTTGCCGCTCAGCGTTCATCGAGGGAGGAAGAAGTGGCTGGGCGCCACGCACAGTTTCCTCGGCAAAAGCAGCCCGTGCACCGCCTCCTTGGTCCGTCTGTGGGGCTGTCACTTGATCGTCTTCCTCTTAGGGTCCGGTGTCTGCAGATCCTTCTGCTTCATTCGGAGCGCGCTGTGGCCCTGGGCTCGCCGCTTTGTGTGCACACTTGGTGCTGGCTGCCTTCAGAAAGAACGGGCCTCACCAGCCCGTGGACACAAACCGCCCGAGCAGACGATCCCTCGTCAGCAAGTTATCCATCCGTTTAGTCAGTATTTATTGAGTTCCTGCTATGTGGCAGGGTTTGTGGCATGCTGGGGATACAGCTGTGAAGGACAGAGGAAGTGAAACACTCCCCTCACTTGTGCCAAATATCAGAGGTCTGTGGGCAAGCCAGGCTGCTGCCAGGCTCACTGAGCCGCCTGTCCTGCTCCTCCTGTCTTGCCTTCTACCCGAGGTGTTCAAGGGATCATCCGTGGGGCTCAGGTTTGCCTAATTCTGCCAGGTGGTCCTGAGGCAGTATTCCGTGGGTGCTGGCCCCCAAAGGCCTTCTCTGACTCCTAAGATAGTCCCCTGCCACTCTCCACACTTCTCACAGAGCTGATCAGCTGACAGCAGAGGCCTGTTCACTGTTTCAGTCCTGGCACCTAGAACAGCACTGTAGGTGTTCACTGTACGCTGTCCATTGAACGAATCAGTGCCGGATGTCTACTGCACAGAGTTGTGAGAATTAGATGAGCTCCATAAAAAGGCATAGGTCACTCGATGGTAAAGAATAACAGTGGTGGTGTGGCCTGGAATGCCAGGGTCTGGGAGAAGCCTTCCTAAAGGCAGGGTTGCTGGGGGATCTGGCCTCTGGGGAACGGTGCTGCCTGGGCCCTGGTCTTAGATTCCTAGGTGGTCTGGACCTGATCCCTACCCTTCTTTCCCCAGTCGGGCCCCACCCTGGACATGCCGGTTCCCTCCAGCTTCAATGACGTGGGCCAGGATTGGCAACTGCGTGGCTTTGTTGGCTGGGTGTGGTATGAACGGGAGGCACCCCTGCCCCAGCGATGGACTCAGGACCTGGGCACAAGAGTGGTCCTGAGGATTGGCAGCGCCCACTACTACGCCATTGTGGTCAGTGCAGCAAGCAGCAGGCAGGGCAAGCGGGCGGGTGCAGCTGCTGAGCACTCTTGGGGCTGCCTTGGGGTGTCTGGCTCCCAACTGTTCCCTGACAGCCTGCCTCCCTGGGTGGATGGGGGGAGATACTCATTTCCCACACTGGGGTCTGTGCCCTGGGTCGTGGAGGGTTGCCTGATTTCCACTGGAGCTCCATTCCTATTATCAGACTGGTGAGGTAGGTGGCAGCTGGCAAGACACCTCTCTGTGAGGGAGTGCCTGAGATGGCAGCACCCCTTCCTCATGCTCTGGCCTGCTGTCCCCTCCCCTTATCTCCTTGTGTCTGCAGTGGGTGAATGGGCTCCGTGTAGCAGAGCATGAGGGGGGCCATCTTCCCTTCGAGGCTGACATCAGCAAGCTGGTCCAGAGTGGGCCCCTGTCTTCCTGCCGCATCACCATCGCCGTCAACAACACACTCACCCCGCACACCCTGCCACCAGGGACCATCGTCTACGAGACAGATACCTCCAGGTGAGCAGCGCCCTGCCCCCACATCCCAACCCCCACTCTGCCCAGTGGTCTTCCCACTAGGGCCAGAGTAGCCTTAGCGGATGTCAGGTTGACGTCGTCAGGGCGAGACCCCAGTTGGCCATTGTCCTCCCACCCTAGGTACCCCAAAGGTTACTTTGTCCAGAACACAAACTTTGACTTCTTCAACTACGCAGGACTGCACCGGTCTGTGCTCCTCTACACAACACCCATCACCTACATTGATGATATCACTATTGGCACCAGTGTGGACCAAAACAGTGGTAAGGGCTCTTGGCAGGATCTGCCCCCAGCCAGGCCCACAGAGGTCTGTTCCCTGTTTGGAAAGATGTCCCCAGGAGAAAGGCTCTCCCAGCACCTCTTAATCTTCACAGGTTCCCATTTACCCAAGAAGCTAAAATCCAGCCTGTCAAAGCTGGCAAGGGCTTCAGAAATACCCATCTGGTCTGACCTCATTTTGTGAGGAAATAAAGAAAGCCCAATGAAAAGTGGAGCTCGCCTAAATTCACGTCATTCAGGATACGTGTGAATCCCTTGTCCCATTTCCACTCTGCTGCCCTTGCTGAAGCCCTCCTCACTACAGATCAAGCTCAAGAAATGAACAGTTGTTGGCTGGGGTCTTGGGGCCTAAGTGGACTCCTCCAAGTGGTGGCTGCAGGGTACTCTCACCTGTACCACCCGGGTCATGTACCACCTTATTTGTGTGATCTCCCTTGTCTTTCACAGGGCTGGTGAATTACGAGATTTCTGTCCAGGGCAGTGAACCCTTCCAGCTGGAAGTGTGTCTTCTGGATGAGGAAGGCAAAGTCGTGGCCAAGGGGATGGGGGGCCAGGGCCAGCTGCAGGTGCCCAGTGCCCACCTCTGGTGGCCATACCTGATGCATGAGCACCCTGCCTACCTGTACTCGTTGGAGGTAATGGTGGTTAGCACTGAGGCTATGGGAGGCCTTTTGCCCCCATCCAGCAGCCTTACCTGGCTTGGCAGGGCCTGCAGAACAGGTGGGCAGGCAGGCATGATCCTCTGAGCTTCCTAGTCATTTGGATTGAAGTGTTCCCAACCTGACTTTTTCAACTTCTGGTGTGGTGGCCCAGGTTTGAAGAGCAGGCTCCAGGGCGCAAGTGGGTGAAAGTTCCTCCTTGCTAATGCCAGAAGCCTGTAATTTCTGCTTCTCTGCTTGTGGTGCAGAGGTGAGCCGCTGTGGTTTACAAGGGGCCTTCCTGCTGGTGAGCAGCCTATGTGGGGCTCAGGCCATCGAGAATGCCTCATGCCAGTGCTTGGCTTTTCTAGGTGAGGCTGACTGCACAGACGGCATCTGGACCTGTGTCTGACTTCTACACTCTCCCTGTGGGGATTCGTACTGTG
The DNA here is from genome assembly GCA_030015415.1 of Cynopterus sphinx. Lineage (NCBI taxonomy): Eukaryota > Metazoa > Chordata > Mammalia > Chiroptera > Pteropodidae > Cynopterus > Cynopterus sphinx. Next base: position 88,730,533 of record CM057379.1, on the reverse strand, counting down.
GCTGTCACAGAGAACCAGTTCCTCATTAACGGGAAACCTTTCTATTTCCATGGAGTGGATAAGCATGAGGATGCAGATGTGAGTTGGGGTCCCTGGGTCCCTGTGGGGGGTATTTCTTATCTTCCTCATACTCCGTGAAGCGGTTGAGGGCAGCTCAGAGCAGTTAAGCCAACTGCTCAAAACCGCTACCTGTGGTTGGGCTGGATAGAGGGCTCTTGAGGGTCTAGCTGTTGAAGGAAGTGCATCGGACAGGGGCAGGGGATCATTCTACTCTGCTGTCTCTTAGGTCCGAGGGAGAGGCTTTGACCGGACACTGATGATGAAGGACTTCAACTTGCTTCACTGGCTTGGTGCCAACGCCTTCCGCACCAGCCACTACCCCTATGCAGAGGAGGTGATGCAGCTGTGTGACCGCTATGGGATCGTGGTCATCGATGAGTGCCCTGGCGTGGGCATCACGCTGAAGTGAGTGCCCAAAGCCCACGCTGCTCAGCCTGACTAGCTTGCTAGGTGATGACATTCTGCCTTTCTTCACCCTGCCCCACAGCGAGAGCTACAGCAATTCGTCTCTGCAGCACCACCTGGAGGTGATGGATGAGCTGGTGCGCAGGGATAAGAATCACCCAGCCGTTGTGATGTGGTCGGTGGCCAATGAGCCCACTTCCTTCCTGAAGCCTGCTGGTTACTACTTCAAGTGAGTGCCCCCTCCTGCCCCAGCTTGAGTCATAGAAGAGACCTCACCTTTGACCCAGGTCAGCCTTGGCTGGTGGCCATTGGAGAGCTGAGGTCACCCAAAGGTGGGCATGTGCTATGCGAGAGTCAGCATCTGCTCCCAGCCCACACTTGAGAGAGTATATCCATACCTGGTCAGTTCAGGGGAGCAAATCCCTACCCACCCAAGTTGTGATTTCAACCCAGTGATACCCAGTGTCCCCTTTTCACACGTGAAATGAAAGCCAGCGTTAACCTAGCCTACTTATACACATAACTTCAAATGAAAACAAACTAGTGGCATGGCCTAACTGACTGTGATATAAATGAGAGTTATTTATAGAAGACAGATGAATGCATGGGCCTGGCTCCCCAGAGACCCACTGAAGCGGTCAGATGCTTGCACCTACATGTGGAATCTCCTGAAAACAGAGCACAAAAGCTGACGGCAGTAGTGCTATGTCATATGTTACTACTGGTACCGTGAGCAGTGTTCTCTTCAGTGCTGCACATTTCCAAATTAGCCAACCCCTCTAGTTAAAGTTCCAAACAAAACCAAGGATAATCTTCCCTCACTTTTAATGACATCTCCATTCCTGAGAAATAGAGTGTGCATTAAAACTTCAAAAGAACACTGCAATGCTTGGGTTTATGTGTAAAGTGGAGTTAGGTTTATCAAACAGCTTATCTACACAAACGGGATTTTTTTAGTGACGTGTATTCCAACTATTCTAAAGTTACATTATTGGAAAGGACCAAGCCATCTAAAGTTCATGGTCCCATTCACTAAAGGCCGCATTGCAAACAAAACAAACACCACTTGGAGGTAGTATTTCTGAAATAGGAGGCTCTGGCCCTGGGGCATGTTCCTTGGTTCCTTTTCTTTGTTACAATTGTGCAAGTGTCACTTGGCCTGGAGAGGGGAGATATTTCACTTGCTACAGAGGCAAGAGAGCTTACCACAATTCTCCCTGAGGCAGACATTGCATTCCAGCTTCAGGGAGTGCTTTGGGGTGAGCCAAATCTGTGAAAGGCTCTGATGAGTGACCTACCTGGGCAAAGGACAACTCTGAACATGCAGCTTCAGAGTGCACCGGGCCACCCCTGGTGGTTCAGTTTTTATTGTGAGTTTGAAAGTGTATGTAGGCTCCCAGGAGTAGGTGCCTGAGGTTTCAGATGGGCCTTTTTGGGAGGTGGAGAAAAGGAGATGCATGATGTTTGGAGCAGCAGGGACGGGGCAGGACGTGGCTAGAGCTACCTGGGCTGGAGGAGCTCAGCTAGGCTTCGAAGCTTCCCAGGTGACAAACAGGCCGTTTCAGAGTGTGGTTTTGGGACTTGAGAGTAGGGCTACTGTGCTGGCCTGTGGATACTACTGCCTTCAAATGAGAAAAGCAATTATGGCAAAGGTTGTAAAGGAAAGAAAACTAGCTGTGAGGAAATAGAAGAGAAAAATAGGCTTAAACAGTGATTGAAGGTGACCTGCATGGGGGAAGCCGCGGACAGTTTGCTCTGTCAGGAAGTCTCTTCTTTTTTTTAGAGAATCTCTTCTCGTCACCCCTCCTTGGTTAGTGTGATTCAGCATAAATGCCATTTCTTCAGAGAGGCTGTCACTGACTGCTGTCAGTTATGTACCTGTTACTGTCTCAGAGAACCCTCTTTCCTGCTACCACTTGTAATTGCAATTTGTAACATTTGTGCAAGTATCCTACTTCCCAGAGCTCCACGAAGCTATAGATGTAGCTGTTCAAGTCTCTGGTGAGTGCCCGGCACACAGCACATAGCCCATAGCCGGCTTCCTAGCACACACTCCCTGATTGTTCATTAATATCTATCCTAATCCACACCCCATCCATTTCTATTTTTAAGAGCTTTTTCAGAGATCCAGAACCTAGTTTTTGGCGGCACCCAGCGCAAGGACCTCAGCTTAGTGTGCCTTCTTGCCCTGCAAGGTGGCCCCCTCTGTGGGTGTGGGTAGGATTTGGGATGGAGAAAGAATGTCAGGCAACATGATCTAAGATGAGAGGAACATGTTCATTTACCTAAAATACACTTAGAGGTAGGGAATAGGGCAGTGTTCTTTTGTTTGTTTTGAGAAGATGGGAGGGAGAGGATGAGAGGTGGGTATCTGAACCCTTCCCAGCCTGATGTAGGCTGTCTTCTGCTCTCTGTGGACAGGACAGTGATTGCCCATACCAAAGCCTTGGACCCCTCCCGGCCGGTGACCTTTGTGACCAGATATAACTATGACGACGACCAGGCGGTGAGCCTGGGGGTTCCCACACCGTTCTCTCCTCCGCCCTCTCTAGTCCTTCCCTACTGCTTGCTCCAATGAACACCATGTACGGTATAAGCCTTCTGATGCGGGGGCCCCGGGTCATTAGGGCACACAGTGTGGGGCCCTGCGTTAACAGGGAAACTCACTGTATGCTGTGAGCCTTATGACTGCTGGACCTGCTGCATTTGGGGAACACATTGTACAGCATGAGCCTCCTGACTCAGGGTGGGGCCTCACAGCAGGAGGGAAACTCTGGGGCTCACTCTGAGGAAAGAACCATAAGCCGCCAGTCCAGCATATTCATAGATGGTCTTTGGGTTAAAGATAACTAACTACCTGCTTATTCACAAGGCAGTGTGGCTTCCTAAATCCAAGGAGATTTAATTTATTCTCAGTTCGGGCTCAATATTTTATACGCCTCAGTTTAACTTTATGCATGTCAGTTTATTACAAATAGTAGAATAGCAAAGTTTAAGGGAGCTTAAGATCATCCTTGTCCAGTTTTTCTCCAACCTGGCTGATTGTCAGAACAACTAAAGAAAGATTTTTGAGAGTCCATATGTCTGGATTCTGAGGTTCTGAGGTAGTTAGTCTGTGGGGGGGGGGGAATGTGAGTTATTAAAAAGCTCTTCAGTGACTCTAATCATCCACCAGTTTTGGGAACCACTGACTAGATCCAGATTGAGAGTTGGAGAGAGAGGCTCACACAGCTGTCTGGACCACATGACCTCACTTATCATCCCTGTGCACAGCAGTCCCTCAGAAACAATGTGTTCAGTTGCACTGGAGCTGTAAAATGGGACCAAAAAATGTAGGCCAGTACTTAGGAGGAAAGTGCTACAGAAAGAGAAATCATCTAAAGAATGGATGAGTATACAAATACAAATTGTGAACACTGTCATCTTCACATGCATGGAAAAAGATTTGTAGCCCCGGTGCTCCTTTGCCATCTCTTGAGAATACCCCCTGCAAAGAAGCATCAGGACTGGTAAAACACATGCAGCAGAAGGCAAGCCTGAGTGTTCTTAGGGCCCGAGTGGCATCTCCTCCGTTCTAGTCTTTCATGTGGACTGGGAAGCCTGTGCCTGGGCAACCTATTCCTGGCCTCCTGAGAAGGTTGCCAGACTCACCTGGTGGGACGTGTGATCCATGCACATTTATCCACCCAAAGGTACCGCCCCTAGCTTTCTCTTTCTGTCTGCATTTTTCCACCACTGCAGTTTGGATAGAGGCCACAGTCGCTTTGGAAAGATGGACCACATCAGTCCCAGTGCAGGCTCTGGAGATGAGCGTGTTTACGTGATGTTAGAGACTGGACATTGGGCTGTTGAGACTTTGCTGCTCAGTCCTAATTACTGCATTGTTTAGACCTGCGGCTGTCCTGCCCCATCATTTTGGCTACCCTGGTAGTAGGGAATTTCCAGCCACTTGATGGCCCACAGCACTAGGTCAGGAATGGTATGGCCAATTGAGATTCTTTGTAAAGACAAAAACTGCATCTACCCCTCAGCTGGGAACATTTCTCCAGGGCCAGGTGAGGGAAGACTAGCGACAGGAACACTACCTGGAGAGGAACAGAATCCAGTTGGGATGGGCCCTGGGCTTCCACTGAGGCCAGTTCAGCTCATCAGGAGCCTGCTCTGCCTCTCATAGCCCTCACAAGAGCCCAGCTGCAGCCAGGTCAGGAACATCAGAATTACAGACTGTCTCCATTCAGTTCATTTCTTGACATATTTCCTGCAAATGTAAGCATCTGAATTCTTTTCCACCTCCCTTTCTTACCTCCTCTGCCAGAAGAGCCCCTGAGTATGAGAGTCCTAACACTGTATTATGCAGTCTTCTGAACAAGCTGTAATGCTCTTGTCCTAGGTACCATATGTGGACGTCATCTGTGTGAATAGATACCTCTCTTGGTATCAAGACTCTGGGCACCTGGAGGTGATTCAGCTTCAGCTGACAACTGACTTTGAGAACTGGTATAGGACATATCAGAAGCCAATTATCCTGAGCGAGTATGGAGCAGATACCGTTGCAGGGCTTCACCATGTAAGAAATGTGCCTGTTTCCCGTCTCTTTCTTTTCCTGATGCTCTCCCTGCAGTTCTCCAGGCTTACCTCAGCCTGCCCCTCTGCACTCATGGCTGCCTAAGACCCAGGCCTTTGACTGACTTGCTTGAGGCAGCCTCCTTACTGGCTTTGTTTCCTTGTTCCCACTAGCTTTCCCAGTAGTCCTTTGACCAAGTCTAAACCTTGGAAGTCTGGTCATTGGCTTCCTCTGGCCCACAACACACAGCCCTCATCCCTGGTCAGGGCAGTCAATGTCTTTCGTTCTCTTTCCTTTTCCAGATCTTTATCCTCCTCCGCCTTCACTCTTTGACACCAGGCTGTTTTCACTGTGCTCGATGGTGCCTGCTCTGGCTTTGGCTGTTCCTTTTCCCTAAATGCTCTTGAAAATTCCACAATTGCCAAGTAATGGATTCTAATTCTGTGTTCAGGTCTCAGCCTAGACATTTCCTCTTTCGTGATGTTTACCACACCTGCCCCAGCCAGCGGAAACTGTTCCTTCTGCTTGGTCTCTGTCTCAGTGTTTCTCGTTGTGTACTGTCATCATTTCTTTGGCTCTCTCCTTGAAAAGACTGTGGGCTCCAGGAGGGAGAATCCATCTTATTTATTGTTGCTTCCTAAGCTATCAATAGTGGTCAGCACATAGCAGGTGCTAAACACTATTTGTTAAAGGAATGGGTGCAATCTCGGAGCAAGTTTTTGTGACTAGATGTTTTCTCATTGTTCTGTCCATTTCCTCACCCAAGATATGCTCTTTGACTTGTGAGGAGATTTTCACATGGATTCTTGAACCGCAGCCAGGCACCCCTCTCCACCCCAGCCAACTCACACTGCCCTGGGATTCTTTGTTAACACGTAATTCCTAGTATGCTTGTCCTTGATATGTTGAACAGCTATCTTCTTGGACTGTATTATTCTGTTCACAACCTTTAATTCATCTTGCTTACACAGAATGCCACTTGTACAAACCGGTAAAGGGGGAAAGATAGCTTATGAAGACAGTGTATGTGCACATTTGTTCATCCTCTTTGGAAAGGTGTAGCCAACTCTGAATTTTTAAGAAACTCTGAAAGAGTCTAGGTTAGCACCGTCTGATAGAATCTTTTGCACTGATGGAAATGTTCTGTGTCTCTGCCGTCTGAAAGAGTACCCACTAGCCACATGTGGCTATCATGGACTTGAAATGTGAATGTGACTAGTTTGACTGAATGGTTCAGTTTAATTTAGTTTTAAATTTAAATAGCCATTTGTGACTAATATTAGACAATGCAAGGTAATTTCCATTTAAACCAAGTATGGAAGTTTACATTTTGCCCTGTCCTCAAAATCAGCTTTGGAACTGGAACAAAACATGGTTTAATTGTAGAGTTGTATTTTCGGTGCATCTTATATAGCATTTTAATCCCTCTCATTGGAAAAGAAAGCCAAGGGTGTTTTGTTCTCTCACAGATGGTCAGAATGCTGTATCCTTCAGCATCTAAGGCTTGAGCTTCCCCCCAAATTCCCTTGAGAGGGAAACTCGGACCCAAGAACAAGAACTCAGACCCAGGAACATATAAAAGATCACTATATCCTAGTACAGGCTGCATAGGAACTTTTCACCAGATATTGGATGAGTCTGTCAATGTGGCCTTCTGCTTTTTTTTTGGATAGCTTTCTCCTCACTTGGCAGGTCTTAGCTTAAATAATTGCTCACAAAAGCGTCCTGTGGCTCCTTGTCTCAGTTAACTCCTCCTGCTGAACATCCCCCTGGCTCCTGCTTTGCACTCTTTTTATTTACTCTCATTACACTTACAAGTCGTGCCTTTCTTGCCAGATGATAAAGCCTGAGAGCAGGAAAACTCATCTTTCTTGTTTACCACTTTCTCTCTACTGCCTGCCATATTAGCAGGTACAAAATAGTTATTTGTTGAATGAATGAATGTGCTAAACAGCAGCTACTTACCCAGGCCAGATACAGATGAATCTGAGGTGAGTTAAATCCGAGTCATTCTAGTTCTCCAATTATATACTTGCAGTTAAAACTTGAGCTTTAAATTAATAATGCAAAGATAATTTTACTTCCAGCCTAGTTCAGCTTTAAAACTACACTGGTGAATAGAGGTAGAAAAGTAAGATAAAGCAAGTATTGAATTATATTTGTCAATAGTGACTAATTAAGGTTGTTTAAAACCTTTTCTCTCCCATGGACTACATCCTACCCTGGCTGTGTCTCTACAGCAGCACCACTGAGTCCTGCAGTCAGTCACCACAGCCCACCTTGAGGACAGATATTTTGGTCATCATCACATGGGTCTTTATTTTTATTTGACATTTACAATTCTGCCAGTTCTGACTCTTAAATTCTCTCTCTGCCTTGAATTCCAGGATCCACCTCTGATGTTCAGTGAAGAGTACCAGAAAGATCTGCTAGAGCAGTATCATGTGGTTCTGGATCAAAAACGCAAAGAATATGTGGTTGGAGAGCTCATCTGGAATTTTGCTGATTTTATGACTAGCCAGTGTAAGTGGCTTTTGGTGAGGGAATGTACCAATTCTAATTTTTTCACATTGGCCTTTCAGTTCAGGACATTTGGTTGTAAGAGCACTGGAAACGAGAGAGGGAAAGCTGATTTAGTCATTGTAAGTTACATAGAGAATTTCCTAACAAAAGTAAGTTGCATTTAGCAAACAGCATCACTTGCCTCCTTTCCAGCTCATTTTATGATTAAAAAAAATTAAAAAAAAAAAAGCTAATGGGAGAGACTACCATCTTGAGGCAAAATGGCTAACTTGCCTGTCTGTTTCACAATAGTAAGGAAAAAGTTGACTTCATGTTGGCTTTCCTTGTGTGATGCGCTCATTATACCAGAGTAGTGTACAAAGCCTGAGAAACTTAAGACAATTCGGTCTGGTTTATGTTATTCACTTGTACAAAGCAGGTTCCCCGAATACAGGGATGTGTCAAGGTGTTTTGAATGTGGAAGTGTTTAAAAGTCTTCAAAGAGAACACCATTTGTAGTCTTTCTCAAGTGGGAATAGATGAGGGCTAGTTCAGTTAATTCCAGATGAATGTTTCTCATTTCTTTTCACATCTCTAGATTACTAGTTTCTTTATATACGATAAACTTAGAATAGGAATTGGCACGGTGTGTGGGGAGGATTTGGCAGTAGTGAGAATTCCAATACATTACTTATGGAGAAAGACAGGTTTTTGGAAGGTTCAAGTTTAACTGATAATTAGAATGGAAAGGTAAACAGAAGAAAGAATCAGAACATGAGCCTCTATTGTGCTTGGCAAATGAGATTAATGACTTTTGGAGATATCTTGGATGGCGATCTAGTTTCATGAATAGGTGCACCAACTTTGCGTTGTGAGAAAATTAGCTTTCTGACCTTGGACAAGTTACTGAACCTTTACATAAACCAGTAAAGTAAAGAGGGGATAATGCCTACAACCTTGCAGGTTGATGTAGGGATGCCGTTTGCTGAAGTGCTTGACACAGTGCCTGGCATCTGCTTACCATGAAAGAAATGATTGTCTTGAACTTATTGGTGGGAAAGACCTTTCCATTTCATAGAAGCTGTGGTTTCACTAGGGGGTGGAGAGAAGGTGTTGCTCCCTTCCCTGCTTCACCTCTGGCAGACCAACTACCAGAAGTGGGAACTTGGCTGGAAGTCTGCCTGGGAGGACTTTGAAATCTAGTAGGAAATCCTACCTAGGCACCTTTGACTGATCGAAAGGCTAGCTCCCACTAGGAGTGTTGTCTTTCCAAGGGTAATTTTTTTTTTGTCTCAATTCCTTTCCAGTCTCCAGGCAGCTGGCTACCCATAATATTTTAAACCTAACTTTGCAAGTAAGAGATAAACAATTTTGGATCTTTTCTTATAACAGATGAGAAATTAACACACCAGGGAGCTGAGGTGTTTTGGGGGAGCAGTAGCAGTTAAAATTTTAACCCCTTAAGTGGCCCCATCAGATACCACTTTAGACCAAGCAAACTTAAACTGTAAGAGGATATTTCTGTTTAGTGCCCAGCTTGGCTCCAGCTTGGCTCCAATTTTGCCCATCGGAAGTCATCTGAAACAACTTTTGCTTTTGTTTTTTTAGCACCACTGAGAGTAATGGGGAACAGAAAGGGCGTCTTTACTCGTCAGAGACAACCAAAAAGTGCAGCATTCGTTTTGAGACAGAGATACTGGAAACTTGCGAATGAAACCAGTTCCCATTGGTCAGCTCTGAAGTCACAGTGTGAGAGAAAGAGCCCATTTATTTTGTAAAGCAAGAATTACCTCTTTACTCTCACCAGCTCTGTCAGCCCCTTCTTCCCAGGTAAGGGGTGACTTTCCCAGCAAACAGAGAAAGTGCTTCTCTGGACCGTGTGGCAGACCAGAAAGTTTCCTGTCTGGAGTTTGCAGTAATTTGCTAGCATTTGTGAAAATAAAGGCTTTTATGGTATGGGAATAAAGAGCTGGCTCAGATGTGACCATAAATTGCATGATCTGTACTGCTGAAAAGCCTCTGAAATTGTGTGTTGAGCTGTTTTCATAGTCTTAACTGTGTGTGGACTCTTGAGAAACCTCTGGTTCAACACTCACACCACATGCAGAGTTGCAGGTTCCAGACTGTGCTTGCGCAGGTATTACCCTGCAGCCTTAGGGCCACCTGTGCTCATGTACCAAACCAGGCCAGCCTTGACTGAGTGAGAGTGAAACACAATGGCTGAAGTCCCAATAAATGTACAGAAAACGGTATGCTGCAATCATGAACAAAGTCTATATACTAGTTTCCAAATAGTTAAGCTGACAAATAAGCATAAAAGAAAGATGAGTTGAGGAATATCTGAATCAGAAGAGAGCTCAGAGGTTACCAGTTCTTCCAGGATGTTTTCCAACCTCAGCCACATAGTCCTGTCTTGACAGAAATGGACAGATGGGCATCAGAGCCCACTGCCCTCATCATAACCAACTCCACTGAACATGAGACCTCTTTAAACAGGTTGCAGTTGTAGACAAGTATAGTTGACCCTTGAACAACATGGGTTTGAACTGGTGCGTACACTTCATACATGATTTTTCCCCCTATTACTAGTTCATGTAGTTCAAACACATATTGTTCAAGGGTCAACTCCACAAGTAGGCTTGCATATGTGGAGAGCCTAGCGATACGTGGATTTTCCACTGTGCAGGAGGTTGGCACCCTAACACCTCACATTCAAGAGTCAGCTTGACTCCAGGCCTTTGTACCTTTGGGTAACAACAACTGCCCTGATCCAAGAGACTGGTCTTTCCTTATAGAATTGTTTCTCCTCTTCCCAGGCTCCATGAAGACAAGTAAGGTACATTATTCCTAAGATTTGGGTATTCATCAATCCTAGTTTAAAGCCAAATACTTTTGAAAAATACTTATTGGTGTCCAATTAAATCGAAGACCGTGAATCAGTATAGTTCTTAATACAGAACTCAATTCACTTCCCTCTTGGTTGATCCCACGTGTCTCAACACAGGTCGCCTTTTAGCCTCCCTTTCCAAGCTCCATGAAAGAAGCTAAAGATAATTTGACCTCAGTTTAGTGGCCATCTTTAAATCACTTTTAAGAAATGAGAGTGTAGTCAGTTCACATAATTTAGGAATTCCAAGGGTTACATCTTTCTTTTCTCTCTGTCTCTCCGTCTCTCTGTCTCTCTGTCTCTCTGTCTCTCTCTCTCTCTCTCTCTCTCTCTCTCTCTCTCTCTCTCTCTTTCTCTCCTACCCAACATAAGTGCCTTGAAGGAATCAAATTCTGTGTTCTAGTTTAATGCCAAGGAATAATATAAAATATTAAGCATAACAGACACACTTAAATGTTTTATAAATTACGGGTAAGGCCCATTTCTTTTCTTCTCTCTCTTTTTTTAATCTTAGCGTGGAGGGGTTCATAGCTTCATTGGACGTTGACTTGTTTCCTCTCAGCCAGAGAAAAAGACCCACACAAAAGTCTACATTTTCTCGTAATGCTTAGCATATATCATTACTACATATTTACACTTCAGTAAAGTACAGTTAAATAAGTACAATAAAGCAAATTACTTATAATGTTATCAGAAAATCTGCAAACAAGCCCATTCTGCCTTAATTCACCAGCTGGCCTTGTATTGATTACTACTTGACAGAGTCCTACCGATTCCACCTTCCATTTTTTAAATTTGATCCAAGCACCAGATGTAACCAAAATCTCTGGAAGTATAAAATATTTTTAAGCACATGGGTCATTTCCCATACAATGATGCCTACTTTGTAAAAGCCCTTTCTCATATTCTATATTTAAACTTCGAGTTTTGCACAAAACAGTAGAACCACAGTGCTTAGGAATCACAGCCAATAAGTATATAATTCTATTACAACGATGTGTTGCTTACACATTTTTAAAAATGTGTTAAGACGTAAAATAGCTTGGTCAATTCTGATAATTAATAAATGTTCTTAATAACATTTAGTTTTAAATAGGCCATTCAACTTAACATGTAAGTACAACCTCAATACTGCCAGAGATTGATTAGTTTTCTTAAAAGACCCACAAACCTCCAAACTACGACAGAAAGGATTCACCTCAAGAATGCTGGAGAGATGGGTAGATGACTCTTTGAGCTAAGTCTTCCTTTCCCCTAAATGTAACACTGTGGTAAGAGAACTATGGCTCTGGGAATTGCAGAGGACACCTCCCCAAGGACTGCTTAGACAGGGGCAAGATGCTCACTCACGTGAGACAGCTCTGTACAAAGCCCCTAATAATTTACAGTGGAAGAAATACCTGCCTACTTATGGTAGGATGACAGTGCTCAGCACAGTTCCTTGGTGGTAGAAAATGTTTAACAAATGTCTGCTTTGTTAGCCTGGTGTTCTGCCCTTTGGTACCAAAGAAATAAATCAACAAACTTGATCTTTCTTGCTCATCTGTTAGGGATTTTTCTGTCTTTACAAAAATAAAGGCATCATAATAATGAAGCCGGAAAGTCTTTTTTTGTTCTCTAAAAGCCAGGACATCCCATTCATTACCCCTTTACATTTGCCCTTCAACACTGCCATTTACTGCAGAATTTCCCCTAGTGTTACACTTTCTCCTTCATAGTTTACAATTGTTTCTTGTCTAAACTGTTCACTTTCTAATGAAACCTGGGGAAACACTATTTTCATCAGTGGGATTCCTCGAAGTACAGATGGGATATACTGTTTCTGAGTTTTCCTGTGGACAAATAATTACATTTATATAAATTTTTAAATATTTTTAAGTTTTTCCCTTATAGTTGGCACACAATATATTTGTTTCCAGTGCACAACAATGATTAGACATTTCTCCAGCTCATGAAGTGATCACCCCAATAAATCTAGTACCCATCTGACTAGTACCATACATAGTTATTTACAATATTATTGACTATATTCCCTATGCTATTCTTAACATCCTTGACTATTTTGTAACTACTAGTTTGTACTTCTTAATACCTTCCCCCCTTTCAACCACCTACCCCAGACTCCCTCCCATCTGGTGGCCCTCAATGTTCCCTGGATCTATGAGTTCGTTTGTTCTATTTTGTTCCTAGATTCCATGTGTAAATGAAATCATATGGCACTTGTCTTCCTCTGTCTGACTTACTGCACTCAGCACTGTACCCTCTAGGTCCGTCCACGTTATAATAGGTGGCAAGATTTCTTTCTTTTTTTTTTTTATGGCTAATAGTCTATCGTATGTATATATACCATCCCTTCCTTATTTATTCATCTATTGAGGGACACCCAGGTTGCCTCCATATCTCGACTATTGTAAATAATGTTGGGATGAACACATGGATGCACCTCTCTTCAAAGTAGTATTTTGGATTTCTTTGGATAAAAACTCAAGTGGAACTACTGTGCCCTTTGTCTCTTGTTACAGCCTTTGTTTTAAAGTCTGTTTTGTCTGGTGTAAGTATTGCTGCTCCAGGTTTTCTTTTTTCATTTCTATTTTCATGAAATATCTTTTTCCATCCCTTTCCTTTCAGTCTGTGTATGTCTTTATCTGAAGTGAGTCTCTTGTAGGCAGCATATGTAAGGCTCTTATTTTCTTATCCGTTCTGCCGCCCTATGGTTTGATCAGTGCATTTAATGCTTTTACATTTGAGGCACTTTTTGATATGGTCTTTTTGCCATTTTATTATTCATTTTATATATGAATATATTTAATATATGACATTATTTAATTTTATCAGGTATATGACATATATATTAATATATAAATAAATATTATATTTAAGAAGCCCCTCCAACATGTCCTGTAATACTGGCTTGGTGGTGATGAACTCCTTTAGCTTTTTCTTGTCTGGGAAGCTCTTTATCTGTCCTTTGATTCTAAATGAGCTTTGTTGGGTAATCTTGGTTGTAGGTCCTTTGTTTTCATCGCTTTGAATATCTCTTGCCAATCCCTTCTGGCATGTAAAGTTTCTGTTGCAACATCAGCTGACAGTCTTATGGGACCTCCCTGTGTAGGTTACTAACCGCTTTTCTCTTGCTGCTGGTAAAATTCTCTCTTTCTCCTTTGCCATTTTAATTATGATGTGTCTTGGGGTGGGCCTTTTTGGGTTCATCTTGTTTGAGATTCTGCATTTCCTGGGGCTTATATGTTAATTTCCTTCACCAGGCTAGGGAGGTTTTCCATTATTATTTTTTCGAACGATTTTCAATTCCCTGCTCTCTCTTCTGCTTGTGATATTCCTGTGATGAGAATGTTCTTACGCTTGATGTCGTCCCAGAGGCCCCTTAAACCAGCTTCATTTTTTTGGATTCTTCTTTCTTGTTGCTGTTCTGATTGGGTGTTTTCTGCTACCATGTCTTCTAAATCACTGATTCGACCCTCTGCTTCTTGTAATCTGTTGATTCCCTCTCACATAGTCTTCATTTATGACTTGATCTTTTTTATGATTTCTACCTCCATTTTTACATTTTCTATATCTTTATTAAAGTTCTGAGTTCATCTACTCTTCCCTTAAGTTCATTAAGCATCCTTATAACCAGTATTTTGAACTCTGCACCTGGTAGTCTGGTTGTGTCCATTTAGTTGTTCTTTTTCTGGAGCTTTGTCTGTTGTCACATGGGACTTCTCTCCCTATTTTGGCTGCCTCCCTGTGGTTGTTTGTATTAGGGAGGGCTCCTAAGTCTCCAAGTGTTCAGAGAGTGTCTTTATGTAGTAGGTGTTCTGTGAGGCCCAGTGGCAGCCTTCCCTGGTCACCTGAGCTGGGTGCCCAAGGTGTGTCTGTGTGCCCTCTCACTGTAGTTGAACCTCGGTTGCTGTTTGCACATCAGTGGGAGGACTGACTCTCAGGCTGATTGGTTGTGAGTATTGGATGGTGAGGGGGCTGACCCTGTGGAACAGGATTCACTTTAGCAGGACTCTGGTACCTGCCCAATCTACCCTTTGACCGTGTTCACCTCAGGTGCAGCCCTGGGTCATGCTCTGTCTTTATCAAAGCTGGTCACTGAATGTGCAGGCCCAAGTGCCTCCTGGGAGGAACCCAGCCACAGGCCAAATTCAGCTGTGGCTTGTGCCCTGCCCTGGGCCACTTGGCAAGAGTCAATAGGCAATCTGTAGATGGCCGCCACCTGTGCTGAGCTGAGGTGCCTCGGGATGCCAAGCTGGGAACTGAGACTGGCTGCTCCTAATGCTGGGCTTGGTGCTGCTCAGCAAGAGGACCTGGGCACCCTGAAGCCAGATGCTGCTTGTTTGGGTTTTGTGAACCTTTTGAGAAATATTAGGGAAATCCACAGCATAAGCCAAGATGGTTCATTTGTATGAAAAAAAACCACTGTAGGTGGCTTGGGTGGGCTGGCAAGATGAAAGGGATGGAAGCTCAGGGAATCACATGGACAGGGCGACCTGTGTTATTCTGGTTTATGGAGCTCAGAGGTGGCGGCTGTCTGCCATCGTACACCAGAAGGGGGGAGAGCTCAACGAAGGAACAATCGATACTGCCAGCACTTCTGCTTAAGACAAAGCTACCCCTCAGTCCTCGCACTGAAGTCAGACAATCCAGTTCCTCTCTAAATGTCCCTGGTGCTACTCAAACAGCTGCCCTAGCGCTTGAGTTCACAGTGAGAGTCTGTCACCAAGCAAATCTGTGTGCGGGCCCTTTTAAAGGAACGTCCGTGACTCCCACGGGCCTCCATTTCTCTCATCCACGATCTCTGCTGGATTTCATAGACAGAGGTTGTGGGGACCTCTTTCCCTGGCATGGGAACCCTGGCCCAGGGTTCCAGCGTGAGGCTGGGACGACTCACTTCTCCAGGGGGAACCTCTGAAGCCAAGATATCCCTCCCGATTCTCCACCACCACACACAGGTGTGGGACCTACCCAATTCACATCTCCACCAGTCTGGAGGTGGCCAGTCGTAGGACTTTTGTTCAGCCAGACCTTAAGTCATTCCCAGTGAAGAATATTTCCTAGTTAAGTTGCAATTCTGATGTGGTCCTGACAGGAAAACGGTGTCTACCCACTACGCCTTCTTGACACAGTATGCCATCCTGCCTGGAAGTCTCAGGTAAATGGATACTCAGTTCTTGGATCAGAGCATTTTTATATCTTTCCCAATCTAGGTGTCTCATTCACTTTTGGTCAGTCTTCTCACCATCAGAGTTACTCTGAGTTTTAAGGCTCGTTTTACTTTTAGGCTTTTAGTCATCCTTTCTCTTCTATTTTCTGAAAATCATGTCCAGATTGGGTAAAAGGAAACAGAAGGGTAAATTCTGAAAAGATGCTTTTGGTTTTCAGACATTATAATTCCTATGTTGCCTTTTAATATAAAAGGGAATGTATCCTCGCAAAGAGTATTTCAATTATCAAGAAACAATGTATTTCTAAGGCGCATTTCTTAGGTTCTGAGGTTCTAGTGCAGAACACATTTATTCAATAAATGATTGCTAAACTGTATTTTGAACGGGTTCACCTTTCTTGCAGATGTTACCTTTTTGGAAAAACTGTATGCCTGGAATATTCAAGGTGAGCTGAATAAGCAAACTGAGCAATCTGTTAGCCCTAAAGTTTACACATCCAGGTTTACAATTTGACTCTGAAACAACTAACCTAACCATCCAATTAGTGCAGAAAGAAACAGAAAACACTACAGGGCTACCCAAGAGCAATACTGCTCTGGAGTGAGTGGGCTTATACTGGTTATTTCAGGGCCATAATACTGTCTGTCTGACTGGCACCACTGTTAAGACTAAATACCTTAAAATGCCATATTAATATTTCCAGCTATCCTCCAAAGAAATCTATCCATTGTTCCATCTCTAGTGTCGTGAAGGCATTGGACTTGATGATTTGGTAACATGACTCATTCTGTGAGGTTATAATTGATCCAGTTTTATGACTAGACATGTTTGACTTGAGTGTCCAAACAGTTTCTTCCTTTCACAGGAAGGAGAGGAAAAGGAACCACTCCATTATTTTTGATGAAGTTACTGGACCCACAGCTGTCAGTTCTTACCACCCACAAGGTGCTCTGTAAGGACCTACTATTTTCATTATCACTTGAGTCAATGTTGAGCTGACAATTCTTCATTGCTACTCTTCAACTAAACTGTACAGTAAGTTCTGCATGGCTGAATCCAATATCTCTACCTTTATTTACAAATATAACATAAATGGATTCTAGTTGAATCTACATGTTTAAATCCATCAGCTAAAAACATATTACATATTGTAAACATGGCAATATTTAATACAGTAGCTATTCTAAAATATTTTCATCTCATGATCACATTTGTTATACCTGAAATTGAATTTATACACATTGGAGAATTACTAGCAATGGTTGTCCACTTTACAACTGAAGGAAGGGGGCTGGGGATATATTCTTAGAGGAACATCTTCAAAGTAAAGTTAAAGCTTGTCTTTGATTGGTTCGGCCTATGTTTCTTGTTTGTTTGTTTATTTGTTTTGTTTTGTATCCATATTTAAAATGAAGATTGACACAGAAAATAACCTTCTAATTTACAAGATTTTAAAAAATCAGTTTAAGATTCTTAGGGAAAGTGTCTGTTGTGAATAAAAAAAAATGCTGCCAATAAACAATGGAAAAAGATCTTCAGAAAGTCAGTTTGTCAGTCTTGCTTGGGCTGCAGTTGCCGTTTCCAGGCCTCATTCAAGTAAACTAGTCGTTTGTAGTTGATGATAAGAAGGATGAAGTTCAGCATGTATGTGAAGACGCAGATGATGCAAAACTCCTTTAGCACAAAGTACAGAATGTAGGCGAGGTACAAAGACCCCACTACAGACAAGATGGAGGATGTCATGAGGATTAAAGCTGCAACTGCACTTGCTGTCATGCCTGCAAGAGAAAGAGACATTTGGCTCAATCAGACCTAGACACTGCAGAGAAAGTTTCTGAGTTAAAAAGGCAACACTTTGTGAATTGCTACAGTGTTAGAATACCGATCTTACTGCAGACACAACGAAATCTGAGAACAAAAACTACTGGCCTATTTTGTTAAGATTTTGCAGGTTGACTTTGCATATAGAATACCAATTGTGTAGCTTCAAAGGTTTTGATTTGTCAATATTCTAGAAAAAATATTACTTATTTCATAAATTAGCCTAACTTAATTAAGGCACACAAAGAAAAATGCAATCTTGCAATTACATGATACAATGAAGTGATTTGTAAAACTGACAGCCCCACCTTTCTTAACGAATAAAGGAACATGAGGACCACAACCTTCTCTTCCAAGCAGGACACATTTTCCCTGGCCTTTTCACTACAGGCTCCCCATCTGTGGAAAGTAAAATGTGCTTTCCCATATTTAGATCAAATTTATCAAAAATCCACAATGGGAGAAGATTACACCAACATGCTGCTGAAAAAGGGGGAAAAAAATTTCAGAAAGGGCTCACCCTGGATGATAAGGGAAACCACATTTGGCCACTTGGCCACATGTGGGTCATACCAGATCAAGAACAAAGGCAGTTGGGTGTGTTAAGCTGGGCCCTCATGACTAAAGCTTGCCGGAATTCTTGATGCTATCTGACATCTTTAAATGTATTGTTTTATACTGAGAACATGCATTTATTTTCAGAGAGAGGAGACAGAAGAGCATATTAAAATACCCAACAACAAATGGATGAGAATAACAAGAATAGAAAAAATAATAGGTGATCATAGGTTTGAAGAGGTTATAGTTAAGGAGCTGAAATCCCTGCTGCCTGTTAATGGGAAGTTGTCTGTGGGCTGCAGCCTAGCCACAGTTGCCTGAGTTGCCCATGACATCAGTCAGTATCAGAAGTATGATGAATTAATCAGGTTCTTCACGACTAAGATGCTGTTAGATTACCTACGCCAGGTACTGGCAAATGTGACTGGCCTCTTGCGTTTCTAAGATTTATCGGAACCCAGCCATGCTCATTGATTTACGCAGTGTCTGTGGCTGCCTTCACACTCGAACGGCTGAATTGTTGCAACAGCCAACAAAGCCTAAATTATTTTCTATCTGGCTCTTTACTAAAAGAAGTTGTTTACCTGACTGATGCTAAACATCTAAAACCTCAAAAATTATGCTATCACCTTAATTTGAACCTATGAAAGTTAGTTTCAAAATGATATGGACAAGTTGTTAACTGTAAAATTGGGATAATAATCATGACGATCTCCCCTAAGACTACGGTGTAGATTGAAAGAGCTAATAGTTACAATTGAAATGCTCCATAAATACTGGCTATTAAATACTTGTACCAAAATTGTCCTAATGTCATGTAACTTGGTGGCTCAGGATAAAATTCCCAATGGAATTTAAAAGGTGCTATAACTCTAAATAAATGGAGTATTTTGCAGCTATAAGAAAGAGTGAGGACACTTAATGTATTGCTGCAGAAATATCACCGCGATAAATCAGAACGCAGAACGGGTGTATACCATCTGCCTCTTACGTTTACAGAAGGAGGAAATTGAAGATTGCATATTTATATTCTCTTGTATATGCCTAAAGAAACTCTAATGATGACAACAACAAGCTACCAGTCAGGGATCAGAGGCAGTAGAAACAGGACAGAAGGCAACAAGGGTAGAACAGAGTTTTCACCATAAAGCATTTTTTCTTTTTTGACTTTTGATCCACGTGCATGTATTACCTATGGAAATAGTAAAGTGAAAATGCTCTATCTCTAACAACTTAGAGGGTAATAAAGATGATGCACTCTGAAAACTGATGAGTTCGAATGTGCCTCCAATGGAAAAGACACTGACATTAAAAATGCACATGAAGACATAAACATGAATAGGACTATTAACCATTGAAATGCAAGAAAGAGCAAAAAATGGATATAACTATAAAATCATAAAAACTTGTACAATCAAAATTCACAAAACTAATGTATAAGAAGGATATAGATAGGTTAAATGTTTGTAACAAATATGAAAATAGACTATTATGAGAATCCCAATAACTAAATTGGCAATAAAAGGAAATTATAATATAGTAAAATTAAAAGAATAGCTATAAATATGTAACTATTCAATTAGGTATTTTACAGAAAACACTTTTTAAAAATGAATGTAGGTGAAACTTTGGGAAAACTGACATATGAAGGAAAAGCAAGTTTGCTAATACCTATTAAGACCCATTTAAAAATCTGATTTTTGACTCATTCTGCCAGTTTGGAAATTTATTCTGTGGAAATAATTCAAAGGGGCTTTTAAACAAAGTTGATCATCACTGTGCTGAGTAGAAGATAAAAAAATTTGAAACCCTGATGTCAAAAACAAAAAAAACATTTAAGAGGACAGACAATATAAGAGTTTGTGTAAAATTAAGTGAAAAAAGCAGAAGGCGATGGAAATAGCGGATATGCAAAAGTGATGGAGCTATGGATATCATTTACCATTGTTTTCTTAGTGCATATATTTAAAAATAGCTACAGAGTATATACAATAGTAAGATAAAAGGTTTTCAGGGAAGACTGTTTGGAGCAGTCATTTCCTTGAACGGGACAGGTTTTTCTGATCATCACGAGATGCCAGGATCCCTGAATGACCACAATAGATAACAAAGTCAGCATTAGCATCATCGAAAGCTTAGTGAATCAAGTTTAATGACACAAAAGTGTGTAAGAAACTACTGGTTCTATCATACACTTTTATTTAATAAAGACATGCTTTAGGGCAAAGTTACAAACTTCTAAATGGAAGGTAATAAAAAAGCTCATTTTTGTATTACTGTATACATACTTACCAAGTAATAACTGTAGTATATAAAATATAAGTCCAAAGACACTGTTTGGCTGATTTAATACACCATCCTTTCCAAAAATGGAACCCAAAAGACCAAATCCTCGACCCCATCTGTAAAATAAGGAAAACCAGTAACCCTATATTTGAGTTTTCCTATTTTAAAAAACTGTAAAATTATCTGAGAATGTCATGCCAATATACCCATCTGAATCTCTAAGTTGCCAATTTCTAAATAAGTCTTTTTTCCCAAAAGGAAAGACAACGTATTCTTTTTCTGATGTCATCAGAACGGCTAATTTGCAGGAGGCTCTTTCAATTTCAGCTAGGGTCTCTTAGCAGCAGCACCACTGACATTTTATGCTCATTGTTTGTGTAAGGGGTGGTTCAGTGCATCGCAGCATGTTTAGTAGTATCCTTGGTCCCTACCTACTAGATGCTAGTAGTTCTCTGCCAATTGTGGCAACCAAAATTGCCCCCTGTGGACAAAATCACCCTCAGCTGAAAGTCATTGATTTAAGTTGTCCTATTCATTCAAAGCATGTAGACTGACAGAGGCCCAAGAACACATCTAACGTACACCTATATTTAGAGCAATTCCTCCAGGGACACAACTGAAGGACAACTGAAACAGCTTTTACACAACAAATGATAGAGAGAGACTGCATAGATAAGGTTGGAGAACAATGAGAACACTTCAGACCAGAGAAACCGCTGGCTGAGCACTACTGTTTGTTTCCCCTGCACTTGGACAGCAGGTGAAACTCTATCCAGGTTCCCTGGGCAACCTGCAGGGCCGATGCAGCATGTACCCAGCCAACCCTCCCAGAGCTAGCTCTAGCACAAACAGGAGGGCACCACGGCATGCGTACAAGAGGCCCCTCCACCTGGAGATTCATCCAGCAGGTGAGCTAGGGCATAAAATCCTGAAGCATTCAATTGTAGGGCTGCCCTGTCCAAAGAAACTGCAGAGATACTGGAACAGTGCTGTGCATGCGTGTGGGGGGATGCCCCACTGAGAGAAGGTACAGAACTGGCAAAGCATCCCAGTACTCACAGGTAGTGCTGCTCTGTGCAGAGTGAGCGGGGCACCGCTGCCCACATACGTGGGGTTGCCCCAACTGGAGAGGGTGCAAACTAGCGATGTGCAGTGGTGCACACTCATTGGGCTGCCCCATCTAGAGAAAGTGTGGGGCCGGCAGGGTTTTGCGACACCTTCACTGAGAGCAGCTCCACCCTGAACCCATTCCTTCTTGCCAGGCTTCGTGCACCTGCTCCAACTACAACCTGCTTGCCAAAACCATCCCACACACAGTCTACACAGGAGCTACTTTTTCAAGACTGGGAGAGCACTTCAAAAAGTTAGAAAATGTAACAAAGAACCAATCAGAGATGAAGAATACAATAACTAAAAAGAAGAATAAATTAGAGGGAATCAACATCAAATCAGTTCATAGAAAACAGCTTAGTGACCTGGAAGACAGAATGGTAGAAATCGTCCCAGCAAAATCAAAAGCAAGTTCTAAAAATTGAAGAGAATAAGTGGCCTCTGGGACAACATTAAGTGTGCTAACATTCACATTATAGGAATACCAGAAGGAGAAGAGACAGAGGAAGTGATACAAAGTATATGTGAAGAAATAATGGCTGAAAACTTTCCTAAGGGGAAGCAAACAGATCTCCAAGTCCAGCACGCACAGAGAATTCGTACCTAACAAGATGAAGCCAAAGGGGCCAACACCAAGACACGCTGTAATGAAAATGGCAAGAGTTAAGGATAAAGAGACAATGTTAAAGGCAGCAAGAATTAAAAAAATAAGTCACATACAACCCTACAGGTCAGAAGGAAGAGGCAGGAAAGAAAAGTGTTGAAAGAAAAATACCTACAACCTAGAATACTACATCCAACAAAGCAAACTTACCATTCAGAGTGAAGGAGAAAGACTTTCCCAGACAAACAAAAAGTATTTGAGTTCACCAACAGTAGACTGACTTTACCAGAAATGTTAAAGGGTCTTTTTTATGCATAAAAGAAAAAGTCATAATCAGAAGTAAGAAAATACAAAAAAGAAAAAAATCTCACTGGTAAAGGCAAATGTATGATACATATAGTCAATCAGTCACTTAACCCATTTTCCATTCGCCCCCAAAATACTCGCCAGCGATACTTAGTGCTGTAGCATGTACCCCAAGGTAACTTGTGGATGACAGTACTAACCTCACCCCAAAAGTCTGCCATTACTAGTATTATTTTCACATCACTCTAGTGTATCGATAGTCTTTGGAAACAAATGGCATCATTCTATTTATAGATTCTGTTTTTACCAGTGGTACTTCCATTTATAACATGCAGTAATTCTTGATTGCTAAAATTGTAGAAATCCTAAAAAACACCATTCCTATACATGATGCTAAATGAATGCTGTCAATGAGCTGCACTTTTATTTTCTAAACAAGAAAAGGGGGTTAAAAAGCTGATACGAAGGTTAAAAGACAAAAGTAGCAAAATGAACTATCAATACAATAAACAGTCAGGGGATACACAAAACAAAAAGACATAAAACATGGTGTCAAAAACAAGGAATGGAGGGGAAAGTAAAAATAGAGTGCTTTTAGAATATGTTTGAATTTAAATGCTTATCAGTTGAAAATAGAATACTATAGATATTGATGAATATATATGAAAATCACAATATCCATAATCTGAAAACCTACAAAAAGTAAAGAGAAAGAAATTCAATTCAAATGCTAGAGAAAACCAGTAAACCAAAAGGAAAGAGATCAGGAGAAGAAATAGAGAAGAATCAAAAACAACCAAAAAACAATTAAAAAAATGTTGCAATAAGCACATACTTATCAATAATTACTTTATTTATTTTTTAGGTGAGGCAACCCTTGGTAGACCTCACAGATTGCAAGGACCTTTTCAGCTTACAATCCCTTCTTTTTTACTTTTTACACCTACAGCACCTGGTCTTTCTAGGCGTTCTCCCATCTAAGTACACCTGGCCAGACCATCCTTAGCTTCTGAGATCAGACAGGACTGCACAGACTCAATAATTACTTTAAATGTAAACGGACTTACTGATATGATCAAAAGACAAAAAGTGGCAGAAAGGATTATACAAAAAATAAGACCCATCTACAAACTGCCTGCTTTACTTGCATCTGGTCACACACATTTTAAAAAGCATGCACCCACTTGTAAAATACCCAAACGTCAGGAATTAGAAGGGCTTAAAACAAGGGGCTTTCACGCTTGAACGAATATTTTAGACTTCAGAACAAAACAAAACCAATTAAATACTGAAAATTTCTTTGCTCAAAACACAATGACATTTTATATGTAATGGAAAGTTTTGTTTGTTTGTTTGTTTGTTTGTTTTAAAGGAACACTTAGGGACAAAAACTAAGCTTCTTGTGTTGCCTGAGGAAGGCAGGGCCTGGCTTCTCTTCCTTGAAGGCCTTTCACAAAATGTAGATACCAGTATTCACTGGCCTCGATGTTCACCCCTCCCCAAACCCACCCCACACGTGCCTGCCATCTGCAAGTGCAGCACCCTGGGCCCACCAAGGGGATAACTGGAAGGGGCTACAGCACATCCAGGATGTGGCTGACCCTGGTGATCAGCTCCTGTCACTTTCCAGAGATAAGTTTCTCATTCCCAATGTCCATGTCTTTCTTGAGCTTGCCAGTCACTAGTCACCCTGCTTTCACTCCTGACTTCAGCACCAGCTCCTTGACCTGTGTGTGCCTCCAGTTTGCATTTTGTTCACTTTGTCGCACAGGTCACAGCCCTCCGACTTCAGCCTGGACTGCAGCAGCACAGTCTCACTGGTCAAGGCCTTGTGTTCTGTTTCCAGTCTCTTCTTGCCACTGTTGAGGGTGGCCACTTCTTGGGACTGCTTACACCTATTGCAACTCTCATCTAAGGGATGGCAGGGACCTGCCCTCTTATTGCCCCGCGTCAAGACCTGCTCTGTGAGGCAGGCCATCTTCACCCTCACTTCTGCAGAAGGACCCTTTGTGATGGAAAAGTGCAGCCTGATGTAGATGGTGACCGTGAAGAACAAGATATAGAGAGCAGTCACCAGCAAGGGCTTCTGCAGCATGGGCACTTTGCGGCGATTTCCTGATTGTGCTGTTCTGCCAGATATTTCTTGTAGGCAACAGTAATAGGTTGGCGAAATGTGTCCAGGTAGGCATAGCGCATTCATCTGGGACGCGGCTGATTTTATAGGGACTGTCAAGTTGAATGTTTTTGGCCCGTTTGGGCAAGATGATCTTCACAGCAAGAGAAAGCATCTTCTGTGCATACTGGTCACCCAAATTATAGCAGTACTCATAGTTTAGGAGACTGTAGCTAATGATGTAATGGGTCTTCCACCCTCCAAAAAGAGGGAAGCGAGACTGGAATGCCATCTCCATGAATTGATCCAAAACAAGGAGGTCGCTGGTGGAAACACTGCTAATCTCATCCCACTAACAAACATCACAGATAGCAGCAGGGAGGATAGTCTTAAAAGAATGATGGAGGGTATACCACTACCTGGTTGTCTCTGGTCAATGCAGTGTGGAAAAGGCCCCTTAAGCACAGCCCCTGTTTGCTTCAAGTTCACATTTCTTCCACAGCAATATTATCCCAGTGAGAGAGCTTGATGACTCAGGTCTTGCTGATGATAGTCAGGAACGGGCTGTTGTTCTCATAATGTACTTTAAAAGTATCCTGACTATAAGCAGGGCTGTTTCTGAAAGGTCTATAATCCAAGAGGTCCTCAGACCATGTCAGGTTCTCCAAGTTGGTGTAGGCCTCCACATTTTGAGAGGCAAGCTTCAGACACATGGTTTGTATCTTTGTTGGACAAGCAGAGTAGAAATAATGGTTGCCTTCAAACACCACAACTGTTTCTCTGAATGAGTGATTTGAGTTAGATATGGTAGAAGCACATGGGTGTAGCCTATTTCCACAATCTTGGATCTTGCATCTCAGACCAAGAGCAAATGAAAGCTTGACCATGAAGAATATACCATTTTACCCTTAAGTTTCGTGTACTTCCAGATGGTTCTTTTCCTCATCTGCTTCTTTCTCCTGCACACTGAAGTGTGCCAGCTGAGGCTTGAGCTCTGACTCCGAGACCAGAAGGAAGGAGATGGCGTGGCACTGGAGGGGTGTTGATGCTCAGGGCCACTGTGCGCTTCATGTCAGTGGTGCGTCGGGGGTGCTGCCGGCACTGGGGCCCAGGCCCCGAACAACAGGAGCAGAAGCAGGCAGGCAGCAGGGGCTGCCAGCCCACTTCCTCCAGCCACTGTGCAGCTGCGCATTGGACCTAGGCTCAGAAGAAACTTACTTTGGATGGAAAGACACACAGAGACTGAAAGTAAAGAGATGGAAAAGACAGTCCATGCAAACAAATGAGAAGAAAGCTGGCAGGGGTGGGAGGTAAGGGAGATTTGGGGAGGTGCGATGTGTGGCAATACTCAGACAAAATAGACTTTAAGACAAAAAGAGACAAGGAAAAACATTTCATAATGATAAAGTGGTCAATCCAAGGAGAGGAGATAACAATTGTAAGTATTTACACACCCAACATGGGAGTAGCCAAGTACATAAACCACATATTAATGGAGATAAAGGCAGAAATTAACAGTAATACAATGATAGTTAGGATTTTAGTACTACACTTACCTCAATCATAGATCACTCAGACAGAAAATTAATAAGAAAATAATGGTTTTAAGTGCCATATCAGACTAGATTGACTTAACTGGTAATTATAGAATATTTCATCGCAAACATGCAGATTACACGCAGATTACACATCTGTCTCAAATGCCCAAGGAACACACAGACCACATATCGGGCCACAAAACAGCCCTCAATGCATTTAAAAAGGTTCAAATTATATCAAGTATATTTTCTGACCACTATGGCATGAAACTAGAAATCAACTGCAGAAAAAAATTGGAAAAAACACAAATACGTGGTGATTAAACTACATGTTACTAAGCAACCAGTGGATCAAGAAAGAAATCAAACAAGAAATAAAAAAAGCTACCTTGAGACGAAAGAAAACAGAGCTTTACAAAATTGATGGGATGCAGCAAAAGCAGTATTAAGAGGAGAGTTCATAGCTATACAGGCCTACTTCCAAAAGCAGGAAAAATCACAGATAAACAATCTACCTTTATGCCTAAAGAAAAAAGGAGAACAAACAAAACCCAAAGGAAGTTTAAAGAAGGAAATAATAAAATCAGAGTGGAAATAAATAAAACAACAACTAAAATATAATGGAAAATATCAATGAAACTAAGAGCTGGCCCTATAAGAGGATAAACAAAATGGACAAACCTCTTGCAAGACTCATCGAGCAAAAGAGAGCCCAAATAAATAAAATCAGATATTAAACACAGTATAACAAACACCACAGAAATACAAAGGATCATTAAAGAATACCACGAACAAATATATGCCAACAGATAGGACATCTGGAATAAATACAATTCTAGAAATATACAGCCTTCAAAGATCAGACCAGGAATAAACAGAATCTGGACAGACCAATTAAGAGCAATGAAAATGAAGCAATAATAATTAAAAAATTTCCAACAAATGAAAGCCCTAGACAAGATGGCTTCAAAGGTGAATTCTACCAAATATTGGTAGAATTAATACCTATGGTCAACCTATTCCAAAACAGACAAAGAAACTACAAAAAAGAGAAAATTACAGGCCAATATGCCTGATGAACATAGAGGCAAAAATTCTCAACAAAGTATTAGCAAACTGAATTCAACAATACATTAGAAGCATGATATACCACAATCAAGTGAGGTTTATACCAGGGACGCTAGAGGGGTTCATCGTCCACAAAACATTTGATGTACTTCACCACATCAGCAAAACCAAAAATAAGAATCATATAATCATCTCAATAGAGGCAGAAAAAACTTTGACAAAACTCAACATCGTTTCTTATAATCTCCCAACAAAGTGGTATATAGAAGGAACTTATCTCAGCATGACAAGCCTACAGCTAACGTAGTGCTCGATGGTGGAAAGCTGAGAGGAACAGATCAAGAACAAAACAAGGATGCCCACATGCACCACTGTTATTCAATGTAGTATTGGAAGTCCTCGTCACAGCAGTCAGAGAAGAAAAAGAAACACAAATCATCCAAACTGTAAAGGAAGAAGTAAAGAATCCACCAAAAAATCAATAGAATTAAGAAATTCAGTAAAGTCACAGGATGCAAAATGAACTCATGGAAATCCATTACCTTTCTATATGTTAATATTAAATGACTAGAAGAAGAAATTAAGGAAATAATCCCATTTATAAGTGCATCAAAAAGAATAAAATGTCTAGGAATTAATTTAACCAAACAGGCGAAAGACCTGTATCAGAAACTATAAGACACACACAAAAAGAAATTGAGAACATAAATGGAAGGATATACTCATCTCATGGATGGGAAGGATTAACATTGTCATAATGACCATACTAGCCGAAACAAGTCTATAGATGCAATGCAATCTCTGTCAAAATAGGAATGACGCGCATCTCAGAACTAAAACAAATAACCCTACAATTTATATGGAATCACAAAAGACCATGAAGAGCCAAAACAATCTTGAGAAAAAAGTACAAAGTTGACAGTACCATGCTCCCGGATTTCAAAATATACCACAAAGCTATGATCATCAAAACAGTATGGTACTGGCACACACACACAAAAAACCGAATACATAGATCGATAGAGCAGAATAGCACAGAAATAAACCCTTGCTTATATGGTCAACTAATCTATGACAAAAGGGGCCAGAATAGATAATGGAGAAATGCCAGTTTCTTCAATGAGTGATACTGGGAAAACTGGACAGTTACACGAAAAAAAATGAAACTGGACCACCTTCTTACACCATATATCATAATAAACTCAAAAAGGATTCAGTACTTACATGTAAAACCTGAAACCATGAAACTCCTAGAAGAAAGCATAGCTAATCAGTCTGAGTAATACCTTTGTGGATATGTCCCCCCAAGGAAGGGGGGGAAAAAGCATAAGCAGACAAATGGGACTTCATCACACTAAAAATCTTCTGAGCAATAAAGGCAACCATCAAAAAAATGAAAATAACAACTTAAGGGGGAAAAAAAGCATAAGCAGACAAATGGGACTTCATCACACTAAAAATCCTCTGAGCAATAAAGGCAACCATCAACAAAATGAAAATAACAACTTACTAAATGGGAGAAGATACCACCAATGATACATCTAAGAAGGGATGAATATCCAAAATATATAAGAAACTCATAAAGCACCAAAAAATTTTTAAATCTCATTATAAATGGGCAGAGGACCTGAAAAGGCATTTCTCCAAAGAGGACATACAGATGGCCAGAGACATAGGAAAAACTGCTCGACATCATTAATCATGAGGGAAATGCAAATTAAAACCACAATGAGATATCACCTCACACCTGTCAGAAAGGCTATCATCAATAAATCAATAAATGAGCATTGCTGATGGGACTACAACTGGTGCAGCTACTATAGAAGACAGTATGGAGGTTCCCCAAAAAAGTGAAAAAAGGGAAAATAAATGGTGTGGATAGAAGCTCTGTTCATCCCTCTGGTGAACAAATCAAAACTGAGACGGAAACAAGGAGCAGCAGGAAGAAAAAAAAATAGCACTGGAACTAGAAGAACAAGCCATGCAAGTAGGGAGAAATCTAAGAAAGCACCCTGCAACAACAGAGGGTAGGACAAGGCAAGGACACGGGGTTGCCCGGTCTCCAGCGGCTGACACGGAGCAGACACCTCTTAAAGTGGCCACATCCATGAGTAGATTTTCGTGGTGATGGACCTGGCCACTCTGAGCACCAGGGCTAATTCGGCTGCGCGCAGGGGGCACCAGGGACTTACAGGGAGACATTGTCGGAGTGTGCACCAAAGCGAGACTCACCCTGTACAGACATGCTGGCAGGATCCAATGCTCCGTGTTGAGCCCTCCCCCATTCCAGAGCATAAACACATGCCACCATAGCCGTGACATCATCAAACGGGACAACAGAAGTTGCTCTGCCAGAGGATTCCCTGAAACGCCGCCTCTCCAATTCACGGCCCTGTTCAAGCCACATCCTCGCGTATCCTCAGCAAGTCAGGTGCTCCTTGCTGAGCAGCGCCTAGACTCACATTGGTGGCAGCTGGCCTCGGTTTCTGGTATGGCCTTTTGAGGCAACTATAAGCACAGCATCTGTGCATCGCCTGCTGAATCTTAATATGTGGCCCGGGAGGGGCAGAGGCTTGGGCTAAATTTGGCCTGCAGCTGAACCCCTCTCAGCACTGTGCCACTGGACACCTACTTCACAAATGCACACTAGTAAGACTGGGAGGATTAGGAGCTTTGATTAGTATGAAGACACAGACATGGAAAGGCAGCCAAAATGAGAAGACAAAGAAGCAGAAACCACATGAGAGAGCAGAACAGAGATCCAGATATAATGGAGTCAAGTAATCTAACAGATGCAGAGTTCAAAACAGTGGCTGTAAAGATGCTCAATGAACTTAGGGGAAGTGTAGATACATTCAGTGAGAACTTCAACAAAGAGACAAAAAACATAAAAATGGAAACGGACATTATACAAAGGAACCAGTCTGAAATGAAGTACACGTTATCTCAGAGGAGAAGTACGTTAAATGGAATAAACAAAGGAATAAACAGAGTGAATAAAGTATCAAATGCCCTATCTAGAGGATGGGAAAGCCAAGGACACACATTCAGAATGGCAAGAGATAAGATGCCAATACTATAAAAATAATTTAAGGAGCATACATATGGGACCCTATTAAAGGTCCAAATGTCTGCCTGATCAGTGTAACTGAAGAAAATGAAGATGCTGAACAGCTGTTATTTGAAGAAATAAGAACGGAAAACTTCCCTAACTAATTTGGTGAAGTAAATGGACATACAACCGCGGGAAACTCAGAGGATTCAAAAACTCAGGGATCCCAAGAGGCCTACATCAAGACACATCATAATTAAAAGGCCAAAGGTTAAATACAAAGAAAGAATATTAAAAGCAGCAAGAGAAAAACAGATAGTTACTTCTAAGGGAAAACCCATAAGACTGGTAGCTGATTTCTCAAAGGAAACTAGGCAGGACAGAAGGGCTTGGTAAAATATTCGAAGTGATGAAGACCCAGGATCTACAACCAAAAATTTTTTATCCAGCAAATCTATCATTCTGAGTCAAAGGACAGATAAAGAGTTTCCCAGACAAAAGAGAGCTCCAGGAATTTATCAGCATCAAGCCAATGTTACAGGAAATCTTGGAGGCACTTCTTTTAGAAGAAAAAACATATATCAAAAATAAGAATAAAGAATGGTAACAATTACATTCTATCAATTGGTACCTCAAATGGAAAAGAATTAAGTGCTCCAACCAAAAGATAGAGTGACTGAAAGAATAAGAAAATGAGATCCCGACATGTGAAAAGGAAGGGGATAGAAAAAGATGTTGCTTTGATGGACCTGGAAGGTATTCAAGTCAGACAGAGAAAGATAAACGTGATATGATTTCATTTACATGCAGATTCTAAGGAATAAACAGAACAAACTAATCAAAAACAGACTCACAAGTATGGTAGACAATTTAGTGATGGCCCAAGTTACAGAATTGTCCAGGGGGAACAGACAGCACAAAAGCCCCTCTTTCCGGCCACGCAGGCTGGAAAATGTGGAAGTAACTACAGTTTGTTTTCATATTTGTTTTTGCTCTCCTGCCCTTCCCTAAAGGTGGGCAAGAATTCTAGAAGGCCATCTCAGTGATGGTACTCCAGGCACCTCAAACCCTAAAGGAAAACCTATCTCTGCCTGGAAGAAATGAGAAAAGGAACCCCTATAGTCTTTATAAGCATGTATGTGGGGAAAATCCGCTTATCTTTTTCTCTCACTTTTACCCTGCAGTTGAAGTTAACCATGTCGAACTGTATGACAGTGAGGAGGGCTAAAACACTCTGACTTTAGAATTTAGAAGCAAGAAGAACTGAGAACAGGGTAACTGGGGCGGTGGGGGGGGGAGCATAGATTGGAAAAATCCCAGCAAGAAGTGGGCCTAAGAAGGGATTCCCTAATTCTGGGTAGGAACTAACACTAGTCCCAGATTTGCCCCTGAGATGCACATTCCTGGAACAGTCCTAAAGAAGCACAGCAGTCTTTGAGAACTGAACTACAGTATGAGCCACTACTCAAGCTGCAGACTAACTACTGAGTGGAGCATATGAGGAAACATTCAAACAGGATGACAAAGTCTTTGAAAATGAAATTACACTGAAATCATCACCCAGAGAGGGAGAGACTGAACTACTAGTCTTGATATTACTGGGGTGATTAACAGAACAAAAATCAACCGTCTCCAGGAGATTTTAACAGGACCCAACTCTAACAGTATAAGGTTAAAAATACATTGGAGACATGCTCTAAAATTACATGACAAACAACCAAAATAAGTGACCAAATTTCGAGAGAAAAAATCAACTAACAGATGTCGATCCCAAAATGACATAGGTGTTGGAATTATCAGAATAAGACTGAAAACAGTCATATCTATGTTCTACAAGGTGAAGGTAACAAGAAATGACTGAAAAGATCAAAGTTCTCAGAAAAGGAAGAGTATAAAAAAGGACGAAATGGAAATTATACAACTAAACAATACATTATCTGAAATAGAAATCTACTAGATGAAGTCCATAGCAGAATAATGATAGCAAAGAGAAGATTCAGTGAGCTTTAAGATTAATAGAAATTCTCCAATCTGGAGAACACAGTGGCGGGTGGGGGGAGAAATAGATTACAAAACAATGAAAGGAGACTTGGGAATTTACAGGACAATATTAAAAGGTCTAACATTCATGTCACAGGAGTCCCAGAAGAGGGCAGAAAAAGAGACCGAGGTACAAAAAAAGGTGAAAAAATAATGGCTAAAAATTTCCTTGAATTTAGCCGAATATTTAAAGATTTGAAAAACTCAGCAAACATGATTAGAGCTGATAAACTCAAAGAACATAAACTGCTATAAGTCAAAGATAGAGAAAAAAAAACTCTTGAAAGCATCCAGAGAAAAGCGACACATTATCTATAAGCAAACAACAATTCATGACTCCTGATTTCTCATCAGAAACTACGAAGGTCGGAAGACACCAAACACTTTAAAGTGCTGAAACAAAAAAGAACTGTCAACTGAGAATTCTAAATTCAGCAAGAATATTTTTCAGGGAATCAAGGATAATTAAAGACATTTCAGAAGCAGGAAAACCAAAAGAACTTACTACCCCAAGACTTGCACTAAGAGTAATGCTAAAAGAGTTCTTTACACTGAACAAGATTATGCCATGGATTGTTGTTCTTCTCTTGAGTTCTTTAAAATACGTAAGACTGCAGAAAGCAAATGTTATAACATTGTTCAATGGGGTTTTCAATGTATGCAGATAGGACACATACGACAATTCCAACATAAGGAGGAAGGATAAAGGGGACCGTTACAGTTGTAAGATTTCTGTATTTTCCTTGAAGTTGTTAAATAATAAATCTAAACAGAACATGAAGATTACGTACGTACATTGTAATCTCTAGAATAACTACTATAATATAAGTCAAGAAGATATAAACAAAATGTCTATACATCAAAATAAAACATAAAAAGATCCAAACACCCCAAAGAAGGTATGAAATGAGAATGGATGAGCAGAAAGTATACAAACGGAAAACAAAAAAAACAAAAAGTAGATCTAAATCTGTCAAGTATACACCTGAAACTAATATAATGTTGTAAATCAATTATAGCAATAAACACCTCATCCCCCTTTCAAAACTTAAGAGACACTGTCAAAGTGAACATAAAAACATAAACCAAAAAACTAAGTATGTTGCCTATGAGAAAGCCACTTAAAAGAGAACATGGGTAAAATCTAGAAAGGTAGAAAAGGTATACTATGCCAACACAAATTGAAAGAAAGCTAGAAAATGGTGAAAATGGTAAATTTGTGTTATGGAAATTTCACCATGAGCAAAACAAATACACAAACAAACAAACAAACTAGAGGGCTGTATTAACACAAAAGAAAAGCAATCTTCAGAACGAGGCAACTTACCAAAAGATAAAAGGAGATGTTATATAATGATAAAAGGGTCAATTAACCAAGAAGACAAAACAATCCTAAATGTACATGCCTCTAAGAAGAGAATTCTAAGATAAATGAAGCAAACAGTTGTAGAACCGAAAGAAGTAAACGAATTCATGATTATACCTAGAGACTTTAACAAATCTCTCTCGGTTACTGATGGAACAAATAAACAGAAAATCAGAAAGTATATAGACTTGAAAAGAACAATCCAACACCCAGATCGGACATTTACAAAACGTTCCACACAACACTAGCAGAATACATATTCTTTTCAAGTACACATAGAACATTCACCTAGACCATACTGTAAGCAAAACATAAACATATTACAAACAAACCTTAACAAATTTAAAATAATTAAAACTCCACAACGCATACCCTTCAACCATAATGAGAATTAAATTAGAAATCAGTAACAGCAAGATATCTGAAAAATGCTCTCAACTATTTCAAAATTGAAGAACACACTCCTGAAACGAAACCATAGATCAAAGATGAAGTCTCAAGGAAATTAGAATATATTGTGAACCGAATGAAAATATATTAAAAGTGGTGGTATGTAGCTAAAGAAGTGCTTAGAGGGAATTTTAAAGGATTAAAACAAGAAAAGATAGCTAAGATTAAAGCAGGAATCAATGAAATTGAAAATAAATACTATAGAAAAAGAAAATGTAATCCAAAGCTGGTTTACTGAAATGATCAATAAAATCAGTAAACCTTTAGCTGCAATTGAAGGAAAAACAGAAACTGAGAGAGACATAGAGAGATAGAGGAGAGATTTTCAATAATATATTATGAATCAATTCCGGTAATATACATAAAAGATGAACACATAACGACCAAATGGAATTTATCCTGAGAATGCAAGACTTGTTCAACATTCAAAAATCTATCAGTGTGATCCATCATGTTAACAGAATAAAGAAAAACCACATGGTGATCTCAGTCGATACAGGTAATGCATTTAACAAGATACAATACCCATTCATGATTTCAAAAATGCTCAGCAAACTAGGAAGGGAAGGGATTTTCTTTGATCTGCTAATGGTTATCTACAAAGACCTGCAGTTAACATTACATTCAATGGGGGAAAGACTAAATTCTTTCTCCCTAAGATTAGATACAAAAAAAAGATGTGTGCTCTCACCCTCCTCTTCAATGACACAGTACTGAAAAATCAAAGACATACAGATTAGAAAAGAAATGCAAAATGTTATTTGCAGACCACATGATTGTCTACACAGAATATCCTAAGTGAGAGGCTGAATATACAAACAGGCAATAGCCAGGCCATATATAAAAACAGATCTCTAATCCATAAACTCTACAGAAACCAGTCCAAACCACAACCTCTACAGCAATCAAATTCAAACACTCAGGACTTGATCAGTAACTGCTAGCTTCCCTAATTTTTGCCCCTACTTCCAGTTTAGAGCCAACCAGAGAAAGCCAAATATGCTCCCCTAACCAATCACATAAGATGTCCCACTTCTAGACTTCCGCTAGGACAACAGAAAGCTCTCTTTTTCCTATAATAAAATTTTCATACTTTCCCTTTAGATTTCTTTTGAGTCTATGCTAAACACAAGTATTGGTGGCCGATGTCCTACTTGTTCTCATTGGGGAGGTTCTTCATTTATTTCCATGCAAGGAATCTACAAAATCTCTTAAAATTAATAGGCGAGTGAATTTATAAGGCCCTATGACACTAGGTCAACATACAGAAATCGAGACTATTTCTACATACCAGCAATGAATTATTGGAAGTAAAATTTTTAAGTATCATTTACAACAGCATACATACACACAAATAAAGAACATTTGTAGGTATAAATCTAACAACATATGTGTAGTACCTGTACGTTGAAAACTATAATACACTGATAAAATAAATGAAAGACCTCATAGGTGTTAAAAAATACTGTGTTCATAGTCTGGAAGACTCAATATGAGAAGGATTTATAGATTCAGACTGATTTATAGATTCACTGCAATTCCAATTAATATACCAGTGGCATTTTTTGTAGTGACAAAAATTAATACAGAAAGGTCAAGTAAGTAGGGAAGCCAAAACAGAATGCACACCAATTTCAAGATATTGTAAAGCTACAATAATCAAGACAGTGTTGCACTGGTGAAAGGACAGACACACAGATCAAAAAAACATGCCGTGCTGGAAAGCCAAAAACAAACGGCAGCAAAAAAACACACTACTTCAACCCATACCTCAAAACAACTCACAATGGAGATGATCAGCAAAGTGGACGTTATCAAAACTTAAAATATTTGCTTTGTGAAAGACACTGTTAAGAAAGTGAAAATATAAGCTACAGACAGGGAGAAAATACTTGCAAGTTACGTATCAGACAAAGGACTTTTATCAAGAATAATGATCTCAAGAAATTCAACCACCCAATTAAAATAAAAAGCAAACAGATTTAAATCAACACATCATCAAATATATGGCACATGAGCAAAAGAAAAGATGCTTAATATCTTCAGTCATCAGAGAAATGCAAATAAAACTCCAGTGAAATACTACTACACACCTACCAGAATGGAAGTAAACATAATATAACAAAATATGACATACACACCTAAATGCTGGTGAGGACGTGAAGCAACTGGAACTCTCATATATTGTTGGTGGTCATGCAAAAATAGTACAGCTATGTTGGAAAACAAACTGGCAGTTTCTTAGGAAGGTAAACACACACTTATCATATGACCAAGCAATCCCACTTCTATACCCAGCAGAAAAGAAAAATTATGCTCGCTCACACAAAAAATGCTTGCAAATGTTTATAAGAACTTTATTTATAATTGCCCAAAGCTGGAAAGAAACCAATGGTCCCTCAATGGGTAAACGGATGAACAAATTGGTACATACCAGGAAATAAAATGAAAGGACTACTGATACATGCAACAACTTGGATGAATTGTAAATACATTATGATTAGTTAACAAAGCCAGACACAAAAACTAGATACTGTAAAATTCCATTTAGATGATGGTCTAGAAAAGGCAAAACTATAAGGACAGAGAATAGAATGTTTGCCAAAGGTTAGGGATGGAGAAGGCTGACTACAAAAGTGAACTGCTCTGTTGTTGATTGTACTGGTGGCTATGTGACTATATACATCTGTCAACTCAAGAAACTGTAAACCACATTGTGAATTTCACTGTATATAAATATAGTTTTTTCATTAATTGAATTTTTCCCTTATCTTTATTTTATTTATTTTTCAACATATTTTATTTTTTTATTTCATTAATTAAATTTAAAAAGCAAAATGGAATTTATATTACTGGGTGTGGTTCTGTCAACAGTAGATGTTACCACACGTGGGTAATGTGACACAAACCTACTCATATCATTAAGGGTCCCTAAATGTCAGTTTTTGTACTTTTTCTTTTTTTTTTTTAGAAAAAATGTTTCTCTAAAAACAAATTTCAACAGTCTCCTACTGGTAGAGATAGATCTGGATGAAAATACATGGCTGCTAGTGTTTTTGGAGCTGTGTCTACTTTCCCGTTCTATTTGTTCTTTATGCAATTTCTCTCATTCCTTTATTCTCATTGTCTTGGGGTTTCCGAAGGGAGTAGGAATAAATAAATGCATAAAATGCATTACACGTAGAGTGACGTCAGAACCATTGTGGAGTGAGAGATGTCCCCAGATCTCTCCCCTTGAAACAAGCTGAACATCTACAACTCAACAAAAAACACCCAACCTGTACGCAAACATGTCTAAGTGAAGGCTCTAGGAATAAACACTATCACGGGTCAAAAACACAGGAGTCAGGTAGTAGACTGGGAGAAACAAAGAAGCTGCCTCTTGCAGCTGGAGCTCACTGCAGGAAGAGGGGGTGGGGAGAATGTGCGGCAGGTCCCTTGAACAGCCCTGCCTGAGAGCTACGAGGGCAGTACACATGGATCAGGGCAGAAAGCAGAGAAGGGGGGACCACAGAGAAGCAACAGTCAATTATCACAAGCACCGGTTGCAAGACGTGAGACTGTCCAATGCCCCAACTCAGAGGGCACCTCTCCCCATATCCTCCAAGACCGAACATCATGGAGCCCCTGGAGAATCTGAGCAAACACTACCAAAACTCTCGCTAACAAAGACATGGACTGAGACAGATGGTAGCAGGCATAATTGAATATTGACAAGTGTGGGGGGGGAGGAATTATTCATTTTATATAAAGCAGGTGTCCAAGAGACTTAAACATCACAAACTGAAAACCAAAGGGAAAATGCCTTCTTTGCAACAGGCTAAAGAGAGACCTTTATATAATAAATCTTCTTTCTGGCAAAACAGCAGAATACACTTGCATTAATGCCCAGGCAGAGAAAAAGTCCATTAAAAACCATGAACAACCAAGGTGACAAGGCAACTCAGAAAGAAAGAGAAAAATCTCCAGGAAATAAACTCAAAGACATAGAAATATGCAACTTAAATGACAAAGAATTCAGGATGGTACTTTGGAAAAACCTAATGAGATCCCAAATAACTCATATCAGCAATTCTAGGATTTGAAAAAACAACTAGATTATTACAATGGGGAGCCTGAAACCTTTAAACAGAACCTAATGCAACCGTGGAGAAGAAAAACACACTAAAAGTGATGAAGAATGAAATAGAGAGCTTGGGAAATACAGTGGACCAAATGGAGGAAAGGATCAGTGATATCAAACACAGACTTCTAGAAATAAATCAGAAGGAGAAGAGAAAAAACAAAAAAAAAAAATAGAAAAAAAAAGAAAAAAGAAAGAAAGAAAGAAAGAAGGAAAGAAAAAAGGAAAGAAAAGAAAAATAATGAAAGAGAAATATAACAAGAAGCTGATATCAACAGGAAAAGAAAAATAAGAATAATGGGCATTCTTGAAGGAGAGGACAATTAGCAGGGACTAGAAAGCATTTTCTGACAAATAGTGGATGAGAATTTCCCAAATCTAAGGAATGAACTGGAGCTTGGAGTTCAAGAAGTCCACAGAACACCCAATTATCTCGACCCAAAAAGGTCTTCACCAAGACACATTATATTAAAGATATCAAAGATCAACAACAAAGAAAGAATTCTCAGGGCAGCCAGGGAGAAGAAAACGGTAACTTACATTAAGTAAAACCCATTAGATTATCATCGGACTCAACAGCACAAACCTTCCAAGCCAGAAAGAAATGGAATCAAATATTTAAACAATTAAGTAAAAGCAACTGCCAACCAAGAATATTGTATCCTGATAAACTCTCCTTTAGATATGAAGGAGAAATAAAGACCTCTCCAGACATACAAAAATTGAGGGAATAATTCACTATGAGGCCTGGACTACAGGAAATACTAAAAGGGGTCAGCTCACCTAAAACAAAATGACAAGACAACAACAACAACAACAGCAACAACCCATAATTAGGATAAAGTGACTATCAGGCAAATAGAAGCAGAGGAGTGCAAACCATATATTTTAATCTTAAACAGTAAGAAGAGATTTGCTATCACAAGATAATAACGAATGTTCAACATACATAAGGACAAACAGAGACAACAATAAGAGAAAAGGGAAGGCTACAAAGACCCAAATTCACAAAGGTAAATGGAGATAAGGCATGCACAGAAGAAGAAAATGGAGATACACACACACACACACACACACACACACACACACACACACACATATATATATAATCTCCTTTACATATTTGATATTTATAATGGTAATAACATACCAAAGATTCAGAACTAAAATATATAACATGAAGCATAAAGGACCAGAGGAAGAATCCACAAAACCCAACCAAATCAAAAAGAAGAAAAAGGAAATACAAAGACAAGGAAGCAGTGGAATCACCAAGCTACCAGAAACCGAACATACAACAGCTATGAGAAGATCTCGTATTTCAACAATCATCCTGAATGTAAAATGACTGAACTCACCAATAAAAAGTTAGAGTTGCAGATTGGATCAAAAAGCAAAACCCTACCCTATGCTGCCTCCAGGAGACACCTCTCAGCTCCACAGACAAACAGAGACTCAAAGTGAAAGGGCGGAAAATAATATTATGAGCAAATGACATTCAGAGACAAGGGGGAGTACTGGTACTAATACTGGACAAAATAGACTTCAAAATAAAAAAGGTAAAGAAAGATACCGAGGGACATTTCATAATGATAAAAGGAATCATGCACCAAGAAGACAACACTTATTAATATCTATGCTCCCAATCAGGAAGCCCCGAATTATATAAAGCAATTACTAACAACTAAAGAGAGAAACAGAACAAAACCCTATCACAGTAAGGGACCTAAACACCCCATTGTTGGATATGAACATATCATCCAAATAGAAAATTAACAAGGAAATAAGACCCTTGATTGACACATTAGACCAACTGACATAATTGACATTTATAGAGCCTTTCATCCCAAAACAGCTGCTTATACTTCCTTCTCTAGTGCACATAAAACATTCTCAAGAATTGACCACATACTGGGACACACAGATAGCATCAACAAATATAAAAGGGTTAAAAACATACCAACCATATTCTTAGATCGTAATGCTTTGAAGCTGAAAATCAACTGTAAAAGAAGGCAGGAAGAACTACAAACACATAAAGATTAAACAACATGCTACTGAACAAATGACTGGGTCAGTGATGAAATAAAAAGAGAGATCAGGAAATACATAGAAACAGATGATAATGATAGTACAACATGTCAAAACTTTGGGGACATGGTAAAAGCGGTTATAAGAGGAAAGTTCATACATATCATCACGGGCCTACCTCCAAAAATAAGAAAGAGCCCAAATAAACCATCTAATGCTTTTTCTTAAATAAACAAATAGATAGATAGATAGATAAAGCTAATAAAGGAAGAACAAATGAAGCCTAAAATAGCAAAAGGAAAAAACAATGTTAGAGCAGAATTAAATGAAATTGAAAGCAAGCAAACAAACAAACAAAAGTAACGGTTCTTTGAGAAAGCTGATAAAATTGACAAAGCCCTGCTAGACTCACTAAAGATAAAAGAGAAAGGACACGGATAAACAATCAGCGATGAAAGAGGAGAAATTATGACAGGCACTGTAGAAATACAAAGGATCATACAAGAATACTATGAAAAAGTAAATGACATCAAAGTTAATAACCTAGAAGAAATGGACAAGAACTCAGAAAGTACAACCTTTCTAAACTGAATCAAGGAGAATGGAAAATTCTAACTAGAACTCTCAGTAGTATGGTAATTGAAACGCTCATTCAAAACCTGCTACAAAGTAAAAGTCCAAACCAGATGGACTCACCAGGAAATTCAAAGAACAGTCAATGAAGGTTTAATACTGATTCTGCTCAAACTTTTTCAAAAAATTGAAGAGGAGACAATACTTCCTAACTCATTTTATATAAAAAGGCCAGTATTACCCTCCCTGATAACAAAACTTGGTAAAGAGAATACAAAAAAGAAAACTACAGACCAGTATCGCTCATGAACACATATGTAAAAATCCTAAATAAGATACTTGTGAACCAAATACAGCAACTTATTAAAAAGATTATACACCACAATCAAGTGGGCTTCATCCCAGAGACACAGGGATGGTTCAACATATGAACATCGATTGATGTAATACACCACATGAACAAATTAGAAAATAAGAATCATATGATCATATCAATAGATGCAGAAAAGGCCTTTGACAAGATACAGCATCCACGTATGATCAAAACACTTCACAAAATCGGGATAGAAGGAAAGAACCTTAACATAATAAAGGTCATTTAAGACAAACCCTCGACCAACATTATATTTAATGGTGAAAAACTAAAAACTCTCCTTCTAAGATCAGAAACAAGGCAAGGCTGCCCACTATCGCCACTGTTATTCAATGTAACAACATTGGAGGTCCCAGTGAGTGCAATCAGGCAAGAGAAAGATACAACAGCATCCAAATGGAAAAAGAAGTCAAACTGTCATTATTTACAGATGACATGATTCTCTATGTAGAAAACCCTAACGACTCCACAAGAACACTACTAGAGACAATAGGGGAATACACTAAAGTCTCTGGATACAAAATCAGCATGCAAAAATGATCGCGTTCATATACAATAATAATGAGTATCAGAAAAAAATAGTGGAAAAAATAATTTCTTTTGCAAGTGCAACAAAAAGAATACCTAGGAATACATCTAACAAAACATGTGAGGGACTTATATAATAAAAACGATTAGACTCTCTATTAAAAGAAACTGAAGAAGACTCAAAGAAGTGGAAAGATATTTCATGTCCTTGGATTGAAAGAATCAACATAGTTAAAATGACCTTATTACCTGAAGCATGATACAGATTTAATGCAATCCCCCTCCAAATCCCATCGGCAGTTTTTAAAGAAATAGAACAGAAAAGTCAGCAGATTTGTATGGAAGCACAAAAGACCCTGAATTTCCAAAGCCATCCTGAGGGAAAAGAACGAAACTGGAGTCATCACTCTGCCCGACTTCAAATTATAGTACAAAGTGACAGTAATAAAAACAACATGGTATTGGCAAAAGACCAGGCCCATGACATGGACCAGTGGAACAGAATCAAAAGTCCAGAAGTAAAAACCTATATTTATATATAGGCAAATAATGTTCGACAAAGCCTCTTCAAATAAACAGTCCTGGGAAAACTGGAAAGACACCTGCAAAAAAATGAAATTACACTGTTGTCTATCACCACACAACAAAATCAATAAAGATGAACTAAGGACCTGAATATGAGACCTGAAACAATAAAATGCACAGAAGAAAACAGAGGAATTAAATGCATGGACATTGGACTTAAAGAGGATTTTATGAATTTGACCTCCAAGGCAAGGAAAGTAAAAGCTAAAATAAATGAATGGGACAACATCAAAGTAAAAAGTTTCGGCACAGCAAAAGAAACCACCAACAGAGCACAGAGACGAGTATTCAAATGAGAAAATATATTTGAAAAAATGCCTCCCAAAGGCCTATCATCCAAAATATACAAAAAACACTCATTCATCTGGGTAACAACAAGAAAGCAAACAGCCCAGTCAAAAAATGGGCAGAGGACCTGAAGAGACGGTTCTCCAAGAAATCTAACAAACAGCCACCAAACATATGGAAAGATCCTGAACATAGATAACTATCAGGGAAATGCAAATCAAAACCACAATGAGATACC
This sequence comes from Cynopterus sphinx, assembly GCA_030015415.1. NCBI lineage: Eukaryota > Metazoa > Chordata > Mammalia > Chiroptera > Pteropodidae > Cynopterus > Cynopterus sphinx. Next base: position 88,687,893 of record CM057379.1, on the reverse strand, counting down.
ATCTCACACCTGGTAGAATGGCTGTTATCAACGGGAGAAGTAGTAACAAATGTTGGAGAGGATGAGGAGAAAAAGGAACCCTCCTCATGAAAATTGGTACAGTCACTCTGGAAAACAAACAGTATGGAGTTTCCTCAAAACACTGAGATGCGATCTCTCGGATGATCCAGCTGTTCCTCTGCTGGGTATTTACCCCAAAGACTTGAAAACATATATCCGAAAAGATATTTGCACACCGGTGTTCATAGCAGCATTATTCACAGTGGCCAGGAAATGGAAGCTGCCGTCGAATCCTGTGTAGAGTCCTCCAATAGAAAACTGGGTCAAGACAATGTGGCCCATATATCCAATGGAATATTACTCAGGTATAAGAAGAGATGAAATACTTATTTCATCAAGGTCCATCCTTGCCACTTGTAACAGCATGAATGGATCTTGAGATATCATGCTAAGCAAAATAAGCCAGACAAAGTTGAAAACCACATGATACCACTTGATTGTGGGACATAAACCTGAAAGCAGGAAACAAGCCAGACAAACTAACACACACTCATGGACACGGACAGTAGATTAGTGTTCACCAGCACGAGTAGGGGGGCAGGGGGGATGCAGATGGGGTAAAAGATGTCAAATATTTGCTGATAGAAATCACTATGGGTGGTGAACACCCAATGCAATATATTTATACATGCCTTACTGTTGAACTGTACACCTGAAACTTAACCGTATTTTGTTAACCAATGTCACCATAATAATAACTTTAAAAGTAAATAAATGAATAAATGAAATACACTATATTCATCTGGAAATCTAAAATCCAAAACCTCAACTTTTATTAAATACGTACATGTCAAGCAGGAGGCTTTTTGAAGCAGTGGAGGTGGTGAAGATGGACACATGAATGCATGAATTATAGTCCCTACCCTCAAAAAGCTTAGTTTTTAAAGAATAGAGAGAAAAATCATATTCAGAAACATAGCAATAAGTACGATAAAGCACTTATGTACTTAATCATAGGGGGCTTAATTCTGCCTAAAAGGGGTATTAAGTACTTGTGGCACTGGTCTATAGCATAGACTGGTAACAGAGGTCAGAACTAGAAAGAATGAGACTAATTAGGGGACTATGGTAACAATTTATGTGAAATATGCAGGTGTGAACTAGGACTAAGAACACAAAACTACAAACTCATAGGTCAAATTCAGCCCACTGTCCGCTTCTGTAAAGACAGTTTAATTGGAACATGGCCACTCTCATTCATGTCGTCTCTACGTGCTTTCACACTATAAAAGCATAGTCGAGTTAGCTGGGACAGAGATCATGGGGTCCGCAAAACCGAAAATATTTGCTATCTGGCCCTTTAAAGGAAACGCCAGACAACCTCTGTATCTGACCAGAATAGTGTCACCGTGGATAGAGTATGCAGTTATAGCATGTAAAGACGGAATATCTGGATTAACAGAAGGTAAAGACTAAGCCCCACTCTGTCCCCCAGAGTTGAGCTTGGTGCATTAGCCATTGTCCAGGCTCTAGCTTTGGGTTTTAAAATCTCAAAACCCTGAAAAGCCTTGAGAAGCTTCTATGTCCAGCATCAGTGAGTCATGTATGAAGATACTAGAGCAGACGGAGTCCCTACGAGGAAGCCTGTCCTGGCTAGGTCACCCTATCCAACAGGCTCATAAGAACCAATATGTTAAAGCTTTAGGAAGGTGCCACCTCATGCCCTCCTATAACTGAAAGGGAAGTCTTTGTAATCAGAGTAGAAAATCTGATTGCCCATCTTTATCTCAGAAACTATCATGTTGGATCTCTTTATGCCTCACATCATCTCTTTTGCTTGTCACAGCCAGAAGGTCAACCATCATCACACAAATCTCACATTGCTCTGTACTTTCCATTAAAATCTAATTTCTCATTTCTCTCCCCAACCCCTAAGGCTCTATTCTGGCCTCTGAAATTCCTCCTCTTCACCTATAAGCTCTTAACTTAAAAAAAAAAAAAAAGAAAGAAAGAAAGAAAGGAAGGAAGGAAGGAAGGAAGAAAAAAAAAAAAACTCTTTTCTGCCTTCCTTAACTCTTCCCTAACATGAATTCCCTTGCAGTCTGTTCAAATGGAGATACTCTTTCCCATTTGTCACAGCCAGAATACACTCTCCTTCCTTCCCCTTTTTGCTTTCAGGGCTTTGCTTGTCTTTCCCTTTTGCAAAACTCCCTGCTCCCTGCAGGGTGTGTTTCAATATAACTATACATGTCCTAGCCATCGCTCTCGCTGTTGCTACCTACCGATCTATCATCAACACTTACAGCCATACACGTATACCCTTTCATTCAAGAAAGTCTTTAGTTCCTGGTTCATAGTTGTTCTCTCCTTTCCCAAGCCCTACTATCTTTTTGATAGACTTCAACATCTCATAGATGAACCATCCAACCACATTAATTACCCCTCTTGAATAACTCCAACTGTTTTTCATTCCTATGAGCAAACCCTCCACTTTGTTGTCACCAGAAACAAAATGGACAGAAGCAGTATTTGAAGAGACAGATAATGGTTAAGAATGTTCCCCAAATGAAGGAAGACACCAAGCTATAGATTCAACAAGTACTGAACCCCTACCAAGCAGGACATATAAAGAAAAACATATGCAGGATTCCAGAAAACAAGAGAAAATTAGACATCTTAAAAAGTCGCCAGAGAGCGAGGAAAAGGACACGTCTCTCTGAAAATCAGCAACAAGACTGACAGCAAACACCAACAGAAAGAAAAGCCAAAAGACAATGAACAGCCAGCCTCCAATTCTATATTTAAGTCTAAACGTGAAGGTAAAATACATTTTCAGATGACTAAAAACTGAACTTGTCCACTAGTCGATACTTATGAGGAAGAGTTCCTCGAGCAAAAGAAATATGACCCCAGACAGAGGCACTGCAAGCTGAAAGGAATGAAGATGAAAAGGAGAAACATGAAGGAGAGCTGAATGAATATTGGCTATATAAAGCAATATGTCTCGTGGGTTAACAGCTATGTAGAATTAAAATAAATGCCAATAATGACAAGAAAGGTGAGAGGAATAGATGAAGCATAAATATTCCAAGGTCCATGCACTGACAGAGAAGTGGTAAAACTATTAATTTATACTAGATTTCAAGAATCCAAGAATGAATAGCGTAATCTGTAGGGTAGCGACTGAAAGAATATTAATGAATGTATATGAATAAGTGAATAAAATAATACAGTGGGTAAAAATGGAATCAGAAAAAATATCCGTGTAACCCAAGAGAGGACAAAAAAAAATGGAGATACCTTTTTTCTCTCACAAAACTGGAGGGAGAAATGAAAATTGTTAGATGTCATTTCAAAATCGAAATATATTGGTAATTGAACCTACTATGTTAAAGGTCTATTAAAATATCTACTAAAAATACTATCAACACTTGTGGGATGCAGCTAACACTGTTTAGAGGGAATTTATAACGCTAAATGCATGCATCAGTGATCTAAGTATCAACCTGAAGAAGTTAGAAAAACAGCAAATTAAACCTTCCCCAGTGGAAAAAAATAATTAATGTAAGATAAGTAGTTAAGGAACTAGGAAACAAAAGTATTATAGCACAAAACAAAGATTAATAAAACAGAGATACCTAGAAAGGACCATCTTCAATTCAACAAAGAGATAAATCAGTTAGCAGGAATGAAAATCCGCACACCACTTACACTAAAAGCTACTTCATCTTTCAGATTCCAGCTGTTGACACCTGACCAGAGAACAGCCTCCCCATGCCTCCTGTCAGCTTCCGAGATTTTATCCTCTCATACAACCCAGCTCCTTTCCTTGAGAGCTTTGACCTCTGAATATACATTTTTGATAATTAATTACTATGTCTCCTGTACTCGTCTATGCTCCATGAAAGAGATCACTCATTATTAATTACCCAAGGCCGAGCACAATGTATAGCATGTAGTAGGGTATAAACTCAATAATTATTTACTCAATAATTATTGAGTAAATACTGAGTGCCCACCATGTTCCTGGTACTGTTTAGGTGTTCAGAAAATATACAAAATCCTATGTCCTCATGGAATTTACATTCTCATGAAAAGAGAGACAAACAAATAAGAAATATACTATGTCAGACAGGAATAAACAAATACAGCAGGCAAAAGTGAGTACGTGGCTGAAAGAACTCCACTTTAAAGAGTACACTTAAAATTTAAAGTCAGGTGCTTAGGGAAGGCCTCGCTGAGCTGAGAAAGCAAACCATGCCTCCCTGGCAGGTTCGAAAGTCAGGAGGTATGGATGGAATAGAGTTAGCCAATGTAAGGAGAGATTAACAGTAAACAAAGTCAAAAAACAACGGATCACATAGGATGTTTAGGCCATTATTATGACTTTGGCTTGGACTCTAAATCAAGTAAGGAGCTAATTTGTGGTTTTAGCCACTGTTTTTAAAAAGGTCACTCCGGTTGCAGTGTTGGAGACAGTCTATGAGGGAAAAGGAGTCTACTCATGAGGCTACTGCAATAATCTCAGAAAGAGATTGTGGTGGCCTCGACTAGGTGATAGCAATGCAGAAATGGTTCCGACCAGGATAACATAAGGTACAGCCACCTGACCTGCTCACAGATTGAACGTGCAGTGTGAGACAACAATTTAAGGTAACACCAAGGCTTCGACTTGAGCAACTGAAAAGAAAAGTTGCTCTTTTCCCAGATGGGAAAGACAAGACTTTGGGGGAAATGGTCAGAGAAAGAATTCACTTTTGGACACATCAAGTTTGAATTGCCATTTGTATGTCAAAGTGGAGATGTCATAGAGGCAACTGGATATGAGTTTGCACTTTAAGCTAGAGATTAAAAATGTGGTATTTAAAGTCATGAGACTAAATGACATCAAGTAACTTTTGGTAAATGAAGCAGTTTATTAAGTGATGACTAATGAACATGACCATTAGCCACCAAAGCTGCCAAGGATGAAGAAGTGGTATAGAACTTTGGGGGCGGGCCCAAGCTTCTGTTGGCGTGAAATCACAACTACACTGTTTCGATTTTTAAATAAAATCTTCCTCTGTCTTCAAGCATTCTCAAATACCACCACCGTCAAGAAGAAAAAGAATGTGTAGCTACTCTTAAAGCAAGGCAAGCTTCCTCTTAATTTGTTCTGCAAATCTGCTAGATTTCCTCTTAACTGACACCATGCTACCTTCATTCTACATATACCTTGAAATGAATATTGTACGTGTCATCAGATCCAGGCTGATATAAGTGCCTACCCTTTCCGGAATGTTTAAAGATCATCCCAATCATTTATTTCTATGGGTTTTAATTTGAAATAGACCTGGACCATCAGCGATCTATGCCTTTGGACAATACTCTCTCTCTTATGCTGGCACTGAGTTTTATATTGGTAATTATGTCTTGGTAATTTCTAAAGGAAACAGTCATACGAACTCCTTTACTTTGCTATAGGAATGTTGCTGAAAACATCATGTCCCTCATGTGAAACCCTACAAGAAATTCCTTTTATAATGAATGGGAAAAGTTTTGTCTCCCCTGAACTTTATAGGCAATCTTTCCTTTTTTAAGGCAAAATAGCCACAAAGTATATAATGTTTGATCCCATTTTTATATATTCTAGAACAAAGCTGTAGCAGAAAAAAAAAAACCCCAGCAATGATTACCTCTGAGAAGGTAGGGGTGTGGGGTGTGAGGCTGATTGGCAAGAGGCATAATGAAACTTTCCGGGGTTATAGTTACATGTTCTTATGAAGATTTCTCAAAAGCGGCACTATTGACAAAGAATCGTGACTGGACTCTACCCGCTAGATGTCCTTAGTACCACACCCTCACTCCACCTAGTTAGGACAACCAAAAATATCTCTAGAAGTTGTCAAATATTTTGTGGGAGGCAAAATCACCCCGAATTGATTGAATAACACTGCCCTATATCTTGACAAGAGTTAGAGAACATACACTTAAAATATGAGTATTGCATTGTGTGTATTTTGGGCTCAGCGGAAAACTTAATAAATACTGAACTCTAGTTAATGATAATGCATGCTAAAATATTCAGGAGAAAGTTTTTAGTGATGGTTGCATAGAGGGGTAGATATAGGTATAGGCATGCAAATACACTAAATGGTAATGGTAGAATCCAAGTGGTGGGTATATAGGCACTCTACAAAACTCTTTAAACTGTATGTTTGATCATTTTCACCATAAAACGCTGGGTAATTCTCATTGCTCCATTACATAAATCAGAAGACATCCAAGACACCCAGTGGAGCCAGGTCAGAAACATAAGGATACATGCACACTGAAAATTATCAGCTGTAAATACTGTGAGATCTTGGAAAGAGCCACAAGCTATACCACAAGAACAATACTCTGTAGCTTCACCATCACTAATAGCTTAACATTTGTAAATTCACACCTCATAAACATTTAGGAACAGCTCACAATCACCTTAAATGTTCTGAAATTTCAGTCAAAACAGGAGATACCTGAAAATCCTTTCATGAATGCATTGTCAAATACTTGAAAACTAAAGTGCAATAATGACTAAATACAAGTTACGGTATTTATTGTTTCCAATGAGACATTCTTTAACCTTGGAATTATATGCAATGTCATAGAATAGGTATCAAAGGATTCCTTTTAAAAGAGGCAGTGAAACTGGTTATTTTCTATAGACTTAAGCATTAGTGCATGTAGAGCCTGTGATTTTATTGTGGGTGATACAATCCACTGGGGTGATGCAGGCCACTGTCATACAAAGCATGGTTCACAAACCAGTGAACTAACTGCTATGGATTCAAGGATGAGATCAGTTCAGAAACTGAAAGCCCCTGCTAAGAAGCTTTTACAGAAGTTTGGCGTTGCCAGAACATCAATGCGCATGGTCAGTGAATCTGTCCTGGAGATCAGAATGTAGATAGATCCTGCTGTTTTCAAAGTCATGTGCTAGTCAGGCATTATAGAATGAGATTGGATGTGATATTTTCCGGTTATTCTGTTAACTACCTAAAGGTGGATAAAAATCTGAGAAAATGCACAGGTTTATTCATTTTTATAACAAGTTCATTTCACAGATATTTTTAATCTTAAGCCTGTTTTAAAATTGATAATTCAACATCATTAATTAAGTTGGAGAAATAAGTTTATGCTATTTTTAACCTCATTAACACGTAGACAAATAAGCAACAGTGGATTTTTCAGCATTTTTTGTGGAACGTACTGAAATCACCAGTAGCAGAAAACCAAACGGAGGTAAAGAAAGTCCTTCTGAACAGATAAAGACCAAAGAGACCTGCTTTCACTTAGAAGTGTGATCCCTTATGTGTAAGATGCTCTTCAATGGGTTCAGTCTGGTAGCCATAATTGACAATGAGGAGCTAACATCACAGTGCATTCGATGAAAAGATATATTGGTGAATGGAGCAACAAAACCATCAAAATTGAAGGAGTATATACATGCAAAATGTACACAAAAATAAGCTCAGAACCAAAGAATTGTTTGAAAGAAAGCACTGAATTTAAAAAAGCTAACAGAAACAGATATTCAGTCCTTCATCCACCATCGTCTGTTTCACAGGCTTCCTATCCTAGCACTTTGGACTGCTAAGACTAAAATGCTACAACTGTTAGGAAACAAGGAAACAACTTCATTAAAGGGATTGCTTGAAAGTATTGGTTAAATCTGCACTTTCCAAGGATAGCACAGATCGATCACCACATTTAGAAACTAACGACGTGGAAGGCCAATTTACAAAACGATACTTGCACAGCACTTTTCATGGCATCTTGGCAAGTGCACAGACACAGCTAATGTGTTATTGGAACGTGATGATGATGTGAAGGATGAATTCTTGTTCTTAGTTTTATAGGTAACAAACACAATTAGCTTTGAGACAGGTAAAACGATGAGAATTACGCTGTCAACAAAAGCGGTCTATAGTTCTGTAGAGAATGTTCTGATGGCACAGTGCGATGACAAGAAAACATTCTGCGCTAATTCCCCAGGTTTGAGGAGCAGTACCACAAAGTAAATCAACACAGTGCATCTTTCAGTGACAAAAATCTTGGTACAAAAAACTCAGTTTAACTAAACAGCGTGTTTAGCGTCGTAATAAAAACCACAACAATGTCAATCAATGCTAAAGCATTAAATAAGAGATCGTTCTTTCTATAAAGAGATATCTTATAAAGACTGAATGAATTAATGTTAAAACAATGTCAATATTCAAACAACGGTTATTGAGAGGAAGCTGGTATTAAGAACAATCTCAGTGTTTCTGCAAGATAAAAAACAAGTTTGCTTCCAACTTTTAAGAGATGTGAACTGGATAACCAATTTGTCTAATGTCTTCGGTACTTTTAATGATCTTAAGATTTCCCTATAAGGAAGAAACGCAATATGTTTTTCAATGGTAGATAAGGTTAAAGGGAAAAATGAAAGTTGGAAGCTTGGAAGATCAGTTTCTACAGATTACCACCATACCTGTTATACATGTAACAGGACATTCTGAAATTTAATTTCCTAACCAAAGGAGAGCCGCAGATAGGAAATGCAATAGAACCGAATCCATTTCTTTCATTTAAAGGTAATTTCACTATTCACAGCAAAACTGTTAGAACTGGCTACTACTGAAAGATAAAGCGTACGTTTGAGGCTATAACATCAATTGATTTTGGGATAAAATTCTAAATAAATATTCTGAGTTCGATGAAATTGCTTTTCAGATCTCTTCTTCCAATCCCAGTCACACTGGTTTCGCTTCTTAAGAGTGTAGTACATCAAGGCATAGCAACAGCTTAGCTGTATGTTATCACCTGAAAGCAGTGCTGTCTTCAATCTAGATAGGTTAACAAGCAGGAGGCAAGGTCATCTGGTAACAGTAAGTGTTCAAAGTACTCTGTTAGGTGTTTTAACAGAGACTCCCAAACCCCAGACTTGAGCAGCCCTCCAGCAAGCGAATGCTTCATCTGCATTTGCAGCTGCTCGCCCAGTGCTAGCTAGCATCACCACCTCAGCTCCACCTCAGATCATCAGGCATTAGATTCTCAAGAGGAGCACCGGTCCCTGGTGCCCAAAAGTGTGGGGACTGCTGGTTTAAAGCACCCAATTGCGATTTCATAACTTTATTCAGTTACAACTGCAAAATAAATCGGCTAATTGTGTAGTTTTTATGGTTCCTCATATTCAATGTAAGTTTGTCAGTTGAATAAACTACTTGAGTTTGTATTTAGCGTCTGTTGTTTTATTTTTTTAATAATTCATTTCAAACATATGGGTCCACAATTGGAGAGATTTTAAAAACTCATCCTTCCCCACGTTTTGAGAAACACTGGGCTGGCCTTAAGTAGCTCCTTGTAACTTGAGTTTGTCAACAGAGAAATCCCACATGCTGAGTAGTTGTGGCCACCACGCACTAGAGAAGTTAACAGGTCTCACACATCGCTTGCTTGTTTTCACAGTACATAATAAAAGCCTGGACTAGAGCACATTTTCATATTTAGTGCAGTGTTCTGTCTATGGAAACTTGTCTTCGATAGAAAAAAAAAAACGGATGGAGGGAGCTTCTCTGAAAAGCAGAAACTATCTAGCTTAGGGTTAACAAACTGAACAAAGTTATCTTTGGAAATACCAAAATGTTCTCATGGTAATCTCAGTCTCCCTGAATTTCAAGTAAATTTAAACTGGAAAAATAATTAAACACCTAGCTCAGAGATCTGCAGAGCATTAGCCTAACTAATATCAATGAAAACACTAGACTTCTCTTCCATAATTGAAAAACAAAACAAAAACAGCAGCATTCACCGTGGCATATACTGCTAAATCAAAACCTAACTCTGAGAGGTATACTGTGGGTCCGTCAGGAATGTGAAAGCAAATCTAAGCCCTTCTTTTTCCAGACGATAACCAGTGTTGGGAAGGAGGATGTCTGAGGCCATCAGAAATATTACTACGGTGAACACAGGTATGAGGGAAAAAGTATTTAAACCTCCATTTTAACTTAAGGTTTTAACGATTAATTTCACATAAATGTGAAAAGTAATGAGGATTCTAAGGATTATGTGCGCAAAAGCGGTTGCTAAGCACTTCATTGCTCAGTTCCATTTTCCTTCAAATCAGTTTTCTTGAGTCAATACGCTGGTTTCATTTCCCACCTCTATAAAAACACTCTTACTACTAGGAAAAAGTCCTTAAACCAGCCTTTCGTTCGTTCTTCCTTTCTTTTTCTTTTGCTTCCTTTCCTTTCCCTTCCTCCTCCCTCCCTTCTTCCCTTCTTTCTTACTTTTACTCATTCCGGATTAAAGTCTATTACTCCAAAATGTAATCTCAAATCTTCATTCTGCGTACACCTCTGCTGGCCTCTCAGTAGAAAACGTAGACCACGAATTGTGGATTTCCTTCACCTTCTATTACACCACCACCACCACCACCACCACCACCACCACCACCATCACCACCATCACCACCATTTTCTTATAATACTTACTTTGCTTTATACCATCTGTATCTGGTATTAGACTGGACTCATTTCAGTCATCTTTGGGTCCCCAGAGCAAAATTCCAAGCTGTAGGTAATGAAAGAAAGGAATAACTCCAATTCTTTCAAGTTCTGAATCTGTGGCCCTCTCAAAAATAGGTGGTTAATACGGTAGTCCCTCGTTATCTGCGGGCGATAGGCTCTAAGACCCCAATGGATGCCTAAAACCACAGATGATACTGAGCCCTACATGTACTATGTTTTTTCCTACATATACACATCTTCGATAAAGTTTAATACCTATATTCGACAAAGCAAAAGAGATTAAAAACAATAATAGAACAATCGTAATAATATACTGTGCTACAAAAGTGATGTGAATGTGGTGTCTCCCTCTTCTTCTCCCTCTCCTCTGCTCTGTCTGATAACCAAGAAGGCTACTAAGCGACTAACAGGTGGAAAGTAGATATGTTGAACAAAGGAATAATTTACATCTAATGGGACAAAGCAGAATTGCAAGATTTCATCAGGCTACTCAGAATGGTACACAATTTAAACATTAAGAATTGTTTATATCTGGAATTTCCCATTTAATAATTTCAGATCATGGTTGACTGTGGGTCGCTGAAACCTCGGAAAGTGAAACTTCCAATAAATAGGAACTACCGTAGTCAAATTTTGATTATTTGTTTCTTTGGTCCAGGTCTCTACTTTTTGAGGTCTCAAAAATTAGCTCAAGAATCAACTGTTGTCTAAAATATTCCAAGGTGGCAATCTTTGAAAAGAGTCATACACTTTTTAACACCAGGGATACGTTCTGAGAAATGTGTCATTAGTCTATTTCATTGATGTGCAAACAGCATAGCATGCACTTATACAAACCTAAATGGTACAGCCTACCACACATTGAGGCTACATGGTGCAGCCTATTGCTCCTAGGCTACAACCCTGCACAGCGTGTTGCTGTACTGAATACTGTAGGCAACTGTAACACAATGATATGTATTTGTGTATCTAAATACTGAAAAGTGTGTATTCCTGTGTGCGCTGGAGGGGCTGAGGGATGGTTGTGGAAGGAGGTGATGGAAGAAGGAGAGCAGATGTCAGGAGGAGGGAGGGAGGAAAGAAGAGAAGGAGGGAGAAAGGGAGAACAGAGATTCAAACAGACCCAGAGAAAGAAAGCTTGAGAAAAGAAATAATGAGAGAAAGAGAGGTGTTGGGGGAAATGGGACTGGGAGGAAAGCAAGATAAGTGGAGGGAAATGGCAATGCAATCCCTATCAAAATCCCAATGGCATTTTTCACAGAGCTAGAACAAATAATCCTAAAATTTATATAAAATCATAAAAGACCCCAAACAGCCACAACAATCTTGAGAAACAACAAAGTTGAAAGTCTACCTCATATCAAACTATACTACAGGGCTACAGTAATCAAAACAGCATGGTACTGCCATAAAAACAGATACATTGATCAGTGGAACAGAACAGAGTGCCCAGAAATAAATCCATGCCTTTACGATCACTTAATATATGACAAAGGAGATAATAATATACAATGGGGTAAAGACAGTCTCATCAAAAAATGGTGTTGGGAAAATTAAACAAATACATGCAGGCAGGAAGGCAGGCAGGCAGGAAGGAAGGAAGGAAGGTAGAAAAGAAGGAAAGAAAAAAAGAAAGGAAAGAAAGAAACAAACAAACAAACAAACAGGACCACCTTCTCACACCACATACAAGAATAGCCTCAAAATGGAGTAAAGACATAAGTGTGAGACCCGAAACCATAAAACTTCTAGACCAAAGCATAGGCAGTAAACTCTGATATTGCTAACGGTAATTTCTTTTCAGATATATCTCCCCGGGAAGGGAAACAGAAGAAAAAAATAAACAAATGAGACTACATCAAACTAAAAAGTTTTCTACAGCAAAGGAAACCAATAACAAAACACAAAGACAACCGACTGACTGGGAGAAGATATTCCCTAACGATATACAACTGCTCAGACATTAATATCCAAAAATATATAAAGAACTCATACAACTCAACAATAAAAACACAATCCCATTAAAAACGGGCAGATCTGAACAGATATTTCTCCAAAGAGGAAATACAGATGGCCGATAGGCATTTGAAAAGATGCTCAATGTCACTAGCCATCAGAGAAATGCAAATTAAAACCACAATGCGATATCTCCTGACACCTGTCAGAATGGCTATCATCAACAAACAAAGAACAGCAATGTTGGCGAGGATGTGGAGAAGACGGAACCATCACATGTTGTTGGAGGGAAAGCAAATTGGTACAGCCGCTCTAGAAAACAGTATGGAGGTTTCTCAAAAACTGATCTTCCTTTTGACCCAAAATTGCACTTCTGGGGGTTTGTCCAAAGAAAATCAAAAACAATCATTCATAAATACCTATGCACCCCAATGTTCATGCCAGCACAATTTACAATAGCCAAGATATGGAAGCAACCTAAATGCCCATCAACAGGCAATTGGACAAAGAAGTTGTGGTTCATATACACAATGGAATATTACTCAGCCGTTAACAGCAATGGAATCCTACCATTTGCAATGACGTGGATGGACCTAGAGGTTATTATGCTGAGTGAAATAAGTCAGACAGACAAAGATAAATACCATATCATTTTGCTTATACGTGGAATCTAAGGGACAAAAAAAAACAAACTAATCAAAAACAGACTCACAAACACAGAGGAGAATTTGGTGCCGGAGAAGAGGAAAGGAGGGTTAGGGAGCTGGGAGAATGTGGTGAAGGGTTACAGAAGTACAAATCAGTAGTTGATAGATGGTCATGGGGATGGGGAGCACGGCATGGGGAATGCAGTTAACATTAATACATACATTGGCTAGGTGGAAAATCAGAGGAGAGAAGGAGCAATTAGGGGGAGCAATTTATAAACTATATAAATGCCAAACAACATACTGTATACTTGAAGTAAAGTAAATAAATAAAATTAAATGAATTTAAAAATACCACACACACACACACACACACACACAGAGAGAGAGAGAGAGAGAGAGAGAGAGAGAGAGAGAGAGAGAACCTCAAAAATAAATGGAAGGAAGCGAGTTTGTGTACACGTGTGAGTGCGTGCTAGGCATGTGCAGGAATTAGCTTGGGTGGGCTCCTGAGATCCCTTCCTCCCCAGCCTACTCCTCTCTGCCCTCTCCAATTTAGGCTCCAGACCTTGGTGGGCACATGGCTGGCAGGTGTACAGCATACTGAGCCTCCTCATCCATTTAAACCACCCAAGGCTAGAAGTAAATTTAACATTGTAGCTGGGTTCAACCTTTTCTTTCAACATCACAAAACTGTGCTTATAATCCACTATAATCTTAGGGGACCACCATTGCTGACCAAATGTTATACAGTGCATGACTGTAGACACTCTTAAGCCCCACTTTCCACTGCTAAAATCTTGTGAAACCACATTTTAGTTGGGTGTCAAGGTAGTTTGTGGCAAAACCAATAAAGAAATGGACACAAATGCACAGCACATATGTATACATACACATTTGTATGTACATATACAATTATATACACACATGTACACATGCTACACATACATATGTAGACCAAAAACATCAACTGGAATTGCACTAAGATGTTAACGGTGGTGAAACTGGAGGTAATTTTTACTTTGCAAAATTGTTTTTAAACCAGAATGAAGTTTTCAAGACCATTTACATTTAATGCAATGAAAGCCCGATGTGGTTGTTTAAATGTCATCTTGCTGTTTTCTATTTGGTGCATCTGTGCTTCATTCCTTTCTCCCTCATCCCTTGTCATCTTTTGGATTAATTTGAGTATTTTCTTAGGATTCCATTTTATCTCCACAGTTACTTTATTAGTTATACTTCTGTTTGATTTTTTTATGGTTACTCTAGGCTTTACATTAGACACCTCGATCGTTCTGCTTTCCCTTAGTACAGCCCTTCATGTAGAGTGTAAGAACTTCCATTTCCTTTCCTCCTATCCTTTGTGCTATTGTCATACATTTTACTTTTACAGGTAGGAAACCCCACAGTACATTGTTATTGTTTTAAGCAACCAAGTATCTTCTTAAAGCTACTATTTAACTCACAAAGTTGTGCAACCATTGCCACTATCTAATTCCATATTTCCGTCACCCCAGAAAGAAACCTTATACCTGTCAGTGGTCACTGTCAATTCAATTGTCTTCTAAAGGGCTTAAAAATAAGAATGCCTTTATATTTATCCCCATCTTTACCATTTCCAGTACTTTCCAATCCCTTATAAACATTCACATTTCCATCTTAACTAATTTTCTTTCTGCCTGAATAACTTCCTTTACCATTTCTTGTGCAGGTCTTTGACAACAAAACAATTCAATTAAAATGTTAAGAATGATTCTTTTATAATTTTTTATTTATATGTTTCTGTATTTTCTGTGCACGCACACGCATGCACAAGCACACACACACACACACACACACACTAAATTTATAATGTTATTTTTCAAACCCGCATTTCTAGCTCACAACTCCAGCTGTTTTGTAGACCAGTGTCTCAAACCAAAATTTTCAAACACCAATCACATCTAGAGTCTAGTCTGCCTGTCCCTCGCTGTTCTAGTTAATGGTACAAAGTCCTCCCACTAACTTCAATGCCATTTCAACTTGTTCCTGTCTCCACATCCACTCAACAATCCCAATGCAAATGATGAGTTTCTATTCACGGGAAAGAATATTGGGCTCTAGATTTGCTCATCTTCTATGGCACCAAGGAATTCAGCTTCGTGCAGCTCTCAGATGCCTACAGGTAAGGCTGCACTCTGCCTTGCCCCAGCTCTGCTCCCACTAGCATGACTTTCTTCCTCTTCATCTTAGTCATCAGACCAGATAAGGGGCAGGAGAGCACCTTGAGCTCCAGCATCTCTCTCCCTAGCACTGGAAGTAGCCCGATGCCCCAGAAGAAAAACCCAGACAGCATGGAGCTGATCCGGAGCAAGGAGGGGCGAGTGTTTGGACTGGTGAGAAGGGCAGGGAGTGGGGCAGGGCCTCTGGCTGACCTGGAGGGTCCTGAGGGAACTTCCAGGATGGGCTCTGAGGTCCAGCCTCCTGATCGTCAGTCCTCCCTCAGTGTGCTGTGCTTCTGATGACGCTCAAGGGATTCCAATAACCTACAACAGAGATTTACAGGTGCAAATCTGGGGCAGGGGGACCCAATTTCATATGCATCTCATGCTAATTCTCAGGGCCCTGGCACTTACAGGCAGGGGTCTTACATACTTTCTGCCTTTGTCCTTTATACTTAGCCCTTGATTATCCTGAGAGCTCTCTCTCTCCTCTTGGTGACAGGTGTGTAATGTGCTGTCTGTTCCCAGTGGAAGGGAGTGAGGGTGCCCAATGGAGATGCAGCTGCTGGTTCCTCAGGTATAGCCATGTGCCTACCAGGAGGAAAAGGAAGCTGTGTTTGAAGTGTCAGATACCATGAGTGCCATCCTCCAGGTGGCCATGGGCGTCATCTCTATGCTGCAGGCAAGATATACTTTCAAGATGAGGGTAACCTGAACCCACTTCCTACGAATTTCCACTATAGTATCTCTGTGGATCACTTACAACATTCATAGTTGTGATGTGTCAGAAATGATCAAAAGGCTTACCTAAAACACATATCACATCTTTAACAAGAGCAATTAGCCAGGCAGTACACCGATTAATTTTAATGTGCCATAATCAATTAGTCTGGTGCACTTCAAAAAAACAAAGGGTTGTAGGCCAAAGCAAATCGATGAGATTTTCACACATTACATTGCTTAAGGGCAGTGATACACTTCACAAAACGAAGCTATCATAGCTTAGCACCGATAACTGCACTTTGTGTTACCAGAAACAAGTATACAAAATAGGTTGACCATTGCGATCCAAACGGTTCTTAACACCGACAGTGATTGATATCCAGGACATCAAAAGTGAGGCCTATTGTCACGGTACGGGATGTCATCACACTTATTATAAAACTTGCATGGTTTTCAGCAAGAAGGTTGCCTTGAACATCAGGAAACCTGAACCCGCTTTCTACGAATTTGCATGACGGAACCTCTGAAGATTAGTTTATCCCTTTCATACTTGTTAGGCATCAGAACCATCCATGATTCTAACGTACAACAGATGGCACATCTTTAAAGAGTGCAATTCGGCAGGTAGTCAGATATGGATTTTCGCGTGTCATATGCGATTTGCTTGGTTCGCTTTCACAAAGCATTCTGGGGTCATGAAAATGCAGATGAGAATTTGAGGCTCTACTTAGTTTGCATGCCGTGATAGCAGCATTCTCCAAACAAAGCTATCAGAGCTGACAAGCGTTAACTGCACTTCTGTTTTACCAAATGCCAGGATTCAAAATCGGTTTTCTGCACCCAGAGTGATTCTTATTCAGTACATCAAAAGTGAGACCTATTGCTATGGTACACAAAACAATGTCATTTCTCATGGAGCTTGCTCGATTTTCAGCAAGGAGAATGTCTTGAGTACCAGGGAAACCTGAACCTGCTTGCTACGAATCTCCGCCGTCTTACCTGAGGGGTTCACTTATCACTTTCATCCTGGGTATACGTCCGAAGCATTCAGGGTTCTCACGTACTACTGAAGTCACATCTTTAAAAAGTGCTATTCGGCAGGCTCTTCCATGAAAGAGTCCTGTGCAATATCCGATGTACTTGGTGGAATTCAAGGAAACCAAGCGTTGTCGGGCAAAGCTCATACAGATCAGAATTCTGCACTTTGCGCTGTTTGAGCACAGTGACAGATTACACAATACACAGTCATTATAGCTTAGAACCATTACCAAGCTCAAATGAATTTAGCTTCACTTGTGTGATCGAAACTATTCCTCAGCCCGGTAGCCATTGATATCACATACATCAAAAGTGAGAACTAGGGTTAAGGGACAGGATCCAATCTCATCGATCATGGAATTTGCATGCTTTTCAGCAAGGAGGATGCCTGGCATACCAGGGAAACCTGAACCCGCTTCCTACGAATTTCCACTAAAGACCCTCTAGAAATCGACTTATCACTGTCGCGCTTATATGTGTCAGAAGCGTTCAGGTTGCTCACGTAAAAGTGATGTCACATTTGAAAATGGTGCAATTCTCCAAGTTCTCTGCTGATACATTTTCATGGGGAATATACAACGGGCTTGGAGCAATTCAGAGAAATGTAGCGTCATAGGTGGAAGCCAAGAAAGATCCGAATTTGACACTGACATTGCTTCAGTGCAGTGACAGTTTGGTCAAAGCCAAGTTATAATAGCTCAGAACCGTTGATTACCCACGCTTCTGTGTGCTCAAACGCAAGCCTTGAAATAGCTCTTCTTGCATGATTGAAACGATTCCTAAGTCCAATGGTCACTCATATCCCATCCATCAAAGAAAGATCTATTTTAATGGTAAACAATACTGACACCGAGCTTTGATAATCAACTCTTCATGGCCATTCTTGCTTCAGCAGCTATCTTTATTTCCTATCACCCCTCTCCCTACCCCCTGCCCTTTTTGAAAGAAATCCCTATCTTTACATCGTTACATCTCGAAATAGTTAAGGGTGTGTCTATAAAGCAGTGGTCCTCAAAGTGTGGTTCTGGGACCAGCAGCATCAGCATCACCTAAGAACTTGATAGAAGCAGACAGTCCCAGGCCTTGCTCTAGACCTATTGCATCAGAGATTCCAGGGTTCAGGCTCAGCGATTTGTCTGTCTGGTAAATCCTCCAGGTGATTCTGATGCATGCTAAAGGTAAGGACTCTTAAAAGGTAAAGGCAACCCCAGTAGCACACCTGAAATTTATCAACAATTTTGAAAAGATAGCTAGAGCAGAGAGAGCAGAACAGAGTGGGAGAGAGTGGATCTTTCTGAGGCAGGGGACATCCCGACTGAGGGTATAGGCCTGGGGCTGGCACCTTATGGCTCCAGGGTCCCCAGGACTTATCATTCTCACCCTCGTGCCCCCAGATTCACCCTGAGAACGTGGCGCGGGCTCTTAGTCCTGACATGCTGGCCACTGACCTCGCCTACTAGCTGGTCTGCAAGGGGTATGTGTGGGGCTCCTGGAGTGAATGGATGATGGAACAGCGATGCTGCCCCCACCACCCTTCACCAGGGCTGGTCAAGGAGGGCACAGGCACCCAGAGCAGACCAGGGAACAGTGGCAGCCTATGTCAGCGCTGCCTTCCATCTGGTGTCCATAGATGCCATTCCGCCAAGCCCACGAGGCCTCTGGGAAAGCTGTGTTCATGGCTGAGACTAAAGGGGTCACCCTCAACCAGCTGTCGCTGCAGGAGCTACAGACCATCAGGTGCAGACCCTCTTCTTCTCCCTCTCCTGCTTCCCAGGGGATGAGGCTGGGTCCCATGAGGCCGGAGTGGCTGGGCTTCCCTAGCTCATCTCCTTTTTTCCTCCAGCCACCTGTTCTCTGGTAATGTGAGCTGTGTGTGGGACTTTGGGCACAGTGTGGAGCAGTATTCTGTCATGGGTGGCACTGCCCACTCCAGTATTGATGGGCAGATCAGCCAGGTGCGAGCACTGCTACGGGCATTACAGGCCTAGACTCTTCCCCATCCCGCTTCCAAATAAAGTGGGCCCGAGAGGAGGCTGCTGCATTTCTTGCCTAACCTGCCTCTCTCAGTGGTGGGTTTTGGGGGTCTGTTGAGGGTCTGTTGAGGGTCTGTTGAGGGGCAGTGGAGGTCATCAAGGAAGTGGAGAGATGGCAAGGATGGCAACTCCCCAGTGGGGAAGGGAGGAGAGAACATAGCCACCTCATCAGAGCCTCTGCTCTGTCAGCCCCCTCTCCCCCGCCCCCTTCATTCCACGGCATCACAGTGACCTGCCTTGGGTGTCATGGCAGGAGTGGCTTCCCTGGAGGGAGCCCTGGTGGGACCTGATGCATTTGGTTAACCCAGTCAGTCCCTGTCTACCTTCCTTCCAGTGTCCTGTAGGCTCCTCTGCTCCCATTCAGCCCTTGCTTAACCCACCATTTCTTGGACCGTCAGGCACAACTACAGCATACCATTGCCCTCCTGAGGGGAATGAGATATTTGGTGTGTGATGTCCGGAGCTAGGTGAGCATTATACACAGGTTAAGAGGATGCCTTCTCCACCCTAGAGAGTGATGTGCAGTTAATTCCCAGGCACTAACCAGGAAGGACACAGACAAAGGAGGGGTTGTCACATTGAGTCAGCAAGGGGCCTGAGGTCAGGCCCGGCACATAGTATGTGTGCTCAATAGCAGTGAGTCCCCAGAGCCAGTGGAGGTTCAGAGACCTCTTCTCCAGGAACCTCACCCAAGTCCTGATAAGAAATGTTGAAATTTACACTTTATTACAACAAAAATATACAAGCTAAGCTCAAAAACGATAACCCCTCCCAAGTGATTCTGGGAGCAGTGAAAAGACTAAAGAAGCACAACTTCAGCAGTGGGGACACAACACTCAAATCCATAAAGGGTTAGAGCTACAGGTCACAGGTAAAATCTAGAGCAGCAGTCCCCAACGTTTTTGACACCAGGGAGTACGCTCCTGTGAGAATCTATTGCCTGATGATCTAACCTGGAGCTGAGGCAGTGATGCTAGCTGTTAACCTACCTCCTGCTGTGCGGCTCAGTTCCTAAGAGGTCACGAACCGGTACCAGTCTGTGACCCAGGGTTTGGGGACCCCTGTTCTAGAGCAGTGGGTTCTCAAAATTTGGTTCCTGACACTTATTACCTGGAATAAATGTCATATAAATTCCTATAAATGGAAACTTGCAGGCTCCACTGAGACATTCTAAATCAGGTTCTGGGTGGAGCCTAGGGAGCAGGTTTAACAAATCCTTCAGGTATTGCTGATGCGTGCTCTAGTTTGATAATCACTGGCTTCTAGAACTTTGTTAAACTTGCTGCAGATCTGCAACATCAGCTTCCCCTGGGTCCCACCCTGCCCTGATTAGGAATCTGCATTTTAACAAACTTCCCTGGTGCTTCTTGTGCACATTAGCTTCAGAATTGCTGATCCAGAGGATGCCTAAGATCTCGTCTCAGACATGTAGGAGGGACTTCATGTCCATTGAACAGCTGATAGAATTAAAATGCTAATTGTAATACACGTGACACAGGGAACAAAGCCTGATCCTCCACCTGCATCAATGGGGCACACTCCTATCTAATTGAGAACTCTATTTTCAGACAATCCTATGAAAAGTTCCCCATTAACCTGAACTAGAATCAGCCTCCCAGTGCTTCCCACCAGTGATCCTGGCCACATGTGGTCTGACCTGAACAGAAGGAATGAGCCTCTCATAGCTCAGGGAGAGCAAGAGTTTGTGCAGCTTTTCTCCAGACTCTACCCATGTTTGTTTCTATTCTGCTACCTACTGGCCTAATCTTTTTCTCTTGTCTACTTTAACATTTTTTTACACCAAGGCTCAGTATAACCTTGTGTTGGTTTCCTATTGCTGCTGGAACAATGACCTCACACTTGGTGGCTTAATACAACATAATTCTTGAGGTCAAAGGACTGAAATGGATTTGACTGAGACAAAGCAAGTGTCAGCAGGAAACGCTTCCTCCAGCGGCTCTGGAGCAGAGTGCGTTTCCTTGCCTTTTCCAGTTTCTAGAGGCACCTGTATTCCTTGGCTTATAGTCCCTTCTTCGATCTTCAGACTTCTCTGACTGACCCTGGGCTTTCATTGTCACATCTTCTGACTGATTAGGCATTTTCTGCTTCTTGTAAGGACTCTTGCAGTTACTTTCCATGCACCAGGATAAACTAAGATAATCTCGAGATCCTTAACTGAGCCACATCTGCAAAGTTCCATTTACTATGTTAGATAACATTCCCAAGTTTGGAGGTTTATGATATGGACATCTTTGGGGGGTTATTCATTACTTTCTATTGTCTATTACATTCTGCTGTTTGGCTCTGAAAGATGAACGTCCATCCCATGTGCAAAATGCATTCACTCCATCCCATGTTCCCCCAAAGTCTCAGCCCATTACAGCATCAACTCACGTTCTAAATTTCATCAAAATCTCATCAGTTCAAACGTTCCATATTTCATCCCCTAAGTTAGGTACGATAGAATGAGTCTGGGTACGATTCATCCTGGGGCAAATTTCTCCAGGAACCTATGAAACTCATGATGTGGTAAGTTCACACATAATAAACTCAAGAAACAAATTACTCCCCAGATACAATGCTCGTTTAGGCATAGGATAATAGTTATAGACATTTCAATTTGAAAAGGAAGAAAATGAAAGGACAAAATGAGTCACTGGTCCCAAGCAATTTTGGAATCCAATGTGGAAAACTCCATTGGGTTTCAAGGCCTGGGAATAATCCTTATGGCTCTTGGCTCTGACCCTGGGCCTGCACCACTACCCTGTTTCTTCTTCCTAAAGTATAGTACATGCTTACAGTTAAATGACATATCGGTCTGTTTTCTGCTTATAGAATTCTGGGAGAACTTTGAAAGTCAACTTTATTTTTCTCTTCTGTATTCTTTTTAGTTGTTGCTGGGAGTGATTTTGCTGGTATAACATCCTCAAGAACTTTGTGGGTTTTCTGTGTTTGTCACAGGAGTTCACTTCATTAGACAGTAGATTTCTCCCCAGATCTTTACTGGATAATTCCATCTCTATTTCTGGCTTCTGCTGAGATGTCTCAGGGGGTCCATGAGTCACGTGCCAACCCTTTGTAAAGAGCACCGTTGACAGAATATTCTGACCTTTGGGTTCTTTCCAGGCATTAGCAAAAGGGGTTGTCCAACCATACCCTAGGCTTTCTAAAGCATGCTTTCCTGACAGTGAACCTCCTAATTTTAGGATTTTTGCAAAGCTGAAAATTTCCCAAATCATCAAGTCCTGGTTTCTGTTTGCTTAACAGTTTGTATCCCGATTTCTGTCTTTCCCTCTCTCTATTTTTCTTGCATCTTATACTGTCAGCTGCAAGGGATGCTGAAAAGCAAGTGCCTGACAAAAAAGAATGAGGTTGTCTTATTAGCTCTTATTCTACACTTTAATTATCCAATGTGTATTGGGGCAGGACTCACTTCACTGAGCCCGTTGTCTTCTGAACACAATCAGGGTCTCTAACTAAGGAAGACAGGAAGGGAGCAATGGCTATTTAATGGCTTATGGTATCCAAAAAGGTAAGTGGTACCCTATTAAAGCACTGAGATTGCACTACATGCTGGCAGACTTCAAGACAACAAAACTGCAGAGGTACATTCTGCATGAGCACTGTGGAACTATGTCTCATAGGTTTTTGAATGAGTGCAAACTAAAATTTTCCTTTATGTAATTAATTCATGCTGTTAAGGTTGGTTTGGTTCTCTCATTTCTGCAAAGATTTCATCTGTTTTTCTCATCTGAAATCACTAGTAAAAATGAGGAGAGGAAGGTTGTGACCGAAGGCTGATGGCATATACTGAGACGTCTCCTAGCTTACTTTTCATTGGTATTTGGGAGACATGTTTACTCAACCAATTAGAATTATACCTAGTAATGCTGTCATCCATTCTACATTTTTTTTCCAAAAATGAATCATAGAAGACTTTTTCAAATATCTTTCTCAAATTCAAATAGTCTCTGTTAGAGTATTACCTTGTCCAGGTACAAAGGAATTCAAAGATGTTATCAAGGTTTCCAAAAAGTGCTGAAGTTCGTTTTATAGAATTTGTATTAAGTGAAGCTATTTGGGGGCCCAGTCCCTACCAATTTATTTTCTAAATGCACATTATCCATTCCTTTTACTCATTGTTTCATTTTTTAATAATAGTTTTACTGAGGTATAATAAACATGCCATAAAGCAAATTCTTTTAAGGTGTTCAGTTTAATAGTTTTAGTATATTCAGGGTTGTACAACCATGTCCACAATCAATTTTAGAACATCTCATCACCCAGAAAGGAAACCCACTAGACACTTTATGCTTCAAAGGAAATGAGAGGACATCCACAGAATGGGAAAAAACATGTTAGTAAATCATGCAGGTTTTAGTATCCAGAGTATAAAATAAACGTTTATAATGCCACAATAAAAAGACAGCACGATTAAAAATGGTCAAAGTATTCTCCAAATGTACGAATGACTAATAAGTACATGAAAAGATGTCGACATGTTTAGTTGTTAGGAAAATACAAATCAAAACCAAAAGGAGATACTGCTTCATGCTCACTAGGTCTGAGTTAATTTTTGTGTATGGTGTGAGGAAAGGATCCAACTACATTCTTTTCCATGCGGAAATCCCTTTGTTTTAGTACCAGTTGTTGAAAAGACTCTTTGTACCCAATTGAATTGTCTTTGTGTGGTATGTGAATTCTACTTCAATAAAGCTGATATAAAAAATACTATTTTTAACAAATAAGTATATCTACACGTGCCATACACTGTACTGAATGCTCATTAATTTGCTTAGAATTTATGGGACTCACTTTCTTCTTTTCCTTGAAAGTTTACTGGCCCTTCCAGCCTACCCTGGCTCAGCAGCAGCCACCGCATTGCCTACAGTAATTCTGTAAACTCATCAACTTGCTCTACATCCCAAACTCTTTTCAACTCTATGAGTGCTCAAGGTTGGGTCTATAAGCTCAGCCAAACATTCAGTTTTTCACTTATTGCTCAGTTTTCCTTCCCCTCCCCATAACAGCTAAACCCACTTTCACACCTTCAAGCTACCAACCTGATCTCCCCGAAACCCCTGGAAACCACTAATCTTTCTGTTTCTATGGACTTATCTATTTGACATTTCATGTAAATGGATACATATAATATGTGTTTTTTTTGTGCATGGTTTCTTTTGCTTAGCATAGTGTTTTCAAGGTTCATTCACCTTGTAGCATGTATCACAACTTTGTTTCTTTCCAAAGGCTGAGTACTACTTAACCATTAATCAGTTGATGGAAGTGAGTAGAGCTGCTAAGAACAGTCATGTACTAGTTTAACAAAAACGTTTCTCTTAATATCTAACTCCCCTTCATAAGAGAATCATACACCATGAGCAAGTGGGATTTTCCTCTAAAATGCAAGATGGTTTGACATACATAAATCAACATACCGCATTCACATTAAGAAGAGGAAAAGAAAAAACACGAGAAAAGGAAAAAAACGATCACCTTCATTGATGCAGAAAAAGCATTTGACAAAATTTAACACTTTCGTGATAAAAACAACCAACTAGGAATAGAAGGACACTAATTAAACATAATGAGAAGGCATATCTGAATATCTCACAGCAAATATCATAGTCAATGGTAAAGGATGAAATGCCTTAGGGCCCATCTTAATCCAGATGACTCATCTTAACTAATTACATCTGCAAGGACCCTATTTTAATAAGGCTACTATTACGGGTTAAATCATGTGACCCAAAAAATGATATGTGAAGCGAAAAGAAATCAATGAAACAAAAAGGTTGTTGTTTGAAAAGAACAATGTTGACCAGCTTTTAGCTAGGCTGTCTTAGTCTGTTGCAGATGATTTACCAAAAATACCACATACTGGGTAGCTTGTATACAACAGAACTCTGTTTTTCACAGTTCTAAAGACTGGGAGTCCAACTAAGATCAGGGTGATAGCATGGTCAGGTGGGGGCCCTTTTCTGGACCAGAGACTTCTCATTATATCATCATATGACCTAGGGTTTCCCCTTGAACCTGTACCTTCTCTCAATTCACAGCAAGTAATTACAATGCTACAACGCCCTCGGAGTCATCACACTACTTATTAGAGCAGCAATCCAGTTCTTGCTCAATGACCAGAAGGTTGTCTAGTTCCAGAATCCCATTCTGAGGAGTGGCTTTCCAGAGCTACTTCTGGTTAGATTCTTTTGAAAACGGATCCTAAGACAAAGATCAATTAGATGGAGGCATTTACTTGGGAAGTCATTTTAGGAGTATAGTAGCAGGAAGAGTAAGATAGATAAAAAGGAAAAACCAATATCAAAGTGCACTATCAAGGTCACCCCTTGACGGTATATGTCTCCCAGAGTTGCCTTCCTAGAGATGGAAAGGCTGAAACATTCCTCTGATGTTTCCTGAGTCCCTATGGATGAGGTGTCTCCAGATTAATACTCATTCGTCCCTGCATCTTAAGTCTGTTGCAGAAGCAGAATTTAGCAATTTAGAGCCTGCTTGGGGTAGGACGATGTTGGCATGGAGTGAGGCTAAGTTTTCAGGGAATTGGTCATTGGTAATTGAACTTTCAGGGAATTCAGCTCTGGCAGAAATCAGAGGCTGCTGAGGGGACAGGACATGAGGCACCAGACATATCTGCTGTACCACGTGAGCAATTGTTAGCATCCCTCTTAGGAATAATTGTTAGCACCCCTCTTAGTGCCTATAGAAGGAGCTCTGGCAAGTGAGAGGCCCTAAAGCTTAAACTTTTAGCTTCAAGGTTAGTCCACCTCTGTAGAGAACTCACACCTGTCCTGAAAGGAATGATTGAGCAGGGATGTTTTTACCCAAGTCAGCTCTCCACACAAGGCTTTGTTCTTTTCCCTGGTCCCTCATCTCTCTGGAGTCTTGGACTCTCTCTAGGCACACCCTGCCTGATCCTCTGTCCGGCCCTCCTGAATCCCATGGGTCAGGTGAAGGGCAGTCAAGAAGTGTCGGTGTTGTCATGGGCTGTTGCTGAGTTTTAAGGATGAGTTCATGTATATATTGCCTTATCTAGATAAACTAGAATGAAGATGAAAAAGGATGGATTTAGCAATTTCGGTTTGGAGGAAATGCCCTGGGAAATTAGGCCCTCAAGGCCACTTTAGATTTTCAAACTGTTCACTGGAAGTCAAGGGGACACATCATTTGCTGGCTATCGGGCAAGTCGTCTGACGGATATTTGAGAAAAGACTCAAAAATAAAGGCAGGAACTGTCCATGAGAGTTAGAAATCAGTAACTTCCCATGTGTGTTACCTTGCTTTCTCTTTCTTCTTCTGCAGAGTTACTGCCAGGTGAGTTAGAATAGAGAGAGCTTGTGCGCCCATATTTTGGAGCAAGAAAGCGGGAGCTGGTCTCATTGGGAGGGGATGGGTCGGGGAGGAGAAGATCCCCCAAGGTGGGTGCTGACAACAAGTGAGAAAGAAAAAAGGGGAGGCGGGTGTGAAGATGTTCCAGAAGAAAAGCTATGGAGTGGTGATTGACCCCAGGGAGACATGAGATGTTGGTGAAGATTCTTCAGAGGACTTTGAAGAAAAACCAGAAGAGGACAGCTTCATACAGAAAAAAAGGAGAGCTTTAGTCTGATAAAGGTGGAAGTTTAGAATGAATGGGGATGTGAAAATAGGTGCTTGTATGCTGGGGAAAATGTCAGAAATAGTGGAATTTAGGAAAATAAAATAATCCACATTGTAGTCTAGTAAATGAGGATCCATGGGAAAAAGTTAAGGAGGTCATAGAACTAAGGCCACTCACAGGAACATGAGTTGTATGGAGAAGGAGCCTGAGCCAAGGGCCATATTCCTTAGTGAAATAGGGTGTTTGTGTATGGGGGGCGGTTAGGGGATGACTTGGGGGCCAAGGAATGTAAAGATGAACATGTCTGAACTGAACATGTCAAAGAATGAGAATGATGAGGAAGAGTTAACTAGTCAGGGAGGAAGGGCTGCTAGGCAGAGGAAAAAGGAAAGCCAAGCACAGAGGCACGCAGGAACAATGGGAGCCAGGGATGGGTCAGATCATGACAGAACATGCTAAGTATGGAGACAGGGACCTGCTCATTTCTCCTATTCATCTGCACTCATAATGTTTGGGCAGTCAGGGATTATCTTTGTTTCATTTTCTACCTGCCTTTCTTTATTCGTTTGGTGACTTCATCCATTCTCAGCGCTGACAACTCCCAAATTTATACTTCTAGAAACATATATTTACATAAGGCTGCCAAGTTAGGTAGGGGAAGAAAACTGGCTAATTGGCTTTATCCACCAGGATCTGTTTTTCAGTTTCAGAAGTTCGGAAACTGTTTGATCACTTCTCTATTCTCCTTCTCCTCCTTCCCATTAGATGGTAGTGTCAAACAAACCCAAAAAGAGTCGGGAGTCTTTGGCTAGAAACAATTTATAAAGATTTATCAGGGCCTTATGATTTGCAAATCAGAATCCCTAGTAGGCAATACCCAGAGTGTTTCAAGTATTGGCTCAGGCCTGGAAAGTTCAAAAGTTTAACTTCCCAGCCTAGTTAAAAAAAGAATACAATCATTTCCTCATACCTTAACCTACTCAATTTTAGTAATACATCAGCTTGTTTATAGTGAATCTATCTATTTCTTCATGCTATCCCTCAGGGACAATCAGCTTGTACTAACTAAATAAAGACTTGTGGATAAATGAAAAATCAATTTTTTGTTTGCTGTTTTTATTTTTATTTGATTTTTTAAAGTGTATGAACTATTTATTATCAGACAAAGCCTACAGATTTATTTC
Organism: Cynopterus sphinx; assembly: GCA_030015415.1. Taxonomy (NCBI): domain Eukaryota; kingdom Metazoa; phylum Chordata; class Mammalia; order Chiroptera; family Pteropodidae; genus Cynopterus; species Cynopterus sphinx. Next base: position 88,659,964 of record CM057379.1, on the reverse strand, counting down.
TTCTTGGACACACCCACAGTGCAGCCCTATTGGCCGGTGGTCTTGGTGTGCTTGCCTTGAACACGAAGTCCCCGGAAATGGTGTAATTTTCTTCAGTCTCTGCAGGTCTTCATAGAATTTGCTGTCCAGACCATTGGCCAGTACCGGGCTGTATTTCCCATCCTTCGTGTCCTTCCGTCTGGTTCAGAACCAGTCTCGGATCTTGTACTGGCGTGGATTTTGCATAATGGCGATCACACGTTCCACCTCATCCTTAGTGAGCTCTCGTGCCTTCTTGGTGAGGTCGATGTCTGCTTTCAACACCACATGAGCACATCTTCACCTCGCACCCTTAATTGCAGTGTTGGCAAAGGCTGTTGTTCCCTGCCCATCGATACTGGTGTTGAGTACCCGCAAAATGTGCTAGAACTTCTCAGGCATCACGAGAGACGTGGTGATAGCCCAAGCGGCGGCGCGTAGGCCTCCTGTGGAAAAAAAGGATTGTTTGCTGTTTTTAAAAACCACTTGTTGGTTTGATCCTGATTATAAAAATAATGCTGTTCTTCACAGAAGATTTTAAAAAATCAGAAAAGTATGAGGAACAAAATGAGAATAATCTATAACCAATAATAGCATCTCACACACATTTATATTTGTGTGGGTATAATCTTAACCATATTAGGATCATGGTGTATATACTTTTGCATCCTTTCTTGTTTTCATATTGTAAGCATTTAGACCTTGTCAGTTCCTAGAATATTTCATTTTTTACTGTCCTGGGGACTCTGTTCCCAGTACCAGGGTCCACTACAAGAAACTTGCTTAGGTGAGCATGAAAACAGAGCAAAAGTGAAAAGTAGTAATTAAAAAAATCAGGTAATTGCAAGAAGAGTTGTATCCCCGCTAGGTCACTGGGGCCATGAGCCCCTCTCCTGGCATCTTTATGTGTCTGCAGTGCCAAGAGGGAGCCCAGGGTCCCAGGCAGGGGTTTGGGGCCCAGGCTATGGCCCCGTCCCTGGGAAAGGCGTCCCTTGGGTAGGTTGCCACTGGGCAGGATAAAGACTTCGCCTGGGCTCACTGGATGTTCGGCAGGCATTGGCAAGCCAAGGGGTCTCAGGCTGGCCTCGTGGAGGACGCGGAGGGCGGCGGTGGGGTGGGGCAGGAGTCCTGCATTTGCCGGATTCTCGCTCTGGCCCGCGGCCCTCCCCCGGCCTCCCCGAGCCAGGGAAGCAGTCGGGAAAGTGAGCGCGGGGCGGGCGCGGAGTGGGAACCTCCTCGGCCCTTCGCGGCTGGTGCTGGCAGCTCGGGGATGCCTTTTCCCCAAAGCGCTCTCCCCCAGCTCCCCGCTGGCCTGTCCCCAGCGCTGCCCTCAGGCAGGCGGACAGGTCGCGTCCCCCGCCCCCGCCCGCTCACGGCGTCTCCTCCAGGCCTGGCGCCGCCTTAAACCCACAGGGCGCCCGAGGTTTCGGGGGGTGGTTCGTGACCCCGGGCGCCGGGCGGGCCCTCCTCCCGCACCCTTCTTAGCCGGGCGCCCGGGGTTGGCGGCCGCGCGGGAGCCATGGTGCGGGCGGCGGCGAGGGCCTGGGCCGTGCTGGGCCCGCTGCTGTGGGGCTGCGCGCTGGCGCTGCGGGGCGGCATGCTGTACCCGCGGGAGAGCGCGTCGCGGGAGCGCAAGGAGCTGGACGGCCTGTGGAGCTTCCGCGCCGACTTCTCCGACAGCCGGCGCCAGGGCTTCGAGCAGCAGTGGTACCGGACGCCGCTGCGCGAGGTGGGGCCGGGCGGGGACGCCCCGGGAGCGAGGCGGGGCCCGGGCCCGCGGCCCCGCAGGTCGGAGACGAGCATCTCCGGGCGCGGGCGAGGGGCGCCCGGGCGGGGGCAGGTCGGGGACCGGACGAGCGCGGGGCGGGCGCCCACTGCCCTCCAGGAGGGGGGCCGAGCCAGAGCGGGGTCCGCGGCGGCCGGCGAGGCGGGCAGGGGTAGGGCGGCCCTGGCACGTCTCGGGGCCAGTTCTGCCCTGGCGCGCAGGGCCTTGGGCTCCAGGTGCAGGGAGAGCGCGGGGCTTGGCCTCACCCAGCCAGCCGAGGATCCCGCCTCGGGTGCCCCCGCCGACTTTGGGCTGGGCCGGTGGAGAGGTGGGGCTAGGGCAGGCCTGTGTGCCCGTCCGGCGCTCGCCTTCTCCACCTGCGCCTCTTCAGGGCTTTGCCGCTCAGCGTTCATCGAGGGAGGAAGAAGTGGCTGGGCGCCACGCACAGTTTCCTCGGCAAAAGCAGCCCGTGCACCGCCTCCTTGGTCCGTCTGTGGGGCTGTCACTTGATCGTCTTCCTCTTAGGGTCCGGTGTCTGCAGATCCTTCTGCTTCATTCGGAGCGCGCTGTGGCCCTGGGCTCGCCGCTTTGTGTGCACACTTGGTGCTGGCTGCCTTCAGAAAGAACGGGCCTCACCAGCCCGTGGACACAAACCGCCCGAGCAGACGATCCCTCGTCAGCAAGTTATCCATCCGTTTAGTCAGTATTTATTGAGTTCCTGCTATGTGGCAGGGCTTGTGGCATGCTGGGGATACAGCTGTGAAGGACAGAGGAAGTGAAACACTCCCCTCACTTGTGCCAAATATCAGAGGTCTGTGGGCAAGCCAGGCTGCTGCCAGGCTCACTGAGCCGCCTGTCCTGCTCCTGTCTTGCCTTCTACCCGAGGTGTTCAAGGGATCATCCATGGGTCTCAGGTTTGCCTAATTCTGCCAGGTGGTCCTGAGGCAGTATTCCGTGGGTGCTGGCCCCCAAAGGCCTTCTCTGACTCCTAAGATAGTCCCCTGCCACTCTCCACACTTCTCACAGAGCTGATCAGCTGACAGCAGAGGCCTGTTCACTGTTTCAGTCCTGGCACCTAGAACAGCACTGTAGGTGTTCACTGTACGCTGTCCCTTGAACGAATCAGTGCCGGATGTCTACTGCACAGAATTGTGAGAATTAGATGAGCTCCATAAAAAGGCATAGGTCACTTGATGGTAAAGAATAACAGTGGTGGTATGGCCTGGAATGCCAGGGTCTGGGAGAAGCCTTCCTAAAGGCAGGGTTGCTGGGGATCTGGCCTCTGGGGAACGGTGCTGCCTGGGCCCTGGTCTTAGATTCCTAGGTGGTCTGGACCTGATCCCTACCCTTCTTTCCCCAGTCGGGCCCCACCCTGGACATGCCGGTTCCCTCCAGCTTCAATGACGTGGGCCAGGATTGGCAACTGCGTGGCTTTGTTGGCTGGGTGTGGTATGAACGGGAGGCACCCCTGCCCCAGCGATGGACTCAGGACCTGGGCACAAGAGTGGTCCTGAGGATTGACAGCGCCCACTACTACGCCATTGTGGTCAGTGCAGCAAGCAGCAGGCAGGGCGAGCGAGCGGGTGCAGCTGCTGAGCACTCTTGGGGCTGCCTTGGGGTGTCTGGCTCCCAACTGTTCCCTGACAGCCTGCTTCCCTGGGTGGATGGGGGGAGATACTCATTTCCCACACTGGGGTCTGTGCCCTGGGTTGTGGAGGTTGCCTGATTTCCACTGGAGCTCCATTCCTATTATCAGGTTTGTGAGGTAGGTGGCAGCAGGCAAGACACCTCTCTGTGAGGGAGTGCCTGAGATGGCAGCACCCCTTCCTCATACTCTGGCCTGCTGTCCCCTCCCCTTATCTCCTTGTGTCTGCAGTGGGTGAATGGGCTCCGTGTAGCAGAGCATGAGGGGGGCCATCTTCCCTTCGAGGCTGACATCAGCAAGCTGGTCCAGAGTGGGCCCCTGTCTTCCTGCCGCATTACCATCGCTGTCAACAACACACTCACCCCGCACACCCTGCCACCAGGGACCATCGTCTACAAGACAGATACCTCCAGGTGAGCAGCGACCTGCCCCCACATCCCAACCCCCACTCTGCCCAGTGGTCTTCCCACTAGGGCCAGAGTAGCCTTAGCGGATGTCAGGTTGATGTCGTCAGGGCGAGACCCCAGTTGGCCATTGTCCTCCCACCCTAGGTACCCCAAAGGTTACTTTGTCCAGAACACAAACTTTGACTTCTTCAACTACGCGGGACTGCACCGGTCTGTGCTCCTCTACACAACACCCATCACCTACATTGATGATATCACTATTGGCACCAATGTGGACCAAAACAGTGGTAAGGGCTCCTGGCAGGATCTTCCCCCAGCCAGGCCCACAGGGGTCTGTTCCCTGTTTGGAAAGATGTCCCCAGGAGAAAGGCTCTCCCAGCACCTCTTAACCTTCACAGGTTCCCATTTACCCAAGAAGCTAAAATCCAGCCTGTCAAAGCTGGCAAGGGCTTCAGAAATACCCATCTGGTCTGACCTCATTTTATGAGGAAATAAAGAAAGCCCAATGAAAAGTGGAGCTCGCCTAAATTCATGTCATTCAGGATACGTGTGAATCCCTTGTCCCATTTCCACTCTGCTGCCTTGCTGAAGCCCTCCTCACTACAGATCAAGCTCAAGAAATGAACAGTTGTTGGCTGGGGTCTTGGGGCCTAAGTGGACTCCTCCAAGTGGTGGCTGCAGGGTACTCTCACCTGTACCACCCGGGTCATGTACCACCTTATTTGTGTGATCTCCCTTGTCTTTCACAGGGCTGGTGAATTACGAGATTTCTGTCCAGGGCAGTGAACCCTTCCAGCTGGAAGTGTGTCTTCTGGATGAGGAAGGCAAAGTCGTGGCCAAGGGGATGGGGGGCCAGGGCCAGCTGCAGGTGCCCAGTGCCCACCTCTGGTGGCCATACCTGATGCATGAGCACCCTGCCTACCTGTACTCGTTGGAGGTAATGGTGGTTAGCACCGAGGCTATGGGAGGCCTTTTGCCCCCATCCAGCAGCCTTACCTGGCTTGGCAGGGCCTGCAGAACAGGTGGGCAGGCAGGCATGATCCTCTGAGCTTCCTAGTCATTTGGATTGAAGTGTTCCCAACCTGACTTTTTCAACTTCTGGTGTGGTGGCCCAGGTTTGAAGAGCAGGCTCCAGGGCGCAAGTGGGTGAAAGTTCCTCCTTGCTAATGCCAGAAACCTGTAATTTCTGCTTCTCTGCTTGTGGTGCAGAGGTGAGCCGCTGTGGTTTACAAGGGGCCTTCCTGCTGGTGAGCAGCCTATGTGGGGCTCAGGCCATCAAGAATGCCTCATGCCAGTGCTTGGCTTTTCTAGGTGAGGCTGACTGCACAGACGGCATCTGGACCTGTGTCTGACTTCTACACTCTCCCTGTGGGGATTCGTACTGTGGCTGTCACAGAGAACCAGTTCCTCATTAACGGGAAACCTTTCTATTTCCATGGAGTGGATAAGCATGAGGATGCAGATGTGAGTTGGGGTCCCTGGGTCCCTGTGGGGGGTATTTCTTATCTTCCTCATACTCCGTGAAGCGGTTGAGGGCAGCTCAGAGCAGTTAAGCCAACTGCTCAAAACCGCTACCTGTGGTTGGGCTGGATAGAGGGCTCTTGAGGGTCTAGCTGTTGAAGGAAGTGCATCGGACAGGGGCAGGGGATCATTCTACTCTGCTGTCTCTTAGGTCCGAGGGAGAGGCTTTGACCGGACACTGATGATGAAGGACTTCAACTTGCTTCACTGGCTTGGTGCCAACGCCTTCCGCACCAGCCACTACCCCTATGCAGAGGAGGTGATGCAGCTGTGTGACCGCTATGGGATCGTGGTCATCGATGAGTGCCCTGGCGTGGGCATCACGCTGAAGTGAGTGCCCAAAGCCCACGCTGCTCAGCCTGACTAGCTTGCTAGGTGATGACATTCTGCCTTTCTTCACCCTGCCCCACAGCGAGAGCTACAGCAATTCGTCTCTGCAGCACCACCTGGAGGTGATGGATGAGCTGGTGCGCAGGGATAAGAATCACCCAGCCGTTGTGATGTGGTCGGTGGCCAATGAGCCCACTTCCTTCCTGAAGCCTGCTGGTTACTACTTCAAGTGAGTGCCCCCTCCTGCCCCAGCTTGAGTCATAGAAGAGACCTCACCTTTGACCCAGGTCAGCCTTGGCTGGTGGCCATTGGAGAGCTGAGGTCACCCAAAGGTGGGCATGTGCTATGCGAGAGTCAGCATCTGCTCCCAGCCCACACTTGAGAGAATATATCCATACCTGGTCAGTTCAGGGGAGCAAATCCCTACCCACCCAAGTTGTGATTTCAACCCAGTGATACCCAGTGTCCCCTTTTCACACGTGAAATGAAAGCCAGCGTTAACCTAGCCTACTTATACACATAACTTCAAATGAAAACAAACTAGTGGCATGGCCTAACTGACTATGATATAAACGAGAGTTATTTATAGAAGACAGATGAATGCATGGGCCTGGCTCCCCAGAGACCCACTGAAGCGGTCAGATGCTTGCACCTACATGTGGAATCTCCTGAAAACAGCACAAAAGCTGACGGCAGTAGTGCTATGTCATATGTTACTACTGGTACCGTGAGCAGTGTTCTCTTCAGTGCTGCACATTTCCAAATTAGCCAACCCCTCTAGTTAAAGTTCCAAACAAAACCAAGGATAATCTTCCCTCACTTTTAATGACATCTCCATTCCTGAGAAATAGAGTGTGCATTAAAACTTCAAAAGAACACTGCAATGCTTGGGTTTATGTGTAAAGTGGAGTTAGGTTTATCAAACAGCTTATCTACACAAACGGGATTTTTTTAGTGACGTGTATTCCAACTATTCTAAAGTTACATTATTGGAAAGGACCAAGCCATCTAAAGTTCATGGTCCCATTCACTAAAGGCCGCATTGCAAACAAAACAAACACCACTTGGAGGTAGTGTTTCTGAAATAGGAGGCTCTGGCCCTGGGGGATGTTCCTTGGTTCCTTTTCTTTGTTACAGTTGTGCAAGTGTCACTTGGCCTGGAGAGGGGAGTTATTTCACTTGCTACAGAGGCAAGAGAGCTTACCACAATTCTCCTTGAGGCAGACATTGCATCCCAGCTTCAGGGAGTGCTTTGGGGTGAGCCAAATCTGTGAAAGGCTCTGATGAGTGACCTACCTGGGCAAAGGACAACTCTGAACATGCAGCTTCAGAGTGCACCGGGCCACCCCTGGTGGTTCAGTTTTTATTGTGAGTCTGAAAGTGTATGTAGGCTCCCAGGAGTAGGTGCCTGAGGTTTCAGATGGGCCTTTTTGGGAGGCGGAGAAAAGGAGATGCATGATGTTTGGAGCAGCAGGGACGGGGCAGGACGTGGCTAGAGCTACCTGGGCTGGAGGAGCTCAGCTAGGCTTCGAAGCTTCCCAGGTGACAAACAGGCCATTTCAGAGTGTGGTTTTGGGACTTGAGAGTAGGGCTACTGTGCTGGCCTGTGGATACTACTGCCTTCAAATGAGAAGAGCAATTGTGGGGAAAGGTTGTAAAGGAAAGAAAACTAGCTGTGAGGAAATAGAAGAGAAAAATAGGCTTAAACAGCGATTGAAGGTGACCTGCATGGGGGAAGCCGCGGACAGTTTGCTCTGTCAGGAAGTCTCTTCTTCTTTTTAGGGCGTCTCTTCTCGTCACCCCTCCTTGGTTAGTGTGATTCAGCATAAATGCCATTTCTTCAGAGAGGCTGTCACTGACTGCTGTCAGTTATGTACCTGTTACTGTCTCAGAGAACCCTCTTTCCTGCTACCACTTGTAATTGCAATTTGTAACATTTGTGCAAGTATCCTACTTCCCAGAGCTCCACGAAGCTATAGATGTAGCTGTTCAAGTCTCTGGTGAGTGCCCGGCACACAGCACATAGCCCATAGCCGGCTTCCTAGCACACACTCCCTGATTGTTCATTAATATCTGTCCTAATCCACACCCTATCCATTTCTATTTTTAAGAGCTTTTTCAGAGATCCAGAACCTAGTTTTTGGTGGCACCCAGCGCAAGGACCTCAGCTTAGTGTGCCTTCTTGCCCTGCAAGGTGGCCCCCTCTGGGGGTGTGGGTAGGATTTGGGATGGAGAAAGAATGATGTCAGGCAACATGATCTAAGATGAGAGGAACATGTTCATTTACCTAAAATACACTTAGAGGTAGGGAATAGGGCAGTGTTCTTTTGTTTGTTTTGAGAAGATGGGAGGGAGAGGATGAGAGGTGGGTATCTGAACCCTTCCCAGCCTGATGTAGGCTGTCTTCTGCTCTCTGTGGACAGGACAGTGATTGCCCATACCAAAGCCTTGGACCCCTCCCGGCCGGTGACCTTTGTGACCAGATATAACTATGACGACGACCAGGCGGTGAGCCTGGGGGTTCCCACACCGTTCTCTCCTCCGACCTCTCTAGTCCTTCCCTACTGCTTGCTCCAATGAACACCATGTACGGTATAAGCCTTCTGATGCGGGGGCCCCGGGTCATTAGGGCACACAGTGTGGGGCCCTGCGTTAACAGGGAAACTCACTGTATGCTGTGAGCCTTATGACTGCTGGACCTGCTGCATTTGGGGAACACATTGTACAGCATGAGCCTCCTGACTCAGGGTGGGGCCTCACAGCAGGAGGGAAACTCTGGGGCTCACTCTGAGGAAAGAACCATAAGCCGCCAGTCCAGCATATTCATAGATGGTCTTTGGGTTAAAGATAACTACCTGCTTATTCACAAGGCAGTGTGGCTTCCTAAATCCAAGGAGATTTAATTTATTCTCAGTTCGGGCTCAATATTTTATACGCCTCAGTTTAACTTTATGCATGTCAGTTTATTACAAATAGTAGAATAGCAAAGTTTAAGGGAGCTTAAGATCATCCTTGTCCAGTTTTTCTCCAACCTGGCTGATTGTCAGAACAACTAAGGAAAGATTTTTGAGAGTCCATATGTCTGGATTCTGAGGTTCTGAGGTAGTTAGTCTGTGGGGCGGGGGGGAATGTGAGTTATTAAAAAGCTCTTCAGTGACTCTAATCATCCACCAGCTTTGGGAACCACTGACTAGATCCTGATTGAGAGTTGGAGAGAGAGGCTCACACAGCTGTCTGGACCACATGACCTCACTTATCATCCCTGTGCACAGCAGTCCCTCAGAAACAATGTGTTCAGTTGCACTGGAGCTGTAAAATGGGACCAAAAAATGTAGGCCAGTACTTAGGAGGAAAGTGCTACAGAAAGAGAAATCATCTAAAGAATGGATGAGTATACAAATACAAATTGTGAACACTGTCATCTTCACATGCATGGAAAAAGATTTGTAGCCCTGGTGCTCCTTTGCCATCTCTTGAGAATACCCCCTGCAAAGAAGCATCAGGACTGGTAAAACACATGCAGCAGAAGGCAAGCCTGAGTGTTCTTAGGGCCCGAGTGGCATCTCCTTCGTTCTAGTCTTTCATGTGGACTGGGAAGCCTGCACCTGGGCAACCTATTCCTGGCCTCCTGAGAAGGTTGCCAGACTCACCTGGTGGGACGTGTGATCCATGCACATCTATCCACCCAAAGGTACCGCCCCTAGCTTTCTCTTTCTGTCTGCATTTTTCCACCACTGCAGTTTGGATAGAGGCCACAGTCGCTTTGGAAAGATGGACCACATCAGTCCCAGTGCAGGCTCTGGAGATGAGCGTGTTTACGTGATGTTAGAGACTGGACATTGGGCTGTTGAGACTTTGCTGCTCAGTCCTAATTACTGCATTGTTTAGACCTGCGGCTGTCCTGCCCCATCATTTTGGCTACCCTGGTAGTAGGGAATTTCCAGCCACTTGATGGCCCACCACACTAGTTCAGGAATGGTATGGCCAATTGAGATTCTTTGTAAAGACAAAAACTGCATCTACCCCTCAGCTGGGAACATTTCTCCAGGGCCAGGTGAGGGAAGACTAGCGACAGGAACACTACCTGGAGAGGAACAGAATCCAGTTGGGATGGGCCCTGGGCTTCCACTGAGGCCAGTTCAGCTCATCAGGAGCCTGCTCTGCCTCTCATAGCCCTCACAAGAGCCCAGCTGCAGCCAGGTCAGGAACATCAGTCCAGAATTATAGACTTGCTCTATTCAAGTCACTTCTTGACTTATTTCCTACACATGTAAGCATCTGAATTCTTTTCGACCTCCCTTTCTTACCTCCTCTGCCCAGAAGAGCCCCTGAGTATGAGAGTCCTAACACTGTATTATGCAGTCTTCTGAACAAGCTGTAATGCTCCTATTCTAGGTACCATATGTGGACGTCATCTGTGTGAATAGATACCTCTCTTGGTATCAAGACTCTGGGCACCTGGAGGTGATTCAGCTTCAGCTGACAACCGACTTTGAGAACTGGTATAGGAAGTATCAGAAGCCAATTATCCTGAGCGAGTATGGAGCAGATACCGTTGCAGGGCTTCACCATGTAAGAAATGTGCCTGTTTCCCGTCTCTTTCTTTTCCTGATGCTCTCCCTGCAGTTCTCCAGGCTTACCTCAGCCTGCCCCTCTGCACTCATGGCTGCCTAAGACCCAGGCCTTTGACTGACTTGCTTGAGGCAGCCTCCTTACTGGCTTTGTTTCCTTGTTCCCACTAGCTTTCCCAGTAGTCCTTTGACCAAGTCTAAACCTTGGAAGTCTGGTCATTGGCTTCCTCTGGCCCACAACACACAGCCCTCATCCCTGGTCAGGGCAGTCAATGTCTTTCGTTCTCTTTCCTCTTCCAGATCTTTATCCTCCTCTGCCTTCACTCTTTGACACCAGGCTGTTTTCACTGTGCTCGATGGTGCCTGCTCTGGCTTTGGCTGTTCCTTTTTCCTAAGTGCCCTTGTAAATACCACAATTGCCAAGTAATGGATTCTAATTCTGTGTTCAGGTCTCAGCCTAGACATTTCCTCTTTCGTGATGTTTACCACACCTGCCCCAGCCAGCGGAAACTGTTCCTTCTGCTTGGTCTCTGTCTCAGTGTTTCTCGTTGTGTACTGTCATCATTTCTTTGGCTCTCTCCTTGAAAAGACTGTGGGCTCCAGGAGGGAGAATCCATCTTATTTATTGTTGCTTCCTAAGCTATCAATAGTGGTCAGCACATAGCAGGTGCTAAACACTATTTGTTAAAGGAATGGGTGCAATCTCGGAGCAAGTTTTTGTGACTAGATGTTTTCTCATTGTTCTGTCCATTTCCTCACCCAAGATATGCTCTTTGACTTGTGAGGAGATTTTCACATGGATTCTTGAACCGCAGCCAGGCACCCCTCTCCACCCCAGCCAACTCACACTGCCCTGGGATTCTTTGTTAACACATAATTCCTAGTATGCTTGTCCTTGATATGTTGAACAGCTATCTTCTTGGACTGTATTATTCTGTTCACAACCTTTAATTCATCTTGCTTACACAGAATGCCACTTGTACAAACCGGTAAAGGGGGAAAGATAGCTTATGAAGACAGTGTATGTGCACATTTGTTCATCCTCTTTGGAAAGGTGTAGCCAACTCTGAATTTTTAAGAAACTCTGAAAGAGTCTAGGTTAGCACCGTCTGATAGAATCTTTTGCATTGATGGAAATGTTCTGTGTCTCTGCCGTCTGAAAGAGTACCCACTAGCCACATGTGGCTATCATGGACTTGAAATGTGAATGTGACTAGTTTGACTAAATGGTTCAGTTTAATTTAGTTTTAAATTTAAATAGCCATTTGTGACTAATATTAGACAATGCAAGGTAATTTCCATTTAAACCAAGTATGAAAGTTTACATTTTGCCCTGTCCTCAAAATCAGCTTTGGAACTGGAACAAAACATGGCTTAATTGTAGAGTTGTATTTTCGGTGCATCTTATATAGCATTTTAATCCCAATCATTGGGAAAAAAGGCAAGGGTGTTTTGTTCTCTCACAGATGGTCAGAATGCTGCATCCTTTAGCATCTAAGGCTTGAGCTTCCTCCCAAATTCCCTTGAGAGGGAAACTCGGACCCAAGAACAAGAACTCAGACCCAGGAACATATAAAAGATCACTATATCCTAGTACAGGCTGCATAGGAACTTTTCACCAGATATTGGATGAGTCTGTCAATGTGGCCTTCTGCTTTTTTTTTGGATAGCTTTCTCCTCACTTGGCAGGTCTTAGCTTAAATAATTGCTCACGAAAGCGTCCTGTGGCTCCTTGTCTCAGTTAACTCCTCCTGCTGAACATCCCCCTGGCTCCTGCTTTGCACTCTTTTTATTTACTCTCATTACACTTACAAGTCGTGCCTTTCTTGCCAGATGATAAAGCCTGAGAGCAGGAAAACTCATCTTTCTTGTTTACCACTTTCTCTCTACTGCCTGCCATATTAGCAGGTACAAAATAGTTATTTGTTGAATGAATGAATGTGCTAAACAGCAGCTACTTACCCAGGCCAGATACAGATGAATCTGAGGTGAGTTAAATCCAAGTCATACTAGTTCTCAAATTATACACTTGTAGCTACTTAAAACTTGAGCTTTAACCTGATAATTCAAAGACAATTTTATTTCCGGCCTAGTTCGGCTTTAAAACTACACTGGTGAATAGAGATAGAAAATAAGATAAAGCAAGTATCGAATTATATTTATCAATAGTGACTAATTAAGGTTGTTTAAAACCTTCCCCCCCCCGGGCTACATCCTACCCTGGCTGTGTCTCTACAGCAGCACCATTGAGTCCTGCAGTCAGTCACCACAGCCCACCTTGAGGACAGATATTTTGGTCATCATCACATGGGTCTTTATTTTTATTTGACATTTATAATTCTGCCAGTTCTGATCTTAAATTTTCTCTCTGCCTTGAATTCCAGGATCCACCTCTGATGTTCAGTGAAGAGTACCAGAAAGATATGCTAGAGCAGTATCATGTGGTTCTGGATCAAAAACGCAAAGAATATGTGGTTGGAGAGCTCATCTGGAATTTTGCTGATTTTATGACTAGCCAGTGTAAGTGGCTTTTGGTGAGGGAATGTACCAATTCTAATTTTTTCACATTGGCCTTTCAGTTCAGGACATTTGGTTGTAAGAGCACTGGAAACGAGAGAGGGAAAGCTGATTTGGTCATTGTAAGTTACATAGAGAATTTCCTAACAAAAGTAAAAGTAAGTTGCATTTAGCAAACAGCATCACTTGCCTCCTTTCCAGCTCATTTTATGATTAAAAATAATAATAATAATAAGCTAAATGGAGAGACTACCATCTTGAGGCAAAATGGCTAACTTGCCTGTCTGTTTCACAATAGTAAGGAAAAAGTTGACTTCATGTTGGCTTCCCTTGTGTGATGCGCTCATTATACCAGAGTAGGGTACAAAGCCTGAGAAACTTAAGACAATTCGGTCTGGTTTATGTTATTCACTTGCACAAGGCAGATTCCCCGAATAGAAGGATGTTTAAAAGTGTTTTGAATGTGGAAGTGTTTAAAAGTCTTCAAAGAGAACACCATTTGTAGTCTTTCTCAAGTGGGAATAGATGAGGGCTAGTTCAGTTAATTCCAGATGAATGTTTCTCATTTCTTTTCACATCTCTAGATTACTAGTTTCTTTATATACGATAAACTTAGAATAGGAATTGGCACGGTGTGTGGGGAGGATTTGGCAGTAGTGAGAATTCCAATACATTACTTATGGAGAAAGACAGGTTTTTGGAAGGTTCAAGTTTAACTGATAATTAGAATGGAAAGGTAAACAGAAGAAAGAATCAGAACATGAGCCTCTATTGTGCTTGGCAAATGAGATTAATGACTTTTGGAGATATCTTGGATGGCTTTCTAGTTTCATGAATAGGTGCACCAACTTTGCGTTGTGAGAAAATTAGCTTTCTGACCTTGGACAAGTTACTGAACCTTTACATAAACCAGTAAAGTAAAGAGGGGATAATGCCTACAACCTTGCAGGTTGATGTAGGGATGCCGTTTGCTGAAGTGCTTGGCACAGTGCCTGGCATCTGCTTCTCATGAAAGAAATGATTGTCTTGAACTTATTGGTGGGAAAGACCTTTCCATTTCATAGAAGCTGTGGTTTCACTAGGGGGTGGAGAGAAGGTGTTGCTTCCTTCCCTGCTTCACCTCTGGCAGACCAACTACCAGAAGTGGGAACTTGGCTGGAAGTCTGCCTGGGAGGACTTTGAAATCTAGTAGGAAATCCTACCTAGGCACCTTTGACTGATCGGAAGGCTAGCTCCCACTAGGAGAGTTGTCTTTCCAAGGGTAATTTTTTTGTCTCAATTTCTTTCCAGTCTCCAGGCAGCTGGCTACCCATAATATTTTAAACCTAACTTTGCAAGTAAGAGATAAACAATTTTGGATCTTTTCCTATAACAGATGAGAAATTAACACACCAGGGAGCTGAGGTGTTTTGGGGGAGCAGTAGCAGTTAAAATTTTAACCCCTTAAGTGGCCCCATCAGATACCACTTTAGACCAAGCAAACTTAAACTGTAAGAGGATATTTCTGTTTAGTGCCCAGCTTGGCTCCAGCTTGGCTCCAATTTTGCCCATCGGAAGTCATCTGAAACAACTTTTGCTTTTGTTTTTTTAGCACCACTGAGAGTAATGGGGAACAGAAAGGGCGTCTTTACTCGTCAGAGACAACCAAAAAGTGCAGCATTCGTTTTGAGACAGAGATACTGGAAACTTGCGAATGAAACCAGTTCCCATTGGTCAGCTCTGAAGTCACAGTGTGAGAGAAAGAGCCCATTTATTTTGTAAAGCAAGAATTACCTCTTTACTCTCACCAGCTCTGTCAGCCCCTTCTTCCCAGGTAAGGGGTGACTTTCCCAGCAAACAGAGAAAGTGCTTCCCTGGATCGTGTGGCAGACCAGAAAGTTTCCTGTCTGGAGTTTGCAGTAATTTGCTAGCATTTGTGAAAATAAAGGCTTTTATGGTATGGGAATAAAGAGCTGGCTCAGAAGTGACCATAAATTGCATGATCTGTACTGCTGAAAAGCCTCTGAAATTGTGTGTTGAGCTGTATTCATAGCCTTAACTGTGTGTGGACTCTTGAGAAACCTCTGGTTCAACACTCACACCACATGCAGAGTTGCAGGTTCCAGACTGTGCTTGCACAGGAATTACCCTGCAGCCTTAGGGCCACCTGTTCTCATGTACCAAACCAGCCTTGACTGAGTGAGAGTGAAACACAATGGCTGAAGTCCCAATAAATGTACAGAAAGCGGTATGCTGCAATCATGAACAAAGTCTATATACTAGTTTCCAAATACTTAAGCTGACAAATAAGCATAAAAGAAAGATGAGTTGAGGAATATCTGAATCAGAAGAGAGCTCAGAGGTTACCAGTTCTTCCAGGATGTTTTCCAACCTCAGCACATAGTCCTGTCTTGACAGAAATGGACAGATGGGCATCAGAGCCCACTGCCCTCATCATAACCAACTCCACTGAACATGAGACCTCTTTAAACAGGTTGCAGTTGTAGACAAGTACAGTTGACCCTTGAACAACATGGGTTTGAACTGGTGCGTACACTTCATACATGATTTTTTCCCCTATTACTAGTTCATGTTGTTCAAACCCATGTTGTTCAAGGGTCAACTCCACAAGTAGGCTTGCATATGTGGAGAGCCTAGCGATACGTGGATTTTCCACTGTGCAGGAGGTTGGCACCCTAACACCTCACATTCAAGAGTCAGCTTGACTCCAGGCCTTTGTACCTTTGGGTGACAACAGCTGCCCTGATCCAAGAGACTGGTCTTTCCTTATAGAATTGTTTCTCCTCTTCCCAGGCTCCATGAAGACAAGTAAGGTACATTATTCCTAAGATTTGGGTATTCACCAATCCTAGTTTAAAGCTGAATGCTTTTGAAAATATTTACTGGTGTCCAATTAATTCAAAGACCATGAACCAATACAGTTCTTAATACAGAACTCAATTCACTTCCCTTTTGGTTGCTCCCACGTGTCTCAACACAGGCTGCCTTTTAGCCTCCCTTTCCAAGCTCCATGAAAGAAGCTAAAGATAATTTGACCTCAGTTTAGTGGCCATCTTTAAATCACTTTTAAGAAATGAGAGTGTATTCAGTTCACATAATTTAGGAATTCCAAGGGTTACATCTTTCTTTTCTCTGTCTCTCTGTCTCTCTGTCTCTCTGTCTCTCTGTCTCTCTGTCTCTGTCTCTCTCTCTCTCTCTCTCTCTCTCCTACCCAACGTAAGTGCCTTGAAGGAATCAAATTCTGTGTTCTGGTTTAATGCCAAGGAATAATATAAAATATTAAGCATAACAGACACACTTAAATGTTTTATAAATTAGGGGTAAGGCCCATTTCTTTTCTTCTCTCTCTTTTTTTAATCTTAGAGTGGAGGGGTTCATAGCTTCATTGGACGTTGACTTGTTTCCTCTCAGCCAGAGAAAAAGACCCACACAAAAGTCTACATTTTCTCGTAATGCTTAGCATATATCATTACTACATATTTACACTTCAGTAAAGTACAGTTAAATAAGTACAATAAAGCACATTACTTATAATGTTATCAGAAAATCTGCAAACAAGCCCATTCTGCCTTAATTCACCAGCTGGCCTTGTATTGATTACTACTTGACAGAGTCCTACCGATTCCACCTTCCATTTTTTAAATTTGATCCAAGCACCAGATGTAACCAAAATCTCTGGAAGTATGAAATATTTTTAAGCACATGGGTCATTTCCCATACAATGATGCCTACTATGTAAAAGCCCTTTCTCATATTCTATATTTAAACTTCGAGTTTTGCACAAAGCAGTAGAACCACAGTGCTTAGGAATCACAGCCAATAAGTATATAATTCTATTACAACGATGTGTTGCTTACACATTTTTAAAAATGTGTTAAGACGTAAAATAGCTTGGTCAATTCTGATAATTAATAAATGTTCTTAATAACATTTAGTTTTAAATAGGCCATTCAACTTAACATGTAAGTACAACCTCAATGCTGCTAGAGATTGATTAGTTTTCTTAAAAGACCCACAAACCTCCAAACTACGACAGAGAGGATTCACTTCAAGAATGCTGGAGAGATGGGTAGATGACTCTTTGAGCTAAGTCTTCCTTTCCCCTAAATGTAACACTCTGGTAAGAGAACTATGGCTCTGGGAATTGCAGAGGACACCTCCCCAAGGACTGCTTAGACAGGGGCAAGATGCTCACTCACGTGAGACAGCTCTGTACAAAGCCCCTAATAATTTACAGTGGAAGAAATACCTGCCTACTTATGGTAGGATGACAGTGCTCAGCACAGTTCCTTGGTGGTAGAAAATGTTTAACAAATGTCTGCTTTGTTAGCCTGGTGTTCTGCCCTTTCGTACCAAAGAAATAAATCAGCAAACTTGATCTTTCTTGCTCACCTGTTAGGGATTTTTCTGTCTTTACAAAAATAAAGGCATCATAATAATGAAGCCGGAAAGTCTTTTTTTGTTTTCTAAAAGCCAGGACAGCCCGTTCATTACCCCTTTACATTTGCCCTTCAACACTACCATTTACTGCAGAATTTCCCCTAGTGTTACACTTTCTCCTTCATAGTTTACAATTGTTTCTTGTCTAAACTGTTCACTTTCTAATGAAACCTGGGGAAACACTATTTTCATCAGTGGGATCCCTCGAAGTACAGACAGGATGTACTGTTTCTGAGTTTTCCTGTGGACAAACAATTACATTTATATAAATTTTTAAATATTTTTAAGTTTTTCCCTTATAGTTGGCACACAATATATTTGTTTCCAGTGCACAACAATGATTAGACATTTCTCCAACTCATGAAGTGATCACCCCAATAAATCTAGTACCCATCTGACTAGTACCATACATAGTTATTTACAATATTGACTATATTCCCTATGCTATTCTTAACATCCCTGACTATTTTGTAACTACTAGTTTGTACTTCTTAATACCTTTCCCCCGTTCAACCACCTACCCCAGACTCCCTCCCATCTGGTGGCCCTCAATGTTCCCTGGATCTATGAGTTCGTTTGTTCTATTTTGTTCCTAGATTCCATGTGTAAATGAAATCATATGGCACTTGTCTTCCTCTGTCTGACTTACTGCACTCAGCACTGTACCCTCTAGGTCCGTCCACGTTATAATAGGTGGCAAGATTTCTTTCTTTTTTTTTTTATGGCTAATAGTCTATCGTATGTATATATACCATCCCTTCCTTATTTATTCATCTATTGAGGGACACCCAGGTTGCCTCCATATCTCGACTATTGTAAATAATGTTGGGATGAACACATGGATGCACCTCTCTTCAAAGTAGTATTTTGGATTTCTTTGGATAAAAACTCAGAAGTGGAACTACTGTGCCCTTTGTCTCTTGTTACAGCCTTTGTATTAAAGTCTGTTTTGTCTGGTGTAAGTATTGCTGCTCCAGGTTTTCTTTTTTCATTTCTATTTTCATGAAATATCTTTTTCCATCCCTTTCCTTTCAGTCTGTGTATGTCTTTATCTGAAGTGAGTCTCTTGTAGGCAGCATATGTAAGGCTCTTATTTTCTTATCCGTTCTGCCGCCCTATGGTTTGATCGGTGCATTTAATGCTTTTACATTTGAGGCACTTTTTGATATGGTCTTTTTGCCATTTTATTATTCATTTTATATATGAATATATTTAATATATAACATTTAATTTTATTAAGTGTATGACATATATATTAATATATAAATAAATATATTTAAGAAGCCCCTCCAACATGTCCTGTAATACTGGCTTGGTGGTGATGAACTCCTTTAGCTTTTTCTTGTCTGGGAAGCTCTTTATCTGTCCTTTGATTCTAAATGAGCTTTGTTGGGTAATCTTGGTTGTAGGTCCTTTGTTTTCATCGCTTTGAATATCTCATGCCAATCCCTTCTGGCATGTAAAGTTTCTGTTGCAACATCAGCTGACAGTCTTATGGGACCTCCCGTGTAGGTTACTAACCGCTTTTCTCTTGCTGCTGGTAAAATTCTCTCTTTATCCTTTGCCATTTTAATTATGATGTGTCTTGGTGTGGGCCTTTTTGGGTTCATCTCATTTGAGATTCTGCATTTCCTGGGGCTTATATGTTAATTTCCTTCACCAGGCTAGGGAGGTTTTCCATCATTATTTTTTCGAACAATTTTCAATTCCCTGCGCTCTCTTCTGCTTGTGATATCCCTGTGATGAGAATGTTCTTACGCTTGATGTCGTCCCAGAGGCCCCTTAAACCAGCTTCATTTTTTTGGATTCTTCTTTCTTGTTGCTGTTCTGATTGGGTGTTTTCTGCTACCATGTCTTCTAAATCACTGATTCGACCCTCTGCTTCTTGTAATCTGTTGATTCCCTCTAACGTAGTCTTCATTTATGACTTGATCTTTTTTATGATTTCTACCTCCATTTTTACATTTTCTATATCTTTGTTAAAGTTCTGAGTTCATCTACTCTTCCCTTAAGTTCGTTAAGCATCCTTATAACCAGTATTTTGAACTCTGCACCTGGTAGTCTGGTTGTGTCCATTTAGTTGTTCTTTTTCTGGAGCTTTGTCTGTTGTCACATGGGACTTCTCTCCCTATTTTGGCTGCCTCCCTGTGGTTGTTTGTATTAGGGAGGGCTCCTAAGTCTCCAAGTGTTCAGAGAGTGTCTTTATGTAGTAGGTGTTCTGTGAGGCCCAGTGGCAGCCGTCCCTGGTCACCTGAGCTGGGTGCCCAAGGTGTGTCTGTGTGCCCTCTCACTGTAGTTGAACCTCGGTTGCTGTTTGCACATCAGTGGGAGGACTGACTCTCAGGCTGATTGGTTGTGAGTATTGGATGGTGAGGGGGCTGACCCTGTGGAACAGGATTCACTTTAGCAGGACTCTGGTACCTGCCCAATCTACCCTTTGACCGTGTTCACCTCAGGTGCAGCCCTGGGTCATGCTCTGTCTTTATCAAAGCTGGTCACTGAATGTGCAGGCCCAAGTGCCTCCTGGGAGGAACCCAGCCACAGGCCAAATTCAGCTGTGGCTTGTGCCCTGCCCTGGGCCACTTGGCAAGAGTCAATAGGCAATCTGTAGATGGCCGCCACCTGTGCTGAGCTGAGGTGCCTCGGGATGCCAAGCTGGGAACTGAGACTGGCTGCTCCTAATGCTGGGCTTGGTGCTGCTCAGCAAGAGGACCTGGGCACCCTGAAGCCAGATGCTGCTTGTTTGGGTTTTGTGAACCTTTTGAGAAATATTAGGGAAGTCCACAGCATAAGCCAAGATGGTTCGTTTGTATGAAAAAAACCACTGTAGGTAGCTTGGGTGGGCTGGCAAGATGAAAGGGATAGAAGCTCAGGGAATCACATGGACAGGGCGACTTGTGTTAGTCTGGTTTATGGAGCTCAGAGGTGGCGGCCGTCTGCCATCGTACACCAGAAGTGGGGAGAGCTCAACGAAGGAACAATCGATACTGCCAGCACTTCTGCTTAAGACAAAGCTACCCCTCAGTCCTCGCACTGAAGTCAGACAATCCAGTTCCTCTCTAAATGTCCCTGGTGCTACTCAAACAGCTGCCCTAGCGCTTGAGTTCACAGTAAGAGTCTGTCACCAAGCAAGTCTGTGTGAGGGCCCTTTTAAAGGAACGTCTGTGACTCCCACGGGCCTCCATTTCTCTCATCCACGATCTCTGCTGGATTTCATAGACAGAGGTTGTGGGGACCTCTTTCCCTGGCATGGGAACCCTGGCCCGGGGTCCCAGCGTGAGGCTGGGACCACTCACTTCTCCAGGGGGAACCTCTGAAGCCAAGATATCCCTCCCGATTCTCCACCACCACACACAGGTGTGGGACCTACCCAATTCGCATCTCCACCAGTCAGGAGTTGGCCTCCTCTGTATGTCTCCAGTCGTAGGACTTTTGTTCAGCCAGACCTTAAGTCATTCCCAGTGAAGAATATTTCCTAGTTAAGTTGCAATTCTGATGTGGTCCTGAGAGGAAAACGGTGTCTACCCACTACGCCTTCTTGACACAGTATGCCATCCTGCCTGGAAGTCTCAGGTAAATGGATACTCAATTCTTGGATCAGAGCATTTTTATATCTTTCCCAATCTAGGTGTCTCACTCACTTTTAGTCAGCCTTCTCACCATCAGAGTTACTCTGTTTTAAGGCTCGTTTTACTTTTAGGCTTTTAGTCATCCTTTCTCTTCTATTTTCTGAAAATCATGTCCAGATTGGGTAAAAGGAAACAGAAGGGTAAATTCTGAAAAGATGCTTTTGGTTTTCAGACATTATAATTCCTATGTTGCCTTTTAATATAAAAGGGAATGTATCCTCGCAAAGAGTATTTCAATTATCAAGAAACAATGTATTTGTAAGGCGCATTTCTTAGGTTCTGAGGTTCTAGCGCAGAACACATTTATTCAATAAAAGATCGTTAAACTGTATTTCGAACAGGTTCACCTTTCTTGCACATGTTACCTTTTTGGAAATGCTGTATGCCTGGAGTATTCAAGGTGAGCTAAAGTAAAGCAGTGAAAAAACAATTGATTAATACATTCTGTATGCTTACAGAACTGAAAGCAGTAACATGTTTTTCATTAATTTTTTACTACAGACCTCATAAACCTACAGAATTCCAAGAACTGGAATCTCTAAGAATTTACCTTTTGTCTTGGATAAGTTACACATAATTTAAGAAAAGAAGAATCAACTCAGTATACCTGTAGAAATGAGGTTATTTCAAGAAGTTCACGAGTGAATTCATTTATGCTTCCTTTTTGAAGTGTTAATACTTCAGTATAAGAATGACGGCAGCACGACTTCCACAGGTAACTTCTATATTTATTTTATACCAAAAAAAGTTATGTGCAACAAATAAACATTCTTACATATTTACATTTGTTTTTTACCAGTTAGCAAAACTGTCTTAATCTCTGATAAAGAATATTCCCATCTATATTAAAGAGGAAATCTGCCTAGTGAACTCCATTTTAAATGAATGTTTACTTTGGAGTTTAAAGCACGAGTAATAAATATTTTTGATGGAACATACTATACAGATCATATACCTCATACTTAGGCCATGCTTAATACAGTTTTACAACAAAACATTACACCCTTTCTGAGCCAATTTGTCAAAAATATGTTTAATTAAGTAGCCTGGACTCCCACCCCACCCCTCCCTCTGTTTTGAAGGGTAGTTCTCACAAATTAGGACTCATACGTGCTGCCTAACATGTTTGAATAGAGATGTTTTGCCAGTGTTTGCATGTTGGGGGGAAATACATGAGGACAAAGTTTGCATATTAGGTTCTCCTTCCCAAATAGGTTACCAAAAATGATAGTGGGTTTCTTGTTGGCATCTGTTTAATACTGATTTCCACGATCTGTCAGCATTCATGGGTGTCAAGTAGTGGTACCAATCTAAACTATGAAGTAATTGGCTGAAGACAACATTGCACTTTTGCTGAGAGTCTTAAAAATAAATATAAGTGAGATAATAAGCAAAGTAAGCCAACAAAGAGTGTTAATTTCACTGTAGCCTTGGTCCTAGTAGCTCCAAAGATCTCTTGTACCAAACGACAGATGCTTTCACCAGGTTTAAAAGTAATGGATTAAAGAGAGGCTATATACATTGAGTAAAAGTAATTCCTGGCACATAGCTAGTTAAACCTGAGTTCTTTCTCCAGAAGATTATCCTCATGGACAGCAACTAGCTGCAATAAAACAAACAAAATTCTCCAAACCACCTAGATTCCCTAGAACTGATCTTCTGAATACAACCTCGCTTATTTATTCAAATGATGTGTGTATCAAGTAAATAAGAAGCTTCATTTGTTAC
Organism: Cynopterus sphinx; assembly: GCA_030015415.1. Taxonomy (NCBI): domain Eukaryota; kingdom Metazoa; phylum Chordata; class Mammalia; order Chiroptera; family Pteropodidae; genus Cynopterus; species Cynopterus sphinx. The sequence goes on along the minus strand of CM057379.1, from coordinate 88,637,393 downwards.
AAATTATTTCAAAAAACCAAGAAATATAGAAATTTAGTTTTTTCCCCTAATCTGCTCTTCATTGTTGGCGGCTAATAATTTTTCAATGTCTAACTGTTTAGTCTAACAGTCATAACAGTCCTTAGATTTTGTAACAGAGTGTTATCCCCCTCTTCTGGCATGGCATAGAGGGTGTAGAGGGGTACCTAAATTCTCCCAGGGCAAAAATACCAAATAACACACAGCAGCGTTCTTTCTGTTGCTTACTGACATACTGGTGTTACAATGCTGTTGTTTCAGGCAGAACATGTTCACTGCTCAGTGAGAAAAGGGATATTAATTCCGGGTCATAGGAATGTGGCAAATTTTTTTTGACAACTTAAAGAGTGGTGTTTTCTCCCAGGCTTGGGAAGGCAAAGGAAAACTTGAAGGGTCTGGCTGAACATTTTTACATTTTCTCATCGAGGTAAGACATTTGCAAGAAGGCAACATCAAGACAAGCTTTAACTATACTCTCCTGACTGATACAACATATGAAAAACCATATTAAACTGGAACGGGAGGAACCTATTTAGCACAACCAGTGCTACACACACCACAGAGTCTTAAGTGTCAAGCCATTTCCACTATAGCTTAGAAATGAGAACCAGTAAACAGTCTGGTAGAACTGGAAGCACTGCTACAACATGTCCTGATTGCACAGTTCAACTTCAACATTAGGTCTTGTTTCTCCATAAACACGAGACATCTAATCAATGTTTTCACAGCTCTTTAACTAATTTTAGATATAAGAACAAAACAGGCATTGAAATATTCACATTCATGGGAAAATCATCAGCCTGGATGAAATATGAATGAAACGATCTTTTATAAAACTGAATTAAATTTGATAGTTCATTACAAGTCAGATTTTATACCTGCTGTGGGCCAGGAGAATACATTGCATCAATTATGACAGTTGGAAACAGTTGCTGACTTTACACATATTTTACAGAGTAGAACCTGTCCTGTCCCTTCAAAAAAAAAAAAAAGACAAATAAAGCACTCAAATTACTCGGCAACTTTTAACATGATGATTAATTGAATTGGAAGCAAAATATTGCTACCACTTCTCAATCTAAAGGATTAAAATGATCGTATAGAACCTTTCGATAGAATGTAAATCATCTACATCACGCTTAGAAAGGAGGACACTTCTGCCCTAGTTCAACACACAATATTTGGTTTGAGATTTAAGACAGAAGGCCCTTTTAACATTTTGATATCAGACATTAACCATAGAAATGGTGTCACAATTTCATTTGGGTTTACTGAAATGACTTTTAAAAAGTCTGCATTTGTGTAGTTATTAGAAAGCGTAGTGACAACATTACTGTGTTTCACCTTCAAATATTTCTACCTGTAGTGCTCCTCCTGATTAAGCAAACTGAGCAGTCTGTTAGCCCTAAAGTTTACACATCCAGGTTTACAATTTGACTCTGAAACAACTAACCTAGCCATCCAATTAGTGCAGAAAGAAACAGAAAACACTACAGGGCTACCCAAGAGCAATACTGCTCTGGAGTGAGTGGGCTTATACTGGTTATTTCAGGGCCATAATACTGTCTGTCTGACTGGCACCACTGTTAAGACTAAATACCTTAAAATGCCATATTAATATTTCCAGCTATCCTCCAAAGAAATCTATCCATTGTTCCATCTCTAGTGTCGTGAAGGCATTGGACTTGATGATTTGGTAACATGACTCATTCTGTGAGGTTATAATTGATCCAGTTTTATGACTAGACATGTTTGACTTGAGTGTCCAACAGTTTCTTCCTTTCACAGGAAGGAGAGGAAAAGGAAACACTCCATTATTTTTGATGAAGATACTGGACCCACAGCTGTCAGTTCTTACCACCCACAAGATGCTCTGTAAGGACCTACTATTTTCATTATCACTTGAGTCAATGTTGAGCTGACAATTCTTCATTGCTACTCTTCAACTAAACTGTACAGTAAGTTCTGCACGGCTGAATCCAATATCTCTACCTTTATTTACAAATATAACATAAATGGATTCTAGTTGAATCTACATGTTTAAATCCATCAGCTAAAAACATATTACATATTGTAAACATGGCAATATTTAATACAGTAGCTATTCTAAAATATTTTCATCTCATGATCACATTTGTTATACCTGAAATTGAATTTATACACATTGGAGAATTACTAGCAATGGTTGTCCACTTTACAACTGAAGGAAGGGGGCTGGGGATATATTCTTAGAGGAACATCTTCAAAGTAAAGTTAAAGCTTGTCTTTGATTGGTTCGGCCTATGTTTCTTGTTTGTTTGTTTATTTGTTTTGTTTTGTATCCATATTTAAAATGAAGATTGACACAGAAAATAACCTTCTAATTTACAAGATTTTAAAAAATCAGTTTAAGATTCTTAGGGAAAGTGTCTGTTGTGAATAAAAAAAAAATGCTGCCAATAAACAATGGAAAAAGATCTTCAGAATGTCAGTTTGTCAGTCTTGCTTGGGCTGCAGTTGCCGTTTCCAGGCCTCATTCAAGTAAACTAGTCGTTTGTAGTTGATGATAAGAAGAATGAAGTTCAGCATGTATGTGAAGACGCAGATGATGCAAAACTCCTTTAGCACAAAGTACAGAATGTAGGCGAGGTACAAAGAACACACTACAGACAAGATGGAGGATGTCATGAGGATTAAAGCTGCAACTGCACTTGCTGTCATGCCTGCAAGAGAAAGAGACATTTGGCTCAATCAGACCTAGACACTGCAGAGAAAGTTTCTGAGTTAAAAAGGCAACACTTTGTGAATTGCTACAGTGTTAGAATACCGATCTTACTGCAGACACAACGAAATCTGAGAACAAAAACTACTGGCCTATTTTGTTAAGATTTTGCAGGTTGACTTTGCATATAGAATACCAATTGTGTAGCTTCAAAGGTTTTGATTTGTCAATATTCTAGAAAAAATATTACTTATTTCATAAATTAGCCTAACTTAATTAAGGCACACAAAGAAAAATGCAATCTTGCAATTACATGATACAATGAAGTGATTTGTAAAACTGACAGCCCCACCTTTCTTAACGAATAAAGGAACATGAGGACCACAACCTTCCCTTCCAAGCAGGACACATTTTCCCTGGCCTTTTCACTACAGGCTCCCCATCTGTGGAAAGTAAAATGTGCTTTCCTATATTTAGATCAAATTTATCAAAAATCCACAATGGGAGAAGATTACACCAACATGCTGCTGAAAAAGGGGGAAAAAAATTTCAGAAAGGGCTCACCCTGGATGATAAGGGAAACCACATTTGGCCACTTGGCCACATGTGGGTCATACCAGATCAAGAACAAAGGCAGTTGGGTGTGTTAAGCTGGGCCCTCATGACTAAAGCTTGCCGGAATTCTTGATGCTATCCGACATCTTTAAATGTATTGTTTTGTACTGAGAACATGCATTTATTTTCAGAGAGAGGAGACAGAAGAGCATATTAAAATACCCAACAACAAATGGATGAGAATAACAAGAATAGAAAAAATAATAGGTGATCATAGGTTTGAAGAGGTTATAGTTAAGGAGCTAAAATCCCTGCTGCCTGTTAATGGGAAGTTGCCTGTGGGCTGCAGCCAGGCACAGGTGCCTGAGTTGCCCATGACATCAGTCAGTACCAGAAGTATGATGAATTAATCAGGTTCTTCACCACTAAGATGCTGTTGGATTACCTACGCCAGGTACTGGCAAATGTGACTGGCCTCTTAGGTTTCTAAGATTTATCAGAACCCAGCCATGATCATTGATTTTATGCAGTGTCTGTGGCTGCCTTCACACTCGAACGGCTGAATTGTTGCAACAGCCAACAAAGCCTAAATTATTTCCTATCTGGCTCTTTACTAAAATAAGTTGTTTACCTGACTGATGCTAAACATCTGAAACCTCAAAAATTATGCTATCACCTTAATTTGAACCTATGAAAGTTAGTTTCAAAATGATATGGACAAGTGGTTAACTGTAAAATTGGGATAATAATCATGACTATCTCCCCTAAGACTACGGTGTAGATTGAAAGAGCTAATAGTTACAATTGAAATGCTCCATAAATACTGGCTATTAAATACTTGTACTAAACTTGTCCTAATGTCATGTAACTTGGTGGCTCAGGATAAAATTCCCAATGAAATTTAAAAGGTGCTATAACTCTAAATAAATGGAGTATTTTGCAGCTATAGAGTGAGGACACTTTATTGCTGCAGAAAGACCACCACAATAAATCAGAACGCAGAACGGTGTGTATACCATCTGCCTCTTACATTTACAGAAGGAGGAAATTGAAGATTGCATATTTATATTCTCTTGTATATGCCTAAAGAAACTCTAATGATGACAACAACAAGCTACCAGTCAGGGATCAGAGACAGTAGAAACAGGACAGAAGGCAACAAGGGTAGAACAAAGTTTTCACCATAAAGCATTTTTTCTTTTTTGACTTTTGATCCACGTGCATGTATTATCTATGGAAATAGTAAAGTGAAAATGCTCTATCTCTAACAACTTAGAGGGGAGTAAATATGCTGCACTCTGAAAACTGATGAGTTCGAATGTGCCTCCAATGGAAAAGACACTGACATTAAAAATGCACATGAAGACATAAACATGAATAGGACTATTAACCATTGAAATGCAAGAAAGAGCAAAAATGGATATAACTGTAAAAGTATCAAAACTTGTACAATCAAAATTCACAAAACTAACATAGAAGAAGGATATTGATAGGCTAAATGTTTGTAACAAATATGAAAATAGACTATTATGAAAATCCCAATAACTAAATTGGCAATAAAAGGAAATTATAATATAGTAAAATTAAAAGAATAGCTATAAATATGTAACTATTCAATTAGGTATTTTACAGAGAACACTTTTTAAAAATGAATGTAAGTGAAGCTTTGGGAAATCTGACATATGAAGGAAAAGCAAGTTTGCTAATACCTATTAAGACCCATTTAAGAATCTGATTTTTGACTCATTCTGCCAGTTTGGAAATTTATTCTGTGGAAATAATTCAAAGGGGCTTTTAAACAAAGTTGATCATCACTGTGCTGCGTAGAAGATAAAAAAATTTCAAACCCTGATGTCAAAAACAAAAAAACATTTAAGAGGACAGACAATATAAGAGTTTGTGTAAAATTAAGTGAAAAAAGCAGAAGGCGATGGAAATAGCGGATATGCAAAAGTGATGGAGCTATGGATATCATTTACCATTGTTTTCTTAGTGCATATATTTAAAAATAGCTACAGAGTATATACAATAGTAAGATAAAAGGTTTTCAGGGAAGACTGTTTGGAGCAGTCATTTCCTTGAACGGGACAGGTTTTTCTGATCATCACGAGATGCCAGGATCCCTGAATGACCACAACAGATAACAAAGTCAGCATTAGCATCATCGAAAGCTTAGTGAACCAAGTTTAACGACACCAAAGTGTGTAAGAAACTACTGGTTCTATCATACACTTTTATTTAATAAAGACACGCTTTAGGGCAAAGTTACAAACTTCTAAATGGAAGGTAATAAAAAAGCTCATTTTTGTATTACTGTATACATACTTACCAAGTAATAACTGTAGTATATAAAATATAAGTCCAAAGACACTGTTTGGCTGATTTAATACACCATCCTTTCCAAAAATGGAACCCAAAAGACCAAATCCTCGACCCCATCTGTAAAATAAGGAAAACCAGTAACCCTATATTTGAGTTTTCCTATTTTAAAAAACTGTAAAATTATCTGAGAATGTCATGCCAATATACCCATCTGAATCTCTAAGTTGCCAATTTCTAAATAAGTCTTTTTTCCCAAAAGGAAAGACAACGTATTCTTTTTCTGATGTCATCAGAACGGCTAATTTGCAGGAGGCTCTTTCAATTTCAGCTAGGGTCTCTTAGCAGCAGCACCACTGACATTTTATGCTCATTGTTTGTGTAAGGGGTGGTTCAGTGCATCGCAGCATGTTTAGTAGTATCCTTGGTCCCTACCTACTAGATGCTAGTAGTTCTCTGCCAATTGTGGCAACCAAAATTGCCCCCTGTGGACAAAATCACCCTCAGCTGAAAGTCATTGATTTAAGTTGTCCTATTCATTCAAAGCATGTAGACTGACAGAGGCCCAAGAACACATCTAATGTACACCTATATTTAGAGCAATTCCTCCAGGGACACAACCGAAGGACGACTGAAACAGCTTTTACACAACAAACGATAGAGAGAGACTGCATAGATAAGGTTGGAGAACAATGAGAACACTTCAGACCAGAGAAACCGCTGGCTGAGCACTACTGTTTGTTTCCCCTGCACTTGGACAGCAGGTGAAACTCTATCCAGGTTCCCTGGGCAACCTGCAGGGCCGATGCAGCATGTACCCAGCCAACCCTCCCAGAGCTAGCTCTAGCACAAACAGGAGGGCACCACGGCATGCGTACAAGAGGCCCCTCCACCTGGAGATTCATCCAGCAGGTGAGCTAGGGCATAAAATCCTGAAGCATTCAATTGTAGGGCTGCCCTGTCCAAAGAAACTGCAGAGATACTGGAACAGTGCTGTGCATGCGTGTGGGGGGATGCCCCACTGAGTGAAGGTACAGAACTGGCAAAGCATCCCAGTACTCACAGGTAGTGCTGCTCTGTGCAGAGTGAGCGGGGCACCGCTGCCCACATATGTGGGGTTGCCCCAACCGGAGAGGGTGCAAACTAGCGATGTGCAGTGGTGCACACTCATTGGGCTGCCCCATCTAGAGAAAGTGTGGGGCCGGCAGGGTTTTGTGACACCTTCACTGAGAGCAGCTCCACCCTGAACCCATTCCTTCTTGCCAGGCTTCGCGCACCTGCTCCAACTACAGCCTGCTTGCCAAAACCATCCCACACACAGTCTACACAGGAGCTACGTTTTCAAGACTGGGAGAGCACTTCAAAGAGTTAGAAAATGTAACAAAGAACCAATCAGAGATGAAGAATACAATAACTAAAAAGAAGAATAAATTAGAGGGAATCAACATCAAATCAGTTCATAGAAAACAGCTTAGTGACCTGGAAGACAGAATGGTAGAAATCGTCCCAGCAAAATCAAAAGCAAGTTCTAAAAACTGAAGAGAATAAGTGACCTCTGGGACAACATTAAGTGTGCTAACATTCACATTATAGGAATACCAGAAGGAGAAGAGACAGAGGAAGTGATACAAAGTGTATGTGAAGAAATAATGGCTGAAAACTTTCCTAAGGGGAAGCAAACAGATCTCCAAGTCCAGCAAGCACAGAGAATTAGTTCCTAACAAGATGAAGCCAAAGAGGCCAACACCAAGACACGCTGTAATGAAAATGGCAAGAGTTAAGGATAAAGAGACAATGTTAAAGGCAGCAAGAATGAAAAAATAAGTCACATACAACCCTACAGGTCAGAAGGAAGAGGCAGGAAAGAAAAGTGTTGAAAGAAAAATACCTACAACCTAGAATACTACATCCAACAAAGCAAACTTACCATTCAGAGTGAAGGAGAAAGACTTTCCCAGACAAACAAAAAGTATTTGAGTTCACCAACAGTAGACTGACTTTACCAGAAATGTTAAAGGGTCTTTTTTATGCATAAAAGAAAAAGTCATAATCAGAAGTAAGAAAATACAAAAAAGAAAAAATCTCACTGGTAAAGGCAAATGTATGATACATATAGTCAATCAGTCACTTAACCCATTTTCCATTCGCCCCCAAAATACTCGCCAGCGATACTTAGTGCTGTAGCATGTACCCCAAGGTAACTTGTGGATGACAGTACTAACCTCACCCCAAAAGTCTGCTATTACTAGTATTATTTTCACATCACTCTAGTGTATCGATAGTCTTTGGAAACAAACAGCATCATTCTATTTATAGATTCTGTTTTTACCGGTGGTACTTCCATTTATAACATGCAGTAATTCTTGATTGCTAAAATTGTAGAAATCCTAAAAAACACCATTCCTATACATGAAGCTAAACGAATGCTGTCAGTGAGCTGCACTTTTATTTTCTAAACAAGAAAAGGGGGATAAAAAGCTGATACGAAGGTTAAAAGACAAAAGTAGCAAAATGAACTATCAATACAATAAACAGTCAGGGGATACACAAAACAAAAAGACATAAAACATGGTGTCAAAAACAAGGAACGGAGGGGAAAGTAAAAATAGAGCGCTTTTAGAATATGTTTGAATTTAAATGCTTATCAGTAGAAAATAGAATACTATAGATATTAATGAATATATATGAAAATCACAATATCCATAATCTGAAAACCTACAAAAAGTAAAGAGAAAGAAATTCAATTCAAATGCTAGAGAAAACCAGTAAACCGAAAGGAAAGAGATCAGGAGAAGAAATAGAGAAGAATCAAAAACCACCAAAAAACAATTAACAAAATGTTGCAATAAGCACATACTTATCAATAATTACTTTATTTATTTTTTAGGTGAGGCAACCCTTGGTAGACCTCACAGATTGCAAGGACCTTTTCAGCTTACAATCCCTTCTTTTTTACTTTTTACACCTACAGCAACTGGTCTTCCTAGGTGTTCTCCCATCCAAGAACACCTGGCCAGACCACCCTTAGCTTCTGAGATCAGACAGGACTGCACAGACTCAATAATTACTATAAATGTAAACGGACTAACTGATATGATCAAGAGACAAAAAGTGGCAGAAAGGATTATACAAAAAATAAGACCCATCTACAAACTGCCTGCTTTACTTGCATCTGGTCACACACATTTTAAAAAACATGCAACCACTTGTAAAATACCCAAACGTCAGGAATTAGAAGGGCTTAAAACAAGGGGCTTTCACGCTTGAACGAATATCTTAGACTTCAGAACAAAACAAAACCAATTAAATACTGAAAATGTCTTTGCTCAAAACACAAAGATGTAATGGAAGGTTTTGTTTGTTTCTTTGTTTGTTTGTTTTAAAGGAACACTGTAGGGACAAAAACTAAGCTTCTTGTGTTGCCTGAGGAAGGCAGGGCCTGGCTTCTCTTCCTTGAAGGCCTTTCACAAAATGCAGATACCAGCATTCACTGGCCTCCATGTTCACCCCTCCCCAAACCCACCCCACACATGCCTGCCATCTGCAAGTGCAGCACCCTGGGCCCACCAAGGGGATAACTGGAAGGGGCTACAGCGCGCATCCAGGATGTGGCTGACCCTGGTGATCAGCTCCTGTCACTTTCCAGAGATAAGTTTCTCCTTCCCAATGTCCATGTCTTTCTTGAGCTTGCCAGCCACTAGTCACCCTGCTTTCACTCCTGACTTCAGCACCAGCTCCTTGACCTGTGTGTGCCTCCAGTTTGCATTTTGTTCACTTTGTCGCACAGGTCACAGCCCTCTGACTTCAGCCTGGACTGCAGCAGCACAGTCTCACTGGTCAAGGCCTTGTGTTCTGTTTCCAGTCTCTTCTTGCCACTGATGAGGGTGGCCACTTCTTGGGACTGCTTATACCTACTGTAACTCTCATCTAAGGGATGGTAGGGACCTGCCCTCTTATTGCCCCGCGTCAAGACCTGCTCTGTGAGGCAGGCCATCTTCACCCTGGCTTCTGCAGAAGGACCCTTTGTGATGGAAAAGTGCAGCCTGATGTAGATGGTGACCGTGAAGAACAAGATATAGAGAGCAGTCACCAGCAAGGGCTTCTGCAGCATGGGCACCTTGCGGCGATTTCCTGATTGTGCTGTTCTGCCAGATATTTCTTGTAGGCAACAGTAATAGGTTGGCGAAATGTGTCCAGGTAGGCATAGCGCATTCATCTGGGAGGCGGCTGATTTCATAGGGACTGTCAAGTTGGATGTTTTTGGCCCCTTTGGACAAGATGATCTTCACAGCAAGAGAAAGCATTTTCAGTGCATACTGGTCAACCAAATTATAGCAGTACTCATAGTTTAGGAGACTGTAGCTAATGATGTAATGGGTCTTCCACCCTCCAAAAAGAGGGAAGCGAGACTGGAATGCCATCTCCATGAATTGATCCAAAACAAGGAGGTCGCTGGTGGAAACACTGCTAATCTCATCCCACTAACAAACATCACAGATAGCAGCAGGGAGGATAGTCTTAAAAGAACGATGGAGGGTATACCACTACCTGGTTGTCTCTGGTCAATGCAGTGTGGAAAAGGCCCCTTAAGCACAGCCCCTGTTTGCTTCAAGTTCACATTTCTTCCACAGCAATATTATCCCAGTGAGAGAGCTCGATGACTCAGGTCTTGCTGATGATAGTCAGGAATGGGCTGTTGTTCTCATAATGGACTTTAAAAGTATCCTGAATATAAGCAGGAATGTTTCTGAAAGGTCCATAATCCAAGAGGTCCTCAGACCATGTCAGGTTCTCCAAGTTGGTGTAGGCCTCCACATTTTGAGAGGCAAGCTTCAGACACATGGTTTGTATCTTTGTTGGACAAGCAGAGTAGAAATAATGGTTGCCTTCAAACACCACAACTGTTTCTCTGAATGAGTGATTTGAGTTAGATATGGTAGAAGCACATGGGTATAGCCTATTTCCACAATCTTGGATCTTGCATCTTGGACCAAGAGCAAATGAAAGCTTGACCATAAAGAATATACCATTTTTAACCTTAAGTTTCGTGTACTTCCAGATGGTTCTTTTCCTCATCTGCTTCTTTCTCCTGCACACTGAAGTGTGCCAGCTGAGGCTTGAGCTCTGACTCCGAGACCAGAAGGAAGGAGATGGCGTGGCACAGGAGGGGTGTTGATGCTCAGGGCCACTGTGCGCTTCATGTCAGTGGTGTGTCGGGGGTGCTACCGGCACTGGGGCCCAGGCCGCGAGCAACAGGAGCAGAAGCAGGAAGGCAGCAGGGGCTGCCAGCCCGCCTCCTCCAGCCATTGTGCAGCTGCGCATTGGACCTAGGCTCAGAAGAAACTTACTTTGGATGGAAAGACACACAGAGACTGAAAGTAAAGAGATGGAAAAGACATTCCATGCAAACAAATGAGAAGAAAGCTGGCAGGGGTGGGAGGTAAGGGAGATTTGGGGAGGTGCGATGTGTGGCAATACTCAGACAAAATAGACTTTAAGACAAAAAGAGACAAGGAAAAACATTTCATAATGATAAAGTGGTCAATCCAAGGAGAGGAGATAACAATTGTAAGTATTTACACACCCAACATGGGAGTAGCCAAGTATATAAACCACATATTAATGGAGATAAAGGCAGAAATTAACAGTAATACAATGATAGTTAGGATTTTAGTAGTACACTTACCTCAATCATAGATCACTCAGACAGAAAATTAATAAGAAAATAATGGTTTTAAGTGCCATATTAGACTAGATTGACTTAACTGGTATAATTATTCTTAATTATAGAATACTTCATCGCAAACATGCAGATTACATGCAGATTACACATTTGTCTCAAATGCCCAAGGAACACACAGACCACATATTGGGCCACAAAACAGCCCTCAATGCATTTAAAAAGGTTCAAATTATATCAAGTATATTTTCTGACCACTATGACATGAAACTAGAAATCAACTGCAGAAAAAAAATGGAAAAAACACAAATACGTGGTGATTAAACTACATGTTACTAAGCAACCAGTGGATCAAGAAAAAAATCAAACAAGAAATAAAAAAAGCTACCTTGAGACGAAAGAAAACAGAGCTTTACAAAATTGATGGGATGCAGCAAAAGCAGTATTAAGAGGAGAGTTCATAGCTATACAGGCCTACTTCCAAAAGCAGGAAAAATCCCAGATAAACAATCTACCTTTATGCCTAAAGAAAAAAGGAGAACAAACAAAACCCAAAGGAAGTTTAAAGAAGGAAATAATAAAATCAGAGTGGAAATAAATAAAACAACAACTAAAATATAATGGAAAATATCAATGAAACTAAGAGCTGGATCTCTAAGAGGATAAACAAAATGGACAAACCTCTTGCAAGACTCCTCGAGCAAAAGAGAGCCCAAATAAATAAAATCAGATATTAAACACAGTATAACAAACACCACGGAAATGCAAAGGATCATTAAAGAATACCACGAACAAATATATGCCAATAAATAGGACATCTGGAATAAATACAATTCCAAAAATATACAGCCTTCAAAGATCAGACCAGGAATAAACAGAATCTGGACAGACCAATTAAGAGCAATGAAAATGAAGCAATAATTATTAAAAAGTTCCCAACAAATGAAAGCCCTAGACAAGATGGCTTCAAAGGTGAATTCTACCAAATATCGGTAGAATTAATACCTATGGTCAACCTATTCCAAACTCTTTCTATGAGGCCAGCATTACCCTGACGCCAAAACAGACAAAGAAACTACAAAAAAGAGAGAATTACAGGCCAATATGCCTGATGAACATAGGGGCAAAAATTCTCAGCAAAGTATTAGCAAACTGAATTCAACAATACATTAGAAGCATGACATACCACAATCAAGTGAGGTTTATACCAGGGACGCTAGAGGGGTTCATCATCTACAAAACATTTGGCCATAAAGAATATACCATTTTTAACCTTAAGTTTCGTGTACTTCCAGATGGTTCTTTTCCTCATCTGCTTCTTTCTCCTGCACACTGAAGTGTGCCAGCTGAGGCTTGAGCTCTGACTCCGAGACCAGAAGGAAGGAGATGGCGTGGCACTGGAGGGGAGTTGACGCTCAGGGCCACTGTGCGCTTCATGTCAGTGGTGCGTCGGGGGTGCTGCCGGCACTGGGGCCCAGGCCGCGAGCAACAGGAGCAGAAGCAGGAAGGCAGCAGGGGCTGCCAGCCCGCCTCCTCCAGCCATTGTGCAGCTGCGAATTGGACCTATGGTCAACCTATTCCAAACTCTTAGAAAGAGTTTGGAATAGGTTGACCATAGGTATTAATTCTACCGATATTTGGTAGAATTCACCTTTGAAGCCATCTTGTCTAGGGCTTTCATTTGTTGGGAACTTTTTAATGATCAGCAAAACCAAGATAAGAATCATATAATCATCTCAATAGAGGCAGAAAAAACTTTGACAAAACTCAACATCGTTTCCTATAATCTCCCAACAAAGTGGTATAGAAGGAACTTATCTCAGCATGACGAGCCTACAGCTAACACAGTCCTCGATGGTGAAAAGCTGAGAGGAACAGATCATGAACAAAATAAGGATGCCCACACGCACCACTGTTATTCAATGTAGTATTGGGAGTCTTCGTCACAGCAGTCAGAGAAGAAAAAGAAACACAAATCATCCAAACTGTAAAGGAAGAAGTAAAGAATCCACCAAAAAATCAATAGAATTAAGAAATTCAGTAAAGTCACAGGACGCAAAATGAACACATGGAAATCCATTACATTTCTATACGTTAATATTGAATGACTAGAAGAAGAAATTAAGGAAAAAATCCTATTTATAAGTGCATCAAAAAGAATAAAATGTCTAGGAATTAATTTAACCAAACAGGCGAAAGACCTGTACTCAGAAACTATAAGACACACACAAAAAGAAATTGAGAACATAAATGGAAGGATATACCCAGCTCATGGATCGGAAGGATTAACATTGTCATAATGACCATACTAGCCGAAACAAGTCTATAGATGCAATGCAATCCCTGTCAAAATAGTAATGATGCACATCTCAGAACTGAAACAAATAACCCTACAATTTATATGGAATCACAAAAGACCATGAAGAGCCAAAACAATCTTGAGAAAAAAGTACAAAGTTGACGGTACCATGCTCCCTGATTTCAAAATATACCACAAAGCTATGATCATCAAAACAGTATGATACTGGCACAAAAAAACGGATACATAGATCGATAGAGCAGAATAGCGCAGAAATAAACCCTTGCTTATATGGTCAACTAATCTATGACAAAAGGGGCCAGAATAGATAATTGAGAAATGCCAGTTTCTTCAATGAGTGACACTGGGAAAACTGGACAGTTACACGAAAAAAAATGAAACTGGACCACCTTCTTACACCATATATCATAATAAACTCAAAATGGATTCAGTACTTACATGTAAAACCTGAAACCATGAAACTCCTAGAAGAAAGCATAGCTAATCAGTCTGAGTAATACCTTTGTGGATAAGTCCCCCCCGCCCCCAGGACGAGAAGCAAAAGCATAAGCAAACAAATGGGACTTCACCACACTAAAAATCCTCTGAGCAATAAAGGCAACCATCAACAAAATGAAAATAACAACTTACTAAATGGGAGAAGATACATCTAAGAAGGGATGAATATCCAAAATATATAAGAAAATCATAAAGCACCAAAAAATTTTAAAATCTCATTAAAAATGGTCAGAGGGCCTGAAAAAGGCATTTCTCCAAAGAGGACATACAGATGGCCAACAGACATAGGAAAAACTGCTCGACATCATTAATCATGAGGGAAATGCAAATTAAAACCACAATGAGATATCACCTCACACCTGTCAGAAAGGATATCGTCAATAAATCAATAAATGAGCATTGGTGATGGGACTACAACTGGTGCAGCTACTATAGAAGACAGTATGGAGGTTCCCCAAAAAAGTGAAAAAAGGGAAAATAAATGGTGTGGATAGAAGCTCTGTTCATCCCTCTGGTGAACAAATCAAAACTGAGACGGAAACAAGGAGCAGCAGGAAGAAAAAAAATAGCACTGGAACTAGAAGAACAAGCCATGCAAGTAGGGAGAAATCCAAGAAAGCACCCGCAACAACAGAGGGTAGGACAGGGCAAGGACATTGGGTTGCCCAGTCTCCAGCGGCTGAAACGGAGCAGACACCTCTTAAAGTGGCCGCATCCATGAGTAGATTTTCGTGGTGATGGACCTGGCCACTCTGAGCACCAGGGCTAATTCGGCTGCACGCAGGGGGCACCAGGGACTTACAGGGAGACATTGTCGGAGTGTGCACCAAAGCGAGACTCACCCTGTACAGACATGCTGGCAGGATCCAATGCTCCGTGTTGAGCCCTCCCCCATTCCAGAGCATAAACGCATGCCGACATAGCCGTGACATCATCAAACGGGACAACAGAAGTTGCTCTGCCAGAGGATTCCCTGAAACGCCGCCTCTCCAACTCACGGCCCTGTTCAAGCCACATCCTCGTGTATCCTCAGCAAGTCAGGTGCTCCTTGCTGAGCAGCGCCTAGACTCACACTGGTGGCAGCTGGCCTCGGTTTCTGGCATGGCCTTTTGAGGGAACTATAAGTACAGCATCTGTGCATCGCCTGCTGAATCTTAATATGTGGCCCGGGAGGGGCAGAGGCTTGGGCTAAATTTGGCCTGCAGCTGAACCCCTCTCAGCACTGTGCCACTGGACACCTACTTCACAAATCCACACTAATAAGTCTGGGAGGATTAGGAGCTTTGATTAGTATGAAGACACAGACATGGAAAGGCAGCCAAAATGAGAAGACAAAGAAGCAGAAACCACATGAGAGAGCAGAACAGAGATCCAGATATAATGGAGTCAAGTAATCTAACAGATGCAGAGTTCAAAACAGTGGCTGTAAAGATGCTCAATGAACTTAGGGGAAGTGTAGATACATTCAGTGACAACTTCAACAAAGAGACAAAAAACATAAAAATGGAAACGGACATTATACAAAGGAACCAGTCTGAAATGAAGTACATGTTATCTCAGAGGAGAAGTACGTTAAATGGAATAAACAAAGGAATAAACAGAGTGAATAAAGTATCAAATGCCCTATCTAGAGGATGGGAAAGCCAAGGACACACATTCAGAATGGCAAGAGATAAGATGCCAATACTATAAAAATAATTTAAGGAGCATACATATGGGACCCTATTAAAGGTCCAAATGTCTGCCTGATCAGTGTAACTGAAGAAAATGAATGCTGAACAGCTGTTTGAAGAAATAAGAACGGAAAACTTCCCTAACTAATTTGGTGAAGTAAATGGACATACAACCGCGGAAGCTCGGAGGATTCCAAAACTCAGGGATCCCAAGAGGCCTACATCAAGACACATCATAATTAAAAGGCCAAAGGTTAAATACAAAGAAAGAATATTAAAAGCAGCAAGAGAAAAACAGATAGTTACTTCTAAGGGAAAACCCATAAGACTGGTAGCTGATTTCTCAAAGGAAACTAGGCAGGACAAAAGGGCTTGGTAAAATATTCGAAGTGATGAAGACCCAGGATCTACAACCAAGAATTTTTTATCCAGCAAATCTATCATTCTGAGTCAAAGGACAGATAAAGAGTTTCCCAGACAAAAGAGAGCTCCAGGAATTTATCAGCATCAAGCCAATGTTACAGGAAATCTTGGAGGCACTTCTTTTAGAAGAAAAAACATGTATCAAAAATAAGAATAAAGAATGGTAACAATTACATTCTATCAATGGGTACCTCAAATGGAAAAGAATTAAGTGCGCCAGCCAAAAGATAGAGTGACTGAAAGAATAAGAAAATGAGATCCCGACATGTGAAAAGGAAGGGGATAGAAAAAGATGTTGCTTTGATGGACCTGGAAGGTATTCAAGTCAGACAGAGAAAGATAAACGTGATATGATTTCATTTACATGCAGATTCTAAGGAATAAACAGAACAAACTAATCAAAAACAGACTCATAAGTATGGTAGACAATTTAGTGATGGCCCAAGTTACAGAATTGTCCAGGGGGAACAGACAGCACAAAAGCCCCTCTTTCCGGCCACGCAGGCTGGAAAATGTGGAAGTAACTACAGTTTGTTTTCATATTTGTTTTTGCTCTCCTGCCCTTCCCTAAAGGTGGGCAAGAATTCTAGAAGGCCATCTCAGTGATGGTACTCCAGGCACCTCAAACCCTAAAGGAAAACCTATCTCTGCCTGGAAGAAATGAGAAAAGGAACCCCTATAGTCTTTATAAGCATGTCTGTGGGGAAAACCCGCTTATTTTTTTCTCTCACTTTACCCTGCAGTTGAAGTTAACCATGTCGAACTGTATGACAGTGAGGAGGGCTAAAACACTCTGACTTTAGAATTTAGAAGCAAGAAGAACTGAGAACAGGGTAACTGGGGCGGCGGGGGGGCATAGATTGGAAAAATCCCAGCAAGAAGTGGGCCTAAGAAGGGATCCCCTAATTCTGGGTAGGAACTAACACTAGTCCCAGATTTGCCCCTGAGATGCACATTCCTGGAACAGTCCTAAAGAAGCACAGCAGTCTTTGAGAACTGAACTACAATATGAGCCACTACTCAAGCTGCAGACTAACTACTGAGTGGGGCATGTGAGGGAACATTCAAACAGGATGACAAAGTCTTTGAAAATGAAATTACACTGAAATCATCACCCAGAGAGGGAGAGACTGAACTAGTAGTCTTAATATTACTGGGGTGATTAACAGAACAAAAATCAACCGTCTCCAGGAGATTTTAACAGGACCCAACTCTAACAGTATAAGGTTAAAAATACATTGGAGACATGCTCTAAAATTACATGACAAACAACCAAAATAAGTGACCAAATTTCAAGAGAAAAAATCAACTAACAGATGCGGATCCTAAAGTGACATAGGTATTGGAATTATCAGAATAAGACTGAAAGAAGTTATATCTATGTTCTACAAGGTGAAGGTAACAAGAAATGACTGAAAAGATCAAAGTTCTCGGAAAAGGAAGAGTATAAAAAATGACGAGATGGAAATTATACAACTAAACTATACATTATATGAAATAGAAATCTAC
This sequence comes from Cynopterus sphinx, assembly GCA_030015415.1. Taxonomy (NCBI): domain Eukaryota; kingdom Metazoa; phylum Chordata; class Mammalia; order Chiroptera; family Pteropodidae; genus Cynopterus; species Cynopterus sphinx. The sequence continues at coordinate 88,619,697 of CM057379.1, read as the reverse complement.
TAGATGAAGTCCATAGCAGAATAATGATAGCAAAGATAAGATTCAGTGAGCTTTAAGATTAATAGAAATTCTCCAATCTGGAGAACACAGCGGCGGGTCGGGGGAGGAATAGATTACAAAACAATGAAAGGAGACTTGGGAATTTACAGGACAATATTAAAAGGTCTAACATTCATGTCACAGGAGTCCCAGAAGGGGGCAGAAAAAGAGACCGAGGTACAAAAAAAAAGTGAAGAAATAATGGCTAAAAATTTCCTTGAATTTAGCCGAATATTTAAAGATTTGAAAAACTCGGCAAACATGATTAGAGTTGATAAACTCAAAGAACACAAACTGCTATAAGTCAGAGATAGAGAAAAAAAACTCTTGAAAGCATCCAGAGAAAAGCGACACATTATCTATAAGTGAACAACAATTCATGACTCCTGATTTCTCATCAGAAACTATGAAGGTCAGAAGACACCAAACACTTTAAAGTGCTGAAACAAAAAAGAACTGTCAACTGAGAATTCTAAATTCAGCAAGAATATTTTTCAGGGAATCAAGGATAATTAAAGACATTTCAGAAGCAGGAAAACCAAAAGAACTTACTACCCCAAGACTTGCACTATGAGTAATGCTAAAAGAGTTCTTTACACAGAACAAGATTATGCCATGGATTGTTGTTCTTCTCTTGAGTTCTTTAAAATACGTAAGACTGCAGAAAGCAAATGTTATAATATTGTTCAATGGGGTTTTCAATGTATGCAGATAGGACACAAACGACAATTCCAACATAAGGAGGAAGGATAAAGGGGACCATTACAGTTGTAAGATTTCTGTATTTTCCTTGAAGTTGTTAAATAATAAATCTAAACAGAACATGAAGATTACGTACGTACATTGTAATCTCTAGAATAACTACTATAATATAAGTCAAGAAGATATAAACAAAATGCCTATACATCAAAATAAAACATAAAAAGATCCAAACACCACAAAGAAGGTATGAAATGAGAAAGGATGAGCAGAAAGTATACAAACGGAAAACAAAAAAACAAAAAGTAGATCTAAATCTGTCAAGTATACACCTGAAACTAATATAATGTTGTAAATTAATTATAGCAATAAACACCTCATCCCCCTTTCAAAACTTAAGAGACACTGTCAAAGTGAACATAAAAACATAAACCAAAAAACTAAGTATGTTGCCTATGAGAAAGCCACTTAAAAGAGAACATGGGTAAAATCTAGAAAGGTAGAAAAGGTATACTATGCCAACACAAATTGAAAGAAAGCTAGAAAATGGTGAAAATGGTAAATTTGTGTTATGGAAATTTCACCATGAGAAAAACAAATACACAAACAAACAAACAAACTAGAGGGCTGTATTAACACAGAAGAAAAGTAATCTTCAGAACGAGGCAACTTACCAAAAGATAAAAGGAGATGTTATATAATGATAAAAGGGTCAATTAACCAAGAAGACAAAACAATCCTAAATGTGCATGCCTCTAAGAAGAGAATTCTAAGATAAATGAAGCAAACAGTTGTAGAACCGAAAGAAGTAAACGAATTCATGATTATACTTAGAGACTTTAACAAATCTCTCTCGGTTACTGATAGAACAAATAAACAGAAAATCAGAAAGTATATAGACTTGAAAAGAACAATCCAACGCCCTGATCTGACATTTACAAAACGTTCCACCCAACAGTAGCAGAATACATATTCTTTTCAAGTACACATAGAACATTCACCTAGACCATACTGTAAGCAAAACATAAACATATTACAAACAAACCTTAACAAATTTAAAATAATTAAAACTCCTCAACGCATACCCTTCGACCATAATGAGAATTAAATTAGAAATCAGTAACAGCAAGATATCTGAAAAATGCTCTCAACTATTTCAAAATTGAAGAACACACTCCTGAAACGAATCCATAGATCAAAGATGAAGTCTCAAGGAAATTAGAATATATTGTGAACCGAATGAAAATATATTAAAAGTGGTGGTATGTAGCTAAAGAAGTGCTTAGAGGGAATTTTAAAGGATTAAAACAAGAAAAGATAGCTAAGATTAAAGCAGGAATCAATGAAATTGAAAATAAATACTATAGAAAAAGTAAATGTAATCCAAAGCTGGTTTATTGAAATGATCAATAAAATCAGTAAACCTTTAGCTGCAATTGAAGGAAAAACAGAAACTGAGAGAGACATAGAGAGATAGAGGAGAGATTTTCAATAATATATTATGAATCAATTCCGGTAATATACATAAAAGATGAACACATAACGACCAAATGGAATTTATCCTGAGAATGCAAGACTTGTTCAACATTCAAAAATCTATCAGTGTGATCCATCATGTTAACAGAATAAAGAAAAACCACATGGTGATCTCAGTCAATGCAGGTAATGCATTTAACAAGATACAATACCCATTCATGATTTCAAAAATGCTCAGCAAACTAGGAAGGGAAGGGATTTTCTTTGATCTGCTAATGGTTATCTACAAAGACCTGCAGTTAACATTACATTCAATGGGGGAAGACTAAATTCTTTCTCCCTAAGATTAGATACAAAAAAAAGATGTGTGCTCTCACCCTCCTCTTCAATGACACAGTACTGAAAAATCAAAGACATACAGATTAGAAAAGAAATGCAAAATGTTATTTGCAGACCACATGATTGTCTACACAGAATATCCTAAGTGAGAGGCTGAATATACAAACAGGCAATAGCCAGGCCATATATAAAAACAGATCTCTAATCCATAAACTCTACAGAAACCAGTCCAAACCACAACCTCTACAGCAATCAAATTCAAACACTCAGGACTTGATCAGTAACTGCTAGCTTCCCTAATTTTTGCCCCTACTTCCAGTTTAGAGCCAACCAGAGAAAGCCAAATATGCTCCCCTAACCAATCACATAAGATGTCCCACTTCTAGACTTCCGCTAGGACAACAGAAAGCTCTCTTTTTCCTATAATAAAATTTTCATACTTTCCCTTTAGATTTCTTTTGAGTCTATGCTAAACACAAGTAATGGTGGCCGATGTCCTACTTGTTCTCATTGGGGAGGTTCTTCATTTATTTCCATGCAAGGAATCTACAAAATCTCCTAAAATTAATAGGCGAGTGAATTTATAAGGCCCTATGACACTAGGTCAACATACAGAAATCGAGACTATTTCTACATACCAGCAATGAATTATTGGAAGTAAAATTTTTAAGTATCATTTACAACAGCATACATACACACAAATAAAGAACATTTGTAGGTATAAATCTAACAACATATGTGTAGTACCTGTATGTTGAAAACTATAATACACTGATAAAATAAATGAAAGACCTCATAGGTGTAGAAAAATACTGTGTTCATAGTCTGGAAGACTCAATATGAGAAGGATTTATAGATTCAGACTGATTTATAGATTCACTGTAATTCCAATTAATATACCAGTGGCATTTTTTGTAGTGACAAAAATTAATACAGAAAGGTCAAGTAAGTAGGGAAGCCAAAACAGAATGCACACCAATTTCAAGATATTGTAAAGCTACAATAATCAAGACAGTGTTGCACTGGTGAAAGGACAGACACACAGATCAAAAAAACATGCCGTGCTGGAAAGCCAAAAACAAATGGCAGCAAAAAAACACACTACTTCAACCCATACCTCAAAACAACTCACAATGGAGATGATCAGCAAAGTGGACGTTATCAAAACTTAAAATATTTGCTTTGTGAAAGACACTGTTAAGAATATTAAAATATAAGCTACAGACTGGGAGAAAATACTTGCAAGTTACGTATCAGACAAAGGACTTTTATCAAGAATAATGATCTCAAGAAATTCAACCACCCAATTAAAATAAAAAGCAAACAGATTTAAATCAACACATCATCAAATATATGGCACATGAGCAAAAGAAAAGATGCTTAATATCTTCAGTCATCAGAGAAATGCAAATAAAACTCCAGTGAAATACTACTACACACCTACCAGAATGGAAGTAAACATAATATAACAAAATATGACATACACACCTAAATGCTGGTGAGGACGTGAAGCAACTGGAACTCTCATATATTGTTGGTGGTCATGCAAAAATAGTACAGCTATGTTGGAAAACAAACTGGCAGTTTCTTAGGAAGGTAAACATACACTTATCATATGACCAAGCAATCCCACTTCTATACCCAGCAGAAAAGAAAAATTATGCTCGCTCACACAAAAAAATGCTTGCAAATGTTTATAAGAACTTTATTTATAATTGCCCAAAGCTGGAAAGAAACCAATGGTCCCTCAATGGGTAAACGGATGAACAAACTGGTACATACCAGGGAATAAAATGAAAGGACTACTGATACATGCAACAACTTGGATGAATCGTAAATACGTTATGATTAGTTAACAAAGCCAGACACAAAAACTAGATACTGTAAAATTCCATTTAGATGATGCAAAACTATAAGGACAGAGAATAGAATGTTTGCCAAAGGTTAGGGATGGAGAAGGCTGACTACAAAAGTGAACTGTTCTGTTGTTGATTGTACTGGTGGCTATGTGACTGTAATACATCTGTCAACTCAAGAAACTGTAAACCACATTGTGAATTTCACTGTATATAAATATAGTTTTTTCATTAATTGAATTTTTCCATTATCTTTATTTTATTTATTTTTCAACATATTTTATTTTTTTATTTCATTAATTAAATTTAAAAAGCAAAATGGAATTTATATTACTGGGTGTGGTTCTGTCAACAGTAGATGTTACCACACGTGGGTAATGCGACACAAACCTACTCATATCATTAAGGGTCCCTAAATGTCAGTTTTTGTACTTTTTCTTTTTTTTTTTTAGAAAAAATGTTTCTCTAAAAACAAATTTCAACAGTCTCCTACTGGTAGAGATAGATCTGGATGAAAATACATGGCTGCTAGTGTTTTTGGAGCTGTGTCTACTTTCCCGTTCTATTTGTTCTTTATGCAATTTCTCTCATTCCTTTATTCTCATTGTCTTGGGGTTTCCGAAGGGAGTAGTAAATAAATGCATAAAATGCATTACACGTAGAGTGACGTCAGAACCATTGTGGAGTGAGAGATGTCCCCAGATCTCTCCCCTTGAAACAAGCTGAACATCTACAACTCAACAAAAAACACCCAACCTGTACGCAAACATGTCTAAGTGAAGGCTCTAGGAATAAACACTATCACGGGTCAAAAACACAGGAGTCAGGTAGTAGACTGGGAGAAACAAAGAAGCTGCCTCTTGCAGCTGGAGCTCACTGCAGGAAGAGGGGGTGGGCAGAATGTGCGGCAGGTCCCTTGAACAGCCCTGCCTGAGAGCTACGAGGGCAGTACACATGGATCAGGGCAGAAAGCAGAGAAGGGGGGACCACAGAGAAGCAACAGTCAATTATCACAAGCACCGGTTGCAAGACGTGAGACTGTCCAATGCCCCAACTCAGAGGGCACCTCTCCCCATATCCTCCAAGACCGAACATCATGGAGCCCCTGGAGAATCTGAGCAAACACTACCAAAACTCTCGCTAACAAAGACACGGACTGAAACAAATGGTAGCAGGCGTAATTGAATATTGACAAGTGGGGAGGGAGGAATTATTCATTTTATATAAAGCAGGTGTCCAAGAGATTTAAACATCACAAACTGAAAACCAAAGGGAAAATGCCTTCTTTGCAACAGGCTAAAGAGAGACCTTTATATAATAAATCTTCTTTCTGGCAAAACAGCAGCATACACTTGCATTAATGCCCAGGCAGAGAAACAGTCCATTAAAAACCATGAACAACCAAGGTGACAAGGCAACTCAGAAAGAAAGACAAAAATCTCCAGGAAATAAACTCAAGGACACAGAAATATGCAACTTAGATGACAAAGAATTCAGGATGGTACTTCTGAAAAACCTAATGAGATCCCAAATAACTCATATCAGCTATTCTAGGATTTGAAAAAAACAACTAGATCATCACAATGGGGAGCCTGAAACCTTTAAACAGAACCTAATACAACCCTGGAGAAGAAAAACACACTAAAAGAGATGAAGAGTGAAATAGAGAGCTTGGGAAATACAGTGGACCAAATGGAGGAAAGGATCAGTGATATCAAACACAGACTTCTAGAAATAAATCAGAAGGAGAAGAGAAAAAACAAAAAAAAAAAAAAAATAGAAAAAAAAAAGAAAAAAGAAAGAAAGAAAGAAGGAAAGAAAGAAGAAAAGAAAAATAATGAAAGAGAAATATAACAAGAAGCTGATATCAACAGGAAAAGAAAAATAAGAATAATGGGCATTCTTGAAGGAGAGGACAATTAGCAGGGACTAGAAAGCATTTTCTGACAAATAGTGGATGAGAATTTCCCAAATCTAAGGAATGAACTGGAGCTTGGAGTTCAAGAAGTCCACAGAACACCCAATTATCTCGACCCAAAAAGGTGTTCACCAAGACACATTATATTAAAGATATCAAAGATCAACAACAAAGAAAGAATTCTCAGGGCCAGCCAGGGAGAAGAAAACGGTAACTTACATTAAGTAAAACCCATTAGATTATCATCGGACTCACCAGCACAAACCTTCCAAGCCAGAAAGAAATGGAATCAAATATTTAAACAATTAAGTAAAAGCAACTGCCAACCAAGAATATTGTATCCTGATAAACTCTCCTTTAGATATGAAGGAGAAATAAAGACCTCTCCAGACATACAAAAATTGAGGGAATTCTTCACTATGAGGCCTGGACTACAGGAAATACTAAAAGGGGTCAGCTCACCTAAAACAAAATGACAAGACAACAACAACAACAACAGCAACAACCCATAATTAGGATAAAGTGACTATCAGGCAAATAGAAGCAGAGGAGTGCAAACCGTATATTTTAATCTTAAACAGTAAGAAGAGATTGCTATCACAAGATAATAACGAATGTTCAACATACATAAGGACAAACAGAGACAACAATAAGAGAAAAGGGAAGGCTACAAAGACCCAAATTCACAAAGGTAAATGGAGATAAGGCATGCACAGAAGAAGAAAATGGATATATATACATACATACATTATATATATATATATATATATATATATATACATACATATATATATACACATACATACACTACACACACACACACACACACACACACACACACACACATATATAATCTCCTTTACATATTTGATATTTATAATGGTAATAACATACCAAAGATTCAGAACTAAAATATATAACATGAAGCATAAAGGACCAGAGGAAGAATCCACAAAACCCAACCAAATCAAAAAGAAGAAGAAAAAGGAAATACAAAGACAAGGAAGCAGTGGAATCACTGAGCTACCAGAAACCGAACATACAACAGCTATGAGAAGATCTCGTATTTCAACAATCATCCTGAATGTAAAATGACTGAACTCACCAATAAAAAGTTAGAGTTGCAGATTGGATCAAAAAGCAAAACCCTACCCTATGCTGCCTCCAGGAGACACCTCTCAGCTCCACAGACAAATAGAGACTCAAAGCGAAAGGGCGGAAAATAATATTATGAGCAAATGACATTAAGAGACAAGGGGGAGTACTGGTACTAATACTGGACAAAATAGACTTCAAAATAAAAAAGGCAAAGAAAGATACCGAGGGACATTTCATAATGATAAAAGGAATCATGCACCAAGAAGACAACACTTATTAATATCTATGCTCCCAATCAGGAAGCCCCGAATTATATAAAGCAATTACTAACAACTAAAGAGAGAAACAGAACAAAACCCTATCACAGTAAGGGACCTAAACACCCCATTGTCGGATATGAACAAATCATCCAAATAGAAAATTAACAAGGAAATAAGACCCTTGATTGACACATTAGACCAACTGACATAATTGACATTTATACAGCCTTTCATCCCAAAACAGCTGCTTATACTTCCTTCTCTAGTGCACATAAAACATTCTCAAGAATTGACCACATACTGGGACACACAGATAGCATCAACAAATATAAAAGGGTTAAAAACATACCAACCATATTCTTAGATCGTAATGCTTTGAAGCTGAAAATCAACTGTAAAAGAAGGCAGGAAGAACTACAAACACATAAAGATTAAACAACATGCTACTGAACAAATGACTGGGTCAGTGACGAAATAAAAAGAGAGATCAAGAAATACATAGAAACAGATGATAATGATAGTACAACACATCAAAACTTTGGGGACATGGTAAAAGCGGTTATAAGAGGAAAGTTCATACATATCATCACGGGCCTACCTCCAAAAATAAGAAAGAGCCCAAATAAACCATCTAATGCTTTTTCTTAAATAAACAAATAGATAGATAGATAGATAAAGCTAATAAAGGAAGAACAAATGAAGCCTAAAATAGCAAAAGGAAAAAACAATGTTAGAGCAGAATTAAATGAAAATGAAAGCAAACAAACAAACAAACAAAAGTAACGGTTCTTTGAGAAAGCTGATAAAATTGACAAAGCCCTGCTAGACTCACTAAAGATAAAAGAGAAAGGACACGGATAAACAATCAGGGATGAAAGAGGAGAAATTATGACAGACACTGTAGAAATACAAAGGATCATACAAGAATACTATGAAAAAGTAAATGACATCAAAGTTAATAACCTAGAAGAAATGGACAAGAACTCAGAAAGTACAACCTTTCTAAACTGAATCAAGGAGAATGGAAAATTCTAACTAGAACTCTCAGTAGTATGGTAATTGAAACGCTCATCCAAAACCTGCCACAAAGTAAAAGTCCAAACCAGATGGACTCACCAGGGAATTCAAAGAACAGTCAATGAAGGTTTAATACTGATTCTGCTCAAACTTTTTCAAAAAATTGAAGAGGAGACAATACTTCCTAACTCATTTTATATAAAAAGGCCAGTATTACCCTCCCTGATAACAAAACTTGGTAAAGAGAATACAAAAAAGAAAACTACAGACCAGTATCGCTCATGAACACATATGTAAAAATCCTAAATAAGATACTTGTGAACCAAATACAGCAACTTATTAAAAAGATTATACACCACAATCAAGTGGGCTTCATCCCAGAGACACAGGGATGGTTCAACATATGAACATCGATTGATGTAATACACCACATGAACAAATTAGAAAATAAGAATCATATGATCATATCAATAGATGCAGAAAAGGCCTTTGACAAGATACAGCATCCACGTATGATCAAAACACTTCACAAAATCGGGATAGAAGGAAAGAACCTTAACATAATAAAGGTCATTTAAGACAAACCCTCGACCAACATTATATTTAATGGTGAAAAACTAAAAACTCTCCTTCTAAGATCAGAAACAAGGCAAGGCTGCCCACTATCGCCACTGTTATTCAATGTAACAACATTGGAGGTCCGAGTGAGTGCAATCAGGCAAGAGAAAGATACAAAAAGCATCCAAATGGAAAAAGAAGTCAAACTGTCATTATTTACAGATGACATGATTCTCTATGTAGAAAACCCTAATGACTCCACAGGAACACTACTAGAGACAATAGGGGAATACACTAAAGTCTCTGGATACAAAATCAGCATGCAAAAATGATTGCGTTCATATACAATAATAATGAGTATCAGAAAAAAATAGTGGAAAAAATAATTTCTTTTGCAAGTGCAACAAAAAGAATACCTAGGAATACATCTAACAAAACATGTGAGGGACTTATATAATAAAAACGATTAGACTCTCTATTAAAAGAAACCGAAGAAGACTCAAAGAAGTGGAAAGATATTTCATGTCCTTCGATTGAAAGAATCAACATAGTTAAAATGACCTTATTACCTGAAGCATGATACAGGTTTAATGCAATCCCCCTCCAAATCCCATCGGCAGTTTTTAAAGAAATAGAACAGAAAAGTCAGCAGATTTGTATGGAAGCACAAAAGACCCTGAATTTCCAAAGCCATCCTGAGGGAAAAGAACGAGACTGGAGTCATCACTCTGCCTGACTTCAAATTATAGTACAAAGTGACAGTAATAAAAACAACATGGTATTGGCAAAAGACCAGGCCCATGACATGGACCAGTGGAACAGAATCAAAAGTCCAGAAGTAAAAACCTATATTTATATATAGGCAAATAATGTTCGACATAGCCTCTTCAAATAAACAGTCCTGGGAAAACTGGAAAGACACCTGCAAAAAAATGAAATTACACTGTTGTCTATCACCACACAACAAAATCAATGAAGATGAACTAAGGACCTGAATATGAGACCTGAAACAATAAAATGCACAGAAGAAAACAGAGGAATTAAATGCATGGACATTGGACTTAAAGAGGATTTTATGAATTTGACCTCCAAGGCAAGGAAAGTAAAAGCTAAAATAAATGAATGGGACAACATCAAAGTAAAAAGTTTCGGCACAGCAAAAGAAACCACCAACAGAGCACAGAGACGAGTATTCAAATGAGAAAATATATTTGAAAAAATGCCTCCCAAAGGCCTATCATCCAAAATATACAAAAAACACTCATTCATCTGGGTAACAACAAGAAAGCAAACAACCCAGTCAAAAAATGGGCAGAGGACCTGAAGAGACGGTTCTCCAAGAAATCTAACAAACAGCCACCAAACATATGGAAAGATCCTGAACATAGATAACTATCAGGGAAATGCAAATCAAAACCACAATGAGATACCATCTCACACCTGGTAGAATGGCTGTTATCAACGGGAGAAGTAGTAACAAATGTTGGAGAGGATGAGGAGAAAAAGGAACCCTCCTCATGAAAATTGGTACAGTCACTCTGGAAAACAAACAGTATGGAGGTTCTTCAAAACACTGAGATTTGATCTCTCGGATGATCCAGCTGTTCCTCCACTGGGTATTTACCCCAAAGACTTGAAAACATATATCCGAAAAGATATTTGCACACCGGTGTTCATAGCAGCATTATTCACAGTGGCCAGGAAATGGAAGCTGCCGTCGAATCCTGTGTAGAGTCCTCCAATAGAAAACTGGGTCAAGACAATGTGGCCCATATATCCAATGGAATATTACTCAGGTATAAGAAGAGATGAAATACTTATTTCATCAAGGTCCATCCTTGCCACTTGTAACAGCATGAATGGATCTTGAGATATCATGCTAAGCAAAATAAGCCAGACAGACAAAGTTGAAAACCACATGATACCACTTGATTGTGGGACATAAACCTGAAAGCAAGAAACAAGCCAGACAAACAAACAGACACTCATGGACATGGACAGCAGATTAGTTTTCACCAGCACGAGTAGGGGGGCAGGCGGGATGCAGATGGGTAAAAGATGTCAAATATTTGCTGATAGAAATCACTATGGGCGGTGAACACCCAATGCAATATACTTATATATGCCTTACTGTTGAATTGTATACCTGAAACTTAACTGTATTTCGTTAACTAATGTCACCATAATAATAACTTTAAAAGTAAATAAATGAAATACACTATATTCATCTGGAAATCTAAAATCCAAAACCTCAACTTTTATTAAATACGTACATGTCAAGCAGGAGGCTTTTTGAAGCAGTGGAGGTGGTGAAGATGGACACATGAATGCATGAATTATAGTCCCTACCCTCAAAAAGCTTAGTTTTTAAAGAATAGAGAGAAAAATTATATTCAGAAACATAGCAACAAATACGATAAAGCACTTATGTACCTAATCATAGGGGGCTTAATTCTGCCTAAGAGGGGTATCAAGTACTTGTGGCACTGGTCTACAGCATAGACTGGTAACAGAGGTCAGAACTGGAATGAATGAGACTAATTAGGAGACTATGGTAACAATTTATGTGAAATATGCAGGTGTGAACTAGGACTAAGAACACAAAAGACGGATTCAAAAGATATTTAGAAAGTTAAGTTGCCAGACTTCAAAACTGACTGAATTGTGGAGGAAGGACAACTGACTCTCACGTTTCCAGGATGACTGGGTAGATGGTGAGGCTATCCACGAGACAAAGAACATAGGAGGAAGAACAGATGAGTGAGCTTCATTTTGCCACATTGAGTTTTCACATCTCTCTGAGCTGCACAGATAACTATGGTTAATAAGCAGCCAAAAATAAAGTCGGAATTTATAAATGGGTCTAAAATGTGAATTCAGAAGTGCGGTTCTAAAAACTATAGCCACAAATGAGACTCAAGGTGAATACTCAGAAAAAAAGATAATAGAGAAGGAATCCATGAGTGTGGCTGAAAATCGACAGAGCAGTAAGAAAACCACGAGAATAAAATAACAGAAATTCATAAAAGAGAATTTAAGGAAGTATATTTAATATCAAACTCCAAGGAAAAGATTAGTAAAATACAAAGTACTTCCTATATTCAACAATTACTCTAGTAATTAACCATGACTAAAAGAATGGGTAGGCTGAGCTCACAATCACCACCCACCAAGTCCAAATAAATAAACTTGAACATTCATATAAATAAATTTGAACATTTGTGTTACCACATTTGAAAAAATTGCTAGACAGATTTCTACAAAGTTTGAAGACCATGCGGCATACAAAAAATTTACTACAAAGAATACTGTCAAAGTTTGACAATGGTTCCAGTGAAAAATGTACAGGAAGTTTTATTTGACTAGTTTTTTTTGACAAATACAATAAAGTACTTATGTACCTAACCATAGAGGGCTTAATTCTGCCTAAGAGGGGTATCAAGTACTTGTGGCACTGGTCTACAGCATAGACTGGTAACAGAGGTCAGAATTGGAAAGAATAAGACTAATTAGGGGACTATGGTAACAATTTATGTGAAATATGCAGGTGTGAACTAGGACTAAGAACACAAAACTACAAACCCATAGGTCAAATTCAGCCCACTGTCCGCTTCTGTAAAGACAGTTTAATTGGAACATGGCCACTCTCATTCATGTCGTCTCTACGTGCTTTCACACTATAAAAGCATAGTCGAGTTAGCTGGGACAGAGATCATGGGGTCCGCAAAACCGAAAATATTTGCTATCTGGCCCTTTAAAGGAAACGCCAGACAACCTCTGTATCTGACCAGAATAGTGTCACCGTGGATAGAGTATGCAGTTATAGCATGTAAAGACGAAATATCTGGATTAACAGAAGGTAAAGACTAAGCCCCACCCTGCCCCCCAGAGTTGACCTTGGTGCATTAGCCATTGTCCAGGCTCTAGCTTTGGGTTTTAAAATCTCAAAACCCTGAAAAGCCTTGAGAAGCTTCTATGTCCAGCATCAGTGAGTCATGTATGAAGATACTAGAGCAGACGGAGTCCCTACGAGGAAGCCTGTCCTGGCTAGGTCACCCTATCCAACAGGCTCAGAAGAACCAATATGTTAAAGCTTTAGGAAGGTGCCACCTCATGCCCTCCTATAACTGAAAGGGAAGTCTTTGTAATCAGAGTAGAAAATCTGATTGCCCATCTTTATCTCAGAAACTATCATGTTGGATCTCTTTATGCCTCACATCATCTCTTTTGCTTGTCACAGCCAGAAGGTCAACCATCATCACACAAATCTCACATTGCTCTGTACTTTCCATTAAAATCTAATTTCTCATTTCTCTCCCCAACCCCCAAGGCTCTATTCTGGCCTCTGAAATTCCTCCTCTTCACCAATAAGCTCTTAACTTAAAAAAAAAAAAAAAAAAAAGGAAGAAAGAAAGAAAGAAAAAACTCTTTTCTGCCTTCCTTAGCTCTTCCCTAACATGAATTCCCTTGCAGTCTGTTCAAATGGAGATACTCTTTCCCATTTGTCACAGCCAGAATATACTCTCCTTCCTTCCCCTTTTTGCTTTCAGGGCTTTGCTTGTCTTTCCCTCTTGCAAAACTCCCTGCTCCCTGCAGGGTGTGTTTCAATATAACTATACATGTCCTAGCCATCGCTCTCGCTGTTGCTACCTACCGATCTATCATCAACACTTACAGCCATACACGTATACCCTTTCATTCAAGAAAGTCTTTAGTTCCTGGTTCATAGTTGTTCTCTCCTTTCCCAAGCCCTACTATCTTTTTGATAGACGTCAACATCTCATAGATGAACCATCCAACCACATTAATTACCCCTCTTGAATAACTCCAACTGTTTTTCATTCCTATGAGCAAACCCTCCACTTTGTTGTCACCAGAAACAAAATGGAAAGAAGCAGTATTTGAAGAGACAGATAATGGTTAAGAATGTTCCCCAAATGAAGGAAGACACCAAGCTATAGATTCAACAAGTGCTGAACCCCTACCAAGCGGGACATATAAAGAAAAACATATGCAGGATTCCAGAAAACAAGAGAAAATTAGACATCTTAAAAAGTCGCCAGAGAGCGAGGAAAAGGACACGTCTCTCTGAAAATCAGCAACAAGACTGACAGCAAACACCAACAGAAAGAAAAGCCAAAAGACAATGAACAGCCAGCCTCCAATTCTATATTTAAGTCTAAACGTGAAGGTAAAATACATTTTCAGATGACTAAAAACTGAACTTGTCCACTAGTCGATACTTATGAGGAAGAGTTCCTCGAGCAAAAGAAATATGACCCCAGACAGAGGCACTGCAAGCTGAAAGGAATGAAGATGAAAAGGAAAAACATGAAGGAGAGCTGAATGAATATTGGCTATATAAAGCAATATGTCTCGTGGGTTAACAGCTATGTAGAATTAAAATAAATGCCAATAATGACAAGAAAGGTGAGAGGAATAGATGAAGCATAAATATTCCAAGGTCCATGCACTGACAGAGAAGTGGTAAAACTATTAATTTATACTAGATTTCAAGAATCCAAGAATGCATAGCGTAATCTGTAGGGTAGCGACTGAAAGAATATTAATGAATGTATATGAATAAGTGAATAAAATAATACAGTGGGTAAAAATGGAATCAGAAAAAATATCCGTGTAACCCAAGAGAGGACAAAAAAAAATGGAGATACCTATTTTCTCTCACAAAACTGGAGGGAGAAATGAAAATTGTTAGATGTCATTTCAAAATCGAAATTAATTAGTAATTAAGCCTACTATGTTAAAGGTCTATTAAAATATCTACTAAAAATACTATCAACACTTGTGGGATGCAGCTAACACTGTTTAGAGGGAATTTATAACGCTAAATGCGTGCATCAGTGATCTAAGTATCAACCTGAAGAAGTTAGAAAAACAGCAAATTAAACCTTCCCCAGTGGAAAAAAATAATTAATGTAAGATAAGTAGCTAAGGAACTAGGAAAAAAAAGTATTATAGCACAAAACAAAGATTAATAAAACAGAGATACCTAGAAAGGACCATCTTTAATTCAACAAAGAGATAAATCAGTTAGCAGGAATGAAAATCCGCACACCACTTACACTAAAAGCTACTTCATCTTTCAGATTCCAGCTGTTGACACCTGACCAGAGAACAGCCTCCCCATGCCTCCTGTCAGCTTCCGAGATTTTATCCTCTCATACAACCCAGCTCCTTTCCTTGAGAGCTTTGACCTCTGAATATACATTTTTGATAATTAATTACTATGTCTCCTGTACTCGTCTATGCTCCATGAAAGAGATCACTCACTATTAATTACCCAAGGCCGAGCACAATGTATAGCATGTAGTAGGGTATAAACTCAATAATTATTTACTCAACAAATACTAAGTGCCCACCATGTTCCTGGTACTGTTTAGGTGTTCAGAAAATATACAAAATCCTATGTCCTCATGGAATTTACATTCTCATGAAAAGAGAGACAAACAAATAAGAAATATACTATGTCAGACAGGAATAAACAAATACAGCAGGCAAAAGTGAGTACGTGGCTGAAAGAACTCCACTTTAAGAGTACACTTAAAATTTAAAGTCAGGTGCTTAGGGAAGGCCTCGCTGAGCTGAGAAAGCAAACCATGCCTCCCTGGCAGGTTCGAAGGTCAGGAGGTATGGATGGAATAGAGTTAGCCAATGTAAGGAGAGATTAACAGTAAACAAAGTCAAAAAACAACGGATCACATAGGATGTTTAGGCCATTATTATGACTTTGGCTTGGACTCTAAATCAAGTAAGGAGCTAATTTGTGGTTTTAGCCACTGTTTTTAAAAAGGTCACTCCGGTTGCAGTGTTGGAGACAGTCTATGAGGGAAAAGGAGTCTACTCATGAGGCTACTGCAATAATCTCAGAAAGAGATTGTGGTGGCCTCGACCAGGTGATAGCAATGCAGAAATGGTTCCGACCAGGATAACATAAGGTACAGCCACCTGACCTGCTCACAGATTGAACGTGCAGTGTGAGAGAAAGAAAACAATTTAAGGTAACACCAAGGCTTCGACTTGAGCAACTGAAAAGAAAAGTTGCTCTTTTCCCAGATGGGAAAGACAAGACTTTGGGGGAAATGGTCAGAGAAAGAATTCACTTTTGGACACATCAAGTTTGAATTGCCATTTGTATGTCAAAGTGGAGATGTCATAGAGGCAACTGGATATGAGTTTGCACTTTAAGCTAGAGATTAAAAATGTGGTATTTAAAGTCATGAGACTAAATGACATCAAGTAACTTTTGGTAAATGAAGCAGTTTATTAAGTGATGACTAATGAACATGACCATTAGCCACCAGAGCTGCCAAGGATGAAGAAGTGGTATAGAACTTTGGGGGCGGGCCCGAGCTTCTGTTGGCGTGAAATCACAACTACACTGTTTCGATTTTTAAATAAAATCTTCCTCTGTCTTCAAGCATTCTCAAATACCACCACCGTCAAGAAGAAAAAGAATGTGTAGCTACTCTTAAAGCAAGGCAAGCTTCCTCTTAATTTGTTCTGCAAATCTGCTAGATTTCCTCTTAACTGACACCATGCTACCTTCATTCTACATATACCTTGAAATGAATATTGTACGTGTCATCAGATCCAGGCTGATATAAGTGCCTACCCTTTCCGGAATGTTTAAAGATCATCCCAATCATTTATTTCTATGGGTTTTAATTTGAAATAGACCTGGACCATCAGCGATCTGTGCCTTTGGACAATACTCTCTCTCTTATGCTGGCACTGAGTTTTATATTGGTAATTATGTCTTGGTAATTTCTAAAGGAAACAGTCATACGAACTCCTTTACTTTGCTATAGGAATGTTGCTGAAAACATCATGTCCCTTATGTGAAACCCTACAAGAAATTCCTTTTATAATGAATGGGAAAAGTTTTGTCTCCCCTGAATTTTATAGGCAATCTTTCCTTTTTTAAGGCAAAATAGCCACAAAGTATATAATGTTTGATCCCATTTTTATATATTCTAGAACAAAGCTGTAGCAGAAAAAAAAAAAAACCAGCAATGATTACCTCTGAGAAGGTAGGGGTGTGGGGTGTGAGGCTGATTGGCAAGAGGCATAATGAAACTTTCCGGGGTTATAGTTATATGTTCTTATGAAGATTTCTCAAAAGCGGCACTATTGACAAAGAATCGTGACTGGACTCTACCCACTAGATGTCCTTAGTACCACACCCTCACTCCACCTAGTTAGGACAACCAAAAATATCTCCAGAAGTTGTCAAATATTTTGTGGGAGGCAAAATCACCCCGAATTGATTGAATAACACTGCCCTATATCTTGACAAGAGTTAGAGAACATACACTTAAAATATGAGTATTGCATTGTGTGTATTTTGGGCTCAGCGGAAAACTTAATAAATACTGAACTCTAGTTAATGATAATGCATGCTAAAATATTCAGGAGAAAGTTTTTAGTGATGGTTGCATAGAGGGGTAGATATAGGTATAGGCATGCAAATACACTAAATGGTAATGGTAGAATCCAAGTGGTGGGTATATAGGCACTCTACAAAACTCTTTAAACTGTATGTTTGATCATTTTCACCATAAAACGTTGGGTAATTCTCATTGCTCCATTACATAAATCAGAAGACATCCAAGACACCCAGTGGAGCCAGGTCAGAAACATAAGGATACATGCACACTGAAAATTATCAGCTGTAAATACTGTGAGATCTTGGAAAGAGCCACAAGCTATACCACAAGAAACAATACTCTGTAGCTTCACCATCACTAATAGCTTAACATTTGTAAATTCACACCTCATAAACATTTAGGAACAGCTCACAATCACCTTAAATGTTCTGAAATTTCAGTCAAAACAGGAGATGCCTGAAAATCCTTTCATGAATGCATTGTCAAATACTTGAAAACTAAAGTGCAATAATGACTAAATACAAGTTACGGTATTTATTGTTTCCAATGAGACATTCTTTAACCTTGGAATTATATGCAATGTCATAGAATAGGTATCAAAGGATTCCTTTTAAAAGAGGCAGTGAAACTGGTTATTTTCTATAGACTTAAGCATTAGTGCATGTAGAGCCTGTGATTTTATTGTGGGTGATACAATCCACTGGGGTGATGCAGGCCACTGCCATACAAAGCATGGTTCACAAACCAGTGATAGTCTGTGAACTAACTGCTATGGATTCAAGGATGAGATCAGTTCAGAAACTGAAAGCCCCTGCTAAGAAGCTTTTACAGAAGTTTGGCGTTGCCAGAACATCAATGCGCATGGTCAGTGAATCTGTCCTGGAGATCAGAATGTAGATAGATCCTGCTCTTTTCAAAGTCATGTGCTAGTCAGGCATTATAGAATGAGATTAGATGTGATATTTTCCGGTTATTCTGTTAACTAACTAAAGGTGGATAAAAATCTGAGAAAATACACAGGTTTATTCATTTTTATAACAAGTTCATTTCACAGATATTTTTAATCTTAAGCCTGTTTTAAAATTGATAATTCAACATCATTAACTAAATTGGAGAAATAAGTTTATGTTATTTTTAACCTCATTAACACGTGGACAAATAAGCATCAGTGGATTTTTCAGCATTTTTTGTGGAATGTACTGAAATCACCAGTAGCAGAAAACCAAATGGAGGTAAAGAAAGTCCTTCTGAACAGATAAAGACCAAAGACACCTGCTTTCACTTAGAAGTGTGATCCCTTATGTGCAAGATGCTCTTCAATGGGTTCAGTCTGGTAGCCATAATTGACAATGAGGAGCTAACATCACAGTGCATTCGATGAAAAGATATATTGGTGAATGGAGCAACAAAACCATCAAAATTAAAGGAGTATATACATGCAAAATGTACACAAAAATAAGCTCAGAACCAAAGAATTGTTTGAAAGAAAGCACTGAATTTAAAAAAGCTAACGGAAACAGATATTCAGTCCTTCATCCACCACCGTCTGTTTAACAGGCTTCCTATCCTAGCACATTGGACTGCTAAGACTAAAATGCTACAACTGTTAGGAAACAAGGAAACAACTTCATTAAAGGGATTGCTTGAAAGTATTGGTTAAATCTGCACTTTCCAAGGATAGCACAGATCGATCACCACATTGAGAAACTAACGACATGGAAGGCCAATTTACAAAACGATACTTGCACAGCACTTTTTATGGCATCTTGGCAAGTGCACAGATACTGCTAATGTGTTATTGGAACATGATGGTGATGTGAAGGGTGAATTCTTGTTCTTAGTTTTATAGGTAACAAACACAATTAGCTTTGAGACAGGTAAAACGATGAGAATTACGCTGTCAACAAAAGCGGTCTATAGTTCTGTAGAGAATGTTCTGATGGCACAGTGCGATGACAAGAAAACATTCTGCGCTAATTCCCCAGGTTTGAGGAGCAGTACCACAAAGTAAATCAACACAGTGCATCTTTCAGTGACAAAAATCTTGGTACAAAAAACTCAGTTGAACTAAACAGCGTGTTTAGCGTCGTAATAAAAACCACAACAATGTCAATCAATACTAAAGCATTAAATAAGAGATCGTTCTTTCTATAAAGAGATATCTTATAAAGACTGAATGAATTAATGTTAAAACAATGTCAATATTCAAACAACGGTTATCGAGAGGAAGCTGGAATTAAGAACAATCTCAGTGTTTCTGCAAGATAAAAAACAAGTTTGCTTCCAACTTTTAAGAGATGTGAACTGGATAACCAATTTGTCTAATGTCTTCGGTACTTTTAATGATCTTAAGATTTCCCTATAAGGAAGAAACGCAATATGTTTTTCAATGGTAGATAAGGTTAAAGGGAAAAATGAAAGTTGGAAGCTTGGAAGATCAGTTTCTACAGATTACCACCATATCTGTTATACATGTAACAGGACATTCTGAAATTTAATTTTCTAACCAAAGGAGAGCCGCAGATAGGAAATGCAATAGAACCGAATCCATTTCTTTCATTTAAAGGTAATTTCACTATTCACAGCAAAACTGTTAGAACTGGCTACTACTGACAGATAAAGCGTACGTTTGAGGCTATAACATCAATTGATTTTGGGATAAAATTCTAAATAAATATTCTGAGTTCGATGAAATTGCTTTTCAGATCTCTTCTTCGGATCCCAGTCACACTGGTTTCGCTTCTTAAGAGTGTAGTACATCAAGGCATAGCAACAGCTTAGCTGTATGTTATCACCTGAAAGCAGTGCTGTCTTCAATCTAGATAGGTTAACAAGCAGGAGGCAAGGTCATCTGGTAACAGTAAGTGTTCAAAGTACTCTGTTAGGTGTTTTAACAGAGACTCCCAAACCCCAGACTTGAGCAGCCCTCCAGCAAGCAGAAGCTTCATCTGCATTTGCAGCTGCTTGCCCAGTGCTAGCTAGCATCACCACCTCAGCTCCACCTCAGATCATCAGGCATTAGATTCTCAAGAGGAGCACCGGTCCCTGGTGCCCAAAAGTGTGGGGACTGCTGGTTTAAAGCACCCAATTGCGATTTCATAATTTTATTCAGTTACAACTGCAAAATAAATCGGCTAATTGTGTAGTTTTTATGATTCCTCATATTCAATGTAAGTTTGTCAGTTGAATAAACTACTTGAGTTTGTATTTAGCGTCCGTTGTTTTATTTTTTTAATAATTCATTTCAAACATATGGGTCCACAATTGGAGAGATTTTAAAAACTCATCCTTCCCCACGTTTTGAGAAACACTGGGCTGGCCTTAAGTAGCTCCTTGTAACTTGAGTTTGTCAACAGAGAAATCCCACATGCTGAGTAGTTGTGGTCACCACGCACTAGAGAAGTTAACAGGTCTCACACATCGCTTGCTTGTTTTCACAGTACATAATAAAAGCCTGGACTAGAGCACATTTTCATATTTAATGCAGTGTTCTGTCTATGGAAACTTGTCTTCGATAGAAAAAAAAAAAAACGGATGGAGGGAGCTTCTCTGAAAAGCAGAAACTATCTAGCTTAGGGTTAACAAACTGAACAAAGTTATCTTTGGAAATACCAAAATGTTCTCATGGTAATCTCAGTCTCCCTGAATTTCAAGTAAATTTAAACTGGAAAAATAATTAAACACCTAGCTCAGAGATCTGCAGAGCATTAGCCTAACTAATATCAATGAAAACACTAGACTTCTCTTCCATAATTGAAAAACAAAACAAAAACAGCAGCATTCACCGTGGCATATACTGCTAAATCAAAACCTAACTCTGAGAGGTATACTGTGGGTCCGTCAGGAATGTGAAAGCAAATCTAAGCCCTTCTTTTTCCAGACGATAACCAGTGTTGGGAAGGAGGATGTCTGAGGCCATCAGAAATATTACTACGGTGAACACAGGTATGAGGGAAAAAGTATTTAAACCTCCATTTTAACTTAAGGTTTTAACGATTAATTTCACATAAATGTGAAAAGTAATGAGGATTCTAAGGATTATGTGCGCAAAAGCGGTTGCTAAGCACTTCATTGCTCAGTTCCATTTTCCTTCAAATCAGTTTTCTTGAGTCAATACGCTGGTTTCATTTCCCACCTCTATAAAAACACTCTTACTACTAGGAAAAAGCCCTTAAACCAGCCTTTCGTTCGTTCTTCCTTTCCTTTTCTTTTGCTTCCTTTCCTTTCCCTTCCTCCTCCCTCCCTTCTTCCCTTCTTTCTTACTTTTACTCATTCCGGATTAAAGTCTATTACTCCAAAATGTAATCTCAAATCTTCATTCTGCATACACCTCTGCTGGCCTCTCAGTAGAAAACGTAGACCACGAATTGTGGATTTCCTTCACCTTCTATTACACCACCACCACCACCACCACCACCACCACTAACACCACCACCACCACCACTATTTTCTTGTAACACTTACTTTGCTTTATACCATCTGTATCTGGTATTAGACTGGACTCATTTCAGTCATCTTTGGGTCCCCAGAGCAAAATTCCAAGCTGTAGGTAATGAAAGAAAGGAATAACTCCAATTCTTTCAAGTTCTGAATCTGTGGCCCTCTCAAAAATAGGTGGTTAATACGGTAGTCCCTCGTTATCTGCGGGCGATAGGCTCTAAGACCCCAATGGATGCCTAAAACCACAGATGATACTGAGCCCTACATGTACTATGTTTTTTCCTACATATACACATCTTCGAAAAAGTTTAATACCTATATTCGACAAAGCAGAAGAGATTAAAAACAATAATAGAACAATCGTAATAATATACTGTGCTAAAAAAGTGATGTGAATGTGGTGTCTCCCTCTTCCTCTCCCTCTCCTCTGCTCTGTCTGATAACCAAGAAGGCTACTAAGCGACTAACAGGTGGAAAGTAGATATGCTGAACAAAGGAATAATTTACGTCTAATGGGACGGAGCAGAATTGCAAGATTTCATCAGGCTACTCAGAATGGTACACAATTTAAACATTAAGAATTGTTTATATCTGGAATTTCCCATTTAATAATTTCAGATCATGGTTGACTGTGGGTCGCTGAAACCCCGGAAAGTGAAACTTCCAATAAATAGGAACTACCGTAGTCAAATTTTGATTATTTGTTTCTTTGGTCCAGGTCTCTACTTTTTGAGGTCTCAAAAATTAGCTCAAGAATCAACTGTTGTCTAAAATATTCCCAGGTGGCAATCTTTGCAAAGAGTCATACACTTTTTAACACCAGGGATACGTTCTGAGAAATGTGTCATTAGTCTATTTCATTGTTGTGCAAACAGCATAGCATGCACTTATACAAACCTAAATGGTACAGCCTACCACACATTGAGGCTACATGGTGCAGCCTATTGCTCCTAGGCTACAACCCTGCACAGCGTGTTGCTGTACTGAATACTGTAGGCAACTGTAACACAATGATATGTATTTGTGTATCTAAATACTGAAAAGCGTGTATTCCTGTGTGCGCTGGAGGGGCTGAGGGATGGTTGTGGAAGGAGGTGCTGGAAGAAGGAGAGCAGATGTCCGGAGGAGGGAGGGAGGAAAGAAGAGAAGGAGGGAGAAAGGGAGAACAGAGATTCAAACAGACCCAGAGAAAGAAAGCTTGAGAAAAGAAATAATGAGAGAAAGAGAGGTGTTGGGGGAAATGGGACTGGGAGGAAAGCAAGATAAGTGGAGGGAAATGGCAATGCAATCCCTATCAAAATCCCAATGGCATTTTTCACAGAGCTAGAACAAATAATCCTAAAATTTATATGGAATCATAAAAGACCCCGAATAGCCACAACAATCTTGAGAAACAACAAAGTTGGAAGTCTACCTCATATTAAACTATACTACAGGGCTACAGTAATCAAAACAGCATGGTACTGCCATAAAAACAGATACATTGATCAATGGAACAGAACAGAGTGCCCAGAAATAAATCCATGCCTTTACGATCACTTAATATATGACAAAGGAGATAAAGTATACAATGGGGTAAAGACAGTCTCATCAAAAAATGGTGTTGGGAAAATTAAACAAATACATGCAGGCAGGAAGGCAGGCAGGCAGGAAGGAAGGAAGGAAGGTAGAAAAGAAGGAAAGAAAAAAAGAAAGGAAAGAAAGAAACAAACAAACAGGACCACCTTCTCACACCACATACAAGAATAGACTCAAAATGGAGTAAAGACATAAGTGTGAGACCCGAAACCATAAAACTTCTAGACCAAAGCATAGGCAGTAAACTCTGATATTGCTAACGGTAATTTCTTTTCAGATATATCTCCCCGGGAAGGGAAACAGAAGAAAAAAAATAAACAAATGAGACTACATCAAACTAAAAAGTTTTCTACAGCAAAGGAAACCAATAACAAAACACAAAGACAACCGACTGACTGGGAGAAGATATTCCCTAATGATATACAACTGCTCAGACATTAATATCCAAAAATATATAAAGAACTCATACAACTCAACAATAAAAACACAATCCCATTAAAAACGGGCAGATCTGAACAGATATTTCTCCAAAGAGGAAATACAGATGGCCGATAGGCATTTGAAAAGATGCTCAATGTCACTAGCCATCAGAGAAATGCAAATTAAAACCACAATGCGATATCTCCTGACACCTGTCAGAATGGCTATCATCAACAAACAAAGAACAGCAATGTTGGCGAGGATGTGGAGAAGACGGAACCATCACATGTTGTTGGAGGGAAAGCAAATTGGTACAGCCGCTCTAGAAAACAGTATGGAGGTTTCTCAAAAACTGATCTTCCTTTTGACCCAAAATTGCACTTCTGGGGGTTTGTCCAAAGAAAATCAAAAACAATCATTCATAAATACCTATGCACCCCAATGTTCATGCCAGCACAATTTACAATAGCCAAGATATGGAAGCAACCTAAATGCCCATCAACAGGCAATTGGACAAAGAAGTTGTGGTTCATATACACAATGGAATATTACTCAGCCGTTAACAGCAATGGAATCCTACCATTTGCAATGACGTGGATGGACCTAGAGGTTATTATGCTGAGTGAAATAAGTCAGACAGACAAAGATAAATACCATATCATTTTGCTTATACGTGGAATCTAAGGGACAAAAAGAACAAACTAATCAAAAACAGACTCACAAACACAGAGGAGAATTTGGTGCCGGAGAAGAGGAAAGGAGGGTTAGGGAGCTGGGAGAATGTGGTGAAGGGTTACAGAAGTACAAATCAGTAGTTGATAGATGGTCATGGGGATGGGGAGCACGGCATGGGGAATGCAGTTAACATTAATACATACATTGGCTAGGTGGAAAATCAGAGGAGAGAAGGAGCAATTAGGGGGAGCAATTTATAAACTATATAAATGCCAAACAACATACTGTATACTTGAAGTAAAGTAAATAAATAAAATTAAATGAATTTAAAAATACCACACACACACACACACACACACACACACACACACACACACACACAGAGAGAGAGAGAGAGAGAGAGAGAGAGAGAGAGAGAGAGAGAGAGAGAGAGAGAGAACCTCAAAAATAAATGGAAGGAAGCGAGTTTGTGTACACGTGTGAGTGCGTGCTAGGCATGTGCAGGAATTAGCTTGGGTGGGCTCCTGAGATCCCTTCCTCCCCAGCCTACTCCCTCTGCCCTCTCCAATTTAGGCTCCAGACTTTGGTGGGCACATGGCTGGCAGGTGTACAGCATACTGAGCCTCCTCATCCATTTAAACCACCCAAGGCTAGAAGTAAATTTATCATTGTAGCTGGGTTCAACCTTTTCTTTCAACATCACAAAACTGTGCTTATAATCCACTATAATCTTAGGGGACCACCATTGCTGACCAAATGTTATACAGTGCATGACTGTAGACACTCTTAAGCCCCACTTTCCACTGCTAAAATCTTGTGAAACCACATTTTAGTTGGGTGTCAAGGTAGTTTGTGGCAAAACCAATAAACAAACGGACACAAATGCACAGCACATATGTATACATACACATTTGTATGTACATATACAATTATATACACACATGTACACATGCTACACATACATATGTAGACCAAAAACATCAACTGGAATTGCACTAAGATGTTAACGGTGGTGAAACTGGAGGTAATTTTTACTTTGCAAAATTGTTTTTAAACCAGAATGAAGTTTTCAAGACCATTTACATTTAATGCAATGAAAGCCCGATGTGGTTGTTTAAATGTCATCTTGCTGTTTTCTATTCGGTGCATCTGTGCTTCATTCCTTTCTCCCTCATCCCTTGTCATCTTTTGGATTAATTTGAGTATTTTCTTAGGATTCCATTTTATCTCCACAGTTACTTTATTAGTTATACTTCTGTTTGATTTTTTTATGGTTACTCTAGGCTTTACATTAGACACCTCGATCGTTCTGCTTTCCCTTAGTACAGCCCTTCATGTAGAGTGTAAGAACTTCCATTTCCTTTCCTCCTATCCTTTGTGCTATTGTCATACATTTTACTTCTACAGGTAGGAAACCCCACAGTACATTGTTATTGTTTTAAGCAACCAAGTATCTTCTTAAAGCTACTATTTAACTCACAAAGTTGTGCAACCATCGCCACTATCTAATTCCATATTTCCGTCACCCCAGAAAGAAACCTTATACCTGTCAGTGGTCACTGTCAATTCAATTGTCTTTTAAAGGGCTTAAAAATAAGAATGCCTTTATATTTATCCCCATCTTTACCATTTCCAGTACTTTCCAATCCCTTATAAACATTCAAATTTCCATCTTAACTAATTTTCTTTCTGCCTGAATAACTTCCTTTGCCATTTCTTGTGCAGGTCTTTGACAACAAAGGCTCTCAGCGTTAGTTTGTTCAAGTCCTTATTTCCCTCCCTAATCTGAAATTATTTCTTAGGTAAAGAATACAAGGCTTTTTTTTTTTAAAGCACTTTAAAGATGTCTCTCACTGTCATTTAATTTGCTCAATTTCTGATGAAAAATCTGCTGACATTCTTGTCAGTCTGCACCAGTTTTCTCTGTATCACTGGTTATCAGCAACTTGATTGCGACGTGCCTGGGTGCGGTTTCCTTTATATTTATTCTCCTTGGAATTTGTTGAGCTTCTTGGATCTGTGGGTTTGTAGTTTTCATCAAATTAGGAAATTTTCGAGTTATTACTTTTAAAAATCATTTTTGTTCTTTCTTTTTTCTCCTTTTCCAAGGCTCCAATATATGTTAGATTGTTTTTGTTTCTGACTCCCTATTTTAGTCACTGATGACCTATTAATTTCCCTCACATTTTCTACTCTGTCTCCTTTTGGACAGGTTCTATTGTTACATCTTCAAGTTCAGTGATTTACTGTGTCTCATCTGCTGTTAGTCACACGGGTGTACGTTTCATTCCATTTTCATCCCTGGAAGTTCTAGCAGGTCTTCTTGACATCTTCCATCTCTCTCCCCATTATGCCAAACATTTCCTTTCCCTGCCTGAACATATAAAACATATTTATGATAGTTGCTTGAATGCCCTGCTTTAATTCCATTATCTGTCATTTCTGGGTCTATTTCTGTTGGTTGACTTTTCTGATTATAGGTCATATTTTCCTGGTTCTTTGCACAGCTGGTAACTTTATTGGATGCCAGACACTGTGAATTTTATACTTCGGGCATGGGACTTTGCTCTAGTCCTTTAAACAGTGCGTGGCTTTGTTGTGGCATACAATTAAGTTTTTTGGAATTGGCAGGTTCCTCCAAGATTTACTTTTACACTTTGTTAAGGCAGGTCCAGGGCGACCTTTAATTTGGGGTTAAGTTAGCCCTATCGCCAAAGCAACTCCCTCTTGGTGTACACTCACACTGGTGAGAACACAGACTCTTCCTAATCCTTTGTGAGTCCTAGCCTACCGTTTCTCAGTAGGGTCCTTTCTCTGGCCTCTCATGTGCAGATCAGTACTCAGCCGGACTCAAGGTGACACCTCTGCATATTTCTAGAGTCCTCTGTGCAACATCTTCCTCTCTGGTACCCTGCCCCACAAATTATAGCTGCCCTGGCCCCCTCAAACTTCTGTCCTCTACTTGTTTGAAGTAGCCAGGTAAATCCAGTCCTTGTCTGTCATTCCATCATTGATGGATAAAATAAATTTTGTAAATCAACTGGTGATTTCACAATATCCTATCTCAAGCCCTTGTCTTAGCCTTTGCCCAGCTCTACCTTTGAAAAATATGTAACAATGCTAACTACTTTTTTTCTTAGAATTTGCTCCACTCTCAGGTTGGCACTATTTTAATTCTCCTACTTCTCTGATTATTTTTTATTCTTAGTCCTCAAATACACGCAAGTTTCCAAAGTTCCATCTGTGCAGGGTCTCACTGTGTGTAATTTGAATAAGCCCCACAATTTCATTTATGTCCTCTTTTGCTGCTGACTCTTAACATGATAGGCACCAAAATACATAACTGGCCATCTTGGACTTCTTTATGAATAGAAAGAACACAAAGAAAAAAGCAGAATACAAGATGTACATCCTCAACTGCATTTTAAAATGTGAGTTCATATATATACATTTATATATCTGTAACCAGAACAAAAAAACAATTTAATTAAAATGTTAAGAATGATTCTTTTATAATTTTTTATTTATGTTTCTGTATTTTCTGTGCACGCACGCGCGCAAACACACACACACACACACACACACACACACACACACACACTAAATTTATAATGTTATTTTTCAAACCCCCATTTCTAGCTCACAACTCCAGCTGTTTTGTAGACCAGTGTCTCAAACCAAAATTTTCAAACACCAGTCACATATCTGTCCCAAAATGTACTATTACAAACACAGCACTGTCTTCATGCAAGTTAACTCCCACATGTACAAGTGAGGATGTATATGTACGTGTTTATAAGTGTAGAACGGAATTGCTAAAACAAACGGGGTGTGCATTCTTTATGACTGTGTGTATATACACTACTTTTATTTAAAATTGTTACTAAAGTATGCCATACATTCAGAAAAGTACACAATTTCTAAGTTTATAGCTTGATAATCTTCCCAATGTAAACCCAACAATGGAACCAGCACCCATAGCAAGATATAGAACATTCCAAGTCCCCCATGCCCATTTTGTGTTCCTTTTCAGTGAGCTCCCCCAAGGGTAATGCTACTCTGACTTCTAACATCTTAGATTGATTTTTGAACTTGTATTTTTGTGTCTAGCTCTTTCATTCAACATTATGTGTGAGAACCATCTATGTTGCATGTGAATTGTGATTAATTCATTCTTGTTCTGTTTAACATTCCATTGTGTAAATACATCACGATTTATTCATGCGTACTTCTCTTGAGATAGGTACATTCATAATTTTAGTGGATATTATCAAGCTGCTCTCCATAGTTTAGAATCCTACCATTATTATATGGAAGTAACTGTTTCTCTACATCTCAGGCAAGTTAACGAAACGGTTTGATCTTTACCGGTCTACTAGAAATTCTTTCAATATAGTTTTTCTTTGCTTTTCTCCTATCATGACTGAAATTGACAATAATTTCCTGTTGAAGGACGACTTGTCCTTCCTTTCAACTATCTTTTAATGTCCCGTGCCCACTAGTCTATTCAGTTGTTGGTCTTTTCTGTATTGATTTAAAAGGACTCTTAGATTGTTTGATTCGGCTTTTTTTTTTTTTAAGGAAATTAACTACCTGACGATGCATGGCAAATATGTTTTTCTCAGTTTATCTTGGAGTTTCAACTTTGTTTATGCTAGTTTTCGGCATGTGTAGGTTTTGTCTGTCTTTATGAAAACAAATCAACTTTTTTTTTCTTTATGGTTTCTGAGGTTTTATAAAACTTAGAGCAACTGAAATGCTCACATGTTGCTGGTACACGACTCTGGAAAATTGGCAATGCATATTAAATTTAAATACATGTGTATCCAATGACCCAGCAGTTCCACTCAGTTTCAAAAGAAAATAAATACTTAGGTCACCACACATGTACAACAGTATTCTTAGCACTTTTATTCACTTTAGCCAAATAATGTCAACAACCAAAATGTCTATCAACAGTAGAATAAAGCGTGGCATATTAACACAACATAACATCACACAATAAAAAAGACCTGCTACAAATAACCCAAATACATCTCAAAAACATGTTAAGCAAAAGCAGCTAAGACACAAAAGAAGACTTACCGTCTAATGGGACTTATTTGAAGAACAAAAGCAGGCAAAACTAATCCATGGGTCCAAGTCAGAAATGTGGTTATCACTGGAGGAGAAGGTACTGGCTAGCAGGAGCATAGGAAGAATTTGGGGGTGCTAGATGGAGATAGTCTAAATCTTGATCTAGGTGATAGATATTTTGTGAATACATAAGAATTGAGTTGATGCCTTAAAATATGTGTACTTTCCTATCTGTGGATTGCATCTCAATAAAAGGGGTTTTTTTAGGCAAGATAAAAACTTTTCCCCAAATTGGTACTCAGTTGACCCAATACTATTTTTTGCTTTCCTCTTTATCACATATAACATATCTGTAAATGAGGCTACTTCAATAATCTCAATTCTTTCCCAGTGATAACCTGTCTACTCTGGTGCTCTAAATTACTTTGGCTTTAATACAGATTTTAATAGCACTGATCCCTTCTTCACGAATACTGATTTTCACAATTTTTATAAGAAACTGCACTTGGCACATAAACTTTAGAACCAGTTTTGAAAACGCTTCAGATATTAATTGGAATTACACTGAATTTACAGGTTTTATTTTATCAACTCAAGATATCTTCAGTATAAGATATACAATTATAAGAACTAAAATGAGATATCACACTATGATGTAATGCTGCCTTATGTCTGAGAATTCTTTCATACCTACTGGAAGAGCTCTTTTACACTTAAATGCTGGTTTGTCTCTACATCACATATGAGGTGTGCTTATAAGAAAAGAAAAATGAGTGAAATAAATTGGTTATGTACCTAAAAATTCTTCACCACTACCACCTGGCCAGAAGTGATTAGAAGATGCCATAAATTTAAAGGCATATCTCAATTTTAGAAATGACGAAATACAAACATATATCTAACAATATGAAACACAGCAGTTTAGAGGGGAAAAGGATGTCTTTCCAATGTGATATTTATCCTATCCATGAAAAATTTACATTTCAGCATCTATTCCATTCTTGTAAGTCCCCTGGTAGTTTTGCAATATTTTTCAAAGCTAGCCTTCATTTTCTTGTTAAATTTATTTCTATGTAGACTGTTTTGTTCTTCAAAAATTCTGTTGGGAGATGTGCAAAACCTCTATTTAGAAATCTATAAAACATTACTGAGAGAGAAATGAAAGACCAAAAACAAATGAAGAAATAATGTTCATGAATTGAAAGCCTGAATGGTATAAAGATTTATATTATCCCTAGACTTAGTCAGTGTAATTCCAATTGAAATCCTACCAGGTATCCTTGTGGAATCTCACAAGCTGATTCTAAAATGTAGGTGCAAATGCAAGGGGTCAAAAATAACCAAGACGTATTATTTACTGGATATCAAGATTCCTAAAACTAGAGAAGTAATTCTCCAATTTTTGTTTTGAGTAATTCTCCAACTCCTATAAATTACTGAGACTCAAGACTTGGCTTTAGTTTATGTGAATCTCTCTATTACATTCATCACATTCCAAGTAAAACAGAAAGTTTTGAAAATTTTATCTATTCATTTAAAAATAACAAGAAGCTCATTACATGCTAACAAAAACATTTATTATAATAAAGTGACTACTCTTCATAACGAAAAAGTTTAGTGAAAAGAATGGCACTGCTTTACATTTTTGTAAATCTCTAACATCTGGCTTAACAGAGACAGCTAGATTCTCATATCCGCTTCAATATTCAATCTGCTGCAATATCACATGTCATGCAGCCTCTCTGAAAAAGTTACTACACATTCATGAAAGGAGTGAATAAAGCAAATAACATCTTAACATCTTTTATGAAAACAGTTTTTACCTCAAAGACACGCTAACAATGTCTCAGGAGAACAAGTGAAACAGAGTACTTAGAACTGTGGTACATGGCACCAGGACAAATATAAGACTGAACAGGGTAGCCCAGACAAATCTCTGTATATACACAATCAGCTGATGCACAACAAAAGTAACTCTACAGAGAATGGGCGAATCGTCTTTTCAGTAAGTGCTGGTCCCACAACAGATAGTCATACAAGAACAAATTATACTGACCCCTGTCTCACACCATTAAAAATTCTACATAGGTTGATCTCAATGACAAAAACAAAACAAAAAGTAATATCGGATATTTTCATCACCAGGACATAAAATGTTCTAATTATGAAAAGGTCAACATACCTAACTTCATTAAAATTAAGAATTTCTGTTAATCAAAAGGCTGTGCCCTCTGAGGGCTGTGCCACTGGACACCTACTACACAATTCCACACTAATAAGACTGGCAGAATTAGAAACTTTGCTTACTACATAGAAACAGACACAGAAAGATAGCCAAAATGAGAAGACAAAGGGGCAGAAACCGTGTGAGGGAACAGAACAGAGATCTAGAAATAATGGAGTCAAGCCATCTAACAGAAGCAGAGTTCAAAACACTGGTTATAAAGGTGCTCAGTGAACTTAGGGGAAGTGTAGATAAATTCAGTGAGATCTTCAACAAAGAGATAAAAAGGCATAAAAATGGAAAGTATAAAAGGGAACCAGTCAGAAATGAAGAACACATTAAATGAGATGAGAACTATATTAAACGGAATAAACAAAGTGAAGAATGAAGAGGGTCAAATGACCTATACAGAGGATGGGAAAGCCAAGGACACTCAATCAGAATGGCAAGGAAAAAGAAGCCAAAGCCATAATAATAATTAAAGGAGCCTATGGGACACTATTAAAGGTAAAAATATCCACGTCATAGGGGTACCTACCTGAAGGAAAACAAGAAGTTGAAGAGCTATTTGAAGGAATAATGATGGAAAAATTTCCTATCCTGGTGAAAGAAATAGACATAAAACCCCAGGAAGCTTAGAGACTCCCCAAAATCAGGAACCCAAAGAGGCCCACACCAAGACACATCATAATTAAAATGCCAAAGGTAAAATACAAAAAGCAGCAAGAGAAAAGCAGTTAGTTAGGAACAAGGGAGCACCCATACATCTGGCAGCTGCTGTCTCAAAAGAAACTATGCAGGACAGAACGGCTTAGCGTAAAATATTCCAAGTGATGAAAACCCAGGATCTGAAACCATGAACACTTTATCCAATGAAGCTATCTATGAAGAATCGAAGGATAGATAAAGAGCTTCCCAGAGAAAAATAAGCTAAAGGAATTTGTCAACATCAAGCCAGTATTACAGGAACTGGTGAAAGGACTTATTTAAGAAAAAAAAAATGCATCAAAAACAGGAATGAAGAATGGTAACAACTACATTCCTATCAACACAAGTACCTCAAATGGAAAAGAATTAAGTGCTCCAACCAAAAGGTAGAACGGCTGAATGGATAAGAAAACAAGAACCCTCCTCCATATGCTGCCTACAAGAGACTCACTTCAGATTAAAAGACACACATTAAAAAACTAAAATAAGGCAATGGAAAAAGATATTGCCTTGATGAACCTAGAGGGTATTATGCTGAATGAAACTGCCAGAGAAAGATAAATACCACATGATTTCACGTACATGTGGAATCTAAGGAACAAAATCAACAACAAAAATGGAAAGAAACTCATAGAGAATATTTTGAGGGTTACAAATGGGAGAGGGGTTGGAGGGCTCCACGAAAAAGGGCAAAGGGATTAAGAAGTACAAATGGACAGTTATAAAAAAGACCTGGAGATAAAAAGTTTACCATAAGAAAAATAATTAACAAAGTAATCAATTGTAAGGGGCAGAAGGGTACTAGATTTAGTGGAATGATCACTTTGTGAGTTATATAGCTCTTTAATCACTATGCTGTATAACTGAACCTAATATATTATTGTATGCCAACAACTGAAAAGTACAATGATAATATGAGCAACTAATCATCTATTATGTTACAACATAATGGAAAGAAAAAAAAGAAATGCAAGGCAAGCGTGAGTGGAAGAGGACATCTGTAATGCAAATAAAAGAACTCTAAATAGAAAAACTGTCAAAAGCCTTTATTGAACCTTTCAAAGAGAAGATATCCAAAGGCCAATAAACATATAAAAGGCTGCTCAACCTCATTAGTAAACAGGGAAATGCAAATTAAAACCAGATAGGAGTGTTAAATAGTACACTCGTTTTGGGATAATCTGTAGTTTGTAATAAAATTAAACGACTACCCTACGACCCAAATATCCACTCCTCCGTATATATCCAAGAGAAATGAGTCTCTGTGTGTATAAAGATTTGCATAAGACTGTTCAGAGCAGCTTAGTTCACAATAGCCAAAACCTACAAACAATAAGAACGGAACAATCACACAATGGAACTAAGCAACAAAAAAAGAAAAATTGATAAAACTGACAACAAACATTATGCCAGGCAAAAGAATCCAGACAGAAAAGAGCACAGACTGTTATGAGCCCATTTACACGAAGTTCAAGAATAGGCTATACAAATCACAGTGGTAGAAGTCAAAACACTTAACGCCAGAATAACAGCTTCTGACGAGAAAAGAGCATGAGAGATCTTTTAGGGTGGTAGAAATGTCCTGTATCGTCATCTGGGTAGCAGTACATAGATGGGTATTAAAAAAAAAAATCCAACATTTAAGATATTTGCATTTTATTGTATGTGAAAATATACCTCAATTACACATAAAAACCATTACATATATATCAAAATAGTTAACAGAACTTAACAGATTGGCAATTCTAAGGCTTAGCTAAGAAGTAGAAAACAGGAATCCTTACACATTGTTGGGCTGGCACCTAAACTAGTGTAACCACTTTGGAAATAGTCTAGTATTACCAACTAAAATTGAAGATACACAAAATTGTTCAGAGCAGCAGTATTCGTAACTGTTGCAAAGTGCGAACAACTTAAATGTCCATTCAAAAAAAGAGTAAACAAGCCAATTGTGATATATTCATATTTTAGAATATTCAGGAATGACAGACCATAAAACATAGATGAATTTCACAAAATAACATCAAGTGAAAGCAGCCAGAGTAAAGAATACAAACTAAATGAATCCGTTTATATAAAGTTGAAAATGCAAGCAAAACTAAACTACCAAGTTTGGATGCAACCTTAGGTAGAAAAGTAAGAAAATGATTATCATAAAATTCAGGACAAGTTACTCTTGAGAACGAGGAGGGTGTTTAAAGAGGGCTTACTGGAGCCCTGACAATCATCTATTTGATGACCTGAACATTAGTTACAAAGATTATGCTTGGTAATTATTACATCAAAAACGATGCACAGCTCAATGACTTTTCTGTATCTATGTTACAAATCAGAACAACAAC
Source organism: Cynopterus sphinx (assembly GCA_030015415.1). NCBI lineage: Eukaryota > Metazoa > Chordata > Mammalia > Chiroptera > Pteropodidae > Cynopterus > Cynopterus sphinx. Next base: position 88,584,566 of record CM057379.1, on the reverse strand, counting down.
AACAAAAAGATATTCAAAAAATCAACTGGACCTGGGGACTGACTGGATTTGGTGGGGAGGGTGGAGAAACAAACAAGGACAACTCCCAGCTTTCTGATGTGCACAACTGCTTGAGTGGTTATATCTTTCGCTGAGAGAGAAAACAGCATTTTTCAAGGAAGGATATGAATTAAATCTTGGACATGTTAAATTTACAGTACTTCTAAGACATCCAAATAGAGATGTCCAGCAGGCAATCAGATATGCAGATGCAGAGTTCAAATGTTCTAGAGATCTAAATGTTCAGGCTTGAATATAAAATGTGAATATAAAATCCATAAGTAAAGCCATGGACATGGATGTGACTGTTTAGGGAAAGAAGACAGTTAGGAGAGTGCAGGACTGATCCCGGGTATATAGACATTTAATGGGCAGGTACACAAGAATAAACCAGTTAAGAAAACCAAAAAGGAACCAAGTGGCAGGAGGAAAACAAAGAACATGTCATGAACCATTAAACAAGGGAAGAGTTGGTCTAATGAGTAATAAGTCCTTCACTGCAGGTCGATGAATATTTAGAAAGGATAGGGGTCATATGCAATACTCAGCAAACCAGTTTTTATTCCACCTCTTTCTGGTTGATTTGAGACAAGCAACAGCCCAAGAGAAAACCAATGCTTCTGAGAATGGCTGAAAGTTTTTGTGCTATCTTTAAAAGAGAGGAATCAAAGCCCCCTCACTCTTTCTCCTTGACTCTCACTCAGATGAAAGGTGACAGATTTGAGACTAACGGGGTCTATGTGCTACTGGGTAAAATCATCATTAAAAGGTCAGCACACAGATGAGGGCTCACTCTTCTGCTTCTTCTCTATGACTTAAGTGGTATCAGAAGTCTTCAAGGGACGACTTTCTCTCCTCCAAGGGAGAGTCAGAGCTAAACATACTACTCGGGCAGAAAAGGCCAGAGGCAAGTGGCCAACACCAGATCAGCAGTCAGCCAGGGCAAATGGGTTCTCTTTGGTTACATAGCCCTCAGCATCGACAGGAATGAATTAGAGCAGGCTGTGCTCACATCACAAGGATAGATTTAGCTGCGTGTGAGAATTGGGGAGGTGGAAGGGGTCCATCTCATGGCCTGTTTCAGTTTGAAAAAAATTAAACTTGATGAGATTTAAAAAAGTGTCTCCACACAAACCAACTGTGCTCATCCCAGCCTTCTGTATTAAAGAATAAAATGCAAAGTATTTTGGTCTTGCATTTGCCAATACAAATATTTAATACAAATCTTTCCTTCAGGGAGCCTCTAGAATTGAAAATAGCGGCTGCTAACTGAAGAGGATTCTAATATTCCTAGGATCCCTAAGTGGAACACCATCATAAAATTTCTGAATTTTTAGCACATAAATCGCATACAAAACAAAACCACAATGGTCACCTAGGTTAAAATCATATCAGATTAGCAACTCCAGAATAAACAAAAAGACACAATAATTTTGCATCTTGATAGGAAGATTTGAGTGAAGACTGCCTCCTCCCCAAATTTATCTATAAATTCTGTACAATTCTAATCAAAATCTCAATGGGATTTCTTTTAAGAGCTCATCAAAATAGATTCTAAAATTCAAACTGCAACAGCAAATGCATGAGAATAGACTCCCCCCCTCCCAAAAAAAAGAGAGAAAGAAAAGAAGCATATTTGCTCTGTCAGATATAAAACTGACGATATAAAGCCACAGGAGAGAGGGGAATTGTGGTAATGGAATTGTGTAGAAACACAGACAAACATATCAGTGGAACAGAACTGAGAATCCTGAAAAAAAGCCCTATAAGGAAATTCTCGTAGCATTTCAAATACGGACAAGTCAATAAGTGGAGATAGGCAAAACCTATCAAATTATAAAAAGGTAAGTTAGATCTCCACCTCACACTAGACACAAAAGTAAAAAGTAAATTCCACACAAATTAAAAGAGCTAAATATGAAAAAATGTTTTCAAACAAAATATATCAGTGTTAAAAAAAAAAAAACCTGGAATAGTGGAGATTTTGCAAAACAAGGTCAAAGGGGGGGGATAAAACCCAAAACTTACCCAAAAGAAGTCAAAACCCAAAAGAAGTCAAAGCTGAGGCCACAAAAAAAAATGTTTAAACCTCTATATAAAGATACCATAAACAAAATTAAAATACAAGCGTGGAACTAGGAGAAAATGTGTAACACATACAACAAAAAATTAACTAATGTATCTAAAGAACACCTACTCTCCAAGAAAAAAAAAAAGACAACCCAAAAAGGAAAAAAGGTAAAGGTATAAACAGGAAATATCCAGAAATACAAACGCTCATCAAAATGTCTACAAAAATTAGTTTACAAATTCATCTAACACCTGATAAGCTACATTCTAGAGGATTAAGGAACTTTTTTCAAAACTAAAAGAAATTATAAATGCACATTCACCTGATATCAGGAGAAATGCTCTTGTAAATTTAAACCTATGGGGAAAAATTACAAAGAAAAATTAAAATTTTCAAATACTTAAAAAAACCTATGCATTACAAAAAGTAATAAAACAACTAAAATGTCAAAAAGATCTAAGATCTATAGAGGCAAGACTCAAACAGAAATCCCAACAGTTAATAAAAATATGAAAACCATTAAACCTTGCTCATGTTTAGGGAAAATATGCAAATCAAAACCATGAGCTGACAGTTTTATATATCAAATTGATAAAGGTATAAAAAGTGAGAATGCCCCAAACTGGCAAGGATAGAGGGCATCCAACATTCTCTTATATCATTGGTGGAATTATGATATGAGAAAATAATTGTGACATGTTAAATGAGGAAAAAAATATAAAATACATACAGTGTGCTCTCAACCATGTTTTAAAATAGTAGATAAGTTTTATGAGCACTTACTCTTGTGCCAGGCACTGTGCTAAAACTGTTTATAGGTACTGGTGCAATAGTGTACCCCATAAACAGCGTAATCCTAAATTAGACACCATTATTACCCTCATTTTACGGAGGAGGAAACAGACGAGAGAGAGAGATCAACTATGGAGCCAAGATTTCAACCCAGGTACTCTTGCTCTAGTGTTCATGATCTTAACTATTAGCACAATGCACAGGAGGAAATAAATAAAATTCTGAAAACAGTGTGGACTTGAGTATATTTAACTTCAATTCCTCTTTTGTTATGGATCTTCCACTATTTTACTTCTCAAATGACTCTCTTTTAAATGGTCAATAATCATAGAATGGCAACCGGAGTATACTTGAAATTCCTTTAAGTTTTAGATGTTAATAACAAAAGAAAGTTTATAGATCATAAAGCAATGGCTTAAAAATTATTTTTTAGCCAAAGAACTTTTTCGAAATTAAACTTTGTATCTACAGTATGAGAAACAGATTAAAACAGTATTTTATTCTATCACTGTATTTTAAAAGCTCAAATTTATAACATTTACAACAAAACTCTTCTGGAAGAACACAAACTTTAAATCAGGAATGACAGGGGCAGTCCAATTGGTTTTATTTTGTTTTCACAATTATCAAGAAAAACCTGAATCACAGAAATCAACAGTTGCAAATAAGAGCTTTTTGTTTTGTTTTGTTTTGTTTTTAAATAGCACATTAACGCTACCTAAAGATTTTTACTAAACCTGTCCAAGAAGTAGAAAGAACATCTCTAAGTAAAACCTCTAATAATATTAAGGAATAAGAAGACTTGGTAGTCACAAATATTTTGGTAAAAAAAAAAATCTTTAAACATACATAAACTAATCATGATACTTGGATATTAGGCATAAGGCAATCAGTCACGCGTTATTGCATACTGCAATAAGAGTTCTATAGTACTGAATTCGCCTATATAATTTTAAACTGACAAACAAGCACTGGCCTGAATTTGTAAATACTAATATAAAGCTACAATCTTTCTAAAAGAATTTTTTTTTTTAATTCAGGTATATACACAAAGAAATAAAAAAAAACTCTACTACAAGGATTGTTATCCTGGGTGTTGACATTATGGATAATTTTAACTTTTTTTCCTTTTGCTTAATTTCTCTTAAATGGTCTAAATACACTGTTCTCTTTCTTTTCTTTCTTTTTCTTTCTCTTTCTGAGAGGGGGGGCCTTTGTACTTTTTATTTTGAAATTACAAATCATAGGAGTTTGTAAAAAATACTCAGGAGGGTCCCAAGCACCCTTCACCTAACCTCCCCAATGGTAACACCTTACAAAATTTTAGTCCAATATCATAACTAGGAAATTGAACCTGTACAGTCCACAGGATTTATTCAGATTTCATCAGTTTTACATGCATTCATGTGTGGGGAGGCAGTTCTACACAGTTTTATCACATTGTAGCTTCAAGTAAACTCAGTTGAGATACAGAACTCCCCACAAGGATCCCTCATTACCTCTATAACCATGCCACCCCTTCCCACATTCCTACCTTCTGGTGACCACTAATCTGTTCTCCGTCTCTATAATTTTATTTTGATGTGACATAAATGCAATCATACAGCATGTAACCTTTAAAGACTGGCTTTTTTCATCTAGCATGACTCTGAGAAAACCTGGCAGTACAAATCGGTGGTCTCTAATGTGTTAAAATTTAGTATAATATACATGTGAGTGTATATGTAGTGTTTTAAAGTTTAAAATTTTTAAATGCAAATCAAATGCTATGAAATCCCTGTCGTACTGCAACAGAACTAGAATTCTGGGGAACAAATTTTGAAAATTGGTAACCTAGAATTAGTCGATTTCTTTGGTATCTAGTGAAAATACTATATAAAAGAGAAACCCAAGGCCCACCGCTTACATCTTATGTGTTTACAAGAACATGTGCCTGATTCTGCATTTTTCTGGGCAAGCTTTTTCCCAACTCAGATGGGTCTATGCTACATTCAAATATGACCACCTGCTATTCCCCCAAATGGCCATGATTTTCTGCTTTTCCTCATGCTGTTCCCTAGAGTTCTTCTGAATCATCACGGAAATGAATACCTCTTGAATTCCTAGTTCACATGGTGATTTAACCAGCACCACACCCTATCCCAAACTTCCTGTCTTCCTGCAGTAGGTCTGTATGACTCAACACCTCTCAGAAAAGGCTACCACACCCCAGTACAAATTTAAACTAATTTTTCCCCCTCCCCTATCTACTCATTATGCCTAGATCTATTTTATATTTTTTCCCTGGGGTATTCTGTTAAGTCTTCCTGATAACTCAACCCACTACATATCTATTGACTGACTGACTAGGTGTGACAAGTATCATATCTTCGTAAGTTTAGGCTTAGAAGGTAAATTCTTCAGGAACTTTTTCTTCTTGAGCACCATGTCTTCATGTATTGTCCTTGCTTTTCCAAAAAGAATGCTTTAAACACGTAAAAGCTGTAATACAAACTATGAGTTTTGGTATACAGATGTAAGAGAAAAATTGGCACCAATGTTTGCACATTTTTAAAAATGTGGCTATATCAATATTAGATCTAAATGCAACTTAAAGTAGTGGTAAAGAGCCTGGACTCTTGAGCCAGACTGCCTGGGTTAGAATCAGGCCTCTGCAACTGTATTATGAAAATCCAGTTTCATTCACATTCTGGGTAACTCAGTTTTCTCATCTGTAAAATGGTGACAAAAGTGCCTCACAGGACTGTAATGAGAATTAAATAATATAAGTAAAGCATTTAGAATATTGTGTAGCACACAGTAAGCATTCTGTAAGTATTAACAGTTACTTGTAATGCATGGCAGTCCAGATTCACCTCTCTGTGGTACTTCTCTACTCCTCTTGAACTCTGAGTTCACACTGTTCCTGAAACTTCCATACCAAGGAAGAATGATAACATAAGGATCTATATTTTGCGCATTAAATTCATCTAAAATGCCAAAGGTTAAATACAAAGAGAATCTTAAAAGCAGCAAGAGAAAAGCAGTTAGTTATCTACAAGGGAACACCCATAATAGAACAGCTTGGCATAAAATATTCCAAGTGATGAAACCCAGGATCTAAAACCAAGAATACTTTATCCAAGGAAGCTATCTATGAAGAATCGAAGGACAGATAGAGTTTCCCAGACAAAAAATATGCTAAAGGAATTTTTCAACATCAAGCCAGTATTACAGGAAATGCTGGAGGGACTTCTTTAAGAAAAAAAAAAAAAGTGTATCAAAAACAGAAATAAAGAATGGTAATAACTACATTTTTATTAACAAGTCAAGTACCTCATATGAGAAAGAATTAAGTACTCCAACCAAAAGACAGAGTGGCTAAATGGATTAAAAAGAAAAAAAAAACAAAAACCCCAGGATCCCTACACATGCTGCCTATAAGAGACTCACTTCAGATCGAAAGACACACAGAGACTAAAAAAAGAAGGATGGGAAAAGACCTAGAAAGTATTATGCTGAATGATATGGACCGATAAAGATAAATAGCGTGTGATTTCACATACATGTGGAATCTACAGAACAAAATCAACAACAACAACAAAAGTGGAAATAAACTTACACAGAATATTTTGAGGTCTACTACTACATGGGAGGCGGGTTAGGGGAAATGGAAAAAAGGGCGAACGAATTAAGAGGTACAAATGGATAGTTAGGAAATAGACATCGAGATACAAAGTGAAGCATAGGAAAAATAGTTAATGTTCTAATAAACATATAAGGGGGAAGAATGGTACTAGATTTAGTGGGGTGATCACTTTGCAAGTTATGTGGATCTGTGATCAATGTGCTATACAACTGAAACTGGTCTACTATTGTATGCTAACTATAATTTTTAAAAAACAATGAATTGTACAATGTAAATATGAGCAACTAATTGCCTATTGTATTTCAATGGAGTTGGAAAAAAATTAAAAAATAAATTCATCTTAGTCCAAACAACTAGAAAACTCTCTGGCATCGCTCTTAATGATATTTTTGTGGGTATGTCTCCTCAGGCAAGGGAAACCAAGGAAAAAAATTAAGAAATGGGATGACATCAAACTAAAAGTTTTTGCACAGCAAAGAAAACCATCAACAAAATAAAAAGCCAACCTACTGGATGGAAGAATATAACACCAATGATACATCCCATACAGAGATGTCATGCAAAACACATGAAAACTCATACAACAATAACAACAAAAGAAATCCAATTTAAAAAAGGGCTTAGGACATGAAGAGACATTTGTCCAGAGAGGACATAGAGATGGGCAACAGACATATGAAAAGGTGCTCAACATCACTAATCGTCAGGGAAGTGCAAATTAAAACCACAATGAGATAGCACCTCACATCTGTGAGAAGGACTATCATCAATAAAATCAAGAGAATGTGGCCCTCCTGCACTGTGGGTGGAATAGCAAATTGCTGCAGTCACTATAGAAAACAAGGTGGAAGTTCCTCAAAAATTAAAAATAGAGCTACTTTATGACCCAGCAATCTACTTCTGGTATTTATCTGAAGAAATTCAAATCACTAATCTGAAAAGACATATACACCCCTGTGTCCATTACAACATTATTTATAATAGCCAAGATACCACAGCAACCTAAGTGTCTGTCAACAGACGATTAAAAAGGTGGTACCTATATACAATGAACTATGGCTCGGCCATAGAAAAAAAAAGTGAAATCTTGCCATTTGTGACAAGGATAGACCCAGAGAATTGTGCTAAGTGAAATAAGTCAGACAGAGAAAGATAAACACTGTATGATTTCATTCATACCTGAAATCTAAAACAAAACAGAAACAGGCCCATAGATACAGAGAACAAATTGATGGCTGCCGGATGGGAGGAGGGGTTGGTGGGATGGGAGAAATAGGGAAGGGAGTAAGATGCACAAGATGCAGTTATCAAAAGTGGGACGTAAAGTACGCCACAGGGGACAGAGTCAATAATATTGTAATAACTATGTATGGCATCAGGCAGGTATAGGCTTTTTGGGGTGATCACTTCATAAGTTATATAAATGTCTAATAACGACGTTGTACACCTGAAACGAATACAATTATGTATGTCAACTGTAATTGAAAAACAGTTTTATTTAAGACAGTTAACTACGAAAGCAAATTTTCCTGTACATACTAGCAGTTATTAACATGCTACCGAATATGAACGTAAGCACTTGAAGTATGGCAGTGATGGAAAAGAATGCTAGCAAAAGTAAAGTACAGATCAGAATATATGATAATTTTGTTTGAAAAATGGAGAGAATGATACAATCACATTTTGGCTTGTATATGCATAAAATGGCTCTAGCAAGTTTAATGACAACGTATGGAGAACGAGAACTGCATGTTTGAGGTAAGGGGTATGAAGGAGACTGTTCACTGTATATGCTTTAGTATCTTTTGGATTTGAAGCAACGAATGTAATACCTACACAAGAATGTAACCGAAAAAGCCAGGCTTCTAGTCCCAACCTCCCACCATGTTACCTTGGACAAAGCGAGAAGCAGAAGAGATTTCCAGGTTCTATTCTAATTCTAAACCTATGTGATCTCAATGGGGTGGGGAGTAGTATATATGGTACTCATTTAAAAAAAAAAAAAAAAAGACACGTTGAGAGATACTAGTTTAAAATCTTGCAAAGTAAGACAACTTTTTAAGAATTTGATGGTTTTTAAATACTATTTTTACAGTTTTAAGAACTGTAGAATTGTCAAGCCTATTACTCTTTCAAGTTCATTTGTACTATTTTTACGGAAAATCTTTTCTTGGAAGGGGTCTAATGTAACTTACTATGCCATGGAGTGAGCAATAAAATACACTAATTTACATTTAAAATGCATAAATGACTATACCTAAAACAGGAAACTTATACTAAAAGTGTTTATTATCAGACACTGTAAGAAAAAAAAAAATAACACCGTCAATCGATGCTAACAGCGATAGCTAATTGAGTACACTTCTTCCAGGTGTGGATTCCATTTATCATCTTTAATCCTACCATTCATCTGGAAAAGTAAGTTTTAGTATCCCTATTTAACATAAGAAAAGGATGAAACCTCCCAAGTCTAACAAATGACAGAGCTAGGAACCCATTCTGAACTTCTGGATCTGAGCTCAGTGCACCAGACAGGAGTTACTTAATGGTGGCTGGCACACTGGCACAGGTTTACCACAGAGGTTTTACTATTTTATATACCTATTAGGGAAAACGAGGAGAAGAAAGTAAACTTTTAATAAAGCTAAATGATTCCATTTAAAGGGCTTTTATTCTGAGATTCTATTCTTTCAAACTGAGTTAAATTATCCTTTTTTTTTTTTTTTAACTGAAATGATAGTGACAGTGGATAGTGGTGTGGGTTATTGTTGCTGTTTTTATTGGATATACCTGACAGAACAAAAAACTGGCAACTCTGTTACAACCTCCCAGCTTGGAGGGTAAATGTTTCTTTTGAATCCCAAAGTCTGGGAACTACTTCCCTTGGTGATGCCTTCCAAAATACTAGAGGACTTCACATGCTCACGCGTGCACCACCACATGCACGCACACCCTCAAGATTCTCTCATTAATCCCTATTCTACTGAGATAATCCAAAATCACATGAATTCATGCTGGATTCAGGCAGAGGGCTTCCTTCGGGATTCTTTTCCTCGGGTTAACTTTTCTCATCCTTTATTCTCACTTCTACTCGAACCTCTGCTCAAACTTTCTTTTTCGAAAGTACTCACGTTTTTCGATATCGCTGCTAAGTGACAATACTTAAGTCAAATAAAAAGAACTGCCTGAGGTCTCCAATAATCTGTTTTTAAAACCTTTTTCATTTTGACAAAATAAAAACTTTTAATGTTTATTCTACTACTTCCAAAATAAAATTGGTCTATAAGTCAGAATCAAGCCACTGTAATTTCCAAATTTCTGTGTCTTCATTAAAAGTATGAAGTCTGAAAATAGTTCAAGACAAACTCCAATGCTAGCTTGTTCGTGTAATCGCCAATATGTAGATCAAAATAAAATTAATAAGCTTGAACATTACTGTTTACCCAGCAATTAACAGACAACAGGAGAGGAAGAAACTGTAACCTGTCAATTTTGAAATCATTTCCATTGCTTTTGCTACCTTTTTAAATGAACCCTCCTAAATAAAAGAAAACAAAGCAGCAGTCACTTTTAGAATATAAATTTCTCTTTCTTAAATTTGCTTAGGCAAATCGAATGCAAAAAAATAAATAAATAAAATGTAACGATAAATTAACTACGACATTAAAAGAACTAATAGCAGCAACACAAAACAATCCCTCCAGTTTAGCAATGCGTGTACTTTTAATTTTCTGCGGATTCCATTATACTAACCGACAATGTTTAAGTCACCCCACCGCCAGCCACTATAGAAGGCATGCTCCTATTTTACTCAAAGGTTAAAGCAGACCGAAACTCGGGCCATTTCCCCGATGCGTGCACACCGAAATACACGTCGGGAGAATCCAAGAAATCAGACATGTTAAGTGCTGATATCTTCTTACAGAGTACGATCAAATTAGCCTTTGCCCACAGATGTCATCGTCTCCACAAGTCTGCAAATCCTCCTCAGCGCTAGGGTACAAAGCGGTCTGTCTAACCATGGACACACCTGTCCTAGCCGGGGAGACAGTGGAAAACGCAACCCCTGACCCACGCCGGCCCCGCAAAGCCTCGGGCTGCAGCGATGCCGGGCGAGGCGCGGACACTCAGCTCACGGCTCCCTGTGACACAGTCCTGCACCCAGGACTCGCCTTCCCGGCGAGCACCAGGAGATCTGGCAAGCCGGCCGTGTCCCCCCATCCGCGGGCCCCTCTTGCTCCTTCTCCGCCCGGCCTGCTTCAGCGCTCCCAGTCTGCTCCGGCCTGCCGACTGCCCTGTGCCACCTCATCGCTCCGCACGAGTCGCGCAGCCCCACCACCTCCGCCCCGGCGGCCTGCTCTGCGGCCGCTGCCCCAGCGCCGCGGGTCCTCGTGCGGCCGGAGCCGCAGCGACCCCCAGGCCCGAGCTCCCGCCGCGCGCTCCCCACCCCCAGCGTCCGCCCTCGCGCCGGCTGGCCGCTCCGGCCCGCTCCCCGCAGCCGGGATACCTGGAGGTAAGGGCGGCGGAGCACTTCACCCAGGGCCCCAGGTCGCAGAGGGCCCGGTGTGCGGGGTCCCGCTCCTTCTCCCGCTCCACGTGGTAGGCGTAGATGGAGAGGAGGATCCCGGCGGCGCACACTGCATACCGGGCCACCCGTTCCCACCGCGGCACCGACACTCTCAGAAGGACAGGCGCCGCCATCTTTCCCCCTCCGCCGCCACTGCCTCCTTCGCCGCCGCCGCCTCCCTCCGCCTCCACCTCCGCCGCCGCCGCCGCCGCCCGTCGGGGCCCGACCCAGCCGCCGCCGTTACCGCCGCCGCCGCCGCCTCCGCCGCTGCCGCCGCCGCCGCCGCCGCCTCGCCCCATTGGCTCGGCCGCCGCCTCGGGCCCCGCCCCGACAGGCACGCGGCCCAACCGCCCCGAGAGGAGGGCCCGGCGAGGCGGGGCCGGCGCGCGCGGGCGCGGGGGGCGGAGGCGGCGGCGCAACTGCCGGGAAGGCCGGCCTGCCGGGCGGAGGCCGGGGCGAGCCGCGCACGCAGGGGGCGCGGCCTGCGGGAGGGGCGGGGCCGGGGGCCGGGAGGGGCGGTGCTGGGCGCGGCGCGGGGGGAGGGAAGGGGAAACCAGGCGAAGAGGAGAGGACGGGGCCGACGGTGCGAGGGGCTCGGGCAGGACCGCTGCAACGAACACGCTCCAAAGCTCTTACGGCGTACGACCTGGCGAGCCTTTGGTCCCGCTACCGTGGAGGTGGCGGTCAATTGCCATCCTCTTTTTTAATCACTTGATATTTTCTGACCCAGTCTAAACTCATCTTGGCGAAATGTCCAGGCCCCCTCGCTACGCTCGCCTTCCCTGACTCCTCCACCACCACCGCAAGGCATAGCGCGTATTCAACAGGTGCAGACTTAACTTTTTTTTTTTTAGAAGAATTTCGAAAGGCTTTGCGTCTCTGTAAGCTGAACTAGAGATGGCTTAACATAATTCATGCAATATAGAAAAAGATAAAAACGAACTGAAAAATCAGGATTAAAAAAATCAAGTCAGAATAAAAGGAAAGACCGGAAGTAGGAACACAGAAAAGCAGGCCATAAGATCTTGTACAATTATGACAATTGAGCCATAAGTTTGGCTCTGGGCTTCCCATTGGCCAAAACTTAGTGTCTCTAAGAAGAAGGAAACATACCTTTCTTGGCGATTGTTAGTTTGTTCCTTGTTGCAGTTCTCAGAGTTCATACAGTGAAATTTGATTTTATGTAATGATTTTGAGTAATCAATGCTCTTTTATTATCTTTTGTCAGGTAACAAATTACCCCAAACTTAGCAGCTTAAAACAAAACAAAACTTATTTTTTCAGTTTCTATGGGTCAGGAATTTAAGTGCTATTTAGCTGGGTCGTCTGGCTCAGGGTATCCCACAAGGCTGCCATCAAGGAGTTGACCAGGCTACAGGCATCTCAATACTGGCGAATATTCTTTTGAGCTCACTCAGTGGCCTTTTTCAGGCCAAGTTCTACTATGCAGTGCCCCCCCACACACACACACACACTTAGAATACTTTATCTGGTATTTCTGTATTTGTATTTCTGTATTTTCTGTGTTGGCTTAATCTACCATGCCAGAAATATGTCCAAAAGGATTTCTATATGCCCATTTATTACCCCAAACTTGCTTTGCTGGGTTAGAATGCTGTACTCTACATTTTTAACCAAAGTTTTGGAAAAGATTACAACAAGACACAACAGGATCCTTGAGGTGTGGCAGTAGCTGGCCAGAAATCTCTCTATAGCAGAGTCTGTGTGCAGAGAGGGGACAGATGTTTTATTTTTTCATTCAAGGAGTACTGGATTCTGATATTATTGTCAGTACAGAGGAAATGCTCATTTTTAAAGTACTGAATGAGGAGTGGACCAGTAAATCATCCCATGTACACAAATGACCTGCGGACTCACAAGGTGAAGGGGTGTTCTACTGAGCACATGGCGACGTGCTAGGCATTGTGTCAGCCTCTCGATATTTTATATTTAAAATTCATAAGATCTGCACAAGGTAGATATCATTATCCTCAGTTTTCATGGAAGAAAAGTGAGTCTCAGAGGGTTAAGTAATTTGTCCAATTACTGTAAGAGGTAGTTAGTACTCAGGCCTGTCTGATTCAGGTGTTGCCCCTCTTTCCATCAGTGCATGTGGCTTATCCCTGAGAAACCACTTCTCAATTTGACATAGATTCTCTGTTTGTCATCAGAATGTAATGAATGGGTTATTCACCAAAACTTCCTTTTCATTCTACTCTGTCAGAGTAATTGAGCTCCAAGGTCTTTCCTTGTTCTTGCCTCAAGGTGAAAACAGGTATTTCCCGGTGGTTCTCAGTAGGCTGGACCCAGGGTTAAATTCTGCTGAGATTCTATCTGCATGCTGCCATTTTAGACATACCTCCAGGGCAGCCTGAGGCCCCTAAAATGTGTCTCCACTCGGGACCTTTCCTTCCAAAATCCATGAACCCCAGCATGGACACCCAGACAACAAGCCTAAGCTTGATTCCAGAACTCCAGTAGGAAGCCTAAAGCCCATGACTTCCACCACCAGGCCTCATATCCCTATCATCTTGTTCTAAGTTCTTTACCTGAATCAACTCATTTAATTCTAACAACAAATCTATGTTTTACAGATAAGAAAACTGAGGCTTAAAGAGGCTAAGTAACACGCTGAAAATCACATACCTAATAAGTTGCAGAACTAAGACTCAAGCTCTAGCACTCTGACTCTCAGATCCATGCTATGAACTAATATGCTCATAGATTTTTGGATCTGCCCCTCTTGCATTTATCACCATATAATAATATGTAATACATGCGTACATATATATATATGTATGTATGTATGTGTATATATATATGTATATATATATACATATATATTTAAATCTCATTTCTATCTGTCCCACTAGAATATAACCCCCAAAGGGCAGAGATCTTTGTCTGCTTTGTGAACTACTGTATCAACTGTATCAGCATCTAGAACAGGATCTGATCACAGTAAGTACCCAGTAAGTACAGTTTGAATGAGCACTGAAAAAAAGCATTAGTATATTTGCATAAACAATGGCCCATAACAAATATCTTTTCCCAAATAAAAGAGAAGTCCTCCCTACAGAGATTACTTTTCTCATCATCCCAAAACAAAAGGCAAAAGCCCAGAAGGGCTTTGCAATAGTGTTTGCCATCTGTGCTTTCACCACACTTTTCTCAAGTTCTCTACTTTCCTGAAGATATCAGTGTCCATGAGGATAGCCATGCAATTCCCCTGACTCATCATCTCATATCTTCCTCAACTCTGATGATCTTTGCTTCCATTCCACTTAAGCTACCTTTGCAACCCTTTTGAAGAGCCAGATTTTTGAAATCTTACACTCCAATATTCTCTTCTTTATCCTTAAACTCCATGGAGGATTGCATTTTTGAAGATGGCTGCAACAATATCTCCCATCCCACATTACCTTCTTCTTCATTGTGTATTATAAAAGGTGATATCACTTCTCTGTGGCCTTTTGAGATGCTTGCTCTTTGAACCCAGCTGCCATGCTGTGAGGAAGCCCATGCTACATAGAGAGGCTGCACTGAGATTTTCCAGCCAACTGTACCAGGTTTGAGCTGACAGCCAACATCAGTCACCAGACATTGGACTAAAGAAGCCTTCAAGGTTACTGTGGTTCCAGCTTTGGCAATAGCATGAGAGGCCTGAGTGAAAACCGCCTTGCTAAATCCAGTCAATTCTCAGAAACACGGAAAAAAAAAAAAAGATTGTTGTTTTAAGCCTCTAAAGTTTTGAAGTTATATATTATGCTGCAAGAATAACTGAAACACCCTCCTTCTAGCTCTCTGGTTCTCTCATTCACCAAACCTAGCCTCTCTCTGGAAACCAGCTGTGCTCTAATCACTGTATTCTCCATAGTCCCAGCAGGGGATGGGTTGGGGCATCTTTCTGCTCTTCATGATTATTTCCACATCATTTTTCATCCTGCTTGGCTAACTTAAATATCTCCTGCATTCTGTCACCTTGAATAGTCAGTTTATGTGACTGCAGCAAGCCTGACTTTATGGGGTTCCCTCTCTAAGGATTTCTGAGATTCTTTGAAGAGAAAATGCTATTACAAGCAAATGGCATTCAGAGAAAAGCAGGAGTAGCAGTTAATATCAGACAAAATAGTCTTCAAAATAAAAAATGTAAGGAAAGATATTGAGGGCACTTCATAATGATAAAGGAAATCATACACCAAAAAGGAATAACACTTATTAATATCTATGCTCCCAATCATGAAGGCCCAAAATATGTAAAGCAATTACTAACAGAACTAAAGTGAGAAACAGACCAAAAGACCTTCGAGTAGCGGACATAAATACCCCACTGTTGGAATGGGCAGATCATCCAAACAGAAAATCAGTAAGGAAATAACATCCTCAAATCACACATTATTAGTCCAACTGGACATAATTGACATTTACAGAGCCTTCTATCCCAAAACAGCTGCATATACATTCTTCTCTACCGCACATGGAACATCTTCAAGGATCGACCACATACTAGAACACAGAAATAGCCTGAACAAATATAAAAAAGTCGAAATCATACCAACCATATTCTATGATCATCATGCTTTGAAACTAGAAATCAACTGCAAAAAGAAATCAGGAAAAAACACAAATACATAAAGATTAAACAACATGCTACTGGGTCAGAGAAGAAATAAAAAGAGAAATCAAGAGATACATAGAAACAAATGATAACAATAGTACAACACATCAAAATGTTTGGGACACAGCAAAAGCTGTCATAAAAGGAAAGTTCATATCATTACAGGCCTATCTTCAAAAACAAGAATGAGCCCAAACAACCTAATGCTTCATCTTAGAAAGCTAGAAAAGGAAGAACAAATGAGGCCTAAAATCAGCAGAAAGAAAGACATCGTTGAAATTAGAGCAGAAGTAAATGAAATTTAAAAAATAAAAATAAAAAATAACTACAACAGAGAGCTGGTTCTTTGAGAAAGTTAATAAAATTGACAAACTCCTAGCTAGACTCACTAAAGAAAAAAGAGAAAGGACACAAATAAACAAAATCAGGGATAAAAGAGGGGGAAATTACAACTGACATCACAAAAATACAAAGATCATGCAAGAATACTATGAAAAAGTATATAATAACAAATTTAATAACCTAGAAGAAATGGACCAGTACTTAGAAAAATACAATCTTCCTAGACTGAATCAAGAAGTTCCAGAAAATCTAAGTAGACTGATCAGCAGTATGGAAATTGAAACAGTCATCAAAAACCCACCAAAAAGTAAAAGTCCAAGACCAGATGGCTTTACCAGTGAATTCTACCAAACATTCAAAGAAGATTTAATGTCTGTTCTCCTCAAACTCTTCCAAAAAATTTGAAGAGAAGGCAATACTTCCAAACTCATTTAATGAAGCCAATATTATTCTGATACCAAAACCTGATAAAGAAACACACTCAAAAATACAGACCAGTATCTCTCATGAACACAGATGCAAAAATCCTAAATAAGATACTAGTGAACTGAATACAGCAACATGTTAAAAAGATTATACACCACATTCAAGTAGGCTTCATCTCAGAGGCACATGGATGGTTCATCATATGCAAATCAATCAATGTGATACACCACATAAACAAATTAAAAAATAAGAATCATATGATATCAATAGATGCAGAAAAAGCCTTGACAAGATACAGCATTCATTTATGATCAAAACACTTCACAAAATTGGTAGAGAAGGAAAGTACTTTCACATAATAAAGGCCATCTATGACAAACCCTCAGCCAACATTATACTTAATGGTGAAAAACTAAAAACCTTCTCTCTAAGATCAGGAATAAGGCAAAGCTGTACATTATTGCCACTGTTATTCAATATAACATTGGAGGGCCTACCAAGAGCAGTTAGGTAAGAGAAATATATAAAAGGCATCCAAATAGGAAACGAAGAAGTCTAACTGTCACTATTTGCAGACAACATGATTTTTCATATAGAAAGCCGTAAAGATTCCATAAGAACACTACTAGAAACAATAAGCAATTACCATAAAGTCTCTGGATACAAAATCAAAGTTCAAAAATCATAGTGTTCATATACTCTGATAATGAAGCATCAGAAAAAGAAGTGGAGACAATAATTCCTTCTGCAATAGCAACAAAAAGAATAAAATACCTAGGAATAAATCTGACGAAACATGTGAAGGACCTATATAATGAAAACTATGAGACACTATTAAGTCAAAGAAGATACAAAGAAATGGAAAGATATTTTGTGTTCATGGACTGGAAGAATCAACATAGTTAAAATGACCATATTACCTGAAGCATTATACAGATTTAATGCAATCCCCATCAAAATCCCATCAGTTTTTTTTTTTAAGAAAGAGAAAAAAAATCATCAGATTTGTTTGGAAGCACAAAAGACCCTGAGTTGCCAAAGCCATCCTGAGAAAAAAAGAACAAGGCTGGAGGCAACAGTCTGACTGACTTCAAATTATACTACAAAGTGAGAGTAATCAAAAGGGCAGGGTATTGGCAGCAAAACAGACATACACAATAGGATAGAGAGTCCAGAAGTAAACCTATATTTATATGGGCAAGGAAAGCCTCTTCAATAAATGGTGCTGGGAAAATTGGAAGGCCACCTGCAAAAGAATGAAACTAAACTGTTGTCTATCACCAAACATCAAAATTAACTCAAAATGGATTAAGGACCTGAATATAAGACTGGAATCAATAAAATGTATAGAATTAAGTATAGGAACTAAGCTCAAGGACCTTGGA
Organism: Cynopterus sphinx; assembly: GCA_030015415.1. Classification (NCBI taxonomy): domain Eukaryota; kingdom Metazoa; phylum Chordata; class Mammalia; order Chiroptera; family Pteropodidae; genus Cynopterus; species Cynopterus sphinx. Next base: position 88,566,698 of record CM057379.1, on the reverse strand, counting down.
CCTAAAGAGAATTTTATGAATTTGACCTCAAAAGCAAGGGAAGTGAAAGCTAAAATAAATGAATGGGACCACATCAAACTAAAAAGCCTCTGCTCAGAAAAAGAAGCCATCAACAAGGTAAATAGAAAACCATCTGAATGGGAAAATATATTTGCAAGCAGCCCCTCTGATAAGGGCCTAATATCCAAAATATACAAAGAACTTATATAACTCAATAACAACAAAGAAACAAATAATCCAATCAAAAAATGGGTAGAGGACATGAACAGACACTAGAGGACATACAAATGGCCAACAAACATATGAAAAGATGCTCAACATTGTTAGTTATTAGGGAAATGAAAATCAAAACCACAATGAGATACCATCTCACACCTGTTAGAATAGTTATAATCAACAGGACAAGTAATAACAATTGTTGGAGAGAATGTGGAAAAAAAGGAACCCTCACACACTGCTGGTGGGAATGCAAATTGTTACAGACATTATATAAAACAGTATGAAGGTTCCTCAAAAAAGTAAGAATTGATCTTCCATGTGATCCAGCAATCCCTCTACTGAGTATTTACTCCAAAGACCTGAAAACTCATATCCAAAAAGATATTTGCAGACCGATGTTCATAGCAGCATTATTCACATTGGCCAGGACATGGAAGCAACCAAAGTGTCCTATGATAGATGACTGGCTAAAGAAGCTGTGGTACATATATACAATGGAATATTACTCATCCATAAGAAGAGATGAAATACTGCCATTTGTGACAACATGGATGGACCTCAAGATAATCATGCTAAGTTAAATAAGCCAGACTGAAAAAGTTGAAAATCATGTGATATTACTTATATGTGGGATATAAACCTAAAGCTACAAATGAACAGAACAAGCAGCGACTCAAGGACATGAACAATGGTCTAGTGGTTACGAGAGGGTAGGGTGTGGGGGAGGAGAGAAGAGGTAGACAGGGTAAAGAATGTCAAATATAGGGGGATAGGGGGAGAGTGAAGTGGGTAAAGAGGAGCAAATATATGGTAGCTGAAGGAAACTGTATGGTAAAAAAAAAAAACAGTTTAATACTAAAAAAAAAATTGCAGATTCCTGGGTTTTGCTGATGTCCATCAGAGAGGCTTAGGAATGTATATTTTTGTCAAGCCCATTAGATGCTCTTTATGATGCATGATTTCCCTGGGGAGGGTAATTCATAAGCCTTATCTTAAATATTCTTCAGGTTAAATGATGTTGGCCATAGAGCAGCTGCCTTCAAATTTCAACATGCTTAAGAATAACTTGAGAAGTTGTTAAAATTTCATATTCCTTGTCCTACCTCCAAGAGGGTGGCACTCAGGAATCTGCATCTTCTAAGGTTAGTCTTTGAGAAGCACTTTCGACTCTTGTCATTTACATGTAGAGAGAAGCCAGGCATATTTTTTAAAAGAAAAAGTCTGACTTTGCTGTGTAATTTCAATATCCCAGACCTTAACAACTTTTAGGTGCAAACAAGTTCACATTAAATTTATAACTGAATCTTGTGAATTATAAATACCAGATGATTATGCAAGAATCAGTCCCCCTCCCCAAGTATATTTGGAGACCTCAAAATAAAAGTGTCTTCATGTGTACATGTATTGTCTTTTGGTTAACCATACTCATTGTCAAATCTCAGCTCTACCTCCTATATGCTATGGGCAAGTTACCAGTTACTTATCTATTGCTGCATTACGAATTATCTCAAAATTTAGTGGCATAAAACAGCAGTAATATTTCTATTACTTCTCACAATTTCTGTTGGTTGGGCATTTATGAAGAGCTTGATTAGCTCAGTATCTCTGGTGTGACTGAAATCAGATAGTGATTGGAACTGGAGCAGCAGGTGGATGGAGTAGCTGGGCTGGCTGAGCATCTCTTTCTCCCTCCTCATGTAGTTTCAGAACTGCTCTGTGCAGTCACTCCATATAGTTTAGTTTGTTTCCTTACAGCATGATGGCCTCAGGGCAGTCAGAGTTCTTCCATGGTAGCTCTCGGCTCCAGGATAAGTATTCCAGTATATGGGATAAGTATTCCAGTAAACGGGTGAAAGTACACTCCCTTCCTGACCTAGCCTTGGAAGTCACATTATCTCATTTCTGCTGCATTCTGTAGGTTGCAAGAGAGTCAGAAGCCTACCCAGATTCAAGTGGAGGGGAACAGACTTCATTTCTCAATGGTAAGAGAATCAAGGTCACACTGAAGAATAACATGTGGATTAGGAGATATTAGGAAACAATCATCTTTGGAAAAAGCAATCTGCCACATAACAACATATCCATGCCTAAGTTTCTCATCTGTTAAAGGAAGATAATAATACCTACCTAATAGGTTGTAGTGAGGACTGAGTGAACAAATACATGGAAAACACTTACAATAATCCTGCATACTACATAAATACTATTATTATCACAGTTATCATCAATAACAACCTTTTCATTGCTCACTGAACCAGTACTGTTCAGTCATGGCCCCATTGGTCCTCAGAAGTGTTCTCTGAGCTCAGGTACACCACTGCTTGTTGCCTCTATTTCCCTGAGTCACTGTCACTATCTGTAAATCTTCCACTGTTGCTAGTGTCCCTGCTGGCTGAGCCAAGACTCTGTATCTGCTGGTCCCCACAGCTTCTCAGAGATGCCAGTGAGTATATACTACACTGACTGGCTGCAATCTACTGCTGTCACTGCCTCAGCATAATTATTGCCACTAACTCCAAAAGCTGGCAGGCAAACCAACATTTCTACAGAGGAGCCATGTCACCAGTGAGCTGATCTGCCCGCATATCTGCTGTTACCTCAACCTTGAGGGCAAATGCCTGCTGATTTCCCCAGTCATGAATGTCTATAAAAAGCAAGTAAAACAATCAAACAAACAAATAAACAACTCCCTCCCTCATTATTATGCTCAGTTGTGGAGGCTGTTGGCAGGGCCCAAAATGATGAATTATAGTAAAACCATTTTCTCAATTATCTCTCCTCTCTCTGTAGCAGACACTCCCAGGATGGGTTCTGACATCAGACCCAGTGCTGTTCCCTCTGTACTCCTTCTCTTCCCTCCTTATCCTGGCCCTGTTTAAACATCTGACTAGCATAGCAAGTGCCATTAGGAATATGGTAGATTCCACAGTCTGCTTCTGCTGGGTCCCAGCTAGTCCTTCCTAGATATTCATATAGTTCTAAATAGTGGACAGGATTGAAGTTAGTTTTTCCCTGGAGTCCTACATATAAGTCAATAGGTGCAGATGGGTACTTAAGAGGAAGGGAGCCACTTAGGTCCAGACATTGAACACATCTAAGTCCCAGCTCCTGCCTGCCAGGATACCCTGCCACACCTACCAGAACCCTCTCAATCACTTCCCTGTTCAAGGGCTGACCATGAGATAGTTTTCATGATTTCCTTGGCTTCTGATGTGGTGGGAGAATTGCTGCCCTAGACAGATGAGATGGCCCCACCAGAAACAGATTTCAGTAGGTGTTTAAAAGGGGGTGAGGAGGGGCATGAAGAGCTAGCTCACTCAGAGTAAGATTTACTCTTGAGGGAAGCAGGACCACAGTTGGAGGCTGAAGGAGTAGTTCTCACAGGTGATTCTGTGGGTGCTGGAGCCCATACCATGCACTTTGGTGTACAAACACCAGTGTAGTTCAGAGGGGCTGGAGGACTCAGAGTATCAAGAGCATCAGAGGCTCCTGCCCAATTGCAGTGGACATCTGGTTCTCTTCTAGGTAGGTATGCAGGATCTAAACCTCTCCAACATTTGGGCAATTTCCACTTAAGGAGGCAGAGCCCACCTCCCACTGAAAGCTGAGGACACCAGACACTTGCTTTTTTCAGCACTTCTGTAGGTAGGATGTGGGGAAACTCACAGGCTTTGTGCCAGGGAGGGTATATGCAGTGACTGCAGAATCGATGTCTAGTTTCTGGAGGTGACAGTGACAGGGTTCTGGTGCCAGTGGGAGCAGACCTGGTGTCCAGCCAGGGCATCAGGAAGGGATGTCAGATGAGATCTGGGCCTCTGTTGCTCTCGTTAGAGCTTTCTAACATGTTTTTTCTGACCATCCAGGAATTTTGCTAACTATCCAAAATCCTTTTAATATTTTCTTTTCTTTTTAAATTAGCCAGGGTTGATTGCAATGCTTGTCCATAGGGCCTTTACTAATATTGACACTTTAAGCATTTTTTAACTCTAAAAGCTTCAGAGTACAGTGCCCTAAGCAGGGACACCACGGTCAAAACAGATGTCGCTGGCATAGCAGAGGTAAGGCCTGCCAAAGGGCTGTGGACATCAACCAAAGAGGTCAGAACAGGGGGAAGCACATGGCAGATACCCCGGGGGGTAGCAAACCTGCTAGTTCTCAGGAATACCAGTAGCACACCTTAGAAGATCCTCTTCAAGGTGGAAGATCCTATAATAGTGGATGAGGGTAAGACTCAGAGACATTTGGGATCTTCATGACTGTTGACATGACCTTCCATTTGCCCACAGGTTGATTGCAACCCCAGTAAGCCTGTTGCTCCACAACCTTCACTGTAAACCAGAGTAAAGGCTAGGCCCTGGGCACAGACTGAATGTAACCTCAAAATGGGGGCCATCAGGGCTTGTTAGAAAGGGAAAGAAATCTGGAATTTGTGGTTTAAGTTTTTAATTGAGCACTATCAACTTTTTTAAAGTTCTTTTAATATCTGTAGCAGGTAATATAAGAAGATAGCATGAAGAGAAGGAAAAAGGGACAGAAAATAGAGAAAATAGAGAAAGAAAGATGGAAAATAGTTTAAAGCTGACAGTATCACTTCCATACAACTCTAGAGAATTTCTCCAATAGCACTAAAGTGTTCAGATTGGGTGATTCAGGGTGTGCTGGTAGCATCATCACCATTTTAAGGGAGGCCTAAAGTTTGGGTCTAACAGTGCTTCCAGGTTAGGGAAGCCTTGACATACAGAAGGAGGAGTCCAGAGTCTGGGCAGGGGCAGGCTCAAGTGTCTGCCTCAATGTCCTCGAAGGAAGAATAAAATTTATTTACCACAAATTCAAATGTTTTTGAAAAATAAACAAAAGAGAAATTCCTAAAGTATCTTTAATAATGCTATGTGACAGAACCACAATAAGCATAAATGTTAAGTGTTTTGAGTCAGAGCTCATCAGAGTAGGAGAGGACCCTGAGCTTCTACAGTGGGTGGAGGTACAAATGAGCTTGTAAGAATCATGACTGCACATTCTGCCCCTGAGTCTGCTCATGCCAGCAGCCCTCTGCACAGCCATCCAATCAATTTTGTGCCAGCAACTGCAGTCAGTTAAGCCTTCTTATCTCGAGAGGATGAAAAAGTGATCGATTGTTTTTTGGAACAAAGAATTTGACTCTGAAATCTATAGCTGAAGGGAACTTCCAAGATGACTGAGTCTAACCCCTTTGATAGAAAATTTCAGTACAATTAAATCTGGAAGAAAAATACTTGATACACTGAAAGGAGTTTTGCAGATATAATAATGTTAAGAGAGTGAGGGTTCTCAACAGTTTTGAATGATGTATTGGTTATTTATTGTTGCATAACAAATTACCCCAAACCTTAAAACTGTTAGTGGCTATAATTATTGTATCACAGTTTCTCTCAATTAGGAATGCAGACTCCCAGGAATCCATAATTTAGCTATGTCTCAGGATTTTTTACAAGCCTGCATCAAAGTGTCAGCCAAGGCTGTAGTCTTATCTGAAAGTTCAACTGCAGAAGGATCTATTTCAAAGCTTTCTCACATGGTTTTGGCAGGATTTTCTTCCTCACTGGTTATTGGACTGAGGAAGTCATTTCCTTGATGGCGCTAAAAAAATCTCTGTCACCCACTGACATTGTAGCCATCATAACGTTGCATCATAACCCATTACTCACATGTTTGTGGTGATGCTAGTATAAACAAACCTACTGTGCTGCCAGTCCTTTAAAAACATAGCATGTACAGTTATGTACAGTACATAATGACTATGTTACTAGTTGATCTGTTTATTATGTTTTTTATCATTATTTTAAAGTTTACCCTTTCTACTTATCAAAAAGAAGTTTACTGTAAAACAGTAGGCCAGCAACAGCTCCTTCATCTCATGTTTACCATGTCTCTAGATTACATCATGTTCTCTTGTGTTTGATTTAATCTTGTGTTGTTTTGTACAGTAACATGCTATATAGTAGTAGCCTAGGAGAAATAAGCTATATCATATAATCTAGATGTGTGGTAGATTGTATCATATAGGTTTGTATAAGTACGTCCCATGATTTTCATACAATGATAAAATCACCAAAGAACATATCCCTGTTGTTAAATGGCACATGCTTACATTCTTGTCCTTAATAGCAAGTCACCAGGTTCAACCCACACTTAAGAGGAGGGTATCATACAAGTGTGTAAATACCAGGAGGTGGGATGATTGGGAGCCACATCGGAAGCTGCTTACCATAGATGGTATACAGAAGGTAGGGAATGGGTCAGAATCACGGAATTTCTGAATTTTCTGGCTGAAAAGAAAAGGCCCTATAAATCCAGCCTCCCACATGATGCCTGAATTCCTGAAATAGCCCCTATCAGGTGGCTTTTCATTCTACATCTGTACAATGACATGGTTAGAAATGTTCTTCTAGTTATATTGAGCTAGAAAATATCAGCCTGTAACATCCACTCACGCCCATTCAGGCACCTTATAAACTGTGAAAATGATGGAAAAGTCAGAAGATTTTAATCTCTTTAATAATGGTTAACTGCTTTGATGAAAACTAAAAGTAAATTGTAAATAAAGATTTGATCTAATTTTTGAAGTAAACTAGACTAAGTAGAATGTTTCTGCAATTATTAGTTCACATATTTTGACATACAAAATAACAAAGCTCTCTCTAAAGAGCTGGAAAAATCAACAGGTTTTAAAGAAAAATCAACAGGTTTTAGTTATAGTATAACTAAAACCAGACATCAAAGTCAGCAGTTAAAAATTCCAGTTAAAAATGGATTAAAAGAAAGGTAAGTCCCCAATGCTTTACTCCTTTAACATTCAGGATATTTTTCATATGCAATTATGAATTTGGCAAGAAGTGTGAACTGTGGCCCAGTGACTGGCGGACAGCATTTCGGTCCACTGCATACTTTCTGGGAAACTATTGTAGCCAAAGTTGTGGCAGCATGCTTGACCACTCACTCATTCACGAGACCTGGCTCAAATAGCTGTTTATAAAAGTCAACTCTAGCCTCAAAAGATAAAAGATTGTGGAAGGTAATTTAGGCTATAAAAAAGCAATGACGTTAGGAAAGAAGGAAGGGAAGGGGGGAAGGAGGGAAGAAGGGAAGAAAGGAAGGCGGGGGAGGGAGGCCCGCTTCCTCAAATATTCCCTCATCATTTTGAGTGATTGCAAGATTATAGGAATATATGTAAGGCCTACATTGAGGACTACAGTACTATTTTGGGTGTGCACTTATTGGAAAAATAAATCTTATAAACTCATAGAACAGCCAAGATGAAATGATCTTAAAGAACATGTGTTCTCACCCCTAATTTAAAAAGTGATGAAATTGGGTTCCAAAGAAGCTAAGTAATTCACCAAATAGAGAAGAGCAACTCTCAGGTCAGCTATGCCCACAAGGGATTCAATCTGGAACAGCTAAAGCCAACACAGTAAAGTTTCTACCTCAGGGAACCATCGGTTCTCCTTTGCTTGCCACACCCGCTTCAGCAAGCAATATTTCTCAACTTTGTGTTTGCGCAAACTCTTGAGCAGTGCAAACTCGTGAACTAAGAGACACTCTACTCTTTGCAATCTAGGGCAAAAGCTGGGGTTTTTGTCTACACTCTAAACTCCTTCCCCAGATGCCTGAGGTGAGAGAAAAGCACATCTTTTTTTCCTAGTTAAGTGAGTAGAGACCAGGCTCATCAAGTAGGAGTAAAAGTTACTTTACTCTGAGCTAAAAGAACAGATTTCAAACCTGAGGACAGTGCTGACGGATTACTGTTCTATATAAGCTTTCGCAACTGGCGAAATGGCAGGGAACACATAGGAAAGGGGATAAACCCTCAAATATATTTGATGTTAATGCTGGTGGAGATTGAAATAATTTGTTTTTCAATATCTTTTCCTTCAGTCCATATGAAACTTAACTTTTAGTTCCAGATGTAAAACGAAAAACATGGAAATGCAAGACAGCACTTTGAAACACCAAAGAATGAAAGGAGATAAGAGGTGTTCTATGAAATTCAATAGTAAGAGATATAGAAAGGAGAAAATGGAGGATGAAGAGAGAGACAGTTTGAGAGTTGAGCAGGTATTTTTATCAGAAATGGTGTTTATTGGACTCTTCATTAAAATACTGTCTCTGGAAACAAGATTAATATCTATTCCCTTTGGTTCCCAAAATACCAAAAATAAAAACAAACAAACAAACAAAAACATGGGAGGGAAGAGAAGGACAGCGGGAGGAGGGAGAAAGAAAAGGAGGACTTGAGTAATAACTAGGAAAATCCCCAAGAAAGTGGAGGGCAGGTCCAAGTTCTTGCTTCACTGCTCTCCCATCCAATTCTATATTTCGAACAGGAAAGGATTCCAAAGCCCTATTTTAGCTTATTTCTCATATTCCTAAATCCATTCCTGTTCCTCAAGTATTTAGTTAGGGAGGAAAGCCACAAGCTAGTACAATTTGCTCACCCATCACCTCTGGATTTTTCCTCATGGAAATAGGACACAATAAAGTTAGACAATGCAAGCATTCACCCCAGGGCAGCCAGGGATGCCTTTGTTCTGGGGAACCAGGATGAAACTTAACTAAATATGCCAGGGAGCAACTTAAGCAGAGTAGAAATGGAAAATGATTTTCTACTTCTAGATATAGTAAAATGCATTAGCAATAGCTTTTGGGTCTAAGAAAATCCACTAAGTTACAAAGGATCATTTTCATTAAGGTCTAATGAGATCGTGTTTGAAGTAAGTTAAAATGATTAATGTTAATGAAAAAGATGCTTACATATTTTGTTTTTTTAAAAGTTGTGTCCTCCCACCGCTTTATTAAGGTATGATTGACATATAAAAATCTGTACATATTTAATGTATGATGAGTTTGGGGGTAAAATTTTGTCCTTTTTCAGATTGTATGGTAATTAGAATGCTCCCACATTTTAGGCATACAGGAATGCTACCTGGATCATTTAGAAGGCAGTACATGATAATACTAGTAAGTGTCTAATATTAGTTATTTTGTGGAGAGCTCTATCTTTGATTAAAAGAAGGAATTTAGAAGATTCCAACTAGGAGCTATTACAATGTTCTATGCCAAAAATCATCATGGCTAGATTGAAAATTATGGTGGGAATGAAGGGGAGGAGGAGGCAAAAAAGAGAGTTACAACCAAATAAGACTTGGAAAGCAAGTAGATCTTGTGGCAGGGTGAAAGGAGAACCGAAGAAGGCTCCCAGGTCCCCAAGTTAGATGGCCAGGTATGGTGCATGGTGGTGCCAGTCACTGAGCTGGCAGATGGAGGAGGAGGAATGCATGCCACACCACACAGCCAGTCAACATCCTCTCACCAAGTGTCAGCAGAGGGCTGTGTTTCTCCAGCTTGCTGCCTGATTGTGGACATCTCACCCACCCTGACTGCCTGTCTTCATCATTACAAAATAAAGTTGTTTTAAGGATCCAATAACATCTTCATGTTTAACAGTTGAAATAGATATTCAGAAGTCCTGAGACAGTGCACATTTAATGAATTGTACGAGTAAACAAATTAGATAAAAGTAAGTGAACTCCATGAAGCCAAGAATTATGCCTTTTGGATATTTCATTTGGTAATCCCCCCTTCTATACATTATGCCACATACTAAGAATGAACTGTTGGGGGAGCAGTCCTGGGGGAATTGGGGACTGAGGAAGTGGGCAAGCTGCAGAGGGACATAGCCACAGTGATACCCTCTTCTGCCTTGCCAGCAGTCTTGTCCATTCCTTTCTATAATCCAGTCATTTAAAATGGTTTCCCAAGTATAAAATATTTGCTTTATTTAATGACAGAACAGACACTCAATGTTTGAATTTACTGAGAAGGAAAACCATTCAAATACCATTTGAGAACTTAAAAATGCTTTAATTCAAGGAAACTGAGAAAAAACGTAGAGGTATTAGTAGAAGTAAAACCTATTTTAAGGGACTTCGTGTTTTTACAAGCAAGCCTGGTTGGTATTTTTAGCCTTCTCTCTACCCCATTTCTTTCTCTCTCTCAAAGTGTGGTTTTCATTTTCAAACTTGGGAAAAGAGGTGTTTGGGAAACTTCCATTATTTACAAGAACACTGCTACTGAAGGGCTGTTTTGAGTCATAACTAAAACACATCAACTGGGAACTTGTGACAATGATTTCTGTTTGTGTGACTACTTGAACAACACTCACTACACTCTTTTTGCAATGGGATGGAGTAGACATATGAAGAGAGACAATCTATTGTCTCCAACATCAGAGAAATTAATCAAGATGTAGATTTTGAGGGGCCAACAATTTCCTAAGAAGCCTCCACAGCCTGACCCCACTGAACCTCCAAAGGCACTGAATGCGAGGATGAAAAGACCTGAGGCTGGGCCATATTTTTTCAGAGTCATGCCCCAAACTTGGCTTAATGTGATCAAAGGAAGTTGATGTGGTAGCTCTTCATCAGTTTTCCTCTTCCCTCTCTTACCCCTTCATGTCCAGTTTCTTGATAAGCAGCTGGAATTCTCTTCAAAACAAAAATCAGTTACTACTCAGTTCTCAACCCTCCAGCAGCCTCCCATAGTCCTTAGAATAAAGACTAAATACCTTTCTAGAATCACAGAAACCCTTCCTGACAAGCCCCATGACCCCTCTGACCTCATTTCCTGCCTCTCCCTCCTGCTCTGGCCATCCTGACCTCCTTGATACTTTTCAAACACACCAAGCATACTCCTTTCTCAGGGGCTTTGCACTTGATGATCTCTCTGCTAGAAGACTCCCAGATCTTCATGTGGCTCTCTCATTTCATTCAGGTCTTTGCTCAAGTCACCTCCTTTTCTGACCATTCCATATCAAACAGTCTATTACTCTTTATCTCCTTTCCTAGCTTTATTTTTCTTCATAGATGTATGACATCCTAACATTACATTATATCTTTAATGCTTATTGTTTACCCTCATCTTCTGGAAGAAAAAAATTTATACTTGATGAATTAATGAATAAATGAATGAATGCATAAAGAGTGGTGACAGCTAATTAAGTTATTTTCATTTCATTAGTTCAAATTCAATAGTAGAAAATGTTATCAAATGAAATATTTCAATGTTAGGTAGAATTTCCATATAAAGGTGGCAAATCACAAAATCTCTCTCCCTTGATACTCATTATAAAGATATTTATTGTATGCCTACTATGTGCCAACTACTATACTATGTTCTTAAAATGAACAAGATGAGACTTCTGTCATATGAAGCATATGCTCTAAACTAGACAGAAGAACATACAATTTTTAAAAATAAATAACAAACTAATTTTTGAGTGTGTTATCTTCTCTGGGGAACTAAGCAGTGTGATGTGATGGAAAGGAGGATAAGGTCTTCCTTTAGACAGGATGAGAATGTAATGCTCCACAGAGGTGATTCTTGAGCTCAGGCCTGAAAGATGAGAAAAATCCAGCCATGTTGTGAAAGAGGTATGGGAAGTCCATTTCATGTAGGGAAGAGCATATGCAAAGATCCTGAGAAGAGAAAATACTTGGTGTTTTCAAGAGCAGAAAAAGAGGTCCATGTGGCTGGAGCATAATGAGCAAGAGGGAAGAGTTAGAAGATAGCAGCAAGGCCAAATCATGCTAGGATTTTGTTTTTGACTTATTTTAAACTCAATTCTAAACCATTAACTGTTGTCAGTTTGAAAATACTCTGCGTCTCAATTTTCTACTGTTGTATAACAAACACCTCTAAGTTTAGTGGTGTAAAATAACAGCACTCATTATTCTTCTATAATCTGGAGGCTGACTAGACTCAGTTAGGTGGTTGTTGTTCACAGTCTTTAAACCACTGCATTTAAACAATGACTGGGGCTGAAGTCATCTTATGGTTTTCTCACTCAAATATCTGGTAGTTAATGGGGGCTGTTGGCTGGGATTTCAGCTGGGGCTGACAGGTTGAACACTTACATGTTATCTCTCCATGTGATCTGGCCTCTTAAGAAATGGCAAATGGGTTCTGAGAGCAATCATCCCAGGAAAAAGAGCCAGGTGGAAACCAATCATCTTTTATAATCTAGCCTTGAAAGTCAAGGACATTCTATTCTAGGAAGCATGTACTAAGTCCATATTTAAGGGAAGGAGAACTAGATTCCACCTTTTGATAACTGGCGTGTTGCAGACATGTTTCAAAACACCATATCCTGGTTCCTGAGTGGAGAATAAATTATAGGGCAATAATAGTGGAAGAAGGGAGGCCAGGTAGGAGTCAGTGCAGTATCCAAATAAGAAGAAACAACAGTGAGGTGGAGACTAAAGACATTCAGAACGCTAGGACACATTTGGAAGGTAGAAATATTAGGACTTAGTAGTGGATTGTATTTAGGGCATGAGGAGAAAGATGACTCTGAGGCTTTTGACTTGAGCAACAGAATGAGTATTGGTGCCATTTACTCTGATGGAAAAGATTGAGGGAAGAACAGGTGATTGGGAGGTGGGAAATGAAAACCAAGAGTTTCATATAGGGCATTTGTTTTTGAGATGCTTTATTATATATACAAGGGGAAATATCAAGGAATCAGATGAAATTGAATTTGAGTTCAAGAGATAGGTGTGGGCTAAAGATACAAAGATGCCAGCTGTCAGTATATAAATGGCATTCAAAGTCTAAGGATAGCAGAGATCATCTAGCCAGAGGCTGTAGACAGAGGAGGACTAATTTTAGAGATGCTAAAACATTTAGAAACCTAAATGATAGAAAACATAGCCCAAAATTAGAAGAAAATGCCCGTACAAGTGCTTTGTACTATAGATGAATCAGGAAAAAAGAGCACAAGGACAAGAAAATGACACTGCAAAATGAGATGAAAAGGGATATTATAGAAGCAAAAAGCACAGAGAAGAGAAAAGAAATGGCATAGATGACAGAGGCATCCCTCTGACAACCAAATCAAATTTGTGATGGTAATAAGGAGAAGCAGCAAGGGAAAAACACCTGGGATTTAGATGAACAAGCCCTACAGCTAGGGAGAAATCCAGGAAATCACCCTGCAATGGCAGAAGGTAGGATGGGGCAAGGACGTGGGGCTGCTTGGTATCTAGCAGTTGAGTGAGACAGAGGCTGTGGCAGTGAAAACGGCAGAAGCCTCTTAAAGGGCGCATGTCCCCAAGCAGATTTTCACAGTGATGGACCGGTTCTCTCTAACACCAGTGATGATTCAGCTACATAGAGTGGGCACCAGGGACTTACAGGGAGATATTGTCAGAGTGAGGGCCAAGGAGAGACTCGCTCTGTACAGAGCCGGTGGTATTTATTTTTCCCTACTGAGCCCTCCTCACTCCCAGTGTGCAAAGACAGCATCACCATAGCCATAACATCATCAAACTGGAAAACAGAGGTTACTCCACTCAGTGGATTCCCTGAAACCCCGCCTTCCCCAACTCACAGCCCCACCTAAGCCACATCCTGATATATCCTCAGAGAGTCAGGTGCTCCTTGCTGAGCAGCACCTAAACTCACACTGGAGGCAGCTGGCCTCAGTTTCTGGTGTTATCTTTTGAGGGAACTATAAGCACAGTATCTGTGGATTGCTTTCTGAATCTTAACAGGTGGCCCTGGAGGAGCACAGGCTTGGGCTAAGTTTGGCCTGTAGCTGAACCCTTCTCAGGACTGTGCCATTGGACACTTACATCACAAATCCACATTAATAAGACCAGGAGATTTAGGAGCTTTGATTAATACACAAAAACAGACATGGAAAGGCAGTCAAAATGGGAAGACAAAGAAGCAGAAATGGAATCAAGTAACAGATGCAGAGTTCAAAACACTGGTTCTAAAGATGCTCAATGATCTTTTGGGAAATGTAGATAACTTCAGTGAGAACTTCAACAAAAATATTTTTAAAAAACCACAAAAATGGAAATGGAAATTATAAAGGGGGACCAGTCTGAAATGAAGTACACAATATCTAAGATGAGAAGTCTATTGAATAGAATAAAGAAAAAAATAAACAAAATGAATAAAGAAGAGGATCAAATGCCCTATCTAGAGAACAGGAAAGCCTAGGACACTCAATCAGAATGGCAAGAAAAAAGACGCCAAGACTATTCGGGACACTACTAAGGCTCCAAGTATTTGTCTGATCTGTATAGCTGAAGAAAATCAAGATGTTGAACAGATGTTTGAAGAAATAATGATGGAAAACTTCCCTGACTTGGTGAAGGAAATGGACATGAAACCCCAAATAGCTCAGAGAATTCAAAAAATCGGGGATCCAAAGAGTCCCGCATCAAGACACATTATAATTAAAATGCCAAAGTTTAAATACAAAGAAAGAATATTAAAAGCAGCAAAAGTAAAACAGATAGTTACTTATGAGGGAAAACCCATAGGGCGGGCAGCTGATTTCTCAAAAGAAACTATGCAGTACAGAAGGGCTTGACAAAAAATATTTGACAGGATGAAGCCCCAGGATCTACAATCAAGAATAATTTATCCAGCAAAACTGTCATTTAGAGTTGAAGGACAGATAAAGAGCTTCCCAGACAAAAATAAGCTAAAGGAATTTATCACCGCCAAGCCAATATTACAGGAAATGTTCAAGGGACTTTTTTAAGAAAAAACATGTATCAAAAATAGGAATTAAGAATGGTAACAACTACATTTCTATCAATGAGTACCTTACATTGAAAGATAGAGTGGCTGAAAGAATAAGAAAACAAGACTCCTGCATATGAAAAGGAAGGAGTTAGAAAAAGATATTGCTTTGATGGACCTAGAAGGTATTTAAGTCAGACAGAAAAAGATAAACACTATATGATTTCACTTAAATGCGGAATAAGGAATAAAAAGAACAAAGTAATTAAAAGCAGACTCATAAATATAGTGAACAATTTGGTGTTGGACAGAGGAGAGAGGAGTTTGGGGGGCTGGGAGAATGGGGTGAGGGGATAAAGAAGTACAAATTAGTAGCTGATGGATGGTCATAGGGATGGGAAGCTTGGCCTAGGGGATGCACTTAGCATTAATATGTTGGCTACGTGTAGGCTCAGGGGAGGAAGGGTGGAATTGGAAGGATCATTGTATGAACTATATAGATGTCTCACCAATGAATGTACTTTATACTTGAAACTAAGTAAAAAAAATTATATATATATATATGTTTATATATATGTATATATATTTATATATATGTATATGTATATATATGTATATACACACACACTCATACACATACATACATACACACATATATGTATGAAGAAAGCACAGAGGACCAAAACACCACCACTAAAATCTAATTAATTAGAAATAAGGAAGAGTATTAACATCAAAAATAGAAATTATTAACAGAAGAAATGCTCAGATGATCACAGTGTATTCAGAGGATAAAAGAAATAGATGAAAGCACTTGAAAGGTAATTAATAATTACAGAAATTAGAAAGAGATGATCTGACTCCAGATTTGTCAATCGGTGACTCTGAGGCAGAGAACCTAAGAAATAAAGCAGAACTATGCAGAAATATAGAAGAATGTAATCAGCAGTCAAAGGGCATACAGTATATCTAGGGAAATTAATATAGAATGACTGGCTCAGAGCCAATCCTGGCTAAGCTATCAAACTTCAAGCATAAAGAAAGATATTCCACAGTCCTTTGGGTAAGAAAATATGACCTACACATGAGAAGACCCTTCAGCCAGTCTCAGAACTTTCTACAGCTACCACCAGTGCCAGATGATACTAGTCACAGCTAGAAGAAAGAACTGAAGAAAAGGAAAGTGAGTTGAGAATACTTCATTGAGAAAGATGTCATCCAAATATGAAAGCATTAAGCAGAACCTCAAATGTGTACTAGTTCAGGAAGTAAACACATGTGAGCTAAAATGCAACCTGCAGATTAAAAAGAATCGTCATATTTTCTATTTTTCTTTTCTAACCTTAATGAATCTTGAAGAAACAAATATTACTGTACATAAGCATTTATCTGAAGTTCAGAAAAAATTTCAGTGTACTGTAGTTTCATTAACTTCTGTTAATTAAGCAAAATTAAAATAAAATATGTCATTATTAAGTAAAAGCAAAAATAAATGAATGGGACTACATCAAACTAAAAAGCTTCTGCTCAGCAAAAGAAACCATCAATAAGATAAAGAGACAACCATCCTAATGCGAAAATATATTTGCAAGCAACACCCCTGATAAGGGCCTAATATCCAAACTATACAACGAACTCACACAGCTCAATAACAACAAAAAAGCAAACGATCCAGTCAAAAAATGTGTAGAGGACCTGAACAGACACTTCTCCCCAGAGGAAATATAAATGGCCAACAAATATTTGAAAAGATGATCAACATCACTAGCTATTAGGAAAATGCAAATCAAAACCACAATGAGATACCATCTCACACCTGTTAGACTAGCTTTAATCGACAGGACAAGTAATAACACATGTTGGAAAAAGATGTGGAGAAAGAGGAACACTCATACACTGCTGGTGGGACTGAAAATTGTTACAGACACTATGGGAAAGAGCATGGAGGTTCCTCAAAAAACTGAGAATTCTACCATATGATCCAGCAATCCCTCTTCTGGGTATTTATTCCAAAGACCTGAAAACTCATATCCAAAAAGATATTTGCACACCGATGTTCATAGCAGCATTATTCACAGTGGCCAGGACATGGAAGCAACCAAGTGTCCTATGATGGATGATTGGCTAAGGAAGCTGTGGTGCATATATACAATGGAATATTTCTCTTCCATAAGAAGAGATGAAATACTGCCGTTTGTGACAACATGTATGGACCTTGAGGTAATCATGCTAAGTGAAAAGCCAGACAGAAAAAGTTGAAAGTCACAGGATATCACTTATATGTGGGATATAAACCTAAAAACAACAAATAAACAGGACAAACAAACAGGGACTCATGTACATGGACAATAGACTAATTGTTACCAGAGGGTAAGGAAGGGGAGAAGGAAGGTAGACAGAGTAAGCAGGGTCAAATATGTTCCTTTCTTTGTACTTTCGTATGACTAGAATTTATATAATTACAAATAATTTTTACAAAAACAATAGTCATTCTAACATTTTTAAAATTAAGCAATCATTAAAAATGAGCTACAAAAATAATATTTATTCAGAATCTATTACGTACTAGATATTTTGCACATATTAGATTGTCTAATGCATATAGGAATTATAAACTTAATTTTCCTGAAGAGGAAGCTTAGGACCATGGTATTTGTTAACTTTCTAGAGTCAAACAGCTAGTAAAGGCAGTATCAGAATTTTGCCTGATGCCAAAGCCAACATCAATTCTATCAGCCTGCCTCCTGCTAGTTTTATGAAGTTTAACCCCCACCCCCATTTGTGTGCACATGAGTGTACACACCCACACATTTCTGCAATATCCATCTCTAGGCCAGGAACTTGCTATGACAAGCCAAAAGCAATACCCATTTCCTTACAAAACTGTTACTCAATATTTCTATCACTTGGGAAATAGCTGCTGATTTCACCGCAATAAGGGTCATACGTAGATCTTAAGAGAGGCAATAATTATTGAGCCTCCTAATCTATGTGAAGGGTTTGATGTTCAGATATATTCAGCCCTTTGAGATGCTCTGCTGGAAGGTGGTTAAGTGCAAAGTACTACTGACTCATGGTCATCTTCATCTACTTTCATTAATAATGATACTTTATACTACTTTAGTGTTTGTTCTAAAGGTGATTTCAAAAACCTGAGGAAGCTTATCTATTTCTAGGTATTCAAATATCTCACAATGAATGTTTACACACACACACACACACACACACACACACACACACACACAAACTACATGACTCAAACAGTAAGTTCTTAATGATAGATGAAAAGCAAATAGCAATTAAGTTGTAACCCATGTTTTCTTTTATTTATTTATTTATTCATTCATTTATTCATTTATTTTATTTTTTATTAAGTTTATTGAGATAACATTGGTTAATACAATTATATAATTTTCAGGTTTACATTATCATTTGACATTTGTATATTCTATTGTGTGTTTACCACCCAAAAGCCAGTTTCCTTCAGCTACCATATATTTGATCCCCTTTACCTACTTCACCCTCCCCCTACTCTCCTATATTTGACCCTCTGAGACCCTTGTTTTCTAGGTCATGTTAAAACCATGAAAAATAAATCCATCATCATAGTTATAAAAGAGTGTCATTGATTTTTCTTCTAACCCATCTTCACTCTAGGAATTTCATCTCTTATAAAATTCTAAGCTGCCCAGGGTGTGTGTCACATGTATTCTTGGCTACCTTGTTGGACCTTCCTCTGATGTGACATATCCTGACATTATTGGACAGTGTAGCAATGACTGCCATGGCCATGGTCCACCTGGGGCCCCATTGCCATCACAGAGCTCACAGAAAGCTAATCTTACTTTTACTTTCCTTCTACAACTTAGTTTCAAGAAGACAACCAGAGTGGTGTATGTAAAATATGAATTGGACCATATCATTGCCTGTCTCCAAGCCCTGCAGTGGCATCCCACCACACATCTTGAATGGCTCACTAAGACATGCAAGACCCTGCAGGATCTGGCCCTGTCTGTCTTTTTGACATTTCTAACATGACTGAGGGCTGGAGGATAATGAGAGAAATAGACTGAGCAGGTCTCTCAGAATCACTTTTCCCTTGACCCTGGTGAACCAGACATGTGTGCCTTGATGCTCTTTCCTCTGACAAGGTCCCTAATAAAACCCCCTGACAGGCCCTGTACCCATATCTCAGATTTTCCAAGATGTGAGTGCTGAGGGACTTTGATATCCTCATATGTTCAACATTGCCCACTAAAGTTACACCAAGTAGAGGCCCTACAATCTAAATAAAAATGGTATGTTTGAAAACACAGATTCAAGACAAGTCAGGTAGTTGCAACCCTCTCCAAACCCAACTACTCCAACTCAATTTCTGACTCAAAATCTTCTGAGGTGGAGATTCTGGAGCTGCCACTAATGAAAACTGTTATGAAAAAAATATATGAAAAAATTTGTACAGGATCTTGGACAGAACTCTCCAACTTCAACTGGAAAAGTAAGAGAAGGTGGCACAGGCAAAATAGTTTTTAAGCCAATTTTTAATGTCAAGTAGGAGTCATCAGGAGCTTTGTATGGGTATTGCTAGTTTCGTCCAATTAATTAGTGATATCCAAAGTAGGCAAATGCTCCTCAGGAGATTCCAAAAATAACTATTGAGATGTAGGAAGAATATACTAGAACTTCTATTACTATTTATTTTTACCTTTCATATTTTCATTACTCTTTTGTACACATCATATTATATTCATAATTGTAGGTAGAGAAGTACATATACTGTGGTTGTATGCTCAAAAATATATCAGTGATGGGGGGTGCAGGCACAAAGTTTGGTGACCACTGTTATAAACAGTGGGAACCCAACTGAAGAATTTAAGCTCAAGAACAGGATCAGATTTTATTTTAGTAAAATCACTCTGTCTAAAGTGTGGAGAATGAATTGAGGTGAAAATGCAGGCAGAGGTTATAGAATAAGAGTTATCTGAACTCTCCAAACAAGGCTTGAACTGAAGTAATAGAAATGGAAGTGTAGGGGTTTGAGAAAGACAGAAGGAAGGAGGATGAGAAATGCTCAGCTGAAAGAATTGACTTGGCCTGGTGATCAGTACATGGGACAGGAGAGGGAACAGAAGTCTCAGATGACTCCCAAGTTTCTAACCTACGTAATTGAATGGAACCAGCATTCAGGATAAGGAAATATCTATGAATCAGGAGTTTGGGACTGGAGAAGCTGCCTGTGTCATAGGAGTCTGCACACAGGAGCAAAACAGAAGCAGGAAGGGAAACTTTTTTTTCGTAAAAGGTCTCCCCAGTAACCTTCTACTCAGAAAGGTGGACATTGTATGAGCTGGCAAGGAAAACATATCTTTTCAGAGCAGGCAATGAAGAATGGACTTGGAGCCAAGAAGCAATAAATTAATAACCGGTACATTTCACCCTTTTGGCTTCCCAGCTTCCATGAGAGATTGTCAGCTTCATCTGAGTCCAAATACACATTCACATTACAAGTTTTAGGATCTCATTCTTTCCCAGTTAATGCCCTAACTTTCACTTGAGAAACTTCGTGAAACTGTGAATTCAACTCTTGGAATTCAGCAGCCCACATACTTGAATCTGAGTTCAATTTTTTAATTTATTATGCTGACTATTCTAACAATCATTCTGACAGGTGTGAGACGGTATCTTGTTGTGATTTTGATTTGCATTTTCCTAATAGCTAACAATATTGAGCCTCTTTTCATATGTTTGTTCGCCATTTGTATGTCTTCTTGGGAGAAGTGTCTGTTCAGATCCACTGCCTATTTTTTTATTGGATCAAAAATAAAATGGTTGTGATGGAATTGTATGAGTTCTTTGTATATTTTGGATATTAGGCCCTTATTGGAGGCATTGTTTGCAAATATATTTTCCCATTCAGATGGTTATGTCTTTACCTTGTTAATTTCTTTTTGCTGAGCAGGAGCTTTTTAGTTTGATGTAGCACCGTGTTCATTTATTTTTGCTTTACTTCCCTTGCCTTGGAGGTCAAATTCATAAAATCCTTTTTAAATCCAAGATCTATGAGTTTAGTTCCTATGTTTTTTCCTATGCATTTTATTGTTTCAGGTCTTATGTTCAGGTCCCAAATCCATTTTGAGTTAATTTTGGTGAGTGTGGTGATAGAAAAATGTCTAGTTTCATTCTTTTGCAGGTGGCTTTCCAGTTTTTACAGCACTATTTATTGAAACGGGTCTCCTTTCTCCACGGTATGTTTTTGGCTTTTTTGTAGAAATTATTTGCCCATATAAATATGGGTTTACTTCTGAACTCTCAATTCTGTTCCACTGGTCTGTGTGTCTGTTTTTCATCTGATATCAGTACTGCTACTCCCACTTTTCTCTAAATGCCATTTGCTTGAAATCTCATTTTCCACCCTTTCACTTTGAGTCCATATTTGTCTTTGTAGCTGAGATGTGTCTCCTGGAGGCAGCATGTGGTTGGGTTTTGTTTTTTGATCCAGTCTGCAACTCTGTGCCTTTTTATTGGTGAGTTCAGTCCATTTACATTTAAGGTGATTATTGAAATATGAGGTCTTCTCTTAGCCATTTTATCCTTTGCTTTCTGTTACCTCGGTGTTTCCATTGCTTCCATCCTTGTCCTTGTGTTGCTGTTTTCTTTATTTTGTTTGGCTTTTGTGGAGTTTGCCTCTAGTTCTTCCTGTTTTATGTTATATACATCAGTTCTGATCTTTGGTGTGAGGTTACAATTACAAATATGTAAAGGATGCTCACACACACGCGCGCGCACACGCTCACACACACACACACACACACACACACACACACACACACACAGTCATCCATTTGCTTCTGCACCTGCCCTATACCTATTCCTCTTTCTGAATTTGGATTTTGAATCTTCCCCTCTTCAGTCATCATTGTCTTAATTTGTCCCTATATATGCTGAATGTTCATTACTATCTTGCTATAGCAATTCTCTTCTCATTGTTTAAGCTTATAATGCCCTGTTCTTAGTATGGTTTGCACTCCTCTGCTTCTATCAACCTGATAATCACCTCACTCTTAATTATGTATTTTGTAAATCATTTTTTTTAAGTGAGCCTACCCCTTTCTGTATTTCCTGTAATGCAGGCCTTGTAATGGAGAATGCCCTCATTTTTTGTATGTCTGGAAAGGTATTTATTTCTCCTTCATATCTAAAGGAGAGTTTAGCTGGATACATTATTCTTGGCTGGTAGTTCCTTTCATTTAATAATTTGAATATTTGATTCCACTCCTTTCTGGCTTGTAAGGTCTGTGCTGATAATTCCAATGATAATCTAATGGGTTTTCCTTTATAGG
This sequence comes from Cynopterus sphinx, assembly GCA_030015415.1. NCBI lineage: Eukaryota > Metazoa > Chordata > Mammalia > Chiroptera > Pteropodidae > Cynopterus > Cynopterus sphinx. The sequence continues at coordinate 88,544,562 of CM057379.1, read as the reverse complement.
TTACTTACCATCTTCTTTTCCCTGGCTACCCTGAGAATTCTGTCTTTGTTGTAGATTTTTGATAATTTTAATGTAATATGTCTTGATGAGGGCCTTTATGAGTTGAGGTAATTGGGTGTTCTGTTGACTTCTTGAATTCCAAGCTCCAGTTCATTCCTTACATTTGGGAAATTCTCATCAACTATTTGTTTGAAAATGCTTTCTAATCTCTGCTCCTTTTCCTCTCCTTGAAGAATGCCCATTATTACTATGTTTCCTTTTCTGATGGTATCAACTAGTTCTTGTATTTCTCTTTCTTTATTTTTCATTCTTTGGTTTCTCTCTTCTTCCTTCTGTTTTATTTCTAGATTTCTGTCTTCGATAACACAGATCCTTTCCTCCATTCAGTCGACTCTATTTCCTAAGCTTGCTATTTCATTTTTCAACTCTTGCAGTGTGTTTGTCTTTTTAAACTCCAGAAGTTATCTTGCTCTTTTTGATGGTTTCAATCTCCTTGCTAAAGAACTCATTCTGCTCATCTTGTTGTTTTTTTTTTTTTTTCAATTCTTGAAATTGTTGATGTGACTCATTTCAGAACTCACGGCGTTTTTTCAGAAGTACTATCCTGAATCGTCTGTTATTTAAGTCTCGTATTTCTATGTCTGTAAGCTTATTTTCTGGAGATTTTCCTCTTTCTTTCTGAGATGCCTTGTCACCTTGTTTGTTCATGGTATTTAATGAACTGTTTCTCTGCCTGGGCATTAATGGAAGTGTGTTCTGTAATTTTTTTTTCCCCCTGGAAAGAAGATTATATAAAGGTCTCTCTAGGCTGTTGCAAAGAATGCATTTTTATTTTGGTTTCCAGTAGGTAGCATCTAAGACTCTTGGGTCCCTGCTTCATTTAAAGCCTTAATTATGCCTTTTTTTCTTATAGATGTTTAATCACACTTGCTACCCTCAGTCTCAGTCTCTTTCAAAGTTAGCAACAGTTTCAGTAATGTTTGCTCAGATTCCCCTGGAGCCATGCGGTGTTAGGTCTCAGAGGTTATGGGGGGAGGGGCCCTCTGGGTTAGGGATGGGGGCTGTGGCTCAGCCTTTGTTTTGATTTTTACCAGCTAGTTGATTTTTACCTTCCCCTTTTCTCTGCAGTCCTCGCTTCTCTGCTTCCTGCCCTAATGCGTGGGCACTGTCTCTGGCCACTTGGAGCTCACAGCTCTCCCAGGCAGGGCTGATCAGGGAACAGGCTGCACCTTCTCCCCTCCCTACTTCTCCTACAAGGATCTCTGACTGCAAGAGGCAGCTTCTTTATTTCTCTCAGTCCACCGCCTGACCCTCAGGGTTCTGACCTGTGGTAGCTCTTATGCACAAATCCCACTCTCAGACGCACTAGCGTGCAGTTTGGGTGTTTTTTTGTTGTTGAATTTTAGATGTTCACCTTATTGTTGTTTCAAGGGAAGAGATCTAGGGAGGTCTCTCACTCTGCCATGTTTCTGGCATCCTGTATATTTAGATATTAGCCTCTTATTAAAAATATTTTTTGCAAATACCTTCTCCTATTCAGTTGATTGCCTCTTTATTTTGTCAATGGTTTCTTTTGCTGTGTAGAAGGTTTTTAGTGTGATATGGTCCCATTCACTTATTTTTTAATTTACTTCATTGCCTTTGGCATCAAATTCATAAAATCTTCTTTAATACCAATGTTCATAAGTTTAGTACCTGTTTATTTTTTCATTTATTTTATTGCTTCAGGTCTTATATTTTGTCTTTGATCCATTCTGAGTTAATTTTGATGAATAGTGACAAATAACAGTCCAGTATCATTTGTTTGCATGTGTTTTTCTAATATTTTCAGTGCCATTTATTGAAGAAGCTTTTGTTCCTCTATTGTATGTTTTTGACTCCTTTGTCAAAAATTTATTTGCTCAAATATTTGTGGGGTTTTTTCTGGGCTCCCCATTCTGTTCCACTGGTCTGCATGTCTGTTTTTCTGCCAATGCCATGCTGTTTTGATTATTGTTGCTTTTTAGTATAATTTGACATCAGTCAATGAGATACTTATGATTGTTGCTTTTTTCTCAGGATTCCTTTGGCTATTTGGGATCTTTTGTGCTTCTGTACAATTCTGATGATTTTTTTGGTTGTATTTCCTTTTTTAAAAATGCCATTTGGATTTTGATGAAGACTGCATTAAATCTGTATATTGCATTTGGTAACATGGCAGTTTTAATTATGTTGATTATTTCAATTCATGAACATGGAATATCTATGTCTTCTTCAATTTCTTTTGGTAACATTCTATAGTTTACAGTGAATAGGCTCTTCATGTCCTTTGTTAAGTTTATTCCTAGGTATTTTATTCCTTTTGTTGTAATTGCAAATAAAATTTTTTTCATTTATTTTTCTTAAATTTTATTGTTATTATATAGTAACATAATGAATTTTTGTACACTAATTTTTTTATCCTGAAATTTTACTGTATTTATTTATTGTTTCTAATAGTTTTTGGAGGCATCCATAAGATTTTCTATATTAAAAATTATTCCATCTGCAAGAAGTGACAATTTGATTTCTTCATTCCCAATTTCAATGTTTTTTATTTTTTCTCTTATCTAATCACTCTGGCTAGGACTTCTGGTACTATGTTGAATAACAGTGGTGAGAGTGGGTATCTTTGTCTTGTTCCTCATCTTAGAGGAAGAGCTTTCAGCTTCTCACCATTAAGTATGATATTAATTAAGGATTTGTCATAGATGCCTTTTATTATGTTGGAGTACTTTCTTTGTATACCCATTTTATTGAATGTTTAATAGTAAATGAATATTGTGTCTTGTCAAATGCTTTTTTCTACATCTATTATATGATCACATAATTTTTATCCTTTATTTTATTACGGTTGTGTATTACATTGATTAATTTACGTATGTTGAACCGTCCTTGATTCTCTTGAATGAACCTCACTTGATTATGATGTATCATTTTTTTGAATGTGTTATTGTATTTGATTTGCTTATATTTCAATTAAAATCTTTGCATATTTTATTTATCAGAGATATTGGTCTGTAATTTTCTCTTTTTGTGTCGTCCTTGTCTGGTTTTGGTATCAGGGTAATGTAGGCCTTATAAAATGAGGTAGGAAGTATTGCTTCTTCAATTTTTTGTAAGAGTTTGAAAAGAATAGGTATTAACTCTTCTTTGAATGTTTGGTAGATTTGGTCGAATTCACTAGTGAAGCCGTCTGGTCCTGTACTTTTACTTCTTAGAAGTTTTAAATAATTATTTCAGTTTCTTTACTGTTGATTGCTCTACTTATATTTTCCAGTTCTTTATAATTCAGTCTTGGAAGGTTATTTATTTCTAAGGACTTGTACATTTCTTCTAGGTTATCAAATTTCTGGTGTATAATGTTTCATAGTGTTCTTGTATAGTCTTTTATATTTCTGTGGTGTCCATTGTAACTTCTCTTTTATTTCAGACTTTGTTTATTTGATGCTTTACTATTTTTCTCCTTTCTGAACCAGACCAGAGATTCTTTTGGTTATTATTACTTTCTTCAAAAAACCAGCTCTTTGTTGAATTAATTTTTTCTATGTCATTTTATTTTCTCATTAATTCTGGTGCAATTTTTATAATTTTTTTCATCTACTGACTGGGCTTCATTGAGTTCTTCAGCTCCAGAATTTCTCTTTGGTTCATTTTATAGTTTCAATTTCTTTAGTAAAGTGCTCCTTTCATTCATTGATTTAATTCTGAGTTCATTAAACTGCCTTTTTGAGTTTTCTTGTATCTCACTGAACTGCCATCAGTGAGACACAAGAACTGCAATCTTGAATTTGCTGTTGTTGAAATCATATATGTCCATGTCTTCAAGTTCATTTTCTGGAGATTGTTTACTTTCTTTCTGAGCTACCTGTTACCTTAGTTACTTGTGGTATTTGATGGGTTATTTCTTTGCCTAGGCATTTATGAGAATGAAATCTGTTTTTTTTTAGAGTGACACTTCTCTGTTTAGCAGGTCATTAAGGAGAGGTTTTTCTTTTATTTTCCAATAGGTGGCACTGAAGTGAAAGTTTTTTATTCTCTCTTGTATTGTCGGGATTTCCAAGACATCTGTTGGGCAGTGTCACCTAAACCATGGGAAATGCCTTATATTCCCTGCGGAGGTGGGTGTCCCCTCTGTGACCAGGTCGACTCAGTTTCAGGGCACCATCCCTGTGGAGGACGTGATGGGCAATGGGGTCCCATGAGATCCCAGCGCTGCCTCCTGCGACTAGATGCTGAAAGCAGTGTTTATCTATCCAAGGTGTTCCTGGTGCCTCCACTGGGCTCCGCTGTGATGGGTGGGGGCGGGGTAGGCTGGGAGAGGCGTGATCATATATATCTGTGACTTTGTTCTCCCCCTAATAGTGGCCTCCAGACCTCAGCTGCCACACCTCTATATCTCTGCCCCAGTCACTGGGATTAGTGCAGGAAATTGTTTGTGGAATTATAGATGTCCAATTTATTGTACCTTCAAGGGGAGAGATCTGGAGGACCTCTCATGACATCATGCTGCTGACATCCTGATAATCTTCTGAAGGATCTCTTGCACATGATAAATCACTTTTCTCTTGCTGCTTACAAGATTCTCTCTTTGTCTTTGAATGTTTGATTATAATATGTCTTGGTGTGGTCTCTTTGGGTTAAATACCACTTGGAGTTCTTTGAGTTTCTTAAATTTGTTGAGTCATGCATTTCCTCAGATTTCTAAAGTTTTTGACAATTAGTCTTCAAATAATTTTTGTCTCTTTCTTTCTTCTCCTGAGACCCCCACAACACAAATATTGGTCTTTTTGATATGCACCATAAGTTTCTTAGACTCTGTTCACTTTTCATTTCTGCTGCTTGGATCTGATAATTTTATATGTCCTATCATCAAATTCACTGGCTCGCTCTTTTGCCTGCTAAAACCTGCTACCAAGCCCCTCTAATAAATTTCTCAATTCAGTTATTGTATTTTTCAGCTCCAGAATTTTGGTTTCTTTTTACAATTTCTATATCTTTGTTGATATTCTTAATCACTCATATACAATTTTTCTGATTTCCTTTCATTGTGATTTTCTTTAGCTCTTTCAGCATATTTAAGACAGTTTTTAAAAAGTCTTTGTCTAGTAAGTCTAATGCATGTGCTTCTTCAGGAAAGAATTCTGCCAATATATCTTCTTTTGTTTCTTTGTATGCTATGTAATTTTGTTGTTGTTGAAAATTGAGCATTTGAAAGAATCTCTTCTTATCTTTGCAGACTATCTCTATGCTGGAGCAATCTTTCAATAGTAAGCTGGATCTTCTCTAAGACTTGAGATCAACCCTAAGTAAAGCTTAAGATCTTCCCAGGTCTTTTTTGAGTATGGGTCATCCTTGGGCTTATGTGGCTTTATCAATTCTCTCCTTTACACAGCTTTGAATTTCCTAATTTTCCAGAGTCTCATCCAGCTTCTCCTTGGGGCCTTTGATGGCCTATTGTCTCTCTATCTGTAGTGTTCACCACTTTTCCATCTGAGCTTCATGTGAGACAAAACAGATATCATTCCTCCAGGCAGGTTAGAGTGTTGCCCATTCTGGGTCAGTGAGGAGAATTTTGAAATGGGCTGCTGCATCCTCCAGACTGAGACCATTGTTGTGTCATGCAAGGGGTGAGTCAAGCACAAGTAAAAACAGCATAAAATGTCCTACTGTTTTGAATGTGGCTTTTTCTTGATTGGGTATTTCATTGCTGTAGACATTAGACTGTTTTCCAGATTACTTTAACCAGTTTCTGGAATTTTTATTTGTCCAGATTACCATTTTGCTCATGCCACTTTTGCTCTCTACATTTAGACCTTTGCTCAAATGCAAACTCCTTAAAAAGTCCTTCCAGTCTCTCTGTCTGAAATATCATTTGTGACATTCCCATGCTTCTTAATTGCATGTATCACCAAGAAAGATCACATATTATGTATTTTTTATTGTCTGCCTTCTACCATTAGATTTTCTCCTGAAAGTCTAAAACAATACGTGGGATTCAAAAACATTTATTTGTAAAGATATATGTACCTCTATGTTCACTGCAGCATTATTCACAGTGGCCAAGACTGGAAACAACTGAAAGATTCATCAATAGATGATTAGATAAAGAATATAGGGTACATGTATACAATGGAATACTACTCAGCCATAAGATGAAATACTACCATTTGCAACAACATGGATAGATCTTAAGAATATCATGCTAACAAAATAAGTCAGATGGAAAAAGTTGAGAACCATATGATTTCACTCATGTGGGATATAAAACTTAAAGAAAAAAAATCATAGAAACAAACACTGGTATGGTGGTTACTGGAGGTAAAGGGGGTGGGAGAAATGTAGAAAAGGGTAAAAGGAGTCAAATATATGGGTACGGAAGGAGATTTGACTTTGGGTGGTGAGCACACAATGCAATATGCAGATGATATATTATAGAATTGTACACTTGAAACCTACATAATTTTATTAACCAATGTCACCCCAATAAATTTAATAAAATTTAAAATAATCACAATTCCATGATCACGTTAACCACCCAACAATTATTCTTTAATATCAAATATTCTACTATTCAAAATTTCCAATTATCTCATATATTTTTATAATATATTTATTTGAACCAAGATCCAAATAAAGTCCTACTTTATGATTGCTTAAAATAAATTAATTAATTAACAAATAAAACATCACCTGACACATGGTACATGTTTAATAAATTATTTTGAATAATGAATGAGATTTAAAGAGCTATTTAGATTTTGTTATTTTTATTGATAGTTTTTAATGGTTTGGGTTGTCTACATATTCATATATATAAGTATATGAATATTTATTTTAAATCCACTGTGAAGTCAAGATGGGGGCAAAAGTGTTTCTAATTTTATAAGGGAGCTAGATAAATACACAAATAATGCAAAAGCGTGAATAAATAGGGAAGAGAGAGAAGTATTGATTGTAAGCTATAGCTAGCTCTGAGTTTGCAAATGAATATCATTTAGGGTTCTATATGAAAGACCTCAAGGGCAGTAGCAAGTCCTGCTAAGACCCAAATGCGACAGAAGAGTCACTCAGCCATGGACCTTGAGCAAGCCATATGACCTGGTGGAATCTCAATTTCTTTTTTCACTGCCCCATGAGGTAGTTGTAATTATTCATTGAGAAAGCAATAAGAGCGTTATAATCTGTGCATAGTTATTCTAATATAAGGAATTAAAGGCTGCTCCTGAAGCATAGTTGATACAAAGCCCACTTTAAAATCTTACTACAGTGATATCATTAACATTAGCTTAGAGTCCTTGGACAGGAGAACAAGACAAATGGTGGCACCTGCTTTTAAATATCATTTCAGAAGCTAAAATGACAGGGATGTTTAGCATTCTGTCTGTGAACTGAAAAGCAATGAGTTCATACCAAGAGGCATAGTAAAATTTAAAAAACATTACTTGGGGGTCAGAAATCTGGCTCATTCTGGCTCTGCTTTTTATTTGTAACATGACCTCGGAAAAGTAGTTAAATTTTTCCTTATCTAAAAAATTGAGACAGTAATATCTCACAAATTTCTCATAAAGATCAAGGGACACAATACACTTAGCACTAACGCTGTAGTCTCTAAATCCATTCTGTACACTAAAAAGATGGAGGACTCCTTGGAGAAATGGCTGATTCTAGGTCTGGGGCATAAAATGAGCCTGGACATCTTAGTTTACCAAAAAAATTATCTAGGACTACTAGGTTAATGCCAAAAGAACCGAAAAGTCACATGAAGGAGCTCCTACTAGCCAAAGAAATTTGAGCATTAAAAATAAAAATAAAAATAAATGAAATGGATCAAAACACATTGTGTTTTTAAAAGACCCACTAAATCCACAATGATTGTCAAGAAAAAAGTAAAGTCTATGGAACCCTAATAACCCACCTTAAAAAGAGAATAATTAAGCATTTGTTCTGCTTTCCTCATCAAAATGTATCTCAGGGTCTTACTTCATGAGAGAAATATGGAAGAAATGATTGAATTAGAAAATTACCATTTCACAATCCCTAATGATATAATAGCAAATAAAATAATTAAATATGAATGAAATCATAAGAGAAAAGTTTAATATGAAACTTTACAACTGCAGGGACAGTTTGTTACCTACCACCTGAACCCATTGATTAGTCGTAGCATCACCAAAATTGGAACAATGAGCCATTGTGGGTATCCTGGTGTGATGCCAACACACATCACTTCTTAAGAAGTATTCTTGCCCCCCAATTTAATTTGTTTATAAACAAGCCTCTAGGTCCAACCTCAACTTACAAGAACTATGGGAGAGAAACAAGTTGAATGACATCTCAAGGAATCAGAAAATCCACAAAGTGGGACATTACAGGACAACTGACCCAGTTTCTGCAATAAGTCAATGTCATAAAAGTAAACAGAGCAGGGGGATTGTTCTAATAGAAGAGACTTAAAAGCAACACAGGCAAATTTCATGTGTAAATTTGTATATATTCTGAATTATATGAATTCTGATATCTTTTAGACAAGCAGAGAAATTCAATTCTGTGCTGGGTATTAGATAATAACAGAATCAGGTGATTTTGTCAGGAGTGAAAAATGGCATTGCAGTTATATAAGCAATGTCGAGTTTTTTAGAGCTGTATGTTGAAATATATAGGGGTGAAATGACATCAGGTATGCAATTTGATCTGAAATGCTTCAGTAAAGGAAAACAGAATGATGAATACATAAAGCAAATGTAACAGGATCTTGATAATTGTTGAATCTGTGCAATGGAGGAGTTCACTATTCTATTCTTTTTACTTTTGAAAATGTCCAAATATTTTCATAAGGATGTATTCTAAAGAGATTTTTGAAAAGGAGATAATGTATGGAGAAGTGATACAGGGACAATTATTCATTTCTCTTTATCCCACTAGCAGATGTAAAAAATGTGGGTATAAGAGAAAATCCCCTCTGTGTTTAATTAAAAACACTCTCCTGGGACTTGTTCATTTAAGGAAAACCAAAATTGCCCTCAGAGCTCTCTGTATGTAGGCCACACCCTACAAGGGACAAGGCTTCTTACTGTAGAAGAAAAACCTCAAATCAACAATTTGGTCACAGAAAACTCAGGAAGATCAAATACCTTAAAAAACATATTTTTTAATTTAAGTAGAGAATTCTTTTCAATCTATAAAAAAGAAAATCATCAAGATGGCAGCTGCAATTTTTGTGGCAGGAGAAATACCTGCGCTAGTTGTCAGCATGAGAAATGTCCAAACTTGAAGAGAATTTTTGTAAGAGTTTATTTGAGCCAAACTGATGACATATGCTTGGAAGCAAGGTGTCAAATGCTCCAGAGATTAAAAGTTTACAGATTCTTCTATGCATTAGAAATTAAGGAGAAAATTTAAGATTACATAAAGGTGGTAGAAGCAAGGCAAGGAATCTCTACCCTCTTCTTCACATTAAAATCACCCTGCAGAGTACTCTATTTCTCATAAAACCCCCTTTTTTTCATCTACATAGTTGAACAACCCTCCTCTCCTCCACCCCCCAAAAAGGCCTTTTTCACAATAACTCCCTGAAAGCATTGTTTAGGGAGGTGGTAATTAGACCTGGGAGATGCTGCATAGCTTGAGGTGGGAGTGGGGATGGAGGAGTAATGATTCCCTCTCTGAGGTGCAATAGACCTCGAGACTAAATCTGGCCTTTTCTGAGTGCAGTTCTTACTCCACTCTCCTCTGCTGCTCTCGTGGAGCACTCTCACACATGCTCTCAAGGCCAAATGCAGCCTGAGACTGTTACCAGAGAGTGGGGATCCTCTCCTGGTGTGTTGTCCAGCTCTTGATGTCTTAAGCAAAGAATTGAGCAAGACACTGAAATACAGCAGAAAAGGAAAGCTTTATTAGAAGGGAAAGTACACTTCCAGATGTAGAAGCAGGGCTGAGCAAAAGAAGCATGGCTCAAAAAGCCTAGTAACAAAGCCTTTGAGTTTTCATCTCTATTTGCTGTGGTTGATTACTTTTCTCAGAGGGCTGGGCTTCCTTGATTGACAGCTAAGATTGACAGGACTCAATGATTCATCATTTGCTTTCTGCGCACGTTTGTTCCCAGAATAAGTCTGTTATAATGATACTAATGAAATTCTGGGTATATACATCATATTATAATGATAGTATAATGAGGCTTGGGTGAGTTGAAAGTCTTTGGGGTCTTCATTGCGCAGGTGCAGGTGTGAATGACTGGCTTAACTTGATACCTAATTCTCGACTAGTTTCTTTCTGTGAGTTACATTTAGCCTAAAAATGCCTTCTAGCTTGCTTTATTGTGGGGGGCGGATTAGGGCGGACTCCTTCTAGGATAGGATAACCTCAGTGTCTTTGCAGGCAGACCCAGAAACCCCCTAAACTTTTCTGCCTAACTCCTTTCTAAGAGCCATGAACCCTCTTATTATTAGTATGGAATGTTGAGGGACGGGAGGCCTCTTCTTCCATATCTGCTTCCTACTGACAAGGGTCAGTAGTTCCTGCCTATTGGGGTTTTATAGAGCTCTTTCCCTTTTTGCCTTAGTTAGGGTAGGGTCTTGGGTTTCCTACGGAAGTGCTGCCTCAGTCCCTAGAAAGGAAAAAGAGATACCAACTTGTTATTTAAATCATATATCTATTAATTTCTATTATTCATTTGCCCATTAAGGGAGTAAAGGGAAACAGGTTTGGTTAATATATTTCTTAAAGAATAAAAAGACCTTTGGCTTAAAGTCTCCTCCCCTCTCAGATTCTAAGGTCCCTGTCTGACCTAATACCATTTCTGCTAACAATGGGCCAATGACTCTCATCAATAGCCAGAGGATCTGAGCCACCAGTTTCCGGCAATTACCAGGACTTGAGAGGAGGGCCTTTTTTATCCAAAGAAAGAAGGGATGAAAACTTAACGAGGTTTACTAAAAAGATTAAGAACTCTGCAAGAGATGTCCCATATCATTTCCTGCTAAAAGATTATGAATTTTACAAGTGATATCTTGCATCAGCACTGGACAGTGGGGCCCTGGGTTCTTGCTGCTTTTCCTGGTTCCCTGGCTCTGCTGCTCTAAACTCTCTGCCCTCACCCCAAACTATGGAAGCATCAAGTTATCATGCTTATGCCTCCTGACCCTGTAATGCAGGAAGGAGGCAAGAGAAGTAAACTATTAGTCAAGCCACATTCACAAACTTCAATAGGCTAATCGGCCCTGCAGTCAAGCCAGGAGGACACCTTCAGAACAAAGGAAGATGTCTGTGGAGATTGCTAACAGCCCATTCCCCACACCTGTGAAGAGGAAACAGGAACCAGCAGTCATTCCATATGGCTAAAACTATAGGAAATCTATGGATTTAAGGCTGGGAACTGCCAGCAGGCCTTTCACTCTACATATTATTATTACCTTTTGGATTCAGGACAGGGCAAATTTCCCCAAGTGGTGGAAAACCAAGCCCTGTGCCTAAAGAAGAGGGTCCTTTGGTGGAGAGTGTAGAAGGAATTCAACACACACGCCACAGTTAGAATCAAAAGGAAAGTTTATTAGAAAAGGAATAACACTCCACAGACAGAGCGTGGTCTCCTCTCAGAGGCAGAGAGTGAGAACGATAGTGCTGAGAGAGGAGAGGAGGCATCTGAAAAATGCAAAGGGAAGACCTTAGAGAAATGAGGGACTCAGTTGGTTATAGATTAACTACATCCTATAGATCTCTGAATGGCCCTCTGGAAACTCTTGTCACACCTACAAGACAAAGGACCTATAAATAGATAAGACCAGTGGCCTGGAAATTCCTTCCCCCTTGCAACCTCCACCTGAAACTCCATCCTGAGTCATGAGGTGCACCAGAACCTCAGACAAAGGAATCACATCCCCTTTGCATGGACACTGCAAGGATCTATAGCTGTAAGAAATCTAACCAAGAGGAGCTTGTGTTTTGGTGTTGTGAGCCCCATGTGCTCCGCCAGCTAATAAATTCTCCCTTCTCTAATGAAGCTATCTGAGTGTCCAATTTCCTCCATTGGGTATTGCTTCCTGAAACAGTGCAAGAGACAGAGTAAAGGTACTGAGAGGGACCCTGAATGTTCAGGGAATTCAGTTTATGTTATTCTTTAGTTCTCATTTCCTTTGATATGGACACAGAGTGAGGAAAGGGACAAAGATGTAGCCTGAAAAGGTAAGAATATGTAGGGTGAAAGGCTTGCTGGCAGTTCCCACCTTTAATCCATAGGTTCCCCATGGTTTTAGCCCTGCAAAGAGACTCTTGGTTCCTGTTTCCTCTTCACAGGTGTGGGGTATGGGCTATTAGCTATCCCAGCAGAAATCTTCCTCTGTTCTGAAGTTGTCCTCCTGGTCTGGCTGCAGGGCTGATCAACATATTACAGTCTCCGATTGTGGCTCTATTTTTATTTTTTATATTTATTTATTTTAATTAGTTTCAAGTATACAGCACATTGCTTAGACATCTATAGTTTATAAAATGATCCTCCCAATTGCTCTCTCTCTCCCCCTGACCCTCCACCTAGCCAACATATTAATGCTAACTGCATTCTCTATGCCATGCTCCCCATCCCCATGACCATTCATCAGCTATTAATTTGTACTTCTTTAACCCTTCATCCCATTCTCCCATCTCCCCAAACCCCCTTTCCTCTGTCCATCACCAAATTGTCCACTGTATTTGTGAGTCTGTTTTTGATTAGTTTGTTCTTTTTATTCCTTAGATTCTGCATACAAGTGAAATCATACAGTGTTTATCTTTCTCTGTCTGACTTAAATACCTTCTAGGTCCATCAAAGCAATATCTTTTCCCATCCCCTTCCTTTCCATAGGCTGGGGTCTTGTTTTCTTATCCTTTCAGCCACTCTATCTTTTGGTTGAAGCACTTAATTCTTTTCCATTTGAGGTATTTATTGATAGGAAAGTAGTTGTAAACATTCTTTATTTCTGTTTTTGGTACATGTTTTTTCTTCTTAAAGAAGTCCCTTGAACATTTCCTGTAATATTGGCTTGATGTGATAAATTCCTTTAGCTTATTTTTGTTTGGGAAGCTCTTTATCTGTTCTTCAATTCTAAATGATACCTTTGTTGTAGATCCTGGGTCTTAATCACATAGAATAAGTTTTTCCAAGCCCTTCTGCCTGCATAGTTTCTTTTGAGAAATCAGCTGCCATTCTTATGGGTGTTTCCTTGTAGGTAACTATTTGCTTTTCTCTTGCTGCATTTAATATTCTTTCTTTATATTTAATCTTTGGCATTTTAATTATAATGTGTTTTGGTGTGGGCCTCTTTGGATCCCTGTTTTTTTGGATTCTCTGAGCTTCCTGGGGTTGTATGTCCATTTCCTTCACCGAGTTAGAGAAGTTTTCCAACATGATTTCTTCAAACAGCTGTTCAATATCTTGTTTTCCTTCAGGTACACTGATCAGTCAGATATTTGGACCCTCAATAGTGTCCCATATGCTCCTTAAATTATTTTTATAAAGTCTTGGCATCTTATTTCTTGCCATTCTGATTGAGTGTCCTTGGCTTTCCCGTCCTCTAGACAGGGCATTTGACCCTTCTCTTTATTCATTTTTTATTCCTTTATTTATTCCATTTAATATACTTCTCATCTCAAATGTGTTCCTAATTTCAGACTGGTTCCCTTTCATAATTTCCATTTTCATGTTTTTTATCTCTGTTGAAATTCTCACTGAATTCATCTATATTTCCCCTAAGTTCATTGAGTATCTTTATAATGAGGGTTTTGAAGGCTGCATCTGTTAGATTACTTGACTCCATTATATCTGGATCTCTGTTCTGTTCTCTTATATGGTTTCTGCTTCTTTGTCTTCTCATTGTGGCTGCCTTTCCGTGTCTGTTTCTATATACTAAGCAAAGCTCCTAAGTTTCCCAGTCTTATTAGTGTGGATTTGTGAAGTAGGTGTCCAGTGGCACAGTCCTGAGAGGGGTTCAGCTGCATGCCAAGTTTAGCTCAAGCCTCTGCTCCTCCAGGGCCACCTGTAAAGATTCAGCAAGCAATCCACAGATGCTGTGCTTATAGCTGCCTCAAGGAGCCACACCAGAAACTGAGGCCAGCTGCCTCTAGTGTGAGTCTAGGCACTGCTCAGCAAGGAGCACCTGACTCGCTGAGGATATACGTTAATGTGGTTTGAGTGAGACCTCATGTTGGGGGAGGCAGAGTGTCGGGGAATGCTGTGGGTGGAGCAACCTCTGTTATCCAGTTTGATGACATCATGGCTATGGCAGTGCTGTATCCACACACTGGGAAGGGGGAGGGCTCAATAGGGAACAATGAATACTGCCAGCACATCTGTACAGAGCGAGTCTTGCCTTGGCCCTCACTCTGACAATGTCTCCCTATAAGTTCCTGGTGACCTCTGCACGCAGCCAAATCGGCACTGGTGCTCAGCGCAAGCAGGTCTGATACAGTGAAAATTCTCTCATGGTCACAGCCCCTTTAAGAGGAGTCTGTCGCTGCTGCTGTCACTGCCACTGAGCAGCCTCCTTCTCACTCAGCAGCTTGAGACCGGACAGCCCTGAGTCCTCGCCACGTCCTACCTTTTGCCATCTCAGGGTGATTTCTTGGATTTCTGCCTAGTTGTATGGCATGTTCATCAAGATCCCAGGAGATTTTTCCTTGCTGCTTGCTCCTTGTTTCCATCACAACTTTGATTTGGTCACCAGAGGGATGATCAGAGCCTCTGTCATCTACACTATTTTTGATTGTGACTTTATTAATATTTTAATTCTCTTGCATTATTATTAGTCCCCTCCCTACATTATTTTCATGCTACATACTCTTCCCCTTCCTCACTGTATGTCCATGTCAAAGTAAGTGGGTTAACAAATTCTTTTGAACTATAAATCACAGAAACTAAGAAATGATATGTAAACTGAATTCCCTGAACATTCAGCCCCCTACTCACTATCTTTTCCTATCTCCATTGGTCCCTCTCACTGTCCCTCCCACTCTCTGCCTCTGAGAGGAGACCACACTCTGTGGAGTGTTATCTTTTTTAAATAAACTTTCCTTTTGACTCTAACTTTGGCACACATGTTAAATTCTTTCTGCACTCTCTACCAAAGGACACTCTTCTTCTCTATGTACAGAGCTTGGTCTCCTCCTCATTTGGGGCAATTTGCCCTGTCCTGCATCAGGCAGGCCTTGACAACTAGAAAGCAAATGCACCTTGGAACTCTTCCTCCAACTAGAGGAACTGAACATCATGTCTCACTGCAAGTTTTAGCATTTCATGCTTATTGTTCTATAGTTCATTACAGGTAGATCAACAAAACTTCCATAAAAATGGAGATGAAGAAACAACAGTGGGGATTGTAACTGTAGTTGTTGTGGCTTTATTGTAGTCTTGTTGCAGAAATGTTGTGAAATCAGACCGGAGAGAAACCAAGCACCACTCAGAGTTGAACTCGGGTTTATTATGCTGGTGGTTCCAGAAGAGCTACTAATCTGAAGATCTGGGCCCCGAGCTCAGATTCTTCTTTGCTTTTATGGGGCTTAGTTGGGATGGTCCAATTGGTTAATTTGTTCTCAGATGATTACTGACCACGGGAGTTGCTATAGGTTAGAGGCGCACGCAGGAGTTGCTATGGGCTGTGGCAGTTACAGAGCATGAGATTTTTCAGACAGGAATTTAGGCAATACGTCTGTTATTTAGACAGAACAATCCAAGGGGAGGGTGAGTCTTCAGTTGATCTTGAGATCACTCTGCTCTTTGGCCTATGCAGAAAGCATGCCTACAAAAGCAGAACAAAGAGCTGATTATAAGATTAGCCTTTTGGTGGAAAATTCTTCATTCTTATGACTGTAACCTTTTTCATTCTTTTTCCTTTTAGACCTTACAATCTCACTCTCATTTTATGTACATAAAAATGCCTTGTTAACTAAGATCTAACTTGTAGATAAATAGTTTGCTTGAGAACTCTAGAAACAGACTTCAAAGAGAGCTAGCTTGGTCCCCAGACCAGCTGGTGCCAAAAGGTTGACTGCAAAATCTTCTCCAGGACTCCACTTGACCAGCTCCAGCTTGCTTATCAGAGCAGGATAGAAAAGAGCGTTTACATGCTAACCCATGCAGGAGAAGAGGAGCTCCCAACCTTAATTCCTTTGTTCCACTAGCCTCCCCTCCAGGTGTCCTGAGAAACAAGCCAAGGCCAAAAAGACAAGATAGATGGCCTTGGTTGCCCCTCCTCTCCAGGATGCCACCTTCCCCCTGGGGCTTTGGAATTTCTCTGTCTTTACTCAGTCCTCTCTCTATAATAATCCTTGCCTATACTGAAGAGGCAAGGCCTTTGTGACAGCAGTCCCCCAACTTCTCTGGGTGCAGGCTCTCCAAAAAAATTGCTTTCCTTTGACCAAACTCTTGTCCCTCGGGGTGTTGGCTTACCAGCAGCAAGCCTCACACTACAAGCCAAAACTTTATTTCCTTTCCGCCTTTTGTAGACAGATGTTTCTAAAATATGTCCCTTACATTTTTTAAGCAGTCCCTCACTGTTGGACACTTGGATGGTGTCCCATTTTCGATGGACATAAACGAAATGCTCGGCTGGATTTTGCCCACTGCTCCTCTAGGAGCGGTGGACACAGGTACCGGCGGGAACGAGCTCAGAGGGCTGCGGGAGGACCCCGGCTTTGTGACGTCAGGACGAGGCCCCCCTCTGGCGGAGCCTATCGCAGCGCGGGGCTAGACTACCGGGGAGCGCGCCCGCGCCGCCGCGCAGCCAGGCGGCCCGGCGCCATGGCCCGGGCCCAGCCGCCGCCACCCGAGGTGTGGCCGCGGGGGAACTCGGAGGACGAGCCTTACGACTGCCTGGATTACCACTACCTGCGCGACTTCCCGGCCTGCGGTGCCGGGCGCAGCAAGGGTCGGCCGCGGCGCGAGCGGGAACTGCGCTCCAACTGGCCTGTGCCTGGCGGCCACGAGCGCAGGATCACGCAGAAGCTCCTCAACGGCCAGCGCAAACGCCGCCAGCGCCAGCTGCAGCCCCCGCCGCGCACTCGCCTCGCCTGAGCGCCGGTGCGTACGGGCGGCGACTCGGCAGGCCCAGGGCGCTCCCTGAGCTCGGCGGGCTGCCCCGGCCACCAACCCCATCGGCTCCCCGCAACTCGACCGGGCACAGTCGCCCCCTTCTGTGGCGGCCACGCGTTAGCGAGTCATAGCTGGACCCCTTGGCCGTCAGCTAAACCTGACTGCAGTTGAAATGGTGGAAAAAACTCTACGTTTAAAGTTGGGTAGAAGGGCTAGGAAACACCTTTTTAAAAAAATACAAGGGATTTCCTCCTGTGCCTATGCTCAGACTAAAGAAAATAATTGATTTTTGTTTTTGTCTGATTTTCTACAGGATACCCAAAGGACCTGATAAAAGTATTTTCTCTTACTCCAGCTGTAACTGTGGTCCTAAGGGGGAGAGAATCCATGTTGGTCAACAATTTCTTTTCGACATCGCTTAAGTTTCCTGTTTTAGTATCTTTTGCTTACTGATTGTTAATTAAGTAACATCCAAGTGGGTATGCCTTTTTAGGATTTTTAATTAAAAGAGCAGCAAGAATGTCATTTTAACTTCTGGGTTGTTTTGTTTTTTTTTTTAAGTTACCATCAACTCGTGTCTAGTCCACAAATACCACAAATATTTGAGTTCTGTGTAAAGAAAAAGTCAGAAAGATGAATGAGGGGAGAACAAAAGTAGGAATTTATACAAGATTTTAATCCAAGTGTCAGAGTCTACTATGCAGTTTTAATATTTGCCAGAATAAGAGTATTTTAAATTGTAATAGTGTGTTGAACCTAGCTGCTGTGTTCTCAGCACTATTGATTCCACAACAATTCTTTGAAGTAGAAGCTGTTACATCCATTTTATAAAGGGGATTCTTGAGATTCAGAGTTCATGTAACTTCCCAGAGGTCACACAGCTGGTTAGAAAGAAGACCAGCATAACCTACTAAAAGCATTCACTCCAGTATTGTGGATTTCCTCAACTACACAATGTTCCGTGATGCACAACCATCCACAAACTCCACATTCGAGGACAAGAGTTGAGTTGTAGTTTAAAAATTGTACAGATTACGGTAGGATAGCTTTCCCTTCTCTTCAGAATGCCTTCCATCTGTGCCCAGTGGTGAGTCCTTGGTTAGGAAAGAAGGATGGTGTACTGGAAGGAGCACCCTGAATTGTAATCCTAGCTATGACTGTTCATCACTCTGGCAGAAAACAAACTTCTGAGTGGTAACTGCTTTCAAATTTCACCAAGCTCAGGCTTCTCATTTGTAAAATGGGAATGATATTGGATTACTTTGCCAAACTATGATTATAGATAAAATATATAAAACATGACACAGTTAAGGGTTTGGCATATAATAGGTGCTCAATAAATGGTAACTTTAAGTTTACCCTCCTCCTTTGGTCAAGGCATCTTAAATTATTTCACTTCATACATTTTTAAAAAATATCTCCAACATCTAGGCAGTGTGGTATGATAGGAGTCCTGGCTTGGGAGTCAAACAACTACTGACTTGGGCAAGCTGCTTAAACTCTCTAAGCATCTGTTTTCTTACTTAGAAAATGGGGATAATATGGTACCTATTTTAAGAGTTCTCATGAGGCATAAATGAAATGCATATAAAACTCATGGTGTATAGTATATGATAGGCACTCAGATAGTTAATGATATTTCCACTGCCACTGTCTTAGCCTTCAGGACTTTTTTCTTTACCCCTAGTATCCCTCTGCTATGTCTCAGACACCATATCTAGATTAGTCTACCTGAAGACCATTTTAATCATATAAAATTCTCACTGACAAACCTTAAAGGATAAAAAGCCTAGGTTCCTGATATTGTGCTGGAAATCTTTTGGATTTTCTGAAATTTCAACCCATAATTTTCAAACACACCGTTTTTTTTTGTTTGTTTTTTTAACACTGGTTCTTGACAAAGGTTTTCTGTTCTCTGAACTCACCACAATTCTGCTTCTTCATTTAAATCTGTGCTGTCCTATTTAGCATGTCCTTTTCTCCCTTTACAATTTGAATCCTGAAACTAATTCCACTTATACTTAAGTGCCACTTTCTTCCCAAAGCCCTCATCCAATTGAATGTCCATTCCTTTGAAATCTTGTAGAACTTCATATAAACACTTTACTTGTTCATACAGTATTTTGTGCTTTTAGGGGAACAATTTTAAAAATTCATTCTTTTGTCTGATATGTACAAGGCACTGTATATATGTATGTCTTAGGTATCAAAAAAAGAAAAAAAAAACCCTACATTTAGAATGTAAAAATCTTAATTTCTCAAACATCAGTTCCCACAAAATTCCTCTTGTAAAGTATAGCATACTCAGGCAGACAAAAGCCATATTAAAGGAACACACTACAATGTGTCCTAACTAGATTTTGCTCATTTTAGTTATTAGAACTTTTATAATTGAAATATAGTAACTGTAGAAATTGTTATTAGTTACCTATTGCTATGTAATAACTCCAAAACCTAGTGGTTTACAACACTTATCTCAGTTTCTGTAGGTTAAGAATTGCAAGTGATTTTACTGGGTGGTTCTAGATCAGGGTCTCATGAGGTTGCAGTCATGCTGTTGGCTGAGACTAGTCATTGGAACCTGTTTCCAAGAAGGCTTACTCACATGGCTGCTGGCAGAAGACTTCACTTCCTAATGGAGACTCTCCATTAGGTTGCGTGAGTGTCCTCATGATGTGACAGCTGGCTTTCCCAGAGTAAGTGATATGAAAGAGTACGCAAGAAGAAAGCCTTAGTACTTTTTGTGACCTAGTCTTGTTGTTGCACACCATCACTTCTGCTTTTTTCTGTCCATTCAAAATGAGTCATTAAATCTAGCCCACTCTCAAGGAGAGAGAAATCAGGCTCCTCCTTTTGAAAGGTGTGTCAATTTGTATATACATTTTAAACCAACATGTTATGTTTAATTAAAGTATGTTCATTGTAGAAAAATTGAAAAATATGGACATTCAAAAAAGAAAGAAAAGAAGAAATAGCTACCAATGGATAACATCACTCCTTGGGTGTATATAATGCCAGGCTTTAAAATATATAAATTTTCTCAAAATATAAACATGCTATATACTATTTTGTAAAGTGTTCTTTCATTTATTGTAAAGATAACTTTCATGTCAAATATTCTTTCATAACATCTTAAATGGCTCATAGCATCTTTATGTGTCATACTTATTTAAGTAATTTATATTGTAGGACAAGTTATTTATAGTTTTTTTTCTTTTTTATAGCTAATTTCTTTCCACATATAGGGCTGTTTTTTAAATTCCTAAATATGCAATTTCTGGAATAGAATTTGCACAATTTTAAAATGTATTTTCTACTGTCTAATTTGAGTAGAATTTTTACTGCAGTCATCAAGAGTCCATTTAGCCAAATGTCCATGTCAAATATCTGAAATAATGCCTGTGAGAGTTTTTTGTTCAAATTTTGGTCACTGCATCCGATTTTTTGAGAATGACTGAAATCACTATGGAATGAATTGTTAAATAAATTTTGCTAAAGAGTGAACCTAAGCACATCTCTCTAGCAAAATACAAATATGTAGCAGACTTCTGGTGTTTTCAATTCCCGCTTTTCGTTGTTGTTGTTGTTATTGTTGTTGTTACTAGTTTTAATTTTTACATGTTCTTCATTTGTTTATTTGAATACTGGGAATATATTGTTTCAAAAACCAAAAGATAGAAGTTATCAGTAAAAATCCCACCCCTGTGCCACAGCCACCCAGTCTTACTGCTTTGAGGGCAAGCCATGTTATGAGCTACAGATATTTTATGCATATGCAATATGGTCTTTTCTATTTTACACAAATAATAATACACTATACTCAGTTCTGCCCCCTCCCCACTTTTTTCCCTGACAGTTTATCTTGGAAATTGTATCAATACATAGAGAAGCTTCTTTCTTTTTTTTTACAGCCACATATTGTGTGAATGTGCCATATTTTTTTTTAACCATTCTACTGACAGGAATTTAAGCTGCTTGCATTCTTTTACTATCACAAAATAACCTTGTACAAACATCTAATATTCTCTTCAATTTAGGAATTAGTGCCAAGTAAGATTAAAATTGTCTCTGTTCTGGTCTGGATGCACATCCATTTTGATTGTCCAGACTTTTCCCTCTAAGCTCATGTGCCAGGGCATCCTTCATAAGGTTCCTTTTCTTTGTCTCTGCTTAAGAATTACTCAAAGGCAAGTACAAAGTCTTTATCATTTATAAAGCTTTCATTTCCTTAGGATGTACTGTGAAAATAAAACCTTCTCACCAAAAATTTTTACATATTTACCCCTCGGTTCCACAAATTCTCCTGTTCCTGGAAAGCATGTATTAAACTCTGCTACCTCTAGTGGAAGGGGGAAATCTCTGATGGACTTCAAAGCAAAAATGGAGGTTCCACCTCTAAGGTTTGTCCTTTGTAAATCCCATCCCATCTCAAAGGACGTTTCCATGAAGCCTCTCATGAAATGCAACTAGTCAACTTATCCCCTACTGCAGAGGCTCTAAAATGTTACTGTAAATAAATGTTACTGTAGCTGCAGGACTTAACAGTGGCAACTTAAGGCTGCAGCTGGTGAAGCCCCTCAGGTGGTCCTCAGTTGAGAGGAGGGGCTCAGCGCCCCAAAGGGGCTGCCCCTCCAAGAACAGTGGCAGCGAGAGGATGTATGTGCACCTTGCACGGTCCACCCAGAGAGCAGTGGGGACTAAGATCAGCACCACCCCCTAGTCTTCCCTCCAGGGAAAGAGGAAAACTAGAACTAGCCAGAACGTGAGTGACAAGACACCTGGATTCAGATCAAAAGATTGTTCATTTGCCTATTGCTTCATTCCTGGAAACTGCACTGTAACTGATTAAGAATGGCAGAGTTGGAGGTTTGGAGAAACATGGCACAGTGAGAGACGTCCCCAGATCTCTCACCTTAAAATAACAATAAGCTGAACATATAAAACTCAACAACAAAGAAAACACCCAAACTTCACACCTAGGAGCATGGGATCTGTGCAGGTCAGAACCCCAAGTGTCGGGCAGTGGACTGAGAGAAATAAAGCTGCCACTTGCAGCTTCCAGAGTTCCCTGTAGGACGAAGGGAGAGGAGAAGGTGCAGCGAGTTCCCTGAACAGCCCTACCCCAGAGAGTTGTGAGTTCCATGCAGCTGGAAGCAGAGCCCAGTCATCAGGGCAGAAAGCAGAGAAGCAGGATGGCAGAGAAACAACAGCTGAATTCTACTGCTGTGGCTGCAAAACAGCTGCAACAACCAACCCCCAGCCCATAGGGGCCCTCCCCTCATACCCTCTGATACTTACCCTCTGAGACTTTAAACTGCAGAGCCACAGGAGAATCTGAACAACGCTACCAAAACTGTCGCTAGCACTGACAGGGACTGAGACTGAGGGTAGCAAGCATGATTAAACATCTGTAAAGGAAAAAAAAGTCATTATTAAGATTTTATATAAAGCAAGGTTACAAGAGGCTTAGATGCTACCCACTGGAAACCAAAAGAAAAGTGCCTTCATGGAACAGGCTAAAGAGAGATCTTTATATAATAAATATTTCTGGAAAAAAAGCAGAACACACTTCCATTAATACCCAAGTGGAGAAATAGTCCATTAAACACCATGAACAACCACGATGACAAGGCATCTCAGAAAGGAAGAGAAAAATCTACAGAAAATAAGCTTACAGACATAGAAATATGCGACTTAAATGTCAGCGAATACAGGATGGTACTCCTGAAAAAACTCAGTGAGTTCCAAAACGAGACATTTCAATAATTTAAAGAACTGAAAAAAAACAACTAGATGAGCAAAGCAAGGAGATTGAAACCCTCAAAATGAATAGAATGAACAGAATAGGTCTTATGGAGATAAAAAGATCACACTGCAAGTGTTGAACAATGAAATAGCAAGTTTGGGAAATAGAGTAGACCAAATGGAGGAAAGCAACAGTGATTTTAAAGACAGAAATCTAGAAATAAAATGAGAAAGAAGAGAGAAACCAAAGAATGAAAAATAACGAAAGAATATATATATATATATATATATATATATATATATATATATATATAATATATGTCTTTACATATTCATAATGCTAACCTCACACTAAAGATCAGAAAGGAAGTATATAACGTAAAATAAGAAGAACCAGAGTCAAAACCCACAAAAGCCAAACAAAATAAAACAGAAACATATGGACAAGGAAGCAATGGAAACACTGAACTACCAGAAAGTAAAAGATAAAATGGCTAAGAGAAGACTTCATATTCAATAACCACCCTAAATGTAAATGGACTGAACTCACAAATAAAAAAAGGCACAGAGTTGAAGAATGGATCCAAAAACAAAACCCAACCATATGCTGCCTCCAGGGGACACATCTCAGCTACAAAGACAAATATAGACTCAAAGTTAAAGGGTAGAAAATGAGATTTCAAGCAAAAGGCATTCAGAGAAAAGTATAAGTAACGGTACTAATATCAGACAAAATAGACTTCAAAATTAAAAGGTAAAAAAAGTACTGAGGGACATTTCATCATGATAAAGGGAATCATGCACCAAGAAGACATAACATTTATTAATACCTATGCTTTCTATCAGGAATCCCTGAAATATATAAAGCAATTACTAACAGAACTAAAGGAAGAAACAGGGCATAAAACTATGATAGTAGGGGGCCTAAATACCCAACTGATGGATATTGCCAGATCATCCAAACAGAAAATCAATAAGGAAATAACATCCTTAAATGACACAGAAGACCAACTGGACATAATTGACATTTACAGAGCCCTTCATCCCCAAATAGCTGCTTATACATTTTTCTCTAGAGAACATGGAACATTCTCAAGGATCAACCACATACTGGGACACAGAGACAGCTTCAACAAATATAAGAAGGCTGAAATCATACCAACACATTCTCTTATCATAATGCTTTGAAACTAGAGGTCAACTGTAAAAAGAAAGCAGAAAGTACCACAAATACATGGAAATTAAACAACATGCTACTGAAGAATAACTGGGTCAGAGAAGAAATAAAGAGAACAAGAAATAGAAACAAATGATGATGACAGTACAACATATCAAAACTTTTGGGACATGGCAAAAGTGGTCATAAGAGGAAAGTTCACATCCTTATAGGCCTACCTCCAAAAACAAGAATGAGCCCATGCTAGGTGCCATCTGATAGCAAATGTTGGAGAGGATGTGGAGAAAAAAGAACCCTCATACACTGCTGGTGGGACTGAAAACTGGTACAGACACTATGGAAAACAGTATGGAGGTTTATCAAAAAGCTAAGAATTGATCTACATTATGATCCAGCAATCCCTCTACTGGGTATTTACCACAAAGACTTGAAACCCCATGTCCAAAAAGATATTTGCAGACCGATGTTCATAGCAGCATTATTTATGGTGCCCATTATTTATATGGAAGCAACCGAAGTGTTTTATGATAGATGACTGGCTAAAGAAGCTGTGGTACGTATATGCAATGGAATATTACTCAGCCATAAGAAGAGATGAAATACTGGAACTACTGCCATTTGTGACAACATGGATGGACCTTGAGATAGTCATGCTAAGCAAAATAAACCAGACAGAAAAAGTTGAAAATCACATGATATCATGTGTATGTGGGATATAAACCTGAAAGCAACAAATGAACAGAACAAACAGAGACTCATGGACATAGACAATAAACTAGTGCTTACCAGAGGGTAAGGAGTGGGGGAGTAAAGGGGAGTAGATGGGGTAAAGGGGGTCAAATATGTGGTGACAGAAAGAAATCTAACTATGGGAGGTGAACACAGTGTATACACACTGTGTATACACCCCTAGCCTTACTAAGGGTATAGCTAAAAGTTACTGGATTTTGTTAACCAATGTCACCATAAAAATAAATTTTACAAAAATAAAAAAGAAATTTTAAAGAAATAAATGCATTTCAAACCTATTGCTAAAGCATAGGTGAGGGACTTTAGCAATTGATGTTCCTTCTGCCTAGAACGGTCTCTTAACCATTGATAAACATAAGGCTGCTTCCCCTCAAGGACTGTTCAAGGTGTTGTACGCTGCCTATTCAGAGTGTTGTACTCTATAACCTAACTGGAATCTCTCTTGCTCTGCTGTTGCTTCATTTTGCCAGCGCCTGACAGATATGCGTGTTGTGTCTCCCCTGAATTTAAACTACCGGAAGTCTTATTTGGTGCTGTATCTCTGGAACCTAGTGAGATTATTCAGAACATTTTTAAGTGTCAGTGAATGGATTGTAGGCACAAATTCAGTAATATACATGAAATGGGGGAATGAATGTGTACAATAACTAAAAGTAAGGCACTATTACTGTCTGAATTTAACTTACTGAATTCAGACTAGAGAAACACAGAACCAACTTAGCTCTTTTAATTCCTGTCTCAAATTCCCAATTTCCATCAGTTCATATTAAGCGCCCACACTGCCTCAAAAAATATTTATCCAAATAAGTAACTTAATGTAAGCAAGGTAAGTAACTCGACCCAAGGCCAGTGGTAGTCACGTCAGAGATTTGAATATCAAGGTCATATCTGACCTACCACGTGAATACAAATCTTGGAAGGAAGCAAACTGCTAACGTTTCTGACTCATGCTTGCTCAGACGACAAGGTTGGCCTGACAAACACAGGCACTTCCGGTTTCCTAAACAGCCGCAGCCCCAGCTCCTGACGCCGACTGCGCACGCCGAGAGCCGCCATGCTGCCTCGCTATTCCCGTGACCTTGAGGGCCCAAGGAGACGTCGGCAACCGGAAGGCCCCTGCCTGTGCGCTGATTGGTCGCACTGAGGCCGGCCCCGCCTCCCGGCTTCCGCTCTCTAGCTCGTCAGACCGGCCCCGCCTCCCGGCTTCCGCTCTCTAGCTCGTCAGAAGCCGCCGGGATCTCCTTCGAGTCTGACGGTTGTAGACACCCAGAGCCGCTGTGCAGTTGCGATGCCGCGTGGAAGCCGAAGCCGCACCTCCCGCGTGGCCCCGCCGTCCAGGTGAGGCCGCAAGTTTGGGGCCCTGCCGGCGCCGTTACGCAGAGAGGGCCGCGCTAGGTCGCGGCGCGGAGGCGGGCGGAGGCCGCGGAGGCCGCGGACTAGGTCGTCTGAAGGCGGATTCGGCGTGTACCCGTCTCCGCCCGTTGCAGGACGGTTAAAAATGGGCCTTGGTTAGATTTTCTTTCGTGGCAAACTCTCTCATTTCGATTGCCCACAAATTATTGCTTAAAACACCTCATAGGTCGTTTTAATTTAAAACAGGCGACTTGTAAAAAGAAGTGGACATTTGTAAGTGTACGCCGGTTGAAATAGTAAAAGTAGCAAAGAAAATGAAAATGTAGAAGAAAGGTATAATCGGGGCAATGACCGAATTTCAATTCAGTGAATAGTCTGAGCACATATCGTGAGCAGTGAGCCTTCCATGGGTTCGGCCTAGTATGGGACACAGTCACTACGGCCATCAGGTGTGCATGACGTTTTCTCGTTCATAAAATACTTTTAATGTGCCAGTTACACTTCAGGATAACCCTAAAGACTAATGTTATTCCTAATTTACAGAAATAAGGAAGCTGGAGACTCAGGATAAGTGACTTTTCCAAGGTCATGCTTCCACTAAGTAGGAAAGCCAGGTCTCAGATCCTGGTTTTCCTAAGACCATCAGTTGACACTTAGCGCAGACCACATGGCTTCTCTGTGGATTGTGTTCAGTGTACTAGGTGTGAGGGAAGGGGTTCACGTATCGAAAGAAACTTAGGCTCAAAGGATGTGAAACCATATTTTTATAAAGGTATGCTAGATGCCATCTGATAGGAAGTGAAGTCATAAACTCTTGATCTGTGTTTTTGAGGGGGAAGAACACCCAAGGAAACAATCTAAAAAACGGGCAGAGGGAGCATAATGTATGTGAAGATTTTTTAAAGCAGCACAGGACATACGAGTGAAATGGTTGAAACCATCCAAATTTCCTACAGACAGGATATATTTGAAATTAATTTTGGTGTAATTTTGGGGCGAGTTACTGCTAGTTACTGGGCTTCAGTGTTCTAATCTGCAAAATGAAAGAATTGAACTAGATTATTTCCTCAGATGACTATCTGCAGGTCTTCATTAGGATGTTAGTAGCTCAGGGAGACTTCCCTTGACTATCCTAAAATTGTGACATCCCACAACATGCTCTCTCTCTCTCTGTTTTTTCCTTCACACTTAATACTATGTGATGAATTCTGTAAGGATATTTTAAACTCTTAATATTTTACAATTTTTGCGAAGTATTGGAATAACTTCTTTAGAGGTACTGTGAGCTATGTGAATACATGGAAATGATTTTTTTTAAAGTAGGAAAATAGTTTATACTTGGTGATTACAACCTTAACAAAAGGTTAAAGATATAAATGATGTAATAAAACAGCTCAGGGAATTGTGTTTTGTAACGTTTTCTTGTATTTATATAGTATTTGTGTTTCATGATTTAAAATGAAAATCGTGTATATTATTTTAATATACAGGGTTTTTTTAAGTTGACAATTTCCAAACCTGGTTGGAAGTGGGAATTACGTATTCTTCGTTCTTTTCTTTTACAGCCGGGCACCTCAGATGAGAGCTGCACCCAGACCAGCACCAGCAGCTCAGCTGCCAGCAGCAGCTCCACCATCTGCTGTTGGCTCACCTGCTGCTGCCCCCCGACAGCCAGGTCTGATGGCCCAGATGGCAACTACTGCAGCTGGTGTCGCTGTGGGCTCTGCTGTTGGCCACACACTTGGTCATGCCATCACTGGGAGCTTCAGTGGAAGTAACACTGAGCCCTCAAGGCCTGACATCACTTACCAGGTAAGATTTTGGGCAGGGTTTCTCTTTAGTGGTATATTTGATGAGAAAGCCTAATAATTGTAAGTTCCTTATATATGTAAGAATTGTCTATAATTTTAGAATCCACAATGTTGTTGACAGAAAAAGGTTTTGATTATCAAATGTCACATTTAGCAACTGAATGAGTGCTTTAGACATGCATCAGCAAGTACTATATAAATTATATATCTTCTCAAGTTGTAGAATTATAGTAGCTCAACCTGATTCACTATAAAACAGCCATTTCCCCCTTATTTAAAATATTTTTTCTGGATTACTCTTAACTAATTCAGTCTCAACCTTAGTTAAATATTCAAAAAATCTCTTTAATAGCTCTTTGCTCTCTGATCTTTTACCTGACATTTGCCACTGCCCCTCTTTCTGAGGTATGTGAATTTTCTCCTTTAATGAGTATGGGTGTGTATTCTGTTGTATTTCTGGTGTACTTGAAACTGTCATCCATGTATTTTTCTATAATCCATTTTATCTTCCATGAAATTTCACTGAACTACTGGTCTATAAATGCCAAGATAACCATTTCACTTAATTTTCATCTTTGTTCTTGAATCTCTCTGATTACAACTGGAATTTTTTTAAAGCTTATTTTCTACCTTGAAAATTTTTCACTTTCCAAATTATTAGATGGAAACTTTAATTTGCATCTGGGTTTAGTTCCCCAGTTAGCCTCAAAGACGATGGATACTACTTTGTTCAGGTCTAAATCTCATTGTCTTCCTAACCGGTCCTGAATATTATGTCTTTGCAGGAGCCACAGGAAACCCAGCCGGCATACCAGCAGCAGCAGCAGTTTGGCCCATGCCACTATGAGATGAAACAGTTTTTGGAGTGTGCCCAGAATCAGGGTGACCTTAAGCTTTGTGAAGGTTTCAGCGAGGTGCTGAAACAGTGCAGATTTGCAAATGGTAGGTGCTATGTCAATCTGTGATTGAACTTGCATATTGTTGATTCATTTAATGGTGCTCCTGGACCCTATAGAACTTAGGGAGTCTGTATTTAATAAATTAGAGGAGATTTTATTAAAATTACTCTAAAAATAATCTAACTTCAAACAAGGAGCTGGTACAGAGGTATCTTAATCTTTACCAGTTATGTTATGAATGTAATTCTTCCTTAAGCAGGTACAGATTACTGTGCCAGATCTTTGTGTTATTAACTACACGTTAGTGATCTAGACTTAAAGCTATGAATATAAAATTGTGTTTTTACCAAAGTCCAGAAATTCACATAGGTTCTGGTATGCCATTGGTATTCTACGTGCCTCATTTGGGAGGGAAAAGATTTAGGTGCTCTGGAATGTTAACTTGTTTTAACATAATTTCTGTCAACCTAAGAATTCACGATCTATTAAAATGCCTATTTTCATTTTTCCACCTTCATTTTGGTAGGACATAGGGGAGAAGTTAATCCTTTCAGGTGGTTGAACTGTGAAAGGGAAGTCTGAGTTTCAGAATTCTTAGATGAAGCTACATCTAATACCAAAGTGGCTGTGTTTCTGCTTCAGGACTCTGTCCCTAGAAGCACAGGTGCCCTGCCTTTTCTCAGTTGTGGCAAGTTCAGAGCTAAAGTTTTGTTGGTCACAGGATGCCTTCAATAATTTATAAAAGAAACTAATAACCCTGGGCCTTTTTCCCCTCTTTTCATAGCTGGTAAGGTTTCTCGTTAAAGATTATACAGCAAGTGCTCTATTAATGTACCTGTTTTGTTTGCAGGATTAGCCTAATCAAGAAGTTCAAAGTGAAGACATGGAAAATCATCTCTCATGACCAAGTTAATTTCGTATAAAAATATAAATGATTGTGAAAGTATAAAGTATAAAACCGCCAGTTAAACCTCTCTGTTATTAATAGCTTTCTTGCCTCAGAATTGCAGTGGAAGAGAGTGTTTGTATTACACAGTTCATTGAGATGGTATTGAGTTTGGGTTTGGGCAGATGTTTGTGTGGGCTCCTTAAACCAAGTTTTGTGATGTTATTTGTGAATCAATTAGAATAAAATGATTTTCTTCCAAAATGGTGTCTGATAAATATGTAAGGTCATAAAATAAATACGGTATGTGCATGCTGAACATACGCATTTTGCAGAAGAACACAATCATCGTATCTTTATCTAGTTTATAGTCTCCGGTATTAGCGTCCACCCAGAGCATCTGGTAGAACTCCCTGAGGAGTTTTCGTAGAGAAATAGTTATGTAAAGAGCTCACTAATGTGTTCCCTGTGGCCAGGCCAGCATTACATGTCACTGTTCTCCTAGAATATGTAATTACTTGGTCAGAGATGAAAACTATTTTATAAATGCAGGTAGTTACTCTGCAAAATTTTTTCTTCAATGTAAGGTATTGTCATTTCCTCATCCTGAAAGATTCATGCTAACTTCATTTATCTTAAGGAGATGGACTCAGTTTAAGGTGCATGATTTTTTTTTAATGAAGCAAGCTCCAAACCTCACAAAACGGAAAATTTCATAACTTCTTAGGAGTCAACTGCCAAGTTTACATTATGCTCCTGCAGTTTTCTGACTTTCACATGTACCATTCATAGGTTCTATTACCTGTTTTTTTCCCCTCCAAGTTTCAGAGACCTGTATACTGTGAGGTGAGAGGTGAGATTGAATGAATTATTCAGTTGCTGCCTCCTGTCCTCAGCTGTGTTCTTAGAGTGCCCCACTCTGTACCTAATATTCAGTTCCTGAAAGGGCCTGAGACTGCCTTGCCTTCAGCACCTGAATAAACACAGGCAATTTACCCCTGTCAGGTCCCCTGAATATTCCCTCCTGGGTTCATCATTGGACTCCTTTGTCCGTTTTCCTGGAGGCTCATAGTGTTAATTCTTACGTTTAAGGCTTGATGGTATATAGTGGGTACCCAAATATTGTTAAATTAGTAAATCGAAGGAAAATGAGTCACTGAAATCAGTAAAGTGTAAGAGTCTGGCTGAGCTGGCCTCTTCCTGGGTGGAACCATGGTTCCACAGAGACGGGCACAGGGAATAACTTACTAGGTGCATTGGCCTTTTACCCTAAGGTCAGAAGGGATTTTGTCATGCATTGAAAGTATATACTAGCAAGAGTCAAAAACAAACAAACAAACAAAACCTTATTGACAATAAAAAAGGAGGAGATGGAGGTGTTTTCATACTTGGAGCCAGAAGATGCATCTCAATTTCCTTTAGCATTTAGCAAAGTATTTCCCCAGAGTGAAAAGGAGATGGTCAGCATGATATGATAGAGCACTTGGGCCCACATCTGGGGGTAATCTCAGCCCTCTTCACGTATTTGGTAACTTTGAGTAAGTTCATTCTCTGAATTGGCTAATATCAGAATTTTGAGGTCCAAGTGAGATTGTATATGAAGTGCTTTGTAAAATACTAGTTAAATGGGTGTTTATGGGCTCAGCTGTGAAGCACTGTATTACCCCTCCATTTTGCATATTAGAATTAGGGGTTTGGAAAAAGTTTGTTTTAGAATAAGAGAGCAATAAACAAGTGTCTACTGTGTGCTAGCATGTGTACACTATTTCCAATTCTGTCAGCCTTGTAAGTAGAATCATACTGCTGAGAACACTCACCCAGAGTCCAAAGTCACACACACAACCTATATACTTTACCTGACACTCAGAACTCTTCCCAGTAAAAACTTGAATTAAGAGTAGTGGTTAGCATGTCTGCTTTACACGCAGTAGGTCCTGGGTTCTCACCCCAGGTGGAGCCACAGACGATACCCCAGGGTGCTGGCACCAAGTGCATGCCCCTAGCAAATGGGAGGAGATGCCCCACCTTCAGAGATCTATCCCTTAAGGGGAAACGGCAACATCCATAGGTCAGGGCTGGAAGAGTGGGGCAGGGAGAAAGGGGGAAAAACAGTGATACAGTGAAGGCAGATTAGAGGTAGATTCCTGAAGGATATGTTTCCTATAATCTTCAAGGTCTACATTTTATAGGACAGCCACACAAAATGTCCCTAAGCAGGTTCTGACTTCCAGGTCCCCACATTGTAGTGTGAGTGTGCCAGTGCACTGTTTCCTGATTTTAGCAAACACAGAAATTGCAAACCAGAGAAGCTAATGCATTCCTGGCAAAGTTGGCCATAGCCCTTCGGACTGGAGGCCAAGTGAGCTCTAGAGGGAAAATTAGTCACCTCTTGCTAAAATGCCTGGTCCTAGGTCACCCGAACTTTCCTCACCCTCCACCAGAGGTCATCCTTGGTGAGACTTGGGTCTGTGCACTGTGCCTGCTGAGCCTTGGCCTGCATCCCGGGTTTGCAGTTGTAATTTATTTTTGGCACTTCAGCCTTCCGTCATCAAGTTAGCAAAGCCTGAAGGAAGAGCAGCAGCAAGATACCCTGCTCCGGCTACGGGTGTCTGCTGTGGACACTTTTCAGTCCTCTATTTTCCCCCCTTCCCCAAGGGGTTCTGGGACCTTTAGGATTCCTGTTGAATTCACTCAAGGGCCTGTGAGGACCTAACGGTGAGTAACTGGGCCAGTAATGGACAAAAGCCAGGCAGTAGGCAGGGAGAAGGGAGAGACTATGGGGTAAAGAAGACAGAAACCACCAAATCTATTAGACTTACTTTTCCTTTCTGAAGGGCAGAAGGACCAGAAGAGTGGCAGTGTTGACTCTTGAAACCCCCACCACGGGAGCTTATCTACAGAAAATGGGTCCCCGAGACTGTGTTTTTAGACTCTGTGTTTAAGGGAGGGATGTTATATTCCAGAAAAGACTAGGCTACCTACTCCTATATGGTGACCCTTTTTAAAGGGGTCTTGGGAAGGGTGTAGTGGGTATAGGTGGGGCAGTGGACAGTGGCACAAAGTCAGCCCCAATTAGGCCTAGAGCAAAGGGATAGGGCAATAGAAACCTACCCCACCTACGCTGAGAGATTTAAATGCAACCAGAACTAGGTAAATGTGGTCATGCCAGGGAATGAAGTCCCCAGCTGGAGTGGCATTCTGGGGTAGGTATGCCCATGGTGGGCTGGGAGAAGAGAAAGACCTAGTACTACCCAACTTTGGGAGGTGAGGGTACAGATGCCCATCTTGAGAATTTAAAAGGACTTGCTGGGAAATTAGCTTGTTTTTATGGGGGAACAGACACTCCTGTGTTCAGTTGGGGTTGCTGAAAGGGCAGAGGCAGCCTGTGAGCAGCCCAGGTACTTGCTGCTGGTAGAGGATGTGGTCATTTGAATCCTTTCTCTGGTAACCATGCACCTAGCAGTGGGGACACCAGGCTTTCTGAAATAGCCTGAGACCTGAGGTAAGCAGGGCTGCAGCTTGGCTGGTCATCACATTGGCTGCTTGGGTAGGACAGGCCTTTTTGGACTTAGAAAGGGCAGTAGAATTTGGGCTAGAGGCAGTTTTGGCCCTCCTGAGTGGCAGCTTGTGCCTGTTTTCTACCTGCTCTTCTTTCTGTCAGTATATGATTTTCTTCATTTCTCAAATCCTTCATCTTAGGTGGGAATTCAGTACCCTGGTGGCCTCTACATAGAGGAAGCAAACCTGGCCAGCTTAGCAACTGTGTCCAGGCCTGAGAGTTCCAGCTTTGTATTGCCCCCCACTGCAGTAGGACCACAAAGGGCTCACTGACCATTGTTAGGTAGTACATGGTGCATACATTCTGCCAGCAGGACCCTGAACCAAAGGTATACCTCCAACTGCCAGCTCATATCTAGGGAGCAGCACCTGCATACCTGCACTGGGCACAGAGGGCAGGGATGGCTGGGACATCCTAGAAAAGATCACAGTTTACTGTGGGAGATGACAGCACGCAGTGACAACTGATACCAGAGGCTGGGACCAGGACTCAACCATCAAGCTCTGCATCCCTCAGAGTACCTGGCATAGTGCTTCACAAAGAGTATAAAAGAATGAATGAATGAGAGAGTGATAATGGAAGTCCTGGTTAAGGATAGAATGAGTGGGGAAGGAGCAATGAGCAGCAGAGGAATCATGTCCTGGAGGAAAGGGTGTTTTCAGGGTCAGACAGTAAGGACTGGGGTAGGTAAGGAAAGGCTATTAGAGCAGCATATCAAGAAAATTACATTGTGGTGAAGATTCTCATCTTTTCCACCAGTACAGAGAGCTGGCAGAGGAAAAATAGGACCAACCTCATCTCAGAGAAAAAAGAAAATAGCATTTTAATTTGTCTTCTGAAGCATTCCTCAGTAGTTCTAAAACCAAGGGTTTGCTGTTCCCCTCAGAGCTAACCTTGGGGCTTTCCTGCTTCAGTCCTGGGCCTGGGACTAGCTGATTATTTATTTGCAGCTTCTACTGGGGGAACACGTATAGGGAAGCATATGGTCACCTGGGGCTGACAAGTTTACAGCCAGTGGGAAATAGAATGTTGGGTTCTTTCCAAAGCATTTGTTCAGTTCACAAACATTTATTCTGAACATTTGCAATAGGCCAGCTCTGTGACAGGAAAGACAAAGATAAGTGAGAGAAATTGTTCCAGCCCTCAAAGAACACATCCCCTAGGTCAGGCAGGAAGGCTGATAGCTTCTTTCTGTTCTCCTCTCAGAGCCCCTCAGAATCATCCCCAAGGAACTGAGCATGACGTGGGATGAAGCACTGCCAGACTCACATTCTGCACAAGGTTTCTATGAGAACTATGAGCCTAAGGAGATCCTGGGCAGGTAAGGCCCAGACCTTCCCCACAAAGTGCTGTCCTAGGCTCCTGCTGGCTCCACAGGCTGGAGCCATCTCTGCTTGACCTTGAGCAATGACCTTATTTCCATCCCCAAAGCACTGTTCTTTTGGAGAATCCCTCGGTTTGGGTCCTGCTCTCCTAAACCAGGACAGATAAGGGTGTATAAGCGTAAGCAGATCAGAGACTTTTCCTGGTGAAGAATTCCCCTGATGCTACTGACAAGCACATCTAAACTCAGTTTGGGGACCGGGTTAAGGATGAGGGGTCAGAGGAAACTTATGGCCTTGAGAATGCATGGCTTTTTTTCTTTGTGTGACATAGCATTGAGCTAGAAGATTAGAGGCCTGAGACCAGGCTTACAAATCACCCTTGCTGTGCCTTCTTCATTCTACTGTCCCCAAAAGTTTACAGGGAATTAAGAACAAAATGTGGGACTTCTCTTGGAGTGAGGGTTCCCTGGGACTATCTGTCCTCTGTACACCCAGGGGAGTTAGCAGTGTCGTCAGGCGTTGTATCCACAAGCCCACGTGCCAGGAGTATGCAGTGAAGATCATTGACATCACGGGCGGGGGAAGCTTCAGCTCTGAGGAGGTGCGAGAGCTGCGACAGGCCACGCTGAAAGAAGTGGACATCCTGCGCAAGGTTTCAGGGCACCCTAACATCAGTGAGTGATGGCCTCAAGCCACATCAGGGTGCTTTTCCATAATTCTGCTCTGATAACCCAAGTCAGGGAGTGCAGCTTCATTGTGAGGCTGGCCTGTCCAAAGTGTCTTCTGCATCCTGAGGCCCCACCAGCCCAGTGTCCTGAGGCTTAAAGTTCCTGGTTCCAACCTCCAGGAAACCTGCTCCAGGGATTCAGTTCTGTCTAAGCCCCCTCTTTCAGCCAGACAGAAGGGGTAACATGGAGGAGGGCTGGAGTTAGGTACCTGTGGGAGAATGGGGTGTGAAGTGTCTGGGCCTTTCCCCTGCCCTGGTGGGCTCCTTTGAACACCATCCTGATACCACCTCCACTTTCGAAGTTCAGCCGTAGCAACTTTAATCTCCCTGCCCCTATGCCTTGCTGCCCCTCCCCAGGCTTCTCTGCTACCTGAGACGAACCAACTATTTCCATTTCAGTACAGCTGAAGGACACTTATGAGACCAACACTTTCTTCTTCTTGGTGTTTGATCTGTAAGTACCCAGCCCGGGAGTCAACCATACCTGGGGACTATCGGAGAACCTGGTATTACAGTCCCCCGTCCAAGGCTTCCTGGAGACCAGCAGCCAGCCCTTATACTGTGGATGCCAAATAGGACCAGAAATGCCCCTAGGAAAGGAACTCTCCATCTCCTTGTTCCCCTGCTCCATCGAATCCTCACTAAAGAACAAAAATCTCTGCTGTGTGATTCATTGTTGAAGGGGTGTCTTGATTTCTCCATACACAACAGCCAATTTAGGGACCAGATTTACTTGAGAAAATTATTCAAGTAAATTTTGTATTGTTGGAACATTTTATCTTGTAGCCATACTGAATACGTACAGTGTTAATTTACTTAAAGACACAGTTTTACTTCGTGTGTGTGTACAATTAAACCGCCCGCTCCAGGAAGGCAGGGGCCGTCTGATGTGCCTTGCACAGTCCCCTGGTGTTTACTGGTAAATCTTTCTGGGGTTGCTGCTGCTAATAGTGAGTTCTCCTAGTGTCTTTAAAACGGAATTAAAGTGATAAAAACTGGATTCACGCATTGCGTTTTAGAAACAGTATAAAACAAGGCTCACCTCTGTAAATTCTCCTCAAACAGAAACTCCCTCCTTGCCCCAGCAACTAAACTCAATTGTTTTATTTCCTCTCAGTGACATTATCAAAATCCCTTGTGCCCTAAGAATCTCACTGCTTTTCCTGGGGGGAGGGGCAGTGAAAGGGGACAGGATGCACCTTTCCTATTAATTTACCCCAGGAAGACTTTCCCAGGGCCCCACCAGACTTGCCCAGCTGCAGCTGTCCCAACCCTGCTCAGTGGAACTGTCCTGTAGAGCCCTTGGGGGCAGCTCAAATGTCTCTAACCTTTCAAGAAGTTGCTTTGGGAAGCTATTTTTAATACTGCCCCAAGTTGCCCTTTAGGTTATAACTAGATTGATCTAGCAGAGACCTCTTTATAGATCATCCCAAGAAGTGAGAAGACTGAATCGCAATTCTTAATCCTAAAATAGGCAAAACAGCTCCTCCAACACTTGTACTGCTGCTTCTTCCATTTGTTCCCAGGAAAAATCAAGATACTCTTGTCTTTCTGATCTGGGTCTGGGGCCTTGGGCCAGGGGGCCTTGCGCCAGTCTCACCTCCCAACCTGGTTTTGGCCTTGATAAATCCCAGTACCTGCTTTCATTTACACAGAGGGTGGCAGGGTTGGGGGAGACCCTCATATTGGTGCCATCTTGCCCCTGCAGCCTCCCTTGCTTTTTGAATCCTTCCAAACAATCTCTCCACTTACTTCCCCAGTTCCTCTCCACAAACCTTGGTTCTTTGTGGGAGTGGCCTACTTTGCCTCTGGAGGTATTAGGGTGAGAGACAACTCTCTGGGAGCAGAGTAAGGAGGAGATGGTCTTGGGACCTATCCAGTTACAAACCCTCTGTGCCCACAGGATGAAGAGAGGGGAGCTCTTTGATTATCTCACTGAGAAGGTCACCTTGAGTGAGAAGGAAACCAGGTGAGGCTACATTTGCCTCTCTCCCCACTTCTTTGCCTGAATCCTGGTGATACAGGCACCAAGGTCTTGGAGCGGGTATGGAGCATACTTGCTTGGGCTTGGAGTGTGCAGCACTGGCTTTGATGGCCTCCTTCCATCCTTGGCTCAGCCTAGACTGTCCCAGCCAGCTCTGAGTCCTCTCTTACTCGCAGTCTGGCTAGTATGTGGGCTTTGGTCTCCTTGCCTGCTACTTGACCTTGCAGAGTAGGAGATGAGAGTAACATGTGCCTGTCTCACCCCAGAAAGATCATGAGAGCCCTACTGGAGGTGATCTGCACCTTGCACAAACTCAACATCGTGCATCGGGATCTGAAGCCAGAAAACATCCTCTTGGATGATGACATGAACATCAAGCTCACAGACTTTGGCTTTTCCTGCCAGCTGGAGCCAGGAGAGAAGCTGCGAGGTCTGGTAACGTGCATTGGCCCATGTCAGGGGCTCAGACTTTCTTATTAACTCTCCCAGGAACAAAAACTGTCTGGGTTTCTCCCCTATTCCCTCCCACTCCAGAATAAAAGTCCCATCATTTCAAGGCTAGGTGTCTTTGCAGGTAGGCTCTCTTCCTAGGATTGAGCCAAGCCAGGTTCCCACTGCCTGAATTCTATGCCAGGATGGCTAGATGTGACCATGAAACAAATAAGCCCCAAGTAGGTGGCCCCATGAGCCAGCACCTGGTCCATGCCCTCGGCCCTGAAGTTGGTCAGCCCAAACACCATTTCAGTTATATCTCAACTGTTTCTTTAGATCTTTCAAATGTTCCCCATTGACCTATCCTGATGATAACTATTCCTGCAGAGATCTGTGGGACACCCAGTTACCTGGCCCCAGAGATTATTGAGTGCTCCATGAATGATGACCACCCAGGCTACGGGAAGGAGGTGGACATGTGAGTATGTTGGGGAGGAGGAACAGGATGCCACCATAGCTGGGAATACCTGATTGAGGAGGAGAGGAGTGGCAGGAGCTACAGCCAGCCCGCCTGTCTTCCTCCCCATCCACCTTGTGCCAGGTGGAGCACAGGGGTCATCATGTATACCCTTTTGGCGGGCTCCCCGCCCTTCTGGCACCGGAAGCAGATGCTAATGCTGAGGATGATCATGAGTGGCAACTACCAGTTTGGATCACCTGAATGGGATGATTACTCAGATACTGTGAAAGATTTGGTGAGTGCCCTGGCCTGCTGGCTCCACAGCTCAGGCAAGAGGAAAAGTTCACGATGGAGGGAGGGGAGTATGCCACACCACAGGATGGAGGAGTCTGCTGGGAGAGACCCCATTTCTTCTAAAGTGCTGGAGGGAACTCTGCACTCAAGTTTTCAGTCCCCCCTTGTTCTCTCAGGTCTCCCGCTTCTTGGTGGTAAACCCCGAAGACCGCTTTTCAGCAGAAGAGGCCTTAGCACATCCATTCTTCCAGCAGTATGTTGTGGAAGAAGTTCGTCACTTCAGCCCCCGGGGGAAGTTCAAGGTACTTAAGCTCCCTTCTCACCCAAGGCCCTGAGGCAGTTGCTGCTACCTCAAGTCCAAGCCCTTAAGTCCCCTTTTTTTCTCCTGAGGGACTACTACTTATACCTCAAGGGTTTCCAAGGCCCCTCCCCTCCCTTCCCCCCACCCATAATGGTTCCAGCTCAATTTCTTCTGGCTTCAGGAAAGACAGATGTCACCTGACTGGCTCCAACAGTCTAAATCCCTGCTGGTGGGGTGAGAATGGAAAGAACACTAGGAAGGGCCCAGCAGAAGCCAGGCAAGTCTTCATGGCAAACAAACTCAGGGCCTCCCTGCATTGGAGGGAGAAGTAGATAGGTTTGCAGGGGCTGGGTCCAGATTCTCAGTCCTGGCCCTCCACAGGTGATCGCTCTGACAGTGCTGGCTTCAGTGAGGATCTACTACCAGTACCACCGGGTGAAGCCTGTGACCCGAGAGATTGTCATTCGTGATCCCTATGCCCTCCGGTCTCTGCGCCGACTCATTGATGCCTATGCTTTCCGCATCTATGGCCACTGGGTGAAGAAAGGGCAGCAGCAGAACCGGGCTGCCCTCTTTGAGAACACACCCAAGGCTGTGCTCTTCTCCCTGGTTGAGGAAGACTACTGAGGTGCTGGCAAGTGGAATAGGGCGAGTAGGTGGCAGAAGAGAGGGGAAGCCACAGAAATATTAGTCAAAGGAGTGAGATTGTGTGCTGGCCTCTGTCCAGAGGGGCACTTGGTCCTAGCCAGGACTCCTGGAATTGGGCCATCATCCCTCTCAGAGGCTCTGCACAAGATCAGGGCACTCCCATCACACAATGGTAAGTGCAATAGCAGTTAGGGCCAGAGAATAGGGAACTAGATGTGATCCAACAGCCAGGAGGCTTCCTGCTTCTCCACTTCCCAGTTGTACCACTATCTCAGTTTCTTTCTCCTCATGGGAGGCCCAGAGTTACTGACACTAGTATGTACTTCCCTTAGGGTCACAAGGTGAGGACAAAAGACAGACACACAAAGACAAATATACAATCACAGATTTTACTGACCTCATGGCATCGACACCGTGGAAGCAAGTTCTTCTCATGGGCATATGTTTTAAGAGGCATCTGGAAGCCCTCACATAATCAGCAATAGAAAGGAAAGCTTCTGATATTTGTCTTTCTGGAATATTATTTACTTTCAGACTCCCATGATACAGTTTTTCCTGGTAAATATTCGGTTCTCCTAGACCCTTTTAATACTGACATGTACTTTAAAGAGCCCACATTGCTGGATTTTACATACAGGTTATTGAAATCAAATTCCCTCAGAAGCGCATGAAACACTACAAATGAGGCAAATGAAGGAAGCATTTTTTTTTCTGCAGCAATTTGCTAGGAAAACAAAGAGAACTGGAGGGAAATTATGCCTTGAGAAAACAATGTCATATCCCTGAATCAGACATCAAGAAAGGGGGAGGGAAAAGATTTAAAATTTTTTAACAAACTGCCTTTCAGAGCACTCTGCCCCAACTGTTTGAGTATTTGGCCCCTATATGATTAATATTTGGCCTCTGATAGGCCAGCTCCCAGCCATAATCAGTAAGTTGGGCCCTTTCTCCAAGAGATAGAGCCACCCCTTCTCTGAGGTCAGATGTCTCACCTATCTTGGTGAGAGGTGCCTGTCACAGAGGGATGGGGGAAGAGGAAGGTCATTCCTGAGGCTGAAGGTGAAGAGCTTGGAGTTTGGCTGTGTTTGGAAATGTCACCACGGAGTGACATGGGTACCACAGAGGACTCTTCTCCTTGGCTTTTCATAGCTGCTCACAGCTCCCCAGGCAGTCAGCCAAAACTGGAAGCACAGCAGAAGCCTAGCTTGTCAGAGGTTGAATCTGGAGTGTTGCCCATCCTGCCACCAGAGAAAGAGAGAGAGAATGAACATTTGTTAAGAATGGGGTCTGGGGCCTTACCCAACTTTCCTCCTCCACTTCCCACAGCCTGCTGTGATCTGGGGTACCTGGGGACTGGGGAGGGCATGGTCTGGAAAGAAGCCTGGTGTGAGGAGTCTGGGAGGTATGAAGCGGCCTTGGGACAGGATGGAGGAGGTGAGAGTGGTTCTGAGATATTACACTGGAAGGGAGGAAAGGCTGTGACTAATAACTTTGACTGCTGGTAGTTTAGAATAACTCAGCTAAAATAAAACCCTTTGGCAAGAAGTCAGAAAATCATAGCACCACTCAGTACTTTATACTTTTCAAAGATATTTCACATATATTCCTTCATTTGCCATTTCCTAATTGCTCTGGAAAGCAGGATTTGTTCACCATTTTAGAGAACGAGAATCAGATATAGATAGATTTAAATATCTTGCCCAATGCCAACCACTGCTTCAGTGGCACAACAGAATCAATGTCAAACCCAGTTTCCTGGTTTCTAGGCCAGTCTTTCTCCACTACAAAAAAAAAAGGTGAGAAAATCCAGGGGCTTCAACAGATCAAAGAAACACCTGCAAACCTGAGGCCATAGGAAAAGTGGCCTCTGTACAGTCTTCATGCAACCAAGGAGTAGAACGAGTTGCAGGGAGATCAACCAAAATAAATCTACATATAAATGAAATGGAAAGCCCTAGAAGGGGACTCAAGAGCAAAGGACTACCAAACTACCATTTGGTGCAATCACTAACCATTTGTGTGAAAAGAGCATGTCCCAGGACCTCCTTGAGCCTATATTTATCTTGATTGTAAAACAAAATGGTTGTAGAAAGTGATTTTTCATGTAGCCATCAGTTAGAATAGTCAATATTTCCATGACCCTTGGCCATGACCTATTGATGTGGCCTTCCCTCCCTCTGCACATCTAGTTATGAGGACAAGAGGAGAAACCCATATAATGAAGATGCTGGACACACAGTCTCCCTTGGTGCTGAGAGCTGACAAGAAAAGGCACAAGTTGTCCTGGACTCTTGTTTTTTATGGCAGGTTATGTCTGCTTTATTCTTGGTTCCCAGTGGAAGTAGAGGTGCAGAAGTAGGGACAACACAAGTTCTGGTGCCACCTATTCTCTTGGAGGCCAGGTCCCAGATCCTCAGCCCCCAGTTACCAAGACCATCACCTGGTAGTGAGCCAGGCCTGGTGATTGGTGGAGCCATGAGATGTGTCAATCCAGGACCCTCCCCAGAGGACACGTATGTCCTGATTGGCATTTTAGTATGGTGAAGCTGTCCACTCCCACACATTGCCCATGAGGTCATAGAGCCCTGCAGCACAGCAGGTGGGTCAGTCCCAGGCTGGGAAGCACCGCACTCACCCCTCCTAGCCATCAAAGCCCTGGGGAGCAAGCGCTTCCCTGGGGGTGCTTCTCTCTGCCTCATCTATCGGGCAGAATAATCCCACCAACCAATTTGTGAATGTTCACAGTAACTGGATGAGAAATCTTACCATAGTTATTCTCTGGGGGGAAAGCATTCACTGGGGAGACTCCATGGAAGCCATCCTCAGCCTTGTCACCCTTGGGGAACTTTCCCTGAGAGGAAGAAATTTAGACTAAAAAATTTACCATCCTGTCTCAGGCAGGTGTTCCTACCTGCCCAGAAGAAAACCAAGGTCATCTAGGTGTATCATCTAGGGTAGGATGAAAAGCATGGAGAAGCAACTTGAGGTTCCCATCCTGAACTCTCAAACCAGTGGCCTCATGTCCTCCACCATGACCTCCTGGCTGCATTAGGAAGTGTGTGCCAGCAATAGTTCATGTCAAGCCCATCCCATTCTCATTTTCTCTACTCTCAGTGACTTCCTCCCCTATGCCTTGAACCCCACATGCTAGGTCCCTTGGAAAGAAAGACTTTCTTCCTTTTCCCATGCTTTGCACTCTCTACCTTCTCTTGAGCCATGATGCTTGTCCTGTGCTCTCTTGTACCATCTCTCTCTCTTCTACCACCAACAGGTTTAACTCTCCCTCATCTGTTCTGACTCTACCTTCCTCATCTCTTGTTCTTTACC
The DNA here is from genome assembly GCA_030015415.1 of Cynopterus sphinx. NCBI lineage: Eukaryota > Metazoa > Chordata > Mammalia > Chiroptera > Pteropodidae > Cynopterus > Cynopterus sphinx. The sequence goes on along the minus strand of CM057379.1, from coordinate 88,501,810 downwards.
ACCAAAATTCTTGAAAAAGTAACCTACATTTGCTGATGCAATTTGTTCAACTTGTTCATTCTTCTCATTAAAATTGGGTTCAGCTGCTACCACTCTATGGCAGCTGTTCTTATGAAAGGGAAGCTGAAGGGGTTATAATTTACTCAACACCTACTATGTGCTAGGGCTGTTACATTTATCTCTTTTAATCCTTACAAGGTTGTGAGGCAAGTATTTTCTCCCTTTAAAAAACTAGCAACTGAGGCTCAAATGGTTAATTTAGCAAAGATCAAACAGTGTATGAGCAAGATATCTCTTCCTACAAAACTCTGATACCATGATCATCTAAAAGGTCAGTCTTTCTCTCAGGCCCTTTTCAGTGCTTACCCCTAAAATGCTGGTGCTGTGCTCCCCTCACTCTACAGAGTCTCCTGGGGGGAATATATCATTCTTGCCTATGTTATCTACTGATGACTTGCACACTACTTGCTCTGACACAGACCTCTGTCCTAAGTTTCAGATTTATATTTTCTACCTCTGAATGAATATATAAATGACCCACAGGCATCTTAAGCTAAGCTGATTCTACACTGATCAAGTTCTATCCCTTTGACCCAACAAGTAAATTATCTATTCTGGATAATGATAGCACCATCACCCTGCTGTCCAAGCTTAGATTCATGCTAACGTCTAACTCTCTTCTAACCATCCACATTTGATTAGTAACCAAACCCAGTCTATCTTCTCAAACATGCTTCTCCCATTTGGCTTTCTCTCTATTCCATTTTCACTTAATTCAAGTGTTTATAATCACTTGGGCCATTGCCACAGACTCAAATCCAGAGACCCCCTTCCACCACTGCAGCTCTATTTCATCTGGTCCTGCACAAATTAGCAACAATTAGCATCCCCCAAGTCGAAATGATGTAGTTACTCCTCTGATTAAAAACCTCCATCTGCTCCCCACTGCCTAGAGGATAAAATCTGAAATTATATCTTGGCTCACCTGGTCCTTCAAAATCTGCCTCCAACCCACTGTCTACTTCATCTCCTAACATTCTCACTCATTTCTCTATGCTCCTGCCTCTCTGTATTTGTCATGTCTCCAAACACACAGTACTCTCTCCTAATACAATGACAACACTCATGTTGTTTCTTCTCTTCTGCTCAGAATACCCTTTGCTCCACTTTTCATTTGACAAACTCCTATTCTATCAGCTGAATGCCATATTCTCTATGAAGTCACTCCCAGCACTCTCAGACAACGGAGTGATTTATTTCTGAGCACACCCTGCACTACCACATTGTCTTTTGCTTTACCCTTTACTAGTCTTCAGTTCCATTAGAACACAAAGCCCTCTGAATCCCATTGCCTAGCCTGCAGCAGGTCTTAATGCTTGGAGAAAGGACAGGAGTGAGGAATGTATGTCTTACCTGCCATAGGTTGATGTGATGTAGCTGGAACTGGTTTCCCTATGGGTAAATTTGACCTGCCAGGAGAGCAAGGAAACATCAGAGGAGGGAGAGAGAAGAGTTGGGAAAGAAAGGAAAGATGGAAAGAGTGAGGGAACCAAAAGGAAGTTAGGTGGTGATGAGAAAAGGATTATTCACTTTTATTTCCCATGTTCATCTCGTCCTCTCACTGCAGCCCAGCCTCCTGTGTTACCCCAGGACAGTGCAGTCCTAGGTGTGGTTCTAGTCAATGCCAGAGTATAAGCTGTTTGTTACCAGTTCATGTTGAGATGAGCACAGAAAAAAGAGTAACCACTGAGAAACTTGTTAACTGGACTCAGATTGGCTAAACAAACAAGCAACTTCATTTATCACATTAATCAGTTTGACTATTGGTATGGCTGTTGATCTTTCAAAGTGTGTGTAGAGGTGCTGAATAGGCACTGCTACTCTCACAACTTTTTGTTTTGTTAGTATTGCAAAACAACAAAGTTACAAGCAAATAGTGATTCTTTATATTAATCCCTATACACTCATGGAAAAGGTATGAGTTTGGATAACTCTTCTTTTTCCCTATGCCATGTTGTTCTGATTATATTTACTGAAATGAACATGTCTGTGGACTCTCCAATAATAAAATATTTTATGTGTTTCTTCATTCCATTTTTCTAGTTATTAGTTTTTATGGTACTTTACATAAGTTATTGGTCGGAGACAGATTAGGAATGAAAATAGCAGCAACTGGTCCCACATCAAATGCTTTAAGAAGCACTCTTCCTGCTCTTTAAAGCTTCCCACTCAGGGCAGGATGGGGAGAAAAATAAAAAGAAATCGCTTTGGCATGTCTGCACCCTTCAGGCAGCAAACTCCCACTCTTCCTCAGTGGGCAGCCGTTTCCCATCCTAGCTCACGTATACCACTGGGAGCTCCATGCTCTCTCGGATGCCAGAGCCAGGACCTGCAGGCTGTAGCCAGGATGAAGTGAGACAGGCTTCTGGAAACTCATGAAAGTCTGAGGTAGGCTAGGTTTAGAGTACCTGAGTTCAGCTTTTAACACTAGATGAAGCAAGAAAGTTGGAAGATATAGCCTGGTGAGTGACGAGAGGTCCAGAATCAAAAAGAGGAGACTAAACATGAGACTGAAAAGAGAAATGGGATGGGCAAGAAAAACATTAGGACAGAAGAAACAGAGTTGATTGGCTATTTCTTTGAAATTTCTCTGTCATCCTTTTAAACTCAGTATTCCTAGATGGGCAAGGGGTCTAGGGAAGCCAGCCCTCCAGGGGTTAGAAGAACCAATCCTTTCCTGCTTCCAGAGTGCCCTTTCCACTGGAAGCCACCAGAGAACAGGCCACAAAGAAGAAAGAGCATGACTAAAAGACTGAGCACAACTGCAAGATGCTCTAACCTAGCAAGGGCACATTCCTGACACACAGGAGGCAGTGTAGAGACTTCAGGCAGAGACTCAGATGGTCCAAGAAAGGCTGTGTCTGGAATCTTTAAAAGCATGGTATTTCACAACCCTTATTAGAGGGAGGCTTTGTTAAGATGTTCTGCTGCTAGTTCAGGAGGTATCATGAACTCTCTATGTATCTGGGTCTTTACAGGGTGTCTCTATGCAGAAACCAGCTCAGGGTTAACTTCCTGTGAGTATGTGTTCATCTTACTCTTCTAGGGAGGGTTTCTCTAACTTCTTCCTTCCCTCCAGCTCTCAGGTTTGATTCTCTGCTGTGGCCCAGGTGACCCCATACCCCACAGGATTAAATGTCCAGGTCCCACCCCCATTCCCTCAACTGCAAGCCCCAGGTTCTCTCACCTTCATCTGATGAGTTGCTTTGTTTCTAAGCTCATCAAAGTCCTCAAAGACAAAACTCCATTCAAACATCTCAGCCTCTGTCTGGTACTTTTTCTCCCTGACAAACTCCCCAAAAAGAGATATTTCACTTGGTTCAGCTGAAAGGGCTCTGTGTTCCATCCTCACCTTCTCCTGCTCCAGAAAAGCTCTTATGTACCTTATCCTATAAGTCATATGTCACTGAGTTCTTATAAACTCCAAGGAATTAACCTGAAACCCTAAGCAGGGGATTTTCTTTTAAAATCTGTTACTGTATATGTAATTCACTATAGTAAAATTTACTTTTTAATGTATACTTTTGTGAGTTTTGACAAAGCATATAGTCATCATCACAATCAAGAAACAGAGCACTTTCATCAAACACCCCCCCAAATTCCCCCATGCCCCTGTAACCGCCTGTTGTTGTCACTATAGTTTTGCCTTTCCTAGAATATAAATTCACATAAATTGAATCACAGTATGTAGTTTTGGGTCTGGCTTCTTTCACTTAGCACAGTGCTTCTGAAATTCTTTCATACTGTTGAGGTTATCAGTAGTTTGTTCCTTTTTATTGCTGAGCAGTATTTCATCATATGGATATACCATATTTTGTTTATTCATTCACCAATTGCAGGTCATTTAGGTTATCTCCAGTTTTTAGAGATTATGAGTAAGCTGCTGGGAAGATTTAAGGGTGGGGAATGGTTCTCTTTTCTGAAAGTCTTTCTTACATATCTAATCTCCCAACATCACAGAAGGGAGTCAGAATATGTTATTAACAGATGAAAGAAACTGAATCAAACAAAAATGAGTTGCTGAGATTTTAGAATGGACTTTCATATAGTATGGTATGGCTTAGCAAATTTCAGCAAGCAGATTGCTGGGGTAAGATGAATTGTTTTCACTGGGCTAATAGTACCCCATCTGATATAAGATGTTACCATTCACTCATCATTGAGACATTGAGGACATTGAGAATAGAGAAGTTGGTCAGAGTTGGTAGCATTATACTAGCTTCAGAGCATCTGAACAGTTTGAGAACCTTTTACCAGAGAGGCAGAGACAAATTTTGGGTTCTAAGCTAAGTTTAGGGGCTTGCTGGAGGTAAGTTATATTTCTGTCATATAAGAAGTCAACTTCGAAATATAAAAGAGAGCATACCATGCATCTACCTACCTATCTATTTTGGTTTGTCATGGTATGAAACAAGTCTGATCACAAGTGATTTCTATTTCAATTTTAATAACTTTCTTGTTTAAAAATACTTTAAAAAAGCATATATAAGCAGTACACATTATACTGTAGAAAAATGAGAAAACATGGGTAGATGAAAAGAAAAAAATATTAAAATCACCCATTATTGGCCACCGCTACTGCAACCCAGACCAAGACGTCCAGGGCTATAATTCCGCATTCCCTCAGCCCCTACACCAAGTATGTTACCATGGTCAAACCTACTACTACCCACTACTGGCCTGAGATGATGAAAACATGCCCAATATGCCCAGCTACCCCCAGGACCCTCAAAGCCCAAGCTTGGAGTGGCTGAAGAAACTGTGAGCAGCTCCATTGACAGGGAGGTGGCTGGCCCCCAATAAAAATGTGGAAACTGAAAAAATAGAAAATCATCCATTATCACACCAAACTAATATCATTCCATATTCTCCCTGCCCTCATCCTGCCCTCTCCTCCCCATCACTCCTCCCCCATTTAACAAGCTGCTTCCCTGGAATTATTTACTTTTGGAAGTCACAAAAATATGGGCAAAATCTGTCAACTAATGCAATGTTGTACTTCCAGTTCTTTTTTTAATGCATATACATTCCATATACAGTTTCAAAAAAAAAAATGGGATCATACCCTATAGTTTTGCAAGCTTTCTTCACTATCTCAGAACTAATTCTTTTTGACAACAGGACTTTAAATGGCTGCTAAGTATTCTGTTATATTGATATGTTTAAATGATTCTTAAAAACTGTTAATATTTACTATGTCATCTTTTTAGCCTAACGGTTTTAGACAACCTTAATTCTTTCCTTAAGACAAATCCCTAGAGGTAGAATCACTGAGTAAAAAGGCCTGAGGAGTATACCAACAATCCTATGCTTACTTCAGTATGTCTCCTGAATCAGTTTGCCCCCATAAACTTTGCTCAAAAAGTTTTATAACCACAAATATAACATCTAAGTCATTTCCCATGTTTGCTTTACTGTCTTCCTGTTTCCTTCCCTTCCTTTCCCTCTCTTTATGTATTCCCTGCTCTACCATTTGAAGGTAAGTTATAAAATGCTGTCACCTTGAGAAAACTAAGGCAGCTCAACTTGGTTTCTTAGATTGAGCTGGAACCACAGTATGTGACTCCTAAAACAATGCAATTTCCCTAAAACAATGTCATTTCCCTCAGTAAATATAAAGGGAATTTAAGGTACTCTCAGCTAGTACAACACTTCTCCCAATCCCTTCCTCCTTGTTGAAAGGTTTCTGTCGAGTGTTTCACTTTTGCCCATCTTTTTAAGTGCTATGCTGGAGTAACAGAAAATCTACCAGCTCAAAAGTCAGGGAATTTGAGTTCCAGACCCAGGTCTGCCATTAACACAGAGCGAGGTAAATCTTTTTGGACTTCAGATTCTTAGTCTGAAAAGTGTAGATAACACTTATCCCATAGTACTATTGCAAAGATGGTAAGTGATTGTGAAAAAACTAGTTTCCTTTAGATATTAAGAAAGATTAGAAAGAGACTTTACTCTTCCTGGAAGAACACCTGATGTACCTGAAATCTTTGCTGGTGACAGGAAATAGGTCTATGGCAAAGGGTTTTACTGTCACCTCCCAGACAGTCCCTTCACCATCTCTGCCATCTGGTGAATTTGTTCCCATCTGGAATCTCTCACCTGGTAGCTGAATCATGCTAGTCACCTGCCCATTCCCTGCAGAGAAAAAGAGTCATCAGTAATATGTGAATATATATGAAACAAATGGCAACATTTGGATCATATGTAACTCACAAAAATGAGTATTCATCAAAATGAAGGATTACAAATTGGCTTTAAATTCTTGTTCTGCCACTTAATTTGCAGGTTGACCTTAAGCAAATTATTTAATCTGAGTTTCAATTTCTTCATCTATAAAGTGGGAACAGGATCTATCTCACAGGCAAAGCTGTATGAATTAAAATGAGATGAACACATTGTAGGCTTTCAAATGTTTATTTCTTTTCCTTACCTCTCTCTTCTTCTACACAACCACCTTTGTCCCAGGCAGGTAAACTTAAACATTATACTTTGAAATATATCTAGCACCTTTTTTACCCATCTTGTGCTCATGCTGTTTCTCTGCCTCTTCCTATTTGTTGAACTCTTAGCAATTCTTAATGATGTTCACCATTATATCATATGCTCCAGAAAGGAAAGGAATACATTTTGCCACTGTATCCCTGGCATCTAGCACAAGTACAGAATATCAAATCACTGAATGAGCTCCTTCATACTTGCTGTTTGAATGCCTCAAAAAAAAAAAAAAAAAAAAAAAAAAAAAAAAAAAAAGAATTAAAAGGATCTTTAACTCCTCTATTTAACTGGAAGAAACCAAGAGCCAAAAAGGAAAATGACTTAAAGAGCTAGTTATCAGGAGAGAGGACTAGATCCAGGTATCTTTACTTCCAGGTGCTATTTCCAACAGGCAACATTTCTCTGGGTTGATGTACTACTTTATGGTGCTTTTTCTATGCAAGGTTGTCTAAATACCATTAAGTTCCTCCATTAAGTCCATGTCTTTTCATGTTCCTTAGATTCCTATCTTTGGCCCTCCTCTCATTTTCATTCTGATACACTCACACTGGTTATTTCATTGACTTCAAGGAAAAAAAATGGATTAAGCAGGGAAACCTCAGAATAAAAGGGAATTAAGAAACATACAACTGCAATGTATAGTTTATTTAGACACGAATTCAATAAGTAAACTTTAATTGAAAAAAAAAAAAACCAGTATGTGTATTTAAACACTAACTGGATGTTAATTTTGTGTGAAAAATTGGATGGTATTTTTTTTGTGACTTATATTTTTGGCTATTCAAGCTGAGTATTTACGAATAAATTTGTACGCCTGGATTCAGGTCAGTATGGCTCCAGCCTGGGGAAAGACAAGATTAACCATAAACAGACAACTGTTTATGCTGAGTGACGAAACGTGAAGCTTAACATATACTTTTACTTTTTAATGTCTAAGATTCCAAAATAATAGTGAAATAGGATAGCTGTTAATTACCTTGCCGGTTGGCCACCCAGAGGTACCCCAGCAGCCTGACCAAGAAGCAAACAAGCCAGTCTCTCCTACCAAGGTCAAGTGCCCCACCCCTTTCCTGATGCCTCCTGGGACAAATGGCTCCAGGGAAAGGCAGGCAGGCCAGAACACTGACCTGGCTTTATCCACAGGTAGGGTAGGAATGATGGCAAAATCAGTAGCTGCAGAGTCCAGGCTGGAAAAGCGAGTCACCGCTACACCAACTGTATGGCTCTGCTGCAGATGCGATCTACACCTCCTCCCAAGTCTAAGTCAGCCTCTGCCCCATTAGACATCTTCTATTGTCAGCTGATGTGTGTGATTAGTCCACAGGCCTAGGAATAAGCTGGGACCCGAATTTGAGGTGGGGTCGGGTAATTAAGAAAAAGCAATATTGCTAGGATTAGTGTTAGAAGGCCCTGCCATTCCAGAACCCCTTCTATCATTACCTTGTGAACATTTGGCCTTCCCTTTTGTGCTTTGAAATACCATTGCCAAGATCACAGAAAACGTCTCAAATTAACATTTATTGTATATTTCCTGCAGGTAACTGCCAAGTCCTCAAAATACAAAATTTTGCAACACAATTTCACCTTTGAGGACTGCTGAGATATACCAACTGTATAAAAACAAACTTGTGGAAGCACATAGGAGAATAATTTGAGTTAGAAAAAGACGTCACTGAGAGTTTTAGGATGGTTATATTTCAGCATAATCAAAGGTTGAGGTGTGAAAATTGGTCCATCTGAAAATCTCATCTCACACAGCCCTTGGTCACACCTTCAGCCATCTTTCTACATTTGCCTCTATTTTATTTTTTGCCACTTTATACGTGCAGTTCTTTCAATTCCCTTACCTCTAGTTCACCCACTTTTCTACCCACTACTAAACCATGCTGGGGAGCATTTTAGCAAAGCTACCTCAAATCATGAAAAGTCAACAGAAAGACCCAATAATTTTACTCACAGGAATTTATACTACGAAAACAGGAATGGTTTTAAAATCTTAAGTCACTTAAATGTTACTTATATTAGCATAAAAATTTCAAACTTGAATGCTTAACAATAGGTAACTATTATACAAATTAAAATACATTAGAAAAAATTATTAAACCATTAAAAATTTGTTTTTCAACGAATATTTAATAAGGTAGATAACATGCTTTCTAACATGTATTGTCACTGGAGCTAAAGCCAAACATCCTGATCATTGGGTGAAAACAGCCTGCTTTATGTGTGTACAATGAATGCAATTATAAAAATACTGTAATTATAATTTCAGACTTTGGAATTTGAATAGGTGCCAGTGTTCTTTCATTTTGTCATATGGGAAAAGAAAATTCCTTTGATAATCATTTGAAGCTTGGTCAAAAATTCCATTGCTATATTCTTAGAATCACTCTGTAGAGTCTTCATGATTTAGATGATACAAGGGTAGCTTCAATTTAGCCTTTTAGAGAAGACATTCCAGCTCGCATAATCTCATCAACCAGGAGAATGTTGGTAGCAATCACAGTGCTAAAAGGAGAAAAATCACATGGCTCAGATTTCAGATATGAACCATAATTCAATTCTCAACTAAGCTGTACATGTTATATCCAATTAAATTTCCCCTTTCCCACACTTTTGGTAGATTACGTTTTTATGGGGGGGAAAATTAAAAACAACACAGCAAATTGAGAGTATGATGATAACCTAAAGATTATTGTAGTTTTGGCTTTCCCAAACTTACCAGGAGTGAAGAAGCTGTTTCTTTACACAATAGTTATCCCATATACCTACTTCTGCTGCTACCATTGGCTCACCTGAAAAGCAACCCAGTCATCTTAAAATCACATATAACAGGTCATAAAATTCAAAATGCTGTCTAGAACACAGCATTCTGTGCTGCTCTGCTCACCACTGATTACTCTCATTTTCTCCCCTATTAACTATGAGAACCCAAAGTTCCTCAATTAGTCCTATTTTATAGTCTAAATCATTTTGGTGCACAGTATCTCCGATGAGTGACTAACCTCTGTTTAGATAATTCAGTGATAGGAATGCTCTTATTGCTTACCGAATGTTTAAACTTCTTGTTTTTCTGGACATGCTCCCATTTGTCTATATTAAAGTACAGCACTTGAACTACAATCTGGCCAAAATGGGCTTATCATTTTTTTCATTCCAAAAAACTTTTCTATTAAATTGAACATAAATAATGCTGTTTGACAACAGATCTTACACATATTGCATGGATGTATCTTAGTTAATCCGTTTGCACTTTGTGCTCATATAATTTGTCGTTACATTGACCTAGGACTAGCACTTTAAATTTCATTATATTTGGTCCCCTCTTCCGGCATTATTTGCTATTCTCACTTTTTTTCACCAGTAAATATGATCGCCTAATGTATTTTCTCATCAAAGTCTGATAAAAAATTGAGTAAAGCCCAATATGAAATCTTTTAATAGTAACCCAATCCATCTATCACCACTCAGCAACATCAACAAATCCATACCCTTTGAAATTATTCAAATGTATACTCATTCTCTTACTGTATGTAGTCATTCCATTTTTATACCATATTTTAGAAACCCAGAGTTAGAGTTCCCTGATAGTACTAATGACAAACTGCAAAACAATCCTCAAAGATTCTTTTGATCCTTCTTGGCTTTACCTTACCTGTATTATCTAGTTCTCCCCTTACAAACAGTTGTATTCTCTTACCTGTGTTCAAATCCACACCCACGAGTTGACCTGAATTTGAATGTTCTGCTTGAACTTTAACTAGTGTTTCCTGAAGATCAAAACCAGAATTCTGAGCCAGAACCTAAAGCAAAGAAACACAATTTTTAAAAGGATGGACCCTAAAAACTGACAGTCAAGTGTAAAATAGCCAGTATTTCCAATTAACAATCCACAGAAAATCACATTAATCATTGTTTATCTAACAAAAAGCAAGTTTGTACTCAGGCATAACCCCTACACTGCAAACCCTCTTTCTAGCTCTTACATCTGAAACTTCAGATATCCAGTTTCCCTTGCAGAGGAATCAAATACATTTAGATGATGGGATATACCTCCTCTCCTGGTGTTAGGAAGAAAACTGATCAAACTTGTTTATTTGAAATCCACATTATGAAAAATTCATATTGAAAAGCTTTTATTTATTAGCTGAATCATTCTAGTATATTTTAGAAAACTGACTGTTAAAGTAGTCATACCTTGGGAATAATGAGCAATGCATCAGCAAATGCTTGAACTCCAAGCTGAGCCCTGCCCTTTACATTGGGCTTATATTTAACCAGGGCCTCTGCCATTGCCACTTCCACTGCACCAGCACCCGGAACTATACAGCCTGTTGCATGGGGAAGAGAAAAATGCTAAGAAACAAAGAAGACTAGAATTATAAGAAAATATATAAATTAAAACATATACATGAAAGCCATTAATTCCTTTAGAATTTAGTATAACAGCAATTTTAATATTGCATATGAAAGCAATACAAGCAACTTATCAAACAGAATGATTAGCACTTGGAAACTCTTGCAAGCTCTTGCTTCATTTATTTGTATCTACTTTTAATAATGATATGCTATGAAAACATTTGGCATACCATCAGTCATTTTAAAGGGAAGACTTTACTTTTGCATGGTGTCTGGCTGTGTAAGTTACTGATAAAAAGAACACAGTATTCAGCCATGCCTTTTCACACTAGCAAAAAGAATATCGTTGAAATACAGTGAGGATCTTACCATCATCGATAGCATTTTTAACAGCCCTCAAACCATCTCTTATTGCATCTTTGATTTGAGTGAGTGTGTGCTTATTTGGTCCTTTGACTAATAATGTGACAGAACGAGGATTGTTGCATTTCTCAATAAAGGTGAACTTCTCTTCTCCCTAATGTAGAGATTTCCAAAAACAAGATATAGCTGTACAATGAATGATCCCAGGAGAAATGATAAGTAGCATATTGATAGGAAACAACACTGATCACATTAAAGCAAATGATTTCTTAAAAAAAAAAAAAAAAAAAAAAATCACACACAAATGCTGAATTTTCCAAAGGCATATTGCTATAAATAAACAACAGAAATGTATATAAACAAAGCAAAATCTGGTCCCAAGTCTGAATGAGTTTTTACTACAAAAGAATTCATGAAACAGAAAGAATTACCTTTGGAAAGAAAATACACTTACCAAGGTATACTCATAGACAAGTCCAGCATGTCCCAAACAATCGGGATTTAGCTCATCAAAAGAATTTAGAGCTATTCCACCACAAGCAAGAGTTAGCCTGAAATATTGAAGTATTTTAAAGGAGATGTGATTTTTATAAAGTATGTTTAAAGATTAATAATAGCAGCATTATTTCATAATAGCCAAAAGGTAGAACCCAAATAAATGTCCACTGATAAATGGATGAACAAAGATGTGATATATCCATACAATGGGATATTATCCTTAAAATGACATGAAATTCTGATACATGTTACAACATGAACTTTGAAAACATACTAAGTGAAATAAGCCAGACATGAAAAAACAAATATTGTATGATTCCCTTATATGAGGTACTAAATTTATGAAGACAGAGTAGAATAGTATTTGTGGGGTATGGGGTGTGGGGGTGGGGAGAGAAATGGGGAGTTATTGTTTAATGGCAGAGTTTCAGTTTGCAATTATGAAAAAATTCTGGAGATGGATAATGGTGATAGTTGAATATGAATGTGACTTAATGCCACTGAATTTTACACTGTAAAAAAAATGGGTAAAATGATAAATTCTATGTTTTATTCACAATAAAAAATTAAAAAATGCAAAAATTAAGAAGAGAAAAAGGTATAATCCCAGTTAATTTGCCCAAATTCTCATCACTCAGATAATCTGCTATTCCATACCTTTCCATATTTCTCCTCTTAGCTCTGCGCAGAGCTACTATGCCTTCTTTTGCAAGAGCATCTAAGGAAAATGGGTCAATTCCCTATAATAGAAATAAAAATTAGTTTCAACATATTCCACCTTAATAAAAATGGATAATAGACTAATTTATAAAACAAAGTTCATTCTCACCTTTTGATTAATAACAACAAATCCTTTATCTGAGTCACCACAGACTTTTTTTTTCAGTTCTATTATTTTCTTAACTCTATCTTCAATGAATTTTCTTTCAGCCTTTACTAGTTTCTCTCTCTCTTCTGCACTCTTGTAAAAAAAGCCAGAATTCACTTCTCTATTAAAAAAAAGTTACAGAAAAGAGGGAGAATGTTCATATTTTGAGAAGATAAGCCAGTAGCCTCAGAAACTGGGTTGGTTTTGATTAACAAATAGTCAGGGAATTCTAATCCCACCCCTGGTACATTTCTGAGTTTATACCTAGAATTCTACCAAACTCAATTGAGGGATTACTGTTCTTACAGTGGAGAAATTGAGTCTCAACAAAGAAGTGACCTGCCCAAAATACTAAGCTCCTCTGCTTCTTGATTCTATTTGTAAGGGGATATAAACTCACGTTTTTTCATATTCTAATGACACATTGCATGTGAGAATATATGCATCTTCTACTCGTTTTTTCATATCAGGATGCCGTGCCCCATGGTCCAAGACCAGACCTCTAATTAAGCTGTTAAAATACAAAAAATTATGGCGATCAATTCATAAGTATATTTAGATGTTTAATCACTATTACATATCTGAAACTAATATATTTATATGTCAAATATAATTGAAAAATAAGTGTAAAACAAAAAATTATAGTTATTGATTTCCAGATGAGAAATAACATGCTAACAAAATTACAACACTAAACTGAGACTATGTCAGTAAATTTCACATAATCAGCTTTATTTCTTGAGTTATTTGAATAAGATTTTGGAGTGAAACCTAGGCAGGTTCAATTGTGAAAAAGCAACATTCCTGAACATGACAAAAACAAGCCATTCCAATAAAAGCAACGACCCTGCTGTCTTGTACAGAAAATTTTACAGAGAAAATGTCTCAACTGGTAGGCCACAAAATTGTGATTACTTTTCTAAAAAAAGTTTCAAACTAAGTCTTTGAAATATATTTTGAAACTCTCCAATAGTCTCTCATTATGCTGTGTCCAACTGTTAATAAATGCCAAATGACTGATGTAACTTTTCTGAATCATTCTCACTACAAACACATCACACCATCAACTTTAATCAAGAGCTACTGAGTAAATTAAATACTTACCTAGGCATTTTGCATTAATTCAAAGACAAAAAGTATTCAGCCAAAAATAGGTATCGTATAAAGAAAGCACCTATAAATTTGCAAACATACATTTCAAGTATTATTAGTATTCTACACCTACCTTGTATCGGTTTCAGATTTATGTTTCATCTCCATGATCTCAACCATGAAGAGATCAATAGGTTCATCTTGTTTTTTAATGGCCAAAATGGAGTCAACTACAGCCTACAATAGGAGTAAAACCATTAAATGAAATTTACTTGAAGTTGGTTGCTTATTCTTTAGAGAAATTTAAAGTAGACAGTTTTTTGACTTTACACTCTCTGAACTAAATCATTTTCTATGAGTTAATAGAATACATTTGTAAAGAGACTTAAGTCATTTACATTTCTGAAATCTCAATTTATAATTACCTAAAAAACCACTGACATCCATCCTATTAAGTTTTAATAACGGGAAGCTTTTTAATAATGAACTCTGATTATTATTTTACAGTCTTGTCAGGTAGACTATTATTTTTCTCACTTTACTTTTTAGGAACACAGCAGGTTATCATTGTCACAAAAATAAACCTACTTATTTCAAAGGATGATACTGTGAAGAGTTTAGAGAGTACCCTATAATTGAAACTGATTAACTATAATGATGTTTCTAAATCAGGGATTTTGATATAGGTATACTATACCACCAGACACATACCTAATTTAATACTTACCTCTGTTAAGACATCAGCAAGTTCAGCATGAACTTTAGTGCGAAGAGATGTTCTGGCCACATCTATGAGTGTTTCCCTATCCATCTCTTTGCTTACTTTGATTTGTTCCAAAAACTGAAGTGCCTTTTCTTTTGCAGCTTCAAATCCTTCTGTTATTATTCTGGGATGAAGGCCCTATAATACACACAATTACAAAACCACTATTAACAGGGGACTTCTTCAATTATATAGAACTATAGTTCATGATAAAATATATTCTTGAACATTTATTTTGGATCATTCATATTCATTAATATAATAAAATGTGCTGACTTTCTGAATACATTTGAAAGGATAAATAGTCCTTTCAATGCAGAGGAGGACAGACATTGCTCTAGCACAGAGTTGAAGCCAAGGGAACTATAAAGTACACTTGGGTGTTCACCGTGCAAACCATAAAGAATGACAAAAACTCAATGTGTCACAACAACCTGCAGTTAACAGGACTATTATATCTTTTCTATCAGTAGTCTGAAATTAATTCACATCATTTACTATTTTTTATTAGTAGTCTGGAAGACTGAATCTGCTTCTGATTTTCCTAGAAGTTCTTCTGATATCAGAATAGTATTCATTGAGGTTTACTCTAACCTGGAAACTTCTCAGGGCTAAATGTTGTAGAATTCTAATTTAAATTTGTTTTCAGTTGCCTTTTTCCTTATAAATATGCCCAGTCCTGACCATCCCATTTCTAGATCTCATTCAGAAATCTACATCATAGATGGATATGTCACATGTACAATGCATCTTGATTAAAAAAAACAAACAGCAAAACCCCCTTCAGGCCAAAGAAGTTTCCTTAACTTGTCCAGGACCATAATAAATGTTAGACTAATATAAACTCTAGTTCCCAGAGTGAAGCTTCCTGCTCTTTACACTTTATTGCCTCAGCTACTATTAACACATCAATTTGTATAACTAAAACTCGGATTATTTCCTATACATAATGAAATACCACGGAAACACAAGAATCACATATACTTCAGAAATGTAGAGGTCCGCCTGCTTCAGCAGTTCCCCAATGATCAGGACGTTGGAAGTGGTACCATCACCAGTGATGTCATCCTGGGCTGTTGCTACTTTGGCTATTAAGGAGGCTGTTGGGTGTTGAATTTGCTGAAAGTAGAAAAAAAATTAAATATCTTAAAACAATCTAAACATTATCTTAAAATGTGTGAAATGTGCTACTTGCACAAATTGCTCAACTGTTCAACTACATATTAGTTTGATTAAAAATTCACCATTAGCTATTTTGCAATATCAGTTTCTGATGACCAAAATATTTTCATGTATAAATCTGTTACTCCTCAAGATTATCTCCATCTTACTGAAGAGGAAATCTGGGGTTCAGTTAGTTTACATAATGTGATAGAACAAGTAACAGTAACCATTAATTTCAAATTCACGCACGCCTCTGACAAATCAAGGACTTTTGTGGGAATAAACCAGGTGACTCATAAAATAAAAGTCCAGCAGTGCCCAGTTACTTGGCATTACCAAATAAAATAGCAAAGATCATCAGTGGATGCTAAATCACTGTGTGGAAAGGCTTTGCAAGGACAGGATATTCATCAAGTCTCCAATGTCACCCACAGAATCTTAATTATAAAGAATCCCATCAAGGCTCCTGCATTGCTTTTGGTTTTTGTCTCATTTTCCTTTAATCTAGAATATTTCCCCAGGCTTTTATGTCTTTGCAGACACTGACAGTTTTAAGAATCCAACCCAGTCACCTAGCAGAATATCTCATTATCTAATTTGCTGATGTTATTTTTGGCAAGAATACTACACAGGTGATACTGTACACTTTTCACCGTGTTTCCTTTATGGCTTCTTGTTAAGTTGTAAATGTTTCATGTGCACCTTTGTGTTTATGTCATATTTCACAATTTAAAAAATCTTGTAAAATAAAAGCCATGTAGATACAGCTTTTCTGATACAAAGTTTAAATTATTAATGAAGGAAGGAGACAAGAGAATTAAAATGTTAATAAAGTCACAATCAGAGACTGCAATATGCTGACCAGTCCTGTAACCAGGCCAGGACACCTTCTAATTCTACTGGGTTTATAACCAACCCACTCCCCACACCTGTGAAAGGAAAACAGAAAGCAAGAGTCATTCCCTATGGCTAACGCTATAGGGAACCTATGGATTAAAGGCTAGAAACTGCCAGCAGGCCTTTCATTCTACATATTCTTACCTTTTCCCACTACACACCTTTCCCCTTCCTCACTGGATGTCCATATCAAAGGAAATGGGAAAACAAAGTCTTTTAAACAATAACTTATAGGAACTAAACAATGAAATATAATTCCTTGAACACTCCACCCCCTACTCACAGTCTTTCTCCATCTCTCTTGGTCCCTCCCACTCTCTGCCTCTAAGACCACACTCTGTGGAGTGTTATCCCTTTTCTAATAAACTTTCCTTTTGACTCTAACTTTGCGGTGTGTGTTAAATTCTTCCCACACCCTCCACCAAAGGACCCTCTTCTTCTCTCAGTGTAGGGCTTGGTCTCCCCACAACTCAAGGAAATTTACCCTGTCCCGCATCGCTACAACTCCAAATTGTTCCCAGCTAGCACATGCCACAACTTAGATCACTAAAAACAAAAACTACACTTTCTAGGTTAGCTAATCCTTACCAAAGATATTTACAAACATTTGGATGTAGAAGGCATCAAAACCCTAAATTTTATTCTGAATTCAAAACACTAGATTTGAACTGCTGGGTTTTGGGAACTTAGAGATATGCAAAAGGATCCTTGCAATAATCTCATTTTCTTGGTCAAGAGACCTTTAAAATGCTTAAACAACGAATTTGTTACATCTCATTTCTCCTCCTCCAGCTGACAGGTGGGTGTGTTGGAGGTGGAGTGATGAGATGTTAAGAGAAAAATCACTGTTTTGAAAAGAGAAAAAGTGTAAACGACCTGTCTCATCTTGCGTGTGTCACTAGCTTAAGTTTTCCAGATATTATTATAATTATAATAATAATTACACTCCTGTAACTAAGAGTTTAAATGTCAAAAGTAGGCATTTCAAAAAACGTATTTGACTTCAGGGCTTCTCACTGTACTGATCACATTCCTTTTCTACTTCCTCCATTGTCTGAGAGACCGCCTGTTGAGAGGTGATGACCATGATTTCCTCATACTTGAGAATAAACATTAAAAATCTTCCTAGAAATTAAATGTACTATGGAAGACCAAGACGTTTTAGTATAGCAGCCTCTCACCATTTCATGAAGTAGTACATTGCCGTCTTTAGTAAGCTTGATGTCTCCAGCACCAGAAACAAGCCTGTTCAATGGGCAGAAAAGAAATCAGTGATTTTTCTCAAGAGAACTAACTGACTCCCATAAACACCAGACTTTACCCAGATTCTAAGGAGCTACAGCCACAGGGTTGGTTCTCCCCTTCTGGTAATAGGAATGGTGCAGTGCCCACGCCTCTCCCTTCTGAAAAAGTCTGCCGACACCTGAGGGTCGCTGAAGTCCCAAAGCACTGGTTTAAGTGCTGCGCAGGCGGGCAGCTTTACTCGCAAAGGAGGCTGTATCGATTACAGGAGAAAAAGGCCGGGGCGGGAGACAGGCCCGACAAAGAGGACGTGGAAAAGGGGATGCACAGGCGGGCGCGGAGGCCCAGAGAGAGCGGGCTCGAGAGCACGATTCCCGGCATCAGGCCCACGAGGTGCGCGGGGCCCGCCCGGCCTTCCCCGCCAGCCCCGCCTTACATTTTCATGGTGCCTTTAGGCCCCAAGTTGGTTCTCAGCACGTCCTGCAGCCCCCGGGCCGCGCTGATGTTGACCGCCAACGCTGCCTGGGCCCGAGCCACCTCGGCCTTGGGGTTCAGGGTCTTCACAGCCGCCATAGCTGACTCAGAAGATTACGAGAGCCGGCGCGAAGATGCCTCAGAGCCGCCGCAGCGTGGCCCCGAGGCGCTATCCGGGTCTTCTGGAAAAGTCGGGCTCGCCCTGCCCGCCCCCAGCGTGCCAGCGCGCTGTCCCCATTGGGCCGCTTGTCGTCAGGCGCCGCTCATTGGTTCGCGGTGGCGCAGCGGTCCCGCCCCCTCGCGTCCGGTCTGCGGCGCCATTGCTCGAGGGAGGAGCCTGTTTTCCGGCAGGCGAGAATCTGCGCTTCTGACGCCCCGCGCGGGCTTGGGCGCAGCTTTGCGGCCCCGGAACGTGAAGACGTAGGCAGGGTGGGGCCCAACCGCTGCTGCGCGCGAGGCTGGGGTCGTAGGCCTCGCGGCTGGGGGGGGGGGTGACCAGAGCCTTCGCTCTTTACTGGCCGTCTCCAACTGCGGGGTGTGGCGTGGGCTTTCTCTCTCCCTCACTGTCAGTGGTTTGCTTTTTTTCCTCTTTTATGCCCGTCGCCAGTTTTCTCAACTATATACTGTGTGCTTGACACTGTTGTAGGTACTGTGGGGGTACTGTAATGAATATCACAAGTGCTGTGAATGGAAAAGGGACTGTGCGATAAACCCAGCAAGCTCGTTCGACCACCTGGCGGGCCTGTCAAGCTAGCTCGGTGACCAAAAGCAACTAATAGGATGATCCAATCGCAGATTCCTAAATGGGCAGATCATACCAGGTAGTCATATCCTAGGCCTATAGCGTCCTTAGCGAAGATCCCTCTTCACTTTAAGTGAGTTCTGTCCGTTGTAGTTACACATCTTGGATAACATACCTTTGAACCGTTAGAGTGATTTTCTTTTCCTACCCCTCAAAGGCACACCATTAGCACCAGAGCGCAAGGCCACTGAACCCCTTATTAGCTTGTTCCCTGCATACCTTCTACATGCTGTAAATATTATCAACTATCCTAAGTGCACCAAAGTAAGAAGTTTGTTTTTCTCCCTTTTTTTTTTATCCAATTCTAGAAATTTCGCCGCTATGCTTTTTCTCACCAATGGATTTCATGCAACATTTTGATTCTAATATATAAAATAAGCTGCAAAACTGCCATTCTCCAGAGCCTTTTCTCCATCCATTGAGATTTTGCTTCCAGGCATATATTGTCAGTTTGGCTTGAGTAAACTCATAAAAATTCTATACAGGTATGGATGTTTCTTATTTAGACAGGACTCGCCTAATTTCCTAGGTTTTCGGCCTAGGCAGTGCTGTAATGCAAGGTGAAAAGTGCTAGATAGATGCCTTCAGAAAGCTACAGGATTGGTCTGTTAGCAGTTGAGAAGCAAGAGACAATTCACCCTCTGGGTTCAGAACATACTGCTGAGGCTTTAGGCCCTCAAGGCACATTTGAAAACTCAAACTTCATTGAGCAGCATTGTCCAGCCTTGGAGAAGACTCTTCTTTTAAGACAGAAAAATTTTGAAAGGTGTCCACAATTATTTTCTGTGTCCAGTTCCCCTAAGTGCCAGGTATTTAGTAATGTTTCATATTTTATTTTTATAGATAATAACGAAAATTCAAAAGGTGCCAAAGCGTATATGGTGAAAAGTAAGTCTTCCTCCTCTGGTGTAACTTCCTCCAGACAAGCACAGTTTACCTTTAGTTGCTCAGAATTTCCCCAGATGCTTTCTGAATTTATAAATAAGTATATATCTATATAAATATAAGAATTTTCCCACACAAAATGGCAATTTATAATACATACGGTTGTGTGTATCATCTTAAAGCATATTAGTGATTGTACCATATTGATACAACACAGGAATTTCTTATTATTAGCAGCTGCATGATATTCTTTGTAAGAATAACATAATTAACTGGTCACCTGCTAATTGATGTTGAGATTCTTCTAAATCTGCTGTTTGGGCTGCCAGTGAATATCCTGGTATATAATGCTTTTATGTGAGTTTGTATATTTAAGAATCACAAAAGTATCTACATAAGTTTGACTAATAGCATAACACAGTATAAGGAGACTCGTGATGTTACTTCCTGTGCATGCAGATTTATTTAATTACTGTTAGAGATGTATGGGGAAACATGAACAAAGATGAAGATTGTGAAATTTCAGTCGTCTGCTTGCAGGTAGGGAAAAGGGGAGTGAAAGTCTTTTCTGAGGTACAAAATTTAAGGGGCACCAAAAACTCAGTGATATTTTAATGCAATATTTTAAAAAAATCAAAGTTAATGCAAAAAGTTCACAATAAACAAATATCAGAATTTTAAAGTAGGCATCTTCACTAACATTATACCAGGCAATCTACTTGTGTATATCATTTTACTAGTCTTGGTTATCACATTTTCAAGCAAATTAATTTTTTTGATTATATGATGCAAAATAAAGTAGCAAGGGAGTTTTTGCTCTATGCCAAGCAAGCATAGAGTGGGAGAACTTTAGAATTTTTGGAGAATTTCAAAAAAAAGTTCATGACTGATGAAATTGAGGTGGTAGCAGAGGTTTAGCTATTTGATTCAGGAGGAATTTCAATAAAGAACATTTAAAGGAAAGAACCCTAATGAGGCAGCGTGGTGTATAAGAAAGAACCCAAGAGTCAAAGAATTTGTGTTTGAAATATAGTTTTTCAATATTTGCCAGTATGTGACTTTGGACAAGTTACTTAACTTTTCTGACAAAATTTTCTAATCCATAAAGTAAGGGGAAGTGACATCTTAGAGAAAATTAAATGAATTGCCTGTATAACCTGCTTTGTGTTGTGCCAGACATGAATTAATTGCCACTACTGCATTCATGTAATTATATATTTCATAGCAGCTTCATACTCAGTGTCTTGATTGATCCTAATATGATTTCTTTGAAGTTGATAGGTCATGTGTTAAACCAATTTCACAGATGATTACATCAGTGCAGAGAGAGGTTAAATTCAAGGTTACACTGTTGTATCAGGGGAGAGGTAAAAACCTAGGTTTCACCCTTAACTACTCCCTTTGTCTCAAGCTCTCATAGCCACACATTCCCTGAATGTTTCACATTTACTTTCTAGATGTCATCTCTCTCTATTCTATCCACTTTCCTCCATCCTCATTTCTACTACTTAGGTTTAGGCTATGATCATTTCTTACTTGGCTAACTGCCATAGTGCCCTAAGTTGTTGTTCTGCCTTAATTCCCAATGTTGCTACTAGAGCAATCTATCAAAAGTAAATCTACAAGCCACAGCTCTGCTTACAATCCCTCAGTTATCCCCAAGAACATAGACTGAAATCTAAATGTCTTAATTCACCTACAGAGTCAACTACATCTTGTGCCCCCCTCTCCAGGCTCAAAACCCTTTTCTCTTTCCTTCTTACTTTATGCTCTCTGGTCATTCTGAACTTTGCAGTTCTTAGAACATTCTACCTGCCTTTGTTCAGCCTGAAACATTCTTCAAGGACCTCTTCTCTCCTGCCCTCATTCTCATTGCTTTCCCAGTTCTCATCCAG
Organism: Cynopterus sphinx; assembly: GCA_030015415.1. Taxonomy (NCBI): domain Eukaryota; kingdom Metazoa; phylum Chordata; class Mammalia; order Chiroptera; family Pteropodidae; genus Cynopterus; species Cynopterus sphinx. The sequence goes on along the minus strand of CM057379.1, from coordinate 88,479,956 downwards.
TGGGAATGGAAATAAGATCCTAATCCTCAAGAAGCAGTTAATCTAGTTAGGAAGATAAAATTGTAAACAGGTAAATGACAGTATAGGATGTTATATTTAAGAGATGAATGAAGAATGAAGTGCTGTGAGCATAAAAGTATTAACTAAGCATCAGAGAAGTCTTCCTGGAGGTGAGTTTGAATGGGGTTTTGAAAGATAGACACTTTGCAGGGAAAGAGGGTTTAAGGGAGTGACTAACAGTGGGAGGGACTGGCATACATAGTAAAAGGTGGATACATAGGATGGAGGGAAGAAGTTTGCAAGAAACAAATTTCAAGAAGTAGCTAGTCCTGAGTGTTATGGCCTGGTTTGCTGATTAAAAAGGCTGGGCCTAGATAGAGAAAAAAAAAATGGCATAGATGATAGAGGCTCTATTCATCCCTCTGACAACCAAATCAAAATTGTAATGAAAACAAGGAGCAGGAGCAAGGAAAAATTGCCTGGTGGCTAGAGGAACAAGCCATACAACCAGGGAGAAATCAAGAAAACACCCTGGAATAGCAGACGGTAGGATGGGGTGAGGATGTGGGGCTGCCCTGTCTCAAACAACTGAGTGAGACAGGCTGTGGTAGTGGCAGATGCCTCTTACAGAGGCCGCTTCTGTGAGCACATTTTCGTGGTGACAGACCTGCTTGCTCTGAGCGCCAGTGCTGATTCAGTTTTGCGCAGGGGCCACCAGGGACTTACAGGGAGACATTGTTGGAGTGAGGGTCGAGGCGAGACTTGCTGGGTAAAGCAATGCCGGCATTATCCATTGTTCCCTGTTGAGCCCTCAACCACTAACAGTGTACCAGACACAGCGCCGCCATTGCCATGACATCTTCAAACTGGATAACAGAGGTCGCTCTGCCTAGAGGATTCCCTGACACTCTGCCTCCCCCAACCTACAGCTCCACTCAAGCCATATTCAGGTGTATCCTCAATGCCTAGATTCACACTGGAGGCAGCTGGCCTCGGGTTCTGGTGTGGCTTTTGAGGCAACTATAAGCATGGTATCTGTGGATTGCTTGCTGAATCTTAACAGTGGCCCCAGAATGGTAAAATTTTGGGTTAAGTTTGGCCTGCAGCTGAACCCCTCTCAGCACTGTGCCACTGGACACCTGTTTCACAAATCCACACTAATAAGACTGGGAGAATTAAGAGCTTTGCTTAGTACATAGAAACATGGAAAGCAGCCAAAATGAGAAGACGAAGCAGAAACCTCATGAGAGAATAGAACAGAGATCCAGATATAATGGAGTCAAGTAATCTAACAGATGCAGAGTTCAAAACACTCCTTATAAAGATACTCAATGAACTTTTGGGAAGTGTAGATGAATTCAATGAGAACTTCAACAGAGATAGAAAACATAAAAATGGAAATGGAAATTATAAAAAAGAACTAGTCTGAAATTAAGTACACATTATCTGAGATGAGAAGTATATTAAATAGAATAAACAATGGAATAAACAAAGTGAGTAAAGAGGATCAAATGCCTTATCTAGAGGACAGGAAAGCAATCAGTACACTCAATCAGAATGACAAGAAAAATGATGCCAAGACTATGAAAATATTTTAAGGAGCCTATGGGACACTATTAAGGCTCCAAATATTAGTCTGATCAGCATAACTGAAGAAAATCAAGATGTTGAACAGCTGTTTGAAGAAATAATGATGGAAAATTTCTCTAACCTGGTGAAGGAAATGGACATAAAACCCCAGGAAGCTCAGAGAATTCCAAAACTCATGGATCCAAAGAGGCCCACAGCAAGACACATCATAAGTAAAATCCCGAAGTTTAAATACAAAGCAAGAGTATTAAAAGCAGCAAGAGAAAAACAAATAATTACCTGTAAGGAAAAACCTATAAGACTGGTGGCTGATTTCTCAAAAGAAACTATGCGGGACAGAAGGGCTTGGCAAAAAATATTCAACAGGATGAAGACCTAGGTTATACAATCAAAAATAATTTATCCAGCAAAGCTGTCATTTAGAGTTGAAGGACAGATAAAGAGCTTCCCAGACCAAAATTAGCTAAAGGAATTTAACACCACCAAGCCAGTATTATAGGAAATGTTGGAGAGATTTCTTTAAGAAAAAACATATCAAAAACAGGAATAAAGAATGGTAACAACTACATTCCTACCAATAAGTACCTCAAATGGAAAATAATTAAGTGCTGCAACCAAAAGATAGAGTGGCTGAAAGGATAAGAAAACAAGACTCCTACCTATGAAAAGGAAGGGGATGGAAAAAGTTATTGCTTTGATGAACCTAGAAGGTATTTAAGTCAGACAAAGATAAACACTGCATGCTTTCACTTATATGCAGAATTTAAGGAATAAAAAGAACAAACTAATCAAAAACAGACTCACAAATATAGTGGACAGTTTTGTGTCAGACAAAGGGGGGTGGCTTAAGGGCCTGGGAGAATGTGGTGAAGGCCTAAAAAAGTACAAATTAATTGATAGACGGTCATGGGGATAGGGAACGCGCATAGGGAATGCAGTTAGCTTTAATACATTGACTAGGTGGAGGGTCAGGGGAGGGAGGGTGCAATTGAGGGGATCGTTTTATGAACTATATAAATGTCTAACCAATGTACTTTATACTTGAAACTAAATACATATATAAAAAAGAACAACAACAACAACAAAAAATCTGGGCCTAAGACTGCCAGCACTGGGAACCTAAAGAACTAGTGATGAAAATAACTCTGGAAGTGGATTAGAGGTTAAACCAAGGGAGAACTCTAAGGATAGGGAAATCAGAAAGAAGAGTGTTGGAAAAGTCCATGTGGAAGGTGAGTAAGGAATTTTTAATGACATAAATAGGTGTTCTTGTTAAGGGGGGAAAACATGTTTTAAATAGTATGCAATATTTAATTTTTGTACAATCCCCATATATACAAAAAAGCATAGAGGACATGCATCAAAATAGTAACATTGCCTATATAAAAAATTCAGAATATTTTATTTTTGCAAAACTCCCCAAATTTGTGTATCCATGAAAGGAGGACTCAGAAATATATACATGAAAATATAGAATGTAAAAAGTATGTCTTATTAAATTTTCCAAATATATACATATATGTAAATTATATCAATAAAGACCAGAACAGAAGCTTATGCCTCAAAATGTTTAACATTTTGTTTCTGTAGGTGAAAAATGCTATCTTAAAATTTTGCTTATTGGGAGTGAAGTTGAACATGAATCTTATATGTAAGAGCCATTCTTTTTATGTGAACTGTCTCTTCATGTCTTTTTTCTGTTTTCCTATTTGGTTTCTTATGGATTTGTAGGAGTTCTTTATATTTTTAGTGTTGCAATTTAACTTGTCTCAGTACTGTTTGTATTTTATGTCTTTTTTCCAATTAAATATTAAAATTTTTTTTTCATGTAGTCAGATGTAACCTGTTTTTTTTTTCTTTAATGGGCATTTGGAACTTGTGTAAAACAGGCCTTACACACTTAATTATCTCCCATATTTTCTTTTGTATTTTTAAGTTTTTATTTTTTATTTTAATTTTTTATTAATTTGGAATTTATTTTGGTAAGAAATGAGATAAAAATCTGTGGTATAATGAAAATATATATTTGGTCTTTATCTCTACTTTCTGGCACAGAACTCCTAAAACCATTGGTTTTCTGAGTGATAGGAGTGTCTTGTTATTCATAACAATTCGTTCTGCAATACACCTGAGTCTATGTTAATGAGGTGAGCCAAGGTGGGAACCCTAGATAGCCTCAAGATGAGGGCTGGTGACTAGAAAGACCAAACACTGAGCAGAGGATGGAAACTCTTAACCCCATACTCTCAATTTCTGGGGAATGATGGGGAGTTGGAGATGGGTTATAAGAATGCTTGAACAATTAAGGTGGGTGAACATACTGATGTTCTGGTATGGTGGCACATTCAGAGAGCATAGAAGCTCTGAATTACTCCTCCAATACCTTGTCTTGTACATCTCTTGCATTTGGCTGTTCCTGAGCTGTATACTCTATAATAAACAATTAAACCTAAATAGAGTGATTTCCCAAGTTCTGAGTTGGTTTCCAAACTTTTCAAACCTTTGGAGAGGTGGAAACCCCCAAATTTGTTGCCGAGTCAGATAGAAATGTAGGTAGCCGAGGGACCTGGGACTTGGAACTGGTGTCTAAAGTGGAGGCAGTGTTGTAGGACTGAGCACTTCACTCTGGTCTGTACTAACTCCAGATAGTGTCAGAATTCAATTGAGTTGTTGGGGACACAGTTGATGATGGAAAGAATTGGTGTCTGAGAATGAGAGAACTGGTTACTGGTGTTTTGAGAAAAGCTTGCACAGAATCCAATTTTTATTTTTTTCTAGAATAATTCATGTCTTCCACTCTTAATATGTAATGTAATTATTAGCATATGCAATATTTCCAGATGTATCTGGATCGATTTGGGACTATATTCTGTTCCTTAACTCTGTCTATTCAAATATCGATACCATATTGTTTTATTTACTGTAATTTTACAATGTGTTTCAAAATTTAGTAGTGCTGGATCCTTTTCATCAGTAATTTTTAAGAAAAATTTATGACAATATTACGTTTCCTTTTTCCCCCCCAAATGAATGATAGAATTATTTAGTTTTTTTAAATGTGGGGTTTTTAAATTTGTTTTGTTTTTACCTTAGGTTGCTTTTAAAAATACTTTAAGCAGTGGAAGTGGAGGTAGCAAAAAACCAGGGGCTAGACCCATTTCTGACATAAAATTGACAGAATCTTGAATTATGTGTTACTTGGTTTGAAGTTGTCAAAGAAATTCTAGAAATGGGGCAGGTTAGAATGGGGAAGTAAAGTAATAATATTGATTTGGGATAATATTTTTTCTGTTGTTGGCTATTCATTCTTTGAGTGTCTAGTTTGTGGCAGAGTACTGTGCTTGGGTAAACATGTGTGCACAGAAAGAGAAAACCCTGTTTTAAAAGAAACCAATCCATTAAAGAGATAAACATACAACAACTAATGTATTGTGTATAATGTACTAAAGAGCTACAGTGGTATCTTCTCAGTGCCATATTACTAGAGAAGATTTCCTAAAGCAAAGCCTTTTTTTAACTATTAAAAATACACATTTGATTTCGTTATTACAAAAATAATGTGTAATCATCATAGTAAAAGCAAAACCAAATTTTAAATAAATTTGTAATTTCACCACTCAGATAACCACCTGTGATTGTCAATTTTTGTGTTAACTTGCCTGGGCCATGATGCCCAGCTATTTGGTCAAACATTATTCTGGACATATTTGTGAAGGTGTTTTTTGGATGAGATTAACATTTAAATAGGTAGACTTGGAATAAAGCAGATTATCCTACATAGTATGGATGTGCCTCAACCAATCATCTGAAGACCTTAATGGAACAAAGACTTACTTTCCTTGATCAAGCTCTGTTAGCACACTGCCTTTGGATTTAAACTACAACTCTTCCCTGGGTCTCTAGCCTGCCAGCCTACCCTGAAGATTTTGCATTTGGCAAGCCTTCACAATCACATGAGCCAATTCCTTAAAATCATTTCTCTTACCAGTAGATGATGCCCTCACTTGAACAGTAGACCCCCTGTGAAGCTGTATATCTAAACATTATATCTATATCTCTTTATCTATATCTATGTATCTATCTGTATATACATCCTATTGGTTCTGTTTCTCTGGAGAATCCTGAATAATAAAGATTTTGATACTGAGAGTGGTTCTAAGAAGTAGAATCTTAAGAATGAATTTTCTGAATTGGTTCTGGAGTTCCTGGAATTGGCACTCTAATCTGATTAGATTTAAAGACACTAATGATTATGTTTCCAGTAGTAAAAAAGAGTAATAGTAATGATATGAAAACAGAAAGATGTAAAATGTTGCCATTGGATAATCGGAATCAAACACTTAAAAGAGGCAAGGATCTGGGAAACCATGTATAAAATACACTGGAACTTTTTGTCAAATTAATGAATATAATGAGATTGGTTAGTTGCTTCTAATGTCTTTGGACAAAGTAGGGAAAGAAGAGAATAATATCAGGGATTCAAATTCCCAGCACAAACACTGTAAAAATGACCTGAAAGCATTTGTGTTTATCCATTCTGAAAGAGTCTTGTAACTCCTGTAGCCACAGTGTTCAGATTGCTGAAAAACAAAACCAGAACTTTATCCTATGAGTGGCTAAATTGCAATGCAAATCGAAAAGCAAGGGCATTGATGAGGGTATTGATAATAGGTCTTGAAATTTGAAATGAAACATGTGAGAATACTCTGATGTAGTTGGGGACATTGGGCCCCCAAATCCTGTTGAATCTTCTTTGCCAGTAGAAGTAGCTTCTCTACATCTGGCTGAGGAGATTTACCTTCCATTGCCCTATGAAACTGTAATGGTCTCCCCTGAGGCAGTTCCCTTGCAAGACACTATGGATACTTTTCAGGGCCCATGCCCTCCACCCTGCTTTGCTTCTAGCAGACCTTGAAGGGACAAGTAGGTTACATGAAGAAGTAACCTACTTGTTCCAGCAGGCCTTGAAGGGACAAGTAGGTTACATGAAGAAGTGGCCCAAATTTCCATGATGTAAACTCCTATCTTACCACCTCTCTTCCAGCCTGTACCTATGGCATCATAGGAAATTTCCTGTGCTTAGTTGACAGAAAAAAGAAAACTTGGGCCTAAGCAGAATTATGACCTAGTTATTATCTTTATTCAGTGATTAAATTTAAAGAGATGCATATGAGTGTCAAGTAGACAAGGGGTGGACTTGTGATGGTGATGTGTCAACTTGGCTGGGCCACGGTGCCTAGACATTTACATAAGCATAATTTTGGATGTTTCTGTGAAGGTATGTTTTAAATAAGATTAACATTTAAAAGATTAACATTTGAGTAAAGCAGGTTGTGCTATATAATATGTGTGGTCCTCATCAAATCAGTTGAAAACTTTAGCAGAAGAAAACCCGAACTGCCCCTAGCAAGAAGGAATTCTGCCAGCAGACTGCCATTGGACTCATCCCTGGGTCTCTGATTTGCTGACCTATCCTGCAGATTTTGGACTTACCAAGCTTCTACAATCATGTGAGCCAATCCTTACAATACATCTCTCCCTCCCTCCCTTTCTCTTTCAATCTCTCTTTCACACACAGACACGCAGACACACACAGACACACACACACGGAGTTGGTTCTGTTTCTCTGAAGAACACCATTGTTAACCACTTACTGTCTTTGCTGCCAGACCTGTCTATATGTATGTATAATATGCATCTTGAATATTGTTTTGATTTTCATTTTTTTTCTCTCTGGTATCGTCTTTTATTTCTCTTTGTTTGGGCTGCCATCTTTGGCTCTATGACCTGGATCCCACTGGCATGGAAACACAAAGAGCAGGATAGAGTACACAACTTAGAAGCACAGAGATAGGACTTGTGTCTTTTTTTCCCATGTTAGAGCATGCAGTCAGACATTCATTAGTGCACTTATCGAATCACAGAGGGAGAAACTTCTGCCAATGAAGGGTGATTTCTTGGATTTCTTTCCAGTTGTATGATTTATTTATGTAGACCCCAGGCAATTTTTCCTTTCTGTTTGCTCCTTATTTCTGTCACAACTTTGATTTGGTTGCCAGAGGGATGAACAGAGCCTCTATCATCTACACCATTTTTTCCCCCATTGACTTTCAATTTTACTTAATAGAAGCATCATAAGAGAGGATATAGTAGATAGTGTCATTCCTAACTCTAACTCCACCCAGCAAGTTCCCATCAACCCTCACATAACTGTTTTTGTTTCTTATGTACCTTTCCAAGTTTACTTTATTCAAAAACAAACAAGAATTTATACTCTTATAAAAAAGGTAAAATATTATATACACTTCTGTCACTTGCTTCACTATAACAAATGTATCTTTTATTGTGGAGAAATACACATAACATAAAATTTATCATCTTAACCATTTTTTATTGCCAAACCTATGCCATAAAGCTTTGTGCTATGTTTTATTCTAAGAGTTTTGCTTTTTTAGTTCTTACATTTAGGTCTTTAATCCTTCTGAGTTAATTTTTGTGTATGGTATTAAGTAAGGGGCGAATTTCATTTTTTTTTTTCATGTGAATATCCAGTATTTCCAGCACAATTTGTTGAAAAGGCTGTTTTTTCACATTGAATAGTCTTGGTACCCTTATAGAAACCATTTGGCCATAGAAGTGAAGGTTTATTTCTGAGCTCTCTATTTTATTACATTGGTCTATATGTCTGTCTTTATGCCAATATTGCACTGTTTTGGTTACTATAGTTTTATAGTAAGCTTTGACACCAGGAAGTTTGAGTCCTCCAGTTTTGTTCCTTTTCAAGATTGTTTTGGCTAAGGGCTCCTTGAGAGTCCATACAAATTTTAGAATGGGTTTTTCTATTTCTGCAAAAAACATCATTGAAATTTTGATAGAGATTATATAGAATCTATAGATAGCAGGTAGTATTGACATTTTAACAATATTAAGTCTTCTAATTCATGAACACAGGATGTGTATTTATTTATATCTTCTTTAATTTCTTTCAGCAAAGTTTTGTAGTTGTCATTACGTCTTTAACATCCTTGGTTAAGTTAATTTGTAAGTGTTTTATTCTTTTTGATGCTATTGTAAGCTGAATCATTTTTGTAATTTCTTTTCAAATTATTCACTTTTAGTGTATAGAAATGCGACTGATTTTTGTGTGCTGATTTTGTATCCTGCTCCTTTGTTGAATTCATTTATTAGTTCTAACAACTTTTTGTGGAATACTTAGAGTTTTTTACACATAAGATCATATCAACTACAAACAGAGGTTATTTTACTTCTTCCCTTCCAATTTGGATGCTCTGTATTTATTTTCTTGCCTAATCGTTCTGCCTAGAACTTCCACTACTGTGTTGAATAGAAGTGGTGAAAGTGGGCATCTTTGCCTTGCTCCTTTTCTAGACACTTGAAAATTCAAGATCAAGGTGCCAGCATGGTTGGGTGAGGGTATTCTTCCTGGTTAATAGTGCCTTTTTTCAGGGTCCTCATATGGTGGAAGGGGCTAGGGAGCGCTGTGGGTTCTCTTTTATAAGAGCACTAATTTTATTCATGAGGACTTTATCGTCATGACTTAATCATCTCCCAAAGGCCCACTACTTTTAGCATCCATCAATGATTTTTGCCTGAAACAATTATTATAGTGATATTTGTGTTGAGGGAGACAGTCCTACATGGGTCTCTTGTGCTTCTACACATCTTTCTGTGTATGTCAAAAATGTAAGACCCTGACTGCTCTATACTTGGGCCTTTTCCCAGGATTATTTATTCAGCTGGTAATCTATGGAGACAAGTTATTCTCTCCTCCTGGGCAAAGAGCAAGCTTACCTACTGTTTACTATGACAGCAATAGATTTTTCAAACTTAGTGTTCCTCAGCTGCAAATGAAATCCACTGCATATGAAGCATCTGTCTGGGCCATATAGTGTTGTCCCCATGGAACTTGGGAACAAGGGGGAACTGATGTAAATGAAATGATGTTCATGCTATTTGCTATGCTGTAAGTAATAAAGTTCTTTGCCTCTGACCCAGGAGTCTGTATCTTTGGCCACCATCTATGAAAACAGTACCAAGCTAATTTATTAGCTTCTGCGTAGAGTAAAATCAAATCCCAGACCTGACTGTTTGATAAATGGCAATTTTCTATTTTCATCATTCTTTATACAAATCATTTGAAATTCTACTTTAAGATCTCTCCCTTTTCCCCTATTAATGATTAATTTAATCAACTTATTTATTTGCATCAGTATGGATTCAAGGATTCTTATTTTAGTCTATGAATTATAATCAATTTTAGTCTTTATTTTATTCATCAAGTTAAGAGTAGTTCACATTGGCTCCTGTGGTTTTTTGACATGTCCCTATCATTTTCTGAGTATATCTTTACTTTCTGGTAGCACGGTACAAGCCTTTCAAACTTGTTTTGAACTTTCTCTGCCCCAGCCCTGGAACAAGCCATTTTTCCAAAGAGTCCTGGTCTTTTTATTGGATAATGGTACTTGGAAAGTAAGATCTGGGTGCTGGGTATGCTCATTGCTATTAAGGTGTCATTGCTTCTAGACACTGTCAATAGAGAGAACTAGGGAATATTTATATAAACACATACACTTCTATATCAACCTCTACATATACAAAAATCTGATTGTACTAATATTTTCAATTTTAATCTAATATCACAGGGTTTGATTCTAATACTTCTCTCTTCCTTATTTGTAATTTCTTTTTCCAACAGTGAGAAATCACTCAGCATAGTTTTAATTTGTATTTCTTGTGAGTGAAGCTGAGCTTCCTTTCCTATGTTTTAAAGCCATGTGTTGTTATTTTTTTTTATCTCTCTGAGAACCGAATGTACATATTTTTTACAGATTTGTTCAATGGATTATTGGTAATGTTCTTTTTTCTAGGAGCTCTTTTTATACTAGGGAAATTAGTTCTTCAAATATTTTTTCTCTCCATGATTTATCTTTTAATTCAATGGAGGTTTTCCTGTAAAAATTTTTATTTATATGTGGTCAAATTTATTGATGTTTTTAGTAAAATTTGAGTCCTAATTAGAAATACTTCTTTCACAGCAAAAGGAAGTTCATGTCTCCATGGATCATTTCTAATTTCTGCTTTATAAATATTGTTGATATTTATCATTTTTATTTTCGTTGTGAATTATAACCTTAAGCAAAATTTTCTCACTTAAAGATTTTTTGGCCCGTATTCCACTTCATCTGCTATTAAAATCATTATTCCTGCTTTCTTTTATTTGCTGTTTACTCATCCTTCTGAATCACTTTTAGGTAAGTCTCAATAAACAGCATAGAGTTTGGTTTTACTTTTTGATCCAGTCAAACAATATTTTTATTTTAAATGGTGAGTCAAGCTCATCTACATTTATTAAAATGACAGAAATATTTAGTCTTAATTCTGACATGTTTTGTGTTATAACTTTAACTATATTATATACCTTGCTTTAGTTTGTGTGTATGCATATGAATGTATATTTATAGTTTCTTGAAGCTTTATAGTTTTATTCTGGTGGTGATGTTGATAAATATGGCTTATTTAACCCTCAAACTTTTTAGACTGTGTCTATCCATTTTTTTCTCTATCTTCTGATTTCAGTTAACAATATTATTTTTCTTAATATTACCTTTAAATGTTAAATATGTTTTAAATAATACCTCTAACTCTCTTGAACTATAAATGAAGCAACCAGCAGAAACTTATTGCTGTTTTCTTCTATAAAATTCCCCCTTCTAATTTTTCTATAGTATCATTTTTATACTGTTAGGTTTATAGCATTTATATTGTTTATTTTCCCCCTCCACAATACCTGTTTGTTTAGTCTTAGTTTTGCAGTTATATATACTTAATGCTTCTTCTTGTTCCTTTGCTGAAATTTCCTTTGTCATTGATTGATTTGTAGAATTTTCTTAATAGTAGGTTTCTCAAGAAAAATATCCCCATGGGAAAAATATTCCAAGAGTTTTTATATGTTCAAAACTATTGTTTTAGACTTTATTTGAATGATGGCTTGGTTTGGTTAAGAAGAATCATTGGCTCGTAACTTTATTTTCTTGAGTGTTTTATGGATCAATGCTTCTATAACTGTAGCCTCATCAGAATAATGTGGAGAGCATGTTAAAAAACAAATTACTGGGCCCAATATCCAAAGTTTCTGATTTAGTAATCTAGGGTGGAGCCCAAGAATGATCTTTCTAACAAATGCTGGTTGAAGGGTCTCACTTTGAGAAACACTATTTTAATTATCGCTTAATTGTCTTCTGACATTAAATTCATCTGTGGAGAAGTGTAAGGTTAGTCTATTGTTTCCCCCCTTATATGTTACTTCATCTATTTTTCTCACTGTGCAAATGATTCTTACCTTGTTTCTAAATTCAGTAGCTTTTATTTATAGAGCTTTAAGTTGTTATTTTGTTCTGATGTTTGGCTATCTTATTTGGGAATTTCAATACTGCATATTTTGCATCTTCTTTGCCTATCTTCTACAGCTATTATTTCACTTTATTTCTATTTAATTATTTTATATTGCTTGCTTTTCTCCTTTTTATCTTCTGTATTGGTTAATGTGTTTTACATGGCATCTATTTTTATTTTTTATTTTAGTTTTATCTTCATTTCTTGATTTTTCCACCTTCTGGTTCTTCCCTGATTTTGCATTCCATCTCTTTTCCCCGTCTTATTTTGTCATGTCTTCCATGAATTTCCACATTTGTAATTTTGTTTTTTTCTTTATGGAGATAATTCATTAAGTTTTTAGAATGTATAATTAATTACAGTTTTCATCTTTCTGTAGCCAACATTTTTCTGGTGTATTTTTTGATCTATGGGTAAGGTTTGCCTCTCTTTTCTACTATTTCTATAGTAATTTTGTATGAAGAGCTCTATTAATTTGAATAACTAAATATTACAGACAGGGCGACTTAAACAATAGGTATTCATTTTCTTACAGTTCTTCATGCTAGAAGTCCCAGATCAGGATGTCAGCAGGTTTGTTTTCTTCTGAGGCCTCTCACCTTGGTTTGCAAATGGCTGCCTTCTCACTGTGTCCTCACATGATCTTCGTTCTGTGCACACTCACATTTCTGGTACCTCCCAATGCACCCAAATTTCCTTGTTTTATTAGGACCTCAGTCAGATTGAATTTTCTAAAGACTTAACCACTTAATGTAATCATCCCTTTAAAGGGATGATTTAAAGAGATCACCTTATCTCCAAATATAGTCACATTATGAATGCATTAGGAGTTAGAACTTCAACATTAAATTGAGGTACATGATTCAACTCATAACAAAAATGTTTGTCAATTTTTTTCTTTAACTCATTATTAAATGGTTTGTATTTTCCTGGACCAATCACGTGCAAGGGTCTCCTGTGAAGGAAGGAAGGCCAAGAGGGATAAAAGTAGTTTTCTAGGCTTCACAGTGCAAAAGTTTTCAGCTGCCAGTCAGTCAGACAGTCTCATTCAATGTGTCCTTGATTTTCTGGTAGTCCTGCTTCCTTTCCTTCTCTGTTCTAAACTGGCCCAATAGGGCTCCTGCTCTCAAATCTGTGCTCTCTACTATCATCACTAGTCATTGCACACAGGTAACATAGCTCCTGAATTTCGTTCAGGTAGCTCTTCGATTACTTTCTGAGATATAGTGAAATATGAGTTTCCCAGATATTCTTTTGGACACTCTGTACCTCCTCTTTCTACTATAGTTCTTGTAGCTTCAAGCCAACCTCAGTTCTTTATATCTCTACCTCTGCTCCAGTTGTTTCAAACAAATTTTTTAACTTTGGCATGAACTTCTCATTTTCAGGGAGTCTATTTTTGCTGCTGTTTTCTGAGATCTGCTGCTGCTGATTCCCTTACCCACTCCAAGTGCTACTTCTCATGCAACCTCTACTCGATCTCAGCTGCTCTTGGTAGCCCTTACTCAAGCCTTGGAGTTGCTTTTTGTCTCTTAAGATTGCTGAATATGGGTTTTCAGAGTGGTTTCCTTCCTATAATTCCCATGCTTTCTAAAAGGAGATAGGGAAAGATTAGATTATATATTGCCACAACACTTCTATCATAATCCTATTGATTTGTAATGTAAATTTCCCCCATTTTTATTATAAAGATAGCTTTATATTTTCCCTGATGACAAATTTAATACATAATTATGTAGAAAATTTAAGCAATACAAGAATACAAGAAAGTAAAAATTATTGAGAGGTAACCACTCAACATTTTGATAAACATTCCAAATATCCCTCAGTTGTACACAGATTTGAATGAATAAGTTCATACTATATCTGCCGTTTTGTATTCTGCATTTTTAATTCAATAATATGTCCAAAAGTTCTTCTTTGTCAATAAATATAGGTACACACCATCTTTTTTAGTGGCTATGCTGTGTTCTACTAAATAATGTATGTATATACCATAAATTGTTTATAACCTAATGAATATCCTAGTAGAGAAATATTTATACATTGACTGAGCTCTTTGGAATAAATACCTAGTAGCAGAAAAGTTGCATGGATTTATACTCACATGACCAGTAAGTGCCCATTTTCCACATCCTTATCAACCTTTTTCATCTTTGCCCATTTGTGAAAAAATTTATATCTTATTATTATTTTTTAATTTCTTTACTAGTTTAATTAGAACTTTTTTCTTTATTGGCCTTTAGTGAATTCCATATGTATGTCCTTTGACCATTTTTCTACTGAAATAAATTTATCTTACTTATTTGTAGGCCCTTTCTATAATAACCTGTGCTGATCCTTGAACTATTTTTGTCACATACTTTGCTCTTTTTGTGCTCTGCTCTGTATGGCAGGGGTCTGACACCTAGGAAAACTACGTTTTCCTCCAAAGTTCCTGTGTCAGCTGGCTTCTAGCTAGGTTTGACCTAAAGAAAGCCCTGAAAAAAAGGAAATGAGAAGCCAGGTATTTCTCTCCCATGCCTAGATGGCAATGAGTATATCTTCTCTGTGGCTCCTGCTCCAATTGAGCAGATCACTATGGTTCCAACTTTGACCAGATAATCCTGTGCTTGATAATACCACCTTCTCAGAGTTGATAATGGCTTCTCGCAATTGTTAATCTCTGAGCTGCTTCACCATACCCTTTTAGGCTTCCCAGTTTTAAACAATTAAATGTTAGCCATTTCTTTTATTGCGAACATTCAGAATGGTTTTAATTTTTTCTGGATAAACCTTGACATCTGTCATAATTCATAATCATATATATTTCTGACAATATTTTTTCCAGCCTTCCATTTTTCTTTTAGTTAAATATATATGTATTTTATATATCTGTAGAGATTCATGTAGATAATTTTAATTTTATCTTTAAAAACTCAAAACTTGATTTTATTATACAATACATGCTTTCTGAAAATACAATAAGCAAAAACTATCAACAAGAATAATGGAAAAAATAAATAAACCTCCATTTCTTTAATCTATCATCTGTCTACCTGTCTAGCTATCATCTACTTATTTTTTATTTTTAAATTAAATTTGTTGGGGTGACATTGTTTAATAAAATTATATAGGTTTCAAATGTGTAATTCAATGATATGCTATATATATTGGATTGTGTCAAATCTCCTTCTGTTTCCATATATTTGAACCCCTTAACCCTTATTTACTTTTCTCTCCCTGCTTTCCCTTTGGTAACCACTAAATTGTTGTCTGTGTCTATGAGTTTTTGTTTGTTTGTTTTGTTCATTTGTTTCTTTCAGAAGAAACCTCTAAGACACGTAAACACAAAGAAAAATATTTCAACCATTCTTAATATTTTAGTGTATATCTTTATGGAAAAATTTACACATATCTACATATGTATTTTTCTTTTTACAAAAATGAAATTATACTATGTATTTTACTACAACTTACTTTTTTAGTATTTAAAGACTATTTTTAGAGCAATTTTAGTTTTAAGCAAAATTGAGAGGAAAGTTTCCATATACTTTGCTTCCCCTGCACACATATAGCCTCCCCCATTATCTATGTCTCCCACCAGAATGGTACATTTGTTACAACTGATGAACATACACATCCTAATCACTGAAGTCCATAGTTTACATTCTTGGAGTTGCATACTCTTAGGGTTTGAACAAATATGTATCCATCATTATAGTATCATGTAAAGTATTTTTACTGCCTAAAATCCCTCTGTGCTCTGATTATTCAGTTTATCCTTCTACACCACATGACTTCCAGCCCCATAAACCCTGGTGATCACTGATCTTTTTACTGTCTCCTTTTCCAGGATGTCACATAGGTGGACCCATGCAGTACATACTCATTTCAAATTGTCTTCTTTCACTTATTAATATATGTTTAAGGTTCCTCAATGTCTTTTCAGGTTTGATAGATTATTTCTTTTCAGCACTGAATAATATTCCATTGTCTGGCTGTACCACACATAGTTTATTTATTCATTAACCTCCTGAAAGACATTTTTGTTGCCTTCAAGTTTTGGTAATCACGAATAAAGCTGCTATAAACATCCATGTGGAGGTTTTTGTGCAAATATAAATTTTCAGCTCATTTGGGTAAATTCCAGGGAGCACAATTGCTGGGTTATATGGTTGAGAGCATGTTTAGTTTTGTAAGAAACTGCCAAACTGTCTTCCAAAGTAGCTGTATTATTTGCATTTCTAGCAGCAATAAATGAGACTTTCTGTTGCTCTACATCCTCACCAGCATTTGGTGTTGTCAGTGTACCAGATTTTGGCTATTCGACTAGGTGTTCAGTGGTATCTCATTGTTGCTACAATCTGCATTTCCCTGATGACATATGATGTGGAGCACCTTTTCATATATTTATTTGCCATCTGTTTATCTTCTTTGGTGAGATGTCTCTTAAGATCTTTGGCCCAGTTTTAAATTGGGTTGTTTTCTTATTGTTGATTTTAAGAGTTCTGTGTATATTTTAGATAACAATCCTTTATCTGATATGTCTTTTGCAAATATTTTCTACTACTCTGTGGCTTGTCTTCTCATTCTCTTTACATTATCTTTTGCAGAGCAGAAGTTTTGATTTTAGTATAGTCTTGCTCATTAATTATTTCTTTCATGGATTGTACCATTGGTGTTGTATCTAAAAAGTCATTGCCATACCCATGATCATCCAGGTTTTCTCTTATTTTATCTTGTAGGAGTGTTTGTAGTTTTGCATTTTACATTCAGGTATGTGGTCCATCTTGAGTTGATTTTTGTGGAGGGTGTAAGGTGTCTAGATTTTTTTTTTTTTGCATGTTGATGTTCAGTTGTTCCAGCATCATTTGCTAGAGAGACTATTTTTCCTTCATTGTTTTGCCGTTTCTCTCTTGCTAAGGATCAGTTGACTATATTTATGTGGGGCTATTTGTGGGCCCTCTGTTCCACTGATCTATTTGTCTATTCTTTAACCATTACCACACTGTCTTGATTATTATAGTTTTACAGTAAGTCTTAAAGTTGAGTAATGTCAGTCCTACTATTCTGGGTCTCTTGTCTTTCCATATAAACTGTAGAATCAGTTTATCTATTTTACAAAATAACTTGTATGAGATTTTGATTGAGATTGCACTGAAATTATAGATCAAATTGGGAAGGACTGACATCTTGACAATATTGAGTCTTTCTATCAATGAACACATAATAGCTCTTCATTTGTTTAATTCTTTGATTTCATTCATCAGAGTGTTGTAGTTTTCTTCATTAGACTTTACACATATTTTGTTGGTTTTATACCTAAGTATTTCATTGTTGTAGGTGCTA
Organism: Cynopterus sphinx; assembly: GCA_030015415.1. Lineage (NCBI taxonomy): Eukaryota > Metazoa > Chordata > Mammalia > Chiroptera > Pteropodidae > Cynopterus > Cynopterus sphinx. The sequence continues at coordinate 88,462,622 of CM057379.1, read as the reverse complement.
ATATAAATGGCATTGTGTTTTTAATTTCAAACTTCACTTGTTCATTGTTAGTATATAGGAAAATTATAACTTTTGTATATTAACCATGTATCCTACAACCTTGCTACAATTGCTTTTTAGTTCCAGGGATTATTTTGGTCAATTTTAGGTCAAATTATTTGCTTAAGTGAACATGTCATACATAAACAAAGGCACTTGTATTTCTTCCTTTTCAGTTAGTATACCTTTTATTTTATTTTCTTGTCTTATTTCATTAGCTAGGACTTCTGTACAATGTGAAAAAGAGTGAAGGGAGGGAACATCCTTGCCTTGTTCCTGATATTAATGAGTAAACTTCTAGTTTCTCACACCATTAAGTGTGATGTTAGTTATAGGCTTTAGTAGATCTTTTTCAGGTTGAGAGTTTTTATCATGAACGAGTGGATTTTGTCAAATGCTTTTTCTGCATTTGATTTTAATTTTTAGCCTGTTGATGTGAGGATTATATTAATTGTTTTTCAAATGTTAAACTAGCCTTGCATACTTTAAGTAAATTCTACTTGGTTGTAGTATATAATTCTTTTTATACATTGTTGGATTTGATTTGGTAATATTTTGTTGCGGATTTTTGAGATATTGGTTTTTAGTTTTTTTTCTTTATAATGATTTATCTGGTTTTGATATTAGGGTAATGCTGGACTCATAAAATGAGTTAGGAAGTATTCCCTCTTCTTTTATCTTCTGAAAGAGATTATAGAGAATTGCTTTAATTTCTCTTTTGTATATATATGTTTGCTAGAATTCACCAGTGATCTCACCTGAGCCTGGTGCTTTGTTTGGGAAGGTTATTAATTATTAATTCATTTTTAAAAAATAGATTCAGACCTATTCAGATAGGTGTGAGTTTTGAAAAATTGTGTTTTTCTAAGAATTGGTCAATTTCATCTAGATTATCAAATTTTAGTACATAGAGTTATTCATAATATTTCTATATTATCCTTTTAGTGTCCATGGAATCTATAATTATTTCTCCTCTTTCATTTCTAGTATTTATAAATTGTGTCTTCTCTCTTTTTTTTCTAATTAGCCTAGCTAAGGGCTTAATCATTTTATTGCTAGTTTTAAAGAGCTAGATTTTGGTTTTATTGATTTTCTTTATTGAGTTCCTGTTTTCAGTTTCACAAATTTCTGCTCTAGTTTGTATTATTTCTTTTCTTTTGTTTACTTTGCATTTGATTTGCTCTTATTTTTCTAGTTTTCTTTGGAAGAAACTTAGATTATTGATTTTCAATCTTTTTCCTTTTCTAATACATGCATTCAATATTTGGTGAGTTGTGTTTTCATTTTCTTTTAGTTCAAAATCTTAATTTCTCTTGAGAGTTCTTTCACCCATGTTTTGTTTAATAGTGTGTTGTTTAATTGTTATGTATTTTGTTGTTTTTCTAGTTAACTTTCTGATATTGATTTCCAGTTTGATTTTACTCTGGTCTGAGAGCAGATGTTGTATGACTTATATTGTTTTAAATTTATTAAGGTGTTTTTCATGGTGCAGATTATAACCTATCTTGGTGAATTTCCATGTGAGCTTAAGAATGTTTATTCTGCTGCTATTGGGTGAAGTAGTCCATAGATGTCAATTATAGATTAGGTGATTGGTGGTGTCATTGAGTTTAACTATATAAATTACTTTTTCACTTACTAAATATCATGAACATTTTTATTAATAGCTGTATTTCTATACCAGCATTAATGAAAGCATGCTATTTCATTCAGTACTTTAAGTTTATGAAATACATGACTGATTTAACCTATTTTTAAATTTTTTAGTTTTCAAATTTTTGTATATTATAAATAGTGCTTTATAAAAATTATTATAAATAACTTAAAATTTTTTTCTGATAAATTCTTAGAAATAGAATTTGATCAAAAGATATATACATTTTAGAAATTTTTCATTTTTTTAAATTTGTATCCAGAAAGGTTGTACCAATTTCTTCCTGTCCATTTAGTTCCCACCCTTTACCAACACTTTTCATTTACATTTCTTATGTGGATATTAGTATGCCATTTTGTTTGAATTAGCATTCTTTTTACTAATGTCAAGTAGACTTTTTTCATGTATTTATTGACTATTTCCATTTCTTGTGTGATTTATCTGTTCATGTTTTTTGGTGGTTATTTATTATTATTATTATTATGCTTGATTTTGAAGAAGGAAGTCATGTCAAAGTGGAATAAAAGGGAACAGTACATATGCTGAGGCTCAGAAGTATGAGAACAGAGAATGGGTTCAGAAACACAGAAACAGATATTTCTGGGAATGGTGAAGCAACTCAGAGAGGTGCCAGGAGGAGGTGAAGCTAGGCAACTAAGAAGCAGGATCATAAAGAGCCTTGCCTGGCATCTTAAGGTATCCAAACCTGAGCATTCGAGAGCTACAGAAACATTTTATCTCACCAGGGTTGTCTGTAGAAATTCGTTCTAGCAGTAATTTGGAAGATGGGTTCAAGGGATTCAAGACTATAGACAGGGAAATTGGCAAAACCAATAAAATGAGCATAAATTAGGGCTGGAGTAGAGGGGTTAGACATAAACTTCACCCTAATTAGAAAGCAAGGGGGATCAAGTTTTAAAATTAATTAATACATTTCACAATAGAAAAGTATATTGCTTTCCTGACAGTTGGTAGATAGGAGTGCTAACTTTTTTTGTTTTAATTTTTATCAAAGTTTTTTTTTATCTACAGTTTAGAGAGATAATTATTCAAGAGTCATCAACAGAAATGTAAATGACTTCTCCTCTTCTCCTATATTTCCCTCTCCACAGAGGCAACTACTTTTCACTAATTGTTTTGGTATTTTTCTCCAGATATCTGAATGTATCTCTACTTCTTAATTTTTCACTTTTAGGTATTATTCATTTTACTGTGCAAGATCAGGCTTTAGTTGGTTTTATTTCTCTCTGATTTTTACTAAATTTCAGCATACTTCCTATCCTCCATCCTGCAAATGCAGTGAGGTTATATGTCATAATTTTGATTAGGTCAATATTCAATGTTTATTATCATTACCATGAAAATACTATTCATAATGGCTCACATAGTAATCTACAATTACTTTTCCTTTCTTATATAACTTACAGTTTTTCTTGGATTTTGTTTATTTCTTTGATTAATTTTTTAACATTAATTCAATTCCAAACCTTTTGCCACTTGCATAAAGATATCAAGACAGTCACATGTATTGATTTTATTTTCCTGAAGAAGTTGCTACCAAATCCTCTGTTCCAGTTTGTACTGGTTGTTCTTTATCCCTGTGCCATGTTTGTCTGTTATCATGGGATTTCCCTTTATGAGCATACTAAGACTATTCTTAGTCTTCTGTGTTGAACCTCCTGTTTACATTATTTTAGGCCTCTTTTTCTGGCTTACTCCCTCATTTCATAGAGTAGCTCTCAAGAAAACTATGTGTGGGAGATACATTTTTTTTAAGCTGTGAATTTCTTAAAATGGCTTTATTTTGCCATGACACTTGATTGATAATTTGGTTGTGTATAAAATTCTAGGTTGAAAATTTCTTTCGGAATTTTAAAAGCATCGTTCTATTGTCTTATAGCTTCCAGCATTGTTATAGAGAAATTAGAAACCATTCTAGCTTTCTAATCTTTGGTATACAGCCTATTTTTCCTTCCTCTTTCTCTGAAAGCTTATATAAATTTTATTGTCTTCAGTACTCTGAAGTTTTACAATGTTGTGCCTTGTTATAGACATAATTTCACCAATATCATTGGGATCTCAGTGAGCCATATCAATCTGAAAACAAATTTCTTTATATTCTTAGAAATTTTCTTAACTTATCCAGCTGACTATTTCTTACTGCCTGTTTTTTCTATTCTGGAACTTCTATTATTTTATTGTTGGCCCTCTAAATCTCTTGTGTTTTCTTTTCATCTCTGCTTCATTTTATTTTAAAAATTTAACATAGATTAAAATTGACATTTTCTTCTTGTGCAATCTATGCATTTTATTACACAAAGACAAGTGTAATTAACTCACCACAATCAAGAGAATTATTCTATAACTGCAAAAATCTCCTTCTTGCTATTGCTTTGTAGTCACACCCTCATCTTACTTTTCACCCCTGTCTTTGCCACTATAGTTTTATGTCTTATAAATGGAATCATATCATATGTAACCTTTTGAGACTGGCTTCTTTTGCTCAACATAATGTCTTGAGGTTCAGCCGAGTTGTTGCCTATTCAATAGCAGTAGTATTCTGTTGTGTTGATATAACAGTTTGTTTATCCATTCACCTGTTGGAGGGCATTTGAAATGTTTCCAGTTTGAGGAGAGTATAAATAAAGCTAATATAAATATTTGTGTATAAATTTTTGTGTGAATATAAAATTTAGTTTCTCTGTAAACACCTTGGAGTGGGATTTCTGGTGATATAGTAAATTAAAATTTAAATTTATAAAGAACTGCCAAATTGTTTTTTAGAGAGACTGTGCCATTTCACTTTCTGAGCAGTAATGTATGACATTTGCAGTTGCTTTTTATCTTTGCTTGTACTTTGTATTGTCAGAATTTTTTATTTTAGCCAGTCTAATGGTGTGTAGTTATATCACATCATGGTTTAAATGTGTGTTTCCCTAATGAATGATGGTGAACATTTTTTTTTCACATCTTATTTGTCTTCTGTATATTCTCATTGGTGAAGTCTTTTCAAATCTTTTTCTCATTTTTCACTGAAATTTATACATTTTAGATATATAATTTGCAAATATTTTCACCCACTCATAGCTTTTATTTTCAGTATCTTAATAGTCTCTTACAGAGCATTCGTTTTTATGGGGGGGCAAAAAATAACATAAAATTTACTGTGTTAATTATTTTAAAGTATACAGTTCAGTAGTGCTAAGTATATTCACATTGTTATGGGTACCAGATATCCAGAATTTTACATTTTATAAATCTGAAACACCATACCTATTAAACAACTACAGAGCATAAGCTTTAATATTAATGAAGTTCATTTTCATGTCTTTTATTCTCTAGATTGTAATATTTAAGAACTAATTGCCTAAATTCAGGTCATGAAGACTTTTCCTTACACTGCTTTTCTTAAAGCTTTATAGTTCAGCATTTCTATTTAGATTTATGATTCATTCTGAGTTAAGTTTTATAGAAGGTGTGAAATGCAGATTGTCAAGGTTCATTTACTTTTTTTAACATATGAAATTCCAATGTCCAAATACCATTTGTTAAAAAGACACCCTCTCTCTGTTGAATTGCCTTAACATTTTTGTAAAAAAATTAATTGGAAATATTTTTTTAGGTCTATTAATGGATTTTATTCTGCTTCATTGATGTATATCTATCCTTTTCTAATACCATACTGTCTTCATACTGTAACTTTATTTTAAGTCTTAAAATCAGGTACTGTGATTCCTCCAACTTTATTCTTTTTCAAAATTGTTATAGCTGATCTAGTTTTTTTCCCATCTATTTAAATTTTATATTCAGGTTGTTTACATCTATAAAAATATGATGGAAATTTTATTGGAATTGCAAGAGATCTATAGATTAATTTGGAGAGACTTGACTTATTTAGTATGTTGAGCAATCCAATTTATAAATATGGTATGTTTCTCTATTTATTTAGGTCTTTGAATTCTTTTATTGAAGTTTTTAAAATTTAAGCCTACAGACCTGAACATGTTTTATTAAATTTATACTATAGTATCTAATTTTAAAAAAATGATTGTAAATGGTTTTAAACATTTTTATTTCAAATTGTTCATTTTAGTGTGTAAAAATATGATTAACTTTTGCATGTTGACCATGCATCCTATGACCTTACTAAACTTGTTAGTTGCAGGATGATTTTTTACCTCTAGATCCCTTGGGATTTTTTTTTATGTAGATAATTATGTCATCATAAAAAAATGGTTTTATTCTTTAATTTTTTTCCCTTATTGCACTGCCTAGGACTTCTAATATAATGTTGAAGAGGAATGGTGAAAGTGATCATCCTTGTCTTATTCCTGATAAGGAAAGTATTTATACTTTATTAAGTATGTAGATGCTTTTTATCGGAATGAGAAAGTATCTTTTTATGCCTAGTTTGCTGAGAGCTTAATTGTGAATAGATGTTGAATTTTGTCAAATGTTTTTTCTGTATCAGTTGGTAAGATCATGCGGTTTTCCTTCTTAAGACTGTTGATTTTCCAATGTTGAACCCATCTTGCATACCTGGAATAAATTTCATTGTGTCATGGGATACTATTCTTTTTATACATTGTTGGATTTAATTTGCTAATATTTTGTTGAGGGCTTTGTGCCTAAGTTTCTGAGATACTAATCTATAGTTTTTATTGGCCTCATCAAATAAATCTGGAAGTGTTTTCTCCTTATCTATATTTTAGAAGAGACTGTGTAATATAAATGTTCATTCTTTCTTTAGTATTTGGTAGAATTCTACAGTGAAACTCATTTGGCCTGGAATTTTTTTCCAAAAATTTTGTTTTAGAACTGCAAATAAATTTCTTTAATTATCAAAGGAATTTTCAGATTATTTTTCTTATTGGGTGAGTTTGGTAGTTTGTGGTTTTTAAAGGAATTGGTCCACTCATCAAAGTTGAATTTATGTACATAGTATGTTTACAGTATTTTCTAACTGTCCTTTTAATGTCTGTGAGGCCAACGGTGATATCTCCTTTTTCATTCTTATATTAGAAATTTGTATCATGTTTTTTGTTCTATGTCAATATTGCTAGAGGTTTATCAATATTTTTTCTGGCTTTATTGAATTACAATAGATAATTATTTGCTTGTATTTGCACTGTACAATCCAATGAGGTTTTTTAAAATTATAGTTGGCATAAAAAATATATTAGTTTCAGGAGTGATGTGAGAAGCATGGTGGAGTGAGAGATGTCCCCAGATCTTGCCCCTTGAAACAATAAATTAAGCATCTAAAACTCAACAAAAAACATCCAACCTACACACAAGCACATCTAAGCAAGGGATCTGTGAATAAGAGTTACCACAGGTCAGAACTGCAGGAGCTGGGTGGTAGACTAGGAGAAACAAAAAAGCTATACCTCTGGCTGCTGGAACTTCCTGCAGGAGAAGAGGGAAGGGAGAAGGTGTGGCAAGTTCTGTGAACATCCCTGCCTGAGAGAGCTCTGAACTGCACACAGCAGTAGTGACCAGGAATCCGGGAAGAAAGCAGAGAAGATGGAATAGCAGAGAAGCAACAGTTGATTATTACTAGCACCAGTGGCAAAATGTGAGACTGCCCCATCCTCCAACACAGAGGGCACCTCCCTCCATATTCCACAAGACTGAACACCATGGAGCCCAGGTGAATCTGAGCAAATGTTAAGGGAACTGTCACTAACACTGACAGGGACTGAGATTGAGGGTAACAAATGTGATTGAATATTTATAAGAAGAAAAAGGCACTATTAATACTTTCTATAAAGCACGGATCAAAGAGGATTAAACGCCACCCACTGGAAACCAAAAGAAAAACACCTTCTTTACAACAGGCTAAAGAGATCTTTATATCATAAATCTTTCTGGAAAAAAAAAAAAAAGAATACACTTCCATTAATGCCCATAAACAACCAAGGTGACAAGCCAGCTCAGAAAGAAAGAGAAAAATCTCCAGAAAATAAGCTTAAAGATATAGAAATATACAACTTAAATGACAGAGAATTAAGGATGGTAATTCTGAAAAAGCTCAGTGAGATCCAAAATAATATCATATCAACAATTCCAGGAATTGAAAAAACTTCTAGATCAGCAGAATGAGTTTTTTAGGAAGTAGATTAAAACCCTTGAAAAGAACCAAACAGAACTTCTGGAGACAAAGAACACACTAAAAGAGAAGAAGAATGAAATAACAAGCTTGGGAAACAGAGTTGACCAAATGAAGGAAAGGATCAGTGATATCAAAGGTAGAAATCTAGAAATAAATCAGAAAGAGGACATAAATTGAAGAATGAAAAATAATGAAAAAGAAATGTAAGAACTAACTGACACCATCAGGAAAGGAAACATAAAAATAATGGGTATTCTTAAAGAGAAGGAAAAGAAACAGGGATTAGAAAGCATTTTCAGACAAATAGTTGATGAGAAATTCCCAAACCTAAGAATGAAATGAAGCTTGGAATTCAAGAAGTCAAGTGAACACCCATTATCTCAACCCCAAAAGGACTCTTCCAAGATATATTACGTTAAAATTATCAAAAATCAATGACAAAGAAAGAATGCTCAGGTCAGTCAGGAAAAAGAAGACAGTAACCATATTACAGAAAACCCATTAGATTATCATGGGACTTCTCAGCACAAACCTTACAAGTCAGAAGGGAGTAAAATCAAATATTCAAACTATTAAATGAAAGAAATACCAGCCAAGAATAATGTGTCCAGCAAAGCTCTAGTTTAGATAGGAGAAATTAAGACCATTCCAGACATACTAAAACTGAGAGAATTCTCCACTGTGAGGCATGCATTACAGAAAATACTGAAAGGGGTCAGCATACCTAAAAAAAAGAAAAGAAAAGAAAAGAAAAAAAAACATAATGAATAAGGGGACTAGCAGTCTGACAAAAATAGAGGAGTACTAACATTACTAAGAAGAGGGCTTTATAAGCTTAAACATTAAGAAGAGAATTGCTATTGCAAGATAGTAATGAATATTCAGCATACATAGGGATGATTTGAGACAACAATGACTGAAAAGGAAAGGATTCAAAGACCCATATTTTCAAAGGGTAATGGATGTAGGGTGAATAATATATATATGTATATATATATTATATAAATAATATATAATTATATATAAATATATATATTGTGTATGTGTGTGTGTATACACATGTATGTGTGTGTGTGCATACACACACACACACACACTATCCTCTACATATTCATAATGGTAATCACAAGCCATAGGTTCAGAATTGAAGTATATAACATAAAACAAGGACCACGGGGGGAAATCAACAAAACCCAACCAAAATAATAATAATAATTAATAAATAATGATGATGATGATGATGATTATGATGAAGAAGAAAACAGAAACACAAGACCAAGAAAGCAATGGAAACACTGAGCTACCAGAAAGCAAAAGATAAAATGGCTATAAGAAGACCTCATATTTCAATAATCACCCTAATGTAAATGGACAGAAATCATCAATAAAAAGGCACAGAGTAGTAGATTGGATCAAAACAAAACCCAACCATATGCTGCCTCCAAGAGACACATCTCAGGTACAAAGACAAATATAGACTCAAAGTGAAAGAGTGGAAAATGAGATTTCAAGCAAATGGCATTCAGAGCAAAGCAAGAGTAGTGGTACTAATATCGGATGAAATAGACTACAAAATAAAAAGAGTTAAAGAAAGATACTGAGAGACACTTTATAATAATAAAGAAAATCATACACCAAGAAGACATAACACTTATTAATACCTATGCTTTCTATCAGGAATCCCTGAAATATATAAAGCAATAAGTAACAGAACTAAAGGAAGAAACAGGGCAAAAAACTATCACAGTAGGGGACCTAAATACCCAACTGTTGGATATGGACAGATCATCCAAACAGAAAATCAATAAAGAACTAACATTCTTAAATTACATTTTAGATCAACTTGACACAATTGACATTTATAAAGCCCTTTATCCAAAAAATAGCTGCTTATACATTTTTCTCTAGTGCACATGGAACATTTTAAGGATCAACCACATACTGGGACACAGAGATAGCCTCAACAAATATAAGAGGGTTGAAAATCATATCAACCACATTCTCCGATCATAATGCTTTGAAACTAGAGATCAATTGTAAAAAGAAATGGGAAGAATAAAAACATGGAGATTAAACAACATGCTACTGAAGAATGACTCGGTCAGACAAGAAATAAAAAGAGAGATCAAGAAATACATAGAAATGATTGATAATCATAGTACAACATAACAAAACTGTTGGGACATAGCAAAAGGAGTAATAAGAGGAAAATTCATATATTACAGGCTTATCTTAAATACAAGAATGAGCCGAAATAAACAACCTAATGCTTCAATTAAAAAACTAGAAAATGAAGAACAATGAAGCCTAATGTCAGCAGAAGAAATCATCAAAAGTAGAGCTTAAATAAATGAAATTGAAAGCAAACAAACAAACAAGCAATAGAAAAAATAAATGCAACAAAGAGATGGTTCTTTGAGAAGATTAATATAATTGACAACCCCCTTGCTAGACTCACTAAAGAAAAAAGAGAAAGGACACAAATAAACAAAATCAGGGATGAAAGAGGGGGAAATTATGACTGATATCACAGAAATACAAAGGATCATACAAGAATACTATGAAAAAGTATATAACACCACATTTAATAACATAGAAGAAATTGACCAGTACTTAGAAAGATAAAACCTTCCTAGTCAGAATCAAGAACTGGAAAATCTAAATAGTTTGATCAGCCAGCAGTATGGAAATTGAAACAATTATCAAAAACCTACCAAAAAGTAAAAATCCAGGACCAGATGGCTTTACCAGTGAATTCTACCAAACATTCAAAGAAGATTTAATACCTATTCTCCTCAAACTTTTCCAAAAATTCGAAGAAGAGGCAGGAATTCCTAACTCATTTTATGAAGCCAATATTACTGTGACACCAAAATATGGTAAAGAATACAAAAAAGAAAACTACAGACCAATATCTCTCATGAACAGAGAGCAAAAATCCTAAATAAGATACTAGTGAACTGAATACAACAACATAGTAAAAAGATTATACACCACGATCAAGTGGGCTTCATTCCAGAGGCACAAGGATAGTTCAATATACACAAATTGATGAATGTGATATACCACATAAAGAAATTAAAAAATAAGAATCATATGATCATATCAATAGATGCAGAAAAAGCCTTTGACAAGATACAGCATCCATTTATGATCCAAACACTTCACAAAATCAGTATAGAAGAAAAGAATCTCAACATAATGAAGATGGTATATGACAAACCCTCAGCTAACATTATACTTAATGGGAAAAACTCAAACCTTCCCTCTAAGATCAGGACTAAGACAAGACTGTCCACTATTGCTATTATTATTCAATATAACATGGTAAGTCCTAGCGAGTGCAATTTAACAAGAGAAAGATATGAAAAGCATCCAAACAGGAAAGGAAGAAGTCATACTGTCACTATTTGCAGATGACATGATCCTCTACATAGAAAACCCTATGGAGTCCACAAGAAAAAAAAAAAAAAAGACTACTAGAAACAATAAGCAAAATTTCTGGATACAAAAATCAATGTTCAAAAATTCATAGTGTTCTTATACTCTATAATGTATTGTTCTAAAAGGAATTGGAAAAATAGTTTCTTTAGCAATTGCAACAAAAAGGAATAAAACACCTAGGAATAAATCTGATGAAACATGTGAAGGACCTATATAATGAAAACTACAAGACCCTATTAAAAGAAATCAAAAAAGATACTAAGAAATAGAAAGATATTCCATGTTCTTGGATGGGAAGGAATCAACATAGTTAAAATGACCATATTACCTAAAGCATTATACAGATTTAATGCAATTCCCATCAAAATCTCAATGGCAGTTTTTAAATAAATAGAACAAAAAAATCGTCAGATTTGTATGCAAGCACAAAAGACCCCAAATTGCCAAAGCCATCCTGAGAAAAAAAAATGAGGCTGGAGACATCACTCTGCCTGACTTGGAATTACACTATATAGTGACAATAATCAAAATGGCATGGTATTGTCAGAAAAACAGACTCATGGACCAATGCAAAAGAATCGAGAGTTCAGAAGTAAACCCATATTATGTGGGCAAATAATTTTCAACAAAAAAGCCAAAACATACAGTGAAGAAAGGAAAGCCTCTTCAATAAATGGTGCTGGGAAAACTGGAAAGCCACCTGCAAAAGAATGAAACTAGACTGTTGTCTATCACCACATACCAAAATTAACTCAAAATGGATTAAGGACCTGAATATAAGACCTGAAACAATAAAATGCATAGAAGAAAACATAGGAACAAAACTCATGGACCTTGGACAGAAAGAGGATTTTATGAATTTGACCTCAAAAGCAAGAGTAAAAACTAAAATAAATGAGGGACTACATCAAACTAAAAAGCTTCTGCTCAGAAAAAGAATACATCAACAAGGTAAAGAGACAACCATCTGAATGGGAAAATGTATTTGCAAGCAACCCTTTTGATAAGGGTTTAGTATCCAATAACAACAAAAAAAAGCAAACGATCCAATCAAAAAATGGGCAGAGGACCTACCTGAACAGACACTTCTCCCAAGAAGACATACAAATGGCCAATAAACATATAAAAAGAGGCTCAACATCGCTAGCTATTAGGGAAATAAAAATCAAAACCACAATGAGATACCATCCCACACCTGTTAGAATAACTATAATCAACAGGGCAAGTAATAAATTTTGGAGAGGATGCAGAGATAAAAGAACCCTCATACACTGCTGTTGGGACTGAAAATTGGTACAGCCACTGTGGAAAACAGTATGGAGGTTCTTCTAAAAACTAAGAATTAATCCAGCAATCCCTCTCCTGGATATTTACCCTGAGACCTTGAAAACCCATATCTGAAAAGATATCTGCACACCGATGTTCATAGCAGCATTATTCACAGGGGCCAGGACATGGAAGCAACCAAGGTGTCCTATGTTAGATGATTGGCTAAAGAAGCTGTGGTACATATATATAATGGAATATTACTCATCCATAAGAAGAGATGAAATATTGCCATTTGCAGCAACTTGGATGGACCTCGAGATAATCATGCTAAGCAAAACAAGCCAGGCAGAAAAGGTTGAAAATCACATATCACTTATATGTGGGATATAAACCTAAAAGCAACAAATAAGCAGGACAAACAAACAGAGATTCATAGACATGGAAAATAAATTAGTGGTTACCACAGGGTAGGGGGAGGGAGGAGGGAGAAGGCAGATGGGGTAAAACGGGTCAAATATGTGATGACAGAAAGAAATCTTACCATGAAAGGTGAACACACAATACAGTATATATATGCCTTACTATTAAATTGTACACCTGAAACTTACTGGATTTCATTAACCAATATTACTATATATATAAAAAAAGATTGTTGTGGCTATATAGGGTATTTTAACATTCTATATACTTTTAAGAATTATTTCTAGTTCTGAGAAAAAAACGCCATCGGTATTTGATAGGGATTGTGTTGAATCTATATATTGCTTTGGGTAGTACAGACATTTTAATGATATTATTGTCCATGAAGCATGGTATATGCTTCCATTTATTTGTATCTTCTTCAATTTTTTTCCTCAATGACTTATAATTATTTGAATACAGGTCCTTCATCTCCTTTATTAAATTTAGTCCTAGGTATTTTATTGTTTTTGATGCAATTGTAAGTGGGATTGTTTTCTCAATTTTTCTTTTGATAGTTCATTGTTGGTGTATAGAAAAGAAACCAATTTGTGAATATTAATTTTGTATCCTGCTACTTTTGAATTCATTTATTATTCTAATGGTTTTTTTTGGTGGAATATTTAGGGTTCCCTATATAAAGTATCATCTCATCTGCAAATAATGACAGTTTTACTTCTTCCTTTCAATTTGGATGCCTTTATTTTTCTAGTCTGATTGCTGTGGCTAAGACTTCCAATACTATGTTGAATAAAAGTACTGCAAGTGAACATCCTTTTGTTATTCCTGATCTTAAAGAAAATGCTTTTAGCTTTTCCCCATTGAGTATGATATTAGCTTTGGGTTGGCCAAATATGGCCTTTATTACCACTTTGTGGAGAGTTCTTAAAAATAAATGCTGGATTTTGTCAAATGGTTTTTCTGGATCTATAGACACAATCATATGGTTTTTATCTTTTGATTTGTTAATGTGGTGTGTCACATTAATTATTTTGCTGATATTGTACCAAACTTGCATCCCAGTAATAAATCCAATTTGATTATGGTGAGTCATCTTTTTAAGTATTGCTGAATTCAGATTGCTAATATTTTGTTGAAAATTTTGCATCTATGCATATCAGGCATATCAGCTTATAATTTTATTTTCTTGTAATGTCTTTTTCTGATTTGGAATAAGGGTAATGGTGGCCTTGTAAAATGACCTTCGGATCCTCCCCTCCTTTTGAAGTTTTTGGAATAATTTGAGAATAGGTGCTAATTTTTCTTTGAATGTTTTGGTAAAATTCACCTATGAAGCCATCCAGTCCAGAAATTTTGTTTGTTGGAAATTTTTAGATTACTATTTCAATTTCTTCAGTGGTAATCAGTCAATTCACATATTCCGTTTCTTCTTGACTCAATCTTGGGAGATTATGTGTTTCTAGGAATTTATGCATTTCTCCCAGATTGTCAAATTTGTTGGCACATAACTGCTGTGGTGTTTTCTTATAATTTTTGTATTTCTGTGGAGTCAGTTGTTACTTCTCCCCTTTTATTTCTGAATTTTTTGAATTCTCTCTTTTTATTGATTAAAGGTTTGTTGATTTTGTTTTTCTCTTAAAAAAAGCAGCTCTTGATTTTGTAGATCTTTTGTACTGTTTTTTTAGTCTATTTCATTTATTTCCAGCCTGATTTTTATTATTTCCTTCCTTCAACTCATTTAAGGCTTTGTTTGTTGTTCTTTATCTCATTTTTTAAGTAAGGTTAGCACTGGGCCTGGGGCAGTTCAGCAAAATGTCCAGGGCACTCCAAGTTCTGAGGATGCCTACGGGCTGCCCACAAAGTTCAGCAGTTGAAGGAGTTTCAGGTGGTACATGGGCTGAGTGAGACAAGGTCCCAGGAAGTTGTCAGAGTGGGGCACACTTGGCACATACCAGGTTAGTGCACAACCAGATTTGATGCTAGTGCTGAATCTGTGGCCATTCACAAAACTCTCAGATTATACTGAGGCCAGCTACTACCCACTTGCCTAAGGCTCTCAGACTACCAAGATTTGCCCAAGAAACACTGCAGCTTGGGCCAGGGCTTGTTTCCCGCCACCCGAATTACCTATGGAGGTACAAGAGCCGAGGCCTGTAGATTGCTGCTTAAAGAGCCTCCTGCCAGGAATTCAGGGTCAGACTAGTAGCCCAGCCAAGAATGTGGCTCCAGCAATGGAGAGTTGGTTGGGGCAGGGACCCAGAAAGTCACTGGGATGGAGTGAGTGGAGTTCAGCAGGCCAATGTAGATTCAGATTTGGCTATTTGTAGGGGTAGTGCTCAACACAGGCCAAGTGGCACAGAGATAATGATGACTATCTCTTTGGCCCTTGCCTTAAAAACCACACAACTCAGTCTTTCTTTGTATGCCTTTGTGCTTCCAGAGCTTCTGTCCCCTTTGCTGGAGCCCTGGGTGAGGTCTGTGCGTAAGTCTGTGCATGGACCCTGTAAAGGAATGTCTGGATTTCCAATAGTTTTTTATCTCACCTGGATGGTCAGAATTCCCACTGATTTTTAACAGCCAGATTTTATGGGGACTCTTTTTCCCTTTCCTGGAACTGTGGGCTGGGGAGCCCAGTGTGAGGTTGGGTCCCCTCACTTCTTCAGGGCATAGATATCCTTACTGATGATCAACTGCCACGTGTGGGTGCTAGCCCAGCCCGTTTCACATTTATACCCCTTGTACCAGTCTTGTTGTGGCCTCCTCTTTATATCCTTTGTTATAAGAGTTCTCTTTAGCTAGTCTTCATATTGTTCTATAATTTAGTTGGAATTTTAATGCAGTAGTGGATGGAGGCATGAAGGCAAGCACAGTGTTTACCTACCCTGCCACCTGACTAAAACCTCCACCATTTCTCCAATTAGCACCTTTCGATAATATTTTTGGGATATTCAACTTAGCAATCTGAGGCATTTATTTATTTTTTACCTTTTTAGATTTTTATTTTATTGTTGATTTTTATTGAGTTATATTTGATATATAACATTAGTTTCAGGTGTATAACATAATGATTTAATATTTGTATATATTAAAAAATTATCACAAGTCATCTAGTTAATATCTGTCACCATAGTTATAATTTTTTTCTTGTAATGAGAAATTTGAACATCTACTCTTTTAGCAATTATCAAACATACAATACAGTATTAACTATCATCACTATACTGTACATTATTATAAGATAATAGAAAATATATGTTGGTAATTGCCCCTGGTTTTTGGCACAGAGCTCCTAAGACATCTGTAGTTTCCTAAATGCTAAGAGCAACTAGGAGCTATTCTGGTTCTAATATTGGTCTTTGACCTCTGTTCCTGATACAGAGCTCCTGAAACTCTTGTAATTATCTGGGTGATAGGATTGTCCTTTGTTCTTATGAGGCAACTGTGTGGGCTCCTGGATAAAGGTTAGTCATGGGAAAGACCAAGCCAGGATTAGAAGGCTGGAAGTTTCAGCCACGCCCCACACCATTCTCTTGAGAAGGGAGAAGGGATGAAAATGAGTTAATGATCAATCACGTCTACATGATGAAGACTCTATAAGATCCCCAGAATGTGGAGTTCGGAGAGCTTCTATGTTGGTGAACACACCCAGACCAGGAGGGTAAAACAGCCCAAATCCACAGGGACACAAACTCCTGTGCTTGGGACCCTCCCAAACCTTGCCCTATGTATTTCTTCATTTTGTTATTCATCTGTATCCTTTATCATATCTTGTAAAAAACTAGTGTTTCATTGAGTTCTGCTAGTGGCTCCAGCAAATTAATTGAACCCAAGGAGAGGGGTCCTTGGAACCTCTAGTCTGTAGCCAGTTGGTCAGATTCACAGGTGATAACCTGGGCTTGAGACTACTATCAGAAGTGTGCGTGTGCGCGTGTGTGTGTGTGCGCGCGCGCACTCACAGTCTTGTGGGACTGAGTCCTAGCGGGTGGTTCTGTTGCTGCAGGCATATAGTGTTAGAATTGAGTTAAATTATATGATATCCAGCTTGTGTAGCAAGGAATTATTTGATGTAGGGAAAACCCCGCACTCACTTGTTTACCTAAAGTGTTTTGTGTGAGTAGTAAAGAAGACATAGTAGGAAAGAATTCTGTTTTTCCCTGCATAGAAAGGGGGAAAGAGCTGAGTTTTCCTCATTTTAATTACAGCCCCATAATTTATTTTATAACTGGCAGTCTGTAGCCACCTTCATCTATTTTGCCCACCCCTTCACCCTTCAGGCATTTATTTTAATTGGTTTTTAAATCATGACAAAATAAATAAATGTTTTTAAACCAATTTCAACCATTATGAAACTGAAAAAATGTAGAAAGATAAATTCTTTACTCCTTTTACTCCCTAGGATTAATTGCTTCCCAGAATTAACTGCAACTGAGTCTGATGTGTATCCTTTTATAAAAATATATAGACATAGATATATAACCATATACTGCACATGTATATAGACATACAAAACCTTTTCTTTGTCCAAAAATGGGAATTGGACTATACATACATTGTTTTGTAACCTACTTTTTTCACATGACATAGTCATAGACATATTTCCATGGTATGAATTATTTTGAATGTCAGTTTATATTAAATTATATTTTTCTTTAGCTATATTCTTTTAAAACATGAAATTTTAATGTATTGGTATTTAATGTAGTGATATAAAAATATTACATGTATTAGAAAATATTTTATATACACACAGATACAAAAAGAAACCTGTATACTACTGTCCTTAAGTAAAGGAACATTTTCAATACCATTAGAGAACTCTATATAATCTCTTTCCAGTCTCATTTCTTTTCCTGTTTCCAGAGGCTAATTACTATCCTGAATTTTATATTGTGAGTTATCATTTATGACATCAAATGATATCTTCTTTTTACAGTTTTTGGTCAATGATTATTTATTTATATGTATACAGTATTGCTGTGAACATTCTTCTACTCCTGGTGCTTATGTACAAAAGTTTTTTTTTTTTTTTTGAGTGCATTCCTGAGATGGAATTACTGGGTCATAGAAAACATGCATGTTCAATGGTTCTGAAAAATACAATATTGTTTTCTGATACAATTGTTCCAATTACTATGTTTTATAAGGCTATTTTATTAGCACTAAATTACTTTTTAAAGAAAAAAAACAGTACTTGATTCTAACATAGTTAATCATTAGAAAACTTGTTAGCTTATAAAAATGTGATCTATTGAAAACCTCTCAGGAACATCAGTATTACCTATATTACTTTTTACTAGCCAATTATTATTAAAGCTTTGCAAATAATTTTTAATGTTTTTATTATGACTTCATTATACTGTTTTGTACTTGGTTCATGTTTGCTATTTAACATTATTCCAGAAGAACAACAATGAAGCATATTTAATCTGTTTACATTTTATGCATTGTCTGGCAAGGTTACTTCCTGATCATTACATATATCTGTGATACCCATTAGCTTCCTCTGGTGTGTGCTCCAGCTAAACAGTGACTACAACACTACCACCTCATGACCATAAGTGATAATACAGGTATGAATGTGAGGTAGGTACAGGGACCATGAGTAGCTGACAGATTTTATTCAGTATAAATATTTTATTTGAAATCTATTTGATACTAAATATCTTTGAAATATAAATAATAGCAGAAATGAACTCTTCTACTCTCATATTTACTTGGGTTTCTTTTACTGTTTAAATAAATTCTCGATTACCTTTTATACTTATGTACAGATATTTGGTGTTTGACACCTCATTTCTTTTATTAGACTTGTTTCTAAATTACTACAAAATACAAACAGGTTCTTGACTAAACTGTTATTTTAGACCTTGTTAGTTTGCCTACCCCCTTAATTATATAATCTTTTTAAAATTTTAACTTTTAAATTAGAATCGACATTTAATATTATTTTATATTAGTTTCAGGTACATAGTATAGTACATTTATACGATTTACAAATAACCCCTCTATTAGTCTAGTACTCATCTGGAATTGTATAATCTTTTATGTCATATTTCAAAAGTTTAAAATCCCTCCTCTCCATCCTTCATCAGAACCATCTCTGGCAGATCTGAGAAAAATGAAACGGTTTTCTTCAAACTTGCAACCATTTTCTTATTAATAAAATCCGATAAGATTTAACTTCAAAGGCGCATCTGACCAAAGAGCAGCAGGATTCTTCTTTCTGGATAGAATTGTGTTTTTTGAGGTGTTCTGTAGCAAAGGGCAGAAAATCTGTCACCAAGTGTCCTGCTCCAATTGCATCCCCTCTGCCGGAGTGACTGACTTGGAGGAAGCCAGCAGAGCTATCAGCATCTACTGTTTCAGGTTGTCTTTAGGGTAAGGCCTCACTGCCCAGCTCTCCAGCCAGCTGGCTCCTAAAGGTAAATGTTTGGGGGCAATTAGTTCTCATTTATTGCAGTCAACATAAAAGTAGTTGGGCAAGTGAAACTGAGGGGAAAAAATGACAAAAAAAAAAAAAAAAGCTAAAGGGTACAAAGACTCATTTGGTCACGGTTTTCTGCCTTTGAGTCGCGAATAAGTGGTTTTTGAAGTTCTCTGAAGATCCACATTCCTACAAGCGCATAATGTCAAAAGGAGCCCCTTCAGGGGCTTTCCTTAATTGCAAAATTAGGGCAGAGGTCTCTCGTTTCTCCCACGTACCCTTGTCCCAAGCGGTGGTGGCGGTCGGGAGCGCTTCTGCAGGTCGGGAGCCCTTTGTTCTTCCTCTGTGAGGTGTTAGCGGGCCCCTCCCAGCGCTGCGGGACAGCCTCCAGGGTGCAGGGCACCGCGGGGTCCTCCAACGCCGAGCTCGGGGAGGGCGGGCGAGCAGGGCGGGCTCAGGACGCCCCGCCTCGGGGGCGGGGCCGAGCTCTGCTTCCCAGCCCCAATCTGCAATCTTTGCTTTAGATTAAGCACATGCAAAGCGGACCAGAAGCCACCGCACCTATCAGCAGATTTCATGTGATTGTTTGTAAAGGAAAGCTCTGCGACTCTGCACAGGTCACCACCCTCGGAACTCCGAGACCGAGCTCTGGGGACAGCCCTCGGCGCCCGGCTACAGCCGCAGGAGCCCTGGACTGGGTGGCAGCGGCCCAGGAAGGAGAAGCAACCGCCAGGGTAAGTCCGGGCATGTGTTTACCTCTCCGTGTGCCCAACTTTCTGATTTACCCGTCTGCCTTCTCCAGATCCAAGGCTTCTGTGATTCTACATTTATTTTCTTTTTAATCAGGATAAATAAGCTATTTCATGGGATTTGAAAGCTTTCTTCTCATCAGTTTACTTTTGTGTGATTTTTACTTGTTCTATTTCACTGCTGCTTCTTAACAAATAGCATGAATGAATGATGCAATCCTGCATAGGATAGGGGAAGCACCAATACAAGATTAGGAAACTCCAGAATTTAGAGTTGCAGTGTGTGACTGTCATCTTTATTCCCATTAGAATTAGAATTTTAAATAAGTACTTACCACACACATTATTGTAGAGATACAGCTTCAAGTTGGGAATTAAATAATTCATTTATTAAACTTATTTACTCTATTTTCTTTATATGTGACTTGCATAAATATTTGACCAATATTGGGATGAAGATCAGGAAGGAAAATAGTAAAATCCAAGATTTCTATATTACAACTGCTGGTAGATTTTCAATATAATAATATTGTCACGTTCATCTTGGTGAAACAAAATAGTCGGGACATTTTAAGTTTTTGTATAATTTGATATGTGCCCAGTAAATTTTTTAAACTAACGTTTTATTGATGTATAATTTAATACAATAACAGGCATTTTAACTGTACATTTTGATGAATTTTGGCAATTTTATACACAATCAGCACCACAATAGAACATTTCCATCACACCTAAAAGTTTCCTCGGGGCTTTTTGCAGTCATGTCCCCCCACTCCTAGGCCTGCTAACCTGATTTTTGTCATTATTGTATTTGTTTGCATTTTCTATGGTTCATCTAAATGAAATCAGATTGTATGTACTCTTTTGTGTTTGGCTTCTTTTAGTCGGTATAATGTGTTTTATATTTATCCATGGTAAAGTGTAGATCAGTAATTAATTCCTTTTTATTCCTGAGTAGTGTTCTAATGTGAGGATGTACCACATTTGTTTATCCATTTATC
The DNA here is from genome assembly GCA_030015415.1 of Cynopterus sphinx. NCBI lineage: Eukaryota > Metazoa > Chordata > Mammalia > Chiroptera > Pteropodidae > Cynopterus > Cynopterus sphinx. The sequence goes on along the minus strand of CM057379.1, from coordinate 88,441,507 downwards.
TGTTGATGGACATTCTAGTTTTGAGCTGACATGAATAAAGATACTATGAATATGTTTCATTTCTCTTGAATACATCCAGGAGTGAGGTCGCTGAGTTTTATAGTTAATTATATGTTTAACTTTGTAAGAAACTGCCAAACTGTTTTCCAAAGTGGTTGTACCATTTTACATCCCCACCAACAATATATAAAAAAGTTCCAAGTTCTCTCCAATACTTGCTATTGTCAGTCTTTTTTAGTTTGTGCATCTTTATAGGAATGTCTGTTCAAATCTTTTACTCATATTTTAATGGATTGTTTGTCTTATTATTTAGTTGTAAGAATTCTTTATTCAGATATGTCCATTATTAAATATATGTATTGTGAATATTTTCTCCTGTTCTGTGGCTTGCCTTTTCTTTTTCTTTTTTTCCCATAATGGTATCTTTGAAAGGCAGAAGTGTTTAATGTTGATGAAGTCCTAGCTATCAGTTTTCCCTTTTATTATTCATGATTTTGGGTTTTGTTTAAATTTTGGCTATCTCAAGGTAATTATATTAGTTATCTATTTTTATTTTTTTGTTTTGTGGGGTCAATTTTATTCTCACTAGAAAATGAAACATGCATTACATTGTGTTTCAGGAAATCTTTGGTGTTTAGTATGTATATGCGTCTCTTGAGCCTTGACACTGCCCTTCCCTATAAAGATTTCTCTGCTTTTTTTTTTTTAATGAAAAAAACTCTATATTTAACATATAATATTATATTATTTTCAGGTATACAACATGATGAATAGACAATTATATAATTTACAAAATGATTACCCTGATAAGTCTAGTACCCAACTGATACCGTGCATAATTATTACAATGTTATTGTCTATATTCCTTATGCTATATTTTACATCTCCATGACTGTTTTTATAACTGACAATTTGTTCATCTTAATCCCTTCTCCTTTTTTACCCATCCTGCTAAACTCCCCTCCCATCTGGCGATGATCAGTTTGTTCTCTGTATGTACGGGTTTGTTTCCATTTCATCTGTTTATTTTGCTTTTTATGTTCCACATATAAGTTAAATAATATGGTATTTGTCTTTCTGTGTTTGACTTATTTCACTTAGCCTAATATCCTCTAGGTCCATCCATGTTATTGCAAATGGCAAGATTTCCTTCTTTTTTATGGCTGTGTAATATTCCATTGTATATATGTACTACATTTTTTTTATCCATTTGTCTATTTATGGACACTTAAGTTGCTTCCATATTTTGGCTATTGTAAACAATGGTGCAGTGAACATAGGGATGCATATGTGTTTTCAAATTAGTGTTTTAGATTTCTTTGGTTAAATACCTAGAAGTAGAATTGCTAGGTCAAACGGTAGATCTATTTTTAATTTTTTGAGGAACCTCCATACTGTTTTTCATAGTGGCTGTTCCAATTTACATTCCCATCAGCAATGCAGGAGGGTTACCATTTCTCCACAGCCTCTCCAACACTTGTATACTGATTTATTGATAATAGCCATTCTGACAAGTGTGGGATCTTATTGTGGTTTTAATTTCCCTCATGATTAGTGATATTGAGCATCTTTTCATATGTCTATTAGTCATTTTATGTCCTCTTTGGACATAAAGGTCCTCTGCCCATATTTTTTATTGGATTGTTTGTTTTTAGTATTAAGTTGTATTCTTTATCAGGATGTATCATTGGAGAATATCTTCTCCCACTGGGTAGTCTATATATATGTTTTTTGTTGATGGTTTCCTTTGTAGTGTAAAAACTTTTTAGGTTGATATAGTCCCATTTGTTTATTTTTTTCTTTTGTTTCCCTTGCATGAGGAACTATATCAGAAAAAATATTACTAAGAGCAATGTCAAAGAGTTTACTGGCTATGTTTTCTTCTAGGAGTTTTATGTTTTCAGGTCGTATATTTCAGACTTTAATCTATTTTGAGTTTATTCTTTTATGTAATGTAAGAAAGTGGTCTAGTTTCTTTTTTTTCTTTTTTTGCATGTATCTGCCCAGTTTTCCAAATGCCATTTACTGAATAGACTATCTTTACCCCATTGTATATTCTTGCTTCATTTGTCATAGATTAATTAAGCATATATATTGCATGAATTTATTTCTGAGTTCTCTATTCTGTACCATTGATCTAAGTGTCTGTTTTTATGCCATGCTATTTTGACGACTATAGCCTTGTAGTTTAGTTCGCTATCAGGTAGTGTGATACCTCTAACCTTGTTCTTCACTCTCAAGATTGCTATTTGAGGTCTTTTGTAGTTCCATATAAATTTTTGGATTATTTTATCTAGTTCTGTGAAAAATGCCACTGGTATTTTGATAGAGATTGTATTAAATCTATAGATTGCTTAGGACATTTTAATGATGTTAATTCTTCCTATCCATAAAGCATGGCATGTGCTTCCATTTATTTATATTTTCATTTTCTTTCTTTTATATCTTGTGGAACATTTTCCAAGTACAAATCTTTTACCTCCGTGGTTAAATTTATCCCTAGGTATTTTGGTCTTCTTTTTTTGATACAATTATAAATTTGATTATTTTAATTTTTTTTCCTCATAATTCATTATTAGTATATAAGGATGAACCTGATGTCTCAATATTAATTTTGTGTCCTAGTACTTTACTGAATTCATTTATCAGTTCTAATAGTTTTTTATTTTTATTTTTTGTGGAACTTAAGGGTTATTTATATAAACTTTCTTGTCATCTGCAAATAATGACGGTTTTACCTTTTCCTCTCCAATTTGGATCCTTTTATTTCTTTTTCTAGACTGATTGCTGTGACTAGGACTTCCAATACTATGTTGAATAAAAGTGATGAAAGTAGACACATCTTTGTTTTGTTTCTGATCGTAAAGAAAATGCTTTTACCTTTTCCCCATTGTGTATGATGTTCTGTGGGTTTGACATATATGACCTTTATTATTTTGAAGTATGTTTCCTCTATTCCCAACTCGCTGGGAATTTTTATCATAAATTTTGCTGGATTTTATCCAATGCTTTTTCTGCATTTATTGATGCGATCATATGATTTTTACCCTTCATTTTTTAATATGGTATATCACGTTAATTGACTTGCAGATATTGAACCAAACTTGCATCTCAGGAATAAATTCCACTTGATCCTGATATATGATCTTTTTAATGTATTGCTGAATTCAGTTTGCTATTAATTTGTTGAGGATTTTTGCCTCTGTGTTCATCATAGATATTGGCCTGTATTTTTTTTTTTTTTTGTAGTGTCTTTGTCTGGTTTTGGTATCAGGGTAATGCTAGCCTTGTAAAATGATTTTCAGAGGCTTTTCTTTTCAAGTTTTTGGAATAGTTTGAGAAAGATAGGTCTTAATTCTTTTTTTACTGTTTGGTAAAATTTATCTGTGAAGCCATCTGGTTCAGGGCTTTTGTTTGCCAGGAGTGCTTCAATTACAGATTTAATTTTCTTAGTAGTTATAGGTCTCTTCAAATGTTCAGTTTCTTCCTGATTCAGCCTTGGAAGATTATATATTTCTAGGAATGTAATCATTTCTTCCTGGATGTCCAATTTGTTGGCATTTAATTGTTCATAGTATTTCCTTATAATGCTTTGTGTTTCTGTGGTGCCATTTGTCACTTCTCATTTCTGATTTTATTTATTTGCTCTTCTTTTTTTCTTGATGAGTCTGAGTGAAGTTTTATTAATTTTGTTTATCTTTTAAAATTTATTTTTATTTTTTATTATTTTAATTTATTTTTTTAATTTTAATTAGTTTCAAGTATATAGTACATTGGTTAGATATCTATATATTTAGTAAAATGACCGCCCCCCCCCGCCGCCAATTGCTCCATCCCTCTCCTGACCTTCCACCTAGCCAGTGTATTAATGGTAATTGCATTCCCTAGGCTGTGCTCCCCGTCCCCGTGATCATCCATCAGCTACTAATTTGTACTTCTTTAATCCCTCGCCCCATTCTTTCAGCCCCGCAAACCCCCCTACCTTCTCTCTGTCCTTTACCAAATTGTCCACTGAATTTGTGAGTCTGTTTTTGATTAGTTTGTTCTTTTTATTCCTTAGATTCTGCATATAAGTGAAATCATACGGTGTTTATCTTTCTCTGTCTGACTTAAATACCTTCTAGGTCCATCAAAGCAATATCTTTTTCAATACCCTTCCTTTCCATAGGCCAGGTTCTTGTTTTCTTATCCTTTCAGCCACTCTATCTTTTGGTTGGAGCACTTAATTTTTTTCCATTTGAGGTATTTATTTATAGGAATGTAGTTGTTACCATTCTTTATTCCTGTTTTTGGTTCATGTTTTTTCTTCTTAAAGAATTCCCTCCAACCTTTCCTGGTGGTGTTAAATTCCTTCAGCTTATTTTTGTCTGGGAAGCTCTTTATCTGTCCTTCAACTCTAAGTGATAGCTTTGCTGGATAAATTATTCTTGGTTGTAGATCCTGGATCTTCATCCTGTCAAATATTTTTTGACAAGCCCTTCTGTCCTGCATAGTTTCTTTTGAGAAATCAGCTGCCAGTTTTGTTCCCTTATAAGGAATTGCGTATTTTTCTCTTGCTGCTTTTAATAGTCTTTCTTTGTATTGAACCTTTGGCATTTTAATTATGATGTGTCTAGGTGTGGACCTCTTTGGATCCCTGATTTTGGAGATTCTCTGAGCTTCCTGGGGTTTTATGTCCATTTTCTTCACCAGGTTAGTGAAGTTTTCTATCATCATTTCTTCAAACAGCTGTTCAGCATTTTGATTATCTTCTGTTACACCAATCAGACAAATATTTGGTATCTTTTTTCTTGCCATTCCGCTTGAGCATCCTGATTGGCTTTCCTGCCCTTTAGAGAAGGCATTTGATCCTTGTCTTTAGTCATTTTGTTTATTCCTTTGTTTATTCCATTTAATATACTTCTCAGGTAATGTGTTCTCCATTTCAGACTGGTTCCCTTTTATAATTTCCATTTCCATTTTTATCTCTTTGTTGGAGTTCTCTACACTTTCATTGAGCATCTTTATAACCAGTGTTTTGAACTCTGCATCTGTTATTTTACTTGACTTTCTGGATCTCTGTTTTGTTTTGTTATGTGGTTTCTGCTTCTTTATCTTCTCATTTTGGCTGATTTTCCATGTCTGTTTCTATGTACTAAGCAAAACTGCTAAGTCTCCTGGTCTTATTAGTGTGGATTTGTGAAATAGGTGTCCAGTGGCAAAGTCCTGAGAGGGGTTCACCTGTTGGCCAAATTTAGCCCAAGCCGGGTCCCTTTGGGGCTACCTGTTAAGATTCAGCAAGCAATCCACAGATGCTGTGCTCGTAGTTGCCTCAAAAGGCCACACCAGAAACCGAGGCCAGCTGCCTCCACCAATGTGAGTTTCAGCAAGGAGCACCTGACTTACTGAGGATACACCTGGATGTGGCTCGGGAGGGGCCCAAGCTGGGAGAGATGGGGTTTCAGGGAATCCTTTGAGCAGAGCGGCCTCTGTTTTCCAGTTTTTAATGTCTCAGCTATGGCTGTGCTGTGTCCGCCAGGGGTGAGGGCTCAACAGGGAACAATGGATACTGCTGGCACTTCTGTATGGAGTTAGTCTCGCCTTAGTCCTCACTCCGACATTGTTCCCCTGTAAGTCCCTGGTGTCCCCTGTGCTCAGCCTAATGGGCACTGGTGCTCAGAGGGAGCAGGTTCATCACAGGGAAAATATGCTCGCGGACACGGCCCCTTTAAGAGGCATCTGCCGCTGCCGCAGCCTCCGTCTCACCTGCTCGAGACCTGGCAGCCCTTGTCGTCACCCGTCCTACCTTCTGTCATTGCAGGATGATTTCATGGATTTCTCCCTAGATGTATGACTTGTTCATCTAGATCTTAGGCAATTTTTCTTACTGCTGCTTCTTGTTTCTGTCACAACTTTGGTCGCCAGAGGGATGAACAGAGAACCTCTGTCATCTATGCCATTTTTTTCTCCTCCCAATTCTTGTTAATCTTTTTTAAAAGATCAGCTTCTGTTTTCTGTCAATTTTTTTAGACTCTTTATTTCTGCTCTAATCTTTATATTTCCTTCTGTGCACTTTGTGCTTTATTTACTGTTGTTTTTATATTTCCTTTAGGTGTAAGGTTAGGTTGTTTGAGATTTTTATTTTTTCTTAAGATAGGCCTGTGTTGCCATGAATGTTCCAACTAGAACTGCTTTGGTTGAGTCTTATAGTTTTGGGGTCATTGCGTTTTCATTTTCATTTGTCTCAAAGTACCTTTTGATTTTTTTTCTTGATCTCATTGTTAACTTATTTGTTGTTTAGTTATATGTTATTTAACTTCCATGTGCTCGCTCGTGTGCTTTTCAGTTTTCTTGTAACTGATTTCTAGTTTCATACATTTGTGATCACAGAATACGCTTAAAATTATTTCAGTCTTAAATTTACTGAGACTTGTTTTGTGGCTTAACATGTTGTCTATCCTGGAAAATGTTCCACGTGCATTTTAAAAAATGTATATTCTACTGCTTTTGGGTGAAATGTCCTAACACTGTCATTTAAGTCCATCTGGTCTAATGTGTCATTTAAGTGCACTATTTACTTGATTTACTGTCAGGACGATTTATCCATTGATGTCAATGAGGTATTAAAAGTCCCCTATTCTGACTGTATTACTGTTGTGCTCTCCTTTTATGTCTATCAATATTTGTTTTACATATTTAGGTGCTGCTATGTTGGGTGCATAGATGTTTACAAGAGTTATGGTCTCTTGTTGGATTGATCCCTTTGTCATTATTAAATGTCCTTTTTCATCTCTTGTTACATCTCTTGTATAGTGTATTTTTTCTGATATGAATATTGCTATTTCATATTCCATCCCTTTACTTTAGACTCAACATACCAAACTAAACCTAATTAGTTTAATATTTCTCTTTTATAAAGAGAGAAAACAAATCTTTTGTGGTGATATAGGACAGGGCAAATTTCCCCAAGTTGGGGGAGACCAAGCCCCGTATTGAGAGAAGAAAGGGTTCTTTGACAGAGAGTAGAAAGAATCCAACACACACGCCAAAGTAAAAGTCAAAAAGATAGTTTATTGGAAAAGGGTTAATACTCCATAGACAGCATGGTCTCCTCTCCGAGGCAGAGAGTGAGAGGGACAGTGAGAGAGAGACAGAGTAAAGGCACTGAGAAGGACCCTGAGTGGGGAATTCAGTTTATATGTCATTCTTTTGTTCCTGTGAGTTACAGTTTAAAGACTTTGTTTACCCATTTCTTTTAATATTGACATATAGTGAGGGAAGGGGAAAGGGAAGAGTATGTAACTGAAATGGAATATGTAGTGTGAAAGGCCTGCTGGCAGTTCCCAGCTTTAATTCATAGGTTCCCTATGGTTTTAGCCATAGGGAATGAATGATTTTATTTTGTGTAGGGCAGCCATTTGAAAACTGTTTTTCCTGTTTCCCCTTCACAAATATGGGAAATGGGTTGTTAACAAATCTTCCTTTGTTCTGCAGGTATCCTCGTGGTCTGGCTACAGTATAGCATATTGCAGTCTCTGAATGTAGCTTGATTTAACATTTTATTTTCTTGCCTCCTCCCTGCATTACTTGGATTCAGTATATTTAATTTATGAAACATTTACTTAACACTTTCTGGGTGCAAGAAACAGAAATAACAGAAATAGATAATTCAGTCAAGATCCCTACACTGAAGGAACTCACATTCTAGGAGAGGAATGGGAGTGATTGATTCTTCAGGCTAGAGAGGGGGAGGAAGGAAATAGTATAGTACAGGGAGATCATTTAATCTGTATCTTAAAGAGTAAATAGGAATATGTTCACTAGACTTGAAGGATTAGGTGGTTTCAGGCAGAGGGAACAGCATTTGCAAAGGTGTAGAAGAATAAAAAAAAATGATGTATTTAAAGAACAAGAAGTTCTTTGTATTCCTTGAACATTAGTAGTGTGTGTGTGTGTGTGTGTGTGTGTGTGTGTGTGTGTGTGTGTAGTTGGAGGGGAGAAGAGCAATGGGGAGTAGATTTGTGAAATAGATAGGTGCCAAATCAGGAAGGGAATAAATGAATTGAATAACAGAGACATAAATTTATATGCTAATGACAGGGATTAGATTAGCAAAGGCATCATAAGGCTTGATATGATTAAGTCTGCACTTCATTTGATTCTAGAATCCGTAGCAGCCAAACATAAACACAGACAGGTACAGTAATATAATTAAAATGTAAATGGTCATGTTAAAAAAGTCAAAAGTCTTTACCTTTTAGTAATATATACTGAAATATTCTTGTATGAGATGATATGATTTAATTTGAGATAATGAGGGAAGGTGGATATGTGTAGGTGTGATACAGTGATTTAGATTTATAATCAGGAACAAATATTTGGTCTTTATCCCCATTTCTGGCAAGAGCTTCTAAAACTCTTGGAATTTCCTGTGATAAAAGTGAACATCCTGTCTCTTGTTATGGTGATGAGGTGACTTTTGGACTGTACCTAAGGACAGGGACTGTTTGCTAGGGGAGCAAACCCAGTGATTTGAGGATTGGAACTTTCAGTCCCACCTCCCTTGATCTCCCTGGAGGGGAGAGGGTTTGGAGGGTGAGTTCAGTCATCGATGGCCAATAATTTAATCACTTGTGCTTTTGTAGTGAAGCTGCCATAAAAACCCAAAAGGCAGGGTTTAGAGAGCTTTGGGGCTGGAGAATGTCTTACTCGGGGAGGGTGTGGAAGCTCTGTACCGTTCCCAAATACCTTGCCTTATGCATATCTTCTATCTAGCTGTTCCTGAGTTATATACTTTTATAATAAACTGGTGATTTAGTAAATAAAATGTTTCTCTGAGTTCTGTGAGCCACTTTAGTATATTAATCGAACCCAAGAAGGGGGTTGTTGGGACCTGTAGCCGGTAGGTTGGAAGAGCAGGTGACAACTTAGACTTGCAGTTGGCATTTGAAGTATGTGAGGGGGTCTGCCTTGAGTGACTGAACCCTAAACCTGTGGAACCTGATGCTTTCTCTGGGTAGATAGTGTCAAAATTGAGTTGAATGGTAGGAGATACCCTGCTGTTGTTGGAGAATTGCTTAGATATGTAGGAACCTCCCCTCCGCTGTTTTGGAATTGGGTGTGGAACCTTTTTTAGTGGGGTTTTTGATGAAGCAAGATTTGTTACAATTGTTGAAGCAGGATGATGAATACATGGACTTCACGTATTCATTTCTCTTTTATATATTTGAAATTTTTCATAATACCGATTCTTAAAAAATGGTTAGTTGTGTGTATGTAACTCATGGTTACATCATTTTGTTTATTCACTCAACTCTCAGAAAATAATTGAGCATTTACTCAAAAGAGCATTAAAATAGGTGTTTTGGAAATTTTTGGATCTTAGTTTAAACAGCTTCTTATCCAGGAGTGGAAGTGACATGCACATAAATAAGTTTAAGGAAAGTTGGAATCTTATGAATTTGTTATATTAATATATTAAAAACAGATCTACATAAAGTACTGTGGGAGTTCTGGGGAGAGATAGTGAAGATGGCACTCGAGCTTTGTCCATTCACTTAATTCAACAAATATTGAGCCCTATGGTGTGCAAGGTACTGTTCTCAGTCTTAACGTTACTGCTGGGGGGATGTGAAATCCGGCGTTGCCCCAGCGGCATAGGGGAGGATGGTGGTGGTGTGTTGTTGTTCCTCTGTTCATCAAGTTCTTTGATGCAGCAAAGAATTACAGGTCGAAGAACTTTTAAAAAAGATTTATTGAAAGTACTTGTTAGAAGGAGATGGGCCATGCTAAGGAAGGCTGCAGCTCTGTGGAATTTGGGAGGTGAAGCGATAAGACAAAGTACGCTGCCCCGGCGGCGGGGCAGGACGACGCGGGGCGAAGAGGATCCTGTGGAGGATGGGGGGGGGGGGCAGGAGATGCGAAGAAATGGAGGCAAGACAAAGTTCTGTTCAAGCCTCCAAATTTTATTTTTTCATGGCCGCATATGTACGGGGGAACAAAGGGGGGCAGGGCTGCTTACGTGGGGAGGTATTTGGCATAATTTCATTGGTCGCAGCAGTGAGTCGATTAGTGGTGATGCAAGCGGCGAAGGATAGGGGTTGAGCCTTGAGTTGGCGCGCGCGGGCTTTTCGCGGCGCGCCCCATTCACCAGAAGCGGACCCTGAACGAGAAGGACCGTACTTCGCCTTGGCTCCCAACGGTACGCCCCAAGGGAGGAGGGGGGGTTTCAGCAAGGGGAGCTGCAACGACTCAGAGATGAGAAGGTCTGTTTATGTTTGGGCCGTGATGCGGGGACGTCCGAGAGGATCCATCCCTCCGTGAGGGTACCTTAACGGGCAGCTGGCTGCTATGTAACACTTTGCTTCCTGCGCGTGTGCTTGCCCAGAATTCAGTCTGTTATAATTTGATCTTTTATAATATGAACTTTCAGGCATAGTTATAGTATTATAATGACCGTAAAATGGATCTTAAATTGTGGGCAAATTCGGTAGTACCTCCTGCATAGGTGTTTGTGGCTGGTGTAGCCAGCAGCTTTTTTCGCCCTTGTGCTCTAGCATTTGGGTTACTTCTAGGGGAAGTGCTTCTGGGAGGTCCTTAAGGAAGATCTTCCAGGGAAGTTTCTATGGTTATAGAGCTGGCCTTTCGCTCCTGTGGCTCATGCCTGACTAACTAATACTAAGGATCCAGCAGTGAACAAAGCTGATAAAGATCATACTCTCGTGAAATTTACGTACGAAAGAGAGCCGGCAGACAATACATAATAAACATGAATACATTTTCTCATATGTTAGGAAATGATAGATGTTACAGAAAAATTGAAAAGTACAGCGTAATGAGGGAGATTAGTCATGTTGGGCATAATAATAGGGATGGGGAATTGGCTCACTGTCGGGTGGTCAGGGTTGGCTCACTGAAGGTGAGATTTGGGCAAGCTCTTGATGAGAGAGTTGGCCAAGTGGTTATCCAAATAAAGAGTATTCCCACTGAGGGCACAGCTGCTTGGTATATTTGCAGAGCAGCAGGAGTATTAGTATTGGAGCAGAGTGAGTAAAGGAGAGATGAGTAGGAAATAAGGTTAAAAATGTCATGGGAAGAGCATGGTGGTAGTGATGGTGAATTATAGAATTATAATTTTTTAGAATTATAGATAATTGTGAGAACTTTTGCTTTTACTTTTGTAAAATAAGGAGCCATTGAGGGATTTTGAGCTAGCGATGTGACATGATTTGGCTTACAGCTTACAATGATTACTCTGGCTCTTGTGTTGAGAACAAATACTGGGGTAGGGGACCTTTTAGGAGGCTATTGATATAATCTTCACAAGAGACATTAGAGACTTGGGCCAGAGTGATAGCAGTGAATGTGGTGAGAAGTGGTCAGATTTTGGTTAGATTTTAAAAGTAGCAGCAACAGAATTTCCTGAAAGATTGGATATGGGACTTGAGAGAAAGAGAAATGTCAAGGGGACTTGCTGTTAAGAGAGTGAAGTAAGGCTACAAGAATGGCAGTTTTGGTGTGGAAAGGGAGATCATGAGTTCAATTTTGGACATGTTAAGCTTAGGTTGTTTAGTAAATATCTGAATGGAGCTCAGGTAGGTAGTTAGAATTTAGAGTTTGGGAGAGAGAGAGAGTGGGCTACAGATATATATTTGAGAGTTACTGTCATAGAGATTACATCTAAAGCCATGAGCCTCAATGAATTTATCTAGGGAGTGAGTATAGCTAGAGAAGATCAAGGACAGACCATGTAAATTGCAACATTAAGAGAACAAAAGAGAATCAATCAGCAAAGGAGTTCAGTCTCAAAGAAGGAACAGTATGTGAACATGGGAAGTCATTCCTCTAAATTGAGGGATCAGTTTAAACCAGTGCATGATAATAGGGGAAGAAAGCAGACTGTAGATAACCAGTAGCATCTGTGTTTCGTATTTATGTATTTTTTTTTAACAGCTTTTTGTTGTTGTTGAAGTTTCATCCACATTTAGGTTGATAACGTTAGTGAAGAGTTTAAGATTCAACTAACTGGGATTCATCAATTTATCCTCTCTTTCTCCCTTAGTGAGTCTCCAATTAAACTCATGTTTCCTATTTGGAGAAGTCTCTTATTAAGGTCAGCAATTAGGGTAAGAGAGTAAATATTTAGGCTTTGCAGGCCATATAGTCTCTGTTGCAACTACTCGACTCATGTGTTCTAAGTAGCTATAGACACGTAAACAAATGAACATGGCTATTTTCCAATAGAACTTCACTTATGGACAATGGAATTTGAGTTTCATGTAATTTTCTTGCATCTATAAAACAGTCACTTGAATGGAGTCAGAGCTGCCATCCTAGGAGAACTGCCTTGCACATCTTATGTCTCAAACCTATTAAAACACGGTAAGATATCCCTGGACCTAAGACAGCATTGCATCCAAAACCTCTGTTTGCAAAGATAACAATAAATCAGATTAATGACTACCAGAATGAAAACTAAAAACATTCTTTAGAATTAGCATCACTATTGTTAGCTTATCTGCTCCTATGAAAATTTTTTCCTTTTATTTCCCTTCCCTTTCTCATAAATGCCCCTTGATTTCTAATCAGAACACTATTTGGGTTTCTTTCTGAATCAGTGCTTCCAGAATAGCTATTTTTTTTTCACTTTCTTAAAATGTAATTTTATTATTAGTTTCAAGTATACAGTACATTGATTACACATTTATATAGCTATTCTTTTGGGATATCAAATAAATGCTTGTTGCCTCTCACTTTGGCCTTTTATTTTTCCATTGTATGTCACAAAATATTATTCTTCCATTGATTTTGTTTTCAACTATTTAAAATGTAAAAACAGGACATACAAAAGCAGGCATCAAGCTGGATTTGGCTTACTGGCTGTAAAAGACATTTCTTTCTGGGTCAGCTTTAAACTACCAAATGCGTTGGTTAGAAATCAGTTACGTAGTAGACTGACCAGCTCCTTTGAGTCTATTTTCAGCTGATGTCTATTCTAAATACAGCTTATTTATATCATTTGTGTGGCCTTGTTCATGATAGATTAGTCACTTTGATGGGAGACTGGTTAAGGAAACCACTATGATCCCATTCACCCAGAGGAGTCTAGTCCAATGATTTCTTTTTTTTTTCTTTTTTAAATAAAGTTTATTGGGGTAACATTGGTTGATACAATCATAATTTTCAGTGGCATATAATCATTTGACATCTGTATATTCTATTGTATGTTCACCACCCAAAGTCAAGTTTCCTTCAGGTACCATATATTTGATCCCCTTTACCCACATCACCTTCCTTCTCCCCCTCCTATATTTGACCCCCTTTATTCCATCTACTTCCCCGCTCTTCCCTTATCCAACTGGAAACCACTACTCTACAGTCCTCTGGTAACCAGTAGTCTATAGTCCATGTCCATGAATCTCTGTTTGTTTGTCCTCCTCATTTGTTGCTTTTAGGTTTATATCTCATATAAGTGATATCATGTGATATTCAACTTTTTCTGTCTGGCTTATTGGGCTTAGCATGATTATCTCAAGGTCCATTCATGTTGTCAGAAATGACAGTATTTCATCTTATGCTGAGTAATATTCCATTGTATATATGTACCGCAGCTTCTTAAGCCAATCATCTATTGTAGGGCACTTCAGTTGTTTCTATATCTTGGCCACTTTGGATAGTGCTGCTATGAACATTGGTGTGCAGATATCTTTATGGATATGAGTTTTCAAGCCTTTGGGGTAAATACCCAGTAGAGGGATTGCTGGATCATACGGTAGATCGATTCTTAGTTTTTTTTGAGGAACCTCCATACTGTTTTATATAGTGTCTGTAACAATTTTCGGTCCTACCAGCAGTGTATGAAGGTTCCTATTTCTCCACATCCCCTCTAACATTTGTTATTGCTTGTCCTGTTGATTATAGCCATTCTAACAGGTGTGAGATGGCAAATCATTGTGGTTTTGATTTTTTATTTCCCTAATAGCTCGCAATGTTGAGCCTCTTTTCATATATTCGTTGGCTGTTTGTATGTCCTCTGGGGAGAAGTGTCTGTTCAGGTCCTCTGCCCATTTTTGATCAGATCATTTGTATTTTGATGTTATTGAGTTCTATGAGTTCTTTGCAAATTTTGGATGTTAGGACCTTATCGGAGGTGTTGCTTGCAAATATTTTTCCCATTCAGATGGTTGTCTCTTGACCTTATTGACGGTTTCTTTTTCTGAGCAGAAGCTTTTAAGTTTGATGTAGTCCCATTGAATATTTTTGCTTTTACTTCCCTTCTCTTTGAGGTCAAATTTATAAAACCCTCTTTAAGTCTCAGGTCCTTAAGTTTAGTTCCTACATTTTCTTCTATGCATTTAATTGTTTCAGGTCTTATATTCAGGTCCTTAATCCATTTTGAGTTCATTTTGGTATGTGGTGATAGACAATAGTCTAGTTTCATTTTTTGCAGGTGGCTTTCCAGTTTTCCAGCACCATTTATTGAAGAGGCTTTCCTTCCTTTCTCCACTGTGTTTTTGGCTTTCCATCAAAAATTATTTGCCTATATATATATATGGGTTTACTTCTGGACTCTAAATTCTGTTCCACTGGTCCGTAAGTCTGTTTTGCTGTTAATATCATGCTGTTTTGATTACCATAGCTTTGTAGTATAATTTGAAGTCGAGCAGAGTGATGCCTTCAGCCTCATTCTTTTTTCTCAGGACGGCCTTGGCAATTCGGGGTCTTTTGTACTTCTATACAAATCTGATGATATTATGTTCTATTTCTTTAAAAACTGCCGATGGACTTTTGATGGGGATTACATTGAGTCAGTATAATGATTTAGGTAATATGGTCATTTTAAGTATGTTGTTTCTTTCAATCCAAGGACATGGAATATCTTTTCATTTCATCTTCTTCTATTTATTTTAATAGGGGCTTGTAGTTTTAATTATATAGGTCCTTCACATGTGTTGTTAAATTTATTCCTCGGTATTTTATTCTTTTTGTTACAGTTGCGAAAAGAATTATTTTTCCACTTCTTTCTCTGATACTTCATTGTTAGAGTATAGGAATGCTATGGATTTTTGAACATTGTTTTTTTATTGAGATGTTACTGTATTTGCTTATTGTTCCTAGTAGTGTTCTTGTGGTGTCCTTAGTGTTGTGGCGCAATCAATTCTAAGATCCATGGAGCCAATTGAGATTAATTATAAGCCTCTATTAGCCAGCTGGCATCTGACTCCCTACCATGCAGGGTTAGAGGAGATCAGTACGCAGATTTCAGAGGAGGCAGTTTATAAAGAAAGGCACCAGTTACATTCTCGAACAAGCAAGTTACAAAAAGTAGAAGTTGGCTATTAACGTCCTTCACAGAGATAAATGTATCCGGGGGATTGTTAGATCAAACAAGGCCTAGCAGACAGTTTCATTATCTGTGTCCTGGAATGTTGTGCTCTTTCTGGGGGCTGTGGTGCATAGAGATATCACCTCCCTGTGACTGATTTACTGGGGAGTTTTTACCTTTACATTTAGGATTTTCTTTATACAGAATTGTGGCATCTAAAAATAGTGAAAATTTGACTACTTCGTTTCCTATTTGGATGCCTTTTATATCCTTCCCTTGTCAGATTCCACTTGCTAGGACCTCCAACGTTCTATTGAATAACAGTGGGGATAGTGAACAGCCTGCCTTGTTCCTGATGTTAAAGGGAAAGTTTTTAGTTTTCACCATCAAGTATAATGTTGGCTGAGGGTTTGTCATAGATGGCCTTTATTATGTGAAAGTACTTTCCTTCTCTACCAATTTTGTGAAGTGTTTTGATCATAAATGTATGCTGTATCTCGTCGAAGGCTTTTTCTACATCTGTTGATATCATCGTATGATTCTATTTTTCAGTTTCTTTATGTGGTCTGTCACATTAATCGATTTGTGTATGTCGAACCATCTATGTGCCCCAGAGATGAAGCACACTTATTGTGGTGTATAATCTTTTTACTGTTTTGCTGTATTCAGTTCTCTAGTATCTTATTTAAGATTTTTGCATCTGTGTTCCTGAGAGATATTGATCTGTAGTTTTCTTTCTTTGTGTTATCCTTACCAGGTTTTGGTATCAGAGTTATATTGGCCTCATAAAATGAATTGGGAAGTATAGCCTCCTCTTCAACTTTTTGGAAGAGTGTGAGGAGAACAGGTATTAAATCTTCGAATGTTTGGCAGAATTCACTGGTGAAGCCATCTGGTCCTGGACTTTTACTTTTTGGTAGGTTTTTGATGATTGTTTCAATTTCCATACTGCTGATCAGTCTATGTAGATTTTCTAGATGTTCTTGATTCAGTTTAGGAAGGTTGAATTTTTCTAAGTACTGTTCCATTTCTTCTAGGTTATTATATTTGCTGTTATATAGTTTTTTATAGTATTTTGTACAATCTTTTGTATTTCTATGATGTCAGTCATAATTTCCCCTCTTTGATTTCTGATTTTGTTTATTTGTTCCTTTTTTTTTCTTTGGTGAGTCTAGCCATGGGTTTGTCAATTTTATGAACCTTCTCAAAGAACCAGCTCTTTGTTGCATTGATTGTTTCTATTTTTCTTTTGTTTTCAGTTTCATTTATTTCTACTCTAACTTTGATGATTTCTTTCCTTCTGCTGACTTTAGGCTTCATTTGTTCTTCCTTTTCTAGTTTTATGTTTGGAATCGTTCCTGCTTTTGTTATTTGTTTGGATTCGTTCTTGCTTTTGGATGTAGGCCTGTAATGATATGAACTTTCCTCTTATGACTGCTTTAGCTATGTCTCAAAAGTTTTCATATGTTGTACTATCATTATCATTCATTTCTATGTATCTATTGATCTCAGTTTTTATTTCTCCTCTGACCTAGTAATTCTTCAGTAGCATGTTGTTTAATCTCCATATATTTGTGGTTCTTCCTGCTTTCTTTCTGCAGTTGCTCTCTAGTTTCAAAGTACTATGATCAGAGAATATGGTGGGTATCATTTCAACCCTCTTCTATTTGTTCAGGCTATCTCTGTGTCCCAGTATGTGGACGATTCTTGAGAATGTTCCATGTGCACTAGAGAAGAATGTATAAGCAGCTCTTTTGGAATGGAAGGCTCTGTAAATGTCAATTATGTCCAATTGGTCTAATGTGTCATTTAAGGATGCTATTTCCTTATTGATTTTCTGTTTGGATGATCTGTCCATATCTGACAGTGGGGTATTTAGGTTTCCTACTACAGTGGTGTTTTGGTCTCTTTCTCTTTTAAGTTCTGTTAGTAATAGCTTTACATATTTCGGGGCTCCCTGATTGGGAGCATAGATATTAATAAGTGTTATTCTTGGTGCATGATTCACTTTATCATTATGAAGTGTCCCTCAGTATCTTTCTTTACCTTTTTATATTGAAGTCTATTTCGTCGGATATTAGTACCACTACTCTTGCTGTTCTCTGAATACTATTTTCTTGAAATCTCATTTTTCACCCTTTTGCTTTGAGTGTATATTTGTCTTTGGAGCTGAGATATGTGTCCTGGAGGCAGCATGTGGTTGGGTTTTGTTTTTTGATCCATTCTGCAACTCTGCGCCTTTTTATTGTTGAGTTCAGTCCATTTACATTTAGGGTGATTATTGAAATATAAGGTCTTCTTACAGCCATTTTATCTCTTGCTTACTAGTAGCTCGTTGTTTCCACTGCTTCCTTGTCCATGTGTTTCTGTTTTCTTTATTTTGGTTGGCTTTTGTGGGTTTTGCCTCTGGTTCTTGTTTCATGTTATATATTCTCCATCTTTGTTGTGTGGTTACCATTACGAATATGTAAAGGATAGTTTTATACACACACACACAGATACATATATATACACATACATGTATATACATACATACGTATGTATGTGTGTGTATATATATATGTATGTATATGTATATACACACACAGTTGTCTATTTTTCTGCATGTGCCTTATACCCTTTCCGCTTTGCGCATTTGGATTTTGAATCCTCCCCTTTTCAGTCATTGCTGTCTCAATTTGTCCCTATGTATGCTGAACATTCATTATTATCTTGTTATAATAATTCACTTCTTATTATTTAAGCTATAATGCCCTGCTCTCAATAAGGGTAGCACTCCTCTGCTTCTGTTTGCCTGAGAGTCACTTTACACCTAATCATGTATTGTTGTTGTTGTTGTTGTTGTTATTTTGTTTTAGGTGAGCTGCCCTTTTTAGTATATCCTGTAATGCAGGCCTCGTATTGAGAATTCCCTCAATGTTTGTATGTCTGGAAAGGTCTTGATTTCTCCTGCATATCTGAAGGAGCACTTAGCTGGTAGTTCCTTTCACTTGATAGTTTAAATATTTGGTTCCATTCCTTTCTGGCTTGTAAAGTCTGTGCTGAGAATCTAATGGGTTTTCCTTTATATGTTACCTTTATATGTTTATACGTTTCCTTTCTACCTTTTCTTTACACGTTTTCTTCTCCCTGGCTGCCTTGAGAATTCTATCTTTGTCATTGATTTTTGATAATGTAATACAATGAGTCTAGGTGAAGGCCTTTTTGGGTTGAGATAATTGGGTGTTCTGTTGACTTGTTGAATTCCAAGCTCCAGCCCATTCCTCAGATTTGAGAAATTCTTGTCAACTCTGTCTTTAAATGCTTTCTCATCCCTTCTCCTTTTCCTCTCCTTTGACAGTGCCCATTATTCTTATGTCTCCTCTCCTGATGGTATCCCCTAGTTCTTGTACTTCTCTTTCATTATATTTCATTCTTCGGTTTTTCTCCTCTTCCTTCTGATTTATTTCTAGATTTCTATCTTCGATATCACTGATCCTTTTCTCCATTTGGTCGACTCTATCTATTCTGTTCTTCTTGAGGGTTTCCATCTCTTGCTCTGCTCACCTAGTTGTTTTTCTAATTCCTGAAATTGTTGATATGATTTGTTTTGGATCTCCCTGAGTTTTTTTCGGAAGACCATCCTGAGGTCTCTGTCATTTAAGTCATATTTCCATGCCTGCAAGCTTATTTTCTGGAGATTTGTCTCTTTGTTTCTGAGAAGCCTTGTCACCTTGGTTGTTCAAGGTGTTTAATGCACTATTTCTCTGCCTTGGCAGTAATGGAAGTGTAATCTGTTTTTTGTTTTTTGTTTTGTTTTGTTTTCCAGAAAGAAGATTTATTAACTAAAGGTCTCTCTTTAGCTTGCTGCAAAGAAGGCACTCTTCTTTTGGTTTCCAGTAGGTGGTGTCTAAGCCTCTTGGAATCCTAGCAGTTTTGGTAGCTTTTGCTCAGATTCCCCTGGGGCTCTGAGGTGATGGGTGTCAGAGGGTATGGGGGCAGGGGCCCTCTGAGTTGGGCGTTGGGGGATGCAACTCAGCTTCGGTTTTGCAGCCTCCTTCAGCCAAAATCAACTGTTGTTCCTCTGCAGTCCTGCCCCGCTTCTGTGCTTTTTGCCCTGATGACTGGGCCCTCTGGTGGGCTGAGTACAGGCCCCAGCACCCCAGGCAGGACGGTTCAGGAAAGTCGCTGTGCCTTTATTACTCCCCCTTCTCCTACATGGAGGGAGCACTGGCGGCTGGAGAGACAGTTTCTTATTACTCCCAGTCCACTGTCTGACACCCGGGGTTCTGACCTGTGGTAGCTCTTATGCACAGATACCATGCTCTGACGTGCTGATGTGTAGTTTGGGTGTTTTTTGATTGAATTTTAGATGTTCAGCTTATTGTTGTTTCAGGGGGCGAGATGTAGGGATGTCTCTTACTCTGCCCTGTTTCCACCAAATTTCCCCAATGATTTTCTTAAAACATAAAATATCTCAACAATTTTTTTGAGACTCTTGTCTTTTACCTAACTCTGTGGCCTACCAGAGTTTTTTTCCTGTGATGTTTCCTTTCTATTTTACTTCCCAGGATCCTGACTTGAGGACAGGCTCTGTCCTCAGCCCTCTTCTTTCTCCCTCTTTTCACTCTGGTGACTTTCATCATGCCATGCCTTCAGTTACCATCTCTACACTGGTGGTAACTAACAAATGAGTGTTTTTTACTCTGACCCCTCTTCTAAGGCTTAAAGGCTTTCAAGGTTTCCCATTACTTAGAAGTTAAAAATCTAAACACCTTAACTTAACCCAAGACCCCACTCCGTCTGAACTTGTGCACTGCCTGGCAGCTGGACTGAGCCACTTGGCACCTTCCAGCACAGCATCCATCATTCTTTCTTCTTATCTTTGGCCCTGCTTTTCCCTGTGCCATCACTACCCTCTCTCCTTGCTTCCATTTTCCTCCTTCCTACTCCCAGCAGATACCAAATTGATACCCTGCCCTTTGAGAACCCACTCAGAGGGCCTCCTGCTTTTTAAGATTCAACTCAAATGCCTGTGCCTCCTGGAAGCCCTGCTTCATAGACAAGATTAAACGTTTTCTTTGTGTGCCCATAGTATCTTATGTACATTTCTATTTTTAGCACTCACCTTATGGATATTATAACAGTTGCATATTGATTGAACATCAAATATATTTACAAGTTGTTACCATCACTAGACTAAGTTCCGAGAAATAGTTTGGGTCCTGATCATCTTTGTAACCGAAGAGCCTGTATGAATCAATGAGTACATTCTTAGGTAGGCTACACTAACTTTGATATAAATCAGAGTACCATGGCATTATTAGGCAAAACTGGACCTTTTATGATTGTATTTTGTGTCTTTAAATATGTTTATATATATTTTTTTTGTGTGTGTGTGTGATAGGAGGAGAATTCTTCTAAGGATGGTCTCCCACTCAGAGCTGAGGAAACTTTTCTGTTCAGCTGATGCAGTATGCTTTGATGTTGATAGCACGGTCATCAGAGAAGAAGGAATTGATGAGCTGGCCAAAATCTGTGGAGTTGAGGATGCTGTGTCAGAAATGTAGGAACAGTATCTGTTCATTTTATGGAATGATGAAGAATTGCAAAAGAGAGTGACTTTTGGATTACATGCAAGATCAGAGCCACAGTTCTCTGATTTTAGTCCCTGGTTGTGAAACATGGACACTAGGCTTTTTCTTTAATCGCTTAGAGCTGAAATTGGCAGTGTACATTATCTAATCATCCGTCTACACAAATATTAATGGCAAAAAAAAAAAAAAAAAGCTGCTGTGACAAACAAATATGGATAAGACACTTCCTTAGCTTGGTTATGGGAACAGTGAATATCACTAGCCAAAGATGACCTGGGTGGATTCTCCAAGTGTCCAGTGCTTTGTGTCATGGTTAAGAGTGTTGCTTTTTAGTGGTTTGCTGGAAAGCAAATTTTGGCTCAGAGTCTCTCGGTAGATGCCTGAATGAGAGCTCCTCTTACCCGCCTACCCTCCTTAGTGTTACTTGGCAGTCACCAGGTCATGGACCATTTTAGGTTCAGCTGCATTTGATAAAAGAAATGGCCCTAAAATATTAATGCGACTCTTAAGCATACTTTCAATAGTTTGTTAGACTTTGCTCCCATACCATCATATTTTGTCCCAGGGGCCTCTAGGCAGCATCTTTCTCATGGGTGGACATCATGAGATACTGGGGAGGTTAGGCATGTAAAATTTGAGAACAGCTGACTTTGATGGCCTGATTGTTGGCTCATTGTTGGGTCTTTCTCCTAGGACACGGCGAGCCATGGGTGGGACAGTGCCTTTCAAGGCTGCCCTCACAGAGCGCTTAGCTCTGATCCAGCCTTCCAGGGAACAGGTACAAAGGCTCATAGCAGAGCATCCCCCACACCTGACCCCTGGTATAAGGTAAGAGGAGCCCCAGTCTGGGTGTATTGTCTCTCTATTAGTACCTGCATTTGGGGGCATGTTTGCCTGAGAGTATCTCACCATTACTTTAAAGATCGATTCTGTGTGGTTCTTTTGGCACTTAAAAAAGTTATTGTCTGGCTGATAGATCCTTTCCCTTTCTGCCTTCCCTCTTTTTCTAGAGAAACCCTAAGCCTCCTCTTTATCTTGTGTTTCTAAGTCTAAGGGCAGAATAGAGTTGTGGAGTGGTCTCCTATAGCAGTCAAGCCTCACCCATTAATTTATAAGTGCATTTAGAAAAACATAGGTAAAACATTAATTCACTAAGCAATATACCTTGTCTGATGTACCTTGGGCAAATACATTCAAGAGAAAAAATAGATTTATATTTTAGTTTCTTTTTCATATTTCATGTTTTCCCTTTTGTATTAATTAGTGTTTGGTATCTTATTTATATGTATGTATGTATGTGTATATATATGTGTATATATATATATATACACATACATACATACACACACACGTATATACATACTTTGTTTTGTTTTTTTTTGTTTTGTTTTGTTTTGCAGGGAGCTGGTAAGTCACCTACAAGAGCGAAATGTTCAGGTTTTCCTAATATCTGGTGGCTTTAGGAGCATTGTAGAGCATGTTGCTTCAAAGCTCAATATCCCATCAACCAATGTATTTGCCAATAGGCTGAAATTCTACTTCAATGGTAAGACTTTAATGGTAACATTTTCCCTTTCTTTTCAGTTTTATTTTTCAATATTCTAGGTAATGTCTCTTGGGTAACTTAAGCAAGGAGATATTAGGATAAAATTTTGAGATAAAGGATTCTGACGTCTTTTGCCCCTTGGTATCCTGTACTCTGCAAAACAGACTTAGGTCATCATCTTTCCTAGCTTTAGTATCCATAAAATCTATCAGTAACACTTAGTAAAATGTTAATTTCTATGTAAAATTCACATGATTATTTTATATATTCTATTTCAATTTTATGAGAACTCTCATATATTTGAACCTACTTAAATTCAGGAAAGAGAGTTAATTTGTTAGCAAGTCATTGTACTGTAGTTGCCTTTGGAGATGCCTCCTGGCCCCTTTCAGGACCATCAGAGGCCACAGCTGTAGTTTTCTATTATTTCAAGATGTCTCCAGTTACATCAAGGGGTGGCTGACATTCTTAAAACCAAATAATATTAAATGTGTTAACAGAATACTTTTGAACAGCCTATAGATAGAGATCATTTAAAAAAGAAATAGAGTAATGATTGTGGTAATTACTGTAAGAATGGAAATAATCAAATATAAGTCGGAATCTCTTCTTAGATGAAATTATATATGAACTTATTTTAAATTTAATATATTACTATTTCATGGTGTTCTGCAACCTTAACAATGTTTGAGAATTACTACTCTGGAAACTTAGAAGATAAAACTATTTACCCCAAGGTGTTTATGACCTAAAGGAGTAACCTTGCATTTATAATTTAAAATCTTGTTTATTCTGGGGAACAGGTATTGAAGTCCAGGCTTTGTCGCTCTATTGAGGGCCGTTTTTAGCTTTCTCAGTGACATTTAAGTGAGGATATTATCTATGTGTAAAGCTTACCGTACTGTTCTAATTCTGTGGATCTTTAATACTGTTTTAACTGCACTTTTAAGGTGAATATGCAGGTTTTGATGAGATGCAGCCAACAGCTGAATCTGGTGGGAAAGGAAAAGTTATTAAACTTTTAAAGGAAAAATTTCATTTTAAGAAAATACTCATGATCGGAGATGGAGCCACAGACATGGAAGCCTGTCCTCCTGCTGTATGTATTAAGCATACTAATTTTTTTCAAGTTTACTTTTGTTTTAGATAGCTGATTTAGAATTCAATAAGATTTATGAGAGTTAAACAATCAAAAATCTAAATATTGTAAGATAAAAAACAATAAAAAAATACAAATTCAGTTTCAATATGTAAATTGACTTTTGCAGACCTAAGGTACTGAGACTCATGGAGGTTTGATAATGTGCCCATATTAAAGTATTTTATTCTTCTAAATTAATGTTGTTTTCTGAGACCAGCAGGAAATAAATGCTATATAGCAAGTGTCCTAAATATCAAATGTGTTCATCTCACATAGGATTTTGCCTTTATTATTTCTTAACTTAAGAAAAACTGAATAAAAAATATAGTGGTGAATTTTTTTACTACCTGGTTTCCTGAGATCTAAAAAGAGTAATAATTACTTTTGTAAATGATTAATCAAACATGGTTGTAGAATCTTTTTGGATCCTTTTAACATTACTTGCATCAGTTTAAGATAACACCTTCTTAGGTGATTTATAACCAACATTGGGGTTGATTAAGTAATGAGCACCGGGCTAGTTTAATGAGGAGTACATAGACATGAAATGTAGAGTTCTTTCAGGGACCTCTCAATCCCGTTGTCGAGATGTGAAAAAATTATATAATTTACATTCCAAAATTATAAATAGTCTGACCGAACCAAGAGAAAGTTGTGTGCATGCAGGTGTGTAGTCCTTGGAAGATGGTCAGAGGAATCTGCGACCTAAAGGAAGTTTAGCAGCCACCTCAAGAAGACCTGGCCAGCCTTAGGAGAAGAAGTTTCCAGATGAAAGGGAAGTAGCAGAGCAGAGTGGGATGTATTAGGCACAGTTCTGGGCTGGTCAGTGGACAAAAACCAGCAGGAATGGGTGTAAGCAACCACTGAAGACCCCACACTTCACTTGACACTTTGGTGTTACCTTTAGGTCATAGGAAGGCCTAGAAGGCTTCTGGAGAGAGAAGGAATGAGTCAGCTGTGTTAAGAGCTGAGTTGGTGCTGGCATGTAGAAAGGGCTGCCACAGAAGCAGGAAGCTCAGTTAGGAGACTAAATTTAATTAGAAGGTAAGAATCTAGGTATATTTTTCCCCCTTGTGTGGTATGAAAATTAAAATGAAGAGAAAGGACAACGAAGAGAATTTTGTGTTTTCAAATTAGTATATATCGTGTCTATATTTTGGCAGAAAAAGAAAAATATCATTTTAAAAGACTTAGAAAAGGGCCTTCATCTGACCATGCTGGCATCCTGATCTCAGATGTCCAGCCTCTCAATCTCTGAGAAATAAATTTCTGTTGCTCATAGGAAAAAAAAAAAAGATTATTGAGTGAAAGAAGGTATCACTTAATAAAAATTATAAAACAATGTAATTTCAAATAATTTTAATGATGAAAGTTTGAGTGCCACCAACAGTTATTGGCGTCATCTCCTCAGCCAAGGATACCATACCTCCCTGAGTGAGAAGTCCCTCAAGTTCACCCAGAGCACCTGTAGAGAGTTTCCTGCTCTGGTTCTGATTCCAGGCCCTGGTGGAGTTCCATGGCACCTCAAGCTTCTCTTTGATTTATCTTCCTTCTTTCAAATTTCCTGGACTGCAGGTAATTGCTGCACATTTAGGAACTCAGACATTTACCATCTGATGTGATTTAATCTTTGAGCAATTGCCTTGGTTTTAAGAGGGCTGCAATTCTTTTGAAGCCCCCAATGTCCAGGTGAATGGATCTGCAGCAGTGGTGCACTTACTCATTCACAGGGCAGTAGGAGACTCACAGGGAGCCCTGGAGGAACCTTGGGTGAGGTTGGGCTTACCTTTCTTTACATCAACAGTTGATTCTTCCAAACAATACTTACTACCCTAGGCTGCTGCTGTATCATTTATTTCAAAAAACATTTCTCTCTCCCTTTTTTTCCCCTTCTTAGGATGTTTTCATTGGATTTGGAGGAAATGTAATCAGGCAACAAGTAAAGGACAATGCAGAATGGTATATCACTGATTTTGTAGAGCTTTTAGGAGAACTGGAAGAGTGATCGATTTTTACATAGTTTACAACTTCAGATTAATTTTTTAAAGTTATACAGTTTGATGCAGTTCACTTATTATTGCTAATTACAACTTAATAGATACATTTGGCACTGATTATCTGTACTTATAAATAAACTACAGTTAAGCCTTTTAGAAAATAGCTTTTTCAAACTGCAGTTCCAGTATTATTACGCCAATTAATTACCTGGAGAGTTTTATCATCTGTTCTTTATGTATTTTCCTAGCTTTATTTTATTTGAAGCTTTTTAAATGTGGATAGTAAATTAAACACCTTCTCTGTTAAAAATATGGATTAGGCAGCTTTAAGTGAATATTGCTTTTCCCTTTGGCATATAAATAAAAGTTTATCCTTGTATCAGAACAGATTTGTGGAATTTTCATTTCTGCCTATGATGTATTTCAGTAGTCAATATTTCAAGTACCTCATGTGTTGGAGTAGAAACAACCTCAAGGCGAAGACCCAAGGAACTATGTGGAGGTCCCTCAGCACAGGGCAGAGAGTTTGTCACAGTGTACCCTCCACTCCGCCCTGCCCACTGCCACACTGAGTGAAGCTCTGGGCCAGAAAGATGCAAGTGCTTTAATTACCTCTTGGAATTTGTCATATAGGGAATTGTTACAAAGGCTTCTTAAAAAATAACAATGGAGTCTTAAACAAAAATTTTGACTTTTAAAAATACATATTTGATAGCCACATGAAGTAAAAGAACTAAATACAAGTTTTACTCATTCCAGATGAAGATCAGCACTCACTTTCCCCTAAATGAATTAACTCATTTCCTGTTTAGAAAAAAGCACAGCTTGCTGCCAGCATTAATTTAATTTTACACAAACACACTCTTTGAGGCTGTAGCAAATCTGACTGGTTTTCAATGTGAAAATAAAATATAAAAACTGTTCTTGGAGTTACTTCCAAACAGAACTTATCTCTAATCCCAATGTAACAGAAATACATACATAAATAGGATTCATTAAATCAATCTTTGGCTAACTATTTGAGGACAGTGTTAACATCATGCATTTGAAATTTTCAATGATCGAGAATTACTATATTTTGTAAATGGAAACACCACTACTAAAAACAGAATGTTATAAACATAATGATGTCATTTGTGTCTGAAAACTATCGATATACTAGAGTGATGTGAAAATAATCACTAAAAATATTTTATGGCAAGTTTTGGGGGTAAGGTTAGGACTGTCATCTGTGAGTAATCTCGGGGTAAATGCTGCGGCTGCAAGCTCAGCTGGTGAGGATTTTCGGGACAAGTAGGAAATGGGTTAAGAAATAACTCCGAATAGCATATCTGACCTATTTCTTTCAGATGACTTGGAAAGACCTAGAAGCCAGGTTCATGTTTATTCTGAGCGGTGCTAAGAAAGGAAATTTTCAGAACATGGTTTAAAAGTATGAGATTATATACCCTCCCTCATGGGAAAATTGGGGAGGATAAAGACAGATTTAGGAAGCAACAGTGGATACTGTTGGCTAACTAAGTAGAAAAGACTGGAAAGGTTTAATATGGGAAATTATTTGAAAAATTTGTTAACCAAATCAAATTAGGCCAAATAATCAGATAATTATTTAGCTAAAAGATTAGATGAATCAAATTGTCTTCAAAATCAGGCAAGACCTGAGATAAATTTGGCAACATTTAAATGAGATCACGAACAATGAGGCAGTTGTTTCACAATTGTGAATGCTTACTGGCAGCTCTCCTAGAAGCTGTTTTGCGGCATTTGTACTTTCAGCAGTGCAGTGCTCTGGGCAGGGCCCAGCACGCCAGGTCTGTGAAGAGCTCTGCAAACTGCCTCAGCCTTTGTCACCACCCAAGGTGCATAAGCTAGAGCAAGACTTCCATGGGTGGGCAGAGGACAAACTGTTGGCCCTGTCATAGCCTGACATCCACAGTACAATGACCTGAACAAGAGGTGCACACTGTCTTTGGCTCAAAAGAGTCTGATCTGCTGAGAAATCTTGATGCCCACATAAAACCTTTTAAACCAATTGCACTGCCACTCTGGTCCATAGGCTCCCTAGTTCCCCAGCAAGCTGCACAAAAGAAGCATTCACAATCCCTTCTTTGTTGTTTTGAAGGGGTGAGTTTGAAATGATACAATGACTGTGCTCACCCCTTAAATGCTTTTCTAATTCTGGACTCACTGGAAGCAGAATGGTTCTCCCAAGAGTTATGTATGTGGTTGCAAACAGATGGGATACAGAAAGTGGTGGCTTCCTAGCCTTGCGACACAATTTTTCATGCTGATTATGAACAATGCTTAAGTAAACAAAACAAGTTATGAATGGGAATCGAAGTTAAGAATTGAAATTCATCATGGTATTAAGATGAAACAGAAATCCCTTAGAACTTTTTATATGCTTAAGCAACATATAACATACAGCAATAACAACAACAACAAAAGACAACCCAATGGGCTCCATTCTCTATCCTACCCCCTCTCTTCTAGTTTGATGCTGTAATAATTCTTCTCTCTCTTCTGCTGGAGAAAAGATTTTCTCCATGCCACCTAGGGAGGCCCACTTGGCTGCCACTCAAAAGTAGGGGCCAGAATTCAAGATTCAAGTGGTCAACTTCAGTAAGTGATGGCACAAACATTATGGTTTTTGCCTCTATGACCCTCAGAATCTTTATCATTGGTTAAGAAAACTTGAGGAATGAACTGATCACAAAGTCACACTGCTTATTTTCACATTTCCCAAGGTATTTTCATGTGTTTGCTCATGTGATTCTCACAGCCCTGAGGTCAGCAGTATAGATATCGCTGCCCTTTTTAAAATAGATGGGAAACAGGTTCACAATAGTTAATGACCACTATAGGGTCACATTCAGAGCTGAAACCCAGGCCAGTGATTTCTCCAGCATTCTTTTGGTATAGGACAGGGTGAATTTCCCCCGACTGGGCTTGAACTGATGATGTTAGCTAGTCAGATATGAGCAACAGGGGAAGAAAGGAATGGAGGCTCAGGCTAGAGACTTCCCGAAGAACACCCTACTTACTCGTAAAGAATCCTTCTTGCATTTCCAGAAACAGAGGACAGGAGGGTCATAATCAATAGCTGGTTAAATCTGGCCACAGACACATGTGCAGAAGGTACTACCCTAACCTGCCCATAACTTCAGCCTCATTATACCATCATTATAATACTATGCTTATACCCGGGAGTTCATGAATCTAACTATAACAGACTGAATTCTAGGTAAGAACATGTGCACTACACAAAAAGTTACGTAGCAGCCGAGTGTCATTTGAAGTGACCTCATGTGCTAATCACCTAGGAACGACTTTGTACGCACCCATCACAGCCCCGACATAATACAGGCTTTTCCTCTTCTGCACAATTACAGCTTTCTTTGCTGAAAACCTGCACATCCCTTGGAGCAAGTTTGTCTTATCTTTTCACCTCCCAAATTCCACAAGGCTGCAGCCTTCCTTAGCGTGGGGGAAGAACCAAGGAAACATGCTAATTGCATTTCTGTGTTGTTACCCAGCCCCCATACTGCTGGAGCGACACCAGAATTCAAATCATCCCCAAACGGTAACATTGAAAGGGTTCTTTGAACACAGAAAGAATCTAAGCACATGCCAAAATCAGAGTCAAAAGGAAAGTTTATTAGAGAAGGGGTAATGCTATGTAGACAGAGCATGTTCTCAGAGTTGAGAGTGAGAGAGCCTAAGAGAGACTCAGAGGGACAGAGAAAGGGGCAGAGACAGTGAGAAGGACAAAATAAAGGCACTGAGGAGACTAATAAAAAGGCACTGAGAGGGACCCCAAGTGTACAGAGAATTCAGTTTATATATCATTCTTAGTTTCTGTGAATTATAGTTAAAGACTGTTTACTCATTTTCCTTTGATGGTTTGGACATACTGTGAGAAAGGAGAAGAGTATGTAGTGAGAAAAGGTAAGAATGTGTAGTGTGAAAGGCCTGCAGGCAATTCCCAGGCTGCAAACCATAGGTTCCCCATGGTTGTAGCTATAGGGAATGAATGATTTTGTTTTGTGTAGGGTCTGACCTAAGTGACTCTGCTTTTTTCTGTTTTCCCATCACAGTGTGGGTAAATGCCTTGTTAGTAATTCCAGCAGAAATCTTCCTTTGTTTTTAGGTTTCTTCATGGTCTGGCTATAGGGTTGATCAACATGTTTTAATCTGAACGTAGCTTGGTTTAACATTTTAGTTCTCTTGCCTCCTCCCTACATTACTCTATGTGCATTAGTAGAGAGCCAGGAGAATCTATCCTAAGCTAATACTTATTAATGCTGTGATCATAAGTGTTAATATGTATATTAATACAGTAAATGAAATCCTACTCCCTTGGATGGAATGCCTATTTTGCAAAAAATTCAAGGGTTTTATTTTTTAAATTATTTATTTATTTAGAATTTTTATTTTTTAATTAGGGTTGACATTTAATATTATTTTATATTAATTTCAGATGTATACCAGAATGCTTAGACATTTATGTAATATATGAAGTGATCCTCTCGGTTGGTCTACTAGCCACCTGGCGCTATACATAGTTATTACATGTATCCCCAATGCTGTACTTCACATCTCCATGACCATTTTGGAATTACCAGTTTGTACTTCTTAATCCCTTCTTAATCCCAGCCACCTCACCCCCTCTCATTTTGCAATCAAGAGTTTTTCTCTGTATCTATGAATCTGTTTCCGTTTTGTCAGTTAATTTTGTTCTTTATTTTTCACATATAAGTGAGAGCATGTGGTATTTGTCTTTATATGTTGGATTTAACTTAATACTCATTAGGTCCATCGATGTTGTTTTTATAGCTGAGTAATATTCCATCGTACGTGTGTACCACAACTTCTTTATCCAGTCATCTGTTGATGGGCATTTAGAATGTTTCTGTATCTTGGCTATAGCAATGAACATAGCAGTGCATACACCTTTTCAAATTAGTGTTTTTTGTTTGTTTGTTTGTTTTTTAAGATAATTACCAAGAAGTGGAATTGCTGGGTCAAAAGGAAGTTCTATTTTTAATTTTTTGAGGACCTTCGAGCTGTTTTCCATAGAGGCTGTACCAATTTGCCATGCCGCCAAAGGTGCACAATTGTTTCCTTTTCTCCACGTCCTTGCCAACACTTGTTTCTTTTGATTTATTGATGATAGCCATTCTGACAGGTGTGAGATAATATCTCATGGTGGTTTTAATTGGCATTTCTCTGATTAGTGATATTGAGCAACTTTTCTTATGTTTATTGGCCATCTCTATGTCCTCTTTGGAGAAATGCCTAATCAGGGACTCTTCCCTTTATTTAATTTATTTAATTTTTGAAATAAAAAAACAATTTTAATTAACTTTATTGGGGTAAGAGTGGTTAATATAATTATGTAATTTTCAGTGTACATTATCATTTGACATCTACATATTTTGTGTGGTCACCAAAGTTTAGTTTCTTTCAGCTACCATATATTTGATCTCCTCTACTCACTTCACCTCCCCCTACCACCCTATATTTGACACCCTTTACCCTGACTACCTTCCCCTTTATCCCTCACCCCACTAGTAACCACTACTCTATAGTTCTCTGGTAACCACTAGTCTATAGTCCATGTCCATGAATCTCTGTTTGTTTGTCCTCCTCATTTGTTGCTTTTAGGTTTATATCCCACATATAAGTGATATCATGTGATATTCAACTTTTTCTGTCTGGCTTATTGGGCTTAGCACGATTATCTCAAGGTCCATCCATGTTGTCAGAAATGACAGTATTTCATCTTATGCTGAGTAATATTCCATTGTATATATGTACCGCAGCTTCTTAAGCCAATCATCTATTGTAGGGCACTTCAGTTACTTCTATGTCTTGGCCACTTTGGATAGTGCTGCTATGAACATTGGTGTGCAGATATCTTTATGGATATGAGTTTTCAAGCCTTTGGGGTAAATACCCAGTAGAGGGATTGCTGGATCATACGGTAGATCGATTCTTAGTTTTTTTGAGGAACCTCCATACTGTTTTATATAGTGTCTGTAACAATTTTCGGTCCCACCAGCAGTGTATGAGGGTTCCTATTTCTCCACATCCCCTCTAACATTTGTTATTGCTTGTCCTGTTGATTATAGCCATTCTAACAGGTGTGAGATGGCAAATCATTGTGGTTTTGATTTTTTATTTCCCTAATAGCTCGCAATGTTGAGCCTCTTTTCATATATTTGTTGGCTGTTTGTATGTCCTCTGGGGAGAAGTGTCTGTTCAGTTCCTCTGCCCATTTTTGATCAGATCATTTGTATTTTGATGGTATTGAGTTCTGTGAGTTCTTTGCAAATTTTGTATGTTAGGACCTTATCGGAGTTGTTGCTTGCAAATATTTTTCCCATTCAGATGGTTGTCTCTTGACCTTATTGACGGTTTCTTTTTCTGAGCAGAAGCTTTTAAGTCTGATGTAGTCCCATTGAATATTTTTGCTTTTACTTCCCTTCTCTTTGAGGTCAAATTCATAAAACCCTCGTTAAGTCTAAGGTCCTTGAGTTTAGTTCCTACATTTTCTTCTATGCATTTAATTGTTTCAGTCTTATATTCAGGTCCTTAATCCATTTTGAGTTAATTTTGGTATGTGGTGATAGACACACACATATACATACATATATACACACACATACATATATATACACATACATGTATATACATACATATGTATGTATGTGTATATGTATGTATGTATATGTATATACACTCATAGTTGTCTATTTTTCTGCATGTGCCTTATCTCCTTTCTGCTTTGCGAATTTGTATTTTGAATCCTCCCCTTTTCAGTCATTGCTGTCTCAATTTGTCCCTATGTATGCTGAACATTCATTATTATCTTGTTATAATAATTCACTTCTTATTATTTAAGCTATAATGCCCTGCTCTCAATAAGGGTAGCACTCCTCTGCTTCTGTTTGCCTGAGAGTCACTTTACACCTAATCATGTATTTTTGTTGTTGTTGTTGTTGTTGTTGTTGTTGTTATTTTGTTTTAGGTGAGCTGCCCTTTTTAGTATATCCTGTAATGCAGGCCTTGTATTGAGAATTCCCTCAATGTTTGTATGTCTGGAAAGGTCTTGATTTCTCCTTCATGTCTGAGGGAGAGCTTAGCTGGTAGTTCCTTTCACTTAATAGTTTAAATATTTGGTTCCATTCCTTTCTGGCTTGTAAAGTCTGTGCTGAGAATCTAATGGGTTTTCCTTTATATGTTACCTTTATACGTTTATACGTTTCCTTTATACCTTTCCTTTACACATCTTCTTCTCCCAGGCTGCCTTGAGAATTCTATCTTTGTCACTGATTTTTGATAATGTAATACAATGAGTCTAGGTGAAGGCCTTTTGGGGTTGAGATAATTGGGTGTTCTGTTGACTTGTTGAATTCCAAGCTCCAGCCCATTCCTCAGATTTGAGAAATTCTTGTCAACTCTGTCTTTAAATGCTTTCTCATCCCTTCTCCTTTTCCTCTCCTTTGACAGTGCCCATTATTCTTATGTCTCCTCTCCTGATGGTATCAGCTAGTTCTTGTACTTCTCTTTCATTATATTTCATTCTTCGGTTTTTCTCCTCTTCCTTCTGATTTATTTCTAGATTTCTATCTTCGATATCACTGATCCTTTTCTCCATTTGGTCGACTCTATCTATTCTGTTCTTCTTGAGGGTTTCCATCTCTTGCTCTGCTCACCTAGTTGTTTTTCTAATTCCTGAAATTGTTGGTATGATTTGTTTTGGATCTCCCTGAGTTTTTTTCGGAAGACCATCCTGAAGTCTCTGTCATTTAAGTCATATTTCCATGTCTGCGAGCTTATTTTCTGGAGATTTGTCTCTTTGTTTCTGAGAAGCCTTGTCACCTTGGTTGTTCAAGGTGTTTAATGCACTATTTCTCTGCCTTGGCAGTAATGAAAGTGTATTCTGTTTTGTTTGTTTTTTTTTTTCCCCCAGAAAGAAGATTTATTAACTAAAGGTCTCTCTTTAGCTTGCTGCAAAGAAGGCACTCTTCTTTTGGTTTTCAGTAGGTGGTGTCTAAGCCTCTTGGAATCCTAGCAGTTTTGGTAGCTTTTGCTCAGATTCCCCTGGGGCTCCGAGGTGATGGGTGTCAGAGGGTATGGGGGCAGGGGCCCTCTAGGTTGGGCGTTGGGGGATGCAACTCAGCTTCGGTTTTGCAGCCTCCTTCAGCCAAAATCAACTGTTGTTCCTCTGCAGTCCTGCCCCGCTTCTGCGCTTTTTGCCCTGATGACTGGGCCCTCTGGTGGGCTGAGTACAGGCCCCAGCACCTCCAGGCAGGACGGTTCAGGAAAGTCGCTGTGCCTTTATTACTCCCCCTTCTCCTACATGGAGGGAGCACTGGCGGCTGGAGAGACAGTTTCTTATTACTCCCAGTCCGCTGTCTGACACCTGGGGTTCTGACCTGTGGTAGCTCTTATGCACAGATACCATGCTCTGACGTGCTGATGTGTAGTTTGGGTGTTTTTTGATTGAATTTTAGATGTTCAGCTTATTGTTGTTTCAGGGGGCGATATCTAGGGACGTCTCTCACTCCACTATTATTTTGTTGACTCCCTCTTCCCATTTATTAATTAAATTGATTTATTGGTATTGAGTTGTATGAGTTCTTCAAATATTTTGGATATTAACCCCCTAATATGATGTATCAGTGGCAAATATCTTCTCCCATTTATTAGGTTGTCTTTTCATTTTGTTGATGATTTGCTTTGCTGTGCAAAATCTTTTGTTTATTGTAGTCCTATGTTTATTTTTTATGTTTCTGTTGCCCAAGGTGATACATCAAAAAAATATTCCTAAGAGCAATATTGGAGAGTTACTGCTTAAGTTTTCTTCTAGGAATTCTATGGTTTTGGATCTTACATATCTATCTTTAATCCATTTTGGGTTTATTCTTGTCTATGGCATCTAGGGTAGGGTCTAATTTCATTTTTTTTTTCATGTATCTGTCCAGTTTTGTTGAAGAGACTATTCTTACTTCATTATATATTCTTGTTGTGTTTGCCATAGATTAAAGAACCTTATAGGCATGAATTTATTTCTGGGCCTTTTATACTGTTCCATTGATATGTGTGTCTGTTTTTATGCTAATACTATGCTGTTTTGTTTACTATAGCCTTGTAGTATAGTTTGATAACCGGTAGCATGATAACTCCAACTTTGTTCTTTCTCAAGATATTCATGGCTATTGGGATCATTTATTGTTCCATAAAATTGTAGAATTATTTGTTCTAGGTCTGTTAAAAAATGTCATTGGTATTATGATAGGGATTGCATTGAATTTATAGATCGCTTTGGGTAGTACGGGCATTTTAGCGATGTTAATTCTTTTTATCT
The DNA here is from genome assembly GCA_030015415.1 of Cynopterus sphinx. Lineage (NCBI taxonomy): Eukaryota > Metazoa > Chordata > Mammalia > Chiroptera > Pteropodidae > Cynopterus > Cynopterus sphinx. Next base: position 88,406,567 of record CM057379.1, on the reverse strand, counting down.
ATGAGCATGGTATATGCTTCTACTTATTTGTATCTTTATTTTCTTTCTTCAATGACATAATTTTCTGTGTACAAGTCTTATTTCCTTGGTTAAATTTATTCATAGTTATTTCTTCAATGAACTTATAAATAATATTATTTTCTTAATTTCTCTTTTTTATAGTTTATTATTTGTGTATAAAACTGCAACAAGTTTCTGAATATTAATTTTGTATCCTGCTACTTTACTAATTCATTTATTTTTTCTAACAGTTTTTTGACAGAAACTTTAGGGTTCTCTATATATAGTATCATGTCATCTGGAAATAACATTTTCCTTTCTTCCTTTTTAATTTGGATGCCTTTTATTATTTTTTTCCTAGTCTGATTGCTGTGGCTAAGACTTCCAATATCATGTTGAATAAAAATAGTGAAAGTGGACATTCTTGTCTTGTTCCTGATCTTAAGGAAGACACTTTTAGCTTTTCTTCATTGGGTATTATGTTAATTATGGGTTTGTCATACATGGCCATTATTATGTTGAGGTATGTTTCCCCTATTTCTACTTTGTTTAGAATTTTTATCTTTAATTGATGCTATATTTTGTCACATGCTTTTTCTGTATCCATTGATATGATCATATGATTTTTATCTTTCAGTTTGTTAATGTAATGTATCACATTTGCATCTATGTTCACCAGGGAGATCGGCCTATAATTTACTTTTTTTTGTAACGCCTTTGTCTGGTTTTGAAATCAAGGTAATGGTGGCCTTGTAAAATGAGCTCAGGAACCTTCCTGCTTTTGAATTTTTTAGAATAGTTCAAGAAGAATATGTGTTAATTCTTCGTTGAATGTTTAATAAAATTTACCTATGAAACCATCTGGCCCAGGAGTTTTGTTTGGAGTTTTTTCATTACTTATTTAATTTTGTTAGTATTAATTGGTTGGTTCAGATTTTCTTTCTTCCTGAATCAGTCTTGGAAGATTGTATATTTTTAAGAATTTATTTGTTTCTCCCAGATTGTCAAATTTGCTGGCAATAAATTGCTTGTAGTATTTTCTCATAATCCTTTGTATTTTTGTGGAGTCAATTGTTGCTTCTCTTTCATTTCTGATTTTATTTCTTTGGGTCCTCTCCCTTTTTTTCTTGATTAGTTAAAGGTTTACAAATTTTGTTCATATCTTCAAAGAATCAGCTCTTGGTTTTGTAGATCTTTTGTATTGTGTTTTTAGACTGTTTCATTTATTTCCACTGTTATTTTTATTATCCCCTTGCTTCTACACATTTTAAGCCTGCTTAGTTTGCTGTTCTTTCTCTTGTTTCTTTAAGTATAAAGTTAGGTAATTTGTCTGAGAAATTTCTTTTTTCTTGACATAGGCCTGTATTGCTATGAATTTCCCTCCTAGAACTGCTTTTGCTGGGTCCTATAGAGTTTTGGGTCATTGTGTTTTCATTTTGATTCATATGAAGTATGTTTTGATTTTTTCCTTGATCTCATTGTTAACCTATTCCTTGTTTAGTAACATGTTATTTAGCCTCAGTGTGTTTGTGTGTTTTTCAGTTTTTTTCTTTTATTTTATTTCTAATTTTATACCATCACAGTAGGAGGAGATGCTTGATATGCTTTCATCTTCTTAAATTTACTGAGGCTTTTTTTCATGGCTAATGTGGCTGTCCTGAAAAATGTTCCATGTGCACTTGAGAATAATGTATATTCTTCCCTTTGAGGTGAAACTCTCTAAAATATCAATTAAATCCATCTAGTCTAGAGTGTCATTTAAGGCTGCTATTTTCTTTTTGATTTTCTGTCTGGAAGATCTATCCATTGGTGTCAATGGGATGTTAAAGTGCCCTACTATGACTGTATTACTGTCAAACTCTCTTTATGCTGGTCAATATTTGCTTTATATATATATATATATATATATATATATATATATATATATATATATATATATATATATATATTTACAAGGGTTATATCCTCTTGTTGGATTGATCTCTTTATTGCTATGTCCTATTTTAATGTCCCTTTTTGTCTCTTTTTATAGTCTTTGTTTTTAAAGTCTATTTTGTCTAATATAAATATTACTACCCAAGTGTTTTTTTTCTTTTCATTTCAATTGGCATGAAATATCTTTTTCCATACTTTGCTTTCAGTCTGTGCATGTCTTTCAATTTGAAGTGGGTCTTTTGTAGACAGCATGTGTATGGATCTTGTTTTCTTATTCGTTCATCTACCCTTCGAGCATTTAATGCATTTACATTTCAAATGGTTACTGATAGGTACATAGTTATTGCTATTTTATTTTCTTATTTCTTATGTTCTTTTCTTTTTCTTCTTCTTGAAGAAGTTTAACATATCTTGTAGTACTGGCTTGGTGGTGATTAATTGCTTTAGCTTTTTCCTGTCTGAAAAACTCTTCATCTCACCTTCAATTTTAAATGCTAGCCTTGCTGAGTAGTCTTGGTTGTAGATTTTAATTTTTCAACACCATGAATATTTTGTGCCAATACCTTCTGCAAAGTTTTTGTTCAGAAACAAGCTTACAGACTCATGGGAACTCCCTTGCAGGTAACTAGCTGCCTTTTTCTTGCTGAGATTCTTTGTCTTTAATCTTTGCCAATTTAATTAGGTTGTGTCTTGATGTGGGTCTGTTTGGGTTCATCCTATTTGGGAATCTCTGCACTTCCTGGACTGTATATCTATTTCATTCACCAGGTTAGGGGATTATTTCAGTCATTATTTCCTCAAATAGATACTCAGTCCCTTGCTTTTTCTGTCCTCCTTGTGTTACTCCTATGATGCAAATGTTGATATGCTTCATGCTATCCCAGAGGCCCCTTAAACTTTCCTCTTTTTTAAAAAAATTCCTTTTCCTATTCACTGTTCTGATTGGGTCTTTTCTGTTTCCTTGTCTTCCAAATTGCTGATTCAATCCTCTGCTTCATTTAATCTACTGTTGATTCCTTCTAGTGTCGTCTTCATTTCAGTTATTGTGTTCTTCATTTCTAGCTGGTTCTTTTTTATGGTTTCTGTGTCTTTTTTATGCTTATTATATCTTTGTTGAAGTTATCACTGAGATCATTTCTTCATCCACTAAGTTCATTGAGCATCCTTAAACCAGTTGGATTTGCCTCAGCAGGCTTCTTTGCCTGTTGTGACCACCCTTTGGATGTGCCATTTGTGGGGCTAATCAAGTGGTGCTTTGTTAAGGTCATATGACAGACTCCAGGTATGTTGGTTCTAGAGCCCCTGTAAGAGATTCCCATGCAGGCCACTGCCTGTATCTGGTCTTGGGCTACCTGGTAGGAGCTATAAAGTTATTTGTGCCTGTTTACCCTCTGTGCTGACCTGGAGGTATGCGAGAGAGTCCATGCAGTGAACCAGGACAGGCTGCCACCAGCACTGGGCTTGGGGCAGCTGAGTGCCCCAAGGTCTTAGGCTGCCTGCTGGCTACCTGTTAAGCTCAGTAACTGAATAAGCAAGCTGTATGCAAGTTGGGTGAGGAGGGGTCCCAGGGAATCACCTAGGTGGGGAAAATTGTGTTTCCTAGGTTAGTGCTGATTCAGATTTGGTGCCGGTGCTGAGCTGATGGCTACTTACAAATGTCTCAGATCACACTGAGGCCAGTCACTGCTTGCCTTGGGCCTGTAGACCCCTGAGATTTTTCAAGAAATACTGCAGCTTGTGCTGGGGTGGGTTACTCCCAGAAAAAGTGTCTCTTGAGTTTCTTGAGTTGAGACTTTTGATTGCTATTGAAGCACTTTCCTGCTGAGAGGGCAGGGTGGGGCTAGTTTTCTAGTCACAAGATTGCCACCAGCAATTTGTGACTTGGGTGGGAGGTCACTGAGGAGTCATTGAGGTGGAGTGAGGAGAGCTTACCATGCCAATGCAGATTCAGATCTAGGTGCATTGGCAAAGGGCTCAGCACAGGCAAGATCACCCCGCTCTCCCATAGGCTGCACAGGAGGAGGACTCAACATAGGGATAATGGTGACTGTCTCTACAGTCTTGCCCTGAAGCAACAGAACTCAGTCTTTCCTTGTATGTCTGTGGCACCTTCTGAGTGTTATCTGTTCGCTGGAGTGAGTACCTGCATGCTTAGTCTGTGTGTGGGCCCTTTAAGGCAGAGTCCCTAACCCCCAGGCCGTGGATCTGTCCATGACTTGTTAGGAACAGGGCTGCACAGCAGGAGGTAAGTGGTGGGCAAGCAAGCAAAGCTTCAGGTCTATTTTCAGCTGCTCCTCAGTGTTAGCATCACTGTCTCAGCTCCACCTCATATCATCAGGCATTAAATTCTCATAGCACTGCTCCCTGGTGCCAAAAAGGTTAGAAACCACTGCTCTGCTTCATCCACTCTCAATTCCTTCTAATGTATTCTTCATTTCAGATATTGTAGTCTTCATTTCTGTTTCCCTATTATGTTTTCCATCTCCATTTTTTTATGTTTTCTATCCCTTTGTTAAAGTTTTCCTATCCCTTTGTTAGTTTTCAGAGTTCATCTCCTCTTCCTTTGTTCCTTTAAACATCCTTATAACCAATGTTTTGAACTCTGCATCTTTTAGATTGCTCATCTCCATTTTGTTGAATTATTCTTCTGGAGCTTTGCTTTAAGGGGTGTCTGGGTTTCAAGTTGCCTTCCATCTCTCCCAGATAGTTGGAATCCCCACTGATTTTCACAGCCACAATTTGTGGGGATCCTCTTTCTGGTACTGAAACTTTGAGCTGGGTAGCCCCAGTATGGGGCTGGGGCCCCTCACTCCTTCAGGGACCTCTGCAGCCAAGATGTCCCTCCAAATGTTTAACCACCATAGGTGGGTATAGGACCAGATTGTTTCATGTCTCAGCTCCTCCTACTGGTCTCGATATGGCTTCTTCTTTATATCCTTAGTAATCAAGGTTTCATTCTTAATGGTCACTGAACTATGGAAAAATGTGAGTTTTATTACTAGAGGATTGTTCAGTACTTTGCTGACCAGTTTCCTATTTTGAAAATATTCATTTGTCTTCCTTTTGAATTGTATTTACTAAGCTTATCTAGGTGTATTAATTTCTAAAAATTTCTAGAATTTTTTTTTTTAAAAATAGCATGAATAAAGACATTGCTCTGCTTTCTGCATCCCATGTATTTTCTAATTTGAACTGGTCATCTCCATACTTTTTCCTTCTTTCCCTCTTTCCCTTTCCTTCTTTTACTTCCTCCCTCACCCCTTCTAATGATTCATGAAGTCCATTATTGAACATCTACTATGTCCCAGCCTGAAACTTAAAGTATAAATTTAGTAAAGTACAATTTAGAACTGAAAAAGGATCTTTCACAGGCAGTTGTGAGAATAAGAGAAAAGCAGTTTCTGTCAAGAGCTAGTTTGGAGAAGAGCAAAGTTGTAAGAGGACTTTTAAAAAGCAGATTATCACATGAATGATAATTAAGAATGAATTTGGAAGTTTTGAGTATTGCCAATGAAAATTAATAGTGGGACAAAATAATACAATTCATTATACTAAGGGGGTTTAATAAAAGAATTTGCTAAAATAAAGTGATAATTTGATGTTGGCTTAATAGAATGTTCCTATTATAAGTCACCATGTTGCTAAATTTAATGATCAGTTTTCAGATCTCATAATTCAACCTCACAACAGCATTTGACACAAGTGATCTTATCCTTGATTAATCTTCTTTACTTGGGTTTCAAGATATCCCACTTTCTAGTTTCTTATTTCTCTGGTGGTTTCCACTCTCCTTTCTTGGTTTCTTCATACTTACAGCTTCCCATAGCATCAAGAAAAGTCGGTTACAGAAATTCAGAGGTGAAGTAATCTTAAAGGTTATGGGATTCAGTCTCCCCATTTTATAGATTAAGGCACTCAAACCCAAAGAGGATAAGTACTTTGTCAAGGAGTGGAGGCGGGACTTGAAAGAGCTTGCTCTTCTGCTGGCAGCCTCAACTCCCAGACACCACACTATGCACTGGTACACTAATGCCCATTCCCCATAACACTCTATCTAATGGCAAAAGGGAGAGGCTGATGAGCTTATTTATGTCTTATATATGCCCACTGAACTGGGACAAGCTAGTTTTCAAGAGCGACAGGACCATTCTTAGCACAAGTTCATACAAAGGACTGCAAACACATAATATGTGAAAATTAGGGCTTTATTGACTTTCATGTGTCTTGGAGAAAATCATTCACATGTAAAATTTGACATCTGATGTGATATTTATTCACACTTTTACACATAAATTATTTAATTTGGGGGTCAGACATAATTTTTAATTTCAACGGGACTTTTACATGATTACAGTCACAAATTTGGCACACTATATTAAAAAAAAAAACTAAATTAAACAGAGCTAGACAAAGTATGCAGCTTTATACCAATTTAAATCTCAACATGCACCACCCCTCATACATGATTGTGGAAGTGTGAGCTTACTAGAATATTAACTATAGAATGCCTGCAGTCATTCATGACTGCAAAATAATAACTTTTTCTAGTGCTTCTCATTTTGTTATATTACAACTAAAAATCAATTCTATTCAGGATGTTCATTCCAATGTCACATATAGAGGTTCAAGCCATTTTTCTCCTCTCATATAGACATTACAACACACTATGTGAAGGCTGAATTTCTGATTAAATATACCTTGGCAGCCACTACCAGCTTAGTAATGACACACTGTTTATTATGCCAACTTATTGAAAATGATAGTGAATTAAAACATTCAGGTACTGAGTACACTCATAACATGTTCCTAGTCTGAGGCTCAAAAAAACTGCTAGAGAAACATGACAAAATTTGTATTTCTTCCTGATACAAGAAATTTGTCTAAAAATCTATAATTATAAAACAGATTTCTTTTTATAAAGAAATGGCTAACTTTTTTTTTCATGGATTCTTATTTAAAGCTAATTCAAATTTTAATGACCCCACTTTTCCAAGAGGGTGGGGAGAGGTGGTTCAGTATTACAAGGTATATTTGACACAGGGATGTTTCAAGAGAACTATAGAGCACTACTACAATCAATCAAACTATAATCATTTTTTCGCAATCATGTAAGTTTCAAAGAAAAAAGGTCTCATAAGCTATATACAGCAGTTTACATTTCAGTGTTTTTCACTTGATATATCATTAAAATTAATTTATGACAAATACTTGTCACATAAATTTATGTAGGCACATCTAAACTCTGTAGCTTTATTGGAGGGGTGAAGTCTTCAGTGGGATCATAATTCTGGATTCCATTTCCTGAATAAGTGGAACTGAAAACAAGATCAAGATTACTGTGCTTGTTTTTTTTTTCAAACCAGATTATGGTATATATATATGTTAACAAATTGGCTGCTGAGACTGTTCAGAAGTTGTGCTCCTCAAAATCACAGAACAGGATACTGAAAAATTACTGGACTGATCTCAGAGGCAGAAACACACAAGCTAATAGGAAATCAGCTAGAATGCTTTACCTTTAAGATGTTATTAAAATTAAAACAAATTCTGTCTGAGGGGGAAAAAAATGACATAGATGATAGAGGCTCTGTTCATCCTGGCGACCAAATCAAGCTGTGATGAAAACAAGAAACAAGCAGCAGGAAAAATTGCCTGGAATCTAGATGAACAAGCCATACAACCAGGGAGAAGTCCAAGAAATCATCCTGCAATGGCAGAAGGTAGGTCAGAGCAAAGACATGGGGCTGCCTGGTCTTGAGCAGCTGAATGAGACAGAGGCTGCGGCAGCGGCAGACACCTCTTAAAAGGGCCGAATCCATGAGTGGATTTTCACTGTGACGGATTTTTTCTCTTAGCACCAGTGCCTATTTGGCTGCGTGCATGAAGCACCAAGGACTTACAGGGAGACATTGTCAGAGTAGGGACCTAGATAAGACTCACTCTGTAGAGAAGTACCAGCAGTATCCACTGTTCCTTGTTGAGCCCTCCGCACTCCCAGTATGCCATAACTGATACCATCAAACTGGATTACAGAGGTCCCTCCACCCAGAGGATTCCCTGAAAACTCATCTCCTTCAACTCTTGGCCCCACCCAAGCCATACCCAGGTTTATCCTCAGTGAGTCAGGTGCTCCTTGCTGAGCAGTACCTAGACTCACACTAGAGGAAGTTGGCCTCAGTTTCTGTTATGGCCTTTTGAGGCAACTATAAGCACAGCATCTGTAGATTGCGTGCAAATCTTAACAGGTGGCCCTGGAGGGACAGAGGCTTGGGCTAAATTTGGCCTGCAGCTGACCCCCTCTCAGACTATGCCACTGGACACCTGCTTCACAAGTCTACACTAATAAGTCTGGGAGACTTAGGAGCTTTACTAAGTACATAGAAAAAGATAGGGAAAGGCAGCCAAAATGAAAAGACGAAGAAGCAAAAACCACATGAGAGAACAGAACAGAGATCCAGATATAATGGAGACAAGTAATCTAACATGCAGACTTCAAAACACTGGTTATAAAGATGCTTAATGAACTTTGGGAAGTGTAGATAAATTCAGTGAGAACTTCAACAAAGAAATAAAAAACATAAAAATGGAAATGGAACCAGTCAGAAATGAAGAACACATTATCTGAGCTGAGAAGTATATTAAATGGAATAAGCAAAGGAATAAAAGTGAATAAAGAAAAGAATCAAATGCCTTATCTAGAGGATGGGAAAGCCAAGGACGTGCAATCAGAATGGCAAGAGATAAGATGCCAAGACTATAAAAATAATTTTAGGAGCATATGGGACACTATTTACCTATCTGATCAGCGTAGCTGAAGAAAATCAAGATGTTGAACAGCTGTTTGAAGAGATAATGATGGAAAACTTCCCTAACCTGATGAAGAAAATGGACATAAAACCCCAAGAAGCTCAGAGAATTCCAAAAACAGGGATCCAAAGAGGCCCACATCAAGACACATCATAATTAAAATGCTAAAGGTTAAATACAAAGAAAGAATATTAAAAGCAGCAAGAGAAAAAAAATTCTTTATAAGGAAACACTCTTAAGACTGGCAACTGATTTCTCAAAAGAAACTATGCAGGACAGAAGGGTATGGCACAAACTATTCGAAGAGATTAAGACCCAGGATCTATAACTACAGATACTTTATCCAGCAAAGCTATCATTTAGAATAGAAGGAAAGATAAAAGCTTTCCACACAAAAATAAACTAAAGGAATTTATCACCACCAGGAAAGGTTGGAGGGAATTCTTTAAGAAGAAAAAACATGTATCAAAAACAGGAATAAAGAATGGTAACAATTACATTTCTACCAATAAGTACCTCAAATAGAAAAGAATTAAGTATTCCAACTAAAAGATAGAGTGGATGAATGGAAAGGAAAACAAGACCCCTATATGTTGCTTATAAGAGACTTCAGATTAAAAGACACAAAGACTAAACAGGAAGGAAATGGAAAAAGATATTGCTTTGATGGACCTAGAAGGTATTTAAGTCAGACAGAGAAAGATAAACACTAAATGATTTCACTTATATGTGGAATCTAAGGAATAAAAAGAACAAACTAATCAAAAACAGATACAATTATAGGGGACAAGTTGGTGACGGCTAGAGGAGAGGGGCATGGGAGAATGAGATGAAGGGTTAAAGAAGTACAAATTAGTAGCTGATGGATGGTCACAGGGATGGGGAGCAGGGCATAGGGAATGCAGTTAGCATTAATAGGTTGGCTAGGTGGAGGGCCAGGGGAGGGAGAGAGCAATTGGGGAGATTGTTTTATGAACTATATAGATATCTAACCTATGTACTGTATACTTGAAACTAATTAAATTTTTAAAAATTTAAAGTAAAAAAAAAATACAGATTCCATCTGGAGATGCATTTTATAGGAAATTAAGAAAACCCATATTATGAGAAAAATAGTATTTTCCTGAAATGTTCTTTGAACTAAAACAAAATCTATATAAAACCAAGTAATACTGCATTTGGCAGTACCCTACAAAGGAACAGATATACTGTATACTTGTAAAACTCACTGCTGAGTAAAACATGCCTCAGGGAACTAATAAAAGTATAAAAATAAGCAGCAAGGTCACAAAGATATTTTTAAATTAAAATATGTGTTTTCTAGAACACATTATTCTTTGATTTTCTTGGTAGTACATGGGCTTTAATGTACTTGACATGCAGCATGGTTGGTGCTCATTACCAGTATTGATATTGCTGGGTTGTTCAGCCCAACTGTTTTCTTATAAAAATAAAGCAACCATGATTTCATAGTATACATTTATGTGGGTGAACATGCGTGTATAGGTATACATGTACATATAAACACATATACATATGAAAAGTAAATGCCAAATTAATTTTCAAAATTTCTTTTTAACTGCTGTATTAAATTGGAATGTTTTGTTAATGAACAATTTTGAGAAAGGGAAAGCTTAGAAAAAATTTGTTATATATTTTCAGAGAATGCAGACATGTAGAAAATTAATGATGTAAAATTAACAGTATAAAAAGGTCTAAAATCTGTACCAGAAAAGATATATACATGAAAAAATACTCTTCTTTACTGAAAAAAAGTCATTAAACTATTAAAGAAAAATTTGACTCTCTCTCCTTCCCCCAACTTTATAATTTACTGTCTAGAGCAACATACTATTTAAAAAAAAATACATATTAGCTTTAAGGGGATAGATCATAAAATAGTAAGATGAGAGATTAAATAGTTTATGCCTGTTAAAATATTACCTGTATAATACACCAATTCTTCCCAGCCATGTTTATGCCATGCTGCATTCCGTATATCTTCTCTCGTCTGAAGATCCTTGTAAGCTAAAATAACCACAGAAGAAACAACTTAAACCAAACATGATACCCTATATTCTACTTACATTCATTAAGTATTGATTCAGTTTTTCAGCTAGTTTTCTCAAAGAGACTACCTTGGAAATTTAGTACTAAGCTGGGATAATTGTGAACAAGTAAAAGCAAGGCCGATCCCTGCTGAGTTCTGTGGTATCCTCAAGGACAGAATTCACAAGAACAAAGAAGAGACTGGGAAAGCTGCCTGGAAGACATGATTTGACCAGATGGGTCTTGAAGGTTGAAAATGTCATCAACATAGAGAAATAGAAAAGAAAGGTGCTCCAGATAATGGGTAGAGCACGATCAAAGGCATCAGAGGTGCCATGTGGTAGAATTCAGACATCTTATTTGGGTGCCTTGGTTTCTGAATCACAACCTGGGCAAGATCCTTTCAACTACTCACAAGGGAAATGCCTCCTAGGCATCCCCACAGTGCCAGTGTTGGTCTCAGTCAAGACTAAAAGATCAACCAGGGCTCCCTTGCTCAGTTCTGCTTTTTGTTATGTGACACGTTTTTGTTTGGGGTCTTCCTTCTCCTTATGAGAGGATCTACTCTTGTAGGCCTAGGAATTTAATCATCTAGAGACAAAATTTCCCTTTATTAATAATAGAGTATAAATTTATTACATAAAGTTTTGAAGATGTTGATAAACAGAAGGAAAAAGAAATTTTTTACCTCTTACCACTTGAAGAAAAATGCTTTTAACATTCATGTGACAAGCAGCAGTGTTCTCACTGAGGTCAGGCACATGACTAGTGCACTGTGTAGTGAGCTACCCCTTTCAGGGAACATAGGTTGGGCAGGACTTTTTAGTTTTAATTTAAAAAATTTTTATTGTAAAATATGAATAACATAAAATTTACTATTATAACCATTTTAAAATGTACAATTCAGTGGCATTAAGTATATTCACACTGTGCCACCATCATTACCATCCATTTCCAAAACTTTTTCATCATCCCAAATTAAAACTCTGAATCCACTAAATAGCATCCCATTCCCCACCCCCACTCCCCGCAGCCCCCAGTAACCTCTACTCTAGTCTGTCTCTATGAATTTGCCTATTTTAGGTAACTCATATAAGTGGAATCATACAATGTCTTTGTGTCTGGCTTATTTCACCTACCATGTTTTCAAGGTTCATACATGTTGTATGTAGCAAGCACTGAAATTTCATTCCTTTTTATGGTGGATTAACATTCTGTTGTATGTACATACTACATTATATATATCTATTCATCCATCAATGGACATTTGGATTTGAGGAAGCTTTAAAATATGGCAGGCACTTGAGTATGTTCATATACTGAGGGAAGGAGGCCACAGACAGGGTGGTCAATGAGGCCACGCCCTGAGGAGGGTAGAGGAGAGATGGCATCGAATGCTTTGAAGCCAGACATACCGAGGTCTGAGCCTGGCTCAGATACGAAATAGCTATGGGTTGTTAGATTTATTACCATTTATGAATCACAGGTATCTCAATTGTGGTAGGTGGGTCTAAGGATTAAAGGAATGATGAGTAAAATAACCAATATACTGGGGGTGCTTGATAAATGGTTCTTTCTAAAAAATATGAAAAAAATGGGAGTTAGTATTAGAGGTAATAAAGTCAGAATTCATCTCTGCAGATCTCAATACTTTTTCTATAAAGTAGGAATTGAATAGTGAACATTTGGGACAACAACTAGAGATAACAAAGGTAAGTAGAGAAGAGTACTGCCTAAGAAAAGACAGTGGCTACTCTTGGATGCTAAAGCATGATGCTGTTCCTGGCTTCTGCATCTGGACATGGAGGAGGACCTTGGTGGACTCCTCTTCATCTTGCTGCTGTTCTGGGAAGCATCAAGTCCTCCCCATAGGGTGGAGATGAGGGCTCTGCCCTGTACTCGCCACAGCCTTTGTCAGAACTTTGCCATTCATGCCCTGGTGCCTGCCTGTTTGCAATTCCACCTCCTTCACCTTGAGTCTCTATCCAGACATGCTGAAAGGCACTGATGTGAATGGAGTGTGTGTATGGCTTGACCTCGGCCAGGGAATGAAAGCACATGGTGATCCTGACCCATCAAGTCCTTGTGCTCACTCTCTTCATGTATGGAATGTGAATGGGAAGATGTGCAGGAGCCACCCTTAAAGGCCACTCCAGCATCAAAGGAAGGGAAGGAAGGGGTAGAGGTGTGACCTTTCAGTTTATATTCTCTGGACAAAACACACACTATTTAAAAATTAAAAATTACTTCACCCTTACCCCAAACTCATAAAGATTAAATTCAATTTAATATAACTGTAAAAGGCAGGGACACAGAACACATTTCTTAGAGTGGTTTTCAAATCTACAGCTCTGATACTTATGAGGTTAAAGGTCAGCTAGTGAAAAACCGTAGGACAATGCTGCCCTTGACATTTTGTGGAGCTGAGGGTTATTTGTGGCATCTACATTTTGGTACAGGGCTTTTAATCTCTTAAATGCCAGGGAAGCCCTGTGTGTGTAGCTGAGATGAGCACCTGGTCGAGACAATAGCTGGTGAAGGTGAGGGTCTTCTCCTTACACCTTGAAGGTTGGGGGAGTTGTTCCAGCAACACAATGTAAACACTACTTTTCTTGTGTCAACTTATTCAGACTTAGAGCCTGGCAGGCAGTCTGAACTATTTGTAGTTTTTTGAACACTTTGGATAATTTCCCATGTTTCCATTACTGTTCCAGCCTTTCCTTCCACCTTTGTCAATCCCACCTAGATCCTGAAGTCTAGCTAATATTCTGCCTTTTATTATCTCCTAATGCAGGTAACTTGATTTTCCTTTAAGTGTTAGGGGTACCCTGAATATAGCTTCCTATGTTACTGATAATACACTGCCTGTGGCATGTCATTCATGTTTACTTTATTCCTCATTAGACAGGTCACCTTATCTTTATAAGTCTAACATGCTAACATGCCAAGCTGACAGGGAATGGCACTTGGTGGGACAAAAGAGGTCAAAGGAACACCTTAGTTAATTGATATGGTCTGGAAATGTCACACTTTTCATTTTTTTAATATCTATTTACAAATGTGCCCAGAATGTTCTGGCGGTATTTATACTAAGCTTTTAATGTGACCCAGTTCCTATTCTAGCAGGGAGAAACACAAATAGCCACAGATGTGACAACTTGGCTTAGGAGGAGAGTGACATTCACTTCTGGAGTGGGGATGAGGGGGTGGCAGGTGCAAATATCTGAGTCAGGTCTGAAAGACACCAAAGATGGAAAAGGCAAGAGAAGGGCCTCTGGGACCATGGAACCAGACCTGAAGCAAGCAGCGAGTTTGCACCCAGGAACTGTCTCTCAGGGTAAATGAGGGAGCAGTGGTATGTGTCTAAAAAGGGAGGTTTTAGGACAACTCTGTAAAAGACACTCAGTTGCTTTATCATCTTCCCTCTCCCCTGGTCACTCATTTCACCATGATCACTGCTTGATGATCAACATACTAAAATGCCACGAATCTATGGACACTTTTGCTGTTGACCTCCTGTTCTAGACAGCCAGTACTTACCTTCCATCTGTGATGTTTGAACCTGCTACAGTGTTTAAGATTACTGACTTGAGATAGGCTTCAGATTTGATATACTTTACTGTATAACCTATTTTGTGATGAACTAGGAAATCCCAGTAACACAAAAATGAAGAAAAATACCCCAAAGATGATGCACCATATATAACTGCCCAATCTGAGAGAAGAACCCTCCAACAGCTTCATTATTGTCCTGTCTGAAGCGAACTGCACGAGCCCTGCAAGAAAAAAACAATGTTCAGCTATAGAATTAGGTATATTAGAAAGAATCAGGAAATATCCTCTATATTCTGAACAAGGTTTTCAAAATAAAAACTAATTGTTATTTAATTATAAGCAGCAATAAAATTATTTTAATGTAAAATGTAAATGTACCTTTCTGTAGCTATACTAGTCACTTCTGTGAGCAGCTGACAGTAATTAATGGCTATTAAAATAAAAATGTGAGGATACATGGTTGCACTGCTGATTCTTCACATTTAGAAAATTGTCAGAGGACAGGACCAATACCCTTGGTTCTAAGAACTGCTTCTCTAAGAATACAATGAAAGAAAAGGAAACCTGGGTATGAGAACACCCAAGATGTCACAGGGAGACAGAGAGCACCCTTCTAGAATTTAAAAGAAATGAAGGGAGCATACACCTTTAAAGTAGCTGCAGATAGTGAAAACTGAGAAACATGCAAGTTCTCTGAACTATAGTGGGGATTTTGCAACATCTTGCACAGCATATAAAAAAACCATTCAGGTGGATCTTATTGGCAATGTATCATCACTACCATCGCTATCAAAACTGTAGCTGCCTCATTTTTTTATTAGAGCAAATAGCATTAGCAAATAACAAATAGCATTAATTATGTACTATATGTGGAGCAAAGTGTGTATATATGTTGTATTTGTGTATAACATGAAATTGTTACCATGGTTAAGAACTGGTATTTGTCTTAAATTTTCCTTAAGATTTCTTTCTGCAAAAGTTATCAGCTCTTTAACTGAAACACCATCTTTCATATTTGTTCTAGGTACTTTATTTTTTATATTTAATAATGCATGGAAAAATCCTAAAAAAATGTTTTTAAAATGTATATATTTTTCTGAAAGCAGTTTTCTAGACTATAAATTGAAAATGTTTATATCAACACTACTCAGGCTTTGGCCTGAAATCTCAGGCACATCAGGTTCCCAAAGTTGACCGGACTGGGAAGATGGATTCATTCTAATTCATTTAAAAGAGGTGGAGACATATGAACAAGCATATCAACTTACTAATATCTACAGTGAGAAACCTAACTCTAGATCTAGGGACAAGACACTTGAGTTGGCTTGACCAGTGTATTCTCTTCCTGGAGGCAAACTTCATAGCAACTGAATTAGAACATCTCAAAGGGGCGGCAGGTACGGGGGGTTGTGGGGGAGAATGTCAGCAATGGGGTATGGAATTAGAACAAGGACAACCTGTGGTGGGAGTGATAAAGCCAATTTCCTTAAGATTATTTTGTACACTATGCTCTCAACTTCAAGAGGGTGACCTAAGATTTCAGGTTTTTTTTTCTGGTGAAGGAGGATCTCTTGCTAGTGCCTTGCCCCCAAATGACAGAATATTCTCTAACTTTACATTTAGAATTAAGTGTTCAATATATTCACAAAAATTACAAATCTGGTTGGTAAATTATTGAAATTAAGCAAATCACATTAATGTGCACTCGGAAAAAAAACTAATAATTATAAAAATTCAGTATTATTCATTTCATTCTGAATTTTACTAATTCAATTAAGTAGGCAAAGAAAACATACTTGCCTTAGCCTGTTAATAATCGGAAGCATGTACTGAAGAGGTCACCATCTTAAAATAGTTACCTATGTGCCAAAATATAAATTGAATGCTGAACTGGCTTTATAAATAACTTAAAAAAAATAATTTAAGAATAACCTCAATACTTCCTCCTGGATTCCATGGTAGTCAAGTTTTAATTAGTAACATGCAAAAACAGAACTACTGAGTGACCCTACTCTATGGGCAACTAAATTATTACATATATAATCTCCCTCCTTAAAAAAATCACTTAATAGTGGCTATAATAGTATATGAGGAAAAGCAGAGTTTGCCACCCTAAAATATGCCTTTTGGGACATTATTTGAAGCTAGTTATTTTTAAAAATGAAATCTCAGGAAAAACCTTTGACCTTACCCCTCACTGCCAAAAAGACTTCAGGTAAAGGACTTGGTCCAGAAAGGGAGCTATCATCATAGATAACTATAGTGTAATATGAACTTACTGCAATCACCAGGAAGAAACCTAGCAAGGCCCCTTTGATCAAAGTCCTTTGACTGTCCCGTTGTTAAAGATGCCCAGCGAACATTTTCTATTTCCATGTTAACTGACTTCCTGCCCTTTGTAGTCCCAAATCACAACTCCCGCCTTTTCTTGGCTCAAGATGGCACAGAAGCCTTAACCGCCAGATCCAAGAGTCTCACATTCTTATGGAAGCCCCATATGTATATACATGTTTGGTCATTTCCTCCTGCTAATTTGTTACATGTTAATTTGATTACTAGTCCAACTAAAACTGAAAAGGGTAGGAGAAAAATGATTTGTCCTCCCCCATATATACAAATATCTATTTCTTAATTTTCAAATCAAAAGAAATTCTAACTTGCATAGTTTGGCCTTTCATGACCTAAGAAAAGATTCATTAGAAATAAAGATTACAGAACCAGTTTTGGAGCTGTAAGGTATCTCCAAAATTATTTAGTCCAATACAAGAAATTTCATAACTGAAAAAAGGAGAACAGAGATAAGTTGAAAGTAAGTAAAAGTCACAGGTTCTCACTTAAAGAAACCAAGAGTTAATAGCTGACCAATGGGCAATAATCTATGCTTGTACCCCTTTTAATTATTGAGGTTTTATATTATTATAGCTTCTGTTTGTCTTTTCTCTCATTACAATAGTCAGGGTTTCCAAAAACAACATAAAATTATAATAGTAAAAGTTGGTAGTATTTTTTTTTTTAATGATAATGACGTTTCTGGTGTTTCACCATTAAGTGTAATGTAGTTAAAACAGAGGTGATGGAATTTTATCAGTTAAACCAGGGCCAGCAAACTAAAGCCTTGAGACTAAATCACACCCTCTGCAGCTCATTTTTATGGCCCAAGGACTAGACATGTTTTTTACATTTTTAAAAGCTTAAAAAAAAAATCACATGAAAATTATGAAATTAAAATTTCAGCATCCATAAAGTAAGTTTTGTTGGAACATAGTCACGCTTGTTTACAAACTGCCCGTGGTTGCTTTTGCAGTAAAATAGCAGTTAAGTAACTGACACCACATAGTAGGGTCCATAAAACCTATAGCATTTACTATTTGGTCCTTTACAGCAGGGGTCCTCAACTCCTCAGGCTACAGACCTATATGGTACTCACGTGGCCTTTTAGGTACCTGGTTGCACAGCAGGAGGTGAGCAGCGAGCTTCCGAATGCTAGCACCACCACCTCAGCTCCATTTCAGAGCATCAGACATTTGATTCTCAGAGGAGCACTGGTCCCTGGTGCCAAAAAGGTTGGGGACCACTGCTTTATAGAAAGGTTTGTCAACCCCTGATTTAGACAAAATAGTCTTTATTTCTAATTTTAAGGTGTTTTTTAATTTTAAATTAGGAATCAGCGTCTCTAATAAAACTGGTGTCGAATATTACCAAATGCCTCTGAACATGCATTAAGATGGTTTTTAGTTTTTCTTTTAATTATGAAAAATTTCAACCACTTTAATTACCTAGATTTTTAAAACATTAACACTTTACATTTCATTGTTTGAGATCTTTTAAAAAAGATATGACTCCCTTTGCATTCTTCCTCAACCCATTCCCCTTTACTCTTCCCCTATCAGTTACTTTTTTTGAAGACAAGAGTCTTCCTGTCCGTGGTTGTATATTTCTACTTCATATGTATGTACCCATGAACAATAATTTTATCTTTTTATAAAACTCTTTTTAAATATCTTATTTATATAACTCTTTTGGTACATCTTTTAAAAAATTTTATATAAAGGACATTATGTTGTACAGATTCTTTAACTCTTTCACAACTTGGTATTTCGAGATTCATCCATTAACAGGTACAAATCTGGTTTAACCACTACATAAGATTCCACTGCATGAATGAATATACTATAATCTTTTCCACTAAGGCATACAGGTTGTTTACAATTTTGGCAACTACAACTTTTTATTTATTATATAACCACTAGTTTCTGCCATCCATTCAACATTTACTGACTACGCAGGTTGTGCGAGGCCTTGTAGATGGTTGTGGAATTAGAAACTGAAGATTCTGCTGGGGTGTGATAAATGCTCTAACAAAGGCATGGAAGTGACGTTAAGGATACAGAGAATGTGTGTTGGGCACCTAATTCCGGCCTTATGCTATGTTAATCAATTTTCTAATTTTGAATCATCCTTAGATTTGTGTATACATTTTCTTTAGTGAGGTAGGTCATTAGCAGATTTATTGAGCTGTATTTTATGTGTTGTAAAATTCACTTTAGTGTACAATTTTATGCTTTTTTAGTAAATACAGACTTATGCAACCATTACAATCCAACTGTGCTAAAAGACCCCTTGTGTCCATCTGCAATCATTTTTTCCCCACCACTAACACTAGGTAATCACTAACTTTTCTGACTATAGATTTGCCTTTTCTGGACATTTCATACAAATGGAATCACAGAATATGTGCTCCTTTGTATTGGACTCTTTCATATACCATGCTTTTGAGGTTCATCTACATGTGTGTATCAGCAGTTCATCCCTTTTCATTGTTAAGAGCATTCTATTATATAGATATACCAAATTTCTTTATCCATTCATTTGTTGATGGGCATTTGGTTTGTTTCCACTTTTTTGGCTATTATGAAAAATGCTATGATCATTGTGCATAAGTTTGTACAGATGTATACTTCCATTTTCTTAGGTATATCCCTAAGAGTACATAGATATAACCTGTGTATATAGTAATTTCATGTTCAATATTTTTGAGGAATTGTCATACTGTTTTCCAAAGTGGCTATACCAGTTTACATTCTTACCAGCACTTGTATGAGGGTAC
Organism: Cynopterus sphinx; assembly: GCA_030015415.1. NCBI lineage: Eukaryota > Metazoa > Chordata > Mammalia > Chiroptera > Pteropodidae > Cynopterus > Cynopterus sphinx. The sequence continues at coordinate 88,387,114 of CM057379.1, read as the reverse complement.
CAATTTATCCATGACCTCTCAACATGTTATTATCTGTCTTTTTAGTTGTAGCCATTATAGGGTATGAAGTAGAACCTCACTGTGGTTTTATTTTGCATTTCCATAATAACTAAGGATGCTGAGCACATTTTCATTTGCTTATTAGGTATTCATATGTCTCTTTTGGTGAAATTTCCATTCAAATCCTTTGCCCATTAAAAAAAAATTCTTATTCTAATTATGGTAAAAAATCACATAACATTAAATTTACCTTAATCGTTTTCAACTGTACAGTTCATTAGTGCTGAATATATTCACCATGTCATGTGAAAGATCTCAAGAACTTTTTATCTTACAAAACTGAAACTTTATACCTGCTAAAAACCAACTCCTCTCCCTAGCCCCTGACAACCACATTTTCATTTTGTTTCTGTAATTTTGACTATTTTAGATGATTTGTATTAGTAGAACCATTAAGTATTTGTCCATTGTGACTGGTTATTTCACTTAGCATAATGTCCTCATGGTTCATTAATACTGTAGCATCTGGCAGGAGTTATTTTTTTCCCCCCCAGCTTTACTGAAATATAATAGACAACTAGTTGCTTGTATTTACCTTGTACAATTCAATTAATTTTTTTCAATTATAGTTGGCATACAATACTATTTCCAGTAGTACAACCTAGTAATCAGAGATCCACATAACTTGCAAAGCGATCACCCCACTAAATCTAGTACCCTTTTGCCCCTTACATGTTACATTATCAACCATCTTTCCCATGCTGCACTCTTCAACTCCATGTCTATTTTGCAGCTATTTGTACCTCTTAATCCCTTTGCCTTTTCTTTCTGTCCCCCAATCCCCCATCTAGTAGCCCTCAAAATATTCTCTGTATCTGAATCTATTACTGCTTTTGTTGTTGTTGATTTTGTTCTTTAGACTCTACGTGTATATGAAATCATGCAATATTTGTCTTTATCCTTTCCATTTGATTCAGTGCAATACCCTCTGGGTTCATCAAGGTCATATCTTTTTCCATCCCCTTCCTGTTAGTCTGTGTGTATCTTTTAATCTGAAATGAGCCTCTTATAGGCAGTACACATAGGGGTCTTGTTTTCTTAATCGTTCAGCCACTCTTTTGGTTGGAGCACTTCTTTTCCATTTGAGGTGTTTATTGATAGGATTGTAGTTATTACCATTCTTTATTCCTGCTTTTGATACATGTTTTTTTTCTTCTTAAAGAAGTCCCTCCAACCTTTCCTGTAATACTGGCTTGGTGTTGATAAATTCCTTTAGCTTATTTTTGTCTGAGAAGCTTTTTGTCTGTCCTTCAACTCTAAATGATAGCTTGCTGGATAAACATTCTTGGTTGTAGATCCTGGGTTTTCATCAATTTGAATATTTTTTGCCAAGACCTTCTGCCTGCAAAGTTTCTTTTGAGAAATCAGTTGCCAGTCTTATGGGTGCTCCCTTGTAGGTAACTGCTTTTCTCTTGCTGTTTTTAATATTCTTTGTATTTAACCTTTGGCATTTTAATTATGTGTCTTGGTGTGTGCCTTTGGGTTCCTCTTTCTTGGGACTCTGAGCTTCCTGGGGTTGTATGTCTACATCCTTCACCAGGTAAGAGAAGTCTTCCATCATTATTTCTTCAAATAGCTCTTCAACGTCTTGCTTTCCTTCAAGTACCCCAAGACACAAATGTTTTTACATTTAAGTGTCCCATAGACTCCTTAAATTATTATTATAGTCTTGGCTTTTTCCTTGCCCTTCTGATTAAGTGTCCTTTGCTTCACCATCCTCTGTATCAGTGGTTCAATCCTCTTTACCCAATCCCCCCTCCCCCATCTAATATACGCTTTATCTCAGATGTGTTTTTCATTTGACTGGTTCCCTTTTATAATTTCCATTTTTTAAATATCTTTGTTAAAGTTCTCACTAAATTAATCTATACCTCCCCTAAGTTCATTGAGCATCTTTATAACCAGTGTTTTGACTCCGTTATTCCTGGATCTCTGTTCTGTTCTCATATGGTTTCTGCTTCGTCTTCCCATTTTAACTGCCTTTCCATGTCTGTTTCTATGTACTAAGCAAAAACCTTAAGTTTCTTGGTTTTATTAACATGGTTTTATGTAGTAGGTGTCCACTGGCACAGTCCTGGGTGGGATTCAGATGCAGGCCAAGTTTAGCCCTCGCCTGTGCCCCTCCAGGGTCACCTGTTAAGATTCAGCAAGCTATCCATAGATACTGTGCTTATAGTTGCCTCAAGAAACCACACCAGAAACCAAGGCCAGCTGAGTCTTGGTTCTCTCTGCTCAGCAAGGAGCACCTGACTCACCAAGGATACACCTGGATGTGGCTTGGGTAAGACTGTGAATTAGGGGAGGCAGAATTTCAGGGAATCTTCTGGGTGAAGTGACCTCTATTATCCAGTTTGATGACAGCTCAGCTATGGAGGCCCTAAGTCTGCACACCAGGATGGGGGAGGGCTCAACAGAGGAACAATGGATACCACTGGCACTTCTGTCTAGGAGATCCTCATTTCCGGCCTCACTCTGACAACTTACAGTGTCCCCCTGTAAGTCCCTGGTGCCCACGTGTAGCTGACTGGCACTGGTGCTCAGAGCGAAGAGGTCCATCATCATGAAAGTCTGCTTCTGGAAACAGCCCCTTTAAGAAGTGTCTGCAACTGCCAGCTGCTGCTGCCACAGCTTCTGTCCCACTCAGAGGGTTGGGACCCGGCAGCCTCATGTTTTTGCCCTGTCCTACCTTTTACCATTGCAAGTTGATTAATTATTTCTCTCCCTAGTTGTAGTTCTTCTGTTTGTCTAGATCCCAGAGAACCTTCCTTGCTGTTTGCTCCGTGTTTCTGTCACAACTTTGCTTTGGTCACAAGAGGAATGAACAAAGCCTCTATCATCTATGCAATTTTTTCCCTCCCTCTTAAGGGGTTCCCTCTTTCTGAAGGCTGCATAATATTCCATTATATATATTTACATTTTCTTTAAGAAGAATTTTTATACATTTTGAAATTTTTGTTATGGTTGGCATAAATATTTTATTTCCAGGTGTACATAGTGATTAGACACCTATAACACACACAGTGATCTCCTTAATAAAACTAGTACCCCTTAACACCATAGTTATTACAATATTTCTTGTTATATTCCTTATGCTACATTTTATATTTCCATGACTATTTTGTATAAATTTGTACTTCTTAATCCCTTCCCCTTTTTCATCCCTTAACCCCCCTCCCATCTAGTAACCCTCCAAATGTTCTCTATGAGTTTTTTATTTTGTTCTTTAGAATTTACATGTAAATTCATATGGAATTTGACTTTACCTGACTTACTCCACTGAGCACAATACCCTCTACGTCCTCATGAAATGTCTTTTTCCATCCTTTTACTGTGTGTGTCTTTTAATTTGAAGTGAGTCTCCTGTAGGCAGCCTATGTATGGGTCTTGTTTATCCATTCAGCCACCTGTTTTGATTGGAGCATTTAATTTTTTCATTTGAAGTTCTTGCTGATAAATGTGTAGTTATTATCATTCTTTATTCATATTTTTGATAGAATTTTTTTCCATTTAAAGAAGTTTTCCAACATTTTCTGTAATACTGGTTTGGTGGTGAACACCTTCAGATTTTCCTGGTCTTGGAAGCTCTCTTTCCTTTGATTCTAAATGAGAGCTTTCCTGGGTGGCATAATCTTGGTTGTAAGTCCTGGGTTTTCATCACTTTGAATATTGTGTGTCAATCCCTTCTGACCTGCAAAATTTCTGTTGAAAAATTGGCTGCTAGTCTTATGGGTGCTCCCTTGTTGGTAACTAATTGTTTATCTTGTGCTGCTTTTAAGATTATTTGTATTTAACCTTTGGCATTTTAATTATAATGTATGTTGGTGTGGGCCTCTTTGGGTTCATCTTGTTTAGGACTCTCTGAGCTTCCTGGGGTTGTCAATTTCCTTCACCAGGTTAGGAAAGTTTTCCATTATTTCTTGAACTAGGTTTTCAATTCCTTGCTCTCTCTTTCCCTTCTAGTACCCCTATGATACAAATGTCATTACATTTGATGTTGTCCCAGAGGCTCCTTAAGGCATCTTCATTTTTTTTGGATTTTTTTCTTGTTGCTGTTCAGATTGGGTGTCCTCTGCTACCCCATCCTCTATATCTCTGCTTTATTCACTCTATTGATTGCATCTATGTACTCATCTCAGATATTGTATTCTTCATTTCTGACTGATTCCCGAAAATGTTTTCCATCTCTGTTTTTATGTTCCTATCTCGTTTCGAATTGTGCATTTGCTAGATTGCTTGTCTCCTTTTTTGTGAATTATTTTTCTGGAGCTTTGTTCTGTTCTTTCACGTGGGACATGTTTTCTTTCCATTTTGGCCACTTCTTTGTGTCTGCTTCTATGTATTAGGTAGTGTTCCCAAGTCTCTCATAGTAGAATGACTTTATATAGGTGTCCTATGGGGCCCAGTGGCACAGTCCTGGTAGGAGTCCAGCTGAAGGCCAAGTTCAGCCACAGTCTGTGCACTTCAGGGGCCACCTGGTAAGAGTCACCAAGCAATCCACAGATGGCTGCCACCTGTGCTGTGCTCCTAGGTGCCTCAAGAGGCCAAACCAAAAACAGAGGCTGGCTGCTCAGCAAGAGGTACAGGAAACGTGAAGCCAGATGCTGCCTTTTTGGGATTTGTGAGCTTTTGAGAAATTTTTGGAACGCTCACAGCAAGAGCCAAGACAGGCCATTTGTATGGAATAAACCATTGGAAGAGGCTTAGGAGGGCCCACAAGGTAGAGAGGAACCACAGCTATGGTGCAGTGGCATCCACACACTGGGAATGGGAACAGCTCAACATATTTACAATGGATACTACCAGCACTTCTGTCTGGGAGAAAGCTGCCTCTCCAGCCCTCGCCCTGAAGCCTGACAACTCAGTGTCTCCCTTGTGTCCCTGGTGCTCCTCGAGCAGCTATCCCAGTGCTGGAATTCAGAGCAAGTAAGCCTGTCAGTAAGCCAGGCATGTGCCCTTTGAGAGGAATGTCTGTGACTCCCGCAGCCCTCCATCTCACTCAGCCACAACTTCTGCTGGTTCTCATAGCCAGAGGTCATGGGGACTTCTCTTCTCAGTGCTGGAACCCTGGGCTGGGGAGCCCTGTGTGGGCCAGGACCCCTCATTCCTTAGGTTGGGAAGGGGGCTCTACAGCTAAGACAGTCCTCCTAATTCTCAACTGTCACATGCAGTTGTGGGACCAGGCCATTTTGTGTCTCCGCTCCTCCTACTGGATTGAGGTGTCCTGTTATTTTTCTTCCTATTTGTAGGGCTTCTGTTCAGCCATACCTCAGGCAACTCTGCATGCTGGCTGCTCTGTAGTTTTGTTACCATTTTGGTGTGGTCCCAAGAGGAGGCATGTACAGCTTCTACCTTCTATGCCATCTTGACCAATTTACCATTACTACATTTTCTTCAGTCATCTGTTGATGGATATTTGCATTGCTTCTACCTCTTGGCTACTGTGAATAATGTTGCAATGAACATAAGTGTGGGAATATTTTTCTGAGATGATGCTTTGAGTTCTTTTGTATATAAATCCAGAATTACAAGTTTTGAATTTTGAGAAATTGTATTTTATCAGTTGTTTTCTTTTATGGGTTGTGATTTTGGTGTTACACCTAAAAACTCTTAGCCTAACTCTAGCCACCAAGATTTTCTTTTATATTTTCTTCTACAAGTTTTATATTTAGTTCTTACATTTAGGTGTGCAATTCAATTCTATTCTATTGATCTGTATGCCAGTACCTTACTAACTTGATTACTCTAGCTGTAGTCAGTTTTGAAAATGAGAAGCGTTAAGTCCTCCAAAATTTGTGCTTACTTTTTCAAGCTTGCTTTACCTATTTTGAGTCCTCAGCATTTCCAAAGCTTGCTGGGATTCTGATTGAGATTGTGCTGAATCTAAACATCAGTTTGGGGGAAAACAGGTATTTTGCTACTCAAACTAAAAAAAAAAAAAAATAGCAACTGTATCATTGAAGTATTCTATTTATGTGACAAAAACAACATTTCAGAAAGATAATTTCAAAAAAGAATATGAAATAATCCACTGCATACTGGGGTTATGTTTTAAGAAAAGCATCCTTATATCTTAGATATACTAAAATATTTATGGATGAAATGGTATGTTGCCTGGGATTTTCTTTCCAATAATTTGGGTTGAGGAAGTTAGACCTAAGCAAGATTGGCCATGTGTTGATAATTACTGAAGCTAAGTAATGGGTATAGAAGGCAGGGGACCCATGGTATTCTCTCTCTAGTTTCATATATGTCTGAAAATTTTCATAATAAAAATGTCAAACAACAGTCTAGTATCGAACATGGTGTTATCCCCAGATTTTATTCCTACAATTAACACTATGGCCTAATATAATCTATTAACACTACTTACAAACTCACCCTTTGGTAATATACTCACCAGTAATTGCCCCATTCAATCATAGTTCCTGGCTGAAAAGAGATTTGAATTTTGATGTTAGTTCTTTTGTGAAAAAATATGGAATAGCAGTGTAAAAATATCAAATGACAAAACTAACTTAAAAATTAAATTTTAGTAATGTGAGATGTAACAAATAAAAAATGTCATAAAAAATAATTCAGTGTTCATACCAATCCCATAGTGGGAGTAATATTCTTTGGCTTCATATAAGAAGACAGCATATAGAGTAGTAATCCAGTTATAGTTATCACAACCACAGGTACTCCCATCCCCCAGATATACTTGTCAGGAATTAATTATTGGTACCTATTCAGATTTTATTTTGGAATAAAAAAAATCAATTTAAGTAAACTTAGTAAGAATATCACTTTCCTTCTTCCAGGATTAACGGTGAGTGTATACCACTATGATCTACTGATATGTATTCCTTTTAATAATGTTGCTATCTGGGACTTTCTTTCTAGTGGTCACTAGTGGGCAAACATCTAGAAAGTCTTAGAAAATGTTATTTATTCCCTTTTAATCTTACAGTGCTGTACAATTTATTCAAGAGTTGCATTTATTAGTTGCTCTAATTCAATTATAATAGATGATATATATTATACGTAGTCCTGCATTTTAGGTCGTTCCTCTTAAAAACAGAAATCCTACATGGAAAAATGTTGAATAATAAATATTATGTATAAGATTATAAAATGTGAAAGAGCTTAGCAGAAGAGGAATGAGAAATTAAAAAGATAAAATAAAAGGAGGACCACAGGAGAGAAAATACGTCAATCAAATATAATGCCAAAGAAATATTACAGAATATACACTCAACTTTTTTGTCATCATTAAGGGGAGCTCATGCTTCTTCACAAAAGAATGAGAGACAGTTAACTCATACTTCAGTACTTACTCGGAGTTGGTAAGATCTGAGTTCATATATATTAGGTCCTGACCGTGGAACAGGCTCATTCCAGAAACTAAACTCTAATAACAGCTGATTCTTCCTGGAGAGAAGCATGTTGCTTCTTGCCTTCCGGAATTGCACAAATTCCTTTGAGTGAAAAAAATGTGCTCATGAAATCTTCTATATGTATTCATAAGCCCAGTTTAGTAATATTTATGTTCCTACTTGTAATATTTATGTACTTCCTATAATAGAATACTATTATAAATAGGGGCCCATTGGCCTGAGACAATCCCAGGTTACTTCTTGTCAAACTGACATGACTATTAGCATTCCCTTTCACTCTCAAGTGTCTGGGTAGACAAACTACATGGTCATCCTTATTATTTCAGTGACAATATAAACAAATTTAATTTCTTACTTTTAAGTTTTTCCAGCAGTGTCAGATAGCATAATAGAGGTGGAGACTACAAAATATCAAGTAATCCAAAAGCCATTTATATTTGGACTGGGAAGTTATATAAAAGATTTTGTTTCCTAACAATGTATGGCTGTTAAATTTCTCTCCATTAATGTGCACCTATTAGTGAAAGGAGGGGGAGGATAGCAAAGTCAGCCCAAGGTAAAGAGTATGTGGTTGGCGGTTCCTGAAGGTGATATGTGTTAGCTAATCTTGTGCTAATTGTGTCTACCATGTGGACTTACCAATTTCAAAGTACCAGCTTATCAGTTTCAAAGTACAACTGCTTTTTACAATAAGAACAATTATTTTCAGAGTATCACAACTGGTTACTTTACATTTGAATACAACTTCAAGAGTCCAAATAATAAAATTTTTACTACAAAAAACTAAGTTTACTAATGTTAAAAAGCATAACAGAATAGTCATTTAATTCTGTACTAACATCTACTATATCATTAGTGTAAACATTTTTCAAAATCATTACCTGATTTTCTCTGAGTTTACTCATGACCTCTGTGAGGGCGGGATAGCCTCCTTCATACCTCCAGAGGTGGACTGGAATATATTTCAAAAAATAACATACATTTAGAGTTTCATGATATTCTTACCTTGAAAATATTCTAGATATGTATAATGTTAGCACTGTACAAAACTGTAACGTGTTAGCCTATGAGTTACACTAGAAAGTTTCAATAAAAAATTCCAACATTAAAAACAACAAAAAAGTAGTTTTTGAAATGAATTACTGGAGAAATTAACCATAACACTAGACTGAAACTTGGAAAGCTTTGATTATAAAAACAATAATTAAATATCATTTAAATTGTTACAGAAAAGGCTAAAGGAACAAGTGTTTATTTCAAAGACTTCTGCTTCCTACCAGCTTGATCCTGTTCGCCATACCACGTGTTCCAAGTCCCCACCAAAGAACAAGGATAATGTTTATCTTCATGAATCTTTGGCAACACCTCTTGACTTAAAGAGAAGAAATAGCAACACTAATTAACCAACCAACAAAATTATACCAGGTTGACAACACATGAACAATAACAGGAAAAAGGCCATCTACTTTGTGTTCTACAACTGACCTCAGAATACGTTTATGATAAAATGACGTGCAGAATTAACCTTTTAGCTGAATTCTATTCTACTTTGATATTCCACTTATCAGAAGCTTAGGTTTCTGATACTCCCAAATATACAGAACATTCATAAGCAACCCAAATATAGTGATGAAAATGACGAGGAAAAGCCAAAGCTTCCAAGGTTCCAAGAACTACAAGTCTACTAATTGCCATTCCAGAAAGAAAAGAAATACTTAGGGGTGATGAGGTTTATAAAAGCTAAGTTATGCTGTTTTCAAAGATAGAAAAAATGAGGGAAATGGGACTAGTAGAAAAACAATATGGAAAAAATAAGAAAGGGAAGAAAACAGAAGTGGCACATTCAGGCAGAGGTAACTAGCAGAGAACAAGTTGGCTGAAGTAAGGAGGAAGAAGACAGAGTTAGAACACAACACAGTTTGGAAGCAACCCCAACTCCAATGGTTACAAAGGGCGTCCATGTGACAGAAGACTCCAAATTAAAGAAACAACATAGGCATCAATTAGGTTCTATTCAATTTAACCAACTGAGGGGATTTGAGGGGTATCAAATAATCCCACGTTGAACACACCACCCAGTTCATTATCATTTATTGTACAGGAGTAAAGGTAAAGCCATGACAGGTCAGATTTAATTTAACATAGGTGCCAGAGCTTGATTCCATGGAAACTTTCCTGTATTACAGATTTTAATTTAAAAAGCAAAGGGAAGAGCTATAACTATGTCATATTAAGAGAAAAGCTAAAGCCTGAATACTTTTTGAATAGAAAAATGATGAAAAAGTATAATACAGACTCAACAATGGATGCAAAAGGAAATCAAGGATCAGAAATAGAACCTGTTCAAATTATTTGCTGACACTGAGCAGTATTAAGCTAGTGATCACCACCAGGTGCTAGGGCACCAGGACTGGGTGTATATTAATCATTAACAGAGAAAAACTCAGATTGGTCTATGTCTAACTAAAAACCCATAAAAGTAAATGCCACCCTTCAACAAATACACATGGTGTGGTCATTGAACTGGCTCATAAAGACTTATGTTAAGAACTAATAGGGAATTAATGGAAATCAGGAATAGGGAAAGCATAATGTTAGGGAAATAGAAATGGGCTTCCTTTTGTCATAGGAAATAAGCAGGAAGTAAACAACCCTGAATTGGAGCCAACATGGAAAAAGAAAACCTGTACAAATGACCCAGGTGGGGTCCAAGAAGGGGCCAAGGCCCTACAACAGGGCATAGTTTATTCACAAGTATAAATTCATATATAGATTTGTGGCCAATCCTTTTTGTTGGGTGCCCTAAACCTGCTCTTAGAAGTCCTGAATGGAGGTTGTAAGGTAGGTAGTACCTGTAACCATAGTGGATGGGTTGGGGAGAACCTCATTATTGGGACTCATACAAACCAGGCAGGAGTTAAGTCTTTATGTACTACAAACAGGGAATTGCTCAAAGTTTCAGAGGACATGAAAAGAAAAATAAAAACACATGATGGAGAAAATGAAGTTCGATTAGATCAATTTAGCAAACTTTTGAGTAATGGATTGCAGGGTGGGTGGAAGGATAGGTATAGCTACGAGCCCAGGAAGCAGTCAGAAAGGTGGCTACTTGGAAATGGGGCTCAACAGGCTGGGAAAGGGAGATGGAGAAGGAAGCAAGCAAAGAGAACCAAAATATGTGTAAAATGAAGAATGCACAACCTTTAGTAACTAATCACAAGGAACTAAGGAAAGGGTTAAATAAAACCATGGTAAATAATAGGGAAGCTGGAAGAATGAGCTGATTCTATCTGTTGAGTCTGACGGGAGAGCAAGACAACCCAACAGAAATAAGAATAGACTGAAATCTGAAGCAGAAGATGAATAAAAACAGGGTAAGAGAGAGAATGCAGAGAAACATCTGCATAAAGAACTAATTTCATTTTACAAGAAAAGATTTATAAATAAGCATCTGCTTTGTTTTCAGGCATTTTCTAATAAAGAAAACTGTGCTGTGGTAGGAAATTCTATGTTGTTACATTTCACAAACCACCTCCAAAAATTAAAGATTTTTGCTTCTGAATATCATGCTGATTCTGGTGACAATATCATTTGCTTTGTTTCATGAGCAGCAGATATTAAAGGTAAAAAATGCCTTTTAATTATATTTGCTCGGAATTGATCAGTAAAATAGTATTTCTATTAATTAAAAACTGATACACTTAATTTTCTCTTTAGTCTTAAAGTTTACAAATTCTTTAAGAGTAATTGACCTCAAATCAAGAACATTTGCTGAAGGGACCTGAATCTTGGTGAATAGAAGATTTGGAAAGAAATGACAGCTACATTCGAATACACACAGGACTTTCAAGTAGCAGCTTAACTTCGAAGTAAAATTGCAAACAGTGGAGGTTCTAGGGACGAGTTTTAATCCTAACACTCAAACCTGTCCAGAGTTGGACTGTGTGAATGTATTTAAGTATCAACTGTCAGGAAGGTCTGTAGAAAGGATTCAAGCACTGGATGAGCTGATGGACTAGATAGCCTTACAAGGTTCCTTCCAACCTTAAGGGTCCAGTACAATTCTAAAGTTTGACAGCTTATATGATGACTTAGCTGTATGAATGCTTAAAATCAAAATGCCCTCCTTGGTAATCCCACATCAGAGCTCAATGTAAGAGCCTCTTGAAGCTTTAAGAAAAGGGAACAAAGATATCACTCTATCAAGTGTTATCTAAACCAACAAATATTAAAATCATTATTTCTCCCCAAGAAAGGATAGTTTGGTATACACACCAAATTTTGTTGTATGCGTCTAGGCATTCCGGTTTAACATTGTGAACTGAAACAAAAGAAAATTCAACGATAAACTTATGAACAAAGGAAAAAAAGTCAACTATGAAGATAGGAGACCTATCACTCACACTGTAATTTGTATAGACTGCTTGTTTCCTTTTTGGCTAGGAGATTAGAGTGAGCATCTTTTCTTGGATCAACTTTCCGGACAAATAAGGATTTTAACCAGCTGTCTTCTCGAGGTCTGTTATTGGAAGACGTCAATCTCCTATAGTATAACACACAAAAATTTGAGTCTCATCAGAGGTACAAAGATTTCAGTGTCTTTAGGTACTGTCACATAGTATACTGTTTTTGTAAATACATCAATCCATTCAGCAAATATGTTTGAGCACCCATTCTAGGTACTGTTCTAGAATCTGGGATACCACAAAATGTCTGCTTTCCACTATGTACTCAAAAATAGCAGGAGCAAAGTGTAAAAAAAGTAACTTGTGGTTCTATCAGGGTTCTCATGTTTACCGTTGCAATTTCTGCAATGTGTTTTTCTCTCCAGTAAAGCAATTTTGACATAGAAAAACATACACCTTGGAAACCTAGAATAGCCAAATTCATAGAGAAAGAAAGTAGTAAGGTGGGTGCAGGGGCTGAGGGAGAGAGGAGAAAGGGTACAGTTGCAGTCTGGGAAGATGAAAAGTTTCTAGATAAACCATGGTGATGGTTATATAATAATGTGAATGTATTAACACCATTACTAAACTGCACACTTAAAAATGATTAATTTATGTTACCTATACTTTATCAGGTTAAAAAAAGTGAAAATATACAAGGAAATTAAATGAAGTCTTCATTTAAAAAAATTTTACCCCTAAATTAACCTTTGAATCAAGATTTTTAACTCACAAAAACCTAAGAATTTAAACTTCATTAACACATAAATTTGCTAATTTTCATCTTATCACAATTTCTACTATATACATACTGTCAGAAAATGAGGATAAATTTGACAGAATAAACTATACTTTAACCACAAATTTTTTTAAATTAAATTTATTGAAGGTAACAGTTAATAACATAAATTTCAGGTGTAAAAGATTATAATTCAATATCAGTATACTCTATTCTGGTTTTTCCTTTTTTTCTTTAAAAAAAAAGTTTTCTTTTTTGTTGTTTCTTTTCCTTTTTTGATCACCCAAAATCTAGTGTCATTTTGTTACCACATATTTGGCCCCCTTTACCACTTCACCCTCTTCCCACCTTTCTATCCCCTCTGGTAACCACCATTCTGTCATCTGTGTCTATGAGTTTACTTTTAAGTGCATACTTCCATATGCTTGCAAGAGGGATTATAAATTTGTATAACATCCCTAGAGGGCAGTGTAGTATTATGTATATCAAAATTAAAACTGTGTAGGCCTTTTGGCCCAATAACTGCACCTGCAATTATGTCCTACAGGCAACTATAGAATGTAGTCATTTAAAAGAATGAGGCAGCTCTATGTGCACCTAAGTCTGAAATTATGTGGAAAAAGGGGGCACAGAATACTATCATCAATTCACACATAAAGTGAACTGCTAATAGTGATGAGGGCAGCCTTTTAATTTTTTGCTTAAAAAAATTGACTTGTTGCTTTAATGAACAAACATTACAGGCAATTTTCTCCTCATAAAAGGTTCTTTTAATTTAAAACTAATTCATAGGGTATTATTACAAATAGCTAGAAACCAGATAAAAAGGCTTTTGAATGATGTAACCTTACAAATAAAACATATAAATATAAACAATATTTTCTATAAATAATGATCAAGAAATATGAAAGTATTTTTTTCAAACCCTTCTAAGATTGAAAAGCAACATGCTCATAGTAAACAAGCAAAATAAGATAATACCAGTCATGTAATTTTCTCATAAATGCACAGGAGAAAAATATTTAATCTTAAATGGTATTTGTAAAAAGAAGTTGGAAATTCTATTTTGCTTTTACCATATGTTAAAATTACATAGAGTTAAGAAACTGTTAATGGTGGTATCCCTGAGAGAGGGGGAGTTAAAAAATTAAGCTTTTAAAACTACTTTTTCAATAAAACAAACTTTTAAAATTAAAAGAAATTAATTACATATAAAAGCTATTGGCCCTTTAGAAAAAACCAAAATCATACGGTATTTGTTTCTGTTTTCAACTCACTCTTTGATTGTGTAAATAAACTCATTCTGAAGAAGGCGATTCTCCAAATGAATCATGGTAAAATTTATTTCAATAAAAATAAAAAGATTGTCAATTTGTTTAAAATGTTTTGTTTAAACACACCACATTTTGGGATATTCGAAAGAAGCAAAATGGCAAGTATATAAAATTAGTGATATACAAAGTAGAAAGTTCTAAGATTTATTCATGAGACTCTGTAGCCTTCCAGAAATGCATACACAAGCATATATACATATATTGATATTTAATTTTTATAATATTTAATACTTTACAAAATAAGAGTACACAATAAACAATTACTGGCAGGCTAAATCTGGGGGGGAAAAACCCAAAGTAATTTTTCTCCTCCGCTTTAGAACTTAAGGTGATTATAAGCTAATAAGTACATACTTCCTGTTAGGCACGGGACTAGGCAGTTTGTCTATGTCATCTTATTTAGTCCTCAGAACAATCTAGCAAGGTAGGTATTACAGAATTTTAAAGACTGACCTGAGCTAGGAAGTAGCAAAATATACAAACTTAGACCTATGAAATTAAAAATATTTTTACTAATTAAGGAATGCCTCCTCCCCAAACACAAATCTCAACTGAGCATTCATTCCAGATTTTAATACCACAAGGATATACTTTAGAAAGTGTAAATGAGGTCAGAGACATGAAAATGTTTTGTAAACTAAAGATAAGCCTAAGAAACAGTCAATATCACAGGACACATACAAGAACCTGAGTGGTATTGGCTTGTGAACTTAGGCAGCAATTGTCTTGACAAATGAAAGAGTCTGGCCAGCTACCCACAACTAACTGTCAAACTCTGAAATTTTCAGAGTATCAGGTAACCAAAGCTGAATCTTAGAAGTAGGTAGAAACAGCAATGCCATCAGCTGTCAGGGTATAAGATCCAGGCTGGGCTGGGGTTCTTTAATGACAGTGACAAATACAACTGTGTTTCTAAGATTATATATATATGTTGTGTGACACTTTACAGAGTGTGGGCTGAGGAACAGCACATTCTACAAAGCACTAGACTTTAAATAGAACAAGCATTATGTGCCAGGCTCTCTGGATATAAAGATGAACCAGATGCCTAGCCTATTCAGTCTCATGGGAAAAACCTATTAGTAAACAACCAGAGTGATCACGGATACTGTGGACTCACACACACATACATACACACATACACACACACACACAGTGGGAACTCAAGGAATGAACCATTAGCTTGGCCTGAAAGGAGAAGGACTCCAGCGGAGACATTCTGGATCTGTCTTGGAGGACAAGAAAGGTATACAAGACAGGCAATAATTCCAGTCAAAGGGAACAACATGTCCATCAAAGTGTATGATATACTTCTGGAACAGCAGAGTTCAGTGAGGCAGAATAGGGTATGAGAGGATGGTGAGAAAGGTAAAGGGGAGGACAGGGTAGTTAGGCTTTTGTGCACCATTCCTATCAAGTGGACTTTACGCTGTAAATGGTGAAATGTTAGCAAGTTTTCAAAAATTCTAGGTGTAAAAAGCAGTCTGATAGTGATATGAAGGATGGACTACAGCAATAGGGCAGCATGATGTCAAGAGATGAGCTAGGGAAGTGGCAACAGAGAAGGCAGAGTGAAGAGAGTTAAGCTAGGGGAGTGGTAACTGAGAAGGCAGTGAAGAAGTGTTGGAGGTAGATGGGAAGTAGCAAGAGGGGATGGGCTTGGGGAAGACCTTTGGTTTCTGGCCTGAGCCACTAAGTGAAAGATGTTCTATTACTGTGGAGCGATAACCCAGGAGGAGCAAGCAGGCTTTGTAGGAGGAAGATGCATTAAATTCTGAGTACGTAAGCATCTCAAGCACCTGTGGGACGCTAGCATAATGTCCACTAAGTCACTGTAACTCCAGGCCTGGCACTGACAGAGATAAGTAAAAAGTTCTGGCAAATAAGTCTCCCAGGGTAAGACTTCCTCCTTTCCCTCTAAAATCACTCTTGCAAGGTCATCCACAAGGGGTATGTTGGCAAATCCAGTTTTCTTTTGTCATCTTAACCTTTTAGCAGCATCTGGCACAGGTGGACCACTCCTTGAAACACTCCTCCCTGGGCACTCATATAACAATGACCTCATCGGCTGCTCCTTCCATCTCCCTTGCTGGCTTCTTTTCCTATATTCAGCCTGTAAATGTTGACACATGGCAGGATCTGTTTCTCAGCCCCTTCTCTATCCACACACTCTCCTCAAGCGATTTCATTCATTCCTACAGTTTAAAAAAATATTTTATGAAAAATTTCAATCAAATACAAAATAGTATACTGAAACCCAGGTATCCCTCAACATTTTCAATGTTTTGCATTTCTACATGCTGACAACACCCAAATGTTACCTGTCGCACATACATCTTTGAGGAGTCACAAAGGTTAAGGTCAACTGCCTACCTGACCTTTCCATTGAATAGCTCACAACCATTTTAAATTTGACCTGGTTGAAAACTGCTCCCTCCACCCCACATTTGTTTCTCCTTCTCTGAATTACTAGCAAGCTCCTGATGGAGAGGACCTTATGTCCCTTATTCACTGTTTCCAACAGCACCTGGCATATGGTGGGCACTCCTATTCCTATGGAACAAATGACTCAAGAGTATCTGTCCAGCTGGCCATTACCCTTAATTCTGTCTCCTTTCCAAAGTCCGACCAAGCTTTTAAAAATGTATGTCAGATGATGCCGCACTAGAATTTATATCTTTAAATGTTCTCCATGGCTCCCAGAACAAAATCCAAGCTAAGATGGCTTAAAGGCTTGGAATTATGTGGCCCCTGCTTCTTGCTACCTATCTGCTAGCCAGTCTTCTGTTCACCCTTGTGCTCCAGCCTCCTACACTTTTCTGGGGTTTCCAGCGTGGCTGATTCCTTCCCATTCAGGGCTGTCATGTACATTGTGCCTTCACGTCACAGTTTAATATCACCTTCCTGGAGAAGCCTTCTGCAATCCCATGTATTAAGTTCCCTGATTTTCTCTTGCAGCAACTACCTCAATCTATAAATCTATATGGGTTTTTAACTCTGCCATGGCTTTCTGGAGATAGTGACCATGGCTATTATGCTCAGTTCCAAAGACATCGTATATATTCAATATTTGATAGAATCAGATAATTAACAGGGTCTAGACTGAGTTCTAAAGAACACCTACAGTTGAGGCAGACTAGAGCCCAGGTAAGAGTAGTCAAAAGGGACCTGAGAGAGTAATCAAAGAGCCAACAAGACAGAGATAAGGACTCCAGGGTCAAGAGTATCTGACTCCAGCAGGAGGTCAGGATACTGGTCCAATTCTCCAGTTTCCTAGCTTTGTGACCTTGGACACTTTAGGTAAACGTGTGAGGTGAACACCTTCAGTCTTGGCTAAAAGAAAATATGAATTTCATGGGCTCATCACTTACGTGAAAAAAAAATAAGGTGCACCGTAGATGCTCAATGATAATAAAAATAAAAGGAGCTTGATTTATCAACTTGGAAACGATAAACATCACATTTGGAAAGACTAGTTGAGTGCTGGGCCTGAAGCCTGACAAACTTGGATTCAAATGCCTTTTCTAGCTACGTGTTTCACACCCTGAAGTTCCATCTTATCTCTGAAATGCAGATCCTATTACTTACTTCTTAAGATTGATACTAGGATTTAGTGAAATGTCATACTCCATAAAGCTCTTTGGCCCATAGTAAGGGTTAAACAGGTAGTCTCTTCGCTTTTTCACTTTTAGGTGCCAACTATATTTTCTAGAGGCTCATTATTAATTCGAAACAAACAAAAATGTAACATTTAAACCGGTGTAAAGAAAACGAGAAAGCAAATATCCGAGTCAGTATGGGCTTTTTTGTTTTTGAACGTGGAAATGGGACATATGTCAAAGCGATGAATTCAGAGAACCGAACACTTAGCCCAATGAGGTTAGGAATAAAAGTTAAGCATGAAACCCAACGTCTCCCTAGTGCTGGTCATTTTAAGTATTTTCGTTCACTACCTACTTTTAGAGGCAAGTCAAACGCCAGCCCTAGCACTGAGGCCTCCTCACTACCCTCGGACCCTCTTCAGTGGGGATGAAGCGTCTTCTTCCTCACGGCGAGCCGCGAGGACGTCAGGCAGTGCCTCTGCTGCGCTTCGCTGATGCAGGCGCCGGCGCTCGGCGCGCGCAGCTTGGCGGGGCGCGCGGCGGGAGCCTGCGGGCCTGCGGCTCGGCCGGGGCGAGGGCGCGCAGACCGGGCCGGCGGACGTGGCCCTGGCGCCCGGCGCCGTCCCTGCCGTGACCTTGAGCCCGCTGGGAGGGCGCTCCGTCCCCGCCGCGGCTCGGGTCCCTCCCAGCCCCCCGGCCGCGGCCTCGGCCGCTGCGGCCCGCAGCCCCGGCCGCCCTGCCGCAGGCGAGCGCGGCCGGGCCGGAGACCCGCGCCGGGAACCCCGCGCCCTCCGTCCTGCGGCGGCCCCTCCCCGAAAGGGCGGCGCTGCTCACCGGAGCCCGGGCAGGAGGCTGCAGGGTGCGGCCCGCCGCAGGCCACCGGCTGAGGCCGCTCCTCGGGCGCGAAGCACTCGCGCCGCCATCTTGTCCGGCGCCTCAGCTCCCACCGCCAGGGGAGCAGCTGACGCCGCCGCCGCCGCCGCGACCCCTCCCCCCGCCGCGCGGGCCTGGCGGCCGGGGCGGGGCGGGGCGCCGCCGCCAGGGGGCGCGAGCAGCGGCGGGCCGCGCCAAGTGCGTCCCCGCAGCCTCGAGAAAGGAGCTCAAACCTGAGAAGGGTCAGGTGTAAGACAACCACCTCCAGCGGAAGGAGCTGGTTCCCCAACAGGGTGCGCCACACACACACGGGCAAGGCTCGAGTGCACGTGGCAAGAGCCACGAGAAAAGAATCACAATGTCGTCGGGGATCCTGGACCCGGGGGGCGAAGCTGGGAGGCAGGCTTCTCCCTGAATGTCTTTTGCATTTTGTACCATGTAAACATACTGCCTTTTCAAAACAAATAAAGACCTACATACAGCGTTAATAAAAACATTTCGGATGAAGACACTCAAATCTCTCCCGAGGCTCGGAACTACATGGTTCTTGTTCATCACCGGTGGGCTGCCGCTGGTCCCATTCCTGCCTCAAGCCGTCCCAGTCTAGTGAGGCAAAGTGTGAAACGATTGATCAAGTGAAGTTCAAGAGACAGGAAGAGAGCACAGACAGGAGGGTATGTGGCTCTGAAGTGGAGGAGATGGCACAATAGTGCAGTCTTAAGGCAAGGAGTTGACCAATGGAAGAAAGGAGGGCATTTCCCGCCAGCAGAGGAAACAAAGTCGTGGGTCAGAATTGCACTGTTTGGGGAAAAATGTATCTTGTGATAAGATAAAAGAGCCACAGTAACTATGACAACTGCAACCAAGACAAGGTAGGCAGAAAGGGAGCTAGACAGTGAGAGGGGAGAAACAGGGAGGAGCAGAGGCCCCAGACCCTAAAAGAAGCATTTTAAGGCCAGTGTGTCTTCAGAGGCCAAGGGGAAAATGCCCTCAGGACTGGCTAGCTGGGAGGTCTCTGCTACCCAGCTAGGTCTCTGTGTAGGAGAGTCGGATGACTGGGAGATGGGGTGGGGGTGGGGGGGTGGGAAGGGAAGGGGCAGGAACTGGGCTTGTGGACTGAGGTTGTGTGTGGACTGAAAATATCGACTGTTTTGTCACCAAAAGGATTTTTTGGGTGGGGGGGCAGGGGGAACAGTTGCAACCCAGGGCATGCAGACACGGCAAGCCAAGTGTATACTTTAGGCCTGTGTGCCAAGATCGAGGGGTAGTTATATAAGGGGAAAGTTAATGAAAGAAGTCAGAATCATAGAGCTTTTTTATAGAGTTCTTCCTGTAGGTTTTCATGTATAGGGTTCTTGTTTTCATGTAGCATTTGAGAACTTTCATAAGCCCTAGCTCCTCCTACAGACCCTCTCAAATGATTACATTTGCTTAAAGTTCCAGTTCATCTTTATCATCGGGAGCTGGTGATCTTGGAGGCAAAGGAAGCATTGTGACTTAAGGGATGCGGTTTTCTGACTGGAGCAATGTTTGAACACCTTACTATGGCAAGGAGAGGACAGAAATAGGTCCTGTGGATGGAGGGGTGGCAACAAGGATTTGCCCCAGACCATCTGTCTCCTAAAGGCCAGTGGAAAGGAGGCCAGGGGACGCAGGGGCAGGTGGCAAGCGGCTATGTAGCTGAGAGTTCCCTATCTCAACTGGCATATGCTTAGTGAGGTTGTAGAGGCTAGGTAGACCCCAAAGGGAGGCTGAAGCAAGCTCTCTCCAGGGCAGAAAGGACATGTCCCAGTGCTGCACAGGGGGAGGCAGGGCCTCTTCAAGCTAGTGATATCGATATACCCTGTGACACACATTCCTCCAATTTCTCAACTCTTTTTCAGGAGACAAATGCTTTCGAATCTATTTTCCTGAATTGTAAACTTGGTAGACATTTCTTTGCTTACTTTGCTTTTGTGTTATTAGGCTACTTATTTTGCATTTTTTTCTCCATTACCATTTTGCTCTGGAGTTCCAATGTTTTTTAATGCAGAGAGCTATCCTTATTTCACAGGTGGTGGCTTAGGTTACTCAACACCGTAGAATAAATATGGGGCATCTTCCTGATGCATAATTTTTACATCATGATTTTCAAAAACTGTAACAATGATACATTAAAGTACATATAAACATTTAAAATATTTAAACTTTTAGAAGTGTCCTGTCCCTTCAAGGATAACTGGTACCACAGAGCCACACCTGCCAGAACCTAGACAGTCTTAAACACTTCTCTTTCACTCACCCTCCCTGGTACTAAGCCCTGAGAGTTCTACTTTGAAACATCACCTATCCAACCTCTTTTCATCTTCCTTGTACAACTCAGTTTACATCTTACTACCAATCTAATCTTTCTCCTTCCAGTCCATTCTCTACACTATTACTTTTATTGAAATGTGAACCTAATTATGTCACTCTCTTTAAAAATGTTAAATAAGCTGTCACCACTTACAGTATAATTCCTGCCTGTTTCTCTGCCTGATTTCCACCTTTGTTCAGTTTATCCCAGCAATCCTCACTGGCTTTCAGAGCCCCTTGGTTATGCTCCTTTCTCTCATACTTTTTAAAGACTTTATACTCCCCTCTCTCAGGAATGCCCCTTCTCCACCCATCTACTAGCCTGGAGGCTCTTCCATTAAGAGTCAGTTCTAGTGCCATCTCATCTCTTCTGAGAAGTTACCCTAATTTCTTCTGTTTGCCATGAAGGCACCTGTATATACCTCCCCCACTAGATTATGAGCCCTGAGAGGGTAGTCATGGTTGAAACCTTGTGCTTGTATAATACACATATTAGCTGAAGTTGAAATATGCTTCAAATCTCTTTCTAGGAGCCAGAAAACTGAAATATATAGCTTAATGTTTCTTCAGGTCAAAATTTAAGTTATTATAGTTTATCTACAGACGCAACAAAAATCTAAAACTCTCCAGTTCAAATGCATTTGTGAGAAGCTCTACAACTTCATCAATGTGTCAGATTTAAGAACTCATAACATATTTAATGTAGCATAGGCTACAGGATTTTAAAATGAGTAATAAAGAATTTTTAAGTTTATTTCTACATGTCAACATTCTAATTAATATAGACTTTAATCTGATATAGTTTAACCCCAACCATGTTGATTATTTCTCTTTGGAACTGGTTAAACCAGAGAAAAATTTAAATTAATTTTGAATATATTTTGAATATATACCATCAAAAATATTCACTTAATGTTCTTATTTATGATATCAAAAAGGTTTCTTCTCTCAAAATAAAGGTTCTAAGATAAACTCAAGATTCCTCTGATGGAAAAATAACACATCTAAAGCAGTGAGCTTAAATATAATGCAGAACATTTCTAGGGACACTTAGCGTAACAGAAAAGTATGTTCGCTGAAACAAAAATTCGAAACATGACCATAAACTCTTATGGAAAATTATAACAAACTCTTTATTCATTTACTTTTAGCTATTTCATAAATATCAGAAGAGAAATTGGCCAGTTTGTGATGAAACTTAGAAAAATTTCTTTTTCCATGAAGCAGACTTCTAAATTTTTCCCTTTGGCTCCTTTTTCTAATCCTCCTTCACTGTTCTAATATTGAGTTCTTCCAGGTTTTTGGTTAGGTGAGTGGCTTCCAAACTATCTGGACTCTCCAGATAGGTAGTTCCTGCACAGGGTTTTCCGGTCACTGGATCTATGACTTGTCCAACTTTGAAAATGATCTCAGCCAGCTCATGTTTCACATGTTTCGTTCGTGGAACAGGTAAAGCTTTAAGAAGCACAATATCTCCAACTGTGCACTGCTGAAGTGCATCATGAGCAAAGTAGGTTTTTCGTTTATTAAAATACTGTTGAGAGAAGGAGGAACAAATCAGTAGTTCCCATCTGTGATCTGGCAGGGCAGTACAGAATATGGAAAAATAATGCATAGAAAACAAGCTGGGACTTGGAGGATAAAAAACATAACATACTTATAGAGGTTTCAATACAGAAATTAGCTTCTCAATTTCTGGAAAACAGTAATGACTTTTCCAGAGCTCATCTTTCCCTGAGCTCAAAGTCTATTACTTTCGGTACTCTTGCTCTATCAATTATCATCCATCTCTACACTAAATTCTTCCTTCCCTTTTCTCCAGCCTACAAACATGCTACTCTCACCACTGTTGCATGATTTGGGACAAGACACACAACAACTCCAAGCTCAGTTTTTTTCCCACTATAAAATGAGGCTCAAATACCCATGCCTCTAAAGTTATCATGATAATTAAATGTTATAATGAGTGTAAAGCACTTGGCTCTATGCATGACTCAAAACACTGCAAACAAGCCACAAACAATAATTAGAATCAAGACAACCTGCCACAGAAGGTATTTCCATGTATAGGTGAGAAAAACAGGCTTAGGTAATATGTATAGCCAGAAAACAACAGTCAGTATTCAAACTAAGATCTTCTGATTCTAAGGCCAATGATCATACCATCATGTTTCAGCTTGCTCTTGTTTTTGATCCCACCAACCTATAGGTTGGTATTTCCACCAACCTATGTGCCCAACCCTCAGTGCAGAAACACCACTGGCACTTCCCCCTCCCTCCCTTACACATCTAACAGATCAAGGACTCTGTCCCTTCTTTCTGAAATCTTCTTTTCCCACTACATTCCCACTGCTCCAAGGGTAGTTCAGGTCCTTATCATTTTCATCCTAGACTTTTGCAATAGCTTCCTTACCTATTTCCTTACCTCCAATCCTCATTCCTACCCATCTCCAAGTCTGTCTTTCCCTTGATGAAATTCAAAATACAACATAAAAGACCCTTCACAGCAAAGCTCTGATGGTTCTTGCACTCAGTCACTTGGTACGTACTCAGCATCAAACTCTGGGCTTACCCTTGTCAAAACACCTGCTATCCCTATAGAATGTCATACCCTCTCCTGACTAAAAAGAACTTCTCAAACTACTCATCATGGCCAGACTGATTTCCCCCATTCTGATGCTTTGGATAAAACCCTTTCTGAGATTCAGCTCAACTGTCTATTGAGGATGCTCTCTTTTAGCAACCTGGGAAGAATGACGTGACCTGCTCTCTGTTCCCATAATATGTCACACACAGAAAGACTACAGCACTTATCAGACTGAACTGAAATGAACTCTATGTCCTTAGGATGTGAATACAAACCAATAATTCACTTTGTTACACCCATGGACCAGGACAGTAACTAGTTTCCAGCAGATGCTCAGTGCATTTTTGCTGATAGCAGAATGTTTTCTGCTCAGAACCGAGAACATGTTGGTGATTTATTGGTGCCAAATGAAAGCAGGGCTGTTTCTCACCTTTAATAAATAGGGATCCAGAACAAGCCTGGTCACTCTCACTTTAGCAGTTTTTTGCATTGCTGTCCCAATCACCTTCCCCACGATCCACCTGGCATGGACAGATGAACGAGCTACTGACATTTCAGATGGCTTTGGTTACCTGAAAGACAAATTTTAAAGTTTAATATTCTTGTGGTTAAGACTCACCAAATGAATTTTGTTACTAGAACTGCCCAAGTTCAGAAACAGCTTTTGCTGGCCTTCTGGAATCACATTAGAGATGTTTACACGTTTCCCTTTCACCTTAGCTACCCAACCTCCCATCTTTACACTATTTACAAATCTGTAATTTTAACGCCTCTAAGCCTCAGTTTGCCCCTCTGCAAAATGGGAATAACAAGGCCTATTGGTAGGTGTGTTTTCCGTATTTAACCTAAAAGGCGCTCAACAGCGCGAATAAAGGCTCGTTTTTACGGGTGTCCTTCCTTTCTTTTCATTCCTCTGGAGTGCCTCTCCCTCAAAGCTACCTGTATGGCCAATGCCGGCACCCTAAGGCTGTGTGGCAGGGGTGTTTTTTCCGCTGAAGAGCCTGACTTACGGCTGCCTTCGAGATCAGTCAATACAGAGCTCGTCCTGTTTGGCCCGGGAAGGGCGGGCGTCATCGATACTCCCGCCCCGGGCAACCCCGAGGTTGGGCGACTCGACCTGCCCCGAGAACGTGCCCTGAGCGGCCCCTCGGACCCTGACTCCATCCCTCGCTGCCGCAGCGCGTAACGTACACGTACCTGCGGGCTCCACTGTGCCGGCGCACAACCCGCGGAGAGCCGGTCGGAACGTGGTGGCGTCACGACGCACGCAGGTGGCTCCACCCCGGGCCGTCCCTCTCATTGGTCTGATTGGCGAGGTGAAAGGCTCGCCACGCCCCCTCGCGGAGCCGCCGCCTCGGGGCCGCCGGGGACTCTGGGCTGTCCTCTCCCCACACCCTCAACGCCGGGGTGCGGGATTCCAGCCTGACCGTTTCCTATTCCGTTAGGTTTCCTCTTCTTCCGTTGAGCTCCCGGGCATTGGATCGGCCTCCTAAAGCAAAGGAACTTCATTATCAAACATTGAAACATCGCAAGCTGCCAAAACGCTGGCATTAATACTTAGACTATTTTACCCCCATAGCTGCTTTTAAGACGAACTTATGTAGATTTTATGATTTTAGGTGTTATTTCTCAATATTTGTGAGATGGAGAGAAGTCCATTGTGGACACACACACACACACACACACACACACACACACACACACACACACCAGTACAAACGAATTAGTTGGACCATGAGAAGGCTGCTTGGTGTCTTCTCAGGTCGAGGGAAATCTGGAAATGTATTATGCTGTTGGGAAATTAAGAGGAACAGAAAACAATAGGCTACTGGCACGGACAATTTGGGGGCCGAAATATGGGTATGGTCAATTGTCTTTGATGATTTAAACATCTTAGCAACTGATAAGAGAACGGTGGGAAAAGAATTCCTCCATCCAGTGGTCTGTCCAACGCTCACTTCTTTCTTAGGATGGGTTTATGGAAAACTTACTCTCAGACTCTGTGCTAGGTAGGCGCTGGGACAAAAAGGTGAATCAGGAAACCCCTACCTATAAGACCACAGTCCACTAGGGACAGGTTAGTAAAGAAAATTATATAGCAAGCGCAGGCAATGAGAGCCTTGAGAAAGATGTGCATACTTTGCAGAGAAAAAGAGACTTGATCAGTAGATAACCTCTGGCCAGAGGCTGAATTTGAGAAGGACATGGGATGTAGGGAGGGCATTTGAAGCTTTAAGGAGAGCATGTGCAGGGGCGCTGGGGTGTGAGAGAATATGGTATGATAAGCAGGAATCTGGGACTGCCAGAATATGGGGGAAGGGGAAGAATGGTAGGGGTTGAATCTGGACAAAGATAGGCACTCCAGAAGGCATTTCTTAATAACCTCATTTTTTCTTCTAAGTTACGGGGAGCCTTTGGAAAATATGAGTAGCTTTGCTAGCTTTCAAGATCATTCTGATAGGAGTGTGGAAGAAATAATAAAGAATGCAGAGATTGGAGGCTGGATGCTCTGTTAGGGGATGGTGAAGATCTGAACTGGAGCAGTTGGGAATAAAAGAGAGAAGTTGTGTTGGAGAAGTGACTGGGGAATTGGCCATGTAATGAAAAGGGACAGAGGCGATGTGTGTGTGTGGCTTAAACCACAAATTTAGTTTCTCATGGTTCTGGAGGCTAGAAGTCTAAGATCAAGATGTCATCAGGGACATTTTCTGGTGACAGGTCTTTTCCTGGCTTGAAGATGGTCACCTTCCTGCTGTGTCCTCACATGGCCATTCCTTTGTGTAGTTGTGCACGGGGAGAGTGAGAGTACATTCTAGTGTCTCCTTTTATAAGGACACCAATCTCATTGCATTAGGGCCCCATTCTTGTGACTTCGTTTAACCATGTTACCTCCAAATACCACTATATCAAGGGTTAAGGCTTCAACACATATATGAATTTTGGGGGAGGGGACATAATTCAATGTATAATGAAAAAATCAAAGAAGCAAAGTAAAAGCCTTATATCTTAAATTTCAATTGGAACTACAGTATGAACTCATAATTTATTTTCCTCAAAAAAAAAAAAATCTTTCCTAGAAAGCCTAGAAGCAATTATAACCTAGTAGCAATCACTGTATCAAGCACCCGGATTGTGGTATCTATATACCATTTCTTTCTAAAAA
Source organism: Cynopterus sphinx (assembly GCA_030015415.1). NCBI lineage: Eukaryota > Metazoa > Chordata > Mammalia > Chiroptera > Pteropodidae > Cynopterus > Cynopterus sphinx. The sequence continues at coordinate 88,360,601 of CM057379.1, read as the reverse complement.
GCACTAAGTATTCTTGAGAAATTCCTAACTTCAGGTCTAGAGCAGAAGTGTATGAGTTAAATTTGGGACATCTTGTCTCAGAAATTAAGGGAGCTATCAAAGATCAACACGTTAAACAACACCAGCAGCAAGTAATCATTTTTTAAAAATAATATTTTGTTTTTAAATTATAGTTTCCATACTATATTATACGAGTTTCAGGTGTATCGCATAGTGATTTGACATCTATATAATTCACAAACTGATCACCCCAATAAATCTAGTACCCCTCTGACACCACACAGTTATTACAATATTATCGACTATATTTCTTAAGCTATAGTTTATATCTCCATGACTGTTTTCTAATGACTAATTTATACTTCTTAATTACTTCCCCCATTTTCACCAATTCTCCAAACCCAACCCATCTGGTAACAACCAAAATGTTCTCTGTATCTATGAGTTTGTTTTCTGTTTTTGTTTGTTTGTTTGTTTGTTTCGTTCTTTAGATTCCACATATATGTGAAATCATATGAAATTGTCTTTCTCTGTCTGACTTTCTCCATTCAGCACAATACCCTCTAGGTCCATCGTGAAACCTTTTTCTATCTCTTTGCTTTCAGTTTGTGTGTGTCTGTTAATCTGGAGTGAGTCTCTTGTGGACAGCGTATGTAAGGGATTTGTTTTCTTATCCATTCAGCCACCCTATCTTTCGATTAAAGCATTTAATTATTTTTCATCTGAAGTATTTGGTGATAGAAATGTAGTTATTCTTTATTCATATTTTTGATACGTATTTTTCCTTTTTAAAATATTTTTAATTAATTAATTAATTAAATGGTGACTGGTTAATAAAATTTGGTAAGTTTCAGCTGAATATTGTAACAGTAAGATATATATGTGTATATATATATACACACACACATATATATTTACATTGTGTGTTCACCTCTCATAGATTTCTTTCTATCACCAAATATTTGTCTCCTTTTACCTCATCTATCTTGCCTCTATCACCTCCCCTTACTCTCTGGTAACCATTAGTCTATTGTCCATATTTATGAGTCTCTGTTTGTTTGCCCTGTACCTTTGTTGCTTTTAGGTTTATATCCCACATATAAGTGATATCATGTGATTTTCAACTTTTTCTGTCTGGCTTATCACATGATTGTCTCGAGGTCCATCTATGTTGTTGCAAATGGCAATATTTCATCTCTTCTTATGGCTGAGTCATATTTCATTGTATATATGTACTACAGTTTCTTTAGCCAATCATCTATTGTAGGAAACTTTGGTTGCTTCCATGTTCTTTGGGGGTAAATAACCAGTAGAGGGATTCCTGGATCATATGGTAGATCAATTATTAGTTTTTTGAGAAAGCTCCATGCTGTTTTCCATAGTGGCTGTACCAATTTGCAGTCCCACCAGCCCGATATGAGGGGTCCTTTTTTCTCCACATCCTTACCAACGTTTGCTGTTACCTGTCCTGTTAATAACAGCTATTCTGACAGGTGTGAGATGGCATCTCATTGTGGATTTGATTTGTATTTCTCTAAAAGCTAGCGATGTTGAGCCTCTTTTCATATGTCGGTGGCCATTTGTATGTCTTCTTGGGAGAACTGTCTGTTCAGGTCCTGTACCAATTTTTTAATTGCATCATTTTTGTTGTTGTTGTTATTGAGTTGTATGAGTTCTTTGTATATTTTGAATATTAGGACCTTATTGGAGGCGTGGCTTGAAAATATATTTTCCCATCTGATGGTTGTCTCTTTACCTAGTTGATAATTTCTTTTCCTTATGCAGAAGCTTTTTAGTTTGATGTAGTTCCATTAATTTATTTTTTCTTTTAATTCCCCTGTCTTTGAGGTCAAATTAATAAATTTTTCTTTCAGTCCAAGGTCCATGAATTTTGTTATTGCTTTTTTTCTATGCATTTTATTGTCTCAGGTCTTATATTCAGGTGCATAATCCCTTTTGAGTTAATTTTGTTGTGTGGTGATAGACAACAGTCTAGTTGCATTCTTTTGTAGGTGGCTTTCCGGTTTTCCCAGCACCATTTATTGAAGAGGTTTTCCTTTTTAAACTGTATGTTTTTGGCTTTTTTTGTCAAAAATTGTCCACCCATATAAACATGGATTAACTTCTGGACTCTCGATTCTGTTCCACTGGTCCTTGTGTCTGTTTTTCAGCCAATACCATGCAGTTTTGATTACTGTCACTTTGTAGTATAATTTGAAGTCAGGTAGAGTGATGCTTCCCACCTTGTTCTTTTTTCTCAGGATTGCTTTGTCAATTTGTGGTCTTTTGTGCTTCCATACAAGTCTGATGATTTTTTGTTCTATTTCTTTAAAAAATGCCAATGGGATTTTGATTGGGATTGCATGAAATCTGTATAATGCTTTAGGTAATATGGTCATTTTAACTATGTTGATTCCTCCAATCCAAGAACACGGAATATTTTTCCATTTCTTTGTATCTTCTATTTCTTCTTATAGGGTCTTGTAGTTTTCATTATATAGGTCTTTAACATGTTTTGTAAGATTTATTCCTAAGCATTTTATTCTTTTTGTTGGAATTGCAAAAGGAATTATTTTTTCCACTTTCTTTTCTGACACTTCATTATTAGAGGATAGGAATGCATTATCTCCATTTCCCTTTGCAATTTGGATCACTGAATTTCCCCCTTTTCAGTTATTGCTACCTCTTTTTGTCCCTATACATGCTAAATGTTCATTTCTATTTTGTTTTAACAATTCTCTTATTATTTAATCTTCTAATGCTCTGTTCTGAGTAAGAGTTGCACTCTGATTTGAGAATTCTGTCTTTGCCATTGATTTTTGATAATTTTAATGCACTGTGTCTTGGTGAAGGCCTTTTGGGGTTGAGATAATTGGGTTTTCTGTTGACTTCCTGAATTCCAAGCTCCAGCTCATTACATAGATTTGGGTGATTCTGACCCACTATTTGTCTGAAAATGCTTTCTAATCCCTGTTCCTTTATCTCTCCTTTGGTAATGCCCATTATTCTTATATTTCCTCTCTTGATGGTATCAGCTAGTTATTGAATTTCTCTTTCATTATTTTTCGTTCTTCGGTTTCTCTCTTCTTCCTTCTGATTTATTTCTAGATTTCTATCTTTGATATCACTGATCCTTTCCTCCATTTGGTTGACTCTATTTCTCAAGCTTGCTATTTCAACTATTGCAGTGTGTGTGTGTGTGTGTGTGTGTGTGTGTGTGTGTGTGTGTGTGTATGCGTGCGTGTGTGCACGCGCGCGTGTGCACACGCATGCATTTTATCTCCGGAAGATCAGTGCTGTTCCTTTTGAGGATTTCAATCTTCTCTTTTTGTTCATCTAGTTGTTTCTTCAATTCCTAAAACTGTTGATATGACTCGTTTTGGAACTCACTGAGTTTTTTTAGAAGTACCATCTCAAATTCTAAGTCATGTAAGTTGTATATTTCTATGTCTGTAAGCTTATTTTCTGGAGATTTTTCTCTTTATTTTCTGAGATGCTTTGCTACCTTGGTTGTTCATGGTGTTTAATGGGTTATTTCTTTGCCTGGGCATTAATGGGAATGTATTTTGCTTCCTCCCCCCCGCCCCGAAAATTTATATCAAGGTCTCTCTTTAGCCTGCTGCAAAGAAAGCGCTTTTTTTGGGGGGGGGGGGTTTCCAGTAGGTGGCGTTTAAGTCTGTTGGATCCCTGCTTTATATGAAGCCTAAATGATGCCTTTTAAAATTTTCTTGTAGATATTTAATCATGCTCGCTACCCTAAGTTTCAGTCCCTGTTAGTGTTAGCGACAGTCTTGGCAGCATTTGCTCAGATTCTCCTGTGGCTCCACGGTGATCAGTCTTGTAGGATATTGGGGGACGGGCCCTCTGGGTTGGCAGTTGGGAGCTGTGGCTCAGCCTCAGTTTTGCAACTGCTGTTGATAAAAATCAACTGTTGTTTCTCTGCCAGCCGTTTCTCTGCTTTCTGCCCTGATGCCTGGGCATTCCCACCAGCTGGCCACAGGGAGCTCATAGCACTCCCAGGCAGAGCTGTTCAGGAAACTTGCTGCTTCTTCTCCCCTCCCCTTTTCCTACAGGGAACTCCAGAGGCTGCAAGAGGCAGCTTTTTTATTTCCCCCAGTCATCTGCCCAACACCTGGGGTTCTGACCTGTAGTAGCTCTTATACATAGATCCAATGCTCGAATGTGCTGGTGCACAGTTTGGGTCTTTTTAATGAGTTTTAGATGTTACTGTTGTTTCAAGGGGGATGTCTATCACTCCGTCATGTTTCCAAAGATCCTGGGTTTTATTTTTGGATTGTTGTTGTTGCTGTTGTTGCTTTTTTTTTTTTTTGCCTCTACCTATCAAAAAAAGATTCCCCTATAACATTTCTTTTATACTGGCTTGGTGGTTATGAATTGCTTTCACTTTTTCCTTTCTGGTAAGCTCTTCAACTCAATTTTAATTCAATTTAATTGCTAGCCTTGCAGGGTAGTACAGTCTTGGTTGTAGGTCCCTGCTTCCATCACTCTGAATATTTTTTGCTATTCTCTTCTGGCCTATGAAGTGTCTCTTGAGAAATCAGCTTACATTCTTATGGGAGTACCCCTATTAGTAACTAGCTGCCTTTCTCTTGCTGCTTTTATGGTTCTCTCTTTGGCTTTAACCTTTGGCATTTTAATTATGGTACATTTTGGTATGGGCTTGTTTGAGTTCCTCTTGTTTGGGACTCTGTACTTCTTGTACTTTTATGCCTATTTTCTTCAAATGATGAAAGATTTCCATCATTATTTCTTCAAATAGGCTCTCAATCCCTTGCTCTCTCTTCTCCTTCTTATAACTCTTTGATGTGAACATTGGTACACTTGATGTTTTCCAAGAGCTTTCTTTGCAGTCATGATTGGGTGTTTTCTTCTATTTTGTCTTTCAAATTGTTGATTTGAACTTCTGCTTCATCTAATTACCTGTTGATTCCTTCTAGTGTATTCTTCATTTCACTTGTTATATTTTTCATTTTTGAATGGTTCTTTTTCATGGTTTCTATGTCCTTTTATTATGCTTACTATCTCTGTGTTAAAATCCTCAGATATCATCTATTCTCCCCTTAAGTTCATTGAGCATTCTTATAACTAATGTTTTGAACTCTGTATTTTGTAGGTTGCTTGCCTCCCTTTCGTTTAGTTATTTTTTTCTGAAGTTTCCTGTTGTTTCATTTACGACATTTGTTGTCTTATTTTAGTTGCATCTTTGTGTTTGTTTCAATGTATTAGGTAGGTTTGTTACACATTCCAGTCTTGGCCAGATGGCCTTATGTAGTAGGTACCCTATGTAGCCATGGTGTGGTCTCCCTGGTCACTTGTGCCAGGAGCTCTGAGATTATTCCTTGTGAGTTGTGTGTGTTCTCCTGTTGTAGCTTAGCCTTGACTACTGTTAGCATGTCAGTGGGTGAACTGACTCTCAGGCTGACTGGCTGTGAGGATTGGCCACACCCAGATAGTATGAACTTCTGTGTAGGGGCAACCACACAGAGTGGAATTTGTTTTAGTGGGCTCATGTATCTGTTGAGACCACTTTTTGGGTGTTTCATTTGTGGGGCTAGTTAGGTGGTGCCTTTTTGTGGTCTGATGCCAGCCCCTGGGTGTATTGGTGCTATGGCCCCTTGGTAGGGGCTTTCGTGCAGGCCAAGGTCAGATGCTCCCTTTGATTACTTGGAACAAACTAGTAGGAGCTACAAAATGATCCAGTTGATTGCTGCCTGTGCAAGACCTGGGGTAAGTAGGAGACCATGCTGGGAATCATGGGTGGTTGCTTTCATTATCAGCCCTTGTGTGGCTTAGCAAGAGGCCCAGGGCTGCCAGATGGTTGCTCATAAGGTTCTGTAGCTGTGAGAACTTTTGAGGGGTATACATGGACCCTGAGACCCAGGGACCTAGGGATCACCATGATAAAGTGAGTAGATTTCACCTTGACAATGCAGATTCAGTTTTGGTGCCAATGCTGAGATTCTGGCCACCCAGAAGAGTCTCAGATTTCACTGAGGCCAGCCGCTGCCTGGCTCAGGCCTGTAAACCCATCATATTTGTTCAACAGATATTGTGGCTCATGCTGGTACTGGCTGCCCATCACCGAAAGTTTCTCCTGAAATGCGCAGGCTGCCCACAGGCCACGCAAGCTGATCGTTGATTACTGTCAAATGTGCTGCCTGAGGAGAGTGCAGGGTTGTGATGGTTGCTGGGCAACAAACTTGCCTTGGGTAAACTGTGGGTTGGATAGGATTGGAGTCTCAGGGAGACATAGCGTGGAGCAACCTGATCTCACTGGACCAATGCAGATTCAGCACTGGCTGTGAAGGAGGGTTCAACACAGGTAAGATGGTGCCTGTCTGTGGACTGTATCTGAGTGGGGCTCAACAAAGGAACAATGGAGGCTGTCCCTCTAGCTGCTGGAGGGACACGCACTGCACAAATCAGTCTTTCCCTGTATGTCTCTTATACTTCCCGAGCTGCTGATCTCTGCTGGAGCCCAGGGTGTCTACAAGTGAGTGAGTGAGTCTGTGTGCAGGCCTTTTAAGGGGGATGTCTGGGTTTTCAGGTTTCTTTTATCTCACCTATATAGCTGGTATCTCCACCGATTTTTACCATCTGATTTTGTGGGAACTCCTCTTTCTGGCATGTGAAACCTGGGCTGGTGAGCCCCTGTGTGGAGATAGGACCCCTCACTTCTTCAAGACCTCTGCAACACTATTCCTCCCAGTGCTCAGCAGGCCCCAGATGTGGGGCCCGTCCCGTTCACATCTCTGCCTTCCTACCAGCCCCAATGTGGCTTTTTCTCTATATCATCAGGTGTATGTGATATGTTCCTCTAGTCTTCAGGTAATTCTCCATGTTTTTTTATAATTTGGTTGTAATTTTAATGTGATCATGGGATGAGGCAAACCACATGTTTACCTAGCTTGACATCCTGAACACCTTCTCTGTTTTTAAGCTTTCAAATGTTTGTAATTCTAAATATATTTCTAAGACTTCTTTACTTTAAAAGCTCATATTTGTCCCCTTCTGGGTCTTTTTCATATGTCTGTTGTTTTCTCTGCCCATTGTTATGAATGGAAGTCAGTTTTTCTAACTGGTAACTGTAAAAAGGTTAACATCAGATCTGTATCCATTTACACATGTTTTATTCTGCCTAGGAAAATAATCTTGAGTCTGCCTTATCACAGCAGTTGTTATTCCTTGGAAACATACTGAGATAAGATAAATTGTGGGATGCTGACTATCGCTTTAATTTACTGTAAAACCAGTGATCTGCGAGTCTTTTCATGAGATGTGAATTAGTGCGTAGGAAGAGCTGTGAGCTACTGTGTGGGCCTTGGCATGTGTAACTGGAATGATATAAAAGACCAGTGAGAAACAATGACAGCAGCTTCTTTGTGTACAGGTAAATAATATACATCTTGACTTCATCTCAAGTAACCATGAATACCTCCTATATTAATGGGGGACTGGAAAGCTATACATGTGGGTATTTGTTCAATCTAGTAAGACAAAAGATATATATTCTCTCTCTCTCTCTATATATATATATACATATATATGTGTGTATATATATATGTATGTGTATATGTATGTGTGTGTGTATATACATATATACATATACACATGTATACATATATACATATATATACATACATCATACACACACACACACACACACACACACACACACACACATATATATATAATGTCCTCTATCATTCTATAAAGTAGACTAAATGTAATGCTAGATTTAAAGAGTTGGATTGCCAGTTCAACCTGTAACCATTCCTGGTGGTAGAATAGCTCATATGGCTTTTGTCAGATATTGTCCAATTTTTTCAGTTCAGATAAATGGACACAGTTTGTTTTTCCATGTCATTTAGCCAATATTTTATGCAAAGTAGGAATGGAACTGTAGGCAGCTGAACATAGCTATGGTGGCAAAGATTTTTACCTCTTCAAAAAATAAAATATATTATGTTACTCCTTTGCCTAAATTTTCCATGACTCCTGTGATAGGCATAATTCCAAGATGGCCTCCAAGATTCCTGTTCCATGATCTATATGCATTATATAACCCCTTAGCCTTGAGTGGGGAGGAATCTGTGAATATGATGGCATATAACTGATTAGTTTACAGCTGACTTTGAGTTAATCCAAAGGGATAATATCCAGGTGAATTTGACCTAATCAGGTGATATCATGCTCCTCCCCTCCAGTTTCATTGAGGTATAATTGACAAATAAAATTGTATATATTTAAAGTGTACAGTCGATGGCCATGCCACCCTGAATGTACCTGATCTTGTCTGATCTCAGAAGCTAAGCAGGATTGGGCCTGGTTAGTACTTGGATGGGAGACCATCAAGGAATACCAGGTGCTGCAGGCATAAAAAAAAAGTAAAGTGTACAATGTGATAATTGGATACATGTTTATACTGTAAAATTATTACCAAAATCAGGTTAATTAACTTATTTATCACCTCATGTAGTTACTTTTGGAAGGGTGGTGGTATGAAAATGCTTAAGACCTACTCTCAGCAAATTTCATGTATATGATACAGCATTAACTATATTCACAATGCTTAAATGTACATCTCTAGAGCTTATTTATCCTATGACTGAATGCTTGTTCCTTAGATTAGCATCTCTCCTTCTCTCCCTTATCCTTCAGCCCCTAGTAATCACCATTTTACTCTGTTTCTATGAATTTGACTTAAAAAAAAAAAAGATTGCACATACAGTATGTGCTTTTGTCTGCCTTATTTCATTTATATAAGATCCTCCAGACAAACCCATGTTGTCTAAAATGGCAAAATTTGCTTTTTCTAATGGCCAAATAATATTCCATTGTATATTTTCTCCCTACCCCCAGTTTTATTGAGATATAATTTACATAAAGCACTGTATATGTTTAAGGCATATAGCATCTGAATTACACATACTGTGAAATGATTACCACAATAAGTTTAATTAACATCCAACATCTCATAGAAACAAAAAAAGGTTTTTTCCTTGTGATGAGACAACTCTTAGGATATATTCTCTTAACAACTTTCATATATACCATACATTAATGTTAACTGTAGTTAACATGTTGTCCATTTTATCCCTAGTAATTATTTATTTTATAACTGGAAGTTTGTACCTTTTGGCCATCTTCATCCAGGTTCCTTTGGTAACCACAATCTTTTATCTTTTTCTATGAGTTTGGTTTTTTCTTTTCCTTTTAGATTCCACATATAAGTGAGATCATATAGAACTCATCACATTGTGTGTGTATAAATTTTATATACACACATCTTTATTCATTCATCCATTAATGAACATTTAGGTTGTTTGCATATAATAGCTATTATGAAAAATGCTGCAGTGAACATGAGAATGCAGATATTTGGGACACTGATTTCTTTTCCTTTGGCTATATGCCAGAAGTGGGATTGCTTGATTATATGTTAGTCTTATTTTTTAATTTTTATGAATCTCTAGAATGTTTTATATCATGGCTACCTCAATTTACATACCAACAGTGTACAAAAATTTCCTTTTCTTCACAACATTGCCAACATTTGTGATGGCTTTATGTTATCTTTTTGATGGTAGTCATTCTAACAAGTATGAGGTGATAGCACATTTTGGTTATGAATTGCATTTTTCTGATGATTAGTGATGTTTAGCACATTTTATTGTACTTTTTGACCTTTGCAGGTCTTTTTGGAAAAATGTCTATTCAGGTCCTTTGTATATTTTATTTTATTTTATTTTAGTCTTACTGAAATCTCATTTTATTTATTTATTTATTTAAAATTAGGTTTATTGGGGTAATAGTGGTTAATACAATTATAAATTTTTCAGGTGTACATCATAATTTGACATCTGAATATTCTATTGTGTTTACCACCCAAAGTCCAGTTTCCTTCAGCTACCATATATTTGATCACCTATATCGTCTTCACTTCATCCCTACCCCTTACATTTGAATATCTTTACCATGTACACTTTTACCATGTCTACCATCCATCACCTCCACGACCCCTGACACTTTGGTAATAATTAGTCTATAGTCCATGACATGAGTCACTGTTTGTCCTGTTCTTTTGTTGCCTTTAGCTTTATATCCCATATATGTGATGTCATGTGATTTTCAACTTTTTCTGTCTGGCTTATTTCACTTAGCATGATTATCTTGAGGTCCATCCATGTTGTCACAAATGGCAGTATTTCATCTCTTCTTATGGCTGAGTAATATTCCATTGTATATATGTACCACAGCTTCTTTAGCCAATCATCAATCGTAGAACACTTCAGTTGCTTCCATGTCTTGTCCACTGTGAATAATGCTGCTATGAACATTAGTGTGCAAATATCTTTATGGATAAGAGTTTTCAAGTCTTTGAGGTAAATACCAAGTACAGGGATTTCCATAGTGGCTGGACCAATTTGCAGTCCCATCAGCAGTGTATAAGGATGCCTTTATCTCAGCATCCTCTCCAATATTTGTTATTACTTGTCCTGTTGCTTATAGTCATTCTAACAGGTGTAAGGTGGTATCTCATTGTGCTTTTGATTTGTTTCACTAATAGCTAGTGATGTTGAGCATCTTTTCATATATTTATTGGCCATTTGTATGTCCTCTAGGGAGAAGTGTCTGTTCAGGTCCTCTGCCCATGTTTTGATTGGGTCATTTGGTTTTTTTTGTTGCTGTTGTTGAGTCATATAAGTTCTTTGTATATTTTGGATATTAGGCCCTAAGTGGAGGCATTGCTTGCAAACACATTATTACATTCGGATGGCCATCTCTTTACCTTGTTAATTTCTTTTGCTGAGCAGAAGCTTTTTAGTTTGATGCCATTCCATTCATTTATTTTTGCTTTTACTTCCCTTGCCTTTGAGGTCAAATTCATAAAATACTCTTTAAGTTCATGGTCTTTGAGTTTCATTCCTACGTGTTCTTCTATGCATTTTATTGTTTCATGTCCTTAATCCACTTTGAATTAATTTTAGCGTGTGGCGATTGACAACAGTCTAGTTTCATTCTTTTGTGGATGGCCTGTCAATTTTCCCTGCACCCATCATTGAAGAGGCTTTCCTTTCTCCACTGCATGTTTTTGTTTGTTTTTGTCGAAAATTATTTGCCCATATAAATATGGGTTTACTTCTGGACTCTCAATTCTGTTTCACTGGTCCATGTGTCTGTTTTTCTGCTAATACCATGCCATTTTGATTACTGTCGGTTTCTAGTATAATTTGAAGTTGGGTAGAGTGATGCCTCCCCTCCAGCCTCGTTCTCTTTTCTCAGGATGGCTTTGGCAATTAGGGGTCTTTTGTACTTCCATACAAATCTGATGATTTTTTATTCTATTTCTTTAAAAAATGCTAATGGAATTTTGATGGGGATTGCATTAAATCAGTATAATGATTTAGGTAATACGGTCATTTTCACTATGTTGATTCTTCCAAACCAAGAACACAGAATGTCTTTCCATTTCTTTGTATCTTCTTCTATTTATTTTAATAGGGTCTTGTAGTGTTCATTATATAGATCCTTCACATGTTTTGCAAGATTTATTCTTAGGTATTTCATTTTTGTTGCAATTGCAAAAGGAATTATTTTTTCACTGCTTTTTTCTGAGTATAGGAACACTATGGATTTTCAAACGTTAATTTTGTATCCAGACACTTTACTGTATTTGTTTATTTTTCTAGTAGTGTTCTTGTGGAGTCTTTAGGGTTTTCTATATAGAGAATCATGTCATCTGCAAATAGTGACAGTTTGACTTCTTCATTTCCTATTTGGATGTTTTTTTTATAACTTTCTCTTGCCTAATTGCACTTGCTAGAACCTCCAATGTTATATTGAATAACAGTGGCAATAGTGGACAGCCTTCCCTTGTTCTTGATCTTAGAGGGAAGGGTTTTAGTTTTTCACCATTACCTATAACATTGGCTGAGTGTTTGTGATAGATGGCCTTTATTATGTTAAGGTACTTTCCTTCTATACCGATTTTGTGAAGTGTTTGGATCATAAATGGAGCTGTATCTTGTCAAACGCTTTTCTGCATCTATTGATATAATTACATAATTCTTATTTTTTAATTTGTGTATGTGGTGTATCACATTCATTATTTTGAGTATGTTGAACCATCCCTGTGCCCCTGGGGTGAAGCCCACTTGATTGTGGTGTATAACCTTTTTACTATGTTGTTGTATTTGGGTCACTTGTATCATATTTAGAATTTTTGTATCTGTGTTCATGGGAGATATTTGTCTGTAGTTCCTGTGTGTGTGTGTGTGTGTGTGTGTGTGTGTGTGTGAGTATGCGCATGCGCGCATGTATGTGTGTTACCCTTACCAGGTTTTGGTATCACAGTATAATTGGCCTCATAAAATAAGTTAGGAATTCCTGCCTCCTCTTCGATTTTTTGGAAGAGTTTGAGGAAAAAAGGTATTAAATCTTCTTTGAATATTTGGTAGAATTCACTGGTGAAGCTGTCTGGTCCTGGACTTTTACTTTTTGGTAGGTTTTTGATGATTGTTTCAATTTTCATACTGCTGATCAGTCTATTTAGATTTTATAGATCTTCTTGATTCAGTTTAGGAAGGTTGAATTTTTCTAAGTACTGTTCCATTTCTTCTAGGTTATTATATTTGCTGTTATATAGTTTTTACAGTATTTTGCATAATCTTTTGTATTTCTATGATGTCAGTCATAATTTCCCCTCTTTAATCTCTGATTTTGTTTATTTGTGTCCTTTTTTTTTTTTTTTTTAGTGAGTCTCGACATGGGGATGTCAATTTTATGAACCTTCTCAAGGAACCAGCTCTTTGTTGCATTTATTGTTTCTATTTTTTGTTGTTGTTTTCAATTTTATTTCTGTTCTAAGTTTATTTATTTCTTTCCTTTTGTTGACTTTAGACTTCATTTGTTCTTCCTTTTCTAATTTTTTTTAAGATAAAGCATAGGGTTGTTATTTGGGCCCATTCTTAGTTTTGGAGGTAGGCCTGTAATGATATGAACTTTCCTCTTATGACTGCTTCAGCTATGTCTAAAAGTTTTCATATGTTGTACTATCATCATCTTTCATTTCTATGTATCTCTTGATCTGTTTTTATTCCTTCTCTGACCTAGTTATTCTTCAGTAGCATGTTGTTTAATCTTCATGTATTTGTGGTTCTTCCTGCTTTCTTTCTGCAGTTGCTCTCTAGTTTCAAAGTATTATGATGAGAGAATATTTTTGGTATCATTTCAACCCTCTTATATTTGTTGAGGCTATCTTTTTATCCCAGTATGTGGTCGATTCTTGAGAATGTTCCATGTGTACTAGAGAAGCTGTTTTGATATAGAAGGCTCTGTGAATGTCAATTATGTCCAATTGTTCTAATATGTCATTTAAGGATGTTATTTCCTTATTGATTTTCTTTTTGGATGATCTGTCTTAATCCAACAGTTGAGTCTTTAGGTGCCCTACTATGATCATGTTTTGGTGTGTTTCTTCCTTTAGTTCTGTTAGTTATTTCTTTACATATTTCGTGCCTCCCTTAGTGGGAGCATAGATATTAATAAGTGCTATGTCTTCTTGGTGCATGATTCACTTTATCATTATGAAGTGTCCCTCAGTATATTTCTTTACCTTTATCATACTGAAGTCTATTTTGTCTGATATAGTACTGCTACTCCTGTTTTTCTCTGAATGTATGCAGTATCATTTTTTTCCACCCTTTCAGTTTGAGTCTATATTTGTCTTTGGATCTGAGATGTGTGTCCTGGAGGCTGCATATGTTTGAGTTTTGTTTTTTGATCCAATCTGCAACTCTGCGCCTTTTTATTGGTAAGTTCAGTCCATTTATGAGATCTTCTTATAACCATTTTATCTTTGCTTTCTGGTAGCTTGGTGTTTCCATTGCTTTCTTGTCCTTGTTTTTCTTTTTTCTTTATTTTGGTTGGCTTTTGTGGGTTTTGCATCTGGTTCTTCTTTTTTTTATGTTAGATACTTCATTCTGAACCTTTGGTGTGTGGGTACCATTACGAATATGAAAAGATTATATATATATAATTTTCATTACTATCTAGTTATACCAATTTACTCATTATTTAAGCTATAATGCCCTGTCTTAGTCAGAGCTGTACTCCTCTGCTTCTATTTATCTGATAGTCACCTTACTCCTAATTATGTATATATATTTTTTGTCATTTTGTTTTAGGTGAGCTGACCCCTTTCAGTATTTCCTGTAGTGCAAGACTCTTAGTGGAGAATTCCCTCAATTTTTGCATGTCTGGAAAAGTCTTAATTTTTTCTTCCTATCTGAAGGAGAGCTTAGCTAGATACATTATTCTAGGCTGGTAGTTCCTTTCACTTTATTTAAACTAATAGTTTAAATATTTGATTCTATTCCTTTCTGGCTTATAATGTTTGTGCTGAGAAGTCCGATGACAATCTAATGGGTTTTCCCTTATATGTTACCATTTTCTTCTTCCATACTGTTTTGAGAATTCATCCTTGTCATTAATTTTTGATACCTTTAATACAATGTGTTTTGGTGAAGGCCTTTTCGGGTTGAGATAATTGGGTGTTCTGTTGACTTCTTGAATTCCAAGCTCCAGCTCATTCTTTAGATTTGGGAAATTCATGTCAACTATTTGTTTGAAAATGCTTTCTAATCTCTGCTGCTTTTCCTCCCCTTTGACAGTGCCCATTATTCTTATGTTTCTTCTCCTGATGGTATTAGCTATTTCTTGTATTTCTCTTTCATTATTATTTTTTTGTTTCCTTATTTTTCATTCTTCAATTTTTCTCTTCTTCCTTCTGATTTATTTCTGGAATCACTGTTTCTTTCCTCCATTTGGTCAACTCTATTTTCCAAGCTTGCTATTTCATTTTTCATCTCTTTTAGTGTTCTCCATCTCCAGAAATTCTATTTGGTTCCTTTTGAGGGTTTCAATCTCTTTGCTAAAGAACCCATTCTGCTCTGTAGTTGCTTTTTTTCCAGTTTTTGAAATTGTTGATATGGATTGTTTTGATCTCATTGAGGTTTTTTTCAGAAGTACCATTCTGAATTCTCTGTCATTTAAGTTGCATATTTGTATGTCTGTAAGCTTATTTTCTGGAGATTTTTCTCTTTCTTTCTGAGCTGCCTTGTCATCTTGGTTGTTCATAGTGTTTACAAGGCTATTTCCCACTTGGGAATTAATAAGTGCATTTTTCTTTTTTCCAGAAAGAAGATTTATTATAATTATATACTGTGTCTCTTTAGCCTGTTGTGAAGAAGGTGGTTGTTTTTTTGGTTTCCAGTAGGTGGCATTTAAGTCTCTTGGATTCCTACTTCATATAAAGTCGTAGTAATGCCTTTCTTTTTCTTGTAGCTATTCAATTACGCTCACTACCCTGTTTTAATCCCTGTCAGTTTTAGCAAGTTTCAGAAGCATTTTCTCAGATTCTCCTGGCACTCTGTGGTGTTTGGTCTTGGAGGTAATGGGGAAGGGGTCCTCTGGGATGGGGAATAGGGGCTGCTTCTCAGCCGAGTTTTTTGCAACTGCTTCTCTCCCATCCCCTCTCTATGCTCTCCCCACTTTTTTTCTTTCTGCCCTGATCCCTGGGTAGTGTTGTTGCATGGAGCTCACAGCTCTCTTAGGCAGGGTTGTTCAGAGAACCCACTGCACATTCTTTCCTCCCTCTCCACTTGCATGGAACTCCAGTAGCTGCCAAAGGCAGCTTCTTTTTCTCCCAATCTACCACCCGACTCCTGGGATTTTGACCTGTGGTAGCTCTTATTTGCAGATTCCATGCTCAGACTTTCTAGTGTGCAAGTTGGATGTTTTTTGTTGAGTTTTAAATGTTCAGTTTATTGTTGTTTCAAGGGGAGAGATCTAGGGATGTCTCCCACTCTGCTATGTTTTTTAGAAAAATCAGAATATAATTTAAAATATAAAGTTAGAGCTTGTTTTCACACAAATACTTGAGTGTCTTTAGAGGCATCCTGGAATCAATTTTATTTATATATTTATTCATTTATTATTATTTTTTTACTTTTTAAAACTTTTTTTTGGAATCAATATTAAGTAAAGATAATTAAATGATTTCTGTCAATGGAGATGAACATCCCAGTGATAAAGAAACCATATCTTGTTAATACAATAGTACAAGCACATACACTAAATTATAAAAGTCATTGAGAAACTATGGTCTTTTCTTAAAAGATGTATTATCTAGTTTTACTGCTAAAAGAATCTTATAGCAGTGGTTGTAGCATGAGCATGAATTTTGCTTTCTCAGTGGTCACGTACATCCCTGGTGCCTAGACTTTGGTTGCTGCTGTCTCTGCCGCAGCCACTACTACTACTATAAGAAACTAGAACTCTTTGGACAGGAGGTAGGAGAAAAAGCTAATCCCATGTTTTACAGAGGGAAAAAACTGGAGATGGCTTTGAACACCTTCCTTTCAATCACACCATACAGTACTGAGAGTTAAAAGAAGCTCGCTTAAAGGAGCTTTGACTGGCATAGTTGTCACAATTTGAGCACTTAAAAATGATTAATTGGAACTGCTTAAGTATATATAAGATGCCACGTGTTCATAAATATACTTAAGAGCTAAGTTAATATAATCAAGTGTGTTAAAATGTAATTGTAAAAGGATGGATGGAATACAGTATGATTCATTATTATTTACAATGAATGTTTTTCAATTACAGTTGACTTACAGTGTTTTGTCTCACATGCACAACATAATTAAGACATTTATATTTATTATGAAGTTGTTATCCCAACAAGTCTAGTACCCATCAGACACCATACATACTATTACAATATTATTGACTATATTTCCTATGTTGTACTTTACATCATCATAAATACTTTTTATAAATGGCAAACTGTACTTCTTAATCTCTTTCACCCTTTCTACCCATTCCCACAATACTGCTCCCATCTGGTGACCATTGATTTGTTTTCTGTATTTATGAATTTGTCTCTGTTTTGTCTGTAAATTAATTTTATTATTATTTTTTAGATGCCACATATAAGTGAAATCATATAGTATTTGTCTTTCTCTGTCTGATTTCACTTAGCACAATGCCCTTTAGGTCTATCTATGTTGTCACAAATGATAAGATTTCTTATTTTCTTATGGCTGAGTAATTTTCCATTTTATGTATGTATCACAACTTCATTATTCAATCATCTATTGATGGGCACTTAGGTTACTTCCATATCTTGGCTACTGTACATAATGCTGCAATGAACATATGGATGCATATATTTTCAATTTAGTGTTTTGGATTTCTTTAATAAATACTCAAATGTGGAATTTCTGGGTCATATGGTAGTTCTATTTTTAGTTTTTTGAGGAACCTCTGTACTGTTTCGTAGCGGGTGCACCAATTTGCAATCCCACAACAATGTATGAGGGTTCCCTTTTCTCCACAGCTTTGTCAATGTTTGTTTGTTGATTTACTGATTATAGCCATTCTGACAGGTGTGAAGTGATATTTCATTATCAATTTGCATTTCTCTGATGATTAGTGAAGTTGAGCATCTTTTCATGTCAGGCCAATCTGTATGTCTTCTTTGAAACAATGACTTTTCGACTTTACTTACAATTTTTTAATTGGACTGTTTGTCTTTTTAATGTTAAGTTGTACATGTTCCTTATATATTTTGGATATTAACCCTTTATTGGATGTATCAAGGGAGACTATCTTCTGCCATTTAGTTAGGCTGTCTTTTTGTTTTGTTGATGGTTTCTTTTCCTGTGAAAAAACTTTTTAGTTTGGATACATTTTGCTTCCTTTGCCTAAGGAGACATATCTAAAAGCATCTTATTAAAATGAATATAAAGAGTTTGTTGCCTATGATTTCTTTTAGGAGTTTTATGGTTTTGAGGCTTACAGTTAGGTCTTTAATTCATTTTTGTGTTTATTCTTATATGTGGTGTAAGAAAGTGATCAGTTTCATTGTTTTGCATGTGTCTGTCCAGTTTTCCTAACATTATTGAAGAGCCTATCTTTACCCTATTGTATATTCTTGCCTCTTTCATCATAGATTGACCATATAGGTGTAGCTTTATTTCTGGGCTCTCTATTCTGTTTCATTTATTTGCCTGTTTTTATGCCAGAACCATGTTGTCTTGAATACTATAGCATTGCAGTATAGTTTGATGCCAGGTAGTGTGATATCTCCAACTTTGTTTTTTCTCAAGATTGCTTTGACTTTTCAGGTTCTTCTCTGGTTCCACAGAAATTTAAGAATATGTGTGCCAGTTGTGTAAAAAAATGCCAGTTGTATTTTGATGGACTGCACTGAACCTGTAGATTGCTTTAGGTAGTACAGATGTTAAAGATATTGATTCTTATTATCAATGAGCATGGTATATCGTTTAATTTATTTGTACTTTCTTCAATTTCTTTCTACAATGTCTTATAGTTTTCTGAGAATGGGTCTTTCACTTTGGGGGTGAAATTCATACCTACTCATTTTATTCTTTTCAGTGCAATTAAAGATGGGATTGTTTTCTTAATTTCTCTCTCTGATCGTTCATTATTGGTGTATAAAAATACAACCAATTTTTGAATTTTTTTAGTATCCCATGAATTTAGTGAATTAATTTATTAGTTCTAAGAGTTTTTTTTTTTTTTTTTTTTGGTGAAGTCTTTAGATTTTCCTCTATATAGTATTATGTCAACTGCAAATAATGACAGTTTTACTTCTTTTTAATTTGGATGCCTTTTATTTCTTTTTCTTGTCTGATTGCTGTGGTTAGAACTTCCAATACTATGTTGAAAGTGGTAAAAGGGAACATTCTTGTCTTGTTCCTGATCTTAAGAAAAACTCTTTCAGCTTTTCCATGATGAGTATGATGTTAGCTGTGGGTTTGACATATATGACCTTTATTTTGTTGAGGTAGGTTTTCTTTATCCCCACTTTGTCGAAAGATTTTGTCATAAAAAATGTTAAATTTGTCAAATGCTTTTTGTACATCTATTGATATAATCATATAATTTTTATCCTTTGTTTTATGTGGTATAAACATTACTTGATTTGCTGACATTGAACTAACCTTGCAACCTAGGAATAAATCACACAAAATCATGGTATATGATCTTTTCAATGTATTGCTGAATTTAGTTTGCTAATATCTTTTGAGGTATTTTGTATCTATGTATCTAAGGGATCTTGGACTAAACTTCTCTCTTTTCTAATGCTTTTGCATGGTCTAAAATCAGGGTAATTTTGGTCTCTCAAAAATAAATCTGGAATCCTTCCCTCCTCTGCATTAATTTGGTATATTTTGAAAATTAGGTATTAATTCTTCTTTGAAAGTTTGGTAAAATTCACCTATTTAGCCATTTGGTCCAGGACTTTTGTTTACTGAGAGTTTTAAAATTACTGAGTTAATTTTGTTAGTCATTGTTCGGTTCAGATACTATGTATCTTTCTGATCCAGTCTCAGAAGATTTTATGTTTCTAGGAACTCACCCATTTCTTACAAATTCTTCAATTTGTTGGCATATAATTGTTCATAGTATTTCCTTATAATCCTTTGTATTTCTCTGGTGTCAATTTTTATATCTCAAATTTTATTTCTGGTTTTCTTCATTTGGGCCTCCTTTCTCTTTTTTGATGAATCTAGTTTAAGGATTATCAATTTTGTCTTTTCAAAGAACCAGCTCTTGATTTCATTGATGTTTTTCTATTGTTTTATTTTTTAATTAAAAAAATTGTTTTTTAGAATCTATTTCATTTATTTCTGCTCTGATCATTATTCTTTCCTCCCTAATACTTTGGGCTTTCTTTGTTCAGTTTAAGATATTATTATTTGAGATTTTTCTTGTTTCTTGAGGTTGGAATGTATTGTTATGTATTTTCTTCTCAGAACTGCTTTGGCTGTATCCCATAGATTTTTAGGTCATTGTCTTTTCATTTTCCTTAAGATATATATTTTTTACTTCTCCCTTGATCTCAGTGTTAACCCATTGTTTAGTAGCATGTTTTTAGCTCTGTGTTTGTGTTTTTCAGTTTTCTTGTAATTGACTTTGTTTCATAGCACTGTGAGATTCATATCAGAAGATGTTTGATATGGTTTTAATCTTAAATTTATTGAGCCTTGAGTCATGGCCTAACACGTAGTTAATTCTGGTAAACGTCCCATGTGCACTTGAAAAAAATGTACATTCTGCTTCTTTTGGGTAAATGTCCTAAAATACAATTAAGTCCATTGATCTAATGTGTCATTTAGGGCTGTTTCCTTGTTGATTTTCTGTTTGGAGGATCAATTCATTGATGTCAAAGCCCCCTACTTTTGTTGTCTTACTTCAATCCCTGCATGTCATTATTTTGCTTTATATATTTAGGTGCTTTTATGTTGAGTGACTAGATATTTACAAGAGTTATATTCTCTTGTTGGATTGCTTTCCTTATAAAGTCCCCTTGTATCTTGTTACAGCCAACCCTTATTTTAAAGTCTATTTTATGTGATGTAAGTTTTTCCCCCAGTTTTTAAAAAAAATTCTATTTGCATGAAATATCTTTTCCTATCCCATTATTTTGTTTATGTCTTTTAATCTGAGGTGGGTCTCCTGCAGGTAGCATATGTACAGGTCTTGATTTTTCTTTTTTTACCCAGACACCCTATGTCTTTTGAATTGAACATTTAGTCCTTAACATTTAAAGTAATTATTGATAGGTATGTAGCTATTGCCATTTTATTGTTTTCCAATTGATTCTGTAGTTCTCTGTTCTTTTCTTATTCTCTTGCTCTTCTATGTTGATAACTTTCTATAGTGTTGTTTGGATTATTTGTGTGTGTGTGTGTGTGTGTGTGTGTATGTATATACATACATATATATATATATATATATATATATATATATATATATAATATATATATATATCTCATAGATATTTGGTTTGTGGTTACCATATGCTTCACATGTACAAAGCTATGTTTATAGTATTCTATATCAAGTTGGTGGTCACTTAAATTCAAGCAAATTCTAAAATCACTACAATTTTTACTCACCCACTCCATTTGTTTTTGTCTTTTTTTAACTTCCTGTTTGTGAATATCCCTTAATTTATTGTAATCATATACGGTCTTTCTACTTTTCCCTTTTAACTCTTGTATTAGCTTTATAATTGGTTGATCCACTGCTTTTACAAAGGTTGCATTAGTTAAGATTTTTTTCTTTCCTCTATTTTCTTATTTATATGTTTGCTTTTTTTCTTCTTAAAAAGATCCTTTAAGGATTTCTTGTAATACTGGTTTAGTGATCTCCTTTAGCTTTTTCTCCTCTGAGAAATGACCTCTCCTTCAATTCCAAATGATAGTCTTGCTGAGTAATCATGGTTGGAGGTCTTGGTTTTCTTATTACTTTGAATGATTCATGCCAATCCCTTCTGGCCTGCAATGCTCTTGTCGAGAAATCAGCTGACAATCTTATGAAGCTCCCTTGTATGTTAATAACTCAATTTCTCTAGCTGCTTTTAAGATTCTTTGTTCTTAATTTTGGCATTTAAATTATAGGTGTTGGTGTGCACCTGGGACCTGGCACCTCTGGGGCCTTGCATCCCCAGGGTCTAGCACCTCTGGCACACTTGAGGGGCCTGGCACATCCAGGGCCTCACACACCTGGGGTTGGTCTGTGGCTCCACCTGGGGCACAAACCCATGACCTTCTGCGTGTAAAGCAGAAGTGCTAACTATTACACTATGGAGCCACCCCTTGAAGTACTTGTTGATAGATACATAGTTATTGTCATTCTTTATTCATATTTATGATACATATTTTTTTCTTCATAAAAAAAGTTGCTCCAGCACTTCCTGTAATACTAGGTTGCTGTTGAGGAATTCCTTTAGCTTTTTCTTGTCTGGGAAACTCTTAACTGTCCTTCGATTCTAAATGATAGCTTTGCCAGACAGAGTAATCTTGGTTGTAGGTCCTGGTTATTTTTATCACTTTCAATATCTTATGCCAAGTACTTCTGGTCTGCAAATTTTCTGTTCAGAATTTGTCTGACAGTCTTATGGGAGCCCCCTTGAAGGTAACTAATTGCTTTTTTCTTATTGCTTTCAAAATTCCTATTTGAATTGAACCTTTGGAATTTTAATTATAATGTGTCTTGATGTGGGCATCTGAGTTCATCCTGTTTGGGAGTATATGAACTTTCAGGGGTTGTTATGTCAATTTCCTTCACTAGGTTAGGGAAATTTTCCATCATTTCCATCATAGGTTTTCAACTTCTTGCTCTCTCTTCTCCTTCTGGTACCCCTATGATACGAATGTTGTTTTGCTTGATGTTGTCTCAGAGGCTCCCTAAACTTTTTTTTCGATTCTTTTTTCTTCTGCTACTTCATCCTCTATGTTGGTGATTTGAACCTCCACTTCCTCCACTCTGTTGATTCCCTCTAATGTACTCTTCATCTCAGATATTGTATTCTTCATTTCTGTCTGGTTCAAGTTTTCTCCATTAAAAAAAAAAATTTATCTTTGTTAAAGTTCTGAGTCCATCTACTCTTCCCCTAAGTTCCTTGAGCATCCTTATAATCAGTGTTTTGAACTGTGCATCTGGGAGATTGCTTGTCTCCATTTTGGTGAGTTCCTTTTCTGGAGCTTTGTTCTGTTCTTTCACGTGGATTATGTTTCGTTGTCTTCCCATTTTGGCTGCCTTCCTGTTTCTGTTTCTACACACTAGGTAAAGATCGTAAGTCTCCTATTCTAAGTAGAGTGGCTTTATTTAGTAGGTGTCCTGTGGGGCCTAGTGGCAGAGTCATGAGAGGGGTCTCACTGCAGGCAAAATTCAGCCACAGCCTGTGCACCTTCAGGGCCACATGGTAAGAGTTACCAAGCAATCCACAGATGGCTGCCACCCTTGCTAGGCTTATAGGTGCCTCGAAGGGTCAAGTCAGAAACTGAGGCCAGCTGCCACTATTGTGGGTCTTGGGGCTGCTCTGCAAAAGGTACAGGGCAGGCCAAAGCCAGATGCTGCTTCTTTGGGTTTTATGAGTCTTTGAGAGTTTAGGAAAGTATACCACAAGAGCCATCACAGGCCAGTTGTATGGAATAAAGTACTGGAAGTGGCTTGGGTTGGCCCACAAGTTAGAAGAGGCAAGTCTCAGGGAATCACCTGGGTGGAGTGACCTGTGTTATCTAGGTTGATGGTGACTCAGGTATGGTGGTGCCTGTCAGAATATGGGAGTTGGGAGGGCTCAACAGAGGAACAATGGATACTGCCAGCACTTCTGTACAGGAGAAAGCTGCCCCTTTACTGCTTCCCCAAACCCTGACAACTCAGTATTTCCCTGTGTCCCTGGTGCTCCTTGAGCAGCTGCTCCACAGCTGAAGCTCAGAGTGACTGAGTCTGTCAGCAAATAAGTCTGGGCATGGGCCCTCTAAGAGGAGTCTGACTCCCTCAGCCTTCTGTCTCACTCAGCTGCAATCTCTGTTGATTTTAACAGCCAGAGGTTGTGGGAACTGGAAACCTGGGCTGAGAACCCGTTTGGGGCTAGGACCCTTCACTTTTCAGGTGGGGGTGGGGGCTCTGTAGCCAAGATAACCCTCTTGATTCTCGATTGCCACACATGGTTGTGGTCCAGGCCAATTCTCATCTCTGCCCTCTTATCAGTTCGAGGTGACCTCTTATTTTTGTCCCTAGTTGTAGGGCTTCTGTTCAGCTCCTGACCTCAGGTGACGCCATGTGATCGTTGCTCCATAGTTCTGTTATAATATTGGTGTGGTCACAAGAGTACGCATGCACAACATCCACTTTCCGTGCCATCTTGACTGGTAGAGAGCTCCAAATAGCTTTTCAATCCTTTGCTCTCAATCTTCTTCTGGTACCCCTATGATGTGAATATTGGCACGTTATGTCATTCCAAAAATTCCTTAAACTAGCCTTATTTTTTTATTTTTGTTGTTTCAATTGGGTGTTTTCCACCTGTTTGTCTTCCAGATCATCAATTCAATTCTCTTCTTTAGAAAATTCGCTACTGATTTCCTGTTTTCTTCATTCCAGTTACTTTAACTTCATTTCTTACTGTTTTTTAAATGCTTTCTGTTAGTTGATGATGTTCTCATGAAGTTCATCTATTCTTCTCTTACATTCATTGAGCATCCTTATAACCAGTATTTTGAACTCTATCTGGTAGATCACTTGTTTACATTTCATTGAGTTCTTTTTCTAGAATTTTGTCCTGTTCTTTCATTTGAGACATGTTTGTCTCATTTTGGCTGATTTCCCTGTTTGTATTTATTAGGTAGATGTGCTGTACCTCCCAGTCTTAGCAGAGTTGCCTTATGTAGTGGATATTTTGTGGGGTTCAGAGGCACATTCTTCCTGGTCACCTAAGCTGAGTGCCCCAGAGGTATCCCTTGTGTGGATTGTGTGTGCCCTCATGTTATAGTTGAGACTTGCTTGCTGTGTGGGTAGGACTGATCCTTAGGCTGCTGGCTGAAGGCTGGCCATGACTTTAGCAGACAAGCTGGTGTGTGGGGGCTGATTCCATGGAGTGGGAGTTGATTTAGTGGGGCTCTCATGAAACCAAGTCAACCTTTTGAGTATCATTTTTGGAGGTGGTTGGGGTGCTATGGTGTTGTTTGAAGCAGGCCTTTGGGTGTGTTGTTTATTGAGCCTCTCATTAGGGTCTTCAGTGTAGGCCATCTTCAGATGTCACTTGTGCCTGAATTAGGGCAATCTGGCGGGAAATACAAAGTGATCTGACATTGGTTGCCCCTTGTGATGGGCTTGGATGCTCTTGAAGAGATTATGCCATGAACTGAGATGGCTTCCACTTGTGCTGGGCTTTTGGACATTTAGTTAAAGCAATGTTCCAAGCCAACATTGGTCATAGCTTATGACAGTCTTGGGGTTGCTTATTACTAGTTGGTAACAGGGTATGCTGAGGCCAGTCACTACTTGTTTGGGGTTGTAGACCTTTAAGAGATTTTAATAAAGTCCACATGAGCCAGAGTAGGCCACTTGCATGTATAAGCTGCTGGGAAACATTCAAATGGATTGTGAGTTTTGTGAGTTTGGTCTCAGGGAATCATCAGGGTGGTATGAACAGTATTAGCCAAGTTAATGGATTGCCTAGATTTTGTACTTGCTCATGTCTTCTGTTTAGGTGTGAGATGAGCTATACAAAGAAACAATGGCGCCTGCTAACACTTTCACCTTGGAGAGAGCTGCCCTGATCCCTGACCTTTCAGCCCTTTCCCTGAAGGTAATCAATTTAATTCTTCATCATATGTCCCTGCAGCTCTTTGAGCTGCTGCTTCTGTGCTGGAAGCCATAGTTAGTGAGTTTGTGAGTGAGCAAGTCCATGAGCAGGCCCCACAAGTAAATGCCTGGGACTCCAGTAGCCCTTCATTTCACTCAAATGTGTAATCCCCACTGGTTTCTGCAGTCAGATATTATGGAGACTCCTTTTCCTGGCACTGGCATACCAGGTTGGGGGGCTAGGACTTTTCCAGTGGGAATCTCCACAGCTGAGATATTTCTCCCCATTCTTAAATGCCACAACGTGGGTGTGGGGCCTGTCCATTCCACATCTTAGCCCCTCTTATCAGTCTCGTTCTGGTTTCTTTACATTCTTAGTCATAGGAATTCTGCTCAGCTAGTCTTCAGGTGGGTCTTAATAATGGTTGTTCTATAATTTAGCTATAACAAGAACTAATTAGATATAACAGTCACATACAATAACCAAGTAGAAAGAGGATTCAACAGTTTGTTGCAAAATGAAGTACTAAATATTCTATAGAGGAACACAACAAAATTAGCATTCTTCAGTAAGGAGTTGGATGACATTAATCATACTAAGGAAGCATATAGAAGCTTTAAATAATGTTAGCCAACAAGATCATCAAAATGACAGGACAGTGGACCATGGTTTGGGGACAGTTCAAGAATCAAAAAATTTAAATCTATACAAAAGGTTGGTCTTAAAACATCCCAAGACATAATAAGTAATATTGTTATAACGAACCAAAGAAAGTTACTTGATCTGAATGACTCAGGGATCAACCAGTTGCTGATCCAGAAATTGTAACTTAATTTGTCTGAGACAATATTGTTTTATTTTAAGCTGGACAAGATTACCAAAAACCTGAGGTAGGAATACAAATAGTACATGTTTGAACAACTTAAATCTAGAAATAACTGAATAATTGGAACCTTCGGAAAGGAATGTTGGCTATTTAAAGAATGTCAATTGGTTTCTTAAATTAATAAACTGAACATTAATCAAAATACAAATGAGTATTTTTATCCAAGCAATAAGCCTCTCGGACATAAGAGAACATATCAACATGATGCTCCTTTAATATTCTGAGGTTCTGAGAAACAGGCATATAGATTTTGGTGTTGAGCAGCAATCTTTCATTTTATTAATTTAAATATATTAAATGTTTTCAGAGTGTTATAAAACACAGTTCCTGGCACTGATTAGGAGTAAGATAATCCATTTTTTGAATGTATTTTATTCTGAGAAACTCTGAATAAATCTTTTATTATTATATGTAGGCTTAAGTATTTCTTTTTACAAAAGAAGGGCAATAACACTTGGTTGGATGGACTAGATGAAATAATTAATATCTTGCCCTCCCAGACAGAAATAAATAATAACAAAGAGGTTTTTGAATGGGTACTACTCCTATGGCTCCCCTACTCCAACATCAGTATCTTGATGTAATTAATATATATTTATGGTTCACTCCTTACTTTGAAGTTCACTCCTTATTTTGAAGAGAACAAAGAACATGAGAATGAATTCACACGAGAATGAGTTTACTGTACAATTAAGAAAAAACTAATCATTAATGACCCTAAGAAATATGGATACACACACACACACACACACACACATATGTATACACATATATTAGGCTTCTAATCTACAATTCCTATTTATGAGGAATTGGTGAAAATCCTTGGCGAACTTTGGTCTCATTTAGTCCAGACACTTTCTATCTGGGTTGTCCAAATTCTGCTGACCCTCTTCTGAAAATACCATATTGTTCTTGTTTTTCAATAGTCCTGAGACACACTGCCTTGCATTGAAGCTCTTAGTACTCTTTGTGAAATATTTGCTTTTTTAATTTTCTGGTTACAATACTAAACTTTGATCAAAGCCTTTACCAGCTGTAATTAATCATTACTTCTTTGGTACATATCTTTTCTGTCAGACTTCACCTTGGCTCACTCTCTCTCTTCCTAATATCTAAGTGTCCTAGTCTATGCCTTTTTTAAGGCAAATGAACGTTAAATGTAACGCCTTTTGGTGAAAAGAGACTTCCAGAACTGATCTGCCCTGAAAATGAATCTCCACTACACATATATTTGAACAAAAGATACTATTAGAAATCTTCCCTGAGTACAGTAACTCAAGGTTTTATTAAGTATTTCACATCTACAAAGTACTTTGAAAAGTTTAACTTTTGTGATGAAGTGAGCTTATTAATTTCTTGGTTTTTAGTATTTTAATTTTTAAGTCTTTAAATAATTTCAGCTTTGGTTCCAGGACTATAAAATCTAGTCCTTCGAAGAGAAAAACATGGAAGTCTTAAGCTGGAACTAATGTTAGAAGAAAGGTGAGAAAGCAAGGAGAATGCATTTCTACCTTAGCCTCATGACTTCTTTAGCCATGCCTGAGAAGACTGAGGTAAAAATGAAAAGGCAAGAAGCAGCCTCATACTTACAGTTGTTTATGGCTTATGACAGGATATATTTACCATGCTTCATAACATCAAAATGTAATTTTTGTCAAATAAGGCAATAATCCTAAAAATCAAATTAAATCACCTAAATTCTTTATAGAAAAATGGTGTTAC
This sequence comes from Cynopterus sphinx, assembly GCA_030015415.1. NCBI lineage: Eukaryota > Metazoa > Chordata > Mammalia > Chiroptera > Pteropodidae > Cynopterus > Cynopterus sphinx. The sequence continues at coordinate 88,332,774 of CM057379.1, read as the reverse complement.
ATAAATATATCTCAACAAATAAAATATTAAGCCAATGAGTAATACTTCCTTTGTTGTTTATGTAATACACTAAAGTTCTTCTCTGGTTCTTAGCCTCAAATTAGCATCATAGTTCACTGTCTGGTATAGTCCCCTACTTCCTGTCTTCCATAGTGGTGCTGGGAGGCATAGGGATTCTTAGCCTGTGGTCATTATTAAACAAACAAACAAACAACTTCTCTATTCAAACATGCAAATACAGCCGAAAAAACAATTTTAATTCAAAAGTTTACTTTTGCTATAAGGAAATTTAAAACCAGAACAGCATGATAGAAAAGTAGACTTCTCAGAATCACTTAACATGACCCTCAGTCTCCAACAAGACTCTTAAAGAGTGATCCTAGGACTCACTGATAAGAATAAAAAGATTGCTAAAAAACAATAACAGCATGTTGCCATATCCTATCACATTGTTTCTCAAGTAATGCTACAGAGATTTGGTGGTACATCAATTGATATTTTAAATTTCAATTATATATTTATTTTGATGGAAATAAGAAGAAACATAGTTAGCATAAAACACTCAACTTACAAAAAAATTCCTAGGACAACGCTAAAAATTGAGTCCCTTTAAAGAAATATATTGAGCACTAAATATAGTAAAAACTGCAAAGGAAGAACAAAAGTGACTGAAGTTTAAGAAATGTTCTTTCTGTTTATTTCAAGTTTACGTGACTGGTTACATTACATCATTGCTTGATTAATCAGTGTTTCTATAATTAAAAACTTATACCATAAAACTTACTTGTGAACAATTACAGGTTATCCCAAGAGAATTTCTGGTCATTACAATAAGTATTATATCATGATATAAATTATTTCCACTATTTATAACTTCTCCTTGGAAATATACTACTAGTTTAAGGTCTAACTTTGTTTTCTATGCATTATATGTTTGTTTATACACTTTCCACTATGAATAATTTGATATTGAATGGGATGGAAAAGTCTGACAAAAATTTTCCTACATTTATATATTCATATGATTCCCCCACGATGAGTTACATGTTGCTGAGTAAGCGAAGGACTATGGCTTAAGGTTTTCTCACATTTATTATATTCACATAATTTCTCCCGAGTATGGATTTTCCTATGTTGATTAAGGTGTGCACTCTGGCTAAAGGCTTTGTCACATTCATTACATTTATAGGGCTTCTCTCCTGTATGAGTCCTCTCATGCTGATTAAGATGTGTCCTCTGGCTAAACGCTTTCCCACAAAAACTACATTCATAAGGTTTCTCTCCAGTATGCAGTCTATGATGTTCAGTAAGGGAAGTGATACGACTAAATGCTTTACCACATTGATTACATTTATAGGGCTTCTCTCCAGTATGAATTCTTAGATGTTGAGTAAAAGAAGAATGTTGACGGAAGGCTTTCCCACATCCTTTGCATATAAAAGGTTTTTCTCCTGTATGAATTCTCTGATGTTGAATAAGATGTATCCTCTGGCTGAATCTTTTCCCACATTCATCACACTTATAGGGCTTCTCTCCTGTAAGGACTATCTGAGGTTGAGTAAAAGATGAATTGTGGCTGAAGGCCACCATACATTCACTGGGTTTCTCTTCTGCATGAATATGATTAGTAAAAACAATATGTTGACTGAAGATATTTCCATACTCATTATAATCATAAATATTCTTTCTTATATTGTTTCCCTGATAGTCAATCAATTCTGAATTATATTTGATACTGTTTCCTTGTGTGTCTGAATTCATAAAAAGGTCTGAGTTCATTTTATAGTTTTCCCCAAATCTATTACATTCAAGGCTTCTCTCCTGTGTGATCTTTTTTTGGGTTAAAGATACTTGTCCTAAATGTCTCTGTTGGTTTTCTTGGTTAAACTCTAATTGGTAATCAAAATCCCAGAGTCTTCCTAGGATGGAGTACCAGAAACTGTCTCCTGCTAGTCTCTCCATTATCATGTCATGGGTTTGATTTTCATCAGAAATATTCTGGTTTGGAGTTGATTTTTTGATTTCAGGTTTATTTTCCCCATCTAAAAGAAATTCAGAACATACAAATAATTTCCAGTATTCTCTATGTTTTGAAAAAGAAATTGTTGCATAATGAATTACCAAATGAAACTGAGAATAATGTGAGCAGGGCACTTGTGGTGTTAAAAAGTCTTAAAATGTGGCCATGTAACAAGCAGGATGACTATAAAAAGATGACAAGACGCTGAGAGCTGGGAAAAATTTTAAAACGTGTTGTAATCATAAAAAGAAGAGATCATCTAGGAGTATCTATGATTGAAAGGAAATGGAAAAGATAAATATCAGGGAAAGATCTGTGCTCAGAGGGGAGAGATATTCAAGAAAAAGGGGATTTAGAGAAGACAGGTCTCATATGTGGGCTATTCTTTTGTAATGACAGGTACTGGTTTTTTAAGAAGTATTTCTTCCTATTTTAAATCTTTTGTTTAAATGATGAAACTGATACTTTTTTATAGTAATGTATTCAAATAATATAGAAATGTATAAAGTAAGAATTCTACCACTTAGAGGTAATTGTTAATAGTTTGGAGCCCATCTTGCCAATTTTTTCCTATGCTCATACAAATATAAATGTAAACCACATTCTGAAAAACATAACTCATGGATTTTAATAAAAACAAAATTTAATTTTAGTCTCCTACCACTTTACACTATGTAATGGGGGTATTCTTCCTCAATTTCTGGGTAAAGATTTGGGCAGGTTCTATGACTTTCCCCCTAATTCTTAAGTACCAGATCTTTCCACTGTTATATGAAGTCACAAACACAGTCAATATTCAGTAATTAAAATGTTCAGAGTGAGATTGGATTAAACATGGCGGAGTGAGAGATGTCCCCAGGTACGTCTCCTTGAAACAATAAGCTGAACATCAAAAACTCAACAAAAAAAAAAACACCCAAACTGCACAGTAGCACATCTGAGCGTGGGATCTGCACATAGGAATTACCACAGGTCAGAATCCTGGGTGTCGGGTGGTGGACTGGGAAAAATAAAGAAGCTGCCTCTTGCAGCCACTGGAGTTCCCTGTAGGAAAAAGGGAAGAAGGTATGTTGAGTTCCCTGAACAGCTCTGCCTGGGAAAGCTATGAGCTCCCAATGGTTGGCTGTTGGCAAGGCCCAGTCATCAGGACAGAAGGCACAGAAGCAGGATGGCAGAAAAATGACAGTTGGAAATAACTATAGGTCACAATTCCCAACCAAGAGGGCCTCACCCCCATATCCTATGGGACCAAATGCCTTTGGAACCCCAGGGGAATCTAAGTAAACACTACCAAAACTGTTGCTAACACTGACAGGAACTGAGACTGAGGGTAGCCAGCATGATTAAAAAAAACATTAAGGCTATATAAAGCAGAGATCCAAGAGGCTTAGATGCCACCTACTGGAAACCAAAAGAAAAACACTGTCTTTGCAATTGGGGCCATTATACAATAAATCTTCTTTCTGGGAAAAAGAAAAAGCAGAACATTCCATTAATGTCCAGGAGGAGAAATGGTCCATTAAAAACCATGAACACCAAGGTGACAAGGCACCTCAGAAAGAAAGAGAAAAATCTACAGAAAATAAGCTTACAGACACAGAAATATACAACTTACATGACATAGAATTTAGGATGGTACATCTAAAAAAACTTAATGGGATCCAAAACAAATCATATCAACAATTTCAGGAACTGAAAAAAAAAAAAAAAACTAGATTGCCAGAATGAGCTCTGTAGCAGGAGATTGAAATCCTCAAAAAGAACAGAACAGACCTTCTGGAGATAAAGAACTCACTGAAAGACTTGAAAAATAAAATAATGAGCTTGGGAAATAGATCTGACCAAATGAAGGAAAAGATCAGTAATATCGAAGACAGAAATCTAGAAATAAATTAGAAGGAGGAAAAGAGAAACTGAAGAATAAAAAATAACGAAAGAGAAATACAAGAACTAGCTGATACCATCAAGAGAGAAAACATAAGAATAATGGGAATTCTTGAAGGGGAAGAAAAGGAGCAGGGATTAGAAAACATTTTCAGACATTAGTGGATAAGAATTTCCCAAGTATAAGGAATGAGCTGGAGCTTGGAATTCAAGAAGTCAACAGAACACCCAATTATCTCAACCCAAAAAAGCCTTCACCCAGACACAGTGCATTAAAATGATCAAAAATAAATGACAAAGACAGAATTCTCATGGCAGCCAGGGAAATGAAGACAGTAATCTATAAAAGAATACCCATTAGATTATCATCAAACTTCTCAGCACAACTATACAAGTCAGAAAGGAGTGAAGTCAAATATTCAAACTATTAAATTGAAGGAGCTACCAGCTAAGAATATTATATACAGCTAAGCTCTCTTTTAGATATGAAAAAGAAATAAAGACCTTTCAAGACATACAAAAATTGAGGGTATTCTCCACTACAAGGTCTGCAATACAGGAAATACTGAAAGGGGTCAGCTCCCCTAAAACAAAATGACAAAAAAAAAAATACATAATTAGGAGTAAGGTGACTAGAAGGCTGATAAAAGCAGAGCAGTGCAACCCTTATTAGGAATGAGGCATAATAGGCTTAAAATAAGAGATTTGCTATAGCGAGATAGCAATTAATGTTTAGCCTACATAGGGATAAACTGAGACAACAATGACTGAAAAAAGGGGGAGTCAATGATCTAAATTTGCAAAGGGAAATTGATATAATGCATGCACAGAAGAAATAGGACAACTGTATATATACATATATGTGTATGTGTGTATATACATACGTACATATATATCTTTTATGTGTGTGTGTGTATCCTTTACATAGTCATACTAGCAACCACACACCAAAGATTCGGAACTGAAGTACATTAACATAAAACAAGAAGGTCTAGAGAGAAACCCCACAAAAGCCAACCAAAATAAAAACAGAAACACAAGGACAAAGAAAAAATGGAAATACCAGGCTACCAGAAAGGAAAAGATAAATAGGCTATAAGAAGGCCTCATATTTCAATAATCACCCTAAAAGTAAATGGACTGAACTCCCCCAAAAAAAGGCACAGAGTTGAAGATTGGATCAAAAAACAACCCAACCATATGCTACCTCCAGGAGACACATTTCAGCTCCAAAGACAAATACAGACTCAAACTGAAAGGATAGCAAATGATATTTCAAGCAAGTGGCATTCAGAGAAAAGCAAGAGTAGTGGTACTAACATCGGATGAAACAGACTTCAAAATAGGTAAAGAAATAAACGGAGGGACACTTAATAATGATAAAAGGAAGCACCAAGAAGACATAACACTTATTAATATCTATGCTCCAAATCAGGGAACCCCCAAATATATAAAGCAATTACTAACAGAACTAAAGGGAGAAACAGACCAAAACATTATCATAGTAGGAGATCTAAATAGCTCACTGTTAGATATGGACCGATCATCCACACAGAAAATCAATAAGGAAATAACATTCTCAAATGACACATTAGACCAACTGAACATAATTGACATATAAAGAGCCTTCCATACCAAAGCAGCTGCTTATACATTCTTCCCCAGTGCACATGAAACATTCTCAAGAATCGACCACATACTGGGACAGAGATAGCCTCAACAAATATAAGAGGGTTGAAATGATACCCACCATATTCTCTGATAATAGTACTTTGAAACTAGAGATCAACTGCAGAAAGAAATCAGGAAGAACCACAAATACATGAAGATTAAACAACATGCTACTGAAGAATTACTGGGTCAAGGAAGGAATAAAAAGAGAGATCAAGAGATACATAGAAATGAATGATAATGATAGTACAACATACGAAAACTTTTCAGACACGGCTAAAATGGTCATAAGAGGAAAGTTCATATCATTACAGGCTTACCTCCAAAAACAAGAATGAGTCCAAATAAATAACCTAATGCTTCATCCTAAAAAACTAGAAAAGTTAGAATAAATGAAACCTAAAGTCAACAGAAAGAAAGAAATAAACAAATCAGAGCAGAAATATATGAAATTGAAAAAACAATAGAAAAAATAAATGCAACAAAGAGCTGGTTCTTTGAGAAGGTTAATAAAATTGACAAACCCCTGGCTAGACTCACTAAAGAAAAAGAGAAAGGACACAACTAAATAAAATCAGGGATGAAAGAGGGGAAATTATGACAGACACTTAAGAAATACAAAAGATTATACAAGAATACTATGAAAAAGTATATCATGCCAAATATAATAACTTAGAAGAAGTGGACCAGTACTTAGAAAACTACAACTTTCCTAGATTGAATCAATAAGAACTAGAAAATCTAAAGAGAATGGCAGCAGTATGGAAATTGACACAGTCACCAAAAACCTATCAAAAAGTAACAGTCCAGGACCAGATGGCTTCACCAGTGAATTCTACTAAACATTCAAAGATTTAATACCTATTCTCCTCAAACTCTTCCAAAAAATCTAAGAGGCTATACTTCACAACTCATTTTATGAGGCAAATATTACCCAGATGCCAAAACTTGGTAAAGATAACACACACACACACACACACACACACACACACACACACACACACACAAAACTACAGACCAATATCTCTCATGAACACAGATGCAAAAGTCCTAAATAAGATATTAGCAAATCGAATACAGCAACATATTAAAAAGATTATACATCACAACCAAGTGGGCTTCATCCCAGAAGCACAGGGATGGTTCAATATACTCAAAGCAACTGTGATATGCCACATAAACAAAACAAATAAAAAAAAAATAAGAATCATATGATCATATCAATAGATGCAGAAAAAGCCTCTGACAAGATACAGGACCCATTTATGATCAAAACGTTTAAAAAAATCTGCATAGAAAGAAACTACCTAAATATAATAAAGGCAATATACGACAAGCCTTCAGCCCATCTTATACTTAATGGTGAATAAGTAAAAACTTTCCCAGATCAGGAACAAGGCAAGGCTGTCTACTATCGCCATTGTTATTCAATATAACACTGGAGGTCCTAGCGAGTGCAATCAGGTAAGAAAAAGTTATAAAAGGCATCCAAACAGGAAACAAAGAAGTCAAACTGTCAGTACTTGTGGATGACATGATTCTCTATATAGGAAACTCTAAATTCTACACAAGAACACTACTAGAAACAATGATAAAATACAGTAAAGTCTCTGGATAAAAAAATCAATATTCAAAAATCCATAGCATGCCTATATTTCAATAACAAAATATCAGAAAAAGTGGAAAGATATTTTCTTTTGCAATTGCAACAAAAAAAGTAAAATACCTAGGAATACATTTATCAAAACACATGAAGGACCTATATAATAAAAACTATAAGACCCTATTAAAAGAAATCGAAGAAGATACAAAGAAATGGAAAGATATTCCATGTTCTTGGATTGGAAGAATCAACATAGTTAAAATGACCATATTACCATATTGCCATATTATACAGATTTAATGCAATCCCCATCAAAATCCCATAGGCAGTTTTTAAAGAAACAGAACAAAAAATCATCACATTTCTATGGAGCACCAAAGACCCTGAATTGCCAAAGCCATCCTGAGTAAAACAAACAAACAAACAAACAAACAAGAATGGAAGCATCACTCTGCCTAACTCAAATTATACTACAAAGAGACAGTAATCAAAGCGGAATGTATTGGCAGAAAGACAGACACATGGGTCAGTGGAACAGAATACAGTCCAGATGTAAACCCATATTTATATGGGCAAATGATTTTCAACAAAAAAAGCCAAAACATAGAGTGGAAGAGTGGAGAAACAAAAGCGTCTTCAATAAATGGTGCTGGGAAAACTGAAGCCACCTGCAAAAGAATGAAACTAGACTGTTGTCTATTTCCACAGACCAAAATATTAACTCTAAATGGATTAATGGTCTGAATATAAGACCTGAAACAATAAAATGCATAGAAGAAAACATAGGTACTAAACTTAAGGACCTTGGAATTAAAGAGGATTTTATGAAGTTGATCTCAAAGGCAAGGGAATAAAAGCAAAACTAAATGAATTGGACTACATCAAACCAAAAAGCTTCCGCTTGGCAGAAGAAATTGTCAAAAAGGTAAAGAGACAAACATCTGAATAGGATAATATATTTGCAAGCAATGCCTCTGATAAGGGCCTAATATCCAAAATATACAAATAACTCATATGACTCAATAACAGCAAAAAACAAACGATCCATTAAAAAAATGGTAGAGGACTTGAACAGACACTTTTCCTTAGAGGACATACAAAATGCCAACAAATATATGAAAAGATGCTCAATATCACTAGCTATTAGGGAAATGGAAATCCAAAGTACAATGAGGTACCATCTCACAACTGTTATAATCAACAGGACAAGTAATAACAAACGTTGGAGAGAATGTGGAGAAAAAGGAACTCTCATACACTGCTGGTGGGACTGCAAATTAGTACAGCCACTATGGAAAACAGTATGGAGCTTACTCACAAAACTAAGAATTAATCTACCATATGATCCAACAATCCCTCTACTGGTATTTTCCCCAAAACCTTGAAAACCCATATCCAAAAAGATATCTGCACACCGATGTTCATAGCAGCATTATTCACAGTGGCCAAGACATGAAAGCAAGCAAAGTGTCCTACAATAGATGACTGGCTAAAGAAGCTGTGATTCATATATGCAATGGAATTTTACTTAGGCATAAGAAGAGATGAAATACTGCAATGACATGGATGGAACTTGGGATAATCATACTAAGCAAAATAAGCCAGACAGAAAAGACTGAAAATCACTGGTATCACTTATATATGGGATATAAACCTAAAAGCAACAAAAGAACAGGACAAACAAACAGAGCCTCATGGACAATGGACTGTGGTTACTACGGGGGAGGAGAATGAGGGAAGAAGGAAAAATTAAAAAAATAAAATGTAAAAAAATAAACGAAGTGAAAAAAATTAAATAAAAGTAACAATAAAATAAAATGCTCAGTTACGTGTAATAGTCAAAACTAAAAAATTAATCCTCTTCCCCTCCTTTGGGTTTGTTATAGGGTCATGTTACTTCTCTATCTCTGCCTACATCTTCCCTCACTCTATTTCAGTTTATCTCTCCCTCAACTCTACTCTCTCCATTAGACTTTTCTGACTCTATTCTCTTCCTTCCCCACTTATCTCCCTGCTGGCTTCTTCCATCACTCACTAATGTTTAGTTCCATTCTAACAAGAGTTAAGGGATAGGAGCTGTGTAGAAAGAGGAGGGATTAAGAGGATAATTTGTGTATGACTGGGTGGCTTCAAAATCTCAGCTTAGCAAATGGTTAAGGGAACTTAACCAGTTTGGGAAACTTTTATCACTCTTGGGAGGTTTTTGCTGCAACCTTCATCTCTTGTCATTTCTATGATATAGATAGATACATTTCTGCTTTGGGTAGTACCTTGGGACTAGCCCTAGGGCATAAAACATACTGAAAATGATACAAGATCATGCTGGTTGACTCATAAAAAACACTCATGATACCTTGTCCCAACCAAACTGTGTAGTATACACTGATCTTAACAGCTTCTCCTGGCTCACCCACCAAAGTTAATTCATTAGTCAGCTATACTTGGTCCTTGGATTAATTTAGCTTTCTTAATTGTTAGTCTCTTAGTCTTCTGACTACAGGAAATGTACAAGCATATCTTGTTTTATTGTGCTCCACTTTATTGCACTTTGTAGGTATTATGCTTTTATAAATTGAAGGTTTGTGGCAACCTTATATCAAGTGTGTCTATTGACAGTTTTCCCAATATTATTTGTTCATTTGTGTTTGTGTCACATTTTAGTAATTCTCACAATATTTCAAACTTTTCCATTATTATTATATTTGTTATGGTGATCTGTGATCAGTGATCTTTGATGTTACTATTGTTAACTGGTTTGGGGTGCCATGAACTGCATCCATGTAAGACAGAAAATTTAATCGGTAAGTGTTTTGTAGGTTCTGACTGCTCCACCTACTAGCTGTTTGTCTATTTTCTTCTCTTTGGGCCTCCCTATTCCCTAAGGCAAAACAATACTGAAATTAGGCAAACTAATAACTCTAAATGTTCAAGTGAAAGAAAGAGTTGCATATTTCCCACTTTGAATTAAAAGCTAAAAGCAATTAAGCTTAGAGAAGAGGGTATGTTGAAAGTTGAAAAGGCCAAAAGCTAGGCTTCTTGCACAAGTTAGCAAAGTTGTGAATACAAAGGAAAAATTCTTGAAGGAAATGAATTGTGCTACTCCAGAGAACACACAAATGATCCCCCCCCCCAAAAAAAAAATCCTAATTGCTGATATAGAGATAGGTTTAGCGATCTGTATAGATGATCAAACCAGCCATAAGATTCCTGTAAGCCAAAACCTAATCCAGAGCAGACCCTAAGTCTCTTCAGTTCTGGAAAGGATGAGAAAAGTGAGAAAGCTTCAGAAGAAAAGTTTGAAGGTAGCAAAGGTTGGTTAACGAGGTTTAAGGAAAGAAGTCAATTCCATAACACAAAAGCACAAAGTAAAGCAAGTGCTGATGTAGAAGTTGCAGAAAGTTATCCAGAAGATTTAGCTAAGTTAATTAATAGAGGTGTTAGCACTAAACAACAGACTTTCAATGTAGATGAAATAGCCTTATACTGGAAGATGCATGCCATCTAGGACTTTCACAGCTGGAGAGAAGTTAATGCTTGGCTTCAAAGGCCAGGCTGTTTTTTGGGGAGCTAATGCAGCTGGTGATTTTAAATTGGAGCCAGTGCTCATTCACCATTCCCAAAATCCTAGGGCCTTTAAGGATTGTGTGAAATCTACCCTGTCTGTGTTCTGTAAATGGAGTAACGAAGTTTGGATTGCAGCATCTGTTTTACAACATGGTTCACTAAATATTTTAAGCCTATTGCTGAGACCTACAGCTCATAAAAATTCTTTTCAAAATTTTTTACTGCTCATTGACAATGCACCTGGTCACTCGAGCTCTGATGGAGATATACAATGAGATTAATGTTTTCATGACTGCCAAGACAACACCCATTCTGCAGTCCATGGATCAAGGAGTAATTTCAACTTTCAAGTCTTATTTGAGAAGTATATTTCATAAGGCTATAGCTACCATAGATGAATGATTCCTCTGAAGGGTTTGGGTGAAATAAATTGAAAACCTTCTGAAAAGGATTCATTATTCTAGATGGTGTTAGGAACATTTGTAATTCATGGAAGAGGTTAAAATATCAACATTAACAGGAGTTTGGACAAAGTTAATTCTAACCCTCATGAATGGCTTTAAGGAATCCAAGACTTCACTGGGGGATGTAACTGCAGATGTGATGGAAATAGTAAGAGAACTGGAACTGAAATGGAGTCTGAGGATGCAACTGAATTGCTGCAGTCTCATGATAGAACTTTAACAGATGAAGAGTTGCTTCTTATGATTGAAAAAAGTGTTTTGTTTTGTTTTGTTTTGAGATGAAATCTACTCCTGGTGAAGATGCTGTGAAGACTGTGGAAATTACAACAAAGGATTTAGACTATTGCATGAACTTAGTTGAAAAGCAGCAGCAGGGTTTGAGAGGACGGACTCCAATTTGGAAAGAAGTCTTGTGGGTAAATACTATCATAGAGCATTGTATGCTACAGAGAAATTGTTCATGAAAGGAACAATCGATGGGCAAACTTCACTGTTGTCTTCTTTTAAGAAATTGCCACAGCCACTCCAACCCTCAGCAATTACTATCCTGATTAGTTAACTGCCATCAACATTGAGTCTAGACCCTCCACAAGCAAAAAGAAGACTTGTTGAAATACTAGATGACAGTTAGCATTTTTTAGCAATAAAGTTTTTTTTTTAAATTTACATTGATGTTTTAGACATAATGCTATTGCACACTTAACAGATGACAATATAGTGCAAAGATAACTTTAATGTGCAGTGGGAAATCATAAACTCAGTGTGACTGACATTATAGTGGTTGTCTGGAACTGAATCTGCAATATCTGTGGTATATCTGTATATCAAAGCTGTAAGCATGGTGCACTTGATTAGCATCCTAAATAGGACACTTGACAGTAAAAGGAGGCAACATTAGACCATAATACTGTTCTGTGTTTTTCCTTTTCACATCACTGCATAACATGAGCATATTTCCATGTCAACAAATACATTTCTATATAATTTTAAGGTACTGTAAGATATCTAATTTTATGGATGTATTATATCAAAGTATTTTTATCAATTCACATTTAGGTTACATTGAACTGATTGTTATCACAAACAGCAAAGCAGAATAGTTACTTGGCTGAACATGAAAGAAATTTCAGTAAGAGAAAAGAAAAAATCTAGGTTAGAAAATTGTGGAAAACAGATCAATATGCTCAAAGATGTACATAAGGACACACAAACAACTTCCTCTGGTCTAAAATTATATGTGGGAAAAATAGTATTTAAAAGATCTATTTTAAACTAATTTATCATCTCAACAAAAAAATTGTCCTTTCATGGACAACTTTATTTTCAGCCCAAATGCTTTTGTCGATCCAGTGACATTGGCTCTAAAATATATGGGATGATTGGCTGGAGCTTTGAAGGCTTTCACATTCTCCTAGCACCAAAATCTATAGGCTGCGAAACTAGCTCCTGGAAGCGCAGATAAGTATGGTACTCTAGGCTCTTACTGACTACAGTAGAGTTCAGGGCATTCATTCCCCAAGGCCTAACTTCTAGAACTTGTTTAACCCTGGAAACATGCAGCATGACCAACATGCTCATGACCACTTTTGGTGATTTCCTTTTTTCAATGGCTTCCCTCTAGGGGAAAAGAGAAAACTCTTCTTGTTGACAGACTTGCCACCTACTGATCCAGGTGGAGTGATTGTGCATGGACTATATATGTACTGCTCCCCCACTGTGGATACCCTCAAGGCACATCAGATCTTCAATCACAAGATTGCCTATCTACTTTGCAGCTGGCTTCCAGAAAACAGAGTCTAGACTCCAGACCGAGACAATTATTTTGAGCTTCAAAGCAGTGCTGAAGAACAGAATTTAGTCTGTTGGCCCTAGCTCCCCACCTAACTTAAGCCCCCACGTTAGTATACATGACTGCCAACTGCCCTTAAAAGAAATGAGTGGACACTAATGAAGATGAACATTTTAATCAAGCCATGGATATGGGAGCATGTAAAGATGGGGTTCCCTCATTACCCACTATCTACTTTCTTCCTGGTTTGGCCTTACCTGGCTAGAAACTCAATTAATTCACCGAAACCCCCAAGCCCTAGTTTGTACTTGTGCTAATCCCCTATTAGATTGTATACAGCTTATCTCCCCCAACAGTTGTCTGAGATTACAAACTGATACTTATGAAGAAAGTGTTTTCAGATACAGCAAAACTTCCCCTGCCTACACTGCATGAATGACACAGAATCTCTTCTGTATCCAAGTCTTAAGTGGGTGTAATATCTGTGTCAGAGCTACAGACTAAGGCTCTTTAGCTTATGGCAGGGGTTCATCAGGCTTCTGTCATTCTTGCAAGGGCCTAAGGATTCTTTATAAAGAAAAATAGGAGATTTGCATAGACTACCATTGTCTCATGTGGTTACTATCTTGTCCCCAATGACTCCATTTTCCCTGGATCAACTCTAGGAGTTATGGGTCTTTAATAAAATTAGATTTTTAGAGCACTATGACCTCCTCTGTATCTAAAAAGGGGCACTTTCTGGACAGGTCTGTGGTCAGTATAAGCATACTGCAATGCCATTGAGCAACTTAAACATCTTCCAAGGCCTTCTGCACCAATGCATACCTTAATAAGCAGACACCCTGCTCAGCCCTACCTAATGCATTTTGAACTAAATTGTTCAGGAATTAGGAAGGAAGAAAACAAGGAAAGAAGAAGGGAGAGAGGGAGAGAAGAATTAGGAAGAAAGGGAAGGAAGGAAACAAATTTTTAAAAGTTTTCTCCTTTCCACTTGGAAAGCACTGTATTCCAGTTCTGTTTTGTTGATTAAAAAAATATGCCAGGTTTACAGTGGGTTGTGATATTAATTCAGTAGGCAGAAATGAATTAAAAATTAAAACAGAATAGACTAAAAAATAATAGAAAATACAGTTCATCAGACATTGCGATAAGGATAAATGATAAAATTTTTGGTTCAATTTTATAGATTTGATAGATCTTATAGGTTACAATAAAAATGCATTTCTTAGTAAGGATTGTGGCTGTAAACAAAAAGTATCGCTTTAGCTGAGGTTGACAAGCTTTTTTTGTAGAGTCATATAGGTTTTGTGAGCCATATCTCTTATAATGTGAAAGTAGCCATAAACAATATGTAAAAGAGTAGATTGTTTCCAGAAAATTTTACTCTAGACTGTTTTATTCATTCAGAGTCTACAATACCAAAAAGAGTATCTGGAAAGGGGCCACTTGATTAGCCTAAGACATTCTTTTGCTGACTGGTGGTTTATCTTATATTAGCACTGTATGAGAGTGCTTTCTTCCCCATGAAATCATCAACAGTGCGTACTGTCAAAGTTTTGGATTTTTGATAATCTGACAGGTGAGATAAGGAATTTGATGTAGTTTCTATTTGTGTTTATCTTATCATGAGTGAGACTGAACATTTTTTACATGTGAGGTATTTGTATTCCTTTACCTAAGAACCATTCATATTTGTGTTTTTCTATTGGGCCGTTGGCCTGATTGAGAGAAGCTTTTTATACATTAATGAGAAATCAGTCCATCTGATGTAAGTGGCAAGTATTCTCTCTATTACTATTTTGTTTTATACTTTGTTTATTGCTCTATACTATGCAGAATTTAGGATTTGCATTTATTGAATGTATGAATTTTCTTATGGCTTCTAAATTTTAAATCATAGAAAAAATTTCTCTATTTTAAAGTTACGAAAGATTTCTCCTGTGTTTTCTTCCAGGTCTCCTATGGTTCCATGTTTTACATTTAAAGTCTTGATACCTTTGGAGTTTATCTTACTTCAGGGGTAAGCTATGGCTCCAATTTTATCTATTTTCAGATGGCTACTCACTATTTATTAAACACTCTACATTTTAAATAACCAGTGTCTCAACACAGTTTATTTACATCTCTATTTTTCCCTCCTAATTTGAAATATATTTGTTATGTGTCATATGTCATGTCATATCACATCTTTATTATATACTAACTCTTGAATGTATCTGGATCTATTTCTGGATTTTCTATTCTGTTCAGTTGGTCTGCCTTGTTTTAATTCATATAATTTCATTGCATATTACCTATAGAAATAATCTTTATTGGTGTTCCTTTCAGAGTTTTCCTGACTATATTTGTGGTTTTTTTCATATAAACTTTAAAAAATTTTATTTACTTTTTAAGTTAAAATTATTGGGGTGACAGTAATAAAATCAAGTAAGTTTCAAGTGTATAATTCAACAGAATGTTGTGTGTGTGTGTGTGTGTGTGTGTGTATTGCATTACATGTTCACCTCCCAAAGTTAGACTTCCTTCCATCACCAGATATTTGACCCTTTGTACCCCTATCTACCTCCCACCTTCCCTCTTCCCTCTGGTAACCACTGATCCACAGTCTATGTACATGAGTCTCCGTCATGTTTGTTGCTTTTAGTTTTATGTCCCATGTGTGAGTGATATCATGTGGTTTTCAACTTTTTCTGTCTGACTTATTTTGTTTAGCATGGTTATCTCAAGATCTACCCATGTTGTCACAAATGATGGTATTTCATCTTTTCTTATCCCCGAGTAATATTCCACCGTATATATGTAACACATCTTCTTTATTCAATCATCTATCAGAGGACACTTTGGTTGCTCCCATGTCTTGGCCACCATGAATAATGCTTCTACGAACATCAAGATGCATAAATCTTTGCAAAATGTTTTCAGGTTGTTTTGGGTAAATAGAAGAGGGATTGCTGAATCATACTGTAATTCAATTTTTAATTTTTTGAAGACCCTCCATACTGTTTCCCACAGTGGTTGTACCAATTTGTAGTCCCATCAATAGTGCATGAGGGTTCTTTTTTGCCCACAACCTCTCTAACACTTTTTATTACACATCCTGCTGATACAGCCATTCTAACAGATGCGAGACGGCATCTCATTTTAGTTTTTAAAAAAATTAATTATTTTCATTTTTTATTGCTTATTGGGTAACACTGGTTAATAATACTATTATATAATTTTCAGGTATACATTATAATTTGACATCTATATATTCTGTTGTGTTTAACACCCAAAGTCCAGTTTCTTTCAGCTGCCATATATTTGATCCCCTTTATTCACTTCACCCGTCCCCTAAGCCCCTAGATTTGACTCCCTTTACCCCATCTACCTCCCCCCTCCTCTCCCACCCCTTATCTTCGACTAACTGCTAGTCTATGGCCCATGTCCATGAGTGTCTGTTTGTCCTGTTCATTTGTTGCTTTTAGGTTTATATCCCACATATAAGTGATGTCATGTGATTTTTCAACTTTTTCTGTCTGGTTTATTTCGCTTAACATGATTATCTCAAGGTCCATCCATGTTGTCACAAATGGTAGTATTTCATCTCTTCTTATGGCTGAATAATATTCCATTGTATATGTGTACCACAGCTTCTTTAGCTAGTCATCTATTGTAGGACACTTTAGTTGCTTCCATGTCCTGGCCACTGTGAATAATGCTGCCATGAACATTGGTGTGCAAATATCTTATTGAATATGGGTTTTCAAGTCTTTGGATTAAATACCCAGTAGAGGGATTGCTGGATCATATGGTAGATCAATTCTTAGTTTTCTTGAGAAAGCTCTGTACTGTTTTCCATAGTGGCTGTACCAATTTTCAGTCCCACCAGCAGTGTATGAGGTTCCTTTTTCTCTGCATCCTCTTCAACATTTGTTATTACTTGTCCTGTTGATTATAGCTATTCTAACAGGTGTGAGATGGTATCTCATTATAGTTTTGATTTTGCATTTTTCTAATAGCTAGTAACATGAAGCACCTTTTAATGTCTGTCAGACATTTATATGTCATTATAGAGGAAGTGTCTGTTAAGGTCCTCTGTCCATTTTTTAACTGATTATTAATTTTTTATTGTTGAGTTGTATGCATTCTTTATATCTTTTGGATATTAGGCCTTTATCAGAGGTGTGGTTTGCAAATATATTCTTCCATTCTGATTGTTCCCTCCTTGCATTATTGATGGTTTCCTTTGCTGTGGAGAAGATTTTTATTTTGATATAGTCCCATTAATTTATTTTTGCTTTTACTTCCCTTGCTTTTAAGGTCAAATTCATAAAATCTTCTCTAAATCCATGGTCCATGAGTTTAGTACCAATGTTTTCTTCTACGCAATTTATTGTTTCAGGTCTTTTATTCAGGTCCTTAATCCATTTTGATTTGTTTTTGGTGTGTGGTGAAAAACAACAGTCTAATTTCATTCTTTTGTATGTGGCTTTCCAATTTCCCAGCACTAATTATGGAAGAGGCTTTCCTTCCTCCATTGTATGGTTGTAGTATCTTTGTTGAAAATTATTTACCCATATATGTAAGGGTTTACTTCTGGACTCTCAATTCAGTTCCCTTGGTCTCTGTGTATGTTTTTCTGCCAATGCCATGCCATTTTGATTACTGTCTCTTTGTAGTATAATCTGAAGTCAGGCAGAGCGATACCTCCAGCCTCGTTCTTTTCTCAGGATTTCTTTGGCTATTCAGGGTCTTTTGTAATTACACACAAATCTGACAGTTTTTCTTCAATTTTGTTAAAAATTGCCATTGGGATTTTGATGTGGATTGCACTAAATCTGTATAATGCTTAAGATTAAAGTCATTTTAACTATGTTGATTCTTCCAATTCATCAACATAAACTATCTTTCTTTTTCTTTGTGTCTTTCTCAACTTATTTTAATAATGTCCTGCAGTTTTTGGTGTAAAAGTCCTTCACATTTCCTGGGTGTTTTGATTTTTTTGTTCTAATTACAAAAGGATTATTTTTTTTCTGAAAATTTATTATTAGATTATAAGAATGTTATAAAATTTTGAACACTGACTTTGTAACCTGAAACATAACTGTATTTATTATTTCTATTATTTTTTTTTTAAGTATAGTCTTTAGGGTTTCTATATAGGGAATCATGCCATCTGCAAAAACTGGCAATTTGAGTTCTTCATTCTATATTTAAATGCCTTTATTTCTTCCTTTTACCTGACTGCTCTGGCTAGGACCTCCAATACTGTATGGAAAAATAGAGGTGATAGCCCCAGCCTTGTCTTGTTCCTGATTTCAGAGGAAAGATTTTTAGCTTTTCACCATTAAGTATGATGTTAGCTAGGGTTTGCCATACATGTCCTTTATTATGTTGTGATACTTTTCTTCTCAACCCATTTCATTAAGTGTTTTAATCATAAACTGATGTTGTATCTTGTTGAAGGCTTTATCTGAATCTATTGATATGATCGTATAATTTTTATTCTTTGTTTGTGTGGTGTAACACATGAATACATCTGGGTATGTTGAACCATCCCTGTGCCACTGGGATGAAGCCCACTTGATCATGGTGTATAATCTTTTTAATATGTTGCTGTATTTGGTTCACTAGTATCTTATTTAGGATTTCTGCATTTATGCTCATGAGAGATAGATGGTCTGTAGTTTGTGTGCGTGTGTGTGTTATCTTTATCAGGTTTTGGTATCAGGGTAATATGTGCTTCATAAAACGAGTTAGGAAATATTGCCCCTTCTTCAATTTTTTGGAAGAGTTTGAGGGGAATAAGTATTAAATCTTCTTTGAATGTTTGGTAGGATGCCATCTGGTCCTGAATTTTAGCTTTCTGGTGTTTTTGATAACTGTTTTAGTTTCCTTATGTTGATCAGTCTATTGAGATTTTCCAGTTCTTCATGATTCAATCTGGGAAGATTGTATATTTCTAAGAACTTGTCCATTGCTTCTATGTTATTAAATTTGGCATCATATAATTTTTCATTGTATTCTTGTACGAGCCTTTGTATTTCAGTGGTATTTGTCATAGCTTCTCTCTGTCATTCCTGACTTAGTTTGTGTCCTTTCTCTTTTTTCTTTATTGAGTTTAGCCAGGAGTTTGTCAATTTTATTAATCTTCTCTAAAAACCAGCCATTTGTTGTGTTAGTTTTTTTTTTTAATTGTCTTTTTGTTCTCAATTTCATTTAATTATGCTCTAATTTTGACTATTTCCTTCCTTTGTGGCTTTGGGCGTAATCTGTTCCTCTTTTTATAATTTTTAAAGATGTAATTTTAGGTTGTTTATTTGGGCTTGTCCTTGTTTCTTGAGACAGGCCTGTAATGATACGAACTTTTCTCATATCACCGCTTTTGCTGCATCCCAAAGTTTTGTTTTGTTGTACTTTTATTCTCATTTGTTTTTATGTATCTCTTGATCTCTCCTATTTCTTCTGTTACCCAGTCATTCTTTGGTAGCATGTTGTTTAATTTCCATGTCTTTGTAGTTCTTCCTGCCTTCTATTACAATTGACCTCCAGTTTCAAAACATTATGGTCAGAGAATATGGTTGATACGATTTCAGTTTTCTTAAATTTGTTGAGGCTAGTTTTATATCTCAACATATGATCTATACTTGAGAATGTTCTATGTCTACTAGCGAAGAATGTATAAGTTTCTGTCTTGGGATAAAAGGCTCTGTAAATATTGATTATATCCAATTGATCTAATGTGTCATTTAAGGATGATATTTCCTTATTTTCTGTTTGATCTATCCATAGCTGACATGGGATATTTAGGTCCCCTATCATAGTTGTGTTTTTGTCAGTCTCTCCTTTTAGTTCTGTTAGTAGTTGCTTTATATATTTAGGTGCTTCACGGTTGGGAGCATAAATATTAAGTGTTATATCTTCTTGATATACAACACCCTTAATCATTATGAAGTATCCATCATTGTCTCTCATTACCATTTTTATCTTCAAATCTGTATTGTCAGAAATAAGTATGGTGACTCATGCTTTTCTCTGGATGCCATTATTGTTTTCCATTCTTTCACTTTGAGTCTATTTTGGTCCTTGTAGCTGAGATGTATCTGATAAAGGCAGTGTTTGGATGGGTTTTGTTTTCTGATCATGTTTGGTACTCTGTGCCTTATCAGTGCGTTCAGTCCATTTATACTAGGGTGATTATTGAAATATTAGGTTTTCCTATAGCCATTTTATTTTTTGTTTTCTGGTAGCTCAGTGGCTCCATTGTTTGTTTTTCTGTTTGTTATTTTAATTTTGTGGTATTTTGTGGGTTTTCCCTCTGTTCTCTCATGTTTTATCCTGTGTTTCAGTTCTGGATTTATGGAGTGTGGTTACAATTACATTTATGTAAAGGATGAGTATGTGTGTGTGTATACATATTCATATGTATATATATACATATGTGTATATATACATGTATATACACACACACACATATATACATAAATACATGTATATGTGTATATGTACATATGTGTATATACATGTGTACATACATACATACATACATACAGTTGTCCACTTTCTTCTGCATGCACTTTATCTCCATTCACCTTTATGAATTTGGATCTTTACTCCCTCCCTTTTTGTTTTTGTCTCAAATTATCGGTATATATATTGGAACACATTCATTTCTAAGTTGCAGTACCTGTTTTCTCTGGTTAGAGTTTTTTTTTTTTTTTTACTTTCAACCATTATGCAATATTTAAACTTATAATACCCTTTTCTTAATAAGGGTTGCAATTTCCTGCTGCTGTCTGCCTGTTAGACATCTTACTCATGGTTATGTATATTTTTTGTCCTTTTGTTTCAGGTAGAATTACCCTCTTTAGTACTTCCTGTAATGAAGGCCTCATGGTGGGGAATTCCCACAGCTTTTTTTATGTCTGGAAAGTTCTTTATTTCTCTTTCATATCTAAAGGAGATCTTTGCAGGATATATTTATTCTTGGCTGGTAATTTTTTTTTTTCATTGTTTGAATATCTGGTGCCACTTCTTTCTTGCTTATAAGTTTTGTGCTGAGGAGTCCAAAGATAGTCTAATGAGTTTTCCTTTATAAGTTACCCTTTTCTTTTTCCTGGCTGCCTTGGGAATTGTCATTAATTTTTGACAATTTTAGTATAATGTGTCTTTGAGAAGGCCTTTTTGAGTTGAGATAATTTGGTGTTTTATTTGCTTCTTTGATTCAAGGATACAGTTCTTTCCATAGGATTTGGAACCCCTCACTGACTATTGGTTTGAATATGCTCTCTGTTCCCTTCTCCCTCTCTTCTCCTTTTGGTATACTCATTATTCTTATATTGCTTAAGAATATTCTTATATCTTTCTGATGGTGTCAGATAGTTCATGTAGAGTTTTTTCATTTTTTTTTTCTTTAACTCTCAAGTCTCTTCTTCCTTCTGCATCATTTCCAAATTTCTGTCTTCAATATCACTAATTCTTCCCCCGTCTGGTCAGTTCTATTTCCTAAACTCACTATTTCATTCTTCATCTCTTTTAATGTGTTCTTCATCTCCAGAAGTTCTGTTTAGTTCTTCTTTTTTTTAATGGTTTCAATCTCCTTTGTAAAAGCACTTGTTTTGTTCATTTATTTTGTTTCTAATTTCTTGGAATTATTGGTCAGAATTTTCTTTCATCTAGTTGTTTTTCAGAAAAGCAATCCTGAATTCTCTGTCATGTAAATCTCCTACTTCTAAGTGTTTGAGCTCATTTCCTGGAGATTTTCACTTTCTTTCTGAGTTGCCCTGTCACCTTGGTTGTTCATGGTGTTTGATGGACTATTTTTCTGCTTGGGTGTTAATGGAAATACTCTGTTTTTTTTTTTCTTTTTAAAAAAGAAAATTTGTTATAATATCTCTTTAGGAGGTTGATAATAAGGGGTTTTTCTTTTGATTTCTAGTAGATGACATCCAAGCCTCTTATATCTCTGCTCTGAGGCTTCAAGTCTCTCCTCCAGTGAGCTATATGCCTTTTTTTGTGATCAGGTCCCTTGGTCCCAGGGCTCCACCCTATGAAAGGGTGCAATGAATGATGGGGTGGGTCTGAGTCTGAAGAGGTCCTGAAGTCCCATTACTGCCCGAAGAGTCAGGTGCAATGTTCTGCTTCTTCCTTCTGACTCAGCCTAAGTAGGTGTGGGATTGATTGAGAAAGGTCTGCTGTGTTTGTGGCTGTTTCCCTTCCCTTATTGCTGTTCCTCAGGTTTCGGTTGTTTTCCTTTGATACCTCTGCTCCCCTCTCTTGTACTGCCTGTAGTATATATTTAGTACTGGTTGCACAAATTCCCCTGGGGCTCAGTGATGTTAGCTCTGAGAGGATATGGGGGAGGGAAGGGCATGCTCTGGATTGGTGGAAGGAGAGGGTGTGTTCACGCTCTGTGACTCAGCCTCCTGCTTGGCAATGGTGGCTGCTAAGTCACAGCTGTCGCCCCTTCATACTTAGACTTTGCCATGCTCTCTGCCTTGATCCCTGGGCTCCACTGTATGGAATATGCATAGCAGGAAGTACTGCTACGATTTCAAAGGAAGACCTGGATGTGTTATGTCCCCTTCCTCTCCTTCTGCAGGGTGTTCTTTGTTTCACACTGCTAATATGCCTCCCATCTTTGGATGCTCTGATGAGCATATCTCTGATGTGCTTGTGTGCAGGTTGGGTGTTATTTGTTGAGTTGCACATGTTCAGTTTGTTGTTATTTCAAAGGGGAGAGATCTGGGGAGACATCTCATACCACCATGCTTCTGACATCACTTTCACATGTGAACTTTAGAATGAGCTTGTCTAGAGCCTCCCAAAACCTTGCAGGCACTTTTTATGGGATTACATTACAGGTATAGTAGAAACACTGACATCTTGGTATGTTCACTTAGTTGTTTATTTTTGTGTCTTTCATTGCATCTTAAGGTTTTCATCAAGTAGGTTTTGCATATTTCTTGTTAAAAGTTTATTTCTAGGTATTTTATCTTTTTAGTTGCTATTGAATGAGGCTCTTCCATCTTATTTTCTAACTCCACTTCAACAATCTATTTACCTAGCTACAAAGTTACACTCTGAATTTTGCTCCACATAAGAAATCTCAATCAGTGTCACACTTTCCTGCCCAGAGTAGTCTCATGCCCTTATTCACATTCTGACCTCATCTAGACCTCCATTTCTTTGACTCTTTTGTTGTCTTTCAGTTTTCAGTCCTCTTCAGATCTTATTTTACTTCTTACTTCTTGGACTCTTTTCAATTCATTTAAATTAACTAACTCTCTTTCACAGTTTTCCTCATTTAGTTTCAACAGTCAAACGGGCCTTCAACTGAGGCTCTAAAACTTTTTCCAGTGCCGAATATAACAAGAGAAATGGCATACCATGGAAATTTGAAACCACATATCAGGCTAAATCTTTGGGCCTTCTCAGTAATCCCTTTACTACTCTTTGGTCAGTTTCCATTGATTTTAGTATGCTATAGCAAGTGCTCCTCAAGTTCTCCACTTGACCTCCCAATTCCTTTACATCCAAGTGGACTTTACCAAGGAAATAAAAATCACCATGTGTGAACTTCCCAAATCTTCCACCACAAACAAACTTATTTATGTACAAAATTACTCTAATCTTTCTAATTCCATTCCTATTTCTTCTAGAACCTTGACTCTCTTGTATCTATTTTCTATGTACCCTCTCTACTGACTCCTTCGCTTTGTCATTATAAGCAAGCTAAAATTATTCCTGCTTAGAACAATCCTCTTTTGACACCACCTTTTATTTTAGTAAATATCCTCTTTATTGTCTCCCCTTCTCATTCTAGCTTCCTGTGAGAATACTGTACACTTACTAGTTCTACTTTTTTTTATACCTCTTTTCACTCAACAATGTACAAACTGATTGTTCTAAACACTCTTCTGTCATTTCTCTTTTTACTACAATTACTGACCTCTTTGTTGCAAAATCCACTGATTGCTTTCCAGGTCTCAGCTAGGAAGAGATGTTTAGATAAATAGACATCAGCAGATGTCAATAACAATGAGAGAGGCAATACCCCAGAGAGCACAACAGAATTAGGTCACTAAAGCCAGATCATTCTATCTCAGTCCTTCAATCAACAGGAATATTTTACCACATCCTCATAAGATAGTATCTCAAAGGACAATGCAAAAATATAAGTAGTCTCCTTGGCAAAGACTGCTAGCCTACCTGTCCCGACAAAGAGGACGTGAAAATAATTACTTATTCAAGCTGATCTATGAACCAAGAATCTTGGGTATCTTTATATATAGATGTGTAATGACGTCTGAAAATTTTCATAAGTTAGTAATTGTTTTCTCTAGTTGAGGGTCTATGGGTAGGGACAAATGAGAAACAGTGTAGATCCTACACATGGTGGTATATGTACCCACAGGAAAGAATAGCTCTGCCTTTTGCTGTAGATGCCTATTCAGGCAGTTCACCTAAAAAGAGAGTTTTACATTTTCTTTCTTTAGTTTCCTACTTCCCAAGATCTGGGTATGGAGGTTCAAAGAAATAATGTTACCTACTGTTGTCAGGGAAAGTCCTAGGGGTTCTTGATGAAATATTTTAATCATCAGCCTCTACTCATGGAATGGCAAACACTGGTAAGGCTTTGCAAAATTCAGGCTCAATGTGGCTGAAATAGGAACAAAGTTGTCTGCCTAAAATAATCTAGAGCACTAAAAAGCAAAGAGGAAAGCCAAGTCAAAATCAAATTGAAATTGAAAAAGTTGAAGTTCAAATGACACAAAACCAAATCTAACTGATGAAACAAGGTGCCAGAACAAAGAATCAGAGTATAAAACTAGATAGAGAGGGGCAGGGTAGCTTGCTTAATGGACCAGAGTGGAAAACAGCATACATTTAGCAGTCAACTATTTGCTAATATAACCCAGGCAGAGCATTATTGGTGGTATGTCAATAATAGGGAACTAAGAAGGAGTTTTTTATTTTTTTGGTCAAGAAGGCTCATATTTAGTGCGATGTTTGAAGAACAGCATAAAATCAACAGATCCAGATTTTGAAATATAGTACTTAAATTAATAAACAAAAATATAATCTAAAATCTGGAAAAAAAATGTGGATAAAATACTTAGACTAGAACTGTAGAAATGGGAAAATGACATAAAAATGACTACTAAAAAGCACTGTACTACAGAATGGAACATCAAGTCCATAGGAATACATACCTTTAGAAAAATAAGGAAGGAGAGAAGGTAGTAAAGGAACAGGTAAAAATACAGGAGAGAGGCTAGGAGAAGCAAGAATAGTGTGTATCACAAACTAGGGTGGAGGAAAATTTCAAAAAAGTAAAGTCAAACACAGTCAAATAGAAGATGAAGTGGTTTTTTAGCCACCAGATGTGACTGGAAGGAAGTTAAGGGTAATCTCCAAGAAAATGATTTTAGTAACATTATGTAGAATAGGGGTCATAACACAAAGGTGAAAAAAAGAATAAAATCAGGGATATAAATTTTGGACAAGTTTAAAGAGTTTTCTAATAAAAGAAAAAGAAAAAAAGGGAGGTAAAAATGGCAAAGGATTTTTGATATGAAAAAGATAAGGGTAAAGGGGGTCTATATATACTGATGGAAGGAAATCTGTGTGAACACAATGCAATACACATGACGTATTATTGAACTGTACATTTGAAATTTACATAATTTTATTAACAAATGTTACCCCAATAAGTTTAATAAAAAATAAAAGATCAATAGGAAACTAATAAATAGTAAAAGAAAAAAAAACAAGAACAAAAGAGAATGTGTGAATAAAAAATAAAAGGAAAACACTATATGGAGATTTGCAACATCTAGGTATTTATGAATATTCAAACTAATTCCTTCAAAATAACTTTCATGTTGTGTAAATTTTTAAATAATAAGTATATATTATCTGTTTAATTAAAAAACATATGAGGGCTATTTTCACTTTGGAAAAAAAAAATTTGAACTGAAATTTTAAAGTCTTCAGTATTGTTTAGATCCTAGAGGGAGCTATGTGGAGCACACTGAGTTGAATATTTTAAGTGACTATTTTCTTTCACTCAGTAGCAAATACTTAAATGCTTGCTTCTCACCTGGATGAATGTCTATTGGGCTGTCTCTTTCCATCATCCACGGCTCTTCTTGCTCCAACTGAATGATCACCTTTGGCTTATAAAGTTGATGCCCTATTCATGGGAAAAATATATCTCAGAAATTTATACTGGGAATGAAAATTTCTTTCAGGCTAATTTCCAAACTTTTTAGTCTTTAAGGACCTCTGGATTTGGAAAAGGGAGGCTTCAGAGGCAGCAAAATAAAGGCACCCATCTAAAACTCAACAAAGTGAAGACTTTTTACCTGAAGAGAAAGACCAGAAAACAGAGGTCTCTGTCTAAAAAACTGATTAGCATTCTTCCATCCTGGCCTGAACTACATTCGCAAGGCTATGAAATTTTTCACTACTTGAGAAATTAAGAGTAGTCACCCCTTATCCATGGTTTCACCCTCTGTGGTTTTAGTTACTCATGGTCAAATGCAGTCCAAAAATGTATTAAATGAAAAATTCCAGGAACAAACAATTCATAAGTTTTAAATTGTGGGCTGTTCTGAGTACTGTGATGAAATCTTGTGCCGTCCTGCTTTGTCCCACCTGGGACATGAACGATCCCTCTGTCCAGCTATCAACAGTGCAGATGCTCTATACCCATTAGTCATTTAGCTATCAGGTTATCAGTTTGACTGTTAGGGTATCACACTGCTTGTGTTCAAGTTATCCTTATTAACTTAATAATGGCCCCAAAGCATGAGAGTAGTGATGCTGGCAATTCAGATATGCCAATAGAAAGCATAAGTGCTTTCTTTAAGTAAAAAGGTGAAAGTTCTAAACTTAATAAGGAAAGAAATAATTATATCCTTAAGTTCCTTAGATCGATGGTAAGAACATATCTTCTATCTGTGAAATTGTGAAAGAAAAAGAAGTTCATGCTTGTTTTGCTGTCACACTTCAAACTGCAATAGTTACGGCTACAGTGTATGTCAAGTGCTCAGTTAATATGAAAAGGCATTAAACATCTTCATAGGTATGTATGGACAGGAAAAAAACAGTATATGTAGGGTTTAGCACTATTCATACTTTCAGGCATCCCCTGGGAGTCCTGGAACATACCCCCACCCCCGCAACCCCAGGTAAAGGAGGGATACTGTAAACTCAACAGAATGGTTTCCAGTTTTACAGGGACACCATCCTTACCCAGTGTGACCAGATTCCTATAGTTTTCCAGCATCACATCTCGGTACAGTTTCTTTTGAGCAGGGTACAGCCGGTCCCATTCCTCTCTGGTGAAGTCCACAGCCACATCCTGGAATGTCAGTGATTTCTGAAACATCAAATACATCCCTCCTCAGTCAGAAAACATTTCTTACTGAGGACCTTAGGGGAAGGGGCAAAAGTACAGCAGTAGACAATGGTTAGAAAGTCCAAGACTTGTGCCAAGAGTCTTAAGGGGGTTCTGAGTAATCCAGGTCAAAATTTTTGAAATAAAAATTAGTGTCTATCCTTCCTTCTATCATCTTTCATGACATATATAAAAGCATGCATGAAATAATGCTTGCTTTTAAGTTTTTAAAAATCTGTTATGAGAAAGACTCTCATTCATCTAAACAAAAAATAATATAGAAAAGATGTCAATGAAGAGGTGATATTTGAGAAAGGGCTTGAAAAAACAGTACAAAGGCAATAGTGTTTGCGACATGTTCAAGAAAGAAGAATGAGGCCAACCTTGGCTAAAGTGGAGTGAACAAGGAATAGAAATAAATGATAAAGCCAGAAAAGTAACAGGTCCAGATTTTAGATTTTGTAGGACTGTTTAGGCCATCATAAAGATGTTGTCTTCTACTGTGAGTGAAATGGGAGCCACACATTTTGAGCAGAGGAGTGATATGATCTGATTTACCATTACCCTGCCATTTCCTGGGCTACATTTTTGAAATCATCTTTTCTTCCTTTGACTTTACCCCTCTTGCTCATCTCTGCTGTTTCCCAAAGTAAAGCTCTCAAAACCATCTATTTTTCTCCATCTTCTAGTTTTAAGCTATCATTTTCTGTCATCTACAGTATAGCAACAGCTTCCTAAGTGGTTTTCTCCCCTTTCCATTCTTGACTCTCACAAATTCACTTATTACATAGTATGCATAGTATGATTTTTAAGTGAAATTCAGTTACTTATGTTAGTATTCTCCTTTAATTCCCTCAAAAGCTTTTCACTGCACTTAGAATAAAACTCAAATTTTTCATGGCCAAATGTGTGCTTCTCCAAGTTTACCTCTAATCACTCTCTCCCTCCCTCTATTTCTACCACAGTGGTGTTATTTTAACTTCTTGAACATATCCATGATGTTTAATACATGCCTAAAATGCTCTTTACCACATACGGTTTATAACATCTGTATATCCTTAACATCTCACTTTAAATTTCACTTCCCCAGAGAGTTCTTTCACAATTCTCTAATGTACATTCTCAGCACCTTATTCTAATTTGGTACTATAAACATCTCAATTTGCAGTTTATTAGTATATTTGCTGAATGCCTGTCTCAGAGTTTCAAGGGCTCTGGAGTTTTGGAGATTAGCACTTGAGAATTGAAAAATTAAAGTGCTCACATTCTGAGAACTATAATGGTATTTCAGAGGACAGTAAAACTGAATTTACCTGGGACCTGACTATCTGTGATTCATCAATCATTTCCTTCTCCTCCATGTTCCTCTCCTGGGAAAGTACAGCATTCTAAGAAGGCATAACTGGGGAAAAGAGAAAAAAAGCATTTTGTCAATACAAGGCTAAACCTAAATCTTGAAACTTTTGCTTTGTATTAGGATGGCAGACAGTTTTGAGAAAAGTAGTCTAAGACACAAGTTATAATGATTGGATGATGTAATTGTGACATTCCTGTTCCTCTATTACATTGAGAAATTCAATGCAGGATGTTTCTGTAGTACAACTCCATTTATTGTGGTATAGGGGAAGCTCAAGAGAGCTTAGTGGTTTTCAGCCCCTACTTTACACTTGGGAAATTTTAAAAAGCCGCCAATGTTCAGCTCCTATTCCCAGAGATCTGGAATCTTGCCTTGTTCAAGGAGGCTATTGCTTTTTATTTTTTTTTAACTGAAAGACCTCAATCCTTCATATACAGACTTCATTATGATATTCAAATCTGTCTTCTAGTAGGAATCTTGAGAGATAAAATTTCAGGCTGAGTACCTGGAATGAGATACACCAGAGCAGAAGAAATATAGCCTCAGGCACCTAATGGCCTATTGTCTGTAAAGAGACATAAATTGTTCACTCATGAAGATAGAACACAGTAGGATGTGGTAGTCTTTAAAAGAATCAAAAAGCATTTTTAGAATTTCTCAGATTCACACTTTAGAAAAAAAGGAGAAGTACAGTTACACTAACTACAACAAACTTTAGCCTCAATCGTTTTCTATCCTCTTCTTAGAACAGAAAACACGTGGTCCTTTCCCAGGGAAAGACTTTCACCAACACTACCAACAGACTGAAATGTTCTGATTTGCTATTATGAAAGAATACATTCTAATGTTCAAAAAAGTTGGCCTGAAAAATTTCTCTTAAAAGCCAGTGATGGAAATAGTAAAAACATTTCTGAAAAGCAATTTTTTTTAAAAAAGAGAAAACTGCAGTTCTAGTGAAATGGCTCTTTTAGATAAGGAAGCCATTCACTGCCCAAGAGATGGCACAAATCTAAGTTTATGACCAGTTCACTAAAAGGCAGACGTTTCAGGAGTAATTTAAAAGCACTTTAAGAAACATCATTATTTCATTAGTCAAAAGCTCTAAAAAGGTTCTAATGTGTGAAGAGCCAGATAGAATCTGTGAGAATGCCTTGATATTTCAAACCAAATCACCTCAAAACCATTTATTCATAACAATGAAAACCACATTCACCAAGTTAGGCAAAACAGGGTTTCACCTCCATAAGTGGAAAAACCAAGGATTTTTTAATGGCATCTGATAAGACTAAGATTCCATAGAACACACCTTTGGAAATGTTGATTTAGTTCTCGGTTGCTTGGTTTAATAAAGGATTCTAAAATTGGAGATCAGATAACTAAGTAAAAGAAAGCTGGTTCTAGAACCTAAGTCTCCTGATTCACAGTCCTTGGTTTCCTCTAGTATACACTAAAGTCCTCCTTAGTAGCTGTTCTCCACCATTTTTTTTTCTTTTTCTCTTTTTAAAAATCAGATCCCCTTTCTTTTCATAATTTCCCTTTTCATTCCTGTATTGGAAAGAATAACAACAACAAAAAAGAAAACCATCCCCCCCCACCAAACTGTGTGTAATTTTTTATGCAACACAGATACACCTTTCAAGAGAAGCCTGTGGGATTGCAATAGTCTTTTTCAAAAAAAACCATGATGCTTAGAAAGTAACAAATTCACCTGACTGCCTAAGGAATACTAGGATTATAATTAATTTAGATGACAATGACTCTGAGCTTACCAGTTTTCCTTTTCACTCCAAGCTCTTCCAAAAAGCTGAGTGAACTTTACTGACCATGTAGAATACCAATGTAGTGGTTCTCAATCTGGGCTGTGCATTAGACTCAGCCCAGATTTAAAAATATACAGATATAAATATATACATGCCCCAGGCTCCATCCAAGAGCCACTAAACCAGAGTCTGTTGAGATGAAGTCTGGCATCTACATATGCTATTTTTCTAATGACCTACAAGTTATTTTGATACAAGCAAGAATTCAAACAGCTACCAGCATTTTTCACTTCCTTTACCCCAATGGTTTTCACCATCACTCTACTTTAGTCACCTACTTCTAGGGCCACAGGACTTCCGCTATCTTTCTTATCTTAGAAAACTCTAGACTATGAGTCAGGAGACCTAGGTTCTAGACTTGATGACGAAGAAACTAAAGATAAGAGTAGGTTAATAGATGGTGGTGGAGGGGGGACAGAAGTTCTAAAATTAAGGACACACAGAAGCCACGCCAAGACTGGTAAAATGGGCAGATGTGTAGAATAGGCTGGTCCCACACCCATGTGTGACGGGTAAAAATTGAGAGGTATATCGTGGTTGCAGAGACCCCTGAGGAGTGAGGGGTCACAGCCCCATGCCAGGCTGCCTAGTATGGGGTTCTAGTACCAAGGAGAGAAATCTATCTCCATAACTACTGGCTGTGAACACCAGCAAAGATTATGGCTGAGTGAGACGAAAGGCTGATGAAGTCCTAGGCCTTCCTCTGGAAGGTCCCATGCATAGGCTTACTTGCTGATGGACTCACTCATTCTGAGTTCCAGCTGTGGCAGCAGCTGGAAAGGTGGCAGAGAAATACAGGAATAAATGTATTTGTCTGGCTTCAGTGTAAGAAATGGAGAGGCAGCTTTCTCTTGGACAAAAGTGCTGGCAGAAGCCATTGTTACATTGTTGAGAACCCCTACCCCTCCTGCAGCACAGGCGGGCACCATATTTGAGTTTCCATTATTCTAGCTAATACCATTCATTCTGCCCTGGTGATTCCCTGACACCTTGCCCTATCCAACTAGCAGGCCAACCCGAGCTACTCCCAGTAGTGTTTTTAAAACAAGTGGTTTGTTTTGGCTCATGCTTTAGATTTTCACAAAATCTCTCAAAACAAGCAGCATCTGGCCTCAGTATGCCCTGTATCTCTTGATATCTTGTTAAGCAGACCCAAGTGGGCATTAGTGGCAGCAGGGCTCAGTTACAGCTTAACTTCTCTCAAACACCTCCAAGGCCAGTAGAAGTAGCAACCATCAGCAGATAACGTTGTAGCTCATAGCAAGTGGTCCTGGACAGGGCACAGGCAGCGGATGACCTTGAACTGCACCAGAGAAGTTCTCATGAGGCCTCAGAACTAACACTCAGTGACCAGCTTCAGACCACACCACAGCAACACCCAATCACCCCCACAAACGACACATCCAGGGGCAGACTCGGCAGGCACCAGAGCACCATTAAAGTGAAACCTGCTCACTAGGGTCAGCCCTTACTCAACGACTGCTCCACTGTAGTCATGGTCAGTCCTCACAATCTATGAGCCAGAGGGTCAACCAAAGATGTGCCAACAGCAACCAAGACTCAACTACAACATGAAGCCACACACAACCCACTCAAGGGACACACCTGTAGCAACTGGCACAGGTGACCAGGGAGATTAAACTACTGAGCCCCACAGGAAACCTAAAACTTAAAGCTACTCTACCAAGACTGGGAAATATAGCAGACCTACCTAATAATGGAAACAAACACAGATTCAGCAAAAATAAGGAGACAAAGAAATATGTTCAGAATGACAGAACAGAACAAAACTCAAAGAAAGAAAAAAAAGAACTAAACAAAAAGGAGACAAGAAATCTACCAGACACAGAATTCAAAACACTGGTTATAAAATGCTCAATGATCTCTTCAACAAAGAGCTAGAAAACATAAAAATGGAGATAGAAGACATAAAAGAAC
Organism: Cynopterus sphinx; assembly: GCA_030015415.1. Lineage (NCBI taxonomy): Eukaryota > Metazoa > Chordata > Mammalia > Chiroptera > Pteropodidae > Cynopterus > Cynopterus sphinx. The sequence continues at coordinate 88,300,275 of CM057379.1, read as the reverse complement.
CAGTCAGATATGAAGAATACAATAACTGAAATGAAGACTGCATCAGAGGGAAGCAACAGATTAGATGAAGCAGAGGGTCAAATCAGCAACTTGAAAGATAAGGTAGCAGAAAATACCAATCAATCAAGATAACAAAAAGAAAAAATGAATCCAAAATATGATAGTTTAAGAGGCCTCTGGCACAACAAGAGTATCAACTTTCACATCATAGAGATACCAGAATGAGAAGAACGAAGCAAGGGATTGAAAATCTAGTTGAAGTAAAAAATGATGGAAAACTTCCCCTAACCTGGTGAAGGAAACAGACATACAAGTCTAGGAAACACAGAGTACCAAAGAAGATGAACCCAAAGAGGCCCACACCATGACATGTGAAGACAAAGAGAGAATCTTAAAAGTAGCAAGAGAAAAGCAAATAGTTACCTATAAGGAAACTCCCAGACTGTCAGCTGATTTCTCAACAGAAACTTTGCAGGCCAGAAGGGCTTAGCACAAAATATTTAAAGTGATGAAAAGCAAAAACCTACAACTAAGATTACTCTACTCATCAACGCTATCATTCAGAATTGAAGGACAGATAAAGAGCTTCCCAGACAAGAAAACCTAAAGCAGCTCCTCACCATTAAGCCAATATTACAGAAATTATTGCAGGGACTTCTTTAAGAAGCATAAAAAAAGGAAAAAAGATAAAAATGCAAATAATGAAAGAGGAAAACTACATAGCTAGAAATAATTACATTAAATGTAAATGGATTAAGTGCTCCAATCAAAAAACATAGGTGGCTGAATGGATATGGAAACAAGACAATATATATATGCTATACCAATTAAGAGACTTACTATAGATCAAAAGACACACACAGACTGAAAGAAATGTAAAAAGATATTTCATGAAAATGGAAACAAACAAAAAAACTGGGTAGCAATGCTTAAATCAGGCAAAATAGAATTTAAAACAAAATAGACTTTAAAACAAAATAGACTTTAAAGAAAGAAAAAGGACCCAGCAATTCCACTTCTGGGTATTTATCTGAAGAAGTACAAAACAATAATTCTATAAAGGAGACACTAATGTTCACTACAGCATTATTTATATTAGCCAAAAGATAGTAACAACGTAAATGTCCATTAATAGGTGGTTGGATAAAGAAGACTGGTATATATATGCAATAGGTACTACCCAGCTATAAAAAAGAATGAAATCTTACCATTTGTGACAACATGGATAGACCTAGAGAGTACTATACTAAGTAAAATAAATGGAACATAGAAAAACAAATACCATATGATTTCACTTATATGTGGTATCTAGAAAAAAACTTAATAAACAAACAAACAAAATAGAAACAGACTCAGATACAAAAGAACAAACTGATAGTTAACAGATGGGAGGGGGTTTGTGGAGCTGGGAGAAAAAGGCGAAGAGATTAACAAGTACAAGTTGATAGTTAGAAAATAGTCATAGGGATGAAAAATACAACTTAGGGAATACAGTCAATAATGTAACAAGTATGGATGGTGCAAGGCGGGTTGGGTAGTAGACTTATGGTAGGAATCACTTCACAAGTTATATAAATGTCAAAGTACTAACTGTATACCTAAAGCTAATATAATATTGAATGTCAACTGTAATTGAAAGAATAAACTTAAAAAAAAAAACCCCTAAAAACTTAAAGAACTCTATAAGAACTCCATTAGAAAGCACAATATAAAAATAATAGGTGTATCAGAAGAAGCAGAGAGCAATATGGGAACAGAGAGCCTACCCAAAAGAATAATTGATGAGAACTTCCTAAATTGATGGAAACAGGCAAACCCTTGAATTCAAGAAGCTAACAAAACATCTGATTATCTCAATAGAAAAACATCTCTTCCAAGACACTTAGTTTAAAACTATCAAAAGTTAGTGATAAAAAAAGAATTTATGGGGGATTCTGGGAAACACAGCAGAGAGAGAGATGTCCTTAGATCTCTCCCCTTCAAACAACAATAAGCTGAATATCTAAAACTCAACTAAAAACATTCAAAATGCACACCAGCGCGTCTGAGCATGGGATCTGTGCATAAGTACTACCATAGGTCAGAATCCCAAGTGTCAGGCGGTGTGGACTGGGAGAAATAAAGAATCTGTCTCTCACAGTTGCTGGAGCTCCTTGCAGGAGGAGGGGAGGAGTGAAGGTGTGGTGACTTCCCTGAAAAACCCTGCCTGGAAGTACTGGGACTTCTATGCAGCACACAGGAGGGCCTAGTCATCAGGGCAGAAGACAGAGAAGTGGGCTGGGAATGCAAAGAAACACGTTGATTTTTACTAATCCTGTTGCAAAATCAAGGCTGAGCTGCAGCCCCCAACCTGCAACTCAGAGGGTCCCTCCCACCATACCCTCCAAGACCAAAAACCGCAGAGCGGCAGGAAAATCTGCAAACGCTATTGAACTCTTTGCTGACACTGACAGGGACTGAAACTGAAAGTAGTGAGTGTGATTAAATTTCTATAAGAAAATAAAACAAAACAAAACAAAACAAAACATTATTTAACCTTTATATAAAGCAGGGATCCAAGAAGCTTAGACGCCACCTATTGAAAATTAATAGAAAAGCACCTTCTTTGCAGCAGGCTAAAGAGATACCTTTATATAATAAATCTTCCTGGAAAAACAACAGAATATACCCAGGTGGAGAAACAGTCCATTAGTCATCATGAACATCCAAGGTGACAAGGCATCTCAGAACTAAAGAGAAAAATCTCCTGAAAAAAAGCTTATATACATGGAAACAATGAGAACACCAAGCTACCAGAAAGCAAAAGATAAAATGGCTATAAGAAGACATCATATTTCAATAATCACCCTAAATATAAATGGACTGAACTCACCAGTAAAATGGCAAAGAATTTCAGATTGGATCAAAAAACAAAACCCAACCATATGCTGCCTCCAGGACACACATCTCAGCTCCAAAGACAAATACAGACTCAAACTAAAAGGGTAGAAAATAATTTTAAGCAAATGGCATTCAGAGAAAATTGGGAGTACCAGTACTAATATCAGACGAAATAGACTTCAAAATAATAAAAGTAAAGAAAGATATGAAGGGAATTTCATAATAATAAAGGGAATCAAGCACTCAAAAGAAATAATACTTATTAACATCTATGCACCCAATCAGGATGCCCTGAAGTATGTAAAGCAATTACTAACAGAACTAAAGGAAAAACAGACCAAAACACCATTGTAGTAGGGGACTAAATAGCCCACTGTTGGATATGGACTGATCATCCAAACAGAAAATCAATAAGGAAATAACATCCTTAAATGACACATTAGACCAACTGGACATAATTGACATATACAAAGAATGCCATCCCAAAACAGCTGCTAATACATTCTTCCCTAGTGCATATGGAACATTTTCAAGAATCAACCATATATGAGGACATAGAAATAGCCTCAACAAATATAAAAGAGTTAAAATCATACCAAACATGTTCTGTAATAATAATGATTTGAAACTAGAGATCAAATGCAAAGAGAAAACAGAAAGAACCACAAATACCTGGACATTAAACAACATGCTACTAAGAATAACTGGGTCAGGCAAGAAATGAAAAGAAAGATCGAGAGATACATAGAAATGAATGATAATGATAGTATAACATATCAAAATTTTGGTACACAGCAAAAGCGGTCATAAGAGGAAAGTTCGTATCATTACAGAACTACCTCCAAAAACAAGAAGGAGCCCAAATAAACAACCTAATGCTTCATCTTAAAAAATTAGGAAAAAAAGAAAAATTTAGGCCTAAAGTCAGCAGAAGGAAAGAAATCATCAAAATTAAAGGAAATATAAATGAAACTTAAAAAGAAAAAAACAATAGAAAAATAAATGCAACAAAGAGCTGGTTCTTTGAGAAAGTTAATAAAATTGACAAACCCCTGGTTAGACTCACTAAAGAAAAAGGGGAAAGGACAGAAATAAACAAGAAAAGGGATGAAAGAGGAGAAATTATGACTGATTTTGCAAAAGTAGAAAGGATCATACAAAAATACTGTGAAAAAGTATATAACACCAAATTTAATAACCTAGAAGAAACAGAGACTCAGGGAAATGAACAATGGTCTAGTGATTACTAGAGAGTAGGGGTTGGGAGTGGAAGGGATAAGTAGATGGGGTAAAGGGAGTCAAATATAGAGGGATGGGGAAGGTAAAGTGGGTAAAGGGGATCAAATATATGGTAGCTGAAGGAAGCTGGACTTTGGGTGGTAATCACACTATAGAATATACAAATGTCAAATTATAATATACACCTGAAAATTATATAATTGTATTAACCAATGTTACTCCAATAAATTTAATAAGAAAGTTAAAAAAAAACATTAAAAAAAGAAAGAATTTACAAGTCAGGCAGAGTGGAGAATACTGTAACCGACTAGGAGAGGAATGAAATATTGAAACATTCAAAATAGTAAAGGTGTGAAACCACCAGCCATGAATAAAAATACAGCAAAATTATTCTTATATATAAAGGAGAGATAGTTTTTCAGACAAACAGAAGCTGAGGGAATTAACCACTGCACAACCTGCATTATAAGAAATGTTGAAAGAAACAAAAAAAAGTTAAAAAAATTTGAGTATGATTACAAACAGACAACAGCAGGAAATTTTACCTCTATTTCAGAATATTATATTAAACACTTAATTACAACATAAAGGTAAATGAAGGAAAAGCATTTAATGAAAGTATAATTTCTGTAATTTGAAACTGAATGCACAGTATAAAAATGAATAATTTTTACAATAAAAAACATAATAAGGGAGAGGGAAAGGCTTCAATTTGCACAGGTGAATGAAGATAAGATGCAATCAACAGAAAAAGGAGTACTCTATGTGTGGAATACTTTTTTACATAAATCTGACAGTAACCACAAACGAAAAATCTAAAGTTGAGACATGTAACATAAAAAAAGAAGTAACAGAGGAAAAAAATCATAGAAAACTAGGAAACTAAAATAGCAGTCAGAAACACAAGGGAAAAGAAACAATGAAGGTACAGAGCACAAAAAAATGACTGTACATCAGTAATTACCCTAAATGTAAATGGACAGACCTTACCAATTAAAAGGCACAGTGTAGCAGGATGGATAAGAGAAAAAAAAAAGTGAGAGACCCAACTATATTTTGCCTTCAGGAGACCCATCCTGCTACAAAGATAATCACGGGCTCAAAGTAAAGGGGTGGAAGATGATACTTCAAGCAAATGTCATCTAAATTAAGGCAGATGTAGCCAAATTTTAGCAGAGAAAAAGATTTCAAGGTAAAAAAAGTTAAAGAGAGTGAACGATGGACATTTTATAATGATAAAGGAAATAATTCATCAAAAAGATATAACATTTATTAATATATAAGCATCCAACCTGGGAACACCAAAGTATGTAAAGCAACTACTAACAGAACAAAAGGGATAAATTGGCAAAAATACAATTATAGTAAGGAACCCAAATACCTAACTGACAGTAAAGAACAGAGCATCCAGAAACTCAATAATGTGTCATTTATCAACATAAAATATAATTTCTGCACTTTGGAACTAAATGCACAACATAAAAAGAAATATGTTGCCATATGTGATAAATGACACATTAGACCAAATGGGCATGATCAGTATTTATAGAGCTTTCCATGCTCAGATGACAGAACATATATTTTTTCCCCATGTGCAGAAGGAACACTCTCAAGGATAGACCATAAATTGGGGCACAAAACTTGTCTCAATAAATTTAAGAACAATTAAACACCATGCTATTTTGTAGAAATAATAATGAAGAAATAATGACATACAAGCTCAGAGGGTCCCCAAAAACAGGAACCGAAAGAGGCCCACACCAAGACACACCATAACTAAAATACAAAAAGAGAATCCTAAAAGCAGCAAGAACAGAACCCATAAGACTGGCACCTGATTTCTCAAAAGAAACTATACAGGACAGAAGGGCTTGGCACAAATATTCAACATGATGAAAACCCATGATCTACAACAAAGAATACTTTATTCAGCAAAGATATCATTTAGGGTCGAAGGACAGATAAAGAGCTTTCCAGACAAAAACAAGCTAAAGAAATTCATTACCACCAAGCCAGGATTACAGGATGTGCTGGAGGGACTTCTTTAAGAAGAAAAAACACATATGAAAATCAGGAATAAAGAATGATAACAACTACATTCCTATCAACAAGTACCTCAAATGGAAAAGAATTAAGTGTTCCAATCAAAGATAGAATGGTTGAATGAATAAGTAAACAAGATCCCTACATGTGCTGCCTACAAGAATCTCACTTCAGATTAAAAGACAAACACAGACTAAAAGGAAGGGGATGAAACAAGATATTGCCTTGATGGACCTAGAAGGTATGACGCTGAATGAAATGGGTCAGATAGAGAAAGACAAATACTGCATGATTTCACATACATGTAGAATCTGAAGAATAAAACAACAACAACAACAACAACAACAACAACAACAACAACAACAGCAGCAGCAGCAGCAGCAGAAAGAAACTCATAGATACAGAGAATATTTTGAGGGCTACTAGATGGGAGGAGGTTAGAGTGGATGGCAAAAAAAAAAGCTAAAGGGATTTAGAGGTACAAATAGATAGTTGCAGAATAGACATGGAGATGTAGAGTGTAGCTTGGGGAAGATAGTTGATAATGTTGCAATAATATGTAAGGGGGTGGAGGAGTACTAGATTTAGTGGGGTGATCACTTTGTGAGTTATATGGCTCTCTGATCACTATGCTATACAACTGAAACTGGTATATTATTGTATGTCAATGATAATTGAAAAAAAAAAACCTCAATGAATTGTACAATGTAAATACAAGCAACTAATTGTCTATTATGGTTCAATAAAGCCAAAAAAAAATCAGAGAGGAAATAAATGAAACAGAACAAAAAGATAATAGAAAATAGAAAAATTAATGACAGAGAGCCAATTTTTGAAAAGACAAACCTCTGGCTAGATTCACAAAGGGAAAAAAAAGACTCAAATAAAATCAGAAATGAAAGAGAGGTTATAAAAGACACCATAGATACAAAGGATTAAACAAAAATGAAAGCCTATAGACACCAAATTTGATAACCTGGAAGAAATGGACAAATTCTTAGGAATATGTATCCTTCCTGTACTCAACTATGAAGATAAGAAAAGCCTAAGTAGACTAGTACGTAGTAAGAAAATTGAAGCAGTAATCAAAAACCTCCTCAAAACAAAAGTCCAGAACCAGATGACATCACAGGTAAATTCTACCAAACCTTGAAAGAAGTTTTAACTATCCTTCTCAAACTCTTGAAAGAAAACTGAAGAACAGGCAATACTTCCTCTTCTTATGAAGCCAGAGAAGGACAACACACACAAAAAGGACTATTAGAGCTCATTATCTCTGATGAATACAGATGCAAAAATCCTAAACAAAATACTAGCAAATCAAATACAACAATACATTAAAAGGATAATACATCACAATCAAGTTGGGTTCATCTAGGGATGCAAACTAATCAAAGTGGTATGTCACAGTAACAATAAAAGAAAAATCATATGATTATATCAACAGATGCAGAAAAAGCATTTGACAAGTTCAACATTTATTTATAGTTAAAGCACTCATTAAAATGGGTATAGAAGGTAAGTACCTCAACATAATAAAGGCCATATATCATAAACCCTCAGCTAATATCGAAAGCTTTTCTTGTGATATCAGGAACAAAACAAGGATGCCCACTGTTACCGTGGTTGTTCAACTTAGCACTGGAAGACCAAGACAGAGCAACCAGGTAAGAGAAAGAAAGAAAAAAATATCCATATTGGGAATGAAGGAAAACTGTCACTATTTCTAGATGACATGATTCTCCATATATAAAACTCTACAGATTTCGACAAGAGTATTAGAAATGATAAGCAAACTTAATAAAGTTGCAAGATATAAAATCGATGTAAAAAAATTTGTTATGTTCCTACGCGCTAACAATATATCAGGGAAAAAATGGAGAAAGTAATCCCATTTACAATTGCAACAAAAGGATAAAATATCTAGGGATAAATTAAGCACAAGAAGTGAGGGACTTGCACACTGAAAACATCAAGACATTATTGAAGGAAATTGAAGAAGAACCACACCACAATAGAAAGATATTCTGAGTTCCTGGATTGAAAGAATTAACCTTGGTAAATGACCATATTACCTAAAGCAATATACAGATTTAATGTAATCCCCATCAAAATCCCAATAGTATTTTCAGACAAATAAAACAAACAATTCTCCAATTTGTATAAAACTACAAAAGACCCCAATAGCCAAAGCAATCTTGAGAAAAAAAAAGAAAAAAGCCAAAGGCCTCACTCTCCCTAACTTCAAACAATACTATAAAGAGACACTAATCAAAACAGTATGATATTGGCAGAAAAACAGACACACAGAATAATAGAACAGAATTGAGAGCCCAGAAATTAACCCACATGTATAAGGGAAACTACCTTTCAACAAAAGAGCTAAAAACATATAATGGAGAAAGGAAAGCCTCTTCAATAAATACTACTGGCAAAAATAAAAAGCCACACATAAAAGAATGAAACAAATTAACTCAAAATGGATTGAATACTTGAATGTAAGCCCTAAAAAATAAAATAAAATACATAAAAAAAAAAATAGGTAGTAAACTTATGAACCTTGGTCTCAGAGGTTTTTTTGTGAACTTGACCCTAAAGGCAAGGGAAGTAAAAACAAAAATAAATGAATTGAAATATATCAAACTAAAAAGCTTCTGCACAGCAAAAGAAACTGTCAACAAGGTAAAGAGACAACCATCTGAATGGGAGAAAATATTTGCAAACACTACCTCTGATAAGGGGCTAATACCCAAAATATAGACTTCTCAACAAGAAAACAAACAAGCTAATTAAAAAGTAGGGAGAGAAACTGAAAGCTTTTTCCCAGGGAGACATACCAATGGTTAATAGACACTGGAAAAGAAGCTGAACTTCACCAGCTATTAAGGGAAATACAAATAAAAGCCACTATAAGATACCACCTCACACCTGTCAGAATGGCTATCATCAACAAAACAAGAAATAACAAACACTGAAGAGGTTGTGTTGAAAATGGAGCCCTCATATACTGCTGGTGAAATGTAAATTGGTATAGTCACTATAGAAAACTGTATGGAGGTTCCCTAGAACATTAAAAATAGAGCAAACACATGACCTAGCAATCCTTCTAGCTATCTACCCCCAAATTAGAAACATTTATTCGTAAAGACGTAAGTACTCCTATGTTCATTGCAGCATTAGTCATGGAAACACTTGTCCTTCAATGAATAACTGAATAAAGATGTGATACATACATACAATGGAATACTACTCAGCCATGAGAAACTAGATGAAATACTGCCATTTGTGACAACATGAATGGATCTTGAGAGTATTATGTTAAGTGAAATAATTCAGACAGAAAAAGACAACCGTATGATATCACCCACATGTGGGATACAATTCAGAAAGTAACTAATGAACAAACAAAACAAAAAAAAACTCATAGACAAAAACAACAATATGGTCATTTTTAGAGGAGAAAGGTAGTAGGGAGAGTCTGAAGAGGGTAAAGGGCATCAAATATATGATGACAGAAGGAGACTAGACTTTGGTTGGTAAACACATTATGCAACATATAGATGATGTATTATATAGGATTGTACAGGTGAAACTAATATAATCTTATTAACCAGTTACCCAACAAATTTTTAAAAAGTATCTGGACACATGAAAGATGAGTGAAAATTAGCAAAGGAAATGTAATGGTAGATCAGGCTGCAAAGCTGCTGCCATGCAAATGTTAGAGCCACAATTAATATCTTAGCTTCTTCAAAACAGAACTTGGACTAATCATTAAAAGTAAAGCAGCAATGGGCTTCAATGGAAAAGAAATAGTGGCTGGAAGGTAGCTGCAAATACCATAAAGAATTGAATCTCAGCAGAAACTGGTTTTACCAGATGTCATTCAAGAAACAGTTTTGGAGAGTTCTGGTCAAGATAGTGGGGTAGGTAAATGCTGTGGTTGCCTCTTCCCATGACCACATTAAAATTACAACTGAATTATAGAAAAATCAACCTAGAGATCCATCTGAAGACTAGCTGAACATCACTCCTATAACTAAGACCATAAAGAGGCCAGAATGAGACTGGTAGGAAGAGAGAAGGTGCAAAAAGTTGGTCCTGCACCCAGGTGTGGTAGCGGAATATCTCAGCCACAGAGGTCCTGGAAGAGCAAGGGGCCCAGCCTCACACTAAGGCTCCTCAGCCCAGGATTCCAATGCTGGGCAGGGCAGTCCCCACAAAATCTGGCTGTAAAATCCAGTGAGAATTCTGACTATCTGGTGAGGCTACTGGAAACCCCAACGTCTCCTTAAAATGCTCTCACAAACAGACTCACTTGCAGGCACTAATTGTGGGGTCCCTCAAAGGGCCAGCAACTTGGGAGAAACCAGAAACATACAAAGAAGGACTGAGTTGTGTGGTTTCGGGGCGAGGACTGGATGGACAGCCACCACTGTCCATGTGTTGAGCCCTCCTCCTGTGTGGCCTGCAGGTGTGAGCCATCTTGCCTGTGTTCAGCCTGCCTCACAAATAGACAAACTTGAATTTGCATTGGCCTGGTGAACTCTGCTCACTCTACCCCAGTGACTCTCTGGTACCCTGCCCCAACCAACTCTCAAATTGTAGGAGCCATATTCTTGTTTGGGCAACCAGTCCCACCCTGCCCTCTCAGCAGGAGGCTCTTTTAGCAGCAATTCACAAGCCTTAGCTCTTGCACCTCTATAGGTACTTCAAGTGGTGGGAAACAAGCCTTGGCCCAAGCTGCAGTGTTTCTTGAACAAGTTTTGGGAGTCTACAAGCCTGAGGCGGGCTGGTAGCAGCTGGATTCAGTATGATGTGAGAAATCTGGGTGTGCATTAACCTGGGGAGTGCTTCATGTACCCCACCCTGGTAACTTCTTGGGACTCGCCTCCCCCAACTCATGTACTGCTTGGAACTACTGAGCCTTGTGGGTAATTTGGAAGGCATCCTCAGACCTTGGAGTGGACACTTTGGTGAGCTGTCCCAAGCCCCAAGTGACAGCTGGCCTCAGTGTGCCATGTGGCCTCTCCTGCATACCTCCAAGTCCAACACAGGCAGTGACCAACCTTGGATAGCTCTATAGCTCCTATTAGGCAGCCTCGGGCAGTCACAGGTAGCTGACCTTGGCCTGCATGGAAGCCCCTCGAAAGGGGCCCCCAAAACAACAAATGCAGATGCTGGCATCAGACCACAAAATGCACCACCTAATTAGCCCCACAAGTGGTACACACAAAGGGTGGTCTAAAGAGGCACCTGAGTTCACTGGGGCGAAACCCACTCCATCATCCCTGACATAGCAGCTCATACTCTGTGGGTATGGCCAGTCCTCACAGCCAGTCAGCCTGAGAGTCAATCCCATCCAATGATGTGCCAACACCAATCAAAACTTAATTACAACTGGGGAACACAGACAACCCACAAAACGGACACTCCTGGAGCACCCGGTACAGGTGACAAAGGAGACTGTGCCACTGAGCCATAAGCCCACCTGGCCAAGACTGGGAGATGTAGCAGATCTACCGAATGCATAGAAACAAATACAGAGAGGCAGTCAAAACGAGAAAACAAAGAAACATGTCCCAAATGAAAGAACAGGAGAAAACTCCAGAAAAGGATATAATGTAGTAAAGGCTACCAGACATAGATTCAAAACACTGGTTATAAGGATGTTCAAATTTAGGGAGGAATAGATGATCTGAGTGAAAACTTCAATATATTAGTAAGCATTAAAAAGAACACAGAAAGCATAAAAAAGAACCAATCAGAAATGAAAAACTCAATAACTAAAATGAAGAGCACACCAGAAGGAATCAATAGGTTAGATGACATAGAGGACTGAATCAGTGATTCCGTAGACAAGGTAGCAGAAAACACTCAATTAGAACAGCAAAAATAATGAATCAAAAAAGGGGAGGAAAGATGAAGGGATCTCTGGGACAACACCAAGCATAACATTTGCAAAACAGGGGTACCAGGAAGAGAAGAGAAGGAACAGGTATTAAGAACCTTGCAGTACCTATAGGCAAGGCTGCCTGGCCCAGAGAAAGTGCAGAGAGTGGGGCACTGCTGTATGTGCATGTGCAAGCTGAACTAGCTAAGTGCTGAGGTGTTTGTACACAGGCTTGCCCCACCTGCAGAGAGGGCAGCGTTGGTGGAATGTTGAGATGCAAACATGCATAGCAATCCTGCCCAGACCCAGCTCTTGTGATTCTCCAGCTTTCACTATGCAGTCCTTCTTGCTTCTTGTACAAAGGCTATTCAGTCGGCTCACAGTTATCTCTCAGGAAATTTTCCTTTAAATACAGGTGTATATTTGGTGTATTCTTGTGAGAAGGTGAGTTCAGTGTCCGATACTTGACATTTTGGACCTTGAGACTATATGACATTTCTATCTAAGCTTCCCAGAAACCTCAAGCGCTGAACCAACTAAGCAATAATTCTTCTAAGCTATGACCCAGCTCTAATCACAGTTAAAGCAACAGGGCATCCAAGAGCACATGAAGCAGCCCCATCGACACCAAGCAACCCCACCAAGATTAGAAGGAAAAGGAGGCATGCACACATGCACATACCAGGTCAGGCCACAAAATGAGCCTCAATAAATTCAAGAAGATAAAATTATATTGAGTGTATTTTCTGATCACAATAACAAGAAATTAGAAATCAAATACAAAGAAAAAAATTGGAAAAAGCACAAATATGTGGAGATCAAACAACATGCTTCTAAACAACCAATAGATCAAAGTGGAAATCCAAAAGGATATCAAAAACTACCTTGAGACAAATAAAAATAAAAACACCTCACTAAATTTTTGGGATGCAACAAAAGCTGTTACAAGAAGAAAGTTTATAGCAAAATGGGCTTGTGTCAAGAAACAGGAAAAATCTTAAATACAATCTAAATTTACAACTAAGGAACTAGAAAAAGAGGGACAAACAAAACCCAAAGTAAGAAGGAAAGAAACAATAAAGATCAAAGAGAAAATAAATAAAATAAAAAATAGAAAAGAAACAAAAGATTAATGAAACAAAGAGCTGGTTCTTCGAAAGGATAAATAAATTTGACACATCTCTAGCAAGACCTATCAAGAGAGAACGCAAGTGAATAAAAACAGAAATGAAAGAGAAGAGATTACAACCACCACCACAGACATATAAAGGATCATTGAAGAATACCTAGAACAGGTATATGCCACCAAATTTGACAACCTAGAATAAATGAATAAATTTTTTGAAACATATAACCTTCCAGGACTAAAGCAGGAAGAAACAGAGAACTGAAAAAACTAATTACTACCATCAAACTGAAGAAGTAAAAAAACAAAACAAAAACAAAAAACCTCTCAACAAAATTCCAGGACCAGGTGCTTCTCAGGTGAATTTTTTTTTTAATGCCAGTTTATTTTTTTTAAATACTATATATACATAATTTAACATTTTATTTTATTTTCCCCCTCCCTAATCCCGTCCGGTAATCACCACAGGTGGATTCCATCAAATATTTAAAGAATTATTACCTATCCTTCTGAAAGGTTTCCAAAAATTTGAAGAAGGAACACTTCCAAACTTATTCTATGAGGCCAACATTACACTGATATTCAAACCAGACAAAGACTACAAAAAAAGAGAACTCAGGCCAATATCCCTGATGAGCACAGATGTAAAAATTCTCAACAAAATACCAGCAAACCGAATTTAACAGTACATTAAAAAGATTACACACCATGATCAAGTGGGATTTATACCAAGGCGGCATACCGATATGACCCCAAGGGTGGTTCAGTATCTGCAAAACAATGTGATTCGTCACATCAACAAAACCAAGGCTAAGAATCATGTGATTATCTCAATAGATGCAGAAGTAGTATTCGACAAGACTCAACACCTTTTCATGATAAAAACTCTCAAAAAGTGGGCATAAAAGGAACTTACCTCAATTTGATCAAGGCTATATATGACAAGCCCATAGCTAACCCCACACACACACGCGCGCGCACACACGCACACAAGAATATTATGCATCAATAAAAAATAATGAAATCTTGCTATTTTCATGAAGATGGATGAATTTATAGGGTATTATTCTATATGAAATAAATCAGGCAAAAAAGAGCAAATACCATATGATTTTACTATGTGGAATCTAAAAAAATAAAATGAACAAACAAAACAAAAAGAGACTCAGAAAGAGGCCCATGGGATGGGTGCAAGAGGAGAGGGAGTGGGGGGAAAAAGGGAAGGGGAATATAGTTGATAATATTGAGATAAGTCTGTACAGTGACAGATGATTGCTAGGATTAGTGGGGAGGTCATATTGTCAGATATAAAAATGTAGACTCACTATACTGAAAATATACCTGAAAATAATTTACCCATATAGTATTGCATACCAACTATACATAAATAAACTTTTTAAAAATATTTTTCAAATTGAGATGATTTTCTTAGAGATATTTATTATCATTTATAAGTTTTATGTATGCTGTACTAACACTAAAAACCAAGGCATGTGTCAGTTATGCTGTGATACTGAGTGCAATTATCCTTTAATTGAATATGACATATAAAAATACTTGGTCCTTTCCTAATGCTTTACCCTAAAATTAGCACAAATATTGGCTAGTTATAAGACCCATAGATGGCAAGTGTATCTTCAATTGATATGCCCCCTTTGAGGGATATGACTGACCCAGGAAAGGCGTTGTTGCCACCCTGACGAGGGGACTTTAAGACATTTTGTTTATTATGTTTTCCGAAAGAAAACATAATAGGGGGAAATAAGAAAAGAGTGAATATAGGGAATATATAAAATGGAGTCACTTTAACCAAGCTGCTAAAATTATGAACATGTTGAAGGTTGAGGCATGAGGAAAGACGATTCTTGTAACTAGTATGGGAACTTACCTTTTTTTGAACTTTCCAGTCTTGTGTCAATGCGCCAACATACATCTAGACCTCCAGAAAACCCTCCAGTTACCCACTGAATGACTGCCATATACATCTACCTGACATCCACTGTCTGGACCACTGGCTGAGACCAGACAGACCTCCTGGTGCTCACCTTCAGGACCACTTGGCCTCCGTCGTCCTCCTTGCCTGTCAGCTGACTGACAACCAACCTGGACAAATCCGAGGGCTAAGGGAGCAGGGCTGAAAATTCTTCTTAAGAACGCACTTTTTTACTTTAAGAACTTTTAACTCTTCTTTCTCCTGGGGAACACTTACAGGTTTCTGCCAAGCCGTGTCTCCAGTTCACAAAGTCTACGATCTCGACTGAGTTTCTCGCGTCTGTTTCTAACAACGCTTCCAGACTCGGAGTTCCTCTGACAATAACAGCAAGACAAGTGAAGAAGGCGTATTACTATCTTCCATCACGGAATTAACACCCAATAAAATACAGGTGACACTGCAAAAAAAAAAAAAAAAAAAAAGATTTTTTTTTTTTAAATCCTTGAAAAGCATAAGGAAATACCGAAGAATGCGTTCATAATCTCGAGATGAGGAAAAACGTTTCAAAAAAAAAAAAAAAAAGGATGCCCACCCCCGTCTGCACAAAAATAATCTGCAGAAGGTAGGAGAGAAAAACACGCTTGTAACCTCGGGACAGGGGAACCCTTCCTCTCACAGACAGGACAGGGCGCTGCTGGGGGGCCGCGCGCCCAGCGGGGGCGGCTCCGGGCCCCGCCCACAGCGCGGTCCCTGGGGGGGCCGCACTCACCCGCCCGCACGTCCCGAGGGCTCCCCGGCCAGATTCGTCCCCCTGACAGCGCCTCCGCGCCTGCCGCCGCCGCCAGTGCACACGGAGGCGGGAGAGAGTTGAAGGCTCGCGCCAAAGCCGGAGCCCAGGAGCTCCAGGGACCGGGCCCGCGACGCTGTCCCTGCAATGGCGGCGGCGCCGCGCTGGCTTTGGCTCGCCACTGCGCATGCGCCCGCGGCGCCCGGGCCGACCGCGGCCCACCTGTCCCGGTTGGAGCTCTCCGCGCTCTCCTTGTCTGCTGCTCACCAGGCCTCCGTCCGCGGCCCTCACAGAATTTCATTCCGCTGGACCCCAGGAGGTGGCGGCGAGGACCCGCCCAGAGCCCCTGCCGGTCAGAAACTGCGGCCTACCCAGCCCCCTCGCGGCGTCGCTGCCTCGTCCCCGGGGCGACCGGCACGCGCCATTGTTCTCCTCAGGCTCGGACGAACGCCCCCCAGTACCCCCCCCCACCCTTGTTATCTTGACGAAACTCGAGATATCATAATGGGTGAATGCATTTTTTTTTTTTTTTGATAATTCGAATCCACTGATGAGAACGATGAAATGCTTTCAGCGGGGAGAACGTTTTGCTTATTGGGGATTCGAAGGGAGTTCGTCACTAACACGGATTGGGACGGTTCATGTGCTAATATGAGGCTGTAATGAAACCGTACACACGACCATCTTTCTTTGAAACTGCTGAATGCTGATATCCACAGGCATACGATTCCAACGGAGCATGGTTATTGTTTGGAAGGCATTTACGGAGCTACATTCTAGTTTTCTGATATTTGCCTTTAGCTTGTGAATAGATGGCAGATTCATCACTCCTAACCGAAGGCGAAGTAACAACTCCCCAACTGCACACGACGTGGATTTTGAAACACGGAAATGTCGTTTACACTTCCGCAGAGGTCTGAAAATGCTACTGGAGGAGCAGCGCTTGGAAAATGTACCCCCTGCTGATTTTGCACCAGGATAGGGATCTTCTTGTTTTAACTTTGGACAGCAGTGCAAGTGTATAAAGCAGCTTGACATTACTTGTGATTCACACAATGTCATACAATGACGTTACTGTAGTACGAGTTATATACTATAAACTCTCTTCTACCTTGTAATTTTAGGTTGAATTCATTAAGATACATTATAAAGTCTGCAGCAAAAGCTAATTTCCAAAGCCACTCAGTGACTGAAGGCAGTTCTTTCCATTTAGAAAAATTTAAACCTCAGCCCTAAGGTCAAATCTTAAAACTTTACCACTGTCAATCGGTCAAACTGCTATGTAATAGAACACATCAGTATATTTAATTTCTATTTTTGACAACGATTCTTGAAACTAACAATGGTTAAGTTTATATTACTGGTTAAGTTGATATCATGTTGACATTACTGGTTCAATAACCCAAGGTAGATTCAGATATTTTCCACAAAGTACCTGCTTAGCAAATTCCACTTCATGTAATAATTAATTCTGGTTTTCTCAACTTCTTTGAAAATATATTCTCCTGAAGTTGTACACAGACTATTTATAAAAGCTAATTCTTCAGTCGCTGCAAAATTGGCATTGACTCCTAAACAAACAATTGAACAGTATCCATAACATGTTGAGTCATCATGAAACAAGCAAACTTACTTTAGTTGCAGACTGATTTCCATTTTTTATCTTTGTGAAGAAATTCCGATGTGATAATATATTTCATTTCAAATTTTCTAATTTTTTCTGTCTATTGCTTTCCAAAACAGTTATCATGGTACTATCAGGTCCGTATTGAGCTTGCCTATAGGATTCAAAGCAAGTAGATGGTTTGGTAGATTTCTTGTAGGTTACAATTAACACACAAGTTAGTTCTGTAAGGCAAAAATCCATTTACAGTGTCATTAACCTGAATCCTCTGTTTAGAGACTTGCAAAGCCAAAGTTATGATGGCAGCAGGGCTATGTTTTATTCTGATAGCTCTGGGGATGAATATACTTCCACTCTCATTCAGGCTGTTAATTGAATTCAGTTACTTGTGGTTGTAGGACTGAGGTCTCCATTTCCTTGCTGCCTGTCATCAGGAGTGAGTCTTTGCTCCTAGAAGTTGCCTGTATTCCTTCTCCTGCCTTCCATGTTCCTCCCCTCAAGCAGTTGCAGGTCGAGTCCTTTTCATGCTTTGACTCTCTCTGACTGCCTCTTCTGTTGCATCTCACCAAGCCAGTTCTGGTGTTTGAGAAAAGACCAGGGCAATTTGTGGTTTCTAAAGGAGGATGGGGTGGAGGCTCAGCTTTTTGATCTAGAAGTCTTGCACCAAGATAGGAACCAAAGAAAAGACCCCAGGTGTTTTCTTTTTTCTTGCAGCAGTGAGCACCTACAAAAATCATGAAAGTGTCTATATGGTGGGGGGAGGGCTGTAAAACTTGTCAAATCAAGTTAACACTTCTTGTTGTTTTTCAGTTTGGAATCCTAGAGTTTCTTGTCTTATTCCTGTTAAGGTTCAAGTTCTTTAGAGGCCGAGTCTGGGACTTGGTACTGAAGTCTGCTACAAAGCTAGGAATAGCATAATCAGCCTTGGAAGGTGATGATAAAAAAAAAAAAATACACACTTCCAGATCATTGGGCACAATGACGTAGATGATTGAAGCTTTGCTCATTCCATTGTGCAGACCACATCAAAGTTGAGAAAGGAACATGGAGCCAACAGCAAACAGAGTCACCTGGAGGTCTAGATGAACAGAAGCCCTACAACTCAACAGAGAAATTAGATATTGCCCTGCAACAGCTGGAGGTAGGAAGGGGTGAAGACGCAAGGATGCCTAGCCACTAGCAGTTGAGTGGGACAGAGGCTGCGTTAGCAGCAGCTGGTAGCTCCAGAAGCCTCTTAAAGGTCTGTGTATGTAACTGGACTTTGATGTAGGTGGACCTGCTCATTTTGAGCACCAGCGCTGGGTTAGCTGCTCGGGGGTCACCAGGACCTATAGGGGAACACTGAGTTGTTGGAGTGAGGGCCAAGACAAAGCTTTCTACTGGGAAGAAGTACTGGTGGTATCCTTTGCTCCTTAGTTGAGCCCTGCCCCATCACAGTGTGCAGAACTCAGCACTGCCATACCCATCATCAGACTGGATAACAAGTATCATTCTGCTCAGAGGATTCCCTAAAATTCTATCTCCTCCACTTGTGGCCTCATCCAAGCCACATCCAGTTGTATCCTTGACAAGTCCTTTGCCATTTGCTGAGCGGCACCAAGACTCACACAGGTGGCAGGTAACCTCTGTTTCTGGTGTGGCTTCTTGATACAGCTATAAGCACAGCATCTGTGGATTGATTGTGGAATCTTAACAGGTAACCCCAAAGGTGCACCAGCTAGGGCTAAACTTGGCCTGCTGCTGAATCCCTCTGAGGACTATACTGCTGTACACTTATTACACAAAGCTATGCTAATAAGATTGGGAGACTAGGGGCTTTGATCAGTACATAGAAACACACACAGTAAGGCAGCTAAACTGGGAAGACAAAAAGCAGAAACCATATAAAAGAATAGAACAGAGATCCAGGAAAAATGGAGTCAAGCAATCTCACAGATGCAGAGTTCAAAACACTGGTTATAAAGATGCTTAATGAACTTAAGGGAAGTGTAAGTGAATTCAGTGAGAATGTTAACAACTAAAAAATCATAAAAATGGAAATGGAAATCAAAATTATAAGAGTGAAACATTCAGAATTGAAGAATATATTATCTGAGATGAAGAGTATATCAGAGGGAATCAACAGAGTGGAGGAAGAAGAGGATCGAAACACCAATATAGAGAATGAGGAAGCCAAGGAAACTCAATTAGTACAGCAATAAAAAGAAAACAAGACTATATTAATAATTGGAAGAGCCTATGGGACATAGTTAAATGTAAATTTATCCGTGTCATAGAAGTACCTGAAAGAAAACAAGATTTTGAAGAGCTATTTAAAAAGTAATGATGGAAAACTTCGCTAACCTGGTAAAGGAAATAGACATACAAGCCCAGAAAGCTCAGAGAGTCCCCAAAAACAGGAATTCAAAGAGGCCCATGGCAAGACACATTATAACTAAAATGACAAAGGTTAAATACAAAAAGAGATTCTTAAAAGCAGCAAGAGAAAAGCAGTTAGTTACCTACAAGGGAGCACCCATAAGACTGGCACCTGATTTCTCCAAAGAAACCATGTAGGACAGAAGGGCTTGGCACAAGATATCCAACGTGATGAAAATCCAGGATCTACAATCAAGAATACTTTATTCAACAAAGCTATCATTTAGAGTTGAAAGACAGATAAAGAGCTTTCCAGACAAAAATTAGCTAAAAGAAATCATCACCACCAAGCCACTATTACAGAATAAGTTGGAGGGACTTCTTTAAGGAGAAAAAACATGTATCAAAAATATGATTTAAGAATGCTAATAACTACATTCCTATCAACAAGTATCTCAAATGGAAAGAATTAAGTGCTCCAACCAAAAGATAGAGTGGCTGAATGGATAAGAAAACAAGACCCCTACATATGCTGCCTACAAGAGAATTGCTTCCGATTAAAGACACACACAGACTGAAAGGGGATGTAAAAAAGGTATTGCCTTGATGGACCTAGAGGGTATTGTGCTGAATGAAGAAGGTCAGATAGAGAAAGACCAATACCTCATGATTTTACATACATGTGGAGTCTAAAGAACAAAATAAATGACAACAACAACAGCAACAAAAAACTGAAATAAACTCGTAGATACAGAGAATATTTTGAGGGCTACTAGATGGGAAGGGGGCTTGGAGGGATAGTAAAAGGGCAAAGGGATTTGAAATATAGGTGGACAGTTACAAAATAGACATGGAGATATAAAGTGTAGCATAAGGAAAATAGTCAACCATGTTATAATACAAATCTAAGGGGAAAGAGAGTTACCTGATTTACTGGGGTGACCCTTTGTGAATTATATCTATCTCTAATCACTATGCTGTACAATTGAAACTAATATATTATTGTATGCCAACTATAATTTTTTAAAAACCTCAATGAATTGTATAATGTAAATTGAGCAACTAATTGTCTATTATATTTCAATAAAGCTGGGCGGGGGTGGTGGTGGATGTACACTTCCGAAGATCTAGGATATAGTTTCTCAAATATCTTAAAAGCAAAAAACAACTCACTAGTAAATACTTATAATTTGGCATTAATTGTCATGAAGAAACTGTGAGAATGGGCATCTGAAAAAGATTAAGTTGTCATACATATATAATATTATTCTTAAAAAAAAGTAAGTACTGATACATGCTACTATAATGAACCTGAAAACATGCTAAGTGAAAGAATCTAATCACAAAATGCCACATATTGTATGATTGCATTTCTATGAAATGTCCAGAATAGGCAAATCCATAGAGACAGACAGTAGATCAGTGTTCACTAGAGTGTGGGGAGGTGGGAATGGGGAGTGACTGCTAGTGGGAACAGGGTTTCTTTTGGGAGTGGTGTAAATGTTCTAAAATTGATTAGTCAAAAATGTCCAGAATTTTCCAATCCCCATCTTTGAAGAAATTGTTTCAGCAGTTCTGGGCAGACCTGTGATGGACTGCTGTGACATATCCAAACATCTAAAGAATGATTAAAGCAACCTCTGAATTTTATTCCAAACTGAAGAAGTCAATGAATTAATAAAATCACCTGGAAGACACTGTTAATGGAAAAAATAAAATAGAATCCACATTGCTAAGATAAAGTCAGGAAGCTATTAAAGAATTGGGTTTTATGCACAACTTGTGCCTCAGTTTTCAGAGCTGCTATTAAGTTGCTAAACTTATTGCTAAGATCAGTTAGTTCAAGGCCAGCCATAAACATCTTGGAGTCATATACATCCTAGAATAACAACTGCAGAATGGCACACGTGAACTTCCTTCCTTGGAGTTTTTGCCTCTTTGTTTGATATTAGAACGAGCCAAGCCCTGTTAACCTTGACTAACCTTCACATGCATAAAAGAATTACATGTTATGTTTTTTTATTTCTTGTTTTACTTAAAGAAATAGACAATTAGTTGCTCATATTTACATTGTACAATTTAATGAGTTTTTTTATTATAATAGGCATACAATAATATATTAGTTTCAATTATACAACATTGTGATTAGAGATCTATATAACTCATAAAGTGATCACCCCACTAAATCACCCCTCTTCCCCTTTACATATTTATGACATTATTAACTATTTTCCTTGTGCTACACTTTATAACTGCATGTCTATTTTGTAATTATCCATTTGACTTCTAATTCCTTAGCCCTTTTTCGCCATTCTCCCATCTAGTAGCCTTCAAAATATTCTCTGTATCTACGAGTTTATTTCAGTTTTTGTTGTTTTCACTGTTTATTTTGTTCTTTAGACTCCACATGTATGTAAAATCATAAGGTACTTGTCTTTCTCTATCTGACCTACTTCATTCAGCACAATACACCCCTAGGTCCATTGAGGCAATATCTTTTTCCATTCCTTTCCTTTCAGTCTGTGTGTGTCTTTAAATCAGAAGTGAGTCTCTTGTAGGCAGCATACGTAGGGGTCTTGTTTTCTTATCCATTCAGCCACTCTATCTTTTGGTTGGAGCACTTAATTCTTTCCATTTGGGATACTTGTTGATAGGAATGTAGTTATTAGCATTCTTAAATCATATTTTTGATACGTTTTTCTTCTTTAAAAAGTCCCTTCATCATATCCTAGCTTAGTGGTGATGGATACATTTAGCTTATTTTTGTCTGGAAAGCTCTTTATCTGTCCTTCAACCCTAAATGATATCTTAGCTGGATAAAGTATTCTTGAATGTAGATCCTGGATTTTCAACATGTTGAGTATTTTGTACCAAACCTTTCTGTCCTGCATAGTTTCTTTGGAGAAATCAGGTGCCAGTCTTATGGGTGCTCCCTTGTAGGTAACTAACTGCTTTTCTCTTGCTGCTTTTAAGAATCTCTTTTTGTATTTAACCTTTGTCATTTTAGTTATAATGTGACTTGGTGTGGGCCTCTAAGAAATTCCTGGACTTGTATGTCTATTTCATTTATCAGGTTAGAGAAGTTTTTTATCATTATGTTTTTTTTCCTTAAAGTTATTATTTTTATTATTTATTTATTTATTTATCTATCAAGTTTATAGGAGTAACATTAGTTAATACAATTATATAATTTTCAGGAGTATATTATAATTTGACATTTATACATTTTATTGTGTGATTACCACCCAAAATCCAGTGTCCTTCAGCTACCATATATTTGATCCCCTTTCCCATTTCACCCTCCCTCTATCCCCATCTACTTCTTACCCCATCTACTTCTCCCCTCCTACATCACCCCCTACTCTCTAGTAACCACTAATCTATTGTTCATATTCGTGCGTCTCTGTTTGTTTGTCCTGTTCTTTTGTTGCTTACAGGTTTATATCCCACAAAAAAGAGATATCATATGATTTTCAACATTTTCTATTGGGCTTGTTTCACTTAGTATAATTATTTTGAGGTCCATCTATGTTGATGCAAATGGCAGTATTTCATCTGTTGTTATGTATGAGTAATATTCCATTGTATATATTTACCACAGTTTCTTTAGCCAATCATCTATTGTAGGACATTTTGGTTGCTTCCATTTCCTTGCCACTGTGAATAATGCTGCTATGAACATTGGTGTGCAAATATCTTTATGTATATGGATTTTCAAGACTTTGGGGTAAATACCCAGTAGAGGGATTGCTGGGTCATATTTGTTTTTTGAGGAAACTCCATACTGTTTTCAATAGTGGCTGTAGGTCCATCAGCAGTGTATGAGGATTCCTTTTTCTCTGCATTCTCCCCAACATTTGTTATTACTTGTCCTGTTGATTGTAACCATTCTTACGGGTGTAAAATGGTATCTTATTGTGGTTTTGGTTTATATTTCCCTAATAGCTAGCGATGTTGAACATCTTTTCATATATTTATTGACTATTTGAATGTCCTCTGGGGAGAAGTGTCTCTTCAGTTCCTCTGCCCATTTTTCAAATGGATTGTTTGTTGTTGTTATTGAGTTGTATGAGTTCTTTGTATATTTTGGATATTAGGCACTTATAGGAGACATTGCTTGCAAATATATTTTCCCATTCAGATGGTTTTCTCTTTACATTGTTGATGATTTCTTTTTCTGAGCAGAGCCTTTTTAGTTTGATTTAGTCCCATTCATGTATTTTTGCTTTTACTTCCCTTGCCTTTGAGGTCAAATTCATAAATCCTCTTTAAGTCCAAAGTCCTTGAGTTTAGTTCCTATGTTTCTTCTATGCATTTTATTGTCTCAGGTCTTATATTCAGGTGCATAATCCATTTTGAGTTAATTTTGATGTGTAGTGATAGACAAGGGTCTACTTTCATTGTTTGTAGGTGGCTTTCCAGTTTCCCTAGCACCATGTATTGAAGAGACTTTCCTTTCTCCACTGTACATTTTCAACATTTTTGTCTAAAATTAATTGCCCATATAAATATGGGTTTATTTCTGGACTCTCAATTCTATTCCACTGGTCTGTGTGTCTGTTCTGCTGCCAAATACCATGGCGTTTTGATTACTGTCACTTTGTAGTATAATTTGAAGTCGGGCAGAGTGATGCCTCCAGCTTCATTCTTTTTCTCAGGATGCCTTTAGCAATTCGGGGTATTTTGTGCTTCCAAACAAATCTGATGATTTTTTTGTTTTATTTCTTTAAAAAGTACCAATGAGATTTTGATGAGGATTGCATTAATTTTGTATAATGCTTTCAGTAATAAAGTTTTTTAACTATGTTGATTCTTTTCATCCATGAACATGGAATATCTTTTCATTTTTTTGTATCTTCCTCTATTTCTTTTAATAGGGTCTTACATTATACAGTTACATTATACAGTTCCTTCACATGTTTTATTAAATTTATTCCTAGGTATTTTTCCTTTTGTTGCTACTGCAAAAGGAATTATTTTTCCACTTCTTTTTCTGATGCTTCATTATTAGAGTATAGAAAAGCTATGGATTTTTGAATGCTGATTTTGTATATAGAGACTTCACAGTATTTGCTCATTGTTTCTAGTAGTGATCTTATGGAGTCTTTAGGGTTTTTTATATAGAGAATCATGTCATCTGCAAATAGTGACAGTTTGACTTTTTGTTTCTTACTTGGATGACTTTCATATCTTTCTCTTGTCTGATTGCACTCGCTAGGACCTCCAATGTTAAATTGAATAACAGTGGTGATATTAGACAGCCTTATTTTGTTCCTGATGTTAGAGTGAAGGTTTTTAGTTTTTCACCATTAAGTATAATGTTGGCTGAGGGTTTGTCATAGATGGCCTTTATTATGTTAGGGTATTTTCCTTCTATACCAATTTTGTGAAGTGTTTGGATCATAAATGGTTGCTGTATCTTGTCGAAGACTTTTTCTGCATGTATCGATATGATCATATGATTTTTATTTTTAAGTTGTTTATTTAACATATTACACTAATTGATTTGCATATGTTAAGTCTCCCTGTGCCACTGGGATGAAGTCCACTTGATCATGGTATATAATCATTTTAATATGTTGCTGTATTTTTTTTCCAGTATTTTATTTAGAATTTTTGCATCTGATTTCATGAGAGATCTCAGTCTGTAGTTTCTTGTGTGTGTGTGTGTGTGTGTGTGTGTGTGTGTGTGTGTGTGTGATCTCTACCAGGTTTGGTAGCAAAGTAATATTGTTCTCATAAAATGAGTTGGGAAGTACTGCCTCCTCTTCAATTTTTTTTTTAGAAAAGTTTGAGGAGAAGAAGTATTAACTCTTCTTTGAACGTTTGATAGAATATTTGATAGACCACTGGTGAAGCCATCTGGTGCAGGACTTTTCCCTTTTGGTATGTTCTTGATGATTGTTTCAATTTCAATACTGTTGATCATTCTATTTAGATTTTCCAGATCTTTTTTATTCAGCTTAGGAAGGTTGCATTTTTCTAAGTACTGGCTCATTTCTTCTAGAATATTAAATTTGATATTATATACTTTTTCATAGTATTCCAGCATGATTTTTTTGTATTTCTGCAGTATCAGTCAGAATTTCCCCTCTTTCATCCCTGATTTTGTTTGTGTCCTTTCTTTATTTCTTTAGTGAGTCTAGTTAGGGGGTTGTCAATTTTATTAACCTTCTCAAAAAAACAGCTCTTTGTTGTATTTATTTTTTCTATTTTTTTTCAAGTTCATTGATTTCGGCTCTAACTTTGATGATTTCTTTCTTTCTGCCGACTTTAGGCCTAATTTGTTCTTTTCTAGTTTTTTAAGATGAAGCGTTAGGTTGTTTAATTGGGCTCCTTCTTGTTTTTATAGATAGACCTGTAATGATATCAGCATTCCTCTTTTGACCACTTTTGCCATTCCCAACATTTTTGATATGTTCTACTATCATTATCATTCACTGTTTAATCTCCATATATTTGTGGTTCTTCCTGCTTTCTTTCTGCAGTTGATCTCTAGTTTCAAAGTACTATGATCAGAGAATATGGTGGGTATCATTTCAACCCTCTTCTATTTGTTGAGGCTATCTCTGTGTCCCAGTATGTGGTCAATTCTTGAGAATGTTCCATGTGTACTAGAGAAGAATGTATAAGCAGCTCTTTTGGGATGGAAGGCTCTGTTAATGTCAATTATGTCCATTTGGTCTAATGTGTCATTTAAGGATGCTATTCCTTATTGATTTTCTGTTTGGATGATCTGTACATATCCAACAGTGGGGTATTTAGGTCCCCTACTATAAAAGTGTTTTGGTCTTTTCTCCCTTTCATTCTGTTAGTAATTGCTTTATGTATTTCAGGGCTACCAATCAGGGAGATATTAACAAGCATTATGTCTTCTTGGTGCATGATTCTCTTTATCATTATGAAGAGTCCCTCAGTATCTTTCTTTACCTTTTTTATTTTGAAGTCTATTTTGTCTGATATAAGTACTGCTACTCTTGCTTTTCTCCAAATGTCATTTGCTTGAAATTTCATTTTCCACACTTTCTCTTTGAATCTGTATTTGTCTTGGAGCAGGCAGCACATGGTTGGGGTTTGTTTCTGATCCATTTTGCAACTCTGACTTTTTATTGGTGGGTTCAGTCAATGTACACTTAGGGTAGTTATTGAAATATGAGGTCTTCTTATAGCCATTTTATCTTTTGCTTTCTGGTAGTTTGGTGTTTCCATTGCTTCCTTGTCCTTGTTTTCTTTATTTTGGTTGGCTTTTCTGGGTTTTGCTTTTGGTTCTTGTTTTATGTTTATATACTTCAGTTCTGAATCTTGTTTATTGTTACCATTACGAATATGAAAAGGATAGTTATATATATATACAGTTGTCCATTTTCTTCTGCATGTGCCTTATCTCCTTTCCCCTTAACGAATTTGGATTTTTGAATCCTCACCTTTTTGGTGATTGTTGTCTCAATTTGTCCCTAGGAATGCTGAGCTTTCAGTGGTATCTCGGTATAGCAATTCTATTATTACTTAAGCTTATAATGTTCTGTTCTTAGTAAGGATTATAGTACTTTGCTCCTTTCACCTGATAGTCACTTTACTCCTAATTATATATATATATATATATATATATATATATATATATATATATATATATATATATATATTTTGTCATTTTGTTTTATGTGAGCTGATTGACCTCTTTCAGTATTCCCGGTAGTGCAAGCCTCATATTGGAGAATTTCCTCAATTTTTGTATGTCTCGAAAGGTCTTAATTTCTCCTTCATATCTAAAGGAGTGCTTAGCTGGAGACATCATTCTAGGCTGGTAATTTCTTTCACTTAATAGTTTCAATATTTGATTCTATTCCTTTATGGCTTTTAACTAACATCTGTGCTGAGGATTCCGATGGTAATCTAATGGGTTTTCCTTTATAAGGCACCATTTTCTTTTCCTTGGCTGCCTTGAGAATTCTGTCTTTGTCATTCGTTTTTGATAAATTTAATACAATGTGTCTTGGTGAAGGGCTTTTTGGGTTGAGATAATTATGTGTTCTGTTGACTTCTTGAATTCCAAGCACCAACTCATTCCTTAGAATCGGGAAATTCTTGTCCACTATTTGTTTTGAAATGCTTTCCAGTCCCTGCTCCTTTTTGTTACATTTAATAATGCACGTTATTCTTATGTTTCCTCTCCTGATGGTATCAGCTAATTCTTAAATTTCTCTTTTATGATTTTTCATTCTTCAGTTTTTCTCTTCTTTCTTCTGATTTATTTCTAGATTTCTGTTCAAGATCACTGATCCTTTCCTCCATTTGATCAACTCTATTTCCTAAGCTTGCTATTTTATTTTTTAAGTCTTGCTGTGTGTGTGTGTGTGTGTGTGTGTGTGTGTGTTTATCTCCAGAATATCTATTCTATTCTTATTGAGGGTTTCGATCTCCTTGCTCTGCTCATCTAGTTGTTTTTTTATCAGTTCCTTGCCGGAGCCCACCGGCAAAGATCGAACAGTCCTGAGAGGGGGAGTGAGGATTAAGAAAAAAAGACAGAAGAAGAGAAAGAGTCGGGAGGACTGACCATCAATACTGCAGTCTCGAGTTTATTCAGCACACCATATTTATACCTCATGACTAGGTGGGGATCCCACCTAGGGAATCTGAAAATCCCTAATCCGAAGATCCCAAGTATACACAAACAATTGCTGACATTTACATAAGAAACCTGTTGCTAATCCTGTCTTCCTCCTTAGAACAATCAGCTCACTCCCTGAAGCCACAAAGGTTCTTTTCAGATGATAAGATTAACAAAGTGTTTGCCAGCTATGCAGACATCTTGTTGAGTAAATAATCCCTTATCTGCCCCAAGGGCAGCCATCAGGCAAACGGCTCCCAACATCTCCCCCTTTTTTATTTTATACAAACCACAGCCTTCCTAGCTGTGGGCCGAAAGACTGTGCCTGTCTTAGGCGATCTCTCACCAGGCTGAAACCTTACCCGTCATTGGTACACACATCTCTGGCATGCATGCCCTGTCTTAGGTTGGTTCAGCCCTGAGGGATCTTACCCATTTCTGACTACCAGCCTCTGCAATTAGGGAGATGGGGCCTCTGACCTTTCAAGTCAGGGCCTGGAGCTTAACCCTGGATGTCTGCGTGAATCTCCAGAAAGAAATGGAGTATTTATTTGAGCAGAGCATAACCCCATGACTATGTTTGATGTCCCAATCTATAGCAGATGAATCAGACAGATTAACAAAGTCCAAGGCTGCAAAGGCATGCCACACGTCCTTTTGAAAGTGTTCTTTTGGGGTATCCTCCTGGTGAGCTTCTCCGGGTCCAGTTTGATCTATCCACCATCTTCACAATGCCTGACCAGCCTCTCAGGCAGCCAACAAGGTCCGTCTGCACTTTCAGCCCCATACTTTGGGCTATGCCATTCATTAGTTAGTGGATCTTTTTCAACATCATCTGTGTTCCAGCTTGGGCTTGTCTCCTGAAATCCTTAAAATGGTTAAGAAGGTATTGAAAAGGGGGAGTGGTGCATAGGACGATTTGAGAAAGAAGCCTGACCCACAGTAGTGAAAACAGGTAAGAAAAGAGAAAATTTCCAGAAGAGCCAGCTATGCCAGGGCTAGAAACAGCCTTTAACCTAGTGTTTAGTCAGGCGGAGCCACGGAGTTCCGACCTAAGGAAAGAATCAAAATAAGTATAGGAGGGTAACAGTACATTTGGCCAGCCCAGACAGACAGACACAAGACATACAAGACAAACAACAAATAACCCAAAACGCTAGCGCAACAGAAACTGGAACCAGTACAGGGTCAGGGTCTGACGTCTCAGACTGACCGAACTAGGAAAGTATTGCTGCATCCAGCCTTCCACTAGTTATCCAAGGGCCCAATCAGGCAGGAACAGAACTGATGCATCTAGATAGATGCTTACGCAGTCTTATTCACCGGTGAAGCTGCTCTAGGTGGCTCATGCCTAATGACAGTTGAAATGAAATTTCTTTTCCTCCTGCCCTCCTGAGCAAGGCCGCTTGGCGTCCGGGGCTGAGAAACATCTCTCAGCGGTCAACCCCTGGATGAAGCAAGTCCTTACTCAAGGTGGCCAGGGGTTGCAGGTTTTAGGAGATCCCTCCTTCTGTTGCATCTGGAACAGAAGTTAAAAAAAAAAAAAAGAACAGAAGTTAGTCTTCTACAAAGTAAGCAAAAATTAGTCATTACAAAGGTAAATGTAGCCAGGGAATTTGCTAGTTGTAAACATGGCCTTGCAGATGTTCTTGTTATCTGTACCCTGGAAGTTGCAGTCTTAGCATATGAGAGAGCTCATTGTCACAAGTTCCAGGACTGCAGTTAAGGGTCCCAGGAACTAGGCATTCTTGTCCTAGTCAAAAATTGCTAAGGTAAAGACTTTCTTTGTCAAGTTTCAGGGCTTTTAATTAACTTTTGCCCTTATCACATTCCCCATAGATCAAACCAATCGCTCCAGCAGCCACCTGGCATTTTCAGCATCCTGCAGAAGAACACAAACATGCTCTCGTCCCCATATTAACACTGGGTCTGGGCCGTTCCATTGACCCGTGAGAGGATCCTTCCATCTGACCTGTGCATAAGAAGTCTCAGTTTTTGGGTGCCAGAAGCGCTCAGCTGCTGAGAGCCCTTGTGCATCCAAAGTTAAAAAATTTAAAATGAAAAGAGCATGATTTAAGCTGTTTTGTGGGGAAATAGGGTACAGCTCCCCCTTTTTTATTTTATACAATTGATTAATCAGAGCTCCATGGGCTCGCTCTACAATGCCTGAGGATTGTAAGGAATACCTGTTTTATGCATGATAGACAGTTGAGAACAAAAATGCTGGAAATCCCTTCTGTTAATTTTTAACATAAGCTCGGGTTGGTGAGCCCCTATAGCTTGCACCCAATATGTATCTGACGAGCCAAATCCTGCATTTTTCCTTAGTGCTTTTTTTTTTGGTAGGCACAAGAGGGAGCAACAATAACTGTGTTATGCATTGATATGCCTAAATAACTGAAATTCCTGTCTGCGAATGAGTCATTATCTTAATCTCCCCTGTATAATTCCTATCAATGACTCCTGGCTCCACAAAAATCCCTTTCATTGTAGCACTGCTCCTCCCTAAAAGCAGCCTTACAGTACCTGGGGGTAAAGGCCCATAAATTCCTGTAGGAAGGGCCTGCATTCCCATTTCCGGGGTCAATACTGTGTAGGTGGAGGGACTGATGTCCAGTCCTGCCCTGCCTGAGGTTGCTCGAAAGAGGTCCTGAAGGGATTTCCTTGCAGCGCCCCATTGTTTCGGGGCCTGGGGCTGGCCCCTCCTCCCGTTTCCCTGAGGGAGAGGATTTCCCATTACATCTCTCTTAGATTTGCATTCATTAGCCCAATGCTTTCCCCTCCTGCATCTAGGACACAAGCCTGGTTGATGCCCCTCTCTAGGAGGCCCTTGAGATGCAGATCATAGTTTCTTTGGACATGGTTTCACTAGATGTCCCGTATGACCACACCCATAACAGCTTCCTGGAGGTCCCATGACCCTGCCTTTTTGGGACTTCCTCTGTTGAAATAGCACCTGTTTAATTGTTTTCCCCTGTAAGGCAGCTGCCAAGGTGACACCCTGTGTATAAGAAGGCCCTATATCAGAACATAGCCTGATATAATCAGACAAGTTCCCCTTCTTCCTGAAAGGTCTCAAGGCAGCCTGGCAAGCGGTATTAGCATTCTCATAAGCCAATTGTTTTACTAATAACTGGCCAGCCTCTCCATCCCCCATCAATCTGCTTGCTGTCTGCAGCAGTCTAGCAACAAAATCCTGATATAATTCATCTGGCCCTTGTCTAATTTTGGACAGATCCTCTGTCTTCCCATAGAGGGTAACTTATACCATGCCCTCTTACCTGCAGTATTCACCTGTGCGTACACTCCAAGATTAAAGTCCAACTGCTGTTTAGTCTCTTTATATGGTCCCTCACCTGCTAACATATCAAATGTAATTCGTATATTCTGTGCTCGATTAATTTCTGCTGTATACTCACATTGCTCAGCGTATTCCAATTTCCGGAGGAGAAAATCTCCTCCAGACAGACATGCTCTGGCCAATGGCTTTCAATCATTAGGAGGCAGAGCCTCAGTGTATAGAGATTCGAGAATAGCCTGAGTAAAAGGAGCAGTCAGTCCATACTGAGTACAGGCGGTTTTTAACTCTTTTAATTGCTTGAAAGATAAGGGGGCACGAGCCCGAACCATATTACCTTGAGCATCGGGCTGCTTGACCACTGGGAATGCTAAGTGGAACCCCCCTATATCCTCTCCTCTTTTACCAGCTTCTCTTAACACCTTCTGCAAAGGTGATTGCTGCACCATTAAAGGCTGTGGCTCATCAGTAGGCTTTCGAACTATAGCAGCAGGTGGCTGATTTCCCCTCGGCGGAGGGCTTAATCCTTCCCGTTCTGGATTTTGGGGCTTTTCCTGAGCTTGCTGTGACTGTAACCACTGCATCTGGACGGCTAATGAAGTGAAACCATTTTGCAAGCTCTGTATTTCTGCTGCAAGCAGATAGTGTCCCAGGGGCACTTTAGTTCCTGCCAAGGCTGCAGAGGGGCGAGGGCGGTCATCCCCCTCCCCCTGGTACCTGGCAGCCTCCACATCTAGTTGCTCTGCATCTCCTGAAAGCTCACTTTCACTTTCTCCCAAACCTGTTGAAGGGTCTCATAAATGACCTGATCCCATAACTTCTCCCTCTATCGTGTCTCTCTCATGCCTGGGATCTAAACTATCCCTTCTTATAGTACATAATTCAAAAGTATCCACAGGCACCTTACCAGGTCCATGAATATAACAGTAGTCTTGCAGCCTTTCTCCTACCTTTTTCCAAAAAAACTTACACAACTGTTGATGTCCTACTTCAAGCATATTTACAAAAAGTGCGCAACTATTTCCATTTCCCATTATTTCTTAACTTGTTCTTTTACTTTGTTCCTTTTGCTCCCGAAGATTATTCGCCGCAACCCTTACCTTACAAAGCGCTCACTATTCCACGGTGTCCTTCACTGAATCCTCCGTGCTCAGCCCCACGTTGGGCACCACTTGCCGGAGCCCACCAGCAAAGATCGAACAGTCCTGAGAAGGGGAGTGAGGATTAAGAAAAAAAGACAGAAGAAGAGAAAGAGTCGGGAGGACTGACTGTCAATACTGCAGTCCCGAGTTTATTCAGCACACCATATTTATACCTCATGACTAGGTGGGGATCCCACCTAGGGAATCTGAAAATCCCTAATCCGAAGATCCCAAGTATACACAAACAATTGCTGACATTTACATAAGAAACCTGTTGCTAATCCTGTCTTCCTCCTTAGAACAATCAGCTCACTCCCTGAAGCTACAAAGGTTCTTTTCAGATGATAAGATTAACAAAGTATTTGCCAGCTATGCAGACATCCTGTTGAGTAAATAATCCCTTATCTGCCCCAAGGGCAGCCATCAGGCAAACGGCTCCCAACAGTTCCTAAAATTGTTGACATGACTTGTTTCAGATCTCACTGAGTTTTCAGATGTACCATCTTGAAGTCTCTGTCATTTAAGTCGCATATTTCTATGTCTGTAAGCTTATTTTCTGGAGATTTTTTTCTTTCGTTCTGAGATGCTTTGTCACCTTGGTTGTTCATGACGTTTAAGGACTACTTCTCCACCTGGTCTCTCTTTAGCATGCTATAAGAAAGCACTTTTCTTTCGGTTTCCAGTAGGTGTTGTCTAAGCCTCTTGGATCCCTGCTTTATATAAAGCCTAAATAATGTCTTTTTTACTTTTCTTTTCTTTTCTTTCTTTTCTTTTCTTTCTTTAAAATACGCACTCCCCCCCCCAGCCCCACTTTCACTCCTGACCTACAGATGTTGCCTTCTCCTTTTAAGAACTCTATCTCTGAAGGTGGGGTGTCTCCTTCCATATGCTCCTGGCACACTCTGGGGATCTGGCTCACCTAGTACTTGGCATACCCAGGGGTCTTGGTGCACCCAAGGGCATGTGCACCCAGAGCCTGGTGCACCCTTAGGTTGGCACACCTCAGGCCTAGCTCACCCAGAGGGCCTGGTGCACCTGGCACCACCTGTTCTGTTTCACCCACGTCCTGGTACTTCTGGGGTATGGACAGTGGCTCCACTAGGGCATGAACTCAGGACCTTCCCTTGTAAAGCAGGGATGCTCACTGCTACTCTATTGAACCACCCTTGTAGATATTTAATCCCACTCATTACTCTTGGTTTCTGTCACTGTCAATGTTAGTAATAGTTTCAGTAGCATTTGCTCAGATTCACCTGGGGTTCCATGGTGATTGGTCTCAGAGGACATGGGGGAGGACCCTTCTGGGTTTGGAGTTTGAGGCTGTGGCTCAGCCTTGATTTTGCAACTGGGGACTGGTAAAGATCAGCTGTGGTTTCTCTGTGGGCCCGTTCTGCTTTACTGCTTTCTGATCTGATGACTGGGCCCTGATTCCTGCTGCGTAGAAGTCATGGCACTTCCAGCCGGGGCTGTTCGGGGAAGTCAGTACACCTTCTCTCTTCTCCCTCCTCTTGCAAGAATCTCCAGAGCCTGTGAGAGGTACCTTCAGCCTTGGCAGCATTTGCTGAGATTCCCTTCGGGCTCCACAGTGTTTGGTCTCGGAGGGTATGTGGGGAGGGGCTCTTTGTTTGGGAATTGGAGACTGCAGCTCATTCTTGGTTTTGCAACTGGGTCAGTAAAATCATCTGTTATTTCTCTGCAGTCCTGTCCCACTTCTCTGCTTTCCATCCTGATGACTGGGCCCTGCTCCCAGCTGGGTAGAAGTCACAGCACTTTCATTAGGACAGTTCAGGGAAGTCACTGTACCTTCACCCTTCCCTTTCCTCCTGCAAGGAGCTCGCAGGGCTGCAAGAAGCAGCTTCTTTATTTCTCTCAGTCCACCACCCAGGTTTTAGACCTGTGGTAGTTTTTATGCACAGATCCAATGCTCAGATGTGCCTGGTGTAGTCTGGGTGTTTTTTGTTGAGTTTTAAATGTTCAGTTTATTGTTGTTTTAAGGGGAGATATCTGGGGATGTCTCTCACTCTGCCATGTTTCCCAGAATTCGAAAGAGATTCTTTATACAGATTATATCTATGACTATTTACATTATTAAATATGAAAATAGAAACTGAAAAATAGTTTTAACATGATAATAAATTATTTTCTTATTAATGATGTAGTTTTATTAACAATAAATTTATTTCTTAAACTTTGGTTAGAAAATTATATTTTTTCAAATCTCTTACATTTTTGGCTTAATAAAAGAAAGCTGGTGAAGGAAATGAAAGTAGACAAGTAAATTAAGAGACATCCTGTATTTATGAATTTAAAGACTTAATAATGTTAAGATTTAAATACTGTACAAAATGATCTACAAACTAAATATAATCTCTATCAAAATCCCAACAAAATTTTTTCAGAAATAGGATAATTAATCCTAAAAGTATAGAGAGTTTCAAGGGACCCTGAAGAGCCAAAATGCTTATATGATTTTACTTACACGAGATACCTTGAGTAGTCAGGTTCCAACATTGACAGAAAGTACAATGGTTTTCAGGGGCTGGAGCCAGAAAGGGGGATGGCCAGTTACTATTTAATGAAAATAAGAGTGTCATTTTGAGAAGATGCTAGGAGGTATCTGTTTGTTTGTTTGTTTGTTTGTTTGTTTAATGCCTAGAGAATCTGGTATTCCTGGGTGGTCTTTCATCCAAGTACTAACCAAGCCTGACCCTGCTTAGCTTCTGATATCAGATGATATCAGTCAAGTGGCATGGCTGTAGATGCCATCTGTAGATGAATGGTGGTGATAGTTACATAACAATGTGAATGTAATGAATGTCACTAATTCTAATGGTAAATTTTATGTATATTTTAACAGAATAAAAAAGTAAAAAAAATAAAAAAGGACAGCTAGATACTTATATCTGCCTCTGCTTTCAATCTCTTGAAAAATATTTTGGTTGATGTTTCTGAAGAAAATCTGGCTTCATATGGATATACATTTGGAAAAACAATCTGTCTTCCCACATAAATGTGAATATTCTTTAATACTCATCAAAACTTAACAAGATTTATTGCAACATTGACTCTGAAATCATATTTAAATTTTATTTTATAATATTAAAATCTGTGGGTCTTGCTCACTCCACAAATGAATTTTGAGCTCATGAATGACTTTATAATGTGACATATTGGTCATTTGAAAAATATCTGTTTACTGAGTTATCTAACACTGATTCTTACCTAGGTGTGACTTTACCCTCCAGGAAATATTTGACAATATCCAGAAACAGGTTTGGTTGTCACACTGGGGAGTTGCTACTGACATCTACTATGCAGAGGCCAAAGATGCTGTTAAACATCTTATTACACAGAGAATGGCCCTCCAAAACAAAGAATTGCACAGCTCTAAATGTCAATAATGTTGAGTTTGGGAAACTCAAATCTGTTTAATGCTGCCATATTTTATTATATAATACCAAAAATTCATTTGTTAATATCACCACCAATCTTGTGGGGGAGAGTGTGTTGTATTAGGAAGCTGTTAAAATCATAATGATGAATACAAGTTCTCTACAAACTTTCAAGCTCAAATATTATTATTAACAACATATATTTTCAGTTTTTCTCATGTTACAAAGCATACTGTCTTCGAAATAACCAAGCCTGAAAAACTAGTGTGTTAGTGTTTTTGCAGTCAAAATAGGTGTTCATTGCAGCATTATTCACAGTGGCCAAGACATGGAAAAAAACAAAATGTCTTTTGATAGATGATTGGATAAGGAAGATATGGTACATATATACAATGGGATATTACTCAGCCATTAGAAAAGATGAAATACTGCCAATTGTGACAACATAGATGGAACTTGAGATTATCATGTTAAGTGAGATAAGTCAGAAAAAGTTGAGAACCATATGATTTCACTCATATGTGAGATATAAAACTGAAAAAAAAAAAAACCAAATGAAGACAAACAGACAAGCGACTCATAGACACAGACAATAGTTTAGTGGTTACCAGAGGGAAAGAAGGGAGCAGGGCAAGTAGATAAGGGTAAAGGAGGGCAAATACATGGTGATGGAAATAAATTTAACTTTGGGTGGTAAACACAATGCAATATACATGTGATGTATTATTGAATTGTACACTTGAAATCTATTTAACATTATTAACCAATGCCACCCCCAATAAATTAAATTAGAAAGTTGATATTCTGTGAAAAAAAGAAGTTATAATTTCTCACAATCACATAACTTGTTTTACTCAAGACAGCCATCACACTTGTATATAGTATAAATGTTTTGTGGATATTCACCTTTATCTTTTTGTTGTGAATGTATGAAATGACTAACACAATGACTAATAATGCATTTTGGTACAACTGCCTTGAATAAAGTAGAAGCTGTTTTACCCAACATTGCTTTTGAACTATCAGTGCAAATGTCAACACAGTGGAAAAATCAAATTACCTCAGTGTTATTATAAAAAATTTGAATTTATGGACCCCCTGAAAGAGTCTCAGGGACCCCTAGAGTCCCAGG
Source organism: Cynopterus sphinx (assembly GCA_030015415.1). Lineage (NCBI taxonomy): Eukaryota > Metazoa > Chordata > Mammalia > Chiroptera > Pteropodidae > Cynopterus > Cynopterus sphinx. The sequence goes on along the minus strand of CM057379.1, from coordinate 88,262,820 downwards.
AACTATGCTAAAAGCTTTTGCCCTAGAATTATGAAAGAAGCAAACCTCTATTTGTTTAAAACACCATTAGTTAGGTTTTTAAATATCAGATAACTTGTAGCTCTAATTTTCAAACCATCTTCTATAGACTTGTCGAAAAGTCAGCATTTATACAGAGATACTTTTTTAAAAAATTTATCCAGCTTTATTGAGATATAATTGAAAAATAAAAATTATACATGTTTAGGGTAGACAATGTAATGTTTTGATATGCATATACATTGTGAAATGATTACCACATCAAACTAATTCACATATTCATCACTTCACATAGTTACCATTTTTTGTGTGTGTGTTGGTGGGGTAAGAACACTTGAGATCTACTCTTACAAAATTTCAATTATACAATATAGTATTATTAACTATAGTCACTATGTTGTACTTTAGATCTCTTGAACTTTTTAATCTGCATAACTGAAACTTGAGACTCTCGAAGTTATAGTAACTTTGAATTCTGAGAGAGGATAAGTATAAGAAGTCAAGAAGCAACCCTTTTTCAGTGGTTTAAATGTTTATTGCAGTAAATTGTTGATTGCAGTAAATTAAGACTATATCACTGAGATACTGTTAATATTTTAAATAATATAGCAACTTTATGTACACTAGACTAGAGTAAACCATACCATAGAACAGAACAAGATCTGTATTAGAGAATACCATTAGAGAAAAGTGAGGTAAATCTGTATACTAAAGTGGAATAATCCTCAGGATATAGCAAATAGAGAAACCATAGCCTGTAGAGCAATTGTTTAATTTATTTGCTTTGTTGTTGTTGTTGTTGTTATACCCATCTATAATATTTTCTCTTAAAACATGCCTCATTTTCTGAGTATTTTTGTTCTGCACTCAAAAGTAGGGTAGCATGTCCTTCTAAGTCAGTTCTGCTTATAAATCAGCACAACATGCTCTCTTGTACTTCTCCTCCCCTGTTCCAAACAGTTGCAAACACAGTGACTATTTGGTTCACAAAGAGAATATCAGTTTTGGAGTCAGTTCAGACCCGTGTCTCCTGCATAGCTGAAATCTTAGGCAGGTAAGTTACTTAATTTTTCTGAATCTAAATTTTCTCACCTTGCATATCAATGAAAAAAATGTGTCTTATATTTATGTACCAAAGAGCTAAAGGAGATAAAGCACTCAGGCACTCAACACAAGACTAGGTGTATAATAAGTACTTGATAAATGACAACTATCAGTATGGTGTCTAACAAATTTGTTTAGATTGTATAAGCTCTGCTTTTCTAATTCTCTTTCAGTAAGTATACTCTAACACCCTAGTCTTCCCTGTTAATTTACTCTGGAAAGGTAAGTATTTATAAGTGTCTTCCCGTTTTGTTTTGTTTTGTTTTGTTTTGTTTTGTTTTGTTTTTTTAGTGCTTTTTAAAGCAAAATTCCCCATTTCCCTTCTTAAAGAAGGGAAAGAAGAAAGTTCTTTGTCTTAGTGATTTCAAAAGGGAATTTACCTTTTTAGATGCTTTTTGCATGTTTATTGTTAAATGTAATTTTCTACGTTATAAGTTGAGTATTATATATTACACAGAAGCATGTTCTAACAAAACTGCCATGATTTAAAACAGATCAATAATAGTGTAGATTGAAAGCCAAAACCTGGGACAATGTCTATATTAGAATCTTATTGATATAAATTATATTGTAGGAATATAGGTTTTTAAAATGATTTTTAAAAGAGTTTTATTCTTTGTTTTCAGCTCTTTCAATCTGGAATGGCAGAAAAGCCAATGTGTATGCCCACACAGATACCTGATGATGAAGATATAGTTGAGTATATCTTTCAAATAGAACTGTTAAGTTTTGTACTTTAATAAGATTCTGTAGTTTCAAAATATTGACAGAGTAAACTGAGATAAATCTAGATGATAAAGGCTTATGTTTGTTATGCTTGGACATGAATTAACTTTATACTAGTTGGAGTTAAATATAAATAATGGTTTAATGTGATTGTTGAGTGTTTCCTGAGTCTGTAGACCTTTTTAGTAGTGTGAAAGATTATTACTATTTAACACCAAAAAATAACAAATTAAAACTCCAGGATCTTCCATTAGGTAACAAGAATAATGCTATTTTGATGAATATGCTTGTGGAGCTTTATATACAGATAATAAGTAACTTTTAAATGAAGTTATTTTTGGAAGTGGTTGAGTGGCTGCTTGTTTATCACTTTACTGAGTGAGAGATTGAACCAAGTTCCATTTTAAGATGAGCCTCTGTACAAGGAAAAACATACAGTAATTAACATAAAAATATACACTGAGAGAATAGTATGTCTGAATGGGTAAAAATATCAAATTTATTCATGACTATTGAGCTATGTTAAATAGTGATCACTTATGTCTTAGTAACTACAGGTTTTCTTTTAGGTGCTTTCTTTTCCTCCAGACATGCATGTTTTACTATATCTTAGTTTGAACCATAAAATTACCATATTTTTTCTCTTACCCTTCTCATTGTTACTCCTCTGGAGGGAATGGTTTATTCAACCTTTGCTGTTGTTACTGTCGTTGTTTGTTATCAGCCACACCTTTAAAATCATACTTGATCTGCCTTTCATCTTTACTGCTTTTCTGAAATGGTCAAAGTTGTGTCTCAGTGACTAAACCTTATGCCTATTTCACATTATCTTTGACCCCTCTTCAGCATTAAATCATGATGAGTGCTTCTTTGTTTACATGACATTAAAATCATAAAATTTTAGAATTAGGAGAGATCCTAAAGGCCAGTTAGTCAAATATTAAACTTATATAAAAATGCTTGCTACAGACCCTTTAGCAAGTAATTTTCTAACCTTTTGTTGAAACTTTTACAATTGGCAACTTCATTTATTTTCTCTTTTAAATATTAAAAATAACGTTCTCACATTATTGAAAGAAAATTTCAAACAGTAGGAGAGAGAAAATTTTTTATCACTGTTGTTTTTAAACCAGCAAGAACCAAACTTTGGACAACTTTTCACATCAAGACATCCAGATAAACCTTATTCTTTTTAATTGCTCTGTACTTTTGCTGTTATAAATGTACTTTCTTCAATAATTTGTTTTTTTTCTTTTTTATTCTGCTACTTGGTACAACTCTGCATTGAATATCTTCCTATATACCTTTTCATATACATGTTGGAATATTTTCATAGAAATGAAATTGTTGCATTAGAAGGGATATGCAATTTTATATTTGATAACAATTACCAAATCACTCTACAAAGATATGCCAATTTTACTCCAACTATCAATATGTGAGAATGCCTATTTTTTAAAAAATCTCTCTTCTATATTGGAATTCTAGGCTTAAATAAACCCATTTAATTTTTGGATAACTTTAATATGAAATCCTTTTCGTATATTGTATAAAATTAGACCCTTGGAACTTGTCCTCCTTTTGCCATTTCACTGAACACCACAAAGCAAATGCAATAATGTTTTATGTGACAGTCTTTTTGTGTTTTCAGGTCTATTTCTCTAGAATGATTATTTTGCTCATATTTAAAATATTCAGTTTTCTCTGAATCTTTAAAAAGTTGAGATGTAATGGACGTAATATTGTATTAGTTTTAGGTGTACAACATATATGATATATATAAATGATTACCACAGTAAGATTGGTTAACAATTGTTATAATTGTGGTTATAATTTCTTTGTATGCTGTGATGAAAACTTTTAAAATCTGCTCTTTTCTCACATTGTTTTAACTTAAGTTCTGTTATTAGCCTAGTCACTCCCTTTTATGTTCCCTCCTTCATTTCTCTCTCTCTCCTCTCTTTCTCTCCTTCTCTTCCTCTCATTCTTTCTTCCTCTTTTTCTCTCTCCCTGTTTTGCCCAGTTTCTTCCAGGCTATTAAACACTGCACCAGGAATTATTCAAAATGTGGACTGATGTACAGTGTTATAGTGTCCTTCTTAGAGTTAAAGATGAATTTCCAAGAAAGGTTCAACCAGCAGAGATTAGTTCAGACTACCCATCTTTTATCTGGATACACTAATCACCACAGATTTTTCTCTGAAGTTATATTACAATATCAAATCTTAACATTTACAGTCAACTAAGTTTCTATTTTTTTTTCTTTATGCTTTTATTAAATTTCATTTGCCATTCAGCCATGGGTTGTAAATGCAACATAATATCTTTAATTCTTTTGGATTTCACCTAGTTTTCTCACCTGTATAACATTTTTATAATATATACTATGTTGATTTTTTTTCTGTCTCCCCATTTGGTCATTCATCATCTCTTTTTAGGCTCATCTCTTCACCTCCTAAAAGTGGGCACTTCCCATGTGTCATTCTTGGGCCTTTGTTCTTTATCTGCTTTTAAGCCTCTACTGTTCTCAAATGTATCTAATTGCCTTCAGGGTATTTCTACACTTTTCTTAAAATCAAAATTTCAAAATTCAAACTTATTTTCTTCTTACACTAGTATTATAAATATACTAGCTGTCTCTTCTGATTTTCTCATTACTTATCTTAGTATTTGGTTCGTTTTCAAGTTATTTTGATCCTTTATTTTAGAACTTTTCTCATCTCTCTCTTTTTCGTTCACACCAGTAATGTTATCATCATTACTTTTATTAAGAAAATGGCTCCAAAACTCATACTCTAGCTCTACTTTCTTCTCCAGGCCACTTGGCACATCAATTCCTTAATCATTTAAAAAAAATTTTATTGGTTTCAAGTATACAGTACATTGGTTAGACATTTATATAGTTTTTAAAACAATCCCCTAATTGCTCTTTCTCTTCTCTGGTTCTCTACCTAGCCAACATATTAATGCTAGCTGAATTCCCTATGCTGTGCTCCCCATCCCCATGACTGTCTATAAAATACTAAATCCTTATTTCTGAAATACTTCTTTTTTCCACATTCCCTGGCTCAAAAGTCTCAGACACTGTTTATTACTATTTACATATTTCTTAGTCTCATACTAATATTATTAGGGTTATTTTTATCTTTTTAATTTTTTCTCCTTCAGTTTCCCTATTTAAATCTTTCTCTTTATGTGTGCAAGTTCCTTACTGTGCAAGGGCACATAGCCTATAATTCTACCTCTAAGCACATTGCCATATTTATCTCCTGTTCATAATACTTACTCACTCCATACAAATATTATCCTGTCTTCAAGAGCCAATGTGTAGTCTTTTTTAAATTTAACTTTATTATTAGTTTCAAATATACAGTACATTGATTAAACATTTATATATTTTAGAAATGATCTCCCTGATTATTTTCTTTCCTCTACACATAGCCATTACATTACTGCTGACAGCATTCCCTATGCTGTGCTCCCCATTCCCATGACCATCTATCAAACTACTAATTTCTGCTTCTTTAAACCTTCACACTTTCTCTCAGCCCTTCTACTCCTCTCCCCTCTAGCCATCACCAGATTTTCCTCTATATCTGTGAGTCAGTTTTAAATTAGTTTGTTCTTTTTGTTCCTTAGATTCTGAATATAAATGAAATCATATGATATTTATCCTTCTCTGACTTATTTCACTCAGCATAATAACCTCCAGGTTCATCTATGTCATTGTAAACTGCAGTCTTCTTGAATTATCTTTACTCCACACCACAATCATCTATCAAGTTCCTATATTATTTATTGACTTTTCTATAATTTAGGTACTTGATACAATATTAACAAAATTTTTAAATGTCTGCATGGCTTTTATTCTCATTAAAATTGTAGGCTCTTCATAAATGAGACTCGACTAAGAGAATATTAGAGTATGAAAGACTTTTAAGCTCACCTAGTCAAAGGATCTCATTTTACAAAAGAAAAAAACAGACAAAAGTGACTGTCCCAAAGGCTCACAATGACTAGTGAATTTCTTATTCAGCTAACTTTTTTCAGTTCCAGTAGAAAACAGAGTTTAGTGAGTACAGGTTAAATATCAGGGATTGTCAGAGTTTGTAGGGGTTTTTATAGTTTATAGCCTATGAATTTATGTACATTATCTTATTTGCTACATGTAATCTGTGCATACTTGCTATCAGGTATTAAAATAACCTATTTTTAGCACCTCAGTTTCTTGTGACTACATATGAAGTAATTCTTTTATAGTAGGTTAAACCTTATATTTTTATACACCTACCTTGTTTACTTCTTAATTTGCTGTATTTGTAGATGGTGAAAAGGTGAATTTAAGAACAAGATTTGAATGATTCTGAATTCCAAATTAGTAGAATCTGAAATATTTGTTTTCTACATAGATACTGGCATTTAAAAAAAAATACTTTAAGAAAAACTTTTGACTCATTAGAAGGCATTTGTTAAATAATAGTGATGATACTTTGGAAATCCCTGCTTTCTATGTTTGTTCTGTGGTGAGAACTGGGTGCTAATGAGGCCAAGGTTTCTAGTCTATTCTTGGTAATATGATGGGCTATATTTTGTTCTATTGATGTACAAAGCACTTTGATCTAATACCTCCCTAAACTACAGATTAAAAAATGAGAAAATATGTTACAAGGACATCTAGGCCAGAGTGGATTGTGGAGTGTCTAAATCTATTATTGTTACATTAAAATAATCTTCAGATAACATGAATCAGAATGTTCCCTTCAAAAGTAGAGAACTCAGAATTTACCACATATATAAAACGCTATCTTCTAAAAGCACAAATAGTAAGAATTTGGATATTTTTTCTTATTTCTTATTTGATTATATTTTCAGTTCAATATGTTAAATATGCTCTTTTAAAATATGGAATTCCTATCAATTAATCTGTGGTTGATTCCTGATATTTAGGGCTTAAGTCCTATCCCTACCATTCACTCACTACTCATTCACCAACAACTATTGAGAGCCTGTTTGGAGCTTAACTCCTTTTGACATGAGAAGATTAATTCTGACAATAGTCATAATGATACTATCAATTTAATACAGATGTTCTTACATCTAATGTATCTATCACATTAGATTGCCATGGAAAGGAAATAGCATCATTTCTTTTCTCTGCAAAGAATGTTTTTAAAAAGTATTTGGAGTATGCTTTTATTTAGGACTGCCAATTCAATGCTTTCTTTGTGAAGATAAGATTTTAAATAATTTTGGTTTTGACCACATTATTCAAACTATTTTTTGGCCTTTTTAAATTAAGTTTATTGGGGTTATATTGGTTAATACAATTATATAATTTTCAGGTGTACATTATAATTCAACATCTGTATATTCTATTTGTGTTTACCATCCAGTCCAGTTTCCTTTAGCTACCATATATTTGATCCCCTGTGGGTCTTTCCAATGATTGTAGTTTTTGGCTATGGATACATTTTTTTCTTGCTTCTTTACATTTAGTAATTTTGATTATTCATTGGGTACTGTGGTAAGTATAACATAGAATGTCTGTATTTGGTTATTGTATTTATCTAAAGAGTATTATATTTTGTTCAGCAGGCAGTTAGATTACTGGCAAGTCATTTGGCCCCTGTTGAGTCATGGTACTATGCTTTATAAAGGTAGATCTATTTTAGTTATACCCTTTGATCTGGAAGTAACCCTTTGACTTAGAATGTAGTCTTTAATTCTATAGCAGGGGGTTTTAAGAGATTAAATAAAAAGTCCAAAGTATTTATAAAACTTGTATAACTTGGGAGAAGATTGAACTTTAAACTCTGTTTCCTTAGGATTTCACAGGACCAATTCTGAAATACCAGCTCAGCAGTTTCAGAATGACAACTGTTCTCTCAATTTCCACTAATCTTTTTGTAGTAATGGCTGCATATGCAGAGTTAGGCTTAGTCAAGTATTCTAAAATTTTAGATTTGGGTTTCTCCTCTCTGTGGCTTCTTCCAGAATTTCTTTCTCAATATTCTGGTATTTTGGTTTCCCCAGTATCTTAGACTTCACAGCCCAAGATTGTCACTCTGTGCTTATGCTCTACTTCTCAAATACCTCATTCACTGAGGAGTAGATTCATGAGACTGTAGATAAATGTGGTTCCATCTATTATGCTACCGTTGTTTCCAGGGTTTGATTTCTTCTCATTTTGCCTTTTTTTCCCAGTGCCTTCAAAACAGTTGTTTTGATTGTTAATGTGTGAGGAGGTAAAATGCTAAAGTTGCTATGATTTCACCATAAAGAATATACACACGATTTTCTACCTTACCTTTTTTACTTAATATTTTCACATAAATATTTTCAATTTATTAAAGCACTTGCCATAAATAGCTCTAATAACTCAAGAATGCCCCAATGTGTAAATAAATATACCATTATTTATTTGGATATTCTCTTATTGCAGGGAGTCATATATTTGAATGTTAAAAAGAGAGCTCAAGTAAACAGTTTCTACAGAAAGCATTTGTGAAATTTTGTAGTCATTTCAGAGAGGTTTTCAAGGATTAAATTGCTATGGACAGTTAAACCTTCTTTGCATTATTTTTTCCACCATTTAAAAATAATCAATTGGTAACTTCATGTGTAATATTCATGGATTTATAATTTTGTAGGTTGGTGTTACTAGCAATAGATTCCTTTAACAATTTGAAAAACAAGAGGTCTCAGAGGGCATATGACAAATTTAAAGTCAAAGTTTTTGTTACCTTTTAAAAAATTTCAAATTGACATTGGTTTTTTTTTTTACATGTTAACATATATTGAGTTGCTTAGATATATTAACACACTGAAACAGAATGAATGCTAATTTTTAAATTTTTTTTTTAAATAATTTATTATTTTAGAGTAACACACTGAATTTTATTTTGGTATTTCTTTAATTTCCTATTTTTAAATTTAGAAACACAATATCTTTGAGTGTGATTACAGATAGAGTTACTATTTATAAAAATGATAGCAAAATGTATGTCTGAACTGAGATTTCTTTACTCACAAATTTACTTCATTTCACCTTGCCTGAGATATGATAATCAAATGATAATCCAAATTTCTTTGAAATATTATAATTATATTTTCATTTATATTTCCTTTTTTAAAATTTTCTTTTTCTTAAGCAAAGAGAAGATAATATTCGTTGCTTAAATATGCTCGGTCATTTTGGTTTTGAATGTTTGCCTCATCAGTTGGTGAACAGATCTATTCAACAAGGTTTCTCTTTTAATGTTCTCTGTGTGGGTAAGTGCTAAACTTCTCATTTATATTATTACTTAATTGTTCCAAAAGCTCATCTTTATCAGTATAACACTGTGCTGTTAATTCAAGAACATATCTTTGTTTTTATTGATTTCATCTTCTAGCCATATTATTTAAACATTTTTTCTTTAAATGTTTCAGTCTTTTCAAAATTAAATATGTCTTTGTGTATATTTTCTTGTTATATTCTGTTAATGACTGAAGGTGTCAGGATTAACATCTGTGTTTTCAAGGACATCTGTCTTTGAAGTATTTGGGACCTTTTATACCACCTTAGGGGTTCAAAAGTTTCTCCTTCTCAGCCATCTTACACTCCTTTTTGATGTATCTATCTTTATTACAGGGGAAACAGGAATTGGAAAATCAACATTGATTGGCACATTGTTTAATACTAATTTGAAAGACAAAAAATCCTCACACTTTTATTCAAATATTGAACTTAAAATTCAGACATATGAACTTCAGGAAAGCAATGTTCATTTGAAATTAACTGTTGTGAAAACAGTGGGATATGGTGATCAGATAAACAAAGAAGCCAGGTTAGTGTTTTCTTATTTTAATTAAAAGCTTTTCTTATTTTAAGGATTTTTCATCTTTCTCTATAGACTAAATTGTAATATTCTTTAAAGACAATTGAAACCTTTCCTCCCAGATTTTATTGTTCCCTAATCAAATATTGTTTTCTTTTTATGATAAAATTGCCATTTTGTATCAAGTTATCTGTTTCCTTACTTGCTGGGGGCCAGCCCCAGCTCCAGAGTCCAGGACCCGAGGGGTGTCTGCGGAGTCGGCGAAGGAAGGGACAGCACTCAGGGATAATGCATCAGGATCTCTCTTTATTGTCTTAACATCTATATTTTTATACTCCAGGGTTACATAAGCAATCTTATGGTTATATAAGTGATTTATCGATTTTGATTTTCTAGTTAACAATCACCATTCCCCTGTTTGATTTTCCCATTCCTTCCTATGCTATTTTTTGCTTCTGATCTTAGCTGGACCATTGTTCTCTGGTTCCTATGCTATTAACTAAATTAACAATTGTCCTGTACCTGTTCTTTTTTAGATATTAATACGATTTACTGTTTCCATGGCTCTAAGCTAGGGGTTTCTATTTCATTTTTCTCCTACAACTATCCACTTTCCATTATCCTTGGAGTACACTCCTGTGAAGAGCAATGAACCATGCATGGGAATAGGAACAAACTGCACTCCTTTCTTTCTCCTTGGAAACTAAAACAATTTCTTATTACCTATTTTCATAAATCATAAGTTGTCCTTCTTGGTACACTGACTGTTACAGGCCTCCGAGTAGGTCTAAGATGTTTTGATGTTCCCACCTTGCTTCTCAGAGGCAATGCATAAAGCTTTTTTGATAAATTTTCATATAAGCCAGGACATGGCTCCTCTTCTGGCTCTAATGTATTTGCTTCCTCTAGACCCCCCAAATCCCCATCACCGATCTGCATATGAGACTGTATTAAGTATCCCACACATAACACACACGCTAACACACTCACACCGAGGGAGCCATAAAGAACCCATCTGGGGCAGCCTAAACCTTGCAAAGGTGCCACACTGTATGCTGTGACTTTATCAGACAGCTACATTAGGTGCGGCTCTCGCACTTACTATATTTTTTTTCATTTTTTTTAAATTAAGTTTTTTGGGGTAACAATGGTTAATACAGTTATATAATTTTCAGATGTACATTATAATTTGACATCTGTATATTCTATTGTGTTTACCATCCCAAGTCCAGCTTTCTTCGGCTACCATGTATTTGATCCCCTTTAACCACTTCACCCTCCCCCTAAACCCTATATGTGATCCCTCCACCCTGTCTACCTTCCCCAACAGCCTCCACCCCACTAGAAACCACTAGTCTACAGTCCTCTGGTAACCATTAGTCTATAGTCCATGTCTGTGAGTCTCTGTTTGTCCTGCTCATTTGTTGCTTTTAGGTTTATATCTCATACATAAGTGATATCATGTGGTTTTTCAACTTTTTCTGTCTGGCTTATTTGGCATAGCGTGATTATTTTGAGGTCCATCCATGTTGTCGCAAAGGGCAATATTTCATCTCTTCTTATAGCTGAGTAATATTCCATTGTATATATGTACTACATCTTCTTTAGCCAATCATCTATTGTAGAACACTTTGGTTGCTTTCATGTCTTGGTCACTGTGAATAATGCTGCTATGAACATCGGTGTGCAAATATTTTTTTGAATATGGGTCTTCAAGACTTGGGGTAATTACCCAGTAGAGAGAGTGCTGGATATATGGTAGATCAATTTTTAGGTTTTTGAGGATGTTCCATACTGTTTTCCATAGTGGCTGTACCAATTTTTCTCCACATTCTCTCCAACATTGTTATTACGTGTCCTGTTGATTATAACTATTTTAACAGGTAGGTGATGATGTCTCAATTTGGTTTTGATTTGCATTTCCCTAAGAGCTAGCAATGTTGAGCATCTTTTTATATATTTGTTGGCCATTTGTATGCCCTCTGGGGAAAAATGTCTGTTCAGGTCTTCTGCCATTTTTTTGGTTGGATCATTTGTTTTTTTTTTGTTGTTGTTATTGAGTAATACGAGTTCTGTGTATATTTTGGATATTAGGCCCTTATCAGAGGTGTTGCTTGCAAATATATTTTCTCATTTGGATGGTTGTCTCTTTACTTCATTTATGGTTTCTTTAGATGAGCAGAAGTTTTTTAGTTTGATGCAGTCCCATTTGTTTATTTTTGCTTTTATTTCACTAGCCTTTGAAGTCAATTCATAAAATCCTCTTTAAGTCCAAGGTCCTCGAGTTTAGATCCTATGTTTTCTTCTATGCATTTTATTGTTCGTGTCTTATATTCAGGTCCTTCACCTATTTTGAGTTAACTTTGATGTGTGGTGATAGACAACTGTCTAGTTTCATTCTTTTGCAGGTGGCCTTCCAATTTTCCCAGCACCATTTGTTCAAGGGGCTTTCCTTTTTCCACTGTATGTTTTTGGCCTCTTTGTATAAAATTATTTGCCCATATAAATATGGGTTTACTTCTGGACTCTCTATTGTGTTCCACTGGTCCATGTGTCTGTTTTGCTGCTAATCCCATGCCGTTTTAATTATTGTTGCTTTGTAATATAATTTGAAATTGGGTAGAATGATGCCTCCAGCCTCGTTTTTTTCTTCTTCAGGATAGGTTTAGCAATTTGAGGTCTTTTGTGCTTTCATATAAATCAAATGATTTTTTGTTCTACTTCTTTAAAAAAATGCCTATAAGATTTTGATGGGGATTGCATTAAATCTGTATAATGCTTTATGTGATTAGGTCATTTTAACTATGTTGATTCTTCTAATCCATGAACAAGAAATATCTTTCCATTTCTTTATATCTTCTTCAATTTCTCTTAATAAGGTCTTGTAGTTTTCATTACATAGGTCCTTCACATGTTTCATTAAATTTATACCTAGGTATTTTATCATTTTTGTTGTAATTGCAAAAGGAATTATTTTTCCACTTCTTTTTCTGATGCTTTATTATTAGAGTATAGGAGAGCTATGGATTTTTCAATGCTGATTTTGTAACCAGAGACTTTGCTGTATTTGCTTACTGTTTCTAGTAATGTTCTTGTGGAGTCTTAAGGGTTTTCTATATAGACAATCATGCCATCTGAAAATAGTGACAGTTTGACTTTTTCATTTCCTATTTGAATGCCTTTTTTTATCTTTCTCTTGTCTGAATGCACTTGCTAGGACCTCCAATCTTATATTGAATAACAGAGGCAATAGTGGATAGCTTTGCCTGATATTAGAGGGAAGGTTTGTAGTGTTTCTCCATTAAATATAATGTAGGCTGAGGGTTTGTCATATATGGCCTATATTATGTTACAGTACTTCTATACCGACTTTGTTAAGAGTTTTGATAGCAAGTGAGTTTTGTATCTTGTCAAAGGCTCTTTCTGTAACTATTGATATGATCATATGATTCTTTTTAAAAAATTGTCTTATGTGATGCATCAAATTAATTGATTTGCATATGTTGAACCATCCCTGTGTCTTTGGGATGAAGCGCACTTGGTCGTGGTGTATAATCTTTTTAATATGTTACTGTATTTTGTTCACTTGTATCTTAATAGGATTTTTGCAACTAGGTTCATGAGAAGTATTGGTGTGTGTGTGTGTGTGTGTGTGTGTGTGTGTGTGTGTGTGTGTGTGTGATCCTTACCAGGTTTTGGTATCAGGATGATATTTGCCTCATAATATGAGTTTGGAAATATTGCCTCCTCTTTGATTTTTTGCAAGAGTTTGGGGAGAATAGGTATTACATATTCTTTGAATGATTGGTAGGATTCACTGGTAAAGCCATCTGGTCATGGACTTTTACCTTATGATATGTTTTTGATGATTGTTTCAATTCCAATACTGCTTATTGGTCTATTTTGATTTTCCAGATCTTCTTGATACAGCCTAGGAATGTTGTATTTTTCTAAGTACTTCTAGGTTATCAAATTTTGTGTTATATTTTTTTATAGTATTTCTGTATGATCTTTTGTATTTCTGTGATGTCAGTCATAATTTTTTCTCTTTCATTCTTGATGTTTATTTGTGTCTTTTCTTTTTTTTCTAGCAGGGGGTTGTCAATTTTATTAACCTTCTCAAAGAATCAGCTCCTTGTTGTATTTACTTTTTCTATTGCTTTTTTGTTTTCAATTTTATTTATTTCTGCTCTAATTTTGATGATTTCATTCCTTTTGCTGACTTTAGGCTTTATTTGTTTTTCCTTTTCTAGTTTTTAAAGATGACACATTATGTTGTTTATTTGGGCTCATTCTTGTTTTTGAAGGTAAGCCTGTAATGATACATTGACCACTTTGTTCCATGTCCCCCAAATTTTGATATATTATACTATCATTATCATTTATTTCTCTGTGTCTCTTAATCTCTGTTTTTATTTCTTCTCTGATCCAGTTATTCTTCAGTAGCACGTTTAATCTCCATGTATTTGTGGTTCTTCTGCTTTCATTTTGCAATTGATCTCTAGTTTCGAAGCACTCTGGTCAGTGAATATAGTTGGTAACATTTCAACCCTCTTATATTTGTTGAGGCTATCTCTGTTGCCCAGTATGTGGTTGATTCTTGAGGATGTTCCATGTGTATGAGAGAAAAATGTATAAGCAATTTTAGGGGGGATGGAAGGCTTGTAAATGTCAATTATGTCTAGTTCATCTAATGTGCCACTTAAGGATGTTATTTCCTTATTGATTTTCTGTCTGGATGATCTGTCCATATTCGAGAGTGGTAAATTTAAGTCCCCTACTATGATAGTGTTTTGGTCTGTTTTTCCCTTTAGTTCTGTTAGTAACTGCTTTACATATTCTGGGGCTCCCTGATTGGAAGCATAGATATAAATAAGTGTTATATCTTCTTCGTGCAGAATTCCCTTTATCATTATGAAGTGTCCCTCAGTATCTTTCTTTACTTTTTTTTATTTTGAAGTCTATTTCATCTGATAATTAGTACTGCTATTCCCACCTTTCTCCAAATGCCATTTGCTTAAAATCTCATTTATCACCCTTTCATTTTGAGTGTGTATATGTCTTTGAAGCTGAGATGTGTGCCCTGTGGGCAGCATATTGTTGGGTTTTGTTTTTTGATCCAATCTGCAGCTCTATGCCTTTTTATTGGTGAGTTCAGTCCATTTACATTTAGGCTGATTATTGAAATATGCATTCTTCTTATAGCCATTTTATCTTTTGCTTTCTGGTAGCTTGGTGTTTCTATTGCTTCCTTGTCCTTGTATTTTCTTTTTCTTTATTTTGGTTGGCTTTTGTGGGTTTTGCCTCTGCTTCTTCTTGTTTTATGTTATATACTTCAGTTCTGAATGTTCCGTGTGGTTATTATTACGAATATGTAAAGAATACTTATATATATACAGTTGTTCATTTTCTTCTGCACATGTGTTATCTCCATTTCCCCTTTGAGAATTTGAATCTTTGAATCTTCCCCTTTTTATTCATTGTTTTCTCAATTTGTTTCTATGTATGCTGAATTTTCATTATTATTTTGCTATAGCAATTCTCTTCTTGTTATTTAAGCTTTTAATGCTCTGTTCTTAGTAAGAGTTCCCCTCCTTTGCTATTTGTATGATAGTCACCTTACTCCTAATTATGTATTTTTCTTATTATTTTAGGTGAGTTGACCCCTCTCAGTATTTTTTATAGTGCAGGCCTCATAGTGTAGAATTCCCTCAATTTTTGTATGTCTTGAAAGGTCTTTCTCGTTCAAGTCTAAAAGAGAGCTTAGCTGGATACATTATTCTAGACTGTAGTTCCTTTCACTTAATAGTTTGAATATTTGATTCCAGTCCTTTCTGGCTTGTACAATTTGTGCTGAGAAGTTCGAGGATAATCTACTGGGTTTTCCTTTATATGTTACCATTTTGTTCTCCTTGGCTGCCCTGAGAATTTTACCTATGTTGTTGATTTTTGATAATTTATTACAATGTGTCTTGGAGAAGGCCTATTTGGGTTGAGGTAATTGAAGTTGGTGGTTGTGGCTCAGCTTCAGTTTTGCAACCACAGTCAGTAAAAATCAACTATTGTTTTTCTGCCTTCTCGCTTTTCTGCTTTCTGCTTTGGTGACTAGGCACTGCTGCTGGCTGTTTGGAACTCACAGCTCTCTCAGGTCTGTTCAGGGAACTTGCTGCTCTTTCTTTCCTCCCCCTCCTTCTACAGGGAACTCAGCAGCTGTGAGAGGCAGGTTCTTTATTTGTCCCAGTCTGCCACCTATACCCTGGGTTCTGACCTGTGGTAACTTTTATGTGCAGATCTGACACTGAGACATGCTGGTGTGCAGTTTGGGTGTTTTTTGTTGTTGTTGCGTTTCAGATGTTCAGTTTATTGTTGTTTCAGAGTGAGAGATCTAGGGACATCTCTCACTTCACCATGTTTCTGTGGTAGCTAGCTCTTATGCACAAATCCTAAGCTTAGACATACTGGTATGCAGTTTGTGTGTTTTTTTGTTTAGTTTTAGATGTTTAGCTTATTGTTGGTTCAAGGGGACAGATATATGGATATGTCTCACTTTGCCACATTTCTCACCCCAAACAAGCTTTGCTGCAGGACTAGACCCAGGGTGTCTTCAGCATCCAGGCACATGTCAGCCTTCGCTTTACCAGTAGTTGCTTGTGTGACAAAGTAAACATACCGGTCAATAGCGTGGCTTTCTCAGCCAATGGACTCTGTTCTCCATTCTTTATTTCTGGTTTTGATACATGTTTTTTTTTCTTAATGAAGCCCTTCCAACATTTTCTGTAATACTGACTTGGTGGTGATAAATTTCTTTAGTTTATTTTTATCTGAGAAGCTCTTTATCTATTCTTCAACTCTAAATGATAGCTTTGCTGGATAAATTATTCTTGGTTGTAGACCCTGTGTCTTCATCCTCTGAAATGTTTTGTACCAAGCCCTTCTGTCCTGCAAAGTTTCTTTTGAGAAATCAGCTGTCTATGGGTGCTCCTTTATAAGTAATTGTCTGTTTTTCTCTTGCTGCTTTTAATATCCTTTCTTTGTAGTTAACCTTCAGCATTTTAATTATTATGTGTTTTGGTGTGTGCCTCTTTGGATTCCTAATTTTCAGAATTCTCTGAGCTTCCTGGGTTTTTATGTCCATTTCTTTTGCCAAGTTAGGGAAATTTTCCATCATTATTTCTTCAAACATATGTTTAACATCTTGGTTTCCTTCAGGTACACCAATCATATGGATATTTGAAACTGAATTAGACTCATTAAATTATTTTTATAGTCTTGACATCTTTTTTCTTGCCATTCTGATTGCCCGTTTTTGGCTTTCTTGTCCTCTAGAAAGTTCTATTGATCCTTTTCTTTTTCACTTTGTTCATTTATTTATTTCTTCCATTTCATGTACTTCTCATCTCAGGTAATGTGTTCTTCATTTTTGACTGGTTCCCTTTTATAATTTCCATTTACATTTTTATGTTTTTTTTATCTCTTTGCTAAAGTTCTCATTGAATTTATCTAAACTTTCCAAAAGTTCATTGAGAATCTTTATAACCAGTTTTTTGAACAGTGCTATCTGTTAGATTACTTGACTCCATTGTATCTGGATCTCTGTTCTGTTTCATATGGTTTCTGCTCTTTGTGTTCTCATTTTGGCTGCCTTTCTATGTTTGTTTCTATGTATGTACTAAGCAAAGCTCTTAAGTCTGCTGATCTTATTAGTGTGTATTGTGTAGTAGGTTTTCAGTCCTGAGAGGGGTTGATCTGCAGGCCAAATTTAGCCTAAGCCTCTGCCCCAAGGGCCACCTGTTAAGATTAGCAAAAAATCCATAGATGGCTGTGCTTATAGTTGTCTCAAAAGGCCACTGAGGTCAGCTGGCTCCAGCATGGGTCTAGGTGACTTGCTGAGGATATACCTGGATGTGGCCTGGGTGGGGCCATGAGTTGGGGAAGATGGAGTTTCAGGGAATGCTCTGGGTGGAGTGACCTCTGTTATCTTGTTTGATGACTTCACAGCTATGGCGGCTCTTTGTCCTGCCACTGGGAGAAGGGAGGACTCAACAGAGAACAATGGACACCACTGGCACTTCTGTACAGGGCAAGTCTTGCTTTGACTCTCACTTGAACAATGTCTCCCTGTAAGTCCCCAGTGCTCCCTGCACTCAGCCAAATTGGTACTGGTGCTCAGAGCAGCAGGTCTGTCACCACGAAAATCTGCTCATAGACATGGCCACTTTAAGAGACATCTCCCACTGCCACTACCACTGCCGCTGCTGCTGCCACGTCTTCCATCTCACGTAGCTCCTTGAGACCCAGCAGCCCTGCGTCCTTGCCCCATCCTACCTTTTGAGGTTGCAGGGTGGTTTCTTGGATTTCTCCCTAATTATGTGGCTTGTTCATATAGATCCCAGGTTGTTATTCCTTGCTATTTCTCCTTGTTATTGTCACAACTATGATTTGATCACCAGAGGGATGATCAGAGCCTCTATCATTTATGCCATTATTTTTTTCTCCCTGAGCAAATAATTTTTGACAAAGAAGCCAAAAATATACAATGGAGAAAAGAAAGCCTCTTTGAAAAATGATGCTAGGAAAACTGGAAAGCCATACACAAAAGAAACTAGACTATTGGCACCATACACCAAAAATAACCATAAAAAAGATGATGTATTATCTTGAAACCTATATAATTTTACTAACCAATGTTACCCCAATGACTTTAATAATAATAAAAAATTGAAGAGGAGAGAATATGTCTTGACTGATGCTATGAGGCCAATAGTTTTTTATGATAGAGCCAGGCTAAAACACTATAAGAAAAGAAAAACACACACTAACTTATCTCATAAATATTGATGTAACAACCCCCTACAAAATATTAGCAAACTCAGCAGTAAAATAAAAGGATTATTACCACAAGCAAGTGGAATTTATTTCCCAAAATGCAAAGAGAATTTAACAAGAGTATCAATTAATACATCACATTTTTAGAATGAAAAGGGAAAATCAGATGATTATCTGAATTGATGCAAAAACTGCATTTGATATAAGTCAACACATTTTCATGATAACAGAAAACACTTGATAAACTAGGATTAAAAGTAAACTTTCTTAACGTGTTAAAAACCATATATGGA
This sequence comes from Cynopterus sphinx, assembly GCA_030015415.1. Classification (NCBI taxonomy): domain Eukaryota; kingdom Metazoa; phylum Chordata; class Mammalia; order Chiroptera; family Pteropodidae; genus Cynopterus; species Cynopterus sphinx. Next base: position 88,244,033 of record CM057379.1, on the reverse strand, counting down.
TATTCACAGTTAATATCATACTCAGTGGCAAAGCTGAAAGCCTTTCCCCTAAAATCAGGAACAAGTCACTTGTGAAACTTCTATTCAACATAATATTGAAAGACATACTGAGACCAATTAAGAGTAAAAAACAAAAACAAAAGAAATCCAATAGGCAAGGAAGAAGTGAAATTATCTTTGTTTGCAGATAATATGAAAACAGTCTCATCTACAGTAATATAAAAAAAGAATAAAACACTTAAAAATAAGAAGGAGGTAAAAGACTTGTATACTAAAAACTACAAAACATTTATAAAAGAATTTTTAAAGACACCAATAAATGAAAAGATACACTGTGTTCATTAATTGGAAGATTTAATATTATTTAATAGCCCATCCTACTCAAAGGAATCTACAAATTCAATGTTATCTTTATCAAGTTTCCAGTGGCTTTTTAAATATAGAAATAGAAGGAAAAAAAACAATACCAAAATTCATACAGAAACACAATGTTTCTAAATAGCCAAAGCAATCTTGAAAAAAAAAAATAAGCAGAGTGAGGGAAAATGGCATAGATGATAGAGGCTATATTCATCCCTCTGGTGACCAAACAAGTTGTGACAGACACAAGGAGTGAACAGCAAGGAAAAAGTGCCTGGGATCTAAATGAATAAACCATACAACTAGGGAAAGAACTAAGATATCACCTTGTACAGCAGACGGTAGGATGGGACGAGGCTGCCTGGTTCCTAGCAGCTGAGTGGGATAGAGGCTGTGTCAGCAATAGCTGACAGTTGCCAAGGCCTCTTAAAAGGGCCCTGTCTATGAAAGACTTTCTTGTGGCCATGTCCATGAATGGACTTCCTGAGCACCAGTGCCAGTTAGGCTGCACAGGGGCCACTGGGGAATTACATAGGGACACTGAGTTGTCTGAGTGAAGGTCAAGGTGAGACTTGCTTTTTATAGAAGTGCCAGTGGTATCCATTGTTCCTCTGTTGAGCACTTCCCTCTCCACCAACACCACCATAGCTGAGATGTCAGAAAAGTGGATAACACATCAGAGGATTCCCTGAAACTTTGCTCCCCCAACTCACAACCACACCCAAGATACATCCAGGTGCATCCTTGCTTAGTCAGGTCTCCTTTATGAGCAGCACCTAGACTCACACTGTTGGCAGCTAATCATGGTTTCTGATGTGGTCTATAAGCAACTATAAGCAGAGCATCTGTGGATTGCTTGCAGATTTTTAACAGGTGGCCCCCAAGGGGTACAGGCTAAGGCTAAATACCTACTACACAAAGCCATGCTAATAAGACCATAAACTTAGGAACTTTGATTAATACATAGAAACAGACACAGAAAGGCAGCCAAAATGGGATGACAAAGAAGCAGAAACCATATGAAAGAACAGAACAGAGATCCAGACTTAATGGAGTCAAGTATTCTAACAGATACAGAGTTCAAAACACTGGTTATAAAGATGCTCAATGAATTTTTGGGAAGTGTAGATGAATTCAGTGAGAACTTTAGCAAAGAGAATAAAAACATAAAAATGTAAATGGAATTTATAAAAGGGAACCAGTCAGAAATGAAGAACACATTATCTGAGATGAAGAGTATATTAGATGGGATCAACAAAGTGGATAAAGAAGAGGATCAAACTGCTGATATAGAGGATGGGGAAGCCAAGAACAGTCAATCAGAATGGCAAGAAAAAAGAAGCCAAGACTATAATAATAATTTAAGGAGCCTATGCAATACTAATAAATGAAAAAATATCTATGTCATAGGAGTACCTGAAAAACAACAACAACAAGATATTGAAGAGCTATTTGAAGAAATAATGATGGAAAACTTTCCTAACCTGGTGGAGAAAATGGACATAAAACTCCAGGAATCTCAGAGAACTCCAAAACTCAAGAATCCAAAGAGGCCCACACCAAGACACATCATAATTAAAATGCCAAAGGTTAAATACAATGAGAGAATCTTAAAAGCAGCAAGAGAAAAGCAGTTAGTTACCTTCAAGACAGCATTCATAAGACCAGCAGGTGATTTCTCAAAAGAAAGTTTGCAGGACAGAAGGTCTTGCTACAAAATATTTGATATGAGTAAAACCTAAGATTTACAACCAAGAATACCTTTCCCCATAAACTATCATTTAGAGTTGAAAGACAGATATAGAGCTTCCCAGACAAAAATAAGGTAAAGAGATTTACCTTTTCACCACCAAGCCAGTATTACAGGAAATATCAGAGGAACTTCTTTAAGATGAAAAAACATGTATCAAAAACAGGAATAAAGAATGGTAATAACTACATTTCTATCAACAAGTACCTTAAATGGAAAAGAATTAAGTGCTCCAACCAAAAGATAGGGTGGCTGAATGGATAAGAAAACAAGACCCCTGAATATGCTGCCTACAAGAGACTCACTTCTGATTGAAAGGCACAGACTAAACGGAAGGGTTTGGAAAAAGATATTGCCTTGATGGACCTAGAGGGTATTGCACTGAATGAAATGTGTAGTATAAATACAGACATTTCATGATTTCACATACTTGTAGAATCTAAATAACAAAATCATCATCAACAACAAGAAAAAATGTGGAAATAAACTCATAGGTACAAAGACTATTTAGAGGCTTACTAGATGGGAGAGGTTTTGGGGAGGACAAAAAAAGGCAAAGGAATTAAGAGGTACAAACGGATAGTCACTGAATAGACAATGAGATGTAGAGTGTAGCATGGAGAAGATAGTTAATAATGTTGTAACAAATATGTAAAAGGGGTAGAGAGGTATTAGATTTAGTGAGAATTATATGGATCTCTGATCCCTAAGCTAAACAACTGATTGGTATATTATTGTATGCCAACTATAATTGAAAAACAATTCTCAATGAATTGTACAATGTAAATACAAGTAACTAATTGTCTATTGTATTTCAATGAAGATGGAAAAAAAAGATGGGGTTTTCACACTTTCTGATTTCCATATATTCTACAAAACTGCAGTAATTAAAACGATATAGTAGCAGCCTAAAGTAAGCAAATAGACCAATGTAATAGAATAGATTATCCAGAAATAAATGTGTGCAAATACAGTCTACTGATGTTTGAAAAAGGTACTAAAATAGAAAATGGTGGGAATGGCATAAGCATAAGCACAGAATAGAAAGTCCATATCTTTTCCCCACATAGAAACAGATTTAACAAAAATATAAGTAACATTTCCTTTGGAGAGTCTAGAATCTAGTTAAGAAGTTGTAGTCCTCCAGACAAGCACAAGATAAAGATCAGCTGCATGAATCAGCTAAGAAGAGTAATTTCACTTAACCTGTCTTAACCCCTCCCCCAAGCCATTACAGCTCAGGACTTAAAGATATCACAATTCCTCCCAGAGGATGGGAGAGAATGGGAATAGTGTCCAACACCTCCAGTCTTTTAGTAATCTCGAGAGGCTGGCCTCACACATGGCTAATAAAACTGGCATTATTCGGGGGACTGGGGAAACTAGGGGAGGCAGGCAACTTATTATGATCAGCAATGCTCTCTAAGAGACTTGGAGAAACTGCATAACTGAGGCTTCTCCTTCAGGAGAAAGGGAGTAGTGGAGCATGCATTCAACACCTCTGGCCTCTCAAAGCATCCACAAAGAGGTTGAATTCTGCCCTCCCTCACACAGAACACTAAAATTCTGGCATAGTCCAGATGTCTAGAGAAACTGCAGCTGTCACAAATCTGCAAGATAGGGGAAAAGTACATACTTGAGGATTTTTCCCCAGGAAAGAGAAGGAATAGTGGTGAATGCTGCCAGTATCCTCAGTCTTTCAGCACACTGCCCAAGAGGCCCATTTCTCTCTCACATAACAAGAATCACTGATAGAACTGAAATGGTTATATATTAGAAAAAAGCAAGAGATTAAGGTTTCCCCTTGACCCCATGAAAAGACTGGATACCTAGGGCAGCTAGGAACAAAGATCCAGCATCCCTGACCAGGTTGACTGGTGAATGTCTTTCAGTCAAAGCCAGTCTGTAAAACCTAAGTAAAGGAGCTATTATTCAAATGTTCAGGCACCAATGAAGAACTAAAAGGAACACATAAAAGGAAAAACATGATATTACTAAAGAACAAAATAAATCTCTAGTAAATGACCATAAAAATAGAATTCTATAAATTGCTTAACAAAGAATTTAAAATAATCATTCTAAAGAAACACAATGAGTTATAAGAGAACACAAATAACTAAATAAAACCAGAAAAGTAATATGTAAACAAAATTATAATATCAATAAACATAAAAACAAAGGAGAAACACAGACATTTTGGAGATAAGGAAGATAACTGAACTAAAATTATTAGAGGGATTCAACAGTGATTGATGAAGCAGAAGAATTAAAAGTTTGAAGACAAAAACCATTTGAAATTATCTAGTCAGAAAAACAAAAAGAAAAACAATGAAAAAAATCCTTAGAGAATGATGTAACTCTATCACAAAAAAAAAACCAAAAAAACCCACAATATATTTATCATGAGAGTCCTAGAAAAAGAAGGGGAGAAATGGGCAGTAAACTTATTTAAAGATATAATGGCTGAAAACTTCCCATATGGAGAGAGGAAAATGTACTCACATTTGCAAAGCTTTAAAGACTCTCAAGAAAGATAAACCTTAAGAAGCCTCCACCAAGACAATTTGCTAAAAGTGAAAGACAAAGAAGAAATTTTGTAACCAGCAACAGAATTGTAATTCATCATGTATCAGGAAACACATGTATAACTATCAGCTTATTTCTCAGCCTAAAATTTCAGTCTATAAGGGAATTCGATAATATAATCGAAGTACTGAAAGAAAAAATATTCAACAAAAAATACTATACCCCCAAAACTACCCTTCATAAATGAAGGAAAAATACCTCACAAACAGATAAAGACTGAGGAAATTCATCACCACTAGATCTGCCTTAAAAGAACTACTAAAGAAAGTTTTTCAAGTTGAAACAAAAGGCACAAAATAACACAAAGCACATAAGAGTATAAAACACAAAGATAAAGGCAAGTATATAGATAAATAGAAAATACTGTAATACTGTAATGAAGATATTAAAACAGTTTTACTTCTAGTATAAAAGTTAAATAAAAAAGTATTACAACAACCATAAAAACAAAAATATGTTAATGAATATACAACCTAAAACTATCTAAACTTTAACACCAAGCACATAAAGTAGAAGGTGGAAGTGTAAAGTTTTTGCATGTGATTAAAGTTGTTATTAAGTTAGACATTATAACTGTAAGATGTTTTTTGTAAGTCTCATGAAAATACCTATAGAAGATACACCAAATAAAAAGAGAAAAGAATAAAAACATCACTACCAATAATCAACAAAATACAAAGGAATTAAAAGAAATGAGGGAAAGAGAAATGAAAGAACTACAAGATAGATGAAAAACATTTAACAAAATGACAATAGTCATTCTCTATTATTACTTAAATGTATTACCATATATTATATATTACATACCATATATAATAATTACTTTAATGGATTAAACTCTCCAATCACAAGACATAGGGTGGCTGAATGAATTTTTAAAAAATATATCTAGTCTATGGCCATGCTACCCTGAACAAGCCCGATCCTGCCTGATCTCGGAAGCTAAGCAAGGTCGGACCTGGTTAGTACTTGGATAGGAGACCACCTAGGAAGATCAGGTGCGGTAGGCAAAAAAATAAAGAAATATGAGATTGTAAGCTGCCAAGGTCCTTGCAATCTGTATGGTCAATCAAGGTTGCCTTAACTAATACACACACACACATATACACACACAAATGTATATGTATATGTATATGTATATGTATATATATATGTGTGTATACACACACACACACACACACACATATTTTACATGCTGTCTACAATGTATCCACTTAAGAATCAAGACACACATAGGCGGAGAATAAAGGAATAAAAAAAGATATTCCACAAAAATGGTTAAAACAAGAAAGCAGGGGTGGTGATATATCAATTAAAATAAGATTTAAGTCAAAATTGTCAAAAGAGATAAGGGTATTTTATAATGATGAAATAATCAATTGAATAAGAAGATAACAAATGTATATATATTTATTTTGCACACGTACATACAGACTCAACATTTAGAGTACCTAATTATGAAAAGCAAAAATTCACAAAACTGAAGAGAATAATACACATGAAACATGATTATAATAAGAGACTTCAACGCCCACTTTGAACAATATATAAAACATCCAGACATAAAATCAATAAGGAAATAGCTGAACCTAAGCAGCACAATAAAATAATTAGATCTAACAAATACATGCATAATATTGTACACAACAGCAGCTGAATATGTGAGCCTACAAACAAAACTTAAAAAATTTAAGAAGACTTTGAAACTATACTGAGTATTATTTCTGACCACAGTGCAATGAAACTAGAAATTTTAAAGAAAAACTTAAAAATTCATAAATGTAAAGAAATTTAAAAACTCTCGTGAAAGTAGGAGCAAAATGGCATAGATGACTGAAGCTTTACTCGTTCCCTCCTGTGACCACATCAAAATTGAGACAGAAACACAGAGGAAACAGTAAGTACAGTCACCTGGGGTATAGATGAAAAGAAGTCCTATAATTAGGGAGAAAAATAAGAAATCACTCTGCAATGGTTGGAGGTAGGAGGGGGCGAAGGCTTAAGGCTACCCAGATATCAGTGGTTGAGTGGGACAAAGGCTATCGCAGCCTTTTAAAGGGGCCATGTCCCAGATTGGACTTTCCAGCTGATGGACCTGCTCACTCTGTGCACCAGTACCAGGTCAGCTGCTTGGGGGTCACCAGGGACTTACAGGGGGACACTGAGTTGTTAGAATGAGGGCCAGAGGCAAGGCTTTCAGCTAGGCAGAAATGTTGGTGGTGTCCATTGTTCCTCTCTTGAGCCCTTCTCCCTCTCAGTGTGCAGACTTAGTGCCACCATAGCTGAGATGTCATCAAACTGGATAACAGAGGTTGCTCCACCCAGAGGTTTCTCTGAACTCTGCCTTCCTCAACTCACAACCCCACCCAAGCCATATTCAATTGCGTCCTTGTCAAGTCCTGTGCTGCTTGCTGAACAGCGCCAGACTCACCCTGGCCTTGGTTTCTGGTGTGGCCTCTTGAGGCAACTAAGTACAGCATCTGTAAAATTGTGTGCTGAATCTTAGTAGGTGGCCCAGGAGGGGCACAGGCTGTGGAAACTTGGCCTGCAGTTGCTCTTCTCAGGACTGTGCTGCAGGACACCTACTACACAAATCATGCTAATAAAACTGGGAGAGTAGGAACTTTAATTAGTACACAGAAACAGACACAGAAAGGCAGCCCAAATGGGAAGACAAAGAAGCAGAAACCACATGAAAGAACAGAATAGAGATCTAGACATAATGGAGTCAAGCAATCTCACAGATTCAGAGTTCAAAACACTGCTTATAAAGATGCTCAATGAACTTAGGGGAAGTGTAAATGAACTCAGTGAGAACTTTAACAAAGAGATGAAAAATAAAAAAGAAAATGGAAATTGTAAAAGGGAACCAGTCAGAAATGAAGACTACAGTATCTGAGGTAAGTATATTAGAGGGAATCAACAGAGTAGAGGAAGAAGAGGATCAAATCACCAATAAAGAGGCTAGGGAAGCCAATCAGAAGGGCAAGAAAAAAGTAACCAAGACTATAATAATAATTTAAGGAGCCCATGAAACAAAATTAAAGGTAACATCTGTGTTATAGGGGTACCTGAAGAGAGAGAACAAGAAGTTGAATATATATTTGAAGAAATAATGATGGAAAACTTTCTTAACCTGGTGATAGACCTGGAAATAGACATAAATCCCCAGGAAGCTCAGAGAGTTCCCCAAAACAGGAACCCAAAGAGGCCTACACCAAGACACATCATAATTAAAAAGCCAAAGGTTAGATATAAAAAGAGAATCTTAAAAGGAGAAAGAAGAAAGCAATTAGTTACCTACAAGAAAGCACCCATAAGACTGGCAGCTGACTTCTCAAAAGAAACTGCAGGACAGAAGGGCTTGGTACAAAACATTCAAAGTGTTGAAAACCCAATATCTACAACCAAGAATAGTTTATTTAGCAAAATTATCATTTAGAGTTGAAGGACAGTTATAGAGCTTCACAGACAAAAATAAGGTAAAAGAATTTATCATCACCAAGCCAGTACTACAGGAAATGTTGGAGGGACTTCTTTAAGATGAAAAAACATGTATCAAAAACAGGAATAAAGAATGGTAATTACTATATTCCTATCAATAAGTATCTCAAATGGAAAAGAATTAAGTGCTCCATCCAAAAGATAGAGTGACTGAATGGATAAAAAAACAAGACCCCTGAATATGCTGCCTACAAGAGACTCACTGCAGATTAAAAGACACACAGAGACTAAAAGGAAGGAGATAAAAAAAAGATATTGCCTTGATGGACCTAGAGGGTATTGCACTGAATGAAGTGAGTCAGATAAAGAAAGACAAATACCACATGATTTTACACACATGTGGAATCTAAAGAAAAAAATCAACAACAACAAAAGTGGAAACAAACTCATAGATATAGAGAATATTTTGAAGGGGTTGGGGTAATGGTAAAAATGGGCAAATGGATTAAAAATTACAAATGGATAGTTACAGAATAGACATGGTGATATAAAGTGTAGCATAAGATAAATAGTTAACAATGTTGTAATAAGTATCTTAAGAGGAAAAGGGGTACCTGATTTAGTTGGGTAACCATTTTGTGACTTATATAGATCTCTAATCACTATATGTACGACTGAAACTAATACGTTATTGTATGCTAACTATAATTGAAAAAAATCTCATTGAATTGTATGGTGAACAACAAATTGTCTACTATACTTCAATAAAGCTGGGGGGAAAAAAGATGTCCTCACCAAAAAAAATATACTCATTACAACCATTGGTTCACTGAAGTAGTCAAAACAAAAATTACTTAATATCTTGAAACAAACAGACAAAAAACACTCAACGATCTCAAACTTCTGAAAACAGCAAAAACAGTATTTAGAAGGAGTTTTATAGTGACAAAAGCTTACCTTTTAAAAAAGAAAGACCTCAAACACCCCCACTTTTATTATTATTTTTAAGTTAATTAATTAATTAATGTATTTATTCTGTTAAGGTTGTTGAGGTAACTTTGGTTAATAAAATTATATAATTTTCAGAAGTACAATATAATTTGATATCTGTATATTCCATTGAGTTTACCACCCAAAGTCCAGTTTCTTCAGCTATCATATGTTTGATCCCCTTTAACCACATAACCCTCACCTTATCTTTCTATATTTGACACCCTTTACACAGTCTACTTTCCCTCTCCTCCCCCACCCCACTATAGACCACTAGTCTATAGTCCTCAGGTAACCACTAGTCTATAGACCATGTCTATAAGTCTGTTTGTCCTGCTCATTTGTTGCTTTTAGGTTTATGTCTCACATATAAGTGATATCATGTGATTTTCAACTTTTTCTGTCTGGCTTATTTGGCGTAGCATGATTATCTTGAGGTCCTTCCATGTTGTCGCAAATGGCAGTATTTCATCTCTTCTTATGGCTGAGTAATATTCCATTGTATGTATATACCACAGCTTCTTTGTGCAATCATCGATCATAGGACATTTCAGTTGCTTCCATGTCTTGGTCACTGTGAATAATGCTGCTATGAACATCAGTGTGCCAATATCTTTTGGATATGGGCTTTCAAGTCTTTGAGGTAAATACCCAATAGAGGAATTGCTGGATCATATGGTAGATCAATTCTTAGTTATTTGAGGAAGCTCCATACTGTTTTTCATAGTGGCTGTACCAATTTGCAGTCCCAGCAGCATTGTATAAGGGCTCCTTTTTCTCTGCATTCTTTGTTATTACTTGTCCTGTTGATTATAGCTATTCTAACAGGTGGGTGATGATATCTCATTTTGGTTTTGATTTGCATTTCCCTAAGAGCTAGCGATGTTTAACATCTTTTCATATATTCATTGGACATGTGTATGTCCTCTGTGGAGAAGTGCCTGTTCAGGTCCTTGGTCCATTTTTTGATTGGATCAATTTTTTTTTTTGTCGTTGTTATTGAGTTGTACGAGTTCTGTGTATATTTTGGATATTAGACCCTTATCAAAGGTGTTGCTTGCAAATATATTTTCCCATTTGAATGGTTGTCTTTTTACCTTGTTAATAATTTCTTTCACCGAGCAGAAACTTTTTAGATTGACATAGTCTCATTTGTATCCTTTTGCTTTTACTTCCCTTGCTTTTGAGGTCAAATTCATAAAACCTTCTTTAAGTTCAAGGTCCTTGAGTTTAGTTCCTATGTTTTCTTCTATGTATTTTATTGTTTCAGGTCTTGCATTCTGGTCCTTAATGCATTCTGAGTTAAATTTTGTGTGTGGTGTTAGACAACAGTCTAGTTTCATTCTTTGACTGGTGGCTTCAGTTTTCCCACCACCATTTATTGAAGAGGATTTTCTTTCTCCACTGTATGTTTTTGGCCTCTTTTTAAAAAAATTATTTGCCCATATAAGTATGGGTTTACTTCTGGACTCTCTGTTCTGTTCCACTGGCTTGTGTGTCTGATTTGCTGCCAATACCATGAAGTCAGGCAGAGTGATGGCTCCAGTCTCATTTTTATTTTATTATTTTATTTTATTATTTTATTTTATTTTATTTTATTTTATTTTATTTTATTTTATTTTATTTTATTTTATTTTATTTTATTTTACTTTATTTATTTATTTTCTCAGCATGGCTTTGACAATTTGGGGTCCTTTATGCTTCTACCTGATGATTTTTTTGTGCTATTTCTTTTAAAAATGCCGATGGAATCTTGATAGAGATTTCATTAAATCTGTATAATGTTTTTGTTAATAAGGTCATTTAACTATGTTGATTCTTGCGATTCAAGAACACAGAATATCTTTCTATTTCTTTGTATCTTCTTTGATTTCGTTTAATAGGATCTCATAGTTCTCATTATATACATCTTTCAGATGTTTCATTAAATTTATTCCTAGGCATTTTATTCTTTTTGTTGAAATTGCAAAAGGAATTATTTTTTCCACGTCTTTTTCTGACACTTCGTATTAGAGTATAGAAACTCTATGAATTTTTCAATGTTGATTTTCTATCCAGAGACTTTGCTGTATTTGTTTATTGTTTCTAGTAGAGTTCTTGTGGAGTCTTTAGTGTTTTCTGTATAGAGAATGATATCATCTGCAAATAGTGACAGTTTGACTTCTTTGTTTTCTATTTGGATGCCTTTTATATCTTTCTCTTGTCTGATTGCACTCACTAGAACCTCAAATGTTATACTGAATAAGAATGCCCATTATTCTTATATTTCTTCTCCTGATGGTATCAGCTAGTTCTTATATTTCTTTCATTATTTTTCATTCTTTGTTTTCTCTCTTCTTCCCACTTATTTATTTCTAGATTTCTGTCTTCAATATCACTGATACTTTCCTCCGTTTGTTCCACTCTATTTCCCAAGCTTGTTATTTTATATTCCAACTCTTGAAGTGTGGTTTTTATCTCCAGAAGTTCTATTTGGTTCTTTTTGAGGGTTTCAGTCTCCTTATTCTGCTCACCTAGTTGTATTTTCAATTCCTAAAATTGTTGATTTGAGTTTCTTTTGGTCTCATTGAGTTTTTTCAGATGTACCATCCTAAATTCTCTGTCACTTAAGTTGCATATTTCTTTGTCTGTAAGCTTATTTTCTGGAGATTTTTCTCTTTCTTTCTGAGATGCCTTGTCACCTTGGTTGTTCATAGTGTTTAATGGACTATTTCTCCACCTGGACATTAATGCAAGTGTATTCTGTTGTTTTTCCAGAAAGAAGATTTATTATTATATAAAGGTGTCTTTTTAGCCTGTTGCAAAGAAGGCGCTTTTCTTTTGGTTTCCAGTAGGTGGCGTGTAAGCCTGTTGGATCCCAGCTTTATACAAAGTCTTAATAATGATTTTAAAATTTTCTTGTTGATATTTAGTCACACTCGCAAACCTCAATTTCAGTCCCTTTCAGTGGCAGTGACAGTCTTGGAAGCATTTGCTCAGATTCCCCTAAAGCTTCACAGTAATCAGTCTTGGAGGTTATGGGGTGTGGGACCCTCTGGGTTGGAGGTTGGAGGCTGTGGCTCAGCCTTGGTTTTGCATCTGTGGCCAGCAAAATTCAGCTATGTTTCTTTGTGGTCCTGTCCTCCTTCTCTGCTTTCTGCCCTGATGTCTGGGCCCTGCAGCCACGGCTATCCCACGCAGGAATATTTAGGGAAGTCACCACATGAACTCGCTGCTCCTCCTCTTTTCCTCCTCTTGCAGGGTGCTCCTGCAGATGTGAGAGGCAGCTTCTATATTACTCCTTGTCCACTGCCCGACACATGGGGTTCTAACCTATGGTAGCTCTTACGTGCAGATCCCATGGTCAATCATGCTGGTGTGCAGTTTGGGTGTTTTCTTGTTGAGTTTTAGATATTCAGCTTATTGTTGTTTCAAGAGGAGATCTGGGGTCATCTGTCACTCTGCCATGTTTCCTCTCTTTTAAGAGTTGGATTTTTTTTAAAAAAAAATTGACAGACCCCTAGCCAAACTTAAGAAAAGAGAGATCACTCAACTAAAATTAAAATGAGGGAAAATTAAAACTTATTCAACAAAAATGAAAAAGGTCATATGAAACTATTACTAGCAATTATATGCCAACAAACTAGATAATCTGAAAGAAGTAAATTTCTATAACATACAACCTATTAAGACAGGCTCATAAAAAATAGAATATATGAGTAGATTAGTAATGAATAATGAGTTTGAATCAGTAAACAAAAATCTTCACAAAAATAAAATCCCAAGACCAGATAGCTACAGTTCTAAGAAATATTTAAAGAAGAATTAACATCAAAAATTTTAAACTCATTCAAAAAATTGAAGAAAAGGGAATATTTCTAAACTCAATCTGAATGGCCAGAATTACTCCAAAGAAAGACACCATGAGGGGAAAAAAAAGTATAGTCCAATATTCCTGATCAACACAGTTATAAAAACCTTCAACAAGATATACTACCACATTGAATTCAGCACACATACACTATGACCAGGTGGGTTTTATTTTTTCCCCAGAATGCAAGGATGATTCACACAGTAAGCAAAATAATTAATATAGTATACCACATTAACCAGATTAAAGAATAAAAATTACTTGACCATCTCAGTACATGCAGAGAATGTTTTTGACAAAATTTAATACCTTTTCATGATAAAAACTCTCAAAACTAGGTCTAGAAGAAATTTATCTCAACTCAATAAAGACCGTATATGAAAAACCCATATCTAAGATGTAAATTGTTGCATTTATGGGCATTGAATTTTTTGTACTACTCTTATTCTTTTAACATATGTGAGGTCAATAATAATATTTCTCTTTTTTAATTCCTGATATTGGTGATTTTTGCCTTCTCATTTCTTTTGCTTAATCTGGCTAGAAGTTTTCAGTTTCATTGATTTTTTTTTCAAAGAACAAGCTTTTCCCTGTTTATAGCAATTTCTGCTCTCTTATAATTTTTCTTTCTTATTTACCTGCTTTAGATTTGTTCTTATTTGCTAGTTTCTTAATGTGTAACTTTACATTAATGATTTCAGATTCTTCTTTTTTTCTATCACAGAGATTTCATGCTACAAATTTCCCTCTAAATACTTTTGCAGCATCCTATAGCTTTTTTTTAAATTGTGGTAAAAACCATTTAACATGAGATATACCCTCATTACAAAATTTTAAATATATAATAAAGTACTGTTAAATATAGGCATTATGGTTATAGGCCTCTATAACATTTTAATTTTATAAGTGAAAATTTATATTCATTGAACAGTAGCTATCTATTCCTCCTTACCCAACCATTGACAACATTTTACTTTCTGCTTATATGAGTTTCACTAGGAGTTATGAGCAAAAAAAGGAAATTCCTCAGGCCTTTGGGGAGCAGTTCATAACTTAAATAAGAAGGTGTTTATGTAGGATGTTTGTTTCGAAGTTATCTATTAACTTGTCCATAAACATTTTATGCATTTTTCTATTATATATGATATATTTTAAAGACATTTGTTATGTATTATTACAAATGTATTTCAATTATTATAAAATTTTAATAACTGCATAAGGAATAAGGTCTGAGAGGTTATATAATAAAGCTCACAATAGTAGTTATTTTTGGAAAAAGAAATAGTGCAAAAGTGCTTAAGTTTGGCTAAGTGGGTTTCATTTCATTGGATTATTTTAAATTTTATAGTAATATATTCACTTATAATTTGGATAATTGATAGAAAATAATCCGACATGTAAATAAATGGTAAACATCAATTATTTTAAATTTTAAGAAACAATCCTATAATATAAAGGAAGTATAATGGGTTGAATGGTGATCCCCAAAAGGCTATGTCTACATTTTAATTTCTGGAATTACTATATGTAATCTTATTTGAACCAACGAGTCTTTATAGATATAATTTAGTTAAGAGACTCAATATTAGATTACCCTGGGTTATCTGGGTACACCTTAAATTCAACAACAAATGTCCTTAAAAGAGATGCATGAAGAGCAGAAGAGAAAGCCATGCGAACATCAAGACAGATGCTGGATTGATGTAGCCAGAAGAAATGCTAACAGCCAATGGAAGTCGAAAAAAGCAACAAAATATTCTCCTCTAGAGCCTCCTGATATAGTGTGACCTTACAATACTTGGATTTTGGACTTCTGGCCTCCTGAACTATGATAGAATAAGTTTCTATTTTTATAACCATCTCATTTTGTGGTAAATTTTTATGACAGACTCAGGAAATTAATACAGGGTGCACCACTTATTGTGGGCTCCATTCCACAATACAATGCAATGCAAATAATACATTAAACATATTGACCCTAGGCTTAATTCTACATTAAAAAATACTTTTTAAAGTATTGACTATTCGTACTATGGTGATATTCACTTTCTAAATATTAATAACTATTTTAAAACAATTGTGATTTTATGTATATGTGGAATATAAAACTGGAAACAACCAATGAACAAGACAAAACTCAAAGACACAGATAACAGTATAGGACAGTATAGTGGTTACAGGGAGAAAGGAGAGAAGGGGGATATAGATAAGAGTAAAGGAGTCAAATATGTTGCATTGGGTGGTGAACACACAATGCAATACACATATTACATGTTATTGAATTTTACAATTGGAACCTATATGATTTTATTTACCAATTATACTCCAATAAATTTAATAAAAAAAGAATTGTCATCTGTAAAAAGTGTCAGTTTGACTTCATTTTTAATTTGGATATGCCTTTTAGTTCGTCCTCTTACCTGATTGCTCTATGACTTTCAATACTATATTGAATAAGAGTGGTGAGAGCAGACAACCTTGTCTTGTTCCCGGATCTTAGAGTGAAGGCTTTTAGTTTTTCACCATTAAGTATGAGGTTAACTGAGGATTTATTGTATATGGCCTTTATTATATTGAGGTATTTACTTTTCTTTTATACTCATTTAATTATTTTAGTCATAAATGAATTTTGTATCTTGTCAAATGCTTTGTCTGCATCTATTGATATGGTCATGTAATTTTATCCTTTATTTTGTTCATGTAGAATATCACATTGATTGATTTGCATATTTTGAACCAATTTTGTGCCCTTGGTATGAACCTCATTTGATTGTGAGATATAATCTTTTTAATGTATTGTTATTTTTGATTTATTAGTAATTTGTTTAAGATTTTGCATTTGTATTCATTGGAGATATTTATTTATAGTTTTCTTTTTTGTGTCATCCTTACCAGATTTTGGTAGCAAGGCAATGGCCTCATTGAATGAGTTAGTTAGGAAATATTGCCTCCATCAATTTTTTGAAAAGGTTTGAGGACAGGTGTTAAATCATCTTTAATAGTTTGATAGAATTCATTAGTGAAGCCATCTGGTACTGGACTTTTACTTTTTGAGAGGTTTTTGATGATTGTTTCAATTTCCTTCCTGTTGATTGGCCTATTTAGATTTTCTAGTTCTTTGTGATTTAGTCTAGGAAGATTTTATATTTCTAAACTATTGTCCATTTCTTCTCAGTTATTGAATTTGGTGACATATAATCTTGAATAGTATTCTTATACAATATTTTGTATTTTGGTGGTATCTGCCATAACTTCTCTTCTTTCATTTCTGATTTTATTTATTTGTGTCTTTTCTCTTTTTTTCTTGGTGAGTCTAGCAAGGGTTTTGTTAATTTTGTTGATTTTTTAAAAGAACCAGCTCTTTGTTGCATTATTTTTTTCTATTATATTTTTCTCAATTTTATTTAATTCTGTTCTAATTTTTGATTATTTCCTTTTTTCTGCTGACTTTGGACTGCTTATTTTGTTCTTTTTTTGTTTTTTAAGATGTAATGTTATGTTGTTTATTTGGGATTGTTCTTGTTTGTTTATTTGTTTTTAGATAGGCACAACAATAAAGGGGACAATACATCAAGAAGACATAACACTCATCAATATTATGCTCTCAATCAAGAATCATCAAGATATATAAAGCAGGAAGTATCAAGACATAAAGCAGCTGCTATTCTGGTTTTTTTTGGTTAATGATATGAACTTTTCTCTTATTATTCCTTTTGCCACACCCCAAAAGTTTTATATGTTGTATTTTCATTCTTACCTGCTACTATGTATCTCTTGATCTCTCCTTTTATTTTTTCTTTGACACAGTGGTTCTCCACATACTTGTCTTTCCCACTTTTATTTATTTATTTTTTTTAGCAGTTGATCTTTAGTTTCAACACTTGTGGTAAAGAATATGCTTGATATGATTTCAGTCTTTTAAAATTTGTTGAGGTTGGTTTTGTGTCCCAACATATGGCCTATCTTTGAGAATGTTCCATGTGCACTAGAGAATGTATAATCTGGAATTTTTGGATGAGAGGCTCTGTATGTATCAATTATGTCCAATTGATTGAATGTGTCATTTAAGATTGACATTTCCTTTTTGATTTTTTTTGGATGATCTATTTCTAGCTGTAGTGGGGTATTCAGATCCTATATTATTATTGTCTTTTTTTTTTCAGTATTCCCTTTAGTTCTGTTGGTACCTGCTTTATATATCTTGAAGCTCCCTGATTGGGAGCATATATATATTGGTGAGTGTTCTGTCTTCTTTATCATTATTGAGTGTTCATCTTTGTCTCTTGGTACTCCTTTTTTTTAATCTTGAAATTTATTTTGTCAGATATAGATATGGCTGCATCAGCTTTTCTCTGGATACCATTTGTTTGGATATCATTTTCTACCCTTTCATTTTGAGT
Organism: Cynopterus sphinx; assembly: GCA_030015415.1. Taxonomy (NCBI): domain Eukaryota; kingdom Metazoa; phylum Chordata; class Mammalia; order Chiroptera; family Pteropodidae; genus Cynopterus; species Cynopterus sphinx. Next base: position 88,226,653 of record CM057379.1, on the reverse strand, counting down.
CAATATTTGTCCTTGCAGCTGAGATGTGTCTCTTGAAAGCTGTGTATGACTGAGTTTCATTTTTTGATCCAAAATACTACTCTGTGCTTTTTTATTGATGAGTTCAGTCCATTTACATGTAGGGTTATTTTTCAATAACCATTTTATATTTTGTTTTCTAGTAGCTTTGTGTCTCTATTGTTTTTTTGTTTGTTTGTTTGTTTTTTTGCCCTGTGTCTTTCTGTTATTTTAGTTTGGTGGTATTCTATGATATTCCTCTCTTCCATCTTTGTTTTTGTTATGTGTCTCAGTTCCATTGTGTGTGTGTGTGTGTGTGTGTGTGTGTGTGTGTGTGTGTGGTTACTGTTAAGTTTATCTAAAAATAAGTTTTATATATACAGTAGTTTCTTTTCTTATGAATGCATCTTATCTCCATTCATCTTTGCAAATTCAGACCTTTACTCCTTCCTCTTTTCTGTTTTTGTTGTTTCAAATTATTTCTATTTATGCTATGAGTTCATTTCTGAGTTGCAGTAGCTATTGTCTTCCCTTTTTTTTAACGTTTTTACTACCTTTAACTTTATGTTATATTTAAGTGTATAATATCCTATTCTAAATAACGGTTGCAACTTTTACTTTCATCTGTCTGTTAGTCATCTTACTCATAGTTTTGTATTCTTTAGTCTTTTAGTTTCAGGTAGAATAACCCCCTCTAGTATTTTTTGTAACGCTGGCCTTGTAAAAGAAAATTCCTTTAGCTTCTGTATATATGAAAAGGCCTTTATTTCTACTTCATATTTAAAGGAGAATGCAGAAACTTGGCTGGTAATTTCTCTCTTTCAATAGTTGGAATATTTGATTTTACTCCCTCTTAGCTTGTAATTTCTGCTTTAAAATCCAGTGATGATCAAAGGATTTTCCTTTATAGGTTACCATTAAGTTTTGACAATTTTAATGTAATGTGTTGGAGAAGACCTTTTTGGGTTGAGAAAATTAAGTGCTCTATTTGCTTCTTGGATTTGAGGATCCAGTTCTTTCCATTGGTTTTGGAAATTCTCACCAACTATTTGTTTGAATAGGCTCTCTGTTCCCTTCTCCCTCTCTTTTCCTTTTGGTATTCTCATTATTATGTTTATATTGCTCTTTCTGATGGTGTCAGAAATAGAATTCTTTCATTACTTTTTAACTCTCAAGTCTCTCTATTCCCATCTGCATAATTTCTGTCTTTGATATCACTATTTCTTCCCTTTATCTGGTCCACTCTACCTCCTAAACTTTCATTATTACTATTTCATTCTTCATCCCTTTTATTGAGGTTTTCAGCTCCAGATTTTCTATTTGGTTCTTTTTTAAAGTTTCAGTTTCTTTAGTAAAGTATTCCTGTTGTTCACTGTTTTCATTTCTGAGTTCATTAAACAGCCTATCTGAGTTTTCTTGCAACTTGTTGAGTTTTCTCAGAACTGCAATCTTGGGGCTCACTGTTAGCTCTAGGAGTGTGTGTGGAGGCAAGCTCTGGAAGGGTAGCAGCAGAATTCATCCAGCCTCCATTACTCAGCTTTCTCTCTGTCAATGTTAGTTGTTAGAAAACAGCTATCATGCCTCTGTATTTTGTCTCTACCCTCATCTCTGTCCTGATCACTGGGTTCCACTGCCATAGTATATGCTGATTACTCAGGTAGGAATGTTGCAGGCTACAGAAAGTGTGCTCTTCAGTCTGATTCCTCCTCTCTCCCTGAGTCCCACAGGGAGCTTTGGGCTGCATCTGCAGCACTGGTGTCTGATCCATTCCCTTTCCTTCCCCCTTGCTTGGATGATTCGCCACCTTCAGGTTCTCTGCTGCATAGATTTGTCAGACATATTTGTGTCTTAGGCTGGAAATTTTCTGTTGAATTGTAGCTGTTCAATTTGCTGTAATTTCAAGGGGGAATGAGCAAAGGGATCACTCATGTCACCATGCTTCTGAAGTCCCATAATTTTTTGTTTGTTTGTGCCTCTCTTTTTTTTTTTTTTTGTCTTAGAGTTTTGACAATCTCATATTATATGTCTTGGAGAAGACGTTTTGCATTTATGTATATGGTGATCTATTAGGTTTGATAACTTAGTTGTTCAAGTCTCTCCCCAGGTTTGTAAAGTTCTCAGCTATTATTTTTTAAAATGAACTCTCTTCCCTCTTTTTCCTCTCTCTCTTTCTTTTACCCCCCGAAACTCCATTTACTCTACTATTAGTATGTTTTATGTATTTGCATGAATCACACTGGCTTTCTTTGCTTTTTTTCATTAATCTTTTTGGTCTTTTTTTCTCTTCTGCTTGAGTTATTTCAAAGTTTCTATTTTCTAGCTCACTGATTCTATCCTTCTACTGTAGATACTCACTACAGCATTTTCCATTTAATTCGTTAAATTCTTAAGGTCCATAAATTCGTTTGGATCTATTTAATGATTTCTCATTATGCTTGTATGTTGTTTTTCTGATTTCATTGAGTATATTTCTGTGTTTTCTAATATCTCATTGAATTTCATTTAAAAAGCATTTTGAAATCCTTATCAGATAGATTGCAAAATTCTAAGCCTTTGATTCAGTTATCAGAAGATTATTATTTTTTTGGTGATAATGCTTTTCCATAATTTTTCATGTTCCTTGAAGTTTCATATTGCTGATTTTACATTTGAAGTAGCAGACATCTCAAATTTTTTCTAGTTGCCTTCAAATGTAATATATTGTTCATTAGTTCTGTTGTTTCTGGGGCTATCTATGATCTTGAATGATATCCTAGCCTCACATTACTTGCTCTTTATTGTGGCAAAAGCCTTATGATTTGGGGTCCTCTCTAGCTCTTACAGCTCACATGATGGGCCATTGGAAATTTCTCTCTTTTCTTTTTTTTCCAAAAAGTGTTGCTATAGCTCAAGCTTTCCAGAAAAAAAATTTTTTTTCTCCCTTGCTTATAGATTCTGCTCTGATTTTTATGAGCACATTTCATTTTCTGGATTTTACTCTCACAGCCACACTCAATAGTGTGCACACAGAGCTGCTGCAGAATGGGAAGATATGTGGATTTAACACTTGACTTTTGGAAGTGCATGTAGGCCTGGTGGGGAAATAATCAGGTGAAATTCTTTTAGAAGTTAATGAGTGAACTTCTTGCTGAAGTCCTGAGCCTAGTCAGCAGGGATCATGACCCTTTAATGCACTTTGATATTTTTATCTTTTCCTTTCCCCATCTCCTCCCTCCCTTCAAATTTTGCCTATGTATTTTGGGTGTTGCTAGGGAGAAATGTATTTCTCAGCAGCATCCTACACAGCTAGGGTAGCTGGGCACTTGTTCACCATACCCCCTTCCTCTGTGAGAGAGGTTACTGCATCTATTTTAGCCCCAAGCTATGCTGCCTTGAGGGAAGTTTAACACTGACAGATTTTCTCTTATCATCTCCAATACATCCAAATTTATTTATTTATTTTTAATGCTTTAATGGAATCTACTGTCTTGACTGCTTAACTTCTACAAATCTTTTTCACCTTTTGGTATACGCTCAAGACAGCACTCTCCAGCTTCTCTCTCTGACTGCATGAAAGAAGGATTGGACGTGTTTTCTGGATTCGGCTGGTACCACAGTTTGTAAAAAAGTGTGTCTGCCTATTACCAGATGCAGTTAGGCAAGACTCCTCCTGGTTCCTTGGAATATGGTGCTGGGTTACACAACTCCCACAGAGGCACTTTTGTTTGTAGATAGATAAGATTTTTAGTTGTTAAAAGGTGGGATGTATTTCTTGCCATAACGCTGATGTCACTCTTCTTAAATTTTACATACACTGAGACTCACTTTTTAAATTACACTTTTTAGGGTGACATTGGTTAATAAAGTTATATAGGTTTCAAGTGTACAATTCAATAATATATCATATGTATATTGCACTGTGTCCACCATCCAAAGTTAAATTTCTTTTCATTACCATATAGTTGACCCATTTTAACCCTTATCTACATCTTCTCCCTCTCCTTTCCCTCTGATGACCACTAAATTGTTATCTGTGTGAATGAGTTTTTGTTTGCTTTGTTCATATTTTTCTGTCAGTTTTATATCCTGCATGTATAAGCGAAATCATGTTTCACAACATTTTCTGTAGTGTATATTTCTCTAGGTTTTAAAGAATGCATATAATTGTGTATCCATCATTTCAGTTGTGACATAGAACAGCTCTATTGCATTAAAAAAATTCTCTTGTACTTTATGTATTCCTGTGCTTCTACCACACTGTATTATTTCAGCTTTATAATAAGACCATATGTAAAGAATATATCTCCTTGGTTTTCTTCAGTATGTCTCGACCACTCTTGGTCTTTTGCACATATTTATATAATTTTGTTTTCTTATTGGGATTGCATTGAATTGCTATTGAATTGATAGATCATTTTGCCATTTCCACAAACAACATAAAGCATGGTCCTTTTATTGGTTGTAATTGCTATTGCTGTAAGGACATGTTATGCACATTTTTTATTATCATGACAAACTATTGAGTACATATATTAACTATTTATTAAATGGTAAAACTACAGACTTCAGATGTTATTAATATGTTATACTAAATGTTTAATTATTTTTCAGCTTCCAACCAATAGTTGACTACATAGATGCTCAGTTTGAGGCCTATCTTCAAGAAGAATTAAAAATTAAACGTTCCTTAGTCAACTACCATGATTCTCGTATCCACGTGTGCCTTTACTTCATTTCACCTACAGGACATTCTCTGAAGTCCCTGGATCTATTAACCATGAAGAACATTGACAGTAAGGTATGTTTGGTAAATTTATCAACATATCAAGATTTGATAATTATTTAGAGATAATACATATTTCAGGTATACATATACAAAAACTTATTTTTTTAATATGTGTATATATTTTTTTCTGTTAATTTTTAATACAAATGTATTAGTTTCTTGAGATTATCATTATGAAATTCTACAAACTTAGTAGTTTAAATGACAGAAATTAATTTTATCACAGTTCTCAAGACTAGAAGTCCAAGATGAAGGTGTTGTCAAATTTTGTTTCTTCTGAAACCTTTCCCATTGGGTGACAGATGGCTGCTTTCTCATTGTGTTCTCACACAGCTTTACTTTGTACACACATATGATATGTCTTTGTGTGTCCAAGTTTCCACTTCTTATAAAGACACCCAGATAAGGTTATAAAGATACCAATATAAAGGCATCAGATAAGATTAGGACCCATCCTAATCACCTTATTTTAACTTAATTATCACATTAAAAATTGTACTTCCAAATACAGTCACATTCTGAGATATAGGAGATTAGGGCTTCAACATATGCACAATCAGGTGTGTGTGTGTGTGTGTGTGTGTGTGTGTGTGTGTGAACATTCAGTTTATAACAGCATTTGAAAAATTTAATCTTAGCTTGCTTTCTAGAGAAATTTAATTTAAAAATGCATTAAGACAATGCAGATAAAAGAGATGCAGATAAAAAATTATTAAACTAAAAATTTAGTTTTTTGTGATTAAATGATAATTCATATCATGGTCATTTGGCTGTATTTTTGAAATTGAATTTACAGTACTATAAAATAACCGTGTTAATATTTACCTATTGCCATGGATTTTGTGAACATGAAGCTTCATGATTCTGACTACTGGTTTTATTATGCAACATATATGTTTTTCCAACAGAGGGTCAATATACATATGAAAGAAACTTATGTCATGAGATTCTTCCCTGCACTCAGCCCTGATAAAACATGTTGTTTTCAATTTTACTTAGTTGAGGAGAGGAAAAGTTCTAAAATTGCTTTGTTTTGTCAAAGAAGCCCTAACTTATGTATTGTTCAAACTAGAAAGAAATTTTGTAGTTAATCTCATATACTGCAGAGTAAAGAAGTTAGATTTCTAGTTAAAATTAAAAGTTACTTTAATTTCTCAATTATACTATATTCAATAATCAGGAACACTCAGTTGTACCTTTACTTTTAAGGGTATCTATAATCATTAAGCAATTTCTAGATATAGGAAATTGCTAATTTTTGCAAGTATCATTACCTAAAGGGATTGACAAGGATTCATATACGTCTGTTGTCTTCTATTCCAGGTTGTTCAGCTCTTTCTTCAGTAAGTGGCTTTTGTTCCTCAAATCTGAACACCTGAGGAATGATTAACATAAAAAGTTTTTATTTCTTATGTGTTAATGATTTACTATCACTGGAGGGTATCTTTTCCTAGCTTTCTCACCAATACAACCCAAGAAATTTATGTTAGACTTGGGTATATCTTAGCAGCTGTCTGCTTTCTACTGTTGAAGCTATTATTTGAAATTATACAATTACTCACAACTTTAAGCATCCTTGTTACAATAGTAAAGCCTTAGATTTGAACAAGGATCTTTTAAATGTCCTTTGTAACAGTAATAAAACATTTTAGAATTTGCATATTATTATTTTCTACAGAATTTATGATTAAAATGTAAATGCATGGAGAACAGAATGATTATATTTTAGAACTAGAAAGAAAATATAAATAATTTTAACCCTCAAATATGCTACATGGAAATAATTCCATTTTACAAATTAAAAATTGACATATTTTTAGCAAGCTGCTATACACATGCATACATACATACATTCAGCTTTTAGAGTATGGTAACAAAAAAGTCTATTATTTCTAGGTGGTCTTTGGAAAATAAATCTCTCTACAAAGACATATAGGTAGAGCAATGATATGCTGAAATGTTGATTAAGATGAGTTTATGGAGACGATGATACAAATGAATGAAGGACAAATTGTTTTATAATTTTGATAAAAGCCTTCGTCTGCCTTTTTAAGCACTCAATTAAATAAGAAATAAAATAAATTGATAATGAATTATAGATTCCATCATCCTACTACTTATGTTTAGCAATTTCTGATGTGTTAAAAGTGTAAGAAAGTTTAAGAAATAAACAAAAATTTAGACTTCTAAACCTGAACTCTGATAAATTTATTTTAAAAAGTACCGAGTATTTTGGAAAACAATTTTGTGAGGATGACACAACAGTCAGTGATTATCTAGTTACAAATATTTGTTGTCAGAGTATGAGACTTCAAGTGTAAAAATTTTAGGATTAGCAACTAATCCTGTATGGTAAGATTTTTTTATTATTTTTAATAGGTGAATATTATACCACTGATTGCCAAAGCAGATACAATTTCTAAAAATGATTTACAGAAATTTAAGTGTAAGATAATGAGCGAATTGGTTACTCATGGCATCCACATATACCAGTTCCCAACAGATGATGAAACTACCACTCAAGTGAATTCTTCAATGAATGTAAGCTTCTAACTATTGAGTATCAATTCTGATTATATGTGGGAATCAATATAATTTATAAATAACAATATTAGTAATATATTGTCACTTTTTGACCAAAAGACCATAAATCAGATGTTTTCTCCCAAAATCTACTGTGAAAAAATGTTTTATTTTCTTATTTTAAGAAATATCCACTGATAATGTATTCTATTTTTAACAGATTTATTGTGATATAGTTGACATGCTTATAATTCACCTATTAAAATATATAATTCAATAATTTTTAGTCTATTCACAAATGTGCACAACCACCACTACGATCAATTTTAGAATATTTTTATCATCTCAAAAATAAATTCTGTACCATTAGCTTTCCCAATGCCACTACCTGTGAGCCCTCCTCTCCACCACCTCTAGGCAACCACTAATCAGTTTCTTTCATCGTAGATTTCTTGGTTCTGGACATATTATATGAATTGAACTATATATTATTTTGTCTTTTCATATGCTCATTTTCTATTAATATATCTTCCCAGGAGATACATTTACTCAGATCTTTTACTCCTTTCTAAATTGTGCTTTTGTCTTTTTGTTATTGAGTTCTTTATATATCTGGATAAAAATTTCTTATAAGATATAGGATTTGCAAATATTTTCTTTCAATTTGTTAGTCATGTTTTAACTTATTTTTGTGACTTTTGAAACAGAAAAGATTTGAATTTTTATGAAATCTAATTTATCTTTTTTTTTCTTTTGCTCATGATTTTGGTGTCATATCTAAAAATATTTTGCCAAATCCAAGGTAATAAAAGTTTACTTATGTCTCATTCTAAGTTTTAAAATTTATAGCAAAATAAACATAATATAAACTTCACCATCTTAAACATTTTAACGTGTACAGTTGAGCGGCATTATAGATTTACATTGTGCTACCATGATCTCCATCTATCCACAGAATTCTTCATCTTGCAAAAGAAACTTTGTATCTAGGATTCCTGATTGTCAAAGTTATATTTCTTGGACACTTAGATGTGTTATCTCATGGCTTACTGGTTTTCATGTTTCTGTTGAGAAGTCAAATGTTAATCTTATTGGGGTTTCCTAGTAATTAATGAGTTATTTTCTCTTGTTGACAATTTACATATTTACAATGATGTGTCTGTTGGTGAATCGCCTTGCGTTTATTTTGTTTGTTGTTGTTGTTGTTGAGTTTCTTAGATGCGTTGGTTATCATTTTTCAATAAATCTGCAAAAGTTTCATAACCATTTCTTTGAGTATTTCTTCTGCTCTTTTCTCTCTCTTTGGTATTCCCATTACATGCATGTTGGTGAACTTAATGGCGTCCTACATTTGTCTGTGTCTCAACCCCACATTTCTGAGTCTCTCTTCAATTTTCTCTTGTTTTTTTCCTTCTTTCCTTGCATAATCTCTATCTTCATATTTATTTATTCTTTCCTCTGCCAGTTCAAATAAATTTTGGAGCCACACTCCAAAGTTTTTTATTAGTCATTGTACTTTTCAGATGAGATCGGGTGCATTCCGGGTGGTATGACAGTAGACAGTCTTTGTACTTTTCAGACACAGAATTCCAATTTGGTTCTTTTATTAATTTCTATTACTTTATTAATATTTTCTGTTATGTGCAATATTATCATCATATTTCTTTTACTTTTTATCCCTAGGTATAGTGTATTCATGTGTTTATTGAATTTATTTGTCTTTTTTTGACTAAAAATAGCTGTTATTGTTTCAGTTCTTATATTTAGATCCTTAATCTATTTTGAGTTAATTTTTGGTGTGTGGTGATAGACAACAGTTTCATTCTTTTGTAGGTGGCCTTCCAGTATTCGTAGCATCATTTATTGAAGAGGCTTTCCTTTCTCCACTGCATGTTTTTGGCTATTTTGCTGAAAATTATTTTTCCGTATAAATGTAGGTTTACTTCTGGAAACTCAAGTCTGTTCCATTGGTCCGTGTATCTGTTTTGCTGCCAATATCATGCCATTTTGATTACTGTTGCTTGTGGTATAATTTAAAGTTGGCAGAGTGATGCCTTCAGCCTTGTTCTTTTTTTCTCAGGATGGCTTTGGCAATTTAGAGTCTTTTGTATTTCCATACAAATCTGATAATTTTTTGTTCTATTTCTTTTTTTAAAAAGCTGATGAAATATTGATGGGGATTGTATTAAATCTGTATAATGCTGTAGGTAACATGATAATTTTAAGTATGTTGATTCTTTCAATTCAAGAATACAGAATACCTTTCTATTTCTTTGTATCTTCTTTGATTTCTTTTAATAGGGTCTTATAGTTTTCATTATATAGTTCCTTCACATGTTTTGTTAAATTTATTCCTAGGTATTTCATTCTTTTTGTTGCAATTTGAAAAGAATTATTTTTCCCTTTCTTTTTCTATTTCATTATTAGAGTATAGGGATGCTATGGATTTTTCAATGTGGATTTTGTATTCAGAGACTTTACTGTATTTGCTTATTGTTTCTAGTAGTGTTCTTATGAAGTCTTTAGGGTTTTCTATTTAGAGAATTATGTCATTTGCAAACAGTGACAGTTTGAATTCTTTGTTTCCTATTTGGATGTCTTTTATATCTTTCTCTTGTCTGATTACACTCAATAGAACCTCCAATGTTATACTGAATAAGAATGGTGATAGTGAACAGTCTTGCCTTGTTCCTGATCTTAGAGGGAAAGTTATTAATTTTTCACCATTAAATATAATGTTGGCTGAGGGTTTGTCATAGATGGCCTTGATTATGTTAAGTACTTTCTTTATATACCAATTTTGTTACATGTTTGATCACAAATGAATGCTGTATCTTGTCAAAGGCATTTTCTGCATCTGTTGATATGATCATATGATTTTTATTTTTTAATTTATTTATGTGGTGTATCAGATATCAATTTGCATATGTTGAACCATCCCTATGCCCCTGGGATGAAGCCCACTTGATTGTGGTGTATAATATTTTTTATTTGTTGCTGTATTCAGTTCGCTAGTATCTTATTAGGATTCTTGCTGTATGGATGAGAGTGATATATGATGCCTTTATTTTCTTGTAGATATTTAATCATGCTCTCTGCCCTCAGTTTCAGCCTCTGTAAGTGTTAGCAACAGTCTCGGCAGCATTTGTTCACATTCCCATGGGGCTCCGTGACGTTTGGTTTTGGAGGGTATGGGGGTAGGGGACCTCTACATTTGGTTTTGGGGACAGCAGATCAGCCTCAGTTTTGCAACTGGGGCCAGTAAAAATTAACTGTTGTTTCTCTGCCTTTCGCTTCTCTGCTTTCTGCCTAAATGATTGAGCCCTGCCGCTGGCTATGTGGAACTCATAACTGTCCCAGGCTTGGCTGTTCAGGAAAGTCTCCACTCCTTTTCCCCTCTTCCTCCCCCTACAGGGAACTCAGCTTCTTTATTTCTTCCAATCCACTGCCTGACACCCAGGGTTCTGACCTGTAGCTCTTATGTGCAAATCCCATGCTCAGATGTGCTGGTGTGCAGTTTGGGTATTTTTGTTGAGTTTTAGATATTCAGCTTATTGTTGTTTCAAGGGAAAAGATCTGGGGATGTCTCTCTACCATGTTTCCTTTTAGAGTCTGATTCTATTTTTATGTGTTAGATAATTTTATGTTTTTCACACATAGTATTTGTGTTTTTGCATTTTGTTTATTTCACTTAGTGTAATGTTTTCCAATCATGTGTTTGCTAATGGAAAATTCCCCTTTTTAAAAAAGAGTTAGCAATATTAAATTGTATGTACATACCACATTTTAAAATCTACTCCTTCATATGAACATTTAAGTTGTTTCCACATCTTGACTGTTTTGAGTAATGCGGCAATGAACATAAAAGTGCAGATATGTCTTTGAGCCAGAAATCAATTGTTTCGGATACCCAGAAGAGAGACTACTGGATCAAATGATGATTTTATTTATTTTTATTTTTTGAAAAACTTTCATACTATCATCCTGATTTACATTTCAACCAACAGAGCACAAAATTTATTTGCTCCATATCCTTAATATCAATTTTTTTCATAATAATTACCCTAACATAGGTTGCTATATCACTAGTGTTTTGATTTACATTTTCTTGATGATTTGTAATTTTGAACACCTTTTCATGTACCTGTTAGCCATTTGTATGTAATTTGTGAAGAAATATTTATCCAAATCCTTTGTCCATTTTACATTGGTTATTTGTTTTCTTGCTATTGAATTGTAGAAGTTTCTTATATGTTTTAGATATTTATTCTTTATCGGATGTGTTGTTTGCCTATATTTATTGCCAACTGTCTTTTCATTTGTTAAGTATTTCCTTTGTTAAATAAAAGCTTTTTAGTTTGATGTAGCCCCACTATTTTTGCTTTGGTTACCTGTGTTTTTCGTGTCATATACAAGAAATAATAACCCAGTAGAATGTCTAAAATTTTTTCTCTTTGTTTTTTTCCTAAGTTTTATTGTTACAGTTTTTACATTTGATTTAATACTTTTAAAATCGCTCATTGTAAATGGTGTGATGTAAAGATACAAAATCATTCTTTTGTATATGGATATCCAACTTTCCCAGCAACATTTATTGAAGAGAATATCTTTTCCCCATTGTGTATTTCTGACTTTCTGTCAAAGATCAGGTAACTGTATTTGTGTGGATTTATTTTTGGGTTCTCTATTCTTACCATTGATCCTTATTTCTTTTCTTATGCCAATGCCATACTGTTTTGAATACTTTAGCTTTGTAACATGGTTTGAATTTAGAAAATGTGATACTTCTAAGTTTTGATTTTTTTGTAATATTTCTTTGGCCATTCAATTACTGACTTTTGTAATTCTTAACGAATTTTAAGATTGTCTTCTCCAGTTTCTTTGAAAAATTCCATTGAAATTTTAATAGAGTTTGCTTTAAATCTATAGAAAGCTTTGGAAATATAGATATTTTAATATATTAATTTTTTGATCCATGAACATGGATGTTCTATTTATTTTTGTCTTTTAATTTTTTTCTCAGTATTTTAGTTTCATTGTATAAATCTTTCATCTCCTTAATTAAATTTATTTCTAAATATTTTTGATATTTTAAAAATGCCTTAATGATTTATTTTTTAAGAATTAAAATGTACAGAAAAGTTGCAAATATAATAAACAGAACCTTCATATACTTGAAACCAGTTTCCTCAATATAACATTCAATTGCACTGGTTCTATGGCAAACATCTTTTCTTCTCTTAACTGAATATCTGGGCATCCCATGACCAAGTCAAGATGACACATAAAATTAACCATCACACCACTTTATCTAAAATAGCAGCTCATTAATTTTCGTTATATAATTTTTCACTTTCTAACCTTAGATTATATATTTGTTAGTTATGTACATTTTGTCTATCATTCCCATTGAAAATGTATGCTCAGTGAGGTCAAGTTAATTATTGCTTTTCTTGGATAACTTTGTATTCCTAGTGCCTAGAAAAGTGCCTGAAACATAGTGCTCATTAAATATTTGTTGAATTAAAAAAATAAATGAGGGGTGGCGCTGTAATGTAGTGGTTAGTACATCTGCTTTACATGCAGAATGTCCTGGGTTCACAGACTGGCCCCAGGTGCAGCACTGTGAGCATGTAGGAGGAGACACCCCACCTTCAGAAATCCAGTTCTTAAGGGGACATGTAAACATTCATAGATCAGGAGTGGAAGTGAGGGGGCAGTGAGTTAAAGAAGAAGAAAATAAATGAACTAATGAAGTAATTATTTTAGTTTATTAATGACATTAGGGTCAATCATAACAACATGAAAGAATCTTGAGATATGCTAAGCAAAATGAGTCAGAAATAAAAGTTGAGAATCATATTATTTCACTCTTTGTAGGGTGTAAAACTTAAAGCAACAAAAGAACAAGACAAACAAACAGTCTCATGGACACAGATAACAGTTTAGTGGTTATTAGAAGGAAGGGAGAGTGGGGACGTAGATAAGGGTAAAGGAAATCAAATATATGTTGATGAAAGAAAATTTACTTTGGGTGGTGAACATACAATGCAATATACATCTGATGTATTATTGAATTGTACATTTGAAACTTATGTAATTTTGTTAATCAATATCACCCCAATAAATTAAATTGAAAAAATTCCAAAAATTTAAATAAAAAATTTTTTAAAAATCAACAATAAATTTTTTAAAAACTTCAGAGAATTATCTAAAGTTTTATATATAGATTTAGTGCAATATTCATCAAAGTACCAATGGCATTTTTTAAAAGAAATAGAACAAAAAACATCAGATTTATATGGAGTCACAAAAGACTCCAAATAGCCAAAGGAATCCTGATAAAAAAGATCAAGGTCAGAGGGATCACTCTGTCTGATTTCAAATTATACTACAAAGTGACAATAATCAACACAGCATGGTATTGGTAGAAAAAGACACAAAGACCAATGGAATAGGATTGAGAATCCAGAAATAAACCCACATATATGTAGGCAAATAATTTTTGACAAAGGAGCCAAAAATATACAATAGAGGAAAGAAAGTCTTTTCAATAAATGGTGCTGGGAATATTGGAAAGCTACATGCAAAAGAATGAAAGTAGACTGCCATTTGTCACCACACACCAAAATTAACCCCCAAAAAACCAGATGATATATTATTAAATTGTACACTTGGAACCTATATAATTTTAATCACCAATGTCACTCTGATAAATTTAATAATAAAATAACTGAAAAAAAGGGAATATGTCTTTATTTATGCAAGAGGCCGGCATTTTTTTTTTTATAATTCAACCAGGCTAAAACACTTTGAGAAAAGTAAAACAAACAACAACAAATAAAAAAAATAAAATAAATATTTTTTATTTTATTGTAAATGGAATTACTTTTTTAATTACCTTTTCAGACAGGTTTTTGTGAGTGCATAGAAATACAACTAAGTTTTGTATGTCACTTTAGAACCCTGCTACTTTACAGCATTTGCTTATTCTAAAAGTTATGTTGTGGAATCTTTAAGGTTTTCTCTGTATAATATATCATTTTTAAACAGAGATAATTTTACTTCTTCCTTTCTGACTTGAAAGATTTTTTTCTTGCCTAATTGTTCTAAGACTTCTAGTGATATATTAAATAGGATAAATGAAAGTGGGCATTTTTACCTTGTTTTGGATATTAGAGGAAAAGTTTTTATCTGTTCACCCTTGAGTATAATGTTAGTCATAGGGTTTTCATAAATGATCTTTATTACATTTAAGTAGTTTTCTTCTATCTCTAATTTACTGAGTATTTTATATAAAAGAGTGGTGCCAAGCTTTTTCTGCATTTATCAAGGTGATCAACCATGTGATTTTTACCCTAAATTCTGTAAATGTGGTGTATCACATTGATTGTATACTGAACCATTCTTGCAACCCAAGGATAAATACTACTTGATCATGTACTGTTGCATTTGTTTTGCCAGTATTTTATTGAAGAATCTCGTATCTATGCTATCAAGGTAATTGGCTTGTAATTTTCTTGTAAGTTTTTGTGTGGCTTTGGAAAGTTTCCTTTTTCTATATTTTTGGAAAAGTTAGAAGACTTAATACCAATGTATTAAATTTTCTTCAAATGTTTGGTTGAATTCATTCATGAAGTCATCTGGTCCTGGGGAGATATATATACATATATTTATATATATTTACTTCTTTAATCTTCTTTCTAATTGTTGGTCTGCTCAGGTTTTCTATTACTTCTTGATTTACTCTGTTTCTACGAATTTTTATTTCTTTTAGGTTGTCCAATTCGTTAAAGTATAATGTCTATAATAGTCCCTTACAATGCTTTTAATGTCTGCAGGATCTCTTGTAATGTCTCCTCTTAAATTTCTAATTTTATTTATTTGAATTTTCCCTTTTTAAAAAAAATCAAGCAAAAGATTTATTGATTTTGATTATTTTGTACAAAAGCCAACTCTGTTTTTAAACTTATTTTTCTAATCACTAATTTATTTCTGCTGTAATCATTTTTATTTCCTTTCTTCTGCTAATTTTAGCTTTAGTTTGGGATCTCTCTAGCTCTTTGAAGTGTAAAGTTAGCTTGTTTATTTGAGACTTCTCTCATTTTTTAAAATGTAGTTTATTGCTATAAATTCTCTGTGAGTACCGTTTTTTTTTTTGCATCCATATGTTCTGATATGTTGAGATCTTTTTCCTTCTAATTGCCTCTTTAATTTTTTTCTTTAACCCAATAATTGTTTAAAAATGGTTTTTTAATTTTGATGTATTTGTAAAATTTCCTATTTCTGTTAAGATTTCTAGTTTTATTCCATTCAGTTAAGATACTTGAAATAATTTCAATATTCTTAAATTTTTTAAGACCTGTTTTGTGACCTAACATGATTTATATTAGAGAATATTTGATTTACACTTGAGAAAAATAAGTGATTTGATGTGCTTTGGAATAGTTTGTATATATCTTTTAGGTTCATTTGCTCTATAGTATTGTTTGTTCAGTTCTGCTGTTCCTCTATTTATTTCATGTTTTAGCCATTTTAAAAGTGGGATAGTGAAGATTCTCACTATTAAATTTCTATCTATTTCTCCCTTCAGATGTGTCAGTGATTGCCTTTATACTTAGGAGCTTTGATGTTGGTAATAAATATATTTATAATTATTATGTATTTCTATGGATTTGACACTTTATTATTATATAATTACTTTCTTTATTTCTTGTAACAGTTTTTGACTTAACTTTTATTTTGTCTGATAGACAAAATTTCTTGGGTTACAATTTGTATGGAATATCTTCCTCCATTATCACTTTCAGCCTATATGTATCTTTAAATCTAAATTTAGTCTCTTGACAGCTTATAGTTGAGTCTTTTCTTTATCCATTCAACCTGTGTCTTCGATTTAAGAGTTTAGTCACTTTACACTTAATTTAATTGATAAGTAATGACTTGTTCTTCTAACTTTTATGAGTTTAATTTACTCTCTTTTGTAGTTATTTTGTTTCTAGCTCTTCTCTTGTCCTTATTTGTGACTTGATGATTTCTTTTGTGATGATGTGCTTTGAATATTTTCAACTTATCTTTTATTTATCTACTTTACCTTTGTGAATTATTATTTCCATATGGATTACATCTAAAATTTTATATTTATAAAAGTCTGTTTTATGCTAAAAGTAACTTCAATCATATACAGTAACTTTACACTTTACTCCACTCTATGTAATTGTTATACAGTAACTCTATTTCTTTGTATATGGTGTTTCAATTAATAAATTCCTGTAGTTATACTTATACTTTTATCATTTAAATTATAATGGAATATTACAAAAAATTAAGTATTGTGACAACATGGATGGATCTTGAGATGTGCTAAGTGAAATATATCAGAAGTTGAGAACCATATGATTTCACTCACATGTGAGATATAAAACTAAAAGCAACAAACAAATGTTACAAATAGAGACTCATGAACATGGAAAATAGTTTAGTGGTTACCAGAATGAGGTGGGGAAAGGAGAGATAGATCGGGCTAAAAGAGGTCAAAAATATGGTGACAGAAAAAAAATTTAACTTTGGGTGGTGAATACACAATGCAATATAAATATGATGTATTACCGAATTGTATACTTGGAAGCTATATGTTTTTATTAACCAATGTCACTTCTATAAATTTAATAAAAATATATAACTAAATTATACATTAGTGTAAAAAGTGATTTATGTGCTAACATTGCAGCATTACAATATTCTGTCTTTATAGTTACCTTCAGTGGAAAGATTTATATACTATTTGGTCTTGATTTGTTTAGGACATTTTTATTTTAACTTTGAGAACTCAATAACATTTTGGGTAATGTAGATGTAATGGTAATAAACTCCCTCAGTTTTCATTTGTCTAGAGACATTTTTATTTCCCTTTTATTTTTTTCAATTACAGTTGATAATCATAGTATTTTATATTAGTTTCAGATGTACAGCATGGTAGTTAGACATCTATATAATTTATGAACTGATTCCCCCAATTAGTTTAGTACCCACCTGGCATTAACATAGCTATTACAATATTCTTGACTATATTCCTTATGATGTGCTTTACATCCCCATGAATATTTTGTAATGACAAATTTCTACTTGTTAATCCCTTCACCTTTTTCACTGAACCTCCCAAACCACCTCCCATGTGGCAATCACCAGTTTGTTTTCTGTATCTATGAGTCAGTTTTGTTTGATTTGTTTATTTATTTTTTTCTTAGATTCCATATATAAGTGAAATTATATGGTATTTGTTTTTCTGTATCTGACTTTCTGTGTCTTACTTAGCATAATACCCTCAAGATTCATCCATTTTGTTGCAAATGGTAAGATTTTTTAATGACTGAGTAATATTTTGTTGTATATGTGTACTTTTGTATCCAACCATCTATTGATGGGTATTTAAGTTGCTTTCATACCTTGGCTATTGTAAATAGTACTGCAGTAAATGTAGAGGTGTATATATCTTTTCAAAATCACATTTTTGTTTTCTTTGGATAAATACCCAGAAGTGGAATTGTCAGGGATGTCACAGCTACCTCTATTAGGCTCTTCCACAATGAGTACAGAAAAGTATTATGGAGGTGGGAAGAGATGTAGGTTCACAAGCCTGTGGCTCTGTTATTTCCAGTGGGTTCAACTTCAACAAGTACAGACCTGTTAGGTTGAAATATTGCTTCTGTTGAGTGAGAGTTGAAATGCTGGGTGGGCCATGGGAGAGTGATATGGGTGGGCACATTCACATTTGTGGCTTTGCTTTCCTAGTGATAGCAGCTGGTCAACTACCACCACCCTTTGTTGTTGGTACTCTCTTATATTTTCTATGTGTTTATTGAAATTATCACTTTGTTTTTTTATTCTTCCTTTAAGCTTGTTGAGCATTTTATGATTGTTTGTTCCATTGGTCTGTATATCTGTTTTTCTGCAATTACAATGCTGTTTTGATTATTGTAACTTGGAAGTGTAATTTGAAGTCATGGAGTGTGATATATCTGGTCTTGTTTTTTCCTCATGATTACTTTGACTTTTTGGGGTCTTTTGGGATACCATATGAATATGATGATTTCATTTTTCCCTCTATTTCTTAGAAAAATGCCAATGGGATTTTGATGAGTATTGAATTAAGTCTGTATATTACTATGGGTAATATGGCAATTTTAACTATGTCAATTCTCCCAATCCATGAATGTGGAATATCCTTATATTTCTTTGTGTCTTCTTCAATTTCTTTTATTAATGTCTTGCATTTTTCAGCCAGGTCTTCCATGCTTTGTTAAATTTATTCTTAGGTATTTTATTCTTTTTGTTGCAATGTAATAAGAATTGCCTTTTATTTCATTTTTCTGAAATTTCATTGTTAGTGTGTAGGAATGCAGTGGATTTTTGTACATTGATTTTGTATTCTGAAATTTTACTGTATTTGTTTACTGTTTCTAATAGTTTTTTTTTTTTTTGGTGGGATCTTTAGGCTTTTCTATGTAGAGATTTATGTCATCTACTGAAAGTGATAATTTGACCTTTGCATTCCCAATTTGGATGCCTTTTATATCTTTCTCTTGCCTGATTTCTCTAGCTAGGACTTCCAAAACTATATTAAGAGTGGTGAAAGCAGACATCCTTGTTTTGTTCCTGATCTCAGAGAAAATACTTTCAATTTTTCACCATTAAGTATGATATTAGCTGAGGGTTTTTTTGTATGTGGCCTTTAATATGTTCAGGTACTTCCATTTTATACGCATTTAATTAAGCGTTATAAATGAATGCATCTTGTCAAATACTTTTTCAGCATCTGTTGATATAATCATATGATTTTTATCCTTTATTTTGTTTACGTGATGTATCACATTGATTTTGTTTCCAGAGCTGAGTGGCTTTACCAGTGAATTCTACCAAACATTCAAAGATTATTTAATACATGTCCTTCTCAAACTCTTCCAAAAAATTGAAGAAGAGATAATACTTCCTAATTTATTTTATAGGGCCAACATTACCTTGATACCAAAACTTTGTAAGGATAATAAAAAAAAAACCCTACAGATCAATATTTCTGATAAATATAGATGCTATAGTTTTAAGCAAAATACTAGCAAATCAAATACACCAATATATTAAAAAGATTGTATAGTACAGTCAAATGGGGTTCATTCCAGGGACATAAGGATGGTTCAACAGATTATGGTTTTTTTTTTATGTTTACTATTTCTTTGTCAAAATTCTCACTGAATTGATCTATTCTTCCCCTATGTTTGTGGAACATCCTTATAATCAGTGTTTTGACCTCTGTATCTAGTAGATTGCTTGCTTTCATTTTGTTTATTTTTTCCCCCTTTTATTTTAAACATGTGTGTTTGTCTACTCATTTTGGCTGCCTCTTTGTGTTTGTTTGTATGTATAGGTAGATATGCTACCTATACTGGCCTTGGAAAATTGAACTTATATAGTAGTTGTATTGTTGGGCCCAGTGTTGCCATTTCCCTTGTCAACTGAACAGGCACTTCAGGAGCTCCCTTTGTGCACATTGTGTGTACTCTCCTATTTTATTCAAGCCTTGATTGCTGATGAAATGTCAGTGGATGTCGTTCGCCCTCAGGCTGACTGGCTGTGAGGACTGGCCCTGACCACAGCAGACAAGCTACTTTGTGGGGGCCAAACTACCAGAGCGAGATTCAATTAATTAAGTCCTGGTACCTGTTAACACAACTCTTTGGGTTTGCCATTTGTGGTGCTTTATTGTGTTATGAAGCCAGCCTTCAGGTGTTTTAGTTTCAGGGCTCTTTTGGAGAGGTTCTAGGGTAGGCCAAGCTCAGTTGCTGCCTATGAACGTCCCAGTACATCTGGTAGGAGGTTCAAAACGATCTGTGGCTTTTAGCTGCCTGTGCCAAGTCCAGATGTGTAGGAGAAGACATACTGCAATCTGAGACTGCCTGCCACTAGTGTTGGGCCTGGGGGTCACTGAGCAAGGGGAATAGGGCCAACTGAGGGCAGCTGCCACTTGCCCATGGTCTTCAGACCTTAGAAAATTTTAAAGAAAGTCTTCAGTTCAGATGGAGTTGGCTTCCCATAGGCACAGCAGCTAAAAGAGTCTCTGGCAGTGTGTGAGTTTGGTAGGGTGGTGCCTCAAGTAGTCACCAAGATGATGTGAGTGGCGTTCACCAGGTTAATGCAAATTTAGATTTAGCACCAGTGCCAGGCCTGGGACCACTCAGCAAGAAGCACAGGGCATGCAGAGGCCAGCTCCCACCTACCTTTGTCTTGTAGATCTTGAAAAGATTTTAAGAAAGTCTGCAGCATGGATGAAAGCTAGCTTCTCATGAGGCATAGCCTCCAGCTGTGTGTGAATTTGGTAGAATGGTCTCAGGAAGTCACCAAGATGGGAAGAGCTATTTCATCAGTTAATTACAAATTCATATTTTTCACTTGTTTGTGCCTGCAATCTCTGTGAGATAAGGGCTCAATACAGAAAGGTAGCACTGTGGGCCAACTGTGTAGGAGGAGGGCTCAACACAGAAACAGTGGTGGCTGTCCCTCCAGTCTTTGCCCTGAAGCCACACAATTCAGTTTCTCCACTTATGACTCTTGTTACTTTTTGACCTGGTGTCCCTTCTCTGGAACTTAGTGTGAGTGTTTGTGAGCAAGTCTTTGTGAACTCTTTAAGATAATATCTGGGTTTCCAGCAGCCCTCTGTCTCATCCTGACAGAATCTCCACTGATTTTCACAAGCAGATGTTGGAACTCTTTTTCTGGACACTGGAGCTTTGGGCTGGATAACCCAGTGTAGGATTGGGATCCCTTGCTCCTCAGGGGTGACCTTTACAACTGAGATGCTTCCCAATTCTCAGCCACAACATGTAGGTGTGGAAGGAACCCATTTTGTGTCTCTGATTCTCCTACAAGTCTCAATGCGACTTTTTATATTCTTGGTAATAAGAGTCCATACAGCTATCTTTAGATGGTTCTCCAAGTTGACTGTTTTAAAGCTTCTTTGTAATTTTTATGTAGTCATGGAAGGAGGTAAACACAGCATTTACTAGACACTATCTTAATTGAAACTCTGGAAGTGTATAGATTTATCTTCAAGTTTTGTATCTATATTTTGTTATTGATTTCTAGTTTAATTCTACTATGATCTGAGCATACTTTGTGTGATTTCTATTCTTTCAGGTTATTTTGTGTTAAATATATTCCCATTGTTGTTCATCTGATATCCAGAACATTTTACTATTGCATGCTCATTACCAACAACTTGCCACCAGCTGTGGCAATCTTCTTTCTTTGTTTCTTTCTTTGTTTCTTTCTTTGTTTCTTTCTTTGTTTCTTTCTTTGTTTCTTTCTTTGTTTCTTT